>JAHSVA010000005.1:17165000-27165000 GCA_019915185.1 Eucalyptus camaldulensis
GACAAGGACCAGCGCTGTTCACATTTGGACTTTCTATGCGCAGGAATCCAAGAATACTATGCAAATTTGGCTTTAGATGAGTTGCACGTTTTGTCAAATTTGGAAGCTTCGCGGCAATGAATCCTCTCTCTCTCTCTCTCTCTCTATAGCAGCTGCTCACAGGAAGGCTCTGGAGAGAGATAGCCCCACACTTGACACAAGCCTACAATTTAATGTCTTTTCCTTCCAATTCTTTCATTCACACCAGCCAAAAGCAGTCGTGCGAGAGACGGGCATAATCTGAACTGGAGTTATGAAAACTTTGTGTTCAAGCAGGTCTCTTCGGATACGCAAAAGGTTTTTTCTCGAACCAACCACTATCTATCGAGAGAAACCATCTAGCTTATACGATCCATTTGTATATGAGACGAATCTATCTTTCCCCCCTCGAAGATGGTGTTCAATCTCGATACCGAGTCCGTTCAAGGTGATCCAACACCTAAAACACCTCCTAGAAGCTTCTCCCTAAGGGAGCTCCGAGTCGCCACAGACAATTTTAGCTGCGACAACTTCTTGGCAGAAGCTAGATTCGGGAAGCTTTACCGGGGGCACTTGGCTGATGGTTCGTCAGTGGCAGTTAAGAGAGCAACTGTTGTCGATCGATGGAGGGAAGAGCAGTTTAAAGCAGAAGTGCAACTGGGAAGCTCGACACACCCAAACTTGCTATGTGCAATCGGCTCTTGTAGGACCAAGAAAGAGCTTTTACTGGTCTATCCCTCGATGATCAACTGCAGCCTAGCTTATCATCTCAGACATAAACGGGATCGGTCCATTCGACCCCTCGATTGGATGGCTCGCAAGCATATAGCCTTGGGAGTGGCAAGAGGTCTTGCGCACCTACATGATCAATGCAACATTAAGATCATGTACCGTGACGTTTCCTCGTCAACTATATATCTGAATGCCCATTCTGAGGCCGTGATAGGTGGTTTTTGTTTTAAGGGAAGGACTATTCCTATTCTCAACCCTCCTGTGAGTGTCACATCCTCATCCCAAGGAAAAGATTCGCATGATTCTGATTCCTCTCCTCAAACTCATCATCTTTACAAAGATGCTTGTGTTGACTCCACCAATGCCTTCAGCAGAGTCAAGTTAAAGGACCCAGAGGGCTGGCTCACAGGAAAGCGCGTACTGAAGAAGAATGTTCACGCCTATGGGAAAATGCTTCTTGAGCTCATCTCTGGACAGCCATATTTGAAACTCGATGTGTCCACGTATAATAAAAATCTAAGTTTGGAGCAATGGGTTGATCGATTTATGAACAAGAATGAGTTGGGAAGAGTGGTCGATCCCAATTTGCATGGGAATTATGTGGAAAAAGAAGCAGAGCAACTAGTCCGGCTAGCATTATTGTGTGCTGATGGCGATCCATCTGTTCAACCTAAGATGTCTGAAGTGGTTACGATGATTGAAAGCCAGATGCTTGGGCAGGACCCTAGCAGCAGGAGCAATTGGAGTGGAAGTGAGCATGATTCAACTCCTTACTGTTCCTGCCCTCCTTCTCCTTCCCCCTCACTGGAGATATGCTAAATCTTGATCACCGTCGTCCTCTACAAGCTCAGCTTTTGGGTTTTCCTTTTCCTATATTATTCCCACTTTTGTTTGTATAATCTTTGTTTTGTTACATATATTACATGATTTACCTTTCATCGTTTTTTTATTAGTAATAAGTATGAAATGAAGTCTCGGCTCTAAGTTGTTCAAGAACACTTGAATGGCGACGTTGAGTTTCTAAACCCTTTATCCTAGCATCAGTCGGTAATGACCACTGTCTTCTGACATATTAGAGGGATTGAAAGCAACAGAAAGAGTTATTCAAATTGTCGCCGTTTAATCTTGTGAAGGAATGCCAATACGTTATGAATCCTGTTTTCTTAGATTAGATGCCACCATCAAAGTCACAAAGCATTCCGATGGTGGACTTTCACATAACTCAGTTGAGTACGCATCTCAACCCTCGAATTAGGCTCAAATTCTAGAGCTTAGACATCTCAGTGCATATGCACCCAATACAACCCATACTACTACATCTGAAAGCGGTAAGGAGTGTAAATAGATATTCTGGTCATACAGAGCCACCTGCAATCTTCACTTGTGTGAGTATTTTTTGCAGTTCTTTAATCTGCTGGCTGTGCGTTTTATGGTTTTGTTTAAGGAGGTACATTTCGACAATCCTTTTCCTTACAATGCTAATATATCCTGTATAATTGAGCAGCATTTAGATGTGCATGCGCGCCGAAGTTGTAGACTTTTTGTGGTCGACGGTGTTTTCCCAGGATGCCAAGCAGAAACTAAGGTGGCATTACCTAGTCATGCTTTGCTTACTGATTAAGGAAATTCCATGTTGTTGTCACTCTCATCCTCTGCCTGCATTTTCAAAATTTGTGTCTCTGCTGGAAGAGGATAAGGTTGGCCTAGTTGGTTGACTTTCTTCGCTACGAGGAAACTCATATGAAGCTTCCAAGAAATTCTCAGCGATGGGACGGCCAAAAGTTGGGACTAGTAAAATTAGGGAATACAAGGATGTGCCAAGTCCATATCTTGTGCGCAATGGCTTACGAAGGATCTCCTCTTGCAAAGCCAATTCCATCTCTGAATTGAAAGTCTCCTCCCTATATTTAAGATATTCCCTTCTTGTTCTCGAGGAATTAATCATTTCAAAAAACATGATATTTGGATCTCTTTAATGAAGTAGAGTTGTAGTTTGCATGCTCAACCCCTTTTGATGACTTGTACAATCCATGTGGACATCGGATTGCGATGTCATCTTATTGGAACCAGCACAGAAATAACACAACCTATGAATCTTTCATAATTTCGGAAACATTTGAATATTTTGTTATTTTCCAGAAGTTATGGAATGGTTTTCTAGATGTCCAAAAATTCAATAATTAATACAATCCGTTCAAATAAATATTGATGGTTTGAAAGTCTGATACATAATATTTGAAAATAGACTAGGACACCCAAAATGTGGAAATATATATTTTTCATTTGCTATCCAAAAATATGTTATTTTCTACAAAAATTGAAGTTCAGATGTTATACGACGTTAAGTATGTTAGAGGCGGGGTTGCGTCTTGGGCCATAGACCCAAAATCCGGGTCTCAGAAGGCAATTTCGAGTTTTGGACCGAACGGACTTTTGGGCCCAGTTGAGTGTTTGGCCTCTTCTTCTGTTTTTTTTTTTTGGTCGGTAGGCCTTTATTTCTAAGAAGTGCAATTTCTAATGAGGAACGTAAATCATCGTGGCACGTACTTTGTTGTATAGAAAGGTATAGCATTTTGTGATATAGTATTGAATTTTTTTTTAACTTCACGTGAATGCTGTCTGCGAACATTTTAGAAATGAAATGTCATTTACATTGGTGATATATGGGCCGGCATGTGGTATTGCGATAGTGATTTGATGCTCATTGTTGACTTACGTATTGAGACATGATATGATATACTATGTCTAGACCGGTTCTATTTTGAGGCTTAATTATAACCAATGTAATTATCGAGTCTTAACCATAGTCGATATGGTTTTTGGTCTTGTCATGTGGTGAAATCATAACCATAAGATTTTCTTGACACTAAAGATCGAATGAATTTGACATATGGTGGTTATTATATTTTATAATTTATGATAGGGTGCATACCTTATGATTTGTTGAAATATATTCATTATACTTGTTACCTGGGAAGTGTGATGAATGCGACGGTCTTGATAAATATGGATGCATACTTCTAGAATTGCATCGTGCTTTGTTTGATGTCATAGGAGTGGTGACTATCACTTACTAAACCATGGTTTTGCTTATCCTCTTTTATTATCGTTTTAGGTCCGATTATAAGGAGTTTAGTCGAATACATGGGAGAGCTAATCAAGTCTCCATAGCACTTTGCTTTAGACTATTTGAATAAATATTATTAAGTTGGAATTTAAAAATTTCTAATTTTTGCTTAATTCATAATACAATGGACTTTGTTAATTTATCTTCATTTTGGTTAAAAGTTTCTTCTGTTATTTTATATAACATGGCGAATCATTTCCTTAAATTCATGGATCTAGGGTTGAGATGTTATAATCGTGAGATGAGTCGATTTTTCCATAATATACACTTCTAATTTGCGGGCTAATTATGTGTACAAAGTTGAATTGAAATGACTAAGAAGTTTTTGGCTCATATATCAACAATTTTTTTTTCTTTCCTTAGGCCGATGTGGAGAAGTTCAACCTTTAATATGCTTAGGGAGATAAATAAGTCAAGGTATGCAAAAGCTGACCCATCACCCGATTGCTAAATAAAAGAAGAAGAAAAAGAAGATAATAGACATGTATAAAGATGATCAAGAAAGAAAATTGAATTCAGTGTTAACTCTAGAAAATAAGTGAATAGTTATTTTGTGAGCGGAGAAAATGGACGATGCATGCAGGTTGCGTTTGGTTCAGCATTTGCAAGGGGCTTTGAGTCCAATGCAAATGCTGAAAGCCCAAAGCTACTTTGGGAAATGCAATTGTGTTTGGTAAATAATTTCAGCATTTGGCAAAATGCTGAAAGCCCAAAGCTAGTTCCTACCGGCTTTGGGCTTTCAGCATTTTGAAGGCAAGTTGAAAGCTGAAAGCCGGCTTTAAAGTTGAACCAAATAGTCCAGCATTTCCCTAAGAGGCTTTCAGGCCTGAAAGCCCCTTGGAAATGTTGAACCAAACGCAGCCGCAGGCTGTTTGTTTGTTAGCAATACTAAAGGGGATGACTTATTTATTACATTTTTCTCAGTTTCAGGAAAAATAAGATGTGAGAGAAAATAGTGCTTTGGCTTAATAGTGCAAAATATAAGAGAGAGAGAGAGAGAGAGAGAGAGAGAGAGAGAGAGAGAGAGAGAGAGAGAGAGAGAGAGAGAGGACAAGAAGCATGATATTATAAAAAGCTCCATTTCATATTTTACTTGCGCAATTATTCTGTTTAATCAAGAAGCATGATATTATTAAAAGCTCCATTTCATATTTTACTTGCGCAATTATTCTGTTTAATCTAACAAAACATGAATAAATCTTACGCAATGTTTTCCGAGTGGGAAATTAGATTGGCCTAGCCAGTTTGGACCTATTTTTAGGATGGATTGCCTCGAGCCTGCCTAAAGTTTTCTTGGGGAGCGTCTGTATAGAGTTTTGCTTTTTTGCTTTTTGCCTAAATCTGAATCTTGTGGCAAACGCATTTTGATCTTTTTTCTGTAACACCTGACACATGAATTCATAATTTTCAGCAACTTTTTTTTTTCTTTTTTTGGAATTTGGAATATACTTTAAAATTTGGCTGTAAAAAAATTTGATTATTAATTTTTAAATTTGTTACAATATTGGTAATCAACTCATCAAACCTGAAATAATTTTTGCATAATATTATAATTTGTTATTTAATGGGACATTGACAAATTCCTTATAGTGGCTTGTTGAAATTTTGAAAGAAGGGGTGTTTGGTGATTTTTGCGAGGATTATATTTTCTGACCGCACGTAAATTTGTTTAGGGAATCTATAAGTTGCTTATTTATAATAGTATTGGTAAGTAGCGATATTTGTGCTATTTCAGAGGGGTTTGTAACTTATCGAATTTATACGGACATTGGTAAAATCTTTATGGTGTTAATTACTTACTAAAGGGCAAAAAAATTTCTTCTCAAAAATAAAAAAAATAAAAAAAAAATCACCAACTTAAAAAATGTTCCAACGCCAAATTTTTAAGATTTTAGGCTCACGGGACGCTTTATTTTGGCAGCTCAGCTTCTCCGTTTTCCTTTCCCAGTTTTAAGTCAAATTAGCTTAAAAATGCCAACGACATAGTAAACTTAAAAAGGTGGAATCTCAAATAAGCACCAGGGATTGGTGGTGCACTGAAATCGTGAAGTAAACCACGTAATAATCTGCCTGGATGGGGAGCAGAATGTAAGCATATGAACCGTGCTCCTCAGGTTACTTAATTCTGAGTCAGTGTAATCAAAAGAGGATATCGTTTCACGGTCTTCTCGTTACTCTAGAGATCTGTTTTGCTAACAATTTTTTACCACTTTATAGGAATAATCACGGCACGAGACACAGACATCTTTAGCATGTGGGTAAGTTTCGAAGAAAGGAACCGTCCATCTATTATTTACTCAACCACTCGATGTGAGATTCATCTTGATCAAGGTCGGGTAGGAGTTCATCGATTTCCCTTGAACCACCTTTTTGTTGCTTGTGGTCGGTTATGAGCGGCATTTTCTCATGTATGCATCAATCTTGCTATCTCTTTATGAACCACACTTTGATTACAAATGTAGTGATTGTGTAATAGATAGTAGATGTATCGCAATAATTTTTGCAGTGGTCCATATGCTCTTATCCAAAATTCAAAAATCATCCCCCTACTTTTATTTTGTTTGAAAATGATTTGTATACTTTTTAAAAATGTCTCCCGTTAGCCCTTCTATAAATTTTGTCGGCCAAAATGTCAATTTGTACACCAAAAGCCAGCATTTTCAAACCTCTCTGCTTTCAAAGGAGGATAAAGTTGAACTAGTCTGTTTTGACTTTCTTTGCTGTGAGGAAACTCATATGTAGCTTCAAAGATATTTCTCCGCGATGGGATGGCCAAAGGTTTGGACAAGTAAAATTAAGAAATACAAGGGACGCACCTTCCTCCTTGCATTCCTGAGCCAATTTTTTCCTTGTGCGCAATGGCTCAAGCGGGGGACTCTCCTCTTGTAGAGCCAATTCCATGTCTGAATCAAAGGGCGACTCCTTGAATTTGGTATGTAGTCTTCTAGTCCTCCAGGAATTAATCATTTCAAAAGACGGAATGTTCTGATCTTTGTAGTGACGCAGAGCTGCAGTCTGTTCCTTTGTACAAGCACAAGCCCGAAACAGATCTGATTCATTTGCTGGGAACAGGGTAGCGTAAGATTGACATCGAGGGTCCATTTCCGATATAGAGCAGGCATCGAACGAAGACAAGAACATCGGACGTACGATTGGCCTTGGAGCGAGACGGCCCCACCCCTAGAAATCAGCCTTCGATCCAACGACTTTTCCAGCCCATTTCATTCATTCGCACCGCCCAAAAGCAGTGTCCAAGCAGACGGCAGTCCCAAACCATTCACCATATATCGAGAAAAACCATCAAGCTCATACGATCCATTTGCGCTCGAGAAGAATCTACTTTTTCCCCGCTTGAAGATGGTGTTCAATCTCCGAACCTTCAGTTCTCCCGAGTCCGTTGAAAATGATCCAACACCTCCTAAAAGCTTCTCCCTAAAGGAGCTTCAACGCGTGACGGACAACTTTAGCGGCAACAACTACGTGGGGTTCTTTCCGTGTGGCAAGGTTTACAAGGGGCGCTTGGCCGATGGTTCGCTAGTGGCAGTGTTCAGAGCAAGCTATGTCGAACTGGGGAACAAGAAGAGCTTCGAAACAGAAGTGCAAGTGGGAAGCACGGTTTCGACACACCCAAATGTGCTTCGCCTGAGGGGCTTTTGCAGGATCAAGAACGAGCTCTTAGGGGTGTATCCATTCATGATCAACAAGACCCTATATTATCATCTTGTAGTGAGACCAGATCGTTCCACACGACCTCTAGATTGGCCGACTCGCAAGCGTATAGCCTTGGGAGCAGCAAGAGGTCTCGCACACCTACATAATCAAGGCAATGTCAAGATCATGCACCGCGACATTTGCTCGTCAAGTATATTCCTGAATGACCAATTTGAGGCCGTGATAGGAAATTTTTGGCGCGCCCTTATCATGCACGACGGAAATGCAAAGGAAGGGACTATTTAATGGCCCAGACTAAAGCACCCCGTGAGAGTCTCATCCTCATCCCAGGAAGAAGAATCGGCTGATTCTGATTCCTATTCTCTGACCTATCATCTCTACGAAGACGTGTATGTTGACACCACCTATGCCGACGGCAGAGTTGATTTTATTGCCCCGGAGTACCTGCACACAGGAAAGTGCACACTCAGGAATGATGTTCGCGCCTTTGGGAAACTGCTTCTCGAGCTAATCTCTGGAAAGCCACCTGCAAAACTCGATGCGTTGGCGTATGATGAAAATCTCAGTTTGGAGGAATGGATTGGTGAATTTATGAATAAGAACGAGTTGGGAAGATTGTTCGATCCCAATGTTGAGAATATCACCGACTCTCTCTCTCTAGAATTCTCTGGATTTCTCTCTCTCTCGTTACTCCTCCATATTTCTCTCCCTCTCTCCAGAGAATTCCTCAGCCGCAATTGTTGACCCAAGTTGCAATAAAATAATAGGAAGAAGATGGTGTGGGAAGTCGGTGGATGTGCCGACTTTGGCTCCTATAAATAGGGGCTGTTGTCTCTTGAAGTGTAAGTGTTAAAAAGGGGGTGTTGTGTAGAGTGTAGGGGGTCTTGTGCAAGAGTGTTGTGTGGTGTAAGAAGTGTGAAGAGTGTGTACGTAAAGTGTGGGGTGTGTACGTGAGTGTGTGAGTGGGTGGGAGTAGGTGGCGTGAAGTGTAGAGTGAGAAAGAGTGAGTGGGTGTGTGCAAGAATTATGTTTGTGTGAGGTGTGAGAGGTGTATGAGAGTGGTGTGTGTAAAGAGTTTGCAATATTGCTTATATAAAATAAAGTGATTATTTTACTTGCACATCCACTTAATTTCTCAACAAGTGGTATCAGAGCAGGTCGTCGGAGACCGTGCGAAGACAGTGGTCAGGGACCATTGTAAGTGAGCAAGGCGGTCAGGGATTGTCGAGCGAAGGAGCGAAGAAGCGAAGGACGTCGGAGTTCTACCAGTGCACAATCTGGGATTGTGAAGTCAGTTGGTCCGGGACCAGGCTTACTTGGTATAGTGTGAGGCATTATACTCAAGTCACCATGGTGGATTTCTCGAGTCCGGTGAACGGGATGGAGAAGCTCAATGACTTTAATTATAATAATTGGAGTATCTGCATGCGGTATTATTTGCTTGGACAAGATTTATGGGATATCGTTGGCGGCAACAACACCACACCACCCACAAATGATAGTGATTTAAGAAAGTGGAACGTCAAGTCAGGTAAGGCTCTTTACGTTCTTGCCGTGACCGTTGATGATGAATTATTGCAACACATAAAGAGTGCGAAGACCCCGAAGGAGGCTTGGGATAACTTGGCGACGCTTTTTGTGAGGACAAACGATGCCAAGTTACAATGCCTGGAGAACGAGCTCCTCTCAATCTCGCAACAAAGTATGACGGTGAGTCAATACTTTTCTAAAGTTAAATCTATTTGCGAAGAAATTTCAACATTAGATCTTGAGAATGCCATCTCTGAGACAAGAATGAGAAGAATAATAATTCATGGGTTAAGGCCAGAGTATAACAGTATCATTACGGCCACTCGTGGATGGGCAAATGAGCCAACTCTAACTGAGTTGGAAAATATATTGGCCAATCAAGAGGCCTTAGATAAACAAA
This sequence comes from Eucalyptus camaldulensis, assembly GCA_019915185.1. NCBI lineage: Eukaryota > Viridiplantae > Streptophyta > Magnoliopsida > Myrtales > Myrtaceae > Eucalyptus > Eucalyptus camaldulensis. Next base: position 17,174,480 of record JAHSVA010000005.1, read on the forward strand.
TCCCTAAGGTCTCAATTAAGGAGGATGAAAGTGCCCTCTTCAGTAATAAAAGAGGGTTCAAGGGCCAGAATAGAAATAGAGCAGGTGCAAGAGATGGCGAACCATGGAAAGATCATGGAGATTGGAGAAGGCAACCAGAAAAGAAGGGTTATCAGCTAGGGGGAGCTCGTCAAGATCGTGACGACGACAACGACGAAGATAAGAGCAACAAAAGGCGTAGCAAACGGTGCTACGTTTGTGGCAAGGTAGGACATATTGCCAGATTCTGTTGGTACAGGCGAGAAGAAGGAAATGTCGTCACTTCTTGCAAGAAGGAGATTGAAAGCGAAGAAGAATGGGACTTTCAAGTGCCTGTTGCAATGAAGGAACGAGAAGAGCTTGCAACAGCTTGTATACTTGAGTTGGATAATTCGATAGGTTCCATCACGACCCCAACTAAGAGCAAGCCAAGGGAGAACTCGAAGAAGCAAATGCCAACAAGCAGTCGTGAAAAGAAATTGCATGATATGCAAGATATGATAAAGAAGCTGAAAGTTGAGAAGGCAAATATGGAGAATATGTTGAAGAAAAGGGATGAGATGATAAGGCAGAAGGATCGAGAGCTCGAGGCAAAAGAAAGGGAGCTTGAGAAGTTCCGATGTGAGTTCAAGAAGCTGCAAAAGCTTCATGACCTCAAGCCCACTATGATGTTCCGACTTAATCATATCAAAAGAGACAACGAACAAATGAAGGAGAAAAATAAAGTTTTCTTTGAGAAAAGGAGGTCATCTACACCCTACATCCCATGGTGTAAGGATCGGTGGAATAAGATCAGGGGAAAGAAATTTTATGAGGAAAAGGATCAAGAGGTCTACATTGAAGTGCTTCGGATGGGATTGAATCGGTTGAAGCATGAAATGAAAGTCACGAATGAGAGGGTTGATCAGGTGAGTTCCAATCTCAAAATTCTTAGAGAAGATATGCTGAATACGAAGACCGAATTGAGTAAGAAGAAGGAAAAGGAGACTAAAGGACAGAATGAATTGGCATTGCAAAAATTTAAGAATCACAAAACTCAATGGAAAGTCGCAGCAAGAGAAGCAACTAAAGATGGAGCCATAGAGCCATCCACATCTGAGGAAGCTTTGCAATATGCTAAATGGAGGGAGACAGTTGAAGAATCCAAAAACAATATCGGCATGGCTGCTATATCTAAATCAAGAGAGAGTAGTCGGTGAGGGGGAGTGTTGAGAATATCACTGACTCTTTCTCTCTAGAATTCTCTGGATTTCTCTCTCTCTCTCTCTCTCGTTACTCCTCCATATTTCTCTCCCTCTCTCCAGAGAATTCCTCAGCCGCAATTGTTGACCCAAGTTGCAATAAAATAATAGGAAGAAGATGGTGTGGGAAGTCGGTGGATGTGCCGACTTTGGCTCCTATAAATAGGGGCTGTTGTCTCTTGAAGTGTAAGTGTTAAAAAGGGGGTGTTGTGTAGAGTGTAGGGGGTCTTGTGCAAGAGTGTTGTGTGGTGTAAGAAGTGTGAAGAGTGTGTACGTAAAGTGTGGGGTGTGTACGTGAGTGTGTGAGTGGGTGGGAGTAGGTGGCGTGAAGTGTAGAGTGAGAAAGAGTGAGTGGGTGTGTGCAAGAATTGTGTTTGTGTGAGGTGTGAGAGGTGTATGAGAGTGGTATGTGTAAAGAGTTTGCAATATTGCTTATATAAAATAAAGTGATTATTTTACTTGCACATCCACTTAATTTCTCAACACCCAATTTGCAAGGGAACTATGTGGAAGAAGAAGAAGCAGAGAAGGTTGTCCGACTGGCATTGTTGTGTGCACACAAGGATCCATCTGTTCGACCAGAGATGTCTGAAGTGGTTGAAATACTCGAAAGCCAGTTTCTTCAGCGGGATTCTAGTACAAGGAGTAGTTTGAGTTTGAGTGAGTGTGAATCGACTACTCCATAATACTCTTTCCCCACTTCTTCTCCTCATTTGGTGATCGGTCCATGACGGGCATTTCAATCTACAACATCACCATTGCCTTTTTTCACATTAAATAACATGTTCAACTTCTATGTTTACCGCTTTCTGAACTCTGTATGTTCCACCAGTTTCATTCGCAAGATCTTGCTGTAGTACTGCGCTCCGATATTCGGAGACATATAGCACGTCCTTCATGCAATGGCTGCTATCTTCTACATTTGTCATCGAACTAAAAAATAGAAACTGAAATACAAATTCACAGTGTCATCTTTTGATATACCGAATTATTGTGAGTAAATGTTTTGTTAAGAAAGTTCTGTTGTTCTCGCAAAAAATTGAATGCCACGATGAAAGCAGTCCTTCAAAGACATTTTGATACATCCGGTGGCGCGTGCAACTTCGTGCGAATTAATCCTTGGATATTAAAGAATATCCGAGTTGTTGGAACTACCATACTCGACCTGCATCTTTCAAACTTGTTTCTCTGGTTTCAGAGGAAGATATGGTTGTAGTTGGCTTTGACTTTCTTCTCCACGAGATAAACTCATATGAAGCTTGCAAGAAGATTCTCAGCGATGGGAGTCATCAATACGAAACAGCATTGCACGTCAACTTCTACTATTCTCCAGTCGGGACTTGTAAAATCCGTGTATACACTTTCCACAATTCACACCTACCTCTTTTGGGCAATTTTTCAACCCAAGCAATCTCCTTATAGTCTTAGGCTTAGTTTATTTCGTGGGAATCGGGAGAATATATTTTCCTTATTTTCCGGCATTTGGTTCGCTTAGAAAGATGAGTTACTAGAAATGTTTTCCTAGTCAACAGAAAAACTATGCCTAAATTCAAGAAAATAATTTTCTGTTTGAAAATCCAGAATATATTTTCCAAAATATGACTAGGTATTGCCCATATTTTTATAATTTTCTAGTTCATTTTTAGAAAAAAAAAACAGAAATGAAGAAAAGAAAAAATAATTAAAAAATTGAAGATTTTGGTGATTTTTCCTAAGAAAATCAAATCAAATTTTCCATACCAAATTACGGTAAATATTTTCTAGTTTATTTTCAAGTTTTCTATCGAACACTCGCAAAGATTGTCATTTTATTAAAAGAAAAATGACTTTTTGGAAATCATTTTTTGAGAAATGCTATATTTTGCATGAAATAAATGGATCCTTAATTTATTTGATTTTCTCTAAATTGCGGGGAGACAAGGACAAGAGCAATGATCCTGTTAATCGTGACCTCATTCGAACAATCAAGAGGTGGATTGTTCGATTCTTCCCATGTACACCTCTCTCAAGCTGTCACCGACTGTTAGTGAGTTGGGAATTGAGGAGACTCATGCTAAATGTCATGTCACACAATCAGATCGTGCACCTAGGAGAGGTTTTAATAACTTGCTTAGCTTTACGATCAATTTTGTTGTTCGTAGTGTACGCTGTGATATAAGTTTTGTGTTGTGTAAATGTTTCCAATGAGTCATCCTATCATTTGTAAGTTTTCAGTAGTTTTGATTCCAATGAAGTTTCTTTCCAGTTTTCGCATTTCAATTTTTTCTTCGGACGTACTCATCCATTAATTTCCTTAGTTTTGGCATTATTGTTTATTTTCTTTTATTTCAAGCATTGATTCTTTTATTTTCTTCTATGTTCGGGTCATTGCACTTCAATTCCAAGCACTTCACTTTCGGTTCTCACGGGCGAGCATGCTTCTCTCTCACTCAAATCCATCTCCATCCAATTTGATAAACTTGTCTAATGGAAGCCCCAATTTGATTCGTCTGGAGAAAATCATTGGTATGTTGTCCTCAATTCCTTGGTTCATAAACGAGTAGGAGGTGTTCTTTCTAGATGGAGAAAGGTGTCGGTGGTCCTTTTGTCACTCTAGAGACACATTTATCTTTGGTGGGTCAACAACGTCAATTACGGGATGAGTTGACTTTTTTTTATTCTTTCTTGATAAGTTAGTACGCGGTAGACTTTGCTGTATCTTCACGGGAGGCACCATTTTTCTATGGAGGTAAGTTTCCAAGAAATTGTCCATCATCTGCTTCTTGAATCGCTCCCATGTGAAATTCTTCTTGGTGATGGACTCCTTCAAATCCATCATTTTCCTCGGTCTTCCCTTCTGTTATTTGTCCTTTTAATATTAGCAGAGGACCCCTGTCGCGGTCCTTTATGTATCGAAATTTTGTGTCGGGACCCTATCAAGTCAACTGTATTTGTAGGATTATTAAGATAATTTGTTGTGAATTAACAAATAATTTAATGGATCTTACAATTCAATACGTAAAATAAGAGGCTGAAAGACGAAAAATTAAAAGTAAGAGAGCCTATTGTTATCAAGCACGCGGCTCATTTTAATAAGCTAAGCATATTTGCAAAGGACATTGTCGTGGAAGGAAAGGACAAGGTCGATCACTTTGAGCAAGAGTTCCAATCACAGATTCGCTCAAGCCTGTCTTTTGACTACCTGCTGAATTGTTCTGCAGAGAGCACTCAAAGGTGACCAGGACTTTGAGTGCAGTGCACGTATCAACCCTCTCGAAGCAATGGCCAGGTCCACTTGGAAGGAAAGAGATATTTTTACTCCAAGAATAAGACAGCGGATGAACTAAATCCATACATAATCCTTGTTATGTGACTGAAACATTAATCCGACTTCGGTTTTGTGCAGCGGCACTAGAGACTGTCGCTGTAATAATTGGGCCAAAGCGCATGGGCCCAAGCTCGGCCCGCCTAATGAGCTCTCAAACTCTGCAGGAGCTGTGAAGAAAGAAGAAGAGAGAGAGAGAAAAGAGAGAGAGAGAGAGAGAGAGAGAGAGAGAGAGAGAGACAACCGGGAGATAAGAAGCAAAGGGAGGAGACACAAAGCTCCTTCAGAAAAAAAACTAAACGAAAGAAAGAAGAGAAAGGGGAATTCGCCCGTACACGCTTTGGACGTTCTGACAAATTGGATTAACTTGCGAATCGGAGTAAATCCGGCTAAGTCCTCGTGAGTCGTGGCCTGTACGCATGACTTTCCTTCTTCGGTTTTCCCTTCCTGTTCCTTCTTTCTTTCTTTTCTTTTTGCCTCTTTCCCTTTCTGTTTCTCGTACTCTCGGGCCCTTTTATTGCGGAACGTCCACTTTTCTGCCCTCTTTTTTTTTTTTTTTCTTGACCTGGTCAAAAATCCAAATATTACAATTTTAGTACTCAAAGTGCTCATTCTTCGCACGGTACATCACCCACTGAGTCTCACTAGCCATTTAGGCCCTGTTTGGTAACCATCCAAACATTGCCAAATTTTAATTCTTTGTTCCCAGAATCAGTTTTGGTCTAGAATCGCGTTTGATAAAAATTTTGTTCCCGGGAACATATTGGGAATAGAATCAAGAACAAAAAAAAAAGTTGATTCTTATTCCGGGAACGAATTTGAGAATCAAAATCAAGAAATTTTCTTCTTCCCTTTGGCCATCTCGCGACCACCGTCCACCATTGCCCACCACTGTCCACCGCCGCTGCCGATCGCCGTCCGCCACCACCGTCCACCGTCGCTGCCGACCGTCGTCTGCCGCCACCGACCGCCGGTTCGGCAAGCTCGCTGGAGGCTCGCTAGACCAAGGCGAGGTCCGGTGAGCTCGCCGGTGGCCAGGCGGGCCTCGCCGAGGCTGGGCAAGGCTTCGCCGAGGCCGAGCGAGGCTCGGCCTCGCTAGGGCTGGGCAAGGGCTGGGCAAGCCTCGCGACGCCCAACCCCACTGGTGAGACTCGCCCAGCCCCGCCGGTGGCCTGGCAGGCCTGCCCAACCCCGACGAGGTCGGCCTGGCCACCGGTGGGGCTAGGCGAGCCTCGCCCATCTGCCGACGAGGCTCAGCCGACGAGGGCCGGCGACGCTCTGATGAGGTCGTCGGCCATAAGAAGAAGAAGAAGATGAGAAAAAGAAAAGAAAAAAAGAAAAAAAGAAAAAAAAAGAAAAGGAAAATGAAAAGAAAAAAATGAAAAAATGAAAAAAAAGAAAAGAAAAAAGTAAAACAATTATTTAAAAATTAAAAGAAATTGATTTGGAACAGAATTAATGAACACGGTACCAAATGCAATTCTATTCCAGAATCAGAAATTTTGGACAGTTACCAAACGGCTTAAAGTGCTTAGAATCAGTTCCCGGAAACAGAATAAAAAAAAAATCAGTTCTGATTAGAATCTACTCGCGGGAACAGAATCGTTACCAAACGCGCCCTTATTCTTAAAAGAAAGCATTTCCTCTTTCTCATTGGCCAAATTTGAAGTTGTGTTGCCTTATTTCTCCTAAGCCAGTTCTTAGCCATGGACAACTTTCTGTTGCAATTTCCACAGCAACACAGCAACAACCAGAGATGGATTTGAGATTTCATTGTTAAATGAAGATGAGGGGACGATGCACATACCAAAAATATTGTGTACAAAGAATTTTTTGACAAGTTTCCCTCAGGTTAAGTTATGATAGCTTATTTCAATATTCCTTTTACAAAAATATTCCCGCGGCACCTCACCTTGGTAACATTTATGGCCTTGACTTTTTATACTCAATTTAAAGAACAACGAATGGACTCCACGTGTATCCCATGCATAGCATGGGCTGCTGGGCTAGTACACTGATAAATTAGTGGCACGAATTTTCAATGTTCCTTCGCTTATAGTTTTTGAAGGACATACAAAAGCATGGTTAGTTTCTGAGTCATGAGATTTGACAATCGCAAAAGGCCAAGAGTAGTTGTGTAGGGAGTTTACAAGGAACACGAACTCATATCAAGTACGTTGGTCTCTTCCAATATTTGGTCAATACTAACTCCAGGAAGATCTAATGAAAATAAATCGCATTTTTCATTTGTTTGTAGTGTCAACTCGCTATAAGTTTTATGTTTTTAATAATTCATAGCATAGATTTCTACTCCAAATACGAGTAATTGGAAGTATGGATCTTGGAGGATTCACAAAAGTTAATAGCTTTTTTATGTAATGTCCAGCCAATGAAGTAAAGAGAAAAGACCTATGCTCCACATTTGGATTTTTCGATGCGTAGGAATCGAAAAATACGAGGAGAATCATGCAAAATTGGCTTTATAGGAGTTTCACGTTTTGACAAATTTGGAAACTACGAGGCAGTGAAACCTCTATCGCTCTCTCTCCACGAAACTTCTTTAGGAAGGCTTAAAAGTGAGATGGCTCCACACTTTCACATCAGCCTACAATCCAACGACTTTTTCCCTGCTTAATAATGACATCGTTCATTCACACTGACCAAAAAGCAGTCGTGGGTGAGACGCACAATCCCCACAGATTTATAAAAGCTGTGTGCGCAAGCAAGTCTCTTGGGGTATGCCAAAGGTATTCCCAAACCAATCACTACCAATCGAGAAAAACCATCAAGCTTACCCAATCCACATTGAGAAGGATCTACTTTTTCCCCGCTTAATGATGGTGTTTAATCTTCGAACCTTCAGTTCTACCGAGTCCGATGAAGGTGAAATAACACCTCCCAAAAACTTCTCCCTAAAGGAGCTCCGAGTCGCAACACACAACTTTAGCATAGACAACTTCTTGGCAGAAGGTGAAATTTGCAAAGTTTACCGGGGGCGCTTGGCCAATGGTTCGCTAGTGGTAGTAAAGAGAGTATGCCATGTCGATCGATGGAGGGAAGAGCAGTTCAAAGCAGAAGTACAAGTGGGAAGCACAGTTTCGATGCACCCAAACGTGCTATGCCTGAGGGGCTTTTGCAGGACCAAGAAAGAGCTCTTACTGGTGTATCCCTGGATGATCAACAATAGCCTATATTACAATCTTAGAGAGAGACCGAATCGGTTTGCCTGGCCTCTCAATTGGACTACTCGCAAGCAAATAGCCTTGGGAGCAGCAAGGGGCCTTGCACATCTTCACAATCAAGGCAACATCAAGATCATGCATCGTGGCATCTGCGCGTCAAATATACTGCTGAATGTGAATTTTGAGGCCGTGATAGGAGGATTTTCCTTTGCCACGATCATGCATGAGCGAAATGTAGAGGAAGGGACTATTGAGTGGCGCACTTGCATGCCAAGGCAGGGCACAGGAGTCTCATTCTCATCGCCGGTAGGACAAAATTCAGCTGATTCTGGTTCCAGTTCTCAATCCTTTCATCGTTATGAAGATGTTTACGTCTACACCCCCATCCGTGGCAGAGTTGGTTTTATTGCCCCCGAGTATCTCCGCACAGGAAAGTGCACGCTGAAGAATGATGTATTTGCATACGGGAAAATGCTTCTCGAGCTCATCTCGGGACAGCCAATTTGCAACTTTCCCACTGAGGTACTCGATGCCAAAGCTTTATTGCCGGAGGACTGCGATAGAAAACTTATGAATGAAGACCAATTGGGAAGGGTGATCGATCCCAATTTGCAGGGGAACTACGTGGAAGAAGAAGCGGAGCGACTACTCCAATTAGCATCGTTGTGCTCACACGGGGATCCATCTATTCGACCAGAGATGTCTGACGTAGTTCGAACGCTCGAAAGCCAGTTTCTTCAACGGGACTCTAGTACAAGGAGTAGTCGGAATTATAGCGAGAGTGACTCAACTCCGTACTACTCTTTCCCTCCTTCTCCTTTTCCTCTGGGGATTGCTCCATGACTGGCATGTCAATGCTATATCATCACCACTGCCTTTTACCTTCAATAACAAGTTTCGCTTCTATGTTTTCATTCCTAAACTCCTTATGTTCCTGTTCACTTTCATTTGAAGATCTTTCTATAACACTTTCTTTCCGATTTGTTGGCACATAAATTTTAGTAACCTAATTAGTTGTTTATTGCATATAAAAAACAGGGATCAACCCCAACCTCAAGAAAAAAAATATTAAGTTAAATTGCATATTGCTATTAGGAGCATTTGTATATTAGTTGCATAATTAAACCCACATAGTTGCATTGGATTGGCGGCGGAAGGACTTAGATTAATGATTTTGAATTTAATGGATTGGACCGAGCCCATAATAGTATTAAACTTTGGTCAAGCCCGTTACTCTCTTCATGGCGAAAATTATTCAGAATAAAGCTTTATATTTACATGGTAAATAAAGCAAACGGCAGGACACTCATAATATTCATGTATGAGAGATGGGCAGATTATTTTTTTCCTTGAGATCTCTCATATATTGGCAATTGGCGTATCTACAAGAGGGCAGAAAAAGCAAATGCTCTTGGGTCAATCTATGATGGCCCAGGCAGCGGTGCGCAAGGAGGAGGGATGACGGTGCGTCCCCGCCTCGATCCCTAGACATGCATAGAGAGGGGGCATGTCTCCTGTCCCACATCGTTTAGGGGGGGATTCTGAGCTAGTTTATAAGACTTGGGTTCTCTAACCTATGTAACGTGTTTTGAAGCCATGAGGGCTAGAGGCTCAAAGCGGACAATATTACATAGTAGGAGGCTCGAGCCCTTACAAATGGTGTCAAAGCCGACTCCCGACCACATGTGAGCCCATAGCGAGAACGTTGTGCTCCTAAGGGGTGGAGAGTGTGACGGCCCAGGCGGTGGTGCGCGAGGAGGAGGGATGACAGTGCGTCCACACCTCAGTCCCTGGATAGTCCTAGGCTAGTTTATAAGACTTGGGTTCTCTAACCTGTGTAATGCGTTTTAAAGCTATGAGGGCTGAAGGCCCAAAGTGGACAATATTACACAATGTGAAGCCCGGGTTCTTATAAATGGTATCAAAGCCGACTCCCGACCGCGTGTGGGGCCATAGCGAGGATGTTGTGCTCCTAAGAGGTGGACGCACCGCCATCCCTCCTCCCCACGCACCGCCATGTGACATCCTAAATTTTCGACTCTGCTTTCAATTCAATAAATCGGGCATTTCATCGACGCGGCTATAATGCTATTCTTAGAGTTGATCACTCGTGAGATAATTAAACTATTTGGGAAAGTTATTAAAGATTTTAAGGCAAAAGACTTGAGGATTCGACTAAGAATTGGCTGCTCGACTATGTTCATCTACCAAGATGAGTGGTTAAACATGGGTGATCCCACTAAATTACAAAATTCTCAACGATTGACACTAGTTTGATTTTTCTATCATTTTGGTATCCTATGTCCATATTTGAAATCTTAAGATTTTCACGACAATCGAGAGTCGCCAATGTGTTGAATAGGTTCATTGTGGCTCGAAGAAAATCGACCATGAGTCATTTGCTCTAAAAATGTTTTGAAAACTACCCGATAACCTAGGTCACGCTAAAAGCGCGCCGGAGTGAAATTAACCGTAAATATGAACACTTGATTTCAGAAATTGAAATTTCTGTCATGTCACAATCTATTTTAGGAACATCGACTCATTTTTCGAAATTTTTTTGAAAATTCTGAAATTTTTACGGAAAATCAATTCAGACGTTACGGAAAAATAGCGGAAATTCGGACGGGCTCAATTGAAGGAAATTTGGACTTCCAAGCCGAGCCTTTGAATGTTGGGGACTTTCAGAAAATAATTTGGGATTTTTCTTTAGCGAAATTGGACCTCGAGTTGGATAATCGGAGAGGAAATTAGAGTTTAATTTAAGTGAAATTCGGAGCTGGAGTTTGAGCAGCAAATTTTGGCTTCAAATTGGAATTTTGGTGGATAATTTGCAAGATTTAATTGGGGGACACTAGAGGATAATTATGAGAACTCTAGGGGACAAGGTTTTAATGCAATTGGATAACATCTTTGACTACAAGCCCTACAAACTTGCTGAGCACACCACCAGCTGCTTCCTTCTCATAGCTGTCCACCTCCATCTTCGTGTGTGCTTTTCTCCCTCGAGCTACTTCACTTTCTGTTTTTGTTTTGCTTTCATTTTCATCCGAAGTTCAGCGCTTCTTCTTTCATTTTTTCTTCTTCACAAAACCACCGAAACCCCACGTTCCAGTCAACACCCATCTCCACCTAGCCTTTTTGTTGACTGCCCTTACTCTCCTTTTTCCTTTTGAACCGAGCGAAGCCCCACCGATCCACTCTGCCATATACCGAAGAAGTCCACTGAAATCCCCAGCTTCTCCAGTCAACAAAAGAACCCCCACCAGCGTTGACACTCGACCCACGGTTCAACCACCGAAGCTCCTCCATCTGCACGTGTCTTCAACCGAGCAACGCCAGCGAATTCAGCCGTGAGTCCAGCAGCTTCGGGGTCAGCTTCAGCAGATTTGTTGACCACAAATCTCCTCCGCCTCCACCGATTTGCACGAGGACAGCGAAGCAGCCCAGTCACCGAAGCTGCTTCTTCGTGCCAGCAGCCCAAGAAGTCGGCCCAACTAGCAAAGATCAGCCCATTTGAAGCCCACGAAAATTTCAGCGGTTTAGCCCACAGCCCATCTTAACATTTCAGCTCAGCCCATTTGTACGTGGGCCCATTTTCAGCAGCAAGCCCATGCCTTCTTGAAGCCCAAGCCCGCGAAGTCAGCCCGCTTCAGGCCCAGCCCAACTCAAGAACAAATCTCAGCTTGGTCTGAGATTTGTTGGGCCAAGTTTAGGCCCGGTCCAAATCCGTCGATGCCACCGAAAATTCGGATTTCAGCCACTGTAGCGGCGTTGTTGCGGTGAACCGGTTTTCGCGATATACCAGTGAGTTTATATGCTAAACTCTTTTTAGTAGGCTAATGACGTCTAAGAGATGTTTAGTTTAATTTAATTAGGAATTAGATGGCTAGTTAGATTAATTTAGTGATTTAATTATGCATGTTAGGTGGTTAGATTAGATTAAGTGAGGCCTAGATAAATGATATTATTTATCTGGAAGGGTTTGGGAATTTTCCGGGCCCATATTGGTATTTAATTTAGTGATTTTGGCCTAGGTTGGTATTTTTAGGATTTAAATTGATTTATTTAATTAATTTTCGAAATTAATTAATTATTAATTATTTTTTCGGAAAATTAGGCCGGCATAGCCGATGACTGGAATTTCATATTGATTGCAATGGTGTGGTTAAATTCTGCAATTGAGTGTTAAATTCTACAAATTGAGTGCTGATTGGAAATTTGAGCGTTTAATTTCGAAATTATGAATTTCCAATAATTATTCAGAAAATCCCGGGTGTTGGATTTTGACACTGGAAATAGTTTTAAGAACTATATAAAATAGCTGAATTTTAAAAGAAATGATATCAAATTTATGAAATGAATTGATCGTGTACCCACACACGACGATTTTCATGGGTATTTCTAATATGAAGAAAATAGGCCAGGTTCACCATTTTAGTGAAGATAATTGAGTGCAATACATGGTGCGCTGGGCCATATTTGAGTGATCGTGTGTTGGTTAAGAGAATTCATCCTGAGCTATTAAGCTGGACGTTACCCCTATGGGATGCCCTACTAATGAATGTTGATCGTAATAGATTCTGAACCGATGCTCCTTTATGGAATGCCATTGACATAGTGACGATGCCGTGCACAATAGTGTGAGATGATGTCTGACAATGTCAGAGGATCGTTGAACAGAAAGTAGGCTGTACTATATGTCGAGAGCAAAACTATGAACGCATGATGGTCTGAGTTTAATGCGCCGGATTATGGGACAAAATTGTGTGGCGCGGTATAGAACGTGTCATAACGATTTGGCCCTATAATCAGGACTCATGTGCTTACTTGAGAATTTCAATATGGCATTCCAATTAATTGAGCTTAGTTGTTGCTCATGCTTTCATGCTGTTTGATATAAACTGTACTAACCTACAGGGTAGAATTGAGGCAAGGTAAGTCATCTATGCTAAATGTGTGATTATGTGGTTAGGACACCTCTAAGCATATTTCCCTCCTAATCAGGGTTTAGAGTGTGGACTCGCTGAGATTTATACCTCACCCCGTTATGGGATAAATTTTCAGGGTTGTCGAGTGGAGGACCAGGAGCCGAGAGGGGGAGATTCGAAGTGTAGGTCAATTAGGACTGCTTCTTTTTGAAAAGCCGGTCTTTATAGTCTTTTAGTCATAGACCTTGTACATGACTCAGTGTGTGTATAAATGTGTGTTTTGTTTGTGAATTTGTTTCCTACTTTTTTATCCAGAGATGATTACTGTCAGGAGATTTATTTTCGCTTCCGCATGTGCAATAAAATGAAAAGGGTCGGCGACTCGTCCTAGGAAGTCGCAAAATTTTATTGACCAGAGAGGGATGGGCATGCACTCGAGGTTCGGGGCGTGACACACCACTTGGGCCGTCACACTCTCCACCTCTTAGGAGCACAGCGTACTCGTTGTGGCCCCACACGTGGTCGGGAGTCGACTCTGATACCATTTGTAAGGACTCGGGCCTCCCACCGTGTAATATTGTTCGCTTTGGGCCCAGGCGGCGGTGTGCGGGGAGGAGGGATGGCGGTACATCCACGCCTCGGTCCTCGGACGTGCGCAAGAAGGGAGCGTGTCTTTTGTCCCTCATTGCTTAGGGGGAGTCCTGGGCTAGTTTATAAGGCTTGGGTTCTCTAACCTGTGTAACGCGTTTTAAAGCCGTGAGGGCTGAAAGCCAGAAGCGGACAATATTACACAGTGGGAGACCCGGGTCCTTACATAATCACAGAGGAAATACAAGCAGCAAATATTTGGCTCGGCAGAGAGAGATCCACAACCTCAAAATAAAATATTTGTGTGGAATCAGTCAACTAGGGAAAGAAATAATTGACTGAGGAAAAGAATATATGAGGAGGTCGATTGCTATGCAATATAAATAGGCCATCGCATAGCTAAAAAGAGGAGGCCGCACAATAGAATACACGGCCACATGGAGATAGATGAAAAGCGAGAAAAAAGAAATAGGGAAAATTTCAAATAAGGGCTTGAAATACCCTTATTTTCTGAAAGAAATGGACTTTGTTCCAAATAAGAGCCTAAGCTGCCCTCATTTTTTTTTAAAAAAATAAGGGTTTGAAGTAGAATTTATTTCAAATAAGGATCTAAAGTAACTATATTAATTTTAAATAAGGACTTGACTTTCTAGTTGGTCGTGTGTATTTTCATCCTTTACATTTTTTTTTCCTTTGTTCTTTTTCTTTTCTTTTCTTTTTTTTGGATTTTTCTTCTTCTTTACCAATGACTAGGGCAATGGGCGAGGGTCACCTCACTAGCAGTCGATGAGGGATGGCTTTGTCTCGGTGAGGGATGGCCTTGCCTCAATGAGGCGACCCATGCCCTGGGCGAGGTCACACTCAAAAGCTACGAGCAAGGCTGACTTTTATCAAATTTGGGCAAGGGTTGCCTTGCCAGTGACAAGTGAGGGGTGTCCTCGCCTTGACAAGGTTGTTGAGCCCTTGGCAAAAAATAAAAATAAAATAAAATAAAAAATAAAAAAAGAGAGAAGAGAAAAGAGAGGAAAAAAGAAGAAGAAAAAGGAACAAATAATTTAAAAGAAAATTCGTCTTTTGACAAAACTATCCTTTGATCGGCTAAAACTACCATAATTATTTTAGGCTATTATTTGAAACTGATATGATCACTTTAAATCTTTATCTAACACAAGCTCTATTTTATGCCATTTTTTAGAAAAATGAGGGCATTTGATACCCTCGATTAGAATTTTCCCAAAGAAAAATCGTGAGAGAAAAATATAGAATTCTTCTTCATCCATGGGGTCTCTTTTGGCTAGTCTGACTACAGGCAGAGAAAAGAAAGCACAAAAGAGCAGTGAGAGAGAGGGGGAGGGAGGGAGTGGGTCGTCTTCTTCCTTGAACGACCACGACCGAGCTCCTCCGTCTCCACGACCTGACGTTGTTTTTTGTTGTGAGCTTCACGTCGACGCCCTTGTTGCCGCATGCCGACGCCTTTGTAGCCGCGCGCGGACGTTGCTCCTCCTACTCTATTGACCACCGTCGCCGATCCCATATCGACAACGCTGCTTTCTCTGTCCCAGAGCTACCTACCCGCGCTGACAGCCTACAGATCTGAAGCCTCTCCTTGCTACATCGACAGCGAACCATCTCGTGAGCTGTTGCTACTTCGATGATGACGACGGTGCCGCTTTCCAGTTCGCTGTCCACCATCGCTGCATCTCGCATGAGTTTTCCATGTTTGCTGCCTCCTGTCCAGTGAGTACTACCTGACTGGGACCGCGTCAGTCGGTGAGGACATTGCCGCCGCTGTGTCTACCCCCAACGGCGATTCCTCATCGTAAGGCGTGCTGCTTTCCCGACAAGTTCCAGTACCTCCTGCGTGCACCTAAATCACATCGTAACCATCAACAACGGTCTTGTTTGCCATCCAAAGTAGAAGATTTCACTGGCGCCTTGTTCGGAATTTCTTGGTTCAGCCACAATTCTTAGAATTTAGCTTATTCGGCACTTTTCTTTGCAAGTTCTTCAGCGAAGAGAGCCACTCTTGCAACTAATCCCAATGCCAAGTGCTCTGGGGACAGAGAATCCAAAAAGAGGAAAACAGCAAAAGAGTGGGAGTCGCATTGGTGGAAACAAGTCCACAAAAGAGATACACGTTCGTAGAGGTGCTCGAGGGTCAAACTCCCTACGACACTGTTGGACTCTTCAAGTTGCTGCTTAGCACCGGTCCCCTGCAATTCAATCCGAGAGCCCTCTAGACGCGGGTCTTGATGGGAGAGTAGTAGCAACTAGAATAATATCAGATCAACGTTGCATAATAGAATAATATCTCCTCGTGTAAACCTAATAGGAATTAATATAGTAGAGCAAAATAAATATCAAGTATGCAAATGCAAGGCGATTTTTTTTTTTATGTAGAAAACCTCCTCGGTGTGAGAAGATAAAAAAACCATGGACCTAAGTTCACCCAAAAATTTTCACTATCAACAAAATCAAGTGAACAAAGTTATTCTCTAGTAAACACTAGATGTACATAGCATGAAGGACATCAAGAACACCATTTTTAACAATACACATAAATTACCAAAGAGATCAAGAATAAATCTGACTAAGAACATAAGTGTCACGCCCCGAACCCGAGGCGCACACATACCCCTCGGCGGTCGATTTAAAAATGCAACATCTCAGGACGCGTCGTCGACCCATTTTTTTTCATGCTGAAACGAATTAAATAAACCCCAGACAACAAACAAATATTGGGACAGTGAAAGCAGGACAACATATTATCAGAAATCATGCTTTATAAACAAACTGAGTTAAACCTACGAGTTTATATACACAAGTCTAACCCAAAAAGAACTCCTAGGCCACCTACACCCCGGACCCCTTTGACTCTGGCTCGGGATCCTTCACGACACCATCCGGTTTTTGGAATAATAGCGCGGAGGTTTTGGACCCAATCTAAGAATTAGTCGATTGTGACCACGTTTCTTCTACAATTTCCAAGGAATTGAAGGCTATAAAATTGTAAGTGTCATTCAAAGTGTCGTCTCTTGTTTGATTACACTAATTAAATGAGTCATTTGCCTCTTCATTTATGTATTCCACGTATTATTCTTAAGAGAATTGCTTATATGACTATGCTTAATCTACTAGAAGAATAATAGCCAAGTTTTGGGAAAAATAAATAAATAATAAATAACAAATAATTATAAATTATTATGAAGTCCACTTTTTTAAGAATCTGTGGCTCAAAATATATTATTAATCTTACAGTAACTCAAAAACTATTATGTTAGCAAAACCCTATTCATTTATCACACTAATGGGTGCAAAGCTCAACCACCTTAATTGCCAAAAAAAAAGAGGATGTTTGATGGAAAAACTAACGGATTTAGAGCCTTTTTCTTCATATGTTCCCAAGTTTTTATAGAAGAAAAGCCTAGTTAGGTCTCTTCCATGAAATTTCAATGCGCAGATGGAGCATTACTCTCACGCTTATCATCAGAGGAATCAAAGAACAAAGAAAGACCAAACATGCTAATTTTGCTTTAAATCAATTTCACTGGAAGGTTTCTCTGCGTGTGCCTACCAAAACGGGAAAAATCAAAAGAAAATAAATCTTCGTCTTGTTTGGTCAAGTCTTTCTTTTGGTCCGCCACCCTCTCTCCAATTTTTTTACCAGCACCCTCTCTCAAATTGACTTCGTCTCTTTCTCACATGGTGATCGCTTCCGGCGTGTGAATAAAAGGCTAAGATGGTGGACGAGTTGCTATGCCAATTGATCATAGTCTTCCTTTGAGCGGCTTCGGGAATCAATCGGTACCCTCCAATCAGTGTTGAAGAGGAATTGGATTTATGAAAGATGGTGTTCAATCTCCGATCCTTCCGTTTCACCGATTCCACTGAAGATGTTCAATCTCCGATCTTTCAGTTTCACCGATTCCACTGAAGATGATCCCCCACCACCTCCTAGAGGCTTCTCTCTAAAGGAACTCCGAGTCGCCACACACAACTTTAGCAGAGACAACTTCTTTGGCCGAAGGTGGATTTGGCAAGGTTTACCAGGGGCGCCTGGCCGATGGTTCTCAGTGGCAGTAAAAAGCGCTCGCACAGTCGATCAATGTTGCAAGGAGCAGTTCGAAACAGAAGTTCAAGTGGGACGCTCAGTTTCAACGCACCCAAATGTGCTACGGCTGAGGGGCTTTTGCAGGACCAAGAAAGAGCTTTTATTGGTCTATCCCTTGATAATCAACAATAGCCTATCTTACAATCTTACAGAAAGACCAGATCGATTTGCTCACCCGCTCAATTGGACCACTCGCAAGCGAATAGCTTTGGGATCAGCAAGGGGACTTGCACACCTTCACGATCAAGGTAACATCAAGATCATGCATCGGAACATCTGCGCGGCAGGTACATCTGCGCGGTAAGCATACTGCTTAATGTGCAATTTGAGGCCGTGATTGGAAGTTTCTGCATCGCCATGATCATGCATGAGAGAAATGTCGACGAAGGGACTATTGAGTGGTGCACGCGCACGCCAAGGCATGGCACAGGAGTCTCACTCTCCTCTCCTTTAGAAGAAAATTCAACTGATGCTGGCTTCGATTCTCAAATCTATCATCGCTATGAAGATGTCTATGTCAATACCCTCACCTGCAGCATAATTGGGTTTACTGCCCCTGAGTACTCCTACACAGGAAAGTGCACGCTGAAAAATGATGTCTTCGCATGTGGGAAAATGCTTCTCGAACTCATCTCGGGACAGCCGATTTTCGACTTTTTCCCTAAGGTACACAATGGCGAAGCCTTATGGTTAGAGGATTGGGTTAGAAAACATAAGAATGAAGGCCGGTTGGGAAGGGTGATCGATCCCAATTTGCAGGCGAACTATGTGGAAGAAGAAGTAGAGCGACTAGTCCGATTGGCATTGTTGTGTGCACACAAGGATCCATCTGTTCGACCAGAGATGTCTGAAGTGGTTGAAATACTCGAAAGCCAGTTTCTCCAGCGGGATTCCAATACAAGGAGTAGTTGGAGTCCTAGTGAGTGTGAATCGACTACTCCATACTACTCTTTCCCCCACTTCTCCATTCTCCTCCTTTGGTGATCGGTCTATGATGGGCATTTCACTGCTACAACATAACCATTGCCTTTTTTACTTTAAGGGTCCATTCATTTCACAGAAAATGGGCCATTTCCGGAAAATATTTTCTCATAAGTCATTTTCTTGGAAAATGACAATAGTTTTTGGTGTTCAACTAAAACCTAAAAATGTTTTGAAAAATATTTTCCGATGTTCGATAAGGAAAATATTTTCCGCTCTCCAGATTGGCGAGCACGAGCATCAAGCTTGAGACTTACCAAATCGATGAGCGTGAGTTTGAGATCGACGAGCTTGAGATACTAGCCAAGAAAGAAGAATATGGGAAATAAAGAAAAGAAAAGGAAAAAAAAGGAATTAAAAATAATTCGAATTAAAAATAAAAGAAAATTAAAAAATAATTCAAATAAAAAAAGAAAAGAAGAATAAGAAAAAAGGAGGAGGAAGTGAGGATTTGTAGAAATGTGAGATAAGAGAGATCAAGTGAGGAAAATGTTTTCCACTTTTCAAAAGTGAAAAACAGTTTCCCCTACTTTAAAAGACTTTTTTCCTTTCTTGGAAAACATTTTCTCCAAGAAATTTATTTTCCATGAACCGAACGCCGGAAAATCCGAAAAACGTTTTTCCAAAAATTATTTTCCACGAAACGGACGGAGCCTAAATATTATTATTATTATTATTATTGGTAAAGGCCTAAATATCATGTTCAACTTCTATGTTTACTGCTTTCTGAACTCTGTATCTTCCACCAGTTTCATTCGTAAGATCTTTCTGTAATATCAGATATTTGGAGACATATAGTACGTCCTTCATGCAATGACTGCTATCTTCTACATTCATCGAACTGAAAACTAGAAACTGAGATGCAAATTCACAGTGTCACCTTTTGATCTACCGAATTATTGTGAAAGATACAGAGTTCAGAAAGCAGTCCTTCGAAGACATTCATACAACCAGTCGCGCGTGGAACTTCGTGCGAATTAATCCTTGGATATTAAAGAATATCCGATTCGTTAAAAATCCCATACGCGACCTGCATCTTTCAAACTTGTTTCTCTGGTTTCAGAGGAGGACATGATTGGAGTAGTTGGCTTTGACTTTCTTCTCCACGAGATAAGCTCATATGAAGCTTGCAAGAAGATTCTTGGCGATGGGAGTCATCAATACGAAACAGCATTGCGCGTCAACTTCTAGTAGGCGTCGACACTTGTAAAATCCCGCTATACACTTTCCACAATTCACACCTACCTGGGCCATTTCAGCTGCTTCTGGGCAATTTTTCAACCCAAACAATCTCCTTATAGGCCTAGGCTTAGTTTATTTCGTGGGAAACATATTAGGGAAAAATATTTTCCTCATTTTTTGGTATTTAGTTTGTTTAGAAAAATGAATTACCTGAAATAATTTTCTCTTTGAAAATTCGGAATATATTTTCCAAAATATAACAAGGTATCGCCCATATTTTTATAATTTTCAAGTTCATTATTAGAAAAGAAAATATAATTTAAAAAAATGAATATTTTGGTAATTTTTCCAAGGAAAATCAAATTAGATTTTTCATACCAAATGACGAAAAATATTTTCTAGTTTATTTTCAAGTTTTCAATCAAAGAAATATTGTCATTTCATTGAAAAATGACTTTTTGAAAATCATTTTCCAAAAATGCTACATTTTGTGTGAAATAAACGGATCCTTAATTTAATTGATCATCTCCAAATTGCCGGGAGGCAATGACAGGAGCAATGACCCTGTTAGTCGTGACCTCATTCGAACGATAAAAAATGGATAGTTCGACTGTTCCCATGTACACCTCTCTCAAGTTGTCACCGACTCTCGGTGAGTGGGGAAGTGAGGAGACTCCTGCTAATTGTCATGTCACGCAATCAGATCGTGCACCTACGAGAGGTTTTAATAACCTGCTTAGTTTTACGATCAATTGTATTGTTCGTAGTGTACACTGTGATTACAAGTTTTGTGTTTGTGTAAATGTTTCCAATTGGTCGTCCTATCGTTTATAAGTTTTCAGTAGTTTTGATTTCAGTGAATTTCTTTCCAGCGTTCGCATTTCAATTTTTTCTTCGGACGTACTTGTCCATTAATTTCTTTAGTTTTGGCATTATCCTTTATTTTCTTTTATTTCAAGCATTGATTCTTTTATTTTCTTCTAAGTTCGGGTCATTGCACTTCAATTCCAAGCACTTCACTTTCGGCTCTCACAAGCGAGCATGCTTCTCTCTCACTCAAATCCATCTCCATCCAATTTGAAAAACTTGTCTAGTGGAAGTTAAATCACTTTGTCCCGAACAAGAGAACAAGCTTTTCGATCGTTTTTCTAATTGCAGTTTGTCAAATCCGCTTAGATCGATTTAGATTTAACAATTCCCTAAAAGAGTGGTCACAAGGTTCAAGCCCCATGACCCGGCTAGCTTAAGATCTGTTCACCAAATTACAGACGTGGATTACGGTTTGCTTTGATACTTGGAGGTAGAGCAATACGTGAAAGGTCTTCATTTCTTTTTTTTTTTAGAGTTAATATCATGAAAAATCTCAAATTGATACATCTGCAATAAATTTATCTAAAAACTAATTTTTTTAACCATCAAAAATCATAAATTAATATATCTTTGACATAATTACTTTAAATTAATTTTTTGGCCACCAAAAACCTTAGACTGGTCCCTCAATTAGTTTTTGTTAAATTAAATTAATATCTTAAAAAATCATAAACCGATACACATGCGACTAATGGATGACAAAACTTTAAATTTTTACACCTTTCAATTACCACGTGTCATTTAACTCAGCGGTTTGACGATAAAACTTTTAACGGATGATAAATTTGTCAAAGAGTTTTTCATTGTATTAATCTTTTTATTTAATTAGAACTGCAAATTATAATATTGAAGTATTTTCAACTGTCTTTCTCCTCGACCGAAGCTGCCGAAAGAATAAGACTTTGGGAGTGGAGTTTGGACTGCAGAGCTGGCCCGAAAATTCAACACCACCCAAGCGCGATTCTCCTCCTTACGAGAAAGAGACGATCCCAAGTGGAGCGACTTTCACGCCCATAGGCACAGACTTGGGCGTGCCGAACCAAAGCTATCGAGACATAAAAGCTAATCCGAACTCAATCAGCACTAAAAGAAATCTCGCATGTGTTCATGTTCCAAAACCTTCAGATTCTCCAATCCCATTGAAGAAGACCCAGCACTCCCTAAATGCTTTTCTCTGCATGAGCTTCGAGACGTGACGCAAAATTTAGGCTGCGACAATATTGTGGGCATGGGTGGATTTGGTACGGTTTACTGGGAGAGCTTGGCCAATGGTTCTCAAGTGGCAGTCGAAAGGGCCGAGAATCTCACCCAGGGGACCGAAAAGCAGTTCAAAACAGACATGGAAGTGCCTAGCTTGATTCATGTGCATCCGAATGAGCTACGCCCTGAGGGGCTTTTGCCGGTTTAACTCCTAGAACAAAAACCCAACTTGTAAGAGAGAAAGACAACAAGGAAATCTTACCATTCACATTTAAAAGGTGTATTCCGGCATCAACCGATGTTTTCCGACCAGTAAGAGCGATTTCCCATTCTTCTTTCTTTCGATTTCCTCCGAGCTCTTCCTCTCTCTCGTTTCTTCTTTCCCTTTCGTTTTGCTTTCTCTTTCTTTTCTTTGTTCTTTCATGGCACTTTACAAGCACAAAAGAGGAGCTGAGTTGGGTCTTACCAAAATAAATTTTGGCCTTTTTGGCTCTTCTTTTATGCCCAATTATTACACAGAAAGAAATGGGAGGGAGCTAAAATGGTGCTTTGACTCAATAATGCGAAAGATAAAAGAGATGGATTACGGACAAGAAGCCAAAATCTATGAAATGCTCCGTTTTATAATTTAATCGTGCAATAATTTTATTAATTTACCAAAATAAGAATAAATCTTGCACATTGGCTAACCAGTTCATTTTTTTTTCCCTCCCTCAAATGAAAAATCTGGATTGGCCCAACCAGTTTGGACCGACTTTCGGGTTGGATTGCGCCGAGCCTGCCTAAATTTTCAAAGCGTGGAATGCAAGAAGACTAGGAGAATTATGCGAAATTTGCTTTATATGAGTTACGCGTTTTGTCAAATTTAGGAAGCTTCGAGGCAGCGAAGCCTGTCATAGAGAGAGAGAGAGAGAGAGAGAGAGAGAGAGAGAGAGAGAGGAGAGGAAGGCATTCCCAAACCATTCACTACAGATCGAGAAAAACCATCAAGCTCATACGATCCATTTGCACTAGAGAAAGAATATACTTTTTCCCCGCTTAAAGATGGTGTTTAATCTCCGAGCCTTCAGTTTTGACGAGTCCGATGAAGAAGATCCAACACCTACTAAAAGCTTCTCCCTAAAGGAGCTCCGACGCGCGACGGACAACTTCAGCAGCAAAAACATCGTGAGGAGCATTTGGAGGGGCAACGTTTACAAGGGGCGCTTGGCCGATGGTTCGCTAGTGGCAGTACACAGAGCAAGCTCTGTCGATTCGTTCCGCAAGAAGTGCTTCGAATCAGAAGTGCAAGTGGGAAGCACGGTTTCGACACACCCAAATGTGCTATGCCTGAGGGGCTTTTGCAGGACCAAGAAAGAGCTCTTACTGGTGTATCCCTTCGTGATCAACAACAGCCTATCATACAATCTTACCAAGAGACCGGATCGTTTTGCCCGACCTCTTGATTGGACTACCCGCAAGCGAATTGCCTTGGGAGCAGCGAGGGGGCTTGCACACCTTCATAATCAAGGTAACATCAAGATCATGCATTGCAATATCAATGAGTCAAATTTACTGCTAAATGTGCATTTTGAGGCCGTGATAGGAGGATCTTCGTTTGCCGTGATCATGAATGAGAATAATGCAGAGGAAGGGACTATTGAGTGGCCCATGTGGTCGGCGGATTCTGGCTCCGATTCTCAATCCTATCATCGCTATGAAGATGTTTATGTCAATACCACCCTCTGTGGCACAAGGGGGTTTGTTGCCCCCGAGTTTTTCTTCACGGGAAAGTGCACAGTGAAGAATGATGTCTTTGCATACGGGATATTGCTTCTCGAGCTCATGTCGGGAACCGGAATTTTATTACTAATAGCGTTGGCAGAAAATGAAGATCTCAGTTTGGAGGAATGGATCGGTGATCTTAAGAACAAGAACAAGTTGGGAAGGGTGATCGATCCCAATCTGCAGGGGAACTACGTGGAAGAAGAAGCAGAGCGACTAGTGGGATTTGCATTGTTGTGCTCACACGTGGATCCATCTATTCGACCAGAGATGTCTGAAGTGGTTCGAATGCTCGAAAGCCAGTTTCTTCAGCGGGATCCTAGTACAAGTACAAGGAGTAGTTGGAGTCAAAGTGAGGGCGACTCAACTCTGTACTACTCTTTCCCTCCTTCTCCTTCTCCTTCTCCTTCTCTGGGGATTGCTCCATGACTGGCATGTCAATGCTGCATCATCATCATTGCCTTCTAACTTCAACAACAAGTTTAGCTTCTATGTTTTTCTCTACCTATATTCTGTGTTCTTCCTCTTCACCTACATTTGCATGATCTTTCTATAATATTTTCCTTCCGACTCTTTTAGACATGTAGCACGTCATTCATGCAATAACTACTATCTTCTACATTTGTCATGGAATTCAAACCTAGAAACTGAAATAAAATTGAAAGTGTCACCTCTTAATCTATCGAATTGATGGTGAATGAATGTTTCAAGTTTATAAAGAAAGTTCTATTGTTCTAACGAAAATTAAAGGCCGCCATAAAAGTCATCCTTAGAAGACATAGGTAAGATAAGTCGCACAGGCGCGTCTTCGTGCACATCAATCCTTGCACATGCAAGAAAATCCAAGTTGTGGGTACTTTAGATCTCTCCCTGCATCTTTCAAAAAAATTTCTCTGCTTTTGGAGGAGGATATGTTGGACTAGTCGGTTTTGACTTTCCTCTCAGCGAGTTAAACTCATACGAAGCTTTCGAGAAGTTTCTCAGTGATGGGAGCCATCAATGACAAAACAACACTGCACATCAATTACTTGTACACTCAAGTTGGGACTCAGTGAAATTCTGGCATTCAATTTCCACAATTCACACCTACCTGGGCCTTTTTTCAGCTACCTTCTAGGCAACGTTTCAACCCGAGGAATCTGCGTTTCGTCTTAATTTACTTGATAATCACCTATTCCCGTGGAGGCAATGACAAGAGCAATGACATTATTAGCCTTAACCTCATTTGAACAACCAGGGTTTTTTTTTTTTTTTTTAGTCAGTCCTACTCTATTCCTACTCTACACTCACTCTCAGACTTTTGTCCTGCCTCTTGCAAGACGTGAAAGTCGAAACCCACTCTTGAAACTTATGTGTCTCCACCTCATCCCCCCTGAGAATGTGGGGATTTAAACCCCTCACCTCCCCCTTTTATGTTAAAAAGGTAGCCACTGGGGCGAATCCCAGTGGTTCAAACAATCAAGGGTTGCTTAGTTCAATTCCTCACGTCTACAGCCCTCTCGCGCTCTCTCCAAATGTCAGCGAGTTGGGGAATGAGGGGACTCGTACTAAACCCCGTGTTGTGCAAGTGGATTGTGCACTCGTGAGAGGTTTTAATGACTTGCTTAATTGTGTGGTTGTGCATTTCCTTCATGTCTTGAAAAAAAAAGCCTACGCAGGGTATTGTGATTCTTATTAGATTGATTTTTTTCTATGAATTTAAAAGATTAACTTATCTCAATTTTGTTTCAACCTTATTGATGTTCTAGCGATTCTTTGGCAGAAATAATCCCTCAAGCTCATTGCAACTAATTTAAAACATCAAGGTCATTACTGGTTTGAGATTTTTGTGAGACAATAATAGTTTGTGGTATGTGTATCATGGGTACCAATTTATAATTTTTAAGGGTATTAATGCCTAAAATTAATCAATTCAATACTTTTTTGGGATATATTCACTAGAAGTCCTAAAACTTATTACGAAAATACAATTGAATGCTAAAACTTTCAGAAGCTACAATCAAGTCCTAAAACTTGTCAGATTTGTGTAATCTCATTAACTTTGTCCAATTAGGCTAATAGAAAATGCTGACATGGCTTTATAAATTACTTTCTCTCTCTTACGTGGCATTGAAGTGGCTAAAACAAACAAAATAACCTCAAAACGACATCGTTTTGGTCCAAATTTAATTTTTATATAAATATTAATTAACTTTAAAAAAAATTAATTTTTTTTAAATAAAAAGAGCAACAAGGACAGCAAACAAGCAAGGGCCTTGTAGGCCCTTGCCACTGTCGGACCTTGCCCAAATTGGGCCAAAGGTCGCCATCAGCTATGGTGGGGCTAATGGCTAGCAACCTCACCCCAACCAACAGTGGCCCTCAACCAAGGGCCGATAACCCTCACCCAATTTGGGGGTGGGTTGCAACCCTCGCCCCAAATCTCAATGAGGACCTGCATGCTCTTGACTACAGTCACTAGGAGTTGCCGACCATTGGCCGAGGCATAGTGACCTCAACCAACCCTCAGCCCACCATCGTCGACCCTTGCTAGTGATGGTGGGGTGGCAGCACAAGGGCTTGCAAGGCCTACAAGCCCTCATTGGTTTTTTGGACTTATCTTGCTTGTCTTAGTCACATCAATGTCATGAAGGAGATGGAAAGTAATAAAAAATATGTTACCTCAACATTTTCCATTAGCCATTGTCTATGGGAGTAAGTTTCAAGGAAACTGTCCATCGTATGCTTCTTCCGAATCCATTTTTCATCTTCGGTCTACCCTTTTGTTATTCGTCGTTATAGTTAATATTGGCAGAAGACGTTGACGTGGCCCTTTATGTATGAAATTGTTTCCACACCCTTTCGAGGGAACTATATGTGTGAGAATATTAATCCATATGCTTGTATCATGATACAATATAATATGTTGTGAATCAACACGGAATCTAATAGATCTTGCGATTCAGTATATAAAGTAGGGATAAGTGCATTAAAATTCCTAAAATTTATTTTGAAAATACAATTAAGTCATAAAATTTTCAAAAAGTGCAATCATGTCCTAAAACTTGTTACAAAAGTGCAATTGAGTCCTAAAATTTTTGAAAAGTAATTAACAGAAGGACTTGATTGAACGAATTTGACAAGTTTTATGAGTCAATCACTTTTCTTGACAAAATTTAGAACTTAATTGTTTTTTTTTTTAAGTTCTATGATTTAATTGTATTTTCATGACAAATTTTAGGACTTTCAGTATACTTATCCTTATGAATAAGATGATCGAAAAGAGAAACTACAAGTAAGACAGCCTATTGTTATCACGTAAGCTTATTTTCATCCGCTGAGCAAATTATCAAAGAACATTTTTTGCGAAAGAAAAAGACAAAGCTAATCACTTTGTGTAAGGGCTCAAACTAGAGATTTGCTCAAGTCTTTCCTCTCACTTTCTTACTATAAGGCCCATCAAATGAGTTGATGGGCCTAAGTTGGGTTCAAAAATGGTCCAATTCAAATAGATTCATTTTATACAATAAAATTCTAACAATTCAAATCCGACCCCACCCGAACTTAACCCATATCCAACCCATTTTATTGCTTAAACAAATCCATATTTGACCTAACTTATGAAAACCCATACGCACCCATTTAATCCATTTTAATATTTTCATGTGAATATAAAATTTTATATTAAAGTAAAAAGGTAAATTAAAAACATAAAAAGATGTTAGTAAATAAAATAAGAAATAAAAATATAAAGATTGAAATATTTATATAGTACTAGAAAAGTATGCTTGTGTTATGCCGATACATACACTGAATGCATGCTTTATTGATCCAAGTCAATTTAAATTTTTTTATCGCCAGATCCGATTTCTCACTTCAAAATATTTTAAGTGGGAGTAACATGTTTTTGTTCTAGCGATTTAGTCAACAATTACATATTCCCCACCAAATGCAACACTTCTCAAAGCAAAGAAAGCTCCAAGACCAAACCCCCCCTCAGAAGAAAAAAAATAGAAAAAGGTTGAGTACCTGCACGGTGGACCATGCAACCATCGGGATAAAATTAGAGACAAAAAAGATCTTGCAAATCCTAATCCTTTCTCCAGTAACCAAACCTTCGTTAATCACTACGAAGTTACTTCCGCTCATGGTATACAAGTACTATTTAGCATTCTCAAATTTTAAATGCCCCCTTGATCCAAGTAAGAAGGGATTATGGATTAGAAAAAAAAAAGAAGAAAAACAGTGTAAATACTTGTATATATCGCACGATCTTACTAAAGCATGCAATTTCATCACACAGGTGACCCCTAATGAATTTCCGATGGTAGGATTCAAAATGAATTAGAGCCAATATGAGTTGTGGGACTTGCCAGATTGTTGGTATATGCAAAGATGCAAATTGGGTATGTGGCCCTATAGAACAAAGGTCGTGTGCCCCCGTCCAGGGCAAGTTTAGGCGACGAGCTAGCGGAATGTGATTAGCCCACCTGGATTGGGCCGATGAGATTGATTGATTTCCAGAGGTTTACCACAAACAATATCCCAGCCCTCCCTTTGACCGTTAATGCCTCGCAAAATTCGACCTCTTCATAGACCCAAATAAAGCCCATTTTTCAGCTGGGCTCTAACGAGATAAACCCATTCCAACCTCTTGTTAAAACTTAAAATAACTCGTATTCTACCCGATCCATCAAACATGAGCCAATAATGACTACTTTTCTTGCTTTTGCTTTCTGAGTCATTCTAGAACAGTGGAATAATTGCGTTGAGCTTTCGGACCCAGTCTAAGAATTAGTCAATAGTAACCACGTGTCTTCTACAATTTCCAAGGAATTGAAGGCCATAAATTGAAAGTGCTATTCAAAGTGGGGTGTGAATAAAAGGCTAAGATAGTGGACGAATTGTTATGCCAATCGATCGCGGAGCTATCTTAGCGCTCCAAAGCCCTCCTTTGAGCAGCCTTGGGAATCAATCGATACCCTCCAATTAGTGTTGAAGAGGAATTGAGATTTCTTAAAGATGGTGTTCAATCTCCCATCCGTCAGTTTCATCGATTCCAGCGAAGACGATCCCCCAGCCCCAACCTCCTAGAAGCTTTTCTCTAAAGGAGCTCCGAGTCGCCACAAACAACCTTAGCTGAGACAACTTCTTTCGCGAACGTGTATTCGGCACGCTTTACCAGGGGCGCTTAGCTGATGGTTCTCTAGTGGCGGTAAAAAGAGCACGCCCTGTCTTTGAATGTAATGAAGAGAAGTTTGAAACAGAAGTTCAAGTGGGACACTCGGTTTCTGCGCACCAGAATGTGCTACGCCTGAGGGGAAGAGCTTCTACTGGTCTATCCCTTGATGATCAACGAGAACCCAAGATATCATCTTAGACATAGACCGGATCAGTCCACCCGACCTCTCGGTTGGACAACTCGCATGCGCATAGCCTTGGGAGTGGCAAGAGGTCTTGGACACCTACATAATCAAGGCGATGTCAAGATCATGCACAGTGACATTTGCACATCAAGTATATTCCTGAATGACCAGTTTGAGGCGGTGATAGGAAATTTTTGGGTTGCCCTTATCATGCACGACGGAAATGCAAAGGAAGGGACTATTGAGTGGCCCAGGCTCAAGCACCCCGCAAGAGTCTCATCCTCTTCCCACGAAGAAGATTCGGCTGATTCTAATTCCTATTCTCCGACCTATCATCTCTACAAAGATGTTTATATTGACACCACCTATGCCAACGGCAGAGTTGAGTTTATTGCCCCGGAGTACCTGCACACAGGAAAGTGCACACTCAGGAATGACGTTCACGCCTTTGGGAAAGTGCTTCCTGAGCTCATCTCTGGACAGCCAGCTGCAAAACTCAAAGCGTTCGCGTATGACGAAAATCTCGGTTTGAAGGAATGGATTGGTGAATTTATGAACAAGAATGAGTTGGCAAGATTGATTGATCGATCCCAATTTGCAGGGGAACTACGTGGAAGAAGAAGCAGAGCAGGTTGTCCAACCGGCATTGTTGTGCGCAGATGGCGATCCATCCGTCCGACTGGAGATGTCTGAAGTGGTTAGAATGCTCGAAAGCCAATTGTTTGGGCAGGATCATTGCAGTAGGAGCAGTTGGAGCCGAAGCGAGTGTGATTCGACTCGTTACTACTCTTGCCCTGCTTCTCCTTCGTTAGAAATGGATCTATGGCTGGCAAACGCAATACTACGTCTTCAACATGAAGTTCATCTTCTACCTCTTGCCGTTTTGCCTAAGTTCATATATGTTTATCTCCAATTCCATTTATAAGGTCTTTCTTTAATACATCTCAGTTGAACAAAAACCGGTAACTCTTGGAGCAAATTTTTCGGTCCAATTATTTCAGGAAAAAGGCAATATTAGAGCTCATTAGAGGACCTACATAAAGTTTGAACGGTTCATATCAAGAGTACCAAAAGTTTTTCCCCATGTCGTGTGCTTTATGTAAGGATTACTAAGTCCTAATTTATCACGGTGAGTGATAGCTAAAAACTAAGGTTTTGTTTGTTTCACAAAAAAACATTTTCTAGCATTTGGTTTGCTTAGGAAAATGAAAATAAGTCAATGAAAAACTTATGCTAAATTCAAGAAAATGATTTCCACTTTAAAATATCATAAAACATTTTCAAAAATTATTTTTCAAAATATGAGTAGAAATCCATGCTTAAACCCAAAAGTCTAGGTTTGGGTACGGGAATCTTATACTGGTTTTCAATGTTCGAGACTAGGTCTTTAGTGCCCAAGCTTGAGTTCATTGAGGCTTGGCCCAAGGCCCTAGTGCCCATGCCCAATACCTGGGTCCATAAAGGCAGTGCTTGGGTCCTCAACACTCGGGATTGGGTCCATAATGGCCGTGGCCAAGTCCTCAAACACTCTAATTTGAATCCTCAGTTAATGAAACGTTTGTTTTTATAATTTAAAAAAAATCAAATATTTTGGTAATTTTTCCTAGGAAAATCAAATCATATTTTCTATAACAAACAATAGAAAATATTTTTTAGTACATTTTCAGATTTCAACCAAAGATCAGAAAATATTGTTATTTCTCTAAAAATTGACTTCCTAGATAATATTTTCCGGAAATGTCACAAAAAGTCCACCGGAAGAAAAAGAAAGATTGAAGCAGTCGGTTTTCTCCATTGGCTAATGGTGAATGGAATGTTGAACTTTGACAATTGTACGTGGAGGTTAGTTTCAAAGATAACTGTCGGTCCTCTACTTCTTCTTACATAACTCAATGTTGAATTCTTCTTGGTGATGGACTCGTTCAAATCCATCTTTTTTTTCCTCGGTCTTCCCTTTTGTTATTTGTCCTAAATGTTGGCAGAAGACCACTGTTGTCGCCCTTAATGTAAGAAATATTGGCGCCTAGATCCTATCCAGTCAACTATACTTGTCGGATTATTAAGCCAAAAGTTTGTCTCGTGACTCAATTTGTTGTGAATTAACACGGAATCTATTAAATCTTGCAATTCAATATGTAAAATGAGAGGCCCAAAGAGGAGAGAAATAAAAATAAGATCCTGTTTTTGTCGAGGATCTGGCTCATTTTGATCAGTTTAGCGGATTTGCACAACTTATTGTTGTAAAAGAAAAGGTCACAGCCGATCAATTTGATCAGGGGCTCAAGCCAGAGATGCACTCAAGCCTTTCGTCTCACTTATTGACTACCAATAGAAATATTCTAGAGAGATCAAGCAATGTTGATTTGGACATTAAGGCTCCATTTATTTCACAAAAAATAAATGATTTAAAAAATATTTCCTCAAAATGACTGCTTATATCACTCATATAAATGAATGAACGCTAATTTTTCCAAAAAAATATTGAGACATAAATTATCGTCGATACTGAAACATTTTCTATTGATTAATTATTTCAAGTGATATAAGTCATCATTTTGAGGAAAATATTTTTCAAATCACTCATTTTTCATGAAACTAATGAAGCCTAAGTAAAGTGCATAGAGTCCACAAAGGGACGATCTACACTAGTGGGGACTAGGTTGTGAGCCTTGCAAATGTGGTAACACGGTATGACAATGGACGATAGACTAGTCGATGGACTTGAACATTGACATCCTTTTTTGTACTTTAAGTTGAATTGCCATGTTGCGAACTATATGGATTTATTGCGACAAATGTGTTTTGGCTCTATAAGATTTCTTAAATAGTTTTAGTGAAAGCAATGCTTATAAAATGTGCATAGTTGGTGTTCAATCCCATTGTGAGATAAGTATTGCTTACTTAGCTATGGGTTGCTCACTTCTTTCCCGTAACATTCCGGGTTCCTTATCCCGTGATGCTTAGGGGGAGCCCTTTGATGTGGGACTTTCAGGCTATATTATTTTGGTATTGGCTTTGCCCAAGTTGTACATGTTTTTGGTATAGCTGTTTTTCGGAGATAGCTGGTGTGGAGATATTTATTTGTATTGATATCATAATCTAAACCCTTTATTATGACTTTTTCAATTACAAAATCCTAGAATTATTGGAAGCTCAAAGCGTACAATATGATTACACATTATGTTAAAAAGAAAAGATAATTACATTCCTATTTTTTGAGTTATTAAACATTTTTTACTCGGGAACAATGTCCACATAATCTTTTTCTTTGACCAGATAATAATATCCACTATTTTAAAAGTTACAACTGAGTTCTTCATATATTTTTTATTGTTTGAATAGTGTTGTAGGATTTGTTTCTTACATATTATTACTTTGATTCGTTTCTCAATTTGAGCTTGTAATAAAGAATTATACGAATTTTGGAAAGAAAAAAGAAAAAGAAAAATAGAGTAGGAATGAAACCGGTTGAGGAAGTCAATGGTTTCCTCATGAATTTTGGCCCATAGCCGGCCGTCACTATGTGATTTTGCTGAGGACGGCAAGCTCAAAATATAATTTTCTAGATACCTAATACTGCATGGGATACCACGTCTTGTTTTTTACCAAATAAAAAATAAAAATGAAAAAAAAAATAATAATAATAATACCGCGTCTTGTTATTGCAATGCATAAAAGGAATTCCATCCCTTTGCGTTGATGAAGAACACAAGCATTTGAGCATGGTGTTCAATCTCCGAACCTTCAGTTTCTCCAGTGCCGATGAAGATGATCCAACACCTCCTAGAAACTTCTCTCTAAAGGAGCTGCGAGACGCGACGAACCGCTTTAGCCATGGCAACATCGTGGGTGGAGGTGATTTCGGCGCGGTTTATCGGGGACGCTTAGCCGATGGTTCTCTGGTTGCCGTGAAAAGAGCAGTCACTATCGATCAAGAAAGGAAAGAGTTCTTTGAAAGGGAAATGCAAGTGGCGAGCTCGGTTTCATTACACCCAAACGTGCTTAACCTGAGGGGCTTTTGCAGGGCAAAGAGAGAGCTTTTACTGGTCTATCCCTTAATGATCCACAACAGCCTCGCTTCTAATCTTGGGGAGGGACGGGACCGGTCGACCGGACCTCTCGATTGGACAACTCGCAAGCGTATAGCCTTGGGAGCAGCCAGAGGTCTAGCGCACCTGCACAATCAAGGTAATATCAGGATCATGCACCGCCACATTTGCCCGTATAGTATATTGCTGAATGCGCAATTTGAGGCCGTGATAGCAGGTTTCTCCGCTGCTGTGATCATGCACGAGAGATATGTGCAGGAGGGGACTATAAAGAACCGGGTAGAAGATTCAGTTGCATACGACTCTGGTTCTCAAGCCTATAATTGCTATGACTATGTTTACGATGACAATTTCATCCATGGCGTGAGGGGGTTCATTGCCCCCGAGTACAGATACACAGGAAAGTGCACACTGAAGAATGACGTTTTTGCCTTCGGGAGAACGCTTCTCGAGCTCGTCTCCGGACAGGGGACTTGGGACCTTTTTCTGCTGCGGTTTGGCAAACATATCATTTTGGAAGAACGAACAGACGGAGGTATTATTAATGATGGTTTTAATTGATATTGGGCTTAGGGCCCATCTGCCCATGCTGGGCCCAAAAGGCCCGGCCCACGGGAATACGGCCCGTGGAAGGGGAAGGTATAAAAGGGAGGAGAGAGAGAGAGAGATGGCACTGGTTGGACATTACGTACGTACGTTTTCTCCTTGCTCTCTCTCTCTCTCCCAAAACGAAGAACAGTAAGCATACGGCGCACTTTTCTTCCCTTCAAGTCGTCATCGGATCGAACAGGACCGGAATTTCTTCCTTGATCTTCAGCATTGGTGTCTAATCTGTGGCTAACAAGGTACGCTCGAATCTGTGGTGTGCTTTACGATCGGTGATGCGTGTTTTCCCGGGCTTCGTCTTCCGCATTGATTTAGGGGTTTGATTTAGTGTCGAATCCGTTTTTCGGGGATCAGTCATTCCCAACATTGGTATCAAAGCCAGGTTTCACGTCTTTCCCGATCAATTCTGATGTTTTTGATTGATTTTTCGCGAAATCCCTTCGGCCGTACGGAACCGGGCGAAAATACCGACACCCGAGCGCTTTTCGGCCTTTTTTCTGAGTTTTCGTAAGTCGAAATAAAATTCTGAAGGCACTGGGAGAAGCGCAACGTCGAGACGAGTCCGGCGATATGTCGATCGCCGCCGGAAGCCGCCGCACGCGCCCACACGCGCGGACGGAAGGCGCTGCGCGTGGGCGCGATGCGCCTGAAAGACCTGGCTTCGCCAGCGCGTGCGCCACACGCGCCGGTGGCGAACCGGCACGTGTGCGCCGGCGGCCGGCGAACCGGCACGCACCGGTCCGCGGACCGACGCGTGCTGACGTCACCCGCTGACGTCATCGTGACGTCACCAACGGTCGATAATCGTCGGGGATGACGTCATTGATGACGTCAGCGCCGACGACGGTTGGCCGGCCGATCACCGGCCGACGACCCGACCCGCCGGCGACCCGACCGGACTCGCGAACGAGGCATGCGCCTGGCACGTGCCGAATGACGTCTGCGTGACGTCATCCCTCGCACGCGCGAGGCACGTGCGAGCGGTCCGACCGGCCCGTCCGGTCCGACCGGTCCGACCCGCCCGCCCGTTGACCAGACCCGTTGACCGTTGACCGACGACCGTTGACCGTTGACCGAACGTTGACTTTGACCGTTGACCCGAAAAAAAAAAAAAAGGAATTGGTTTTCTTTTTCAGTCATGCCTATGTGGATTATAAGTAATCCATTTTTTTAATTCAGCATTTGTTGCATGAATTTTGGAAAATTATGTATTTTCTCTTATATTAATTATGGATTATAAGTGATCCATTTTTAGTTCTGCATTTGTTGCAGGAACTATGATGCGTTATGCAAGGATACCTGCAATCCCAAGAACGGACGAGGGAAATGCAAGACTTAAAAGGCTGATATCAGAATTAGCTAATTATCGGTGGCATGATGGTGATTTAGTATCACATGTGGTCAGGGTCAATCAGATGATACAGGAAATCATCAATAATGGTTATCTTATGCCGGATTTTGAGAAGGTGCCGGCTTTGTTGAACACTCTTCCACCTGAATGGCAAGCAGTGTTAGATCGGCTATGGGAGGTCAACGTGGTCCCGGGTTATAGGAGGTTGGTGGAAGCTTTTGTAAGAGAGTACTATAGGATTGAGTTGGCCAAAACTTCAACCCTTAGATTGTGCGCTACGTGGCGCAGAGTGAATGCGCCTTGGTGGCGACATGAGAGCTCTCCAAAAGTTTTTCCATGGTTGGCAAATGTACCTTCAGTTTTCTCAGATGTTTTGATTGATAGATTAGAAGGGACATTCCCTAATTATTTCTTAGATTAATTATGAGATGTTTTATGGATGTAAATATCTCTTTCCAAGTTGATATTTTTTTTTCTTTGTATATATTGCTCAGTGTAATGTATAGTTGTATTATGTGAAAGCGTTGTTATTATATTGAATGTTAGATAATATTTGCTTTCTGTTACTGCTGATTGCTGTGGGTAGTTAGCTGTGGGTAGTTATAGAAGTTTTTGTAATTTCATAGAATTGATTTTGCATATGACAATCATATTAATGATAGTTTTAAGTTAGGATTTTTGGAGGATGATTGGAAACGTAGTGACCTTTTGATTCTGAAGCCTTACTTGAAATCATTCATTAATATGATGGGTCTATGTAAATAGGGATGCATAAATGATAGGCATTAATTATTCGTGTATGTATGTCTGATGTGTTCAGACTGATGGTTTCAGCAACTAAGAACGTGATTGCTGATATGAACGGCAACTATTGTGAAATATTAAATATGGAGATTCAATATGTGTTGGAAAAGCAAGAAGCACTAGAAGCTCTTGACCATATTATGGAAGATCTTATAAATGTTGTGCGCCACCTTGAGCTAGTTGAGGACCGCCTAACGGCATTTGAGCTGAGAATAGATATTTGCAATACTGGTTCTAGCTCAGAAAGGGCTTTGTGCTCTAAGCGCAAATGTATTGATTCGTTCAATATGTGGGAATGCAAAGGATCAAGTCCTTATTGTAAGAAATCAAGAATTAACCAACAAGAGAGAGGAAAGCGTCCTCAAGTGAAGAAAATGTCAAGGGTGTGATGTTATAATTGTGACAAGAGAGGTCACTATGCTCGCGACTGTCGTGAGCCAAAGAAGCTATACACCTCTTGTACATTTGAGAACTTTGCTTATGTGTCAAGTTCTGCATTATAGGCTGAATCCAATCCTTTGTGGAATGTAGATTCATGAGCGACAGACTATGCAGCGAAGGATATAAAATCCTTCGTGGAATTTTGACGAGTACCAACTGGAATTAAGTGTATCTATGTAGGAAATAACTCCAGAGATGAAGTTAAAGGAATTGGCATCGGCCAATTGAATATGCGTGGTGGACGCACCTTATTCCTACACGATGTTCTATATGCTCCGGAGATTCGTCGAAATTTAAATGTCTGTTTTGATGTTGGTTAAGCTTGGTTTTAGAATGAACTTCCATAATAAAGGTGTAGATTTGTATTTAGGTACAAACTACTATGGTTGTGGTCACTTTCTAAATGGTTTTATTGTACTAAATGTTGACTGTGATGATGTCAATACGTTATTCCCTTGTTTCACGTCTTCTATTTTATATGATAATGATGTGAATATAGTGGCATGCTAGACTTGGTCATATGGGCCAACAACATATGAGAAGACTAGCCAAAGAGGGCTTGTTGGGCAACATTGAAAAAGTCGATTTGCCCATATGTAAGCATTGCCTAGAAGGGAAAATGACTAGGAGACCATTTGGAAAAGGTAAAAGAGTTGAATTTCCTCGACATTTAATCTATTTGGACGTCTGTGGTTCAATGAATGTGAAAGGAAGGCAAGGGGCTGTTTATTTCATCACTCTTAATAGATGATTATACTCGATTCGGAGGTGTCTATTTGATTTCTCATAAATCTGAAGCATAAGTTGTTTTCAAAAGGTTTATGAACTTGGTTGAAAATCAATTAGACAAGAAAATAAAAGTATTGAGATCCGATCGAGGTCGAGAATATTTATCTGATGAGTTCAGAAAATTATGTGATGAAAAAGGAATAGAAAGACAGTTGTCTATTCCGTATACTCCTCAACAAAATGGTGTTGCAGAGAGAAGAAACAGAACCTTACTGGAATGGTTAGGTCCATGAAGGCGCATGCTAACTTACCCATCACTTTTTGGAGTGATGTGCTGTTAACTGCTGCCTAAATACTTAACCGGGTGCCTTCCAAATCAGTTAGTTTCACTCCATATGAGTTATGGATATGTAGAAAAACCGGACTTAAGTTTACTTAAGCCATGGGGTTATGCTGTCTATACTCATATGTCCTCTCACAAGTTTGGGAAATTGAGTCCCATATAAAAGTAGAGTATTTTAATGAGATACTCCGAACACTCAAAAGGGTATGTGTTCGTAAGTGAGTAGAAAAGTGGGAGAATAACTGAATTTGAATCACAGGATGTCACATTCTTAGTGGATGAATTTCCTAAGAAGGGCGAAATAGGGGAAGATTACTTCCTATTTGAAACCTTGGATTAAGATTATGATATTAATGGAGTTCATCCAAGTGGGAGTAATATGAGATGTGATGAATTGAATTCAACTCATTCTCAATTGCAACCACCTGATGTGACGACATCATCATTACATAATCCAAGTGGGAGCATAATGGGGAATGATGTGCTAAGTGTACAATCTCCCATACGGTGAACAAGTCGCTAAAGTATTCCCCGTCGATGTTTTGACATTGAAAGGGAAACTTTTATGGTTGCTCCACAAGATGAGGATGAGCCAAGAAATATTAATGAGGCTCTGAATTGCCCTAGTAAGAAAAAATGGATTAATGCAATGGAAGAGGAAATGGAGTCAATGAAATCAAACCAAATCTGGGAACTGGTTGATCTGCCAAAAGGACGCAGAGCTATTGGGAACAAATGGGTTCTCAAAATAAAGCAAAAGGTTGATGGCTCAATAGAAAGGCATAAGGCTCGCCTTGTAGCGAAGGGGTATAATCAATAGGAAGGAATTGATTATGAAGATATTTTTTCTCCTATAATAAGATTTGCCTTGATTCGCATAGTTCTGGCAATAGTGTTGAGTATGGATCTTGAGTTACATCAAATGGATGTAAAGACTGCTTTCCTCAATAGAGAGTTAGAGGATGAAATATATATGGAACAACCTGTTGGTTTCATAGTGAAAGGCCAAGAAGAAAAGGTATGTCGACTTTGGGGGTCGATATATGGCCTTAAGCAGTCGTCAAGACAATGATATATACGTTTTCATAATGCCATAATGGCATATGACTTTACAATGATTGATAAGGATCATTGTGTATATATTAAAAGATCCAAAGATCAATTTATGATCATATCATTATATGTTGATGATATACTAATTGCCAGAAGTAATATGGAGTTTGTCAATACTGTTAAAAGTTGGTTATCTTCCAATTTTGAATTGAAGGATATGGGATTGTAAACCCATAGACACTCCTATTGCAAAAGGTGAAGGATTGAGCCATAGACTGTGTCCAAGGACTCCACAAGAGAAGGAACAAATGAATTATGTTCCTTATGCTAGTGCTGTTAGAAGCTTGTTGTACGCTATGATGTGTACAAGACTTGACATATGTTTTGCAGTTGGAATGGTGAGTAGATACTAATCCAATCCAGGTCAAGCACATTAATAAGCCGTTAAGAGAATACTGAGGTATCTAAAGGGGACTGCTGATTATACGCTGAGTTGTTATGGAAAGGATCTGCGACTCTAAGGCTATTCTGATGTTGATTGGGGAGGAGATTTAAATGAAAGGAAATCTACCTCTAGGTTTGTTCTCTTACCGAATAATGGCACCATATGTTGGAGCAGTAAGAAACAAAAGTATATAGCCTTGTCCACGATGGAATTGAGTTCGTGGCATTATCAGCAACAGTATAATGAGGATGTTTGGCTTAAGAGATTATTGGATCATTTAGGTGTTATTGGAAGTGCTGCAGATTTGTTATTAGTTAACTATGATAATCAAGCAACAAAAGTGTACACCAAAGATCCAAAATAATCATGGCAAGACCAAACATATAGATACCAAGTATAACTTTGTCAAGGATATGGTTGCACGAAAGGATGTGAACTTAGAGTACATACTACGCATAGAATGGTAGCAGATCCTATAACAAAGCCAATACCTAGAGATGTGTCTTTGTGGCCATGTGAAATCTCTAGGACTGCATAGAGACTGATGTACTAAATATTGTAATTTCCCTAAGAGTTCATATTTGATGAATTTGTGTTTTCATCATTAATGCCTATGAATCTTCGTTTGATCTTTATACATCTTAATGCTTAGTGCATTACTTTAAGTTAGAAGAAGTATGTCGGACAGATGAGATTAGCCCACTCACACGGGTAATCGCCTCTATTTACTGTGTGATAAATAGAGATGAGACTGTTTTTAAGCTTATTATCTAGGTGATAATTGAGAGCTCAAGCTTAAAACACGTATGTCGCCTTAACTGGATGTTAAGATGAGGACATAATACTTACTACGTCCGAGAGTAAAATACCCCACATATTTTACTTTATCTGTCTAAGATGCCAGATGAGAGTTCTGATGAATTTTGTGAATGAGTAGATACGTGAACTCAAGTTAGACATTGGGTATGTCTGAACTATCATCTGTACGGTATTGAAAGGTGTAGACATACGCTCCATGGGAAAGGAGTTAATACCGTAATACGTATTTCATACTACGTATGCATGAGACGACCAATAAGAGTGGCAAAAGTTTGATCTCAACTTTTTATGTCGTGTGAGACTCTTGAGGAAGAGAGTTCCTCAAATTTTTAGTCCCCTCATGACTCTTACTTATTCTCAAGATTTCTATTTAGTGTTTGCTATCTTAGGATGTTGCCAATGATCATGAGTTTGATTCGATCTAATGGGGCATTTCTAGAAAAGCAAGCTGGACTGAAATTGAGAGTTTGAAGGAAAGAGGAAGATCGATTTTGGAGAATCACATTATAGTTTTGTATTCACCGGTTAACCAATTATGACTGTCTTTGTGATAATCATAATTGTGAATACAATATATATATCATTGTTTGAAAAGAGATCAAGGGAGATATAAATGTGATCAACCGATCTAGGGTACTGTATACTAAATCTACTCAGGAAGTGATGCCCATTATGAGCTGCTATGTATTCCTAACAGATGTATGGCAACGAGCTCTCAAAGTATGCTGGTCGCACGGATTATTCACCGGTATGAATGTTGAATAGAGGTAAAGAGAATTCTATTCGGCCCACCATGTGCGAGTGGGAGATGATGGTTTTAATTGATATTGGGCTTAGGGCCCATCCGCCCATGCTGGGCCCAAAAGGCCCGGCCCACGGGAATACGGCCCGTGGAAGGGGAAGGTATAAAAGGGAGGAGAGAGAGAGAGAGATGGCACTGGTTGGACATTACGTACGTACGTTTTCTCCTTGCTCTCTCTCTCTCTCCCAAAACGAAGAACAGTAAGCATACGGCGCACTTTTCTTCCCTTCAAGTCATCATCGGATCGAACAGGACCGGAATTTCTTCCTTGATCTTCAGCATTGGTGTCTAATCTGTGGCTAACAAGGTACGCTTGAATCTGTGGTGTGCTTTACGATCGGTGATGCGTGTTTTCCCGGGCTTCGTCTTCCGCATTGATTTAGGGGTTTGATTTAGTGTCGAATCCGTTTTTCGGGGATCAGTCATTCCCAACAATTAAGAACGAGCTGAAAACGTTGATCGATCCTGA
Organism: Eucalyptus camaldulensis; assembly: GCA_019915185.1. Lineage (NCBI taxonomy): Eukaryota > Viridiplantae > Streptophyta > Magnoliopsida > Myrtales > Myrtaceae > Eucalyptus > Eucalyptus camaldulensis. The sequence continues at coordinate 17,215,108 of JAHSVA010000005.1, forward strand.
ATTGCAGGGGAAATACCCGGAAGAGGAAGCGGAGGGACTAGTTCAGTTGGCATTGTTGTGCACGCACGACGATTCATCGGTTCGACCCGATATGTCTCAAGTAATTAGAATGCTTGAAACCCAATTGCTTGGGCAGGATCCTAGCAGTAGGAGCAGTCGGAGCCTAAGCGAACATGATTCGACACCTTTCTACTCGTTCCCTCCTTCTCCTTCATCCGAAGCTGCTCCATGAATGGCACAAAGATATCCTACATCTCGATCGACTTCTTAAAATCCAACATCATCTTCAGCTTCTATCTTTTCTTTTCGCCTGAATCATGGAGTCCCTAGCCACTTTCACTTTCTGCGTTGTATCTTATTTCCACGTGTATCTTTTGCTTCATGTGCTAATTATTATCTGCTAGATTTCATCTTCACCGTCGCCTCCGGGATGAATTGACTTTTATATTTTTGAGTTGAAAAGCTCGTGTGGACAATCATAGAGCACGACCAAACACGTTTTGTACGCAGCTTGGTGAGTTTCGAAGAAACTGCCCATCTGCTTTCTTCTTGAACCGCTCACATGTTGAATCGTTCTCGACGACGGAATGGATCAAATCCATCTTTTTCCTTCCGTCTTTCCCTTTTGTCATGGCCTCTTATGCAAAGAATCCTGTGTCCGGACCCACCAGGTTACCTGTATCTGCACAATCGTTGAGCTGGAGTTGATCTCATCGTCCAAAGCCTCAACACAAAATTATATTAAATAACCTTATAACGCACATGATTGTCCAGCAAGATGATCTTCGCTTCTCGACAATAACAAAGCCCGCACGCTTTACCCCCAAAGGAAAGTGCTTAAGACATCGATATAACTCCTGAAATTACTAGATGATAGGCCGAGTGGTTGAAATGCATAACGATTCCCCGGAGGCTTTCAATGACACATGATTTTGGAATGGCAGGCATATGTTCAGACTCTTACCGACGTATTCATGTTACTCGCACTGCTAGGGTTTTGAGCTGGTATAATGTATAACAGCATTATTCAGTAAAACACCAATATACACCAACGGCAAAATGTCCTTAAAAGCACCTGATGAAATGCCAGTCCATGACGCAATCATTACCTAATCCCATGATGGAGAGAGAACATGCCCACCAAGGTGAAGAAGTTGCATGGAAACTTCGACGGAACAAAAACATGGAATGTTCACGCAAAAGGTCAGGTGCGTGGAATCGATTCCAAACTCCCATCTGAATTCCAAGAGTAAAAGATAGTCTCGGAAAACAGAAGTCGATCTAAATCTAACCGTCCATACTGTGAGATCTTGGTTTCCTCGGTGCTTTTTCATCACTCCCCCACGTAAAAGAGGGGAAGGATCCATGAAAAGATGATTTCCGGGGTCCGACTTTGCACGAATGATAGCACTCGATAAGACACACTTAAGGGTCACCTCATTGGGAAGAAAACGGTGCAACCTCTTTCTGAAGGGCTAAACCTGCATTGGTTCATCAAATCGATAGGAATGCCATTCGTCAAGCCATCTCATTCACTAGTCAACCCGATCACCGCCGCTAATCAAGTTTTACCTAACAGCCCACCGAAAGGAAATATATAAGTACAAATTTAAGCACATAGGCACCGGATCGGCTATCTTCATCTTCTTAATTTCCTCTCGACACATATAAATACTGATTTAAGCATCAAAGGGTCGATTCGAATACAAAACTTGAAGGCCTCGACCCGATTTTTAGGGTGTAAGGCAATTTCTTGCAGGAGTATCACCCAAGTTCACTGTTCCCACCGAGTTTCGTAAATGTCAAAGGATGATGCTTATAAAGGATCCAAAACCCATTTGGAAGAGAACTAATTATTTAACATTACTCGACTTAATTTGGGCCAATTTTGTCTTATTAGAGGTTTTATCACGGACCATGAAAACAAAACTTGTTGATGCTTAGAGTTTGATATAAGAGTTAATATCACAAAAAAAAAACTCTAAATTTAATAAACTTGTAACAAATTTATCATAAACTAATTTTTCTTATCACAAAATACTCCGAACCAATACACTCTTGACAAATTTACTCAAATTAATTTTTTGACTATCAATAAATTTCAAATTAATATATTTGTGATAAATTTACCCCCCGTTAATTTTATTTTATTTTTGGTACCTAGGAACCTCCGAGCGCCACTTGCGGCGGAGTAAACCCCGGAGAAGCAAAAGTCACCACCACCCTTTCTGCCTCGGGCAAGTCATGGGTTTTTTTCCAACAAGACAGACGACGCAAGAATTCGAACTCCAAACGTCTCCCGAAAAGAACTGAAGTTCAACCACTATGCCACCACCACGGGTGGTACCCTCCATTAATTTAATACTACCAAAAATCACAAATCAATATGCATGAGACAAAATAGATGATACACTTTAAACTATACATGAGTCATTCAACTTAATAATTTAACAAGGAATTAAATGAAAATTAATATAGAGTAAATTTGTTGCAGATGTACATATTTGATATTTTTTGGGGATTAATTTATTACATGTATACTAATTTGGGATTCTTTATGATCTTAACTCTTAATATGACACCCACCTCGTTATAGCAGTGTTGGTTCGACATTCTCCCATCTTCCGGTAGGGGGAGATTCGAGTCATCGCGGTCACATTTGCGCAACTTAAAGTGCAGCGCTGTAGGAAGTGGATTTCCGCGCTAGCGTCGCCTCGGGTTTACGTCACAGCGATTCCCAAGTAACAAAAAGAAAAAAAAACTCTTAATATGATTATCTATTGTCAAAAATCGAAAAAAATAATTGCATTTGCACCCCTTCTTGGTTGGTAAATTCCATCATATTTATATTAGTAGTTGTGATTTATCGCGTCATATTTGGACCAACAGCATTTTAGTCGAAAAACCATTCTAACAAGCCCGAAGCATCCACTGAGTGAAGAGCGCCCAAAATCAATTCTTGATTTATCTGTACGGAAAAAGAATCGAAATGCATCTTCATTTTCCGAGATCATTTGATCTCAGCCGTCCGATAAATCAGACGGGTTTCATCAATTGTCTTACCTCGAGATCTCCAACAAGATTAAAAGAGAAAAAAGAAAAGAAGAGCAGGAAAAAAGGGCAAAAAAAATATTTAAAAAGAAAAAAAAGAAAAATAACCGCGGAATTTAAGCATTAGAAGCACTATGACGATCCAATCACATAATCACATCTTTTCTCTTTTCTTGATAAATGAACTACAACGGTCAGATCTGCAGCTGCATCATACGGCTGAAGTCCTCGAAGCACACGAACCCGTCCCCGTTTCTATCCACCTCCGCTATCATGCGCCGGCACTCCCCCAGCGTGCACCGCCCGTCCCCCATCGCCTCGAACGCCCCCAGCAGCTCCTCCGCCGTGATCCGCCCGTCGCCGTTCCTGTCGAAGAACTCGAACGTCCGCCGCATCTCGACGTCGCAGCCCGCGTCCGCCTCCTCGTCCCCGCCCGCCGAGCCGACCCGGCTCACCATGTCCTCGATCCTCACCCCGGCGGCCCCGCCCTCGTCGGCGCACCCGACCTCCCGCAGCATCAGCGCCTTCTCGTCGGCGCTCAGCGGCTCGGCCCCGAGCCGGCTCAGCAGGGCCTCGAGGTCCTCCCGCGAGAGGACCCCGTCGTTGTCGCCGTCGATGTATGTGAAGGCCCGGACGAGCTCGCCGTTCATCTCGGACGACGACGCCACGTCGGACCACTCCCCCGAGAGCTGCGGGGGGAGCACGCTGGTGGGCGTCCTCGCCTCTCCGCCCTTGTGCACCGACGACGCGGCCGAGGAGCAGGCCGACGACGACGACGACGACCGGTCCGACCGGTCCGACCGGTCCTTCTTGGACCCGAAGAGGCGTTTGGGGCTGAGCCGGTTGATCTTGACGATGAGCTTCATGGGGGGCGGCGAGAGAGGAATGGGTAGAGAGAGAAAGAGGGGGAGAGGGAGGAGAGAGAAGGGCGGTGGGAATGGGCTTGAGGGAAGCAGAGAGGAAGCGGGGCGGGGGTTAAATGGAGGAGACGGGTGAGTGGAGGACGGACCGCCATTGCAGCTTCCGCGAAGCTTCCTTGCTCAGAATAACCAGGGAAACGGGTGCCACTTTTTGTCCAGTGGCATATTTAAATGAATACTATTAAAAAAGGATCATAGAAATTTGTTTGTAAGTTCCCCTCCGGATTATAATATTATCTTAGTTAACACTAGGAAGAATCCAAATTGGCATACACCTAATTGAAACTTAATTTTTTTAACTATCAAAACCCTAAATTGATATGTCTCTAATTTGTGATAAATCTATCATCAGTAAGTTTTCATTAAATCGAATTAATATCACGAAAAATTATAAATCAGTATAAATGTGATAAATGAAAGGAAAATAAATTTGTTATAAATGTATTAATATGAGATTTTCGTGATATTAATTTTATTTTCTTTCTGTTCATGTGTGTGCGGCTTCGACGACGGGGCAGGGGAAAAGCTTGTCTCGGTCGTCGCCATTGTTTCTAGGAGATTGGTTGGGGGAGATTGGGTCCGGATTTGACAGTGGGGGAGGGGTAAAATTGGGAAGGACCTCGACTTTTCGCGGACCTTTCTGGCGATTATTGGCATCTTTAGTTGGGGCCCAAGGAAATTGACGACGCCTTTTAACAGAAGAAACAAGGAAGTCGGCATATTAGAAAAAGATTGGTAGGTAGTTTTTGTTCAGACGATTTCTGATGTTTCCGCGCAGCTTCCTTCCTTCCCAGTTGGAAAGGGCCATCCCCAATCGCTTTCGGGTTTTGACTTAATTTTGATCTAGCAAGAGTTAGATCCGCCCGGAAAGACTTAGGCTCCGGAGCGGAAATATCGATGATGACGCCCGAGAGAAATGCCGAGACATACTAGTGTAGGGCATTGATTGATTGGTTGACTGAACTTGCAAATATAACTTGACGTCTTAGGAGGGAACGCCGGGTTTTGATTCGGGCTCGACGCAGCTTCTTCTGGGAGGAAGTTTACCTTCTTGTGAATGTCCCGCGAGAAATACTGGGATGCACATGGGAGCACCACATTAGCACACGATCAAAGCAATCGAAGACCGGTAAAAAGAAGTTAGGGAAAAGCCACAAAAAATATCAAATTATACTTACTATACTACATTTATCCTAAAAAAAAAAAAAAATTGTGACGTTACAAATCTCAAACTATGCCAACCATTACACATTTGCCCTAAAAAAAATCGTAACATAAAAAACCTTAAAGTATGCCAACTTTAATATATTTACCATAAACTTTTTCTTATGACGTGGAAAACCCAAAACTTCTACCTATGTAATACATTTACTATCCATCAATTTTAATTCAAATATTTTTCAGTCAAAACAACATCATTTTTATATCATTTAAGTTACGTGAAAGTGATGTTAATACAATTTGTTTTCCATGTCCATATATGTTAACGAACAAAAGATAAATGTGCCACACAAATATAAGTTTATGATTATTTTGTATCATTAAAAAAAATTAGAATAAATATACCACAGTGAATATAATTTGGATTTTTTAGTAGTTTTTCCCAAGAAATTTAAGAAATCATAACTCTTGGGGCTCAATGACATGTTGGCATTAGTTTATGACTGGATCGGACTATTTCAAGTACAATATTTTTTCCATTTAAAATTCGTACTCAATCTCTCTAGTATATAGTAGTATATTGCGCTCCAAGAGCACCAAATGATTTTTATAGATGCTGATGGCTCGCCTCTAATGGATTCAAGAACTGATTCAACCTGGTGTGAAACTCGAAATATTGATATTATTAAAAAACAATGAAGAAATTAATTGTGGTCCCCAATTAATTAATTACTCAATGTGATCATAATCAATAAGAAGATCAAAAGATTGAGGAAATGATTTGATTCATGCCCCTTATCAATAAAAACTAACACACATGCCGCCCACTTCTTCCCCCTCTATCGACCACGCATAGTCTATTCTATTCTCAAGGATAAATCCCCTAATCCCTTAAATGATTATAAATTCACGAGACTGCCATCGAGCATAGTTAAATCTCTTTTTTAGTTTTTTTTTTCTTTTTTTGTATTGTCACCTCCTAATACTGATTAGAAATCCGATATTAATTTCTTATTCCAAATCTTTCTTTTTAATTTTATATCATGGAGCAGATTTGGCATATCTCATGGGCACATGGGGGATGGTGGCAATCATTGGGAAGAAGAATATTTGTTGGAATATTAATAATTTTTTAACTATTTTAATATTCTGTGGATGTACATATTCTCAGAATTGGAAAAAAATGATTGGGTGGATGGGCTTCTCAGCAGATCGACTTTAATTACTCGCAAATTGATCAGATTAATCATTAATTCATACAACTTGAAACAAGAAAATCGAGCGTGGATCGATGTGGGTTTTAACTATACAGTTTTGACGGGTCAAAGCTATGATTAAAGTGAGTTCTTCTAGGTACTTTATATGTAAATTGTAATAAATCCAATCGGATTTCAATTATATATTTTTAATTATTTTTTTGCATTTATTAATTATTTGTGAGTTCCGCATATTCTAGTGAGCATGAGATTGGACTTACTCGAAGCAAGACGAGAGGGATCAGCACATCACATGGAGGGTTCTGCGCATATGAATTATAAAATCTGACCTAAGAATAGAACTACTTGCGACCCATGTTTCATCGGAGTGTAGTTTGTCCCACATTTTGGAAAGAATAATTTAGCAGCAACTAGTGGAAACATATTGTTGCCGGGGAGATACCCGACGTTGACCAATCGCAAATTGGAACATCGCCGATGGTTAACGTTCACTTTCTCTGCTTTTGGTTAGGGGATGCATGTTAAGAGATTGATAGTACCTGCATGAGATTGAACATGCCCTACACATCTAACTGGTCCATGACAACGTGCTATCTTATGCTCTCGAGTCAACTGGATCTTCAGTTGGGATTTGGTCTGTGTAGATAGATAAGGCGTCTAAATTCGTGATCCAAATTGGAACTCCAGTACTTTAAATCAATAGGTAGAAGAGAATGAGATGAATAAAGTTGATAGCTAGACCCAAATGAAGTCTCTCTCTTTGTCCCTCATTCGTTAGGATTTGGCACAGTCACGGGGAAATAGAGAGTAATATACGAGAAAGACAATTTGAGATATAAGATTTTATCCTGATTCATCCTAAATTAAGACAACATTCGGCAAATGATTCAACTATAATTAACACATCGCACCACTCTATTACATCCCTTGATTATAAGAAAAAGAAATTATATATACCTAGTAACTATTCATAACTGCTGTCCTCGCAACTCCCACCATGGCAACTCTCAAACTCCTATCCGTTCATTGGAGAGTGAGATTCTCGTGTTATCTTATTAATGAGAAGTATGAATCACACCTCAATATCGCTCTCATCTTCCAATGCTTAAACTGATAGGTGGAAGAGAATAGAAGTAAAAAATTATGATAACTAGACCCAAAATTTAGTCTCTCTTTCTTCGATACTGGATTATCTTGTTACGTAGATCCAACGACTCATTAAATTGGCCCTAAGACCCATTCAACACTCAAGTTATGGGCAACTGAATTTTTCCAAGACAAAGATCAAGCTGGTCTAGCCCCATTCTTTGGGGGCTGAGTTGACTTAACAGCGCTCTAAAACGTGTTTGGGATTCTCCCGGTCAGGATCAAATTGACGTTGCAGTCCAAGTCCATTAGAGCTCTGTGAATAACCTGTTGCGACACGGGACCGTTCTACGGCCCGTCGGAAACGGATCCTCGGATCGCGACGGACCGTAATTTGTGGCATTTTTCTGGTTACTTTCTGTAAAAAGTATCCTATCCTACAAAATCTTAAAAATTTTATAATCAATGGACCTCCTTTTAAGGCGGGAATCATTTTCTTCCCCAAGCACGCCTTCGGAAGAAGTGCGACACCCCTCTGCCCAAAAGAAGAAAAGCGCGACGGCAGGTCCCACGCTTCAGGAATTTTGGTAGTAGACGACAAGTTAGCTTTCCCACTTTCACGTTCTCTCGCCAATACTGCTAATGATTGAATCTATATCATGCGTCTAATCTATAATTAAACATCGGTTGCTTAAAATCCTGATCTATACTTTCATTTCTAACCAAAACGAAGCACAGAAGCACAAACAATCCGACATTCGGTATCTCCCATGTTACTCGGCTTGTTGACTCAGCTTAACTCGCCTTTCATTGAGTCAAGATTCTCTCTTTAAAGTGGGATTGAGATTCTAACACTTTGCTAATTGCCCGATTGCGATATTGCAAATAGAAAGTGGTTCCAAAGTGGTTTTTACCAATTCGTCAAGATTCTTCTTAAGTAATGATTCTTCCCAAGAAGGGGAAAAGGTATTTTGCTTCTATACCACGTATTTCACCTGCGCATTAGTGCTAAATCGACCAAGTATTCCCGCTCGGTACCCATAGAATAATAATAAAAACAGTTTGATTCCCTTAAAAAGTACAAACTCCAGCTTTAGTCTTACTTTAATCCCTAATGTTGTTTTGTCTCGAAAAAATCAACTTTATGTCAGATTTCAATTATAGCCTAAACCTTTTTTTTGTCTTACAAAAAGACACCAATTTTACCTCATGTCCCAATTATGGCTTACATTTTTTTTTATCGCATTAAAAAGCATCAACTTTTATTTCATACCCAAATCTCGCCTTGTCAAGTTTTCATGGAGTACATATGAAATAACACATGCAAAATCCTACCGCCGCCTACGATGACCGCGATGGTTAGAGCTTTCTCTCCCACCAAGGGGGGAGGGATTTGAAACCCCACGTCCCCATTGCGCAACTCACCTGTGGCTGGGTCTGTGGTGGCGGCTCAATCCGTCCCGGGTTTATCTCGCTGGCTGCCGATTGTACGAGGGTTCTCAGGTCATCAAAAAAAAAAAAAAACACATGCAAAATCCTTAATGACGTGATCAGATTGAAACTTGATAGGAGCCAGATTTAGATGCTGACTTAAAGTTTGTGCTCTTTTATGAGACAACAAAAAGTTTGGGTTACAGCTTGGACTCGACCTAAAATTGATGTTCTTTTATGAGATGAAAAAAAGTATAGGCTAGAGTTGAGGTTTGATTTAAAGTTAATGCTTTCTCATGAGACAAATTAAAAAGTTTGGGTTAGAATTTAGACTTGAATTAAAGTTGGCACTTTTTAAGAGAAGTAAGCCTAACAAAACCATGGGTTAAGGACATTACGAAGTTAAGGACATTACAAATATTAAAAGTTGCGTATGGCAATCACTTTAGTGCAAATTTTTTTTTTGGATCACTTAAGTGCTATTTTTTTTTTAAAAAAAAAGATCATTTAAGTGCCAACTCCAATTTGTGTTATTGGAAATTTGATGTAGCAATTTTTTATTATTTTTCAGTCCTATGTAGCTTGCTGGCATACTTAGTCGGCATATGACCCCTAAACCATGTTGTTTAAAGTGACAAATAATGCTTGTTTGAATACCAAATTTTGTTTAAAGTGATCACTTCAATACTAGTTGTTAATAAAAAAAAAAAAGAATTACTTTAGTGCCTAGCATGTCATGTGAAAAAGTCACTGGATTGGATTTTTTTAAATAATATTCCAAGTCATATAAAAGTTTTAATTATAAAACTCATGCCTTATTTTAGTCGGAATTTCTTGTTGTTGACACTAAAGTTATCATTTTTTTTTCCAATTTGATACTTAAGTAATTTGACAAAAAATTTTGACACTAAAGTGAGTACCATACACCACTAGTGATACTTCTAGTAATTTTTTTATCCAAAACTGCACATATGGGGCAATTGAGAACACTTTATTATTTTTGTCCATATCAATGGTACGTTATGTGATATAAGCATTACATATTAGGCTTTTTATCCGAACACTAGGGTCAATATTCAGAAGTTTTAGAGGGGCCCGTGGAAAAAGTTGTGCTCACATGAAGATCCTGTTAAATGTGTGAAAAGAAACGGGGCCCCTGACCCACTCAAAACACAGTGTCAAATTGGAAACTTCGACCAGAAAAAAAAAAATTGGAAAGAGTTTGCCCTTTTCTACTGTCATTATGATGTGCCAGTTGTTATATATGGACACCATTGACAGGGAAATGATGTCTGACCAATTCGCATCCACTCCTTTTCTGCTCGTCCATTGCCGGTTTTGGTCTGCAAGTAGATCCACATTTATGGCCCAAATTGAATTCAATTCATAGCTGCTTCCAGCTAATTTTAGGTCTCTTTTGACGTTTTATTCATTTCCATAAAAATACTAGAGAGGTACGATGCAATTTAACTGCAATTCAAGACGGATCATCAAAACAAAATAAGTGCCAAATAAAAAAATGAATCATCAAAATAAGATTAAGGATCACATGCTCAAATAGCAAATCTGTAATATTTTCAAATCAAAATTAGTGGTCGATCATTGGATCAGTCTTTAGCAATGAGCATGCATCGAAATATCCATTTATTATAACTGCTTTGCTTTTTGGTGCGCTTCGGTATATTGTCTCCAATATTATTGCCATTTAGAATAAAAAAAAGGTCAAACGAGTACAAATGTAACATTTGTACACTAATGAAACCAAAGGGAAGCGAAACTTCGAAATCATACATGCAAAAAAACCTTAAGTCTAAACAAGATCGAGATACGACAGGATACCTGGCTACCATCCGGAAAACTATATGGCCCTGCAAATCGAAATGAACCAAGGGTGGTGGCTGATTTAATTGATCAGGAGGCACGTGAATGGGATGTCCAAAAAGTGAACAACCTATTTGAGGAAGAGATTGCCACAGAAATCCTAACCATTCCTATCAGCATAACACCTTCTTCAGACAAGCTAGTATGGATTGCAAACAGCGCTGGAACCTACACTGTGAAAAGCGGCTATAATAGAATACATAACAAGGCTGCCACCACCAATCCAAATATACCATCATCTTCCTACCAAATACCCAAGGCGCTATGGCACGAGATATGGCACATTCAGACATTTCCCAAAATTCGCTTCTTCCTTTGGAATCTATGCACCAATACACTTCCTACGAAGGAAAATTTGTATAGAAGGCAAATGCTAAACGACCCTACCTGTCAGGTGTGTAGACAAGCCCCGGAATCAGCAGAGCACCTCTTCACTCTCTGCGCCTGGACCAAGAACATATGGTCAGATCCTTCTCTCCATGCCGACACATCCCCAGAGCGAATCACCCGTATAGACAAGTGGATTGTTGAAAACCTAACCGCACGAGCCGATCAACACTCAAAAGCCCTGTTCGCGGGAGCACTTTGGCAGATCTGGAAGTGCCGAAACAGAACGATCTTCCAAGGACGCCAACCAAACCCTACGGAAGTTAAAGCTGAAATGAGCCTTACAGCAGATCTCTTCCTGAAATGGAACAAACCGGGGAAGAAAAATGGACGAAACTTACCGAATATCCACAATCCAGAGCTGAAATGGAAACCACCTGCAGCAAAGGAGATGAAAATCAACGTCGATTGCTCCTGGTGTGAGTCGACCAAGGTGGGTTCGATTGCGGGAGTTTGCAGAAACAGCGTCGGAACTCTAACCCATGGATTCGCGAAGCCGATTTTTGCTCCGTCCGTGTGGGTCGCCGAAGCCCTAGCCTTAAGAGAAGCGGTACTTTGGGTGAGAAATAGAAGACTCGCACGAACAGGGGAGGACTTGCAACTTCAAGGAACTGATCTGCACGTGGTTATTTCATCAGACAACTTATCTCTCACAAACAGCTTATCAGGCCTAGAAGAACCACCATGGCTGGGCCGGCCCATTGTAACAGACTGCAGAGGAATTCTGGGCCAACTAAATGGAGTATCCATCACCTATGAGCCACGAGACACCAACAAAGCCGCGGACTGGGTTGCCAAGGCCCACCGAACCAACTCACTTCCTAACAATTGGACGGCTAATCCTCCTCTCTCTTTATGTTTAATATTATGTTTAGACATGCCTACTTATGGTACCCCTTTAGCGGGTTAGTAATGAAATTATCATCTATTGACCAAAAAAAAAAAACAAGATCGAGATAAAACCCTTCTCAAAATTAGAGAGAGAAACTTCCAAATCTACACTAGATCGGAAGAGAAAAGCTCCCCAAATGGGAGGAAAACAAGAAAAAGAAAACAGAGAACCAAAATAATCAATTTAGTCCTAAATCTTTTGAGAATTTGCGAATATAATACTTCTATCTAATTTTGACTGGAATCACTAATATAGACGTGGCCAAAGTATTTCACCCCACTTTGGCAAGTGGCTAAGTTTTCTATTTTAATCACAAGGAAAAGGGTTCTGGCGGGGTCCAGACCTACCTCACCAGCTGTTGGAATGCTCAGTTTAAGGCACGACGAAATTGTACCTCAACATATGTCAAGACCGACATGTAGAGATAAATGTAAACAGAGTTATTACATGCCGACGAGCTAATATCGATTTTCTAGCTTGTCCTTTTTATAATTTTTATGAAGGTCGAGACTCGATGCATTTTTAATATAATTAGTTGGTCCCCTCAAGTTAGATAAACCAAGGTTCTTCGTTGAACAGTGGGGCGGCCCCTCCAGAAATTGAAGTCGGAAGAAATTGCTCGTTTTGCTTTGAAAAGTTTGGCCAAGGGCCATACGAGAAGCACCAAAGATTGGACCAACAACATGTGTTTTGACGTGGGAAAAAGACGAAAAGACTATCCGTTTGTCTTCTGGTCCGGATCAAAATTCTCCGTGAAGGTTCGTCTTTCATGCCAGTGATTGTATAATGCTGCCTCTAAGTTCCCACCTTGGCGGGCTCACAATCCGTTGTCAATTAAGACGATTAAGAAGTTATTGTTATTTTTGTCGACATGTGGTGTGCATATGGTTGGTGTCGTGATGTATTGAAATTGCATTATCTGTCGCATGTCGAGGTCTCCTTGGGTATCGACTTCATCGACCGATGGTGTATCAAACTCACTAAGATTACCCTATATGGTCGGGAATCTTTGTGCTGACCTTACAGCGTGATCTCCATATGATGGATGCTAAACAAATAACTAAAGAGCGAAGCAATTCCCCCTTAATTTTACCTGCGGGGATTGCTTGGTAATAGATTGATGAAATGTGGGATTTAAGGATGAAGGTGACGCAAACTGATCTCAAGAAAGATGGAAGTACAGAAGGGATAGGGGAAGTGAAGACATGATGCTAGAAAAGTTACGCCGTCACTCGAGGATGAAGAAAATGAAAAATACGGACGGTCACTTGATAAAGTGCAACTGCTAATGCCATCGTAAAACTTATGTCCCATGCATGTGCGCCCGCAGGTGAGAGAGAGAGAGAGAGAGAGAGAGAGAGAGAGAGAGAAAGCCATCCTTGGCTGCACAGTGAAAACAAGATTACATATTGAACATGTTAACGTATTTACAAGCCAGGGCTTTTCCAGAGAACCCTGCCGTATCCTGGTCTAGGAACTCAGCCACAGCTAAATTACAATTCTATGCAACGCTCTGATATGTAGTAAAGCTCCCCGTTCTCCTTTCAAAGGTAAGAGAAGCATTGGAACCACTAACTATTGTGAATGCTGAATAACAAAGGCGATGCAAAGTAGAAACCAAACTGTCAGGAGATTCTCTGGTCTATCTATACCAGAACCAATTTGAACCGTAGCACTATGAATCCCTCCTCTACTTTTATCGGCTTAAGCTGTTTCCACATGATCTCCACCATCCCCGCATTCTGAATCCGAGCTACCGTCCATCTCCTTTTCTGGACAATCAAGTTGCAAACATTCGGCGACTTCATAGTTGTAACTCTCAGTATCATGACTCCTGTTTGGAAGGTTCTCTCTCCTGACAACATTAAACACGATACCCTCCTGAACCTTCTCAGCATGCAAGAGATCTCCCTCAGACACAGTGATGCTTGAGCTGCTTCTATTGCTCGAATCCCGCAGATCGAACTCCGTGTTTTCTGAAGTTCTATCAGGTGTTGTCACCCTTGAGCCCTGAGAGTGTGTTTCTCCTCCCATTTGAACAACGTTTGAGTTTAAATTAGCAATCTTACTTAGGTCAACTTGTAAGTCCAAGCTTTGGATGTAGTCAATGAACTTGTTAGCGGAGCTACTCCTCATCAAGGGCCCACCAGATCTTGTCCAAGAATGATCTACACTCTCGGATTCACTGTCACTTCCATCATGCCCACCACGATAAGGCCGGGAATTCTTACCTAAGGATCCTCCAACTCCTTGATGTGACGAGGAAGCGGCATCTGTCAGGAAATCTTCATCAAGGGACCCAGTTGAGTTCTCTCTAGCAAGGCAGTTCCATGAAGGGATCCTTCTAGACCCGCTGAATTTGGCAGTGGCGGCAAGGCCAAGAGAAGCAGCTGCAGCTCTCTTTGCACTCCTCTTGAGCCTTCGCATATGGTTGAGGATCGTAACACATTCATCAAGTGCAAGCTCAATGCCACAGTTTGCTTTGATGGCGGAGAGCTTCTCCCAAGTGCACCTTCTCCCCTGATTGGCAGCTTTCTGAAGCTCCATATGGGATGGATTTTGGATGATCTTTGAGTACTATAATACAAACACCAATTGACAAATGCTTAAATCAGTTGCAACATAGATCTATATAAAGGAGGTTGGCAATTCATGGGCAAGCAGAAGTGCAAATGGGCCAATCAATCCAGAAGCTTAGGGAAGAAGAAAGTCCATAGTTTACAAGCTCCTATCAAAAGTGCTTCATAAGTTTTCACAAGGAGGTCTAGGGCCATTATATTGCACGTACCTGAGCAAGTGTGGCAGGCATAACAATAGTGACATCACCCTCCCATTCTTGCGCAAAGAGCTGAGCGATACCCCCAAGAGGAAAACCAAGCTCCAATACTTGGTTGCATCTATGTTTCACCTCCAGCTCAATTAATTGAGCAAGCTACAAAGTTCCACAAGAATTTAAAAAACAGATCATTCCTGTGCCTTTATATACAGAGAAGGTTACATCATATAGCACAAGATATCCAGTTATCCACCATCAAAATCACAAACCTGAGTTCCCATTCCTTCCTTCTCATGAACCAACAAAAGATTAAAACAAGTCTTGGAAAGAGTAACAATCTAGACACCCGAAAAGAATTGTTCCAAGGTTGACATAAAAATGAGAAGAACACTCCATTGTTTGAATCAATCATAATCAGAATCCTTGAAACTTTCCTTTACTTGTTTCTTTCTTTCGTGAGGGAATCCCTATTGTACCATTTAGAAATGGATTGTAACCGACTTTCAGATCACCTAGTAGATAAACATTGTTTCATTTATATAGGTTACTTAGAAAACTTTTGAAATAAAGATGTCAACTTACAATCTCTCTGAAGCACACAACATTATCCTATGTTATACCCCAAGACAGGGGGACAACTGAACAACTGATGAGTAGAGGAAGCATTCTTCAATTTTAAATAGTACACAGGGCTTTCTTTACCTAGAGAGAGTTTAGGATGTTGAAGTAAATATATCCAAAGTAAAACAGGTGCAAAAACATCTTCCTGTTAAATGTTAGAAGGCCTATCTCATATTTTTAGAAATCAGGAACTTTGATATTGTAACCGAACCTGCTAAACTTATCACCTTGAACAATTTAAACCATTTGCTCAGAAAAAAGAAAAAAAAAATGGATCAACAACCACTAGAGCAAACCATTTAGGAGAAAGCGATAGAGATATGAATTAAAGATGGCATTAAAGAAAACTGCCAGTAGATCTTAGAGATGATACCTTGGCAGCAAAACTCCCGCCGTAAGCTCTCACAAAGTCCTTCATTCTCAATAGTGGTGCGATATGAGGATTTGCTTGACTCACTATAAAGTGATTCACATTGAATAGTTCCTTTAGCTGCATCATGGGCAGATCAATTTCCAAGCTACCATCTCTCCATCGACGGCCAGGTGCCCCAGAGTTCTCCTCAGGGTCCAAATTGAATGGTGGATGATAGGGAACAATCTCTCCACTTCTATCCTTGGCCATTAGTTCCTGGGCTTCAAAAAGGCCAGGAAAGGCACAAGAAGCAGTCACCGCACTCCAAATGACAACATGAGGTGAGGTTAAGTAGTTAAGGCACCTAGGTGGCTCATGCTTCCGCGGAGAGCACACTGTTATCCCAAGAATTCGTCCTGTCATGTCATAAGCTTCTTGAAATGTAAGATTACTGGTAAGGTGCCTCAACATCCACTGCAATTGTCTGATCTCATGCACAGCTCCTTGCCTCATGACCCTCCTGACAATGGCAAAAATGCCTCCCAGCTGATCAAAAAACTGCAATGAGTGCCAAGAATCTTCGAAGAAGCTTTGAAGCTCAGGCCAAGACCTGGTGGCAACAACAGAGCACATTATGGATCCCACGCTGGAGCCAGCAATTATCCTAGGCAAAAGCTTAAGTTCAACCAGTGTTTTAACCACGCCAACATGAGAGGCTCCCAGAGAAGCTCCCCCACTCAAAAGCAAAGCTGTCCTACCAAAGGCATGCCTAGTCTCATGCATGAAAGAAAGCTTCTCCTCCAAAGAGAGCTCATCAGAATCAGAGTTGCAGACCATTCTTAACTGAGTTGAGACCTCATCAATGTACTCCTTAATGAGCTTGGGCACCTGAAGTCTACCCTTGTGAAGCTGAGGGTTACACATATTCCCGAGATTCCTGACCAGATCAGCTCGCAAGTAAAAGATGATATCTCTAAGAGACCCCTCTTCGCGACGCTGGCGGAGCTCTTGAAGCTTGTTTCTAACCAGTTCCTCATCATAAAGGTCCGATTCATTCATCTTCAGTGTCTCTTTATCAAGCATCTTAGCAGCATGAGCCCATTCCTCATAAGTCAATGCAGCTCTCATCATGTTCCGCCAAAATTTCCTCCGATAAGCCATTTCGGCCCTCACTTTCACAGTGGTGTACCGTCTTAACAAGAATGCTATAACGGTGACCATTGCCAATATCCCTTGTGGATTCCTAGGATGAAACCACGATATCACGGTGGCAACAAAGTTCCCAGTCCTAAACGCATAATCTAACACCACATGAAAGAGCTGCCGGGACAGCTGTGACATAGACCGAGAACACAGGATTCTGAAAGCAATGGTGCGACCAAGAATGGTCGAAGGGCCGATGGAGAACGGATTAATGTTCGCCTCATTACTTATATCCATGTCTTGAGTAACAAGAACCCTTGATCTCCAGATGCTCTGGTACGCCAAATTATCAAATGGGTTCCTAAGGAACGAAAGAATAAATTGCAGACTTCCACTACCCACAGCTAAAAAAGGTAGGGAAAAACCTCAATGAGCACAAGGCGCAAAGATGGTCCCGAGGGGACAATGGAATACCAAATGGAAGGGAATAAATCAATTTCACAGAAGACCAGAAAAAGACGCTATTTTAAGCAAATTAGCAGACTAAGATTCCAGAGACAGGTCGTGCTTCTGAATGTCCAGCAAGAGTCGACAACATTGAACCAGACAACAGCATAATTATTCAAGCTGACCTGCAATTCGTGATATTTATCGAGTTATCATCAAGAACCAAGAAAGCCCCTAATCAGCAGAATCAAGGTGCCAAAGATCCTTCGAATCGCAAAAAGGCAGGGTCCTCTCAGGCAAAGGGATTCTCACTGCAATCCCCAGCTACAACTTCACAAGACACGGAGACTAAAGGAGGGCGCAAGATCAAATTACAAGACGTGGGCCCGAAGTGGAAGAGGTGAGAGAGGCGAGACCCAGAAGCTGAAGCCAAGAATTTAAACCAACCCAAGAACGATGGCGAATCCGGGAAGAGATAGGGATTCGCTCGACAACGGGTTGATGACGCGGAGCCGAATCAGCAGCGATAGCGACGGATCACAATTAAGAAGATGGATAGGATAAGAGAGAGGGGGAGAGGGGGAGAGAGGGAGAGATGGCGAGCGTCGCTACGGGACGGAGGAGCTTTCTCGGAAATTATGGCAGGGAGCGAAGACGGAATGGACGGGAAGAGAAGAGGAAGAAGAAGACAGGAGAAGGGTCGAGCGCTGTCATTATTATATCGCAGGAAAATCGGGAATTCGGCATTGAGGAAGTCGTGGGGTGCTGCGGGGAAGCGAGGGCAAGGTTTTCCGAACTCGTGTTTCTTGCTTTACTTGCGTCTTGTGTGTACGCAACCGCAAGTGTCCTTTTTGTTGCTTGGAAGGAAGACAACGAGATTGGCGGCGACAGGCGGAGGCGGCGGCGGCGGCGGAGGAGGGGAGGATGGCGGAGGAGGAGATGGCCCGGAGAAGAAACGACACGGATGAGGGAGATGTTCGAGCCCAATGGGCCTAGCAGTCGACCCGGGATTTGCTGACTCAGATCAACTGCATCGGTTTCGTCGTGTACTACTGGGCCCAAAAAGTTCCAGTCGCATCTTTCCTAGTTTGGGAAGGGAAGAAGTTGTGTTTGAAAGCAAGTGGAGAAGATTTCAATTCAATTCCGAAAGAGAAGCTGATTTCTTAAAAGGACGGTAGAGAGTGGGCTTTGTCTCGAAGAAGGGTCCGAAATGACAGGCTTGATCTCAAAAGGGCTCGAGCGCACTGACTGGGCTTGATTTTTAGTTACATTCGGTTCGGCTTTTCCGAAGGACTTTGGGCTATTGAAGCCCCTGGATTAAAAGGTGAGTCATCGGTAAAAAAAAATTTGAAGAGCTTGAGTGAAAGCCAACATTGGCAATTCTAGAAAACTTGAATATGTGCCTTGATCTTTCAGCATTTTTGAAAGTCAACTTTCAAGCTTAATAAACTTTTTTAACTTCAGGCTTTGTCCCCACCTACATTTTCGAATTCCAATGTTGCTTTATCGTCTCTCTCAACATCCTTCGCTCCAGATTCCCATCGGCACGAGCCTAGAGTTGACGATCGCCAGGGGACAATCATCGAGAGTCGAGTATCCCCGGGGGTTGACGGCCGTCAAGATCGGGGGTTCAATTGAATTGGGTTCATCTTCTCCCTCACTAAACCCAAGTCTGGACGTCGGTTTGACACCCCTCTTGCTGAGGGTCGTCGACAGTCGCCGAGGGTTGCCAAGAGTGTACATTTGTGCTTTTGGGTCGACGGTCATCTAGGTTTGCGTGGGTCTGGGTCGCCGAAGTCAAGCGGGCCTTGGCATCACCTCTCTTAAAAATTCTCCAACATGTAGACTGCTTCTTTATATATGCTCCATTAGAGAAGAGTTATATAGTTTGTGTAGGTTTTCCTCTTCGTCTTCCCAAAATAAATGATATTTTGGGTCGGTTTTGATTCTCTTTGCCACCTTTTTAACCTGTAAATTTGATACCCTCAGAGTTTGCATGAACTGTTTCTTGTTTATGATTTTACTTTACGAGAGCTATGACAGTTTTGGTATGTTTTTCCTTTGATTGCGTACTCATTGAAGTGAAACCAAACAGGCCTTATACTTACAAGCGAGATGGGTTAAGGCTTCACGTCTCCCAGATAAAACTTTCTCTGTTCATTAATTTTGGTTCATTGCAACATGGAAAAGTCCGGATTTCATCTGGTTTTCATTGGTTTTCCTTTTAATTGGATGGGTTCGACGAATTGGGTTTGGACAATTTGGTAAAACGTGGATGTGGTTGTGTGGATTTAGTGAATGAACTGGTGGGGAGGAAGAGAGATTCTGGTGGTAATGATTGATTTCTTGATTTTGTCGGTTCAATTATGGCTTTTTGCTGTGGTAATACTAGTAGAGGTTCCCATCTTGAGTGTTGGAATGAGCTTGTGGGAAGGTCAAATATTTTCGTAATGGAAGTCGTTGTCTTGAGATTTCTTGATCTCAACGTGGTCTCACCCGGCCTCTTCGGAGGTTTGTTCCTCACCCGTCATCGTTTGCTTTGACGGGTTTGCTTCCGCAATGGAGACGATGAACAGTCTGTAAGACATGAAAATTCATATGCGGAAGCCAAGATCGTTTATAGACAAACCTCCAGCCATTGTTTGCATTCACGTTCGTCGAATGTCCTGAAAAATCAAGAAAGCAATGGGCGCACTCTACTAACCAAATTTCCTCACGTACTGATGGTGTATTCTGAATGTGAAGATTTTGTGTTAGACCTTGATCACCCGTCAGAAATGAACGTACGTCTCTATTTATACATCGTCTCCCATCAATACGAACGGTTGTCAACGAAAAGGCACGAAGCGTGGAAAACTTCATGTCGAATAGTCGTAATCTTTAGGAGAAAATTTGGGTATAAATATGGGATCACTAAAATATAAATAACATTCTCCCACTTGATCCCATCATTTTCATCATACGAATCATTCAACTAATTCCACGAAAACTTTATGCTTAAAGAAAAGAAACAAAACACATGGATCATGGCGACATGTCCTCTAAGAGTGAGTAATACCTTCCATGTATCACAATGCATCTTATTTCTTTAATATCAGCCTACATGTGACAACATATCTTAATGAATAAACCTCATGTTTATTCCAGAATCAAGGATAAATGTTATTCTCATAAACAACAAAATGTGTACACAAAAATTGAGAATCAATATTACAACTGAATAAGAGTTCCACACAACAAAATTGTTCATATGTCGACAAAACACATAATGGGACCTATTCCCATACTAGTTACATGATCCTTATACTTCATCGGTGGCATGCCTTTAGTTAAAGGATCAGCTATCATCAATTCAGTGCTAACGTGTTCAATGACCACTTTATTCTCCTTAACACGCTCCCTTATGGCTAAATACTTAATGTCGATATGCTTACTTCGACTGCCACTTTTGGCATTTTTAGCCATAAAAACTGCAGCTGAATTGTCACAATATATTCTTAATGGCCTAGAAATAGAATCAATAATTCTAAGCCCATGAAACTCTTCAACCATACACCATGCGAGCTAGCCTCAAAACAAGATACGAACTCAGCCTCCATAGTGGAAGTAGCAGTCAAAGTCTGCTTGGCACTTCTCCATGACACGGCTCCGCCAGCTAACATGAAAATGTATCCAGATGTTGATTTTCGTGAATCAATGCAACCCGCGAAGTCCGCATCCGAATAACCGATCACTTCCAGGTTGTCAGTCCGTCTATACATAAGCGTATAGTCTTTGGTACCTTGAAGGTATCTCAACACTTTCTTTGCAGCTCTCCAGTGGTCTAAACCTGGATTACTCTGATATCTTCCCAACATTCCCACAGCAAAAGCGATGTCAGGTCGAGTGCAAACCTGAGCATACATCAAGCTTCCAACAGCAGAAGCATATGTAATGTTGCACATTTGTTCCCTTTCTAGATCGTTCTTCGGGTATTGGTTCAAATTGAACCTGTCACCCTTCACAATGGGTGCTATACTTGATGAACAATCCTTCATCCGAAATCTCTCTAGGACCTTATTGATATAGGTTTCTTGAGATAGTCCTAAAATGCCTTGAGATCTATCTCTATGGATCTTAATGCCAATGACATAAGATGCCTCACCCATATCCTTCATGTCAAAACTCCTAGAGAGGAATTGTTTCACCTCATGTAGCAACCCCTTATCATTGGTTGCAAGTAGTATATCATCCACATACAGCACAAGGAAACAAATTTTGCTCCCACTAACCTTCTGGTATATACATTGATCCATGACATTCTCTATAAAACCAAATGAAGAGATAACATCATGAAACCTTAAGTACCATTGGCGGGATGCTTGTTTCAAGCCATATATAGATTTCTTAAGCTTGCACACCAAATGCTCACCTTTACTAGAGGAGAATCCTTCAGGTTGTTTCATGTAAACCTCCTCCTCTAGTTCTTCATTGAGGAACGCCGTTTTCACATCCATCTGATGTAATTCCATATCAAAATGGGCAACCAATGCCAAAACAATACGAAGGGAATCTTTCTTAGATACAGGAGAAAAGGTCTCCGTGTAATCGATTCCTTCCTTTTGAGTGAATCCTTTGGCAACAAGTCTAGCTTTATATCTTTCAATGTTACCCAATGAATCTTTCTTAGTTTTGAAGACCCATTTACAACCAATGGCCTTCGCACCATTAGGTAACTCAACCAAATCCCAGACTTTGTTAGATGCCATTGAACTCATCTCTTCCTTCATGGCATTGTACCACAAATTGGATTTATCACTATCCATGGCTTGTGAAAACGTTTCAGGATCATTCTCAGCTCCAATATTGTAGTCAGACTCTTGTAAATACACAATATAATCACTAGGAATAGCCGATTTCCTTGTTCTAGTAGATCTTCTCAATGTTGGATCAACATTCTCTTGAGGAGCATGTTGCTCAATTGGTTGTTCAACAGTTTTTGGTAATTGCTGAACAACTGGATCTACTGGATCAATATCAGCAGGTTGTGGAACTTCAACAATTGGTTGTTCAATAGCCGGCTGAACTGAAGGGGCATTATGAGCAACAACCAATCTTAAACTTGAGGTGGAAAGTTGAGTGTCTGAATGATCTTCCTTAGGAACATGATCCCTTGGTCGATCGCTACCACTGATCAAGTCATTTTCAAGAAATTTAGCATTTCTTGATTCCACAATCCTAGTGGTATGAGATGGACAATAAAACCTGTATCCCTTGGACCTTTCGGCATATCCAATGAAATACCCACTTATGGTCCTTGGGTCCAACTTCTTTTCTTGTGGATTATAAATTCTTACTTCAGACGGGCATCCCCAAACGCGCACATGATGCAAACTCGGTTTCCAACCCTTAAATAACTCAAAAGGTGTCTTTGGGACAGCCTTGGTCGGAACTCGGTTTAATATGTACATTGACGTCTTAAGTGCTTCAGTCCATAAGAATTTAGGAAGTTTGGAGCTACTAAGCATACTACGCACCATGTCTAATAAGGTCCGATTTCTTCTTTCCGCTACGCCATTTTGGTCCGGAGAACCAGGCATAATATATTGGGCAACTATCCCATGCTCTTGAAGAAATCTTGCAAATGGACCAGGTGCTTGTCCATCTTCAGTGTATCTACCATAGAATTCTCCACCTCTATCTGATCTCACGATCTTAATTTGCTTATTGCATTGTTTCTCTACTTCCGCCTTAAATACTTTAAAGGCATCTAATGCTTCATATTTATTATGAATCAAGTAGAGATACATATAACGTGAATAATCATCTATAAAGGAGATGAAGTATTTCTGACCACATGAGTCCATATCTGGACTACAAATATCCGTATGTATGATTTCTAATATTTCTGTACTCCTCTTGGCACCTTTCTTTGACTTGTTAGTCTGCTTTCCCTTTATGCAGTCCACACAAGTATCACAATCAGTAAAATCTAAAGTACCAAGTACTCCATCATTTACTAATCGCTTAATTCTTTCTATGGAGATATGTCCCAATCTCCGGTGCCACAACATAGAGGAATGTTCTTTCACAACACATCGTTTCATACCAGCTTTATCATGAACATGCATCGCATCATAATAGGCATTGTCTTGTAAATTAATTCGAAAAAGACCATCAGACAAAATACCACTCCCAACAATTTCAGATTTAAATGATAAACTAAAGTTTGAATCTGAAAAGTTAAAAGAGTATCCCAAAGGTACAAGTCTTGAAACTAAAATTAAGTTTCTAGAAAAACTAGGAACACAAAAGGTCTTTTCCAAATCTAAAACAAAACCACTATTGAGAACTAGTCTATATGTCCCAATAGCTTCCACATGCGAACGCATCTTGTTTCCAGAATAGATGCTTTGTTCACTTCCCACTGGCTTCCGGTGGTTTTGAAAACCCTGCAAGGAATTCGAAATATGGATTGTAGATCCAGAATCAATCCACCAAGTGTTGTGACCTACATCAGTCATATTAGATTCATAACAAACACAAGAGATTAGATTACCTTTCTTCTCGAGCCAGGCCTTAAATTTGACACAATCCTTCCTTATATGCCCCTTCTGTCTACAGAAGAAACACTTGGATTCTTTCTTAATGTCAGCTTGGGGAGGTATTTTACCTTTTCCCTTATGCTTGCCATAGCCCTTATTCTTTCCTTGTGTTGCCAAATGAGCACTTTCTCCCAATTCCATAACCAGTCTTTCTTGCTCTTGAACACACATGGTCATGAGTTCATTAATAGACCATTTATTCTTATGTGTGTTATAAGAGATCTTGAAAGGTGCATACTGATGTGGGAGAGTGTTCAGAATATAATACACAAGGAAGGATTCAGATATCTCAACCTCAAGGTTCTTAAGCTGAGCTGCAATGTTCCTCATTTGCATGATGTGCTCACGCACACCTCTAACACTTGTGAGCTTCAATGATGAAAACTTCATAATCAGGGTCATGGCATGCGCCTTCTCAGAACTTTCAAACTGCGCATCTATGGCCTCCAATAAAGCCTTAGCATTGTTATGCTGAGCAACTGAACCACGAATACTAGGAGATATCTTAGCTCTTATAAACATGGCACAAACGCGGTTGGACCGCTCCCATTGGTTATAAAGAGCTATCTCAGCTGGAGTGCTCGAATCAGTAGGAGCAGGTGGTTCGTCTTTCCTTATAGCATAGTCAATGTCCATCCACCCCAATTGAAGAAGAACTGACTCCTTCCAAACTTTATAGTTCTCACCATTCAGTATAGGAACATCAAACTTAAATTCAGAGAAATTCACAGGTTGCGAAACTGCATATCAAATAATCATGCTTATGTCACAAAATATGAGGCAAATATAAACAAATCATGTTTTACCAATGTAAACATGTCACAATATGAATCACATAACATAAAAACTACCTGTGGGCTAAGTTTTTAATTTAAATAGATTCATAATTACATCATGAAGAAACTACCATATTATATGCATTTTCTTAATCCCTGTGGGTAAATTAAGAAAATAATATGATATTTCATCCCAATTAATCATATTAATATAATGAAAATTCCTGTGGGATAAAATTCATCATATTAATATAATTAATTACAATCAATGTCCATTTCTAAATATGATCCGGAGGCTTTTAATATATAATTTAATTAATTAAAGATGCTGTGGCCACTCCATAATTAATTAAATATATGGACCATTGGACATTTAATTTCATGCATAAAATATTCATAACAATGCATGAAATGATATAATAAATAAATACATCAAGGGCAGAACAGTAAATGAATAAATTGGCCAAGGGTATGATTGCAAAAAATTTTAAAAATTGGGGCAAAAGTGAAAAAGGAACCGCGGAAGAGGGACGTCAGGCGCGTGCCGAGCACGTGCGCGTCCAGCGCACGGGCGCGTGCTCGGCACGCGCCAGAACCCGCGCGGGGCGCGTGCCCCGCACGCGCGCCGTTCAGCGCGCGGGTGCGTGCGTTGCACGCACCTGGCAACTGCCGCGCGCGTGGATCCCACGCGCGCAGCGGTTGCGCGCACGTATGGGCGCGTGGCGCGTGGGTCCACGCGCCTGCAACTACAGCGTGCGCGTGGAGTCCACGCGCCTTCTCCCTCGCGCGAACAGAGGCTTCTCCGCCGGTTTTTCGCCATTTTCAGCCGCCATTTCTTCTCCGTTTCTTCTCCGGCAGCCCATCTAAGACCGAAATAATTCATGGGTTTTGAAGAGAACGTCGGCACGACCACATGGGTCCAAGATTCGGCGAAAATGAGCAAAAATTGACCCCAAAAACAAACGAAAAACTCCACAAACGCAAATCCTCAACCACCACGACTTCCGCCGCCCGATTAGCCTCCGGCAAACTCTGATATACCGGAAAAACTCATGGCTAACGTTCCTTATGGCGGTGCGACCGAATGGGTCCGAAATCAAGGGGTGGGTAGTGCGGATTTTGCCCGGAATCGTTGAGTTTCTCTCTCGGCCTCAAAATCCGAGTTACTGTTCATGTACATAAATGGCCGAAAATTCAACGAAAACACACCGAAAATACACCAAAATTTAACAAAACAAGGCAGAGGCTATAAACATGCTCTGATACCAAATGTAAGACATGAAAATTCATATGCGGAAGCCAAGATCGTTTATAGACAAACCTCCAGCCATTGTTTGCATTCACGTTCGTCGAATGTCCTGAAAAATCAAGAAAGCAATGGGCGCACTCTACTAACCAAATTTCCTCACGTACTGATGGTGTATTCTGAATGTGAAGATTTTGTGTTAGACCTTGATCACCCGTTAGAAATGAACGTACGTCTCTATTTATACATCGTCTCCCATCAAGACGAACGGTTGTCAACGAAAAGGCACGAAGCGTGGAAAACTTCATGTCGAATAGTCGTAATCTTTAGGAGAAAATTTGGGTATAAATATGGGATCACTAAAATATAAATAACACAGTCGCCGTGCCCTCTATTTTCTTTTTTTCTTTTCTAACTTCATAACTAATTTGTGAAAAACATACAGAAAGTTACTTAACAAATAGTACGTGCTTTTGACTAAATGCACCTTTGAGCGAAAGGTCTTTGGAAAAACTACTTTGCATTTCCCAAAAACTCACCAAATGCACCTCTCGCCGGTCGGCTTACTTCGGGGCAATTTTGCTCGAAATGTGCCGATTTGGCCCACATCGAAGCTAGGGTTCTTTGAGAGCATTTGTCATCCTAATATTACTGAAGTAGTTTCTATGTTCCAATCATGTCTATCATTTCTGGTTCCTCAATCTGACTAGGGTCAGATTTGTTCAACTCACCCAACAAGTTCATACGATTTTAGTGGACTGGGTCAAGTGAAATTGCATAAATTTGGGGGCGTCTTCAAATGGGAGAAAATCAGAACATTTTTGACAAATTTGCCCCTACTGTTGCCATCGGAATAAGCATGTGAGGCGCACTTGAAATTTGAAATTAAATCGGCCACTTCAACCCCTTATTTAAGGTAAAATTTATTCTATGCACTCTTTTGCAAAAAACGATCTCACTTAGATCCTTTTTTAAAATTTTTCCGAGCAACTATACTTGTATCTATGTGTAGGATTTTATATACTGATCATTTATCAATCTTCTATCATTTGGCTCCAATTCTCTTGGTGTTGTTAATATCGTTTCTTGAAATAATATTACTTTTTTTTTTTGGGTTAGAAACAGAAGCATTACATTAAGTAAGCAAAGATGAGAGGCCCGGTAAATGGGCATCATTACATAAGAGGTCCAACAAAGTTTGTGGAGGGAATAAGACCCAATTAAGAGATAGGTAATTATTTTTGTGAGCTTTAGCTACCCAGTCTGCAATGAGATTGGCCTCTCTATAACAATGGGCTATTTGGACATTTGAGAAGGCCTGCATTTTTTCCTTACACTTGCTTACGATAGGTTGAACTTCCCAACTTAACTGCTATGAATTGGTCATAACTTTAATCAGTTACAAACTATCTGACTCAAAAAGAAGTACTTCGTGTCTTTTAGGGAAGAAAAAGTTGAGGGCTTCCCATAATGCTTAGGTTTCGGCCATCAAGGGGGAAGATGCTCTAATTGCTGTAGCCACTCCTCCTATCATCCTCCCCACCGAATTGCGATAGATGAAAGCAATGGAAATCCCCAATGAACTAGGTACGTACGTTCCATCTATGTTTATATTTAGCGCTCCTTCCGGCGATAGAATCCATGACTAAGATGGTTGAGCTTCTCAAGTTTTAGACTTGCTGATTTCATGAGTCCTCCAGCAAGTAGCTTCTCGGGTTTCAAATCTGTACAGGGGTTGCAGCTCTCCTCTTCTTGCTATGCTCCCTAAACCAACGGATCCTTCTCTCTTCGGCGTGCTATGACTCAGTCTTCGTTCACTGCTCGGTCCAAGGCACTACTCTCCGTATGGCTCGCCTGCTCTCCTTCCTGATCTATTATCCTCTTCGGCTTCCTCTGCTCGAGTTCGAGTTCACAGCTCATCATTCGGCCTCCTAGTCCTAGATCCACCTTCTTCGCACCTAGCTTCACTAATATTTTGATGGTTAGGTGTTCTGAGCCAAGATTGCTTATTTATCTCGTGCTCTACTGCCGTCCACTCCAGCTCCCGGCACCGCTCTGCTGCCCAAGTTCATCTCACCACTCAGCCTTGGTCGCATGTCTCCTCTCCACTCATCTACTCTGTTTCTAGATTCATCGTTTGCTCTAAGTCTCGGCGTTCGATTCACAGGTTGTATCTCCTCACCCGATTCTCTATTCTCCTGTCTCAGCTCTTCATTTAACTCGTTAGTCTTTGTTTGGGCTTCTCGATTTTCAGATTCGACATCTACTTTGTCTTTAGACCCACCCTTCCTTGGATCCGCCAGTTATAGCTCATCATAACTGCTTGTGCTAAATCAATTATAGCCGACACCTTCGGTTGTCTACCTCGAAAGATGGCCTGATTGTGGGCCTTCCACATAGTCCACAACATTACAGCCACAAAGTGCAAGTTTGGAGAGTTAATTGTCTTCTTTTTGAGACTGCAAAGCCATTCTTCTATCCTTGTCAATCCCTGACTTGATATCTTTATGTTCAGCACAGTGTCCCATATTTGCCTTGTCCATGAACATAGCAGGAAGAGATGTTCAACCGTTTCCCTTTCATAATGGCGTAATGGATATATTGGGTTAGGTAATATTTTCCTTTGAAACAAGTTATCCTTTGTTGGGAGAGCATTTTTGCATAAATTTCACATAAAAATTCTTATCTTGGGTGGAGTGTGCAAATTCCAGATATCTTTCCAGAGTGAGGGGGGAGGTTAAATTGGAGTTGTGGCTTGATTCACCTGACATTGTTCTGAATTCTCCTTGATGTAGTTATACACACTTTTCACTGTATATTTGCTTGCCTGTGTTCCATTCCATACAAGCTAATCAGTTTTTGTTTGGGGCTTAATAGGGATAATCAGAATTTCTTCAGCTAATTGATCATCAAAGTGTGCTGCTATGGTCATTTCGTCCCATCTCCCTTGCTCTTTGTCTATGAGGTCAGAGACTAAAGAAGGTTCATTAACATTCACTTGACCCTCAATAATACCTCTTTTCAACCATTCATCTTCCCTAATTTTAATCTTAGATCCATCTCCTACTTTTCACATGACTTTGGGTACTATAGATCTCTCCTTAAGACCAAGCTTCTTCATCCCCATGAAGGTCGAAGGCCCTTTGCTGCATGCCAAAGATCTGTGTGTGGATAATATAACCCCTTAAATAATTTGCCCCAAAGAGAAGATGGTTGTTGTACTAGTCACCAAGCTTGCTTTCCTAACATCGCTTTGTTGAAAGAGAGAAGATCTCTAAAAACCTCTATCTTTCCTAGTCTTCAATATATCTCATCTCTTCCAATGAATGCCTTCCTTTTTTTTTCATTAGTCTTCCACCAATATGAAGCAATTTTCTATTCAATAGCCTTGCAAATAAAAACTGGGATTTTAAATACTGACATGGTGTATTATGGTAGCAATTGAACCACCGTTTTCAACAAGACTTCTTTTCCAGCTTTAGAGAGCAGTTTCTCCTTCTAGCTTTCTAATGTTGAACTTATTCTCCCAAGTACCCATGCTTCGACACTCCCCAATCTGAAGGGATGCCTAGGTATTTACCAGTTTTGTTAATAATGGGAACCCGCAATTCCCTTGCCATATTATCCTTCAAAGATTGAGGCTAGCCCTTACTGAAAAATATTCCTAATTTGTTCAAATTAATCTCTTGTCCCACCCCTAGGCAATATTTATTTAGAATCATGGCCAGATTTTGACTTTCTAGAATAGTACTATTCATGAAATAAATCGAATCATTGGCAAATAATAAGTGAGAAAGCATAGGACAGCTTCGATTTAGCCTAATTCCTATAATACTTCCATTATCCACAGCTTGCATCATCAATGAGGATAAAACATTTGCCATAATAATAAAGAGATAAGGAGATAATGGATCCCCATGCTTAAGTCCTCTTGAAGGTTGAAAGTACTGAAGAGGTTCTCCATTAAATTTAGCGTTAAATGTGATTGTAGTAATACATTACGTCACCCATTTCTCATCAAAACCAATGTTTACTAGGCACGCTTCCAAAAAATCACATTCCACTCTATCATATGCCTTCTTCACGTCTAATTTCAGAATTGCTTGGAACTTCTTTTTTCTGCTCCTGATTCTGATTTGGTGCAATACTTCTTGGACAATGAAGATATTATCCTAGATTTGCCTCCCACCCACAAAGGTGCTTTGTTCTGGTGCTATAATTTCTGTTATGAGAGGTTTGAGTCTATTAGCCAGCACTTTCGAAATAATGTTGTAGCCAAAATTGCATAAACTGATTGGACGATACTGGTCTAGTCTCTCAAGGTTCGGAACCTTCGGGATGAGGGAAATATTTGTTTGATTTAGGGTTGGTGAAAGAGAGCTAGTGGCCAAAAACTACTCCACCTCCTTAAATATGTCCCATTTAATGCCATCCCAGTGATAATGATAGAATAGACCATTAAGACCATATGGGCCAGGGGCTTTAGTGGCTTCTAGCTGAAATGCTGCTTCTGTGACTTCATCTATGGTAACTTCAGCAAGCATTGTTCTATTCATATCATCTATTACTATTGCGGGTACTTGGTTTATCACTGGTGTAAAATCCCGGGGGCCTTGGGACTGATATAACTCTCTGAAAAATTGCACAGTATGTTCTCTCAGTTGATTCTGCTCCACCAACCATGTATTTTTTGTAGTTTGTTGCATAGAAATCCTATTCCTCTGTCTTCTTTGAATGGTTGTCACATGGAAGTATTTTGTGTTATGATCTCCCCATCTCAGCCAATTGGTTCTAGATCTTAATCCCCAATACATTTCTTCGAGATAAGTACACTAATGGTGCCATAAGTTGTATATGACGCTCACTTTGGTGCCAAAAGTTTATGTTGGATAACTTAAGTGCCAAATCGGAGGAAAAATGATCACTTTGGTGCCACTAACGAAAGATTCCGGCTATCGGCGAAAGATTTCAGCCAAAATGATTACGTGGCTCTTAAAAAAAAATCAATAGGCCTTTAAATGACATCGTTTTCAGTCCTCCTTAAGAAAACGACATTGTTTTGCCGTCCTACATGGATGGCTTCACAAAAATGACGCTGTTTAGCTCACATGGGGATTGAAATTAGGGTTTCCGCCACTCGGCCACCGTCATTCGCCAGCAGTCGCTTGGCCACCGTCGCTCGGCCACCGTCGCTGCTCGGCCACTGTTGCTCAGCTATCATTGTAGTTGCTCGACTAGGTGAGCGAGGAGAGACTGAGATTGTTGTAGGAAAATTCGAAGGTGAGGGCGGAGGAGGAGGAGGAGGAGGAGGAGGAAGAAGATGGGTCGAAGGTGCTGCTGGTGCGTTGCTGGTGTTGCTGCTAGTGTGCTGCCGGTGCTATTGCTGGTGTCGTGCTGGTGCCGTTGCTGGTGTGGGTCTTCGAGGAAGAAGAAGACACGAAGACGAGCCTTCCCTTCTCTCTCAATTTGGGGATTAGAGTTTCAAAGTTGGGGGAAAGATGCCAAATGACGTCGTTTTGGTGTTTGGATGCTGTCTCAACTCTCCAACGAGTCACGTCGGCTTCAAAAATTAAAAAAAAAAGGCCACGTCATATTTCCGACCAATTTTGTCGGCGTTGGCATCAAAGTGAGCGTTTTTCAAATTTTTTGGCACTTAAGTGATCCAACGGAAACTTTTGGCACTAAAGTGAGCGCCGTACACAACTTATGACACCATTAATGTACTTATCCCCATTTCTTCTTGTCTCCCAAGCTTGTCAATTTCACCTTGTAATTTTTTAAAAAGTATCTTGTTGAAAGCATATGAAAAAATTATTAGTAAGGCACTCTAGTTCCTGCTTTAATATAATGATTCTCTTTTTATCATTCACAAAGTTCTTTTTACTCCATTTGGAAAGTGCATTTTGAACAGCTTGAAGCTTCCCGACTAAATTTGTTTGGTGTTGATTTTTAGCTTCCCAAGACTTTAACACCACTTCCCTGCATTCTGCACTTTCAAGCTAAAAGGCTTCGAATTTGAAAATTTGTTTCCTTCTAGTATGAGTTGTTTGAAGTAGGGGTGTGCAACTGAACCGGGTCAACTTGGTTCTTGGATCAGCCCACTCGACAAACAGGGTTGGGAATCGGTTCCGATTGAAACCGATCTGGGAATCGGTTCCGAGGGATTACTCACCCGAGAATTGGATCAACCAGACCAGTTTGGGAACCGATTTGTACGCCACCCCCAAAAAGACCTAATCTGGTTCTACTTTCTATCTTTACCTCTTAGGGTCAGGCTCTCACACCCGCAGACGGCAGACTTCTCTGAGCTCGCGACCTCCACCCGTCCGCCGATCGTGGTTCTGCTCGCCTACCGTCGCCTTCCTCCCATGACACCTGTAGCCCGTGAGATCCCGATATCGTCCCCCGAAATCGTGATGTCGCCCCTGTCAACCCAGTACCTAGCTGCTAGCCAGCCTTGCTCCGAGCTCCCCTCTCGAAATCGCGAAGCCAATGTCGCCTCTACCGCTCTCGTTGCACCCCTTGTGCTCGCACCACTGCCACTGTTCCGCCGGTCATCTAAAGCTCCGCTCCATTGGTTCTGCTCGCAGCCGCTGACCCCCGCCAAGCTAGCACTCGAGTGCCGACGCCGCCTCCATTCGATCTCGCCGTTCCACCTGCTGCTGTTGCCTCACCGACGCCCTTGACCCGCAGATCTCGCGTCTGCAAGCCTACCTTGTTGCATTTTCGAGCAACCTACAGTAGCCCTCTACCGATCCTATTCTCACCGCATGCTGTTTCCCGAGCTCCCCTGCTGCCGATCTACCACCGCCCGAACAACACCCCCTTGCTTTGCTTGTGATTTGGCCTAACCTCCTTGCTGACACCTGCTAAAGC
Organism: Eucalyptus camaldulensis; assembly: GCA_019915185.1. Taxonomy (NCBI): domain Eukaryota; kingdom Viridiplantae; phylum Streptophyta; class Magnoliopsida; order Myrtales; family Myrtaceae; genus Eucalyptus; species Eucalyptus camaldulensis. The sequence continues at coordinate 17,247,955 of JAHSVA010000005.1, forward strand.
CGCGTCGATCCTTGTCGCCCTCACCAGCCACAATACCAGCAGCTCGTCAAAGCCGTTGCTGTGCTGATCCGCGTCAACCCCGACGTTGCCGCGTCTCGCGCGAGCCCCCTGCTACAACACTTCCCCTGTGCTGCCCTCCCTTGTGAAGCCGTTTTGCCCTTGTTGTTAGGTCCTCCTCTGCTCGACGCCTGACATATCTGCTAGGATGCCCAACAGATATACTCTGAGCCTACTCCCGAGCCCCTGCCACCGGCAGCCTAGCTCTGCCGCTATCCCTGTCCTCATCGTGTGACGACCCTAACGCTACTTCTAGTCTGCTCACTGCCGGTTACTGATGTTTGGTAATTATAAATTACTAGCTTCATTGATTAGTTATACAAATGAGCAATAGTTGCTCTCTCATTTCTAAATATTTTACTTTTTCGATTTCACCAATTGATTCCAATTTAAAAATGGTTGCATTGCCTTTCACGTTTCACCAATTAATTTTGTATTGATTATGAAACTGTTATGGTGTGTAAATCATTTACCTTTCGAGTTTCATCAATAGAATATACAATAATTATTAAGCTGGTTTTGCTAACTTGTCGTTGTCACAGTGTTCGTTAATCCTACCTGATAAGGAAGGGATTTTATTTTCAACTTCCTAATCACGCACAACACGAGGAAGACAATACGTGTGCGGGTGTGTGTGTGTGTGTGTGTGTGTGTGTGTGTGTGTGTGTGTGTGTGTGTGTGTGTGTGTGTGTGTGTGTGTGTGAGGCAAGAGAGAAAATGATGTACACCAATTTTTATGCAAAACAGGTTCCAATATAAATAGAGTTAACTTTATTCCCGGACCGGAAAAACAGGGTGGGTCGGGAGCATGGTTCAATGCAAATAGGATTGGGTACATAATCCAAAAAAAAAGAACCAGCTATAATAGGGTTGGCTACAGGGTCCAGGTCTAAACCCTACCCACCCTGGACCCGATCACCCCTAGTTTGAAGAGACAAGATGATAGGACTATGATCAGATCCTATTGTAGGAAGAGCAAAAGCTTCAACTTCAAGGTACATTAGCCGCCATTCAATCGTGCTCACCACTCTATCAAGTTGTTCTTTCACATATTCTTTCCATTCCCTATTATTGGTCCAAGTAAAGGCATAACCCTTGCTGTCTATGTTCATTAGAGAGCATGTGTATAAGCAATCCCGAAACGTAGCCATTCTAAAATTTTCAGCTAGTTGCTTTCACTTTTTCCCAATAGAAACACACTTTATTGAAATCCCCTTAGCACACCCAAGGCAGAGTATTTGTAGAGCTTATTTGTCGCAAGCTTTCCCAAAGTTGTAACCTCTTTAAGTATGTATATGGCGCATGAACAAAGGTAATCCTCATTTTTTTACCCGCGACCCCCTCTTCACACTTTAGATTGACATAGCTTTCAGTCATTGAGTCAATTTCCAATGAAATCCAATCATCTCACATAAGAGCCAAACCTTTTGCGATACCCATTGGATCAACTACTAAACAGCTTTAAAATTGAAGTCTTCTCTTTACTCTCTACACAAACTCCGTCTTATTTTTTGTTTCCATTAGAAAAACCAAATAGGGCCTAAATTGAGCCGTTAAGGCTCTCAATTATCGGACTGTCAAGAGTGTGCCCAACCCTTGACAGTTCCAACTTAATATATTCATGGTTCATTTGGTGGCTTGTTAGGGCTAGCCACCACAGCCTATGCTACCACTTCTTTGGTCATCTGAATAGGAGTATCCAGAAGCTGAGTCTCATCCAACCAGCCTTGTGTCAGAGTAGTTGTAACTTGAGTGCTGCCTTTTCTTTGTTGCTATCAGAGGTAGTTGCTGGCTGGAAATTTGTATTGTTTAAGTACTCCGAGTGAGCATAAGTATCCTTTTTCCTGAGTTGTGCATCGTCACCTCATTTGTAATGATATGATTTGGTTCTCCCTGTTGAAAATTCTGATTGACAATGGGAGTGATAGGCTGACCAACTTCCATAATTTCTGTTTGTCTTTGCTGTTCAGGGGTTTCAGGAACAACCTCTTCTACATTTTCTTCTAATGGCACTTCATGATTAAACACCTTTCAGAATGGGCTATGATTAGAAGTTTCTGCTTTCATCCAGCTTCCAAAGCACCCTCCCAGCTCAGTTGTGAATTTTTCCTCATCATAAGGTATGTCTTTGCAGTAATTAGCATAATGCCCAATTTTGCCACAAGAGTAACAGAAAAAGGGCAATCGTTCATATTTAAAATCCAGCCAAACTTTCTTATTCCCATGACGCATCAATTGTCCTTCTCGCAATTTAGCCTTCACATCTATCTCTACTCTTGCTTTCCCAATTTTCTGAAAAGCAGGGCCTCTAGCATTTGTTTTCACATCCAGCACCTTCCCCATTGAACTTTCTATTTTGTTTATCATACTTTCAGAATTCCATTATAGAGGAATGCCAAAGATTCTAACCCAAAAGGCACAGGTCTTAAATTTATAACAATGTGGAGGGTTATTCGGCTCCCAAGCTTTTAACAACAGTAAATGGTTAGAGAAAGACCAAGGACCTCCCTCTAGTACTCGATTTTTCCCCTTCATTGCAAAAGACAAAGCTAATTTTCCCATTTTCTATTGGTTTAACTTCTACATTCTCATTTTTCCAGGCCTTTTTCATCGCTATTGTAAGCACCTGAAAGTTAACATTAAGGTTCTTATGGAGTTGCCCAACTAGGGAGAAGCGAAACTCTTGAATTTTTTCTTCCAATATTTTCTCATCCAGAATATTCATATCATTCTCATACATCAGCTTACCCAATTTATTGTAGAGATGGGCGAGACGACTCACTGCTTCTTCCTCCCCTGCTATGTCCGCTGGAATCTACCACTAGGGTTTGCTGACTGAAGACCCTGTTCTTTTCCCCGGATCTAGAAGAATGGCGCCTGGATTGTGAGATGAAGAGCTCGCCCGAAGAAGAAATCGAAGATCCCTCGATGTTGGTTTTTGATGATATTGCTCTTGGGTTGGTGGGAAATGAATGGAACAGTGGAGAACCGTTGAGGATTTTAGCTACGGTTTCATGAGAGTGGGGGCTAGGTTATGGTGGGGGATTAGGGTTTGAAGAGGTGAGGGTGGGAGCTGCCATAGCTACACAATCGGTAGAGGAGAGCTTCAAACGGGGAGAGGAGTAACAATCTACAGTTTCAATCTTATGATACAATTGTAGTCTATTGAAATTGGTAATAATATTACTTGGATGACAATATTTTGGCCTTTTAGATTAGAATATTTCTAAGGGAGCAGCAGTGATTGGTGATTTGCGCGTGGCAACAACAATTGGTGATCAAAGATCGGCAACAACTATTGAGGTCCAGAGATCAACGGTTGTGACTACGGTAAACAATGTGGCAATGATGGTGATGGAATTTGGTTGTTAATAGTTTTGCAGCTATATAAATTTGGTCTTAGTAGGCAATCTAATCACACAATTTTTGAGGAATTCTATTTTATGCAGGATCCAAACCTATGGTTTGATTTCCCTTAACTATGAAAAATGTAGGAATTGGAATCTCATTCTTGGAGGAATCTAATCCCATCTTGAACTAGATAAAGTCTATAATTTCATAGTTCATCACTTTTAGAAATTTTCCTATATTATAAAGAAACCATAGTTTTTAAACCGTTTTAAGTTGTTCAATCTAATTTCCAAACTTTTCCTTTGTCTGATTGAGTTTCTGACCTTTTTTTTTTTTTTTTGTTTAATTGGGCCTTCTGTTCAAAACAGAAGAATGGTAATGCTGGCATGGCAGCCTTGTCAATTGGATGGGGGCGAATTCTCCCGCAAAAAGAATAGAGGAGGCAGAAGGCGATGCAACAATATGGGAAAATCACGGGGCAAGGCAGTAATCCTTGAACTAGATGAACCCTTTAATTTCTTAGTTGTCTCATTTAAAATGTTCTTACCGTGGAGCTAGCACATGCAACGAAACATATCAATGTTATGATTCGGAGCACAATACAAGGAAATATAGTAAAAGTAATAAAGAGAATTTGAGTTACAAAATTTTATTCTAGTTCATTCTTAAACTAAAGCTACATCTAATAACTAATTCCACTATAATTAACATCTTGTATCTATCTGTTACATTTCCCAATTATAGGAGAAAGAGACTATATATATCAAGTAGTTATTGCGAGCCCAAGTTAGAACTATTAATGATGGCTTAGGGGTCCTACTCAGGGTAGTCCTTGGGTCCTTACCCACTCTCTTGGGAGGAGGACCTCCATCGATGGGGAAAATAAACCACACCCCAAAAATCAAGAGATGATAAAAGAAATCAACACTTCTACCAGCTGAAGCATCGAAATTTGGATGGTCTTTTGAAATTCAGGTCTTTGTTATACTGTATATTCTGCCATCATTCGCTCACCCCCGCCTTCTCTATCGCAGGAAGTAGGCCACTTCAAAGCATTTAATAATCTAATGCTCCCCGTTGGAACACAGGACTGCTCTTCTCGACTCCAAAGTCTTGAATCAACGTTGAAAGAATGTACACTATAATCAATTGAACGGTTCGCTAGTGAACACGTCATACGTCGGATTTGAAGTCAAAGTCAAAGTCGTCGCCGCTGTCGCCAGCCTTGTTCAGCCGGATCCGGAATATCAAAAGTTCGATTTTTTCTTCTTCTTTCCTCCTCCTGTAATCCCCTGCGGTGGGATAAACCGGGAGAGGTGGGACGAGATTTGTACCCGGGCTCTTTTCTTGGTTCATGGTTGACATATGCCTTGTCCACTTGCACAAGATTCTTGGGAGGACTTAAAAAAAAAAAATTACACCGAAACAAGAGTACACCCATCGAAAGTTAGGCAATCGTCATCATATTACGTGATTACTATCATTTCAAAATATATAGAATAAGGTTATGCCTAAATTGAATATAACACGTTTGATGAAAATTGCCTCGACACAAAATGACACACTTAACAAATGGCCTCACATGGCACTATGATACGAGCGTGATTGCAAGACATGTTAAGGGTGGCACCGTGTTTGGTGCCGATCAGACAAGACAAGTTAATCGGGCTACAAATATAAGTTAATACACCTAAAGTATGAATATACACGATAACTTAATTTAACATTTCTAACATCCCACGTGTCGGGCTGTGGCGCGCAAAACAAAGCGACTCGAGAATTGCTAATCCTAGCCTCTCCTCCTTCGCGGGTCCCACTTCAGACAAAATCATAGCACGAATTCAGACGTGTGGATCTGTTCCAGGACGGTGGCGCCGCGCGATCCCTCCCTCCCCGGCCTTCACGCCACGCCTGGCCCCACACGCTTCGTCATCGTCAGTACAAAGTCGATGCAAATTCGGTGTCCCTTCTCTCCCTCTCTCCAATTCTGACTCTCCAGCTGGTCTTCGCACGCGTTCACGGACAAATTCTCTCGAAATTACGAAGTTCCTAAGAAGGAAAATGCTCTAGTGGAGTGAAAACTGCGGTAGGCCTTACCGGCCATCGTTAGTAACCAATCGGTTCGTCTTTCGGTGCTTCGATATGACCTAAGAAATATTGTTCATGGGTTCTTCTCCAGTCGGACCTTGGAGCTGACGGTATCACATGAACATCACGGATCAAAAGTAAACGCCTTAAAATATGAATTGGGTCTTGTCCAAAAAAAATATATATATATGAATTGGGTCTTGTCTGAAGTGGATGTTTCAACTGGATGTGGGCTGTTGTAAGCTGCATGAGAACCTGTGATGCATCTCTAACTGGGATTTTCTTTTGCCCAAACAAGGCCACAACCTAGGGGAAGCTATCTCTCGCATTCATGGGGTCCACCTGCGTTCACAATTTGCAACTTCCCAGCAATTTTGCAGATCCGGCGGGAAATAAATTATTTGTAACATAACTAATCTTTTGTATCCTAAGTAAGGTGTAGAGCCGGAATTAGAGCTCTATAAAAATACTGTACTAATTAAGAAGATGATCATTTATTACATAAGGTTGTGTTTGTGACATAACTAACCTATGCACAGTGACTTCATCCCAATATTATATTTGATGACATGACGTGTGTGTGTGTGTTTAATGAGAAAATGCAGTCATAATCACCACCACCCGATTAGAACATGGGCCTCAGCAGCTTCTTTTTTTTTTTTTCTTTTTTCCCCATCTGAAGAATCCAAAATACAGGTCAGTTGAGCAAAGGTAGGCCTGGTCAAACAGCCTTTTCTTGTACAAAATCAGAGCATCCATTGAAGCTTTCCCAATGTCCTCATCGTCTCTCCGGAACCCGTGTTCCCCTGTGGTCAGCGCAGTCATGTCGCAGGAAAAATCAATGTCAAGCTGCCGAGCATAAGACCAACCACTACAGCCAACAGCCTACTTTGTGATCTCTGTTTCCTCCCGTTCACCAAGATCTTTCCCAGTCAAGATTTTCTTCCTTGCCCACAAGAAAACTAGAACACTTTTTTCTCTTACCTTCCCAACAAGCAAACTCCACATCGCACCTCCATGATTGAAGCAATCCTGACGCTGCTCCCGGGACTGCTTCTTGAATTTTGATCTGGGCCGTTTCCTGAACCAGAAAAAAGTTGACGGCCACTGAACCAGGGGAGGCAAAACTGAAATAAAGGTCTGAATAGATGGAGATGGATTCGCTCTCGGGCCGGCCGAGCATGGAGTCCTCGGGAAGATCGGGAGAGTCTCAATCTGGTCACGACAAGCTGCTCGACTGTTCCAGTGATGGAGCAGCCTCGGAATGGTCTACTTCCATTGAGACGTCGGATGCATCGCTGGATTGCGCAGAGGCACCGGCAGGTTCCGGTGTGAAGGCATATAATTTGCAGGTAATTCCACCAAATCCTCTTCCTTTAGCAATAATTGCCAGACCAGTAATGAGGGGGGGGGGGGGGAAGGTATGATATCTGGGTGGTAAGATGAATATGGCAGTAACTTAATAGCTTACGGATATGTATTATTGCCTTCTATGAACAGAAACCACTGAGGACATTAACTAGGAGATCTAGTTTAAGGTTGGCTAAGGGATTGACAAGGATGTCCAGTTCAAAACTCAGAAGGTCTTCTTCGAAAAAGATCACTGTAGTAGGAGATCTTCAAAGGAAGAAATTGAGGAAGTTGTGGTCCGTTAGGCTTGCGGGGTTTCAGACCGCAAGGCCATCTAGAAGAAACCCAAGTTTGCTATGTGACCAACCTTTAAGTTCCTTGAGTGACCTGGATGCATTGCCAAATTATTTGAAGTCAACAAGATGTTCTGACGTGAAGAAGGTGAGTTCTCAAGCAAGTCATCGTGATTCTGAGCTGGCTGTCCGCAGCAGTAATCAGAATGGAAAATTCTCGAGTGGCTTTAAGCCAAAGCAGAGTCCTTCCAGTAATAAATCTGTTAAAGGCTTTACAAGAACTCCAACCTTCAGACCTGTGAGGATTCTGACTAAAATGGCCAGTTTGAAACCGAAGAGGTCTTCTGTGTGGAAAGAGCCGCAAATTTCTCAGTCCCCCAACTCGAGCATTCATAGACCTACCTGTTCGTCGGCTATTAGGAGGTCAAAGATTCCTGAGCAGCCAGAGGATCCACAAGAGGGTAATTCATCTGAAAGGATTTTGGCGAAGAAATTTTGTCCGTATAGCTACTGTTCTCTTCACGGTCATCACCGGCATGGGGAAGCTCCTACATTGAAGCGTCTGAAATCGGCAAGAAAGCGTGTGAATGCACAGCGAAGCAAGAAACTGGAAGGGCAGCTCTCTCAAAGAGTAAACAATACACGCAACTCGGTAGAGGGAACTGAGTTGAGCAAAATAGTCCCCCAGGGACAGCAAGCCATTGAAGAAAGGGGGAATGTCACTCCCACTGTTCAGGAACTCAAGAGGGAAGTTCCTGTAGAAATCTACACTGGGCCAAAAGCAGATCCAAATGGAGTTGCAGCTCAAGATGGAGGCAAAGTTAACTCTGATTCTCTGGGTCTAGTTGAAACAGAGTCTGTTGAGATTATGAGTCCTCATGAAAGTTCTAGAGAAAGTATTCAGAAAGCATGTCTTCACAGTGAGGAGCAGCATGTGGTGGTGCCTCCTCTGACCCTCAACGAGGAGACACATACAGAACTTCATCAAAGTGGAAGTGAATATGAAATGGGCATTACTGACTCTATAAATACACTAAAGCATGAAGAGGAAAGTTCATTGGTTAATTGCAATACTGGAGTAGGGAATGTTGCTTTTGATGAAGATCAAGCTACATCCCCAGCGGTCTGCCAACTGAAACCTGAAGATGGTGGTGGTTTGTCCCATTACCTGTCCTCCAAGTTGACTGATATCACAGAAACATGTCATTCAGAAGACCCACAGGATGTCAACATTGTCAGAGAAGTTGACGGAGAAGAGCCCTCATGTTTGGAGTCAGAACTTCACCTGACTGAACCAGCAATGAATGGTGAAAACACCACTGTATCAGATAGCATGGCTGATGAGCTACCATGCACATCAGATGTATGTATTAGCAGTACAGAATCTGCTGAGGCCTTAAAGGATGAATTATCTTTGGTGAGTGAAGCGAAGGGAGAAAACGCAGCAGCTCAATTTGGAGACTCTGAGCCGGATGATCCATTTGAGACTCCTCGGGGAATGAAGAAGTATAATGGGTTGTGGCACCTAATATATCAGCACATGGTCTCAGATATAGCTGGAAGCAAAGGTTCGCAGCTGTTCAATCTAGAAAATGAGAAAGAACGCGTGGAAGAGGGCAGTACACTGCCTGGAGTGGACGAAACTGACCGCTGTCAAGAGGTTTCTGAACGTGGTCAGGACACTGGGACGCCAACCAATGAGGAAGACCGGCAGCCAATGGAACTGCGCCAGAGTGATGCCATCAAACTGTTACAAGAAGCAATTAACAAAATTCTTCTTTCCCAAACCCCAGTTCAGAAGTTTGACAGCCAGTCAACTGGTAATGATACAGATACGGAGGAGCAGTGTCACTCTGATGGGAAGGATGGCAGCCGAGGTGCAATCAAATCATCAAGAGTCTCTACTTTGCCTGAACTTCAAAATGGTGTGGCCCCAGAATCTAAAGAAGAGCAGGTCAGATCTGAAAATCTCTATGCCAAGAAGGAACAAACGGAAACTAAGATTTGGAACAAGCCTAACCAGCCTACACTTAAGAGATGGAGCAATGTGAAAAAGTTACTCCTTCTCAAGCGATTTGTCAAGGCATTGGAGAAAAATAGGAACTTCAAGCCAAGAATACCTAGAATCCCATCCTCAGACCTTTACTCAGAAGCAGAGAAGGTTAGCTTGAGATGGCAATCGACAGAAGAGAGGAAGAAATCTGAGGAATGGATGCTTGATTTTGCACTCCGGAAGGTCATTTCCAACCTGGATCCTGCGCAGAAAAGAAAAGTCACTCTCCTTGTAGAAGCCTTTGAAACTGTCGTCCCAGCACAAGGAGGTGAATCTCCCATTAGTCCACATTCATCATTTTCATCTCCTGTTCACTGTGCTAAAGCCAACACAAATTGCTTAGTCCCGGATGACAAACCAAGAGGCCCGGAGGATGGATACTGTTCTGGGACTTTGACTGGGAAGTCTTCAAGCACTTTACCAGTTGCCCAAAGCAGCAATTCCACAACTGAAGAATTAGAGAATTCAGTGGCATTCTCTGAGGCCAATATAACAGGTCAGGACTTTCGTATGATAAACAGGGAATTAAGCATGGCGAACTTCAATGAAAACACTATGAAAATTAGCTTTACAAGACCTGATGTGGTTATGACTGAGTCCACCATTGCGAGTGATATATCTGATCAGTTCTTGAGTGCAGAAAACAGTGAAAATGAAATTAACATTGAATTATCAGGCAATGGAAATGTTCCGGAGGAGAGTGCAAGGAAAACTCCAAGTTCAAATTTAACACCTGAGGGTGCTGATGCTGGATCAAACAGAAAAAGCTCTGAGACTGAAGGTTTAATGGGTGAAACAGTGACAATATTCAATGATTCTAAAGGTGATTCGCCTGAAGATAAAGAAGTATTGGAGCCAGATGATCAATCTCCTGTTGGAAGAAAGAAGTATAATGGGTTGTGGCACCTAATATATCAGCACATGGTCTCGGACATAGCTGACAGTGGAGGATTGCAGACATTCAATCTAGAAAATGAGAAAGAACATGTGAAAGATGGCAGCACACTGCCTGGTGTGGATGAAGCTGACCATCGTCAAGAGGTTTCTGAAGGGGGTCAGGACATTGAGGAAGCAACCAATGATGAAGATCGACAGCAGATGGAACTGTGCCAGAGCGATGCCATCAAACTGTTACAAGAAGCAATTAACAAAATTCTTCTTTCCCAAAGTGTACATCAGAAGTTTGATGGCCAGTCAGCAGCTAGCGATACAAAGTTGGAGGAGTGTTATCACTCTGATGAGAAGGATGGAAGCAGAGGTGAAACTGAGTCATCAGGCATCTCTACTTCCCTTGAACTTCAGAATAGTTCAGCATCAGATTCAAAAGAAGAGCAGGTCAGAACTGAAAATCTGCATACTGCGAAGGAAAAGACAGAAACTAAGATTTGGCACAAGCCTAACCAGCCTACACTTAAGAGATGGAGCAGTGTGAAAAAGTTCATCCTTCTCAAGAAATTTGTCAAGGCATTGGAGAAAACTAGGAACTTCAAGCCAAGGGTGCCAAGAAGCCCGTCCTCAGAACTTTCCACAGAATCTGAGAAGGTTAGCTTGAGACAGCAATCTACAGAAGAGCAGAAGAAATCTGAGGAATGGATGCTTGATTATGCACTCCGAAAGGTCATTTCCAACCTGGATCCTGCACAGAAAAGAAAAGTTACTCTCCTTGTAGAAGCCTTTGAAACTGTTGTCCCAACGCAAGGAGGTGAATCTCCCATAAGTCCAAATATATCATTTTCATATCCTGTTCGCCATGCTAAAGCCAACATGAATTGCTCAGTCCATGATGAAAAAATAATACCCAGTGAGGATGGATACTCTTCTGAGACTCTGACTGGGAAGTCATCAAGCACTTATCCAGTTGCCCAAAGCAGCAATTCCCCAACTAAAAAACAACAGAATCCAGTGACATTCTCTGAGACCAAAGGAACAGGTCAGGAATTTTGTAGAATCAGTAGAGAATTAAGCAGGGCTGTCACTGATGAAAGCCTCAGGAAAATAAGTTTCTCAAGTCCTAAAGAGGTTTTGAGTAAGTCTGTCATCCCAGGTGATCCATCTGATTGGTGCTTTAAGGCAGAAAACAGCAAATATGTACAGGAGCATGCAAGGAAAACTCCAAGTTTAAATTTGCCACCTGAGGGTGCTGATGCTGGATCAAACAGCCAAAGCTCCGAGACCAAAGGTTCTTTGGGCAAAACAGTGACAGTATTGAATAATTCTGAAGGCAATTCACCACAAGATAATAACGCAGAGTCAACACACATCAAAGGTTCATCCCCTTCAGCCTCAGTTGATGACACATTGGAGGAGCCCATGACAAGAAGTCAAGAAGGTAAACATGGAACAAATCCCAAAGATGAGGTCCTCTCTGATTCATCTCCACTTGAGGATTCCATGCCTGTATGTGTCACTAATGCAGAACAGGAAGTACAGTTGGAGAACAAGAAGTACTCAAATCTCTGGTACTTGATACACAAGCATATGGTATCGGGTCTTAATACAGAAGATGGAAGCAGGTCACCTTTTGATGGATCCAGCAAGGAAGACAAAGAAAAGGAGAATAAATTGGACAGAAGGTACGATTCTTGTCCTCGTCGAGATTCACCAGAAGCAGAAGATCAGCAAGCATCTCTGGGTCAGAGGGCTGATTGTGAAAAGATGGAACTCAGAAAGATTGAGGCCATTAAGCTGGTACAAGAAGCAATTGACAATATCCTTCTTCCAGAAGCAGAGGAAAGTTCACCAGATGGTCAATATTCTGGTAAGAATATTCAATATGAGAAGACAGAATGTGCAGAGACTCTCATTTCAGCATCAAATAATTCAGCTGATTATGGAAGGGTGGAACCTGAAAGGACAGAACAACCCAGAGCTTCAGGTCAAGAAACACAGCTCCAATTTGTTACTGCTAGTGGTGCTTCCCAAGAAGAAGATAGAACAGAGCCCAAGGTGGCACGCAAATTTAGCCAAGGAGCAGTGAAAAATTGGAGCAATCTGAAGAAGGTAATTCTCCTTAATAGATTCATCAAGGCATTAGAGAAGGTGAGGAACCTCAACCTACAGAAGCCGCAATATCTTCCCCCTCAGACAGACGATGAGCCAGAAAAAGTCAATTTGAGGCATCAGGACATGGATGGAAGGAAAAATACTGAGGAATGGATGTTGGATTATGCCCTTCAGCAAGTTGTCTCCAGATTAACTCCGACAAGGAGAAGAAAAGTTCACTTACTCGTCGAAGCTTTCGAAACGGTTAGTCCTCCAGTTGGGAAGTGATCATGCTTCAGGCACAAGGAACAGCTTTGAGTCATGCAAATCTCTTTATTCCTCATTTATTATCGAGGTAAGGAACGTTTATATGATTCATCTGGACCAAATGGCACTTACCTGCAATTAGGACAACCAATTTCTGTCCATAATAAATCATGACGTACTTCTCATTGCAATTATTTTGGTAGAACAGTTCTAACTCTTTCCATTTCTAAATTTTTGCACACAGGTAAATAAGTGAAGTCTCTTCAGTGATGAGAATTCATGGTCATGACTTCAGAGTGTTACTGGATTCATCAAATTGGAATGTTTGGGCAATCCAAGGAGATATGCGGTTCATTTATTGTCCTTCAATAATTGTGTCATAACATATAAGTGGGGGCTGTTAGCTCCTCTCACCTCAGATAGAGTCTTAATTTGCATAGATTAATATATGATTCCTATTTTGATATCACCAGGAGTCGATTTACAAGTCAATGTACAGATGAAATTGTGGTCATTTGAGTTTCTTTCCTCAGCTAGAGATATAATGGAGTGTGATTATGAAAAAGAATTTCACATTTTTGACCATTTGTTACATACTTATGAATGAGGCAATCTTTTCTGGAGTGCGTTGAGGGTGTGGCTTTTTTCTGATGATTTTCTGCGTTGTTTATACCTTCCCTAGCAGCGTATCACTCCCTCTGGAATTTACTTACCTGCAGAAACGCAATCCTGTCAGTGAAGGTTGTTGCTCTTGCTCTTGTTCAATGTTTCAGCATACTCCAGAATCAGAAAGCCAGGGAAATGGAACCCGCGGTGATACCTCAATATGGTTATCATTTTTGTTGCCAACTTAGGTTTTTGTAGGACATGATACCTCGAATCTAAGGAAAAGTAATTCCTACAACTACAACCTTGATGAAAACCTAGGAAAGTTTTGAAAGAGCAAAAGAGTAGACAACAAACTGGCCTTGGAGGAAGAAAGAACAAGGTTTTGTGCCTTGAGATCTTTGCTAAGCTGACTTAACTACATAACACAACGCCCACTAGGTATTCGTGTTTCTCATTTGTCCAATCGGGGTAGTCTTCAAATTAGGTCATATATTGGAAGTTTTGTGAAAATCGAGCTGCGAAGTCCAATTTTTGAGTTGTCGAGCTTTGGAATTTCTTGAAAATGATGGATTGTCACGTAGAGCTGTGGGGTGTGACTGTCACTGGTTTGAAATAACGGTTTTATGGAAGCAAGATTTGGGGTTTCACATGCGAGTTCTACATTACGTTTAGATTTGAATAAACGCTTCGGGTAAGCGATTTGTTGACGCTTGAGAGTTATTTTGTTAGCGATTAATCTTAGTTTAGCTAAGTTTTAATTGAGATGACATTTTACTTGGTTTTGACATTATTTCTAGTTTATATGATAGGATTGTGAATTCATTGATTCGAGTGAGCCTTGTTGTTTGATTGTAGGAATTCTAAAGTGAGTGGTACTATCTCTTCTTTGGTTTGTATAACCATGTCTTGAAGTATATATATATATATACTGAAAAGAGCATTTTTGTCGTATAAAGCGGGATCGAGTATTTACTAACTTTTTGTTATTTGAGAACCGTTGAAAAAATATATTTATGAAATATGTCGTGACGGTTTATGTATTGTATTGTTTTATGGAAAGGTTTACGAATGATTTGAAAAATCAATGAGAAATGGTAGATGATTATGTTGCGAAAAGTTGTATGCTTAGTTTATCAGATTGATTTTTAGATTTAATTTCTGGTAATAGAGGATGGTTGCTTATGCTTAATATATTTGTGAACCCAATGAGGGGTTTGGGCAATTATTACATTTTGGTATTTGTGAATGATTTACGAAATGTTTTAAGAAAGGTATTGATAAACAATATATATAATTTGTGAACTTGGTTTATGATATGAGTTCTATAACAATTTGAGAAACATTTTATGAAAGGCATTTTGAAATGTTGTGGGTTTATGAAATAGATTATGAAATGATGTGAGATGCCCCATATGAAATGTATGGTTCAATGAAAGGTTTGTGAAATGATATATTTTGGGTTTGCAAAACTTTCTTGTGGAAGAATTACATTGACTTGGATTATGGTTCAATGAAAGGTGATTTGATTCAATATGTAAAACCGATTTATGTTACAGATGCTAGATTGGTTTTGTGGCAAGAATTGATCTGTGAAAGACTTGTGAAATCAACTGTGATATAAACGGGTAAAGAACTAAGTACTACACAATAATTAAACTTTGTAGGAGCCATCTCTAGAGTCTTATAATCAAGGATTATGTAATTTCAAGAAAACCATCTCTAAGGCCTTGTATTTGATATATGTTGGTCAAGAACTAAGTATTACATAATAATGTAATTTCGTGAAAGCCACCTCTAGGCTATTGTACAACTTAGGCACAAAGTGCTACACGATGACGTGATCTCATGGAAGTCATCTCTAGAGTTTTGAGAAATGATGTGCTAGGAGATTGAACAAATGGATTTTTCATATGAGATAAATCAATAGAAAAACCATTGATGTGTGATTTTGATGAGATTAATCAATGAATTTGATCATTTATATTTACGAATGATTTTAATGAGTATTTTTTTAATTGCATAAAGCTTGTTAAAATGAAATAATTAATATATGATTTGATATGTACTACCAACTGAATTGGGGCTGCACATCCCTATTTTTCCCTATCTTTTCAAGTCTGGGAGTTGGACATTTGAGTGGTGAGAAGATGTGTCCTTTTGGTCAAAGGACAGCCGTGTCACCTCATCCTTATAGGATTCGGGGTGTGACGCTGCGGGAACCCAATTATAAGCTCCTGAAGGTCACAAATCTTCAGTAGCAACTGTTCTATATTCTCATTCCTCAAATTAATTACAGCCCGAGTGGCCAGCAGTCCAATGAGCGTTCAGGCGCATAGAAACGAAGAATTTTTAAAAAGTCGTGACAGTTTGCAGGAAAAGAAGAGAGAGAGACGATCATCAACAGGATCCGTTAAATACAAGTTAGGACATGTACAATCTGTCTGGTCAAACGTCAAAATACACTGTTCTTACTTTTGAAAATCAATTATCCAATAATAGTCTCAAAGACTTATATTTAAGTAGCATTGATGAAACAAATTGGCAAAATGACAAACCATAGGCTGTTTCTTTCACATCAATCAAATTTACTTCTTTCTTTTGCGCCAAAATAAGTATGGTAAGTCATTTATCAACATTTATAGTGTCTGGTGT
The DNA here is from genome assembly GCA_019915185.1 of Eucalyptus camaldulensis. Taxonomy (NCBI): domain Eukaryota; kingdom Viridiplantae; phylum Streptophyta; class Magnoliopsida; order Myrtales; family Myrtaceae; genus Eucalyptus; species Eucalyptus camaldulensis. The sequence continues at coordinate 17,263,657 of JAHSVA010000005.1, forward strand.
TTCAGATGAAAATAAAAGCTTCAATGAACAAGATATTGACTAAGTAAATGGTAAAACTTTGAATTCCAATGAAATTTCGAAATGATAATATGTCAAACAATCAAAATTAACATAACAATTCTAAATTTGTATAGAAAGTCAGACATCTTATCTTATTTAAAACATGATATCTCCTTCGCCAGAAACTGTCAGATTAGGAAATTTGCTCGTTAATTGATGTTTATTTGCAAAGGCATAGTCGTCATTTCACTTTTAAGCATTGTATTGAAAAAAAGAAATGCTCGTGCATGCTGACCTCTCATTGATGAAGTGTTCCACGCCTCTCTTTAAATTAATTGGCCTTCTTCTTACCAAGAAGACATCATTCCCTTTGTACCACGTCATGCCACATCGCCACTAAGGAGCATAAAATAGGACCGATTGCTTGTGCCCGCTCATTATAATCGAGTTTTGTAATCATGTCAAATCGTGTGCTTTTATTGACTACACTATAAACTTGTAGCTTAAAGTCATGTCCTATTCAGATTTGTCCGATGATCGCATATAAAGGTGTCAATTCGTGTCCAAAATTGCCAACTCAATCCTGCAATGAAGTCGGTTTTTTTTTTTTTTTTCTTTTTCTATTGTAATCTCCAAATAAATTCAGGTATTATGTGGCCCCCAGATGTTGTCCTCCCCCTTTTGATTATTAGGTGTTCACCTATTATATTCGTCCGGAACTTTCGTTCGGGCTTCGGTTGATTAATTAAAGCAAGATCGTCGACCGTCTCTGGCCTTCTTTTACGGGCCAACGTCGACCATTCCTTTTCATAAAGAATTAAGGTAGACCATGATTTCCATAAAGATACTTCTTTTTCTTTTTTTTCTTGACACCTCACCATATATTAGATTCGATGGTATTATTAAATTTTGCTTAGTGAGAGAGCGTAGTTACTCATATACCTTGAATACGGTAGAAGGGGAGAAAAGCACAAGAAAAATTGTTCAATCAATTTTAAATTTATTGCACATATATCAATTCAATCATAAATTTTTCAATTTTACCACTTTAATCCTAAACTTTTGTATGGAATTCTAATATAGTATTTCGAGCCAATTTTCATCGACAAATATTAACATAACGATGTATCACATAGGATGGATGTCGATGACTAGATCACCATGTTAGTAATTTCCGGCGAAAATTGACGGGAAGGACTACGTTGATTTATGATTAAATTGATAAAATTAAAAAGTTTATGATTAAATTGTTTATGACTGATCGGATAATTTTCACTGCAAAACTTATCTTATTGGTATCAAGTGATTTCTAATTGGTATGGTAAAGGTTTGTTTTTGGACGTTTAACACATGTTGTGATATTTTCATAAGTGATTGTCTTGTTAATCAATATGGTAGCTAATCCCCAATGCAAAGTATCTATCTCTAGCCAAAGTGTAAATTTTACAATTTGGAATGCGTATTGTACAATCATCTAACTTATATACGTGATCAAAGAATGTGTTTTTCATCCTTTTTTGTCAACTCTCAGTCTAAATTGGGTTGCAATGTAGAAGACTGTGTTTTTCGTTCATATAATCAACCTGCAAAAACTTGAAACTTGCAGATAGTATGAAGCTGATTTGAATGTAGCGACACAATTTCTCGACTCCATTATGTACGCATAAATTTAAAAATTCAATTATTTCAACTACATCATAAGAAAGATAGTGTAAGTACCAGAGGTGATTGATTCCATAGTGAATTAATACCGGGCCAATCCTATGACTCCTAGTTCCAAAAGATTAAAATCAGGAATCAAATTGATATGTTTCGAAACCAGTAATCGGCTCACCCTATGTTTTGGTAAAAAATCAAATTCTTATAATAAAAAATAAAAAACTGTTCTATTTCGCTTCAAATATCTATTGGTCAAATGATTAAATTGTTGTTTGTTCACGTTAAAACTTATTATTCAATTCTCAATAGCTGCAAAAGTATTTTTCTTATTTAATAGATGCTTGAAAGCCACTTCAGAATCAGGCGAAAGCGGTCCCAAATTGGTTGAACCTGTTCTCAGGTAAAACCAGTGGTTCCGGCCTTAGAACCAGACTTAGACTAGACCAAACCAGTTCTCCCAGGATTCGGCTTTGAACCTACTGTTCTTCTGGTTTCTGAGTCGAACCTAACCAAGTGCTCACCCCTAGTAAATATTATATACTCAAATTTCAACTATGGCGAATAACTTGGACGCATTCTTTCAATTTACGCAACTTTCTTATTTATCCCCCATTTTAAGGCTGCGGAGAACATGGCGCTTGTTGACCACACATTTTTCAAATATTGTTAAAAATTATGAGCCAATAAATTAACAAATTCGATGAAGTCATCTGAGCAACTTTAAGGCAAAAAAAAAAAAAAAAATGCCCACATGATTCTCTTGCCATAGGTGAGCAACTTTGATCCGACGTACCGTATTCGTCAAACACAACATATATATATATATATATATATATATGTGTGTGTGTGTGTGTGTGTGTGTGTGTGTGTGTGTGTGTGTGTGTAGACACGCATATAATAGATACTTTTAAGGAGTTATTCAAGTTCTGAAAACAAACTGAAGCTTTCTATTTTTATAAGAAAGCATGCTATTTTTTCAAGAAAGCACGCTGTCTCAGTCTCAAATTCAACTCGTGGAAACTTCCGCTTAATAATAATTAATCTTCGACAATTTTTTTTTATTCCCATCAAGCGACTCATGCGAGTTTCGCGTTTGTCCAAGCGCATGCTTCGATTGACTTTAAGCGAACCAAAGATTTTTTTTTTTTTTTAATTTCCTAATTTAAAAGTGAAAATCTTGAGGTAACTTGTTCTTAGGATAAGCAAAATTGATTCCGACCTTTAATTTGTGAAAGTCAAAATTATAACAAAACGCGAGCACTATAAAGCTAATCCATTATTTCCGTCTTTATCTATGTATTTAAGGCCAAATCGAGTTTTGTCTCAATTTTCTTTTTATTCAAATTTAACCCTAATATAGCGGATTTTCATACCTACACAATTTCTATTATTTACCTTGAATGACCTCTCAAAACCTTCTCCTCTCATTTTCAGTTTTCAATCTCACATTTCCCTCTCTTAAAATAACTTCATACTTACTCGATTACCTTATTAAAGTTGCTTTCTTTTTTCATCTTTTGTATAGGAAGATTCAAAACATGGCAGTAAATTTCTGAGGAAAATGACAAAGGAAATCTTTTTTTATTGACAAAGTTGATATCGAAGCCTTTTGAAATTAAACTAAAAGACCACGACTTATTAAACTATCTAAAGGAAATACCAGTTTCACTTTTCCCTCACTTATCTATTTGTATAAAAAAAAAAAGGAAAAAAAAATGGAGAGAATCTGGCTAATGTCTAGATCTCTAACACCCTGTCATGTCAAAGAAATTATAAAATGGCAGTTTTCTTGAGTATAGATCACTATTTTAGAATCGTGCAAATGTGCATGCGCATATCACATGAATTCCAACATAAAGTTACGTGATTTGTGAGTAAAAGTCTATATAACTTATCATATCCCAACCTATTCATAGAATAGAGTATTATAAAGAGGAAAGAGATAAAGTGACCACTCTCTAAAGTCATTAGAGCACACGCAATTCAATTTACCAATTTTCATTTTGTTCTATAATTTTGGCTACATCACAATTCAAACTAGTCCCAAATCCGCAACTTTTCAACTTGGATTTCTTTAAACCCTTCAAATTGTTCACAAGTTTTTAAAATTTCTCCAAATACTCGAACTTACTATTCTACATGTTGAACTGTAGACCTTTCATTAGCCTGCTGGAAACCCAAAATTGACTTGACCATAAAAGTTTCCACACAAGAGAAAAAAGAAAAAAAATCAGATCCTGGTCCCCCCAATGGGCAATATTCCTCCCCCGTGGAGCTATCAAATGGCCAAGAAAGTCGGCCGAAAGGGCGGCGTGACAAGGTAGACACGTACGACACCACGCGCGGGACAAAGCCTGACGTAGCCCTCCGAGTCATCCGCCATTGTCTACGCCTCCATAAAACCTCACGCCTCTCCAACACCACCAACAGCATTCGACATTTCGACAACTCCAAAGCTCGCTCTATTATATTCAGATTCGGTCTCCGATCACGAATCAATTCCATCCTTTGATCTTTACATGGCCGGTCTCCAGTACTACTTCTTCCCCACTGATTTCTTCTACCCTCGTGCCCCGTCGCCATCCCCCGCCGACGGAAGCGCCGCCGCCAAGGCCGTTCTTCCCGTGAAGGCTCTGAAAGGGTTAGACGGCGGAGACGACTTCGTTGGTCAGAGAAACCCTCCTCCTCAGCCCTCCTCGGCTTCTGCTTCTGCTTCCGCCGCGTCATCGTCGTCCCTGGTGCTGTCTCGGTCAGCCATCGAGAGACAGCTCCGTCGTGGGCAGCCCATCATCGCCTCGGACACTCCGAAGCAAGCCTGACGCCGTTGGTGCGAACTGTGATTACCCAGAAGAGGCTTTATAAATAAGCGCTTCTTTTGCAGTATATTCGGATTGATTTCGCTTTTAAATTCTTGTTGGAAGATCGCTTGTGCTATGCTCACGGAGACTTCCGCATATATCGCGTTGCGCTTACTTTTCTTGAATGCGTTTGAAGTTGCTAGTAGAAAAGAGGCCATTTCTCGAGGCCAACCGTTGTAAAAGTTAGCATGCCTCTTTCTAAATGCAAAAGCTTTCGGACGGTACTCCTGCCCATTGCATCACCTCTGACTTACTAGAACTGCGGTTACCACCTGTGACAACGGGCTGCTTAAGCCCTTATTTTGTTGGCCAAGCCCATTAACTTTGTGCGTGAGTATGTCTCTCCGCGAGCGAGTGTTACCGAGTAATTGAATTTTCAAGATCACTTTAGAAAAACTCCAATCCTAGCATATGTGTATATATATATATTTTTGGTAAAGGTAAGAGATATATTAGCTATTGCAAGTCACAATACAAAAGTACAACAAGGGGGGACCCCGGCACCACCTTGCACTCAGAGAGAAAGTCGCAATGAGAGGAGGGGGGCCAGGGCCGGGGGGGGGGGGGGAAGGGGGAGAGAAAAAGCTGCGAAAAAGATACATAGCAAGGGAAACACAAGTAGCGAAGAGCACACAGACAACTGCGGCCTCAATTAAATAAGGAAGGGTGAAGACCCCAACTCAATTGTAGACTCCTATTAGCGGGAGTATCTGGGATCTTGTCAAAAGTATAAGCCTTGTCTTTGATAGCTTTACGGAAGTGTATCTGTGTATATTTTAATGCATATTTTGGTAATAAATCTCTAGACAATGTACAAGAAATAATAGATTGATGCATATTTTGGAAATAAAATCCTTATAACAAATCTTTAATCAATATACAAGAAATAATAGAGTTATGAATATTTTGGCAATAAACATTTAAAAATAATATTGTATATATAAATTTTAATTAGATGATGACAGATAAAATTCTATTTTGGGTTCAAATATCTTTTTTTTTTCTTTTCTAGAATTTAAGTTACATTATATGATAATTCTTATCGCTTAAATGGGAATTATAGACGGTAAAAGGAGATTGCCTTCTTCCTTTAATAATTTACAACGAGATGATGAGTGTATGTACACTTGCAGAGAATCTATATATAAAAATTCAGTTTGCGTTTAAATGGGTTTGAATGAGTTATAGATATAGATTTCGTGTTGAAGAATAGGAAGATCCAAACTGCTTGGGTGGCGTGGTAACTCGATCTGGATTGGAAACTGATATGGACTAATTTGACCTATTCAACATCCCTGCAAGCTGATGGGACAGCAGAAACCGTCAGCTTGGAGAGTAGAAGTTGAAAACGTGCAAAGAAGTCCTTAAGTGAAAATGTCAACAGGTTGATCTAGGGAGTTAATGAAGTGAAGATGGAGCTACCCACGAGCTAGTCGTTCACGAGAAAATGATAGTCAATCTCTGCGTGCTTTGTGCAAGCATGAAATACGAGATTTGTAGTTGGCTGATAAATTATCACACCAAAGAGTCAGTGGATGGGGTGGAAGAGCACTTAGATCTCTTAAGAATATACAGTCCACATAAGCTCTGCAGTAGAGTTAGCTAAACACTTGTGTGCAGCTTCTGTACTGGAATCGTTCTTCAGTTCGTCGCTTGCGAGAGCTCCAAGAAGTAAGAGTTTGACCAAGGAAAATGCACAAACCTCCAATAGAGCGCCATCTCACAATTACCAGCCTAGCCTACGTTTGAAAAGGCATAGAGAGTAGCTGATGATCCGCGAGTAAATAGAATATCAAGTTGAGGAGTGTATGCAAGATAGCTGCCAAGACTCATCAATGAAATAAGTGGCCAAATAGAAGCATCAAACATCACCAGAACCAGCCCAAGCATCTATATTGAGGTTAATTCTACCGGGCAACTTATCCAAGACCTCAAAAACCTTTTGCTTCTTTTTTTTTTTTTTTGTAGATTTCCAAGCAGTCAGCCTTTATTTTATTTGTTGTCACAAGATCAAAAAGAGGCTGCAAATTCTTGATGAACACCTTGAACCCAATTTCACCAAGTAAACAATTCAAACATGACCAAAACTTCTGTCGCGACCAATTTTTTTTCGGGGGTGAACCACCTATGGTTTGGCTAATGGATTGTTAAGCCTAGATTTAACTCGGGCTCTCCCATGCCCATACCAATTCACAACTTAGGTTTGAATTGTTAACATACGATTGAATTTTAACTAGGAGTCGCCACTAATCTATTTTTGGTGGGTCGATTAGAAACCCTAGTAAAGTAACGTGAGATTTACTTTACTCCTACGAACCAGAGACTAAGGGTACGGGGACTTGGTTATATTAGATTTCTCTAATGCCATTTCGGTACCTTTCTTTTTATTTTGAAAAATGTTTGGCAAGCAATTTGGATTGATTTTAAATCTATTTCCCTAACATGTGAGGTGTTCATGCAGGTGCCCAAACCACTAATTTAACACCCAAGAAAGCAATTAAATGATGCAGAACTTACCTCAAAGCAACGAAAGCATCTGCATTGTTAAATCAAAATCCACATCAACAATCCTACATATGGTTTCTAATTAACACGCAATTTCTTTCTTTGTTTTCACTTTTTAACAAGACTATAATTCATATGCAATGCAATGCTTTTAATCAAATATGAAATGATATGGCATGGCAACATGTCCTAAACTATATGAATAAAAATTTTGTGATCTCTTAATGAACATGCAATTGTTAAATATGCACTCTAAATTAACCAGGATGATTTAATTCTAATGACGTGTGATGCAATGCAATGACGTACAAGATTATTTTAACTAAAATGACATGTGACATACAATTTAATATGCGAGCTATATGTCACGTGACATTTATTAAATGGCCTAAACTAATGACGGACAATTTCTAATTAGAAATGAGCCTAACAATAATCACTAAATGACGTGCATTTCATGAACCTAAATCTATATGACATGCAAATGACATTTTTTATTTTAAAAAATGCAATCTATCCTAGAAATTGCAACTAATTTATCCTAAGACAAATTTTATGAAATTTCAAATGATCTAGCTAGATTAAGATTCTATCTAATTTAAACTAGGGATTAAGTCATATTAAATCCTAATTTAAACTAAGACATTATCTAAATCTAAAATGCCATTTATCTAAAAAAAATGATCTAAAATGAAACATGCAATTCTAATCTAATATGCACAATGATTTTTTTTTTGTGTTTTTCTTTAATCTCGAAATTAAAATTAATACATAATTAACATGCGATTCAAATAAAAAACTAACAACCTAAATGAATATACTTTCTTTTTTGGATTTTTTATTTAAAAATTCATAATAAGATTGCAATCCTAATATGCAAGATAACAAAAACAAACCTAGTCCTTATTCGGATTTTTCTTTTTAATTTTCTTATTTAAAAATTCGAAATCAGATTGCGATTTTAACCCTAAGACTAAGAATATTCTAAAACATACTTAATCCTAATTTGATTTTTATTTTTATTTTTTCTCTTATGAAAATAAAATTGATCCAAACACACAATATCAAATCAAGCAAGACAATATTGATATCCAAAAATTGGCGAACCATATCTCGCGCATGAGATCGGGTTGACCAATTTTAATTTTAAATCGCGAATCAAATCTCGGGCTTGAGATTGGATTGTCGATTTTTATAAGGGATTGCGAGTCGGATTTTGGACGCGAAAATCGGACTATCAATCCCTCGCTTGAGGGGGACTTTCATGTTGGAACATCAATCATATATTTAGGAATAATCCTACTAAAGAAAAAAAAAGTAAATAAGTGAGAATAACATTAAAAAAATAAAATAAAGTAAATAAAAAAAGAACTACCTAATTGATTTCCTTTTTTTTTTTCTTATTTTTCCCTTTCAAGCTTTCTGTCCGTGCGGCTGGTCACCGGCTTCGGTGAGGGGCAGCAGATCAGAGGTCTGGCAGGGAAGAAACTCCGGCGGCAGCAGGTGGCGGAGCTCGGGAAGGGGACTTGGAGCAAGGCTGGTAATTGGATCGGCAACCGCAGCAGCCTTGAAGGCGGAGCAGAGGTAATGCAGGCTGTAGGGGACACCGGGAAGGTAGGCGAAGCAGCAGCTCGGACCAGGAGGCGCGGCTCATCGCAGGAGCAGTAGCGGCGCTCGGGCAGCAAGGACCCGTGGAGCAAGGGCGCTCGGGCGGAGGACTCGGGTTTGTGTGGTTACAGATCTGTTCGGGTCTTGCTCCGGATGGAGGGGAACGCTAAGCGTCGGACTAGAGGCGGCGCGGTGGTGGCTTCAAGCGGCGGCGGCGGGAGCAGAGGCGAACAGAGCAGGAGCAGCGTCGGTGGTGCTCGGTGATGGCAAGTGAGAGATCTGCAGGTCGCAGGCTTCGAAGGTGCAGGGACCGGCTTGAGCTCGGTTTTGGTCGCGAGTCTGTGTGATGGCGTGGGTGACAAGCCCGGGGGGGGGGGATTGGTGGCCGGCGCAATGGTGGCGGAGGTGTAGTGGAGGCTGGCGTCGCGGTGCTGCAACGCATGGCCGGCTTGTCGGGGTCTCCGCGAAGAAGACGATGCGTGCCCCCTTCTCTCTCCCTCTTACGTCACTTGCTACAGCTTTCCTCTATACTTTCTGCTGTTTTTTTCTTTTTTGCTTTTTTTTTTTCACTGGTTTCTCTCTCTCACTTTTCAACTTTTTTCTCCTTTTTCAATCAAAAGAAAAACCTTCTAAGCCCCCTTCGTACACTGTTGCTTTTATAGGGGGTAGGATATAAGTTTTCAATTTCCCCTTCAAATCTACATCGGCGATACCTTTTCACCAACTGATCACTATTGATAAAAATTCGAGATTACGATAAATATTTTCTTGAAATCCAAATCTCGCAAAAGATAAATCGTGATATTTTTTCACACATGTGCCATATCCAAAAGATTCATATCCCGGAAAAATTTCAAAATTTTTATTTTTCACGAGATAATAAAAAAACATGGGCTTGGGCCAACCAGCTCGCTTCGTGGGCTTAGTCCAACTAATTTGAACCCGTTCGCACTGGTCCGATAAATAAAATGCCAATAACAAAATAAATGCAAATATAAATTTATATGCTATGCAATTAATAAAATTAACCCCTAATTTCCTATGTAATAAATAAATAAACTAAATCGTCAAGATTTAGGTGTCAACAGCTGCTCCTCTTTGAAAGTGAGCTCGTAGATGTTGCATTCAAAGACAAATTGAAACCTAAATTTTGACCATGCATATGCACTGAATGACTTGATTTTTGATTTTTGATTTTTGATTTTTTTTTTTGAAAATGAATTCCATTTTAAAATGTAATTAATATGATGCATGAAAATGCTAATGCAAATGCATGATGTCAAAGGAAAGAACGTACCTACAGTTACTTACCAGTCAGTGCGGTAAAGCATCTTGAGGTACATGATAAATCCCTATTTACTCCACAAGTACCCAACTCTCACTCAGGTTCCTTGAAAAGCGTAACAGGTAATAGATTGAGACATCTAGATTCAAACTGAGATGTCAAGATTTTGGGATGCAATTTGTATGCAAATGGTAAAGGAACCTACTTGGAATATCTTACCTTCAAGGAGGGTAGAGTGATTCAAGATAGTTGGTGTTACATGTTCAGGACCTGTACCTTTCTACGGTCGCCTAAAATAGTAACGAAGAGACTACTTTCCTAGGACTCGTACCTTCCTACGGTCGCCTAGTAGGGTAGCAAGATTTTGTAAGGAAACTACTTTCCTAGGACCCGTACCTTTCTACGGTCGCCTAGTAGGGTAGCAAGATTTTGTAAGGAAACTACTTTCCTAGGACCCATACCTTTTTACGGTCACTTAGTAGGGCAGTGTTTGGTTGTGTCTAGGACCCGTACCTTTCTACGGTTGCCTAAACGGGGATTCGCTTTCCAAGACCTGTACCTTTCTACGGTCGCCTGAATGAGGAATCATTTTCCAGGACCCGTACCTTTTTACGGTTGCCTGTTAGAGCAAGAAGGTTGTCTAGGACCCGTACCTTTCTACGGTCGCCTAAACTGAGGTTTTGCTTGGCTAGGACCCGAACCTTTCTTCGGTCGCCTAATGTTGCAGCATAGATTATCTAACCAGGACCCGAACCTTTCTTCGGTCGCCTTAATCAGACTGAATTTGGAGAAAAATCTTTGGGGGACAACTCGATTGAGTGTCGGTGTTTTCAAAAGGGAATACCTGCACAATGACAAGTATTTAAGGTATTGATAGAGATATACTTACCTGGTATTATCTCTGTTCCTAGGGGAAATGTCTTCCGCAAAACATGGTCATAGAAGAAGCAATATGCATTTATGATCACAAACATGCATTAATTTAAGGGAGATTCATGCACTATGATTTATATCAAGCCTGCATCACCTAACTTCCATTGGGAATGATTTCACAAAGAATGTTCCAATCTGAACACATGAGTGTCATGGATGTGCCAAATGGGGGACCTCTTGGTCTAAAAGGACTTTTCACTCATCCTCATTAAAATGGGTTGTTTTATCCTGACCTTTGATGCAGGATTTTGTCATTCACTTCATCTCACTATCGTCATGCCGAACAAGGGTCTGAGTAATCTTGCAAGTGGTACGAACTTACCAATCTGAGAGGTCTTTAATAGGGACTGTAATGCGGGCTTGGTCAATGGCTTAGCAATTGAGACTCTTTGAGTCAAGGCTATTAAAAAATGAATGATATTCCACAATCATATTGGGGTTTACAAGCCAAGAAACATGAGAAATGAAGCAGAAATTATCTTACTCGCACTTCTTCAAGCGATGCTTCCAAACATATGAACTTTTACGTTAATTCAAGTGCCCTAATCTGAAGAGACTTTGTAAGGGACGTAACGTAGGTTGGGTTCATGGGTTGAGAAATGAAATGATCATTTGGCTCAAAAAGTTTTTATGGGGTCAAAGTTGGTGATCATTTTGACATTTCCAATAATTTTCCTCTCCATCGTCGAAGATTTTCTTCACATCATAATTCCACTGATCGTAACATCTCAACATTTGAGTTTTTTTTTTGGTACCACCTTGTTGGAGATACGACTCACTTCATCAAGTGTTTGATTTTTTTCTTTGGGCATTGGCCTTGCTTTTACCAGGCACACTGCTTTTTCATGCCCCATTTTTTGCACTTTTTTTTTTTGACAAAGTCTTCATTTTTATCAGCATTGTAAATCATGCTAGCTTGAGTGGTTTGATTTTTCTTTCCTTGCCCTAGTGTGGGGGATGATCATCAACTGGGTTTAATATTAAATGAATTCATAGGCTCAATAGGGCTATGTAATGGATAAAGTGTATAAGATAGAGAAAGAACCGCTCTTCATCATCTTAAGGCACTTTAAATTATCGTACAAGTTACACTGTGAAAGCAATACTCAAAGATTGATGCAAGTGTGAGTAAAGAAATTTCTATCATTCATTTCAAATCCTGTCCTAGTATGGGACAATCCTTGACAGGGATAATTTAAAAACTCTTTATGTGTGTGAGCTCAAAGGGCTGAACAATGGATATATCTGTAGTGTTTTGGATAGCAGAAGAAACTACCTCTCATCACCTTGGTTGACGTACCCTTTGCGAGATCACCCTTTTCCTTGTGAGCATGGAACTTTTCACACAACTCACTGGGGGTCAATGTATGAAACAGTGTATGGAATAAGGCTTGCCTTTCATCATTCCAAAGTATCCCATTTGACACATTCAATTTATCTCACATAATTCATCAAGGAAAGCATGCAATATTTGCAACAAGTTTAGACAATTGAATTTGCAACTCAATGAGGCAATTTATTCATCATAAAATGTTTGCAATTCAAAACATGACATTGCAAATTCTATCATGGGTAATACTTCTTAACAGCATTTGAATTAACTGGAGTAGAAAACACACGACCATCCATTTCAGCCAAGATCAAGGCGCCTCCAGGAAGTACATTCTTCACCACATATGGGCCGCTGTAATTTGGAGCAAACTTGCCCCCAGGATCTGGAAAAATTGCTAACAACTTCCTTGGAACAAGATCATTTACCTCAAAATGTCTCGGTCGTACCTTCCGATTGAAGGATCTGGCTACTCTCTGTTGATACATTTGGCCATAGCAGAGAGCCTTCAGTCTTTTCTCATCGATCAAGTTTAACTGTTCAAGTCTTTGTTGCGACTATTCTGTCTCAAATAATTCCACTTGGGATAATACTCTTAGGGAGGGGATCTCCACTTCCATAGGCAAAACTGCCTCCATGCCGTATACCAACGCAAAAGGAGTTGCCCCAATAGAAGTACGAATAGATGTCTGATACGCCATCAGTGCAAAGGGTAATTTATCATGCCAATCTCGATAATTCTCGGCTGTCTTAGCTAAGATCTTCTTAATATTCTTATTGGCTGCTTCAACAGCCCCATTCATTTGAGGGCGATAAGGGGACAAATTCAAATGCTTGATCTTGAACTCGTTAAACAACTCATCAACAAGCTTGTTGTTCAAATTTGTCTCATTGTCAGTGATAATCGTTTCAGGGACACCATAGCGAGCAATTATGTCACGTTTGATGAACTTCACAACATTGCAAGCAGTGACACTTGCAAAGGATGTAGCTTCGATCCATTTTGAAAAATAGTCTATGGCCACTAAAATGAATTTATGCCCATTGGAAGCCTTTGGGTTTATTGGGCCTATCACATTAATGCCCCACATTGAGAAGGGCCATGGCTCGGAAAACTGGTGCAGCATAGTTGGAGGAACATTTATCTTATCACCATGGACCAGACAACGATGACAACTTCGAACATGCTGAATACAGTCACCTTCTAGCGTGAGCCAATAATAGTCTAATCTCATGATCTTCTTAGCCATCATGTGTCCATTCATATGGGGGCCACACACTCCTTCGTGAACCTCCTGCATAATTTGAGTGGCTTTAGCTGCACCCACACACCGTAATAAGACTGAATCATAAGATCTCTTGTACAAATTTTCACCACTGACAAAGAACTTTGAGGCCATCTTCATAATGTACTTCCTATCAGCTGGAGTGCTTCCGTCGGGGAATTCCTGTTTTTGGATATAGTTCATGATATCGTAATACCATGGTTTTCCGTCAGACTCTTCTGTCACCACTATACAATAAGCCAGTCTTGGCAGAATCTCTATCTTCAATGGCTCAACTTCTAATCCATTAGTGACTTGCAACATAGATGATAAAGTTGCGAGTGCATCTGCAAATTGATTGTGAGACCTCGATAAGTATTTGAATGAAACTTCATCGAATTCCTTGATCAAATCTTCTAGGTACTTGTGATATGGGAGCAATTTAGCATCCTTAGTCTTCGATTCACCTATAGTCTGCAGTATGATCAACGCGGAATCCCCGAATACTTTTAATTTGGCTATACCCATCTCGATCGCAACTTAAAGCCCGAGGATGCAAGCTTCATACTCAGCTGTATTGTTAGTGCATGGGAATACCAGTTTCGCAGCTACTGGGTGATGCTGTCCGTCTGGGGATATCAAAACTGCCCCAGTGCCAGAACCAAACAAGTTCACAGCTCCATCAAAGAACATTGTCCATGAATCTTCATTTACACTCAAGATACGGTCATCCAGGGAATGATCATCATTATTTGAGACTTCTGGATTCTCAACCAATAAATCGGCGATCACTCGACCCTTAACCGACTTTTGTGGCATGAATTGCACATCAAATTCTGAGATCAAAATTTGCCATTTAGCCAACTTACCCACCAAAGTCAGCCGGTTTAGTAAATACTTGATAGGATCGTTCTCAGTTACGAGGAATGTCTGGTAATGCAGTGTGTACTGTCTCAATCTATGCAATACCCACATTAATGCAGCACAAGTCTTTTCCACATTAGAATATTTTAGCTCTGACACAGTGAATTTTTTACTCAAGTAATAAACGGCTCGTTCTTTTTTTATCGACGGGACTTTCCTAAGCCAACATCGCTCCCAATGACTCACCATGAATGGTGAGGTAAAGAATCAAAGGATACCCTGGCGATGGTGGGACAAGAACTGGTGGATTCATCAAGTATTGTTTCAACTTGTCGAATGCTTTTCGACACTCATCATCCCAGTTGACTTGTGCATTCTTCTTTAAGAGCTTCAAGAATGGCTTGGCGGTTTCAGAAAGTTGGGAAATGAATCGAGCAATGTAATTCAACCTCCCCAAAAGACTCCGGACTTCTTTCACTGTTGATGGAGGTTGCAACTCACATATGGCCTTAGCTTTAGCCGGGTCGATCTCAATCCCTTTACTGCTCACAATGAATCCAAGTAATTTACTAGATGTTGCTCCAAACATGCATTTAGTGGGGTTTAAACGAAGCTTGAACTCACGGAGTCGATCAAACAATTTCTTCAAGGTTTCGACGTGGCTTTTCCCAGGTCAAGTCTTAGCGATCATATCATCAACATAGACCTCGATCTCTTGATGCATCATGTCATGAAATAGTGCTACCATAACTCGCTGGTAAGTTGCCCCTGCATTCTTGAGTCCAAAGGGCATGACCTTATAATGAAAGGTTCCCCACGAAGTGATAAATGCAGTTTTCTCTTTGTCTTCCTCCTTCATCCTTATTTGATTGTATCCAGAAAAACCATCCATAATTCAAATCCGACAGTACTATCAACAAGGACATCTATGTGAGGTAGCGGGAAGTCATCTTTTGGGCTAGCCTTGTTCAAATCCCGATAATCGACACAAACTCGAACTTGACCATCCTTCTTTATCACTAGCACGATGTTTACTACCCATTCAGGGTATTGCGAGACTTCAATAAATCCGACTTTTAGAAGCTTCATCACCTCTTCCTCTATCTTCTTCGAGAGCTCAGGCTTAGTTCTTCGCAACCTTTGCTTCTTAGGAGGCACGTCTGGGTTAGTAGGCAAACAATGCTCCATGATTGACTGGTCTAACCCAGGCATGTCGGCGTAGGTCCATGCGAAGATGTCCTGATATTCCTTCAGTAACTGAATTAGGCGCTCAGCCTCATCTTTAGGGAGATTCGCCCCTATTTTCACCTCCTTGGCTTCTTCAATGTCACTTAAATTAATAGTGACGGTCAATTCGGATGTGAGAGTCTTGGCTTTTTCATGTTGTTCCCAGCTTTGCTACACCTCAATGGAATATTCAATGGAATCCTTGATCGACTCTCCAGGATCATTATCAGCACTTGTTGCATTGGATTGGACCATTTCCATACCTTTGCATGTTATATGTTCGTCTCTGAAACATGAAATAGAAGGATCAAAAAGACAAACAGGGTTAATCATATTTTATTTTTTTTGTAAATTTTTTTGAATTTTTTTTTTTGCAAAAGCATTTTTTTTTAAACATTTTGACACGAGAAAGCATGATGAAGCCCAGGCCTCAGAATTCTCCTTGGATTTTAATTTTGTTTTATCGGCTGGATATCATCACCGGGCTAGTTTGGTGTACCTCATCATGCCCTCAAAATAAAACTTGTAATTTCATTGAGATTCATCAATCAATTACAATTTATTGAATGGAAAATGCAATTCAAGTCCTAAAAAGAAAGTGAAAAAGAAGAAATCGAAAACAATTCCTAGAAAGCAATAAAAATTCCCACACAGGGGAATGTGCAAAAGTGATAAATGGGTTACTCTTGTGGGCGAGGGCCCGTTTCTTCCAGAGGTGCTCCATCAATGGCTCCAATGGAGAGATCATCGAACAAACTTGAAATTCCTTCCAGGGTGTCATCAGAGTTTTCCGTCTTTGAAGGCGTCGGATCATCCATGCCATCCCATCCACTTGGAACTATACTGCGGGCATCAAAGTAAAAGCTGGGAGGAGCCGAATACTTCACCATATAGTCGAACTTCCCACTTGGCTGTCCGAGAGTATCCATTACTTCAGCTTCATATTGCATCATAATTGGAGGACCAGGGAACGTCTCATGAATGTTTGGAGGTGGTAAATTTTGCCTCCCTCACCCTTGCTCAGGTGGCGAGTTATGCCTTCCCTATCTCTGTCTTCCGGAACTTCCTCCACCTCTTCCATGGTACCCTAACCCAGCAGATCCGGACCTCTGAGGGGCTTCAATGGGGTTTTGAATGCCCTGATCATTTCTTCCAAGCCCATTGCCAGGGACAAAATCATTTCTAACCATTACTCTTCCTACCATGAGGGTAGCATCTGAAACCTCAGGAGTGGGCGGCGATGAACCTCGAGAAGCATGTATGGTAGACACTAACTCAAATGAGTGGTAACTTGATTCGAGCTCAGAATCCGGCTCTACACAGGGGATAGCCGTCTCGTGATAAATCCGGTGGTCTTCTTCACCATACACAGTGACCAGCTTCCTTTCAATCACAAATTTTATAGCTTGATGTAGACTTGAAGGGACTGCACCAGCAATATGTATCCAGGGGTGACCTAGCAGAAAATTGAACGCGGTAGGGATATCCAGCACTTGGAAAGGAATGTTGAAGACGACCGGCCCTATTTGCACGTCAAGATGGATTTCCCCAATCACCTCCTTTTTCATTCCATCAAAAGCTCTCACAGAAGTCTTCATAGCATGTATCTTGGACGGGTCCACCTTGAGGCGGTGAAGAGTGGCCAATAGACATATGTTTAGGGCGGACCCATTATCAATGAGCACTCGGAACACATGAGAAACCTTGTGCTTGACAAATATGTATAGTGCTTTATTATGCTCCCTACCCTCAAGAGGGAATTCCTCATCAGAAAAAGCAATCATGTCCTTAAGAAGGACTGATCCTACAAAATCCTCCAGCTTATCTACTTCAACTATTTCGGGTACACGAATTTCGCTTAGCACCTTCATCAGCGACTTTTGATGCACAGAGGAGGTTTGGATGAGCTCGAGCAAAGAGATCTGGGCAGGCATCTTTCGCAATTGATCGACGATATTATACTCACTTGCTTTAATCACAACCAGAAATTCCTTAGCCTCTTCGTCTGTGACGGGTTTTGCAGGTTGAGCATTATTTTGAGCATAAGTTCGACCAGACCTTGTAACGAGGTCAACATCTAGGTCATAAGACCAAGGCACCGCTTTATTATTGACATACTCATACGGCTGAGGTATTTCAATCACAATCTCCTCATCAGTTGCATCTTCTAGCGGGGGCATATCTGCGAGTGACGGATCTACTTCTTCCTTACCACCATCGAGAGCAGCCTGCTCCTCCTCCCAATCAATGATGATGTGGGAAATAGTGGAAACTACGCAGTTATGGTCAGCATACACGATAATGCCGTCATCCACCATTTTGGCAATTCTTTCTTTCATCAGTGATAGGGGGACATCTTCTTGATCTGAATAATATCCAACCCTCACCAGTCCATTGTAGGCATCTACCACATGCACCTTCGAGTTCTCAACTCGACTGACTTTAGGTTCTAGGATAGCATTCACTGCACCCTTATGCTCTGGTAGCAGATTTTTCTGGACATTTGGCTGACCAGTTTGAAATGAAAAAACTTTTGTGTCCAAGAGGCTCTGGATTTGGTGCTTGAGGGTGAAACACTCATCAGTTGAATGTCCCAGCTCACCGTTATGATAGTCACACTTCTTTGTTGGGTCATAACCCCGAAGGTTTTCGCGGTTAGGACACTTTGGTTCATTAGTGAGCAAACCTTTCTTTCGGAGGATTGTCAGCACTTGGGATGGAGACCTAGGGAGAGGAGTGAATTGTCTTCTATTATTTGTTGGATGAATGATTGACAGCCAGCGGTTTGTGATTGTCTTGGATTCATTTGGATGGCCGGGGCACGTTTGACATTTTCTTGGCCATAAGCCACATTCACATCCACAGCCATTTCATTCTCCTTCTTGGCAGTGAATCTTCTACTAGATGGCTTAGTAAGCCATCATTCCCTTATCCCTATCTCGATTTGTTCTCCCACAGGAATAAGCTGATTGAAGCTTTCAACGTACGTACTGGCCGTTCGGTTACGAAACTCAGATGGGAGGGTCTTCACAAACAACTTCATTAGCTCATTGTTGGTAGGCTCAGGAGTGATCTAAGCTATTAGGTTTCTCCATCTTACAGCATACTCTTTAAATGATTCGCTCCTTTTCTTTTCCATCCGCTCCAGGTCTTCTCGAGAAGGTGCGATGTCCATGTTGAACTTGTATTCTTTGAGGAATGCGTCAGCCACTTCGTTCCAGGTGTCGAGCAGGTTCACATTCTTCATCACGTACCAGTTTAGTGCGGGTCCAATCAAACTCGCGTGGAATGATTGGATCATGAGGGGCTCATTTTTGACGTGCTGGGCCATGCGCACGTGGTACATCTGCATATGAGATTTTGGGCAAGATGTGCCATCATACTTCTCAAACTCTGGCATTTTGAACTTGCTCGGCATTTTGACCTTCTCATAGACCGAGAGGTCGAACGGGAGGGAGCTTTGTGATTCCTACATCTGTCTCATTTTCTCTTCCAGCTTCGCAAAACGCTCATCCTGATCTGTCTTGGGAACGCCATCAAGCTTGGCCTTTCCAACAATGACTGGGTCATCTTCCAGCCCAGGAATGTCGTCATCAACCTTGTTTGCTTGCTTCGGGATAACTACTTCAGGAAGAGTGGGTGTAGTTGTTGGATTTGCTTGGAGGAATTGGAGTTGATCCGTCACAAGCTATATAGAGGCGAGTACTTGTTGAAGCTGAGTCTCCATAGCGGAGACACGATCACGCATTTCGGTTTGTTCGGCCATTCTTGCTCTTAATCGTGTGATGATGGGCGAACGTGATGGATCCGTTATAACCTAATGTAAGAAATGAACAAAAATAAGCATTCTCATATGAAAATACATCGATCCATGGCAATATTCTAGAACTTTATTCATCAATGGAGCTTTTGACAGACCTATCGAAATAGAAATTCAAAACATCCTAAACAAATGAACTAGGAAAGTAAATGACTCAAACTTCCTAATCTAAAACTGAAAATAGCAAGATTGATTCAAGCATTTCATTTGGCTTGATCAATATACACTCGGGACACCATTCGGCGCAATCGTTTATTCTCCTCTTGAGCTTTTTCAGCAACTCTTTTGAGGCGTTTATTCTCAGCTCGATTGGTGATCTTCAACGGTGCCTCCGGTATCTTTGGAAGCAGCTCTTCAAGAATCTTGTGCTGTTGGATATACTTGATCAAGGCATAGTACTTCATTTCCCTACATTTCAATTCCTCCTCGGGCCATTTGAGTTTTTGTGGACGGCACATGTCCCACATCGATTTGATGGTGAGAATGGAATCTTCATGGCCTCGGTTTCCATCAACGAAGCTAACTTGGAGTGGATCCGCTTGTAACGCCGGGGGAAGCTCTTGTACGACTTGATACTGACGAGTCACTCTAGTCGGATAGTACTCCAATGCTCCAGTGAATCCTAATAGAGGGATTGGGCCAACTCTTCCACACGAGAGTCTCGCTACCCGAACTTGGAACCATTTAGCATGCCATAGGAAACCCTTGGGAGTTGGTTTTTTTCATGAAAGCTACCCACCTAGAATAATGGTAATTTGGTGCATGTTTTTTATTGTTCTCAAATCTCATAATGGGGTGATTAGAATTACTAACATCATGTATAGTCATTGAACCACCAAATCCTTTTATATGAGAAAGGAACAAGATTTGTAAAAGTTCAGGAGAGGAATGGAGAGTCTTATCGCCATCTCTTTTGAAACAAGTGAGAGAATGAAAAGTTTTAGTTAAAACAGTGTTTACAATTTTTTTTTTCTTCCAACACTTGCCTAACTAATTGAGCAATCAAAGGGTTAATAGCATTCTTGCAGTGAGGAAATACTACAAACCCAAAGAAAGCTAAGAGGAAAATCCTACGCATTTGAAATGAGGTGCCTTTTTCAAAACATTCTTTCAAAAAAGATAAAGGACATGCATTACGGTGGGCCTTTAAAATCTTTCTTATGTCATCTTCTTTAATTCTCATAAAATCAGATAAGGCCATAACATGATCTATTCCTATAGGCGGACTAATCAATTCAAATTTTAAGGACTTCCCTATGGCAATGCTATATTCTTCCAAGGTGGGAGTGAGTTCATGCTTACCACCGAAAATGAAGGTAGAAGTCTCGGGGCACCAACAGTGGACGAGTGCTTGGACAAGGCCGCCATGGATGTTGATACGCAGCAGTGGAAGCAATCGACCAATATGTGACTCTACGAACTGACGGCTATTTTGATCTAACTTGTCCCACCAAGTGCTAAGCTCTTCCTTTGGAGGGAGAATAATCCGAATGTCCGGTGTCCCCATTGTATATTAATCAAGGCTCGAGACGATCCTAATGCCATGGACCGACAAAAATAATGTGACAAAGTAAGTAAATTGCAAAGGCAAAAATTAGAGAACTTATTTTACCAATGATTGACAATCACATAGACATGCGCATGGTAAGTGGCTCAATTTTTAATTTATAAGGCTTATCAAGGTGGAGCCATAAGGATGATCAGACTAGCCACGAGCTTGTGGACTATGTCGGGTCCTCATGATTTCGGCTTGGTCAAAGAGCCGACCCGGGTCGCGGGCATGCGGACCGAGGTGGGTATTCTTGACACCATGAAAGAAACTTCGGGATTGAGATGGGCGACTCGTACCGCAAGCATGCGGTCGAAGTGGTATCCATCTCAATACCATCCTAAATAATCCTATGTGGCCCAGGTCCGGCGGTAGGTTGTGTGTGCAAAGTGTAGTGATTTATGCAAAGCATGCACATCAATTTAAGTCAAACAACACTTCAAAAAATAAAATAAACCATACATCCCTAACTATAACCTACAAGGCAAGGGTTAGCAATCACTTCCCCTTATACCTCGCAATCTGCAAAAATATTTAACACCTTAAATGTTAGGGACGTACCTGGGATCCTCACCGCCAAACAAAAATATTTTTTTAAAAAGGAAATCGGCCTAAGTCCACTAAGAGTTTTAACTCAAGTCCCCAGCGGAGTCGCCAAGCTGTTGTGACCAATTTTTTTTCAAGGGTGAACCACCTATGGTTTGGCTAATGGATTGTTAAGCCTAGACTTAACTCGGGCTCTCCCAAGCCCATACCAATTCACGACTTAGGTTTGAATTGTTAACATGCAATTGAATTTTAACTAGGAGTCGCCACTAATCTATTTTTGGTGGGTCGATTAGAAACCCTAGTAAAGTAACAGGAGATTTACTTTACTCCTACGAACCAGAGACTAAGGGTACGGGGACTTGGTTACATTAGATTTTTCTAACGCTCTTTCGGTACCTTTCTTTTTATTTTGAAAAATGTTTGGCAAGTAATTTGGATTGATTTTAAATCTATTTCCCTAATATGTGAGGTGTTCATACAGGTGCGCAAACCACCAATTTAACACTCAAGAAAGCAATTAAATGGGGCATCTAGCAAGTCCTTTTATAATATAGCAAGCATTGGCATCGTAAGAATCATTGAATCATACCAATCTAAGACTGCTAGACAAGATGATGCAGAAATTGGACCTGTAATTGAGGCAACGGTGGAGGAGGCGTAGTCCTTTGAGGGCGGTGAGTGGTGTCGAGCGGCATCGAGGGGTGTCGAGCGGGTGTCAAGCGGCTTCGAGGGTAGCAAGAGGTGAGGTGTCATCATCGAGGGGGCGAGCAGTGTCCAGTGGGGGGCCGAGCGACATTTAGAGACGGGGCAAGTGGGGCCCAAGTGGTGGTGAGGGCGACAAGCGGTGGGGCGTCGTTGAGGGAGTTGAGGACAGGGTATGGATGAGTTGGGGGACAGGGCGCTGTTGCCGAGGCATCATCAAGGGAGTTGAGGACAAGGTATGGAGGAGTTGGGCAAAGCGTGTTTTGGCTTGGGGTTTCCAAGCGACAGAGTCGAGGACAGGGGTTGAGCGGACAAGGATAAGCGAATTGAAGTATAATTAGGATTCTTAGGTTTACGAATCGGAATCGGCCTCTCTAGAATCAGGAATCAAACCCGACCCATCGGTCCGGTTCTCCGGGTCTCCGATTCCCGGTTCTACCCGGGAACCGGGCTTATCCCTAGTGTTTATGCCCCCATTTTTGTATGCAAAGTACGAAACCCCACCAAGAAAAGAAAGTGTCATAAAATATCATATAATTTTTGTCCTTTTCTTCACTTTCTTCGCTTTTGTCTTTCTTTCCTTTCTGAGTTTGGTTCAGTATTTCCAAGGGGCTTTTAGCCCTGAAAACCCCTTGAGAAATGCTAGAACGTTTGGTTCAATTTTTTTGCTAGCTTTCAGCTTTCAACTTGTCTTAAAAATGCTGAAAATCCAAAGCTAGTAGGGACTATTTGAGCTTTTAGCATTCGGCAGAATGCTGAAATTATTTTTTCTCTTCCAAAACCACCCTCACTAATAGTTTCGATTTTGCCCTTGTTTATTTTTTATTTTTAATTGAAAAAGGAGGCAGCCCTTTGCTAGTTCGGCGAAGGGTTACGACCACCGGCAAGCCAGATCTAGCATTAGCGGCCGTCGGCTGAGGTCGGGCTAGGGTCGTGTGACCTAGCCGAGGGCCGCTGGAAGTTGCTCGACCTCAGGCGACCCTCGACGAGGGTCACTTGACCCAGGGGCCGCGCGACCTAGGCGACCGCCGTCGTGGGTCTCACGGCCGCAAGTAGCCCTCGCCTGGGTCTTGCGAGGGTCTCACGACGACGGCCTCACCAAGGGTTGCCCAGGGTCAGGCGACCTCCGGTGGCCCTTAGCTAGGTTGTGCGACCCTCGCTAAAGGTCCCCCGACCTTGAGTGACCTCAGTCGACGGTCGCTGGTGCTAGATCCAGTTCGTCGGCGGTCGTAGCCCTTCGCCGGTCCAATAAAAAGGTTCATTTCAATTATATATATTATATCTATCAAAGCTCATTGCGAAAGTCTTCTTTATCAAACGCACATTCAATTCAAAGTTCATTTGGAAATTTTTTTTACCAAACACAATTGCATTTCTCAAAATAGCTTTGGATTTTCAGCATTTGTATTGGATTAAAGCTCATTGCAAATGCTAAAAAGCACACAATCTTTCTTGTCTTCAAACGAAGGATATATATCACGCCATATATGATCCTTGCCGACTGACTATGCCTTAACACACTTTCCTTTTATTTTTCTATCCTCATTTTTCGATATTGCATGAATATCTGAAACATCGACCGTCATATCATCCTTTCTTTTTGTTTCTTTTCATCGGCCAAATTTTCCTTTTTTGCTCGTGAACAAATATTAGAAGAATAATACAAATCTTTTTTCAGAAATATATTAATCCTCATTTTATCTGATGTGTACTTCAATTCCCTCCAAGTTTGTCCGAATACGGAGGAGTTCAGAGGGATTTGTTTTTACCCAACAAATTTTCTTTTTTCCCATTTATGTTCTTATTTTTTGCAAATTACGTAATGAAAATGACATTAACATCATAATATCTATTCATTTCTCTTGCTAGATCGGTTTTCGTTCCTTGTTTCATTGTTGGAAAGCAATCTGACGAAATTCTGCTGGAAATCCCTTTTTATCACCATCAGATGGGGACAAATTGAATGCTTGCTGATTTACTTTCTTCGTGGAATATCCTACTAAGGAAGCTTCCAAAACTACAATTGAATCCTTAAGAGGGCCATGAACACGAGCACACTAATCAAATTAAGGCAGTGATTTCAAAAAAAGCAGCAAGCGGTTTTAGAAAGGAAAAAAAATAAAAACAGCCATTATCTTTACGAACTTTCCCTGAGTCTTTAGATTCAAATAGTCTCTTTCCTTTCGATGTTGCCTCGTACAAGCCATATAATCAACCCCCAGGATCAGATCACATCCAGACACGGCATCGTCTTCTCCACAATACGATCGGCTCTCCTATCTATCTTTGACCCGACACACTTTGCTAAGACGGCCAAGATTTCGTTTGCGCAATTCTTCATCAGAGCCCTCCTTTTTTCAAATTTTTGTATACGAGTTTCTGTGGCGATCTTGCTCGGCAAGACATGAAGAGACTGTACGCTGCTTTGTCACTGACATTTCTTGGTCGATCGAAAAATGCAGCCATGTCCGTGTGTCCTCTTGCAGAAGCCCAGAATTTGTGCAGCGAGTTACTAACATTCGAGAAGTGTAATGGCCAGGCTTGTGTGGCAAAATGTAAGAGCAATCATGGCAACTTCTTCACCAAAGCGATCTGCGCGTTTGACTACTTCAGTCCTCAGATATTCTGCCATTGCTTCTATAATTGTTGAGTGCTTCATTGTCCAGATGCCCTGAAATAAGGAGAATTAAAGGTATCGCCACTTGAATTCTTGAGTTGATCAAGTAATATTTGGTCTTTGGACCTTGTTTGTATCTCTTGATGTTACAATCAATAACTCTTTGATTACCCTGTGAAGACGATCGACTGCAATTTGGGATTTTTTTTTCATTTCTAGAGATGATAATTAACTAAGACAAGGCAGTCTATTGCGGTCGGAATTGATTAATAGAATGACAACCCTAATCGAGTTAATGACACATAGCTAGTGTCATCAATACCTCAATTAGAAAGTGATAGTACTTTGCATATCTTCTCTTCGTGAGACTTACAACGATGGATTGGTACTTTATAGTAATGCGACAATACAAGACTAAATTTTTTCTTTTTCCATTGGAGAAGGACTAATAATAGTCCAACACACGATCAACTATGCTAGATGTGCGATTTTCGTTGGTGTATGACCGAATATTAAAAATAGTCCAATGAAGATGGACGTAAAAGATCAGGCATGTATTTGGTTAGGGATGATTAGAATGGTACTCTAGGAATTTTCCTAAGTTAGAGTTAATTAGAATATTTTTGTTGGTTTATTGTATCTTTCAAAATTGTGTGTATATCTCTATTTTATTGTGCATATCTTGATTGATATATATATATATATATATATATATATATTACCCTTTTTTTTTTGCCATAAACGGGTGACTTCTTTCATTCATTAATATGATAATTACAAGATAAAGATAAACATACTTCCGAACATAAAATATCTCTAAGAGGCTGGGATGGGAAGACTCCCAGTTGAGAGGGAGTTTTTTGCAACGATGAGCTTTTGCTACTCAATCGGCGGCTCAGTTTCCTTCCCCAGGTAATGAGTCGGCTTTACTAGCAACAATGGAACATCTGCTCCTCATCTGTGGTTGGACAGGGGAAATATGGTCAGACCCAACTATGAAGAAACATAACAGCTTGCTAAATGTCACCAAAGCAGACAAATGGCTACTGGATGTCTTCGAAGAAAATGACAACCCACCCGAAGTAGAGGTAGTTGCGGGGACCCATTGGTTCATATGGAAGGTGAGGAATAATGCCGTGTTTCGAGGACAGCAACCTAATCCTCAAGCCATATTAGAAGAGGTGCGCGCATAGGCCAATAGCTACCTTTGATGGAACCCACAAAGCAGCAAATCAAAAACTAGATCTAGAACGAAAGAAACAAAGTGGAAGCCCCCAACAGATACAAACCTGAAGCTAAATGTGGATGAGTCGTGGGTGGGTTGTCATTTTCTTAGCGTAAATCCTTAGCATCCGATAAAGTAGCATTGACGATGGCGTATGTATGGTACCCAGTTAAAACCATACATGGTTTCATGTCAATATATAAAGGAGATGTCACTCTGCTTTGAGCAAGACATAATGGTCACCGTGGGAAATAGATAACTAATGTAGTACGGATAATCTCCTCATGCACTGAAATTAGATGCCATTGACTAGTGGAGAGGGGAGAACAGTCGCTCTTTTGCAGTCGCTCTTTTGCAGTCGCTCTTTTGCAGCTCGACATTGGCCTGCCTATAAATATAGTATCGCCACCGTGTGATTATTTTGACATGCTAGCTCAACCCTCGAAGTGACCAAGATGTCGGTAACATAATAAATGGAATAAAACACACTTTGAGCGGTATTTGCTAGTAGAATAGGGGTTTGAGGGGTATTTGCTAGTAGAACATGATGTACAGATTTGGTGTTTTCCATATTGCAGATTGATCATGCTATGTGGATCCGTGATTTTCCGCTTTTGCAGATTTCATCAATGGCTAGAGGTATGTTGATCTTTACGTTTCCGCAAATTGATCTTGAATTCTGTATGAATTTTTGTGTGATTGATAAATCAGAATCATTAGGTTTTAGTTTATATTTAATCTAATAGTTGGTATCAGAGCATGTTTACAATCTCTGTCTTGGTGAAACTTTTGGAATTTCTATTTATTTTCATTGAATTATGTATGGGTAAATTCGGGTGACCCATCACGTGATAATGGATCTACATGATCACACCGCCATTAGGAAGGAAAACCCTTAAATTTTTCAGCATAAAACTGATCGTTGGAGGTTAATCAAGCGGTGAAATTTTGGTTGTTAGGGTTTTCTAGGGCAGATCGTTTTAGGCTTAATTTCGGTCAATGTGTTGGTCGTTTTTTGCCGGTTCTTGAAATTATTCATTCGTCCCAACATTCTCTTCGAAACCCATAAATCAATTTGGTCGGATATGGGCTGTGGGAGGAGACCTAGGCAACGGAACGAAGTTGGTCGCAGTGGAAGAACGACAAAAAAAAAAGGCCTGATCATGCGGCCTAGTCACCAAAACTTAGGCGTCGCGCGACCCAAGATTTCTGAATTATTATGCTAGAAAAATAGGCATCCAAAGGTGTCTCTGGCTTAAGAAGAGCTCCTACATAGATGACTACATCCGGTCTCGTGGAAAGCACATGAGCTGAGCCGTCACACACCCGTCGGATCAGCTGAGCCGCCACCATCGACCTCTTTTCCCCAATGTTTTCTCCTTCTTCTTATTTTTGCTCTAGCTAACCTTTCTCCAAAAGCCCGAGAAGAAGCCTCGGGCGCGTGGCACGCGCGCCTAACAATTCTCAATTTCACCCTTTGCCTTTTGTAGATTTGCAATTCTGCCCCTCCGCATTTAGGAAAATTACAATTCTGCCCTTGCCCACATAAAATTACGATTTTGCCCTTTGTGAGTAAAATTTCTATTTTACCCCTTTTGCACGTGATTTTATTATTTTACCCTTACATGCAATTTTATGAATATTTTCTCATAAAATTAAATGTCTAGTGATCTGTATATATTTAATTAATTAAATATTAGCCACATCATCTTTAATTATATTAAATTATGTGCATTAAGAGCCTTTGGATCACATATAGTTAATGACAATAATTGTGATTAGTCACATTAATATTATGAATTTGATCCCATAGGAATTTTCAATATATTAATGTGATTAATTAGGATGAAATTTTATTTTATCTTTCTTAATTTACCCACAGGGATTAAGGAAGGGAATATAATTTGATAGTTTCATCATGAAATAATTATGAATCAATTTAAATTTGAAACTTAGCTCACAAGCAGTTTCATATTTTATAACATGTTTTGCATTGGTAAAATATGATTTAAGTCTATTTGTCTCAAATATATTGATACATAAGTTTTCTTTAATTATGATGTAGTCTTACCACCTACGATTAGTTATGGTATAATTGTTCCTGAGCTTAATGGAAATAACTATAAAGAATAGAGAGAATTAGTTCTTCAGTTGGGGTGCATGGATCTTGATTATGGTCTAAGGTTAGATGAACCACATGAACCTACTGAGAAAAGTACTCATGCTGAGCATACTCATTATGCACAATGGGAGCTGTCCAACCGTCTCAGTGTGATGTACATAAAGACAAAACTATACCAACTATTAGATTAAATATAAACTAAAACATCCAATTTATCAATCACAAATAAATTCATACATAATTCGGGATCGATTTCCGGAAACATAAAGATCAACAGACCTCCATCCATTGATGAAATTTGCAAAAAGCGAAAAACCTCAAATCCTTGGACGAATCCACATAGCATGATCGATCTGCAATGTGGGGAACACCGGATTTGTACGTCATGTTCTACTAGCCAATACCCCTCAAACATGTTGGTGTGTTTTTGTAGTGATAGAGTTTGAACTAGACGATCTGACGTTTTATTCTGTTTCTTATGTTACTGACATCTTTCATCAAGACCATTGTGGTAACATATTAACGGGTAAATATCACGTAATAGATGTGGGTGATAAATTAGACAATAAATTAGAACTAATTGGGAATATAATATTGGGATCATATTTAGAATAATAAATATATTATAACATTCTCTCACTTGATCCCAATATTCCATCAAATGAAATATTAACCCAAACCCACATAAACTTCATACTGAAATAAAATACATGAATCACGACAATGAGTCTTAGAGTGAGTATTATCTTTCGTATATCACAATGCATTTCATAAGCCCATATGTGATTAAATAACTTAATGAATAAACCTTATGTTTACTCCAGGTCAAAGGTAATTGTTTTCTTATAGGATGTGTTAAAAGAGAAAAAGTGGTCATAGAACACGTAAGTACTGGATTGATGATAGCTGATTCTTTAACTAAAGACATGCCATTAATAATTTATAAGGATTATGTATTCAGAATGAGCATTGGTCCAATCATGTAAATTTTTCTTTATATGGAAGAATTTATGAGACTTTTATTCATTTATAATGTTTTTCTCAATATAATTGTATACATTCGGTTATTTTAAGAAAAACAATTACGTTTGACTTGGAGTAAACATAAGGTTTATTTATTAAATTATTTGATCACATATGGGATGATGAAATGCATTGTGATACACCAAAGATAATACTCGCTCTAAGAGGACTCATTGCTGTGATTCATGTATTTTATTTTAGTATGAAGTTTATGTGGGTTTGGGTTAATATTTCATTTGATGGAATATTGTGATCAAGTGGGAGAATGTTATAATATATTTATTATATTATTCTAAATATGATTCCAATATTGTATTCCCAACTAGTTCCGATTTATTGCCTAATTTATCACCCACATTTATTACGTGATATTTGCCTGTTAATATGTTACCATAACGGTCTTGATGGAAGATGTTGGTAATATTAGAAATGGAATAAAGCATCATGTTATCTAGTTCAAATCCTATCACTACAGAAAAACACACCATCAGGTTTGAGGGATATTGGCTAGTAAAACATGACATACATATTTGGTGTTTCCCATATTGCAGATCGATTGTGCTACGTGGATTCGTCCGAGATTTTGAGTTTTTCCACTTTTGCAGATTTCCATCAATGGCTGGAGATATGTTGATCTTTACATTTCCGCAAATCGATCCCAAATTCTGTATGAATTTATCTGTGATTAATAAATCGGGATTGTGAGGTTTTAATTTATATTTAATCCAACGGTTGTTTCTCAATTGAAACCGATAGTATGTTATAAGTCATAATTTAAGTCTTTACGTGGAAATTCAAAATCAAAAGGATTAGATCTTCATGATACATTCATGATAAGAGGGATAAAGATATACATTTATCCATGACAAAAACCTTGAAAAGAATGATTGTTGAAGAAATCCGATTCATATCTCTTAACCAACTTTTTCTTAATATATTTTATTTGATGAATGATAGAATACAACCAAAGGTCATCTTGGGTGCAGAGAGGAGCTAACTCTATTTATACAGGGCTATTAACTAGTGTCTTTATTAATGCTTTCAATGGGTACCTTCCATCAAAACACATTCCTTCTTCATCAGAATCGTATCTTTTCATGAAACTATAATTTCTCGTAAGAATTACACATTTTCATAAGAGTTGCAACTTTTCATAGAAACTGTAACTTCTCATAAGAATTGCACTCTTTCATAAGAGTTGCTACTTCTCATAGCTAATTTTCTTTTATATCATTTAAGTAATTATTAAACTATTGATTAACAACATCATGAGGGCTACGATAATTCTTACATTCTTCCACTCAACCCATGTGACCTTTCTTTCATGGTTTGATAAATACCATAATGTGCTCAATAACATTATGCTAACATCTTAATAATTACAATTAAGTAAAGAAAACTATCATGAGTCATAGCGATTGTATGTAACTAATCGACGTAGTCCCTTCCATGTATTATAACTATAGCTCTCTACTTACATGATCTATAAATGAGAAGCATAATAATGGTCTAGCTATAATGTCACTATTAGAGATTATCCTCTTAAACATTCACTCATTTCAATGATGTGTACTGAATAAAAAATAAGAAATATCAAAAACACATATATGAGGTCAGAGAGTCAAACATATAAATTTAATGTAATCATAATACAATCATCAATAACATCTAATAATAACAACTAATCCCAGCTTGAATTACGAGAAAAAAAGGAGCAATAAGAAAGGCTCCATTCGGTACCTGACGTTGAGACAATTTGTGCGATGGAATGATTTTTGTTCGGCTTTGGTTATTGGGTAGAGAAGCTCCCTATAAAAGGGATGCACTCAAAGAGGCGTGTCCTGATTGAGGTTCATGAGATATATGTCTTTTGAAAAGCACAAGTCAAGCAATGACCCAGCCAGAGCCGCCCAAAGTCAAGATAGTGGAGCTACCTATGTGATGGAACGTGTGTGGCTCGAACTAGAGGTTATCGCATCGATCATAGCTCAACCATTTATTAGTGAATTTGCTTGTCAGTCACGGCCAAGGGCCATATTTTTCTCTCACCACTTATATGATTGGTTCGTTTCAGACACCGACATTATCTACATTTATATTAAGTCAAATTAGGAATATGGTTGATAACACAACTTGTAATCCATCATCTAAAAAGTCATTTGATAAAATTTTCTTTAATTAGGATTAGGGAAAAATTAAGCTAATTACACTCATGTGTTTTAAAATCATCAAATAGACTACTCAAATTATAAGCAGCGGGATTTCTATTTTTAAATATTTATTATCAAGGTAAGTGATTTTCTTTGAAAAGCCTAAGAAATGTCATGTCTAGAGAAGATAGATATTTCCTTTACTTGTTTCAAATTCTCCGAAGAACTGTCATGACCACTAGAATTACGGTGAAGATTGTATACCAAGAAAAAGTCACGTTGTTGCTATGTGATGGGAATGTTTGTTGCAAAAAAGTAACAAAAAACCAAACTTTACACATATGACACATTTACCCTAAATTATTTTTCGTGATACCAAAAACTCTAAACTTTGCCACTGTGACACATTTATTCCAAACATTTTTTATGTGATACCAACAACCCCAAACTTTTGCCTACGTGACATATTTACCTTGTGAAACCAAAAATCCAATTTTTATTTTCTATGACACTAAATATTTGAGGTAAATGTATCACACATACACAAATTTGGGTTTTCTTCTATCATCCAAAAAAGTATGGAGTTTTTATGTCACAAAAAATAAGTTGAGAAAAATATGTCACACTGTATAAGTTGTTGGAGAAAACACATTTACTATTTTGAAGTTGACAAAACATTTCTAGAAAGTCTAGTCTAAAGAGTTCTAGACTCTAGCGTCAAAGTCTGCCCACACTGGCAGTTTACAAACTGAGGAATAAAAACTAATCCAGATGCGAGATTATCTTTATTTCTTCAAGGATTCGATTTGCATGGCTTACGGATGATCTTATAGCTGGATATAGCACCTATATGATTGATTATCTTTATTGAAAACAATTTCGATGATCAAATCTTTTGGAAGGCAAGCAAACTTGAAAAATTCTACTTCTAGAAACCAAAATTCTGATTGTATGGGCAAACAAGATTAACGGGCTTTCATCACAAATCTTCAAATGACTCGAGATCTCATTGATTAATTCTGTTTTGGAAAGTGCCAACAGTCGTGATGGCATGAAAGAGTATTTAAGGCGGACTCTCTAGTTGTTCGATAGATTGCGTGAAAGAAAAATTTCAAAGTTTGAAACTTCTTAGTTCATTGCTATTTCACTAAGCTCAAAGTTGTTTACAAAAGAGAGAAATTCATAGTTAGACTTTATGAGAGATCAGTAGAAACTCTTCATTGTGAAGTCGAGATGATCAAGTTATAAAATCTCTTTTGAATTCTTAGTGAAATCCAACTAATGGGTTGTCAGCGCGGGATAGTGGGCTGTCAGCGCGGGAGAGTAGACATAGGCTTAATCTAAGCCGAACTACTATAAACCTTATATTCTTATTCTCTTCACTCAACTCCTTTATTTTGATTAGAATATTTATTTGTCTGTTCAACTTTAAAACTGTTAAAGTCTAAGTTCCTCTGTGTTTTTCTACAAGCAATTATTACTTTTGAATCTTGCGAGAATTTTTATTACACCTATTCACCCCTTCTCTAGGTGTTATTACTAGCCATTTCAATTGGTATTAGAGCTTGTGTGCTCATTTTACTGAAGTGTTTTTACTTCCGAGTTAAAGATCTATGCCTAGTATTTTGGCTTCAGGTTTGGTTGAAGGCCAAAGCAACACCAGACCTTCTTATTTTGATGGGAATAAATACAATCTGTGGAAAAACAAGATGAAGGCGTTCCTAAGATCGAAAGATCCCCTAGAATGAGATGTGGTAGAAAAATTGATTAATCCCCGAGCTACATCAACCTTAGAAAGAGGAAAAGAAGCTATAAATGTTGGCGATTTGACACAAGAAGAATTAACCAAGAGACAATCTCTTAATGCTAAAGCTATTTACTCTTTATACTATGCTTTATCTCCTACTCAGTATAATCGAATTTCTTCTTATGAAACAACAAAAGAAGTTTGGGATAGATTGCACGTTACCTTTGAAGGAACTGATCGAGGAAAGGAAACTAAAATCAATATTCTACTTGGACAATATGAAGCCTTCAAGATGAAGCATGGAGAATCTATCACTTATATGTTTAGTTGTTTCATAGAGATTGTAAATGGCCCGGCATATCAAGGACAATCAATCTCAAGACCAATAAAGGTCAATAAACTGCTACATGGACTCTCCAAAGATTGGAATCACGTGAAGACTTCAATTAGATAAATCTAGAGGATCATGCCTTTTTTAGTAAACGAACTTGTTAGCACACTTCAATCATATGAAGTAGAGCAAATCAATGAGGAAAAATATCCCAAAGGTAAGAAGTCAATTGCTTTAATATCTAATGATGATTATGATGATATAGACTCGAAAGATGAAATGGATGATGAGGAGCTAGCATTTATAATTAAGAAGTTCATAAAGTTGAATAAGAAGAGAAGAAGATTCAACTGGAAAAAGCAGAGCACTCAAAGATACCAGAACAAACCAATGAGGACAATGAAACCAACAAAGATGTGATATGCTTTGAATGTAAGAAAAAAGGATACATCAGACCCAATTGTCCTTTGTTAAAGAAAAAAGAAAGGAAGAACTGAGAAATTCAAGAAGGCTCTCAAAGCAGAAACATTGAGTGATACCGAATGTGAGGAGAGTGATAAAAAATATGACAACATATGTTTGATGGCCAATTCAAAATCAAACTTAGAATTTGAAACATATTTTGATTCAGACTTAGACAAAGAAGTTGAGATTAGCAATTTAAAAATTCATCTTCTTTTATTGTGTGTCAAGAATATGAATTCAGGTTGTTCCACCTATTGTTACATTTTGTTTACTACATAAAGAACTATTAGTATGTAAATTGTAATGGTAGATCAAACAATTGATCCAAGTCATTTCATGATTTTATTCTAAACTAGCATATTACTTGTAGGGTCAATAGTCAAAGTGCTTTAGAAACTATTTTACATCTCAATTGCATGGCTCACATCTTGTGATGAGCGAATCATGATACTCGTGTAGTATGAATCTCAACAACATTTATGTACAGATTTTAACAAATCTTGTCATCGATTAGCTGGGTGCTCTACTGTTAACTGCAACATGATACAATAAAAGAACAAAATACCTTCTCCATAGTATGACAACACATGAATATAGAAATTCCAACTGTCATCAAATTTATTTCTAGTAAGATTGAGTAAAAGTACTATCTGATTTCCAAACTTAACCAACAATTGATAGAACTGCAACTGCAAGTTTTGACCATAGAACTCAATCTCTCTAGTCATGACTGAGAACTTTGAATCTGATTTCTTTGAAGTACGACAGTGAAAGGTGAAGGCCAAATGCTCTGGAGTTGAATTCTTCCTCCTATTGTGCATCCGGATGGCACATATCTGACTCTCAGAGCACAAGGTTGACTTCAAATAAGACATTAGAAATTCCAGATTGTAGGAGGATCTGAATGGGCTGCTTAATTTTTGTTGTGAAGACGCTGCTCTAAGTAACGTTTTAGCTGCCTTCCTTGTTCTTCAATCTTCATCTGTAAACTTCTTTGCATCTGTATGTTTAATTCAAGGAGGATGAAAAGAAAAATTAGTTTCACATCACTGTTTCTATGTGTAGACTTCTGAAAGTTTACGTGTGCGTGTTTGTGTGAATGTGACAGAATGTAAAATTTTCAGAATAGCTACCTCCAACTGATGAAGTAGTCGCTTTTGTACATTCAGTTGCATCAGCAAGGTTTTGCAAAAATCTTCTGCAATCAGCTTGCCTCTGTTGTCAACAAATATTCAACATGTTTATTTTTCTCATATCATGACTTCCTAGTTCAAGACAGACATTCAACACTTGAAACTTGCACTTTCATAATTGGTTGTGCTCTTCTTAAGTCTGGATACCGGAGTTAATAAATAACAAACAAGTCGAATCTTACGTTTTGAGGTCGTGGACAGGCATTGTGTCAAAATTGTTCTTCTCTGGTTTTCCTGCATTTACAATTTGATTTATGCACATAAAATAAGTTATCATGCTGCCAAGCAAAAATTAGTGATGCATGGATATGTCTTCAATAATAATAGAGTTCCTGTCTCTTGCAAGGAATATTCATTCGGGCTCATCATAGTGAATGCAGAGATTTTACCTTCTCTAGATTCTGCTATGCACTTGGCAATGCGACATTTCTGTGATGTAATAGACAAATAAAGTTTTGGTTTGAAATTCTGAACAAAATGTTAGGGAATGGGAATTGATTTTCAGCTTATAGAAGGAAAGTCATTATGTTGCAGTACCTGCAAGTGACTCTTAATATGAAAAATTGTCAACCCTTCAACATCCATTAGCTTCAGAATTAACTTTGGTTTCGCTGCTGTGGCCATCCAATAAATCATGACTTGGACGTCAGTTGAAGTTAATATAGATATTGACTCGAAAATGACATTCTCTATCCATTACTTACTTTCAGCTCCGCCCAGACGATTTACACATTCAAGAAATTGGTTGTGAAGATGTTGAGTCCATCTAATTCGTCTTTTACTAGAGGTAGCCGCTGCTAGTGAATTTGAGTTTCCACCAGGATCGGCATCAGGTTTAGCTTCATTTCTTGAAACTGGAGGCCCTTTCTCTAACTGAGACACATAAATTTGCATGAAGATGATAGACACTCCTTTAAAAAATTATCAGTGCACATACACCTAAAATGTTCATATCATGTTGCATACCGTGGTACTGAGATATTCCCTATGCCTTCGTCTGTTGCTTAAAGCGGCAGGTTTAGTGCAGTTCTGTGGCTGTGGCAATTGATAACTTTGGTCATTGCGTTTGTTGTGAATGTGGAAGTTCACTAGATATTGAAGATCATCAGGGGACTGAAGAGCAAGGCACTGCTGGTCTTCCACATGATCATAAACCAATGATTCACAATTTCTTGATCTTGACTGCTGGAAATTACATGATAATGGGTTACAGGCATCTAATTCAACTTGCAAACATGTAACTGCAGTAGGGACAGAAGAAGAAGATGCGTTATTGCTTGACGTGCCGTCTGTTGTATAGAATCCACTTCTGCCCAGATTTGAGGAAAAACAGCTTTGGTTGCACCCTAATTGTGACACTGGCGATTGATCACGCTGAAACCGATGAATACAAGGCTCAGAGGATGTACAGGGGCTCTGTACTTGATCATTATTTTTTGCAGTGCTCATATTAGAGCTGTTGCTGCCAGAGCTTGCCATCTTCGTCACTGTATGCTGCGAAAAGTATGGTCTGCAAGTCTCTACTCGGCGGTGGTTGGTAGATGGAGGCACAATCAATTAGAAAGCTACTGAGTTATAATTGTTGGATATTATGGATCATGATACAGAACGCCTTTCTAGATCAACAAGAATAATGAGAAAGTCCTGCTTTGAACTTTAAAGTGGAGAATATCAGGGCCAAGGTCGCCAAACAATGAACGATAAATGTCACACCCAAAGGCTACGGCCCAAGAATCACTAGAAGAAAAGTGTCCATTGCGATAGACAATTTTTCTATTATTTTATTTTTTTCAGCGTGGTACTTGAAACAATGCATGAACGGTGAATGCATTGAATGTGGACATTCTCTCCACAATGAACCAAGATGAGCACATAATGACCCATATATGTCATTCCAACGGCCCAGGTTTCATTCTCTCTCTCTCTCTGTCCGCACGCATCATGCCATTCTACATTGACTCCCCGACAACGACAAGTTGTCATTTCCCATGTACTGCCAGATCATCTCAGTTTTTTGAACCGCTTTAAAAGCCTTTAAATGTTGTATGTGACTGAACGATTGTGTAAGCGCGAGCAGGCGTATGAACAATGCAGGCCATACTTTCAGAACACCTCTAAAGACTCTTTGGTTTATGTGAAACGTTAAACAGATGGAAGCAGACTGCTTGTTATTTCTTAACAGGAATCGACAGCTCTTCCGAATATGATAACCCAAAGAATATATACATGGAAAAAGAAAAACAAAGCAGGATTATTTCTCTAATGTTATGGCCTCTGGATGCTCCAAAGCGTACCTGGTCAAATTAACTATGGCAAATGGCTATTCTTTTGAATTAGATTTGCTTCACATCTCTGCCTGAAACTGAAGTAAATAACAAGGAGAGAGAGTATTAACTGCGCCCATTTTTGCTGGGTGTTTGTGACTGTTTCTAATCAACAAAACACAGCTTAATGCTATGCATTTGCATTTCTGGCCAATTTGTAGGTGCCTTCACATTGGCAGGATATTCCAAGCTTCTCAACTCCTCATCCATCATCCTCAACCCCCACGTCTGCATATGTGTCATCACCAACTAAGCAAAACAAGTTCGTTTGATGGATTTTGGCTGATTTCTTTACTGATGGTGCAAGTGGAATATGGGCAAGCAATTAAAATAGAGATGTGGCCATCCTTTTGGCAAATGTGGGAATGACAATGTATAAATGGCAACGTTGGACTTGACTGGAAATTATTATCTCGAGAAGATCACCTGAAAAGCAAAATGGACTATTGGTTCTTAAGATGGATCTTGGCTATATCTGCAACAGCAAGTCATATGTTTCTTTCTGCATCATAGCCCCGTTCATGAGATATCTCACTAAGCTAGATCAGTATGTTTATACTATACCCAAAGGCATATTAGTCGGGTTGCCTTTGTGTAAACCGCCCGATTAAGTGATGCTGTACCAGGAGAGGCAAAGAGTATAATCATAGCCTTCGCAAATTGAAAGTGCTAGTATGAACACCTAGAGGGGGGTGAATAGGTGTAAAAATAGATTCTGCAAAATGCAGTGAAAACATTTACTTTTAACTTGAGTTTGAATAACAACAAACTTTTAAAACTAAGTCTGAAGAGTAGCAAATTTTGAGCAAGATCAGACTTTAGCAGTTAAATAGAATTACGAACAAAATAAAGGAGTTCAGGGAAAAGAATAAGAACACAAGGTTTATAGTGGTTCGGCTTAATCCAAGCCTACGTCCACTCTCCCACGCTAACAATCTTCTTGTCTGGATTTCATTATGTAATCAACAAGATATTACAACTTTGAATGCAAGCACTTAGTAGTAGATCACATTATCTCACTAACTCACTCTTTTGGTATTTCTCTCATGATCATAAATTTAAGCTCAATAAAGACAAGTGTATGATCGAAGGTCGCTCAGACTTTGGAATTATAAATGCTACGCTCCGTCTCTTACTTGCTCATCAGTCATTAATCTTCTTAAATACTCCTCAACTTCCAAACTAGCCATTGGACAGTATCTTGAGGATCGTCTTCTAATCTACCCATTGGACAGATCTATATTTAAAAGATTTGGTAGCCATTGAGTGACAAAAGTAGAATCCTAAATTGATTCTAATCACCCATATAAACAGAATCTTGATTTCATAAGTAAAGCTTCTTCGTATAGAATGTTCTTGTCTTCAAGATCCAATCGTCAATCAATTAGATTGAGCTAATCAAATCAATCTTGATGTAGATTCCAAACCAAATCACTAACCGGTATACATTTAGGGCTTGTATTATGATCAGTCTCGTTCCGGATGTAAAGTCTGAGAGCAATAAACTTTACAATCTGAGTCTGAGTGCGATAAACTTTACAATCTGAGTCTGAACATATTCTACTTCTGAACAGATTTAGCTTTAAGGTCTGGACACAGTCTAAATAAGTTCAGCTTCAACATAAAGTCTATCTTCTGGTTCAGCTTCAGCATAGAGTTTGTCTTCTGGTTCTTCATTCACGTTCAGTCTAGAATTTGTCAGAGTTGATAGACTTCTAATGTAGAATAGACTTTGACACTAAAGTCTAGCAATCTTCAAACTTTGACACAAAAATCTGGAAATCTTCAAAATATACATTGGACATGTGTTACTTCAGTCTTCTGGCCGACTTCAGACTTTGACAATATCATTTGCATGTTCTATCATCTGCATGGATTATTACTTAACCATTAAACACGTTAGTAACCTTTGATTTATTTTGTCATCTTCAAAACATTATAAGGGATTTTCCTAACAATCCCCCCCTCTTTGATGATGACAAAACAATCTCTGAATATGCAGATGTGTAATCACACTTTCCAAAATATTAATAAATCAATCATCAAAATTTAGACTTTCAAAAAATGTGATTTGAATCAAAAGACAGCAAATAGATTGAGCATACAATATGTAGAAAAATAATCAACACATATGCATATTTATATTCTCTCATCCTTTTTGTCATAATCAAAAAGCGATAACAATAGAAATAGTATCGTAGAGAATATAAAATGATAACAAATGTGTCTTGCATGAAACACGATTTTCAAAAAATCAGCTTTTATAAAGTAAGTCAAATATTTAAGATATGCAATATAGCTCACTTCAATCATATATATCAGCAAATATCCAATAAAAATAACGGATGCATTATAAAATTCACTTTACCCATTTTGTCATAATAAAACGATAATATAAGTAAGAGAGTTGTTAATGACAAAAGGCAATAAAAGATGCACTAACCGAATTTTGTAGAACTTGGTAAGTTCTAACACATTTACCTTTTCCTTTCTTCCATAATAATCAAGATCACAATTGATTCAAAAGGATTTTACCATAATTGTTCAGTGCTCCCCCTCAATTAGTTGCCTTTTTGAGGTGATCACGATTGTTTTCCTTTCTCTTGGATTCGCTTTCTCCCTCTGTCATCATGACAATATTTGCGAATAGAAACAATTGTTGCTCGTGTACGTTAAACAAAATATTTTTCCATTATTTCCTTTTTAGCAACAACATCCGCAACAATGACTTGCATTTTGAAATTCAAGGAAAAGATTTATTTTCTTCAATCAAGCTTGTCTCGAATTCAATCTGCATAAACTTGACAAACTTTTTCCACAAATAAGCTGTAATAATATCCACGTAATATATAATGCCCTTTCTTCAAATAAATAAATTAAATAGCATATATAAAATGATCAATTATTAAAATTCAGAACTACTCAACCTTTTGTACAACACATTAGGGATTTCCTTAACAATTTGCAAAAACTTTGTAGAAGGAAGGGAATTTTTGAACCTACAGAAGATAGTATAGAATCTTCATAATTTTCATATCAAGCTTTCCAAAATCTATATGAAAGATTCTTTTGTCACCTGTAAATTCTTGTATAATAAATAACAATCTTTGCAAAAAAGTCACGTAGTATCTTCATTTGATTTGCATATCAAAACTTGCTAGATATAAGATATATTCTAATAATATAGCAAGAATATCCATAAACATGCAATAATATCTTTCAAGATCAAAGGGATTTGCTTGAGCGTAAAACTCAAAAATATATTATTGGTGCGTTTTGCAAAAAGAAAATAGATATTTCTCACGTGCCAAAATTGCAATGCCTTATATTTATGACCAAAGATATTTGCTATATAATAAACAATCATAAAAAATTATGATAAATGCACATAGAAATTTGTAAGGCGGGATGATAAAAAAATATTTCTCTTACCCAAGGTATATGTTTCAAATATACCATTAAAAAAAAATATTACTAATCTTCGCATGAGATACATTTATGCTTGCAATAGATTTGCATAGATTTGCGATCATTCTTCCCTTAAAGAATTTCCTACAATCAACTCATTTCCTTTTTGATATCCATCAATTTGGATCCTTCCATTTCATTAGAGTAAAATAGAAAATCTCCGTAGATAAATAGATATTTTTTCTTAATTCATCATAACAAAGTATTTAAGGAAAGAATATCTTTGCACAATAAATTAATATCACATAAAACAAATTTTCACTTTGCAAAAATATGACAAAATTAAAGAGCATAAGATTAATCCAAATAAACTTAAGTTTTTCTATAAAAAAAAAATGATCACATGTATCAAATCTCAACTCATGAATCAAACAAATCATACGATTCTTTCTTCAAAAATATGATCATTATAAAATCTCAATCAACCAAGAATATATCGAGTATAATGAGAAATTTTAAATTGTGTACTCAAACCAAATTGAGAAAAAAAAATACATTCCTTAGCAAATTCTCTTTCTTCTCTTCCTTTATTTCTTGCAAAAATAACTAATCTTTTCTTTGGTACCTATTTTTTCTTGGGTCCATGAGAGTTAGTAGAGTAAGTTGGAGGTCGGGACACCTGGAGTGCCATAACTTGGCACGCCGGGACACTTAAGTGCCATAACTTTAAAATGGTACACTTAAGTGCCATCATCGGAGCAAAATGGGACACTTAAGTGCCACTCCGGCGAAAATCCGGCCAAATGGCTGACGTGGCAATTTTCCGGCGACCTTAGTCCAAAACGGCGTCGTTTTACACGCTGACGTGGCGGAGAAAACGCAAAAACGACGCCGTTTCGTGTGTCTACGTGTAATTATTAATATAAAAATTAATTAAATTATAAAGTATTCAAAAAATTAAAAAAAAAAGAAAATTAAAAATTTAAAAAAATTAAGAAAAATTTAAAAATTAAGAAAAATTTAAAAGTTTAAAAAAAAAAAAAAGGGGTCTAAGGGGCGGCTGAGGGCTGAGCCCTCGCCGCCGCTGCCGCCGCCGCCCCGCCGTCGCCGCCGCCGCCCCGCCATCGCCGGGAAGGGCCGGCGAC
This sequence comes from Eucalyptus camaldulensis, assembly GCA_019915185.1. Classification (NCBI taxonomy): domain Eukaryota; kingdom Viridiplantae; phylum Streptophyta; class Magnoliopsida; order Myrtales; family Myrtaceae; genus Eucalyptus; species Eucalyptus camaldulensis. The sequence goes on from JAHSVA010000005.1 coordinate 17,305,561, forward strand.
GGAGGGGGGAGGGTCGGCCGGGGTCGCCGGCCCCCGGCCGACCGACGGCGAGGGCTGCGAGCCCTCGCCGGATCGCGGCGAGGGCCGCGACCCTCGCCCCAGATCTGGGCGAGGGCTCGCGGGCCCTCGCCGCCGGTCGGCCGGCCTCGCCGGCCCCTGGCCAGGGCCCGGCGACCCCGGCCGACCCTCCCCACTCCGTCGCCGGCCCTTCCCGGCGGCGGCGGGGAGGCGGCGGGGGCCCGCGAGCCCTCGCCGGATCTGGGCGAGGGTCACGGCCCGTGCCCTACCGCGACCCTCGCCCAGATCCGGTGAGGGCTCGCGGGCCCTCGCCGCCTCCCCGCCGCCGCCGGGAAGGGCCGGCGACGGAGTGGGGAGGGTCGGCCGGGGTCGCCGGGCCCTGGCCAGGGGCCGGCGAGGCCGGCCGACCGGCGGCGAGGGCCCGCGAGCCCTCGCCCAGATCTGGGGCGAGGGTCGCGGCCCTCGCCGCGATCCGGCGAGGGTCGCGGCCCTCGCCGCGATCCGGCGAGGGCTGCGAGCCCTCGCCGTCGGTCGGCCGGGGGCCGGCGACCCCGGCCGACCCTCCCCCCTCCGTCGCCGGCCCTTCCCGGCGACGGCGGGGCGGCGGCGGCGGCGAGGGCTCAGCCCTCAGCCGCCCCTTCGACCCCCCCTTTTTTTTTTTTTTTCTTAAATTTTCTTATTTTTTAAAAAATTAAAATTTTTAAAATTTTCTTATTTTTTTTTAAATTTTTTAAATTTCTTAAAATTAAAAATTTTAAAATTTTTAAAATTAAAATTTTTAAAATTTTTTAAAATTAAAATTTTAAATTTTTTTTAATTTTTAAATTTTTTAAAATTAAAATTTTTAAATTTTTAAATTTTTTATTATTTTTTATGCTGATTTGGAGCTCCGGCGAGCCACGTAGGCGAAAAATAATAATAAAAAAATGCCACGTAGGATTTCCGGCAAGGGTCGCCGGAGGTGGCACTTAAGTGTCCCACTTGAAAAAAAAAGTGGCACTTAAGTGTACCGTTTGGAAGTTATGGCACTTAAGTGTCCCAGCGTGCCAAGTTGTGGCACTTGCGCTGTACTTCTGCCGAGTAAGTTGTTTTTACCTAATCTATCTTAATAGGTCTCCAGACTTTAGGACATTTTTTCTCAAAGTGCTTCGAGTCTCCACAATTTGAACACTTGAGGGCATTTCGACCAACAGGTTTTATAAAAATCTTTTGAAAATGTTTCTTATACGCAAGTCTAGGAGGTCTTTGTCTAAGTCTCTCCTTGATTTTAGGAAAATCAATTAGAGAATCATTTTGCTTATTGAAATCAAGTCCCGACTTATTATAGTAAGGTACTTGTATAGAAAGGATATGCTCTGATGCTTTTGAACCATTTGAAAATTTTGTCGAAATATTTGAAAATTCATGTTTTAAAGAATCATTTTCTTTGACAAATAAATCTCGACTTTCTTTTATTTGTAGAAAATCTTTTTGCAAAATTTCAAAATTTTCTTTTTTAGAAAGATCCTGTTGCCTAAGCCATGAATTCTCTTTTTTAAATTCGGAGATCCTTTTAAGAGAGGATTTGAGATTCAAGCAAAGCTCATTTATATACTTTGAAACTTTGGTAGGAATTTTTAAATGACTTACCTTGATTTCCTCATTAAATTCAGAGTCTGTATCTAAGTCAGACTCTGATTCTGAGTCTGTGTCTGATTCAGAATCAGATTTTGAATGTGCTATCAAGCATATATTTCATTACTCATCATCTTCTTTCATTGTTCTTTTCAGTTCAATCTGATTGTATTGTCTTCCTCCATCAAATTTCCTTCATTTTCTACTTAGCTTTTTGAATTTCTTGATCATAAAAGCAAGTTCTTCATCATTCATGTCATTTTATGAGTCTGTATCATTAGAATCAGCATTAGATTTTAAAGCAATGGACTTTTTACCTTCGGAATCTTCGTCGTTGCTTTGTTCCACTTCATAGGATTGAAGAGTACCGATCAATTCATCAACAGAGAGTGGCATAATCATTTGAGTCTCTCGGATTGAGGTCTTAACATGGTTCCAATCTTTTGAGAGACCTCGCAAGAGTTTGTTGACCTTCATTGGAGCAGAAATTGGTTGTCCTTGATATGCTAAACCATTTACAATTTCTATAAAACGGCTGAACATATCTCCAATTGACTCTCCTAGCTTCATCTTGAAGGATTCATATTAGCCAAGCAGGAAGTTTACTTTTGTCTCTTTTACACGATCAGTCCCTTCATAAGTGACATGAAGTCTATCCCAAACTTCTTTTACTATTTCACATGAAGAAATTCTGTTATATTCAATAGGAAATAAAGGGCAATATAAAGAATAAATGGCTTTTGCATCAAACGCTTCTCTTTTGAACATCTCCGTCCGAGACATAGGAGCAAGGGGTTTGGTTTTTTTGTCTTTGCCATTCATATTTGATGTAGATGCAGCATTGGGATTGATTTCTTTTTCCACAACATCCCATTACAAGGGGCAAAAGAACATTTCAAGTGCCATAACTTTGGCCAAAGGGACACTTAAGTGTCATAACTTACGAAATGTACACTTAAGTGCCACATTAGAAAAAAACTAGATCACTTGAGTGCCACTCCAGCCAAAATCCGACCAAAACACCAACGTGGCGTTTTTCCGGCAAATCGCGCCCAAAACAACGTCATTTTGCACGCTGACGTGGCCAAAACGACGTTGTTTTGGGCTGACGTGGTAAAAAAATTTTAAAAATTCATTAAATTAATTTTAAAATTAAATTTAGTTAAAATATTTAAAAATAATAATTTTAAAATTAAATGTAGTTGAAATATTAAAAAAATTAATAATTAAAAAAAAGTGGGGGAGGCGGCTGAGAGATTAGCCCTCAGCCACCGCAGGAGGGTCGGTCGGGGTCGCCGGGCCCTGGCCAGGGGTCGGCAACCACGGCCGACCGGCGGCGAGGGCCGCGAGCCCTCGCCCAGATCTAGCGAGGGTCGGCGACCCTCGCCCTTGGCCCTACCAGGCGAGGGCCGCGAGCCCTCCCTAGATCTGTGGCGAGGGCTCGCGGTCCTTGCCCAGATCTGGCGAGGGTCGGTGGCCCTCACCCGGCAGGGCCAAGGGCCGCCGCCAGCTGGGGCGACCCCCGGCGAGCGGTGGCCCTTGGCCTGGCAGGCGAGGGCCGCCGACCCTTGCCCCGCCATCGTTGGTCCTTCCTGGCGGCGACGGCGGCTGAGGGATTAGCCCTCAACCGCCACCCCCCTTTCCTTTTTTTTTTAACAAAAAAAATTAGATTTTTTAAATTTTTTTAAATTATTAATTTTTTAATATTTCAACTAAATTTAATTTCAAAATTATTAATTTAAAATATTTTAACTAAATTTAATTTTAAAAATATTATTTTAAACATTTTAAATAAATTTAATTATTTAATTATTTATTTTTTTGCCACGTCAGCCAAAACAATGCCGTTTTGGCCATGTCAGAGTGAAAAACGGCATCATTTTGAGCTCAGTTCGCCGGAAAAGTGCCACGTCAACATTTTGGCCGGATTTTCGCCAGATTGGCACTCAAGTGATCCCTTTTACTCCGATTTTGGCACTTAAATGTACCTTTCGTAAGTTATGGTACTTAAGTGTCCCTTTGGCCAAAGTTAAGGCACTCCAGGGGTCCACGCGTCCATTACAAAGGATCTCCGGATCTTATGAATGTTTTTATTTCGTTCTTCCACACGATGTATTCTTTTCCATCAAAATATGGTGGCATGGTGTTGCTTTGATCTTCCATAAGTCCTAGTGCCAAGACACTAGCCATAGAAAATCTTTAGTTCAAAAGTAATAACACTTTTATAAACCGAGCACTTGGCTTTGATACCAATTGAAAGTGCTAGTATGAATACCTAAAGGGGGTGAATAGATGTAAAAATATATTATGCAAAATGTAGCGAAACATTTATTTTTAACCCGAGTCTAAATACCAACAGACTTTTGAAACTGAGTCTGAAGAGCAGCAAACTTTGAACGAGATCAGATTTTAGCAGTTAAGTAGAATTATGAACAAAATAAATGAGTTCAATGAAGAGAATAAGAACACACGATTTATAGTGGTTCGGCTTAATTTAAGCCTACGTCCACTCTCCCACGCTAACAGCCTTCTTGGTTGGATTCCACTATGCAATCATCAAGAGACTACAATTTTGAGTGCAAACATTTAGTAGTAGATCACACTATCTCACTCTCTCACTCTCTCGGTATTTCTCTTACAATCACAAACGTTTAAGCTCAACAAAGACAAGTGTATGATTGAAGGTCGCTCAGACTTTGGAATTATAAATTATACGCTCCGTCTTTTACTTACTCATCGGTTTTTGATCTCCTTAAATACTCCTCCACTTTCAAATTAGTTGTTGGACAGTATCTTGAGGATCGTCTTCTAATCTACCCATTAGAAAAATCTGTATCTAGAAGATTTGGTAGCCGTTGAGTGATAAAAGTAGAATCCCAAATTGATTCTGATTGCCCATACAAATAGAATCTTGATTTCCATAAGTAGAGCTTCTTCGTATAGAAAGTTCTTGTTTTCAAGATTCAATTGTCAATCAACTAGATTGAGTCAATCAAATCAATCTTGATGTAGAATCCAAACCAGATCACTAGCCGTTATACATTTAGGGCTTGTGTTACGATCTGTCTCGTTCCGAATATAAAGTCTGAGAGTATTAGACTTTACAATCTGAGTCTGAGTACGATAAACTTTACAATCTGAGTATGAACATATTCTTCTTTTGAACATATTTAACTTTAAGGTCTGGACACAATCTAAATAAGTTCAACTTCAGCATAGAGTCTGTCTTCTGGTTCTTCATTCACGTTTAGTCTGGAATTTGTCAGAGTTGATAGACTTCTAATGTAGAATAGACTTTGACACTAAAGTCTGGCAATCTTCAAACTTTAACACAGAAGTCTGAAAATCTTTATAATATACTTTGGACATGTGTTACGTTCTGGCCGACTTCAGACTTTAACAATATCATTTACATTAACTATCATCTGCATGGTTTATTACGTAACCATTAAACACGTTAGTAACCTTTGATTTATTTTGTCATCTTCAAAACATCATAAGGGATTTCCCTAACACAGATTACTGGCACGTCAGCCTTCCTCGGCATTTCTAGACCTGTTTAGAAGGCATACAAACAGAAGTACTGTTATTGCATTTCGGCTCCACCATCACCAGTCAATTTCATTTCTTAAACCCAAGATGGGAGATGCAAATTTTCAAGTGTGACAATGCAAACTGAAATATTGTGTGAAAGTGAGGAAGGTAATCGATATTTTCCCCAATAAGAAAAAGGACAAAAATAAAATGAAGATTGGAGTGGAGAGTTTAAATGAGAGAGCCACTCTCCCACATATGAAAACGCTACCTTGTGTGCGGACGGTCATGCAAAACTCGGCAGAACTAATGCTGAATCTAATAGTATCTTTGTAGTAGTTGTTTCTGATGCGGCGAAATTCGCTTTCTATTATGATTATAATGGCGGAGTGATCTTTAGATCCGTAATGTAATATGTAATTTAAGTGTGACTGCTTGTAACTTGCAATTTGCAGTATTGTATTGAATCTGTTAGTGTTACTGAAAAACAAGAAAAGAAAAGTTGGAGCAGCAAGGTTCATTCCCTTTACCATATATCATCTATCCAGTAATTAAGTAAAGTTGGATAGGAATACTGTTATAAGATGTTTCTGAAATCTGGAATGCAAAAGAGAAAGAGGATGCAAGCACCGGAAATGCGGTGGATGACTATTATTATCAATGTAAGGTGATTATTAGCTGATGCCTTTGGACAAACCATTGCATTGAGCTTAAACATCTCTCTGGCTGTTGATAGTTCATGCCTCATTGTGGTATATGTAAATATAATGCTGATATGATAAGAATACAAAGCCAACGACAATATCAAGATTTTACTTAGAAAAATCACGAATTGCCCAAAAACTTCTACTAATTACCAAGAATAGCAAAACACACATAGTTTTATTCACTAGTCATACAATAAAGGTTCAACATCAACAATATAATAGTATTTCCATCACCACGAGAGTAGATTATCACAAATGGAGAATAAAGCTCTAACCACAATTGGAGAATTCGGAAAAGGTTCTCAATACCAATTAATCAAACCATTCATTACATATAGCATGCATGCAATCAAACACTTCATCCACTGGGTTTTAATTTGGTCCCCTCGGGGGTGGTGGTGAAATCGCTTGCGGTGTAGTTTCAGTACCAATTAATGCGAAATCGCTTGCAATATCTTTTCAATACCAATTAATCAAAGCATCCATTACGTGTCCTTTTTAGAGGAGTAAGAGGCTAACCCTGAATTCCCATGTGAGTGGGAGAACGTCATAGATGGTGTCGATTTGCTATTTTGATATGCCCCGCGCCTCACAACAAATTACAAAGGGACCTTTTCTCCTGGAGGTTTATAAATTCAACATGTGCTCTTTTACTGGAGCAACCAGTCATTATCTCAAAGATTCATACTCCACTTAAATTCATCTACAAAATCGGTGATGACGTGGGTGACGGTCAAGCCAGCGTTCAGATTGGCCAAAGATTCACTGTCCAATTGGTGTCATATTCTAGCATAATTCAGTAAATTTAGGGGGTTGTTATTTTCTTCGCCGTGAATTAGGATTTTAATTTCTTTAGGATTATCCTTATCTAGAATAGGAATTTGACAATATCGTTGCTTTTTACTTTTTGGGTCGGATTATGCCGTTGCTTATTGAAATTTGCATATTTTAGGTTGTTATGTTTTCTTTATTTGGAGGTTACTAAATGGCATCTAAGCTCCGAGTTCGTTACTGCAATACATACAATCGAATGAACTTCTTGGAAACTGTCCCTTATAATCTTCTCTTTATTTCTCTTTGTGCCCTTTTGATGGATTCCTACGGTTCATGAATGACCGAGGGACTACTGTATCTTTTGAGTGGCCTGCCAAGGGGGTCATTCGGCCAAGTAGTGGGCCTATCTACCTCATCAAGATCGGATAAAGTTTTATCTAATTATTTGTTCAACAAATTTAGCGTTACTAGTGCTAATAGTTTAATCAACGTTCCAGACATCCCGGAATTACGTGATATATTGAGAATGACGCTGAACAAGCAGCGTTAGCATGGTTATTCTTACACTATCACTTCTGGCGTCTCCAACTCCGCCTCCTGGTGCATGCGTTAGCTTGTTGATGATCAGAGCCACTTTCTTGGGTTGCAGTTGCGACTGTGAGAATCTAGTGCGGCTAGCGTTGGTCATGGGGAGGATATCATGATCATCAACCGGACTAGCTTCACAAAAGCACAGTCGGCGGTGCTGAAAGGTTCTCGTGACTGACTGACTAGATGGGGGTAATTTACCACACGGCGAATTGGGTAAAATTTGCAATTTCGTCTGACATGGAGGGCTCTTCTGAGAAAAGCTAAAACACGAAATTTGAAAAGGACCACTTGCCTGTCAAATTTGGCACGTTTTTGAGTTTAACTATTTTTGCCGCTTTTTTTTAAAAATCGAGTTTGGATAGAGTAATTTCCTAATTTAGTGCTATTTTGTGGTGTTTCATGGTTTATTTCCCACACTTTTAATCTAAGTAGCACCAGTACCGACACACGACACGTGACATGACACATCACAACATGCTAACAATCATTTCTCAAAAAATAAAAACTTGTGACATGATGAGACACGTTATATATCAAATGTATATATTTATATATGCATGATAAATTATAATTTTTATGATTATTTTAATAAAATTAATTTGATTCAAATAAATAAATAAAAAAAAGCATATAATGAATTTACACTAAAAATATTAATATACTATTTATTAATATCATTCATTGTTTTAATTTGACAAATTCAACTCCATTACAATAATCTATAAAATTTGAAGAAAAAACAAACAATTCACATTTGGGACTCACATGTTAGGCATGTTAGAAGACAAGAGAAAAAAAAAAAAAAACTCAGGGGGTTGATTATGTATCACAGGAAGTGAGAGTCAGAAGAAAATAGAAAATTATATTTTTCTTTTTTCACTATTTATTATTTTTCATTATTAATTTTATTTTTCACATATATAGATTTTGACCCCTCATTTATTAAAAAAATTTAAAATTGACATTGCATGTTTAAATCACTTGTCGAAAATTCTCATATCGGAATTTTGACTTGAGTATGGAAGAGTGTCAGGAAAGTTGACCAGATGTCACGGATTTTTTGACACATGTTGACCGAGTGTTAAAGAGTGTCCAAGAGTGTCGGACAACGGACATGTGTTGGAGTGTCTGACACAGCACAAAAACTCACAGAGAATGTCAACGCTTCTTAGCTTTAATACATTAAATATTCTTTTCCATTTAGCATAGCTTAGATAAAGCCTTAGGATCATAACAAACTCCTATAAAACCATTACATGGACACTTAGCAACATCAAAGTATAAGAGTTTTTCTATTGTGAACTACATTTGTTGAGATTGGAATTTATTATTTTATGAGATTGGTCTAATAAGTTAAGATATTAATATTCTTAATTAGTCTAATATAAAGCTAGCTTGTGGCCTGAATAGAGCCTCGCTTGTGATGAGAAGGTCCTTAGTTGAAAACTACATCAGTAGTTCTCAAGTCTCTCTTCTAATCTTGATGTACAAATAATCTAATATAATGAATAGTTACAAAACATAATTCGTGAGAGGCAATCTCATTGAGTGATACAAAAGCAATATAGGAGAAGCACTTGAGTTATGAATCATTGCTATTCCACATAAAAAAATGATAGATTCCAAATCAAGTGTACAAATCTCTTTTTCTCCATTGTTGCATTCTATATTCTAGCTTTGGAGATCTTGGGATGCCTTTTTTGCGGCATACACAAACAACCTTTATGACTCATAATTTAAAATATTGTTTGATTACTTAGATGAACAATCAAACCAAGTTAGAGGTATTGGAAGAGCGTTAATTAGACTATTAGCATAATCAAGTCATTGATCTTAGATAAAATTTGGTTGCGTCAGAAATGAGACAATCTCCCGTGTCTCACTCAGTTTCTAGCTGGCCCCAATAAACTAGTGACAACTCACCTTTCGCGTAGAATATTCATAAGCTGAATGGTACCTAAATAAATCAAATGTCAGGGAAGATAAGGACTTGGGACAGCTCATGTCTAATTGAGGGCTATTGGCCCTCTTTTTGGCAATATCCCTAAATTTGGGTGAAGGACATCAGAAGCACTAAAAATTGTGTATAATGTTCACTTTAATGCAAAAGTTTTTGCCGATTTATTTAAATACCAAATTAGAGAAAAAAACGATCACCTAAGTACCTCTGGCAAGAAATTATGGCAAGAGATATCACATGGCTTTTATAATTAAAAATCTTATCTGAGTTTGCATTTTTTTGCTACTAAAGTGATCACTTTTTAATAACACTAGCACTAAAATGATCATTTTTTTAATAAAGATTAGCACTAAAGTGATTACTTTTTAACCTGCTACATAACATTGTTTAGGGCTTATATGCTGACTTAACACGCCGAGAACCACTTATGATTGAGAAATTAATAAAATATGACAATGTCGGATTTCATATCAGATTGGAATTGGCATTTAAGTGGTCCAAAAAAATATGTTGACACTAAAGTGAGTATCATACATAACTTTTGGTTTTTCTAGTTGAAATAGCTAGTACGAGTACCTAGAGGGGGGTGAATAGGTATACACAAAAAATTTCTCGATGTTTGTACGATATTTAAACAATTAGAGAATTTGCAACAGTTAAAAATTCAATCGGAAGACTGAGTAAGGGAAAGAGAGAATTGAACACTCAGTTTATAGTGGTTCGGCTTGATTCAAGCCTACGTCCACTCTTCTGCACTGACAGCCGATTGGCTGGATTCCACTATGATCAAAGAGTTGTTACAGTGTTGATCTTCCTTGATTTCTAGGTGTAGATGATCTACCACACTCACTCAAGGCGTCACCAAGTATAAACACTCTCTGTATACAAATTCGCTCAGTCTCAACTAACAATCAAGGATCTTCAGACTCTGGAATTTTTCTATCGATCACACACTTAAAACAACTAGAACGTCTTCCTTTTATACTCCTTCATGCCATCATAGCCGTTGGCACTTACCAAAGGAATTCCTCCAATCTACCCGTTGGACGGAATCAATCAAGAAGATCATCCGAGCTATTTAAGGAATCTGATGATAGCCCATCAATCCTGTTCGCCCATACAATCAGGATCTCGGTTTCCAAGAATAGAATAATCCAAAATTATTTCGTTGACCATCGGATCTTCAATCGACCTTAGATAAGAATTAAAGAATCCGAAATGATTATCCAACCAAAGAATCTATTCCAGAGGATAGGATCGAATCCTCAACCATAAACCTTGGCTTTGGATTTCCTTCAACACTGGATTAGAAAGACTGTCGGTGAGAATAAAGTCTTGAATCTTGAGTCTTGAGACTTAAGTCTTGAGTCTTGAGACTTAAGTCTTGAGTCTTGAGTCTTGAGACTTAAGTCTTGAGTCTTGGGTCTTGAGAGAACAAAGTCTTCAGACTTTAAACTGACGGTCTCCGAACATGCAGACTTTAGACTGAAAGAAACGTTTTGTCAGCTTCAAAATATTCTGAAAAGATTTCTCCAACAATCTCCCCCTTTTTGATGGTGACAAAACTTTCTTGAAGATTTGAACATCTTTGACCTGCAAAACATTTCTCAAGCAATATGGCTAACTCATAAAGATTAATAAAACAACCAGACTCTGCATCCACAGAAAATTGGTTAGTCTTTCATGAGAGACACCATATAACAACACTTGAATAAATGCAACTAGTCAAGTTCATAATCCACAGCCAATTCAGTCAAATTCATACCCAAGTTCAAAATCTCAAGTCATACTCAAAACATAACCATATAAGGTCAAAGTAAAATGAATGAAAGTTCAAATTGAAAGTTCAAATTGGTTCTCCCCCTTTTTGTCAGCATTGAAAAGGGTGAGAAAAGAGTCATTTCTGCTTGGGAATGCGCACGATCTGGAAATCCCCAATAGACTGTACTACTCCTTCAAGCTTCTTCAGGTCTTCTCGCAGATGAGCTACCTCTTCACTCTTGGCATTTGCTTGAAGTTGCATAGCGAAGTCTTTGAATTTATCTTCCAGAGAGACTGAAGATTCTTGTCCAGAATGCTTCAAAGCTTGGATTTCACAGTCCAGAATATATATCTGGTTGCGCATTTCCAGAAGAATATTCATGATACTACGAAAATCTGCATAATCATCCGTCTGTGTACTTGCATTAACTTTCTCAGATGGTGTGAATGCAGACGATGGCTCTTCTTTTTGGTCTGGCAGATTTGGAATCGAAGTATCACCTTCTTCAGGCAATTTAGAGTCCTGAACTTCTTCTGTTTCTTCTGGAGATTGTTTTAGATCTTCAGCAGCATGAGGTGTTGACCTCTCTTGCTCACTAACTCCCCCTGTCTCTAGGACATCGAAATGAGAAGAGTGAAGATCATGCTCTTGATTTACCTTCTCTCCAGATTTATCAACAGACTGATCTTTTTCTTTTTCTCCTTCTTCTTCAACTTCTTTCTCCTTCTCTCTCTGTGCTTCTTCTTCTCTGCTCTGCTGAGGTTCTGTCTGATAAGACACTGAACGTCTTTTTCTTGTCAGTGCTGGTATAGTGGGATCTTCATCATCTTCATCCTCATCTTCTTCTTCTTCCAGGATAAGATTTCTTTTTCTCTTTTTCGATGAAGCACCAATGACCTTCTTTCCTTTCCTTTTTGAAACAGACTGGACTGGAGATTTCACTTTGAATTTCTCCATTGCCTTAGAGAGTTCTTGCAGACGTATCTTCATCAACATTTTCAATCCCACCACCATCTTATCACATGCTCGAACACAAAGAGTACGTGGCAGTTCAATATTCAGATGTCTGAAGATCTTGGTCACCAGACCAGGATAAGGCAATTGTCCTTTGTCTTTTGATACTGCTCGGTACATATGGAAAAGAATAGTGTGCGGTAGAGAAAACTTTCGGCCTGAGTTGATGGCATACATCAACTTTGCTTCAGGAAGAGACACAGAAGTCTTTGAAGTAGACTTTGGTCTAAGGCAATTGATCACAATCTTGTGAAGCACAATGTTGATAGCATTCATCCTGGAATAAATAATTTTCTTATCTACATCCCTATCTTTGACAAGATCCAGAGTGGCTCGAGCAGGTGAGACTTTGATTGGGAGATATCGTCCCCGTTCAACTCCTATTATGTCTGCCAACATACTTGCATCTACCACATAGACTTGATCTCGAACACTGAATGAAATTCTATTCGCATCTAGAAAGCTAAGATTTGAATAGAAATAAGCAGTCAGTTGATCATACCCGTCTGTAGAGTCAGAGCAGAAAGTCTCAAGTTGAAGCAGATTCAACTTCTCTCTTAAGTTCAAGTTGATAGAATCCAGGAAGTCAAAATCAACACTTCTAGGATTGATTATCCCTCTTTTCAACAGCCTGGAATACACTTTTTCCTGATCCTTGGATTTAAACAAATCCATCCGATTTCCTTTCACCTTTGCAGCCACACCCATTCTAGGTTTAAATTCAAGGAACATTTTGTCATCATCGTTCCCATCAATCAGATTCTTTCCTGGCATACGAGGATCACTTGGAATATTCGCAATAGCCTGCTCTGCTTTTCCTTTCGGAGCAATTCCCAACTCTTCCATTTTTCGCAGAAAAAGGTATTCATTTCCATAATTTTTGTCCTTTAAAAAGTCATCTATATAATTTAATGAAGAACCGGTGCTTTTCAACGCACGATAAAGCTTATAGATAACAGAAGGTCTTTGAACTCTTACTGGGTCAGCTTCCTCAATTATCTCTTCTTCCAGATCTTGACTTGCACTTTGTGGGGCAGGAGATGCTGAATGACGTGGAGAAGAGCGAATCGGACTTTGTCGCTGACTTGGCAAGTCTTCTTCCTCTGTGAGATCGAAGTGAGTCGGTCCCTTCTCCATTCTTTGTGGTCCCCTGTTTGCGATTCTTGATGATTTCCTTGAAGACGACATCTTTCTTTGTCTATTGAAGGATTCCTTCACTTGCTTTTCCCAAGAAAAGATGACCACTTTCTCGACAATGGACAAAGAGTAGAAACAGTATCGAGAGGAGAATGCTTTTTAGGGTTTTGAAAAAAAAATTGGGGGTAGAATAACCGTATATATACCTCGGATTTGAAAAAGGAAGTTTAAACGACATAAATCAATAACTGCCAAAATTAACTTTCTTTTAAAAAAGACAAGTTTTTCAAATTTCACACCAATTATATCTAAATAATAAAACGTACCTTTTAGATAAAACAAACAAGAATTCGTACCTTAGACAACTTACAGTCTTTAGCCATGAATGTTTGAGTCTCAGGATTTAGAGTCTCAGAGATCTGAGTCTTAGAGTCGGTGAGTCTCTAGACTTTAACTTCTTCAAGCTTCAAAATGTTGAGTCTCGAGCGGATAAAGTCGAACTGATTTTTCTCCAAAGGCTTTGTGAATATGTCCGCTAGTTGACTTTTTGAATCAACAAATTGAATCGAGATTTCTCCATTTTGAATATGATCTCTAATGAAATGATGACGAATCTCAATATGCTTCGCTCTTGAATGAAGAATTGGATTTTTGGTGAGATTGATAGCGCTGGTATTGTCACATCTGATTTCTGTGCATGAGTCTTCAATGCCAAAGTCTTGTAGCTGTTGTTTTATCCATAGAATTTGCGAACAGCAGCTTCCAAGAGCTACATACTCTGCTTCTGTAGTTGAGAGAGCTACAGTGCTTTGCTTCCTTGAAAACCAAGACACTGTCCTGTTTCCAAGCAATTGACAAGTTCCAGAAGTGCTCTTTCTATCGACTCTGCAACCGGCCAGATCTGCATCTGAGTATCCTAGAAGATTAAAGTCTCCCCTCTTTGGATACCAAAGTCCGATGCTTGAAGATGAAGCAACATATTTGATAATACGTTTCACGGCAATGAGATGTGATTCTCTAGGATCTGATTGAAACCTAGCACAGATACAAACACTAAACAAAATATCAGGTCTAGAAGCAGTAAGATAAAGAAGTGAACCGATCATGCTCCTGTACAGCTTTTGATCTACTTTCTTCCCTTCTTCATCCTTGTCTATCTTCTGAGAACATGACATTGGTATGTCGGTCTTTTTGCACTTTTCCAATCCAAACCTTTTGACAAGATCATTCGCATATTTTTCTTGATGGATGAAAGTTCCTTCCTTCATTTGTTTTACTTGGAGTCCAAGAAAGAATGTTAACTCTCCCATCATACTCATTTCAAATTCATCCTGCATAGACTTAGAAAATTTCTTGCAGAGACTTTCATTAGAGGATCCAAAAATGATGTCATCGACATATATTTGAACAAGTAAAAAGTTTTTGTTTTCCTTTTTGATAAATAGAGTAGTATCTACTTTACCTTTGACAAAACCATTCTGTAATAAAAACTTACTTAGTCTGTCGTACCAAGCTCGAGGTGCTTGCTTTAGACCATACAGAGCCTTTTTCAGTCTAAAGACTGAGTTTGGCTTTTTTGGGTCTTCAAATCCAGGCGGTTGTTCCACATAAACTTCCTCATGGATAAATCCATTTAGGAAAGCACTTTTGACGTCCATTTGGAATAACCTGAAATTTTTGTAGCAAGCAAACGCAAGTAATAGACGAATAGCTTCTAACCTTGCAACTGGTGCGTAAGTCTCGTCATAGTCTATTCCTTCTTCTTGCGTATATCCTTTGGCCACGAGTCTTGCTTTGTTTCGTACGACTTTTCCTTTTTCGTTCATCTTGTTCCTGAATACCCATTTGGTTCCAATAACAGATTTACCTTTTGGTTTAGATGTCAATTCCCATACATCATTGATGTTGAACTGTCTGAGCTCTTCTTGCATAGCTTCGATCCAGCTTTCATCAGATAAAGCTTCTTCTATGCTTTTTGGTTCAATTTCTGAGATAAGAGCCACATCACTAGATTCTTCATGCCTTTTTGATCTGGTGCGGATTCCTTCATTAAGTTCACCAATAATAAGATCTTTGGGATGACTGGATTTGTGCTTCCAGTTACCAGGTTGATGATCTCTTTCTTTATTTGATTCTCCATGAGCGTCTTGATGATGGACTTCCAGAATCTGAGATGCTTCTTGAGATGTAGACATTTGAAGATCTAGAGCGGATTCAGTCTCTTCGTACTGAGTCTGGCTGGATTCATCTTGCACTGAGTCTTGGAATTTGACATTCATTGATTCTTCCACAGACTGGCTTTTTTTATTGTAGACTCTGTAGGCTTTGCTTGATGAAGAATATCCAAGGAAGATACCTTCGTCTGATCTTTCTTCAAACTTACCAACTCGATCATTTGCATTTTTCAAAATAAAGCATTTGCAACCGAACACATGAAAGTATGAAACAATAGGCTTCTTACCTTTGAACATAGGGGGTTTTATTAAGAATAGGTCTTAGAAAGACTCTATTTATAATATAGCAAGCAGTTGAAACAGCTTCAGCCCAAAATCGTGAAGAAATTTTACTTTCAATTAAAAGTGTTCTAGCCATTTCTTGAAGAGATCTATTCTTTCTTTCCACAACTCCATTTTGCTCTGGAGTATACGGAGAAGAAAACATGTGATTAACACCAGATTTATCACAGAATCTCGTAAAATCTTGATTTTCAAATTCACTTCCATGATCTGTTCTTATGCTCGAAATAGCACATCCTTTTTCATTTTGAATCTTTTTAGCAAACTTTTCAAAATATGAAAAAGTTTCTGATTTATTTGCAAGAAAATATACCCAGGTAAAACGAGAATAATCATCTACAATTACTAGACAATATTTCTTACCTCCAATGCTCTGGGTTCTAGTTGGTCCGAAGAGATCCATATGAAGCAATTGCAGTACATGATTAGTAGATACATGATTTATTTGCTTAAATGAATTTCTTACCTGCTTTCCCAGAATGCATGGAGTGCATTGGTCAGACTTTTGATATGGCAATTTAGGTAGACCTCGAACAAGCTGCTTTGAAGAAATTTTGGCTAATTGCTTCTTGTTGATATGGCCAAGTTTTCTGTGCCATAGAACTGCTTCATCTTGAATTGAGATTAAGCATTGTTCTTCATTTGGCTTTACATCAAGGAGATAGATGTTTCCATGCCTTCGACCCATAAAAGACTGAGTCGAATCTTTGCTAATTCCAGAACATATACCTTCTTGAAAGAAAATCTTGTAACCAGTATCACACAATTGGCTAATGCTGAGAAGATTGTAGTTGAGTCCTTCCACTAGAGAAACATTGCTTATTGTGAGATTTCCAATTTTCACAGTTCCGAATCCCACAATACTTCCTTTGCTATTTCCTCCGAATGAAACTTTTCCACCATTTACTTTAATGAGCTTTATGAAACTATTTGAGTCTCCTGTCATGTGTCTTGAGCATCCGCTGTCAAGATACCACTTTACCTTCTTTTTGACAGAGACCTGCATTCAAAAGAGAGTCTCAAGCTTTCTTTGGTACCCAAATTTTCTTGGGTCCTTTGATGTTAGTAGGATGAGCATTATTAGGCCATACTCTCTTAACAGGCTTCCAAACCATAGGACACTCTTTTTCAAAATGATCCTGACTGTTACATTTAGAACACCTTAAAGCATTTCGACCTACAGGTTTTACAAAAACTTTTTTGAAATGATTTTTATAAGCCTCTCTTGATGGTCTTTTCTTAATTCTTTCTTTTACTTTCGGAAAATCAATCAAAGGGATTGTTTCAGCTGTCATACCTAGACCCGACCTATTGAAGTAAGGTCTTTGGATTGAAAGAACTTTTTCAAGTTTTTCAGATCCTATTGAAAATTTCTTTGAAATATTTGATAAATCAGTTTTTAAGAAAGCATTTTCTTTTGAAAGTTTTTCTTCACTCTCTTTAAGAGTAGAAACATTCAAGTCTAAATTTTTTACCTTTTCTTCTAAAATGTTTTCCTTTTGTTTTAAAACTGAATTTTCCTTTTTAAGTTCTGAAATCTTTTTAAGAGAGGTCTTAAGACTAAAACATAACTCATCAATATATTTAGAGACTTTGACAGGGATTTTATAATCACTTACTTCAAATTCACTGTCTGAATCTGATCCGGAGTCTGAGTCTGATTGCGCCATCAGACACAGGTTGGCATATTCCTCATCACTTTCTTCACACTCTGTATCACTCCAGGTTTCGGCTTTAAGAGCTTTTCGAGATTTCTCAGCTTTTCCTCTTTTCTTTTTCAGAAGAGGACAGTTGGGTCTGATGTGTCCCTTCTTTTTACATTCGAAGCAAACTACATCTTTGTTTGGTTCCTCATCATCAACAGACTTGGTCTGCTGTCTCTGAAAACTTTGTTTCTTTGGGATGAACCTTCTGCCTTTTCTATTTAGTTTTCTAAATCTTCTTATCATGAGGGCGAGCTCCTCATCATCCATATCATCTTCAGAATCTGCATCATCAGAATCATCATTTGATTTTAGTGCAATAGATTTCTTACCTCTTGGATCTTCGTCTTCATTAATTCGTTCCACTTCGTAAGACTGAAGAGTTCCAATCAGTTCATCTACAGATAATGGCATGATTCTTTGGGTCTCTCTTATTGAAGTCTTTATATGATTCCAATCCTTGGAGAGTCCACGTAGAAGCTTGTTCACCTTCATGGGATCAGAAATTTTTTGTCCTTAGTTCTCAAGACCATTGATAATATCTGTAAAACGACTAAACATGTCAGTTATAGATTCTCCTGGTTTCATTTTGAAGGATTCATATTGACCAAGAAGAATGTTAATTCTGGTCTCCTTCACTCGATCTGTCCCTTCATAAGTGATATGTAACCTGTCCCAAACTTCTTTTGCTGTAACACAAGAAGATATTCTGTTATATTCAGTTGGTGACAAGGCACAATATAAAGAATAAATTGCTTTAGCATCGAGTGCTTGTCTCTTGTTTATTTCTTCTTGAGACATTCTGCTGGTTTCAACAGTTTCTTTCCCTCTTTCAGAGATTGATGCAGCAGCAGGATTAATTCCTCTTTCCACAACGTCCCATTCCAGAGGATCCTTTGATCGTAGGAAAGCTTTCATCTTGTTCTTCCAGATGTTGTAATCCTTTCCATCGAAGTAAGGAGGTCTGGTATTGCTTTGCCCCTCCATCAGCCCTAGTGCTAGCATACTAGCCATGGATCTTTTACTCTGAAGTGAAACACTTCAAACAAAGTAAGAACACGAGCTCTGATACCAATTGAAATAGCTAGTACGAGTACCTAGAGGGGGGTGAATAGGTATACACAAAAAATTTCTCGATGTTTGCACGATATTTAAACAATTAGAGAATTTGCAACAGTTAAAAATTCAATCGGAAGACTGAGTAAGGGAAAGAGAGAATTGAACACTCAGTTTATAGTGGTTCGGCTTGATTCAAGCCTACGTCCACTCTTCTGCACTGACAGCCGATTGGCTGGATTCCACTATGATCAAAGAGTTGTTACAGTGTTGATCTTCCTTGATTTCTAGGTGTAGATGATCTACCACACTCACTCAAGGCGTCACCAAGTATAAACACTCTCTGTATACAAATTCGCTCCGTCTCAACTAACAATCAAGGATCTTCAGACTCTGGAATTTTTCTATCGATCACACACTTAAAACAACTAGAACGTCTTCCTTTTATACTCCTTCATGCCATCATAGCCGTTGGCACTTACCAAAGGAATTCCTCCAATCTACCCGTTGGACGGAATCAATCAAGAAGATCATCCGAGCTATTTAAGGAATCTGATGATAGCCCATCAATCCTGTTCGCCCATACAATCAGGATCTCGGTTTCCAAGAATAGAATAATCCAAAATTATTTCGTTGACCATCGGATCTTCAATCGACCTTAGATAAGAATTAAAGAATCCGAAATGATTATCCAACCAAAGAATCTATTCCAGAGGATAAGATCGAATCCTCAACCATAAACCTTGGCTTTGGATTTCCTTCAACACTGGATTAGAAAGACTGTCGGTGAGAATAAAGTCTTGAATCTTGAGTCTTGAGACTTAAGTCTTGAGTCTTGAGACTTAAGTCTTGAGTCTTGAGTCTTGAGACTTAAGTCTTGAGTCTTGGGTCTTGAGAGAACAAAGTCTTCAGACTTTAAACTGACGGTCTCCGAACATGCAGACTTTAGACTGAAAGAAACGTTTTGTCAGCTTCAAAATATTCTGGAAAGATTTCTCCAACACTAGTGTCCTTCTCCTTCCTAAACTTCATCCTTTTCCTCTTGTTGAACAGAAAAGGGAGGTTGCGACATAGATGAACCTGTAGTTATGGAGTTTCTTTCTCCAGCTAGAGATATGATAGAGTGTGATTATGAAAAAAGAAAAGAAAAATTATATTCTTAACCATGTGTTGTATACTTGTGAATGAGGCAATCTTTTCTTAGTGAGTAGAGGGTTATGGCCATTTTCGGATCAGTGAAGGTTGTTGCTCTTCCTCTTGTTTAACGTTTCAACACGACTTGAGAATCACAAAGCCGGGAAAAGGAAGCCCCCTCTGACACCTCAATATGGTTTTTTTATTTTTTGTTGCCGACTTTGTTCATGGGAGGACATAACATCTCAAATCTGAGGAAAAGTAATTCCCACAACGACAACACTGAACAGAACCTAAGGAACTTTTGAAAGCGCAAAAGGGCAGACGACAAACTTTTGGGCGTGATGACTTCCAAATGGTGAAATCGGAAAAGCCCATCGGACACTAATCAAAGTAAGATTTTATTATTATTATTATTATTATTATTATTATTATTATTATTATTATTATTATTATTATTATTATTATGCGCCAATGTCAACTAAATTTTAAATGAGTATCAAAATATTATGGTAATTCACGTATCAACATTGCTTGTTTGAGGTGTTACCGATTAAAAAAAACAAAAAGCTTAAACGCACGAAATTTTGACTAAGTAAAAAGTGAGTGAATTTGGACACGAACTCGAATTCAAGTTAAACTTTCAAATGATAATATATTAAACAAAAAAGAAAAGCATTACAATACTAATTGAAATAGAAAGTCACACATCTTATCTTATTTAAAACATGAAATATACCTCGCCAGAAACTCGTAAGATTAGGAAATTCTCTCGCCAATTGATGTTTATTTGTAAAGGCAAAGTAGTTATTATGTTCCTAAGCAACGTATTAAAGAAAATGGTCGTGCATGCTGGTCTCTCATTCAGGAAGGGCATCACGCCTCTCTTTAAATAAATTGGCCATCTTCTCGTACCAAAAAGATATTAAGAAAAGTATTAAAAAAGTTCTAAACCTATTGCATTAGTATTACTTTAGTCGTAAACTTTTCAATTAAATCAATTTAGTCCTAAACTTTTTCACATTTGTACCAATTAAGTCCATATGACCAAATTATTCTAGAATTTGCTATCGTGGATGTCAACCATTCTATGTGATATAGTCGACACTGATGTTAATATTTTTAAATGATTTTTCATTTTTTTTTACTTTTTTCTTATTTCTCCTCTCTCTCTTTTTTTTTTCTATCCTTTTTCCTTTGAGGCATGGCCAATATTGGCCATGGCTGGCGACTAACCACAGGCAAGGGCCAACGAGGGTGTTGCGGCCCTCACCAGATTTGGTGAGGACACAAACCTTGTGGCTTGGGCGAGGGGGGCCCTTGCTACTTGGGCACAAGGGCGACCCCCACCAAACTTAGCAAGGGCAACGAGGGTTGAGCCCTGGCCTAAGTAGCAAGGGTCAAGCCCTTGCCCAAGCAGCAGGGGCCCCCCTCGCCCAGCCCATAAGGGTCATGACACCCTTGCTAGCCATTGCCTATGGCCAATTGTCAATCATTGTTGATGCAAGCCATAGTGCAAAGGAAAAAGAACAGGAAAAAGAACAGAAAAATTTAAAAAAAAAATAATCGAAAGAATATTAAAAAAATTATTTAATAGTGTTTGTCTCACGTAGGATAGCCGATATCCAGGTCAATGATTTCTAACTTAAATTGGCTGGATAGATTAAATTGATATAAATATAAAAAACTTAACACTAAATTAATCCAATTAAAAGATTTAAAACTGAATTGGTACAAATACAATAGGTTTATGACTTTTTTTATACTTTTTCCAAAAGATATTATTTCCCTTCATATCATATCATGCCACATTGCCTCTAACAATCATAAAATAGGACCAATTGTTCGTGCTCACTCATCATAATAGGGTTTTGTAACCATGTATAACACTATAAATTTATGCATCTTCGAATCGTGTCATATTCGGTTTAACCGTATGATCGTGTATAAACGTGTCAATCCGTGTTTGAAAATTGCAGACTTACCCTGCAACAAAGTGGGTTTTTTTCTTTTTTCCTATTGTAAAAATCCAGGTAATATGGGGCCACTGGATGATGTCCTCCATTTTATAATTAGGTGTTCACCTATTATATTCGTCTCGGAACTTTCGTTCGGGTTTCGGTTGATTAATTAATTAAAGCAAGATCCTGGACCGTCTGCGGCCTTCTTTTATGGGCCAATGTCGACCATTCCTTTTCATAAAGAAGTTAGTCCGTGATTTCCATAAAGATTCTTCTTTTTTCTTTTTTGACACCTCACCAAATGTTAGATTCGGTAGCATTATTAAGTAGTGAGAGAGTGAATTTATTCATTTAACTTGAATACGGTAGAAGGGATGAAAAGCACAGAGGAAAATTATCCAATCAATTTTAAAATTATTATACGGATGCCAATTCAATTTTAAATTTATTGATTTTACTACTTTAGTCATAAACCTTTATGCAGAATTCTAATATAGTTCATCTGGAATCTTTTCACTAGAAATAGCTAACATGGCGATGTACCACTTAGGATAGCCAGCGATGACTAGATCACATTATGAGTAGTTTCCGATGAAAATTGACCAGAATGACTAGGTGGTTTAGGACTAAGTAATATTGGAAAGTTTATGATTGAATTATTTAGAATTGATTGGGTAATTTTTACTGCAAGACTTATCTTATTTACAACAAGTGATTTCTAATTGGTATGCTAAAGGTTGTTTTTGGACGTTGATCATATGGGGTGATATTTCCGTATGTGATTGTCTTGTCAAAAAAATATGGGAGCTAAACTCCAATGGAAGGTATCTATCTCTAGTCAAATTGTAAGTTCAAAGTGTAAATTTTAGAATTAGGAAGGCATACTAGTACAATCATACTTACTTATATACGTGATCAAAGAATATGTTTTCCATCCTTTTTTGTCAACTCTTAGTACAAACTGGGTTAAAATACAGAAGACTGGGTGTTTTCCGTTCATATAATCAACCTGCAAAAACTTGAAACTTGCAGATAGTATGAAGCTGATTTTAATGTAGTGATACGATTTCTCATCTCCATTATGGCATAGGTATACATAAATTTACAAATTCAATTATTTCAACGACTTCATAAGAAAGATAATGTGAGTACTAGAGGTAATTGGTTTCATGGTGAATTCATACCTGGCTAATCCTATGACTCCCAGTTCCAAAAATTGAAATCACGAACCGTACTGATCTGCTTTGAAACCAATAATCAGCTCACTTTACATTTTGGGTAAAAAAATCAAATTCTTATAATAAAATAAAAGTTGTTCTATTTTGCAACAAATATATATTGGTCAAATAGTTAAATTGTTGTTTGCTCATCTTAAAAATTATAATTCAATTCTCAATGGCTGCAAAAGTATGTTTCTTATTTATTAATAGAGGCTTGGAAGCCGGTTCAGAATCAGGTGAACGCAGCGCCAAATTGGTTGAGTTAGTTCTTGAGTAAAACCAATGGTTTTAGCCTTAGAATTGGACTTAGACCAAACCAAATCGGGTCTTCTAGAATCAGCTTTGGACCTAATGTTCTTCTAGTTTCCAAGTTGAACTGACCGAGTGCTTACCCCAAGTAAATATTATATACTCAAATTTCAAATATGGCATAATAACTTGGACAAATT
The DNA here is from genome assembly GCA_019915185.1 of Eucalyptus camaldulensis. Lineage (NCBI taxonomy): Eukaryota > Viridiplantae > Streptophyta > Magnoliopsida > Myrtales > Myrtaceae > Eucalyptus > Eucalyptus camaldulensis. Next base: position 17,328,711 of record JAHSVA010000005.1, read on the forward strand.
CTTTTAATTTACGCAGCTTTCATAGGTATTTATTTATCATCCATATTAAGGCTGCGGAGAAACATGGCGCTTGTTGACCACATATTTTTTTTTAAATATTGTTAAAATTTATGAACCAATAAATTAACATATTCGATGAACTCATCGGAGCAACTTTAAGCCAACCAAAGAAAAAAAGAAAACAAAAAGCCATATGATTATCTTGCCATAGGTGAGCAACTTGGATCCCACGTCTCTTAGTCGTCAAACACATTCAAGTTCTGAAAACATACTAAAGCTTTCTATTTTTTTTTTTTTAAAGAAAGCATGCCATCTTAGTCTTAAATTCAATTCGTGTAGACTTCCGCTTAATCGTAATTAATCTTCGACAAATTTCTTTATTCCCATAAGCGAAGCATGCAAGTTTCGCGTTTGCCCAAACGCATGCTTCGATTGACTTTAAGCGAACAATTTTTTTTTTAATTTCCTAATTTTAAAAGTCAAAAATTATGAGGCAACTTGCTCTTAAGCAAAATTGGTTCCAAATTTTAATTTGTGAAAGTCAAAATTACAACAAAACGCAAGCTCCATAAAGCCAAACTAATATTGCCATTTTTTTTCTATATATTTAAGGCAAAATCTGGTTTCATCTTAATTTCTTTTTATATAAATTTAACCCTACTATAGTGGATTTTTATTAAACCTACACAATTTCTACTATTTAGCTTCAATGAGCGCGCAAGACCTTTTCCTCTCATTTTCAATTTTCAATCCCACATTTCCCTCTCTTAAAATAACTTCATCTTACTCGATTACATCATTAAAGTTGCCTTCTTCATTATTTTTTGTATCGAAAGATTCAAAAATTGAGATAACCTGTCGAATGTCTACATCTCTAAAGCATTGTAGTGTTATTGCACACGCGCACACCACGTAGATCCCCACGCAAAGTTACATGTCATGCGAGTAGAGGTCTAGATAACTTATCATATCACATTCTATTTGCAAAAGAGAGAGTTATATAAAACAAGAAAGAGATAAAGTCATCACTAATTCCTAAATCATTAGAGCATATACAATTTAATCCAGAAATATTCATTTTATTCTATCATTTCGACCATGCTACGGTTCGAGCATTCCCTAGTTCCTCCACTTTTCGAAATCGGTTTATATTACTATAAAACCTTCGTATTATTCACAAGTTTTCAAAATTTGACAATACTCAAACGTTGTGTAGAATTGTTGACCTTCCTTGGCCTGCCGTAAACGCAAAATTAATTTGACCATGAAAGTTTCCAGAGAAGACGGATCCTCCTCCCACCCACTAGAGAATATTCCTCCCCCTTGGAGCAATGACCAACAAAGTGGCATGACAAGGGGAACACGTATGATACCACGCGCGCCACACAATCGCCTCCATAAAACCGCAGCGACCACCACCACCAACATACGACGTTTCGAGAACTCCGAAGCACGCATTCATATATTCAGGTTCAGTGTCCGATCACTATTCCATTCTATCCTCTGATTTCTTCATGGCCGGTCTCCAGTACTACTTCTTCCCCACCGACTTCTTCTACCCTCGTGCCCCGTCGCCATCCCCCGCCGACGGTGTTGCCGCCAAGGCCGTTGTTCCTGTGAAGGCTGTGAAAGGGTTGGACGGCGGAGACGACTTCGTTGGTCAGAAGAGTCCTCCTCAGCCCTCCTCCGCTTCTGCTTCCGCCACATCATCATCGCTGACGCTCTCCCAGTCAACCATCGAGAGAGAGCTCCGTCGTGGACGGCCCATCATGATCTCGGACACTCCTAAGCAAGCCTGACGCAGTCGATGGTGAACTGTGATTACCCGGAAGAGGCTTTATAAATAAGCGCTTCTTTTGTAGTATATTCTGATCGATTTCGCTTTTGAATTTATGTTGGAAGTTCGTATGTGCTATGCTCACAAAGACTTCCGTAAATATAGTGTTGCGCCGGCTTTTCTTGAACGTGTTTGAAGTTGTTTGTAGATGAGAGGCTATTTCTCGTGTTCAACCGTTATAAAAAAAAAAGTTAAACATGCCTCTTTCTGAATGCAAAAGGCTTCCAGATGGTACTCCTACCGGTGGGAATGTCTATTGGGTTAAAGACAACGTAGAAGTAGCCGTAGAGGTGAACATTGGAAAAGAAATGAACGAAAATTTAGTTCATTGATACTGTCAAATTACAAGCTTACGGGTCTTAAAAAACCTTTCGATAGCGATCCTAAGGCAAGCTCAATTATTATATAATTTGGTCTTTTCGGCAAGGCATTGGGCCTTCACCGATTGTTGTCGATCCAAATCAGATTTGTATCAATCGGCTTCCTTGGATATCTTGTGACACCCTGTATGAAATTAAGTAATTCCTTCCGTTTGGCTTTCACTATTTCGATAGGAATTTTAACGGTGACACTAGCCGCAGGTGGAACTTTAGGCTTCTATGTCTCTTATTGACTGATTTTCCTTACACCCTCCAACTCAACTTGATTTAGAACTGATATCATTGGTGGATATTCTTCTATGACGTTGAGAGTTGATGTCCCGGGATTTCACGAAATAAGTACTTGATTTTCTAGCTCGTTTGTCGATGGCACTGGAGACTCTTGGTTAATTGAAGTGTTGGACCGAGTAATAGCAATTTCTGGATGTGACGGCTCAATGGTTTGAGGAGCTGGAACTTGAGTACTTTAGACGCTGGTATTACAACTGATGCACGAATGGGCACATTATGGCCACCGGCTAGTGTGTCTCAACGGTTCCAGGCTCGGTTTGAGCGGGCACATCAAATCCTATTTCCAGTTCACCGTCATAGCTGTGGTCGTCCCAGCCATTACGGCCGAGACTACATTCTTAGTAATTGATGACGATGGCTTGGAACTTGGGAAAACATCTCTATGAAATTGTAATGATTCCAAAATTCTGTCTTTGGCACTAATATATATATATATATATACCATGATAAGTGCACATAGTAAAATAGTTTTGTAGGCGTCAACCACCATGGTAGTCCAGGTTTTCAACCCTAATTGTGAAGATTCCCCTGTTCTAAACCCTAATTGTCCAGAATTCTCGTGATCCTCCATCCCAATCTCCTCACTTCCCCTCCTTCTCCTTCTCCGTATCTTCTTTTGGAACTGTCTTCGGTTTTTTTCGGAGAAAACTTCTTTAATCTCCATTGCTCATCCCTGTCTTCTCCATCACAATTCCAGTATACAACAATTACCCATACAATCAAACCCTAATACCATAGGCTTTCAAGTATTGCGAAGGAAATTAGCTTCTTCCATCACCCTTTTTAATCTCCAACCTTCTCTCGACGTGCATATGGTCTATATACAGAACCCTATTTCACCAACTTTGGTTATGCTTACATCCCTCTCGGAGACCCCTGCATGGCTCGACTATCCCTAATAAATGCACTACCTTGTCTCTATTAACCTCAACTTGTAGCGTCAATTACTCTGGATTTTGCATTAATGGATACCCAAGACCAAGAAGACAGCTCCCGACTTGCTGCTCTCTGCCATAGGATGGGGCGTCTTTGGTCTGAACAGGAAATCGAAGATTGGGAAGATTCGCCGCCCTTGGAAAAAATGGAAGAATGTAAACTCATGTTAGTAGGTAAAATATTCTCAAATCCCTCCATAAATTTTCAGGCTCTTTAGAATACTTTAAAACGGGCTTGGCAAACAGAGCAAGTAGAAATTACTTAGCGGGAAGCAGGTATATATATAGCCAAGGTCAATTCTGAAAGCGAGAAAAATAGGATTTTAGAGGGCGGACCTCGGTTGTTTTCTAGTCATTTGATCATATTTAAGCACTGGAAACCAAATACCCCCTGCATTGTTATGAGTTCTCCACTTGTGCTCTCTAGGTGCAAGTATATGGCTTGCAGCTGGAATGGTGCTCCGATGATATGCTTTGTAAGGCTATTAAGAATGTGGGAAAGGTGATGGAAGTCAAGCTTGACACTAAAGAAAACTCAACCTTTAAAGTAGGCAGGGTATGCGTAGAATTCAACTTAAAAGAGTCACTGAAAATAGGACAGCTCATATGTATAGCAGGCAAAGTAATCTAGCTAGATTTTCGATATGAAAGACTACCTCATTTTTGCTATTCATGTGGCAAGATTGGCCATTATGCTTATGCAACGTATTGCAAGGATATCCCATTTACAGAAGCTAAGATGGAAGGAAACAAAAAAATGGCATATGGTTAGTGGTTGCGGGCAGAGGTAAAACAGAATAGCCCATACTGGATTACCTTTTATGAGCCCAAGGATAAACAGACTGATGAGGTGGTACCAAAGACGCCAACTTCTTCTAATCCTTTGATCCTTGCACTTCCCCCTTACACTGAAACAAACATGGAAGAATTGTAGCAACCTTTTCAACACCACATCCTAGAGAATACACAATGGGCAGACACATTAGTAAGTGCAAATGATATGTTACCGTTAAAAATGAAGGGTCTTCAGTATGATGCAGACATCAACATCGAGCTGGATAGAGGAATTCAGCAACAAGCAGCAACCCCTGTTATCAGTTCTGCTCTTCAACCTACCAAGCTTCAAGTTTCTGAAGGTATTCTCCCTTTCCCGTTACTGAAGGGCAAACTAAAGTTAGGTACTAAAGGGCAAACGAGAGTCAATCTCAATCCCAAGAAGCAGAAGAACACTAGACTATCGACCAAGGCAAGCATTTCAAAGAAAATAAAAAGATACACTCCATATGAGATGCCTACTACAATAGTGGAAAATCTGGATGAAAGACAACTAATGGAAACACATGTTATTTTGGCCGAGGAAATAGAGCAGCGGGCTTTGGTGGCTAGCCCTCAACAGCCACCCAATGACAAATAAAATACTTAGTTGAAACTGTCAGGACTTGTGTTCGGCCCTGACAGCTTGAGCCCTAAAGGCCCTTGTGGCAAAAAAAGAGCCTGATCTTGTTTTTTTTATGGAGACCAAAAATCAAGAGGCATTTTTACAAAGATTCTAGTATCGTCTTAAGTTTCAGAACTCTTTCGTGCTCAACCCACTTGGCCTAGTAGGAGGTATGGCCTTATTTTGGCTTGCTCACATCAATATTCTGATGAATCGGTCAGACTTGAACATGTTTGATTTCTTTTGTATGGATACAAGAACTGGTGAGACTATGCATCTTACCTGCATCCACGCACCTTCAATCTATTAAGTACATCAACTTTTTTGGAACGAACTGAGACAGATCGCACTATCTAACACATTACCCTGTATTTGTGTTGGTGATTTTAACAAAGTTCTCTACCATTGGGGAAAAGAAGGTAAACGATTAGCTTAGCCAAACAGAATGCAATCTTTTAGAGACGTTTTATATTACCGTTCGCTAATGGATATAGTTAGTAAGAGCTGCACTTTTACTTGAATGAATAATCGGGAGGGAGAGGAATTGGTGAAAGAAAGTTTAGATCGGGTTCTCTATAATTTGGATTGGCAGGTGACTTATCCAGAAGCTGAGGTTATAGCTTTACCTACAGTGAGCTTAGATCACAGCCCATTATTTCTATATATTGAAGCTCTTCCAAAGCGTCAACTTAAGCACTTTTTTTTCGAGGCGTTCTGGTTGCAGGATAAGGAATGCCGTGAGGTTATTTTTGAATCCTGGAATTTAGTCCAAACATCTAGGTACAATCTACCTCAAAGACTACAAATAGTCTCTACAGCACTTATGAAGTGGAGTAGATCGAAATTTTCTGCAGCTCGTCATCAAATCTCTCATTTATAGCATTAGCTTCAAACAATTGTTAATCAACCAAACAGAAACACCGATACACAACAGATCCACTATCTAAAGGCAGAGATTCAAAGACTATGGCAGCAAGAGGAATAATTGTGGGCGATGAGATCCAAAATCAATTGGCTAAAGTGGGGCGACAAAAATACCAATTTTTTCAATGCAACTTCTCTCCAACGAAGGCAGCAAAATAGAATCATAATGCTTCAAACTAATGACAATCATTGGGTTTGCGACGAGAGTGCTTTAAAGGCTATGATGGGAAGCTTCTATTCCAACCTTTATCAATCAACGGGTCATCGCAACTATGGTTCTATCCTTAATCAATGCCCGCTAGTGGTCACGACAGAGATGAATGAAGGTTTGACGGCGGAACTAACTCAGGAAGAGGTTCAAAGAGCAGCCTTTCAATTGGGGTCAACTAAAGCCCCAGGACCAGACGGCTTAAATGGCCTCTTTTATCACACTAGGATATTTAGAGGATATTTTTCTGTCAGTGCAGGATTTCTTCAAAAGGGGAGTTATGCCAGTAGAGCTTAATAAGACCATCATCGCTCTAATTCCCAAGGTACCACATCCAGAACGTTTAGATCAATATCGCTCTATAAGCTTATGTAATTATGCTTATAAAATTATTTCCAAGATACTTGCTAATAGGCTCAAACCCTGGCTTTCGAATCTAATTTCCATTAAACAAAGCGCCTTTGTGAGTGGCCGTCAAATCCAGGATAATATTCTCATAGTCCAGGAGGTGCTTCATCAGTTATGGATTCGAAAACAAAAAGGGGATTTTAAGGCAGTTCTGAAAATGGATATGAAGAAAGCAACGACCGAGTGGAATGGGATTTTCTTGAAGATTATCTTAGGTTTTCACACCACTTGGGTCCAATGGGTAATGCAATATATCACAATAGTCTCTTTTAGTATCAGATTCAATGGCAAACTTTTAAACTACTTCCATCCAACACGCAGCCTAAGACATGGAGACCCACTTTCTCCTTATTTGTTTATATTGCTGGCAAATGTCCTGTCTAACCTTATTCATCAGGCTCTCGATATGGGAAACATTAGAGGCATCAAGCTCAACAAGTTCTGTCATATCCTATCTCATTTATTATTTGCAGATGATGCCATATTTTTCTTAGATGGTAAGTTGCTAGAATGTCAAAATATTTCTAATATTATAAATCAATATTGTTTGGCAATAGAACATGAAGTAAACAGGAATAAATCTAGAATATTTGTCAGTAAAGATTGCCCTATTGGCCTACAAGAAAATTTGGCCAATGAATTCAAAGTACCTTTGATGGTTAAAACAGGCAAATATCTAGGAATTCCCTTAGACTGGGGTAGATAAAAAAGAGAAATGTTTGCCTGGATAATGGGAAAAGTTCATTCAAAATTAGAAGGATGGAAAGAAAAGTTAATATCAAAGGGCAGCAAGGAAATTCTGATTAAGTCTGTTGTCCAAGCGATCCCTCAGTATGCTATATCTATCTTTAAAACTCCTACATCTATTTGCAAATCCATTGAGAAGAAGATTGCTCGGTTCTGGTGGCAAAATAATAGTACAAAACTTGATATCCACTAGAAGAGTTGGGAGGAGCTCAAAACTAGTAAGAGTAAAGGAGGACTCGGCTTTAGAGATCTTATGGATTTTAATAGGGCAATGCTCAGGAAGCAAGCCTAGCGTTTAATCCAGTGACCCTCCTCCCTTTGGAGCATGCTATTTAAAGGTATTTATTATCATTCATGTGAATTTAGACATGCTGAGAAAGGAACTAGACCGTTGTGGGGTTGGCAGAGCTTGTTGGTAAGAAGAGATTTAATTTTACCAAGACTACAATGGGCGGTGGGTGATGGAAGCAAAATCAGAACTAGGGAAGATCATTGGTTACCAAAAGGAATTTTGGGCAGTCCAACTCTTCGAGATGAACCCCTGCTGGTGGCTGATTATATTGACTACAACAACAATACATGGAACGTTCCTCTCTTAAACAGGTACTTTGATGACTCCACTGTTAGTGAAATATTTATTGTTTAGGTAAGACCCAATTACATAAATGATCAAATTATTTGGACTGACTCTACAAACGGCAAATATATCATAAAAAGTGGCTACCAATCAGTCAGAATAGCAGCCCTCAGTAGTACTCAAAATAGAGCAACTACTTCTGTTCAAGCCCCAGATGTTTTGTGGAAGAAAATCTAGAAGCTGAAGATTTCCCCGAAAATACGGCTATTCTTGTGGTCCCTAAGCCATGATGCTCTACCAACCAAAGCTAATCTTTTTCATCGCCACATCACCTCAAATCCAATCTGCCCAATATGTTCTACCAACGAACCAGAGATTGCAATACATACCTTTCTACTTTGTCCATGGACAACAACTATTTGGTCACATCCAATGCTTAATATTCATGTATCAACACAGGGTATACAAATCTCGGAGCTTGGATGGCAAACAGAATTGAACAGAATCATGACTCACCTTATTTCAAAGCTGTAGCTACAATCTTGTGGCATATGTGGAAGACTAGAAATAATTTCGTTTTTCGGCAACAACAACCTGATCCAATTTGGGTCATTAATCTAGCATTGGCTTATATCCAGACAGCACAGCTTTCCAACTCTGACGGAGGAGGCATTGGACGCCACCATCTCAAGCCAAACGATTTATGGAGACCTCCAGATCCCGGTTTCCTAAAGGTGAATATCGACAGAGCGTTTCAATTAGAGGTAATGAAGGGACTATGGCGTGCATCTGTCACAATCTAAATGGAAAACTAATAGATGGCCTTACTAGGAGTTTTATCGCATCGTCAGCTTTGTAGGTGGAATTTCAAGCATTAACAATCACTCTTCACTACCTGCTGGAGCAGAGCAAGGCGCACGATCGGATGGTGCTCGAATCTGACTCAAAAATTCTGGTGGAAACAATCCAAGGTTTAAGATCTACACCATGGGAGGTCAGGTCCATCTTTGCTTAAGTGGCGGCTCTCCTTCAAGGCTTCTCCAATCTACAAATTAGGTTTTGTCGAAGGGGGGCTCAGTTTGTGGCCGACTAGGCTGCAAAGGCCCACAAAAATGGCACACTTCCCCTAAACTAGCCCGTTTCACCTCCTTCTGCTTTGTTAGACATACTGTATTAGGATGTTTTGGCTGCCAGTTGTGCTCTTAACTTTCATGAATGAATTTTATCCTTTCAACCAAAAAAAAAAAAATTGATTCCTTTGTATCAACAAAGACAAGAAGCTAGGTCATGACAATTAGATAAACAAGTGCCAATGTGAGTGGTATCTCATAGTGACTTGGAAGAACCAGAGCCAAACTAGTGTTTTTGAAAGCCTTTGGTTACCAATAAAAGCGGAAGGATCATTGATCCTATCATCACACATCATTTCATGAAGAGCATCGAATTGTACTAATGATGAGTTCCCACTTATGATGGTGGGGAATGCATCTGAATGTGACTATTGATGATATAGAAAAAAGTTGTGACAAGACTAGGCTCCATAGCTGAAAAACCGAGAAAGGTATCATAAAAGTAGCTTTTGGGTTTTTGTCTCAGTGAAATAACAACCACAATAGACTCCATTTTGGGAAACTACCAATCTCTTATGCACTCTTCAAGAGGAAATTTATCCAAATGTTGTGGCGATGTTTTATTCCAATCTTTGCTTTCCAAACTGTGATGGTTTCATTTTTATATTTGGCAAGCAAGATTACACCGTCATTGTTGAAGCTCTAGTTGACTTGATTCACTCCCCTTCCTACTAATTTGAAAAACTCCCTATAAACCACATTAAGGCTTATTCCTTTATTTTTGAAAGTCTCAAGCTAGTCCGTGGAGATAAGATATTGTGGAGTACGCTGCCGCTTAAAGTCAACATGATCTACAAAATAGTTGCTATGTGCCTATGCTCCAAATTGTCATCAGCAGACGACATTTCTCATTATGAGGTAAGACTTTTATGGGCCATCATGAACAATGTAAGTTTCTCTCTACCCCGGTTGATCATTTTCAACATGTACCAAATTTCAAAGAGGTAATGGGAAAATTGTTTATGGAGCCTCGTTGCTCTCATTCTATGGACAAAAGGTACCGGCATCACTAGTGATCTCAAGGCCAAGAAAATGATCAACCTTGAGATTAGTAAGGATTCCCTCAAGAATGATGCTGCGTTTGACACTTGATGGTTAGGTAAAATGCATAATGACATTGTCCGAATCAAACATGGTGATAATGAGGCTACAAAGGAAGTCTTGAAGGAAAGACTCAAAGGTGTTAAGAAAGCCATGCAGCGCAAAGGGAATGCATCAGTGGTGATTCCAAGGCCATCCACTGCTCGCCCTTGTCCAAAACAATCAACATCTCAGGAAGAGACTGCTCATAGGAAAGAAAAGAATAATGCATTTGACAATGCCTTGCTTTATGAGGAGATTTAGGAATTGAAGGGCATTGTAAATTCAATTGCCAGATACCTTGTTTGATTGGAGCAAGCCATCCTATTCCTTCAATATCATAACCTTATGCGACCATTCCTTGAGCTGTCTCCTACTACAAATTGATTCCCTCCTCAAAAAAGGGATCTCGTAGATCTTAGGGATTTATGCTCTAACATCTCCGTCGTTATTAACTATGCGGATGATGTTTCTCCCTGTTGACCGAAATGAAGGATTTGTTTTTTTTTTTTTTTGGTCTTGCACTTATATTATTTTCTATGAGAACAAAAAGGGATAGAGGTACACAATGTGGTGATTATGAGTATTATGAGTACAATTAAAGATTATTGTGAGATGACATTAGACAATTAATTTGAGCGACGCTATGATTATGCCTTAACTCATATCTGTTGCACAGTCAAATTTTTATGTATGTCACATTACTAAACTGAAATTATTTGAACATATGTTGTGTCTTAATGTCTCTCTCCAAATGAATTGAATTTGACCAACATTGGTCTTACTATTCTTATTGAAGAAATCCTTGGGACAATTTTGTTATCATAAAAAAATGAAGAGATTGTTGGGAAAACATCCTTATGAAATGATTCCAAAATAGTCTTTGGCACTCAATCTACTATTATAAGTGCCAATGTAAAATAGTTTTGCAAATGTCAATTATTCCTTTGTATTAGTAAGGATGAGAAAATAGATTGGAATGATTAGATCAACAAGAATCAATGTGCGTGGTGTCTCATGGTGGCTTGAATGTGCCAAAGTCAAGCTGGTGTTCTTAAAGATCTTTTGTTATTGATAAAAATGAAAGGATCATTGATCATGTCATCACATGTCATTTCATTGGTATCATTACTAAGTATTGTCAACCAACTCACTTATAATTTGCACGTGCTAATAATGAGTATTAGATTGTACTGATGATGAGTTACCACTGATGATGGTGAGGTATCTATCTAAAGATTACTATTGATGGTACTGAAAAGAGCTGTTACAAAATTGGATTTTGTAACTAAAGTATTGGGAAAGATATTAGAAAAGTAGTTACCAAGTTTCAATCTCAGTTAAGAGATAGCTTCAGCAGACTCCATTTTGGGAAACTTGCCAATGTTAGAAAAAAATGATTATATGAGTAATCCTGATTTTGGCATGGGTCTCCACCAACTCTGAAATGGCTCACTAGGTCTCCAATAATTAGATTGAAGATTTCTATAGAAGAATATAAGCAAAGCTTGAAGGAGGTGGACACGGGATATATCACAGTTATGCTTTGAAGAAGAAATCCTCTCTATTTTTCATTTGATATCTCTCTTTAAAGACTTAGCATTGTGATAGCATATAGTCAAGTGTACAAGCGTGAGTGCAGATGATGTGTCTTGATAGTGTGATCAATAGTGTGAAAGGAATAACACTTGTCAATTGTAACTTATAGTGCTAATTACTGGCGGAATCCATTGTTAAGGTTGTTAACTGGAGAGTAGACGTAGGTTTGGGAATAAAGCCAAAATATTATAAATCATTGTATGATCTACCTTCATTGTTCATCATTTGATTTATCTACTCACTATTATCACATACGCTTATCAACATTCCAATAATGTACATTGCTTACTGTTGCAATATTCCATGAAATTTTTTTTAGTGTCATCATTCAATCTAAATCCCCATCTAGGTTGTATTGTTAGTCTCAACAAAAGCAGCCACCAAAGAGTTTCTTGCATTTGTAGATATAAAATCGTAAATTATAGTATATTGGCGAAATAATTATTAAGAGCACTACCATTTTCTTTGAAATTGATTCATTGTTCTGTCGCTAGAATTGATGTTTGAGTGATTAAGCATAAATAGCCTATTACCAATGTCGATGTCGAAGTTATTGACTCTCTCAAATTCATTGGCAGGAGCATCAATTACTTCATGCTCATCAACATCCACACCAATGTTGGTATTAATGACTTGCCAGTCTACTATTATAAGAAGGTTTTGAACGTTGTCAATGTCAAAGCCAATCTTTAGGGCCAAGTAAGTTCTGGGCATCATTGACATCAATGATGACATCGTTACTTAGACTTCGTGAGGTCTGCATCATCAGTTTTCTGTGTTTGGTTGAAGCTAGTCCCTCGTTTCCGTATCATACAAGAATCCAAATCCTCTTTGATTGTTTCTTAACAGCTCTTATGAGGGAAACTGTACTAAATTGGTTGTTGTAATCGAAGAGAAATTGTAAGAAATGTGACAATAAAATGAATGGATGAGGCCAAACTATTCCTTTTCTTTTGCGGCTTTTGTGGGGATTTTGATGGAAAAAGTTGAGGTTAGATCTCAAGAGTCCCTCTCTAGCTTCTTATGAAGCAAGTACTGTGATTGCTTTCTTGATAGTCTTTGAAGGAAAATGATTGTTCTCTTTTACCTTTTTGAAGATCAACCCAATGCCATCGCTAAAGTATTCAATACAGTAAAAAATTCACCATTCATCAAATTCATGGGTTAACCTGGGGCCCATTTTACATTCTATGAAAGTTTGTCGATTGTATACTTCTCTAGTACTCCCATCACAACATTCAAAAGTGCGTCACTAATCGATCCATACTTAATCTTCTTCCAAAAAGGATATTCCATAAAATAAAGGATTAGCATAAGAACACCCTATGTGAGCTCAAATTGTCTAGCATGGTATTAGGATAAATAGATTTCAAAACCGGGGTAAACTTCTCCCTTTATCGATATCTTCAAAGGAAGACCGATGAGGGCAAGCACACCAAGCCAAAGCTTTGAAACCTTCTTTGGGAGAAAGAATCAGAAAAAACCGACAAAAGCAAGACCACAGAGAGGAAAGAAATTGATGAAACTATTGGTCTGATAGTTAAAGAATTTAATGAAGTATTTGAATGGAGAAATCTTTTGTGAATGGGTTTGAGTCGATAGCTCAATAGAAGATTTCTTTGAGTGTCAAGTTGGACCTTTATATCTTTGGCATGGGACAAAGAAAGTGTCTCACCAAAAAGTAAAGTAGGAAAGTACAGGTTGCCTGAGCTTGAAAAATCCAAAAATGATCGAATACACCCAAAGTGTCTTCATGTATCAACAAAGATGCATGTGCGATTCATTTATACGGAACAACAAGAACAAGTCAGCCTAAAGTGAATTTTGTGCCTTTGGATACTCAGCTCTAGTTCTTTATTAAGCATTCTACTTCTTGTCCTAATCGGCATGAAACCTGACCCAATAAAAACCAAATATCAACTTTGATGATGGATATTCATCATGTGAAGCCATTCTCAGCAAAATAAAACAAGATAAAGTTACCACTAATCACTAGATTGTTGGAACTTATACAATCTAATCTGAAAACTTTCATTTGTTCTATCAATTTAGCCATACCATGGTTCAGGCATGCCGTAGTTCCTCAACTTTTCAAAACTACGTTATATCAATCCTCTATGTTATTCAAAAGTTTTTAAATTACAAAAATACTCAAACTTCAAAGATTGTTTCATTTCAATCAATTTCTTAAACCAAATAAAACCTGGACTATTATTTACTTACCTTTGTATGCCTGAGTCCATCGAAGTCGAGCTCAAGTTTCTTGAGGCTAGTTCTAGACACCAATGCCCCTATCCAAGTCCTAGTAGCCATGCTCGAGTACTCAAGCTGTCATGCTCATGTCATTAATGCTTGGGCTCGAGTCCATCTAGGCTAGGCTCAATTAATCCATGGTTAGGCCCAAGTTCATAGATGCTAGGCCTAAGGCCCTAATGCCCATGCTCGGATCCTTAGCCACTATGCCTAGAGACCCGACTCCTACGCTCGTTACTGGTGCCCAGCCCTAGGTCCACAACGGTTGAGCCCAATGCGCCAATACCTATGCCTATGTCCCTGACAGTCATGTTTGAGTATGCGGCTCCTTTGCCCTAATCACTAGTATCCGGGCATGGGTCCATCAATGTCGAGCCCAAATCCAAAAAGGCTGGGGCTGGGTCCATTGAGCATTGGGCCCATGAACCCGATGCTTGTGCATGGGTACTCAACTTCAACACCCAAGTTACTAGCACTCAGTTGGGTCCATTAAGGCCAAGCCTAGATTCACAAAGGCAAGGCTTGAGAGTCCAATGCTTGTACTCAGGTCCTAGACAACCATGCTTGGGTACTCAGCTTCAACACTGATGTCACCAATGTTCAAACTAATATAGCTAGTATAAGTACCTAGAGGGAGATGAATAGGTATATAAATGATTTTTCTCGATAATTGCACAATACTAGACAGTTGATAGATTTGAGACAAACGATAATCAAAGTAAGACTGAGAAAAGAGAAAATTGAACACGCGGTTTATAGTGGTTCGGCTTATGTCAAGCCTACGTCCACTCTTCTGCACTGACAGCCTATTGGCTAGATTCCACTATGAACAAAGAGATGTTACAGTGTTGTTCTCCCTTGCTTTCTCGATGTAGATAATCTACCACACTCGCTCAAGGTATCACTAAGTATAGACACTCTTTGTGTGTACAATTTTGCTCAAAATGTATCGACTGATAATCAATGTACTTCAGACTCTGGAATTTCTCTATTGATTATGCACTAAAGCAACTAGAATGTCTTCCTTTTATACTCCTTTATGCCATCATATCCGTTGGCACTTACCAAAGGAATTCCTCCAATCTACCCGTTGGACGGAATCAATCAAGAAGATCATTCGAGCTGTTAAAGGAACCTGACGATAGCCCATCAATCCTATTCGCCCATACAATTAGGATCTTGGTTTCCAATAATAGAACCTTCCAAGAATATTTCGTCGACCATCGGATCTTCAAACGATCTTGATTACGAATAAAAGAATCCGTTATATTTATCCAGCCAAGAGATCTTCTCCAGAGGATAAGATCAAATCCTCAACCAAATACTTTGGCTCTGGATTGCCTTCGTCACTAGATTAGAAAAACTGTCAATGAGAATAGTCTTGAGTCTTGAGTCTTGAGTCTTGAGTCTTGAGTCTGGTGATCTGAAAGTCTTCAGACTCTAAACAGAAGGTCTGTACCTATCCAGACTAGACTGATAGAAACGTTTTGTCAACTTCAAAATATTCTGGAAAGATTTCTCCAACAATCTCCCCCTTTTTTTTATGGTGACAAAACTTTCCTGTAGATTTGAACAACTTTGACCTGCAAAACATTACTCAAGCAATATGGCTATCTCATAAAATAAATCAACCAGACTCTGCACCCACAAAAAATTGGTTAGTTTTTCATGAGTAAGATCATATAACAACACTTGATATAAATGCAAACAGTCAAACACCAAAATCCACACAAGTCAGTCAAATTCAAGTTCACACCCAAGTCATACTCAAATATTCATACACGTCAAAGTTTAAAGAGTTTAAAGAGTTCAAATTGCAATTCTCCCCCCTTTTTGTCATCATTAAAAAGGTGAGAAAAAAGTCAAGTCTTCTTGGGAACGCGCACAATTTGGAAATCTCCCATCAATTGGACGATGCCTTCCAGCCTCTTCAAGTCTTCCCGTAGATGAGCCACCTCTTCTCCTTTGGCATTGGCTTGAATTTGAAGAGCGAGAGCTTTCATTTGATCTGCCAGGGTAACAGAAGATGCTTGTCCAGCATTTTTCATGACTTGAAGTTCACATTCCAAAGCATAGATTTGACCCTGCATTTCCAGAAGAACATCAAGGATACGACGAAAATCTGCTGTATTGTCCGTCTGTGTGCTTGCATTTGCTTTTTCGGATGGAGTGAAGGCAGACGATGGAACTTCAGTGTAATCGAGTAGATTTGGTGTTGACGTATCATGTCCTTCTTCAGGCATTTGAGAAGCCTAAAAGTCTTCTGGATTTGCTGGTGAGCGACTCACACCTTCACTGTTGACAGCATGTGGTGTAGTCCTTCCTTGCTCACCATCTCCCCCTGTCTCTAAGACCTCAATTGGGGAAGAGTGATGGTCATGCTCTTCTGCGCCTTGATTCCCTTCCTCTGCAGCTTCATCTGCAGACTTTTCTTTTTTTGCTTCTCCTTCTGCTTCAGCTTCTTCTCTTCATCTTCTTTCTCTTTCTCTTGTTGCTCCTCTGCTTCTCTATTCTTTGCTTGTCCCTCTTCTTCTCTCTGTTCTTTTTCTTCTGCTTCTTTTCCTTTCTTCTGATGTTCTGTTGATTCAGGTATAGAATGTCTGGTTCTTTTCAATGCAGGGATAGTGAGATCTTCCTCTTCATCTTCATCCTCCAAGATAAAAGTTCTTTTCTTTTTGGATGGAGCACCCATGGGCTCCTTCCCTTTTTTCTTTGATGCAGAAGATGCTGAAGTGTTCACTTTGAACTTCTTAATTGCCTTACTAAGCTCTCTCAGATGCATTTTAGTCAGCATTTTCAAACCCACCACCATTTTGTCGCATGGTCGAACACAAAGAGTATGTGGAGGTTCAATGTTCAAGTGTCTGAAGATCTTGGTCACAAGACCAGAATAAGGCAATTGGCCCTTGTCTTTCACCATTGCTCTGTACATGTGAAAGAGAATGGTGTGAGGGAGAGAGAACTTTTTCCCTGAATTGATCGCATACATCAATTTTGCCTCGGAATTAGACACGTCAGTCTTTGATGTAGACTTTGGCCTAATATAGTTGATCACAATTTTGTGAAGCAAGATGTTGATGGCATGCATTCTTGAATAGGTAACTCTTCCTTCTGTACTCCTGTCTTTGACAAGTTCAAGAGTGGTACGAGCGATTGAAACCTTGATTGGTTTATATCGTCCTCTTTTGACTCCAATTATGTCTGCCAACATGTCTACATCCACCTCATAAACTTGGTCTCGAACACTGAATGATATTCTATTCGCATTCAAAAAGCTAAGATTTGAATAGAAGTATGTTGTTAATTGCGCATAACCGTCTGTGGTATCGGAGCAGAATTGCTCAAGTTGAAGCAGATTTAATTTCTCCCTTAAGTTCACATTAATGGCATCCAAGAAATCGAAATCAACAGTCCTAGGATTTATCACCCCTCGTTTCAACAATCTGAAGAACAAATTCTCCTGTTCCTTCAATTTAAACAAGTCCTTCCTTTTTCCCTTCACCTTCGCAACAACTCCCATTAGAGGTTGAAATTCTCTGAACATTTTATCATCATCGTTCCCGTCAGTCAAATTCAGTCCCGATACACGAGGGTCACTTGGAATATTCGCAAGTGCTTCCTCAGCCTTTCCTTTGGAAGCAATTCCCAAATCCTCCATTCGTCGCAGAAATAGATACTCATTCCCATAATTCTTATCTTTAAGGAAATCATCTATATAGTTCAGCGGAGTCCCAATGCTTTTCATTACACGATAGAGCTTGTAAATAAAAGAGGGTTTTTGGACTCTTACAAGGTCTGCGTCCTCGATTATTTCTTCCTCCGGTTGATGACTCACATCTCATGGGGTAGATGATGAAGAGTGACGTGGTGGAGAGTGAATCGGGCTCCGTTGCGGACTCAATAAATCTTCCTCTTCGGTGAGATCGAAATGGGTAGGTCCCTCCTTCATTCTCTGTGGTCCCCTAATTGCGATTCTTGAAGACTTTCTCTAGGAAGACATCCTTTCTTGTTGTTGAAAGATTCCTTTACTCACTTTCCCAAGAAAAGATGACAACTTTCTCGAAGACAAACACAAAGTAGAAACAGGATTGGGAGGAGAATGCCTTTTAGGGTTTTGAAGTGTAAGTGAGGAAAACTGTATGTATATAACTCAGTTTAAAAAGGAAAAATCAATCGGCACAAAGGAAAATGAACAGACGCCTCTTTTAAAATCAATAATTGCCAAATAGAGGTTAATCCCTTTTAAAAAGACAAGATTCAGTTTTTTATGGAAATTATAAACTAATGATCGTACCTTTTCGAGATTGAATATAATAACAACTTGCAGTCTATAGCCATGAATGTCTGAGTGTGAGGGTTGGAGAGTCTCTAGACTTTAACTTCCTCAAGCTTCAAAATGTTGAGTCTGGAAAGTCTCTAGACTTTAACTTCCTCAAGCTTCAAAATGTTGAGTTTAGTTTGTCGTACCAAGCTCGAGGTGCTTGCTTTAAACCATACAAAGCCTTTTTCAGTCTGAAAACTGAGTCTGGCTTCTTTGAGTCTTCAAACCCTGGTAGTTGTTCCACATAAACTTCCTCATGGATAAATCCATTTAGGAAGGCGCTTTTGACGTCCATTTGGAATAACCTGAAATTTATATAACAAGCAAACGCAAGTAATAGTCGAATAGCTTCTAACCTTGCTACTGGTGCATAAGTCTCATCATAGTCTATTCCTTCTTCTTGTGTATATCCCTTGGCCACGAGTCTTGCTTTGTTTCGTACGACTCTTCCTTTCTCATTCATCTTGTTCCTGAACACCCATTTAGCTCCAATAACAGTTTTACCTTTTGGTTTAGATGTCAATTCCCAGACATCATTAGTGTTGAACTGTCTGAGCTCTTCTTGCATAGCTTCAATTCAGCTTTCATCAGATAAAGCTTCTTCTATGCTCTTTGGTTCAATTTCAGAAACGAGAGCCACAGCACTAGACTCTTCTCGCCTTTTGGATCTGGTGCGAATTCCTTCATTAATTTCGCCGATAATGAGATCTTTAGGATGACTGGACTTATGCTTCCAGTTACTTGTTGATTTGTCTGGTTGATGGTCTCTTTCTTTATTTGAATCTTCACGAACAGCTTGATGCTGGTTTTCCAGAGTCTGAGATGCTTCTTGAGTTGTAAGCTTTAGAGGGTCTGGAGCAGGTTCAGACTCTTCATGATGAGTCTGACTGGATTCATCTTGCGTTGAGTCTTGAAATTTGACATTCATTGACTCCTCCACAGACTGGCTCTTCTTGTTATAGACTCTGTAAGCTTTGCTTGATGTAGAATATCCAAGGAAGATGCCTTCATCTGATCTTTCTTCAAACTTACCAACTCGATCTTTTGCATTTTTCAATATAAAGCATTTGCAACCGAATACATGAAAGTATGACACAATAGGCTTCTTATCTTTGAATAACTCATAAGGGGTTTTCTCTAGAATAGGTCTTAAGAAGACTCTATTGATAATACAGCATGCTGTTGAAACAGCTTCAACTCAAAATCGTGAAGAAATCTTACTTTCAATTAAAAGGGTTCTAGCCATTTCTTAAAGAGATCTATTCTTTCTTTCCACAACTCCATTTTGTTGAGGAGTATATGGAGAGGAGAACACATGCTTAATGCCAGATTCATCACAAAATTTTGTAAAATCTTGATTTTCAAATTCACCTCCATGATCTGTTCTTATACTTGAGATAACACATCATTTTTCATTTTGAACCTTTTTAGCAAATTTTTCAAAATACGAGAAGGTTTCGGACTTACTTGCAAGAAAATATACCCAAGTAAAACGGGAGTAATTGTCCACAATTACTAGGCAATATTTTTTACCTCCAATACTCTGAGTTCTGGTTGGTCCGAAGATATCCATATGCAGCAACTGTAGTACATGATTAGTAGAGACATGATTTATTGGCTTAAATGAATTTCTTACCTGCTTTCCCAGAATACATGGAGTGCATGGATCAGTCTTTTGGTATGGTAATTTGGGTAGACCTCGAACAAGCTGCTTTGATGAGATTTTGGCTAATTGATTCATGTTGACATGACCAAGCTTTCTGTGCCATAAGCTTGCTTCATCTTGAATTGAGATTAGACATTGCGATTCATTTGGTTTCACATCTAGAAGATAGATATTTCCATGTCTCCGACCCGTGAAAGACTGAGTAAAGTCTTTGCTGATTCCAGAACATATTCCTTCTTGAAAGAAGATCTTAAAACCAATATCACACAATTGACTAATGCTGAGAAGATTGTAATTGAGTCCTTCCACTAAGGAAACATTACTTATTGTGAGATTTCCAATTTTCACAGTTCCAAATCCCACAATACTTCCTTTGCTGTTTCCTCCAAATGAAACTTTTCCACCATTTACTTGAGCAAGTTTTATAAAACAGTTTGAGTCTCCTGTCATGTGTCTTGAGCATCCACTGTCAAGATACCACTTTACCTTTTTCTTGACGGAGACCTGCATTTAAATAAAGTCTCAAGCTTTCTTTGGTACCCAAACTTTTTTGGGTCCTTTGGTGTTAGTAAGATAAGCAGTATTAGCCCATACTTTCTTAACAGGTTTCCAAACCATAGGACACTCTTTTCCAAAGTGATCCGGACTGTTGCACTTTGAACATCTGAGAGCATTTCGACCTACAGACTTTACAAAAACTTTCTTGAAATGATTTTTGTAAGCCTCTCTCAGGGGTCTTTTCTTAATTCTTTCTTTTCCTTTAGGAAAATCAATCAAGGGAATTGTTTCTGCTGTCATACCTAGACCGGACTTATTGAAGTAAGTTCTTTGAGCTAAAAGAATTTTTTCAAGTTTTTCAGACCCTATTGAAAATTTCTTTGAAATATTTGATAAGTCAGTTTTTAAAAGAGCATTTTCTTTCAAAAGATTATCTTCATTTTCTTTAAGAGTGGAACAGTCAAGTTTAGACTTTTAACTCTTTCTTCTAAAACGTTTTCCTTTTGTTTTAGAGCTGAGTTTTCCTTCTTAAGTTCGGAAATTCTTTTGAGAGAAGTCTTAAGACTAAAACACAGTTCATCAATGTATTTAGAAACTTTGACAGGAATTTTAAAATTACTTGCCTCAAATTCACTGTCTGAGTCTGATCCAGAGTCTGAGTCTGATTGTGCCATCATACATAGGTTGGCATATTCATTATCACTTTCTTCACACTCTGTATCACTCCAAGTTTCGGCTTTGAGAGCTTTTTGAAAATTTTCAACTTTTCCTCTCTTCTTCTTCAGAAGAGGACAGTTGGGTCTGATGTGTCCCTTTTTCTTACATTCAAAGCAAACTACATCTTTGTTTGGTTCCTCATCATCAACAGACTTGGTCTGCTGTCTTTGAAAGCTTTGTTTCT
Source organism: Eucalyptus camaldulensis (assembly GCA_019915185.1). Lineage (NCBI taxonomy): Eukaryota > Viridiplantae > Streptophyta > Magnoliopsida > Myrtales > Myrtaceae > Eucalyptus > Eucalyptus camaldulensis. The sequence continues at coordinate 17,349,904 of JAHSVA010000005.1, forward strand.
TTGAGTTGAACCTTCTTCCTTTTCTATTCAATTTTCTGAATCTTCTTATCATGAGAGCAAGCTCCTTATCGTCCATATCATCTTCAGAATCTGTATCATCAGAATCATCATTTGATTTTAATGCAATAGATTTCTTACCTTTTGGATCTTCATCTTCATTGATCCATTCCACTTCATAAGACTGAAGAGTTCCAATCAGCTCGTCGACAGATAGTGGCATAATTCTTTGCGTCTCTCTTATTGAAGTCTTTATGTGATTCCAATCCTTGGAGAGTCCACGCAGTAGCTTGTTTACCTTCATGGGATCAGAAATTGTTTGTCCTTGATTCTCAAGACCATTGACAATATCTGTAAAACGGCTAAACATGTCAGTTATAGATTCTCCTGGTTTCATTTTGAAGGCTTCATATTGACCGAGGAGAATGTTAATTCTAGTTTCCTTCACTCGATCTGTTCCTTCATAGGTGATATGCAATCTATCCCAAACTTCTTTTGCTGTAACACAAGAAGATATTTTGTTATATTCAGTTGGTGACAAAGCACAATATAAAGAGTAAATTACTTTTGCATCGAGTGCTTGTTTCTTGATTATCTCTTCCTGAGTCATTTCGCTGGTCTCAATAGTTTCTTTCCCTCTTTTAGAGACTGATGCAGCTGTAGGAGTAATTTATTTTTCTACAACGTCCCATTCCAGAGGATCTTTTGATAGTAGGAAAGCTTTCATCTTGTTTTTCCAGATGTTGTAATCATTTCCATCAAAGTAGGGTGGTTTGGTATTGCTTTGCCCTTCCATCAGCCTTGGTGCTAGCATACTAGCCATGGATCTTTTACTCTGAAGTAAAACACTTCAAATAAAGTGAGTACGCGAGCTCTGATACCAATTGATATAGCTAGTATAAGTACTTAGAGGGGGGTGAATAGGTATATAAAGGATTTTTCTCGATAATTGCACAATACTAGACAGTTGATAGATTTGAGACAAACGATAATCAAAGTAAGACTGAGAGAAGAGAAAATTGAACACGCGGTTTATAGTAGTTCAGCTTATGTCAAGCCTACGTCCACTCTTCTGCACTGACAGCCTATTGGCTAGATTCCACTATGAACAAAGAGATGTTACAGTGTTGTTCTCCCTTGCTTTCTCGGTGTAGATGATCTACCACACTCGCTCAAGGTATCACTAAGTATAGACACTCTTTGTGTGTACAATTTTGCTCAAAATGTATCAACTGATAATCAAGGTACTTCAGACTCTGGAATTTCTCTATCGATCATGCACTAAAGCAACTAGAATGTCTTCCTTTTATACTCCTTTATGCCATCAAATCCGTTGGCACTTACCAAAGGAATTCCTCCAATCTACCCATTGGACGGAATCAATCAAGAAGATCATTCGAGCTATTAAAGGAACCTGACGATAGCTCATCAATCCTGTTCACCCATACAATCAGGATCTTGGTTTCCAATAATAGAACCTTCCAAGAATATTTTGTCGACCATCGGATCTTCAAACGATCTTGATTACGAATAAAAGAATCCGTTATATTTATCCAGCCAAGAGATCTTCTCCAGAGGATAAGACCAAATCCTCAACCAAATACTTTGGCTCTGGATTGCCTTCGTCACTAGATTAGAAAAACTGTCAATGAGAATAGTCTTGAGTCTTGAGTTTTGAGTCTTGAGTCTGGTGATCTGAAAGTCTTCAGACTCTAAACAGAAGGTCTGTACTTATCCAGACTAGACTGATAGAAACGTTTTGTCAGCTTCAAAATATTCTGGAAAGATTTCTCCAACACAAACCCAGGTCCATAGAGGCTGGCCTCAAAATTTCAACGCACGTGCATGGGTTTTTGATAGCTATAGTTAGTATTCAGCTCCTCTATCGAAGCCACTAATGCTCAGACTCTAGTCTATCAAAGCTAGGCTCGAATCCGCGAAGGCTGGTCCAAGACCCCATAACCATAACCATAACCAAGTCTCGGGTGCTTGGGCATGAGAATCCCGATGCCCTTGCATAGGTACCCAACTCCCAAGCCCAAGTTGCCAACACTCATGCTTGAGTTCATCAAGGCCAGGCCCAGGTTTTTGGCGTTCGCATTCGAATTCCAAGTTGTTAGGCTCTAGAAACCTAACCTATATGATCAAGACTTAGGCAATTGGGTATCCCTTATTTCTCATGAATAGTGCATGTCTCTTTAAGGAAATAATATCAATTTTTCTTTTTCAAATGACGGATTCCAATTCATTTTATATTTTAGTCAAACACCAAAAAGTTTTATAGTCTGAGATCCCATAAACATGACCAGGTCTTGAGTGCTTGGGCATGAGAAGCCCAACGCCATTGCATGGGCACCCAACTCTCAAGCCCAAGTTACCAACACTCAAGCCTGAGTTCATCAAGGTCGGGCCTAGGTTTGTGGCATTCGTATTCGAGTTCCAAGTGGTTGGGCTCAAGAAACCCAGCTCATATGATCGGGACCCAAGCGATTGGGTATCCCTTATTTCTCATGAATAGTGAACGTCTCTTTAATATATATATATCAAGTTTCCTTTTTCAAACAATGGATAATAATTTTTAGTTCATCTTCATATTTCAACTAAACATCAGAAAATTTTATTCTTATCCTACAAAATGACATTTGAAAATATTTTTGAAAATGCCAAATTTTCCACAAATTGAACGAAATCTTTTAGTCAATCGGGATTGACATGGTCAAGACATGCCGGGGTTCACCATGTTAATGATTTCCCTCCATATATTTGATGGAAAGACTTAAAATCAATACAAAAAAAAAAAATTGTAAACGATGCCTCTTGTCCCGTTACCTTACTAAACATCTACATGTGAAATTGGAGACTTTCCCTCGCCCGAAAACGTAAATCTGCAAAAATGGCGATCGTCGAAGTGGAAAACAATTCATCGTGACCATAAACATTTCCACAAAAGACATGTCCTCCTCCCACCCTATGCAGAATATTCCTCCCCATGGACTAACCGAAGGGCCAAAAATGTGGCACGACAAGTGGGACCACCAAATTAGAATTCACGAAAAACATCAATTCTCTCTCCCTCTCCCCACACAAAGTTACAAACGGACCTCGCGCAGGACACCACGGGAGCGACAAAGCTGACGTAGCCCTCCAAGTTATTCGCCATTGTTTCCGCCCCTAAGACACCACTGGCCGAACACCGCGGCGACCAACAACGACAAGAAGTTCTAATACCAACGACGGCTCGCAACTCCAAAGCTTGTGCTCTGCTCTTATATTAAGGTTCAGCTTCCGGTCGAGAATCCATTCAATCCTTTGATTTTGACATGGCCGGTCTCCAGTACTACTTCTTCCCCATCGACGACTTCTAACCTGGCACCCTGTCACCGACCCCCGCCGTCCTTCCCGTGCAGGCCCTGAAAGGGGCAGACGGCGGGGACAATTTCGTCTGTCGGAAGAGCGCTCCTCAACAGCCCTCCTCCACTTCTGCTTCCGCCACGTCATAACTAGCACTCTCTCGGTCAAGCACTGAGAGAGAGCTCCATCGTCTCGGACACGCCGAAGCAAGCCTGACGTGGTCGATGTGAACTGTGATTACCCGGAAGAGACTTTACAAATAAGCGCTTCTTCAGTAGTTTATTCTGATTGATTTTGCTTTTGAGCTTTCACCGGAAGATCGTTTGTGCTTTGCTCACAGGCTTCCACAAATACTGTGTTGCGCCTACTTTTGTCGAACGTGTTTGAAGTTGTGAGTTGTAGAGAGGCTATTTTTTGTGGCTTCTTCGAAAGCATTGTCTTTGATTCTTTTCCTGTAAAACTTCAAGGATTCCTCCGACGAGAGTGATTGATTTATGACTATGATCTGTTGTATGACTATGATCAATCAAATGCATGTCCCTCTAAAGTGTGAACATAATCTTTTATGACATCCGCGCGATGAGATATCAAGTTGTTTATTGTCGGGAAATTCATATCCAAACCTTATAGATCTACAATTCTATGTCACATATCTAGAAACAAAACTTAGATAAAAAATTAGAGATTGGTCTTATAGACCAATTTGAAAGATTACTGTATGATTTTTAGACGATATAGATCAAATCCATCATAATTGTTGATCATGTGGATTCCATGATGGGATCTATATAATTAACAATTTAGAAGATATTAGTCCACATAATCTGTAGACCATAGAATAATTTCTAGACAATTTGACGTTTGAACAAAGAATGTTTTTTCTGTTAAAAAAAAAACAAAAAAAAAAACAAAGAATGTTTCTAAACAGGGTTAATCATGTCCGTGGAAGAATCTAAACATCTTACGGTGGACATATGTTTGTCATGTTTATGGAAGAACCTAACATATCACGACCAACATGTCTTAGAAACACGAGAGGGAATATTCCAAGTCCAGTAATAAAGTAATTCTTCTATGCTAGAGGTCTATATCAATGAAAGAATAATTTTGTTATCAATAACAATTTATGTCTAAACATTTTTGTGATTGACGAAAATATTTTTTTGTTCATTTGTTTTGTAGGTGATACAAACAATTATTTTTTAAGAAAATGTATTTCAAATTATTCATTTTTTGTGAAACAAATAGATCCATGTATGTGGTGAAATCAAGCAACTTCACTTGCCATTTTATTCTTTAGAGCTCTTTCTTGCAGCTAGACATGAGCTCTCTTCTTATCTTATGTCCAAAAAGAGTTATTAAGGATATGTTTGGTAATCATTTTGTCTTCGGAAATAATTTTTATTTTCCTAATTCTATTCCTTGGACAAGTTTCTAAGCATTCGAACGTGTTTGATAATTGCACAAAATGTCTATTCCCGAAAAAGAAAAAGAAAAAGAAAAAAGAGGAATGTGTTCAGTATGATCCTCATTTTATTTTATTTTTTTGTGACTAAGAATTTCTTTTAATATTTAATAATTTTCTAAGATTCTTCTTCTTCTTCTTTTTCTCTTCTTCTTTATCTTTTAATCGGTAGCCAAGCCTCAGTGATGGCTAACAACTGGCCAGAGATGAGAGCTAGTGACCTTGTCAGCTTCGAGGGGCGCCGGGGAGGCTTTGGGGAGGTCACCAAACATCATCTCTGGCTAGTCACCAGCCAAGCAACCAGTTAAAGGAGAAGGAAGAAGAAAAGAATAATAATAATAAAATGGCTTAATTCTAGAATTGTTCCTGGGAACGAAGAACTAACTTTTTATATTTCTTAATTGTGTTCCAAATCCGTTCCTGGAAACAAATCTATTCATAGGAATAAAAAATTAGTTGATATTACCAAACAAATTTTTGTTTTTCTTTGTTTCGGAGAACAAAAAAATAGAAATAACCAAAAATTGGCCGGTTACCGAGCAAACCCTAAAAGTCTAAAGGAATAACTCTACATCTTTCATGTAGATATGGCCTTAAAAAAAATATTTAATATGAATAAGTATGGATTTGCTTTCCTCACATTGTAGCTAATTAATTCTGACCAACAACAATTTTATGTCTATGGTTAAATAATTTTTTTCTTTTCAGAGCTACTCTTACAATTTTATTTTCATTTTCTAGTTTTTTCTTTGTTATTATTGTTCATCTTCTCTACATAAGAGCACTCGGCAAGACCAACAACAAAGGACCGGCAAGGAACCAGCGAGGTTGCCAACCCAAGCATTGATCACTTGGGGTTAGCAAACTAGGCAACCCTAGGCGAGGGCTACTGATGGGTGCACGACCCCAAGCAAGGGCTGCTTGAGGTCACATGACTCCAGCAAGGGCAATCTAGATCGCACAACCTTAGACGGCCCTCGTCAAGGGTCGCAAGGGGCTACTTGAGGTTGTGTGACCTCAGACAATAGCCATCGGCATCAAATCTAGCATGCTGGCAAAGAGTTTGTGTTTTTTAAAAATAAAAATAGAAAATAGAAAAAAGAAAACCAAAGTCCTTTGTAAGAGGAGTTTTTCAAACACTACTTAATTCAAAATTGCATTATAAATGACTTTTTAAATTACAATGTATCAAACTTCATTTGCATTTCAGAAAATTCTTTTAAATTAAAGTCTTGCATTTTTCCAGAACACATTGGAAAAATCAAACCAAATATAACCTAAATGGGTCCGTTATGAAACCCACTTTCAGCTGATACAATCAAAAGAGTAAAGTTAAAAGAAAATGGGTCTAGCCCATCTTCGTTCTTCCTTCTTTGCTAGTCTCCTCTCTCTCCTTCGACCGTGACTCACAAGGTCTCCCCCTCCTCTTCGATCCCAACTTATCAATGTCGCACCGTCGCCACCGCCTTTCTCCAGCTTCCCCACCGCCCGTTTCCGGCGAGCTGAACTCATTTGTCTCCAGCATCATAGGCTTCCTTGCTTTCTGGTTAATCTGACTTCGTGCACCTGCTGTGAGTAACTCAACTATCGTCGATTCCCTACATCTTTGCTCAATTTGGCCTCTCCGCGTTTCATGGTGTTTATGGTTCCCCTATAGCTCCTACTCTCTAACTCCTTCCATTTCGTCTCTGAAAATATATATACAGAGAAACCATTGTTAGACAAAATAGGATGAAGGCCACTGAGTTTGAAGGAATTAGGCAAGTTTCTCAGCTCACAACAGCAAATTTGATTGAATAATGGAAAGTTCGAGAAATGCGCATCAAATAGGTACAGTATGAGTTTTCATTATAGGGTGAAATATGAATGTTCATAATATGGATTAAATTGGGTATAAATTAAATTGATATGGATCATTGAATTTATATCACATATAAATGTCTCAATCTGAATTGGAACATTTACTCTACCTGATTTGAATTAACCTAATTATTTGATGACTCTAAACTTGCATAGATTTCTTATCTTATTCTATCCAGTCTTACTAGACCATCAAATATAGCCTAAAAGTTTATATAGTTGAATCTGTTTGACTTTTACGGGATTTCCTGGATCCAAGGGGGGCTGAAATCCGATTGTGCTCGTTTGCAACAAATTTTCCACAATTAGACGAGTTTGTATCGAGTCCGCACGAGACATGCGATCAAAAGCAAAATCCACCTGGCTCTTCCTCGCCATGCAAGACCCCACCGCTTTCCACGTGCCAACGCCTTTCAAAACCTCCCAAGCCAAACTCCACACATGAAGAACACCAGCCCATAAAACTGCCCTCCTCCTCTCGTCGGACCAAAACCTCAAGAAAAAACTCGTGTGAAAAGCCAAAGCCATGTCGGCCGCTCCTCCGCCGCCGTGGGAAGTCGTCCTCCTCGTCTCTCACCTCCTCGACCCCAAGACCCTGGCCGTCGCCTCCTGCGTCTGCAAGTCGTGGCGCGCCTCCATGTCCTCGGACAACCTCTGGAAACCCGCGTGCGCCTCCCTCTTCCCTTCCCTCTCCGCCCTCCAGTCCACCGACCCGGCCCTCCCCTACCACCGAATCTACGCCCTCGGCCTCGCCGCCTCCAGGTGCCGCGCGCGCTCCCCTGCGAAGCCCCGCCTGTCCCTCGACGACCTCGTCTTCGTCGTCGACGTGCGGTCTGAGGACCTCCCCATCACCACCGTGTCGAAGCCGGGGGACGAGATCGCGCCCGACCCGAACGGGCTGTTCCGGTTCGAGCTCAGTGCCGATGAGGAGTGCTCGTCGGCGATGGAGATCATGGATCCGGTGAGGATCACGTGGATCGTGGCGCTGAGAGGGTGGAAGGCGGTGTTCACCATGATGGAGTGCGACGGGAGGGCGAGCTTCATTCCCGGGGCCGAGGGGTGGTTCTCGCAGGAGCTGCCGTTAGCGGGGTGCTGCTCGAGCGCCACCGCCAATGGGCTCGTGGCGGACATGAAGTTAGGGTTCTGTAGCAGGGGGGTGGCTGGGGGGAAAATCAGGGTGGAGAGCGCGAGCGTGGGGATTCTGAGCATGGGGAGTTGGAGGTATGCGAGTATGGAGGATGGTTTGAGGTACTTGCAGAATTTTCTTGCTTGATGTAGGAAAGTTATACGTTGGTTGATTGTATGAAAAGGGAGGATCTTTTGTTGTCGTTGTCGTTTTTATTCCGAGTAAAAGTTGACAAAAAAATCTTTTTTTTTCTGAGACAGAATAGATTTGAGTCATCTGATCTTTGCTATAGGTCCTTAAACTTTGAAGCGATCTAGTGTAGTTCTAAAACCCTTTGACGGGTCTAAATTACACAAAGGAAGTTCTGCAGATTGAGCTTGTTTTGCAGCATAATTAGAGAAAGAAGATGAAGATGGAAAGTAACCAGAAGGAAAGAGAAGGAAAAAAAGGAAATGAAAATCAGAGAATTAAGGAAAACGACATTGTTCCGAATAATTATTGCGAGTCATGATGCTACTTGATTGAATTTTCAGGCGAAGTTTTATGACTATATCAAATCAATTAAAAAGGTTTTATGATGAGTGCAGAACCCCAATAGCCATATTCACTAATCAAATAATACAAACTTACAAAAGCAAGACTTTTAGAACTCTAAGAAAAATTGAATTAAATTATATATTCTAAATCTTAGACAAGGTTGAACCACCATGTCAAATAGGTGAAATTCTTGTTCTACATCAACAACGGCTCCTTCCAATATGAACTTACCTTAAAGAAAGAAGGCCACGGCAAGACTTTCAGAACTCCAGAAATGCCCTTAAGCTTAACATGTTTAGGAATAGGTCCATTTTAATATGTTTAGTTTCCTCATCGTTTGGGATGTTTGCAACCCTTTTTGAAATATAAAAATGCAATTGCTACTTATTATTTCAAAAAAATCTAATCTTGAAATTATTTTATCAATAAGTCAGATATTTTCTCGAATAGAAAAAAAGAAAAAAGAGCGAGGATAAGGAGGGCGAGGAAGTGGGGGCAGACCAGGCCTTTGGCACATACGTGGACGCATTTTCTTGTCTGCGTGTGGATTCCCCCCCCCCCCCCCCCCCTTTCTCTCCCTCTCTCTCTCATGGTCTTGAAGAGACGGCACGCCCTGTTTCCTTCAAATTCTCTCCTCTTCTCCCCGTCCGAAAATGGCGGCAGAAGCTGTCCTTATTCGAACAAGCCTAAGCTCTGGTTCGTTCGGGTCAAGATGGCGGGCTCCGCAGCCGCACAAGTCCGCGGTCTCGCGCTGTATGGTCCGGGCTTGTAGCTCCGTCGATGGCAGAAGCAAGGTCTACAGAGAACTCGGTCCGTCTCTCTCGCCCAATTCCATTATGTTGGTCTTTCTCGAATGCTTTCATGTGGGTAGTTCTTCTTTTGGTCAGATTAAGATGGGAGTGCTCGGTTCATTTGCAAATGCTCAAGATGATAGATGGTTCTTGCTTTATTGAGAAGTTCTTTGACGTATTGTTTTAGACTGCTTGTGAAGAAATCCGGACTGGTTCGTGGTAAAATGAAAGAGAAAGAGTGAACTTTTCTGGTTTTTATTGGTCAGACAATCATGTCTTTCGCGTAAAATTTGAAGTCAGTGCGTTTCTTTTGGGCCTGAATCTTTCTCATGAGGCCTCTTGCTTGTCTTATTACATTAGGCGAACTCCCATGTGTGAGTGGTTCTTGCTTTTTAAGTTATCACCCTAGTGGAAAGATTCTTCCTTTCTTGTTCCTCGGTGTTCCAAATATGCTTGGTTTCGGAGTTTGCTCTTTGGAATTTCGAACCAGGGGTTCATCTGATATCTATGGTGGCCGCTGCAAGGAAGTTATGTCGAACATGTTGGAAAAAGATGAGTTTTGCAAAATGTGACTCCTGTCAGAGGAGTTGAAGTCAAGTTTAATTTTCTTGTATAATCTGACACGAGTTCTGAGAAATGTAAGCAAAAGTGTTTCTGGGATGTTGGTGGGGTAAAAATGTTTGCAGTTGGGTTTTTATGTAAAATTTGTATTTCTTTTTTTCCAGGGTTGTTTTCACTAAAAAGGAAGATCGAAGATGCAGTTCAACGCACTGAGAAGATGGCTCCTACTGCACTGCAAATCGAAGAAGCTAAATGGATTAAGCTTGATGGACTGATTCGAGATTACGACCTTTGGGATGACCCTGCTAAATCCTATGATGCTCTTGTGAAGTTGGCAGACATCGCCAGAGCAGTTGATGCCCTGAGGGATTTAACTTACAAGGTGATGTGGAATGCCATATCCATCTCATAGAATAAGCTGTTGGGTCATTGGTTTGCCCATCATCTGTGCCGAAGCCTGAAAGCATGCGCACTTACTTGTCTTGACTCTTCTTCTGAGATTAACTTGATTCTTAATGTGTCAATGACTGTCATATCTAGTTTAACTGTATCAATTAAAGTGAGTGCAGTTGCTGGGCTTTAGATGACTTTTATCTGCTGAAATTTGCAGGCGGAAGAAGCGAAGCTGATAACTCAACTGGTGGAGATGGATGCTATTAATTATGCTCTTTTCGAGCAGGCATACACTTCGTCTTTGGATATGAGTAAGTTTTTGGACCGTTATGAGATGTTAAAGCTTCTTAAGGGACCATATGATGTGGATGGAGTGTCAATGGTCATCAAAGCTGAATCCAATGGCAATTACCATGAGGTTTGATAATTTAACTTCATTTCTAGAATAATTATGCATGCGCAAAGAGATGATGTTTATATCATACTCTTCCGTTGTAATATACATTGATGTAGAATGGATGCACAGTCTCTGGTTCCTGCTTCTTTATAATATTGACACCAAAATATAGGAGTTTCAAAGAACTTGAGGATGAAAAAACTGCATATATATGTACATCTAAGGGTGGGACATTATTAGTGGAATCTTGTTAGTATATATGTATGCTTGTGCGCGTGACCGTTTCAGTTACTTCTTATCTACGAATCTCTTTGCTTGACGACTTAGATGTCTTGAATATCAATTGTGGGATTTCTCCAGGGTTTAGCGGATATTTAATTTATTGTCTAGGATATTCTTCCTATGGGAGGTATTTTGCATGTCCCTCCCCTGAATTCCAACTCAGAAGTAAACATTGAGTGATAATGTGGTGGCTATCAAAAGAATAATGAGAAAAAAGAACAGTGAGAATTTGATCAATATGGATAGTGGTTCGATATTACCCTCCACTATGAGGATACTTGTGTTATGAGGATACTTCATTTTGACATCAGTATGAACTAGGACAGGGAATGATAAGTTGCCAATCTATTTGCATATGACAGATGAAATCCTGGAAAATAGCGGACTGTAATATTCATCTATCATGGGGATATATTCCTTTTCCATTACCTAATTCAATGAAATTCACTCAGTTTTGTCGACCCCAAAAAAGAAAAAAACATCTCTCTGTCTCTGCTTGTTCCAATCTCTCTGTCTCTCATGCATTTGCTAATCCAGTTATGGGCTGAAAAACTACTGAGAATGTACCAAAAATGGGCTGAGAAGCAAGGTTATAGAGGGAGGATTGTAGAGAAGCATCGGGCAACGAATGGTGGAATCACTTCTGCAACAGTTGAATTTGAATTTGATTATGCATATGGTTGTCTTCAAGGGGAGAGGGGTGTTCATCGAATGATAAGTGGTTCAGAAACTGGATCAACAATCGATGAGGTAGGTTTACAATTATCATTTTCATTTGGATGAAACATTGACTTTTGTATATTGCTATTGGTTTTTGACTTCTTTTTAACAATGAGCTCTGAATGATTTGTTTCTTCTCTTTCCGGAGATTTCAGAAGGCAAAAAAGGCATCTTGTTAGTGCATCATTAGTATCAAGAAACAATTTAAAGTGTATTAAAAACATGACCAACATGTAAATGACTGTGCGCAAGGAAAAACACATTGGAATTGGAAGATTTGATTGTTTCTGTGGCTCTTTCTTGAATCAAAGCAGCTAAATATGAACTCATACTCATGGCGCCTTATTGTATATATTTAAGTAAATTCTTTCTTGATCTTATCTTAATTGCACACTTTAGATATTTGCGCGGCACCTAAGATGTATACATGTACCTAGAGTCTAACATTGGCTAAAAAATATAAGATATGCAACTTCAAATGGCATGTGGATTAATTTTGCACATGAGCTTGAGGTTGATTTAGTTCGCTCAAAAACATAGCCAAGGGAATTGTTGCATTTTATGGGATCCTGCCATTCAAGTATTCAAGTTGTTTCTTTTTATAGTATGTCTGCTTCTTATATAAGTGAATTGAAGGTTGAGACAAGCCTTTTCTGTGTAATGTGTTTCTGTTCTGCTACATCATTGGCCCTTAAATTCCTGTCAGTTCCTCATTTTAGTACTCAAAATTTGCAGGTTAGCCTAGCAGCTGTCGATATAATACCTCTGTTCCGTGGTTCAGCCCCTGACCTGAAAATTAGTGAGGAGGATTTGCTAATCTCATGCCCATCGTCATCGCCTGAAGTAGAAGTCAGTGAAGGCCGGTCTGGAGTTGTTATTCAGCATGTTCCTACTGGTTTCGTCATCCAATCTTCAGGTAATGGGTTGTCTATTCGCTTATTTGTTAGGGTTACCTTCCAACTCAAATTTGTTTGCCAATGGTTTCCACAATCCGATTGACTTTACAAAGAAGCAAATGCCTGCTCCTCAACACACGTTCACGATGCCTGTCTAGTACGACATTTTGTGATCGAGAAATAAGATCTCAAAAATTTTATCCCACAGGTGAAAGGAGCATTTTTGCAAATAAGATTAAGGCCCTCAACCGGTTGAAGGCTAAACTTCTTGTCGCAGCCAGCGATGTAGGAGTTCCAGGCATAAATGGCATCAAGAAAGAAGACGTGTTCAACGTATGGCAAGACGAGGTCCGAAGATACGTACTTTACCCTCGCAAGCATGTGAAAGATGTAAGAAGTGGTGTTGAAATGCCTGACCTGTATTCTGTTTTGGACGGTAATATAGAACCTCTGATGGGAGCTCATATCCAGATAAGACACTCAAATGACATGCCTCGATAGTAAAGCAGTTTTGCCCAATTTCACTCTATTAATTTATTTCTCTGCGTTGGTTCTTCATCCCAAAGTTTTAGCCCTTGAAGTTTCTTTTATTTTTATGTTAAAAACAAGACAATTGTTCCTTTCTCTTACATGTATCCACGCCAACAAAACCATAAGTTGGAAAAAAAAAAAAAGTGACCCTTCGGTTGGCATTTTGATTGGGGGCACCGAGAGATTTTAGCTCAAAAATTGAAGGTAATCCGATCAAATTCCTATCATGCGCGTGTAAACTACGCGAGATCAGGACTAATGAAAATTAGTCATATGAAGTTGCCGGTTTGTCCAGGTAGTCGACCCTCTTTGCTGGTTCACGATCTTTAGTAATTCTGACTGTTGACACTAAGTAATTGAGTATGTATAGCGCGTGCATTCGGAATGAAGTAATTAAGTTTACATTAACATCCCAATGTTTATTCCGTAATTAAGTTTACATGTTAACATCCCAATGTTTGACTTGGTGTGAGGAACAGGCGTGCCAATTAAACGCACGAGGTAGATTCGTTTCTCGATGTTACTGTTCCCCCCTCCGTCTTCTCACTTAGTTTATGAAGTCAGTGGGCATGACAAGTTCACGTTATGAGCATGAATAACTAAGAAAGAAGCAATAATAAGCAGTTCAGGATATATGAAGAAGCAATTGCAGTTCAACGAGTTTATTGATATAGATGAAAGTTTAAAGATGGCAAAAACATGTCAATGGACGATGATAATAATTAGCAGTTCAGGCTTTATCCTGGCCTTTGTGAAGCTTGCTGGAACTTCCTGGTATAACCAACATAACAATTCCAAGCAAATTTTCCTTATCATGCAAAGACAAATTCTAGGAGCATTCGTAGTTGTCAAGGAATCAAGCGAACTGTAATACACTTGAGCGGCTGGAGGGTCCCATAAATAAATGAAACTTGCTAATTACATTTGTCTAAAACATTGCCAACATTTTCGCACTTAATTATGGGAACATCATCATCTTCAGGTCTACCACGTTCATATACAAAATTCAAGAGCCAAAAACGACATATTGCTGATACGTGCTCCTTTGAGGTTCTCTAGCAACAAGACGCAAGCAAGGATCCATGATAAGTCATTCTACGCCCAGCCTTACTCCTTAAAAGACTGAGCAGCAGACGGTTGTAGACAACTGTCTTCCCAGACTTCCTTTTCAATTAAAAAAAACATCCACCAGATAATCAGATTGAATTGCGAACTAGAACAGTTGTACCTACAACTTGCACTCAGCATTTCAGCATTATTCCCCTACTGGCTTCGGCATCAGAATGTATGTTCAAAAACTTGCACGGATTTTTTCGGAAGTGATTTCAATGTTCCATCATAACTCTTCCTCCAAAAGATGCCTTGTAAAATAATCTAGAAAAAACCCAGACCACTCCACGGGGCCCAGACAAAGTAAATACAGTCAGCCCTCTCATCTCGTCCTCCTTTTCTTTGCCCCCTTTGCTAAGCAAATTTCATCAAAAAAAAACTTTCCCTTGCTAGTGGCTTCAACATGAATGACAATGACAATAAAAGCTCGATACTTTTCACCAACCAGCATCTAAGATGACACTGCCCGACTACCTTCACAGAATCCATTCACCAAGATCCCAAAAGAGATGACAGAACTAAAGCTTAAGAATAAGGCCAATAGGACAATGATCACTACCGGTGATATCAGGAAGGATGTACGAGTCATGAACTTTGTCTGCTAAAGAGTCTGAAACAAGAAAATAATCGAGCCGCCACCCTGTAGATTACAAGAGGATAGTTAGCATGTGAGAATACCATTTCCATATGCTTCATCTGATAAGACAACGATATGAATAATGACTCAATAAAAAGCAAAAGCTTGTCATTGCTCATATTATCACCATTACAGGAGAGAAGTGTAACAGATATATAATGTTCCATCAAGTAGATCTATGTATACCTTTATTTGTCTTCCTCCCGCCATGCCGATAACCCCAATAAGTATAACCGACAGCATGAGGATGCTGTGTTCTAAAGGTATCAACAAAGCCCCTTGACAGGAAGTTGGTCTCAAAAGATTCCCTTTCTTCAATTGTAAATCCAGCACTTCTTTTATTTCCCTGGAGTCTCACGACAATCAGATTAATGACAGAAATAAGAAACACTAGACGTATTAAGAACTTCTGTTTCGGGCTGCCAAATAGCCTGAATTGTGATTTTTATCACCCCCCAACACAACACCCCCCCCAACCTCTTTTCCAAACCCCCCCAACCCAAAAACAAAATTCAGTTGTATGGAGGAAAAGCCTGGTTACAGTCCTCTTCTCTGTTTTGGGTTTTTTTCCCCCTCTTTCTAAGTGGGGCGGGGGGCATATGGTGTGGCCAGGACATTGTACTGTGACAGTTAAAAAGCTCATGCAAATTATTAATGCACCTAGTCAATCAAAGGCAGAAAAGGCACATTGACTGTTTCCCTTACCGCAGGATCGTAAATGTCTATTTCCTGATGGGCACAATTCAGATCACCGGTCAAAATCACAGGCTTCGACTTTTCAAGTTCCTGTATTGCCAACAGCAAGCACAAATTTGAGTAAGAGATGAAACAATATTGCAACAGAACAATAATAGTTTATAGGTTGTAGAATTGATCCATGATATGGTGAATAATGACTTCAGAACAAAAGGCTAAGTAGCTTTATCAAAATACAAAAGGGCTACATAGTGCTGAACATACTTTTATGTAGTTACCAAGAGACAGATCCCACTGTGAAATCCTATACGTCTGACACAAATAAGCAACAGAGTTAATGAACCATACTTGAAATTGTGTAACAGAGTAAACTGATGAAATAGATTTAATACCAGTCTTCTCAGGCCATCACCAGAATTAGGAATGTAACCGCTCAAGAGATAGAACGAATCAAACTCTGCAGTGACAAGCCGTCCCTCAGAATCATGATCTGATATGCCCAAGCCATATGTAACTGAAAGGGGCTTTATCTGCACAAAAAAAAAAAAAAATACTAGTAATAACCTCAGAAATAATAATCCAAAAAAGCCAAATGTAGGAAAAAACCAGAAGGCACAGTACCCACCTTACACAATTTAATATAGAGTAAAGGTAGTACTTTTTGCATTTCTGACATACAAATTGCAACTTATGTCAATTTCATTATTCATCCCACATCACTAGAGATGCTAATTATATCTCATAAGCACCTTAACTGATCATTGGCTGTGATCTTTATTTAAGATAAGAAGCATTTCATTCGAATAGACACAAAGCAAATGGACTAACCCTACTACAAGCATATTATTATATCAACTAACTAGATTGAAACATCAGAATATCTATACAGAATCCTACATTCTCGGTCAAAATATGACAATTCATTGGGGTCGAATACACTCGCTGTAACAAATCTATGGGGCTGTTTTGAATTTCTACATTCTTACAAACTTTTCCATTAAGATTTTATTGGATGCTATGAGGTGTCAAAAGGACCATGAAGGCACTATGGCTGAATGGGTTCAAATCACTCCTTCAAAGTGCTTTAAAAGAGAGAAATGAAGAAAACTGGGATGATGAAAATTTTCCCAAGATATCCAGTTTTAAGGAGCTCATTCAATCCATGACGAATCACATAAAGTATTTTTCTGCTTATTCCCAGCTTAAAACAACTTAACTGTAAGATGACATGCCATCTCATTTCTCAATTCTTCAAGGACAGACTGATGCTTTCAGGCTTTATTCATTCTTCTTTCAAATATGCCAACAATCAGTTGCTTCCATCAATCTGTTTTGTTTCTTCTACTCAAGAAGTAACCAAGTTCTTCCTTATTTCCTACTAACTACATCCAACATAGTTCAAAAGCAGCAGATTGAAACAGAATGAGTACGTTATACAGCCAGATATAATCAAGCTCTCTCATTATAAAAATCAAACCTTTCTTATAAAAGCTGTACAGCACTCCAACTAAGGTGGGCATCAAACAATATTCTTAAGATGTATATAAGAAAAACAAAATAAAGCATACCCGTGAGATGATTGCTGTACCAGAATAACCAAGTTTGGCAACACTGCATGTCCAGTAGCTGTTCTCATAACCTTCTATTAGCCGATCTTTGATTGCTTCTACATCCTTCTCCTGGATATAGGCAAATTTTAATCATTAAAAACCTCAAACACACATGAAGCCAGGAGTCAGATCATTGATGCTCAGGAGGGATATATTAACATTTTCCCTTAAGTTGAAATAATTCCATGGTTTGCAGTTCGATTTGGTACTTGGAAGAAAATAAGAATGGGGAAAGTAATGTATTTGGAATGCAGAATGAAGGGGGTAGGGTTCTTTGGAATGCTTTTTCTGACTCAAATTCAAACATCGCATAGCAGAACATTTTCAGAGATCAAGTTTTAGTAATTTAAGAAATATGTTATGTTTAGAGCACATTTAATGAATTGATATCTTCCTTATTTAGTTAAATCATATATAGTATATGTTTTAGAGTAGATATATATGTAGTATGCACCAATAGATGACTTCACCCTTATTTTCCTTTACTCCACCCAGAATGTTCTCAGAGTACCAAGTCATGGATCTTCTGTTTGAGTGAATCCTGGCAAACCCAGATCCATAAAGTGGTTCATGATAAAATGATTTTGTGTCTGCATGGACTAACTAGTAGGCTTTGAATGTCCCACTAGAATGATATGGTGCCAACAAACTCAGAAGAAAAACAACTATGCTTGCCTGCAGTTTGGTCTCCTGCAAGCACAATACATCAAAGTTTTCCCTTTGAGCAAGCTGAAGAGCAGAAAACCCCTCCATCTTTAACAATGCTCTCAAACCATTGACATTCCAAGACATCAACTTCACAGAATTCACATTCCCTGAAAGAGGTGGAGGCCTCATGGTTCTAGGATTGTAAGCAACCCAGTGCTTCTGTGGCTTCTTGTGTGCGAGAATTGTCCATGGTTCTATTGTTCCATTAACTTTGGCTCCTACTTCTTCAATACAAACTCCTGCAACTTTTTTCTTCAAAATGGATGACAATTTCCCTTTCGTCATTTCACCTGATAATTTAAATTCAGTGAACTATGCAAACAGCATGAGCACATTTTACTTTAATTAGTAAAACAGTAGATATTTCACCTACCAGCAATTTCATCAGTTTCAGTTGACTGCATCTGCATCGATCTGACCACTGTGCCATCAACTTTCATCGTTTTTTCATTGGTAGACTGTTTTACCCTCTTACTTCTTTGCATTCTAGAATTTTTTGAGTCGGAGCTAATTGCTCCAACACAATTATTCTCATTAAAGTTCTCTTCCCTCTTTGAAACTGAAATATATTCAGAGAACCCATAAGATGCTTGATCCTCTGCTCCCTCAATATTATCACCTACAAAAGCCAATAAAGGACAACCACCATGCTTGTCAACCACGATAGTGAGGAGCTCATCTTTGCACTTCAATGGTCCAACATAGGAAACGGAATGTAGAATGGTTGAGCAAGCATTAAAATGTGTTCCAATGAACTAGAATTGCATAAAGAAGATTGTAAACTGCTACAAAAGCTTCTTCCTTCTTAGAAAGTTTTCAACATAATTCAATGAGGACATGAAATAGATTTCAAGCTGTCACGAAAAGCTGCTGCTATAAGTGAAAGTATTTCAAATATATACAGTTGTGAGAAAAATTCTAATCTTGCTCTGCCTGCCAGGAATCAAATGAACTATCAATAAACTGTAAATAGACTATAGAGATGGTACCATTTGTTTCTTGATTGAAATGACACTTCAAGGCAGATATTAGATCCGGTTTACGCCCTTTGGCCGGGATTCCAATTCTCCTGGTGTCAGAAGAATATAAAAAACAAGAAGCAATGCAATTAAAAAATATTTTGCAGGTTTCTCAAACAAAAACAACAGCTTTTAAGATAATATAAAAAAAATGGTATACAGTCAGGGGGAACCAATCATGCAATAGAAATTATTTATCCAACTCTTTCGAGTGGCATACCCTTATATTTATGTATCTCTAAACAGATGATATTTCTAATATTGTCATGAGAGCATCTATTTTGTCCATCAAACATCCCATCAATTAGTTATACATTTAATGTTAATAAAACTCAGGAATCAACGAAGGCAGTTCATGTGCAATTCCAAGAGGGTGCTAGACTGTAAGTCCAACTGGCAGGACAACCGAGAAGGTGCAGTTTGTGCCTCTGAAATGCAACAGTAGGTAGGGAGCCAGTCCTTCAGCCCAGTCGTTCCATGTACTCTTCCAACATGCTTTACAAAAACAATTTACAAGCCTCTCAAACAACCATAGAAAAAAAAAAGAAAAAAAAAAAGGACTTACAGGTTTCATTATCATATTGAGGAAAGGCGTGATGCAAAAATTTCATTTTCATAAACACATTGATCTATGTTGAAGGCAAATTCTCAAGACCTCATGGTCAGTAACATTCATTTCCCTGCTCAATAATCTCCCTTGCAAGCATCAATAGAAAAACTTGATTCTTGCTTATTGTAAAGGTTATGCAGGAAACACTATAACGACTACCACACGCTTGCAACTAAAACAATTCATCCCCACCTCAATGTAGCTCTCAATTCCTGAAATGTCATCGCCTCAATTTTGGCTGGGTCATTATTAGGCAACACAACTTCACTGATGCTTGCACCAGAATTTTTCTACAGAAAAAATGAATGCTAAACGGTCAAGTCCCCAAAACACAGGTGGAAAGATAGGTTCGATTAAAAGACAATACCTTGACATGACTTTTGCTAGAACTAGGAACTGAAGCCACCAATCCTTTCGATTTCTTCCCTTTCTTGTCCTCAGAAGCCGCCGCTGACTCAGGTCTCGACGAATTCGACACGCCCCTTTTGGACACCATTTCGCTCGCTCCGGGCAAGACGATGGAACGACCAACCCAGAATCTCGGAGCAGCCGCGAAGCTACAACGTGCGAAAAAGTAAGCATCTTTTTAAGGAACCAAAGCAAGGCTAGCATCACAGAGCGAAACCCAGGATTCGAAACCGCCGTCGCATTGTCGCTTAGCAGTCACGTTTGCTGAAGGACCGATCGAAGCGAAAAGGGTAATCATCTGGAAGGAAAGACTCTAAAATTCACGCTGGGTTTACGCAAAAATGAGAGGTACCCGGACGAACCTCAAAGAAGGGGTGGCGAAACCCCTGAATCCTAGTCGAAATGCTTGCCTCATGGATGAAAGAATGCACAGAGAAACACACTCAGAGAGAGAGAGAGAGGCAGTACGGTGTTGCTGAGCAAGGAAGAAGAGACGCCAGCACGAGGGCGTACCCGAGACGTCACCGAACCGCGAGGGAAGAACCGCCGAAAGCGTGGAGGTCGTGGGTGGTGGTGGCAACCGCCGGACTCCCACGAATCAACCGATCGTCCCACGTCTGCTTCGTTCCGGCATTTTGACTCTGGTCAAGATCACCATTCACGTGAAGGGTTCACCGTCCGATTACAGAAAAGGCATACCTCCGTCCTTTTTGGCTCGTCGAAAATCCGTAAGGTCCTAAAAACCCTTCCGATATCTCGGGCAAATTTTAATCGATAAAAAGATTCATTTTCATGAACCGAACAATAGCATACTAGCAAATCAACGTATGAATTGTGCTTTCGGCTTTCTTAATATTGATATTTCTCCGGAATGGTCCAAAATAAATTTTTAATGGATGCCCTAACATTTTCCAAATGGTGTTTGGAGGCTTATTGCTTTTTGTTCAACTTTCCCTCCCTTGAGGTGAAAGTTAAGGTGTTTGGGAATTGGGAATTTTAATCACTTTACCAAAATGCTAGTATCCAAAAAGCTGAAAGCTTAAGGAGACTTTGGACTTTGGGCTTTCGACATTTTCAAATTGCTACTTCTGGGGATTAATGAGGCTTTTTCTTCCAAAATTGCCTGCACTAATACTTTGCATGTTCCACTCTTGCCCTCATGAGTGTTTTTCTTCACGAGCCAGAAGATGGCACGGCAGCTGCTGGAGAAGAAGTCACCCTCAACGCAGGCAAAGACAAGGAGGCGCTGGGACTTGGAGCGGTCGAGCGTCGGCTAGTACAATATCGATCGCACGAAAGAGGTGCTCCTTCTCGGCGAAGTCCTCGGGGCGGGTCTTGAGGAGGAGGAGGCTGTACACCTCGGAGTGGATGCTATCGATGGCGATCTGGAAGTCGTAGAAAGCGCATGACTTGGAGAGATGGACCTCCTTCATGAAGCGGATAGCGAGGTTCTCAAGCACGATGCTGTCGGAGGTGGGAAGAAAAAGCTACACCAAAACTCAATGTCCAAGGC
This sequence comes from Eucalyptus camaldulensis, assembly GCA_019915185.1. Classification (NCBI taxonomy): domain Eukaryota; kingdom Viridiplantae; phylum Streptophyta; class Magnoliopsida; order Myrtales; family Myrtaceae; genus Eucalyptus; species Eucalyptus camaldulensis. The sequence continues at coordinate 17,371,122 of JAHSVA010000005.1, forward strand.
ATTTGCTTTAAACAAATACACTTTGAGCCCAAGACCGTAGGGAAAATGAAGTATTTTCTCAAAACTCAACCTAACGCAGAAGTCCGCTGGAAAAGCTAAATCACATGCACCCTTCGCTTAGACTTAAAATAATAGAAATATCAACACGCTATAACTCTTATGAGTTTCTAATCTTATTAATGTAGAGACCATAAGTTAAATGGAACTATTATAATATTTATAAAGACCAAAAAGTTAAAAAAGAAAAAAAAGACAATGTACTTTTTTGTTGATATAGGAAAGGGATTCAATGAAACAATATAAATATGAAAAATTAAGAATTTTTTTCGAAAGAGTAGTTTGAAATTATTATGAAAAGTTGAACGCTTAGATCAAACAAATTGAAAATTTAGGGACTATATTAAATGTATAGGAATAATTCAAAGGTGACATTAAATGAATTAAGAGCCAATGATGACATTGACCACTGGCAGTAACACAATAATCCATAACATGCTTAAAATGCATAATGATTACAAAGATAGCAGAAATTGCAAAACAGAATACCCGAAAGGAAATGAAAGAAGAATAGGAGATTCATTGATTGACATTATATGGCATTTCAATTTCAGGACACATTTTGCTGCAAATGCACTAGTTCTCCACAACTGATAAGTAACAGTGAAGAAACTAGAAATCAACACAATTGATGCATTCACTTATCCCAATACGACCCCCAAAAACAATGACCATCACCTGTAGTCTGCCCCTTAAAATACACTCCAATGTCTATATTCCTAACCGAGTAGGTTCAATTTCTCTACTTATGTCGCCCCAAATCCCATATGTTCCAGACATCAAGAGTTGTGTCTTGGCCATCCTCCAGCTCAGAACATTCTGTTTGGGTAACAGACCTGCTGATTCAGCTAACCTTTTGATCCCACACTAAGAATTGCCTTGCTTTGACCCCCCAAAAGGGTCAGCCTGAGCTGCAACTCGCTCCACCAAACCAAATCCAAATGTATTTTCTCCAACACCGAAATCAGAAACGATCTTTCGACTGTACTCATCTTTTGACGACTCCTTTTCTACATTTCCCAATGCATCACGTGCAAGTGACTGATTCGTGAGGGCATTCCCAAAGATGAATGTTCCGCTTCTATTACTGCAGTCAAGACCATCAGCTACTCCGCTCCCCAGTCCAAAAGCAGTTCCCAGTCCATTTTGGCTTCCAAATCTACTTCGTCGGCGTGGGATGTGGATTTTTGTATCGGGCAAAGGGATGTCACATGGAAGCCTGTTTATTTCTGCCCACGTTCCTTTGGCTTGTTAAATGCCTCCTCAGCTGCTGAGCTATATTCCACTTAACCATTGTCATGAAAGTATAAGAAGCTCCTTGCTTCCATGAGCTTTCACTTCGGTACTGAGCCAACTGAGCTGCAAGACTTCTCCCACGATGGCACGGTTTGGCTGCCACAGCCTGCGAAAGTAATCGAAACCATCATTTAGTTCACTAATTCGAGACACAACTTCAAAGAAAAGCTGGAGAAAAAGGTCAAACTTTTAACCGATCACCACCTGCCTGTTTTGTACTCTCTTTGCTTGTCAATTAGTGATTACAATTTCTACTGATAAAATAATAGGAAGATAAGCTTTGAGTATTCAATTATTTTACCATTCTTCCGTGGTCGATCCGTGAGAAGTGGATGACATGAGAGCCAAAGGAGGAGGAGGAGGAGGAGGAGGAGGCCACCCCACTACTTGGCTCCATCCGATTTTCTTTTTCCTTTTTTTTTATTTTTGATGACAAATTTTTTGGAAAAATTTAAAATTACCATTAGTGATGCAAATATTCCTAATGGTAATACTCGGTGCAATTCAATGAAAACATGATACCTTTTAATGAAAATTATTTGCTTTTTTTTTTTACTTTAATTCTTTTTTTTTAAGAGACCAATTCATAACTTTTTACACGATTACGTCATAAGTAAAAAGAATAAAATTTAGGTGTCAAAATTGTTAAAGAAACATTTTCATTCATTTCCACAGATATACAATAGAGACATGCAATCCAACTGTAAACCAAAACAAATCCAAAACAAAACCAGCTCTAGAAGATAAGACATACTTAAAGAGCAAATCAATGACTTCTTCAAACCATCAGTGGCCATCTTAGTAGTGAGCACACATCAAGACCTCTATCTATTATTATGGCTTTGCTTTTCGATGATACATGCTTAGGTTCGACACCTTAACACCATCACCGTTTAGAGTATCAAGGTTGGACACGCACAAATTTGGCACCTATGAAAGTGAACAAAATTCCTTTAATCTCCTTCGAAACAGGATTTATACATCTATGAAACCCGGGAGAAATGAAACCCTAAAATCAAGCATGGAAAAATCCCCAAAACTTACTTAAATAGAATTATCGTAATATTTATAAATAAAAAAAAACCAAAAAGCTAGATAGCATATTTTTTTTTTATTCAAGAAAAGCATTAAAATGAAACGATATTCTATAATTCTTTGATAGTTTTACTATGAAAACTTCCAAATACTACCGGAGGGCCATTTTAAAATTGTTATATAAAGTTGAGGGATCGATTAATAAATTGAGAATTTATGAACTATGTATTAAGATCCATTTGTTTAAAGGAAAACTGTTTTCAAAAAAATATTTTCAACCTTTCTATGTTTGGATTATGGAACTGAAAACAACAATCTTTTATTGGGCTGGCAAGAAGGAAAATGCTTTCCTTTAAACATCAAACAAATGAAAACTAATTATTTTCCTTGAAAATAATTTTCATGAAAAATATTTTTATTTATCGTGAAAACACATTGAATGAATTAAAAGTTTAAATATGACATTTAGCATTTGGTCAAAATTTAGGGACAAAGCAATAATTTTCAATTCCGTGGCCTATGGAGTCCTAATCGGACCACGGGCAGTAATATGCTAATTCGTAATATGTTTAAATGCGTAAGGAGTTAAAAAAAAGGCAGAAGTTGCAGAGCAGAATACCCAAAAGAAAAGGACAGAAAAATAAGAGTTTCATTGATTGAATGGCGTTTCATTTGCGATTTTTTAGGGTACATTTTGCCACAAATGACTTGTTCTCAAATGCTGATGAGTCACAATAAATAAACAAGCAGGTAACCCAATTGGTGCACTTAGTTATTTCAATTCGACCCGCAAAATTAAGAGTTCTGTCTTGGTCGTTCTCCATCTTGGGACATTCTTTTATGGTGAATATCCTGTTAAGAACTAACCTGCTGATTTGCTCACCTTCTGATTCAACTCCTATATTGCCCTGCTTTGACCCCTCAAAAGGGTTAGTCTACTTCCTCACTCCTGCGCGCAAAATATAGTACACCAGTAACTTGTAAAATAGATATGGCATAGGACAGGACCAAAAAAAAAAGGGTTGGGTCTTAGTTGCAACTCGCTCCACCAATAAACTCGATTTGTATTTTCTCCGCCATCAAAATTAGAAACCATCTTCCGATTGTTCTGATCTTTTAAACGCTCCTTTGTACATCTCCCCATCCATTGCCTGGAAATGACGGACTCGTGAGGGCATTCCCAAAGATGAGGGACGGCAAGAAGTCACTCAGTCACTGCTCTAAGTCCAAAAGCAGTCCACAGTCCATTTTGGATTCACAATCTACTTTTGTAAGTATAAATATTTGGATGGGACAATGGGATGTCGCACGGAAGCCCGTTTATTTCCGTCCATTGTCCCTTTGTTGCGAAAGGCCTCAACTGTTGAGTCGTTCCGCTAGACCACTGTCACGTAAGCGCGAGGACCCCCTCACTTCCATGAGTTTTCACCTTGGAATCGAGCCAACCGAGCTGTAGAACTTCTCCCAGATGGCACGATTTGGCTGCAACTGCCTGCAAAAGGAGTGGTTAAGTACCTTCCGTGTGACAACTCCAAGCAGTTGAGGGGGCATTTCCCAACGCGAAAGAACAATTCTAAGTGGAAATCAATGACCTTCCATGCGACATCTCTTTGCCTGATCCAACCATATTAACGAAGTAGATTGGGTATCCAAAGTGGACCCTGAACTGCTTCTGGATGTTGGGAGCAAGGGCACGATTCACTCGATGGCGGTAAAATAAGTGAAATAGATACTAGATAGGAAAAATGCATCAGAAGTGCCTTAACTTGTATATGGCACTTACTTTGATACCACAACTTTTTGTCGACTTATTTAAGTGCCACTTAAAAATAAAAATAAAAAAACAATCACTTAAGTTCTAACTCTGAAATAAGTTGTCGGAAATTTAACGTGGCAATATGTTATTAATTTCTCGATTCTACATGACTTGCCGGCATGCCCAGTCAATATATAATATCTAAATAACATCGTGTAAAAAGTTAAAAAATGATCACTTCAATACTAATCATTGTTACCAGTTCTTCATCTTGATGAAAAAGTTATCACTTTAGTGCCAAAAAAAAAAAAAAAACTAAACAACGTCATATAGCAAGTTAAGAAGTGATCACCTTAGTGCTAGTCATTGTGAAAAAAAATGATCACTTCAATACCAATTTTAATGAAAAGCGATCACTTCAGTATCAATTTTAATGAAAAAGTGATCATTTCAATACCAAAAAATGCCACATTAGATAAAAATTTTAATTGTAAGAGCCACATAATTTATCTAATTAAATTTTTTTGCCGAAGGTACTTAAATGATCGTTTTTCTCTTATTTTACACTTAAGTGAGCCAGCGAAAAGTTGTGGCACTAAAGTATGTACACAAGTTAGAGCACTTTTTGTGTGCTTCTCCCGATCTTAGGCGATGTCCTAGCGAGTCCTTCGTTTCTAAGGCAAGGATGATGGGAAGCAGATACGGACTAACCAGAGGATGATAAATCTTGGAAGATCATTTCTGATTTCAGTGGCCGGGGACATATGCTTGGAGTTGATTTGGCAGAATGAGTTGAACATAACAATGGCAATGGACACACGGGGAGGTGCTCCCTGAAATATCTGACCACGAAAATGGCAATTTTATCTCTAAACATGGATAATTATTTGGGAATAGTGGCAAAATCATAATTAGGATACCCTGTTTATACTGGTGCATTGCACCTGCGTACCATGTAATCATGTTCACCTCCTTATTTGTTAAAGCGTAATGTTGGATATATAAAAAAGAATGGTCCGATACTAAGAGACGCGGCATGATAAAACACCAATTATAAATCATTTCTTTAATATGGGTCTAATACTAAAAGACATGGTGTATTGTGACACCAATTGTGAACGGTCTCATTAGTCGTACACATCATATGTGGTATTATGTGCTAAGTAAAACTTGACTCCTCGCTATTTAGTACTTTTCTAACCGTGTTTGAGTCATTTTCCTTTCTTCATGTTTGTCTTGCCAACTTTTATAATTACCATCAATTAGATAAGTCTCTTTTTGTGTTTTTATAAATAAAGTGAAAAAAAAAATAAGGAGGCGAATATGATTACAGATCATGTAACGCGTAAGATTCATAATTTAAAGATGGAAAATGCACTTATATCAGATTCTCAACATAAATTACTAGATGGGGATATTTATATGAACTTCCTTCTATGCCAATGGCAATATGAAAATCAGATACTCTTTTGCTTGATAAAGAAAAATATCTTTCTTTCAGGGTAATTGTTAAAGATGGTAATATATTTACATGAACTTCCTTTTAAATCAAAATGAGACACTCTTTTGCTTGATAAAGAAACATATCTTTCATTCAGGGTAATTGTTAAAGATGGTGAGACTAATATAAAGGAAGCATATCGGGCCACTTTTTAAGTAAAGAACCAAATGGTGACAATTGCTCCTTTATTTTATTAATTATATTGTATTATTTTCATCCCCTATATTTCTCTATATACAATCAAATCAACACATGAATCAGATAAACCCTTAAAAAGATTGGATCCACTGTATCCACACACCCTCTCTCTCTCTCTCTCTCTCTCTCTAGAAAAAATCTCCTTCGCTTTAAGCGTATTTCCATTACGGATATTCCTTGATTCATTGTGTACCCATAAAAAGTAGGGTTGAAACTAAAAAAGGTTACTCATTTGTCATGAGAATACTCCTTGCGTTGTTTCACAAGTTCATGTTTCTCTACCTCATGCCATATAGATTATACTCTCACGTTGGAAATTCTTAAGCGAAAAATAAGAAATAGCTTCAATAAATTAAATGCACGTTATCTTAATCATCCATCCTTACTTTAGGTTCAAAATATTGCTGGAAATTTTTTAGGCTAACGGGTAACTAAAATCAATTGGGAAGATTTTTTTTTTTTATTCAAATAAGTAATCTAATACTTTCAACCTGTCAATAATAAAATGTCCAATAAAGATGAAATTAAATTTATAAAAAAAAAAATCGAAAGCGAACAAACTAGCAAGAAGAGGGAGTTGTGTTGTGCGTGTAATTTTTAATTTTTTGTTTTTTTTCTCTTCAAGAAGAAGATGGTGTTTAGATCCCAATTTACTTGTCTTTTTACCCAACTTAGTTGCCTATTTTCATTGTGGGCATTTTAGACTTTCTAATTAATAGAAGACGTGTTTTAGCCGTATTGGGTATGGAAAAAAGTCATCTAAAACGATGGCCTAAAACATTGTTTTCATAGAAAATCCCACCGAATGGGTCATCGAACTAAACTTTAACGGTGTGTCCTTAGCAAGACCTTAAAAGGTTATGACATCCAGAAAGACTGGATAGAGGCTGGGATTAAGGCCTCAATAAAGATACTTGCCCCATTGCTAGACCTGGCTACAACCCCTTTGGGGGTGGGCTGGCAGCCCTGATTCCCGCAATGCCTTCCCCCCTAAAGCACGGGGGCGTGGTACCAGAAAGTGATGGGTCTCCCCTTGAAAGCGAGAGGTTCTCATAGAAAATCCCACCAAATAGGTCATCGAACTTAACCTTAACGGCGTCTCTAAAGAAAGATGAAGTCTTCAGAAATGGAATGATGAAGATTGCAATTGGAGATCTCTTAGATTTTATGGATTTCTTTTCCAACACGAGCAGCCGCAAGGCCATTATGACATTGTTAAAAAATTGGTGACATTTTAGCGGTGGATAGGTTCCTCATCTAGAACTGAAACACTAACTAGTGATTTCCGATTCTGAAAATATAAAAACTAGTAACAAAATGATCAAATTGAACGAATGATCTCTCAATCTATATAATTTGAGATGAAAATTAAATGGGTCATTTCTCAATTCTATCTAGAACTAGCTGAGTTATTTTTGTTTGCACAACTTAATACTTTTTTTTTTGTGACCCGAGAACTGCCGTACAGCCGGTAGCCGACGGCATAAACCTGGAGCGACCCGAGAGGACCCACCTCCCCCGGACCGCGGGTGATCGCACAAACGATTGCAGAGATTCGAACTCGCTCTCTTCCGGTAGAGGAATTGAGCGCAAATCATGCAACCACCAATGGGGTAGGTAACTTAATACTTTTTTGTAGTTCTTTAATGTAAATTTTGGTCTTTAAATTTAGGAACTCTTTGACGTCTATGTCTAGAAGTTATATGATTGTGATTTTTGCATCGAAGATCATGGTTTGAAATTTGAATCTAGCTAAATGCAAGTGTTTCCTTTTTTGAAAATATATACATGTCTTGATTTTGTAAATAGACATTCCAATATCGAGGTACCTGAGAAGACAAGATCACTCACTTTAAATCTCGAGAATTCATCGACTGAAGTTGCTCACTCTTTACCTGTCATATTGTTCAGGTTAGACGAATTTTAGAGTGGTGGTGTGTTGATCTTTCAACCGGGAGGATTTGTGGATGGACCGGACAAGCTGGAGTAGCTTTTGTTGTAATTTTATTAGACTGCCCGACTTGGATAAGATGTGTACTTAATTTGGGATTGGAACATTTTTTAAGAAAATTTTTTAGCTTTTACTTATTTTTTTCCGACTATTTTACAACTTTCTTTTTGTTTTATCTCACATCTTCTGTCCTTTGCATCTCAACGAAACATGAAGCAGCCTGACTAGTCCGTTCCATCAGACAAGCATCGGCGGGAAAGACACCCGTCATCAAAATATAAACGACCAAACATCAGAACGACCAAACATCATGCTCTATTACATAGATATTAGAAATTGAAGATAGTATCTATGCTTCAAAAACATACCACATAAATATTCATTAAGTGCCAGTTTCTTTTTCAGGGTACGTTTTGGTAAAATGCAGTCGCTCATCCTTTACAAGTTCATGAATTACAATAAAGAAACTAGGAAGGCAATAGCCATTCTTAGTTTTGCTTCAACCCCTTCCTGCGGTTCCATTTGTAACCCATTCCATTGTCATCCCTGCGGAATTTTGAGGACTCATGTCTGCTGACATAGGACCTAGTGGGTTCGAGTTCCCTAGATTCTCCCCAATCCCACGTATCCCAATTGTCACAAACTATATCCGGGCCGCTCTTGAATTTATGGCCATCTTTTCGATCGAGATCCCCATAAGTACTCGCCCACTGATCTAGTAGGACTTCACCGAAGATGATCATCCCACTATAATTTCCAGTATTATTGCCGCCATCAAGGGCCTCAGGCCCTCTCTCCAAATCGCAGAGCAGTTCAGGGTCTACTTTGGATGCCCAATCTACTTCATCGATGTAGAGATTTGGATTAGGCAAAGCGATGCCGCATGGGATTCCGTTGATCCCTGCCCAAAACCGTTTCTTTGCGTTGTGAAATGCCTCCTCGACTGCTGAGTCGTCCCACTTGAGCACTCTATCATATATGTGCATGTACCGTTTTGTTTCCACAAGCTTTTTCCAGGGAACTAACCCCACAGATCTACAAAACTCCTTCTCCCAGAATGGAATGGCTGGCCGCCATTCGCCTGCTAAAGTAAACGAAACCGTCATTAATTCACCAACTCAAGACAACTTCAAATAATGTCCTGTTCACGAACAAGGAGGTCGTGCTGCTGTCAACTTTAAACTCCCATGTCACATGACATTGATCATCGATTACAGGACATTATTCCATATTTCGACAAAAAGAGACTGGCCACTACCACAAAAAACAACAACCCCGCTCATAAGAAAACAACTTAACAAGAAGGAACTTGACATTAACGGAAAGAAAACATCATTGCAGACAAAGAACGTCAATAAGAAAAGATAAACCGTCAGGTAATCAGACAGACAGTCATATAAAAAAGAGTGGAGAGACGTACCAATAGGCAGCTTTCTTCCGAACGATCTATTCCCTCGAGTGCCTTGACGACGGTTGTAACCTTTTTGTCCCCTCCTACTGTCCATAATCAACTCGACAACACTCCTCAAAACTGATGGAAAAATTTTCAAAAGAATCTTGCAGTTGCAGAGCAAGAACAAGAGGGCACTTGTCAGAGAAACTTTTAAATGGCAATCTTTGGTTTTGGCCGGAAAAGAAAACGAGGCAGTTCAAAAATGTGACTAGCAAGTTGCAGAATTGCGAACACGACAAGAGAGAGGGAGAGAGTCGCAGAGGTTTTAGGCCTGTAGGCAACGTCTAAAGGGGGGCTTGTAGGCAACGACAAGAGAGAGGGAGAGAGTGGCAGAGGTTTTAGGCCTGTAGGCAACTTCAAAGGGGGGGCTTGTAGGCAACTTCTAAGTGGGGGTCGAAAATTATTGAACTCGAGGTGAAATCATAAGACGCACACTATATTCCGAGCGGCGGTCTGGTGTTTATATAGCTCCTTTTGTCGGTCCTCATCCTCCGCCGGTGAATCGAATTCATGCACAGGCATTATTATTTTTCCAACATGATTCTATACCTTCTTTTTGGGCCAGAGGAAGGAGAAGCTGAAAGAAAAAAAAAAGAATTAAAAATTTCAAAACAATATTTAAAAATTCGAAAAATAAAAAATAAAAAATAAAAAATTTTGCCATGTCAACTTCCACCGGACGGCCAGTGTCCACGTTAGTGCTGGCCGGCCAATTTTGGCTGGATAGACTAAATTTGCACAATTATAAAAAGTTTATGACTAAATTGACTAAAAAAAAGTTTTTGACTAAATTGGTACAATTACAATAGGTTTGGGATTTTTTTGGTAATTCTCCCTTGCAAAAAGGGACAATCACCATCGAGTTACTCAACCAAAAATATAAATGAAAATGAACTTTCGTAGCCATTTAATTTTATAGATATTTGTTTTCATTTGAGCCTTCAAATTTCAAGCAATTCCATAGATGTCTTCCCATATAGTCGTTTCCAAGAAAATTAAACAAATTTCAGAATCCAAATCCAACGTTCATGTCTGCTGGTAAAGAAAAAAAATTAATTTTTTTTCCAAAAGTGTTGACCCTTGTAATAGGAAAGTCATGTAACACGGTGAGTCTTGTGGAGAATGCTCATTAGTTGAATCAGACATAAAAAAAGCAACGTAAATCAGCCAATTTCATCTAATTCATGTCATTCACTGTAACTTTGGATTCAATTGTCTTTCTAATTTAGAAAAAAAAAAAAAAAAAAAAGAGAAAAATCCAAATTTCATATCGGACATGGATGATGACATATTTCTAGTGAATGGGTAGATGCGCGCATGCATAGCTCACGCATGTAACTAAGTCTAACATTAAAATCTTTAGTAAATTGATAGACGAGAGAGACCTTTTGGACCGACCCTCCAATTTATGTACACAACAGAAGGAACATCTTGAGGGTATAATTTGCAGGATAAGTGGCCTTTCACTGACTATCATAATGGTTGAAATATTAGCCTCGTTTACATTGCATTGTCTTTGTGCTTTTTCGAGGTAATTACTAATAGCCAAACAAAGAATCATGCACAGTGTTCATGCGAACCGTGTACACTCTTACTCTTGGTCAATCGCGGATGCAGAATAACAAATGTTGCCTAGAGTAGCCTTGGTTGAAAATATAATAGTATGACTCACTTATATCAATTTTTCGGCTTATCAAATTTAGATAAATAAGCGGTTTTGGCAATGTTATCTCTTTCAAAATTTGAAAATGAAAATGGCAAATAGTATCCAATTCTAAAGAGGGATTAATTGGGGATATTGGCAAAATAACAATTAGGATACTCTATTGGACAAGCTGCTACATGATATGTACCGAATTACCTTTATTTCTTTACATGTAATTGTAGGTACGTTAAAACCAAAATATTAATTAAGAGATAAGTGTACCGGAAATGCTAATGTTTGTCGTGTAAGTGAAATTAAGTTTAAAAACTTTCAAAAAGCGTAGTCATATTCTAAAACTTATCACAAAAGTGTAATTAAAAAATTGTTAAAAATGGGTCATCATTTTGCCTTTGGCTTGGTTCCCCACCTAGAATTGAGACAATGACTAGTGGTTCCCAATTCTAAAAAAATCAAAACTAATAGCCAAAATGATTAGATCGAATCGAACGTATAATCTCTGAATCCATATAATTTGAACTGAAAATCAAATGGGTCAATTCTCAATTCTAACTAGAACTAGCTGAGTTATTTTTGTTTGCATAACTTAATATTTTTTGTAGTTGTATAGAGTAAATTTTGTTCTTTAAATTTAAGAACTCTTTGATGTCTATGTCTAGAAGTTATTTGGTTGTGTTTTTTGTATCGAAGATCATGGTTTGAATCTCGTTAGATGCAAGGGTTTCCTTTTTTTGAAAATTAATGCATGTCTTGAATTTCTAAATAGACAATCAATATCGAAATACCTGAGGACAAGATCACTCACTTTAAATCTTGAGAGTTCATAGACTGAAGTTGCTCACTCTTCACCTGTCATATTTTTCAGGTTAGACGAATTTCAGAGTGGTGGTTGGTTGATCTTTCAACCGGGAGGATTTGTGGATGGACCAGACAAGCTGGAGTACCTTTTGTTGTAATTTTATTTGACTGCCCGACTTGGATATGATGTGTACTTAATTTGAGATTGGAACAGTTTTAAAAAAAAATTACGAGCTTTAATTAATTTCTGTTACTATTCTACAGCTTTCTTTTTGTTTTATCTCCGGTCTTCTTTCATTTGCATCTCAATAAAACATGAAGCATCCTGACTAGTCCGTTCATCGGACAAGAATCGGCGAGAAAGGCTGCCGTCATCAAAATATTAGCGACCAAACATCATGCTCATTATCTGTGCTTCAAGAACATACCACGTAAATAATATGATATTCATTGACTTAACATGTCGTATCTTTTTCAGGGTACAACTTGATATAAATGCAGTCGCTTGTCCTTTACAAGTTCATATATTACAACAGAGAAACTAAGAAGGCAACAACCATTCTTAATTTTGCTTCACCCCTTCCCACAGTTCCATCTGTAATCCATTCTATTGTTATCCCTTTTGTTATCCCTGCGAAATCTTAAGGACTTGTGTCTGCTAACATAGGGCCTAGCAGGTTCAAGTTCCCCATTTGGATCACCCCAATCCCACGTATCCCAATTGTCGTAGACAATATCTAGGCCGCTCTTGAATTTATGGCCGTCTTTTCGATCGGGATCCTCGTGAGTACTCGCCCATGGATCTGCTAAGACATCACCGAAGATAATCATCCCGCTATTATTGCAATTATTATTGCTGCCGTGGAGGGCCTCAGGCCCTCGCTCCAAGTCGCAAAGCAGCTCGGGGTCTACTTTGGATGCCCAATCTACTTCATCGATGTAGAGATTTGGATCGGGCAAAGCGATGCTGCATGGGATTCCGTTGATCCCCGCCCAGAACCGTTCCTTTGCGTTGCGAAACGCCTCCTCGACTGCTGAGTCGTCCCACTTCAGCACTTTATCATATATGCACATGTACCGCTTTGCTTCCACAAGCTTTTTCCAGGGAACTGACCCTACAGATCTGCAGAACTCTTTCTCCCAGGATGGAACGGCTGGCCGCCATTTGCCTGCTAAAGCAAACGAAACCATCATCAGTTCACCAGATTAAGACAACTTCAAATAATGTCCAGTCCACGAACAAGTAGGTCATACCACCTTCAACTTTAAACTCCAAAATCACATTACATTGTTTTATCTATTACAGGAAATTATTCCATATTCAACAAAAAAAGACTGCCTACTACCATGAAAAATAACAACACCTCTCATAACAATCGTGGAAAAGAAAAAGAAAACAAAACAGAAGGAAAACATTATTGCAGAAAAAGAACTTTTAAAAGAAAAAATTAACCAACTTTCAGGTAATCAGACAAAGTCAATCATAGAAAAAAGAGTGCAGAGACATATAAGTATTACCAATAGGCAGCTTTCTTCCAAACCATCTATTCACTTGAGTGCCTTGATGACGGTTGTAACCTTTTTGTCCCCTCCTACCGTCCATAATCAACTCCAAAACGCCCTTTAAATCTGATAGAATTTTTTTTAAAAGAATCTTGCGGTTGCAGAGCAAGAACAGGAGGGCACTTGTCAGAGAAACTTTCAAATGGTAATTTGAGGTTTTGGCCGGAAAAAAAGAATGAGGTGGTTAAAAAATGTGACCGGCAAGTTGCAGAACTGCCGTCGGATCACTAAGGCCGACTTTCATCCTGCACAATAGGTGGATCTTATAGTCAAGCTCCCTTTTTCCTTTGCACTTGAGGGCCAATCTCCATTTGGCTCAAGGAAACCTCTGCACGCCTCCGTTACTTTTTGGGATGCCTACGCAAGAGAGGGGTAGAATTGCAGAGGTTTTGGGCTTGTAGGCAACGTCTGAAGGTGAGTTGAAATTATTGAACTCGAGGTGAAATCATAAGAAGCACACGGTACTCTGGGCGGCGATCCGGTGTTTATATAGCTCCTCAACTTCTGATTGGGATTACAATTTCCTTTTTTGTCAGTCCTCATCCATGGCCGGTGAATCAAATTCATGCATAGGCATTATTGTTTTTCCGACATAATTCTATACCTTCTTTTCATGCCGAACATCTACTTGTTTTGTCAACTAGCAGAAAAGGACAATTACCATCGAGTTACTCAACCAAAAATAAATCAAATCGAACTTTCTTAGTGATTCAATTTATTGATATTTATTTCCATTTGAGCCTTCAAATTTCAAGTCAATTCCATAGATGTCGTTCCCATATAGTTGCGACTCTTTATCGAGTGTTTCCAAGAAAAGTAAACAAATTTCTGAATTTAAATCCGACACTCATGTCTGCTGGTTAAGAAAAAAGAAAAAGCAGAATGTTTTCCAAAAGTGTCGACCCCGTAATAGGAAAGCCATGTAACACAGTGAGTCTTGTGGGCAAGGCTCATTATTTGAATCACACATAAAAAGCAACGTAAATCAGCCAATTTCATCCAATTCATGTCGGTAACTGCAACTTTGGATTCGGTCGTCTTTCTAACTTTAAAAAAATGGAAAAAAAAATCCAAATTTCATCTTGGACATGGATGATGACATATTTCCAATGAATAAGTAGACATGCGCACGCATAGCTCACATATGTAGCTAAGTCTAACATCAAAATCTTTAGTAAATCAATAGATGAGAGAGACCTTTTGGACCGACTGTCTGATTTATGTACACGACCAGGGAATTTGTCGGGGTATAATTCGCAGGATGACTGGCTGACTATGGTAATGGTTAAAATTTTAGCCTCATTTACATTGCAGTGTCTTTGTGCTTTTTCTAGATACTAAATTACTAATAGCCAAACAAAGAATCATGCCCAATGTTCAACTGAACCGTGTATACTTTTACACTTGGTCAATGGCAGATGCAGAACCTAGATATAACAGCTCCAGATAACAAACGTCGCCTAGAGTATCCTTGGTTGAAAATATAATAGACAGAGTTTCAGATAGAAATTTAGGCGAAACTTGACAGAGATAAAGGAAGAGTTTGCCGATGCTCATAGTATGACTCGCTTATATCCATTTTCCGGCCTATCAAATTTTGTTAAATAAGAAGTTTTGGCAATAACATCTCCTTCAAATTTGAAAATGAAAATGCAAATAGTATCCAATTCTAGAGAGGGATTACCTAGGGATATTAGCAACAATAACAATTAGGATACTCTATTGGCCCTAGCTGCACTATATGTATCGAATTACCTTTACTTTTTTAGATGCAATTGAGTACATTAAAATCGATCTATTAAATTAAGGGATAAGTGTACTAAAAGTGCTGATTTTCATGAAAGTGCAATTGAATTCTTAAAACCTTCAAAAATAGCAATTAAGTCCTGCAACTTATCATAAAAGTACCATTGAGTCATAATGGTGGCAAAAGAACACCCCAAATACCAAAACTTGGCACAAAATAATACTTAAATGCCACAACTTACGAAAAAGACATTTAAGTGCCACTTTTTATGAAAAATGGGACACTTGAGTGCCACATTCGGCGAACCCTACCGAAAATCCTACATGGTAATTTTTTTTATTAATTCTCTCGTTTACGTGGCTCACCAGAAGGTTGACTCAGCAAAACACACACAAAAACGATGTTGTTTTAGTATAATACGAATTTAAATGTTAAAATTAATTAAATTTAATTAATAATAATTATTATTAAAAAAAAAAAGGAGCAGGAGGGAGAGAGGACGTGACATCCTGAAAATTCAGTTCAATTTTCAATTGAATGAATCGGGCATTTCATCGACGCGCCTATAGTGCTATTATCTGGGTTGATCACTCATGAGATAACTAGACTATTTGGGGAAATCATTAAGAGAATTTAACGCGATAGACTTGAGAATTCAACCAAGAATCGACTACTCGACCATGCTAATCTACAAGGGTCATTATGACACAGTTGAAAATCTATCAGAGATTAGAGATAGGTCAATTCGACTAAGATAGTTGATCAGAGTGTGAGCGATTCCATCAGATTGCAAAATTCTCGTCAATCGGCACTAGACCAAGTTTTTTGTCATTTTGATACCTTGTGCTTGTATTTCAAATCTTGAAATTTTCACTACGACCGAGAGTCGCTAACATGTCAATGAGGTACATTGTGGCTCGAAGAAAATCGACCATGGGTCAATTGCACTAAAAATTCCTAAAAGTTATTGATAAGTTAGGTCACATTAAAATCGCATTAAATTGAAATTAATCGCAAATTTGAACTCGATTTCATATATTGAAAATTTTGTCATGTCACGATTTATTTTAGGAACGTCAACTCATCCTTTGAAAAAATTTCGGTGAGTTCGGGATTTTTACGAAAAATCAATTCGGACGATTAAGAAAAAAAAGGAAATTCAAACGGACCAAATTGAAGGGATTTTTGACTTCCAAATCAAGCTATTTGGCGATGGGCACTTGCAGAAATTATGCGGGCTTCTTCCTTAGTTAAATTAGACATCAAATTGGGAAACTTTTATGAAGAATTGAAGCTCAATTGGTGAAATTCGTATGCTAGGATGAGGGCTGCAACTTTGGACTTCAAATTAGTTTAATTGTGAGGGTTTATTCAAGAAAGTAATAGGGGGGACCAAGCATTCAATCAAGTAGATAACATTATTGACTTCCCCCCCCCCTTTTTCCTTGGCTTCTCTCACACGTTGTTGTCCCCTTCTTCGATCTCTCTCAGCCGTGCATCTCCCTTCTTCGTGCGCGGTCCAACTACCCCGAACACTCCCCTTTTTGTTTATGCTTTGCTTTCGTTTCCTTTCCCTTCAAACAACCCACCTCCACTGCTTGCTTTCACCCATCATCTTCGTGCCTTCCTTGTAGTGGCCACAAAGCACCCATTGTTAATAGCCCAAAGCCATCGAAGAAAACTGCCTTCTCCACCGAAGCCACATGTTCCTCGGCCTACCCAGCGAAGCCCCCTTCCCCATCTTTGACCGAAGCAGCTCCTTTTCATTCAGTCGTTAAGTCAACAAACTAGTAAAGCTCTCCTCATCGTTGACCCTTGCGACGCCTTCATGCGCCAGCTCCTGTGTTGTGTCCAACTTCATCGAGCAGTCCACATATCCAGCATCCATCAAAGATGCTTCTCCTTTTCGCTGCCGGCATTCCATCTTGTCGCAACACCCACTGACACTTTCACGTCCACAAGCCCAGCCCACGGTTTGGCCAGAATCATCTTAGCAACCCGCAAATTTCCAACCCATCTTCAGCCCACTTCTCAGCCCATCATTTGAGCTCAGCCTAACCCGCAGCGGCAGTCTAATCGCCTAGCCTTGCTCTGCTCTAACTGACTTTCTTGCGAAAACTTGAGTTTTTCGTTGTCTTCCCGTGAGAATCCACTTTCATGCCACCCACCATCGCGCTCAAAAAGTCGAAACCATAAAGGAGGACTCGGCTGCTCACCGAACGAAGCCACCAGCCGATCCATACGTCGGTCCGAAGGAACCAGTCACCGGTTCGTCGGTCCGCTTACAACCTGCACTGTTTCACGTTTTCAACCATTTTTCTCCCATTCTGATCCTTCCTCCGCCCATCCCAGCCACCACCAAGTCTCCCTTAACCCCCAGGTGTCACCAGTTGCCGGCCTGCCGCTTGCCAAAGCTTTGATAAGCCGTCCAACTTTGTTTCTCCTCCAGCAGTGCTGTTTTTCAAAGTTTCAGAGGGAGTCCGAACTGTGGCTGCTATTTTAGCCTTGGGACCACCTTGGAACGTCGTGGTAGAAGTCCCGGTATGAAGCCACCATCGTGGCCACTGTGTCCATGTCTCCGGCTCGCTTAACGGTGAGTTTAGCTCATAATCCTTCAATTAGTGCCTAAACTTGCTTAGGGTTGGTTTAATTATGATTAAGTATGGTTTAGGAGATTTAATTAAGTTGTATTAGCCTTAAGATAGGTGGTTAGATGAATGGATTAAATTAGTTTGGCTTAATTTCACTTTATTTGCTTAATAATGCTTATGTGCTTAATTAAGTATGTTTAGCTTTAATTAATTGATTGTTTGCTTTAATTAGTGTTTTTGTTAATTTATGAATTTATGGAACACAACACTGTTCACAATTTACTATTCACGTACACTATTAATTCATAATGTGAAAAGTATTCTAATTTCATGTGTGTTGATTTTATGAAGTGAATGGATGTGTAAATGCATGAACATCCGCATGAATTGAGTGATGATTTATGTAATTGTGTGATGATTGTGAAATATAGGTATTTTAAGTGAAAAATACCAAGCGTCGGTCTACAGTGCCAAAAATTTATTTTAGGACTGCTGAAAATAGTGGGAGATTCAAAAGTAAAAACCTTGTATTTGGCTAAGGCTACACATGTGTACTTTTATCAAGTATGATAAAAATGGTAAATTGATTGTTTCTTCATAACAAAAATACTATAACGGCTTGATGATTCGTATGTCATCTGGAGAATTGACGTTATATTATTATAGCTTGATGACTCACCCATCATCTTGAAAAAGAATTGCATGTATATCGGCTTGGTAACTCTATAGGTCATCTTGGAGATAGGACGATATGATTTAACAGCTCGATGACTCTCATGTCATCTTGAGAAGGAATTGCTTGTATATCGGCTCGGTCACTCTATATGTCATTTTGAAGATAAGACGGTATGATCCAACGATGTGTTATAATGGTTCGACGACTCTATATTACATCTTGGATATAGAATGCTATGCACAGGTATGTTATAACGGCTCGATGACTCTATATGTCATCTAGAGATAGGATATAATAATATATATATTTCATATTGTATGAGGAGTCTTGGATTTTAATCGGACTCATAGATAGTATTGAATGGGCCGACTAAGAAATGGTCGTGATGACATGTAATCGACTAAGTCGATCGAATGATGACTCAATCTAAATTGATGCATTGATGTGTGAAATTGTTATATGCATTAATTATATGCATGAATGAATCACATTGTTTATGGCACACACGCATGAATTGATAACGTGCAGAGTGTGACCATGGCTAAATGAGATCGCTTATGACGCGACTCGTATGTTATTAATGAACTGCATCATCTAATAGCCATATGCATTGCGTATATTGTGCTGAATTATAGCGTGCAAAGTATGGCATACTAGGTAAAGTTGCATGCGAATTGACTATTGTTTTGTTCATCATGGACTTGTTTATAGGGTGGTTATGAAGAGATACACAAGTGGAGTTGGTGTACTAATTAGGGCTTGGGGGGGGGGGGGGGGACTTGCTAAAATTTATTTCTCATCGGTTATTGTATAACTATCTTCAGATCCCCAGTATGAAAAACTCAAAGCTTGAAGCGGAAGGATCAGAAACATGGATGGCTCAATAGTTCTTTTTGGAGATAGATCTCCTATACATAGACCTTAGAGTTGGCTTATGTTTATAAATTGGTTTGTTTATGAAAGTGTGGCTTATAGTGAATTGTTATCATGTTTTTTTATCCCATGTTTGTTGTGGTCAGAGGATTAGTAATTCGCTTCCGCATGTGCAATAAAAATGAATGGGTCAACGACATGTCCTTGGAACATCACTTTCTATCGACCACTGAGGGATGTGCATGCGCTCGAGATTCAGGGTGTGACACCTTTAGGCGTATTACCCTCCTAATCGGGATTTAGAGCGTGAACTCGTTAAGATTTATATATCACCCCGTTGTGGGCTCAATTCTTTTCAGGGCCGTAGAGTAATAGATCTGGAGCCGAGCTGAGAGGACCTAAAGTGTAGGTCAATCATGACAACTTCTTTTGAGAGTCAATCTTTTGGAGTCTTTTGATTGTAGACTTTTATACATGACTCAGTGTGTATATAAAAGCATGTTGTGTTTGTGAATCTATTGTCCTGCTTTTCTATCCCGAGATGGTTACAGTCACTAGATTTGTTATTTTCTTCCGCATGTGCAATAAAATGAAATGGTCAACAACTTGTCTTGGGAAGTCGCAAAATTTTATCGACCACCGAGGGATGAGCATGCACTCAAAGATTGTGGCGTGGCAGAGAAGAAGGGAGGTTGCCAATGACTGTTGCCGAAAGGGTGGGGGAAGGTCGGTCGGGGCAACCAAGCCCTAGCCTGAGGCCGGCGACCTCAACCGATCAACAGCGAGGGCCTACATGCCCTTACCCAGATTTGGGGCGAAGGTCATGGCCCTCCGATTTAGGGCAACTGTGATATTCTGAATTTTGATCCCGTCTCATTTTATGAAATTGGTATTTCATCGACGAGCCTATGGTCTTTTTTCTCGGAGCTAATCGATCACGAGTTAATTAATCTATCAAGTGAAGCCATTAAAGGATATAAATGCGGCAGACTTGAGAATTCGATTAGAAATCGATTGCTTAACCGTGATAATCGATAAGGGTCAATACAACACAATTATAATTTATTAGTGATCAGATATTAGTCGATTCAATGGAATGACTAATTAGGTTGTGGGTGATTCCACATGATTGCAAAATTCGCGTCGAATTGCATTAACCCGATTTTCTATCGATTATATACTCGGTACCCGTAATTGAAATCTTGAGATTTTTACGACAACTGATTTCGGGAATCGAACATTCAAGTGCGTCACTATTTATTTCTAAGACCTCGTCTCATATTTTGGAAAAATTCCGTCAAGCCTGGAATTTCGACGGAAAAATCAAATTTGGCAAATTTAAATGGAAGAAAATCGAATGGGTACCTTAATTAGCAATTTTGGTTACCAATTTGTTTTGTTTTGTGGAGAATAAAAGGGAAATTCATATGGCAACTTCAAGGGGATAACTTGACCACCAAAATGACTTAATTTAGTGAGGAATTGAAAGAGAATAGATGGAAATTCATATGGGCTGATTTATGAGCATTTTTGGCTGCCCATATGGCTTGTTTTGTGAAGTTTTGGAAGAGAAATTAGCCATTGGTTGTTAGTTTGACAAAATAGTGGCCAAAGACTTTAAGGAAAAACACTCAAGTGGTAGATGTTTCCCCTTGGAAGGCTATTGGCTACATGGTGGACTTCTTAGCCCCCTTGTCCCCCCTTCTTTCTTGTTGTGCAACTAGCCCTACTCCCAGCAGAACCCATCTGCTTCTTCTTCTTCCTTAGCTCTTCTTCTTCATTTTTACTCCCTTGTTGCTCCACCACAACTCACAATTCCAGCACCCCTTGCACTTATAGCAGCCCCTCAAGCCACCAAACTATCCACTGGTCCAATAGCTTGCTGGTGTCACCATCCGCTAGCCACAATGCCAAGGCCGCTTGCTTTGCCTTCTTAGCCACCGTCCCACTATCCCTAAGCCGGCTGTCAACCAACCCTGCCACCTGCCTGAGCCAGCCACTCATCCACTTGGCTCCGCCGTTATTACCTCCACTATCCCTACACTGTGTCCAGCCCTCCTCAGCCCAACCAGCAGCCCCTCGTCGCGGCGCAAGGGTAACAGAGGCTTGAGTGCTATATTGATATCTCCATGGATTGACACTTTAGTGAGAGCGACACAGATTACTAGTAATCTCTTTATTATTGCCAAATCGGGTAATAATCAATAAAATCGAAACCAGCAACAAGCAGTGAGCTTGCAAGGCTATTTTTAGCCTCTTTCGGTCCTCTGTTGGAGTCGCCGTAGACCCGAGATCTCACCGCCATCGAGCTACCGTCACCATGAACCCATTTTCTCGCTAATCCGATGAGTTAACACCATAATCTTGAATTAGAAAATTAATTGCACTTATTTAAGTGGATTTGTGTTAATTAAGGATTAGTGTTAATCCTTAGTTAATCCAATTAGTTAGTTAGGTTATGTAGTTAGGCCAACTAGTTAGTTAGGTGGTTAGTTAGGTTATTTAGTTAGATTAATTAGATTAAGATAATTAGCCTAGCTAGGTTAGTTTAAATAGTTCAATTAAATTAGTTTGGTTAGATTAATTAGATTTATTTGAGTGGATTAATTTAAATAATTTGCAATTTATTTAATTAATTATAATTAGCGTAAATTGTACCAGTATAGTCAATTATTGGAATTTTACGTTGATCATCATGGATGCATTGATTTGTGAAAGTGATTACTAAATTATGCAATTGAGTGCTTGGTGATGATTTTTTTATTATTATTGCAACAATATGATTTTTTGTGGTATTTAATTAGAAAAATACCGGGTGTCTGGTTTTAACGCCAAAAATATTTTGGGTACTATATAAAATCGTGAAATTTTGAAATGGGAGAATATCATGTTTTATTAATCAATTTAAATGTGTGAGCACACACAATTAGGATGATTCAATAAACCTCTCTTGAAAGGTTACGTATGTTGTTTTGGTACAATTGATTTATGTGATTATGTGATGACTATTGAAAGATGATGTGTTGTGTTGAGGAAATCAAATGTGTTGTGAATGGATAAAGGACTAAGTGCTACACGACAACGAAATTTCATGTGAATCACCTTTAAGGCCTTATAGTCAAGGGCTAAGTGTTACATGGCAACTTGAGTCGCATGGGAGCCACCTCTAGGACCTTGTATTATTTCTCTATGTGATCAAGAGCTAAGTGTTACACGATAACGTAACTTCGTGGGAGCCATCTCTAAGGCCTTGTACTATTGTTATATGTGGTCAAATGCTAAATGTTACACGATAACATAATTATGTGGGAGCCACCTCTAGAGCCTTGAGTTTAGATATTGAGCGTGAAATGAACCATCAATATGAGATAGCCGCGCCTGATTATGAGACAAAATTATGTGGCACAGAATGAGACATGTCATAACGGTTTGGCTTTATAATTGGGACCCATGTGATTGTTTGAGAATGGAATGAAGTCTTGGTTATTAAATACTTCTGTTGTGTGCATATGATATATGTGATGTGCTAATATGCAGGGAGATGCTAAGGTGAGGTAAGTCCTATATGGTATATGTTTAGGTTGCATCTGAGTAAATTCTTGTCATAATCAGGATTTAGGGTGTTGACTCGCTAGATTTATTCTCACCCATCGTGGTTTAAATATTTTTCAGGTCCCTAATGTGAAAAACCCGGAGGCCGAGACTGAAGGATCTGGAGCATAGGTGGCTTAATAGTTTATTTTTGGAGACAGACTGGAATGTCTAGACCTATAGGCTATCATGGTTTGTTTGTAAAGTATGATTTGTGTTGATTGGTTGTCTTGCTTTCACTATCCCATGTGTTTGTTTGTTGTCCGGGATTTATTAATTCACTTCCGTATGTATATAACATAGAAGGATTGGCGACGCATCCTAGAACATCACAAATTTTAGTTGACCGCCAAGGGATGTGCGCATGCCCAGGGTTTAGGGCGTGACACAACAACCCTTGCCTCAGATTTGGGCGAGAGCACGCAAGCCCTCACCGCCGATCGGCTAGGGTCACTGACCCCCGACTAGGGTTTGGCGGCCCTAGCTGACCCTCCCCCACCTTTCCAACTACTGCGGGGAGGCAACGACAGCCGAGGACTTAGGAGGGCAACGACCCTCACTCTAGATCTGGGCGATGGCACGCAAGCCCTCGCCGTAAATCGGCTGGGGTCATCGGCCCCCGACCAAGACTCGACGGTGGCGATTGAGGGCTCACAAGGGCAATGACTCTCGCCCTAGATCTAGGCAAGGGCACGCAGGCCCTCGCCGCCGATTGACTAGGGTCGCCAGCCCCTAGCTAAGGCTTAGCAGCCCCAGCTGACCCTCCCCCACCTTTCTGACAATGGCGGGGAGGCAATGGCAGTGAAGGCTAAGCCCTCAACCATTGGCTACCTCCCTCCTCCTCCTCCCTCTCTCGCTTTTTTTTTTTAATTAATTGAATTAATTTGTTTAAAATTTAATTTAATTAATTATGATATTAATTATTTACCACGTCAGCACCAAAATGACGTCGTTTTGACACTGGTTAGCCACATCAACGTGCAAAATGACATTTTTTTGCACTAAGCTCGCCGAAAAATTGCCGCGCCAACATTTTTGTTGGATTTTCTCACCATTAACACTTAACCGATCCATTTTACTTCGATTTTGGTACTTAAGTGTCCATTTCATAAGTTTTGGCAGCTAAGTTTTCCTTTGTGCCAAGTTTTGACACTCCTAGTGTCTTTATATCTATTTTCAAAAAGTACAATCAAATCTTAAAACTTATCAAGTTTATGTAATCAAATCATAAAACTTGTCAATATGCAATTAAATTCTAAAATTTGTTAGCATTTTCCATTTGTCAGGTTGGACAAAGTTAATGAAAAGACTTAATTGCACCCTTTGAGAGTATTAGGATTCAATTATACTTTTATAAAAAATTCTAGGACTTAATTGCATTTTTGAAAATTTTATAACTTGATTGCAATTTTGTGACGAGTTGGAGGACTTCCGGTGTGCATATCCCTTAAATTAATATATTAAGTTACATGACCAACTGTGACTAGATCCATAATTAAGCAAGCCATATTCAACTCAAATATACTACATTATACTAACTTTACAAATCAATCTTAATATACCAATGAATTTCTTCCTATTAAATATTTACCAGAAAAAATAGAAAAATAAATCTGCTTAATTGGTGGTAAAGATGGTAAGATATATAAAGGAAGCATAATTGCCCGAATATCTACATATGTTATTGTACAGATTTCTCCAAGTTTTGCCGCTAAACTTGCCAGCTAAGATGTGCCTCCTAGAAAATTATAAATGTTACTATTAAACGGTGTTCCAAATTGACGAGTTAAATCGACGATCTCGAGTGAACTCGTCAATTTGCAAAGATGAATGACTCGAGGTTCAATATTTTATCCATCCAATAAAAGTCCATGTATGTTAGAGGTAAGCATGATCTGAATTAGGTTGATCTAGTACCTAATCAAAACCAACTTGCACAGTTTTGGCCTTCAATCTTTAGAACCAAGGACCGATCCTGTTGAGTCTAGACCAAGATCCGAACTAACTTATGGGTCCGGTCTAATTTCAAGGTCAACCTACGACCAACATATTATTTTTTTGTTTCATTTTTTCGTATTTTCTGATTTACAAAACAAAACCGCATGAGAAAGAATAGAAGTGGAGGCACAAGGATATAGAGTAGACAAAAATATGCAATATATTATATATTATATAATACACATAATATATGTTATATATGATATATACAAGATTGATCTGGGTTGAACCAATCCCAAAGTCTCAAGACTAAAAACCAACTCGTACAATGCAGGATTTAGGAAAACCAACATAAAGGATCGGCGTGATACCCTTAGGAATCAAACTAGGACCAGACCTGGCTGGTCCAAGCGGTTAAGGGTTGACCTGATGCTCACCCATGCATATCATTTTTTTTATACCTTTAATAAGTGAGAAAATATTTACTTAGCGGATACAAGATTATGCGTCATTTTAAAATTTGGCACGTTTCATATCATCAATATTTTTTTTTTAATGAAGGTAGTTATTACTCACAGAATCACTTAGCTGTCTGTGGTACAAGCGTACTAGGTACGCACTTGATCCCTTGTTATGTTCATATAATATGTATTCGTATTAAAATTAGTATTTGTAGCAAATTTTCACACATATGTACGTCAATGTGTATTCTTTTTCAATAACAGAGTATGAATGTCTTTGAACATGTAAACACATTGTGAAGGTGTCCCCCACATACAGACATTTTTGTTCCTCCAATTAATAAGTGTTGGATACATAATAGATGGATGAAAGGTAGAGGAAACTTTGGAACAATCATCTGAAATACGTTGATGCCTGTAAATGCCATGTCTTAATGTCATATAGAACTATTTGTAAATTAACAACTTGTTCTATACCCTAATTAGTTGTCTAAAACGATTTTCGGCTTTTACATAGAGATTATTAACATAAATGGAAGAGTATGTCATTATTAAATACAAATCTTTCAAAATGGGGAAATAGCAACCTTAATTCATTTGACAAATTTTACATCATCTCTCAGTTTTGCTCAGAATCCACTAAATGCGAAGCTCCCTTTAGTTTATGCCATAGTGGTGTCCTTCCTTCATATATATTTCCATGAGGAAACATGTTTTTGCCGGTTCCGAAGCAGCGACAAGGATCGCCTTTTGCAAAGACACAAGCAGCCTGACGACTTGCTTATACCTTATGCTTCAATGCATAGAGGCTACAAAAGTAGCAGAAAGTGAAGATTACCAGAGAAAAAAGAACTGGAGATCCAATGAATTGAATGGCATTCCTTTTTCAGGACACAACTCTGTAATAACTGCTCTTGCTTATACTTCATACTTGATCATTACAGCAAAGAAACTACGTAGGGCAACCAGAAGTAATCAACGCTTAGACTTGACGAATCTTCCAGACTCGTCGGACAAAATTGTGAACACAACACGAATTACTAAGCTACTTCCAAACAGACTCCGCTCAGCTCTAAAAATATGCGAAATACACGGAATGACATGTACAGCCCAACAAAACAATGCTAATTACCGCAGATAAAAAACGGTCACCTTACCCCTGTTTATCCACGATACAGAGGAGTAAGGGATCTCAAAGAATAAAAGGCTATAAGACGCAGACTGCAGCACAAATATCAATAAACGAAATTATTCTGCTTCATCCCTTTACCGTGGTTCCATCCATACCTTATTTGCTTGTCATTCCGGCCAAATCCTGCGCGCTTGTGTCTTGGGATATATTGTCTATGAGGTTGGAGTTCTCTATTCATCTTATCCCAATCCCAGGTATCCCAATTGTCACTGGCTATATATTGCCTGTTCTCTGAAGTACTAACCCACTGATTCCACTGCTGAGATGGGGTCTGCTTTGAAGCCAAAATAGGGTCACCATCAGCTGCGATTTGCTTCACAGGATTAGATCCATATGTTTTTCCGCCCGATTTGTGTTTGAGTTCTCTATTCATGTTGTTCCAATCCCATGTGTCCCAGTTGTTGCCAGTTCCATCATGGCCATTCTCCAACTTCTTTACATCAGAATCCTGTTGAGCACTGACCTCCTGAGTCCACCCCTGAGAACATTCTTGCTTCAAACCCCAAAAAGGGTCACAAGCAGCTGCATCTCGATCCATAGAATCAACTCCATGTGTATTTTCGCACCCCGTAGGTTCGAGTTCTCTATTCATCTTATCCCAATCCCAGTTGTCCCAATTGTTGACAGTCTTGACTTTGTCATTCTCTAAATCCTCTCGTCTGCCAACCCACTGGTTCTGGCCCTGAAAATGGCCCTGCTTCGAGCCCCAAAGAGCATCAGCATCAGCTGTGACTTGCTCCGCAGGATCAGCTCCACAAACATTTTCGCCACCCACGCAATCATCAATGACCTTCTGAGATGTCTGATCCTTTGGCCATTCCTCTTCAACATCTCCCCATCCATCACATGCAAAGGATAAATTAGATAAGACATTGCCAAAGATAACCGTTTGACCGCTATTACTGCCATAGAAAGCCTCAGGTCCTCGCTCCAAGTTCAGAAGCAGTTCAGGGTCCATTTTGGATTCCCAATCTACTTTGTCTATATGGATATCTGGATCAGGCAGAGAGATACAACACGGAAGCCCATTGATCTCTGCCCAATACCGTTCCTTTGCGTTGTGAAACGCCTCCTCAACAGCAGAGTCATTCCATTTAACTACCTTGTCATGTATGTGCAAGTACTTCTTTGCATCCAAGAGCCTGCGCCAGGGAACTGAGCCAACCGATTTGCAGAATTCCTTCTCCCATGTTGGCACGGCTGGCTGCCAACAGCCTGTAAATGAAAAACACCGTCATTATAGTTCATCAACTCAAGAAGCAACTTCCAAACAAAAGCCATGGGAAAAAAAAAAGTGACTGATTTATGCAAATCTAGTACGAACAATGACCCAATCTAGCAAGATATAATATCATCCACACTGGAAAAGTTACACACTCCACCACACCATCAGATGATAAAAACTCAGTGCCAATTCACCTATTTCCCCATATGACAATGCTAAATTCGTAACAAACAGCCCAAATCATCCCAAGTAAGAGACACAGCGGCAAGGCAGTATAACAATCAAACAACACCCAATGCCAAACTCCACACAATGAAACTAACCAACAATCAATCTCAAGCCGCTCCTGACATCCAGTCCGGCTCAGTCATACAACTCTCTCAACTTCAAACTCCAACGCACTGAAATTACTCTCGTTCACCCAAAAAAGACTCCCAACCACCGTAAAAACACGATCCCCTTTGCAAATAGAAGCCATTCAACTGCCACCAGACCGTATATCTCTAAAGTACGATCAAGATTAATACAGGGGAGAAAAAAAAAAAGAAAAAGAAAACAGCCTTTACAAGTACGAACCCGACATTAACAGGGGAAGCAAGCAAACATTATTGCAGACAAAGAATCGAAAGAAAAAAGAAAAAGATAAACCAACGAACCACGAAGACAGACAGAGATAATCAATCACAGATTCACAGGGAAAGGAAAAAAGGAAAGAGAAAAAGGAACAGAGAAATAAAATATTACCGAGCGGCGGCTTTCTTGCCAGCGATCTGGTCCCCTGACCACCTTGATGACGAGAAGAACCCCTCTGTCCCCTCCAACTGCCCATCCTCGACCCGACCAAGACTCCCCGGGAAAAAAAGAAAACCGGGCGTTCAAAAACCCCAGAAAAATTCTCTGCAGGTTGCAGCAGAGCAAGAACAAGGAGAAGGGCCACCCACCCGTCGGAGAGGGAACTCCTCGAGCCAACGATCCCCGGCCTCGTTGGCGGCAAAGGAAACGAGGGTCGTCCAAGAACGGAGCGATCGGCTGCCGAATTGCGATCACAACGAGGAGAGAGAAAGAGAGAGAGATAGAGAGAGAGGGTCGCAGAGGTTTTAGGCTTTGGGAGCAACGTCTAAAGGGGGGATGCTTCAGAAGTTACGGAAACACGAGGTGAAGTTTAAAGAAAAGCAACGCACAGTAATAAGGTGGGGAGGGTTTCGCCTGGCGTTTTTATTTATACAGGCCCCTCCCCCTTCTCTAATGGCGGTTTCTCTCTCTTCAGAAAAAACAAGAACAACATTATTTTTTCCGAAATGAAAAAATTTCTAATCGATTCCGTCATAAAAGTACTGATTTTCATGCACGCATTACGGGTGCGATCGGATAGTTTGCACTCCTTGGACGATTATCTTTAGAATTGAGAAGAAATTATTTTCATGTTTTACCATTGCACAAGTTATTCTTCCGGAAGAAAATACTATTGAGGAACATTTTGCTGCTTTTCTGAGTAAGGGAAACTCAATGTTTAAGCTAGAAAAATATTAAAGATTTGAAGGAAGATAAGAGAGACGCGCAAGGGTGAAGTTGATTATTCAGTAAAGACAATTAAGTTATTTAGCGAGTGCACTTTTTAGTAGTAGGTGGGGTCGCCAATTTCTTGGTTTTTGTACTTTTCTTTGGTCAATTCTATATTTTGTTCTCCCCGCTTTGTAATCAAGGTAAAAAAAAAAGTTTATAAGGAATAAATGAGAGATAGTGAGGTGAGCCAAAATAAATTTCTAGGTTAATATATGGATATAGAAGATATGCATGTTTTATATTATTGCTTGCTAGAGTGCTCCATGAGTAAGATTATAAATTTACCAAGTCAATATAGATTAGCGCACTATGAAGAACACCATCCTCGGAAAAAGAAATCATGGGTATAATTGATTCGTGAGCATCCTGCCATAAATGTGGATTGATTTGGAATGATTAATATCGCTCGCTTCTAATTATAGTTTCCCTTGCGATTGATCTTCATTCATAATTGCTACATAAAATCCGTACACAAACATCATCGCTTAATATCAAATTCAAATATAGACGTTTTTTCTTTCCTTATAGAGAACAAGGGGTTAATTTCCTAAAGAAAAAGTCAATATTGGGAGGCTGTTATTGTTTAATACAAAGATAATGGCATTTATGAAATAATGCACCCCTGACTAATTCTGATGTTAATTATTTGAATAAATTAATGGCGATATTTCATATGTGCCGGGATACTTGGGTAATAGTGAAAGTCTGAGATTTTTTTTAATAAAAAAAAAAGAGTTCAAAATAGAATTGAGAACCAATATATAGTCAATGCATTTTTTAGGGAATTATGCCAAATATCAGGGTCAAGACTGTATATTATATTATGCTCGTCCCTGAGTCTTCTCAACCAATTCTAATATAAAAAATAAATTCCTTTTTTTTATTGTGAAAAATTCGGAGTATAATTGTTGTGTAGTCGTCGATACTCTACGTGGTAACTTCCTAAGACGCGGTCACAGACGCGTGCGAGATCTTGACTTTCGTTTTTTTTTTTTTTTTTAATTGGGTGCGTGATGGCGACCCGCGTGAGCAGCTGCACTTGGGAAAGATCTAGAGCGACAGGGCGGTACAATATGGTCCTAGGTTGTCCCCTTAGTAAAAGTCATGATTTTTAATAATTGGAGTGGCTAATCCGGGCTTAACTTCTAGCCATTTTCGTACAGGATCTTCTGGACAAGTTCTGCGCAACACCAATCTTTTTTTTTTCTTTTCTTTTTTCACGAAAAATGTTTGGTTTTTATTACTTAATTTTTTGAAAGTGTTGATTGTTCATATTGCTAGACAATCAATTCAAGAAAAAAAATACAATAACTCCTTATTTGGTTGCTTAATAAAAGCTGGTGAACCTTCGAAGGAACTAGGCCAAGCTGGGCGAGTCGGGCCTACGAGGGCTTTTGGCACCTCTGGTTCCTCTCGGATGTGTTCGACCTCACTTTTCTTGACCCGATCTCTTTGTCCGACCTAAAAAGAAAAAAAGTTGGGATCAAATGTGTCTGGTACAATCTAGGTTGTTTGGGCTTTAGCCCCACATTTTTAAAATTTTTTTTGAAAAATAATATTTGTTGTCAAATTTATAGTTGGATGGTTAATTTTATCTTTGTCACTTTATTGAGGTTTATGAATAGTATATGACTAACCTTTGAGTTCTTAATTTTATAATTATCTAGCATTAGATTTGTTTGTTTTTTTTTTTTTTTTTTTGCAACACAATTCTGGCATGAACATGTTAGACCCTATAATTTTTAAAAAATAAATAAAATTACTTGTTCCGTTGTAAATAATTTAAATTATAATTGTTCTATGGTCCGCACTCTAGAAGATAACTTCTTGGAGGCGGTCCCTTGAATTCCTTTTTACTTTGCTCGTGATGGGGACGCAGGTGTACGGTGCACTTCGAAGGACCTGTAGTGATAAAGCGATACAATGTGTCCTATAAAAGTCATATTTTTAATAATTAGAGCGCATAGTCCTTGATTAATTTCTTAGCATAATTATAAAGGGTCTTTTAGTCAAATGCCACAAGGCACTTGTTAAGCATTCTTCATAAGCAAATATTCGGTTTTCAATAATTTTATTTTCGAAGTGTTAGTTATACATATTTAGAGAACAATTGGTGCTTTAAAAGATATAATAGTTTTCTATTTGTTTGCTCAAAAAAAATGACTCTGAAGCTACAAATAAGTCGGACAAGTTGAGCTTGGAAGTAATTTTTGCCTAACTTGAAAAGACTTGGCCTAACTTGTCTTGATCCAGTCTATTGACTCGACTCAAGAAAATAAAAAATTTCAAGACTGAATATACTTAGTATAGCTAGGGCCAATTCAGGTTGTAGGTTGAATTTTTTTTTTGTACCAAATATACTTAATAGAGCTCGGGCCAGTTCGAGTTGTGGATCGAAAAACCTTCTGTTTTTAATTTTTTTTTCCCCAATAACATCATACATTGTCAAATTTCAAAACTATTCCATAGGTCTAGATTTTAAACAAATAAAGTGCACATTTTTGTTGTAAAAAGAATAAGTCGGTCTTCATTTGGTGTAATACAAGGGAGTTGCATTTACTCAAGTTAGGTCTACTGACCCAATTTGATCCATAACAGTTTGCTTAACTATTATTGTTCATGAATAAAAAAACAGAAATTGTTCAATGTAAGAGAAGATCAATGTCATGTAGGTATCGGGTAACATTATTTAATGTGCCAGGCTAAATTACCGAATAAATGAGAAAAAAAAAATTTACTCATGAAACATAACGGGGATAGAATAAGTGCTTATAGGGAAGAGAAAGGGTTTGTGTAATTAAAACATGAAAATTTAATTTAATTGGAAAGAATTTCAAAACATGAGATATTAACAACCTTATCGAGAGATACTATACAATTTAATAAGTAACCTAGATAGTTTGGCTTTCGGGGCTTTCTAGATCGAGAACTATAGGCCACATATTTTTAAATTCCATTGATTTCGTGGAAATTGGTCTGAGTCCTGCACACACACCAAATGACTGGATTTGACCTGTTTATGGAGCTTACCGGCGTTTCGTGGATTTCCAGGTAAGCAAGGTCCACATTCGTGATCCTGAACAATAATGAAATATGCTTTATTCGACGGATTAAGCGAGTTGTACCCGCAAGCACAAGGTGATTGACTTTTTTTAACCTCTTGAGGAAGATTGTCTTTCGAGCAATCATGGGAGATCTCGAAGGAGATTTCAGGACATCATGATTCATTAGGTGATGTACCACGGCTGCAGTGCTCTCTTGAACCAAGGACACATTAAAGAAGCCAAGGGTACACGCTAATGCAGGTTGCAATGCCCCGACAATATGCTCTCACATGCTTCCCTGCGTACCTCAACGTGCATTTTGGTTTGACTGAACAATTGATATTTTGGTACCAACCATAGAGAACAAAATTATCTAAAAAAAATCTATTGCACTTTTACCAATTGAAAGATTTTACTAATTGAGTTCATTCCATCAATTTTAATAAATAAAAAAAAAATTGTTGACATGGACGTTGATCATCCTATATGACACGATCATCTTTAATGTAAATATTTTTTTAAATTTTTTTAATATTTTTGTTCATTCTAATTATTATTTCTTTTCTTTTTCTTTTTTCTGTCTTCTTCTATTTTCCCTCTTTTAATATTTTCCTTTTACAGTGGCCAGTAAGGGTCATCATACCCTCACTGGTTATTAGAGGTGTGCAAAATGGATTATGTGAATTGGGAACCGTTTAGACCGGACCGAACTGGCTAGTTGGTCCAATTCTCAAGAGTATCAATCCAATTCCCAATTTCTAAAAGTGGAAGTGATGTTCGGGTGGTCTAGTTTCCCATTCCAAGAGGATAACTAATTGGACCGGACCAACTATATAGACATTATTACATAAATTAATTGATATAAGATGGAGATATTACATAAAGGGGAGATAACATATTTGTAGCAGTTAGCACTAGGTTTTTAAGGAGTTGGTTGCGTGAATGGGGATTACGTAATGAATGAAGCAATGCCGTAGCAGCAGACAAAGACCATTCTCAAGCTCGGTGTTTTTAACTCCTATGCATATGGTCTAAAATAAAACATATATGCACTTTTGGGAATCTTTATGCAATCACTCTAAAGGGATGGGGAAATTATATACAATACCAAAAGGGGTGTGATCAATAATGTCCATAACCAATGAATCATTCAACATGATTTTCAATATTTTAAATGTCGAATCTACTAAAAAACAAAAAAAAAAAAATGACCAATGTCATTGTACTAGACCAATAAGGTGGTCCAATCCCTGGTTCCCCATCCTATTCCCAATTTTGGGAATAGGAAATCAATCACCTCTACCGGCTAGGGGTGAGCAGCAGTTTAGGGTCGACCCTAGACCGACCCTGGACTGGCCCAACCCTGCCGGTCCTGGTCCGGTTTCCAAGGGGACTGGGTCGGTCCTTGGTCTTGAAATTCTAGGATCAACATTGTGCGGGTTGGTCCTCGGTCCTAAGATTTTTGGGTCGGTCCAACCCTAGACCAAACCTGTATATTATATTATATCATTTATTCAAACCTAAGTAAAATGTCTATTATATTATATTATATTGAGATGTTCTATCAATAGCACTAATAGTAATTTCAATTTAAAACTTTTGTTAAGTATTAATTATGTGTCGTTTGTTTTGTTTTCAAGTGTTTAGAAGTTCAAGTGAATTAACAAGATGTGAAGTTATATATTCATGGTTTATATTAAGTATTTTGAACTTTTTATGATCTAATTGTATTTTACTAATGAATTTCAGCTGCACTTTGCTTTTCAATTTGTGTCAAATGGTAGAAATTTTTGAAGAGTAGAGTAGTACTGCAGTTGCTACGGTAATTTGCTAGTCAAGTGATGTGAAGCTCATTTTTTGGTTGAGTAGACTCTACATGATCAAATACTAGTCAAGTGGTGCGAAGCTCATTTTTTGGTTGAGTGGACTCTACATGATTAGGAAAACGCTTTTGCATATGGTGTTATAAATATTAAAGATAGATGATTACAAGAACTTTCCATTTTGTCCCATATCTCGATAAGCGATTAGCGGATACGAAATTTCTATTATTGTGTCATCTTAAATTTGCTAAATATGTATTGGTATTTTATAGTTTAGTTACACAATACCATATTATTGATGGATCTGTAATTTGAATTTGTAGGTTTGCTTTTTTAGGAAGTATAAAAAATAAGACGAAAAAAATTATCGATCGATCCCGGGTTGACCCTGGAACCGGACCGAACCCATTGGGTCGGTCCGATCCTTGGTCCCAGGCTCAATAGGGTCGGTCATCGGTCCTAAAAATTGATGACCGACATTGTACGGATTGGTCCTAGAGTTAGGGGGTGGTCCAGACCAACCCGGACCATGCTCACCCCTACGACCGGCCATTAGCGAGGTTGGTGTTGCTTATGACCATGATGGCTTCACCCAGATTTGGGCAAGGGCAATAACGACCCTTGCCCATGGTCCCTTGTTGGCCATGGTAAAAAATAAGTAAAAAAGGAAAATAGAGAAAAATTAAAAAAAAATAATATTTTTTAAAAATTAAAAATTTTCTATGTCAACCCTAGCTGTCATGTCTTATAACTAGATTGACTCAATTGGATATATACGAAAAGATTTATGACTCAATTGATATAATTAAAATGTTTATAATTAAATTTTAAAAAAATACAATAAGTTCAAAAAATTCATGGCAATTTTCCCACTACAAAGGAACCCCAGTGGGCTGAGCGACTCAATTGTACTGCTCACGTACAGTATTCCGATGTCGCCCCCCAGTCCAGAGAAAAAAAATCTAAGCGACCTTTTCTGACTGGTGACTGCCCTCCATTGGTATGGCTACCGAGGCTTTAAGGTGATGGAGAGAGCAGCCCTCCGTCGTACACGTCAGGAGTTATTGATGAGAAGGGGCTATGGTCCTATTGGAGCAATAATGATGTGAATTGAATGCTTTTCGTACTTTCCATGCTCATGTCCCCCACTGCTCAACATATTCACAATCTCCCCTCTCGGAATTTCCCCGTAAATAAAGAATACGAGTAGGAAATAGACAATCGACGGTGGAATTTGAGATTTGGATTTGGAGGAGGGAGTAGGAGGAGGTCGGAAATTAAAATTATTAAAAGTTCAAGTGCATGAAGTTTAATTTCTCTCATGCAGTACTTATTAAAATTTTTGATAACTACGATAGACTTGAAAGCAATGCATATTATATCACAAAATCACATGAGTTGAACCCAATTTGCTAGCTCAAAGTCAATGGTGGGTTCGAATCATCTTCTTTTCTTTGTTCTTTTGGACTTGCTGAAAGTGGATTCAAATAATGTTATGAGTTCGAACCATCTTCTTCTCTCTTTTTATTTTTGACTTGCTGAAAGTGGGTTCAAACCATGTTATGCTCAAGATCAACGACACTATAAGAAAGTGCCAAAAAAGTCATAAATAAATTGTATTTGTACAAATTTAATCATAATCTTTTAATTGTACTAATATAGTCTTAACCCTTTTGAATTAGTACCAATTAAGTTCTTTGAACTAATTTTGATCAAATGTTATCAATGTGGCAACTGACAAGCCTACATGGATGATTTTTTTATATAATATTTTGATATTTTTAACTTCTTATTATTTTCTGATTTTTTCTTCTTTCTTTAATTCTTTTTGCCCTTTTTTTTAACCTTTTGCCAGTGACCATAGGCGATGGCTGAGCAAACTAGCCTCACTTGGGTGAGGGGTTGCTATCGCTAGCCACAAGAGAGGCTCGCTCAAGCGAGGCCACCTTGGCTTGAGCAAGGGCTAGCCTTGCCAAGCCTTGCCAACCCTAGCCTATGGTAAACAATAGTGACTCTTGCCTAGGTGAGGCTAACTTGCCTAACTATGGTCAATGGTTGATCACCGACAAAAGAAAGAAGAAATGCAAAAATATATATAAAAATAAAAAATATAAGAAAAATAAGAAAAAATCAATAATATCAAATTTTGTTAATGTCAACGTCGGTGGTGTCACGTGGACTAGACGATATTCACGTTAGTAACATCTAATCAAAATTAGTTGAAATGGTTAAATTGACATTAAATCAATGCACAATGAAAAGTTTTATGAATAAATTGACATTAGTACACTAAGTTTAGGACTTTTCGGCACTTTTCTAATGGCATTTGGTTCAATTTTACCCAACTTCACTTAAATCAGATAACAAAGTTTATTTTACCACGATAGAGAAATCGTCCATATTTTCATTAAAAGAGCTTAAATATTTTATCTTATTTTATTTTATCTAACAGCACCCCTGTGATTATGGTAGCAAAAAGACAGAAGTAAACAGAGGAAAAGATTCTCTTGCCATGTCGAGAGCTTGCAAAAGGACAGCAATTCAGTTGAGTCACGTCAAGTTCTTCATGTTCACACGAGGCTGTGCAGTAACCTAGCGTTGGGATGTGTCTCTGATCTCACACGAAGCGAGTCAGTCGGAGAGTCTCAGACAGGATTCTGTCGGATGATCCGATTCGAAATCTGGTTCCGGACAAACTCATCTTTTTTGGGCTGGGACTAGAGGGGATTTTTCTCAAATCGAGCCCCATCCTTCTGACTTTTGGGCTAGAAAGCAATGCCATTTGCGAGTTGTAAACCGGAAAGTTCCAAAAGCCCAGAACTCTTTTCAGGATGACCTTATGAACGCTAGCCGAAGCCCTCTTTTTTCTTTCGCCATTGCAGCGACGGGGGTGGGAAAGAGCTTTCGGCAGCAAGTCCATGGGCCACTGGCAGTTTAGAGATCTTAAAATGAATGTGACCGATGTTTATATTCGCAACCAATCGACCGAAAGGTGGGTAAGGAGGAGGAAAGCATGGCCTTTTTTTTTTCCCCCTAATTATATCACCTTAGACAGAGAAGATATGTCATAGCAGCTACGACATGTTGGCCGGAATTTGAGTTTAATTCTTTAAATATAAATTGAGGATGAATGACGCATGCATCATAACAGGACACACAGATTGCCACCCCTTTCGAGAATGGATAGTTTTGAATGTTCAATGTCCGTTTGCAAAGAGAAGACTACTTCGTCATTGTACTTGCACTAACATTTCTTGATGCCTTACGCTGCTAACCGACATGGATCAAAATAACCATAGATATCAAGATTGGTATACATACAAAACTGGTTTCCCAGTGAACTATCCTTTTTTTTTTGGTCAAAAGTAGATATTGCATTCATTCATGAAAATAAGCGAGACCTACAAGGCAACAATGGATAAAATTCCGAACATAGAATTTCCGAAAGGGAGGGGAGGAAAAGTCACCAATCCGCCGCTCGGTTTGCTTCTCACGGACAGTACACTACCCTTGCTGATTCGAAATAGGCTAAATTTTCTTTACAATGTTCCACAATCTCCTTTAAATCCCATGATGTTTTAGCCTGGCCCAGAACACTTTCAACCAAGCTGAAACTGTCACTTTCGCACACCCAGCTTCCACTTTGACTTGTCTCTTTTCCCACATGCCTTTCTTTTTCTTTTTCTTTTTTGTCTCAAGTACTTCAGCCCGTGTAGAAGAGATAGGGCTTCTGCTTGTTGGGAAGAAGACGCCCGAAACTTTGTAGTGAAACCCTCAATGACCAGACTCAACGGATCTCGCAAAATACTAGTTGCTGAGCAGAGGAATTCACCCGGAAACCAAGAAGCGTCAACGTTTAGCTTCATCTCGTCTCTCTTCGGCAGCGTCCATCTAATCAGTAAGCTTCGATTTGTGGGTTTTTGCCCTTTATGATTTTGCCATTAGCTGAAATTCTTTTGTTGTTCTTGTGCAAGATGTACAAGATCAATTGGTTTTGGAGGCTTTTCTCAGAAAATAAAATTGTTGGGGGTCTCCAAATATTCCATAGCACAGCAACCACTAGTTCTTTTTCGGGTACTTCCCTTCCTTCAAACACTTCCATTAGCCATTTATCAAACCTTGTTATGTTGCATGAGTTCCTGCTGAGATTGATTCGTGTGTCTGCCCATATTTTTTTTCGTCCACTTGCAGAGTAGAAATAGGTGTTTTGTTGTTTCCATATGGGCTGAGCAAATCGGACAGAAAGGGTTGGGTAGCATTTTCCTTTTGTGCAAATTCTCCCTCGTTGGTATGACGTCTTGACATAGACTCCAAAGGAAAGTTCTCATTTTCGGGAGGATAGCTAGACTCCAGATTCTAGTCCACAGGGTTCTTGGAGGCTTGAAAGAACATAAGGCTTTGTTTGGTTATGTTTTTGTGGTGTTAGAATAGACCATATTATACCCACTCTTCACAATATATGTCCCTGATTTGTTACCTGTCCAAACTAGACAATCATTCTTTGGGGTTGGGCTAATGGTTATCGCAAGTATCTCGTTTGCTACTTGTTCTTCAAAAATCTTCAGAATCAAACTTTCCTTCCATTCCCTCAAGTCTTCATCGATAAGCTCTGCCACCATAACTGGTTCATTTTGGTTGGCCAGGCCTCCCAGCACTCCAGACTTTAGCCATTTGTCTTCTTGTATGTTGATAGATTGGCCATCCCCCATTGACCATTTAACCTCTGATTCTATGGCTTCTCTTCCTATTAAAATGCTTTGCCATCCCCAAGAAGGTCGCTGCCTTTTTCTTGCATTCCACAGGTCTCCATTTGGAAAGTAAATGCCTTTCAATATTCCGCTCCACAATGCTGAAGGGGACGTGGACAATCGCCAAGCTTGCTTACTGAGCATTGCTCTGTTAAAATTCATCAGATCTTTGAACCCCAAACCTCCCTCATCCTTTCTTATTTTTAATGCTTCCCATTTTTTCCAATGCAAGCCTCTTCTTATATCACTTTTTTGCCACCAGAATGAAGCAATTCTTTTTTCTATGGCTTTGCATATAGAGATAGGCAATTTAAAAATTGACATCGCATAATGAGGTAGGGCTTGTACAACACTCTTTATCAGAGTTTCTTTACCTACTTTGTGTTGACACCCGAAATTTTCATCGACATTTTGAATAAATAATTTGCAAAAATAAAAAAATTTGAAATGAAAATTAAAAAAAAAGGGAGAAAAGAGAGAAAAAGAATAAAGAGCAAAAAAAAGATTAAAAAAATGATGAATGAATGAATGAAAACATAAAAAAAAAGAAAAAAAGAAAACAAAAGAAAACAAAAAAAAAATGAAATGAAATGAAAAGGAAAAAATATAAGAAATAAAGGAAACTCTAAAAGAAAAAAAAAAGAAAGGGTGGGGGGGGGGGAATCGCGAACAGGGGGCTCTCTCTTGCGGGCTCTCTCAGGCTCTCTCTGGAAGGGGGAATTCTCTCTGGAGGGGTTCTTGGCTTCCGCTCGCTCTCTCTTTCCGGAAAACGCAGATTCTCTCTCTGAGGGTTCTCGGCTTCCACTCGTTCTCTCTGAGGAATCTCTCTCTCAATCGCTGACTCTCGCTCGATGAGTTCTCGAAGGCGAAGCAGCTGCCGGCGAGGGCATCGGTAGTTACAACGATGATGACAGGGGGTTTGATCGGCTAGGGTTTTTCCTCCATTGGCGAGGGATCGAAGATTGGAGGCTAGATCTTTGAGATTGGCTGGGGTTTCTTCTCTTGGACTCTCTCTCTCTCTCTGATTCTCTCTGGTTTGCTCAATCGCGTCGTCATCGGCGAAGACGGTGGCAGTGGCGGTGACGACAACGTCGCTTAACCGATCTTCTCTTTGGATCGGGCTCACCGGATCGGTTTTCCTCCATTGGCGAGCGATTGAAGATCAAGCACCGGCGGTTGAAGATTGTGAAAACCTGACTTTTTCTCGGAGATCAGATGCTTGCTCTCTGAAAACTCGCTCGAAGGTTGGTTCGCTCGATTGAAGGGGGTTTTCTTTCGATTCTGTCTCTCTCTCTCTCTCTCTGGAGCTTGATCGGTGATTCTCTCGATCGGGGATTCTCTCGCCGGATCTGTCTGGCCGGATCGACGTCTCTCCCTCTCGATCGCTCTCTCGCGCATCGGATCTGACTCGCTGAAACGGCCGGTCGAAGAGCGTCATCTCTACGACCAACTTTGGCTTGGTCTTAGTTCTCATACGACAACTTCGGTAGCTTCTTGGAACTGAGGTTTGACCTCCGTAGTCACTGTTTCCTCAGTTTTCTCCATTGGAAGTGTTGTCTTTCACTTACTCAACCTGCATGACATGGTATTTGTTGCACTAAGTTGCTTTCTGTGATGAACAATTACTACGCATATAAAGGCTTGCTCGCCAAATATGTTTGAGCGACAGAATCAATTTGATTGCTGAACATGACCCAGTAGTGTAAATGCTTATTTACCATTTGCCGCATCACTTTTATTCAAGTTTCTCTAGACCGTCGACTATCTTAATTCTCAAGTGTTCACTCATCTGTCAAACGTGAAAATTTTGATTTGCAACTTGAGATCTGTGTTGCTAGAGCTGAAAAGTGTAATGTCCGGTTGAATCTAGCACTCTATTATTTAGAAAAAAAAAAAACTGATGGTCTTGATATGATGTTACTAGTGCAAACAGCAATTTAATCATGCTTGATGAGGAATTGATTTTTTGTTGGGTTGAATAGATCATAGGTCATGCTTCTATTAAACAGACATTAGATATTAGATACTCTGTTCTTGTTTAGATTATTTTGGTTGATTGATGTATCTCTGCTCTTGAATTTTTTAGAAAAATATGCATGCTGAATTTGATAATGTTGTTTTCTTTGAAATTGATTATGGCATCTGTTGTATACTTTCTGATGGACCAAGTGAATATAAAAAAAGCATAGGGGTTCACAGGGTTTACAAGCTTCAGATTTTGTGGTTCTCTTTGGTTTTCTACTGAAATATTGTGTTAAGATTCTCCTGCTTGTCTTTCTCTTGAATTGTACTTTTGTATGGTGAAAATTCAAGTAACACAAAAAGCTGGTTGTCTTGATAGGATGTTAATCATGCTTGGTGAGGAACTGACTTCTAGTGGAGTAGAAATTGGATCATAGATTGGTGCTTTATGAAATGCCTTTGGTTACAATATATAGAATTCTTTGGAGTTGATTTGATTAGAAATGCTGTCTTTTCTGTGGCTAATTGCTGTTAGTTTTAAAGATGAGATAGTAAATTTGTCCAATTGCTTTCAATATGTTGTAGAATGATGGTGTGACATGTTACTATGCTCTATTCTGGATTGACTTGTTTTTTTTTTTAGATTTTTAGAAATTCATGTGTTGATATGATGATAATGTCTCTATGAAATTTATTTGGGATATCACCTAGAATTTGATCCAGAGACCTTGTGACTTTAGTCACTCTTTTTTAATATAAAAAAATGTCTTGCTTTTGATTGTTTTGATGTGTTTGCTCGTCTCTTTCCATTGTATGCATTTAGCTAGAAGTTTCCTAAGCTAGGTTTAGATTAGGACCCTGAAGATGGAGAAGGTGTAAGGCGTGAAGATGGTGGAGGTCGATGTCCATTCCGACCATTGTCATGTACTATTTGTTTTCCCGACATATGTGTCGGTTCCTTACATTGTATAAAACCCGACGAGTTGCGGGTTTTCTTTCTTTCCTTTTTAATTGTTTTCTTTTTTTTTTTTAGGATTGCTTGATAGGTTTAACTGCTTTTCTTGATTGTTTACTTCATGTTTTGTAATTTCAATTTCATTGGTTGTTTTCTTTTAATTTTTTTAGAAATAGAATAAAATGAAAGTAATCCGCCACACATGATCATTTAGTATAGAATTGATGATCCTGAAAATATAAAAAGAAATGCATGGACATGTTAGGGAAAACACAACATACTGTTTAGGTACCGAAAGGGCGCTAATAGCAATGTTAGCGTAACCCAAGTCCCCGAGCCTAGATATCTGGTTACGTAGGAATCGAGGGAATACTCCCAACCCTCGATTGGGTTTTTAGCCAACCCCCAAAAATGAGGCTAGCGGCGACTCCTGTATATTTTTAGGTTGTTATAAACAACTAGATCACATAATAAACCTACTGTCACGCAGGGTACGAGCTTGGGAGAGTTCGCGATCTTGAGATCAAGTACCCCTAAACCCGACCTTTTCCCTCCTTGGATACCATTTCGAGGGGGCGGCGAGATTGGGTCGCGACAGGCTTGGCGACTCCACTGGGGACTGGTTACGAGGTTAAGAGGACTTAAAGCCATTTAAAAATGGTTGTTGTGTTTTGACTGACATGTCTCTTGTAGGATCGTCTACATGTCAAAGTCGTGTGGAAAATCAAGTTAGTCACTAACCTTGTGTTAAATGGTTTTGTAGGTGGGAGTTATAATGGGAGGCGTGCTTGTAAACCATTTGTTTTGCAGGTGGCGTAAGGATGAATGAATGTATGTGGGTTTATATTGAAGTGCTGAATGTTTAATTTAAATGCATGTTTACCAGCTTTAGCAGGACACCGCACACACAACCGCGGTCTAAAACCCCGATCGCCCAATTTAGGACCTTAGGAGGGTTTATGGGTGGAATCTGCGAGTGGATGCTCATGGTAATCCATTACTTACATAAACCCGCTCATTCCAACCGATAAAAATAGCACTGACCGACGAT
This sequence comes from Eucalyptus camaldulensis, assembly GCA_019915185.1. Classification (NCBI taxonomy): domain Eukaryota; kingdom Viridiplantae; phylum Streptophyta; class Magnoliopsida; order Myrtales; family Myrtaceae; genus Eucalyptus; species Eucalyptus camaldulensis. The sequence goes on from JAHSVA010000005.1 coordinate 17,413,833, forward strand.
AGTAGCGGTGGGTAAACTATTTTATATCCTTTGGAATGAGGACCTTGAGCCTTTAGCACCCTTACCTTAGGCGTCCAAACCTCACAAGTTTCATGCGACATATAATTTGTGTTTGTCATGTGTCTAGTGGGTAAGATATCGTTCCTTCTTCATCGTGCTTTTTTTTTTACTTTCCATAATTCAATTATGCAATTTTATATTTCAACGACGATATAATTAATCATGTATGCCCCTTTAGGTTTAGATTAGATGGGTAGACCTGAAGTAGACGTGATCTCTATGCCTGGGAATCTCAAGACTTTATGGGAGAATCTCGACCCAAGACATCAAGACTACATGGAAAAGCGCATAGGCTTCCTCCCGACTTTATTAAAAGTCGAACCACGTGTTGCAATGGTCAAAGCTTTGGCTCATTTTTGGAATCCTGTGACTTCTACTTTCGTGTTTAATCAATGTGAATTGACCCGTACAATTGAGGAGTTCCAAAAAGCCATTGGATTAGGTAAAGCTTCTTTAGGTTTTGTCACTCCTCCTATTGGCCAAAATCCAATATCTCTTCTAAGTCAATTCCTCAATATCCCTTATGATAAAATTGAAGCTATTCTTAATGGAAACTCTCATGCCATGCTTTATAATTTCCTCGAAAAACATTTCCGTAGCCTTGAGCCAAAATCTGGGAACCAAATTCCTCGTGTCTTCCTACTCATATTCTTTGGTTTTGTGATTTTCCCATATACCCGAAAAACAATGGATCCTTTAGTCACACACATTGTCAACCAAGTGTGCGCATTTAATTGTTTCACACATATGATCCTTGCTGAAACTTTTGTGTCTCTTAATCGGTTTAAAGCAAATGGTCGAGGAACTCTTAGAGCCCCATTAGAACTTCTCCAAATTTGGCTCTTTTCACATATCAAAGAGTTTGCCCCTCACATGAAGATTATTGATGTCACAAAACATCATCATCCAATTCTTAGATTTTCCCAACGAAACGAATCCTTTCCATCATGGTCTTTCTCTATGTGGTTCCATTTCCTTAAAAATCTCAACCATAGCTTAATTCAATGGCATGCTCGATGGCTTGGGAATCCCGAGGTGCGCCTTTTTAGTGGAGTTGACAATCCACTTCCCCTCGTGGGACTGACAGGTTTAACGTCATATTACTCTTTAAGGGTACTCCACCAATATCGCGCGCTTCAAACGATCCCGCCAATCCTCAGGCTGGGGTTATATCGTATTGATTATCACAATGAAGTCATCAAGGAAAACCAAATTGACCATATCAAGGCCGCAATTCAAGTTGCTATTGGGATTTGGTACTCCCATTCCTCGCATCACGTGGTTGCCATTGATGAAGCTGATTTGGAAGGAGAGATGAAGACCCATCAAGCTACCATCGATTACATATACCGTTAAGTAGAACTTGAGCTCAAGGTTCAGTTGCCAGATGTTCCCGAGCATCAAAGACTTCAACAAGCTCATATTCAGGAGCAAGAAAACAGTGTCTTGATCGATGAGGAATGCTTGGCCCATGAAAACAAGCGTCTCCACACGATCTCGCCTAGTACTTAGGTTTTCAATTCATATACTTTTCTTGTAAAGGGATTTCATTTGTGTTTCCCTCCTTTCTGTTGAGGTTTACTTGTATTCATTTTCATATCTCATGTAAATATCACGTGTAAAGTCGAACTACTTTGTAAGCTTCAAGAAAGCAAGGTTTTGTTTTCCTTTGTAATTGTTCGATTGAAATGAATGAAATTCATGAACATTTTTCATGTAACTTCTAGAAAAGGGGCATTTTGATTAAATATTTGTTGTCGTTCCTTTTCAATTGTATAATTTCTTTTGAGGAAATTTTGATAAGAGAATGTTATATGATACTGGGATCATATACACTTCGTATCATTATTTCATCTCAAGAAAATATAAAATTGACTAGGGTTTGTACTTTAATGGTTTCTTTTGATTAGTACTAATCCGAATCATTTTCTTTTACAGGAGGTTTTGAAGAACGGCTGAAGAAAGATTTGTTATACGAACTCGTCGCCAAGCAAAGATGGAAAACGAAGATACTCGAGCCCGTGTCATTAATATGGAGAATCAAATGGCACAAATGATGACGTTATTGGCCGATCTCTCCAACCAGGTCAAAAGCTTGACATCTACTTCTTCTACCATGAATATTCCTACCGCGCCCCCTGAAGTGCCGGTAGTAGAGCCTGTGGCAAAAGGGCCTGTAGAAGAGATCCCCACTGCAATCTCGATAGTTATCGGTCCAGAGCCTCCATTTAAAGAGATTTCAACTTCACACTTTGATGAAGAAAATGCAAGGCGCCTTGCCAAGATTGAAGAACGCCTTTGCATGCTGCAAGGCTATCAGTTGTAGGGGTTTGATAAACTATCGCCCTTTACCAAAATTACGATCCCCGAATTTTATAAGGAGCCAGAGTTCACAAGGAAATACAACGGCATCGGATGTCCGAAGACTCATTTGAAGTACTACCGGGCAAGATGGCTCGTTATTCAGATAATCCCCCACTCTTGATCAATTCATTTCAGGACAGCCTGGTTGGTCCTGCGTTAACCTGGTTTATAGAGTTGGATATGGAGAAAGTCCGTACCTGGGAAGATCTCGTTGATGAATTCCTTCAGCAATACAAATTCAATACTGAAATTGCTCCGACTCGAGAGGAATTGGTTCGGGTTGAGAAAAGAAGAACTGAATCATTTAGGGCCTACGCTCAAAGGTGGAGGGTCATTGCGTCTCAAGTGAAACCGCCATTGTCTGAGAAAGAGACCATGAAGTTGCTGCTTCAGGCTATGCCCCGTGATTTTTTTGAGAAGATGTACAATCATACTTGTATGAACTTTGCTACATTTGTAGAGTTGGGAGAACGTATTGAGGGGATCATGCGAGAAGGAAGGTTGTCTGAGAACACAAATCGTCGATATACCCCGAAGAGGGATAAGGAATCGACTGTGGAGATTGCCTATGTACAAAATTCCTCTTCTCAGAGGCCGTATAATCCTCAAAGTCATAAACCCTCCATGGAGGTAGGGGGTTCTTCCAGGAACTTTGAGCATAAAGGAAAGGCCCCTCAAAGGCAATTTACTCCATTGCCTAGGCCTATGTCCCAACTACTTCCAATGCTGATTGAAAATCATCTTGTCGCAAAAGAAATCCCAAGGAATAATCCGCCAAAGTTTGCCGGATTCGACCTTAATAAAACATGTGAGTATCATATGGGTGAAAAAGGTCACCATGTAGATAATTGTTTTGTGCTCCGTTATAAGATCCATAATTTGCTGGATAAAAAGCTGCTCACCTTCAAGGATTCAGCACCGAATGTCCAACAAAATCCTCTTCCAAAGCATTCTGAAAATGTCAACATGATTTATGGTGATGTTGACGAGGATATACCCCTGATGAGTATCCAAGAGATAGAGCAGAGCATGCCATTTAATGATCACCAGCTGAAAGGTCACATCGTTCATGATGAAGAAGACTTTATTTCAGTTTTGCCAAAGGATAAAGAGGTCTACTCATATAACACAGAAGATGATGAATACAAAACTTCCCATTCATACCGTGAATTTGTGAAAAAAGCCCGTGAGAAGGGTGAAGTGGTAGACACCTTGGAACAACCAAGTGGAAAATATGACTTTATGATCAAGTATACTCTTCCTCCAAGTTATTTCCAAGACCCTAAGGATATCTTCCCTAATGGATGGGGAGAGGAATTCGAAAATGATTTCATGGCTATGATTGAACCTGTTGTGATTGATTTGACTAAAGGAAAAATCCCATGTGGGAGTGATACAACTGCTAAGAGCATCATCGAAGTCGGCTCATTGGTTGATAATTTTGGAGCCATGAAGATCTCAAACACGAGTTTTGATCCTGTTGTGATCGAGTTACCACCAGAATTAGGTGAATGTTCCAATACTAAAGTGATTCCTACTTTTGACACTAGGGCGGTCCCGTGGAATTATAATACAAATGAAATCGATGCCGTCACCCGATCAGGTCGAATCTACCCATCACGTGAAGGTGAGGAAAAGAAGGCTGTAATTGATGAGGAAGCTGAACAACTCCTCAAAACACTCAAGACAAGTGAAGCTGAAGTGATTGATCAATTGCGCAAGATGCCTGCGCAGATTTCTCTATTGGAGCTCTTTAAGACCTCTGAAAAGCATAGAAATGCTCTCCTCAAAATTTTAAATGAAGTTCATGTACTCGAGGCTATTGGAGAGGTACAGTTGGAGGAGTTTGTGGGTGCAATACTTCTAAGAGATCAAATTACTTTCTCTGAGAGAGACCTCCCTCCTGAGGGCCAGGCACACACTAAGGCGTTATATGTGTCTACTCAACATTTTGAGACAAAGATTTCGAAGGTCCTGATTGATAATGGCTCTGCCTTGAACATTTGCCCTTTATCCACCCTTCATAAATTGGGGATAAGAATGGAAAATGTCTCTTCTCCAACAATTCCTGTTCGAGCCTTTGATGGGATGAAGAGAGAAACAATAGGGGAAATTGATTTACCACTGACGATTGGCCCTATTACCATGACTCAAAAGTTTCAAGTGCTAAATATCCCGAGCAATTTTAGCCTGCTATTGGGGCGGCCTTGGATTCATGCTGCAGGAATTATTCCTTCCAGTCTTCATCAGATGATGAAACTTTCTATCGATGGAAAGATTGTGACTATTCGACGTGAAAGAGATGTGGAGACTTTCCATAACACGGCCATACCTTTCATTGAGCCTGAGGTCAAGGGAGAGTCGAGCTATCACTCGTTTGAGATGGTGTCTGTCACTCATGTGCCTGTTGGGTCGATTATCAGAAAGCCTCGGTTCTCAGAGGCCTCCTTGATGGCAAGTAAAGAACTGCTCAAGAATCGTTTTGCTATGGGGAAAGGTTTGGGTAAGTTCACCCAAGGCATGCCAGATCCTATTAAGGTGGTCAAAATCAACAGGCGTGAAGGCTTGGGTTATCAGGGCGACCGTAAGGGTCAAGGTAATCGTAAAGGCCCAAACGTCAAAGGTAAAAGCTATCAACGTCTCTTGCCTCTACCTTTGAAAGATTTCTTTCCTGGAAAGAAGCCAATATCTATCACTTTGCCGATTTGTTCGAAGATGGTCTAGTTGGCACTATTAGTGAAGATGAAGAGCCTACCATTCCCACTGTGTAAGGGATGTTTCTAGTTCTTGCACTTAATTTTTAGTTGCATTCCATTCATTTCTCCCATGTGAGGGAATTCTATTCATTTCTCCCATGCGAGGGAATTTCATTCATTTCTCTCCTGCGAGGGAGTTCTATTCATTTCATTCGTTTGTGTTTGTAATAATCTGGATCATAAACTTTCTAGATCCAAGATGATATACATTGTAATGCAATTTTTGCATATCAATAAAATTCATGTTTCGTTAATAGACGTGTGAAGCCCCAATCAGTCCTATGATGATGCTTTGAGGCCTGAGCTTCCACACGATCTATAGTTTCAAAATGTTTTGGTGGAACGAAAACGTTCAATGACATGAGGGCTAGTTCCCAATAAATTTCTTCAAAATAATAAAAAAAAGAACTTGAATTTGAAAATAAAATTTTCATGACATTTACATTCATTGCATTCGTTAATATGTATATATACTAACCATTTTTCAATCACATCTCAGGCATGACATTGCACATCACGATAGTCATTTACATGGCTCGGATTCGCATTCAAAAGATTTTGACGAACCCGATTATTCCAACTCAGAGAATGAAGATGATCCTCGAAGTATTGAAAAAGCATGGCTCAGACATGAAGAGTCCAAACCTCCTACCACCGAGCAGCCGGTCACTGTAAATTTGGGAGATTCAGACAACCCTAAAGAAACCAAGATTGGGGCGGGTCTCTCTCAAGCAGATGCCAATAGACTAATTGGGCTTTTGAAAGAATATAGAGATATTTTTGCTTGGTCGTATGCCGATATGCTAGGTTTAGATCTTGAGATCGTGGAACATGCGTTACCACTTGATCTTAATATTCTGTTGAAGAAGCAAAAGCTCAGAAGGACAAAACCTGAATTGTCGAAGAAGATTGAAGAAGAAGTCATGAAGCTCTTAAATGTTGGTTTTATTAAAGTCACCCAATATGTGGATTGGATTGCTAATATAGTCCCAATTATGAAGAAGGATGGACGAGTCCGAGTATGTGTTGATTACCGCGATTTGAATAAGGCAAGCCCTAAGGATAATTTTCCTCTGCCGCACATTGATGTTTTAGTTGACAGTACTGCTGGATTTGAATTGTTCTCCTTCATGGATGGATTTTCTGGTTATAACCAGATTCGAATGAAAGAGGATGATAAGACTAAAACTTCATTCATCACACCGTGGGGAACATTTTGCTACAAAGTTATGCCCTTTGGCTTAAAGAATGCAGGGGCAACATATCAAAGAGCCATGGTGACACTATTCCATGACATGATGCATAAGGAGATTGAAGTTTATGTTGATGACATGATTGCAAAGTCAAGACGAGGTGAGAATCATGTTGAAATCTTAAGAAGATTATTTGATCGATTGAGGAAATTCAAGCTGAGGCTTAACCCCACAAAATGCATATTTGGGGCAAAGTCTGGGAAGCTTCTTGGATTTATGGTTAGTAACAAAGGTATCGAGATAGATCCCTCTAAGGTGAAGGCCATATGCGATTTAAAACCTCCTTCTACTGTTAAAGAAGTCCGAAGCTTATTGGGAAGATTGGATTATGTTGCAAGATTTATATCTCAATTGTCAGAAACTACTAAGCCATTCTTCAAGCTATTAAAGAAGAACGCTAAGGTCAACTGGGATGAAGAATGTCAGAAATCATTTGAAGAACTAAAGCAATATCTTTCGCAATCTTCTGTACTTGTACCACCTATCCAAGGCATACCTCTGATCTTGTATCTCACCATTCATGAGGAGTCTTTAGGAGCCATGTTAGCACAAAAGGGACCAAGGGATGGAATAGAACGTGCCATATATTACCTCAGTAAGAAGTTTACTACTTCCGAGATTCGATATCTTAAGGTGGAAAGACCTGTGTAGCCTTGATTTGGGTTTTACACCGACTGAGACAATATACTCTGCATCACCACATCCTTCTGGTGACTGAGAATGACCCGATCAAATATCTTTTGGAAAAGCCTGCATTGGTCGGAAGGCTCGCTAAATGGAAAATATTACTCTCTGAGTTTGATATTCAAACCATGGCACAAAAGTCTATCAAAGGGCGAGCAATAGCTTATATGTTAGCCGAAAACCCCGGGAAGTCTAATGATTGGGATGAAATCGATGAACGGATTTATTTGGTCTCACCTGACAAGTGGACCATGTATTTTGATGGTGCAGTTAACCTTTCTGGTTCTGGTACTGGGGCAGTTTTAATATCCTCGGAAGGTCAACATTATCCAATAGCTGCAAAGTTGGTATTCCCTTGTACCAACAATATTTCTGAATATGAAGCGTGCATCATTGGCTTGCAATTAGCCATTGATATGAAAGTCAGAAAGCTTCAAGTTTATGGCGATTTTGTACTCATCATCCACCAGACGGATGGTGAATGGCAAACACGGGATGTAAAATTAATCCCTTACCATGAATATCTCGAAGACTTGGTCAAGGAATTTGACGAGATCTCTTTTGATTATCTGCCGAGATCACAAAATCAGTTTGCTGATGCCTTGACAACTTTATCTTCGATGTTGCAAGTAACTGATGGTTTGAGTGTCGATCCTTTGCAGATCGACGTTTTGAAAAAACCTGCTTATTGCCCGATGATAGAAGAAGAACCTGATTGTCAACCCTGGTATTATGACATCATGATATACCTTCGAGAAGGCAAATTCCCCCAGGGGAGTAAAGCCAATGATCGAAAATATTTGATGACGTTGGCATTTAAATTCATCCTCAGTGGAGGAGCCCTCTGTAAAAGGTCTTTTGATTCAGTTTTACTGAAATGTGTGGATGCACAAGAGGCTAGACTCCTGATGAAAGAAATACATGAAGGAAAGTGTGGTCCACATATGAACGGTCATCTCTTGGCTAGAAAAATTATGAGGCTTGGTTACTATTGGTTGACCATGGAAGCCGATTGTATTCAGCATGTGAGGTGCTGTCATCAATGCCAAGTATATGGAGACAAGATCAATGCTCCTCCTAATGAATTACATCAAATGTCCGAGTCTTGGGCTTTTTCAATGTGGGGCATCGACATCATCGGACCGATTAATCCTAAAGCATCAAATGGGCATCGTTTTATCTTGGTAGCCATTGATTACTTCACCAAATGGATTGAAGCCAATTCTTATGCCCATGTTACTGCAAAGAGTGTGGCAAAATTCATCCGTCGTGATATCATTTCTCGATATGGAGTTCCTGAAGCGATCATCACAGATAATGGATCAAACTTGAACAATAAAGTGGTGAATGATTTACTTGGAGAATTCCACATTCGCCATTTGAATTCTTCTCCTTACCGCCCACAAATGAATGGAGCTGTGGAAGCGGCAAATAAGAACATCAAGAAGATTTTAGCCAAAACGGCGGAAAATTATCGTGATTGGCATGATCGGTTGTCATATGCTTTGTTTGCTTATCGAACTTCAATTCACACTTCGACTGGGGCAACACCGTTCTCATTGGTTTATGGGATGGAAGCTGTATTACCCGTGGAAGTGGAAATTCCTTCACTGAGGGTACTTTCTCAAATCAAGCTCTCTGAAGCTGAATGGGTTCAACAAAGATTTGAACAACTTAATATGATTAATGAAAAGAGGGTAAAAGCCTTATGCCATGGGCAAAGCTATCAGAAGAGAGTAGCTAGGTTATTTAATTGCAAAGTTAGACCAAGACAGTTTGAGATCAACGATCTTGTCTTGAGGAAGGTTTTACCTATCATTCCAGATCTTCGTGGGAAGTTTACTCCAAACTATGAAGGTCCATATATTGTAAAGAAAGTGCTACCTGGTGGGGCATTAATCCTTGTAGAAATGGATGGTCATGAATTGCCAAGACCTGTAAATGCTGATTCTGTCAAGAAGTATTATCCATGAATAAAGTGAAAGGCCTTTGAGCCATTTTTGGATTGAATCTGAGCCATTTTAGGATGTTTACATCATGCATTGCATGCATACATATTGCATTTACATGTTTGTTTATTTTGCAGGATCTCTAACGAAGATTCTACCTATCCGCAGGAGGTTCATCTCAAGAGTGCAAAACTTTCAAAAGTGTCCATTCTTCTTTAGAACTTAGAAGTGACCTTACCCTTTAGAATGCCAAAAAGTCAGTTTAAACTTTAGAGTCAGTTAGAACTCTAGAAGTACAGTTAGTACTCTAGCAATGAACCCATGTGCTAAGCAAAGCCTGTTATATCTACAAATTTTGTCAAACCTTACTTCCAAAAATCTCCCCAATAGGGTCAAAGAAGCATGTCCTTTCAGACAAAATTTCATTATATTTTCATTTCCCCAAGGAGTTGAATTTAACTAAAGTGAGTTTTGGAAAACCTAAAAAGGATTGTTAAATATGCCAGGTGGTAGTACCTAAAATGATGAGAGACAACCCATTTACCAAACACGTCCTCATACACTCTTTGAGAGAATTGAGTGGAAAGAACCATGTCTTGGGGCATAGGATTCATTCACGGTGAATACATGATTTGAAATGATAAAGGCATTTCATTTCTCAATCCCCAAATACTATTGATATCCCTTGCAAGCCACTTTGAACCAAATAGGGAGCATTTCCAAAATAACCCTGTCAAGAACATCCCCACATTGGGGCAAAATAGGGGGTCTTGGTTGGAAATTACGGAGCAAAAGATTAAGAAAGATTTTATTGCTTTCACTTGCATTAATCTTCTTGTGTTGGCTTTAGGTGATTTCTTATCGAAACTCGAAGCATCCCAAAGTGACGAAGAGCATTCCGCTCACTACCATAAACACAATTATCCATTGCTTAGCCAATTTGAGCCTTATGCAATTCTTTCATAACCCCAGGTGATGATTATCTCCCCACACTGGGGCAAGGCACATGATTTACCTACAAAATTGAGGATATTGGTAATGTTTGTAAATGCCACTCGAGAGTCCTAGATACTCAAAAGAGGATGAAAACTAGGGGGCATGAAAAAGCAGTGTGCCTGGTAAAAGCAAGGCTGATGCCCATGAAAAAAATGCAAAGAAAAGCAATAATGCAAAAAAGAGCGAAATCCATGATCATGCAAAAGATCATTCGTTGAAAAACAAAAGAAATATCTTGCAAGAGAAAACACGTATTGCAAGCATATCATTAGAACAAAGAGCAAAGCTCTCATGTCTCAAGACAAATTACCAAAAGGACTCTCGAGATAGGTTAAATTTCAAGAGTCGAATTTTTGAGAAGTTGTGTGATGGTAATGATGCCAAGATAATCACTCACTTTTTAACCTTTTGATATCTGAAAATTTTTCAAGCCTTTTCAAGCCTCACCTGAACCAATATTACAACCATTATCCGAAGTCTCTTCTGATTGGGATGGTTCAAGTTGAAATGAGAATATCACATAGGAGCTACCGCTAGAAGGAGTGTAAGCAATCCTATCTTATCTTATTTTCAAGGTTCTTGACTTGTAAACCTGATGAAGATAATGATTGAATATTCATTTCTTGGCCTCAAAGTGCATTCCCTTTGTGTAAGCCCATGACCAAGCCATCATTACGGTTCATTTAAAAGACCTTTTGATCAATTGATTGTATTCGCTGTGAATGTTTCCGAAAACCTTAGATATAAGTTAAGTGAGACTTCTCCAGTGAGATTTAAACAGTTTTCCCATATCAATGGTTGGGAACAAAAGCCATTTTTGAGAGCTAGTGTGAAAGACCTCTTATGATTAGGATATTTCCACTTGGCATATTTGATTTAACCCTTAGATGGTTAATTGAATCTCATTTTTTTTAAAATCTTCTCTGAAAGAATTTGGCAATCAATGTTATTGCGCAAGATTGGTTCTCCAGCAATTTTGAAACTAATAACCGGTCAAAAAGACCTTCCTTTAAGTCGAAACCCGTTCGTATATGGTGAGACTTTCCTCTCAGTCGAAACCCGTTTGTATACGGTGAGACTATCATATCCGGTCGAAACCTGTTCGTATACGGTGAGACTTTCCTCCCAGTCAAAACCCGTTTGTATACGGTGAGACTATCATATCCGGTCGAAACCCGTTCATATACGGTGAGACTTTCCTCTCAGTCGAAACCCGTTTGTATACGGTGAGACTATCATACTCGGTCGAAACCCGTTCGTATACGGTGAGACCTTCCTCTCAGTCGAAACCCGTTTGTATACGGTGAGACTAACATACCCGGTCGAAACCCGTTCGTATACGGTGAGACTTTCCTCGCAGTCGAAACCCGTTTGTATACGGTGAGACTATCATACCCGGTCGAAACCCGTTTGTATACGGTGAGACCTTTCTTCCAGTCGAAATCCGTTTGTATATGGTGAGACCTTTCTTCCAGTTGAAACACGTTTTTATACGGTGAGACTTTTCTCCCGGTCGAAGCCTGTTTTACACGGTAGGACCTTTCTCCTAGTCTAAACCACCAGGTTCGTAGGTCCATCCTTAAACCACTAGATTCCAAGTCATCCTTAAACCATTCCTTTTCCATTTAGTGATTTCATTGTATTCATTCCATTTCATGAGAGAGAGAAGCAGAGACAAAGTGAATAAACCCCAACAAGAGTTCAGATACCCTCATGAGCAAAGGTAAGCATCAGGTACGTCCCTAACCAAATATCATTGCTTTTGTCTTTCGAAAAAAAAATCATTGCTTTTGTGTTTCCTCTATTTTCAAAGTCGAGTTGACTAAAATTTCAGGTATCAATTTTGTCTTTGAGTGGAACCTCTTTGAGCTCCCATCCAAAGAGGGGCAACTGTTGACACCCGAAATTTTCGTCGACATTTTAAATAAATAATTTGCAAAAATAAAAAAAAAATTGAAATGAAAATTAAAAAAAAAGGAGAAAAGAGAGAAAAAGAATAAAGAGCAAAAAAAATATTAAAAAAATGATGAATGAATGAATGAAAACATAAAAAAAAAAGAAAAAAAGAAAACAAAAGAAAACAAAAAAAATGAAATGAAATGAAAAGGAAAAAATATAAGAAATAAAGGAAACTCTAAAAGAAAAAAAAAAGAAAGGGGGGGGGGGGAATCGCGAACAGGGGGCTCTCTCTTGCGGGCTCTCTCAGGCTCTCTCTGGAGGGGTTCTTGGCTTCCGCTCGCTCTCTCTTTCCGGAAAACGCAGATTCTCTCTCTGAGGGTTCTCGGCTTCCGCTCGTTCTCTCTGAGGAATCTCTCTCTCAATCGCTGACTCTCGCTCGATGAGTTCTCGAAGGCGAAGCAGCTGCCGGCGAGGGCATCGATAGTTACAATGATGATGACAGGGGGTTTGATCGGCTAGGGTTTTTCCTCCATTGGCGAGGGATCGAAGATTGGAGGCCAGATCTTTGAGATTGGCTGGGGTTTCTTCTCTCGGACTCTCTCTCTCTCTCTGATTCTCTCTGGTTTGCTCAATTGTGTCGTCATCGGCGAAGACGGTGGCAGTGGCGGCGATGACAATGACGCTTAACCGATCTTCTCTTTGGATCGGGCTCACCGGATCGGTTTTCCTCCATTGGCGAGCGATTGAAGATCAAGCACCGGCGGTTGAAGATTGTGAAAACCTGACTTTTTCTCGGAGATCAGATGCTTGCTCTCTGAAATCTCGCTCGAAGGTTGGTTCGCTCGATTGAAGGGGGTTTTCTTTTGATTCTGTCTCTCTCTCTCTCTCTCTCTGGAGCTCGATCGGTGATTCTCTCAATCAGGGATTCTCTCGCCGGATCTGTCTAGCCGGATCGACGTCTCTCCCTCTCGATCACTCTCTCGCGCACCGGATCTGACTCGCTGAAACGGCCGGTCGAAGAGCGTCATCTCTACGACCAACTTTGGCTTGGTCTTAGTTCTCATACAACAACTTCGGTAGCTTCTTGGAACTGAGGTTTGACCTCCGTAGTCACTGTTTCCTAAGTTTTCTTCATTGGAAGTGTTGTCTTTCACTTACTCAACCCGCACGACATGGTATTTGTTGCACTAAGTTGTTTTCTGTGATGAACAATTACTACGCATATAAAGGCTTGCTCGCCAAATATGTTTGAGCGACAGAATCAATTTGATTGCTGAACATGACCCAGTAGTGTAAATGCTTATTTACCATTTGCCGCATCACTTTTATTCAAGTTTCTCTAGACCGTCGACTATCTTAATTCTCAAGTGTTCACTCATCTGTCAAACGTGAAAATTTTGATTTGCAACTTGAGATCTGTGTTGTTAGAGCTAAAAAGTGTAATGTCCGGTTGAATCTAGCACTCTTTTATTTTAAAAAAAAAAAACTGATGGTCTTGATATGATGTTACTAGTGCAAACAGCGATTTAATCATGCTTGATGAGGAATAGATTTTTTGTTGGGTTGAATAGATCATAGGTCATGCTTCTATTAAACAGACATTAGATATTAGATACTCTGTTCTTGTTTAGATTGTTTTGGTTGATTGATGTATCTCTGCTCTTGAATTTTTTAGAAAAATATGCATGCTGAATTTGATAATGTTGTTTTCTTTGAAATTGATTATGGCAGCTGTTGTATACTTTCTGATGGACCAAGTGAATATAAAAAAAGCATAGGGGTTCACAGGGTTTACAAGCTTCAGATTTTGTGGTTCTCTTTGGTTTTCTGCTGAAATATTGTGTTAAGATTCTCCTGCTTGTCTTTCTCTTGAATTGTACTTTTGTATGGTGAAAATTCAAGTAACACAAAAAGCTGGTTGTCTTGATAGGATGTTAATCATGCTTGGTGAGGAACTGACTTCTAGTGGAGTAGAAATTGGATCATAGATTGGTGCTTTATGAAATGCCTTTGGTTACAATATATAGAATTCTTTGGAGTTGATTTGATTAGAAATGCTGTCTTTTTTGTGGCTAATTGCTGTTAGTTTTAAAGATGAGATAGTAAATTTGTCCAATTGCTTTCAATATGTTGTAGAATGATGGTGTGACATGTTACTATGCTCTATTCTGGATTGACTTGTTTTTTTATTTAGATTTTTAGAAAGTCATGTGTTGATATGATGATAATGTCTCTATGAAATTTATTTGGGATATCACCTAGAATTTGATCCAGAGACCTTGTGACTTTAGTCACTCTTTTTTAATATAAAAAAATGTCTTGCTTTTGATTGTTTTGATGTGTTTGCTCGTCTCTTTCCATTGTATGCATTTAGCTAGAAGTTTCCTAAGCTAGGTTTAGATTAGGACCCCGAAGATGGAGAAGGTGTAAGGCGTGAAGATGGTGGAGGTCGATGTCCATTCCAACCATTGTCATGTACTATTTGTTTTCCCGACATATGTGTCGGTTCCTTACATTGTATAAAACCCGATGAGTTGCGGGTTTTCTTTCTTTCCTTTTTAATTGTTTTCTTTTTTTTAGGACTGCCTGATAGGTTTAACTGCTTTTCTTGATTGTTTACTTCATGTTTTGTAATTTCAATTTCATTGGTTGTTTTCTTTTAATTTTTTTAGAAATAGAATAAAATGAAAGTAATCCGCCACGCATGATCATTTAGTATAGAATTGATGATCCTGAAAATATAAAAAGAAATGCATGGACATGTTAGGGAAAACACAACATACTGTTTAGGTACCGAAAGGGGGCTAATAGCAATGTTAGCGTAATCCAAGTCCCCGAACCTAGATATCTGGTTACGTAGGAATCGAGGGAATACTCCCAACCCTCGATTGGGTTTCTAGCCAACCCCCAAAAATGAGGCTAGTGGCGACTCCTGTATATTTTTAGGTTGTTATAAACAACTAGATCACATAATAAACTTACTGTTACGCAGGGTACGAGCTTGGGAGAGCTCGCGATCTTGAGATCAAGTACCCCTAAACCCGACCTTTTCCCTCCTTGGATACCACTTCGAGGGGGCGGCGAGATCGGGTCGCGACACTTTGGATAATAACTTTTCTTTCCATCCCTCTAGCTTTGAGCTTACTCTTGCTAAAATCCAAGTGAACATGTATTTCTTTGAATGACCCCAGTCTGTTGGTATGCCGAGGTATTTCCCTGTTTTGTCTATTATTGGAACTTTGAGTTCTTGTGCTAAGTTTCTTTTCAGAGATAAAGGACAATTGCTGTTGAAAAACACACCTGATTTGTTTAAATTTATAGCTTCGCCCATTGCAAAGCATTACTGGTTAAGAATAGTTGCTAGGTTTTGGCATTCTACAATAGTCCCATCCATAAAAAAATATAGCATCATCAACAAAGAGTAAATGAGACAGTGTAGGGTAGAACCTGTTTAACTTTATACCCTTGAGGCTTCCATCTTCTAGGGCTTTGTTCATCATCCAAGACAAAACATTTGCCGTTAAGATGAATAGGTATGAGGAAAGAGGGTCACTTTGTCTAATTCCTTTTGAAGGGGTGAAGTATTGAGTAGGCTCCCCATTTATCTTCACACTTAGGGACACCGTCGAGACACATTGCATGATTAAAGATATCCACCTATCACAAAAACCCATTTTTAGCATGCAATCCCTAAAAAAATCCCATTCAATTCTATTATAGGTTTTTTTGCATATCCAATTCAAGATTGCCTGAAACCTTTTCTTTCTTTTTGTTATTCTCAGTTGATGTAGGACTTCCAGAACTATTAAAATATTATCTTGGATTTGCCTACCTTGTACAAAGGCGCTCTCTTTAGGTGCTATAATCTTTGGAAGTCAAATCTTTAGTCTATTGGCCATGACTTTTGAGATGATTTTGTAGCTAAAATTACACAAGCTGATAGTCTGAATTGTGCTATACTTTCTGGGTTTTTGTACTTTTGATATTAAGGATACGTGTGTTTTGTTTAAGAGGGGGTCGAGGGTACCTGTTTCAAAGAAGTTCTACACAAGCTGGAACAAATCCAGCTTTTTGTCCTCCCAAAACTGTTGATAAAAAATGCCATTTAGTTCGTCGGGTCCTGGGGCCTTTAATGAGCCCAGTTAGAAAGCCGCATCTTCCACATTTTCAAGGGTAATGTTTGCCATTAAATGTTCATTTATTTCCTCTTTTACTAGGCTGGGGCACTGGTTTAGGATTGGCTGATAGTTCCTGAGACCCACCGATTTTTATAGGTTCCGATATAAGGACCCTATGTGTTCTTTGAGTGCTGATGGATCCCTACACCAGCTTTGATCTTCCATTTGCAGCATTGTAATCCTATTCCTCTACCTTCTCTGCACTGTAGTTACATGGAATAACTTAGTATTCCCGTGTTCCCATTACAACCAATTGATACGTGATCTCATCCCTAAAAAATTTTCCTCTTATTGCTAAAGCTTGTCAACTTGGTCGACAATTTTCTAATGTTCCTTCTTGCTGGTTTTTTTGGAATTCCTGTTAGTTATCTCTGTTAATTCTATTTTTAGCTCCTTGATATGACACGGTGCATTGGCAAATTTATCTTTGCTCCACTTTGCAAGCTCCTTAGAAATATCATTGACTTTCATTGATAAACTCGTTCGGCTTAATTGTGTTTTGTTCCATATTCTCTTTATAATCTCTCCACACTCTTGATCTTCTGACTAGTATGCTTCAAACTTAAATTCTCTCTTCCTTTTCTTACTTTCAGGATGCAACACAAGGAGGAGAGGGTTGTGGTCCGAGCCAATTGCTGGTAGAGCCTGTACTTTAGCATTAGGAAAGGTAATTCTCTAGTCCATTGTGCATAGAACTCTGTCTAATCTTTTTTTAATAAGGGCCTCCCCTTCCCAATTGTTTGCCCAAGTGTAGGCACATCACAACCTTTGCTATCCATATCTACTAGGGAACACTCGTTTAAGAGTTCTTGAAATGTTGCTATTCGGTGATTATCAGCTTCTCTTTTCCCCACCTTCTCCCAAACATATAAAATTTCATTAGAATCTCCCATGCAAATCCACGGTAGTTGGTTTGTTGACTGGAAATCCTTCAGCTTTTGCTATAGCTTTAGTCTCTCTCCGAAGTTCGTCAGTGCATGGAGGAAAGTAATCCTCATTTGATAGCCACTAGCCGGATCTTTGCACTCTAAGTTAATAAACTCTTTAGTGCTTGCGTTGACCTTTAACATCACTTCCCCACTCCACAAAATTGCTAGGCCTCCCACAATTCCTTCCGGGTTTTTTAGGAACATATTTTGGAACTTAAGTCTCCTTTTTACACCCTCCACCACCGTTGCTTTATTCTTTGTTTCCATTAAATATACCAGATTGGGCCTTTCAAGAGCTACTAGAGCTATTAGCTCCTGGAATGTTAGGGGATTGCCTAGCCCCTAACAATTCCAACTTATAATTTTCATATTGTCGCCAGTGCCTTATTAGGGCTAGCCTCCAAAGCCCATTCATTGCCATCTTCGCTCAACTGAATTGGGGTCTCCAAAAGCTCGGTATCATCGATCATGAGGGGAACTGGTTCAGCTATGCATTTATGCTTTTTCGCTCTCTGCACCTTTATACTTTTCTTGCTGCAATTCCTAAATTTCGATAAGATCAGCCTAGTTGCTTCGAAGCACATAATCTGTTTGCCATGATCTGTATTTTTCATAGTGGTATCTGCTGATTCTTCTTGTGCCCGTTTGAGCTTTCTGCCCTTTTCTTGTTACGGTTTGGGGCTGTCCTGTTATCAATTTCGTCTCTGGCCACTAAGTCCATTTTAGAAGCTATAGGAGGAATTTCTAATTCTGTTTCTTCAACAATAATTTATTATTCTAATTTGCCATAGAACGCTTCCCAGTGGGGGCTATAATCTCGCACTTCCACCTTAAGCCATGGGCCATATTTTCCTGCATTGTTTTCAGCCCATTTTGTGTGCTCATAAGGAATTTCTTCATAGTTAGCATAATAATCAATTTTTCCACACGAATAGCAATAGTGCGGTAGACGTTCATATTTAAATTCCACCCATAACTTCTTGTTTTCTATATCTAGAATAGCACCTGATTTCAATGGAGCTAACAGATCCACTTCCACTCTTGCTTTTCCACCTTTCTGTGGTCCGTTTCCTTTTGAGTCCACCTGAATTTCCTGAACTTTGCCTACCTTTTTTGCCAGATTAGTGAGCACTTCTTCTAGGATCCATCCAGGGGGTATCCCTCCAATATGCACCCAAAAAGCGCATCGAGAATAATCATAACAATGCTTTTGGATTTTAGGTTCACATTGTTTGAGTACTAATAGATTATTGGCAAAAGACCAGGGTCCAGATGTCATGACTCTCTCTTTTTCCTCCTCCGATTGAAAAACAAAAGAGAGAAAACCTGGTTCCTTTTGGGAGCAGACCACCAATTCCGTTTTCAATGCTTTCTTCGTTGTATTAAGAAAAGCTTGGAAGTTGACATTAGGTTTGAAAAATAACTTACCAGATAGAGTATGGTTGCATTCCTTTCTTTTTTCTAGGGGGATTTCTTTGATCGCTTCTACTATATCATCCTCCAACCACAAGTAGCCCAGGCTTTTACATAAGGTAGCCATTCACATATCATTCTCCATGTTACCTTATATTCTTCTTTTCTGCAGGTATGAGGTTTACAGCTGGTTGTTATCTTCACACAAAGGCACCTAGGAGCAGGGGATTGGACCAAACTGTGAAGGCGGGCAAGATTGCTGAGTGGTTTATTCAAAGTTTTGAAGAACAAATTCAAGGGAGCTTTATGATAGAAGTGGCAAGGTCGCAAGGTTGCTTTGATAGATTGGTGGGCTAGACTATGGTGAGGTTGAAAGTTTATATAGGTTGTGAAGGGAAGGGATGGGTCGGTTATGGAGTTAGGGTTTTTCATTTGGGATTGTAATCATCGGAAAGGCTTGGGTTGTGAGGGGGAGACATCTTACCAAACCTGGAGAGTGGAGAAATCCTTGTGGGGAAGATGCTAGATGAGGATTACGGAGGTTTTAGGGTTTTGTTTACTCTATCACCCATTGAAGGGATAGAAGAAATCTCTTCCCAAAGAAGAGAGGAAAATCTTTAGCAAGAGTGAAGACGAGCGTTGTTGAATGGCATTCCCAGTGAACTATCGGATTCTTGTTAGTATATGATTATAATTCACTTCCTCACATGCCTCTGTGCATGGATTGTGCTATCCTACTATTGCTAGATAAGAATGTATGTCAAAGTATCTAAACTAAAAAAAGCTAAAGATTTTCGATTCTCATCATTCAATCCCATTTGGGCTTCTTTTTTCTCTTTCTATCATTTAATCAATTTCAGGATAAAAGGAAAAATTGTCTAAATTATTTTTAAAACCTAATACACTTTTACCAATTCAATCTTAAAGTTTTCAATTTTACCAATTAAATTCTTAACATTTTCATGCTTAGCCAATTTTGGCAGGAAATTGCTGACATGAATGATGTCCGTCCTACATAACACAACTGACATCGATATGGATAATTTTTAATAATATCTTAATAAATTTTCATTTTTCCTTTCTTTTTATTTTCTTTTCATTTCCCCCCATTGAGTGTCATTGATGGCCAATGTAGACTGCCAACCTTAGGTGAGGGCTGCTCTCATTGGCCTCCAACAAGAGACACTTGGGCTTAGGGTGGCGAGGGCCGCCCTCGCCTGGCAAGGGTTGCCCTCACTTAGGCAAGTGTGAGCAACCCTCCCTCGATTTGGTGAGGGCGGCCCATCGCCAACCCCACTTGGGTGCCCCTCTGTTGACACCTAAATTTTGATGATTTAATTTATTTATTTATTGCATAGGAAATTAGGGGTTAATTTTATTAATTGCATAGCATATAGATTCAAGTTGCATTTATTTTGTTATTTGTATTTTTTGCATTTTATTGGACCGGTGGTGGATATATTCAAATTAGATGGATCAATCCCATGAATCGAGCTGGTTGGCCCAAGCTCATGTTTTTTAATTATCTCGTGGAAAAATAGAAATTTTGAAATTTTTTCGGGATATGAATCTTTTGGATAGGGCACATGTGTGAAAAAATATTGCGATTTATCTTTGCGAGATTTGGATTTCGAGAAAATATTTATCGTAATCTTGAATTCTTATCAATAGTAATTAGTTGGTGAAAAAATATCGCGGATGTAGATTTGAAGGGAGAATCGAAAACCTATCTTCTACTCCCTATAAAAGCTATAGAGTACGAGGACCTAGGGGGCTTTGCTTTTGACTCAGTTTTGGAAGAAAAAGGAAAAGTAGAAAAGTTTGCTTCTTTGACCAAAGTAAAAAGCAAAAAGTAAAGAGAGACAGAGACGTGTGGAAGGAGAAAAAGCACTTCATTGTTCATATTCTCCTTCCCCCTGCGTTCGCTGTCTGCATCTGCCTTCCGGAGCTTGCACTGCCACCCATCCGACTGCCGTGCCCTCCGATCAGTGACCCAGGTCGCAAGCCAGGCGAACCCGTTCCATTTGCCGCCCTAAAGCCACCTGAGCTACAGCAGATCCAGAACCGGAGCCACCCTTGCTTTGCTCCACCCGCTCGAAGCCCCCTACCGCCATTGCTCTTGCACCGTCTGTAACCTCCAGATCCCGCGATTCCGGCGGCCCATCGCCGTATGAAGCCCGCCTGTCGACCGGAACCCTAGGTTGGGAGCTCGCGCCCTTGCTTCAGCACCACACAGCCGCACGACCCAGCGCCTCTGCTCGCAGATAGCACCGCTCCCTCCGCGTTTCCGAGCGACCCGCAGGAGCTCGCGCCACGATCCGCTTCTGCTCAGCCCCAGCGATGACCCACGGCCTCCGACCCATTTTTGCCTGCAGGTCACCGGAGTTCCCCGACGCCGCTCGAATTCGAACCCCTTGCACAGCACCTGCTGTTCGCAATTGGCAGTGACCCGCAAGTCCCCCACACTGGCCTCCACCGTTCCGCTTGTCGCCGGAGTTTTTTCCGCCGCCGGTTTGCCCTCGCCGGAGCTTCCCTTGCCGAACCAGTGACCCACCATCATGTTGCTGCTCCATTTGGGAAGGAGAAACAAAGGAAAAACATAAAAAAAAAAAAAAGGGAAAAGTGAATTAGGTAGATTTTTTATTTAAAAATTATTGCTTATCCGGTTATAGCCTTTTTATTTTCCTTTATATCTGGTTTTGTTTATTGTTACTCTTAAATGTTTGATTGAGATTCCAACATGAAATAATCCCTCAAGCTAGGGATTGACAGTCCGATTTTCGCGCCCGAAATCCGACTCGCAATTCCTTACAAAAATCGACAATCCAATCTCAAGCTCAAGATTCGATTCGCGATTTAATTTAAAATTGGCTAACCCGATCTCATGCGCGAGATATGGTTCGTCAATTTTTGGATATTAATCTTATCTTTTGTTTGATTTGCTATAGTCAAGTTGGTTAAGTCGAATCTTATTTTCGTAAAATAAAAAATCAAAAAAATCTTAATCAGGATTAGGTTTGTTGTCATCTTGCATATTTAGGATTGCAATCTTATTATGAATTTTTAAATTAAAAAAATCAAAAAAGGAAAGTGCAATCATTTAGGTTGTTGGTTTTTTATTTAAATTGCATGTTTAATTATGTGTTAGTTTTAATTTAGAATTTCTTAAAGAAAAACAGAAAAAAATCATTGTGCATATTAGATTAGAATTGAATGTTTCATTTTAAATTTAGATCATCTTTTTTAGATAAATTGCATTTTAGATTTAGATAATGTCTTAGTTTAAATTAGGATTTAATATGACTTAATCCCTAGTTTAAATTAGATAGAATCTTAATCTAGCTAGATCATTTCAAATTTCATAAAATTTGTCTTAGGATAAATTAGTTGCAATTTCTAGGATAGATTGCATTTTTTTTAAAAAAAAAAGTCATTTGCATGTCATATAGAATTAGGTTCATAAAATGCATGTCATTTTAGTGATTATTGTTAGGTTCATTTCTAATTAGAAATTATCCGACATTAGATTGGGTCATTAAATAAATGTCGCGTGACATGTAGCTCGCATATTAAATTATATGTCGCATGTCAGATTAAATAATTTTGTACGTCATTGCATTGCATTGCACGTCATTAAAATTAAGTCATTTTGGTTAATTTAAATTGCATATTTAACAATTGCATGTTCATTAAGAGATCATAAAAATTTTATTCATATGTTTAGGACATGTTGCCATGCCATATCATTTCATATTAGATTAAAAGCATTGTATTGCATATGGATTATAGTCTCGTTTAATAAGTGAAAACAAAAAGAAAGAAATTGTGTGTTAATTAGAAACCATATCTAGGATTGTTGATGTGGATTTTAATTTAACATTGCAAATGCTTTCGATGCTTTGAGGTAAGTTCTGCATCATTTAATTGCTTTCTTGGGTGTTAAATTGGTGGTTTGCGCACCTGCATGAACACCTCACATGTTAGGGAAATAGATTTAAAATCAATCCAAATTGTTTGCCAAACATTTTTCAAATATAAAAAGAAAGGTACCAAAATGGCGTTAGAGAAATCTAACGTAACCAAGTCCTCGTATCCTTAGTCTCTGGTTCGTAGGAGTAAAGTAAATCTCCCGTTACTTTATTAGGGTTTCTAATTGACCCACAAAAAAATAGATTAGTGGCGACTCCTAGTTAAAAACCAATTGCATGTTAACAATTCAAACCTAAGTCGCGAATTGGTATGGACTTAGGAGAGCCCGAGTTAGGTCTAGACTTAACAATCCATTAGCCAAACCCTAGGTGGTTCACACCCGGAAAAAATTGGTCGCGACACCCTCGCTTGAGGCTGGCAAAATGAAAAGAAGAGAAAATTGAAAATAAAATAAAAAAGAAGGAAAGGAGAAGAAAAGAAACAAATTCAAAAAAATATTAAAATATTATTAAGTGCATATTAGCCTCGGTTTTGCCATTTATAATAGCCAATGTATATGTAAGTGATGCCAAAATTAGTCGGGTGGACCAAATTGATAAAACATGAAAATATTTATAGTTCAATTGATAAAATTCAAAAATTTATGGTGGAACTGATAAAAGTATAATAAATTTAAATCTTATTGAACAATTTTTCCGACAAAATGGAGCCAAGTTCACAAAATGGGAGAAATCAACCCGTCATCAGATCACATCCAATCCCATAGTAGGGAGCCTTGCAACGAAAATAGAACTGTCAATTCACAACCCAAATGGCCATCTTTGTGATCAAAGCCACTTTTCTTTTGCTGGGGAGGCTTTGTGGACCAGTCAAGCCCTTTATCCGCCGCTCTCCAGCACATGGGATTTGATCCAAAAGAAATGTGAGAGGAAAGCATTTTCTAACCGAGCTTTAAACTAATACGACAATGATGCGACTTTCGCTTTTTCAGTTTGCTCAGCATGCATCAGAGGCGCTGTTCGGCAATGGGGAGAAGTGTGTGTGATTATTGTGACAGAGATGGTGATGTGTATCATGCACACTCGATTCGGCTCATGAGACCTTTGCCCAAGCATTTGACAAGTTTCGATCTCTGCCCATCTTTTCTTTTCTTTAGTTAAGCTAATCTACTTTTGTGATTGAACCGGTCAAAAGTGGGTTCACTAAAAGCCACAATGATTAAGCCGTCCACGCTTTGAACTTAAGCAACTTTCGTTGCGAATTGCAGTCATGCTGTGGTATTAAATTTTGGAACTTTGTATTCTAGATCTTACTTTCTACTTGATTGGCTCATATTTCTTATATTCGTTCATGATGATTTGGCTATGTAATTTTGCCTCAAGCGTAACCAATCACGATTGATATGGCGCAAAATAGTTTCAATCGGAGAGAAAATTTCTTATACATATAGTTTATGTAAAATGTGATAGACCAAATAAATCATCATGCAGAAATAATGGGAAAATGTGTTTTTCAATAGATTTAGTTAAATATGTGGATATAATGCTTGCTAGCATTGGTCAAACAGAAGTTAATTCTAAACAATAAATGCCTGATGTAGATCATGTGGCACAATAATAGCTTAGCCTGTCGCTTTCTCCATTTAACATGCAACAACTTGTCTTTAATTAAACAAATTACTCCTTTTGTGACCCCCAAAAGAAAAAAAATTGCCTTTTTCTGGCGACTCCCAAAAATATAATATCAAAAAAATTTACTGAACCCTTTCTTTAACCATGTGCCAAAATTAGAAAGCAAATGATTGTTAGCAAAAAGGAACGACCGAACCTAAATCCTTCTGCCAGAAATTTTCTATTTTCAGCATTTTACGGAAAAGAGTAAAAAGTAGGGGTGGAAAAAGTGAGGACTTCCTCACGATTTGCTGAAAATCTTGGGCTTATTAGTAAAGGAAATTTCTCGTATATTTTCTCATTCTTATGACTCCTTTGTTAAGCTAAAAAAAATGGTTATAATAAGCAAAAAAGGCATAGTCCCCACACCACACTGATGGCACATATTGGGGACTATCTACAGCTCAAAAGAGGTTTCGCTCTCTTTCCTTGCTCCACGCCAAAATAAAGATAAGGATCAAGATTCATGTCATCCCACTCCCCAATTACCTAACTTAGGTACGTTAATCTTCCCCATTTACTATGTACGATTTTCCATCGAAGTCTGTGTGTTGATGCAATAATACCTGGACGACAAATTTCATGATAGATTCGATTTCTTTTTCAAAATAGAAAAGGAGGGAAGCATCATTCAATCGTTTTACAATTTACATATTCAAATTGCAGTTTCCATCATATAGATAAAAAAGGGCGTAGGTGGTAGGTTGGGTCTAGTATATAGACATTAGTTAAGGCCAAGAAATGTATGGTCCAAAAATAAAGCTAGGGTCAAGAAATGTGTTCTTGTTCACATGGTGTCCTTGATTGTAGGGTCGATTATATTCTCATGAAGGGACTTTGGATGGGCCATGCTGAAGAAAAGAAAATTGGGGGCACTGACATTTTTGTCAATTTATTCCGTCTACTTGGAAAAATGCCTCGTGAATAGCTGACCGAGTCTTAGGATGTAGTAGGTGGTCTTGAAATGCAACGGGACATACGGCGGTACTAATTCCATTTTCGCGGGTTAATTTCGAAGTTTGAATGCTAATGGAGGAAAGATCTAATGAAGTGTTATTGGAGTAAACCCTCTCCGAAGATAGGACATGTCGATATCATACGTGGGGGAGTTCTCCAAGAAAAAAGTAGCCCTTAACAGCTGATTCGCCTTCCATCACATCACCATCTACCAATTTTATATTAAGGTGAAATGAGATTTAGGTGTTGTGCTCAAGAACAATCCATGGAGTGCAATAAGTAGCCATGGTGCCCGAACCTGTGAACTTAGGAAAGTAACCATAGCATCGAACTTAGATTTGATAAAAAGGTCCCGCTAATTAGCGCATTCGGATGCTTAGTAAGCACATTTAATTTGGAATTATTTGATTTTGAAAATACTGATTTGGCATGTCAAGAAAGGAAGATACACCCTGAGATCTACGGAGTTCTGAACTGATACGGATCGAGGGCCAGGATGGTAAATCGAGGGAGTACCGAATAGAGGCCCTTGAGAACAACTGGTCAGGTGGCAGTTGTGAAAGTGACTGTTTTGGGGGGAGAGATTGAGAAAAAGAAGAAAAAAAGGGGTCCCCCACGATGAAGCTTGAAAGAGACCCCCCTTTGATTTCTAGTCATCACCTTCTCTCCGTGTCATCAGTCTGAATTCTTGCATCACCAACTATAAAACGCTTGAAGCAGACACAGTGAACAGGTACACACACCTCTCTCTCTCTCTCTCTCTCTCTCTCTGCGCTTGCTAATGGGAAACTGAGCAGGGTTTGGCTCGACAATTTCTTGCCAAGTTTCTTCAAGAAATGCCCGTACATTTGGTGCTGATGTCCTTTGAGTTCTTCCTGGTATTGAACAGCGCACTATGTTTAATAAGAATGAATGTTGGGTTCCTTCTTTTCTTTTTTGGGGTTGGTTAGGACTGTATACATTCATGCCGTTCAATTAAGGTCAAGTTTTGTGTACTTTTCTTCTTTGTTTTTGGTTTGGGTTTAGGTGGTTGATGCTATATAAGAGGCAAGTCTCCTCAGTAACGCATGTCTCTGCCCAGTCTTTTTCTGGCATAGATGGCGTGGCAGCGTTAACCACTTGTGCGGTTCTTTGATGAAGCTCTTAATACGTGAACAATTCAATTGGGTCCTGGAATCACTATCGTCTGACACTGTACTTTTCGTAAATATTGGTATTATTAATTTCTTTTGAGTTGCCTAGGCAGGGCTTTGATGGCACGAAAGAGATACCTTTCTTTTGTGGCCTAAAATTTTTGTTTGCGGGGGCTTTCATATTCCATCTCAGAATTGTGATCATTCTTTGTGGGAAGGCAAGGACTTTTGCTCCTTTGGAAGGCTTCTTGATCGTCAAGAACGTTTCGTGAAGTTGGGATAGATTATTGCTGAATGTTATATGGGGAAGAAGATGTGTTGGTTCAGCTGGATAAAGAGGCTCTTTGTCCCTGATTCAAAAGGAAAAGCAGAAAAGGTTGTCCTAAAGCCCCTAATCTTTCCTGCTCTGTAGATTCTAGCTTTTGTGAGGAGATACATCATTTTGGGTTTTGAATGCAGAAACCAAGGAAGTATGAGTGGTTGTTTGGAGGGCTTAAGCTTAACCAATGCCCTCAACTTGCACCACCAAATGCGAAATTGAGTCGAGCAATAGAGGAACAGAGGAAGCATGCTCTGACAGTTGCCATGGCCACGGCGGCTGCTGCCGAGGCAGCGGTTGCAGCCGCCCATGCTGCAGCAGAGGTGGTCCGGTTGACTGGCGCCTCTCGATCGCAGCATCGCCATTACAAAGGAGATCCACACCTGGCTGCTATCAAAATTCAAAGCGCTTTCCGGGCATATCTTGTGAGTGTTGTTGTTACTCTGGCACTCAGATTATAAATTTCAGAACTTATTCATGACAGTAATGTTTCGATTACATCACTTGGGACATTTGGTGTGAGATGTTTTCAGTCACAATTCTGCTGAGTCTGAATCTCATGTGGGAAGAGCTACTTTACCAATTGCAGAACAATTATTAGCATGTAGAGTGGAATAATGGATGAGATAGAAGTTATTACTCAGCAATTTCTCAATCGCTGTGTAATCACCTCATTGCGGCAGTTACTCATGCACATGTAGTTTCTTTTATAGTTTCTTAGTACTCCATAAAATGCTCTCGAGAATTATTATGATTCTTTATGTTGTCGTGACTTCTGTTCCTCAATTCTGCGTATAGACACCAACGTAGAAATTGAAACAATCGAACATTCGTTCGTTTGAAGCCTTTGAACCTTGTTTCCTGCCATTTGGCCATATATAATGAACTTATCATATTTTGGCAGCCATCTGTTATTATCTAATGATTCAAATGGAGAATATAGAAGCATTGTGGAATTTCCTAGGACGAGTTCCATAAGACATGAAAGGCTTAATTCGGGGCATTGCTTGTTATTTCTTTTGAAACGAACACGACTTTGTTATCCTGACAATCTTGCTCGTCGAGAGTTCAAACAGGCGAGGAAGGCATTCCGCGCACTGAAAGGACTGGTGAGGCTACAAGCTATTGCCCGTGGCAGAGCTGTCAGACGGCAAAGAGTCGCCACATTGACGTGTTTGCCTCCCTCCAGTGCGAGTATGCAACCATCTGCCCTGCAAAGGAGCGCATCTAGAAATGGAGGCTGTGAATTTTGCGAAAAGAAAGATCTCTGCAAGTCCAGAAGAGATCAGGCGGAAATGGAAATGAAGGTAGATGAGATTTGTTGCATCCAAATCTCCTTTTCCACACTGCTTTTTATTACAGGAGTCATCATTTGTAATTTTGTCCCATAAACTGCAGATTGATGTCCGGTACTTATTTAATAGTACCCCTAATTTTATAATGCTAACCCTACTGGAGAAATTGTCCTTGCATTGAGCAGCTCGATTGCCCCAGCCAGAGGAGTTGGAACTGCAGCGCATACTCAAAGGCAGACCTTGAAGCCAATCTGCTAAGGAAGCAAGACGCGATGAGTAAAAGAGAGCGAATGAAGAAATTTTCGTACTCCCACCGGGTAATTCCACGCAGTCACGACTATTACTCTTATGGACAAAGGCATCTGTATTAGCTCAAATCCTGATAACCCGAATATAATTCATTGGATGAACCTAATTATTTCCCTCGTTGGAGCTTTTGCATTTTCTCAGGAAGGACGAATTTCTCAAGTTCCAGAAGAATTTCAATGGACCAAGGACTATGGGAGGTGGAGCTGCCGCCTAGAGCCGTGGCCTGACTCGGATGCTTACACAGATGAGAGACCGCTGACTTCAATGCCCATTACGCATTCAGATGCAAACAGTGGCAAAAGACACGAAATTAGACGAGACAAGATGGGAACCGCTCGAGACAAGGATTTAAGCGAAGTGCTGAACATTCCTTCTCTACCGAGGAGATCGTTTGGTCACGCGAAACAGATGTCAATCACGGACGATGGCACCGTTCCTAGTTCGCCAGTTTTTCCTACTTACATGGCAATCACCGAATCCGCAAAGGCAAAAGCCAGGTCCTTGAGCACACCGAAGCAGCGAGTTGGATACTTCGATACTACGCTTGATCAGAGTTTGCTCTGCAATAACGGACTCTCTCTTTCCTACTCTTTCAATGATGGGGACTACGGGAGCACAAGTAGGAGCATCGCAACTTCTCGAAGAGTATCAGAAGGCACAAGTCGTCGATACTGACCTGTCAGAAGCCTAAACCCAACCTGTCACCGAGGCCATACAAGATCGGAACTAATTTACTCGGTGTCTTCTCTTGCCACGGATGCAGGGAATATTTTTGAGTACATAATCCATCAGTAGGTAAATAGCCAATGCTTTTTGTTTATGTTTGTGCTGGTTTTTTTAAGGGTGCATGTGGTTGTCATTGCAGCTGTTTGAGCTTTGCCTTTTTTCTTCTTTTTTTCCTTTTTGGCTTTTTTGGAAGAGCATTCCCTGCAACAAGGAGTGGGTTTGTGTTGGATAGTTCCCTTTTATGATACCGGATATGTAATTTTAGTTTCTTCCTTTGCTCTGTTACAAAATCTTCCCTCTTGATCGAATGGACATTGTACTGTTTTTTTTTTTTTTTTTTGGCGAAAGTCCAATCAAGTCTTGAACTATTATAACTTTCCAAATCGTCCCTTGGGCATCAAATTCGATAAATTGGAGCTGCATGTTCATCGGACTTGGCAAGAGCCTGACATGGAAAGAACTTCCTTTGGTCATCGTGGACTATCGGCCTTTGCGCAGCTCGAAGATGATGAGCACATCCGGGCCTTGAGCAATGAAGTTTCTCAACACAACCGGTGCCAAATTGAGTTCCGTCAAGCTTCTTGTGTCCGGTTTCTTTCTGAATCTCATCCAACATTTGAAAGACGTTCTTCTATAAATAGGCCCTTCAAGGGCCCTATGGAGTTCCTCCACTTCACATCCGCGACTGCATTCGGGTCTGTAAGTTTTGCACTGTAGATGGACGGCCTTCCACCAACCAAAGGCCGTGGACACTACTGGTGACCGACCATTCGTAGCGAGCCCACCATCAGCCTTTTCTTGAGTGGATATAGGAGCTGTGAATAGAGCATGCCCAAGAAGCAATGTGTTTGACAGAGGGTTGCAACCACCTTTGAGAATCGGTAACAACAATTTGGATGACGGTCTTTAATATACTATAAAAATAAAAATATATTATAGATCACAAAAAACTAAATAACAAACAATTACAAATTGTTGTGGGGTCCACTCCACTCCTTCAAGAATTTATAATTTACAATAGACTATTCTTCTAATAGTAGCTCAACTCAAAAGTTTAAACTAATAAATGTAAGATACCACAAGAATATATATAATAAAAAAAATTTATATGGAATTTCGACCATGCATATTCGCAAAAGGATAGCATTGGCTCTGATACCGTGTTAAAAAGTCTAACCCAAAAGTTTAAGTTAATAGACAGAGGAGACCACATGAATATAAAAAATATATAGAACATGTTATCGACCGATGTGAGATAATATTTCAACATCCAAAAATTGTTGTAGTAGCAAAATTCTTATTATAAAAGTGTTGTAGTTGCCGCAGTTTGAGCCATAGAAACTACCTAGAAGGGTGAGTTGCTGATAATGCCATTTCTAATGGAATAATATGCGATAAGTTGATAAAATGCTATTAATATCAGGAGAGTTGACCATGTGTCGGATTTTCCAACATATATTGATCTAGTTTCGGAGAGTATTGGATTTCGACGAGACACGAAGGCGCCTGGACAGTGTCATTAACCATAAGTGGCTTGTCATTCTAGGTCAAATGTTCATTGAAATGCTTCCAAAGATTCGGGTACTCATTTCAAACCTTCGTGATTTTCTAACGTGGCTTGGCATCGCCTAAGACCGCCACTACTAGAATGGACCTAAGATCCCCTGTTTTGGTCTGCTCTTCAACTCCGTGTCCCCTGCAGGATACCCAAGCCATGACGTTGTAGTCCTACATCCTTATTTCCAGTAACAGTCATACAAACGGTGCGACCCCTCAGAATCGTCAAGTTGATCTGGAACAATCTCGACCTTGCAATGCTCTGTTTTATGTGGTGGTGGGTGAGTCGTGAATGTGAACAAAGTAGAAACAGGTAGAAGAAGAAGAAGAAGAGGGAGAGAGATGATGGGAAGAGAGGGCAAAAGTTGCAGGGATAGCACAGGTAGAAAAATTGTTGCGCTAGCAAAATTCTTTATTATAAAAGTGTTGTAGTTGCTGCAGTTGCAGCAGTTCGAGCCGTAGAAACTATCTAAAAGGGCGATTTGCGGCAAATGCCATTTCTAATGGAATAATATGCAACAAGTTGATAAAATGCTATATCCATCGTGTCAATATGTGATGCATTTAAATGAAATCATTTACAATGAAAAATACCATATGATAAATTGTGATTTTGAGCAGAACTCAATTGGATATGGATTTATGAGAAAAGGTAAGTTGTTACCGGAAGAGCATCTCATCATGAGACTCCGATGAATGTATTTCGAAAACTTTTAGGACCCACGTAGTGAGAATTAGAATTTTAGGACTCAATTGTTAATAGACCGAAATGAGCATTGCTACTAGAACAAACTCTAGAAATTCCTGTTGCTGCCCCTTCCGCATTTCCACATAGGCATAAATCCATCTCGATGACGTGACGAAACTACCGGAATTGACCGGATACAAAGTTAAAGGTGAACTTGGTTTGATGCACGAAAATTGAATCAGATACTACCGACGACAACGGTAAATCATCGAAATGAGGAAAGTAATCATCATCGAAACAGAAATTTAATTCCTTTACCATATGTAAATCGATTCGACTAGTGATGCTCCTTTTATTTTTTCGGGGTCATAACATGCTCTCATTGCACCCCCCCACGGCATCATAATAGGACATGACAAGATCCTCTCCTAATTGAGATCGATCGAGTACTTTGGTTGCTTGTTCGGAAGGAAAAGCCCCCAGTACTTCTCAGTCTCGGGGCTCTTCTGGTTCTCGTCGAACATGGCGAAAACGTACGTCTCGATCGGGCCACGGGGCCTCCTCGGTGTCCCTCCCTTGACATGCTTGGCCAGATTGGTGTTGTAAGTCCTCGCGTTGTCGAGCGTTGTCGCCTCCCCTCCTCCTGCTGAAGGCCACCCGGTCTCCGACACGACGATCTTCAGCGAGCCGCCGTCGGCCTTCTCGAGTGCAGAGTAGACCGCATCCAGTGAAGCGTCGAAGAGGTTCTGGTAACCCAATGCCCCGTCCGTGACCACCACCGAGGGTGCCGTGAATAGCGCGTAGTCCAATCTAATGCCTTGAGGGTCGCCGATGTAGCTGAAGTAAGGGTACACGTTCACTAGCAAGGGGGCTTGGGTCTCGACCAAGAGCCCAATAATGGGGCCGAGGAGAGGCATGTAATCGGACCTGAACACGCCTTTGGAGGGAGGAAAGGACTCGCTGAGCACGCCTGTGTCGACCGATGTGGAGACCTTGATCTGCTCGAGGCCGGCGCCGGCGAGTGCAGTCCGTACGTTGCGCATGGCGGGGACGAGGAATTGGGCGAACGAGTCGGAGGGCTTGACCTCATTGCCGACCGCGACGTACTTGAACCGGACGTTGCCGTGGTTCTTGATGTTGTTCTGGACCCATGCGCTGGCGTTGGCCTGGCTAGAGGCGATGCTTTGGAGGTCGGGGTTCGCGAGGCCTAGCACGAGCTCGATGTTAGACCCGCCGAGGGCTTGAAGAGCCTGCGGATTTGGGTCGTAGATTCGCATGGTGGGGATGTTGTTCTGCTTGTAAAGGGCCACGACTTCTTGCGCCGATGGTAGATTGTTGCCGAGCATCCCGTAACAAACGCCTGTCTGGGCAGCTGGACTTTGGTATGATCAAGATCGTTAGTGATTGCTGATGTTCTATTACGAGATGAAAAGAAATATAGGGGACACGTTATTACCTATTATGCAATAGAGATTGCATAAAAAAAATTTGTTGTCAATGACAATTTTTCGACGTTCTTTGTAAGGGACCAATGCACGTGCATATGCATGGTCATCACATGCGTGCTAGGCAAACAAGTGAGCCCAATCAATTTGGATTGAAAAGGTCCACTATAGTCACGACAATATAACTAGGGCTTTCTCGATACTGCTCTTCTAAAGCAATTACTACGGTGGAATGGGCGTTGCGGTTTTTATAAGGCCGCTGGCAAATTTCTCATAGGTACAGCACCCTTAAAGTTGTAAAAGTTTATAGGGGACATTTAATCAATACTCCACAAATGCATTCGATGGTACACATGCTCATGAATATGCATGGTCATCATCTATGTGCTAGGCATACAAGTGAACCCAATTGATTTGGATTGAAACGGCCAGCTAATGTCACATCAGAGGTTTCTTGATACAGCTATTCTAAAGCACTGGCCGTGGTGAAATGGGCGGTGCAGTTTTTATAGGGCGGCTGAAAATTTGTCAAAGATACAACACCCCCGTAATTATAATAGATTATAGGTAAAATTTATCACTTACCTATAAGATAAAATAACTTCGAGATATGTGTTATCAAACACTAGCTATAGCATTTCACAGTAGTGCTCGGTACAGCCACATTTTTAAATATATACATGAATAGAAACTTAATTTTGTCATGGATCTAATTTAACATCTCCCATTATTGTGTGTATAATCATACTATAAAATTTAGAACATCTTAGCATGATTTAGAAGCAAGAAGATCGTGTCAAAGTAATAAACCCACAAAAAAAAAATCATATGAATAGGTAAGGAAATTATCATATCTAACAATTCGCAACACGAAAGTTTATGTCATGAAGAACATATAGAAGCATCAAGTTGACTCCGAAGCTATCCAAAGGAACATCAATGCCAGCCTTTTATTTGAAAATTAGCATGAGGAAACCATCACATGCACAAAACAGCACTTCACCTGTCCTGTGCAGGATTGTAAACACCATGAGAGCAAAGAGCAGCACTGAAGGAATCGAGAGGGAGTTTGCAGCAAAGGGAGAAGATTTTGCCATTGGGCAAAGAAGATGATAAGATGGCACGAATAATAAGAGGTGGAGATTTGCCATCACTTCGAGAGTTGGCCGTGGATTTATAGGCCCGTGGGGTTAATTGATTTTTCTGCGCCGCCGGGGGCGGTTGGCGGGGGTGCAGCGCCGACGTGCTTTGAAATTTGAAGTCCACTGCAATAAAGTCAATTTTGTCTATTACTCGACGGCCTCCCTAGTCCCTAGTCAAGTGGTTCCACCTTAATCCAATCAAACGCTTTTTCAACAGTATTGTCGGTTTTGTATCACGAAATTGGAATAAGACGGTTTTGAAAAGTCTCTCTGCTCTTTTTCCGCCCGTGTAGATGAGCAAATCCGGAACCAATTAAACCAAGCAAGTCACGACCGGCATGTGTGATGAGATGCCGTTTGGACGCGAGTATGGCTCACTGATGAGGGTGATCAAAATTTGGGCCTTCTTTACTGGCCCAGGCTCAACACGGGTTTGTGCCGGGTAGGGGACGGCTCCCAGAGTATTGGATTGGGCCCATCGAGCTTACGGCCTAACCTTCCATGAGGTTGTGAACCTGAAAAAAGTGGAATCTTCAAATGGGCCGTTCTAGACTGAGTTGTAATAAGTCCAACGTTGTTATATTATATTGTGTTAAGATGCACAAATGAAATGTTAGCTGACAGAAGTCTCACATAGCTGATTTTGTAACATGGAGTAATTAATATATATAATTGCCCCATTATTTATTGACTTAGGATTTAAAGTGAACGTGAGTTCAATTAGATATATTAATGGACTTGGACTTAGACTCAAGCTCTCTCTCTCTACAATCTCCCCTTGAGTTTCTGATGCGTCAATCCAATAAGTGGAATTAGAGCAAATGATTGTTTGATGGTCATTCCCAATGTATATTGGTGTTCGAGTCTCGGATGTAACTCCCTAATTGAGATGGCTAATGGTTTCTCTAATTTCCTGCCAAGCTTAGCTAGGCCAAGCTTAGCACTGGGACCTGGGAATCAATATTGAGGATTTCGTGCCTAAGCGTAAAGTTTTGAATTCAAGCGCCAATACCTAATCATATTTTGGAAAACATTTTCTGGTTCTTTTATAAAGAAAAATATTTTTCCAAATTTGAGTTTTGGTAAAAAGCATTCTTTGTTGACTCATTTTTCCAAAAGAATTAAAAGCCAGAAAATGAGGAAAGTATTTTCCGCAAACGAATGAACCGGTAATTTCTGCACAAAACTAATTGACTCAAAATGCGATTGGACTGCAGTACGAAGGTAAATAAAGACAATGACCTAACAAAAAAAGAAAAGAAAAACATGAAGGTACGAAGTCCTTCACGAGTGTATTGACTTACGTAAATAGATAGGGAGTAATTACAGAAGTAACTTTCCCTTTTGCTTTCGTATACGGAAGCTAAACATGCTTTATGTCGGAGTTCACCCCCTTATTACAACAAGATCGTCTTAGTTGAGAGTGATCGGATACTTGGGCTGCTTGTCCGGATGGAAGAGCCCCCAAAATTTCTCGAGATCCGGGCTCTTCTGATTCTCATCGAACATGGCAAAGATGTACGTCTCGATCGGCTGGTCGGGCCTCTTCGGGGTCCCTCCCTTCACGTGACTGACCAGATTCGTGTTGTAAGTCCTCGCGTTGTCCACCGAAGTCGCCGTCCCTCCGTCGGAGGGCCACCCGGTCTCCGAGACCACGACTCTCACCGACCCGCCATCGGCCTTCTCAAGCGCGGAATAGACTGCATCCAACATCGCATCAAATAGATTCTGGTAACCCAATGACCCGTCCTGTACCACGACCGAGGGGGACCTGAATAGGGCATAGTCAAGTGGCACGCTTTGCGGGTCGCGGACGTGGCTAAAATAAGGGTACATGTTAACTAGCAGAGGGGCTTGGGTCTCTACTAAGAAGCTGATGATCGGGCCGAGAAGCCACATGCGGTCCGACTTGAACGTGCCGCCCGACGGAGGATAGGACACATCGAGCACGTTGTAGTCGACCGATGTGGAGACCTTGATCTGGTCGCCGAGGCCAGCATTGGTTATTGCGGTCCAGATGTTCCGCATGGCGGCGACAAGGGAATTCACGGCTGGGTCGGACGGCTGGATCTCATTGCCGACTGCGATGTACTTGAACTTGACGTTGCCATGGCTCAGTATGTTGTCTTGGACCCACCCATTTGCACTGTCCTGGCTCGAGCCGATTCCTTGTAGGTCCTCGTTCGCAACGCTGACGAGGACCTCAATGTTGGATCCTTCTAGGGCTTGGAGAGCCGATGGATTCTGATTGTAGATCCGCATGCTTGGAATGTTGTTCTGAGTGAAAAGGTTTATGACTTCTTGAGAGGACGGTAAATTGTCACCAAGAGTTCCATAACACACTCCTATTCCTGTGGCTGGAATTTGATTAGATCAAGAAGATGTTAGTAAAAAGCCAAAATCAATCGACAAATTACGATAATCTGGGGCTTGGTACATGAAATTTCCTTTCGGTTCTAACTGAAATGTCAAAATAAAATCCACATAATTAGATATATTAGAGACATTATTTTCTATGATAGCTAGTTTCATTAATAGATTAATATAGTTAATATCCTAGGATAGCTAATTTCCTTGCTGACGTAAATTATTACCATCCCTATCTCTATATGTATCAATAATTCACACTATAAATAATTGAGTCACGTCGAATGAATTCTCCTGTAGAAATCAACTGCTAAACGGCAAAAAAAGAACACGCTGGCTTTATTTTTCAAGATGATGATGTTTATAATAGCCAAAATGTGTATCGTTGAATTATATGCATATACACATGCATATTTATTTTTGGGTGGCTGTGTAAATTTTACAAAACCCATCTCTTCTATCAAACTCGAAAGCATGTGGAAGTGTTTGGAATTGATGACTGAAAATCAAAACAGGAAAAAAGGAAAAGAAAATTTCATTTTTTTTTCTTTTTTTTAGAAAAAGGGAGATGCACCTGCGACGACGAAGCTGGCCAACGTAAGAGCAAGGAGGAGCATCGAAGGGATGAAAATAGAGTTTTTTGTAATTTCCATGGAGGAAATAAGTGCGGTGTCCCCAGAAAGAGAAGTATGAAAAAGAGCATATAGCAAAGGTGAGACGAGAGTAGATGAATTTACATCGCATAAAGCTGTGTATTTATGGGGGTGGAGAGAGATGCCCTTGAATTTTCAAGTCAAAAGTCAATAATAAAGTCAAACTTCCAAGTCAAGTGTCTACGCGCACGTGTGTATGTATGTGTTTATGTATAGGATCTTATTAACAGGTGATTTTGATGGATTTATGAAAATAATCGAAGAGGAAAAATTTTAAAATTTTGAATGTATTCCTCTTTTTTCTCTTATTACATATAAATAACATCATATAGATCGAAATTATGAAGTACTAAAAAACATTCACTAAAGATATATGATTTGTTCGTCATATAGTATTATGTTTTATATGCACACATTATAGACTCTAATTCTAGTGTGATGTCTAATCTTGTAATCTCATGAAATTAAATGTTTCTCTTATGGAAATCCCCTATTTAAGTCGTCAATATATTGGCTCATACTTATTGAGCACTTAAATTTTCAAACACTTCCATATTTTAGTCACTTATTTGAATCTCTACTCATATCTTATATGATTCATGGACTCATATCATAGACTCGACATTTTTTTTTTTCTTTTTGGTTTGACGGTTAAGTGGTGTCCTGGTCATCTTTATCTATTCAGATTAGGCTTCTTGTCATAAATATATATACACACACATGAAAAGTTGCATGGTAATGCGAATATTGTTTGGAAGCAAAAAGAATAATTATTACATTCATCGCTGGTGCATGATAGACATGCTTTACATATTCAATCTTATGTTTAGATGTCCCAAATGAAAATGCCCCTTTAGTGGGCTAGAAATGAAAGAACGATATTTCGACCAAAAAAAAAAATTAAAGACCTTCTTCACGGTAAACCCTTTTGAACACTGGACCAATTCCTACACTTCCAACTGGAGAAATCTTTTTCAAAGCAGACCTAAACTGCCTTTGGGGCCAAGCAGGCCGTGGCCGTTGGATCGGTCCTGGCACATGGGCAGGGTCAACACGATCAATGACATTGAGCAATTGTTTGACCAATAACTTCACATGTTACTTTCGTTGGACCAGCTCTTTAATTAGTTCGTATATAAAACCTTGTTTGCAAGATGACAGCCAATTTCCATCTATAATGGTCCCCTAGCTAGAGAATGACATGATACATTTACAGCTCACTATTGTTGACAATATTAAAAAGCGTGTTGATTAGAGCATTACAAACCAACTGAGCCATCGAGTGAAGTCTAGTATTCACGATGTTTATATCAATATCACACCAATCACGCATAGCCTTCATTGTGTCCTCAATTGAATTCGGTAATCATGATGTGTATATCGACATCACACCAATCACGCTTAACCTTCATTGAGTCCTCAATTGAAATCAATACGGTCCTGTATTAAGACTATATACTTTATCTCTTGACTCTTGATATAATATATCTCTTTAAATGAAAAAAGAACTAGGTTTTTTCTTTTCTAACTACTCTAAATTCACTTAACCGTCCAATCGAGTAGGTAATCGCGATGTGTATGCAGACATCATACCGATTGTGTTTAGTTTGTTGGATGCAAATTCTGCAATCCCTAGATCACCATAACCAGAACAAGAATATGTAGTAGAAAGATTAACGCACCTATTTTGGGATCCATTGTTCTTGAAGCGGAAGCGGAAACACAATGTTCCTTGCGCAAGTCCTTATCCTATATTGCCCTCCATATCACTGGCTCAATGAGGCGGCCCCTTCACGTTTAACGTTATGTAAACGCCCCTTAAGTGATGATACGTGTGAAAATTAGGGTTAGAGGAAAGATTTGAGTACTATTTATAGAGTTTCCAGTCAGGTCCCTTTATTATGGGCCAGACTCAACTTGGCCCACACTAGCCAGCTCCATATTAGACTAATTAAGAAACTTTATATCTCACCTTAGACCAAACCCCGTAAAATGGTAAATTATAATATCAATTAAGGTAGTCCACATTAGGAAAACTCTTATATTCTCCCACTTGGACTATATTAATTGAAATCATACTATATGTACGCACTTTGGTCTAGAGATAATTCTTAATAGTTAATCATATCCCATAAAATCTCAAACACCGAATCATGGCGGTAACTGCATGTATTCACACAGAGCTTTCCATGGTCACAAGTGCTTTCAACTTTATTGATATGGATTCAATATGGTAGTGTGTTAAATGGACAACGTCTCTCGTAGAGAGATCCCATTTGTTAGTCACCATTCTCTTACCTTAAGCGTCACAAAAACTTGTGCCACTAGAGAATGTCTTTATGGTTCCAACGAATCCACATATGCCTTGTCCTTATGGTTAACCTTTCTTTATATATAACAAGGCATATGTACAAGGCTAATAACTGGATGTCCCTAGACTTCACTTAAGGTTTAAGCAATACCTTGAAACTTTTAACAATATATATATTCAACATAATAACAATCCATTCAAAAACATTTTATTGAATACAAAAGTTGACATATATATATATATATCAAAATGTTATTAAATTGTAACAAATATAGATGTAAACTTTATTCAAGAAAAATAAAACACAACTCCCACTAAATAACAGCATCCCAAGATGCTCCTAAACTCATGCTAATGACATGTCGCTCAAATACACATGGGCGTAGGCCTTTAGTTAGTGGATCTGCAACCATATCATCTGTAGGAATATGATCTACTACAATGTCACAATTTTGCACTGATTCCTTTGTGGTCAAAAACTTGACCTCCATGTGTTTAGACCCATTGAGACTTCTGTTGTTATTAATAAACAACACTGTATAATTATTGTCACAATGCAACTGTATGGGCCTATCCACAAAATTATAAACTGATAACTCCCTAATGAGGTTCTGGAGCCAAATAGCTCGAGTATCAGTTGAAAAACATGCTACAAACTCCGCTTGCATGGTAGAAGAAGATATGGATTTATGTTTCTCGCTCTTCCATGATACTGCACCTTCTGCCAACATAAATATGTCTCCAGTCGTTGACTTATTATCATCTTGACAGCCAGCAAAATCTGCATCTAAATACCCCACTAGCTGCAAGTCTAGAACATGTCTATAAATCAACATATAATCTCTTGTTCTCTTTAAGTACCTTAAAACTTTCTTGATAACAACCTAATGATCATGTCTTAGATTTGATTGATATCTGCCTAGAAGTCCTATTGCAAAAGTAATATCTGGCCTAGTGCAAACTTGATCATACATGATACTTCCAAGCACACTAGCATAAGGTACATTCTTCATTTGGGCTTTCTCAAAATCTGAATTAGGGCATTGTGAAAGACTCAATTTATCACTCTTAACAACATGAGCAATTCCTGGTTTGCAATACTGCATATTGAATTTATCTAAAATGCGATCAACATATGCCCTCTGAGACAAACCCAATGAACGTCGAGAGCGATTTCTATGGATCTCAACGCCAAGAACAAAAGATGCCTCACCAAGGTCTTTCATGTCAAAATTTTTCGATAACATCTACTTTGTCTCATGTAGTAAACCAATGTCACTACTAGCAAGTAAGATATTATCCACATAAAATATGAGAAAAATATATTTCCTCCCACTGACCTTGGTGTGTATACACTAATCTACTTTGTTCTCAATAAATTCGAATGAAGTGACAATGCTATGAAACTTTAAATACCACAATCTAGAAGCTTGTTTAAGGCCATAAATAGACTTTTTAAATCTAAAAACAAGCTTACCTAAGTCATATGCTGCAAAACCTTCAGACTGCACCATATAAACCTCCTCATTAAAGCCTCCATTTAGAAAAACAGTCTTAACATCCATCTGGTGTAACTCCATATCAAAATGAGCTACCAATGCCAAGATCACTCTAAATGAATCTTTAGAAGAAACTGAAGAAAATGTTGCTTCATAATCTATTCCTTCTTTTGAGTGAAACCCTTAGCTACCAATCTGGCTTTAAACTTTTCAATCTTCCCTTTGGAATCTTTTTTAGTCTTGTATACCCATTTGCAGCCAATATGTTTACAACCTTTAGGCAATTCAACAAGCTCCCAAACACCATTGTATTTCGTAGATTGTATCTCATCTTTCATCGCATCTAGCAAGAAATCTGATTGAGGACATGAGATGGCATCCGTATAAGTTATTGGATCAAAAACACAACCGATATCATAATCATACTCTCCCAAGTAGACTAAATAGTCTGGTGGTATAGTTGAACGCTTTTCCTAGTTGATCTTCTGAGTGGAGCTACTTCATCCTCATTCTGAATCTGAGGAGCTTGTGGAATTTCTTTAGGAACTGTCTTAGCAATAGGATCCTGGGCCACAACAGGGTCAGTTTGTGGCGCAGGAGGTTCCATAATTGTCTGCATAGGATGAGACAGTGATCCAGTAATCCCCACCATACTATCATCTTCAATAGTTCGTGAGTAATTACCATTTTCAGCTACGTCAAATTTCAGAAATTTTGCAATATGAAATTCCACAATTCTTGTACCTCCATTAGGATTATAAAACCGATACCCCCTTTGAATGATCTGGGTAAAATACGAACTAACATCAAGTAGTTTTAGAATCCAACTTACTCAATATCGGATTATATAAGTTCACCTCTGCAGGACATCCCCAAACCTTAAGGTGATTCAAGCTAGGCTTACGTCCAGTCCATAACTCAAAGGGAGTCAATTGAACCGCTTTAGTAGGAACACGCTTTAAAATATAAAGAGCCATTTTCAAAGTTTCACCCCCACAGAAAAATAGGTAAATTGGTCATACTAATCATACTTCTCATCATGTCCATAAGAGTGCGATTCCGCCTTTCAGCCACACCATTTTGTTTAGGACTTCCGGGCATAGTAAACTGTCATATTATCCCAGAATCCTCTAAGTATTTGGCAAACGGCCCTTTATGTTGTCCAGCATCACCGTGCCTACCAAAATACTCACTACCATGATTAGATCTGACAATCTTTATAACTTTTCCCAATTGTTTCTCCACTTCAGTCTGAAAAATCTTAAATTTATCAAGACACTCAGACTATTTTTTAATCAAGTATAAGTATCCATATCGGGAAAAGTCATCAATAAATGTGATGAAATAAAAATTTCTACACAAAGTAGCCGTGTACGGTCCACTAATATCAATGTGAATAACCTCCAGAAAGTTAGAACTTCGAACAACGAATTTCTTCTTTATCTTAGTCATTTTACCTCTACAATAGTCCACGCAAGCCTCTAAATCACTTTTAAGAGTAGGCAAGATGTCAACCTTTATAAGCATTTTCTCTCTTTCTTTAGAGATGTGACCAAGATGTTTATGCCACAGTGCAGAAGACTGTTCCTTAGGTAAAGGCCTTTGGAAACAACCTTTTTAGCTGAATAAGCAACGTATATGTTATTGGAAGATAAGCTCAATTGATACAATCCATTGGATAAATTGTAACATCCAATCTTATTTGAATCATAAAACATGGAAATAATATTACTCTTTATTTCAAAAGCGTATTCACACATGTCCAAACAAGACACAGAAACTAAATTCAATCTAAAAGAGGGTACGTAAAATGTGTTTCTCAACATCATCCTAAATCCAAAATCGAAAATCAAAATGACATCTCCCACAAACTCGACGTCAACTCCAATGTTGTTTCCCACAGTGAGCATTGATTCATCCCGATTTGGCGTCCTTCGGTTTATGAACCTCTGTATGGTAAACGTAACATGATTAGTTGCACCACTATCTAGCCACCACGAATTGGTCAGAACTTCAGATAGATTGGATTAATAAACAAATGCCAAAGAATCATTATCCTTAGGCTCACTTTTAGTTCTCTTGGACAACCAAGCCTTAAACTTATTGCAGT
This sequence comes from Eucalyptus camaldulensis, assembly GCA_019915185.1. NCBI lineage: Eukaryota > Viridiplantae > Streptophyta > Magnoliopsida > Myrtales > Myrtaceae > Eucalyptus > Eucalyptus camaldulensis. The sequence continues at coordinate 17,456,425 of JAHSVA010000005.1, forward strand.
GTTTCTTCACGTGTTTTCTCTCCCTACAAAAGTAGCAAAGAACATCATCCTTCTTGGTGAATGCTTTCTTAGGACCAAGACTATTAGAAGGACCTGCACCCTCAGATTTCCTTTGTAGTTGGAAGGACCAGCAACTTCAGAATTGCCCTTATGGGTATAGTTTTTTACATTCTTACCCTTAAGTATAAAGAGCAGTGTGCCATTTATCTTTCTTCAATTTCTCTTCCTCTACCACTGGCCTTGCAATCAGGTCATTCAGGTTTCATCTTAGGAACTATAATTGGTCTTGATAATCCCAAAATCAGGGGGAAGAGTATTTAGAGCTTGATGCACGATGCAAGCAGTGAGAATTTCAACATTGAGAGCCTGAAACTTTGTCTGCAAATCTACCATCCTCAGAACATAATCTCTAACTCCATCAGAACCGTCATACTTCATAGTGAATAGTGTTTGTAGGTGTGTCCCTATCTCAGCATTAAGCGACACACGGTTTCTAGCCATTAAAGCTTCCATCATTTGCCTAGTAGTGCAGTCTGCAGGCAAACTACATTTTAAGTGTTCCTGAATAGAACGCTTTATAGATAGTAAGCAAATTCTATTGCTCTTTTCCCAAGCAGCAAAATTTGAATTCTGAGCCTCTGTACTCTCGGCAGTCAAATCTGCCGATTGATCGGCAGTTTGAGCTATATGAACATTTGCCATCTCCATAGCAAATAAAAAATCTTCTCTCCATCTCTTAAAGTTTGAACCAGCAAGAACCTCAATAGTGACAGAGTTACTATTTATAGAAAAGGTGACTGAAAAACAAGTAATGTATATAATTAGAATCATGTGAGCATCGTGTACCTTGACGTACAAATACACATCCAAAGAGTTACATGCAAAATCTAGAACACATGACATGTAGTTGTACACTCCCTACATGATAACGATAATGAGAATATATTCTAATCTTCATGAATTCATTACCTTTGGGCAGAAGAACCACTAGGATCGGTCACTCCTCTACCACACCATCATGTATCCCTCCATGAGCTAATATACAATCACTTTATTTGGGAGTATGACTACGCATTAGACCAGGAGACATTCCAATCAATATACGAGACCGAAATTCCTCAAACCCAATCAAGTGTGCCACTTTGGCGATCACATCTCAATTGAATTTTTGAAACTCTCTTATACCAGGAATATAAACTTTAAATCTCACATTTACCATATCTAGGTGATTTTTCAACTTTAGTGATAGGGGTAGTTAATCACTAAAATCACATATCATGCTAATTACATTACTTTATTCATTAATAAAAATTAAACTTTATTGTATATTATTAATGAATAACACATTTATAATATGTATGTGATAGCATGTCAACAATACAACATTTGTATTTCCAAAATCACAGAAAAATAAAAGAAAAATACCCAAAAATACACTAAAAATTTCACGTATTTAGGGTTTGATATGCATTTTTACATCCATAAAATTATCAAAAATGTAAAATAAATACATCACAAGATAGAGGACAATCATACGAGTCCAACGCTGCCACCCACGCGCCGAAAGGAGCATCCACACGCCCGCACACGCTGTTTGAATGCATGACGCGTGGAGCCCACGCGTGGGTGTTAGCGACCAATTAAATCCGGTCCGACCTTCCTGTCCAGTCGCCCGGTCCGACCGGTTGACCGGGTCAAGTTGGGTTAACGGGTCGGGTTGGGTCCTAGGTCGGGTTGAGTCGGGCCAGTTGCCAATCGGGTTAGGTCCGGGTCCGAGTCGCTGACGTCATCGTGACGTCAGCACCTGCGTGCGTCGCACACGTGAGCCGCGCCCCGCACGTGGGGGTGCGTGAGGGCACATGGGGCGTGTGCTCGACACCCTGTCGGCGCATGGCCACACGTGGGGGCACGTGCGGCCTCCCACGGCGACGCGCCGCCCACGGATTTGCTCGCCTCGACAAGCCCAATGCAAATATATAATTTAATTTAATTTTTATTTAACAAAAAAATCTCGAAAATCTAAGATTAGGGCAAAATCCTATACATTCGAGTTCTAGGGTTATGGAGGCTCTGATATCACATGTTGGATGCAAATTCCGCAATCCCTAGATCACCATAACTAGAACAAGAACATGCAGTAGAAAGATTAACGCACATGTTTTGGGATCAATTGTTCTTGAAGCGGAAGCGGAAACACAACGTTCCTTGCGCAAATCCTTCTCCTCTATTGCCCTTCTTATCACTAGCTTAATGAGGCGGCCCTCTCACGTTTAGCGTTAGGTGAACGCCTCTTAGGTGAAGATACGTGTGAAAATTAGGGTTAGATGAGAGACTTGTACACTATTTATAGAGTTTCCAGCCAGGTCCCCTCATTACGGGCCAAGTTCAACTTGGCCCACACTAGCCAGCCCCATATTAGATTAATTAAAAAACCTTCTATCTCTCCTTAGACCAAATCCTGTAGAACAGTAAATTACAATATCAATTAATGTAATCTACATTAGGAAAACTCTTATATAGTTGTCATTGTGCCCTCCATTGAAATTAGTATTGTCTCATTTCAAGGCTATGTGCTATGTCTCTTGACTCTTGATATAATCTCTCTTTAAATGGAAAAAAAAAAATACGTTTCTAACTACTCTAGAATCACCCCATGTTCGCGATATTCCACTTCAAGAACAGAGACGTCGGTCGGAATATGTGAATTGGGCGATGATTCTCGAGTCTTGACTCAGTCCGCGCTGGCCCATGTGGGATTTCATGGCCAAAACAGTCTTAATGCCAGAAACTTTCCAAGGGTTTGACAAGTAAAAGTCCTCGTCGGTTTCGATCCGAACATCAAGAAGAGACGAGTATCTTTTGTTTGGAATCCGAAATAAGACAAAATCGATTGTCGTGTTGTGTGGGGAAGTTGTGCCGTGAAGAAAGGTCTCGACGACTCTCGTGCTAATGCAGCTCTGGAATCAACTTGGGACATTTGCATGATGGCTGAGTTGAATAATGCCAACTGCAAATCATGTTCGACTTCTACGGAATTGTAGAAAATTTTCATGTAATGGGATAAGTAGAGTTTTCTAACAAGTCTGCTGAGGATGCTGGCGGCCATACAGCAATTAAATATGTCGAACGTGAAGGACTGGGCAGAATATGGTTAAAAATCAATTTCAGAGTCCGCTTTGAAAGAATGGGGCAAAGGAGATCAGAAAGTTTCGAGACAATTGAACGGAAAAACGGTTTGACTCTACAACTTTATGATCCATCAGTTAAGTTTTGGAAATTGTCCAATCAATCCTAAATTTATTACACAGATACTTATAAATTTGTCAATTCAATCATAAACTTTTATGCGAAATTCTAATGTAATCTTTATAATCAATTTTCTCCGAGAATTGCTGACGCAGTGATATTCTTACATAAGATGGCTAGAGATGATTGATCCACTATGAAATTTGATTGAGGGGATTATATCAAAATTTCTCACAAATGTTTAAGAATAATTAGCATAATTAAAGAGTTTGAACTGAATTAGTATCCATATAATAGATTTTTTAATGGATTAAGTAATTTTCTCAGTGCCAAGACTTTTAGAAGACATAGATTACAATATGATGCAATCCTTTCATTTCTGCTTGCCCTGAGCTAGAATTGACTTATCTTTGCTTTGCCAATTTCTCAAATTTGACCAAAATTTTTTTTTCTCAAAGCTCATTCTTGTTTCAAGTTACTCCAAGATTACATTGATCAAGCTAAATTTTGTATTATGTCGTCGGTGGGAAAATTCTTTCAAAAGTCTTAAATATTTTAATTGTGCCAATTTAATATTAAATATTTTCAAGTTTTACCAATTAAGTGCGTCGCGTCAATTTTGCATGGAAATTACTAATGTGAATGCTGCATGGAAATTGCTAATGTGAATGCTAACTGTTTTAGTCTTGCGTGACATGATAGTTGTTGACACGAATAATTTTTAATAATATTTAATAGTTTTTAGAATTTTATTTTCTTTTCTTTTCTTTTCTCCTCTTTTCAATTTTTTGATTTTCTTTTCTTTTTCACTTTTCCTTCGCGGACCTTGGGCAAGGGGTGCCTAGGCTTGGGCTAGCAAAGGCAAACTCACCGATTTAGCACCAATGATGGCCGGCAAAGAGAAATAGCTAACAAGAAAAAGAAGAGAAAAGGAACAAAAAAAAAAAAAGAAGAAGAAGAAAGAAGTAAAGAAGGAAAAAAGAAGAAAAAAAAAGGAAAAAAATATTAATAAAATAATTTTAAATAATATTATTAAAAAAATTGTCAACATCAACACAGCTATACCACGTAAGACATCCAATGTTTACGTCAGCAATATTTGGTCAAAATTGGTTAGACAAACTCAGTTGGTAAAACGTGCAAATGTTTAAAACTTTATTGGCACAAAAATATTTAGAACTAAATTGATAAAAATACAAATAACAGATATATAACTTTTTGGACAAATTTCCTCACCATTAGTAGGCTCCAAATCTAAGGTTTTCTTTATTTCGCGGGAGAAAGCTCACTCAGTACATGGAGGCATTCATAATACGTCATATGAGCATTGGAAAAAGCAATTGTGTCCTCTATGAAGCTGAAGAAGATCGAAATGAACTTGAATTGTTGACATGAAACTTCCATGCCGTCATCAAAGCACTCTGTAATATTAGGTATGATGAGAGTACTTCGTTACAATGCAGAGATAGAGTTCTGGGCTGATGGATAATATCGAAATCTTAATGTTTGTGTTGCAATGCAGCTGAAGAGTTTCCGTTTAATAGATAACATGAAACCCTGGAACGCTTTTGTTAGTGGATACGCTATACAGTGCTCTTAACGTTAGCTCTATGCAATAACAGTTGCAGGTTAAAGAAATGGATCGATCGTCAAGGTTCTAGGCCCATTGGGCTCCCATTTCGCCTATTGCATCAATGCAAACTCGATAATTTCCCAAGGATTCTTCTCCAACCCTTACTTGATTGTCGTCCTTTTCGTCGCAAATCTCACCGCAGGTGAGAGATACTGCCAATGATAATGCTAATGTTCATATGATGTGATCGATGCTCCTTTAATCAAAGCATGAAGTTTTAAGGATCGATAAGGAGATCGCATGAAACTACATAAAATCTAGACAAGAAATTAGAGACTGGCTCAAAGTACTTTAGAGTTGGCATAAAGTCGGGTGCCTGGATTCTCCAGCGGCTAAGCAACCGACTAATGGTGGGGGCGGTCTTCCGTCTTAACGGCGAAATACAGGTATGTCGGATTTCTGCACCCTCAACCATACTTTCCATCTCCTAGGATATCGATTGTCTCTATCGAATTTGCAGTCGGGTCACTCCTTTTCAATGACATAGTCATCAATGACAATAATCGAACAATCAATATTTCATATAGATAATTGGATGCAATCAATGTCAAGTCCACGGATTATAGATTTTTAGATATGTTCTAGAAATATTTAGTATGTTTCCTCTATTTTTCTATATCTATTTTGATGATGTGCTCTAATTTGATTTCTTTAAATAGTAACAAAGCCTATAAATAAGCTCTTTATGTACTTTTCTCTCTCTCTCTCAAATCGAAATATATAGAAATTTCGCAATTCTCACTTCGCTTTATCACTCTTCACTCCATGTATGATGGAATATCACTTCCTACTTAGTCCAACTTCATAAGATCTTCCCAAAAACAAGTCTGAACTGTTTGTGGATCCTCTAATTTAACTCGATATGTATGAAAAGAACTGGTCTAACACGACATCATATGGCAATCAATCACCATCCACCATTTGGTTTGGGTGGCCTGAGATTCACACAACTTGGACGTGGCTGTTGCTTTTATGATAATGATGCACATCTCCTTTTTCCTCAAAGCTCATCGTGCTGTGCTTCTAATTATTAGCGATAAGCAGCACTTCCATCATGTAATTTATTGAACAGGGCATACACGAATTTGATAATTGGAGGGTCGTGAACGTTGATAAGACAGAATTCAACAGACATGATCCCACCATGGTTCATGTGTGTCGCACCTAGTTGCTATGAAGTTACGATTACGTGGCGAATTCCTAACTACACAGGGGTGGGGGTTAGTTTCCCGAGTCTCGTAGACGTTTAATTTGTCTTGTCATGTTGATAGAGCCTTATGATTTCAAAACGACTAAACAACGCATCGGTCATCGCATGAATGCAAAGTTATCTCAAGTATCCTGCAACTTATGCATCATCAAGTGGCAACCAATTTTCGAAAAAAATTACAAAAGAAATTATAAACTTATTTTCAATTATAAACCTCTTAATTTGGACAATTTATTCTAAACCTATTGTATTTATGCCAATATAGCCTTCAACATTTCAACTATGTCACTTTAATCCTAAACATTTTAGTGATTTGTCAATTTAGTTCTTCTAGCTAATTTCGGTCGAAAATCACTGATGTAACAGTCTAGTCAACCCCGACCATCCTACATGGCATAATCGGCGCTGAGATGAATAATTTTTAAAAGTGAATCTAATTTTTTATTCTTTTTCTTTTTTTCCCTAACCCTAGGCTGGCGACCTCACTAGTTGATCCTCCTCGGCCTAGGGTTGGAAAAAAAAAGGAAAGAATAAATAACCAGAAAATTTAAAAAATTGGCAAATCGTCCAAAAAGGGCTAAACTAGCTAATTATTAAAACATTTAGAACTAAATTAGTACGATTGAAATGTTTATGATTAAATTGGCACAAGTGTAATAGCTTTATTACTAAATTGGCCAAATTAATAAGTTTAGAACCGAATTGATGTAAGTGCAATAAATTTAGGGCTTTTTCAGTAATTTCTCCACCGTTCAAATCTACATCGAAGATTGATTACCCTTTATAGCAGAGGGTCTTCACATCGAAAATGTTTGATCTGTTTTATCACGTTAACGGTATAACAAGTACATAGAATACGGGACCGATTTGTGATGGTTCTGCAAGCTAATGTGGAGATTGCCCATTTTTCCTCCCTCGCCAATCATCTCACCTTTAGAAGGCCTTCATTGGGATCTCTCTTTTTGGCCCCCCGAAAGATTCTCAATATCTTTACTCAATCTAGATGGTGTTAGTTATCTTTGGGAAACTATTGTGGTTACAACATCAGATTTCCATGATGTCCTTTTCTTTCTACTTTTAGCGAAGTCTTGTCCAGTGTTGTCCACTTGTAGTGGGAGTATCCTCGCATTGATCGCTCGTCACGCATGTTTAAAGTCTAGTCCAACCTCTCTTAGTGTGTAAGCTCTATCATTACAAGTTTGTGCAGCAAGAGAGGTAATGTGGGTGAGCGCATTAGAAGGCATCATCCACGCGTCTGTAACATTTAGAGAAGCATTTTTGACTTCTCCAAAAAAAGAAAAAATTATCGACATGTGTGTACATATTTGAATATGTATTATATCAACGTACATATTATTATGGGAATTTGATGTTCAAAGATCCGGTCTCAAAGTATAATTTAGGAGATCAATAAGCGATAAGCGATGAGCAATATTTCAATATCATTTTCATGAGCAACCTGCACGAAGAATCACCCAAGTAAAAATGGGTGGAGGTGTTTGTGATTTTTCTCTATGTAGATATCTATTTTATTTTTAGAAATGTCTTAGAAGATTAGTTGATTTTGTTACGTTAGTTACATATCAGATTAGATTTTACATAATATTCTTTGAGATCTTCTTTAATTTCTTTTATAGTTTTCCAGTTATGGTTTATAAGGATTCTCTAGCCTTATAAGGCAAACAAGTGTGTATGTGTCATGTTGGTATTATTCTTTTTTGTAAGATAACTTATCTCTGAATCAGAATAATATTGAAATTTTTCTATGTTGCACTTCGTGCATGTTGCGATGCTTACCCATGTTAGTATTATTTGTTTTCTAGGACAAGTTATTTCTTTGATTAAAAATAAAAATATGGATCTTTTACTTCTATTGCGATTCCTAAATGTGTGTGCAAGTGTGCATGTTGCAAGTGTTTACTCATGTTTGCGAAAATTGTGATTGGCCATAGCTGGAGAAAAAAGCCATTTATGGTCAAGACGGCAATGCAAGCAACCGTTCCACTGATGAAAACAGGGGGCACTAGCGATGTGGACGACCTTTCATTGTCTCGAGGCATCTTATCGGATCGTGGAGCAAGATTAGCTCAGTCTGGGGGAAACCCAAATAGGGCTACTGAAGCAATGCCGCGGCCGAATAATGCTCGCTGCCAACCGTTCAAAGTACCCCTTCCAATGGCTAGAAACAATATCGACCCATTCGTCTAGACGAATCTGATTTGAATGGAGATAGATGGGGAGATGATTTTGGCAGTTGGTATGGAAGTCACAGCACAGCCACAATAAAGAGAGAGAAAGTCGGTGAAGAAGAGAGGGAGTTGAGGTGTCACGGGAGGATGGGGAGACTTTCGGCATGACGGGGCGGTCTGATGCCACGGGCCGCGACTGATGGTGGGGGAGGGTGGTGATAGGTGGTAGGTCTGGGTTTTGCCTTTCTGTGTGGGCATTGAAAGGGCCACTTTTTCGACCAAAAAACGAGGCCACTTTAGTTATTCTAATAGAGGTGCAGAACGTAATTTGCACTTTATGAAACAGAGGTATGTGGATGCCGTCAAGGCAGAGATTCATGTGTGTTTTTGGTATTTTTCATAAATGCCTATTATAGCTAGACAGCATATGTATCTTAGTGCAGGATGAGTTGTCAACAAAAGTTACCCAAGATAGAATTTGAAATTTTTTGTCTCATGAGGTGGTCTACGTCGCTACTTTCACATGGTTTATCTTCAATTGTTGGCGCTTAGTAAACTAAATTAGGGCTTTTACATGCAAATTGCTATTGATACACATAATATAAAAGTTGTCTCAGCAAATATCTCTTATGATTATTTTGACATATAAATGATGTAACATACATCATTGGCTCATTGTCCAAAACCTTTGTAAAGAATTTGTCTAATAGGTTAAGAGTGTGAATCCTAATGCCCCATCCTATCTCTATCTTGCATGTTATTCTCGTTGCTTACCTGTTTTACTCAACAAGGCGACATATCGCACCTCAGTAAATGGAACCAGAGTTTGAGTTTTGGGTTAAAAGTAGATAGCCTCCAATAGTTATTTTGTATCTCTTCTAACCATTTTAGCTGTAACATTTCCTAATTCTTATCGTTTGTTTGTTGTGGTTATGCTTAAACTTTCGTATTTTATTCATAGAATCCTAACTTGGAGATGAAGATGATAGTAGAATGACCACAAAACACTGCTGGTTAGCCTCTGAATCTAGTATTCAAATGACCACAAAGGTGATTCACATTTATGCCTTACATTTATTACAATACCCTGACCTACCAACATGAGTCATCCCAAACATTTATTACAAAATTACTTGTCAACGTGATTTGTCCCTAATACTATTACGACAGTCCAATGATAAACTTCATAGCATAACATGTATTATCCTCAGTTAGATTGTTTTTAGCGAATACCTTGGCACACCGATGTAGCTGGTCAAATTGAGTAAGGATTAATCCATGTGGTTTGGACTCCTTTGATCAAAAGTTTGAATCTCCCTATCGCTCTTCGGCTTGAAAACTTTCGAGAGTAATCTTTTTTTTTTCCCCTTTTTTTCCCTTTCCATAGGCGGTAGTGCTCAAAATGAGCGGTACATGTAGCTCGACCTAAATAGATTGACTAGGGATGAAGTTGCGGTCTTGTCACATCCGCCCTTTCCACATGATCTTTTCCTGTGGGTGAAGATTCGATCGAGCCTGCCTCGAAGTCGTTAGGGAGGAGCCCAAGCATGCCGACCCTCGTTTTCCATATGTCGAGAGATCATTAGGAAGGGGCTCTCGCATTCCCGTCATCCATCAAGACGAGGTGATTGGCGATGTTGCTTTCCGGAGTGGTCAGGGACATTTGTCAATCCCCCTAACGCCTAGCCAAAGTTGTACCACATGAACCCTCGTGACCAGAGGGCGACGTTCCACAATTATTCACCTACTTCTTGATATTGATTGAAAGAGGCAGCGAGTATCTTTCTTGACAACTTGTTATGTCCTAAAGCTAGTAGGGATCATGGGTGTAGGGATGTGAACAAAATGGCAAGTTTTCTTGAAAGTAAACAAGCAAATATATGCCTTGAAAAAAGTAAAAGACATGCTCCAAATGAAAATTAGAAAAATAACCCTTATCATGCATGGGACAAATCCACCGCTTTATGAGTCTCGTGATAACATTTTCTTATGAAGAAATTTTGACTGATAAAAATTATGATGAAAATGTTAACTTAGTGTAATATGGTTGTAATTTAAAATAACTCCTCAAAGTCGTTAAATAAGTGCCAACCTTATAAAAGATAGCCAAAAGAAAGGACATTGATTCTTGGTTAGGCCACTTGACAATGGTGGTTGAGTTGGATAAGAAAATCCACAAGTACTCTTGGAGCTCAACTCATCACATTACTTTCTCGACATACTCATGCCAATCAAAATTGTATCTTCATGATCGAAATGATGATGCAGGAACATTGAAGGGCCAATATCACACCCAAAAATATAAATATAAATAAATCCAAACTACATATTTACCTCAAATTTATTTTTGTACCACAAAAACTTTTAAACTGGTATATCTGTGCCAGTATCACATTTATCCTTGGCATAAATTGTATCGATTTGAGATTTTTTATGATATAAAAATTCAATTTTGGGTAAATATTGCATGGATGTATAAGTTCGGGAGTTTTTATGATGCAAAAATTAATTATGTGTAAATGCGACACGTGTGTATTAATTTGGCATAAGACCTACATATACTATTTTGAAATTTTGGTGATATTAACCTTTTATATAACGATATTATAAAAGTCATATAAAAAGTAAGTAACTAAATAAAGTATGAAGTATTCTCGATGCTGCAAAAAAAAAAAAAAGGTGCAAAATTCTTGGTAGATAAGAAATCATCATTTACTAATTTAAAATCATTTTTGTGTAGTTTTGTTTGAAAAATATGAATCATTCGTAGAGTAACACGGCATGTTCGAACCCTACCGGCATCCTTTTGGGCTTTTTGTACCCATCTTTTCGCTCCAACATATATCAATATTCAAAATAAGTTCATCCTAGCACATATAGATCAATCATATAGTAATTTTCATTGTAGTAATTTTAAGAATTTACTTAAGTAATGAGTGAGATTCATAAAAAAAAATTAAAACCGTAGAATCAAAAGGAAAAAAAACCACATCACCTCTTCACTCTCTACATTTTGCTCCATATATAATATTTTACTATATTATAGATACTTATTCAAAGACAATAGCAATTGGGTGTTAGGTGAAAAGTAGTAGTTGAGGTAAAAAAAAAAAATCAGAATTCATCAAAAATCCCTTAAGAAGTCACATCACCCTATTACTATTGCAAATTTCTGGTTACGGATCAAAGAATTTTGCCCCTGTTCCTCAATTTGGGGTTAGGGTTTGAAGAATTAAGCCCCAAATTATTAATTTAGGACAAACAAATTGGCTAAATGATGTTATTTAAGCCACTATTTTGTAGACTTTATGTCACCGACGATGCATTTCTCTACGATTTAAATTAAATTAATGTCATGTCTAATTTTTTAGCCATGCAAATCGTCAATGATGTTTAAGTGAACGATTTTTTTAACCTAATAAAAACTCAAGCAAGCACCAATAAACTTATAATATTTGTGGTGTCCTTTTTCTACGGTCAATAGTATGAGAAATGTTGGTTAGCCCTATATCCAATGTTAAGAAACCCAAATTGCCATTTCCCTATGTAAAGAGACTTGCTTAAGTTACCCCTCTTGCACCTAAATATACGAGGAATCATAAATTTCTTGTAGAGTTCAAGGAGGATGGGTAATATTGAAAATTTGGGGTAAAATATGTACCATGTCTGAAGTTCAAGAGGTTTTGTGTGATTCATCCTTTTTAATATACAAGTGACATTTTTTATTTTATTTTATGATTTTACCACTTAAAAAGTCTCGTGCATCACACGTGTCAATTGAAAAATTGACAAAGGGTTAATGTCTTGAGAAAAATTAGAATTTCAAAGAGTGTTATGTAACGTTTGAAAGTTAGAGTAAATAAACGTTGCCTCCAAAATACAGGAGGCATTTCCGTAATATTGCCCAAACTTCTATTAAAGTGCAAATATTTTTTTTTTCTAACTAATGACTCAAAAATCATATCATTAGAACTTATATTAATTGTGAGGACTATCATTTCTTACATGATGGTTATAAAAGCTAGAATAATTACCGCCAAGTTTAATAAAGTGAATATGTACCTTAGTTGTAGCATGTGTGCCCATCCCCTCATAAATTACTTGGGCTCTAGTTAGACATTCTTTCTTCTTCTTTTTTTCTTACTTATGAACCCTTGGGCTCTGGTTAGATATTCTTTCTTCTTCCTCTATTTCTTACTTATGAACCCTACCTAAATTCACTTTTCGCTGTTTATTTCTTTTGAGGCGTACACGTGTCACATAAACCAAACTCCAAACTTCTTGCCCCTATCTTAAAGTATATAACAGCTCAACGTAAGGAAAATAAGGATTAACATCATGAAACACTCAAAATTGATATACCGGCGATAAATTTACCTTAAACAAACCCTAAACTATTAGACTTGTTACAAATTTATCCTCAATTAGTTTATGTTAAATTTAATCGTTAAACGGTTGAGTTGAATAAGATGTGGTAGTTAAAGCATGTACTATTTTAGGATTTTACTCTCTGTTTGTCACACATGTAGTCGGTTTACGATTTTTTATGGTATCAATTTAATTTAATGGAAACTAACTGAATGTAAATTTGTTACAAATATATTAGTTTGAAACTTTTTTAGTTTTTAGTAAATTTGTCACAGATATACAAATTTATGGCTTTTTATGGTGAAAAATTAATTTTTGATAAATCTATCACAGGTAAACCTGTTTTGAATTTTTGGTGATATATACTTGAAAAATAATAAACTGTTTATTTAAATAATGTAATGTACTATGTCCATTAAATTGTTTATTATGACAGCTTTTGCTTTAAAGATCCCATCGTAGTTACCTTGTTTTTCTTTTAGATAATACCATAAAAAATTCCTAAACCAAACAATAAATTTCGTTGCACCAAAAATCTGAAACTATTACATCCGTAATAAACCTACCCTCAATTAGCATATGTTCAATATCCCCTATTAAAATGTTGATGTGGAAATATATACGGTAAGTGACTTGTCCAATATTCCCATTAAATTGCTTGTAAGGAGCGACTCATCTAAATTTCTTCATCGAATCCACATTAGACAGGTCACTCATTATGTGTGTTCCCACCTTGGCAAGATATTGAATAGAAGTGAACTGATTATCCTATTTGAATTATTTTAAAATTTGTTGTAATATAAAAATTAATTAGGGATAAATGTAAGATATACGCCCCTATTCGAGATTTTTTTGCATCTCTTTTTTATTTTATGGAATAAGTATGCCAGTGGCCTAGTTAAAAGAGGGACAATTCTACCTAAAACAAATTCTTTTTCCTTTCTTTTTTTTTTCTTTTTTTTGGGGAAACTGATGTCTCCATCAAAAGTCATATCCAATTTAACTCAAAAGAGAAAAAGAAGGGAAAGCAACGTAGGATGAAGGCGTGCGAAGAGATGAGCCGGCAGAAGGGACAGTCCTGTGAGCGTGCTCGGGAAAGCACTTAAGAGCTTAGACTAGGAACCGCATCGTTCAGAATCCATGTACCTAAGGCTAAAGACCATGCCCCTCATCTTAAAGTTGTAGGAAAACGACATTGTCCTCTTCTTGCTCGCCCACTCGTGCAGGTTTAATGCTCAAACCGCACATGCATTGTCGCTGACTCGTTCACTCGCACATCCTGTCGACATAGAAAGACTGCAACTACGATGATGTGAAGGTGGAGATGAAAAGACTCGAAATTAATGGGTTAATCTTAACGATAAATGCTACTTAATCAAAATCGTACAATTTTCACATGTTATTCCGAGGTTAAATAAGCTCTACTTGTTTTGCAAAAAAAAATAAAAAAAATTATATTTATTTATGCAAAGTAATTACTTGAAATCATAATTCAAGATAAAATATTTTCATTACCAACAATAATTTTCATTAAAAAAATTTCGTGGACAACAAAAATGTTTTTCATTTTTATTAAAAATTGATACATTAGCATACTCCTTTTTTTTTATAATTATTATTACGGTTGAGATTTTCTTAGTTTCATTTTCGTTACTATCTTGCCAAATTAGCACCAATATCCTTTCACCTAGTCGTTCTGAATGCCGCCACTGCTAGTCTATCATCATCGCCTCCTTCAATCATAGTAGCCTTCATTAGTGCAACCCCCCTTGGATTCCCAGTTTCGCAACTAGTTAGTTTGGTTCCCGATTCCTAGATGGAACCATACTTAACTAGGAACCAATTACCTCTAGGTTGGCCAACAAAGGACAACGTTGCTGCCTCTTAGCAACCACGAGTAGCAGTGAGTTTTCAAAGTTTGCATATATTCCATTTGGAACTTGGAACTTATCTATTAAAATAAATTCCTCATTTTTTGGAATTTGAAATTTGTCATGCATATCTTGGAATCTGAAACCTACATTGTTATAGGTTTCATGATTGGTTTTAAGGTCTACCCAAGTTTGACATTTATTATTAATTGAACGATTGTAATGAATTATCACTTTTAATAACTATCATTTACTTCTATGATTCACAGATCTTAACTTATATTTAGACATACAAAAAATATAAAATATTAATAAAGTAAAAGTCTTATTCATAGAATGGAAGTTTAGACTAGTAGTTTCAAATTATACACATAATCAAAGCCATAAAATATCACATGATCGCGCAAAGATATAGACCAAGAAAAATATAAAAACTTCATCCAAATTTAGATTCTAAGTTCCAAGTTCTACCAACCTATAACTCCTTGCATATCTTTGAAACTTGAAACTAAATAGGTTTCATCGGTCCAATTTTCAAGTTCTAAATTCTATCTTGGAACCATACTTATCCTTAATTATCAAGGTCCCGCCACCCTCACCAAAGCTTAGGTGACGGTAGGGATCGCCCTTATTATCACAGTCACACAAACGATCAAAGCGAGAAGCGAAGTCGTTTCCCTTGCCGATGTCACCATTGAATTGGTGATGATCGTGACCCTCCTTGGTTATTTGGGTGTGGGTCGCGACCTTCATGTCAAACTAGCAGCCAATGAGAACCTTGATCATAAAGCCCACGCGAGGATCTACAATGACGACCAAGAACCAATTACCAACGAGGGTCACGAGACTCCGAATGGCAGCCGGGTGGCGCCACCAACACTACTAGCCCCTCTTCTCTCTCTCTCTCTCTCTCTTTCTCTCTCAGTGGGGTTCGCAAGATCAGCTTTTTCTTTTTTCCTCCCACAAGTGATCAGAACCTCATTTTGGTTCGAATCCTGCTAAAAGGATCACTAAATATTAGAAATAGTTGAAGAAATAACCTATTTTTTTTTCTTCCAAGTAATCGGAAAATAAAGAAAGCGTTAAATAATTTTCAAGATAATTATGTATTTACAAAATTCTAATGATTGGTTGCAAAATTCTTGCTTTCTTCAATTGAAGGTTTTGTGATTCCTTTTTGTTTTTATTTTTGATTTTGTGTGTGTAAATATGCGAATATCATTAATCATAATAGGTACAAAATGTTAGGGGAATCTCCTAGCATTTTAGAGAGATTAATTATGTGAGAAGATGGAGGAAGGAAGCCTCCTTAGAGAGTCAATAAAATATTTGCATAGGAAAGCCTACGTTGTCGACAGAGTCACGTCCTACCTTTTACAATAACAGTAAATAGAACTCAATCGACTTGTTTTAAAAACCGCTTGTGGTTGTGTTTCATCCAAATGCAATATATAGTCACTAGGAAAGATAGCTTTCGCCTATGTTTTTGCCCTTCCTTAGTGGCTCCAATCATCCTTTCAAATTATAAGTTCCAACCTTATGCAGAACGCCAAATTTCATTTTTTTTATTTATTTATCAAAATACTACTACTTGTCCAGATGTTTTACTCTGCATCCGGAGTTATAAAGTTCTCAACGCAGAAAAGGGTGCGTGCATTTTCGTTTTTTTCACCCTTCACGCGTTACCAAACCCTAACGAAGAATCGACCAAAAAAAAAAAAAAAAAAAACCCTAACGAAGACAATGACAGCACAAGGGACAGTTTTGCAGAGCTTTGCTCTTGGAAACCCACTAGAGCTTAGACTAGGAAACACGTAGTTCAAGATCCCACACGTTGCAAAGCACTCCGACATACCTAAGACAAAGACCATGCCCTCATGTTGATTTATGAGAAACTGACATTTCCTCTTTCGCTCACCCTCGTGTAGGTTCATGCACGAATGGCACATGGATTGTCGCTGACTCGGATACTCAACATCCCGTCAAGATAGAAAAGACTGCAACTACGATGATTTGAAAGTTGGAGATAAAAGAAGAGAAATGCCAAATGTACGAGAACTTTAAACTGAAAATTAATGGGTTAATCTTAACCGCCCAAAATATGTATTCGAAATTTGGCACAATATTTGGGGAATTGGTCTCTCTTACTTAAAATATCCAACTTCAATAAGATCTTGCCAAAGCATGTCACTACATAATTCTTTTAGATACTGGATTGGATTCCCTAAGTTTATGGGGGTAAAATTACATCTTAAATTGGTCCCTATCAGAAATTGGTGCATTAGCATAAGCCTTTTTAATTATGGCTGAGATTTTCCTTTTTTATTTTATTTCCTTTTCTTTCCCATACCGCTGAACCAACACCAAAATAACCTCCTAATTGTCAATTTTTTTTTTTTTTGTATAATCTACCTCTTAAACTATCTATTTGATTCTCCCTATTAATTCTTTCCTCAGAAAACCTAACAATTGTGTTGACATGACTGTTAAGAAGCCGTTAAATGCCACGTTGGCCCCTAACCGGCAATCACATGATGTCTATCTATCTCGTGCAAAACATAGTTCTATACTTTTATTGGAAACAAATGTGAATAAAAATAAACTGCTTAAGCAAGAATTGGACCACCATAGGATACCGCTGCCACTCCTTAAGACATAAGGAGCTCACAATTATGTCACATCATCTAACAGTTTATGTGAAAGGGTTCTCATCCATTTGAAACAAGCAACAATTCTTCCTTGCAAAAAAGACAACACACCAAACCAGCAGGAAGCCAAATCCCACACACCTTGAAGATTAATATTTAAATAAGAACTCAGATACTTGGCCAACTTAAAGAACAATCCTACTCCCATTTTCTAGATCACCCACCATGAGACTTGCAGTTATCAAAGTCTATTCAAACTTTCTTTACACGGACCAGACTTGAAATACGCTTGAAATCTGCTCGGATTTCATTAATGGTCGAAATCAAAACATACTTTACCGTTTAATGTCTCAATGAGAAATTTTTCCTTCAGAGGTTGCAGAAATTTTCTTGCTTTCTTCAGTTGAAGGTTCGCAACTGCAAATTAAGTTATGAAGTTCTTGATCTAGAAAAGGTGCACGCATTTGTTCTTTTCGCTCTTCATACTTAAGCAAACCCTAACAAAGATACTCCAAATGAATCTTCCTTGTTCCAACGGTAACGATGAAAAACATATTCTATTAGCCTAATTTATTCTCCTTTTTTCTATTTGATAACTTCGTTTCTCCTTCGGTTTTTTTGGCCAATCTTTAGTCAGTTCATTCCGGAGCATAGCGAGAAACCCTAGAACTAAAATTCTCATAAACATTAGTAATCTTTGACGCGCCCGCAAGGGTACACTCAGCGTAAGCCTCACAGAAAAAAGGGGGGAAATTCAATTGCTATAGCACGTGAAGAAACATCCCTTGGTTTGTGTGCAAATTGCTTCCTCTGGTTTGGAAAAATTCAATAAGCCTTAGGCTTTAGCGCCCGCCCCCGGCCCCCCCCAGTCTATATCCACGAAAAATTTCACTTTTGATCTCGCCGACTTGCTTGGTTATGGTAACAATATTGAAACAAGAGTTTTGACACTTAGAATATGGTACAAAAAGGAAATAATACGAACATATTCGGAAGTGGGTAATTGTTTTCGTGTCGGTAGTGCAGATGGATAAGAAAATTTCGAATATAAAATCACATAACTAAAATTATGGACATTATTAAAATGAATATTAACAATATCACGAGTGCATTGAATAAAAAATTGGATGAGGGGAAAGGGCACATTTCATCCATATTGCGTTGTTTTTAATGTGATTTTTAAATTAGTAATTTGTATAAAAGTCTCAATTTGTAAAGGTTCTCCAAATAGACTCGCTCTATGGACAATTTCAGCCGATTGAAGCTGAGGTGTAGATCAGCGTTGACCAAAAGCCTAATGTTGAAGTATTCAGTGTTATCGTGACATAAAAGTTATCGATAACCTACAAGTATTTGGTAAATTAATTAGGGAAACGTGGGTAAGTCCTAGAAATAATTGTCGGCATACTTTTAAGAGGCTTGGTAAAAAAGTTGCTGTGTTAAGGGATATAGATGGCCACGGGAAAATTTTACCACATAACCTAGGGATGAGCATTGTTTCAGAGTAGAACCAGGAATTGACCGGACTAATGAGAACTTATCCGGTTTCAAGTTCCAAAGTATATAAGGTAGATTCCAAGTTCCAAAATTTAGGAAACTTGTTTAAACAAGCAAGTTTTAGGTTCTAAATAAGTGGAACTTGGAATTTAGAGAACCTGAAACAAATTTTTTTTTTTTTTTTTGTGTTTTTCTAGATTCATGTTTTTGCACGCTCTTGCCGTAGTCCACGGCATTTGATAACGAGTGTTTAATTTAGAACCACTAATCTAAACTTTCATTT
Source organism: Eucalyptus camaldulensis (assembly GCA_019915185.1). Lineage (NCBI taxonomy): Eukaryota > Viridiplantae > Streptophyta > Magnoliopsida > Myrtales > Myrtaceae > Eucalyptus > Eucalyptus camaldulensis. The sequence continues at coordinate 17,475,370 of JAHSVA010000005.1, forward strand.
TATGACAGAGACTTTTACTTTGTTAATATTTCATATTTTCTGTGTCTCTAAATATAAATTATGGTAAATGGATTGTAGCAATAAGTAATGATTTACTACAATTGTTCAATTAATAATACAAATGAAATCTCGGTAGAATCTAGAACCGATCTTGAAACCCGTGATATGATAAGTTCCAAGTTTTAGGGTACCCAGGTAAGTTTTAGGTTCCAAAAATAATAAACTTCCATGCTCCAAATGGCACCTATATGGAACTTGGTAAGAACTTGAAACCACTCACCTCTAATGCCACCATCAAGCATGCCGTGTAGGGTGAGGCATGGGATGCGGCGTATTTTGTGCGGGGCAATGTTGCACTGCCCTACTAGAATTGAAAATTCCAGCAATAATTTTTTAAAGAAATTGGTTACTATATCCCTGTTTTGACATATATTTACGCAAAATTCACGAAATGAAGACTTGCAAATTTCTAAACCTAACATCAACCACTCATAACATAAAAGTAGCAGAAGATTTTATTTATTTATTTATCAGTTCTTGCAATTTAGTAGTAGAAGAGATATGGATATGTTAAACGTACAGATAAATCATTTTAATGCTTGGGTAGTTTACTTTATTGTAATGAAGCAATGTAAAGTCAAATGGAAATTTATTCGAATAATAAAGCAATGTAGAGACGGCCAGTTCAATGTATTAAGACAAAGACTGTTCTCGCAGATACAGTAAATCTGATAAGCGGCCATTCTTAAACAAAGATGATGGATTATAAGACATAATGTGATACCGCTAATCTATTAAATTAAGTTAAAAGCCAGCTTGGGTTTAGGCCCAATACAAAGAAGCCATATTCTCTTCGACGAGACCAACTACTAATTAATCAAGATTAGCTCAACAGCACTGCTGAGCATCATGACAGGAGCTCATGATATATCAGTACCGATTTATATGTCACTTGGACTAAGGTAATCATAAGGCATCGACCCTCGTACTAATGATAGTTAGTGGAATGAGAATCATTAATTAAGTGCACACCCCTATCCAATTAAGCACAAAATCTTGATGCATGTATTGCGATTGGCAAGAGTTCAACGAACTTAATCATCAGCACAAAAGTCAAAATTCCGCATACCATCATAGCGATCATTATGGCAAGCACGAGTGGACCGAATTCCTTCCTAGGGAAGAATGAAAATGATGAGAAGATGTTCAATGAATGTGCGTGATGAATCATAAGAAACTACTGGTGCGTTTATTTTACAGAAATCCAGAAATTTGATAAATATTTTATTGAGAATGATTGTTTGCATTTATTAGAAAAGTTAGAGGCTAGTGAGGCTCAAGTCTGCTTGCCTTTGATGAACTCACCCCTCGCCTATGGTCAGGCGCTGGTCATTGGCCAAGGAAGAAAGAAAAAGAAAAGGACAGGAAAAACAAGAAAAATAATTAAAATTAAAAAAATTAAAATACTTTTATTAGAACAAAAACTTAATTAATCAAGGACTCAAGCCAGAGCACTAATGACCCATGCACAACCTTTGTGGACCAGAGCTCGAGCATTGAAGACCTAAGCTCAGGCACTAGGGAATCTAGCACAAGCACTAGGGTTTCGAGCCCGGCCTTAATGATCCTGAGTGTAGGCATCGAGGTCAGGGCCCTAACATCATGGCGATCATTATGGCAAGCACGAGTGGACCGAATTCCTTCCCAGGAAGAATGAAAATGATGCGAAGATGTTCAATGAATGTGCGTGATGAATCACATGAAACTACGGGTGCGTTTATTTTATGGAAATCCAAAAATTTGATAAATATTTTATTGAGAATGATTGTTTGTATTTTTTAGAAAAATTAGAGGCTAGCGAGGCTTGAGTTTGCCTGCCTCTAATGAGCTCACCTCTCAACTATGGTTGGTTGCTGGCCATTCGCCGAGGAAGAAGGAAAAGGAAAAGGAAAGAAAAGAAATAATTAAAATCATATTTTTTAAAATTTTTTGTATAAGAATGAAAATTTAATTAATTAAGGACGTAAGCATGAGCATTGACAACCTGCGTACGGCCTTTGTGGACCAGAGCTCAAGCGCCAAGGAATCTAACACGAGCACTAGGGGTTTGAGCCTAGCCTTAATGGTCTTGAGCGTAGGCGCCATGGTTTGGGCCCAGTCGTTGGAGACCCAGCCCTAGACGTTAGTGCCCAAGTATGGAGTTTCAGATCCAAATGTCAATATTTAATCATATTTTAGAAAACATCATGCGACTTTTCAAAGAGGGAATCATTCTCCTAATTTTAAGTGTAGGTTTTTCATTGATTAGAACTTTTTTTTTGCTATTGACTCATTTTTCTAAGCAAACCAAGTGTCAGAAAAATAAAAAATTATTTTCCTGAAAAAAATTTTCTACGAAATAAATAGAGCCTTAGTAGGGGTCCATGCCTAAACATTTTCATTGATGATGAAAAAATATTTTTCATTTGTTAATTTTCATAAGTGACATGAGTAATCATTTTTTGAAAAATATTTTTATATACTCTTTTCACTTAATTGAGTCATTGTTTTTCTTAAATGTAAGTAATTAGATACTATGGTTTGTCAGAAACATACAAAACGCAATTCAATTACATGAGATAAGTGAGCTGTACCAAATAATCCTAACACCTTATCTTCGAGTAATCATATCCACAACCTCATATCGGGGGCTGTCTTTTAGTCGTGAATGAAATCACAGATCAGAAGACATTTGTTAACATAGAGTCAATTCAGGTCATGGATCAACCCTCTTCCCGAATCCAAACAAAATCTCGCAGGCCTTTCGATTCCAACTCCCTGCACACCACAGACAAAGAAATCCCCCGGCATCGATTGTTTGGGGGCCCTCTGTTCGCTTAAGAGCCGGGTAACTCTAAAGCAAGCTTTGATAGAGTACTGGCCAAATGTCATTAACATGCCCTTTCTCGATACATTGTTTCTGCACAGTCTATAATTACTGAGATGACCTGGTGTTCCTTTATCTATCAGAGGTGTGGCATCGGGGGGTAGCTTTCTCTCATAATGGGCGTAATTGACTTCAAGCCTCTCACATTATTTCCGGTATTACTTGTTAGAAAGTCCAACCTAGTCGGATTAAAAGTGACCTATGAAATTTGATTAACGAAGATGGATACATGTGCAAAAAGCATAACACATGTCTTTGATATCAAGTTAGGAAGTTCAACCCAAAAATTTAAATTATTTGATTAAAAGAGACTACAAAATTTATCATCAATCGATGTGAGATATTTCCAACACTACTAAAGAGTCGGAGATACGACCGTCTAGATCCAAACCATGGAACTAGATCATGTTAATGCCCTCTACTTGGCTCACAGGTGATTCTTCTCCGGATTACGAGTTGGGTTGTCATTTTATTGTATGCATATAGTGACTCAAGCCCCACTTGTGAAAATTTATGGCTGGTGTATCTAATAATTTTCATTTAATCTTTTAGCAAAGGACATAGAGGAGACATTGTCACTACCGTAGAAAACCATAGAAATGCAATGTAGTCTAGACTAGATGAATGAAAAAATTGTACCCAAAAAGGGTGTAATAAATGGGGCCAAACCCACAAAATATTACAAGATGACACATAGGTGTCACATCTTTCTTAAATTAGTTTCATGTAGCAAGAAATTTAAAATTGGTATACTTGCACCACATTTACACCAAATTGATTTTCATGTCACAAATAGCCAAAATAGGTACACTTGTTTCTCATTAACAAATTAACTTTCGTATCACAAATGAGCCAAACTAGTACACGGAAATTAGTTTAGGATATTGGATAGAAGTTAAAAGTTAGATTCCTCATATGTGTACCATTTTGGGATATTTTGAGATTTTTTTATGACTAAAAATTATGGGGTAAATATGGTATACCTTGAGATTTTTTACAACACAAAAATAGGTCAAGATAAACAAGATATGAGAGTGTGCTACTTTTGAAATTTTTGGTAATATTAACCCTAATCAATCAATTAAAACAGGAATAAGTTTTTAGCATAAAAAGAGGACACGAAGAGGAGGATGCCTCTGGAATTTTCAACCACAGAAATGCCGAATCAAGTATAGTAATATCATATTTGTTTTATTATAATAGAAATTTTCAAGCCAAAAAAGTTATTATAATATTATCAAATGTATTCACATGAAAAACAATGATATTTATATACTACGAGTTAGTTTGGTACAAATATAGCTGTGTCGTGTTTATGTTTTGCTATGTCGAAACACATATGTTTGGTGACAGTCTTTTTAAAAACATGTGCTGGTTAACGTGTTTGGCAAAAGCTATTACAAAACTATTGTGGCTATCAATACAATAAAAAAGACCTATAGCATTGTTGTAGAGTTGTCACCAACCCTCATCATTAGAATTTTTGTAATATACTATTTCCACCATATAATGACGACGACGACGATAATAATAATAATAATAATAATAATAATAATAATAATAATAATAATAATAATAATAATAATAATAATAATAATAATAATAATAATTATTATTATTATTATTATTATTATTATTATTATTATTATGTTGTTGTTGTTGTTGTTGTTGTTGTTGTTGTTGTTGTTGTTTTTATTGTTATTATTTCATGTTTTTGTATTTTTATAGTCATTTGCAATTATTAAATTTACATAGTAATGAGTTTATGTTATACTTGTAGAAAAATTTGTAACTCTAATTCTAGGTTAAATAGTGATGATATTGGAAATATTTATAACATTAATAATAATTGTTGTTAAATGTGATTATTAGTAGTTTCATTACTATGATTAATATTTATGCTTACTTCTGTTTATGTTCTCATGAAATGTAAGGGTGTTTTAGAAGTTATTGCATCTCAAAGATACTATAGGCAACTTTGTGGAAACTATTGCGAAAGTACGTCTATTGCCAGAGTATTGCAATTGAGATTTTACTCGTCTTTATTGACACAAAAAAATAACAGCCTTTTAGTTATTTATTGACAAATGACAAACTTAAGTGATGAGAGCGGAGTTTTGATCATTACAAGAGTCATCAATAAATTGAATAATTGACTACTTGGAGGAAGTCGACAACTCGCTAGTGAAGTCATTGACTGGAACCTTTACTAGTTGACAAGATCATCTACATTGGCATGTAATAGTCAAGGTAATGGAGTCAATGCAACCTTCTACTCAATCGAATGTTTAACCATCCCTCGTAGGTAATAAATGCCTTGGGTGTACTCTTTCTAAACCCACCCCTAATCAATTATAAAAATCAATGTTCTTCTGCAAATTTATCTTTATCTCCTACAATTTACATTGTTGGCAACTATTGTTCCCCGTGCTTGGGCCTTTAAATACCTCGTCATTTACTCTCTCGTCCAAAACAAAAGACCTTTCACAACCTTCGTTAGTTCATATCTATCCATCCATATTTTAAAAGGTATTCTATCAAGTTTTTGGTGAAACGTCTTTTTGGCAAACCTTAAGACAAATTTTGCTAATTCAAGAAGAGTACGATAACAAGAGCTAGAAATTAGCAAGAGTTCGATAATGTTGCTAGCAACAACAATCCAATGCCACAAATTGATGACACGTGTTGCACGATCTGAATCTTTAGCGGTAGAGAGAGTGGCGAAAGGAAATTGATGCAAAGAAGAATCTTTCAAGGCATCAAACTGAAGAGCAGTTAATGAATATTGCTCCAAATTCGAAGATGGTGTTGACCATAAGAAGATTGCTCGAAAAATAGGCAAATAATATGACTAATTACATCATGAGTCATATGTCAAATGTGATTGAGCCAATAGTCATCAATGATGTAGATTACACTCTGTCAATGTCGAGATCGTCCAATCAATTACCAGTATTCCAAGTCAATCCAATGAAAGTAGGGTATGTTCCTAGTTACTCTACTTTTAATAATGGAAACAATGTTGGTCGAAATAATCAAATTTGTAGTAACAATTTGGTAAACCAAACTCGTCAACAGATTAGTTATAATGAATATAGAAATCTCAAGGCCAAGCGGTTGTTTTGCCATCACATATGTAAATATTGTTATTATATCTCATTTCCCCATTAAAGTTAACATAAATAATTTGGAAAGACCAACATCACCATCTAATGTGCCGGATGACCAGCTGAATCCTCAATTAAACTTAATATGGGTACGTTTGGTTTAGCATTTTGAAAGCCAAAGTAGTTTAGCCTAAAGGACTTTAGGCAAATGCAAATATCGTTTGGTAAACTATGCTTTGAGAAGCAACTTTGAGAGAAATGCCGTTTGATAGAAAACTCATTTGAAAAGCTTTATGGGTGATTAATATTAATTTTTTTTAATTTCATTTGTTTACAATAAAATAAATAATGTATGAAACTTTTTAAATATAAATTTTGACAATAATACAAAAAAATTTAAATACATATATAATTTTATTTAAAAAAGACCAAAGCCTTTATCGGAATTTTTTAATTTTTATTTCCTTAAAATTGAAAAAAAATGTATACAACTTTTTAAATATATATTTTGACAATAATGCTAAAAAAATCAAATACATATATATATTTTAAAAAAAAGACGAAATCCTTAGTTGAGTTTTTTAATATTTATTTTTTTTTAAAATTTGAAAAAATAATGTATGCAACTTTTTAAATATATTTTTTTTACAATAATGATAAAAAAATCAAATACATACATACATGTGTGTGTGTGTGTGTGTGTGTGTGTGTGTGTGTGTGTGTGTAATTGTAAAAAAAAGACCAAATCATTTGTCGAAATTTTTTAATTTTTATTTGTTTAAAATTGAAAAAAATTAATGTTTGTAACTTTTTAAATATAAATTTGAAAATAATGCTATAATTAAATACATACATACATATATATATATATATATATATATATTAAAAAAGACCAAACCCTTCATTAGAATTTTTAATTTTTAATTTTTTAAAATTGAAAAAATATGTATGCAACTTTTTAAATATAAATTTTGACAATAATGCTAAAAAAATTAAATATATGTGCTAAAAAATCAAATATATAAATATTTTTTTAAAAGACCAAAATATATTTAATTTTTTAAGCATTTATATAAATTTGATTTTTTAGCATTATTTTGGAATTTAAAAAAATACTAATGAGGGAAAAACAAGAAATTTGAAGAATGAGTGATGATAGTTTTGGAAAAAAAAAAGTTTCAGCATTTGGCCAAATGCTGAAAGCTCAAAACTAGTCCCTACTAGCATGAGGCTTGGACTTTCAGCGTTTCCAAAGCTAACTTTCACTTAAAAGTTACTTCAAAATAGTTTCCAAACGGTTTAGCATTTTCCCAAAGGGTTTTGTAGATTGAAAGCCTCTTGGAAATGCTGAATCAAACGCATCCATAGTTTGCTAAAGAAGGTTGGAAACACTTAAGTTGGGATAAGGGGTGTTATAAGACTTGTACACGGGAATCCTTATCACGAATGGATGGATAATCAACAATTTCTCAAAGAATTTAGAATCCCCAACTTCGTTATCTTCACTGGCGAAGATGAACAATCAACCAACGAATACATCAGTCGATTTATAGCTTAATTTAAGGAGGCAAGAACAAATGAATTCTTAAAACTTAGGCTGTTTCCTGTGTTTTTATCAAGCCTTTACCTAGTAACCAACTTACCACCTAATTCAGTATATAATTTGGCATAAGTAGAAAGGCATAAGTAGAAAGGCAATATCATTCTCGACTCTATAAAACGATACTTGAAGTATCACTGATTTGGCCAGACTTCACCAATAAAGTCATGACTTGATTGATCGATTTGTTGCTCAATTTAAAAATGCTAGAAATAGATGTCTTACTTTACTCTCAGAAAAATAATTCACAAATTTTGTTTTCAATGAATTAAAATTCAATTTGGAAGAAAGATTTGAAGGTCAAGACTTTGTCGATTTATTTCAATTGATGACAACAAAGTCTAAGTATGAGCAATTACTTATAAGCAAAGATAAATGACCACATAAAGACATTACACGAGATGTGGTTTTAGTGGAAAAATATGAGTCAAAAGACAAATCTGAAATTAAAATATTGAAATAGCTATAAAAAAAAGGGGAAAAGTTACTAAAAAAGTTCTAAACTCATTGTACTTTTATTAATTCAGTCTTAAACCTTTCAATTATGTAGATCTTAAACATTTTCTTGTTTTGTCAATTAAGTTCATCCGACCTATTTTGGCTATAAGTCATTGACGTGAATGCCAATCGTCTTACATGATATGATTAGCACGAATGTGAAGAATTTTTAATTATATTTAAAAATTTGCAAAATTTTTATTATTTTTTCTTTTCTTTTTTACTTTTACTTTTTATTGTGTTCAGCGAGGGTTGTTGGGCCCTCGCTAGCCGCAAGCGAAGGTTGGGGTGAGGGCCACCCTCGCCCAGCCTAGCTTAGATCTAGGTCGGGTATCATGGCCATGAGCGAGGCAACCTTGCTTAGATATGGGCAACATAGCCTTCACTCATGGCTGGTAAGGTTGGCCTTGCCCATAGCCACAATGGTCTTACCTAAATTGGAGGAAGGGTTGCAACGCCTTAACTGGCCACAGTAAAAAGAAGAAAAAAAGAGAAGAAAAGAACAAATAATAATAATAAAATTCAAAAGAATATTTAATTTTTTTTAAAAATTCATCTTCAACGTTAATTATGCCACGTAAGACAACTAGCGTTCACATAAGATAGCTAGATGAACTCATGTGGCAAAACATGAAAATGTTTATGACTCAATTGACATAATTAAAATGTTTATGATTAAATTGGTATAAGTGCAGTAAGTTTATGAATATTTGGTAATCTTTCCCAAAAACAATGCTTTACAAGCCTTATAAGTTGACGATTCAAAATTATGTAATTTATAAAAATTGAGTAGTTGATGAATTATTCAATTCTTTTAAAGGGGACATATGTTGACACCAAAAGATGACCAACTTTTAGCCATTATTAATTAGTGATAAATTTAATCAATGAGAGCATAGTTAGGTCATTATAGGAGTCATCAATAAACAAGACAGTAGACAACTTGAAAGGAGTTGGCATATCAGTGAGCTCATTGACAACAAACATCACAAATTATCAATGAAAGCCTTCGCCTAGATCATCTTCACCACAATGTAACTGTCAAGGTAGTGGAGTCGACGCAACTAACAAGGTAGTGGAGTTGTAACCATCAAGGTGGTGCCGTCAAGGCAGTGGAGTCGATATAACCATTTATGTAATCATCAAGGAAGTAGAGTCGATGTAACTGTTTGTGTGATTGGTACTTGTGGGTTATAAATACCCTAAGTTTACTCTTTGTTAACCCACCCTCAATCAATTTCAGAACGTAACTTCTTTTGCAAATTTATCATTAATTATATTTTCTCGGAAGTTACAACACTAGCAATTGAATCTTTCCAGTGCTCGTATTTTTAAATATCAAGTTAATATAACGAAAAATCTCAAATTATATATATAAATTTTATTCAAAATTAATTTTTTTATCATCAAAAGCCTCAAATTGATATATTTGTAATAAACTTTTCTTCTATTAGTTGCTATTAAATTAAACTAATACCACGAAAAATCACAAACTTGTACGTTTATGACAAACGAAAAGGAAAACCTTAAAATGGTACACAAATTTACTGTCACGTGTTATCTAACTTAATAATTTGACGGTAAAATTTAACGAAAATTAATGAAAGATAAATTTATCATAATTGTACTGTAATTTGGTTGGGGCAAATTTGTTATAGGTGTACAAGTTAGAGTCTTTCACTTTATCAACCCTTAAATACTTTTCACCTACTTTCCCATCCAAAATCAATAAATGACCTTTACAACCTTTATTGATTTACATCAATCCATCCATAAAAAGTATTTCACCGACTTTTGAGCGAAACTGTCTCGAAAGCCAAATATTTCACAGCTGTAGCACCAGCGGAAAAACCGTTCGAACGCACCCTACATCTCAAAATCATGCTGGTACCATTTTTTTGCCTACCAAAAAGATAACGAGATGCAGTATTACGAGGGTATCCAGATGACTTACTGAAAGCTTAGTAAGCCATGCACTGTAAATTTTCTCGAAAGCATATCTTCCAACACACATGATTCCTTACATGCCAGCTCTTAGTCTTAACATATTCTCATTTGATTATGCTTTTAAGCAAAAAGCAAAATCAAATATACATTGAAAACAAGCGAAGAAAAGCAAATCCTACAAAAGAAAGGTGAGAAACAAGTGGACATGATAAGAGTGGAATGTTAGTGGAAAGTGAAACATGCTAAGGATAATGGGAATTTTTATTATTATGTCTAAGGTTTTAGAACCTTAAGAATCATCCGTATCACCTTTACACTAACTTTATAAAATATGTTTTTGTTTGCGACACCATGACTACGATCATGGCGCACGTGACGTGGCAGCTAAGTAGTCTCCAATGCCCCATTTTGTATTATTTAATCAATAACCAATTAATCTAATTAACCAATCAGAAGAGCTATGGAAATTTGGTCCCTTTCAACAGAGCAAAAGAGATCAACAAAATCTCGACAATGTCTCAGCTTTGCTTTCGAGGAGAGCCCTTTTGGTCGTATTCTCATTCGATCGCTCCAAAATTGTCGATCAAAAGCTGCAGGAGATATGCTCTTTGTACTAATGTTAATGATGTAATCACGTTTTGGCCTAACTTTGGTCTTTGTTTTCCACTGATTTGTCTCCTTCGATATAACATTTAGCTGATTTTTTTAGAATTTTTACAAGATGGATGTTGGGTTCCCACTTGATTTTTAGTTTTTAATTCTTGAAAACTTTATAAGCTGGGTGCAATATGTGTTAGACCAAACCAAATCATTTCTCTAGGAAGAAGCTGAAGGGTCTTCACCCCCGAGAGGGCAGCAAGAAATGCATTTGATATGATCGTGTTATTGGAAAGGTTGTTTACAATACTTATTGGGGTACACATTTTGACAAAGAATTCTTGGTAATGTTTCATTTGTCCTTGGACTCATTTCGGACAAAATAAGATACACGTAGTTGTCTCTCAACCACAAGCGAAAGCTTAATATTTCAGGAAAAGGAAAAAAGAAAAAAAAAAGAAAAATAATTGAGTCCATATGCCACTTTATAATTGCTAAGGAGATGATATTGAATTTCTACAATGGAAAATTTTGTGAGGCAATTGTCAACTATCCAAAAAGCTTAGTCTTAGATAAATCTAAGGTTTCATGATTAATTATTTTCACATTCATTGTGCACATAGGCCAAATTTTCGCCCAAGACTAAATGGGAATTATATAATAAGAGAGGCGACGAGATATTTGTGATTTAGTATTTGTGCATTATAACAACAAACACCACAGTTGACGCATGTAATTCTGCTTTACCAAGTAATAGAAGATGTGAAATTTGACCAACAAGGCTATACACAAAAAATAACCTAGAATAGAATTTGGATCTGATTTCTTCTTAGGATGTCCTATGCAAAAGTTCAAACCAATAGATGAGTGCAAATCACACACACCTCTCACACACACACATATATATATATATATATATATATATATATATATATATAAAGAGCACATAAATCTCAAAGATAGGCGATGTGGGACATTCTAACAAAAATAATCAAGAACCAGCAGAATTAAAATGTGAACTGACATAATACATTTGGATGTAGAAAAGCTCGGGAGGATATATCTCATTTCTTCTTTTTTGTTGGAAAAGGAGGCCCAAGCAAGGTCGATTGCCTTCAGACAATTAAAATGTCTGCAAATCAGAAATTATTTTTTGAACATTAGGAATTGCACATACAACACTTATATATCAATAATAGACTACAGTCTAACTAATATCTTGTAATTGATATCTTTTGACTTTGAAGATCCTAATGTTATGGTCATGGTCGTATTGGGTTTCTTATTCCACAATCCATCATATCAGATTATTTTTTTATCGCCCAATATTGTTCAGTTCAAAAACTTTTTTCATCTTTTAGTGGGAGGTTGATTAAGAGATTCGACCAATGGATTTTGATTTTCATGGGATAGATTTAGCGAATTTGGAAATATTAAATAAGACTTGTAATTTACTAACCTTTCTCGTTACTCAAATATCCATTTGTGACGAATGATTTTACGTCTCACTATGCATCGGTGCAACACATATCGGCCATCCAAATTGACTCAAAAGCGCATTTGACCACTTAACCACCAAAAAAAAAAAAAGGCACATATTTTACGGCTAATTACAACTTACACGAGAAACTGAGAACCCACGTTACACAAGTGAGGAGGAATAATCCTGGCTTTTTAGGTTTGCTTCTTCGTTTGTTTTGCCATGTTGCTCGTCACTTTTTCCCCACTTCCTTCCACTTTACCTTCTTTATTTGTACTAACTAGTCAAATAGACCTGACCAACTAGGGATGAGTACCAGGGCCAATTCACACAGGGATAAAGTATGTTCCGAAGTAAAAAAATTGGGGAGCTGGTCATGAAATCTACACGAGAATCGGTTTTGAACGTTTTCAAACTTTTTTTTTTTTTTTTAGTTTGAAAAAGATAGGGATGTTGGAGATAGATTTGAACCTAGAAAACCCAAGAAATTCATTAGTGACTTAAAACACTATACTACAGATTATTTGCATGATATGCCTTCCTAAAATAAACATAATTATATTGCTAAAAGTTAGATATGGGTCTAGGGTCGACTTTGTAATTGGATAGAAATCAATTGAATCAATTCCAAGCCGATTTCTAAGGGAATCGTTTGATTACTAATTTCTGAAAATCGGAATCCTATTCTGATGGGTTAGGTTCTAAGTTTTTAGTTTGGAACGTACCTATTCTAAATTCAATCACTACTACTATTATTAGTCTATAAACAAACGAAGAAAGTAAATAAAAGGACTACTTCAATAAACATTGGATTTCACAGCCTCGTTAAAGACACAAGTCAAAAAGCAGTAATTTAATCCTCTAATTGTTCATATCTGATGAAGTGCATCATGTGTGAAAAAGCAAATTCTCACTACCCCAGCCATCAGATGCCCAACAACAAAAGCTAACCACCTGATAATTTGCACAAACTGGGCTGGTTGGCCTGAAAGCCATCGTCATCATCATCACAGAATATTTTATTCGATGAAATTATTGTTCCATCTTCTGGTGCTGAGTTAGTGCTGGGATCTAGGGCTCCAAAGGCCACATAGCTAGACAAAATGTAGGCACACTTTTTGCTAAAAAAGCTTGTGCAAATCACATGGCAATACAATATACAGACCCATAATTGCTCGATTCGAAATTTGAGAACGGACTACAGAAAAAAAGGTGACAAAATCATCTTCTTTATATGAAAAATTTCACTTGCCAATAAAGAAAAAAAGATTTGCAGGCTGACTAGGAATGAAGGCTCTTGGCATAATTGCTCTAGCTGCTTCACCACATAATGTAAAATAATGCATATGGACTGCTAAAGCCAAGAACCCCGGGCACACCATCATTATGTGCGCAGTTTTATTATATTCCAAACATGACTTAAAGCCGCCATATCCGCTTAAAAATCAGCTTTGCCATTAGAGATTACACTAATTTTTGTGCACTCAACAATTCAATTATGAGGTACAAACATTAACTTTGTCAAAATGGGTCGTGTTATAGAGGAGAAAATCATCCATGGACTATACCAAAACCTGGTCTTCCAAACATGTACATATCCTAGAAAAGCTCGAAAGATAAATAAGTTGCAAGATCTATGTGTACTTAGCAGAGAGGATTTGGCTATAAATGGTGGACATACTCATCTGGAAAATGGAGCCTCATTTGATATTCACCCGAAAAATACCCGAAAAATATCTAAGGCAGATTTTTGCACCTAAGTAGTTAGACCTTATTAACGAGTACACCTGGGTGTGTCAGGCCTACATCGAGCCTATAGACCTATGCCCAACCCCACAAGCACAAGTAGTTCTAAATTTTTTTAGATTTTTAAAAAAATCGACCGAGTCTAGCCAGCCATCTTGAGAGGCTAACAATCAAACATTTATGCCTTCAGTTTGAAAGGGACCGATTGGCTAAATGACTCTAGATTGATGGAGATGACTCACAATGCAATTTGTTTGCATGACATGATACGCAATTAAACAGGTTTGGATTAGACCCGTTTTTAAGAAGATTAAAAACGTGTCTTACACAAATAGACTCATTTAGCTTATATAGACACATGTTAACGGGACATTTGTTTCAACATGTCACTATTGAAGACGTCTAGTGCTAATATTTAAAATGCTTTCTATCCTTTAAAGTTCATAAAACTAACACACATGTTAAACAAAAACATGGTTCAACAAAAACATGGTTAGGAAACAGGTTATCAAAAATAAGGAAAAACTAGCTCAATAATACATTTTGATTTAATGTATAGTTAAATTGCTCATTGTTTGGATATGTATTATCATGTCAATGCAAATTATCACATAGAAATTCATTTCACGTATTTATCCTATATGCGTTTTAAAGTACATCTATAAACCTCACACTTATAAATCGACCACCCCCTTCCACAACCAATGTATGACAGCCTCAACAATTCACATATCGGGCCTAAGTTGGAATAAGGAACAACCCGTAACTCTCCCATATAGTTGCTAGGTCTTGATTTGTTGGCAACCGAACCTTGAAACATTGATCTTGGGCCTCTCTTGCTCCAAAAGCTAACTTGAACGCAAGACTTTCATTCACATTTATAAACAAAATCAACCCTGATGTAAGGTCAATTGTCAACAAAATAACATATTTGGTAATTATTTTACTTGGTGACATGTCACGTCAGATAACACGCTTTATTAGATGTGTCGTACCGATGTTGAGGTAATTCAACACGTTCATTAAATTTGTCATGTTTAAGTTAAAAGTACCCATGTTATACCCTTTTTTGGATGCATCACAATTGATGCGGCACGAATTGCTAACTTAAATTGCATATAGTTAACAAGATTTCAACATTAGATGTCTAGATCTTAAGTTGGAATTCTCTCAGTGCCTTAACCAACCTTAGCAACCCAAATGGGTTGATAAAGTCAACACTTCAAGTACACTGGATAATTTTCGACCAAAAAAAAAAAAAAAAAGTACACTGGATAATCAGTTTGGTCTTGAATACGTCACTGAATCATGTAGAGCCACGAGATCTCCAGCTTTGGTGAAGGGAATCTTGTCTGGAACTCGTCCGGAGCTTTTCTCTTCCCTCCATCCCATTATGCTCGCGCATATGAATCATTCAATCTTTTCATCCTAAACACAGTTCACTCCATATTACACTCGGAATTCCACCCCTCAGGCCATCACTCTCGGCGGCGACAAGCTAGAACGGACAAGACCTATACTAATTAGATATTTTGATACGCGTCTCTCCTCTAAAACTTTCATAACTTATAAAACGTCCGTCAATTATTACTTAGAGAACATATTCGTCATTGGGCAGACAAGGAAGTCCGTCTGGAAATCTTCTCTTCCAGCTGCATGTAATATACTAATTTTTGTTGTCTCTCCCTACCAAACTTCAGCAGATAATCAAATTAGAACGAACATATGCGGACTTTCAGGAGGACTAGAGCCAAGATAAATCATATTCAAAAACCTATTAGAGTAATTTAAGTACATTTGTCAAACAATTCCGTTAAACAATAAAATGGGTTACGAGATCTGACAGCTAAACGTTTGTAAAAGTGACAAGTTCGATGGAGCACACATTATGCGGAGAACCAAACATGGGCCAACTACACAAAAGCAATAATGTATGTAGTAAGATGCAAAAGTCAAAATCATTACCATCAAAAGTTGACCCCCACTGCCCTGAAAAAGCACAGCACCCACAAATTCCCTCACAGACGCAATAATTGGGGGGGACTGGGGAGCTGAAATCAACGAGAACATTTATATATTAGGAAAAGAAGAAGCAAAGATGTCTTGTTGAAGTCTACGTATACCTGACAAGAACATAGTTTCACCCCCAACATATGACGTGGATTTCCACAACCAGCCCTCCTTTTCTAATGCTCAAAAAGCTATGCAGGCATAAAATAAAAGAATAAAGAAATAACAATGCGGCGTGCTAGATCTTTACGCTCATCTACGGAATTGACGCATTAAGTGACGTGAGAACTCAAAAGAATTCTCAATTAAATAATCAGTTAGCATATTGATTTCGTAGATCCATTCAAGCACTACCTAACCGTTTTCGGGGAAAAAGAAAAAAAATTAAGGGCCAGCACAATTTTGGGGGGAGACCCAGTGTTGGAATCTGACTTTCCCAATAAAAACCAAATTTGATAGGTCAGAGCTTCTTAGTGTTCCTCCCATTCAAACTGTACTGTCTCTGTCCACCTCCACAGATGTACCCCCAGGCCCCTACAAGGCTCAAACACCATCCAGAAGCTCCTATACATATACATACATACATACATACATATATATATATATATATATATATCTATTTATATAATTCCGGTCGTTGACATCATAGACAGAACCATACGAACCACGCATCCCTAGATAACTCGATGTGAGACTGCTAACTCGTAAGCGTTTTGTACTGCCAATAGGACATGGGATGTAACTTCTACGGTATGCATCGCCAACCTAGAGGACAAAACCAAAGCCAAAATCACGTGGGCCTATGTGGCTCGGATGCATGCTACACCTGACTTTGACAACACGTTAGAGTGAGCCTATTTTGACCATTTGCTGAGAAGGGTCTCTAGAGATTTGGCGCCCTACCCAGAACACAAAACGAGCGGCCTTTAGTGCGATGCGGAACATCCTAGTGGTCCATTTTAGCGAAAGCCAGGAACCAATGCCACAGTGAAGTCGGTGATCCTTTTCAAAGGTTTTGAAGTTTTAGCTTCGTGGGTTGCCATCAGAGAATTGATTCTCAAAGAAAGTGACAGGTTCCCAAGGAGATAGAGGCCCTGCCAAATTGCCTTTCAAAGCCAGCCCTCGTGACAATCACGTGGACCAGGACCCCACCCTGTTCTGTGTTTCCTCAGCTGGCTGAGCAGAGGATGCTCTCTGAACCAAAGATCTTATCAGGGACGAGAATGTTTGGCACAGCATTCCACACATGATGCAACAAGATCACCTAAACCGACGAAGTTTAGTTTTTTTATAAAATTTAATAATATCCACATGTTTAGGCAAAAGAAGCCTGAAAAAGCAGGAGTTGTTTCGTTACCAAATCCTTTTTGGGTGGAACAGAGAGATATCTTTATGGGTAGAGCGGCGAAATCCTATAGATAGACTGATTTCACAGTAAGGAAAAAAGTGCTAAGATCTATTTTCTAAAATTTGAGGATAGAAACGTTTGGTGAATCATATTTATGGTCCCCACTAAAGCCCCTCATTTTGTAGGTGATTTCCTACATTAAACACACCAAGTAAGCCTCGTGAGAGACCATAAAATGTCCAGCCAAATGGACTCAGATCCTTGTGTGACGCTGTAGCTCCGTGTGGTGGTTAGAGTATACATGCGGGGGTGTATGATCAATCAGGCAAATAATCTTGTATTTAGGATGCTGTACCCGGAATTTTGGATTGCATCGTACCTGGCCACGAGATTGATGGGGTGTTTTCATGGGACAAATTCAGAATTATGAGGAAAAGGGTACTCCACATATAACTTGATACACTATTCCTCATCCATTTAAAGATCCATAGAGTATCTGGAAAAGAAGCAACCGGAACTTCAGAATGGAACTCCCTTTTGAAAACAACATGACTAATTGGGTCCAATACAACTTTGACACTACTTCAGAGAACCACAACACAGCACAAGACAATTGCAACACTGACTTGCTTTGTAGGGGCCAGCCCGCCAATCACTCTCCCACAGAAAACTGGATCCTATGCCCCTTCAATCTGACGACACTTCTCAAGCACTAAGCAAGTTAAAGAGGAAATAAAGGAAAAAAAGCACGCACGCACAAACACACACAGGTCAAGTACATGTAAAAGTATTGGAATTGAGTTTTTTGCTCCAAGTACGAAGCATCTTCTCATTTGGTAAATTAAGTACTAGTGCAAACTTTCACTTTGTTTCTTGTCTCTCTTCTCTCTCTTTACGTCAATCTGAGACCAAAAAGAAAGTAAGGGAACCAAAAGAAGAAATTCTCAAGAGTTTGTGTACATAGTGTCCGTGTAGGCTGAGTCTATGGTCCCTATCAAACATCGTGCTTTTGGGTTTTTCAACGTTTGATCGAAAAGCACAAAATCACAACCGTCCAAGTTAATTATGTGGAACGGCTGAGACCTGTTGCATTTCCTTCCAACTGTAAAAGATTGTAAGGGGCATGGTGCCTCTCGAGACCATAGAATCACACCCTCATGTACCAAGTCACAAAGTGAATATACTTATGGACTATTGACCATGCAAGCCTAAAGCCTTCCCTTTATATTCTCCTCACTTCCTTTATCTCCCTGCGCACTTCTCACCCGTTTTCTCAAGCTCCTGCCTCAGACCAAGCAGCACAACTCTCTCTCTCTCTCTCTCCCTAGTATTAGACAAAGATGGCTTCAAACCCTTCAGCCTTCCTGAAAGAGAACTTTATATTTCACAGGATCATTCTAGTCTTGCTCCTAAGTTGCACACCCGATAGCACCAACCTTTCTTATGATTCTTCTCCTTCTCAGGAAAGTTCTCCTCTCTCGGTTCCTTCAAAACCTTTACTGAGAACCCTTCCCCTAGATGGACACTTCAATTTTGAGGACATCCAATACGCAGCAAAGGACTTTGGTGGTAGGTACCACAATCTACCTTTTGCAGTCCTCCATCCAAAATCAGTTTCCGATATCTCATCGACCATAAAATACGTTTTCAAATTGGGGTCTGCTTCAGGGCTGACCGTTGCTGCTAGAGGCCACGGTCACTCCCTCCAAGGCCAGTCCCAAGCCCCCAATGGGGTGGTCATCCACATGGAATCGCTGCGACTGCTAAAGATGCGAGTTCACAATGGGGGGTCTCCCTATGTGGATGTTTCAGGTGGTGAGCTATGGATAAACATTCTGCACGAGACTCTCAAATATGGTCTCGCACCGAAATCATGGACCGATTACCTGCATCTCACCGTGGGAGGCACTTTGTCTAATGCCGGAATAGGTGGGCAAGCATTCCGGCACGGGCCTCAAATCGACAACATCTATGAGCTAGAAGTGATCACAGGTACTTCTAATGAAACCTCTTGACTCCCTCCCCACAGTCATGGACATAGCATTGCTAAAAAAATATAGAAAATAAGGAACAAGCCATTCATGAAATATTGCAAGGGCGTTGCCCGTTTCACTACTATATAGGCAGGTTTATGATAGAGGAGTCAGAGAGCAAGTATAGCGAGCATAAGACTGCCCGGAAATAGTTGGGGTTAAATTGGAGCGAGTTTTGGATCAAAGTAACAGCATTGATGATTATTGACTGCTGTGGTAACTTTATGCAGGAAAAGGAGAAGTGATTACCTGTTCGGGGAAGCAAAACGCTGATCTCTTCCATGCCGTTTTAGGAGGTCTAGGACAATTTGGCATCATCACCAGGGCCAAAATATCTCTAGGACCCGCACCAGAAAGGGTAAGAAATGTGTCTTGTTCCCCTCTTAAGTCTTCAATTATGTGATCCTAATTCAGTAGATGATCTGCCGAATTTTGCAGGTTAAGTGGATTAGAATGCTCTACGATGACTTCTCCATGTTCTCCAGGGATCAAGAGCATCTCATATCTCGCAAGATTACCTTCGACTACATTGAAGGATTTGTCAATATCAACAAAACAGGCATCCTGCATAAATGGAGATCTTCCTTCACACCAAGTGATCCGCTTCAAGCCAGCCTGTTCAAATCCGAAGGGAAAGTCCTATATTGTCTTGAGGTGGCACTGTACTTCAATCCCCACGAATCCAATGTAATCAGCAAGGTAGGAACCCACCACAATGCTTGGTATATTACTTGTATGCCAAGCAACTGTTAGTTCCTGGAATGAAATATTCTAATCCTGTTGAATTGTGATGCAGAGAGTCAATGAGCTGCTTTCTGAACTGGGTTATATACGTTCGACGCTGGTCATGTCGGAGGTTTCTCTCGTGGAATTCCTGGACAGAGTGCACCTGTCCGAGATGAAACTCCGAGCAAAAGGATTATGGGATGTTCCACATCCATGGCTCAATCTTCTTGTTCCAAAAAGGAAGATTGGTGACTTCGCTAAAGAAGTCTTTGGAAATATTCTGACAGACTACAGCAATGGCCCTATCCTCATCTACCCATTGAACAAGTCAAAGTAACCATATGAAAATTCCAAACACTACTACTATTTCTTCTCGAGTATCAAGATCTTAAATCTGCCTCTTTTCTCTGTCTTACAGATGGAACAACAAAACCTTCTTGGTCACCCCAGATGAAGATATCTTCTACATGGTGGCATTCCTGCCATCTGCAATGCCATCAGCTTCAGCTTCAGGAACGGAAAGCCTAGAACGCATTTTAGCCCAGAATGAGAGGATCAAAAGTTTCTGCTCCACAATGCTTCCTGAAGTAAAGCAATACCTTTCCCATTATAGCACCCAAGAAGAATGGCAAAGTCACTTCGGCCCTCAGTGGGAAGTGTTTGTCCAGAGGAAACTGGAGTATGACCCTCTGGCTATTCTTGCTCCAGGACAGAGAATCTTCCCAAGGACAAGCGCCAAAAGGACAGTGGCCCGTGTACAAGTCACGTAAAGTGAACACCGGAAGCATCTTCCAGACTCGTATTAAAAGAATGTAAATTCAGATATATCAATTTAGCTCACTCGCTCAGGCTCGATGGCAAGTGTAAAATGACTAGCAGACTCAGTTTCTTTTTTTTTTTTTTTTTTTTCAGTGGTAAGCAGTAATATCTAAAGATGCTATTGCTATTGTCTTGTTCCCAGAACAATTAATGGTTGGACCAAATGAAAAGGCGGATCAAGACTATGGAATTCCGTAATGAGGTGCATTTCAAGTAATCCTTCTTAAAATAACCAAAGTGCCACATGTAAATACAAAAGCTCACTAAAGAAACAAGAAAACATAAGAACAAAATGGGGATCAAAGAAACTTTATCACCAGTTACTTATCACATGCCAGTATAGCTACTCTATTTTTTGAGCTTTTAATGTGTACCTTCGGTCCAGCCCAGACCTGGTCTTGATACATCCCCTTGTGGTCCTTCATAATCTCGGGCCTCGAGTAAGGCTCCTTCAAACTCTGTAGAATCACTTGCTACTGGGAGAAAGCTACTTATGTCATCTCTTGCTCCAAGACCTCCAGCGCGAGCAACATCATCTGGACTTATCGACGCTTCCATATTCACGTCCCCGGAAGTTTCAATATCCACTAAGCGTGTACCCCGTGTTGCATCTTCCCCTTCTTTATTATCCTTCGTGTTAAAAGGAATGGAATTTCCTGCAGAGGTATGGACATCGTTAGACCCATCCTTCACATGAAGTTCAGATTGAGTGGAATCGACTCTTTGTTCCATTTGACTGTTATCATTTTTCCCTGTACCAGAAAAAAGTTCAACGATTCCATTCAGTAATAAAGCACTAGATGGAAGTTACCACAGTGGTAGCCAGGCATAAAGAATAGAAGCAGCATGCAATCCAAGAAAAAGAGAAAAACTCGTAAAGTTTGAACTCATGAAAACATGCACAATTCCTTTACCATTGATTTAATTCACAATTTTGCCACCAGTTAATTAGGGAACTGTGGCAGTGGTACCATTCATTTCTAAAGCTTGAGAATCTCAAGACAAATTTCTTTCCTTTACCAAGAAGTTGCATGACGCAAGTACGGCAATGTTATTGTAGCACAGCAGAGGGGAATTCTTACAACTAATGTAAAAACCACAAATGCCTTACAGTATACATTCTTCTCATGTATTCACCTTGTAGAAATAGTTTAAATAGACTAGAATTTCTTCAACACGCTACCTTTAACTCTAAAGAAAATATACTCAACTGATCCTAACCACACATCCCATTACACATAGAGAACTATATGTCCAACTGTGCCAATACATCACCATATTTCTTGCAAAATTAGGTGGCAAACCTTTCCTTTTGTAGTCATGTCCAACCTATTTTCTTTGGAATCTAATCTGCTCAATCTAAGAAGGACGCTAGACAAATTAACAAAGAGATGAAAAATGCTACCAGGCCAATCCAAGAGAAGCAACGTGAGATAAAACTCGCATAACATGACACAGTTGTCTTTCTCCGTTTCTCCCTCTTCCTTTTTTGTGGACTTGAGAGGGGCCCTGAAAATATAACTAAAAGATGTTTTACTGAACCAAATCAAATCTCCCATCAATTAAACCAACTTCCCTATCACATGCAGGCTATATAGCCCATCCCCGTGTATCCAACACTTCTACCGCTACTGTTTCTGGTTTACTTATGATATGTCATGTCATTCAATATAGTAATGCCTCCTTTTAATCTAGTTCATAAAAACAAAAAAACAGCGTGAAAAAGAATTAAACCAACTGACAATGAGTGAAGCATGATATAATAAGCACCAAAGAAGAAAATGTCACAGCGCAAGTCCTACATGGAGCATAAAGTGTGATTCATGAGTGCTGAGTAGACAACTCTGAAGATAAAAAATTGAGTATTAATTTGGATAATTGGTCCACATATGTCTGGTCATCTTGTTACTAAGACAGCTTGAGAAAATAGGAGAAGAATAAGATGCATAATCTTACTGTGCAAAACTTCCTCCATGGTAATTACACTTGTAGATATATTGGAGCTAAAAGATCCTTGATGTCTTCCTCTTTCTCTTTGCACTGTTTCCCTCCAACAACTTGTATCCTAAAATGGCCCCAAAAAAGGTCACCACTATAATTCCATGAATGCAAAAATTTAAGGACTATCCAATACTAGAAAGAAGATTCTGGTGACACATGACAGAAAATAGGATGGAGGAAGAAACGAATAATTGAAAGGGGCTTTTTGTATTTCTATAACTTGTTTCAATTACTTGTACAAAGATCTTTATATAATACAAAGTAAGAATAATAAATAGAAAGAAAATATTCTAGATTGATCTAAAGAATCAATTCCTATTCCAGATTGTATTGCATATCTTCCAACAACATAAAACTAGCCAGCAACTTGGGGAGGAACTTTTTCTTCTGACTTTTTGCCCTTGAGTGTTTGTTGCTGCTCATATTTTACTATAAATGCTTACTTATAATCAAACATGCCAGAGCTTGTCAATAATGCATTTGGGTTTGGATTTACAAATCCCTTCTTCCTAGGTGAAGACTTTCTAAAGCCTCGCCTCATGAGGCACCAAATAGAGACGAAAATTATACACACAGAGAACTATATAAAGAATACTGCTATTCCTTTTCTATACTTTTAGCTCTGAAGTGAGAATGTTCCTCTTTGATAGCTTACAATCGGGGCTTATGCTTTTCAGTGAATATCTTGGTAGAGGTCATATAATTTTAATTTAGAGGTTCAATGACTTCCAATTGGCTTTTAACAAAGGGGAAAAAGGCCAGGAACAGGCTCTAGACCTTTGTAAAGACACATTAATGAGATACCTAATCTGAATATGTCACCAAAAAATACAATCAAGAGCATCCAAGTGATCCATGTTGTCTATCACAGCAGCCCAAACAAAAGGACCCTGCAGTTTTCTCTCACAGAATCGGAATTTTTTACTATTCATAATTCCATTGTAAACAATGTTGGGAATACAGGAAAATCTACAAAAACCATCACCTCTTTCCCGCTGCGACACTTTCCATACTCTAGTTTCAAAAACAAGCACTTTGCACCCTATCCTACACTTGCACCATTATATTTCAAGAAAAGACTACAATTTGTACGCCGTTTCGTCCTTGGCTGCAGTCCTCTCGAAAACCTCCCATGTCTCGCCCTTTCTCTCATTTCTACCTCATTCCTTTCTCCCAATTTGTTAGTCTCTATTGCAGCTCGAGCACAAATGAGTCCCATTACTGAGGACCAAAATGGAAAGACCTAACACAGGATCCAACAACAAAGCCTCCCTAATCATCCATTTGCCGGAGGCTCAAGAGTACAGTAAGCTTCAAGCGTTCGATAATTATGCATAATGCACGTGAGAGGGACTAAAAGCGGTGGATGAAAATCCCACTAAACCACTCAAACTCAAAGGAAAGGAATGAATGTACAGGGGACGACCAAAACAAAACACAAACAATCGACCAAGTACATTGAACAAAACCCCAACTCCGCCATCACTCATAGAGTGTATGGGCCCGTGAATGATTTTTGCTATGGGAATCTCCCCAACACCCGTGATCCGTAGCTCTCTCCTTTGGCTTTGACATTTCCATGACGGCGCACACGTTAAGTTTGCCACCTTGTTAACAGAGCAACTACACCGACCATCATCCCTTGCAGAGAAACGAGCACGACGGAAGCGGAGCAGACGCTCGAACAGAACGACTTGAGGAAGAAAAGGAAGAGAGGACCGAACCATTGCTCGTTACCTGGGCGTTAGGAAGCAACTGGGAAGAGGAAGCGGAAGGTGCTGCGTTGCCGCTCGCCACCTTTCGGAGATGATGAGGTGGCTTCGTTGCTCCTCGTGGAGGGGTCTTGTCTTCGTGCGGGATTTTAGGTCGGTGGACAAGAGCAAGATTCAAGAATGGAGGCGCGCGCGTGGCTCGTGCTGGTCCCGGACACTTGTCCCCGGACATTGACATGGACAAGACCTGCGTCCGTTGCTGCGCTGGTGGGCAATGATTGGGACGAGTGTCTTTCGGAAATGTTTGCATGGAACCGTTCACATCTTTTACGACTAGGCGTGGTTCATAAAATCAATGCGTGCGCGATTCAAAGTTCCCGATGTCTTCAATAAGCCGCAGCTTTTCGAGGGTTGGCATCGCACGCCATCCGCGTTTGTGAATTTAATTCGCGGGTTCCCAAGTGAGTGAATTCAGCATTTACAACCTGGAATTTTGCCCACATAGTATTAGATCCGAAATTTTGCAACTAGAAATCAGACCTGCTTCCACAGCTAATTTGATCCGATTCTTAGGTAAAACCAAATCAGTTGCACGACTCTACTTAGCATTGACTAACTTATTTTTTCTTGATGGAAAACAACATTCATTAAAATTTCATACTTCAATGAAAGCAAGTTAATCCATGTTCAAGTAATACTTGATCAGCTATACAAATCAACAAACTAACAGATGCCTACAAAATCACGAGTGAGGGTCATATATAATTTTTCAAACTTTCTCGACTATTATGCACTAGGGCCAAACTTAAAGAGTCAATTTCATAACTTTTCCAATTTTGAGTGTTATTTAAGGAAAGCATTATTTCCACTCCTAAATGATTTTATTCATCCACTTTTCATTAAAAAAAAGACAAAATTTCCCTCTATCATCAATTGCAATTCAAATTGATAGTCCCAAATTTGTTTTTTTTCTATTTTTTTAGTTTTTCTATATATACATATATATGTAAGATCTACTTATTATAATTCAGAATTTCATATATATTTGGTATTCGTTTATTATTAAGTTTTCATGTATATAAATATTTTTTTTGTCGAAAAGAGAAATTTCCAATAAATCTAGTTATTTTCTTCGTTGTCGATCAAATTTATGGATAAATTGTTAAGTGAATGAAATTTATGGATAAAGTAAGAATTTCTTTTTGAAAATATCAGTGAAATATCTTTATTTTGAATTGGCAAAAATTAATGTCATCTATGAACTATTTAAGAAAAGAAATTAAGATATCTCAATGTGCATAATGTTTTTAATGAACTCCTAAACATTCCTCTACGTCTTATAATAAATAAAGAGAATTGATATATATTTAGACTAGTAAACTTAATAAATAGGTCACAAGAAAGTAGAGTTGACAAAATTGGTCATAAACCCATATTATGACCCATTTTTAGTTAAATGGGTCATATATGGGTCAAGTGAAAGTTAAATATGGGTAAAAAATGGGTATGAGAAAATAAAACACTAAAAGAAATGGGTCTAAATGGGTTATTAGAAAACCCACTTTAAAGTTTAAACCCATGGCCTTTTTTAATTTTATAATTTTTTTATAAAAAATTGAAATTAAAATTATTTTTCATATTTCTATTTTTTTCTTTTTTCTATTTCTTTTTAATTTCTTTTTCTTCTTTCTTTAGCCGGCGACAGGCTAGGCGAGGCTAGAGCTCGTTGGTAGGTTGCTGACGATTGGTGAGACTCAAGCTTGTTGGTGTCAAGCGGGGCCTTGGCTATGTCGACGACTGGCGAGGCTCGAGCCTTATCGAATTTGGTGAGACTCGAGCTCGCCGGCGTTAGGTGGGGCCTTAGCCTCGTCGGATCGGCGAGCTTGAGCCTTGCCAAACGTTGGCGAGCTCGAGCCTCGCTGATGATTGGCGAGGCTCGAGCTTGTCAACGTCGAGCAAGGCCTCGGTCGTGCCGAATCGGCGAGATCGAGCCCCGCCTAACGCCGGCGAGCTCGATCTCGTCTATGGCTAGTCATTTGCCATCGTCGTGGCTAGCAGCTGACCAAAGAAGAAGAAAATATAAAAGAGAAAAGAAAAAAAGAAAAAAATAATTATTAAAAATTATATTTTAAAAAATAAAAATTATATTTAAAAAAATAAAAAAATTGATTTTTTTAGAAAAACAAAAATAATTGAAAATTATTTTGTAAAAATAAAAATAATTAAAAATTATATTTAAAAAAATTAAAAATTCTATTTTAAAAAAATATTTTAAAAAGAATTATAAAAATTTTCCACTAAATTTGTATAGCATAAAAATTGTTAAAAAATTTGTATTGCATAAAAATGTTTTAACAATACTTTTTTCTATAAAAAAAATCATAAAAATGAGTTTTTTTAGGTTTAGTTAAAAATTTTTATAAATATTTCAATTTATAGGTTTTTTTTTAAAATTTTTTTTACTATTTTTAATTTAATTTGAAGTTTTAATCCAATTAGCATATAGTAGAAGTGGGTTTTCCTAGAATATTAATATGTTTTAGCAATATGGGTCGGGTCGGGTATAGGTCACTAGATTTACACTACAAGAATATGGGTCAAAATGAGTTAAATGGGTCAAATATGGGTCGACCCATTTTTGACCCGACCCACCCATTTGCCACCCCTACAAGAAAGTGAGCTTTTGAGATAAAGAGGGATAAAAAATAGATAAGTTGTTATAAGATTGATAATAAAAAAGAGACTTTTTAGTTTTATACTATATCAAAGAATGTCATTTTTTCTTATTATAAGTGAGATAATTTTACATGGAACACATAAAACATTATAAGAATATCTGAGAATGTACTTTTCTTTAATAAACTAAAAAACAAAACATGTGAAATATTTGAATATGGCAACTTGCTAAATAGAAAAAAGAAAAATAGAAAACAAATGAGGGCATTTTTATCTTTTTAGTGTAAATAGGAGTGGATTTAGTCATTTATGGGTGAAAATAGTGGCCCCCTTATTCAAAATTTTGATAAAGTTATTGGAGGTTTTGAGAAAGAGTGATGATACACTCCCCAAAAAGGAAGACATATAAAATTGTCAGTGATCTAAGACAAATTCTATCATTTTTTACAAAAGACAAATTTCATACACTATGTGCCTATTTGGTAGAAGTGTGCAAAGGAATCAGGATCCACTCGACCAGATCACCTAAGAATTGGTGGTTTTTTAAAAAACTGATTCGGTTCTTGACTCCAATTTATTGGAATTAGTGGGTACGCGTCCAATTCTTGATTTCAAGTGTGGAACTGCCCACCTAGATCGGATCGATAATATGCAATATATATTTAATTTTTAATTTAAAAATGAAAAATCATAAATCCCTAAGCTACTTACCAATATTTATGTTAGATAATTGTCTACTTTTGCCATGGCATTTTTCAAAATATATCTAGTTTGAAGTTGAATATTTTGTGCAGAAAGTGGGAGAATTTCCATACCATGATTGAATCTTCTGAAATTTCTACATGCTCCATTGTAAATGCTCCCGTTTCTCTTAGTCCTCTTGAACTCTGTACTTCCAATGTCTCTAAGATTGACTATCTTTATGAGGTTTCCTACCTCAATGAAGATAGCAAAATCTCCAAGACTCATCTTCCACTTATAAATCTGTATTTTGCTTTTGCTACACCATCCTCTTTCTCTCCTATCCGTTCTATTAAGCAACTTATTAAGCATACTCCTAAAGAAGTTAAAGAGTATGTTTAGTCCTTTTAGTTTGACCAGCATCCTATTCTAGCTACTCAGCAGGAACATTTTGTCACCCTTTAGATCCCTTCTAATTTTCCATGTCAGTGGATACATCAAAGTTATATGTGCCTTCACTTTGGTGCCATTAGACTTGCTTTATCCTTTCACGGAAGAAAGGGATTACTCGTGGTCACTCGAATGGCTCTCTTAGACACCCATTTTTTGGACTACCAACATCTTGCATTGGTACTATCTAAACCGCCCTTAATGTAGGAACAATGTTTGTTACACGGTTTCCAAATTTCGACATGGCTCTCTCAAATCCACGACTTCCCTCAGCCCTTAACGTTTAGCTACAGATTACTAGAGCACCTCAACCTCTAGATTCTATTGCCACTACCTTACATTACCAAATGGTTTATCGGGTCCAGAATCATGCCATTGATCTCAACTTTCCTGGTTCAAAAAATGCCTTGTTCATCTCAGTAAATAATGACCAAACCTTTTACATCCATGTTCTTAGACAAATCCCTCGAGATCAATTAGTTAAGTTACTCTTAGACACGTGAGTAACTAACTATGAAAAAATCCACTAGAACTCCAGGCCGATCCAATCCATAGAATCCCAATTTATCTAAAAGAAAAATGGCATGATTGTCATCAAATTTAGCAAGGAAAAAGAAGAAATCATTTATTCTATTTTTCATACTATTTTTATGATACAACCCTATGTAGCTCATGTCCCAGCTGACGATAGCCATTATTACAAAGATTCCCATATATGACATTGTTTATGGGATCTTGATTGCCAGTGCTCACTTTGCACAAATCCTCTAGATGAAGAAGAAGATGACAAGCCATCTAGAAGAAAAAATAGTCAAAAGATAAATTTTGCTAGAGGTACCTTGATGGAGACCTCACTATTGCACCTCTAAGTGAAGATAGAGGAAAATATCAACCCATGGTTTCATATGGACCACCTCGACCACACCCTCCTCCAAAAATCCCTAAACCATGTGAACCTCCTCCACCTCCTTAGTCGCCACCCAGAAAGAAACCCTCACCCCAGAGCTAGTTGTCTCACCCTTCTATAAACCCGTCAACAAACGGGTTAAAAAGAATATATTTCCTCTTGAAGTGCCCAAGACACTTCAGTCCTCATGTTCCTCAAAACTAAAACTTCCACTGGTCCTTCCATCTACATGTATATTCTAGTCTTCAAACTTTCCACCTTTGGAAAAATCTAATTCCAGTGCCCCATTCCTAGCATTAGAAGAATTTATAGATGTTTATAATCGATTTTGTCATATCCTTAAGGTCATGAATCCTATAGGTATTGACGACCATGGTAGGTAAAAGCAAGTTACAGCTGCTAAAGCTGTCCTAAATTGGTAGTCAGAAAATGCATTAGCCGAGCATAATGTTCTTAAGACAATTGACACCAAGCTTTCAATTGTCCAAACTCGTCTTGATCTTGTTAACGAGAAGATTGATCAAACGGCTTTGGTCACAAATAAATTGCTTGAAACATTCCAGAATAAACTTTAGCATATGGAAGTTGAAAGATATGTCACTCATCTTTATTTGGAAGATCAAATGGCTGAAACGAAAATATTAAGAAGACAAATCAAGCTTTTGCAAGATAGAAAATTTATTCCTCCTCCAAATCCATTTTCCCAGCCTTAGCATATGATTCTAAAGGGTGTGGGATATTGTTACCCTTTGAAATCGCATCAGAGAAATGGAAAAGCAAAGAAAGATTAGTGAAGAAAAGAAGCCAACCCTTGAACCTTTTTTGGAATGTCCCTTTGCTCATATGGTCTCAAATCCACTTGAGACTTTCCTGCGAGACCAAAGCAGACAAAGTATACCAACTATTGCTTCATTTGATTATGCCAAGCAAAATACCTCTAAAACAGCCTCAGAACTGAATTCCCTCTCCTCTAAAACTATCTCAACCTTTGAGCCATAAACACCAAAAAATCTCATGTACCTGCTATTTTTATGGCTAAGCCCCTTGAAGTAGAGATGGAATCAAATTTATTTGAGCTAGAAGTAGTACACCTCAATGACACAAATCCGGAGCAAAAGTCTTCAACTTTAAAATACTACTTCACACTCGATGACATTCCATATTCTAAATGGCCAGATAGATTGCAGGAATTGCATGCTTGGCTCAACACCAAAGCACTTTCTGTTAAACATCGGTATGACATACTAACCGAGTTCGTAGCAGATTTTCTAGAAGTCTAAAAGATTGGTGGAAATCTATTTTTGACTAAGATTAAATGACATTTTTGCTCTAAACAATTTTTCATCATGTGATTAGAGTTATCCACCAATTCTTTAGTGGTAAATCAAAAGATCTCTTTGAACTTAGAAGAGAGAATGTTTCGAAAGAAAGTGTTGCTCTCTACAAAGAAAGCATCTCAGTAGGCATTTCCAAGAAATGCTTAAATTTTTCTACTCTCTTGGAGCTGATCCCAACTTGAAGCAAGTATTTTTGGCCTCCAATCCAAAGGAGATTAGCAAAATTGTGGATAGCAAACTATCATCGATATTCCCCTTGGAGAACTCCAGCAAGAGATATATCTTGTGTGACATCCTGAAATTTGACCCCATTTCGATAAAGTGAAATGGGTATTTCGTCAATGTGCCTATGGTCATTTTTCTCTGAGCTGATCACTTACCAGTTAACTAACCTATTGGGTGAAGCCGTTAAGAGATGTATCTGTGGTAAAATCCCTAAAAGCTATCTAATTAGTTGGATTTTGCTAAAATCACGTCTGATCGACTATAATCATGAAATTGAATTTGATTTTGGGAATCGAATGTTCAAGCGTGTCATAATTCATTTTTAGGATCCTGTCTCATCGTCTGTCAAATTATTGATGTGTTCGAAATTTCGGGAAAGAAATTATCGGAGGAAAAAATTGAAGACCGAAAGAAAATAGAATAGGAAAGAGAAAAGAAAAAAAGAATAATGGTATTATTTTATTTTATTTTATTTCTCTCTCTCTCTCTCTCTCTCTCTCTCTCTCCTTCCCTATTTTCCCTCGTGCGTTTTCCCCCTCCACCGACTGCCCTTATCAATTTCAACTTTGCTTTCCCTCCTTCACTTTTTCTTCTTCGACTAGTCAAAACACTTTATCTCTCCTCTCTCTCTCTTATCTCTACTTCCTCTCTCTCACTCGGCACTCTTCTCTCTCTCCCCTCTTGTTTGAACGAAGGCAGAAGACAAAAGCAGAAGCTGCATGAAGACATGAGCAGTTCACCGTCGTCGCCCGCGCACCGCTCGTGCTCCGCCGCTCACCACTCACCTCTGAGTTTCCTTCACCCCTTTTTAGCCATTGTTGAAGCCTTCTTCTTCCCCTCTGTTTCGTGCAAAGACCAGTAAAGACAGAAGCGGAAGCAGTCACGGACGTCGCTTGAAGACCAGCTGCCCGTCACCGCCGCACTGGAGCTAGACTGCCACCTGCATCACCGCCCGCGCGGCCACCGCTCGCCACCGTCTCCTTCGCGCCTCGCTGTCCTTGCCGTGCGCCGTCTAGGCCGTTCGGCCTCTGCCCAGCCACTGTTCCGCCCCTGTCCAGCCACCTCCAGTCATCGCCCAGCTCCTTTCGGCCACCGTCCACCCTCCCCGGAGCTGCACCTGCTCTCCTGACCCCTTGCTGCCCCCAACCATCTCATTTTCCTCCTATTTTGCAGCTAGGTCGGTAAACCCGTGAGTGGGTATCCAACTGGTTCGGGCTCACTTTTGGGCCATTTCCGGGCCCCGAACTCGAGACGTGCTTTGGAAGGAATCGTTCCTCGCGTTGTCCCCGTCAGATTGATCTGATTTGCGCGCGATTCCGGTGAGTAATCTCACTAATCCCTGCTTAGTTTACTAATTATGCTTAGGGGTTGGTTATTTTTAATTAAATGCAATTAGGTGGTTAGATTAGAATAGATTAGTGATTATTAGACAATTGTGATGCATGTTAGACATTTTGATTGCTCAATTAGCAAGTAGACATAGTCTATTATTTATTGAAAGCATCTCGGGATTTTCCCGACCCTTAGCGGGCTTCAATTAGACAATTTGTGCCTAAATTGGATTTTTAGTAATTAATTATTAATTTTCGAAATTAAATAATTATTTATTTATTTTTTCGGAAATTCAACCGGGATGGTTGGTGACCGGAATTTTATGCTAGTGATCATGGTGAAGTCCATTTATTTAATTGGGCTTTATTTTGAGCTAAATTGAATTTTTAATATTTATTAATTAATTTTCGAAATTAATTAATTATTTAATTATTTTTCGGAAATTAAGGCTAAGATGTCCGATGACCGGAATTTCGTGCTGATGTTGTGGTGCAGTTTGTTTATTTAATTAAGCTTTGAATTGTGCCAAATTAAATTAACTATGAAATCTTAGGATATGTTCCTACTGGGTTGATTTGATTATCTGGTTGAGGAATTTAATTATGAAGTGCAATATCGTGAGTCATGGTAAAGTGATCGAATGGGACCATAAAGCCATTGAACATTGAAAGTGGTTAAGTGGGACCGTAAAGCCATTGAACATTGAAAGTGGTCGAGTGGGACCGTAAAGCCATTGAATATTGAAAATGGTTGAGTGGGACTGTAAAGCCATTGAATATTGAAAGCGGTCAAGTGGGACCGTAAAGCCATTGAATATTGAAAGCAGTCGAGTAGGACCGTAAAACCACTGAATATTGAAAGTTGCTGAGTGGGACTATGTCTTCCACTTATGCTTAAGTTGTGACTTGAGGATCGTGGTTCGTAATTGGGAATTGAGATGAAATAATTGAAACAACCTAGAAATGGTCCGATTGACATGTAATTGACTAAGTTGATTGAACTGTGATTTGATTGATTGTTCATTGAGATATATGAAATATCTGTATATAACCTTGAATTGCAGGTTGGGATTGATGCCAAGGTACGTCTTCTGACCTGTGCGTGTTTAGGTAGCTTATAGTATAATGGTTTACTAATCGGGCCTTAGTGGGGTAGAACTTGCTGAGACGTAATCTCATCCCGGTTATGGAACAATATTTCAGGCCCGTAGATGAACCCAAGTAGGAGGAATCGGAGAAGGAGAACATTTAAGTGAAACCTGAGGAGAAGAAAGATTTTTGAAGAAGAAGATGATCTAGAAAGGGTTTTTAAGTACTATCGGATGAGGACTGAGGTCCCATCCTCTTTTGGGAATCCTGTTTTGATATGAATAGAGTGAAATTAGAAAGTCGTGTATAGTTTTGTGAAGCTCTTTGAATTATGCTTTGTATAAAAGTATGGTTGTAAATTTCAATATGAAAATTATAGCCCTGCTTTTCTATCCCATTATTTTATTGTCTGGGGATTTATAACTGCTTCCGCATGCAATATAAAAAATGAAGGGTCGGCGATACGTAATCTTAGGATATTGCATTTTTAAAATTGACCAGGTAGAAGAATGTGTGCGTGCCCGATGATTGAGGCGTGACATCTTGCTCTTGATGATATTTGCATTCGAAGAAAGGCTTTCAGAAGTTACTTCAAGAGCAATAAAGAACTTGCCAAGGCTTGTCAAAAGCCTGAGTTTAAGAATCAAGTGTTCAAAGAAAGATTCCTGTGATGATCTTACTTGTGAAGATCAATGCAAAAAACGAAGAAAAGGTGCAAGTGGTGATTTTTGCGAAAAAGACGCTCTAAACGAATCTCTTCTAGAAGATGAAGAAAATTCAATAGGTGTTATATTTGCAACAAGAAAGGCCATTTTGCTAAGAATTGTCCAAAGGCTAAGAGAAGAAATTTTCATTTAATCCAGAAGATAGAGAAGTAAACTAGAATATCACTCCAGGATGATGATGTTGAATCAGTCTTCTCCTTGGAAGATAAACCAAACAAATATACAATGTGTGCTATCTAGATATGGTCACAGACTAGTGACGTTGAAAGCTCATCAGAATAACCAGAAGAATATGTATTCTTTTTCTCTGAATCTTTTATAATCCAAAATCTTTGTGCATACACTCCTTATATCCTCTCCTATTTCCCTATAAAGATATACCCATCTAAGTATGACAAGCCTATTTCTCTGATTACCCTTATTGACATTGGAGCTAGTGCCTCTATTCTTAATACTATAATACTTCTAGAAAAATAATAGACACCATACACCCGATATTTTAACTCTGCTTTTGGAGATACCTTTGCTATAAGAATATGAAGCAAACCGATCGCCATACAGTTCTTTCCCCAGTGTTCAGTCACCACTAATATCCTTGGCTTGAGCTCCCCTAATAAAGATATCATTATTAGTTGGAATATCCTCACACAAATTCAAAACTTGGAATTGTGCCTAATGGATTACAGTTCAAAGATGTTGCGACCTATCCCTCGGGGGGAGGGAACATGTTTAGGGGTATTGCCTAAATGATGGACCAAAGGCCCATAATTAGGCGCGGACCCTCCGAAGCCCATACATCGCGTGACGTTGGGGTATAAGAATTTTGCAAAAAGGAGTCGCCACTAGCCTATTGGGGTTGGTTAGAAACCAAGTGAGGTATGGTATTGTACCTTACTTCCTATGCAACCAGAGAATCTAAGGTTAGAGACTTGATTACATTAATTGACAAATTAGTGCCATTTCGATACCTAATCTTGTTCATTTTAAAAGAAAAGAATTTTGTCAGGCTGTTTGGATTGATTTTACACCTATCCACTAACATGTGATGTGATCATGCTGGTACCCATTATTAAAATAATAATTATAGCTACTAAAATCCTAATTGTAGTAAAATTGAACATGTACAATTAAGGGAAAAAGCCACCAAAAACCCCAAACTTTGTCTCGAGTGACAGATTTACCCTGAACTTTGTTTTGTGACGTAAAAAACCTTGAAGTTTGCTAATTGTGACACATTTACCCCTTAATGGGTATTTTCATCTTATTATTTCTGTTTTTACTTTTTCTATTTCTATTTCTTTTTTCTTTTTTCTTTTTTTTCTTCTTCTCTCTTCCCTTCGCCAGCGAGAGTAGCCCTCGCTAGATCTGGCGAGGGCTGCTCTCCCCAGCGTTGGGCGAGGGAGGCCCTCATCCGATCCAGTCGAGGGCCTCCCTCGCCCGACACCGGCGAGGGCGGCCTTAGCCAACCCAGGCGAGGGTGACCCTCGCCGGACGCCAGCTTCCCTTCGCCGGTGAGGGCTGCCCTCGCCGGACGCCAGCTTCCCTTCGCCGGAAAAAAGTTTTTAAAAGTAAAAATACCAAAATGCCCTGATGATTTAGGGTAAATATGTCACATAAATAAAAGTTCGGGGTCTTTTGTGTCACAAATAAAAGTTTGGGGTAAATGTGTCACAGTTAGCAAACTTCGGGGTTTTTCACGTCACAAAACAAAGTTCGGGGTAAATCTGTCACTCTAGGCAAAGTTCAGGGTTTTTGATGGCTTTTTCCCTACAATTAAATATAGTTAAATATGCAAATTAAACTTGCGATATAATCAATATACGAGAAAATAAAGGCCTAATTACCCTAAGAAGGCAAGACTTGACAATTCTCAACCAAACCCTACATTTTTTAGATTTTTGATTTTTTTTTTAAATTCTCATATATATAACTTTTTTTTTGAAAAAATCTTTTTTTTTTTGGTGAATCGGGTTGGGTCCGCTTTGACCAGACTCAGGTCTGACTCGATTAGGACGGGCCGGTCAAACCTGCCTAGGTCTGGCTGGGTTAAGGGCTAGGCCAAGTCAAACTCGCTCGAGTGGGTCAGCCCAACCAGCCCTGGTCGGGCCTGAGCTAGGCTGGAATTGGGTCTCAATCAACGAGCCCAATCCCCTACAAAAAAGGGTTATGCAAGCCCACAACCCATACCAATTTAGGCTGTGGGTTGTGAAAGAGAGGCCAAACGGGCTAGAAAGATCTAGCTTAGCTCGATTTGTAGTCTTTAGTCCCGACTACTTAGTCGCCACCAAGGAGGGATCGGGACGATGTGTTGCTCCGAGGGGTTCTCCAAGGAGGGTGATGGTGGCTGGTGTCGGTCAAGGGGCTTGTTAGAGGCGGCAAAGGGGTCGATCGAGGTTTTAAATGACAGACCTACGCTTGGGTTTCGGCTGGGCATTTTAGCGAACATGTGGAAGGTGTTCTAGGAAGCAAGGGTTTCGGCACTCGACCGAGGCCCGAGCGTAGGTCTTAAGAGCTACGGAGGCATGCCGGGGTGACAGGAAACACAGTAGGAGATAGGTGGTGGCCGAGGCTCACTTGAAACGGTTGAGGCAGCTCCGGCCCGCTTGGTACAATACACACATCAAGTGTTTTGCGAAATGCCTATCTGGGTTTCGAGGAGACGATGTCAGTTGGCATCGGTTAGGTGGCTCGCCGGCGGTGGTAGGGCATCCTGGGGGCGCGTTGGTGGCGGTAACGGGGGCTCAAAGACTCATTTTCTCCTATTTTCTTCTCTTCTCCCTTCACTCCCTCTCGGTTCTCCCTTCTCTATGTTTTGTCCTTTTTTCTTTTCTTCTGCAGGTCCGCTCACCAAGACCCCTACCGCACTGGCTCCCCTTGTCGACCTGCTCTTGACCAATGAATCCCATCACCCATCT
The DNA here is from genome assembly GCA_019915185.1 of Eucalyptus camaldulensis. Taxonomy (NCBI): domain Eukaryota; kingdom Viridiplantae; phylum Streptophyta; class Magnoliopsida; order Myrtales; family Myrtaceae; genus Eucalyptus; species Eucalyptus camaldulensis. Next base: position 17,512,256 of record JAHSVA010000005.1, read on the forward strand.
GCCCCTCCGATCCTCTTGTCCTCTGTTGCCTCTCTCGCCCTTTTCTTCTTCTTCTTCTTCTTCTTCTTCTTCTTCTTCTTCTTCTTCTTCTTTTGTATTAATTGAATAAGCTAATTAAGCTAAGTCTGATTGCTTTAAGAAACATTTGACAGCAATTAGCATCATGTAGCATAGAATTGTTAACTTGCTTGGGGATGTATCATTAATCATCAAATTTCTTCGGGAGACAAGTTCTTATCAAAACGATTCTTATTCGTGAACAAGGCTCATTAAACATGTCAAACTAGAGCTTCTTAGTCAGAAATGGTTTCTCACCTACTCTCGATAAAATGGCTGCTTGATTCCATCCATTCACTTAGGAAGAAACTGATTGCTGATGGTATCTCACATAACCTATGTCAAAGGCTTTCAGAAACATTCGCGATGAGCACAATTTGATCGATCAAAAGGTCTTTTGAAAGGATTGTAATATAGGTTTGGTCATGGGCTTATACAAATGGATTATTGCTTTGAGGCCTTGGAAGATAATATAAGATATAATTGCTTCCACTCCTTTAAGCGGTAGCTTCTTTGTGGCATTTCCATTTTCACTCGAACCATCACCAATTAGAACAGACTTCGGAAAAAAAAAGGGTTGTAATGTTGACTCGGGAAAGGCTTGAAAGGTTTAAAATTTTTAAGAGGGTTTTTAAGAGTCAGTGATCTTCATGGCATCGTGACCAGGTCACTCGACCTTTTGAAATCATTTGGCTTTTGAAACACAGCATATCTCGAAAATCCCTTGACTAATCATTTCGGCATGGGAGCTTTGCTCCTCTCTTTAATTTCCTTTGCACTTGCGATGATTTTTTTTTTAACACAAGCACTTGGACTTTGATAATTTTTCTTTCACATAAGATACAACCTTTTGGCTCTTTTTTTTTTTTTTTTACGGGTATTGGTCTTGCTTTTACTAGGCACCCTGCTTTTTCATGCCCCTTAATTTGTCGAACTTTTTGCTCTTTGAACTTTTGGAGCTCTTATGACTTTCGAGATACTTTCACATTTTCTCGTAACTGTCAATTGTATTTGATCAATTCTTATGCCTTACCCTAGTGAAGGGAGATGATCATCGCTTAGGATTCAAAAATGAACAATCAGTGCTCTTCTTCACCTTAGGATGAATTGAGCTCTGATGAGAATTCCTCTGAAGTTATCACCAAATGGTTGATGCAAGTGAAAGTAATAGAATCTTTCTCAATCCTCCACTCTACAACACAATCATAACCTCCTATGCTGCCCTAATGGAGGGTTGTTCTTGACAGGAGTACTTTAAAGAATCATCCTTATTTGGTCGAAAGGGTTAACAAGAGATAAGTGCGGTGCTTTGGATTGATGAATGAAACACCTTTATCATTTCGATCTTTGTGTTCAATGCCAATGAATCCTTTGTCTTAAAAGAAGATCGCCTTTCACTCAACTCTCAAAAGTGTTTGAAGAATGTGTTTGGAAGTGGCTTGCCTTTCTTCATCTTAAGCACTTCTCGTTTGGCATGGTTAACGTTTCACCTTTTTGCCCGAATAAAATCATTTTTATGAGGCCCTTTTCTCGAGGGTCACTAATATGAAGCACACAATAGTGACACTAGAAATGGGTCATGCGAATGATGTCATGCATTTTGTTCTTTTTTGTTGTTTTTTTTCATATTTTTATTTACCTCTTTTTTTTCTTTTTTCTTTTTTATTTTTAATTTCCACTATCCTGGTTTACCTCTCATTTAAGAAGAGGAGATACTCGGCCATATGTGCGGAGACTCGATGGGTCCTTGAATCAACTCTTTAACCTACCATTTCTTTATCGAACTGTAGGGTGCTTGAAACACAAATAGATATGCGTGTATGTAACATATGCATGACATCTACGATGTCATGCATGATGCTATGTGACTCGGATTGTGCATGAAGTGGCTCCTCGGCCATAATTTCATTCATGGAAAATACTTCTTCACTGTATTAGCGTTTACAAGTCTAGGCAATTCACTACCATCCATTTTAACCAAAATCAAAGCACCCCTAGGAAGAATCTTCTTAATGACATACGGCCTATCGTAGTTCAGGGTGAATTTGCCATGACAGTCTGGTATGATCAGAAGCATTTTCCTTAGCACCAGGTCATTAACTTCGAAGTGTATGGGACGCACCCTTCGATTGAAGGCTTTTGCGACTCCTCTCTAATAGCATTGACCATGACACATAGCTTGCAATAACTTCTTATCGATCATGTTTAGCTATTCATGCCTCTGTTGCATCCACTCGGTCTCATCGAGCTTAGACTAGGAAATGACCCTTAGAGAAGTGACTTCAACTTCAACAGGCAAGACCACCTCCATCCTGTACACTAGTGAAAAAGGAGTTGCCCTCGTAGAGTTGCAAATAGAAGTTCGGTATGCCATCATTGCATAAGGAAGCCTCTCGTGCCAATCATAATAATTTTCGGCAGTCTTTGATAGGATTTTCTTTATATTCTTGTTCGCCACCTCCACTGCTCCATTCATCTAAGGATGGTATTGTGACGAGTTCAAATGCTTAATTCAAAACTCACTGAGCAAGCCATCCACGATTTTGTTGTTCAAATTAGAGCCGTTATCAATAATGATTGCCTTCGGCACCTCGTAACGGGCAACAATGTCGCGACGAATGAACTTGGCCACATTCTTGGCGGTGACATTGGCATATGAGTTGGCCTCAGTCCACTTCGTAAAATAGTCTATCACCACCAAGATAAATTGGTGCCCATTTGAAGCTTTGGGGTTAATGAGCCCAATCACATCAATTCCCCACATTGAAAAGGACTAGGATAGGGACATTTGGTGAAGCTCATTTGGAGGGGCATTTATCTTGTCTCCACAAATCTGGCATTGATGACACCGTTGTACATGTTGAATGCAGTCGGATTCCATAGTCAGCCAATAGTAACTGAGTTGCATGATCTTTCTCGCTAAGAAGTGTCCGTTCATATGGGGGCTGCACTCCCCTTCATGTATCTCTTTCATCAAATAGTTGGCTTATTTAGCGTCGACACACCTTAGTAATGTTGAGTTGAAGGACCTTTTGTAAAGGACATCTCCACTGGCGAAGAATTTTGACGCTAACTTCATCAAATGCTTTCTGTTTGCTGCTTCACTTCCTTCAGGGAATTTGCCCTTCTGCAAGTACTTCAAGATGTCGTGATACCAAAGCTGTCCGTTTGGTTCCTCTTTGACCATCATGCAATAAGCTGGGTGCCTAAGGATCTCAATTTTCAACAATTCAATGTCCATGCCTCTAGCTATTTGTAACATTGAAGACAAGATAGCTAAGACATCGGCGAATTGATTTTGAGACATTGGTAAGTATTCGAATGATATTTCTTGGAATTCCTTCGTCAACTCCCCTAAGAACTCATGATACAGAATCAATTTAGAATCTCGTGTTTGCCATTTGCCTTCAGTTTGTAAGATGATAAAGGTTGAATCACCATAAACTTGTAGCTTCCGGATTTTCATATCGATGGTAGCCTAAAAGCTGAGAATGCTTGCTTTGTACTTAGTGACGTTATTCATGCAAGGGAATGTCAATTTAGTGGCGATGGGGTAATGTTGTTCGTCTGGGGAGATAAGAACTGTCCCAGTCCCGAGCCGACTAAGTTAACTGCACCATCAAAGTACATCGTCCATTTGTCGCTTGATATGAGTAAAATTCACTCCTTTGCATCACTATCCTCATCAAATGCTCTAGACCTCTTGAAATTTTCTGCCAACATGTCTATTATGGTGCAACATTTGACAGGCTTCTGTCCCAAGCTTTGAACTTCAAATTTTGAAATTAAGATTTGCCACTTGGCCAACTTACCAACCAGCGCTAGCTTCTCTAAGAGGTACTTGATGGGATCATTTTTGGTCACAAACAAGATTTAGTGATGGAGTGTGTATTGTCGCAACCTGTGCAAGACCCAAATCAAGGCCACGCAAGTTCTCTCAACTTATGTATAGTTTATCTTAGAAATAGTGAACTTCTTGCTCAAGTAGTATATTGGGCATTCTTTCACGTCATTTGGTCTTTTTTGGGCTAACATGGCTCCCAGTGATTCGTCATATATGGTTAAGTACAGAATCAAGGGAATTTTAGAGAGATGGGGCACTAAGACTGGTGTGTGAGTGAGATAGTGTTTTATCTTCTTGAAGGCGCCTTGGCATTTGGCATCCCACCTAATTTTTGCATTCTTTTTTAGGAGCTTGAAGAATGGCTTCGCTATTTTAGACAACTGACAGATGAACCTCGCCACATAATTAAGTCGTCTTATTAGGCTGCAGACTTCCTTGGCAGTAGTCAGGGGTTATAAATCACATATGGCCTTAACTTTTTTATAGATCATCTCTATGCCCCTACTACTGACTATGAACCCTAACAGCTTCCCAGATCTCACTCTAAAAACGCATTTTGTGGGATTGAGGTGTAGCTTGAATTTCCAAAGATGTTCGAATAATTTTAGCAAGACTTCAACATGGTCCTCACCTCGTCTTGATTTTGTGATCAGATCATCCACATATACTTCGATCTCCTTATGCATCATGTCATGAAACAATGTGACAATGGCCCTTTGATATGTTGCCCTAGCATTCTTTAGACTGAAAGGCTTCACTTTGTAGCAAAAAGTTCCCCAATGAGTTACGAGTGATGTTTTGCTCCTATCTTCCTCCATACAAATTTGGTTATATCTAGAAAAACCATCCATGAAGGAGAGTAACTCAAATCCCGCTGTACTGTCAACCAAGACATTGATATACGGAAGCGGAAAGTCGTCCTTGGGACTTGTTTGATTTAGGTTGCGATAGTCAACACACACCTTGATTTGCCCATCTTTCTTCATTATAGGCACGATATTTGATACCCAATCAGGATACCTCATCACTTCAATAAAATCTACCTTCAATAGTTTCATCACTTTTTCTTTGATCTTGTTGGACACCTTTGGTTTAGTTCTCCTAAGTCTTTGCTTCTTGGGTGGCACATTAGGATCCGTTAGCAAAGCATGTTCCACAATTTCGGGGTCCAATCCCGGCATATCAGCATATGTCCAGGCGAACACATCTTGATATTCTTTTAGGAGATTAGTCATCATTTTCACCTTTGATTATGAGAGGTATGCCCCAATTCTTACTTCCCTAACATTCTCTACATCACCCAAATTTATGGTGACTGTTCGTTCTTCTGTCTACGGCTTCGATTCTTCATGTCGATTCCATTCACACTCGATCCCCTTCTGATTGTCATCATTGGTGTCATCAGAACCTAAGAGGCTTTCTTCATGCACATTCGGGTCACATGAGTCCTTATCTTAATTATGCATAATGAAATGCTTGAGATGTGATGAGATAAGTTAGAGTATGTCAACAATAAAAATCATGCATGTTGTTTTCGAAGAATTTTTGAAGTATTTTTTGTAAAAAGTTTCAAGAACTCATCCTCATATCCTCGTATTTTCTTGTCCTTGCAAAATAGTCAAACTTAGCATGTGGAGGCCTAGGCCTCAGCGATCATCATAATACTAGTTTGATATGCTTCTACATTGCCTTAATAAAACACGCGTCTATTTTAGTGAATGAGGAAAAATAAGACCATATTTTAACACACACCACCCTTGACCAACGGGTCAAGATTGGGGCTGACCATAGTTCATGTTACAAATGACATAAACAAGAAAGAAAAAACTACGAGATCTCACGTAGGGGAGAAGACATAAAATGGAAGACTAGGCTAAATGAAAACTGCCCTACTCTAGAGAGACAACTATGATTGCGGAGGACTCAACTTCCTCACACGCCAAAATAGTGCATATGACGTCCTCCTTGAATAGCTCGGTCACACAACAAATGTCCCCCTCTTCTTCAAATAACATCCTTAGAGGTCTCGGAAATGTCTCTTCCAATAGCGGGAGAAAAAGCTTCTGATTGCCCATGTGACGCCCAAAATTTCATTAGTAGATTAAGCATATTTAAGACTTTATATATATACATATATAGATATATATATATATATATAAAAGATATATGTAAATAATAAATAAAATAGTAATAACCCAGAAAAATAAATCAAAACTCAAGAAGAAATATTTAGTAAAAAAAAGAAAAAGATTGTCAAAAGAATTTTCTCCATAAAGCAAGAATATATGAAGCCCCACCACTTCTCCCCCATGTGATGGTAGAAATAAAAAAAATATAATACTAAAAATAAAATAAAATTTTAGAGAAACATTTGCTTTGCTTCCCCACGTTGCGTCCAGATGTTGTCGAAGAAAGGGGGAGGCTACACGTATTCCGTTTCCTTTCTCTCTCTCTCTCTCTCTCTCTCTCTCTCTCTCTCTCTCTCTCTCTCTCTCTTGCTAAGAACCCACACTCTCCTGCGTTTTCTCTACCGAAATACACCGCTCTCCTCTCCTCTTACTTCTGTTCATCTCCACCGAGCCCAACCCCATCTCGGCCTTTCACGACCAACGCCTTCATTAGTATCAGAATCGTCGCCGTTCGGTTCCATTCGGAGTTTTTGCCATCGACTGCGAGGCCCAACTTGCCCGACGCTTCCTCTTCCTTCTGTTGGTGAAGAAAATCCAGGCAAGTGGGTTGTTCTTGTAGTCTCGCGTCCCTGATTTTGCTTGTTTGGTGCTGCATGTTGGTTTAGGGTTGGGTATCTACGATTGGGGGTGCAGGGGATGACTAGTGAAGCTCCGTTCACGGTTGAGATCGTTAGCCGGTAGAGCCGATTGCTGTCCGATTGCGACGTAGTGTCGTTCTTGGAGTCCCATCTACATGGGTAAACCATAGGAAGCCATGTATGCGTGTGTCCGTTCTCTTTTTCACACGTTTCTTCGATTCCATCTTCTAGAATCATCTTTTCTTGAGCTGTGGGTTGCTGTATTCAGAGAATTTTGATGTTTCTAGGGGCTGTTATTCTTGATATTGTTTAATTAATTCTGGGTCGCTGGACTAGAAGTTAAGGACTAAAATGATGTTCTTGATTTGAGTTGATTAGATTAAATTCTGGATTTTGAACAGCTATTGCCGGTGGGATGTGGGTGTCGGATTCTAACTGGGTCAGCAACCCATGGACCCCAAATGCTGTGAGTGGTTCCTTAGGCTGAATTCTGGTCTTGGGTATTGAGAATTGGGGAGGGAATAGTAATGTCGTAAAAGAAGTTGCCAAGTATTAGATTGTTTCATTTTCCTTTTGGGCTTGGAGAAAGGTTGGATTAGTTTCATTAAGTTTAATTAAAGATGAGTCTTGTTTATGGTCTGAACTTCTTGCCTTTGGTGAGTTCTTGAGTTAAGATGTTTCTGTTTTAGAGAGATATAGATAGAAAGCCTTTTGTTTTGTGTCACTTTAAATTCTAGAGATGAAGATGAGGCAAAGAACCATTTAACTTAAGATAACACCCATTAGATTCAGTTTAACTCATAGTTATAGTTATATGAATACAAGAACATGTAGATAGAAGCAATTCATTTTAAAACAGAGAAACTGTTCTGTAGAAAACGACCTGACCTTTGATGGTTCTTCAAATTTTCTGTAATTATCTATCCGAAATTTGACTTCATGTCCTTGATGGAAGTTGTAAATGACATCTTTAGGAGTAACATATTAAAATTTGAGAATAAACGGATAAGTGTTGGCTGGAGAAACGAATTTCTTTTGTAGATACTAAATCTAAGAGTTGCTGCAGAATTTTGAGGAGAAGACAGTAAATTACTGCTCTTAATACACTGAGATTTAGGCTTAAGTTTCTTCATGAAAAATGTTAATCTAGGTCCCTTTTATAACGTACTGAAATTTCGTAATATTTTGATAAGGGTTGATTTACTTTCTATGTTTGTAAACAGAACTGCTCCTTTTTGTCCATAACCTGTTGATCTGAGAATATATATTAGTTGTTGTCTCTTGTATTGGATTCTTAATTGGCTGAGATTATTGGTGCTACAACAAGGTGGAACTATGAATGTATGATTGGCTAATGAGCCAATGTGAGACCCCGGGTGTCGGGATGCTTGGAGAGGGGTGAAAAGAAGTAACAGTGTTCTCTCCAGAGGTCTGAGAAGGGTTGAACAACTTCTCGGGGGACCTCGTGATGCCAGGTTGGGTGCGAGGGGGTTCAGGGTGGAGTGTCGTCTCCCCCTGGATGATTGTTGCAGCTAGTTTTCTGTGGACTCAATAACTTGATGATTTTGTTTACTTATTTGCCCTGTTTTTGGCCAATCCAAGTTAGGACTAACTGCCCACTTGCTGAGTTTTTATTTGAAAAACTCACATTTGTTATTATGTTGTTTCTTCAGAGTAGAAGATGTCGATTGCACCGCCTACCCCGCTCGCTACCACAACGACCCTCTTCTATGGCTCCCCCGCCGACTTTGTGTGGCGGCAAGAGGACTTCTTGGACCGACATTTCCCGGGAGTAATCTTTGTCAAATACACCTCTTGTTTGACAATAGATACAGGGGCACCTATGGGACCGGCTTATATGGTCTTCGTTGCCCTTTACGCTCGGGTAGATGGACGGCTGGTGGGACCCTTGATGATATATGATGATGGACTGGGGCAGGGTGGTGGATCTGCGGATTAGGAGGTAGCAAAGAAGTCTGGACGTGTGGGAAGATTTTTGTTTGTAGTTGTTTAACAACATGTACATACCCAAGGAGAGGCGGGATATTTTGTGTTCGTGGTTTAGAGTGTTTTTTTGTAGAAATCCCCCTCTTAGTAACATCTTCCCCATGTGTAAATAAATCAAGTTTATGATAATGGAGCCGAGTATCTCAGTTTCTTATGACTCCGCTTGATTGGAAAATTTTATTTTAATTCTTGAAGTATAATTAAGATGAGTGAAATCAAGATATATGCGATCCAGGGATGTCACATCCCCTGTCCTCCTCAGTTCGGGCGACACATCCACCTTGGTCTCCATACTCACTGTGGCCTCCTCGGGCACTTCGACCTCTTTGCCTTCCATGGCTTCCTTGGTTTTCACAGCACCTCGCTCGTTCTAGCCTCCTCGCTTCTTGACATATCCTAAGCCTATTCTCTTTAAGCTTTTATGAATTTCAATGGATTTTCGTACACCTTGACCATGCGATCCAAGACACTCTCCAAGATTATACCTGCTCGCTAGCGTGATTTTTCCAGTAGCTATGGCCAGCTTAAACAATTCAGGGGCCTTTGTGAAAGAACCCACAGGCAGATGAATCATGGATACTAGCTTGAAAGTTTGAAAGTTGGATTTCTCGGTACACTCAGGCTCCACATAGGGGATTGCCGTCTTGTGGTAGATCTTGAAGTTAGATTCTCCATGCATCGTGATAAGTCTGTTGCCAACCACAAATTGCACATTTTAATGAAGGTTGGAGGGAACAGTGCCCACCATGTGGATCCATGACTTCCTTAACAGAAAATTAAAGGCCCTTGGTATGTCCAACACTTGGAACAAGACTTGGAAAAGCACAGGGCCAATCAGCAACTCAAGTTCAATCTCCCTTATCACCTCCTTCTTCATCCCGTCAAAAGCCCTCATAGTTGACTTGCCAGTATAGATTCTCTCAAGATGGCCAAGACGGTGGAGCGTAACCAACGGACATATATTGAGTGCAGAACTATTATTAATCAACACTTTACAGACAAGAGTGCTCTCATACTTCATCGACATGTGCAGCACTTTGGTATGATTAGGACCATTGGGGGGAAGATCCTCATCAGTAAAGGAAATTTGATCTTTCAGTAGAATGGCCCAGCAAATTCTTCCAGTTAGACTTCATCAATTGTTTCTGGCACGTGTACCTCATTAAGGACTTTCTGCAAGATGTCTCTATGCTTCTTGGAAGATTTGAACAGCTCTAAGAGAAAGATTTGAGCCGGCAACTTCTGTAGTTGGTCTATCACATTGAACTCACTGGATTTTATCACAGCCAAAAATTGCTTTGCCTTCTCTTCGGTCACGACTTTCTTTTCGACTCCTTTATCGGGTGCATAACAGCGGCCCAATCATGTGACTGTGTCCACCTCATTCGTCCCGTAATTCCAAGGTATTGTTTTGGGAGGGTGCTCCAACACTATCATTCCATCTTCCTCTTGGAGTGGCAATTCAACTGTGATCAATGTCATGCTCTTTCCCGTGACTTCGATTCCCGACAACTCCTTGACCATAAGGTCGATCACTGTGGACTTTGTGATTTCCATTTTGACATCACTGGTGGGCTCCTCATTAGATAGTTCAATCACCATTGGGGTTATCATAACTATCACCCATTCCTCGTACAATGCTAGTGTCTTCGAGACTCTAGGCACGATCTTCTTCACTTGAGGGATGCAAGCAAACTTGCAGAAAGATGAATAGAATGATGATGGAACTATCATGAATACGGACCTCTCTTCCTCTCTCCGTGTCGAATTACCCCATGGCTACATCTTACAGACGCGGTTTCATTTTTCCTCTAGAGTCACATCTTCTTGACCTCTATAGTATCTTGCCAACATTAAGGACTCATATAACTTGGAAGCATCCACTACTAGAGGGCGTTGACCTACCAATGTCTCCTCGAAAATTGAGTTCACTCTCTCTGCATGATTTAGTAGAGGGTTCTGCTGCATGTTAGGCTAAGCTTCCCTGAAAGTCAAGACGCCCTTATCTAGCAGTTGTTGAACTTTGTATTTCAGTACGTAGCAATTCTTTACGTCGTGCCCCCTTTCTCACATGTGGTACTCGTAGGTCTTGGTCACATCGAATCCAATAAACTTCGAGGGATTGTCTCTAGGTAGCTTTTTTGCGACCATTCTCTTTTCGAGAAGCATGGGTAATAGCTTTGACAATGAGCACGATAGTGGGGAAAATTCTCTTTGAATGGGTCTCTTGCCCTTGTCATATGCTCGTGACAAGTTCCCTTGAACCACTATAGGCTTGTGTGCGGGCGTTGCAGGCAGCCTAGGGAGGAGTGGCTCTTGCACAAGCGCTACTTCAACTGCAGCTTCCTTATCTTTTCTCGTTGAGAATTTCTTCATGTGTTTCGCCTGTGGCAGCCCCATTAATTCAGGTCAACTTCAAGGCACTCTTTGGCCTCCTCAAGCTCCCTTTTGAGGCGTTTGATCTTGACTCGATGGGTGATCGTCAATGTCATGTTAGGAATCTTTGGGCGTAGGCTCTCCGGGATCTTGTGCCTAAGGATGTACTCCATTGAGGCAAGTAAGTCTTCTCTTGCCTCCCTAACTCTTCTTCAAGCCACATCAGCTTATGAGGGTGGCATATATCCCACATCGACTTGACTAACAAGACAAAGTCTTTGTGATCTTGGTATCCATCATGGAAGTCTATCTTAAGCGAGTCTTCTTGAATTGTTGGTGGAAGTTGTTGAACCTTTTAGAACTGGCGGGTGACTTGGGTTGGGTAATATTCGGTGACTCCAGTGATACCCAGCAAAGGAATAAGTCTAGTAAGCCACACACATGAATTGCGCTTCTTGAACTCGAAGCCATTTGGCATGCCATTGGAAATCCTTAAGTCTGGGGTCAGTCATGAAAACTAAGCACTCAAAATAATGATAGTCAAGGGCAAATGTTTTCTTATCTCTAAACTTCAAGATAAGGTGGCTAGAGTCAGAAATGTCACTCACGGTCATCAAGGTACCGAACCCCTTAATGTGAGAGAGGAACAAAATTTGCAATAGTTCAGGAGGAGCATGTAAAGCTTTGTCATTGTTTCCTTTAAAATGAGTAAAGGAAAGAAAAGTTTCAATCAGGACGGCATTAACAAAGTCCTTTCCCATACACACTTCACGAACTACCCATGCCACGGAAGGAATAATAGCATTTCTATAATGTGGGAATATCACGAACCCGAAGAAAGCTAACAGGAAGATCTTATTCTTTTGGAAAGATGTGGCATTTTAAAAAAGCTCATTTAGGAATGAAAACGGGCAAGTATTGTGATTGACTTTCAAAACTTTTCTCACGTCCTCTCCATTAACTCCAAGGAACTCAGATAAGGTTGATGCATGCTTAGTACCTATAGGTGGGCTAATTAACTTTAACACTAAGGGCTTTTCAATGGCAACACTGTATTCCTCCAAGGTTAGAGTGAGTTCGTGATCACCGAATATGAACGTGCAAGTTGCGAGGCACCAAACATGCGCTAACGTTCGCATGACACCATAATGAGTCTCTATCTCTAATAAGGGGAGTAATCGTCTGATATAAGATTGCATCTAGTCATGGCTAGTCAGATCCAATCTATCCCACCATGCGCGAAGCTCGGCTTTTGGGATGGAAATGATGTGAAGCTCGAGTACCCTCATTGTATGCCAACCAAAGTTACGACAAACCTAGTTTGTCATGGACCGACCAAAAGGAAGGCGAATAAGTAAATTGTGAATAAAAGAGGTCAAAAAGTTTACCCTACTCATTGAGAAGAAATACCAATGACATAAACATGCACATGGGGCAGTGGTTCGATTTCTACTCAGGATAAGTGTTCCAAAAGTCCTATAACTTGTCACGAAAATGCATTTCAGTTCTAAAACTTACAAAAAGTGCATTTAAGTCCTAAAACTTATCAAATTGTTTCAAACGAGTCCTAAAATCGACGACGTTAGCCTTTTCCGTTAAAAATGCTAACGTGTCATTTTAAATATTTTTTTTATTTTTCAGGTGTATTTTTTAATTAATTTTTATCCTTTTAAAAAAAATTAGATTTAAAAACTAAAAAATTAAATTTATTCTTATCTTATTTTCAACAAAAACTAAAAATAAAAGTTAAAAATTTTATTTTTAAAATTGTTAAAAAAAATCAGCGCGGCTCCTCTCCCTCACCGTCGTCACCCATCGCCGAAGGGGCCAGGCGACGGTTGCTAACCCTGGGTAGGGGTGGCCGGGCCTTGCCAGCCCCAGGCGAGGGCTTGCGACGACTTGCCCAGGGGGTGACAGCCGCCAGCCCCCCGCGAAGGCTGATGGCCCCAGATTAGGGCACCCTCGCTCAACTCTGGTGCGGGCGCCCAAATCTAGGCTCGCCGGCCCTCACGAGGGGCCGACGGCCGTCCCCCCTGGGCGAGTCATTGCTGGCCCTCACGGGGGGTTCGGCAACTGCCGCTTGCCCTTGGCGAGGCCTCATCAGCCCTCGCTCGGGGCTGGTGAGGCTGGCCCAAATTTGGCAATCCTCGCTGGCCCCGAGTGAGGGCGACGAGGCCTCGCCTAGGGTAGGTGACGATCGCCAGCCCTTGCCTGGGGCCAGTGAGGCCCGGCCACCTTTGCCCAGGACCGGCAACCGTCGCCCGGGCCCTCCGGCGATGGGCGGCGGCGGCGGCAGGGGAGAAGAGCCTCGTTGATTTTTTTTAATAAATATTTTAACTTTAAAAAAAAATTGGTAAAAATAAGATAAAATGAATAAATTTGATTTTTTTAGTTTTTAAATCTAATTTTTCTAAAAAAATGAATAAAAATAATTAAAAAAATCCATGTAGAAAATAAAAAATTATTTGAATTGCCACATCAGCATTTTTAACGGAAAAGGCTAATCGAGTCGATTTTAGGACTCGTTTGAAACAATTGGACAAGTTTTAGGACTTAGATACACTTTTTGCAAGTTTTAGGATTGGAATGCATTTTTGTGACAAGTTGTAGGACTTCTGGAACACTTATCCCATTTCTACTCTAAATGGCCCAAAATGAAGTCATAGGATCACCAGACCGAACTAATAAGATCGTGGCTAGGTCGTGTTTTCCATGACTTTGGCTTTGTCAAAGAATCGACCCATGTTGCGTGGTTGCATATCAGGGTGGGGACCTTTTATATCAAGAAAGAAATTTCAGGGTTGAGATGGGCAACTCATACTACATGATTGTAGTTAGAGTGGTATCCACCTCAACACCATCCTAAGTGACCCTATGCGGCTTAGGTCCAGTGGCAAATAGTGTGTGCCATAGTGTAATGCGATGCAAGGAACGCATGCATAACAATTTATAAGCGAGCAACACTTCATATATAAATAAACCATTCATTCCTACACTCGCTACAAAACAAGGGTTAGCAATCACTTCCCCTTATTCCTCCCATTTTGCATAAACATTTAGCACCTGACTTGTTATGGCGTACCTTAGATCCTTGTGCCAAATAAAAATATATATTTTTGAACAAGATTAATTTTGGCCTAAGTCCTCTAAGGTCTAAAACTAGTCCCAGTGGAGTCATCAAGCTGTCGTGACCTATCCCTCAGGGGGAGGGAATAAGTTTATGGGGTATTGTCTAAAGGATGGACCTAAAGCCCATGATTAGGCGCTGACCCTCTCAAGTCCATACCTCGCATGATGTTGGGGTATTTTTAAGAACTTTGTAAAACGAAGTCATCACTAGCCTATTGGAGTCGGCTAGAAATCAAGTGAGACATGAAAATGTATCTCACTTCGTACGCAACCAAAGAATCTGGGGTCGAAGACTTGAATACACTAATTAACCAATTAGTACCCTTTCGGTACCTAATATTATTCATTTTAAAAGAAAAGATTTTTATCAGGCATTTTTGATTGATTTTCACTTATCCACTAACATGTGAGGTGATCGTGCGGATATGCAATCATTAAAATAATAATTATAACTACCAAGATCCTAATTGTAGTAAAATTGAGCACATGCAATTAAACATAGTTAAATATGCAAATTAAACAGGTGATATAATCAACATATGAGCAAATAAAGGCCTAATTACACTAAGAATGCAAGACTTGGCAATTCCCAACAAAACCTTACATTTTTTAGATTTTCGAATTTTTAAAAAATATATATTATTTTATAATCTTTTACTTTAAAAAAATATTTTTTTTGGCGAATCGAGTTCGGTCCACTCTAACCCAACCCGTGTTTGACTTGGTTGGGGCGAACTAGTCAAACCCGCCTGGGTCCGGTCGGGTTGGGGGTCTGGTCAAGTCAAACTCGCCCAAGCGAGTCAGGCTCGACTAGCCCTAGTCGAGCTTGAACTAGGTTGGGATTGGGCCTCAACCAATGGGCCCAATCCCCTGCAAAAAAAAAAAGAAAGTTCCATAATCCCACAACCCAAGCCAACTCTAGGTTGTGGGCTACGAAAGAGAGAAGTTGAGCGGGCATAAAGATCTGGCCCAGCTCAACCTGCAGCCTCTGGTCACAACTGAGGACGGCATGCAGCTCCGGGGGGGGGGTTCTTCGAGGAGGGTGATGGTGGCCAGCATCGATTAGGGGCCTAGTCGGAGGTGGTAAAGGGGTTGATCGAGACTCTAAACGACGAACCTATGCTTGGGTTTCAGTTGGGCATTTTAGCGAACATGTGGTAGGTGTTCTGAGAAGCAAGGGTTTCAGTGTTCGGCTGAGGTCCGAGCATAAGTCCTAAGAGCTACAGAGGTGTGCCGAGGTGACAGGAAACACAGCGGGGATGGGTGGTGGCCAGAGCTTGCTTGAAACGGTCAAGGGAGCTTTGGCCGGCTCGGTACAACACACACACGTCAAGTGTTTGGCGAAATGCCTACCCGGGTTCTAAGAAGACAGCGGCGGTCGGCGTTGGTTGGGTGGCTCACCGACAATGGCAGGGCATCCTGTGAGCGCGTTGGCAGCGGTAGCAAAAGGCTAGAGACTCATTTACTACTCTCTTCTTTTCTTCTCCCTTCTCTCCCTCTCGGTTCTCCATTTTCTATGTTCTGTCCTATTTTCTTTTCTTCTACAGGTCTGCTCGCCAAGACCTCTGTCGCACCGGCTCCCCTTGCCGACTTGCTCTCAACCCGCGAATCCCATTGCCCACCTACCCTTTTGATCCTCCTGTCCTTTGCTGCCACTCCCTCATTTTTTTTTTTTTTTAATTTCTGCAGGTTGCGTGGATGCTAAGGGAGAGAAGACCAATGGAGCTCGGGCTAGGCCGAAGGGAGTGGGCTTGGGCCGCACAGGGGAAAGGGTCGGGTCAACCTAGGGTCAGATCTAGCCCAACTCGACATCTCTTGCCCTCTTCTTCTTCTTTTTTTTTTTGTGTCTTTTTGTTGTTTGTTTGTTTGTTTTTTTAAATAGGTGTCAACAAAAGGGTAGTTCCAGAAATTTGTAGACATCAAAAGATTCTTCACTATTCAAATGAGCATTTTAGATCGAATTTTGCAAGCCCTTCTCGAGGCACGTGCAAACTCTCATTCAGACTTTGTCCAAAAATGCTTAAACCCTTTTATGGAAAAATCATGATTTCTTCATTAATATTTCTTTTATAAAAAATGAGGATGTCAATCTCACCTAACCTAATCATTTTGGAATGAATCTAGAACAATTACTTTTAGCTTAAAAGGAATGTTCAGATTTGCTTAATCAAGGATTAATCGAGCCCTCAAACTCTCAATAGGCTTGCGAAGCGTTTTATACCAACAAACGAGCAGAGTAGAGGAAAGATGAGACTGGTTATTAATTATTAGCCTTTCAATCAATTCGTGTAGGATGATAAATTTCCTCTACCACATCAAAATTCTTTATTTTCTAGCCTCACTCAAGTTAAAGTATATTCCAAATTTGATCTTAAAAATGAATTTTGGCAATTGGGAATTTGCCCTAAAGATAGATACAAAACTAGATTTTGCATCCCGAATCAACATTTCCAATGGACAATGCTCAAAACAACTCCCTTATTATTTTAAAAAGTTATGTGCAAAATTTTCCAGCCCATCTTGACTAATGCTCAAATTTACATTGACGATATCCTCCTCTACAGCCCAAATGAGGATTTTCATTATAAATTATTAGCCTAATTTGTAGACTTAGTGTGAAAACATGGCATCATGCTATCCTAGAAGAAAAATATTATTTCCCAAAAGGATATTGAATTTCTTGAGACGCACTCAAAGATAGAACTTATTATCTTGGTCATCAAATCGTTGAGGAATTGCAAAAATTTCCTAATGAAAATCTCTCCCACAAGCATGTCCAACAATTCCTTGGGATTATAAATTATCTTTAGGATTTTTGTTTAAAAAATCACATAGTTTGTAAATCAACTACAACAAATGCTCAAAAAAGATACTCCTCCATGGGGACCATAGCACACTAAGTCTATAGGCAAACTTAAGGAAATTTTCCAACATCTCCCTTCTTTGCAAATCCCATTCACATGAAAAAGAATATTACAAATAGATGCCAATGATGAGTATTGGGCTGCTATTTTTTTTTTTTTTGAAGAAATTGATGGAAAGAGGCGAGTTTGTGGACATAAGAGTGGGAAATTCACGTAAGCAGAAATGCATTATTGCTTTATGTTCAAAGAAAATTTGGCAGTAAGATATAGCATCAAGAAATTTGAATTCCATCTTATAGGACAACATCTTGTGGAGATAAATATGTCCTCATTATCTCAAATGTTGAAGTTTAAGCAAAAACAAATTCCATATCCACAACTTCTCAAATGTGCAAAATGCTTTTTGAAGTATTCTTTGGAGACCAAACATATTACGGTAAAAAAGAATGTACTTGTTGATTTTCTATTCAAACCAAAAGAATTTATAGTTATCACATCCATAAATATGTATGTGGTAAGAGATTCAGGAGGCAGTTTCAAGGCCTGAGAAATCAAGCCCAAATTGCCATCATATTCATACTTGCTAGAAATCCCTAGGCTTATCCAAAATAATGTTCTTATTAAAAATCTTGAAATACTTATATGGCAATATCGTTTCCATATTTTTAGTGAATATGATGGTCTTCTTCTCAAGCCAGATGGATTGCATCCAAAATATCTATTTATTTATCCTCTCACTTTCTTCCTAAAGGAAGAATTTCCAAAAAAACTTAAATGATTTTATTAGTATTTATTTAATCTTTATACCATTGCCATTGAGTTTCCAATGGCTAAAATGCCTCTTATTATCAATAGAATTACTCAAGGAGAAGCCAAGCATAAATAGCTTGGGGACATGCTTAGTTGGTTTAAACCATTAGGTGCATGAAAAAATATTTTTTAATCCTAACTTAGAGTATGCAAACCTAACCTAGAACTTTATACAATTGTTTTATTTTCTAGGCCACGGGTATTTATTTGACCCACTGGAAATATGTGCAAAACTCCGACCTGTTCAAAATGATATTTTTTGCAACACTTCCCTGAAAAATCTCAGCTTATCCTTGACAATACCGGGAATTAGAGAGGATATTATGCTAGTACAATCAACTTATTCCGCTAGAAGCTTGGCCAATAGAAAATAATCTTGTTTCTTAGCATCATTGTGATGAATATCACGTTACCCGTCCAACGATGATGCTTGCTTGAGGAAATACTACGAAATGGATGTACTAGATACTTCTGAGTTGCCAACAAATTCACAAGATCCATCATCATCAAAAGATCTATGGGGCCTTACCAAAAAAAAAAAAAAAAGATCTATGGGGAGAACCACTATCACAAGATCATTTTGATCATAATGAATTACAACTTGCACTCAGTTTAGGTCTCGACAGAGAAAGTCCATCACTCCAACTTGGGGATTTACGCCAACCTAGTCTTCTAGCAAGTTCCGTTGATACTCCTACAAGTTCTCACTAGACATCCAGAAGACCATGGTTGATCGAAGTAATTGAAAAAATAGAAAAACTCTTTGAAATGCTCAAGCAACAGCATGTAGAAAAAAAAATACTCCTAATCCTCTTAACATTTTGTCCATCTCATACCAACTTCTAGATGATACATGTACCAATCATCTTGAAGCTTTGGAGATCGAAAGAATGCTAAAAGAATATCGAAGGTAGAAGTATGGAGAAGACTCGGACGACAGCACTGAAGAGACTATTCATAGGCATAATAAGTGAAGAGAAAGAAGACTCTACTAGAGACTTATCCAAGACAAAGCAGAAGAGATAGAGGAATCACGTGAAAGAAACAAAAAAGTTGACCCAAAGTACTGTAGCGAATTGTTCATGTACTATTTGGCACTGTTTGATACCATAGTATTGTAGCGAAAGTGAAAAAAAATGGAATAATGAGTTTAGAAGTCAGTGCATTAGTAGAAAGGCTTAGAATGTGCAAATAATTGGCTTTTGTCGACCAAACAAGGTTTGTAAAGTTCTAGCATGTTGTTTTATGCTTATATAAGGTAGCGTACGTAGCTGTTAAGGGGCAGAACGTACCCTCTCTAGAAATAAAATCGTGCGGTTTGCTATAAATCCCTAAAACCTTTCCTCCCTCTTCCTTTATGCTTGGTATGATTCTTTAAAACTAGAAATGTTCATATCAATCCTAGTAGTATGCTCTACACTTGCCATAACGTGGAACCTGTGCATCAAAATTATGCTACCCTAAAATATTCTATGATATGAGTCAAAAAACAAAGAATTTGATGGCTAACAGACAATCCATATTTTGAGACCAAGGAAGGGCTATGCATGTGAGATAGCATACTTACCACAAATTCTATTTTTGTTTTTTCTATCTCATATCATAGGCAAATTTTTCTTGGTGAGTGTGCTCTCTTGCTTAGACACTTCCTAACATACTAACATTGTTAGTTCATTGGCTTTAATTGTGAGTATCTTTGATGAGATGACTTTGTTGTGTAATTCTTTGTTGCATATTAGAATACTAAAGTGTGAAGCTTAGTGGGATCGGTCCTATGGATCCACTTAGGAATTAGACTGGACCGACGGTCTGGTTCCTAGGTGAATCCATGGAATCAATAAGCAATTCCTAGTTCCAATTTTCGAATCAGTCTTTAGTAGGTAGTTCCTGGATTGAGGGTGGGAACACCTACTCGGACCATACTCACCCTTACTATTTGGTAACAATTTTATTCTCTATATTTCTTCTATTCTTTTGTTATCTTGAATAAAAAAAAATATTTGCATACGTCAATTAATTTTTTATTCCCTAGAAGAGATTAGTAACTAGAGAATAAATGTGGAACATAAACAAAAAGTAAAAGGAATCTACTTTTTTGTTATCATGAACAAAAAGAGAAATAAAATCATTTTAGAAAAACAAAGTCAATATAACTTAATATCTTTACACAATTGACATGAGGTCTAGGTGACACTCACATTCGGACCGGGTTTACTAACCCAATTTGATTCCCCATTTTTTGTAATAAAAAATAATAAGTAATAAAAATAAAAATAAAAATCAGAAATTTTTTAAAAAAATAAAAATTAGATTTTGAGTAATTTTATTAGATTTTTGTATTAATTCGATTTTCAAATTAGTTGAGCATAAAAAAAATGGAAACTTTTTTTTTGGATAAAAATTGAATTCAAAATTGAATAACCTCTTAGGAGGGCTTTACCACATGGATTTTTTGTTGTCTTTTTTTAGAGACAATGCCAAGTGGCAACAATTTAGTGACTTTACCGAGAGAAGATGTTTTCTTCACAAGCAAAGTATGGGTGTGACTTGAGATTAACACTCTTCTTCACCATCTAAAGTAGCTAGCAAATATCACTTAGAGAGGGGTGAATACGTGATTAAATAAAATCCTGACAATTTAAAGTGGAATAAAAAGAGTCGAGATAAAAGTTTGAACAAGGATCGGATTTTAAAACAAAATTTAGAATCGGTGGTACAGTGGAACAGACTTGAGAAGCACCTTGCAAGTGTACAATAGACTATAACAATAAACAATAAGAGTTTAAGGATATGAGAAATTGTATACGAGGTTTATGGTGATTTGATTTATATCAAGCCTATGTCCATTCTTTCACGCTAACAGCCTACTAACTAGATTCCACTAGATGATCAACAAGAGAATATTGAGTATTAATACTCACTGATAAGTCACACTATCTCACTCAGTCACTCTTTATGTACTTCTCTCACGATCTCAAAATCGAAGCTTACAAAAGACAAATGTATGGTCAAAATACACTCAGACTTTGGAATTCTAGATTCTTAGTCTCGTCTCTTACTTGCTCCTTGGCACCTTGGTTTTCTTATGTACTTCTTCACTTTCAAACTAGCTGCTAGACAGTTTCCAGAATATTGCCTTCCAATCTGTAGGTTGGACATATCTGTATCAAGAATATTAAATAGCCGTTGAGTGATATAAGCAAATCTTCACTTGATTTTGGTCTCCCATACAACTAGAGCATTGGTTTTCATAAATAGAGCTTATTTATTTAAAAAGAACTTATCTCAATATTGATTTTCCAATCAAATAAGATTGAGTCAATCAAATCTTTTTAAGTGTGAAATTTAAACTAGATCACTAACCGTTATACATTTTGGCTTAGTCACGTCCTAGACTTGCCTCGTTCTAAATTTGCCTTGTTCTTAACTTATTATGTTATGAATTTGCTACGTTCTGAAATAACTATGTTATGAATTTGCTATGTTCATAACTTGAGTCAAGATGGGAATAAATGTAATTCTCTCAGTTTGAAATTCCTTATCTTCAGTATAAGGTCGAAACTTAAGTTTGAGTATGTTCCATCTGAAGTAAAATTTACAATCTATACTAGCTAGATCGAGATGACTTCACTCCAAGAGTATTTTCCTAGATCAACATACTTCAAGACAATTATCAGACTTACCAAATTCTCATGGACAACTTTTTCAACTTCAAAATCTACTAGACACCATCATCATCTGCAATTTTGTTTTAATAGAAAATTAGATAGCTCTAAACAAGTCTTTTGCATTTCCACTTTTCTTGTGTTAATAATGGTCAAATAAGTCCGTGCTCCATGGAATTCTAATGTCATTTGCTTGAGATTTGATGAGTTTGTGCAAATAAGTGCTAGCAGCTCCATCCTTAATTGTTTCATTGTTGTACATTCCAAGAACTTTTCCTAAATCTTCAATGTAACTTTAAACTTTTAATTTGTTCAACTCGGTCTCTCAACTTTTCATGACAAAGTTAAATTAGTATGTTGGTAACCATTCACAAGTTTTCATACTTACATTATTGTAATTTTCTTAAAAACAACAAAGAAAAAGTGATTTTTTATGACCTTCTTACCTTTTGGGTCCTTATAAATATTACATAGTTACATTTATGTAAATTTTAGCTTACTATCTCTATAATATTAGAAGTAGAAACTCAATTAGAGTTGTATCGGATTGACATTCCTCCCATTTTAATCCTAGGCACTTTCTAGAAGAATGGCAATATTTTATGGTAGTTCGTCGGAAATTGTTCATGTTGGTGCTAGTTGTCCTACGCGGTACGACCATGCTAACGTGAACAATTTTTTTAATTTTTTTAAAAATCAATTTTTAATGTATATTTTATTCTTTTCTTTTCTTTTTCCTACTTCCTCCACTGATTGCTCAACCTCAGTGATAGCTAGTTATAGGTCATAAGTGAGGGCCAACCTCGCTAGGCTCGGGGGAGGTCAAGCCTTGTCGCGATATGGCAAGGTCAAGCTTGCAAAATCTAGTGATGTGGAACCTCACTTGAGGCTGATGAAGCTTGAGCTTGCCAGCTCGCGCTTGTGGCAAGTTGTCACCAAGGCCAAACGATTAGCAAAGGAAGAAGCAAAATAAAATAAAAATAGAAAGAAAAGAAAAAATAAAATAAAATAACCAAATATTTAAAAAAATTGATTTGAAATTCTTTTTTACCTTGATGGGCTCGGGCACAGGTATTGAGGAGCCGAGCTCGAGCTCACTATTATCAGGCCTAGTGTCATGGGTCGATCAATTTCAATTGATCAAACCTATGCGGCCTTAGGATTTGTGATCCCAAGTCAGCCTACTCACTCGCACGCACAACACAAGGGATGGTTTGCACAAGGGGCAAATTGTATTTAGTATGAATGAGTTAAGTTCAAATGAGGGGGAGGGACCCCTTTTATATAAGTTCGGGTCTAATCTCGGCCATGGATTGTCCCTCTAATCCAACGGTTGTGTTTGAATCCGTATCATCATTACAAGGCTACTAGCAGGCCACTCGATGGCTACAAGCTTTGGGAAACAGCCGTGGTATAAGCACAAGTCAGAAGTAAGATCGCGGGTAGCATGGGCGGATTAGGGCCAGCAAGGGCGTGTTAGAGCCGCCTGACATGGAGCAGGTGAACAACTCCAGGCGTGTTCAGGGGCTGGCCAAGCATTGATTAAGAGTTGGCCATTGGTCATGCACGAGTCGCTCCTTGTATCGAGCATGGACGGATCAACACGGATCATGGATCGTGCAGGGGCCAATTGGTGGATCGATCAGTCAATTGATCAAGGATCGATTAGGGTCGATCATGGACTGATACAGGATCGGTCAGGATAGGGACCGATCAAGGTTGCATGTAGGCAAGCCCTTGGGCGTGACTTGGCCAATCACAGATGGTCTTGGACATGCTTCGTCTGTGGGTTGTGTCATTCTCCCCCACCTAATCGGGCGACGCCCTCATCACGTCTATGGCATGGAAGGCTTTAATGTGCTTCTTGAATTGCCACAGGCCCTCAGAGGGTTTCCAACTCGCTTAAATCTTGGGAAGGCCCTTCCATTGGACGAGGTACTCATTTCTTGGCGCATAATATCTCTTTCGTATGATCCGGTCGACCATGATGCATTCAACATCTCAATCATAGGAGGTCTTCACCCCAAGGGGTGCTCGTTGTGATGTGCCCCGATTCGGATCATCCTCATTTGTATGGAACGGCTTCAGCATGCTCACGTGGAACACAGGGTGTACCTTGAGCTTAGACGGCAAGTCCAGCTTGTACACCACCTTCATGATCCGTTGCAACACTAGGAAGGGGCCTTCATGGTGACGGATCAGCCCTTTGTGCATGTCCCGGTATCAAAGCATGAGGTGCAATTTGGCCAACACCAAGACCCCAACTTGAAACTCCACATGCCATCACTTCTTGTCGGCCCACTTCTTCGTGCGCTTCGAGATTCTATCTAAGGACGCCCGCGCCAAGTCCGCATGTTCGTGCCACTCCTTGGCAAGCTTATACACGGACACATTGCTTCCTCAGTATCTCAAGGCGATCACGCTTGGCATAAGCGAATGTTGCCCAGTCACGATCTCAAACGGGCTTTAGTTTGTGGACTTGCTTCGCTGCAAGTTGTATGAGAATTGGGCCACGTTGATCAGCCACACCTAATTCGCTTGCGTGTTGCTCACATAGTGCCAGAGATAGATTTCCAGCAATACATTCACCCACTCTGTTTGTCTGTCGGTTTGCGGATGCATGCTAGTGGAAAAGTTGAGGTTTGTCCCTAGCAACTTGAGCTTAGTTCAAAACCACCCGGTGAATCGAGGATTGCGATCGCTCACGATCGTGCGTGGAACGCCCCAATATTTGATGACGTACTTGAGGAACAGCTTGGCTGCTTCCTCAGTTAGGCAATCTTTAGTGGCTAGCACGAACGTCGTATACTTGGAGAATCGGTCCACCACGACCATGAGGATCCGACACCCTTTGGACTTCGGTAAGTTCACGATGAAATCCATTGAGACACTCTCCCATGGATGTTCCGGGATATGCAACGGCACAAGGAGCCTCGCAGGTGACCATTGCTCAATCTTGTCTTGTTGGCAAATGAGACATGTTCGCACATAGGCCTCAACGTCGTCCCGCATATGCGGCCAATAGTATTAATCCTCGACGAGTGCCATGGTATGGTGGATTCTCGGATGACCCGCCCATTTAGAGTCGTGGCACTCGTGTAGATTTCTTTTCGAAGCTTCTTGTGGAGCGGCACATAGAGTCGTCGTCCTTTGGTGTGGAAGAGATCACCCTCGAGCCAAAATTGCCTTGTCTTGCCCTCTTGAGTGTATCAAAGGAGGGCTTAGGCCGTTTGGTCGTGCGTTAGCCCCTCCTTGATACGAACTGTCCACGAATAGTCGGGCCGACTGATCACATTGGCCAATTCTAACTTCCTACTTAAGGCGTCGGCCACGAAATTGGACTTTCCGGGCTTGTATTCTAGCACATAATCAAACTCGGCTAGGAAATCTTGCCACCGAGCTTGTTTTGGGTTGAGCTTCTTCTGAGTTTGGAAGTAGCTCATGGCCACGTTGTCGATTCTCACCACAAACTGTGATCCCAAGAGATAGTGCCTCCATGTAGAAAGGCAATACACCACTGTGGTCATTTCATTTTCTTGGACCGTATGCCGTCGCTCGATATCATTCAACTTTCGAGACTCGAAGGCAACCGGATGCCCTTCTTGCATCAAGACACCACCAATGGCAAAATCATAAGCATCGGTCTTTACCGCATACAGTTTGGTGTAGTCGGGCAGCACAAGCATTGGCTCTTCGGTCATGGCCCACTTCAACCGATCGAACGCCTCTTGACACTGATCCATCCACTTCCACGGCCTTTCTTTTTTTAAACATATCTGTGAGTGGCACGATGAGGCGCGAGTATCTCCGGATGAAACGCTGATAATAGTTTGTGAGATAGAGAAAGGATCTCAGCTCCACACCTCGGTTGGTGGCTCCCAATCAATGATGGCACGAATCTTGGCCGTGTCTATCCGCACTTGTCCGCCCTCGACAATGTGCCCAAGAAAAGGGACTTCTCTTTGTGCAAAGGCACATTTCTCACGTTTCACATACAAGTCATTCTCCCGAAGGGTCCAGAAAACTCGACTCAAATGCTCGACGTGTTCCTCGAGCGTTCGGCTATATATAACAATATCATCAATGTTAACCACAACAAACCGATCAAGGAACGGATGTAGTACCTTATTCATAAGAGTGCAAAATGTAGCTAGCGCATTGGTCAAGCCAAACGGCATGACGGGGAACTCATATGATCTGTAGCGGGTCACGCATGCTGTCTTCGACTTATCCCCTTCGGCAATCTGTACTTGATAGCATCATGATCGAAGGTCGAGCTTGGAGAACCATCGGGCTTCCCCAAGCTGGTCAAACAAGTCGACTATGAGAGGGATCGGGTATTTGTTCTTGATGGTTAGCTTGTTCAATGCCCGGTAGTTGATGCACATATGGAGGGATCCGTCATGTTTCTTTTAGAACAAGATTGGGGCATCGAACGGGGCCTTGGATGGCTGAACATACCCAGTATCGAGTAGCTCTTTGAGTTGTTTCCTTAGTTCTTCTAACTCAGGTGGGGCCATGCGATAAGGCGCCGTGGCCAACAATCGACCATCAGGCACGAGCTCGATCCGGTGATCAACTTCACTTTGAGGAGGTAGCTTCTTGGGTAGCTCGAGTGGCATCACATCTTGGAAAGTGTCGAGGACTCGGGCCACCTCTCCCGGTATCTCCTTCTCTTCCACGTCCTTCTCCTTTAATGCTACTAAGAAGGTCACCTTGCCCTTCTGTAACCCCTTGGTTAGCTACATGGCCGATAGCATTTTCCTATCGTGTCCCAATTCATGGTAGATTGGGACCATGCATTGACACCGTTTATCAAAGATGCATATGCAATCCGTGAAGGGCATAACACCTGCATTGATCCGATCAAGAAACCCTAGACCGAGTATGAAATCATAGTCGTTAAGGGAAATTGTCTCGATATCCTCTTTGCTTGTTCATGGACCAAGGTGGAACTCCATGCCCCTAGCCATGCCACTAGTCGGGACTTCCTTGGAGTTTACCGTTTTGAGCCAAACGGCATTATTTGTCTCGCCTGGAAGATTCAGCTTCTTCGTGACCTCTTTGGATATGAAGAGGTCGAATGCCTCGGTATCCACAAGCGCACTCATCATGGTACCACCGATCTTCACGTCCACGAACATCACTCCTTTGGATTCTTTGGCCTTCTTGGCCTTGATTGATCCAAGGATCCGCAACGATCCCAAACGCGCCTCCTTCCACAGCTTATCCTCCTTGCACAAGGCTGCCAGCTTTCCCCTTTTCAAGCAATCTCGAGCCATATGGGGTCCGTCATAAAAGAAGCACTTGTAGGTGCGTACCTTGCAATGGTATCCTCCATTACTCAACTCAGGTTGAGTCCTTGGAGGGACCAAAGGCGGTCTGCCTTAGTTTGGACGATGGTACCAACTCTGATCTCCCCCACCAGTGGCCTTTTCTCTTGGTCGAGAGTCGGGCTTGACAGCGATTGCTGGCCTATATTCCACAAGGGACTTGGCCACGAAAGTAGCCATTGTGAGATCCGTTGCATTGCACTGTTTGAGCTCTTGTTTGACCTATGGTTTAAGTCCACTCATGAACAGGTGGAACGCCTTTGTCTCGGTCATGGATGGGATTTGGAGCAGTAGCTCCTAGAATTGCTTCACATAGTCGCGGACTCTGCCTTTTTGCTCTAGGCGCTTGAGTTCCTCGCGGGCTTCCTCTTCCGCATAAACAGGATAGTAGGTTCATCAAAATTCCTTGATGAATTGAGCCCATGTCGTGATAGGATTGCCATTCCTACCATTCGACTAACGTCGCCACCATAACAACGCATCATCCGCTAAATACATGGCTCCGGTATTTACCTGAATCACATTGTCAGTGGTTCCCATGGTCTGGAAATATCATTTCATGTACCATAGGAAGTTGTCCACGTCCTATGCCACTGGTGAGCCCTTGAACTCCTTCGGCTTGGGTGCATTGGCATGGGATTGCACGATGATCACCCCGTTCATGCGTGCAGCTTCAAGCTCCGTGACCTTGTTTTTTAGCTTGGCCATCTTCGCGTGCATGGCCACCATCGCGGCCTCCCAAGTCTTGTCCCACTACTATAGCTCGTGCATGAGAGACCCCATCACCTTGACCTAGAGCTCTCTCATGCCAGCCTGGAGTTCTTGCACTTCGGCCAAGAACTCCTCCCTACCGACTTCTGCTCCATCAACAGTATGGTGCAGGTCGTCCATCAATGCCTGGATGTCCGTGACAGTCCTAGAGAGGACTGTCATTCGATTTTCCAGATCCCCCTTCGGATCCCTTGAACACGAGACGGCAAGGTTCTTCTTTGACCGAGTGGCCTTCTCGGCTCGACGCCCACGATCATCACGATCATTGCCTTACACGACTGGGACATCAGCACGAGGATCAGCCATTGCGCTAGGAACGATTGCTCTGATACCACTTGTCACGGGTCAATCAATTTCGGTCGATCAAACACCTTGCGGCCTTAGGATTTGTAATCCCAAGTCAGCCTACTCATTCACATGCACAACACAAAGGACGGTTTGCAAAAGGGGCGAATTGTATTTAGTATGAATGAGTTGAGCTTGAATGGGGGGGAGTGACCCTTTTTATATAAGTTTGGGTCCAATCTTGGCCGTGGATCGTCCCTCCGATCCAACTGCTATGTTTGAATCCATATCATCATTGCAAGGCTACGAGCAGGCCACTCGATGGCTACAAGCATTGGGAAACAATCATGGTGTAGGCACAAGTCAAAAGCAAGATCGGGGGCAGCATGGGCGGATTAGGGCCAACAAGGGCATGTCAGAGCTGCCTAACATGGAGCAGGTGAACAACTCCAAGCGTGTGCAGGGGCTGCTCGAGCATTGATCGGGAGTTGGCCACTGGTCGTGCACGGGTCGTCCCCAGTATCACGCATGGACAAATCAGCACGGATCATGGATCGTGCAAGGGCCGATCGGTGGAGCCGATCCATGGATTGGTCAGTCGATTAATCAAGGATCGATTAGGGTCTATCATGGATTGATGCAGGATTAGTCAAGACGAGGATTGATCAGGGCTGCATGTAGGCAAGCCCTTGGGCTTGACACGGCCGATCACGGACGGTTTTGGACATGCTTCGTCCGTGGGCCATGTCACTAGCATCTTGGGCACTATCATTAGTGTCCCAACCCTAGCCTTGATGGACCCAAGCACGACAATAGAGGGCTTGAGCGTAGCCTAAATGGACATGAGCCAAGATGTTGGTACCCCACCCTGCGAGAATGAGCATTGGGATTTTTGTACCTAAGCATAGAGTTTCTAGTCTAGGTGTTGTTATCTAGCCATATTTTGGAAGGTGATATTCGATTTTTTTAAAAGGAAATCATTTCTCTGAATTTAAATTCTAGTAGGGAAACATCTTCTTTTGACTCATTTTCTCAAACCAACCAAATAGCAAAAAAAATGAGGAACATGTTTTCGTGAAACAAATGAAGCCTAAAATGAAATTGTAGAGATCATAAGCTAAAATTTACTTTATGTCTGGTATGATTCTTTAAAACTAGAAATGTTCATATCAATTCTAGTAGTATGCTCTACACTTGCCATAACGTGGAACTTGTGCATCAAAACTATGCTACCCTAAAATTTTCTATGATATGAGTCAAAAAACGAAGAAGAATTTGGTGGCTAAAAAACAATCCCTATTTGAGGCCAAGGAAGGGCTGTGCGTGTGAGATAGCATACTTACCACAAATTCTTTTTTTGTTTTCCCTAACTCGTATCATAGGCAAATTTTCTTGGTTAGTGTGCTCTCTTGCTTAGACACTTCCTAACATACTAATATTGTTAGTTCATTGGCTTTAACTAGGAGTATCTTTGATGAGGTGACTTTGTTGCATATCACAATACTAAAGTGTGAAGCTTATTGGGATCGGTTCTATGGATCCACTTGGGAATTAAACCGGATCAACGGTCTGGTTCCCGGGTTAATCCATGGAATCAATGAGCAATTCTTAGTACCAATTTTTGAATCGATCTTTAGTGGGTAGTTCCTGGATTGAGGGTGGGAACACTTACCTAGACCATGCTCACCCTTACTATTCGGTAACGATTCTATTCTCTATATTTCTTCTATTCTTTTGTTATTTGGAATTTAAAAAAAAAAAACAAAAATCTATATTAATTTTTAATTCCCCATAAGAGATCAGTAACCAGAGAATAAATGTGGAACAGAAACAAAATGTAAAAAGAATTTACTCTTTTGTTCTCATGAACAAAAGAGAAATAAAATCATTTTAGAAAAACAAAGTCAATATAACTTAATACTTGTCTTTACACAATCGACATGAGGTCTAGGTGACACTCACATTTGGACCGGGTTTACTAACCCAATTTGAGTCCCCATTTTTTGTAATAAAAATAATAATAATAAGTAATAAAAAATAAAATATTCAGAAATTTAGAAAAAAATTAGAAATTAGATTTTGAGTAATTTTATTAGTTTTTTGTATTAATTCGACATAAAAAATGGAAACTTTTTTTTGATAAAAATTTAATTCAAAATTGAATAACCTCTTAGGAGGGCTTTACCACATGGATTTTTTGTTGTCATTTTTTTAGAGACAATGCCAAGTCGCAACAATTTAGTGACTTTACTGAGAGAAGACGTTTTCTTCACAAGCAAAGCATGGGCGTGACTGAGATTAACACTCTTCTTCACCATCTAAAGTAGCTAGCAAATATCACTTAGAGAGGGGGTGAATACATGATTAAATAAAATCTTGACAATTTAAAGTGGAATGAAAAGAGTCGAGATCAAAGTTTGAACAAGGATTGATTTTGGAACAAAATTTAGAAGGGATAATACCCTAAAAAACCCCAAACTGGTACACTTGTGACAAATTTACCCCAAACTATTTTTTTTATCATAAAAAACCCCAAACTGGTATACTTTTGACAAATTTACCCCAAACTGGTACATTTGTGACAAATTTACCCTATGTTAGTTTTCGTTAAATTTTATTCTCAAATTATTAAGTTAAATAATACGTGACAGTTAACCAGTATACCAATTTAGGATTTTACGTTCCGTTTGTCACAGTTTACAATTTTTTGTGATTTTTTTGTGGTATTAATCTAATTTATATAGGATATATTTGTCACAAATTTACCAGTTTAGGGTTTTTTGCAGTCGAATAAATTAGTTTGGGGTAAATTTGTCATAAATGTACCAGTTTAGGGTTTTTTATAGTTAGTCGGGGTAAATTTGTCACAAGTTTACCAGTTTGGGGTTTTTCATGGTCAAAAAAATAGTTTTGGGTAAATTTGTCACAAGTGTACCAGTTTGGGGTTTTTCAAGGTATTAACCCAATTTAGAATTGGTGGTACAGTGGAATAGACTTGAGAAGCACCTTGCGAGTGTACAATAGACTATAACAATAAACAATAAGAGTTTAGGAATATGAGAAATTGTATATGAGGTTTATGGTGATTCAATTTATGTCAAGACCACGTCCATTTTCTCACACTAATAGCCTACTAACTAGATTCCACTAGATGATCAACAAGAGAATATTTAGTATTAATACTCACTAATAGATCATACTATCTCACTCAGTCACTCTTTATGTACTTCTCTTACGATCTCAAAATTGAAGCTTACAAAAGACAAATGTATGGTCAAAATACACTCAAACTTTGGAATTCTAGATTCTTAGTCTCATCTTTTACTTGCTCCTTGGCACCTTAGTTTTCTTATATACTCCTTCACTTTCAAACTAGCTACTAGACAGTTTTCAGAATATCGTCTTCCAATCTGTAGGTTGGACATATCTGTATCAAGAAGATTAAATAGCCGTCGAGTGATAGAAGCAAATCTTCACTTGATTTTGGTCTCCCATACAACTAGAGCATTGGTTTTCATAAATAGAGCTTATTTATTTAAAAAGAACTTATCTTAATATTGATTTTCCAATCAAATAAGATTGAGTCAATCAAATCTTTCTAAGTGTGAAATTTAAACTAGATCACTAACCGTTATATATTTTGGCCCAATCACGATCTAGACTTGCCTCGTTCTAAATTTGCCTTGTTCTTAACTTATTATGTTATGAATTTGCTACGTTCTGAACTAACTATGTTATGAATTTGCTATGTTCATAACTTGAGTCAAGATGGGAATAAATGTAATTCTCTCAGTCTGAAATTCCTTATCTTCAGTATAAGGTCGAAACTTAAGTTTGAGTATGTTCCATCTGAAGTAAAATTTACAATCTATACTAACTAGATCGAGATGACTTCACTCCAGGAGTATTTTCCTAGATCAACATACTTCAAGACAATTATCAAACTTACCAAATTCTCATGGACAGCCTTTTCAACTTCAAAATCTACTAGACACCATCATCATCTACAATTTCGTTTTAATAGAAAATTAGATAGCTCTAAACAAGTCGTTTGCATTTTCACTTTTCTTGTGTTAATAGTAGTCGAATAAGTCCGTGCTTCATGGATTTCTAATGTGATTTGCTTGAGATTTGATGAGTTTGTGCAAATAAGTGCTAGCAGCTCCATCCTCAGTTGTTTCGTCATTGTACATTCCAAGAACTTTTCCTAAATGTTCAATGTAAATTTAAACCTTTAATTTGTTCAACTTGCTCTCTCAACTTTTCATGACAAAGTTAAATCAGTATGTTGGTACCCATTCACAAGTTTTCATATTTACATTTATTGTAATTTTCCTAAAAACAACATAGAAAAAGTAATATTTTTTATAGCCTTCTTACATTTTGGGTCTTTATAAATATTATATAGTTTCATTTATGTAAATTTTAGCTTACCATCTCTATAATAGTAGAAGTAGAAACTCAATTAGAGTTGTATCGAATTGACATTCCTCCCATTTTAATCTTAGGCATTTTCTAGAAGAATGGCAATATTTTCTGGTAGTTGGTCGGAAATTGTTGATGTTGACGCTAGTTGTCCTACAAGGTATGACCATGCTAATGTGAAATTTTTTTTTAATTTTTTTAAAAATTGATTTTTAATGTATATTTTATTCTTTTCTTTTCCTTTTCCTACTTCCTCAACCGATTGCTCAACCTTGATGATGGCTAGTTATAGGTCATAAGTGAGGGCCAACCTCACGAGACTCGGGGGAGGTCAAGCCTTGTCAAGATATGGCAAGGTCAAGCTTGCCAAATCTAGTGAGGTGGAGCCTCACCTGTGGCTAATGAAGCTTGAGCTGGCTAGCTCACGCTTATGGCGGGTTGTCGCCAAGGCCGAACGATCAGCAAAGGAAGAAGCAAATAATAATAATAATAATAATAATAATAAAAGAAAAAAAATAAAATAACCAAATATTAGAAAATTTGAATTTTTTTTTTATCTTGATGGGCTTAGGCACAGGTGTCGAGGAGCCGAGCTTGACCTCGATATTATCAGGCCTAGCATCTTGGGCACTATCATCAGTGTCCCAACCCTGCCCTTGATGGATCCAAGCACAACAGTAGAGGGCTTGAGTGTCATGCTCCGATCCTCAAGTGCGTGCCCATCCCTTGGTGGTTGATTTAAATTGCGATGTCTTAAGATGCGTTGTCGACCCTTTCATTTTAATGCGCATGCAGAAGCGTTTAAATAAATCCCCAAACAACACAAAGATGAGATACAAAAGCATGATCGCAATTTCACAACGACAACACACCTTTATACACAGCTGACTAGTTTATTTACAATACTAGTCTATAGATAAGAGTCTATAAAAGCATAAAGTCTACAAGTCCTCTAGGCATTCGATCCCCCAGCTGAAAACCTCGATCTCTCCTGGGAACTTGGGTCCACCATTAGTTGTAACCTCACCAAAAGCGATCTCTAACACAGACACAAGGATTTTAGAATCTTGGAGAGGACCTTCTCTGGGTCCATTTCACTCGCGATGATACCACGTTTTGAATTGATGTGGTACCCTCCGAGGTAGACCCGCATCGACTTAGACAATGGTCCTCACGAGTTCATAAACCCAAGCTCTTTGGCCCCTTGGAAGAGGAATCTCGGTGACCTGTTCAGTGACCCTCTTGGGCTGGCCAAAATGCTCTGAAGGAATCGCCATCTAAAGACTTGAAAAGGTTGAGCTCACAACAGGGTGAGACAATGTCTCAGTAAGTTCACCCCCTAAACTCTGAGTAGGAAGGAAATACGCCCAAAGGTAGTCTATGCACACACACAAGATGGAAGACTTACCTTGCCTTAGTTCCTTCCTACAAGTCAGTACGATTAATATACTCAACCAATCAATTTAATTCAAATCATCGATCCGTCGATCCACTTAGTCAATCAACTCAATTCGATACAATTGATATGATTCGTACCATATATCAATTCAATACCATTTATCGATTCAATACCATTTATCAATTCATTCGATACGATCACTGGTCACACAAGATGAAATAGATGGTCATAGCTCTCACAGGCTGATATATAGATGATAGTTCACATAAGCTGATATAGATAGATAGTAGCTCACACAAGTTGATATATGGATCATTGCTCCCACAAGCTGATAAACGATCATTGCCTACACAAGCTGAAAAAGTATACTGCTCTCACAAGCTGACATATCAAGCTCACATAGGCTAATATAGTATATTGCTCTCACAAGCTAACAATTTAATAATGCTCACACAAGTTGACGTACAATAATGCTCCCACAAGTTGTCGAATCACCGTGATAAAAATATCCGATAAAAATAATCGTGTGTGGATACACGGTCGACCTGAGCAAAAAATACAATATCTTTTTTTTTAATAGAAAATCTCACTATTTATATAGTCCATAAAGACATTTTCGGCGTTAAAAACTGACACCCGGTATTTTCTAATTAAAATACCGACATTCCATAATTTTGGAATAAATATCCAAAATTACAATTTCCACTTAATTTGCACAAATTAGCACTCAATTAAATAAACCAAACACACCATTGTAATCAGCATGAAATTCCGGTCACTAGCTATCCCAGTATAATTTTTGAAAAATAATAAATAATTAAATAAATACAGTTAATTACCAAAAATAGAAACTTAGGCCGAAATGCCTAATTAAACACCAAAATGGGCCCGAAAAATTTCTAAACAAATCTAGATAATAGCACAACTTATCTAGTCTATAATTAATTCGTTCTAACCACCTAACATGCAAAATCGAATAATTAAATCACTAATTCGTTCTAACTAACAACCTAAACCATACTTAGCCTAAACTAATCATCCATTAAATGTCATTAACTCCATAAGTAGAGTTTAGCAAGTAAATTCATCGGTGTAGCGATCTAGTGACCACAGCGATGGCAACACGAGGACAAGCGACAAACCTCCTAACGGCGACACTTAACAAGGCCCGGAAGAGGCCTAAAACGGGCCCAACAACTCTCGGTTGGGCTAAGGGCTCGGCTTCTACTCCTTGGGCCGAGAGAGCTGGAACATCGACGGAAAAGGCTAAAACTACAAGGATGGGCGGACAGGGCTGCAACGGGTGAGCAGGGGTGACAGTGGCTGCTCGATGGCAGCCTGGGGAGCTCCGGCGGCAACCAGGGAGGCTCAGACATGGATTGGGTTTGCGAGATAGCGAGCTGGAGGCGAACGGGCAGACGGTGCGCGACGGGCTCGCGTGGGGGTGCAATGGCAACACGATGGTCCTGGTAGCTTGGTGAGCGACTTGCAACGGCAAGGGGGAAGCTTGGCTGGTTTCTCTGCAACTTTGGAGCTTCAAAATGCCTTGCAGATGGAGAAAGCAGGTCTGGTGAAGAGGATGAAGCCAGTTGCACTTGGAGGGTCCCCTTGGCCACAAATATCTCTTATTTTGATCATTACATGGCCCCCCACTTGTTTCAGCTCTATCCTCAGCCAATTTGCAACCCACAATCTTCCTTAGCAAGCTAATGAAGTGGTCCAAATGTTGTGGTGACCATGACCTACGAATTTGACACAAATTCCCCCAAATCCACTTCAATTTTCCTTCAATTGGATCTACATCGGTCCCCATAAATACCACTAAGGTGCCCATACGTCAATTCACATTTTTCCTCGCTAATTAAACCAACTTGAATCATAAAAACGCGATAAAAAATAGCCCTTTGATTTTTCCGGTTAAAAACGGCCCTACTTTGGATTTTCGCCAAAAATCTCAGTTGTCGTGAAAATCTCAAGATTTTAAATACGGATACATGATATCAAAACGACAGAAAAATCGGTCTAATGTCGATTAACGAGAATTTTGTAATTTGGTTCAATCATCCACACTTAATCACATGGCTCAATAAAGTTGACCTATCTCTAGTTTCTAATCGATTTTTAACTATGCCGTAATGACCCTTGCAAACTAGCATGGTCGAGCAGTTAATTTATGATCGAATTATTAAATCTATTGCTTTAAAATCCCTTAATGGTTTTACCAGATAGACTAGTTATCTCATGAGTAATCATCTCAGAGAACAGAATTATAGGCATGCTGATGAAAAGCTCAATTCATTCAATTGAAAATAGAATTGAAAATTGAGGATGTTATATTGAGTGTAGCCTAAATGGACATGAGCCAAGATGTTGAGTACCCCACCTTGCCAGAACGAGCATTTGGGATTTTTGTACCTAAGCATAGAGTTTCTAGTCTAAAGGTCGTTATCTAGCCATATTTTGGAAGGTGATGTTCGATTTTTTTTAAAAGGAAATCATTTCTTTGAATTTAAATTCTAGTAGGGAAACATCTTCTTTTGACTCATTTTCTCAAACCAACCAAATAGCAGAAAAATGAGGAAAATGTTTTTGTGAAACAAATGAAGCCTAATATGAAATTGTAGAGATCATAAGCTAAAATTTGCTTAAATGAAACTATCTAGTTATTTTAAGACACAAAACGTAAAAAGATAATAAAAGATAGTACATTATTTTATGGATTTAAAAAAGAATTAATACAACAAAAAACCTAAAATTTAAACACCGTATTAAATTTATCCAAAACTAGTTTTTTGACTACAAAAAAATTGATAATTTTCGTTAAATTA
The DNA here is from genome assembly GCA_019915185.1 of Eucalyptus camaldulensis. Classification (NCBI taxonomy): domain Eukaryota; kingdom Viridiplantae; phylum Streptophyta; class Magnoliopsida; order Myrtales; family Myrtaceae; genus Eucalyptus; species Eucalyptus camaldulensis. Next base: position 17,548,816 of record JAHSVA010000005.1, read on the forward strand.
GATTAATACCATGAAAAATCATAAACTAATACATTTGTGATAAATGGAGGGTAAAACCTCAAGCTGGTATATCCATTAATTGTTACATGTCATGCAACTAAATAATTTGATAGTAAAAATTGAAAGAAAACTAATAAAGGAAAATTTGTCACGAGTATACTAATAAGATAAATTTGTTATAGATATAGAAGTTTATGATTTTTCATGATATTAACCTTTTGGAACAATGATTGTAATGTAAAGACGTTCTAAAATATGGGTAAAAACATAGTTATGAAGACTTGTGAATATATACTAAACTATTGATTTGACCTTGTTGGAAAGTCGATGGACTAGATCTGAGTAAATCGAACATACGCTGAGAGACTACTTTGAATACTTGAGAATAGTTTAAGGACCACGTTGAACGAATAGAAAATCGAAAGACAAGATTACATATTAGATCAGAACTCAAATATTGTTAGGATTATTCTCCCTCTCGAAGCTTATTATTTCCGCGATGTAAATTTTTGTGAAGAGCGCATTCGATTCAAAGATGCATTTCTATTTATTCAGATAAATATACAGGCATTTATCAGGGGATTTATCTTGAGTACTACAGCCAAGTGAAAGATGTCGGAGAGGAAATAATTTCCAGATCGCCGTTGCCCGGGGGGGGGGGGGGGGGGGGGGGGGGGGGGGCACGCGCAAAGAGCACCGAAAATTCAATTCAAACAAGACTCCTGCTCCTCCTCCGCCTAGGCTTGACGAGCAGAGAGGAGCGCCAAGAACCGTATAAAAACCCTCTCTCTCTCTCTCTCTTTTTTTCTTGGCCTGTTCCGTCTTTGTCAGTTGTCACTCTCTCTTTTCTCTCTCTCTTTCGCTTTCTCCCTTGCTTCGTAACGAAGCCAATCCGTGCCCTACCAGAAGAAGAAGGAGGAGGAGGAGGAGGAGGATCGGCGACCGAAGTCCCGAGACCTTCCCCTCTACCGTTTGGTGCTCCTCAGTCGTTTGCTGAATCGCGATCCGAGCCCCCGCCCCCCCGCCTCAGCAATCGGTCATGCCGCCGCCGCCGCCGGCGATTGACCTCCGGTCAGTGCCGAACCCTCAGCCCGAGCGCCCGCCGCCGCCCCCCGGCCCCCCCGCGGCGGCTGCGGCGGTGGCGGAGGGTCCTGTGAGCTTCGGAGGCGGCGGGGGATTCGGGCCGCGGAGAGGGCCGGGGCGGCAGAGGCCGAGGCTCGTGAAGGTGAGGAGGCGCTCGGAGGGGAGGCCGGCGGCCGTGTCGGGGGATGAGGTTGGTTCCGTTCGTAATCCGTTTCGTGCGGAGTCTGATGTCGAGTGCCGAGTGAAGTACGGGAGCGTTGAGGATACGTGTTCGGAGAGTGCTGGGTTTAGAAATGGGGATGATGCGACGGGGCAGGCGGGTAAGTGCTCCTTCGAGGATGTTGGTTTTGTATTTGGTGCTCTTCGGAGAAACTCCCCGCTCGATGTGAACATTTCAGCGAATGGCACCACTGAATATGTTGGTGAACCGGCTTTAGATGATAATGATGCGAAGGGCGGTAGGAAGTTTGAGAGCGCGGGCTTTGTGTTTGGTGCCCAGCAGAGAGATTTGGAACCGAACTTGGGGTGGGAAAATGGATATTCTGGCAGAGACACTCGAAAGTCGGTTTCTGGAAATGGAGGCGAAGGGAGAGCAGATTCTGCGCGGTTGTCTGGAAATGCAGGATTTTCTTCTGTTGATAATGAATGCGACCGTGAATCAGTTTCTGAAAGGGAACAATCCTCTGACAATGTAAGACAAGCTAATTGTGCTGATGGAAAAGCCTCCAGGAGTGATGATAATGCATTTTTTGTGTTTGGCACTGATCCTGGCCAGTCAACATCATTGCCGAGGTTGGAGAAGGGAAACGCGAGGAAAGAGCCTGAGCTTAGGGAAAATGGGGACCCAGGCTTTGTTTTTGGCTCCAGTTGGTTTGGTCTGGGATTGAACCTGAATACCAAAACAAACGAATCCAGGGAATATCCTGAAAATCTGGGACTCAATGATAATGGTCGTTTTGAATTAGGGACTGAAGTAGAGCCCCAGAGGATGGAACCCACTGAAGCTCTATCCAATGAGGGTCATGGGAATGGCTTCTTTGTATTCAAAGGTAATACTGAAAAAATTTCTAGTGAATGTAAAAGACAGGAAAAGAGTAGCAGTGCAGAGATGAAAATGAATAGCGACGATTTAGGAAATAGGAGCAGTGATCCAGATGAACAAATAGTCAACTTGGGCTCCAATAACATGGATAATAACCAGTCGTCATCTACTTGTGGTGCTGGTGCAGCTGGTAGCAGTAGTACATCAGATCTCCAGCAAAGTATGCAGAATTTAAGCATTGATGATGGACGACATATAGGTGGCGCTAACAATGGGAATAATAGCACTGATTCTGAAGCTGCATTTGTTTTCAGAAGTGGTCCATGTGTTTCTAACTCTTTCCATGGCAATTTGGCAACTCTCATGGGTCAGACCAAAAATCCAAATTTTCATGGGTTTTCTGATCCTGCAGAGAGTGGGAGTAGTTTCACGAAGTTTGAAGAGGCTCAGTTCATATTTAAAAAAAATACAAATATTGCCAGTGAGTCTACTGGAATTTCTAGCCACAAGCCATATATATTTCAAGCCAGTACTATTGAGAGTTCTGATATGGCTCAGTGCTCCGCTAATCCGGTGAATGATAATGCCCTTCCGGAGACTTTAGACGATAAAGAAAGGTTTAGCTTCATGAACACTTTGGATGGTTCAGGGGCATCTAATGGAGATTTTAGGGTTCCTGAGTGGGATCCTTCATCCTTCAAAGCAAATTTGTGTGAAGATTTGAAAATTGAATTCAATGAAAAGAGTAGATCAACAAAGTATAAAAAGTATAAGAAGAATGCAAAATCGAGGCAACCTTCTAAAGGAAACCTAACTACTGAAGAGCATCATGGGCTGGCTGAAAGCAATTACCAAGAAATGACGCAAGCTTCTGATTGCTATTCGCCCATGGATTTTTCCCCTTATCAAGAAGCTGTAGCAAATGAGCAGTGTTCCAGGCAGAGTTCTTCGGTGACATTGGATGAGTCTGTTGCCTTCAGTAAAGAAAATGCAACATTGGGATCAAGCTCAACAATGCCCACTACAGATGGACATATGGGTAGTTCAATGGAAAGATTGGTGAGTGATGAAGGTAATACGAAGTCTGGTGAGACTGTTTCAGGAGCTGAAGCTACTCACTTCAAGTCCAGCACTGATCATCCCTGTAGCACCTTTGGAGCTGCTGTTACTTCAGCAGAAGATGGAAGTGTTTTCTTAAAAGCTGAGAATCAGGCTACTGATTATATGAAGCAGTCTGTGTTTGCTTCTAATCTGGATGAAGTAGATCATAAAAATTTTGCCTTCTCTTCATCATCCTCTGCTCAGACTGGTTTACTGGGCAAAAAGCGGCTGCACAAAAAGAAAAGTGGAGCAAAAAGTGAGAATTGTCCTTTTGTTATACCTCCATGTCCGGGTGCCGGGGATGGATCCTTCTCTTTTCAGCTTCCAAACTCTTCTGGTACTTCTTTCCCTTCAGACACAAAGCAAGGGCAGGAAGGAGGACATAGACAATTTCCAGAGAAAGAGCAGAACGTATCGAATTCAAACGAGAATGTTATCCAAGAAGCCTGTGAAAAGTGGCGAATCAGGTACCTTTGATCTTATGTGGTCTTACACTTAAAATGGTTCTCTGATATGCTGGATTATTCGTGTAAGTTACTGTGGTGAAGGATGTCCATTGACAGGGTTATTTATTTTGTGTAACAGGGGAAATCAAGCTTATAAAAATGAGAAATTTTCCAGAGCAGAAGAGTATTACACGAAAGGTGTAAACTCAGTTCCTTCTGGTGAAGAATCAGGATGCTGCCTTAAGCCTCTTTTATTGTGCTACAGCAACCGTGCAGCTACTCGGATGTCTCTTGGAAGAATTAGGGAAGCTATTGGAGATTGCATCGCTGCTGCTACAATAGATCCTAACTTCCTCAAAGTTCAAATAAGAGCTGCAAAGTAAGGCTTATTCATAGATACTCTTTGATTCTTGCTGGCTCTTAAGTAGCTATAGATATTCTTGTATATTAATTTAACTATCTTTGGATTAAGTAGGTTCTTATCTTGTTTTGCTTTTCTGAGTTAACACCGTTATTGGTTTCCCTTGTGGCAATAATTTCTCTGCAGAATAGGCTGGAAGGGAAAAACTGTATCTGTACTTTTTTCGTTTTTCTTCCGTATTAGTTGACATTTAAATAGAAATAAAAGCAAGAGATGCGTGGATAGACTAATTAATTACCAAATGTCTTGTTTGCAAGCAGTCTCATTTGTCATCACCTGTCTACATGAAATTGTACTCACATATATTGTTCCTTTAATTGCTGGAGATCTGAGAGAAATATCTTTTTACATCCTTGCAGCTGTCATCTGATTCTAGGGGAAGTAGAAAATGCCTTGAACTATTTTAATAAGTGCTTGGCAACCGGGGCTGACATATGTTTGGATCGAAGGCTCGTGATAGAAGCTGCAGATGGCCTACAGAAGGCGCAGGTGATGCTTGCCTACATCTTCTTGTGTGGGTTTTTCCATTTCTAGTCTTTCATAGTTATCAATACTTTGGCTCATCAGTATTTGTTTTCTGGCGATTGAATGTCAGCGATCTTCTGCTAATTTGTGATATTATTTTCCATCTGTGTCGTGACATGTTAGTTAGGAGGACATAATAATAGACTATGCCTCAAAATTGTATAGCAACTAATGAGTTGGGCCTTGCATTGTGTTTCTCCATGCATGCTCTTCTTTAAGGCATCGTCCACCCTCAACTGACCTTGTTTAGTGTCACACTTGGAAATATCACATGGACTATTTTTGTTATATATGATTGAACAGTTGCAGCTCATACCCAGGTATGAGCTGGGGGTGGCGATTGAAGGCTTTGAGATTCTTGTATGTGGTTGAGATTTATTTCTGAAGTCTCTTTTTGAGGTTTTCTCATCCTTTTGGCATTCAATATATGCTCGTTGCCACTTGCAGTGATTGGAGTATTGTTTGGACTATTGAATGAGGATGAGTCCTTTTTTTGTTTTTTTAATGGTTTGTCTTCTTGATGCTTGGTTTTAATCAATATGAGAATTGTGGGTAGTAATGAGATACATGGAAGTGTTGTTCTGTGAGATTGATTAGGTCGAGGACAATAACTTTCAGTTTGAAGTTTTGTATTGGTCTGATAGAACTTGTAAATGATATCTGGAAACGATTTGTTGTAGCCGTTGGTGGAGACCATGAGGTGGAGTCATTCTATGCAGTGTGCTTCAAAGAATGAAAGCCCACGTGTTGCCATCTTTCTAATGGAGAGAATTGGTCTAAGGACATGGAACATTCAATCCTTGAGTTTCTGTTTAATTGGAGAATTATGTGATATTTTTAAGCTCAAATTACTCTCTCTATCTCTCTCTTCGCATGTGCACTGTTAAGGGATGATAGTGCTTTGTTTGCTTTGCATGGTTTCCTGGGTCTTGTCATTTAGGAGCTCACTTTGATGGTATTCTTGCTAGCAGAAAGTGGCTGAATGTATAAGTCATTCTACTAAAAGTTTGGAAGAGAAGACATCTGATGCAGCAGAAAGAGCTCTAGAAATGCTTTCAGAGGCATTATCAATCAGTAAATTCTCAGAGAAACTGCTGGAAATGAAAGCAGAAGCATTGCATATGGTATGTACTGTCTTAACGACTTCACCTACTGTATTTTCTTGTAGTCCCGATTTCATCAAGCTAGCTAAGATCTTGAACCATCTGCCTAGGTAATTAAAGCATGAAAGAAGTTTCTGGCTGACTAATGACTTTATTTTTGGTTAAAAATGCAGCTTCGGAAGTATGATGATGTTGTGAAGTTGTGTGAGCAGTCTTTAAAGTTTGCTGAAAAGAACTTCGGTGCATTAGGTGGGAACCTTTTGTCAGAGATGGTTGATTCTGACTCTGGAGGAAACTCAGCTGTTAGGCTTTGGAGGTTTTTCATGATGGCTAAGTCTTACTTTTGCCTAGGAAGGCTTGAGGAGGCTCTTGAGTTACTTGAGAAGATTGAGCAAACTGAATGTTATGGTGACAGGTAATGCATTGCTTGTCTTGCTTTTTTCGTTCTTTTTAGACTTATATAGGTTAAGGTGCTCTATGCTGGCTGTTCTAGGCACAACTTAGCAGGTTCATTGTATTTTCTTTCATTCATAGGAACCAGGATAAGATTCTGAAATCATCGGCTTCACTATCTTCCACAATTCGTAGGCTGCTAAAGTGCAAGGTATGCATGAAAAGGTTTATTTCTTTTCGGATTGTTGATTTTCATTTTTGGACTTGATTGTGGGACTTTGGTTTAAGGTAGTCCCAGTGGTTTGTGGTCCTCCAACATGCATTTACACACAACATTAATCATGTAAATTGATGCAGCATCCTTCTTCAAGCATAAAATTAGCATCACTTTCTTAGGAATCAGATACAAGGGGTGCATTTGGTAAATAGATAATAACTTCTTTCATTTTCACTAAAAAGAAAAAAACGATAACTTTTTCATATTCATTTTTCAATTTTGAACACGTTTTCTCATGAAAATTGCAAAAGTATGTTGCGCTTCTATGATGAACCTGGTTGCATAAAATTCAGTTTTCAGTTCAGTGTCAAGTTTTATTTTATGCTATTATTAAACATAGTTATCTTAAAAGATTTAGTTTGTGATGAGATGTGTAAATAAGATGATAGCATTACCTTCTACATTATCAATTATGTTTCCCAGAAAATCTATAGTCAGAAAAGACCTGTTAAAGACATATGAATGGGGTTGAACCCCTTTGACATGTCCTCCCCTCCCCTCCCCTCCCCTCCCCTCCCCTCATCCTCCTTATCTTTGGTGAAGATTCGTTGGGAATTTCCCTTTTAGCTTTGTTTCATTAACTTTTTGAGAAGCTCTTCATTCAGTTGAGAGATTGAGCTTTCTAAGAAGCTTTTTATTTAACCAAGTCATTACAAAGTTGAGGGATAGGTTACAACATAGTTTCTAAAAAATGTAATTGTATCTCATCCTGGTAGCATGTATGTTCATCTGAAAATATGCCCAAGTTGGCACCTTAGCTTCTAAACTAGACTAGATGCAAAATGTCATAAGAAATTCAATCATGACTCAAGATTCTGGCCAGTGAAGTAAAATGCTTAGAATATGTGGGAGTTTTTGTTTCATAGCTAAAATTCCTTTTCTATATTTCCCCATAGAATGCAGGAAACGAAGCCTTTCGATCAAGAAGTTATGCCGAGGCAATAGAGCATTACTCTATTGCTCTGTCAAGCAATATTGAATCACGACCTTTTGCAGCAATCTGCTTTTGTAACCGAGCTGCCGCACATCAAGCTATGGGCCAAATTGCTGATGCCATTGCAGATTGCAGTCTAGCCATTGCTCTCGATGGACATTATGCAAAGGTTTCTTTAAAACTTGCATTTTTAGCTATACTGTAGCATAGATCTATATCATCCGCAATCTGTCCTTTTAGGTGACAATGGATCTTGGGAGACTCTGCTGTTTAATAAACAAGGCTGATTGTTGCTAGTTGCACTTGGTTGCTCATCTGATTATCTTTGGTGGCTGTACCTGCATTCTGATTTCCTGTGGCAAATTACACATTTTGTATTTGAAAGTTCTTTACATTTCACAGTGCCAACAGAAATGCCTGTCAACTATAACTAGGTGTTAGCTGGCTGATTTACTCATATATGCGAAGTAAAAGTTTCTTGCTGATGTAAATCATCTTTATATTTGAGCAAGGCATTCTGTCTTTGATTTGTCTGTCATTTCATGTGATCACTGGATTCACTTGAGTCCACATATCAAGACTGACTTTTGTGCATCTGATGCTCAATACTTGGAGTCACCACTCTATGCTGAGGCACTTGTTTCAGCAAGAAACTAGACACAGATATGGGTGCAGTCACTATTTAATGTTGAACTTGTGTGATCATAAGCCACTAGGTTAGGCTTCTGTTTTGCCGGCCTTCATTGTCATTATAGGTTAGGTTTTGCTTCCTTTTTTTCCTTATACTTTTATGTTCTGGCTTTGTCAATTAAAGTACACAAGGAGAAATCATCTTCATTTCTGCTTATAGAAATCTCTGACCTGCTTTTTTGGAGAACAAAATAACCAGATGTTTAAATCCTGTGGATGTGGTTCTGGTCAGATTCACATTTTTTTGGGGTTGTGACATGCTTTAATATAGACAAGCTATCTTTTAAAAGGCTTCGACCCAAAAGCAGGACCTTTCACTTCAGGACCTCCAGTATACAAGGCCTCATAACATCCACTTCCGAAGAATCTTAAATTGTGAAAACCACCTCCGAACATCTCAATTAGATTTGGCCACGTAAATTCACCAAATGATGAAGACAAGTCTCAATTGTCTCTTCATGTTAATTCAGATTATGAACTACTTAACTTGATAAACTACGACACAGGAGGACTTAATAACAAAAGCCTGTAATATTTCCAAAGTTGTCTGATTGATATGGATATGTAACTGTAGCTTAATTTTGAATATTCTTACTTGTGCTCTATATTTGTTCCCACACAGGAGAGTTCTTCCAGCAGTTAGCTCTAACCTTTCCCTAGATGTTCAGTACAACTGTACCTAACTGGTCAATAATTCTGCAGGCGGTTTCTAGAAGAGCAACCTTACATGAATTGATCAGAGACTATAAACAAGCAGCTAGTGATGTCCAGAGGTTTATATCCATTGTTGAAAATCAATCTTATCAAGAGACTAAAGCTTCTGGCACAGTGGCGGAGCCTGATAGCAGAAACAATGAATTGAGGAAAGCTAAGAAACGCTGGTCCTTAATAGAAGAGGAAGCAAAGAAAGGAACGCCATTGGATGTTTACCTCATTTTGTAAGTGTTTCATGCACTCAGATAGTGGAATTTGTACTGCTTTGCCACATTGTCTGAAGACAATATACTTTTCACTCTCTCATAGATGGTTTGCATCGCATGAACTGCATGGAATTTTTTTTTTCTTTTTTTAACATGCACGAATTTTTTAGACATCAGCCAACTTTGCTGACAACCCAATGCCCAAAGCTCTCTTAAGGTCAAGCCAGAATCACCATTTAAAGAATTGTGCTTTGTGTAATCTTGAAGTTTGAAAAGTTCGATGGCATGGAGTTGGAGTGTGAAAGCCTATTCAAGGCTGCGCCACAGTATGTTAGACAGCAATGGATATAGACATTTATCAGTGTGGGCAAAAAATTGATCAGTAAGGTTTTATATTATATAGGTTTTGTTTGTCTACAACAACTAAGTTTTCAGGTATTGAATTGTTTTTATCAATTTGTGGGGGCAGATTAAATTGAAAATATCTACTTTTGACTTAGTTGTACAGTTTGGGAGAAATTCAATGGGGCAAGAGTTTTTTGGAGTTGACCTATTCCCAAGTTTTGGAAAATGAGCAAGAGCTCCCACTACTCAAAAGCTAATAATTTTGGGCTTGACTGAGTAAGACTGCAGTATCAATAAATGTGATCTCAATCAGTTGGAGTTGACACAAAGATCATGTTATATTTTACTTGCCAATTATTCTTTTCTCACTTATTTTAGTGCTGCCTTGTATTGTGCTTTGATGATGAGAATTGTGAATTTTGGTGCTGCTTTATTTAAGTTGTGATTGATAAACATTAATGCTACCTGTGAAAAGCCTTTATATGGCTTTTAAACTGTCTCCAAATCATTCGGCAGGGGAGTCAAACAATCCGAAACAGCAGCTGATATCAAGAAAGCATATCATAAAGCAGCCCTAAGGCATCATCCAGACAAGGTTTTTAGTTCATAATGCCAATTCAATATATGACTACATTTCTTTCCTCTAATGTTGAGACCTTACTGGCAGAGTTTTATGTCTATTCTTTTCCTTATTTCAATCTAGGCTGGTCAGTTTTTGGCAAGAAGTGAGAGTGGCAATGAGGGGCTGCTCTGGAAAGAAATTGCAACAGAGGTTCATGATAGTGCAGATCGTCTTTTTAAAATAATTGGAGAAGCATATGCAGTACTATCAGACCCCTCAAAGGTTTGTTTTCACCTATTTTGAGGAGTCTAACTGGAAAGCATGTGGATGATCAGCATTCTGTTAGCAGTGTTAAAGTGATTGAAGTCTTCTGCATTTACATTAGCTAGGTGCTTATTCCATGCGTTAATGTCGTTTCTTGGTGGAAACCACACTGGCTCTGTTGCCTATAGGGAGAATTTTTCGTTTGACTTTTTGAGTTTCCCTTTATACCCTGACGAGAGTACTTGAAAAAGGAGAAGAGAATGGTTTGTATTTGAGCAAACAATTAGATGCCTATATCAGACTGATCAGGGATCGACCTGTATGTCTTCATTTGGTATGATCAACTTGCAAACATGGATCCCTGATCCGTATGAGATCGTTTTGAAATGACAACCTTTTTTGCTGAATGAGTGATTGACCTTTTGCTGAAGGGAAAATCCAACAAGAGATTTTCGATGCTGCAGTTTATGGAGGGCTTTAACTGATTTTGAAATTAATTCATTCTTCTGTTACAAAATCAGTTAATTTTAGTCTTTTTAATGTGGCCCGTTTCTAATGAGCTATTTTAGTAATTGTGCAACTTATTATATCTTGGGAGAAACACTGCATAAGTACCGTGGCTTTACGATAAAGTAGTCTAAATTAAGCTTTATTTTAGTAAATGTACTGTTGTTACTTTTTGAAATGACACTGTAAGTATAGCAGTTTTATTCTGATTGATAAGGCCAAATTCAGCTTTTTGGTATTTGAATGTCGTGCTACATTGTTTCTAATCTTGAACAGTACTTTGTTAAAGTCCTCCAATCCGGGGACATCATCCGGCATTTAACGGCATATCTGAACATTTTTTGTAACTTACAATATTTTCTTTTCATTTTTATAGCGAACAGAATATGATCTTGAAGAGGATATAAGAAAAGCCCGCAAAGAGAGCAGTGTATACGGGGATTACAGGAGCCCCTCACATTTCCAAAGCTCTCCCTTTGAGAGAGGCTCCAGCAGGCGGAATTGGCAGGAGAATTGGAGGACACATGGTTATTCACGCCCCCGATGGTAAGAAGCATTTACTGTTGCTTTGGAAACTGGGCAGGATATCCTTGAGAGCAGCCAGCAAGAGTAATCACACTCGAAGTTCCACCAATGGTTGTTGGGGAGATGGTGGAGGTGGTTGGGTCTGGAAACGATTGAGCTATGACTAGAGATAAATTTATAGCAGAGATGGAACTTGCCAGTCTAAGATTGCCTGTCGTCTCTGCAGATGTGAGAGATGTCCACCGTAAGGTACATGAGGCACTGAAAGCCCGAAACTAGCCACTTGTCTTATGCCCCAGCAAAATATACATGTCCAATCTTGATTCTTTTCCTTATATAATCAAAAGGTTGCTGCAGGAACAGAAGTACTCTGCAGTTGTCATATTTGCTTGGATGGCCAAGCTAATGCAGGGTCTGGTAATTTTTTGGCTTCCAACCTGCATCATCTTCTTGTTTGGGCAAGAAGACCTGGTTTTGTAGTTTAGGAGTCCCGTGTCGGGGGCATCTATTGATTATTTGTATGCATCTTCACCTTCATGACCTACTTTTCTTATTTATAATTGAAAAGTCGTCTGTCTTACCGGATTCTCCAGTATGCATTGTTCCTTTCTTCAGTGTCTTCGAAGTTAGCCTCGATGAAATTCGTCTCCCCTTTCTTGCGGTTTCGATAAACGGCCTTCTTTGTCTATAGTGTCATTGGCATTTACACGGACTTGGTTCTGATGTTTCGATAAGAGGATTTTTGCTCAGTACAACCTCTTGGTGAATGAGCATTTCTACTAGTAAACACGTTGGCGATGGTCTCTGTTTCGCTATTCTCATTTGCTCTGCCATCATTGATCCGCTCACCTACAAATTCGAAGTTTATCACGAAATCGACATTCGCAGATCATTATGCTCTGTTTTCCCTTCTTTTGGCGACAAAGGGATTAGTAAATTGGGCTTTTTTCATCTATCTGGATGAAATGACCTTGCTTGTATATTCTTTTTGAAAGTATAGTTCTCTAAAGCGGGCCTGCAATCATGAGGGATGAAACTCTCTAAAATAGACTTGCCTATTATAAGGTTAATATCATGAAAGATTTCAAAATTGATACGTTTGTAATAAATTTATCCTAAATTAAATTTTTAAGGGAATATACCACCAAAAATTCCTAACTTTTGCCCCCAAGTGATACATTTATTCCAATTTTTTTTTTTTTGTGATGTGAAAAATTTCAAACTTTTCAAACTGTGATACATTTATCCCATCAATGACATATTTGTCTTATTTTTTAGGGATAATACCCTAAAAAACCCCAAACTGGTACACTTGTGACAAATTTACCCCAAACTATTTTTTTGACCACCAAAAACCCCAAACTGGTATACTTTTGATAAATTTATCCCAAACTAGTACACTTTTGACAAATTTACCCTATGTTAGTTTTCATTAAATTTTATTCTCAAATTATTAAGTTAAATGACACGTGACAGTTAACCAGTATATCAATTTAGGATTTTACGTTCCATTTGTCACAGTTTACAATTTTTATGATTTTTTTGTGGTATTAATCCAATTTAGCATAGGGTATATTTGTCACAAATTTACCAGTTTAGGGTTTTTTACAATCGAATAAATTAGTTTGGGGTAAATTTGTCATAAATGTACCAGTTTAGGGTTTTTTATAATCAGTCGGGGTAAATTTGTCACAAGTTTACCAGTTTGGGGTTTTTCATGGTCAAAAAAATATTTTGGGGTAAATTTGTCACAAGTGTACCAGTTTGAGGTTTTTTAAGGTATTATCCCTATTTTTTATACTTTTTCTTTTTTTTTCTTTTCTTCTTCCCTCCGTCGGTCCTGCCATCATCAGTGGAGGGAAGTCGACGTCTGGCAAAGGCAGCCCTCGCTTGGACTGGTTAGGGTCGCCCTCGCTAGCATCGAGCGAGGGCACCCCTCACCTGATTTGGCGAGGGTTGTCCTCACCCATCATCGGCGAGGGTTGCTCTCGCCTGCATTGAGCGAGGATGGCCCTTGCCAAATCTAGCAAGAGCACCCCTCACTTGACGCTGACAAGAGCCTGGCAAGGGATGCCCTCACCTAACCCAGCTAAGGGTCGCCCTCGCCTGACGCCAACGAGGGCGGCCCTAGCTAGCCCAAGCAAGGGTGACCCTCATTGGACGAAAGAGAGAAAAAAAAATGAAAAAGTAAAAAGAGCAAAATACCCTATAATTTAGGATAAATGTGTCACATAACAGAAGTTTAGGGTTTTTTGTGTCACAAAAAAAAGTTTAGGGTAAATCTGTCACGGTTGACAAAGTTCAGGGTTTTTCATATCACAAAATTTTTTTTTTGGTAAATCCGTCACTTTGAGCAAAGTTTGGGATTTTTCATGGTTTTTTCTCAATTTTTAAATATCAAAAACTCTAAATTGGTACATTTTTTATAATTTTATTTTTTGTTAATTTTCGTTAAATTTTACTATCAAATTATTGAGTTAGATAACATGTGATGATTGATTAATGTATTAATTTGGGATTTTATTCTTTGTTTGTCACAATTGTATCAATTTTTTGAGGTTTTTTTTAATTATATTAATCTAATTTAACAAAGAGTATATTTATCACAAATGTGCTGGTTTAGGTTTGTTGTGATGAAAAATTTAGTATGGGGTAATTTTATCACAAACGTAAGTAATTAAAAAAAATTGTGATCATTTAGGGTAAATTTGTTATAATGTATCAGTTTGAGATTTTTTTATGATAAAAAAATTAGTCTGGGATAAATTTATCATAAGTATACTAGCTTGAGATTTTTCGTGATATTAATCATTTACTATATTAGAAGTCGGATGAGGTATTTTTCCTTATGATAGCAACTGCATAAATACATTTAATTTATTATATGGATGGCAACCTTATTTATAGATTTTTACCCAAAAAAAAACCTTATATATATATATATATATATATATTCATTCCAATTGACTATTTAATGACTCAACATCCCATGTGAGTTTTTGGAGGCCCATTTGTGATTTTTCAATCGAATGACAAGAATTTACGCTGGTCAATTTGTTTGAGAAATAGTCATCCATCATAGAATATATAATTTACCAATATCTCTAAATCGAGTGATTGATTATTTAATAAAGCATTTCATAGGATGATTAAATAAGAAATTGGATTAATATGAATATCAAGATTAATTGTGCATTTTTTTCATAGGCTTCGCAAAATAGAAAAAGGAAAGAAAAGGAGCGTAAGGACCTGGGGTACACTGACAACAACAAAATGATAGCACTCTCTTTGGGTGAAGGTTGGTGATGAACACGCAAGTTTTGATGCAGAACCTTTAAGTCGGTTTAATGTTAATAATTTTGAAAGAAAAAATCAATAGAGATTTTTGGATAGAGAATTAACGGAGGCATCAGCAATCTTTTTCAAACAAAACAAAAATCATGATCAAATTGAAATTTTTTGAAGTGGGAATCTTCTAGGAAATTAGACCCTCTGGCTGGTCAAGGTCAGTGGGTTTCTTTTTCCAAAAGAAAAAGAAAAGAAAGAAACAAGTCACCTACTACTTATCTCCACTAAAAATGGGGACACTTTTCACTGTAGCCAGCAGACAATTCACTTTTATAGTACCATGCGTGTACGGATTGTCTTCCAATAATTTGATCGTTTTGGCATTGTTATGGCATATACAACAGAGAAAAGGTGAAAATTATTTCAAACATTGCAAAAAAATAAAAAATAAAATAAAATAGAGATGACAAGTCTCCAAACTTATTGTCACTTATAATTTTTAGTTGACTTTATCATGGTAGATTATTGACTTAGTTGTTCATCCATCTATCTAATTATCATTATTATTATTACAATTTTGTGTGTCTATTGTGTATTTAGAAAAAATTGAAGCTCACTATTTAAATTGCCAAAATACACGTAAAGATTTGAAATATTTCTCTACATATTATAATTAGATCCTTCCTCACTTAAGTATCAGCAAATGAAACTATTTATCACCTACGTGTCAAATTGAAAAAGAAAATAAGGAAAAGGAAAAACAATCTACAATGCTATGAAGACCACATCATCAAAAGGCCAATGCTTCATAGTGACCGGAACGCGAATTTATACATAGAGATTTGCTACTTTTTTGCACATTTAAATATTTTTAATTTGATAAAAAGTGACATTAAAATAAATTTAATAAAGTGTGAGCTTTAAAGTAAACATGTTAGCAAATATTCGAGAAGACAGACAATCTCTTTGTAATTATAGTTATTTTTATGTAAGAAACATTTTTAAATGTTTTTTCAAATAATTGTATCTGGTTAGATAAATAGCAGGAATAGTGATAGAATGAAGTATGGGAGTAGAACACAAAAATCTAAAATCATGGAAAAATCACCGAAGAGACCATATAACCCTTTCATTATTCTTAACCCATTCATTTCAATATATAGAATTAGGAAAATTCCATGCCAATTAAATGATTGGTTGATATAAAAAAAAAATTAACATCCTTGTTGTCTTGGTGTAATTCAAAAGAGAAATCATAAAAAATATATTAAAAGAACAGAAAAAAAAAAAAGATGACAAATCACCAAAATGATCACTTTCCATTGTTTTTATAACTTTATCATGGTTTACCAAAATAAGAATAACAACTTGTTGTAAGCCACATATTCTTAAAAAAATAAGCCCCACAATAATTTATAACTATTTGTTATTTGATTTGGTATGATCAGATCACTCAATTATTTTTTAATATTGTATTTTCATCAATTTAGTTAAAAACCTTTCAATTGGACCAATTATGTTTTAAATATTTTCACATTTTACTAATTGAGTCCACTTGCTTAATTTTGATCGGAAGTTATTATTGTGGATGCTGGCCATACTATATGACATGATTGGCATTGGCATAAATGATTTTTTGTTTTTTTTAAATTGAATTTTGAATTATTTTATTTCTTTCTTGTTTCTTTTGTTTTTTTCCCCTTCATTTTGGTCAGGAAAGGGTGCCGCCCTAACCTACGCCCTTGCCAAATTTGGACAAGGGCTGCCTCACCTATGGCCAACGAGGCCACAATGGCCTTGCTAGTTGCGACCAAGGCCACGAAGGCCCTCACCTAGGACCTTCGCAGCCCTGCTGGCTTTGGGTGAGATGGCTCTCACCAGTGGCCAGTGAGGGCTTGTTGGCTGTTGCCTAGTGGCTGACGAGGCTGCCGGCCAAAATGAAAGGAAAAAAAAATGAAAAGTTATTGTTTAAGCGAGGAGACCTGGTTTTGTAGTTTAGCAATCCCGTTTCGGAGGCATCCATAGATAATTTGTATGCATCATCACCTTCGTGATCTACTTTTCTTATTTTTAATCGAAAGTCGTTTGTCTTACAGGATTCTCTAGCATGCGTTGTCCTTTCTTCAGTGTCGTCGAACCTGGCCTCGATGGAAATTCTTCTCTCTTTTTTTTGCTTCGGATGTTTTGGTAAGATGACTATTGCTTGGTACATTCTCTAGGTGAATGAGCATGTCCACTAGTAACGCCACAGTGATGATCTCTGTTTCGCTATTCTCATTTGCTCTGCCATCATGGATTGGCTCATTTTGCATCAACCTCCAAATTTGAAGTTCATCAAGAAATCGATCGACATGACTACTGCCGCACTTTCGTGAACAAATCGTTTGCAATTCATCATGCTCTATTTTGCCCTTCTTTTGGCAATGAACATATTAGTAGATTAGACTTCTCTCGTCTATGTGGATGAAATCACTTCACTAGATTTTAGCCCGGATGTATTAAAGGCACAGTAAAATTCATCTTATAATCTCTAAAGTATGTTCTTTTTTGAGGTACAGGTTTCTAGAGCATGCACATAATCATGAGATACGAAAATTCCTAAAATAGACGCGTTTATTATATTAGAAGTCAGATGAGCTGTTTTTAGTTAAGTTAGAGACGACAGTAACTGCACAAATACTTCAAAGTTACTATATGAATGGCATGCTTTTATATATACATAGACATTCAATCGAATTAACTATTCCATGTGAGTTTTTGGATACCCATTTATGTTTTTTTATTCAAATGACATGAATTCATGCAGGTGAAATTGTCCAAGAGATAGCCTATCAATTTCTTAGATCGACTGATTAATTTTCTAGTTAAGTATTTAATAGGATGTTTAAATTAGAAAATGGATTTTTGAATAAAGATATCAAGACTAATTGTGTAATTCTACCGTAGGCTTCACAAAACATAAAAGAAAATAAAAGAAGTGCAAGCATCTGAAATAAAACGACAAAAAAAATGATAACACTCGATCTAGCTAAGCCTAATTTCATAAAAAGAAACCTAACTTTCGATTCAATGCCACATCTTCTTTGAATTATTTTTTTATTATTTAAAAAACTAACGTACTTTCACTCTAGTCTTCAAATATCACACGTCTAAATATCACGATTAGTAAAATTATCAATATCAGAAAATCATAGTTTTTTTTTTTTTTGGTAAAACAGAAAATCGTTGTTCTTTCATGCAAAAGTGAAGATGTTGATAAAGATCTAGGTTTTAATAATGAACTTTTAAGTGACCTTGGTCTTGATAATTTTGAAAAAATGCATGATAATAGACAGAAGGTTGGTGCCCTTTTGCTAATACATTAATTTAACTGTCATGATCGAATTGGAATTTAACTTAAAGTTGAGAAATTTGATGGAATTGGACCCTCTGAGTAGTCGAGATCAATGGGTTTCTTTTTCCCGAACAAAAAGAAAAGAAAGAAACAAATCACCAAAGGCCCACCTCTCCCTTATCTCCACTGAAAAAAAAAAAAAAACACAATGATTAACCACTTTTCACTGTGGCCAGAAGACAATTCACTTCAATAGTCGCATGCGATGTGCGAATTGTTTGACCACGTAAAAAGTACAATGATTTGATCGTTTTGCACGTACAAAAGAGAAATCGTAAAAATTATTTCTAAAATTGAAAATAAAAAAGATGACAAACCACCAAACTTATTGCAACTTTTATTTTTTTAATTGACAGTATGTCAATTTAGAATTTTACCCTTCATTCATCAGAAATCAATATGTTTATGATAAATTCATCACAACAAACTTCAAATGGATATATTTATAATACATTTATCCTTCATTAACTCCTCACATGATAGGGGACAATATGTCAATTTGAAGTTGTACCTTCCATTTATCATAAATGTATAACTTTGTAATTTTTCATTGTATTAATCAATTTTAACGGGAATTAACAAATGATAAATTTATCATAAAACTACCAGTTTGAAGTTTTTGAATGTTGATTTTTTTGTAATAAAAAAATAATTTAGAATTAATTTATCACAAATACACCGATTTTCGGTTGTTTTAATATTAATCATTTAGTTAACTTTATCAAGGTAGATTATTTACTAATTTATCCATCCATCCATTCTTCTAATTGTCATTATTATTACAATTTAAAACTTGTGTGTCTATCATGTGTTTAGAAAATATTAGAAGCTCACTATTTAAATTGCCAAGACACATAATAAATTGAGATATTTCTCTACATATTATAATTATTTCCTCTCTCAGATAAGTACAATCATAGTAAATGATCCTATTTATCATCAACATATCAAATTGAAAGGAAAAGGAAAAGGAAAAGGACAAACAATTCACTAAGCTATGAAGACCAAATCATCAAAATGCTGAAACTTCACATTGATCATAACATAGGAAAAATTCCATGTTAGGGCCTAAAGTGCTATCATCTGCTCAGATAAGATCCTGGAGTAAATCTTGTTTTAAATAAAGGCTTGAAGTGCTCATATTTATTTCAAAAAAAGGCCTAAAATGATTATGACTATTTCAAATAAGGATTTAGTCTCGCTAGCTCACTAACCAACAAAATATTCTGGTCAACCAAGAATATTTTTGGCAAAACACAAGTTTATTTTAAATTAAACCACGAGCATTACAAAATTTTTAAGAAGAAGCATAACTTCTTTGTTATCGAAACTTATTTTGTGTAAAATATACTAACTTTGTTTAAATATGTATTTTTTTTTTCAAATGATGATAACATAATTTAGTGCTGAAAATTAGAAGTTCAATACTCTTTCGTGAATTTTTAAGGATCTATTTGTGAGGACCACATTGAATAAGATAAATTTATGTCCGTCAATTTGTCACAAAAATAATCATATCCTTCTCAATAAACATAATTACTAAATCTTAAATCGAGCAATTAATTTTCCAGTAAAATAATTAATAGGATGGTTAAACAAAAAATTTGGAATTCTATCAAGTCTCCTTGAGCAATTTTACCGTCGGCTTCACAAAAAAAAACAAAAAAATAATAATAATAGAAAAGAAAAAAAGAATCAACTTGGAAAAAATTGAGAGAGGATGCCTAGCCTTGGTGAGAGATTGGTTTTCCGAAGCTAAAGAGGGTCTGAACAAGGAGCTCCTCCTAGTAAATTTCTAAATGGTGAAGAGGGTAGGAATAGATCGAATTGTGCACCCAATGAAGGAAGAGCAATTCTGAAATATATACGTGAAAATTGGAATTAATTTATGGAGGCATCTTTTTGAAAGTTAAGCGAGTCTAAGCTATAGCACTATTAAGATAAGTGACCTTTTGAGAAAGTGCCCGCCTGTATGCCAAATGTTAAAATCATGAGATTTGGAATGGAACGGAACAAAGCAAATAATACCTTGAGTAAGTTAATTCGAAAATGTCACATGAGAGGTGATGTCGCAATGGTACTGGAAAGACATGGAAGCACTCACGACTAGTTCCTTCATTTGGAACAAGCCCAAGCCCCCCTCTACAGAAGCTTCGAGAGCCAAATGGAGATGATGAACATCTTGAAAATGGGAATCGCCCACTAATGACTAGTTTTTGAAAAATTAAAACCGGGAACCACCCGTTAGTTCTATGGATCCACTTGGAAATTTGACTACTAGTTCGGTCCAATTCTCGAGTACATTATGTTCCACACACTCAATGCAATAATTTTTAGCAAGTCAAAGTAAAAAAAAAAGAAAGAAAGAAAGAAAGAAAGAACTTCCAAGTACTAGATTAGTAAAAAGATTTTACTCATATTGAAACTTGAGAGTTGAAGCCGTGAGTCAATGGGCGTTGAGCTTGAGAGTCAAGTTCATAAATGAGAGAAAGAGAGATGACTCAGACGAAGTGGGAATGAGATGAGACAAACACTCAATCAATGGGTGTTGGGTTTCAAATTAGAGATTTTAGGATTCATTTTTCTTAATATTTTTTTTTCTCAGAAATTTCTTTTAAAATATAATATATACCAATTTGGTTTGGATGGGCAGTTCCATACTTTGAATTGAGAATTGGATTGATACCCACTAATTCCCTTGGGAACCACCTAGTTCCTTTGCACCTAGGAAGTACGAACATTCTCTGGGAGTCTTCAGGTTATATTTGACATTTCGACATGTATCTGACATGTTCCGATATGTAATCAACAGGTGTCGAAAAATTCAACAAGTGGTCAACTCTTTCGATACGCAATTCCAACATGCATGGGATCAATTTTATATTTTTTTAATAAATGATAAGTTACAATGTAAATATGGTAAAAAAAAATGATAAATAAAGAGAGAATGGAGAAAAATCTAGGTTTTTTTTTTTTTATGACTCTCACTTCTCATAACTCGTGATTTTTACTATAAATTCATTAAATGCTCTTTTTATTTATTTATGGATTTAAATAAAATAAATTTGATTTTTTTGTTGAAATAAATTAATTTATGAAAATGATAATTTAAAATATATATTTAGTATATGTGTTTCAACGTGTTGAAAATTTTTTACTTTTAGAGAATTGATGTGTCAACATATTGCCTCGCATGTCATGTATTAGTGTCACTATTATTTAGCTTTGCACACTCTTAATGAACGGTATATTAAATCTGCGTCAGCAAATGACCTGAATTTGTTTTGTCGCTGACGCACTGGACGACTGAGGGAGACTTTGGATGAATCGAGGATTGACGAGGACGGAATTGAGGAATTTTCTGGAGACAAGAAAGGATAGAAATGGGACTACACTCATAAAATAAAGTTGAGGGCTTTATAAGTGATTAGGCCATATGTTTAATGCAATCCTTCTAAGCAAACATTATGGCAACGACGGACACTTGTTCCTCAGCGATGTCTTTGATCCCCCGCGTTCGTCTCGTGTCCGTGACAGGAGCAAAGCACAGGGAAATGGGCATCCTTCGCAGCAGCTTCGTCTTCTTCGCTCTGGGTCTCCTCCTCACTCTCTCCTCTGCTTCTGAGTCAGAAGTCGGTATGGTCTCTCTCTCCCTCTCTCTCTCTCTGTGTTCAATGTCAGACTCGTGGCGTCTTGGGTCAAGATCATATGAAACAAGTTGCCAAAATTTTTGAGGTGAAAAGCAACTGCATGGAGGGTGTGCTTTGTCATTTGAAGCTGCTTCTTTGATCTGGCGCACGCACTGTACACGACGCGCTCTGTTCTGTCATTGCTGCTGGTTTACAGCGTACAAGTCTGAAATCTCCTTTCTTTTCTCTGTCTCAAGAAGCTCTTGCTCCGTGTAACTTCGCTTCTGTTCGGTGTTGAACAGTTACCGTACCCATCGTGAATCTGTCCCCAAACCTCCAGTAAAAAGTGAAAATGGAAATGCGCAGAAAAAAGTTCATCTTGAGATCGATGAGAAGAAGATCGAGATCTGCACGAAAAATCTTCATTATAGTGTTGGCCTGTCACGGGTTATACAGAAATTCCCCAGTACAGAAGCTGAAAAAGGCATGCCATATACATTTCCAGATAAGTACAAAAAAAGTAAGACCCCACCCCCCCCCCCCCCCCCCAAAAAAAAAAAGAGTTAAAAAAAATCTGTTAATATAAAGATTTGAAAAATGACAGCTCCACCTTTTTTTTTTTTTTTTATGCCATTTTCTCTGTTGTCCCTGGTGCTTTTCGTTTGCCTCATGCTCTTCTTCTTTAACACACACCTGCGACTGTCTGGGGAGGAATGAGCCAACGTCGTTGTCCTTGATATTCGTGATTCAAAATCTTTGTTTAAGCTGACGTCTCTGACACTTGCCTTGAAACTGGTTCCAACATTGAACAGCTCTCGTTCAGCTTTATACGAATAGCCATAAAATATTGACTTCGAGACCGTCCACCACGTGCTTTAACAGTTGATATAGCAAAATCAGCATTTCGTATCTGTTTCTGTGTAGAGAAAAGCTTAAGGTTCTTTTCTTGGAGACGTTGCAATCTGGGTCGTCATTTTTGCTTGGATTGACATCTTAGCATACGCATCTTGCAGAGTTGTCTGCTTCAAAAGTAAATCTTGCTTTCCCCTGTTCCTGTCTGTGCTCCTTGAGCATGTTGTTCTGTTCCCAGATCCAATTTCAGCCAAAATGTTACCCCTGTAAGATTGAGAAAGAAAAGAAGAGATCATAAACGCAGTGATGCCTTATTAGTAGAGAGACTCGACAAACTCAACCTCGAGAAGCATGGCTCCGTGCGCAAGGTCTCGACAGAGGCAAATCTCTTGCGCCGACAATATCCGCCAACGGTGGACCTGAGACCGCCATGACCCAATGCAATTAGATGTGATTAGTCAAGCTCACCACGTGTGGAGTTCCTTATCCTATGTAACTTGGGGTCTTTACGAGATTCAAGCACCCATTATCATACACAAAAAAGGAATAGGAAAGGAACAAATTCTCTGTCTCTCCGTCTCTATGTTTCTCTCTGAATGACTTATGTAGGCACATGCCTGTTCTCCTTAATGCAGGAGTGAAGTAATTGGATCGAGCTTTATCACAGAAAATTGAGGCATTTTTTGTTCTTGGATCATATGAATGGGATCCTTTGTTAGATGTTAGCAGTCTGCGAAATTGAGTTGCCTGACTCTCCTGTTCTGTGCACGCGATAAACACACGTTGGGAAACTACGTTTATGTGGTGCCTCTGACTATGTGAGTTGCATTTCAGAGACGATAGACAAAAACTATCAGATAATTGAGTCAGCTGTCATGCTTAATAAGCAGTGTTACACGATTTCAGAGTTGAGCTTCTGTCAACTTCTTCACTAATCTCACTCCTTTTCCTTTGCTCTGCTTTTTTTGCGGGGGATTGGGGATGGCCCCGAACAGATGATGAGACTCCATTCACTTATATTGAAGGAACTGGAAAAGGGCCGAAAGAATGGGGCCAGATCGACCCACGTTGGCAAGCATGTGGCATGGGGAAATTGCAATCTCCTATTGATCTGCTCAATGAGAGAGTGCAAGTCTTTCCAAATTTGGGGAAGTTGAAAAGAGACTATAAACCGGCTCCTGCCATTGTGAAGAACAGGGGACATGATATCACAGTAAGAGCTACCTTGTTGCCCTTCTTTAAAGTGGTCTCATGCCTGGCTAAACTTGAAACAACCCACCTTTTAGTGACGGTGCAACTGTTTGCTCGTGTAATGATTCGAGAAATTCCTTTTTTCAGTGGAAGCACTAACCACAAAGATATTTGAATCTTTAAGGCTAATTTTACAGATTATTATCCATGAGCAATTCATATTCACTGATATTCGATAGTGGCATCTGCCTGTCCATCTGTTAATCTCCTCCAAAGAATGACCAACCATGTACTCGACCTTTTTCAATAATGAACTCATCTACCATGTGTTTTTACTAATGACTTTTCAACCAGGTAATGTGGAAAGGAGATGCAGGGAAGATCAACATAAACGGTACTTACTACAATCTTCTACAGTCTCATTGGCATTCCCCCTCCGAGCACACATTTAACGGATCAAGGTACAGAGGCTGTCTTTGTTGTTTGTACATGGTATGTTTTTGTCGTGAAGTAATGCGCAGCGACGGCGTGCGCTTTCACTAGATTTCTTTTTCTGCAGTATGCACAAATTACACTAAACAAGATAGTCTTTTTTCCCCTTAGTCCTGGTAAGTGATGTTAAAATTCATTCTGCAGATATGACTTGGAGCTTCACATGGTCCATTTAAGCTCTCACGAAGAAATAGCTGTGATTGGGATTGTCTACAAGTATGGCCGACCTGACCCTTTCCTCACAAAGGTGCAAAGGATGCTTTATCTCACTCTCCATACCGCCACGTGCATTTATATGTGAAGCCGCCATATTGTTATCATACTTGCTCATAGGTTATGTGGATGCTTTAACTCAGCCATAATAAGCAAAGTCGAGCTTGTATACGTGCATGTTCATGCACACTGATGTAATGCATTATCTGTCTGATTATTTTGTGCAATTTGCTTCACCTACTTTGCTCATACGGAATGTGAAGATCCAGTTTAATAGAATGTATCATGTGGTCTCTGCGTTATTCCTTTTGTCCTTCTGATTAAGTTTTGCCATTTTAATCTCTCGGCAGCTGCTTGAACACATAACAGTAGTCGGGAAGGAAGACACAGACTTGGGGGTCATAAATCCAGGGATCATCAAATTCGGCAGCAGGAAATACTTCAGATACATCGGTTCTCTCACGGTCCCTCCATGCACTGAGGGTGTCGTGTGGACAATAGTCAGGAAGGTAATAGACTAGATTTCCATGACGATTCTTAAATATGAACCTACATTCTCAAGACACGCTTTATTGCGAACTTTGACTAGGTGAGGACAGTCTCGAGGAAGCAAGTAGAAGCACTGAGAGAAGCCGTTCATGATGTAAGTGCTCTCTAAAAGGGGGTTGCGTTTTGATTTCCTTGCCACTTTACTCGGGGGACCTTTTACAGAAAAGAAACTTGAGCTATACAGGCATTTAGGTCCTCTGTAAACATATATTTGAGGTAAATGACTTTTTCGAAATGCTAGACTGTTTGGTAAATTATAACTGAAAGGTGTTTTAGGGAAATGTAAGACTGTTTGGGTAAACATATATTTGAAATACCATTTAGTGTGACCAAATTAAGTTTTTTAGTTTTAGTATTTTTAAAATTGCCAAAAAGAAACCATGACTATATAATATTTTACATTTTCATGTTAAGAGTAATGTAAAATATATATATTAGTAAATTTATTTAAAAATTATATTAAAAGAATTTGATTATAAATTAAATGCAAAACTCAACTTTTGGCCTAGGGTTCTTTTAGGTTTTTTCAACTTTGAATAATTTTTTTAAAATTATTATAATATTAATCATCTTTGTTAATTAATGATCATTCTAGTGTATTGATAAAAAGTTATACTATTAATTATCAAAAGATAAAAATGACAAAAAAAAAAGATGAACCCAACATTTGCAAAGGGTTTTTATTATTTTTTTTAAAAAATAAAAATAAAATCCTATGAAACTCCATCGCCGATGAATGACGGTTGGGTGTGGTAAAGATGATTGGTTTGAAAAAAAAAAAGTCAACAGATGAATAGTAAATGTAGATTTGCATTTCCAAAATGCTGAAAGCCCAAAGTAAGTCTCTACCTGTTTTGGGCTTTCAGCATTTCAAAGGCCAGCATTTAGCCAAGGACATCTTTAAATGTTGAACCAAACACCTAAATTTTTTTCCCAATGGGCTTTCAAGGCTGAAAGCCCCTTGGGAATGCTAAACCAAACGGGGCCGACTTGGTGGTTTGTTTATTTGATAACGAGTGATACTTATTCTCTTCATATGCACAAACATGTACATGACATATAAAGACCCATGTTCAAAAACAGTCTTCCCTCGTGTGACCGGATTCATCTTTCATCTTTCTTGCCTTATTTGATTCTTGTCCATTTGGATAGGGATATGAAGCCAATGCAAGGCCGACTCAGCAACTAGATGGAAGAGCCGTCTGGCTATACACTTCAGGAGACGATGGAGGTGCTGCTTAGGTTATAACCAGAATTTGACCCATTAAATATTTTCTCAGCTTCAAGACTGTCTTTTATTACCTTACCACTTGAAACATTTGCAATTCAGACATACCGTTTCATTCTGATAAGTAGATACAGAGACCAGGTGGGGGTGAAAATAACAAGCTGTGCTCTCAGCGAAGAAAAGAAAAGAAAAGTGAAAAGTGTGATCTATCCGAGCTTTTGACATCTAAAATCGACTCCCACACTAGGCGACGGAGAAAGGAAGAACTGCCAACAGAAAGGCCTCATAAGTGAAGGTTGCTAAGCCGAAGTATGCGGTATCCTTCTCAAATTTCCATTCAATTCCTGCAATACGAAATACCGATTCAGTCTGGAATTCCAGTGGACTGAGTAAATAAATATAAGATTTGAGTACAAGATCTCACCTCGAGAAGAAGGCAGCGTATGCAATAAATAAGTACGAAAGGGTAATGTAAGAGACCTTCATGAGTCGTAAGAAGCATCGAAAACTTTCAACGATGTATTCCATGGCTTTGTTCTTCCTGCCAGCTTTGTCAAACTTAGACACGAGCAAATCCAAAACCTCCGGCGACAAAGCAAAAATCTTAGACTGACCAGTGCATCCCTTAGACTCCTTGGCAACAATCTTGTCCCCCCTGTCCCGGTCGAACCTCTCGAATATTGCCTGAGGAAATTTCCAAAAAGCATGAATTACCATTGATCGACGTTTGGTTCTAAAAAGAATGTTCTCTGGGATAGCATTGGGTTCTAGTTTCCACTTATCTGTCAGCTCTGAAGATTGTAAAACACCTGAACAAAGAAATTACGCAAACTGACGTGCACAATCTGTTGACAACATCTCACCTTGCGTATTAAGAGGAAAGCTCATGGCACAAGTTTGAAAGGATTCAAAAGCAGAACGAGGTTTGAAGTTCAAGACACTCGTCCCTACATTCTAAACCGATATTAGAGACTCTGTTATTACAGATCTTATATAATCTTGCTTAAGGAAGAGTATGCACAACAACTTCGCCTAATCGCTGCATGTTCCCGATGGTGTCAGAAGCGATCACAAGATTTAGAAGGTCTGATACCGATCTAAAGTGTTCAGATATATTATCCAAAAGAAAGTGTATTGTGCAAAGTGAACACAATGTCAAACACATATTTGAGAAAATGCATGGAATTGAAACTCAAACACTTAAAGGGTTTTTAGAGAAATCAAAATTGGAAAATTCCTTTTCAAATGAGCGATCAAGATCTGTTTCTTTTTTCTTCTTATCACGATTCAATCATCACTGGTCCCCAAATATTAAAATCCTTGAGAATTTGGAAATCGCCTCTTGATCGAACCCTCTGGCCTGATCAAGATCGTTTCCTAATCAGAAAATTGGGAAGTATTATCACGAGGTTGAGAGAATTCAAGGGATTTAGCTCTTAGATCCATGGTCTAGCGATCTAGAGGGGAAATGGTATTTGAAGCTAGGTAGACCCATTTGATGTGGTGTGTTCATTCCAAAAGAACTATGGAGTTCGGGTTCCACCTGACATCAACTTGTATAGGAGTAGGGATGAATTAAATAGAGAATCGGGTCAAGGAACTCACTTTTTTCGCTTATCCTTCATAGAATGGTTCTTTTTAGATATAGCGGAATAATAAACTTAGTAGATTTGCTCTACCTAAAGATAGGATAGTAAATAGATTATGAAATTCCGCTATTACATGTTTGATATTGTTCTTATACGCATTACAATATGAAATTTATATCTAGTGATTATGATAAAATTGGATGCTCTAACATATTTATTTGATTGATTTACTACATTTAATTTCCAAATTTTTCCTTCAAGATTTGTAGTTTTAATTTATTATCACTTCTATTTTGATTGGAGCTCTTGAAGAGTCGTGGTAGATCATTGCCGGTAGCATTCTCAAACAACCTCACCTGGTCATCCAAGTTAAGACATTTTCCTTGAAAAAAAACAACTCCCACATCACGCGTCTCAAAAGTTCAATTCAGGCCTGTTACTTGACGATAATTTCTTCTTCTTCTTATTTTCATAATGTCTCTGTGAAATGTCACGTGCGTTTTATATGATCAAAGTTCTCAAAACCCGATATCGATTGTCTTCCCCTTTTCTGGGTCTTCAAACCAAACTAACTATACTATAGTTAGAGTCTCCATCTTTTGACTTCATCTAAGATGCGACCCTGGGTATGATTGTTCAAGTTCTCTAGGTTATGTTTTAATTTTGTTA
The DNA here is from genome assembly GCA_019915185.1 of Eucalyptus camaldulensis. Classification (NCBI taxonomy): domain Eukaryota; kingdom Viridiplantae; phylum Streptophyta; class Magnoliopsida; order Myrtales; family Myrtaceae; genus Eucalyptus; species Eucalyptus camaldulensis. The sequence goes on from JAHSVA010000005.1 coordinate 17,577,048, forward strand.
GATATCGAAGTTGTTCCCCTTTGGCTAACTCTTCAACGCGACTAGCTACATAGTCTACAATGTCTTCCACCGCATGGCATTTGTCGGGGTTGAATCCCCTCTCCTAAGCGATTTCCCTCGCTCGGTGGCAAATCTATTTGATGTGTGTGTCATGCCTGTTGTTGTCATAAGGCAGGTCGCTGGTGGCTTTGGCGCCCTCCAGCAAGTGTTCAATGGCCAATAAGGGGAGCTTCACAAAGTTGATGAGAGAGGCGACGTTTGGAGGGGGTTTTGAGGCGATCTATGTTTCTTGGTGTTGGGATTAACGGATCCCCAAAAACCGAATTCGACACTAAATCGAACCTCTAAAACGAATGCGGAAGACAAGCTCGGGAAAATCACGTATCACCGATCCTAAAGCACATCACGGATTCGAGCGTACCTTGTTAGTCGCAGATTAAACACCGACGCTGACGCGAGGAAGAGAATTTGGCCATGTTCGATCCGATGACGCCAAATCGTGGTTGAAGGGAAGAAAAACGTTGCCGGAGCCTTAGGGTGCGAATGGTAACGTTTCTGTTCTTTTTTTATTCCAGGGAATAGAAACAAAAAAAAGTGTTTCTGTTCCGGGGAACAATTTTTGAACAAAAGAACGCGTTTGGTAACGTTTGGTCCGGGAATAAAAAATGAACAGAAACACGTTTGGTAAATTTTATTCTTTTTTTGTTTCTTTTAATTTTTTAAACATTTTTATTTTATTTTTTCCTTTCTTTTTATTTTTTCTTTTTTTCGGCCGATCCCCGGCCTCCGGCGACCGGCCGACGGGGCCGGCAGCCTCGCCCAGCCACGGCGAGGCTCGCCGGCCGTCGGCGAGGCTCGGCCTCGCCGGATCTGGGCGAGCCCGAGCTTGCCCAGCCAAGGCGAGGCCGAGCCTCGCCGGGGGCCGGTGACGCTCAGCCTCGCCGGATCTGGGCGAGCCCGAGCTCGCCCAGCCAAGGCGAGGCTCGGCCTCGCCCGCGCCGGCGACGCCGAGCCTCGCTGGGGGCCGGCGACGCTTGGCCTCACCGGATCTGGGCGAGGCCGAGCCTCGACGGCCGGTCGCCGGCCATGGCTGAGGCCGGCGACCGACGAAAGAAAAAAGAAGAAAAAAAAGAAGAAGAGAAGAAGTAGAGAAGAAGAGAAGAAGTAGAGAAGAAGAGAAGAAGAGAAGAAATGTTTCTTCAAGAAATGTTTCTGGAGCAAGAAACAACAAATTGTTGTTTCTTTTTTTTGTTCTTATTTCGTTCCAGAAACAAAAAAACAAAAAAAGAACAGAAACGCAACCAAACGTGTTTCTGTTCCTTTTTTGTTCCCGGGAACACTTTCCGTACAGAAGTGTTTCGGAAACGTTTCTAAGAAACGTTTCCATGCACGCCCTTACTGTTTTCCTTTTTTGGGAGAGAGAGAGAGGGGGGGGGGGAGAGGGAGACGTACGTACGTTCTGATTTTCAAAATGTGCATTCTCCCTCTCTCTCATCCCTTTTATACGTCCCTCCATCCATGGGCCCTATTCCTGTGGGCCGGGCTTTTAGGCTCAACATGGGCAGATGGGCCTTAAGCCCATCATTAATAAAATCATCATCTCCCACTCGCACATGATGGGTTGAACAGGATTCTCTTTACCTCTCTTCAACATTCATACCGGTGAATAATCCGTGCGACCAGCATACTTTGAGAGCTCGTTACTATACATTTGTTATGAATATATAGCAACTCATAATGGACGTCACAATCTGAGTAGATTTATACAGTACCCTAGATTGATCGATCACATTTATATCTCTCTTGATCTCTTTCAAACAATGATATATATATATATATATATATATATATATATATTGTATTCACAATTATAATTATCCCAAAGACAATTATAATTGGTCGACTACTGAGTACAAAAGTACAATGCGATTCTCCAAAAACGATCTTCCTCTTTCCTTCAAACTCTCAATTTCAGTTCAGTTTGCTTTTCTAGAAATGTCCGATTAGATCGAATCAACTCATGACCATTGGCAATATCTTAAGATAGCAAACACTAAATAGAAGCCTTGAGAATAAGTAAAAGTCATGAGGGCACTAAAATTGAGGAACTCTTTTCCTCAAGAGTCTCACACGACATAAAAGTTGAGATCAAAACTTTTGCCACTCTTATTGGTCGTTTCATGCATACGTAGTATGAAATACATATTACGATATTAACTCTTTTCCCATGGAGCGTATGTCTACACCTTCAATACTGTACAGATGATAGTTCAAACATACCCAATGTCTAACTTGAGTTCACGTATCTACTCATTCACAAAAATTCATCAGAACTCATATCTGGCATCATAGACAGATAAAATAAAATATGTGGGTTAGTTTACTTTCGGACATAGTAAGTATTATGTCCTCATCTTAACACTCAGTTAAGGCGACATACGTATTTTAAGCTTAAGCCCTCGATTATCACCTAGATAATAAGCTTAAAAACAGTCTCATCTCTATTTATCACACAGCAAATAGACGCGATTACCCGTGTGAGTGGGCTAATATTTTATCTGTCCGACATACTTTCTCAACTTAAAGTAATGCACTGAGTATTAAGATGCATAAAGATCAAACAAAGATTCATAGGCATTAACAATGAAAGAACAAAAGTTCATAAATGTGAACAACTCAGGGAAATTACAATCCAGTACATCAGACTCTACGCAATCCTAGAGATTTTACATGACCACAAAACACATCTCTAGGTATTGGCTTTGTCATAAGATCTGCTATCATTCTATGCGTAGATATGTACTGTAAGTTCACATCCTTTCGTGCAACCATATCTTTGACAAAGTTATACTTGGTATCTATATGTTTGGTCTTGCCATGATATTTTGGATCTTTGGTGTACGCTATAGCTGCTTGGCTATCACAGTTAACCAATAATGGATTTGCAGCTTTCTCAATAACACCTAAATAATCTAAAAATCTCTTAAGCCAAACTCCTTCTTGTACTACTGCTGATAATGCCATGAACTCAGCTTCAATCGTGGATAAGGCTATACACATTTGCTTCTTACTACTCCATGATATGACGACCTTGTTCAGTAAGAAAGCAAATCCTGAGGTAGATTTTCTTTCATCTAAATCTCCTCCCCAATCAGCATCTGAATAGCCTTCAAGTCGCAGATCCTTTCCTTGGTAATTCAACTTGTAATCAGCAGTTCCCTTCAGATACCTCAGTATTCTCTTAACGGCTTTCCAATGTGCTGGACTTGGATTGGATTAGTATCTACTTACTATTCCAACTGCAAAACATATGTCGGGTCTTATACACATCATAGCATACATCAAGCTTCCAACAGCACTAGCATAAGGAACATGTTTCATTTGTTCCTTCTCTTGTGGAGTCCTTGGACACAGTCTATGGCTCAATCCTTCACCTTTTGCAATAGGAGTGTCTATGGGTTTACAATCTTGCATACGAAATCATTCAAGAACCTTGTTTATATATGCTTCTTACGAAAGAGATAACGATCTCTTCGAACGATCTCTTAAAATCTTAACTCCAAGAATGTATGCAGCCTCACCCATATCTTTCATCTCAAAGTTGAAAGACAACTAACTCTTGACAGTATGAACAAACTCTATATTACTTCCGGCAATTAGTATATCATCAACATATAATGATATGATCACAAATTGATCCTTAGATCTTTTGATATATACACAATGATCATCATCAATCATTGTAAAATTATATGTCATTACGGTATTATGAAAATATATATACCATTGTCTCGATGACTGCTTAAGGCCATATATCGATCTCATAAGTCGACATACATTTTCTTCTTGACCTTTTTCTATGAAACCAGCAGCTTGTTCTATATATATTTCTTCCTCTAATTCTCCATTGAGGAAAGCAGTCTTTACATCCATATGATGTAACTCAAGATCCATACCAGCCACTATTGCCAGAGTAATGCAAATCGAGGTAAATCTCACTACAGGAGAAAACGTATCTTCATAATCAATTCCTTCCTATTGATTATACCCTTTCGCCACAATGCGAGCCTTATGCCTTTCTATCGAGCCATTAGCCTTTCACTTTATTTTGAGAACCCGCTTGTTTTCAATAGCTCTGCATCCTTTTGGAAGATCAAACAGTTCCCAAACTTGGTTTGATTTCATTGACTCTATTTCCTCTTCCATTGTATGAATCTATTTTTCCTTACTAGGGTAATTCAGAGCCTCATTAATATTTCTTGGCTCATCCTCATCTTGTGGAGCAACCATAAAAGTTTCCCCTTCAATGTCAAAACGTCGACGGGGAATACTTTGGTGACTTGTTCGCCGTATAAGAAATTGTACACTTTGCACATCATTCCCCATTATGCTCCCACTTGGATTAGATAATGATGACATCATCTCATCATGTGGTTGCAATTGAGAATGAGTTGAATTCAATTCATCACTTCTCATATTACTCCCACTTGGACGAACTCCACTAATATCATCATCTTGATCCAAGGTCTCAAATAGGGAGTAATCTTCCTCTAATTCGCCCTTCTGAGGAAATTCATCCTCTAAGAATGTGACATCTCATGATTCAAATTCAGTTGTACTCCAACTTTCCTGCTCAACTATGAACACATACCCTTTCGAGTGTTCCGAGTATCTTATGAAAATACTCTTCTTTCCTTTGGGACCAAATTTCCCAAACCTGTGAGATGACTCAAGTCTATAGGCAGCATAACCCCATGGTTTAAGAAAACTTAAGTCTGGTTTTCCACCTGTCCATAACTCATATGGAGTGGAAGTAACTGATTTGGTAGGCACTCGGTTAAGTATATAGGCAGCAGTTAACAACGCATCACTCCAAAAAGTAATAAGTAAGTTAGCATGCGCCATCATGGACCTAACCATTTTTCAGTAGGGTTCTGTTTCTTCTCTCCGCAACACCATTTTGTTGAGAAGTATATGGAATAGACAACTATCTTTTCTATTCCTTTTTCATCACATAATTTTATGAACTCATCAGATAAATATTCTCGACCTCGATCGGATCTCAATGTTTTTATTTTCTTGTCTAATTGATTTTCTACCAGGTTCATAAACCTTTTGAAACAACTTATTGCTTCAGATTTATGAGAAATCAAATAGACATATCCGAATCGAGTATAATCATCTATAAAAGTGATGAAATAAATAGCCTCATGCCTTCCTCTCACATTTATTGAACCACAGACATCAGAATGAATTAAATGTAAATAAAATTAAGCTCTTTTACATTTTCCAAATGGTTTCCTTGTCATTTTCCCTTCTGGGCAATGCTTACATATGGACAAATCGACTTTTTCAATGTTGCCCAATAAGCCCTCTTTGGCTAGTCTATTCACACGTTGTTGGCCAATGTGACCAAGTCTAGCATGCCACACATTCACATCATTATCATATGTATTAGGAGACATGAGAAGGGAATAATAAACATTTGCATTAACATAGTCAATATCTAATACAATGAAACCATTCAGAAAATAACTATAACCATAGTAATTTGTATCCAAAAACAAATCCACACCTCTATTATAGAAGTTCATATTAAAACCTAGTTTAACCAATACTAAAACAGACACCAAATTCTGACGAATCTCCAGAGCATACAATACATCATGTAGGAACAAAGTGCGTCCACCACGCATGTTCAGTTGGCAGGTGCCAATTCCTTTCACTTCAGCTCTAGAGTTATTTCCCACATAGATCCACTTAGTTCCAGTTGGTACTCGTCGGAATTCCACGAAGGATCCTCTATCCTTTGCTACATGGTCTGTCGCTCTTGAATCTACAGTCCACAAAAGATTAGACTCAGTCAAGAATACAGAACTCGACACAAAAGCAAAGTTCTGAAAAGTACAAGGGGTGTATACCTTCTTTAGCTCACGACAGTCGCGAGCATAATGATCATTCTTGTCACATTTGTAGCATTTCACCCTTGCAAGCTTCTTCATGCGAGGACGCTTTCCTTTTTCATGTTGGTTAAACTTGGGTTTCTTCCCTAAAGGACCTGCTTCCTTGCCTTTCCCTTTATCAAACCAGTTAGGGCATTTGCGCTTGGAGCTTGAAGCTCCATGTGAGCTAGAACTAGCATGATAGAGCTCAGCATCCGGCTTAGCCACTAAGAGGCAGTCCTCTTCCAGCTCAAGATGGCGCAGTGCATCCTCAAAAATTTTGATATTTTCATTATGGGTCAGGTGTACCTTCATATGCTCCCAACTCTAAGGCAATGAACGAATCATTGCTTGCACTTGCTGCTCATCAGTGAGGACATGGCCAGCATCTTTCAGCTCATTTATCATGTTTGACATCTTTCTAAAATGTTGCTTCATGGTCTGACCATGAGGCTTCTTATATGAGTCAAACCTAATAATGAGCTAACTCAGTCTGGTCACCGAAGTATGATCAAATCTTGTTGCCAATGCCTCCCACATTTCTTTGGCATTGTCAAAACGCATAAACTCTCGCATGACGTCATTTTCCATGCTGCTCAACAACGTGATGCGAGCAAGAGAGTTCTTTTTTTTCCATGCAGCAAAAGCTTCCTCATCTCTTTTGTGTTGTGCAGTGTTTCCTTCTTCAGGTTCTACCATGGTCAAGTTAAGAGTTTCAAATGCCTCTTGCTCTTCCAGCACATATTGGATTTTCATGTGCCATATCTCATAGTTGTCACCATTGAGCTTTTCACCTTTGTTCAGCTCGGCAACTATGCTCTTTGTGGCTGAAGCCATTGATCTGAACACATCAGACATATATGCACGAATTAGTTAATGCCTATCATTTATGCATCCCTTTTGCACAGACCCATCATATTAATAAACAATTTCAAGTAAGGTTTCAGAATCAAAAGGTCACTAAGTTTCCAATCATCCTCCAAAAATCCTAACTTAAAACTATCATTAATATAATTGTCTTATGCAAAATAAATTGTATGAAGCTACAAAAACTTCTATAATTACCCACAGCAAATAGCAATAGCAGAAAGCAAATAATAATTAAATCCAATAAAACAATAATGCTTTCACATAATACAACTAACATATCGGTTGCTACATCAACAATAATCAGGTAGTAAACATTACATAAGATGTCCACGAAGCACATTAAACTAAGATCAGCCAATACATCTAACACCAAGTCAGCACACGAACTGGGAAATATCCTCTTTTGTTTAATTTCTTGATCTTTTCCCTTGTAAAAATCCTATAATAATCATCTACAAAATCCATCATAATTTTCTTATATGAAGCAGCTCTGTTAACATCCCATATGCGATTCAATACTCATTGCCATTTAGGTGGAAGGTGTTCATGAAAAATTGCACCATCTCTGACTGTGGCATAGGACGACCATTCCATATGACATTTTGAATTTTCCCATTGAATTCAAGGAAGTGATCAATTAAGTCACCACTCTCCCATCGATGATCAGTAAGCTTAGCTATCAGCTTAGAAAGTCTTTCCTTTTGTTCATCGGTAATTGTGCGAATAGGTGTGCGCAACCTAAGGGGAGGCATAGTTCCTGCAACAAATGCAGAACTGTTCCTGCAACAAATGCAGAACTGTTCCTGCAACAAATGCAGAACAAATAAAGGATCACATATAATCCACATAGATTTAATTGAAAAAGAAACACATTCTTTTCCTGATTTCTTTTTTCGATCAATAGGTCAATGGTCAACGGTCAACGGTCAGGTCATCAGTCATCGGATCGGTCGGGCCGGTCGGACTGGGTCGGACGAACCGACCACACGTGCCGCGCGCGTGGCAGGCGTCCGTGGGTCGGGTTGAGTTAGGTCGCCGGCCGGTGACCGCCCGACCAATCGTCGTCAGTGCTGACGTCATCGATGACGTCATCCCAGCGATTATCGACCGTTGGGTGACGTCATGCTAACGTCAGCACGCGTCGGTTCGCCAACCAACGCGTGCCGGTTCGCCGCCGGTGTCGCGCACGTGACGGTTCGCCGCCGGCATCGCGCACGTGCCGGTTTGCCGACCGGTGCGTGCGTGGCGCCCACACACAACGGCTTCTGGCCGCGCATGTGGGCACGTGCGGCGTCGCCTGGCGACACACGACATGTCGCCAGACTCGTCTCGACCAGCCCTTTCACCCTATGCCTTCAGAAATCGATTTCAACTTACAGAAACTCAAAAAAAAAAAAAAACGGACGAACAATGCTCGGGTGTCGGGATTTCTCGCCCCGATCCGTATCGGTCGTATTTCTTTAAGAAAAATCAATCAAAAAACATGAAAAGGGTCGAGAAAATATGAACTAGGGCTCTGATACCAATGTTGGGATTAACGGGTCCCCAAAAACCGGATTCGACACTAAATCGAACCCCTAAAACGAATGCAGAAGACAAGCCCGGGAAAATCACATATCACCGATCCTAAAGCACACCATGGATTCGAGCGTACCTTGTTAGCCACAGATTAAACACCGACATCGACGTGAGGAAGAGAATTTGGCCATGTTCGATCCGATGACGCCAAATCGTGGTTGAAGGGACGAAAAACGTTGCCGGAGCCTTATTGTTTTCCTTTTTTGGGAGAGAGAGAGGGGGGGGGGAGAGGGAGACGTACGTACATTCTGATTTCGAAAAAGGTGTGTTCTCCCTCTCTGTCATCCATTTTATACGTCCCTCCATCCACGGGCCCTATTCCTGTGGGCCGGGCTTTTAGGCCCAACATGGGCGGACGGGCCATCATTAATAAAACCATCACTTGGGACCGATAGGAACAATACCTGGTGACCCTTTCCAGCCATCAACTTGGCTAGTTCCAAGTATGGCGTCATGTGGCCGAAAGTCAACCATTGTAGCATCACTATGTGGAGATTCTCATGTGTTTTGGCCATTTCGCAATAGACCAAAGTTTATGGGGAGCCCCACAAAAGCTAGAACACTCTAGCGGGTATTTACAAGTTCGTGAGCTTGTAAGACCGTGAAGTTCTATAAATAGAGCATCATTCAAGAAACTTTTGTCATCCATGACATATATATGGGTGTTTTTTTTTTTTTGTCAATTAAGACTTGAAAAGTGTACGGAAGGAGTGAGGCATGACAGTTATATAACATTATGGTATAGTATTGAAAGCAATACGTACATAGTTTTGAAAGGAAAGGAATAAGAATAGATTGGACAGGTCATCTCTCTACTCTTTTATTGCCTAAATTTCTAAAAACAGTCCGAACCTCTCAATGTCATTTACCTAAATGAAATTTCTTATTGCCTAAACTCAATCTCCGTCATTGTCATGATTAGCAACCACCTTCTTATTACTCTCTTTTCTCTATCAAATATGGATTGAATTTAATTAAGGAAACTCACATTTCCTGAAATTAAGCTGCTTTATCAGACCTTCCGCCTGTACTCCATTCATTTTCGGGTCACGATTAGCAGAGTTCATTATTATGCTTGAGAAGCATTGTTTATTATTGCAGAGGGGATGGGAGGACTGATTGGAGCGTGCTTCTATGCATGCTTTTCTTTGAGTATTGCTTTTGACTTGTTTTGCCACTTTTGGACTGTAAGACGGGATCTTTATGATCCTTTTAAAGCAAATATTCGATGTCTTGCGCAAGCTGTCCGCGCATTGCCTGGTTCAGGTTTTGGGAACTGCCCCATAGGGCTCGTTTTATTTTGGCATGATGTTGAATATTGGAAACTGCAAAACACCAATTGGAGGCCAAAATTTTTAATTGAAATTCTTAAGAAACTTACCTTCATGTTTACATTCAGGCTAAGCAAACTTTCCCTGCCAAATTTAAAATATCATTCATATTTTTAGAAATTACGAGATATTTGTATATACTTTTACGTGTTAAAATTCCAGTTACATGAGATTTCGGGAGTTTTGGATTTGCAAAAAGTCGGAATGCTTGAGACTCAACATTTAGATTAATCAAAAAGCAAAAGGTAAAAGTCACTTGTAACCAGCCCTGAGATTGTGTGAAGAAGTTGTTGGGTTAAAGAGGTCAAATAAAAATTAGGGCAAATATTTTCCAAAAGAAATCGTGTCCCAAGGTGCCGAACACATATTTGTGGAATATGTGTGGAATTGAAACTCAAACACCAAGATTTTCAGTCAAATGAAAATGGGACCTTTTTATCACAAGTGCACAGTAATGTTAATATTAGCTGCCTATCTATGTTTAAAGGATCATTCTTAGGAGGTTTTTTAGTTTCATTGTTTTGATTCTTACTTTGGAAGCTAATTTGTGCGTAGTTATGACTTGTTACCATTTATTGTATCAGCCAGCTTTCAATGAGGCCACTACAATTGAAGCATCGGCTATCAGACCTCCTAGATAGGCATCGGCCTGATGCAGATCGCGCCATTGTCCTTTACATGATTGTTGGCACCGTCGACGCCATTGTGAGTGAGCTCTCGTAGCCTCTCACGACTCTCAAATTGGACAAAATTCATCCACTTTTTCAGCTCCACCAACCACGACTATGTTGTTAATGAAGTCTTCAAGGTCTATGCATGTTGTGTTTAGCTCCTTTCAATAGTGATTGTTAGGAAATTAAATTGGATCAATGAACCCAACGTCAATCTGCACTGTAAAGTAAAATACATGAAAGATGCATGTGAGATGCATGGGTTTATTGGTTGGCAAAAATTTGGTCGGCCAATGAGTTTAGGACCTTATTTAAGAATAAATGGACAACTTCATACCTTTATTTGAAATAAATTTCACTTTGCCATTCTTTGAGAAAACGGCCCTATTTCAAACTACTTTTTTGGAATTTCCCCCAAAAGAATTGATTAAGCTCCTAAAAATAGCTTAATGGTCTAATTGTTATCATGAAATATATATAAAAAATCATTAAAATTATTTTGAAGATGAAAAGAAAGATGATAAATCACCTAAATTTGTTTTCAATTTTTTTTTTTTAATTTTATGATGGTAAATCTCTTAGTAGTTCAATCATTATCCATATATATAACTATTAGAAAGGTCAAATTTGGTGTATATTATGCATTGAGTAATAAGGCTTCAAATGCTAATACTTAAATTGCCAAAGTGCCCATAAAGAAAATCGGATGTTTCTTAATACTTCGTTCCTCACTTAAATGCAGTTGCAATAAATAATAATATTTATTATCTAAGCATCAACTTGAGAAAAGGAAATCAATGAGAACAATCCACAATGCCACAAGACCATATCATCCAAAGAACAGTGCCTCACATCGCAGTACTAACTTATATATATGGATTTTTTTTTGCAATATATAGTTAAATAATAATTTCAGTTTGATAAAAAGTAACAATAAAATAAATTAAGCAAAGAGTGAAACTTAAAACAAAAGTAATTAGATAATTAATGCAATCATTTTAAGCTAATAATGACAGAGGCCCATCACTCTCGGCACTTGCTTTGCTCTCCCTGCATTTATTTCGAGTGTGATAGGAGCAGACCATAAATAACAATAAAATGCGCATCCTCTCAATCCAAAGTAGCTTCTGCTTCTTCGCTCTGGTTTTTTATGCTCACGGTCTTCTTCTCACTCTCTCCACTGCTTCTGAATCTGAAGTTGGTATGGTCTCTTTCTCTCTCCCTGTGAACAATGTCAGTCTCGTGTCGTCTTGGTTTAAGATTCATACGAAACAAGTTTCCAAATTTTTTGAGGTGAAAATCTACCGCATGGAAGGTGTATGAGCATCGTGATTTGTCATTTGAAGCTTCTTCTTTGATCTGGTGCACACACTGAACATGGCGCTCTGTTGTGTTATCAAATCGGATTAATAACCCAACATCAATCCGCATTGTAAAGTAAGATACATGAAAGATGCACATGAGATGCATGGGCTCGTTGGTCGGCAAAAATTTGGTCGGCCAATTAGTTCAAGACCTAATTTAAGAATAAACTGACAACTTTAAGACTTTTTTTTTTTTGGTAAAATACAACTTTAAGACTTTATTTTACATAAATTCCATTTTGGGCCTCTTTTTGAGAAAAGGTCCTATTTCCAACCCCCTTTTTTGGAATTTCCGCTAAAAGAACTGATTAAGCTCATAAAACCTTATGGTCTAATTGTTATCTTGCAATATAAAAAAAGAAACCATTAGAATTATTTTGACAATGAAAAGAAAGTTGATAAATCACCTAAATTTATTTTCATTTTTTGTTCAATTTACAAAGATAGATCATTTGGTTATTCATCCATTATCCATCTTTCATTACTAATATAAGTATCACGAAAATCAAATTTGCAGTATAGTATGTATTTAGAAAAGACTTCGAATTTGAATACTTGAATTGCCAAAGTATCCATAACAAAAATCGGATATTTCTTAATACTTCGCTCCTCACTTGAATGCAGTTGCAGTAAATAATAATATTTATTATCTAAGCATCAACTTGAGAAAAGGAAATCAATGAGAACAATCAACATTGCCACAAGACCATATCATCCAAAGAAGAATGCCTCACATCGCAATACTAATTTATATATATGTGGATTTTTTTTTTTTGGCAATGTATAGTTAAATAATAATTTCAGTTTGATAAAAAGTAATAATAAATAAACTAAGCAAAGAGTGAGACTTAAAACAAAAGTAATTAGATAATTAATGCAATCTTTTAAAGCCATATCTAATGATGGCAGACGCCTATCCCTCTCGGCACTTACTTCGCTCTCCCTGCATTTAGTTCGTGAGTGATGGGAGAAAAGAATAACGAAAGAGGAAAATGGGCATCCGCTCAACCCGCAGTAGCTTCTGCATCTTCGCTCTGGTTTTTGTTGCTCACGGTTTTCTTCTCACTCTATCCCCTGCATCTGAATCTGAAGTTGGTATGGTCTCTCTCTCTCTCTCTCTCTCTCTCTCTCTCTCTCTCTCTCTCTCCGTGTGTACAATGTCAGTCTCGTGTCGTCTTGGTTTGAGATTCATACGGAACAAGTTTCCAAATTGATCTGGGGATGAAAATCTACTGCATGGAGGGTGTATGAGCGTCGTGCTTTGTCATTTGAAGCTTCTTTGTTGATCTGGTGCACACACTGAACAGGACACTGTCGTGTTATTGCGGCTGGCTACTGTGGACAAACCTCCATATTTTTCCTCGGTCTCAAGCCCTTGCTCTGCATGACTTCATCTCAGTTGTGTTCTTCGTTGAAGCGGATCAACGTTGGACTTCAGCGACCATACCCATCACGAATCTTTTTAAACCCGCCACAGAAAAAAGAAAATGGAAATTCCCCAATAAGATTTCATCTTGAAATCTATGCCAAGAAGATTGAGATTTCTATGAAGAATCTTCATTATAGTGTTCGCCTGTCAAGGGTTATGCATTCCACTCAGCAAAAATCTGAAAGTGGCCATACAGATCTCTAGATCAGTAGAAATGTTGGAAATTTCCTATAAAATGGGCTTACATTAATTAATTGATTTTCTATATTAAATAATCGGATTAATGGATATTCCAACGTTGTTAAACCTTGAGTGATCTTATTGAATTGGGTTTGAGCATCTATTAATAACGAGTTTAGTTGAGCAGTAAAATGTAGGCAATTTTGTTTAACTGAAACCCATAATGGGAGGGGCTCGGTCGATACGCTATTGATTATGGTTTGCTAGGTCCCTCTCTAGCTTATTAAATGGTAGGTTATACCTAGTAGTTGCATAATCCCATTAAAAGATGCTATACTGAAAAAGGTTATAAAAAGGAAGATCTAGCATTCCAATACATCTTTGATTATCATGTTGATTTATTTCAATTGCTCAAACATGTACGTTTTTATTCCGTTGTGCTTATTAATTTCAGTGTTTTATAGTTATATATGAATTCGATTGTTCTTGATTAATTAATTATTTATGTAAATAATTTTCTACATGTGGTATCATAACAAGTCATATATAATTGTAGAATCCAAAATTTCTTTCTTTTTATAAACAAATACGAAGTTTTTCTCTTTGAGCCAAATATTGGCGTTAGTTTTTTATGTGCATTTTTTGCTCAATTGATTCTAAAACCTTAGGGCTTTTGTTCTACATGTCAAGATCTTTACAACCATATATAATTTGTATAATTTCGTTAAGAATTGAGTGAGAATTTTGAATTTGAAATTCTAGGGTTTATACATGAAAAAAGTTCTAGGGTTTTAAATTACATACAATTGATTGATGATCTTAGTAAATTGTTGCATGGGTATAGTTATTTATGTTTTAGCATCTTTTGGTTGCACTAAGGTAAGTTTTTTGGGTTTAAACATGAGAAAATTGAATTCGGCCATGGGGTTGTTAAATCCGATTTTTTTTTTTTTTAACTCTGGAACCACCGTACAATCGATAACCAGCGGCATAAACCAAAGGGAGCACTAGTGCGGGGGCCCACCTCCCATGGCACTCCACTTTAGTTGTGAATGGGGGCTCGGAGTTTCAAACCCCTCTCCTCCCGGATGAGGGAGCAAGGCGCGAACGAGCACATCCACCATGGGGTGGGTTAAAATCCGAATTTTTTGAAGCTTGAATGTGGAAGATTTTCTCTCTTTTTTTTTTCTTTATTTAATTCACTCTAATCAATTTATAATAACGTTAGAAACAAGACCCATGAATAAATTTTAAGAAAAATCAACTTAGTGAGTATTTTTTTGAATTCCGAGTCGTATGACCCAGTTTTGCAAGATTTCGAGACCTTGCTGGAGGTTGAAGAAGACCTCCAGCCAGGTTCCTTCAGACGTGTCGATTGGGCAAATGCCTCCCGATCGTATTTTGCCCGAGATGAAAAGCCCATATTTTGTTTGTATTCTAATTCTGGGAATGGGCATAAGCCCACTTTATTTACTCTTGTTTCATGTGGGCTGATAGCCCAATCGTGGGCCATTTTAAATTAAAAGAAGAATGGGCTCCCTAGCTCGCCCATTCCAAGCAGCACACGTGGGCTCCCACGGGTCTACGGGCCGGACGAAGGCTTGGGTTGTAGGAGGGTCCGAAACATTTAATAATAATAATAATAATAATAATAATAATAATAATAATAATAATAATAATAATAATAATAATAATAATAATAATAGATTTAAAAAAAATTGTGGCAAAAATTGTTGTTTGATAAAATGCAATATGATCTTGGGAAGCACATGTTGTAAAGTGCTTCATATTGTTTAATGAACTTTGGACATAAATTTTTTGAGTTCCTTATTGAAAAATAACTCGCCCAAAATGGGTTATTGTGTATATTAATTTAAAAAATTGCATGAAGATTAATTCCCAATTTAATAGATGGCGATGTATAATTGAAAAATATTTATCTGTCCATATGAGATAATTTTTTTGAAGATTATATGTAATTCTCATCTATGTTGTGATAATAGAAATATATAATTTAAAGGATTTTTCTACCCAAAGAGAATGGATCCTTGACAATTATATGTAATTCTCTTTATTGTTGTTTGATAAACTTCATGCTATGTAAAATAATGGTGCATTATATACTCTGCCTAAAGGAGAGTTTATAATGTATTAATTATTTTGTTGAATTGCTTATTGCTCATAATTGATCTTATTGCATTATGTATGACAAACAATTACCTTTGTTGTAAATAATAACAATGTCACGGTTGAAATGTTAACTAGATCAAACTTCAAGATATGGAAGCAAGATACAGAGTTTGCTTTGGGCATTATGGATATGGACTTGGCTCTACGTGAGGATGAACCTTCCAAGCCCCATGATCAAAGTACTATAGATCAAAATGCCCATTATGCTAGATGGAAAAAAAAAAAAAAATCCAACCAACTAAGCCCCATTGCTATGAAGAGGTTCATTGTTAAGCATTTTATTAGTGGTTTGTCGGAAGATACGAATGTGAGACAATTCCTTGAAACAGTGGGAGAAATATATAAAGTCTTAGATAAGACTGAAGTTGTGAACTTACTAAGTGAGTTAACGAACATGAGGTATGATGCTGCTATGGGTGTCATAGAATTTATACTAAAAATGGTCCACATCCAGTCTAAACTTAAGGCCCATGAAATTGTAATTTCTGAAAATGATAGTGTATTACGCCTTAAATGTTCTACTAGCTGAATTTAGTTAGATTAAGACTACTTATAGTGCTCAGAATGAGACATGGAATGTCAATGCATTGATTACCAAATGTGTGATTGAGGAAGAGAAGTTAAAGAATGAGAAGTATGAGTCCGTCCATTTAATTACCAATGCCAAGTCGAGTTCATCTAGAGGAAAATGGTAGCCTAAAGGGTCAAATGCCCATGATCCAAAGAAAGGTCAAGACTTCAAGAAAAATGGAACCATGCGAGAAATTGAGATAATAATTTCAAGTGTTTTCACTACAAGAAGCAGGGTCACAAGAGAGCCAATTACTATAAGTTCCAAGCTTGGCTAAAAGCAAGAAAAGAAAGTCACCCAAGTGAGTTGTTGGTTTGTTTTGAATCAAACATGGTTGATGTTCCTTTGGATTCTTGGTGGCTTGATTATGATGTTACTATTCATGTGATTACTACCTTATAGGATCTCACAAATCTAAGGAATCCAAGTTTTCAAAGCTTAAAGTTGGAAATGATATTGGAGTTAATGTGGAGCGCATAGAGACAGTTATTTTAATTTAGACTCTAGTTTTTAGCTTATTTTGAACAATGTCTTTTATGTTCCTAATTTTAGAAGAAACTCAATATCTATTTCTTCGCTTGACAAAGCTAGATATTGTCTTTATTTTGCGAATAAAAGAATGGATTTGACTTGTGATTCCAAAATTATCGAGAATTGTGTTATGTCTAATGGATCATATCGATTATCTTTATCTCCTGATAGACCATATTATTCTTTCAATGTCGAGAATAATATTATTAAGAGATCTTTAATCAAAGAAATATCTTCATTGCTATGGCATAAGCGATTATGGCATATCTCCAAAGAAAAGGTAAAGCGACTCATCAAGGCTAATATTCTTCCTCCTCTTGATTCAGATGATATTGAGACTTGTATTGATTGTGTGAGGAGAAAATTGACTAAAACCAAGAAGAAATGCGCTACTCACAGTTAAAATCTATTGGAAATAATTCATACGGATATTAGTGGGCCATACTCAACTACCTTGTGTGGGAATAAGTATTTCATCACATTCATTGATAATTTCGCCTATTATTGTTATGTTTATCTAATTAAGGAGAAGACTGATGCTCTTGATATGTTCAAAGTGTTTCGTATTGAAGTTGAGAAATAATTAAGAAAAATTATCAAGATTGTTAGATTTGATTGCAATGGTAAGTATTATGGGTGATATACTAAGATACGACAATAAATGGGACCGTTTGCTAGATATTTGTAGAAGTGTGGTATTGTCGCTCAGTATACCATGCTTGGGAATCCTGAACAAAATGGTGTAGTTGAAAGACACAATTGCACATTCATGGAGATGAAACGAAGTATGATGGGTAGTTCTAATTTGCATGAATATTTATGGGATGATGCAATTAAAACAACAACTTATATATTGAATTGTGTACCTAGTAAATCGGTGTTGAAAACATCTTTTAAATTGTAGATGGGGAGGAAACCAAGCTTGAATAAGTTTCGAGTTTGGGGTTGTCCTGCAAAGGTGAAAATTTATGATACTTCTCAAAAGAAAACCGAACCTAGGACTATTAGATGTAACTTTATTGGATACCCTGACCATTTCAAAGGGTATAGGTTCTATTGTCCTACTTGTGACACTAGAATCGTTGAATCTTTAATTGTCAAATTCTTAGAATTAGATATTGCTGAAAGAGTTTTTCTCAATCTTTCGAAAATGAAGAACCAAACAAAATGATCTTTATTCCATTGCCCATCTTACATGATGATTCTATGCGAGAACCTTGCAGAGTAGAAATTCAGCAAGAAGCATAAATTGGAGATATGATTGTAGATCCTCCTATGATGAATGAAATTCCCTAGACAAATTATGTGGCTCCAGAGATGCTTGTGTGAAGATCACAGCGACAGAGAAGACCAATGTCTCTAAATGATTATCATGTTTATCTTGGAAAAGCTTATTTTGACATTGGAAATATTGTTGATCCAACGACCTTCAAAGAAACTCTTAATAGTGATCAGGCAGATGAATAGTTAGGAGCGTTAAAGGACGAGATGATTTCCATGTCAACTAATCAAGTATGGGAACTTGTTGATTTACCTGATGGACATAAACCAATCGGCTGCAAATGGATATTCAAAACCAAAAAATACAATAAAGGCAACATGGAGAGATTTGAGGCAAGGTTAGTTGTAAATGGGTACTCACAAACAGAATACATCGATTATACTTAAGTTTTTTCTCTAGTATCCACTAAAGACTCTTTTTCAAATAATCATGGCATTGGTTGCTCATTTTAACTTAGAGCTTCACCAAATGGATGTCAAGAGAACCTTTTTAGATGGAGATATGGATGAAGAAGTATATATACAGCAACCTGAAGGGTTTAAAGAAGCCGGAAATGAGCATATGATGTGCAAATTTTAGAGGTCTATTTATGGTCTCAAACAAGCATCATGTCAATGATACTTAAAATTTTACAAGGTTGTAAGATCATTTGGCTTTGAAAAAAACAAGTTTAATCAATGCATTTACATGAAAAATAAGTGGGAGTAAATTTATTTTCTTAGTATTTTATATATAAAACATTTTTCTTGCTAGTAGAAATGTTGATCTATTGAATGTCACAAAAAGTTTTATATCTGCAAAGTTTGATATGAAAGACCTTGGGAAAGCCTATTTTGTTCTAGGTATTGAGATTTATTGTGACAGATTTAAGAAGATTCTGGGGTTATCTCAGAAAAGTTACATAAATCGTGTTTTGAAAAGATTCAATATGCAAACCTGCAAATCAGGTGAAACTCTTGTTAAGAAATGAGATAAATTGAGCATATAACAATGCCCCAAGAATGATGTTGAAAAAGAAGTAAAGAAGAATGTTCCATATGCTAGTGCAGTTGGCAATTTTATGTATACACAAGTATGTACCAAACTTGATATTGCTTTTGCTGTGAATACTCCTGGAAAATATATGTCAAATGCAAGTCATGAACATTAGGTTGCAACTAAAAATGTGATGACATATTTACAACGAACAAAAGATTTCATGCTCGTGTATAGCAAAGTTGAGGACCTAAAAGTGATTGGATACTCAAGATGCTGATTTTGCTAGTTGTTTGGATGACATCAATTTCTAGATATATTTTTATGATTGGTGTAGGTGTATTTCTTATAAGAGCACAAAGCAAACCTTGATTACAAATTCTACAATATATGCTAAGTTTGTATCGTGTTACGACGCGTCAATTCAAGCTGTTTGGCTTAGAAATTTGATTTCAAAATTGTGAGTTGTGGACTCTATTGCTAGACTTATGGTGATCTATTGTGACAACACTATAGCTGTGTTTTATTCTAAGAATGACAAGATCAACAATGCGTCCAAACACATGGAGATCAAATATTATACTATTAAGGACTTGATCAAAAAGGGAGACATTGTGATTGATAATATTAGAATTGTCCAGGTTGACTGATTCTCCAACAAAAGGCTTACGACACATTTTGTTTAAAGAACATATAAAGAATATGGATATTTTAGATTTTTTTTATTTCTTTTGTTAGTGAGAGCTATATGATTTGTATTTTTGGATATTATAGTTATATGCAAATTGATAATGCTTTCATAATATATATTAAAGTATTTATTCTCAATGATTATTATTGTTGATTCTCTTGTTATTTTTTTTTCCTATTGATTGAGAAATTGAAGTAAAAAACAGTATCTTTAAACAAATTTTAGTTTAAAGACGACTGAGTGTCACTAATTATGAGATTTCATGTTGGATTGTGACATAGTCGTTCAATTTCATGTTGTTTAGAAATTGCGCTAATACATTTTCATGTCGTTGAGAAATTGCATTAAGGACCGATAAGAAATAGTGTATATTTTGATCACATGTTGGCATTATTTCTTACTACACTATTGGGTCCAGTATTCATGAAAATATAATGCTTATTATATGTGATTATGGAAAGTTATGTGTTACGGTATTTCCTTAACACATTGATCTTCATAATCCTCTATTGAAGTTATAGATGATTGGATTTGTTTTGAGATGCTGTTATTGGAATATTTTTTTACAAATTGTAGCCACATAAAACAAAATTTTCAGTTATTAACTTGATAGTATCGTTTTCAATATAAAATATTTTTTCAAAATAAAAATAAGTTAATTAATGTAGCCCAAGTGGGAGAATGTTGGAAATTTCTTATAATATGGGCTTACATTTTTGTTAAATGCTTGAGTGATTTTATTGAATTAGATTTTGACATCTATTAATAACGGATCTAGTTGAGTAGTAAAATGTAGGCAATTGTGTTTAAGCGCGTAATGAAAGAGACCCAATTGATACGCTATTGATTAGGGTTTACTAGATCCCCTCTCTAGCCTATAAAATGGTTAGTTATACCTATCAGTTGCTTATAGTGCATTTGGTAACGTTTATGTTCAAAAATTGTTCCAAGGAATAGATATAGAAAAAACTATTTCTATCCGAGGGAACAATTTTTGAACAAAAGAATGCATTTGATAAACTTGTATAATTTATGCTCCTGGAATAAAAAAGGAATAGAAACACATTTGGTAAACTTGTATAATTTTTTTGTTTCTTTTAATTTTTTAATATTTTTTCTTTTTTTTCTTTTTCTTTTTTCCTTTTTTCTTCCTTTTGGTCAATCGTCGGCGTCGGCCATGGCTGGCGATCGGCCAACAAGGGCCGGTGGCCTCGCCTTGGCTAGACGAGCTCTATTGAGTTTTGAAGAACAAAAAAAAAAAAAAAACATAAACAAACAAGCTCTTAATCCCATTAAAAGCTATGATTATCAAGTTAATCTTTCTTTTTTTTTTTCAAGTGAAGTAATGGCTTAAATAGGTACGTTTTTATTCTACTGTGCTTATCGATTTCGGTATTTTACAGTCATATATGAATTCGATTGTTCTTGATTAATTATTTATTTATGTGAATAATTTTATATAGGAAAATCATAATGTGAGTGAGTTTTCAAGAATATTAAGTTAAAAATAAAAGCTGCAGACATAAAAATTTGAAAAACAAGCGTCATTCCAGGTTCGTGTGCTCCGCCTCTTCTTTTTATTGTATATTTTTATTTTTATGCCATTTTCTCTGTTGTCCATCGGGCTTTTCGTTTTCCTCATGCTCTTCTTCCTTAACACACCCGCGACTGTCTGGGAAGGATTGGGCCAACGTTGTTGTTCTTGGCATTCGTGATTCCAAAACTTTGTTTACGTTGAGATCCCTGACACTTGCTTTTATACTGGTTCGAACGATTAACAACTTGTTCAGCTTCATACAATAGCCTTAAAAAATTGACTTTGAGACTCTAAACCTGGTGATTTAACAGTTGACATAGTAGCAATTAGCATTCCATGTTTGCTTCTTTGTAGTATTACTAGGAATAGAGAAAAGTTTTAAGTTCTTTTCTTGGGAGAGGTTGTAATCTGGGACATCATTTTTGCTTGGCTTGACATCTTAGCATGCGCATCTTGCGGAGTTGTCTGCTTCAAAAGTAAATCTTGCTTTCCCCTGTTCCTGTCTGTGCTCTTTGAGATTGCTGTTCTGTTCCCAGATCCAATTTCAGCCAAAATGTTTCCCCTGTAAGATTGAGAACAAGAAAAGAACATATTTTAAACACAGTGATGCCTTGTCAGTCAAGACTCGACATACTCAGCCTTGAGAAGCATGGCTCAGTGAGTGAGGTCTCGAGAGAGGCAAATCTCTTGCCCCGACAACATCCGCTGGTGGACCTGAGAGACCACCAAAACCCAATGCAATTAGATGTGGTTAGTCGAGCTCATCATGCGTGGACCTCCTCATCCTGTGTAACTCGGGGTCTTTAAGAGATCCAAGCACCCACTAACACACAAAAATGAATAGGAAAGGAACAAATTCTGTCTGTGTCTCTCTGTTTCTCTCTGAATAACTTATGTAGGCACATGCCTGTTCTCCTCCATGTAGGAGAGAAGTAATTGGATCAAGCTTCATCAAAGAAAATTGAGGCATTTTTTGTTCTTAGATCATATGAACGAGATCCTTTATTAGATGTTAGCAGTCTGCGAAATTGCTTTGCCTGACTCTCCTATTCTGTGCACGCTACAAACACATGCTGGGAAATTACGTTTATGTGGTGCTTTTGACTATGTGAGTTGCATTTCAGAGACAATAGACGAAAAATATCAGATAAGGGAGTCAGCTGTTATATGATTTACGAGCAGTGTTACACGATTTCTGAGTTGTGCTTCTATCAACTTCTTCACTGAAATTTTTTCTTTTCCTTTCCTCTGCTTATTTTGGGGGAATTGGGGCTGGTCCGGGACAGACAATGAGACTCCGTTCACTTAAATTTAAGGAACTGGAAAAGGCCCGAAAGAATGGGGCCAGATCAACCTGCATTGGCGAGCTTGTGGCACAGGGAAATTGCAATCTCCTATTGATCTGCTAAATGAGAGAGTGCAAGTCTTTCCAAATTTGGGGAAGTTCAAAAGAGACTATAGACCAGCTCCTGCGATTGTGAGGAACAGGGGACATGATATCACAGTGAGAGCTACCTTGTTGCCTTTATTATTCTTTAAAGTGGTGTCATGCCCAGCGAAACTTGAAACAACCAAATTTTTAGTGACGGTACGACAGTTTGCTCGTGTAACTAAGCCGGGCGCCTAGTTGCCATGGTGAAGGAAGTGCCAATGATTCGAAAAATTCCTTTTTTCAGTGGAAGCACTAACCACAAAGATATCTGAATCGTTAAGGCTAATTTTACAGATTATCATCCATAAGTAATTCATATTCACTGATGTCCGACACTGGCATCTGCCTGTCCATCTATTAACCTCCTCCAAAGAAAAGAATTCTTGAGCTTTTTCGATAATGAACTCATCTACCATGTGTTTTTACTAATGACTCTTCAACCAGGTGATGTGGAAAGGAGATGCGGGAAAGATCAACATAAACGGGACTTACCACAAACTTCTACAGTGTCATTGGCATTCCCCCCTCCAAGCACACATTTAACGGATCAAGGTACAGAGGCTTTGTCCTTGTTGTTTGTACATGGTATGTTTTCCTCATGAAGCAATGGGCGGCGACAACGTGCACTTTCACTAGATTTCTTTTTCTGCAGCATGCACAAATTACACTAAACAAGATAGTTCCCCACCCCCCCCCCCCCCAAAAAAATAAAAAAATTCCTGGTAGGTCCCATGTTTGAAAACTGTCTTCCCTCGTGTGACTGATTAGATTCATCTTTCTTGTCTTATTTGATGCTTGTGTCACAGCCCGAAAGTTAGCATGATCGAGAGTTGATCGATCGGCCTGTGACACTTGTCTATTTTGTTGGGGACATGAAGTCAATGCAAGGCCGACTCAGCGACTAGATGGAGGAGCCGTCTGGCTATACACTTCAGGAGAGACAATGGAGGTGCTCCTTAGGTCAAAGCCAGAATTTGACCTAGTACATATTTTCTCGGCTTCGAGACTGTTTTTTATTACCTTACCACTTGAAACATTTGCAATTCAGACATATGGTTTCATTCTTGTGAGATTTGGTGATTCAATTTAGATATACTATTTCATTATTGTGAGATTTGGTGGGACCATAGCCAACTGTTCTAAAAACTTAAACTATTCGATGAAAGCGTGATTACGGTTAGTTTAGTCTTTTGCTTAGTACTAAGTGTAGAAATTTAATTGGAAGGCAAATGAGGCCTGGAATATTTAAACTCAAAACCTCTGGCTTTGATGATGGGACCATAATTAATCGTTCTAAAAGCTTAAACTATAGTGTGAAGGCGTGATTTATTATTTAAGATTCTAACAATTCTGATAAACAGAAACAAAGACTAGGTGAGGGTGAAGAAAAAGGCTGTGCTGTCAGAAAAGAAAAGAAAAGAAATGGAAAGTGCGATCTATCCAAGCTTTAGACATCTGAAACTCGACTCCCGGATTAGGTGACAGGGAAAGGAAGAACTGCGGACATAAAGGCCTCGTAAGTAAAGGTTGTTAAGCCAAAGTACGCCGTATCCTTCTTAAAATTTCAAGTCAATCCATGCAATAAGAAATACCGATTCAGACATGAATTCCAGTGGACTAATTGAATACATAAATATAAGATTTGAGTACAAGATCTCACCGTGGCGGTGAGGCAGCATCTGCAACAAATACGTACAAAAGGGTAATGTAATCATAGTGTTGGCCTGTCACGGGTTATGCAGAAATTCCACGGTACAAAAATCTGAAATTGGCCATATACATCTCCAGATAAGTAGGAAAATCATTATGTGAATGAGTTTTCAAGAACATTCTAAATAATAAAATCTACAAACATAAAAACTTGAAAAACAAGCGTTATTCCAGACTCGCATGCTCCACCTTCTTCTTTTTATGTTTATGCCACTTTCTCTGTTGTCCATCGTGCCTTTCGTTTTCCTCATGCTCTTCTTCCTTAACACACCCGCGACTGTCTGGGGAGGATTGAGCCAACGTTGTTATGCTCGGCATTCGTGATTCCAAAACTTAGTTCGCGTTTAGATCTCTTACGTTTGCTTTTAAAGGTTCAAACGATTACCAGCTCGTTCAGCTTCATACGAATAGCCATAAAAAAATTGACTTTGAGACTCTCAACCAGGTGATTTAACAGTTGATATAGTAGCAATTAGCATTCCATGTTTGCTTCTGTGTAGTATTACTAGGAATAAAGAAAAGTTTAAGTTCTTTTCTTGGGAGAGGTTGTAATCTGGGACATCATTTTCGCTTGGCTCGACATCTTAGCATGGGCATCTTGCGGAGTTGTCTGCTTCAAAAGGAAATTTTGCTTTTCCCTGTTACTGTCTGTGCTCTTTAAGCATGATGTTTTGTTAGAGATGATTAGGATCTGTAACGGTTCTGTTCCCAGATCCAATTTCAGCCAATATGTTTCCTCTGTAACTCCGAGAACAAGAAAAGAACATATTATAAGTGCAAAGTGATGCCTTGCTAGAAAAGACTTGACAACAAACTCAGCCTCAAGAAGCATGGCTCTGCGAGCGAGGTTTCGACTGAGGCAAATACATACATACATACATACATACATACATACATACACACACACACACACACACACACACACACACACACACACACATATATACACATATATTTACGAACTTAATTTATGAAATGGGTTGTGAATTGTTTTTTGTTTTAAGAAAAAAGTTCTAAAATGATTTGAGAAATGTTTTACTAAAGTTTTTAGTGGTTGAGTGGAGTTGCAGAAGTTTATATGCTTGTTTGTGAAATGTATCCCGGTTGATGAACAAAGTTGAGAAAGTTCATGCATTTTGTTTTAAGAAATCAATTGGCA
This sequence comes from Eucalyptus camaldulensis, assembly GCA_019915185.1. Classification (NCBI taxonomy): domain Eukaryota; kingdom Viridiplantae; phylum Streptophyta; class Magnoliopsida; order Myrtales; family Myrtaceae; genus Eucalyptus; species Eucalyptus camaldulensis. Next base: position 17,602,491 of record JAHSVA010000005.1, read on the forward strand.
ATATTGATTTTGGATTTGATTCCTGAAATTAGTGGATGGTGCAGAAGTTTATATGCTTGTTTGTAAAATGTATCCTGGTGGATGAACAAAGTTGAGAAAGTTTATGCATTTTGTTTTAAGAAATCAATTGGCAATATTGATTTTGGATTTGATTCCTGAAATTAGTGGATGGTGCATTAGTGCTCAATATTACTATGAGCTCATTTAGGGGTTTGTGAGTATGCATAGTAGTTTCTAATCTCAAAGAGACTCTGCCATTATAGATCTTATACAATTTCATCCGACTTCAGAAGAGCAAGCACAATAATTTCGCCTAATCAATGCTTGGTCCTCGACAGTGTCGGAAGCGATCACAAGAATTAGAAGGTAAGAGTACTCGCCGATGTAAAGAGTTCAAATATATTATCCAAAAGAAATCGTATAATATGCAAAGTGAACCCAATTTGCCAAACAAATATTTGAGGAAATATGCGGAATTGAGACTCAAACACCAAAAGGATTTCAGTGAAATCAAAATTGGAAAATTCCTTTTCAAATTAACAATCAAAATCTTTTTTTTTTCATGATTCAATCATCGCCGATCCCCAAATCTTCAAATACTCGAGAATTTGAAAATGGTTGCTTGATCAAATTCTCTAGATATATCCTCATTTTTTTCTTTCTTTCTTCTTTCTTTGGATTTTCTTGTCAATTAAGACTCGAAAAGTATGTGGAATGAGCAGGACATGATGATTATATAACATCATTATATAGTATTGAAAACAAAATATACATAATTTTGAAAGGAAAGGAATATGAATAGATCGAAGAGGTCATCTCTCTCCTCTTTTATTGGCCAAATTTCTAAAAACGGTCCGAACCTCTCAATGTGTGGAATTGAAATTCAAACACCAAAAGATGATCATTGAAATGAAAATTGAAAAATTCCTTTTTATCACAAATGCACAATAACTTCTTACTATTAGCTGCCTATACTTCTGCGTTTGAAGTATCATTCTTAGGAGGGTCTTTTGTTGTCTCGTTTTGATTCTTACTTTGGAAGCTGAATTGTGCGTAGTTGTGACTTGTAATCTTTTATAGTATTAGCCAACTTTCAAGTGAATGGGATTAGACTAGAATCAAAGCATCGGATATCATATCTCCTGAGGTACCTTTCGTGGGAATCGCCTTGACGTCCTTTACATGGTTGTTGGCCCCATCGACGCCATCGCAAGCGGGCTCTCGCAGGCTCCCATGACAATCGTATTGAGCAGCCTCGTCCACTCTTTCAGCTCCATCAATCACGACCATGTTGTTAGGAAAATCTTGAAGATATATGCATGTCGTGTTTAGCTCTTTTCAATAGTGATTGACACCAAATTTAATCGTATCTATGAATCCAACATCAATCCACAGTGTAAAGTAAGATGCAAATTATATGTGTGTTGGCTGCATGGGCACATTGGTCGGCAAAATTTTGGTCAGCTGATGAGTTCAAAACTTTTTTTGAGAATAAATTGACAATTTAATGATTTTATTTGAAACAAGTTCCAGCTTGGGACATCGTTTGAGAAAATGGCCTCAATTCATGCCCTTTTTTGAAATTTCCCCTAAAAGAATTAATTAAGCTCATAAAAATAGCTTAACGGTCTAATTGTTATCATGAAATATAAACAAGAAATCATCATATTTTTGAAGTTGAAAAGAAAGATGTAAATCACCTAAATTCGTTTTCAATTTTTATTCAATTTTATGATGGTAGATCATGTCGTTATTCTTCCATTATCCATCTATCAATTGATCTATCATTATTAATATAACCATCACGAAAGTCAAATTCGGTGTATATTATGTATTTAGGAAAAAAAAAAGTACCCATAACAAAAATCGGATATTTCGTAATACTTCATCCCTCACTTAAATGCAGTTGCAATAAATAATGAGAACAATCCACAATGCTAGAAAACCATGTCATCCGCAGTAGCTTCTGCCTCAGATTGCAATACTTATTTATATATACGGATAATTTTGCAATACATAGTTAAATAATAATTTTAGTTTGACTAAAAGTAACAACAACAACAACAACAACAACAAAAATTTAAAAAAGAGTGAAACTTAAAACAAAAGTAACTAGATAATTAATGCAACTTCTTTACGGCATATCTAACAACGACAGAGGCCTCTATCCCTCTCAGACTCTCTTTGATCTCCTTGCATTTATTTCGGGGGTGATAGGAGCAAAGCATAAAGAACAGGAAAATGGGCATCCTCTCAATCCGCAGTAGCTTCTGCTTCTTCGCTCTGGTTTTTGTTACTCACGGTCTTCTTCTCACTCTCTCGACTGCTTCTCAATCTGAAGTTGGTATGGTCCCTCTCTCTCTTTCCCCCCACTTCTGTGTTCAATGTCAGAGTCTCGTGTCGTGTCGGTTAAAGATTCATACGAAACAAGTTTCCAAATTTTTTGGGGTGAAAATCTACTGCATGGAGAGTGTATGAGCGTCGTGCTTAGTCATTTGAAGCTTCTTCTTTGATCTGGTGCACTCACTGAAGCCGATGCTCTGTTGTGTTATTGCTCTGCATGACTTCATCTCGGTTGGACCTCAGCAACTGTACCCATCATAAATCTATCTCAAACCCTCCAGGCAAAAAAGAAAATGGAAATGCTTTGTCTTAGAAATAGTCAATTCTATTTCTTGATGGGAGCAGGGAAGGGATATAACTCAATGGTCGGGTGTCACCTAGACGTGGTGCGCAAAAAAGATTTCATCTTAAAATCAATGAGAAGAAGATTGAGATCTCTTTGAAGAATCTTTATTATAGAGTAGGCATGTCACAGGTTATGCAGAAATTCCACAGTACGAAAAACTGAAAATGGCTTACCATATACATCTCCAGATAAGTAGGAAATTCATTATGTGAACGAATTTTCAAGAACATTCAGTAAATCTGTAAACATAAGAATTCATTCCAGATTCGCATGCACCTTCTTCTTTTTATTTTTTATTTTTTAATTTTATGCCGCTTTCGTTTTCTCAGTTGTCCCTCGGGCTTTTCCTTTCCTCATCCTTTTCTTCCTTAACACACCTGTGACTATCTGGGGAAGGTTGAGCCAACGTTGTTGTTCTTGGCATTCGTGATTCAAAAACTTTGTTTACGTTCAGATCTCTGACACTCGCTCTTAAACTGGTTCGAACGATTAACAGCTTGTTCAGCTTCAGACGAATAGCCATAAGATATTGACTTTGAGACTCTCAACCACGTGCTTTAACAGTTGATATAGTAGCAATTAGCATTCCATGTTTGCTTCTATGTACCGAGTAGCATTACGTGGAATAAGGAAAAGTTTAGGTTCTTTTCTTGGGAGACAATGTAATCCTGGACATCATTTTCTCTTGGCTCGACATCTTAGCATGGGTTGCGGAGATGTCTGCTTCAAAAGTAAATCTTGCTTTTCCCTGTTCCTGTCTGTGCTCTTTAAGCATGTTGTTCTTGTTTGTGATGATTAGGATCTGTAACAATTCTGTTCCCAGATCCAATTTCCGCCAAAATATTTCCATTGTAACATCGAGAACAAGAAAAGAACATATCATAAACGCAAAATGATGCCTTGATAGTAAAGACTCGACACCAAACTCAGCCTCGAGAAACATGGCTCTGTGTGCAAGGTCTCGAGAAAGGCAAATCTCTTGCCCCGACAGTATCTGACTACAGTGGACCTGAGAGACCGCCATGACCCCATGCAATTAGATGCAATTAGTCGAGCTCATCATGTGTGGAGCTCCTTATCCTATGTAAATTGGGGTCTGTAAGAGATCCAAGTACCCATTACCATACGCAAAAATTAATAGAAAAGGAACAAACGCTTTGTCTCTCTGTTTCTCTCTGTTTCTCTCTGAATGACTTTCGTAGGCACATGCCTGTTCTCCTTCATGTAGGAGTGAAGTAGATCACCAAATATTGAGGCATTTTTGTTCTTTAATCATATGAATTAAATCCTTTGTTACATGTTAGCAATCTGCAAAATTGATTTGCCTGACTCTTATATTCCGTACACGCTATTGACATGTGTTGGGAAATTACGTTTTTGTGGTGCTATTGACTTTGTGAGTTGCATTTCAGAGACAATAAACCAAAAAATCAGATAACAGAGTCAGCTGTTATGCTTCACGAGCAGTGTTACACGATCTGTGAATTGTGCTTCTGTCAACTTCTTCGCTAATATCATTTCTTTTCCCTTTTTTTTTGGGGGGGGGGGGGGGGTGTTTAAGGTGATGAGACTCCATTCACTTATATTGAAGGAACTGGAAAAGGGCCGAAAGAATGGGGCCAGATTGACCCGCATTGGCAAGCATGTAGCACTGGGAAATTGCAGTCTCCGATCGATCTGCTCGATGAGAGAGTGCAAGTCTTTCCGAATTTGGGGAAGTTGAAAAGAGACTACAAACCAGCTCCTGCCATTGTGAGGAACAGGGGACATGATATCACGGTAAGAGCTACCTTGTTGCCTTTGTTATTTTATAAAGCGGTGTCATGCACAGTGAAACTTGAAACAACCCGATTTTTATTGACGGTATGATTGTCCGCTTATGTTACCAAGCCTGGGCGCTCGCCGTGGTGAAGCAAGAGCCGATAATTTGAGAAATTCTGTTTTTTTAGTGGAAGTAGTTATAACCACAAAGATATTAAAATCTTTGGCTCATTTTACAGATTATTAGCCATGAGTAATTCTTGTTCCCTGATAATGGACGGTGGCATCTGCCTTCCATCTATTAACCTCCTCTGAAAAATAAGAATTCTGGACCGACTACAAACTCAACATTATTCAATAATGAGCTGATCTACCATCTGTTTTTACTAATGACTCTTTAACCAGGTAATGTGGAAAGGATATGCAGGGCAGATCAACATAAATGGGACTTACTACAAACTTCTACAGTGTCACTGGCATTCCCCCTCCGAGCACACGTTTAATGGATCAAAGTATGAGGCTTTGTCGTTGTTTGTACATGATACGTTTTCCTCGTGAATTAATGCACAGGACATCATGAACTTTTCACTTGATTTCTTTTTCTGCATTATGCACAAATCACACTAAACAAGATAGTTTTTCCCCCATAGTACCGGTGAGGATGTCAAAATTCATTCTGCAGATATGACTTGGAGCTTCACGTGGTCCATTTAAGCTCTCACGGAGAAATAGCCGTGATCGGGATTGTCTACAAGTATGGCCGACCCGACCCTTTCCTCACAAAGGTGCATAGGCCGCTTCATCTCACTCTTCTTACTGCCACATGTGTATTTTTACGTGTAGCCACTGTATTGCTATCATTCTTGCTCGTAGGTTATGTGAATGCTTTGAACTCAGCCATAATCTGCAAAGCTGAGCTTGTATACGTGCATGTTCATACATCACTGATCATCTGTCTGATTAATTTTTTGCAATTTGCTTCACCTCTTTTGCTCATATGGAACCTGAAGATCCAGTTCAATAGAATGGACCATGTGGTCTCTGCCTTCTGCCTTTTGTCCTTCTGATTTCATTTCACTATCTCTCGGCAGCTACTCGAACACATAAAAGTAGTCAGGAAGGAAGACAGAGACTTGGGGGTCATAAATCCAGGGATCATCAAATTCGGCAGCAGGAAATACTTCAGATACATTGGTTCTCTCACGGTCCCTCCATGCACCGAGGGTGTCGTGTGGACAATAATCAGGAAGGTAATAGACTAGATTTCCATGACGATTCTTATATGGGAACACATATGGTCCTATGGTCCGAGGATGGTCTCAAGGCATGCTGTTTTGTGAACTTTGACTAGGTGAGGACAGTCTCGAGGGAGCAAGTAGAAGCACTGAGAGAAGCTGTTCATGATGTAAGTGCTCTCTAAAAGGGTGTTACGTTTTGATTTGCTTGCCACTTAACAGAGTGGACCTTTTACAGAAGAGAAACGTGAGCTCTACGTGCATTTAGGTCCTCTTTAAAGACTTGTTGATCCCTTCATGTGATAACAAGTGATACCTATTCTCTTCATAAATGCACAAACATGTACACGACATAAAGTCCCGTGATTGAAAACAGAGTCCTCCCTCCTGCGACTGATTCGATTCATCTTCATCTTTCTTGCCTTATTTGATGCTTGTCCATTTGGATAGGGATATGAAGCCAATGCAAGGCCGACTCAGCGATTAGATAGAAGAGCGGTCTGGCTATACACCCCAAGAGACAATGGAGGTGCTGCTTAGGTCAAAGCCAGAATTTGACCAAACAAAGCATTTTCTCAGCTTCAAGACTGTCTTTTATTACCTTACTACTTGAATCACTTGCGATTCAAACATACCGTTTCATTTTGGTAAGTCGACATAGAGACCAGGTGGGGATGAAAACCACAAGGTGTGCTGTCAGTGTAATATTTGGAATTTGTTTTTACCAAGTCAAAGTTCAAATGGTCAAAGAGACAATAAATAATAAATAAAAAGAATATTTGACCCAGTCAACAAAGGGACCTCAGCTTCCTTTTAAGATTGAGAACTCGCGCAGAGGGGGGGGGGGGGGGGGTGGGGAGAGGGAGGAGGAGGAAGAAAGAAGAGGTTACTCGGCACAAATGACTCATCAAGCTGATTTAATTCTGATTCGCAACGTCCGATAAGTGATTGTGCCCTTCACTCATCTAATTGAAGTAATATTTGAACTTATAGCACAAATTCGAGGTTAAGTCGATTTTGAGTTGCAAGGTTCGATTGAGGAGTTATCAGGCTGTGTGTGTATATATATAGTTTAGGGTGTCGTGGAATTGTAGGATTTTACAAAACTCAATTTGGGTTTACAAAGAATTTGCCCAAAACAAAAATTTTGAAGTTTGCGGCAAATACAATGCACGACCAAAGGTTTCAGATCTTATTTTGACAATTTTCAGCTCAATTTAGGTTGGTCAAGTTTCGGATCTTCTAGTAAAGATCTTCATTTTGATTGTAAGCTTGCTGGGAATGGGGTTTGGTGGAAAGAGCTATGAATGGCCGAGTTTCGCGCTTAAGCTCCGCAATGCGAACGACTTGGAGTAATCGTGTTAGGTGAAAGATTTGGCACATATGAGTGGTTTTGTTAATGTTTAAGCTTAGTTTGGCCTCAATTTTAATGTTGTTTCTCACTTACTTGGTAAGATTGCGAATTCAACAGTTCGAATAATCTTTATCATTTGATCGTAAGCATTCTCTAATGAGTAGTGCTATCTCTTCTACAAATTTGTAAATTTATATCTACAAGCAATAATTGTATATATTATAAGTATGAAAGGCATGGCACAACATTATATTTATAAAGTGGAAAAAGTGATGCTTGAATCATAATTGCCGCATAAATGTAGATCGGGCAATTATTACTTTGTTGATTTTGAAATGGCATGGTAAAACATTTCTAAAAATGCCTTATGAGTCAATTATCATGAAATGAATTGAGGAAATTCTTTATGACAAGAATTCTTTTGTTAAAGGTTATACATTTTGGTTTATGAAGAATTGAAAAAGGCATTATTTAATATAGTTTGAAATGATCGTTTGTTAATGTTTTGATTAATCGTTTTGTGAATGAATTGCCAGAAGCTATAGGTATGGACTTGTGAAATGTATTATAAAATTCATTTTATTTGATAAATTGAGTTGTGAAGGTTGATTTGATTCAATTTGTGAAATCGATTTATGAGGTGAATTATGGTTTTGATTATGGGATTATTAGAGAATGAGATTTATGCTCAACACGTTGTATATCCATTGAGAGGTTTGTAGGTATGCACATCAGGTTTAGTGTCACATCCCAAATCCTATATGATTAGGGAGTGACACGGCCATCCTTTCTCCAAAAAACACAACCTCAACTCCAAAAAGTTCCCACGATAACGCTCTTATTTTAACAATCACTAATTGAGGGACATAAAAAAATATATAATAATAAGAAATGAATAAACTACTATAGTCTAGTGAGTAATACATTTCTTTTAAGTGGATCAAGCAATTACTACACACGTTTAAAGTACAAATATAACTCATTTTCACCAAATCCAGAATTTAACAAACCTTCAAGACTAAAAATGGAATATTTCTTTCTTTAGCATAGTATGTCTATAACCAAAATATTCAAGATAATAACAAATCAAACACCAATGGTTCAAGACAATCAAGATTTCCCTCTTGTTTAGGTCTCCACCTGTTGTTATCTAGTGGCTCAGCCCACTAGGATATCTTAGATTTGTATGCGCATACTTACACCCCTCTTATTGCGCTCATGGAGATATTGAGTATCAATACCAATTTACAATAGCATCCTCCACAATCCACAAAACCAAATCCAGAAACCATTTCATATGTCACCAAAAGCTTTCGCAACTCAATTCATCCAATAAAAATACTTTTTCATAAAGCATTTATCATATCATTTCATAAACCAAACAAATAACATTTCGCAACATAGCCATCTATCATTTCACAAATCATTAATAAACCTTTTCATAAACCAGCTACAAAGCAATTATATATACGTAAACTATCACGACACATTTCATAATATGTTTCTCAAACCGTTCTCAAATAATCAAGAGGTAATTAATACTTTATTTTTTTATGACCTGGGAACCGCCGTCGGCCGGCAGCCTAGACGTAAACCCGGGTCGGATTGAGCCACCACCACAGACCCAGCCGCGTTTGAGTCGCTCGAACGCGACATCTCTTTGGATTTGAACTCCTCCCCTTCGTGAGGGGGAGGGAGCCCAAAGTCAGCTGCACCACCACGGGCGGTGGTAGGTAATTAATACTTTATCCCACTTTATGCAACAAAAATGCTCTATTCAGTTCAATATACGTATATCCTTCAAGGCATAGGTTTTATAAAACCAAAGAAGATATAGTACTACTCATCTAGAAAAGCCAAGAACCAACCTACGATGGTTACTAGAGCCCACAAACTTGCATTTCTATCAATTAGTCAGAAAACAATATCAAAAATCAAATAATGAAAACAATATCAAAAATCAAATAATACACAACTCTAACTAATCAAAAAACAATATCAAAAATCAAATAATACACAACTCTAACTAATCAAAAAACAATATCAAAAATCAAATAATACACAACTCTAACAAACGACTCTACTAAACCACATTTAATTGTCAATAAAATGACTTCTATGCTTTAATGAGCAATACCATTTAAGGCACATGGTCATCCTTTTACTTGCGCGTATTATCCATTTCGCATAAATCTCACATGAACACCAAAATGTCATTCCAAACAACCTATACTTTGAATTTGATTTTCATTACACCCTATAGCTCAACAACGTCTTAAACTATCATTTCCACAAAAACCATATACAAATAACCCCTTTGGTCTCTTTTGTTTTGTTGTACCCTCTTTGGTCTCTTTTTCGGGGTAGGCTAGCTAGTTCTCTTTGGCTGCTGTTTGGCCCTTTCCTTTAGCCGCTTGGCTTGTTTCCTTTTACCTTGGCCCCCTTCCACTCACTCTGACTTTTGTCTGTGTGAGTACAAGTTTTTGGGTCCGAGATCTCGTTGTATAGCTCTATATAGTTTTCTGGTTTAAAGTCAATATAATTCTTACCTTTATCAAAATAATAATAATAATAATAATAATAATAATAATAATAATAATAATAATAATAATAACCCCTCAATCGAACATCGTTGTTCAAAATCAACATAAGTTCAAGGTTGTGCCCTAAAACAGAAAATTGCTCCAATTAGATGAATAATAGGCTTGAATACTCACCTGCCATTGCGATTTCTATTGATTCGACTTATCTAATTGTACATATTGTGAACGCGTGAAATTTCTCTCCACGAATGAGTGGCTTCTCTTTTCTCCATTGATTCCACCACTTGCAAACTTCTTTTGGTAATGCTTCAATGCACTAAAGAAGAATGAAGTAACTGAGTTGGGCTTGGGCTGATCTTTTCAATGGGCTGGCTTATAAATATCTATTAGTTTGGCCCATATATTACATTTAAGATACCCTTCTAGGCCAAGCCATTAGGTTTGTACGTAGAGACCTTATTAAAGAGGAAATCTTGGTCTTCTTGTTACTAGGTGTTATAGGATTAGTATAATGCAAGTACCAAAAAGTTGGCACCGTTGGACACTTAAGTGTCAAATTTCCAAAAGATACGTTGAAGTAAAGTTTTCGTGATCAGATCTCCTAAATAGGCATTGACCTGACAAAAACTACCTCGATCTCCTTTATTATTGTTGGCACCATCAACACCATCATGACTCTCATATTGGAGAACATCATCCACTCTTTTGGCTCCACCAAACGTGACTATATTGTCTGGGAAGTCTCAAAGGTATATGCATCTAGTGCTTAGCTCTTTTTCAATAGTGATCGATAGCAGATTAACTCAGATATATGAAACCAACATCAATCCACATTGTAAAGTAAGATGCATGTGAGATTCATAGGCTCGTTGGTCAATAAAAATTTGGTGGGCCAATAAGTTCAGGACCTAATTTGAGAATAAATTGCCAACTTGTAAGCTTTATTTAAAACAAGTTCCACTATGAGCTATCTTTGGAGAAAACAGACCCATTTGATATTTTTTTTTATGAAATATCCCCTAAAAGAATTAATTAAGCTTGTAAAAATAGCTTAGTGGTATAATTGTTATCGTGTAATGTAAAAAAGAAATCGTTAAAATCATTTTAAAATTGAAAAGAAAGATGATAAATCACCTGAATATATTTTCAATTTTTATTCATGATATGATTGTGATATCCTGAATTACAAAATTTGTTTTCAATTTAATAAATTGGTCTTTTCATCGACGCGCTTATGGCCTTATTCTCTGAGAGAGCCCCTCACGAGATTACTGATATATCAAGTGAAGCCGTTAAGGAATCTAAATGCACTTGAGAATTCAACTAGGAATCGATTGCTTGACTGTGCTAATTTGCAAGGGTCATTACGGCACTGTCAAAATTGATCAGAGACCGGCGATAAGTCAATTTGATAGAGGTATGCGATTAGTGTGTGGGTGATTCCACCTAATTACAAAATTTCTGTCAAACGGCACTAGACCGATTTTTCTATCATTTCTGTACCCTCTGTCCGTATTTAAAACCTCAAGATTTTTACGACAACCGAGAGTCACCAATGTGTCGAAGATGTACAATGTGGCTCGAAAATAATCGACCACAAGTCAATTGCACTAAAAATTTCTAAAAGCTACCCGATAGGTTAAGTCACGCTAAAATCGAGCCAGATTGAAATTAATTGCGAATTTGAACTCGATTTCAAAAATTGAAAATTCTATCATGTCACGATTTAGTCTAAGAATGTCGATTCATCATCTGAAGAATTTTTGGCAAGTTCGGGATTTTTTATGAAAAATCAATTAGGACAATTCAAAAAATAACGGAAATTTGGATGGGCCAAATCGAAGGGATTTTTGACTTCCAAACCAAGCTACTTGGTGAAAGGAAATTATATAAATTGTGTGGGCTTTCTTCTTCATCAAAATTTGACATCAAATTGCGGAATTTCGTTAAGGAATTGAAGCCAAAGTTGAGTAAATTCGGAGCTAGGCAGGGGGCTGCATTTTTGGCATCAATTTGAGCTATTTATGGATTTAATTTGCTAGAAAGAATTAAGGGATAAGCATTCAATTAAGTGGATAGGTTTGTTTGACAAGCTTCCTTTGCACGCCTCTTGGTTGACTCCCCCTCCGCAACTTTTGCTTTCACTTTTCTTCTTCTGCTTTGCTTTCATTTCTTCTCACAGAGAACCAGCTGCATCTACCTTTTCATTCTTTCATTTCCCTTCTTCGCACACCAGCAAAGCCACCAACCTTGACCCTTCACCGAACCTAGCTGTTTCCCATCCATTTCACTACTGCCTCATCCCACCTTCACGTGGTGCGGGTTCGCCGAGTCAACCCAGCAATTTTCCCCCCAACGGTGACTTCACCGCTCCTCTCCTTTGTCCGTCTTCATTTCATCGCCCCTCTCCACCAACTCAACCTTTGTCCCATTTGAATTCATGCTAGCAGCTCCATAGATGAATTCAACCCCACCAGGTCTAACCAGCAACTCACGCCACCAATCAACCCACGAGCGGTCATCCACCAAAGTCAAGCTTCACTAATTATGCTCCATTTCGCTGCCTCACACCCACAATCCACCGAAGCAACTCCACGGCCCATCTTCACCGAGTCACAAGCAACCCACACGAAGCCAAGCCCAATAGCCACAAATTATAACCCGCCAGCCCGGTTTTTCTCTCCGCCGCTCAGCCAAGCCCAGCAGTTTTGTTATGGGCTTGCAAGGTGTTTTCAGCCTGGTCCAAGCCCCCGTTGGCGTCTCCGTGGGCCCGAGTTTTGGCCACCATAATGGTAAACCGGTTTTCGTGCTAAACTAGTGAATTTATGCATTAAACTCTACTTAGTATGCTAATAATGTTAAAGGAGTGTTTAGTTTAAGTTAGTTAGGGATTAGGTGGTTAGCTAGATTAGATTAGTGATTTAATTATACATGTTAGGTGGTTAGAATGGCTAAATTAGCATCTAGATAGATTGTTTTATTTATCTAAATAGGTTCAGAAATTTTCCAGGCCCATTTGGGTATGTAATTAGGTATTTCCGGCCTAATTTAGCATTTTTGGTATTTAAATTGATTTATTTAAGGGATAAATGCTCCAGAAGTCCTACAATTTGGCACAAAAATGCATTTGAGTCCTAAAACTTGCAAAAAGTTCATTTAAGTCCTAAAACTTGTCAAAATGTTTTAAACGAGTCCTAAAATCAACTCCGTCTAATTTCTTGACGGAAAAAGCTTACGTGGCCCCCGCATGGCTTTTTTTAATCGTTTCTCTCTCCTCCGTTGCGAATAGTTTAAAAAAAAATTCCACGCATTCAAAATGACATCGTCTCTCTTCTTCACCATCACGTTACCTCCCCCTCCGTCTGTACGTCTTCTTCACTGTCATATTCCCCCTCCCCCCCTCCGTATCTACGTCTGCTTTCGCTATTCCAAGCAAACCCTAAGCCCCAAATCGAATTCGTCCGAACCCTAAGCCCTAATTCAATTGCAGTTCTCTTGCGATTTGGGTCCTCATCAACCTCGAGTTCGACATTGGTCGTGAGTTCGTCTTCTTTCCTTTGACAATTGCGAGTCCGTGTGAAGACCTCTCTTGTAGGAGTCTCGACATCTTAGCAGCGAAGCGATTGGCGTCGGGGACAACGACAAGGTCAGCGATGACGATGGTGACTCCTCTTTACGCAGGTAGCGCTCTATGCATTATAGCATTTTGGGTATCTCATGATAATGCTACGATTTCTTTTGTTTTACAAAGGTGCTTTTTTTTTTTTTTTGGTATTATTGCAAAGGTGCTTTAATCTCTACATTATGCAAAACAACGTTAGTTGGTGTCCTCATTTATTTATTATTTCAAATTCAGAAAGCTTGAGTTTGACACACATCGACTTTATGTTATCTTCTTTGACGATTTCAAGTTTGTGCAAAGACGTGTCTTGCGGGCATCTCGACGTCTCATCGATGGAGCGAGCGGGCATAAAGGACAGCGATGGTGACTCTTCATGCAGGTATTGCTCTCTACATTACAGTATTTGGGTAAGTCATGGTAATATTACGATTTTTGTTTTTGTTTTGCAAAGCCGTTTTACTCTCTACATTATAGCGGTGTTTTACTCTCTGCATTATGGTTGTTTTGTATTTTCCAATTGTTGCAATAAATTAGAACATTGCTACAAATTAGAACATTGCCTACCGAAATGCGACAATAGGTCCTTTGCTCTCACTATTGATCATGTAGTTGCATTGTGGTTGTAAAGTGCATTATGCTAATTTGTTGTTTCTGTATTGATTATTAGTCTTTTATAAATATATCTTCAATTTAAAACTTGAACATTGCCTCAATAATTTGATAATTGAAAGTGCTCTGCTCTTTGTTTCCTTGTAGGTCCAATTGCCAAGAACAAAGTTTATGTCACTGTTCATTATGGAGGTAAATTTAAAGTTGGCCCACCGTTGGAATACATGGGTAGAAGGGCTTATGTTGCTAAAATAAGTTTAAGTAAGAGTTCACTGTCTAGTATAATTGAAGCTATTGAGGCTTTGGGTGTGTGTAAAATAGAGAAACTCTTTTACAAAATTCCTGGAAGTACAACTCTTGTAGATGGAATAACTCTTAGGTATTTATGAGATAACTCTGATGTGATGGATCTATTTTATCATCATCTGTGCTCTAAAAATATTAAGTTATTTGTTGAGCATGTTGATGATGAAAAGACAAGAGCTGAGATGGGGGGTGTTGAGATGGAAACTAGAGGTATGTCTAATGTGATTGGGAATATTGATGATGACGATGCCAATAGGGATCTAGAAGAGGAAGAGGATGATGATGCACATAATTTGGTGGATGTGGAACAGTCAAGTGACGATGATGATTTTGAACTAGTTGATGCAAGGAAAAAATTAAAGAAATTTTCAACAAGACATAGGCTCAAAAGTGGCAATTATAGTGAGGCAATTAGAACTTCCCAACCATCAATTGTGGATGAGGCTTAATCGTTAGATGATTTTAGGTACGAAACAGAGTATGCTGATTCAGATGAAGAAGACAGTCTTCAGTCAATTTTAAATGATAAGGGTGATGAAGAGGTTGAAATAGCTAGTACGAGTACCTAGAGGGGGGGTGAATAGGTATACAAAAAATTTCTCGAAGCTTGCACGATATTTAAACAATTAGAGAATTTGCAATAGTTAAAAATTTAATCGCAAGACTGAGTAAGGGAAAGAGAGAATTGAACACTCGGTTTATAGTGGTTCGGCTTGATTCAAGCCTACATCCACTCTTCTGCACTGACAGCCGATTGGCTGGATTCCACTATGATCAAAGAGTTGTTACAGTGTTGATCTTCCTTGATTTCTAGGTGTAGATGATCTACCACACTCACTCAAGGCGTCACCAAGTATAAACACTCTCTGTATACAATTTCGCTCAGTCTCAACTAACACCAAGTATAAACACTCTCTGTATACAATTTCGCTCAGTCTCAACTAACAATCAAGGATCTTCAGACTCTGGAATTTTTCTATCGATCACACACTTAAAACAACTAGAACATCTTCCTTTTATACTCCTTCATGCCATCATAGCCGTTGGCACTTACCAAAGGAATTCCTCCAATCTACCCGTTGGACGGAATCAATCAAGAAGATCATCCGAGCTATTTAAGGAATCTGATGATAGCCCATCAATCCTGTTCGCCCATACAATCAGGATCTCGGTTTCCAAGAATAGAATAATCCAAGATTATTTCGTCGACCATCGGATCTTCAATCGATCTTAGATAAGAATTAAAGAATCCGAAATGATTATCCAACCAAAGAATCTATTCCAGAGGATAGGATCGAATCCTCAACCATAAACCTCGGCTTTGGATTTCCTTCAACACTGGATTAGAAAGACTGTCAGTGAGAATAAGTTTGAGTCTTGAGTCTTGAGTCTTGAGATTACAAAGTCTTGAGACTATAAAGTCTTGAGACTTTAACTATCGATATCCAGACTTAGACTGATAGAAATGTTTTGTCAGCTTCAAAATATTCTGGAAAGATTTCCCCAACAATCTCCCCCTTTTTGATGGTGACAAAACTTTCTTGAAGATTTGAACAATTTTGACCTGCAAAAACATTTCTCAAGCAATATGGCTAACTCATAAAGATTAATAAACAACCAGACTCTGCATCCACAGCAAATTGGTTAGTCTTTCATGAGTAATACCATGTAACAATACTTGATATAAATGCAACCAGTCAAGCATCAAAATCCACAGCCAATTCAGTCTAACACTCAAGTTCAAGTTCTCAAGTCATACTCAAAAATAAACATAAACACAAAAGTCAAATAAAG
The DNA here is from genome assembly GCA_019915185.1 of Eucalyptus camaldulensis. NCBI lineage: Eukaryota > Viridiplantae > Streptophyta > Magnoliopsida > Myrtales > Myrtaceae > Eucalyptus > Eucalyptus camaldulensis. The sequence continues at coordinate 17,618,404 of JAHSVA010000005.1, forward strand.
TTTTAAAATAATGTTTGTTCAAATTGGTTCTCCCCCTTTTTGTCATCATTAAAAAGAGGGTGAGAAAGGAGTCATGTCTGCTTGGGAATGCGCACGATCTGGAAATCCCCAATGGACTGGACTACTCCTTCGAGCTTCTTCAGGTCTTCTCGCAGATGAGCTACCTCTTCTCTCTTGGCATTGGCTTGAAGTTGCAGAGCGAGGTCTTTGAATTTATCTTCCAGAGAGACTGAAGATGCTTGTCCAGCATGCTTCAAAGCTTGGATTTCACAGTCCAGAATATATATCTGGTTACGCATTTCCAGAAGAATATTCATGATACTACGAAGATCTGCAGAATCATCCGTCTATGTACTGGCATTGGCTTTCTCTGATGGTGTGTATGCAGACGATGGCACTTCTGTACGGTCTGGCAGATTTGGAATCGACGTATCACCTTCTTCAGGCAATTGAGAGACCTGAACTTCTTCTAGGTCTTCTGGAGATTGTCTTGGATCTTCAGCAGCATGAGGTGGAGACCTCTCTTGCTTGCTAACTCCCCCTGTCTCTAGGACATCGAAAGGGGAAGAGTGATGATCATGCTCTTGATTTCCCTTCTATCCAGATTTATCAGCAGACTGTTCTTTTTCTTCTTCTCCTTCTTCCTCAACTTCTTTCTCCTTCTCTCTCTGTTCTTCTTCTTCTCTGCTCTGCTGAAGTTCTGTCGGATAAGACACAGAACGTCTTGTTCTTGTCAGTGCTAGAATAGTGGGATCTTCATCATCTTCATCCTCATCCTCCAGGATAAAAGTTCTTTTCCTCTTTTTCGATGAAGCACCAATGGCCTTCTTTCCTTTCCTTTTTGAAGCAGACTGGACTGGAGATTTCACTTTGAATTTCTCCATTGCCTTAGAGAGTTCTTGCAGACGCATCTTCGTTAACATCTTCAAACCTACCACCATCTTATCACATGGTTGAACACAAAGAGTTTGAGGTGCTTCAATATTCATGTGTCTGAAGATCTTGGTCACCAGACCAGGATAAGGCAATTGTCCTTTGTCTTTTGACACTGCTCTATACATGTGGAAGAGAATAGTGTGCGGGAGAGAAAACTTCCGTCCTGTGTTGATTGCGTACATCAACTTTGCTTCAGAAAAAGACACAGAAGTCTTTGATGTAGACTTTGGTCTAAGACAGTTGATCACAATCTTATGAAGCACAATATTGATGGCATTCATCCTGGAATAGGTAACTTTCTTCTCTACATCCCTATCTTTGACAAGATCCAGAGTAGTTCGAGCAGGTGAGACTTTGATTGGGAGATAGCGTCCCCGTTCAACTCCAACTATGTCCGCCAACATATTCACATCTACCGCATAGACTTTGTCTCGAACACTGAATGAAATTCTATTCACATCCAAAAAGCTAAGATTTGAATAGAAATAAGCGGTCAGATGATCATACCCGTCTGTAGAGTCAGAGCAGAAAGTCTCAAGTTGAAGCAAATTCAACTTCTCTCTTAGGTTCAAGTTGATGGAATCCAGGAAGTCAAAATCGACACTTCTAGGGTTGATTACCCCTCTTTTCAACAGACTGAAATACACTTTTTCCTGATCCTTGGATTTAAACAAATCCATCCGATTTCCTTTCACCTTTGCTGCCACACCCATTCTAGGTTTAAATTCAAGGAACATTTTGTCATCATCGTTCCCGTCAATCAGATTTTGTCCTGGCATACGAGGATCTCTTGGAATGTTCGCAAGTGCTTCCTCTGCTTTTCCTTTCGGGGCAATTCCCCATTCCTCCATTTTCTTCAGAAAAAGATACTCATTCCCATAATTTTTGTCCTTAAGGAAGTCATCTATATAGTTCAATGGAGTACCTGTGCTTTTCAATGCACGATAAAGTTTATACAAAAAGGAGGGCTTTTGAACTCTTACTGGGTCGGCATCCTCGATTATCTCTTCTTCCAGATTATGACTTGCACTTTGTGGGGCAGGAGATGCTGAATGACGTGGAGGAGAGCGAATCGGACTCTGTCGCTGACTTGGTAAGTCTTCTTCCTCAGTGAGATCGAAATGAGTCGGTCCCTTCTTCATTCTTTGTGGTCCCCTGTTTGCGATTCTTGATGATTTCCTCGAAGACGACATCTTTCTTTGTCTATTGGAGGATTCCTTCACTTGCTTTCCCAAGAAAAATGACCACTTTCTCGACGATGAACAAAGAGTAGAAACAGTATCGAGAGGAGAGTGCCTTTTAGGGTTTTGAAGATTGGGGAAAAAAAACTGTATATATATAACTCAGTTTTGAAAAAGGAAGTTCAATCGGTGCAAGGAAAGTGAACGATCACTTCTTTTCAAAATCAATAACTGCCAAAATTATTAAACAAAAGATCGTACCTTTTCGAGTTAATATAACTAAATGACAATTAGTACCTTTTAAATGAAATACAACTTACAGTCTATAGCCATGAATGATTGAGTCTCAGGATTTAGAGTCTAAGAGATCAGAGTCTTAGAGTTGGTGAGTCTCTAGACTTTAACTTCTTCAAGCTTCAAAATGTTGAGTCTCGAGCGGATAAAGTCGAACTGATTCTTCTCCAAAGGCTTTGTGAATATGTCCGCTAGTTGACTTTTTGAATCAACAAATTGAATCGAGATTTCTCCATTTTGAATATGATCTCTAATAAAGTGATGTCGAATCTCAATATGCTTTGCTCTTGAATGAAGGATTGGATTTTTGGTGAGATTTATCGCACTGGTGTTGTCACATCTGATTTCTGTGCATGAGTCTTCAATGCCAAAGTCTTGTAGCTGTTGTTTTATCCATAGAATTTACGAACAGCAGCTTCCAAGAGCTACATACTCTGCTTCTGTCGTTGAAAGAGCTACAGTGCTTTGCTTCCTCGAAAACCAAGACACCGTTCTGTTTCCAAGTAGTTGACAAGTTCCAGAAGTGCTCTTTCTATCGACTCTGCAACCGGCCAGATCTGCATCTGAGTATCCTAGAAGATTAAAGTCTCCCCTCTTTGGATACCAAAGACCGATGCTTGAAGATGAAGCAACGTATTTGATAATTCGTTTCACGGCAATGAGATGTGATTCTCTAGGATCTGATTGAAACCTAGCACAGATACAAACACTAAACAAAATATCAGGTCTAGAAGCAGTAAGATAAAGAAGTGAACCGATCATGCTCCTGTACAGCTTTTGATCTACTTTCTTCCCTTCTTCATCCTTGTCTATCTTCTGAGAACATGACATTGGTATGTCGATCTTTTTGCACTTTTCCAATCCAAACCTTTTGACAAGATCATTCGCATATTTTTCTTGATGAATGAAAGTTCCTTCCTTCATTTGTTTCACTTGGAGTCCAAGAAAGAATGTTAACTCTCCCATCATACTCATTTCAAATTCATCCTGCATAGACTTAGAAAATTTCTTGCAAAGACTTTCATTAGAGGATCCAAAAATAATGTCATCAACATATATTTGAACAAGTAAAAAGTTTTTGTTTTCCTTTTTGATAGACAAAGTAGTATCTACTTTACCTTTGACAAAACCATTTTGTAATAAAAACTTACTTAGTCTGTCGTACCAAGCTTGAGGTGCTTGCTTTAGACCATACAGAGCCTTTTTCAGTCTGAAGACTGAGTCTGGCTTCTTTGGGTCTTCAAATCCAGGCGGTTGTTCCACATAAACTTCCTCATGGATAAATCCATTTAGGAAAGCACTTTTGACGTCCATTTGGAATAACCTTTTGGTTTAGATGTCAATTCCCAGACATCATTGATGTTGAACTGTCTGAGCTCTTCTTGCATAGCTTCGATCCAGCTTTCATCAGATAAAGCTTCTTCTATGCTTTTTGGTTCAATTTCAGAGATGAGAGCCACAGCACTAGATTCTTCATGCCTTTTTGATCTGGTGCGGATTCCTTCATTAAGTTCGCCAATAATAAGATCTTTGGGATGACTGGATTTGTGCTTCTAGTTACCAGGTTGATGATCTCTTTCTTTATTTGATTCTCCATCAGCGTCTTGATGATGGACTTCCAGAATTTGAGATGCTTCTTGAGATGTAGACATTTGAAGATCTAGAGCGGATTCAGTCTCTTCGTACTGAGTCTGGCTGGATTCATCTTGCATTGAGTCTTGGAATTTGACATTCATTGATTCTTCCACAAACTGGCTTTTTTTGTTGTAGACTCTGTAGACTTTGCTTGATGTAGAATATCCAAGGAAGATGCCTCCATCTGATCTTTCTTCAAACTTACCAACTCGATCATTTGCATTTTTCAAAATAAAGCATTTGCAACCGAACACATGAAAGTATGAAACAATAGGCTTCTTACCTTTGAACATTTCATAGGGAGTTTTATCAAGAATAGGTCTTAGAAAGACTCTATTTATAATATAGCAAGCAGTTGAAACAGCTTCAGCCCAAAATCGTGAAGAAATTTTACTTTCAATTAAAAGTGTTCTAGCCATTTCTTGAAAAGATCTATTCTTTCTTTCCACAACTCCATTTTGCTCTGGAGTATACGGAGAGGAAAACATGTGATTAACACCAGATTTATCACAGAATCTCGTAAAATCTTGATTTTCAAATTCACTTCCATGATCTGTTCTTATACTAGAAATAGCACATCCTTTTTCATTTTGAACCTTTTTAGCAAACTTTTCAAAGTACGAAAAGGTTTCTGATTTATTTGCAAGAAAATATACCCAGGTAAAACGAGAGTAATCATCTACAATTACTAGACAATATTTCTTACCTCCAATGCTTTGGGTTCTTGTTGGTCCGAAGAGATCCATATGAAGCAACTGCAGTACATGATTAGTGGATACATGATTTATTTGCTTAAATGAATTTCTTACCTGCTTTCCCAGAATGCATGGAGTGCATAAGTCAGACTTTTGGTATGGCAGTTTAGGTAGACCTCGAACAAGCTGCTTTGAAGAGATTTTGGCTAATTGCTTCTTGTTGATATGGCCAAGTTTTCTGTGCCATAGAATTGCTTCATCTTGAATTGAGATTAAGCATTGTTCTTCATTTGGCTTTACAACAAGGAGGTAGATGTTTCCATGCCTTCGACCCATGAAAGACTGAGTCGAATCTTTGCTAATTCCAGAACATATGCCTTCTTGAAAGAAGATCTTGTAACCAGTATCACACAATTGGCTAATGCTGAGTAGATTGTAGTTGAGTCCTTCCACTAGAGAGACATTGCTTATTGTGAGATTTCCAATTTTCACAGTTCCGAATCCCACAATACTTCCTTTGCTATTTCCTTCGAATGAAAATTTTCCACCATTTACTTTAATAAGCTTTATGAAACATTTTGAGTCTCCTGTCATGTGTCTTGAGCATCCGCTGTCAAGATACCACTTTACCTTCTTTTTGACAGAGACCTGCATTTAAAAAAGAGTCTCAAGCTTTCCTTGGTACCCAAATTTTCTTGGGTCCTTTGATGTTAGTAGGATGAGCATTATTAGGCCATACTCTCTTAACAGGCTTCCAAACCATAGGACACTCTTTTTCAAAATGATCCTGACTGTTACACTTAGAACACCTTAAAGCATTTCGACCTACAGGCTTTACAAAAACTCTTTTGAAATGATTTTTATAAGCCTCTCTCGATGGTCTTTTCTTAATTCTTTCTTTTACTTTCGGAAAATCAATCAAAGGAATTGTTTCAGCTGTCATACCTAGACCCGACTTATTGAAGTAAGCTCTTTGGATTGAAAGGACTTTTTCAAGTTTTTCGGACCCTATTGAAAATTTCTTTGAAATATTTGATAAATCAGTTTTTAAGAAAGCATTTTCTTTTGAAAGATTGTCTTCACTCTCTTTAAGAGTAGAAACATTCAAGTCTAAATTTTTTACCTTTTGTTTTAAAATTGAGTTTTCCTTTTTGAGTTCGGAAATCTTTTTAAGAGAAGTCTTAAGACTAAAACATAACTCATCAATATATTTAGAGACTTTGACAGGGATTTTATAATCACTTACCTCAAATTCACTGTCTGAGTCTGATCCAGAGTCTGAGTCTGATTGCGCCATTAGACACAGGTTGGCATATTCCTCATCACTCTCTTCACACTCTGTATCCCTCCAGGTTTCGGCTTTAAGAGCTTTTCGAGATTTCTCAGTTTTTCCTCTTTTCTTTTTCAGAAGAGGACAGTTGGGTCTGATGTGTCCCTTCTTTTTACATTCGAAACAAACTACATCTTTGTTTGGTTCCTCATCATCAACAGACTTGGTCTGCTGTCTCTGAAAACTTTGTTTCTTTGGGATGAACCTTCTGCCTTTTCTATTTAGTTTTCTGAATCTTCTTATCATGAGGGCGAGCTCCTCATCATCCATATCATCTTCAGAATCTGCATCATCAGAATCATCATTTGATTTTAGTGCAATAGATTTCTTACCTCTTGGATCTTCGTCTTCATTAATTCGTTCCACTTCGTAAGACTGAAGAGTTCTAATCAGTTCGTCTACAGATAATGGCATGATTCTTTGCGTCTCTCTTATTGAAGTCTTTATATGATTCCAATCCTTGGAGAGTCCACGTAGAAGCTTGTTCACCTTCATGGGATCAGAAATTTTTTGTCCTTGGTTCTCAAGACCATTGACAATATCTGTAAAACGACTAAACATGTCAGTTATAGATTCTCCTGGTTTCATTTTGAAGGATTCATATTGACCAAGAAGAATGTTAATTCTGGTCTCCTTCACTCGATCTGTCCCTTCATAAGTGATATGTAACCTGTCCCAGACTTCTTTTGCTGTAACACAAGAAGATATTCTGTTGTATTCAGTTGGTGACAAAGCACAATATAAAGAATAAATTGCTTTAGCATCGAGTGCTTGTCTCTTGTTTATTTCTTCTTGAGACATTCCGCTGGTTTCAACAGTTTCTTTCCCTCTTTCAGAGATTGATGCAGCAGCAGGAGTGATTCCTTTTTCCACAACGTCCCATTCCAGAGGATCCTTTGATCGTAGGAAAGCTTTCATCTTGTTCTTCCAGATGTTGTAATCCTTTCCATCGAAGTAGGGAGGTCTGGTATTGCTTTGCCCCTCCATCAGCCCCGGTGCTAGCATACTAGCCATGGATCTTTTACTCTGAAGTAAAACACTTCAAACAAAGTAAGAACACGAGCTCTGATACCAATTGAAATAGCTAGTACGAGTACCTAGAGGGGGGTGAATAGGTATACAAAAAATTTCTCGAAGCTTGCACGATATTTAAACAATTAGAGAATTTGCAATAGTTAAAAATTCAATCGCAAGACTGAGTAAGGGAAAGAGAGAATTGAACACTCGGTTTATAGTGGTTCGGCTTGATTCAAGCCTACGTCCACTCTTCTGCACTGACAGCCGATTGGCTGGATTCCACTATGATCAAAGAGTTGTTACAGTGTTGATCTTCCTTGATTTCTAGGTGTAGATGATCTACCACACTCACTCAAGGCGTCACCAAGTATAAACACTCTCTGTATATAATTTCGCTCAGTCTCAACTAACAATCAAGGATCTTCAGACTCTGGAATTTTTTTATCGATCACACACTTAAAACAACTAGAACGTCTTCCTTTTATACTCCTTCATGCCATCATAGCCGTTGGCACTTACCAAAGGAATTCCTCCAATCTACCCGTTGGACGGAATCAATCAAGAAGATCATCCGAGCTATTTAAGGAATCTGATGATAGCCCATCAATCCTGTTCGCCCATACAATCAGGATCTCGGTTTCCAAGAATAGAATAATCCAAGATTATTTCGTCGACCATCGGATCTTCAATCGATCTTAGATAAGAATTAAAGAATCCGAAATGATTATCCAACCAAAGAATCTATTCCAGAGGATAGGATCGAATCCTCAACCATAAACTTCGGCTTTGGATTTCCTTCAACACTGGATTAGAAAGACTGTCAGTGAGAATAAGTTTGAGTCTTGAGTCTTGAGTCTTGAGATTACAAAGTCTTGAGACTATAAAGTCTTGAGACTTTAACTATCGATATCCAGACTTAGACTGATAGAAATGTTTTGTCAGCTTCAAAATATTCTGGAAAGATTTCTCCAACAGAGGTTAATATTATTTCAAGGAAGAGAAGTAGGTTCCCATCATATAATCAAAGTGGTACAAATCCAGCATTTATTGTTGGCATGACATTTGAAGATGCAACTAAGTTCAAAAATGCAATTTTGAAGTATGATGTGGTTGAGCAAAGAATAATCAAATACACTAAGAACACAAAAAGCTTTGTAAGAGCCAGGTGTGCCCAGAAAAATTGTAATTGGATGATCTATGGTGCTCTTGATAGCAAAACTGAGTCATTTCATTTTAGAATGTATATAAATCAGCATCTACGCAATATCACTTTCGAGAATAAGAGAGTGTCTAGTACTTATTTAGCTAAGCACTTCATGATTCTCATTTCTGCAATTCCTAAAATCAAAGCACCTGAGTTAAAGAAATTAGTCAGAGAACAACTAGAAGTAAATGTCACACTCAGTCAGTTTAGGAGAACAAAGCTGAAAGTATTGAAGGAACAACAAGGCAATTACAAGAAGGAATATGCACAGATGTATGACTACTTGGGAGAGCTTTACATTGCAAGCCCTTCAAGTAATTTTAAATTGAAAGTTGAAAGGCCATTGCCAAATTCTCTACCATTATTTGATATGGCTTACATTTGCTTTGATACTTGCAAGAAAGGTTTTTTAGCTGGATGTAGGAAAATCATTAGATTAGATGGATTTTTTTTTAAGGGTTTGATCAAGGGCGAGTTGTTATGTGCCATAGGAAGAGATGTCAATAATCAAATGTATCCAATTGGCAGTGGTAAGAATCAAGAATAAGGACACGTGGACTTGGTTTATCAAATTGTTGAAGTCAGACCTCGATATGTGTAATGGTGACGGATGGGCTTTGATAAGTGACCAACAAAAGGTATGTTTTTCTTTATGCTTTCATTTGTAAATTGATTATGACATTACAATACTTTTTTTTCTATTTTCATTTGTAAATTGATTGTGACATTACAATGTTTTCTTTCTATTTTCATATATATATATATATATATATATATATATATATATATTCTTTTTTTGGGTAATTGCCCGGGTCTCGTCCAATCTGTAACTAAACTTTTGCCAAATGCAGAGCATAAGATGTGTGCAAGGCACATATATTCCAACTGGGGTCAAAAATACAAAGGAAAACAGTTGATGAGACAATTTTGGAAATGTGTCAAGAGTAACAATATGTCAGATTTCGAGGTGCATAGACAAAGGTTGAAGGAAATGACTCAGGAAGGTCATGATGATTTATTCCGTATTGAACCAAAACATTGGTGCAAAGCCTTCTTTGACACCAACATTCAATGTTATGTCGTTAATAATAATCTCAGTGAAGCTTTTAATGGCAGGTGTGTGGAAGTTAGATGCAAAGCCATTGTGAGTATGATGGAGGATATTAGAATTATGGTTATGAATAAAATGCATACTCAAGGGAATGGATGTGCTAAGTGGACTAGAAATTATGGTCCAAGGATTATGCATAAGTTACATGATAATACAGCTGCTAGTAGGTATTGCCAATTGATATGGAATGGAGACGAAGGATATGAGATTAGGGAAGGTGGTGACAAATATGTTGTTGATTTGAATTTAAAAACTTGTTCTTGTAGAGCTTGGGAATTTAGTGGAATTCCATGTTGACATGCCATTTGTACAATACACCATAAGAGAAATGACCTAACTGACTATCTAGCTGAATGCTTCAACAAGATAAAGTATATAAGTGCTTATCAATTCATGATGCTTACAGTGAGAGGAGAAAAATTTTGGAATAAAGCCAATAAAAAAGCTCCTCAACCCCCACCAATGAAGAACATGCTTGGTAGGCCAAAAAGGAGTAGAAAAAAGCAACCGATTAAGCTTGTAAAAGGTGATAGAATGACTAAAGAGGATAAGCAAATGACTTTGTTCTGCTTGCAATGTGATTGGACATAGCTGCAAGGGATGTCCTTTAAAAGAGGTATTTCCTCAACTAACTGATCATCTTAATGATGGACATGTCACTTTAACATATTGTTAATCAATGCTTAATATTGCTTCTCAGGCCAATGCTCGGGCCAATGTATGTACATCCAATGCTCGGGCCAATGTGTGTACATCCAATGCTCGTGCCAATGCAAGTACAACTAAAGCTCATGCTCAATCTCGGGCTAATTCCACTAGACCAAGGCTTGGAAAAAGACAATTAAGTTGTCATCTAACCATTATTGTAAGTTTTATATGTCAAGGTTCTAATTTAGTAATTATGAATATATATTCAGGCTAAAGCTAAAGCAACAACAAGCGTAACTGGAGGAGGATCCGAAAGCCATGCTAAATGCTTCGGCAAATACCAATTCAATAGGAGACAATAATTGGCATGTTAATGCTTCTGCTCAAGCTAGTGTAGATGTAAGAGGGTGTAGTGCTCGTGCAAATGTGAAAGAATGTAGTGCCACTGCTTATGCTCAGACTAATACTAATGTTAGAGGATGTAGTGGTGAGGCCAATGCTTTTGGTGAAGTTCGTTCTAATCAAAGAGAAGGCATTTATTGTGCACCGGCCAATATAATGGTTAAGCATAGACTTGAAAAAATTCCGGTGAGTAATACCTCAATCCCCAAGCATACAAGTATTGTGACTACATTCTCATGTTGAATGAATTTTTTATTATTTCAGTTTAAAAGACCTGCCATTGAAAATGACATGATATAAAGAAAATCATAGGCCAAGAAGATGAAAATTGTAGGGTTGGGTGTTGACGAAAATTGTAGGGTTTGCGTTGACAAACCTTCATATTCTCAAGGTGAGTAATATTGTTAAAATTTTCTAATAGCAATTGCTTATCTTCTTAAGCTAAAAACATGCTCATTCTTATGTAGCCTAATACAACTGGTGCAAGAATCTTTAACCTACCGAACAAAAGGGTAGTTTCAAGAGCTACGTCAATAGCAAAGGTGTATTCCCAAGTCAGTGCACAACCTCGGTCATATCATGTATCAACAGCTCCTCAAAAACAAATTGCGGTGATGCTGAAGCCACCATTGCAACCCAAGGCCAATTCCCAAGCTCAGTCATCTCATGCAATAGTAGCTCCTCCAAAGCATGTTGCAATGAAGCCAAAGGCACTATCGCAACCTGAGGCTAGTTCCCAAGCTCAGTTGTCTCAAGCAATAAGAGCTCAGAAGCATCTTGGTTTAAAGAAAAAGGCATCATCACAACTCCAGGCAAATTCCCAACCTCAATTATCTCGTGCAACATTGGCTCCTCGAAAGCATGTTGCGATGAAGCCAAAGGCACTATCGCAACCTGAGGTCAATTCCCGGGCTCAGCCATCTCGGGTTATGATAGCTCAAAAGCATCTTGGTTTAAAGCGAAATGCACCATCATAACCCCAGGCAGCCCCTCGAAAACACATTGCGGTGAAGCTGAAGCCACTATTGCAACCTAAGGCCAGTTCCCAAGCTCAGTCATCTTAGGCTACAACAACTCCTCCAAAGCCTATCGCTATGAGACCATAAATAAGGAAAAACACCATAATTATGAATCAAGTGAAGGCTCAACCTACTAGACCACTGGAGACCATCATATTGGATTGATTTTTTTTTGGCTAAAATTTGTGTTGTTAGGTGAATTTATGTCAATTATTAGCTGGTTTTCTGTATGAGACATATAGCGTTTGTGCATAGAACCTTTTATGCACTGAAAATGTAAGCATGTTGCATTATCAATGAATCGTGTTTCAATGAGTTATGTGGGATGCTTGATTTTGGTTTGTATAATGCACGAAAGTGGTTGCTCTTCAGGAATGTTAATAGGTGATTACTGAAATTGGCCATGAAGAATTTTCATTCTTCCAATACTTTTGTCATCTTCTTTCCCATACATTTTTAATATGATTGTTAATAGGTTCCAAATTTATTCTGGTGGCAATAGCTCATATAGTGCTATTGACAAGCACACAAATCAAGCAACATTTTTAAATGCGAAAGTAATTTCTCGCATGGCAAGCAACCAGTCTTGCAAACTACAAACTCACATCAGATTTCATTCCTATCTCAATTATCCACAACTAGTGTTCAAACTTACAAACTTAGAAATAAGGTACTGTGGAAGACTCAGAAAATTCCCACCAACTTTCACATTACATATAACCAATACAACAATATAACACATGCATAGAATGAATGCTAATTGATATAGCATCTTTCCTTTCTTTACTCGTGCAAGGTCCTCTTTTAAAAGTCTATTTTTCGCCTTTTGAGTCGTCATTTCAGCTAGCAATGAACTCACATCAACTTCGTCACACTTCGATTAGCTTGATTCACACAATGCTTGATTTCTTTCAAATAGGTCAACTATCATGTCCCTCACATGATCCGGTATCTTTGGATCAACCCACATGAAGAAATCGCAGCAACTTGGACCATTAAACTTAGCACATCCATGGAACCTTCTTCTTGTGTTTTTCCTTGTCTTTGCGATAAGAATTGGCGATTGAAGACCACAATAACATGTTAGCTCCAAGTTGACCTCATTAGGAGTTACGCCACTTGATTCAGATGTTGGCACCCTCATTCTTATGGGTTTCGTATTATAGGAACCTAATAGAAGTATATTAGCTATATTACGATTCATTCATAACATCTTCATATGAGTAGCTTCTACATAATGCAATGTGTTTACTTGAGAGATTTAGGAGATGTTTTCAATCTCCAAAAAACATCTCTCTTTTCATAAGCACTGGATGAATAGACAACCATAACTTACTAGTATTAGAGAATGGAAAACAACAAAATGCTATAATGCAGAGAGCGATACCTGCATGAGGAGGAGTCGCCATCATCGTTGCTAACCTTGTCGTCGTCCCCAACGCCAATCGCTTTGCTGCTGAGATGTCGAGACTCCTGCAAGAGAGGTCTTCGCACGAACTCACAATCATCAAAGGAAAGAACACGACTCACGACCAGAGTCGAACTCGAGGTCGATGAGGACCCAAATTGCAAGAGAACTACAGTTCGGACGAATTCGATTTGGGGTTTAGGGTTCGCTCAGAATAGTGAAATCAAACATAGAGACGGAGAGGGGAGAGGGAACACGACGGTGAAGAAGACGGAGGGGGAGGTAACACAATGGTGAAGAAGAGAGACGACGTCATTTTGAATGCATGGCATTTAAAAAAAAAAACTATTCGCAACTGAGGAGAGAGAAACAATTAAAAAAAGCCACGCAGGGGCCACGTCAGCTTTTTCCGTCAAGAAATTAGATGACGTCGATTTTAGGACTTGTTTGAAATATTTTAACAAGTTTTAGGATTTATATGAACTTTTTGCAAGTTTTAGGATTCAAATGCATTTGTGTGCCAAGTTATAGGACTTCTGAAGCACTTATCCATTTATTTAATTAATTTTGGTAATTATTTGATTATTAAATATTTTCCAAAAATTAGACCGAGATAGCCGGTGACTGGAATTTCGTGCTGATTGCAATAGTATGTTTAGTTTCTGCAATCGAGTGTTAATTTATGCAAATTGAGTGATGATTGAAATTTTTGTTATTTATTCCAAAATTTGTGAATTTCAATATTTATTCAGAAAATCCCAATTATCGGATTTTGACACCAAAAATGGTTTTGCATACTATATAAAATAGTGGAATTTTAAAAAATGAAGTATATTAGTTTTTCTTGTTGTTGATCTGATCGTGTACCTACACACGACTATTTTTGGGGATGTTTTTAATATGAAGAAAATAGGTCAGGATTTTAATATAAGCATTTGAGTGCAATGCACGGTGTCCTAGGTCGAGATTGATTGGTTGTAAGAACCCTTCCCAAGCGTTTATGCCGGACGTTACCCATTCATTAGGACTTGGGTCACAGTAGATTCTGAACCTACGCTCATTTGGAAAAGCTGTCTTTGAAAGACGTAGTCGTGCTCAAAGGAGGTGAGATGATGCCTAGCTATGCCAAAAGACAACCAAACTTAGAGTTGGCTATACCCTTAAGGGGTGTAATTAACAATTGGAATGCATGGTTGGTTGAGTTAGCTGAGCTTGATTATGAGACAAAACTGTATGACATGGTATGAGACATGTCATAACGGTTTGGTTTTATAATTGAAACCCTTCTGATTTATTGAGTTGAGTGAGGTATTTCAATTGTTGTGTGCATCAATTTTATGCATAGTGTATATGAACTGTACTGACTTACAGGGTGGATCTTAAACGAGGTAAATCTCTGTGGTTGTATGATTGTGTGGTTAGAATGCATCTTAGCGTATTACCCTCCTAATCGGGGTTTAGAGCGTGAACTCGCTAAGATTTATATCTTACCTCGTTGTGGACTCAATTTTTTTTAGGGCCGTAGAGTGAAGGATCTGGAGCTGAGTTGAGATGATCTGAAGTGTAGGTCAAATAGGACGGTTCCTTTCTGTGAGGCGGTCTTTTTAAGTCTTTTGGTTATAGACTTTGTTGTATATGGCTTAGTGTGTATATAAAAGTATGTTTTGTTTGTGAATCTGTTTCTTGTTTTTCTATCCCAAGCTGTTGATGTTAGGGGATTAGTAATTCACTTCCGCATGTGCATTAAAATGAATGGGTCGGCGACACATCCTGGGAACGTCATATTTATTCGACCATAGAGGGATGTGCGCGCACTCGAAGATTGGGGCGTGACAATGATGGTAGATCATTTATTTTTTCACATATTATCCATCTATCAATCGATTTATCATAATTAATATAACTATCACAAAGTGAAATTCAATGCATGTCATGTGTTACTTAGGGCACATTTGGCAACATAACAAACAATAAAAATTTCTATTTTTTGTTCTTGAGAGTAGATTTGGCCAAATGGGGTGAAGTCCCCTAGCAACTAACGAGTCTTGCTCAACCTCGCCTAGATTTAGCAGGGCCGATGTCGCCCAACCGCCGTAGGGCTCGACCTCGCTGGGCCACAACGAGGTTGGCGTCACCTGACCAAAGCGAGCCGACCTCATGATGGCTTGGCTAACGAGGCGCGGCCTCACTAGGGACTAATGACACTCGAGCAAGGTCGCCAGCTCTCATCTGGCCGGTCACCGGTCATCCCAAGGCTAGTGACAAGCCAAAGCTTAAAGAAGAAGAGAATGAAAAAAAAAAAAAAAAAAAAGACAAAAGTAATAAAGTTATTTGAAAAAATTAAAAGAAAATGTTTGAATTAGAAGTTTTGAGAATAGTACCAAACGCAATTCTATTCCAAGAATATAAATTTTTTACAGTTATCAAATGTCTTAAAATGCTTAGAAATGATTTTCGAAAACAAAATAAAAAATAATCATTTTTTATCAGAAATTGTTTTCTAGAACAGAATGGTTATTAAATGCACTCTTAAATTATCAAGAGTACCTATAACAAAAATCAGTTATATCTAAATATTTCGTCCCGCACTTAAATGCAGTGGCAATAAGTTATAATATTAATTATTTAAGCATCCACTTGAGAAAAGGAAACTAATGAGTACAATCCACATTGCTAGGATGCCAAATCATCCAAATACCAAAGCCTCACATCGCAATACTAATTTATATATGTATGGATTTTTTTGCAATATATGGTCAAATAGTAATCTCAATTTGATAAAGAGTAACATTAAGATAAATTAAGCAAAGAGTGAAACTAAAAGCAAAATTAATTAGAAATATTCAAGAAAACACACGATGTCTTTGTAATTAAAATTCATTTTATGTGATATAGTCATTTTGTATTAATACTATTTTCAAATATGGTACCTTTTTTTTCGGTCGAAAAAATATGCTTAATCTTATCTTTCTTTTAATACTTTTTCCTAATATGGTACTTGAATCCGGCGTGATTAAGCTTTCCTTTCTCGATTCACTGCGGAATGTTTATCTCCTCTCTGGTCCTCACCTTCTTACCATAATTAAAAGACACTGCTTAATCTTATCTTTCTTTTAATACTTTTTCCTAATATGGTACTTGAATCCGGCGTGATTAAGCTTTCCTTTCTCGATTCACTGCGGAATGTTTTTCTCATCTCTGGTCCTCACCTTCTAAGCATAATAGAAAGGCACGACTTAAACTTATCTAAAAAAAGAAAAAAAAAAGAGGATTACTTGCTGGAGATTGATTATACACGGTATCATAATAATTAAATACATTGAAAATCATGAAACTTTCCTACTCTGCTGCTTGCAGCTGAATCTTGCTTTAAAAAGTTTTTTTAATAAAAATGGATATATTTGGTAGATAATCCACGCAATCTTTTTAATAAATATCTAATGGTGACAGTGGCTTGTCCCTTGCAGCACTTGTTTTAATAATCTCTTTGATTTCATTGACTGCATGTTGTTTCGTGTTTGTGAGATAGGAGCAGCGCATGAAAAACATTAAAATGGGCGCCCTCTCAATCCGCAGCAGCTTCGTCTTCTTCGCTCTGGTTTTTGTTGCGCACGCTCTTCTTCTTGCTCTCCCCACAGCTGCTGAATCTGAAGTCGGTATGGTCTCTCTCTCTCTCTCTCTCTCTCTCTCTCTCTCTCCCTCTGTTATCAACGTCAGTCTCTGTCGCCTTGGTTCAAGATTCATGCGAAACAAGTCTCCAAATTTTTTGGGGTGAAAATTTTACTGCATGAGGGTGTACATTTGAAGCTTCTTCCTTGATCTGGTGCGCACACTGAACACGGCGCTCTGTTGTGCTATTGCTGCTGGTTACTGTCGACAAATATCCATTCTTTTCCTCGATCTCAAGCTCTTGCTCTGCACGATTTAATCTCGGTTGTGTTCTTTGTTCAAGCGCATCAAGTTTGGACCTCTGCAACCATTACCCCATCATAAATCTCGATCAAATCCGCCAGGGAAAAACTGAAAATGGAAATAAGCGAAAAGATTTCATCTTGAAATCAATGAGAAGAAGATTGAGATCTCTATGAAGAATCTTCATTATAGTGTTGGCCTGTCACAGGTTATACATAAATTCCACGATACAAAAAGCTGTAAGTGGCATGCCATATACATTTCCAGATAAGTAGGAAATTCATTATGTGAATGAGTTTTCAAAAACATTCAATAAAATATAAAATCTGTAAACATAAAAATTTGAAAAACAAGCGTCATTCTAGAGTCGCATGCTCCACCTACTTCTTTATATATTTTTTATTTATTACTTTTATGCCATTTTCTCTGTTCTCCTCGTGCTTTTCGTTTGCCTCATGTCTTCTTCCTTAGGCAGGATTGAGCCAACGATGTTGTTCTTGGCATTCGTGATTCAGAGTCTTTGTTTACGTTCAGATCTCTAACACTTGCTTTGAAACTGCGTCGAACGATGAACAGCTTGTTCAGCTAAGTACAGTTGATGAGGCACTTGATTTAACAGTTGATATAGCATCAATTAGCGTTCTATGTCTGGTTCTGTGCAGTATTACTAGGAATTAAGAAAATTTTAAGGTTCTTTTCTTAGGAGACGTAATCCGGGACATCGTTTTCGCTTGGCTTGACATCTTAGCATGGGCATCTTGCAGAGTCATCTGCTTCAAAAGTACATATTACTTTTCCTTGTTCCTGTCTGTGCTCTTTAGGCATTTTCTTGTGAGATTGTTAGGATCTCTAAGAGTTCTGTTCCCCGATCCAGTTTCAGCCAAATTGTTTCCTCTGTAATATTGAGAACAAGAAAAGAAGAACAAGAAAAGAACGTATTATATATAAACACAAAGTGATGCCGTGTTTGTAAAGACTTGACACCAAACTCAGCCTCGAGAAGCATGGCTCTGTTCACAAGGTCTCGACAAATGTACTGCCCCGACAATATTCGACTCCAGTGGACCTGAGAGACCGCCATAATCCAATGCAATTAGATGTGATTAGTCGAAGAGATCATGCGTGTGAGTTCCTTTCCCTGTGTAAGTTGGGGCCTTTAAGAGATCCAAGCACCCATAACCATACGCTAAAATGAATGGAAAAGGAACAGATTCTTTGTCTCTCTGTTTCTCTCTGAATTACTTTTGTAGGCACATGCCTGTCCTCCTTCATGTAGGAGTGAAGTACTTTGATCATGCTTCATCACAGAAATGAGGCATTTTTATTCTTGGATCATATGAATTAGATCCTCTATCACATGTTAGTAGTCTGTGAAATTGATTTGCCTGACTCTCTTATTCCGTGCACGCCATTAACACGTGAGAGTTGCATTTCAGAGACAAAAGAACAAAGGTATCACATAATAGAGTCAGCTGTTATGCTTTACAAGCAGTGTTAACACGATCTGTGAATTGTGCTTCCGTCAACTTCTTCGCTAATATATTTTCTTTTCCTTTTCTCTGCTTTTCCTGGGGGGCATTGGGCCTGGCCTGTGATCAGATGATGAGTCTCATTTTAGTTATCGGGAAGGAACCGGAAAAGGGCCGAAAGATTGGGGCCGGATCGACCCTCATTGGCGTGCATGTGGCACAGGGAAATTGCAGTCTCCAATCGATCTGCTCGATGGGAGAGTGCAAATCTTTCCGCATTTGGGGAAGTTGAAAAGAGACTATAAACCAGCTCCTGCCATTGTGAAGAACAGGGGACATGATATCTCAGTAAGAGCTACCTCGTTGCCTTTGTTATTCTTTAAAATGGTGTCGTGCACAGCTAAACTTGAAACAACACAATTTTTAGTGACGGTAGGGCAGTCCGCTTGTGTAACCAAACCCAGGCACCTAGTTGCCATGGTGAAGGCAGTCCGACCAAAAATTCGTACTAGACGTTTTTCAATAATATCTACCATCAGTTTTCGCTAATGACTCTTCAACCAGGTAATGTGGAAAGGATACGCAGGGCAGATCAACATAAACGGGACTTACTACAAACTTCTACAGTGCCATTGGCATTCCCCCTCCGAGCACACGTTTAACGGATCGAGGTACATAGGATTTGTCTTTGTCGTTTGCTCATGATACGCTTTCCTTGCGAGGTAATGCGCTGCTTGCACTTTTCACTAGATCTCTTTTTCTGCAGTATGCACAGACTACGCTAAACAAGATAGAGTTTCCCCCTTATTACTGGCGAGTGATGTCAAATTTCATTCTGCAGATATGCCTTGGAGCTTCACGCAGTGCATGAAAGCTCTCACGGGGAAATAGCCGTGATCGGGATTGTCTACAAGTATGGCCGACCCGACCCTTTGCTCAAAGAGGTGCAAAGGCCACTTTATCTCACTCTCCTTACCGCCACATGTGCATTTATACGTGCAGCCGCCGTATGGTTATCATAGTTGCTCATGAGTTATGTGAAGCGAAGTTGAGCTTTGTATACGTGGATGTTCATGCATCACTGTTGCAATGCGTCATTTGTCTGATCATTTTTTTGCAAATTTACTTCACCTGCTTTGCTCATATGGAACCTGGAGATCCAGTCTAATAGAATGGATCGTGTGGTCTCTGCCTTGTGCCTTTTGTCCTTCTGATTCCGTTACGCCGTTTTAATCTCTCGGCAGCTACTCGAACACATAAAAGTAGTCGACAATGAAGACATAGAATTGGGGGTCATAAATCCAGGGCTCATCAAATTCGGCAGCAGGAAATACTTCAGATACATCGGTTCTCTCACGATCCCTCCATGCACCGAGGGCGTCGTGTGGACAATAGTAAGGAAGGTAATAGACTAGATTACCATCTCGATTCTTAGAATTGCAACACAGATGGTCCTATGGTCCGGGGATGGTCTCAAGGCTTACTGTTTTGTGCACCTTGACTAGGTGAGGACAGTCTCGAGGGAGCAAGTGAAAGCACTGAGAGAAGCTGTTCATGATGTAAGTGCTCTCTAAAAAGCTGTCACTTTTTGATTTGCTTGCCACCGAAAAGGGGTACCTTTTACAGAAAAGAAACGTGAGCTATTAGGTCCCCTATAAAGACCCCGTGATTTCTTTATTTGATAACGAGTGATGCTTATTCTCTTCATATATGCGCCAACATGTACACGGCATATAAGTCCAATGACCGGAAACAGAGTCCCCCCTCGTGCGACTGATTAGATTCATCTTCCATCTTCCATCTTTTCATCTTTCACCTTATTTGATGCTTGTTGGATAGGGATTTGAAGCCAATGCAAGGCCGACTCAGCGATCACACGGAAGAGGCATCGGGCTATACAGTGGACGTGCTGCCTAGGTCAAAGCCAGAATTTGATCTAATAAATATTTTCTCAGCTTCAGTAGTGTCTTTTTTTTACCTTGCAACTGGAAGTATTTGCAGTTCAAAACATGCTATTTCATTTTGATACACAACTCAAACATATTACATGCTAAATCGTACTGACAAGGAGATATAGAGACCGAGTGGGGATGAAAACAACAAGCTGTACCGTCAGGAAAAGAAAAATAAAAGAAAAGTGCGATCTAACCAAGCTTGAAATCTGAAATCAACTCCCACACTAGGCGACGAGGAAAGGAAGAACTGCCAACATAAAGGCCTCATAAGTGAAGGTTGCTGAGCCAGAGTACGCGGTATCCTTCTCCTTAAATTTTTCAGTCAATCCCTGCAATACAAGATACCAATTTAGGCTTGAATTCCAGTGGACAATTGAGTACATAAACATAAGATTGAGTACAAGATCTCACCTTGACAGTAAGGCAGCATCTGCAACAGAGAATCATAAAAGGGTAACGTGATTAGAGACCATCGTCATCATTAGAAAGCATGAAAAACTTTCACTGACTGAAAATTTCGAGAAATTAAAGACAGGACGGGGAAACATACTCGATGAAGTTATCATATTCGATGGCTTTGTTCTTTCCTCCAGTTTTGTCAAACTTAGATACGAGCAAATCCAAAACCAACGGCGACACAGAAAATCCTAGACTTAGCAGTGCATCCCTCAACTCATTGGCATCAATTTTGCCACTCCTGTCCCGGTCAAACCTTTCGAATATCCCCTGAAACAATTTCCAGAAAGTACGAATCACGATCAACATTTGGTCATAAAAAGAATGTTCTCGATTCTCCGGGGATAACATTAGGTTCCAGTGTCTACTTACCCTCCAGCTCTGAAGACTGTAAAACACTTGAACGAATTCCTTAGGTCCTGCACCAGGGATAGTTCACACACAAATCTCAATTCAGAGGAGGGAGAAAACACAGCCGATGCTCCAAGTTTGCATCTTTTTTCTATAATGCATGTGGGGAACGATACTCGCATCGAGTCAACCAAAAAATTATATACAAATTAGACAATGAATGGCCTGCACATGCGACCTACCCCGAATTAGCCCAAGTGTAACAGCAACGCAGTACGATAAAATCAAAAATTATAGCGTGCACCCATCCTGGCAATGATACTCGCATCGAGTCAACCAACAAATTATATATAACTTAGACAATGAATGGCCTGCACATCCGACCTACCCCGAATAGCCCGAGTGTAACAGCAATGCAGTATGAAATAAAAAAATCATGGCGTGCACCCATCCTTGGGTGGGGCTTCCTCTAAGAACGAGAATTTTTTTTTGGAAAATGATGTCATCGTGACCGAAGAAACATCGATGAAAATCTACCGCAAATGGCCCCCACCCACCATACACGTTTTGGCTGATGAATGAGTTAGTGATGAAGAAATTGATTAGCAAGAGTCGTCTTCCTCGTCCGGATCTGAACCTCCCAGCTAACCCACTTTGCCGGAAATGAATACGGGCCTTCCCCTTCCCCCAGCTATCACCTACCATCATCAACCCCACCATCACCCTCTTCTCTTCCCCCAAAGAACAGTGCAGAAACTAACGCGCGCAAGTCTGTCCTTAGCCTCTCGCCTCGCGCATTAACAAGGGAAGTTCATAGCACGGGCATCGAATAATTCCTAAAACTGAACTAGGTCTGAAATTCAAGACACTGGCCACTACAATTCAAAACCGATGTTAAGAGACTCCGCCTTTGAAAGATCTCATGCAATCTCGCTCGACTTCGGAAGAACATGCACTATGAATTTCAATGTAAAACCCACGCCGTCCACCGTTTGACCCTGACGAAAGATCAGTAACGCTCTAGCAGCACACGCGGACGGTTCGTGCTCGAGAAACCACGCCTCGCTGCTCTGCAGTTAAGCCGAGCCGGCCATTCCACGCGCCGACACGCGCCGACCACATGCATCGACATCATCGAGGGTTCTAGGCTAATCATCGCTGCGCGATCCATGAGGGCGGCGGCGGCGGAAGCGATCGCGAGAATCGGAGCTAAACAGGGCTACTCACCGATCCTCCTCGCGTTGGTGTTCGTGAAGTTGTACATGAGGAGGTGCACCGTCCTCATACTGAAGCTCTGGTTGTAGGAGGACAGCGCGCTCTGCAGCTCCTTGTCGTCGATCAGCCCGCTCCCGTCCTGGTCCGCCATCTGGAAGCACGCCACGACGCTCGGATCCGTCCCCGGCGGGAACTGCGACGGCACCAGCGACGCGAACGGGCTTCCATAAGCCGCCGCCGCCGCCGGCGGAGGAGGGTACCCCCCCGGGGCCGCGTACCCTCCGGGGGCCGAGTACCCGCCGGAAGCCGGGTATCCTCCGGGAGCCGACTGCGGCGGGTATCCTCCGGGAGCCGAAGGCGGATATCCTCCGGGGGCCGACGGAGCCGCCCCACCGTAGCCCTGCGGCTTGTCGTAGCCCTGCGGCTTGTCCTTGGGCGGCTTCCCGCCCTGGGGGTGCGGCGCGTAGGGAGCGGAGGGGGCGGCGTAGGGGGAGGCCGCCTGCGCGTACGGGGAGGTGGACGGCGGTGGGGGGACGCCGTAGGAGGAGGAGGAGGAGGTGGTGGTGGTGTAGGGCTGGCCGTAGCCGTAGTTCGGCGGCGCGTGGGGGTAGCCCGACATTTTTCCGGGAGGAGATATTATCTTCCGGTCAAACTTCTATTTTTTTTTTGGGGGGGGGGGGGGGGGGATGGGCAAAAAGAGACGAAGATTTTTCGGAGTTCGCTTTGGGGGAGGGCTTGACGCGTATAAATTAGACGAGCGAAACCGCCTTGCGTTGCGAATTGGGGGTCGGGAGAGGAGGTAATCTACGAGATTGCCATTCTTATCCGCGGAACCGTGCCGAATTTCGAAACCGTATTTTATTAGTAAAGGCGACGACCTTTTCAATTTTCGCTGGCGCCGGGGGAGTTCAAATTCGACAGGCCTCTTTGCCCCTCGGACAACGTCAAATTCGTCGTCCGACCGACACGTGGAAATTATTTTTAAAAGGAAGATATGTGCTTCGACATTGACTAAGGATACGCCTCGTAGGCTTCGTTGGCCTCGTAGGCCTTATGTTACTTACGAGTGTTGAGTTATTTGCGGCCTCGTTCAAAGGCTCCCAAAAACAAAAACCAAGGCCATTTGAAGTACATTCCTTTGAGTTTCTTCCACATGATTATTTAAATTGACCCATTGTGCCATGAGAAACACATATATTGTCAAATCAACCAATTGATATCGATATTAACATTACAATCCCTCAAAACATTTTCATATAGTAGATAAGATAGTATGAGATTAATTATTAAGATATCATCTTTCGTAACGTCTATCGCTCCGTCGATATCAATCAAATTCGACTACGTGTAATAAAGAATTAAAATTAATAGTGAATTGAGAAATACCTTTTTTTTTGTCTTGTCTTATTTTAATTATCAATTCATTATCAAATTTATACGTTACATCTTTATAAAGCGTAAGACGAATCTTACACTTAAAATCAAATATTCCCATCCCGACCATTTTGAGGTGATGGGGAGTTCTATGTGGATGAATAAACCTCAATTATTAGAGGAAAACGGAACGGTAATTATTTTTCGAACGGAGGAAATAAGCTGGAGGGAGTCGTTATTTGAACGGGGGGTCCTATGACGGTCTTCTGAGATGTCAGATCGTCTTCTTGACTATAGCTGGGAATAGCCAGGCTGTCGAGACGATTTTGACTTATAGATGATTATAACACAACCAAAGCACCTCAATGATTGAGGCTCTCAATCTACCCCACCTCCATCGCCATCACCAATATTTTTTAAGCGCCAATCCCATCTTTCACCGTAAAAACACCGTCGGAAGCCACTTTCTCGACCGCCATCGACAATCAAATTGAGTTGAATTGAGCTTGACCAGAAAATCCAATGCTCAACTCAAGCTCGAGTAAAGTTTTGAATATCGAGTAATGAGTATGCGATCGTCCCTTTTCACTTATCGTTTTACCATTTGATTTTGTAATATAGCCGATAAGGTAGCGGATTAGGAGTTATCCAATGCATTGAATGATGTATTTGGATTATGCATCGACATATAATTCTCTAAGTCCTTTGACAAGCTACCCAAAAACCCTTTTCGGTTTCATTGTCATGTGATTTCTTATGCATTCTTAAACTATTTTAGACTTGGAATGACATGGCTCAATCATCGGTTTTATATCAAAAGTAGGGTTGAAGTTCCTTCACTCTTGAAGACATTGTTTCGATCGTTTTGGACTCATTTTTCGATCTGTTCAAAAGAAAATATTCCAAAAGTTCAGTGTTCAAAGTAGTAACATTGAATTTTTTTTCATATAGTCCTTGGGCTATATTAAAGATGTATCCAAAGTGTAAGGATTACATTAAACAAATTGAAAATTTACAGATCACATTGTACATTAAGCTAAAGTTCAATGGTCATATTGAACAAATCAAAAGTTTAAAAATCACAATGCATGTTAGGCTAAAGTTTGTGAACCATTTATGTCAGTATACATATAAAACAAAACTCATGGATCTTATATTAGGCTTTATTTATTTCGTGAAAAATCAATAATTCGGAAAATTTTTCCAAAAATGATCGCTTTTACTGCTTGAAATTATTATTTAATATATAAAATGTTATCATTATCAATAATAATTTATGTCTAAATGTTTTTTGTACATCATTAATTTTTATAGGAGATAAAGACAATAATTTTAAAATATATATTTTCCAAATCAATCATTTTTTATAAAAACAAATGGTGCCTATAAGTGTAAAGTAAATTATTTGCAGCCCTTGTTCAAAGAAAGCATTTATCCATAGATGCATAAAATTTGAGTTCTTTCCACGCACGCACACATTACAAGGGACTATGCTCAACAATACTTTCTATTTTGCACTAAAAAGAAATAACCATTTTGGGAAAGAGAAACCCGCCATACGATAATTTCATCGATATGTCATGTTTTTGGAAACGCGAATGTCGAAATTAATCTTGATAAATATTGCTATTGTAATTCCGGGCATTTCTCGGTGTTTTTTCCAACTGGGTCATTCCGAGGCTTGTCACTAGGACCAACGCCTCTGGCCATGTCGGTCTCTCAATTGATATTAATTAGAGTTGAGCATGCACTATAAAGTAGAATGAACACTTGAAAAAATTGTAATTATTTTTTAAGCGGGGGAAATGAATTAAGGTAATCGCTTTTCGAGTGGAGCACCGCTATGTATCAGGTGGTCTTTTTTTCGGGTGGCAATTGGCCCCTTGATATAGGGGTGTGCATGGTCCGGGCGGGCGATTCCCGACCTAGAACCGGGAACCGCCCGCTAAGGACCGGTTCCAAAAATTTGGAACCGGGATCCACCCGTTTGTTGCGTGGATCCACCCAAGAACCGGACCGCCGGTCCGGTCCGGTTCCCGGGTGGATCCATGAAACCGATTTTGACGCGAAATTTTTCTGGTTTTCAACAAAAAAACAATTACGTGACATCAAAGCAAGCCAAGGAAAGAAAAATTAAATTTAAGTACGTGGAACAAATATTTATTTGTTGTAATTATAAATGTATCTCGTAGATTAAAAAAAACGTGAACAAATGGAATGCAACATTCTCCCATTTCCTACTTGCAAATAACCATAGATGGTTCAATTTTCTTTGACCAAAGGTAAAGGTTCCCTAGAGAGTGAGATGAGATGTAGGGTTTCTCTTAGTAATTTTTTTTTTTAATATTAAAAAGGTTCCGGTCCGGTCCGGGTGGGCGGATCCGCCCACGGAACCGGGAACCGGGAACCGGACCGGTACCCACCGGTTCCAATTTATTGGAACCGGGAACCGGACCGGTTCCCTCAAGACCCGCCGGTTCCGGGCGGTTCTGGTCCGGTTCCGGGCGGTCCAGGCGGATCCCGGGTATTTTGCACACCCCTACCTTGATAGCTCGACGTACTGCATTCCATTTTATCTCTCCCTCGTTGTGAAAATAAAATTAAAATAATTGCGAGTGCTTGAATCAATATTCTTTTTCGGAATGACGGTCCTGAACAAAAAAGAGAAAATTAACAAGTGATTACGTACTGCATTCTCGTCGCCCACCCCCCTGGGCCCTCGCCATTACTAACGCGTTTCTAATAAGCACATTAATCCCATGATAATTGGCGTCGCCACCGTTTCCCACTCCTACCGCTTTCACCGTAATTAAGCATCGCCGCCTTGAAACCGCCTTTCTCCACGGTCGTCTTCATCATCATCCTTCCGCCATTCCGCCACCACCGATTCCTCTCCATCATCGGTGATTATGGGTTATGAGTAGCTCAGGCTTGACTTAATGAATACGCAAAATAGGCTCGTTTGCTTTCGAGTCGAGCTCGAGCTTAGATTTGTCAATTTGACATGGCTCCCGATCCTTGCGGAGCTTTTATTTTACTTACCCATGTAGCTCTAAGTACATTAAGACCAAGTCTGACCAGAAAGATGGCGTATCAGGAGTTATCAAATGCATCGAATGGATTATGCGTCGACATGTATTCCAGGTCCCAGCCCTTGACAAATCTAACCCAAAAACCCCTTTTAGACAACATGTGCGTCCATCCCCTTTTTCGGTTCCAATGGCGCGTCATTTGTCATGCATTCATAAGCTATTCTAGACGTGGAATAACACAGCTTGGTCCCAGTTTTCGCACCAAAAACACGGTCAGAGTTGCTTGCTACCGAAGGCATCGTTGTTCCAGAATCGTTTTTTTATTTTTTATTTTTTATTTTGTTTTGTTCAGAAGATTCATTGAAGAGAGAGTAGAGACCATCCAAAGGCCAAAAGAAAGGAAAATGAAACCTCGTTATGTACTATTATTGGAGCGTGCTCTTCAAACTTCAAATGGAATCAGCCCCTCTTTGAAGTTAAGATTCGCATATTGACAAGGGAAACTAAAGTACTTCCGTTTCAGCAAACCCACAAACTCTTGTACCGACCCGACATCATATGACGGGCGTCACTTGCAACTTCATAAAACAGGGTATGAAGCAAACAGCCACTTCAACAAGATGAGTACCCCCATTCCAGCGTGCAACAGAAGACAATTATATATTCTCGGAGACCGCTAGGCCCAAAATCTACAGGTTGAGGGCCTGGGCATGATGGAGGATGTGATCGTCGATGAAGGTGGCAATAAAGAAGAAGGAATGATCATAACCTGGCTGCAACCGCACAAGAACTGGGACTCCATGTTTCTTGCAAGCTTCTGAGAACTTATCTGGCAACAGTTGATTGTGCAGAAATTTGTCATCTTCCCCCTGCAGAAAGAAATCACCCCATGACTAATGGCCAATGCATGGTCCATGATTCAAACGAATTAAAGATTCCACCCACAAACAAATAGCACAAATGGGTTTAAAAGTTCAAACTGGGCCACAGATAAACCAGTCAAGGGTTGGGCAGCAATCCAGGCAATCTAAACTCTTTCTGGTTCCGCCGTAGCTGCACTTGTTAATTGATTATTTTAGTTAACTTTCTAGTATCAAAATTGCACTCAGCTCATTGGTAAGCGACCTGTAAGGAGGGGAACACCCATGATTCTTCACAACTAACCTAGTGTTACTTCCCATTCACACCTAAGGCACCAGAGAAACAGAACTTTGCCTCCCCCCAACAGTTTTTGACTTCTTTTCTTATAAACCCCATACTAGTCTGTGACCATGAGTTTAAACAGCCCAATGCTGAAGAAAGCCGCAGTTTTGAGATGAAGATGTCAGAATCGGAGAAAGAAGGAGAATTGAGATAGTAATTTGTAAAAGATTTCGTTCGTTAAGATCTCAATAGCTTGGTGACACCAAATTTGTCTTCCATAGACTCCAACTTGGTTGGGTTAGTTACAGTGCTAAGTCACGTGCATGTGTTCGACATGGGTTTCTCTTAATGGGTTTACTGATCCAGCTGAAAGTGCGACTGATACCGCTTTGACTTGGTTGCAACTATGAGCAGGCACAATGCAAAGGCATGTGCCCCTTGGCTGCAATGGTGAAGTACAGAGTGGGTTTCTCATAAGCGACAGTTTCCAACTGGACTGGCATGAGAAGATTAGACCGACCTGTTTCGTTAATCCATCTATGATCAAAACATATACAACCTGGGTATAACAATTACCCAAGCAAAAGACTCAACAAAACTAGACTCTTGAATCAGTTCTTGATAAGGAATCCCCCCTTAGATGGGTGAAGCCCTAAACTCACTAAAGCATGAGCTGAGTAAGACATGAATAGCAACCCGATTTGGATGAAGCAGACACCATATTGTGTGCATTAACAGGTGTTGGAAGCACCAATAATTACTACTAAAGTACTTCCTGGAAAGGGGAAAAACTAAGCAGCTTTATGTACATATTTGCAGGAAAGGTTTATGCTGACACTGAAGTCTCACAAAAGAGTACAACATACAAGTTGTTCAACTTGTTTCTCTGTTGTGTAAATATATCTGTCTATAGATACAGGCTCAGCACAAAGTTGAATGATTGCTTCACTCACTGGAGCTCCAAAAAAGGGACAGAGAAACTAACTTGTCAAATCAATACGGTGATATTACTCTAGAAAGAACATGTTATTTCCATAGCGACCACCTCATTCAAAATTACCCCAACTAAATGTCATCCAGCCCCAGTGTATATAAGGCCATTAATTTAAAGAAGGCATTCTCCATGAGAAAAGATTAACAAAAAAAAAAATGCTAGAATCACAAGCTCAAAGGACAAACTTACTTGATCAATTAGAATGGTAGCAGACACATCATGGCACTTTGCAACCAGGCAAGTAGCATCATATTCCTGCAATTTCATTCATTAACCATGAAATGAGAACACTAGAGGCTTTCAGTATCATATCATTAACTAGTTAGTGCTCAAATACTTGAATATATTTACCTCCCAATCAGCTTTATTTCCACCTAAATAGTTGGTAAAAGCCTTCTGGCCCCATGGACAGTTTATAGGATTCCCAATTGGAGCAAAGGCAGAGACCGACTGCAAAATGAGTGAGTTGGAAAACACTGAGAGTGAGTCTGCATAAGTAGACACTGATGCGAAATATTCTAGTTAATCCTCAAATCCAGAATATAGACGAGTTCAGACTACCAACTTTATAACTTTAGGAAACTGCAGATTGAACTTAGAAATGGGCCACTAGAGTAAGATGATCTCCATTTGCCATAAATGGACCGTGGAGCCTAGGTAAAAAGTCTGTAGACATATAATTGCAAGAGAAAATTATTTGGAAGTGTCAAGCATCTGCACTTATTGGATTGGGACTGAAAGTTGAACAAAGTTAGCAACCCTCAGGGCTTTGAAATCAGTAGCTGGTAGGCATACGTTATTTACCTTATATTTGTCAAGATTTTTTAGGTAGATCGTTAGAGCACCATGTCCTCCCATTGAATGACCAAATATAGATGCCTTTGCTGTATCAAGCTGTGGGAAATTCTCAGCCAGAAGATTGGGCAATTCCTTGACAATGTAATCATACATACGCCAGTTCTTCCACTTTTCTTGGGTAGCATTAAGATAAAACCCAGCACCTGGTTAAAATAAAGAAAACAACCTCAAGACAAATCCCATCGCAACAAATAATTAATGTCTGAATTCAAACTTCTTGTTGCTCTTATTTGGGGCGTCAATCAGAAATAAAATTGGAGCATTTGTCACAATGTAGTTCATTTGGCTTCAGGAGAACCCATGACAACAACACTGATTACCAATCTTTAGGAGGAGAAAACGATATTTTGCATTGCACCCAATGTTATTCTATCAGTAAAATGACTACGAGGTCACCAAAAAAACAGAATTTACGATAGACAACAGTAATAGGAGACACACTCCTCTTTTCCAGTATGATGAAAATAGCCTATGAAGCTATGCTGTCAAAAGAGATACACTACAAGATTAGAATGGTAAGTGGCGATAAATTTCATACAACAGACTGCCATACTGCCTCCCATCTCAGCATGACTGTGTATTAGTGAATAAATTCTCAAATGAAATTCTCAACTTGAGGCATCAAAACACATATGCTGAGCCATCTTAAGTAAGTAAATGCAAAAAGTAAACTCTTTCTCAGAACAAATGATAAAAGAAGCAATTTCAATTAATTTATCCTACATAGAGGTGAGGTACACGATGATAATACTTCTTAGTAACTTGGACCTGTTGATAGAGACGGTCAATATAATAGTCCATCCCTAAATAAACATCAGCCAGTCTAGGGGTACTCTAAGAGCAGTATATGTGGAGGTAGAAATACTCCCTAAGAATAGCTTTGAAAATGAATGCACTTTGCAAAAGTCGATGTAGATACTCATGCGACATACCTACGCCAAAATCCCAGCTGTCTGCTTCTCCTTCCACATTCAAGCCTCCTGCAATGTATTTGATAAAAAAACATAGCTTCAATATCAAGGAAGAAAGCAGCAGTTTTAGCACTAACTCGTAAAATGTATCAAATACGAAAAGTTTAAAAAGTAAGATATAGCATGCAAGTATTTGGAAAGCCAATAAGACAAGAGAGCGAAATAACAACGAATTTGGCAGATGAATTGATCAACTTGCTCCACACAAATGGATTTGGACTCCAACCGCAGCATTACATCAAAATTAGCACCGTAAAACTCCATCTTTCAAGCACCCGAAATTGCAAAATCCGGGTAAGACCCATCATAGTCCCATAACCAATATCCGTATCCTCTAATGGATATCCTATCTCCGCAACAGGCTAGAACCAGCAACACAAGAGGACGCACCAAAAGGCGAAATGATAAACCAGGCTAAACCCGAAAACATGCGACCGGCAAGCAAACAGGGATACGGGTCACCGACGTGGAGACGTATCGGGCGCAATCAGGGCAATGCCCTCCTTCGAAGCGGCGCGTTGAGCTCCGGATTTCACAATGAAATTCTCGTCCGTGCAGGTGAGCCCAGACAGCCAGTACAGCACCTGCTCATCCACACAGGCCAAGCAATTAAGGAACGACAATCGAGCGACGCACGGACACACGCGCACAAACCCACTATTTTTCATCCGAATCCTCGAAAGCGGGAAGGCTAAAGACACGAACTTTCCTAATCCGCAGACGAACGGAACGGAACGAAACCAAACCCTAATAAGCCCGGCGAGAGAGGGATCGAGAGAGGATCGGGAGCGAAGATCGGGGACGTACGGGGAACTTGGGAGAGGGGGAGGAAGGAGGGGAAGGAGGGAAGTAGATGTGGAAGTTCATGGAGCAGCCGAGGGTGGGGCTGAAGTGCTTGTATCTCCTGTTGTAACCCCCGAACATCTTGGAGCTGCTGATCTCGCTTGGTTTCGTCTCCATCTTCTTCTTCTTCTTCTTCGCCTCTCTCTCGCTCTGAGAACGAGCTCGAGCGGTCACTCGAAGCTCTTTCTTGGAGAGAGAAGTGATGAGGCAGGCGGAATGGCGACAAAGTGCTTAAGGAGGCTTATCCTCGAATTAAGTTGTATTTATAAGTGTGATTAATTACGGTGAGGGGCACGCCTAAATTTATAATTACAAAAAGGTCCCATGATAATATTACTAACACTTCCCCACAATCTAAAGTGGATGTGACAAATGAGAGTGGATTTTGTCGTCGAACTAGGCAGCCTCTTATGAAGATGTCTGCCAGCTAATCCACTGTAGACGCATAATGAAAACATGCCCAAAAATTCCAATCATGGTCCTTGTAGGATCATCCATATAATATACAAGAAGAAACTTAAGATATTTGATATATTTCTTCTTGAACGAGATCTCAATTCCAGCCACAATTTCATTAGATATCTTAAAACTAAAATCTCTCTTTTTTCCGATCTAATTCCTCCACCACCACGAACCCCAATTAGATTCAAGCATGATACACTTTTTCCGAGCAATATTAATCCTTTCTCTGAGATAATCCCTTGAAAAGGGGAGGTCCATAGTATATTTTTTTTTTCCAATTCCGCTTCTATTCATCACTATAGGAATTGGGTTCAAGCTTTCCCTAGTCCCTTTTCATCGATGGACTCCTAAAACTCGAAAGGAATTTTTGAATTCTTATTATGGAAATGAAATCCTAGTCTAAATAGAATCATGATAAAAAAGTATCCATTAATCATAGTCGAAAAAAATTGTGGGAAGCAACTCACTCTTGAACAAAGTGAAAATTCAATTCGATGTATTTGATGTGAACATAAAAGATGAGGTCGAAAACAAAATAGGCAGCGAAAATGTTATCACAATAAATGGCAAGATGATAAAAAAGAAAAAAAAAAGACCTGAGCTTACAAAGTAAATGATCACAATAATCTCAACACCCTAATGAATGATGGCACGATATTCATCCTTTGTACTAGGACAGGTTACAGGAGCTGTTTCTTGGCACTTCATACGACAAGATTGGTGCCAATGAAAACACAAAAAACTAAGGACGATCGGGTTTTAGAGCACTAGCCCAGTCTATATCCAATTAAACAGTCAATGAAGTACGGTTCACCTCAGTGAGCAATCCATGAGTGGATGTGTGTGCTAAATATCAATATTTATGTTTAATAGCTAGGAGATGATCGAGTCTGGTGATATATTATAGTGCACCTACCATCCGTCGGTACAACATTGAAGAAGCTAGAAGCTCACCATCGTTAGCGGATGATGAAGTTTTTGAGGTCAATGGAAAAGACAAAGGCTTACTTCAATGACGTCAAACTTATGTAAAAGGCCAACAACATATTTAGCTTGAGATGAAAGCATATCGTTAGAACGGTGATGAGTGTCAATGTCAACGAAATAATGAAATGGCCCAAGATCTTTCATAGCAAATTCTTGTAAGAATCGAATAGTCATAGATCGTAATAGATAAGAAGCATCACAAGTGATAAGGATATTATCAACATATAATAATGGATATAGTGAATGATCAACCTTACTATTCATGGAGCCCAAAGATAATAAAAAGTACCGAAACAATAGCATCATGCGTGTGGAGCCTATTTGGAACACTAGATGGCTTTTCAGAGACAAAATACATACTTTAAGAACTCACATGAAAGAAACTAGGAGGTTCGCATGTAAATTTCCTCACAAAGATGCTTCGTAAGAAGGCATTTTTAACGAGTTGATGCATGGCCAATCTTGAAGAAATCACAATAGAGAGAATAACCCGATTGTAATGGGTTTAATTACTAGGCTAAAGGTCTCATCAAAATCTAGTCGAGCCTACTACTTAGTTCCTCGTGCAACAAGGCAAGCTAGCTTTGAAGAGTTTGGTACTTTCATTGGATTTTTCCTTGACTTTATAAATTCATTTACAACCGACTAAATTTTTAGAAGAATCAAGTGATATAAGACGCATGTGTGATTAGTGACCTAGGCATTAAATTCATTTGTCGTGGCTGCTCTCCAATGTGGGTTAAGAATAGTCTTAGAATCATAGGTTGGTGTTTTGTCATGAAAGCATGAGAGAGATTAAAAAAATTCCAAGACTTAGAAATTTGAGATTTCTCATGAGTTACATAGATTGAGTGAGAAGAGGAGAAATAGAAGTGGGGGAGCTAGACATATAAATATAGAAGATTTATGGATTTGCTATGAAAGGAATTTGATTAAGAGAGAAGTCAGGCGGGGGCGCAATGCGTAGGGGTTGGTGGGAGGTGGTGAAGGGGAAGAAGGAACGAGAGCAGGTTATGTGGGACGAGAGGAGGAGAGAGGCAGGTTGAGAGGTTGAGCCGAATAGGAGAGAGGGACAAGGACGAAGGTTGAAGGACAAATGCACCATTGAAGGAAACAAAAAGCAAAGTGGTTAATAAGGGCCCGTTTGGTAATGATTTTGTTCCCGGAAGTAAATCTGACTAGAAATGATTTTTTTATTCTATTTCCGAAAACAGATTATAAGTATTTTAAGTCGTTTGGTAACTGTCCAAATTTTTTTATTTTGGAATAGAATTGCATTTGGTACCGTATTCATTAATTTTGTTCTAAATCAATTTCTTTTAATTTTTAAATAATTTTTATACTTTTTTCTTTTCTTTTTATACTTTTTTTTTTCTTTTTTCTCTTATTCTTCTTCTTCTTCTTCTTCAGGTTGGTCGTTGAACCGGTGACTGGCCAAATGAGGGGTAGCGACCTTATCGGAGCATCGCTGGCCCTCGATGGGGCTGGGCGAACCTCGCTAATGGCTGGGCTTGCCTTCGACGACCAGCGACGGTGGACGGCAGTGTCAACGGTGGACGGCAGCAGATGGGGTGGTCAATGAAGAAGAAGAAGAAGAAGAAGAAGAAGAGAAAATGGAAGAAGAATAATAGTTGTTTGATTCTTAGATTTATTCCTAGAACAAGAATCAACTTTTTATTTTTTTATTTTTGATCTTGTTCCAAATCTACTTCCGGGAACAAAAAAATAGAAATTTATTTTCGGGAATAATAATTTTACCAATCACGATTCTGTTCCTAAACTACTCTGAGGAACAAAAAATCAAAATTTAGCCCTGTCTGGATGGTTACTAAACAGTGCTTAAAAATCATGAACTACAAGACTAGGAGCCGGAGGATTTTGTGGAAAAAAAAAAATTTATCTTCATCAAACTAATATGACAACATCTAAAAACACGTCTATTGAACCAATCAAGACTATGATACCTTTTGTGATTCGACACATACCTAAATGAGGTGCCAACCTGTGGAAACATGAGATGAAAGAAAAGTATAACAAGTACACCCAAAAACCAGGTTTATATGATAACGTCATAAAAATTTATTCTAAATTCCTTGGCCACGCAATGATTAGTAAAGTGTCAAGAGTAAACCAAATCTCTTGATATGTTTGAAGGTAGTAGATTTCATGGAAAATCTCAACCGTAAGAATTGAATTGATCAAACTAAGAATGCATTGATGTGGAATAGAAGGGATCGACCACCCTAGTGCCATTTTGATCAGCGACAAGCTTCAGTAGACAAGAAAAAAGATCCATCCACATAGTCCATATTGTTGCATATTAAAATAGGCTCAAATTGAGATTTCACATAAGATAATTACTTGCATCAAGCTTAATGGAAGTGAAACTTGTGTTATTGGGAAAAACAAGAGATGATGAGGTTGATTGCGTAGCCGTAACTTGATCAGTGGCAAAAATCAGAGCAATGGAGAAGATGAAAGAAGAGATGAACACGTTGCACGACTTAAGTGGGGTGCCGTGGGAGGTGGGTCCCCGCGCTAGTACCCTTTTAGATAGGAATTATTATTACCTTTCACCAAAAAAAAAAGAAGAGATGAAAGTAAGCCCGTGATTTTGAGAGGTGATGGGAAATTTGAATTAACAAAAAAAAAAAAAAAGATGATGAGTAAAGAGATAAAAGAGAGAGAAAAAAGAAAAGAAAACTATACATTCATCAGCTGTCATTAAGATAGCAATTGGAGTAAAGGAAATGTTGATTGAAAGAGACATCGAAAGTGATGGAGAGAGTACTAAAAGAGACTAAGAAGATAACGATAGAAAGTTTATAGTAGTATAACTTCAATTAGGATCATATGATATACATATTTATAAGGTTGATTAAATACCGTTAGAATACATATGAATATATAACAACAGAAAGATCAATATATATATATATATATATATATATATATTACAAATTAATAAGAAATCCCCACGGGGCATAACTTTGTATCGGCCAAGGAAAGACTTTATGGGCTCAGGCCATCATTGGGCTCGAGCCCAATTGAATCGAATACCACCTACACACAAAGCTGGGTGATTCCTCCTTTAACAGCCACGAGACGGTGATTCCTCCTTTGACAGCCACGAGACGGTGGTGGTTTGTGGTTGCGTGTCTTTGGTCTTGGAGGGTTTTAAGTTCCTCTCTCCTCCCCTTCATCTTCTTCTCCTTGGTCAAGTCCCTCGCAACACGATGGCGGAAACTGAGAAGCCGACCGACCTGAACAAGCTCCTGGAGCAGTTTCGCCGGCGAGCCTCCGAGGCCGAGGTCAGCCCATCATGTTTTTTTTTACTCCACTTGCGATCTGAGGTTGCTCTAGCTACCTTTATGTCCGTGTGCCCGTGCCGTGTAGATCAGCGTATGCGATTGCCTTCCTTGTACAGATGTTAGTGTTCGACGTTACTGTCGTCGGTACTTTTAGGGTCGACATTGTCGTTAGTTCTGCATTGATCTGGGCATAGTAGATGGGGGATACGGGAGGAGATGTACCCATTAGCGGATGATTCTGCAGGTGTTATTTTCTGCGACTTTGCGCACTACCCGTGAGTGCCTGCATGTATGTTGATATGGGCGGTAGCGTGGGCGCATGCTGGGTTTAGATATTTGTATTTGTGCAGTTGCATGTGCGTGCCAGGGGCTTGCTTGCGTGTCTGCGTGTGCGGGCACGGGCTTTGTGTGCGGGCACGGGCTTTGTGTGCAAGCTCAAGCTTGTTAGATTCGATATGCTGCAGTGGTTATTGATTTTGCTTCTTGGGTCTTCAATTGGTGTCAATTGATTGCATTAGAGGTGCTTCATTTGGCTCTGCTTACAGATGACGGTCATTTGCTAATTGTGGTAGTTGAATTTCCATATGTTCTTGGTTATCGAGGTTTAATTTGCTTTGCAATCACCTGGTCGTCATCATGGTGCCTTTGGTTTTTCTATGACTATAATTCTTTAAACTGTCCGGTAACTCTGGTTTAGTAAGAGAAAACTCATCTCTTTAAAGAAAAGGTGCAGGAATTGTAACAGTCATGGCTTAAACATCAAATCTAGGTTTTGGACTAGGACATTCTTTTTTTCCTTCGCAATTACTTTTTCTTTAGCCAATAAAATCGATTCCTTTAACTTCAACCATTATGAAACAAGAATTGGGATTAGATGTCTTGTATATTCCCTGAAACTGACATGCTGCTGTTGCATGCATTTTGCTTGAAAGGATCGCTTGTCTAGACTCGAAGCTGCTGTTACAAAAGAGAAGGGTAGGTCATGAGGCTGTCCATCTAAGTTCTGTTTGTTATGCTCTAGTACTTCCGTTGTCTCATTCATTGAATTAAATTTGCTTGCTCATGTAGATACTTATGAGGAGGAATACTCAAAAAAGATTAGCAAACTGGAATCAGAGCTCGAATGTGCAAAGTCAGAGTTAGCTGCCGAACATAAAAAGGTAGCACGAGTGCCTAATCATTGCATGTCTTATCTCATTTGGGGGAATCATGGATTATTACAATATCTCTGTTGCATGAATTCAGGCAGGGGAGCTTGCCGCGGAGAACGCAAAACTCAAATATCGTGTGACTCATCTTGTTCAAGCAGTGAAGGAAGCTGATCTAAAGATAGAGGGCAAGGGAGCCTGAGTAAATATCTGTGCGATTCTCCTTATCAGAAAATGAATAGGTGACATACAAAAGCAAAATTAAGATTGAATGACAAGATACCTTCGAATTACTTCCAAACTCCAGAATGTATTGCAAACCTTTTTCTGTCTTGACCCTGGTTACTTGAATGTTATGGATCACCGTGATCTTATTGCTCTTAATTAGTTTACTTTAATGAGAAAGTTATATTAAATTGTCATTACAATAGCTTTGAGTTTTTTCGGTCATTATGCTCCGATTGACCCTTTCTTGGCTTTACCCAATGGGGTTTAATCCCAGTCTAACAACTCTTGTTTCTTCGCTTGAAAGATAGGAACTTTAGCCCTACTGGAATGATAGCCTCTCTTGGAAGTGCTCTTTGGAACTGTTTTTGATATTCTGATTCTGGGATTTAATGGTCTTTTAAGTAAGAAGCATTGAACTGATACATTAGCTTTTTCCTCTTAAAAATATTTGTGGCGAGTTTACCTGCTACGGCCATTCAATATCCAACTGTAGACAGTTATGAAGTGTAGACAATCAACTGCCATTTACAAAGCAAATCTGGCTTTGAGGGTGAAGCGGGACTTGTTTTGTTTTCGTTTTCGTTTTAAATGATTCAAGATTAGGTACAGTTTTAATGCTCTAAGGATTACTGTTTGTGCCATTTGGTTGTCTTAAACTTTCTTTTTTTCAAGGATGTATCCTCTACCTTTTAGAGTTTCATCATTTATCATCAGTTGATATCATTTGCACACGGGCCACGCGGTGGCCTAGTCTCGGCCGAAAGCCGGCAAAGGTTGACCGATGACCCTTTTGGGCCACATATGTTGGACCAGCAACGGCAAGCGATGCCTTCTATGCATTACGACTACTCCCCACCCTCTTTCCCTTCTTCTAGCTAGTTTAGCAACCCATGTTTAGGCGCCGTGCAGATCGCCAGAACCTCCCTAGGGTGTGCTCGGGTTATTAAACCCTCATTTGGGAGGCTGGGCTGGCGCGTTTTGTCCTCTATCTCTCGTTTCTTTTTAATTGCTGATGTGAAGCCAAGCCAAGGTTGCGTTCTCAAATTTCGTCTCACTAATAGGGTTGTTGTATGGTTAATGACAGAAGGAATCAATTGCACAAGTTGCAAGAGATAAGAGGACTTCATTAGAACAAAAAGAAAAGTGTTAAAAGGTCCAAATAACATAAGCAATGATAGTTGAAGGACAAAACCCAATAATTGCAAAAGTGTCGGCAAGCAAATCGTTACGGCAACTTCCCAGCCACCGCACAATTCAACAAAATTAAAACTATGTAGCGCGGCACCTTCCTTCCTAAATGACAAAGAAACTCGCATTATGTAGATAAGCTGGTGGCCTAAATATGATATTATTTCATTAGGTCATATGGCAATTCGCACTTGGGTCCCGTGCCAATCCACATGCATAAATGCGTCAATGCCGTGAAATCTAATCTTGACACTTTCATTCAACTTAAAGTGGTAACTTGTATTGGACATAAATTTGCAAGTTCAAAGTGCAACATAAGTTTAAGGAAAGAAATTATCCTCCTGACTATCTTGGAATCGATAAGCATTTGGACACTAAATTCTTTTCATTTCTTCTCGGAGAGTTAATTCATATTTTATTGGGTGCTAAACTAAGGATTGTAGATTTATGACAGATTTATGACTTGAAATTTTTACGTTCGGCTTTACCCTTCCCTTTTTGGCAAGTCCATCCCGGTTACAGCTACATCTACATGAGGGGGTGAACACCTTTTTTCCCTTGGAGGTGTGTGGTAAAGATTGACATTGGTTTTCTGCATAGGATGTCAATTTTAAACAGTTGAGAGTATTGCGTATGGAACCATAAAAATAAAGGGCTCTTAGTATATCACATAACCTGTCTCCTGATTAGTAAACGTAAGTATCAACTATGATCTGTCCCTCAAGTCTAGCATGAAGTAGAAGTTAGGACAGTGGACAGTTTCGTAAATTCAAAGAATCTTCCCATCTTCCTTGATCACGGATCATTGCATGGCATGTGACTCATTAGAGTACTTCCAAAAATAAAGAATTTCCATACTTTATGTGTGATTAGCATCCCCTGGTCTTCATTTATTGTGTTACACGGGTAACACCGAAGTCCCTGTCGGAGCCAGAGGTAACCCGTTGTTTACTCACGCGATTATTTACAACTAGCAAATTAGAGTTCTCTAATATTCTAGCAAGACGATAATGAACACAATTTTGCCTCGTAATCATGCAATTGGTAGAACTGACTTGTAATCTCTAGTTAGTTGAATAGTTGGCATTGAGATTTTAGTATCTCATGCTACATTTACCTAAAATTAATTATCGCCTAACAGGATTTTCAAAACGGCAATACCTTATCCAAATCTACCCTCCCTCAACATTCTATTTAATGCTCCTTGTTAGTGAAATATTTTTTTACAGTTGTCTGCCAAGTGCATTGATATGTAAGCAATTTAATAAGATATTAGACATAATGCTAACAGATCTTGGAATCTCATATATATGTAAGTTTTCAAAGTCCTAACTTTTTATCATCTTTCAATTTGGGTTAGGTAATTTTTGTGAGAAAAACTAGTTTAGAGTAAATATGTCATAAAATAGCAACTTGAAATTCTTAATAGTATTAATTTAGAAGAGTCATATCAACTCGAATAAGTTCTTAAAAGGCTTAAGAGAGAAGAAAGAAGGGGAAGAACTTTTGAAGAGAGAGACTCCTTGATGTCGCCTCTCGTATTCCCACCTTATAGGGAATAAAAAATTAGTGCGGAATTGGTTGGGTAATTTTTGTGAGATGAAAACTAGTTTGGAGTAAATACGTGATAGGATATCCCCGATTCGGAATAGGATACCCGATTTGGAATTCTCAATTGTTTTAATTCAAAAGGGTCATATATTCCCAAAGTAGAATCTCAAAGAAATTAAAAAAAAAAGGAGTGAAAAGAAGAGAATGTCACGCCAAAACAATCGCTGCAAACTGACACTTCCCCATTTACTTAAAGCCGTTTTTAGGGGCGAAGCAAGAACGAGAGGAGGCAAGTCGGGAAACGACACTCCCTCTTCGACATGTGCCCTCCTCTTCCTTATTTTCTCCAAAAAAAAGTAAAAAAAAAATTTTACTAATATAAGACGAATCGAAATGCAGCAGACATTGCTTCTCCATCTCCTTCTTCTTCCTCCCTTCTCCTTCCACCTGCACTGATCCCAACCCGAATTCCACGCACCGATCGCTTTCGCATCACCTCAGCCCCCCCCAGCTTTGCCGACCCGCCAATCCCGCCGCCCCCCAAGAGATTCTTCCGCCGCCGCAAGCGACGGAGCATGCCCAAAGGTCCCACCTTTACCCCATCCCGACCCGCATAAGATCTGCCCGCGATTCCCACCGGAACGCCGCGCGATCCCCCCAATGTCGTCCCCCAAGAAGCAGGCCCTCTTCATCGCTTCCCTCATCACGCTCTGGTACTCCTCCAACATCGGCGTCATCCTCCTCAACAAGTTCCTGCTCTCCAACTATGGCTTCCGGTACCCCATCTTCCTCACAATGTGCCACATGTCCGCCTGCGCCGCCTTCAGCTACGTCTCCATAGTCTTCCTGAAGCTCGTCCCGCTCCAGCTGATCAAATCCAGGCCCCAGTT
This sequence comes from Eucalyptus camaldulensis, assembly GCA_019915185.1. Taxonomy (NCBI): domain Eukaryota; kingdom Viridiplantae; phylum Streptophyta; class Magnoliopsida; order Myrtales; family Myrtaceae; genus Eucalyptus; species Eucalyptus camaldulensis. The sequence goes on from JAHSVA010000005.1 coordinate 17,659,622, forward strand.
CATCAAGATTGCGACCTTGAGCGTGGTGTTCTGCGCGTCAGTGGTGGGCGGCAACGTGTCGCTCCGGTACCTCCCCGTTTCGTTCAATCAGGCGGTGGGCGCGACCACGCCCTTCTTCACGGCGGTGTTCGCGTACCTGGTGACGTTCAAGAGGGAGGCTTGGATCACTTATGGCGCCCTCGTCCCGGTCGTCACCGGCGTCATAATTGCCAGTGGGGTATGGCTTTGCATGTGTGAATTGAATCGCTTAAATTTAGTATCTGCCGTTTTGGTTGCGTTCTGTTTTTGGGAATGATTCGAGGGTTGATCTGCATTGTTGGAGGATTTGATAAAATCTGATAGATAATGATCCAGATCTGCATTCTTGTTGCTAAAGTTGATGTTTTTGTTGCTCTGTGAAGGTTACTCCTGCTGATTTTTGTTGTCCTGTTGGAGCAATTATAGATTTAGGCAACTTTTCTTTCTGAATTGGGTTAATCATGTGGAGATTTCCTCAAACTGCAATAATGCATTCACTATAGGTTTGAATATAGGTAATCGATAGTTAGCTTCTCAAGCTTGAACTTGAGATAACTACCACTACTTTCATAGCTAAGTTTTTCAGCTTATTTGCTAACTTTTTAGCGTGGAAGCTATCGTGGGTCTTAAATAATTGTGAGACAGGTCTGAAAATAAACCAAAAAAAGTTGCCTTTATCATTGCAATAAGATTTGTGATAGAAGGGATGCATCCACCTTTTTTCCAAGAATGGAAGGTGAATTTGTTCTCTCGTGATGAGAGATGGATCTTTCCAATCTGGAAGATTTCCTGAAACAAGATTGTATTATGTAATGTGGACCATCTTGATCTCTCTTGCCTACTTACTCATTTATGTAAAGAACTCCATCATTTTGGAGACTTTTGTCATCTAGCCAAGTTTATTTTACTCCGTCAGCTTTGGGTCTTATGGCAGCAGAATACAAGAATACATGAGAGGATTTTCTTTTACTACTTCCTTGACTGGTGCCCCTACCAAGTTGAAGTATTTCATTTATGCATCCACTGGTGTCTTCAGAGTGACTTGAAAAGGAAAGATGCATGGCATGGTGATTCTATCCCATGAGTTATTGTCTAAATTAGAGCCTTGCAAGCTTTACATTAGAGTTGTCAATTGGTCAAAGATGCTAAAGAAAACAGATAATGTTTAGAGCGCCAAAAATGTTTTCTTGATAGATGAATAAATTCTTTTAACTAGCTGAGAATGCTGCTTTCCTGGAAGCTTATGAAATAAGTCATTCATCTCCTTGTCCCACATGAACCTCCTCTATTTCTCTGGCATGCTAAATTTTCCTTGTTGGTGGCAGGGGGAACCAAGTTTTCACTTGTTTGGATTCATCATGTGCATCAGTGCAACTGCTGCAAGGGCATTTAAGTCTGTACTTCAGGGTGTCCTACTTTCTTCCGAAGGGTAAATGCTTTCTAAAATACCTCTTATGATAACCGTGTCGAAGAGTGCCTTAACAACTTTTATGCAGTTTAATTGCTCAATGGCATCTAAGTCCCGTGCGACAGTTTAAATTAGCCCATCTATATTGTATATTGGCCTCTTTTCCTCATTATGCAAGGGTATGCCAGATGGAAGAAGGAATAAATAGGTTGATCACAAATAGACCTTTTAATAGGCAAATGGTTCTACTGTATTTTTTACTATCTCCATCTGGATAATAGAAACTTTTCTTCCCTAAACAATTGAATCCTATTTCTGAAATTCGTATGATGAGATCGAATGGCATACCATGAATGTTCATGAAGTACAGGTACTTGGTCTATACAAATGAAATGCCATGAAAAAATTTATTAGATTATTTCCAGTCTATCATAGTGGCCATTGAATTCAAAGGTTTTGCTCCCCTATCTCCTGAGAAATTACACTACCCTTGAATTACAACTTGGCAATTGACATTCAATTACAATACAGGGAAAAACTGAATTCGATGAACTTGCTGCTGTACATGTCACCAATTGCAGTATTAGTCTTGCTACCATCGACACTCATAATGGAGCCAAATGTCTTAGAAGCCACTTTATTGCTTGGACGAGAACACAAATTCCTGTGGCTGCTTCTTTTTCTTAATTCAGCCACTGCCTACGCAGCCAACTTAACCAACTTTCTGGTCACCAAACATACAAGTGCCCTCACACTTCAGGTTTGACATGCTATATCTTTGTTCAGTCTTCTATAACGATCCTGATTCTCATATTAGTTTGTAGCTTGCTTAATTATGTTGAAGCAACTGACGGAATCACTGTTGTACTTGTTGAGAACATAAGTTTTAGACTGTTGTTTGATTAGACGATTTTTTTTTATAGGAAATTGTTGCAGTGAAAGAGCAGTAGCAGGGATTGTCAATGATTATTGATTAGACTGCTTTGAAAAAAGTCTAGTTTAGACTAGTGGTTGTCAACTCATAGTTTGATGTTATAGCCTCTTAATCTGTAGTTTCTTCTAGGGGAAGTAAGAACCTTTGCTGCATGTTGATGAACATTTTTACTGGTTAAATAAATGTGGCCCCTCAAAAACTTTGTGGAGACAAGGACGATAATAATTGGTTAAGTTTATCCAAGCTTTTTTTCTTGTTTTTTACAGGCAGTTTTTCATGATTCTTTACTGTGGCAGTGGGATATTCGTTCTTTGCAACTTTCATAATGGAATTACCAGCAACACCAGAGAGAACCTTAAGAATTACTTGCTAAAAACACTTTCTGCATTAATCGTGTCGACATCACAAAAAAGTTGGTTGAACTATGTTGATTTGATTCTAACTTTTTTTGTACCTTATGTATTGATCAGGTGCTTGGAAATGCAAAAGGCGCTGTCGCTGTTGTGATCTCTATAATCTTGTTCAGAAATCCCGTAACAGTGATGGGCATCGGCGGATACGTGATAACAGTCTTGGGGGTTGTTGCATATGGGGAAGCAAAACGGAGATTCAAGTAAATGCAGCGGACTTGCCTATGGGTCACTTACGTGACCCAATTTCTCTTAATATTCCCGGTGATACATTGCCTGATTAGGTAGAGGTGGTATTTTTTGTTCTAGTATATGATTATTCTTGCTATTAGGAACGAAATCGAGGAGGGAACAGAGCAAGATTTCTCATCAATTCTACAGAGGAATTCTTCATTTAGTACCCCGTCATCGTATACCTTACTTCAGAGGTGGCATGAGATGCTTCCTAGCATATCCGATCTCATCACACCTGTTAAATAGTCGGCGTTATCACTTAGAAGTCATTTGGCCTGGAGCATTACTTAAATATATTCAGGAATTGTGCTTCTTCCGAATACAGATTGCAAGGAATCTGCCTTTTCTTCTTTTCAAATTTGGGCCTTAAATCTGCAAATCATCTTGTTTCTTCGAGTGGCTACATTGGTGCGCATCTCTGGATGAAGTAAGGTTGGAGGAAGATTCTCTGATTGTTGAGTCGCACGTTATGAACCTCATCCACATGCAAATTTAGCGAAATTTGTACTTACGTGATGCTTTGGCATCTATCAACCGGAAAAGTGGTCGGAGAAAGTTTTCTTTCGATCAGACATGGAGTTTTAAGTCCAAAGCTGATCTAGAAGCTAGATTAATTCAAAACCGCTTCGATTTTAAGGCAAAAGCGGTCAGATTCTGAAGAGGCACACATGATACCCTCCTTGTCTGTAGGTGGGGAAAGAAAACGTGTTACACTGTTAATTGGGTTAGGCATTGATTTATCTGAAAAGCTTGGGACTTGCATTGCTTTTGCCCTTTTCCGAATCTTTTACTTTAAAGACTTTTTTCAATTCAGGTGAATGAAATTATTTGGGATAAGTGTAGAAACAGTATTTGAGGTTTTGGCTATTGGTCGATGATTTACAGTATTAGTTTGGTCAATCTAGGACTTATGGTTAAACTAACCTAAATCAGACCTTGAGTCCGCCATCAGTGGAAGTTAGGCATTTAGAATTGGACGTGTCTTCCACGACGAATATTGGGTCATCGGCTACGTGCCATGTCCAATGCCTGAACACCACACCATTGATGACGACCTGGAGACGTAATCCTGTGTCTTCAAAATTTCTAGTCATCAATTGACTAAAATACCACTCATAACGAGTCAGAGATTTGATTATGGCGTTTTCAAAACTCAAAGTCCTCAAGTAGGCAAAACAAACTTTTGGCCTTTTCAATTGGTCAATGACCAAAACTTTAAATTAGGTTTCTACACTTATCACAAGTTGGTTTTAATTAGGTAATGCACCAAACTTTCGACTAAATGTTGACGCAGTGCTCATGAGGCAATAACCCGATGTTTGGACAGGAAGGTTCCAAGTATGCCACATTAGCAATTTGTCGAAAAATCGGTTTTGGACTCTCATCAAAGTGCACTAATTGCAAATGTATCGGGGGATTGAAATCCAAAGTCAACGATTCAACTTTAATCACCATGAATGGGAATTTGCGTTACGGAAATTCATGTGCCAAACCCCACATTCCCTGCATGCCCATTCCTAAATCCTCAACCAATTGACCCATGAACTCGCAAAAATTCTTCGACCAAAATAATAGAAAAAACGAACTGACAAAAATTCACTTATATTTGTTCAACGTTTTGATCATGCAAAGCCCATTTGGCTTTTGGGAGTTCAAATCTTGTTTTAAGAAACTCGAAAAAATAATGCAAATGGTCATTGAATTTTGATTAAATAAGCAATGTCATCCTTAGACATTTAATATGATCAACATGATCCTTGAACTACTAGTAAATATTTAATTCAGTTTATGAACTATATGAAAATATTCATTGGCGTATTTTTGTTAATTCAAATTAACATAATCTGATGATATTACTTCCAACCCATTTAATTGGAATAGTGGACAATACATATAAGTTACATGTGCAATACCCAAGTAAGATGTTAATCTCAAACCGTGATATGATAATCAATATCATTAGATAACAATGAAGAAGTTAACGCCCAATTCTTTTTCCTTTTCTAAAGTAGTTGAATAAAAAAATGAACATGTTGACTTGTCGTTTTTAAAAATTCAACTCAGCATTTAATAATTGACATTATCAAATAACGTCTAATATTTCATTTAAGCAAACGGAAAAACTATATTGGACATTTACCAATAACTCAGGGACCATATTGAACAAATCAAAAGCTCAAAGACAACATTGCATATTAAGTCAAAGTTTGAGAATCACTTGTATCGGTTTCCCTATTAACTTAGATTTTAGTGAGAGGAATCGTGGCAATGAATCGCTGTGTCAATTCTCTTCTAGATAGTTAATTTCAGTCATGTGCTCAAGTTATCAGAATATAAATATATGGCACCCACATAGCTTATCAAGGGCAGAAAGGATTAATAGTATTAAAAGTACTTGAACCATTAGTAGCCACAGAACACGGTGCACCCAACCTAAATAGAGGAAATAGAAGGGGTAACGCTCAGCGAAATACAGGAAGTCTTCCGGCAAATGCTTCCCAACCGAGCAAAGGCAAACCCAACTTGGTTAAGCTTCACGGTAAGCATCATGCTTGATGAAAAGCCGTTCGAGCTCCACCATTAAGCCCCAGCGTTCCATCGCAACAACTTCAATTAGGGGCTTTGAGGACGAACAGTCGCTGACAAAGGCACTTACAGCAATGCTAGCATCTAACTCTATAACTCGTTTGGGCATGTATGTTTAGTTATCGTGTCGATGAAAGCTGTCAGAGAAGGCCCAAAATTCAGCCATCGCATTGCTAGTTATCCCAATGTTCCTGGAGAAGTCGGAAACAGCGGGCCTAGGGAGTCTCGGATTAAACGTCCCGCACCTGCTCATCCTGGAGTGTCAGAGACTAGACTTGTCAAAGGGAGTCGGTTAGGTTATAAATAATCTGATCCAAATCAACCCATTTGACCCGTTATGACCCATTTATCATAGTGCAAAAATTTTGACCCATGCTCGACCCAACCCGACCTGACCCATTCTCAACGAATACCCAACCCATTTAACCAAATCTAAGAAGGCTTATTTATTTATTTATTTATTAAAAATATATTGCTAAGACAATTTTATGCAATACAAATCTAGTGGACAATATATATATATAGACACACACACACACATATATATTTAAATAAGCCTTCGTTTGTTTGTTGGAAAATATTTTCCAAGAAGTATTTTTAGGAAAATTATAATATTTTGTGGTTTTTGCCTAAAATCTGAAAATAAATTAGAAAATATTTTCCACTGTTTGGTATGAAAAATATGGTTAAAATTTCCAAATATGACTCCTTTAAACAATTTTTATTTTTATAAAATCGATTTTTTTTAGTTATTTTTTCTTTTCTTTTAAAAAATATAATTTTGAATTAATTATTTTTCTTTTTGCTTCTTCTTCCGTCGCTAGCCACAATGACGGTTACTTGGTTGCAAACGAGCTTGAGTCTTGCTAGATCGGCGAGGGTTGAGCCTCACCAGACATCGGATAGGCCTTTGCCTTGCTAGATCGACGAGCTCAAGCTTGTCCAATGCTGACAAGCTCGAGTCTCGCCAATCATTAGTGGCCAGGGAGCTCTAGCTTTGCGGTTCGTCACTAGCTGTCGCCATGTCGACCGCTAGTTGAGAAAGATGGAAGAAGAAAGGAAAGAAAAAAGAAAAAAATCAAAAGAAACAAAAAGAAAAAAGGAAATATAAATAATAATAATAATTTTGATTTTTATAGAAAATATTTTTATAAGGCTAAAAAGGAAAAGAGAAAGTGTGATTCTTAGGTTGAAAATGGGTTTTAAGTTCAACCCATATATTTTAGGCTTTCAATTTTTAAACCCACTTAAGTTGTCTTTGTTGGTGACTAACAATACAACCTAAAGGGAGGTGAATAGGTCCGTTTTGAACTTTGATGATTTTCTGTGGAAATTAGCTAATCGCTAAATAAAGATCAGCTTAACCTAATGTTTACGAAAACATTAACTAGCTGTATGCCAACATATGTAAATGGAATATAAATAGTGGGACACTAAGAGTCATAATGGTTCCGTTTTATCCAAAAGCCTACATCCACTCTTCAAACTAATAACCTTAAGACAAATTGGATTCCACTAACAATATGCTTGGAAAGTTAAAAACGGCTACATTGATCCTTTACAAAATAGATACCACTATCTAGATTTAGTTGTTGCTCTCACACTTGTAAACTTAATATCTTACACAATTGTCAAATGGCATGAATATCAAAACAATATAATAGAGAGCTTATAGCTAAGAACAACAAAAGGTAAACTTTTTGATCTTATGTGTTGCACTCTTTTACGGTTCTTTGTGGTATTCTCTTTTATATTCTTTTTCAATCTATCCATTGAAGATGAATGAGAGAAGTAGATAGTCGTTAGGGAGTCTCAGTTGAGTTGCTGTCTAAGGAAGGTACTGCCCATACAGTTTCTATCCTTAAACCTTTGCAAACTAACAAAAAATGGCAGTTACTGCTGTCTTCTCACTACAATCTCTAACTAACCTATTAGACGACCTAGCTACTTAGTTACATACTTTATCTAGATTATGTTGCTATACGAATCCTAGTCTTTCAACGGCTACTTAGTTGACTCAATGAACATCATCAGATATACTCGGTTGTTACATCATCATCGATCTGATCTTTATACATTCGACCAAAAACATCATCAACAACTAATCTTTTAGGTTATTGATATTGTTTATCATAATAGAATATTTGCCAACTTCTTTCCAACGAATCACACCATGGATGTTGCACAGTCATTTGGTCCAAACATTTGCATACATTATAGTAAACAATATACCAATGATAGTTTGGACATCATTAAAATCACTTGAAGATGTTTTCTCCAACAATCTCTACCTTTTTTATGATAACGAAATTATTCTGTAGATGTGAAAGAGTGATAGATATTGTTTGAAAGAGTTTGCATAATTTAAAATAGGATTTGCTTAGGATGTTTGGTAGTATTGCTTTAGAGATGTGAACTCAAGTGATCTTTAGCGAGATAGAGCATGGTTGCATGAAAGATCTTCTACCTAGAGTGGGCCATCAAGTATTGTTGGGATTCATAGTATAATAGTTGAACGCTCTCCTTGTTTTGATGATACGCTCGCATACTCCCCCTGTTTTGATGAGTTGTTCAATTCCATATGACTATAGTATATAAGCAAACATTACGAGAATATATCAATAAATTTGCAAACATTGTTAGGAGCAAATGTTATGAGCATATAAGCAATTTGCAAACATTATCAGTAGCAAATATTAGTAGCAAATGTGATGATCATATAAGCAATTTGCAAATATCGTCAGTAGCAAATGTTAGTAGCAACTGTTATGAGCATGTTTCACATCAAGTTACTCTCCCCTTTTTTGTCATCAAGGGAAAAGATAGAAAGATCAGCTTCGTTGATGGCAAAAGATAGATATAAGAAAATAGAACTAAGCAGTAAACGATGAGAATTGAAATAGCAAGAGCAAAACATGAGCACATAAAATTTTGAGCATGTTTAGGTCCAAGGGCATTTGCGTTGTTGAGATGACGTGGGTGGTTCAAGATCGGCAGTCTCTGAGTTTAGGCATATTGGGTTATAGCAATCCAAGCTAAGAAGAGTACGCTTAATCTTCACCATGTATCGAGTTAGAGACAGAAGGGTAGTTTTGATTTCTTTGAAATCTACTTGAAGTTGATTAAGGCTAGTAGGAGAGGCAGGTATGCCCATAGTAGGTGAAGGTTATTTTTTTGGTCTAGTTGGAGAGGGGCCTTGGAAGGTGACGGTGCCTTAACAAGCTTGCGCTTTTCTAGTTCAAAGAGTTCAACGAGTCTTTCTTGAAGGTTTGCTATAGTTCTGTCATAGTCTCCATGACCAATGGGGACGATTTCTCTTCGATGATGGACCCATCCTTATGGTGTCATTTTGAGCATCATTTTGTCTAGGATTTTCTTCTTGATTTCCACATTTGACATGACAATTGGTGGTACTTTAGAGTAGTCAATCTTGAAATACTTGAAGATGCGTGGACCAAAGCACCACAAGATAGTTTTCCTATCTTTCTCTTGGCCATGTGATACATGTGGATAAAGATCTTGTGGGGGAAGGAAAACTCATCAAACTCATTGAGATAGGCCTAGATGACTCTTACCTTGTAACAAGAGACGTCATTTGTAGAAGATGTTTTTGGTCTGAGGCATTGAGTGAGGATTTTTAATGAAATTCATTTTGAGAGGGAGAAGGCTCAACAGTATAATTTTCCTGGGACTGCGAGAGAAGTTTGGAGTTTCTAAAATAAGGCTATAAGCCTTATCAGGCTCTACTGAAATGCGTTTGAAAAGTTGTATTCAATTTGGATGACTCGGTCAATTCAATGTCACAATGTAATTCTGACCTCGAAATGTGAAAACAAAAGAGTCTATTTGGAAAGTGTGGGTTTGAGTAAAACATTCCCACTAAGGTTGGGTGAACCTCCTCTTTCATTAAGTAGAACGATTTAAGTCAAAGTGCCTTGAAAAACTCAGAGAGAAAAATTCCATCATTGCCTGGAAACACAAAATCATAAAAGTGGTGGGGAATAATTCCTTGATCGTAGAAAGAATGGTTTGTAAGTTCATGTTCTAGCGACAGAAAGAAATCTGATTTAAAATTTTTGTCTTTTTCAAAACAAATAGTAGGTTTGAAGTTTTGAAATACCCAGTCGTTGTCATCATCTTAACACTTGTCTCCCGTGACTTTTAAGTTTCCTTCATAGCTTCACTTCTTTTAGGTTGTGAGATGATCGGTTTAGGAATGACTATAGGTTCTTTAATGACTTGTTTGCCTTTGTCCTTAGTAATGATGTGTTCAGAGGCCCCTTCTTCTTTAGTTGAAGATTTTTGAGGTAAGGGTTGAGAGAGCTGAGAGAGTTGAGCAGTTGAATGTGATGGTTCAACAGTTGGTCTTTTTTTTTTTTTTTTGGTAAAGATCAACAGTTGGTCTTTCTTGAGCTGTTAATGCTTGTTCAATTTGCATGGCTTGCGAGCATGTGGCTTTAAACTTCAATAGCTTCTTTAGTTTTGATCCATGGGATTCCATGAGAGCAGCTAAACCTTTCAACAAGTCTCTTGGAAGAGATTGAGTAAGAGCTGATGGTGATGGAGTAGCTATGACCAGTGGTGCCAAGGTGGTATAGTGCCTATATCTTTTTTTATTGGTAGTCATGATTCTAGTGTTTTCCCTATAGGCATTCTTTTGTCTGTTATTGTGGGTAGTATGGTGCTAATAGTAGTTGATCCACCAGCTTGAGCCACTCTTTGACTTTGACTGGCTTCAAGTGATCCTTCTTGCTGGGTGGCTTCTTCTTTAAAATTTTTGAATGTTTAGCTGGTGGTATGGGAGGATTTCCTTATGACCTTAGAAGTAGGGCAAGCTTTGGGTGTCATGGTTTTGAGTGTAGAGAGAATATGTGTAAAGGAGCAAAAGTTTTGAGTAGATAGTGTAGAAGAGAATACGAGAGAGTATGAGCTGTGTGAGTAAGAATGTGAATACTATCTCTCTATAAATTGAAGCAGTGAATTTTATGGAGAGAAAGTTAGCCGTTGTCTTTCAACAGTAACTTTCTTATTCATAATCACTTTTTACTCAATTTTAATCATTTAAACATGTAGTAAAATTATGCTTATATATTATGTCGAAACAATCATAGCAACCCTAAATATATTGTATAGGTAGTCAAAATGATATCAATGTAATACTATAATGGTAACCTTTTTGAAATAAGATAGTAGGTGCAAACCTGTAGTTTTTAGCGTATCCAATATTTTTGATAGAAATGAAATATTACGTGGATGCATTGCATATTTCTAGTTCACCACAAATGTATTCGAAGGTTGGCTTGTCCAGTGGCTTTGTGAAAATGTCTGCTAGCTGCTGTTTTAATTCTACAAATTGTAAGCAGATATCACAATTGTTAACAAGATCCCTAATGCAGTGATATATTATCTTGATATGCTTCTCTCTTGAGTGTAGGATTGGGTTATTGGTGAGATTTACAACACTATTGTTGTCACACATAATAGGAATGCATTCCCCGTCTTGTCTGAAATCACTGAGTTGTTGATTCATCCAAATAAGTTGTGCACAACAACTTTCAAAGGCAATGTATTCAGCCTTTGTAGTTGAAAGAGTGATTGAGTTTTCCTTCTTTGAGAATCAAGAGACCAACATATTGCCTAGTAGTTGGCAAGTACTTGACATACTCTTTCTATCTACCTTACAACCTGCAAATTCAGCATTCGAGTATCCAAACAATATAAAATCTGTATTTTTAAGATACCAAATCTCTAATTTTGGAGATGATCCAATGTATCGAATAATTCGCTTAACAATGAATAAGTGAGATTCTTTTGGATCAGATTGAAAGTTAGCCACAAATAAGTACTAAATAAAATATCATGTCTAGAAGTTGTTAGGTGTAGTAATGACCCTTTCATACTTCTATATTACTTGGAATCAATGGACTTACATTTCTCGTCTTGATCTAACTTGATGGAACATGACATTGAGTGTCTCAATTTTCTTGCATCCTTTCAAACCAAACTTTTTTGCAATTTCCTTTGCATATTTCTTGATATATGAAGGTGCTTTCAGGAGTTTGCTTGATTTCAAGTCCTAGAAAGAAGTTTAGTTCTTTGATTGAGCTCTCTAACAATTATATCGTCAACATATATTTGAACAACAAGCAAGTCTTTACCTTTCCTTTTGATGAAAAGAGTAATGTCTACCTTACCTTTTTCAAATTCATGATCTATCAAGAAGTTAGTTAATCTTTCATAGAGCACCTTATTGAGACGATAAACATCACTAGATTTTTTTATTCTTCAAAATTTGGAGGTTGCTCAACATATACTTTTTCTTTGATATAGCCATTTGGAAATGCACTTTTGACATCTATTTCATATAGTATAAAATTATGAGAACATGCATAAACCAATAATAGACGTATAGTTTCTAGTTTAGCAACAAGAGCATATGTTTCATTAAAATCAATACATTCTTCTTGTGGATATCCTTTAGCAACTAATCTTACTTTGTTGCAGATGACATTACCTACTTCATCAAGTTTGTTTCGGAATACTCGTTATCCTATTATTATATGATTTTTGAGTCTCACAATTAATTTCTATACATCGTTGACTTTAAATTGATGTAATCTCTATTGCATAGCTTCAATCCATTTCCCATCCTTGAAATCATCTTCCACTTCTTTAGGCTCAAATTAGGATATGAGAGCCAAGGAATTTAACATGCTTTTGAGAGATGACTTATTTTGATTCATTCATCCACCTTCCCTATAATTTGTTCCTTAAAATGTTCAAACTTGAATCTTCAATCCTTGGAAGATTATCCTTGATTTGAAAGACCGACTGATGGTTATCGTTGCTGCTGTTTATAAGTGACTGGTGTAGATATTTATATGATATTTTCGCAATCATCAATTCTTTTTAATCATCCTTGAACTTCACATTTATGGATTCTTCTACTACATTTGAATCTTTGTTGAAAACTCAATAGGCTTTACTCATAATTGAGAATGAAACATTTGCATTTGAATATATGGAAGTAATGTAGAGTTGGCTTTGTTCCTTTGAAGATTTCAGATGGAGTCTTTTCAACCATAGGTCTCAATAGTACTCTATTGAGTGTGTAGAATGCGGTGACAATAGGTTCTGCACAAAAGTAAGTAGGTACACCATTTTCGATCATCATGGCTTTGGCCACTGTCACGACCCGATCTCTCTGACACCCGGCCCTCAGAAAGAGGAAAAGGGGGGGAAGGTCGAATTTAGGGTACTTAACCACCGGAGTTCCCTCACGGTTCTCATCCACGAAGGCATCATCTCCTCACCTTCTGGGTGACCCTCTTGTGAGTTCTCTTACACATGGTCGCGAGCTCTCTCAAACTTGTATCCCGCATGATAGTGAAGTGTCACAATCCACACCCACACGGGCAACACACCTCAAGAGAGGAGGTCGGATGTGGATATCGATTTCGGGGTATCTTTACCATGATAGCCCTCTCAATAGTACGCTTTGCCCATGAGGATGACATCACTTCATCTTTGGGATACTGTCACGTTGAGTATGCTAAATTGTGGTGAGCCATATCAAAAGACATACCCCTTGTGATGGGTTCAATTATTCAGTCTAGTTTTTAGACAACCTAGAAACAAGACTAGAGTCGGCACTCACCTTTTTTTTTTTTTTTGGGTGAGCTAGAAAATACAATCCGAGAGTTGGGAGTAATCTCTTGATTCCTACGCAACCAAATATCTAGGTTCGAGAACTTAGATTACACTAATATTTCTATTAACGTTCTTTTGGTCTCTAACAATGTTGTGTTACCTAAGGTGTCCATGCATTTCTTTTTACTTTTTTGGGATCATTTTACCCTAAGTTAGGCGATCATGTGTGGATAGTCATTTTCATGCCCTTTCTATTTTGAGGAAAGATAGAAGATAGCAATCAATTGAATTGAAAGTATGAAACAGTAAGTAAACAATCAAGAAAAGCTGTAAATCTCTTATGCAATCCTAAGAAAGATGAAAAATTAAAAAGATAAGTGAAGAAGAAAAACCCATAACTCATCAGTTATTTATATGAATAGGAAGAACTTGAGATATATGTTAGGGATGAATTGTAGAAAATAATAGTCGAAATGGACATCGACCCTCCACCGTCATTATGCCCTATCCATCTTCGAGATCCTAATCTAAACCTAGTCCAAAAATTATGACTGGAGGACATACAATAGAAAGAAACAAACACAACATCAAGACAACCAAAAGCATAACAAAGATCAATATCACATGATCGAGCAAAACAAGTTTTAAGATAAATCAAATTTAGGCCTCAGGGTCGGCCTTTGCCATTCATGCATAGGTCCTTTTAGATGCCTACCAAATTCATTTTTTCATGACTTATAGCTATTATTGACTGTTTGTGTTCTTGCATGACCAATAATGCTTGTAAATCTCTAAGATGGTGTTTTATGTGATCCTCAAGATATTCCCTCGGTATCATGCATTGCCCCTAACATACATCTAGAATTCACATGCGCTGTGGGAATTAAACATGTATGCAGGCAATTTGTGTCTTATTTCCCAATCAATCAACCAAAATGAGTGAACCATTAGTAGGTTACTCATTACTAAGGCACACGCCAGTCACGAATACAAACATTTCTAACAAATTATGTAATTATGTGCATGAGGGGTACATGTGATGTTTCAAAAATTGATTTTGAAATCGTCGAGAAAGTTTTTTTGAGACAAGGTGATGTCTTGGCTATGGAATGTATTCAATTGCCAAGGCTAGTCCGATACTCACATAAATATACTCTCAGGTATGGTAGACATTTTGAATAAGGTCTAAACCGTGACTTCCACAATGTCAAATCAAGCATTGAAAAGAATTTAAAGACATTTTAGACTAGGCAAAATCCAGGTTATGAAAAGCATTCAATTGTTAAAGCTAGCCTGGGGCTCGCATAAATGCACTCACAGACATCACAGACATTTTGAATATGGTCTAAACTGTGATTTTGCTAAATCAAATCAATTATTGAGAAGAATGTTCAGAAGATTCACTTTTGGAAACATTACATGTACCAAAGTAGTTTCTAGATGCTATTTGGAAAATCCATTTATTGAAAATCATTTGACAATGAATCTCAAAGGATTTCAAATCAACTTTCATGAAGATAATATGCATTAATATCATGCACAAACTAATCTAAAAGATTTAACTAAACAATCACAAGAAGAAGTTCATATTAGGAAATTTCAGACCAAGTACAACATGTCAGCAAAATTGGGTAATACTTATTAGTGATTTGGCTATGAGAAAATTACCTAATATTCACAACATAATATAGACTAATTTTTTTGAAGATTTTTTTAAAAATAATTAAGCATGATTTTATAAAAATTAGACAATAAGTAACGATACATCAGGAAATTGTCAAACCAACAAAACACTCAGTCATCACTATCAAGATTTAAACTACCAAATGAAGTCTAAAAATCATGAAATTTTGTCACAACATAGCCAACATGGTAACAAACTAACTTTATGTAGGGACAAACTTGAGAATCCCTATTGAAAAATTGGTACAAAAATGGTAAAGGTCTGCCTAAATATGGGTAAAAACAGGGGTCCAAATTTAACCATAAGTCTACATTCTAGTCTAGATAAGAAAATATGGAAAATAGCCCTAACGATGAGTAATTTGCATGAAATCAATGGCATTTGAAAGTTCTAGATGTGCTTTACAACTTCCTAGAGGAGCTCGGGTCTAATTAAGGTCAACTTGGTGCTCTAAGACCGATGTTTCTAAAAGTGTGCATATCAGCCATTAAAACCCAGAACTTAGACACGCATTATTGAACCAAAAAATCATTCATGCAATGCACAAAGGCATGAAAAATCACACATGAGCAGATATGACAAGCAATTAGGGTAATAATCTAATCCTAAGTCAGCATGCGAAAATGCCATACGATTTAATGCCAACATAATATGATTTATGATTTATAATGACATGCTTGGAAGTTTTTTTGGTAAAGATGACATGCTTGGAAGTTCCTAAGTGCAACAAGCATTATTGTGACATGAGTTTCATATACGAAATGACATTCAATTATGGTGAACAACATATGCACACAAAGTTTTCTATGTGTAGTTCTAATGTCAAGAAGGCACTAATGTGAAGTTTGGTCTCTAAGAGACCCAAATAAGCATGTAAAAGTATGCATATGATAAGGTCCTAATCCTATAATGATAGTTGAGAGTGTGTCTAAATCCAACAAAAAATGTATCATATAGAATGAAGGACGACAATCATTTTTTTTTTTAATGATTCAAAACCTAATTGTAATCATTCAGATGATGAAAATGACAATACAGATGCGCATTCTTATCTTTCCTAATTGCAGCAACACCCATGCACATTTACACATACAATTGACATACTGAATGATATCAAAATCATGCAAATATTACATCAATAGAAAGCATATGACATGTATTTCATTTTTCATGGAGGCTTAAGGTCAAACAAACTCAATTTCATACTTAAATTTGTCTAAGTTTGCCTCAGATTAATGCAGGGGCGGACAGACACATGTTAAGATCTAAGAGGTTTTGACCCATCTAAACATGTCCAATTTATATATATAATAACAGGACATTCCCAAGACAATGAGTAACAAGTTTCATGAAGAGAACTTCATCAAAAAATCATCATAGAAAACAGGGAAAAAAAACAAAAAAACTAAGGCATGCTAAGAAGTGCACCTAAAGAGCACCAAGAATTTGTAGAAATCGAGCGGATTGTAACATGTTTTCGGGGGGCAAATATCCATTGTTCGGGCCATGCAACCTATCGTTTTGAAACTCTCGGAGTCTATCTCGGAGTCTATTTTTCATGTCTAGAAGGGCTTGAGCTGAAATAAGGCCATCTAAGGCCTTGTTTAAACCAAAACAATGAGCATACCACAGAAACATGAAATTTGCGGATTTACACTAATTGTGTTCAAACAAACTCAAGTTCGTCTTCGATGAACAATCAATAATAGTAGATCATTCACTATCATTATCAATATTAGATTTAAGCATATGTCATAGATTTAGGCTTGAATCCTAACCCCAATCGGTTAAGCTGATCTCGCCTCATCGGATTCGAGATCAAAGAGGTTTACTTTTGTGTTTTTCATCAAATCTAGATGCAATTAGATGAAATGAACTTCGCCGGAAGGTGATCGGAGCTCTAAGGATGTTGATTGGATCACCTGAGGGCCGGCTTGGCACGGTTGGACCGCTGTTTTAGCTTGCAATAGAAATGAGAACCAGTCCATGCTTGGACTAGTTGTAAGACTGTTGAGGCTAAATCAAACCACCGGCACTCCCCCGGTGATAGATTGGCTGAGCTTCAATCACGATCTAGTTGAGGATGGGCCTAGAAATAGATCGGAAGTGGCTGATTTACTTCTAGACGGCAGCTGGTCGTCGATTTGGAGCTGCAGTAGAACCGGTCTCACCTGGACTAGTTAAGGATCGCTGATTAGTTGAGGACTGCCGATTGAAGACCTGTTGAAGACCTGGTCATCGGAGGAGTTTTGGTGACTTTTCTGCCAATCCTCGACCATAGAAAGGTTGGGGTCTCCTTCAAAGGTTGATCAGCAGTAATCAGGACCTCTTGGAACCACTGATAATCATTAATTAAGCTCCTGGACAAGATCAGTCCAAACCGAATCGGTTTCTAGACCGCCGGTGAAGATCAAGCCGTCAAATAATGGACCTCTAGTTGCTGTTCTGCTAGGCATTGTCCACTAGAATGCTGAGGATAGACTAAGGAAGGTGATGGACCTTGGTACTCGACCGGCAAGGGCTCCTCGGCTGAGGGATGGTAAGGCGGTTTTAGTGGGGGGGGGGGGGGGAGAGAGAGAGAGAGAGAGAGTTTTTCTAGTTTTTGATATGTGGATTTACACAAATGAGCCGCCTTTTGCATTTCGGAGGGAAAATTGTATTTGTATCATCTTCAAATTGATGGATCTCGATCGTCAGTTCGATCCAATTGTCAAACTCCTAATCTCATGCACAAAACATAGTTTTGAAAGTTAAATTATTATCTAGAGGTGTCAGGAATCAATCAGATGGGCTCGATTTGCGAAAATTTGAGCCAAAATCAAGAATTATACTAAATGACCTAATTACAGTCAAATTGCAAATTTACGAAATTTAAGGGCCAATTTGCAAAATCTTGGGAAATTAAGGGTGTGGAAGTAAAATTGGCACAATGAGAATCCTAGATCTGATCATCGGAGGTCCAGAATTGGCCGGTAAGGGGCCAAACTGGCCAGCCCTACCAACAGCCAGTTGGATTAGTCAGATCGATTCGCATCGGTTTAACTAGTTCTTGACCGGTTCTGGCTAGTACACATACTTGTGGGCCTTATGGGTTCAAAATTTATGCAACTCGATCCCTTAAAGACTAAATTGAAGAGAAAACTTATTCGATTTGAGAGGAAATTACCCAATTTCAATTCAATGAAGTCAATTAAACTTCATAAATATGATCTATGGATCATCTATTGACTTAATTAAGCAATTATTGTGAAAAATAATGGACCAAAACCATGTATACTTAAGATTGAGGTTAAAGGGTTAAAATAATCAATTTGGCAATTCATTAGCCAAGATTACAAATTAATTGAAATTAAGCCCAATTAATATTGCAATTGCCCTATCTAACTAATTACCCATATGTATAAGATTACCTATTGTATTCAAATTGACTATGAATTGGAGTGCCGAAACTTAGGCAAAAAATGAATCAAGGTCTAATATTAAAATTGGATATAAATTCATATGATTGAACCTTAGTCTTGAATGGGTCAACTCAAATTTTTTTCAATTGAAGCTCAATAGCTCCGTTCTCTTACCTTCAAGAAAATGCAATTCCACTAATCGGGAAGTTCTAATGCAAATTTCTCGAAATCGACGATAGATTTGGACTTATCTTAAGAAAATGAATGGAAAACAATAATCCATTCGTAAGTCATGAAAGATCTATTTTGACACCCTAATTAGGAGTTAAAATGACAAATTGTCTTATAATATGGTAATTCACGAAATTGAGAGTTCCTAAATCAAATGTTGAATAATGAACTACACCTAATTATAGCTAAAACAAAAGAAATTTTATTTTTGGTCGATTTAGAACCTAAAACTAAAAAATTTGAAAAACAAGTTTTTTAATTGAATTTTACGCAATTTTCAGCATACAAGTTAAATTGACATTAAAGAAATGTTTTTGTGGGGTTTTGATTTTTTTCTATTTTTTTGTTAAAGGTTTTGACCAAAAGTCAATTCTTCAGTTGACTTTTTCTAAAAGGTTAATTTTTGCGCCAAAATTTTGGATTTTAAAGAAATTGATTTGAGAAAAATGAAATTAAAGTTGTGAAAAGCAAATTTTTAACCCGTAGTTGAGTTTTGCTCAAAATATTGCACAAAAATTCAATCCAAAAGTCAATCATTTGACTTTTCACATTTTTCTTGAAAACGAGCTGTAAATTGCTTAAAAACAATAATGCAATAGAAAGAAATGAAAAATGACATTTTTAGCTGAGAAACGAGCTCTGTCGCAATCATGATCCTAAATCTCCATTTTTTTTAAAAACCTTTTCGACATATCAACTAAAAATCAGGTGTTAGCAGCCATTTCTTAAAGTAATCACTTTCTTCTTTCTACTACCTGATTCCGTTAAGGAATATAGGCAATGGAGAAGTTGTGTTCTACTCTATTTTCATACAAAACTCAGCAAAACTTTGATTGTTAAATTCTCCTTCATAATAAGTTCTGATGTCAATGATGTTGTATCCTTTTTCATTTTGAACTTGTTGAACAAATTTTTCAAAAGAATGAAATGCCTCATTATTATGTGATAAGAACATTACCCATGTAAATCTTCAGTAATCATCAACTACTACAAGACAATATTTCCTTCCTCTTAGATTGGTTGTTCAAGTTGGTCCGAATAGGTCTATGTGCAACAGCTGCAAGGATATGTTAGTTGCAATAACTTTTATAGATTTGAGGGAGTTTCTTACCTATTTTCCCAATGTGCTTGGATTATAGGAATCACATTTGCTGTAATTGATCTTTGGTAAACCATGAACAATATCTTTAGAGGATATTTTATGAATCTGCTCTACATTGATATGACCTAGTTTCTTGTGCCATAGATCACACTCTTCCTTGATGGATATTAGATGGTATGATTCTTCAAACTTGATATCAAGTAAATAGATATTACCATACCTATTCCCATTGAATGTTTACAATTTATTCTTATTGATGCCAATACACTTAACTTTTTCAAATTTTATTTTGTACCATTTGTTACAGAGTTGGCTAATGCTTGGAAGATTTTGCTTTAACCCTTGGACAAGTGAGACATCTTCAATAACTAGATTTCCAAACATGATGTTTCCTTTCTCGATGATTCTTCCTTTGTCTTTCCTTCCGAATGTGACTGTGCCTCCATGTTGTGAGTGTTACAAATTTGCTATTGTTTCCAGTCATGAGTCTACATCACTCGTTGTCCAAGTACTAGTTGTTTTTCTTCAAGATTATTTGAAATCAAAGAAAATCTCACCTTTTTTTTAGTAACCACATAAATTATGGTCCTTTGTGGTTAGGTCTCGATTTAAGGTCAAGAGGCCAGTTACTTGAATGTCTTTTGCTGTTTTGAACAATTCATTTTAAAATGATCATATCCTTCACAGTTTGAGCATTTGGGAAATTTCTTACTAGTGGCTCTAGCGAATTGTTTATCAAAATGATACTTGTAAAAGATTACAAGAGATCTATGCTTTAATCTATCTTTTGTGTTTGGAAAAAGGATTCTTCTCTTCTTCATTTCCATCACATCTTAGACCATTTTTGTTGTGGTGGGGAATTTGAATCAAGAGAATGTGCTGTAACGTTTTTGAACCAAGAGAAATTTGGTGCTAATTTTTGAAATCTCATCCTTAACATCCTCCTTTTCAACCTGCAGAAACTTTACCTCATTTATTTGAAGGTCAATCTCTAACTTTAGCTCGAGAGTTTTGCCAATGATATTTTCAGTTAAGATCATGAACCTTTTTTTTTTTTTTAAGTAGAAATTCTTTTTGAAGCCTTTTGATGTTCCTCCAACATCTCTCTTAGGAAATCTTATAATTCATCATAAGATAGTTCAAAATCTTTTACGTGATCTTCTTCTCATTTTGAGTCAACCATAAGACAAAGATTTTGTCACGCCCGACCCTCCGAGCACGTGCCCATCTCTCCTCGGTCGATATAATTGCGATGTCCCAGGACGCATCATCAACCCATTCATTATATATACACATGCGGAAGCAATTATAAATTCCCAGACAATAAAACAATAGGATAGAAAAGCAAGGCCAACTTTTTCAAACCAAAACAAACATTTTATAACAAACATGTTTATTCACAACATCAGATCGCTTACAAAAATAACGGTTTAACCAAAAAGGAACTATCCTACGTCTAACTAGCTAGACAGGTTTGCCAATTCTGTTTCTTCCACCTTCCCAAACTTCGGACTTTCGGCTCTCCATGACCGTCACTTAGGGACCTAAAAATGTGATTCCATAATAGGGTGAGACTACGTCTCAGCGAGTTCTACTCCCTAAGACCCAATTAGGAAGAAAATTGCGCCTTAAGGGCTGCCTAAATACAATCAAACGTCAGAGGACTTACCTTGACTTCAGTTCCTTCCTGTAAGTCAGTTCAAATAATACATATTGACAGTTATATCACTCAATCAAATCAGATTGAATAATCGATCAATCGATCCAGTTGATTACATGTCATGACGACCATCTCTTGGTTGGCCCATTCAATACTATCTATGAATCTGATCAAAATCCAAGATTCATCAATCAAAGTGAAATATAGACAGTACTATCCTATCTCCATATGACATTTAGAGCCATTGAGCGGGTATGCATAACGTTCTATCTCTGAAACGACATATAGAGTTATCGAGCCGTTATAACATACCTGTGCATAACATTCTATCTCCAAGACGATATATAGAGTCATCGAGCCGTTATAACACACCGTTCTTTCTCAAGATGACATATAGGGTCATCGAGCTGTTGAATCATACCGTCCTATCTCCAAGATGACAGATAGAGTCACCGAGCTGGTAAATAAGCAATTCTCTCTCAAGATGACATGTTGAGTCACCGAGCTAATAAGTCATACCGTCCTATCTCCAAGATGACATATGGAGTCACCGAGTCGGTATACAAGCAAGTCCTTCTCAAGATGACAGGAGAGTCATCGAGCTATAATAGTATAACGTCAATTCTCCAAGATGATATACAAATCATCGAGCCGTTATAATATTTTGTTCCGAAGATACAATCAATTTTACCTTTTTTATCATACTTGATAAAAATACACATGTGTAGGTATACGGTTGGCCTTAGCCAAAATATAAGGTTTTCACTTTTGAACCTCCCACTATTTTTAGTAGTCCAAAAATAGATTTTGACGTTGTAGACCGATGCCCGGTAATTTTCCACTTAATTACCTAAATTATCCATTCTTAGAAATTAAAACCCACAAACACCAATCACAAGTAAATTGGCACAATCAGGTACTCAGTTAAATAAACAAAGAGCACAACGGTTTAAAGCAAAGACTGTTTCACCGTGACAACGGCGCGACGGTGGCCGAAATCTGAATTTTCGGCGGCGTCGACGGACACTCGAACCGGGCCCAAAGGCCTTTCAAGCCCACAAAAATTTCTGGGCTTAGACTTCAGGCTTGTGCTTAGCTGCAGGTTGGGCCTGCTTTGCGAGCCCAAGATGGGTTGACTTCAAGACTGAAAATGGGCTGCAACTTAAATGGACAAAGCTGAAGCGGGCTTCAAAAACTGGGCTGTCGGACTTGAACATCCACGTGGGCTGAACTTTGAAGATGGGCTGGCTTCTTAGGCTTAAAGGAGCTGCTTGAATTGGTGTCGGGTTGGACCAAATTGCTGGAGCGAAGATGGGAGTTGCTGGGGAAGCTGCTTTGCTGGCAATGGAGGAGAGGGCAAGCTGGTTGCTTGCTGGGTTGAAGACATAAAGAGACGGACGGAGATGGCGGCTAGATGAAGAAATCGTGGCTTTAGTGGGCTTGGTTTGTGGAGATGGGCTGTCTTCGGTCAACAGCAGGGATTTTGCTCGAGGAAGATGGACTCCTCTGGGGACACCTAGCGGCAACAAAGCAGAAGCTACTTCGGTGGAGGCTTCAGTCAACAAATCGAAGTTTGTTGCTAGGAATTGACCGCGGAGGGGGGACAAAACGTGGTGGATGAGCAGGCCACACGAAGGGGAAATATGCGAGGACGAAATGAAAGCGGGACAGAGGAGAAATTGCTCGAGTGAAGAAGAAGATGCGAAGAGGATGGGGTTGTGGGGGACCATGCCCGAGAAGCGGGATAAGTACACTAATGGTTCCATAAGTTGTGTATGGCCCTTACTTTGGTGCCAAAAGTTTCCGCCGGATCACTTAAGTGCCAAATTGGAGAAAAAACGATTACTTTAGTGCCACCGGTGAGAAATTCCGGCCAAAATGATTACGTGGCTTTATATTTTTTAAAAAAATTCAATAAACCCTTTAAATGACGTCGTTTTTTGTCCTACTTAAGAAAACGACGTCGTTTTGCCGTCCTATGTGGATGGCTTAGAAAAAACGACGCCATATTGCTCATTTGTAATTGAAATTATGGTTTTTTTTTTGTTCATCCTCGCCGACCAAGCCTGTTCAGCCATCGTCGCTTGGCCACCATCGCTTGACCACTGTGCTCGGCCGCCGTCGCTTGGCCACCATCACTCGGCCACCATCGCTCGGCCAAGAAGTGATGGGAAAATAGGAGGTGAGGGCAGAGGAGGAGGAGGAAGAAGGGGGATTGAAGGTGCAGAGAGAGAGAGAGAAGATGAGGAGTGTGAGGGAAACAAGGAGGGCGCAGATGGAGATGGTAGATTGGGCTCTGTTCAAAGAGTGGTTGGTGCTGATGTTGTTCTTTGAGGAAGAAGACGCCGCCGCCATGGCTTCTCTCTCTCTGTTGGTGTTGTTCTTCGGGGAAGAAGACGACATCGCCATGGCTTCTCTCTCTCTCTCTGCTAGTGTTGTTCTTCAGAGAAGAAGATGATGTTGCCATGGCCTCTCTCTCTACACTGGTGTTGTTCTTCAGGGAAGAAGACAACGCTGCCGCCATGGCCTCTCTCTCTCTCTCTCTCTCTCTCTCTCTCTCTCTCTCTCTCTCTCTCTCTCTCTCAATTTGGGGATTTAGGGTTTCGACTTGGGGTTTAAGACGCCAAACGATGTCGTTTGGTGGTTTACTTGCTGTCTGGACTCTCCGACGAGCCACATCAGTGTAAAAAATTAATAAAAAAAGGCCACGTTAGATTTCCGGCAGTTCATATCGGTGTTGGCACCAAAGTGAGCGTTTTTCAAATTTTTTGGCATTTAAGTGATCCGACGAAAACTTTTGGCACCAAAGTGAGCGCCATACACAACTTATGGCACCATTAGTGTACTTATCCCCTATTTAAAGAAAGAAAAGGGAAGAAAGGTCAAGGAAAATCATCCAAACATTAATTGTTTGGTCCCCCCCAAAGTCCTTAAGCTTATCACCTTGTCCCCTAATTGTGACGGCCTAAGCGCAGGGGTGCGTCTCCTGTCCCACATCGCTTAGGGGAGAGTCCTTGGGTTAGTTTATAAGGCTTAGGTCCCTCTAATCTATGTGACGCATTTCACGTATGCTTTTGTTGCGCTAAAAACAAACCCGTGAGAAGGAGGTTGCTGCGTGCGTGCCTCCAAAGCAGACAATATTGGGTTGTGCATGCCTCCAAAGCAGACAATATTGGGTTGGGGGAAGGTGGCCAAGGGCCAAGGCCTTTATCCCATATGACACGTTTTAAAGCCGTGAGAACTCAGTGTCCAAAGCAAAGTGGAAAATATTACATAGTGGGGCCTGGGTCGTTATGAATGGTATCAGAGCGACTCTCGACCGTATGTGGGGCCACAGCGAGGACGCTGTGCTCCCAAGGGGGGGAGGCCCAAGCGCGGGGGTGCGTCTCCTATCCCACATCGCTTAGGGAGAGTTCTGGGGCTAGTTTATAAGGCTTAGGTCCATCTAATTTGTGTGACCGCGTTTCACATACGCTTCCGCTGCGCTGAAAACAAACCCGTGAGGAGGAGGTTGCTGCGTGCATGCCTCCGAAGCGGACAATATTGGGTTTGGGGGAAGGTGGCTGAGGGCCGAGGCCTTTACCCTAGACGATGTGTTTTAAAGCCGTGAGGAATCAGTGTCCAAAGCAGACAATATTACACAATGAGGCCCGGGTTGTTACACTTTATTGGATAATGCCACAATTTATCCAAATTGATACCAAAATACAGCCCTTAGTCCAAGCTCCGAATTCCCTCAACTTTGGGTTCAATTTCTTCACTTAATTCCCCAAATTAAGGTCCAATTTCGACGAAGAAAAATCCCGTACAATTTCCTATAAGTCCTCAACACTCAAAGGCTTGGCTTAAAAGTCCAAATTTCCTTTAATTTGGTCAATCCGAATTTCCGCTATTTTTCCGCAATGTTTGAATCGATTTTCCGTAAAAATCTCGGAATCTCTGAAAATTCTTCGGAGGATGAGTCGGCATTTCCTAAAATAGATCGTGACATGACAGAACTTTCAATTTCTGAAATCGGGTTCAAATTCACAGTTAATTTCAATTCGATGCATTTTTAGCGTGACTTAGGCTATCGAGTAGCTTTCAGAACTTTTTAGTGCAAATGACCTATGATCGGTTTTCTTCGAGCCACAGTGAACTTCTTCGACACATTGGCAACTCTCGGTTGTTGTGACAATCTTGAGATTTCAAATACGGACACATGGTACCAAAATGATAAAAAAAATCAAACTAGTGTCGATCGATGAGAATTTTGCAATTTAGTGGGATCACTCATGTTTAACCACTCATCTCAGTCGAACCAACCTATCTCTGATATCTAATCGATTTACATCTGTGCCGTAATGATCTCGACAGATGAACACGGTCGAATAGCTGATTCCTAATCGAATCTTCAAGTCTATTTGCCTTAAAATCCTTAATGACTTTTCTAGATAGTCTAGTTATTTCACGAGTGATCAGCTCTGAGAACAACACTATAGGCGCATCAATGAAATGCCCGATTATTCAATTGAAAGCAAAAATGAAAATCTAGGATGTCACAGATTTGCTTCTTTTTCATCACTTGACTTACAATCGGTGTCACTCTATATTTCAACTTTGAGTGCCTTTTTGATAGGTGGACACTCTAGTTTTATATGCCTTGGTTTTCTGCATTTACAACACATGATGTCCTTACCTTTGGATTCTTCTTTTTTCTTGTAAGACTTTTTGTTGCCAGGATATCTAGATGATCTTTTCCCTTTATAGTTTCCTTCTTTCCTCATGAAGTTTTAAAACTTATTCGTTAATAATCCCCTATCTTCATCACTTTCTTCTTCATTAAAGGATATTTCTCCACTTGTATCATCATGATTAGTTTTAAACACAATGACTTTCTTACCTTTTGAGCTACTTTCCTCATTTTGGAATTCAACTTCACAGAACATGAATGTTCCTATAAGTTCATCCATTGTGATTGGTTGAATCCTCATGGTTTCTCATAATGAGCTCTTCATGGTACTCTATTCTTTGGGCAAGGCTCATAATAGCTTGTTCACTTTCTCAGCATTGGTATAAATCTTTTCTCGAAGAGCAAGATCGTTCACTATTTCAATGAATCGTGTGAACATCAGTGTTACTATTTCATCAAAATTCATTTTTAACAGCTTATGGCTTCCGAGGAGGATGTTCAGCTTTGTTTCTTTGACTTTTTCTGTTCCTTCAAATGTCAGCATAATGCGGTCCTAGATTTCCTTTGCTGTGTCACAAAAAAAATTATGTTAAATTTAGATGGTGATAGTGCATAATATAGGAGATATTTAGCTTTGGCATTAATAGTAGCTTTTTTTCAAGCTTCTTTTATATTGTTGATGGTTGCTACTTTTGTATTGTTACCAGCTTCTTTTGCTTCTAATAGCCATAGTTGCTTCTGTCAAAGTACGGTGGCTTGTTAGGAGCTTGAGCATTGTTGGTAAAGAAATTGCCAAGGTTAGCCATAATAAAGGATCTTTATACTCAAAACAAATACACTTTAGATAGCGAGCAACAAAACTCCGATAACCAATTGTTAGTGACTAATAATACAACCTAGATGGGGATGAATAGATTAGTTTCGAACTTTGATGATCTTTTGTGGAAATTAGCTAATCTCTAAATAAAGATTAGCTCAACCTAATGTTTACGAAAATATTAATTAATTGTATGCCAATGTATGTAAATGAAATGTAAATAGTGGGACATAGAGAGTTATAGTGGTTTGGCTTTATCCACAAGCTTATGTCTACTCTTTAGACTAATAGCCTCAAGATGGGTTGGATTTCACTAACAATATACTTGAAAAGTTACAAATAGCTAGCACTGATTCTTTACACAATAGATACCACTATCTAGACCCAACTGCTACTCTTACACTTGTACACTTAATCCCTTGCTCAATTGTCGAACAACATGAATATCAAAACAGTATAACAAAGAGCTTACAACTAAGAACAACAGGAGGTGAACTTCTTGATCTTATGTGTTGCACTCTCTTACGATTCTTTATGGTCTTATCTTTTATATTCTTCTTCAAATGAATTAGGGAAACAAATAGACATTGGGGAGTTTTCATTGAGCTATTGTCTTGGGAAGGTACCACCTATACAACTTCTATCCTTTAACCTCTGCAGACAAACCAAAAATGACAATTGTTGCTATCTTCTCACTACTGTCTCTAATTGACCTGTCAGACGACCTAGCTACTTTACTACATGCCTTATCTAGATTTTGCTGTTGTGCAAATCCAAGTCTTTCAATAGTTTCTTAGCTGACCTAATAAACATCATTAGATGTACTTGGTTGTTACATCACTGTCAATCTGATCTTTATAGTTTCGACATAAATATCATCAACAACTGATCTTTTAGGTTGACTAGTGCTGTTTGTCATAACAGGATATTTACGAACTTCTTTCCAATGAATCACACCATGGATGTTACGTAGTCCTTTGGTCCAAATATCTGCATTTTCATAGTAAGTAATATATTAATGATAGTTTGGACATTATCAAAATCACTTGAAAATATTTTCTCCAGCAGTCTTTTCAAGATGTAAGTGACTCATATATAATCCATTTACATTACCTATTTATATTTTAAATCGGTCATATATAGGTTTAAGGCTCATTTTGACCGGTCTATCGGAGTTGACTTGTAGGGGTCTTATTTAGACCGCTCATTAGGGTGCTCTAACCCGAAGAACACAAGCACTAGTTGTCATCAAATGAAGACGTCCTTTCTCTTCCTGTGAGGGCAACGAATTTGGCAGATAAAGCTAATACAAAGATCAACTTGTGCACCAAGTCTTGAATCACAAAAAGAAGATCACTAGATCAGGGTCCTTGACTTCGTCAGTAAATAAAAAACAAAGATGCGGAATGGGAATCTCTTATGTTGGAATCTCTTATCTTCACAAATCAAATTGTTTCTTGACGACTCGGATGGGATATGACTCACTTTATTATGGCCAAGGACAGCTTCAAAGAAGTGTCGGTGGCCTATAGTGGCTTTTTTAATTCACGGCCTCCTTAGCTTTGGAGTTTAGGCAACGATACAACTCAAGAAAACATTAACTTACATATTTTAGTTCCACACAGATATCATCTTCTTACATTTTCAGAGTACATTTCCTGGGACTTATTTAAGTTAATGGTATACAATGTATGCTCATTATTGTTATCTTCAAAAGACATTTCATTTAATTCGCGTCAAAAGACAACCTCAGATGTCAGTGTTTTAATCATTTACTATTTAGCTCTTGGGTGGATTCGCATCTGGGATGGCCCTACTTCTTGCATAAAAAAAGCTTACTACTTGTCTGCTTTTGATATAGTGCGTCTCACATGTGCTCTTCAATCAAGAAATGTAGGATTCCATTCAGTTTTTGTGAAAAGGTTAAGCCTTAAATGGTGAAGCTCTTGTATGACGCGAGCATCCCGACGTCAGACTCCAGAGGCCACGGCGTCAAGAAAGAAAACTAACAGCGTTAAAGAGCTAGGAATAAGTTTATAAAAGCGACCCAATAGCTCTTGACCGGCACGACCTCTCCAAACACAAACCGGAAAGAAGAAAAGACATGGCGAGTTCAGTGCTCTACGGCATCACCGAGAGGGTCCTGCAGAAGCTGGGCTCTCTTGCCCTTGAAGAAGGTGCCTTGGTTGATGATGGCATTGAAGCCAAGCTGAGGAAGCTTCAATTCGCTTTGGCTTCCATTAAGGGGGTGCTCTTGGATGCTGAAGAGAAACAGGGGAATAACTACAAGCTCAGAGCGTGGTTAGAGCAGCTTAAAGATGTCTTGTATGATGTTGAGGACTTGCTTGATGATGTCCGTTGTGAAGCCTTGAGGAAGAAACTGAATGGTCAACAACGAAAACATGGCAAGGTACGCAACTTCTTTTCTTGTTCCAATCCCTTCACATGCCATCTGAAAATGGGGAAAAGGATTAGTGAGGTAGGAGGAAGATTGAAGCAGATGGTTGGTGAGATTGAGGGGTTCGGTCTCAGCAAGCGAGCCTCTGATGGCAGTGTAGTAGGAGCGAGAGTGAGAGAGATGAAACCCAACTTGGTGGGAGGCTTTGATCCCATCATTGGGAGGGATGCTGATAAAGATAAGATAATTGAGCTGTTGATGCAGCAAGATCCTCCTAGAGATGGCGCAAACCTTTCCGTGATTCCCATTGTTGGAATCGGAGGTTTGGAATCACGGAAAGGTTTGGAGGTTTGGGCAAGACTGCACTTGCTAGATTGGTATTCCAAGATGTTAGAGTGCGAGAACACTTTGCTTTGACAACTTGGGTGAGCATGCCTGGTGATTTTAATGTGAGGCTAATCATGGAAAGGATCATCCAGAGTAAACTTGGCCAAAGTTTGAACAACTTGGACTTTCCCCAGTTGCAGACTCTTCTGAGGGGCGTTATAAGTCGCTCCAGGCTCTTACTGGTCATAGATGATGTGCGGAAAATGAATTGGGCTGATTGGGATTATTTGAGGTCTCAGTTGGCCGAAGCTGCCAATGGAACCAAGGTTATTATGACCACGCGAGATAAGAAAGTACGTATCACCACAAATTCTCGACTGGCGTACAACTTGCAGGGCCTTTCACATGAAGACTCTATGTCCTTGTTCAAGACATGGGCATTTGACCAAAACGAATGGGAAATAAGCCCGCATCTCCTCCAGATCGGGGATGAGATTGTAGGAAAATGCAGGGGAGTCCCTCTGGCTTTGAAGATGTTGGGCGGCCTACTGTACTCAAAGAACGACGAGCAATTTTGGGAGCTGGTGAGAGCCGATGGTATGTGTAGATCCATAAAGACAGAGGAGGACATTTTATGCATCCTAAAACTGTGTTTCATCTATTTGCCATCCCACTTAAAACGATGTTTTGCCCTGTGTTCAGTTTTTCATAGAGGCACCATCATGAGCAATCTACATATGGCTTATTTCTGGACTGCATGTGGGCTCGTTTCCCCATCAAATGAAGACGGAACTCCTGAAGACGCCTGTGACAAGTACTTGAAAGAGTTGTGGTCCAGATCCTTCTTCCAAGTAGCCTGGCAGAGTGGTTCATTTCTCGCTTTTAACATGCATGATTTACTTTACGATCTAGCATCATCAGTGTCAATGGAACAAATCGATTGTGCCATGCTTAGTCATAGTTCCCAGACAATTCCAGAGAGAACTCGACATGTTTCGTTACTGCAAACTGTTTCGTCAGGGCAATTGAAAGAGAACGAATCCCCACCATTCTTGAGCAGGTTAAAGTTGAACAGAGTGCGAATGATTAACTGTGTGTCCCAGGACACGTGCAATACAAGAGATCTTGACAGCATGTCTAAGTGCGAGTACTTGAGGTTTTTGCACTTGTCCTTTTCCAGCTTTGAAGAGCTACCAAGTTCCATAGGCAAGTTAAAGCATCTCACAGTGCTTAGCCTTGGGGGTAACTTCCGCATGAAGAAACTGCCGGATGCTACGTGTAAGCTACATAGTCTGCTGTTTTTATCTGTCTTCAGGTGCTCAGGACTAGAGGAATTGCCTCAAGACATGGATAGGATGATCAACCTTCGATGTCTGTGGTTGACCACGAAGCAGAAAAGTCTCCTCGAAAGTGGAATTCATCGGATGAAGTCTTTGAGGTATTTGGCGATCCATAACTGTGGAAATCTAGAATTGTTGTTTGGAGGCACAATATACTTGAACAACCTACTATCTTTGACAATAAACAATTGTCCACGTCTAGCATCTCTGCCGCTGAGTGAACTGACCGCATTGGAGTCATTGAAGATCACAGGTTGTGACAAGCTCATGTTGACTCAGCTCAAGGATAACGAATCAGACCTCTTACTGAAGCTACGTTTCTTCACAGTCTCGGCTTCACCGCGATTGGTGCACTTGCCGCTGTGGCTTCTGGCCTCTGCTGACACCTTAGAGGAGTTGTACATTATTGACTGCAGAAACTTGATGGCTCTACCGGAGTGGCTGCAAGATCTTACACAACTCAAAAAGCTTCATATCTTTGGGTGTCCTCAATTATCATTGATGCAAGGAGTGGATTTGCTCACTGCACTCCAAGAGTTGTGCATTGCAGGCTGCCCTGAACTGAGTAAAAAATGTCAGGTGGAAGATGGTGAGCTTTGGCCTGAGGTTTCTCATGTGCCCTTCATTAAGGTCAACTCGAAAGTGGTCCAATCAAATGCTCATTAGGTATGCGTGGCTCGTATCCTCTATATCCTCTCTTCTTCTTCTCACTTAGTTAAGTGTCGGTCTTTTTCAATACCCATAGCTTGTTTAGTGGGTCTTCCATCTACAAGTCTAATTCTAGTGAAGTTCAATCACCGACGATTTGGGATGAATGCAATCAATGTATAAGATATCACGATTTAGTTCTGAATTGAATGGCTACTTAGGACGCTGTTGTCTGACAATAATACAACAAAGTCAACAGTCCTTTGCCTTGTGAATTTTGACAATAACCGGATGTATATTCGTAAACTAAGTCTATTGGTCCATTTGTTGTGCTCTTGTTAGAGTTAGCAGATGTTGGACGAGTAGACATAACTAGATCGTATGCAGTGGCCTTCCCACATTTTGGTAGCTCTGTCGGTTCACATTCGCAATCGAATTTTTTTCTTTTTGGGTTTGATTGCAGGTTATGTGGATTGTCTGCTTAAAAGCACCTGGAGAGAGACTGCTCTCTATAACTCTATTTCCGGGAGTTCATACGTTTGCTGAACCTTCCCAAGCCCGCAGGCCAAGTGTGTCAGCCTTTTCTGCATTGATGTATCTTGTGTTCAGGTTGAAGACCAACTCTGCTTCTTCTTTAAGTAGACCGAGACTCATTCTGCTGTAGTTTGAGTGCGTTTCAACGCTTGTAATTTCTTTAGAGATGAAGACAAAGCTACATATTATTAGTCTGCCCTCTTGAGGAATGTCTTTATGTGTTCTGGCTTTTGGAAACTATGCATTGCTCTTTGACATTAGACAACTTTTTATCTCAATGCAAAACTAACTTTGTCTGAATGATCTTTGGAATATGGATTCAAAGGCATATGTGTTATTCGTTATCTAGCACCTAGTGACACGCACACGTCTATGCGAAGTGTTACGTGTAACGATAGTTGCATGATCAAGCGACTAAATGGTCTTACAATTCAATTTGCAAATTTATATGAAATTGTATGGGGACCCAAGATTTTGATAATTGATACAAGTAGACCCTTAAAGAAAGACTTGGGATATATCCAATTTATATGAAATTACTGAGGCCTAAGGTGGCAAACAAAGTAAAGTGGTGCATGAATTGTTATTTGGGTAAAATCGTTTGTCGGTTTTTTGTCCCTGATTAGTTTAAGTTCATGATATGTTTGTTTATTATTAATCATTAATTAGTTAAAACTAAGTTAAGGGCCCTCTAAACCTTTCTTCTTCCTAAATTTGGCTGTTTATTTGGCTAGTGGAGAGAGAGAGAGAACACCGCCAAACATTTTTATTTTGTGTTTAAATGGAGACCCTTGATTCTCTCATCCACGTCATACCTAAAAAGTGATGATTTTTATGGTGTCCTTTTCTCTGAAGATGGAAAAACGAACGTCAGAGTCAATATTTAACCACTCAAAACTTGGCTGGGTTCGCATGTTATGGCCATAGTAATTGTACAAACCAAACGTACATGTCTACTCTGCTTTTGATGTAGTGTCGGTGCAGGCAATCATGAAAAGCATAGTACAAACTGGGTTTCACATGGTTTTTCACTAAAAAATTGTGACATTCCATTTAGCTTTTAATAAGATAAAGTTCTAAACGGTGGCGCTCGTCTGACGCAAGCGCGCGTAATGCTCCGAGGGCCCTGCCATGAAGAAGAAAACTAACAATGTTTTAGAGCTGGAGGAGTCTTGATTTAAGTACTTTGGTCCTTAAAGAGTACTCAATTGGAGCTGAATTATGTTTTGTTTTTGAAGTTACTGAGTGGCTCTAGTTTAGCATAACCCCTCCAACTCCAACACAAACCAGGGAATGTCAGTGCTTTATGGCTTCAGTAAGAGCGTCCTGTAGAAGCTGCCGTCTCTTGCCCTCCAAGAAGATGCCCTGGTTGATGATGACATTGAAGCCAAGCTGAGGAAGCTTCAATGTGCATTGACTGTCATTAAAGGAGTGGTCTTTGGATGCTGAAGAGAAACAGGCATGCAACCAAAAGCTCATAGTGTGGTTAGAGCAGCTTAAGGGTGTCTTGTGTGATGATGACGACTTGTTTGATATGTCCATTGTGAAATTGAAGTCCTGAGAAACAAATTGAACAGTCAACTACCCAAAACTCGGGAAGTTCATGCCGCTTCTTTTCTTGTTCTAATTCCTTCATATTCCACCACAAAATAAGCAAAAAAATTAGTGAGATAGGAGGAAAATTGAAGCAGATGGTTGCTGAGGTTGAGGAGTTCGGTCTCAGCAAGCAAGCTTGTGATGGAGGTGTAGCAGGAGTGAAAGTGTGAGAGATAAAATCAAACTAGATGAGAGGGTTTCAGCCCATCATTGGGAGGATGGCTGATAGAGATAAGATCATTGAGCTCCTAATGCGGTAAGATCTGCCTACAGATGGTTCCAACCTTTTGGTGATTCCCACTGTAGGAATCGGAGGTTTGAGCTAGAACGCACTTGCTGAATCCGTATTCAATGACAATAAAGTGAGGGAGCACTTTGCTTTGCTTATTTGGGTCAGTACGCCATGATTTTAGCATGCGGCTAATAATGGAAAGAGTCATCCAATGTGCACTTAAGCAGAGTTTGAACAACATGGACTATCGGCAGCTGCAAACTCTTCTAAAAGATGTGATAAGTCGCCGAAAGCTCTTACTCCTTTTAGATGGCATGGGTGAAAAAAATCGGAATGACTCAGATGATTTGAGGGATGAGTTGGCAGAAGCTGCTAATAGAATAAGGTGATTGTGACAACACACACGACTCAACAGCTCCTATGGGAATGGGTTTTGTATTGGTGGATGTCAGGGAAAACTTGGGTACAACAATTCACTATGGCCAAACGCAATATAGGATCAATTTCTCCCCCAAAACTAAATAAATTGAAATTCTCTCAAACCCCAGCAACAACCAGCAACTTATAACCTCACAATATGCAAATATAATGCTGAAATGCTAAGTAGACAAAGCAAATAACAACACCAATGATTTAACGTGGAAAACCCGATGCGGGAAAAACCATGGACCGCCAAAAAAATCTACTAATCACCAAGAATAGTAGGATACACAAAATATTCTTCTCTAGTCACATACTAGAAGCTCAATATTAACTTGTAATAAGGAAACCTTAACTGCAATTGGAGAATTTGGAGACGGTTCTTGACGAACAAAAACCATCAACTTGTAGCCCTCGGTCTCACGAACAACATACTGAAATTTGAGCCGATTTCGTCTATATTTGGATTTTGAATTGGAGCTGCAAAGTTGCAGCCCTCTTCCTTTTTTCTCTTCTCCCTTGCTTTTGTAGTTTTTTTTTTCTCTCCTCTTCACACGCACACCCACGCACGACCACCACTTCCACTTCTTATTGTTCTTTTCTTTTCTTTTTGTTTTTTTTTGCCATTTATTTAATGCTAGCTGGGCCACACATGAAGGTGGATCCGGCCAACAAATCTCCCTCTCCACCTCATGTGGCAAGGTTCGTCATGCCCGCTTTTCTTCTACAAGTATCAAGCTTCACCATGGGCAAAGCCTTTGTGGCACCCCTCGACGGCCCTCGATCCGTTAGGGTCGCCATAGTTCGCTTACCTTTCATTTTCCCTAATAACATGTCATTTTGATACCATTTCAATTGCAGTGGGTCCACACAACCTGGGGGTTTACATTTTTTTTTATCGGTCCCTTGCGCAACTCATATAGCGGGAGCACATCCATCAACTCTCTTCCTTATATTCAGAAAACGGTGTACACCAACTAAACATTTATAGGTAAAAGCCGAACACTTTTATTTACTTAAATCAGATGGACATCATTTATCGGTACATCAAAATAACATGGTTTTCTATACTTGACTATACTTTAAAAGATGACCGACATCTCCTCCAACAGTCGTATACCTAAAGTCCATTGATCAGTGTTGGCGTCCAAAAGTTTCTTCCTTTGCTATCCTCCTCCTTGCGGTCATATCCAACCGCTTAATCCATCTACTAGTAGCAGTGGCAGTAGGCGTATCTTATCTATTCTGAAATATTAATCCCCAAAAGGGGTGAGTACAACCACTCAGCAGTAAAGATCCACCAAACTACTCATTGCGTCACACAGAACAATCAAGGCATCATAACAAAGCACGTATCATTCATGCATTCAAGCATAACTTACCTTGCAGCCATACATATACACCACCATGCGCTCATCATCAAGCATTCATGCATATATCACCATGCCATTTATGCATATACCACAATGCACTCATCATCAAGCATTCATGCATATCCATGCCATATGCATACACCCATGCACATGATTCATTTTTCAATTCTTATCTTTCACAAGGATCTCATCAGTTTTTTCTTTCCAGGGACCAATATTTGCATCCCACAATTTATCGCTCACATCCAACCAGGCATCGTGAGGAACCTCCGGGCATGTATTCAAAATACAACCGGGCATCCGGCACCCCTACATTCTGGGCATCTCGTATCCCAACTAGCATCACGAGGTATCCCCTCGGCACACACCTCTGAGGCTTCCGACATTACGTATCACCATACCACCAGGCATTCCCCCTGGAATTACGTACCGTATACCACCAAGCATCTCGAAACTCCCAAGGACATCCGGACATGCATCGTAATACAACCGGGCATCTGGCACCCTCACATTTCGGGCATCCCGACACTCCCGGGGCATCGTCGGCTCACACCTCCGATGGCCTTCTCATCATTACAATGCATATTCTCATATATCTCATTTTTCAATTTCACATTTGATGCAATAATGACGATGATTGGGATCAACCTTTTTAAAATCATATAATATGCATTGAGAAAAATATTATTTGATGCAATGGTTTTGAGAAACTTCATTGAATTCATGAAAATTCATAAATCTTTTGATGTCATATGATATGCATGAATGTCACCGCATCATGGTACGAATGATAATCCAAGATATCACAATTTATCTAGCAAATCAATAACCTGTGAATACAACAGTTTTTTTTTTTTTTCAGCTTAAACAGAATGCGTCCTGTTTATGAAAAATTTTGGAAAATTAGTAAACGATGGAAATTAATTCTGAAAAGTTAACACATTGTAGATAAGATCTAATAAAACACATTTCGTGAAGAACACCATATCAAACAAGGCCTCATAGAATACGTACAGGTCCATGCATCACCGAAAAAAGATTTTAACATCATCCATGCACAGTTTTGAAAACAATTTCGATTAAACCCTTAAATAAACTCAGAAAATTCTGAAATTTGGACACGCTGTATTTAAGACCTAGAAATACAAGTTTTATGGAGAAATCGTAGTCCAATTCATTCTGGATTAAAATATAAAATCGATTTACTTTTTCTATTCTCGGTATCGTTTTCCAAATCTACCCGTGTTGAAGAAAAAATCGTTTCCTTAGTCATTACTGGTCCATTTACTCTGAAATTTCAGTATGTTATTCCTCAGAATGTTACCTACAACTTTCATTAAAGACACATTTATGATTTTATAAAAAAATCCCGAAATCATACTAGGTCAAAGCAGCGTTTTTCCCAGATCCAGTTTCTTCAAAAGACAACGATTTCACCAACCTATTAATGTTCATTTCCTCTATATTTTTGATATGTTATACCTCAAGAAGTATACTACAACTTTCATTAAGAGATCAAAGTGATATTTTCACAACAAGGTTACTTTACAGACCACGAAACCACTGAAGGTCAGCACAATGAATTCCAGATCTAGTCTCTCCAAAGAAAAATCATTTTACTGACCATTTCTTGTTCGTTTTGCCTCAAATTTTAGTATGTTATTCTTTAAGGTGTTATCTACAACTTTCATGAAGAAATCAAAGCAAGATTCCGACTAAAAAGTTACATGCAACACACAAACTCAAGGATGATTAAACTGGTCTTTCCAGAAACAGCATGCATGGCCAACGAATCTCCCTCCATAGCTCTGAAATTTCATCCCATCTACCACAACCAAGACTTACCATCTACTACACATACACAGCAATGCAAAGGGTAGGTTTTTAGG
The DNA here is from genome assembly GCA_019915185.1 of Eucalyptus camaldulensis. Lineage (NCBI taxonomy): Eukaryota > Viridiplantae > Streptophyta > Magnoliopsida > Myrtales > Myrtaceae > Eucalyptus > Eucalyptus camaldulensis. The sequence goes on from JAHSVA010000005.1 coordinate 17,697,186, forward strand.
ACTTCACTTGCCTCAAATCAAAGGAAAGTACAGCAAGAACGATGGCAGGACTAGGCGGGCTCGACGGCGTCTCCTCTTCCTCTCTTTCTCTCGTTTGGTTTCCTCTCAAACTCTCTCTCGGTCTCTCCTGCCTTCATATGAAACGCCCCCCTTCCCCCTTTTCTTTGTTTTTTGATTAATCAATAAGTTTAAAATGGACAGATGGCAAAAGAGAAAGGACAAGTGGGATTATGTTGGAAGACAAGTGTTTGCTTTGCATGCTCCTCATTTTGCATGGGGGACACTTGTTCCCAAGAAAAAGACAAGTGTCTCCCTTGCCGAAGACACTTGGAGGAGGCCATTCGGCTCCCTCCCCACTCCATGAGTCGACAACCCCATGGGCTCTATGGGCCGGGCCTCTTGGCCCACTTTAGGCCCAACGCACTTGGGCTTAAGGTCCAAACTTAAATGGCCCATATTTATTTTTGGTGATCCATCTTAATCCCACTTATACAAGGTACCAAATTACAAATTTAAATGGCCATAATACTTTGTAACATAGTTTAATAAAATCCAACTTATAAAATTCATGGCCAAAAACATAATTTCCTCATCAAATAAAATCCCTGGTCTCACATGGACATAGGACGCGTTTCCAACAAAATAAGTGTCCATTTATATAAATACCATATCATTCTTATTCACTTGGCCATAAATCTTGAAATCATAAATCAATAAACTCCTACTTATAAAACACATGGCCATGAGTTATTTTTGGGATGCCACAGCCTTGGTCATTATGTCGGATCTATTGTTGTTGGTATGAACTTTCTCAAGCAGGAATAACTTCTCTTTTAGTTTTTCTCGGATCTAATGATACTTGACATCAACATGCTTCAATCTTGAATACAACACCGAATTCTTACTAAGATGGAATGCACTCATGCTATCGCAATATAGAACAAACTTCTCTTGCTTCAAGCCTGACTCTTGTAGGAATTTTTGCATCCACAAAAGTCATTTACCTCATTCGGTAATAGTAATATACTTCGCTTCAATTGTAAACAACGCAATACATTTTTGCAATATTGATTGCCATGAAATAGCTCCCTCTGCAAAGATTATTATATAACTTGATGTGGATTTTCGAAAATCAACATCACCGGCATAGTCTGCATTTGAGTAGTCACTCAACTCAGGCTTCGCATTTCCATGACACAAGCAAAGTGTAGAGTTCCTCTAAGATATCTCAAAATCCATTTAACAGCGGTTCAATGCTCCTTACGTGAATTAGATAGAAATTTACTCACAACACCAACTACATGAGCAATATCGGGTCTTGTACAAATCATTGCATACATCAAACTACCCATAGCCTATGCATAAGGAATTTTTATCATCTCAACATTCTCTTTCTCACTTGAAGGACTCATTACTACTCAACTTGAAATGGCCTACAAGTGGAGTACTCACCTGTTTACATTAGCTCGTGTTAAATCTTTTAAGCACCTTTTCAATATACTTCTCTTGAGATAACCATAGTTTCTTATTATTTCTGTCACGAGTAATTCTCATGCATAAGATTTGCTTAGCCGGGCCTAGGTCTTTCATTGCAAAAGCTTTACTCAACTCATTTTTCAAGCTCTTGATTTTCTTGGCATCATGCCCAACAATCGACATATCATTCACATAAAGTAGGAGAATAAGAAAATCATTATCTGAGAATCTTTTCATAAAGACACAAGAATTGGAGTTTGTCTTATCGTATCCTTGTTCTTCCATAAATGATTCAAACTTCATATACCATTGCCTTGGCACTTACTTGAAACCATATAAGCTTTTCTTCAATTTACATACAAGGTGCTCCTTGCCTTCAACTTCAAAATCCTCCGATTGCTCCATATATATATATATATATATATATATATATATATATATATATATATATCTTCTTCTAAATCTCCATGAAGAAAAGCCGTCTTTACATCAAGTTGTTCAATTTCTAAATTCAAACTGGCGGCCAACCTAAGAACAACTCGAATAGAAGACATCTTTACAACCAGTGAAAAAATCTCTTCAAAATTTATGCTCTTCTTTTGATGAAAGCCCTTTACAACAAGTCTAGTCTTGTATCGTTGTTGCAAACTATTTTCTTCTGTCTTCAACTTGTACACCCACTTATTTGTGAGTGTTCTCTTACCTTTAGGAAACTTCACTAATTCAAATGTGTGGTTCTCATGCAAAGATTTAAGCTCCTCTTGTATAACTTCACGCCACTCATTCTTTCGTTTACATGATATAGCTTCTTCATAAGTTTCTAGCTCCCCTGCATCAGTGAGTAGCACATACTCATGTGGCAAATATTTTTTAGAAAGCCTGCTCTCTCTTTCAAATCTTCTAACTTGAGGTAGGATAGATTGCTCTTGCTCAGCTATTTTACATGTCTCAGCTGAATAATCAACATTATGTGAGGATTCACCATCTGTATGATTTCCATGCACTTCTCCCCCATGATTTCTATTAATATTAGAAGGATTTGGGCTGAAACTAACTTAACGTTGAGCTATATTCTTTGGTCTCTCCGCCTTGTCAATATCTTCAATAGTTTGATACTCACAAAACACCACATCTCAGCTTTTAATGACTTTGCAACTGGATTTCATAACCTCTAGCCAAACTCTTCATGTCCGTAACCTAAGAAGATATACTTTTTAGACTTGTCATCAAGCTTGGATCTTTCATCTCTTGGAACATGCACAAATGCCCGACAACTGAACACCTTTAGATGGTTGTAGAAAACATCTTTGCCACTCCAAACTCTTTGCGAAACATCCCCCTTAAGAGGAACTGATGGAGAAAGATTTATTAAGTCTACTGTTGTTCTCATCGCTTCACCCCAAAATGGCTTAGGCAATGGGCCTCTATATTCACCACCGTTGTCAGCCCGAACACATTTAAGCTTTTTTCCGGTTTTCTCTTTCCACATTGACGTGAAATTGCTTGAAAGCCGCAAGTACCTGATCCTTAGATTTCAAAGCAATAGCCCACACTTTTCTAGAAGAGTCATCAATAAATGTCACAAAGTATAATGCGCCTCTAAGAGTTCTAGCATCCATGCAACAAACATTAGTGTGAGTTAAATCAAGTACATTTGATTTCGTGTGAGGAGATGAACTATGAAATGAGAATCTATGTTACTTGCCTGTAAGACAATGGGTGCATTCCTTCAAATTTTTCTCCTTCAAAGTTAAAAGGTTTTTTCTAGCAAGAGTTTCAAGTCCTTTCTTGCTAAGATGACCTAGCCTCATATGCCATAAATCAACCGAGGAATCCTCCATTGCATTTATCTCTTATTTAATCAAATCAGCTTGCATGGTGTAGAGAGAGCTTGTCTTCTTACCTTTTGCCACTAATGTGGAACTTTTAGTCAACTTCCATTTGCCATCATAGAAGGAATTACAATAACCATCATCATCTAAGGCACCCATAGAGATCAAGTGAAGTCGAATATCTAGAACATGTCTCACATTTTTCAAAAGCAAATTACATCAAACATCGGTTTCCAAATAAACATCTCCCATGCCAATAACCTTGGAAACACCACTATTTCCAATCCTAATACAATCAAAGTCGCCACCGCGATAAGAAGCAAAGTAATCATGATGTGAGGTGACATGAAAAGAAGCCGCGGAATCAACAACCCACGTAGAGTCTTGGCATGTAAGATTCACATATCCGTCGTCACATACAAACACAATATCGCCATCGGATGCAATTGCCGTTGTAACTTGTTTCTCTTCTTTCTTTCAATCTCCATTTCTATCATGGGATATATCTCTCTTTGACAACCAACACTCTTTTGCATAATGTTCCATTTTGCCACAACTATAACACTTCACACTCCTCCTCAGTCTTGATTTCGACCTTCCTCTTGACTTGCCTTGGGTATCATTTCTTTAAAACCTTCTTGATTGACTTCTCGCCTTGTTTTCTATAACAAGAGCATCTAATGTAGAAGTATAATTCAAGCATTTTCTTCTTGTTTCTTCATTGAACAAAGTTTCTTTAACTGTGCTTATAGAAAGCACATCAAAAGGAGTTGGGTTGTTTAATGTCACAACCAATGTGTCTCAACTATCAGGAAGAGTACCAAGTAATAAGCATGCTTGCAATTCATCACCAAGATCGAGCTCAAGATTTGTCAATTGATTTTTAACATTTTGAAATTCACTCAAGTGTTCCGTCATATTACTCCATTCCTTGTATCTCAAATTCACAAGTCGCTTAATTAGAAGAGTTTTATTTTATGGAGTTTTTCTCTCATAGAGATCTTGTAATTTCTTCCACAAAATGTTTGCCTTTGTTTCTTGAGCAACATGATGAAACACACTAACCATTTTCTGATTCATTCTCTCCCATTCTTTGTCTTCCTTATCTCATTTGGCTTCATCAGCCTCAATAGGATCAAATAAGTCTTTGCAATATAATACATCTTCCATTCGAGGCTTCAAAATAGAATAATTCGAGGCATTTAACTAAAACATGGTGTTGCTAGTTTCTTCCATTTAACACTAAAATTTCAACCTTAGTTTTGATACCACTTGTTGGGGAGAACTCTGGTACAATAATTCACCATGGACAAATGCAATCTAGGATTAATTTCTCCCCCGAAACTAAATCAACTAAAATTCTCTTAACTCCTAGCAACAACCAGCAATGTATAGCCTCACAATATGCAAATATAATGCTGAAATGATAAGTAGACAAAGCAAATAACGACACCAAAGATTTAATGTGGAAAACCCGATGCGGGAATAACCACGGACCGCCCAAAAAATTCACTAATCACCAAAATAGTAGGATACATAAAATATTCTTTTCTAGTCACACACTAGAGGTTCGACATTAACATTACAATCTTCTTTTTTCATCACATATGTAAATAAACAAGTTTGGAGCAAGAAAACCTTAATCGTAACTGGAAAATTCGGAGACAGTTCTTGACAAACAAAAACCATCAACTTGTAGCTCTCAGTCTCATGAACAACATATTGAAATTTGAGTCGATTTCGTCAATATTTGGCTTTCGAATTAGAGTTGCAAAGTTGTAGCCCTTTTCCTTTATTCTCTTCTCCCTTGCTTTTGCAGTTTTTTTTTATTTTTTATTTTATTTTCTCTCTTCTCTTCCCTTTTGGATGCACACCCACACACAACCACCACTTCCACTTCTATTATTCTTTTCTTTTTCTTTTTGGTTTTTTTTTTCATTTATTTAATGCTAGCTGGGCCCCCACATGAAGGTGGACCCAGCCAACAGTGGACAACCTACAGATGTCCTTATTCAAAACATAGGCATTTGAGAAACGCAAACGGGAAATAAGCCTTAGTCTCGTCTAGATTAGAAATGAAATCGTGGAAAAATGCAAGGGAAATCCTTTGGCATTGAAGATGTTAGGCACCCTCCTGTACCCTAAGGACGACAAATGATTTTGGGGGCAGGTGAGGGACGACAACATGCGTGACTCCATAGTGACAGAGGATGACATATTATGGCTTCGTTTGGTTCAGTATTCCCAAGGGGCTTTCAGTCCCGAAAGCCCATTAGGAAAAAATTTAGGTGTTTGGTTCAGCATTTGGAAGTGTCATTAGCCAAATGCTAGCCTTTGAAATACTGAAAGCCCAAAGCAGGTGAGGACCTACTTTGAGCTTTTAGCATTTTGAAAATGCAAGTCCATCTCTACTATTCATCCGTTGACTTTTTTTTTTTTTTTTAAAACCGATCATCTTCCCCACATCCCAATCGTCGTTGATCAGCGATGGAGTTTCATCGAATTTTATTTTTATATTTTAAAAATAATAATAATAACCCTTTGCAAATGTTGGGTTCACCTTTTTTTTTTGTCATTTTTATCTTTTGACAATCAATAGCCCAACTTTTTATCAATATACTAGAATGGTCATTAATTAACGAAAATGATTAATACTACAATAATTTAAAAAAAAATATTCAAAGTTGAAAACAAACCTAAAAGAACCATAATCCAAAAGTTGAGCTTTGCATCTAATCTATAATCAAATTCTTTTAATATAATTTTTAAATAAATTTACTAATATATATCTTTTACATTACTCTCAACATGAAAATGTAAAATGTTATATAGTCATTGTTTCTTTTTTGCAATTTTAAAAATACTAAAACTAAAAAACTTAATTTGGTTACAGTAAAGGGCTTTTCAAATATATATTTACCAAACAGTCTTGCATTTCCCTAAAGCACTTTTCAGTTATAGTTTACCAAATAGTCTAGCATTTCGGAAAACCCATTTACCTCAAAAGTATTTGTATTCTCCCAATGGCATTTTCCTAAAGCCAAACCAAACGGGCCCTATGTCTCCTGAAAGAGTGTAAAAATCATTTGCCTGTTCACTTGAAATAATGTTTTGCCCTGTATTTTTTATTTTTATTTATTTATTTATTTTGTGGGGGCGCTATTTATTATCACCAATGTACTACATCATCAGATGGAAAGCGAATTCCTGAAGTTACCAGTAGTAAGTGCTTTGAAGAGTCGTGGTTCAGATCCCTCTGCCAAACAGCCCAGCAATCCAGCCCAAACCTCGTTTTCAGAATGCACAATTTACCGTATGATATTGCATTATCAGTATCCACAAGAACAGAATTATCATTTCCAACTTGATGTTAATTCCCAGAGAATTTGAGGATTAGTGGACTTTAGGCATCTAAAATGGGACGTATTTCCTACATGGAATATTGGGGCATTTGCCACGTGTCAATTCCAATGCCAGAATACCATTGACGACAAGTTGGGGACTTAATCTTGGCTATTTCAAAATAAAAAAATCGTCAATTGACTAAAATACCTCTAATAATGAGCTGAATATTGATTTTGGCGTTTTCAAAACTCAAGCACTTAACATAACAAAATAAATTTTTTTGCAATTTTAATTGGTCAACGATCAAAACTTCAAATCAGGTTTCTACGCTTATCACATATTGTTTTTAATCAGGTAATACACCAAACTTTCAACTTCTTGTTATTGATGCACTTTGACTGAAAATTTAATACAACGTTAGGCTAAATGTTGAGGCGATAGTCACACAGCAATAACATGGCGTTTGGAGAGGAGATTACAAGTATGCCACGATAGCAATTTGTCGGAAAATTGGCTTCGGACTCCCACCAATGTGCACCAATTGCAAATGTATCAAGTGATTGAAGTCCAAAGCCAATAAATAAACTTTAATTATCACGAATGGAATTTGCATTGCCGAAATTCACTCGACTTTGTTCGTAAAATCAAAAGACCAAGCAATGAGTGGATCGGTGCGTGGTGGTGTGAAAAGTTTCCTACTGCTTTGCTGTTGACGACAGAGACCAGCCATTGTAACTGAGGAGCTGAAATGTAGGAAATAAATCATATAAGGATCCAAATGAGACTATATACTTTATTAGGGTAACTTTCTCCAGTCAAATAAGATGAATTTTTGTCGCCGGGGCTTTGCTGCATGGATCGAGAATAGAGTCTGAAGACATTCTGACTCCTTTACACGGGAACCTTAATAATTTGCGTAACCTACGGGGTGGTCTTCCGAGGAGAGAGTTTGGGCCACCTTCGGCCTGCGGGCTCCTTAGAGTTCAACATTTGGTCATGCAAAGCCCATTTAGCTTTCAAGAACCCAACTATGAAAGAAAGGTTTAGGCTTATTCTATATTAGTCCCTAGTTTGAGTTCAAATCTTGTTTTAAGAAATTTTAGAAAATAATGCAAATGGTCCCTGAGTCTTGATTCGATATGCAACGTCATACCCAAACTTTTAATTTGTTTAGTATGATCCATGAACTAATAGTAAATATTTAATTTAATCCATATATTATATAAAAATGTTCATAATGTCCTTTCGTTAATTCAAGTCAACAGAATCTAATAATATGACCTCCAAGCCGTTGCCCAAGTAAGATATTCATTTCATACAAATGGTCCTTGAGTCTTGACTCAATACGCAACGTCGTACCTAAACTTTTAATTTATTTAATGTGATTCATAAACTAATAGTAAATGTTTAATTTGGTCCATATATTATATGAAAATGTTCATATTGTCCTTTTGTTAATTCAAGTCAACGGAATTTGATAATATTGCCTCTAGCCCATTGCCCAAATAAGATATTTATCTTAGATTGGGATATAATAATCCACATCAACACCTTTTTTTTTTCTTTTCTAAAGAAGATGAATTAAAAAAATGGACATGTAGATTGGTCATTTTTAAAATTCAACTCAATATATAATAATTTATGTCATCAAACAATGTCTAATGTGCCGTTTGAGCAAATGGAAGGACTACATCAGACATTCACCAATAATTCATAAATTACATTGAACAAATTAAAAGTTTAGGGATAATATTACAAAAAAGGCCAAAATTCAATGAAAATTCATGTCGTTTTCCCTAAGAAACTCAGATTTTAGTGGGAGGGGTCATGGTAGTGGATCCCCATGTTAGTTCTCTTCCAAATAATTGGTTAACTACATTCATGCCTTCGGATTAACTGAGTACATATATGGCACCCCCATAGATTCCCAATGGCAGAAAGGGATAATTGGTATTAAAATTACTTGAACCATTAGTAGCCACAGAACGTGGTGCAACCAACCTAAATAGAGGAAGTACAAGGGGTAACGCTCAGCAAAAATATAGGAAGTCTTCCGGCGAATGCTCTCCAACCGAGCGAAGGCAAACCCAACTTGGTTAGCTTCACGGTAAGCATCATGCTTGATGAAAAGCCATTCGAGCTCCACCATTAAGCCCCACCGTTCCATCACAACAAGTTCAATTAGGGGCTTTGGGAACGGATAATCATTGACGAAGGTGATTACAGCAATGCTAGTGTCACGGGCCAATCGATCAACCCGTGTTCGAGAAACCTCTGGGACATGCTTTCTTTCGGACCGTGACACTAGCATCTAACTCTATAGCTGGTTTGGGCATGTATGTTTAGTTTTCGTGCCGGTGAAAGACGTCACATGAGGCCCAAAATTCAGCCATCGCATTGCTTGTTATCCCAATGTTCCTAGAGAAGCTCGAAATCCAGCAGGCCTAGGGAGTCTCGGATCAAACATCCCGTACTTGCTCATCCTTGATCGTCGGAGACTAGACTTGTCAAAGGAGTTGGCTTAAGTTATAAATGGTCCAACCTAAATCGATCCATTTAATTCATTTATGACCCATTTATTGTAGTGCAAAATTCTTGATTCATACCCAACCTGACCCAACTCAATCAATACCTAACCCATTTAACTAAATCTAAGAAAAATTATTTATTATGGTTTTTTTTTTAAAAACAGATTCGGTAAACCATTTTTATGCAATACAAATCTAGCATACAATATATATATATATATATATATATATATATATATATATGAATAAGACTATTTTTTTTCTTGGAAAATATTTTTCAAGAAGTATTTTTTAGGAAAATTATAATATTTTTTGGTTTTGGACTAAAATATGAAAATAAATTAGAAAATATTTTCAGCCATTTGGTATAAAAATATGATTAAATTTTCCTAATGGAGACTCCTTTTAATAATTTTTATTTTTATTTTTTAAATATTTTTTTAATTATTCTTTATTTTCTAAAAATAGAATTTTTTATTTTAATTTTATTTTTTAAATATAATTTTTAATCATTTCTTTTCTTTTTTCTTTTTCCTTCTTCTTCAACCAATCGCTAGCCACGATGACGGTCGATGAGGGCCTGCATGGTAACGTTTCTGTTTCTCTCAATTTCTGTTCTTTTGTTCTCCGAAAAAAAAAAAAAGAACAGAAATCCGTTTGGTAAAAATTTTGTTCTTGAGAACAAAAAATCTATTTTTTTTTGTTCTCAGGAACAGATTTAGAAAAAAAACAAGAAACAAAAAAAAGTACATTCTTATTCCCGAGAACAATTTCTAGAAATAAGTCAATTTTTTCTTTTATTTTTTTCTTTTATTTTTCTTGCTTGCTGCAGCCTTGGGTGGCCGCCTGCCTAATGCCAGCCACCTCTGGCCAGCCGTAGCCACCACCAGCCGATCGTCATGCCCCTAGCGACGACCATCGTCGCTACTGCCATTTGATCGTCGTCTCTACCGCCCACAGCCCACCGGCCACCCTCGACCGCCGGCCGCCGTCGTCGTCGTCATCGCCACCTGACCGTCGTTCGCCTGTTGTCGTTGCCCATCGCCTATCACCACCGATTGCCGCCCATAGCCAACCAGCCATCGCCTCCCATGATCGCCCATTTGCCTCCAGCGAGTTGTAGTCGGTTGGTTGTAGGCGGCGATCGGCGGCTATGATTGATGGCAAGTAGTCCTGAGGCAACGGGCGGCGGCAACGGGCAACAGGTAGCAGTGACAAGTGAAGGGCTGTCGATGGTCAGCAGTTCATGAGCAAGAATTTAAAAAAAAATACAAAAATAAAAAATCGTACCAAACGCATTTATATTCTTTTTGTATTTCAAGAATGAAAATTTTATATAGTTACCAAACATCGTATTTTACTAAGAAATTGTTCACCGGAGTAGAAATAGAAAAGAACTATTTCTAAAAAGAAACTGTTCCCCGACCAAGAAGCGTTACCATGCGCACCCTAACTGGCCATAAAAGAGCTCGAGTCTCGCCAGTTCTGTGAGGGTTGAGCATAACTAGACATCGGTGAGGCCTCTGCCTCACCAGATCGACGTGTTTAAGTTTGCTAGCCATCGGCGAGCTCGAGCCTTGTCTAGCTAGTTGCCAGTTGTGGTGGTGCCAACCACTGGTTGAGATGGAAGAAGAAAGAAAATAAAAGGAAAGAAAAAAGAAAAAAGAAAAAATAAAGAAATATAAAAAATAATTGTAATTATAATTTTTATGAAAAACATTTTTATAAGGCCAAAGAGAATAAGAGAAAGTACGAGCCTTAGGTTGAAAATGCGTTCTAAGTCCCACTCATTTATTTTAGGCTTTCAATTTTTAAGCCCACTTAAGTAGTCTTTTCAAGATTTATATGACTCATTTATATGACCTATTTATATTTTAAATGGTTTATATATGGGTTTAAGACCTATTTTGATAAGTCTATCAAAGATTGACCTGTCAAAGGTCTTATTTAGACCACTTATTAGGGTGCTCTAACCCCAAGAATAGAAGCACTAGTTTTTTTCAAATGAAGACCTCCTTTCTCTTCCTGTCAAGGCAACGAATTTGGCAGATAAAGCTAGAACGAAGGCCAACTTGTGCACCCAGTCTTGAATCACAACACGAAGATCACTAGATCAGAGTCCTCGACTTCGTCAATAAATAAAATAAGAAAGATGCGGAATGGGAATCTCTTATCTTCACATATCAAATTGTTTCTCGACGACTTGGAGGAATATGACCACGTGATTGTGGCCAAGGACAGCTCCAAGGAAGCGTCGGTGGCCGCTAGTGGCTTTTTCTAATTCACGGCCTCCTTACCTTTGGAGTTTAGGCAACAATACAACTCCAGAAAACGTTTAACTTACATTTTGCAGTTCCATGCAGATATCATTTTCTTACATTTTCAGAGTACATTTACTGCGACTTCGTTAATGGTATAGAATGTATGCTCATTGTTGTTATCTTCAACAGACATTTCATTTAATTCACGTCAAAAGACAACCTCAGATGTCAATGTTTAAATCATTTAGTATTTAGCTCTTGGGTGGGTTCGCATCTGGGATTGCCATGCTTCTTGCATAAAAGGAGCTTAATACTTGTCTACTTTTGATATAGTGCGTCTCACGTGTCCTCTTCAATCAAGAAATGTAGGATTCCATTTAATTTTTGTGAAAAGGTTAAGCCTTAAATGGTGGACCTCTTGTATGACGCGAGCATCGTGACGTGAGACTCCAGAGGCCACGGCGTCAAGAAAGAAAACTAACGGCGTTAAAGAGCTAGGAATAAGTTAATAAAAGCGACCCAGTAACTCTTAACCAGCACGACCTCTCCAAACACAAACCGTAAAGAAGAAAAGGCATGGCGAGTTCAGTGCTCTACGGCATCACCGAGAGGGTCCTGCAGAAGCTCGGCTCTCCTGCCCTTCAAGAAGATACCTTGGTTGATGATGGCATTGAAGCCAAGCTGAGGAAGCTTCAATACGCTTTGGCTTCCATTAAGGGGGTGCTCTTGGATGCTGAAGAGAAACAGGGGAATAACTACAAGCTCAGAGCGTGGTTAGAGCAGCTTAAAGATGTCTTGTATGATGTCGAGGACTTGCTTGATGATGTCCGTTGTGAAGCCTTGAGGAAGAAACTGAATGGTCAACAACAAAAACATGGCAAGGTACGCCACTTCTTTTCTTGTTCCAATCCCTTCACGTTCCATCTGAAAATGGGGAAAAAGATTAGTGAGATAGGAGGAAGATTGAAGCAGATGGTTGGTGAGATTGAGGGGTTCGGTCTCAGCAAGCGAGCCTGTGATAGCAGTGTAGAAGGAGCCAGAGCGAGAGAGATGAAACCCAACTTGGTGGGGGGCTTCGATCCCATCATTGGGAGGGATGCTGATAAAGATAAGATAATTGAGCTGTTGATGCCGCAAGATCCGCCTAGAGATGGCGCAAATCTTTCCGTGATTCCCATTGTTGGAATCGGAGGTTTGGGCAAGACTGCACTTGCTAGATTGGTATCCGAAGATGTTAGAGTGCGAGAACACTTTGCTTTGACAACTTGGGTGAGCATGCCTGGTGATTTTAATGTGAGGCTGATCATGGAAAGGATCATCCAGAGTAAACTTGGCCAAAGTTTGAACAACTTGGACTTTCCCCAGTTGCAGACTCTTCTGAGGGGCGTTATAAGTCGCTGCAGGCTCTTACTGGTCCTAGATGATGTGCGGAAAATGAATTGGGCTGATTGGGATTATTTGAGGTCTCAGTTGGCCGAAGCTGCCAATGGAACCAAGGTTATTATGACTACGCGAGATAAGAAAGTACGTATCATCACAAATTCTCTCCTGGTGTACGACTTGCAGGGCCTTTCACATGAAGACTCTATGTCCTTGTTCAAGACATGGGCATTTGACCAAAACGAATGGGAAATAAGCCCGCATCTCCTCCAGATCGGGGATGAGATTGTAGGAAAATGCAGGGGAGTCCCTTTGGCTTTGAAGATGTTGGGTGGCCTACTGTACTCAAAGAACAACGAACAATTTTGGGAGCTGGTGAGAGCCGACGATATGTGTAGATCCATAAAGACAGAGGAGGACATTTTATGCATCCTAAAACTCTGTTTCATCTATTTGCCATCCCACTTAAAACGATGTTTTGCCCTGTGTTCAGTTTTTCATAGAGGGACCATCATGAGCAATCCAGGTATAGCTTATTTCTGGACCGCTTGTGGGCTCATTCCCCCATCAAATGAAAACAGAGCTCCTGAAGACGCCTGTGACAAGTACTTGAAAGAGTTGTGGTCCAGATCCTTCTTCCAAGTAGCCTGGCGGAGTGGTTCATCTCTCGGCTTTGACATGCATGATTTACTTTATGATCTAGCGTTATCAGTGTCAACGGAACAAATTGATTACGCCATGCTTAGTCATAGTTCCCAGACAATTCCAGAGAGAACTCGACATGTTTCGTTACTGCGAACTATTCCATCAGGGCAATTAAAAGAGAACGAATCCCCCCCATTCTTGAGGAGGTTAAAGTCGAACAGAGTGCGAATGATTGACTGTGTGTCCCAGGACACGTGCAATGCGAGAGATCTTGACAGCATGTCTAAGTGCGAGTACTTGAGGTTTTTGCAATTGTCCTTTTCCAGCTTTGAAGAGCTACCAAGTTCCATAGGCAAGTTAAAGCATCTCACAGTGCTTAACCTTGGGGGTAACTTCCGCATGAGGAAACTGCCGGATGCTATGTGTAAGCTGCATAGTTTGCTGTTTTTATCTGTCTCCAGATGCTCAGGACTAGAGGAATTGCCTCGAGAAATGGATAGGATGATCAACCTTCGATGTCTGTGGTTGACTACGAAGCAGAAAAGTCTCCTCGAGAGTGGAATTCATCGCATGAAGTCTTTGAGGTACTTGGGGATCCATAATTGTGGAAATCTAGAAGTGTTGTTTGGAGGCACAGTATACCTAGACAACCTTCTATCTTTGACAATAGACAACTGTCCACGACTAATGTCTCTGCCGCTGAGTGAACTGACTGCATTGGAGTCATTGAGGATCACAGGTTGTGACAAGCTCATGTTGACTCAGCTCAAGGATAACAAGTCAGACCTCCTGCTGAAGCTACGTTTCTTCACGGTCTCCGCTTCACCCCGATTGATGCACTTGCCGCAGTGGCTTCTGGCCTCTGCTGACACCTTAGAGGAGTTGTACATTATTGACTGCAGAAACTTGATGGCTCTACCGGAGTGGCTGCAAGATCTTACACAACTCAAAAAGCTTCATATCTTTGGGTGTCCTCAATTATCATCGATGCAAGGAGTGGATTTGCTGACTGCACTCCAAGAGTTGTGCATTGCAGGCTGCCCTGAACTGAGTAAAAAATGTCAGGTGGAAGATGGTGAGCTTTGGCCTGAGGTTTCTCATGTGCCCTTCATTAAGGTCGACTGGAAAGTGGTCCAATCGAATGATCATTAGGTATGCGCGGCTCGTATCCTCTATATCCTCTCTTCTTCTTCTCACTTAGTTAAGTGTCGGTCTTTTTCAATACCCATAGCTTGTTTAGTGGGTGTTCCATCTACAAGTCTAATTCTAGTGGAGTTCAATCACTGATGATTCGGGATGAATGCAATCAATGTATAAGATATCACGATTTAGTTCTGAATTGAATGGCTACTTAGGACGCTGTTGTCTCTTTATCGTGACAATAATATAACAAAGTCGACAGTCCGTTTGCCTTGTGAATTTTGACAATAACCGGATGCATATTCGTAAACTAAGTCTACTGGTCAATTTGTTGTGCTCTTGTTAGAGTTAGCAGATGTTGGACGAGTAGACATAACTAGATCATATGCAGTAGCACTCTCACATTTTGGTCGCTCTGTTGGTTCACATTCGCAATCGAATTTTTTCTTTTTGGGTTTGATTGCAGGTTATGTGGATTGTCTGCTTTAAAGCACCTGGAGAGAGACTGCTCTCTATAAGTCTATTTCCGGAAGTTCATACGTCCGCTGAAAACTTCCCAAGCCCGCAGGCCAAGAGTGTCAGCATTTTCTGCATTGATGTATCTTGTGTTCAGGTTGAAGACCAACGCTGCTTCTTCAAGTAGACCGAGACTCATTCTGCTGTAGTTTGAGTGCGTTTCAACGCTTGTAATTTCTTTAGAGATGAAGACAAAGCTACATTTTGTTAGTCTGCCCTACTAAGGAATGCTTTCATGCGTTCTGGCTTTTGGAAACTATGCATTGCTCTTTGACATTTGACAACTTTTTATCCCATTGCAAAATTAACTTAGGCAGAATGATCTTTGGAATATGGATTCAAAGGGATGTGTGTTTTTTGCAATCTAGCACCTAGTGATGTGCACATGTCTATTCAAGCCGTTATGTGTAATGATAGTTGCATGATTAAGCGACTAAATGGTCTTACAATTCAATTTGCAAATTTATATGAAATTGTACTGGGGCCCAAGATTTTGATAATCGATACAAGTAGACCATTAAAGAAAGAATTGAGATATATCCAACTTATATGAAATTACGGGGGCCTAAGGTGGCAAACAAAGTAGAGTGGTGCATGAATTGTTATTTGGGTAAGATTGATAGTTGGTGTTTTGTCCTTGATTAGTTTAAGTTTATGATATGTTTGTTTTTATTATTATTATTATTATTATTATTATTATTATTATTATTATTATTATTATTATTATTATTGTGCTGGAAGAACCACTTTGGTCGACAGCCGCTACGTAAACCTCCAGATAACGCTAGCTCAGGACTCACCACCAGGGCGTTACGCGTAATACACCTAATGGTCTGCCAGTCTCCCAGGGGCTTCAAATACCTAACATTTCCCTTCAAAGGCAGGAACCTATCTAGCAGAACCACCACGGCCGGTGGTTATATTTGTATATTATTAATCATTAATCGGTTAAAACCTATTTAATGGCCCTATGAACCTTTCTTCTTCCCCAATTTTGCTGTTTATTTGGTTAGTGGGGAGAGAGGGAGAGGGGGAGAACACCGCCAAACATTTTTATTTTGTTTTTAAATTGAGACCCTTGATTCTCTAATCCACGTCATGCCTAAAAAGTGATGATTTTTGCGGTGTCCTTTTCTCCGAAGATTGAAAAACGAACGTCAGAGTCAACAATTAACCACTCAAAAACTTGGCTGGGTTCGCATGTGATGGCCATAATAATTGCACAACCAAACGTACATGTCTGCCCTGCTTTTGATGTAGTGTCGGTGCAGGCAATTGATAAAAGCATAGTTCAAACTGGGTCTCACATGGTTTTTCACTAAAAAATTGTGACATTCCATTTAGCTTTTAATAAGATAAGGTTCTAAACGGTGGCGCTCTTTGTCTGGCGCAAGCGCGCGTAATGCTCCGAGCGCCCGGCCATGAAGAAGAAAACTAACAATGTTTTAGAGCTGGAGAAGTCTTGATTTAAGTACTTTGGTCCTTAAAGAGTACTCAATTGGAGCTGAATTATGTTTTGTTTTTAAAGTTACTAAGTGGATCTAGTTTAGCATATCCCCTGGCAGTGCTTTATGGCTTCAGTAAGAGCGTCCTGTAGAAGCTGCCGTCTCTTGCCCTCCAAGAAGATGCCCTGGTTGATGATGACATTGAAGCCAAGCTGAGGAAGCTTCAATGTGCATTGACTGTCATTAAAGGAGTGGTCTATGGATGCTGAAGAGAAACAGGCATCCAACCAAAAGCTCATAGTGTGGTTAGAGCAGCTTAAGGGTGTCTTGTGTGATGATGACGACTTGTTTGATGATGTCCATTGTGAAATTGAAGTCCTGAGAAACGAATTGAACAGTCAACTACCCAAAACTCGGGAAGTTCATGCCACTTCTTTTCTTGTTCTAATCCCTTCATATTCCACCACAAAATAAGCAAAAAAATTAGTGAGATAGGAGGAAAATTGAAGCAGATGGTTGCTGAAGTTGAGGAGTTCGGTCTCAGCAAGAAAGCTTGTGAGAGATAAAACCAAACTTGATGAGAGGGTTTTATCCCGTCATTGGGAGGGTGGCTGATAGAGATAAGATCATTGAGCTCCTAATGCGGTAAGATCTGCCTACAGATGGTTCAAACCTTTTGGTGATTCCCAATGTAGGAATCGGAGGTTTGGGCAAGAACGCACTTGCTGAATCGGTGTTCAATGACAATAAAGTGAGGGAGCACTTTGCTTTGCTTATTTGGGTCAGTATGCCATGATTTTAGCATGCGACTAATAATGGAAAGAATCATCCAATGTGCATTTAAGCAGAGTCTGAACAATATGGACTATCGGCAGCTGCAAACTCTTCTAAAAGATGTGATAAGTCGCAGAAAGCTCTTACTCCTTTTAGATGGCATGGGTAAAAAAACCGGGATGAAATGGATGATTTGAGGGATGAGTTGGCACAAGCTTCTAATAGAATAAGGTGATTGTGACCACACGCGACTCAACAGCTCCTATCGGAATGGAATGGGTTTTGTATTGGTGGACAACCTACAGATGTCCTTATTCAAAACATAGGCGTTTGAGAAACGCGAACGGGAAATAAGCCCTCTCATCCAGACGGGAAATGAAACCGTGGAAAGATGCAGGGGAGTTCCTCTGGCATTGAAGACGTTGGCAGCCTACTGTACTCGAAGGACGACATATTATTTTGGGAGCTGGTGAGAGACAACATGTGTGGCTCCAGTCAGGCAGAGGACGATATTTCACGTATCCTGAAATAGTGTTACAATCATTTGCCATCTCACTTGAAATAATGTTTTGCCCTGTTTCATTTTTTCGTAGAGGCGCTATTATCACCAATTTACTACATCATCAGATGGAAAGCGAGCTCATGAAGCCACCTGTAGTAAGTGCTTCAAAGAGTTGTGGTTCAGATCCCTATTCCAAACAGCCCAGCAACCCAGCCCAAATCTCGTTTTCAGAATACACGGTTTACTGTATGATCTTGCATTATCAGTATCCACAAGAACAAAATTTTCACATCCAACTTGATATTAATTTCCAGAGAATTTGAGGATTAGTGGAATTTAGGCATCTAAAGTGGGACATATTTCCTATGGGGAATATTGGGTCATTTGCCACGTGTCAATTCCAATGCCCAAATACCATTAAATCGCCAATTGACTAAAAAACCATTAATAATGAGCTGAAGATTGATTTTGGCGTTTTCAAAGCTCAAGCACTTAACTGAACAAAATAACTTTTATTGCATTTTTAATTGGTCAGTGACCAAAACTTCAAATCAGGTTTCTACGCTTATCACAAATTGTTTTTAATCAGGTAATACACCAAACTTTCAACTTCTTGTTATTGATGCACTTTGACTGAAAATTTAATAAAACGTTTGGCTAAATGTTGAGGCGATACTCACGAGGCAATAACATGACGTTTGGAGAGAGCTTACGAGTATACCATATTAGCAATTTGTCGGAAAATCGGCTTCGGACTCCCATCAATGTGCACCAATAGTATCGAGAGATTGAAATCCAAAGTCTAGTAAGTAAACTTTAATTACCACGAATGGAATTTGCATTGCCGAAATCCCCACATCCCCCGCATGCTCATTCCTAAATCCACAACTAATTGACTCATAAACTCACAAAAATTCACTTCTCTTTGTTCGTAAAATCGAAAGACCAAGCAATGAGTGGATCAATGCCTCGTGGTGTGTGAAAAGTTTCCTACGGCTTTGCTGTTGACCATAGAGACCAGCCATTTTAACTGAGGAGCTGAAATGTAAGAAATGAATCATATAAGGATCCAAATGAGACTACATACTTTGTTAGGGTAACTTTCTCAAGTCAAATAAGATGAACTTTTGAAGAGGCTTTGCTACATGGATCAAGAATAGAGTCCGAAGACATTCCGATTCCTTCACACGGGAACCTTAATAATTTACGTGACCTTCGAGGGTGGTTTCCGAGGAGAGAGATTTGGACCACCTTCGGCCCGCGGGCTCATTAGGGTTCAACATTTGTTCATGCAAAGGCGATTTAGCTTTCAGGAACCCTACTAGGAAAGAAAGTTTTGGGCTTATTTTACATCAACTCTTGTTTTAAGAAACTTTTGGGAAAATAATACAAATGATCATTGAATTTAAATTTAATATGCAATATCATCCCTAAACTTTTAATTTGTTCTATGTAGTCTTGAACTAATAATAAATATTGTTGAGATTACATCTTCAACTAGTTTGTGTGGAAATCATTTGCAGATAATCAAAGGGAAGAAGAAGGAAGAAATTCTGATCAAAGACAAAGGTTTTGAGCTGCAAGCTGTTGCAAAAACTCCAACTGGAAAAAGGGTGTTTACATAAAGAGAGAGCTGCTTAATCAATCAAAAGGAAAGGAAAAGAAGTCTTAGAAGAAAATGATGTCGTCTCGTCTAATACACAAATGTATTCCCTCGAAGCTTCTAGTAGTACATGTCAGCATTAGGAGAATTCCATTGAGCTGTGAAGGAATTTCTATATTTTTATTCCTTTATTTTTTGTGTGCTGAGCTGTAATTCAAGTATTGGCTACTCTAAATCTAGACTTTTTGGTCATATAAATTGTAGAAAATGAACACTGAAGAAGACGAGCTCTTAGATGAAAAGTTTCGAGAGAGAATAAAGGAAATGGTTATGGCATCAAGATTTCTTTCTACTCTGCTTTAATTTTTTTTTTTCCTTTTATTCAGTTTTCTACATGGTATCAGAGCTCAGAAGGGAAACTTCATATGTCCAACCTACTGCAGCTCCAGTTAACGGCTGCCCAGGTCATGAAACATGAGTTTTGCAGCCCTCTCAACCAAGTGAAACATCAAAACACACTATGCAAACTTGGTCCATGTCAAGGATTGTGAAACCAAATCTCAAGTACACTTGTTTGGCTGAATATCATGTGCCTAGAGAGCCCAAGACAGTCAAATCCGCATTAACACATAAGGGATGGAATAAAGCTATGAAGGAAGAGATGAATGCACTTCATGAAAACCAAACATGGACCATAGTTCCGAGAACAAACCATATGCATGTAATAGGGTGCAAGTGGGTTTTTAAAACCAAATTAGCACATGATGGAAATCTTGACAAGTTGAAAGCACGATTAATAGCGAAGGGGTTCCACCAAGGTGAGGGAATTGATTTTCTCGAGACATTTAGTCCGGTCTTAAAACAGGTGTTGGGAATAACGGATCCCCGAAAATCGAATTCAACACTAAATCGAACTCCTAAAACAAATGTGGAAGATAAAGCCTGGGAAAATCATGTATCACCGATCCTAAAGCACACCACAAATTTGAGCGTACCTTGTTAGCCACAGATTAGACACCAATGCTGAAATGAGGAAGAGAATTTGGCCATGTTCGATCCGATAACGCCAATTCGCCTTGGAATGGGAGAAGAAAGTGGCCTTGTGCTTACTGTTCTTTTTGGAGGGAGAGAGGGAGGAAGGAACGTACGTACGTTGATTATGCCAAAGGGTACGTTCTCCCCCTCTCTCCTCCTTTATATATGTACCCTCTAAAATACAATTAATCGTGCCCCTTCATCCATGGGCCCTACTCTTGTGGGCCAGGCTTTTAGGCCCAACATGGGCGGACGGGCCTTAAGCCCATCTCATTTAAAACCATCATCTCCCACTCGCACATGGTGGGCTGAACAGGATTCTCTTTACCTCTCTTTAACATTTATGCCGGTGAATAATCCGTGCGACCAGCATACTTTGAGAACTCGTTGCCATACATCCGTTAGGAATATATAGCGGCTCATAATGGGCATCACATCCTGAGTAGATTTAGTATGCAGTACCCTAGATCGATCGATCACATTTATATCTCTCTTGATCTCTTTCAAAAAATGATATATATATATATATATATATATATATATATATATGTATATATATATATACATATTGTATTCACAATTATGATTATCCTAAAGACAGTCATAATTAATTAACCAGTGAATACAAAACTACAATGTGATTCTCCAAATTCGATCTTCCTCTTTCTTTCAAACTCTCAATTTCAGTTCAACTTGCTTTTCTAGAAATGTCCCATTAGATCGAATCAAACTCATGACCATTGGCAACATCTTAAGATAGCAAACACTAAATAAAAATCTTGAGAATAAGTAAGAGTCATGAGGAGACTAAAAAATTGAGGAACTCTTTTCCTCAAGAGTCTCACACGACATAAAAGTTGAGATCAAACTTTTGCCACTCTTATTGGTCGTTTCATGCATACGTAGTATGAAATACGTATTACGATATTAACTCATTTCCCATGGAGCGTATGTCTTTACCTTTCAATACCGTACATATGATAGTTCAGACATACCCAATGTCTAACTTGAGTTCACGTATCTACTCATTCACAAAATTCATCAGAACTCATATCTGGCATCATAGACAGATAAAGTAAAATATGTGAGGTATTTTACTTTTGGACATAGTAAGTATTATGTCCTCATCTTAACACCTAGTTAAGGCGACATACATATTTTAAGCTTGAGCTCTCGATTATCACCTAGATAATAAACTTAAAAACAGTCTCATCTCTATTTATCACACAGTAAATAGAGGCGATTACCTGTGTGAGTGGGCTAATCTTATATCTGTCCGACATACTTTCTCAACTTAAAATAATACACTAAGCATTAAGATGCATAAAGATCAAACAAAAATTCATAGGCATTAATGATGAAAAACACAAATTCATCAAATGTGAACACTTCAGGGAAATTACAATCCAGTACATCAGACTCTACGCAATCATAGAGATTTCATATGGCCACAAAACACATCTCTAGGTTTTTGGCTTTATCATAGGATCTGCTACCATTCTATGCGTAACATGTACTGTAAGTTCACATATTTTCGTACAATCATATTATTGACAAAAGTTATACTCGGTATCTATAGGTTTGGTCTTACCATGATATTTTGGATCTTTGGTGTACACTTTTACTGCTTGGCTATCACAGCTAACCAACAATGAATTTGCAGCAATTCTAATAACACCTAAATGATCCAATAATCTCTTAAGCCAAATATCTTCTTTTATTGCTACTAATAATGCCACGAACTCAGTTTCCATCGTGGACAAGGCTATACACTTTTATTTCTTACTGCTCCAACATATGGTGCCATTATTCAGTAAGAAAACAAACCTAGAGGTAGATTTTCTTTCATCTAAATCTCTTCCCCAATCAACATCAGAATAGCCTTAGAGTCGCAGATCCTTTCCTTAATAACTCAGCGTATAATTAGCAGTTCCCTTTAGATACCTTAGTATTCTCTTAACGGCTTTCCAACGTGCTTGACCTGGATTGGATTGGTATCTTCTCACCATTCCAACTGCAAAACATATGTCAAGTCTTGTACATATCATGCGTACATCAAGCTCCCAACAGCACTAGCATAAGAAACACGTTTCATTTATTCCTTCTCTTGTGGAGTCCTTGGACACAGTCTATGGCTCAATCATTCACCTTTTGCAATAGGAGTGTCTATGGGTTTACAATCCCATATCATTCATCTCAAAGTTGGAAGACAACCAACTTTTGACAATATTGACAAGCTCCATATTGCTTCCGGCAATTAGTATATCATCAACATATAATGATATGATCACAAATTGATCCTTGGATCTTTTGATATATACATAATGATCCTCATCTATCATTTTAAAATCATATGCCACTATGGTATTATGAAAACGTATATAACATTGTCTTGATGACTGCTTGAGGTAATATATCGATCTTAAAAGTCGACATACCTTTTCTTCTTGGCCTTTCACTATGAAACCAGCAGGTTGTTCCATATATATTTCTTCCTCTAATTCTCCATTGAGGAAAGCAGTCTTTACATTCATTTGATGTAACTCAAGATCCATACTAACCACTATTGCCAGAATTATGCAAATCGAGGTAAATCTCACTACAAGAGAAAATGTTTCTTCATAATCAATTCCTTCCTGTTGATTATATCCATTCGCCACAAGGCGAGCCTTATGCCTTTCTATCGAGCCATCCGCTTTTCGCTTTATTTTGAGAACCCACTTGTTCCCGATAGCTTTGCATCCTATTGGAAGATCAACTAGTTCCAAACTTGGTTTGGATTCATTGACTCCATCTCATATTTCATTGCATAAATCCATTTTTCCTTACTAGGGCATTTCAGAGCCTCATTAATATTTCTTGGCTCATCCTCATCTTGTGGAGTAATCATAAAAGTTTCCCCTTAATGTCAAAACGTCGATGAGGAATAGTTTGGCGACTTGTTCGCCGTATGGGAGATTGTACACTTTGCACATCATTCCCCATTATGCTCCCACTAGGATTAGATAATGACGATATCATCTCATCATGTGGTTGTAATTGAGAACGAGTTGAATTCAATTCATCACTTCTCATATTACTCCCATTTGGACGAACTCCACTAATATCATTATCTTGATACAAGGTTTCAAATAGGGGTAATCTTCCCCTATTTCGTGCTTCTTAGGAAATTCATCCTCTAAGAATGTGACATCCCGCGATTAAAATTAAGTTATACTCCCACTTTCCTACTCACCTATGAACACATACCCTTTTGAGTGTTCGGAGTATCTCATGAAAATGCTTTTATTTCCTTTGGGACCAAATTTCCCAAAATTGTGAGAGGACTCATGAGTATAGGCAGCACAACCCATGGCTTAAGAAAACTTAAGTCTAGTTTTCTACCTGTCTATAACTCATATGGAGTGGAAGTAACTGATTTGGAAGGCACCCGATTAAGTATATAGGCGGCAGTTAACAATGCATCACTCCAAAAAGTGATATGTAAATTAGCATTCGCCATCATGGACCTAACCATTTCCAGTAGGGTTATGTTTCTTCAAACTACAACACAATTTTGTTGAAGAGTATATGGAATAGACAACTGTCTTTCTATTCCTTTTTCATCACATAATTTTCTGAACTCATCAGATAAATATTCTCGATCTCGATTGGATCTCGATGCTTTTATTCTTGTCTAATTTGATTTTCTACCAAGTTCATAAACCTTTTGAAACAACTTAATGCTTCAGATTTATGAGAAATCAAATAGACATATCTGAATCGAGTATAATCATTTATAAAAGTGATGAAATAAACAGCCCCATACCTTCCTCTCACATTCATTGAACCACAAATATTAGAATGAATTAAATGCAGAGGAAATTCAGCTCTTTTACCTTTTCCAAATGGTTTCCTTGTCGTTTTCCCTACTAGGCAATGCTCATATATGGGCAAATCGACTCTTTAAATGTTGCCCAACAAACCCTCTTTGGCTAGTCTATTCATACATTATTGGCCAATATGACCAAGTCTAGCATGCCACACATTCACATCATTATCATATGAAGTAGAAGACGTGAAACACGGGAATAACAAACATTGACATCACCACAGTCAATATTTAGTACAATAAAACCATTCAGAAAGTGACCACAACCATAGTAGTTTGTATCCAAATACAAATCTACACTGCTATTACAGAAGTTCACACTAAAAACAAGCTTAACCAACACCAAAAACAAACACTTAAATTTCGACGAATCTCCGGAGCATATAGAACATCATGTAGGAACAAGGTGCGTCCATCACGCATGTTCAATTGGCAGTTGCCAATCCCTTTAACTCCATCTCTAGAGTTATATCTCACATAGATCCACTTAGTTCCAGTTGGTACTCGTCGGAATTCCACGAAGGATCCTCTATCCTTCGCTACATGATCTGTTACTCCTGAATCTACAATCCACAAAGGATTGGATTTAGCCAATAATACAAAACTTGACACATAAGCAAAGTTCTCAAATGTACAAGAGGTGTTTACCTTCTTTGGCTCACGACAGTCGCGAGCATAATGACATTTCTTGTCACAATTGTAACACCTCACTCTTGACATTTGCTTCATTTGAGGACGTTTTCCTCTCGTGTTGGTTAACTTTTGATCTCTTGCAATAAGGACTTGATCTTTTACATTCCCACATATTGAACAAATCAATACGCTTGCGCTTAGAGCTCAAAGCTCTTTCTGAGCTAGAACCAGCATTGCAAATATCTATTTTCGGCTCACATGCCATTAAGTAGTCCTCTACCAGCTCTAGGTGGCGCACAGTATCCTCAAGATCTTCCATAGCATGGTCAAGAGCTTTTAGTGCTTCTTGCTTTTCCAGCACATATTAAATCTTCATATTCAATATTTCACAATCGTTGCCGTTCATATCAGCAATTACGTTCTTGGTTGCAGAAACCATCGATCTGAACACATCAGACATATATGCACGAATAATTAATGCCTATCATTTATGCATCCACTTTGCACAGACCCATCATATCAATGAATAATTTCAAGTAAGGTTTCAAAATCAAAATGTCACTATGTTTCCAATCATCCTCCAAAAATCCTAACTTAAAACTATCATTAATATAATTGTCTTATGTAAAATAAATTCTATGAAGTTACAAAAACTTCTATAACTACCCACAGCTAACTACCCACAGCAACCAGCAATAACAGAAAGCAATAGATAATTGACATCCAAAAAAATAATAATGCTTTCAACTAATACAACAATCCATTACACTAAGTAATATATCCAAAAAGAAATATCAACATAGAAAGAGATATTCAACACTCAAAGAAACATCTTAAACTAATCTAAGAAATAAATAGGGAAAGTCCATTCTAATTTATCAGTCAAAATATCTGAGAAATTTGAAGGCACATTTACCAACCATAGAAAAACTTTTGGAGAGCTCTCATGTCGCCTCCAAGGCGCATTCACTCTGCGCCATGTGGCGCTCAATCTAAGGGTTGAAGTTTTGGCCAACTCAATTCTATAGTACTCTCTTACAAAAGCTTCCACTAGCCCCCTGTAACCCGGGACCATGTTGACCTCCCATAGCCGATCTAACACTGCTTGCCATTCAGGTGGAAGAGTGTTCATCAAAGCCGGCACATTCTCAAAATCCGGCATAAGATAACCATTCCAGATGATTTCCTGTATCATCTGATTGACCCTGACCATGTGTGATACTAAATCACCGCCATGCCATCGATAATCAGCTAACTCTGTCATCAGCCTTTTAAGTCTAGCTCTTCCTTCGTCCGTTCTCGGGATTGCAGGTATCTATGCATAACGCATCATAGTTCCTACAACAAATGCAGAACCAATAAATGGATTACTTATAATCCACAATAAACAAAATGGAAAATACATAATTTTCCATGATTCATGCAACAAATGCAGAATAAAAAAATAGATTACCTCTAACCCACACAGACATAATTAAAAAAGAAACAAATTCTTTTTCTTTTTCTTTTTCTTTTTCGGTCAATGGTCAACGGTCGTCAGTCAACGGGTCAATGGTCAGGTCATCGGTCGTTGGACCGGTCGAGCCGGGTCGGACGAACTGACCGCACGTGCCGCGCGCATGCTTGAGCTGACGTCACACAGACGTCAGCCGGCATGTGCCGCGTGCATGCCAGGCGTCCGCGATCGGGTCGGGTCGGGTCGCCAACCGGCGATCGCCCGACCAACCATCGTCAGCGCTGACGTTATCGATGTCGTCATCCCAGCGCTTACCGACCATTGGGTGACGTCAGCACGTGTCAGTTCGCCGACCGACGTGTGCCGGTTCGCCGGCCGGCGGTGCACACGTGCCGGTTCGCCGACCGGCGCGTGTGGCGCACGCGTTGGCCGATGCCAGCGCTTCGGGAGCGTGCGGCATCGCCCGACAGCACACGACCTGTTGACAGACTCTTCTCGATGAGCCCTTTCATCAGTTGCTATCAGAAAACGATTTTGACTTACAAAAACTCAGAAAAAAGGACGAACAGCACTCGGGTGTCGAGATTTCTCACCCTGACCGATACCGGCCGATTATTTTCGCAAAAAATCAATCAAAAAATAAGAAAAATGGTCAGGAAAACATGAACTAGGGCTCTGATACCAATGTTGAGAATAACAGATCCCCGAAAATCGAATTCGACACTAAATCGAACCCCTAAAACAAATATGGAAGACGAAGCCCAGGAAAATCACGTATCACTGATCCTAAAGCACACCACGGATTCAAGCGTACCTTGTCAGCCACAGATTAAACACCAATGCTGAAATGAGGAAGAGAATTTGGCCATGTTCGATCCGATGATGCCAATTCGCCTTGGAAGGGGAGAAGAAAGTAGCATTGTGCTTATTGTTCTTTTTGGAGGGAGAGAGGGAGGAAGGAACGTATGTACGTTGATTATGCCAAAGGGTACGTTCTCCCTCTCTCTCCTCCTTTATATATGTACCCTCTAAAATACAATTAATCGTGCCCCTTCATCCATGGGCCCTACTCTTGTGGGTCGGGCTTTTAGGCCCAACATGGGCGGATGGGCCTTAAGCCCATCTCATTTAAAACCATCAATAGGCAACAATTCAAATCTTTCTCTCAATTACAATGATAAAGAAGTGGTTGATACATCAACTCAATGTCAAGAATGCTTTTTTGCATGGCATATTAAAGGAGACGGTTTATATGGAGCAACCTCTATGGTTTGCACATCCTACACTTAATGATCATGTGTGCTTACTCCAGAAGTCCCTGTATGGCCTATGACGGGTACCACAAGTCTAGTTTGAGAAGTTTAGTAACTTCCTACTTGAGTCAGGGTTCTTTTGTAGCACCATGGATCCATCACTTTTTGTGTTTCATAAGGGATAAGAGACAATTCTACTCTTGCTTTATGCGGGTGATGTTTTGTTGACCGGTAATTCTGATCATTTACTTGCACAACTGCTCAAATCTCTCGGTTCAACTTTTCACATGAAGGACTTAGGGTGTATTCATTACTTCTTGGTATAGAAGCAAAGCATACATTCGAGGAACTCTTCCTTTGTCAGACAAAATATGCTCTTGATCTCCTTGAGAGGGGCAAACATAAAAGAGTGCAGACCAATATCAACTCCTTTGTCAATGAAACCATCTCATACATCAAGAGAATGACACCTGGAGTGCCAAAATTTGGTATGAACAGACACTTAAGTGCCAAAAGTTAGGAAAATGATATTTAAGTATCAAAACCGGAGCAAAATTGATTAATTAAATGCTAACGGCGAAAAAATTTGACCAAAATGCTAACATTATTGTTTTGCTACTGACATGGGAATCAATTAAACTAATTTTAAAATTTAAATTTAAATTTAAAAGAAAAAGAAAAAAGGAACGGAGATGGAGATTGCAGGCAGTGAGGGCCCTCACTGCCGCTTCCCGTCATCGCTAGGAAGGGCCAAGAACAACGGGGGAACGATCGGTTGGGGTTGCTAGGCCTTGGCCAGCGAGGGCCTACGAGCCCTTCCCTAGATTTGGCGAGGGTTGCTGTTGACACCTATTTTTAGCATATCTAGGAAATTAAAGAAAATAAAAATTACATTGGAACAAACAAAAGGAAAAAATGGAGAAAAATGAGGGAAATTGATTTGATTGATTATGCATGGAAATTTGAAATTCTGATGAGCATTCGGATTTCGTTAAATGCAGAAACAATTTAAAAATCAAGTGAATAAGAGGAAAGAATTTTGCAAAATGGAAGAAATCCGAGTAGGATCGAGTTGATTGCGAAATCATGCTCTGATTTACAGCTCTGATTTAATGTGACAGAAGATGGAAACTCGAAAAATGCCATACAAAGCAGCCGTTCGGAATTAGTATAAAAGAGAGCTTCATTTTTTGTACCTAAAAGAAAATTGGGGGGGGGGGGGAGAATTTGCTAAAAAAATTCGTGCAAGAGGAGGAGAATTCGTGAGAGAGAGGCGAATGTGAGAGAATTTGAAAAAAAATAAGAAAAAACGTGAAAAGAAGAAGAAGAAGAAGAAATCTCTCTCGTTCATTCAATGTAAAAGGAGCCAAAATTAGTTTTTTCTTTCTTTCTTCTGACATGCTAACATGCTGCGGAGAAAAGAAGAAGAAGTCAGCAAGGTACAGTGAGAAAAGAAGAGACGTGGGCCAGCAGAAGTGAGAAAAAAGAAAAGAAAAAAAAAAGAATATTGTTCTTCTTCTCCAGCGATTGTGCCTTCCGCCTGCCCTCGCTCCGCCCTCTGCCCGCCAGAGGCCGCGTCACTACCACACCAACGCCAGCCGCCGAGACTCCGCCATCTGACACCGCTGCCCTTCGCCTAAGCGTCCCTGCCGTCGCCACTCGTCACCCCCGACGCCCGCGCCAGTAGCCCGCCGCTGCAGATCGCAACTCCAGCACCACCGAAGCCCGTGCACCACCTCGGCGCCTTACCCTCCCCGCGCTTGGACCCGCGCCATCTGCGACCCGGAGCCGCCACAGCAAGACCACTGCGACGCCGCAGCCCCGACCCGCACAGCCGCCGCTCCGATGCTCGCTGATCCGCCTCTGCCCACACCAGACCGCGATCACCCTCGCCCGCCTCTGCAGCAACCGACGCCACCGCGCCTCTGCACCTGCGAACTCGCCCCGACGCCACTGCTCACCACCACCGCTGCGACCCGCGACCCTGCTGCTCGCCGATCTCCATGTTCTCGCCCTCCCCCCCCCCCCCCCCCCGAAGATAGTAGGCCCCGATCCGTACGCGACCCACCTCTGCAAATCGCCCTCTGCCGGTCTCTGCCTCGTCATCCGCCCCTGCTCCGCGCACCAGCACCCGTGAGCATCGCTGTGCAACAACCCACGACTGGATGCCCGTGCCTGCACCTCCCACGCCACCTTGCTGTCGCTGACCTGCAGTACCCGATGCCGGCCACCGTCCGTCCGGCGCCCATCAACGCTGCAGCAAGCCCCTCTTTCTTTAGGTGGTTTAGCTTTTTCTTTTGTTTATTTTGTTCTATTTTATCTCATTTTAGTTTATCTATTTAAGTTGTAATATTTGATGTTAATATTTGTGAATTTAGTATGCATTATCCGTAGGGATTTTGTCCGAAATTAATATAATTAATAATTTGATCCGAGAGACATCGAATCATTTTTCTAATTATTTTTAATTTTTGGGCTTTTTGGTAGAATCTTAATTGTTAATAATAATTATTTAATTTGGTCCGTAAGACTTCGGACCAGATTTTTTAATTATTTTAAGTTATTATGATGATTAGGGTTACAATAATTGTTAATTTAACCTGTGAGACGTCAGGTTATTTTTTCAATTATTTTGATCCTTTATTTAGTGATTATATTAATTGTTTAGATTTAACCCTAATTTAACAATTATTCAGCTTAAAAAAACTAAAAAGAAACTAAAAAATCAAAATATTCAAAAAATCGCATGAGCATATAGGACATTAGGGTTTAATATAATAGACACGTGGGTTTAATTAATCAAATTTTTAGGATTATATTTCTAGTATTGCATTTTTAGATAATATTTTTAGGACTGCATTTTTAGATTTTTTTAAAAAATAAGTTAGGATTAGACTTAAATGGCCGTTTTAGGGTTTTAGATATAATTGGCACATTTTCATATTCTCATCCTCTTTTTTAAAATAAAAAATAGTTTTCTAAGATAGGATAGGGTTTAAGTCAAATTAATCCCTATAATAAATTAGAAAATTATCCCTTTTTAGAAAGATTAATTAGGGTTTTCATAAATTCTGAATTCCAATAAAAAAAATTGTAAAAATGCTAGGCGCATGTTAACTAGTTCGCATAATAGAGGCATTTAATCAGAATTTGTTCATTAGTAAAATTAGGTCATGAGGTGCATGTTAATTAATTTGCATAATAGACCCATTTAATTAGAATTTGCATATTAATAGGATTAAGTCATTTAGTTTTAAAATGCATTTTTATAAAAGGACTCCAATTTTTAAGAAAATCCAAAAAAAAAAAAATGATTGCTTGCTTTGTGTGATGCAATTTATTTATTTGAATGTTTTAAATAATGGATTAGCACCCGTGTGGTCACCACATTTGCATGATAGTAATTTAGGTTAAAATAAATCAGTTGCTTGCAAAAACATTTTGAAAAATTAAAAATAAATGGTACCGAAAGAGCATTAGAAAATTCTAGTGTAACCAAGTCCCCGTACCCTTAGTCTCCGGTTCGTAGGAGTAAAATAAATATCTCTTTATTTTACTTAGGTGTCTAATCGACCTTCTATAAACCGATTAGTGGCGACTCCTAGTTATTAATCATTTGCATGAACCTTAAGTCGCGAATTGGTATAGGCTTAGGAGAGCCCGAGCTAAATATAAAAACTTAGTAGTCCATTAACCTAGTTTTAGGTGGTGCACCCGAAAATTTAGGTCGTGACAGTTGCAATGGCCCTTGGCCCAGCTGAGCAAGGGTTGGCGACCCTCACCTTCCTGGCTATAGCAGGGAGGCAACGGTGAGGGCTGAGGGCTACAATCTCCATCTCTGTTCATTTTTTTAAAATTTAGTTTAATTAATATTTATATTAAATTCAATTGAGAGGCAAAATGACGTCGTAGGCTCACCCCTCTCCGTTTGGCAACTTTTTTTAAAAAATATTTAGTTTTAAATTTAATTAAATTAATATTTATATTAAAATTCAAATCTACGTCAAAATGATGTTGTTTTGGCTTTTTTTTTTTTTTTTTTTTGCTAAGCGAGCTTCTGGCGAGCCACGTAGGTGAGCAATAATAATAAAAAAAATTGCCATGTAAGATTTCTAGTGGAGTTTGTCGGACTTGGCACTTAGTTGTCTCAATTTTTTTTTTTAAATGGTACTTAAGTGTTACTTTCCAAACTTTTGGCACTTAAAACCCTTATACAAAGTTTTGGCACTTGGACTATTCTTTTGCCCTCATACATTTGATGTTGAAGTATTTCTTGATCAACCACTTGAATATTGAAGCTTAGTTGAGGGTCTTCAATATTTAATGATAACGAGAACGGACTTCACTTATGCTACCAATATGCTTTGTCAAAAAATACAAAAACCTATAGTTAGTGATTTTGACAGATTGAAACGAGTTCTTTGGTGCATTGAAGGGATTGCCAACTTGGGACTCTTCATTCATTCAAATAATTCATTGAAGCATTATGGGTTTTTAGATGTCAATTGGGCCGATTGTGTTGACATGAGACGCTCTCCTAGCGAGTTTTGTACTTATCTTGGCTCGAATATAATCTCGTGGTCAGTGAAGAAGCACACAATCGTATCTCGATCATCGACTGAGGTAGAGTACAGAGCACTTGTCTTAGCTACTACCGACCTCACATGGATGAGTTTCATTCTTTGAGACATTGTAATATCGTTAACATCGCCAACAATACTCTTTTGTGATGATCAATTGGCTATTTCTCTTATGCTAATCCCATTTTACATGCCAGGACAAAGCACATAGAAATTGATCTTCACTTCGTCAGCGAGAAAGTATCCTTGGGTTCTCTCAATGTACAACATGTTCCAAGCAACTGTCCAATTGTTGACATTTTTATTAAGGTGTTGTCAAAGACAAGACCATTGCATAATTCGAACCAAATTGGGTTTAGGATTCAAACCCTTACCTAGTTTGCAGGGAGATATTAAGATTACATCTTTGACCGGTTTGTGTGGAAATCATTTGCAAATAATTGAAGGGAAGGAGAAGGAAGAAATTTTGATAGAAAACAAAGGTTTTTTGAGTTGTAAGCTGTTACAAAAACTCTAACTAGAAGAGGGAGTTTACATAAAAAGAGAGCTTCTCGATCAATTAGAACTAAAGGAAAAGAAGTCTTAGAAGAAAACGATGTTGTCTTATTTGGTACACAAATATATTCCCTCGATACTTCCAGTAGTATGTGTCAACATTAGGAGAATTGCATTGAGTTGTGAAGGAATTTCTGTCATGCCCTGAATCTCGAGCGCGCGTGCATCCCTCGGTGGTCGATAGAATTTTGCAACATTCCCAAGACTTGTCGCTGATCCTTGTCATTTTATTGAACATGCGGAAGCGAATTCACTAATCCCCTGACAACAACATACATGGGATAAGAAAGTAGGACAACTAATTTTAAAACAAATACACTTTCATAAATACCACAAGCTTATACAAAAGATCTGTCTTATAAAGAACTACTGAGCCACTTATGCTCCTGACCTTTCCGTTTTAAGCTCCGGGTTCTTCATACTAGGAACCTGAAAATGGTTATACAATAATCAGTGAGATATAAATCTTAGTGAGCCCTCCCCTAAGCCCCCGATTAGGACACCAACTTAACTTGGGATATCTCTTCAGAACCACCTAACCAATAAGCAACAACCAACAAACAATAGTCGATTCACATACATCCTTACCCGGTATGCCATACCTTGCACGTCAAACTCAACACGATACACGCAATGCACATGGCCATTAGATAATGCAGTTCATCAATCATATACGAATTGCGTCACAAGCAATCTCACCTGGCCATTGCCACACCCTACACATTATCGATTCATGCGTGTGTGCCATAAACAATGTGCTTAACTCATGCACAATGAAAACCAATGATGCCATGATTCACATATGCTCTTGCATTCTAGTGCGCCACCTATCATGCATCACTCGATCACATAGGTCCCGATTATAAGGTAAAATCGTTATGACACGTCTCATACCGTGCCACACAATTTACCCCATAATAAGGCCCAACTGACACAACCCTCACAAGTGCTCTACTTACTAATGACCTACCGACCATAGCTAACTTTCCAATTAGTACTCATCCACCTCAACACTCATGCATGCTCTAGTTATTGATGACCTACCAGCCATGGCTAACTTTCCAGTCAGCAATCATTCGACTCTCGCCAGGCTACCAATAAAAAGATCAAGCTTCATCCCCCCCCCCCCCGTCGGGCACGGCTACGTCCAGAACTCCCATTCATACGGTTTCCCAAAAAGGGATATCGATCTAGAATCTATTGCGATTGACTTCCAACTCCCGCTGAGTATCGCTCCCAAACTCCCATTGGGTGACAATTAAACTTTTGATTATGCCAGCTCACTACTAAGACTCACTTTCTTATCTATGAGCATTTAACCAATGCACAATGCTTACAAATACAATTTCAAATCATTTTCCCCTAAAGGCGGTCCATTTCGATGTCCCTTGGACAAAGCCTATTTTCCTTTTTTGTGAAATTCACTCAATTGATGCGGATGCTCATGCATTTTTACACTCATTCACTTCATAGAATTTAGACAACTTTTTATTCTCAGGTGAACAGTGCCCATGAACAACGCACATGAACAATAACTCATGAATAGTGTGCATGAACAGTAACTCGTGAACAGTGTCATGAATAGTAAATTTCAGAATTTAATAACTAATAAATTAAATCCAAAAATCATTAAAACAATAATTAAATTTAACAACCAATCAATTAAAGCTAAACAAGCCTAACTAAGCACATAAACAACATTTAAACCAATAAAGTAAGATTAAACGAAACTAATCTTAGCCACTAATCTAACCACCTATCTTAGGACTAATATAGCTTAATTATAAATCTCTTAAACTAAAATTAACACTAATTAAATCAACCCTAAGCAAGTTTAGGCATTAATCAAACGATTAAGAGCTAAACTCACCCGTTAAATAGGCCGGAGACACGGACGTGGCGTCAACAATGGTGGCTACGCATTGGGACCTCTACCATGACGATCCAAGGCAGTCCCAAGCTCAGAACGGCAACCACATCTCGAACTCCCACTAAAACTTTGAAAAACAGCACTACCAAAGGAGAAACGGAGATGGGCGGCTGATCGGAGCTCCGATGAGGGGTTGGCCAGCAACCGACGGCACTAGGGGGTCCAGGGAGAGTGGTTGGTAGCTGGGCTAGGTGAAAGCTTTGTTGAAATGGGAGAAAATGAGCTGAAAACACAAAACAAGCCTAATTGGGTGAGCTCCAAGTAGTTCGGCAAGCGGTGGCTTCTCGCCAGCGTACGGGTCGACTGGCAGCTCCGTTTGGCAAGCGGCCAAGTTCATCCGTATGGTCTAGGTGTCCTCGACATGGTAGTGGGTGGAGCATGGGCTGACTCTCACGGGAAGACCACTTTTAACTCAAGTTTTTGGAGAAAGGTCAGCTGGAGCAAAACAGGTCAAGACAGTCGAACTGCCACCAGCTTCTAGCCAGCCGGCGAGTCAAACGGCGGCTCCGACCGATGAATGGCCAAGTCCTCTCGTATGGTTTAGATCTCTTGAAGATAATGGTGGGTGGCACATGATCTGATTCATCTAAGAAGCCAACAATCAGCTCAGCTTTATGGAGGAAGGTCAGCTGGAGCGTAAACTGGAAGGAAGGGAAAACGAGGAGAGAGGGAGCTCGGTCAAGAGAGGGCTGAGTGAGGGAGAGAGAGAGTGAAGATAGAGCTGAAGTCTTCTCCATCAAAGCTCTTCAATGCTTGCTCCAACTCCCCATGCAAGTCCCCTCACCTTCTCTCTCTTCCTTTGCACTTATCCAATTGCTTTTATGGGCAATTTGGTCATTTCCACCTCACACAAATTACCAATCTAACCTTGAGCTGAAATTGATGGGTGGGCCTAAGAAATGGGCTTGGAAATGAATAAGAATGGGCTTGGAAATTGATTAGGCTTAATTGGGCTCAAATGGGCTTAAGGTTTGGTAATAGACTTGGAATGAGGAATAGTTGGTTTGGGCCCAATGGGCTCACTCGCTTGCTTTGAGCCCATCATGGTGGTTGTTCCACCTTGGGCCTAAGGCCCACATTGGCTTGGCCCGGCCCACTTCTTCATGGGCTCGCTTCTTCGGTCTGAAAAATCCGTTTTTCCAAGTACTTGGCTTAACTAACGCTGTCGAGTGACGAAGTAGCTTCATCCAAATTCAATTCTGAACATTCTCGATAATTCGAAGTCCAATCTTTAGTTCTCATGCCATGTCAATTTTGCTCAATGCCATTTCAAGTATAACTCAAACTGACGGGTGGCTTTGAGAATTCACACGTAACCGACTCGTGCCAAATCACGCTCAAGACAATCTCGACACATGGACGTCATTGACTACATGAATTTGCAAATGATAGATTCTTATTTCAAAGTACACGATTACTGAGGATCGACCTGGGTCGTTCGCAGGTTCAATAATAGTAAACAGAATCACCTATTATTCCATTATGTTCTGTCCACAAATCGACTTCTAGTTGTCCTTGAAATCGGTCTGCCTATCTACAAGATCGTCCTCACGCAAGTCTTATGGTCAAGTCGTTTTCCCAAATCAAGTTCTTTAGTCGTATGAGTTCTGTCCTCATTAGCCTTTCCCCTCAAGGTTAATATCTCAAGAGTGATCAATTTTGAGTGAGATCAATCAACAATGCATTGACAAAATTCACATTCATTTATCCCTTGGAGGGCTCAAATTTTAGAATGTCGCAATTTCTATATTTTTACTCCTTTATTTTGTGTGTGCTGAGCTATAATTCAAGTATTTGCTGCTCTAGATCTAGACTTTTTGGTTATGTAAATTATAGAAAATGAACGCTAAAGAAGACGAGCTCTCAGATGAAAAGTTTTGAGAGAGAATGAAGGAAATGGCTATGGCTATGGCATCAAGATTTCTTTCTACTCTAATTTAATTTTTTTTCCTTCTTTTATTTACTTTTCTACAAATGTTTAGTCTAGTCCATATATTATATGAATATGTTAAATGGTATCCTTTTGTTAATTCAAGTTAATAAGTTAATAGAATATGATGATGTGATCTCTAACCCATCAACTAAAATGGTGACAGTAAAAACAAGTTACATGTGAAATATCCTAATAAGATATTCATCTAAAATCGAGATATAATAATCCACATCAATGCCTAATTTTTTTTTCCTTTTCTAAAGTAGATGGGAAAATAAAATGAACATGTAGACTTGTCATTTATAAAAATTTAACTAATCCGTGTCATCAAACATGTTTGATATGCTGTTTGAACAAACATAATGACTATATTGGACATTTATCAATATTTTAGGAATCACATTAAATAAATTAAAAATTAAAGACCACATTACACATTGGGCTAAAATTCGAGGAACATGGGTGTCATTTCACTAAGAAACTTAGATTTTATTAGGGAGGGTCATGGCGGTGGATCATCTTGTTAGTTCTCTTCTAGATAGTTGGTTAACTACGGTCATGACTTGGCATATATATGGCCCCCCAGTAGCTTCTCAAGGGCAAAAAGGGAATGATAGTATAATAAGCACTTAACCATTAGTAGGTAGAGGACGTAGTGTACCCAACCTAAATAAAGGAAATAGTAGAGGAACGATCAACGAAAATTCTATAGTCCTTTCTTGAATGCTCTGTAACCTAGCTAAGGCAACCCCAACTTGGTTAGCTTCATGGTAAGCATCATGCTTGATGAAAAGTCGTTAGACTCCACTAGCAAGCCCCAGCATTCCATCCCAAAAAGTTCAATTAGGGCTTGAGGGACGAGCATTTGTCTTACAGCAATGTTAGTGTCCAATCAGTAACTGGTTCAGGCATGTATGTTTAGTTTTCATGCCGATGAAAGCCTGTCACATAACGCCCGAAATTCAGTCATCGCATTGCTATTTATCCAAATGTTCCTGGAGAAGCTGGAAATCCAGTAGGCGTTGGGAGTCTCTATGTGACATCTTGAATTTTCAAATCTGATTTCAATTGAATAAATTGGGCCTTTCGTCGACGCACTTGTAGTGCTATTCTCTGAGCTTATTACTCGTGAGATAACTAGACTATCTAGAGAAGTCATTAAGGGATTTTAATGTAATAAATTTGAGAATTCGACCGGGAATCGACTGCTCAACTATACTAATTTGCGATGGTCATTACGATACAATTAAAAATTGATTAGAGACCGGAGATAGGTCGACTCGACAGAGGTGTGTGATCAAGTATAGGTGATTCCACCTGATTGCAAAATTCTCATCAATTGGCACTAGATCGATTTTCTGTCATTTTGGGTACCTAGTGTCCATATTTGAAACCTTGACATTTTTACAACAACCGAGAGTTGTCAATGTATCGAAGATATACATTGTGACTTGAAAATAATTGACAACGGGTTAATTGCACTAAAAATCCTAAAAGCTACCCGGTAGGTTAGGTCATGCTAAAATCGTATCAGATTGAAATTAACCGTGAATTTGAACTCAATTTCAGAAATTGAAAATCCTATCCTGTCACGACTTATTTTAAGAATGTCTACTCATCTTTCGAAGAATTTTCGGTGATTTCAGGATTTTTACGGAAATTCGATTCGAACATTTTAGAAAATGAATGGAAATTCGGATTAACTGAATTAAAGAGATTTTCGACTTGCAAACCGAGCTACTTGGCGAAGGGAATTGTAGAAATTATGTGGGCTTTTTTTACATCAAAATTGGACATCAAGTTTTGGAATTTGTTGAAGAAATTGAAGTCCAAGATTGAGTAAATTCGAATCTAGAAGAATGCAGCAATTTTGGGCTTCAAAATTGGATTTATTTGTGAAGATAATTTCAAGAAAGAAATAAGAGACCAAATAAGATGAGATTAAAGATGATTGGGGGACCAAGCATTTGGGATATGTTTTGTTGGCTTTTTATTTTTCTTCCTCGGCACGTCTCCACGCTGCCCTCTCCCTTCGCGTCGCTGGTCTTCCCCCTCATCCTCTCTCTCTCTCTTTCTTCGAACACTTCTCTCTCCCGCATCCCTCGGTTCTACCTGTTTCCCTGCAACTTCTTTTCTTCAATTGTTTCCACTGAAACAACCCTCCATCTTTACATTGTAATCAGCCACACGCTAGCTCCACTCATGCCTAGTCAACAACAATGCCTGCAGAAGCCCCTTGTTTGACCGAGCAACTCCCTTCGTGCGCCACCTGCTGCCTCATGTTGCCACAACCGAAGCTGCTTCTTGCAGCTATCATCCAAGCGCGCGTCCCACCAAAGCAAGCTGCAGCGGCTGTCCAAGCCCGTGTCTCCACCAGTCAACCATCAGCAAAAGAAGACCTCATGCGACCCTGTAGCCCATCAAAGCCCATCTCTCTCGCTACAGCGTTAATCTCCGCACGAACCTTGGCCGAATTCAGCCTTGGCCGTGAGCTTTGCGAGCCAATTTTCGGGCCTAATCCGTGCCCCGTTAGCGTTGCTGTTTTGGGATTTATCGATCCTTGTCACGTCCCTATCATTTTGGTCCGAGCGGATCGCAAATCAAGTGAGTTATCTCACTAAACCTCGCTTAGTAGGTTAATTGTGCTTAAAGGATAATTAAATTAAGTTAATTAAGGTTTATGTGGTTGGTTAGATTATATTAGTTATTTAAATATCCAATTTTGCATGTTAGGTTGAATTAGGGCCTAGATAGGTTGTATTAATTATCTAGATTGGTTCAGGAATTTTTCCAAGCCTGTCTTGGGATTTAATTAGACAATTTCGGCCTAGGTTAGCAATTTTGGCATTTAATTGATTTATTTATTTATTTTTGATAATTAATTAATTAACTAATTTTTTGGAAATTAGACCGGGATAGATGGTGATCGGAATTTCGTATTGATTGTGATGGTATGCGTGGTTTATTTAATTGAATACTAGATTGTGCAAATTGAGTGTTGTTTGAAATTTTAGGTAATTATCCCAAAATTGAATAACTTCATTAATTAATTAGAAATTACCGAGGCGTCGGTTTACAATGCCAAAAATGTCTTTATAAATTATATAAATAGTGGGATTTTCTAAAAGAAATATATTATATTTTTGGCGCAGACCAACCGTATACCCATACACGATTATTTTTATCAAGTATTTTTAACACGAATGAAATAGGTTAGGACATCATTTTAATTGAGGAATTCAAGTGACAAACACAATGTCTTTGGCCAGGAGTGAATAATTGTGTGATGGTTTACATAGTGAAGGCAGGTTAACTATTGGAAGTTGACGTGATGTATGTTGTGCTGAGAGAAATCAATGGGTCATGAGCAAGTAAATGACTAAGTACTATACGAGTAGAAGACTTCGTGTGAGTCACCCTAGTACCTTATACCATTGCTTATTGTAGTCAAGGGCTAAGTATTACATGACGACCTGAGTCGCATGGGAATTACCTCTAGTGTCCTGCAGTATTGTCATGCATAGTAAATGGCTAAGTACTACACAATGATGAAAATTCGTGTGAGTCACCTCTAGTGCCTTATACTATTTCCTAGTGCAATAAAGGACTAAGTACTACATGATAGCAAGATTTCATGTGAGTTACCTCTAGTGCATTATATTATTGCTTTTTGTAGTGAATGGTTAAGTGCTACACGATAGCGAGACTTCATGTGAGTTACCACTAGTGCATTATATTATTGCTTTTTGTAGTAAATGGCTAAGTGATACACGATAGCAATACTTCGTATGAGTTACCTATAGTGCCTTATACTATTATTATTTGTGGTCAAGGACTAAGTACCGCACAATGACAAGACTTCATGTAGGGTCACCTCTAGAGCCTTAATTCTAATTTTTCAGTTGGAATGTTGAGAGTAAAGTATCGGGTTTAGATGGAAACCCCAATATGGTTTACTGTGCTTGATTATGGGACGAAATTGTGTGACATAGAATAAGACGTGTCATAACGATTTGGCCTTATAATCGAGACTCTTGTGGATTGTTTAATTGAATGATGGATTAATGGTGTTGATTCAATTGAGTGATTGATTCCTTGACTAAGATTGAATGAGATAATCAAAATGCTCTGGTGTTGTTACTATACTTATGTGGTATATGAATTGTACTAACATGTAGGAGGGAATTGAGGCGAGGTAAGTTCCTTATTCTCATTGAGTTATTGTGTGGCTAGGTCACCCTTAGCGTATTTACTTCCTAATAGGAGTTTAGGGGGTGGACTTGCTGAGACATTATCTCACTGGTTATTGTATAATCATTTTCAGGTCCGTAGGTGGTGGTCATGGAGGACCGAAGCCCCGGGATTTTGTGGAGGTAAAGTATGAAGGATCGGTGTCTGTGTCCTACTAGTATGTTATATGATAACTTCTTTTGAGAGTCGATAATTTTTGTATGCTCTTACCTAGACTCCTTTTTTATATAAACACAGTTGCTTATAAAAACGTGCTTTTGTGAAATGTTGCCCCGCTTTTCTATCTAATGTTGTTTATTGTCATGAGTTATTGTTTCGCTTCCGCATGTGCATTAAAAATGAAAGGGTCAGTGACTAGTACTGGAAAGTCGCAATTGTATCAACCGTAGTGGGATGTGTGCACACACGAGGGTCGGGACATGACACTCGAATCGCACCTCTTGCACCTGCTCGTCCCAAATTGCCTAAGGCCAACCTGTCAAGGATCTGGTTTAGACCAATGAGTGGTCCAAACTAACGAACAAAAGCACTAGTTGTCATCAAATGGAGACCTCCTTTCTCTTCCTGTGTAAAGCTAGAACAGAGATCAACTCGTGCACCCAATTAAAGGTTAGCTCAGAATCACACAAAAATGTTGAAGATTTTGAATCACAACAAGATCACTAGATCAGGGTCCTTAACTTCATCAATAAATAGAAGGTAAAGATGCGGAATGGGAATCTCTTATCTTCACATATCAAATTGTTTCTTGACAACTTGGATGGGATAATGACCGCTTTTTATTGTAGACTTGTCTGGATTATGGCCAAGGATAGCTTCAAGGAATGTTGGGGGCCGCTAATGGCTTTTTTTTAATTCATGGCCTCCTTATCTTTGGAGTTTAGGCAACAATATGACTTCAGAAAACATTTACATATTTTAGTTCCATGCAGATATCATCTTCTTACATCTACATTTCCTGGGACTTATTTAAGTTAATGCTATACAATGTACGCTCATTATTGCCATCTTCAAGAGCCATTTCATTTAATTCGCATCAAAAGACAACCTCAAATGTCAGTGTTTTTATCATTCAGTATTAAGCTCTTGGTTGGGTTCGCATGTGTGATGGCTATAGTTCTTGCATAAAAGAAGCCTATTACTCGTCTGATTTTGATATAGTGAGTCTCACATGTGCTCTTCAATCGAAGAATGTAGGATTCCATTCATTTTGACGCAAGCGTTGTGACGTGATATTCCAAAGGCCACGGCATCAAGAAAGAAAACTAACAGCGTTAAAGAGCTGGGAATAAATTTAGAAAAGTGACGCAGTAGCTCCTGTCCAGCACAACCTCTCCAAACACAAACTGGGAAGAAGAAAAGACATGTCGAGTTCACTGCTCTATGGCATCACCGAGAGAGTCCTGCAAAAGCTGGGCTCTCTTGCCCTTTAAGAAGATGCCTTAGTTGATGATGGCATTGAAGCCAAGCTGAGGAAGCTTCAATATGCTTTAGCTACCATTAAAGGGGTGCTCTTGGATGCTGAAGAGAAACAGTGGCACAACTACAAGCTCAGAGCGTGGTTAGAGCAGCTTAAAGACGTCTTGTATGATATCAAGGACTTACTTGATGGTGTCCGTTGGGAAGCCTTGAGGAAGAAACTAAATGGTCAGCAACGAAAATATGGCAAGGTACGCCACTTCTTTTCTTGCTCTAATCCCTTCGCATTCCATCTAAAAATGGGA
The DNA here is from genome assembly GCA_019915185.1 of Eucalyptus camaldulensis. Lineage (NCBI taxonomy): Eukaryota > Viridiplantae > Streptophyta > Magnoliopsida > Myrtales > Myrtaceae > Eucalyptus > Eucalyptus camaldulensis. Next base: position 17,739,854 of record JAHSVA010000005.1, read on the forward strand.
AAAAAGATTAGTGCAATAGGAGGAAGGTTGAAGTAGATGGTTGGTGAGATTAAGGGATTCCGTCTCAACAAGTGTGCCTATGATGGCGGTGCAGTAGGAGTAAGGGTGAGAGAGACAAAACCAAACTTAGTGAGAGGATTTGATCCCATCGTTGGGAGGGATGCTGATAAAGATAAGATAGTTGAGCTCTTGAGGCAACAAGATCCACCTAGAGATGGCACGAACCTTTCCATGATTCCCATTGTCGGAGTTAGAGGTTCGGGCAAGACTTCACTTACTAGTTTGGCGTTCAATGATGATAGAGTGCATGAACACTTTGCTTTGACTATTTGGGTAGCATGCCCAATAGTTCAATGTGAGGCTAATCGTGGAAAGGATCATCCGGAGTAAACTTGGCCAAAGTTTAAACAACTTGGACTATCCCCAATTGCAGACCCTTCTAAAGGGCATCATAAGTCTCCGCGGGCTCTTACCGATCCTAGATGACGTGCAAAAATGAATCAGGCTAGATGGGAAACAGTCTCAGTTAGCCGAAGCTGCCAATGGAACCAAGGTTATTGTGACTACGTGAGATGCCAAAGTACCTGTCATCACAAGTTCCCTTATGTAAAACTTGCAGAGCCTTTCACATGAAGACTATGTCCTTGTTCAAGACATGGGCATTTGACCAAAACGAATGGGAAATGAGCCAGCGACTCCTCCAGATTTGTGACATCCTGATTTTTGACCTTATCTCGATAATATGAATTGTGCTTTTCATCAATGCACCTATAGTCTTTTTCTCTAAGATGGCCACTCATGAGATAACTAATATATCTGATGAAGCCATTAAGGAATATAAATGCTACTGACTTGACAATTCGACCAGAAATCGACTGCTTGACCATGCTAATCTGCAATGGTCAATACGACACCATTAAAATCGATTGGAGACCAGAGATTAGTCTATTCGACAGAGGCATGTAATTAAATTATAGGTGATTCCACCTGATTACAAAATTTTTGTCAAACTGCACTAAACCAATTTTTTTATTGATTCTATACCATTTGTCCGTAATTGAAATCTTGAGATTTTCATGACAACCGAGGATCACCAATGCGTCGAAGATGGACAATTTGGATCGAAAATAATCGTCCACGGGTCAAGCACGTTAAAAATTCCTAAAAGCTATCCGGTAGGTTAGGTCACGCTAAAATTGCGTCTGGTTGAAATTAACCACGAAATTGAACTCGGTTTCAGAAATTAAAAGTTATGGCGTGTCACGATTTATTTTTAGGACATCAACTCATCCTTTGAAGAATTTTTGGCGAGCTCGAATTTTCAGCGAAAAATCAAAATTGGACGATTTAAAGCTAGGAAATTCGGAAGGCTATTTTTTAATGCATTTGTGGCCTTCAAGTTGGATCAATTTATGAGAAAATTGTGGATTTGGTGTGGACACCTTAGTTGGTATTTTTGGGGACCAAATTGGATTGAATTGGAGAGATTTGCTGTGAAATTGAAGAGGGAATTGATGAAATTCGTAGGCCATGGGAGCTGCAACATTTGGGACATCATTTGTGGCTTGTGGAGGAAGATTGAGTGGGGCAATTGGCTGTGGATGAGGCTAAAAACTAGTGGGGGCCTTGTACTTGAGTTCTTGAGATATTTTGGCTTGATTCTGTCGCCTCTTGTCCCCCTTTCCAGCTGCAGCAGCCCCATCTTCTTCTTCCCCAGCTTCTTCTTCATTTGGATCAGCTGAAGACTTCATTTCCAGAGCAACAAGTAGCCACCAATCCCTCATCCATGTTGCTTCGTCCGTTGACGTTGCTAGTCCGCCCGAACAGCCTGCACCGCCCGCGAGCTGCTTAAGCGCTAGCTTGCCTCCCACTCGCGTCCTCGCCGTCTTGAGCCCTTCGTCCACCGTTCTTTGTTCGCCTTGAGCCAGCCCGTTCGTGCCTTGGCCGCCGTCGCTGGTCCTCAATCCGTCGTTGCCTCCACCTAGTCTCGCCTTGCCATTCTCACGCCAGCCAAGCCCCTGACCAACCTCTTCAATTCAGCCACAAAATCGAACCCACAGCTTGGGCTGTGAGCTTCGTGGGCCTTTTTCGAGCCCTTCCAAGCCTCCCTTAACGTTGCCGTAGGCCCGAGTTTTGCTTGCCTCCGCGTCACCGTCACCGTGAACCGGTTTATTTGCTAATCTGGTGAGTTTAGCTCCTAAAATCTACTTAGGAAATTAATTATGCTCAGAGGAGGATTAGTTTAGATTAAGTTTGGATTAGGAGGAATAGTTAGTGTAATTACTTATTTAGTTAGTTAATTAGATTAATTAGGTAGTTAGATTAGTTTAGTTATGGGTTAATTAGTTTATGTGATTTAGTTAGCTTAGTAGATTATTTAATTAGTCCAATTAGGTGGTTAGATTAGTGCATATAGCTTAATTAGTGATTTATTTAATTATTTTTGCGTTTATTTAATTATTTTGTAATTTATTTAATTATTTTGTAATTTATTTAATTATTTATTTATTTCTGGAAATTATACCGGGATAGCCAGTCGTTAAAATTTTGTCCCGATTGTCATGGTGCAGTTAGTTTGTGCAATTGAGTACTAATTTGTGCAATTTGATGCTGAGTGTTGATTTTGAATTATTATTCAAAAATATTAAATTTTTGGTATTTGATTAAAAAATACCGGGTGTCGGTTTTGATAACGAAAATTTTTTTAGTAATATATAAAATCGTGGAATTTTAAAATGATGGGATATCACGCTTTATGGTTCGATTTGATCGTGTGTCCACGCACACTTCTTTTACCGGGTGTTTTTAATATGAAGAAAATAGGCCAAGTACATTATTTAAATTGAGGCATTTGAGTGCAAAGCACAATGTCCTTGGTTGGGATTGGAGATGCATGGATTTGTTATTGGAACCCGTCACGAGCGTTTATGCCGAATGATGCTCCTTCGGAAATGCCCCACGTCAATAGATGACGGTCATAGTGGAGGCTGGGCTGATGCACCTTTGGAAATGCCGTGTAGATGTAGATGTTGACGTGCTCGATGGTGCAAGACAACGCCCAGCTATGCCGGATGACCACTAACTATTGAGTCGGCCATGGCCGTTGGGTCGTAACTAATTGGAACACCTAAATGAGTGATTTGATCGAGCCTTATGAGACAAATTGCGTGGTACAGAATAGGACGTGTCATAACGATTTGACCTTATAATTTGAACCCCTGTAATTGATTGATATGTGGAAAGTGAAGCGTTTCAATTACCAAATACATTTACTATATGCATGTGTTATATGAGCTATACTGATGTACATGGAGGTGCTGAGGCAATGTAAGTTCTCTATGAAGTGTGTATAGGCTGTCTCTAGATGTATTACCTTCCTAATCAGGGTTTAGGCTGTAGACTCGCTAAGACATTATCTCACCCCGTCTTGGGTTACTTTTCAGGTCCATAAATGGAGGTGTGCCACGTCTGTTTTGGGTGGCCACGAGAGGCGAAGACCCAGCGTACCACACTCCCTATCCACAGGAACCCTAACTGGACCCGAGAGCTCATCATGACTACTATTTGGGTTGATGAGAGCCAGCCTTAGTTGGTACCTCACCGATTCAAGGTGTTGTTTCGTCGTGGGCCTAACAGTGTTCAGGAGGGCCCCCTAGATGGCTTCGACGGACCTACTATCAATGACGAGTATGTGGAGGTACTCAACCCTGTAGTGGATGCCGATATTATAGCTAATATCGAGGCGTACCAGTTGCCTGAGGGTGAAGAGCCCGCAGCCATAGTAGCTGACCCATTAAATGTCGACATCCCTAACAGTGTCGTAATAGACCCGAATCCCAAGTAGGTAGGGTTCGAGGTAGGGTTAGCTTGGTAGCATCTTTTTGAGTTAGGCTTTTGTTTATAAACTAGCTTTTTATATAAACCTTGTTTGTTTATAAAAGTGTGCTTGTGAAATTTGATCGTCCTACTTTTCTATCTCATGTTTTGTTCTCTGGAGATTATTTAGTTTGTTTTCACTTGTGCAATAAAATGAATGGGTCGGCAACATGTCCTGGGAACGTTGCACTTCAATTGACCATCGAGGGATGTGCGCGCGCTCGAGATTTAGGGCGTGACAAGGGATGAAATTGTAGGGAGATGTAGAGTCCCTTTGGTAGTGGAGATGTTGGGCGGCTTACTGTACTCAAAGGACAATGAACGATTCTGGGAACTAGTGAGAGACCATGATATGTGTATCCATAGATAGAGGAGGACATTCTATGCATCCTGAAACTGTGTTACATCTATTTGCCATCCCACTTAAAACAATGTTTTGCCCTGTATTCATTTTTTCGTGGAGGCTGCATCATCTTAAATTTTGATATAGCTTATTTTTGGACTGCGTGTGGGCTCATTCCACCATCAAATGAAAATGGAACTCCTGAAGACACCTGTAGCAAGTACTTGAAAGAGTTGTGGTCCAGATCCTTCTTCCAAGAACCCTTGCAGAGCGGTCTATCTCTCAATTTTAAAATGCATGATTTACTTTATGATCTAGCATTATCAGTATCAACAGAACAACTCGATTGCTCCGTGCTCAGTCATAGTTCCTAGAGAATCACAGAGAACTCGACACATTTCATTATTGCAAACTGTTTCATCAGGGCAATTGAAAGAGAACGAAGCCCCATCATTCTTGAGCAGGTTAAAGTCAAACAAAGTGCAAATGATTTGCTGTGAGTCCCAGGACACATTCAATACAAGAGATGTTGAGTGCGAGTACTTGAGGTTTATAAAAGTGCCCATTTCCAGCTATGAAGAGTTACCAAGTTCCATAGTCAAGTTGAAGCATCTCAAAGTGCTTTGCCTGAGGGGTAATTGCCGCATGAAGAAACTGCCGGATGCTATCTGTAAGCTACATAGTTTGCTGCTTTTATCTGTCTCCAGGTGCTCAGAACTAGAGGAAGTGCCTCAAGACATAGATAGGATGATCAACCTTCGATTTCTATCATTGACCACGAAGCAGAAAAGTCTACTAGAGAGTGGAATTCATCGAATGATGTCTTTGAGGTACTTGTTCATCCGTAATTGTCAAAATCTAGAAGTGTTGTTTGGAGGCACAGTATGCTTGAACAACCTTCTACATTTGGTAATAGACAATTGTCCACAACTGCTGTCTCTGCCGCTGGTTGAACTGACTGCGTTGGAGTCATTGGTGATCGAAGGTTGTGACAAGATCATATTGACTCAGCTTGAGGATAATGAATCAGACCTCATCCTGAAGCTTCGTTTCTTCACTGTCTCGGCTTCACCACTATTAGTGTACTTGCCGCCGTGGCTTCTGGCCTCTGCTGACACCTTAACACCTTAGAGGAGTTGGACATTAATGACTGCATAAACTTGATGGCTCTACCGGAGTGGCTGCAAGGTCTTACACATCTCAAAAAGCTTCATATCTTTGGATGTCCTCGATTATCGTCGATGCAAGGAGTGGATTTGCTCACTGCACTCCAAGAGTTGTGCATTGCAGACTGCCCCGGACTGAGTAAAAACTGTCGGATGGAAGATGGTGAGCTTTGGCCTGAGATTTCTCATGTGCCCTTCATCAAGGTTGACTGGAAAGTGGTCCAAACAAATGATCATTAGGTATGTGTCGCGCCTATCCTCTATTCTTCTTCTCACTTAGTAAAGTGTCGGCCTTTTTCAGTACCCATTGCTTATTTATTGGATGTTCAATCTACAAGTCTAATTCTAGGGGAGTTGAATGACTGCCGATTTGGGATGAAAGCAATCTAAGTATAAGATGTCACGATTTAGTTCTGCATTGAATGTCTACTTAATACACTGTTGTCTCTTCATCGTGACAATAATATAACAAAGTCGACAGTCCATTTGGCTTTTGAATTTTGACAACAAACGGATGTATATTTGCGTATTAGTCAATTGGTCCTTTTGCTGTGCTCTTGTTGGAGTTAGAAGATGTCGGAGGAGTAGACATAACTAGATCATATGCAGTAGCGCTCTACATTTTGGTAGCTCTGTCGGTTCACATTCACAATCAAATTTTTTGTTTACGGGTTTGATTGCAGGTTATAGCATCTGGAGAGAGACTGATCTCTATAAATCTATATTTCAGAAGTTCATAAATCTGCTGAACTCTTCCCAAGTGACAAGGCCAAGAGAGTCAGCATTTTCTGGAATTATGTACCTTGTGTTCAGGTTGACTTCTTCTTTAAGTAGACCGAGACTCATTCTGTTGTAGTTTGAATGCGTTTCAACGCTTGTAATTTCTTTAGAGATGAAGACAAAGCTAAATGTTGTCAGTCTGCCCTCTTGAGGAATGTTTTCATGCGTTCTGGCTTTGGAAAGTATTCATTTCTCTTTGACGTTAGACAACTTATCTCATTGCAAAATTAACTTTGTCTGAATGATCTTTGGAATATGATGAGTTCAAAGGAATGTGTGCAATTCAAAAAAAAAAAAAAAATAGCACCTAGTAGCACGTACACATCTATTCGAGCCGTTACATGTAATGATAGTTGCGGGATCAAGCGATTAAATTGATAAAACTAGAACCTTAAAGAAAGACTTGGGATACATCGAACCTAAAGTGGCGAACAAAGTAGAGTGGTGCATGAATTGTTATTTGGGTAAAAATGTTAGTGTTTTGTCCGTGATTAGTGGAAGTTAATTATATGTTTATTTGTTATTAAGCATTAATAACTAATAACTAAGTTAATGGCCCTCTTCACCTTTCTTCTTCTTCAATTTTGCTGTCTATTTGGTTTTTTTTTTTTTTTTTGGAATTGGGGGGGGGGGGGGCTGGGAAGAGAGAGAGAGACCCTGGTTTTTCTATTAGAGAGAGATGACTGAAACTTCCAAGAAACTTTAGCAAAATTTCACATAATTTTTTTCCCTATTTTCAGGTAGTATGTGGAGAGGGCCAATAGATTTTTATTTTATATTTAAATGGAGAACCTTGGTTCTCTAATGCATATCATGGTTAAAGAGCAGTGATTCTTATGATGCCCTTATCCTTAAAAAAATTGAAAGCGGACCCCAAGTCCATATTGTACACTTAAAAACTTGGGTGGGTTGGCATGTGACGGCCACAATAATTGTATAAAAAAAGCATTCGGTTATGCTCTGCTTTTGATGTGATGTTGGTGCAGGCAATCAAGAAAAGAAGAGTTCAACTTGGGTCTCAGATGGTCCATCATTAAGAAATGTAACATTTCGTTTAGCTTTTAGTAAGGTAAGGTTCTAAATGGTGGCGCTCTTGTGTGAAGCAAGCGCTATAATGTAAGTAATGCTTCGAGCGCCACCCCGTTAAAAAGAAAACTAGCAGTGTTGTAGAGCCGGAGGAATATTGATTTATTACTTCGGTCTTTAAGGAGTACTCGAGGGGCTGAATTGTGCTATGTTTTTCAAAGTTACTGAGTGGCTCTAGTTTAGCATAACCCTCCAACTCCATCACAAACCAGGGATTGGCGAGTTCAGTGCTCTATGGCGTCGCAGAGAGGGTCCTGTGGAAGCTGACCTCACTTGCCCTTCAAGAAAATGCCTGGTTGATGATGAGATTGAAGCCAAGCTACAACTACGGGGAAAATTGTCTAAAAAGTCCTAAATTTATGACACTTTTTGACAATTTAGTTCTAAATCTTTTAATTTTGCTAATTGAGTCCTAAGTATTTCATATTTTATTAATCATGTCTATTTGGTCAACTTTGACATATTGGCCGTGTCACGTAATACAGTTAGCATTGACATGAATAATTTTTCAATAATATTTTAATTTTTTTCAAGTTTTTTATTTATTCCTATTTTTCTTTTTCTTTTATTTCCTTCTTCCTTCTTAGAGACCTTGTCGGCCTCAAATGAGCCTCCCTTGCCCCTGGCGAGGCTCACCCTCACCATCGCTAAGTGAGATCGGTCTCGTCGTGGCTGGGCAAGCTCGACCTCCCTAGGGGCATGTGAGGCTCACCCTCGCTAGTGACCGATGGGGGCATGGCATGTGAGGCTTACCCTCACTAGTGACCGATGGGGGCAAGCTTCGCCAAAGGCTAGCAATCTTCCTAGCCCTCACCTTTGGCTAGTCAGCAAGACTTGACGGCCAACTAGAGGATGAAGAATAGAAGGAAACAAAAAAAGAATAAGAAAAGAAACAAGTTAATAATAAGTAATTGAAAAATATATTAAAATATTCTTAAAAATTATTCATATTAGCGACTACTGTTGTCACACTACGTAAGATGATCAATGTCCACATCAGTGATTTCCGATTAAAATTGGTTGCATTAACTCAATTGGCAAAATTAAAAGATTTATAATTGAATTGGTAAAAATGTAATAGGTTGAGAACTTTCTATATAATTTTCTATCTTTAAAGGAATGCATTTGGATGCGGAAGAGAGACAGGCTGTAATATGGCGCCCAAATGAAAAAACATGTTGACTCGGTCAACAAAGCAACAGTGGACGCCTAGCTTAATAAAAGGGATCGAGAGCTTGCAGAAATGGGGAGGAAAGAGGGAAAAGAAACGACAGGAAAAACGAGAGGAGAGAGGAAAAAGGGAAGAGGAAAACTCATGCATATACACCGCTGGTCCTCGCCAAATTGGGTCTTCTTTGATTCGCAATGCTCAATAAGTGCCTGTATCCTTCATTCTTCAAATTGGAAATATTTTCGAAGTTAAGACTTAAATTCAAAGTTTAATGAAATTCGAGCCATAAAATTCAATTTTGAAATTATGAAATTATGAAATTTCATGAAAATGGTGAGTTATGACATTGTCAAGCCATGTGATTTGATAGGAGTTGATTTGGATCGATAGTTTGATTTGAGTGAGAATTTTAGAGTTTCGCATGAGAGTTCCGCATTGCAAATGGTTACTTTGGGTGAACGATTTGTTGTTGCATATGAGTTATTTTGTTAACGTTGAAGCGTAGTTTACCCAATTCATAGTTGAGGTAGCGTTTTACTCAATTTTGAAATCGATTCTCATTTAATTGATAAGATTACGATATTATTAGCTTATTTAACTATGCATTGTTTGGTTTTGGACAATCCAAAGTGAGTGTTGCATTTGTGAATGGTTTGAGAATGGTTTTAGAAAATGTATTGTGAAAGGATATATATAATGAACTCATTTATGAAAGGAGTTTGGAAATGATTTGAGAAATGCTTTACAAAAAGTATTTTGGGTGAAATGCTTTACAAAAAGTATTTTTGGTGAATGAGCTATGTTGCGAAAAGGTTATTTGTTTTGATTTGTGAAACCAATATGTGATATATATTATGGATTGGTTTGTGAATTATTGGAGTTGATGGATTGATGTTCATGACCGCTAGGAACCCAACGAAGAGTTGTAAGTATGCATATCATACAAAGGCTAAGTGTTACATAGGGTTGCGAGCCTTGTTAGATCCACCTCTAGGGCCTTATAGTCAAGGATTAAGTGTTACATGCCAATGCGAGTGTCGTGGTGTAAGTCTCTTGGGAGCTACCTCTAGCACCTCAAACTATTGATAATGCAAGTCGAGCGAGAGCCATCTTTAGGGCCTTATACATAATCAAGGTCTAAGTGCTACATAGAGATGCGAGTCTCATGAGGCCCAACTCTAAGACCCTTGTATTATTTATATACATTGATCAAAGGTTAAATGCTACATGATGACGCAAGTTTCATGTGAGCCACCTCTAAAGCCTTAAGATGAATATTGAGTATGGAATGGACTATTGGAATGTGATTTGACGAGATTGATTATTGAATTGGATGATTGATATGGTTTTGATATTACTGATGAAACGGGTATTATTGCTAAAAATATAGTTATGTTGAAGTAATACATAATGTGTTTTATTCTTATAGGTTTATTAAATTCTGAATTGGTATAAATGAGTTATGTCCTTGAGTCTTAGATGTGTATTGAGGAGGCTCGATCTATTTAAAAGAGACATACTATTCATTGAGTAGTGGTTGCTTATTTCATTCATCTTTCATATTTTTCAAGTTCCTTAGTTAGCCGCAAATAGTATGAGGGCGCTTTTGATAGGAACTTTTTGGAAGTAATACATAATGTGTTTTTATGACTATTGATAGTTGTTGGGTATAGTTGTTAGCTAGAAATGTTAAAAAAGATTTGGATAGATTGTAGAAACTTTTATGTTGTAACCATTCTTGTTGGTTTATCAACCTTCTGGATTAGGTATACATAGTTGAAAATATATATTTTGATAATAGGTTGTTATTTTGATTTGAGAATATCCTTTGAGTGGAAGGACGGCCATGTCATCTATCACTCTTATTGGTTTTGGGGCATGACACATGCATACAACCAAAAGCTTAGAGCGTGGTTAGAGTAGCTTAATGATGTCTAGGACTTGTTTAATGATGTCCAGTGTGAACTTGAAGCCTTGAGAAACAATTGAACGGTCAACTACCGAAACTCGGCAAGTTAAGCCACTTCTTTTCTTGTTTTAATCCCTTCATATTCCGCCTCAGATTGGGAAAAAAGATGAGTGATATAGGAGGAAGATTAAAGCAGATGATTGCTGAGATTGAGGAGTTTGGTCTCAACAACCAAGCCTATGATGGAGTATTAGTAGGAGCGAAAGCGAGAGAGATGAAACCAAACTTTGTGAGAGGATTTGATCCCATCACTAGGAGGGAGGCTGATAAAGACAAGATCATTGTGCTCCTGATGCAGCAAGATCTGCCTACAGATGGTGCAAACCTTTCGGCAATTCCCATCGTCGGAATAGGAGGTTTGGGCAAGACTGCACTTGCTAAATTTGTGTTCAATGTTCGACCAGAAAACAAAAATGGTGTTCAATGACGATAGAATGAGGGAGCACTTTGCTTTGCTAATTTGAGTCAGCATGTGCTATGATTTTAGCATGCGGCTAATAATGGAAAGAATCATCCGACGTGCCCTTAATCAGAGTTTAAATTACGTGGACTATCGCAAGCTGCAAACTCTTCTAAGAATTGTTACTAGTCACGGAAAGTTCTTACTCTTCTTACATGGAGAGGGGAAAATGAACCAGGATGAATAGGATGATTTGAGGGACGAGTTGGCAGAAGCCGCTGATGGAAGCAAGGTGAGTCTGACCGCATGCGACTCAACAGCTACTATGGGAATGGGTTTTGTATTGGTGTGCAACCTACAGGGCCTTTCACATTAAGAATCAATGTCCTTATTCAAGAGATGGGCGTCTGAGAAAAATGAGCGGGAAATAAGTCCCTATCTCCTGCAGATTGGAAATCAAATCCTAGAGAGATGCAGGAGAGTTCTGCCGGTGTTGAAGATGCTCGGCAGCCTACTGTACTCAAAGGACAACAACCAATCTTGGGAGCTGGTGAGAAACAATAACGTGTGTAGATCCACACAGGTAGAGGAGGACATATAATGTATCCTGAAACTGTGTTACAATCATTTGCCATCACACTTGAAACATTGTTTTGCCCTGTGTTCATTTTTTTTTGTAGAGGCACCCGCATCACCTATTTAAGTACGGCTTACATTTGCACTGCGTGTGGGCTTGTCCTATCATCAGATGGAAACCAAACTCCTGAAGTAGCCCGTGGCAAGTGCTTCAAAGAGTTATGGCCCACATCCTTCTTCCAAGAAGCCTGGCAAGCCGACACAGATCTTGTTTTCAGAATGCATGATTTACTATATTATCTTGAATTATCAATACCAACAGAACAAAATTACTACTGCGAACTTAATGTCAATTCCCAGAGAGTTCCAGAAAGAACTCGACATGTTACACTACCGTGTACTAATTCGTGTGGAAGAGTGAAAGGGGACCACGCCCACCCTACTTAACCAAGTAAAAGTCACAATGAGTGTGAATGATTAACTATGAATCGAAGGACACATTTGATGCGAGAAGATCTGTCAACAGCATATCTAAGTGCAAGTAGTTAGGGTTTTTGAACTTGTATTCTTCTATCTTTGAAAAGTTACCTAGTTCCTACCTAGTAAGCTACGTGGTCTGCTGTTTTAATCTCTTGCTAGGTGCTCGGGATGGTTGACAACATAGCAGCAAAGTCTCCTTGAGAGCGGATTTTCATCGCATGAAGTCGTTGAGGTACTTGCAGTTCCGTAATTGTGGAAATCTAGAATTTTTGTTTGGAGGCAGAATATGCTTGAACAGCCTTACATCTTTGATAATAGAAAATTGTCCGTGACTAATGTCCCAGCTGCTGGGCGAACTGATTATTAGGGAAATTTGATTATTGATGAAGACAGAACAACAGTTATAGATTGCTTTGATGCGTGATGACGATGGCTGTTCTTAAGGTATTATTTGCTTCCATTACTATCGATTTTAGAATAAATATATCTCTAGGATATAAACCGAAGTGGCAGAAAAATGAATTCCACAATTACTCAATTTCTCTCTTGGAATCTCACCTTAAATGTGCTATCAAAATTGTGTGTATGAAAAGAAAAGTAGAAAGAGTTACAAAGAAGAAGTTGTTTTGAATCCTTGAACAACTGTAATTATTATGAACAATGTGTAATCTGGTCCCTATTTATAGACAAATAATCGACACCTGTTAAAAATAAATACCTTATCCCTTCCATCATCATTTTTAATGATGAACTATTATCACTTTTCATATCAACAATCACTTATTTTCATAATCAACAGTCACATATTTTCATAAACATGAGTCATCTTTTTCATTACCCAGAGTTATCCGTTTCATGTCTAGAAGTCGCCTCTTTTCTTGATAGCAAACTCGCACTAGAGTCATTGCAGACTGTAGGCTGTGATAAGCTCATGCTGACTGAGCGTGAGGATGAGGAATTGGACCTCTTCCCAAAGCTTCGATTCTTCACGGTCTCAGCTTCACTTCGATTGGGGCACTTGCCCCAGTGGCTTCTGGCCACTGCGAACACCATGGAGGAATTGTGCATTTTTTATTGCAAAAGCTTGGTGGCTCCACTGGAACGGCTGCTACAATTTTACACTTCTCAACAAGCTTCACATTTGCAAGTGTCTTCAACTGTCGTTGATGCAAGGAGTATATTTTCTTTTTCTCACTGCACTAGAAGAGTCAAAGGCGTAAGGTGGAAGATGGTGAGCTCTGGCCTGAAGTTTCGCATGCGCCCTTTGTTAAGGTTGACGGCAAAGGGGTTCGGTCAGATGATCATTAGGTACGTGCCAGGCGTGTCCTCTCTCCTTTTTCCCAGGATGAATTTTGATTCAATGTCTATCACTTGTTTAATGGATGTTTCAGGTGATAAGTACACTAATGGTACCATAAGTTGTGTACGGCGCTCACTTTGGTATCAAAAATTTCTGTCGGATCACTTAACTGTTAAAAAATTTGAAAAACGCTCACTTTGGTGCCAACGCCAATCTAATCGGCCAGAAATCTAACGTGGCGTTTTTTTATTAAATTTTTAGGCTGACATGACTTGCCGGAGAGCACAATCAGCATCTAAACCACAAAAACGACGTCGTTTGGCTTTTTTCCCCCAAATCGAAGCCCTAAATCCCCAAATTGAAAGAGAGAGAGAGAGAGAGAGAGAGAGAGAGAGCGAGAGAGAGGAGGCACGTCGTCTTCTTCCTTGAAGAGTGACACTAGCAGCGAACGGCACCAGCAACACCAGCAGCGCACCAGTAGCAACACCAACAACGACACCGTCGTCGCCGCCGGCGCACCGATTGTGGCACCTTCAACCCCTCTTCTTCCTCCTCCTCCTCCACCCTCGCCTCCTATTCTTTCTGCCACTTTTTGTTTGAGCAACAATCTCATTCTCTCCTCACTCACCTGGTCGAGCATCTACAATGGTGGCCAAGCGATAGTGGCCGAGCGTTGGCGGGCGAACAACGGTGACCGAGCGACAAGGAAGAAACCCTAACCCTAATTTCAACCCATGTACGAGTTATATGGCATCATTTTTGCGAAGGTGTCCACGTATAAGAGCAAAACGACATCGTTTCTTGAAGAGGATGGAAAACGACGTCATTTAAAAGCCAAGCAACTTTTTTTTTTAAAAATAAAAATGCCACTTAATCATTTTGGTCGAAATTTCTCACCGGTGGCACCAAAGTGATCGTTTTTTCTCTGATTTGGCACTTAAGTGATTCGGCGGAAACTTTTGGCACCAAAGTGAGCGCCGTACACAACTTATGGCACCATTAATATACTTATCCCGATGTTTCAGCTACCTGTATGTGTGCCTGGAAAGAAGTAGAACTTTTTGAGGCACTAGGAGTCGTTAATAGGGCAATGAGAATGTCGTTGCGCTAGATTTTGTCAATGTCACCATGGGACGATTCTAGGGTCCAGTCCTGATAAAGGCTGGAAAATTTTTCCCGTCAATGGTAGATTCCAACTTTAGATAAACCGGTGTCATATTGCCAACTCCAATAGGAATTTACGAACATTTGAATGTAGTAACTTACCAAATCCCCTAAAGTTTTATCAAGTCTCTTAAGTAAATTAGCAGCACTCCTAAGAAGTTACTAATATTCCATTGTATAAGTAACCTATTAACTTTTTTGAAATCTATTTTCTTTTTACCAGTATCGTAAGTAAATTACCAATACTATCGCAATTATACTGGTATACAATCATTGAAATGTTGGTAAGTTACTACAATATTAGGATATCGGTGAACTTCTGATAAGGTTGGTAACTCACTAGTCACTACTGTTTCTATCAAAAATTGGAAAATTACCGGCCACTTCAAAAGTCTATTCTACCACAACAGAAAATTTATGATTATTTAGCCGTAGAATTTTGCCACCCAATGCTCAAAACACCATGACCAAGAGGGGAACTCGACCTCCTCCCACTGCAAATGCAAAAGGGCATGTCGAGATTCCACATTCTATTGTCTTTTGGATTGTGTTGTACCTTGTTTTCAAGACCGATGCTGCTTCCTGAGACTCTTCTTTGTTGTAGTTGGGATTGATTTTTGCTTGTCCTCAGATTACTGATGCAAGGCCTGTGACATTGATTGCACTATATGGCCGAACAGAAACCTCGCGAATGGTGAGAAACTGGAAATCTTTTTGAGGATCGAGAAAATTCCAAGAGAGAATCGAATGAGCAGGTCCTAATTCAATTTGCTAGTGAAATAATTTGATCGATCCAGGGAGGTGAGCCAGGAAATGCGAGAAGGAAATGCAAGCAATGTGAAAGAATTCCGAATATTCCCACATAACATCAAAAAATTTGTGTTCGAGAACGAATAAAGCTCTGGAAAAACTGACCGGTTAAGTTAGGAAACCCTTCCGTCCCAAAAAAAAAAAAAAAGTTAGAAAACCCAAAACTTGGCTCTTCATTGCATTCAAGCCAGTTCTGGACCGGAAGGCAGCAGCTCATAGTCATCGTGATGCGTCGGTGTGTCTCGTCCAACAGGAATGCACTTGATAAGAGCTCCTAAAGGCAAGCTCACTGAGCCAAGCAAGACGCATAGCACCCATAGTTGCCAGCTTAGTGGCACAGTGCTTGCGAAAGTGCCAAGGAACTCCACGATGATTGCTTGGAATGCGACCGTGGAAACTATGATGAGGAGGAATATCCAGCTGCTGAACATGCCTTGGAATATGTTTATCTTTTCTATGTCTCTGCTGTTTATTTCGTTAAATACCTGGAAAGAGGTCAGCACTTTATGCCATCAGTGAGAATTCTGAAATTATCAGAGAATTCAAGCAAAATCCTCTTCTATGTGCATAAAACTGGCGACAAGATGGTAACGTCAGAAGACCTGATTAGTGCATTTATGCAAAAGGAAGGTGCAGAGGAAGCAGCTATGTTGATGTAGGAAACACCAACACTGTCTGACACTCTTCGACACTCTCGAATACTCTCCAACACTCGATCAACACGTGTTGGAAAATCCGACACTTGATTAATTTTTTTGACACTTGAGTTGAAATTCCGGCACGTGAGTTTCCGACAGACGATTTCGACATGCAAGGTCAAATTTTAAAAAATTTAATAAATAAAGGGTCAAAATATATGTGAAAAAAATAAAAATCAATAACAAAAATAGCAAATTATGAAAGAAGAAAAACCTAATATTTTTTTTTTCTCTTTTGACTCTCACTTTCCGTGGTACACAATTTACTCTCGAGTTTTTTTCTTTTTCCTTTTGGCACGTTTGACACGCAAGTCTATAATGTGAATTGTTATTTTTTTCTTTCCAAGTTTTATGGATTTATTAAAATGAAGTTGAATTTGTCAAATTGAAACAATGAAGGATATTAATAAATGATGGATTAATGTTTTTAGTATAAATTTATTATAGGATTTTATTATTTATTTATTTATTTGTGAATTTGAATCATATTTATTTGATTGAAATAATCATAAAATTAATAATTTATTATTTATATATAAAATATGCATATAATATACAGTGTGTCATAACGTGTCGGAATTCTCTATTTTTTGAAAAACGACATATCGGCGTATCATGTTGTGTCGCATCACATGTCATGTGTCCATGTCAGTTCTATTTAGGCGTTGACCATAATTGAGAAGCATAACAAACTATTAAATAATTGAGCTAAAACAGAAGGAGAAAGATGTACCATGCCAAAAGGAGAAAGATGTACCTGGCAGAAAACAAAAGTGTTGAAAATCACTGTATCAAGAATTTCAGTCGCGTCTGAGCCGTGAAGTCGAAGTAAACTCTTCCCATCAAAATTGAGAACTCCAAGGACAGCTAGTTGATATATGCTCTGACCAATTATATTTCTCCACATGGCCCTTGTTATGAAGCTGGTACCCCTTCCCACTGGTCGTCTTTTCATCAATTCATCCTTTGGCGGCTCCGTTGCCAATGCCAGTGCACCCAGGGTGTCCATTATCATGTTGACCCAGAGTAACTGCACAGCCGTGAGCGGAGCAGATCCTGAAAAGCATAAATTTAGGCTTTTCGATCAAATTGCTCACCGTCGTTGTTAGTGTTCTTATACTTCGAAGAAGTTCCAGATAAACAAGCTAATCCGCCGACAACGCACCTGAAATGCATGCCGAGACAAAGTTTATCACTAAAGCGACCACATTTACTGTTAATTGGAACTGCACAAACTTCTGGATGTTTATATATACTGAACGTCCCCATTTGGCCACATTAACAATGGTTGTGAAATCGTCATTCATTATTATGACATCAGCGCTTTCTTTCGCAACCTGAAGAATCGAATGAAAATTCACCATGAGGACAGGAGGAAACAAATTGTGATGCGTCAACGTCATCCACTAGACCATGTTCTCTGCAAACCAACAATGTGAATACAACCGTAAAATGAACTCCACAGAAGAACATGAAGAAAATTGCAGTAACAAGCAATGTTCCTAATACAGTAAGAAGCTTAGAAGCAAACATTCAGATGTAAGAATGAAGAGTTATGAACGTAAGAATGAAGAGTTATGTAAATCATCCGGTAGTTTTTTTTTCTTTTTCTTTTTCTTTTTGCAGTTTGGAACAACAGGTACCCCAAGGTTTTTTTTTTTAGCGTGCACACACGCAGTCACGAATATGTCCAGCAAATACTAGCAGCACACACCTCTGTGCCTGCTATGCCCATAGCAAATCCAATGTCTGCCTCGTGCAAAGCAGGAGCATCGTTGGTCCCATCCCCAGTTACAGCAACAACCTCGTTGAACTCTTTCCTGAGAATGGTAACCAAGGTGTGCTTGTCCAAAGGCAAAGACCGCGCCATCACCTGTACCAAGAGTCAGCATTTAGCAAAAAGCATGCATCTCCAACATCATTCAGCTGACGGTCACGTCAGATGCCACTGACGGTCTTATTTACAAACCTGAATACTTGGAATGATTTCCCGCTTCTGTTCTAGGGACTTGCCACGGAAATCCGGTCCTTCTATAGCAATACCACCCTCTGTGAGGATGCCACATTCTTTAGCTATCGCTTTAGCAGTATGGATATTGTCCCCGGTTACCATACGGACAGTAATGCCAGCTGCTAAACAAGTTTTAACCGCCTCTTTGACTCCAGGGCGTACAGGATCTTTTATTCCAACTATTGTTACCAGGGTATACCCACCCTCGGGAATGTTTCCATTTGAAGTGTCATCTACATCTTTAAATGCCAAGCAAAGTGTCCTCAGTGCTTCACTTGCAAAACCATAAATAACGTCTGTCATATTTTTAACCTGCTCTTCAGACATGGAAGCAAAATTCCCTTCCTCGTCAACAATCTTGTCACACATTCCAAGAACAATTTCTGATGCACCTTTGCAAAAGGCCCTTGCCCCGCCATCTGGTCGAGCCACCAGCACAGACATTTTCTTCCTAACTGAACTGAAAGGCTCTACCTTTAGAGTCTTATTCTCCCGGTGATGGGCCACAAAATCACCACCCAAAAGCAATCCAAACTCCAAAAGTGCTGATTCTGTTGGTGTTCCCAAAATTGATTGTTTACCGTCTTTATCCTTGACAACCTCAGAACTTGTATTTAGAAGTATTGCCTGCAAAAGGATGGCTAAAACTTCTTCACGTGTTTCTGATTTCAAGAAATCTTTACCCTTAGCTCCCTTCATGTTCATGTCCATAGCTTTGCCAGCTAACCATATCTTATCAACAACCATGTGGTTAGTGGTTAATGTTCCAGTCTTATCAGTGCATATGCAACTAGCAGAACCCATTGTCTCACAGGCTGAGAGCCGTCTCACAAGTGCCCAGTCATTCATTAGCTTCTTCATAGCAAAGGCAAGGCTTAGTGTCACTGCCAGAGGCAGTCCTTCTGGTACAGCGACGACAAGTATTGTAACTGCAATAGCAAAATAATCAACGAGTGTCAAAGCATCTGTAGAAGACCAGCTAGTGAATTCATGCTTTAACGCTTTCTCCACCAAGAATCGTACTGTCAACACCAAGAAGGTGAGCACCGCAAAGCCCAAACCAATCTTACCAATAACTGTGGCGACCCCATTCAGCTTTACTTGTAGCGGTGTCTCATTATCTCCACCTTCACTCAATGTTTCCATCAACTTTCCCCACTCAGTCCTCATACCAACTGTCGTCACCAACATTTTCCCCGACCCATCTTGCACTTTAGTTCCAGAAAGAAGAAAAGGCTTCTCCTCATAAACATTCACCGGCTCACTCTCCCCTGACAGGCTTGACTCATCTATTAGAAGGCTGTATCCTGTTATAAAAAGACCATCTGCTGGAACTATGTCCCCAGTGGATATATGAACAACATCCCCAACAACCAGGTCATAGATGGACACTTTTCCTCTTCTCCCATCCCTTGTAACCTGAACAAATATTTTCTTTTTCTCCTGATCCAAATCCCTGAATTGCAAGGACTGCTTATAGTCACTAATTGCTGTTACTATGACCACCAGGAATATACTAATTAAAATTCCTAGTCCGTCATACATTCCCTTTGGCAATCCTTCTGTACCAATCCCAACGCCTATAGAAACCACAGCACAAACCATAAGAATAATGAGTGTTAGATCTTGCAGGGCTTCCCATACAAATGTTAGAAATGATCTTGCAGGTTTCTCCGTGAATCGGTTGAAGCCGTAGATCCTTTGCCTGACAGATATTGAAGATTTTGAGGAGGGGTCCTCTGTGCAGATGCCCTCATCAAGAGAAACCGAAACTTTACTTGCTATCCCTTGAACTCCACCATGAAGTTTCAAGCGCTTTATATCATGCCCCCGTACAATAGATGCGAGTTCTTCTGGGTCAATCCCAAAACCTTCTTTTCTGATTTCATCAGAGAGCTTGTATTCGGGCAAGCCAGCAGCTTCAGAAGATCACAGAATCATTAACAGAAAGACCAGAGAATTGGTTCAAGAAAAGTGAAAAATAACCTCTCCATAGAAATTCAAATGCCAAGTTTTACCGTCAATGAACGTTAAAGCTGCTTTCTGAACATAAAGGGCAACTCGTATCTTTTCCTGGTTCAGGAAGAAAAGGCATTGAAATGTCAAATTGTTAATCCTAACTGTCAATCTTGTTAAGAAGATGGTAATGATAATAAACAAACTAACTCTTAATCAAAGTGAAATGCAGTCAGGGTAGTTATAGCTCTAGATTATACTAAAATCTCCTGTATCGGGAAAGATGCATGTTAACCAATAACACAGTCTTGCAATTTTTGAGTGCATGTGCACCCAGCAAACCATTAGGAGACCAGCAGGACAAATAAAGAGATTCAAATAACTAGTCCCTGGCATTCCTTCTATCTGTCATAGAATAGAGGTTTCATGAATGAACCGCAAGAAGGCGCTTCTTCTTTTGTCTTGGTATTTTCTTAAAGCGATGACTATGAAAGAGAGTCAACAAATGCAGAATGGTTTATAACAGGAGAAGTTTTCAATAATAAACACAAAAATGTGACTTTCTTTCATTTTCAATGTCTCCACTGCTACATCCAACACACTAAAAGTCCAAAATCAGTGAGGTAGTTGTTCTACGCATTTTCTTCTAGCAAGAACAAAAGGGGATAAAGACTGGTTCTATTCTAGTCTCCAAAAAGAAAACAACCGGATGTGAAACTAAATGAAGATATCCACTGATTCATCAGACGAAAATTCTCCATATATCAGCAATTGCTTGTGATTTTCCCAGCCTCGGTTAGATAAGGCATCCAAAGAACTTGGAAAGAGAAAACAAGCGCAACATTATTTCATCAGAAAGGAACATCGGGAAAGATAATTAGAATATCATCGGTCTTCATTCTGGACTAGGACTCGGCATTTAGAATTCTCACCAAGTGTAATAGGAATACGACTCATCCAAAAATAACATTCAAGAAGAAATCCATGTGTAAATTAAGGGTTTGTTTGTTTCAACGAAAACTTACTATGGCTTGCAAATATTTTCAAAAGTTTCAATTTCAGGGAATATGAAATCCACTAAAAGCAACTTATATTGTTAAAAATGATAAGTAATTATTACAACCGGAATCGATATCTTTTCGTTTATCCTGTGATCCATCTAAATAACAAGATTTTACCAAGAAAATATGAAATCGTATCTGTTGGATATTGCACCTGATAGTTTTTTTTTAATATAGAAAAACGTGAGCATTAATTAAGTTTATTCCAAACACGTAGATTGTGAAAAAGATGATGAGACTTATCGGAGAAAAAAGTTGATGAGAGATAGAGAGACGAGCGGATAGGAAATAGGTCGAGAGGGACCTACTCACTTGGACGAACGGCAAGAAAATAGGGAAAATAATTGCCTTTTTGTCAAAAGAGAAGCTATTTTCCATGCACTAAAGTAATTTTCAATCATCCGAACGTCCACGCATCCTCCTAGCCCTTCATCTGTACTGTCTTTAAACTAATTCTGATATATTCAAGATTTTAACTGGAACTCATCCCCAAGAAAATGATGGGAATAGTGAACTTGGTTCCATGTTCACACGTTTTGAAGGAAAAGCGCTCCAAGCCACATACCAAACACTATAACTGTAAGTTGAACTGTATCCAATCAGGCCTAGGAGTGACTATCTGGTCACACAATGCATCTAGGTGACCAAACTGTCAGCCAAAAAAAGAAAAACAATTAATGAAGCACCAGCACTGATTCTCAGTTCGAAAGGGTTCTTATGTAGCAAATATTCTGCTCTACAGGCTGATAATAGACCCTAAAAGGCAAGAGCTAGTAAAGCAGCCAAAGATGACCTCCCATTGAATGAGACAACATGCAACTTGCCAAAAGATTCGACTATTTCAAGAAAACAAGCCAGCCAACCGGCCGTGGACGGGGGACCTCTGGGGTTTAGGAGCTACTTGCAGTAGCTGGCAATAGGGAGAATAGAGATGGTTCTTGAAAGTAGCCATTGTATTGAATGGAACAGAAATTGATTTATGACCAAAAGTTGATTTTTCAATTTGAGAAATTAAAAATTTTAGCTTCTGTTATCTTTTTCAAATCTATTTTTAAAATAAAAATCTGTTCCAAAAATAGAAAAATCAAATTGCATTACGTCCCGAAACTAACCCACAGCACAACACCCATTCACTTCGCGCGCGGGAAGGCTAAAAGAATTTTTATTACAAACATGTTCCGAGAACAAAGAAATAAATAAATACAAAAGTATAAATTTTATCATGTGCGCCCTATCTAGTCCCATCACAACATCAGCAACTTGGCAAAGTTGTCCACCAAGTTAAAAAGAGTGGTTCAGAATCCTACAAAAAGCTTTAGAATCTAGAAAACCGACGAAGATCAAGAGTCCGTGAAGTCCTTAACGCTCAGAAAAATAGACGGGAAGTGGGGGGCATCTTTTGATGTCCACATATGGTTGGTCCGTTCTCGAATATTTCTGTGAATACTTTACGACTTGGATAGACAACCGCTATTTTCTATCGTGGTCTTTGTCAGAAATTATGGCCAAGGAAACCTCGAGGAAGCTTCGTGCGTAGGTAGTGGCCTTTTGTATTTATGGCCATTTATGGCCGTCCTTGTCCTTTTCCATCGTCCATATACCGGAGTCTCTACCAGCCACAACCACCGGGAAAAGGATAAGCGATTCAGACCCAAAAAAAAAAAAAAAAAAAGAAGAGGACTAAGCGATGGTGCCCGATTGACCGCCCAAATACGACTTATGAAAATCTGTAATTCGACTCGTTCAAAAAAAAAAAATCTGTAATTCGATGGTCAGTCCCGTAGCACGACCTCCATGCCCAACGACAAAGTAGGAAATGATCGGTTTCTCATTTAGTTCTGGGCATTGGGGGGCGGACCGAATGAAACCGATCATTATTTTTTTCATATTTTTATCTGAATATCTCATTTTTCAAAATATGATCTACAACAAATTCAAAACTCGAAATAAATCTCCTATTTTCATTTGAATATTTTATTATCCATTTATAAGTTCCTATTTTCTATAAAAATATATATATATATATATATATTCAATAACCGGACCGTAAGAACACCAATTTCACTTTTAAGTCCGATTACCGGACCGAGACAAATCAGACTCAATCAGCCGATCTAATCCGGTTTAAATAATTCCAGATTCAAGTGGTCATTTCACACACCCGTACGATAAAGGACCATGCAACTCCATTATTTTTCACGGGCAGCATGACTCGTCCGTAATACGGTCGCGGGGCCAGAATTAAAAATTGGTCCCTGGCGTCTGATGGCTCCCTAGCCATTCTGCTTCCGCTTGAGGAAAGAGTTAAAAAAAAAAAAAAAAAAACAAGCAACACAGAAAACACGGTCCCCACTGCTCCATTTTCAAACGATGGGCGGGGGTTGTCAATCCCCCTTAAACATATTTAAACATGGACACCGCGTTCTGCCGTTTTCAAAGTCCGATTTCAAAGTGGCTGCGGTCCGCACTCTTGGAAAAGAACTTGCGTAGCCTCGCGGAACACGCATGTTCCGGAGAAAATTGAAAGCAGAATCAAAAATCATTTTCGTATCCGGCTCCAGTAGGAACCTTGATGGGTGAAGACCCGTTTGCTAACGATTCTATTTTCTATTTTTCTATTTTTTTAAACTTTTCAGACTATAAAAAGATTAAAAATTCGTTTGGTATAAGAAACAAAAACAATTCACTTTTTTGTTCTGTGAAGAGAAATGAAACAAGAAAACTATTTTTAAATAGAAATTTTTCTCAATAACAAAAGGATTGTCAAACACGTCATAAGGTCAATAGATTTGGAATCAAAAGGCGCAGAAAATCATCCCACCTTTATCATATTTGTTTCAGTGAAAGCAAAAAAGTCATCCTTGCACCTTTAGCCACGAAAAGAACCCATGATGCAAGTGTATGAACAGAAATTTCATACTTTTCTTTGTGGGCTCAGCGTTGGATTCCAGAATGGGGAACTCTGACTTTGATGGGCATGTGCCATGAGCAGAAAAATACTTTCTAAGAAACTAACATGCAATGTTCGTAAGTGTTAAAACGGTCCATTAGAAGCACCACAAATAACAGAGAAAGCAAATTAGAAATCTTTTGAATTACCTTATGTAATTACTCAAATAAATTATTCGAGATACTCGGTAACATGCTTTATAAATTTTATACCATGAAAAGCGATCTTTCATAATAACAAAAGAGAAAATACTTAAACATATCGAGGATCCGATTATTTTGTCGGAGGAAATGTGACCACAAGAACAAAAGACAAACATGATTTATTTAAGTATTTTGGAGTGCTTCTAAAAGCATTGCCGAGCAATATTATTTTGTCAGTAATTATGGGCCGGGCCCATCACACGGGATGAGATCGGAAGGCATGCAAGGGCGGCAGAATGGTCTATGGGAAACCCCGCCGCTTGACCCGGTATCTCAGCGCCATTCGAGGCGGACGGGTTCCGCTTCGGGATAGTCTGGAAGCAGCAGCGATTTACCTACACGACATGCACGAAGCACGAGCGTCACGCGGCACAAGGAGACGAGGGGAAAACCCTAGGGAAAGTCGGGGATGGATGCGAAGAGCCTGTGGCGGATAGACGAACGCCGGGCCGTGTCAATGAAGGGGAACTGGATCCCGAAGGAGACATGAGAATCGGAGTGCTTGAAGCAATCTCAGAGATCACGCTACGGAATTGAAGAGAGAATGGCATCGGAACTGAGGTGAACAACGGCGATTCTCTACTGTCCTGGCACGTCTCCAAGCAGAGAAGAGACGGTCTCGTCGCCGTTAGAACTTCTAATCGAGCAGCTAAACAATGGTTCGGCTGGTTCGCTCGCCGAGCAGCCGAAACAGGACTATCTCCAGCACGAAGCCAAATATATATATATATGTTCGTTTTCATGAAAAAACCATCTCAGCTGAATCTTCCCCCTACGGATCAGAAACGCAATCGCGTGGCCGATCGACTGCAGTTTCGCGAGGGTCCATCCTAGCGAAACTGACCGCGGGAGACGTGATGCACATCATGAGAAAGGCAAAGAGAGAGAGAGAGAAACCTGGATGCCGCGCCGCTTCTTCTCAGCCTCAGAGCGCTTGGCGAGGTCGGCCACCATGCGGAAGCGCCGGCGGCGGTTCTTGACGATGGAGACGGCGGACCGCCATCGCCTCTGGGCCTCCGCCGAGGGGTTCTTCGGTGCGACGTCGAAGTCCTTCAGCAGCTTCTCCATTCGCTCTGCTGCTGCAATGGATGGGGAGCAGGAGAGGAGGAGGATGATTTAGACTTTTGCGCTGTGACTCAACCCACCCGAACGAATTTCGGTCATCTATGAGCCTTGAAAAACCAACGAGGCTACAGATTGGGTCACTAAGGCCCACCGAACAAATACTCTTCATAGTAATTAGCGTTCAAATCCTCCTATGTTTAGATTTTCCAACTAATGATGCCCTTTAGTGGGCTGGCAATGAAATTTCTATATTTCGACCCAAAAAAAAAAAAACTGCCCCCACGATGGCACAGATCGTAAGAGAGAGAGGGAGAGACGGCGCAGAGCCATACACAGAAACAGCCTAGAGAGCGATAAGATGGAAAAGTCTAAAAAGCATGATTTTCGCATTTATAAAAGGGATGGCGATTAGCCTCCAGCGCCTTTTGACTTCTTCTTGATGTGAAATGTTCCATTCGTTTGAATTGATTTGGTTAATTTAATAGAATAAATTATAAAAAACGACGCACTAGACGTCGAATTTCTTTAAAAACTGTCCCAATTACTTTCATTCGAATGCACTGGCCGTCGTTGTATGCACGATCTATACTTTGGAAGTCAAGTATTTTTCCGAGAAATGTATTCAACAAGCGTCCTTTGATAGACCCATTAAAAATTACAGTATCCATGTACATAATAGTTAAGTTTGCTCGAATTAATCAATATTGAGAATTTCGTGCAATTATTAAGTGAAATAGTTGAAGCAGTCCCACTTAAATGGCTTGAAAATGAGTGCGACTGCATTGTCAAAAAGAAAGGGAAAATCCCTCGCATTAGATTGCATGTAGAACAATTAAAAATCCTTCACAAAAAGAGAAGTACAATAGTAGTTTAAAAAATTGTTACTAAAGTACATCTAGGCTTAAGTGAGTGGATTAGATAAAAAATGATCTGAGTCAAATTAACCTATTTTCATGCAACATATATTAGTGATCCATATTTATCTTACCTCATATCCAATCTATATATTAGTAAAATACTCATTTAATCCAATTTGAAAAGGCTTATACCCAAATTAAAGTGAAAATATAGAGGTGGGTTAGGTCTAAGTAAGTTGTGAACAAATTCAACACACGGATTAATTTAGGTTTTACCATTACTGAATATAACTCATACAAAAATTCAACCCATGAATATATATGAATTAAGAAATGGATCTATGACTCATTTTGACAAATTCTAAAATTTTCAAGAGTATAATAAAATCTTAGGGAAAAATGGTGATGTGTCATAGATCTATGTCCAATTCGTGCAATTGAGTACCTCCATTAGCTCTTTCCATATTATTTTCATGAAAAATGGCGATGTGTCTTTTAGGGAAAAAGAAAATCATATCGAGGTCATATGGCACTCAATGGCGTGAAATGGGTGCCATGGTAGAAAAAGCCGAAAAGATTAAATAAATCGAAAAAAAAAACTAAAGATAAAGGAAAACAAAACCGAATAAGGTCAAATGGTTAATATTACAAAAAACCTCAAACTCATACATCTGTTATAAATTTGCCCCAAACTATTTTTTTTATTACCAAAAACCTCAAACTAGTATACCCATAATAAATTTACCCTTCATTAGTTTCCATTAAATTTTATCGTCAAAATACTAAATTGAATAATACGTAATAATTGACCGGTATACCTATCATGCCCTCAGACCTTACTCTTGCCGAGAGAACACGATATCCTCCATGACAAGATTAATTTGCGACGTCCCATATGACGTCGTCATCCCATTGATTTTATCATTCCATTAAGCACATGTGGAAGTGTGCAATCTCCAATATCCAATCAACCACAACAATAGATAATAAGAAAAAAACACATACATATTGCATGACTTTCACGCTTTATTTATTTACTCAAAACATTTAAAATTTACAAGCCCTCATCTCTAGGGCAGTTTTGATTGCTCATCCCTACACAAAAAGATACAATAGGGGTTAGTCTTAGCTCCTTCTACAAGGATAGCTACCAAAGATGGTTCCCATCAAACACTAATGTCCTCACAGTGAAGGCTCGAGCTCTAGATCTTAGTCAAGGTCGAACTGGGGGTTGTCCACAGTACCATTAGGTGGGGGTAGCATTGATCCATCAACGACCCCGAGTGGCCGTTGAACCTACGTAGAGAACCATAAATGTCCTCATTGACCCAGGTGAACCAGGCCACAAATAGATGGGGAACTAGGTATCACATACTCTCATCCACCTACACGGTCGTGGTGTGATGCTAGAAGAGGATGCTGGTAGTAGTGTTCTCAAAGTCTAGCAACATAATTTCCATATGTAAAGGAAGACCGAAATGCGAGAGCGGTAGGCTCATACCTCAAGTCCTAAAAAAGGTAAATAACAACAAATGAATTGAAAACTCAATAAACAAAGATCATAAATCTCATATAGGCAAATGCCTCACATCGAAGCCTTACAATTACTTGACCCAAACATGTTGATGCCAAATCAATAGCAAAACCTAAGTTTTTCCTTAATTATATACATGATGGAACCTATCCTTTAACCTAAGTCCTTCGAGCCCTAAACAAAAGTATATAAATCCACACGTGCCGCAAATGGTACAAATAATAGTAAAAAATATTCACACATGTTAGATGTTAGCATCTAAAATATTAACAAAGCCTTCAAGACTCAAATAACAACCTTCAAAATAACCACATGCCTCTCATTTCATAAACAATGATTATTATAGCATGCGTGTGCCTTTTAAGTCACTAAAAATGACAATTAACTCGTGCACGGGTCTCATGCATCTCATCTAAGGCTATGTCAAACATGCAAGAGCCATAAAACAACTTCCAAAGTATGCATATAACAAGTAAATGCTTCACACACGTTTAGTGCCTTGAAAATCACATGGCATCCCATACTACCATATTATATCGAATCCAATTATTAATCACACATGATCGAAATCCTACGGCTCTTTTGGAAACCTTCGAGACATCGTCTCCCTCCGTTGAACATGGCATCCAAACTCCCATTGAGCATTCTTTCAATCATCGTCACTCCCATGAACAGCATCCCGTTGATGTGGGAACATTGTCCCTCGAAACCTCAGTGACGGAATCCCTCATGTGACCACACGAATCAAGCATACAAGCAATCAGTTTTATCTTCCATATTAATCCAAGTATGAATGTCCCAAGGGCACACCAAGCAACGTGTAGCTCATGCCCTATCGTAAATGTGATAATAAAGTATGTCAAGCACGAAACTAGAATCGTGGCTTAATCTGTGACGCTCAATTACTGGCCTAGGTCAAATATGGATTGTACGATATGCCCCAATATTGCCGAATCAAGAGAGTGACCTGGCCTGACGTACTTCCATGCACGTTAAAGAACCAACGATGTTCTAGATTTGGAGGCTATATGAACTCAAGCTTCGACCATGATCTATTATATGCAAAGATCATGGTCGAAGTACGTCAGGCCAGGTCAAACACAATAAGACTTAAATATCAAATCTCATGACAACTTAGATAGACGATTCAACCACGATAGTCATAACATGCAATAGACCACATCATGTAACCTTATTCAACCAACCATGGCACTCAAACGTGAAAATCTAACCTCGCAATAACAAATAGTCCACAAATAATAATCATGGCAAACCTCCTAATTCAAGCGGTAACCTAAGCCTAAATGAACTATTTCCACGAATTACACCAACCCAAGCACCCTTGACACTCTTATACTCATTCCCAAGCCTTATAGTCCAAGCATAACATGATCAAACTATATAAAATTAATCACATGAGTTCCTCCACCTAGGATGGCCCTACGAAATTAGAGACGGTCCTAAGTCCGAGTCACATAATGCAACAGCCTAACCGACGTTTAAGAAATCTACTTACGAACAATCAAGATGAGACGAGGGATGATCGATGATGGCTCGTGGCTCACGGCAGCAACAACATTGTGTGGCACAAGGGCGGCACGACAATGGTGAACAATGCGAGTGGGCAATAGTGCAACAACAGTAGCAAGCGGACAAATGGGTAGATGATGTGCAGCAATGGACAGCGAGGTGACGAGTGAATAAACAATGAGCGGTGAAGGGAAAGAAAGGAAAAAGGAAGGGAACAAGAGAGAGGAGAGGAGGAGGAGGGGTTTGGCCGAATGGGGTGACGGAGAAAGAGAAAAGAGGAAGAAGACATATGGAGGAATGAGAGATTGAAGAGAAATTGGGGTCAATCACCATTAATGCCCATTGCATTATTGTCCTTTCCTTCATGATGGCTCCAAACTTGAGTGGTAAGAAGACACCCTCTATCTTGTCAATCATCATCCAAGATCAAAGGTCAAGATTGCTTATTGACTTCTCAATTATTGACTAGGTTCAAGAGGGGAATTTCGTCCATTCCTCCTTGTCTATCCCAAAGTGACTCTTATTCCTTTTTTATAGCCTAGCAAAATTTGTTTTATCTTAGTTTAAATCTTAACAAGATAAATTATTCTCACCTCTAGGTTCATCAAAGTCTATATTCTCAATTTAGCGCATTTCTCTAATCAATGCATTAACGGGCTCACTAAAATCGTTTCAATTGGAAATGAATGCCTTGATAACATATACAATCGATACTTGTAATCGAACCAAGGTTTATGGCTAAGTTTTGATCAGAAACAGCATTAACGCAACCTACAAATTCAGGTGGCACTGGCAAAACTCACACAACTAGACTTAAACTGAGTTTGATGCCTGTTTAGGATTTTACGCGTGACTTTTGGTTGAGCTTGGTCAATCCATGAATGACCTGCAATTGTCATGTAATCAAGTAGGGTTGATTAGACTACCTTGACTCACGATTGTTTAGGATTGGATAGGGTCATTCACAAACAGTACATTGATCGTGTGGCATCACTTGCGATCGGTATATACTCAAGCTAAATCAATCTATACTCATCCCTCAATTGACTCATGATGGTTCGCAATCGCCCATAGCAATCCTTACATTCCCCGTGGTTTAGGATTCGAATCAAGGATATCACAACTCTTCTCCTCTAACAGAATTTCCATCTTCAAAATTTAAAGACATACTTGGTTCTTCAAATAAGTGTGGATATCAGAGCCTCATTGATTCCTCATTTTCCTATGTTACTCCTTCCATCCCATATGTTGCCAAATGACCTTAACAAAGGGAATGGATTTACTTCACATCACTTACTCTTTTCTATCCATGAGCCATATAGGCTTTTCAACATATGGCATTCTATTGTCCACTTCGATCTCTTTGAAATTTAGCACGCGTGCCAAATCCAACTCCTACTTTCTTAACTAAGGGAATGGTTTTACTTCGCATCACTTACTCTTTTCTATCCATGAGCCATATAGGCTTTTCAACATATGGCATTCTACCATCCACTTCGATCTCTTTGAAATTTAGCACGTGTGCCAAATCCGGCTCCCACTTTCTTAGCATAGATACATAGAATGGGTCATGCACCTGAGCAAATCAGAGCGGAAGTGCTAAGCTATAGGCTAAATTCCCTATTATATCTAAGATCTCAAAAGGTCCTACGTACCTCGAGTTTAACTTTCCTTTATCGCCTGACGTACCTCTCATAGGTGACACTTTTCAGAAGATGTGATCACCTATTTGAAACTCTACAAGTCCGCGTCATCTATTTGGGTAACTTTTTTGGTGGCTTTAGGTAGTTCTAAGTCTTTCTCTAATCATTTTCATTGAGTCTTCTGATAGCTGGACTAACTATGGGCTAGAGATCATTCTTTCCCTAATCTCATCCCAATAGACTGGGATTCTGCAAGATTGTCCGTATAATACTTCAAATGGTGTCATTCCAATATCCTACGGATAGCTGTTGTTATAGGCGAATCTACCAAGTGGTAGTTGCTCTTCCCATCCTCTTTTAAAGTTGAGTACACACACTCATAGCATATCTTTGAGCGTTTGGATCGTCCTTTCTGATTGATCATCTGTTTGTGGATGATAAGTTGTGCTATACTGAAATTTCATTTCCATAGTAGTATGAAGAGTCTTCCAAAATGTGATAATAAACTTGGGGTTTCTATTTGAAAAATCATCATTGGCACCTCGTGAAGACGAATTATATGTTGGACATAAAGTCTTACGTATTCTTTTCATAAGAAATCTTTTTGTACCGCTAAGAAATAGACTGACTTGGTTAGCCTATTGACTATTATCCAAATAGAATCATGACCTCTCTGGCTTCTTGGAAGTCCCATGATTAAATCAATTGTAACGTGTTCCCTTTTCCATTATGGGATTTCTAGTGGTTGTAACAATCCACCAAGCTTGCAATGTTGTGCCTTTACCTGCCGACACATCAAACGTTTGGCGACATGTTTGGCAATATCAATCTTCATGATTATGGCCAATTCCAAATCATGGGTTGGATAATTCAACTCGTATGGCCTTGATTGTCTAGACGTATAGGCTATCACTTTTCCTGTGTTGTATTAGCACACAGCTTAGTCCTTTAAAAGAAGCATTGTTGTAGATCTTATAACCTCCTAGGCCAAACAGTATTGTTAGAACTGGGGTTGTAGTCAATTTCCACTTAAGTTCTTGCAAGCTTCTCTTGCACTTGTCCGCTCATTCGATTTATGTCTTTCTTCAAAAATCTTGTCAAATGAGTGGCTATACTAGAAAATCTTTCCACAAATTGTCGATAATATCCACCTACACCTAGGAAACTTCGAACTTCTATCATTGTCATGGGCCTTGGCCAGCTTATAATTGCTTCAATCTTCGTCGAGTCCATTGCTTATAATTGCTTCATTCTTTTTCAGATATTATGTGTCCAAGAAAAATTACATGGCTAAGTCAAAACTCGCACTTACTAAACGTAACGTATAGTGCATATTCTTAGAGTCTATAATGCTATCCTCAATAGTTGCTTATGCTCACTTGGATCCTTCAAGTATGCTAAAATGTCATTGATAAACACTCTGACGAAACTATCCAAATATGTCATGAACACTCGATTCATCATATCCATAAAGGCGATTGGGGCATTAGTCGATCCAATGGCTTCAATGTAAACTCATAGTAGCCATATCGAGTTCGAAACGCTATCTTCAAAATATCCTCCTTTTTTATCTTTAATTGGTGAAAATCCGATGTCAAGTCTATCTTGGAGAACAGTGAAGCTCCTTGAAGTTGGTCAAATAAGTCATCTATGTTAGCAATGGGTACTTAATTCTTGATAGTGGTTTGGTTGAGTTGTTGTGATCAATGTAAAGATGCAATGATCCATCCTTTTTCTTCATGAATAAGACCAGTGCACCCCATGGAGGTGCACTAAGGCGGATGAATCCTTTATCAAGCAATTCTTGTAATTGCAACTTCAATTCTATTAGTTCTAACAACTCCATTCGATAAGGAGCCTTAGAAATTGGTTTTGTTCCAAGGGCTAACTTGATACCAAATTCTATCTTTCGTTCTAAGGGCAATCCTGTCAATTCCTTTAGAAAGACATCAGGAAAATCCTTTACCACGGCGATATCTTTCATCTTTGGTTTCTCAATGGACATATCCATCACCATCACTAAATAACTTTGGCAACCTTCCTCAAGAAATTGAGCTACCTCAAGTGCCAAAACTAAGGGTATGGAGGGTCCTTCTCCATTTCCTATGAACTTGTAACCAGGATGGTGGATCACTTTACTATGGCAGTCTACAATAGCTTGTTGCCTAGTGAGATGATCCACCCCTATAATGACATCAAAGCTATACATTGCTAGAACGGCTTGCTATTTTCATCTAGATTAGTATGATCTCAATTAGTTTTTGTTGTCTAAAAGAAAAATATTCGTCATTTTGCATTCCACATCTACAATTTTTTGTTAGATTTTTCGAATGTCATTAGATAACCAAAATCAAGCATGTTCTATGATGATTGAGGTTAGATTAAAGGTTTATCATGTGTACACTTAAGTATACTTGTTTGAGTCTCTTAAAGACTAAATCATGCATCAATGTCTTCTCAACATTTAAAATGCGTACTAGAAGGTTCATGTACAAACATGGTGTGACGTGATTGAGCATCATTTAATATGTAAATTTCATATATCAATTAGGCTAGTTGCATTGGAAAAGCGTCAAGCAAGTCATTTCAATTCTAGGTCATTTTACATTGATGATGACTTGTATGATTCTTTCGTATCCCAACCTAAGGTTAGATATTTTACCTAAATCATTGTCACATCTAATTCTTTGTGTGCATGTGAATTTCATACCATCGATACATTGTTTAAGTGAACTTTGAACTCATAAATGCATAAATCATGTTCTATCCTTTTAGTGGCTAACATGCACACTTCTACAAATCTTAATTTTTAACTCTCAATTGGACATTGACTAAATTTGGACCCTTCTAGAAAGTCATAGGACTCATTTAAACCTTTCAAATGCCATCGGTTTTATGCAATATGCTTGTCACTAGACCCAATTTTTCCTCTTCTTTTTTTTCCAATTTAGATTTGAATTTTGACTTATGATAAATTCAGAACCTCTGTTTTATCCCTATTTAGACAAACTTTTTTTTTTTGGTAGGGATTCTTGAGTCAACCGTTAACAGGCTTTGATTATCACCCTTTTATCTTTCTTGTGGCAAAATTTCATGATTTTTAGACCCTATTTGATAGATCAAATCTCAATTGTAAGGGCATGTTGTCTTGTTACTTTATCAATTTCCTAATGCAAAGATGTGTATTGTCGGATTTTTGTAAATTCATGCTTAGCTCTTCTAGGAAACATGTACACCGCGTTCTGCCGTTTTCAAAGTACGATTTCAAAGTGGCTGCAGTCCACACTCTTGGAAAAGAACTTACGTAGCCTCACGGAACACGCATGTTCCGGAGAAAATTGAAAGCAGAATCAAAAATCATTTTTGTATCCGGCTATGGTAGGAACCCTGATGAGTGAAGACCCTGTTGCTAACCATTATGTTTTCTATTTTTCTATTTTTTTCTATTTTTCAAAATATAAAAAGATCAAAAATTCATTTGGTATCAGAAACAAAAAAATTCACTTTTTTGTTCTGTGAAGAGAAATGGAAAAAAAAAATTATTTTTGAATAGAAATTTTTCTCAATAACAAAAAGATTGTCAAGCACGTCATAAGGTCAATAGATTCGGAATCAAAAGGTGCAGAAAATCATCCCACCTTTATCATATTTGTTTCAGTGAAAGCAAAAAGTCATCCTTGCACCTTTCGCCACGAAAAGAACCCATGATGCAAGTGTATGAATGGAAATTTCATACTTTTCTTTGTGGACTCAGCGTTGGATTCCAGAATGGGGAACTCTGACTTTGATGGGCTTGAACCATGAGCATAAAGATACTTTCTAAGAAACTAACATGCAATGTTTAAAAATGTTAAAACGGTCCATTATAAGCACCACAAATAACAGAGAAAGCAAATTAGAAATCTTATGAATTACCTTATGTGATTACTTTAAAAAATCATTCGAGATACTCGGTAACATGCTTTATAAATTTTATACCATGAAAATCGATCTTTCATAATAATTTCCATATATTCTGTAAATCGAGGATCCGATTATTTCGTCGGAGGAAATGTGACCACATGAACAAAAGACAAACATGATTTGTTCAAGTATTTTGGAGTGTTTCTCAAGGCATTGCCAAGCAATTTTATTCTGTCAGTAATTATGGGCAGGGCCCATCACACGGGATGCGATCGGAAGACATGCAAGGGGGGGAGCATTGTCTATGGGAAACCCCGCCGCTTGACCCGGTATCTCAGCGCCATTCGAGGCGGACGGGTTCCCCTTCGGGATAGTCTGGAAGTAGCAGCGATTTACCTACACGACATGCACGAAGCACGGGCGTCCCGCGGCACAAGGAGACAAGGGAAAACCCTAGTGAAAGTCGGGGATGGATGCGAAGAGCCTGTCGCCGATAGACGAACACCGTGCCGTGTCAATGAAGGGGAACTGGATCCCGAAGAAGAGATGAGAATCGGAGTGCTTGAAGTATTCTCAGAGATCACGCTACGGAATTGAAGAGAGAATGGCGTCGGAATTGAGGTGAAAAACGGCGATTCTCTACTGTCCTGGCACGTATCGAAGCAGAGAAGAGAGAGTCTGGTCGCCGTTAGAACTTCAAATCGAGCAGCTAAACAATGGTTCGTCGGCTGGTTCGCTCGCCGAACAGCCGAAACAGGACTATATCCAGCACGAAGTCTAAAAAAAAAATATCTGTTCGTTTTCGTGAAAAAACCATCTCAGCTGAATCTTCCGCCTACCGATCAGAAACGCAATCGCGTGGCCGATCGACTGCGGTGTCGCAAGCGTCCATCCTAGCGAAACTGACCGTGGGAGAGGCGATGCACATCATGAGAAAGGCAACGAGAGAGAGAGAGAGAGAAACCTGGATGCCGCCGCTTCTTCTCAGCCTCGGAGCGCTTGGCGAGGTCGGCCACCATGCGGAAGCGCTGGCGGCGGTTCTTGATGATGGAGACAGCCGACCGCCATCACCTCTGGGCCTCCGCCGAGGGGTTCTTCGGGGCGACGTCGAAGTCCTTGAGCAGCTTCTCCATTCGCTCTGCTGCTGCAATGGAGGGGGAGCAGGAGAGGAGGAGGATGATTTAGACTTTTGCGCTGTGACTCAATCCACCCGCACGAATTTCAGTCATCTATGAGCCTCAGCAAACCAACAAGGCTGTAGATTGGGTTGCTAAAACCCACTGAGCAAACACTTCCTAGGTGTTTAAATCCTCCTCAGCCTTTAATTTCAATCCTATGTTTAGATTTTCCAACTAATGATGCACCTCCAGTGGGCTGGCAAAAAAATATTGGGTGGTCCGAGACCGTCACGTCAGCGTGGTCCCGGACCACTCACAAGGCGCCACGTGTATGGGGAAGCCGGACAAAGGACGGAAACCAGGGCCCACTTCTCTGACGCTCTCTCTCCTCTTTCTCTTTTTTGTCCCCTCCCCTCCTATGTGGCGCCATATGAGTGGTCCGAGACCACGCTGACGTGGCGGTTTCAGACCACCCAATATTTTCTCGCGGGCTGGCAATGAAATTACTATATTTCGACCAAAAAAAAAAAACTGCCGCACGATGGCAGAGAGAGAGAGAGAAAGAGACGGCGCAGAGCTACCTACACAGAAACAGCCTAGAGAGAGATAAAGATGGAAAAGTCTAAAAGCATGATTTTCGCATTTATAAAAGGGATCGCTATTAGCCTCCAGCGCCTTTTGAATTCTTCTTGATGTGAAATGTTCCATTCGTTTGAATTGATTTGGTTAATTTAATAGAATAAATTATAAAAAACGAAGCACCAGACGTCGAATTTCTTTAAAAACTGTCTCGATTACTTTCATTCGAATGCACTGGCCGTCGTTATATGCACGTTCTATATTTTGGAAGTCAAGTATTTTTCCGAGAAATTTATTCAACAAGCGTCCTTTGATAGACCCATTAAAAATTACAGTATCCATGTACATAATAGTTAAGTTTCCTCGAATCACTCGATATTGAGAATTTTGTGCAATTATTAAGTGAAATTCTTTTTCGGTCGAAAACAAGACGATAATATTAATACTTAAGAGTTCTTAAACAAAAGACCCATTGGGGCATCCAAACAAAGCAAACCCAAAGATGTTGGGGAGGCCGGACTACCCAAGAATGGGACAAGGAATTCATTCTACAAGCCTTAGCTACCCAATCTGCTACACAATTTGCCGATTGACTACACTAGGCCGAGGAGATATTTTTAAAAGAGCCCAAGAGGAATTTAGCTTTGTTCACTAAAGACTTAAGGGCTATTTGGCAACCTGTCAAACAGTACCTAATTTTTTGTTCCCGAAATCAATTTGGGACGAGAATCGCGTTTTGTAAAATTTTTGTTCCCGGGAATAGATTGGGAAGAGAATCGAGAATAAAAAAAAAAAATGTGATTCTCCGTCTGAGAATCAAAACAGTGAAAGTGTCCTTCTTCCTTTTTGTCATCCCGCAATTGTTGTCCACCACAACCCACCGCCATCCGCCGCCGGTTGCCATCTGCCAGTCCGGCGAGCTTGCCGAAGGCTCGCCAGGCCAGGTGAGGTCTGCGAGCTCGCCGGAGGCAAGCCCAGCCACCAGGCCACCGGCGAGGCTGGGCGAGCCTTGCCGGTGGCCAGGCGAGCCTTACCGGTGGCTAGGCGAGCCTCGGCGAGGCAAGGCGAGGCCCGCCTGGCCACCGACGAGGCTTGCCCAACCCCTTCAGTGGCCAGGCCGGCCTCACCCAGCCCCAGCGAGGTAGGCCTAGCCACTAGCAAGGCTCAGCCTCACCAGATTTGGCAAGGCCGAGCCTCGACGGGGCTGACCGAGCCTCGCCCATTTGCCGGTGAGGCTCAATCGACGAGGGCCGGCCTCGTCGTGGGCTGGCGATGCTCCGGTGAGCGTCGCTGGCCCTCGTCTGGCTGTTCGCAACCGGCCACATGAAGAAGAAGAAAAAGAATAGGAGAAAAGGGGAAAAAAAAGTAAAAAAAAAAAAATATATATATATATATATATATCTAAAAATTAAAAGAAATTGATTTGAAATATAATCAATTAGCACAGTATCAAACGCAATTCTATTCTAGAATAAAAAAATTTTGACAGTTACCAAGTACATTTTTTTACTCAAAATCAGTTCCTGGGAACAAAATAAAAAATAATCATTTCTAGTCAGAATTAATTCCCGGGAACTAAATCGTTACCAAACGCGCCCTTAATTTCCCACCGCACGTGGTCTTCTTTGACCATTGCATCTAGAAGCTCACAGCAAACACTTTCTAGTTGCAGTTGCAGGTTTTTCTCTTTCTTCGACTAAAGCAGCTTCAAAGCTTCAACCATGGCTAGTGCCTCCATTTGGATCGCCGATGAAGTTGGAACAATTTTTGCAAACTCATCAAGAAAGTTCCCCGTAGCATCTCAGATAACCCCCGCAACGGCACCCTCTATAGCTCCCTCAACAAGCTCCATCAATGTTCATTTTTAAGGTATGCGCCTTCGGTGGTATCCACTTTTTGGTCAATTGAGCTAATTCTGAGTGAAGTTTCAAGCTTTGATGGTTCCATTTGCTGAAATTTCTGAGTGACGCTTTTGCTGAGCTGATTAGGGCTTTTGGATTTGGGGCAAGCCTCGAAACACGAAGTCATTCCTCGCTTTCCACATAAACCACAAGAGGATTGCAATTTCTTCAAAGGTCAATGAGTTTTGTTGGTGTTCAATCAGGTCTTGAAGCCAAATTTCTATTTGCGTAATATTGTGATGCATTACTTGCATGTTAACCTCAGGGTTCGACCAAATTGAACTAGTCCAATAATAGAGCAAGAAGAGGTGTTCTATATATTCCACTTCCTGGTCACAAAAAGGACATGCTGGTTGAGGTATAATTTTCCTCCAATAAAGATTCTCTGTTGTAGGGAGTGCGTTTTGACATATGCTCCACATAAAGATCTTAACTTTAGGGGGTGTCTTCATACTCCAAATATGATTCCATAATTTACGGGGCGGCAAGAAAGAAGATGTTGCTTTCACAATATGTTGTGGCTTGTCTGTTTTTCGGATCATATTATAGGCACTTTTCACTGAGTAGATACCTTATTTGGAACCCATCCACATCAATTTATCTTGCGTGGCATGAGAGCTAAGGCTCTGTTTGGCAACTTGCCCAACAGTAATAATTTCTGATTTTTTGTTCCCAGAATCAGTTTGGGACGAGAAACGCGTTTGGTAAAATTTTTGTTCCCGGGAACAAATTTGTTCCCGGGAACAGTTTCGGACAAGGTTTGAGAATCTAAAAAAATTTGATTCTCGGAAGAGAATCAGAAAAGAGAATCAAAACAATAAAACCTTGTTTTTCTCTTTGAACATCTCGGTTGCCATTCGCCATCACCCGCCGCCGTCCGCCGCCGCCTGCCGCCGCCCGCCGCCGCCGCCGGTCGCCGGTCCGCCGCCGGCCGCCGGTCCGGCGAGATCGCCGGAGGCTCGCCAAGCCAGGGCGAGGTCCGGCGAGCTCGCCGGAGGCAAGCCCAGCCACCGGCGAGGCTTGGCCTCGCCAGATCTGGCGAGGCCCAGCCTCGCCGGTGGCCAGGCCGACCTCGCCCAGCACCGGCGAGGCCGCCCTGGCCACCGACGGGGCTGGGCAAGCCTCGCCGGTGGCCAGGCGAGCCTCGCCGGCAGCTGGGCGAGGCTCGGCCTCGCCAGATCGGGCGAGGTCGAGCCTCGCCGGTGGCTGGGCGAGCCTCGCCCAGCTGCCGGTGAGGCTCACCTGGCCATCGGCGAGGCTCGCCCAGCCCCGCCGGTGGCCAAGCTGGCCTCGCCGAGGCTGGGCGAGGCCAGCCTAGCCACCGGCAAGGCTCGGCCTCGCCAGATCTGGCGAGGCCGAGCCTCGGCGGGGCTGGGCGAGCCTCGCCCAGCTGCCAGCGAGGCTCGGCCGACGAAGGCCGACCTCGCCGAGGGCTGGCGGCGCTCCGGTGAGCGTCGCCGGCCCTCGTCTGGCCGGTCGCCGGTCCGGCGACCGGCCAAATGAAGAAGAAGAAGAATAGGAAAAAAGGGGAAAAAAAGAAAAAAGAAAAAGAAAAAAAAAGAAAAAAAAAAGGAAAAAAGTAAAAAAGTAAAGAAATTATTTAAAATTTATTTAAAAATCAAAAGAAATTATTTAAAATTTATTTAAAAATCAAAAGAAATTAATTTGGAACATAATCAATTAATACGGTACCAAACGCAATTCTATTCCAGAATCAAAAATTTTAAACAGTTACCAAACACGTGTTTTTACTCAAAATCAGTTCCCGGGAACAGAATCAAAAAGAATCAGTTCTGATCAGAATCAGTTCCCGGGAACAGAATCGTTACCAAACGCGCCCTAAGTGGCATTGCAAGAATTTCATTCACTGTTTGTTCATAGAACATTCTTGTGAGCATGTGAACATCCCACTTTCTCTCATTTTGTATAATCAAATCAGCAACTTTAATTGGGTCACTAGAGTTGGCTGGTCCCCTGATCATACCTCATTTTAGCCACCTGTCTTCTCAGATATTGATATTTTCTCTTGTACCTACTGACCATATAACCGAATTTGTAATAGTTTCTCTTCCCATCAACAAACTTTGCCAACCCAAGAGGGGTGGGATCCCTTCCCAGCATGCCAAAATGCTCTCATAGGAAAATAAATTCCCTTGAGAATTTTGCACCATAAGGATGACTGATTTTGAGATAGCCTCCATTCTTGCTTCCCAAGCATTGCTCTATTGAAATCCAATAAGTCTCTAAAGCCCATTCCCCCACTGTCTTTTCTACTTTTAAGCACATCCCATCTTTTCCAATGTAGACCACTTCTTGAGTCACTGTTCTTCCACCAAAACGCAACAATTCTTTTCTCTATAGATTGGCAAATTGACACTGGAATTTTAAAAATAGACATCGCATATTTAAGAATAGCTTGAATCACAGTTTTAATCAAAATCTCATTTCCTACCTTCGAAGCAGTCCACCTTAAATGGCTTGAAAATGAGTGCGATTGCATTGTCAAAAAGAAAGGGAAAATCCCTCGCATTAGATTGCATGTAGAACAACTAAAAATCCTTCACAAAAAGAGAAGTACAATAGAAGTTTAAAAAATTATTACTAAAGTATAGCTAGGCTTAAATGAGTGGATTAGATAAAAAATGATCTGAGTCAAATTAACCCATTTTCATACAACATATATTTAGTGATCCATATTTATCTTACCTCATACCCAATCTATACTCGACTAGACCCATATTAGTAAAATACTTCTATATTTAATCCAATTTGAGAAAGCTCATACCCAAATTAAAGTGAAAATATAGAGGTGGAATAGGCCTAAGTAAGATGTGAACAAATTCAACACACAGATTAATTTAGGTTTTACCATTATTGAATATAACTCATACAAAAGTTCAACCCATGAATATATGAATTAAGAAATGGATCTATGACCCATTTTGACAAGTTCTAAAATTTTCAGAAGTATAATAAAATCTTAAGACTTGTCCAATTTGTGCAATCGATTACCTCCGTTAGCTCTTTCCATATTATTTTCATGAAAAATGGCAACGTGTCTTTAGGGAAAAAAAAAATCATGTCGAGGTCAAGTGGCACTCAATGGTGTGAAATGGGTGCCACAGTAGAAAAAGCTGAAAAGATTAAACAAATCGAAAAACCTAAAGATATAGGAAAACAAAACCGAATAAGGTCAATGGTTAATATTATGAAAAGCCTCAAACTTGTACATCTGATATAAATTTGCCCAAAACTATTTTTTTTAATTACCAAAAACCTCAAACTAGTATACTTGTAATAAATTTACCCTTCGTTAGTTTCCATTAAATTTTATCATCAAATTACTAAATTGAATAATATGTAATAGTTGACCGGTATACCTGTCACGCCCTTAGACCTTACTCTCGCCACGAGAACTCAACAAAATCCTCCATGACGAGATTAATTTGCGACATCCCGTATGACGTCGTCATCCCATTGATTTTATCTTTCCATTAAGCCCATGTGGAAGTGTGCAATCTCCAACATCCAATCAACCACAACAATAGGTAATAAGAAAAAAACCCATACATATTGCATGACTTCCACGCTTTATTTATTTACTCAAAACATTTAAAATTTACAAGCCCTCATCTCTAGGGCAGTTTTGATTGCTCATCCCTACATAAAAAGATACAATAGGGGTTAGTCTTAGGTCATTCTACAAGGATAGCTACCAAAGATGGTTCCCATCAAACACTGGTGTCCTCACAGCAAAGGCTCGAGCTTTAGATCTTAGTCAAGGTCGGACTAGGAGTCGTCCACGGTACCATCAAGTGGGGGTAGCACTGATCCATCAACGACCCCGAATGGCTGTTGAACCCACGTAGAGAACCATAAATTTCCTCATTGACCCGGGTGAACCAGGCCACAAATAGATGGGGAACTAGGTATCACATACTCTCATCCACCTACACGGTTGTGGTGTGATGCTCGAAGAGGATGCCGGTAGTAGTGTTCTCAAAGTCTAGCAACATAATTTCCATATGTAAAGGAAGACCGAAATGTGAGAGCGGTAGGCTCATACCTCAAGTCCTAAAGAAGGTTAAATAAAAACAAATGAAGTGAAAACTCAATAAACAAAGATCATAAATCTCGTATAGGCAAATGCCTCACATCGAAGCCTTACGATTACTTGACCCAAACATGTTGATGCCAAATTAATAGCAAAACCTATGTTTTACCTTAATTATATACATGATGAAACCTATACTTTAACCTTAGTCCTTCGAGCCCTAAACAAAAGTATATAAATCCACACATGCCACACACGGTACAAATAATAGCAAAAAATATTCACACATGTTAGATGTTAGCATCTAAAATATTAATAAAGTCTTCGAGACTCAAACAACAACCTTCAAAATAACCACATGCCTCTCACTTCATAAACAATGATTATTATAGCATGCAGGTGCCTTTTAAGTCACTAAAAATGACAATTAACTCGTGCACGTGTCTCATGCATCTCATATAAGGCTATGTCAAACATGCAAGAGCCATAAAACAACTTCCAAAGTATGCATATAACAATTAAATGCTTCGCACACATTTTGTGCCTTGAAAATCACATGGCATCCCATACTACCATATTATATCGAATCCGACTATTAATCACACATGATCAAAATCCTACGGCTCTTTTGGAAACCTCTGAGACATCGTCTCACTCCG
Source organism: Eucalyptus camaldulensis (assembly GCA_019915185.1). Lineage (NCBI taxonomy): Eukaryota > Viridiplantae > Streptophyta > Magnoliopsida > Myrtales > Myrtaceae > Eucalyptus > Eucalyptus camaldulensis. Next base: position 17,782,697 of record JAHSVA010000005.1, read on the forward strand.
TTGAACATGGCATCCAAACTTCCATTGAGCATTCTTTCAATCATCGTCACTCCCACGAACGGCATCCCTTTGATGTGGGAACATTGTCCCTCAAAACCTCGGTGACGGAATCCCTCATGTGACCACACGAATCAAGCATACAAGCAATCGGTTTTATCTTCCATATTAATCCAAGTATGAATGTCTCGAGGGCACGCCAAGCAACATGTAGCTCATGCCCTATCGTAAATGTGATAATAAAGTATGTCAAGCACGAAACTAGAATCGTGGCTTAACCTGTGATGCTCAATTACTGGCCTAGGTCAAATCCAGATCGTACAATACGCCTCAATATTGCTGAATCAAGAGAGTGACCTGGCCTGACATACTTCCATGCACATTTAAGAACCAATGAGGTTCTAGATTTGGAGGCTTGATATGAACTCAAGCTTCAACCATGATCTATTATATGCAAAGATCACATCCATTTTGCAACCACAATACTTAAATATCAAATCTTATGACAACTTAGATAGACGATTCAACCACAATAGTCATAACATGCAATAGACCACATCACGTAACCTTATTCAACCAACCATGGCACTCGAACGTGAAGATCTAACCTCGCAATAACAAATAGTCCACAAATAATAATCATGGCAAACCTCCTAATCCAAGCGGTAACCTAAGCCTAAATGAACTATTTACACAAATTACGCCAACGCAAGCAACCTTGACTCTCTTATACTCATTCCCAAACCTTATAGTCCAAGCATATCATGATCAAACCATATAAAATTAATCACATGAGTTCCTCCACCTAGGATGGCCCTACGAAATTAGAGACGGTCCTAAGTCCGAGTCACATAATGCAACAGCTTAACCGACGTTTAAGAAATCTACTTACAAACAATCAAGACGAGACGAGGGATGGCGGGCAACACTGTAAGAACAGTAGCAAGCGGACAAATGGGTAGATGATGTGCAGCAATGGACGGCAAGGTGACGAGTGAATGCGTAGTGGGCGGTGAAGGGAAAGAAAGGAAAAAGGAAGAGAACAAGAGAGAGGAGATGAGGAGGAGGGGTTTGGCCGAATTGGGTGAGGGAGAAAGAGAAGAGGAAGAACACATATGGAGAAAGGAGAAAGGAGAGATTGAAGAGAAAGGGGGTCATTCACCATTAATGCCCGTTGCATTATTGTCCTTTCCTTCATGATGGCTCCAAACTTGAGTGGTAAGAAGACATCCCAAGCCTCCATCTTGTCAAGATCATCATCCAAGATCAAAGGTCAAGATTGCTTCTTGACTTCTCAATTATTGACTAGGTTCGAGAGGGGAATTTGGTCCATTCCTCCTTGTCTATCCCAAAGTGACCCCTACTCCTTTTTTATAGCCTAGCAAAATTTGTCTCATCTAAGTTTAAATCTTAACAAGATAAATTATTCTCACCTCTAGGTTCATCAAAGTCTATATTCTCAATTTAGCACATTTTTCTAATCAATGCGTTAACGGGCTCACTAAAATCGTTTCAATTGGAAATGAATGCATTGATAACATCTACAATCAATACTTGTAATCGAACCGAGGTTTGTGGCTAAGTTTTAATTGGAAACGGCATTAACACAACCTACAAATTCAGATGGCACTGGCAAAACTCACACAACTAGACTCGAACTGAGATTGACGCATGTTCAGGATTTTATGCGTGACTTTTGGTTGAGCTTGGTCAATCCATGAATGACCCGCAATTGTCATGTAATCAAGTAGGGTTGATCAAACTACCTTGACTCACAATTGTTTAGGATTGGATTAGGGTCATTCACAAATAGTACATTGATCGTGTGGCATCTCTTGCAATCGGTATATACTCAAACTAAATCAATCTATATTCATCCCTCAATTGACTCATGATGGTTCGCGATCGGCCATAGCAATCCTTACATTCCCCATGGTTTAGAATTTGAATCAAGGATATCACAACTCTTATTCTCTAACAGAACTTCCATCCTCAAAATTTAAAGACATACTTAGTTCTTCAAATAAGTGTGGATATCAGAGTCTCATTGATTCCTCATTTTCCTAGGTTACTCCTTCCATCCCATATGTTGCCAAATGACCTTAACTAAGGGAATGGTTTTACTTCGCGTCACTTGCTCTTTTATATCTGCGAGCCATATAGGCTTTTCAACATATGGCATTCTATTGTCCACTTCGATCTCTTTGAAATTTAGCATGTGTGCCAAATCCGGCTCCTACTTTCTTAGCATGGATACATAGAACAGGTCATGCACTTGAGCAAATCAAGGCGGAAGTGCTAAGCTATAAGCTAAATTACCTATTATGTCTAAGATCTCAAAAGGTCATACGAACCTCATATTTGACTTTCCTTTATCGTCGAAATGTGATGTACCTCTCATAGGTGACACATTTCGGAAGACGTGATCACCTATCTAAAACTCTACAAGTCCGCATTGTCTATTTGGGTAACTTTTTTGGTGGCTTTAAGCAGTTCTAAGTCTTTCTCTAATCATTTTCATTGAGTCTTATGATAGCTGGACTAACTCTAGGCTAGTGATCATTCTTTCCCTAATCTCATCCCAATAGACTGGGATTCTGCAAGATTGTCCATATAATACTTCAAATGGTGTCATTCCAATACCCTACAAATAACTGTTGTTATAGACGAATATGATAAGTGGTAGTTATTCTTCCCATCCTCTTTTAAAGTTGAGTACACACGCTCATATCATATCTTTGAGCGTTTGGATCGTCCTTCTTGATTGACCTTTGTTTGTGGATGATAAGTTGTACTATTCTAAAATTTCATTCCCATAGTAGTATGAAGAGTCTTCCAAAATGTAATAAGAAACTTGGGGTTTCTATTTGAAAAATCATCACTGGCACCTTGTGAAGACGAATTATCTGTTGGACATAAAGTCTTACGTATTCTTTTCATGAGAAATCTTTTTGTACTGCTAAGAAATAGACTGACTTGGTTAGCCTATCGACTATTATCCAAATAGAATCATGACCTCTCTGGCTTCTTAGAAGTCCCATGATGAAATCCATTGTGATGTGTTCCCTTTTCCATTATGGGATTTCTAGTGGTTGTAACAATCTACCAAGTTTGCAATGTTGTGCCTTTACTTGCCGACACATCAAACATTTGGCGACATGTTTGGCAATATCAATCATCAGATTATGGCCAATTCCAAATCATGGGTTGGATAATCCAACTCGTATGGCCTCGGTTGTCTAGAAGCATAGGCTATCACTTTTCCGTGTTGTATTAGCACATAGCCTAGTCCTTTAAAAGAGGCATCGTTGTAGATCTTATAACCTTCTAGGCCAAACGGTATCGTTAGAACTGGGGTTGTAGTCAATTTCCACTTAAGTTCTTTCAAGCTTCTCTTGCACTTGTCTGCTCATTCGATTTATGTCTTTCTTCAACAATCTTGTCAAATGAGTGGCTATACTAGAAAATCTTTCCACAAATCGTTGATAATATCCACCTACACCTAGGAAACTTCGAACTTCTATCATTGTCATTGGCCTTGGCCAGCTTATAATTGCTTCACTCTTAGTCAAGTCCATTGCTTATAACTGCTTCATTCTTTTTCAAATATTATGTGTCCAAGAAAAATTACATGGCTGAGTCAAAACTCGCACTTACTGAACTTAACGTATAGTGCATATTCTTAGAGTCTATAATGCTATCCTCAAGAGTTGCTTATGCTCACTTGGATCCTTCAAGTATGCCAAAATGTCATTGATAAACACTATGTCGAAACTATCCAAATATGTCATGAACACTCGATTCATCATATCCATAAAGGCGATTGGGGCATTAGTCAATCCAACGGCTTCATTGTAAACTCATAGTGGCTGTATCGAGTTCAAAACGCTATCTTCAAAAATATCCTCCTTTTTTTTTTATCTTCAATTTGTGAAAATCCGACCTCAAGTCTATCATGGAGAACAATGAAGCTCCTTGAAGTTGGTCAAATAAGCCATCGATGTTAGCAATGGGTACTTATTCTTGATAGTGGTTTGGTTGAGTTGTTTGTGATCAATGCAAAGACGCAATGATCCATCCTTTTTTCTTTATGAATAAGACCGATGCACCCCGTGGAGGTGCACTAAGGTGGATGAATCTTTTATCAAGCAATTCTTGTAATTGCAACTTCAATTCTTTTAGTTCTAACAACTCCATTCAATAAGGGGCCTTGGATATTGGTTATGTTCCAAGGGCTAACTCGATACTAAATTCTATCTTTCGTTCTAGGGGCAATCCTGTCAATTCCTTTAGAAAGACATCAGGAAAATCCTTTACCATGGCGATATCTTCCATCTTTGGTTTCTCAATGGACATATCCATCACCATCACTAAATAACTTTGGCAACCTTCCTCCAAAAATTGAGCTACCTCAAGTGCCAAAACTAAGGGTATGGAGGGTCCTTCTCCATTTCCTATGAACTTGTAACCGGGATGGTGGATCACTTTACTATGGCAGTCTACAATAACTTGTTGCCTAGTGAGATGATCCATCCCTATAATGACATCAAAGCTATACATTGCTAGAACGGCTTGCTATTTTCATCTAGATTAGTATGATCTCAATCAATTTTCGTTGTCTAAATGAAAAATATTCGTCATTTTGCATTCCACATATACAATTTTTTGTTAGATTTTTCGAATGTCATTAGATAATCAAAATCAAGCATGTTCTATGATGATTGAGGTTAGATTAAGGGTTTATCATGTGTACACTTAAGTATACTTGTTTGAGTCTCTTAAAGACTAAATCATGCATCGATGTCTTCTCAACATTTAAAATGTGTACTGGAAGGTTCATGTACATACATGGTGTGACATGGCTGAGCATCATTTAATTCAGAGCATCATTTAATATGTGAATTTCATATATCAATTAGGCTAGTTGCATTGGAAAAGCGTCAAGCAAGTCATTTTACATTGCCGATGACTTGTCTGATTCTTTCGTATCCCAACCTAAGTTAGATATTTTATCTAAATCTTTGCCGCATGTGAATTTCATACCATCGATACATTGTTTAAGTGAACTTTGAACTCATAAATGCATAAATCATGTTCTATCCTTTTAGTGGCTAATATGCACACTTTTATAAATCTTAATTTTTAACTCTCAATTGGACATTGACTGAATTTGGACCCTTCTAGAAAGTCATAGGACTCATTTAAACCTTTCAAATGCCACCGGTTTTATGCAATATGCTTGTGCTAGACCCAATTTTTATTTTTATTTTTCTTTTTTTCTTCCAATTTAGGTTAGAATTTTGACTTATGACAAATTCGGAACCTCTGTTTTATCCCTATTTAGACAAACTTTTGTTATTTTTGTTGATTTTTTTGGCAGGGATTCTTGAGTCAACCCTTAACAAGCTTTGATTATCTCCCTTTTATCTTTATTGTGGCGAAATTTCATGATTTTTGGACCCTATTTGATAGATCAAATCTCAATTGTAATGGCATGTTGTCTTCTTACTTTATCAATTTCCTGATGCAAAGATGTGTATTGTCGGATTTTTGTAAATTCATGCTTAGCTCTTTTAGGAAACTTTCTTCACGAAAGTTGTTCCTTATGATGTCATGCACACTATGTAATTTTCTCAAAGATAAATCATCAATGGTTCCTTTTCAATTTTTGTTGATTTGGTTTATCTTGTCTGAAATGTTCAGTTGTAAATTTTTATTGTGATTGTCCATTTAGAGTTTTTAGGATGGCTTGCATGTGGAACTAAGACTCATTATCTTCATGAAATGCATTGCAAATTCCTTGATCATCATTGTAAAAAAAATTTCAATAAATGAAATAATATTTTGATTACATTTTTCTCAACATTGATTTGAAATGTCGATTTTGCAAACCAAAATATTTTTGGTATATGTGATGCTTCTGACATTAAATGTTTTAAATTCTTTCAAATGCTTGATTTGACATTGATATTGTTAAGATTTGAACCGTATTTAAAATACTTACGACATCTATGAGTGCATGATATGCCTTAACAATTGAATGTGTTGCATAGCCGAGACATTCGTTTGTCCAAAGGTCTCATTTTCTTTTCTCAATGTTGCAAACACATCCAGACTTTTTGAGACATCACATAAACCACACATATGCATGACACCGCTCCATTTATTAAAATTTTCTATGATTGTGATTGAAACATGTCCATTGAATAAGTGACCCACCAACGATTTACTCAAATTTATTGATTGTTTGAAAAATAAGGCCCAAGGACTTGAATGCACATTTAATTCTTCTAATGTAGGTGGATGTTAGATGTATGTTAGGTGCGATGTTTGATTCCATAGATAAACCTTGGGATTTACCTTGAACACATCCTAGGGACTTATAAACATTAACAGCCATGCAAGAACACAAATGATCACTAATAACTATAAGCTCTTAGGTTAGGATTAGACTAGGCCCTTGGAAGTGGAAGCTTATCAAGACATAAAGATGATGAAGGTTGATGTCCATTCCGACCATATTATTGTACCCATTTTTCCCGATATATATTTTGGATTTCTTCATTTATATAAGGGATAAGTGCATTGGAAGTCATAAAAATTTGTCATGAAAATTCAATTAAGTCCTACAACTTTCAAAAATGTGCAATTAAATCCTAAAACTTGCCACAAAGTGCAATTAAGTCCTAAAACTTTCAAATAGTGCAATCAAGTTCTAAAACTTGTCAAAATGGTTCAATCTAAGTCCTTCCATTGATTGCACATTTTGAAATTTTTAGGACTCAGTTGCACTTTCGAAATACTTTTTAGGACTTTATTGAACCTTTTGAAAGTTTTAGGACTTGATTTAACTTTCGTGAGAAGTTTTAGAACTTAATTGCACTTTTTGAAAATTTTATGGTTCAATTGCATTTTCATGATAAGTTTTAAAACTTCTAATGTACTTATCCCTTTATATAAACACCTGAAGAGGTGAAGTTTTTATTTCTTCCACTTTTTTTTTACTTGTTGTCTAGGGTTGCATGTTAGATTTATTGTTTTCCCTATAATTGTCTACTTGGTTGTTTACTGACCGCCTAATCTTTTCAATTTAATTATGTGATTTCTTTTTCTTAGAAATAGAATTGCATGAAAATGACCATCCACACATGATCACTTAGTTTAGGCTTAGAGATCCCAAAAAAGTAAAAATAAATGCATTGTAGGTAACACGACATACTATTAGGTATCAAAAATGCGCTTATAAAAATATTATTGTAACTCAAATCCTCGAATCTAGAAATCTAGTTGTGTGGAAATCAAGGAACAACTTTTGGCCCTCGATTGGATTTTCCAAGTTGACCCTAAAAAACGAGACTAGCGGTGCCTCATGTTTTTCTTAGGTTGTTATAAACAAGTATATTGTATAAACGATAAACCTGTCGTGAGGGGTATAGGCCTTGATGAGGTTCACTGTGGTCTAGCATACCAACTATCAAAAGTTCCTAGCAGATGAAGTGATACCATCCATGGAGAGCAAGTACTAATGAGAGGGCTATTGTGATAAAGATACCCTCGAAATTCTATATCCACACCACACTTGACCTCCTCTTTTGAGTTTTGTTGCCTATGTGGGTGCGAATCATGATACTTTCCACTATCATGCAAGATACGAGCTTGGAAGCTTGTGATGTACAAGGGAACTCACAAATGGTTTATCCTAAAAGGTGAGATGACGATGCCTTTGTGGATGCGAACTGTGAGGAAATTCCTATGGCCAAGTACCTTTAAATCTAATCTTTCCCCTATCCCTGAGGCAAGGTCAGGTCACAACATTACTGACTTACCGATTCTTAGTACATCCCTCATGGTCTAGATAGGGATTTGAATTGAGGATGTCACAATATTAATTTGTGGGTTTAACTTTTGTTTGTCATAAGTATATCAGTTGAAGTTTTTCATTACATTAATTTAATTTAATGAAAAATAATATATGATAAATTAGTCACAAATATGCCAATTTAAATTTTTTGGTAATAAAAAAAATTGGAACAAATTTGTAATAGGTATATTATTTTTAGGGTCTTTTGTAGTATTAATCATAAAATCAATTACTAGATTGATCATATGGCTCTTTCATGGGTTGGCGAATCAATGTGGAGGGTTTTGAAGGGCCACTCCAGCCACCATTGACCCACTTTTGCTAGCAATGACTATAGGCCCTCATTAAGGACTTAATTAGGGCACGCGATCGCCAAATTTGGGTAAGAGCTACTAGCCCAGGAGAGAGATCTTAGTCAAGGTGGCTATTTATTTGGCTTTAGAACAAGAGAGCCCAATGGAAGTCCGAGTAGCTGAAATAGTGAAATGCATAATAGGCATAAGTGTTTTGTGAACCTAAGAAATTGCTCAATTGATATTCGTGTTTTAACTACTCGCTCAATGCATAGACTCAAATCATCATTTTTACGTATTCTTTTGAGGCCCCCTCAGAAGCGCAGATTTGTGTGTCTCCGTTATTATATGATGTTCGCGAAATGGAAGAAAATCACAGCAAATAGGAATTAAACGGGTGTTCAAAAAATTCCGAACACCAATTAACATATAAAAAAAAAAAAAAAGACACACACACAAATAAAGAAAATCACAGCAAATAGTAATACTTCCATGAAGAAGAGCCCTATACTTGTTCAGACCCAACACGAACGAAGTTTTGGCCTTTTCTTACTTTGTATTTTTTTTTTTTCATTTTTTTGAAAACTTTGGTCATTGTAATTTTGAAGTAAGGTTTAAAGATGATGGGAAAAAAAAAGAAAAAGAAAGAAGCGCACTGTATGAGATACTCTCTATCTTGTATAGATCCCGTCAAAGACGACCACTTTGACTTATTTTATACCTCAAACTTTTCTTTTTTACCTCTCAATTCCTGTAAAATCATTTTTAGTAAAATATTTTGTAAACTAATATTGGTATTTTTTTATATTATTATTTTGCCCATTCATATAATCCAGACCGTTGGATAACTCTCGGATATTTCTCTCATGAAGTTTTTTTTTTTCCTGAAAAGATTCAAGTATTATATTTTTTTTGGACCCTAAATTTTTTTTTCTGGATAGTGGTGTCACACCAGTACGGATGTGTAACTAACAGAAAGAGACTTTTTCCACTTGACTAGGGCTATTAAATTATAGTAAAAACAAAAAATTATATTTAAAAAAAAGGATTTTGTCATTACTCGTACATTGATTAATCAACTATAATTAGATCTGAACTTGCTGAAACAGGAACCCCTGCTGATCCCATGAATTTTGCAGGCTAACGCGCTTACGTTGAACTTGAACGGTTTTGCCCCAATTAATAATGGAAAACGTTTGACTTTGGGACGATTGCCCCCATAAAGAAATAATGCAGATAATATAGATAATGGAGAGTGAAAGTAACTAATAAAGGAATTATAAAACACTACGAATAATACGTGAATGAAAAGGGACGACCGTCCCCCAAGAAAAAAAAGAAAAAAGCAACCACAAGAACGGTGCTATTAGTGATCGGTCTTTTCCATTGTAATTAATGTTGTCCCGAATTTCTTTGCTATTCAATGTCTTCTCTGAATTTTTAAAAACTTAACTCAAAGTGATCCTTTCCTCGATGGAGTACTGTCGCACGTGGACTGCTGAGTTAATAATCATTGAGCAAAAGTAGCTAGCAGCATAGATTGCTCGCGCAAATTTCAAAATGAGCACAAGGGTTTTGCACTGCTCATGTTCATGTTCTTTTTCTTCTTCCCTCTTCCACCATGTGCCGTTGCCACTTTAATTCAACGATGCCGACCCTGCTATGCATTGTTTCCGTCAGCACCGCTGTTGTTTCGCTCTCTTTCTCCATCTAGTCGACCTCTGATGGCGGTCGTGACCATGAAAGAGGTCGTGTGACCTTAGACGGTGCGCACGCTCGGGCCTGTGCGGGTGATCAGATGGGAGACATGTCTAGAGTGGCGATGGAGGGTTACGCTCGCAGAGGCAGCTGATGAGATCAGGAGGAAGTTATTTTCTGTGTCCAGAAGGCCAAGATTTTTTGTCGTTTGGAAGATGAACTAGAGAAATAAGGGTGATGCGGAAGCATCCAAGCCGTTGAAATGGCCTCATGTAAACGAAACGATGGGTGCAAGGCCCGCCCGCCTGGTTTAACGTGGTCCGTATTTCGAATTGGGCCGCATTTAGTCGAGTTTCAGAAAAGTCAACGGCCTTATTAAACAAAAGAAAAAGGTTCATGGACGACGCCGAGCGACGGAAGAGAGCTCAAGGTCAACGGATTTCAATATCTTCGACCAAACAAAAAAAAAGAAAAGTAAAACGGATTTTAATATCAATTTTGAAATAAAAATGGTCTAGAACTAGATCGAACTATTGCGCGATTCGATCCACTCTGACTATCAATTGACTCAAATCTCGATCGAAACTTGTTTCATATCAATTTTAGTGTTTCATATAATTTCTCTCAAGATATAGAAAGTTCCCATGAATGGACAAACAGAATAACAAGGGCTATTTCTTAGAATTTCATCATTGAAACATGAAGTTCCATTTTTTTGCAAAAAAAAATAATTTGAATTGTATTTTCCTAAAAATGATTATTTATGCTGCTTATAAACTTGCAAACTGAATCTGTTATGAGAGCTTTACATGTCGCCACTGCGTTACAAAGTTTACACACCTGATTTTCACTCGAATAGTGTATCTTCGCAGAAACAATTCGGCTTGACCTTAATGCTTTACAATGTTTACGCTCCTGATTTTCACTTGAATAGTGTATCTTCACGAAAACAATTCGGCTTGATCTCAAACCGGCTTGAACTATCAAAGGTGTGGCGTCAGGTTCCAAATTTCAAATTTACTCATGCAACGCTTAAGCACAACTTTTAGAGGGGTGAACTGAATCCCTTCTAAAGCTGTGAAGAAATTGGAAAGCTAGGCATGAGCAATCTGCTGTTTTCAGCAATTCGTGAGAAAAGGTAGAATTGAAGGCCATAATGATTGAACAAACACGTCGGTTCACTTCAACCAGCTGCTTAACAGGGATCACTGCATAAAGCAAGGTCACCTACCAGCTAATTACACTGCTTTTCGCCAATTCGATTAGAAAATCAAAAAGTTTCCTCAATGGTGACTCATGGTTCTTCGATTCTAGAACTGACTATCGGGCTAAGACGAGGGAGAATCGCCTCATCTTCTTCATCCTAGAATGTCTCTTTTCTCCGCATGTTCACTTTTTTGCCTGTATAGTTGCCACTGCCATAAGAGCCGGTCACTATTACCGGTGTCGTGATCAAATGACTTCCGCTGCAGCGAAACCCATCTAGACAATGCTCCTCATCAACCAGATTTCAGTTTCAATGCAAGCCAGTACTGCTAAGTAAGAGATGCTATCGATAACTACTCCACGTTTAGCTTTTCTAATGCCGAATGATAAATTGTACACTCCTCTTCAGTTCACTGATAAAGCAGCCGGATAAGAGTCAAGAGAGAACAGGAAGAAAAAAAAAAGGCCAGCATACGCCATTTGATTTAGAAAGTTTATTTCTTCTAGATACTTCTGGGTTTTGCTGAGAAAAAATAGTGAAAGAGTTGTAAGACAGAATAAATGTTTTAGCAATCGCCTAAAGTCATACTTCGGTAGCCAACATGCTCTCGAGTTTTTGCAACCAGCTTACATACTGGTTTTGCTCCTTCCTATGCAAGTATAAGAGAAGGAAGTCGGTAAGGCCTCTTCCAATTCCCTTTGCGACAAGGTACTCCTTGAGTTTATCCTGCAAATTATCGTCCAATGTGCTGCAGACCGCAAATATGATATTAGTAGTATAATCACATTAAGAGCAATAGGAGTAAACAACAGATATCGAACAGAATTAAGCAAATCCAGATAAGTTAAAATGTATGGTGATGGCTTGTAACTCGATTAATCTGGGAAGATGGGAAGATAATAACCTAAACTAAAAAAATTAGGCATTAGAATTTTCACACAGCTGCAACTTCGTTTTCCACAGTATAATGAGTTATCAAAAGACTAGACTAACGAATTTTCACCGATCCAATTTGGCATGGCCATCCACTGATGAATTTCCATTTTGCAAAGGACAGCTGAGGTTCCTACAAACTTCTATCTCAGAAAGATCATAGAACAACTGGGACATTCTCCAATCTTGGCAAGGACAGAGATAAAGAGTTCCAACCTTGAAACTCAAGGTCGTCAAAAAGCAGGTCTAGTACTGAAGCCACAAGCCAGCATTCTCGCATAGCGCCTCAGAAAGACAACAAAACACAATAACACTAGCACAAAGCACACTTGTAACAGAAAATCTATTGCTTCCAAAGAGTGTATATAATTATTTTCAGCTTTGTAATAGCGGGTCCCGATCCAATAAGCCAATAGCCCCAAAAGAGCATGCAATTATTCATAAGCAAGTCTTTACTAAGTATTACATGTAAAACTCTTCTGCACCTTATCTTGGAATTTGATAATTGCAACCACCTTTCACTGCTCATCATCAGCATCAGTCAAGTGCTACATGTATAGCGTGAGTGCTCTAAAATAACAACCCCTTAAGACCATGGTGCAAGAGATGCACGCTACAAGAGAACTTGATAACACAAATCCATGCCTCAAAAACCATGTGTTACATAATGGACTGAATCCTTCCCAAAAATTGAAAAGGACAGAACTCAGAAGTATTCAATAATTGTAGATGAGCTTTCTTTTCACTAAATTCTACATATCAGTCTTACTCCAACTCTATGGGACTTGGGATTTCACTTTCACATTTTTCTTTCAAAGCTATTTCTTTTCTCACCTTATAAGTATTTTAGTAGGCAACATCAAGGTTAAGCTGGCTTCATATAAAGATTCCAACTGTATTAAAGATGAACGTGAACTTGGCAAGATATTAACAATGTTCAAATTGTCTCGGAAAACCACTATAGCGGAAGCTAGTCTCAATAGAAATAGACAAACAATTTTGAAATTGGGAAAATCCAAGAGCAACGACATCCTTAAGCCAAGAGGAAACTCTGTGATTGTTATAAACAAGAAATGGCTGTAAAGGCATTTTGACAAGCAAGACAGCAAAAGTCTCTTACAATTTAGAGATCTAAAAAGTGTGCAAAAGAAACCATTTCTAAAACAAAGACCGACCAGAACTCCAGCATCCAATTTGCACTACTGTTCAGAGAACATAAGTTTTCTCGTTTCCCATACTGCATGCTTCACATTCCAACAAGTCTCTCTCAAATGCCTTAAATTCACGGAGGACAACTAACTATTCCTTTTAGAACAGTTGCATCGTTCGTGGGAATAAAAAATCATCCCAGCAAAAAACCTATGGAGTTTGTATTGATTTTTTTCATTCCTCTCTTCATTCCTTTCTACTCCGATTTATATCCAGTCTCCTACAGCCAAGCTTTTATGTCAGACCAACTGATTCGTTGCAAGAATGCAAAGAATAGCCGAAAGCTGAAGACTGAACCATTTTACCTGAACAAGGGGCCTCTGTAGACCGAACGATGCAATAACGCAGGTGATGGGAGATAGTGGGCACCGCGTAAGTGTAATTCGGACCCACTGTCAGTACCACTGCATACACCGCAATCAAACTGTAAGATTGAGTTGAAGCCTGGCTTTTTGACACAGACCTTCATCAGAACTTCCCTTGGAAATATGCCCTCTCCGCCGTAGACTTGTTGACCCAACAATGCCGAAACGGCAACTTCCTCGCTGGATTCACATTTTCTCCTCAAAAGCACATCTTCAGATTCTGGTGCATCCCAGTCAACCACAAAATCCCCAGGATCACCAATTTGGTCATTCTGAGATGTCAATCACGTTAACACGAGCTAAGAAACAGCTTTTGCAATATTTAGGCACCAAGCAGGACAACCAGCACAGAATAATAACATTTTCTACAGCAACTGAAACGAAAAAGGAAAGAGCTTTCGCATGGAATTAGATAGTCAATCTTAGCTTCCCTCCTACGCGTGCTTATGACATGTCAAAAACGGCACTAGCGGAAGCTTTTCTGAGGTTCTTGTAATGCCAAGGCTATATCTTTTTAGCTCCACATGAAGAACCCGTACAAATTCTATGATGGGTTCCAAAGTGGGCCTTTCATCTTCGACCAGCATACTACTAATGATCTTTCCTGTCATCGACTGGCGGACACCAACCTTATAGCCACGCCACAAGCAAAAGAAATCCAAAAAGACTGCGCCTTGCTCTCCCTACATGACTCGGGGACAGACAGCTAGCCTCCTATGAACAATCGGCGGTCGAATCGCAGCCCACCCACTAAAAGTCAATCGAAACCCAACTGCCCGGCGACAACAATTCAGCACATGAGCTCGAGAACGACTCAATCGAAGAGTCAAAGAAAGAGAGAGAGAGAGAGAATGAGAACCTGAAAGCGATTGGAGGAGAGCTCGTGGGCGATCTCCGACCGCAAGACCGTGAGCAGCCCGAGATCCACGATGGCCTTTTGGCCCTGGCGGAGGACCGAGTTGAGCCTCTGCATCTTCCCCTTCTCCTTCTCCTCCTCCTCCTCCTCCTCCTCCTTCTTCTTCTTCTTCTTCGTCGTCTATCGTCTCTCGCCGAGGCTCGCAGGACTCCAGCCGAGGGCCGCGCCGACGCTCGTGCTCGATTCGAGCCCTGATCGACGCGGTCGAGCGAGCGCCCTGGTCGAGTGTGCCCGACTTCGAGGCTCGATGCTTGTCCGTCCGTCCTCAGATGCAACTCGCCGGAGGTCGGGCGACTTTGGGCGGCGCCGCCGGTGTTGGATTTGTCTCACTGGCCTCCGCCCGTCGCTTGAGTGCGGCCGGCTCGGTTGTCCTTATTGGTTTATTCAAATTAACTAAAGTTTTCTACTAGCGTACTTTTTTCGAAGCAACAATTAAAATGCGTTTCTTTCGTACGAAATAAATGATTTAAAAAATATTTTTTAAAAATTATTGCTTGTATCATTTAACAATCTTAATAAATGAAAAATATTTTTATCACGTGTGAAAATATTCATAAAAATATATTGTTATTGATAATATAAATATCTTTTTTTGACTAAATATTATAAGCAATTAATTTGAGGATACTACTTTTTAAATCATTTATTTTCTACAAAATAAACCTCATATTAAACCAAAGTCAATCCTGAAAATACTTTTCAATTACACTTCCCAAACATTAGACATGTCTTTTAAAACATACCCATTGGCCTTTGAGTTTTTGCCTTTGTGTAAAAGCTTTTCCCAAAGCTAAACTAAATGCAACTGACGACCTTGGGTCTACAATTGGAACGAAGTATCAGGACCTTGAGGGGTTGGAATATGTGGGGTCTCGAAAAATAAGTAACTTTTGTTCGGCCTTTATCCTTTTTTTCGATTCACTAAGATTTGTATCAGTTAGATCTTTCAATTTTCTTGATAAGAATTTGATATCTTTAATTCTATCTTGATAAATTCTTCTCTTGTTTTTCCCACAAGGGATCTTGATAACTTTCTATAATATCGCAGGTCTCTTTATTGGTTCAATGCGCAATTTCATGGAATGTATGTAGTGGCTATGATTAATTCGATAGAAAAGAATGAATAGCGTAGCGTGTATTTTTCATTGGGGATTACCTAGAAAAAATCATCACATCTTTCTACGATTTCTTATGAAATTTCCAGCGTTGTGGTCTTGCCATGGATCCAACTCCTAAGTTTGACATCAAGGCCTCAAATTGTGTGTCCTAGTCCTCTTTTTATGACATTAATGAGTTTTAAGTTTCATATATATATTTTGTAGAAAATGAATAATTTTAAAAACATTTTTCCTAAAAATAAATGCTTAAAATAATTAATCATTGAAAATTATTTTTATTATTTACAAACATGATGTTTAAAAAATTTAATGGACGATGGAAATATTTTTCATTAATACATTTTTGTAACTAATACAAATTATCATTTAATATATATATATATATATATATATATATATATTCCAAATCTTCATTTTTCCACAAAATGGACATCGCTTAGTAAATATAATTTTTTTTAATCTTAACATATAATATCCATACAAAATATGGGGAATTACACTAGTCCTCTATCATAATCAATCACTTTATGGCGAGGGGGTGGTGATTAACTTGAGATATGAGAAGTTATTAGGCTTCAAATCAACCAGCATTATCATTTGCTAAGGACGAGTATGATAAAATTTCTATTTCTCTACTTCTCTATTTCTCTGTTCCCCGAAATAGATTTGAAACAAAAATTCGATTAGTAACGCAAATTGATTTTTCTATTTCTGGAACGGATTTCTATTGCAGAAATATATTTGAAGAAGAAATTAGAAGCTAAAATTTTTAACTTCTCAATTTCTGAAATAAAAATTGAGAAATCAAATTCTGGCTATAAATCAATTTCTATTTCAGAAATTTTGTCATGCGTATCCTAATTCAATAGAAATACTTTGTTACAATTTATTATGTATTTTCCTCAGAATTATCATTTGCTAATTTTTTCCTCGAATAAAATAATTTTTAGGAAAAATATCGAGATAGATATAATCTTTTTTTTTTGTGTTACTTTAATTTAATCAGAATAAACAATAAATAAAGAAGTTGTCCCTAAAATAGGAAAAAAAAATTGGAGAAAATAACGTTTGAGAATTAGGGCTTTGGAAAGGCTTAAAACCCCTTTCCCTCTCTTTCCCAAGTTCAGCTTCAAAGCTCCGCGGAAGACAGGAGAAGAGAAAGCAAGCAATGGCGAACGAAGGAGACATGGGCAACTGGACCGATCTGCTCCATTCCTCCACCAAGCTCCTCGAGCAAGCCGCTCCTTCCGCTCAGTTCCCTCCTCTCCAGGTTCTCTCTCTCTCTCTTCTCTCTCTGCGCGCTCGTGTTTACTGGGAAGTGTTGCGAGAGAGCCTCGTGGTCGAGAGCGAAGGTGGTGGTTTCGAGTCTAGAATCTCGGTTTCGACGATGAAGAAGTCCTGCGCGATCGAATGGGCGGATGCCCTTTTGTCTTTGCTCGCGCTTGAACATGGGTTTCCAACTTATTGGGGGTTAGTATGGATACAGGCTAAAGGGCGTCGGGCTTTTCTATATCATTGAGTAGATGCATCGCACGGGCCGGTTGCCCGAGGTGGCGGAAATGTGTAGTAGAATTTGCACCCCTTTTCCTTCCGTTCGGTTGCCTTGTTCTTATTTCGCCGGACAGTGTCCCAGTTGAAGGGCTTTCGGTTTTGAATTCGGATCAGTAGCTGTTCAAAGTTGGGTTGTAATTAGATGCATTATCATTTGGAGCTTAGCTCCTTATCCCAGCTATCTTCAGATTAATGTCATGGGTTTTGCTTTCTGCTGCTGCGAGAATTGTTTCCTCCAGATATTTTTGGGGGAAAAAGTTATAGTATCTAATGGTTTGAATCAGCTAGCCATATAAGTTGTGCCAAGACAATTATTTGTTGGCAAAAGAAAAGGAAAGGAAAGATAAAACCCAGTTCTTCAATTAGGTATATGAAGAGAAATCTTGTTGACAGATTCTTTTCCCCAGCGAAATCTCCATTCTCTCTTGCTACTTAAGTTGCTAGTTTGGTCCTCTGACTCTAGTTCCCTGCCGTGATCTCTAACCGGTTTACTGCCAAGACACTACTCCGACTGCTTTTCCATTTTATATTGGTTGTTAGATGGTGTCATGCCATTAAGGCTGTGCATGCAACCTCTGTGAATGCAATCGCTTATTGCAGTCACCAATTTCAGTAGCTCATGGTCATTGCCAAACCTCACACAATTAAATATGGTTGCAGTTTCCACCACACTTATGTTAGTCGTGTCATTGTCTCTTTGTTAATTTGAACTTTCCACACATCTCTATCTCATGTCATCATATGGAACCCTAGGAGCTGATTAGCTAAAAAACTTGCATTTGCCATTTTGCTTTTGGTCAACACTGTACTAAATTTAAGTATGCATGCTGGGTTAATCATGAAGAGCGTACTCGTCATCTAATAGTGATTTTGTGTTGGCTATTTATGTATGTCTCAGAGGAACCTTGATCAGTTGGAAGCATTATCCAAGAAGCTCAAGTCAAAAACTCTAAGGACTGAAGCTCCATCTCAATCTATTGCAGCCACCAGGTCTTGTATCTGTCTGTAATTCATTGCTTTCACTTATCCTCATTGCGTCAAGCCTGACTACATGGCAATTATGTTGGGTGAATGCATCTTTTATAATCGTGTTGTTTTCAGGCTTCTTGCACGTGAAGGGATAAATGCCGAACAGCTTGCACGAGATCTGAAGTCCTTTGAGCTGAAGGTAACCTAATATTTCAATTTGTTCGACATACTAATTATACATTGCCACTTGTATATTTTTACATTTGACTTTGGCATGATCAATCTACTTTCGGCAATCTTGTAGTAATTGTATTGATCTTTTTGGTTGGTGGAGACTCGTATAGCTAGGGTAGGGTTGTTTATGGGTGTCTTAAAAGTCAATTAGAATTTCAAACGTGACTTCAGTGCAGATTGTTATCATTGGACATTTGTTTCTTCCTTAAAGATTTAGTGTCAGGAAATGCAACCACAATTTACATCTAGGATATTTCTGACGCTCCTTCCTGTGTTTAAATCAGTCCTTACATGGAAACACAAGATGTTAATGCAACCACAGAGGTTTGGAAACTAAATTTAATTTAAACAACTTGACAGTAATATCAAGGAGTGTGTCATTGAACTATTGATCTGAACTTGAGACATCTAGCTCTGATACCATCTTAAAGGATTGTGTAACAGGCTCACAACGTACTTATCTCAACATGTTGTTCAACAATTTTTAATCTGAGGATTTTCATTGCAATAACCTGCAGTGTAGGACATTCTTCTGATGAATTTTCTGTTTGTAGACTACATTCGAGGATGTGTTCCCTGCTGAGGCAACGACTGTTGAGGAGTATTTGCAGCAGGTACTTTCTATTCTTCAAATTTTTATGGTTCTTTTGGTGCTGTTTGTCTGTCAATTTGGTATGTCATCTGCACCTTGTTTATATAGGCATATGGGACTGTTTTCTGTTGTTGTTGCATTTCATTTTCTTCTCGATGACTGAAAGATGCATATCATGAATTTTGATTTCTGCAACCAAATAGATTTGATGACAATAGCATAATTTTCAAAGTTTCAGGCAAGATATTGACATTTTTCCCCCATTAAGATATTGATTTAACCTTTTCTTGCACAATTATAGTTGAACAAGATATTGGCATTTTTAAATGTGTCACTTTCTCACTTTATATGCCCTTTGTTTTAGTGCTTGGTCTATCCTTAGTATAACCACATGTTACATTGGTTGGGAATTTGGAATCCAATTGTGCATGCTGCAGAGCTTTATCCTTTCATTCAAAGTGTAGTGAGAGGGTGAGAAGCTAATGCTTTTATCTAAACTTGGTCTAGATAGTATTTAGGAAAGGGTGGAGTTGATGAAGATGTGTTGTATTGTGAAATTCCTTTCTGCTCTTCTTTCTCTCCTTTTGTTGGATATAACTGCCTCCTAGAACATACTAATGGTATGTTTTCTGAATTGACATTTGCTTGTCCTGTGAGGTGTTGTTTGCTTTTGGCTTTTCTTGCTTCAATCTGAAGCTTTTGTTGTTTTTAGTACATGATGAATAAGAAAGATAGTTTTTTTAGGGTTAGAGTAATCAGTGTATTGTTTTGCTGGCCTCAAGAAGGTCGATATGATTTCTCAAATCTTACTTTAAAATAGTCAAATGCAAAGATTGCCCAAGAATGCTGCTATAGGTGTTCTTTACTAGGTTTGCAAATATATTTCAACTAATGGCATCTTTTTAAAATGCTTCTAGTTTTTCCTCACTCTTCTGTAATGTCATTTCTGGTGTAAAAATATGATTTCCCTTTTTTCTTCTGGGGAGTGGATGTGTTAACATGCATATATTTGTAAAAATGATGCAGATGGGCCTCTTTAAGTTTGTGCTACAATTTTTTGTGTAGCATGTGTTGTTTCTGCTTTTTGATTTATTCCTGTGCTATTCTTTGTTGTTGATGTTTTTGTCTTCATTTCCTGAATATGGGCAACTTTTTGAGGTCTTTAGAGTTGTGTATTTCATAGTTGTTAGCATGATCCCTTGACTAGATTCATGCTAGCAAACTCAAATGAGTAGATCTGTTTTATATTTGTTTCACAAGCATTCCTAAGCATTCTTCTATCCTGTCATGCTTCTTTTTTTGAGGTGGGTGTTGCATTTGTCAGTCCCTCTCTGAACTGATCATGCAATCCAAATACATCATTGTTTGTTGTTGAATGCTCCTCTCCAATGGCTTACCTGCAGCCTTGGAGTCAGTATCACAAACAATTCCATGCCTTCTGGCTTCTGATCTGCCTTTTCATCTACTAGCTTTTTCCCATTCAATAGTTGTTTCCCTCTCAACATGCATATATGTAAATGTTCTCTCCTTTAAGATTTTCGTGGAACTGTGCATGTCCATCTATATTTCCGATATTTTTAGTCATATTTCCTAAATACATGGTTGGTAATATAAGGTTCCATGATTTGTTTCTCTTGCTTTATGGAATTTATGGTTATGTACCAATGATGAGATGAATTATTTGCTGCTGCTTAATGTAGGTTCATGAAATAGCAATGGTCTCAGCTATTCAGGAAGCACAGAAGGACAATGTTAGAAGTTTTAATGATTATATGCTGAAAGTATTGGAGGTTGTAACTTGTAACTCAATTATAGAATATTTCAAATTGCTATCTCCACCTTTTCCAGCCCTGGTTTCTAATGGGTGCTTTGCTGTTGTGGCTGACAGGATGATTGGCAAAAGGAAAAGCGTGACTTTCTTCAGAGCTTAAGCCGGATATCATTATTACCCAAGACTAACATTGTTGATTCAGGCTATGGAGGCGCTCGTCTCCCCCAAATAGCCTCAACAGTTTCAAGTCCTCAAGTTTCATCTGGTCCTTCAGGCATGGAGATTGTAGCTGTAGCAAACAAGTCGATTCTTGAGAAAAAGGCTTCTGTCTATGGTGGTGTTGTGAAGGACCTTAACAGTGCCAGAGAGCATGGCTTGCCATTTAAAGTAATGAAAATCTGGTTTTTATTTATCTTTAATAGTTGTTGCCGCTCATTACATCTTTTTGTTTACTAGGCATCGAATTTGTGCTGGGGCAGTTCTAAGATTTTAACATAGAAGCATATCTTAATCACAGTTTATTGTTATTTGTCTGCCAGCTGGCACTGTCAGCATATGTATTCGAGAAACTTACCATTATAATTATTTGTACTTCTTGTTCTCTGCCTTCTGATGGTTGTTTCATGAGTGCGTTTGTTAGATTTATGATGCAGTGTATACATTTGTATCGTTTCACTAAATCTATTTGACTTTTGCATGATATGGGCATATCTGTTTCTGTTATTGTTCGAATTTCAGCCTGCTACTGCTTTCAAGGGTGCTTATGAAAGTTTGGGTATTAGTACGTCTGGGGGAAAATCAGTCAGTATGCAGAAAATATGGCATCTCATTCAGGTGTGGCTCTATATATATTCTTAGCTAATTCTCCATGCCATTCCATAGCTCCCTTTTTCTTCTTATGCCATAGAGATGTAAATATGGTTTGTGCAATAATTTGCTAGGCACTTATGGATGACGATTCAGTTGTTCGGTGGAATGTTTCAAAGAAGATGTCATTGGTAATTGGTGCAAGGCGGCACCTTGAGTGGGGGCATGAGAAGTACATTATGGACATGATACAAAGTCATCCTGCACAAGTATGAAGTTGTTATTTTTACCTTTCTTGACATTTTGGTTCCATAAAACTTCTATGGCTAAAGCTTCTTGCTTATGTTTAGACTCAAAAGTAAAATTGCTGCTTCGGTCATATTTGGAGATATTTCTTACTTGCATCATATAGTAATCAAACTTGACCTTTTTGAAGCAGTGTTCAAGGAGCTGGAGCTCTCTTTGTCCAGCTTGTCTCTAACAGATTTCAAGGCATTTAACATGCTAAAATGTATATACTGAGTTTGGTGCTCATGATTTTGTCCTTCTGCTATTTCTAGGCTGCTCTTGGTGGTGGTGTTGGGAATTTGCAAAGGATTCGTGCCTTCCTTCGGGTCTGTTCTCTTTTTATTATTCAATTACCTGTAGTACCACATTTTTAATGCTTTATTTTGCGTTAGATCTTTGATTATCCTTAATTCTCATGTTGCAGATTCGTTTGCGTGATTATGGTGTTCTTGACTTCGATGTTGGTGATGCTCGAAGGCAGCCACCTGTTGACACCACGTGGCAGCAGGTTATGAATGCTTCCTTTTTCTATTCCATTTTCTATTTTGGTGGCGAAGTCAATACCATAAGAACGTAGAAATTTGGTCTATTCATGTGAAATCCTCATTTTCACTGGGATGCTGCTGTAAATAAAAACTGCTGATGTTTTACTCTTAAGATTCGGAGTCTTTTGGTTGAGACGACAGTGGCTTATGTTTCAGCTATCCCGTCTTACTGAATATGAACTCTTACAAGAAGAAAAATATTTATGATAAGAAGTATATTGTATTGTTTTTTAAGTTAAGAGGGCATTTTGGGCTGCCCTATTTTCTTGGGATATTGCTAACTGCAGTTGCTTTATAAGCACGGAACTCCTATGCCTGTAGCTGACTTATTTTACACATGTCTTGTTTCAACAGATATACTTTTGCCTGAGAACTGGGTATTACAATGAAGCAAGAGATGTTGCCTTGTCATCCCGTAGTGCACATCAGTTTGCACCTCTGGTACTATATTTGTTTACTGCATTAATGTACTGATTGTTGTTCTTCCCTAATGGTTATTTGTTATTGGCAGCTCACAGAATGGATAAATACTGGAGGTATGGTTTCTGCTGAGACAGCTGCAACTGCTTCAGAAGAATGTGAAAAGTTGTTAAGAATGGGTGATCGGGTGGGTCGAGCTGCGTATGATAAGAAAAGATTGTTACTATATGCCATGATATCTGGTTCTCGAAGGCTTGTTGAAAGGCTGCTGAGAGATCTATCGGCACTTTTCACCACCATAGAGGATTTCTTGTGGTTTAAATTGTCAGCCATCAGGGAGTTCCCTCTCGGAGGTTCATCTGCTATTCTAAGTGAGAGTTCAGTCCCCTATAGTTTAGAGGATTTGCAGGCTTACCTAAATAAGTTTGCAGCATCATACTATACCAAAAATGGGAAGGACCCTCTTGTATACCCATATATTCTGCTCCTAAGCGTCCAGTTCCTCCCAGCTATCCTCTATTTGTCTAAAGAAGCAGGCGATGAAGGGTACAACATTGATGCCACTCACATAGCTATCGTGCTTGCTGACCATGGTGTCCTTACGGAAGGTACAGGGGCAGGATCAAAGTTTGGTGTAATGGATGCTTATGCAGAAGCATCTAGCATGATTCAACAGTATGGATCTTCATATTTACATCTTGGAGATCTTTCGATGGCATTGGAATATTATGCACAGGCTGCTGCTGCAGTGGGTGGTGGACGACTATCTTGGACTGGAAGGGCAAATGCAGATCAGCAGAGACAGAGAAGTTTGATGCTGAAACAACTCCTCATGGAGCTGTTATTGCGAGATGGTGGGATTTACTTTTTACTTGGTTCAAGAGGTTCAGGGGAAGAAGGTGAATTGACAAGGTTTATACCGGATGTAAAAACAAGACAACAATTTCTGCTTGAAGCTGCTCGGCAGTGCTTGGAAGCTGGGATATATGACAAAGTATGGTCTCTCTCCCTGTTTTCCTCCTTTTGTAAAATTTACTTAATATTGGACTGTGGTGTTCCAATCATATCACTGAACTTTGACTTCAATCGCCCAATTACTTTCATTTAGTGGCAATTGATTCAGCTATGACTAGAATTTGGTCAATTTGCCAGCCAATTGCTGACATGTTGGCCATGTGGCCATGTGTATACCACATCGGTACTTTGCTTGAAAATTGACTGGAATTTGGTCAAAGTGCATAAATTGTAAAGAAATAAAAGTATTCGACATGAGATGATCAAAACTAAAGTTCAGTGAACTGATAGCATAATCCACTCAAGTTCAGTGACTGCTGATGGAATTTGCCCTTTCTCCTATTGCTTTTATTGAGTCACAAGTGAAATAAGTTTTCAATGAACCTTTGAGAGCCAAAGTACTTTGATTGACTGTGTTTGGTTCATAAAATCTCTTTTTCGAGGTGATTCATGTTCTGCTGATCATTGTGTGTTTCATTAACAAAAGTAAATGTGTTGTGATATTGAGAAATATATGTATGGAGAAGCTAGAGAGAGGGAGGGAGGGAGGGAGGGAGGGAGATCATTTCGTTTGTGTAAATGGAGGGATCATTTCGTTTGTGTGAATAAATTAGCCATAATTCATTTTCCTATTTACTATTGCTTGCTTGGTTTCCCTAACTACTTTAGTTCACTCTTTATGTGCAGCTTTTCAATGACATCTAAATTTTCATCTTCAATACCATTCCATTTATATCATCCCGCATTGCTAAATCTAGAATTTTAATGGATATTTCATCTTGGGACAGGATTGAATCTAGTGTGGTCTTAATACCCTTCTCCCTTGCTTATTCTTTCCTTTACTTATGATTTCCTTTAATTAAATCAGTCAATAGAGATTCTGAAGAGAATTGGGGCGTTCTCAATGGCCCTGGACACCATTAATAAATGCCTTTCGGACTCCATATGTGCTCTTTCACGTGGACGGTTGGATGGTGAGAGCCAGACAGCTGGCTTGGTTCATTCTGGAAATGAGATTTTGGAGACCTACAAATATAGTCCTGAAATCAGGTAATCCCTTGGTAGCTGCTGTCTGTCTTCTAAGTAGCAGTTTCTTTTTGGGTGGACTATTTTTATTCTTTTTAAAGCTTCTGTCATGCTGCATCATTTATTGCTGCAGCATGATGAAACTGGAAAATTGGTCCATCATTTAGATTTCCTATTCTAAATATTTTCTTACCCGCTGCCATATAATTGCATAATTCAAATCGCTTGCTTCAATTAGGGCACTGAGGTTGTGATTTGTGACTAGAAATAACTTATTCGTTTACTCTTACTGTGGACACAAAGGTGTGGGAGGCCTTGGGGCCTTTCAACTATATTAATCATTTATGAAGTTAATTGTCACCATTTTTTTGTTCCATGGTTAGACATTTACTTCTCAGTTGCATAATTCCTGCAGTCCTCAGGAGAGAGAGAGTGTTATGGAGCAACAAACAGTGTTAAGACAGCTTGAGGCGATATTGTCGATATACAAATTGGCAAGAGCAGGTCATTATCTGGATGCTTTGAGGGAGGTTGCCAAACTTCCATTCCTTCCATTGGATCCACGAACACCAGATGTTACGGCAGATGTATTGCAGAACTTATCTCCATATGTCCAAGCCTGTGTTCCTGACATCCTAAAGGTTGCTCTTAGTTGTATGGATAATGTGCCTGATTCCGATGGATCACTCCGTGCTCTAAAAGCCAAGGCAAGTGGGCATTTGGATTTTTAAACAGTTCAGTTTTTTGTGCTCCAAAGCAGACTATTGTAAATTCCTAGGCACTTTGGGATATCTTCATAGATGGAAAGAATCAACTGAAAGTCAGCATTTATGCTCCTTTTTTTTTATGCTCACTTGATGCTCTTCTTTGCATCTGCAGATTGCGAATTTTCTTGCAAACAATTTGAAGAGGAATTGGCCACGTGATCTTTATGAGAAGGTTGCCCGAAGCTTGTGAATCCAAGGTGGCAGTCTCTCAGTTCCTACTTGTCCTCTAATGGGCAGGTTGCTTTTGCGTGGGCTAGTTTTGATTGTACATGATGGGTCTTTAACATAAGCGCCACCATTGTAAGAAAAAGTTAGTCAACATGGGGGTGTATTTACATTCTCAAGTGGGCAGCAAAGCTGATGGTTGTTTCAAATGCCGGAAACTGCTGTGATGATATGCCCCTCTTCCTTGGTCTGCAATATGCCTAGCAAGAGTGAAAAGTAGAAATGGTGTAATACCAGATCCGAAGAGGTTACTTTTTTGACTTTGCATATCTTCATTCCATGACGAACAAAATTTATGTCCTGAGGAACTTTTGATACGTATTAGGATGGAGGTTCAATAGTTTTTGAGGTGCCTGTTGATTATGAAGTGATTACTTAATCGTTATCACAGCCATCGATTTTAATCTTAAATGTCAGATAGGAAGCTGATGTATGTTAGCTTGTAATTTCGAAGAAATGGTCAGCTGGAGTCTCTGTGCGCGTGTTTCATTCATTGTGACACTTCATGAGATGAAAGCCAGCTACTATGAGTTTCTATACCACCTTCCGATAGTGTTCTTTTCATCTTTTTCCTCAGAACTGGGAGGGAGTCTTCTTCGCAGGTCTTTGAGCTAGTAAGCGACGATGGGATGTGGACTTTAAAATCTTCTATCGTTTTTTGTTTTGTTTTTTGAGGGTAATGACCGGAAACCATGCTACGGGTGAATAAAATTGCCCAAAAAATTTCAGTCTTAAATATTTTAATTTTACTAATTGAGTTTTAAATATTTTTACGTTTTGCCAAATGAGTGATGTGGAAATTGGTTGTCTTGCATGGTATAAATGATGTTGACGTTGATAGATTTTATAATTTTTAAAAAGATTTCTGAATTTATTATCATTTTATTAGTTTTTCTTCTAAGGTCCATGCGGGCTGGCCACTGGTTGACCTTGCTTTGGATTGGCGAGGTTTCACAACCCTTGCCTAGTGGTCGACAATGATGGATTAGAAGTTGATAGATTACATTGAATATGTATCAAAAGCCAATGGATTATAAGTTTATAAATCATGTTGCATATTAAGTTAAAATCCATGGATCATATTGAATAAATTATTAATTTATGAATCACATTTCACATTCAGTTAAAATTTAGGGATTGTTTGTGTCATTTTCTCTTTTAAAGAACTATATATGAATCTACGTGTTAACATTTGCATTTTGTGAGAATTTTAAATGTTTGAAAATTTTTGATCAAGAAAAAATAAAACATAAAAGGTCAATCCAAATAGACCATGAGAGTAGGAACATATCGATTCCGAAGCAATGTGTTTACTAGTGACTGCTTATAAGATTTTTGTTGCGATCAAAAGGGCAATCAATTGAATTGGAATATTGCCCCTTTCTTGTACATAATACAAATCTAAGTAGTATGTTAGACTTTCTTTGTTTTGTGAAAAATGAATGGGTTGGAAAATATTTTCTTAAAAATAATCACTTATATTATTATATTAATATTAAAATAAATATACGAAAAATATTTTACATTATCTGCAATAATATTTAGATTATATTGTTATTAATAATAATGAAAACACTTACCACTGCCTGTGATGGTCTAGTTGGATAAGTGCTCCCATGATCCTTTGCGAGAGAAGAGGGATTCGAATTCCACTGGCCGCACGAGATCTTAAGTGTGACTTTGGGGTGGTGGATTCTCTGCTAGCGTTGCCTTAGGGTTTACCCCCGTTACCTCGAGTTTATCGGGCTGTCCGTATTGGTACGTTGCACGGGTTCCCTGGGTCATAAAAAAAAATAATAAAAACACTTTTTATCAACTAATCATCTCAAGTGATATAAATGATAGTTTCTAGGAAAATACTTATCACATTATTTATTTTTAATGAATCAACAATAGTGAAGTTGAGAGATTTTTCTAATTTTACTTTACAAACGTATGCCATTACTCATTAAAAAATTCATTTTCAATGAAGTGATTATTGTTTTTATGTAATATTAATAATTTAATGAGATAAGTGCACTGATAGTTTTAAAACTTGTTAAGAAAATATAATCGAGTCTTAAAAATTTTAAGAAGTGTAATTAAGTATTAAATTGATCAAATTAGTACAATTAAATTATTCAGTTAGCTCCATTCAAATTAACAAATGAAAAATGTTAATATTGGTTATTATTATTATTATTTTTTCTCTATGTGACGATGACATGATTAAAAAATAAAACATAACACTAAAACAATGTCATTTTGATCAGAATTTGTTTTTTTAATAGAAACTTTACTTAAATTAATATTAAAAAATAAAAAATTTAAAAAAATACAAAAAAGAGCAAAAAGCAGGTCAAGGCTTGCAACCCTTACCTCCGTTGCCCCACAATCTCTACAAAGGGCCGGTGAAGGTGAAGGAATGTTTGGCTAGGGTCGATGGGCCTTAGTTAGGGGCTCGTGACCCTCGTCAAGGGCCTACAGGCCATCCTAATTTTTCTGTCTTTCCTTTTTTATTTTAATTTTTCTCATTTTAGCATAACTTAAATAAAAATTGTATTAAAAAAAATTAGATTTGGCCCAAAATGACATAATTTTAGCTATGTCATGTCAGCATTTTTCATTAATTAAATTAGACAAAGTTAACGGAATGACTTGATTGCATCAATTGTAGAACTTTTATGACTCACACTCTTTAAAATTTTTAAGACGCAATTACAATTTAATGATAAGTGTGAGAACTTTTAATACACTTTATCCTTACTTCGACGATGGAACTAATTAGGCTGCTGACTAAGGTTTACAAGAGAGTCGGCGGGTTAAGATCAACGGCCTAAAGCCGGTCCAATTCGCTCACTCTGGGTCCGACCGGACTCAGTCGATTCATCAAGACCTAAAGTAGCCTCGGCGCCTGGTTAGCTTCCCTTCAACGAGTGCACCGGCGACCATGGCCGTCGTCAGCTCCCACTGAGGAAGGTGTTGGTCCGGCGAAGTGAGGCAGAGAGAGAGAGAGAGAGAGATGGCCATCGGGAGGAGCGGCAGCAGCAGCAGCAGCAGTGCTGCGAAGGCGGCGGTGAAGAAGGCGCTGGGGGAGATGGGCTTCAACAGCAGCGGCGGCGCCATCAACTGGTTCCCCGGCCACATGGCCGCGGCCACCCGCGCCATCCGCGACCGCCTCAAAGTCTCCGACCTCGTCATCGAAGTCCGCGACTCCCGCGTCCGTACTCTCTCTCCCTCTCTCTCCTCTCTCTTCTTCTTCTTGTTCTTTTTCTTTGTTTGTTTTGAATTCTGATACTCTGTGTGCACGGAATTGGTGATTCGCCTCGCTTGTCTTCGATCAGATTCCGCTGTCGTCGGTGAACGCGGACTTGCAGCCACACCTCTCCAAGAAGAGGCGGGTGATCGCGCTGAACAAGAAGGATTTGGCCAACCCCAACGTCATGCACGTAAAAAAAAAATCCCAACTTTCGCTTTTCTCTGCTTTTCCCACTTCCGTAACGATTCCCTCGATCATGCCTTTCGTGGCAACTGATCATTCGGGTTCTCGTCCCTTGGTGTTTGCCGTGCAGAAATGGTCTCACTACTTCGACTCTCGGAATCAGGACTGCCTCCCCATAAATGCCCATAGCAAGAGCTCTGTTAAGAAGGTCCGTCAAAATGCGTTTGCTTTTTGATACCGGCGCCTTTAATTCAGTGCATCTGCTTGTCAAGAACATTAAGGGATGTCCTCATAGAAGTTTTGGGGGCCCTCTTAATTTCGTAAAGCCTAGGATAGATGTTGGTCAAGAAAGCAAGAATTGACTTTGGCAGTCGATTTGCTCTGTTGCATAAAGCCTTCGCCCAGGTTTCAAGAATCAATCTGCTTGGCCATAGGCTGAGACCAACTACTGGAGTTTCGCATTCTTGTCCAACGTGGCAGTGTCAAATTTGCTTGAGTCTTTGAGGTTTGAAAACTGCAACTGGATTTTACCAATGAAGATTTGCTTCTGTTGTTGCTAGGTGCCTTTTTCTCTTAGCTGCTTTTGACCTGCATTTTGCTATCCCTTCTTAGTAATTGCTGCAAGACACTTTGTTTTATATGTCTTACTGTAAGGGAATGCTGCTTCCGTCAATGCAGTAACTGCACGATTGTGCCTTTTCTCTTCTTGGAGATGTGACGCCTTGGATATTTGTAATTCTTTTCCATAGCTTCTGGATCTTGTGGAGGTTAAATTGAAGGAAGTGATTTCAAGGGAACCTACTCTCCTAGTCATGGTGGTTGGCGTTCCTAATGTGGGCAAATCAGCTCTTATTAATTCAATTCATCGAATTGCATCCTCTCGTTTTCCTGGTAAGAGTTTCCTCTTCCTCGCAATGTGTATTGGCAAGAGATACAAACCTCCTCTTTGGCAGTTGACCTCATCTGTGTAGAAAAATACTCCACACCCGATAATTTGATGGTGCAATACAATTTTCTTAACAACTAAGTATAGTGAGGTTGAGGCTTAATCAAGTACCATGGATATATCGTAATGTTACCTGGTAACTTTGCTTTATTTTCTATTGCTTTATGATGGTGGCTTTGACTTTTTCTTAGTGCAGGAGAAGATCAAGAGAGCAACAGTGGGCCCCTTGCCTGGTGTTACGCAAGATATTGCTGGTTTCAAGGTCAAATTTTCTTCCGCTGTTATAAAAATTATGGCGGCATTCTCTCAGGCAGTCTGACTTTGCAATTTTGTGCATGAACTCAGAACTCTCTAGATTGATAGATGCATGATCTTGGCTTTGTTGATTGACTGCTTTTGTATTAACATACAGTGAAAAGACA
The DNA here is from genome assembly GCA_019915185.1 of Eucalyptus camaldulensis. Lineage (NCBI taxonomy): Eukaryota > Viridiplantae > Streptophyta > Magnoliopsida > Myrtales > Myrtaceae > Eucalyptus > Eucalyptus camaldulensis. Next base: position 17,813,292 of record JAHSVA010000005.1, read on the forward strand.
TCGGCAAACTTTTATAATTAATCCTCAGAGACTCTTGCTTTTATATGTGCTTGAATACAATCACAGATGAACTTTCTTGCCATCTGTTAACATCCTTTCCTTTCCTTCTTTTCTCATTATAGATAGACCTAATAATAAAAATTTCCAATTTATCCAATGTTCTCTTACGTAATATAGTTGTATATATTTTAATCTTTTCTGATTTTGGACTGTGATGTGCAGATCGCTCATCATCCAAGTATCTATGTTCTTGACACTCCTGGTGTACTAGTTCCTAGTATCCCAGACATAGAAACAGGATTGAAGCTAGCTCTTGCAGGTTGGCTATTGTTTCTGTTTGTGTTTTTGCACTCTCTACCTTCTATAATTTGATCATCTGCTCAATTCATTTTGCTGCAGGGCAGTCCTTTTATAAACTACTAAACTTGTAACTTGTGATTTGGGCATCTCTCTGCTACTTCTATTCAACTTAGTCTGCCATAGTGTAGTGCACACTAGGGGAAAAGGATTGGACATTAGCCATCAACTTCTAGATGTTGTGACCTGGCAGAGCTTTGTGAAAAATTGTTCACCATTATTGAGAAGAGATTCTAAAATTTTCCAGCTTATAAATGTAGGGAAATTAGTGTATGTTAGAATGTTTCACGCATTCCTCTTTAAGTATTGAAGATGGCTGAATTACTTGAACCTAGTTTCATCATTAGGTAACCCAATCCTGACTGTCATATGGGTTATAGAAATGGTAGATAGATGAATCTCATCCGAGAATATGCTATGATGACTTTATTAAGCAGAGCTTGGGGCATTGGAAGTTGTCTTTTGGTCTTTGGCTTTACATAGTGCAGCCTCAATATGATTTAACTAGACGACCACATTGCTTGACGAGGGAGAAGTATAATCCATCTGGTACTTGTTTCCATGTTTTTCTTTTGATTGGTAAAAGAAGTATATCTTATATATATATATTCCCTTGTCTGTTTTATTAAATTTTACCCTTGTTAGTGGAATTTGCATTTTCTTGATTGGTGAGTTGTTCACTGTTTCCTGCTTCAGTTTTGCCCTCTTTCCACATCCCTCATGCCTGGAGATATAGCTTAGTGTCAGTCCATCTTGTATCTTCTTTATAATATAACTTATATATTAAATGTACCTGCAGGGTCTGTCAAAGACTCAGTGGTTGGTGAAGAGCGCATTGCTCAGTACTTGTTGGCAGTATTAAATACTAGAGGCACCCCCCTTCACTGGAAGCATTCAAATAACAGAAGAATGGAGGGTATTCGATATGAACCAGAAGAAAAGCATGATTACAACCTTAAAGATCTTCGGCCAAAGAAGAAGCCACCTAATGTCTCTGATGTCCTGTATATAGAGGTATTTTTTATGTACAATATGTGCCTATATATGAGGTTTATAATGCGTCATGATAAACTTATAGAATATGTTGCTAATTGATTGTATGCACCTGGAAGTTGTGGTCTTGGGTACTTAGATACTAAATTCATTTATAGTATTCCATACATTTTCATGATAATGACCCCAAAATTGTTAGCAGTCCTTGTCATTGAAAGCCCTTATAGTTTTGAGCTGCTTAATTCTTCCTGTAGATGATAGCTACAAGTTGCCTTGAAAATTGTGATCCACTTGAATTAATCTTCACTTCAAACTTGGAGTTTTGACTGGATGGATTCCGCCTTTAGATTAGAGTAAAAGCAAATCAGTGCAACCATCAGAAGAGACAATTTTTTGCAATGTGACCCTTATGTTAAACTATGGTGATGGTTTGTAAATTTACTGACTCTTCTTATTTAGTATGAAAGTTATTAATTCATTAATTGACATTGATCTAGAATGGATTCTGTGCAGCATCTTCAATTGATATGAAGGACCAAATAGACAAATGCCGTGCCCACGATATTGCTAGAAATTTTGGTCAGCAGACCATGTTGCCAAAAAAAAAGAAAGTACAAGTTAAGAGACTCAGTTCATAGTCCATAGTCTCTCATTTTTAATGCACATCATGTGGGAAATAGTCGGGAGGGACAGTGTAGTCTATAAATGAAAGATGCCTGTGAAGATTTGAACTTGGTACTTCAATGTTTTGAGATAGTGGAGAAAACATGTATCGATTGTAATTTCATTCGTTAGAAAGATTTAGTATAGATTTAATCCTTTAAGTTTTAGTGTGTGTATGAATTGATCCTCTAATTATTATTTAGGTCAATCAACTCCTCTAACTTTCTGGATTTGTGCTATTTTGTCTTATAATTTCTATTTTGGGCAATTAGGTCCTCTAAATTTCTAGATTTGTGCAATCAAATCCTTCAGTCTAACTAAACCGTTAATTTAATTAATGATGTGGCATTGCATATGTGACAGAAAATTATATGTGATGCTAATTTGCTGCCAAATGAGCAGAAATAAACTGGAAAAACGAGGAAAAAAAAATCCTGATTTGACAGTATTAGTCATGGTGGGTAATCAAAACGCTCGAATGCACCAAGTAAGAAAGTTAGAGGATTTGATTGCAGAAAATAAAACTTAAGAGGACCATATTGCTCAAATCAGAAAGAGGAGGACTTGATTACACAAATAAAAGTTAGAGGATCAAATTACACAAATTTCGAAACTTAGATGACTAAATCTGTACTCAGGCGGCCCCCCCCCCAAACAAAAAAAAAGAAGAAAAAAACGGTTATGATATAGTCAAGAAGGTGAAAATGCAAAGGTAGAAGGTTGTATACTAAGAGCTAAGAGTTTGTGTTTCTAGAAGCCTTTCAAAATAGATGATTTCTGAAACTGCTTTTAAAGCTCATTTGAGCAGTGTTAGCTCCGTGTCTTTCTTTATAATTAAAATCCCGCAGATCATGCCTTGTAAAATTGCTGTTACTGGTCTGTTTGTTGGAGTTAGTTCCTTTCCTGTTAGTGACTAACTGGTAACTTTTTGGAGCTTCAGCTTGCTTTGTGTATGGGTTTGCACCTCGTTGGTGCCTCTACAATGAAGCTTATAGTTTTTACTGATCCAAAAAGTGGATTGCAATTATCAAAAGTTGAATCTGTTTTGGTTGGGATTAGTAGGGTGATAGCTGCTTAACTACAATTTGCTCATGGATAGTCGTGCATTGCTTGCAGGATATGGTGACAGAAGTTCAACGGGCATTGTATTTTTCTTTGTCTGAATTCGATGGTGATGTGGAAAATGAGAATGACTTGGAGTGCCTCATCGAGCAGCAGTTTGAGGCACTGCAAAAGGCTCTGAGGATACCCCACAAGGCATCGGAAGCTCGTATTATGGTATCCAAGAAGTTTCTTACTTTGTTTAGAACAGGCAAACTCGGTCCCTTCATCCTTGATGATGTCCCTGAAGTCAATACTGCAGCATGAAAAGTTCTTAGGATCTGCAAGAGTTCATTTGTATTCAGATTTATTTTCTGTGTAATGTGACCTAATGTGGAGTAGGTTTTTGGAAGAGTAGTAGTCGGTCTCTAAAATTACTTAATAGTTGTGCCTTTGTAAGTTATTTTGAGGTTCTTCCTATTGTAGGTCTAGTATACAGATCCATTAACTGTAAAATTGAATACGAGCACCCGATTGAGCATCAATTCCTTTGGTCTTCTTATTTAAAATTTAAGGTTATGATTTCTGTTGCCTTGTGTTATCTTCTGGTAAATATTATGTCGGATCCTTTTGAATTTATGCTTTCCTGTGCATTCATTCCCATGGTACTTTTTGGTTCTAAGTATCACTGCGGTCAATAATTAATCAGAAATTACAGACATTTCCAGCAGATTCATGAAAGGCCTCTTGCCTGTGAAAAAATACATGCTCGCCCGCAAGATTGTCTCGTTGTGAAAGGAGAAGTACTTGGATGAGTGCCCAACCAGTCATTTTTCTAGATGGAAGGACAAATGCCGTAAATGAAAGAAGATTGGGGCCGAAGTATCGTGATGCTTTTAATTGCATAGACATTGCGTCGGTTGTACATGTCAAGACATGCGGCATGAGACGCAGGGTGGCAAATAAATGAAATTATGATGTCAGACAATGTAATGTCCATAAATTTCTCGTTGGTTCGCATCAGATCCAAAGATTGTGAGACTCGCCTTGGCATTTGATGGTGTTAATCCGTATGGCAACCTCAGCATTAGAATGTGGCATGTGGCTGGTTATATATTTCCCATATAATTTGCCACTTTGGAGGCGGCATGAAGTCATCGTTAAATTTGCTTTCATTATTGATTCCCGAGTCACACGCTCCTCGAAGAGACATAGGTCTACCTTCAACCGTCGATTGACAAGTTGAAGGCATTATGAGGAGAGTCGAGACATTCTGTCATGTTAAACAGCGTGATTTTCAGATGCATGTCGCAGTGCTTTGGATCATTGACAGTTTTCCTGCTTACTATGACCTTCCTGGATGGTGTACGAAAAATTACAAACTATGCCCAAAATGCAATGATAGCATCTCAGTAGGGGCAATGGTAGATGGGACTGTTTTTGTAGTTTCCCCTCGACTTTGATTGGTCTATTCTACGTTAGTACCACTTGTTCATGTCTAAATCCCAGTCATCATTTCCATGATATGTGGAGGATATGTTAAAGTTTTCATGACTGCTGCTGGTTATTTTGGAAACCAAATTTTCCATGAAACAAAGTTTGAAGACTAAAATTTCTTGGTGAAGATGTGATAATTGGCCAAACCCAAGTAATCACTCAAAGCTAAGTTACTGTTGACACCTAAATTTTGACGATTTAGTTTATTTATTTATTGAATAGGAAATTAGGAGTTAAATTTTATAGCATATAGATTTATATTTGCATTTTGGCATTTTATTTATCGGATCAGTGCGAATGGGTTCAAATTAGTTGGACTAAGCCCACGAAGTAAGCTGGTTGGCCCAAGCCCATGTGTTTTAATTATCTCGTGAAAAATAAAAATTTTGAAATTATTCCGGGATATGAATCTTTTGGATAGGGCACATGTGTAAAAAATATTGCGACTTATCTTTTGCGAGATTTGGATTTCGAGTAAATATTTATTGTAATCTTGAATTTTTATCAATAGTGATCGGTTGATGAAAATGTATCACGGATGTAGATTTGAAGGGGAAATCGAAGGCTTATCTCTTACCCCCTATAAAAGCAACTGTGTACGAGGACCACCAGGAGAGCTTCTTTTGAAAAAAAATTCAGAAAAGTGGAGAGAAGTTTTGCAGTAAAAAAAGAGAGAAAAAAGCAAAAAGTGAAAGAGGAGAGGGAGGCCGTCCGTGAAGGTCTTGGGAAAAGTAAAAAAAGAAGGAAAAGTTTTTCCTGTTCATCTTCTTCGGCAAAGCTTTCCTGGTGTCCAGTCCCTTCACCGGCGTGTCTCCTTGCTCCTGTCCGGTTGATCATCCGTGTGCCCGCGAGCCAGAACTTGAACCCGCTGTAATGCCGGATCGCTTTGCCCACAGCCTGATCTGACCGTGAATCTGCCCAGCCCGGAGTCTGTTGAAGCTACCACTTTCCTCCCCGGGCCGCGCCTCCTCACGACGACCCGAAGCCCCACCGGAATCTGCTCCACCAGCCCGACGAAGCTGCTTCTACGCCGATCCGCGACCCCCGACACTGCTTCCCTTTGCTCTGTCCGCGATCCGCCCACCACGCCGCCGGAATCCCTCTGCACCCGCGAGCTCGTCCCAACGCCACCCGCGACCTGCTGCTACCGCCGGACCGCTCGCTACCAATCCACTCGTTGCTGGTCCTCGCCGGAGCTCTAAACGCCGACGACCCAACCTCCGGTGATCCACCGAAGCCGCTCAGCCGTGGGTGAAGAAAACAGGAAAAGAAAAAGAAAAGGAAAGGGAAATTAGGTAGTTTTATTTTCTTTTTCTATTTACTTTATTTTATTTATTTCTTTTAAGTTTAGGAGTGATCTTTATTTTATGGATTTTGTATGCATTATCCACAGGGTCTTCCCTAAAATTATTGTAATTATTAATTTGATCCGTAAGATGTCGGATCATTTTTTTAATTATATTAACTTTTGGGGTTTGTTGATAGTGTTTTAAGTGCTGAATCAATGTAATTATTAATTTGATCCGTAAGAATTCGGATCAGATTTTTAGTTATTTTGAATTCCTTGTTGTGATAATTAGGGTTATAATAATCGTTAATTTGACCTGTGAGACAACAGGTTATTTTTTCGATTATTTTGATCCTTTATTTGATTGAATATCTTGATTAGTTAGATTTAGTTGATAATTGTTTCTTTAAAAAAACCACTAAAAAATCCAAAAAATACTTGAATTAGGATTCAATTTGTTTTAGAATATTTTTCGTTATCTTGCATATCTAGAATAAGGATTTTATTCCAAATTTATAAAATAAAAAAAAAGGCACATTCATTTAGGTTGTTAGTTTTATCATTATGTGAATTGCATGTGAAATTTTAATTTCGAAATTAATAAAAAAAAACCCAAAGAATCATCATGCGTATATCATGTTGAATTAGGGCATTCTTTGCACGTCATCGCATATTAGATAAATTGCATGTTTAGATTAAGATAATATCTTAGTTTAAGTTAGGATTTAATGTGACTTAATCCTTAGTTTAAGTTAGATTGAATTTTAATCCAGCTAGATTATTTTCGCATTTTTAATAGAAATATCAAATGCACGTCATTTAGTTAGAACTTCCTCATCATTAGACTAAATCATTTAATAAATGTCGCATGACATATAACTCGCGTGCTAGATTATATGCGGCATGTCATCTTAGTTTAAATAATTTTGTATGTCATTGCATCGCATTACATGTCATTAGAATTAGGTCATTTAGATTGCATTTAATTATTGCATTTCTTCATGTCATCTAGTTTAGGTCATGCTGTCATGTCATATTAGATGCATTGCATAAGTCATGATTTTCATTAAATAAAGTAAAAATAAAAAATTGAAATTGCGTGTTAATTAGAAATCATATCTAGGGCTGCTGATGTGATTTGCTCCTAGGTATGTTTTGCAATATTAAATTGCTTTCTTGTGTGTTAAATTGGTGGTATGCGCACACGTATGATCACCTCACATGTTAGGAAGTTAGATTAAAATCAATTCAATTGCCAAACATTTTTGAAAATAAAAAGAATGGTACCGAAAGGGCATTAGAGAAATCTAATGTAATCAAGTCCCTGTACCCTTAGTCTCTGGTTCGTAGGAGTAAAGTAATTCTCCCATTATTTTACATAGGTGTCTAATCGACCTACCATAAACTGATTAGTGGCGACTCCTAGATAATATCCTCTTGCATGTTTTAAAATTTAGACTTAAGTCGCGATTTGATATGGGCTTGGGAGAGCCCGAGCTAAGTGTAAAAGCTTAGCAGTCCATTTACCTAGTTTTAGGTGGTGAACCCGCGAAAATTAGGTCGCGACAGTTACGCTTTCGTCAGTCCCTCAACCCATTTACTTGAATAAAAGAGAAGCAAAATGAACTCCTCTTTTGTGCATCTAAAAGAATCGTGAAAGGACAGAGGAGAGAGAGAGAGAGAGAGAGAGAGAGAGAGAGAGAGAGAGAGAGAACTACAGTCGGCAGAAACAGAAGAGGAAGAAAGGAAAAAAAAGGGATAAACAGAGCACGAACAAACGTTGCACGCATGCTTGGAGATCTTGACAAACCAGGTTAACTCCATTTCATTTCGATCTTTGATTCACATGCAATAAATTAAACGTAGCCATGTAACCCAATGCTCGAGTCTGGTGTAGCAAAAGCCTATATTCCAAATATCCAATTATAACTGGACTCGATTCATTCAAGAGCTACAAAATAACCATTTGACAAATCACATATAAATACTTTTACGAGCACAATATATATTATACCTTGTTAAAGGGTATGTATTTACATTAGTATAAGTTTAACTGAACATAACAACAACTAAGTTCATCACAAATATATCATGTCGAGACTAGTTAAAACTTATTTTATTTATAAAGGATATGTTAATCTTAAAATTTTATTATAGTTTAATGTTATTATAATAAGTTAATGAAGTTATTATGTTAGTAAGTGTCCTTATAACTTATAACTTACAATTATAATAAAGTCATAACTTACTAATTTATATATATTAATGGTATAAGTTAATATATGTTATAACTTAAATAAAAAGTTAATATTATAACATATATGTAATTAACTAAATCATATGATCATGTAATCATTCTTATAATTCATTAATGGTGTTATCGTTTATACCTTCCTAACAAGCAATCTGGATTAATCTATGAAGTTAAGCAGCGACGGGGTGGACACTGGAACACTCTCAAGCCGCTCACAGGTCTTCTTCTGGAGCTTTTTCTTAAAATTCTTCTTTTTAATTTCGAAGCTATGGAAATATTTTTCCTGAAAACTTGATTGTTCGTTTGAAATTAGTTGGTTGTGAATTAGATGCACGAGAATTTGCTGGCTGTGTTTTGCGTTGATGATTGCTCTTCCTCCGGTCCAACCATAGCCTGGACCTTCCTCTCCTCGAGACCTTTGAGAAGATGTACAAGAGGAGTTGCAAAACAAAACCAAAATGTCAGAAAATATGTTAGTTGCCTTGAATAAATGAAATAACTTCTTGGTCTGATCTTCGGTTATAAGAAATCTCATATTATCTAATATTTCTTATTTACAAGAAGTTATAAAAATACTAAATTAGTGGTTATAGATATAATTACCAAGCAATTATGTTTTTTATATTGATTGCTTCCTGTCGATAACATTGTTAATTAACTTCTCAAGTCTTGATGCAGCCTTTCAACAGTAAGTTTTACGTTGTGTTGCCAATGACTTCATTGGCCAAATTGTTGACCATTATGTTTTATTGATGATTTCTATTTTGAACAAATCCTGCTCTTTTCGACTAGTCGGTCTTGTCGATAATAAAAACAAAAAAAAGAAATTGATCATTTTTGGTGTCAACAATAATGAGAATATATGCGTCAATTAAATCTTAACCAGAACCAAATTATTGAAACATAGAACTCATATTATGTCGGGTTTATTTATTTCGATGTCAGTAGGATAACTAATCTTTTCTTCTGTTGTGATTAATGAAGAACAGTAACCCAAAATTTTGTCATGCAATGGGTCGGTATCTTGCGCACCTTCTCCTGATATTATTAGATTATATAAACAAATTTTACTCTTTAGTTACTCGCCGATGATGTGGGCTTGAGGGGAGGAAGATGATGCTAAAACATCACGTGAAGAGAGAGAGAGAGAGAGAGAGGGAAAGAGAGAGTACAGAGCATGCAGGGGTTACGAGCAATCGCCATACACACGTCAGAGACTGCAGAGAACAAAGCCAAGCAACCCAAACGGCTTTCTTTGTTCTTTCTTAGTCAAAAGCCACAAGTGTACGTGTTTGCGTGATCGAGGACCGAGTGCGCGCAGGTCAATGTACGTTAAACTCGCGCATGAACCCAAGGTGGTGGTCGCCAACTGCACCACGCTCTCTCTGTGCGTCCGTGACTGTGAGCTAGAAAACGAGACGACCAAGAGAGCGAGCAAGCCAGAGAGAGAGAGAGAGAGAGAGAGAGAGGGGAAAATGATGGAGGTGAGGAAGGATGTGATGGACAATGACATTGCAGAGAAAGAGAGCGACAGCGTTCGCGGCCAATCGTCCGCGTCCTACCTGGTGTGGGACGACTTGACGGTGTCGGTGTCGGCCGGTTCCAAGAGGAAACTGCTGAACCGGCTCAGCGGGTATGCTCAGACGGGTCGGATCTTGGCCGTCATGGGTCCTTCCGGTTCTGGAAAATCCACTTTCCTCGACTCATTGGCAGGTTTCTCTCCTTCTCTCTGCCAACCTTCTCGTTTTGGAACATTTTCTTTCAACAATATATCCATTAACTTAGCCTTATATTATTGCATTTTTATCTACTGACATAGTTACTGAAAGAATAAGACCACAAACATTGCCCATACATGAAAAATACAGCACCTTGATATAGTCACCAAAATCATCAATAGCATTGAAAATATTGCAGAAGGCTACGATGATTACTCCTTTCCATAGCCAAATTTTGCTTAAAACAACCGCTCCCCGAAAGCTTTCTGCCTCAATTTTTTTTTTTTGTCTAAAAAAAGAATTTCTAGCTTTCACTCTAATCCCAAATGTACCCCGCGCCCCAAAATTATCACTCATTTTTATTTTTTTAAAATTATTAATATCAAAAGACTACTATTGTTCCATACGAATGTGAGGGTGTTGGAAAAAACACATTTTAATAATGATTCTCTAACTAGCCTTGATATTGATAATTTCAAAGAAACTAGTGGTTATTTTTGGACGTGGGGCAAATTTTGAACTTTCATGAAAATCCGTGGTTCAATTTTTAGATTGAAGAAAAGTTCGTGTCAATATAAGTTGGTTTTTTTTTAAAGAAAATTAAGACTTATATTTGGTCATGCTCTTATGCTGGCACATTTTTTCTTTTTTTCTTTTTTAGTATCTTATAAAAAATTCCACAGACTTTGAATTGGTACCCAAATCTAACTCCTTGTCAAGTTTCCATCCAATGATGTTGTTAAAGATTCGACAATCATTTCATTTGTACTTGGCGAGAACTTAATGAGGGTCAAATTTATGATGTTATGTGAAAGTAGGTATTTTATTGTGAGAAAAAAAGTTTGGATTAGAATTGGGCCACAAAGTAAAGTCAAGACCTATTTACAAGACAAAAATATGGATTAGAATTGGGTTATGACCTAAAGCCAATATTATTCTATGAGAAAAAATTTGTGTCAAAATTGAAATTCAAGGTAAAGTTGATGCTTTCTAAGACTGAGCATTCTTTTTTGTAAAATCGCATACTTGTTTCCTTTCTTGACGGGCTTGGAGTGATTCATATTTTATGGTGCAAAACTATTGTCCTAAATATACATGCTACAGTAAAACTATAATTTTATAGGGGAAGCCATTGGAGTGTAAGCCCTGTAACGACTCGGGCCCACTGTGTGATATTGTCTGTTTTGATCACCGAGTCCTCACGGCTTTAAAATGCGTTACACAGATTAAGGGGCCCAAGCCATTATAAACTGGCCCTGTACTCCCCCCCTAAGCGATGTGGGATAAGAGAGAGAGGATCCCTTCCTTGCGCACGTCCGGGGACCGAGGTGCGGACGCACCGCCATCCCTCCTCCTCCCCCCCCCCCCTTAGCAGAACAATGTCCTCGCTGTGGAGCCGTCTGATACCATTTGTAACGACTAGGCCCACTGTGTGATATTGTCTACTTTGGATACTGAGTCCTCACGGTTTTAAACGCATGACACAGGTTAAGGGGCCTAAGCCATTATAAATTGGCCTTGGACTCCCTCCCCAAGCGATGTAGGACAAGAGGGAGAGGACCCCTTCCTTGTGCACGTCCGGGGACCGAGGCGCGGACGCACCGCCATCCCTCCTTCCCGCGCACCGCCGCTCGGGCCGTCACACATACGACGTGAGGATCAAGCGAATGACTGTGAGAACCGGTCAATGCGACTTCCAGGCAAAGAGTTCAAGGAGGCTTCGCACACGTCCCTGCCTCATCGCATGTCGAGTGATGGAATTCTCGCCCTCAAAGTCGCTCCCATTTTCGAGACCGCATCTCTGCGGGTCATGGCCCGGAGGCTTTCCCAGGTCCGGAGCCGACCCGTCCTCTTCATACAATGGCCTGATAATGCTAGGCACACCAACGCTCACTTAAAGGGACTATTTGGTTGCTTCATAGTCGACATGGGATAAGAAGAGTGTACAACCGAGAGAGACAGAGAGAGAGAGAGAGAGAGAGAGAGAGAGAGATTTCTAACGTAGCGTTCCATAATTTAGGTACATAGTCACGTTTACTGCATAAGTACGTATTTGACCAAGCATACATATTTCAACCACTTAGCACCCACTTCAATCGTCTACTTATTATGCTTTATTTTTCAACAGGTCGGATATCTTCTGACATCAGAAGAGGGGGAAATATTTCCCTAAGTGGGAAAAAGATGAAGCCCATAAACCGCAAAGATCTGGTAAGCACATCAAGTCATTAGGTCTAAAGTTAGCTTTTGTTGTAAATTATTTGTGGTGGACAAACTTTACACAACAGAGGAAAATAGATTACGAGATAAGTATTTTGACTCTTGTGGAAGATAATTCTCTAGGTTTATAGGATTAAAAATCCAAAATGGGTACCCCCACGACATATTTTTCCCAAAATAGTTTTCGTCAAATGATCCCAACTTTTCTAGTAATTAGAAGAAAATTTTAGTCTAGCAATTGTTAGATCATCTGTGGAATAACAAGATTGCTTCCATCAGCTTAATCTGGGCTTTCTGGCTATAGTTTCAGCTTCCCATAATAATACTGTGGCTAGTGACCTCTAAAATGAAGCATCGGCAGGCCACTCTTCTGTCAATTTTCTTTCATGAAGCATCCTTTTAGCCCACAAAAGATTAAATAATATATTGAACTTCCTCTGATTCAATCTGGCGTTTATGTGTGTGACCGGACGACATTCTTATAATCAAAATTTGGTTGGTTTTGCCATGTTTCTCCTTTCTGAAATTTGAGCTTGCAAAATGGCAAATAAATTTATATCTGGTGATTGATGTTTCAACTTGGGTCTCATTCTTGAATCGTCTCATTTTGTGCATTTTTTCAGTCCTACGTGACTCAAGAAAATTTTTACTTGGGCACTCTCACTGTCAAAGAGACAATAGCTTACACAGCTCATCTGAGGCTTTCTTCCGAAATGACGAAAGCCGAGATTGATGAGGTGGTCGAAACGACCATAAAGGAGATGGGACTTGAAGACTGTGCAGAGAACAAGATTGGTAACTGGCACTTGAGGGGCATAAGCAGTGGAGAAAAGAAAAGACTCAGCATCAGCCTTGAAATGGTGACAGGCCCACTGATCTTGCTCCTTGATGAGCCTACCACAGGCTTAGATAGCGCCTCGGCTTTTTTTGTCACAAGAGCTCTAAGAAAAATTGCAGATGAAGGTAGAATAGTTATTTGCTCAATGCACCAGCCGAGCAGTGAAGTTTTCGATCTTTTGGATGATTTACTCCTTCTGTCGAGTGGAGAAACTGTGTTTCTGGGAGAAGCCAAAATGGCCATTGAGGTAATAAAGAGTCAACACTTCATTCTACCTCAAGAGGCATTTCAGCTGTGCAGAAGCGAGATCATTTAATTTAACTCGTGGTGCAGTTCTTTGCAGATGCTGGATTTGCTTGTCCGAGGAGGAAAAATCCCTCTGATCACTTTCTGCGGTGTATTAGCTTGGACTTCGATTCTGTGACTGCCACTCTATTGCTTTCTCCTAGAAATTGTGTGAGTTTTAACTCGAAGACTTCTAGACTCTGCATCAGTTCTCCTAATATGTAAAGTGACTTCTGCCTATTATCCAGGCTTGCTATTTTATCTTGCAGCAAAATCCGGCCTCGTCTGGTTTTTCAATGAAGATGAAAACAGCAGAGATTAAAGCCACACTCATCCAAAGTTACAAATCCTCAGAGTATTCATGCGCAGTTAGGAGGAAAATGCAAGAAATTGCAGCTACTGTAAGCATTCCAGCTCAGAAGATATATTAATACAGATCATGCTCATGCAGTCATTTTTTTCATCTTTCCCACTTACCATAGTTCCATCTGTGCTTTTTGAAACTGATGGAGTTACCTCTATATTGAAGTAGCATTTTCCGGAACTGATGTTATCAAAACTGAATCTCCTGTTGAAAACAGAAGGATTATCAGGTCTGCCAGTTGAATAAGAATACTAATTCCAGCAAGTGGAAGCAGCTCAGGATTTTGACTCATCGGTCCTTCATCAACATGTATAGGGACATTGGATACTCCTGGTTGAGGATCATGTTCCACGTTTTATCATCAATAAGTACCGGAACTCTATATTTTGACATTGGATACGACAATGGGGCAATTATCAACAGAGGAAAGTGCGTTTCATTTATCTACGGCTTCATGATATGTTTATCTTGTGGTGGTGTCCCTTTCTTTGAAGAAGAACTGAAGGTATAGCAAAGTGTCGAGGCTGATCTATTTTTCTCTATTATATATCAACAGTATCTTCATACAAGGACTAGAACTAAGTTTCCTCTGGAGGGCAGACAAGCCCCACCATGACAGGTGTGAAGTTGCATGTCGTAGCCTATCACGCTGTTAATAACATAAATCTAACTAATGAACTTTTAGTTGACGGCCTACTCTGACTCAGTCACAGAGGAATGTGAGAATTGCACAATCAGTTTTGAGAGATTAAAGCAAGAATATACATTTATTACATAACAAAGGAGAAACCTTTTCAGTGTATTACATCATTTTCTTGTCTAAATCAGGTATTTTATGCCGAGAGACTCAATCGGCATTATGGTGAGACAGTGTTCGTGCTTGCGAATTTCCTTTCTTCGCTCCCTTTCTTGGTGGCGAATTCTCTGCTTTCAGGAACAACGATATTCTACATGGTGAAGCTTCATCCAGGGTTCTCTCACTATGGTTATTTCTGCATTAATCTCTTCTGCTGCATCACCGTTATTGAGAGTTGCATGATGGTTGTGACCTCATTTGTCCCCAATGCCTTGATGGCCATAGGAACTGGAGCTGGTGTCATCGTAAGCAAATTTTCTCTCCTAAACTTTTCTTCTTGTAATTGTCATAAAGTATGTTTTCATAGCTAATTTTTGTGGATTCAGGTTCTAATGATGATGGCATCACAGATTTTTAGACTTCTCCCCGATCTTCCCAAGTTCTTTTGGCAGTACCCAATGTCCTACATCAGTTTTGCCAAATGGGCAGTTGAGGTAGTTAGTGCATAGTGATTCACTATTTTCTGAAATCAAGCTTGAAAATTTATCAGCATATAATTTGCATAGAGCCATGACATGGAAAATAATTGTCTTCAGTTTTAAAAATGCTGCCTCACTAGTAGAACTCCACCTTGAGAAATTGCTACTGCTAAGCATTGCATATTCAAACTCATTGCAGTTCAATTCTTATCTTGTACCCGCGGTATATATGAGAAAGAAATCTCAAATCAACAGAAATTAAGATGCCTTTCATTTTGCTGTGAAGAAATGGGTTGAAATGTTGACAGTTTTGCATTCCCTTGTTCCTTTTTTCATTGTTGGCCTTCTCTTCCATATGCTAGAGATTATGTTAATCAATGTTGTCGCGACCTCCCCGAAGCGGGTTGGACCACCTAAGGGTTCGGCTAATGGATTGTTAAGCCTAGGCTTAACTCAGGCTCTCCCAAGCCCATTCCAATTCGCGACTTAGGTTCAAGTTCTTAATATGTAAATGATGTTTATCATGGAGTCGCCACTAATCTATTTTTGGTGGGTCGATTAGAAACCCAAGTAAAGTAATGGGAGAATTACTTCACTCCTACGAACCAGAGATTGTGAGTTCGGGGACTTGGTTACACTAGATTTCTCTATTGCCCTTTCGGTACCATTTCTTTTTATTTGAAAAAAATATTTTGCAGGCAGCTTGAATTGATTTTAATTTATCATCCTAACATGGGAGGTGATCATGCGGATGCGCAAACCACCAATTTAACACCCAAGAAAGCGATGAATAAATCGCAGGACTTACCTCATAGCAACGAAAGCATCTGCATTGTTAGATCAGAATTCACATCAACAGACCTAGATATGATTTCTAATTAACATGCAATTTTCCTTTTTTTTTTTTTGGTTTTTACTTACTTAATGGGAATCATGCAATATGCAATGCATGCTATTAATCTAACATGAAATGGCATGACGATGTTTTCTAAACTACATGACGTGAGTAAAATATTTCTTTTATGTTTTCTTAATGAATATGCAATAATTAAATATGCAAATCAAAATGACCTAATTATAATGACGGGCAATTTTTTTTAATTATATGAGCCTAATTCTACATGACGTGCACATGATATTTATATTCCTAAAAATGCAATTTATCCTAAAAATTGAAACTACTTATCTAAAGACAAGTTTTTGAATTTTTCATGATATTCGAAATTAAGACAAATGCACAAAAAATACCTAGCTAAATTAAAATTCCCTCCAATTTTAAACTTAGGATTAAGTCATGCTAAATCCTAATTTAAACTAAGACGTTATTTTAATCTAGCAATTTCTAACCTAAGATGCAAATTGATATAAACTTAAAATGAGACATGCAATTCTATTCTAAAATGCATGATGATATTTGTTTGTTTTTTTTTTATATATATAAAATTCGAAATTTAAAAAAAATGCACACAATTAAACATGCAACCTAAAAACTAGCATCCTAAATTAATTAATTTTTTTTGGGATTTTTTTTGTTATAAAAATTTAAAATAAAAAATCCTATCCTAAATTGACACGTGCAATTCTTAAAAAAAAACTAATATCATGAATGCATTTTTTTTGGATTTTTATTTTTTTATTTTAAAAAAACGAAATAACTAAATATGATAACCCTAGCCCTAATCTAACTTGCATTTTTTTTGAATTTTTTTTTAATGCAAAAACAAAAGTTAATTCAAATAACCCGATATCCAATCCAATCAAGATAAGATTAATACCCAAAATTGACGAACCATATCTCGCGCATGAGATCGGGTTAGTCAATTTAAAATTAAATCGCGAATCAAATCTCGGGCATGAGATTGAATTGTCGATTTTGCAAAAGATTATGAGTCGGATTTCGGGCGCGAAAATCGGACTCATAATCCCTAATTTGATGGGTTATTTCACATTGGAACCTCAATCATGCATTAATGAATAATCATACTAAAAAAATATAAAAAAAAACTATAAGCTATATAAAAAATAAAGATAAAATAATAATAATAATAAAAGCTACCTAATGTTCCCCTTTTTTGTCTTTTTTGTTTTGCTCCCACGCACGGCTTGGCAACTCAATTAATTGAGGGGGAAGACACCGATCGGAGCTCTGGCAGGGGGAAGGCGCCGGCGAGGAGCTCCGGCAAGACAACAGCAGGAGCCGCGTGCGGTTTGCTGGTGCAAGACCGATTCAGGCGAGCATGGGACACCGGGCAACAAGGACCGGTGGAGCAGGAGCACTCGGGCGGAGGACTCGGGGATGGCAGACGCAGCAGTGGGGCGCTCGGGTCGTGGTGGCGTGGCTCCGGCTGGGCTGGCGAAGAACAGACGCGTGGTGGCGAGCGGCCGAAGGCGCGGCGGCGATGTCGGGCTCCGGCGTCGGGCTGGGCAGCAGCAGGTCGCGGGTGCAGAGGCGCGGCAGTGGGCGTTGCGGACGCGGGGCTGGCAAGCGTCCAAGGCGAGGCGGGTAGCAGCTGCAGGGGCACTTGGTCGTCGCGGGTCAGCGCGGGCTGAGCAGGGGCAGCGTCGGGGCAGAGGAGAGCGGGGCGCTGGGACTCCGATGCTGCAGATCGGCGACGGGGCGGTGCGAGCTTCAGGCAGCGTCGTCGGAGTTCGGGGGCGTACGGCTTCGCTGGTGCAGGCGCGGCGGCTGAGTGGCGCTCGGACGGGGGTACAGGCGGAGGCGAGCGACGTCTGCAGAAGCGGAGGCGCGAACAGAGGCGCTGTGACCGGCGGGCGAGTTGCTGCGGGTGCTCGAACAGAGGGCGGAGGCGCAGTGGCTGCGGAGGTGGTGCGGGCAGTGGTGCTCGGAGACCGGCGGGGTGGTTTGGAGGAACGGCGTCGGGCGCTTCTGGCACTGCAGATCGATGATGGCAGAGGCGGTGGGCGACGCGCGGACCGGGAGCAGCGTCGGAGCTGGCTTGAGCGAAGGCAGTGAGCGACGCGGCCTTGTGGGTGAGCCGGGTGCTGGTGGAACGACAGAGCAGAGGGGCGTGGAGGTGGGGCGGAGGGATTGCAGACGGCGGCTCGTGGAGGAAACGGAGTGGTCCGAACGACGAGTTGCTGGCCGCTCAGGTGAAGAAGAAGCTCGGATGGCTGCCGGGGTCGACGAAGCTGCTGCGCGAGGAAGAAGAAGACTTTGTGTGTGTGTCCTTTTTCTTTTTCTCTGCCTCTCCTTTAAGAAGACAACCCTTCTCTCTTTTTTTATTATTTTTCTTTCACGTTCTTTTCTCTTTCTTGTTGCCTTCTCTGACTTCACTTTTCTTTTCTCTCTCCAGGTTCTCTCTCTCTTCTCCTCAGAGTACTTTTTCTATTTTTGTTTAGCTCTTGTACCTGATTTGTTTCTTTTTTCTTTCTCTGACAAACCCCTATCTTTTAATCTCCCCACCTTTCTCTCCGCTTGCGTGAACGAAGGAGAAGCCCTCCATCATTTTTTTACAGACCTCTTCCAGTGAACTTTCGTTCTCCCCCCTGGCTTTACATTCTTTTTTTTATTTTTCTCTGACACGCTCCTTTCGTTCACTCGTCTGACCGAAAGAGAAAATGAGACCAGCCCTTCACGATGAAACTTTTTTTTCTTTTTCGCTCTCCTCACAGACCTCCGAAATGAATTTTATTTATTTCGTGCGTGCATGGCGATGCATTAATGAGGAGGTTTCTTCTTGGTGTTACTAAAACTGACATATGGTATAATATTATGGATATATTATAATAATACAATATGGGCATATTATATAATATGTTGTGAGCTGCTTTTGCTTCTTTGAAGATTTCTCCCGAATCCGCACTCCACCGAGTTTGTGTATGCAATCGACCGCGAGCCCCTGCTTCTTGTTGTCCTCTTAGTACCGATGCAAATGCGACTGCATGAGATGCAATTTTAATATTTTTTCTTAGGGGTTAAAGATTAATCCCTAAATTTTAATGCAATTAATTACTAAATGATTAGTCAAAATTTAGGTGTCAACAGCTGCCCCTCTTTGAAGGTGAGCTCGCAGAGGTTGCATTCAAAGACAATATGATACCTAAATTTTGACAATGCACATGCAATGAATGATATTTTGGCGGGACTATGGATCCTCTTTTTTTTTTTTTGAAATGCGATTTATATGATGCATGGAAATGCTAATGCCAGTGATAAAAGGAACTTACCTGGAATAACTTACCTTCGAGGAGGGTAGAGTAACTCGAGATAGTTGGTGTTACATGTCCAGGACCCGTACCATTCTACGGTCGCCTAGAATAGTAACATGACTTCACAAAGAAACTGCTTTCCTAGGACCCGTACCATTCTACGGTCGCCCAGTATAGCATTGCTTGGTTGTGTCTAGGACCCGTACCATTCTACGGTCACCTAAACAGGGAAAATTTTGAGACATCCAGATCCAGCCTGAGATGTTAAGAATTTGGGAACTTAACCAATAGACACTCAATGTTAGGTGAGATGAATATTGGATTAAGAAAATTCGAAATACCTAGATCCAGACTAAGGTATAACGAAAAAGATCGAAAAACATTCACATCCAGAGTGAAATGTTTAACGAAGAGTTTTGAGACATCCAGATCCAGACTGAGATGTCAAGAATTTTGGGACTTAACCAATAAACACTCAATGTTAGGTGAGATGAATATTGGATTAAGAAGATTCGAAATACCTAGATCCAGACTAAGGTATAACGAAAAAGATCGAAAAACATTCACATCCAAAGTGAAATGTTTAACGAAGAGTTCTGAGACATCCAGATCCAGACTGAGATGTCAAGAATTTTGGGACTTAACCAATAAACACTCAATGTTAGGTGAGATGAATATTGGATTAAGAAGATTCGAAATACCTAGATCCAGACTAAGGTATAACGAAAAAGATCGAAAAACATTCACATCCAGAGTGAAATGTTTAACGAAGAGTTTTGAGACATCCAGATCCAGACTGAGATGTCAAGAATTTTGGGACTTAACCAATAAACACTCAATGTTAGGTGAGATGAATATTGGATTAAGTAGATTCGAAATACCTAGATCCAGACTAAGGTATAACGAAAAAGATCGAAAAACATTCACATCCAGAGTGAAATGTTTAACGAAGAGTTTTGAGACATCCAGATCCAGACTGAGATGTCAAGAATTTTGGGAGTTAACCAATAAACACTCAATGTTAGGTGAGATGAATATTGGATTAAGAAGATTCGAAATACCTAGATCCAGACTAAGGTATAACGAAAAAGATCGAAAAACATTCACATCCAGAGTGAAATGTTTAACGAAGAGTTTTGAGACATCCAGATCCAGACTGAGATGTCAAGAATTTTGGGACTTAACCAATAAACACTCAATGTTAGGTGAGATGAATATTGGATTAAGAAGATTCGAAATACCTAGATCCAGACTAAGGTATAACGAAAAAGATATCAAGAATTTAGGAATACCTAGGACAAACCTGGGATATTCGTGAGGGTCACTTACCTCTTGGTAAACAAAAATTTTGGAACATCAAGGAGGTACTTCAAATATTCATGGAGGTTTCTCACCTCGAGGCTTCTGAAAGGCAACATAAATGTCAGGAGCTCTTGGGTCTTCAAGGAAACATTACCTGTCAGACATGATTAGAGCAAAAATACATGCATTTGCCAAAGAAATAAGCAATTCAGCACACTCCAAAATCCACTGAAGCTTTTATCCATTCAACCAAGATTTATGCATGATGGTTTTACCATATTTGCACCACCGAACTTCCACTGGGGAGAATCATCGATTATGACAATTTTCACTTATGACATGGATTTTCAAGAACACCAAATGAGAGACTTTCAGTTAGAAAGGACTTTCGCTCACTCTCATTAAGAAGGCCATTTTGTCCCGACCATTAATGTGGGATCACAGGAATCACTCCATCTTACTTTCATCATGTCAATAAAGGTTCGAGTATTCTCGCAAGCGGTACGACCTGGTCAATCTGAGAGGTCTTTATTAGGACTGTAATGTAGGCTCGGTCAATGGCTCAACAAAGAGGGACTCTTCGAGTCAAGGCTAATGAAAGAGCAATACTTCGCAATCACCTTCGGGTTTACAAGTCAAGGAACCTGCGAAATGAGATAGAAATGGTCTTGCTCGCACTTCTTCGAGCGATGCTTTTAAGCATACGAATTCCTACGTTAATTTCAGTGCCCTAATCTGGAGAGACTTTGTAAGGGATGTAGCGTAGGTTAAGTTCATAGATTGAGAAGTGAACGGATCATTAGGCTCAAAATGTGTATAGGGGGATGAGAATTGGTGATCATCTTGGCATTGTCACCGGTCTTCTTCTTCATCATTGGGATTTTCCTCATAGGTACTATAAAAACTTGGCATTTGAGTTCTTTGAGTACCACTCCACTGGGAATACACCCTTTTACAATTGATAGTCATTTATCTTGACTCTTTCTTTCATATTCCATGGGCATTGGCCTTGCTTTTACCAGGCACACTACTTTTTCATGCCCCATTTGTTTTGTTTTTTTTTTGTTTTTTTTTACTAACCACGTAATGCTTTAACATTTGGGTTCTTGAGGAGTTTTCATTTTTTGTCAGCACTCGGGATTTTGCTGCTTGAACATTTGCCTTTTGCCTTGCCCCGGTGTGGGGGATGGTCACCAGTTGGGTTTAAATGAAACAAATTTACAGGCTCAAGGGGCTACGCAATGGATAAAGTGTGTAGGATAGAGAAAGAACTGCTCTTCATCATCCTAAGGCACTTGAATTATCGTATGAATTCAATGTAATAGCAATACCTGAAGATTGATGCAAGTGAGAGCAAGAATATTCCTATCAAATTCCTCACCTCATGATGTCGTCTTACCTCCAACTTGCCCCAATGTGGGGTGGTTCTTGACAGGGGTAATTTAAAAATTATTCACGTGTGCGGGCTCAAAAGGGTTTAAACAATGGATGATCACATAATGTTTGGGATAGAGAATGAACTGCCTCTCATCATTTCGATCATCGTACCTTTTGCGAGAAAACTCTTTTCCTTAGAAATATGGAACTTCTTACACTCGTCTCACCAGTATATAAGCAAGGGACTGTGTATAGGATAAGGCTTGCCTTTCATCATCCTGACATGTCTCATTTAGCACGTTCAATTCATTCCACATCATTCATTAACTTGATCGATGGTGACAATCCTCAGTGAAACAGGTAAAACTATCAATGCAAAATTCTCCTTTGAAAGGTCACATGTACTT
The DNA here is from genome assembly GCA_019915185.1 of Eucalyptus camaldulensis. NCBI lineage: Eukaryota > Viridiplantae > Streptophyta > Magnoliopsida > Myrtales > Myrtaceae > Eucalyptus > Eucalyptus camaldulensis. The sequence goes on from JAHSVA010000005.1 coordinate 17,835,341, forward strand.
CACAAAGAGTTTGCAGCTCAAAAAGAAAAGAAAAGGATTGGTAAAAAAAAAAATGCTTTTTTTTGTTTTTTTTTGGTGGCAAACTTGTTGCCGTTTCCAGGGATCGAACCCTGGTCGCTTTCGGACCTTTTCATTCCCCGTGCCACCAGGCCGAGGCGCTGGTGGTGTCCTCAGGGCATTTCCTTTTTTATTTAATTGAACTAACACTGAGTCAACACGTCTGATATACCGAATCAAATGAATTCGATATGTGTATGAAACAAGGCCTACTTCTCATCTCATTCAATCCATTCTCACACAATTCAACGAAGAAATGAGTTCCTTCAATTCACAACAAATTCTTTCAAGGGTAATACTTCTTCACAGCATCAGAGTTAACAGGTTTAGAAAACTCACGACCATCCATTTCTGTAAGGATTAAGGCACCTCCAGGGAGTACCCTCTTCACCATATATGGGCCGCTATAATTTGGAGCAAATTTGCCTCCAGGATCAGGAAAAATCGGCAACACCTTTCTTAGAACTAGATCATTCACTTCGAAGTGTCTCGGCCGTACCTTCCGATTGAAAGACTTGGCTACTCTTTGTTGATACGTCTGACCATGGCAAAGAGCTTTTAACCTTTTCTCATCAATCAGGTTCAACTGCTCAAACCTTTGTTGTGTCCATTCGGTCTCGGACAATTCCACTTGGGATAAGACTCTCAAAGAGGGGATTTCTACTTCCACAGGCAAGACTGCCTCCATGCCATAAACCAAAGAGAAAGGGGTCGCCCCGGTAGATGTTCGGATTGATGTCCGATATGCCATGAGAGCAAAAGGTAACTTGTCATGCCAATCTCGATAATTCTCGGCTGTCTTAGCCAGGATCTTCTTAATGTTCTTATTAGCTGCCTCCACGGCTCCATTCATTTGTGGGCGGTATGGTGACGAATTCAAATGCCTGATTTTGAACTCACTGAACAACTCATCAACGAACTTGTTATTCAGATTTGTCCCATTGTCAGTGATAATTGGTTCGGGGACACCATAACGGGCGATTATGTCACGCCTGATAAACTTCACAACATTTCGGGCCGTGACATTAGCATATGATGTGGCTTCAATCCACTTTGAAAAATAATCTATTGCCACCAGTATGAATCGGTGCCCATTTGAAGCTTTGGGATTTATTGGGCCAATTACATCGATCCCCCACATTGAGAAAGGCCATGGCTCAGATAGCTGGTGCAACTCCGTTGGAGGAACATTTATTTTATCTCCATGAATTTGGCAACGATGGCAACTTCTGACATGCTGTATGCAGTCACTTTCCAGTGCAAGCCAATAGTAACCTAGTCTCATGATTTTCTTGGCTAACATGTGCCCATTCATGTGTGGGCCACAAACTCCTTCATGCACTTCTTGCATGATTTGGGTGGCTTCTGCTTCATCTACGCATCTCAATAAAACTGAATCATAAGATCTCTTGTATAAGTTCTTACCACTGACGAAGAACTTTGAGGCCATCTTCATTATGTACTTTCTATCGGCTGTAGTGCTCCCTTAAGGAAATTCCTGCTTTTGGATATAGTTCATGATGTCACAATACCATGGCTTCTTATCAGGCTCTTCATTCACGGCCATGCAATAAGAAGGTTTGGCTAGAACCTCAATTTTCAAAGGTTCGACTTCCAAACCATCAGTAACTTGCAACATAGATGACAACGTTGCCAAGGCATCGGCAAACTGATTATGAGATCTAGCCAAGTAGTCAAATGAGATTTCATCGAACTCCTTCACCAACTCTTCGAGGTACTTATGATACGGCAGTAATTTAGCATCCCTGGTCTTCCATTCACCTACAGTCTGGAGTATGATCAGTGCAGAATCTCCATATACTTTCAATTTGGCCACTCCCACTTCAATTGCGGCCTGAAGTCCGAGAATACAAGCTTCGTATTCAGCTATATTGTTAGTGCATGGGAATATTAATTTCGCAGCTACTGGGAAGTGTTGTCCGTCTAGGGAAATTAATACTGCCCCAGTACCAGAACCGGACAAGTTCACAGCTCCATCAAAGAACATAGACCATGCATCTTCACTTATGGCCAAAATACGATCATCAAAAGGACAATCATCATCATTCAAGTTTCTAGGATTCTCAGCCAATATATCAGCAATTACTCGGCCTTTAACTGATTTTTGTGGCATGAACTGTACGTCGAATTCCAAAATCAAGACCTGCCATTTGGCTAGCTTACCCACCAAAGCTGGTTGATTAAATAAATACTTGATGGGATCGTTCTCAGTTACGAGAAACGTTTGGTAATGCAAGGTGTACTGTCGCAGTCTATGCAATACCCATACTAGCGCAGCACAAGTTTTTTCAGCATCAGAATATTTTAGCTCCGAGACAGTGAACTTTTTACTGAGGTAATAGATGGCCCGTTCCTTCTGATCCACGGGGCTTTTCTGAGCTAACATCGCGCCAAGTGACTCACTATGGATTGTGAGGTACAAAATCAAAGGATGCCTCGATATTGGTGGGACAAGAACTGGCGGATCCATCAAATATTGCTTCAGCTTGTTGAACGCCTCTTGACATTCATCATTCCACTCAACTCGTACGTTTTTCCTCAAGAGTTTGAAGAATGGCTTAGCGGTCTCTGAGAGTTGGGAAATGAATCGTGCAATGTAATTCAGTCTTCCTAGGAGACTCTGGACCTCCTTCACTGTCGACGGAGGTTGCAACTCACATATTGCCTTGGCTTTAGATGGGTCAATTTCGATCCCTTTGCTACTCACCATAAACCCAAGTAATTTTCCTGATGTTGCCCCGACCACGCACTTGGCAGGATTTAAACGGAGTTTGAATTCACGAAGCCGATCAAATAACTTCTTGAGGGTTTCAACATGACTTTTCCCAGGTCGGGTTTTTGCAATCATATCGTCGACATATACCTCGATTTCTTCATGCATCATGTCATGGAACAAAGTAACCATGGCTCGCTGGTAAGTTGCCCCTGCATTTTTGAGTCCGAAAGGCATGACCTTATAATGAAAGGTTCCCCACGGGGTGATAAATGCTGTCTTCTCTTTATCTTTCTTTCATTCTTATCTGGTTGTAGCCAGAAAAACCATCCATGAAAGAGAATAATTCAAATCCAGCAGTACTATCCACGAGAACATCGATATGTGGCAATGGGAAGTCGTCATTTGGGCTGGCCTTATTCAAATCCCGATAATCAACACACACTCGGACTCGACCGTCTTTCTTCATGACCGGTACTATGTTGGCCACCCATTCAGGGTATTGCGAGACTTCGATGAATCCCACTTTGAGGAGTTTCATTACTTCCTCTTCTATCCTCTTCGAGAGCTCCGGTTTAGTTCTCCGAAGCTTCTGCTTCTTAGGGCGCATGTCTGGATTGGTGGGCAAACAGTGTTCCACAACTGACGGATCTAATCCTGGCATATCAGCATACGTCCAGGCAAAGATATCCTGATACTCTTTCAACAATTGAGTCAGGTGCTCGGCTTCATCTTTGGGAAGATTTGCCCCAATCTTTATTTCTTTAGGATCCTCGTTATCACTCAAATTGATGGTGACAGTTTGCTCGGAGGTGAGAACTTTGGGCTTTTCATGGTGCTCCCAACTTTGTTGTACTTCAATGGAGTCACCATTTGGATCATCAGGGTCATCACCGTCATCGCTCATGACATTGGATTGGACCATTTTCACCTCTTTGCCCGTCATAAGGCTGCTCCTGAAACATAAAATGGATAGGTCAAAAAGACAAACAAGGCTAAAAGGCATGAATTTCTTTTCTATTTTTCCGAATTTTCCTTCGTTTTGAATTTTTTTTTTATTTTTTTCGAATTTTTATTTTATTTAAAGAATTTTGGCAAAACATTTTGGAAAAACTTTTTGACACGAGGAAGCATGATGAAGCCCAGGCCTCAGAATTCTCCTTGGATTTTTCTTTTCTTTCATCGGTTGGATATCATCAACGGGCTGGTTTGGTATACCCCATCATGCCCTCAAAATAAAACTTGTAATCATAATTGATATTCATCAACCAAATTACATTTATTGGATTGAAAAGTACGGCAATCAAAGTGAAACGAAACCCTAACAAACATCAACTCCTGACAAACGACATACAGAATACGATAAGCAAACCCTAGAAAACATCACATCCTAAAAGAGATAGGATTCCCATGCAGGGGAGTGCAGAAAAGTAAACGTGTTACTCTTGTGGGCTAGCACCCATTTCCTCCGATGGTTCTTCATCAATGGCACCTATGAGGAGATCATCGAATAGAGTCGTGATCCCTTCCATCCCATCATCTGGATCCTCTATCTTTGAAGTTGTCGGGTCGTCCATGCCATTCCATCCATCGAGCACGATACCTCGGGTGTTGATCATTCCTCCCTCATCATGCATCATTCTGGCAGGGCCCGGGAATGTCTCGCGGATATCGAGGAGTAATGAGTTGTTCCTCTCTTGTTCACGTCTTCCACCTCTTCTATGGTACCCTAATCTGGCGGAACGAAACCTTCGAGGGGCTTCAATAGGATTCCGGATGCCCCGTTCTTGTCTACCAAGTCCACGGCCAGGAATAAAGCCATTTCCAACCATCACTCTTGCTACCATAACTGCTGCATTTGACACATCAGGGATGGGTGCTCTCGATCCTCGAGATGCATGGATAGTGGATACGAGCTCAAACGATTGGTAGCTCGACTCCTCCCTACGTTCCGGCTCGACATAGGGGATAGCCGTCTCATGATAGATCCGATGATCCTCCTCGCCATGAACAATGACTAGCTTTCCTTTGACAACAAATTTCACACTTTGGTGGAGACTTGATGGCACAGCTCCAGCAGTATGAATCCAAGGACGTCCTAATAGAAAATTAAATGCGGTAGGAATGTCCATCACCTGGAAAAGGACGTTGAACATCACCGGCCCTATTTGCAGATCAAGGTGGGTCTCCCCTATTACCTCCTTTCTCGTACCATCAAAAGCTCGGACGGAGGTCTTTGCAGCACTTATTTTTGAAGGGTCTATTTTCAGGCGGTGAAGAGTCGCCAATGGACAGATATTCAAGGCAGACCCATTATCAATGAGTACTCGAGCCACATGGGAAGCCTTGCACTTGACGGATATATATAATGCCTTAGTGTGTCCTCTCCCCTCAGGAGGGAATTCTTCATCAGAAAAGGCTATTAAATCCTTAAGAAGAATCGATCCTACGAATTCCTCCAACCTGTCTACTTCGATCGTCTCTGGTACATGAACTTCGCTTAGAACCCTCATTAGAGACTTTTTATGTGTATGAGATGTTTGCAAGAGTTCGAGTAGAGAGATCTGAGCAGGCAATTTCCGCAACTGGTCGACCACGTTATACTCACTTGCTTTGATTATCGCTAGAAATTCTTTGGCCTCTTTGTCAGTAATTGGCTTTGCAGGTTGGGCATTAGCTTGAGCATAGGTCCGACCAGGCCTTGTAATCAAGTCAACATCTAGCTCGTATGACCAAGGGACTGCTTTGTTATCCTTGTACTCATACAGCTGGGGCATCTCAATAATTATTTCTTCATCAGTTGTAGGCACTTCCACTATTAGTCCTTCATGGTCAGAGGCATCCTCAAGTGGGGGCATGTCCTCGATCAATGGATCTGGTTCACTCTTTTCAGCACTTAGCTTAGCAAATTCCTTCTCCCAATCAATGATGACTTCGGAGATAGTTGACACTGTTCCAGCTTGGTCAGCATATATGATCATGCCAGCCTTAACCATTTCTTGAACCCTTTCCTTCATGGTAGGCAAGGGAGGATTCTCATCTGTCGGATAATAACCAACTCTAACTAATCCGCTATAGATATCTTTGACAGACACCTTCAAGTTCATCTTTTTGCCAGTATTGAACTCGAAGATTGCATTCACGTTTCCTTGATGTTCCGTCAACGGATTCTTCTTGACATTCGGTTGGGTGGTACGGAAAGAAAATGCCTTAGTATCCAACAAGTTTTGGATCTTGTGTTTCAAAGTCAAACATTCATCAGTTGAATGGCCGACCTCTCCCATATGATACTCACATTTTTTTGAGGGGTCATAGTTGGAGAATTTTTCAGCATTAGGCCGCTTTGGTTCGTGAGAGATCAATCCCTTGTTTCGGAGTATCGGTAAGACCTGAGATAGAGGGCCAGGAAGAGGAGAGAACTGCCTTTTGGTGAATTGCCGCTGTGCAGGCACTCGGCCTCCATCTTGCTGATTCCCGGGGACACGAACCATCGGAGGCTTACTAGGGGCTGGTTGCACATATGCAACATTGACTTCAGTGGTTGGTTCTTTATCTTTCTTCATGGTGAACCTTTTGCCCTGATGAGTTGGTTCATTGAACCATCCATCCCTTAGCCCGATCTCGATCTGTTCACCCACTGGGATAAGTTGGTTGAAGTTCTCGACGTATGTGCTAGCCATCCGGTTACGAAACTCATACGGGAGAGTCTTGACGAACAACTTCATCAACTCCTTGTTTGTAGGCTCAGGAGTGATTTGGGCCGCCAAGTTTCGCCACCTTACAGCGTACTCCTTAAATGACTCACTTTTCTTCTTCTCCATCCGCTCAAGATCCTCTCGGGAAGGTGCAATGTCCATGTTAAACTTATACTGCTTTAGGAAAGCGTCAGCCACTTCATTCCAGGTGTCGAGAAGGTTTACATTCTTCATTATGTACCAGCTGAGTGCGGGCCCAGTCAAGCTTGCATGAAACGATTGGATCATGAGAGGCTCGTTCTTGACGTATTGGGCCATGCGTACGTGGTACATCTGCAAATGTGCTTTTGGGCAGGAAGTACCATCGTATTTCTCGAACTCCGGCATCTTAAACTTCTTCGGCACTTTGACTTTCTCATAAACTGACAAGTCGAACGGGAGTGAATTCTGTGATTCTTGCAATTGTTTCAGTTTCTCTTCAAGTTTGGCGAAGCGTTCATCTTGCTCTGCCTTAGGGACATTGTCGGGCTTAACCTTTTCAGCTGTGACGAACAGTGGGTCATCCTCTAGTTCTGGCATGTCATCATCACCCATTTGGGCTTTGTTCGTCTGCTTTGGGACTACTATCTCGGGGAGAGCGGGTGCAAGAGTCTGCTTCACTTGGAGGGATTGCATTTGATCTGTCATAAGTTGCATAGAGGTGAGCAACTACTGGAGTTGATTTTCCACAGCGGTCATATGATCACGCATTTCGATTTGGTCGGCCATTTTTGCTCTTGATCGTGTAATGATGGGCGAACGTGGAGGATCCGTTATCACCTAAATTAAAGAAATGGACAAAAATAAGTATCTCATATGAAACACACCGGTCCATGGCAATGGTCTAAAACTTTTATTCATTAATGGAGTTTTTTGACAATACTAACAAAATAGAAGCAAGATTGATTCAAGCACTTCATTAATGAAATAGAAGCTTAAAATGCCCTAAACAAAAACTAGGAAAGTAAATGACTCAACTTCCTAAACATTAATCTAGAAATGAAACAACAAGATTGACTCAAACACTTCATCTAGCTTGATCAATATACACTCGGGACACCACTCGGCGCAATCGCTTATTCTCCTCTTGAGCTTTTTCAGCAACCCTTTTGAGACGTTTATTCTCAGCGCGGTTGGTGATCTTTAGCGGCACCTTTGGTATCTTTGGAAGTAACTCCTATGGAATCTTGTGTTGTTGAATGTACTTAATTGAGGCATAGTACTTCATTTCTTTGCCCTTGAGCTCCTCCTCGGGCCACTTGAGTTTTCGTGGCTGGCACATATCCCACATTGATTTAATTGTGAGAATGAAATCTTCATGGCCTCGGTCTCCATCAATGAAGCTGACTCGGAGTGGATCTGCTTGCAATGCCGGGGGAAGCTCTTGCACAACTTGATACTGACGGGTTACTCTAGTTGGATAGTACTCCGTTGCTCCAGTGAATCCCAGTAGAGGAATTGGGCCAACACCTCCACATGAAAGTCTCGCCACACGAACTTGGAACCACTTAGCATGCCATAGGAAACCCTTGGAAGTTGGTTTTTTCATGAAAGCTAGCCACCTAGAATAATGATAATCCAGTGCATGTTTTTGGTTGTTCTCAAATCTCATAATAGGGTGATTAGAGCTATTAACATCAAGTATAGTCATTGAACCACCAAACCCTTTTATATGAGAAAGAAACCAAATTTGTAAAAGCTCAGGAGAGGAATGGAAGGTCTTATCACCGCTTCCTTTAAATCGAGTGAGGGAAAGAAAGGTTTCAGCCAAAATAGTGTTTACGAAATTTTTTCCTCCCAACACTTGTTCAACTAAGTGAGCCATCAAAAGGGTTAATAGCATTCTTGCAATGAGGAAAAAGTATAAACCCAAAGAAGGCTAAAGGGAAAACCCTTCGCATTTGAAATGAATTGCCATTTTCAAAACATTCTTTTAGAAAAGATAAATGACATGTATTGCGGTGAGCTTTTAAAACCTTTCTTATGTTGTCCTCCTTAATTCTCAGAAAATCGGATAAGGCTACAACGGGGTCTATTCCGATAGGTGGGCTAATTAATTCAGCTTTCAAAGGTTTCCCAATGGCAATGCTATACTCTTCCAAGGTGGGCGTGAGTTCATGCTTACCGCCGAAGATGAAAGTAGAAGTCTCGGGGCACCAATAATGAGCAAGTGCTTGGATGAGGCCGCCATGGATGTTGATACGCAGCAATGGAAGTAGCCGACTAATGTGTGACTCTACAAATTGATGGCCAGCTTGGTCTAACTTGTCCCACCATGCGCTAAGCTCTTCCTTTGGAGGGAGAATAATTCGAATGTCCAGTATTCCCATTGTATATTGATCAAGACTCAGGACAATCCTAATGCCATGGACCAATAAAATGATATAATAAAGTAAGTAGATTGCAAGAGTGCAAATTTAGAAGACTTACTTTACCAATAAACAAGGGGCAATCACATAGACATGCGCATGGTAAGTGGCTCGATTTCTAATCTATAAGGCTTATCAAAGTGAAGCCACAAGAATGATCAGACCAGCCGCGGGCGTGCGAACTAAGTCGGGTCCTCATGACTTCGGCTTGGTCAAAGAGCCAACCTAGGTTGCGGGCATGCGAACCGAGGTGGATACTCTTGACACCAGAAAAGAAACTTCGGGATTGAGATGGGCGACTCGTACCGCGGGCATGCGGTCGAAGTGGTATCCATCTCAATACCATCCTAGATGATCCTATGCAGCCTAGGTCCGGCGGCTGGTTGTGTGTGCAATAGTGTAGTGTAAATGCATAGGCATGCACAACAGTTTATATCAAACAACGCTTCGTTCATGAAAATAAACCATACATTCCTACACCTCCCTGCAAAACAAAGGTCAGCAAACACTTCTCCTTATACCTCCCATTCTGCAAAAACATTTAACACCTTAAATGTTAGGGGCGTACCTGGAATCCTCGCTGCCAAACAAAAACATTTTTCCAAAAGAAAAGAAAAATTGGCCTAAGTCCACTAAGAGTTTTAACTCAAGTCCCCAGTGGAGTCGCCAAGCTGTCGTGACCTCCCCGAAGCGGGTTGGACCACCTAAGGGTTCGGCTAATGGATTGTTAAGCCTAGGCTTAACTCGGGCTCTCCCAAGCCCATTCCAATTCGCGACTTAGGTTCAAGTTCTTAATATGCAAATGATGTTTATCATGGAGTCGCCACTAATCTATTTTTGGTGGGTCGATTAGAAACCCAAGTAAAGTAATGGGAGAATTACTTCACTCCTACGAACCAGAGATTGTGAGTTCGGGGACTTGGTTACATTAGATTTCTCTATTGCCCTTTCGGTACCATTTCTTTTTATTTGAAAAAAATATTTTGCAGGCAGCTTGAATTGATTTTAATTTATCATCCTAACATGGGAGGTGATCATGCGGATGCGCAAACCACCAATTTAACACCCAAGAAAGCGATGAATAAATCGCAGGACTTACCTCATAGCAACGAAAGCATCTGCATTGTTAGATCAGAATTCACATCAACAGACCTAGATATGATTTCTAATTAACATGCAATTCCTTTTTTTTTTTTTTGGTTTTTACTTACTTAATGGGAATCATGCAATATGCAATGCATGCTATTAATCTAACATGAAATGGCATGACGATGTTTTCTAAACTACATGACGTGAAAATATTTTTTTTATGTTTTCTTAATGAATATGCAATAATTAAATATGCAAATCAAAATGACCTAATTATAATGACGGGCAATTTTTTTTAATTATATGAGCCTAATTCTACATGACGTGCACATGATATTTATATTCCTAAAAATGCAATTTATCCTAAAAATTGAAACTACTTTATCTAAAGACAAGTTTTTGAATTTTTCATGATATTCGAAATTAAGACAAATGCACAAAAAATACCTAGCTAAATTAAAATTCCCTCCAATTTTAAACTTAGGATTAAGTCATGCTAAATCCTAATTTAAACTAAGACGTTATTTTAATCTAGCAATTTCTAACCTAAGATGCAAATTGATATAAACTTAAAATGAGACATGCAATTCTATTCTAAAATGCATGATGATTTTTGTTTGTTTTTTTTTATATATATAAAATTCGAAATTTAAAAAAAAATGCACACAATTAAACATGCAACCTAAAAACTAGCATCCTAAATTAATTAATTTTTTTTGGGATTTTTTTTGTTATAAAAATTTAAAATAAAAAATCCTATCCTAAATTGACACGTGCAATTCTTAAAAAAAAACTAATATCATGAATGCATTTTTTTGGATTTTTATTTTTTTATTTAAAAAAAACGAAATAACTAAATATGATAACCCTAGCCCTAATCTAACTTGCATTTTTTTTGAATTTTTTTTTAATGCAAAAACAAAAGTTAATTCAAATAACCCGATATCCAATCCAATCAAGATAAGATTAATACCCAAAATTGACGAACCATATCTCGCGCATGAGATCGGGTTAGTCAATTTAAAATTAAATCGCGAATCAAATCTCGGGCATGAGATTGAATTGTCGATTTTGCAAAAGATTATGAGTCGGATTTCGGGCGCGAAAATCGGACTCATAATCCCTAATTTGATGGGTTATTTCACATTGGAACCTCAATCATGCATTAATGAATAATCATACTAAAAAAATATAAAAAAAAAACTATAAGCTATATAAAAAATAAAGATAAAATAATAATAATAATAAAAGCTACCTAATGTTCCCCTTTTTTTGTCTTTTTTGTTTTGCTCCCACGCACGGCTTGGCAACTCAATTAATTGAGGGGGAAGACACCGATCGGAGCTCTGGCAGGGGGAAGGCGCCGGCGAGGAGCTCCGGCAAGACCACAGCAGGAGCCGCGTGCGGTTTGCTGGTGCAAGACCAATTCAGGCGAGCATGGGACACCGGGCAACAAGGACCGGTGGAGCAGGAGCGCTCGGGCGGAGGACTCGGGGACGGCAGACGTAGCAGTGGGGCGCTCGGGTCGCGGTGGCGTGGCTCCGGCTGGGCTGGCGAAGAACAGACGCGTGGTGGCGAGCGGCCGAAGGCGCGGCGGCGATGTCGGGCTCCGGCGTCGGGCTGGGCAGCAGCAGGTCGCGGGTGCAGAGGCGTGGCAGTGGGCGTTGCGGACGCGGGGCTGGCAAGCGTCCAAGGCGAGGCGGTAGCAGCTGCAGGGGCACCTGGTCGTCGCGGGTCAGCGCGGGCTGAGCAGGGGCGGCGTCGGGGCAGAGGAGAGCGGGGCGCTGGGACTCCGGTGCTGCAGATCGGCGACGGGGCGGTGCGAGCTTCAGGCAGCGTCGTCGGAGTTCGGGGGCGTACGGCTTCGCTGGTGCAGGCGCGGCGGCTGAGTGGCGCTCGGACGGGGGTACAGGCGGAGGCGAGCGACGTCTGCAGAAGCGGAGGCGCGAGTAGAGGCGCTGTGACCGGCGGGCGAGTTGCTGCGGGTGCTCGAACAAAGGGCGGAGGCGCAGTGGCTGCGGAGGTGGTGCGGGCAGTGGTGCTCGGAGACCGGCGGGGTGGTTCGGAGGAGCGGCGTCGGGCGCTTCTGGCACTGCAGATCGATGATGGCAGAGGCGGTGGGCGACGTGCGGACCGGGAGCAGCGTCGGAGCTGGCTTGAGCGAAGGCAGTGAGCGACGCGGCCTTGTGGGTGAGCCGGGTGCTGGTGGAACGACAGAGCAGAGGGGCGTGGAGGTGGGGCGGAGGGATTGCAGACGGCGGCTCGTGGAGGAAACGGAGTGGTCCGAATGACGAGTTGCTGGCCGCTCAGGTGAAGAAGAAGCTCGGATGGCTGCCGGGGTCGACGAAGCTGCTGCGCGAGGAAGAAGAAGACTTTGTGTGTGTGTCCTTTTTCTTTTTCTCTGCCTCTCCTTTAAGAAGACAACCCTTCTCTCTTTTTTTATTATTTTTCTTTCACATTCTTTTCTCTTTCTTGTTGCCTTCTCTGACTTCACTTTTCTTTTCTCTCTCCAGGTTCTCTCTCTCTTCTCCTCAGAGTACTTTTTCTGTTTTTGTTTAGCTCTTGTACCTGATTTGTTTCTTTTTTCTTTCTCTGACAAACCCCTATCTTTTAATCTCCCCACCTTTCTCTCCGCTTGCGTGAACGAAGGAGAAGCCCTCCATCATTTTTTTACAGACCTCTTCCAGTGAACTTTCGTTCTCCCCCCTGGCTTTACATTCTTTTTTTTATTTTTCTCTGACACGCTCCTTTCGTTCACTCGTCTGACCGAAAGAGAAAATGAGACCAGCCCTTCACGATGAAACTTTTTTTTCTTTTTCGCTCCCCTCACAGACCTCCGAAATGAATTTTATTTTTCCCTCCTGTTCTTCAGCAAGGCAAGTGCCTGTCCCATTTCGTGCGTGCATGGCGATGCATTAATGAGGAGGTTTCTTCTTGGTGTTACTAAAACTGACATATTGTATAATATTATGGATATATTATAATAATACAATATGGGCATATTATATAATATGTTGTGAGCTGCTTTTGCTTCTTTGAAGATTTCTCCCGAATCCGCACTCCACCGAGTTTGTGTATGCAATCGACCGTGAGCCCCTGCTTCTTGTTGTCCTCTTAGTACCGATGCAAATGCGACTGCATGAGATGCAATTTTAATATTTTTTCTTAGGGGTTAAAGATTAATCCCTAAATTTTTATGCAATTAATTACTAAATGATTAGTCAAAATTTAGGTGTCAACAAATGTAATAGTGTCATGCTAGATAGGTCTGTTATCAGTCTCTTTCAGATATTGATGTAAATATGGCTTCACAGAAGCTTATATATCCCTGTAGTTAATATTGCCTATCGCCCAAGCTGTCAAGAGGCGTTCATTACCATTGAAGCTTGGTGAACATCATTATTCCTAAGAAGAGACCCTGAATCCCAGCCCCATGTACCCTGGTCATCAGCTGGCTTTGCGCTTTAACAGTTCATGCATTATTCACGTAATAGTTCTGCGACTGGCCACGGCAGTCGACAATACCAACATATGTTTTTGGATCAGTGAGCAAGACTGCTCCCAAATATCTGATGAATGCGAACTCACTCACACAAATCACTCACATGCCTTGCAGGGTCAATACAAGAATGTCATGACTGGCTGTGAGTTCGATTCAGCAGAGCCAGGAGAACCAAAACTGAAAGGCGAGACCATCCTCAAAACAACTTTCGGCATATCACCGGATCGCTCCAAGTGGTGGGATGTAACCGTGCTTCTCTTTCAATTGTTTGTTTACAAACTGCTACTCTTCTTAATGCTCAGGTACAAGAAGAGAATGGCGCCCTGGTTAAATGGAAATTATTCTTAGCTTGTTTACAAACTACTACTACTTTCTTAATTTTATGTTTTGCAAGAGGTTTATAATCTACGTTTACTACGAAGAGGAAAGGGTGGATCCAGGCCGAGAAATAGGTATAATTTTCGCCACATTCTCTCTAATAAAAATAAATATCCAAAGCCGAATTTGTCATTGATATTAAACTGAAAAGGGGAACTGTACGTGGATCTTGTGACAAGGAACACATGCGTCACTGACATAACCTTGGTGGGTTAGGTGCTGATAAAGCAGGTACATTCTGGAAACATTAAGGATGCTAACTACTATTTGGAACACTCAATCATCTGTCATGACGCCTTCCTGAATAACATTAATGATGACAACCATGTAACTGCTTATGTGTGCGTGTGATAAAGTGGTCACGATTACATCTTGTTCGAAAAACAGCCATCAACCACAAGCAATTGGAAAATTCAATATAGTGGATGATAAAATATATTGATTACAAGTGAAACATATGTCGTGCAATGAGTTACGACTTATGTCAGATATAGCTTCCGCTCATTTACAAGAAAAAAATGGAAGGTAAGCGTACACTCAGTAATTTCATTGCGAATCACCCTTTAAACAGGCTCTCTGTTTCCTTACGATGCACCAAAATTAGGACAACGAGCTTGTCAAACCCAGGACCTCCAAATGTAGTCCTTGCCTGTGAAGCAGGCCCGGGTGGAATATTCAGATCTTTTGTTTTCTCCCAAAACGATGGGCCATATATGCAAAAGCCAAGAAAGTGTACTAGTCCCCGAATGCACAACTTTTGACGTGCCCAAGAGAAACAAACTCAAGATAAGTTTAAGATGCTCTGCAAAAAAGACGCCAGTATCCTCGTCCTTCCTACTTATTTCTTCTGTTTTTTTCCATCCGGCATTATTGCCATTGCGTGCTCTGGATGCTTTATGATTCCTGATTGTGGTTTCCACGTACATACTTCTTTTCAGTTCCATCTATCTCTTTTCCCAATTCTAAGTTGGTGAAAGGTCCTCTTACTTTTCTTTCCAGATTCATTGGATTGAATCTTAGAAAATTTTTATGCAGCCGAATCACCATCCTATTGAGGACCTTCTAATCTGCCATTAGCACTAAGAGAAGTTTCATATTCTCCTGAGTGGAGGGAGCCGTCTTGGTTCTTCATTTTTTTTTTCATATCCTCATCCCCGGAGATCTTTCTGACTTGCAGAAGCTTCCTTGTTTGCTATGCCGCCTTCATCTGAGGTTTTGTTTCGTCGATTCTGAAAGGTAAAATATGACAGCAAAACCACAAGAATGATTGTGACCTGTATAATCGTACTTTTCTTGGGTAGCAAGCTGAATGACAGCAGGACCCCACTTCCTAATCATTATCTCAAGAATGATTGTGACCTGCATATACAGTGATAATGGAAATTCATTACGAGCTTGCAAAAAAGAGGCCCGTGGAAGGATGCATGCATGGAATTATCACAAAACATCTCAGTAAACTCCCAGTATAATTTCACATGCCTATGATCTGAAGTAATGTCTGAAGACCGATGACCATGAAATAACATCATCAATAATGTCGGAAAGTAAACTTTGGATCTTCATTTTGTAAGCAAGACACTAATACTTTCACAAAACCTAGAATAGCCTGCAAAATACGAAATAACTCTTAAGCCATGCCAATTGGGGCAAGAATCCATTTCGGTAATGGTATACTCACTTTTATCACTTCCACTGCTTTGCTTTGCAGCAGAGAAAGAACAGGAGGAGTAAGATCAGGAATTTAGACAAATATATGTATCCTTGTAAACTAGTATGGACAATGCAGAAACATCTTCATGCAATGGCACTATGTGTTATTCACCAAGCATTCTCGGAAACTGTATTTCCCAAATTAATGGGAGTGAAGACTACAAAGAAGGCTTGGGAGATACTAAGAGAAAATTTCCAAGGATCAAAAAAGGTATGCACTAATCAGCTTCAAACTCTGTGAAGAGAATTCAAGAATTACAAAATGAAAAGTTATGAGACCGTCCAAGAATATTGTGGAAAATTAAAAGAACTACTTAATCAAATGAGAGCCTGTGGAGATGAAATCACTGATCAAAGTGCTGTAGAAACAAAATATTGGTGTCACTTACTAGGAAATACAATCCTATTGTCACAACTATAGAAGGAAGAAAGGATTTAACAACCTATTAATGAGTGAATTGATTGGCTCTCTAGAAGCACATGAAAAAAGGCTGATGGCACAAGATGAAGATTTGATTAAAAGCACCTTTCAGTCTAAAATAAACATGTGGTCTCATCAATCTAAAAATGATGGAAGGAGCTCATGGAAAAATAAAGGAGGTGGGGAAACAACACAAAAGGAAAAATATCTAGTAGAATTTGCAAGTAGAACAATTGTTTGGAGAAAGATCGATAATCTTGGAAAAAACCACAATTGTACTCTTGTAAAAGATATGACCACATAGAAAAAGATTATCACTCAAAAACAAATTATTGAGCCAATCTTGTGGAAGAAAAAGAAAGTGTAGATAATACATTCTGTGACATCCCAAATTTTCACTTCTGCTTTCAATTAAATTAATCGGGCATTTCATTGACGCACCTATAAGGATGTTTTCAGAGCTGATTACTCTCGAGATAACTAGATTATTTGGGGAAGCCATTAAGGAATTTTAAGGCAATAGACTTGAGAATTCGACTAGGAATCGGCTACTTAACCATGCTCATCTTAAAGATCATTATGGTACAATTAAAAATTGATTAGAGATCAGAGATAGGTCGGTTCGACCGAGATATATGGCTGAACATGGGCGACTCCACTAAATTTGAAAATTCTCGTTGACGGGCACTAAATTGATTTTTCTATTGTTTTGGTACCCTGTGTTCGTATTTGAATCCTCGAGATTTTCATGACAACCGAGAGTCGCCAATGTGTCGAGTGGGTTCATTATGGCTCGAAGAAAATCGACCACAGGTCATTTGCCCTAAAAAGATTTGAAAATGTTAGTTTTATCATTTTAAAAGGTTTGAAAAAGATCTAGAGATAGGAAGGGCTTTTTGTATAGGGGGAAAGTGGGGCCAACTTGGCACTTCCAGGAAAATCCGCTTTATATCCTTTCATTCATACCATACAATTTAGCCTCTTGTCTTGCCTATAACATTTCAGAAAACATATCCTAACAAAGAGAAAGGTACTTATGATGTTTCCATTAAACTCCATAGGCTACCAACTATAAAGATGCAAGATGGGAATGCACAATTGCTTACTATAGTGCAAGATTAATGACAAAGAGCTAGAAGCAAATTCAGGATTAAACAAGACAATTTTTCGAACAACGAAGCTTACACATTTTTTGCTTTCTTCCGGATCCAATCAGGGACTGCTCCAGTCAATTGGTTTTCAGTAAGATAGCTAAACATGATTATTTGATTGAGTTAGTTCCTCGTGTACTTTATGCACTCAAACTGAAAACTTATAGATTTTGTCATGCCCCGATCCTTGAGCGTGTGCCCATCCCTCGATGGTCGATTAAATTGCGACGTCTCAGGACGTGTCACGACCCTTTCATTTTAATGCACATGCGGAAGCGAATAAATAAATCCCCAGACAACACAAAGATGTGATAGAAAAGCAGGAGCTTACTTTCAAAACCACAACACACCTTATACACAATTTGACTAATTCATTTACAATACTAGTTTATATTCACAAGTCTATAAAAGTAGAAGGGCCACAAGTCCTTTAAGCGTTCAAACCCTCAGCCGAAGACTCCGGGGTCTCCTGGGCACTCGGGTCCACCTACACCACCGGGAGGGTCAGCCGTACCCTCGCTAAAAGTGATCTCTGACACCGACATAGGGATCTCAGACTCCGATAGAGGACCTTCTCTAGGTCCATCTCGCCCGCGACGATACCACGATCTGGATTGATGGGGTACCCTCCGGGGTAGACCCGCATCAACCTAGACAATGGATCTCACAAGTTCGTAGACCCAAGTTCCTTGGCCCCTAGGAAGAGGAATTAGAGAGACTTGTTCGGCGACCTTCTTGGGCTGGCCAAAACACTCTGGAGGAGTCACCATCTAAGGACTTGAAAATGTTAGCCCACAACAGGGTGAGACGATGTCTCAACAAGTTCACCTCCTAAACTTTGACCAGGAAGGAAATACACCTAAAAGTTGCCTATGCACACATAAGACATAGGATTTACCTTTGTCTCGATTCCTTCCTGTAAGTCAGTACAGTTAATGATCTCAACCAATCCACTCAATTCAAATCAAACCATTGATCAATTAGTCAATTCGCTCAATTCAATACCAACAATACTATCTGTCAATTCAACACCATATATCAATCCCCTTAATACCACCACTGCTCACACAAGCTGCAATATATGGTCATAGCTTGCTCAAGTTGATATAGATAGATAGTAGCTCGCTCAAGCTGATAGATATATAGATCGTGCTCCCACAAGTTGGTATATATAGATCGTGCTCACATAAGTTGATAAAAACGATCTTAGCTCACACAAGCTGATAAGGTATATTGCTCTCACAAGCTGACATATTGAGCTCATAAGCTGATATAGTATACTGCTCTCACAAGTCGACGTGTAAAGGGGCTCACACAAGCTGATAATTCACCATATTGAAAATACCTAATAAAATAATCGTGTGTGAGTACACGGTCAGCCTAAGCCAAAAACACCACATATTTGTTTTAAAAGATCCTACTAATTATATAGTCCACAAAGACATTTTCGGTGTTAAAAAATGACGCCCGATATTTTCCAATTAAATACCGAAATTACTCAATTTTAGGATAATTACCCAAAATTATAAATCCCAATCAATTTGCACAATCAGTACTCAATTAAATAAACCAAGCATACCATTGTAATCGGCACAAAATTCTGGTTATCAACTATCCCGATATAATTTTCAAAAAATAATAAATAATTAAATAAATACAATTAAATGCCATAAATAGAAACTTAGGCTAGAAAAGCCTAATTAAATACTGAAACGGGTCTGGAAAATTTCCGAACCTATCTAAATAAATAATACAAACTATCTAGTCTCTAATTAAACCGATCTAATCACCTAACATGCATAAACGAATAATTAAATTGCTAATCCGTTCTAACTAATCATCTAAACCATACTTGTCTAAACTAATCAACCCTTAAGCATCATTAACTCCCTAAGTAGAGTTTAGTGAGTAAACTTACTGGTTTTGCGATTCAGTGAGTCCATGGCGACGGCAAAGCGGAGACTAACGACAAACTCCAAAGTGGCGACACCCTACGAGGCCTGGAAGCAATCAAAAATGGGCCTCGAAGGCCCACGACTGGCTGAGGGCTTCGGCTCTAGTTGCTAGGCTGATAGAGAGAGCTAGGCAACGGGCTGAGTTGGAAACGATGAGATGGGTTGGCAGAGGTTGTTGCGAGCGGTGGCGACGTGAGACGGCGACTAGGAAGGTTCAGCTGGCTAGATGGGGGTTTGACGGTGGCTCAAGGATCGTGAGGGACGGCGATACGGCATGGCAGGGGCGCGGGCTGGCGGAGTGACGCGCGCGGGCGAGCAGGCACGAGCGGCGGCGTGCGGTGGCTCTGGCGACATGGGGGACTTGCGATTGGGCTAGGGAGGTGGCTGGCTCGGTTTCTCTACAATTTTGGAGCTTCAAAGTGGCTGGAAATGGAGAAAGCAGCTTTGAAGAAGAAGAAAGGGGACAGTAAAGGCTTGGAAGGTCCCTCTTGGCCTCCATTCTATCCTCTTGTCCCTTGAAGAGGCCCCACCAGCCCTTGGCTGTCCTCCATGGTTCTTTGGCAGCCCACAAGCTTTCCAAGCAAGCCAATGAAGTGGTCCAAAAATTCCCTCCTCCCATGGCCTACGAATTTGTAACATCTTTCCCTCAAATTGAGCTCAATTCTCCTTCAATTGAATTCAATTTGATCCCCAAAAATTCCACCAAGGTGTCCTCGATCAAATTGACATTTTTCCTCGCCCATAGAACCAACTTGCATCCCAAAAATGAGATAAAAAAATGGTTCTCTGAATTTTCCGGACAAAAACGGCCTATATTGAATTTTTTGCCAAAAATCTCGGTTTGCAGAAAAATCTTCGAAGGATGAGTCGATGTTCCTAAAATGAATTATGACATGAAATAACTTTCAATTTCTGAAATCGGACTAAAATTCGCAATTAATTTTAATTTGGTGCGATTTTAGCGTGACCTAGCATACCGGGTAGCTTTTAGGAATTTTTGGTGCAATTGACCCGTATTTGATTTATTTCGAGTTTCAATATACCTCTTTGACACATTGGCGACTCTCGGTTGTTGTGAAAATCTTGAGGTTTCAAATACGGGCACAGGGTATCAAAACGACAGAAAAATCGATCTAGTGCCGATCGGCGAGAATTTTGCAATCAGGTGGAATCACCCACACTTAATCACATATCTCAGTCGAACTGACCTATCTTCAATCTCTGATCGATTTTTCATTGTGCCATAATGATCATTGCAAATTAGCACGGTTGAGTAGTCGATTCCTAGTCGAATTCTTATGTTTATTGCGTTAAAATTCTTTAATGGCTTCACTTGCTAGACTAGTTATCTCGTGAGTGATCAGCTCAAAGAATAGAACTATAGGCATGTCAATGAAAAGCCCTATTCATTCAATTGAAAGCAGAACCTGAAATTTAGGATGTCACAGATTTATACCTCAAAAGCGCATTATTTAGCATATTAAAAGCATTTAATTATTAGTGGTGTAGAAAAAAAATCAGTTAACTGGCAATATCAATATGGAGCTTTTAGCTGGAGATGAAAGACAAAAGAAATCAATGATAGAGGAAAAACTTGATCCTAGCAAAACGTGGAGTGCATGGGAAAGAATTACCATAATACTAGTACACAAGGCTGAACATAATGAAGGATACAATCATACTAGCTTATTAAATATTTCCTTGCGGTAATGTTTTTTTTTTTTTTAATGTTCTTGTCCTTCTAAGACATAAAATAAATAATGAGGGAGGATGTGCCAATGTCAAACAGTCAATAGTTAGGCAGAAAGATGAAAATATTGTGTCGTTGTTAAACAGTCCGGGAAGCTTAGGATTACACTTTCTTGTCATTTTCAAGAATGGGGACAAGACATCAAGCTCTTATATGCAGACCTTCTAATCGCCACATGAGAACTACATTCACCAAACAATCTAGGGCCATTGTTGTGGAAAGAACCAAAGAGAGAGTCTAAGGACTTTTGCTATGTTAAATCTCCTATTCATCATAAAACATGCGCACAGGACATGCCTTAAGTATATACACATTCAATCTGTCAAATACTTAAGTATCACTGATCCATTTAATCTCTTCTAGCCAGAACAAGTAACTCTATTGAAACTTGTTAATCATGCTCTTTAAGCAACAAAATATCATCGATCTATGAGTCCCACCAAAATAATTACTTGATAATAATCACAACTTCATAACCCAATATATTGTAAAATTTGGATGGTGAAATTATAAGCATTCACGACACGAGGACTTTGAGAGTTATAAACTAGATATATTATCACGCTCTAAGTTTTATTGAGAGCTCAACTACTTTACTGTAAAAAGAAGCTTGTAGCTTGGCCACTAGAACAATTTGGGATTTTAGATTCATCTACAAAATACGGAAAAGAAGCTTGAGTTTTGCATTGAAGTACTTACATACAATCCACCACTTCCAGATTGCTGAAGGAGCTAGGGATTATGCCACTCGGTTTATTGAAGTTGAGGTCTCTACAAAACAATTTAATGTGAAGGAGATGGTTATTGTGATATCCCAAAATTTGGCATCTATTTTGAAATATATGAAATGGTTATTTTCATCAATGCACTTATGGTTATTATACTTTGAACTGGTCACTCACAAGTTAACTAATTTATTGGGTGAGGCCACAAAAAGTTAAAATGCAAAAGACCAGAGAATTCAATCAAGGATTAACCACTCGACCATAAAGATCGACAAGGATTAATACAACACTGTTATAAGTCAATTAACGAACGGATATAATTCGATTTGACAGAAGGGCGAGTCGGTTTGTGGGTGATTTCACACGATTACGATACTCGCGTTAGACGACGATAAACCAATTTTCTATTGACCTTGTACTTGGGTACGTATTTGAACCATCGCGATTACATGACAACTAAGAATCATCCACTATTCGAAGAGGAACAAGCGTGGATCGAAAATTATTTACCATGGGTTAACCGCACGAGAACCCCTAAAAGCCACTTGATAGTTTAAGTCGTACTACACTTGCATTCGATCAATTTTAACCATGAAATTTAATTTGATTTCGGGTACCGAACTTTCGAGAATTTCAAGACTAAATTATTTGATGTTGCATCATTATCCGTCGAATTATTGACAAGTCGAAGTTTTTGGGAAAAGGATTTATTGGATGGAAATTGGAAGTCGAAAAGGGAATCGAGTCCTAATGGCAAAGTTGTGATTTTGGCAAAGGCTTGGCTTTTAATAGAAATTGAAAACAAAAATAAAGAAGAAGAAAATAAAGAGGGACAAGAGACTAGGTGGAGAGGAAATTAGGAAGAGTGGGTGAAAGGGGAATCTTGGGATTTTGGCCTGAAATCCTCCCTTCCCTCTTCTCTT
This sequence comes from Eucalyptus camaldulensis, assembly GCA_019915185.1. Classification (NCBI taxonomy): domain Eukaryota; kingdom Viridiplantae; phylum Streptophyta; class Magnoliopsida; order Myrtales; family Myrtaceae; genus Eucalyptus; species Eucalyptus camaldulensis. The sequence continues at coordinate 17,857,839 of JAHSVA010000005.1, forward strand.
TCTCTCTCCCTCTCCCCCCTTTCTCCCTCTCTCTCACGTTTCCCCTCCCCCTTGCGCCATTACCACATTTTGCCCACTCCTCATTCTCTTTTCCTTCACTCTTTCTTCCTCCTCTCCATTGTGGCTGCATCCTTCCCATCTTTATCTTCTTTCATTTTTCTTCATCACCCACCATTCTCACCACCATCATCATTCGCCCATCGCCATCCAGCACCACCCTCATCACCACCATCCACCATTCTTGCCACTGCCACTTCACCACACCTTGCCACCATTCACTGCCATCTCTCATCACCACCGAACCACCATTTCCACCACCGAATGCCCCCTTCCCTTGGTGGCGAAAGCCTTAAGAGGCTTTACCACCGCCGTTGGGTCTTCGATCAAGCCACAAACGTCCCGCCCTCGACGCTGTCGTGCCGCCATCAACGCTAGCCCAATGCCGCCTAGAAACTCGTGAGTTAACTCCTAATCCTTGATTAGGTAGTTAATTGTGTTTAGGGGTAGGTTTTTTTTTTTTTGGTCAGTCCTACTCTATTTCTACTCTAACTTTCACTCTCAGACATTTGCTCCGCCTCCTTGCAGGGCGTGGGAGTCGAAACCCACTCCTGAAACGAAATCGTCCCCACCCGAACCTCCCCTGAGAAGATGGGGATTCGAACCCCCCACCTCCCCCTTTCAAGTTAGAAGGGTGGCCACTGGGGCAAACCCCAGTGGTTGTTTAGGGGTAGGTTTAGTTTGGACTAATGGTGACTAGTGCTAAATAAGTATGGTTTATCCTTAATTATGTTTACAGACGGTTTAAATTAAAGTTCCGTGCAATTAGTTTAAGTAATTATGGTTAGTTTTAATTAATCATGATTAGATTAATTAATCAAGTTTAGTTTAAAAATTGTAATTATTTTAATCAATTGATTATTTTAATTAATCATAATTAGTTTAGTTAGTAATTATTTTAATTAAAGATGATTATTTTTAAGTAATAATAGTTAGATTAATTAATGATCGGTAATCTTAATTAATCTTAATTAGTTTAATTAATCATGATTAACTTAGTTAATTGCAATTAATACAAATTAATGACGGATTAGTCGTTAAGTAAAATTTTATGCTCGTTTTTCTAGATGAGTTTGTGCATAATTATGATTGTTTGAGCTTGAAATGTCATGATGTTTGATTACTCAAATCATATATTTAATATGCTATTTATAAAGAGGGCTTATTAGTAAAAAAAATAGTAAACTTTGAGGTGTTGTGTTTGGACGTTGTGTTTTACATGTTAATTGGAGCAATGGGGGGGGGGGGGTTTAAAGTGAAAGTGTGCAAAATTTAGCAATTTGATTTTTAGTACATGACCACATGTGAATAATTTACTGGAATTTTAAGGGTAAAAATTTGTCAAAGTTGATTATTTGGAACACAAACTCTTTTGAATTGGGCGAATTAATGAAAAATATAAAATGACTTGACTATCAGCGTGCTTGAGTGGTTACTTAATTGAATCCATCACCCAACGAGAGTTTAGGGGCGATGCCTGATGTTTGTCAAATGCTTGGTGGAGGTCCGGATGCCAAGTCACGGTTGAGGGCGGACCATTACTCCTTTAGGGAATGCCGTCTAAGCGGGGGTTCTAGACGATGCTGTGCCCAATGGGGTGGGATGATGCCCGATTAGGCCGGAAGACCGTCAATTCGTGTGTTGGCTGAGGCCCAAGGGGTCATAATAATTGGAATGCTTGTGTTTGACAATGCACCTAGTTATTATGGAATGTATTTTGATGGTGAGATAAGTTTGTATATTATGCGTGTTTAAGCTGCCTCTAAGGCGAATTAGTGCCCTAGTCGAGGCTTAGGTTGTTAACTCACTGACATTTTATCTCATCTTATTGTTGTTAATATTTTCAGGTCTGTAGTAGGGAGAACCGTCACGTGCGGTTTAGGGTCTCGATGGACTAAGACGCGAGTGTGCCTGGCGTTACTTTTGGTTGGCCTTGTTGTTAATGAAGTTTAGGTTAGCCCTGACCTTGTGGGTTTTTGAAATGGTCAGTAGAAAGTGGCCATAGAAAGGCTTGTAATTATTAGGCTTCCTAGAGTCAACAATTTATAAATGAAAGTGCTGCTTTTAGGAATGTTTACTATGATTATACTATCCATGTTTATTTATGATTGACTGGGTATTGTTTATATTAAATGCTTCTGCTTGAGTTTAATCGAAAAATAAAAGAATGGATCGGCAACAAGTTCTGGGACATCGCAATTTAATTGACTATTGAGGGATGTTCATGCGCTTGGAGATTCGAGGCGTGACATCTTCGTTTAAGTGGTATTAGAGCCTAGTCAAGGTCTAGAGTGATAAGGTGAGATGGGTTTTGAGATAGTCAACTAGGAAAAACATTTCTTTCCTTATGCTTGTGCTTATGACTGGTTAATTGCTTTGTGCAAGTTGCTCATATTTATGATTCCTTATTGGAATTGGAAGGCATATTTTTATAAAGATCATACAAAATGAGTGATCTTGATCAGAGGGCCTTTCGGAGTAGGGTAGTGTCGACTCTAGCTGGTGCTAGAGAAAGGGCACCGACTTGAACATGTGTTAGGAAAAGGGCATTGAGATGGGCTGGTGCTGGAGGGAGAGCACCGATGCAGGCTGACGCCAGAGGTAATGCACCAAGTGATCCCATGGTAGATGAGATCCTGCAAGCCCTAGATACAATGAGGAACATGATTGGTTAGCAGGCTTAGACTTAAGCTGTTGTTGCTGTTGCTGTAGCTGCTGCTACTGTTACTGCCAATGCTACTACTGCATCTGCTGAAGTCTCACCTAGGAATGAGAATGGTGATCGGGCTCGTGCATCAATTGGTGGAGTAGTTCCTGAAACTGAAGCTACTAAAATTCAGTAGAGCGGGTGAGCTTGAGGCTGTAACCCTTTGGGTCAGACAACTGGAGAAGGTTTTTGCATTGCTGAGGTACTCTAAGGAAGATAAGGTGACCTCAATCGTCTATCAGCTCCAAGGTAATACAAGTACATGGTGGGAAGCCACTGAAAGAAGAGTGTTTTCCGAAGGCACAATCCCGAAATAGGATGCCTTCTTTGAGGCTTTATAGGAAATATTTTTCAAACTGCGCTCAGGAGTAGAAGATGGCCGAATTCCAGCGCCTTCGTCAAAACCAACTATTAGTGGATCAGTATGAGACGAAGTTCACTGAGTTGTCCAAGTATGCGTCGAGGTTGATTGAGGACCTGGGGGACAAGGTAAGGAGGTTCAAAAATGGTCTAAAGCCAGAGATCAAGGATCGGTTGGTGCCCTTAAATCTCAAGGACTATGATAAATTGTACAAGACGGCCCTGCTAATTAACAAAAACATGAATGAACGGGCAACTGGATTTGGGCCACGGTTTGTGCCCAACAGAGACAATAATCAGTTTGGGAAGAGACTGATAATTGGAGGAAAGTATTTCATCCCTCCCAATTGAAAGGGTGGAATTGGAAAGTCGACACTCAATGCGAGTGCCAAATTTGTGGAAGGAAACATTGATCAGACCCATGTCTTGTTAGAACAAGAGCTTGCTATGAATGTAGCTAGCATAGTCACCAAATGAAGAATTGCCTGTGCAAGGCCATGGAAGTGCAGGCACCATTACCGCAGGAAAGGCAATCAGTAGGGGGTGCGTTGCAGAATGCACAATAGGGCATTCAGAACAAGACTCCGATACAAGGAAATGTGTATGCTATCACCAGAAGGGAGGTGGAGAACTTGCAAAATGTGGTTATAGGTACAATCTCGTTGAATGACCATGCTGTTTATACTTTGTTTGATTATGGAGCTACACATTCTTTTATTGCTGAGCAGTTCGTTAAGTTAGTTGGGTTAAGTTCGAGACCATTGAAAATGGTCACTAGTATATCTACCCCACTAAAGGATAAAGTATTGTTTGTGGTAGAGTGTCCTAGTTGCAAGTTAGTGATTGGTGATCAAGAGGAAAGAATAAATTTAATTGTGCTGGTGATGTTTATTTTTGATGTGAACATTAGTATGGATTGGCTTACCAAGCGATAAGCTATGATGGACTGTTATCGTAAAGCGATTCAGTTTAACCCGTTGGCGAGTGGTAGTTTTGAGTTTGTTGGGAATTGAGAAGGACCCTCGATTACTTCAATTTCATCACTTGAGGCGACTCGATTGTTGGATGTGGGTTACTAAGGTTATGTAGCGATCATGATTGATATGTCAGTTGAGGAGTCAAGGATGGAAGACATCACTGTGGTGTGAGAATTTTCTTATGTCTTTCTTGAGAAGTTGCCTAGATTACCCCTAGAAAGGGAAATAGAGTTCGTGATTAAGTGGGCCCTTAGGATAGAGCTAATTTCTGAGGCTTCCTACCGTATGTCGTTGTTGGAATTAAAGGAGTTAAAGGTGCAGATGCAAGAATTGTTGGACAAAGGATTCATTCGTCGAAGTGTATCGCCTTGGGGAGCACTAGTTTTGTTTGTAAAGAAGAAAGATGGTCTATTGCGTATTTGTATCGACTATCGATAACTCAATCAAGTGACGATTAAGAATAAGTATCCGTTATCAAGGATAAATGATTTGTTTGATTAGTTGCAGGGAGCTTCGATATACCGAAGACGACATTTTGTACGCGTTATAGTCACTATGATTTCATCGTGATACCATTTGGATTAACCAATGCCTTAGTTGCTTTCATGGATTTGATGAATTTAGTGTTCAAGGAGTACCTGGATCAGTTTGTGATCGTGCTCATCGACGATATCTTGGTGTACTCAAAGAGTCTAGAAGAGCATGAACAACACTTGAGGATGATACTTTAGACTTTGCGAGAACACGAGCTGTGTGCTAAATTAAGTAAGTGCAAGTTTTAGCTGACTCATGTAACTTTCCTGGGTCACGTGATTTTTGGCGAAGTGATTGCTATGGTAACATCCTAATTTTCGACCCCATAAAAAATGGCTATGAGTTTGGTGTGCCAGTGGCAAGGAGCGGCCATGGATTGTTCCAAGAATTGACCATGGACTGATCGGCTTGATTGGAAGGGTAACGAAGGGATTAACCATGTTTCGATCAAAGAATCGGCCATGGATTGATCAAGGGATCGGCCATGGACAAGTCTAATGACCACACAAGTGGACTCGAGCCATTTGGCCATGAAACGACTACTCGACCATAAGGGTTGGTCATTGGATGGTCACATAGCACCGCGGATTGATGGATGATCACGGATCAATTTGGAGCGGTCATGTTATGATTGCGAGTGATTCTGCTCGGTCATGTACTAACCGTGGATGACTATAAGTCGATCCAATGCGACAGTGCATTGGTTATGGTTCGATCGTAGGCCCTTTGTGATGGATCCCAGACCAGGCTAGGAGCTCTACTATGTGCTAGGTCCTATGCATAGGCCTCCCCTAAGCTTCAAGTTAGTTACGGGCTTGGTACGCTTGGCTAGAACCAATCTAAAGGCTGGCCATTGAGCCCACACCCTATGCCATTGACTTAGCCAAAGAAGGCAATTTTGCCTAAGACAACCACACCAAGGGTAGCTTTGTCACGAACCTCAAGTGTGTCAAAATGGTCGATAGGGGATGTACACAAAAGGCACTTGCTCGGCTCAAGTTGCATTTCCAATGGCCTATTTCCCATGATTGCCATATTATCTGGAAATGGACAAAATATAACCTTCTAGAATACCCTAGCTTCTTCATGAAGGAGGATGAATCATCATTTTGGATAGATATTTCTAGATTTGGTAATAATTACCAAAGATTTGCCTTGACAATTAAGTAAAGGATCCTCGATAAATGTTCCAATAAAAATGAGACACCTTATACCATTATGGCTATTCTATGGCCTAGGTGCCACCTAACCTCCTTTAGGGTGCCACTTAACTAAAGTGGCTTATTCTCCAAGAATGAACCAAGTGCTTATGTGGACCAATCAAGAGAAGATATGGTAGAAAATTCTAGAATGCTTGAGGAGCAACTTCTTGAATTTAAGCATGTGGTATCCAAATCTCATGATTGCCTTGGATGAATTATGGATGCAAATTAATTAGTGCAAGGGATGAGTCACTAGACAAATGTCAAGAATGATAGGGGTTTTAGAACCTTCCATGCTTTGGACTATTGTCCATCCTTATCCACCAAGTGTCACACACCAGTTGCAAGGGAGGAAGAAGAAACTTGCTTTCCAAGTTGCTTGATAAAATTATCAAGGCTTCATTAAGTGACTTTGGACTTTAGTTCATTAATGAGGTTGATGAATCACCAAGCTTAGGTGTCCCTTGAAGATTTTGTAATGATGGCCAAAAGATTTACCTTAGGGAAGAAGTTGGTAACTCATTGGCTTAGGTGTCCATGGAAGATATGGTCATCATTACCATAAGATTCTCCTTGGAAAACAAGTAAGCTAAGTCGTGATGGCATGAAATAGGTGGTCCAATAAGAAGATGGCGAGTGTTTTCCTAGGACCCTAGGTTTACCACCTTGCAAACTAAACTTACCACCTCGATGTTGTAGCCATGCCACTTCAAGAAAGATGATTGGGCCACTTGGAAAGGTAGTGATGAGAATTGAGCCCATAAATAGGGGAACCACTCCATTCATTCTTGCCTTGAGTCCTCTTATCCTCTCTTGTCTTTTACATGCCATCCTTCTCTTTTTCTCAACCTTGCACCACCGCCCCTCACCAAGCCGCTTGCCTTTGCTTTCTTGAGGTTCATCTAAGTAAGTAAGATTCATTTTTCTTCTCTAGGAAGGTAGATCCCATTGTTGAGGCTAGCTAGGTGCTCATCGGTTAAGCCGTGTGTAGGATATTAGATCTTTTGGACGGTTTTTCTCATGATTGTGTTTGAATATGTGCTTGAGTTGTTCACGCCTGGAATGAAGTTGGGGTTCGTTTGGGTTGAGTTCAGCACGAGGCAAGGTCACCCAAGGCCATGGGGCAAGGTCGTCTAAGGCTTAAATGATGAGATACTTTCCTAGTAGAGAACTAGGAATTTTACTTACTGAGTTTCCAAGACTCACTCCCTCATCTTTTAGTCTTGTAGGCATGGAAGTCTCATGTCAGCTTTGGGAGCTACGGTTACACTTGAGGAGATAGGAATTCCCCTGGCTTGTATGGAAACTTGTAGTGTGATGTAAAAAGGAAAAAGAAGGCATGTAGAGAAAGGGCTTGTAAAAGTATTATTACAATATAAATTAGTGTGTTTCGTGTGATATATGCTCCAGTCTTCTAATTGTTGTTTGCTTAAGGAATTGTTTATTCACATCTCCGCATGTGCATGATAATAAGATAAAAAGAATTGAGACAGTGACGAGCCTGGGACATTGCAAAAATAACCGCTACCGCGCAAGACCCTAGAGGTGGAGTTGGGGTCGCTACAACTATAGACCCAACTAAGATTGAAGCTGTTATGAACTGGCCAAGACCACCAATAGTGACTAAGGTACTTAATTTCTTGGAATCGGCAGGGTATCATAAATGGTTTGTGGAAAGATTCTCTATGATAGCCATGCCTCTAACGCGATTGCTAAAGAAGGACGAAAGGTTTGAATGGATGGATAAGTGTGAGCATAATTTTCAAGAGTTTAAGCATAAGTTGACTATCGCACCGATATTGATGATTCCATCTGGTCCTTGAGGATATGATATTTATAGCAATGCATCGTACAAAGGACAGGGTTACTTTTTGATGCAACATAGGAGCGTAGTTATGTATGCGTCCCATTAGCTAAGACCTTACGAGTTGAACTATCCGACAAGTGATTTGGAACTGGCAACGATCACCTTTGCCTTGAAGATTTGGAGACATTACTTGTGCAGAGAAAGTGTTGACACCTAAATTTTGGCGATCTAGTCATTTATTTATTACATAGAAAATTATGGGTTAATTTTATCACTGAAAAAGATATTAATCGCATAACATATAGATTTAGGTGAATTTATTTTTAATTTGCATTTTTTGCATTTGTTTATTGGACCTGTGGCGGATGGGTTCAAATTAGTGGTTTTGAGCTTTAACTTGGTAAGTTGGACTAAGCCCACGAAGCGAGCAAATTAGCCCAAGCCCTTTTTTTTTAAATGATCGAAAATTATCTCGTGAAAAAATAAAGATTTGAAATTTTTCCGGGATATGTTGGGGTTTTTAATATCTTCGGATAGGGCAAGTGTGACAAAAAAATATTGCAAGCTCAATTTTGCAGGTTTTGAAATTTCAGAAAAATCCTTTTGCAATCCTAAACCATATCAAAAGCAAATATTGCGTTTAGAAAAAAAAAATTTCGTGGATTTGATTTGGAAAAATTAAAATCCTGACTTGTGGCTTATAAATAGGTAAAATGCATAGGGTTTTGGGGGGCCACACATTGACACATACGGCCATTGAGAGATACTGGGAGGGAGTGGAGAAAGGCTCGACGGTTTTGTAAAAACCAGATCGCAGAGAGAGAATCCTGTTCGCATAACAAAAGGGAGAAGTCGGCGGAGCGCTGCCGAGGTTTCCTTCAAGGAGAGAGCATAATCCATTGCATCTAGTCCACGTTTTCAAGGAGTCATCACAAAAAGGAGTCCCGCATGCGGCCGCACCATCAAAAATACGGAGATCACTTCATCACATCATCGGTGCATCTCGTCATCATCTTTGGCCACCTTACAAGCGATCTTAGCGATTTATTTCGAGGAGTACGCCCAACGCTCCACTGACCCGGTGACACTACTCAGCAAGCATCGACAATTCCCCTTTACCTTGCAACAACAAATCGTGGACCGGGCTGCACCTCCAGCTCCCTGCAACATGGCGATGCTATCCTGATATCTACCCACCGAGTCATGTGATGCTGGCTAGCATCCTGTGGCCAGCGACCCCCGCATTAATCACGCTTGCACTTTTCCTTTGCAGGTTCTTGGCGACATCGGCGAGTCTGGATTCTTCAATGGGCACAAGCGGTGAGATTTGTCCTGTTTTGCCCAAGCTTTTTTAAAAGGTGAAGCTTAATAGCAAAGTGAAAGGAAGCAGAAGTTTACGGATGGAATTCCAAAGTACTCGGTCTTGTGGAACACGTCCAATGATTACCGGATCGTCGATCTTCCTCACCGTGATTCCTGTGACCTATCATCCATCCGAATTTGGAAACGTCACTCACGTGACATCATGAATTAGGTAAGACTCTCGATTAATTTGATTTCCATATATGTCGCTGCCTAATTCGTAATATCACAATATTTCTTTAAATGTTTGATCGATATTTCCATATCCAAGAGATCTCTTGATCTCTCATGAATTAGGGATTAATCCCTAATTTCACAACGTGTATATGATTGACAGTTCGATTTTTGCGCCCGAAATCTGACTCGCAATCGCACGGAAAAATCGCCAATTCAATCTCATGCTCGAGATTTGATTTGCGGTTTATTTAAAATTGACCAACCCGATCTCATGTGCGAGATATGGTTCGTCAATTTTTTGGATATCAATCTTATCTTGCTCTAATTTGCCGTCATATGGTGAAAGAAAAAAAATGTGACTTAGATTAGGTTTATTTCTTGTTTTAGGGTTATCTTGAATATTTAGAATATGAATTTTATTTCGAATTTTTTAAAATATAAAATAAAAAATGCATTCATTTAGGATGTTAGTTTTTTTTTAAAAATTTGAATTGCATGTTTAATTATTTGGCAGTTTTAATTTTGAATTTTATAAAAGAAAAAGAAAAATTAGAATTAAGGCATTCTTTGCACGTCATTGCATATTAGGATAGATTGCATGCTTATTAAGAAAATAAAAACTCATGTGCATATCATATAGAATTAGGTTCATGAAATGCACGTCATTTAGTGATTGTTGCTAGGCTCATTTAATTAGAAATTGCCCGTCATTAGGATTAGGTCATTTTGGTTAATTTAGATTGCATGTTTGTTAAGAAAACAGAAAATAACTCATTCATATAGTTTAGGCTATACTACCATGTCATGTTATTTCATGTCGAATTAGTAGCATGCATTGTATGATTCTCATTAAATAAGTGAAAAAAAAAGAAAAAAGAAATTGCGTGTTAATTAGAAATCATATCTAGGGTGTTGATGTGAATTCTGATATAATAATGCAGATGCTTTTGTTGCTCTGAGGTTAGTTTTTGCAATTTATTCATTGCTTTTTATCTGGGTGCTAAATTGATGGTTTGCACACCCACATGATTGCCTCACATGTTAGAGAAGTAAATTAAAATCAATCCAAACTGCCTGCAAAATTTTTTTGAAAATAAAAAGAAATGGTACCGAAAAGGCATTGGAGAAGTCTAGTGTAATCAAGTCTCCGTACCCAAAGTCTCTGGTTCGTAGGAGTAAAATAATTCTCCCATTATTTTACTTAGGTGTCTAATCGACCTATCGTAAACTAATTAGTGACGACTCCTAGATAAAATCCATCTACATATTAAGAAATTTGGACTTAAGTCGCGAATTAATATGGGCTTGGGAGAGTTCGAGTTAAGTCTAGACTTAACAATCCATTAGCCAAATCCTAGGTGGTTCACACCCAAAAATTTCGTCTTCATGAAGGGCCAGTAATGATCATGTTAGATCAAGATCGAAAGTTTACGATAGCTTTTTGGAAAAGTTTACAAATTACCTTGAAAACAAAGTTGCAGTATAGCACAACCTATCATCCACAGACAGATAGTCAGTTTGAAAGGACTATTCACATGCTCAAGGATATGTTGAGAGCTTGTGTGTTAGATTTGAAGGGAAGCTGGGAGGGGCATCTTCATTTGATTGAGTTCGCCTACAATAACAGCTACTAACAAAGCATCAAAAGGACACCATTTGAAGCGTTGTACAATGGGGCTTACAGAACTCTTGCCTGTTGAGACGTAGTTGGTGAAAGCAAGATTATGAGCCCTGAATTGGTCCAACAGTCAATGGATGTCGTTAAAATCATTCGAGAAAAGCTTAAGACTGCCTAGATCCATAAAAAAAGCTATGCAGATAAACAACATAGGCCTTTGGAGTTTCAAGTAGGTTAATACATTTTTCTCAAAGCATCATCAATGTGAGACACATCACTTTTTGGCAGGAGGGAAAGTTGAGTCCAAGGTACGTTGGTCCTTTTGAGATTTTGGAGCGGATTAGGACTTTGGCCTATCGTCTCGCGTTGTCGCCAAGACTTGCTCAAGTGCATGATGTCTTTCACGTATCAATATTGAGAAAGTATGAACCCGATTCAACCTATGTGTTGAATTTCAAGGAAATAGATGTGGACGACAGGGTGTCGTACATGGAAAAGCCAGTTTGGATAATGGATTGAAAGGAGCAAGTACTACGCAACAAGACGATTCCCTTAGTCAAAGTGGTCTGGCAACACCACATAACAGAGGGAGTCACGTGGGAAAGCGAAGAATTGATGAGGCATCAGCATCCCCACCTTTTCTAGGAAGCGTTGTAATATTTCAAATTGCGAGGAATTTTTCTAAGGGGGGAAGAATTGTGATATCTCGAAATTTGGCCCATATTTCGAAATATATGAAATGATTATTTCATCAATGCACTTATTGTTATTTTACTTTGAACTAATCATTCATGAGTTAACTAATCTATTGGATGAGGTCGTAAAGGATTAAAATGCAAAAGATCAGAGAATTCAATCAAGGATTGATCGCTTGACTTTAAGGATTAACAAGGGTCAATACTACACTGTTATAAGTCAATTAGCGAACGGATATAAATCGATTTGATGGAAGTACATAATTGGTTCGCAAGTGATTCCACACAATTACGATACTCACGTTAGACGACAATAAACTGATTTTCTATTGATCTTGTACTCAAGTAAGTATATTTGAACCATCATGATTACATGATAACTGAGAGTCGTCCATGATTCAAAGAGGCACAAGCGTAGATAAACAATAATCGACCACGGGTTAATCGTGTGAGAACTCCTAAAAGCCACTCGATAGTTTAGGTCGTACTAAAGTAGCATTCAACCGATTTTAACCATGAAATTTGATTTGATATCAGGTATCGAACTTTTGAGAATTTTAAGACTAAATTATTGGATGTCACCTCATTATTCGTCGAATTATCGACAAGTCAAAATTTCCTGCAAAAGGATTTATCGGACGAAAATTGAAAGCTGGAAGGGAAACCAAGCCCTAGTGGCAAAGTTGTGATTTTGGTCAAAGCTTGGCTTTTAAAGAAATTGAAAAAAAAAGGAAAAGAAAAAAAATGGGGACAAGAGACTAGGTGGAGAGGAAATCAGGGAGAGTGGGTGAAAGGGAAATCATGAGATTTTGGCCTAAAATCCTTCATTCCCTCTCTCTCTCTCTCACTCCCCCCCCCCCCACCCCCACCCCCACCCCACCCACCCCACCCACTCTCTCATATTTCCCCTCTCCCTCACGCCTCCACCACCTTCTGCCCATTCCCTATTCTCTCTTCCCTCACTCTTTCTTCCTCCTCTCCATTGTGGTTGCATCCTCCTCATCTTCATCTTCTTTCATTTTTCTTCATCACCCACCATTCTCACCACCATCATCATCCACCCATCGCTGTCCACCATCACCCTCATCACCATCGTCCACCACCACTCTCGCCACCGCCACTTCACTGCACCTCACCACCGTTCACTACCATCCCTCACAACCACTGAACCATCATCTCCACCGCTGAGCACCCCCCTCCGTTGGTTGCCGAAAGTCATAAGAGGCTTCGTTGCAGCCATCGGGTCTCCAATTGAGCCACGATCGTCGCGCCCTCAATGCCTCGCACCGTTGTCGCCGCCTGAAAACTCTTTAGTTAACTCATAATCCTTGATTAGGTAGTTAATTGCGTTTAGGAAGTAGGTTTAGTTTAGACTAATGGTGATTAGTGCTAAATAAGTATAGTTTAGCCTTAATTATGTTTACGAATGGTTTAGATTAAAATTAAGTTTGATTAGTTTAAGTAATTACGGTTAGTCTTAATTAATCACGGTTAGTTTAATTAATTGTAATGTCATGATGTTTGATTACTTAAATAATGTATTTTAAATGCTATTTTCAAAGAGGGCTTATTGGTAAGAAAATAGTAAACTTTGAGGTGTCATGTTTGGACGCTGTATTTTATGTGTTAATTGGAGCAATGGGGTTTAAAAGTGGATGTATGCAAAATTTGGTGGGTTGATTTTTAGTATGTGATCACGTGCAAATATTTTACTATAATTTTAAATGCAAAAATTTGTCAAAGTTGGTTGTTCGGAACACAAACTCTTTTGTACTAGGCTAATTAGTGGCAAATAAAAATTGACTTGACTGTTGCTGTGCTTGAGTGGTCACTTAATTGAACCGGTCACCCAACGAAAGTTTGAGAGTGATGCCCGATATTTATAGGATGCCTGGCGGGGGTCCGAATGACGAGTCACAGTTGAGTCTGAACTGATACTCTTTTATGGAATGCTGTCTAGGCAGGAGTTCTAGACAATACCGTGCCCAATAAGGTAGGATGATAACCGGACCGCCGACTCGTGTGTTTGCCGGGTCCCAAGGGGTCATAATAATTGGAACGTGTGTTTGACAATGCGCTTGGTTATTGTGGAATGTGTTCTGATGGTGAAGTAAGTTTGTATACCATGCGTGCTTAAGCTACCTTCGATATGAATTAGCACCTTAGTCAAGATTTAGGCTGTTAACTTGCGGAGATTTTTATCACACCTCTTGTTATAAAATATTTTCAAGTTTGTAGTAGGGAGAATCGTCTCGTGCAGTTTGGTGCCTCAATGGACCAAGGCGCGGGTGTGCCTAAGGTCACTTTTGGTTGGCCTTGTTGTTAGTAAAGTTTAGGTTAGCCCTAACTTTGCTAGTTTTTGAAATGGTCGATAGGAAGTGGCTATAGAAAGGCTTGTAATTATTAAACTTCCTAAGGTTAATAGTTTATAAATGAAACTGCTGCTTTTGGGAATGTTTGCTGTGTTTATACTATCCCCATTTGTTTATGATTGATTGGGTGTTGTTTATATTAAATGCTTCCACTTGCGTTTAATTGAAAAAAATTAAAGAATGGGTAGGCGACAAGTTTTGGGACGTCGCAATTCAATCGACTGTTGAGAGATGTTCACGTACTCGGGGTTTGAGGGCTTGACAATTATAGTGAGAAGATAGTTTTAACTGACTCCCACCGGACAATCTTTGTGCATACTTCAGAGGATTGTACAAACATAGACTACATCAATGAACATACAAGTCCAGTTCAGATGTTTAGACATACAGGTCAACTGCCTAGTGCCCCCAGAGGCATTCATCGCTAAAATCCATGTTTCAAGTTGGTCACATTCTGTAGCTATACAAAACTTCTGCTGTAAATTTCCTACTGTAAATCAAATTTACAAATTGGAAATTTCAATTCATATAATCTAGAAATGCTACTCGGGCACTAAATTGAATGCATCCCGAGGAATGCAACATATTATAGTTTAAATCAGGAGATTTCATTTACCTAATAGGACCAAAACTAAAGAAAATCATAATCTACTGAACAGATCTCTTTCATAACAATGTATTCATGAATAAAGGGATGACGACTAAATATTAGGGTGCTTAGAAAGTAGAATATCAGCTTGAGTGAATAAAATATAAAAATATAAAGTGAGGATTTCAAAATAAAGGAAAGCATGATTCTGCAATCCAATTTAATTATCAATGGAGAAATTAAAACCTAGTTGAACCTTAAGAAAAGGAAATAGAGTAAATGATAGGCCATTGCAGAACTACAGAAATCCGGTAATTCAAAATGGCAGAAAAGCAAAGAATAATCGCTGCTGCTGATGATAGAATGGCAAGAAAGTGTTGTTAAATGTAGCATTTATAAAATTTTACAGAGATGACCAGCAGAATGAGAAGAATTGGCATGTATGGAGATGCACATGAAACCATACTCTTGTTTGAAATAAGAACGTTATGGCTAGAGGTGTTAAATGGGTTGCCCAACCCATTTATAGACCCATTTAAGCATAAATGGGTCGTTAATGGGTCAGACCTTGAGAAATAAGGCACCCTGATGGGTTTTAAAAATAAAAAAACTAAAATAAATGGGTCTTAAATGGGTACCCATTTAAGACCCATTTACAAATGCATTAAAGTCTAAAGATGGGTAGAGGTGTTAAATGGGTTGTGCAACCCATTTATTTATTTATTTATTTTTTCTTTCCTCTTCCTCTGGTTGCCGGCACGGCGATGGCTGGCGACCAGCTAGGTGAGCCTCGAGGTCGCCGATGTTAGGCGAGCTCGAGCTCACCGGATCTAGCGAGGCCGCCATCCGGTGAGCTTGAGCTCGCCTGACGTCGGTGAGCCTCGAGCTTGCCGGATCTAGGGAGGCAGAGGCTTCGCCGATGTCCGGCAAGGCTCGAGCCTCACCAATTTGGTGAGACTCGAGCTCGTCGGCGTCAGGCAAGGCTCGAGTCTCGTCGATCTGGTGAGCCTCAAGCTCACCGACGTTGGGCGAGCTCGAGCTCGCCGGATCTAGCGAGCCGGGCAAGCTTGAGGCTCACTTGTGGCAGGACGCCGACCGTCGTTGTGGCCGGCGGCTAGCCAAAGAAGAAGAAGAAGAAAAAAGAAAAAGAAAAAAGAAAAGTATAATTAAAAATAAAAATTATTAAAAATTTATTTAAAAAAATTAAAAAATAATTTAAATTATAGAAATTGTCCATTAAATTTTTGTTGTATAAAATTATTTTAGCAATACCATTTTTTAATATATATATATATATATATATATATATAATAAATTAAGTTTAGTTAAATGGGTACGGGTTGGGTATGGGTCAAAATTTTTGCATTGCAATAAACGGGTCATAAATGGATTAAATGGGTTGATTTGGGTTGGACCATTTATGACCCGACCCAAACCCGTTTAATGGGTCTAGTTATGGCTGACAAATATACGACAGTAAAGCATATAAGTCCAGTTAGGGCTGAGATTCGAGAATGTAAACCACTAGAAGGAAAATTCAAACCAACCACTAGAAGTCTCCATTTTGCATTAATGCTCTTAAGATGATAAGATAACAAAAAGGAAAAGTAAATTAGACGAAAGGGGCACCACAGCCAAGGTAAGAATTCTTGTGGATTCTATTCCTGGAAAAGTGAAAACTAAGAGAGAAAAGGTCCATATACTTTTGAGCGAAACTTTATATTCTACAGCAGAGGCCACAATCACCAGAAAGTTAAATGCCACATCACAATTCGCAATTCACAAATTCAGCAATATCAATAGAAAAGATCAAAACTCCATTGAAGTCAACAAGGGACCTTCAAGTCATCTTAAATATGACTGCAACCTATAGTCAATTATAAACTAGTAGAAAATCACTCATTAAGGGTAAAATTATCTATTCTGCTTGGAATAGGAACAGGGGAAAGCCGTTTTCCACTCGCAATATGAGTAGTTTTGTCATTGCTGCTAGATAATCAGGTAGCTCTCCTGTGAGTTTGGAGCTCCTCAGAATCCCATAAGAAAATAGCACTGATATTGTCACATTGCTAAGACAATTTGGCTCTTTTGCATAAAGTAAACTATCAGTGAAGGAGCATCGGTCTCACAGTGTCTCAATATTTGCACTGTTATGTTGTGGAACTCCGGACTTGGGTCCATCGAGGTCACTTATTCTACTGCATATCAAAATCAAATAGGGAACTTTATTTGATCGATACATCTTAAAGAAAGAGAGATTGGATAAATTGCCAAAACTCCATACTGACAAGTCAGACAATTTCTTCTAAAGTTCGATCCCCGAGGGAATTGACCCTTGCAATCCACTTCGTTGAATAACCCTGATGATACAATTAATAAATTATATTATCTTAGGGGTATATCTATAAAGATCGACTTAAGAGGTGAAGCCTTACAGTTTTTCGAGGTTTGTCAAATTTTGAATAAAATTGGGTATCTTTCCCGTGAGTTGATTATCACCAAGTCGCCTACAGTGCATTAAACAACAAGATTGATATGAAGAAGAAAGAATAGAAGTGTGTAACTATTAGCAGAGTTTGTGGAAACTGGAAACTAACAGGTCCTGCAATGCCGTCAATTTAATAAATGTTTTGGGCAGGTCCCCGGTGAAATTATTTTACATAAGGTACCCGAAACTAGAAAATAACAATGGTATCACATTGGTTAATTGACCTTGAATGCTAATCTCTCAACAGACCCCTCCAATGGATAAAATTCCCATGCCAGATACAAAATCATCAGCGAATAAAAACTCAATGCCTAACATAGGAATTTGTATCATGGGACTCACAATTGATTTAACTGGGACAGGTACCCCAGCTCTAGAGGTACAGGTCCAGAAAGCCAATTGATGTCGACGTTTCTGAGCAGAAGAGAGTTGATATCTTCAGCATCAGTCAACTTTAACATAGCAAAGAAGCTGAATGCGAGAGGCGAGATGAGTGATTACTTACAATTCCCGAAGTGTGTATATATTTCCCATCTCCTTCGGGATTGGACCGGTCAATCGGTTTCCAAGTAGAGAACTGCACCCACATCATCGCGTTTCCCCCAATCAATCGAAGATACATCCGTGAGTGAGAGAGAGAGAGAGAGAGAGAGAGAGAGAGAGAGAGAGAGAAGCACGTACATGTTGCGCAACTTCATAGAGCCCCATTCTGTAGGAATTGTACCGCTCAAGTAGTCATCACTGTTTACAGAGACAGATGATGATGACAATGATGATGATGCTTGTGATGAAGAAGAAGAAAAGGAATGGATAACGGAGAAAGGAGAATAAAGAGGCTTACAACTTTTCGAGGTAAGGCAATCTGAATAGTCGCGGCGGGAGAGTGCCGGGAAGCGACTGAGATTAGAGTACTCTGTTTTCGCATGACAAAAATGATTTTGGAGAATGGCTATATACAATATACATCTACATACCAATTGATTAAAAAAAAAATGCTCAGAATTCCCCCCCCCCCCCACCCCCAAAAAGGAACGTTTTGTAAAAGCAAATGCATATATAGCTAATGGGGAGAAAAAAAAAGCATGACTCAGAGTACTATCATTTGATTATAGTGATGAAATAAAGATTGTTATGTAATTGTAATGTTTTGTTCAAATAACTATAATACTATCACGCTGTTTACTTTTATGAATGACATTTGTAATAAGGAGAAATGGAATTTTAAAACTACCCCTAAAGCCAGAGTTAAAGAAAATATACTAATTATTACTTTAATACTCAATCATAATTCATGAGTATCCAATCATAAAATGTAATACCCCATATATATTCAAAATATCACAATTAATATATACATTTTTATCTATTATTCAAAATTTAACTTGTGAGTATAATTTAGATTTTTTTGGTCAAAAGTATGATTTAGATTTAATCATTAATGTGATTTATTATCAAAAAAAATATAATTTATTACATGATTAACAGTTGATTGATATAATATTATAGAGAAAGTGGATTATGAACAGAATAAACAATGTGATTAGCTGAGTATTTATTAGCCAACTAAAATTTTTCCCCAATCTTACAATTTATTTATATTCTTCCTTTTCGCATAACCTAAAACTATTTGAATAAACGTATAAGAAAGACAATGAGATTTTATTAATTGAATACACACATAATTGGGTAATAGTATTGCTTGAGATTTGTCTAATGATGTTTTCCTTTTAAACATCCATTCAGCCAAAACAAAAGTTATTCTTTAAAAAAATGCGATAGGTACTTTTTTAATAGTTTTCATTTTTGTGGTTCGATATAGTATCCGTTTTCAACATTGTCAGTTTTCCTTGATTTCAAACTTTTAATCTAAATCGAGGTAATATATACAAGTATTTTCATAAATAAAATTGAGAGAGCTATTACGATGGTATGACAAAATAGCTTTCTGGATACGAAACTATAGAGACAACACAATACTTTGTAGCAAAATTAAAGCAAAGGCAATGGGATTAAGTTCGTTGCCATAAGCTCAATCTACGACCACAAAACAATATACTAAACCATATTTTTTTTTCTCAAAAGGACCACGTTTATTGAAGCTTAACTCTTGAAATAGGTTGGCCTTCGTAATTGGGGGCTCTGGCATTAAATTCTTATCTTTTCTTTTCATATAGAATGTTTCAAAAATTTGGCTCAACTAAGTATCATATAAACCATAGAGTGACCAACTGGCCTCCAAAGTTACTTTGCAAAGGATTAATTGTGATTTAAGTAGAATATCTTTTACATCCTAATTAAGCACCTGACTATTCAGTCAACCCCTTCAAATGTGAGATTTTTGTCCCACATTGGAGTTTCTCCTTTCCTTAGTGTAGATTACAACCCATTGAAGTCCTAGGATTAGTCAACATCTACATTAGGTGTTTTGTCCCATTTGATTAGTACAATATAAAAGATGGACGAAATTCTAACTCAAAAAGTGAATTAAATCATTATACACTATCCCTCCCCTCTCTCTCTCTCTCTCTCTCTCTCTCTCTCTCTCTCTCTCTCTCTCTGTGTCTCTCTCTCTCATAAATAGGATCCTTCTGTTTTTTTTTTAAAGAAAAAGCATACCAGATCTTGCCCTAGAAGCCCGAACCTATATTTGGAGGTCGAACTCGGGACCTCAATGCCTGCACTAGACTCAAGTTCTCGAGCCGAGGAGCACAAGAGCAGGATTTGCAACCCAAGTGCTTGGCCCATAGGGTATTGTGCTCTCCTCCCATGGGCCAAGGTTTGGGCATTGAGGTTCTAAGTCTAGAGGTCCTTAGGCCGTATGCTGATCTTAAAGATTTTTTTAATGATTTACTTAATATCTAAATATGAAAAGAAATGATCGGAAGTTTGATTAAAAAAGCAATAGGAAAGAATTGTATTACTTTCTCTTAAATTTAAGTGTCTCAAATAACATTTTTCAATATCATCCAATCTTTGAGAAAAGAAAGTAATACACTCGTCCCTTTGTTGGATCGGAGGGAAGATTAACGAATGAGATGAGACTTGAACTTGTACAAATAGGGGACTCTCCCCCTCATTGAATTCAGCTCATTCATAAGCAATACACTCGTCCCTTTGTTCATATGAACCCTTGTGTTCGAGTGTTTGTGCATGAGGCTAACTTGGGATTAAAAATCCTAAGGCTGCACGGTTGTGGAATCGTTCGAAATCGATTGACCCGTAACAAGTGGTACTAGAGCCTTCGTTTTAAGCATAATGGCTGATCCTCATGTTGATATCCCGGTTGTTCAAGGTGATGACCAAGAGGATCGTGGGCGACCGGCCGAGAAGACCATCTGATTGAAGAAAAACCATGTTGTCTTGAGCTTGAAGGATCCAAAGAGGGATTTGGAGAATCGAATGATGGTCCTAGAAGAGACCGTCACGGACGTCCAGACGATGGTGGGCGATCTGAACCAGACCGTCGAAGGAGTGAAAGCCGGTAGGGAGAGGTTCTTGGCCGAAGTACAAGAACTCAAGGCTAGCATGGGAGAGCTTCGTGTCGAGGTGCTGGGGTCCCTCATACACAAACTACAGCAGCGGGATGAGACCTGAGAGGCCGTGTGACATCCTAGATTTTTAGTCTTGTTTTCTACTGGATAAATCAGGCATTTCATTGACGCGCCTATAAGGCTATTCTCAGAGCCGATCACTCTCAAGATAACTAGACTATTCAGGAAAGCTATTAAGGAATTTTAAGGTAATAGCCATGAGAATTTGACCAGGAATCGGCTTCTGGACTGTGCTCATCTTTAGAGGCCATTACGGTTTAGTTGAAAATCGATTTGAGATCAGAGATAGGTTAGTTCGAATGAGATATGTAGCCGATCAAGGGTGACTTCACTAAATTGGAAAATTTTCGTCGACCGGCACCAATTTGATTTCACTGTCGTTTTGGTACCTCGTGTCAAAATTTGAATTCTCGAGATTTTCACGACAATCAATAGTCGCTATTGAGTTGAGTGGATTCATTGTGGCTCGAAAAAAATCGACCATGGGTCATTTGCACTCAAAATTTCTGAAAATTACCTGGTAACCTAGGTCACGCTAAAAACGCGCCGAATGGAAATTAACTGCCAATTTGAGTTCGATTTCAGAAATTGAACATTCTGTCATGTCACAGTAAATTTTAGGACTCACGAATCAGTCTCAGAAGATTTTTTTGCCAACCAAGACTTTTTGGGAAAAAGTCGGCATAGAACCGTTTTTGTTTAGAAAAGGTCGGGGATTATTTTTGGTCAAAAATTTAGGATGCAAGATGGAGTCATGGTTGAGGAAAAATATCAATTGAAATATTTGGGTGCCAATTGAATTAATTAAAGCCATATGATATTAAATCTAGTGAGATGAAGTATCCAATTGAAGCCCGTTTCTTACAAATTCGTAGCTTCCCCTCCCCCTAGCCATTTTGGACCATTTCACATGCTTAAGAGGAAGCCTTGGTGGCTCAATGACAGCCATAGAACCATGGCTTGCAAGCTTGAGAGGGACAAAAATGTGGAAAATGTGCATGGTAGGCCCCCATCTTTGCCTCTCTCTCTTTCCTCTTGCTTAGCCACCATCCAAGCTCCTCTCCCCTCCATTGTTCGATGCCACTAGCAGCAGAGAAGAGCCGTGAAACCCTCCACCCCACACTGGATTGCCGCCGAGATCGTCGCTCGCCGTTCGCCCTCTTCGCGCTCCGCCCGTGCGCCGTTGCCTTGCTGCGTGACCCTGTCGCTCCGACCTCCTGCTTCGCCATCCAGCTTGCTGTCCAGCAGCTTTGAGGGGCTGTGGAAGCCCACTGAAGCCCGTTCGACCACCGTGGACCACCCTTTTCAAGCCACCGAAGTTTTCCCGAGCCTTGCCGCCCATCTTGGCCTTGTTTCTTCTGTTGTTGTAGCCAAAACAAAAGGTTTTCTTGTGGGTATCACAACAGCTTTCAAGCCTGTTTTGAGGTGGTTCCAAGCCTTGGATTCTAGGCCCGCTTTGGAGAAAAAAGTCCCCCCGTGACATTCCTGAAGTTTCGATCCAAACGGATTGTTAAACGGATGTTTTGCTCACTAATCCTTACTTAGTAGGCTAATGATGCTTAGGGATTGATTAGATTTAGTTAAGTGCAATTAGGTGGATAGATTAGATTAGAGTAACTAAATTAGAGACTTATCAATGCATGTTAGGCGAATGGTTGGTGTAGTTAGCAAGGAAATAAGTTCCATTATTTATTGAACGAGTCTAAAAAATTTTCCTGGTCCGTCTTGGCTTCCAATTAGGCATTACAGGCCTAAATTAGATTTATTGCATTTATTTAATGATTTCCATAATTATTTAATTAATGATTTATTTTCCAGAAATTAAGTTAGGATAGTCGACGACCGAAATTTTATGCTGATTATTGTGGTGCAGTCCGTTTATTTATTTGAGTGCTAAATCGTGCTGAATTGACTTAATTCTGACTTTAGGATTTTATTCCTAAACTAATCAATTTTGGTAATTGATTGGAAATTAACCGGGCATCGGTTTACAGCGTCAAAAATATGTAATGGGCTGTTAAAATTGGTGGGATATTTGTAAAGATGAAACTATGATATTTTGGTTAAGGCCGACCGTGTACCCACACATGGCTATTTTTATCGGGTATGATAAAAATGAGAAATTGGCTATATGTCGAAAATCGTATTCTATCTTGGCCTGGGGGCCCTAATCTATGAGCTTTGGGTGAGCATATATAGTATATCATATTATCAGTTTTGGGTGAGCATTTACATTAGCTTTGGGCAAGCAATGATTATCGGCTTCGGGCGAGTATATATATATATAGTATACTATGATGGCCTGGGGACCCTAATCATTCAGCTTTGGGCGAGCATATATACAATATACTATATTATTAGTTTTGGGTGAGCTATACTATCTATTTTCAGCTTTGGGTGAGCAGTCCTAGACTAAGGTAAGACTTTATAGATAGTATTGAATGTACCGACCGGGGGAAGGTCGTGGTGACATGTAATCAACTAGGTCGATCGATCAATGATTTGATATGATACTGTGAATTGATGTGTTTCCTATACGTCTGATATATACTGATCTATAGGAGGCAACTGAGGCCAAGGTAAGTCATCTGACTCATGTTGTGCTTAGGAAGTCTAAGGTGTATTGGTTTCCTAATTGAGTTTTAGGGAGTAGAACTTGCTGAGACATAGTCTCATCCCGGTTGTGGGACAACATTTCAGGTCCCTAGATGGCAGAACCTAAAGAGGAGTACCTAGAGGAGAACTCCGAGGATGATCCAGAGTAGGATCCTAATGAGGATTAAGATTCCACTCATGTCTGATAACTTTTTCTGTTAAACCTGTTTGAGTAGAAATCGACCTTTTAGCATGGCTTGTATATGTATATATATGACTAAGTTATTATATATGTATATAAGTGCGTTGGTTTTCAGGTTCAAGTTTTTAGTCATGCTTGTCTATCTCATTGCTTTATTGTTTAGAGATTATTATTATATGTTTCTACATGCGCATAAAACAAAAGGGGTCGGCGATGCGACTTGGGACATCGCTATTAATTGACTAGGTGAGGGATGGGCACGCGCTCGAGGATTGGGGCGTGACATCCCCGTTTAAGTGGTATCAGAGTAATGGTTAGGAATTGGAGTGATAAGGTGGGATAGTTGTAGGAAAGACATTTAAATACATGTCTAGTGCATGTTGATGGTAGTTGTATGATAAAATTGCTTGTTGTGTGTGTCGCTCATCTTTTAATCTAGTGTGGATTTGGAAGATAGGTTTTAGTAGGAAAGACTGAACCATGAGGGAGCTGGAGCAGAGAACTTCGAGTAAGAGAACCGTAAGGCATGTGGCTCGAGTTATGTTGCCGACTAGGGTTGGTACCTAAGGAGGCCGCAATAAAGTGCCAGCATAGGCTAGCGCTAGTGGTGTAGCACCACTGCTAGTTGATGCTGGGGTAATAGTCCCAGGTGATCAAGGAACCATAAGGATTGATCAGGCTTTGGATGCCATGAGAGAGTTAATGCGGCAATAGGCCCGAGATCAAGCCGCCACATTCATTGCCATTGTTGCAGCTGCCACTTAAGCCGCCGCTACTGTTGCTGTTGTCGCCACTGCTGAGGCCACAGCTGTTGCCGCACCTGCCGCTGCACCTGTTGATGTTCTGGCTGAGAACATAGAAGTGCAGACAGAGAGACCAATACATAAGCTAGTAGAGCAGTTTTTAAAGCTGAGTCCACCAAGATTTTTGGGTACTGGAGACCCCGAGGCCGCCTCACTTTGGATTCAGGACTTGGAGAAGGCCTTTGCGCTCCTGATATGCTCAGAGGCAGAGAAGGTAACCCTGGCAGTATATCAATTGCATGGTAATGCCAACACCTGGTGGAGAGCCACCAAAGAGACTGTATTTCCAGGAGAAGTAGTCCCACTGTGGGATGCATTCCTCAGAGCATTCAATGAGCAATACTTCTCGAGGAATGCAAGATAGCAGAAGATTGAAGAATTTCTGCGACTTCGTCATGGATCAATGATTGTTGACCAATATGTGCTCAAATTTGTGGAGCTATCTCAGTATGCTCGGAGACTGATTGAAGACCTTAAGGTGAAGGCTCGAAGATTTAAGAGTGGCCTTCGACATGAGTTGAGACAACCGTTGGTGCCGATCAACTTAATTGATTACCAAGAAGTTTACTGTCGAGCACAACTGCTCGAAAGAAGCCTGAACGAGCAAGGCCCCCGTTTGGATCGAGGTTTATGTCTCATTGAGAAGGGATTCGCCATGGGAAGAGGCCCATGCCTGGAGGCAGATTCCAAGTCCCGCCCAATAAGAAGGGTGGAGTTGAAAAGTCTCGGCCGAGTCAGAATCGCCCGTGTCGCTTCTGTAGGAGGCGACATGGTTTAGCTCAATGTCCTCGAAGATCGAGTGTCTGTTTTGGATGTGGCCAACAGGGCCACATGATAAGAGATTGTCCTAGTAGGCCAAGAAGACAACCACAGTTGCTGCCATGGCCTATGGGACAGATTAGAGGGTATGCGCCATAGAACATGCCGCAAGGAAGACAACCGAGACCTCTAATTCAAGGCACAATGTATGCCATCACATAAGGTCAGGCAGAGGCTGCACCTGACTTGATCACGGGTATGGTTTTGCTGAACGACCAACCTGCTTACGCTTTATTTGACTCTAGAGCAACTCATTCCTTTATTACCAAGTAATATGTTAAGTTGCTAAGATTAAGTCCAATATTGTTGGAGTCAACAATTTGCATATCTACACCATTGGAGGATAAAGTTATTGTTGCTTTGGGTTGTTTTGGTTGCAAGTTAGCGATTGGTGAGTGAGTGGGGAAAATAGACTTGTTAGTCCAAGTCATGTATGACTGCGACTTGACAATTGGCATGGACTGGCTCACCAAGCAACGAGCTATAATGGACTGCTATGGCGAGGTGATTCGGTTTGACCCGTTAAAGGGTAAGAGTTTTAAGTTTGTTGGGAATCGAGGAGGACCCTCGATTGTCTTGATCTCATCGCCAGAGGCAACGCGTATGTTAGATGTGGGTTGTCAAGGTTACTTAGTGTAACGACCCGGGCCCTACTGTATAATATTGTCCTATTTGGACACTGAGTCCTCACGGCTTTAAAACGCATCACCTGGGGACAAGGTTGCACTCGGCCATTCCTTTTTAACCTGTGTGACGCGTTTCACACATGCTTCTACTGTGCTGAGAACAAAGCCTTGAGGGAAAAGACCATGGCTGGGATGACGGTTCGATCGTGCTAGGGTAAGTGACCCAAAGAGGACATTATTATGGCTTGGGAGAGGGAAGGCTTGAGGGATGGCCCTCTACCCCTGCGTAACGCATTTCACGTGAGCTTTCACTGCGCTGAAAATAAAGCCGTGAGGGAGGACAGGCCGGTGGGCTGTGCCTCCAAAGCGGACAATATTGTGATGACCTAGACCCGAGGCATGGACTGAGATCGCTTTGGTAGTACGCGGGTGAGGCCAAGGACATCTCTTGTCCCACATCGCTTAGGGGGGAGTCTTGGGTTAGTTTATAAAGGCTTGAGTCCCTTTAATCTGTATAATGCGTTTTAAAGTCGTGAGGACTCAGTGTCCAAAGCAGACAATATTATACAGTGGGGTCCGGGTCGTTACAAATGGTATTAGAGCCGACTCCTGACCACGTGTGGGGGCCACAGCGAGGATGTTGTGCCTTAAGAGGGGGAGAATGTGACGATCCAGACCCGGGGCAGCACGGAGGGATGGACTGAGATCACCTTGGTAGTAAGTGGGTGAGGCCAAGGACATGTCTCTCGTCTCACATCGCTTGGGGGGGGGGAGTCCTGGGGTAGTTTATAAAGGTTTGGGTCCCTTTAATCTGTATAACACTTTTTAAAGCCATGAGGACTCGGTGTCCAAAGCGGACAATATTATAGTGGGGCTTGGGTCGTTACACCTAGCAACTGTCATGGATACGACAGTTGTTGAGTTGAAAATGAAAGACATTGTTGCAGTGCAAGAATTTCCAGATGTCTTTCCAAAGGAATTGCTAGGTCTACCACCAAAAAGAGAGATAGAATTTGTGATTGAGTTAGCACTCGGGACAGAGCCAATCTCTAAGGCTCCTTACCGGATGGCGTTATTTGAGTTGAAATAACTAAAGGTGTAGATGCAAGAGCTTTTGGATAAGGGATTTATTCGTCCTAGTGCATCACCTTGAGGAGAACCAGTTCTGTTTGTAAAGAAGAAAGATGGTACATTGCACTTATGCATCGACTATCGGCAACTCAATCAAGTAACGATCAAGAATAAGTATCCACTCCCAAGGATAGATGACTTGTTTGATCAGTTGCAAGGAGCGTCGATATTTTTGAAGATCGACTTGAGGACAAGATATCATCAGTTGAGAATTAGGAAGGAGAATGTTCCTAAGTCAGTGTTTCGTACTTGGTATGGTCACTATGAATTCATAGTGATGCCATTCGGGTTGACGAATGCTCCTGCTGCCTTCATGGATTTGATGAACTGTATATTCAAGGAATATCTAGATCAGTTTGTGATCGTGTTTATTGATGATATTCTAGTGTATTCGAGAAGTGAGGAAGAGCATGAGAGTTATCTGAAACTAGTTCTGTAGACACTGAGAGTCCATCAGTTGTACACCAAGTTCAGCAAGTGCGAGTTTTGGTTAACTTGTGTTGCTTTCTTAGGTCACGTGATTTCAGGCAAAAGAATCTTTGTAGACCTAAGCAAGATTGAAGTCATGATCAATTGGCCAAGCTGACTACAGTGACAGAAATCAGAAGTTTTTTGGGTTTGGCAGGTTATTATAGATGGTTTGTGGAAGGATTCTCATCTTTAGCGTTACCACTGACAAAACTCTTAAAGAAAGAAGAGAAATTCATATGGACTGACAAGTGCGAGAGTAGTTTTCAAGAGCTAAAGGAAAAGCTAACTACCGCACTTGTACTGAGAATTCCTTCTGGTCCTGGAGGATTCAAGATCTATAGTGATGCATTATTCAGAGGATTGGGTTGTGTGTTGATGCAACATGGTAGAATAGTTGCATACGCCTCCCGTCAGTTGAGACCTCATGAGTAGAACTACCCAACGCATGACTTAGAGCTCGCAGCAATTATTTTTGCCCTAAAGATTTGGAGACATTATTGTGTGGAGAAAAATTTCAAATCTTCACCGACCATCAAAGTCTCATGTACCTGTTCTCTCAGAGGGAGTTGAACATGAGACAATGCAGATGGATGGAATTACTGAAGGACTACGACTGTGATATTTTATATCACCCAGGAAAAGCGAACAAGGTTGTCGATGCTTTGAGTCGGAAGTCCTCAGTTGTTCATATATTGATTAAGGAGTGGAACTTAATTGAGAGAGCTCGAGATTTGGTATTCAAGTTTGAGGTAGGCCACCTTTCAAGTCTCATGGTCACCCTCAGAATTGAGCCAGACGTCCAAATCAGAATCAAGCTACTCTAACTGATAGACCCAGATGTGTAGAAAATTCCACAAGAGGACACTGAGAAAAGAAAGGTTGACTTCCAAATTTCTAATGAAGGAACACTAAGGTTTTAGGGACGTTTAGTTGTACCTGATGATGTGGAGCTTAGAGAAGATATTTTATCTGAAGGGCATCGTAGCAGTTACAATATTCATCCTAGTAGTACCAAGATGTATCAGAATCTGCGTCAACACTATTGGTGGTTAGGTATGAAGGCGGACATTGCCAAGCATGTCACCAAGTGTTTGACATGTCAGCAAGTGAAAGTTTAACATTGTAAACCGGGAGGACTTCTGCAATCTCTCATAGTGGAAATGGGAGCATATCACGATGGACTTCGTGACTGGACTACCGAGGATTCAGAGAGAAAATGATTCGATTTGGGTAGTAGTCGACAAACTGACAAAGTCGGCTCACTTTATTGTAGTACGAAAGGACCTTAGCTTGGATAGGCATGCAAATCTGTATGTGCATCAATTGGTTCATATGCATGGAGTGCTAGTGATGATAACTTCAGATAGAGATCCGAGGTTTACTGTTGCTTTTTGGAAAAGCTTACAGAGTGCTCTAGGTACGAAGTTTCAGTACAATATGGCATATCATCCTCAAACAGATGGCCAGTCTGAGAGGACATTTCAGACCCTCGAGGACATGCCGAGAGTTTGTGTACTAGATTTCAAAGAAAGTTGGGAAAATCAGTTACACTTGGTGGAATTTATCTACAACAATAGTTATCAGCAGAGCATTAAGATGGCTTTTTTTGAAGCGTTGTATGGTAGAGTGTGTAGAACACCAGTGTGTTGGGATGAAGTTCGGGAAAGAAAGATTACAGGCCCAAAGTTGGTTTAGCAATCAGTAGAAGTCGTGGCAGTGATCAGAGGCAGACTAAAGACCGCTTAGAGTAGATAGAAAAGTTATGCAGATAAGTGCCAGAGGTCTTTGGAATTCCAAGTTGGTGATCACCTTTTTCTAAAAGTATCACCAATGAGGGGAATTTCACGCTTTAGAAAGAAAGGAAAATTGAGTCCGAGGTACGTAGGTTCATTTGAAATTCTTGAGAGAATCGGGAGCCTAGCGTATCGTCTTGCGTTGCGACCGAGATTGACGCAAGTACACGACATCTTTTACGTGTCGATGTTAAGGAAGTATGAACCCAACCTGACCCACGTGCTCAATTTTGAAGAATTGGACGTTGATGACTGCGTGTCATATGTTGAAAGCCTAGTTCAGATAGTGGATCGAAAAGAGCAAGTTCTGCGTACAAAGACCATTCCGTTGGTCAAAGTGGTCTAGCAACACCATGGTACTGAAGGAGCGACATGGGAGACAGAAGAGTCGATGAGATAGTTGTACCCCCACCTCTTTGACAGAGTTATGTAATGGTTTAAATTTCGAGGACGAAATTTTTATAAGAGGGGAAGAATTGTGACATCCCAGATTTTCAATCATGTTTTCTACTGAATAAATCGGGTATTTCATTGATGCACCTATAGGGTTGTTCTCAGAGCTGATCACTCTCAAGATAACTAGACTATTCAGGGAAGCTATTAGGAATTTTAAGGTAATAGACATGAGAATTCGACCAGGAATCAGCTTCTTGATCGTGCTCATCTTTAGAGGCCATTACAATACAGTTAAAAATCGATTTGAGATCAGGGATAGGTCAGTTTGACTGAGATGTGTGGTCGATCGTGAGTGACTCCACTAAATTGAAAAATTATTGTCAACCGACACTAATTTGATTTCACTATCGTTTTGGTACCTTGTGTCCCTATTTGAATCCTTCAAATTTTCACGACAATTGAGAGTTGCCATTAAGTTGAGTGGGTCATTGTGGCTCGAAGAAAAACGACCAAGGGTCATTTGCACTAAAAATTTCTAAAAACTACCCAGTAGACTAAGTTATGCTAAAGACGGGTCAAATGGAAATTAACCGCCAATTTGAGTCCGATTTCAAAAATTGAAGATTCTGTCATATCATAATAAATTCTAGGATCAATGACTCAGTCTCAGAAGATTTTTCTGCCAACCGAGACTTTTTGGGAAAAAGTCGGCTTAGGACCGTTTTTGTTCAGAAAAGACCAGGGATTATTTTTTGTTGCAAATTTGGGATGCAAGATGGAGTCATGGGTGAGGAAAAATATCAATTGAAATATTTGGGTGCCAATTGAATTAATTAAAGCCATATGAGATTAAATCTAGTGAGATGAAGTATCCAGTTGAAGCCCATTTCTTACAAATTCATAGCTCCCCCTCCCCCTAGCCATTTTGGACCGTTTCACATGTCCAAGAGGAAGCCTTGGTGGCTCAATGACAGCCATAGAACCATGGCCTGATGGACAAGCTTTGGGGGGGGGGACAAAAATGTGGAAAATGTGATGGTAGGCCCCCATCTTTGCCTCTCTCTCTTTCCTCTTGCTTAGCCACCGTCCAAGCTCCTCTCCCCTACATTATGCAATGCCACCAGCAGCAGAGAAGAACCGTGAAACCCTCCACCCCAAGCCGGATCGCCGCTGAGACCGTCGCTCGTCGTTCGCCCTCTTTGCGCCCTGCCCACGTGCTGCTACCTTGCCACGTGACCCTGCCGCTCTGACCTCCTGGTCCACCATCTAGCTTGCTGTCCAGTAGCTTTGAGGAGCTGTGGAAGCCTGTCGGAGCCCGTTCAACCACCGTGTAAAACCCCTTTCAAGCCACCAAAGTTTTCCCGAGCCTTGCCGCCCATCTTGGCGTTGTTTTCTTCTGTTTTTGCAGCCAAAACAGAAGGTTTTCTTGTGGGTATCACAGCAGCTTTCAAGCCTGTTTTTAGGTGGTTCCAAGCCTTGGATCCTAGGCATGCTTTGGAGAAAAACGTCCCCCGCAATGTTCCTGACGTTTTGATCCGAACGGATTATTAAATGGGTGAGTTTGCTCACTAATTCTCACTTAGTAGGCTAATGATGCTTAGGGGTTGATTAGATTTAGTTAAGTGTAATTAGGTGGATATATTAGATTAGAGTAATTAAATTAGAGACTTATCAATGCATGTTAGGCAAATGGTTGGTGTAGTTAGCAAGGAAATAAGTTCCATTCTTTCTTGAACGAGTCTCGGAAATTTTCTGGGTTTGTCTCGGCTTCCAATTAAGCATTATGGGGCTAAATTGGATTTATTGCATTTATTTAATAATTTCCATAATTATTTAATTGTTTATTTATTTTTCGGAAGTTAAGTTAAGATAACCGACGACTGAAATTTTATGCTTATTATTGTGATGCAGTCCGTTTATTTATTTGAGTGCTAAATCGTGCTGAATTGACTTAATTCTAAATTTAGGATTTTATTCCTAAATTAATCAATTTTGGCAATTGATTGGAAATTAACCGGGCGTCGGTTTACAGCACAAAAAATATGTAATGTGCTGTTGATATTGGTAGGATATTTGTAAAGATGAAATTATGATATTTTGGCTAAGATCGATTGTGTACCAACACACGGCTATTTTTATCGGGTATGATAAAAATGAGAAATTGACTATATGTCGAAATTAGTATACTATCTTGGCCTGGGGGCCCTAATCTATTAGCTTTGGGCGAACATATGTAGTATACCATATTATCAGCTTTGGGTGAGCATTTCATATCAACTTTGGGCGAGCAATGATTATCAGCTTTGAGCGAGCATATATATATATAGTATACTATGATAACTTGGGGGCCCTAATTATTCAACTTTGGGCGAGCTATACTATCTATTTTCAGCTTTGGGTGAGTAGTCCTAGACTAAGGTCGGACTTTATAGATAGTATTGAATGTACCGACCAAGAGAAGGTCATGGTGATATGTAATCAATTAAGTCGATTGATCAATGATTTGATATGATACTGTGAATTGATGTGTTTCTTGTACGTCTGATATATACTGATCTGCAGGAGGGAACTGAGGTCAAGGTACGTCTTTTGACTCATGTTGTGCTTAGGTAGCCAGGTGTATTGGTTTCCTAATCGAGTCTTAGGAAGTAGAATTTGCTGAGACGTAGTCTCATCCCGGTTGTGGGACAACATTTCAAGTCCCTAGATGGTAGAACCTGAAGAGGAATACCTGGAGGAGAACCTCGAGGATGATCTAGAGTAGGATCCCGATAAGGATTGGAACTCCACTCATGTCTGATGACTTTTGCTGTTAAACTTGTATGAGTAGAAACCGACATTTTAGCATGGCTTGTCTATGTATATATATGACTGAGTTGTTATATATGTATATAATTATGTTGATTTTCAGGTTCAAGTTTTTATTCCTACTTGTCTATCACATTGCTTTATTGTCTGGGGATTATTATTATATGCTTCCTCATGCGCATATTAAAACGAAAGGGATTGGCAATGTGTCCTGGGACGCTGTTATTAATCGACCAGGTGAGGGATGGGCGTGTGCTCGAGGATCGGGGCGTGATAGGCCGAGATGGTGCATATGCGCGTGGAAATGGCAAAGTTGAAAGGCAAGCTCGGCGAGCTTGAGGCTGAATGTGTGAACGAGATGGTCATCGTGCATGCAAATCCACGAACCAAAGCACCCAAGCCAAGAGAGTTCAAGGGCTCGCAGGTAGCTAAGGACCTGGACAACTTCCTATGGTACATGGAACGGTATTTCTAAGCCATGGGAATCAACGGCAACACATCTCAGGTAAACACCGCATCAATGTATTTAGTTGATAATGCTTTCTTGTGGTGGCGTCGTCGGTTGGATTATAAGTGTGGCGACCCTATCACTACATGGGCTCGATTCATTGAGGAATTTCGACAGGACTACCATCCCGCATACGTGGAGGAGGAAGCTTGCGATGAACTCAAGTGCCTAGAGCAAAAAGGCAAAGTCTGCGACTACGTAAAGCGATTCTTGGAGCTGTTGCACCAAATTCTGTCCATGAGCGAGATGGAGACATACCATCAGTTCATGAGTGGACTCTAGCCATGGGTCAAGCAAGAGCTAAAGAGATGCCATGCGATGGATCTCGAGACGGCAACATCCATGGCTGAGTCCCTTGTAGAGTACAAGTCGTCATCCATGACGAAATTCGATTCTCGTCTGAAGAACAAGGCCAATGGTGGGGGAGAACGAGGAAGATTTAATCGATCAAATGGAGGCAAACCACCAGTGGCTGCTTCTAGGACCTAACCAGAATCAAGTGGACGGGGACAATGAAAGCTACACACATACAAATGTTTCTTCTATGATGGTTCTTATATGGCCCATGATTGCCCCAAAAGGGCTAAACTGGCAGCCCTATGTAAAGAGGATGAACCACGAGAGGAGGTGTGGTTGGGTTCGCTTTGTATTCTTGGCTCGATCAAAAACCAAGAAGGTGAAAGAACCCAAAGGCATGAGGGATAAGTACACTAATGGTGCCATAAGTTGTGTACGGCGCTCACTTTGGTGCCAAAAGTTTCCGTCGGATCACTTAAGTGCCAAATCAGAGGAAAAACGCTCACTTTGGTGCCACCGGTGAAACATTCCGGCCTCCGGCGAAAGATTCCGGCCAAAATGATTTTTTTTTAAAAAAAAATTGATAGGCCTTTAAATGACGTCGTTTTTGGTCCTCCTTAAGAAAACGACGTCGTTTTGCCATCCTACGTGGATGGCTTCATGGAAACGACACCGTTTAGCTCACATGGGGAAAAAAATTAGGGTTTCCGCCGCTCGGCCACTTCGTTCGCCCGCCGTCGCTCAGCCACCGTCACTGCTCGGCCACCGTCGTTGCTCAGCCACCGTCACTCAGCCACCATTGTAGTTGCTTGACCAGGTGAGCGAGGAGATTGTTGCAGGAAAAATCGAAGGTGAGGGCGGAGGAGGAAGAGGAAGAAGATGGGTCGAAGGGGTTGCTGGTGTGCTGCTGTTGCTGGTGCGCTGCTGGTGTCGTTGCTAGTGTGCTGCCGGTGCTGTTGCTGGTGCCGTGCCGGTGCCGTTGCTGGTGTGGGTCCTCGAGGAAGAAGAAGACACGAAGACGAGCTTCCCTCTCTCTCAATTTGGGGATTAGGATTTCAAAGTTGGGGGAAAGATGCCAAACGACGTCGTTTTGGTGTTTGGATGCTGACTCAGCTCTCCAACGAGCCACGTCGGCGTCAAAAATTAATAAAAAAAGGCCACGTCGGATTTCCGGCCAATTTTGTCGGAGTTGGCACCAAAGTGAGCGTTTTTCAAATTTTTTGGCACTTAAGTGATCCGACAGAAACTTTTGGCACCAAAGTGAGCGCCGTACACAACTTATGGCACCATTAGTGTACTTATCCCAAGGCATGATGTTCACAGATGTGAAGATTAGTGGTACCACGATGGGTGCGCTTGTGGATACCGGGGCATGTGACCTCTTCATATCCCAAGAGGCCATGAAGAAGCTAAAGGTATGCATAATAAAATTTCTGGAATAGAAATTGATTTCTGGCTAGAAATTGATTTCTGTCTAGAAATTGATTTCTCAATTTCTATTTCAGAAATTGAGAAATTAAAAATTTTAGCTTCTGATTTCTTCTTCAAATTAGTTTCTGGAATAGAAATCTGATCCAGAAATACAAAAATCAAATTGCGTTACCAAACGGATTTCTGTTCTAAACCTGTTTTGGGGAACAGAGAAAGAAAGAAATAGAGAAGTAGAAATTTTATCATGCACAGCCTAAGTCTTTCGATTGAGAAAGAGAGAGCTAGTTGGCTCAAAACGGTGAACTCTAAGAAAGTCCTAACTAGCGGTGTGGTTAGGGACATGGAGTTCCACCTTGGTCCGTGGACTAGCAAAAAGGACATCGAGGTAATCTCCCTTGACGACTATGATTTTGTGCTTGGTCTCAAATTCCTTGACGGGATCAATGCGGGCATTATGCCCTTCGCGAATTGCATTTGCATTCAGGACAAGTGGTGCTAATGCATGGTCCCGATCTACTGCAAGTCGAAACACGATAAGAAGATGCTATCGGACATGCAGCTGTTAAAGGGAGTAAAGAAGGGCAAGGTGACATTCTTGGCAGCATTGATGGAGGAGGGCGTGAAAGAAAGTAGGGTACCGAGGGAGGTGACCCAAGTCCTTGACACCTTCCAAGATGTGATGCCACCCAAGCTGCCAAAGAAGTTGCCTCCTTGAAGAGAAGTGGATCATTGGATCGAGCTCGTGCCTGATGCTTGACCGCCAACTATGGTACCCTATCGCATGGCCCCACCAAAATTGGAGGAATTGCGGAAACAACTCAAAGAATTGCTTGACATAGGTTACAATCGGCCATCCAAGGCCTCATTTGGTGCCCTGGTCTTGTTCTAAAAAAAGCATGACGCATCCCTCCACATGTGCATAGACTACTGGGTACTTAACAAGCTCATCGTCAAGAACAAGTATCTAATCCCTCTCATTGCAGACTTATTCGATCAGCTCGGGGAAGCTTGATGGTTCTCCAAGCTTGATCTCCAATCGGGATATTACCAAGTTTGGATTGTCGAAAGGGATGAGCCAAAAACCACGTACATGACTTGTTACGGATTGTACAAGTTCCTTGTCATGCCTTTTGGCTTGACAAATGCGCCGGCCACATTTTGCACTCTTATGAACAATGTATTCCATCCGTTCTTTCATCAATTCATTGTGATTTACCTTGATGACATTGTTGTATATTGTCGAACTCTCAAGGAACTCGTCGAGCATTTGAGTCAAGTTTTCCAAGTCCTATGGGAGAATAACCTATAAATGAAGTGTGAGAAACGCGCTTTTGCGCAAAAGGAAGTCCTTTTCCTTAGGCACATCGTTGGGGCGGACAAGTGCGGATGGACGCAGCCAAGATCCGTGCCATCGTTGAATGGGAGCCACCGACCAAGGTGACGGAACTAAGATCCTTCCTTGATCTCATACTATCAGTGCTTCATTCGAGGAAATTTGAGCCTTACTGTGCTACTCACAGACATGCTAAAGAAAGAGAGGCCGCGGGAGTGGACGGACCAGTGTCAAGAGGCGTTCGATCGGTTGAAGTAAGCCATAACCGAAGAATCAATGCTCGTGTTGCCTAACCATGCCAAGCCCTACGAGGTAGAAATCGATACCTCTGATTTCGCTATCGATGGTGTCCTTATGCAAGATGGGAACATAGTTACCTTCGAGTCTTGGAAATTGAATGATACCGAGCGACGATACACGGTCCAAGAGAATTAGATTACCATGGTGGTGCATTGCCTTTGTACGTGGAGGCACTATCTCTTGGGGTTAAAGTTCGTTGTGAGGACCGATAATGTGGCCATGAGCTACTTTCAAACCTAGAAGAAGCTCAGCCTGAAGTAAGCTCAGTGGCAAGACTTCCCAGCTGAGTTTAATTATGCGTTTGGATACAAGCTCGAAAAGTCCAACTCCATGGTCGATGCTTTAAGTAGGAAGTGGAGCTGGCCAACATGATGAGTTGACCTGACGGTCCATGGATCGACCGTATCAAGGAGGGGCTGAAGCACGACCGAACAATCCAAGCCCTCCTTCGGTACGCCCAAGAGGGCAAGACGAGGCAATTTTGGTGCGAGGATGATCTCATTTACACGAAGAGACGGCGACTCTATGTGCCACTCCACTAGAAACTCAGGAAGGAGGTGATGCACGAGTGCCACGATTCTAAATGGGCAAGTCATCTAGGGATTCATTGCACCATGGCACTCATCGAGGATCAATACTAGAGGTCACACATGCGGAACAACATTGAAGCGTACATGCGGACATATCTTGCATGCCAACAAGACAAGATAAAGAAATAGTCACTGGTGGGGCTCCTTGAACTGTTGCCTATCCCGAAACATCCATGGGAAAGCATCTCCATGGACTTCATCGTGAACTTGTTGAAGTTCGAAGGGTGTTGAACCCTCATGTTCGTGGTCGATCATTTCTCCAAGTACGTGACGTTCATACCAGCCACAAAGGATTGTCTAGCCGAGGAAACAGCCAAGCTATTCATCAAGCATGTCGTCAAGTACTGGGGCGTACCGCACACAATTGTGAGTGATCACGATCCACGATTCACCAGGCAGTTCTAGATCAAGCTCTTCAAGTTGCCAGGGACAAACCTCAACTTTTCCATGAGCTTGCATCCCTAAACTGACGGGCAGATGGAGAGGGTGAATGCGCTCCTAGAAATCTACCTCCGGCAATATGTGAGCAACACATAAGTGAACTGGGCACGGCTAATCGATGTGGCCCAAATTCTCTTATAGCTTGTAGCAAAGTGAGTCTACGAACCAAAGCCCGTTCGAAATCCTGACCAAGTAGCAACTGCCCACACCAAGCACAATTGCCTTGGGATATTGAGGAAGCAATATCTCCGCGTACAAGTTTGCCAAAGAATGGGACGAACATGCGGACTTGTCGCGAGCATGCTTACATAGGGCCGCAAAGCACACAAAGAAATGGGTTGACAAGAAGAGACGACACGTAGAATTTTAAGTCAGGGACTTGGTGTTGGCCAAGCTACACTTGGTTCTTCGATACCGCAACATGCACAAAAGGCTGATTCGTCGCTATGAAGGCCCCTTTCGAGTGTTGTAATGGATTAGAAAGGTTGTGTATGAGCTGGACTTGCTGGCCAAACTCAAGATACACCCCTTGTTCCATGTGAGTATGCTGAAATTTTTCTATGCAGACGAGGAAGATCCGGATTGAAGTGAATCGCAACGAGTGCCCCATGGAGCAAAAACCTCTTATGATTAGGACATTGAATGCATCATGGTAGACTGCGTCATATGGAAAAGATATTGTACGCCAAAGAATGAGTACCTTATCTGATGGAATGGTCTTTCCGAGAGTAAAGCAAGTTGAGAACTGTCTAAGGCCCTGTGGTAGTTCAAGAAACACATCGATGCCTTCCATGTCACAGACGTGCCAAGGCGTCGCCTGATTAGATGGGGGAGATTGACAGCCCATGGACGAGCATGATCCAAGACCGTCCGTGAAAGGGTTGTGTCCTGTACAAGGGCCAGCCCATGACCTGCTCACAATCGACCCGTGCACGACTCATGATCAATGCTTGGTTGGCCCATGCACAACTTGTGACTGCCCACTTGCTCATGTCAGGCGGCTTGCCCTTGCTTTTGACACAGGCCTCGTAGGCTTTCCTAAGGCCTAGCTATTGAGTGGCCTAGTGTACAGACTTATAATGATGGCATACATTCAAACACAACCATTAGATTACAGGGAAGATCAACATATGAGATGAGACCTGAACTTGTATAAATAGGGGACTCTCCCCCTCATTGCATTTAGCTTGTTTATAAGCAATACACTCGTCCCTTTGTTCATACGACCCCTTGTGTTTGAGCGTGTGTGTGAGGTTGACTTGGGATAAAAAATCCTAAGGCTACATGGTGTGGGATCGTTCGGAATCGACTGACCCATGACACAAGGCTCTTACTTGAGCTTCTTGTAAAAGCTATTTTAACTTGTCCAAATACTACTCAAAAGGGGAGAAGTACACTATCAGTGCCATAACTTGTGTACGGCGCTCACTTTGGTGCCAAAAGTTTATGTCGGATCACTTAAGTGCCAAAAAATTTAAAAAACGCTCACTATGGTGCCAACTCCGATCCGGTTGGCCGGAAATCCGACGTGGCACTTTTTTTTTATTAATTTTTTAACCTAATGTGGCACGCCGAAGAGTATATAGTAAGCATTTAAACAACAAAATGACGTCGTTTTGTGTCTTTCCCCCAAATTCAAAACCCTAAATCCCCAAACGACGCCGTTTTGTATCATCTTCTTCCCCGAAGATTGGTTCTTCCCCGAAGAACAGCACTAGCAGCGTTGAAGAACAACACCGACAACACTAGTAGCGCACTAACACAACACCAGTAGTTTTCCAGAAAAGAAATCACGCACTCACCTCCGCCCTCCCCCAATGGTTTTCCCCCATTTTCAATCACCTTGTCGACCTTTCAAATCCCCGAATCTTAGCCCCACCACCGCCTTTTCCCAAATAATATCGTCGGGTGTAGAGGAAGCGCGAGCTCAAAGAATCTCCAGAAGCACGAGCGATTTGGCTAATGGTAGCCGCGAAGATCTGGAACGCCATGGAGGTCGTCGGCGAAGCTAGCTGTGACAACGGTGGCGGCCGTGGCCCCGCCATCCCCTCCTCTGCCCTTGCCATCGACACCTCCCTCTCCCTTGGGATTTTCTGTTTGTTTTTTTTTTCTTTTGTCTTGCTGTGGCAAGTAACTATGATGGAGGTTGAGGGATGGCAGCCAAGCGACGGTGGCTGAGGGACGGCGGCCGAGCAATGGCAGCCAAGCAACGGCGGACAAAAAAACCCTAATTTCAATCCAAAAAAAAAATGTCCTCAAATGAGTTAAATGGCGTCGTTTTTATGAGGCCATCCATGTAGGATGGCAAAACGACGTCGTTTTCTTAAGGAGGACTGAAAACGACGTCGTTTAAGGCATTGTCGATTTTTTTATTTAAAAAAAGCCACGTAATCATTTTGGCAGGAATCTTTTGCCGGTGGCACCAAAGTGATCGTTTTTCCTCCGATTTGGCACTTAAGTGATCCGACGGAAACTTTTGGCACCAAAGTAAGCACCGTACACAACTTATGCACTGATAGTGTACTTCTCCCTACTCAAAAGTGATACCAAA
This sequence comes from Eucalyptus camaldulensis, assembly GCA_019915185.1. Lineage (NCBI taxonomy): Eukaryota > Viridiplantae > Streptophyta > Magnoliopsida > Myrtales > Myrtaceae > Eucalyptus > Eucalyptus camaldulensis. The sequence continues at coordinate 17,897,430 of JAHSVA010000005.1, forward strand.
AATAATTTACGTGTAGATCAAACATGCATGGAGATGCACGCATCCATGCACGACTTTGCTATTATTATTATTATTATTATTATTATTATTATTATTATTATTATTATTATTATTTTGGCTTTTAAAAAGTCGAATAATTCTTTTACCACTTCGGACCGTGTGTAGTTAAAATAAAACTATTCCGAAAATATCCCAATAAACTTTTATTTTTATTTTTATAAATGATGTGGTCTACAGAGTCAATTATAACTAAAAAAAAGATTTTTGACACATCACTTTAGCATGTTATCCTTTTTAGTAAATCGGCACCAAATTTAGCACGATTTATTTATCCGGCAAGTAAAAATGAACCCAAGTCCTTGTCTCCTGGATTTCCCAATTAAACGGTACGTCTGAGTGGAGAACTAAGCACGCAGTTCGGTGATTATTTTTGTACCTAGTCATCGTTACAAAAGACTAAAATTTTCCAATTGCAATGAGTCATGAGTATGTTCTAGATTTTGTTCGAATTTGAACCCCAGTGAAGGGGTTTTGTTACTTTGACGGTAGATACTAATCTTTTCATTTGACATAACATGGCCTCTTTTATCTCCGTTTTTATGTTGGAAATATGGACACCAACCCAGAAAAAATGCAGCACGTCAAATAAAGTTCAGGGTTAAAGCAAATGATAATTGTCCCTAGACCAAGCGTGTAGGGATATACACCATCCCAATGGGATACTCGGACAATCCGCAAACGTCCCAAAGATGAGATGTGCCTTTGGGACATTAGAAACATGTGAATTCACTTTTATCATTCTTGTGGAGTCCATTGACCAATGTATCTTCGCAATCACAATATCATGAACAAAAGGTCAATTCTCTCACAAGGTATTCCTTGACAATTGATACTTCCACATGACATTTGCTGCGAGCGTGTGTAAAGGATATGAAGAGACCACTAAATTGATTGAAGGATTGCCTTCAATAGCAAATGTGTAAACGACATTTGCTGCTGCGGGCATGTATTTGATTGCACCCGTGTACCAAGCTTGCTCCATCTATCACGTGCACCATAATGATAGCAAAGAATGTGGAAGAAAAATCCAAGTTTAATCTCATTTTGGAAAAGATGATGCAGATCTAATAATTGCTTGTCTCATATGAGAAATCCTTTTTCTCTAGTTTCATGTAGTGAAGAAAGACATCAATTTTAACTTTTTGAAGTTCACCATCGTTAGAGTTTAACATGGAACTTTCAAAGCTCACATGTTGAATGACGTCACGTGTGGAATGGAGATAAAAGAGGCCACATGAGTACAAAGCAAAGAAATGTATTTGCCGTCAGTGAGAATATATTAGGTGCATTTAATATACAACATAGGATGATATAATAAATCATATACGGATTGACACATATGACAAATCTGAGTCCACCTGTCAATTGAACCATCAAAATTTCTCTCTCTCCGTTAACGCTTACGGAAACTCTCCTTACTTACCTTTACTCTCTCCTCCCCTCTGTTTCTGCGCGACTCTCTCTCTCTCTCTCTCCTCCCCTCCGTTTTTGCGCGTGACTCTCTCTCTCTCTCTCTCCTCCCCTCCGTTTCTGTGTGACTCTCTCTCCCTCTCGTCTCTCTCTACTTCTCTTTTCTTTCCACTTGCGTCTGCCATGGCTTGAGCTCAAGTCGGCTCATGGCCGCTTTAGGTTGAGGGGGGATGGCACGCCTCCAGACGCAACAATGAGGGATGATTCGGAGGGAGGTTGAGTGGTTGAGTTGTGTGGAGACTGCGTCAAGCTTCGTTTGCGGTGAGATGACTTGAGGCCAAGCTCGAAACTCGAGTGGCTAAGGCTACCCCAAGCTCCGGATTTGAGGTCGAGCTTCATGGCCAAAGTGGCCATGGCTGGTCACGAGCATCGTCTATGTTGGATGGGAAAAAACGATACCCAGGAATCAATAGCATATCCAAACGACACCGTGGACGGCCATGGATGAGCGTTGGCGTGCTCATGAACAGGGTGTCCATGGCTGGTCGGTGACACTGCAATCCACATCCCAAGCGTCGTCCATGGCCTCAAGGCAAAGATAAAAAGAAGAAAATGGAGAGAGAAAGAGCTTCATTGAGAGTGGGACAAAGCTTAACGGCGAGGAAAAGGGTCATTTAAAATTTTTGAAAAATCTAGCACGTGGGCCCAAGTTGACACATATCAATTTCTGAGTGGTTTATTGTACCATCCTATATGGCATATTAAATGTACTCAATATTTTTTGGACGGAACCGTGCAGTTTGGGACAATTTTCTTGCTCGGTAGGGACATCTAATAATCATCCCTGAGTTATTAGGGACGATTTGTGAAATGGCCTGAGCATGTTGGGATTTACGCTGTCCTAGTGGAATACTGGTATGCTCCTCTACAAACATCCCGATGATGGTACATGCCTATGGGACCTTAGAAAACATGTAAATTCATGGGTGCCATTCCTATAGGATTAATCGACTAATGTATCTTTGAGATTAATATATTTAGAACAAAAGGTCAAACACTCTCACAATAAATCCCTAGACAATCAATCCTCGACATAACATTTATTGTGAACATCGGACTTTAACCCCATTAACAATCCATTACATATAGCTCAGACTTGTATGCATGTGAAAAGGCCAAGAAGAGACAAAATTGAGGGAATGATTACCTTCCAATAAGATACATGTATCTAGGTTGTGTTTATCCAATTACAATTAAGAATCAGGGAGTAAAGATCTTTTCCATATGACTAAGAAGTAATGCAACACGATCTTGGAATTAGTCAAGCCACCAGGTTTTGAAACATGGATCTGCAGAGAATGCCGATAACTCACAAACCACTGCCAACATCTGTTTCGGCATGAGTTCTCTTAAATTAGAGGGAGAAGATCTTTCATTAGGGTGGGACCATCACGACCCTTATACCTTTGCCTTGCCATATGTTTTCGACAAGTTCTCAACTTGTCCGATCCTCAACCCCATTAAACTAGAGTTGGAGCAGATCTCTCAATTTAGATATTCTATAATTCTATATATTAATATGTGGTTTTGCATTTTTTATTGGTCTCGATTTGTAAATTAGATAGTTATTATGTAAAACATGTACTCTTCATTTGATGTTGTATAGAATATTACATTTTTCTATTATTATAATTCTCAATGGATGAAGAAAAATCAATTCGTCCAGAAGGAGGGCCAAGTCAGTTTACTTGTCTAGCCGCCCAAAACGTCATTAGCAGACTCCACCATGACGTTGCTTCCTTAAAGATGACCCAATGTTTCACCTTTTAGTTACTGTTAGCACGGTGATTTTTGAACTTGACGAGGACTGCCCAGTCAACCATGCAACGAGGGGACAATTTCTACGACAAGAAACACGCATTAATGCATTGACTATGGGAGTCTCCGGAGACAATTATTTGTTCCTGCCAATGTAAGACATAAAAATTCAAGTTGCGGAAGCCAGGATCGATTTAGACAAACCTCCAGCCATTGTTCATAATCACGTTCGTCAAGAAAAACCTGAAAATTCAGTAAAAATATTAGGCACCCTCATATACTGATGGTGTATTCCAAATGTGAGGGTTTGTGTTAGAACTTGTGATCACCCGTCAGAAATGAACGTACGTTCCTTTTTATACATCGTCTCCTATCAAGACGGTTACCAAATGGGCGGTTGTCACGAAATGGTACGAAGCGTCGAAAAAATACATGTGGAATAACCGCCACTTTAAGAGAAGATATGGGTCCGAAAATGTGGGATCACAAAAATAAATAACATTCTCCCACTTGATCCCATCATTTTCATCATGTAGATTATCCAACTAATTTCACGAAAAACTTTATGCTTAAAGAAAAGAAACAAGACACATGGATCATGGCGACATGTCCTCTAAGAGTGAGTAATATCTTCCATGTATCACAATGCATCTTATTTCTTTATTGTCAGCCTATATGTGACAACATATTTTAATGAATAAACCCCATGTTTATTCCAGAACCAAGGATAAATGTTATTCTTATAAACAACAAAATGTGTACACCAAAATTGAGAACTAACATTACAACTAAAAAAGAGTTTCATACAACAAAATCGTCCATATGACGACAAATCACATAATGGGACCTATTTCCATACTAGTCATGTGATCATTATACTTCATCGGTGGCATGCCTTTAGTTAAAAGATCAGCTATCATCAATTCAGTGTTAATGTGTTCTATGACCAATTTATTATCCTTAACATGTTCTCTTATGGCTAAATATTTAATGTCGATATGCTTACTTCGACTGCCACTTTTGGCATTTTTAGCCATGAAAACCGTAGTTGAATTGTCACAATATATTCTTAATGGCCTAGAAATAGAATCAACAATTCTAAGCCTAGTAATGAAACTCTTCAACCATACACTATGTGAGGTAGCCTCAAAACTAGAAACGAACTCAGCCTCCATAGTGGAAGTAACAGTCAAAATCTACTTGGCACTTCTCCATGACACGGCTCCGCCATCTAACATAAAAATGTATTCAAATGTTAATTTTCGTGAATCAACGCAATCTGCGAAGTCCGCATCCAAATAATCAACTACTTCCAGGTTGTCAGTCCGTCTACACATGAGCATGTAGTCTTTGGTTCCTCGAAGGTATCTCATCACTTTCTTTGCAGCTCTCCAGTAGTCCATACCTAGATTACTATGATATCTTTCCAACATTCCTACAGTAAAAGCAATGACGGGTCGAGTACAAACCTGAGCATATATCAAGCTTCCGACAGCAGAAGCATATGGAATGTTGTACATTTGTTCCCTTTCTAGATCATTCTTCGGGCATTGGTTCAATTGAACCCGTCACCCTTCACAATGGGTGCTATACTTAATGAACAATCTTTCATCCAAAATCTCTCTAGAACCTTATTGATATAGGTTTCTTGAGACAGCCCTAAAATTCCTTGAGGTCTATCTCTATAAATCTTAATGCCAATGACATAAGATGCCTCGCCCATATCCTTCATATCAAAACTCTTAGAGAGAAATTGTTTCACCTCTTGTAGCAACCCTTTATCATTGGTTGCAAGTAGAATATCATCCACGTATAGCACAAGGAAACAAATTTTGCTGCCACTAACCTTCTAGTATATACATTGATCCATAACATTCTTTACAAAACCGAATGAAGAGATGACATTATGGAACCTTAAGTACCATTGGCGGGATGCTTGTTTCAAGCCATATATAGATTTCTTAAACTTACACACCAAATGCTCACATTTACTAGAGAGGAATCCTTCAGATTGTTTCATGTAAAACTCCTCCTTTAGTTCTCCATTGAGGAATGCCATTTTCACATCCATATAATGTAATTCCATATCAAAATGGACAACCAATGTCAAAACAATACGAAGAGAATCTTTCTTAGATACAGGAGAAAAAGTATCCATATAATCGATTCCTTCATTTTAAGTGAATCATTTAGCAACGAGTCTAGCTTTATATCTTTCAATGTTACCCAATAAACCTTTCTTAGTTTTGAAGACTCATTTACAACCAATGGCTTTCACACCATTAGGTAACTCAATCAAATCCCATACCTCGTCAGATGCCATAGAACTCATATCTTCCTTCATGGCATTGTACCACAAATTGGATTTATCACTATCCATGGCTTGTGGAAATGTTTCAGGATCATTCTAAGCTCCAATATTGTAGCCAGACTCTTGTAAATACACAATATAATCACTGGGAATTGCCAATTTCCTTATTCTAGTAGATATTCTCAATGTTGCACCAACATTCTCTTGTGGAGTGTGTTGTTGTGGAAGCTTGGTAATTGTTGAACAACTGGATCTACTAGATAAATATCGGCAGATTGTGGAACTTCAACGATTGGTTGTTCAATAGCCGGCTGAACTGAAAGGGCATTATGAGTAACAACCAACATTAAACTTGAGGTGGAAAGTTAAGTGTCTGAATGATCTTTCTTAGGAACAAGGTTCCTCAATCGATCGCTCTCACTAATCAAGTCATTTTCAAGAAATTTAGCATTTCTTAATTCCACAATCCTAGTAGTGTGAGATGGACAATAAAATCTGTATCCATTGGACCTTTCGGCATATCCAATGAAATATCCACTTATGGTCTTTGGGTCCAACTTCTGTTTTTGTGGATTGTAAACTCTCACTTTAGATGGGCATCCCCAAACGTGTACATGTTGCAAACTCGATTTCTAACCTTTAAATAACTTAGAAAGTGTCTTTGAGATAGTCTTAGTTGGAACTCGATTTAATATGTACATAGCCATTTTAAGTGCTTCAGTCCACAAGGACTGAGGAAGTTTGGAGCTACTAAGTATACTACGCACCATGTCCAATAAAGTTTGGTTTCTTCTTTTCTCTACACCATTTTGATCCGAAGAACTAGGCATCGTATATTAGGCAACTATCCCATGCTCTTGAAGAAACTTTGCAAATGGACCAGGTGTTTGTCTATCTTCAGTATATCTACCATAGAATTCTCCACCTCTATCTAATCTCATGATCTTAATTTGTTTACCGCATTGTTTCTATACTTCCGCCTTAAATACCTTAAAGGCATCCAACGCTTCATGCTTATTATGAAGCAAGTAGAGATACATGTAACGTGAGTAATCATCTATGAAAGAGATGAAGTATTTCTAACCACATGAGTCCATATATAGACAACAAATATCCATATGTATGATTTCTAATATTTCTATACTCCTTTTGGCACCTTTCTTCGTCTTATTGGTCTATTTTCCCTTTATGTAGTCCACACAAGTATCACAATCAGTAAAATCTAAAGTACTAAGTACTCAATCATTTACCAATCGCTTAATTCTTTCTATTGAGATATGTCCCAATCTCCGGTGCCACAACATAGAGGAATGTTCTTTCACAACACATTGTTTTATACCAGCGTTATCATAAACATGCATCGCATTATAATAGGCATTGTCTTGTCAATTAATTCGAAAAAGACTATTAAACAAAGTACCACTCCCAACAATTTCATATTTAAATGACAAGCATAAGTTTGAATTTGAAAAATTAAAAGAGCAACCCAAAGGTATAAGTTTTGAAACTGAAATTAAATTTCTAGAGAAACTAGGAATATAAAAGGTCATTTCCAAATTCAAAACAAAGCCACTATTGAGAACTAGTCTACATGTCTCAATAGCTTCCACATGCGAACGCATTTTGTTTCTTGAATAGATGCCTTGTTCACTTCCCACCGGCTTCTTGTGGTTTTGAAAACCCTACAAGGAATTCAAAATGTGGATTGTAGATCCAGAATCAATCCACCAAGTGTTGTGACTTTCATCTACCATATTAGATTCATAACAAACACAAGAGATTAGATTACATTTCTTCTCAAGCCAGGCCTTAAATCTAACACAATCCTTCTTTATATACCTCTTCCTTTTACAGAATAAACATTTGAATTCTTTCTTAATGTCAGCTTGGAGAGGTATTTTACCTTTTCCCTTATGCTTGCCATGGCCCTTATTCTTTCCTTGTGCTGCGAAATGAGCACTTTCTCCTAATTCCATAATCAATCTTTCTCCTCTTGAACACACATGGTCATGAGTTCATTAATTGGCCATTTATTCTTATGTGTGTTATAAGAGATCTTGAAAGGTGCATACTATTGTGGGAGAGTATTCAAAATATAATATACAAGGAAGGATTCAGATATCTCAATCTCAAGGTTCTTAAGCTGAGTTGTAATGTCCCTCATTTGCATGATGTGCTCACGCACACCTCTAACACTAGTGAGCTTCAACGATGAAAACTTCATAATTAGGGTCATGGCATGTGCCTTCTTAGAACTCTCAAACTGCGCATCTATGGCCTTTAAGAAAGCCTTAGCATTGCTAAGCTGAGCAACCGAACCACGAATACTAGGAGATATCTTAGCCCTTATAAACATCGCACAATCACAATTGGATCGCTCCCATTGGTTATAAGGGCTATCTCAGCTGCAGTGCTCGAATCAGTAGGAGTAGGTGGTTCGTCTTTCCTTATAGCATAGTCAATGTCCATCCACCCCAATTGAAGAAGAACTAACTCCTTCCAAACTTTATAGTTCTCCCAATTCAGTATGGGAACATCAAACTTAAGTTCAGAGAAATTCACAGGTTGCAAAACTACATATCAAATAATCATACTTATGTCACAAAATTTGAAGCAAAATATACATAAATCATATTTTACCAATGTAAACATGTCACGAATATGAATCACATAACATAAAAACTGCCTATTGGCTAAGTTTTTAATTTAAATAGATTCATAATTACATCATGAAAAAACTACCATATTATATGCATTTTCTTAATTCTTGTGGGTAAATTAAGAAAAATAATATAATATTTCATCCTAATTAATCATATTAATACAATGAAAATTCCTGTGGGATAAAATTTATCATATTAATATAATTAATTGCAATCAATGTCCATTTCTAAATATGATCGGGAGGCTCTTAATATATAATTTAATGAATTAAAGATGATGTGGCTACTCTCTAATTAATTAAATATATGGATCATTGGACATTTAATTACATGCACAAAATATTCATACAATGCATGAAATGACAAAATAATAGATAAATGTACCAAGAGGCAGGACTGTAAATAAATTAGCCAAGGCAAGATTGGCAAAACGTAAATGGTACAAGGAGCTGTGGGGAGGGGACGTCAGGTGCGTGCCGAGCACACGTCATGCATTCGCAACAGGCATGTGGCTCATACTCGCGTAGTGGTTGTGCACGCGTGTAGGCGCGTGGTGCGTGGGTTCCACGTGCCTACAACTGCAGCATGCGCGTGAATCCCACATGCCTTCTCCCTCGCGCACAAAAACCATTTTCTGCTGATTTTCGCCATTTTCAGCCACGATTTCGCTGTCGTTTCTTCTCCAGCAACGCATCCCAGACACAAAGAAATATTGGGTTTTGAAGAGCATTCCGGCACAACCACATGGGTCCAAGTTTTGTTGAAAATAAGCAAGAAATTGGCCCCAAATGAAATGAAAATTTCACAATATGCAAATCCTTAACCACCGTGACTTTCGCCGCCCGATTAGCCTCCAGCGAACACCGATATACCGGAAAAGCTCATGATTGATGTTCATCATGGCGGTGCGACCATATGGGTCCGAAATCGAGCAGTGGGTTGCCGGATTTTGCCTGGAATTAGCGATTCTCTTGGCCTCAAAACTCCGAGTTACTGTTCATCTTCAAAAATGCCCGAAAATATACCAAAAATCGACAAAAACAAGGTAGAGACACTAAACGCGCTCTGATACCAAATGTAAGACATAAAAATTCAAGTTGCGGAAGCCAGGATCGATTAAGACCAACCTCTAGCCATTGTTCGTAATCACGTTCGTTGAAAAAAAACCTGGAAATTCAGTAAAATATTGGGCACACTCTACTAACCCAATTCCCTCACGTACTAATGGTGTATTCCAAATGTGAGGGTTTGTATTAGACCTTGTGATCACCCGTCAGAAATGAACATATGTTCTTTTTTGTACATCGTCTCCCATCAAGACGGTTACCAAATGGGCAGTTATCACGAAAGGGTACAAAGCGTGGAAAAAATACATGTGGAATAAAAGCCACTTTAAGAGAAAATGTGGGTCCAAAAATATGAGATCACAAAAATAAATGACAGCCAACATTGAGAATTTGACCTCCATGATTTGGCAATTTGCTTTGGCATGGGAAAATTGTCCAAATTTTTTAAAATTTATTACACTTTTGTCAATTTAGTCAAAGATCTTTTAATTTTGCAAATTGAGTTCTAAACATTTTCACTTCTTAGCAATTCAGCTATAACTCATTTTTTGCCAATTACACCATCCGGCCAATTTTTGGCCGGAAATTACTAACATGAACAATTGATGCTGATGTGGTACATTTTTAATAATATTTTGAATATTTTATGGTTTTTTTTTTGCAACCTTGCCTGTGGCTGGCGAGAGTTGGCTGGCAACCCCTGCCGGTCCTAGATCAAACCCTCCCCTCCCCTCCCCCCCTCCCCCTAAAAAAAAAAAAAAGAGAGAGAAAAAATCATCTAGAATGGAGTAGTAAAGCTTTTGTCCAACTCTTCATGTGAGAGCGAGAATGCGAGCGAGTGAGAGATAGAGAGACAGAGAGAGACAACCTCATGTCTTCCTCAAATGTAGGGATAGTCCATTTAGAATGAAGTAGTAAAGCTTTTGTCGAACTCTTCTTACCTAATTTTTTTCTTCTAGTGATAATAGTCTTTTCTATTGCTCTAAGTTTGCTATGACCACGTCTCATATTTAGATTATTGTACAGTTTATTGAAGGCAGAGTCCAAATTCCACAATTCTTAGAAACTTCAGTAACTCGTGAAGTTGTCCAAAAAATAATTAGATTCACTTTTTTTGGGACAAATCTTTTTTCCCCTCTTTCTTTTCACTTTAATTGTAACAAATAACTGTTCTTTTTAAAAATAGTCAAGGGCTACGGCCACCAAGACCCGGTAATGTGGAGGCCAATGAAATACCCTACAAGTCCTACAAATTGGTTAAGTCCAATCCTCTGGTCCTGACTTGATATAGTTTGCGCACCACTGGTGGTATCATATATGTTGGACATAAAAATGGAAAAAGTTACCCTATTAAAGTTGTTAATATGTATATATATATATATATATATATCATATATGTCGAGTTTGGGATCTAATATCAATGGACAGAATAATAATGTCTTAAGACTTTTCAGGACAATAATTGAATTGTACAGCCGTGGAAACTAAAATATTTGGCATCATGGTCTATCCCGTTCATTAATGGGTGCTTGTACATTAGCATATCTAAGTCTCTATTGATGTTGACAGGTGTTTCACCCATTCAACATGGAATTATTCGATATAGATTAATCCAAGTCAACTATACAATGCTCTTTTTTAGATAAAATTACCAAAAGCAAGTTCTAAACCGATTGTATTTGTATCAATTAAGTCGTAAATTTTTCAATTACACCAATTTAGTCCTAAACTTTTAATAATTGCTGACATAATCCATCCAGCCCTCGCTTCTAGTTGACCATGGTTATCGGCAGAGGAAGAAGGAAAAAGAAAATGAAAGAAAAGAAAATTAAAAATTAAAAAATGTGGATTTTTTCAAATTGCAAAAATTATCTACGTGAGTGCCAATTGTGCCACGTAGGATGGCCAGTGGGCACAAGTGGTATCCATATCATTGGCCAATGAACTTAATTGGTAAAATTTGAAAATGTTTAGGACTCAATCGATATAGTTGAAAAGTTTATGATTGAATTGGCACTAATGCAATAGATTTATGATTTTTTAAAAAAATAAATTTTCCATCTTTCTTGAGCTGCTCATAGACTTGTCCACATACTTCAACAATTAATTACAACCAGAAAAATTAATACACACACACATGACCATCTTTGTTTTTGGCTTCTAGAGAAGTCCAATAATTTTTAAACTCAAATATTTGAAAAATTATAAAAAGATTATATGAGAACTATGGTGGCAAATGAAAGGTTTCAAGTGCTTATAATTTTTTCTAAAAAAAATTCCAAATTATGTGCGTAAATATTTAAAGAAACTTTTAACTGTTTAAATAGTCATCATCGAAAGAGGCTGAAATTTTCACTTCATAGGACGAGTCATGGAATCGTAGCTAGGAGGGGTTTTGTACTTTGACTTTGCTTTGGCCTAACATGGCCTCTTTTATCTCCGTTCCATGTTATAAACGTGGACACCAACAGCAGAGAAATCAAGGCACGTAAAATGAAAGTTTAGACTTAGACCAAATAATAATGGTTCCACGGACCACGTCATGCACAAGACCTAAGCAAAACATAATCTTCTATGCATGTCTAATCAGATTAATGTCGAGTCATTGAGGGTTGTTTTAATACTGTCGATCAATGCAGTTATATTCAAAGTTTCAAAGCTTTGAAAATTCCAGGTTAACTTTAAGTAATGGATCCTAAGAACGGAATCTCGTCACTTACCTTGAAGTCTTCCTTGACTACAAGAAACCATGTAGATTGGAACAATTTTCCGTTGTATGTTTCAATAGTCTTGAAATTTCGAAAGCTATTATTTTTTTAATGATTTTAGACTGTCATCAATTTGTAACCATTTTTATCAGCCATTACTTTATTACGGTTTTATACTTCTAACGGGATGGGAGTAAATCTTTAAATTAGACAAATAATAAAATAGTCAAATCTCAATCACCTCTCCTTTTGAGCTTCTAATTAAAGATGAGATTTCTTGAGCCCTAATTAGTCAACTAGACTATGAGAGATATATTTAAAATATTCTATGATTCTATATATTATTATATGGTTATGTATATTTCCTTTGATTGGTCTTGATTTGTTACTTTAGATAGTTATTTTATAAAGCCTATAAATATCTCGTGTATTCTTTATTTGATGTTATACAGAATATTACATCTCTCATTCATTATGATTCTCAACTTGGATGAAAAAAAATCAACTCCTCAAAAGTAGAACCTAGTCAGTTTACTTGCCTAGCCGCCTAGCCGCCTGAAACCTTATTAGTAGACTACACTATGACATAGCTTCCCTAAAGGTGATTTGATTTTTGACCTTTTAATTACTGTTTTTTTTGGTCGAAAGCCTTTTAATTGCACCCTTTTATTACTGTTGGCATGGTGATTTTTGAACTCGACAAGGACTACCCAGTCAACCATGCAACAAGGGGACAATTTCTACGACGAGAAACACGCACACATGCATTGACTATGGGAGTCTCCGGAGACAATTATTCGTTCTTGCCGACACTGAGGACCCGACCTCCATGATTTGGCAATTTGCTTTTGCGTTCATAGTCTAGAACGTGGAATTTATGCTAATGAGCTTCTTTGAATTTTCGATGTCCCTCTTTTCTTCTTGTGATAGAAAACTTTCCATGCGGATGCTTTATGGTGTTCAAAAGAAATGTCAATCTTTCACATCTACATCATGTTTCCATGAAAGTCTTTACACATTGCATTGTGAACGTATTAGTACATGCATTAATGCAGTTGAGAGTTGATTCGGACGCCAACGAGAGTAAGTGCAGACTGGGTTGAAGATCTCCATTCAACCGGCAAATGCGTCAAATGCGGGAAAATTATCATATTAGGTAGATAGAATATGATTTTCAGCATATAAATAATATGAGTGGAAACATATACTATGACCCATCTTAAATTTTGAGACCCATGTTCTCCCTTTAGTCTAATCATGGAAACCCATGACCCACACATATTTAAATTCTCTATTCCTTTGTTTTCCAATTCAATATTACATGTTTCTGATCTTGATATTTTCTAGGGTTAATACCCTGAAAAACCCAAAACTGGTAGACTTATGACAAATTTACCCCAAACTATTTTTTTGACCATGAAAAACCCTAAACTGGTATACCTATGACAAATTTACCCCGACTAATTATAAAAAAACCATAAATTGGTACATTTATGACAAATTTACCCAAAACTAATTTATTCGATTGCAAAAAACCCCAAACTGGTAAATTTGTGACAAATACATCCTATGCTAAATTGGATTAATGCCACGAAAAAAACCACAAAAATTGTAAACTGTGACAAACGGAGAATAAAATCCTAAATTGGTATACTAGTCAACTGTCATCTGTCATTTAACTTAATAATTTGAGAATAAAATTTAACGAAAATTAACATAAGGTAAATTTGTCACAAGTGTACCAGTTTGGGGTTTTTCAGGGTATTAACCCTATTTTCTAACTTTATTTTGATCTTAAATGCACATGCCATCATCTAATGAGAGGAGTGCGGATTAAAAGACAATGTGAATAGATGAGATCCACCACTTATTTTGAAAAAAAAAAAAACATTTTTATGCTTTGTCAATTTCTTGACATTAACTCATTTCCAATCTCTAAACCTTCCAATGTCCTATAAAAAAGTCTAAACCATTCAATGCTTTTCCATATCGATATTGGTCGTTAGTATTCATTTGAAAGCCTACCCCTTTCTTGAGTCAGGGAAAAATTACCTCTATAGCTTGCCACCTATTTTATCGTAAACTAAAATTTAAGTTCATTTTTTTCATAGTGACACGTAATTATTAAACTGATGATAGTTATAAAATTGACAAAAAAAAAACCTTTCCAAATATCACTATTTAAATAAATTTTCACTAACAATTACATCTATAGTCATAAATAAAACCTAAACCTAAGTGTTTTAAGAAATATAGATAGATGGAAAAATAAATCATCTTACCTTATAGTATGGCCTGCTCATTGAATGCGGTCTGACTTGCATTCTCTTACCGACCCAAGTTGCAAAAGCTAACCAACGGTCAATGTCAACTTGGTATCAACTTCACTTACTTCCCAAAATTCAGTCCCTTGCATTGCATAAAAATGAACCACTTTTACTAAATTTTTAATGCAGCGTTGAGAGAGAGTGAGAGATAAGGAATGACATGACATTGAATTGACAGATTCTTTTTATTAATTTGATAAGAAAGTAAAAAAGTAATCACTAGAAGTAATGGTCCACCGAGATACAGGTACTTGTCGGATTCCACTTAAAGCACCCCTTCTTTTTTGTTCTTTTTCATTTAGTTACTTAGGATATAGGATTTGGTTTCCAATTTTGGTGGAGGTCTGCCCATTTAGAATTCAGGATTTACGAAGTTGCAACAAATCTACTGTTTTGCTTTGATGGGTTGTAGTTGCAATAGCAGTAGCAAATCACCCACCTTTGATGTGGACACTTCAATTTTTGTTGTGGGATGTTAAGGGGTTGTTTGGCAACACGCTAAATGGTGCCATATTTTGATTTTTTGTTCTCGGGATCAGTTTGGGGACAAAATCGCGTTTGGTAAAATTTTTGTTCCCGGGAACAGATTTGGAGTGGAATCAAGAATTTTAAAAAAAAAAAGTCGATCCTTGTTCCAAGAACAAATTTGAGAATCAAAACCAACTCTTCTTCTTTTTCCCTTCCTCCACCCTGCGATCGTCGTCCACCACCGCCTGCCGCCGTCTGCCGCTGCCCACCACTGCCAGTCACCGTTCGCTGAAGGCAAGCCCAGCCGCCAATGGCCAGGTGGGCCTCGCCTAGCCCCGTCGGTAGCCAAGTGAACCTCGCCCAACCCCGGCAAGGCCCACCTGGCCACTGGTGAAGTTGGGCAAGCCTCACAACGCCCAGCCCCAGCAAGGCCCGTCTGGCTAGCGACAAAGCTCGCCCAGCCCTGCCAGTGGCCAGGCAGGCCTTGCCTTGCCCTAGCAAGGCCGACCTGGCCACCGGCGAGGCTCGGCCTGTCACGCCCCGATCCTCGAGCACACACACATCTTTCTACTTGGTTGATTTTAGAATGCGATATCCCAGGACTTTATATCGCCGACCCTTTCATTTATTAAGCACATGCGAACGAAATTATAAATCCCCAGACAATAAAATAATAGGATAGAAAAGCAGGCCACATTTTTCATATTGAAATCTACAACCAAACCTTTATACATGGCATTAGACAAAGTACTTCACAAACTATTCACAACTTCAAAATCTCACTCTATCTACATATATACAAAGGGTTCACCAAGAGATGGGATTTCAATCATCATTTGGGTCATACTCAGGATCGTCCTGATCCTCTTTTGACCCTTCTGATTCGCTCTCCTCTTCCTCGGGCTCCTCCTCTTCTCCTTCATGCTCATCCTCGGCTTCAGATGTTGATTCATCTTCAGGTACCTCTTCTGTTGCACCCCAATCTTCGTCCTCCTCTGGTCCTTCCACCTCCTGCTCCTCAATCTCACCACCCTCATCGTTCTAGTTGTCATCATCAACTGAGTACACAGGAGTGTGGGCTTCAGCTACAAGTGCTGGGTCCTAAACATTAACAACCGACTCATCCGCATGGTCTGCTGTACCCTCCTCAAACACTTCTTCCAAAACGTTTACTGGCACGTTGTTCTCAGGTATGGGCCCCTCTCTTCGCCCGTCAAAGTATTCACGATACCATGACCTATAAGGGTGGGGCCTCATATCATTTTCTCCTACGTCAACCTAGACGATTGACTTAACTAGGACATACTCTAGTCCTTCTGGGTGAGGGTGAATATGGTAGTGGATTTCTAACTCGGTCACCTCCTAGGGAATATTGAATTGCATGGCGGAACAATGAGGTGGAGGAGGTGGAGGTGCTGCCATCTACGAGCCTAAAATGTTGTTTCATAACAGGGATGAGACTACGTCTCAGCAAGTTCTACCCCACTAAGACTCAATTAGGAAACCAATACGCTAATCAGACTGCCTATGCACACACGGGTCAGAGGACTTACCTTGGCCTCATATTTCACCTGCATATTAGTACAATTCAATAGACACCTAAGCAATCACATCATAGATCGATATCTTAATCAATCGACCTCGTCAATTTCATTTCAATCGGACCATTTACTGGTCATTTCAATTCAATCAATCAATTCACGACAAACGGGTCAAATCATATCGGTGATTCCATCAATACTCGATAATTATTCTCAACGTTCCAATTCAACATTCCCACTCCAAAAATAGACTCAAGGCTCTAGAGGTGACCCAACACGAAGTCTTGTCATCGTGCAGTACTTAGTTCTTGACCACAAATAATAATAGTATAAGGCACTAGAGGTAACTCATACAAAATCTCGTTATCGTGTAATACGTAATCCTTCACTACAAAAAGCAATAATATAAGGCACTAGAGGTAACTCACACGAGAGCTTGCTATCGTGTAGCACTTAGCCCTCTATTATGCATGACAATACTGCAAGGCCCTAGAGGTAATTCCTATGCTACTCAGGTCGCCATGTAACACTTAGCCCTTGACTATAATAAGCAATGGTATAAGGCGCTAGAGGTGACTCACACGAAATCTCACACTCGTGTAGTACTTAGTCCTTTACATGCTCACGACCCATCAGGTCTCCTCAACTCGACACATATCACCTTAATTCCCCATAGTCAACATGCCCTGACTATAAGCCATCACATAATTATTCACTCCCGGCCAAAGACATTGTGCTTCGCACTTAAATTCCTTAATTAAAGTAATGTATTGACCTAATTTCTTCATATTAAAAATACCCTATAAAATATCGTGCGTGGGCACACAGCTGGCCTTAGCCAAAATATGATATTCTTCTTTCCATAACTCCCACATTTTTTGTAGTCCACTCAAATATTTTTGGCATTATCAACCGATGCTCGATTATTCTTCAATTAATAACCAAAGATTATTCAGTTAAAGAATAATTCCCAATTTCACAATTAATTCAATTCAACGCAAAATAAAGCTCAATTAAATAAATGGACTGCGCCACGACAATCAGCATAAAATTCTAGTCGTCGGCTATCCCTGCCTAATTTCTGGAAAATAAATAAATAATTTAATTAATTTCGAAAATTAATAAATAAATATGATAAATCCAATTTAGGCTCGTAATGCCTAATTGGAAGCCAAATCAGATCGGTAAAAATTCCGAGATACATTCAATAAATAGTATATGCAATTCTCTAGCTAAGTACACTAACTACTTAACTAATATGCAATGCAATTAACTAATAATCACTAATCCATGCTAATTTAACCACCTATTTGCACTTAATTAAATCTAATCAACCCTTAAGCATCATTAGTCTACTAAGTAAGGATTAGTGAGATTACTCATAGGAATGAAACGCAAGTCGGATCAATCCGACGGGGACAACGCGAGGGTCATTTCTTCCCAAAGCAACTCACAGGTTCGAGGCCCGGAAAAGGCCCAAACCGGCCCATGAGTGCGCTGGAAACCCACTCGGTGGGTTGCGGGTCTTGGCTGGAAAAGCCCATAAGACAACAGCAAACAACTCCAGCAAGGGCGGCCAGGCTCGGGGGAAGGTAGGTGGTGGTCCGGCAGGGCTGAATAGCGGCCAGAGGTGGCCGAACAAGGTTGGACAGGGGCAGAACAGGAGCTGGGGTCGCATGGTGAGGATGCTTGGATGGTGGAGAGGGCAGGTGGTCGCGCGGCTGCACATGTGTGCGTGCGAGGAAGGGCGACCGGTGAAGCATGGGCAGCGACAGCGAGCGGCTCCGATCCCAAGCAAGTTGCTTCCGTATCTTGGCTGGAAAAGCCCACAAAACAGCAGCAAACAACTCCGGCAAGGGCGGCAAGGCTCGGGGGAAGGTAGGTGGTGGTCCGGTGGGGCTGAATAGCGGCCAGAGGTGGCCGGACAAGGTTGGATAGGGGCAGAACAGGAGCTGGGGTTGCGCAGTGAGGATGCCTGGACGGTGGAGAGGGTAGGTGGTTGCGCGGTTGCACGCGTGTGTGTGCGAGGAAGGGCGACCGGTGACTGGTGAATCGTGGACGGCGACAGTGAGCTGCTCCGATCCCAGGCAAGCTGCTTCCGTATCTGCTGTCTTTGAACGGCCGAGAGGGAGAGGGAGAGGGAGAGAGAGAGAGAGGGAAGAAGAGATAAGAGTTGAAAAGTCAAAAAAGTAAAAAGGATAAAGGAGAAGTAAAGTGAAAGATAGCCAAACAACCAGTGGAGGGGAATTGGCACGAGGGAAAAGAGAGAGGAGGAGAGAGAAAGAGAGAGGATCGGCCAAGGGGGGGAAAGAAAAAAGGAAATAAAAGGAATCAAATGGTGTTTAGCCAAAAATGGAAAAAGAGAAAAAGGAAATGGGAGGGAACTAAAAAGAATTTCCTAACATAGAAACTCTCATCCCATTTTCTTTTGAATTAGCTCATTTAATCTTAAAAGAATTCCAACTAGAGCACTTGATCCCCAATTGCATTTCTGCAACCAATTTCCCTCTTAATTTTCTCTCAATTAAATCTCACAAAATCAATTGATGTCTCAAACATCAAATTAATTATTTTCCTCCTCCAAGGATCCCTCAAGCTTCTCAATTTCTCAATCAGAATTAATCCCCGGCTTCAACTGAACGAAAACGGCCCTAACCTGACTTTTTTCCAAAAAGTATTGTCAGAAAAATCTTCTGAGATTCGTGAATCCTAGAATTTATTGTGACATGATAGAACCTTCAATTTCTGAAATCGGACTTGAATCGGTGGTTAATTTCCATTTGGCGCGTTTTTAGCGTGACCTAGGCTACCGGGTGATTTTAAAAAAATTTTAAGGCAAATGACCCATGGTCGATTTTCTTCGAACCACTATGAACCCATTCGACTCAATGGTGGCTCTCGATTGTCGTGAAAATCTCGAGGATTCAACTACGGACATAGGATACCAAAACGATAGTAAAATCATATTAGTATCAATCGACGAGAATTTTCCAATTTAGTGGAGTCACTCACTATGACACCCCTCGACGGCCCCCGATCCGATTAGGGTCGCCACAGTTCGCTTACCATTCACTTTGCTTATTAATATATCACTCTGATACCATTTCAAGTGCAGCGGGTCCATACAACTTGGGGGTTTACAATTCTTTCTTCTTTTTTTTTCGATCGGTCCCTTGTGCAATTTATGTGCGGAAGCACATCCAACAACTCCCTTCCCTATATTTAGAGAACGATGCACACTTACTAAACATTTATAGGTAAAAGCCATACACTTTTTATTTACTTAAATCAGATGGACATCATTCATCGGTACATCAAAATGCCATAGTCTTCTATATTCGGCTACACTCCAAAAGATGACCGATGTTTCCTCAAATAGTCATACACTTCCATCGATCAGTGTCGGCGTCCTAAAGCTTCTTCCCTTGCTATCCTCCTCCTCACGGTCACATCCAATCGTTCAAACCATCTACTAATCTGAAATATTGGTCCCCAAAAGGGGTGAGTACAACCACTCAGCAAGTAAAGGAAATCCAATAACAACTCAATGCATCATACAAATCATACATGCATTGCAGGCGTAACTTACCTTGCAGCCATGCGTAATACTATCATGCATCATCATGCCTTATCATCATGCATATCATATCATCATATGTCATCATCATAATCATCATCATGGCATCATTATATCATACATGTCATCCTTATCATGACATCATCACATCACATATTATCATCATCACCATCCATATCATCATGCATATCATACCATGGGTGATCATCATATCACATCACATATTATCACCATCGTCATGCATATCATCATGCATATCAAACCATGGGTGATCATCATATCATATCACATATCATCACCATCATCATGCATATCATCATGCATACATACCATATCATGCCATGAGTTAATTTTCATCCTTATCTTTAAATTTGGTCACCACATCACCCTTCCTTGATTCATCAATTTCATCCCATATTTTACACTCGCATCCCATGCGAGAAAAACCTCCGGGCATGTATCCAAGATACAAGCAGGCATCCGGCCCCCTCCACATTTCGGGCATCTCGCATCCCAACTAGCATCACGAGGAACCTCCGGGCATGTATCCAAGATACAATTGGGCATCCGGCCCCCCACATTTCGGGCATCTCGCATCCCAACTAGCATCACAAGGAACCTCCGGGCATGTATCCAAGATACAACCGGACATCTGGCCTTTACCCTTCTAGCCAGGCATCTCGCACCCAAATCCTGGCATCGCGAGGCATTCCCTTCGGGCAAAGACCTCCGACAGGGCTTCCGGCCCTCCCACATTCCGAGCATCCTGAATCTCCCAGGGAATTCCGGCAATGTATCTATACATTCCGGCCATCATCCTCCTCCACAACCACTTCCTCATTTACCATCATCCACATATACCATTTCTTTATCTCAATTTAACATGGCAATTGGCATGGTATCAAACAAATCACACTTGACATGGAATTCACACTTGCATCTCAATTCATATGCCATACACATGCCAAAACTTTATCCCATACACATGTACAAGGACCATGTCATACGCATACCAAGACTTTATCACATATACATCTCAATCCAATACATGTGCAAAGACCTCATCACACATATGCCACACAAATAGAATTGAATCCATGGCCAAATAAAAATCCATTTTATTTTATTATTATTTTATTTATTTATTTTCATAAATAAATATTAAATTTAATATCTATGATTTTCCCAAAATCATAGTATTCAAACAATCACTAAAAAAAATCAATAGGATCACAATTTCATACAAAATTCATGGCCAAATTGAATTTCTCATAATTTCACAATTTCCACAAAATAGCACATGATATTCGGATAATGCCCAGAATTGCACAGTTTCCAAATAAATTCGATTAAAATACTCATATGGCCTTCAAAAATTACGAAATTTTACAGGGTAATAGCCAAGACATTTTCACACAACTTTCATGAAGAACTCCAAGCCAAATTATTTTTAGATTAATTTATACAACCCCACGAAACCTCTGGAACCACTACCGCGTCGTCCAGAATACACATCTCCGAAATATTAAGATTTCACCCATCTATTCTCTTCCGTCTCCTCTGAAATTTGAGTATGTTATGTACCAAGGTGTCCTTTACAAGTTTCATGAAGAGATCTAGGTCAAATAACCAAAGTATGGTCACCATTTAAGTCCATCAAGTCTCGGGTGTCTCGGAACACATCACCAGAATCATCATCTCCAAGATCTAGCCGATTTACTAGGCTATACTTGTTCATTTCTCTTCAAATTTGAGTATGTTGTAGTTTAAGATATTACTTACAACTTTCATGAAGACATCAAAGTCATATTTTCATCACAAACCAACATGCAACCAAGAATCCAACAAGAAGTCAGTGAAAACATCACAGATCTGGGGTCTCCGTATAACAAGGCTTTAACCCCTCAAATCTCCATCATTTTTCACGAAATTTCAGTATGTTATACTACAAGAAGTTAGCTACAACTTTCATGAGATATCACAGCCAAAATCGAACTCTAAACATGCATGCAAGCTCTCACAACATTCTGACTCAAACAGTTCATACGAAAATATTCCAGATCTAGCATCTCCGTAGGATAAGGGTTTGACCCCTCAAACCTCCATAATTTTCCACGAAATTTCAGTATGTTATATTTCAAGATGTTAGCTACAACTTTGATGAAGAAATCGAAGCCAAAATTGGACTCTAAACACACATGCAAGCTCAAACAAGTTTCTGACCCCAAACTGTTCATGCGAAAACATTGGCGCAAGAGTAGAAAGTGGATTCCCAACTTGCCTCTAGACCTCACGAACAGCACGAGCGGACGGCACACGGCGGCGAACGGGCTCCTTTCTCTCCCTCTCGGCTTCCTCTCTCTCTCGCACGATCCTCTCTCTCTCTCTCCCTCACTTGGCAGAATGGCTAACCAGCCATTCTCTTTCCTCTTCTCCCCTTTTATATTGCATGCACTCTAGGTTTGCATGAGGGACAAGTGTTCTCATGAGGAGAACAAGTGGCAACAAGGAGAGGACAAGTGTTGGATGACATGCAAGGTTAATGGGCCTTCTTCTTGGGCCAACCTTGGGCCATCAAATGGGCTGGTCGACCACTCCTTTTTGGGCCTCTATTGGGCCGGCCATCTTGGCCCATTAAAGGCTTAGGCCAAATGGGTCTAAGGCCCATTCTAAAAATTGACATTTTCCTCTCTTTTTTTTATATATTTCTTTTATAAATATTTTAAACTTTAAATTTTCCACATGGCCAAAGTCTTTCGACATTTCATTTATTGAAATTTAATTTATAAAATGCATGGCCAAGCATAGATTATTAATTTATCCTATAGTCCTATATTCAAAATTCATAAACACAAGCACAATAACACATAGCCTTAAGAAAACTAATGGCTAACACATAGACCATAGGTAATTTCATTACCTAATTATAGGCTTTAATTTCTCTAGAGGATGACTTGAATTTTTGGGATGCCACACTCACGATCAGCCACACATCTCAGTCGAACAGACCTATCTCTGATCTTAAATCGATTTTTAAATGTGCCGAAATGGCCTTTAAAGATGAGTACGATCGATAAGCCGATTCCTGATCGAATTCTCAAGTTTATTGCCTTAAAATTTCTTAATTACTTACCCAGACAGTCTAGTTATCTCAAGAGTGATCGGCTTTGTAAATAGCCCTATAAATGCATCAACAAAATGCCCGATTAATTCAGTAGAAAACAGGTTGAGAAATTCAAGATGTCACATGGCTGACGAGGGCCGACCTCACCGACGGTCGGCAACGCTCTGATGAGGTCGCCGGCCCTCGTCTGGCCGATCGCCGATCCGGTGATCGGCCATAAGAAGAAGAAGAAGAAGACGAAGAAGAAGAAGAATAGGAGAAAAAGGGGAAAAAAAAACAAAGGAAAAAAAGGGAAAAAAGTAAAATTTTTATTTAAAATTAAAAGTTTTTGATTTTGAACAGAATCAATGAATATGGTACCAAACACAATTCTATTCCAAAATCAGAAATTTTGGATAGTTACCAAACGGCTTAAAATGCTTAGAATCTGTTCCCGGGAATAGAATAAAAAAGAATCATTTATGATTAAAATCTATTTTCGGGAACAGAATCATTACCAAACGCGCTCTAAGTGTCAACTTCGTCAATATTCACTTGGCCCCCACCTCTCAACTCTCTGGCGGACCAAACAAACCCGTTAAGCTTTCGATTTTAGTTTCAACTTGTTTGATTCTTTTGACATAAACCTAAGGTCGTTTTGGGCATTGACTCATAATATAGAACCATTGACGGAATGGAAGTAGTCTGCTGATGAAGTAGTAATCCAACATTTGCAATAAATAGTGACTAGTCATGCAAGTTTCTCCAGATAACTTTTTTGCGGGTAGACATACAAGTTTCTCTTTCATCATTTCTCAAATATGGGAAAGATGACATTGGCAAACCATCATCCAAACGAGAAAATTGTCCAAAAAATCATAAACCTATTACACTTTTGTCAATTCAGTCCTAAATATTTTCATTTCTTATCGATTCAGTCCATCCGGCCAATTTTGGCCGGAAAATGTTGACGTGGACGTCAGCGGTGCCATGTAGGACCATCGGCACTAATGTGGACAAATTTTAATAATATTTTTTTATTTTTTTGAATTATTATTATTATTATTATTATTTTTTTATGTTTTTTGCCTACTTTTTTTTTTTTTTTTGGCTTCTTGGCCTTTTCTGGTGGCTGGCCACCGACCATAGCTAGCCGGCTAGCCTCGCCCGCTACAGGCAAGGCCCAAGCCCGGCCCAGCAAGGGTCGCCTAGGCGAGGCCGACCCTCACCCAGGCCAGGGCTCGCCCTCGTCCAGGCAAGCGTCGACCTCGCTTAGACCAGATCTGGCGAGGCTGGCCCTTACCCTTGGCCGAGCGGGCGTTGGTTGACCAAGGGCGAGGGCTAGCCTCACCAGATTTGGTCTAAGTGAGGGCTCCCTTTAACAGATCTGATGAGGTTGGCCCTTGCCCAAGCCAGGGCGGCCTCGCCCAGTGTCGCAGTCGCCTGGCCAATGCCCGGCAAGGCCGCCCTAGCGTGAGGGAAGGTCAGCCTCGCCCAAGAGACCCTTGCCAGGCCGCGCCTAGGCAAGGGCTCTCCTCGCCGGGGCTCCTCCTAGCTTGGCCTGGCCACGCTTGTGGCGAGTGAGGCCAGCCGGCTGGTTGTGGCTAGTGGCCAGAAGTTGCCTGTGGCCGGTGGCCAACCATCAAAAAAGGCAAAGAAAAAAAAGAGGAAAAAAAAGAAAAAAAATAATTCAAAAATATTAAAATATTATTAAAAATTGTCAACATCGGCATTTTCCGGCCAAAATTGGCCAGATGGACCGAATCGGCAAGAAGTGAAAATGTTTAGAATTAAATTGGCAAAGTTAAAAAGTTTAGAACTGAATTGATAAAAGTACAATAGGTTTATGACTTTTTGGACAATTTTCCCTCATCCATGCTAAAGACAAAAAATTGGCATCTGCTAAGTAAAATTCTTGAGTAGCAATATATAACAAGTCAAGCTCGTGAACAAAACACATCTAGAGCAAGAAGGTGCCACTTTGCACATCTCGCCATTCAAACAAATGAAAAGCTTCCGTAATAGATTCCCTCGCTTGCAGTGGCCACCATCCACATCATTATCGTGTGAAAAGGAAAAAGTTGCAACATCGTCTCTCTTTGAATAACAAAATGGAAAGTGACAACACGAATACAAGCACCAAACCACAAGCCATTGTCTTTAGGCTTTCCCCACTAATTTGTTCACATTACCCATATACTGCACTGCATAACACTCGTTGTTTTGTTTGTATTACCTATACCTTGAGTTCCAAATGTGAGCGAAAGAGAAACTTCGAAGCAACATTTAAGAATTCTGCTGCAAGGATTACCCAATGAAGCCCTAGTTCTTTCAAGAACTAATTTACTTAGAACACAACAAACCATTTCTTACTCTTTCTTGTGCCAGTAATCAGTATCCAGAAGTACTGGATAGAGATCATTACCAGATGCAGACGAAGCGATTCCAGTCCATGGCCCTTCAATAGACATACTCTTGGTGATATTCTCACCAACTGCCTGATGTTCATCACCTCTAAAATGCTTCCTCATGGCCTCAATTTTCTCCTCAGTCATGATAGTGCCCGCAGAGTCCAGCACTGGAACAGCAACCTTGCCTTCAAGCATGCTAACCACAGATGACATTGGCGGCCTTAGTGCTGGAGTCACATTACTACACATCAGAGCTACCTTTATCAATGCCAGCGCTTCCTCTTTGTCAAAGTGAGAACCAAGCCTTGGATCAACTAGTTCTATCAAATTTCCTTTCTCCTTCAGAAAGTGTGCCTAGATACAGAAATGTAAAGTGAACGTATTTCCCTTTCAAGCTTCAGGTATTGATCAGTTGCCAAATATGCTCTAAATACTGAAACAGGAAGAAGTATATTATCTCCCTTGATAATTACGCAGCAAATGCAGTTGATAAGCACCTGCTAGATTTAGGGTAATAATGGATAATAAGAATCGAATGAGTCAATACAGATCAAAACATGATTTTTTTTACTGATTTTAAATAAAAGATACTAGACTACAACATCACTTACTAATGGTTAAACGGTTGCCAAGAAATCACCTACACCGCTTTAAAATCGCTAGCTATTGTCGAGTTATCAGCACGAATTATTTGTCAGTGTCATTACATGAAACAGTAGACTCGTCTTTCAATGTTCTTGATTATGCAACTCAGGCGACAGTCAGATTTAACGAGGACTAATAATGATTGTTTGCTCTAATGATTGCCTACTCAAAGCAAAACAAAATCTAACTTAAGGACTCAATTATATGAATGTGAAAAAAGTTATACCTCAATTGAAAGTATATGGATATTCCGGTCAAGACATGGTCTTGAAAACTTTTTAATTTAACAGTAATTGCCAAAATTCAATAGTAGTCGAAGGACTTGTTTGGCGCTAATGAAACTACAGGGAGTATGAATGTCAAGCATAAAAACATAAAGACTAAAACTGAACTTTCCAGATCCACCCTAAATTATGGGGTCAACTTCCCCAAATTTTAAGGAATAGAATTTCTTCATTCCAATATATATATATATATATATATATATATATATATATATATATATATATCTACATGAAAATTCGGAGTAGACCAACATGATAAGAAGAATTGGATTAATTTGAAATAACAAATTGCACTTAACAGCATGACAATTTGTTAAGCAAGTTTCAATAGCTGTTAACTATGAAACTCCTTTGCAACCATTGAAAGTGCATGTGAGGATTTAAATACAGATATGATCATAATTGAAATGATAGAGTTGATTACCCAATCAAGTAGAATAAAGCATTCCTCAGGTTTTTGGGAGCTAGTGTTGCTCTGGCCACTAACAACTTCTAAGGCAACAATGCCAAAACTATAGATGTCGGCTTTGTCGGTGAGGTAACCATGCATTGCGTACTCCAGTGCCATATATCCACTGCACAACAAGAAAAGAGGTTGTGTTGCAACAAGGTAACTGCCTTAAATAGCACATACTTAATATTCCTAAAATTCAAAGAAAGAGTCATTCCTAAATGTGACGCTATGGTCTCAAGAGTAGAGGAAAAAAACAAATGCATCCTAATATATTCTAATATCATTTACAAGAATATTTCAGGAAAAAAAAAAACAGACCATTGTCGTTCTTCTTAATTTTTTTTTTGTTGGTTTGAAATATAAGTATCATTTATAAGATGACCTACATGAGCTTAAGGGCATTTCCCAGCATTACAAAGATATCTAAGAACGTGCAAAAATGGAGTGAGGGAATCTCCATATAGTACTCAATATTACATTTATTTGGGAAGGCCTAAAGTTTTTGTAAAGTGAAGCTCGCCCTGTAACAAGTTTATGAATTTTAGCCATGATAATGGGGACATCATTTGACTTGTTTTGGAAATGTCTATAGTTACGTTTATAGTTCTTTTTGTTGAATTAATGTTAGAGTTAGTAGAATGAACTTACAATTTTATCTTTTCCCTAATTAATCACGTTCCTTTCACAAACATGTTGACTTTTCACATGCATTAACACAAACTTCTAAAACATGTGAACATGTTTATCTACGTTTCTACATGTGCATACAATAGAAACATGGGCGAATTTACTATAATACTAAGTTATATTCAAATTAACAATTACATAAGTCAATATCAGAGTATCATTACTTAATGGTAGAGTATGACACAATTTACATTTTTTTCCTAATTAATGTGAAGAGTGGTGGGACAGTCATAAAGCTTTGTGGTTAAGCCGAATTTGTTGAGCATCATGCTTTGGGATGATGTGAATCCACCACAAAGCTCCATTCAACTCACTTTTCTTAAATCAGAATATATGTTTCTATTCCATGCTTTTATGTTGTCACTGGCTCCTACTTAGGTTAACAGGAACAAAAAGCAAGAAACTTACTAAGTTCCAGCAATCTTGGTGCTAATATGTGTTTTGTCCTCCTCATCAAGCTTTGCTAAACCAAAATCTGATATTTTAGGGTTGAGATCCTTATCCAGTAAAACATTAGTAGCCTTAATGTCTCTATGCACAATCTTCAGCCTTGACTCTTCATGAAGATATGCCAATCCCCTGGCAATACCCACGCATATCTTGTGTCTTGTCCACCAATCTAACTTTAACTGAAATTCTTTAGGACCTTCAATTGTATCAGAAGACATCAAAGCTGCTTTACTGCCATGTCATTAAATGAAGTCAATGAAGCACAATGTGATATCAAATTACCAAATAAAGCGCGAGCAAGACTGTTATTTTCCATGTACTCGTAAACCAGCAAAAGTTGATTTCCTTCAATGCAGCATCCATAGAGTTTCACAAGATGTGGATGCTGAAGAGCAGAAATCGTCCCAATCTCAGTCAGGAACTCATTATTTCCTTGTTTTGATTTGGATGAAAGCTGCTTCACTGCTATAGTGGTGCCATCTGACAGAAAACCCTGCAATTCAACTTTGGCATCAAACATAAAGATGCAAGATGTGAATGCATAATTGCTTGGTACAGAGCAAGATTAGCCAGATAAAGCTAGAAGCAAATTCATGATTAAACAAGATATTTTCTTCAGGCAGCGAAGCTTACACATTTTTTCCTTTCACCAGGATCCAATGAGGGACTTCTCCAGTCAACTGGTTTCCAGTTAGATACCTAAACAAGATTATTTGAATGAGTCAGCTCCTCATGTACTTATACACTCTAACTGAAAATTATTTAAGACTTATACCTCAAAAATGCATTATTTAGCAGATTATTAGCATTTGTTTACTAGTGGTGTAGAAAAAAATCAGTTCAAGTCATGATAACAATATAGAGCTTTCAGCTAGAGATGAAAGATTAAGGAAATCAATGACAGAGGAAGACCCTGATCCCTGCGAAACTTGGAGTGCCTGGAGAAAGATTACCATAACAGTAGTACACAAAGCTGGACTAGTGAAGGGTACCTCCAAATTAGCTTATCAACTATTTCCTCGTGATAATGTTTTTGTCCTTCTAAGACATAAAATAAATAATTAAGGAAGGCGTGCCGTTGTCAAGCTTCAATCGTTGGGCAGAAAGATGAAAACCAATGTTAAACAGTCCAAGAAGCTTAGGACTACAGTTTCTCATCATTCTCAAAACTAGGGATAAGATACCAAGGTCCTCCACAGACCTTCTAAATAGCACTTAAGAGCTGCACTCACCAAACTTCTAGAGCCATTGTTGTGGAAAGAACCAAGTAGAGACCCTAAGGACTTTTGCTATATTTAATCTCCTATACATCATAAAATAGGCACACAGGACATGCATTGAGTACAGAAACATACAACTGTCAAACACTAAAGTATCACTGATCCATTTAACTCTTCCAGCGTAAACAAATAACTTTTTGAAACTTGTGAATCATGCGAAGAAATGATCAAAAGGGCTGCTCTTTAAGCAACAGAATATCAACAATCTACACCTGCTCCATGACTAAAGTCCCACCAAAATAATTACTTGACAATAATCATAAATTCTTAACCCAATTCATTACGAAATTTGGATGGTGAAGTAATAAGCATTCACAACCTGAGGACTTTGAAAGTTAAAAAATGAATATGTTATCATGGTCTAAGTTCTATTGATAGCTCAACTACTTTATGGTAAAAGTTGCCTGTAGCTTGACCACTAGAACAACTTGAGACTTTAGATTCTCCTACAAAATACAAAAAGAAGCCTAAGTTCAGCATCGAAGTACTTACATATGTTCTACTTTTTCCAGGCTGTTGTAGGATTTAGGGATTTCGCCACTCAGTTTGTTGAAGCTGAGGTCTCTGCAAAGCAAGTTTATGTGAATATATATTGAGAAGATACTTTTAACTGACTCCCTCAGGACACTCTTTGCGCATACTTCAAATGATTGTACAAACAGAGACAACATCAATGAACATGCAAAGTCCAGTTCAGATGTTTAGACATACAGGTCAACTGTCTAGTGCCTAAGCTTTCTACTAGACATTCATCGCCAGAGGCATTCATTGCCTAAATCCAAGTTTCAAGTTGGTCACATGCTATAAGTATACAAAACTGCTGTAAATCAAATTTACAAAATGGAAATTTCAATTTATATAACTAGAAATGCTATTTGGGCACTAAATTGAGAGCATCCCGAGGAATGCACCATATTATAGTTCAGATTGGGAGATTTCACTAATTTAATAGGACCGAAACTAAAGCTAATCATAATTTGTTGAAAACATCTCCTTCACAATATATTATTTATGAATAAAGGGATGCCGACTCAATACTAGGGTGCTTAGAAAAGGAAATATCAGCTACAGTGAATAAATAAATAAAGAACAAAATGAGGATTTCAAAAAACAGGTTAGGGAATAGAGTATGTGATAAGCCGCAGCAGAACCACAGAAATTTGGTCATTCAAGAATGTCAGAAAAACAAGAAATTAAAGCTCCGTTTGTTTCGTGGAAAATGTAATGTTTTTAGAAAATTTTTTCCATGAAGTTATTTTTTTAGGAAGATGAAAATATTCCGGTGCTTGACTGAAATCCTAAAAATACCCGGAAAATATTTTCCGTCATTTAGCATGGAAAATTTAATTTGATTTTCTAGGAAAAAATTGCCAAAAAGTTCGAATTTTTTAATTTATTTTTTTAATCCTTTTCTTTTAACTTCTTCCTCGGCCGGTTGTCGGCTATGGTGACATGCCACGGGATAAAAAAAATATTTTTATAAGAACAAACATTTCATTAACTAAGGATCCGAACTTGAGCACCAAGGACCTACACACGGTCATCACAGACTCAACCTAAGTGCTGGGGACTAGAGCTTGAGTGTCAAAGACCCAAGCATTGCTTTTATGTACTTGGGGTCAGGTAATGGGGCATTGGGCCTAGGCACCAAGGCTTCGGGCCCAGCCTTGATGGACTAGGCCCGGGCGTTGAAGACCTAGTCCTGAATGCCGAGGACCAAGAACCAAGCATTGGGGTTCCCGTGTCGAAGTAAAGAGTTACGGGTCCAAGCACTGATACCAACTCACAGTTTGGAAAATGTTTTCCAACTTTTTCAAAAGAGGAAATCATTTCCTAAATTTAAACATGGATCTTTCATTGACTCGGAAAACATTTTCCGTTAACTCATTTTCCTAAGCAAACCAAACGCCGGAAAATCAGGAAAATGTTTTTCGCGAGACAAACAAAGCCATGACAGAATGGCAAAATGTTGCTGTTAAAAGTAGCGTTTATTAAATCTTACAGAGATGACCACATGAACAAGAAGAATTGACTTGTATAGAGATGCATTTGAAGCCATGCTCTCGTTTGAACTATGAATGTTATGTCTGACAAGTGTACAACAGTCAAGCATAAAACTCCAGCTAGATATTGTAGGGCTGAGATTCGAGAATGTAAACCACCAGAAGGGAAGTTTCCAGACAATCAACCACTAGAAGCCTCCATTTTGCATTAATGCTCTTAAGAAGTTAAGATAACATATCAAAGCAAAAGTAAATTAGATGCAATGGGCACCACAACCAAGGTAAGAATTCTTGTGGTTTCTATTCCTGGAAAAGTGAAAACAAAGAGAATGTTAGAATATTTAAATAACAAATCACGCTTTCATCTAATAGCCTGAGTTTTTAGAATAGTTGACAATAGTTCCACAAATTCTCACAAAGAGAAAAAGCCCATATACTTTTGCGCGAAACTGTATATTCTACAGCAGAGGCCACAATCACCAAGAATTTAAATGCCACATCATTCGCAATTCAGCAATATCAACAGAAAATATCAAAACACCATTGAAGTCAGTAAGGGACCTTCAAGCCATCTTAAATGGGTTCTTTAACTGCAACCAATAGTCAACCAAAAACTAGTAGAAATTTCACTCCTTCAGGGTAAAATTATTTATTCTGCCTGGAATAGCCACAGGGAAAAGCCACTTTCTACTCACAACATATATAGATTTGTCAAATTTGCTAGATAACCAGGTAGCTCTCCAGTGAGATTGCAGCTCCTCAGAATCCTATAAGAAAATAACACCAATATTGTTACATTGCTAAGATGATTTGGCTCTTTTGCATAAAGTAAACTATCTGTGAAGGAGCATCTATCTCACAGTATTTCAATATATATACTGTTAAATCGTGGAACATGAGACTCAGGTCCATCGACGTCACTTATTCTCCTGCATATCAAAATCAAATAGAGCTTTATTTGATTGATAACATCTTAAAGAAAGAGAGATCAGATCGAAATGCCAAAATTCCATACTGACAAGTCAGTCAAATGCTCCAAAAGTGCGATCCCAGAGGGAATCGGCCCTCGCAATCCACTTCCTTGAATAATCCTGATGATACAATTCATAGTTGGAATTGTCTTGGTGGTACATCTATAGAGACCGACTTAAAAGGGGAAGAAGCATTAAGCCTTACAGTGTTTCGAGATTTGTCAAGTTCTGAATAAAATCAGGTATCTTTCCCGTGAACTGATTATCACCAAGTTGCCTACAGTGCATCAAACAACATGATTCATATGAAGGAGAAAGAATAGAAATGGCTAAATATTAGCTGAGTTTGTGGATACTGGAAACTAACAGTCCATATAATCCCGTGAAGTTAACAAATGTTTGAGGCAGCTCCCCCGTGAAATTATTTGACCTAAGCGCCCTGAAACAAGAAAAACCCATGACAACACATTGGTTAATAGAACCTAAATGCTGTATCTCTCAACAGATCACTCCAATGGATAAAATTCCCTCGCCAGATACAAAATCATCAGCGAATAAAAACTCGATGCCTAACACAGAAATTTGCATCAAGAGACTCACAATACATATAACCGGGACAAGTTCCCGAGCTCTGGAGGAAGAGGTCCAGAAAGCCAATTGCTTTCGACGTTTCTGAGCGGAATATGAAAGTTAAAATCTCGAAACATCAATCAAATTTAAAACAGCGAAGAGGGCAAAGGCGAGCGTCGGGATGAGTGGTCACTCACAATTGCCGAAGTGAGGATATGTTCCCCAACTCCTTCGGGATTGGACCAGTCAATCGGTTTCCAAATACAGAACTGCACCCACATCATCGCGTTTCGCCCAATCAAACAATAGAACATACACTCGTGAGAGAGAGAGAGAGAGACAGAGACAGAGACAGAGAGAGACAGGGAGACAGAGCATACATCCCACTCAAGTTCGTAGAGCCCCATTCTTTAGGAATTGTGCCGTTCAGGTAGTTGCGGGAGACATCACTGTTTATAGAGAGAGAGGATGAAGAAGAAGAAGAAGATCGAAAATGGAGAAAGGGGAAATGGAGAAAGAGAGTGCTTACAAGTACTCGAGGAAAGGCAATCTGAACAATCGAGGCGGAAGGGTGCCGGCAAGAGATTGCTTCTGAAGAATTCTGTTTTCGCAACGACACGAAGGCTTTATTCTAGCTTTACTTAAAAACTAGGCATCAATATGATGTTACAAAGTGGCTTTATTACATCTATTGATATGTATACATAAATCTCAATTAATTCTAAATGAAAAATTCTTCAAAAATTGCCTAAAAAAAAGGTTTTGTTTAAAGCAAATGAATATATACCTAATGTGAAAAGCACATATCACTCAAAGTATAGCTCTACCATGCATTAGTAAGAATAACATATGTAATAAGGAGAGAATAGCATTAAAATTTTGGAACTACCCTTACGATTAAAGTTAGAGGGAATATAACTCTAGTCACTTTGATATTTAATCATGATCTTTGAGTTTGACATTCCCATTAATCACTAAAGATATAATTTATATAATTAAATGCTAAGCATATAATATGCGATTGTATTGATTAAACTTATAAAAATTTGTATAACAATACCATGAACAATTATTATTATGCTCATAATTGCTTCATGAATAATTTTAATATGATAAGTGATTACGTATTGTTACTACATTTCGACCAAAAAATTGGCTAATGTTTTTTTTTTTAATGAAATACTAATATGGTGCAAAGAGATTCAATTCGGTAGCTAGTCGATTCTATAAAAAGAAAAGATTGGTGTGCAATTGCATGATTAATATTAAAGTCTAGCGAGGAATCCACGATGGTATAATTCATGAAATTGAGGGAGAAAGAGACATGCTGTAGACGTGGGAAATGGTGTTGTTGTGGGCGTCGGTGGAATTGTTGCAGGTGACGGCGTTGATAGTTGTATTAATGTCTTTGTCGACACCCCATCCACCCTCTACACCGCATGGATCCGTGTCGAAATCCCAATCCAATTTCCCTAACATCTTTGCTACTTCTTTCAACGCATCCACTGAAAGAGAAAAGAGCCGATAAGTCAAAAGGAACAGCAATGTATCATGCAAAACAAGCACAAAGAATGTCAGATTCATGTGTGCTTGAGGTTGAATATATGTATGAAAAACAAGCACCAAAAAAAAAAAAAAACTTGGTGTGCATTGGAGTCCAAAAGGTAAAGGAACAATATGATGAAAGCAATAAAAGACCGATGGGTTTATGTTTTTTTTTTTCACCTTCCTCTTGAGGTAGAAGAGTGGCGGTAGCAGCTAAGTTAGTGATGCTGAGAAAGACGAGCATAGAGAAGAGATATCGAGCTAACAAGAGAATCGTCATCATTTCAATCTCGAGCTCAAGAGAAAGAGAGAGATTTCCTGTTCTTTAACTGGAGTTTGTGTAAACAAAACTTGGCTAAGCGAGGGAGCAAGAGAGAGATAATTGTTAAGCGATCCAGAGATATATATATATGTGTGTGTGTGTGTGTGTGTGTGTGTGTGTGTGTGTGTGTGTGTGACTGTTAAGTGAATGGTCTTCATGAAAGAGGGAGAACAGACAAAGTCTTTTTTATCTAGATAAGTGAATGGTCTTTAGGAAAGAGGGAGAACATACAAAGTCTTTCTGATCCAGAGAGAGAAAGAGATATATATATATATGTGTGTGTGTGTGTGTGTGTGTGTGTATGTGTGTGTGTGTGTGACTGTTAAGTGAATGGTCTTCATGAAAGAGGGAGAACAGACAAAGTCTTTTTTATCTAGATAAGTGAATGGTCTTTAGGAAAGAGGGAGAACAGACAAAGTCTTTCTGATCCAGAGAGAGAAAGAGATATGTGACTGTTAAGTGAATGGTCTTCATGAAAGAGGGAGAACAGACAAAGTCTTTTTGATCCAGAGAGAGAAAGAGATATGCAACTGTTAAGTGAATGGTCCTCACGAAAGAGGGAGAACAGACAAAGACTTTTTGCTCTTATATATTTGATGTGAGAGTGATGTGTGAGAGTGAGAGAGACACGACCCCAAGTCTTACTTGATTGTAGGAATATCCATCTAGAATTGAGTTGTTAAG
The DNA here is from genome assembly GCA_019915185.1 of Eucalyptus camaldulensis. Taxonomy (NCBI): domain Eukaryota; kingdom Viridiplantae; phylum Streptophyta; class Magnoliopsida; order Myrtales; family Myrtaceae; genus Eucalyptus; species Eucalyptus camaldulensis. Next base: position 17,932,789 of record JAHSVA010000005.1, read on the forward strand.
CTTTTGTCCATCTCTTCTTGCTTAACAACATTTTTCATATTGTTGGTTTATCCAATCCCTCTTTTCATATTGTTCTTCCAATGAAAATAGTCTTTTTCATAGCTCTAATTTTGGCGGTCAAACACCAAAATTTTGGATGTCGACTTAAAGTTAAGTTATATAGAAAATTATGGATTAATTTTTAGCCTCTAAAAAAATCCATTAAATTACACAGCAGAGCACAAGTCAGTGCCAAAGCACGGAGCAGGAGAAGGGACCGCTGGGGTAGCCTAAGGACTGGCCAGCACGTGAGAGACCAGAGGGTGAAGGGTCTCCGCCGATTGGACTCTTCTGTAGGTCGAGAGCCTATAAAAGGAGGACTCTAGATGCTGACTAGGGAGTTCGGAGAGGTTTAGGACAAAAGGGACAAAAGCAAAAAAAAAAAAAAAAACCAGAGAGAGAATAGAGAGGAAAAAAGGTCCGTGGTGAGAAATCGACAAGTGTCCTCCGACGACAAACACACTCGAAACTCGACCGACAACCTACCGATGTCAGCCTTCTTCCCCAGCTAAAGCCACGGTAGGTCTTGGTTCGAATCTTGTTTGTTCTTCTTTCGGGTGCATCACGTCAAGTTCCCGAGGATTCTGGCTCAGGGGCAAGCGAGGCAACCAGACATTGTTTGATCTATCAAGCTCACCCTCATTTGTTGCCCTCGAGCCAGTTAGGGAGCACCACCGACGGCCCCTTTTTTCCCCTCGTCGTTCTAATTTTGTGGCCTGATTTGGGCTTGCCGAACCAGGCTACCTTTGTCAGTAAGTCCATGAGTGTTCCCTGGTCGCTTTAGGTTTGAGGAATCTGGGCTTGTTTTAATGTGGAGAGTATAAGTGTGATTCGGCATTGATAATGGTGGGCTTAGTTCGGCTTGTTGAGTTTGGGTTTAATTTGGTTGAGTGGACTTGGAATTTGTCCTGGTTGTGGCGGAATTGCGCTTCAGTTGTTGAGTCCATCCCTTTCTTTAGGCTTTTATTCAGAGCCCGACTCGAAGGCCCACGGTAGTCCACATCTTGACCGGGTTCTAAGGCCCTACCCGAATACGCATCTTTGGAATAAAAAATTATTATTCTTTAAAATATTTTTAAAATTAAAAAATTAAAAAATTTCTGATTTCTTTTTCATATTTTAGTTAGGATAAATCTTAATAATTACTTTTTGAGTAGTTGTATCTTAAAATATGTGAAAATCCTTGATAAATAGATTGTGCTTTATCATATTGTTATTTGCATATTTCCATTATTTCGATTGTGCGCTTTTTATAATTTATTTCCTTAGCATAGTTAAGAATACATTTCTTGGACTCATGAATGCTACATGAATACTTTATTTGGTGATTGAACAAGAATAAGTACCAAAAGGGCATTAGTTGGCTAATTAGTGTAATTAAGTTCCCGACTTTAGATTATCTGGTTCAAAGTAAGTAAGCCTCCTAGTACTTTATTGGAGATCTAATCAATCCACCTTAAATTGATTAGTGTCGTGATTTGTATGTTAAAAACTCAAAACATAAGTTGCGAATTAGTACTTGAGAGAGTCTGAGCTAGATTTGAACTTAACAATCCATTAGCCAAATTATTAGTGGTCCATCCGAGGATAGGTCGCAACAATTTTGCTATGACCATATCTTAGATTTTAGTTATTATACAATTAATCGATGGTGGAGTTCAAATTCCATTATTCTTAGAAACTTCATTAGCTCATTCGGGGTTATGGCTGTGGAGACCCAATAATGTGGAGGCCAATGAAATACCCTTCAAGCCCTACAAATCAATTAAGTTCAAATCTTCGAACCTAGACCCAATATTATTTGCACACTGTTGATGGTATCATATATGTTAAATATTAATAATGGAAAAAAAATTTCCTATTAAAGTGGTTACAAAACAAAAATATCATATATGAGTTGGAATCTAATTTAGATAGATGAAATAATAATATCTTAGGATTTTTTAGGACAACAATTGAATTGTACAATTGTGGAAACTGAAATATTTGGCAACTTAGTCTATCCCATTCATTAATAGGTGCTTGTAAATTAGCATATCTAAGTCTCTGTTGATGTTGACAAGTGTTTCACCCATTCAACATGGAATTATTCGAAATAGATTTGATCAAATTTGGATTCGGAGCATGAGGGTTTTGTACTTTCACTTGCTTTGGCCTAACATGGCCTCTTTTATCTCTGTTCCATGTTATAAATCTAGACACCAACTGTAGAAAAATCGGCACTTAAAACAAAAGTTTAGACTCAAACCAAATACTAATGGTTCCATGGGTGAGGTCGTGCACAAGACTTAGGCAAAACGTCATCTTCTATGCATGTTTAATCTGATTAATGTCAAGTCATGGAGGGTTATTTTAATATTGTTGGCCAACGCAATTATATTGGACCCACAAGTTTAGGAGAGCTTTGAAAATTCCAAGTTAGCTTTAAATGATGAATTCTAAGCATGTAATTTCATCATTTACTGTCAACCCTAGAACTTCGAATGTGCGAACATCCCACAATGGTTGATTAAAATGCAACTTCTCATAACACGTCGCCAACCCATTATGTTATCTTTTAGTTAAACGCATGCATAAGTACTTAATATAAACAACACCCAATCAAATAACAAACAACTGGGATAGTAAAAACACAACCAACATTCCCAAAATAGCACTTTCATTTATAAATTGTTAACTCTATGAAGTTTAATAATTACAAGCTTTTTTATGACCACTTCCTACCGACCATCTCGAAAACCCGTAGGGTCAGGGTTAACTTAAACTTCACTAATTATGATGCCAACTAAAAGTGACACTAGGCATGTCCACATCTTGATTCACCGAGACCTCAAATCACACGTGACGATTCTCCATACTATAGGCCTGAAAATATATAACGACAATGGAATGAGATATAAATCTTACTGAGTCAACTCCTAAACCTCGATTAGGAAGTCAATTCGCCTAAGAGGCAACCTAAACACGCAAAGGCATACAAACTTACAATGAGTGTAATCTTATTTACCCTCAACAACGAATCCCTTGGGTTGAGACTTATAGATTGTCTCTTCAAGCTCGTCATGCAGAAAAGCATTCTTGACATCAAGTTGCTTAAGTTCTAGATTCATAAAGGGCTACTAATGTGAGTAACGCACAAATAGAACTATGTTTTACAACTAGAGAGAACACTTCATTAAAGTCAATCCCCTTCTTCTGACTAAAAATCCTTCGCTACCAAACGTGCCTTGAATCTCTTATCGTCACTCCCAAAATTCCCTCTTTCATCTTCAATCCCGGAGCTTCATGTTGTCATTTAGCCCTCCCTGCAGCCAAACTCTAAGGTTGTTCAATTTCTTCTACTTCGTCTTTGATAGAATTTGAGTCTTGTTTATCCTTGTCACTTTCTAATTGAATAGGAACATCTTCAAATGTTTTCCAAGAATGCTTAACACAAAACTCCACCTCTTTTCCAACATTCTCCTTCTAGATACCCATAGGTTGTAGATTCAGTAACAACTTTCCTCTTTTCAAGTATGGAATTTTCATCAAAAGTAACATCTATACTAATTATAAACTTTGATGACTGAGGGACATAACACCATAACCTATATTCTTTAACTCCATCTATATAAACAACGAAAATACAATTCTCAGCCCTAGGTCCAAGCCTACCCTCTTTTACATGATAATAAGTGAGACATCAAAAAAATTTTAAATCAAAATGAGAAGGGTTACTTGATCATATGTCATTAGGAATCTTCCATTCAATTGTGATTGAAGAAGAACGATTCACCAAATAATATGTCGTGTTCATGGCTTCAACTCGGAAATCTTTCCAACGTCTAACATTAGAGAGTATACACTTAGCTCTTTCTAAAAATATCCGATTCATGTGCTCCGTTACCTCATTTTGTTGAGGTTGTGTACCCGACTATTCGATATTGAATAATCCCCAAGTCTTCACAGCATTTGTTGAAATCACCTCTGAAAAACTCAAGACATTGTCCATTCTAAGATGCCTTATCTTTTTCCCGATTTGATTTTCTATCAATAGCTTCCACTTATTGAATGTATCAAAAATGTTACTTTTACGCTTCAAGAAATAAACCCAGACTTTTCAAGAAAAATAATCAATAAATGTCAGAAGATATACTGCACCACCTTTAGATATTACTTGTGCTAGTTCTACAAATCGGAGTGAATATAGTCAACTGTGCCCTTCGGCAAGTGCACACCAGTATTAAAACTAAGTCTTTGGTGCTTCTCGAAAACATAATATTTGCAAAAGTCAAGTGAGACCGTATGATCTTGACAAAATAAACCATATTTGCTCAAGATAGTAATTTCTCTTTTGCTCAGTGGCTTAACTACTTATGTCACAACATTAATTTTTCAAAATCTGAAGAGGATGACATATTTAAAGAACCCACAATGGTACTTCCCTATAGAACGTGAAGATTTTTCTTTATGTTGCCTCTCATGACAATCAAGGAGCCTTTGAAATTTTCAAAACTCCACATGCACCTACATACATGCACCTAATGAAATCTAAATTGCTTAATGCAATAAGGTTTTTCTTCAAATCTGAGATGTGCCTAACACTTGTCAAAGTTCTTATTACATTGTCATAACATTTAATTTGCACTGTACAATCCTACAAACTGCATTTTTGCCTATCAAAATTGAACTACCACTGACTTTCTCATATGTGTGGAACTGTTCTCTATATGGACACGTGGTATGAACATGTTGAATCCAAAATCCATTTGTCATTGGCATGATAATCTGAAGACAAAATAGTAAGAACATTGTCTACATTAGCTTATTTGTTATTTTTCACTAGACTAGCTAAATCAGAACTCTTCATTGATTTCTTCCCCCTTAGCTTTGAGCACTTGACACTTACTTTTATAGTGCTCGAATATGTGACAATAGTAACATTTCACCTTACTCTTATCTTTGCATAATCTAGACTTCGAACACCCCTTACTATTACTATGTCTATCATGATGATTTGACTTTTCCTTGACAACTAAATCATCAGCTTTATCACCACTACTACTGTAACATCCTCAATTACAACCCCATGAGGATTGGCCATAAGGTCTTGAATAGATTGACCATGGGCCATTAGCCATGGGATCGTTTGGTTCAATCAGCAAGGAATCAAGGATCGGTCATGGTCTGACTCACCGACGGATCACAAATTGGTCGAGTTATTGACCGTGAATTGTCTATCGACTAGATCAATGAGATCGGATCACCAGCTCATAAGATGACTTTTGGATCATGATGATTGATCATGGTATGATTTTAGATTGGCAGATGGTCATGGGTTGATCCAACCGGTCATAGTGCTCGACTGCGGGTGATTCCGCCCGACTATGCACCAATACACGGACAACCCGACTCAATCAAATGCAATCGTCTTCTAACCAAAAATTCATCATTCCTTATTTAATTCTTACTGATCGGAAAGGAATTCTTGAATTGGTATGTCCAATTGTGGATCAGTAATGCACCGGTCATGAACCATAAAGATGGATCGGGTGCCAATTTGAAATGAGCCTTGGGATAGACCCAGCTATTCCATCACTAATTCTAAGGTCCATGAGTACCTTGGCTTACTGCTAGGCCATGGATAGCCTTAGGAGTGGCCTTAAACCGACTAAAGGACCAACGATCGAAAATAAAAGAATTGGTTGCAATAGGCTTAGTAATAGGCCTAGGGACCGGCCCAAGGGCCAGTCTTGGGTCTAGACGGACGCAACCGTGCTGACCATAGGGTCGGCTAAGGTGCTGACTCTCTAGGCCGATCGGCCGTCCAGGGGAACGGTTTTGGCGAGCTTGGGGCACAATGGCCGAACCTCGGGTGCATGTGATTCGGTTTTTTGAGGTGTACCTAATGATCCATTTTCCAACCCTGGAACCAACTTAGACGATGGATTTCTCCGGACCGCCTTCTTGAGGAAGAAAAAGACAAACTAAAGAATGCTCTAGAACACCCTCATTAAATGAAGGGGATGAAGTGTCCTTTGAATTTTCAAAAGCCATGATGAGGTCAAAAATATCTTTGACGGTTAAGAAAAGGATGGCACACACGTGGCCTAATCGGAAAGCGATAACCGAATCCCTCATTAATGACCTAAGGAATCTAGATGCCGAGTTAGCAACTTTGGTGCCATTATCTTCAAACTTCATTAAATGCCCATAAATGCGGGATACAAGTGGTCCAATGAAAGGGTGAAAAGCGGGCCATTGTTGATGATGGCTATAAGCTAGATTGCCATGCGAGACCTTTTTAGCCGTACCAACTCATTCTTTAGGCACAATCATTGGACAAGTAGGCTTGCCACCCAAAGACCACCATTTAAAAAAATTTAGAATGGACCATTTGGCCAGGTAATGATGGCACTAAGGAGTATAAATAGGAGGACTTATCATCATTTCTCACCCTTGCCATCCACTTTCTCCTTCCTCCTCCTCCTCACACCTCTCTCTCTTCTTCGGCCTTCAAGCAAGCCGCCCTCCCTTTATAGTTCATGTCTTAGTTTGAGGTTTATCTAGGTAAGTGTAGTTTTTTCCTTCCTCTAGTAACATTCGTGATGTCTTTGACCCTAGGAAATTCTCTCTCAAACAAGCCGAGGGTAGGTCGATTGATGTTTATATGTGTTAATGTATTCTATAACTTTGTTTATATACTTGAGTGTTCTTGCGTGACCGGAATGAAGTCATGGTTCATCGCTTTTGTACGGTACAAGTCGAGGTTCGCCCATAGCCATAAGATGTGATTTGGTAGTGAGGTGTACCGAGTTCACGTCTTGGATTGGTGTAGGGTTCCTTTATACTTGTTACTCGAGCGGGTTCTTGGGCTTAGGCTTGTTTGTGAAGTTTTTGATGAGGAAATTCTTGATTTCATGGCATGTGATATTTGAGCACAAAATGCATAATTCATGACATGTGCATAAGGCTTGAGTACACCCTCAAAATGGGATTAGTGCTCAAGCAAGATGAGAAAAGATAAGAACGCAGTTCGAGTCCCCAAAATCCTGGCAAGAACTAGGTTCGAGTCCCAGAGACTGGCAAGAGACTTGGGTTCAAGTTCTGAGCAAGTTAACTGGGTTTGAGTCCTAGAAGCCGGCAAAAATCAGAAGCTTGGATAAAAGCTCAAATTGAATTAGGTTCGAGTCCCAAGACAGTTTTGAGAAGACTTGGGTTTGAGTCCCAAGCATAAGAGAAAGCTTAATAAGCATGGCATGCATGAGCAAGAAAGAAAGACTAGAAGTGCATAAGCTCATGGCACACATCACATTTATGAATGGTTGCCAGAGTTGCCATTTATGTGTGCAAGAACCATCATTCCATCCTTGCTGTTGATTTGCCTTCGACACGGTTTGCATGAGGATGTATTGAATAGTGTTGATAATGAAGCGATGTTCTAGTCGAAAGTTAGAGGCTATACTTACTGGGTATTCCAAGTACTCACCCCTGTTTCTTTTACAGGTACTTAGAATTATGGCCACTATGTATTTTGGCTGTCCTGTAAAGACTTATATCACCACATTGGACATAGTAGATGTAGAGACCAATATTACTTATCGTAAAGTGTCGTCCATCGTGTGGATAGAAAAAGGGATTGGACGAACTTGTTTCAACGCATTTTGAAGCTTGGTTTAGGTGGTACGAGGACGTGTGGAGAGGGCCTCTTCGAGGGTTTGACAACCCGAACTTGAATCTTGGTGATAATGATGATCCATCCAAAGACGTGAACTAAGCTTATGTGTACCAGTCCAAGTAGTGGAACAAGAGTTCCCGATTTTGGCTAGTAACCGCCATAGTAGAGATAGGGATACCCCAAGCTCTCTTTTGGTGTATGTGAACAGTGAAATAGAGTTTTGAAGTTTGTAAAATGTGTGGGGCTAGGGAATAGGCTTGTAATCGTCACTAATGTAAGGTATAAAGTGTGTTAGTGATGTTTGTATCTCACGTTCCCATGATATTGCAAAATAACCTGTAGCTCGACCTCTAAGTCAAGGGGGCATGACAGTTTTTTTGCTAAGACAAATGAATTCGGGATGGTGATGAAACCTAGGATGTCACAAAATAACCAATAGCTTGACCTCCGAGTAAAGGGGGCGTGACAACTACTTGCATTCAATTTTGTACGCATCTTTGTGGAATTTAACAAGGCTTTCACATTCCCAAGAGTTATAGATTCCCTTCTATATAGTATAGAATTCACAAAAATTTCATACGAGCTGGGTAGTGAGGATACTACAATTAGAGCTTGATCTTCATCATTTAATTTCAAATCTAAATTTTTCATATCCATAATGATCTTATTAAATTCATCTAAATGTTCTTGGATAAGAGCACCTTCTTGCATTTTAGCATGTAAAGATGCTGTTTCAAGAATAATTTTGTTATGAGAGATTTCTTTATGTAGAGGCTCTCAAGCTTATTCCACAATCCTGAAATTGTTTCTTCATCCGCGACTTCACAAAGCACCTTATTGGACAACGACAATTGGATGGTGTTATGCGCCCTCTCTTCCATCTCCTTGATCTCAGCTATAGTCATATTGTCAGGATAATTCCAGTCCAAGGCTCTAATTGAACCTTCCCAACGCAATAAAGCTTTCGTCTTGATCCTCCATAGCTCAAAATTGTTTTGGCCATCGAAGGGTGCCACTTTGAACTTGATAGATGCCTTCTTGAACAAGAAGACCGAAATCCTTCGCTTATATACTAATTTGTTTCGGGAAAACACTAAAATATGCACCAATCAAAGCACAAGTAGCAAAGGATGAAAGAAAAATAAAAATCATAAGAGACACAAGATTTACATGGGAAACACAAAACGGGAAAAATCATGGAGAGAGAGGAGTGTAACTTTCTTCAACAAAGAGCACACGGATATAATCCAAAAGCTCAGAAGACTACTTGATGAGCTGCAAGATCTAAAGATCTTACAAGAAGATAAGGAAAAAAAGAAGGAAATAATATGGAGGCTAGGGTTGGAGTTGTGTTATTAAACACATTCCTTCTATAGTCTTCATTTAAAAAACCCTAAAACAAACGGTGCATGATCTAAAATACACTTATCTTTAATTTAAAAATCAAAACTCAACGAAATTCTTATGCAGTCATTTTTCTCATCTTTCCCACTAAGAATTTTGAAACTAATGGAGTTACATCCATATCGAAGTAGAATTTTCCAGGACTGAAGTTTTCCAAAACTGAATCTCTTCCATTGAAAACTGAAGGATAATCAGGTCTGCCAGTTGAAGAAGATTACTAACTCCAGCAAGTGGAAGCAGCTCAGTGTTTGGACTCATTGATCCCTCATCAACATATATAGGGACATTGGATACTCCTAGTTGAGAATCATGTTCTACGTTTTATCATCAATTAGTACCGGAACTCAATATTTTGACATCAGATACAACAATGGGGTGATTATCTATAGAGGAAAGTGTGTTTCATTCACCTACGGATTCATGATATGTTTGTCTTGTGGTGGTGTCCCTTTCTTCGTTGAAGAACTGAAGGTATAGCAAAGTGTTGAGGCTGATCGATTTTCCTCTATTATATATCAGCAGTATCTTCATACTTGAGGTGATATTAAAATGATTTGTTGATACGACTGGAACTAAGTTTCCTCTACAGGCTAGACAAGCTCCACCATGATAGTTGTGAAGTTGCATGTCGAGGCCTAATACAGTGTTAATAACATAAATCTCACTAATGAACTTTTAGTTGATGGCCTCCTCTAACTCATATTCAGAGAGGAATGTGAGTATTGCACAATCAGACAGAGAGATTAAAGCTAAATCAATTGAGAGCTTTTGCAGGGGCTGCTTAAGATTATTAATATGGGATCAATCTCATCATCAAAGCAGGAATATAAATTTATTACATAACAAAGAAGAAATCTCATTAGTGTATGAAATCCTTTTCTTGTCTAAATCTACTATTTTACGCTGAGAGACTCAATGGACATTATGGTGAGACTGTGTTTGTGCTTGTGAATTTCCTCTCTTCACTCCCTTTCTTGGTGGCGAATTCTTATAAAGTACATTGTCATTCATAGCTAATTTTTGTGGATTCAGGTTCTAATGATGATGGCATCACAGATCTTTAGACTTCTCCGTAATCTTCCCGAGTTCTTTTAGCGGTACCCCATGTCCTACATCACCTTTGCTATATGGGCAGTTGAGGTAGTTAGTACACAATGATTCACTATTTTTCTGAAATCAAACTTAAAAATTATCAGCATATAATATACATAAAGCCACGATTTGGAAAATACTCCTCTTCAGTTTAAAAAATGCTGGCTGACTAGTAAAACTCCACCTAGAGCATGCGCTACTGCTTGGCACTGCATATTTAAAGTCATTGAAGTTAAAATTCTCATCTTCCATCCGTGGTACATTTATGAGAAAGAAATCTCAAATCAACATAAATTAAGATGCCTTTTATTTTGCTGTGAAGAAATGGATTGAATAATTGACAGTTCTGCCATTCCTTTCTCCCTTTTTGGATTGTTGGCCTGCTCTTCCATATGCTAGAGATGATGTAACCAATGTAATAATGCAACACTACGAAGATTCTGCTATCAGTCGCTTTCCTAGATTGATCATAACACCGCCAGGCTTCACCACATGTTTCACTCTGTCTCTTTACTCAAACTAGAGCTTCAGATAAACAGGGCTTCTCAGAAGCTGTTCTGCCACTAGCCATGGCAGTCAACAATACAAACATGTTTTAGATTAATGACTACAAGTGCTCACAAATATCTCATGAGCAGGGTCAATACAAGTATGTCACAACCGGTCTTGAGTTTGATTCTACAGAGCCTAGAGAGCCAAAACTGAAAGGCGAGATAATCCTCAAAACAGCTTTCGGCATATAACTGGATAATTCCAAGCGGTGGGATGTAATTGTGCTTATGTTTTGACTGTTTGTTTACAATCTACTATTCTTCTTAGTGCTTAGGTACAAGAAGAGAACAACGTCATGGTTGTCTCGGTTACAGTTGTCATCATAAGTGTTATTCAGGAAGTTGTCTTGACTGATGATTCTTGCACCAAATAGCACCATCCATGATGTTTCCAGAATATAGCTACTTTATCAGCATCTAAAGCACCAAGGTTATGTAAACGATGCATATGTCCTAGTTGTCACAAGTTCCAAATACAATTCACCCTTTCTATTTAATGTAACAACAAATTTGATTTTGGTATACATAATGTGGCAAATCTAGACCTAATTCTAATTCTTGGCCAAAGTTCCACCTTTTCCTCCTTGTAATTAATGTAGACTATAAACTAAGAAGCATAAAATTTGGAGATATGGCACCCATTTAGTGCTTCTCTCTCTCTCTCTCTCAAAGCATATGTCAAGCGATGAGTTACAACTTCCAAATAAATTGAGAACATCGATTAAGCAATTCAAGGGTTGTACAGGAGTCAAATATAGCTTGCACTCGCGCACAAGAAAAAATGGCAGGTAAGTGCACACTGTCACACCCCAAAACCTACAGGGGTAACACGGCCGTCCTTTCACCCAAAGGACACAGCCTCAAACCATATCCAAAGTTTACCTCCAAAGGTCCCCATCGATAGCACTCTTTGACCTACTAGTTGCTAACCAAAGGACTTGAAAAGGTTTGGAATAGAGGGGTGAGTAACCACAAGCTTAGTGAGTAGTACATATCTTCTAAGGAGATCGAGCAACCACTATGCATATATACAAAGCAATACCAATCTTCATAACTCAAACTCAATGGTCAAGTCTTTTGATTAGTCACTATTAAATCAAATTTTATATATCACAATATGTTTTCCAAGCTGTTTGAAACTCCATTTCATAAACTAGTTCAAGAATCAATATATAAACTTTCATAAACCATATTTAAATTCAAAAACTTCTTGGGAGTCTTTCCCAAAAGGTTTTGCAAACCCATTTGCAGGCAATTAGTTTAGACTATAATCAAAAGATCACTCTTTCACATCTAATATGCATATGGTAATAAATGCTCGATCCAATTTATGCAAGAAATATGCTTGTTCTTAACTCAAAACATAACTAATCCATTTAATGTTTGAAATATGAATTTACAAACTCAAAGTAGAAATAGTATCACTCACCTAGGAAAAGCTGAAACCCAACCTACGGTGGTTACTTGAGCTGACACACTAGCATTCATATCAATTAATTGAAAAATGTAATTAAAAATCAAGTAATACACAACTCCAACGAACGACTTGATTGGCCCACGTTCATCCATCAACGTGTTGACTTTGAAGCCCTACAAAGAAGCTCATTTATGGTGTACGTTTGTCTTTCGCCATTACACATATTATCCGTCACGCATAACTCAAACACAAAACTTCGGAATTTCATTCCAAACAAACCATACTTCGAAATAGATTTTCGTCAAACCCCACCACTCCACAATGCCCTAGGCCATACTTTAAAATCAAGTTTAATCAAACTTTGTAGTTCAAAATTTGCTAATTTGTACCTAACTTCCAAAGTTACTCCAATTAGGTGAATAATCGACTTAAATACTTACTAGGCATTACCATTCGTAGTTGATTCAGCTAGTCAAGATGTCCGGAAGCATGAAAATTCTACATTTTTTTCCCTTCTTCCCCTTTTCCTTCTTCATGGTTGAGCTTCTCGTTTTTCTTCTTTTGCTTCTTTAATCCACTACCATGACTTCACATGAGATAAAAGGAGAAGAATAAATGAAAATGGGCTAAGATTGTCTATAAAGGACATGGGCCAAGGCTTGATGGACCCATGTATTTCAAGCGATCAATTCACCGGCCAACCCTTGCCTCTGGCTGGTCGCCTCTGTCCGGCTACCAACCAGAGGAAGAAGGAAGAGTTAAAAATAATAAAGAAAAAATAATAATTTTTTTAAAAAATATTAAAATATTTATTAAAAATTATCTACATTAGCACCAGTATTGCCATGTTAGCATCGATCATGCCTTATCAGGTCCAGCAAGCCAAATTTGGTTGGATAGATTAAAATGGCACAAATGCGAAATATTTAGAACTCATTTGGCCAAAATAGAAAGTTATAGGATTGAACTGACATAGTTGTAATGGGTTTAAGTATTTTTGGTAATTTTCCCCCCAAAATGCAATGATAGCACCACTTTGAGATTAGGTGACAAGATTTGTTTCATGGGATATCAACATTCCTTAGATGCAAATCTTGCATGAAGGACTGGGAAATTTTAATGGTAAGCGTGAAGATTGACCAAAGCTTCTGGAGCGAATAAAAGGAAACTTGTCCTGAATAAAATGAAACTTGTCCTAAACTACAGATGGAAGATTTAGTTTGTGAATGAAATAAGTTACAAAATAATGTGCATGGACCAAAACTTAACAAGGGCTTGTCCATGCAACGTTGCATGGACCTTAGCTGCGATTAGCCTAAAATTTAGGGATAAGTACATTAGAAGTCCTAAAACTTATCATGAAAATGCAATTGAGTCCTAAAACTTTTAAAAAGTGCAATTAAGTCCTAAAACTTGTTACAAAAGTTCAATCAAGTTCTAAAACTTTCAAAAGGTTCAATAAAGTCCTAAAACTCGTCTTAAAAATGCAACCGAGCCCTAAAACTTTCAAAAGTGCGATCAATGGAAGGACTTAGATTGAACCACTTTGATAAATTTTAGGACTTGATTGCACTTTTTGAAAGTTTTAGGACTTAATTGCACTTTGTGACAAGTTTTAGGACTTAATTGCACTTTTTGAAAGTTTTAGGACTTAATTGCATTTTTATGAAAAATTTTAGGACTTCCAATGTACTTATCCTTAAAATTGAAGATATGATAAATTTTATCATATCATGCATTTAGTACTTGCTTGAAACAAAATAAAGTCGAATATAAGAGGGATATATGGCGGATAAATTTATCTCATGGATGAGGTGGGATTAAATTGATTAGGATTTCTAATATTCATAATAAGGAAGTTATTTTTCTTAAATAAAAAAATTTCTTAAATTTAACAAATTTAAAATTATAATATAATAATTTTTTTATGACTTGAGAACCGCCTTACAGCCTGCAGCCGGCGACGTAAACTCGGGGGGCACTAGCATGGGGGCCCACCTCCCACAACACCCCACTTAAGTCGCACAATGGGGGCGAGAAGTTTCGAACCTCTACCCTCCCGGATGAGGGGTCAAAGCGCGAATCAACTCGTCCACTGCGGTATGGGTTATAATATAATAAATTCAATATAACAAAAAAACAACAATTTTTTTTAATTTAATCTCATTTTTACTTATATATCCAAATTTAATTTTATCTTACAATATAAATTCAATATATAGATATATTTATTACAATCAGTAGTGATCTCACAAAATTTCATATGATATCAAAATCAGTGTTATCTTATTAGTCGAATTCCGCCATAGTCAAATTCTATTCCACTCGTTTGTAATTTGGCTTGCTTGGTGCTTGCCAATTCTATCGTTCCTGCTTGCTCAGTGCAAACTTATCCACGATCTCTTTTTTTCTTTTTCTTTTTTTGAATCTTGAAAGACTCAATCGTGGTGCATCAATCAACTCAGCATAGGTTACAATCACGAATGTGGCTACCCAGGGGAGGACCATCCATGTGCATTTCCTGCTTCTTAGAATGCCCCTTCTCTGATTTGATCAATGTCAATTTAATGCCACCATCTTCGTACTCGTCCAGCTTGGCCCCTTGAAACTAATGTGAAAGACTCACGCAATCATCACATGGCGATCCGTAGACAAGCTCTTTTGGAGTAATTCGATAAATCGATAACAAACATGATGCTATAATAATTTCAAAACTTAATATATCTTTCGATAACCGCATTTCACGTGGATTTCCTTAATATTATTAAAAGTGAGTAGAGGGGGATGAAATCGATATGTCCCAAAACTTTTCCATATAATTCAATCACGTCCATCAACTACTTTTTTACGTAAAATCTTGGGTGGAGAACCCAATCCTTCGTCTCAAAGCGGGATTTAATCTCGCTTCGGAGGAGAAGCCCATGAAGTCGCGAGATCTCTTAGTCTGAAATTTGAGAGTTGTCCTGGGATATACAGAGGAAGAAAACCCTTCCTTTACTCTTCAGCTCATACACCCGATCACACTGACCACCACCACCGTGACACCGCCAATTGCCCCTTTGCCACCACCCACGAAGACTCATATGAGTGAATAGATTCTTTTTTGTTCAATATGGAACTTACAGAAATTTGTTTAATGAAACTTGGCTGTCCCTTTGAAATTAGTTGGTGAGATTGAATGCACTGGAATTCGCTGGTTGGGTTTTGCGATGATCATTGCTGCTCTTCTAGTCCAATTATGGCTTGCACGTGTTAGAGTAATTAAACATAAAATCACGTCTTCAATTAATAGTTTAAGTTTTTAAAACAATTGATAGTGGTTTTACAAATTTTCTTGTTATATCAGAGCTAGAGGTTCTCAGTTTGAATCTTTCCAAGCCTTGTTTGCTTACCTAATTAAATTTTCACGCTTAGGTATTAGGCAAAAAGATCAAACTAAGACTAAGTGTCTCCTCAAGACCTTTACTAAGATGTATAAGAGGAGTTGCGGAACAAAATTGAAAGGTCGAAAAGGACATTAATTGTCCTTAATAAACAAATAACTTCCTGATGTACAAGAGGAGTTGCGGAACAAAATGAAAAGGGTGAAAAGGACATTAGTTGTCCTTAATAAACAAAAAACTTCCTAATGTACAAGAGGAGTTATGGAACAAAATTGAAAGGTCGAAAAAGACGTTAGTTGTCCTTAATAAACAAATAACTTCCTGACCCAATTTGCGGTTATAAGAAATGTCATATTATCTAATAGGGCTATGCTTAGAGAACGGTACCGTCACTTTCCATGAAGTGACGGAGCCCTCCTCACCACACATCCTAAAGTGTAAGATTTTGGGATCAAAATATCAAATTGACAAATTTATTGTCAAAAATGTCATTGCTATAGAATCGCCCTACTGTAAAATTGACCATACAAATTTTTAGCTTGTATGATGTCAACTAATATTTTGTGAAATTTTCAATTCATCAAATTGATGAAATCCCCTCTAATCACTCAATTCCAAACTTAGTATTAAATGATAACAAATTAAGGACAAATGAAAAACAGAGGCAAAGCAGAAGAGAGGAACTGGACATAGATATATAGTGGTGCTGGCAATGGTAGCTGTAGGGACCGTGCATATGGAGGACGGCGAAATGGTGGTGGGGCTGGGTTCAAATGGAGGGAGGACGAGGCTGTTGGGTGGTGATGAATGTTGCGATGAGGAAGGAGAGGTGGCGACAGCGAAGACGATGCTACAACGGACTCTCGCCAAAGCCAATGCCTTTGTGTCAGAGTTATCCCTCACCCTTGCTATCGAAGCTTTGCGGTCGCTCCCTATCCGTCGTCCAATCTCCTTCTCTGGTACAGACTGCCTTCTGGAAATTCATTAAGTGCCTTCGTTCTCGCTAGGGTTCAGAGGAAGAGAAACTTTTCTTTGATCGGAGCAATAATCTGAGAAAATGTATGGAGGAATACATAGCATGGAGGAGACAATAATATGTGGGATATATGTGGCTTTACAACAAGGCCATTTTTGGCAATTGATTTTGTCAATTTGATATTCTGATTCCCAAAATCTCAGGCTTGAAATGTATTGTCAAGAGAGCTCCATTACTTTGTAGGAACTGACAATACCATTCTCTAAGCATTTCTTTGTCTAAAAATACCTAAGTAGATACGTTTTAGTGTTGATCGCTTCTTGTTGATAATTTTGTCAATCAACTACTCAAATATTCTTTTGCTGATCATTTTCAAGTTGTGTTGTCAATGACTTCATTGACAATTTATCGACCCTTTCAAATCGTGGACTGTTTTGTTTTATCAATGATTTCTATTTTCAATAAACCCCACTCTTATATGTTAGAATAATATAAAAATGATTGTTGAAGATTTGAGTAAGTTGGTTATTGAACTCTAGATTTGGTGTGAGAAGAAGAAGAAGAAGATTGCACACGGCTATCATGTAAGATTGTCAGCCGAATAAGAAAGTCAAAAGAAAAAGGGACAACATAAATGAAGAGAGGGAGGAGTCACAAGAAAAATCGGCCAGTAAAAATTGTGGGCTTCGGTTGTCCTCTTTCATTCATTGCATGGATCAAATAAAGAGGAAAGAAGGGTCCACGAAGGCCCATTAATGCATGCACATGTATGCATGCCATGAAAAATGGAGTGAGCCGTTGCTATTGCAGAGATTTGTCTTGCAGGCACCGTTGCTATTAATTAATGTTTGTGTGTTTTCCTTTTAGCTTTGTTGACTTTTGTAGTTTCACTTTAATGTTAACAGAAGGAGTGTTCAAGATTTCGTGTGTGCTATGTTTATCTTCATCTCTATTGTAATTTAGTGTTAAGCTATTATGTAAGACATGTAAGGGGTGTGTTGTAAAAGAGTAGCCACCACAAAGCATTCTAAGAACAACTTCTCCCTTCAATCTTCATTTGTGCCTTGTTCCGAAATTTTCAAAGTTGCCATTAATTTTTTCCTTTTTGATTTCAACATCATTGACTAGTCTATCTTGTTGATAATAATAAAAATTCGGTCATCTTTTGGTGTCAACAATAATGAAAATATACGTGTTGATACATCTTAACGGGAACTAAATTAGTAAAACACAGAAATTATATTATGTTAGTTTGATTTATGTCAATGTCAGTAGGGTAAGTAATCTTTTGCTCTATTGTGATTAATGAAGAACAGTGACGGAATTTTGTGATCAAATGCGTCGCTATCTACCCCCACATTTATCTTGAGGCGAAAGAGACTGATGCTAAAACATCACGTGAAGAGAGAGAGAGAGAGAGAGAGAGAGAGAGAGAGAGAGGTTACACAGATCCAAGACTAAAAGTCAGCTGCCACAGTGCCCGTAAATAAACATGCAGGGGTTACGAGCAATCGCCATACCCACGTCGGAGACTGCAGAGAACGAAGCCCAGCTGACACAAACCGCTTTCTTCGTTCTTTCTCAGTGAAAAGCCACCAGTGTACGTGTTTGCGTGATCGAGTACCGAGTGTGTGCAGGCAAATGTTCGTCAAACCAGCGAAATAAAACAAAATGATCAACAAATCGATCATAATAAAGTAAATATGTGAAAATATGTCTTCTTCCTCTCTTCCTCTTTCTGAAGTATGGTGCCTCAGATGGATTAGGTCTCTCCAGGCATGTGCAGTTGAATTGATCATGTTGGACGAGTCTAAGGAGTAAGTTCTTGCAGCCTCTTGATCGCGCTTGGGTCGCTCCGTGGGCTGAAGGTTAAAAATAGCTAGGTTATCGATGCTTCTTTTACTTTTCTTATCATTACATCTTCAAATGGAAATCAAACTTGGTATACGCAAACAACCCCGTCAAGATCCAAGAGATTCAAATGTACTTACGAAGCCCTGCATCAAAATGACAAAAACCCTTGAAAAGGAAAGGCCATGGAGTGGGAGAGAGGGATCAAACCAGCGTTCACTTGAAACACCAACGGCCAGCTCATCACAATGTGTCACCATCCGGCACCACATAAGCATGTCATATCTCAGGCCCCCTCCCATTCCTATATAATTGGTATCCATCCTCATAGGCCTTTCCCACTTGCACTACAGATCCATTATAATCCACACTGACCAGCACTCGCAGTTGTACTTGGCTGGGAGCTAGAAAACAAGACCACCGAGAGAGAGAGAGAGAGAGAGAGAGAGAGAGAGAGAGAGAGCGAGAGATGAAAATGATGGAGGCGAGGAAGGATGTGATAAATAATGACTTTGCAGAGAAAGAGAGCAACTGCATCAACGGGCAATCGTCCGCGTCCTACCTGGTGTGGAACGACTTGACGGTGTCAGTCCCCGCTGGTTCCAAGAGGAAACTGCTAAACCAGCTCAGCGGGTACGCTCAGATGGGTCGGATCTTGGCCGTCATGGGTCCTTCCGGCTCCGGAAAATCCACTTTCCTCGACTCATTGGCAGGTTTCTCCGCTTCTCTCTGCCGACCTCCTCATTTCGGAACATTTTCTGGCAACAATATATCCATTTACTTGGCCTTGTTGTATTGCATTTTTATTTGAGTTATTAAACAGTCCACCGCCGGTGAAATCCGAATTCCACCTTCGAAGCTCTACGTACGAAACTCCTAGTGATACCGATACGGTTTCCGAAAGATCAAGACAACAAGCATTGCCCATATATGGAAAATATAGCAACTTAATATAGTCACCAAAATCATTAAAAGCATCGAAAAAATTGCAAGAGGCTACGATGATTACCCCTTTCCATAGCCAGATCTAGTAGTGTAGAAACGAAAGTGCAGCAAACTCTTTATTCTCATATGAATTGGGTCTCCCATGTATATTGATGCTATTCTCTTTCGATATCTATTATGTATAGTTAAACTCACTTTATTTAAAGATTAGAAAAAGAATTACATAAAAAAATAAAAATAAAAAGATAGGGCTTATAGAAGTAAAATAGTGATGATATAATTATTTTTGTAACTAATAAATTCACTTGATATAAATTCTAATGGCATAATAAAATTCTTACAAAAAAAAAAAAGCTGAATAGTATTTAAGTGTAACTCTTCATAGTTATATCATTTTATTTGGCTTGATATCAAAATCCTTTGACATTGAGGCGCAAACATGCTCTACAACGATTTTGTCTCTCATTTATATTGATGTTATTCTTTTTTCTTTCTTGAATTATAATATATAATTGAAATCATGTCATTAGAAGAAGAGAATAAAATTAGCTAACGAAAAAAATTAAGAAGATACAACTCTTAAATTTCCGGTAACTATATCAATATCACTTAGGAGTTTCATATATGGTGCACTGAAAGTGGGATTCGGATTCCACTGGCAAAGGACCATAGAATAACTTTATCTTGTTCACCATGGTTTTAAAAGAAAAAGGAAACTCTTGATTTGATCAGTGAGACCACATTAATGATATCATGTGATGATGACATAGCGTATTTTTGTTACACCCATGTAAGCTTGAGGGTTTTGGTGACAAAAAAGGGTTTTTGAGTATTGATCTAATAGTGGTCATAATTTAGGATTTTAACTAGTTGTTTGCCCTTTCTAAGGGACATGTTCTGTTAATTCATAAGATGTTCGTGATTTATGTTAATGTTCAAATTATTGAAAAACCCACAACCAAGTCAAAGACAAATGCAACTAATAACCACTCTTCCCACATGGGAAGGGGGAGGTGGAGAGTTCGAATCCCCACCTTTTCAAGAGGGTTGGGGTGAAGATGATTTTCGACTCTCACACCCTGCAATGATGCAAAGCAAAAGTCTGAGAATGAAAGTTAGAGTAGAAGTAGAGTAATACCAATAAAAAAAAAATCAAAGACAAATGTGGGGCACGTGTATGAAGCATCAGCTATTTCATTTACTATTCGAGTAGTGTGTTCGTGAAAGGAGTGCCACTTCATCAAATCAACAGATTCTTGAAGGCCGAGACAAGCAAGGTGGCTGTAGTGATGAATAAGAAGGTTGGGATTTTTTTTTTTCATGATCTAATGATCTAATCCTATTAAAAATCACAGCTCCCCTAAAAAATCTCCAACTTTAGATTTGCATCCTAATTTTGCCTCGAACTTAAAAAAGTTCTAACTTTCACTTTAGTCTCAAATCAGTTTCACATCCCAAAATCGCCACTAGTTTTTTCTCTATGTCATCAATATTGGGAAGTTCTTGTCATTCCATATGAAGGTGAGGGTGTTTAAGAAGATGTGAGTTTTGATTGTAAACCTCTAACTAGCTCTGGTATTGAAAATTTCAAAGAAAATAATTACTTTTTTTGAACGCGGGGGCAAATTTGGAACTATAGTGAAATTTTATGATTCTTTTTTCCATATAAAAGAAGTTTGGGCCATAATAATTGGGGTTTTTCCAGAGAACTAACCTCAATTTTTTGTCATGTTCTTATTATGGCCCAATTTTTTTTATTTCATAAGAAAACCACAAATCAATGTTACACAAATCCAGTAGTTTTCATCCAATGATGTTGTCCAAGATTCGACCTGCTAATTCATGTGTACTTGGCAAAATCTTAATGAGGGTCAAATGTGGGTGCCAAATGAAATTGGTATTTTATTATGGGATGGAAAAAATTTGGACTAAAATCAGGCCACAATTTGAAGTTAATGTCTTTTTATGACATAAAATTTATGGATCAGGGCTTTAATCCAAAGCCAATATTTTTCTATGAGAGAAATAATTGAGTCAACATTGAGATTCAAGGTAACGTTGATGCATTTTGAAAGGAATCGCGATTTATGAAAGCACCTTTACGGATTATGGCCCACAGACTTTCCTGAATTCGGGGTCAACTTGTCCACTTCGACCCGAGGCTTGACAAGACAACTTCAATTTAAAGGGATTATTTGGTTGCTTCTAGTTGATATGGGACAAGAATAGTGTAGGTAGAGAGAGGTAATTATGACTTACGCATTCCATATTTTAGGTGCATAATTACATTTACTACATAAGTACGAATACACCAAGAAATACGTGTTTAAACCACTTAGTAGCCACTTCAGTTGACTACCTACTATGTTTTTCTTTTGAGCAGGTCAGATTTCTTCTGACATCAGAGAAGAGGGAAATATTTCCCTAAGTGGGAGGAAGAAGGGGTTCCTAAACCACAATGATCTAGTAAGCATATCAAGTCCTTAGGCATAAAGTTATCTTTTGCTGTAAATTATTTGTTAGGGCAGATTTAATACAACAAAGTAAAATAGATTATGAGACGAGTATCTTGACTCTTGCGGAAGATAATTCTCTTTATTTTCAGGATTACTATTATTAAAAATTTCAAAGTGGTATTCCATGACATATCTATCCCAAAAGAGTTTTTGTTTCCCACAAAATCCCAACTATTCATTTGATTAACTAAAAGAAAACTTTAGTCTAGTAATTCTTAGATCATCATTGGAAAAACAAGATTGCTTCCATCAGCTCAATCCTGGCAATAGTTTCCATTTGGCATACTGATACTGTGACTAGTGACCTCTAAAATGGCGCATTACTAGGCCACTCTTCTGTCAATTTTGTTTCATGAAGCATTCTTTTAGCCTTCAAAAGAGTAAATCATATTTTCAACTTCCTCTAATTCAATTTGGCGGTTTATGTGTACGACTGGACGGTATTCTTATAATCAAAATTTGGCCAAAAAAAAAAAAAGGTCAAAGTTTGGCTGGTTTGGCCATGTTTCTCCTTTCTGAAATTTGAGTTTGCAAATTGACAAATAAATTTCTATCTAACGATTGATGTTTCAACCGGGGTCCCATGCTTGCATTTAGATGTGAGCATAATTCTAGGATTGAATTGGGAGTTAGAGAATTGGACCAATCACCAATTCGGTTCTAGGTTCCAAAGCACCCTAGTCCGGTTCCATTTTTTTAGGAATCAATGGTTCTCGAGGGAACTGGGAACTGAGAATCAAATTGATAACCAAGGAATCGAGAAAATCCTAAAGAGAGGCTTTTTACTTTTTCCTAATAAGAACTTAGATGTGTTTATAGAGGGGTTTATACTAATTTTTCTTGCAATCAATAACGATCAATGTGCGTGAGGTCATTAGTAGTTGAAATAAGGGTTACTCCTAGGAAGAGTTATAATTCTCTACTAATAGTCACTTATAAAGTTCTAATAAAGGAAATAGACCGAGACTTAACATAAAAGGTTTTCAGATATTAGTAGCCAGATAAAGCGGCAATAATGTCAAATATCACACTAATTTTCCAAGACCATTAGATCTATTCTAGTTTCATTTCCTGGAAACAAACATATAACATTTGTGTCTTGTTGTAATTCATATCATTCTATGTTCTCCATAGACTAAATAAATTACCCTACATAGCATTATCTAGTGGGAATATGCAATGGCGAGTATCATACTATCACAAAATTTCACATGGCATTCAATATATGCAAGGTACTTTTGTTGTACCCATTAAAACAAAATTGGAATCCATGGACCTTTTGCTCTATAAGACCGTAAATATGGTGACTAGTTTGGTCATGATCTTCACTGGATATTGGCCAAAGCTTATGTTATCACATGTTAACATGTATGTCGATAATCCAGATTTTAATTTCTTGCTTGGTTTAATTATAACATCTTCTACTTATATTCTAGTATTGATGTGTCTGTGTGAAATTGACGTATATAACATGTCAATGGAGGTGGAAGAATGAGAGGCAATGACTTTCATTATATGTGAGAGATGTGGATGATTGATGACTAAAATTCAATAACTTAGGTTTCATGTTATGTGTTTTGAACTTTTTATTATTTATATTTTATTTTATATGTTCATCTTTTATAGATTATTTCTATTGAAAAAAAAAAAAGAATGGTGATATATGGTGGCAGAAAAATTATCTTGAAAGAGTGAAATTGGACAATGACATTGGCTCTAATTAGATTCTAGAAATCAACGTGTTGATAGGTGATTTGAGCTTAAAATTACTGATATCTCACCTTCAGTTGAGCCTTACATTACAACCCGAGAAAAGTCCTATTGATTTTTGGTTGGATGATTGGCTTACATTAGTGGAGAGAGGAATGAAAAACAAACCTATGAGATTTGGTCATAATTATTGAGAATTTTTTAGAGGTTGCATGTTAATGTAAATTTATTTGGATTGCATATAATTCGAAAAAGATGAGGACTCTCACACACACACTTGGATCATGTAGTTAGAATTGGTCTTAACTTACAAATCGATTTCAATGTTTGGATGAAATTTGTGCTTTTTCTTTGAATTGTGAATTTGAGCAATTATGAAAAGATGTCATGGAGAAGGTTGTTAGCTTGAATATGTATTATGTCTTGATTTTGTTCGAGGACTAGCAAAATGTTAAGTTTGGGGGTTTGATAACTCTATAAAAATAGAGTTATTTTACCTATTTTAGGCAACATTTAATGCAATATCTATGAGAAAATATTTGGATTTCCTTCTGATTATTTGAATTTTCCTTGTTTATGCATAATAATGAGATATGGAGAGGATAAGGAAAAGAATGGCAATTATCCGGAATTCAAATAGAAAAGCAGCAGTGGAAGATGGATATCAAATAAGGAAATTCTTGATTTTGTTCCCTAGTGTTATCTACAAGCGTTGGGAAATAGATATTTTTGATATATCCTTTAAATAAGATAACATGGAAAGAGAGAGAGTAGCTAGGTTTTTTTTTTAGATCGTTTTTTCATTCTTTTGAGAGTTTTTCAAGTATTTTGAAGAGAAGACTAAAGTGATGACATAATTCTTGTTCTTTGATTCAAAATGCTGGGTTTGATATATATTTTTACTTTTTCATCTACTATGTTCTAATTTTATTTTGTTAGGGCTACGATAGAGCCTAACCATGATGATGTGAATTTCATGATTTTTATGTTTTACAATTGATTTCATTCATGTGAGTTATATATTATTGTGTTTAATACTTTTGAGTGACTGGTCACTACTTGAATGATCCGATGTGCATGTTTGAGACTGAGAAGTGATAATATACAATTGCTCATTATAATATATAACCATGAATTAAACGTGGATAGAGATATACCATGTTATTTGTGTAGCTTTCGGTGATAAGCTGACCAAAAGACTCATTGTAAATCGGGAATATTCATAGTTTTTAATGCACTTCTATTTATTTTAATTCACATAGAGATATAATGGATTAATAAACTTAGTAGGTTTGCTATACCTAGATAGGATAGTAAATTGATTAAAAAATTCCACTATCACATGTTTGATATCGTTCTTGTACCCACAACAATCTGAAATTCATATTTAGTGGTTATGGTGAAATCGAATGCTCTAACATATTTATCTGATCGATTTACTACATTTAGTTTACAAATTTCATTTTTAATTCATTCTTAATTATATTTTGATCTATTAGATAAATTTTAGAATTAGTCTATTTTAGTATTTAATTGGTTTATTAATCATTGATCTCCGTGGGACGATACTTTTTCTCATCATTATATTACTTGTTCGACACGTGCACTTGCCCTTATAATTTTACGAACAAGTTTTTGGCGCCGTTGCTGGGGATCGCTTGTTTAATACTAATTAATATTTATACCAGATAACTCTAAGTTTAATCTAGCTTTTGTTTTGTTTTATTTTTTTTTCAGGGCGTACATCGGTTTATGACACGTAGCCAACAAGGGAAACTTGTTGAGCTTGATCTAGAAATCGAGCGTACATTCAAAAGGCAACTAAGAGAACAAAGAAATCACACTAAGAAGATGGCAGATGGTAAGAATGAAAATCCACGTAGACTTTTAAGAGATTATGCTACGCCAACAGTTCAAGGCACCACATCTAGTATCAAAAGACCTGCAATTCAAGCAAACAACTTTGAAATCAAGCCGTCACTCATTTAGATGTTTCAACAGTTAGTGCAATTCAGTGGTCTACCAAGCGATGATCTAAACGCTCACATCGATGCTTTTCTTGAAATATGTGACACCATTAAATATAATGGAGTTACAGATGATGCTATTAGATTGAGATTATTTCCATTCTCTCTTAGAGACAAAGCTAAGAGTTGGCTTTCTTTTCTTTCTCTAGGATCAATTACTACATGGAATGATATGGCTCAAAAATTTCTTTGTAAGTTCTTTCCACCTGCAAAGTCTACGAAGATGCGTAACGATATTACTAATTTTATGCAGATGGATAATGAATAATTATGTGAAGCATGGGAAGGATTCAAGGAATTTCTTAGGAGATGCCCACATCACGGACTACCCGTATGGATGCAGGTATAAACTTTTTATAATGGCTCCAGTACAAATCTTCGTTCTATGATTGATGCAGCTGCAGGGGAACTTTAAATAATAAAACATCAGAAGAAGCCTACAATCTATTAGAGGACATGGCGTCCAATAGTTATCAGTGGCCTACTAAGAGATTACCAATGCGAAAAGTTAGTGGAGTTCATGAAGTGGATGCTTTTGCTGCAATTGCTGCACAATTTGAAGCAATCAACAAAAAGCTAGATAATATGAGTGTTTCAATCATAAAAATTCAGAATTTGACATGTGATTTCTGTGGTGGAGGACATGTTAGCACAGTGTGTCAGGTAGGTAATACTTTTAAACAATCCCATGAAAATTATAACTTTATTGGGAATTTTAACAAGTCATAGAATAATTCCTTCTCCAACACGTACAATCCGGGATGGCGCAATCATCCAAATTTTTCATGGAATAATTAGAATGTGACAAGACCACCTAGATTCAAACAATTAGAAGAGACAAAGTCAAATTTGGAAGATATAGTCACCAAACTTGCTAATACGACTCATGACTTCATCAAAAGCACGGATGTGAGATTTCAAAACTAAGAGGCTTCAATCAGAAATTTGGAGATGCGAGTGGGTCAGTTAGCAAGCATGATGTCAGGGAGACAACATAGTTCTTTGCCGAGCAACACAGAGAAAAATGCAATTGAAAACATAAAGGCTATTACCATGAGAAGTGGTAAACAAGTGGAAGAAGAAGAGATTTTCAGAGATAAGGAAGATGTGGTTAACAAACAATCAAATGAGACAATTAAGAGTAAACTTTTTCCAGATAATCCCAAGCCATATGTGATGCCAATTCCATTCCCTCAGCGACTCCAGTAGCACAAAATAGATAAGCAATTTTCTAAATTTCTTGATGTATTCAAAAAATTGCATATTAACATTCCTTTTGCAGATACTTTAGCGCAAATGCCTAGTTACGCAAAAAAATTTAAGAAGATTTTGGCAAAATTTTGGCAAACAAAAGGAAACTGGAGGATTATGAAACCGTGAAGTTAAATGAGGAGTGTTCAGCCATCCTACAAAACAAATTGCCTCTGAAATTAAAAGATCCAGGGAGTTTTACTATTCCTTGCACTATTGGGGATTCTTATTTTGAAAAAGTATTATGTGATTTAGGTGCAAGTATTAATCCGATGCCTTATTCAATTTTCAAGAAATTAGGATCGGGCGAGGTAAAAGCAACCATAGTGTCACTTCAACTGGCTAATCGATCAATTAAATATCTGAGAGGTATTGTGGAAGATGTTTTGGTAAAAGTTGACAAATTTATCTTTCCTGCAGATTTCATAGTTCTTGACATGGAGGAATATTTTGAGATACCACTTATCTTAGGTCAACCTTTCCTAGCAACAGAAAGAGCTCTTATTGATGTACAACAAGGGAAGTTGATTCTTAGAGTTCAAGATGATCTTGTTTTATTTAATGTTTTTAAAGCAATGAAATATCCATTTGATGATGATTCTTGTTTTAGAGTTGAGATTGTTGATAAGTTGGTGAATAAGGTTTTTCAGGAAAATATTTTTAAAAATCCACTTGAAGCATGTCTAACCTGACCAAAGGACAAAGATATTCAAAATGAGGAGATAAAGGAGTACGTAAATTTCATGGAGGCAATTCCATCATATTCAAGGCAAAAGGCAATTAAATTTGAGGAGTTGGGACAACACATTACAAAGCCTAAACAATCAATTGAAGAGCCTCCAATTCTTGAACTCAAACCCTTACCTTCTCATTTGAAATATGCTTATTTAGATGGAGTTTCTTCTTTACTGGTAATTATATCTTCTTCTTTGACAGATTTTATGGAGGACAAATTGCTCAAAGTATTAAGAGAGCATAAATGTGCAATTGGATGGAAAATAGCTGATATCAAGGGAATTAGTCCTTCAATTTGCATGCACAAAATTTTGATGGAGGAACAATATAAACCCACTATCCAACATCAGAGGCGTTTGAACCCAAAGATGAAAGAAGTAGTTAAAGCTGAGGTAATTAAGCTACTTGATACAGGTATCATCTATCCTATCTCTGATAGTTCTTGGGTAAGTCATGTACAAGTTGTGCCAAAGAAAGGTGGTATGACTGTTCAGAAAAATGACAACAATGAATTGATTACAACTAGAATAGTTACTAGGTGGCGTGTGTGTATGGATTATAGAAAATTAAATGATACCACTAGAAAAGATCACTTTCCTTTATCATTTATTGATCAAATGTTAGAAAGACTTGCAGGACATGAGTTTTATTACTTTCTTGATGGATATTTAGGGTATAATTAGATTCCTATTGCACCAGAAGATCAAGAAAACTACTTTCACTTGTCCATATGGTACTTTTGCTTTTAGAAGAATGCCATTTGGTCTTTGTAATGCACGAGCTACTTTTCAGATATGCATGATGGCTATTTTTTATGATATGGCTGAAAAATATATTGAGATTTTCATGGATGATTTTTCTGTTTTTGGCTTATCATTTGATTCTTGTTTAAATAATTTGGCTTTGGTCTTACAAAAATGTGAGGAGACTAACCTTGTTTTCAATTGGGAGAAGTGTCACTTTATGGTGCAGGAAGGAATAGTGCTTGGGCATAAAATTTCTCGGAATGGAATAGAAGTCATTCGAGCAAAAGTAGAGGCCATTGCAAAATTACCTCCGCCAACATCTGTGAAACTTGTCAGAGGATTTTTGGTGCATGCAGGATTTTACAGGCGATTTATAAAAGATTTTTCAAAAATTGCTAAACCTCTTTCTAATCTTTTAGAAAAAGATGCTCCTTTTAATTTTTATGTTGAATGCATGCTGACTTTTAACACTTTAAAGGAGAAGTTAATATCATCACCAATTATGGCAGAACCAAATTGGGATTTACCTTTTGAACTGATGTGTGATGCTAGCGATTCCGCAGAAGGAGCTGTTTTGGGACAAATGAATAATAAAATTTTTCAAACCATATATTATGCTAGTCGAACCTTGTCAGATGCACAATTGAATTATTCAACAACGGAAAAGGAACTTTTGGCGGTAGTATTTGCTTTTGATAAATTTCGTTCTTATTTAATTAGCTCAAAAGTTATAGTTTATTCTAACCACTCTGCTCTTAAGTATCTGCTTGAAAAGAAAGAATCAAAATGCAGATTGATCAGGTGGATTCTATTGTTGCAAGAATTTGATTTGGAAATCAAAGATAAGAATGGGACTAAAAATCTAATTGCAGAACGCTTATCAAGAATTCTAAATTCAAAGGAAGAGGTAAGACCAATTTTGGAAGAGTTCTCCGATGAAAAAAAAATTTCCATCATGTCCACAAAAATTTCTTGGTACGTTGACTTTGTAAATTATTTGGTAAGTAATGTTCTTCATCCTGAATTATCATATCAACAGAAAAAAAAAATTCTTTTCTGATGTTAAAAATTATTTTTGGGAAGAACTTTTCTTGTTTAAAGTACATGTAGATCAGGTCATAAGGAGATGTGTTCCAGATGAAGAGAAGGCAAACATTCTATATCATTGTCATAATGGAGAAGCAGGTGGCCATTTTGGTGCTACCAAAACTGTAGTTAAAATTTTACAATCTGGATTGTATTGGCCTACACTTTTTAAAGATGCATACTCCTATGTAGTTTCATATGATAGGTGTCAGAGAACTGGAAATATTTCAAGAAAAAATGAGATGCCCTTAAACAACATTATTGTGACCACTGGCTGTGGTGGCTCCGCTGGGTAGGCTCCAGACTTCTGAAGGGAGAGGTCGAGAGTTCGAAGCCCCTGCAACTTGCGTTGCAGGGAGGCTAGTGGGCCATTTGGTGTCTTAAGCATGACGTTGGGGTGGTGGGTCCTCCGCTAGCGTCGCCCCAAGATTTGCCCGCCGGCTGCCAGCTGTTCTGGGTTCCCTGGGTCATAAAAAAAAAAACATTATTGTGTGTGAATTATTTGATGTTTGGGGTATT
Organism: Eucalyptus camaldulensis; assembly: GCA_019915185.1. Classification (NCBI taxonomy): domain Eukaryota; kingdom Viridiplantae; phylum Streptophyta; class Magnoliopsida; order Myrtales; family Myrtaceae; genus Eucalyptus; species Eucalyptus camaldulensis. Next base: position 17,962,694 of record JAHSVA010000005.1, read on the forward strand.
GATTTCATGGGACCCTTTACACCTTCTTATGGAAATTTATATATTTTAGTGGTTGTGGAGTATGTATCTAAATGGGTGAAAGCTGTAGCATTGCCAACAAATAATGCTAAAGTTGTGGTCAAATTTTTTAAGAAAAATATTTTTACCCGATTCGGCACTCGTAAAGCAATCATAAGTGATGGAGGGACACATTTTTACAACAAACAATTTGAAGTACTTTTAAGTAAGTATGGAGTCACACATAAAATTGTAACCCTTATCATCCACAGACTAGTGGTCAAATAGAGATTTCAAATGGGGAAATCAAGAGAATTTTAGAAAAAACAGTGAATGCCTCTAGGAAAGATTGGTCAATAAAACTTGATGATGCACTTTGGGCCTATAGTACAACGTTCAAAACTCCAATTAGAATGTCTCCATTTAGGCTAGTATTTGGAAAGGCTTGTCACTTACCAGTGGAATTAGAGCATAAAGCATATTGGGCATTGAAATTTCTGAATTTTGATATGCTGTCTACAGGTGAAGAAAGATTATTGCAACTGAATGAATTGGAGGAATTTCGCAATGAAGCCTATGAAAATTCTAAGTTGTACAAGGGGCGTACAAAAAGATGGCATGACAAGCACATATTCAAAAGAGAGTTTAAAATTGGTCAAAAAGTCTTACTTTATAACTCTCGTCTTAAACTTTTTCTGGGAAAGTTGCGATCTAGATGGTCTGGTCCTTTTACAGTTACAAAAATATTCCCATACGGAATAGTTGAAGTTGCGCATGACACTAAGGGCACATTCAAAGTAAACGGTCAACGTTTGAAGCTCTACTTCAAAAGTGGTTACAACAAGCAGAAGACCACCATTGAACTTCATCCTCCATAATAGCGACATCTGAGATAGTTTGGCTCAAAACTATAAAGCAAGCGCTTCTTGGGAGGCAATCCAAGCATTTTAATTATGTTTTTATTTATTTTTAAGTTTATGTTTTGCAAAAAAAAAAAAAGATTATTTTTTCTCTGTTTTATCCAGGTTAATTTTTTAGGGAGCACCTTTCAAGAGTTTAATTATCACGGTTATCTATCAACTTATTCTAGAACCAGGGGAGTTTTCTTCTTCCTATTCTATTTTTTGCATTGAGGATACTGCTTCATTCAAGTTCGGGGGGGAGACAAATTTTTTGGATTTTTTTTTTATCATGATTGCATTCCTGGTTGTGAATTTTTATGATTCTTAGGAAAATTTAAATTTTATTTAAAATTGCAATTGATGTATGAGTTAATCTTTATTTTGATTATGTTGATCATGTGAAGTATGTGATTTTCTTAAATTTCACCTAAATCTTAGAATTTGTTTGATTTTCTCTTGAGGCGAAACTTAGAATTTGTTTGATTTTCTCTTGAGGCGAAATCCTAAGCTAAATCTAACTAAGAAAATGATTTAGGCAATTTTTGGATCGATTGAGCCTTTCAAGTTAACCCTGTTTATTTATCCCTAGTCACTCCTTTGAGCCTTAATTATTACTCAATTTTTCTTTGGCACCCATATATGTTTAGTCTAGCTATTATCAAATTATATCATTGTCCCATGCCCTATGAACACGTTGATTTCCTTTTGTGATAAAAAATTATTTGAGCTTGATAGAAATTTGGGAGGAATGATGGAGTATGAAAAAAAAAAGTAAGATAAAAAAAGTGATTGCAATGGTTGTTTGGGGTGTATTGTAAAAAAAAAAAAAATTGCTTTTATGGTTCCCTATCCAACTTTCAATTGAGTGAGCCTTTTGGATACTCAATGGGTTGGAAATTTTCATGTTATATTAGGAGGCACTTTGGGAGAAACTCCACCATAAAGCAATTCAAAAAAAAAAAAGAGAGAAAGAAAAAAAAAGACAAAAAAAAAAAGAAATGTGATATATGGTGGCAGAAAAATTATCTTGAAAGAGTGAGATTGGACAATGACATTGGCTCTAATTAGATCCTAGAAATCAACGTGTTGATAAATGATTTGAGCTTAAAATTACCGATATCTCACCTTTAGCCAAGCCTTACATTACAACCCGAGAAAAGTCCTATTAATTTTTGGTTGGATGATTAGCTTACATTAGTGGAGAGAGGAATGAAAAGCAAACCTATGAGATTTGGTCATAATTATTGAGAATTTTTTAGAGGTTGCATGTTAATGTGAATTTATTTGAATTGCATATAATTCCAAAAAGATGAGGACTCTCACACACATACTTGGATCATATAGTTAGAATTGGTCTTAACTTACAAATCGATTTCAATGTTTGGATGAAATTTGCGTTTTTCTTTGAATTGTGAATTTAAGCAATTATGAAAAGATGTCATGAAGAAGGTTGTTAGCTTGAGTATGTATTATGTCTTGATTTTGCTCGAGGACTAGCAAAATGTTAAGTTTGGAGATTTTATAACTCTATAAAAATAGAGTTATTTTACCTATTTTAGGCAACATTTAATGCAATATCTATGAGAAAATATTTGGATTTCCTTCTGATTATTTGAATTTTCCTTGTTTATGCAAAATAATGATATATGGAGAGGATAAGGAAAAGAATGGCAACTATCAGGAATTCAAATAAAAAAGCAATAGTGAAAGATGGATATCAAATCAGGAAATTCTTGATTTTGTTCCCTAATGTTGTTTACAAGCGTTGGGAGATAGATATTTTGGATATATCGTATAAATAAGAGAACACAGAAAGAGAGAGAGCAGCTAAGTTTTTTTTTTTTTTTTCAAGATCATTTTTTCATTCTTCTGAGAGTTTTTCAAGTATTTTGAAGAGAAGACCAAAGTGGTGACATAATTCCTGTTCTTTGATTCAAGATGCTTAATACTTTTGAGTGACTGGCCACTACTTGAATGATCTGATGTGCATGTTTGAGACTGAAAAGTGATAATATGTAATTGCTCATTATAATAAATAACCATGAATTAAAAGTGGATAGATATATACCGTGTAGCTTTCGGTGATAAGCTGATCCAAAAGACTCATTGTAAACCGGGAATATTAATAGTTTTTAATGCACTTATGTTTATTTTAATTCACATAGAGATATAGTTGATTAATAAACTGAGTAGGTTTATTATACCTAGAGATAGGATAGTAAATTGATTAGGAAATTCCACTATCACATGTTTGATATCGTTCTTGTACCCACAACAATTTGAAATTCATATCTAGTGGTTATGGTGAAATCGCATGCTCTAACATATTTATCTGATCGATTTACTGCATTTAGTTTACAAATTTCGTTTTTAATTCATTCTTAATTATATTTTGATCTGTTAGATAAATTTTAGAATTAGTCTATTTTAGTATTTAATTGGTTTATTAATCATCGATATCCGTGAGACAATACTTTTTCTCATCGTTATATTTCTTGTTCGACACGTGCACTTGCCTTTATAATTTTACGAACAAGTTTTTGGCGCCGTTGCCGGGGATCGCTTGTTTAATACTAATTAATATTGATACCAGATAACTCTAAGTTTAATCTAGCTTTCGTTTTGTTTTATTTTTCAAGGTGTACATCGGTTTATGACACGTAGCCAACAAGGGAAACTTGTTGAGTTTGATCCAGAAATCGAGCGTACATTCAAAAGGCGACTAAGAGAACAGATAAATCATGCTAAGAAGATGGCAAACGGTAAGAATGAAAATCCACGTAGACTTTTAAGAGATTATGCTATTCCAACAGTTTAAGGCACCACATCAAGTATCAGAAGACCTGCAATTCAAGCAAACAACTTTGAGATCAAGCCATCACTCATTCAGATGCTTCAACAATCAGTGCAATTCAGTGGGCTACCAAGCAATGATCCAAACGCTCACATCGATGCTTTTCTTAAAATATGTGACACCATTAAATATAATAGAGTTGCAGATGGTGCTATTAAATTGAGATTATTTCCATTCTCTCTTAGAGACAAAGCTGAGAGTTAGCTTTCTTCTCTTCCTGCATGATCAATTACTACATGGAATGATATGGCTAAAAAATTTCTTTATAAGTTCTTTCCACCTGCAAAGTCTGCGAAAATGCGTAACGATCTTACTAATTTTATGCAAATGGATAATGAATAATTATATGAAGCATGGGAAGAATTCAAGGAATTTCTTAGGAGATGCCTACATCACGGACTACTCGTGTGGATGCAGGTACAAACTTTTTATAATGGCTCCAGTACAAATCTTCGCTCTATAATTGATGCAGCTGCAGAGGGATTTTAAATAATAAAACACCAGAAGAATCCTACAATCTATTAAAGGAGATGGTGTCCAATAGTTATCAGTGGCCTACTGAGAGATTACCAATGCGAAAAGTTAATGGAGTTCATGAAGTGGATGCTTTTGCTACAATTGCTGCACAATTTGAAGCGCTCAACAAAAAACTTGATAATATGAGTGTTTCAGACATGAAAATTCAGAATTTGACATGTGATTTTTGTGGTAGAGGACATGTTAGCACAGAGTGTCAGGTAGGTAATACTTTGAAACAATCTCATGAAAATTCTAACTTTGTTGGGAATTTTAATGGCTCACAGAATAATCCCTACTCCAACACGTACAATCCAGGATGACGCAATCATCCAAATTTTTCATGGAATAATCAGAATGTGACGAGACAACCTGGATTCAAACAATCAGAAGAGACAAAGTTAAATTTGGAAGATATAGTCACCAAACTTGCTAACACAACTCATGACTTCATCAAAAGCACGGATGTGAGATTTCAAAACCAAGAGGCTTCAATCAGAAATTTAGACAAGCAAGTGGGTCAGTTAGCAAGCATGATGTCAGGGAGACAACAGGGTTCTTTGCCAAGCAACACAGAGAAAAATCCAATTGAAAACATAAAGGCTATTACCTTAATAAGTGGTAAACAAGTGGGAGAAGAAGAGATTTTTAGAGACAAGGAAGAGGTGGACAATAAACAATCAAAGGAGACAAGCAAGAGTAAACTTTTTACAGATAATCCCAAGTCTTATGTGCCGCCGATTTCATTCCCTCAACGACTCCAATAGCACAAAATAGATAAGCAATTTTCTAAATTTCTTGATGTATTTAAAAAATTGTATATTAACATTTCTTTTGCAAATACTTTAGTGCAAATGCCTAGTTATACAAAATTTTTGAATGAGATTTTGGCAAACAAAAGGAAACTGGAGGATTATGAAACTGTAAAGTTAAATGAGGAATGTTCAGCCATCTTACAAAACAAATTGCCTCCGAAATTAAAAGATCCAGGGAGTTTTACTATTCCTTGCACTATTGGGGATTCTTACTTTGAAAAAGCATTATGTGATTTAGGTGCAAGTATTAATTTGATGTCTTATTCAGTTTTTAAAAAATTAGGATTGGGCGAGGTAAAAGCAACCACAGTGTCACTTCAACTAGCTGACCGATCAATTAAATATCCAAGAGATATTGTGGAAGGTGTTTTGATAAAAGTTGACAAATTCATCTTTCTTGTAGATTTCATTGTTCTTGACATAAAGAAAAATTTTGAGATACTACTTATCTTAGGTCGACCTTTTTGTAACAACATGAAGAGCTCTTATTGATGTACAACAGGGGAAGTTAATTCTTAGAGTTCAAGATGATCTTGTTTCATTTAATGTTTTTAAAAGCAATGAAATATTCATCTAATGATAATTCTTGTTTTAGAGTTGAGATAGTTGACAAGTTGATGAATGAGGTTTTTCAGGAAAATATTTTTAAAGATCCACTTGAAACATGTTTGATTTGACCAAGGGACAAAGATATTCAAAATGAGAAGATAAAGGATTACGCAAATTTCATGGAGGCAATTCCACCATATTCAAGGCAAAATGCAACTAAATTTGAGGAGTTGGGACAACAAATTACAAAGTCTAAACCATCAATTGAAAAGCCTCTAATTCTTGAATTCAAACCCTTACCTTCGCATTTGAAATATGTTTATTTAGATGGAGTTTCTTCTTTACTAGTAATTATATATTCTTCTTTGACAGATTTGATGGAGGAACAATATAAACACACTATCCAACCTTAGAGGTGTTTGAAGCCCTACTTTGAAGATGGCTACAACAAGCTGAAGACCAAAACTTCATCCTCCAGACTAGCGACATCTGAAATAGTTTGGCTGAAAACTATAAAGCAAGCGCTTCTTAGAAGGCAACCCAAGCATTTTAATTATGTTTTTATTTATTATTGAGTTTATGTTTTGCAAAAAAAAAAAAGATTAACTTTTCTTTGTTTTGTCCAGGTTAATTTTTTAGTGATCATATTTCAAGAGTTTAATAATCAAGGTCATCTATGAACTTATCCTACAACCATGGGAGTTTTGTTCTTCCTATTCTATTTTTCGCATTGAGGACACTACTTCATTCAAGTTTAGGGGGAGACAAATTTTTTGGATATATATATTTTTTATCATGATTGCATTCCTGGTTGTGAATTTTTACGATTCTTAGGAAAACTTAAATTGTATTTAAACTTGCAATTAATGTGTGAGTTATCTTAATTCTGATTATGTTGATCCACTTACTAAGCACTAAAAGTCCTTAATTTTTTAATTGTGTGTAAATTTAGAGAACATTCATGTGAAGTATGTGATTTTCTTAAATTTCACCCAAATCTTAGAATTTGTTTGATTTTCTCTTGAGGCGAAATCGTAAGCTAAATCTAACTGAGAAAATGATTTAGGCAATTTTTGGATCGATTGAGCCTTTCAAGCTAACCCTATTTATTTATCCCTAGTCACCCCGTTGAGCCTTAATTATTACCCAAATTTTCATTGGCACCCATATATATTTAGCCTAGCCGTTATCAAATTATATCCTTATCTCATGCCCTATGAACACATTGATTTTCTTTTGGGATAAAAAATTATTTGAGCTTGATAGAAATTTGGGAGGAAGGATGGAGTATGAAAAAAAAATGATTACAGTTGTTGTTTGTGGTGTATTGTAAAAAAAAAAAAAATTGCTTTTATGGTTCCCTATCCAACTTCAATTGAGTGAGCCTTTTGAATACTCAATGGGTTGAAAATTTTCATGTTATATTAGGAAGGACTTTGGGAGAAACTCCACCATAAAGCAATTCAAAAAAAAAAAAAGAGAGAGAAAAAAAAACAAAGAAAAAGGAGAAGAAAAAAAATGGTGATATATGGTGGCAGAAAAATTATCTTGAAGGAGTGAAATTGGATAGTGACATTGGCTCTAATTAGATCCTAGAAATCAACGTGTTGATGGGTGAATTGAGCTTAAAATTACCGTTATCTCACCTTTAACCTAGCTTTACATTACAAACTAAGAAAAGTTCTATTGATTTTTGGTTGGATAATTAGCTTACATTAGTGGAGAGAGGAATGAAAAGCAAACCTATGAGATTTGGTCATAATTATTGAGAATTTTTGGGAGGTTACATGTCAATGTGAATTTATTTGGATTGCATATAATTCCAAAAAGATGAGAACTCTCACACAAACACTTGGATCACATATAATTAGAATTGGTCTTAACTTATAAATCGATTTCAATGTTTGGATGAAATTTGTGTTTTTCTTTGAATTGTAAATTTGAGCAATTATGGAAAGATGTCATAGAGAAGGTTGTTAGCTTGGGTATGTGTTATGTCTTACTTTTGCTCGAGGACTAGCAAAATGTTAAGTTTGGGGGTTTGATAACTCTATAAAAATAGAGTTATTTTACCTATTTTAGGTAATAATTAATGCATTATCTATGAGAAAATATTTGAATTTCCTTCTGATTATTTGAATTTTCCTTATTTATACAGAATAACGAGATATGGAGAAGATAAGGAAAAGAATGGCAACTATCATGAATTCAAATAAATAAATAAATAAATAAAGCAGTGGAAGATAGATATCAAATTAGGAAATTCTTGATTTTGTTCTCTAATGTTATCTACAAGCGTTGGGAGATGGATATTTTGGATCTCCTATAAATAGGAGAACACGGAGAGAGCAGCGAGTTTTAGTGAGATCGTTTTTCATTCTTCTAAGAGTTTTTCAAGTATTTTGAGAGAAGACAAAAGTGGTGATAGAATTCTTGTTCTTTGATTCAACATGCTGGCTTTGATTTATATTTTTATTTGTTTCATCTATTATATTCTAATTTTCATTTGTTAGGGCTACGATGTAGCCTAATCATGATGATGTGAATTTCATGATTTTTATGTTTCACAATTGATTTCATTCATGTGAGTTATATATTATTGTGTTTAATGCTTTTGAGTGACTGGCCATCACTTGAATGATCTGATGTGAATGTTTGAGATTGAGAAGTAATAATATGCAAATGTTCATTATAATATGTAACCATGAATTAAACGTGGATAAAGATATACCATGTTAGTTGTGTAGCTTTCAATGATAAGGTGATCCAAAATACTCATTGTAAGCCGGGAATATTAATATTTTTTAATGCATTTATGTTTATTTTAATTCACATAAAGATATATTGGATTAATAAACTAAGTAGGTTTGCTATACCTAGAGATAGGATAGTAAATTAATTAGAAAATTCCGCTATAACATGTTTGATATCGTTCTTATACCTAAAATAATATGAAATTTATATCTAGTGGTTATAGTGAAATCGAATGCTCTAACATATTTATCTAATCGATTTATTTTATTTAGTCTACAAATTTCGTTTTTAATTTATTCTTAATTATATTTTGATCTGTTAGATAAATTTTAGAATTAGTTTATTTTAGTATTTAATTAGTTTATTAATCATCGATCTTCGTGGGACGATACTTTTTCTCAACATTATATTACTTGTTCGACATGTGCACTTGCGTTTAGAATTTTACGAACACAAATGAAAAACTTTCATTTTTGCTTTTGCATTCACTATCATTTTGCTTCACTAAAACTGCCCCCCCCCCCCCCTCCAAAAAAAAAAGAACTTGTTAGACCATAAAACCAACCTTAGAACCTATGACAAGATAGGTATAGGTTCCAGGGTATACATGATAAGTTTTATGTTTAAATAAATGGGGAACATATTTTAATGGATACGTTCCAGATTTCAAGTGGAACCGGAATTGCTCACCCCTACTTAAATCTTCTCATTTTGGGCATTTTTTCAGTCCTATGTGACCCAAGAAAATTTTCTTGGGTACTCTCATTGTCAAAGAGACAATAGCTTACACAGCTCATCCGAGGCTTTCTTCCGAAATGACGAAAGCCAAGATCGACGAGGTGGTAGAAGCAAACATAAAGGAGATGGGACTTGGAGACTGTGCGGAGAACAAGATTGGTAACTGGCACTTGAGGGGCATAAGCACTTGAGCCTACTGCAGGCTTAGACAGTGCCTCGTCTTTTTTCGTCGCAAGAGCTCTAAGAAATATTGCAGATGAAGAAAGAATAGTTATTTGCTCAATCCACCAGCCCAGCAGTGAAGTTTTCGATCTTTTTGATGATTTACTCCTTATGTTGAGTGGAGAAACTGTGTTTCTAGGAGAAGCCAAAATGGCCATTGAGGTAATAAAAAGTCAACACTTCATTCTTACTCAGACATTTCGGCTATGCAGAAGCAAGATAATGTAATTCTAAGTCCTGGTGCAGTTCTTTGCAGATGCTGGATTTGCTTGTCCGAGGAGGAGAAATCCCGCTGATCACTTTCTGTGGTGCATTAGCTTGGACTTAAATTCTGTAACTGCTACTATTGCTTTCTCATAGAAATTATGTTGAGTTTTAAATCGAGCACTTCTATACTCTGCATCAGTTCTTGTGATATGTAAATTGACTTCCGAATATAATTATCAAGGCTTGCTATTTTATCTTGCAGCAAACTCCAGCGTCATCTGGTTTTTCAATGAACATGAAAACAGCAGAGATTAAAGCCACACTCATCCAAAGTTACAAATCCTCAAAGTATTCATGCAAAATTAGGAAAAAAATGCAAGAAATTGCAGCTACTGTAAGCACTCCAACTAATAATAAAAATCAAGATAATGCTTATGCAGTCATTTTTCCTGTCTTTCCTGCTTACCATAGTTAATGAACAATATCTCCAACTGTGATTTTTGAAACTAATGGAGTTACATCTATATTGAAGTAGCATTTTCCAGAACTGATGTTTTCAAAACTGAATCTCTTCTGTTGAATGCTGAAGGATTATTAGGTCTGCCAGTTGAATAAGAATACTAATTCCAGCAAGTGGAAGCAGCTTAGGGTTTTGACTCATTGGTCCTTCATCAACATGTATAGGGACATTGGATACTCCTGGTTGAGGATCATGCTCTACATTTTATCATCAATAAGAGCTGGAACTCCATATTTTGACATCGGATACGACAATGGGGCAATTAGCAACAGAGGAAAGTTTGTTTCATTCCTCTTCGGTCTCATGGTATGTTTGTCTTGTGGTGGTGTCCCTTTCTTCAATGAAGAACTGAAGGTATAGCAAAGCATCAAGGTTGATCGATTTTCAGCTATTATATATCAGCAGTATCTTCATACTTGAGGTGATATTAGAATGATTTGTCGCTAGGACTAGAACTAAGTTTCCTCTGCAAGACAGACAAGCTCCACCATGATAGGTGTGAAGTTGCATGTTGAAGCCTAAGACGCTGTAAATAACACAAATCTAACAAAAGAACTTTTAGTTGATGGCCTACTCCAACTCATAGTCACAGAGGAATGTGAGTATTTCAAAATCAATTGGAGAGATTAAAGCTAAATCAACTAAGTTTTTTCGAGGGATGCTTAAGCTTATTCATATGGGATCGATCTCATCATCAAAGCAAGAATATACATTAATTACATAAAAAAGGAGAAATCTCGGCAGCATATGACATCCTTTTCTTGTCTATCTCAGGTATTTTATGCCGAGAGACTCAATGGGCATTATGGCGAGACCTGTTTGTGCTTGCGAATTTCCTTTCTTCGCTCCCTTTCTCGGTGGTGAATTCTCTGCTTTCAGGAACAACGATATTCTACATGGTGAAGCTTCATCCAGGATTCTCTCACTCTGGTTATTTCTGCATTAACTTCTTCTTCTGCACCACCATTATTGAGAGTTGCATGATGGTTGTGAACTCATTTGTCCCCAACGCCTCGATGGCTGTAGTAACTAGAATTAGTGTCAACGTAAGCAAATTTTCTCTCTTAAACTTCCCTTCCTGTAATCCTTATAAATTACGTTGTCGTTCATAGCTAATTTTTGTGGATTCAGGTTCTAATGATGATGGCATCACAGATCTTTAGACTTCTCGCTGATCTTCCCAAGTTCTTTTGGCGGTACCCCATGTCCTACATCAGTTTTGCCAAGTGGACAGTTGAGATAGTTAGAATATAGTGATTTGCTATTTTTCCGAAATCAAGCTTGAGAATTTATCAGCATATTTATACATAGAGCCATGACATGGAAGATATTTATCTTCAGTCTCAATAATATCGTCTGACTAGTGAAACTCCACCAGGAGCATGCGCTACTGCTTGCATTGCATATTTAAACTCATTGAAGTTAAAATTCTCATCTTCCGCCTGAGGTACATTTATGAGAAGGAAATCTCAAAACAACAAGACGCCTTCTACATTGATGTGAAGAATGGGTTGAATGGTCGACAGTTTCGCCACTCCCTTCTTCTTTTCTGGATTGTTTACCCGCTCTTCCATATGCTAGAGGTTATGTTAACCAATGAAATAATGTAATACTACGAAAATTCTGTTATCAGTCGCTTTCATAGATTAATCAGAACACCACCAGGCTTCACCACATGTTTCACTCCGTCTCTTTACTCAAACTAGAGCTTCAGATAAATAGGGCTTCTCAGAAACAGTTCTGCGACTAGCCATGGCAGTCAACAATACAAGCATATGATTTGGATCAGTGACATTGAGTTCTCCCAAATATCTCATGAATTACAAGTCACTCATACAAATCATTCACATGCCTTGCAGGGTCAATACAAGAATGTCATGACCGGTCTTGAGTTTGATTCAGCAGAGCCAGGAGAACCAAAACTGAAAGGCGAGATGATCCTCAAAACAACTTTTGGCATATCACTGGATCATTCTAGTGATATGCTCCTCTCTCTCTCTCTCTCTGTGCAATTACAAGCTACTGCAAGATTCGATGTAGTGGATAATAAAGTACATTGATTACAAGCAAAACATATGTTACACAATGAGTTACAACTTATATTGAAAATAAAGATTAAGCAATTCAAGGGTTGTACAAGAGTCAAATATAGCTTGCACTCATTTACAAAAAGATAAAAAAAAAAAATGGGGGTAAAGTGTACACTGTCTTTGAACAGCCTCTCTGTCCCCATATGGCGCACCAAACATTTGGACACCGAGCTTATCATACCCATTACCTCCAAATCTAATCCATGGCTGTGAAGCAAGCAGGTGGAATTCCAATCTTTCTTTTCTTCCGAAACCGAAAGGGCCAAATATGCAAAAACCAAGAAAGTGTACTTGTCCTCGAATGCCCAACTTTTGAGGTGCCCAGGATCAACAAAATCATCATAACTTTAAGATGCTTTGCAAGAAAAACCGGTATCCTCATCCTTCCTACTTATTTCTTCTGTTTTTTCCGCGCAGCATTATTGCCATTGCGTGCTCTGGATGCTTTATGATTTCTCATTGAGGTTTCCATGCTCATACTACCTTTTAGTTCCATCTTTCTCTTTTCCCCGCTTTTAAGTTTGTGAAAGGTCCTCTTCCTTTTCTTTCCAGATTCGTTGGATTGTTTCTTAGAAAATTTCCCTGCAGCCAAATCACCATCCTTTTTAGAACCTTCCAATCTGCCATCAGCAGTAAGAGAAGTTTCATATTCTCCTGAGTGGGGGGAGCCATCTTTGTTCTTCAATCTCCCTTTGTATCCTCGTCCCCTGACATCTTTCTGATTTGCGGAAGCTTCCTTGTTCTCTATCCCACCTTCATTTGAGGTTTTGTTTCGCCGATTCTAAAAGGTCAAACATGTGATCATTTTACAAAACAATATTACGACCTCCAGAAATCATGTGCTACTGGATAATATTTCTGTAGGATACACATCCAAGCATTGTTGAATTCATGCTCATATCTTAAAGTGAAAAGGGAAAGCCATTACCTCCATAACTGTCTTAAGAAAACCCTTGTACTTTTCTGGGGTAACAAGCTGAACAGCAGCAAAACCACACTTCCTAGTCATTATCTCAAGAATGACTGTGACCTGCATATACAGTGATAATGGACACTCATTACAAGATAGCAAAAAAGAGGCCCTCCAAAGGACGTGTGCATGGAATTATCACAAAACAACTCAGCAAACTCCCAGTAAATTTCACATGCCTTTGATCTGAAGTGATGCCTGGAGACAGATGACCATGAAATAACACCATCAACAATGTCTGAAAGTAAACTCTGAAAGTCTTCATTTCGTAAGCAAGACACTACTACTTTCACAAAACCTAGAACAGCCTGCAAAATGTGTACGAAGTAACTCTTAAGCCATGCCAATTGGGGCAAGAATCTACTTTGGTAATGGTATACTCACTTTTATCACTTCCACTGCTTTGCTTTGTAGCAGAGAAAGAACAGAAGGAATAAGATCAGGAATCGATAGACAGATATCTGTATGCTTGTAAACTAGTATGGACAATGCAGAAACGGCTCCACTTGTAATTTGAGGTGATGAACCAGAAAGATAGCCCACTATCTGAAAGCACGTTATTTAGAATCAAAACACTTGCTTGAATAAAATTACAATCCTGAGAATTGCAATTGTCCAGTAATAAATCACTGTTAAGAACTACAAGCAGAGAGGAAAATCACAGATTAGGTTAGACAATTTCTACATAAGTATGTTCTCCCGATCATCTGACAGGAAGTCCTGTAAGCAAATAAAATTCTCTGATGTTCACAAGACACTTAAGTGTTCATCAGTGCAGTGCATATAAAACTTCTTTGGGCAACCATTTACGCGAGGAACCCAAGCTTTAATAATAACACGTGAGAAAGGGACTCCATTACCCCTTGATAAGCCAATTTGGCTTCTTAAAATTTCTCAATTTTTTTGTCAGATGAAACAAATGCAAATTTCGATTGAATAGGCTTAGGGGCCAACGAGGCATCCACAAGATCCAGACCACATGATTTTAAATTTTGCCACTTGTATTTTGGTTCTTCGTTTTTCTACTGGTTAGAGGGCATTAATCATCTTCTCCTCTGGCTGCAACTGCGAAGCCTAATCCCTTGGCAGAAGCAGCTAGACATGAATAAATGAAGGAATATGTTGTGACTCGACCATACTGTAGCCATGAAATTAGCTTTATTCTTTTAGAATAGAAATATGTTTTGAGGCCTGTGAATCAATTCATAGCCATACAAGGCTTACAATTTTCATATACAATGCACATACTTACTCATGAAGATTTTAACCAATACCACAAGACCATGAGGACTTCAGTCCACTGTTTCCCAATTTTGCAGGAACTACATGGCCAAAGAAGAGGAATTTAAATAAACTACATTCTCCTTCAACATTTCCCCCATCTATGGATGTTACGTGAGGCAGAGCAGAAACCAATTATTTACAACACGAAAGCCCCTCCAGGTGACGACTTACATAGGATCTACCATTGTAAGATACATACATCAGACAAGATAGAAGGATCTACTTCAACCTCTTCCATTATTGTTACTTTCAACTGCCTATGGTCTCATGTACCCATTCTTCTAATGTTCTATTTTTGTTTTCCTTGCATGTTCCTGATGTTCTAGAATGTATGTAGGAACAAACATGTCTTAAAATATAAGCAGTAATTTCCACCAAAGCTACACAAATATGTCCCGTAATGAGGAATACCGTACCATGTTAATCAGTTTCTGATAAGGTGCAACTGAACTAACAGGCGAAATGCTTCTCAAGCTGGAACTTATGTTGATGAGAACATCATAAGCTTTCTTCCTAGATTCCTCCTTAGCCTGCAAATTTCATGTCACAACAGCGATTAGTGCCAAAAGTAGATCATCACCTCCGCAATGTAAAGGAGGTTCTCACATCCTTTAAGACAAGTATAATGTCATTGAGAATGAAAAAAGCTTTTGATTCTTCTTTCTCCTCCTCCCCCTCCTTCTCCTCCACAGAGTTAATCTGCATGAAGAATCAACTTGGCATGTCAAACAGAACAGCATATGACATCAACAATAGAGGTGCTTATATTACTTAATTTTGAACTACAATTGCAAATACACCATAACCAAAAGCTTAAGAATCCGTTTGCAAGAAGTACATATATGATTCCTTCCATGTTGAGACACGACATGACCCAAAAGAAAAAAAGAAGTTTTTGGCCTTAAAAGTGGAAAAGCCATTCATGACATTCGATATTATTTTAACAAATTAAGGGAAGATGGGTGAATGGTGATAATAGGATCAGGTTATTAGAAATTTATAAAATTGTGAGATTGGCAAAAACTGATCTGTTAGGTTTCCAGGGGTGAGAGAGAAACATTAAGCAAAATACCACTTATTTAATCAGTTTTAATTTTTTTTAATTTCCACAAAGTTCAATCAAAAATAAAAGGGTGATGAAATACTCCATGCTTAGCTTTATACAAGAAGCTGCTAGCCATCCATACATTTAGGAGTTTGGAAAAGTGAAAAAAAGTTTAAGAGTCTTCATATTCACAAATACAGGCACATTATACAGACGTTACACCTGCTGTGAGGCTGAAATTCGAATCTGCTGTAGGAAGGGAAAGGCCTGCTTTTAGATCAAGTCTTCATGTCAAATTTCCAAAGGCAAACTTCAACTGAAGAAGATTCATGAAACATTTTAAGAAATTCCTTCGAGATGGAGGGAATTGCCCAAGGTAGGAGACCATGCGAATATATTGTGGGGCCAGAACAAAAAATGGAATAGTATTTAATTTAAGGATTGTGATATAGCTGCTCACCTGCAGCATACAATTTAGGCAACAGAAATAGAACAAAAGCCAAACTCAAAGAACTGCTAAAATAACTGTTCTAGCACATCAAGAATATAAAACCACGAAACACGAGGAGAAATTTATTATGAAGAAGAAATTGCATTTCTTCTTCAATAGATGTTGTATACTTTGCTTTTCAGTGGGACTAATCTTGAGCTGTTTTCACAACACAGGATTAAGACATTTCTTAAAGGCTCATTGCACTCTTATTCCAAGACAACCAGCCCAGGACATAGCTCTTATTCAGTTTACAAAAAGAACAAGAAATGGCTTCTATTTATGTCAAAACGTGATATACACTAAAAATGAAGGACATAAAATTCTGCACTTCTTTCACAAGAATAGTAGACACCAAACATACAAAAGAAAACAAGTACTGCATTGCCACAAGAAACATTCTGACCTTTAATGCATGAACCATCAGAACATGGAAACAGGCAAAGCGGCTTCTCAGAGTTGCAATATCAGACGGAGTCCTTAGGCCAATTAGTAAATCAATCAACTGCGAATATTGAGATGAACAAAACCAGGGATGCACCTGCATAATAGAGATGACAGAAAAACATTCACTTCCAGTAAGAATATATCTTGAATGGAGATACCACACAAACATACCTCCAAAATTTTGCTCAAAGCATCATAGGCTTCAGCATGGCTATTGTCATTGCTTTCCTTGTGGAAGAAAATTCATGAATGATTTTAGGATATAGAAATCACTAAACTCATCCACTAAATCAAGAAAACAAAGCTACTATTCTTAAAGTCGATGCACACCTGAAAAGTGTGTTTAACAAAGCTAAACACCAAATCAATGAGATCCTTCTGTGCTCCTTCAATAAAGAACGAGGATATCTCCAGTAACAAGCACCTGGGTGAAACTGCATTCTCTTAGTATCATAACAGGAGTGGATTCATCACTCTGTATGAAGGGGTGTGAGGGTGTGCTCTTTCTTCGTACATTTTTTTTGGGGGGGGGGGGGGGGGGGGGGGGGGGGGGCAGGGCAGGGACCTTGCATAGAACATGACAGCTGACAATGTCATCAAGAAGAGGAAACAGAAACAGCAGTGCCCAATTTCCATAAAATGGTAGCTCAAAATTCTGCAAGCAGAATATAGAATCTATGCATACGGACGCAACCTAGTAATCTCTGTGATTACTAACAGTAGAAAAAAGTTCTGGATGCTCACAAATAGAGTTGGTCTGTCGATAATCAGACATCTGTTACAATGAATTTTCAAATATGACCTAAAGGACTCCCCCTTTATCAAGTGTATCATCAGCAGTCAAGTGTATATGCGTATGTGAACATATATGAATCTTTCATTTTAATCATCAATATAGCTTGCTAACAATTCTATCCACAAGCATTCTCTCTCCATTACCTTTTAGCATTTACATTGATGGCGTGCTCATTTCCTGGTTCTTTGTCCGTTGATACATCCATTTGATCTCTTCCCCTCTCAAACTCATCTTTCTTATTTAGAATGCCAAATCTTTAGAGAAATGACACAAAAAATTTCTCTGGTTGCAGAAGAATCCGTAATAGAAGCTAAGCAACCAATAGCATCCTGAGAATTCAAAACTGAGCATGATAATCTAACTAATATTATGGATGTCAATTACTAAGCAATGGGAAAAGTAAAAGGTAATCCGTGAGCATTGACTGAATATATATCTCAGAGTTAAAGTTCTTTAAGACGGCTACTCAATACAGCTTCCTTTTGCTAATTCAATGCAATCCACAAGACTCAATCCTCTTTTGAAAAATTCATTCGCAAAATTAGTGAACGCTTTATAGTGCCCAGAAATTTGATCCAATTCACAAAGCAGCCACAAAGTTCTATAACTCACATGCATGACGATCCCTTCCACAATGGCTAACCTAATCTATCTAATCGAATCTAGTACTTGGAAGTATTCTGGTGTTCCATGGTGAGTTCATGGAGGGTAGACACTTGGTACACTACATTGATGCCACTTCACTTCTCATAGCTTTAATTCTTTTTAACTTTTCCTTTGAGGTTTTCTAGTAACAAGTACACGATCCGTTGTTTCAATGCTAACCCAACCTCACATAACTTTTGACTTTTTTTTTTCCTTTTTTTATTGTCCATCTCTAAAGAATAATTTGTTGTCAGTAAGAATATAATAAAAAACCATAAAAATTCTAGCTTATGCATGGCTATCATGCTTCTAACATATGTTTCTACCACACAAAAGCAATACCATTATTTACCTTCACCATTTTACATTAAAATATAAAATTACAACCAACAAATATAGAAAAATAACTAATCAAGTAAAATAATATTATCTAATCCAAAGTTTAATGATATGAACTTGTTTTTGTGCATGTTGAACATAAATTTCAACTTGCTTATAATATTTTACAAATTAAAAAAAAAAAAGGATATGAAAAAGTTCAAGTTGAATCTTGAATTGATAGTCAAAATTATATTTTCTCAAATCAGTTCAACTCTAGCTTCCTGAAGTGACAGGACCACATGTCCTATAGAATCACCCTAATTTATCATGTCAAAAAAAGTTGCATTAAGCTCTTTATACCAACCAAACTTACTTTCAACAGTCATGTAATGTTGCATTATTTAAAACCTACTCGGCCTATTCTCCACCTAATGCTTTTCTCCATATACATAATTTTTCATCTGAAGATTCGATATTGTCAATGGGGTGAGAAAAGGAAAGACAATCATGCCGAGTAGAAGATTCCAAGAAAGTTGCATAATTTTAGGATCACTGCATCTTGAATTCACACTTCATCCTAGGGAGTCAAAAGTATATAACTATTCCAACAGTGAAGGGTTTTCTATTAATTTTCTGATTTTTCAAAAGCTGCTGTTGTCTGGTGGGGCACACCAGGGAACTATTCTCTCATGCAAAAGCAGGGATGGAACAATATTTTTCCCATAGGGCAGGGAATGGGAACAATATTTCTGGCCCGCTCCTCCCAATGGCAACCACTAGCACGTGCAATTCAAAAAGTGCCTTGAATGATGCAATCAGAAGTATTAATTGTACTCTAAGGAAAATTTACAAGTCAAAAGGGCTGGAGGGAGATCTAAAAACACGACAGAAACTTCTAGCTAGAATCCCAAAATTTTTTAAGCTTCCATAGGATATCAAATAGCACATAATGACCTAATATATATCCATGAAGCCAACCCCATCTATGTGAACTGTCTCCACAATACTTCTGCAGCACTTATAAGAATGATGCAGCCTCACTAGGAAGGAAATTAGGCAGGTCTGAATCTGACCAACCCAACAATCAAATTTAACATGTCAACTACCTCATACTAAACAAAAACCTTCAAATTCCTCTCTACTTCTTCCAGCATTAACATTGACAGAAAGAGCTCCTACTAGTTATACTATTTTCAATCTGGACAGGACTGAGGAGGGAGATGGAGTTTGGATTATTATAGAGTATTAGTATCTTGTTATTATCTTATAGTGCAGATGAGTCCTATTAGCATCTTTGAGATGAGGCATATGCCTAAAAAATTGGAGAAGAAGTTCAGACAACCAAAGTAAGTGGAAAATTATAAATATGAAAGGGGAGAGGAGAAAACAACTGCACAATAACTAGTAAGAAGTTTAGTATAGAGCCAACAATGACTTTAGTGATTGAGGGAGAACCTTCAAGTATGACCTTGTCACAGGAATTGAATCGACAAATAAGTCCAATAAAAGTTGGAGCAACTCAGTAGAGCTTGAACTTAAAGCCTTGATATTTCTGCTTGCAGTTTTCTTGGCGTAAATCGGTAGAGTTCAGAATTCTAATCCGGATACTTGCATAGTACAGGTGTCTAAATCTTTAACTACTCTAGAGCCAAGTACACTTGTATTCTGATTCACAAGGATCTGCAGAATTAGAACAGTACTATCAGGAGATGTGAAAATGGTATAACAACCTCTTCCCAGCTAAAGAACGAGTGTGAGCCAATTGTCATCACTGTGGCAAGAAAGATCACCTTTAAAGCAAGAGCCACACTTTCATGCATAAAAGAATATTTTTTAAGAAAATCAGTCAATAATACTGCCAAACGTCTAAACTGTTTGTCTGTATCACTTGAACCCCGGCAAAAGGCTGGTAACAGTTTCCAAAGGTCATGAGCATGACCCAGCAGCTCCTTACCGAGTACTGATTTCTTAACTGGAGAAAAGATAAATAGAAGCACAATTAAATCCCTGATGTCACTAAAATGTTAATGATGAACTGAACAAAACTCAAATCAAGTAATGCTGATTAAGGACTCCACTACATACATGATCAATCGGCATTCAACCAAAGCTCACACTAAAAAATATGCATCAAGGAAGGAAAATTTAATGACACAGAGGAGATGAAGAATAAAATCGTGTAAATAACAATATTTTGCTCCCCAGACCTGTCCCTCCAATCAAAAATCTACAGAACGGAAAAAAAACATGCCTTGAGATGAACAATTGTGATAAGAAAATATGATATGCATAATTCAATGGGTATCATAAGCCAAATAAGGAGAGGTCAACGCTTTGGGATGGTACCTATCAAACGGGATCAACATATACAGTAAAAAAAAAAAAAATTCAAGAAGTTGACAGTTCTGTTATAATGTTTCAAACAAGCTTTCAGCACAGCTTACAAGCAGGTTGAATCACCCAGCTTGATAAGTCTATGGAGACTCTTATTGAAGACTAAAGCTCCTTCTAGCATAGCTTGTGAACATGCAAAAATGATCTCACGGGATGATGATCTATTGCGAGGAGTTTATGATGGACAAAAAAGTTTTTGTATTGAGTTTTGGTTAAACGCACGGAACTTTGTGCACTTATTCCTTATAAAATGTGTCTCCTGTCAAAGAACATTTAGTGGTGCCTTTGCAAAAAGCAGGACTTTTACCCTGCTTAAACTGATTTGAATCTGAATATGGATTTAAAGATGGAGATTCTAGGTTGCTTTTAATTGATAACTCATAAGTTATGCACAACCAGTGGTGAATCTGTGCCAAACAGCCAAGGATCTCCACACTTATTATGACGTCAAATATGATATCTGAAAAATGAAAATCATGGAAACAAAAGTCATGAGAATGATGACATACCTCCAGAACTAGCACGCTTGAAAGATTTTGCGAGGGGCACAATATAATCCATGTAATACTCAAGTGATGAACCAACCACATAATCTCTTAGAATGGGCACCAACCAAACATTACTAGAACTAAAATTGTCGGGATGCAGTGAAATAGGCACAATAGAAAGCATCTTTTCTGGGCCCATAGCAATTACAGCAGAACCAATACATCTCTGAAGCTGTGATTCACAGTAAATTAAACATTGATGAGTTACCATTCAAACAATCTTCAAACTACACAAGTATTTGTTTTATAAAGCTAGACAGTCAATTATTTGTTTCATCAGATAATGGCAAAGTACTATGCTCAAAGCTCTGTTAACTTGTCATCTACCCAATTTAGTAAAAGAAGCGTTTGTTAATCCTTATATGTAAGTAAAAAAATAACCTACTGTTAACGCTCCAATCAACAATTCAATCTAACTCTAACAAAATTCAGGACAACAAGCCGATTTGGAGTTTGCTATGAACCCCATCCTCTTCTTTGCACACTTCAACAGGATAAACATATGAAGCAAAGATGACTTGAAAAATCAAATTTTGGAGAGCAAGATCAAGTAATAGCCTTTACATCATTCTCTTGAAAATCAATTTCGAGATCAAGACAAATCAATTCCCTTTACATCATTCTCTTTTTCCTTTATACATGAAATTAAATCAATAACAAGGCAGCAAGGAGGTGCAAACCCAAGTACCAAAAGATATCAAGAACCAAAAAAAAAGCTCAATTCATCGATAATGACAATAAATGCATCTACATCGACATGCATGTTTTCAAGTCACATTTCCACTTCCATAAGAACATTGACAAAAAACAAGGACAAAACATATTGCCTTCTTCCATGAGTAACCAGCCTCGCTACGAATGAAAACGTCATCACATAATTAAGTACTTTTATTGCTTCAAAGAGCAATACAGTGACTTTATTCGAGAACTTTATCCATTCATAACATACTCATAATTTCAGCAGTAATTTTAATGATAGAAGGAACACCACTGCACTGACATGCCATGTAGAGAGCTGAACCAGAGGCGAATTGGGCCATCACACTCTTAACTACAGATGATAATGGACATTTTCAGATGCTCTTTACCAGAATATGACAAGAATACTGTAACGCAAACTTGCACACTGCACGAACTTAAAAAGAAGCTAAAGATGATCCTACAGAAATAACAGCTTTCACACCAATGACATTTCTCATGCCAATAAATTTCTGAAGCATACAAATACGTACATGGCCTGTGATAGATGGGCCCCTTTCAGCTGAGGTCATTAAGTGAACAAGTTTGAGCAGGATACTCCTCATATAGATGTAAGAAGTTTTTCCTACACAACATTTAGAGATGAGAGGAGAGGACTGTGGAAATCAGTTTGTGGTCATATTAACAAAGATAATCAAATGAGAAAAAATAGTCTTTATACACTTTAAGAATAGTGCATGTGAAATAAATCCTGAACAATCTCACACATCATTCTATACTAACAGAGAAAAACACTGTTACCCACAACCAATGTGGCATTAAAAAAAAAAAAATGCCATTCCATAATTCAAATGAACTTCCAAGAGAAAACAATCTTCTTTTTCAAGGAATAGGAAAATGAAGGAGGTATGTACACCTAGCTAGTTCAAAAGAACAGACTGATGAAAGAAATGGGCAAAATCCACGGTAAATCCAGTACTCATGATTCAGGATATTCTAAGTCTAAACTTTAAATAATTTGTAACATGTCTGTACAGGAAAACTCTCCAAAAGAAATTGCAGCATAATCACTAAAGTCAAGTTCAAACTGACACCTTCTGAAGATCAAATAGCAACACCCAGGACTTTAGAACTTTTACGTTGAAAAATCATCAAAATTGCTGATCATATCCTGTTTGACTTCCAACATGCAAGACAAAGTACTTTTGAGAAGTTGAAACTGTAAACCTCATGCAAAAGTCAAAACTCAATTCAAGTAGAAGTCCAGTTCTGCGTAATTTATAGCAAGGTATGGCACTAATATATATTTCTTTGCTAAAGTTTGACATTTCTTTTCTGTTAATGTGAAATAAATATGAAGTCCTAATGAAAGAGGAAGAATGCCTTCCAAGCTTATTTAGTCGTTGAAAAACGAACCAAAAATACAGCCACAGCAGAGCTCATAAGCCTCTACAATGTTGAACATTATCAGCAAGCCCACAACAAATAGAATTGAAAGTAAGAACTGCAGAAAGTAGTTGCCAAGAAGTCAAGATAGAGAAACATAAAGACTTAATATGGGTTCAGACGCAAGTATAAGCCATTTCTTTCATACTCGAATTCAGAAATTGACATATAGTAGTCCTTGATCAATGTCTGGTAGAACTTAATCGTGCCAATCATACAAATCACAAGAAACAAAGAACATTAAATATATTGAGCTTGAGTTATTTCATGACAAAGCAAAGGGTTAATACATGTATTTGCAATTGACGAGTGGCAAGAAATGAAGATCTTCTATAGCATACAAGAAATCAAGATGTATGCATACCAAGTTTGAGGTACAAAAGAGAGATGACGGAAAGTGCATGCTGATTTGGAGTTTCGCCATGGGCACTGAGGGCACTTTCCAAATTGCAATCGTTTCCAGACTCTCCTCACTTATGTCATCGCTTGGTTGGCTCTCCATATGGAAAGTCTCTTCATTTACTTGTTCATTAATCAAGTCCTTCAAAATACTCGAGGCCTGCAATGCAGCATCAGCCTCACCAACAAGAAGTCCTAAATTAGTATAACCAAGTGCATCAGAAAGCAAACACCGGGATTAACAATATCAAAAGATCAAGTGAACCATCCACAATCTCATTTCCAGTAACTAAAATTAAGAAAAGATAAAAGTAGAGTCCTTGAAAGTAAGCTTCCAAGTGCATCGACCTAGGCTCCCAAGTGGTAGAGGTTCATTTGTTTATCAGTCAAGGGATAATCCCATACTTCCACTATCTCAAAAATGATGTCTTAGACCCTTTGATGTACTGCAGTTGCATGAAATTTCTTGTAAGAGGGATGATACCCATTTGAGCCACTATTTTTTCTATCATAACTCCTCCATTCCACCAAGACAGAAAAGATTGCAGTAATGATTTAAAAATTAACAAGAGCAAAATTATGAAAAATGTTGACAGCAGAGAAAAAAAAAAGTAAAAAATAAAAAATAAAAAACATGCGATTTAGGTTTGACTATATTTAGGAAAGTTAATCAATGAACAAGGTGCCATAGATTAAACTAAAGAAAGAACATCTTTTGATTAACATACAGATGGTTTGACTTTCCTGCATTGTCTGTTCAACCATCGAACTTCAATTTGCGTCATGGCCATTAACTACTGCCCTTTACAATTCTTCCAAGTGTGTTGTCATAATTCCAAAACATCAATGACATTTGAATAACTTTGTAGAGTATAGTGACAAGCAAGATGCACAATTTAAAAATGATGCACCTCCTTCCACGCACCACTTTACAACACAAAAGGTAAAGCTGCAATTGACAAAGTCAATCAATGATAAAGATCGACACCGCCAATGTTGGAAATTTAGGGCCTGTTTAATTACCATCCTATTTTTATATTTTTCTATTCTTTTGCTCCCTGGAGCAGAAACAGGATAGAAATCCATTTGGTAACGTCAATTAATTTCTATTAGGAATAGAAAATGGCCAGGGAATAGATTTGGAACAGGATCAAGAAGTAAAAGAAATCTATTTCTTTATTCTCCGGAATAGAAATGGAAAAAACTATTTCTAAACATAAATTGGTCCTAGGAATCAAAAAGTTACTAAAGGCACCCGTTGAAGTTAACACAAAATGTGGCAAGGAAATTCTCACCAACAAAGGAATCCACCATAGGATACAGGACAGTAATTTTCACGAAAAAGTCTTTTAATTGAGAAATCTGCTCAAAATAACGACAGGAATAGTAATCCAAGAAATGATTAGAGCATGAACCCTACTTATTAAAATCAGCAAAAACAGAATCAAGAGAAGATTAAGATATTCGAATTGTCCCTTATTCCATTCTTTTCCAAACTCACCATGTAAGGCAAAGAGTAGGAGCATTTTGGGCTGATTTGAAATGTAGAGAAGTATAGGAAAATGTGACATGATTGTAGAACGAAGACCGCAAAATTAGCTAAGAAACTACCAAAACAAAGCAGTCGAAGCACCTCCTGCCCCAAGAAAGTTAAGAAGCATACCTGCTAGAGACTCCCAAACTACAGGAAGGTTCTTAATCCACAAGCTTGATCCTCCAGTGTGGTATTTATGCAGAGCAACTCTTAACAAGTTTGCAGCAGTCATGACAGTGTCCACCGAGTTCTCTTTTGAAGAAACATAAGAAGCAAGAGAAGTGATGACACTTTCTATCTCTTGACCAGTATCTCCCACTGCTATAGTTTCCAATAATGCCTCAATGATTTTAAGAATCAGTGTTGTAAGCGCTGAGAACCCGAGACTCATAAGCTTGTCTAATTCTGAAAGAATCTGAATGCTTACTTTGGCAGACAGATACGGACAAACAGATACCAGCACATTAAGCATATGTAAGAATCCTATATTCTCGGATTTGAACAGTTTATCATCTTTAGATCCATCCTCAGGACTCGTGGTCCTTGACCAATCTGCTGAAGAAATGCAACTTTCAAAAGAAGACAGTACCAGCTTGCTTGCTTTCCTAACAACGCTAGAGGACTTAAAGCATTTAAAAACCTTTTCAAGACATTCTTGTGCACATCGCCGAACCTGAGAAAACAACGAAACATATCTTCAATTGCTACTCACTTCTTACGATATGCAAAAGAATAGGAATACATTTCCACCTTTCAAAGCCCAATTACGATGAACAAGGCCATAAGGGGAAGAATACGGACCTAAAAAAGGTGACAATTACATGTTGCAAAGTCTAACAAAAAAAATAAAAATCCCGAAGAGCTTAAAAGAGCAGGACTGGATACAGCAATGCATGATTTGCGACAATATACCTTAGGACGCTTGGCCAGGGAGAACTTCAAAAGCGTCTTCGACCCGAATTTCACCGAATCCCAATCCTCCAAGTCGCAAAACCCAAGCAAAACCCCCCAAACACTTCACCGCGGACCTCACGCTGGACACGGCCAGCTTCTCCTCCTCCCTCGCCAACACCTCCGCCGCCTCCCTCACCCTCGTGGGCGCGATCCCCTGCGGCGGCACCACGGGCAGGACGATCACGAGGAACGACATGAGCGCCGCGACCTCCGTGGAGTCCAGGGCCTGCAACGAGGACGTGGTCTCGACGGCGGACATGGCGGCGCCGAAGTAAGAGGCGGGCGTGAGGGGGAAGGGACTCGGCGTCGAGGATGGCGCGCATAGCGGCGGCGGTGGCGAGGAGGTGGCGGTGCTGAGGGGCGGAGGATTTGGCGTAGCGGTCCATGAGCTGTTGGCAGACGTCGGCGCCGTCTCGCAGGGGTTCGTCGGCGCGGTCGTGCTCCATCTGTTGATCCTGTTGAAGCAACGAGGGTCGCTCTTCCTGTTTCCGTTGTCTGTGCTTCTGTGGCTTCATGGCGGCGGCGGCGGCGGCGGATGATTCGATAGCCGCCGTGCGGTGGCTTCTCCCGGCTGTGGAATGTTTCGGGGTAAGAAATTCGCTTTTGATGCTTAATCCATGTTTTTTCATATTTTTACGATAACTAAAACTCAGGAGGTTGTTTTTACCAAAAAGAAAAAAGAAAAACTCGGGGGGTCGTTATTTTCTTCGCATTTGATCTATATTTTGATTACATTGATTAGGTTTGCCTTGTCCCTGGTTCCTACCATGTAACTTAACTTTCAAGAAAATATAAAGGATTAATCTCACAAAAAATCTCAAATTATACATATTGTAATCCAAATACTCCTAATCTTTTTTGTATCACGAAAGATCTTAAATTTACTTTTTATGACATATATATCTTAACTTTTTTATGTCATAAAAAAATCTCGAAATTATATTAATGTAACAAATATATAATAGATGAGACTGAAATAAATAAATAAATAAATATATATATATATATATATATATATATATAT
The DNA here is from genome assembly GCA_019915185.1 of Eucalyptus camaldulensis. Classification (NCBI taxonomy): domain Eukaryota; kingdom Viridiplantae; phylum Streptophyta; class Magnoliopsida; order Myrtales; family Myrtaceae; genus Eucalyptus; species Eucalyptus camaldulensis. Next base: position 17,989,854 of record JAHSVA010000005.1, read on the forward strand.
ATATATACATGTTACACATGTAAAAATTTGGATTTTTTCATGATACAAAAAAATTGAGGTATTTGTGTTGCTATGGACAAATTTAGGGTTTTTGGTGACATAATAAAAAAGTTGAAGATATTTCTATCACAATAAATGTAATTTGGGGGCAAATCAAATTTATGGAGTAAAAGTGGTACTTCTGATGTCTCTATGCACATTCTTGTGTCTTGTCTACCAATCCAACTTTAGCTGAAATTCTTCGGGACCTTCTATTGTATCAGAAGACATTAAAGCCACTTTAGTCCCACGTCATTAAATGAAGTCAGTGAAGTACGGTGTGATATCAAATTACCAAATAAAGCTCGAGCAAGATTGTTATTTTCCATATACTCGTAAACCAGCAAAAGTTGATTTCCTTCAATGCAGCATCCATATAGTTTCACAAGATGTGGATGTTGAAGAGTAGAAATGATCCTAAGCTCAGTCACAAATTCATGATTTCCTTGCTTTGATTTTGATGAAAGCTGCTTCGCTGTTATAGTGGTGCCATCTGACAGAAGACCCTGCATATGAACTTTCGCATCAGATTTATGCTGTGAAGACTCAGTTACATTGAATGCTGCTTTCTACACATCTTTTCTGTTGGGAATTGGGGGAAATTGGTTCACCGATTTTCCTATATACCTTGTACACAGAGCCAAAACCACCTCCAATCTTATTGGTAGCATCAAAATTGTTTGTGGTAGCTTTAATCTGTCGTGAGGTAAATGAACCAATTTGCAATGCTAGACCCTTCAAATCTGCACCATGGTTTGGAACTTCTCAGAATTTGGAGGAGCCAATAGCTAAAGTATGTAATCTACTATCTAACAAAAATGTAGCTTTTCCTTCTCAAAGTACCAGAAAACGTTATCATGATAGAATATTTTAGCATCTTTATTTTCTAGGAAACTCTGGCGTTGTTCCAGTATGTACTATTTAAAAAAAAAAAATGTCTTCAGAGTACTTAGTAGTGGGGGAAAGGAAAAATCATAGAAAAGCCCACTTTGGAATCGTAACACAGGGTTGTATGTTTCGATGTCACGTATATGCGAAGCGGGCATTTATTTTCAATGTCTTGAAACATAGACTCAGTATATATATGATCAATGGTGCCCCCACAAAGACCCAAAACACACGCACACGCTAAGAAATCTACCGTCCTCTTCCTATAACTATCTATCCCTTCTATCCCTTCATTTCTCGGAATTCCATATAAAAGTTTAGTGAGCCAAATGGACTATGACCTTTAGCTGTATCATGGCTTAATATTAACTGATTTTCTTTATGCATCAAATCAAATTTCCAATGGAATGCACAACTGTCATGCATCAACAGATTTACAGGGGAACTGTGTAACGTAGTTGCGGTATTTATGATGCATTGAGATTACCCCTTCCCCCACCAGAAAAGGTAAAAAGAAGAGTCACGCACCAACAGTTTGACAGGACAACCGTGTGATCTAGCTGATATATAAAAAGATGCAATGTGATTACACCACAACCCACCCCCCCCCAAAACCAGAATAGGGAAGGGGGACAATGTATTCAGAGTGCATAACATTCTCATATTTCTTGATAGATATATGTGAACTAAATGACAGAGACTCCAGGTTAGCAACTACCTTGTGCCATTTCATCTTCACGTCCAAGACATCCTCTCCACCAAAGGATGCCTAGGATAAGAAAAGCTACAAAAACTATAGCAGTCACAATCCCAACCACTGTACCAGCAGATATTTTGACCGACTCTCGTGGGATTTCAAAGTCTGCAGTGAAGAATGAACAACATATGTTTACCCAGAACTGTCCAAGTAAATGGGGGAGGCGCAAATGCAGATATATATATCGGTAGCTTCTTGGTGAACACAGAAACCAACAGATGGGACAGCATTAATTGAGAATCAGGAGGACCTGAGAACTGCTCAGAACATTCCATGGAAACTATCAGATTAATGAGCACAGGAAGATATCATCTTTGGAACATGTAATCCTAAATACAAAGGGAACGAGAAAAAGAAAAAGAAATATATTCTTCATTCTCAAGGCTGTACTATATAATACAGGCACAATGGTTGTTGATCCATAGCAGAAAAGTGAATGAGGCTGTCGTTTCATAGTCTGAATAGAAAGATTAAAGATACACAGAAACATGCTCTGATAGAAAGAAAACAAAGCAAACCATAGACAATTCTTGCCTCTTAAGAGAAGAATAATAAATTCTAGCCAGCTACATTGGAAATTTATCTGAACAACTGTAACAGATGGCCTGAATCTAAGAGTGGACATTTGCAACCAAACCAAGTAACTGAATAGCCTGTTGATGACTTCTGGTGCAAGGCAAAAAATGGGTATTTTTCCTAATATGAATACAAGTAACTTTCGCAATATAGAAGGACCAAGTGAAGCATGGAAGTGTCTGTCTGCATACCAGGAAGGACGGAGATAGCAGATACAAGAGGACCAGACTCCTAGGGCAGGTATAGCATAGGTTCCTTTCCCAGCCCAATAGAAGCGTATCTCTAGAGTGCCCTTGGTCACCATGGCAGTAAAATTTCTTATGACTGCCTTTCCAACTCCACCTGCTTCAATCTCAATATTGAAATCTTCCCGCACCAATTTCCCCTGAAATAATATTTAATCTGATTCAACTTGATTGTCTTCACACTGAACAAGGTGAAACATTCAGCCTCAACAGACTGTTCAAATTGTGAAAAGATCATGACTTGCAAATATGAGATATTTAGATAAAACAACCCAATCATAACATGTTCAACGCTTTATATGCTTGACGTCTGAGAACCAGCACTACATGATGTCCAAAATTTACCTGTATATAAATATTTAAAACTTGCCATCCAAGGCTTGTATAATTTTTGTTGCCCGTGAACATTATCTCCGCAAAATGAAGGCTTACATTGTAGGTCCCATTCATCAGACAAAAACCATAATAAGTTAGATAGGAGAAAGCCGTGCATTCATGTAAAGTTGCGCATTATCCATGGATAGTTCAGATTCATTGCTGACTATATATGTATCTGAATCGGTTTTGTCATCAAGGAAGTGGCCAGTGCTACTGTAGGTCCAGTAATGTCCAGTCAGGAAGGATTTTGAAACTGAAGGCGGCTCTTTATCCTTGGTGTATGTGATGTCCCCTACTGTTACTTCACTCCCACCGCAATTTATGAAGAGGTTATACCAATCTGGATGGAATAATGAAACAACCACAAACAGAAAATCAAGTCTTCTTTCTGTTAATAGGGAGTAGACTTTCCAGACACACTAAGCAAAGTAGCATTCCCTTATTGAAAGATCGCATAGAAACTCCCAAGTTTACGAGCAAGACATTATTTCATGGAGGCGGCTATTAAAATATTTAGAGTAATTATGCATTAATCATCAAATATTGACACAATAGCCCAGAGGAGAGTTTTGATGACAAAATGCACATAGTATGATGCAATATCAGTATCTGATGATAATGATAGGATGTACGGCAGATCAACTTACTTTCTGGACAATGCTGATTTTTCATACATGAGGCAAGCCCACTTGTGGTAGGATATGAGGTTCTGAGCAAGTTAACAAGGATTTTAATGTTACAATCATCATCATTCTGAATGAAGTTCCATGCTACATACATAAACAATTACAATGCAGGTCCTTGGAAATCCAAATCTATTGGTGAAAAATTTAATCATGAACTTACGCATTGTCAACCGCTGAGCTTGCAACAAGTTGCTATAGAGAAAAGACAAAATCAACATTCAGTAGATATATAGAGATCTTGTATGCATGTAGGATTATAGGTTACTCATAACCGCACATTTGAGGGGATCCATGACTTAGACTGAAGGAAGTAGTACATACATATATCATACTCGACACTCTGAGCCTCCAACAGTGAAGTTGTTGTATGATAGGTCACTACACAAAGAAACAGTCAAACCGTTTCCAAAATATCATCAATAAGAATACACTGAAAGTCATTCATCAAATTATTATTATGAACAAAAATGCAGACCAGTTGCAAAATATGGAGAAGTAAGGCAAGTTGAAAGGCGAAAACATCACAAGGTGATGAAAGTAATATTTTGTCTTTATTGAAAATATATTATCTTAACTAATTAAGAGGAGAAAGACTAAGCGGAGTCATTGTAGACTTTAGAACTAGTTGGAGTGCATAAATACATTTTTACCCAGTAACAGTACAACAGACGTAATGTATAAGGCAAAGAGACAAAAATAGAACTGTGATTCCAACGACCACTAAGTCGGATCTTCGTATTAGAAAATATCCAGACCACTATTCAAACGTTTAAACTACCTTATAAGAGCTTCATTCTTACACCCATAAGATAATATCAACTTTATCCTAGGCACATTCATTTTGCTTGGAAAGTTTCTCAAATATACAAACCCATAAACATTGTTATCAACAAGTCAGTTTACTTGTCTAGCCGCCTAAAACGTCATTAGCAGCTGTTGTGACCTAAGCTCAGGTGACCACCTAGAGTTTAGCTAATAAATTACTAAGCCTAAACGTTCAAATTCTTAACATACAAATGATTTTCCAATTAGAAGTCGTCACTAATCTATTTTTTGTGGATCGATTAGAAACCCAAGTAAAGTAATAGAAGATTTACTTTATTCCTGTAAACCAGAAATTGTGAGTTCGGAAACTTGGTTACGCTAGATTTCTCTAACATCCTTTCGGTATTTTTCTATTTTATTTTGAAAAAAATGTTTTACAGGCAACTTGAATTGATTTTAATGTACTTTCCTAACATGTGAGATAATCATGCGGATGCGCAAACCACCAATTTAACACCCAAAAAAATAATAAATAAATTATGAGACTTTATCTCATAGCAACGAAAGCATCTGCAGTATTAGATCAGAACTCATATCAATAGTCCTAAATATGATTTCTAATTAACACGCAATCACTCATTCTTTTTCAGGATTTTCTCTTATTTAAATGAAATTTAGTCTACGTGAAATGCTATGCAATGACACGCCAAAATGCCTAACTAAAATGACAAGTAACATGCAACGTATCATGCAATCTATATGTCACGACATGATCTAATGACAATGTAATTATCCTAATATGTCACGCACTCAAATGATCCTAAACATGCAATGACTAGATGGCGAAATGACCTAATTCTAAGTTACACACGCATGATATTTTTTATTTTTCTTTTCCTTTTTTTTTTATAGAATTCGAAATTAAAATTACCTAATAATTGAACATGCAATTAATGAAAAGAAAATCTAACATCCTCAATTAATGTTTTTGGTGTTTTTATTTCAAAAATTCGGAATAAATAAAATGCCTAATCTAAATATGCTAATTATCCTAAAACAAGCCCTATTCTAACATGAACCTAATCTAACTTAAATATATATATATATATATTGGTTTTTCTTTTACGGAAATAAAATCGATTCAAATAATATGACGGCAAATCAGACAAGATATGATTGATATCCACCAAATAAATTGATGAATCGTATCTCGCGCATTAAATCGAATTGGCCAATTTTAACAAAATCTTGAGCGTGAGATCAGATTTGCGATTTTTCCGTGCGATCGCGAGTTATATTTTGGGCGTGAAATCAGACTATTAATCGTATGCACGTTGTGAAATTAGAAAGATTTCCCAATTTATAAGGCTACTCGAGATTATGGATATTATAGCATATCGGGAATTTCAATCATGTGCATTGACAAATATTTCAAATAAGGAAACGGAATTTTCAGAAATCAAAATAGATAAAATTTTCACCTAATTCAAATATTGGCTTCCGAATTTTGATACTCAAACGGCTACTTGCGACGCAATGTGGTGGTGCTCAGCGAGGCTCACAGGATGGCTACTCGCCAGGGGGCTGTGTGTGTGGCTCCTTGATGATTGCTCGATTCAACGATATGCGTGTAAACCTCGAGAAGCAATTTGCAAAACGATAACTTTTGTTGTTGTAGCAATAGCAAGGCTTACCCGAGAGACCTAGAGAACCACAATGGGGAGATGCTCCAAATTTCAATAAAATAAGCGTGCGAAATCCTCCCTCCTTTCAATGTATACGTCCTCCTTTATTGAAAGAACGTGTACCCTTCTCTTGCCCAGATCTTAGTGACTCGGATGCTTGCTGAATTTTGACCGAGCTCAATCACCTTGCTGGAATTCGTTGGCAACGCGAGTATTGGTGCAAATCGTCTGGGCGCGACGAAACAAACCCGAGGATCGGGCTGATTGGGATGGGTGACATGAGCAGTGGCTACTGGCGTTGTGGTAGCAACGAGGTCGTGGCCAGGAAACAACCAGCTCGGTTCACGGATGTGGGCAGCAGCGATGGCGGCGTTCGGGTAATAGTCGGAACAGCAACTACGAGGGGCGGAGTTGCAGTGACGTCATCGATGAAGGGGCTGCGGTGGCATCATCAAGCGGTCGAGTAATAACTCAACAGGGTGGCAGCTCGTTGACAATGTATCGCAGACGATGAAAGCACCGCGGCAGAAGTGTTGGCATGGGTCTTGGCCAAGAAGATTCGCGCTCTTTCCTCTCTCACGTGTCTCTCTCTCTCTCTCGTATCAAGAATGCCCCTATTTTAGTCCTGTAACGAGTCCATTTATAGTGAAAGGGTGTAAACCATCGAGGAAAGAAAGCATATTTTGTTTCCTTCTGTAAATGCTTTGAAATACATTCTATTTCCTTTCCTCGTCCTCATTGACCAAATGCCTCCTTTGCAGGGATATATCTTTTTTCGCAAATCCATGTGCCCGTAGTGTAGAACGTGCCCAACATTCCCTTCTCATGCTGATCTTCCAAATTTCCATATGCTCGTATCTTTCCACATAGGGCCATGCATCATGAATATTCTCCGCCGATTTTATTTCTTTAATTCAAATACCGGCCCACAAATTGATCGAGTATTGCCAAATTCAAGGTTGTAATAGACTTTTCCTAGATTCCAAACCTTGCAAAGATGAGCTCGCAATATCTCTTTCCTATGCTTGTCCTCACCGAATATACGAAAGATTTACCAAATATTGGAAGAATAATATAAATCTTTTCCAAAATATGTCGAATTGCCAACTCGTAAAATTGTAGCTCATCCGCCACCAATCAAATGCAAAAGTGATAAACAAATAGATAAATGCAACAAAAATTATATGCTATGCAATTTAATTCTATTTTTTAGGGGTTAAAAATTAATTTCTAATTTTCTATGCAATAAATGGATGACCAAGTAGCCAAAATTTAGGTGTCAATAGCAGACTACGCCATAATGTTGCTTCCTTAAAGATGACCTTTTAATTACTGTTGTTTTGGTCGAAAACCTTTTAATATCACCTTTTTTGTAATTTTTGAACTCGACAATGACTGCCCAATCAACCATGCAACGAGGGGACAATTTCTACAACGAGAAACGTGCATGCATGCAGTGACTATAGGAGTCTCCGGAGACAATTATACGTTCCTGCCGACACTGAGAATCCAATCTCCATGATTGGCAATTTGCTTTTGCATGGGAAAATTGTCCAAAAAATTCTAAATTTATTATATTTTTACCAATTTAGTTCTAGATCTTTTAATTTGTAAATTGAGTTCTAAAAATTTTTACTTCTTACCAATTCAATTGTAAACCTTTTCACTTTTTACAATTAAACCATCCAGCCAATTTTGACCAGAAATTACTAACATGAATAGCCAATGTTGATGTGGTACTTTTTAATAATATTTTGAATATTTTATGGTTTTTATTTTTTTGCGACCTCGCCCGTGGCTAGCAAGAGTTGGCTGGCAACTCTTCTCTGCCCTAGATCCAAAAACCCAAAAATAAAGAAAAAAGTTTAAAAAAGAAAAAAAAAAGAAAGAGAAAAAATCATCTAGAATGGAGTAGTAAAGCTTTTGTCCAACTCTTCATGCGAGAGCAAGAGTGAGAGCAATTCAGAGACAGAGAGTGATGTATGAAAGTGAGAGATAGAGAGAGAGAGACAACCTCATTTCTTCCTCCAATGTAGGGATATTCCATTTAGAATGAAGTAGTAAAGCTTTTGTCCAAACTCTTCTTACCTAATTTTTTTCTTCTAGGGACAATAGTCTTTTCTGTTGCTCTAAGTTTGCTATGACCATGTCTCAGATTTATATTATTATACAGTTTATTGAAGGCAGAGTCCATATTCCACGATTCTTAGAAACTTCAGCAGCTCATGAAGTTGTCCAAAAAATAACGAGATTCATTTTTTTTGGGACAAATCTTTTTTCCCCTCTTTCTTTTGACTTCAATTGTAACAAATTACTATTCTTTTAAAAAATAGTCAAGGGCTACGGCCCACCAAGACCCGGTTATGTGGAGGCCAATGAAATACCCTGCAAGTCCTACTAATTGGTTAAGTCCAATTCTCCGCCCCCTGACTTGATATAGTTTGCTCGCCATTGGTGGTATCATATTAAAGTTGTTAAAAAGTATATATACATATCATATATGTCGAGGTTGGGATCTAATGTCAATGGACATAATAATAATATCTTAAGACTTTTCAGGACAATAATTGAATTGTACAGCCATGGAAACTGAAATATTTGGCACCATGGTCTATCCCGTTCATTAATGGGTGCTTGTACATTAGCATATCTAAGTCTCTATCGATGTTGACAGATGTTTCACCAAGTCAACTATACAACGCTCTTTTTTTAGATAAAATTACCATAGTAAGTTCTAAATCGATTGTATTTATATCAATTAAGTCGTAAAATTATCAATTATACCAATTCAATCCTAAAAAATGTGGATTTTTTTTTTAAATTGCAAAAATTATCTACGTGAGCATCAACTATGCCACGTAGGATGGCAAGTGGGCACGACTAATATTCATATCAACAATTTCCTATCAAAATTAGCCAGTGAATTTAATTGGCAAAATTTGAAAATATTTAGGACTCAATTGATATAGTTGAAAAGTTTATGATTAAATTGACACCGGTGCTATAGATTTTTTATTTTTTAAAAAAAATAAAATTTCCATCTTTCTTGAGCTGCTCATAGACTTGTCCACATACATACATACATATATATACATATATATATATATATATATATATATATATATAGATATACACACGACTATCTTTGTTTTTGGCTTCTAGAGAAGTCCAATAATTTTTAAACTCAAATATTTAAAAAATTATAAAAAGATTATATGAGGACCATTGTGGCAAATGAAAGGTTTCAAGTGCTTGTAATTTTTTTAAAAGTCCAATTATGTGCGTAAATATTGAAAGAAACTTTTAACTGTTTAAATAGTCATTGTCGAAAGAGGCTGAAATTTTCCAATTACAGGACGAGTCATGGAGTCATAGCGAGGAGGGGTTTTGTACTTCGACTTTGCTTTGGCCTAACATGGCCTCTTTTATCTCCGTTCCATGTTATAAACGTGGACACCAACCGCAGAAAAATCAAGGCACCTAAAACAAAAGTTGACTTAGACCAAATAATAATGGTTCCACGGACCACGTCATGCACAAGACCTAAGCAAAACATAATCTTCTATGCATGTCTAATCAGATTAATGTCGAGTAATTGAGGGTTGTTTTAATACCGTCAATCAACATAGTTATATTCAACACGCAAGTTTCAGAGCTTTGAAAATTCCAGGTTAACTTTAAGTAATGGATTCTAGGCACGGAATCTCGTCACTTACCTTGAAATCTTCCTTGACTACAAGAAACCATGTAGATTGGAACAATTTTCCGTTGTATGTTTCAATAGTCTTGAAATTTCAAAAGCTTTTATTTTTTTAACGATTTTCGACTATCATCAATTTGTAACCATTTTTATCTGCCATTACTTTATTACAATTTTATACTTCTAACGGGGTTGGAGTAAATCTCTTAATTAGACAAATAAGAAAATAGTCAAATCTCAATCACCTCTCCTTTCAAGCTTCTAATTAAAGATAAGAGATTTCTCAAGCCCTAATTAGTCAACTGGACTATTAGAGATATATTTAAAATTTTCTATGATTCTATATATTATTATATGGTTCTGTATATTTCCTTTGATTGGTCTTGATTTGTTACTTTAGATAGTTATTATATAAAGCCTATAAATAAGCTCGTGTATTCTTTATTTGATGTTCTAAAAATATTACATCTTTCAGTCATTATGATTCTCAACTTGGATGAAAAAAAATCAACTCCTCAAAAGTAGAACCTAATCGGTTTACTTGCCTAGCCGCCGGAAACGTTATTAGTAGACTACACTATGACGTCGCTTCCCTAAAGGTGATTTGATTTTTGACCTTTTAATTACTGTTTTTTTGGTCGAAAACCTTTTAATTGCACCTTTTTATTACTGTTGGCACGGTGATTTTTGAACTCGACAAGGACTGCCCAGTCAACCATGCAACGAGGGGACAACTTCTACGATGAGAAACACACACACATGCATTGACTATGGGAGTCTCCGGAGACAATTATTTGTTCCTGCCGACACTAAGGACCGACCTCCGTGATTTGGCAATTTGCTTTTGCGTTCATAATCTAGAACGCGGAATTTATGCTAAAGAGCTTCTTTGAATTTTGGGATAAGAACGCTTCAAGTGCCAAAAGTTGGCACAAGTGTCAAAAGTTACGAAAGGTACACTTAAGTATCACATTCGAAGAAAAATGGATCACTTAAGTGCCACTCCGGCCAAAGTCCGGCCAAAAGGCTGACGTGGCATATTTCCGACGAATTTCCGACGAAGTGAACCTAAAACGACGCCGTTTTGCATGCTGATGTGGCAAATAATACAAAAACGACGTCGCTTTGGGTTGACATGGTAAAAAAAATAATATAAAAATTAAATAAATTAAATTTAAAATTCGATTTAGTTAAAATATTAAAAAAAATAATTTTAATAGTTAAAATATTAAAAATAATAAATTTAAATTACATTTAGTTAAAATATTAAAAAAATAATTTTAAAATTAAATTTAGTTAAAATATTAAAAAATAATAATTTTAAAATTACTTTTAGTTAAAATATAAAAAATAATAATTTTAAAATAAAATTTAGTTAACATATTAAAAATAATAATTTTCAAAATAAAAAATTTAAAAAAATTAAAAAAATAATTTTAACATTAGATTTAGTTAAAAAATTAAAAAAAATAATTTTAAAATTAAATTTAGTTAAAATATTAAAAAATAATAATTATAAAAACAAACAATTAAAAAAATTAAAATTATATTTAGTTAAAAAAATTAAAAAAATAATAATTTAAAAATAAAATTTAGTTAAAATATTAAAAAATAATAACTTTAAAATTAAAAAAATTTAACAAAAAATTAAAAAATAATAATTTTAAAATTAGATTTAGTTAAAATATAAAAAAAAGTTAAAATTTAATTTAATTAAAATATTAAAAAATAATAATTTTAAAATTAAAAAATTTAAAAAAAGGGGGGTGCTGGCTAAGGTTGCCCTCAGCCACCGCCCCCTCCCTTTTATTAATTTATAAATTTTTGATAAAATTTTTTATATTTTTTAAATTTTATTAATTTAAAATTACTATTTTTTAAATATTTTAACTAAATTTAATTTTAATTTTTTAATATTTTAACTAAATCTAATTTTAAATTTTAAATTTTCTATTTTTTATTTTTAAAATTATTATTTTTTAATATTTTAACTAAATTTAATTTTAACATTATTATTTTTTTAATTTTTTTAACTAAATCTAATTTTCAATTTTTTAAAATTTTTTATTTTTATGATTATTATTTTTTAATATTGTAACTAAATTTAATTTTAAAATTATTATTTTTTAATATTTATCTATATTTAATTTTAAAATTATTATTTTTAATATTTTAACTAAATGTAATTTTAAATTTATTATTTTTTTAATATTTTAACTATTAAAATTATTATTTTTTAATATTTTAACTAAATCTATTTTTAAATTTAATTTATTTAATTTTTATATTATTTTTTATCACATGAGCCTAAAACAACGCCGTTTTTGCATTATTTGGCCATGTCAGCGTGCAAAACGGCGTCGTTTTGGGCTTGGTTCGCCGGAAAAATGCCACGTCGGCATTTTGGCGGATTTTGGCCGGATTGGCACTCAAGTGATCCATTTTGCTCTGATTTTGGCACTTAAGTGTACCTTTCGTAACTTTTGGCACTTAAGTGTCCTTTTGTGCCAACTTTTGGCACTCCAGGGGTCCTTGTCCCTTGAATTTTTGATGTCCCTCTTTTCTTTTTGTGATAGAAAACTTTCCACGCGGATGTTTTATCGTGTTCAAAAGAAATGTCAATCTTTCAAATCTACATCATGTTTCCACGAAATTCTTTACACATTGCATTGCGAACATATTAGTACATGCGTTAATGCAGCTGAGAGTCGATTCGGACACCAATGAGAGTGTGTGGGCCAGGTTGAAGATCTCCATTCAACCGGCGAATGCATAAAATGCGGGAAAATTATCATATTAGGTAGATAGAATATGAATTTTGGCATATAAATAATATGAGTCGAAACGTATACTATGACCCATCTTAAATTTTGAGACCCATGTTCTCCCTTAAGTCTAATCATGGAAACCCATGATCCACACGCATTTAAATTCTCTATTCCTTTGTTTTCCAATTCGATTTACATGTTTCTGTTCTTGATATTTTCTAACTTTATTTTGATCTTAAATGCACATGCCATCACCTAATGAGAGGAGCACGGATTAAAAGACAATGTGAATAGATGAGATCCGCCACTTATTTTGAAAAAAATCATTTTTATGCTTTGTCAATTTCTTGACATTAACTCCTTTCCAATCTCTAAGCCTTCCAATGTCCTATTAAAAAGTCTAAACCATTCAATGTCTTTCCATAGCGATATTGATCGTTAGTATTCATTTGAAAGCCTACCCCTTTCTTGAGTCATGGAAAAATTACCTCTATAGCTTGCCACCTATTTTATCTTAAATTAAAATTTAAGTTTTTTTTTTATAGTGACACGCAATTATTAAACTGATGATAGTTATAAAATTGATAATAAAAACCTTTCCAAATATCACTATTTAAATAAATTTTCACTAACGATTACATCTATAGTCATAAATCAAACCTAAACCTAAGTGATTTAGGAAATATAGCCAGATGGAAAAATAAATCATCTTACCTTATAGTGATGGCCCGCTCATTGAATGCGGTCCAATTTGCATTCTCTGACCCAACCAAGTTGCAAAAGCTAACCAATGGTCAATGTCAACTCGGTATCGACTTCACTCAGTTTCCAAAATTCAGTCCCTTGCATTGCATAAAACGAACCATTTTTACTAAACTTTTATTGCAGAGTTGAGAGAGAGAGACAAGGAATGGCCTGACATTGAACTGTCGGATTCTATTTATTGATTCGATAATAAAGTCAAAAAAGTAACTACTAGAAGTAATGGTCCATCGAGATACAGGTACTTGTCGGATTCCACTTAAGGCACGTTTGGTAACACTTCTGTTCATAGGAACAATTTCTGAATATAAAAACGCGCTTGGTAACTGTACAAAATTTATATTCCTGGGAAGGAAATGCGTTTAGTAAAATTGTATAATTTTGTTGTTTCTTTTAATTTTTTAATATTTCTTAATATTTTTCCTTTTTTCTTCTTTCTTTTTTCTTCTCTCTCCTTCTTCCTCTTTTGTGGCCGGTCGCCAACGACTAGCTGGGCGAGGTCCGGCAAGCTCGCCAGAGCCTCGTCAGGCCAAGGCGAGGGCTGGGGAGCTCGCCAAAGGCTCGCCTAGCCCCCGCGAGACTTAGCCTCACCAAATCTAGGTGAGGCGGAGCCTTGTCGGTGGCCTCGCAAGCATCACGAGGCTCGACCTCGCCTAGGTAGCGTGAGGCCGAGCCTCGCCGTGCCTTGCCCAGCCATGACAAGGCTCGGGTCGACAAGCCTCGCCATGGCTCGGCGTCTCCGAGGGCCGGCAATGCTTCGGCGAGGTCGCCGGCCGTCATCTGATCGATCGTCGATGCCGGCCATGGCCAAGGCTAACAACCGGCCAAAAGAAAGAAGGAAAAAAAAAAGCAGAAAGAGAAAAATATATTCTAGAAATTGTTTCCAGCAATAAGAAGTTATTTTTTTCTACTTTTTGTTTCTGTTCCAAATTTATTCTCGGGAACAATTTTTTTTTTCTTCTTGCGGACAAAAATTTTACCAAACAAATTTCTATTCTTTTTTCGTTCGCTAGAACAAAAGAACAAAAATAGTTGTTCAGAGGAACAGAAACAGAATTTAATAAACAGGTCCTTAGGATACAAGATTTGGTTTCCAATTTTAGTGGAAGTCTACCAGTTTAGAAATCAAGATTTACGAAGTTGCAGCAGATCTGCTGGTTTGCTTTGCTAGGTTGTAATTGTAATAGCGGCAGCGAATCACCCACCTTTGAAGTGGACACTTTAATTTTCGTTGTGGGATGTTAAGTGTCAACTTCATCAATATTCACTCGGCCCCCACCTCTCAGATCTCAGGCGGAGCAGACAAAACCATTAAGCTTTCGGTTTCGGTTTCAACTTGTTTGATTCTTTTGACATTAACCTAAGGTCGTTTTGGGCATTGACTCATAATATAGAACCATTGATGGAATGGAAGTAGTCCGCTGATGAGGTACGATGAGGTAGTAATCCAACATTTGCAAGAAACAGTGACTAGACATGCAAGTTTCTCCAGAGAAATTTCGCGGGTAGACATACAAGTTTCTCTTTCATCATTTCTCAAAGATGGGAAAGATGAAATTGCCCGACCATCATCCACACTAAAGACAAAAAATCGGCATCTGCTAAGAGAAATTCTTGAGTAGCAACATATAACAGGCCGAGCTCATGAACAAAACACATTTAGAGCAAGAAGGTGCCACTTCGCACATCTCGCCATTCAAACAAATGAAAAGCTTCAATAATAGATTCCCTCCCTTGCAGTGGCCAACACATCGTTATTGTGTGAAGAGGAAAAAGTTGCAACATTGTCTCTCTTCGAATAACAAAATGGAAAGAGATAGCACGAATACAAACACCAAACCACAAGCCATTGTCTTTAGGCTTTCCCCACTAATTAGTTCACAATACGCAATTACTGCACTGCATAAAACTCGTTGTTTTGTTTATATTCCCTATACCTTCAGTTCCAAATGTGAGCAAAAGAGAAACTTCGAAGCAACATTTAAGAGTTCTGCTGCAAGGATTACCCAATGAAGCCCTAGTTCTTTCAAGAACTAATTTAATTAGAACACAACAAACCATTTCTTACTCTGTCTTGTGCCAGTAATCAGTATCCAGAAGTACCGGATAGAGATCATTACCAGATGCAGACAAAGCGGTTCCAGTCCACGGCCCTTCAATAGACATACTCTTGCTGATATTCTCACCAACTGCCTGATGTTCGTCACCTCTAAAATGCTTCCTCATGGCCTCAATTTTCTCCTGAGTCATGATAGCACCCGCAGAGTCCAGCACTGGAACGGCAACCTTGCCTTCAAGCATGCTAACCACAGATGACATTGGCGGCCTGAGTGCTGGAGTCACATTAGTACACATCAAAGCTATCTTTATCAATGCCAGCGCCTCCTCTTTGTTAAAGTGAGAACCAAGCCTCGGATCAACTAGTTCTATCAAATTCTCTCCCTCCTTCAGAAAGTGTGCCTAGATACAGAAATGTAAAGTGAAGGTATTTCCCTTTCAAGCTTCAGGTATTGATCAGTTGCAAAATATGCTCTAAATACTGAAACAGGAAGAAGTATATTATCTCCCTTGATAATTACGCGGCAAATGCAGTTGATAAGCACCTGCTAGTTCTAGGGTATAAATGGATAAAAAGAATCGAATGAGTCAATACAGATCCAACATGATTTTTTTTACCGATTTTAAATAAAAGATACTAGACTACAACATCACTTACTAATGGTTAACCGGTTGCCAAGAAATCACCTACACCGCTTTGAAATCGCCAGCTATTGTCGAGTTTTATCAGCACAAATTATTTGTCAGTGTCATTACATGAAACGGCAGACTCGTCTTTCAATGTTCTTCATTATGCAACTCAGGCGACAATCAGATTTAACAAGGACTAATAATGATTGTTTGCTCTAATGATTGCTCACTCAAAGCAAAACAAAATCTAACTTAAGGAGTCAATTATATGAATGTGAAAAAAGTTATACCTCAATTGAAAGTATATGGATATTCTGCTCAAGACATGGTCTTGAAAACTTTTTAATTTAACAGTAATTGCCAAAATTCAATAGTAGTCGAAGGACTTGTTTGGCGCTAATGAAACTACAGGGAGTATGAATGTCAAGCATAAAAACATAAAGACTAAAACTGAACTTTCGAGATCCACCCTAAATTATGGGGTCAACTTCCCCAAATTTCAAGGAATAGAATTTTCTTCATTCCAAAAAAAGAAAAAAAAAAGAATCTACATGAAAATTCAGAGTAGACCAACATGATAAGAAGAATCGGATTAATTTGAAATAACAAATTGCACTTAACAGCATGACAATTCGTTAAGCAAGTTTCAATAGCTGTTAACTGTGAAACTCCTTTGCAACCATTGAAAGTGCATGTGAGGATTTAAATACGGATATGATCATAATTGAAATGATAGAGTTGATTACCCAATCGAGTAGATTAAAGCATTCCTCAGTTCTTTGGGAGCTAGTGTTGCTCCGGCCATTAACAACTTCTAAGGCAACAACACCAAAACTATAGATGTCAGCTTTGTCAGTGAGGTAACCATGCATTGCGTACTCTGGTGCCATATATCCACTGCACAACAAGAAAAGAGCTTGTGTTTGCAACAAGGTAACTGCCATAAATAGCACATACTTAATATTCCTAAAATTCAAAAGAAAGAGTCATTCCTAAATGTGACGCTATGGTCTAAAGAGTAGAGGAAAAAACCAAATGCATCCTAATATATTATAATATCATTTACCGAGAATATTTCAGATAAAAAAAAAAGATCATTGTTGTTCTTTATAAACTTTTTTTTTGGTTTGAAATATAAGTATCGCTTATAAGATGACGTACAAGAGCTTAAGGGCATTTCCCAGCATTACAAAGATATCTAAGAACGTGCAAAAATGGAGTGAGGGAATCTCCATATAGTGCCCAATATTAGATTTATTTGGGAAGCCCTAAAGTTTTTGTAATGTGAAGCTCACCCTGTAACAAGTTCACGAATTTTAGCCACGATGATCGGGACATCATTTGACTTGTTTTGGAAATGTCTATAGTTACGTTTATAGTTCTTTTTGTTGAATGAACGTTAGAGTTAGTAGAATGAACTTACAATTTTATCTTTTCCCTAATTAATCACATTCCTTTCAAAAACAAGTTGACTTTTCACACGCATTAATGCAAATATCTAAAACATGTGAACATGCTTATCTATGTTTTTCCAGGTGCATACAATAGAAACATGGGTGAATTTGCTATAATACTAAGTTATATTCAAATTAACAATTACATAAGTCAATATCAGAGTATCATTACTTAATGGTAGAGTATGACACAATTTACATTTTTTTCCTAATTAATGTAAAGAGTGGTGGGACAGTCATAAAGCTTTGTGGTTAAGCCGAATTTGTTGAGCACCATGCTTTGGGATGATGTGAATCCACCACAAAGCTCCATTCAACTCACTTTTCTTAAATCAGAATATATGTTTCTATTCCATGCTTTTATGTTGTCACTGGCTCCTACTTAGGTTAACAGGAACAAAAAGCAAGAAACTTACTAAGTTCCAGCAATCTTGGTGCTAATATGTGTTTTGTCCTCCTCATCAAGCTTTGCTAAACCAAAATCTGATATTTTAGGGTTGAGATCCTTATCCAGTAAAACATTAGTAGCCTTAATGTCTCTATGCACAATCTTCAGCCTTGACTCTTCATGAAGATATGCCAATCCCCTGGCAATACCCACACATATCTTGTGTCTTGTCCACCAATCCAACTTTAACTGAAATTCTTCAGGACCTTCAATTGTATCAGAAGACATCAAAGCTGCTTTACTGCCATGTCATTAACTGAAGTCAATGAAGCACAATGTGATATCAAATTACCAAATAAAGCGCGAGCAAGACTGTTATTTTCCATGTACTCGTAAACCAGCAAAAGTTGATTTCCTTCAATGCAGCATCCATAGAGTTTCACAAGATGTGGATGCTGAAGAGTAGAAATTGTCCCAATCTCAGTCAGGAACTCATTATTTCCTTGTTGTGATTTGGATGAAAGCTGCTTCACTGCTATAGTGGTGCCATCTAACAGAAAACCCTGCAATTCAACTTTGGCATCAGATCTATCTTGTGAAATTTGAGTTACATTGAATGCTGCTTTCTACATATCTTCTCTCTTGGGAATTGAGGGAATTTGGTTAGCCAATTTTCCAGCATACCTTGTATACAGAACCAAAACCACCTTCTCCTATCTTATTGGCAGCGTCAAAATTGTTTGTGGCAGCTTTAATCTGTCGCAAGGTAAATAAACGAATTTGCAACGCTAGACCCTTCAAATCTGCAACACGTTTTGGAACTTCTATGAATTTGGAAAAGTCAACAGTTAAAGTATGTAATCCACTATCTAACAAAGACGTATCAATTCCTTCTCAATATTCCAGAAAACCTTTTTGTGACATTTTGGTCTGAGCAAGTTCAGTAAATAATAGTTTAGCATCTTGAAAATTATTTTCTAGGAAAGTCTGGCATCAGTTGGTAGTATGTATTTTTGAAAAGTAAAATGAGATTGTCCCCAGGGTATTTAATAGTTAAGGAAAATAAAAATCATACAGAGAACCCCCTTGGAAACGTAGGGTATGGTTTGTATGTTTTAATTTCTCATGCACGTGAAGTTCTGGCAGCTATTTTCGGTGTCTTGAAACGTAGACTTTGTGTACACACGCACACACACACACACACACACACACATCTGAGAAACAATCTACTGTCTCTCCCTATAACTATCTATTCCTTCATTTTTCGGATTTCTAAATAAAAATTCAGTTCGTTAAGCAAACCAAATGATTCTATGACACTTTAGCTATGTATCACCTAATAATAATCTTTGGCTTTTAGCATCGAATCAAATTCCCTATGGAATGCACAAATGTCATGCATCAACAGTTTTATGGGAACTGTAAATCTAGATGGAGCATTATTGATCCATTGTCATTACACTTTCCCCAACCAGGAAAGTAAGAAGAAGAAGAAGAAGAAGAAGTATCATGTGCCAACAGTTTGACAGGACAACTGTGCGATTTAGCTGAAATATAAATGAAGCAATGTGACTATCCTCCCTCTCCACCAGAATACGGAAGGGGGAAAATGTATTCAGAGTGCATAACATTCTCATATTTCTTGACAAATACACATGGACTAAATAGCGGAGATTCCAGGTAAGCAACTACCTTGTGCCATTTTATCTTTACGTCCAAGGCATCCTCTCCACCAAAGGATAACCAGGATAAGGAAAACTACAAAAACTATAGCAGCCAGAATCCCAGCCACTGTGCCAGCAGATATGCTGGCCCTGCTGACCGGGGGATCAAAGCCTGCAATGAAGAAAGAACAAACAAATATTTAACCAAAACTGTTCAGTTAAACGGGGTAGACATAAATGCAGAAAATATCTGTAGCTTCTCGTTGAACACAAAGAAATTGATGGAGAACACAATAATTGAGAATTAAGAGGACATAAAACTGCCCAGAGTACTCCACAGAAACTATCAGATAATTGAGCACGGGAAGATATCATCTATGGAACATGTAATACAAAATACAAAAGGAAAAAGAAAAACAAAAACAAAAACAAAAAAAATTCTACTCTTCATTCTCAAGGCTGTACTGTATTATACAGGCACAGTGGTCGTAATCCATAGCAGAAAAGTGAACAAGGCTATCAATTCGTAGTCAAATGGAAGGATTAAAGATACATTGAGAAAACACGCTCAGATAGAAAGAACACAAAGCAACCTATAACCAATTTTCAACTCTAAGAGAATAATAATAGACCCTGGTCAGCTATTGTGCATAATTGACTTGATCTATAGTGACATATGCCAATGGCCTGAATCCAACAGTAGGCATTTGCAACCAAACCAAGTAACTGAATAGCCTATTGATGACTTCTGGTGCAAGAAAAAATATAGGTATTCTTTTCAACATGAATAAGAGCAACTTTCTCAACAGAGAAGCACCAAGTGAAACATGGAAGCATCCGTCTGCGTACCAGGGTAGACGGAGATAGCAGATATTAGAGGACCATAGACTCCTCCGTCAGGTATAAAATTGGTTCCTTTCCCAGCCCAATAGAAGCGTATCTCCAGAGTGCCATTGGTCACAATGGCAGCAAAATTTCTCATGACCTCCTTTCCAACTCCACCTGCTTCAATCTCAATGTTGAAATCTTTCCACACCAATTTCCCCTGAAATAATATTTCATCTGATTCAAGTTGAGTTTCTCCACACTGAACAAGGTAAAACTTTTAGTCTCCATAGAATGTACAAATTGTGAAAAAATCATGATTTGCAAGTACGAGATATTTGGATAAACTTCCCAACCATAACATATTGAATGCTTTATGTGCTTTATATATTAGAACCAGCACTCCATAATGCTCCGAGTTTACCTGTATATAAATATTAAAAGCTCTCCTTCCAAGGCTTTTATAACTTTTGTTGCCTGTGAACATTATCTCTGCAAAATGAAGGGTTACATTGTAGGGTCCATCCATCAGACAAAAACCGTAATAAGTTAGAGAGATGGCAGAACGTCTTGCTTCCATGTAAAGTTGGGCATTATTCATGGACAGTGTGGATGTGTTTTTAACTTTATAGCTAACTGGAGGGATACTGTCAGCGAAGTAACTAGTGCTACTGTAGGCCCAGTAATCACTCCCGAAGAAACTTGAAGGTGTAGCCTCCTGTGAGTCATCTTCGTATGTGGTGCCCCTTACTTCTGCTTTGCTCCCACCGCAATTTATGAAGAGGTTATACCGACCTGGATGGAGTAAAGAAGCAGCCACAGAGAAAATTCAGTTTCTTCTATTTGTTACTATGGAGTGGACTTTCCAGACACACTAAATAAGCTAGCATTCACTCATCGCAAAATTACATAGAAACTCCCAAGTTATGAGCAACCCATTATTTCATGCGGGTAGCTTTTGAAATTATTAGGGTAATTATGCATCAACCATCAAAGATTGATGCAATAACCAAGAGGAGAGTTGACAAGGAGATAAATTTAATGAGAAATTACACAGATAGTAAGATGCAATATTAGAATCTGATGATAATGATAGGATATGTTAGAATAATTTAAATATAAAATCACGCATTCTTCTAACAATTTAAGCTTTTAAAATAGTTGGCTGTGATCCTATAAAATCTCATATGGTATAAGAGCTAGATTTCATGAGTTCAAATCTTTCGAAGCCTAATTTGCCTCCCTAATTAAATATGTCCACACTATCTAATAGCTTAAACTTTTAGAACAATTAGCTGCAGTCCCACGAAATTTCATAGGATATACAGCACGTCAATTTACATTTTATACAACAATGACTGCAGCATATTAACTTACTTTTTGCACAACGTTGACCCTGCAAACATGAGACAAGTCCACTTGTGGCAGAATATGAGGTTCTGAGCAAGTCAGCAAAGATTTTACTGTTATAATCATCATCATTCTTAATGAAGTTTAATGCTAAGTACATAATCAATAAAAATGCAGGTCCTTAGAAATCCAAGTCTCTTGTTGAAAAGTTAATTGCAAACATACGCATTCTCAACCTCGGAGCTTGCGAACAAGTTGCTGTAGAGAAAAGACAAAATCAACGTTCAGCAGAGAAATGGAAATATTATACACAAACAGGATATAAGTTACTCAACAAGTGCACATTTGGGAGGAGCCCTGGACTGACTGAAGGAAGTAGGACATACACAGATCCTTCATGACATTCTGAGCCTCTAGCAGTGAATTTGTTGTATGATAAATCACTACACAGAGAAACAGTCAACCATTTCCAAAATCTCATCAATTTGAAAAATAAACTGAAAGTCATTCCATCAAATGATTTTTTTTTTCAATAATTCCATCAAATGATTAGTATGTACAAAAATGCAGACAAGTTGCAAAAGATGGACAGGTAAGGCAAGATGAAAGGCGAAAACATCACAAGATGATGAAATTGATATTTTATTCCTACTGAAAATATCTTATCTTAGAATATGAAAAAAAAGAAAGACTAACTGAAGTAAACGGAGACTTTAAAACTATTTAGTGTATAAAAAAATTTCAGTAACAGTACCACAATCATTATGTCTAAGGCAAAGAGGCTTAAATAGAACTGTGATTCCACCTACTACTACGTCGCGTCTTCTAATAAGAAATTATCCAGACCACATTTATCTGTTTAAACTACTTCACAAGAGCTTCATTCCTACACCCATAAGATAATATCAACTTCTCCTAAGTACACTCATTTTGGTTGTAGAGTTTCTCAAATACACAAACCCATAAAAACATTGTTATCAGCAAGAAATGGCCCAAGCAACTAATCATATACTACAGGTGATACGTTAGACAAACTTTTGAAGAGGATTAATAGGAGCTAAAAATTTCCCAAACATAATTTTAATCATTCCAATAGGTCTGAAAATGATCTACAGCTGGGAATGGCTTTTTGTATAAGGGAAAATGGAGCTAACTAGGCACTTCCAAGAAAATCCAATTTATATTCTTTCATGCATTTCATACAGTTCAGCCTCTTTCGTCACATACATCCATCCAATTAACAGATCCCGACGAGGAGAAAGGTACTTATGATGTTCCCATTTATCTCCAAAGGCTACTAACCATAAAGATGCAAGATGTGAATGCATAATTGCTTGGTACAGAGCAAGATTAGCCAGATAAAGCTAGAAGCAAATTCATGATTAAACAAGATATTTTCTTCAGGCAGTGAAGCTTACACATTTTTAACTTGCACCATCCAATCAGGGACTGCTCCAGTCAACTGGTTTCCAGTTAGATACCTAAACAAGATTATTTGAATGAGTCGGCTCCTCATGTACTTTATACACTCTAACTGAAATTATTTAAGACTTATACCTCAAAAACGCATTATTTAGCAGATTATTAGCATTTTTGTTTACTTGTGGTGTAGAAAAAAATCATTTTAAGTCATGATAACAATATAGAGCTTTCAGCTAGAGATGAAAGATTAAGGAAATCAATGACACGAAAACCCTGATCCGTGCGAAACTTGGAGCGCCTGGAGAAAGATTACCATAACAGTAGTACACAAAGCTGGACTAGTGAAGGGTACCTCCAAATTAGCTTATCAACTATTTCCTCGTGATGATGTTTTTGTCCTTCTAAGACATAAAATAAATAATTAAGGAAGACTTGCCATTGTCAAGCTTCAATCATTGGGCAGAAAGATGAAAACCAATGTTAAACAGTCCAAGAAGCTTAGGACTATAGTTTCTCATCATTCTCAAAACTAGGGTTAAGATACCAAGGTCCTCCACAGACCTTCTAAATAGCACTTAAGAGCTGCACTCACCAAACTTCTAGAGCCATTGTTGTGGAAAGAACCAAGTAGAGAGCCTAAGGACTTTTGCTATATTTAATCTCCTAAACATCATAAAATAGGCACACAAGACATGCATTGAGTACAGAAACATACAACTGTCAAATGCTAAAGTATCACTGATCCATTTAACTCTTCCAGCATAAACAAGTAACTTTTTGAAACTTGTGAATCAGGCGAAGAAATGATCAAAAGAGCTGCTCTTTAAGCAACAGAATATCAACGATCTACGCCTGCTCCATGACTAAAGTCCCACCAAAATAATTACTTGACAATAATCATAAATTCTTAACTCAATTCATTACAAAATTTGGTTGGTGAAGTAATAAGCATTCACGACCTGAGGACTTTGAGAGTTAAAAAATGAATATGTTATCATGGTCCAAGTTCTATTGATAGCTCAACTACTTTATGGTAAAAGTTGCCTGTAGCTTGACCGCTAGAAAACTTGAGACTTTAGATTCTTCTACAAAATACAAAAAGAAGCCTAAGTTCAGCATCGAAGTACTTACATATATTCTACTATTTTCAGGTTGCTGTAGGATCCTGGGATTTTGCCACTCAGTTTGTTGAAGCTGAGGTCTCTGCAAAGCAAGTTTATGTGAATATATATTGAGAAGATACTTTTAACTGACTCCCTCAGGACACTCTTTGAGCATACTTCAGCCGATTGTACAAACACAGACAACATCAATGAACATACAAAGTCCAGTTCAGATGTTTAGACATATAGGTCAACTGTCTAGTGCCTAAGCTTTCTACTAGACATTCATCTCCAGAGGCATTCATTGCCTAAATCCAAATTCCAAGTTGGTCACACGCTATAAGTATACAAAACTGCTGTTAATCAAATTTACAAAAGAGGAACAAGCATTTCATTAACTAAGGATCCGAACTTGAGCACCAAGGACCTGCACACGGCCTTCGTGGACTCAACCTAAGTGCTGGGGACTAGAGTTTGAGTGTCAAAGACCCAAGCACTGCTTTTATGTACTTGGGGTCGGGTAATGGGGCATTGGGCCTAGGCACCAGGGCTTTGGGCCCAGCCTCGATGGACTAGGCCCAGGCGCTGAAGACCTAGTCCTGAACGTCGAGGACCAAGAACCAGGCCTTGGGGTTCCCGTGTCCAAGTAAAGAGTTGCGGGTCCAAGCACCGATACCACCTCATAGTTTGGAAAATGTTTTCCGACTTTTTCAAAAGAGGAAATCATTTCCTAAATTTAAACATAGATCTTTCATTGACTCGGAAAACATTTTCCATTAACTCATTTTCCTAAGCAAACCAAACACCAGAAAATCAGGAAAATGTTTTTCGCGAAACAAACAAAGCCATGACAGAATGGCAAAATGTTGCTGTTAAAAGTAGCATTTATTAAATCTTACAGAGATGACCACATGAACAAGAAGAATAGACTTGTATAGAGATGCATTTGAAGCCATGCTCTCGTTTGAACTATGAATGTTATGTCTAACAAGTGTACAACAGTCAAGCATAAAACTCCAGCTAGATATTGTAGGGCTGAGATTCAAGAATATAAACCACCGGAAGGAAAGTTTCCAGATAATCAACCACTAGAAGCCTCCATTTTGCATTAATGCTCTTAAGAAGTTAAGATAACATAACAAAGCAAAAGTAAATTAGACGAAATGGGAAACCACAACCAAGGTAAGAATTATTGCTGGAAAAGTGAAAACAAAGAGTGTTAGAATATTTAAATAACAAACCACGTTTTCATCTAATAGCTTGAGTTTTTAGAACAGTTGACAATAGTTCCACAAATTCTCAGAGAGAGAAAAAGTGCATATACTTTTGCGCGAAACTGTATATTCTACAGCAGAGGCCACAATCACCAAGAATTTAAATGCCACATCATTCACAATTCAGCAATATCAACAGAAAATATCAAAACACCATTGAAGTCAGTAAGGGACCTTCAAGCCATCTTAAATGGGTTCTTTAACTGCAACCAATAGTCAACCAAAAACTAGTAGAAATTTCACTCCTTAAGGGTAAAATTATTTATTCTGCCTGGAATAGCCAAAGGGAAAAGCCGCTTTCTACTCACAATATTTTTAGATTTGTCATATTTGCTAGATAAACAGGTAGCTCTCCCGTGAGATTGCAGCTCCTCAGAATCCTATAAGAAAATAACACCGATATTGTCACATTGCTAAGACGATTTGGCTCTTTTGCATAAAGTAAACTATCTATGAAGAAGCATCGATCTCACAGTGTTTGAATTTCTGTACTGTTAAGTTGTGGAACACAAGACTCGGGTCCATCGAGGTCACTTATTCTCCTGCATATCAAAATCAAATAGGAGCTTTATTTGATTGATAACATCTTAAAGAAAGAGAGATCAGATCGAAATGCCAAAATTCCCTACTGACAAGTCGTTCAAGCGCTCCAAAAGTGCGATCCCAGAGGGAATCGGCCCTTGCAATCCACTTCCTTGAATAACCCTGATGATACAATTCATAGATGGAATTGTCTTGGGGCTATATCTATAGAGACTGACTTAAAAGGGGAAGAAGCATTAAGCCTTACAGCATTTCGAGATTTGTCAAGTTCTGAATAAAATCGGGTATCTTTCCCGTGAACTGATTATCACCAAGTCGCCTACAGTAAATTAAACAACATGATTCATATGAAGAAAGAATAGAAATGGCTAAATATTAGCTGAGTTTGTGGATACTGGAAACTAACAGGTGACTCGATTTTGTGAAGTTAACAAATGTTTGAGGCAGCTCCCCCGTGAAATTATTTGACGTAAGCCACCTGAAACAAGAAAAACCCATGACAACACATTGGTTAATAGAACCTGAATGCTGTATCTCTCAATAGATCACTCCAATGGATAAAATTCCTTCGCCAGATAAAAATCATCACCAAATAAAAACTCGATGCCTAACACAGAAATTTGCATCAAGAGACTCACAATTGTTGTAACCCGGACAAGTTCCCGAGCTCTGGAGGAAGAGGTCCAGAAAGCCAATTGCTTTCCACGATTCTGAGCGGAATATGAAAGTTAAAATCTCGAAACATCAATCAAATTTAAAACAGCGAAGAGGGCAAAGGCGAGCGTCGGGATGAGTGGTCACTCACAATTGCCGAAGTGAGGATATGTTCCCCAACTCCTTCGGGATTGGACCAGTCAATCGGTTTCCGAATACAGAACTGCACCCACATCATCGCGTTTCCCCAAATCAAACAATAGAACATACACTCGTGAGAGAGAGAGAGAGAGAGAGAGAGAGAGAGAGAGCATACAGGAAGATCAACTTCGTAGAGCCCCATTCTTTAGGAATTGTGCCGTTCAGGTAGTTGAAGGAGACATCACTGTTTATAGAGAGAGAGGATAAAGAAGAAGAAGATCGAAAATGGGGAAAGGGGAAATGGAGAAAGAGAGTGCTTACAAGGTCTTGAGGAAAGGCAATCTGAACAATCGAGGCGGAAGGGTGCCGGCAAGAGATTGCCTCTGAAGAAAACTGTTTTCGCAACGACACGAAGGCTTTATTCTAGCTTTACTTGAAAACTAGGCATCAAAATGATATTACAAAATGGCTTTATTACATCTATTGATATGTATAAATAAATCTCAATTGATTCTAAATGAAAAAATTCTTCAAAAATTGCCTAAAAAAGAAGGTTTTGTTTAAAGCAAATGAATATATAGCTAATGTGAAAAGCATGCATCACTCAAAGTACAACCCTACTATGCATTAGTATGAATAACATATGTAATAAGGAGAGAATAGCATTAAAACTCTGAAACTACCCTTACGATTAAAGTTAGAGGGAATATAACTCTCATCACTTTGATATTTAACCATGATCTTTGAGTTTGACATTCCCATTAATCACTAAAAATATGATTTATATAATTAAATGCTAAGCATATAATATGTGATTGTATTGATTAAACTTATAAAAATTTGTATAATCATACCGTGAACAATTAATATTATGCTCATAATTACTTCATGAGTAATTTTAATATGATAAGTGATTACATATTGTTGCTACATTTCGACCAAAAAATCGGCTAATATTTCTTTTTTTTATGAAATACTAATATGGTGCAAAGAGATTCAATTCGGCAGCCAGTCGACTCTATAAAGAGAAAAGATTGGTGTGCAATTGCGTGACTAATATTAAAGTCTAGCAAGGAATCCACGATGGTATAATTCATGAAATTGAGGGAGAAAGAGACATCTTGATGACGTGGGAAATCGTGTTGTTGTGGGCGTCGGTGGAATTCTCGCAGGTGACGGCGTTGGTAGTTGTACCAATTACTTTGTCATCCCATCCACCCTCTACACCACATGGATCTGCGTCGAAATCCCAATCCGATTTCCCTAACATCTTTGCTACTTCTTTCAATGCATCCACTGAAAGAGAAAAGAGCCGATAAGTAAAAAGGAATAGCAATGTATCATGCAAAACAAGCATAACGAATGTCAAATTCGCATGTGCTTGAGGTTGAATATATGTATGAAAAACAAGCGCAAAAAAAAAAAAACAATTTTTTTTGCTATACGTTGGAGTCCAAAAGGTAAAGGAACAATACGATGAAAGCAATAAAAGATCGATGGGTTTATTTTTTTTTCACCTTCGTCTTGGGGCAACAAAGTGGCGGCGGCAGCTAAGTTAGTGATGCTAAGAAGGATGAGCATAGAGAAGAGATATCGAGCCAAGAAGAGAATCGTCATCATTTTAGTCTCGAGCTCAACACACAAAGAGAGAGCGAGAGATCTCCCGTTCTTTAGTCGGAGTTTGTGAAAACGAAACTTGGCTAAGCAAGGGAGCAAGAGAGAGATAATTGTTAACTGAGCGATCTGACTTCATGTATTTATGTACCAAAAAAGGGAGAGTGGATAAAGACTTTTTGCTCTTGTATATTTGACGACCTCAAGTCTTCCTCGAACGTATCGATATTCATCCAGAATTGAGTGAGTTTTGGTTCAACTTTTATTGCATAATAACTTTCTTGGACCACAGATGTACCTTCAATAGAGAGAGAGAGAGAGAGAGAGAGAGAGAGAGAGAGAGAGAGAGAGAGATTGAGTGAGTTTTGGTTAAAATTTTATTGCATAATAACTTTCTTGGACAACAGATGTACCTTCAATCCAGAGAGAGAGAGAGAGAGAGAGAGAGAGAGAGAGAGAGAGAGATGTCATTGTTAAGTGAGTGGTCTTCATGAAAAAGAGAGAACAGGCAAAGACTATTTGCTCTTGTATGTTTGGATGTCAGAGTGATGTGTGAGAGTGAGAGAGAGATGACCCTAAGTCTTCCTTGATTGTTAAGGAGAGACGACCCCAAGTCTTCACAAAAAAGAGAGAACGGACAAAGACTCTTTGCTCTTGTATGTCTGGATGTGAGACTGATGTGTGAGAGTGAGAGAGAGACGACCCCAAGTCTTCCTTGATTGTAGGGATATCCATCTAGAATTGAGCTATTAAGCTTTTGTCCATCTCTTCTTGCATAATAACCTTTTTCATATTGTTAGTTTTGAAAGGGCTAGTAACAACATCTAGAGGGGGTGAATAGATGTAAAAATAATTTGGCAAGATTTAGTAGAAGTAATTTGCTTTTAGAAAATGACAAACTATAAACAAGTTCCGACTCTAGCAACAAAATAAAGGAGTTCAAGGAAGAGAATAAGAACACAAGGTTTACAGTGATTTGGCTTAAATTAAGCCTATGTCCATTCTCCCAAGCTGATAGCCCACTAGTTGGATTCCACTAAGAAACAAAAGAGATTTTACAGCTTTGTGATCTCAACTTCACAGTGAAGAGTCTGTTTTTCTCTCACAAAGTCACACTATAAATTTTTCTCTACTTTAAGTACAATTTTGAGCTCAGTAAATGAAATAGCAGGGAACTAGAAAGTTTCAGATTTTGAAATTTTTTTTTTCATGCACACATCGAATGACTAGAGACATCTCCTTTAAATACTCTTTCATGTCGTCTCGACCATTGGCACTTTTCAAAGGAATTCTTCCAATCTACCCATTGGACATAATCAATCAAGGAGATCTCAAGTTGTTTGATGATTGTGATGAAAGCCCATCAATCATGTTCTCCCATATAATCAGGATTTTGGTTTCCATAAGTAGATACTTTCCAAGTTTACTTGCCTTCAAAGAGATTTGAATATCAAAATTGATTCCAAAAAAGATAGTCAATCATGTAGGCGCTATATTCAACTAGAAAGCCATCCATAAGCCATACAAATCGAATTCTTGAAGAAATAAAGATAATCCTGCATCTGGATAAGTCTTCATTCTCTAATAGCATTTAGTCTAGAATTTGTCAGTGTAGGCAGACTTTGAACCTAAAGTCTGGCGGTCTTCAGACTTTGACACTAAATTCTAGAATTCTTAAGAATAAACTTTGGATAAGTTTTGTCAATTTCAAAATATTAAAAGAGTTTTCTCCAATAATCTCCCTCTTTTTTATAGTGGCAAAACTTTCTTGCAAATTTAAGAACTTTTGACTTGCAAAACAACTCTTAAGCAATACATGATATCTTATAAAAATAAGTTGGTTAGGTTTTGGATAGCATTGATTCTGCAATCATAGAAAAACGCGTTAATCTTGAAAAGATATGACAAATATCAAGACTTAAACAACTATCCATCCATAATCACAAAAGTAAGTTGCCTGCAAAGGTCAAACAACAAAATAATTGAATAAATGTAAAGGTCCAACAAAAGTTCAACAAAATTCAAAGTCAAACAGGTCAAATCTGCACATTCTCCCCATTTTTGTCAACAGCAAAAAGTGGAGAAAGTAAAAAAAAAAAAAAACAAATAAAAGACAAATGAAATCATTTTTGTTTTGGAATTCGAACGAGCTGGAAATCTCCTATCGACTGAATTGTCTCCTCAATCTTCTAGCACTAGAGAGAAACATTTTGAATTGTAGTCTGAACAGTCTTCAGCATTTTAGCATTTTCATCATTCTTTACCACAGATTAAGAAACTTGTTGATTTAGAGTCTGTACTTGCGTGTCCAAAGGATGTACCTTTATGTCCAAAGATTGTACTGTCCCAATGTGTAATTCAGAAGACGATTTGAGGGCAACATTAAGTTTCTGTATCTCATACTCCATAGCATATTGCTAGGCTTTCACCTCCAAAAGATGTTCCATCAACCTTGGATAATCAGCAATTGTGTCGGTTTGTGCACTAGCCTCAGTGAAATGAATTCGAGGAGTGTTGAGAATTAAGGGGACTTCAGCTTGTCAAACACCTTCACTTGGAGAGGATTCCTCAATGCTAGTTTTAGGAAAATTGGAAGCATAGACATCCTCTGGATCAGCAGGAGATCTACTAACATCATCACCTGTAAAGATAGGAGAAGAAGAAGTACCTATTTGCTCGCAAACTCCCCCTGTTTCTGTGGCTACAAGTGGAGAAAGGAATTCTTCTTCCTATTTCTTCTCAGTTTCAACATCAGAGTGATGGTCTTTTTCAGTTTGAGCTCCTACAGTTCCACTCCTTGTCTTCTCTGAATCCTCAAATAAGGATATTGCCAAAGTTGGTTCAATGGAGTCATCTTGACCCTCTTCTTCTTTAGCTTCTCTTCCTGCTTCTTCTCTTGCCTCTGTTCCTTCTCTGTCTTCACTTCCTTCTTTTCTTTGCTCAATTTCTCCTCTTGCTCCGTCTTCTTTGTCCTGTTGCTGCTCAAAACTGACAAAACTCTGAAAATTCTTCAATGCAAAGGCAGAGATAGTAAGATCATCTTCATCCTCTTCGTCTTGTAGGATAAGAGATCTTCTCTTCTTGGTAGGTTCAAGCATGAGCTCCTTGCCTTTTCTTTTCTGTACAGCAAAGTCTTGTTTCGTTTTGCTAGGGGACTTTTCCTTCAAGCACTCTAGGGCTTTGTTCAATTCATTCAACCTCATCTTGGACACCATCTTCAATCCTATAACCATAGGAGCAATAGTTCGAACACAGAGAGAGGTTGGGAGCTAAATGTGAAAATGTCTGAACCGTTGTGAGACCAGCGCTGAGTAAGGGAGCTATCCCTTATCTTTTACAACAGTCCTGTACATATGCATCAGGATTGTATGAGGCAGAGAGAACTTCATTCCATTACTGATGGCAAACATCAGTTTCACTTCAGATCGAGAAACATTTGTCTTTAAAGTTGACTTTGGTCGGATGCGGTTGATTACGACTTTGTGCAGCAACATGTTTGAGGCAGATAGTCTAGAATAAGTAATGCCACCTTTAATAAGTTTGTCCCTAACAAGAGAACTTGTCGCATGAACAATAGAGACATTTATTGGTTGGAACTACCTCTTTCCACACCAATAACGTCAGTCAACGTGTCAACATCCACCACATAATCTTTCTCCATCATAGTAAAACGAGATCTTTTCACGTTAAGAAAAGACAGGTTCGAATAGAAATAAGTAGTTAACTCAGAATAAGCAACAGAAGTTTCAGAGAAAAATTTTTCAAGTTGAAGGAGAGTCAACTTCTCCCTCAAGTTCACCTTTATCGAATCCAAGAAATCAAAGTCGACCGATTGAGGGTTCATCACCCCTCTTTTCAGCAATTTTGAGTAAGTCTTTCTGTGATCTTTAGAACGAAACAAACTCATTCTATCACTACACACTTCAGCAGCAATGCCCATTTTTGGTTGGAAATTCAAGTACATTCTCTCATCATCATCCTTGCTCTCTAGTTGATTGAAAGAACCAAAACGGGGATCAACAGGAAAGTTATGAATCATTCTATCTGCCTCTCCTTCAGGTGATATTCCCAATCTTTCCATCGTTCGCAAGAACTAAGTTTCATTCTTGTATCCTCTTTCTTTCAAAAAGTCATCAATAAAAGTCATAGCAGAACCACCCTTCTTCAAATGACTATAAAGTTTATAAATAACCTGGGGTTTCATGAATATGAGAGGTTTGACATCTTCCTTAATTTCTTCTTCCACTAGTTGGCGCGGAGGATTTTGTGTAGCACGCTGTGGAGAATGTTGTGGAGAATCTTCCTCCTCGGTCAGATCAAAATATGTAGGACCCTCAGGCATATTTCGTGGTCCCCTGCTTGAGATCCAAGACGACTTCCTTTGTAAAGACATCTTCACAGTCTTTCAGGATTTCCCGAACACGTTTGAATGAAAAAGATGAAAACTTGTAGAACAAACTTGAGAGTAAAAACAAGAGAGTAGAAAGTCCGTATGCTAGGGTTTGGTAAAAAGTGCTCAAAAGGAATAATACGAAAGGTATATAAAGAAAATGAACGGTCACAAATAAAAGAAAACGAACCGTCACAACGAAAATTACCTTTTTTGAAATAACTGAAAATAAAAACTGCCAAAAATTCAAAATTTGAAAAACATAACTTCCAAAAATAAAATAGGCAAACAATGATTCGATTAAACATGCATTTTCATTCCAAAAATAAAATTCCTGGATTTGAGACTTTCTTTTATTGAAGTAGAGCTTGGAAAGTCTAAGTCTGACCAACATCGGACTTTAACCGGTAGGAGGTAAAATATTCAGTCTAGTGCGAATAGACTAAAATAAAATTTTCTCCAGAGACTTTGTAAATATATCTGCCAATTGATTCTTCGAGTCAATGAACTAAATCATAATCTCCCTATTTTGGACATGATCTCTTATGAAATGGTGTTGAATTTCTATATGCTTTGCCCTTAAATAAAGAATTGGATTCTTCGTGAGATTAATAGCACTGGTGTTGTCGCATTTGATCTCAGTACACGATTATTCAATTCCAAAGCCTCTTAACTATTGTCTTATCCACAAAATTTGAGAACAATAGCTCCCAAGAGCCACATACTCTGTTTTTGTTATTGATATAGCCATAGTACTTTACTTCCTTGAGAACCAAGACACTAGCATGCTGCCCAGTAGTTGACAAGTATCAAAGTACTCTTTTTATTGACTATACAACCTGCTAAATTTGCGTCTGAATATCCAAAAAGAGTAAAGTCTCATTCTTTGGGATACCACAGACCTAGCTTTGTAGTAGTCGTAATATATTTGATGATGTGTTTACAGCACTTAAATGAGATTCTTTGGGATTAGATTGGAATCTAGCACAAATGCAAACACTAAACAAAATGTCAAGTCTAGATGCAATAAGGTAAAGAAGAGAACCAATTATGCTTCTGTAAAGCTTTTGGTCTACTTTATTTCCTCCTTCATCCTTATCCAACTTCAAAGAACTTGATATTGGTGTCTCTATCTTCTTGCAATTCTCGAATTCGAATTTCTTGATGAGATCTTTTGCATACTTCTCTTGATGAATAAAGATACCTTTCTTCAATTGTCTAACTTGCAATCCTAGAAAGAAAGTTAACTCACCTATCATACTCATCTCGAATTCATTCTGCATACATCTAGAGAATTTCTTGCATATATTTTCATTAGGAGATCCAAAGATAATATCATCAACATAAATTTGAACCAACAGAAAGTCTTTACCCTCTATTTTTATGAAAAAAGTAGTATATATCTCCCTTAACAAAACCATTTTGGATTAGGAATTTACTTAATCTTTCATACCAGGCTCAAGGTGCTTGCTTCAATCCATACAAGGCCTTGTTTAGTCTGTAGACTGAGTCTAGATTTCTTGGATCTTCAAATCCTGGTGGTTGTTCCACATAGACTTCTTCTTGGATGAATCCATTTAGGAAGGCACTCTTTACTTCCATCTGGAATAACCTGAAATTTTTATAACAAGTAAAAGTAAGTAATAATCTAATTGCTTCTAACCTCGCTACTGGTGTATAGGTCTCGTCATATTATATCCCTTCTTCTTGTGTATATCATTTGGTTACGAGTTTTGCTTTGTTCCTTACCACTTTTCCTTTCTCGTCCATCTTGTTCATGAAAACCCATTTTGTCCCGATAATAAGCTTACCTTTAGGTCTAGGGATTAGCTCCTAAAAGTCGTTGATGCTGAATTGTTTGAGCTCTTCTTGCATAGCTTTGATCCAGCTTTCATCAGACAAGGCTTCTTCTACACTTTTGGGTTCTATCTCAGAAACAAGTGATAGAGCGCTAGACTCTTCTCACCTTTTGGATCTGGTGCGAATTCCTTCATCATTGTTGCCAATGATGAGTTCTTTAGGATGATGTGACTTATGTTTCCAGTTACTGGTTGGTCTGAGAGTCTACTGATCCTCTACTTCAGTTGAATCTTCTAGACTGCTTATTGCTGGTCTCCAGAAGTTTGAACTTCTTCGGGGGAAGTAGACTTTGAAAAGTCTATAACGGGTTCAGATTCTTCAAGTTGAGTCTGATCTAGCTGATTCTGCACTGAATCTTGAAATTTGACATTCATGAATTCTTCCATAGATTGAGTCTTCTTATTAAAGACTATATGCTTTGCTTAAAGTTAAGTAGCCAAGGAAAATTTCTTCGTCCGATTTTTTTTCAAACTTCTAATTCGATCATTTGCATTTTTTAAAACATAACATTTACAGCCAAATACATGGAAGTAAGAAATGTTTGGCTTCTTCCATTTATATACTTCATAAGGAGTTTTCTCTAAAATAGGCCTTAAGAACACTCTATTGATGATGTAGCAAGCTGTAGAAACTGCTTCAGCCCAAAATTGAGAGGAGATTTTGCTCTCAATTAAAAGGGTTATGGCCATCTCTTGTAAAGATTTATTCTTCCTTTCCACAACCCCATTTTGTTCTGGAGTGTACGAAGAAGAGAAAACATGTTGGAAACCAGATTCATCATAGAATTTCGCAAAATTTTGATTTTCAAATTCGTCTCCATGGTCTGTTCATATGCTTGAAATAGCATATCATTTTTCATTCTCAACTTTCTTGGAAAACTTTGAGAAGTAGGAGAAGGCTTCAGACTTATTTGCTAGAAAGTAAACCCAAGTAAAACGAGAGGAATCATCCATGATTACTAGACACTACTTCTTTCCACCAATATTTTGAGTTCTAGTTGGTCCAAAGAGGTCCATATGCAGAAGCTGCAAAGCTCGATTAGTAGAAACTTGATTTACAGATTTAAAGGAACTTCTAACCTATTTTTTCAAAACACATGGAGTGCATAGATTAGACTTTTGATAAGTCAAGTTGGGAAGACCACGAACAAGCTTCTTGGAAGAAATCTTGGCAATTTACTTCATGTTAACATGACCAAGCTTTCAATGTCAAAGATTTACTTCATCTTGAATAGATATAAAACACTGAGAACTTTCTAGTTTTATATCCAGAAGGTAAATATTCTCATGCCTTCGTTCAGTGAAAGAATGAGAGAAATCTCTACTCGTTCCCGAACAAATGCCTTCTTGGAAATTTATTTTGAATCCAGTATTGCAAAGCTGACTTATGCTGAATAGGTTGTAATTCAGACCTTCCACCAAAGAGACATTGTTGATAGTCAGGCTTCCAATCTTCACAGTTCCACATCCAATAATCCTTACTTTGATGTTTCCACCAAAAGAAAATTTTCCACCATTCACTTGAACAAGTTTTATAAAACAATTCGAATTTCTTGTCATGTGTCTAGAACGGCCACTATCCAAATACCATTTGATCTTCCTTTTGATAGTGACCTACGATCAAAATAGAAATTCAAACTTTCTTTGGTACCCAGATTTTCTTGGGTCCAGAAGGGTTAGTATTAAAAACAGTCTTAGCCCAATCTCTCTTAATAGGTCTCCAAACCTTGGGACATTCCTTCTCGAAATGTTCTGAGCTGTTACACTTTGAACATTTAAGAGCACCTCAGCCAACAGGTTTTACAAAAACCTTTTGAAAGTGACTTTTGTAAAATGCCATTGTAGGTCTTTGTTTGATTCTTTCTTTAACTTTGGGAAAATCAATTAAAGGAATAGTTTCTGAAGTTATACCCAAACCAGATTTGTTAAAATAAGGTCTTTGTACTGAAATAATTTTTTTCCAACTTCTTAGATCATTTTGAAAATCTTTTTGTAATATTTGAAATATCTTCTTTCAAAAGGCATTTTCCTTCGAAAAAAATACGAATTTACTTTCAAATCAACAAGACTTTTATCCAGACTTTCAAACTTTTCTCTCCAAGAAGTTTTTTGTTGCCTCAATTTAGAATTCTCACTTTTTAGTTTGGAAATCTTTTTAAGAGATGTTTTTAGATTGAGACAGAGTTCATCTATATACTTTGAGACTTTAACAGGAATTTTTAAATTGCTAACCTTAACTTCTTGATCCGAATATGAATCAGAGTCTATTTCTGATTCTGAGTATGAATCGGAATGGGCCATCAAACATATATTGGCATATTCCTCTTCACTTTCCTCGCACTCGATATCACTCCAAGTTTCTGCTTTGAGAGCCTTTTTATATCTCTCAGTTCTTCCATTCCTTTTCTTCAATAGAGGATAGTTAGGTATGATATGCCCATTTTTCTTACATTTGAAGCATACTGCATTTTTGCTAGTTTCATTATCCTCTATCGATCTCTTCTGGAAATTTTGAGTGCTCTGCTTCTTCCAGTTCAATCTTCTTCCCTTCCTATTCAGCTTTCTAAACTTCTTAATCATAAGTGCTAACTCCTCAGCGTCCAAGTCATCTTCTGAATCTGTATCATTAGAATTATTGTTAGATTTTAAAGCAATTGACTTCTTACCTTTAGGATCTTCTTCCTCATTGATTTGCTCCACTTCATATGATTGAAGTGTGCCTACTAGTTCATCTACTGAAAGAGGCATGATCATCTAGGTTTCTCTAATTGACATTTTCACATGATTCTAGTCTTTGGAGAGTCAACGCAGCAATTTATTGACCTTCATTGGTCCTGAGATTGTCTGTCCTTGATATACCAATCCATTCACAATTTCAATGAAACGACTAAATATATCAGTGATGGATTCTCCAGGCTTCATCTTGAAGGTATCATACTGTCCGAGTAGAATATTGATTTTCGTTTCCTTTACTCGATTAGTTCCTTCATAGGTAACATGCAACCTGTCCCAAACTTCTTTCGTTGTTTCACAGGAAGAAATTCAGTTATACTTAGTAGGAGATAAAGTACAGTATAAAAAGTAGATAGCTTTAGCGTCAAGAGCTTGTCTATTGGTTAATTATGCTTGTATTATTTCGACAGCATCTACAGTTTCATTTCCTCTTTCTAAAGTTGATGTTGT
Organism: Eucalyptus camaldulensis; assembly: GCA_019915185.1. NCBI lineage: Eukaryota > Viridiplantae > Streptophyta > Magnoliopsida > Myrtales > Myrtaceae > Eucalyptus > Eucalyptus camaldulensis. Next base: position 18,027,655 of record JAHSVA010000005.1, read on the forward strand.
TTTGGGATTGATCCATTTTTCTACCACATCCCACTCCGGGGGATCTTTTGATCTCAGATTTTCACACATTCTACTCCTTTCCATCAAAGTAAGGAGGTCTGGTGTTGCTTTGGCTTTCAACCAAACCTGGTGCCAAAACTCTTTGCTCTTGTATGTCTAGATGTAAGAGTGATGTGTGAGAGTGAGAGAGAGACGACCCCAAGTCTTTCTTGATTGTTAAGGAGAGATGACCCCAAGTCTTCACGAAAAAGAGAGAATGGACAAAGACTCTTTGCTCTTGTATGTCTAGATGTGAGATTGATGTGTGAGAGTGAGAGAGAGACGAACCCAAGTCTTCCTTGATTGTAGGGATATCCATCTAGAATTGAGCTGTTAAGCTTTTGTCCATCTCTTCTTGCATAATAACCTTTTTCACATTGTCAGTTTTGAAAAGACTAGTAACAACACCTAGAGGGGGGTGAATAGGTGTAAAAATAATTTCCCAAGATTCAGTAGAAGTAATTTGCTTTTAGAAAATGACAAACTATAAACAAGTTCCGACTCTAGCAATAAGGAGTTCAAGGAAGAGAATAAGAACACAAGGTTTACAGTGGTTCGGCTTAGATCAAGCCTACGTCCACTCTCCCACGCTGACAACCCACTGGTTGGATTCCACTAAGAAACAAAAGATATTTTACAACTTTGTGATCTCAACTTCACAGTGAAGAATTTGTTTCTCTCCCAAAGTCACACTATAAGTTTTTCTCTCTTTTGAGTACAAATTTGAGCTCAGTGAATAAAATAGCAAGGAACTAGGAAGCTTCAGACTTTGAAATTTTTCTTTCACGCACACATCGAATGACTAGAGACATCTCCTTTAAATACTCCTTCATGTCGTCTTGATCATTGGCATTTTCCAAAGGATTCTTCTAATCTGCCCGTTGGACAGAATCAATCAAGGAGATATTGAGTCGTTTGATGATTGTGATGAAAGCTCGTCAATCCCATTTGCCTATACAATCAGGATTTTAGTTTCCATAAGTAGATACTTTCCAAGTTTACTTGCCTTCCAAGAGATTTGAATATCGAAATTGATTCCAATAAAGATAGTCAATCATGTATGTGCTATATCCAACCAAAAAGCCATCTATAAGCCATACGAATCGAATTCTTGAAGAAATAAAGATAATCCTACATCTGGATAAGTCTTCATTCTCCAATAGCAATCAGTCTGTAATTTGTCAGTGTGGGCAGACTTTGAACCTAAAGTCTGGCGGTCTTCAAACTTTGACACTAAATTCTGGAATTCTTCAGAATAAAGTTTGGATAAGTTTTGTCAACTTCAAAAATTAAAGGAGTTTTCTCCAACAAGTTTATCTAATCCCTTTTCATATTGTTCTTCCAATGACAATAGTCTTTTTCATTGCTCTAATTTTGGCGGTCGACACCAAATTTTGGTTGTCGACTTAAAGTTAAGTTATATAGAAAATTATGGATCAAATTTTAGCCTCTAAAAAAAATCCATTAAATTACACAGCAAAGCACTGGTCAATGCTAGAGCACGGAGGAGGAGAAGGGATTGTCGGGGTAGCCTGAGGACTGGCCAGCACATGAGAGACTGAAGGGTCTTTGCCAATTGGACTCTTCCATAGGTCAAGAGCCTATAAAAGGAGGCCTCTGGATGCTTACCAAGGAGTTTAAAGAGGTTCAGGACAGATGGGAAAAAAAAAACAAAGAGAGAGAAAAGAGAGGAAAAAAGGTCTGCGATGAGAAATCGAGCGAGTGTCCTCTAGTGACAGACACACTCGAAACCTGACCGACAACCTACCGATGTCAGCCTTCTTAGCGAGTTGAAGCCACGGTAGGTCTTCGTTCGAATTTGTTTGTTCTTCTTTCGGGTGTGTCACGTTGAGTTCCCAAGGATTCTGGCTCGGAGGCACACAAGGCGATCGGACATTGTCTAATCTATCGAGGTCACCCTCATTTCCCACCCTTGAGCCGGTTAGGGAGCACCATCGACGGCCCCTTTTTGTCCATTGTCATTCTGATTTTGTGGCCTGATTCGGGCTCGTTGGACGGAGCTACTGTTGTTAGTAAGTCCATAAGCGTTCCCTTGTCACTTTAGGTTTGAGAAATCTGGGCTTGTTTTAATGTGGAGAGTTTGAGTGTGATTCGGCATTGATAATGGTGGGCTTAGTTCGGCTTGTTGAGTTTGGGTTTAATTTGGTTGAGTGGGCTTGGAATTTGTCTTGGTTGTGGCCGAATTGCACTTCAATTGTTAAGCCCATCCCTTTCTTTAGGCTTTTATTCAGAGCCTGACCCGAAGGCCCACAGTAGTCCACATCCTGACCGAGCTCTAAGGCCCTACCCGAATACGCATCTTTGGAATAAAAAATTAATATTATTTAAAATATTTTAAAAATATTTCCGATTTTTTTATATATATTTTAAGTTAGGATAACGCTTAATAATTAGTTTTTGAGTAGCTGTCTATTAAAATATGTGAAAATCCTTGATAAATAGATTGTGCTTTATCATATTGTTATTTGCATATTTCCATTATTTCGATTGTGCGCTTTTTATAATCTATTTCCTTAGCCTACTTAAGAATACGTTTCTTGGACTCATGAATGCTGCATGAATACTTTATTTGGTGATTGAACAAGAACAAGTACCAAAAGGGCATTAGTTGGCTAATTAGTGTAATTAAGTTTCCGACTTTAGATTATCTAGTTCAAAGTAAGTAATCCTCCAAGTACTTTACTTGGAATCTAATCGATCCACCTTAAATTGATTAGTGTGGTGATTTGTATGTTAAAAACTCAAAACATAAGTTGTGAATTAGTATGAACTTGAGGGAGTTTGAGCTAGATTTGAACTTAACAATCCATTAGCCAAATTTTTAGTGGTCCATCCAAGGATAGGTCACAACAATTTTGCTATGACCATATCTCATATTTAGGTTATTATGCAATTTATCGATGGTGGAGTCCAAATTCCATTATTCTTAGAAACTTCATTAGCTCATTTGGGGTTATGGCTGTGGAGACCCAATAATGTGGAGGCCAATGAAATACCCTTCAAGCCCTGCAAATTGGTTAAGTTCAAATCTTTGAACCTAGACCTAATATTATTTGCACGCTGTTGGTGGTATCATATATGTTAAATATAAATAATGGAAAAAATTGTCCTATTAATGTGGTTACACCACAAAAATATCATATATGTCGAGTTGGAATCTAATTTACATAGACAAAATAATAATATCTTAGGATTTTTTAGGACAACAATTGAATTGTACGATCGTGGAAATTAAAATATCTGGTAGCATAGTCTATCCCATTCACTAATAGGTGCATGTTGACAAGTGTTTCACCCATTCAACATGGAATTATTTGAAATAAATTTGATCGAATTTGGATTCGGAGCATGAGGGTTTTGTACTTTGACTTGCTTTGGCCTAACATGGCCTATTTTATCTCTGTTCCATGTTATAAATTTAGACACCAATTGTAGAAAAATCGTGGCACATAAAACAAAAGTTTAGACTCAGATCAAATACTAATGGTTCCATGGGTGAGGTCATGCACAAGACTTAGGCAAAACGTCATCTTCTTTGCATGTTTAGTCAGATTAATGTCAAGTCATATAGGGTTATTTTAATATTGTCAACCAACGCAATTATATTGGACCCGCAAGTTTAGGAGAGCTTTGAAAATTCCAAGTTAACTTTAAATGATGAATTCTAAGCATGTAATTTTGTCATTTGCTGTTAACCCCCGAACTTCGAGCGTGCGAACATCCCACAATGGTTGATTAAAATGCAACTTCTCATGATGTATCGCTGACCCATTCTTTTATCTTTCGATTAAACGCATGTGGAAGCACTTAAGATAAACAACACCCAATCAAACAACAAATAATAGGGATAGTAAAAACACAACCAACATTCCCAAAATAAAACTGAGCATGATAATCTAACTAATATTATGGATGTCAATTACTAAGCAATGGGAAAAGTAAAAGGTAATCCGTGAGCATTGACTGAATATATATCTCAGAGTTAAAGTTCTTTAAGACGGCTACTCAATACAGCTTCCTTTTGCTAATTCAATGCAATCCACAAGACTCAATCGTCTCTTTTGAAAAATTCATTCACAAAATTAGTGAACGCTTTATAGTGCCCAGAAATTTGATCCAATTCACAAAGCAGCCACAAAGTTCTATAACTCACATGCATGACGATCCCTTCCACAATGGCTAACCTAATCTATCTAATCGAATCTAGTACTTGGAAGTATTCTGGTGTTCCATGGTGAGTTCATGGAGGGTAGACACTTGGTACACTACATTGATGCCACTTCACTTCTCATAGCTTTAATTCTTTTTAACTTTTCCTTTGAGGTTTTCTAGTAACAAGTACACGATCCGTTGTTTCAATGCCAACCCAACCTCACATAACTTTTGACTTTTTTTTTCCTTTTTTTTATTGTCCATTTCTAAAGAATAATTTGTTGTCAGTAAGAATATAATAAAAAACCATAAAAATTCTAGCTTATGCATGGCTATCATGCTTCTAACATATGTTTCTACCACACAAAAGCAATACCATTATTTACCTTCACCATTTTACATTAAAATATAAAATTACAACCAACGAATATAGAAAAATAACTAATCAAGTAAAATAATATTATCTAATCCAAAGTTTAATGATATGAACTTTTTTTGTGCATGTTGAACATAAATTTCGACTTGCTTATAATATTTTACAAATTAAAAAAAAAAAACAGAGGATATGAAAAAGTTCAAGTTGAATCTTGAATTGATAGTCAAATCAGTTCAACTCTAGCTTCCTGAAGTGACAGGATCACATGTCCTATAGAATCACCCTAATTTATCATGCCATAGGATATCAAATAGCACATAATGACCTAATATATATCCATGTAGCCAACCCCATCTATGTGAACTGTCTCCACAATACTTTCTGCAGCACTTATAAGAATGATGTGGCCTCACTAGGAAGGAAATTAGGCAGGTCTGAATCTGACCAACCCAACAATCAAATTTAGCATGTCAACTACTTCATACTAAACAAAAACCTTCAAATTCCTCTCTACTTCTTCCAGCATTAACATTGACAGAAAGAGCTCCTACTAGTTATACTATTTTCAATCTGGACAGGACTGAGGAGGGAGATGGAGTTTGGATTATTATAGAGTATTAGTATCTTGTTATCATCTTATAGTGCACATGAGTCCTATTAGCATCTTTGAGATGAGGCATATGCCTAAAAAATTGGAGAAGAAAAGTAAGTGGAAAATTATGAATATGAAAGGGGAGAGGAGAAAACAACTGCGCAATTGTGAAAGCTAGTACGAACACCTAGAGGGGGCGAATAGGTGTTTAAAATAAATCTTGGCAAATATATGCAGAATAAAATAAACTTCAAATAAAACAAAGGAGTTAGGGAAGAGAATAAAAACACAAGGTTTATAGTGGTCCGGCTTAATCCAAGCCTACGTCCACTCTCCCACGCTAACAGCCTTCTTGGCTGGATTCCACTATGCAATCAACAAGAGATTACAACTTTGAGTGCAAACACTTAGTAGTAGATCACACTATCTCACTAAGTCACTCTTTTGGTATTTCTCTCACGATCACAAACGTTTAAGCTCTCTAAAGACAAGTGTATGATCGAAGGTCGCTCAGACTTTGGAATTATAAATTCTACGCTCTGTCTCTTACTTGCTCATCGGTCCTTTATCTTCTTAAATACTCCTCCACTTCCAAACTAGCCGTTGGACAGTATCTTGAGGATCGTCTTCCAATCTACCCATTGGACAGTTCTGTATTTAGAAGATTTGATAGCCGTTGAGTGACAAAGATAGAATCCCAAATTGATTCCAATCGCCCATACAAACAGAATCTTGGTTTCCATAAGTAAAGCTCCTTTGTATAGAAAGTTCGTGTCTTCAATATCCAATCGTCAATCAATTAGATTGAATTAATCAAATCAATCTTGATGTGGAATCCAAACTAAATCACTAGCTGTTATATGATTGGGCTCGTATTACATTCTGTTGAATTTGAATGTAGAGTCTGAGTGCAATAGACTTTATAATATGGGTCTGAATATATTCTGCTTCTGAACAGATTTAGCTTTAAGGTATGAACATTGTCTGAATAAGTTCAGTTTCAGCATAGAGTCTGTCTTCTGGTTCAGCTTTAGCATATAGTCTGTCTTCTGGTTCTTCCAAGAATAGACTTTGATAATATCTTTTACACGTTCTATCATTTGCATAATCTATTACTCAACCATCAAACATGTTAGTAGCCTTTGATTTATTTTGTCATCTTCAAAACATCATAAGGGATTTCCCTAACAATAACTAGTAAGAAGTTTAGTATAGAGCCAAAAATGACTTTAGTGATTGAGGGAGAACCTTCAAGTATGACCTTGTCGCAGGAATGGAATCGACAAATAAGTCCAATAAAAGTTGGAGCAACTCAGTAGAGCTTGAACTTAAAGCCTTGATATTTCTGCTTGCAATTTTCTTGGAGTAAATCGGTAGAGTTCAGAATTCTAATCCGGATGCTTGCACAGTACAGGTGTTTAAATCTTAAACTACTCTAGAGCCAAGTACACTTGTATTCTGATTCACAAGGATCTGCAGAATTAGAACAGTACTATCAGGAGATGTGAAAATGGTATAACAACCTCTTCCCAGCTAAAGAACGAGTGTGAGCCAATTGTCATCAATGTGGCAAGAAAGATCACCTTTAAAGCAAGAGCCACACTTTCATGCATAAAAGAATATTTTTTAAGAAAATCAGTCAATAATACTGCCAAACGTCTAAACTGTTTGTCTGTATCACTTGAACCCCGGCAAAAGGCTGAGTAACAGTTTCCAAAGGTCATGAGCATGACCCAGCAGCTCCTTACCGAGTACTGATTTCTTAACTGGAGAAAAGATAAACGGAAGCACAATTAAATCCCCGATGTCACTAAAATGTTAATGATAAACTGAACAAAACTCAAATCAAGTAATGCTGATTAAGGACTCCACTACATACATGATCAATCGGCATTCAACCAAAGCTCACACTAAAAAATATGCATCAAGGAAGGAAAAGTTAATGACACAGAGGCAGATGAAGAATAAAATTGTGTAAATAACAATATTTTGCTCCCCAGACCTGTCCCTCCTATCAAAAATCTACAGAATGCAAAAAAAAAACATGCCTTGAGATGAACGATTGCGATAAGAAAATATGATATGCATAATTCAATGGGTATCATAAGCCACGTAAGGAGAGGTCAACGCTTTGGGATGGTACCTATCAAATGGGATCAACATATATAATAAAAAATAAATTCAAGAAGTTGACAGTTCTGTTATAATGTTTCAGACAAGCTTTCACCACAGCTTACAAGCAGGTTGAATTACCCAGCTTGATAAGTCTGGAGACTATTATTGAAGACTAAAGCTCCTTGTAGCATAGCTTATGAACATGCAAAAATGATCTCACGAGATGATGATCTATTGCGAGGAGTTTATGATGGACAAAAAAGTTTTTGTATTGAGTTTTGGTTAAAACGCACGGAATGTTGTGCACTTATTCCTTATAAAATGTGTCTCCTGTCAAAGAACATTTAGTGGCGCCTTTGCAAAAAGCAGGACTTTTACCCTGCTTAAACTGATTTGAATCTGAATATGGATTTAAAGATGGAGATTCTAAGTTGCTTTTAATTGATAACTCATAAGTTATGCACAACTAGTGGTGAATATGTGCCAAACAGCCAAGGATCTCCACACTTATTACGACGTCAAATATGATATCTGGAAAATGAAAATCATGGAAACAAAAGTCATGTAGAATGATGACATACCTCCAGAACTAGCACACTTGAAAGATTTTGCGAGGGGCACAATATAATCCATGTAATACTCAAGCTATGAACCAACCACATAATCTCTTAGAATGGGCACCAACCAAACATTACTAGAACTAAAAATGTTGGGATGCAGTGAAATAGGCACAACAGAAAGCACCTTTTCTGGGCCCATAGCAATTACAGCAGAACCAATACATCTCTGAAGCTGTGAATCACAGTAAATTAAACATTGATGAGTTACCATTCAAACAATCTTCAAACTACACAAGTCATTGTTTTATAAAGCTAGACAGTCAATTAATTGTTTCATCAGATAATGGCAAAGTATTATGCTCAAAGCTCTGTTAAATTGTCATCTACCCAATTTAGTAAAAGAAGCTTTTGTTAATCCTTAGGGCTAATACCTTGAAAAACCCCAAACTGGTACACTTGTGACAAATTTACCCCAAACTATTTTTTTGACCATAAAAAACCCAAAACTGGTAAACTTGTAACAAATTTACCCCGACTGATTATAAAAAAAACCCTAAACTGGTACATTTATGACAAATTTACCCCAAACTAATTTATTCGACTGTAAAAAACTCTAAACTGATAAATTTGTGACAAATATACCCTATGCTAAATTGAATTAATACCACAAAAAAATCATAAAAATTGTAAACTGTAACCAACAGAACGTAAAATCCTAAATTGGTATACTGGTTAACTGTCACGTGTCATTTAACTTAATAATTTGAGAATAAAATTTAACGAAAACTAACATAGGGTAAATTTGTCACAAATGTACCAGTTTATGATAAATTTATCAAAAGTATACCAGTTTAGGGTTTTTTGTGGTCAAAAAAATAGTTTGGGGTAAAATTGTCACAAGTGTACCAGTTTGGGGTTTTTTAGGGTATTATCCCTAATCCTTATACGTAAGTGAAAAAATAACCTGCTTTTAATGCTCCAATCAACAATTCAATCTAACTCTAACAAAATTCATGACGATGTTGACACCTAATTTTGGCAACTCTTAAGAAAATAAAAATAAAAATCGCAAATAAAGGAAAAAATAGGGGAAAATCAATCTGATTGATTATGCATGGAATGTGAGAATTTTGATGAATATCCAAATTTTATTAAATGCGAAAGCAATTAGAAAATCAGGTGAATAAAAGGCAATGATTTTGATAAAATGGAAAGAATCGAAGTAAAATCGAGCTGATTGCGAAATTATCTCTAATTTGCAGTTATGAATTAATGCGACAAAAGATGGAAGCTCGAAAATTGTCATGGAAGGTAGCCGTCTGAAATCATTATAAAAGAGAGTCATAATTTTTGTGACCAAAAGAGGGAAATTCATAAAAAAAATTCAGAGCGAATTCGAAAAAATCGAGAGAAAAATTCATGCGAAAGGAATGCAAAAAAAAGGATGGCGAGAGATAGAGTAGAAAAAAGAAGAAAAAAAAAGAGGGGTTCTTTCCGTCGGGGCTTCTTCCTTCGTGTCCTTTCTGGGTCAAGAGAAAACAACACAAAATAAAAAGAAAAGGCTCTTCTGAGGGAAAGCAAAAGTCAGAAGGTCAGCACCGCAGAAAAAGCGCAACAGCAGAAATGACGTGTGACCGGCAGAGGCAAAAAGAAGAAAAAAAGAAAAAGGGAAAAAAAAGCAAAGGTTACTGTTCTTCTTCTTCGCCTGTTCCTAGCCGCTCGATCCGCCACACCCCTGCGGCTCGTCCCGCCGTTACCGCTCCGCCACCGCCGCTCTGCTGCTACCTCACCAACGCCAGGCGTTTGCTCGCGCCTCCGTTCCCCTCGCCGCGGCAGCGCCATCTAGCCAGCCTCGCCTCCGCTCCGCCCGACGCCGGAAGCCACCGCCCCTCTGCCTGTTCCTCTGCCCAAGCGCTGCTGCCACCGCGCCTCCGCCTACACATCCGCTCGGATCCCGACGCCGCCGCACCTCTGCAACCTGCGACCCAACGCCTGCACCTCAGCCCGCCGCAGCGACCTGCAGCAACCTGTGAAGCCGCTGCCGTCCCGTCTGCTGCCGGAATCCTCCATCGTCCGCGTCGCTGCTGCTGTCTAGAGGCCGCAACGCTGCTGCAGTCATTGTCTCCGCCTGTCCGATCCAACCGCGCCCGACGCCCAGCAGCCTGTGCCTCCGCCTCCGCCTCCGCCCGAGCGTCTCTGCCCGCCGCTGAACGACGCCCCTACCTCTGCTCCGCCCGGCGTCCGACGACCGTGCTCCCGCCTCCGCCGACGCCGTGCCACCGCCCGTGCCCTCTGCTGTTCCTGCACCTCCGCCGCGAGCATCCGAGCTCCTCCGCCGCGCACGCTGCGCCTCAGCCTGCGCCGCCCCTGCCGTCGACCTTTGAGCGCCCTTCATCGCTGCAACCGTCGCACCACCACCGCGACCCAGCCCCCGCCGGAGCTCCGCCGCCGCCCACCGTCCGCCCGGCGCCGACCAACCTGCTGCCCCACTTTCCTTAGGTTGCTTACATTTCTTTTTATTTTTATCTTTCATTTATTTTATATTATTTTATTTTATTAACCTTTTTAAAATTTTGTACCAATTGGAATATTGGGAGTTGATTTTCGTTTTATTGCCGTCATTATCCATCAAAATTTTGCCCAAAATATTGTAATTATTTAATTTAATTCGTAAGACGTTGGATCATTTTTTTATCATAATAATTTTTGGATCATTTTAATAGTATTTTAATTATTAAATTATTATAATTATTAATTTAATTCGTAAGATTTCGAATCAAATTTTTAATTATTCTGAATTTTCATATATGTTGTGATATTTAGGATTAAAATAAGACAACATATTATTTTTTTTATTATTTTAATTATTTATTTGATAAATGTCTTGTTTAGTTTAGATATAATGTTTATTTGATAATTGGTTGTCTCAGAAAAACAAAGAAAAAATCAAAAAATCAAAAAATCAAAATCTTACATCATAGCATCCTAAGTTTTTTTTTTTTTTTGAACATGCATAGCATCCTAAGTTTAGTAAATTAGGATTGCATTTTTAGGATTGCATTTTTTTTTTAAGGATTGTACTTTTAGATAGGTAATTTTTGTAATAAATTAGGATTGATTTTTATAGACAAACTTTTAAATAATGTTGGCACATCTTGATAATCTCTTTTTTTTTCTTTCTAAAAAATAGTTTTTTAAGATAGGATAGGATTAAGTCAAATTAATTCCTAAAATAAATTAGAAAAATATTCATTTTAGATAGTTTAATTAGGGTTTTTATTAATTCCGAATTTTAGTAAAAAAATATAAAATATTAGGTGCAAGTTGAAATGCATTTGACATATTCTATAAAATGATTGAATAACAAGCTCAGTACACATTCATAGAAGAAAACAAGATCAATATTTACTTTGTTCAATGCTTGCCCTCACTCGATTTGATCATTGCACTTTTAGGCATTTGTATTTCTTTTTCCATGCTTGATTTGAGATCACGTTATGGTGGACACTATAGTTGCAATTGTAAATATACTTGATGAGACTGGTTCCGCGAATCTACTTAGGAATTAGATCAAATCGGCGATTAAGTTCTCGAGTGGATCTATAGAATTAATGGGCGATTCTTGATTCCAATTTTTTTTAGAATCAATCCTCAGTGGCCGATTCCCATTTCTAATGTGGGAACAAAGACCATGACTTAATCGTTGGTGTGAGTGTGGTGGCCAACTTGCGTTAACCTTTCTCATCGGCTATCGGCTTTCAGGATTTCTTGGGTCATTAAAAAAAAAAAAAAAAGACCATGCTTATCCTTATTGGCGACCCTTGCCAAGGGCCTGCAAGCCCTCTCCTAATTTTTCTTTTTTCTTTTTTAAAATTTTTCTTATTTTAGCTTAACTTAAATAAATTTGTACTTAAAAAATAGATTTAGACCAAAATGACATAATTTTAGTCATGTTGGCATCATATAAGAAAAGGAAAATTATAATAAAAAAAGTCATGTTAGCATTTTTCATTAGTTAAATTAGTTAACAGAGTAACTTGATTGCACGAATTTTACATGTTTTATGATTCAATTACACTATTCAAATGTTTTAAGATTCAATTGTAATTTAATGGCAAGTGGTGGAACTTCTAGTGCACTTTATCCCTACTTTATCAATCTAACTAGTCAGGCCGTCAACTAAGATTTACAGGCTTTCTTCAAAAATCTTTACTTGTCAACGGGGGCTCGCCATTTTCAGCCTATCATTCAACAAATACCAACCACAGTTGATGATATGATGAACCGAAGGCTAGTAAAATCTGTGACAATGGAGGAAATTACTGAAGCCATGCAACAATTAGGAGCTAATAAAGCCCCTGGCCCAGATGGGCTCAATGGGCTGTTTTACCGAAATCACTGGCCAGACATAAGTCAGACAATTTTCAGCAAGGTTCAGAATTTTTTTGAAACAGGACACTTGAATCCTAGCCTAAACAGAACCCAAATCACCCTTATTCCCAAAACTCCAAACCCAGAAAAGCTCGAACACTTCCGTCCCATAAGCCTCTGCAACTTTGTATACAAAATCATATCAAAAGTAATAACGAGCAGACTCAAACCCTTGCTACCTAGCCTTATTACTGAAGAACAAAGTGCCTTTGTGGGGGGGCGACAAATCCAAGATAATATATTGATAGTACAAGAGGTATTACACAAGTTGCGTGCACGGGAGAGGAAGAGTAAGTTCCAAGCTATCCTAAAGCTTGATATGCAAAAAGCATATAACAGAATTGAATGGGACTTCCTACAAGAATGCTTGTCTAAGATGGGATTTTGCAATCAATGGGTACAATGGGTAATGCAATGCGTGTCCACGGTTTCTTTCAGCATCAACTTCAACGGAAAGCCTCTACCTTTCTTCAAACCATCTAGAGGGCTTCGACAAGGTGACCCACTCTCCCCTTATCTATTCATTTTAGTGGCCAACGTCCTATCTCATCTAATGAAACAAGCAATTGCGGATGATACTCTTCGAGGAATAAAACTAAACAGAAGCTGCCCTACTTTATCACACTTACTCTTCGCGGATGATTCCATTTTCTTTCTTCATGGCACTGTATTGGAATGTCAGAATTTGGCAGGTATCCTACATCAATATTGTTTTGCAACAAGACATGCTATTAATCTTAACAAATCAGGTATCTATTTCAGCAAGAGTTGCCCAATGAACCTGAGGAAAAATATGGCTGAAGAGCTAAGAGTCTCAGAAATAAACAAAATAGGGAAGTACTTAGGTATTCCCTCGGATTGGGGAGTTTCAAAAAAAGACATCTTTGCATGGATTCTTGCCAGAGTAAGCAAGAAGTTAGAAAGTTGGAAGGATAATCTGCTGTCTAAATCAGGAAAGGAGATCATAATCAAATTAGTGGTGCAAGCCATTCCTCAATACGCTATGTCCATTTTCAAAATCCCAGTGTCGATATGTAAAGCTATTGAAAGGAAGATTGCAAATTTCTGGTGGCGGAATGGAACCAAAGCTGCTGGAATTCACTGGAAAAAGTGGGACAACTTAAAACTCAGCAAGGAGAAAGGTGGCCTCGGCTTTAAAGACCTCCTAGATTTTAACAAGGCCATGCTAGGGAAGCAAGCATGGTGAATATCTCAGCAACCTTCCTCCATTCTAAGCCAACTAATGAAGGGCCTCTATTATCCACAATGCGACTTTTGGAAAGCGGGAAAAGGGTCCCGGCCTTCGTGGGGGTGGAATAGTATCATTTTGGGGAGAGACTCTATAGCTCCTCAAATTATGTGGAACATTGGCAACGGACAGCTTATTTCGGTGAGAAATGATAAATGGTTAAAAAGCGGACCAATTGGCTGGCCAGCTGCAAGATATGAGCCAGAGAAAGTGGGAGCTCTCAAAGACCAAAAGGAAGGAAAATGGAATGAGGAGTTGATAAGGTTGTTGTTCGATGACCAACGAGTTCAAGGAAATCCTTGAAACCCCAATAGGATCACCTAATTCAACGGATAAAATGGTGTGGACAAAGAATAGAACAGGGATTTATTTGGTTAAAAGCGGATATCTTTTTATCAGAAATCAAGCAGCACATCAAGTATACACAACAGCATCTTCCTCTCACCAAGCAAAACCAGACCTCTGGAAATGTATTTGGAAATCTAAAACTCTACCCAGAGCAAAACAGTTCTTATGGAATGCTTGCCACAATGCACTACCTACAATGGAAAACTTGCACAGACGGAGAATTGCACCTGATCCGCTATGCCCAATTTGCAAAAACGAAGCTGAGTCCACTGAGCATGCCTTACTGCTCTGTCCTTGGACAGTCAAGATATGGCGAGATAACCCCCTGCACATTCACATATCAAGACTCGGGTTAACAAGACTCGACGAATGGCTCTATTCACAAACAGAAAATCCAAATAATGTGCAAAAGTTCGACCTAATCGCCACTACTATGTGGTGTATTTGGAAAGACCGAAACCGGTTCATTTTCGAGCACCACCGTCTATATCCACACCAGACCCTGTCCATAGCAATAGCCCTATATGAAAACTACACAGCATGCAACAAAAAAGCCACAGAAACGACGCTCAAAGACACCCACAAGCAGAGATGGCAACCGCCGAACAAGGATGCCCTAAGCATTAACATAGATGCGTCCTTCATCAATGAGGAAATCACAGAACCAGACCAAGAGGGGAGTAGAGAAGCGGCTGAAACTAGATCCATACAAGATCTGGAGGAAAACAGGGGGGCGTCTCATGTATGTGATGTCGGGTATGAGGGATCTGCGCAAGATATGGAGGAGACCCAATTGGAGAGAACGACTATACACTGCGGGGAACAGAGAGGTGCGGCCGTGAACGGGGGTGCACGAGGAGAGGCAGTGAACAGAGGCGCACATCGCGTGGAACGGCGAGGCGAGGCCGCGAACAGGGGCACGAGAGGCGAGGCCCTGTACAGAGACGAAAGAGACTTCTCTACTTCCCGGACGGACGGCTATATGCACGAACAAGAGGATATTAGAGACGCAGAACTCTCATCCAATCTAACAACCTCGCTTCAGGGTGAGCTCAAAGGAGAGGCCACGAACAGGAACGCAAGAAGAGAGGTCGCGAACAAAGGAGCCATCGCCTGTCTCTGTCGCGACTCTTGGGGCCGCCTGGTTGCTAGATTCTCCAAAGTCGTCGATGTCTCCTCAGCCGAACACGCTGAAGCCCTTGCCCTTTTGGAAACCCTAGCTTTCCTTTCCCCTGAAGCTCATAGAACCCTCCAAGTACATTCTGATAGCTTGTTACTCGTGCAAGCAGTTCACAAACAGTTAGAACCAACGTGGGAAGTCGTAGGAGTGGTGGACCAGATCCGAGAAAAGCTAAAACAATTTTCAGGCCTGATTTTGGCCCACTGCAGCAGGGAGTCCAATAGGCCTGCAGACTGGACAGCAAGAGCACAAAGAAAGAACTAACTCCCTCGAAACTGGGTAACCAACCCCCCAAGTGTAGGGGTGAGCACGGTTCCCGAGTAACCGGGAACCGGGAACCGAACCGGAGGAGGGTCCGGTTCGGTTCCCGGTTCTAAAAAGGCCGGTTCCGGTTCCCGGTTCCCTTTTTCTCGGAACCGGAACCGGTCATAATTAATAAAAAAAAAAAAAACCCTAACGTCACCCCCGCAAGATTTCCCCCCCTCTGCGGATTCTCCCCCCCCTTTCCCTTTCTTTTCTCTCTCTCTTTCTTTTCTCCCCTTTTCCCTCGTCACGTCACTTCCTGCCCCCTCAACTTTTTTCTTTTCTTCTCTTTCTCTCTTCTCTTTCCTCCTCTCTCGGCCAAAACCCTACCCCTTCTTCTTCTTTTTCTTGTTCTTCTTCCTCCTCCTCTTGCTGGCTACTGCTTCATCCACCACCACACCGCCGCCCCACGCCCTACTCACCACCACCTCTTGGCCACCGAACCACCACCACCCACCGCTTGTCCGACAAGCCGTCTCGCCGTTGAGCCCGACGAGCTGTCGCACCATTCGTGCCACCCCTCGCCGTCGTGAGCCACCGCTGCCGTCCCCAAGCCACCGTCACCACCTCTTGCCGCCGCCGCCTGAGATTAGCTTTCGGTCCGTACTGAAATGTTGCTCTCCGCGGCGTTTGACGAGTGGCTGGAACAGCTGGATCGAACCAGGAACCAGCGCCTCTCTCTCCTCCAAGTCTACTCCACCACGACGCGATCTCTCGAACTTTTCTTCACGAGGCGATCGGTTTGGATCGGTAGTGGATGAGAGGTGCTGGAAATTTTTGCAGGCGAAGAGAGAGAGCTGCAAGCCGCCAAATCGCTGGTCCTGGAGTCGAAGCGCGCAGCCATCAGGTCGATGGAAGAGAGGTGCTTGAGGCTTGAGTGGAGCCTGGCTTCGCAGAGCTTGAAGATCTCGGCTCTCGAATCTAAGATTGCCGCTCTCGATGCCGAGTACGACAACAATGTCCAGCGACTGAGGTGAAGCATATACTTGTCATCATAAGATTTTGGTCGCATGTTATGGCTTATTTATGCTTGATTTTAGGGAGTTGAAGTGCGAGGTGGAGGAGCTTGAGGAGGCGGAGAAGGAGAAGGACGGATTCTACCGAGCGTAGACCGGCGAAATGAAGGATTTTAAGGAAGCTACTAACGGATTCGTCGTGGATTGCCAAATTCGCATAGAGGAATTAAGAGACGAGCTAAATGAGGTAAAAGAGAAGCTCTCTATTTTCGGATCTGTGAGCTAACGTGATACTGTGTTGGATCATTCTGTTAGCTGGATCAAAGGCTGCAAGGTGATAGCAATAACGGTGAACTTTTATCGCTTGTTTGGCTACTATACCAGAGAATGAAGAAAGATTATTTTCCCCTGTTATCTTCGCTTATGTTCGATTTTGATTTGATGAAATAGAGCTATGGTTCATCTTGAGTAGCATACGAGATAACTTGAAGATATAAAGTATCATGTTTTGATATTCTGTGACTGCAATTATTTGTGATGTGCTAACTGCAAAATGAAGTGGATTTACAAGAGTCCATGCAATTGCTTCTCCCACAATATACCGTATAGGCAGAACTAGCTGGAGATGCTTCCATATGGTATGTTGCTTGAGACCAATATGTGACTCTGCACGAATGATTGATGTTGCTATGAACTGGTCTCAATCTCGTGAACTAATTCTTTGCTTAGTTTTTCAGCATGGTCGTCGTGGCCACCGGCAAATGAGTACACTCAAATGCGAATTGAAAAGCCCTTCAAAGCATTTTTGTGTAATTAGTTCTTTGTGTTTGTGATTTTGTTAACGTCAGTTTGTTCTCAATTTCCTTTGCTTCTCTGCTTTCCTGTGTCAGATCCAAAAAAGAAAGGAGCAGTTGAGGGCTCACGTTCTCTTCCCCGAGTAATATGTAAATTGCGAAGACAGCTCACTGGTCAAGAGCGAAATGCCAAGAGCCTATGCTCATACAACCGCCTCAAAGTCTCCGACCTCGTCATCGAAGTCCGCGACTCCCGCGTCCGTACTCTCTCTCCCTCTCTCCCTCTCTCTCTCTCTCTTTCTTCTTCTTCTTCTTCTTCTTCTTCTTCTTTGTTTGGTTTGAATTCTGATACTCTGTGTGCATGGAATTGGTGATTCGCCTCGCTTGTCTTCGATCAGATTCCGCTGTCGTCGGTGAACGCGGACTTGCAGCCTCACCTCTCCAAGAAGAGGCGGGTGATAGCTCTGAACAAGAGGGATTTGGCCAACCCCAACGTCATGCACATAAAAAAAAATCCCAACTTTCGCTTTTCTCTGCTTTTCCCACTTCCGTGACGATTCCCTCGATCATGTCTTTCCTGGCAACTGATCATTCGGGTTCTCGCCCTTTTGTGTTTGCCGTGCAGAAATGGACTCACTACTTTGACTCTCGCAATCAGGACTGCCTCCCCATAAATGCCCATAGCAAGAGCTCTGTTAAGAAGGTCCGTCGAAATGCGTTTGCTTTTTGATACCGGCACTTTTTAATGAGTGCATCTGCTTGTCAAGAACGTTGAGGGATGTCCTCATAGAAGTTTTGGGGGCCCTCTTAATTTCGTAAAGCATAAGATAGATGTTGGTCGAGAAAGCAAGAATTCACTTTGGCAGTTGATTTACTCTGTTGCATAAAGCCTTCGCCCGGGTTTCAAGAATCAATCTGCTTGGCCATAGGCTGAGACCAACTACTGGAGTTTCGCATTCTTGTCCAATGTGGCAGTGTTAAATTTGCTTTAGCCTTTGAGGTTTGAAAGCTGCGACTGGATTTTACCTATGAAGATTTGCTTCTGTTGTTGCTAGGCGTCTTTTTCTCTTAGCTGCTTTTGACCTGCATTTTGCTAACCCTTCTTAGTAAATGCTGCAAGACACTTTGTATTATATGTCTTACTGTTAGGGAATGCTGCTTCTGTCAATGCAGTAACAGCACGATTGTGCCTTTTCTCTTCTTGGAGATGTGATGCCTTGGATATTTGTGATTCTTTTCCGTAGCTTCTGGATCTTGTGGAGGTTAAATTGAAGGAAGTGATTTCAAGGGAACCTACTCTCCTAGTCATGGTGGTTGGCGTTCCTAATGTGGGCAAATCAGCTCTAATTAATTCAATTCATCGAATTGCATCCTCTCGCTTTCCTGGTAAGAGTTTCTCTTCCTTGCAATGTGTATTGATAAGAGATACAAACCTCCTCTTTGGCAGTTGACCTCATCTGTGTAGAAAGATACTCCACACCTGATAATTTGATGGTGCAATACAATTTTCTTAACAACTAAGTATAGTGAGGTTGAGGCTTAATCAAGTACCATAGATATATCGTAATGTTACCTGGTAATTTTGCTTTATTTTCTATTGCTTTATGATGGTGGCTTTGAGTTTTTCTTAGTGCAGGAGAAGATCAAGAGAGCAACAGTGGGCCCCTTGCCTGGTGTTACGCAAGATATTGCTGGTTTCAAGGTCAAAATTTCTTCCCGCTGTTATAAAAATTATGGCGGCATTCTCTCAAGCAGTCTGACTTTGCAATTTTGTGCATGAACTCAGAACTCTCTAGATTGATAGATGTATGATCTTGGCTTTGTTGATTTACTGCTTTTTTATTAACATGCAGTGAAAAGACATCGGCAAACTTTTATAAGTAATCCTCAGAGACTCTTGCTTTTATATGTGCTTGAATACAATCACAGATGAACTTTCTTGCCATCTGTTAACATCCTTTCCTGTCCTTCTTTTCTCATTATAGATAGACCTAATCATAAAACTTTCCAATTTATCCAATGTTCTCTTACCAAATATAGTTGTATATAATTTAATCTTTTCTGATTTTGGACTGTGATGTACAGATCGCTCATCATCCAAGTATCTATGTTCTTGACACTCCCGGTGTACTAGTTCCTATTATCCCAGACATAGAGACAGGATTGAAGCTAGCTCTTGCAGGTTGGCTATTGTTTCTGTTTGTGTTTTTGCACTCTCTACCTTCTATAATTTGATCATCTGCTCAATTCATTTTGCTGCAGGCAGTCCTTTTCTAAACTACTAAACTTGTAACTTGTGATTTGGGCATCTCTCTGCTACTTCTATTCAACTTAGTCTGCCATAGTGAAGTGCACACTAGGGGAAAGGGATTGGACATTTGCCATCAACTTCTAGATGTTGTGACCTGGCAGAACTTTGTGAAAAATCGTTCACCATTATCGAGAAGAGATTCTAAAATTTTCCAGCTTATAAATGTAGGGAAATTAGTGTATGTTAAAATGTTTCACGCATTCCTCTTTAAGTATTGAAGATGGCTGAATTACTTGAACCCAGTTTCATCATTAGGTAACCCAGTCCTGACTGTTATTTGGGTTATAGAAATGGTAGATAGATGAATCTCATCCAAGAATATGCTATGATGATTTTATTACGCAGAGCTTGGGGCATTGGGAGTTGTCTTTTGGTCTTTGGCTTTACATAGTGCAGCCTCAATATGATTTAACTAGACGACCACATTGCTTGACGAGGGAGAAGTATAATCCATCTGGTACTTGTTTCATGTTTTTCTTTTGATTGGTAAAAAGAAGTATATCTTATATATATATATCGTCTATTTTATTAAATTTTACCCTTGTTGGTGGAATTTGCATTTTCTTGATTGGTGAGTTGTTCACTGTTTCCCGCTTCAGTTTTGCCCTCTTTTCACTTTCTTAATGCCTGGAGATATAGCTTAGTGTCAGTCCATCTTGTATCTTCTTTATAATATAACTTATGTTTTAAATGTACCTGCAGGGTCTGTCAAAGACTCAGTGGTTGGTGAAGAGCGCATTGCTCAGTACTTGTTGGCAGTATTAAATACTAGAGGCACCTCCCTTCACTAGAAGCATTCAAATAACAGAAGAATGGAGGGTATTCAATATGAACCAGAAGAAAAGCATGATTACAACCTTAAAGATCTTCGGCCAAAGAAGAAGCCACCTAATGTCTCTGATGTCCTGTATATAGAGGTACTTTTTTATGTACAATATGTGCCTATATATGAGGTTTATAACGTGTCATGATAAACTTATAGTATTTGTTGGTAATTGATTGTATGCACCTGGAAGCTGTGGTCTTGGGTACTTAGATACTAAATTCATTTATAGTATTACATACGTTTTCATGATAATGACCCAAAATTCGTTAGCAGTCCATGTCATTGAAAGCCCTTATAGTTTTGAGCTGCTTAATTCTTCCTGTAGATGATAGCTACAAGTTGCCTTGAAAATTGTGATCCACTTGAATTAATCTTCACCTCAATCTTGCCTGTGAAAAAATACATGCTCGCCCGCAAGATTGTCTCGTTGTGAAAGGAGAAGTACTTGGATGAGTGCCCAACCAGTCATTTTTCTAGATGGAAGGACAAATGCCGTAAATGAAAGAAGATTCGGGCCAAAGTATCGTGATGCTTTTAATTGCATCGACATTGCATCGGTTGTACATGTCAAGACATGCGGCATGAGACGCAGGGTGGCATATAAATGAAAATATGATGGCAGCCAATGTAGTGTCCATAAATTTCTCCTTGGTTCGCATCAGATCCAATGATTGTGAGACTCGCCTTGGCATTTGATGGTGTTAATCCGTATGGCAACCTCAGCATTAGAATGTGTCGTGTGGCTGGTTATATATTTCCCACATAATTTGCCACTTTGGAAGTGGTGTGAAGTCATCGTTAAATTTGCTCTCATTATTGATTCCCGAGTCACGCTCCTCGTAGAGACATAGGGTCTACCTTCAACCGTCGATTGTCAAGTCAAAGGCATTATGAGAAGAGAGTCGAGACCTTCCGTCATGTTAAACAGCGTGATTTTCGGATGCACGTCGCAGTGCTTTGGATCATCGACGGTTTTCCTGCTTACTGTGACCTACCTGGATGGTGTACGAAAGATTACAAACTATGCCCGAAATGCAGTGATAGCATCTTAGTAGGGGCAATGGTAGATGGGACTGTTTTTGTAGTTTCCCCTCCACTTTGATTGTTTTATTCCACGGTAGTGCCACTTGTTCATGTCTAAATCCTAGTCATCATTTCCATGATATGTGGAGGAAATGTTAAAGTTTTCATGACTGCTGCTGGTTATTTTGGAAACCAAATTTTACATGAAACAAAGTTTGAAGACTAAAATTCTTGGTGAAGATGTGATAATTGGCCAATTCCAAGTAATCACTTAAATTAAAGTTATGCTTTCGTCAGTCCCTCAACCCGTGTACTTGAATAAAAGAGAAGCAAAATGAACTCTTGTCTTTTGTGCATCTCAAAGAATCGTGAAAGGACAGAGGAGAGAGAGAGAGAGAGAGAGAGAGAGAGAGAGAACTACAGTCGGCAGAAACATAAGAGGAAGAAAGGAAAAAAAGGGATAAACAGAGCACGAGCAAACGTTGCACGCATGCTCGGAGATCTTGACAAACCAGATTAACTCCATTTCATTTCGATCTTGGATTCACATGCAATAAATTAAACATAGCCACGTAACCCAATGCTCGAGTTTGGTGTAGCAAAAGCCTATATCCCAAATGTCCAATTATAACTGGACTTGATTCATTCAAGAGCTACAAAATAACCATTTAACAAATCACATATATATACTTTTATGAGCACAATATATATTATACCTTGTTAAAGGGTATGTATTTACATTAGTATAAGTTTAAGTTAACATAACAATAACTAAGTTCATCACATATACATCATGTCCAGACTAGTTAAAACTTATTTTATTTATAAAGGATATGTTAATTTTAAACTTTTATTATAGTTTAATGTTATTATAATAAGTTAATGAAGTTATTATGTTAGTAAGTGTCCTTATAACTGATAACTTACAATTATAATAAAGTCATAACTTACTAATTTATATATATTAATGAAATAAGTTAATACACGTTATAACTTAAATAAAAAGTTAATATTATAACATATATGTTATTAACTAAATCATATGATCATATAATCATTCTTATAATTCATTAATGGTGTTATCATTTATACCTTCCTAACAAGCAATCTGGATTAATCTATGAAGTTATGCAGCGACGGGGTGGACACCGGAACACTCTCAAGCCGCTGCAGGTCTACTTCTAGAGCTTTTTCTTAAAATTCTTCTAGTTTAATTTGGAAGCTATGGAAATTTTTTCCTGAAAACTTGATTGTTCGTTTGAATTAGTTGGTTGTGAGATTGAATGCACGAGAATTTGCTGGCTGTGTTTTGCGTTGATGATTGTTCTTCCTCCGGTCCAACCATAGCCTGGACCTTCCTCTCCTCGAGACCTCTGGGAAGATGTACAAGAGGAGTTGCAAAACAAAAGCAAAACGTTGGAAATATGTTAGTTGCCTTGAATAAATGAAATAACTTCATAGTTTGATCTGCGGTTATAAGAAATCTCATATTATCTAATATTTCTTATTTATAAGAAGTTATAAAAATCCTAAATTAGTGGTTATAGACATAATTACCGAGCAATTTTGTTTTTTATATTGATTGCTTCTTGTCGATAACATTGTTAATTAACTTCTCAAGTCTTGATGCAACCTTTCAACAGTAAGTTTTACGTTGTGTTGCCAATAACTTCATTGGCAAGTTATCAATTATCTTCAAATTGTTGACCATTTTGTTTTATTGATGATTTCTGTTTTGAACAAATCCTGCTCTCTTTGACTAGTTGGTCTTGTCAATAATTTAAAAAAAAAATTGATCATTTTTTGATGTCAATAATAATGAGAATATATGCATCAATTAAATCTTAACCAAAACTAAATTACTAAAACATAGAACTCATATTATGTCATGTTTATTTATTTCGATGTCAGGAGGATAACTAATTTTTTCTTCTGCTGTGATTAATGAAGAACAGTGACCCAAAATTTTGTCATGCAATGGGTCGGTATCTTGCGCACCTTCTCCTTAGATTAGATAAACAAATTTAACTCTTTAACTTATTTTAGTTACTCGCCGATGATGTGGGCTTGAGGGGAGAACGATGATGCTAAAACATCACGTGAAGAGAGAGAGAGAGAGAGAGAGAGAGAGAGAGAGAGAGAGAGAGAGAGTACAAAGCATGCAGGGGTTACGATCAATCGCCACACAATGGTGTGGGCTTGAGGGGAGAAAGATGATGCTAAAACATCACGTGAAGAGAGAGAGAGAAAGGGAAAGAGAGAGTACAGAGCATGCTGGGGTTACGAGCAATCGCCATACACACGTCAGAGACTGCAGAGAACAAAGCCAAGCGACCCAAACGGCTTTCTTTGTTCTTTCTTAGTCAAAAGCCACAAGTGTACGTGTTTGCGTGATCGAGGACCGAGTGCGCGCAGGTCAATGTACGTTAAACTCCCGCATGAACCCAAGGTGGTGGTCGCCAACTGCACCGCGCGCTCTCTGTGCGTCCGTGACTGTGAGCTAGAAAACGAGGCCACCAAGAGAGCGCAAGCCAGAGAGAGGGAGAGAGAGAGAGAGAGGGGGGGGGGGGAATGATGGAGGTGAGGAAGGATGTGATGGACAATGACATTGCAGAGAAAGAGAGCGACAGCGTTCGCGGCCAATCGTCCGCGTCCTACCTGGTGTGGGACGACTTGACGGTGTCGGTGTCGGCCGGTTCCAAGAGGAAACTGCTGAACCAGCTCAGTGGGTATGCTCAGACGGGTCGGATCTTGGTCGTCATGGGTCCTTCCGGTTCTGGAAAATCCACTTTCCTCGACTCATTGGCAGGTTTCTCTTCTCTCTGCCAACGTTCTCGTTTTGGAACATTTTCTTTCAGCAATATATCGATTAACTTAGCCTTATATTATTGCATTTTTATCTACTGACATAGTTACTGAAAGAATAAGACCACAAGCATTGCCCATGTATGAAAAATACAGCAGCTTGATAGAGTCACCAAAATCATCAATAGCATTGAAAATATTGCAGAAGGCTACGATGATTACTCCTTTCCATAGCCAAATTTTGCTTAAAAACAACCGCTCCCCGAAAGCTTTCTGCCTCAAACTTTTTTTTTTTTGTCTAAAAAAAGAATTTCGAACTTTCACTCTAATCCCAAATGTACCCTGCGCCCCAAAATTATCACTCGTTTTTATTTTTTCAAAATTATTAATATCAAAAGACTACTAATGTTCCATATGAATGTGAGGGTGTTGGAAAAAACACATATTTTAATAATGATTCTCTAACTAGCCTTGATATTGATAATTTCAAAGAAACTAGTGGTTATTTTTGGACGTGGGGCAAATTTTGAACTTTCGCGAAAATCCGTGGTTCATTTTTTAGATTGAAGAAAAGTTCGTGTCAATATAAGTTGGTTTTTTTTTTTTAAAGAAAATTAAGACTTATATTTGGTCATGCTCTTATGCTGGCACAATTTTTTTTTTTTTTAGTATCTTATAAAAAAATTCCGCAGACTTTGAATTGTTACCCAAATCTAACTCCTTGTCAAGTTTCCATCCAATGATGTAAAGATTGGACAAGTCATTTCATTTGTACTTGGCGAGAACTTAATGAGGGTCAAATTTATGATGTTATGTGAAAGTAGGTATTTTATTGTGAGGAAAAAAGTTTGGATTAGAATTGGGCCACAAAGTAAAGTCAAGACCTATTTACAAGATAAAAATATGGGTTAGAATTGGGTTATGACCTAAAGCTAATATTATTCTATGAGAAAAAATTTGTGTCAAAATTGAAATTCAAGGTAAAGTTGATGCTTTCTAAGACTGAGCATTCTTTTTTGTAAAATCGCATACTTCTTTCCTTTCTCGACGGGGGTTGGAGTGATTCATATTTTATGGTGCAAAACTATTGTCCTAAATGTACATGCTCCGGTAAAATTACAACTTTAAAAGGGAAGCCATTGGAGTGTAAGTCCTGTTTTACTAATTCCCATACGATGTGAGGATCAAGCGAATGACTGTGAGAACCGGCCAATGCGACTTCAGGGCAAAGAGTTCAAGGAGGCTCCGCACTCGTCCCTGCCTCACCGCACGTCGAGTGATGGAACTCTCGCCCTCAAAATCGCTCTCATTTTGGAGACCGCATCTCTGCGGATCATGGCCTGGAGACTTTCCCAGGTCCGGAGCCGACCCGTCCTCTTCATACAATGGCCTGATAATGCCTAGGCACATCAACTTCGACTTAAAGGGACTATTTGGTTGCTTCATAGTCGACATGGGATTAAGAAGAGTGTGTAGAGAGAGAGAGATTGATTGAGAGATTTCTAACGTAGCTTTCCATAATTTAGGTACATAGGCACATTTACTGCATAAGTACGTATTTGACCAAGCATACATATTTCAACCACTTAGCACCCACTTCAATCGACTACTTTTTATGCTTTATTTTTCAACAGGTCGGATTTCTTCTGACGTCAGAAGAGGGGGAAATATTTCCCTAAGTGGGAAAAAGATGAAGCCCATAAACCACAATGATCTGGTAAGCACATCAAGTCATTAGGTCTAGAGTTAGCTTTTGTTGTAAATTATTTGTGGTGGACAAACTTTACACAACAGAGGAAAATAGATTATGAGACAAGTATTTTGACTCTTGCGGAAGATAATTCTCTAGGTTTGTAGGATTAAAAATCCCAAATCGGTACCCCCACGACATATTTTTCCCAAAGTAGTTTTCGTCTTACAAATGATCCCAACTTTTCTAGCAATTAAAAGAAAATTTTAGTCTAGCAATTGTTAGATCATCTGTGGAATAACAAGATTGCTTCCATCAGCTTAACCCGCGCTTTCTGGCTATAGTTTCAGCTTCCCATCCTAATACTGTGGCTAGTGACCTCTAAAATGAAGCATCAGCAGGCCACTCTTCTGTCACTTTTGTTTCATGAAGCATCCTTTTAGCCCACAAAAGATTAAATAATATATTGAACTTCCTCTGATTCAATCTGGCGGTTTATGTGTGTGACCGGACGACATTCTTATAATCAAAATTTGGTTGGTTTTGCCATGTTTCTCCTTTCTGAAATTTGAGCTTGCAAAATGGCGAATAAATTTCTATCTGGTTACTGATGTTTTAACCTGGGTCTCATTCTTGAATCGTCTCATTTTGATCATTTTTTCAGTCCTATGTGACTCAAGAAAATTTATACTTGGGCACTCTCACTGTCAAAGAGACAATAGCTTACACAGCTCATCTGAGGCTTTCTTCCGAAATGACGAAAGCCGAGATTGATGAGGTGGTCGAAACGACCATAAAGGAAATGGGACTTGAAGACTGTGCAGAGAACAAGATTGGTAACTGGCACTTGAGAGGCATAAGCAGTGGAGAAAAGAAAAGACTCAGCATCAGCCTTGAAATGGTGACAGGCCCACTGATCTTGCTCCTTGATGAGCCTACCACAGGCTTAGATAGCGCCTCGGCTTTTTTTGCCACAAGAGCTCTAAGAAATATTGCAGATGAAGGTAGAATAGTTATTTGCTCAATGCACCAGCCGAGCAGTGAAGTTTTCGATCTTTTTGATGATTTACTCCTTCTGTCGAGTGGAGAAACTGTGTTTCTGGGAGAAGCCAAAATGGCCATTGAGGTAATAAAGAGTCAACACTTCATTCTACCTCAAGAGGCATTTCGGCTGTGCAGAAGCAAGATCATTTAATTTTACTCCCGGTGCAGTTCTTTGCAGATGCTGGATTTGCTTGTCCGAGGAGGAAAAATCCCTCTGATCACTTTCTGCGGTGTATTAGCTTGGACTTCGATTCTGTGACTGCCACTCTATTGCTTTCTCCTAGAAATTGTGTGAGTTTTAACTCGAAGACTTCTAGACTCTGCATCAGTTCTCCTAATATGTAAAGTGACTTCCGCCTATTATCCGGGCTTGCTATTTTATCTTGCAGCAAAATCCAGCCTCGTCTGGTTTTTCAATGAAGATGAAAACAGCAGAGATTAAAGCAACACTCATCCAAAGTTACAAATCCTCAGAGTATTCAGGCGCAGTTAGGAGGAAAATGCAAGAAATTGCAGCTACTGTAAGCATTCCAGCTCAGAAGATATATAAATACAGATCATGCTCATGCAGTCATTTTTTCATCTTTCCCACTTACCATAGTTAATGAACAATGTCTCCATCTGTGCTTTTTGAAACTGATGGAGTTACCTCTATATTGAAGTAGCATTTCCTGGAACTGATGTTATCAAAACTGAATCTCTTCTGTTGAAAACAGAAGGATTATCAGGTCTGCCAGTTGAATAAGAATACTAATTCCAGCAAGTGGAAGCAGCTCAGGATTTTGACTCATCGGTCCTTCATCAACATGTATAGGGACATTGGATACTCCTGGTTGAGGATCATGTTCTACGTTTTATCATCAATAAGTATCGGAACTCTATATTTTGACATTGGATACGACAATGGGGCAATAATCAACAGAGGAAAGTGCATTTCATTTATCTACGGCTTCATGATATGTTTATCTTGTGGTGGTGTCCCTTTCTTGGATGAAGAACTGAAGGTATAGCAAAGTGTCGAGGCTGATCTATTTTTCTCTATTATATATCAACAGTATCTTCATACATGAGGTAATATTAAAATGATATGTTACTAGGACTAGAACTAAGTTTCCTCTGGAGGGCAGACAAGCCCCACCATGACAGGTGGGAAGTTGCATGTCGTAGCCTATCACGCTGTTAATAACATAAATCTAACTAATGAACTTTTAGTTGACGGCCTACTCCGACTCGGTCACAGAGGAATGTGAGAATTGCACAATCAGTTAGAGACATTAAAGCAAGAATATACATTTATTACATAACAAAGGAGAAACCTTTTCAGTGGATGACATCCTTTTCTTGTCTAAATCAGGTATTTTATGCCGAGAGACTCAATGGGCATTATGGTGAGACAGTGTTCGTGCTTGCAAATTTCCTTTCTTCGATCCCTTTCTTGGTGGCGAATTCTCTGCTTTCAGGAACAACGATATTCTACATGGTGAAGCTTCATCCAGGGTTCTCTCACTATGGTTATTTCTGCATTAATCTCCTCTGCTGCATCACCGTTATTGAGAGTTGCATGATGGTTGTGACCTCATTTGTCCCCAATGCCTTGATGGCCATAGGAACTGGAGCTGGTGTCATCGTAAGCAAATTTTCTCTCCTAAACTTTCCTTCTTGTAATTGTCATAAAGTATGTTTTCATAGCTAATTTTTGTGGATTCAGGTTCTAATGATGATGGCATCACAGATTTTTAGACTTCTCCCTGATCTTCCCAAGTTCTTTTGGCAGTACCCAATGTCCTACATCAGTTTTGCCAAATGGGCAGTTGAGGTAGTTAGTGCCTACTGATTCACTATTTTCTGAAATCAAGCTTGAAAATTTATCAGCATATAATTTGCATAGAGCCATGACATGGAAAATAATCGTCTTCAGTTTCAAAAATGCTGCCTGACTAGTAGAACTCCACCTTGAGAAATTGCTACTGCTAAGCATTGCATATTCAAACTCATTGCAGTTCAATTCTTATCTTGCACCCGCGGTACATATATGAGAAAGAAATCTCAAATCAACAGAAATTAAGATGCTTTTCATTTTGCTGTGAAGAAATGGGTTGAAATGTTGACAGTTTTGCATTCCCTTGTTCCTTTTTTCATTGTTGGCCTTCTCTTCCATATGCTAGAGATTATTTTAATCAATGTAATAGTGTCATGCTAGATAGGTTCTGTTATCAGTCTCTTTCAGATATTGATGTAAATATGGCTTCACAGAAGCTTATATATCCCTGTAGTTAATATTGCCTATTGCCCAAGCTGTCGAGAGGCGTTCATTACCATTGAAGCTTGGTGAACATCATTATTCCTAAGAAGAGACCCTGAATCCCAGCCCCATGTACCCTGGTCATTAGCTGGCTTTGCGCTTTAACAGTTCATGCATTATTCACGTAATAGTTCTGCGACTGGCCGCGGCAGTCGAGAATACCAACATATGTTTTGGATCAGTGAGCAAGACTGCTCCCAAATATCTGATGAATTAGAACTCACTCACACAAATCACTCACATGCCTTGCAGGGTCAATACAAGAATGTCATGACCGGCTGTGAGTTTGATTCAGCAGAGCCAGGAGAACCAAAACTGAAAGGCGAGACCATCCTCAAAACAACTTTCGGCATATCACCGGATCACTCCAAGTGGTGGGATGTAACCGTGCTTCTCTTTCAGTTGTTTGTTTACAAACTGCTACTCTTCTTAATGCTCAGGTACAAGAAGAGAATGGCGCCTGGTTAAATGGAAATTATTCTTAGCTTGTTTACAAACTACTACTACTTTCTTAATTTTATGCTTTGCAAGAGGTTTATAATCTACGTTTATTACGAAGAGGAAAGGGTGGATCCAGGCTGAGAAATAGGTATAAATTTCGCCACATTCTCTCTAATAAAAATAAATATCCAAAGCCGAATTTGTCATTGATATTAAACTGAAAAGGGGAACTGTACGTGGATCTTGTGACAAGGAACACATGCGTCACTGACATAACCTTGGTGGGTTAGGTGCTGATAAAGCAGGTACATTCTGGAAACATTAAGGATGCTAACTGCTATTTGGAACACTCAATCATCTGTCATGACGCCTTCCTGAATAACACTAATGATGACAACCATGTAACTGCTTATGTGTGCGTGTGATAAAGTGGTCACGATTACATCTTGTTCGAAACAGCCATAACCACAAGCAATTGGAAAATTCAATATAGTGGATGATAAAATATATTGATTACAAGTGAAACATATGTCGCACAATGAGTTACGACTTATGTCAGATATAGCTTCCGCTCATTTACAAGAAAAAAATGGAAGGTAAGTGTACACTCAGTAATTTCATGGCGAATCACCCTTTAAACAGGCTCTCTGTTTCCTTACGATGCACCAAAATTAGGACAACGAGCTTGTCAAACCCAGGACCTCCAAATGTAGTCCTTGCCTGTGAAGCAGGCCCGGGTGGAATATTCAGATCTTTGTTTTCCCCCCAAAACGATGGGCCATATATGCAAAAGCCAAGAAAGCGTACTTGTCCCCGAATGCACAACTTTTGACGTGCCCAGGAGAAACAAACTCAAGATAAGTTTAAGAAGCTCTGCAAAAAAGACGCCAGTATCCTCGTCCTTCCTACTTATTTCTTCTGTTTTTTTTCCATCCGGCATTATTGCCATTGCGTGCTCTGGATGCTTTATGATTCCTGATTGTGGTTTCCACGTTCATACTTCTTTTCAGTTCCATCTTTCTCTTTTCCCCAATTCTAAGTTGGTGAAAGGTCCTCTTCCTTTTCTTTCCAGATTCATTGGATTGAATCTTAGAAAATTTTTATGCAGCTGAATCACCATCCTATTGAGGACCTTCTAATCTGCCATTAGCACTAAGAGAAGTTTCATATTCTCCTGAGTGGAGGGAGTCGTCTTGGTTCTTCATTTTTTTTTTTTTCATATCCTCATCCCCGGAGATCTTTCTGACTTGCAGAAGCTTCCTTGTTTGCTATGCCGCCTTCATTTGAGGTTTTGTTTCGTCGATTCTGAAAGGTAAAACATGACAGCAAAACCACAAGAATGATTGTGACCTGTATAATCGTACTTTTCTTGGGTAGCAAGCTGAATGACAGCAGGACCCCACTTCCTAATCATTATCTCAAGAATGATTGTGACCTACATATACAGTGATAATGGAAACTCATTACGAGCTTGCAAAAAGGAGGCCCGTGGAAGGATGCATGCATGGAATTATCACAAAACATCTCAGTAAACTCCCAGTATAATTTCACATGCCTATGATCTGAAGTAATGTCTGAAGACCGATGACCATGAAATAACACCATCAATAATGTCGGAAAGTAAACTTTGGGTCTTCATTTTGTAAGCAAGACACTAATACTTTCACAAAACCTAGAACAGCCTGCAAAATACGAAATAACTCCTAAGCCATGCCAATTGGGGCAAGAATCTATTTTGGTAATGGTATACTCACTTTTATCACTTCCACTGCTTTGCTTTGCAGCCGAGAAAGAACAGGAGTAAGATTAGGAATTGATAGACAAATATCTGTATCCTTGTAAACTAGTATGGACAATGCAGAAACATCTTCATGCAACAGCACTATGTGTTATTCACCAAGCACTCTTGGAAACTGTATTTCCTAGATTAATGGGAGTGAAGACTGCAAAGAAGGCTTGGGAGATACTAAGAGAAAATTTCCAAGGATTAGAAAAGGTATGCACTAAACAACTTCAACCTATGTGAAGAGAATTCAAGAATTACAAAATGAAAAGTTATGAAACCATCCAAGAATATTGTGGAAAATTAAAAGAACTAGTTAATCAAATGAGAGCCTATGGAGATGAAATCACTTATCAAAGGGCTGCAGAAAAAAATATTGGTGTCACTTAATAGGAAATACAATCCTATTGTCACAACTATAGAAGGAAAAAAGGATTTAACAACTTGTTAATGAGTGAATTGATTGGCTCTCTAGAAGCACATGAAAAAAGGCTGATGGCACAAGATGAAGATTCGATTGAAAAAGCCTTTCAGTCTAAAATAAACATGCAGTCTCATCAATCTAAAAATTATGGAAGGAGCTCATGGAAAAATAAAGGAGGAGTAGTAACTACACAAAAGGAAAAATATCCAATAGAATTTGCAAGCAAAATGTTGCGACCTCTTTTTTTCGGCGCCCAATCAAGGGCGGGCGCCTTACGGAGGCTAATGGTTTGGCTAAATTTATTAGGCCTGGACTCTCCCAAGTTCACCAATTCACGACTTTAACAGTCTAAATTTTTAACCTGTAAGTTAATTTTTAAAACGGAGTCGCCACTAATCGATTTGGGGTGGGTCGATTAGAAACCCAATTGAAATATCAAGAGAAGTACTTGCTCCTGCGCAACCAGAAAAATTAGGATCGGGGACTTAATTACACTAGTTAATCACTAATGCCCTTTCGGTACCTAATCTTGTTTAAACCCTAAGGCTTTTTGGATTTTTGAGGGATTTTCCATGCATTTGGTGGGGAGGAAAAACATTTTTTTGGGTCTTTTTCTATTTTTTGGACATAAAAGGGACTTTTTGGATTTTTTGGTATTTTTTTAGAAAACACAAGTCTTTTTGGCATTTTTTGGAAAATATGACATATTTTTGATTTTTTTCCATTTTCGCAAAATAAAATATTTTTTACTATTTTTTAATATTTTTCGAAAAGAAATCATTTTTTGATTTTGTTGAAAATAAATTATTTATTTTTATTTAATTATTAAAATATTATTTAAAATAATAGAAAAGTTGACCCAGGTTGGGTATGCGGGTTGGGTCTGACCCGGGTCGTTGACTCGAAACGCATGTTTTTTTCTTTTTTATTTTTTCAAAAAAACTCCAGGCCCAAAACCAAAATAAGCCCACTTTTATAAAAACCTCAGCCCGAAGGCTACCCAGCCCACGTGCACAGGCCCATCTCAGGCGGAAACCCTACCTGGTTCAAACCCACGCCCGACCCGCTCTCTAACTTGGTTCATAGTCGCGACCCGGTTCGCGGAACCCTACCCGGATGCCAACCCAGATCCGCCTGACTTCGACCCGTCTTCCCCTTCGCTGACCTGGCTTTCTGGAGTTCACGAGATCTGGCGATTTGCAGCGCTAATGAGGGACGGAGGGGGTCAGAGGGATAGCAGCCCAGCATCCGACGGCGGCGACGTTGTAGCCGGCAGCCGTCCACTCAACTGGATCGACGACGGGGCTTGTGGCGCGGCGGTAGGAGACACGACGAAGGCCCCAATTTATTGAGGTCGAGATCTAGAGATGGATGGGTTTCGAGAGAGGGTGGTGTGATGACGGCTACGCAACCGGAGCGGCGGATACCTGGTGGCGGCGAATGGTGTTGGTGACGACAACAGGGCAACAACGGCAGTCCCTTGACTCTCAGATTCGGTGTGGCGTTGGCGGGTCAGTCACGGCACGGCGTCGGTGCGGGGAATAGCAGCAGTAGAGCAGTGGTCGCAACGGTGGCACAAAGCTTCCAGCTTCAGATCTGGCACTCCCTCTGTCGGCTGACCTCGCTCGGCTTCCACCCTCAGATTTGACCCCTCATGCTCGGATCTCTCCTCCTCAGGCTCACCTGCTCGCGGATCTGGGTTCGCTTGCCACTGGCCTCCCTCAATGTCTCTAGGTGGGAGGTCATTTAGCTTGCGACTCGATCCTTCGCCCCCCTTTGCTCGCTCTTTGATTTCCCCCTTGAAGTCTCTTAAGGGGAAGATATCGGAGTTCGCTGTCTCCCTCGACGGAGCTCGCGACCACCTATTTATAGGCGAGGGGGGTTCGGTTGACGGAGGGCCTCGATCACCGGCCTTCGGCTTGCTGACCGGCTTTCCTCAGCTGAATCGACGTTCCATCCGAGTTTATCCAGCGAAGCGCGCTTGGCATTGAAGACAGTCATTAATGGCGCTTGAGATCTGTCATCTCCGGCCGATGTTGGCTTACCCTCCTTGATCGTAGGTCGTCCTTCGCACGTTGGTGTTGATGCGCGTGAATTACAAAGGCAGAGAAGGAGGGAGCGAGGAAGAAGAAGAAGAAGGAAGGTGGGCCGAATTTGGGAAAAAAAGGCTGGGCTTGGGCCCGTGCGGAGGGAAAAAGGGAAAGAAAAGGGGGCTGGCTGCTTTTGCTTTTTTTTTTTTTGCTATTTTTATTTATTTTTTGTCGTTTTTGTTTATTTATTTATTTTTATTATCCAAAAAAGGCAAAATAATAATAATAATAATAATAATAATAATAATAATAATAATAATAATAATAATAATAATAATAATAATAATAAGGGAAAAAGCCACGAAAAACCCTGAACTTTGCCCAAAGTGACACATTTACCCCAAACTTTTTTTTTTGACGTGAAAAACTCCAAACTTTTTAAACTGTGACACAATTACCCCATCAATGGCATTTTTTTTCTTTTTATTCTATTTTTTTTCCTTTTTTTATTCTTTTTTTCTTCTTCTTCCCTCCGCCGGCCATGGCGGAGGGAAGCCGGTGTTGGGCAAGGGCAGGGACACCCTCGCCCGATGTAGGCGAGGGCGGCCCTCGCTGGCAACGGGCAAGGGCGGCCCTTGCCGGAGTCTGGCGAGGGCAGGGACACCCTCGCCCGACGCAGGCAAGGGTGGCCCTCGCCGGCGTCAGGGTGGCCCTCGCCGGCGTCGGGTGAGGGTAGGGACACCCTTGCTCGACGCAAGTGAGGGCGGCCCTCGCCGGCGTTGAGCGAGGATGGCCCTTGCCAGATTTGGCGAGGGCAGCCCTCGCCCGATGCAAGCAAGGGCGGCCCTTGCCTGACACCGGCGAGGGCCGCCCTAGCCTGAGGCTGGCAAGGGCCGCCCTCGCCTGATGCCGGTGAGGGCCGCCCTAGCCCGAGGCCGGCTTCCCTTCGTCGAATGCTAGTGGAGGGAAGAGAGAAGGGAATTTTTTTTAAAAAAAAATTGAAAAGACCAAAATGCGCTATAATTTTGGGGTAAATGTGTCACATAACAAAAGTTCAGGGTTTTTTTGTGTCACAAAAAAAAAGTTTGGGGTAAATGTGTCACGGTTGGCAAAGTTCAAGGTTTTTCACGTTACAAAAAAAGTTTGGGGTAAATGCGTCACTTTGGGCAAAGTTCAGGATTTTTCGTGGCTTTTTCCCTAATAAAAAACCTAATTAACGAAATTTCGGCGTCAGCACAAAACAATCGTTTGGAGAAAGATTACTAATCTTGGAAAAAACCACAATGCTACTCTTGTAAAAGATATGGCCACATAGAAAAAGATTGTCAGTCAAAAACAAATTACCGAGCCAATCTTGTGGAAGAAAAAGAAAGTGTAGATAATACATTCTATGTAGGCTGAGCGGCAAGTGATGAGAAACATGATACGCAATATATTGATGGTGGGTGTAGCAATCATATGATGGGGGATTAATCCATATTGGTAAAATCTCAAGTGAAATTGGGCAACAACGAGTTAGTCGATGTAGTAGGAAAATGCACTATCGCTGTTGAAACATGTAAAGCCCAAAATATATTCACAATGTATATTTAGTCCCTGGTCTTGCACAAGCCTACTGAGCATGGGCCAAATGATACAAAGTGGGTATTACTTTAGAGGAGATGCTTGCATTATCTATGATAAATATAAACATATTATTGCCTTTGGCCTTTGTGTTCCTGCCTTGCGCATTTCCCTCTTCGGCTTCACGGGCGTCCTTGGAGGTTTATGGTTGAAGCTGGTGGATGGGTAGTTCTACATGTCCTGCCTTGCGCTCTCCCCCTCGACTTCCCTGGCGTCCTGGGAGGTTACGTGGCCAATGTTGTTGGCTGGGCAGTGTTTGTTTAGTTTGTGCTCTTGCCTTTGTTGGCTTTTACGCGGCTCCCTTCCACTCTTGTGCTCTTGCATCTAGAGTGTAAGCTTTTGGTGTCGTTTCTTTGTACATTTGTCCAAAGCTATCAATATTTTCTTACCTTTACCAAAAAAAAAAAATATAAACATATTATTGCCTATGTTAAAATGGAGAATAGGAACTTTCCTATTTGATGGAAATATGTCAAAAATATTGTCCTGAAAGCTCAACTTGATGATTCATGATTATCGCACCAAAGATTTGGCCACTTCAACTTTACTAGGTTAAAATTTCTCTATTAGAAATATGTGATGGGAGATTTTCCAGCCATTTTAGGAATTTCAGGTGTTTGGGAATGCTGCCTCCTTGGAAAACAACAAAGATAGTTCTTATCATCTAAAGGTGCATGGAGAACTAAAAAGCCAATGGGATTAGCTCATACATATATATGTGGTTTAATAAAGATCCCCACACCCAATCAATATAAATCCTAATCATTGACGACGACACTCTTGCATTTTTCGAGAAAGATCAGAGATTTTCTCTATTTTCTGGAAATTCAAAAACCACGTTGAGAATCAAAGTTCTAAGGAGCAACAAAGGCACGGAATACAACTCAAGAGAGTATCATAAAATTTGTCCAAGATGAATGAGTTCATTATCAACTAATAGTTGGCTAAGCCTGGAGCAAAATTGAGTTGCAAAAAGGAAGATTCACATGATCTCTCATGTTCATGGAATCATCATTCGCTAATTAGGTAACCTTCTTAACCGATTTGGTCCATCGCAAACAGCAGATGAAGATATGAGTTATTAGAGATAACCCGAATATGTCGACTATGGATTAGTTCATGTCGGTGTATCGTTATTTTGAATCATCCTTAGGACATCGGATTTCTTTATATGTTAAATGCAAATATTTAAATCAATCGAAGCCGAGGCACGTGCCGATGATGCATCAGCACGGCGGTGTTAATGTCCCCATACAGCAAACAAAATGAAAGTGGTGAACTCCATGATATGACCTAGCGCATGACTTTGAATTACAAAGATCTTTTCTAGTGCAACTCTCAGACGATGGCATTGCTCCAAGGATGGAAAGGAGAGGAGATATGAGCATTTCCAAAAGTCGCTTGAAAGAACTCCACTTGGAGACAATAATAATAGGAACACCACTTGAAAAGTGGGGTCCGGATTCCCAAAAAATGACGTGTATATCGATTGTCATTAACCGTGCTCGTGGTTAGCTCTCCACGGGCCCCCAGATGATAAGGACTACCTTTGTTATTTTCAAGAAGGCAGTCTTCACAAGCATTTGAAATTTCTCAAATGGCTAGAAAATCTCTCATCATATTTTTCTAAAGAAATTTTAACCCAGCAAAATTGAAGTGGCCAAATCTTTGAGGCCATAACCATGAATTATCAAGTTGAGCTTTCATGATTATAATTCTAACAAATTCCCATCAAATAGGAAAGTTCCTATTCTCCATCTTAACAGAGGCAATAATATCTTTATATTTATCACAAATAATTCAGACATCTGCTCCAAAGTATAGAGAATAGTCACTTTGTATCATTTGACCCACCTAGAGTAGATTTTGGGCAAGACTAAGGACTAAGTATACATTATGAGTATATTTTAGGCCTTTATTTGATTCAATCGCGATAGTGCCCTTTCCTTTGACAAAACTAATACGTCGTTGCCCAATTTCACTTGAGATTTGACTGATGTATCAATATCAGTGAATATAAATTCATCTTGCATCATATGATTGACACACCCACCATCAATGTAGCATGTATGATTTTTCTTTTTGTTTGCCACTTGGTTTGCCTAGATTGTGTTCTCTTCACTTTCTTTTTCTTCAACATAGTTGACTTGATTATTTGTTTTCGAGCGACAATCTTTTTTTACATGGCCATATCTTTTATAAAAGCGCCATTGTGGTTTATTTCTAAACCAACAATCTTTCTGATTAACTCTCTCGCAAATACCACAATGTGGATATTTTTACTTTTGAGTAGTTTCTCCAACTCTTTTATTTTTTCATGACCTCCTTCCACCATTTTTAGATTGCTTAGATAGAATATTTGTTTTAGAATGAAAGGCACTTTCAACTTAATCTTCATCTTGTGACATCAGTCTTTTCTTACATGCTTCTAGAGAGCCAATTAATTCACTTATTGATTGGGTATGTTAAGTGCTTAGTTCCTTCTATGGTGGCGATAATAGGATCGCATTTTCAATCCTTTTTCTACGACCCTTTGGTCAATGAAACCATCTCCATAGGCTCTTATTTGATTAACTAGTTCTTTTAGTATTCTACAACATTATTGAACGGTATCATAATTTTTCATTTTAGAATTCTCGAATTCCCTTATCAAAGTCCGAAGTTGACTAGTGCATACCTTTCTAGTGCCTTGAAATTTTTCTTGTAATGCCTCCCAAGCCTTCTTTACAATCTTCACTCTAATTATATTCGGACATACCATTTCGGAGGATGGTTGCTAAATAACGCATAGCACCCTTGCATCCTGTTGGAGTTGCTCTTTAAGGAACACTTGCTTCTTGAGGAGTTGCATAATCCTTTTCTACGATGTCTCATAGATCTTTGGCCATCAAGACAATAGTCATTTTAATGCTCCAATAGTCATAGATATTCCCATAAAAAAATGAGAATGGGAAATGAGGATGAGGTAGAGTTGGCCATGGATTTGGTGTTGGAAAATTTCGATTGGTGATTTTAGTAGAGGGTGGTTAGGAAAAATGCCCAAAACCAATTGGAAATGTGGCTTTGATATCACTATTGGATTTGCGGAAGCGTATGTTGGCTTTTGGTGAGCGAGTAAGTGTACATATTATGTAGGCTATTCAAAGTAAGGAACAAAGACCAAAAGACAAGGGAATAATGTTCAGTGAGAAATGGTTTCATGGCGAGGAAATGGGGCTAGTTCTTGCTTCTTAGGCTGAAGGGAATAGTTAATTGAAAGTGATCTACGAAGTTTGAAGCATGGGAAGAGCTTTTTGACCTTAGCATGTTTTGTTCTTATACTAGCACTTGAAGACCTATTTATAAGCCTCTTCCACCGCCATTGTGGATACAATATCTACTATATCAGAGATTTTTATTTTTAATTTTATTTTTTGGTTTCCATCTCCATTC
Source organism: Eucalyptus camaldulensis (assembly GCA_019915185.1). Taxonomy (NCBI): domain Eukaryota; kingdom Viridiplantae; phylum Streptophyta; class Magnoliopsida; order Myrtales; family Myrtaceae; genus Eucalyptus; species Eucalyptus camaldulensis. Next base: position 18,066,505 of record JAHSVA010000005.1, read on the forward strand.
TTCATCTCTAACTTGGGCAGTTTTTAGACCACTATTTCTAACTACCCGTTCCTTCATCATGGAGTTTCTAAGTTGCAGTAGTAGAGTCCATCTAATTCTAGAAAATGGATCATAAATCAATTCATATAAGGGGAAAAACGATGGCAGACGATGTAATGTCTTAAATTTCTCCTTGGTTCGCATCAGATCCAAGGATTGTGAGACTTGCCTTGGCAATTGTTGGTGTTCATCCATATGGCAACCTCAGCTTTACATTGTGACATTGTTGGGAATATATGATGAACCATTGGAAAGAAAAATAAAGTCAGAGTTTGGTGTGTGATATCACTTTATTTAAGGAGTTATTTGCCCTACAACATTACTAATGGTTACTGGCAAATTTCCTTTAGGATACAAAAAAGTTTCAATTGAAAATACTAGATAGCAATTGTAGTATTTCTCTGAGTTCTCTCAATGGGAACAATTACAAAAGATGGCTGTATTTTTGGAAAGAAAGTTCGAAAAGATTTGATCATAATTGATCCCTAATGTTAAAGGGAATGATGACGCATCCTGATTCAGTTACAATCTCTCCATCACTTGCTCATTAAGCAAGATCAATTCTTTACAAAGAAAAAAGATCACAATGACATGTCTTGATTTAGCTACAATGTCTCCACCACTTTCTCATCAAGCAAGATCAAATCTTTCCAAAGAGAAGAGATCATGCTTGTGTCCCTCAATAATTTTGTAACCCTAGCTTGTATTATGTAAATACACCATAGTGCATAGTTGAAGAATGTAACAAAAAATTCTATTGCCGAAACACAAAAACACTTATTGGCAATTGCCATCCATTCTCATCTTGTTAGTTTATTATTTTACATGATATTAGGCAGAAGGTTAGTTTATAAGTGTGAAGGAAAGTCTCACCTCTTGAGCTAGTTTTTGGGGTGATAGAGGCCAAAGACCACTCAACATTGGTATTAGAGCCAGAGGTTTTGAGTTCGAACTTTTTAAGTCCCATTTACTTCCCCAGTCAAATTTTCACGCTTAGTACTAGGCGAAAGACCACACTAAGCATGAGAGGAGTGTTAGAATATTTAAATAATAAACCATGCCTTTTCTTTAACAGTTTAAACTTTTAGAATAGTCGGAGTAACCTTACAAAATCTAACACCTAAAACTGACGTAGTAATCTTTGTCTTTTGAATAGAGGCAACCCTTCGGAAAAAGTTGCAAAATGAATAGGTACGTTTAGTAATTAATAGCAAAAAAATAAAAATTTATATTCAGCCAAACACAAACTTATAAGGATTAAGAATAAATATGAATTCAGAGATAACTATTGGAAGAAACAATAAAATTCGGAATTAAATAAATAAATAATAAATAATAACCGTAACTTCTTCATGTATAGTCATACTGTTTCAATCGGACACAATGGTTATTATTATTATTATTATTATTATTATTATTATTATTATTATTATTATTATTATTATTATTATTATTATTATTATTATTATTATTATTATTATTATTATTATTATTTAATTATAAGTATGAATTTTAATAAATAAAAATAATGATCATTGATTAGTGCCGAATCTTGTCCATGGGCGTATTTACATCTTTTCTATGTGGGACAAGGCATCTCTATACAAACAAACTTTCAACATGCATGTGGCTGGTTATATGTTTCCCATATAATTTGCCACTTTGGAAGCGCATGAAGTCGTCCTTTAGTTTGCTTTCATTGTTGATTCCCAAGTTGCACTCCCAGAAGAGAGATAGAGTCTATCTTTAACCATTGATCGTCGAGTTAAAGACATTATGAGAAGGGGGATGTAAGACCTTCTGTTATGTTGAACAACATAATTTTTAGATGCATGTCGGTGCTTTGGATCATCAATAATTTTCCTGCTTATGGTGGCCTGTCTAGATAGTGTACAAAAGATTGCAAACTATGCTTAAAATGCAATGATAGAAGATTTATCTATGAAATGTCGACGTTCCTTGGATCGAAATCTTGCATGGAGGAGGAGCGGGAAATTTTAATGGCAAGTGTGAAGATTGTCCAAAGCTTCTGGAGCTAATAAAAAGAAAACTTGTCCTAGAATCTGCGTGACATTCTTGATTCGGACCCTATCTTGGGCACAAGGACTGGACGAAGGATGTGACACCCCGAACCCTTCGCAGGTCGTCACCAGCGCCAATGATACACCTTATTACCTTTCTACTTTCAAGAAGTGTCCTAATTCGCAGACACTTTTTTTTTTTAAAAAAAAAAAACGGTCCCAGCACGACTCATTAGCGGAAGCAAATTAAAACATCACCGTCTCTCCCCCTACCAATCATGATACAAATACACACCACTAATCACCATAATTTTATAAATAAGCCACGACACTTTATTTATATATATTTTTTCAAGATGGGACTTCTTTTGGGTCGGTACATAAAAAAGGAAAAGCTAGGACTCAGCCACGTCTAGCCTAAAACCTCAAAAAGAACCCTCGACCCTCTACATTTCACGTGCAACAATTCCCCATCATTAGTGTTGGCTAACTATCCCCAAAAAGGATCCAGCTCCTACTCGTCGTGCACGGGTCTCACACCCAACCCGGTGCATCAGGCGGTGGCGGCGGCAACATCCCTTGCATTGCTCCATCCCGACGAACATGTACGGATATGAACTCCTGAATGACAGGGCCCTCAGCCAGGCCTACGTCGTACATCACTAGACAGCGTACTCGAATAAAAGTCAGTCCAGGAAGAGAGGGACAGTCTATCTCAGCACACTCGACCTCTACATCGGATGGTTGAAATAGCTAGTACGAGTACCTAGAGGGGGGTGAATAGGTATACTAAAATTTCTCGAAGCTTGCACGATATCAATTAGAGTATTTGCAACAGTTAAAAATTCAATCGCAAGACTAAGTAAGGGAAAAAGAGAATTGAACACTCGGATTATAGTGGTTCGGCTTGATTCAAGCCTACGTCCACTCTTCTGCACTGACAGCCGATTGGCTGGATTCCACTATGATCAAAGAGTTGTTACAGTGTTGATCTTCCTTGATTTCTAGGTGTAGATGTTCTACCACACTCACTCAAGGCGTCACCAAGTATAAACACTCTCTGTTTACAAATTCGCTCAGTCTACTAACAATCAAGGATCTTCAGACTCTGGAATTTTTCTATCGATCACCCACTTAAAACAACTAGAACGTCTTCCTTTTATACTCCTTTATGCCATCATAGCCGTTGGCACTTACCAAAGGAATTCCTCCAATCTACCCGTTGGACGGAATCAATTAAGAAGATCATCCGAGCTATTTAAGGAATCTGATGATAGCCCATCAATCCTGTTCGCCCATACAATCAGGATCTCGGTTTCCAAGAATAGAATAATCCAAAATTATTTCGTTGACCATCGGATCTTCATTCGACCTTAGATAAGAATTAAAGAATCCGAAATGATTATCCAACCAAAGAATCTATTCCAGAGGATAGGATCGAAACCTCAACCATAAACCTTGGCTTTGGATTTCCTTCAACACTGGATTAGAAAGACTGTCGGTGAGAATAAAGTCTTGAGTCTTGAGACTTAAGTCTTGAGTCTTGAGACTTAAGTCTTGAGTCTTTGAGTCTTGAGACTTAAGTCTTGAGTCTTGAGTCTTGAGACTTAAGTCTTGAGTCTTGAGTCTTGAGACTTGAGAGAACAAAGTCTTCAGACTTTAAACTGACGGTCTCCGAACATGCAGACTTTAGACTGAAAGAAACGTTTTGTTAGCTTCAAAATATTCTGGAAAGATTTCTCCAACAATCTCCCCCTTTTTGATGGTGACAAAACTTTCTTGAAGATTTGAACATCTTTGACCTGCAAAACATTTCTCAAGCAATATGGCTAACTCATAAAGATTAATAAAACAACCAGACTCTGCATCCACAGAAAATTGGTTAGTCTTTCATGAGAAACACCATATAACAACACTTGAATAAATGCAACTAGTCAAGTTCATAATCCACAGCCAATTCAGTCAAATTCATACCCAAGTTCAAAATCTCAAGTCATACTCAAAACATAACCATATAAAACATAACCATATAAGGTCAAAGTAAAAATGAATGAAAGTTCAAATTGGTTCTCCCCCTTTTTGTCAGCATTGAAAAGGGTGAGAAAAGAGTCATTTCTGCTTGGGAATGCGCACGATCTGGAAATCCCCAATAGACTGGACTATTCCTTCAAGCTTCTTCAGGTCTTCTCGCAGATGAGCTACCTCTTCACTCTTGGCATTTGCTTGAAGTTGCATAGCGAGATCTTTGAATTTATCTTCCAGAGAGACTGAAGATTCTTGTCCAGCATGCTTCAAGGCTTGGATTTCACAGTCCAGAACATATATCTGGTTGCGCATTTCCAGAAGAATATTCATGATACTACGAAAATCTGCATAATCATCCGTCTGTGTACTGGCATTAACTTTCTCAGATGGTGTGTATGCAGACGATGGCTCTTCTTTTTGGTCTGGCAGATTTGGAATCGAAGTATCACCTTCTTCAGGCAATTGAGAGTCCTGAACTTCTTCTGGTTCTTCTGGAGATTGTCTTAGATCTTCAGTAGCATGAGGTGTAGACCTCTCTTGCTCGCTAACTCCCCCTGTCTCTAGGACATCGAAATGAGAAGAGTGAAGATCATGCTCTTGATTTCCCTTCTCTCCAGATTTATCAGCAGACTGATCTTTTTCTTTTTCTCCTTCTTCCTCAACTTCTTTCTCCTTCTCTCTCTGTGCTTCTTCTTCTCTGCTCTGCTGAGGTTCTGTCTGATAAGACACTGAACGTCTTTTTCTTGTCAGTGCTGGTATAGTGGGATCTTCATCATCTTCATCCTCATCTTCTTCTTCCAGGATAAGATTTCTTTTCCTCTTTTTCGATGAAGCACCAATGGCCTCCTTTCCTTTCCTTTTTGAAACAGACTGGACTGGAGATTTCACTTTGAATTTCTCCATTGCCTTAGAGAGTTCTTGCAGACGCATCTTCATTAACATTTTCAACCCTACCACCATCTTATCACACGATCGAACACAAAAAGTATGTGGCAGTTCAATATTCAGATGTCTGAAGATCTTGGTCACCAGACCAGGATAAGGCAATTGTCCTTTGTCTTTTGACACTGCTCGGTACATATGGAAAAGAATAGCGTGCGGAAGAGAAAACTTTCGTCCTGAGTTGATTGCATACATCAACTTTGCTTCAGGAAGTGACACAGAAGTCTTTGAAGTAGACTTTGGTCTGAGGCAATTGATCACAATCTTGTGAAGCACAATGTTGATAGCGTTCATCCTGGAATAGATAATTTTCTTATCTACATCCCTATCTTTGACAAGATCCAGAGTGGCTCGAGCAGGTGAGACTTTGATTGGGAGATAGCGTCCCCGTTCAACTCCAATTATGTCAGCCAACATGCTCACATCTACCACATAGACTTGGTCTCGAACACTGAATGAAATTCTATTCGCATCTAAAAAGCTAAGATTTGAATAGAAATAAGCAGTCAGTTGATCATACCCGTCTGTAGAGTCAGAGCAGAAAGTCTCAAGTTGAAGCAAATTCAACTTCTCTCTTAAGTTCAAGTTGATAGAATCCAGGAAGTCAAAATCAACACTTCTAGGATTGATTATCCCTCTTTTCAACAGCCTGGAATACACTTTTTCCTGATCCTTGGATTTAAACAAATCCATCCGATTTCCTTTCACCTTTGCTGCCACACCCATTCTAGGTTTAAATTCAAGGAACATTTTGTCATCATCGTTCCCATCAATCAGATTCTTTCCTGGCATACCAGGATCACTTGGAATGTTCGCAATAGCCTGCTCTGCTTTTCCTTTTGGAGCAATTCCCAACTCTTCCATTTTCCGCAGAAAAAGATATTCATTTCCATAATTATTGTCCTTTAGAAAGTCATCTATATAATTTAATGAAGAACCGGTGCTTTTCAACGCACGATAAAGCTTATAGATAACAGAAGGTCTTTGGACTCTTACTGGGTCAGCTTCCTCAATTATTTCTTCTTCCAGATCTTGACTTGCACTTTGTGGGGCAGGAGATGCTGAATGACGTGGAGGAGAGCGAATCGGACTTTGTCGTTGACTTGGTAAGTCTTCTTCCTCTGTAAGATCGAAGTGAGTCGGTCCCTTCTCCATTCTTTGTGGTCCCCTGTTTGCGATTCTTGATGATTTCCTTGAAGACGACATCTTTCTTTGTCTATTGAAGGATTCCTTCACTTGCTTTTCCCAAGAAAAGATGACCACTTTCTCGACAATGAACAAAGAGTAGAAACAGTATCGAGAGGAGAATGCTTTTTAGGGTTTTGAAAAATTGGGGGTAGAATAACCGTATATATATACCTCGGATTTGAAAAAGGAAGTTTAAACGATATAAATCAATAACTGCCAAAATTAACTTTCTTTAAAAAGACAAGTTTTCAAATTTCACACGAATTATATCTAAATAATAGAACGTACCTTTTAGATAAAATAAACAAGAATTCGTACCTTTTAGATAACAACTTACAGTCTTTAGCCATGAATGATTGAGTCTCAGGATTTAGAGTCTCAGAGATCTGAGTCTTAGAGTTGGTGAGTCTCTAGACTTTAACTTCTTCAAGCTTCAAAATGTTGAGTCTCGAGCGGATAAAGTCGAACTGATTTTTCTCCAAAGGCTTTGTGAGTATGTCCGCTAGTTGACTTTTTGAATCAACAAATTGAATCGAGATTTCTCCATTTTGAATATGATCTCTAATGAAGTGATGACGAATCTCAATATGCTTTGCTCTTGAATGAAGGATTGGATTTTTGGTGAGATTGATAGCGCTGGTATTGTCACATCTGATTTCTGTGCATGAGTCTTCAATGCCAAAGTCTTGTAGCTGTTGTTTTATCCATAGAATTTGCGAACAGCAGCTTCCAAGAGCTACATACTCTGCTTCTGTAGTTGAGAGAGCTACAGTGCTTTGCTTTCTTGAAAACCAAGACACTGTCCTGTTTCCAAGCAATTGACAAGTTCCAGAAGTGCTCTTTCTATCGACTCTACAACCGGCCAGATCTGCATCTGAGTATCCTAGAAGATTAAAGTCTCCCCTCTTTGGATACCAAAGACCGATGCTTGAAGATGAAGCAACGTATTTGATAATACGTTTCACGGCAATGAGATGTGATTCTCTAGGATCTGATTGAAACCTAGCACAGATACAAACACTAAACAAAATATCAGGTCTAGAAGCAGTAAGATAAAGAAGTGAACCGATCATGCTCCTGTACAGCTTTTGATCTACTTTCTTCCCTTCTTCATCCTTGTCTATCTTCTGAGAACATGATATTGGTATGTCGGTCTTTTTGCACTTTTCCAATCCAAACCTTTTGACAAGATCATTCGCATATTTTTCTTGATGGATGAAAGTTCCTTCCTTCATTTGTTTTACTTGGAGTCCAAGAAAGAATGTTAACTCTCCCATCATACTCATTTCAAATTCATCCTGCATAGACTTAGAAAATTTCTTGCAGAGACTTTCATTAGAGGATCCAAAAATGATGTCATCGACATATATTTGAACAAGTAAAAAGTTTTTGTTTTCCTTTTTGATAAATAGAGTTGTATCTACTTTACCTTTGACAAAACCATTCTGTAATAAAAACTTACTTAGTCTGTCGTACCAAGCTCGAGGTGCTTGCTTTAGACCATACAGAGCCTTTTTCAGTCTAAAGACTGAGTTTGGCTTCTTTGGGTCTTCAAATCCAGGCGGTTGTTCCACATAAACTTCCTCATGGATAAATCCATTTAGGAAAGCACTTTTGACGTCCATTTGGAATAACCTGAAATTTTTGTAGCAAGCAAACGCAAGTAATAGACGAATAGCTTCTAACCTTGCAACTGGTGCGTAAGTCTCGTCATAGTCTATTCCTCCTTCTTGCGTATATCCTTTGGCCACGAGTCTTGCTTTGTTTCGTATGACTTTTCCTTTTTCGTTCATCTTGTTTCTGAATACCCATTTGGTTCCAATAACAGATTTACCTTTTGGTTTAGATGTCAATTCCCATACTTCATTGATGTTGAACTGTCTGAGCTCTTCTTGCATAGCTTCGATCCAGCTTTCATCAGATAAAGCTTCTTCTATGCTTTTTGGTTCAATTTCTGAGATAAGAGCCACAGCACTAGATTCTTCATGCCTTTTTGATCTGGTGCGGATTCCTTCATTAAGTTCACCAATAATAAGATCTTTGGGATGACTGGATTTGTGCTTCCAGTTACCAGGTTGATGATCTCTTTCTTTATTTGATTCTCCATGAGCGTCTTGATGATGGACTTCCAGAATCTGAGATGCTTCTTGAGATGTAGACATTTGAAGATCTGGAGCGGATTCAGTCTCTTTGTACTGAGTCTGGCTGGATTCATCTTGCACTGAGTCTTGGAATTTGACATTCATTGATTCTTCCACAGACTGGCTTTTTTTATTGTAGAATCTGTAGGCTTTGCTTGATGAAGAATATCCAAGGAAGATGCCTTCATCTGATCTTTCTTCAAACTTACCAACTCGATCATTTGCATTTTTCAAAATAAAGCATTTGCAACCGAACACATGAAAGTATGAAACAATAGGCTTCTTACCTTTGAACAATTCATAGGGGGTTTTATCAAGAATAGGTCTTAGAAAGACTCTGTTTATAATATAGCAAGCAGTTGAAACAGCTTCAGCCCAAAATCGTGAAGAAATTTTACTTTCAATTAAAAGTGTTCTAGCCATTTCTTGAAGAGATCTATTCTTTCTTTCCACAACTCCATTTTGCTCTGGAGTATACGGAGAAGAAAACATGTGATTAACACCAGATTTATCACAGAATCTCGTAAAATCTTGATTTTCAAATTCACTTCCATGATCTGTTCTTATACTCGAAATAGCACATCCTTTTTCATTTTGAATCTTTTTAGCAAACTTTTCAAAATACGAAAAGGTTTCTGATTTATTTGCAAGAAAATATACCCAGGTAAAACGAGAATAATCATCTACAATTACTAGACAATATTTCTTACCTCCAATGCTCTGGGTTCTTGTTGGTCCGAAGAGATCCATATGAAGCAATTGCAGTTCATGATTAGTAGATACATGATTTATTTGCTTAAATGAATTTCTTACCTGCTTCCCCAGAATGCATGGAGTGCATAAGTCAGACTTTTGATATGGCAATTTAGGTAGACCTCGAACAAGCTGCTTTGAAGAGATTTTGGCTAATTGCTTCTTGTTAATATGGCCAAGTTTTCTGTGCCATAGAACTGCTTCATCTTGAATTGAGATTAAGCATTGTTCTTCATTTGGCTTTACATCAAGGAGGTAGATGTTTCCATGCCTTCGACCCATAAAAGACTGAGTCGAATCTTTGCTAATTCCAGAACATATGCCTTCTTGAAAGAAGATCTTGTAACCAGTATCACACAATTGGCTAATGCTGAGAAGATTGTAGTTGCGTCCTTCCACTAGAGAAACATTGCTTATTGTGAGATTTCCAATTTTCACAGTTCCGAATCCCACAATACTTCCTTTGCTATTTCCTCCGAATGAAACTTTTCCACCATTTACTTTAATGAGCTTTATGAAACTATTTGAGTCTCCTGTCATGTGTCTTGAGCATCCGCTGTCAAGATACCACTTTACCTTCTTTTTGACAGAGACCTGCATTCAAAAGAGAGTCTCAAGCTTTCTTTGGTACCCAAATTTTCTTGGGTCCTTTGATGTTAGTAGGATGAGCATTATTAGGCCATACTCTCTTAACATGCTTCCAAACCATAGGACACTCTTTTTCAAAATGATCCTGACTGTTACACTTAGAACACCTTAAAGCATTTCGACCTACAGGTTTTACAAAAACTCTTTTGAAATGATTTTTATAAGCCTCTCTTGATGGTCTTTTCTTAATTCTTTCTTTTACTTTCGGGAAATCAATCAAAGGGATTGTTTCAGCTGTCATACCTAGACCCGACCTATTGAAGTAAGGTCTTTGGATTGAAAGAACTTTTTCAAGTTTTTCAGATCCTATTGAAAATTTCTTTGAAATATTTGATAAATCAGTTTTTAAGAAAGCATTTTCTTTTGAAAGTTTTTCTTCACTCTCTTTAAGAGTAGAAACATTCAAGTCTAAATTTTTTACCTTTTCTTCTAAAATGTTTTCCTTTTGTTTTAAAACTGAATTTTCCTTTTTAAGTTCTGAAATCTTTTTAAGAGAAGTCTTAAGACTAAAACATAACTCATCAATATATTTAGAGACTTTGACAGGGATTTTATAATCACTTACTTCAAATTCACTGTCTGAGTCTGATCCGGAGTCTGAGTCTGATTGCGCCATTAGACACAGGTTGGCATATTCCTCATCACTTTCTTCACACTCTGTATCACTCCAGGTTTCGGCTTTAAGAGCTTTTCGAGATTTCTCAGCTTTTCCTCTTTTCTTTTTCAGAAGAGGACAGTTGGGTCTGATGTGTCCCTTCTTTTTACATTCGAAGCAAACTACATCTTTGTTTGGTTCCTCATCATCAACAGACTTGGTCTGCTGTCTCTGAAAACTTTGTTTCTTTGGGATGAACCTTCTGCCTTTTCTATTCAGTTTTCTGAATCTTCTTATCATGAGGGCGAGCTCCTCATCATCCATATCATCTTCAGAATCTGCATCATTAGAATCATCATTTGATTTTAGTGCAATAGATTTCTTACCTCTTGGATCTTCGTCTTCATTAATTCGTTCCACTTCGTAAGACTGAAGAGTTCCAATCAGTTCATCTACAGATAATGGCATGATTCTTTGGGTCTCTCTTATTGAAGTCTTTATATGATTCCAATCCTTGGAGAGTCCACGTAGAAGCTTGTTCACCTTCATGGGATCAGAAATTTTTTGTCCTTGGTTCTCAAGACCATTGACAATATCTGTAAAACGACTAAACATGTCAGTTATAGATTCTCCTGGTTTCATTTTGAAGGATTCATATTGACCAAGAAGAATGTTAATTCTGGTCTCCTTCACTCGATCTGTCCCTTCATAAGTGATATGTAACCTGTCCCAAACTTCTTTTGCTGTAACACAAGAAGATATTCTGTTATATTCAGTTGGTGACAAGGCATAATATAAAGAATAAATTGCTTTAGCATCGAGTGCTTGTCTCTTGTTTATTTCTTCTTGAGACATTCCGCTGGTTTCAACAGTTTCTTTCCCTCTTTCAGAGATTGATGCAGCAGCAGGATTAATTCCTCTTTCCACAACGTCCCATTCCAGAGGATCCTTTGATCGTAGGAAAGCTTTCATCTTGTTCTTCCAGATGTTGTAATCCTTTCCATCGAAGTAAGGAGGTCTGGTATTGCTTTGCCCCTCCATCAGCCCTGGTGCTAGCATACTAGCCATGGATCTTTTACTCTGAAGTGAAACACTTCAAACAAAGTAAGAACACGAGCTCTGATACCAATTGAAATAGCTAGTACGAGTACCTAGAGGGGGGGTGAATAGGTATACTAAAATTTCTCGAAGCTTGCACGATATCAATTAGAGTATTTGCAACAGTTAAAAATTCAATCGCAAGACTAAGTAAGGGAAAGAGAGAATTGAACACTCGGATTATAGTGGTTCGGCTTGATTCAAGCCTACGTCCACTCCTCTGCACTGACAGCCGATTGGCTGGATTCCACTATGATCAAAGAGTTGTTACAGTGTTGATCTTCCTTGATTTCTAGGTGTAGATGTTCTACCACACTCACTCAAGGCGTCACCAAGTATAAACACTCTCTGTTTACAAATTCGCTCAGTCTACTAACAATCAAGGATCTTCAGACTCTGGAATTTTTCTATCGATCACCCACTTAAAACAACTAGAACGTCTTCCTTTTATACTCCTTTATGCCATCATAGCCGTTGGCACTTACCAAAGGAATTCCTCCAATCTACCCGTTGGACGGAATCAATTAAGAAGATCATCCGAGCTATTTAAGGAATCTGATGATAGCCCATTAATCCTGTTCGCCCATACAATCAGGATCTCGGTTTCCAAGAATAGAATAATCCAAAATTATTTCGTTGACCATCGGATCTTCATTCGACCTTAGATAAGAATTAAAGAATCCGAAATGATTATCCAACCAAAGAATCTATTCCAGAGGATAGGATCGAAACCTCAACCATAAACCTTGGCTTTGGATTTCCTTCAACACTGGATTAGAAAGACTGTCGGTGAGAATAAAGTCTTAAGTCTTGAGACTTAAGTCTTGAGTCTTGAGACTTAAGTCTTGAGTCTTTGAGTCTTGAGACTTAAGTCTTGAGTCTTGAGTCTTGAGACTTAAGTCTTGAGTCTTGAGTCTTGAGACTTGAGAGAACAAAGTCTTCAGACTTTAAACTGACGGTCTCCGAACATGCAGACTTTAGACTGAAAGAAACGTTTTGTCAGCTTCAAAATATTCTGGAAAGATTTCTCCAACAATGGTAGACCGTAAAATACACCATGCGTGACGGTAGGAAGCGGCATAGTGCTAATCTGAAATGTGGGTCCCCCAAGGGGTGAGTATAACCACTCAGCAGATAATAAATCCATTAATAACTCAATGCATCATGCAAATCATACATGCATTGCAGGCATTACTTACCTTGAAGCCATGCGCATACTATCATACATCATTATATCAATTTATAACACATACATGTGTATCATCATCGTATCATACATGTCATCATCATCATGACATCATCACATTACACATGTCATCATCATCATGGCATCATTACATCATACATGTCATAATCATCATGGCATCATCACATTACACATGTCGTATCATATATCATTATCATTATCATCGCTATGCATATCATCATGCATATCATATCATGGATGATCATCATTATTTCACATCACATATCATTATCATCATCATCATCATCATCATCATGCATATCATATCATGGGTGATCATCATTATTTCACATCACATATCATCATCATCATCATCATCATCATCATCATCATCATCATCATCATCATGCATATCATCATGCATATCATATCATGATTTAATTTCCACTTTTAGCTTTCAATTTGATCACCACATCACCCATTCCTCAAATAATCAATTTCATCATCCTCTCGGGCAAAGACCTCCGAGGCTTTCGGCATTCAGCCTCCCAGGCCACCGGGCATCCGGCCCCTCATATTCCAGGTATCACGCATCTCAACTAGCATCACGAGGCATTCCTTTCGGGCAGAAACCTCCGACAGGGCTTCCGGCATTTACACTCCCTGGCCGGGCATCCCGCATCCCAATCCTGGCATCGCGAGGCATTCCCTTCGGGCAAAGACCTTCGACAGGGCTTCCGGCCCCCCACATTCCGGGCATCCTGAATCTCCTAGGGAAATCCGGCAATGCATCTCTATACATTCCGGCCTCATCCTCCATCACAACCACTTCCTCACTTATCATTATCCACATTTACCATAATTTTGATCTAAATTTAACATGGCATATGGCGTGACATCAAATAAGTCATACTTGGCACACAAGCATCGCAACTCAATGTCATAAATATACTAATATCTCATCATACATGCAACAATGTATAATTATTTGTTAATAAATTCAATGGAATTTATGGCCAATAAAATAATCCATTTTATTTTATTATTATTTATTTATTATTTTTTAATAAATAAATATTTAATTCAATATCTATAAATTCCCAAAATTTCAAAATTTCAAGCAATCATTAAACAAAGCAATAGGATGAAAATTTCATGCAAAATTCATGGCCAAATTGAATTTCACACAATTTCATAATTTCCACAAAACAGCACATAATATTCGGATAAAACCAGAATGCACAGTTTCTGAAGAAATTCGATTAAAATATCCATACGGTCTCCAAAAATTACGAAATTTTACAGAGTAATAGCCAAGACATTTTCGCACAACTTTCATGAAGAACTTCATGCCAGATTATTTTTATATTATTTTATACAACCTCATGAAGCTTCTAGACCCATTACCGCATCGTCCAGTGCACATATCACCGATATATTGAGATTTCACCTACCTATTCTCTTTCATTTTCTCTGAAATTTGGATATGTTATACATAAAGAAATCCTATACAAGTTTTATGAAGAGATCTAAGTCAAATAACCAGAGTATAGTCATCATCTATGTCCATGAAGTCTCGGGTATCTCAAAATACGTCAGCATAATCATCTCCTTCAAGATCTAGTCGATTTACTAGGCTATACTTGTTCATTTCACTTCAAATTTGAGTATGTTGTATTTTAAGATGTCTCCTACAACTTTCATGAAGAAACTGAAGTGAGATTCTCAACACAAACCAACATGCAACCACGAATCCAGCAAGAGGTCAGTAAAAACTCTCCAGATCTGAGGTCTCCGTAGAACAAGACTTTAAGCCCTCAAATCTCCGTCATTTTTCACTAAATTTCGGTATGTTGTAGTTCAAGATGTTAGCTACAACTCTCATGAAGAAATAGAAGCCAAAATCGGACTCTAAACACACATGCAAGCTCAAACAAGTTTCTGACTCACACAGTCCGAACACAAACAGCCACACCATTCACACACAACTCATCCATGCTTCGGTTTTTCTCTTCTAACACCCAAAAACTCAACATGCAAACGACACACAAGCATGCAAGTGAAGCTAGAGGACTCCCACTTGCCTCTAGAACAGACGGTCGACGGCGTAGGGCGGCGAACATGGCAGCACACGGTGGACGGACGGCGACAACCCCTCGGCTCCGCCTCCTTTCTCTCTCGGCCTCTCCCTCTCTTTCTTGAATTCTCTCTCTCGCACAACTCACTCTCTCTCTCTCTCTCTCTCTCCTTGGGCGAGCAAATGGCCGGCCACCCTCTCTCTCCTCCTTCTTATACCCCCAAATCCTCATGATTGATAATGATTACTTGCCTTCAAACTAGCCAATGCTTGGCTTTCTCCTTTATGCCACTTGTCCTATTACATGCATCATGGGCCTTGGAGTTGGGCTTCTTGGGCTTGGGCCATCCGGCCACTCTTAGCCCTCCCCCTTGCTCGACGGCAGCCCACTTGTGGGCTTTAATGGGCCGGCCAACTTGGCCCATTAAAGTTCCACTCTTGGGCTTAAGGCCCAATCGAATTTTTACCCTCTTTTTCCTTTTTTTTTTTGGAATTCTTCTATAAATATTTTTTTTTTAAATTTCAATTTTCATCTTGGCCAAAGTCTTGGGGCATCTTGTTTATTGAAATTTAATTTATAAGGTACATGGCCAAGCATAAATTATTAATCTATCAAATTTAAGTTTTCACAATCATATGCACAAATCATCTAATTAAAGACTAATGGCTAAAGCATAAGCCATGGAAATTTTTATCACCTAATTAGAGACTTTAACACACCTTATGGCTTGGCTTTGAATTGTGGGATGCCACAAAGGATCGATACGTCAATAATGAGAATAGGCCGTGAGTCAATCCTAGGGATTGTTCATGAGCCAACTAGCTGATTAGGGGCAAGGCGACTCTAGATCAGGGCTACGTTAGACCAGAGAGTTCGACCATAAGGATCAATGTAGATAATCACATGTCATCACGAGTTGATTAGTGGATGGATATAGATCAATTAAGCTCGAATATATATTGGTCGCGACTGACTCTGTATGGTCACTATACCGTTTGTAAACGACCCTAATCCAATTCCGTGCGACCGTGAGCCAAGACAAGTCGATCGATCCTACATGATTATATGACAATCGAAGGTCATTCATGGGTCAGCTAGGCTCAAACATAGGTCATGCATAGAACCCTGGATAGATGCTGAACTTAGTTTAGGTCTAGTTGCATGAGCATTGCTGATGCTGCCTAATTAGCATAGGTTGCGTTAAGGCCATTTTCAATCGAAACTTAGTCACAAACCTGGTCCATTGCATTGCCACCGTTTGTTGCCACCGTGGCATTGTTGTGAGCTGCAAGCCAACGTTGTCTGTGTCTTGTTCTTGTTTTGATTTTTGTACGTAAATTCCCTAAATGTCGACTAGGCCGTTATGTTATGTGGCTTGGATTTAGGTCGATTTTGTTAGATAGTATTGAACCATTTTAGAGAAGGTATAATTATGTCTTAATTTTGTATGTTTTGCTCATGAGATTGCTTGGGTTATGAAGTTTGAGGTAGGTGGGGAAAGGTTACGCTATTATCAAGGTTGCATGGCTTAAACGACTTGTTTATGTGCATGTCCATGCTTGGTTTCAAGAAGTCATTGTTCTATTATGTGGTTAAGTTATTGTTGGATGTGTTTGTTCTATATGATGTTAATTAGTATGGATGCAAGGTTTTATATGTGTTGTTTGAATGGATCTTTCTATATACATGTCTATAGTCCACTATCGGTGCTTGAGAACACCTCGAGCCTCCAAGACGAGATTTGTGATAGTTTTTAGACGTACATGGAAGAATTCTGGGCTGAGTACTCTTGCTTCGGCAATATTGAGGTATATCATTTTTGATCCGGATTGGACTTAAGTTGGTGCTTTAATGTAATGGGTCAAATCATGAATTCTTGTTTTGTGCTCAACATATTTTATTGATGTAAATTCGATAGGTTATGAGATACACACTACTAGGTATGCCTTTGAGGCATTCCTACATTGGACTTAAAAATGAAGATAAGAATTGGTTGTGTGCTTAATTTGTGTAGTTTTTTGAGGAACGCGTCACTGATGGATTTTGGGACGATACCCGATGGATTTCGATTGCCTTTTGTGGGGATGATTATCGGAATGATGCCCAATGGATTCGGATGTCGTGCCCGATGGGGCGAGATGATGCCCCAGAGATTTCCGGAAGAGCTGTAGTGTCAAGCCTCGGTCCTCGGGGACGCGCCCATCCTTCTACTTTGTCGATTTTAAAGTGCGATATCCCAGGACTAAGTATCGCCGACCCTTTCTTTTTAAGTTGCATGCGGAAGCAGTTTTAAATCCGCAGACAATAAAACAATGGGATAAAAAAGCAAGCCATATTTTTCATATTGAAATTCACAACCACACTTTTATTAACAGCACAACTCATAGTATATTTACAATACTATTTACAGTAAACAAGTCTCACACCTATCTACACTAAGACAGGGTTCACAAAAGGGATGGGATCTCAATCCACACTCGGGTTGTACTCAAGATCCCTCTTTGGATCATCTTCTGCTTAAAAAATCTTTCTCCTCCTCAGGTTCCTCTTCCTTGACTCATTCTCAGGGTCTTGAAATGGTTATTCAATAACCAATGAGACCACGTCTTAGCGAGTTCTACTCTTTAAGACCCGATTAGTAAACTAATACGCCAAACGGTTACCTAAGCACAACATGAGTCAGAGGACTTATCTTGGCCTCAGTTCCAACCTACAATTCAAGGTTAAACACATATATTCAAACAATTCACGACATCCGATCAAGCACTGGTCAAATGACTTAGTCGATTACATGTCAGTCAGACCATCTCTAAGTCATTCCCACTCATACCATAATTTTCCCAATGGTGTACTCATTTACCAAATCACATGTGTTTCTCGGGTGTCATTTTCGCCAATGACATACCGATCACCGACATTGTGCGTTCTTTAAGGCGTCATTTTCACCAGTGATATCCTCGATCACCGAACCATGTGTCCTTTCTAGGGCGCCGTTTTCGCCAAGGTGACTTCGGCAATAGACAACATCGTGAGTTCTTTAAGGCGTTTTCACTAATGACATTTCCTTAATCACCGAACCACGTTTGTCTACAAGTCATTTATGTGCGTTCTTTACGGCACCATTTTCGCCAGTGATACTTCCAATCACTGAACCACGTATGTCCAATAATATCGTACCTGATTGGTTTCAACCAATAACATTCTCAGTTAGCTCTCACCATTCTCTCTACTATATAGCCCATCAACGTAACTGGCACTATATATCCATATTCGGCCATCTACCAATCAAATACTCAATACCAAACAATTTAGGACAAATCCTCAAATTTCACAATTTAAATCAATTCCATATAAATTGAAGCTCAATTAAATAAATGGACTGCACCATGACAATTAGCACAAAATTCCAGTCACCGACTATCCCGGTTGAATTTCCAGAAAAATAAATAATTAAATAATTAATTTCGAAAAATAAATAAATAAATATTAAAAATCCAATTTAGGCCCGTATTGCCTAATTGGAGCCCGAAACGGATCGGGAAAAATCCTGAGATACATTCAATAAATATTAGAGGCTCTCTACTTGCTAATGATTAAGTCTAAACGTGGGCTGGTCTTGTGGCTTCGGTGGTCCAAGGAGCTGATGACGTGCGGGTCGGTGAGGCGTGGAGCTGCTTTGAGGCTTCGGTGGGGTCTTCGCTGCTGGAGAAGACACGAACGCAACCTCAGGAATTTCACTCGGTGGTCAACAGGGTGGGAGGAAATCAATTGTTGTTGACCGAAGGAGACGGACTGGTGGACGTGTGGGCTGGCGTTCGTTGGGTTGATAGGCCGAGAACGTTTGGCAGCAAGAGAACAGGAAGCAGCTTCGCTCGGTGGTCTTCGCTGGGGATGCTGGCGTGCGGCGCTGGAAATGGGCAGCTTCGGTCTTCGAGATTCACGGGTGCTGCTTCGTTGGCTTACGGTCAACAAAGGGGAAAACTTGATGGTTTTGTTGACTGAGGGAAGGTAGGCCGTGGACATGTGGCGCTGCAGCTTCGGTGAAGTAAAAGAGAAAGAATAACAGCCAAGGAAATGAAAGCGAAGCCAGAAGTTCACGCGAAGGAGATGGACGGCGGTTGAGCTGGTGTTGCTGGCTGCTTCTGCTTCCGCTGGCTTCTTCGTTGCTGCAGGCGTGCGGAATGGAGCAAAGAGGAGAAGTTTTGGACGGTAGCTAAGTGAGAGGGAAGAGAGAGATGGATAGAGATGAAGTTGAGGAGCCCACTAGCCTTCCTTTTCCACATGATTATCCCCTTAAACCCTTCCTAGCCAAGTCTTCTTCCTTGGCTCACCTTAGGCCAACAATGCACTCTCCAAAACATCTCAATTGGTCCAAAAATTGCTAGGGGAAGGGGGCTACGAATTTTAAAATCATGGCTTCAAATTGGACACTCATCACATCTCAATTTCATCTCAAATGGCCTCCATAAAATCAATTTAAAGTCCAAATTAATGCTGCCTTTTTTTTTTTAAATCTGAATTTCACAATTTTTCGGGACATCTATTTCTTCGAAGATTTCCCAAAGTCGACATCCAATTTGATGTAGAAAAAGTCTGCATAATTTCTATAGGTCCCTTTCGCCTTATAGCTCAGATTGAAAGTCGAAAATCTCTTCAATTCGGCGGTTCTGAATTTTTGTTGATTTTCCGCGGCGTCCGAATTGACTTTCCGTAAAAATCTCGGAATCTCTGAAAAATCTTATGAGACTGAGTTGACGTTCCTGAAATAGCTCGTGACACCACAGAACTTTCAATTTCTGAAATCGAACTCGAATTGGCTGTTAATTTTCATTCGGCGCGGTTTTAGCATGACCTAGACTATCGGATAGTTTTCAGAACTTTTTAAGGCAAATGACCGGTGGTCAATTTTCTTCGAGCCATTATGAACCCACTCGACTCAATGGCGACTCTTGATCGTCGTGAAAATCTCGAGGATTCAATTACGGACACGGGGTACCAAAACAATAAGAAAATCAGTCTAGTGTCGGCCGACGAGAATTTTCTAATTCAGTGGTGTCACCTACAATTAGCCACGTATCTCTATCAATCCAGTCTATCTCTGATTTCAAATCAATTTTTAATTGTGCCGTAATGACCTCTAAAGATGGACTTGGTCGAGAAGCCGCTTCCTGATCGAGTTTTCAAGTCTATTGCTTAAAATTCCTTAATAATTTCTCCAGATATAGTTATCTCGAGAGTGATCGACTCTGAGAATAACCCTATAGGCGCGTCAATGAAATGCCCGACTTATTCAATAGAAGACAGGGTTGAAAAATTTGGATGTCACATGTAGAGTTTCAGTTATGTGTGTATAATAAATGGACTCAAGATAGCATAATATTATGGGGTATATGTGATTCTCAAGGTAAAAATTGTATGCAAGGTATGTGAGAGGTATGTGTACAATTTATTTGTCATTTTTAGTGACTTGAAAGGTACGTACATGATATAATTGCCATTATTTGTGAAGTGAGAGGCACGTACATAATTTATTTGTCAGTATTAGTGACTTGGAAGACATGTGCATGATATAATTGCCGTTATTTGTGACATGAGAGGTACATGAATATTTTGAAGTCATTATTTGAGACTTAAAGACCATGACAATATTTTAGAAGCTAATATTTGATACATGGGAATTTTATAGACTATTATTTGTATTATATGAGGTGCGTGTGAATTTTTATGTTAGTATTTAGGGCTTGATAAGCATGTATACATTCATTTGTTGAGGTTATTAATTGTCATGTTTAGAATTTTTAATGAGTACGAGATACCTCATAGGTTCTTGATAGGATGGATATTTGGGTAGTTGAGGACTTCCATTCATGTTCATAGTTAAGGTAAAGCAAATACTTTGTTATTGATCTGCCATTGATAAATTGGCATTGGATTTAGTAGGTTTCCAAAATGAATCATCCGACCATACGAGATTTAGGCGATTTACTTATTGAGTTTTCAATTAATTTGTTGTTTCACCATTTTCAGGCTCGTAATTATGAGTCATCCCCAAACCCCAACCCGTTATGGTTTGCCAGTGTAGATGGAGGGATTCTCGATAGAGGACGTGGTACCCGACATCGTATATTTGAGGCACACCATATGGTGTGAGTTGACGAGGGCCTAAGGTATTTAGTTCCCCCATCTTTACAAGGCATGGTTCATGTAGGTTGATGAGGTCTTTGGGCCACTTTGTAGTTTTAACGGTGCACCTCGGTGGCAAACCCTCCTGACGGAGCTGTAAATGATCTCGACTCCGACTTAGATTGTGACCTTGTTGACACCTAATTTTTGCCCAAAAATATTTCATTCCATCATATAGATTATCTAGGTGTTTAATATCGTGTTTTAAATGAAATATGTTTTTCCTATAAAAAAATAATAATAATTTTAAAAAAAGAAAAGAAAAAAAGAAGAAGAAATCGAAAAAAATAAAAAAAGAGAGCAAGTTGGGGCCAACGATCTAAATGTGACTAGCTAAGCCCAGGAGGTCAAATTGGAATTCAAATGACAAGTTGGGGCCAAAATGTATTTCTTTGAAGGTTTTTGTTGACCTCTAAAATTAGACTTCAAGACGTCTTTTGTTGGAAAAATTGACACTGAGCCAAATTATATGTATTCTAGTTTGGGGTAGAAGTCAACATTTTCCTCATTTGTTTCTCAACTTTCTCAAAAAACACTGCCTTTTCATCACTTGTGACCAACTGGGCTCAACACTTTGAAAAATTTTCAGTGTTTCCTGGCCCTCCTGGAGGGTGTTTTTCGGGGGGCTTTAGGAGGCCTTCTCGATCTCCATTTAGGACGGGCGACCTATGGATGGAAAAATATTTGAGTGAAGTTTCATTCTCTAGTTGAAGGTTTTGGCTAATTTTGGCCGAAGGGTTGTGAAAATCTCACTTTTCTCTCAAAAGGTTGATATGGAATTTCTGGGTTTCTTTTATGGAGTTGCTTCTGAGGGTGTCTTTGGGGAGCGATTCCGAGCTCTCTCCTCTCCCTCTTGTCTCCTCTCTCTCCTCCCTCGAAATACCTTGCTTCCGTGATCTTATCCTCCAAATTAGAGGATTTTTGGTCAGCCTTTTATCCACCTACCAGGCCTGTCAACAGGGCTACTCCACCCACTCTCTGACTTAGCCAATTTTTTTAACTTCTACAGCTGTTGAGTGTGCGGATTTTGCTGCGATTTTCCGGTACTTTCAACACATTATCCCTGGCAAATTTTCGTCCACTTGCACAAATATATACGGTCTTTCAGCACGTGCAAATATTGAGCTAAATGGGCGGCTGAGTGGGATATGGTGGGGCCACCATATCCCACTCAGCCGTTGAGTCTGCAGATCTCATTTCCAGTTGAAGAAGCCAACTTCCACGTACTTCCAGAGGACAATTTCTCGGTTTCCTTGGCCAAGAACCACTTGAAAAGGAAACTAGGAACTAAGGTAAGCATCCTAGATGTACATATTTTCGAGTTTGAGCATGTTTTGATCATGAAAATCAAGAGGGAAACCAGCCCGAAAAACTGATTTCTGAGGTTGAAATTTTTCTAAGTGTTTGAAATCTCTTCGAGAGTGTTGCATGTGTGCTTCTTGGAGAGGTCGTTTTGATGTTGTTCGGTGGGTCATTGTCGCGACCTAAATTTTCGCGTTTGGACCACCTAAAACTAGGTTAATGGATTACTAAGTCTTTAAGCTTAGCTCGGGCTCTCCCAAGCCCATACCAATTCGCGACATAGGTTTTAATTCTTAACATGCAAATGATTTTCAATCAGGAGTTGCCACTAATCTATTTTTGGTGGGTCGATTAGAAACCCAAGTAAAGTAACAGGAGATTTACTTTACTCCTACGAACCAGAGATTTACGAGTTCGGGGACTTGGTTACACCAGACTATCCTAGTGCCCTTTCGGTACCTTTCTATTTCATTTTAAAAAAAAAATGTTTGGCAATTCAATTGATTTTAATTTAACTTCCTAACAGGTGAGGTGATCATACATGTACGCATACCACTAATTTAACACTCAAGAAAGCAATTAAATATTGCAAAACATACCTAGAAGCAACGAAAGCATCTGCATTGTTAAATCAGAATTCACATCAGCAACCCTAGATACGATTTCTAATTAACACGCAATTTCAATTTTTGTTTTCGCTTTTCTTAATGAAAATCATGCGATGCATGCTAATAATCTAATATGACATGGTAGCATGACCTAAACTATATGACATGAAGAAATGCAATAATTAAATGCAATCTAAATGATCTAATTCTAATGACATGCAATGCGATGCAATGACATACCAAATTATTTAAACTAAAATGACATGCAGCATATAATTTAGTATGCGAGTTATATGTCATACGACATTTATTAAATGACTTAGTCTAATGACGAGGAAGTTCTAATTAAATGAACTTAATAAAAACTAAATGACGTGCATTTGATATTTCTATTTTTAAAAATGCAAAAATGATCTAGCCAGATTAAAATTCCATCTAATTTAAACTAAGGATCAAGTCACAGTAAATCCTAATTTAAACTAAGATATTATCTTAATCTAACATGTAATTTATTATTATTTTTTTTTGGTAAAAATAACATGCAATTTATTTAACATGTAATGACATGCAAAGAATGCCCTAATTCAACATGATATATGGATGATGATTTTTTTTTTGAGTTTTATATTAATTTCGAAATTAAAATTTCACATGCAATTCAAATAAAACTAACAACCTAAATGAATACACTTTTTTGTTGTTTTTCTTTTTACATTTTTCGAACTGAAATCACTATCCCAGATATGCAAGATAACAAGAAATATTCTAAAACAACCTGAATCTTAATTCCAATCAAGCACTTATCAACTAAACATTAAATCTAAACAATCAATATAATCACTCAATAAATGATCAAGATAATTGAAAAAATAACCTGTCATCTCACAGGTTAAATTAACAATTATTCTAACCCTAATTATCACAAAAACTCAAAATAATTAAAAATCTAGTCCGAAGTCTTACGGACCAAATTAAATAATTATTATGATTTAACAATTGAGATTCTACCAAAAAGCCCAAAAATTAAAAAAATTAGAAAAATGATTTGATGTCTCTCGAATCAAATTAATAATTATATTAATTTCGGACAAAATCCCTACGGATAATGCATACTAAATTCACAAATATTAACATCAAATATTACAACTTAAATAGATGAACTAAAAATGAGATAAAATAGAACAAAATAAATAAAAGAGAAAGCTAAACCACCTAAAGAAAGAGGGGCTTGCTGCGGCGTTGATGGGTGCCAAACGGACGATGACCGGCGTCGGGTAATGCAGGTCAGCGACGGCAAGGTGGCACGGGAGGTGCAGGCACGGGCGTCGGGTCGCAGGTTGCTGCACAGCGATGCTCGCGGGTGCTGGTGCGCGAAGCAGGGGCGGATGTCGAGGCAGAGACCGGCGGAGGGTGATTTGTAAAGGTGGGTTGCATACGGATTGGGACCTGCTGTCTTCGGAGGGCCGCGACGTCGAGCACGGCGAGAACAGGGAGATCGGTGAGCAGCAGGGGCTGGCTGGTTGCAGAGGCGCAGCGGCACCAGGCTCCGAGCGGATGTGTAGGCGGAGGCCGAGGCGTCACGAGCCGTGGACGGCTCGATCAGTGCGGGTTGCAGGCGAGGCACTACAGAGCTCAGGGCAACGGCGTTAGGCGTTGCGGCTGGCTTCTGGGCGGCGAGCGGCGCGGTGGACTTCGGCTATGGAGATGCCGTGGTGGAAGCGCAAGCAGGGACCGACGGTGGGCGCAGCGGGCTACTGGTTGGCGCTTGGGTCGTCGTGAGTCAGCAGAGGCGAACGGCGGGGGTCGTCGGGGCTCGTGCGGAGGAAGATCCAGGCATCGAACGGGACTGGCTTCGAGCTCCAGGTGGCGTCGGCGTGCGCGGTGAGGCAGTTCGTCAGGGAGCGGAGCAGGGGCAAGGCTCGGCGCGGCACGGTGGGCTCGGGTGGAGGAGGACTCAAGCGTCGGGGACCTCGGCGACGCGGCGTCGTTGCGGCGAGCTTCATGGGGAGACCGCTGAAGCGGCTGTGGCGAACACACGGTGGTAGAAGCCTCGCGGATGGAAGTTGCAGAGGAGGGGCAGCGATTTGGGGAAGATGATGAACAGTAGGGGTCAAATCACCTCTTTACTTTTCTCCTCCCTCCTCTCTCTCTCTCTCTCTCTCTCTCTCTCTCTCTCTCTCTCTCTCTCTCTCTCACGTCACTCTCCCTCTTCCTTCGTACTCTTTCTCTCTTTTTTACTGAAAAAAAAACTTCTCTCCACTTTTTTCTGAATTTTTTCCAAAAGAAGCTCTTCCCAAAAAAACTCTCCTCCTTGGACGAAGAGAAGGCCACCCCTATTTATAGAGTGAAAACTTAGTCTACTCTACCTATGAAGATTTGCATAACAACTCAATCGTTGAAGATCATCCTTCGAAAGGACGAGACTATCGTGTATGCTGACTCACTCGACCATTGAAATCACCTGTTAAAATCTTTCAAGCTGACTCGCTCGATCATTAAAGATTATCTTCTGATAAGGCTTCATTATCCAAATTCTAAAATCTTTCAAAATCTTACTCCATAACAAAATATTTTAGATTATTCCTTATCCTCCTTAATATTCCCAATGATTTTATCACAAAAAGACTAAAGATAAGATTGCAATATGATTTTTTAAACGTCAAAAACTACCGTAATATTGCATCAAATCTCAATTTTCCACGAGATAATTTTCAATAAAAACACGGGCTTGGGCCAACCCGCTCACTTTGTGGGCTTAATCCAACTAATTTGAACCCATCCGTACCGATCCGATAGATAAAAATGCAAATTAAAATAAAATGCACCTAAATCTATATGCTATGTGATCTATATATATTGATAAAATTAAACCCTAATTTTTTAATGACTAAACGAACCGTAAAAATCTAGGTGTCAACAGTCATTCTCTGTGATGTTTATTGCATTTGAAAGCTCATGTTACCTAATTTCACTTGGATCAAGTAATGTTTCCTTTAGATCTCGTATGCAATGAGTGTCGGGGCTTGAATATGGGCATGTAACCTATTTGTTTGACTTGGGTTCAAACCGAGATTTGCAAAATCAGTTCAAACCCGTGTATTTGAGGATGATTTTAGTTTGGTTCTTGTGTGTTTTTAGCTATGATTTCTATCTAATCTTGTTCTTTGCATGTGGTAGTATAATCTTAATACTTTAGTTTCACATGAGATTGCTTATGAGTGGAGATTGAAGGCTGCAAACATGGCTCGAGGAGGCTATTGGGGCTATTTAATGCACACCAAGTGTTCGACAAAATGCCCAAACTAAGCTTCGATCTTGAAACGGTCGATTTGACTTGATTATTGTGATATTCATGTGCTGTGTTACTCCATGTTAGCATAGATCGGTTTAAGGAATTATTATTTTTTTTAAAAACAATTAAAAAAAAGAGAAAAATATGAAAATTT
Organism: Eucalyptus camaldulensis; assembly: GCA_019915185.1. NCBI lineage: Eukaryota > Viridiplantae > Streptophyta > Magnoliopsida > Myrtales > Myrtaceae > Eucalyptus > Eucalyptus camaldulensis. The sequence goes on from JAHSVA010000005.1 coordinate 18,092,758, forward strand.
CAAAAATATCAAAAAAATGTTAGATAGCATCAAATTAGAGTATAAATGACATATATGAAATTTTCCTAATTTTAAAAGGTCATTTTCCTAATTTAATGCTATTTTGGTATTTTATAACCATTTCTGTAAATAATCCATTTTGCGTAGATTAAAACTATTTAAAGTAATTTCATGCATATAGAGTAATTCATGCATATTTGAATTCTCATTTTGCTCATGGGGGTCCTGTCCCGGGACGTGATAACAAGGCAATGTAATATTATTTGCTCGACTTGTATCGGGTTTACCTTTTCCGCGTTTATTTTCAAGTCATTTCAATTTCTTGGATGTTTACTTACGCGCCGCTTTTCATTAATTTGAGTGTAAATTTCTCTTCTAAATATGTTAGGATTCGTCTAGACATTAAAAAAAAACTACAAAAACATTTGCATGGACACTTAGTGGTTTCATAAAGATTATAATTGGTAATCAAAAATGTGTGGCCATTTAGATAAATAACTTTCCAAGTTAGTGGTACCGCAAGGGTGCTAATAGAAACATTGGCGTAAACAAGTCCCCGTTCCTAGAAATCTCTGGTTGCATAGGAATCGAGACACCACTCCCGTGTCTCGATTGGTTCCTAGCCGACCCCCCAATAGGCTAGTGGTGACTCCTAGAAATATTTAGGTTGTTAATAATTGAAATATGAAATCCAACGTCGCGCGAGGTATGGGCTTGGGAGAGCCTGCGCCTAATTTAAGGTCATTGGTCCGCTTCTTTAGGCAAATACCCCTAAACCTTCTTCTTTTTCTCCGGACAGAAAAAAGGAGGTCGTGACAGACCTTGAGCTCGAGCTGTGAGGAGCTGGCCTCTAAATAGAAACCATTTTTGATAGTTGCCCTCGTATAGGTGCTAGGAGTAACCCCTTGTTACACTTTTGGATGTTTGTCAGATTGGCTCAAAACGGGCTTGTAAAGTAACAAACTGATCTAATGAAGCAGTGTATATAATTTTTATATTTGCGTACGTATTTGCCAAAGAATGGGACGAACATGCAGACTTGGCACGGGTGTGATTACATAGGGCCGCAAAGCATACAAAGAAATGGGCTGACAAGAAGCGACGGCACGTAGAATTTTAAGTCGGGGACCTGGTGTTGGCCAAGCTACGCTTGGTTCTTTGATATCGCAACGTGCACAAAGGGTTGATCTGTCGCTATGAAGGCCCCTTTTGAGTGTTGTAACAGATCAAGAAGGTTGTGTACAAGCTGGACTTGCCGGCCAAACTCAAGGTACATCCCTTGTTCCATGTGAGTATGCTGAAACCTTTCTATGTAGACAAGGAAGATCCTGATTGAGGCGAATTGCAACGAGTGACCCTTGGAGCAAAAACCTCCTATGATCGGGACATTGAATGCATCATGGCAGACTGCGTCATACAGAAAAGATATTGTGCGCCAAAGAATGAGTACCCCGTCCGATGGAAGAGCCTTCCCGAGAGTAAAGCAAGTTGAAAACTGTTTGAGGCCCTGTGGTAGTTCAAGAAACACATCGATGCCTTCCATGTCACAGACGCAACGAAGGCATCGCTTGATTAGGTGGGTGAGATTGACATAGCCCACGGATGAGCATGATGTAAGACCGTCTGTGAAAGGGCTGTGTCCAGTACAAGGGCCAGCCCATGAGCTGCCCACGATCGATCCATGCATGACCCATGTTCAATGTTTGGCTGGCCCATGCACAACCTGTGACTGCCCACTTGCTCATGTCAAGCAGCCTGCCCTTGCTTCTGACACACGCCTCGTAGGCTTTCCCAAGGCCTAGCTATTGAGTGGCCTAGTGTACAGACTTATAATGATGGCATACATTCAAACACAACCATTAGATTATAGGGAAGATCAACAGATGAGATGAGACCTGAACTTGTATAAATAGGGGACCCTCCCCCTCATTGTATTTAGCTTGTTTATAAGAAATACACTCGTCCCTTTGTTCATACGACCCCTTGTGTTCAAGCGTGTGTGCATGAGGCTGATTTGGGATAAAAAATCCTAAGGCTGCATGGTGTGGGATCGTTTGGAATCGACTGACCCATGACACAAGGCTCTTACTTGAGCTTCTCATCAAAGCTATTGTAACTTGTCCAAATATTACTCAAAAGTGATACCAAAAAATTTTTACGTGTAGATCAAACACGTGTGGAGATGCACGCATCCATGCACGACTTTGCTATTATTATTTTTTTCTTTGGCTTTTAAAAAGTCGAATAATTCTTTTACCACTTCGAACCGTGTGTAGTTAAAATAAAACTATTCCGAAAATATCCCAATAAACCTTTTTTTTTAATAAATGATGTGGTCTACAGAATCAATTATAACTAAAAAAAATGATTTTTCACACATCACTTTTAGCATGTTATCCTTTTTAGTAAATTGGTATCAAATTTAGCACGATTTATTTATCCGGCAAGTAAAAATGAGCCCAAGTCCTTGTCTCCTGGATTTCCCAATTGAATGGTACGTCTGAGTGGAGCACTAAGTATGCAGTTCGGTGATTATTTTTGTACCTAGTCATCATTAAAAAAAGACTGAAATTTTCCAATTGCAATGAGTCATGAGTATGTTCTAGATTTTGGTCGAATTTGAACCCCAGTGAGGGGGGTTTTGTTACTTTGACGGCAGATACTAATCTTTTCTTTTGACATAACATGGCCTCTTTTATCTCCGTTTTTATGTTGGAAATATGGACACCAACCCAGAAAAAAACGCAGCACGTCAAATAAAGTTCAAGCTTAAAGCAAATAATAATCGTCCCTAGACCGAGCGCGTAGGGATATACACCATTCCAATGGGATACTCGGACGATCCGCAAACGTCCCAAAGATGAGATGTGCGTTTGGGACATTAGGAACATGTGAATTCACTTTTATCATTTTTGTGGAGTCCGTTGACCAATGTATCTTCGCAATCACAATATCTAAAGGTCAAACCCTTTCTCACACAAGGTATTCCTCGACAATTGATCCTTCCACATGATATTTGCTGCGAGCTTGTGTAAAGGATATGAAGAGACCACTAAATTGATTGAAGGATTGCCTTCAATAGGATACATGTATTCGATTGCACCCGTGTACCAAGCTTGCTCCATCTATCACGTGCACCATAATGATAGCAAAGAATCCGGGAGAAAAATCCAAGTTTAATCTTGTTTTGGAAAAGATAATGCAGATCTAATAATCGCTTGTCTCATATGAGAAATCCTTTTTCTCTGGTTTCGTGTAGTGAAGAAAGACATCAATTTTAACTTTTTGAAGTTCACCATCGTTAGAGTTTAACATGGAACTTTCAAAGCTCACATGTTGAATTTAATTGCATTTGTTGACAAGTCTTGTGCATGACATCGTGCGTGGAATGTATTTGCCATCAGTGAGAATATATTAGGTGCATTTAATATACAACATAGGATGATATAATAAATCATATACGGATCCACACATATGACAAATCTGAGTCCACCTGTCAATTGAACCATCAAAATTTCTCTCTCTCCGTTAACGCTTACGGAAACTCTCCTTGTTTACCTTTACTCTCTCCTCCCCTCCGTTTCTGCGCGACTCTCTCTCTCTCTCTCTCTCTCTCTCTCCTCCCCTCCGTTTATATGTGACTCTCTCTCCCCCTTGTCTCTCTCTACTTCTCTTTTCTTTCCACTTGCGTCTGCCATGGCTTGAGCTCGAGTCGGCTCATGGCCGCTTCAGGTTGAGGAGGGATGGCACGCCTCCGGACGCAACAATGAGGGGTGATTCGGAGGGAGGTCGAGTGGTTGAGTTGTGTGGAGACTGCGTCAAGCTTCGTTTGCGGTGAGATGGCTTGAGGCCAAGCTCGAAACTCGAGTGGCGAAGGCTACCCCAAGCTCCGGGTTTGAGGTCGAGCTTCATGGCCAAAGTGGCCATGGATCAGTGCTGTCCATGGCTGGTCACGAGCATCATCCATGTTGGATGGGAAAAAACGATACCTAGGGATCAATAGCATATCCAAACGACGCCGAGGATGGCCATGGATGAGCGTTGGCGTGCTCATGAACAGGGTGTCCATGGCTGGTCGGTGACGCTGCAATCCACATCCCAAGCGTCGTCCATGGCCTCAAGGCAAAAATTAAAAGAAGAACATGGAGAGAAAGAGCTTCATTGAGCGCGGGACAAAGCTTAAGGACAAAGCTTAACGGCGAGGAAAAGGGTCTATTTAATTTTTTTGAAAAATCTAGCATGTGGGCCCAAGTCGACACATATCGATTTCTGAGTGGTTTATCGTATCATCCTATATGGCATATTAAATGTACTCAATATTTTTTGGACGGAACCGTGCAGATTGTGACAATTTTCTTGGCTGGTAGGGACATCTAATAATCATCCCTGAGTAATTAGGGAAAATTTGTGAAATGGCCTGAGAATGTTGGGATTTACGCTGTCCTAGTGGAATACTGGTATGCTCCTCTACAAACATCCCAATGATGGTACATGCGTATGGGACGTTAGAAAACATGTAAATTCATGGCGCCATTTCTATAGGATTAATCGACTAATGTATCTTCGAGATTAATATATTTAGAACAAAAGGTCAAACACTCTCACAATGTATCCCTAGACAATCGATCCTCCACATAACATTTATTGTGAACATCTGACTTTAACCCCATTAACAATCCATTACATATAGCTCAAACTTGTATGCATGTGAAAAGGACAAGAAGAGACAAAATTGAGGGAAGGATTACCTTCCAATAGGATACATGTATCTAGATTGTGTTTATCCAATTACAATTAAGAATCCAGGAGAAAAGATCTTTTCCATATGACTAAGAAGTAATGCAACATGATCTGGGAATTAATCAAGCCACCGGGTCTTGAAACATGGATCTCCAGAGAATGCCGATAACTCACAAACCACTGTCAACACTTGTTTTGGCATGAGTTCTCTTAAATTAGAGGGAGAAGATCTTTCATTAGGGTGGGACCATCACGACCCTTATACCTTTGCCTTGCCATATGTTTTTGACAAGTTCTCGACTTGTCTACGATCCTCAACCCCATTAAACTGGAGTTGGAGCAGATCTCTCAGTTAAGATATTCTATAATTCTGCATATTAATATGTGGTTTTGTATTTTTTTTATTGGTCTTGATTTGTAATTAGATAGTTATTATGTAAAACATGTACTCTTCATTTGATGTTGTATAGAATATTACATTTTTCTGTTATTATAATTCTCAGTGGATGAAGAAAAATCAATTCGTCCAGAAGGAGGGCCAAGTCAGTTTACTTGTCTAGCCGCCCAAAACGTCATTAGCAGACTACACCATGACGTTGCTTCCTTAAAGATGACCCGATGTTTCACCTTTTAGTTATTGTTAGCACGGTGATTTTTGAACTCGACAAGGACTGCCTAGTCAACCATGCAACGAGGGGACAATTTCTACAACGAGAAACACGGATGCATGCATTGACTATGGGAGTCTCCGGAGACAATTATTTGTTCCTGCCAACATTGAGAATCTGACCTTCGTGATTTGGCAATTTGCTTTTGCATGGGAAAATTGTCCAAAAATTGTAAATTTATTACACTTTTGTCAATTTAGTCCTAGATCTTTTAATTTTGCAAATTGAGTTATAAACATTTTCACTTCTTACCAATTTTAGCTATAACTCATTTTTTGCCAATTAAACCATTTGGCCAATTTTGGCCGAAAGTTACTAACATGAACAGCCGATGCTGACGTGGCACTTTTTTTAATAATATTTTGAATATTTTATGGTTTTTTTTTTGCAACCTTGCTTTTGTGGCTGGCGAAAGTCGGCCGGCAACCCTTGCCAGTCCTGGATCAAAAAATCAAAAAAAAAAAAAAGAAGAAGAGAAAAGATCATCTAGAATGGAGTAGTAAACCTTTTGTCCAACTCTTCATGTGAGAATGAGAATGAGAGCGAGTGAGAGATAGAGAGTGATGTCTGAAAGTGAGAGATAGAGAGAGAGAGACAACCTCATGTCTTCCTTGAATGTAGGGATATTCCATTTAGAATGTAGAAAAGCTTTTGTCCAACTCTTCTTACCTAATTTTTTTCTTCTAGTGATAATAGTCTTTTCCGTTGCTCTAAGTTTGCTATGACCACGTCTCATATTTAGATTATTGTATAGTTTATTGAAGGCGGAGTCCAAATTCTACAATTCTTAGAAACTTCAGCAACTCGTGAAGTTGTCCGAAAAATAATTAGATTCACTTTTTTTGGGACAAATCTTTTTTCCCCTCTTTCTTTTCACTTTAATTGTGACAAATAAGTGTTCTTTTTAAAAATAGTCAAGGGCTACGGCCACCAAGACCCGGTAATGTGGAGGCCAATGAAATACCCTACAAGTCCTACAATTGGTTAAGTCCAATTCTCTAGTCCTGACTTGATATAGTTTGCGCACCATTGGTGGTATCATATATGTTGAACATAAATAATGGAAAAATTTATCCTATTAAAGTTGTTACAATATATATATATATATATATATATATATATCATATATGTCGAGTTTGGGATCTAATATCAATTGACAAAATAATAATATCTTAAGACTTTTTAGGACAATAATTGAATTGTACAACCGTGGAAACTGAAATATTTGGCATCATGGTCTATCCTGTTCATTAATGGGTGCTTGTACGTTAGCATATCTAAGTCTCTATCGATGTTGACAGGTGTTTCACCCATTCAACATGGAATTATGCGATATAGATTGATCCAAGTCAACTATACAACGATCTTTTTTAGATAAAATTACCAAAAGCAAGTTCTAAACCGATTGTATTTGTATCAATTAAGTCGTAAATTTTTCAATTATACTAATTCAGTCCTAAACTCTTTGATAATTGCCAACATAATCCATCTAGCCCTCACCTCTAGTCAGCCATGGTTATCGGCAGAGGAAGAAGGAAAAAGAAAATGAAAGAAAAGAAAATTAAAAATTAAAAAAACGTGGATTTTTTCAAATTGCAAAAATTATCTACGTGAGTGCCAATTGTGCCACATAGGATGGCCAGTGGGCACGAATGGTATCCATATCATTGGCCAGTGAACTTAATTGACAAAAATTGAATATATTTAGGACTCAATTGATATACTTAAAAAGTTTATGATTGAATTGGCACGGGAAATAGGCTCAATATCATTTGATTGAATAGTTGACCCAGCTCCTTGTCCCCAAGAGTTCACATCGACAGGAAGGCTTGGCACCTCGATGTTAGCTCTTTGCCACCTGGGGCTATAGTATGTTCCAAATGATGCAATAGATTTATGATTTTTTTTTAAATTTTCCATCGTTCTTGAGCTGCTCAAAGACTTGTCCACATACTTCAACAATTAATTACTACCAGAAAAATTAATATATACACACACACATGACTGTCTTTGTTTTTGGCTTCCAGAGAAGTCCAATAATTTTTAAACTCAAATATTTGAAAATTTATAAAAATATTATATGAGAACTATTGTGGCAAATAAAAGGTTTCAAGTGCTTATAATTTTTTTTTAAATTCCAAATTATGTGCGTAAATATTTAAAGAAACTTTTAACTGTTTAAATAGTCATCGTTGAAAGAGGCTGAAATTTTCACTTTATAGGACGAGTCATGGAATCGTAGCGGGGTTTTGTACTTTGACTTTGCTTTAGCCTAACATGGCCTCTTTTATCTCCGTGCCATGTTATAAACGTGGACACCAACAGCAAAGAAATCTAGACCTAAGCAAAACATAATCTTCTATGTATGTCTAATCAGATTAATGTCGAGTCGTTGAGGGTTGTTTTAATACCGTCAATCAACGCAGTTATATTCAAAGTTTTAGAGCTTTGAAAATTCCAGGTTAACTTTAAGTAATGGATTCTAAGCACGGAATCTCGTCACTTACCTTGAAGTCTTCCTTGACTAGAAGAAACCATGTAGATTGGAACAATTTTCCATTGTATGTTTCAATAGTCTTGAAATTTTGAAAGCTATTATTTTTATAATGATTTTCAACCGTCATCAATTTGTAACCATTCTTATCTGCCATTACTTTATAATGGTTTTATACTTCTAACGGGGTTGGAGCAAATCTTTCAATTAGACAAATAAGAAAATAGTCAATCTCAATCACCTCTCCTTTTGAGCTTCTAATTAAAGACGAGATTTCTTGAGCCCTAATTAGTCAACTGGACTATTAGAGATATATTTAAAATATTCTGTGATTCTATATATTATTATACGGTTATGTATATTTCCTTTGATTGGTCTTGATTTGTTACTTTAGATAGTTATTATATAAAGCCTATGAATAAGCTCGTGTATTCTTTATTTGATGTTATACAGAATATTACATGTTTCAGTCATTATGATTCTCAACTTGGATGAAAAAAAATCAACTCCTAAAAAGTAGAACCTAGTCAGTTTACTTGCCTAGCCGCCTGAAACGTTATTAGTAGACTACACTATGACATAGCTTCCCTAAAGGTGATTCGATTTTTGACCTTTTAATTACTGTTTGTTTGGTCGAAAACCTTTTAATTGCACCCTTTTATTACTGTTGGCACGGTGATTTTTGAACTCGACAAAGACTGCCCAGTCAACCATGCAACGAGGGGACAATTTCTACGACGAGAAACACGCACGCATGTATTGACTATGGGAGTCTCCGGAGACAATTATTCGTTCTTGTCGACACTGAGGACCCAACCTCCATGATTTGGCAATTTGCTTCTACGTTCATAATCTAGAATGGGAAATTTATGCTAATGAGCTTCTTTGAATTTTCGATGTCCCTCCTTTCTTCTTGTGATAGAAAACTTTCCATGCGGATGTTTTATCATGTTCAAAAGAAATGTCAATCTTTCACATCTATATCATGTTTCCATGAAAGTCTTTACACATTGCATTGTGAACATATCAGTACATGCATTAATCCAGTTGAGAGTTGATTCGGACGCCAATGAGAGTAAGTGCAGACTAGGTTGAAGATCTCCATTCAACTGGTGAATGCGTCAAATGTGGGAAAATTATCATATTAGGTAGATAGAATATGATTTTCAGCATATATATAATGAGTTGAAACGTATACTATGACCCATCTTAAATTTTGAGACCCATGTTCTCCCTTTAGTCTAATCATGGAAACCCATGACCCACACATATTTAAATTCTCTATTCCTTTGTTTTCCAATTCAATTTACATGTTTCTGATCTTGATATTTTCTAACTTTATTTTGATCTTAAATGCACATGCCATCATCTAATGAGAGGAGCACGGATTAAAAGACAATGTGAATAGATGAGATCCGCCACTTATTTTGAAAAAAAAAAAACCATTTTTATGCTTTGTCAATTTCTTGACATTAACTCATTTCCAATCTCTAAACCTTCCAATGTCCTATAAAAAAGTCTAAACCATTCAATGCTTTTCCATAGCGATATTGGTTGTTATTATTCATTTGAAAGCCTACCCATTTCTTGAGTCAGGGAAAAATTACCTCTATAGCTTGCCACCTATTTTATCTTAAACTAAAATTTAAGTTCATTTTTTTTCATAGTGACACGTAATTATTAAACTGATGATAGTTATAAAATTGACAAAAAAAAAACCTTTCCAAATATCAATATTTAAATAAATTTTTCACTAACAATTACATCTCTAGTCATAAATGAAACCTAAACCTAAGTGATTTAAGAAATATAGATAGATGGAAAAATAAATCATCTTACCTTATAGTATGGCCTGCTCATTGAATGCGGTTCGACTTGCATTCTCTGACCCACCCAAGTTGCAAAAGCTAACCAACGGTCAATGTCAACTTGGTATCGACTTCACTTACTTCCCAAAATTCAGTCCCTTGCATTGCATAAAAACGAACCACTTTTACTAAATTTTAATTGCAGAGTTGAGAGAGAGATAAGGAATGGCATGACATTGAACTATCAGATTCTTTTTATTAATTCGATAACAAAGTAAAAAAGTAACTACTAGAAGTAATGGTCCACCGAGATACAGGTACTTGTCAGATTTCACTTAAAGCACCCCTTCTTTTTGTTCTTTTTCTGTTAGTTACTTAGGATACAGGATTTGGTTTCCAATTTCAGTGGAGGTCTGCCGGTTTAGAAATCAGGATTTACAAAGTTGCAACAAATCTGTTGTTTTGCTTTGCTGGGTTGTAGTTGCAATAGCAGTAGCGAATCACCCACCTTTGATGTGGACACTTCAATTTTCGTTGTGGGATGTTAAGTGTCAACTTCGTCAATATTCACTTGGCCCCCACCTCTCTGATCTCAGGGGGAGCAGACGAACCCATTAAGCATTCGGTTTCAGCTTCAACTTGTTTGATTCTTTTGACATAAACCTAAGGTCATTTTGGGCATTGACTCATAATATAGAAACATTGACGAAATGGAAGTAGTTTGCTGATGAGGTAGTAATCCAACATTTGCAATAAACAATGACTAGTCATGCAAGTTTCTCCAGATAAATTTTTTGCAGGTAGACATACAAGTTTGTCACGCCCCGACCCTCAGGCACGCACACATCCCTTACTTTTGGTCGATTTAAAAATACGATATCCCAGGACTATGTATCGCCGACCCTTTCATTTATATATGCACATGCGGAAGCAGTTATAATTCCCCAGACAATAAAGCAATGGGATAGAAAAGTAGGCCATATATTTTTCTTACTGAAAATTCACAACTACATCTTTTTACATACAAACAAGGTCTAACAAGATAGGATAGGATTTCGGTCCTCATCCGGGTCGTATTTGATGTCATACTCGGGGTCCTCCTCCACGTACTCCTCTTTGGGTTCCTCAATAGGGATCTCCTCATCAGATTCATGCTCCTTAGGCTCCTCATCCAGGTCCTGAAATGGTTATTCAATAACTACTGAGACAACGTCTCAGCAAGTTCTACCTCCTAAGACCCGATTAGTAAACTAATACACCTTAGGGTTGCCTATGCACAACATGAGTCAGAGGACTTACTTTAGCCTCAAATTCCACCTGCATATTAGTACAGATCAAATAGGCACACAAGCAATCACATCACAGATCGAAGCATCGATCTAATCGACTTAGTCGATTTCACATCAGGAAGACTACTCACGATCATCTCCCTTCAATCATTCAATTCACAACATCAAACCAAGGCAATGAATCACATCAAGACACTCTCAGATCGAATCATCGATCAATCGACCTAGTCGATTACAAGTCAGTCAAATCATTTCTAGGTCATTCATTCCACACCAAGCAATTCCTTAGATTTAGTGGCTTTATGGTCCCACCCGACCCTCTCAAGATCTAGTGGCTTTACGGCCCCACCCGACCCTCTCAAGAACTAATGGCTTTACGGTCCCACCTGACCCTCTCAAGAACTAGTGGCTTTACGGTCCCACCCGACCCTCTCAAGAACTAGTGGCTTTACGGTCCCACCCGACCCTCTCAAGAACTAGTGGCTTTATGGTCCCACCCGACCTTTTTTTTACAATGCCATACTATGTCACCAAGCCACGTGCATTCTCCAGGAAGACATACCGAGTCTCCGAGCCACGTGCATTCTCTAAGGCTACCTTTTCGCCAAGATGACATCTAATCACCGAGCCACGTGTCTTTCCGGAGTAACATTCCAATTCACTAGGCCACGTGCATCATCAAGGTGATTTACCAACTCACTTTCGACACTAACAACCGATACCCGACCAATTCTCAATCACAAGGCCAAAATTGCATTATTTAATAACATACTTAAAAATGCACCATTAAATCAATTCGACACGAATTGAAGCTCAAATAAATAAACGGGCTACTCCACGACAATCAGCACGAAATTCCGGTCACTGGCCATCCCAGTTGAATTTCCAGAAAATAAATAATTAAATAATTAATTCCGAACATTAAATAAATAAATACAATAAATTCAATTTAGCACAATATAAAGCTCAATTAAATAAACGGACTGCGCCATGATCATCAGCATAAAATCCCGATCACTGGCCATCCCAGTTGAATTTCCAGGATAAATACTTAAATAATTAATTTCAAAAATTAAATATTTAATTCCTAAAAATACCACCTAGGCTCGAATCGCTTAATTAACACCCGATAAGGGACGGGAAAAATCCCAAGAAGCATCCAATAAATACTACAAGTAATTATCTATCTAATTACACTAATCACACCACTAATATGCAAAGCAATTAACTAATAATCACTAATCAATTCTAATCTAACAACCTAATTACGCTTAATTAACTCTAATCAACCTTTAAGTATAATTAGCGCACTAAGAAGGCATTAGTGAGTAAAACTCACTCAAAACGACGGGCTCGACGCGAGAATCGACTTTCCTCAAAGCGGGCCCAGCATCCGAGCTCGGGAAGGCGGCCAAAATGGGCCAAAACCCTCTGCGATACCCATTTTTCCAGCCCTCTGATCGCTACTGGAAGGGGCGGATTTGGGGCCAGTTGAGGCAGCCAAGGGCGGCTGAGGGCGAGGTGGAGCTCCAGCGAGGTTGACGGTGGCCGGAGGAGGTTAGGCGGTGGCCGGAGGTGGTTGAACGGGACTGAACAGAGGCGGAACAGCGGGGACGGGTCACACAGCGGGGACGGGAGGCGCGAGCGTGAGGTGGTGGAGCACGCGGCGTTACGCGGGCGGCGGTGCGGCAGCTCCGGTGCGGCGGCGTCCAAGCAGTTGGTCACGGCTCCTTCCGACGTCGCGGGACGCTACTTCCGCTTCTGCTATTCGATTCTGTTCGAACCAGAGGAGGAGAGGGGGCGGAGATGCGCGGACGGCAGCACAGCGGCGAGCTCAGGTTCGCGAGTAGCTCCGGTGCTTGCGGGTGTGCGATGACTTCAGGCGACATACGACGCTACTGGTTGTCTCGGCGTCCTCCTAGATCTGCTGGGCGTCGAGCAGCCACCAAAGAAGAAGAAGTAACCAGCGGTAGCAGAAGGGGGAAGAGGAAGGCGGAGGGCGAAGCAGCGGCGCGAGCCAAGCAAAGCGGTGGCGACGACTCCAGCTTCGGCTGCTGGCTGCGACGGCGAGCTGCTTCTGCTTCGCTGGTCTTCGGCTTCCATGGTGTTGAGCAGCCGAAGAGGAAGATGGGGGGGTTTGGTCGACGGAGGAGAGAGAGGAGGAAGAGAAAATCAATTTCTCATTTTCCTCTCACACTCTCTCTCTCTTAGGTCAGCCATACGTGGGCCACCATCAGCTGTCATCCACTCCTCATTTTTGACAATTATGCCCCCTTCTAGAAGCATTTAGTTTGGCTAAAGTGTGGGGGTAAGTGTGGCATACAAATTTTGCTATGTTTTCTTTCCAATTTGGCCTTAATTCCTCTTGATTCAATTTACATTGACTCCCATAATTTCATTCAACACCTCATCATTCCAATTGGTATTTTTCCTTACCAATGTAGCCTCACTTGCATCCCAATTTCACAATCCTTGGCTTCAACCGAACAATAGCGGCCCTATTATCTAGTTGAATTTAGAACCCGAAAATCTGGATGTCACAACTCTTCCCCTCTTATAAAAATTTTGTCCTCAAAATTTAAACCTTTACCAATCCTTAAACGAAAGGTGAGGGTATTGTCGTCTCATTGAGTCTCACTATTCCATACTAATCCTTCGGTCTCGTGGTGTTGTTCGACCATTTTGACTAAGGAGATCATCTTGGTATACAAACTCTGCTCCTTCTGAACCAACAACTGAATTGAGCTTCTCACATAAGACAGCCTGTCATCCACATCTGATCTCTTTTTCTCGACTCCTTAATAAACCTTTGAACCCCAACAATTCAAAATTTCTGACAGTTCTGAGCAGTCTTTACTCTGACACCGATCTGACAACTGCAAATACTTATTACTAAGCTGACTCTGGCCTGTAATCTTTATTCACTTTCTTTTCACCACTGAAATTCTGTACCCCCTGCTATACACTGCTTAATAAAGAACCCTTTGAAAACTTTGCCAACTTATAATCTCTGATCTAGATTCGAAATATAATTCATCCCCGGCACTCAATGCCGGCGAATTATCTGATGCACACACACTTCGGTATACCCACTCTGTGACAAGACAAAATCTTCAATTTCTGAAATCGAACTTAGATTGGCGGTTAATTTAACTCCGACACGCTTTTAGTGTAACCTAGGGTACTGGGTAGTGTTCAGAGCTTTTTAGGACAAATGACCCGTGGTCGATTTTCTTCGAGCCACAATAAACCCACTCGACCCATTGGCGACTCTCGATTGTCGTGAAAATCTCAAATATTCAAATACGGACACAAGGCGCCAAAACGATAGAAACTTCAAATTAGTGTCGGTCGATGAGAATTTTCCAATTTAGTGGAGTCACCCACGGTTAGTCATTCATCTCAGTCGAACCGATTTATCTTTGATTTCAAATCGGGTTTTATACTGTGCCGTAATGATCTCTAAAAATGAGCACGGTCGAGAAGTCGATCATTGGTCGAATTCTCAAGTCTATTTGCCTTAAGGTTCTTAATAACTCACCCAGCTAGTCTAGTTGTCTCATGAGTGGCCAACTCAGAGAAAAACACTGTAATCGCGTCGATGAAATGCCCAATTTATCTAATCGAAATCAGAGCCCGAAATCTGAATGTTACACACTCAAAACAAGATTTATTCGTACTGTACCAAAGTGGACCAACTCCATCTATCGATCAACCACTATTCTCAAATGGTATCAGTAATCCCCTGAATCCTTAGTAAGCCTATCACAATGTTCCATTGTGATATATTTCCATTCCCACTTGGGACTCTCAAGTGATGGTAAAAATTCTCCCGATTCACATTACCGAGCTTCCACTTACTAACACTTCTGACACTTGCAACCTGCTCAGCAATATCTATCTTCATATCAGCTTACTAATCTAGTTGATGCCGATTCTCATTTACTTGCACCATCTGGTCAAAACTGCAATACTATAGTGAACTTCCGACAAGATCTTTTCCCTGAGTGCTACACTGTCAAGTGTATTCAATCACTCATGGAACCTGAACTTTCCATTCTCATAAATTTTAAAGTCAGATTCTTCATTGCCAGTATCCTCTTATAAGATCTTCTAAACATCTTCGTCTGTCAACTAAATGCTTGATTCTAACTAGAACGTATGGTTCAATTTTGAGGGCGGCTATAAAATTCAAAAGGTAGCCTACCTCAAATTTGAAAACCAAGCTTTAAAGTCTTTTTAAGTAAAGTCTACACTTTAGCCAGTCTATGCACAATTGAAGACTCTCGGCTCAACACATTAATGACTCATTTCGTTCCTCCAAGGTGATACCTAATATCACTATTATAGTTTTGCCAAAATTCTGGTTTACGACACCGCTTCGTATTCCACTGATTGGGTCTCAACTGGCGGAACGGTGATGCAACAATCTTCTTATGTTGTATTAATGCATACCCATCCTCTGCAAGACACATCACTAAAGATTTCGTGCTTTCCAAAGCCAAATGAAAAGTTTAGCACAAGTACGATAGTCAGTCCTTACTTAAGCTCTAGAAACTATCCTCGTACTTGTCTATGCTGATGAATTTCTCTTCTTTCTTAAGAGATCAAGCCCACGATGGTACTGATGCTGAAAATTCTTTCACAAACCTTCTGTAATAATCTGTCCAATCCCCACAGCTTCTGATCTCTGACATTGATGTCGGTCTCAATCTATAAACAACTGATTCAATCTTGGATGGGTCCATGAAGATTCCTTAACCTGTAATCACATGACCATTCCTAGGGGCTCTCGTGATCCTCATCACTTAATGAAACCCCTAGAACGTCGCTACATCACACGATCACCATTGATCTAGGTATTCTTTGAACACTCGGTTTGTCAAATTTACGATAGCGGCTGAAGCGTTCATCAAATCAAATGGCTTTACATTATTCTCACAAGGCTAAACCAAGTGCGAAGTGTTGTCTTCAGTATAACCTCCATCCTGGTTCTCAACTGATGATAACCTGTCTTCAAGTCAATCCTTGAAGACATCAACACTCTTTATAACAAGTCACCCAATTAAGTTGACAATGGTTGATGCATGATTGAAATGGACCATTTTCATTTCTCTTTCCACAAAACTGATGTTCCTTAAAGCGATGCATTAATATGTATGAATTCCTCATTCATCAATCTTCACATCCGTGCCTTCGGTTCTATCAATTCAAACAACAATAACTAGTGATTCCCCTTTCTTCCACTTATTTCAATAAACTGAAGTTCCCCAAACTTCATCCAAACTCTGCTACGATACTCTGATAGAATTTTCCCCCAAAACATTCATCCTTTGTCTAATGCCAGGTCGGTTCCATTTATGTTCTTCTCACTATACTTGGACATTGAATTCATCCAGGTTTTCTTCCACAATTTCAACACCTATCTGGTGAGTCTTCTACCTCTTGTCAAGTGCTAGGATGCACTATTTCTTATACCAGAGACTTATCATAGAAATTCCACAGTGCGTTCTATGGCACACTTCTCTTGAACTGTTCTACCAATAGTGACAGTAGTAACTGTTGTCAAGATTCCATCTTCTTATGCGGATACACCATAAATCACTGTCCGTACTGGCGACACTTACCACAATTTCCTGTCCTCAAAATACACGAGACTAATTCATACCATCTTCCATAGAACAACATGTTCCATTAATCTGAAGGCTGACCTGCCTATGCCACCCCTCCTATTGGGTGGAATAGAATATTCTTCCCTCAACATCAGTCTTTTCCCCTGACCGAATTCCTAGTCTGCTTGCGCTAAATCTTGACTCAAAAGTCAAAATATTTTCCCTGACTATCCTTCCAGGTTGGACTTCAGCAAAGGTAGCAACAACAACAACTTGATTCTGATCTTACTGGCTCATTCTGATTCCAAGAAACACTTGCATCAAATCAATTCTATCGGGCTTAGGATCAATCAATGCTGCTACAATAGTACCAACCTGCGGTGACACTCTTACACTCAAGCTGGCCAGAGTCAACACTCTGCCTTCCGAATCCACAACGATTAAAAGCAAGCGATTCACACATGACAAACAATTCTACCAATCAACTATCAAACACATGCACCAGTCAGGAATTTAAAGGCCTTTCCTATTACTATCCCATAGGTCATCGCACCTTATCACTCCAATACCTAACCATAGCTCTGATACCACAAAAAGGGGATGTCATGCCCCGACCCTTAGGCATGTACACATCCCTTACTTTTGGTCGATTTAAAAATGCGATATCCCAGGACTATGTATCACCGACCCTTTCATTTATATATGCACATGCGGAAGCAGTTATAATTCCTCAGACAATAAAGCAATGGGATAGAAAAATAGGCCATATATTTTTCTTACTGGAAATTCACAACTACATCTTTTTACATGCAAACAAGGTCTGACAAGACAGGATAGGATTTCGGTCCTCATCCGGGTCGTACTCGATGTCATACTCGGGGTCCTCCTCCACGTACTCCTCTTTGGGTTCCTCAACAGGGATCTCCTCATCAGATTCATGCTCCTTAGGCTCCTCATCCAGGTCCTGAAATGGTTATTCAATAACCACTGAGACAACGTCTCAGCAAGTTCTACCTCCTAAGACCCGATTAGTAAACTAATACACCTTAGGGCTGCCTATGCACAACATGAGTCAGAGGACTTACTTTAGCCTCAGATTCCACCTGCATATTAGTACAGATCAAATAGGCACACAAGCAATCACATCACAGATCAAAGCATTGATCTAATCGACTTAGTCGATTTCACATCAGGAAGACCACTCACGATCATCTCCCTTCAATCATTCAATTCACAACATCAAACCAAGGCAATGAATCACATCAAGACACTCTCAGATCGAATCATCGATCAATCGACCTAGTCGATTACAAGTCAGTCGAATCATTTCTAGGTCATTCATTCCACACCAAGCAATTCCTTAGATTTAGTGGCTTTACGGTCCCACTCGACCTTCTCAAGATCTAGTGGCTTTACGGTCCCACCCGATCCTCTCAAGAACTAATGGCTTTACGGTCCCACCCGACCATCTCAAGAACTAGTGGTTTTACGGTCCCACCCGACTCTCTCAAGAACTAGTGGCTTTACGGTCCCACCCGACCTTTTTTTTTACAATGCCATACTATGTCACCGAGCCACGTGCATTCTCCAGGTAGACATACCGAGTCTCCGAGCCACGTGCATTCTCTAAGGCTACCTTTTCGCCAAGATGACATATCTAATCACCGAGCCACGTGTCTTTCCTGAGTAACATTCCAATTCACTGGGCCACGTGCATCATCAAGGTGATTTACCAACTCACTTTCAATACTAACAACCAATACCCAACCAATTCTCAATCACAAGGCCAAAATTGCATTATTTAATAACATACTTAAAAAATGCACCATTAAATCAATTTGACACAAATTGAAGCTCAAATAAATAAACGGACTGCTCCACGACAATCAGCATGAAATTCTGGTCACTGACCATCTCAGTTGAATTTCCGGAAAATAAATAATTAAATAATTAATTTCGAACATTAAATAAATAAATACAATAAATTCAATTTAGCTCAATTACTGCACTGCATAACACTCGTTGTTTTGTTTATAATACCTATACCTTCAGTTCCAAATGCGAGCGAAAGAGAAACTTCAAAGCAACATTTAAGAATTCTGCTGCAAGGATTACCCAATGAAGCCCTAGTTCTTTCAAGAACTAATTTACTTAGAACACAACAAACCATTTCTTACTCTCTCTTGTGCCAGTAATCAGTATCCAGAAGTACTGGATAGAGATCATTACCAGATGCAGACAAAGCGGTTCCAGTCCATGGCCCTTCAATAGACATACTCTTGGTGATATTCTCACCAACTGCCTAATGTTCGTCACCTCTAAAATGCTTCCTCATGGCCTCAATTTTCTCCTTAGTCATGATAGTGCCCGCAGAGTCCAGCACTGGAACAGCAACCTTGCCTTCAAGCATGCTAACCACAGATGACATCGGCGGCCTTAGTGCTGGAGTCACATTAGTACACATCAGAGCTACCTTTATCAATGCCAGCGCTTCCTCTTTGTCAAAGTAAGAACCAAGCCTCGAATCAACTAGTTCTATCAATTTTCCTTTCTCCTTCAAAAAGTGTGCCTATATACAGAAATGTAAAGCGAAGGTATTTCCCTTTCAAGCTTCAGGTATTGATCAGTTGCAAAAAATCTCTAAATACTGAAACAGGAAGAAGTATATTATCCCTTGATAATTACGCGGCAAATGCAGTTGATAAGCACCTGCTAGATTTAGGGTATAAATGGATAATAAGAATTGAATGAGTCAATACAGATCAAACATGATTTTTTTTACCGATTTTAAATAAAAGATACTAGACTACAACATCACTTACTAATGGTTAACCGGTTGCCAAGAAATCACCTACACCGCTTTAAATCGCTAGCTATTGTTGAGTTATCAGCACAAATTATTTGTCAGTGTTATTACATGAAACGGTAGACTCGTCTTTCAATGTTCTTGATTATGTAACTCAGGCGACAATCTGATTTAACAAGGACTAATAATGATTGCTTACTCAAAGCAAAACAAAATCTAACTTAAGGACTCAATTATATGAATGTGAAAAAAAAGTTATACCTCAATCGAAAGTATATGGATATTCTGGTCAAGACATGGTCTTGAAAACTTTTTAATTTAACAGTAATTGCTAAAATTCATTTGTAGTCGAAGGACTTGTTTGGCGCTAATGAAACTACAGGGAGTATGAATGTCAAGCATAAAAACATAAAGACTAAAACTAAACTTTCGAGATCCACCCTAAATTATGGGGTCAACTTCCCCAAATTTCAAGGATTAGAATTTTCTTCATTCCACCAAAAAAAAAAAAAGAATCTACATGAAAATTCAAAGTATACCAACATGATAAGAAGAATCGGATTAATTTGAAATAACAAATTGCACTTAACAACATGACAATTTGTTAAGCAAGTTTCAATAGCTGTTAATTGTGAAACTCCCTTTGCAACCGTTGAAAGTGCATGTGAGGATTTAAATATAGATATGATCATAATTGAAATGATAGAGTTGATTACCCAATCGAGTAGAATGAAGCATTCCTCAGTTTTTTGGGAGCTAGTGTTGCTCTGGCCACTAACAACTTCTAAGGCAACAATGCCAAAACTATAGATGTCGGCTTTGTCAGTGAGGTAACCATGCATTGCGTACTCCGGTGCCATATATCCACTGCACAACAAGAAAAGAGTTTGTGTTTGCAACAAGGTAACTGCCTTAAATAGCACATACTAAATATTCCTAAAATTCAAAAGAAAGAGTCATTCCTAAATGTGACGCTATGGTCTAAAGAGTAGAGGAAAAAAACAAATGCATCCTAATATATTCTAATATCATTTACCAAGCATATTTCAGGAAAAAAAAAAGACCATTGTTGTTCTTCATAATTTTTTTTTTTGGTTTGAAATATAAGTATCATTTATAAGATGACCTACATGAGCTTAAGGGCATTTCCCAGCATTACAAAGATATCTAAGAACGTGCAAAAATGGAGTGAGGGAATCTCCATATAGTACCCAATATTACATTTATTTGGGAAGGCCTAAAGTTTTTGTAAAGTGAAGCTTGCCTTGTAACAAGTTTACGAATTTTAGCCATGATAATGGGGACATCATTTGACTTGTTTTGGAAATGTCTATAGTTACGTTTATAGTTCTTTTTGTTGAATTAACCTTAGAGTTAGTAGTTACAATTTTATCTTTTCCCTAATTAATCACGTTCCTTTCACAAACAAGTTGACTTTTCACACGCATTAACACAAACTTCTAAAACATGAGAACATGTTTATCTATGTTTCTACATGTGCATACTATAGAAACATGGGCGAATTTGTTATAATACTAAGTTATATTCAAATTAACAAATACATAAGTCAATATCAGAGTATCATTACTTAATGGTAAAGTATGACACAATTCACATTTTTTTCCTAATTAATGTGAAGAGTGGTGGGACAGCCATAAAGCTTTGTGGTTAAGCCAAATTTGTTGAGCACCATGGTTAATAGGAACAAAAAGCAAGAAACTTACTAAGTTCCAGCAATCTTGGTGCTAATATGTGTTTTGTCCTCCTCATCAAGCTTTGCTAAACCAAAATCTGATATTTTAGGGTTGAGATCCTTATCCAGTAAAACATTAGTAGCCTTAATGTCTCTATGCACAATCTTCAGCCTTGACTCTTCATGAAGATATGCCAATCCCCTGGCAATACCCACACATATCTTGTGTCTTGTCCACCAATCCAACTTTAACTGAAATTCTTTAGGACCTTCAATTGTATCAGAAGACATCAAAACAGCTTTACTGCCATGTCATTAACTAAAGTCAATGAAGTACAATGTGATATCAAATTACCCAATAAAGTGCAAGCAAGATTGTTCTTTTCCGTGTACTCGTAAACCAGCAAAAGTTGATTTCCTTCAATGCAGCATCCATAGAGTTTCACAAGATGTGGATGTTGAAGAGCAGAAATTGTCCCAATCTCAGTCAGGAACTCATTATTTCCTTGTTGTGATTTGGATGAAAGCTGCTTCACTGCTATAGTGGTGCCATCTGACAGAAAACCCTGCAATTCAACTTTGGCATCAGATTTACGTTGTGAAAATTGAGTTACATTGAATGCTGCTTTCTACATATCTTCTCTCTTGGAAATTGGGGGAATTTGGTTAGCCAATTTTCCAGCATACCTTGTATACAGAACCAAAACCACCTTCTCCTATCTTATTGGTAGCGTCAAAATTGTTTGTGGCAGCTTTAATCTGTCGCAAGGTAAATAAACCAATTTGCAACGCTAGACCCTTCAAATCTGCAACACGTTTTGGAACTTCTATGAATTTGGAAAAGTCAACAGTTAAAGTATGTAATTCCCTATCTAACAAAGACGTATCAATTCCTTCTCAATATTCCAGAAAACCTTTTTGTGACTTTTTGGTCTGAGCAAGTTCAGTACAGAATAATAGCTTAGCATCTTGAAAATTATTTTCTAGGAAAGTCTGGCATCAGTTAGCAGTATGCATTTTTGAAAAGTAAAATGAGATTGTCCCCAGGGTATTTAATAGTGAAGGAAAATAAAAATCATACAGAGAACCCCCTTGCAAACGTAGGGGATGGTTTGTATGTTTTAATTTCTCATACACGTGAGGTTTCGCTAGCTATTTTTGGTGTCTTGAAACACAGACCTTGTGTGTATACACACACACACGCATCTGAGAAACAATTTACCGCCTCTCCCTATAACTATCTATTCCTTCATTTTTTGGATTTCTAAATAAAAATTTAGTTCGTTGAGCAAACCAAATGGTTCTATGACACTTTAGCTGTATATCGCCTAATAATAATCTTTGGCTTTTTACGTCGAATCAAATTCCCTATGGCATGCAGAAATGTCATGCATCAACAGTTTTACGGGAACTGTAAATCTAGATGGAGCATTAATGATGCATTGTCGTTACACTTTCCCCCACCAGGACAACTGTTCGATTTAGCTGAAATATAAATGAAGCAATGTGACTATCCTCCCTCTCCACCAGAATACAGAAGGGGGAAAATGTATTTAGAGTGCATAGCATTCTCATATTTCTTGACAAATACACGTGGACTAAATAGCGGAGATTCTAGGTAAGCAACTACCTTGTGCCATTTTATCTTTACGTCCAAGGCATCCTCTCCACCAAAGGATAACCAGGATAAGGAAAACTACAAAAACTATAGCAGCCAGAATCCCAGCCACTGTGCCAGCAGATATGCTGGCCGGGGGATCAAAGTCTGCAATGAAGAAAGAACAAACAAATATTTAACCAAAACTGTTCAGTTAAATGGGGTAGACGTAAATGCAGAAAAATATCTGTAGCTTCTCGTTGAAAACAGAAAGAATTGATGGAGAACACAATAATTGAGAATCAAAAGGACATAAAACCGCCCAGAGTACTCCACAGAAACTATCAGATAAATGAGCATGGGAAGATATCATCTATGGAACATGTAATACAAAATACAAAGGGAAAAAGAAAAAAAATAATACTCTTCGCTGTACTGTATAATACAGGCACAGTGGTCGTAATCCATAGTGGAAAAGTGAACAAGGCTATCATTTTGTGGTCAAATGGAAGGATTAAAGATACATAGAGAAAACATGCTCAGATAGAAAGAACACAAAGCAACCTATAGCCAATTTTCGACTCTAAGAGAATAATGATAGACCCTGGTCAGCTATTATGCGTAATTGACTTGATCTACAGTGAAATATGCAAATGGCCTGAATCCAACAGTAGGCATTTGCAACCAAACCAAGTAACTGAATAGCCTACTGATGACTTCTGGTGCAAGAAAAAATATGGGTATTATTTTCAACGTGAATATGAGTAACTTTCTGAACAGAGAAGCACCAAGTGAAACATGGAAGCATCCATCTGCGTACCAGGGTAGACGGAGATAGCAGATATAAGAGGACCATAGACTCCTGTGTCAGGTATAGCAGTGGTTCCTTTCCCAGCCCAATAGAAGCGTATCTCCAGAGCGCCCTTGGTCACATTGGCAGCAAAATTTCTCATGACCTCCTTTCCAACTCCACCTGCTTCAATCTCAATGTTGAAATCTTTCCACACCAATTTCCCCTGAAATAATATTTCATCTGATTCAAGTTGAGTGTCTCCACACTGAACAAGGTAAAACTTTTAGTCTCCATAGAATGTAAAAATTGTGAAAAGATCATGATTTGCAAGTACGAGATATTTGGATAAACTTCCCAACCATAACATATTGAACGCATTATGTGCTTTATTTATTAGAACCAGCACTCCATAATGCTCCGAGTTTACCTGTATATAAATATTAAAAGCTCTCCTTCCAAGGCTTTTGTAACTTTTGTCGCCTGTGAACATTATCTCCGCAAAATGAAGGGTTACATTGTAGGGCCCATCCATCAGACAAAAACCGTAATAAGTTAGAGAGATGGCAGAACTTCGTGCTTCCATGTAAAGTTGGGCATTATTCATGGACAGTGTGGATATGTTTTTAACTTCGTTGCCAAGTACAGCATTATCGTCATTGGTGAAGACACCAGTGCTACTGTAGGCCCAGTAATCACTCCTGAAGAAACTTGAAGGTGTAGCCACCTGTGAGTCATCTTCGTATGTGGTGCCCCTTACTTTTGCTTTGCTCCCACCGCAATTTATGAAGAGGTTATACCGACCTGGATGGAGTAAAGAAGCAGCCACAGAGAAAATTCAGTTTCTTCTATTTGTTAATAAGGAGTGGACTTTCCAGATACACTAAATAAGCTAGCATTCATTCAATGGAAAATTACATAGAAACTCCCGAGTTATGAGCAACCCATTATTTCATGCAGGTAGCTTTTGAAATTGTTAGGGTAATTATGCATCAACCATCAAAGATTGACACAATAGCCAAGAGGAGAGTTGACAAGGAGATAAATTTGATGAGAAATTACACAGTAAGATGCAATATTAGAATCTGACGATAAATGATAGGGTATGGTAGAATAATTTAAATATAAAATCACGCATTCATCTAACAGTTTAAGCTTTTAAGACAGTTGGCTGTGATCTTATAAAATCTCATATGGTATTAGAGTTGGATTTCATGAGTTCAAATCTTTTGAAGCCTCATTTGCCTCCCTACTTAAATATGTCCACACTTCATCTAATAGCTTAAACTTTTAGAACAATTAGCTACGATCTCACAAAATTTCATAGGATATACAGCATGTCAATTTACTTTTTATACAATAATGACTCTGCAGCATATTAACTTACGTTTTGCACAACGTTGACTTTGCAAACATGAGACAAGTCCACTTGTGGCAAAATATGAAGTTCCGAGCAAGTCAGCAAAGATTTTACTGTTATAATCATCATCATTCTTAATGAAGTTCGGTGCTATGTACATAAACAATAAAAATGCGGGTCCTTGGAAATCCAAGTCTCTTGTTGAAAAGTTAATCATAAACATACGCATTCTCAACCTCGGAGCTCGCGAACAAGTTGCTGTACAGAAAAGACAAAATCAACATTCAGCAGAGAAATGGAAATATTATACACAAACAGGATATAAGTTACTCAATAAGTGGGGAGCCCTGGACTGACTGAAGGAAGCAGGACATACACAGATCCTTCATGACATTCTGAGCCTTCAGCAGTGAAGTTGTTGTATGATAAATCACTACACAGAGAAACAGTCAACCATTTCCAAAATCTCATTAATTTGAAGAATACAATGAAAGTCATTCCATCAAATGATTTTTTTTTTCAATAATTCCATCAAATGATTACTATGTACAAAAATGCAGACAAGTTGCAAAAAATGGACAGGTAAGACAAGATGAAAGGCGAAAACATCACAAGATGATGAAATTGATATTTTATTCCTACTGAAAATATCTTATCTTAGAATATGAAAAGGAGAAAGACTAACTGAAGTAAACGGAGACTTTAAAACTATTTATAGTGTATGAAAACATTTTCGCTCAGTAACAGTACCACAGTCATGATGTCTAAGGCAAAGAGGCTTAAATAGAACTGCGATTTCACCTACTACTACGTTGCGTCTTCTAATAAGAAATTATCCAGACCACATTTATCTGTTTAAACTACCTCACAAGAGCTTCATTCCTACACCGATAAGATAATATCAACTTCTCCTAAGTACACTCATTTTGGTTGTAGAGTTTCTCAAATACACAAACCCATAAAACATTGTTATCAGCAAGAAATAGCCCAAGCAACTAATCATATACTGCAAGTGATACGTTAGACAAACTTTCAAAGAGGATTAATAGGAGCTAAAAAATTTCCAAACATAATTTTAATCATTCCAATAGGTCTGAATATGATCTACAGCTGGGAATGGTTTCCAGTTAGATACCTAAACAAGATTATTTGAATGAGTCAGCTCCTCATATACTTTATACACTCTAACTGAAATTATTTAAGACTTATACCTCAAAAACGCATTATTTAGCAGATTATTTGCATTTTTGTTTACTTGTGGTGTAGAAAAAAATCAGTTTAAGTCATGATAGCAATATAGAGCTTTCAGCTAGAGATGAAAGATTAAGGAAATCAATGACGGAGGAAAACCCTGATCCCTGCAAACTTGGAGCGCCTGGAGAAAGATTACCGTAACAGTAGTACACAAAGCTGGACTAGTGAAGGGTACCTCCAAATTAGCTTATCAACTATTTCCTCGTGATAATGTTTTTGTCCTTCTAAGGAAGACGTGCCATTGTCAAGCTTCAATCGTTGGGCAGAAAGATGAAAACCAATGTTAAACAGTCCAAGAAGCTTAGGACTATAGTTTCTAATCATTCTCAAAACTAGGGTTAAGATACCAAGGTCCTCCACAGAACTTCCAAATAGCACTTAAGAGCTGCACTCACCAAACTTCTAGAGCCATTGTTGTGGAAAGAACCAAGTAGAGAGCCTAAGGACTTTTGCTATATTTAATCTCCTATACATCATAAAATAGGCACACAAGAGGTGCATTGAGTACAGAAACATACAACTGTTAAATGCTAAAGTACCACTGATCCATTTTACTCTTCCAGTGTAAACAAGTAACTTTTTGAAACTTGTGAATCAGGCGAAGAAATGATCAAAAGGGCTGCTCTTTAAGCAACAGAATATCAACGATCTATGCCTGCTCCATGACTAAAGTCCCACCAAAATAATTACTTGACAATAATCATAAATTCTTAACTCAATTCATTACAAAATTTGGATGGTGAAGTAATAAGCATTCACGACCTGAGGACTTTGAGAGTTAAAAAATGAATATGTTATCATGGTCTAAGTTCTATTGATAGCTCAACTACTTTATGGTAAAAGTTGTCTGTAGCTTAACCACTAGAAAACTTGAGACTTTAGATTCTTCTACAAAATACGAAAGAGAAGCCTAAGTTCAGCATCGAAGTACGTACATATATTCTACGTTTTCCAGGCTGCTGTAGGATCTAGGGATTTTGCCACTCAGTTTGTTGAAGCTGAGGTCTCTGCAAAGCAAGTTTATGTGAATATATAATGAGAAGATACTTTTAACTGACTCCCTCAAGACACTCTTTGAGCATACTTCAGACGATTGTACAAACACAGACAACATCAATGAACATACAAAGTCCAGTTCAGATGTTTAGACATCCAGGTCAACCGTCTAGTGCCTAAGCTTTCTACTAGACATTCATCTCCAGAGGCATTCATTGCCTAAATCCAAGTTTCGAGTTGGTCACATGCTATAAGTATACAAAACTGCTGTAAATCAAATTTACAAAATGGAAATTTCAATTTATATAACTAGAAATGCTATTTGGGCACTAAATTGAGTGCATCCCGAGGAATGCACCATATTATAGTTCAGATTGGGAGATTTCACTAATCTAATAGGACTGAAACTAAAGCTAATCATAATTTGTTGAAAACATCTCCTTCACAATATATTATTTATGAACAAAGGGATGCCGACTCAATACTAGGGTGCTTAGAAAAGGAAATATCAGCTTCAGTGAGTAAAAAAATAAAGAACAAAATGAAGATTTCAAAAAACAGGTTAGGGAATAGAGTATGTGATAAGCCGCAGCAGAACCACAAAAATTTGGTCATTCAAGAATGTCAGAAAAACAAAAATTAAAGCTCCGTTTGTTTCGTGGAAAATGTAACGCTTTTAGAAAATGTTTTCCATGAAGTTTTTTTTTTAGGAAAATGAAAATATTCCGGTGCTTGACTGAAATCCTAAAAGTACCCGGAAAATATTTTCCGCCGTTTAGCATGGAAAATTTAATTTGATTTTCTAGGAAAAAATTGCCAAAAAATTCGAATTTTTTAAATTTATTTTTTTAATCCTTTTTCTTTTAACTTCTTCCTCGGCTGGTTGTTGGCTATGGTGACAGGCCAGGGGATAAAAAAATATTTTTATAAGAACAAACATTTCATTAACTAAGGATCCGAACTTGAGCACCAAGGACCTACACACGGCCTTCACGAACTTGAGTGTCAAAGACCCAAGCACTGCTTTTATGTACTTGGGGTTGGGTAATGGGGCATTGGACCTAGGCACTAGGGCTTCGGGCCCAGCCTTGATGGACTAGGCCCGAGCGCTGAAGACCTAGTCCTGAATGCTGAGGACCAAGAACCAAGCGTTGGGGTTCCCATGTCGAAGTAAAGAGTTACGGGTCCAAGCACCGATACCAACTCATAGTTTGGAAAATGTTTTCCGACTTTTTGAAATGAGGAAATCATTTCCTAAATTTAAACATAGATCTTTCATTGACTCGGAAGACATTTTCTGTTAACTCATTTTCCTAAGCACACCAAATGCCAGAAAATCAAGAAAAAAATTTTCACGAGACAAACAAAGCCATGACAGAATGGCAAAATGTTGCTGTTAAAAGTAGCGTTTATTAAATCTTACAGAGATGACCACATGAACAAGAAGAATTGAATTGTATAGAGATGCATTTGAAGCCATGCTCTCGTTTGAACTATGAATGTTATGTCTGACAAGTGTACAACAGTCGAGCATAAAACTCCAGCTAGATATTGTAGGGCTGAGATTCGAGAATGTAAACCACCAGAAGGAAAGTTTTCAGACAATCAACCACTAGAATCCTCCATTTTGCATTAATGCTCTTAAGAAGTTAAGATAACATATCAAAGCAAAAGTAAATTAGATGAACTGGGCACCACAACCAAGGTAAGAATTCTTGTGGTTTCTATTCCTGGAAAAGTGAAAACAAAGAGAATGTTAGAATATTTAAACAACAAATCACGCTTTCATCTAATAGCCTCAGTTTTTAGAATAGTTGACAATAGTTCCACAAATTCTCAAAGAGAGAAAACCCATATACTTTTGCGTGAAACTGTATATTCTACAGCAGAGGCCACGATCACCAAGAATTTAAATGCCACATCATTCACAATTCAGCAATATCAACAGAAAATATCAAAACACCATTGAAGTCAGTAGGGGACCTTCAAGCCATCTTAAATGGGTTCTTTAACTGCAACCAATAGTCAACCAAAAACTAGTACAAATTTCACTCCTTAAGGGTAAAATTATTTATTCTGGTTGGAATAGCCAAAGGGAAAAGCCGCTTTCTACTCACAATATTTTTAGAGGTGTCATATTTGCTAGATAACCAGGTAGCTCTCCCATGAGATTGCAGCTCCTCAGAATCCTATAAGAAAATAACACCGGTATTGTCACATTGCTAAGATGATTTGGCTCTTTTGCATAAAGTAAACTATCTGTGAAGGAGCATCGATCTCACAGTGTTTCAATATTTGTACTGTTAAGTTGTGGAACACGAGACTCGGGTCCATCGAGGTCACTTATTCTCCTGCATCAAATAGTAGCTTTATTTGATTGATAACATCTTAAAGAAAGAGAGATCAGATCGAAATGCCAAAATTCCATACTGACAAGTCGTTCAATTGCTCCAAAAGTGCGATCCCAGAGGGAATCGGTCCTTGCAATCCACTTCCTTGAATAACCCTGATGATACAATTCATAGATGGAATTGTCTTGGGGGTATATCTATAGAGACCAACTTAAAAGGGGAAGAAGCATTTAAGCCTTACAGTGTTTCGAGATTTGTCAAGTTCTGAATAAAATCAGGTATCTTTCCCGTGAACTGATTATCACCAAGTTGCCTACAGTGCATCAAACAACATGATTCATATGAAGGAGAAAGAATAGAAATGGCTAAATATTAGCTGAGTTTGTGGATTCTGGATACTAACAGTTCATATAATTCCCTGAAGTTAACAAATGTTTGAGGCAGCTCCCCCGTGAAATTATTTGACGTAAGCCACCTGAAACAAGAAAAACCCATGACAACACATTGGTTAATAGAACCTGAATGCTGTATCCCTCAACAGATCACTCCAATGGATAAAATTCCCTCGCCAGATACAAAATCATCAGCGAATAAAAACTCGATGTCTAACACAGAAATTTGCATCAAGAGACTCACAATGCATATAACCCGGACAAGTTCCCGAGCTCTGGAGGAAGAGGTCCAGAAAGCCAATTG
Organism: Eucalyptus camaldulensis; assembly: GCA_019915185.1. Taxonomy (NCBI): domain Eukaryota; kingdom Viridiplantae; phylum Streptophyta; class Magnoliopsida; order Myrtales; family Myrtaceae; genus Eucalyptus; species Eucalyptus camaldulensis. The sequence goes on from JAHSVA010000005.1 coordinate 18,122,912, forward strand.
CTTTCGACGTTTCTGAGCGGAATATGAAAGTTAAAATCTTGAAACATCAATCAAATTTAAAACAGCGAAGAGGCCAAAGGCGAGCGTCGGGATGAGTGGTCACTCACAATAGCTGAAGTGAGGATATGTTCCCCAACTCCTTCGGGATTGGACCAGTCAATCGGTTTCCAAATAAAGAACTGCACCCACATCATCGCGTTTCCCCCAATCAAACAATAGAACATACACTCGTGAGAGAGAGAGAGAGAGACAGACAGAGACAGAGAGACAGAGAGCATACATCCAGCTCAAGTTCGTAGAGCCCCATTCTTTAGGAATTGTGCCGTTCAGGTAGTTGCGGGAGACAATACTGTTTATAGAGAGAGAGGATGAAGAAGAAGAAGATCAAAAATGGAGGAAGGGGAAATGGAGAAAGAGAGTGCTTACAAGTTCTGGAGGAAAGGCAATCTGAACAATCGAGGCGGAAGGGTGCCGGCAAGAGATTGCTTCCGAAGAACTCTGTTTTCGCAACGACACAAAGGCTTTATTCTAGCTTTACTTGAAAACTAGGCATCAAAATGATGTTACAAAATGGCTTTATTACATCTATTGATATGTATACATAAATCTCAATTGATTCTAAATGAAAAAATTCTTCAAAAATTGCCTAAAAAAAAAGAAGGTTTTGTTTAAAGCAAATGGATATATAGCTAATGTGAAAAGCACGCATCACTTAAAGTACAGCCCTACCATGCATTAATATGAATAACATATGTAATAAGGAGAGAATAGCATTAAAATTCTGAAACTATCCTTACAATTAAAGTTAGAGGGAATGTAACTCTCATCACTTTGATATTTAATCATGATCTTTGAGTTTGACATTCCCATTAATCACTAAAAATATAATTTATATAATTAAATGCCAAGCATATAATTTGTGATTGTATTGATTAAATGTATAAAAATTTGTATAATCATACCGTGAACAATTAATATTATAATCATAATTACTTCATGAGTAATTTTAATATGATAAGTGATTACATATTGTTGCTAAATTTGCAGCAAAAAATCGGCTTTTTTTCTTTTTTTATGAAATACTAACATGATGCAAAGAGATTCAGTTCAGTAGCCTATCGACTCTATAAAGACAAAAGATTGGTGTGCAATTGCATGATTAATATTAAAGTCTAGCGAGGAATCTACGATGGTAAAATTCATGAAATTGAGGGAGAAAGAGACATGCTGATGACACGGGTGGTGTTGTGAGCATCGGTGGAATTGTCGCAGATGACGGCGTTGGTAGTTGTATCAATGTCTTTGTTTTCACCCCATCCACCCTCTACACCGCACGGATCTGCATTAAAATCCCAATCCGATTTCCCTAACATCTTTGCTATTTCTTTCAACGCATCCACTGAAAGAGAAAAGAGCCGGTAAGTCAAAAGGAACAGCAATGTATCATGCAAAACAAGCACAAAGAATGTCAGATTCGCATGTGCTTGAGGTTGAATATATGTATGAAAAAAAAGCACCAAAAAAAAAAAACTTGGTGTACGTTGGAGTCCAAAAGGTAAAGGAACAATATGATGAAAGCAATAAAAGATCGATGGTTTTATTTTTTTTCACCTTCCTCTTGGGGTAGAAGAGTGGCGACAGCAGCTAAGTTAGTGATGCTGAGAAGGACGAGCATAGAGAAGAGATATCGAGTTGAGAAGAGAACTGTCATCATTTCAGTCTCGAGCTCGAGAGAGAGAGAGAAAGAGATCTCCCGTTCTTTAACCGAAGTTTGTGAAAACAAAACTTGGCTAAGCGAGGGAGCAAGAGAGAGATAATTGTTAAGCGAGTGATCCAACTTCATGCATTTACGTAAGAAAGAAGGGAGAATGGATAAACACTTTTTGCTCTTGTATATTTGACGACCTCAAGTATTCCTCAAACGTATGAATATTTATCCAGAATTGAATGAGTCTTGGTTCAACTTTTCTTGCATAATAACATTCTTGGACCACAGATTTACCTTCGATCTAGAGAGAGAGAAAGAGAGAGAGAGAGAGAGAGAGAGAGAGAGAGAGATATGTGACTGTTAAGTGAATGGTCTTCATGAAAGAGGGAGAACAGACAAAGTCTTTTTGATCCACAAAGAGAAAGAGATATGTGATTGTTAAGTGAATGGTCTTCATGAAAGAGGGAGAACAGACAAAACTTTTTGCTCTTGTATGTTTGGATGTGACAGTGATGTGTGAGAGTGAGAGAGAGACAACCCCAAGTCTTACTTGATTGTGGGAATATCCATGTGTGTGTGTGTGTGTGTGCGTGCGTGCGTGCGTGCGTGCGTGCGCGCGTGCGTGCGTGGGTGTGTGTGTGTGGTCTTTTTGATCCACAGAGAGAAAGAGATATGTAACTGTTAAGTGAATGGTCTTCACGAAAGAGGGAGAACAGACAAAAACTTTTTGCTCTTGTATGTTTGGATGTGAGACTGATGTGTGAGAGTGAGAGAGAGACAACCCCAAGTCTTACTTGATTGTAGGAATATCCATCTAGAATTGAGTTGCATAATAACATTCTTGGACCACAGATTTACCTTCGATCCACAGAGAGAGAGAGAGAGAGAGAGAGAGAGAGAGATGTGATTGTTAAGTGAATGGTCTTCATGAAAGAGGGAGAATAGACAAAGTCTTTTTGATCCACAGAGAGAAAGAGATATGTGACTGTTAAGTGAATGGTCTTCACGAAAGAGGGAGAACAGACATAAACTTTTTGCTCTTGTATGTTTGAATGTGAGAGTGATGTGTGAGAGTGAGAGAGAGACGACCCTAAGTCTTACTTGATTGTAGGAATATCCATCTAGAATTGAGTTGTTAAGCTTTTGTCCATCTCTTCTTGCATAACAACCTTTTTCATATTGTTGGTTTATCCAATCCCTCTTTTCATATTGTTCTTCTAATGACAATAGTCTTTTTCATAGCTCTAACTTTGGCGGTCGACACCAAAATTTTGGCTGTCGATTTAAAGTTAAGTTATATAGAAAATTATGGATTAATTTTTAGCCTCTAAAAAAAATCCATTAAATTACACAGTAGAGCACAAGTCAGTGCCAAAGCATGAAGGAGGAGAAGGGACCGCCGAGGAAGCCTAAGGACTGGCTAGCACACGAGAGATCGAAGGGTGAAGGGTCTCTGCCGATTGGACTGTCACGCCTCGAACCCCGAGCGTGTGAACATCTCACTGCGGTTGATAGAAATATGCGACTTCCTAGGACACGTCGCCAATCCATTCTTTTTATTACACATGCGGAAGCGAAACAAATCCCCTGACAATATTTAACTTGGGATAGAAAAGTAGGCAATCAATCACAACCAAATAAGCTTTCTTATAAACACATAGGTTATTATACAACACTAGATTGTCTACAAAATAAACCGGCTCAACAAAAAGGGAACTGTCCTAAGGCCAACTAGTCAGACACATTCGCCGATTCTTCGGTCTCCACCTCCACAAATGTCCATGGCTTCGATTCTTCCACAACCACCATCTAAGGACCTGAAAAATGTTGAGCCCATGACGGGGTGAGACAATGTCTCAGCGAGTTCTACCCCCTAAGACTTGATTAGGAAGAAAATATGCAAAGAGGCCTAACCACCCAAGTTAGAAGACTTATCTCGTCGCTGATCCTTCCTGCAAGTTAGTACAATGTAAAAATACTGACAATTATGTCATCCAATCAAATAGATTGAGTTATCAATCAATCGACTCAGTTGATATATGTCAACAAGACCACTTCCGGTCATTCCAACTATTCCAACTCAATTCCAAATTATGAATCATGGTCCTTAGGACACAACTTACTAATAGGTGGTAATCACGGCCCCACTGAACAATTTTTTTTTAGAATTAGTGGCATCACGGCCCCACTCGGCAACTTTAGACTTAGTGGCATCACGACCCCACTCGGCACAACCTTTAATAGGTGATAGATCACAGCCATATTAGGCACGACCTCTAGTAGGTGGTGAATCATGGCCCGATTGGGCACGACCTCTATTAGGTGGTAAATCACGGCCCTATTGGGCGCGACCTCTATCAGGTGGCAAATCACGGCCCTATTGGGTCCGGCGGCTTGGGGGGTGGCGCACGACAGAGGCGACGCACCGGGGCCTCAACCACAGTGATCCAAGGCGGTCCCGGGGCTGGAACAGCAGCCACAAATTCGTACTCCCTCTACAACTTTAAAAAATTGGTCATCAAAGGAGAAACAGAGCTGAATGGGCTTGGCCGGAGCTACGGCGAGGGGTTGTCAGGCAACTGGTAGCTCCTGAGGGTCAAGGGGGACCTGCTGGTGATTAGTATGGGTGGAGGAAGGGTCGGAATGGAAGAAAAACGAAAGAAACATTGAAATGGCGAAAGCGGGCAAACTGCCAGGCAGACCGACGGACCGGCGACCGATAACTTCACGCCAGCGTACCGGATGGATGGCGGCTCTGTTCGGGGCGAGTTTGGGCTTGTTGGAATGGTCTGGATGTCCTCTTCACGGTGATGGGTGGCTTGTTCGCTGAATCAACCAGGAAGTTAACTTTTTACTCGGATATTTGGCGAAAGGTCGGTTGGAGCAGAAACTGGAACGAGGGGAAAACAAAGGAGAAAAGAGGTTCGGTGGCTTGGGCGGTGGTGCGACCGGCAAGGGGGGCTGCTGCTCTGTGTTCTTTGGTTTCTCAAGCTCTCTCTACACCTCATCAATAGAGAAAGCCATGCTTCAAAGAGGAAGAAGGCTCAGCTGAAGAGAGGGGACCCCAAGAGCTCCCTAGGCTCAACACTTGTCTTGCTCTCCTCTCTCTTGCCCCCACTAGCCTTGGCCCTCACCCTCAGCCATTTTCCTCACCTTAGCTTCCTCAAGAAGCTTGCCAAATGGTCCAAAATGTCATGCACCCCATGGCATACGAATTTGTTACATTCTCACTTCAATCTCATTCAATTTCATTCAATTCTCAAATAAACAAATCCAATTGAAGCCCAAATAAATCCATCAAGGTGTCTTCATCCGTCTCATGACTTTTCCCTATCAATTGATCTAACTTGACGGCCAAAAATGCGATCAAAAGCGGTCCTCTAACTATCTCAAACAAAAACGGCCTTACTTTGCTTTTCTGCCAAAAATCTCAATTTGTAGAAAAATCTTTTGAGAATGAGTCGACGTTCCTAAAATGAATTGTGACTTGACAGAACTTCCAATATCTGTAATCGGGTTCAATTTCACAGTTAATTTCAATCTGGCGCGATTTGAGCCCGTTCTAACCTACCGGGTAGCTTTTAGGAATTTTAAGTGCAATTGACCTGTGGTTGATTATTTTCAAGCCACAAAGTACATCTTCGACACATTGGCGACTCTCGGTTGTCATGGAAATCTCAAGGTTTCGAATACGGACACAGGGTACCAAAATGATCGAGAAATCGGTCTAGTGCCGATCGACAAGAATTTTACAATTAGGTGGAATCACCACACTTAATCACATGGTTCTGTCGAATCGATCTATCTCTAGTCTCTAGTCAATCTGTGTCGTAATGACCCTTGCAGACTAATATGGTCGAGCGGTCGATTCCTGGTCGAATTCTCAAGTCTATTGCGTTTAGATTCCTTAACGGCTTCACCTGATAGGCTAGTATCTCATGAGTGGCCAATTCAGAGAAGAGAGCTATAGGTGCGAAGATGAAATGCCCGACTTATTCAATTGAAAACAGAATTGGAAAATCAGGATGTTACACCAGCACGCGAGAGACCAAAGGGTGAAGGGTCTCCGCTAATTGGACTCTTCTGTAAGTCGAGAGCCTATAAAAGGAGGACTTTGGATGTTGATCAGGGAGTTCGGAGAGGTTTAGGACAGAAGGGACAAGAGAGAGAGAGAGAGAGAGAGAGAGAGAGAGAGAGAGAGAGGGGGGGGGGGGAAAAAAGGTCCGCGGTGAGAAATCGACAAGTGTCCTCCGGCAACACACACACTCGAAACCTGGCCGACAACCTACTGATGTCAGCCTTCTTCCTGAGCTGAAGCCACGGTAGGTCTTGTTTCAAATCTTGTTTGCTCTTCTTTCAGGTGCATCGCACCGAGTTCCTGAGGATTCTGGCTCAGGGGCGCATGAGGCAACCGGACATTTTCTGATCTATCGAGCTCACCCTCATTTGCCGCCCTCAAGCTGGTTAGGGAGCTCCGCCGACGGCCTCCTCGTCGTTATGATTTTGTGGCTTGATTTGGGCTCACTGGACCGGGCTACCATTGTCAGTAAGTCCATGAGCGTTCCTTGGTCACTTTAGGTTTGAGGGATCTGGGCTTGTTTTAATGTGGAGAGTTTGAGTGTGATTCGGCATTGATAATGGTGGGCTTAGTTCGGCTTGTTGAGTTTGGGTTTAATTTGGTTGAGTGGCCTTGGAATTTGTCTAAGTTGTGGTTGATTTGCGCTTCAATTGTTGAGCCCATCCATTTCTTTAGGCTTTTATTTAGAGCCTGACCCGAAGGCCCACGATAGTCCACATCCTAACCGGGCTCTAAGGCCCTACCTGAATACGCATCTTTGGAATAAAAAATTATTATGATTTAAAATATTTTTAAAATTAAAAAATTAAAAAAAATGATTTTTTTATTATATATATTTTAAGTTAGGATAAAGCTTAATAATTAGTTTTTGAGTAGTTGTCCCTTAAAATATGTGAAAATCCATGATAAATAGATTATGTTTTATTAGATTGTTATTTGCATATTTCCATTATTTTGATTGTGCGATTTTTATAATCTATTTCCTTAGCCTAGTTAAGAATACATTTCTTGGACTCATGAATGCTACATGAATACTTTATTTGGTGATTGAACAAGAATAATTATCGAAATGGCATTAATTGGCTAACTAGTGTAATTAAGTTTCCGACTTTAGATTATCTGGTTCAAAGTAAATAATCCTCCCAGTACTTTACTTGGAATCTAATCGATCCACCTTAAATTGATTAGTGTCGTGATTTGTATGTTAAAAACTCAAAACATAAGTTGCGAACTATTATGAGCTTGAGAGAGTTCAAGCTAGATTTGAACTTAACAATCCATTAGCCAAATTCTTAGTGGTCCATCCGAGGATAGGTCGCAACAATTTTGCTATGACCATATCTCAGATTTAGGTTATTATACAATTAATCGATGGTGGAGTCCAAATTCCATTATTCTAAGAAACTTCATTAGTGACAACCGATCTTTTCAAGTGTCATAACTTGGCACAAAGGGACACTTAAGCGCAATAACTTACGAAAGTGATACTTAAGTGCTACATTTGAAGAAAAATGGATCACTTAAGTACCACTCATGCCAAAATTCGGCCAAAATGCTAACGTGTGCAATTTCCGGCGAAGTGAGTGCAAAACGACGCCGTTTTGCACGCTGACATAGCCAAAAAATGCAAAAACGGCGTCGTTTTACATATGACGTGGTAAAAAAAATAATATAAAAATTAACTAAAATTAAATTAAAATTAAATTCATTAAAAGTATTTAAAAATAATAATTATTAATATTAAAAAAATTAAAAAAAAAATTATAAAGGGGGGGGGGGGGAGGCTGTTGAGGGTTCAGCCCTCAACCGCCGCCGCCGCCTCCTTGTCGTTGTCGGGAAGTGCCAACGATGGAGGGAGGAGGGTCGACCGGGGTTGCTGGGCCCTGGCTAGGGGTCGACGATCCCGACCGACCAGCGGCGAGGGCTCGCAAGCCCTCGCCCCAGATCGGGGCAAGGGTTGCAACCCTCACTGAGATCCAGCGAGGGTCGGCGGCCCTTGGCCCGGCTGGGCGAGGGCCGCCGACCCTTGCCGGATTTGGGCCACGAGCCCTCGCCACTCGCTACCGATTGGGCGGGGTTGCTGGCCCTGGCTAGGGGCCAACGACCCCGGCTGACCCTCCCCCCTCCGTCACTTGCCCTTCTCGGTGGCGGCGGGGAGGCGATGAAGGCTGAGGGCTAAGCCTTCAACCGCCTCCCTTTTTTTTTAAAATTTTTATTATTTTTAAATGTTTTAATTAAATTTAGTTTTAAATTTAATTTAATTAATCTTTATATTAAATTTTTTACCACGTCAGCCCCAAAACGACGCCGTTTCGCACTCACTTTGCTAGAAAATTAAAATGTTAGCGTTTTGGCCGGACTGGCACTTAAATGATCCATTTCTCTCCGATTTTGGCACCTAAATGTGACTTTCATAAGTTATGGTACTCAAGTGTCCCTTTGTGCCAAGTTATGACACTCTAGGGGTTCGCGTCTCCTTCATTAGCTCATTCGGGGTTATGGCTGTGGAGACCCAATAATGTGGAGGCCAATGAAATACCCTTCAAGCCCTACAAATCGATTAAGTTCAAATCTTTGGACCTAGACCCAATATTATTTGCACGCTATTGGTGGTATCATATATGTTAAATATAAATAATGGAAAAAAAAATTGTCATTTTAAAGTGGTTACAAAACAAAAATATCATATATGTCGAGTTGGAATCTAATTTAGATAGACGAAATAATAATATCTTAGGACTTTTTAGGACAACAATTGAATTGTACGATCATGGAAACTGAAATATTTGGCAGCTTAGTCTATCCCATTCATTAATAGGTGCTCCTAAATTAGCATATCTAAGTCTCTGTTGATGTTGACAAGTGTTTCACCCATTCAACATGGAATTATTCGAAATAGATTTGATCGAATTTGGATTCGGAGCGTGAGGGTTTTGTACTTTGACTTGCTTTGGCCTAACATGGCCTCTTTTATCTCCGTTCCATGTTATAAATCTAGACACCAACTGCAGAAAAATTGCGGCACTTAATACAGAAGTTTAGACTCAGACCAAATATTGATGGTTCCATGGGTGAGGTCATGCACGAGACTTAGGCAAAACGTCATCTTCTATGCATGTTTAATCATATTAATGTCGAGTCATGGAGGGTTATTTTAATATTGTCGGTCAACGCAATTATATTGGACCCGCAAGTTTATGAGAGCTTCGAAAATTCCAAGTTAACTTTAAATGATGAATTCTAAGCATGTAATTTCGTCATTTACTGTCAACCCCCAAACTTCGAGCGTGCGAACATCCCACAATGGTCGATTAAAATGCAACTTCTCAGAACGCGTTTCCAACCCATTCTTTTATCTTTCGGTTAAACGCATGCGAAAGCACTTAATATAAACAACACCCAATCAAATAACAAACAACAGGGATAGTAAAAACGCAACCAACATTTCCAAAATAGCACTTTCATTTATAAACTGTTAACTCTATGAAGTTTAATAATTACAAGCCTTTTTATGACCACTTCCTACCGACAATCTCGAAAACTCGTAGGGTCAGGGTTAACTTAAACTTCACTAATGATGATGCCAACTAAAAGTGACACCAAGCATGTCCACATCTTGATTCATCAAGACCCCAAATCGCACGTGACAATTCTCCATACTGTAGGCCTAGAAATATATAACAACAATGGGTTGAGATATAAATCTTAATGAGTGAACTCCTAAACCTCGATTAGGAAGCTAATTCACCTCAGAGGCAACCTAAACACGTAAAGGCATACAAACTTACAATCTGTGAACATAATCTTATTTACCCTCAACAACGAATCCCTTGGGGAGACTTATAGGTTGTCTCCTCAAGCTCGTCATGCAGAAAAGCATTCTTGACATCAAGTTGCTTAAGTTCTAGATTCATAAAGGGCTGCTAATGCGAGTAACACACGAATAGAACTATGTTTTACAACTAGAGAGAACACTTCATTAAAGTCAATCCCCTTCTTCTAACTAAAAATCCTTCACTACCAAACGTGCCTTGAATCTCTCATTGTCACTCCTGAACTTCCCTCTTTCATCTTCAATCCCAGAGCTTCATGTTGTCATTTAGCCCTCCCTGCAACCAAACTCTAAGGTTGTTCAATTTCTTCTACTTCGTCTTTGATAGAATTTGAATCTTGTTTCTCCTTGTCACTTTCTAACTGAATAGGAACATCTTCAAATGTTTTCCAAGAATGCTCAACATGAAACTCCACCTCTTTTCTAACATTCTCCTTCTAGATACCCATAGGCTGTAGATTCAGTAACAACTTTCCTCTTTTCAAGTATGGAATTTACATCAAAAGTAACATCTATACTAATTATAAACTTTGATGACTAAGGGACAGAACACCATAACCTATATTCTTTAACTCTGTCTATATAAACGATGAAAATACAATTCTTGGCCCTAGGTCCAAGCCAACCCTCTTTTACATGATAATAAGCGAGACATCAATTTTTTTTTTTTAAATCAAAATGAGAAGGGTTACTTGATCATATGTCATTAGAAATCTTACATTCAATTGTGATTGAAGAAGAATGATTCACCAAATAATATGCCGTGTTCACGGCTTCAGCTCGGAAATCTTTCCAAAGTCTAACATTAGAGAGTATACACTTTGCTCTTTCTAAAAATATCCGATTCATATGCTCTGTTACCTCATTCTATTAAAGTTGTGTACTCTGTTCGATATTGAATAATCCCGAAGTCTTCACAGCATTTGTTGAAATCACCTCCGAAAAACTCAAGACATTGTCCATTCTAAGATGCCGTATCTTTTTCTCAATTTGATTTTCTATCAATAGCTTCCACTTATTGAATGTATCAAAAATGTTACTTTTACCCTTCAAGAAATAAACCCAGACTTTCCAAGAAAAATAATCAATAAATGTTTGAAGATAAACTACACCACCTTTAGATATTACTTGTGCTAGTTCTACAAATCAGAGTGAATATAGTCAACTGTGCCCTTCGTCAAGTGCACGCTTGTAATAAAACTAAGTCTGTGTTGCTTCTCGAAAACATAATGTTTGCAAAATAAACCATATTTGCTCAAGATAGTAATTTCTCTTTTGCTTAGTGGCTTAACCGCATATGTCACAACATTAATTTTTCAAAATCTAAAGAGGATGACATATTTAAAGAACCCACAATGGTACTTCCCTACATAACGTGAAGATTTTTCTTTATGTTGCCTCTCATCACAATCAAGGAGCCTTTGGAATTTTCAAAACTCCACATTCACCTACATACATGCACCTAATGAAATCTAAATTGCTTAATGCAATAAGGTTTTTCTTCAAATCTGAGATGTGCCTAACGTTTGTCAAAGTTCTTATTACATTGTCATAACATTTAATCTGCACTGTACAATCCTGCAAACTGCATTTTTGCCTATCAAAATTGAACTACCACTGACTTTCTCATATGTGTGGAACCATTCTCTATATGGACACATGTGGTATGAACATGTTGAATCCAAAATCCATTTGTCATTGACATGATAATCTGAAGACAAAATAGTAAGAACATTGTCTACATTAGCTTATTTGTTATTTTTCACTAGACTAGCTAAATCAGAACTCTCCATCAATTTCTTCCCCCTTAGCTTTGAGCACTTGACACTTACTTTTATAGTGCTCGAATACGTGACAATAGTAACATTTCACCTTACTCTTATCTTTGCATAATCTAGACTTCGAACACCCTTTAATATTACTATGTCTATCACGATGATTTGACTTTTCCTTGACAACTAAGTCATCGGCTTTATCACCACTACTACTGTAACATCCTCAATTCCAACCCCATGAGGATCGGCCATAAGGTCCTGAATAGATTGACCATGGGCCATTAGCCATGGGATTGTTTGGTTCAATCGGCAAGGAATCAAGGATCAGTCATGGTTTGACTAACTGATCGGTCACAAATTGGCTGAGTTGTCGGCCATGAATTGTCTATCGACCAAACTAGTGGGATCAAATCACCAGCTCATAAGATGACTTTTGGATCATGATGATTGATCATGGTATGATTTTAGATTGGTGGATGGTCATGGGTTGATCCGACCAGTCATAGTGCCCGGCCGCGGGTGATTCCGCCCGACTATGCACCAATATACGAACAATCCGACTCGATCAAATGCGATCGTCTTCCAACCGAAAATTCATCATTCCTTATTTAATTCTTACTAATCAGAAAGGAATCTTGAATTGGTGATGTCCAATTGTGGATCAGTAATGCACCGATCATGAACCATAAAGATGAATCAGGTGCCAATTCGAATTGAGCCTTGGGATAGACCCAGCTATTCCATCACTAATTCTAAGGTCCATGAGTACCTTGGCTTAATGCTAGGCCATGGATAGCCTTAGGATTGACCTTAAACCGACCGAAGGACCAAAAACTGAAAATAAAGGAATTGCTTGCAACAGGCTTAGTGATAGGCCTAGGGATCGGCCCGAAGGCAACCGTGCTGACCATAGGGTCGGCCAAGGTGCCGACCCTCTAGGCCGATCGGCCGTCTAAGGGAACTATTTGCGCGAGCGTGGGGCACAATGGCCAAACATCGGGTGCATGTGATTCGGTTTTTTGAGGTGTACCTAATGATCCATTTTCCGATCTCGGAACCAACTTAGACGATGGATTTCTCCGGACTGCCTTCTTGAGGAAGAAAAAGACAAACTAAAGAATGCTCTAGAACACCCTCATTAAATGAAGGGGATGAAGTGTCCTTTGAAATTTCAAAAGCCATGATGATGTCAAAAGTATCTTTGATGGTTAAGAAAAGGACGGCACACATGTGGCCTAATCGGAAAGCGATAATTGAATCCCTCATTAATGACCTAAGGAATCTAGATGCCAACTTAGCAACTTTGGTGCCATCATCTTCAAACTTCATTAAATGCCCATAAATGTGGGATACAAGTGGTCCAATGAAAGGGTGAAAAGCGGGCCATCGTTGATGATGTCTATAAGCTAGATTGCCAAGCGAGACCTTTTTAACTGTACCAACTCATTCTTTAGGTGCAATCATTGGACAAGTAGGCTTGCCACCCAAGGACCGCCACTTAAAAAATTTAGAACGGACCATTTGGCCCGGTAATGATGGCACCAAGGAGTATAAATAGGAGGACTTCTCCTCATTTCTCACCCTTGCCATCCACTTTCTCCTTCCTCCTCCTCCTCACACCTCTCTCTCTCTTCTTCGGCCTTCAAGCAAGCTGCCCTCCCTTTATAGTTCGTGTCTTAGTTTGAGGTTTATCTAGGTAAGTGTAGTTTTTCCTTCCTCTAGTAACATTCGTGACGTCTTCGACCCTAGGAAATTATCTCTCGAACAAGCCGAGGGTAGGTCGATTGATGTTTTTATGTGTTCATGTATTCTATAACTTTGTTTATATACTTGAGTTTTCTTGTGTGATCGGAATGAAGTCATGGTTCATCACTTTTGTTTGGTACAAGTCGAGCTTTGCCCATAGCCATAAGATGTGATTTGGTAGTGAGGAGTACCGAGTTCACGTCTTGGATTGGTTTAGGGTTCCTTTATACTTGTTACTCGAGTGGGGCCTTAGGCTTAGGCTCGTTTGTGAAGTTGTTGATGAGGAAATTCATGATTTCACGGCATGTGCATTATATTTGAGCACAAAATGCATAATTCATGACATGTGCATAAGGCTTGAGTACACCCTCAAAATGGGATTAGTGCTCAAGCAAGACAAGAAAAGATAAGAACGTGGTTCGAGTACTCAAAATCCTAGCAAGAACCAGGTTCAAGTCCTAGAGACTGACAAGAGACTTGGGTTCAAGTCCGGAGCATGTTAACTGGGTTTGAGTCCCAAAAGCCAGCAAAAATCAGAAGCCTGGATAAAAACTCGAATTGAATTAGGTTCAAGTCCCAAGATGGCTCTAGGAAGACTTGGGTTTGAGTCTCGGGCATAAGAGAAAGCTTAATAAGCATGGCATGCATGAGCAAGAAAGAAAGACTAGAAGTGCATAAGCTCATGGCACGCATCACGCTCATGAATGGTTGCCAGAGTTGCCATTTACGTGTGTAAGAACTATCATTGCATCCTTGCAATTGATTTGCCTTCGACACGGTTTGCATGAGGATGTTTTGAATAGTGTTGATAATGAAACAATGTTCTAGTCGAAGGGTAGAGGCTATACTTACTGGGTATTCCAAGTACTCACCCCTATTTCTTTTACAAGTACTTAGAATTATGGCCACTATGTATTTTGGCTAAACTGTAAAGACTTATATCACCACATTGGACATAGTAGATGTAGAGACCGATATTACTTATTGTAAAGTGTCGTCCATCGTGTGGATAGAAAAAGGGATTGGATGAACTTGTTTCGACACATTTTGAAGCTTGGTTTAGGTGGTATGAGGACATGTGGAGAGGGCCTCTTCGAGGGTTTGACAACCTGAACCCGAATCTTGATGATAATGATGATTCGTCCGAAGACGTGAACGAAGCTTATGTGCACCAACCCAAGTAGTCGAACAAGAGTTCCCAATTTTGGCTAGTAACCGCCATAGTGGAGATAGGGATACCCCAAGCTCTCTTTTGGTGTATGTGAAATTAGGAGTGTGCATGGTCCGGGTTGGGTCGGTCCGCCCCCTAACCTTAAGACCAACCCACACAGTGCTGGTCCTCAATTTTTGGGACCGAGGACCGACCCTATTGAGCTTGGGACCGAGGATCAGACCGATCTAATGGGTTCGGTCCGGTTCCAGGGTCAACCTGAGACCAATTGATAATTTTTTTATTTCATTTTTTGTACTCCTTAAAAAAGCGATTGAGGACCGAACTGACCAAATGGGTTCAGTTCAGTTTCAGAGTCAACCCAAGACCAACCAATAATTTTTAATTTCTTTTTTTTGTACTTCTTAAAAAAGCAATTGATGACCGAACTGACCTAATGGGTTCAGTCTGATTTCAGGATCAATCCAGGACCAACCAATAATTTTTTTATTTCTTTTCTTTTACTCCTTAAAAGGGCAACTGAGGACCATACCAACCTAATAGGTTTGATGATGAGCGAGGTCAGGTAAGAAAGGCAAGCGATGAGGGTCAAGTGGGGTGAACATCGAACAAAATGAGCATCGAATGTCAAGCGGGAAGCAAGAAGCCAAGCGAGCATCGAGCGGCGAGCGGCATGAGTGACCCAAAGCAAGTGAGGCGAGTGTCAAGTGGTGAGCGGATAAGTTGTTTCTTTCGATTTTGGCAAATTGAAGACTAAGAGGACAAATAAGATAGAAGAGAATGAATAGTAAATGATGATGCCATAAGGAGCTGTTTATGCCTTTTTGGACGCCGTGAGGACTCCTCACAAAAACATTTTCCTCCTTCGTAAATTATGACTATTAACGCCGTAAAAGACATTAAAAATCTAAATTATTAAGGAACAATGTAAAATTACTTGAACTCCTCACTAAAGAGCTGTTTAATATTGTTGACGCCATTTATTTTAAGGTTTTCTTTATATAAAAAAATTATAAGTAATATATTAGATATATATAGTTAGGGTTGGTCCGGATTGAATCGACCTACTCTTAGGACTAAGGACCAACCCGCACAGTACTGGTCCAGGAATTCTAGGACTAAGGACCGACCCAATCTCCATGGGAACCGGACCAGGACCGATAGGGTTAGGCCGGTCTAGGGTCAATCCAAGGTCAACCCTGGACTGATGCTCACCCTTATGTGAAATAAAGTTTTGAAGTTTGTAAAGTGTGTGGGGCCAGGGAATAGGCTTGTAATCATCACTACTTATGTAAGGTATAAAGTGTGTTAGTGATGTTTGTATCTCACATTCCCATGATATTTGTTTCTGGGATTGTATGTTCACATTTTCCACATGCGCATAAATAAGAGACAAATGAATTCGGAATGGCGACAAAGCTTGGGATGTTGCAAAATAATCCGTAGGTCGACCTCGAAGTAAAGGGGGCATGACAGTGTTTTTTCTAAGACAAATGAATTCGGGATGGTGAGGAAACCTAGGATGTCACAAAATAACTAGTAGCTCGACCTTCGAGTAAAGGGGGCGTGACAACTACTCGCATTCAATTTTGTACGCATCTTCGTGGAATTCAACAAGGCTTTCACATTCCCAAGAATTATAGATTCCCTTCTATATAGTATAGAATTCACAAAAATTTCATACGAGCTAGGTAATGAGCATAATACAATTAGAGCTTGATCTTCATCATCTAATTTCAAATCTAAATTTTTCATATCCATAATGATCTTATTAAATTCATCTAAATGTTCTTGGATAAGAGCACCTTATTGCATCTTTAGCATGTAAAGACGTTGTTTCAAGAATAATTTTATTATGAGAGATTTCTTTATGTAGAGGCTCTCAAGCTTATTCCACAATCCCAAAACTGTTTCTTCATCCGCAACTTCAGGAAGCACCTTATCAGACAACAACAATTGGATGGTACTATGCGCCCTCTCTTCCATCTCCTTGATCTCAGCTATAGTCATATTGTCAGGATAATTCCAGTCCAAGGCTCTAATTGAACCTTCCCAACGCAATAAAGCTTTCATCTTGATCCTCCATAGCTCAAAATTGTTTTGGCCATCTAAGGGTGCCACTTTGAACTTGATAGACACCTTCTCGAACAAGAAGACCGAAATCCTTCGCTTATATACTAATTTGATGCGAGAAAACACTAAAATATGCACCAATCGAAGCACAAGTAGCAAAGGATGAAAGAAAAATCAAAATCATAGGAAACGCAAGATTTATGTGGGAAACACAAAACGGGAAAAACCATGGAGAGAGAGGAGTTTCACTTTCTTCAACAAAGAGCACAAGAATATAATCCAAAAGCTCAAAAGACTACTTGATGAGCCACAAGATCTAAAGATCTTACAAGAAGATAAGGAAAAAAAGAAGGAAATAATACGGAGACTAGGGTTGGAGTTGTGTTATTAAACACATTCCTTCTATAGTCTTCATTCAAAAAACCCTAAAACAAACGGCGCATGATCTAAAATACACTTATCTTTAATTTAAAAATCAAAACTCAACGAAATTCTTATGCAGTCATTTTTCTCATCTTTCCCATTAAGAATTTTGAAACTAATGGAATTACATCCATATTGAAGTAGAATTTTCCAGGACTGAAGTTTTCCAAAACTGAATCTCTTCCATTGAAAACTGAAGGATAATCAGGTCTGCTAGTAGAAGAAGAATACTAGCTCCAGCAAATGGAAGCAGCTCAAGGTTTGGACTCATTGATCCTTCATCAACATATATAGGGACATTGGATACTCCTGGTTGAGAAACATGTTCTACGTTTTATCATCAATTAGTACCGGAACTCAATATTTTGACATCAAATACAACAATGGGGTGATTATCAACAGAGGAAAGTGTGTTTCATTCACCTACGGATTCTGATATGTTTGTCTTGTGGTGGTGTCTGTCATACCTCGAACCCCGAGCGCGTGCCCATCCCTTGGTGGTCAATAAAATTTTGCAACTTTCCAGGATGAGTTGCTGACCCTTTCATTTTATTGCACATGCAGAAGTGAATAATACATCCCCTAACAATAACCATCTCGGGATAGAAAAGCAGGACAACAATTTCACAAACAAACGTGCTTTTATAAACCCATTGAGTTGTGCATAAGGTCTATGACCAAAAGACTACAATAGGCGGTTCTCCAAAAAGAAGCTGACCTAACTGACCTACTCCTCAGGTCCCCTTAGCTCGGCTCTGGGTCCTCCGCTCTATGGCCCTGAAAATTGAGCCCACAATGGGGTGATATATAAATCTCAACAAGTTCATACTCTAAACCCTGATTAGGAGGAAAATACACCAAGAAACGTCTTAACCACACAATCATACAACCATAGAGACTTACCTCGTCTTAGATCCACCATGCTGGTCAATACAATTTATATCACGGTGCATATCATCACAGCGCATGACAATTGAAACACTTCATCTATTCAATTATCATAGAGGTCCCGATTATGAGGCCAAACTGTTATGACACGTCTCATACCGTGCCACACAGTTTTGTCTTAAAATAAGGCGCATCAAACTCAACCAATCATGCGTTCCAATTGTTAATTAAGCCCCATAGTGAGCATCGACCTACTCTCAAATTTCGGCGGTTTTCTGGCGTAGCTAGGTTCCGTCTCCCACCTTGAGCGTGGTTACGTTTCTCAAAGACAGCATTCCCTAAGGAGTATAGGTCCAGAATCTACTGCAACCAGAAACCCAATGAGTCGGTAACCTGTATAGGGTAATGTCCATCCGACACAGTTCGGGGATAGGTTCTCTTAACCAACACACGATCACTCAAATATGGCTCAGGATACCGTGCATTGCACTCAAATACCTCAGTTAAAATGGTGAACATGGCCTTTTTCTTCGTATTGGAAATACATAGTAAAATAGTCGCGTGTGGGTACACGGTCAGATCGAATCAGAAAAATTGATATCTTCCAATTTAAAATCCCATTGTTTTATATAGTATATAAAACCATTTTCGATGTTAAAATCCGACACCTGGAATTTTTTGAATAAATATTGGAAATTCACAAATTTTGGAATAAATTGACCAAAAATCCAATCAGCATTCAATTGCAGAAATTAACCACACCATTGCAATCAGCATGAAATTCCGATTGTCGGCTATCTCGTTCTAATTTCTAGAAAATAATTAATAATTAAATAATTATGAAAATTAATTAAATAAATCAATTTAAATTCTAAAAATGCTAACTTAGGCCATAAATGCCTAATTAAATACCGAAACGGGTCCGGAAAATTACCAAACCACTCTAGATAAATAATACGATTTATCTAGGCCTTAATTAATCTACTCTAACCACCTAGCATGCATATTTAACTAATTAAATCACTAATCTATTCTAACTAACCACCTAATTTCTAATTAAATTAAACTAAACACCTCTTAAATGTCATTAGCCTACTAAGAAGAGTTTAGTGCATAAACTCATTGGTTTAATGCGAAAACTGGTTCACTGCGACAGCGGCCGAAATCCGAATTTTTGGCGACGTCAACGGCCACTTGGACCAGGCCCAAAAGGCCTTGCAAGCCCATAGCAAATTGCTGGGCTTGGGCTGCAGCTGGGCTTGCTGAAAATGGGCTGGCTTCGAGTGGACTTGACTTCGAATGGGCTGGAATTGCAAGCTGTTGGCCCGAACTGCTGCAGGGCTTCAAGTGGCTGCTCGAATTGGGCCTGCGGACAAAGAAGCAGCAAGGGCTGCTGCTGCTGGAGATTTGGGCCGAACGGTGAAGAGAGCCCGCGAAGAAGCAGCCGGCTGAGAGAAAGATTCACGCTAGCTTCGCTAGGTTGAACGGTGGCAGCGAGAAATCGAAGCGGAGATGGCTACGATTGCTGGTAGTGGGGGCGCGCGGTCCACTAGCCGCTGGTGTTGACCAAAGGGGGGAACAAATAATGGTGGAGAGGGGCTTCGTTGGTGAAGGCGTGCAGCTGAGTCGGTGGAATTGTAGAGCAAAGAGGAAAATGAAAACGACATGGAGATGGGCTTCGATCCGAGGGGTTGAAGTCAGCGGGGGAACTTCGATTGACTCGGGGGAGGAAAGGAGACGGACGTGTGGCGTTAAGCATGCGGTCAACCGACCGCTGCTACTGACCTCGGTGGACTGAGCTAATGATACGAAGCGGTGGAGCAGCTGCAGGGGAATTCGGCTTCAAGGGAAATGAAAACAGATGCTGGCGGAGAGAAAGAAATGAAGGAGAAGTAGAAGTTGCGAAGGGGGAGTCGATCACGATGGCGTGCACGGGAAGCTGAGGATGAAGGCCTAAAAGTCAAGTAAAATATCTCCAACTTCATCATGAATTGGTCCCCTAAAAGTCCACAAACCCATCCTCTTTGGTCTTCCAATTATTTTCTTGCAAATTAATCCACAATTAGCTCAAATGGTACCAAAATACAGCCTCATGCCCAAATCCGAATTTCACTCAATCTTTCCTAGATTCCCCAAATCAACATCCAATTTTGCTGAAAAAAAAAAATCCCACAAAATTTCTATAGGTTCCCATCGCCAAATAGCTCGGCTTGAAAGCCTAAATTTCCTTTGACTTAGCCCAATCGAATTTCTATTTGTTTTCCAAATCATCCGAATCGATTTTCCGTAAAAATCACGGAATCTCTGAAAATTCTTCGGAAGATGAGTCGACGTTCCTAAAATGAATCGTGACACAATAATACTTTCAATTTCTAAAATCGAGTTCAATTTAGTGGTTAATTTCAATTTGACGGGATTTTAGTGCGTCCCAATCTACCAGATAGCTTTTAAGAATTTTTAATGCCATTGACCCGTGGTCAATTATTTTCGAGCCACAACATACATCTTCGATACATTGGCGACTCTCGGTTGTCGTGAAAATCTCGAGGTTTCAAATATTGACATAGGGTACGAAAATAATAGAAAAATCGGTTTAGTGCCATTTGACATAAATTTTGCAATTAGATGGAATCACCCACACACTAATCACATACCTCCATTGAATCGACCTATCTCCAGTCTTTGATAGATTTTGATGGTGTCGTAATGACCCTTGTAGATTAGCACGGTCGAAAAGTCGATTCTGAGTCGAATTTTCAAGGTTATTGCATTTAGATTCCTTAATGGCTTCACCTGATAAGCTAGTTAACTCGTGAGTGTCCATTTCTTCATTGAAGAACTGAAGGTATAGCAAAGTGCTGAGGCTGATCGATTTTCCTCTATTATATATCAGCAATATCTTCATACTTGAGGTGATATTAAAATGATTTGTTGATACGACTAGAACTAAGTTTCCTCTGTAAGCCAAACAAGCTCCACCATGATAGCTATGAAGTTGCGTGTCGAGGCCTAATACGGTGTTAATAACATAAATCTCACTAATGAACTTTTTAGTTGATGGCCTCCTCCAACTCATATTCAGAGAGGAATGTGAGTATTGCACAATCAGATTGAGAGATTAAAGCTAAATCAACTGAGAGCTTTTGCAGGGGCTGCTTAAGATTATTAATATGGGATCAATCTCATCAAGATTACTAATATGGGATCAATCTCATCATCAAAGCAGGAATATGAATTAATTACATAACAAAGAAGAAATCTTATCAGTGTATGAAATCCTTTTCTTGTCTAAATCTGCTATTTTACGCTAAGAGACTCAATGGACATTATGGTGAGACAGTGTTCGTGCTTGCGAATTTCCTCTCTTCACTCCCTTTCTTGGTGGCGAATTCTTATAAAGTACATTGTCACTCATAGCTAATTTTTGTGGATTCAGGTTCTAATGATGATGGCATCACAGATCTTTAGACTTCTCCGTAATCTTCCCAAGTCCTTTTGGCGGTACCCCATGTCCTACATCACCTTTGCCAAATGGGCAGTTGAGGTAGTTAGTACACAATGATTCATTATTTTTCTGAAATCAAACTTGAAAATTATTAGCATATAATATACATAAAGCCACGATTTGGAAAATACTCCTCTTCAGTTTAAAAAATGCTGGCTGACTAGTAAAACTCCACTTGGAGCATGCGCTACTGCTTGGCACTGCATATTTAAACTCATTGAAGTTAAAATTCTCATCTTCCATCCGTGGTACATTTATGAGAAAGAAATCTCAGATCAATAGAAATTAAGTAAGATACCTTTTATTTTGCTGTGAAGAAATGGATTGAATAATTGACAGTTCTGCCATTCCTTTCTTCCGTTTTAGATTGTTGGCCTGCTCTTCCATATGCTAGAGATGATGTAACCAATGTCATAATGTAACACTATGAAGATTCTGCTATTAGTCGCTTTCCTAGATTGCTCAGAACACCGCCAGGCTTCACCGCATGTTTCACTCTGTCTCTTGACTCAAACTAGAGCTTCAGATAAATAGGGCTTCTTAGAAATAGTTCTGCCACTAACCATGGCAGTCAACAATACAAACATGTTTTAGATTAATGACTACAAGTGCTCACAAATATCTCATGAGCAAGGTCAAGACAAGTATGTCACAACCGGTCTTGAGTTTGATTCTGCAGAGCCTAGAGAGCCAAAACTGAAAGGCGAGATAATCCTCAAAACAGCTTTCGGCATATCTGTTGGAGAAATCTTTCCAGAATATTTTGAAGCTGACAAAACATTTCTTTCAGTCTAGTCTGGATATCGACAGTTTAAAGTCTCAAGACTTTGTAATCTCAAGACTCAAGACTCAAGACTCAAGACTCAAGACTATTCTCACTGACAGTCTTTCTAATCCAGTGGCGAAGGATATCCGAAGCCGAAGTATATCGTTGAGGATTCGATCCTATCCTCTGGAAAAGATCCCTTGGTTGGATAATCATTTCGGATTGTTTGATTCTTATCTAAGAACAATTGAAGATCCGATGGTCGACGAAACATTCTTGGAATGTTCTATTCTTAGAAACCAAAATCCTGATTGTATGGGCGAACAGGATTGATGGGCTATCATCAGATTCCTTAAATAGCTCGGATGATCTTCTTAATTGATTCCGTCCAACGGGTAGATTGGAGGAATTCCTTTGGTAAGTGCCAACGGCTATGATGGCATAAAGGAGTATAAAAGGAAGACGTTCTAGTTGTTTTAAGTGTGTGATTGATAGAAAAATTCCAGAGTCTGAAGAACCTTGATTGTTAGTCGATACAGTTTGAGCGAAATTGTATACACAGAGAGTGTTCATACTTGGTGACACCTTGAGCGAGTGTAGTAGATCATCTACACCGAGAAATCAAGGAAGATCAACACTGTAACATCTCTTTGTTCATAGTGGAATCCAGCCAATCGGCTGTCAGTGCAGAAGAGTGGATGTAGGCTTGAATCAAGCCGAACCACTATAAACCGCGTGTTTAATTCTCTCTTTCCTTTACTCAGTCTTACGATTGATTTTTTATTCCTTTATCTGTCTAAGTATTGTGCAATCTTCAAGAAAATTTTTATAAACCTATTCACCCCCCTCTAGGTACTCGTACTAGCATTATCAATTGGTATCAGAGCTTGTGTTCTTACTTTATTTGAAGTGTTTTACTTCAGAGTAAAAGATCCATGGCTAGTATGCTAGCACCAGGGCTGGTGGAAGGGCAAAGCAATACCAGACCACCCTACTTTGATGGAAAGGATTACAACATCTGGAAAAACAAGATGAAAGCTTTTCTACGGTCAAAGGATCCTCTGGAATGGGATGTGGTGGAAAGAGGAATTACTCCTACTGCTGCATCAGCATCCGAAAGAGGGAAAGAAACTGTTGATACCAGCGGAATGTCTCAAGAAGAGATAAACAAGAGACAAGCACTCGATGCAAAAGCAATTTACTTTTTATATTGTGCTTTATCACCAATTGAATATAACAAAATATCTTCTTGTGATACAGCAAAAGAAGTCTGGGACAGATTACATATCACTTATGAAGGGACAGACCGAGTGAAGGAGACCAGAATTAACATTCTCCTTGGACAATATGAATCCTTCAAAATGAAACCAGGAGAATCTATAACTGACATGTTTAGCCGTTTTATAGATATTGTCAATGGCCTTGAGAATCAAGGACAGAAAATTTCTGATCCTATGAAGGTGAACAAGCTACTGCGTGGACTCTCCAAGGATTGGAATCATATAAAGACTTCAATAAGAGAGACGCAAAGAATTATGCCATTATCTGTAGACGAGCTGATTGGAACTCTTCAGTCTTACGAAGTGGAACGAATTAATGAAGACGAAGATCCAAGAGGTAAGAAATCCATTGCATTAAAATCTAACGATGATTCTAATGATACAGACTCTGAAGAAGATCTGGACGATGAGGAGCTTGCTCTAATGATTAGAAAGTTCAGAAAGCTTAATAGAAGAGGAAGAAGGTTCACCTCAAGGAAACAAAGTCTTCAGAAACAGCAAACCAAGTTTGTTGATAATGAGGAACCAAACAAAGATGTAGTTTGCTTCGAATGTAAGAAAAAGGGACACATCAGACCAAATTGTCCTCTCCTGAAGAAGAAGAGGGGAAAAGCTGAAAAGTCTCGAAAAGCTCTCAAAGCCGAAACTTGGAGCGATACAGAGTGTGAAGAAAGTAATGAGGAATATGCCAACCTGTGTCTGATGGCACAATCAGACTCAGATTTTGGATCAGACTCAGACAGTGAATTTGAGGTAAGTGATTATAAAATCCCTGTCAAAGTCTCTAAATACATTGATGAACTATGTTTTAGTCTTAAGACTTCTCTAAAAAGGATTTCCAAACTTAAAAAGGAAAACTCAGTTTTAAAACAAAAGGAAAACATTTTAGAAGAAAAAGTGAAAAGTTTAGACTTGAATGTTTCTACTCTTAAGGAGAATGAAGATAAACTTTCAAAAGAAAATGCTTTCTTAAAAACTGACTTATCAAATATTTCAAAGAAATTTTCAATAGAGTCTGAAAAACTTGAAAAAGTTCTTTCAGTCCAAAGACCTTATTTTAACAAGTCTGGTTTAAGTATGACAGCATAAACAATTCCTTTGATTGATTTTCCAAAAGTAAAAGAAAGAATTAAAAAAAGACCGTCAAAAGAGGCTTACAAAAATCATTTCAAGAAAGTCTTTGTAAAGTCTGTAGGTCGAAGTGTTCTAAGGTGTTCAAAGTGTAATAGTCAGGATCATTTTGAAAAAGAGTGTCCTATGGTTTGGAAGCCTGTTAAGAAAGTATGGCCTAGTAATGTTTATTCTACTAACGACAAAGGACCCAAGAAATTTTGGGTACCAAAGAAAGCTTGAGACTCTCTTTTGAATGTAGGTCCCAGTCAAAAAGAAAGTTAAGTGGTATCTTGACAGCGGATGTTCAAGACACATGACAGGAGACTCAAATTGCTTCATAAAGCTTATTCAAGTGAATGGTGGAAAAGTCTCATTTGGAGGAAACAGTAAAGGAAGCATTGTGGGATTTGGAACTGTGAAAATTGGAAATCTCACAATAAGCAATGCCTCTCTAGTGGAAGGACTCAACTACAATCTTCTAAGCATTAGCCAATTGTGTGATACTGGTTTCAAGATCTCCTTTCAAGAAGGCATATGTTCTGGAATTAGCAAAGACTCAACTCAGTCCTTCATGGGTCGAAGGCATGGAAATATCTACCTTCTCGATGTAAAACCAAATGAAGCACAATGCCTAATCTCAATTCAAGATGAAGCAGTCTTATGGCACAGAAAGCTTGGCCATGTCAACATGAAGCAATTAGCCAAAATCTCATCAAAGAAGCTTGTTCGAGGTCTACCTAAATTGCCATACCAAAAGTCTGATTCATGCACTCCATGCATTCTGGAAAAGCAGGTAAGAAATTCATTTAAGCCAATAAATCATGTCTCTACTAATCATGTACTACAGTTGCTTCATATGGATCTCTTCGGACCAACCAGAACCCAGAGCATTGGAGGTAAGAAATATTGCCTAGTAATTGTGGATGATTACTCCCGCTTTACTTGGGTATATTTCCTTGCAAGAAAGTCAGAAACCTTTTCGTATTTTGAAAAATTTGCCAAAAAGGTTCAAAATGAAAAAGGATGTGCAATCTCAAGCATAAGAACAGATCATGGAAGTGAATTTGAAAATCAAGATTTTACGAAATTTTGTGATAAATCTGGTTTTAATCATATGTTTTCCTCTCCATATACTCCAGAGCAAAATGGAGTTGTGGAAAGAAAGAATAGATCTCTTCAAGAAATGGCTAGAACACTTTTAATTGAAAGTAAAATCTCTTCACGATTTTGGGCTGAAGCTGTTTCAACAGCATGCTATATTATAAATAGAGTCTTTTTAAGACCTATTTTAGAGAAAACCCCCTATGAATTGTTCAAAGGTAAAAAGCCTATTGTTTCATACTTTCATGTGTTTGGTTGCAAATGCTTTATTTTGAAAAATGCAAATGATCGAGTTGGTAAGTTTGAAGAAAGATCAAATGAAGGCATCTTCCTTGGATATTCTACATCAAGCAAAGCCTACAGAGTCTATAACAAGAAAAGCCAGTCGGTGGAGGAATCAACGAATGTTAAATTCCAAGACTCAATGCAAGATGAATCCAGCCAGACTCAGTATGAAGAGTCTGAACCCACTTCAGACCTTCCAATGCTTATAACTCAAGAAGCATCTCAGTCTCTGGAGGTTCAACATCAAGAAGCACATGAAGATTCAAACAAAGAAAGAGATCATCAACCAGGCAGATCAACCAGTAACTGGAAGCATAAATTCAGTCATCCCAAAGATCTCATTATTGGCGAAATCAATGAAGGAATCCGCACCAGATCAAAAAGGCGTGAAGAATCTAGTGCTGTGGCTCTCATTTCTGAAATTGAACCAAAAAGCATAGAAGAAGCTTTATCTGATGAAAGCTGGATCGAAGCTATGCAAGAAGAACTCAGACAATTCAACATCAATGATGTCTGGAAATTGACACCTAACCCAAAAAGTAAAACTGTTATTGGAACCAAATGGGTATTCAGGAACAAGATGAATGAAGAAGGAAAAGTCGTACGAAACAAAGCCAGACTCGTGGCCAAAGGATATACGCAAGAAGAAGGAATAGACTATGATGAGACTTACGCTCCAGTAGCAAGGTTAGAAGCTATTCGTCTATTACTTGCGTTTGCTTGTTATAAAAATTTCAGGTTATTCCAAATGGACATCAAAAGTGCATTCCTAAATGGACTCATCCATGAGGAAGTTTATGTGGAACAACCACCTGGGTTTGAAGACCCAAAGAAGCCAGACTCAGTCTTCAGACTGAAAAGGGCCTTGTATGGTTTAAAGCAAGCACCTCGAGCTTGGTACGATAGACTAAGTAAGTTCTTATTACAGAATGGTTTTGTCAAAGGTAAAGTAGATACTACTTTGTTTATCAAAAAGGAAAGCAAAAGCTTTTTAATTGTTCAAATATATGTGGATGATATTATTTTTGGATCACCTAATGAAAGTCTATGCAAGAAATTTTCTAAGTCTATGCAGGATGAGTTTGAAATGAGTATGATGGGAGAGTTAACATTCTTTCTTGGACTCCAAGTGAAACAAATGAAGGAAGGAACTTTTATTCATCAAGAAAAATATGCAAATGATCTTGTCAAAAGGTTTGGATTGGAAAAGTGCAAAAAGACCGACATACCAATGTCATGTTCTCAGAAGATAGACAAGGATGAAGAAGGGAAGAAAGTAGATCAAAAGCTGTACAGGAGCATGATCGGTTCACTTCTTTATCTTACTGCTTCTAGACCTGATATTTTGTTGAGTGTTTGCATTTGTGCTAGGTTTCAATCAGATCCTAGAGAATCCCATCTCAATGCTGTAAAACGTGTTATCAAATACGTTGCCTCATCTTCAAGCATCGGTCTCTGGTATTCCAAGAAGGGAGACTTTAATCTTCTAGGATACTCAGATGCAGACCTGGCCGGTTGCAGAGTCGATAGAAAAAGCACTTCTGGAACTTGTCAACTGCTTGGAAACAAGACAGTGTCTTGGTTTTCGAGGAAGCAAAGCACTGTAGCCCTCTCAACGACAGAAGCAGAGTATGTAGCTCTTGGAAGCTGCTGTTCGCAAATTCTATGGATTAAACAACAGCTACAAGACTTTGGGATTGAAGACTCATGCACAGAGATCAGATGTGACAACACCAGTGCGATCAATCTCACCAAAAATCCAATCCTTCATTCAAGAGCAAAGCATATTGAGATTCGACATCACTTCATTAGAGATCATATTCAAAATGGAGAAATCTCGATTCAATTTGTTGATTCAAAGAGTCAACTAGCGGATATATTCACAAAGCCTTTGGAGAAAAATCAATTCGACTTTATCCGTTCAAGACTCAACATTTTGAAGCCTGAAGAAGTTAAAGTCTAGAGACTCACCAACTCTAAGACTCTAATCTTTCAGACTTTAAATCCTCAGACTCAGACATTCGTGGCTATAGACTATAAGTTGTATTTCATCTAAGAGGTACGAATTTTCATTTAGTTATTTTAACTCGAAAAGGTACGATCTTTCGTTCAGTTATTCTATAATCCGCATGAAATTTAAAGACTTATCTTTTTAAAGGAATAATTTTGGCAGTTATTGATTTTGAAAAGAAGTGATCGTTCACTTCCCTTGCACCGATTGAACTTACCTTTTCAAAACTGGGTTATATATATACAGTTTTTCTTCCCAATCTTCAAAACCCTAAAAAGCACTCTCCTCCCGATACTGTTTCTACTGCTTGTTCGTCGTCGAGAAAGTGGTCATTTTACTTGGGAAAGCAAGTGAAGGAATCTTCCAATCGACAAAGAAAGATGTCTTCTTCGAGGAAATCATCAAGAATCGCAAGCAGGGGACCACAAAGAATGGAGAAGGGACCGACTCACTTCGATCTCACTGAGGAAGAAGACTTAACAAGTCAGCGACAAAGTCCGATTCGCTCTCATCCACGTCATTCAACGCCTCCTGCCCCACAAGGTGCAAGTTATCATCTGGAAGAAGAGATAATCGAGGATGCCGACCTAGTAAGAGTTCACAAGCCCTCCTTTATCTATAAACTTTATCGTGCGTTGAAAAGCACAGGTACTCCATTGAATTATATAGATGACTTCCTTAAGGACAAAAATTATGGGAATGAGTATCTTTTTCTGAAGAAAATGGAAGAATTGGGAATTGACCCGAAAGGAAAAGCAGAGGACGCACTTGCGAACATTCCAAGTGATCCTCGTATGCCAGGACAAAATTTAATTGAAGGGAACGATGATGACAGAATGTTCCTTGAATTTCAACCGAAAATGGGAGTGGCAGCAAAGGTGAAAGGAAATCGGATGGATTTGTTCAAATCCAAGGATCAAGAAAAAGTGTATTTCAGGCTGTTGAAAAGAGGGGTGATAAACCCTAGAAGTGTCGATTTTGACTTCCTGGAAGCCATCAACATAAATTTAAGAGAAAAGTTGAATTTGTTTCAACTTGAGAATTTTTGCTCTGATTCTACGGACGGGTATGCTCATCTGACTGCTTATTTCTATTCAAATCTTAGCTTTCTGGATGCGAATAGAATTTCATTCAGTGTACGAGACCAAGTCTACGTGGTAGATGTGAATATGCTGGCTGACATAGTTGGAGTTGAACGAGGACGTTATCTACCAATCAAAGTTTCACCTGCTCGAACTACTCTGGAACTTATCAAAGATAGGGACGCAGAGAAGAAAGTTACCTATTCCAGGATGGATGCCATCAACATTGTGCTTCATAAGATTGTAATCAACTGTCTTAGACCGAAGTCTACGTCAAAGACTTCCGTGTCTCTTTCTGAAGCAAAGTTCATGTACGTGATCAACACAGGACGGAAGTTCTCTCTCCCGCACACTATTCTCTTCCATATGTACAGAGCAATGTCGAAAGACAAAGGACAATTGCCTTATCCTGGTCTGGTGACCAAGATCTTCAAACACATGAATATTGAACTGCCTCAAACTCTTTGTGTTTAACCGTGTGACAAGATGGTGGTAGGATTGAAGATGTTAACGAAGATGCATCTGCAAGAACTTTCAAAGCAATGGAGAAATTCAGAGTGAAATCTCCAGTTCAGTCTGCTTCAAAAAGAAAAGGAAAGGAGGCCATTGGAGCCCCATCGAAAAAGAAGAAAAGATCTCTCATCCTAGAGGATGAAGATGAAGAGGATGAAGATCCTACTATCCATGCACTGATAAGAACCAGACGTTCTGTGTCTCAGCCGACAGAACTTCAGAAGAATCAGAGAGAAGAAGAAGAGCAAACCAAGAGCAGAGAAGAAGAAGAGCATAGAGAGAAGGAGAAAGAAGCTGAAAAAGAGAAAGAAAAGTCTGCTGCTGAATCTGGAGAGAAGGAAAATCGAGAGCATGATCATCACTCTTCCCCTTTGGATGTCCTAGAGACAGGGGGAGTTGGCGAGCAAGAAAGGTCTAGACCTCATGCTGCAGATAGTGAAGGCCCAAGACAATCTCCAGCAGACCCAGAAGAATTTCAGGCTTCTCAATTGCCTGAAGAAGGTGATACGTCGACACCAAATCTGCAAGACTATACAGAAGCGCCATCGTATACTCTTACTCCATCTGAAAAAGTTCATGCCAGTACACAGACAGACAATTCTGCAGATTTTCATCGCATCATGGATATTCTTCTGGAAATGCGTGGCCAGATATATGCTATGGACTGTGAAATTCAAGCCTTGAAGAATGCTGGACAAGCATCTTCAGTCAGCCTGTAGGACAAGATGAAAGACCTCGCTCTACAAATTCAAGCCAATGCCAAAGGAGAGGAGGTAGCTCATCTAAGGGAGGACTTGAAGAGGCTAGAAGGCATAGTCCAGTCAATGGGAGATTTCCAGATCGTGCGCATTCCCAAGCAGACATGACTCCTTTCTCACCCTTTTTTTAATGATGACAAAAAGGGGGAGAACCAATTTGAACAAACATCATTTTTTAAAACTTTGACTTTTGTGGTTATGTTTATTTTTGAGTATGACTTGAGAACTTGAACTTGGGTGTGAGACTGAATTGGCTGTGGATTTTGATGTTTGACTGGTTGCATTTATATCAAGTATAGTTATATGGTATTACTCATGAAAGACTAACCAATTGCTTGAGAAATGTTTTTGCAGGTCAAAGTTGTTTATTAATCTTTATGAGTTAGCCATATTGCTTGAGAAATGTTTTTGCAGGTCAAAGTTGTTCAAATCTACAAGAAAGTTTTGTCACCATCAAAAAGCGGGAGATTGTTGGAGAAATCTTTCCAGAATATTTTGAAGCTGACAAAACATTTCTTTCAGTCTAGTCTGGATATCGACAGTTTAAAGTCTCAAGACTTTGTAATCTCAAGACTCAAGACTCAAGACTCAAGACTCAAGACTATTCTCACTGACAGTCTTTCTAATCCAGTGGCGAAGGATATCCGAAGCCGAAGTATATGGTTGAGGATTCGATCCTATCCTTTGAAAAAGATCCCTTGGTTGGATAATCATTTCGGATTGTTTGATTCTTATCTAAGAACAATTGAAGATCCGATGGTCGACGAAATATTCTTGGAATGTTTTATTCTTGGAAACCAAAATCCTAATTGTATGGGCGAACAGGATTGATGGGCTATCATCAGATTCCTTAAATAGCTCGGATGATCTTCTTAATTGATTCCGTCCAACGGGTAGATTGGAGGAATTCCTTTGGTAAGTGCCAACGGCTATGATGGCATAAAGGAGTGTAAAAGGAAGACGTTCTAGTTGTTTTAAGTGTGTGATTGATAGAAAAATTCCAGAGTCTGAAGAACCTTGATTGTTAGTCGATACAGTTTGAGCGAAATTGTATACACAGAGAGTGTTCATACTTGGTGACACCTTGAGCGAGTGTAGTAGATCATCTACACCTAGAAATCAAGGAAGATCAACACTGTAACATCTCTTTGTTCATAGTGGAATCCAGCCAATCGGCTGTCAGTGCAGAAGAGTGGACGTAGGCTTGAATCAAGCCGAACCACTATAAACCACATGTTTAATTCTCTATTTCCTTTACTCAGTCTTACGATTGATTTTTTATTCCTTTATCTGTCTAAGTATTGTGCAATCTTCAAGAAAATTTTTATAAACCTATTCACCCCCCTCTAGGTACTCGTACTAGCATTATCAATATCATTGGATAATTCCAAGTGGTGGGATGTAATTGTGCTTTTGTTTCGACTGTTTGTTTACAAACTACTAATCTTCTTAATGCTTAGGTACAAGAAGAGAACAACATCATGGTTGTCTCGGTTAAAGTTGTCATCATAAGTGTTATTCAGGAAGTTGTCTTGACTGATGATTCTTGCACCAAATAGCAGCCACCATCCATGATGTTTCCAGAATATAGCTACTTTATCAGCAGCTAATGCACCAAGGTCATGTAAATCATGCATATGCCCTAGTTGTCACAAAGTCCAAATATAGTTCACCCTTTCTGTTTAATGTAACAGCAAATTTGATTTTGGTATACGTAATGTGACAAATCTAGACCTAATTCTTGGCCAAAGCTCCACCTTTTCCTCTTTGTAATTAATGTAGACTATAAACCTCTTACAAAGCATAAAATTTGGAGATATGGCACCCCATTTAGTGCTTCTCTCTCTCTCTCTCTCTCTCTCTCTCTCTCTCTCTCTCTCTCTCTCTCTCTCTCTCTCTCTCTCTCTCTCTCTCTCTCTCTCAAAACATATGTCAAGCAATGAGTTACAACTTCCAAATAAATTGAGAACATAGATTAAGCAATTCAAGGGTTGTACAGGAGTCAGATATAGCTTGCACTCATGAACAAGAAAAAATGGCAGGTAAGCGCACAATGTCTTTGAACAGCCTCTATGTCCCCTTATGGCGCACCAAAAATTCGGACAAGGAGCTTATCATACTCATGACCTCCAAATGTAATCCTTGGCTGTGAAGCAAACCCAGGTGAAAGATTAAGATCTTTGTTGTCCCCCAAAGCTGAAAGGGCCAAATATGTGCTAGCCAAGAAAGTGCACTTGTCGTTGAATGCATAGCTTTTGATGTGCCCGGGAGAAACAATATCTTCATAACTTTAAGATGCTTTGCAGAAAAAACCAGTATTTTCGTCCTTCCTACTTATTTCTTATGTTTTTTCCATGCAGCGTTATTGCCATTGCGTGATTCGGATGCTTTATGATTTCTCATTGAGGTTTCCATGTTCATGCTACCTTTTAGTTCCGTCTTTCTCTTTTCCTTGCTTCTAAGTCGGTGAAAAGTCCTCTTCCTTTTCTTTCCAGATTCGTTGGATTGAATCTTAGAAAATTTCCGTGCAGCTGAACCACCATCCTTTTTAGACCCTTCTAATCTGCCATCAGCAGGAAGAAAAATTTCATATTCTCCTGAGTGGGGGGAACCGTCTTTGTTCTTCTATCTCCTTTTATGTCCTCGTCCCCTGATATCTTTCTGACTTGCAGAAGCTTCCTTCTTTTCTATGCCGCCTTCATTTGAGGTTTTGTTTCACCGATTCTGAAAGGTCAAATTTGTAATCATTTCACAAATCAATATTCTAACCTCCAGAAATCATACGCTGCTGGAATTTCTTTCTGTAGGAAACACATCCAAGCGTTGAATCCATTCTCATGTCTTATAGTGAAAAGGGAATCTACTACGTCCACAACCGTCTTAAGAAAACCTTTGTACTTTTCTGGGGTAACAAGCTAGCAGAGGCAAAACCACACTTCCTAGTCATTATCTCCAGACTGTGACCTGTACATACAGCAATATTGGGCATTCATTACGAGCTTGCCAAAAAAGGCCCTTCGAAGGCTGCGTGCATGGAATTATCACAAAACATCTCAGCAACCTCCCAGTAAAATATCACATGCCTTTGATCTGAAGCGATGCCTATCTATAATGTGATTCCACATTTTTACTGACATAGTTTTTTAAATTAAAAATGTATCCTTTAACATTGACTCACTTTTCTCTTTCAAGTGATGGCTATTTCACTTACACTTTTCCTCGTTTGTACCTTCTCGTCACAACAATTGCCCATCTGGAAACCGCCTTACGGGGGGCAGTTTATCAAGATCGATTGTTTTGTAAGGGCAACACAAGGTTTAATACAAACCCTCTCATTTGGAAATAGGCCATCAGTACGTGATGGGATTGGGTTAGTAGAGTGTGCTTGTAATTGTCATCAAATTTCCTTGGATTTTCAATGAATGCAACCTCAAACAATGGCTAGAGGTCAGATTTATTTTTATCCTGTTTTCCTCGTATGATTCTAATTGATGCTTGAATTTTGTTTTTCAATGCGTGATTAGAATCGCTGGTTTTTTGTTTAACAAGATGACCATGAAATAACTCCATCAACAGTGTCCAAAAGTAAACTATGCAGATCTTCATTTCGTAAGCAAGACGCTAAGGGTGCGTTTGGTAACACTTCTGTCCCCGGAAACAATTTCTAAGCATTTTAAGCCATTTGGTAACTATCCAAAATTTCAATTTCTAGAATAAAATTGTGTTTGGTATCGTTCTGAAAATTTTTAATCCAAACCATTTTTTATAATAATTTTATTATTTTTTTCTTCTTTTCTTTTATTTCTATTCTTCTTCTTCAACGTCCGCCGGTCGCCGGCCTTGGGATGACCGTTGATCAACCAAACAAGGGCTGGTGACCTCCTCGGAGCATCGCCGGCCCTCAGTAAGGCCGTGCCTCGCCCAAATCTGGTGAGGCCAAGCTTGCCCAACCGTCGGCGAGGCTCGACCTCACCGGGCCACTGTGAGGTTGGCCTCACCTTGGCCGGGTGACGCCGACCTCGCATTGGCCCAGCAAGGTCGAGCCCCACCAGCGGCTCAATGAGCTCGACCTCGCCTAGCCTCGCCCAGCCATGGCTAGGCTGAGCCTTGCTCGGCCAGGCGAGGCCTGCCTAGCCACCAATGAGGCTCGGCCTCGCAAGATCTATCGAGGCCGAGCTTCATCGGTGGCTGGGCAAGCTCGCTAGTGGCAGTGGGCGGCGGACAGCAGGGGGCAGCGACGGCGGCACTTGAAGAATAAGAGAGAGGGAAGAAAAACAAGAAGAAAGAAGAGAAAAATAGGAAAAATAGGTTGACTTGATTTTAGAATTGTTCCCGAGAACAAAGAGTCAACTTTTTTTCTACTTTTTTATTATGTTCCAAATTTACTTCCGGAAATTAAAAAAAAATAGAAATTTGTTCCTAGGGAAATTTTTTTTACCAAATG
This sequence comes from Eucalyptus camaldulensis, assembly GCA_019915185.1. Lineage (NCBI taxonomy): Eukaryota > Viridiplantae > Streptophyta > Magnoliopsida > Myrtales > Myrtaceae > Eucalyptus > Eucalyptus camaldulensis. The sequence continues at coordinate 18,157,464 of JAHSVA010000005.1, forward strand.
CATTTATGTTCCAAATCTACTATCGGGAACAAAAGAGTAGAAATTATCACTGTTTGGCAAGTTAACAAACAAGCCCTAATACTTTTACAAAACCTGAAACAGCCTACAAAATGTGCACGAAGTAACTCTTAAGCCATGCCGATTGGGTCAAGAATCTATTTAGGTAATGCTATACTCACTTTGATCACTTCCACCACTTTGCTTTGTAGCAGAGAAAGAACTGGAGGAATAAGATCAGGAATTGATAGGCAGATATCTGTATCCTTGTAAACTAGTTCGGACAATGCAGAAACAGCTCCACTTGTAGTTTGAAGCGATGAACCAAAAAGATAATCCACTATCTGAGAGCACGTTATTTAGAATCATAACAATATTGCTTGAATAAAAATACAATCCTGACAATTGCGATTGTCCAGTAATAAGCCTCTGTTAAGAACAAGAAGCAGAAAGGAAAATCACAGGTTAGGTTCAACTATTTCCGTATGGTACATAAGTATGTTCTCCTGATCTTCTAAGAGGAAGTCCTGCAAGCAAATAAAATTCCCAGATGTTCGCAACACACGTAAGGTAAGTGTTCATCTGTGCAGCGCATGTAAAACTTCTTTGGGCAACCATTTACACGAGGAATCCAAGCTTCAAGAATAACACACGAGAAAGGGACTACACTGCCCTTTGATAAACCAATTTGACTTCTTAAAATTTCTGAATTATTTGTCAGATGAAACAAATGCAGAATTTCAATTGAATAGCCAACAAGGTATCCACAAGATATAGACCACATGATTTTGAATTTTGCACCAGTATTTTGAATTTAGTGACGGTGAGGTCAACCTCACTGGCCACTAGGGAGGGTGTGATGCAGCCCACATTGAAGACCAACTCTCTCAACCAAGAAGATTGGCCCGCATTCAAGCTCGACGAAACGCCGTATTGACATCTTGAGTCCATCCCGGAATTTGGAAAGACACCTTGGGAGCCATGAAGACATTATGTTTTTATTATTTCTCCTAGTTTTAATGTTCTGTCTTTATTTCTCCTAGTTTCAATGCTTTGTCTTTATTTCTTTGACGATATAAGCCATCCAATTTCTGGTAGAAGACGAACAGCTTTTGATGAATGAAAAACTTTGCTTGAAGCAAGTATCGTGAACCTTGTAGAGTTCATCTCCTTGAAAACCTAGAAGAGTTTTCACTCCGTCCTTGAAGAGTTGGAGCTTTTGAAATCTGCATCCTTGAAGAGTTGCAGTCATCAATCTAGAAGAATCGGTGCCCCCTCAACTTCCTTGGAGGCCTAGAAGAGCAACCAACGGAGTTTCTATCTTTTCCTATTCTGTTCATTATTTCCAACCCAATTTCGACTATCCTACAGTGCTTATTTCAGAAAACCCAAAACAGAAAAATTGTAGATCCAGAAGTCTTTGCTCATTTGGCTTTGGAATCAGGTCAATCTGATCTGTATCGACAAAGATACGACCATTCTCCTGAGCTCACGCAGTGCTGAAATTCCTGTTTGTCCTGTTTCCGTGTGCGAGTCACTCTCCCGATCCTATTGTTTGAGAAAGCCTCCCCTAGGCTTGCATCATTTGGTATCAGAGCTTTGGAGGAGAGGACAATGCCTCCAAGACAAGCTAGGCGTCGTGGCGGCAGAACCCTTCCCCTCAATGAATTGCACACACTTGCTGAGAATATGCAATGACAAATTGATGAATTGACGCAAGAAGTTCAGCGATTGAGGGCTGAAGCAAATAATTCTCCACCCTGTTCCAAGACTGAAGATTCCCATGGTGACTCTTCCTCTTCGGAGAGTGTTCAATCTATTCACGGTCGGAGGAATGTTCGACATTGTTTACAACATATTCATGAGCCAGATTGGGAAAAGGAAATCAAGAAAGATGTTCCAGAATTTACAGGTAATGAGTCTCCTGATGAAATTGCTGATTGGCTAACACTTGTGAATGAGGTGTTTGAGCATCGAAATGTTCCGGAGAATCGTCGTGTTGGGATCATTGCTATGCGATATTGAGGCAAGGCGATTGCTTGGTGGAGACGTGAAAAACAAACTCGCCAAGCCGTTGGCAAAGCACAAGTCACTTCGTGGAGAAAGATGGAGGGCAAGATTCAAAAATATTTTCTTCCCAAAGGATATAAGAGAGAGCTCTACCAACGGTACCAAAATCTAAAACAAGGTACTCGAACGGTGGACCGATACACCAATGAATTCAATGAGTTGGTAATTCGTAACAATATCCAAGATCTGGAGGAGGTGCTTGTGAACAAATACTTGAACGGTCTTCAATTTTACATTCAAGAAGCCTTGGAAGTCCTCGACATTTGGGACTTAGGAGATGCACACCAATGAGCACTCAAAATGGAGCGCTCTCGTTCTCGGAGACAACAATCAACTACCATGGCGAGTCGAGCCACTAAGAGCACCACTAGCACTACTAAAGTTGCTGAGGCTACAATGCAATCTGCTAGTAAGTCTTCTACTCAACCCCATGTTTCGAAGCAACCTGCTACATCCGAAATACGTTCCTATTCTTGTGGGGAGTTGGGTCATCGTGCTAGCAATTGTCGAATCAATAAGAATCGACCAGCCGGTAAAGCCTTCTTGCTGGATAATGATTCTGATGAGAATGCTAAGGATCCACTTGAAGAGGAGTTGAACAATGATGAAGAAGCTGCAGATGATGAACAAATAGTGCATGCTGACACTGGCGAACTTCTTATGGTGAGGAAAATTTTTCTTACTCCTCAAGATGACATTGGAGATAGGTGGCTGCGTACCAATATTTTCCATTCTGCTTGCACAATCATGGGAAAGGTATGTCAATGAATTATTGACTCTGGTTGTTGTGAGAATATAATTTCTGAAGTAGCGGCAAACAAGCTGAAGTTGGAATTAAAAACGCACCCTACGCCTTATAAAATGTCGTGGTTGAAAAAAGGCGTTGAGGTAACTGTTTCGAAATGATGCCTTGTTAATTTGTCCATTGGTTCTGTTTATAATGACAAGATATGGTGTGATGTTCTGCCGATGGATGCTAGTCACATTATTCTTGGTCGACTATGGCAATTCAATAGGAGGACTACACATGACGGTTATCGAAATACATATTCTTTTGAAGTTGGAGGCAAGAAAATTACGTTGGCACCTAGTAGGGAACCTTTGAAAACTCCTGTAGTTGAGAATTCCTTCTCCCCTACGTTGCTTACAATGAAGGATATGAAGGATGCTTTGAAGGGAGTTCATATCTTGTATATTTTGCTCAATAAAACAGGTGAGAAGAATGAAGTTGCCTCTGTTGTACCTCATCGAGTTCAACCTCTTTTGGAAGAATTCAAGGATGTCTTCCCGATGGACTTACCCAATGGTCTCCCTCCTATAAGAGATATTCAGCATCAAATTGACTTGTTGCCCGGAGCCTCTTTGCCGAATCTCGCTCATTACCGGATGAGTCCGACTGAACATGAGGAATTGCATCGACAAGTTATGGAGCTATTGAATAAGGGTTTTATAAGGGAGAGCCTCAGTCCGTGTGCTGTTCCAGCTCTTTTAGTGCCTAAGAAAAATGGTACTTGGAGGATGTGTGTCGACAGTAGAGCGATCAACAAAATCACCATCAAATATCGATTTCCTATTCCTCGCCTTGATGATCTCTTAGATCAACTTTCTGGTGCAAATATATTCTCAAAGCTGGATTTGAAGAGTGGATATCATCAAATTAGAATCAAACCCGGAGATGAATGGAAGACAGCATTCAAAACAAAAGATGGGCTATATGAATGGCTAGTCATGCCATTCGGATTGTTGAATGCACCATCGACATTCATGAGGTTTATGACTCAGGTGTTGAAGCCTTTTCTGGGAAGGTTTGTTGTTGTTTATTTTGACGATATCTTGATTTTTAGCAAGTCTATTGATGAACACTTGTAGCATCTTCAAGAAGTATTATGTGTGTTGAGACAAGAACAATTGTATGCGGCTCTCGACAAGTGCTATTTTATGGTACCACAAATCCTTTTCTTGGGGTTTCATATTTCGAAGAATGGCATTTCGGTGGATGATTCTAAGATCAAGGTGATTCAAGAATGGCCAACTCCAACAAATGTGCATGAAGTGCGAAGTTTTCATGGCCTCGCTTCGTTCTATCGACGATTTATTGCGCATTTTAGCACCATTGCGGCCCCACTCACTTCTTGCATGAAGAAGGGAGTTTTTGAATGGACGAATGCAGCTTAGAAAATTTTTGAACAACTCAAAGAAAAATTGAGCATAGCCCCAGTACTTGCATTGCCTAATTTTGATCTTGTTTTTGAAGTGCATTGTGATGCATCAGGTACTGGCATAGGAGGAGTTCTAAGTCAAGGAGGTCGACCCATCGCCTTCTTTAGTGAAAAATTGAATGGTGCCAAACTTCGTTACAGCACCTATGATCTGGAATTCTACGCATTATTTCGCACACTTGAGTATTGGCGGCCATATCTTATTCATCGAGAGTTTATTTATATACTGATCATGAAGCTCTGAAGTATATTTCCGGACAACAAAAGCTTAACTCTAGGTGTGCAAAATGGGCTGAATACATCCAGGAGTTCACTTTCATTATTAAGCATAAGGCTGGAGCTCAGAATCAAGTTGCTGATGCCCTTAGTCGAAAGAAGAGTTTGCTCTCTACAATGCATTCTACTATTCTTGGATTTGATTCTTTTCAGGAGTTATATCAAGAAGACCCCTACTTTTCCAAGATCATTCCCAATGCACATGAAAAGAAGCTTGTTGATTTTACTGTATGTGATGGTTTTCTTTTCAAAGGAACCGTTTATGTGTGCCGGATTGTTCTCTTCGACAGCGGGTGATCGATGAAGTTCACCATGAAGGACATTTTGGGCGCGACAAAACTGTACAACTCGTCTCAGCCAAATACTTTTGGCCTCATTTGAAACGTGATGTACATCGACATGTGATGAGGTGTCGACGTTGCCAAATTGGAAAGGGACAAGCTACTAATGCCGACCTTTATTTGCCTTTGCCGATTCCACATGCCCCATGGGAGGATATCTCTATGGACTTTGTCCTTGGACTACCACGCACAAATAGAGGTATGGATTCGATCTTTGTTGTTGTCGATCGATTTTCCAAAATGGCACATTTTATTCCATGTCGAAAAACTATGGATGCTTCGCGTATTGCTGACTTATTTTTTAAAGAAGTCTTTAAGTTGCATGGCATTCCGAAGACCATTACTTCGAATCGGGATACAAAATTTCTTAGTCATTTTTGGCGACAACTGTGGAAGAATGTTGGTACTAAACTGCAAAATAGTACTGTGTTTCATCCCCAAACAGATGGACAAACTGAGGTCGTCAATCGAACATTGGGAAATCTATTAAGGACTCTGATCAATAATAATCCCCGTTCTTGGGAGACACGGTTGTCACTTGGAGAATTTGCATATAATTGTGCTGAGAACCGTAGCACTGGATATAGTCCATTTATGATTGTATATGGTCGACAACCGAACACTGCTCTTGATCTTGCACCAATTCCTTTTGCTGAGAAGTTGAGTAGCAAAGTCGACGATATTGTTTCTCAAATGAAGACAATTCATGAAGATGTGCGCCAAAGACTAGAGAGCAAAACTGAATCCTATAAAACGAACATCGACAAGCGGCGGTGTGAAGTTATCTTTGAACCTGGAGATTTTGTTTGGGCTTATCTACCACCAGAGCGTTATCCCGTTGGAACTTATAACAAGCTTAGTGATCAAAAGCTTGGACCTCTCGAAGTTCTTGAGCACATTAATCCTAATGCGTATAGATTAAATCTTCCTTCTCATATGAAGATTCACGAAGTCTTCAACGTTCGACATTTAACACCTTATGTGGGCAATTCTTCTGATGATGATGGCGAGAATTCGAGGACGAATTCTTTTAAAGATGGGGAGGATGATGCAGCCCGCATTGAAGACCAACTCTCTCAACCAAGAAGATCGGCCCGCATTCAAGCTCGACAAAACCGTGGAGCCGTATTGACATCTTGAGTCCATCCCGGAATCTGGAAAGACACCTTGGGAGCCATGAAGACGTTATGTTTTTATTATTTCTCCTAGTTTTAATGTTCTGTCTTGATTTCTCCTAGTTTCAATGCTCTGTCTTTATTTCTTTGACGATATAAGCCATCCAATTTATCTAAATCGCATCACAATTGACTAATAATTGTTAATTTATTCTAATCTAACAACCTAAATATAATTAATTAAATCTAAACCAACCTTAAGCATAATTAGCCAACTAATCCAGGATTAGTGAGATTACTCACCAAATCGCACGCAAATCGGATCAATCCGACGGCGGCGACGCGAGGAACGAAACTTCCCAAAGCACGGCTCAGGTTCGAGGCCCGGAAACGGCCCAAAACTGCCCACGAACCGGCCGGAAACCCATTTTCCAGCTATTGATCACGGCCAAACGAGGCTGCTCAGGTGACTAAGATGGCAGAGCAAGGTCGGCGGAGGGTGAGGGGGACGCCGGGGAGGTCTGGCGGAGTAGAATGGCGGTCGAAGGTGGCCAGACGGGGGCTGATCGGGGCGGAACCGAGCTGAGCAGGGGCCGATTCGCACAGGGGAGGAGCGGCAGCAGCGACGGACGCGGGCGGAGCGCACGGCGTGCGCGGGCGGGCGGTCCGGCTCCGGCGCAGCGGCAACGGGCGGCTGGCTGCTATCTTCGTGCGCTTGCAACTTCCGCTCGAGCTTCTGCTTTCTGGTTTCACTTGCTCGAGCGTGCGGAGGAAGGAAGAAGAAGAAGAAAGAGAGAGAGAGAGAGAGAGGATAAGGTTGGACCTGTCAAAATGAGGAGAGAGAGAGAGAAGTCGGTGGGGGGCTGTCCGCACGAAAGAAAAGGCGAGAGAAGAGAGAGAAAAGAGAGAAAAAGGAGAGGAAAAGAGAGAGAAAGAAAAGGGGGAGAGAGAGAAAAAGGAAAAAGAAAATGCATAATGCCTTTATGCCAATTTTCCTTTTCTCTTTTTCTTTTCCTTTTTATTTTCTTTTGGTCTTCAATTCTTCCTCCGCTAATTTCTTTATTGAAATTTCGGACTCATCAATAAATTGACGAACGATGAGACAAGGTCCTAAAAAGGAATTATGACGCGCTTAAAATTCGATTCTCGAAATCGAGTTCAATTTCGTGGTTAACAATCGATCAGACGTGATTTTAGTCCAATCCAACAAATTGAGTAGCTTTTAGGGATTTTACTGCAGATACATCCCTTAACGGCTTCACCCAATAAGTTAATTAACTCGTGAGTGATCAGCTCAGAGAAAAAGGACCGTAAACACGTTGACGAAATGCCCATTTCACTTTATCGAAACGGGGTCGAATTTCAAGATGTCACAAACTGCATTATGGAAATTCATTAAGTGCCATCGTTCTCGCTAGGGTTTAGTGGAAGAGAAACTTTTCTTTGATCGGAGCAATAATCTGAGAAAATGTATTGAGGTATACATAGCATGGAGGAGACAATAGGATGTGGGATACATGTGGCTTTACAACAAGGCCATTTTTGGCAATTGATTTTGTCAATTTGATATTCCGATCTCCAAAATCTCATGCATGAAATGTATGGTCGGGAGAGCTCCGTTACTTCGTAGGAACTGACAATACCATTCTCTAAGCATTTCTTTGTCTAAAAATACCTAAGTAGATACGTTTTAGTGTTGATTGCTTCTTGTTGATAAATTTGTCAATCAACTTCTCAAATCTTCTTTTACTGATAATTTTCAAGTTGTGTTGTCGATGACTTCATTGGCAATTTATCGATCCTTTCAAATTGTGGACTGTTTTGTTTTATCAATGATTTCTATTTTCAACAAACCCCACTCTTATATGTTAGCAAAATATAAAAATGATTGTTGAAGATTTGAGTAAGTTGGCTATTGAACTCTAGATTTGGTGTGAGAAGAAGAAGAAGAAGAAGATTGCGCACGGCTTTCATGTAAGATTGTCAGCCGAATAAGAAAGTCAAAAGAAAAGGGATAACATAAATGAAGAGAAGGAGGAGTCGCAAGAAAAATTGGCCAGTAAAAATTGTGGGCTTCGTTTGTCCTCTTTCATTCATTGCATGGATCAAATAAAGAGGAAAGAAGGGTGAAGGCCCATTAATGCATGCACATGTATGCATGCCACGAAAAATTGGAGGGGGCCGTTGCTATTGCAGAGATTTGTCTTGCAGGCACCGTTGCCATTATTTAATGTTTGTGTGTTTCCTTTTAGTTTTGTTGACTTTTGTAGTTACACTTTAATGTTAACGGAAGGAGTGTTGAAGATTTCGTGTGTGCTATGTTTATCTTCATCTCTATTGTAATTTAGTGTTCTGCTATTATGTAAGATGTGTAAGGGGTGTGTTGTAAAAGAGTAGCCACCACAAAATATTCTAAGAGCAACTTCTCCCTCCAGTTTTCATTTGTGTCTTGTTCCGAAATTTTCGAAGTTGCCATTAATTTTTTCCTTTTTGGTTCCAACACCATTGACTAGTCTGTCTTGTCAATAATAAAAATCTGGTCATCTTTTGGTGTCAACAATAATGAAAATATATGTGTTGATACATCTTAACGGGAACTAAATTAGTAAAACATAGAAATTATATTATGTTAGTTTGATTTATGTTAATGTCAGTAGGGTAAGTAATATTTTGGTCTGTTGTGATTAATGAAGAACAGTGACAGAATTTTGTGATCAATTGCGTCGCTATCTGCCCCCACCTCCCCTTTTATTATTAGATTTTTTTTTTTTAGATACGAATATTTTATTATTAGATTAGATAAACACGTTTTACTCAACTTTCTTGAGGCGAAAGAGACTGATGCTGAAACATCACGTGAGAGAGAGAGACAAACACATTTTACTCAACTTTCTTGAGGCGAAAGAGACTGATGCTAAAACATCACGTGAAGAGTGAGAGAGAGAGGTTACAGAGATCCAAGACTAAAAGTCAGCCGCCGCGGTGCCCGTAAATAAACATGCAGGGGTTACGAGCAATCGCCATACCCACGTCGGAGACTGCAGAGAACGAAACCAAGCTAACACAAACCGCTTTCTTTGTTCTTTCTCAGTGAAAGCCACCAGTGTGCGCGTTTGCGTGATCAAGTACCGAGTGTGTGCAGGCAAATGTTCATCAAACCAGCGATATAAAAGAAAATGATCAACAAATCGATCATAATAAAGTTTTTTTTTTATCATAATAAAGTAAATATGTGAAAATATGTCTTCTTCTTCTCCTCCTCTTTCTGAAATATGGCGCTTCAGATGGATTAGGTCTCTCCAGGCATGTGCAGTTGAATTGATCATGTTGGACGAGTCTAAGGAGTAAGTTCTTGCAGCCTCTTGATCGCGCTTGGGTCGCTCTGTGGGCTGAAGGTTAAAAATAGCTAGGTTATCGATGCTTCTTTTACTTTTCTTATCATTACATCTTCAAATGGAAATCAAACTTGGTATACGCAAACAACCCCGTCAAGATCCAAGAGATTCAAATGTACTTACGAAGCTGTCAGAAATGGAGGAATAGGCCAAGCACGAGAGAAGACTCAAGGTTTTCTTGTATTTCTGTATATCTGATTTACATTGTATGATGTCCTATTAATAATACATTAAATGTCTAACTAAAGAAAAAGAATATTCATCAAATCAAATCTAATCACAGATTGACATAATTAAATAATCACAATCTTCTGTAATCTTGGATTGATTGATTACAATCTTCAGCTTGATTTGTGCATATCTCCAACAGAAGCCCTGCATCAAAATGACAAAAACCCTTGAAAAGGAAAGGCCATGGAGTGGGAGAGAGGGATCAAACCAGCGTTCACTAGAAACACCCAACGGCCAACTCATCTCAATGTGTCACCATCCGGCACCACATAAGCATGTCATATCTCAGGCCCCTCCCATTCCTATATAATTGGTATCCATCCTCTTTCCCACTTGCACTACAGATCCATTATAATCCACACTGACCAGCACTCGCAGTTGTACTTGGCTGGGAGCTAGAAAACGAGACCACCGAGAGAGAGAGAGAGAGAGCGAGAGATGAAAATGATGGAGGCGAGGAAGGATGTGATAAATAATGACTTTGCAGAGAAAGAGAGCAACTGCATCAGCGGGCAATCGTCCGCGTCCTACCTGGTGGGGAACGACTTGACGGTGTCGGTCCCCGCTGGTTCCTAGAGGAAACTGCTAAACCAGCTCAGTGGGTACGCTCAGATGGGTCGGATCTTGGCCGTCATGGGTCCTTCCAGCTCCGGAAAATCCACTTTCCTCGACTCATTGGCAGGTTTCTCCGCTTCTCTCTGCCAACCTCCTCATTTCGGAACATTTTCTGGCAACAATATATCCATTTACTTGGCCTTGTTGTATTGCATTTTTATTTGAGTTATTAAACAGTCCACCGGTGAAATCCGAATTCCACCTTCGAAGCTCTACGTACGAAACTCCTAGTGATACCGATACTGTTACCGAAAGATCAAGACAACAAGCATTGCCCATATATGGAAAATATAGCAACTTAATATAGTCACCAAAATCATTAATAGCATCGAAAAAGTTGCAAGAGGCTACGATGATAACCCCTTTCCATTGCCAGATCTGGTAGTGTAGAAACGAAAGTGCAGCAAAGTGTTTATTCTCATATGAATTGGGTCTCCCATGTATATTGATGCTATTCTCTATCGATATCTATTATATATAGTTAAACTCACTTTATTTGAAGATTAAAAATAGAATTACATTAAAAAAAATACGGCTTATAGAAGTAAAATAGTGATGATATAATTATTTTTGTAACTAATAAATTCACTTAATATAAATTCTAATAGCGTAATAAAATTCTTATAAAAAAAATTAAAAGATGAATAGTATTTAAGTGTAACTAGTTCATAGTTATATCATTTCATTTGACTTGATATCAAAATCCTTTGACATTGAGGCGCAAACATACTCTACAACGATTTTGTCTCTCATTTATATTGATGTTATTCTTTTTCTTTCTTGAATTATAATATATAATTGAAATCATGTCATTAGAAGAAGAGAATAAAATTAGCTAACGAAAAAAAATTAAGAAGATACAACTCTTAAATTTCCGGTAACTAATATCAATATCACGTGGGAGTTTCCATATATGGTGCACTGAAAGTGGGATTCGGATTCCACTAGCAGAGGACATAGAATAACTCTGACTAGTCCGCCATGGTTTTAAAAAAGAAAAGAAACTCTTGATTTGATCAGCAAGACCACATTAATTATATCATGCTATGATAACATAGCGTATTTTTGTTACACCCATGTAAGCTTGAGGGTTTTGGCAACAAAAAAAAGGTTTTTGAGTATTGATTTAATAGTGGTCATAATTTAAAATTGTAATTAGTTGTATGCCCTTTGTAAGGGACATGTTTTGTTAATTTGTAAGATGTCTGTGATTTATGTTAATGTTCAAACTATTGAAAAACCTACAATCAAGTCAAAGACAAACGCAACCATTGGCCACTCTTCCCACATGGGAAGGGGGAGGTGGGGAGTTCGTATCCTCACCTTCTCAAGTGGGTTGAGGTGAGCACTATTTAGCTTCAACTTCGGGTTTTAACTTTCACGCCCTACAAAGATGCGGAGCAAAAGTCTAAGAGTGAGAATTAGAGTAAAAGTAAAGTAATACAGAAAAAAAAAAAATCAAAGACTAGGCACATGTATGAAGCATCAATTACTTTATTTACTATTTGAGTCGTATGTCCGTGAAAGGAGTGCCAATTCATCAAATCGAGAGATTCTTGAAAGTCAAGACAAGCAAGGTAGCTGTAATGATGAATAAGAAAGTTGGGACTTTTTTTCATGATCTAATCCTCTTAAAAATCACCACTCCCTAAAAAATCTCCAACTTTATATTTACATCCTAATTTTGCCTTGTACTTAAAAAAAGTTTCTAACTTTCACTTTAGTTTCAAATCAACTTGACATCCCAAAATCGCCACTAATTTTTTTCTCATGTCATCAATATTGGAGGTTCTTGTCATTCCGTATGAAGGTGAGGGTGTTTAAGAAGACGTGAGTTCCGATTGTAAACCTCTAACTAGCTTTAGTATTGAAAATTTCAAAGAAAATAGTTGCTTGTTTTGAACGTGGGGGCAAATTTGGGACTACGGTGAAATTTTGTGTTTTTTTCTTATATATATATAAAAAGAAGTTTGGGACATGATAATTGAGGGTTTTCTAGAGAATTAACCTCGTTTTTTTTGTCATGTTCTTATTATGGCCCAATTTTTTTATTTCATAAGAAAACCACAAATCAATGGTACCCCCAATCCAGTAGTTTGTATCCAATGACGTTGTCCAAGATTCGACCCACCATTCCATGTGTACTTGGCAGAATCTTAATGAGGGTCAATGTGGGTGCCAAATGAAATTGGTATTTCATTATGGGACTGAAAAAATTTGGACTAAAATTAGGCCACAATTTGAAGTTAATGAATATATGGATCAGGGCTTTGATCCAAAGCCATTATTTCTCAATATATTTCTACGAGAGAAGAAATTGAGTCAACATTGAAATTCAAGGTAAAGTTGATGCCCTTTAAAAGGAGTCGCGCTTTATGAAAGTGCTTTTACGGATCATGGCCCAGAGACTTTCCTGAATCCGGGGTCGACCCGTCCACTTTATCCCTCGGCTTGACAAGACAACTTCAATTTAAAGGGATTATTTGGTTGCTTGTAGTTGATATGGGACAAGAATAGTGTAGATACAAACAATTATGGCTTACACATTCCATATTTTAGGTGCATAATTGCATTTACTACATAAGTACGTATACACCAAGAAATACGTGTTTCAACCGGTTAGTAGCCACTTTAGTTGACTACTTACTATGTTTTGCTTTTTAGCAGGTCAAATTTCTTCTGACGTCAGAAAAGAGGGAAATATTTCCCTAAGTGGGAGGAAGATGGTGTGACATCCTGAAATTCGACCCCGTTTCGATAAAGTGAAATGGGCATTTCGTCGACGTGCCTATGGCCTTTTTCTCTGAGCTGATCACTCACGAGTTAACTGACCTATTGGGTGAAACCGTTAAGGGATGTATCGGCCATAAAATCCCTAAAAGCTACCTAATTGGTTGGATTGAGCTAAAATCACCTCTGATCGATTTTTAACCACGAAATTGAACTCGATTTCGGGAATCGAATTTTAAGCGTGTCATAATTCTTATTTTTAGAATCCTATCTCATCACTCGTCAATTTATTGACGAGTCCGAAATTTCAATAAAGAAATTATCGGAAGAAAAATTTGAAGTCCGAAAAGAAATTTGAAAGGAAAAGGAAAAGAGAAAAAAAATTAGGTATTTCCTTTTTCTCTTTTTCCTTTTTCCTCTCTCTCCCCCTCTCTTTTCTTTTCTTTCTTTTCTTTCTTTTCCTCTCTTTTCTTTCTCTCTCTCTCTCCTCTCCCCTTTCCCCCCATCCGTGCGATTTCCACCCCCCCCACCGCCTATTCTCTCTCTCTCTTTTCCTCTTTGACTGGTCAAGACTTATCCCTTCTCTCTTCTCTCTCTCTCTTCTCTCCCCTCTCTCTTCTTCCTTCTCGTGCACGATAGAACCAGCTTCTTCTTCTCCTTCTTTCTTCATGCTCGAGCGAACCAGAAGCTGCAGCTCGCCGCCGCTGCACCGTCGCTGCCCGTCCCGCCACCGCACCGCCGCTCGCACGCTCGCTCGACGCCGCGTGCGCCCAGGCGTCTCTCTCCCGCTCGGCCCAGCTCTGTTCGCTCCTGTTCCAGCTCCGTTCGCCCATCTCCAGCCACCTCCGGCCACCGCCCAACCCCGCCGGACCACCCCCGCGACCCCCTCGCCCTCCGCCAGCCTTCCCCCGCCGCCCTAGCCGCCGGAGCTGCTCCGTTCAGCCGCGACCAGCAAGACCCACGGAGTGGGTTTCAGCACCTTCAGGCCCGCTTTTGGACCGTTTCCCGGCCCCGAACCCGAGCCGTGCTTTGGGAACAATCGTTCCTCGCGTCGCCGCCGTCGGATTGATCCGATTTGCGCGCGATTTGGTGAGTAATCTCACTAATCTTGGATTAGTTGACTAATTATGCTTTAAGGTTGGTTTAGATTTAATTAATTATATTTAGGTTGTTAGATTAGAATGAATTAGCAATTATTAGTCAATTGTGATGTGATTTAGATAAATTGATTGTGCAATTAGCAAGTAGATGGTCTACTAATTATTGGAAGTGCCTCGGGATTTTTCCCGACCCTTAGTGGGCTCCAATTAGGCTTTTCGGGCCTAAGTGGATTTTTTTAGTATTTAAATATCAATTTTCGGAGTTAAATTAAATAATTATTTATTTTCCGAAAATTCAAGGGAGATGGTTCGGAACCGGAATATTATGCGGATGACTGTGGTGAAGTTCGTTTATTTAATCAGACTTTAATTTGAGCTAAATGGGATTTTTAATATTAATTATTTAATATTCGAAATTAATTAAATAATTATTTATTTTCCAAAAATTCAATTGAGATGGTCTAGAACCGGAAAATTATGCTGATGACCGTGGTGAAGTCCTTTTATTTAATCGGGCTTTATTTTGAGCTAAATTGAATTTTTAATATTAATTATTTAATTTTCGAAATTAATTATTTAATTAATTATTTTTCGGAAATTAAGATTTTGATGGCCGACGACCGAAATCTCGTGCTGATCGTCGTGGCACAGTTTGTTTATTTATTTGAGCTCTACGTTGTATGGAATTGAATAAATTGTGATATTTTATGGATTTACTCTAAATTGATTGGAATTGATTGTGATTGAATTGTTGATTGGTAAATGGCCAAGTATGTTATTCAACATTTATAATGCTTTGTTGACTTGATTTAATTATTTGATTGAGAAATCGTTGGGCATTGGTTGTCGATATTTAAAGTAAATTGGTAACCACTGCAAAGAGGACACGTGGGCTTGGTGAATTGGAATGTCACCTGGAGAATGCACGTGAGTTCAGTGGTTGAATATGTCACCTTGGCAAAAAGGTCGCCTGAGAGAATGCACGTGGCTCGGAGACTTGGTATGTCGTCCTGGAGAATGCACGTGACTCGGTGACAGGATTTGGCATTTAAAAGGACACGTGGCTCGGTGATCTGATGCATCACTTTGGTAAGCGAGTACCTTAGAGAATGCACGTGGGTCCAGCATTCCGGAATGGCATCTAAAAGGGCACGTGGCTCGGTGAATTGATGCATCACCTTGGTGAGATAGCACCTTAGAGAATGCACGTGGGCCCGGGCATCGTAAAAAGGACACGTGGCTCAGTGGCTTGATGTACCACCTTGGCGAAGAGGTCGCCTTAGAGAATGCACGTGGGTCCGAGGTTTGAGGCACGTGGCTCGGAGACTTGGAAGGTCATCCTGGAGAATGCACGTGGCCTAGCTTTTAAATATCCCACAGTGGGGATTGAATTGTATGACATGTAATCGACTAGTTCGATTTGTTTGAAGCGAATGGTTGTTTATTGTGAATTGTACTGACTTGCAGGTGGGATCAGAGGCCAAGGTAAGTCCTCTGCCCTGTGCGTGTTTAGGCAGCCTTTAATATATTGGTTTACTAATCGGGCTTAGTGAGGTAGAACTCGCTGAGACGTAGTCTCATCCCAGTTTGGGGAAACCATTTCAAGACCCCGCTGAAGAGCTGAGGAGGAGGAATCCGAGAAGGAGAACTCGGAGGTGAGATTTGAAGAGAAGGATTTTTGGAAGAAGAAGATAATCCTGAGAAGGGCCTTGAGTACGGCCCAGGTGGACTGAGATGTTATCTTCTTTGATATCTCCATTTTGATGTGAATAGAGTTTAGAATAAAAAGTTGTGAAGTGTTATGGTTTGTGTTTTGTATAAAAGTTTGGTTATAAATTTCAATATGAAAAATATGGCCCTGCTTTTCTATCATATTGTTTTATTGTCTGGGGATTTTAATTGCTTCCGCATGTGCTTAATAAAAGAAGGGGTCGGCGATACATTGTCCTGAGATATCACATTATAAAATCGACCAAGGTAGAAGGATGTGTGTGTGCCCGAGGATCGGGGCGTGACAGATGGGGTTCCTAAACCACAATGATCTGGTAAGCATATCAAAGTTCTTAGGCATAAAGTTAGCTTTTGCTGTAAATTATTTGTTGGGGCAGATTTAATATAACAAAGTAAAATAGATTATGAGAGGAGTATCTTGACTCTTGCAGAAGATAATTCTCTTTATTTTCAGGATTACTATCATCAAAAATTTCAAAGTGGTATTCCATGACATACAAAAGAGTTTTTGTTTCCCGCAAAACCCCAACTATTCATTCGATTAACTAAAAGGAAACTTTAGTCCGGTAATTCTTAGATCATCATTGGAAAAACAAGATTGCTTCCATCAGCTCAATCCTAGCAATAGTTTCAGTTTGGCATACTACTCTGACCAGTGACCTCTAAAATGGCACATCACTAGGCCACTCTTCTGTCAATTTTGTTTCATGAAGCATTCCTTTAGCCTTCAAAAGATTAAATCAAATTTTCAACTTCCTCTTATTTTAATCTAGTGGTTTATGTGTATGACTGAACGATATTCTTATAATCAAAATTTGGCAAAAAAAAAAAAAGAGTCAAAAAATTTGGCTGGTTGGGACATGTTTCTCCTTTCTAAAATTTGAGCTTGTAAAACAAATAAATTTCTATCTAACGATTGACATTTCAATCAAGGTCCCATGCTTGCATTTAGATGTGAGAATATCTTTAGGATTGAATTGGGAATTAGAGAACTGGACCGATCACTGATTCGGTTCTAGGTTCCAATGCACCCCAGTCCAGTTCCATTATTTTAGGAATCGATGGTTCCCGTGGGAACTAAGAACTGAAAATCAAACTGATAACTGAGAATCAAGAAAACCCTAAAGAGAGGCTTTTTACTTTTTGCTAATAAGAACTTAGATGTGCTTATAGAGGGGTTTATATTAATTTTTCTTGCAATCAATAACAATCAATGTGCATGAGGTCGCCAGTAGTTGAAATAAGGGTTACTCCTAGGAAGGTTTATAATTCTCTACTAATAGTCACTTATAAAGTTCTAATAAAGGAATTAGACCGAGACTTAACATAAAAGGTTTTCAAATATTAGCAGCTGGATAAAGTGGCAATAGTGTCAAATATTGCACTAATTTTCCAAGACCATTAGATCTATTCTAGTTTCATTTCCTAAAAGCAAACATATAACAATTGTGTTTTGTTGTAATTCATATCATTCTATGTTGTTCACAGACTGAATAAATTACCCTACATAGCATTATCTAGTGGGAATATGCAATGGCGAGTATCATACTATTACAAAATTTCACATGGCATTCAATATATTCAAGGTACTTTTGTTGTGCCCATTAAAACAAAATTGGAATCCATGGACCTTTTGCTCTATAAGACCGTAAATATGGTGATTAGTTTGGTCATGATCTTCACTGGATATTGGCCAAAGCTTATGTTATCACATGTTAACATGCATGTCGATAATCTAGAAATTAATTTCTCGCTTGGTTTAATTATAACACATTCTACTTATATTCTATTATTGATATGTATGTGTGAAATTGACGTATATAACATGTCAATGGTGGAAGGATGTGAGGCAATGACTTTCATTACGTGTGAGGGATGTGGATGATTGATGACTAAAATTCAATAACTTAGGTTTCATGTTATGTGTTTTGAACTTTTTATTATTTATTTTATTTTAACGTTCATCTTTTATAGATTATTTCTATTGACAAATGAAAAACTATCATTTTTGCTTTTGCATTCACTATCATTTTGCTTCACTAAAACTGCCAAAAAAAAGAAAAGAAAAGAAAAGAAAAAAAAACGAAAAAGAACATGTTAGACCATAAAACCAATCTTAGAACTTATGACAAGACAAAGTTACAGGTTCCATGGTATAGAAGACAAGTTTTATGTTTAAAAAAATGGGAAACCTATTATAATGGGTAGGTTCTAGATTTCAAGTGGAATCGGGACTACTCACCCCTACTTAAATCTTCTCATTTTGGCATTTTTTCAGTCCTATGTGACCCAAGAAAATCTTTTCTTGGGTACTCTCACTGTCAAAGAGACAATAGCTTACACAGCTCATCTGGGGCTTTCTTCCAAAATGACGAAAGCCGAGATCGACGAGGTGGTAGAAGCAAACATAAAGGAGATGGGACTTGGAGACTGCGCAGAAAACAAGATTGGTAACTGGCACTTGAGGGGCATAAGCAGTGGAGAAAAGAAAAGACTCAGCATCAGTCTTGAAATGGTCACAGACCCGCTGATCTTGCTCCTTGATGAGCCTACCACAGGCTTAGACAGTGCCTCGGCTTTTTCCGTGGCAAGAGCTCTAAGAAATATTGCAGATGAAGAAAGAATAGTTATTTGCTCAATCCACCAGCCCAGCAGTGAAGTTTTCGATCTTTTTGATGATTTACTCCTTCTGTCGAGTGGAGAAACTGTGTTTCTAGGAGAAGCCAAAATGGCCATTGAGGTAATAAAGAGTCAACACTTCATTCTTACTAAGACATTTTGGCTGTGCAGAAGCAAGATAATGTAATTTTAAGTCCTGGTGCAGTTCTTTGCAGATGCTGGATTTGCTTGTCCGAGGAGGAGAAATCCCGCTGATCACTTTCTGCGGTGCATTAGCTTGGACTTCGATTCTGTAACTGCTACTATTGCTTTCTCATAGAAGCTATGTTAGAGTTTTAAACCGAGCACTTCTATACTCTGCATCAGTTCTTGTGATATGTAAAGTGACTTCCGAATATAATTATCAGGGCTTGCTATTTTATTTTGCAGCAAACTCCAGCATCATCTGGTTTTTCAATGAACATGAAAACAGCAGAGATTAAAGCCACACTCATCCGAAGTTACAAATCCTCAAAGTATTCATGCAAAGTTAGGAAAAAAAATGCAAGAAATTGCAGCTACTGTAAGCACTCCAACTCAGAAGAAATAAAAATCAAGATAATGCTTATGCAGTCATTTTTCCTGTCTTTCCTGCTTACCATAGTTAATGAACAATGTCTCCAACTGTGATTTTTGAAACTAATGGAGTTACATCTATATTGAAGTAGCAATTTCCAGAACTGATGTCTTCAAAATTGAATCTCTTCTGTTGAATGCTGAAGGATTATCAGGTCTGCCAGTTGAATAAGAATACTAATTCCAGCAAGTGGAAGCAGCTCAGGGTTTTGACTCATCAGTCCTTCATCAACATGTATAGGGACATTGGATACTCCTGGTTGAGGATCGTGCTCTACATTTTATCATCAATAAGTGCTGGAACTCTATATTTTGACATCGGATACGACAATGCGGCAATTATCAACAGAGGAAAGTTTGTTTCATTCCTCTTCGGCCTCATGGTATGTTTGTCTTGTGGTGGTGTCCCTTTCTTCAGTGAAGAGCTGAAGGTATAGCAAAGCATCAAGGCTGATCGATTTTCAGCTATTATATATCAGTAGTATCTTCATACTTGAGGTGATATTGCATGATTTGTTGCTAGGACTAGAACTAAGTTTCCTCTGCAGGACAGACAAGCTCCACCATGATAGGCTTGAAGTTGCATGTTGAAGCCTAAGACACTGTAAATAACACAAATCTAACTAAAGAACTTTTCCTCCGTTTGAACTGTTGGATTTAGTGTATGCGGACGCTTTTGCTGCAGGGTGTAACCTTCCTTTATAATCAATATATTAGTGTGGTTTCTGTCAGAAAAAACTAAAGAACTTTTAGTTGATGGCCTACTCCAACTCATAGTCACAGAGGAATGTGAGTATTGCACAATCAATTGGAGAGATTAAAGCTAAATCAACTAACTTTTTTCAAGGGATGCTTAAGATTATTCATATGGGATCGATCTCATCATCAAAGCAAGAATATACATTAATTACATAAAAAAGGAGAAATCTCGGCAGCGTATGACATCCTTTTCTTGTCCATCTCAGGTATTTTATGCCGAGAGACTCAATGGACATTATGGTGAGACCCTGTTTGTGCTTGCGAATTTCCTTTCTTCGCTCCCTTTCCCGGTGACAAATTCTCTGCTTTCAGGAACAACGATATTCTACATGGTGAAGCTTCATCCAGGATTCTCTCACTATGGTTATTTCTGCATTAACTTCTTCTGCTGCACCACCATTATTGAGAGTTGCATGATGGTTGTGAACTCATTTGTCCCCAACGCCTCGATGGCTGTAGTAATTGGAATTAGTGTCAACGTAAGCAAATTTTCTCTCTTAAACTTCCCTTCCTGTAATCCTTATAAATTACGTTGTCGTTCATAGCTAATTTTTGTGGATTTAGGTTCTAATGATGATGGCATCACAGATCTTTAGACTTCTTGCTGATCTTCCCAAGTTCTTTTGGCGGTACCCCATGTCCTACATCAGTTTTGCCAAGCGGGCAGTTGAGGTAGTTAGTATATAGTGATTAGCTATTTTTTTCCGAAATCAAGCTTGAAAATTTATCAGCATAGTTATGCATAGAGCCATGACATGGAAGACATTTATCTTCAGTTTCAATAATATCGTCTGCCTAGTAAAACAAAATCAGGAGCATGCGCTACTACTTGCATTGCATGTTTGAACTCATTGAAGTTAAAATTCTCATCTTCCGCCTGAGGTACATTTATGAGAAGGAAATCTCAGACAACATAAATTAAGTAAGATGCCTTTTATTTTGATGTGAAGAAATGGGTTGAATGGTCAGACGGTTCCGCCACTCCCTTCTTCCTTTTTGGATTGTTGACCCGCTCTTCCATATGCTAGAGGTTAGGTTAACCAATGTAATAATGTAATACTATGAAAATTCTGTTATCAGTCTCGTTCATAGATTGATCAAAACACCACCAGGCTTCACCACATGTTTCACTCCTCTTTACTCAAGCTAGAGCTTCAGATAATCAAGGCTTCTCAGAAGTAGTTCTGCAACTAGCCATGGCAGTCAACAATACAAGCATATGATTTGGATCAGTGACTTCGAGTTCTCCCAAATATTTCATGAATTACAAGTCACTCATACAAATCATTCACACGCCTTGCAGGGTCAATACAAGAATGTCATGACTGGTCTTGAGTTTGATTCAGCAAAGCCAGGAGAACCACAACTGAAAGGCGAGATGATCCTCAAAACACTTTCGGCATATCACTGGATCATTCCAAGTGGTGGGATGTAGCTGTGCTTCTGTTTCAACTGTTTGTTTACAAAGTACTGCTCTTGTTAGTGCTTAGGTACAAGAAGAGAATAGCCCCTCAGTTATGGTTGTCGTCACAAGTGTTACTCAGGGTGTCTTGACAGATGATTTCGGTGCCAAATAGCAGCTAGCATCCCTTATGTTTCCAGAACATACTTACTTTATTGGCAACTAATGTGCACCATGGTTATGTAAATGATGCATATGTCTCTAGTTGTCGCAAGTTCTAAATGCAATTCACCTTTTTCACTTCAATTTTATGACTAATTTGATATTGGTATACGTAACGTGACAAAATTTAGACCTAATGCTCGGCCCGAGGTCCACCACTTCCTCTTTGTAACTAATGTAGATTATAAACCTCTTACAAAGCACAAAATTTGGACATACAGCATTGGACAGACAGCCCGTTTAGTGCCTCTCTCTCTCTCTCTCTCTCTCTCTCTCTCTCTCTCTCTCTCTCTCTGCTACAAGCTACTGCGAGATTCGATGTAATGGATAATAAAGTACATTGATTACAAGCAAAACATATGTCACGCAATGAGTTACAACTTATATTGAAAATAAAGATTAAGCAATTCAAGGGTTGTACAAGAGTTAGATATAGCTTGCACTCATTTACAAAATAGGAGGTAAAGCGTAAACTGTCTTTGAACAGCCTCTCTGTCCCCTTTTGGCGCACCAAACATTTGGACACCGAGTTTATCATACCCATGACCTCCAAATCTAATCCATGGCTGTGAAAAAGACCCAGATGGAATATTCAGATCTCTCTTTTCCCCAAAAACCGAAAGGGCCAAATATGTAAAAGCCAAGAAAGTGTACTTGTCCTCGATTGCCCAACTTTTGAGGCGCCCAGGATAAACAAAATCATCATAACTTTAAGATGCTTTGCAAGAAAAACCGGTATCCTCATCCTTCCTACTTATTTCTTCTGTTTTTTCCGCACAGCATTATTGCCAATGCGTGCTCTGGATGCTTTATGATTTCTCATTGAGGTTTCCATGCTCATGCTACCTTTTAGTTCCATCTTTCTCTTTTCCCCGCTTTTAAGTTTGTCAAAAGTCCTCTTCCTTTTCTTTCCAGATTCGTTGGATTGAATCTTAGAAAATTTCCCTGCAGCCAAATCACCATTCTTTTTAGAACCTTCTAATCTGCCATCAGCAGTAAGAGAAGTTTCATATTGGAGCCATCTTTGTTCTTCAATCTCCTTTTGTATCCTCATCCCCTGACATCTTTCTGATCTGCGGAAGCTTCCTTGTTCTCTATCCCGCCTTCATTTGAGGTCTTGTTTCGCCGATTCTAAAAGGTCAAACATGTGATCATTTTACAAAACAATATTACAACCTCCAGAAATCATGCGCTGCTAAATATAATTTCTGTAGGATACACATCCAAGCGTTGTTGAATTCATTACCTCCATAACTGTCTTAAGAAGACCCTTGTACTTTTCTGGGGTAACAAGCTGAACAGCAGTAAAACCACACTTCCTAGTCATTATCTCAAGAATGACTGTGACCTGCATATACAGTGATAATGGACATTCATTACAAGATAGCAAAAAAGAGGCGCTTGGAAGGATGTGTGCATGGAATTATCACAAAAAACTTAGCAAACTCCCAGTAAATTTCACATGCCTTTGATCTGAAGTGATGCCTGGAGACAGATGACCATGAAATAACACCATCGACAATGTCTGAAAGTAAACTCTGAAGGTCTTCATTTCGTAAGCAAGACACTACTACTTTCACAAAACCTAGAACAGCCTGCAAAATGTGTACGAAGTAACTCTCAAGCCATGCCAATTGGGGCAAGAATCTACTTTGGTAATGGTATACTCACTTTTATCACTTCCACCGCTTTGCTTTGTAGCAGAGAAAGAACAGAAGGAAGAAGATCAGGAATTGATAGACAGATATCTGTATCCTTGTAAACTAGTACGGACAATGCAGAAACAGCTCCACTTGTAATTTGAGGTGATGAACCAGAAAGATAGCCCACTATCTGAAAGCACGTTATTTAGAATCAAAACACTATTGCTTGAACAAAATTACAATCCCGAGAATTGCAATTGTCCAGTAATAAATCACTGTTAAGAAGTACAAGCAGAAAGGAAAATTGCAGATTAGGTTAGACAATTTCTACATAAGTATGCTCTCCCGATCATCTGACAGAAAGTCCTGTAAGCAAATAAAATTCCCCGATGTTCACAAGACACTTAAAGTGTTCATCTGTGCAGTGCATATAAAACTTCTTTGGGCAACCATTTACACGAGGAACCCAAGCTTTAATAATAACACATGAGAAAGGGACTCCACTACCCCTTGATTAACCAATTTGGCTTCTTAAAATTTCTCAATTTTTCATCGGATGAAACAAATGCAAAATTTCGATGGAATAGGCTTAGGGGCCAACAAGGCATCCACAAGATACGGACCACATGATTTTAAATTTTGCCACTTGTATTTCGGTTCTTCGTTTTTCTACTGTTTAGAAGGCATTAATCATCTTCTCCTCTGGCTGCAACTGCAAATCCTAATCCCTTGGCAGAAGCGGCTAGACATGAATAAATGAAGGAATATGCCGAGACTCAACCACACTGCAGCCACGAAATTAGCTTTATTCTTTTAGAAGAGAAATATGTTTTAAGGCCTCTGAATCAATTCGCGGCCATACCAGGCTTACAATCTTCAAATACAATGCTCATACTTATAAAGATTTTAACCAATACCAGGAAGCAGTATACACAAGACCATGAGGACTTCCGTCCACTGTTTCCCAATTTTGCAGGAACAACAACATGGCCAAAGAAGAGGAATTTAGATAAACTACATTCTCCTTCAACTTTTCCCCCATCTATGGATGTTACATGAGGCAGAGCAGAAACCAATTATTTACAACACGAAAGCCCCTCCAGATGACTACTTACATAGGATCTACCATTGTCAAATACGTACGTCAGACAAGATAGAAGGATCTGCTTCAACCCCTTCCATTGTTGTTACTTTCAACTGCCTACGCCTCATGTACCCATTCTTTTAAAGTTCTATTTTTGTTTTCCTTGCATGTTCCTGATGTTCTAGAATGTATGTAGTATCAAACATGTCTTAAAATATAAGCAGTAATTTCCACCAAAGCTACAGAAATATGTCTCATAATGAGGAATACCGTACCATGTTAATCAGTTTCTGACAAGGTGCAACTGAACTAACAGGCGAAATGCTTCTCAAGCTGGAACTTATGTTGATGAGAACATCATAAGCTTCCTTCCTAGATTCCTCCTTAGCCTGCAAATTTCATGTCACAACAGTGATTAGTGCTGAAAGTAGATAATCACCCCCACACTGTAAAGGAGGTTCTTACATCCTTTAAGACAAGTATAATCTCATTGAGGATGAAAAAAGCGTTTGAATCTTCTTTCTCCTCCTCCTCCTCCTCCTCCTCCTCCTGCTCCTCCACAAAGTTTATCTGCATGAAGAATCAACTTGACATGTCAAATAGAACAGCATATGACATCAACAATAGAGGTGCTTATATTACTTAATTTTGAGCTACAATTGCAAATGCACCGTAACCAAAAGCTTAAGAATCCGTTTGCAAGAAGTACATATATGATTCCTTCCATGTTGAGACAAGACCCAAAAGAAAAAAGAATTTTTTGGCCTTAAAAGTGGAAAAGCCATTCATGACGTTCAATATTATTTTAACGAATTAAGGGAAGATGGGCGAATGATGATAGTAGGATCAGGTTATTAGAAATTCAAAAAATTGTGAGATGGCGAAAATTGATCTGTTAGGTTCTTTAAGCAAAATACCACTTATATAATCAGTTTTAATTTTTTTTTTTTTTTTTGGTAAAGATCAGTTTTAATTTTTTTAATTTCCACAAAGTTCAATAAAAAACAAAAGGGTGATGAAATACTCCATGCTTAGCTCTGTACAATGAGCTGTTAGCCATCCATACATTTAGGAGTTTGGAAAAGCGAAAAAAGTTCAAGAGTCTTCATATTCACAAATACAGGCACATTATACAGACGTTACACCTGCTGTGAGGGTGAAATTCGAATTTCCTCTAGGAAGGGAAAGGCCTGCTCTTAGATCAAGTCTTAATGTCAAATTTCCAAAGGCAAACTTCAACTGAAGGAGATCCATGAAACATTTTAAGAAATTCTTCGAGATGGAGGGAATTGCCCAAGTAGGAGGCCATGCGAATATATTGTGGGGCCAGAACAAAAAATGGAATAGTATTTAATTTAAGGATTGTGATATATCTGCTCGCCTGCAGCATACAATCTAGGCAACAGAAATAGAACAAAAGCCAAACTCAAAGAACTGCTAAAATGTAGCACATCAAGAATATAAAACAATGAAACACGAGGAGAAATTTATTATGAAGAAGAAATGCAATTTTTTCTTGAATAAATGTTGTATACTTTGCTTTTCAGTGAGACTAATCTTGAGCTGTTTTCACGACACAGGATTAAGACATTTCTTAAGGGCTCATTGCACTCTTATTCCAAGACAACCAGCCCAGGACATAGCTCATATTCAGTTTACGAAAAGAACAAGAAATGGCTTCTATTTATGTCAAAACGTGATATATACACTAAAAATGAAGGACATAAAATTCTGCACTTTTTTCCCAAGAATAGTAGACACCAAACATACAAAAGAAAACAAGTACTGCATTGCCACAAGAAACATTCTGACCTTATGAACTATCAGAACATGGAAACAGGCAAAGCGGCTTCTCAGAGTTGCAATATCAGAAGGAGTCCTTAGGCCAATTAGTAAATCAATCAACTGCGAATATTGAGATGAACAAAACCAGGGATGCACCTGCATAATAGAATTGACAGAAAAACAATCACTTCCAGTAAGAATATATCTTGAATGGAGATACCACACAAACATACCTCCAAAATTTTGCTCAAAGCATTATAGGCTTCAGCATGGCCATGGTCATTGCTTTCCTTGCGGAAGAAAATTCATGAATGATTTAGGCTATAGAAATCACTAAACTCATCCATTAAATCAAGAAAACAAAGCTACTATTCTTAAAGTCAATGCACACCTGAAAAGTGTCTTTAACAAAGCTAAACACCTGTTGGTATTTTTGCGGAAGCGTATGTGTGTGTGTGTGCAAGTGTTACGTGAATAAAAAAAGGACTACAATGGCAAAGGAAGAATGGATAAAAAAGGAGCTTTTATTATGAAAGTTTTTAGTACAAAGGAAGGAGTGTGTGTGTGTTTTTTCAGCAACTTAAAACACACACCCAGCCCCTATTTATAGGCGTGAGCACCGCCTCTTCTTCACCGACATTGAGTACAAGATATAATAAAAAATTTCAGCTTGCCTCTTCGTCCATGCGGCTTCTCCCGACTCTTCTGGTCTCTCCTCCATTTTTCTGCATTATTCTATTCTTTACAACTCTCAGCCACTTTTGTTGACTTTTCTTTGGCCCTTTTGCTGTCCATTATTCTGCTGCCCACGTACAGAAAGTTCTTCATTATTGGAGAGTTTTCTTGGCTTTTTCTTTCTTGTGTAGTCTAGAATTTTCTTTAAAATGGATCACTTTTTTTTAACACTCCTCCTTGATCCATTTTTGTGATACTCCAAGCATGTTTCTCAATGTCTCAAATTTTCCTGTTGGTAGCGCTTTAGTAAATATGTCCGCAATTTGATCTTCAGTCTTACAATACTTTAGCTCAATTTCTCCTTTGCTTTGCACTTCACGAATGAAGTGATATTTTATATCAATATGTTTCATTCTTCCATGAAAGACTGGATTTTTTGATATTGCAATCGCGGACTTGTTGTCGCAAAATATTGGCGTTGATTCCATTTGTTGTTCTCCAATGTCTTCTAAAATTCTTCGAAGCCATATTGCATGACTAGTAGTTGTAGCAGCTGCGATGTATTCAGCTTCTGCAGTAGACTGTGCCACTGAGTCTTGTTTTTTTGATGCCCATGAAAATATTCCAGAACCCAGTGTGAATGCATAGCCAGTTGTACTTTTCCTATCAGCTGAACCAGCCCAGTCGCTATCAGTGTAGCCAATGAGCTTGGCATTTGTACTTGGCTGATACCAAATGCCGTAATCTATAGTTCCTCGTAAATATCTAAGAATTCTCTTGGCTGCTCCAAAATGAATTTGACTTGGGTTCTGCATAAATCGTGATAGTAAACTTGTCGCGTACATAATATCTGGCCGTGTAGCAGTAAGATATAGTAGACTCCCAATTAAACTTCTATAGAGGGAGGCATCGGCTTTTTCTGCTCCATCTTCTTTCAATAGTTTTTCATTTGTCATGAGCGGGGTTGAAACTGCTTTGCAATAGTTCATCTTGAATTTCTTTAGGAGGTTTTCGGTATATTTCTTTTGCGAGATGAAAATTCCTTTATCTTGATTAACTTCAATACCGAGGAAATAGTTCATCAAGCCCAAGTCCGTCATTTCAAATGTCTTCATCATTTCTTCTTTAAATTCTCGGATCATTGTCTCATTGTTTCCAGTATATATAAGATCATCTACATATAGAGAGACAATGAGAGTGTCGGACTTACCTTGGGTCTTGATGTAGAGTGTCGGCTCACTCATACTCCTCCTGAATCCTTGCTTGATGAAGTACTCATCGATTCTACTATACCATGCACGTGGTGCTTGTTTTAACCCGTATAGGGCCTTCTTAAGCTTTAAGACTTTTTCTTCTTGGCCTTTGAGAATAAAGCCTTGTGGTTGAGCTACATAAATTTCTTCTTGAAGATATCCATTTAGAAATGCTGATTTTACATCTAGTTGATAAATCTTCCATTCTTTTTGTGCCGCTAAGGCTATAAGTGCTCGAATAGTATCAAGGCGGGCGACGGGAGCAAAAGTTTCAGTATAGTCAATACCTGGTTGTTGCAGATATCCTTTCGCCACAAGCCTTGCTTTATGCTTTTGGATTGATCCATCTGCGTTTAGCTTTGTCTTATAGACCCACTTAACACCAATAATCTCTTTGTCTTCTGGTCGATCAACAAGCTCCCAGGTTTCATTTTTCTGGATCATCTTGATCTCTTCTTCCATGGCTTTTATCCAAACTTCATCTTTGGATGCTTGTTCATAGTTTTCTGGTTCCAAATTAGCAAAGTTGCACGTGTCATAAATTCTTTTAAGGGCTTTTACCCTTAGTACTGGAGACTCTGGAGTAGATTCTTCTTGCGTTACCCTTGGAGAGCTTGGTGGAGTTACGTCGTGAGTGGTGGAATCGGGTACTTCTTCTTCTTCTTGTGATGTTGACTCCTCTTGAGCAGGTGGTGTGTCTAGCAAGGTTATGTACTTCTTCTCAATCTTCTCATCCTCCCAATTCCAGGCAGCATTTTCGTCGAACTCGACGTCTCGACTAATCATTAGCTTTTTAGTTCTTAGATTGTAAATTCGATAGCCTTTTGATTGGTCACTATAACCAAGGAATATTCCTTTTTCTGTCTTTTCATCTAACTTACTCCTTTTTTGAGCAGGAATGTGGACATAGCAAATGCATCCAAACACTTTGAGATGCTTTGCTGAAGGTTTCCGTCCACTCCATGCTTCGACTGGAGTTTTATTTTGAACTGCTTTAGTTGGACACCTATTTAATAGGTATACAGCAGTATAAACTGCTTCTGCCCAGAAAGTGTTGGGAAGGCCTTTCTCTTTTAACATAGACCTTGCCATCTCCATGACGGTTCTATTTTTTCTTTCAGCTACTCCATTTTGTTCAGGGGCGTAGCCAACAGTTAGGTGATGATGGACTCCTTCATCTTCACAAAATTTATTAAACTCCTTTGAATTGTATTCTGTGCCTCTGTCACTCCTTAGGACTTTGATTCTTTGGCCACTTTGATTCTCGACGTGGTTCTTGAATTTTTTAAAGATAGAGAAAACCTCAGATCTTTCTCGAAGAAAGTATACCCACGTCATTCTTGTGTAATCGTCAATGAATAGGATGAAATATTTATTTTGACTAGGTGTAGGTGTCCTCATCGGACCGCACACGTCCGTGTGGACAAGTTCTAAAGGCTTCTTAGCTTTCCATGAAACTCCAGATGGGAAGGACTATCTCTGTTGTTTTCCAAGAAGACAGCCTTCACAAACATCTGAAATTTCTATGATGGCTGGAAAATCTCTCATCATATTTTTCTGATGGAGAATTTTTAGCCCAGCAAAATTGAAGTGGCCAAATCTTCGATGCCATAGCCATGAATCATCAAGTTGAGCTTTCATGGCTATATCTTTGACCAATTTCCATTGAATAGGAAAATTGTTATTTTTCATCTTAACAGAGGCAATGATATTTTTATATTTATCATAGATAATGCAGGCATCTCTATTAAAATATAGAGAATACCCACTTTGTATCATTTGGCCCACACTTAAGAGATTTTGTGCAAGACGAGGGACTAGATATACATTACGTATATATTTTGGGCCTTTATTCGTTTCCACGGCGATGGTGCCTTTTCCTTTGACATCTACTAATGCACCATTGCCCAACTTTACTTGAGATTTCACCGACTTATCAATATGAGTGAATATAGATTCGTCCCCCGTCATGTGATTGCTACACCCACTATCTATGTACCATATTTCATTTTTATTATCATTTGCCGCTTGGCCCGCGTAGAATGTATTCTCTTCACTTTCTTTTTTTTCTACATAGTTTGCTCGATTATTGGTTTTCGAGCGACAATCTTTTTCTACGTGGCCATATCTTTTACAAAAGCGGCATTGTTTTTTATTTTTAAACCAACAATCCTTCTCCAAATGATTTGTTTTCTTGCAAATACCACAAGGTGGATAATTTTCCTTTTTTATAATTTCTCCTCCTCTTTTGTTTTTCCATGAGCTCCTTCCATCATTTTTAGTTTGATGAGACCGTATATTTACTTTAGACTGAAAGGCACTTTCGACCGAATCTTCATCTTGTGCCATTAGTCTTTTCTCATATGCTTCTAGAGAGCCAATTAATTCACTTATTGATAGGGTCGTCAAGTCTTTAGTTCCTTCTATAGTTGTAACTATAGAGTTGTATTTTTTGGTAAGTGACACCAATATTTTCTCAACAACCCTTTGATCAGTTATCCCATCTCCATAGGCTCTCATTTGATTAACGAGTTCCTTTAATTTTCCACAATATTCTTGTACGGTCTCATAATTTTTCATTTTAGAGTTCTCAAAATCTCTTCTTAGTGTTTGAAGGCGAATAATGCGTACCTTTTCCGATCCTTGAAATTCTTCTCGTAATATATCCCAAGCCTCTTTTGCAGTCCTTGCTCCAATTATTCTTGGAAATACAGTTTCCGAGAGCGCTTGTTGGATAAAATATAGCGCCCTTGCATCTTTTTGTAGTTGATCCTTCGAAACACTTGCACCTTCTGGTGGAGCCTCGTAACCTTTTTCCACGATGTCCCATAAGTCTTGGGCCATCAAGAATGTAGTCATTTTTATGCTCCAAAAATCATAGTTGTTCCCATCAAAAATGGGAATGGGAAATGATGATGAGGTGGGGTTGGCCATGGTTTAGTGAGTGGGTATTTGGAAAGGGTAATTTTAGGAATGGGTAGGTAGGACAAACGCCTGACACTAACCAAAGACGTGGCTCTGATACCACTGTTGGTATTTTTGCGGAAGCGTATGTGTGTGTGTGTGTGTGCAAGTGTTATGTGAATAAAAAAAGGACTACAATGGCAAAGGAAGAATGGATAAAAAAGGAGCTTTTATTATGAAAGTTTTTAGTACAAAGGAAGGAGTGTGTGTGTGTTTTTTCAGCAACTTAAAACACACACCCAGCCCCTATTTATAGGCGTGAGCACCGCCTCTTCTTCACCGACATTGAGTACAAGATATAATAAAAAATTTCAGCTTGCCTCTTCGTCCATGCGGCTTCTCCCGACTCTTCTGGTCTCTCCTCCATTTTTCTGCATTATTCTATTCTTTACAACTCTCAGCCACTTTTGTTGACTTTTCTTTGGCCCTTTTGCTGTCCATTATTCTGCTGCCCACGTACAGAAAGTTCTTCATTATTGGAGAGTTTTCTTGGCTTTTTCTTTCTTGTGTAGTCTAGAATTTTCTTTAAAATGGATCACTTTTTTTTAACAACACCAAATCAATGAGATCCTTCTGTGCTCCTTCAATAAGAAACGAGGATATCTCCAGTAACAAGCACCTGGGTGAAACTGCATTCTCTTAGTACTATAACAGGAGTGGATTCATCACTCTGTATGAAGGGGTGTGAGGGTGCTCTCTTTCTTTTCTTTTCAAATTTAAAAGAAAAGGACATGAAAAAGTTCAAGTTGAATCTTAAATTGATAGTCAAAATTATATTTTCTCAAATCAGTTCAACTATAGCTTCCTGAAGTGACAGGACCACATGTCCTATAGAATCACCCTAATTTATCATGCCAAAAAAAGTTGCATTAATCTCTTTATACCAACCAAACTTACTTTCAACAGTCATGGAATGTTGCATTATTTCAAACCTACTCGGCCAATTCTCCACCTAATGCTTTTCTCCATATACATAATTTTTCACCTGAAGATTCGATATTGTCAATGGCATGAGAAAAGGAAAGACAATCATGCCGAGTAGAGGATTCCAAGTAAGTTGTATAATTTTAGGATCACTGCATCTTGAATTCACACTTCATTCTAGGGAGTCAAAAGTATATAACTATTCCGACAGCGAAGGTTTTTCTCTTAATTTTCTGATTTTTTAAAAGCTGCTGTTGTCTGGTGGGTCACACTTGGGAACTATTCTCTCATCCAAAGCAGGGATGGAACAATATTTTTCCCATAGGGCAGGGAATGGGAACAAAATTCCTGGCCTGCTCCTCCCAATGGCAAACCACTAGTGCGCGCAATTCAAAAAGAGCCTTGAATGATGCAATCAGAAGTACTAATTGTACTTAAGGAAAATTTACAAGTCAAAAGGGCTGGAGGGAGGTCTAAAAACACGACAGAAACTTCTAGCTAGAATCCCAAAATGTTTTAAGCTTCCATAGGATATCAAATAGCACATAATGACCTAACATATGTCCATGTAGCCAACCCCATCTACGTGAACTGTCTCCACAATACTTTCTGCAGCACTTATAAGAATGATGCCGCCTCACTAGGAAGGAGATTAGGCAGGTCTGAATCTGACCAACCCAACAATCAAATTTAGCATGTCAACTGCCTCATACTAAAGAGAAACCTTCGAATTCCTCTCTACTTCTTCCAGCAATTAACATTGACAGAAAGAGCTCCTACTAGTTATGGTATTTTCAATCTGGACAGGACTGAGGAGGGAGATGGAGCTTGGATTATCATGGAGTATTAGTATCCTATTATTATCTTATAGTGCACATGAGTCCTATTAGCATCTTTGAGGTGAGGCATATGCCTAAAAAATTGGAGAAAAAGTTCAGACAACCAAAGTAAGTGGAAAATTATGAATATGAAAGGGGGGAGGAGAAAACAATTGTGCGATAACTAGTAAGAAATTTAGTATAGAGCCAAAAAAGACTTTAGTGATTGAGGGAGAACCTTCAAGTATGACCTTGTCACAGGAATGGAATCGACAAATAAGTCCAATAAAAGTTGAAGCAACTCAGTAGAGCATGAACTTAAAGCCTTGATATTTCTGCTTGCAGTTTTCTTCGAGTAAATCGGTAGAGTTTGCAATTCTAATCTGGATGCTTGCACATTGCAGGTGTCTAAATCTTTAACTACTCTAGAGCTGAGTACACTTGTATTCTGATTCACAAGGATCTGCAGAATTAGAACAGTACTATCAGGAGATATGAAAATGGTATAACAACCTCTTCCCAGCTAAAGAACAAGTGTGAGCCGAATGTCACCAATGTGGCAAAAAGATCACCTTTAAAGCAAGAGCCACACTTTCATGCATAAAAGAATATTTTTTAAGAAAATCAGTCAATAATACTGCCAAATGTCTAAACTGTTTGTCTACATCACTTGAACCCCAGCAAAAGGCTGGTAACAGTTTCCAAAGGTCATGAGCATGACCCAGCAGCTCCTTACCAAGTACTGATTTCTTAACTGGAGAAAAGATAAACAGAAGCACAATCAAATCCCGATGTCACTAAAAGGTTAATGATGAACTGAACAAAACTCAAATCAAGTAATGCTGATTAAGGACTCCACTACATACATGAACAATCGGCATTCAACCAAAGCTCACACTAAAAAATATGCATCAAGGAAGGAAAAGTTAATGTCATAGAGGCAGATGAAGAATAAAATTGCATAAACAACAATATTTTGCACCCCAGACCTGTCCCTCCTATCAAATATCTACAGAATGCAAAAAAACATACCTTGAGATGAACAATTGCGATAAGAAAATATTTATATGCATAATTCAATGGGTATCATAAGCCAAGTAAGGAGAGGTCAACGCTTTGGGATGTTACCTCTCAAATGGGATCAACATATATAATAATAAAAAAATAAAAATCAATAAGTTGACAGTTCTGTTATAATGTTTCAAACAAGCTTTCAGCACAGCTTACAAGCAGGTTGAATTACCCAGCTTGATAAGTCTATGGAGACTCTTATTGAAGACTAAAGCTCCTTCTAGCATAGCTTGTGAACATGCAAAAATGATCTCACGTGATGATGATCTATTGCGAGGAGTTTATGATGGACAAAAAAGTTTTTGTATTGAGTTTGGGTTAAACGCACGGAACTTTGTGCGCTTATTCCTTATAAAATGTGTCCCCTGTCAAATAACATTTAGTGGTGCCTTTGCAAAAAGCAGGACTTTTACCCTGCTTAAACTGATTTGAATCTGAATACGGATTTAAAGATGGAGATTCTAGGTTGCTTTTAATTGATAACTCATAAGTTATGCACAACCAATGGTGAATCTGTGCCAAACAGCCAAGGATCTCCACACTTATTATGATGTCAAATATGATATCTGAAAAATGAAAATCGCGGAAACAAAAGTCATGTAGAATGATGACATACCTCCAGAACTAGCACGCTTGAAAGATTTTGCAAGGGGCACAATATAATCCATGTAATACTCAAGTGATGAACCAACCACATAATCTCTTAGAATGGGCACCAACCAAACATTACTAGAACTAAAATTGTCGGGATGCAGTGAAATAGGCACAACAGAAAGCATGTTTTCTGGGCCCATAGCGATTACAGCAGAACCAATACATCTCTGAAGCTGTGAATCACAGTAAATTAAACATTGATGAGTTCCCATTCAAACAATCTTAAAACTACACAAGTATTTTTTTTATAAAGCTAGACAGTCAATTATTTGTTTCATCAGATAATGGCAAGGTACTATGCTCAAAGCTCTGTTAACTTGTCATCTACCCAATTTAGTAAAAGAAGCTTTTGTTAATCCTCATATGTAAGTAAAAAAAAAAATAACCTGCTGTTAACGCTCCAATCAACAATTCAATCTAACTCTTAACAAAATTCATGATGACAAGCCGATTTGGAGTTTGTTATGAACCCCATCTTCTTCTTTGCACACTTCAACAGGATAAACATATGAAGCAAAGATGACTTGAAAAATCAAATTTTGGAGAGAAGATCAAGTAATAGCCTTTACATCATTCTCTTGAAAATCAATTTCGAGATCAAGACAAATCAATTCCCTTTACATCATTCTCTTTTTCCTTTATACATGAAATTAAATCAATAACAAGGCAGTGAGGAGGTGCAAACTCAAGTACCAAAAAAAAAGCTCAATTCATCGATAATGACAATAAATGCATCTACATCGACATGCATGTTTTCAAGCCGCATTTCCACTTCCATAAGAACATTGACAAAAAAACAAGGACAAAACATATTGCCTTCTTCCATGAGTAACCAGCCTCGCTATGAATGAAAACGTCATCACATAATTAAGTACTTTTGTCGCTTCAAAGAGCAATACAGTGACTTTATTCGAGAACTTTATCCATTCATAACATACTCATAATTTCAGCAGCAATTTTAATGACAGAAGGAACACCACTGCACTGACATGCCATGTAGAGAGCCGAACCAGAGGCGAACTGGGCCATCACACTCTTAACTACAGATGATAATGGACATTTTCAGATGCTCTTTACCAGAATATGACAAGAATACTGTAATGCAAACTTGCACACTGCATGAACTTAAAAAGAAGCTAAAGATGATCCTACAGAAATAACAGCTTTCACACCAATGACAATGACATTTCTCATGCCAATAAATTTCTGAAGCATACAAATATGTACATGGCCTGTGATAGATGGGTCCCTTTCAGCTGAGGTCATTAAGTGAACAAGTTTGAGCAGGATACTCCTCATATAGATGTAAGAAGTTTTTCCTACACAACATTTAGAGGTGAGAGGAGAGGACTGTGGAAATCAGTTTGCGGTCATATTAACAAAGATAATCAAATGAGAAAAAATAGTCTTTATACACTTTAAGAATAGTGCATGTGAAATAAATCCTGAACAATCTCACACGTCATTCTATACTAACAGAGAAAAACACTGTCAGCCACAACCAATGTGGCATTAAAAAAAAAATAATAACTACCATTCCATAATTCAAATGAACTTCCAAGAGAAAACTATCACAAAGCTAATTAGAGAACCCGCAGCGAATAGTAAGAGAGAAAGAAGAAGAGAAAAGGAATAGAGAAGAAGAGAAGGAGAACGTAAAAGAAAGAAAGAGGGACTGTAGATTTCTATAGTAACAGAAACCCTACACCCATTGTATTTATATTGAATATAAACTGTCTATGACAATAATACCCTTATGTAAGTAAAAAAGGAAATAAAACTTTGATAATAAAGGAAACTCAATTAAAGTAACTTAACACTCCCCCTCAAGCTAGAGCATATAGGTCACCCATGCCCAGCTTGGAACAACCAACAACAAAAGCAGGACGAAATAATGCTTTGGTAAACATATCAGCAAATTGACCTCTAGAGGCAACGTAAGGAGTAGCAACCAACTTTTGCTTCACAGCATCACAAACAAAATGACAATCAACTTCTATATGCTTAGTTCGCTCTTGAAAAACAGGATTCCCAGCAATATAAATAACTGCTTGATTATCACACATCATGTCAATAGGTTGATTAATAGAAAATCCAAGCTCTTGGAGAAGAGATTTCAACCACAACAATTCAGCCACAGTATGTGCCATAGCACGATATTCAGCCTCTACACTAGACCTGGCAATGGTAGTCTGTTTCTTGCTTCTCCAAGTAACCAAATTACCACCAATAAAAGTGTAATACCCAGTTGTAGACCGTCGATCATATGTTGACCCAGCCCAATCAGCATCAAAATAGCCAACCAAAGTGGAAGAACCATTAGATTTATAAATTAGTCCCTTACCAAGAGAGCTTTTAAGATATCGAAGAATGCGACATACATCATCCCAATGAGCTTTCTTAGGTGACTCCATAAACTGACTCACCACACCAACAGCAAAAGAAATATCTGGACGTGTAACAGTAAGATAAATTAGTTTCTCAACTAGACGCCAATATTGATGCGTGTCTTCAATTTCTTTTCCATCATCAACTCCAAACTTTTGATTTGGATCCATAGGAGTATCAATTGGCTTGGAAGCTAGTGTACCTGTCTCAGACAAAAGATCAAGAACATACTTTCGCTGAGACAAATTAATACCTTTTTAACTTCGTAAAACTTCAATGCCCAGAAAATACCTAAGAGTTCCCAAGTCTTTAATCTAAAATTGCTGTTGAAGAAAGGACTTAATCTCATAAATGCCAGTCATATCACTACCAGAGATAATTATATCATCCACATATACCACAAGAGTGACTACCCCCGTTTCCTTCTTGCGAACAAAAATAGAATGATCAGAATAACATTGGTGGAAACCACATCTGGAAATCACCAAACTGAATTTTTCAAACCATGCTCTTTGAGACTATTTCAACCCATAAATGGCCTTATGTAGCCGACATACTTTACTATGATTCTCCCCCTGAGCAACATACCCAGGAGGTTGCTCCATATTTCAGACAAATCACCATAAAGAAAAGCATTCTTGACATCCACTTGATATAATGACCAATCGAGATTCACAGCAAGAGAAATAATAACATGAACAAAGTTGAGACGTGCCACAGGGGAAAAAGTCTCAAAATAATCCACTCCATAAGTTTGAGTAAAACCTTTAGCAACGAGTTGAGCTTTAAGACGCTCGATTGAGCCATTTGGATTGTACTTGATAGTGTACACCCAACGACACTTCACCACATCTTTCCCAACGGGAAGATCAACCAATGACCACGTTTGGTGAGACACTAGAGCTTCCATTTCCACATCCATAGCTTTCTTCCACTCAAGGCAAGACAAAGTCTTAGTGGTAAAAGTAGGAATTGTGTGAGTTTGTAATAATAGAGCAAAGTCATGTAATGGAGAAGGAAGATGTGAGAGAGACACATAACGCTGAATAGGGAAAGCCAAAGAGGATTTTTGTGTGCAAGACCGAGTACCTTTGTGAAGGGCAATAGGAAGATCGTCTAGACCAGGAGACAAGGAGGAAGATTGATTGGAGGGCATTGAAGAGCTGGAGACTGGTGGTGCCGTAGACTACTTTCGCCACTGATACACCTGCAAGGGAGGAGATACTAGAGATGGACTAACAAAATCTAGGGGGATTTGTTGTGGGATAGGAGGATCAGCGACAATGTCAGTTGAAAACTCTTTACCCTCAGTAGAATAGTATGGTGTGCCCTCAAAAAAAGTAACATCAACACTAACATGTTGAGTATAAGTTGTAGGATCATAACACCGATATCCCTTATGTGTATGTGAATACCCGAGAAAAATACATTTAGTAGCACGAGAAGATAGTTTATGAGAACCGAAACGTAGGTTATGAACAAAACAGACACACCCAAAGACGCGAGGTAAGAGAGAATAACGGCTTGTCAGGAAATACAACACTGATTGGTGACTGATGTTTGAGGATGGTGGAAGGCATACGATTTATGAGGTAACATGTGGTAAGGACAGCATCACTCCAAAATGATTTTGGCACATTCATATGAAATAAGAGTGAACGAGCAACTTCTAGAAGGTGACGGTATTTTCTCTCGGCCACACCATTCTGCTGAGGGGTATAAGTACAACTTGTTTGATGTATAATGCCAAGATTAGAACAAAACAAAGAAATTGATTTCTGTGTATATTCTAGAGCATTATCTGTTCGCAAAATTTTAAGGGATGTATTAAACTGATTAGTAACCTCACGATGAAATAATTGAAAAACATGTAAAAATCCATAGCGGTCATGAAGCATATAGAGCCATGTTAAACGAGAATAATCATCCACAAAAGTAACAAAGTATTTAAAACCATTTCTACTAGCAATACAGGAAGGTCCCCATATGTCCGAATGAACAAGTTCAAGTAAAGTAGATGCACGAGAATCATTACGATTGGGAAAGGAACTATGATGATGTTTCCCAAGTTCACAAGCCTCACACTCAAGAGTAGAAATTGATTTACACTCGGGAATTATTTGTTGTAACTTAAATAAAGATAAATGCCCTAAATGAGAATGTCATAGTAGGGGGCAATAGAACTAGCAGCTAGACCATTGGCGTCAGCAGTGGAGACACCATTGAGATAGTAGAGTCCATCACATTCATGCCCTCCACCAATCTTCTTTGTCTGAAGGTCTTGAAAAACGCAATGAGATGGATAAAATGTAACTGAACAACTAAGAGCTTTAGTTATCTGACTAACAGATAACAAATTTAAAGGAAGTTGGGGAACATGTAAAACAAAGGACAAAGATAAGGAAGATGTGAGTGAAACAGTCCCTAATCCAACCACTTGAGTCGATGAACCATTAGCTAAAATAACTTCGAATGAAGGACTAGAGTTAGTGTGGGAAGAAAATAGTTCTTGCTTACCTGTCATATGACTAGAAGCCCCTAAGTCAATGACCCAAGAGGTGTTAGGAGACAAAGTAGATAAAGAGACCATGTTACCTGTACGTGCAAGAGTAGCAGTGGATGAGAAATTGGAAGCCTCTAGTTGTTGGACACATTTGATAAGTTGTGCAACCATATCATCTTGAGCCGTAGACTCAGAAGAACTACCCCCAGGTGGGAGAGATGGGTTCATGTCGCTGTAAGACACATTCCGAGCACTCCCTTCAGACACAGCAGTATTTGCAATAACTGATCGTTGAGCCCACTCAGGCTTGCCATGCTTGGCCCAACAAGTGTCAACAATATGACCGAATTTGCCACAATATATACATTGACGGCTATCTCGATTTGAACTTTGTCCACTATGTCCACCACCACTGCTACGACCTCCCCCAAAACCACGACCTCTATTGGAAAATCCACCATGACCACGACCACCACTACTAGCCACAAATGCTGAATTTTCTTTAAATGAAGTAGAAGACGGAGAAACAATGCGCTGAATTTGACAAAATGCTTCATTCATAGAAGGAACTCTCTCTCTCTCTCCAGCAAGAAGCTGACTCTTAACAGGCTGTAAGTCAGCATTCAAGCCAAATAAAAATTTGGCCACTTGAAATTCAGCTCGTTGTGTCTTTAGTCTCTCAAGATCAGTAGTGATGGGCTGATAAAGATTGAGTTCTTCCCACGTACCTTTCAAAGCACTATAATATTCTCCAAGAGATTTGTCTCCCTGTTTAAAATTAAAGATCTTCTCATATAGTTCATAAACTCTAGACATATTTTTGTCTTGTGAGTAACTCTCCATAAGATCATCCCACACTCCCTTAATAGTTGTGTGGAACATGACATTAGCAGCGATGGATTGTTCCATGCTATTCCATAACCACACCAGAAGTGTATCATTCTCTCTCATCCAACCACTATAGTCTCCAGAATTTTCAACAGGAGGGTCTGTGGTAAGATAA
Source organism: Eucalyptus camaldulensis (assembly GCA_019915185.1). Classification (NCBI taxonomy): domain Eukaryota; kingdom Viridiplantae; phylum Streptophyta; class Magnoliopsida; order Myrtales; family Myrtaceae; genus Eucalyptus; species Eucalyptus camaldulensis. The sequence goes on from JAHSVA010000005.1 coordinate 18,197,666, forward strand.
TGAAATTTCCCTTTGGCATTAATATAGACCTTCACAGCTTGGGCCCATAACAAGTAATTGGAGGATCCATTTAATTAAATAGTGGTACTTTTGAGCGTTGACACTATCTGTAGGGGCCTTAGTATCACTCATGATGATAATCTCAATATAAGTATATCTACCACTAATCAAGAAGGCTGAAACTTTAGTGCAAGTAACAAAGCAGCAACGCTAATGTATAATCAGATGTAATTGGCTCCATCAATTAACCAAAGGGATGCTGAAAACTCATAAATAGAGACTGATGTATAGAAGAAAATATCTAACCAGAAATCTCGATTCAAATAATTATATGTTTGATGGAAAACCAGCAAGACCAGTCAACCATAATCAATAGAATTCTCTGATTCTTGAATCCGTTGATCAGCAAGTGTTGTAATCCATGTTCATAAACTGAACCTGATGAATCCGATATCTTCTGATCTCATATATATTGAGACTTGAAGAGAAAACAGATAAAAATTGCAGCTTTAGGTGGCTACGTACCAGAGAAGAAGTAGGGTTACTAGGGGACGCTCAAACCAGCAATATGATTAAGTAATCAGATAGTTAGATCCGCTCTGATACCATGTCACAAAGCTGATTAGAGAACTTGCAGTGAATAGTAAGAGAGAAAGAAGAAGAGAAAAGGAATAGAGAAGAAGAGAAGGAGAACGTAAAAGAAAGAAAGAGGGGCTGTAGATTTCTGTTGTAACAGAAACCCTACACCCATTGTATTTATATTGAATATAAAATGTATATGACAATAACACCCTTATGTAAGTAAAAAAGGAAATAAAACTTTGATAATAAAGGAAACTCAATTAAAGTAACTTAACAAAAACAATCTTCTTTTTCAAGGAATAGGAAAATGAAGGAGGTATGTACACCTAGCTAGTTCAAAAGAACAGACTGATGAAAGAAATGGGCAAAATCCACAGTAAATCCAGTACTCATGATTCAGGACATTCTAAGTCTAAACTTTAAATAATTTGTAACATGTCTGCACAGGAAAACTCTCCAAAAAAAAAAATTGCAGCTTAATCACTAAAGTCAAATGGGTTCAGACACAAGTATAAGCCATTCCTTTCATAATCAAATTCAGAAATTGACATATAGTAGTCCTTGATCAATGTCTGGTAGAACTTAATCATGTCAATCATACAAATCACAAGAAACAAAGAACATTAAATATATTGAGCTTGAGTTATTTCATGACAAAGCAAAGGGTTAATACATGTACTTGCAATTGACGAATGGCAAGAAATGAAGATCTTCTATAGCATACAAGAAATCAAGATGTATGCATACCAAGTTTGAGGTACAAAAGAGAGATTACGGAAAGTGCATGCTGATTCGGAGTTTCGCCATGGGCACTGAGGGTACTTTCCAAAGCAATACATATTCTCCTTATTGCAATTGTTTCCAGACTCTCCTCACTTACGTCATCACTTGGTTGGCTCTCCATATGGAAAGTCTCTTCATTTACTTGTTCATTAATCAAGTCCTTCAAAATACTCGAGGCCTGCGATGCAGCATCAGCCTCACCAACAAGAAGTCCTAAATTAGTATAACCAAGCGCATCAGAAAGCAAACACCGGGATTAACAATATCAAAAGATCAAGTGAACCATCCACAATCTCATTTCCAGTAACTAAAATTAACAAAAGATAAAAGTAGAGTCCTTGAAAGTAAGCTTCCAAGTACATCGACCTAGGCTCCCGAGTGGTAGAGGTTCATTTGTTTATCAGTCAAGGGATAATCCCATACTTCCACTATCTCAAAAATGATGTCTTAGACTCTTTGATGTACTGCAGTTGCATGAAATTTCTTGTAAGAGGGATGATACCCATTTGAGCCACTATTTTTCTATCATAACTCCTTCGTAACACCATACATAATATTTTGTTTCTATAATAATTCCTCCGTTCCACCAAGACAAAAAAGATTGCAGTAATGATTTAAAAAATAAGAAGAGCAAAATTATGAAAAATGTTGACAGCAGAGAAAACAAAAAGTTAAAAAAAAAAATCACCATAAAAAAGGTAAAATATTTATATATGCGACTTAGGTTTAACTATATTTAGGAAAGTTATCAATGAACAAGGTGCCATAGATTAAACTAAAGGGAGAACATCTTTTGATTAACATAAAGATCAAATTTTTTTTGGTAATATACAGATGGTTTGACTTTGCTGCATTGTCTGTTCAACCATCGAACTTCAATTTGCGTCATGGCCATTAACTACTGCCCTTTACATTTCTTCCAAGTGTGTTCTCATAATTCCAAAACATCAATGACATTTGAATAACTTTGTAGAGTATAGTGACAAGCAAGATACACAATTTAAAAATGATGCACCTCCTTCCACTCACCACTTTACACCACAAAAGTTAGAGCTGCAATTGACAAAGTCAATCAATGATAAAGACTGATACCGCCAATGTTGGAAATTTAGGGCCTGTTTAATTACCATCCTATTTTTATATTTTTCTATTCTTTTGTTCCCTGGAGCAAAAACATGATAGAAATCCATTTGATAACGCCAGTTAATTTGTCTATTAGGAATAGAAAAGTGGCTAGGGAATATATTTGGAATAGAATCAATTAGTAAAAGAAATCTATTTCTTTGTTCTCGGGAATAGAAATGGAAAAAATTATTTCTAAACATAAATTGGTCCCAGGAATCGAAAAGTTACTAAAGGCACCTATTGAAGTTAACACAAAATGTGACAAGGAAATTCTCACCAACGAAGGAATCCACCGTAGGGTACAGGACAAAAATTTTCACAAAAAAAAAAAAGTCTTTTAATTGAGAAATCTGCTCAAAATAACGACATGAATAATAATTCAAGAAATGATTAGAGCATGAACCCTACTTATTAAAATCAGCAAAAACATAATCAAGAGAAGATTAAGATATTTGAATTGTCCCCTATTCCATTCTTTTCCAAACTCACCATGTAAGGCAAAGAGTAGGAGCATTTTGGGCTGATTTGAAATGTAGAGGAGTATGGGGAAGCATGACATGATTGTAGAACCAAGATCGCAAAATTAGCTAAGAAACTACCAAAACAAAGCAGTCGAAGCACCTCCTGCCCCCAAGAAAGTTAAGAAGCATACCTGCTAGAGACTCCCAAACTATAGGAAGGTTCTTAATCCACAAGCTTGATCCTCCAGTGTGGAATTTATTCAGAGCAACTCTTAACAAGTTTGCAGCAGTCATGACAGTGTCCACCGAGTTCTCTTTTGAAGAAACATAAGAAGCAAGAGAAGTGATGACATTTTCTATCTCTTCAACAGTATCTCCCACTGCTAGAGTTTCCAATAATGCCTCGATGATTTTAAGAATCAGTGTTGTAAGCGCTGAGAACCCGAGACTCATAAGCTTGTCTAATTCTGAAAGAATCCGAATGCTTACTTTGGCAGACAGATCCGGACAAACAGATACCAGCACATTCAGCATATGTAAGAATCCTATATTCTCGGATTTCAACAGTTTATCATCTTTAGATCCATCCTCAGGACTCGTAGTCCTTGACCAATCTGCTGAAAAAATGCAACTTTCAAAAGCGTCTTCAACCCGAATTTCACCGAATTCCAATCCTCCAGGTCGCAAAACCCAAGCAAAACCCCCAAACATTTCACCGCGGACCTCACGCTGGACACGGCCAGCTTCTCCTCCTCCCTCGCCAACACCTCCGCCGCCTCCCTCACCCTCGCGGGCGCGATCCCCTGCGGCGGCACCGTGGGCAGGACGATCACGAGGAACGACATGAGCGCCGCGACCTCCGTGGAGTCGAGGGCCTGCAATGAGGACGTGGTCTCGACGGCGGACATGGCGGCGCCGAAGTAAGAGGCGGGCGTGAGGGGGAGGGACTCGACGTCGAGGATGGCACTCATGGCGGCGGCAGTGGCGAGGAGATGGCGGTGCTGAGGGGCGGAGGACTTGGCATAGCGGTCCATGAGCTGTTGGCAGACGTCGGCGCCGTCTTGCAGCGGTTCGTCGGCGTGGTCGTGCTCCATCTGTGATCCTGTTGAAGCAACGAGGGTCGCTCTTCCTGTTTCCGTTGTCTGTGCTTCTGTAGCTTCATGGCGGTGCCGGCAGCGGATGCTTTGATGGCCACCGCCGTGCGGTGGCTTCTCCCGGCTGTGGAATGCTTCGGGGTAAGAAATTCGCCTTTGATGGTTAATCCATGTTTTTTCATATTTTTATGATAACTAAAATTCAGGGGTTCTTAATTTGGAAGAAAAGAAATGTCATGATGTTTCGAGGCGAATCACTAGCTGTACCCGCCCTCAAAAATCACTTGACGAAGGTGGTCAAAGATAACGTGATAACCTACAGGAATGTTCCCTCTACTCCAAGGAATCGTCGACTCCAAAGGGAATGGGGATTTGACCCGTCTGTCTTCACGTAGTCTTCCAGTGGTGTGGCAGTCATGAGCTTCTCTCTCCGTTGCACATGTAAAAATAGATTGAATTGAAATAGAAAATATATATATATACATGTTACACATGTAAAAATTTGGATTTTTTCGTGATACAAAACATTGATTTGTGTTGCTATGGACAAATTTAGGGTTTTGGGTGACATAAAAAAAGGTTGAAGATATTTTTACCACAATAAATGTAATTTGGGGGCAAATCAAATTTTATGGAGCAAAAGTGGTACTTCTATCTTTTCCTTTCGATCATTATTATTTTCTTGTTTTATAATTAAAAGGTGTTAAGATTTCAACGGAAAGTTTTCCGTTTTCAATTTCACCTTAGGTATGATAAAGTATTCTCAAAGGAATTCTAGTGATATGAAAAACAAAGTAGTAAAATGAACATATGAAGAAGGGTTATTATTGTGATAAGAAATGACATCACAAGATTCTTTTTGGAGGAAACAAGGCATCGCTTTTTAATAGGAGTATACACACGAACCGCACTGAATTGGCTAGTTTTGGTTATTCTTGATTCCAAATTTTTGGAATAGGAATAATCAGACCAATTCCTAATTCCGTATGGGAATCAAATTGCTCGGATGATATGTCTTTTTATTTTTTTAAACTACCCTCTTCTTTTAAAGACTAAAGAAAAGGAAATTGCCAAAATCCTAAACGGAACTGGTCTAACCTAGGAATTAATCTAGTTTACAGTTCTAAAGTGAAATCGACCTAACTTGGGAATCAATATGCCAGAAAGGATAGAAAAGGATAGGAAACTTTATATTCTATCGCAATGTTGATTAGAGAACCTACAGTAAGTAGCCAAGAGAGAGGAACAAAGGGAGGAAAAATAGAGAGAAGAAGGGGAAGAAACGAATCCCAAAGGCCAACAAGGGGTGCTTCATTTCTGTGTTATTGAAACTGTATACCTATTGCAATATATTTACATTGAATATAAATTATACATTACCATGATGCCCTTATGTATGTAAAAAGAAATAAAACCTAGAAAATAAAACCAACACCACTCAAGTAATGTAACGCTCCCCTTAAACTAGAGCATATAGGTCACTCATACCCAACTTGGAACAACTAGTAACAAAGACAGGACAAAACAACACTTTAATAAACATATCAACCAATTAATCTCTAGAGGCAATATAAAGAGTAGTAACCAACTGCTTCACAACATCACAAATAAAGTGACGGTCAACTTCTATATGCATAGTTCGCTCACGAAAAATAGGATTCCCAACAATATAAATAACTACCTAATTATCACACATCATATCATAAGTCGATTAATAGAAGGGATTTCAACCAAAACAATTAGTCACAATATGTGCCATAGCATGATATTAGGCCTACACACTAGACTTATGAATAGTTGTCTATTTCTTGCTTCTCCAAGTAATCAAATTACCACCAAGAAAAGTGTAATACCTAGTCGTGGACCGGTGATCACATGCTAACCCAGCCCAATCAGCATTAGAATAGCCAACTAGAGTGAAAGAACCATTAGGTTTATAAATCAGCCCCTTATTAGAAGAGCCTTTAAAGTACCAGAGATGTGATAAACAACGTCCTAATGAGCCTTCTTTGGTAACTCCTTTAATAGACTCACCACACCAATACAAAGGAAATATCTAAATGTGTAACAATGAGATAAATTAACTAATTAGCTTGAATATCATGAATATCCTTGATGCTTATCATTAGTATCATCTCTGATATGATTTCTAATTAACACACAATCACTCATTATTTTTCAGGATTTTCGCTTATTTAAATGAAATTTAGTCTGCGTGAAATGCTATGCAATGACACGCCATAATACCTAACGAAAATGACATGTAACATGCAACATATCATACGAACTATATGTCACGACATGATCTGTCGTGATCTAATGACAATGTAATTATCCTAATGTCACACGCTCAAATGATCCTAAACATGCAATGGCTAGATGACGAAATGACCTAATTCTAAGTTACACAAGCATGATATTTTTTATTTCTTCTTTTCCTTTTTTAATAAAATTCGAAATTAAAATTGCCTAATAATTGAACATGCAATTAATGAAAAGAAATCTAACATCCTCAATTAATGTTTTTGGTGTCTTCATTTCAAAAATTCGGAATAAATAAAATGCCTAATGTAAATATGCAAATTATCCTAAAAAAAAAATATTCTAACATGAATATAATCTAACTCAAATATATATTTTTTTGGGTTTTTCTTTTACGGAAATAAAATCAATTCAAACAATACGATGGCAAATCAGGCAAGATATGATTGATATCCACCAAATAAATTGATGAATCGTATCTCGTGCATAAGATCAGATTGGTCAATTTTAACAAAATCTTGAGCGTGATATCGGATTGGCAATTTTTCCATGCGATTGCGAGTCATTTTTCGGGCGTAAAATCGGGTTGTCAATCGTATGCACGTTGTGAAATTAGGAAAATTTCCCAATTTATAAGGTTACTCAAAATTACGGATATGATAGCATATCGGGAATTTCAATTACGTGCATCGACGAATCTTTCAAATAAGGAAACGGAATTTTCAGAAATCAAAATAGATAAGATTTTCACCTAATTTGAATATTGGCTTCCGAATTCCAATCCTCAAATGGCTACTCGCGATGCAATGTGGTGGTGCTCAGCGAGGCTCACAGGATGGCTACTCGCTAGGGAGCTTTGCGTGCGGCTCCTTGATGATTGCTCGATTCAATGATATGCGCGTGAACCTCGAGAAGCTATTTGCAAAACGATAACTTTTGTTGTTGTAGCAATAGCAAGGCTTATCCGAGACACCCAGAGAACCACAATGGGGAGATGCTCCAAATTTCAATAAAATAAGCGTGCGAAATCCTCCCTCCTTTCAATGTATACGTCCTCCTTTATCGAAAGAACGTGTGCCCTTCTCTTGCCCAGATTTTAGTGACTCGGACGCTTGCTGAATTTTGACCGAGCTCAATCACCTCGCTGGAATTCGTTGGCAATGCGAGTATTGGTGCAAATCGTCTGGGCGCGACGAAACAAACCTGAGGATCGGGCTGATTGGGATGGGTGACATGAGCAGTGCCTACTGGCGTTCCGGTAGCAATGAGGTCGTGGCCAGGAAACAACCAGCTCGGTTCACGGATGCGGGGCAGCAGCGATGGCGGCGTTCGGGTAATAGTCGGAACAGCAACTACGAGGGGCGGAGTTGCAGTGACGTCATCGATGAAGGGGCTGCGGCGGAATCGTCAAGCGGTCGAGTAATAACTCAACAGGGTGGCATCTCGTTGACAATGTATCGCAGACGATGAAAGCACCGCGACAGAAGTGGTGGCATGGGTCTTGGCCAAGAAGACTCGCGCTCTTTCCTCTCTCACGTGTCTCTCTCTTTCCCGTATCAAGAATGCCCCCCTTTTTTTTTGTCCTGTAACGAGTCTATTTATAGTGAAAGGGTGTAAACCATCGAGGCAAGAAAGCATATTTTGTTTCTTCTGTGCATGCTTTGAAATATATTCTATTTCCTTTTCTCTTCCTCATTGACCGAATGCCTTCTTCGCAGGGTGTTGACACCTAAATTTTGGCTACTCGGTCATTTATTTATTATGTAAAAAAATTAGGGATTAATTTTTAACCCATAAACAAAAATATTAGAATTAAATTGCATAGCATATAATTTTAGAAGCATTTTCTTATTATTATTCTGTTTGCATTGGATCGGCGACTGAATGGGTTCGACTTGATGGTTCTGAGCTCAAAGCCCACGGTAATGAAAATTCGGCTGAACTTGTCGTTCATGTAAGCCCATTATTCCTTTAGTGAGGTTGAAATCGATATATGCTCTCCACGTGCGATGCTTCAAGTTAGGAAATATAACGAGCAATATTATGATGATCTTGAGAATTCGTATATATTCACATGGTTGAATGAGAAAAAGGAAAGAAAATGTCAATTAGAGGAAGTGGGTCGTCTGGAAAGTATAAGGAAATAACAAAGTGGGAAAGGAAATAATAAAGTATCGTTGATTTGGTGAGTCACAAGAAAACAAAATAAAAAAAGGTAGATTGGCGAAGAGCAGGAGATGTGCGCATCATGAAATAAATAAAGACGAAACTTGCTTCTCACGATTAGAAGTTTGAGCAATATTCGGTCAATAAAAGAAACAGGAAATAAAGATGAATCGGCTTATATATGCATGACATGCAAGGATCATAAGAAGGAAAGTGGATTTTGGGCTTTTCTTTTACCAGCCCTAGCCGTTCCCCATAAAAGGAGAGGACCCTTTTGGTTAGTAAGGGAGGATCGCAGAGAACACATTAGAGAAAACACGCGAGAATCGAGAGAGGAGAGGGAGCTTTGCCAAAAGCTCTTCACGGCCGAGACACCCTTAGCCAGCGCCTCTCCTTGCTGAACAATGCCCCTGCGACCTCCACTGGTGCTACTGCTTCCCGAATGAGTTTGCTGTCAAAATCTTGATGCCAACCAGCGTCTAGGGGTGTGCATGGTCCGGGCGGGCGGTTCCCGACCTAGAACCGGGAACCGCCCGCTAAGGATCGGTTCCAAAAATTTGGAACCGGGATCCACCCGTTTGTTGCGTGGATCCACCCAAGAACCGGACCGCCGGTCCGGTCCGGTTCCCGGGTGGATCCATGGAACCGATTTTGACTCGAAATTTTTCTGGTTTTCAACAAAAAAACAATTACGTGACATCAAAGCAAGCCAAGGAAAGAAAAATTAAATTTAAGTACGTGGAACAAATATTTATTTGTTGTAATTATAAATGTATCTCGTAGATTAAAAAAAACGTGAACAAATGGAATGCAACATTCTCCCATTTCCTACTTGCAAATAACCATAGATGGTTCAATTTTCTTTGACCAAAGGTAAAGGTTCCCTAGAGAGTGAGATGAGATGTAGGGTTTCTCTTAGTAATTTTTTTTTTTAATATTAAAAAGGTTCCGGTCCGGTCCGGGTGGGCGGATCCGCCCACGGAACCGGGAACCGGGAACCGGACCGGTACCCACCGGTTCCAATAAATTGGAACCGGGAACCGGACCGGTTCCCTCAAGACCCGCCGGTTCCGGGCGGTTCTGGTCCGGTTCCGGGCGGTCCGGGCGGATCCCGGGTATTTTGCACACCCCTACCAGCGTCAACGAGGCACCAGACTTCGCTGCGTCAACTTGAACAAATGCAATGTTGGCGAGTCACAGAGTCTGGTCTTCGCGGTTCTGGTTCCCTCGAAGTGCAGCCCCAGCAAAGGAGTCCATGACGTCCACAAAAGAAACTAAGAGAAAGAGGCCACACAATTGAAGACATGGCCATACACTGAATTGAGGGAAAAATCGTGAGGGGAAGCGTCTGTACAGAGTGCTCGTGAAGGTGAGAGTGAATAAAGAGGCTAAAAAGGTCACTTAGTCCACGGTTGGAAGAGAGCCCCACATACTCGCGAAGTTGACCCACTTGCCGATTCTTCACAGCATCAGGAATCGCAACACCTCCTATTGCCGATTGAGGAGTCCCATATGAAAAGCCAGGTTTGCCAAGCCCATTGATACCACCAGTAGCCTCGTGACGAGCTGCAGCTTCCGAAGGATAAGTTGTTCTGATTTGCCCCTGCTAGATCGATGCCGACCTTGACGATGTTGCAGTCCACCGCCCATGGACGTCGCTGCTCCTGTTGTCCACTGCATTGATGAGGGCTGACCTGACTGGGATCCACAACAAAGACGAATCCCCTCCATCGGCAAATAAGTTGGTGCAGTCATTCTACAACACTTGGCTTTCTTCTCTACAGTACCCTCCACACGCGAAGATTGAGACGGTCACAGCACAGCACACACAAAATCGGAGGTCGGCAATTCAGAGTTCTCAGAGCACGTTGATCAAAACATGTGAGAGAGAGAGTAGAGGGGTCCTTCGGCCAAGGCTTGGTCGAAACACCGCTCGTGCTATCCCTTCGCTACGGAGCCCCGCGACGTTAAGCACCTATCGCCGCAAGCCCCAACCTCAACGACTAAGCCGCTAACCCGATACACCACGAGCTCTACGCTCACCGTTAAGTTCCAGCAATTCCAGGCGTGGTTCTTTTGCTGAAAGCACTCACGTTGAATATTCCACTTGCTGCATGAAGACAATTCTACTTGCTGCATGAAGAAGATCCATTGACTTTGACTTGAAAAAAGGCCACCTGTTCTGCCGGGCCTACAAATCATCCGCGAGCGTCTTCGTCCAACCCTAATCTCCACCGGCGGGAGATTCGTTATCAAAGGAACACCACCATTACAGCATACAACTTTCCTGATTCAAGCAGCCACAAGTCAAGTCAACCTTCGAAGTTTCCATTTTTGCAGGCTCATCAAACTGTGCCAGCTTTGATGGTGAATCTCCGTGCCGCCACTGCTCGCCACCATCCGTCGCCTTTCACCGTCAAGGAGCCGGTTGCAATCCTGGTCCAATTGTGCTTGGTCCAAATTTGGAAAGAATATCCTCAAATTAGGTAAGATGCACATCTCTAGTATATTTGGATATTTTATTGCCTGATATATATCTATTTATATTTAGTGTTCATATCCGTGAATGATAGACATAACTTTCAATTAGGACTTATTTCCTAATCCGCAATCGCACGTCAATTTTTTATTCCATCTATAAGGCTTTAGATGGAATAATTAATCACGCGGGAATAAAATTGATATTTTGATATTTAAGGCTTAAGATCAATTTATCGATTTTATTATCGAAATAACCAATTTTGATTTAGTTATTGTTTCCTAATTTGGATGATGTGTGATATCTTTGATTATTTTGAATTATTTGATGTTTATCTTTTAATTGTTTTATTTATCTCGAAAATACAAAAAACATTGCATTCGCATATCATGTAGATTATATTTGATTTCCTATATAAAATTGCATGATAGAATAGTTAGATACCTTTTTAATTATATTAGAATGCACGTTTAGATGATATCTAGGTTAGATAATATCTTGAATTTAAATTGCATGTCGAGATAAATTTCTAAGTTAAGATGAGATTCAGATTAGTCTATTTCCTAACTTAAAATAAATAATATCTCACTTTAGTTAGATTTTTATTGTTAGTCATTTTTAATTACGAATTTTTATAAAAAATACAAAAATGTCATGTGCATGTCATATAGAATTAGATTCATGAAATGCGTGTCATTTAGTGATTGTTGCTAGATCCATTTAATTAGAAATTGCCTATCATTAGAATTAGGTCATTTAGTTATATTGCATCACATAAAGCATGATTCTCATTAATTAAATAAAAACAAAAAGAAATTGTGTGTTAATTAGAAATTATATTAGGGTTGTTGATGTGAATTCTGATCTAACCATGTAGATGCTTTCGTTGCTACAAGATAAGTCCAGTAATTTATTCATTGCTTTTCATAGATGTTAAATTGGTGGTTTGCGCACCCTCATGATCACCTCACATGTTAAGGAAATAGATTTAAAATAAATTCAAGCTGCCTGTAAAACATTTTTGAAAATAAAAAGAAATGGTACCGAAAGGGCATTAGAGAAGTCTAGTGTAACCAAGTCCCCATACCCAAAGTCTCTGATTCGCAGGAGTAAAATAATTCTCTCATTATTTTACTTAGGTGTCTAATCGACCTACCATAAACTGATTAGTGGCGACTCCTAGATAAAATCCATTTGCATGTTAAGAAATTTGAACTTAAGTCGCGAATTGGTATGGGCTTGGGAGAGGCCAAGCTAAATTAGACTTAGTAGTCCGTTAGCCTAATTTTAGTGGTGCATCGAAATTTAGGTTGCGACATGGGGATATATCTTTTTTTGCAAATCCATGTGCCTGTAGTGTAGAACGTGCCCAACATTCCCTTCTCATGCTGATCTACCGAATTTCCATATGCTCGTATCTTTCCACATAGGGCCATGCATCATGAACATTCTCCGCCGATTTTATTTCTTTAATCCAAATACCGGCCCACAAATTGATCGATTATTGCCAAAAATTCAAGATTGTAATAGAATTTTCCTAGATTCCGAACCTTGCAAAGATGAGCTCGCAATATCTCCTTCCTATGCTTGTCTTCACCAAATATACGAAAGATTCACTGAATACTGGAAAAATGATATAAATATTTTCCAAAATATATCGAATTGCCAACTCATAAAATTGTAGCTCATCCGCTGCTAATCAAATGCAAAAGTGATAAACAAATAGATAAATGCAACTAAAATTATATGCTGTACAATTTTAATTCTATTTTTTTAGGAGTTAAAAATTAATTCCTAATTTTCTATGCAATAAATGGATGACCGGGTCACCAAAATTTAGATGTCAACAGCAAACTACACCATGACATTGCTTCCCTAAAGATGACCTTTTAATTACTGTTGTTTTGGTCGAAAACCTTTTAATGGCACCTTTTTTATTACTATGGCACAGTGATTTTTGAACTCAACAAGGACTACCCAATCAACCATGCAACGAGGGGACAATTTCTACGGCGAGAAATGCGCATGCATGCATTGACTATGGGAGTCTCTAGAGACAACTATACGTTCCTACCGACACTAAGAATCCGATCTCTATGATTGGCAATTTGCTTTTGCATGGGAAAATTATCCAAAAAATTCTAAATTTATTACACTTTTACCAATTTAGTCCTAGATCTTTTAATTTGTAAATTGAGTTCTAAACATTTTTACTTCTTACAAATTCAGCTATAAACCTTTTCATTTTTTGCCAATTAAACCATCCGGCCAATTTTGATCAGAAATTACTAACATGAATAGATGATGCTAACATGGTACTTTTTTAATAATATTTTGAATATTTTATGATTTTTTTTGTGACCTCGCCCGTGGCTAGCAAGAGTTGGCCGGCAACTCTTGTTCGCCCTAAATCCAAAAACACAAAAAAATAAAGCAAAAAAGTTCTTTAAAAAAAAAGAAAAAGAAAAAATCATCTAGAATGGAGTAGTAAAGCTTTTGTCTGACTCTTCATGTGAGAGCAAGTTAGAGACAGAGAGTGATGTTTGAAAGTGAGAGAGAGAGAGAGTGAGAGAGAGAGAGAGAGAAAGAGAACCTCATTTCTTCCTCCAATGCAGGGATATTTCATTTTGAATGAAGTAGTAAAGCTTTTGTCCAACTCTTCTTACCTAATTTTTTTCTTCTAGTGACAATAGTCTTTTCTGTTGCTCTAAGTTTGCTATGACCACATCTCGGATTTAGATTATTATACAGTTTATTGAAGGCGGAGTCCAAATTCCATGATTCTTAGAAACTTCAGCAGCTCGTGAAGTTGTCCAAAAAATAATTAGATTCACTTTTTTTTGGGACAAATCTTTTTTCCCCTCTTTCTTTTGACTTCAATGGTAACAAATTACTATTCTTTTAAAAAATAGTCAAGGGCTACAGCCACCAAGACCTGGTTATGTGGAGGCCAATGAAATACCCTGCAAGTCCTACAAATTGGTTAAGTCCAATTCTCCGCCCCTGACTTGATATAGTTTGCACGCCATTGGTGGTATCATATATGTTGAACATAAATAATGGAAAAAGTTATCCTATTAAAGTTGTTAAAAAATATATATACATATCATATATGTCGAGTTTGGGATCTAATGTCAATGGATAGAATAATAATATTTTAAGACTTTTCAGGACAATAATTGAATTGTACAGCTGTAGAAACTTAAATATTTGGCACCATGGTCTATCCCGTTCATTAATGGGTGCTTGTACATTAGCATATCTAAGTCTCTATCGATGTTGACAGGTGTTTCACAAAGTCAACTAGACAATGCTCTTTTTTAGATAAAATTACCAAAGCAAGTTCTAAATCAATTGTATTTGTATCAATTAAGTCGTAAAATTTTCAATTATACCAATTCAATCCTAAACTTTTTGACAATTGCCGACATAATCCATCCGGCCCTCGCCTCTAGTCGGCCATGGTTACTGGCGGAGGAAGAAGGAAAAAGAAAATGAAAGAAAAGAAACTTAAAAATTAAAAAATGTGGATTTTTTTAAATTGAAAAAATTATCTATGTGAGCACCATCTATGCCACGTAGAATGGCCAGTGGGCACAACTGATATTCATATCAACAATTTCCTATCAAAATTAGCCAGTGAATTTAATTGGCAAAATTTGAAAATATTTAGGACTCAATTGATATAGTTGCAAAGTTTATAATTAAATTGGCACTGGTGCTATAGATTTATGATTTTTTTAACAAAATAAATTTTCCATCTTTCTTGAGCTGCTCATAGACTTGTCCACACACACACATATATATAGACACACACACGATTGTCTTTGTTTTTGGCTTCTAGAGAAGTCCAATAATTTTTAAACTCAAATATTTAAAAAAATTATAAAAAGATTATATGAGAATTACTGTGGCAAATGAAAGGTTTCAAGTGCTTGTAATTTTTTTTGAAAGTCCAATTATGTGCGTAAATATTGAAAGAAACTTTTAACTGTTTAAATAGTCATCGTCGAAAGAGGCTGAAATTTTCCAATTACAGGACGAGTCATAGAATCGTAGCGAGGAGGGGTTTTGTACTTTGACTTGCTTTGGCCTAACATGGCCTCTTTTATCTCCATTTCATGTTATAAACGTGGTGGACACCAACCGCAGAAAAATCAAGGCAAGTAAAACAAAAGTTGACTTAGACCAAATGATAATGGTGGATGCACAAGACCTAAGCAAAACATAATCTTCTATGCATGTCTAATCAGATTAATGTCGAGTCATTGAGGGTTGTTTTAATACCATCAATCAACGCAGTTATATTCAACACGCAAGTTTCAGAGCTTTGAAAATTTCAGTTAAGTAATGGATTCTAAGCACGGAATCTCGTCACTTACCTTGAAATCTTCCTTGACTACAAGAAACCATGTAGATTGGAACAATTTTCCACTGTAGGTTTCAATAGTCTTGAAATTTCGAAAGCTATTATTTTTTTAACGATTTTCGACCGTCATCAATTTGTAACCATTCTTATCTGCCATTACTTTATTACAGTTTTATACTTCTAATGGGTTTGGAGTAAATCTCTTAATTAGACAAATAAGAAAATAGTCAAATCTCAATTGCCTCTCCTTTCGAGCTTCTAATTAAAGATGAGAGATTTCTCAAGCCCTCATAGTCAACTAGGCTATTAGAGATATATTTAAAATATTCTATGATTCTATATATTATTATATGGTTATGTATATTTCCTTTGATTGGTCTTGATTTGTTACTTTAGATAGTTATTATATAAAGCCTATAAATAAGTTCGTGTATTCTTTATTTGATGTTCTAGAGAATATTACATCTTTCAGTCATTATGATTCTCAACCTGGATGAAAAAAAAAAACAACTCCTCAAAAGTAGAACCTCGTCAATTTACTTGCCTAGCCGCCTGAAACATTATTAGTAGACTAAACTATGATGTCGCTTCCCTAAAGGTGATTCGATTTTTTACCTTTTAATTACTGTTTTTTTGGTCGAAAACCTTTTAATTGCACCTTTTTATTACTATTGGCATGATGATTTTTTAACTCAACAAGGACTGCCCAGTCAACCATGCAACGAGGGGATAATTTCTACGATGAGAAACACACACATGCATTGACTATGGGAGTCTCTGGAGACAATTATTCATTCCTGCTGACACTAAGGACCCGACCTCCATGATTTGGCAATTTGCTTGTGTTCATAATCTAGAACGCGGAATTTATGCTAAAGAGCTTCTTTGAATTTTCGATGTCCCTCTTTTCTTTTTGTGATAGAAAACTTTCCACACGGATGTTTTATCGTGTTCAAAAGAAATGTCAATCTTTCAAATCTACATCATGTTTCCATGAAAGTCTTTACACATTGCACTATGAACGTATCAGTACATGCGTTAATGTAGCTGAGAGTCAATTCAAACACCAATGAGAGTAAGTGCGGGCTGGGTTGAAGATCTCCATTCAACCGGCGAATGCGTTAAATGCGGGAAAATTATCATATTAGATAGATAGAATATGATTTTCAGCATATAAATAATATGAGTCGAAACGTATACTATGACCCATCTTAAATTTTGAGACCCATGTTCTCCCTTAAGTCTAATCATGGAAACCCATGACCCACACGTATTTAAATTCTCTATTCCTTTGTTTTCCAATTCGATTTACATGTTTATGATCTTGATTTTTTCTAACTTTATTTTTATCTTAGATGCAAATACCATCACCTAATGAGAGGAGCACGGATTAAAAGACAATGTGAATAGATGAGATCCGCCACTTATTTTGAAAAAAAAAATCATTTTTATGCTTTGTCAATTTCTTGACATTAACTCCTTTCCAATCTCTAAACCTTCCAATGTCCTATTAAAAAGTCTAAACCATTCAATGCTTTTCCATAGCGATATTGATCGTTAGTATTCATTTGAAAGCCTAAAAAAAAAAAAAAAAAAAACTACCCCTTTCTTGAGTCATGGAAAAATTACCTCTATAGCTTGCCACCTATTTTATCTTAAATTAAAATTTATGTTCATTTTTTTCATAGTGACACGCAATTATTAAACTGATGATAGTTATAAAATTGACAATAAAAACCTTTCCAAATATCACTATTTAAATAAATTTTCACTAATGATTATATCTATAGTCATAAATCAAACCTAAACCTAAGTGATTTAAGAAATATAGCCAAATGAAAAAATAAATCATCTTACCTTATAGTGATGGCCCGCTCATTGAACGCAGTCCGATTTGCATTCTCTGACCCAACCAAGTTGCAAAAGCTAACCAACGGTCAATGTCAACTCGGTATCGACTTCACTTAGTTCCCAAAATTCAGTCCCTTGCATTGCATAAAACAAAACATTTTTACTAAATTTTTATTGCAGAGTTGAGAGAGAGAGAGAGAGAGAGAGAGAGAAGGAATGGCATAACATTGAACTGTCAGATTCTATTTATTAATTCGATAATAAAATAAAAAAAGTAACTACTAGAAGTAATGGTCCACCGAGATACACGGACTTGTCAGATTCCACTTAAAGCACCCTTCTTTTTTGCTCTTTTTTGGTTAGTTACTTAGGATGCGTTTGGAAATGTTTTTGTTTCCGAAAATAATTTTTTATTAAAAAAGATTTTTTTTTCTGTTCCCAGAAACAATTTCTGAATATAAGAACACGCTTGGTAACTACAAAAAGTTTATATTCCTAGGAAAGAAATGTGTTTGGTAAAATTATACAATTTTGTTGTTTTTTTTTTAAATTTTTTAAATATTTTTATTATATTTTTCCTTTTTTTTCTTTCTTTTTTTTTTTCTTCTCTCTCCTTCTTCCTCTTTTGTGGCCGGTCTCCGGTGACTAGCTAGGCGAGGTCCGATGAGCTCGCCAAAGCCTTGTCAAGCCAAGGCAAGGGCTGGCTAGCTCGTCAGAGGCTCGCCTAGCCCCCGCGAGGCTTAGCCTCGCTAGATCTAGGTGAGGCCGAGCCTCGTCGGTGACCTCACGAGCAGCGCAAGGCTCGAACTCGCCCAGGCAGCGCGAGGTCGGCCTAGCCGTGCCTCACCTAGCCATGATGAGGCTCAGGTCGACGAGCCTCGCCATGGCTTAGTGTCTTTGGGGGCTGGCAACGCTCCGGTGAGGTCACTGGCCCCATCTAATCGGTCGCCGATATCGGCCATGGCCAAGGCCAATGACTGGCCAAAAGGAAGAAGAAGAAAAAAAAAAGTGAGAAAAATATATTCTAGAAATTGTTCCTAGGAATAATAAGCTATTTTTTTCTATTTCTTGTTTCTGTTTCAAATCTATTCTCGGGAACAAAAATTTTACCAAATAAGTTTCTTCTCTTTTTTTGTTCCCTGTAACAAAAGAACAAAAATAGTGGTTCCGAGGAACAGAAACAGATTTTAACAAACAGGCCCTTAGGATACAAGATTTGATTTCCAATTTTAGTGGAAGTCTGCCAGTTTAGAAATCAGGATTTACAAAGTTGCAGTAGATCTGCTATTTTGCTTTGCTAGGTTGTAATTGTAATAGCGGCAGCGAATCACCCACCTTGAAGTGGACACTTCAATTTTCGTTGTGGGATGTTAAGTATCAACTTCATCAATTCACTCGGCCCCCACCTCTCAGATCTCAGGCGGAGCAGATGAACCCATTACTCTTTCGGTTTCAACTTGTTTGATTCTTTTGACATTAGCCTAAGGTCGTTTTGGGCATTGACTCATAAGATAGAACCATTGATGGAATGGAAGTAGTCTGCTGATGAGGTATGATGAGGTAGTAATCCAACATTTGCAAGAAACAGTGACTAGACATGCAAGTTTCTCCAGAGAAATTTTGCGGGTAGACGTACAAGTTTCTCTTTCATCATTTCTCAAAGATGGGAAAGATGAAATTGGCTGACCATCATCCAACTAAAGACAAAAAATGGGCATCTGCTTAGAGAAATTCTTGAGTAGCAACATATAACAGGCCGAGCTCATGAACAAAACACATCCAGGGCAAGAAGGTGCCACTTCGCACATCTCGCCATTCAAACAAATGAAAAGCTTCCTTAATAGATTCCCTCCCTTGCAGTGGCAGACACATCATTATTGTGTGAAGAGGAAAAAGTTGCAACGTTGTCTCTCTTTGAATAACAAAATGGAAAGAGATAGCACGAATACAAACACCAAACCAGAAGTCATTGTCTTTAGGCTTTCCCCACTAATTAGTTCACAATACCTAATTACTGCACTGCATAACACTCGATGTTTTGTTTATATTACCTATACCTTCAGTTCCAAATGTAAGCGAAAGAGAAACTTCGAAGCAACATTTAAGAGTTCTGCTGCAAGGATTACCCAATGAAGCCCTAGTTCTTTCAAGAACTAATTTACTTGGAACACAACAAACCATTTCTTACTCTCTCTTGTGCCAGGAATCGGTATCCAGAAGTACCGGATAGAGATCATTACCAGAGGCAGACAAAGCGGTTCCAGTCCATGGCCCTTCAATAGACATACTCTTGCTGATATTCTCACCAACTGCCTGATGTTCGTCACCTCTAAAATGCTTCCTCATGGCCTCAATTCTCTCCTGAGTCATGATAGCGCCCGCAGAGTCCAGCACTGGAACAGCAACCTTGCCTTCAAGCATGCTAACCACAGATGACATTGGCGGCCTGAGTGCTGGAGTCACATTAGTACACATCAAAGCTACCTTCATCAATGCCAGCGCCTCCTCTTTGTTAAAGTGAGAACCAAGCCTTGGATCAACTAGTTCTATCAAATTCTCTCCCTCCTTCAGAAAGTGTGCCTAGATTCAGAAATGTAAAGTGAAGGTATTTCCCTTTCAAGCTTCAGGTATTGATCAGTTGCAAAATATGCTCTTAATACTGAAACAGGAAGAAGTATATTATCTCCCTTGATAATTACACGGCAAATGCAGTTGATAAGCACCTGCTAGTTCTAGGGTATAAATGGATAAAAAGAATCGAATGAGTCAATACAGATCCAACATGATTTTTTTTACCGATTTTAAATAAAAGATACTAGACTACAACATCACTTACTAATGGTTAATCGGTTGCCAAGAAATCACCTACACCTCTTTAAAATCACCAGCTATTGTCGAGTTTTATCAGCACAAATTATTTGTCAGTGTCATTACATGAAACGGCAGACTCGTTTTTCAATGTTCTTGATTATGCAACTCAGGCGACAATCAGATTTGACAAGGACTAATAATGATTGTTTGCTCTAATGATTGCTCACTCAAAGCAAAACAAAATCTTACTTACAGAGTCAATTATATGAATGTGAAAAAAGTTATAACTCAATCGAAAGTATATGGATATTCTGGTCAAGACATGATCTTGAGAACTTTTTAATTTAACAGTAATTGCCAAAATTTAATAGTAGTCAAAGGACTTGTTTGGCACTAATGAAACTACAGGGAGTATGAATATCAAGCATAAAAACATAAAGACTAAAACTGAACTTTCGAGATCCACCCTAAATTATGGGGTCAACTTCCCCAAATTTCAAGGAATAGAATTTTCTTCATTCCAAAAAAAGAAAAAAAAAATCTACATGAAAATTCAGAGTAGACCAACATGATAAGAAGAATCGGATTAATTTGAAATAACAAATTGCACTTAACAGCATGACAATTCGTTAAGCAAGTTTCAATAGCTGTTAACTGTGAAATTCCTTTGCAACCATTGAAAGTGCATGTGAGGATTTAAATACAGATATGATCATAATTGAAATGATAGAGTTGATTACCCAATCGAGTAGATTAAAGCATTCCTCAGTTCTTTGGGAGCTAGTGTTGCTCCGGCCATTAACAACTTCTAAGGCAACAACGCCAAAACTATAGATGTCGGCTTTGTCAGTGAGGTAACCAAGCATTGCGTACTCTGGTGCCATATATCCACTGCACAACAAGGTAACTGCCTTAAATAGCACATACTCAATATTCCTAAAATTCAAAAGAAAGAGTCATTCCTAAATGTGATGCTATGGTCTAAAGAGTAGAGGAAAAAAACAAATGCATCCAAATATATTCTAATATCATTTATCGAGAATATTTCGGGAAAAAAAAAAAGATCATTGTTGTTCTTTATAAACATTTTTTTTTTGGTTTGAAATATAAGTATCATTTATAAGATGGCGTACATGAGCTTAAGGGCATTTCCCAGCATTACAAAAATATCTAAGAATGTGCAAAAATGGAGTGAGGGAATCTCCATATAGTACCCAATATTACATTTATTTGGGAAGGTCTAAAGTTTTTGTAATGTGAAGCTCGCCCTATAACAAGTTTACGAATTTTAGCCACGATGATGGGGACATCATTTGACTTGTTTTGGAAATGTCTATAGTTACGTTTATAGTTCTTTTCATTGAATAAACGTTAGAGTTAGTAGAATGAACTTACAATTTTATCTTTTCCCTAATTAATCACATTCCTTTCAAAAACAAGTTGACATTTCACACGCATTAATGCAAACATCTAAATCATGTGAACGTGCTTATCTATGTTTTTCCATGTGCATACAATAGAAACATGGGCGAATTTGCTATAATACGAAGTTATATTCAAATTAACAATTACATAAGTCAATATCAGAGTATCATTACTTAATGGCAGAGTAAGACACAATTTACATTTTTTTCCTAATTAATGTAAAGAGTGGTGGGACAGTCATAAAGCTTTGTGGTTAAGCCGAATTTGTCGAGCACCATGCTTCGGGATGATGTGAATCCACCACAAAGCTCCATTCAACTCACTTTTCTTAAATCAGAATATATGTTTCTATTCCATGCTTTTATGTTGTCACTGGTTCCTACTTAGGTTAACAGGAACAAAAAGCAAGAAACTTACTAAGTTCCAGCAATCTTGGTGCTAATATGTGTTTTGTCCTCCTCATCAAGCTTTGCTAAACCAAAATCTGATATTTTAGGGTTAAGATCCTTATCCAGTAAAACATTAGTAGCCTTAATGTCTCTATGCACAATCTTCAGCCTTGACTCTTCATGAAGATATGCCAATCCCCTGGCAATACCCACGCATATCTTGTGTCTTGTCCACCAATCCAACTTTAACTGAAGTTCTTCAGGACCTTCAATTGTATCAGAAGACATCAAAGCTACTTTACTGCCATGTCATTAACTGAAGTCAATGAAGCACAATGTGATATCAAATTACCAAATAAAGCACGAGCAAGACTGTTATTTTCCATGTACTCGTAAACCAGCAAAAGTTGATTTCCTTCAATGCAGCACCCATAGAGTTTCACAAGATGTGGATGCTGAAGAGCAGAAATCATCCCAATCTCAGTCAGGAACTCATTATTTCCTTGTTGTGATTTGGATGAAAGCTGCTTCACTGCTATTGTGGTGCCATCTGACAGAAAAACCTGCAATTCAACTTTGGCATCAGATCTATGTTGTGAAAATTGAGTTACATTGAATGCTGCTTTCTACATATCTTCTTTCTTGGGAATTGGGGGAATTTGGTTAGCCAATTTTCCAGCATACCTTGTATACAGAACCAAAACCACCTTCTCCTATCTTATTGGCAGCATCAAAATTGTTTGTGGCAGCTTTAATCTGTCGCAAGGTAAATAAACCAATTTGCAACACTAGACCCTTCAAATCTGCAACACGTTTTGGAACTTCTATGAATTTGGAAAAGTCAACAGTTAAAGTATGTAATCCACTATCTAACAAAGATGTATCAATTCCTTCTCAATATTCCAGAAAACCTTTTTGTGACGTTTTGGTCTGAGCAACTTCAGTACAGAATAGCTTAGCATCTTGAAAATTATTTTCTAGGAAAGTCTGGCATCAGTTGGCAGTATGTATTTTTGAAAAGTAAAATGAGATTGTCCCCAGGGTATTTAATAGTGAAGGAAAATAAAAATCATACAGAGAACCCCCTTGGAAACGTGGGGTATGGTTTGTATGTTTTAATTTTCTCATGCACGTGAAGTTCTGGCAGCTATTTTTGGTGTCTTGAAACATAGACTTTGTGTGTATACACACACACACACATCTGAGAAACAATCTACCGTCTCTCCCTATAACTATCTATTCCTTCATTTTTCAGATTTCTAAATAAAAATTTAGTTCGTTAAGCAAACCAAATGGTTCTATGACACTTTAGGCTTTTTGCGTCGAATCAAATTCCCTATGGAATGCACAAATGTCATGCATCGACAGTTTTAAGGGAACTGTAAATCTAGATGGAGCATTAATGATGCATTGTCATTACACTTTCCCCCACCAGGAATGTAAGAAGAAGAAGAAGAAGAAGAAGTGTCATTTGCCAACGGTTTGACAGGACAACTGTGCGATTTAGCTGAAATATAAATGAAGCAATGTGACTATCCTCCCTCTCCACCAGAATACAGAAGGGGGGAAATGTATTCAGAGTGCATAACATTCTCATATTTCTTGACAAATACACATGGACTAAATAGCGGAGATTCCTGGAAAGCAACTACCTTGTGCCATTTTATCTTTACGTCCAAGGCATCCTCTCCACCAAAGGATAACCAGGATAAGGAAAACTACAAAAACTATAGCAGCCAGAATCCCAGCCACTGTGCCAGCAGATATGCTGGCCCTGCTGGCCGGGGGATCAAAGCCTGCAATGAAGAAGGAACAAACAAATATTTAACCAAAACTGTTCAGTTAATGGGGTAGACGTAAATGCAGAAAAATATCCGTAGCTTCTGGTTGAACACAGAAAGAAATTGATGGAGAACACAATAATTGAGAATCAAGAGGACATAAAACCGCCCAGAGTACTCCACAGAAACTATCCGATAAATGAGCACTGGAAGATATCATTTATGGAACATGTAATACAAAATACAAAGGGAAAAAGAAAAAAAAAAAAAAATCTACTCTTCATTCTCAAAGCTGTATTGTATGATACAGGCACAGTGGTCGTAATCCATAGCGGAAAAGTGAACAAGGCTATCATTTCATAGTGGAATGGAAGGATTAAAGATACATAGAGAAAACACGCTCAGATAGAAAGAACACAAAGCAACCTATAACCAAATTTCGACTCTAAGAGAATAATAATAGACCCCGGTCAGCTATTATGCGTAATTGACTTGATCTATAGTGACTTATGCCAATGGCCTGAATCCAACAGTAGGCATTTGCAACCAAGCCAGGTAACTGAATAGCCTATTGATGACTTCTGGTGCAAGAAAAAGTATGGGTATCTTTTCAACATGAATATGAGTAACTTTCTCAACAGAGAAGCACCAAGTGAAACATGGAAGCATCCATATGCGTACCAGGGTAGACGGAGATAGCAGATATAAGAGGACCATAGACTCCTCTGTCAGGTATAGCAGTGGTTCCTTTCCCAGCCCAATAAAAGTGTATCTCCAGAGTGCCCTTGGTCACATTGGCAGTAAAATTTCTCATGACCTCCTTTCCAACTCCACCTGCTTCAATCTCAATGTTGAAATCTTTCCACACCAATTTCCCCTGAAATAATATTTCATCTGATTCAAGTTGAGTGTCTCCACACTGAACAAGGTAAATTTTTTTTTTTTTTTTGGTAAAAGTAAGAATTATATTGAGCTTTAACCAAACTATACAAGAGGCGATCACGGCACCAAAACTTACACTCAAAATGACAAAACAAAAGACTGCCAAAACAGCGGCACAAAACAGCCAACTGGCAATACCCACCAACAACGGCAAAGTGAACAAGGTAAAAATTTTAGTCTCCATAGAATGTACAAATTGTGAAAAAATCATGATTTGCAAGTACGAGATATTTGGATAAACTTCCCAACCATAACATATTGAACGCTTTATGTGCTTTATATATTAGAACCAGCACTCCATAATGCTCCAAGTTTACCTCTCCATAATGCTCCGAGTTTACCTGTATATAAATATTAAAAGCTCTCCTTCCAAGGCTTTGATAACTTTTGTTGCCCGTGAACATTATCTCCGCAAAATGAAGGGTTACATTGTAGGGCCCATCCATCAGACAAAAACCGTAATAAGTTAGAGAGATGGCAGAACGTCGTGCTTTTATGTAAAGTTGGGCATCATTCATGGACAGTGTGGATGTGTTTTTAACTTCATAGCTAACTGCAGTGCTATCGTCATTGGTGAAGTAACCAGTGCTACTGTAGGCCCAGTAATCACTCCTGAAGAAACTTGGAGGTGTAGCCCTCTGTGAGTCATCTTCGTATATGGTGCCCCTTACCTTTGCTTTGCTCCCACCGCAATTTATGAAGAGGTTATACCGAGCTGGATGGAGTAAAGAAGCAGCCACAGAGAAAATTCAGTTTCTTCCATTTGTTAATATGGAGTGGACTTTCCAGACACACTAAATAAGCTAGCATTCACTCATTGGAAAATTACATAGAAACTCCCAAGTTATGAGCAACCCATTATTCCATGCAGGTAGCTTTTGAAATTATTAGGGTAATTATGCATCTACCATCAAAGATCGACACAATAGCCAAGAGGAGAGTTGACAAGGAGATAAATTTGATGAGAAATTACACAGAGAGTAAGATGCAATATTAGAATCTGATGATAATGATAGGATATGTCAGAATAATTTAAATATAAAATCACGCAGTCATCTAACAGTTTAAGCTTTTAAAACAGTTGGCCATGATCTTATAAAATCTCATATGGTATCAGAGCTGGATTTCATGAGTTCAAATCTTTCGAAGCCTAATTTGCCTCCCTAATTAAATATGTCCACACTTCATAATAGCTTAAAGTTTTAGAACAATTAGTTGCGGTCCCACAAAATTTCATAGGATATGCAGCACGTCAATTTACATTTTATACAACAATGACTCTGCAGCATACTGTTTGGACAACGTTGACTCTGCAAACATGAGACAAGTCCACTTGTAGCAGAATATGAGGTTCTGAGCAAGTCAGCAAAGATTTTACTGTTATAATCATCATCATTCTTAATGAAGTTCAATGCTAAGTACATAATCAATAAAAATGCGGGTCCTTAGAAATCCAAGTCTCTCATTGAAAAGTTAATCGCAAACATACGCATTCTCAACCTCGGAGCTTGCGAACAAGTTGCTGTAGAGAAAAGACAAAATCAACATTCAGCAGAGAAATGGAAATATTATACACAAACAGGATATAAGTTACTCAATAAGTGCACATTTGGGGGGAGCCCTGGACTGACTGAAGGAAGTAGGACATACACAGATCCTTCTTGACATTCTAAGTCTCCAGCAGTGAAGTTGTTGTATCCAGCAGTGAAGTTGTTGTATGATAAATCACTACACAGAGAAACAGTCAACCATTTCCAAAATCTCATCAATTTGAAGAATACACTGAAAGTCATTCCATCAAATGATTATTTTTTTTTTTCAATAATTCCATCAAATGATTAGTATGTACAAAAATGCAGACAAGTTGCAAAAAATGGACAGGTAAGGCAAGATGAAAGGCAAAAACATCACAAGATGATGAAATTGATATTTTATTCCTACTGAAAATATCTTATCTTAGAATAGGAAAAGGAGAAAGACTCAAGGAAGTAAACGGAGACTTTAAAACTATTTATAGTGTATAAAAACATTTTTACTCAGTAACAGTACCACAGTCATGATGTCTAAGGGAAAGAGGCTTAAATAGAACTGTGATTCCACCTACTACCACATCGCGTCTTCTACTAAGAAATTATCCAGACCACATTTATCTGTTTAAACTACCTCACAAGGGCTTCATTCCTACACCCATAAGATAATATCAACTTCTCCTAAGTACACTCATTTTGATTGTAGAGTTTCTCAAATACACAAACCCATAAAAACATTGTTATCAGCAAGAAATGGCCCAAGCAACTAATCATATACTGCAGGTGATACGTTAGACAAACTTTCAAAGAGGATTAATAGGAGCTAAAAATTTTCCAAACATAATTTTAATCATTCCAATAGGTCTGAAAATGATCTACAGCTGGGAATGGCTTTTTGTATAGGGGAAAATGGAGCTAACTAGGCACTTCCAAGAAAATCCACTTTATATTCTTTCATGCATATCATACAGTTCAGCCTCTTTTGTTACATACATCCATCCAATTAACAGATCCCAACGAGGAGAAAGGTACTTATGATGTTTCTATTTATCTCCAAAGGCTACTAACCATAAAGATGCAAGATGTGAATGCATAATTGCTTGGTACAGAGCAAGATTAGCCAGATAAAGCTAGAAGCAAATTCATGATTAAACAAGATATTTTCTTCAGGCAGCAAAGCTTACACATTTTTAACTTTCACCAGGATCCAATCAGGGATTGCTCCAGTCAATTGGTTTCCAGTTAGATACCTAAACAAGATTATTTGAATGAGTAAGCTCCTCATGTACTTTATACACTCTAACTGAAATTATTTAAGACTTATACCTCAAAAACGCATTATGTGGCAGATTATTAGCATTTTTTTTTTTTTTGTTTACTTGTGGTGTAGAAAAAAATCAGATTAAGTCATGATAACAATATAGAGCTTTCAGCTAGAGATGAAAGATTAAGGAAATCAATGACAGAGGAAAACCCTGATCCCTGCGAAACTTGGAGTGCCTGGAGAAAGATTACCATAACAGTAGTACACAAAGCTGGACTAGTGAAGGGTACCTCCAAATTAGCTTATCAACTATTTCCTCGTGATAATGTTTTTGTCCTTCTAAGACAAAAGAAATAATTAAGGAAGACGTGCCATTGTCAAGCTTCAATTGTTGGGCAGAACGATGAAATCCAATGTTAAACAATCCAAGAAGCTTACGACTATAGTTTCTCATCATTCTCAAAACTAGGGTTAAGATACCAAGGTCCTCCACAGACCTTCCAAATAGCACTTAAGAGCTGCACTCACCAAACTTCTAGAGCCATTGTTGTGGAAAGAACCAAGTAGAGAACCTAAGGACTTTTGCTATATTTAATCTCCTATACATCATAAAATAGGCCCACAAGACATGCATTGAGTACAGAAATATACAACTGTCAAATGCTAAAGTATCACTGATCCATTTAACTCCTCTAGCGTAAACAAGTAACTTTTTGAAACTTGTGAATCAGGTGAAGAAATGATCAAAAGGGCTGCTCTTTAAGCAACAGAATATCAACGATACCCCTGCTCCATGACTAAAGTCCCACCAAAATAATTACTTGACAATAATCATAAATTCTTAACTCAATTCATTACAAAATTTGGATGGTGAAGTAATAAGCATTCACGACCTGAGGACTTTGAGAGTTAAAATATGAATATGTTATCATGGTCTAAGTTCTATTGATAGCTCAACTACTTTATGGTAAAAGTTGCCTGTAGCTTGACCACTAGAAAACTTGAGACTTTAGATTCTTCTACAAAATACGAAAAGAAGCCTAAGTTCAGCATCGAAGTACTTACATATATTCTAAGTTTTCCAGGCTGCTGTAGGATGTAGGGATTTTGCCACTCAGTTTGTTGAAGCTGAGGTCTCTGCAAAGCAAGTTTAAGTGAATATATAATGAGAAGATACTTTTAACTACTCCCTCAGGACACTCTTTGAACATACTTCAGACAATTGTACAAACACAGACAACATCAATGAACATATAAAGTCCAGTTCAGATGTTTAGACATACAGGTCAACTGTCTAGTGCCTAAGCTTTCTACTAGAAATTCATCTCTAGATGCATTCATTGCCTAAATCCAAGTTTCAAGTTGGTCACATGCTATAAGTATACAAAACTGCTGTAAATCAAATTTACAAAATTGAAATTTCAATTTATATAACTAGAAAAGCTATTTGGGCACTAAATTGAGTGCATCCCGAGGAATGCACCATATTATAGTTCAGATTGGGAGATTTCACTAATCTAATAGGACCGAAACTAAAGCTAATCATAATTTGTTGAAAACATCTCCTTCACAATATATTATTTATGAATAAAGGGATGCCGACTCAATACTAGGGTGCTTAGGAAAGGAAATATCAGCTTCAGTGAATAAAAAAATAAAGAACAAAATGAGGATTTCAAAAAACAGGTTAGGGAATAGAGTATGTGATAAGCTGCAGCAGAACCACAGAAATTTGGTCATTCAAGAATGTCAGAAAAACAAAAAATTAAAGCTCCATTTGTTTCGTGGAAAATGTAATGTTTTTAGAAAATGTTTTTCATGAAGTTAATTTTTTAGGAAAATGAAAATATTCCGGTGCTTGACTGAAATCCTAAAAATACCCGGAAAATATTTTCCGTCATTTAGTATGGAATATTTAAATTGATTTTCTAGGAAAAAAATGCCAAAAAATTCGAATTTTTTTTCTTTTAATTCTTTTCTTTTAACTTCTTCCTCGGCTGGTTGTCAGCTATGGCGACAGGCCACGGGATAAAAAAATATTTTTATAAGAACAAACATTTCATTAACTAAGGATCCAAACTTGAGCACCAAGGACCTGCACACGGCCTTCGCGGACTCAACCTAAGTGCTGGGGACTAGAGCTTGAGTGTCAAGGACCCAAACACTGCTTTTATGTACTCAGGGTCAGGTATTAGGGCATTGGGCTTGGGCACCAGGGCTTCGGGCCCAGCCTCGATGGACTAGGCCCAGGCGCTGAAGACCTAGTCCTGAATCTGAGGACCAAGAACCAGGCGTTGGGGTTCCCGTGTCCAAGCAAAGAGTTGCAGGTCCAAGCACCAATACCAACTCATAGTTTGGAAAATGTTTTCCCACTTTTTCAAAAGAGGAAATCATTTCCTAAATTTAAACATAGATCTTTCATTGACTCGGAAAACATTTTCCATTAACTCATTTTCCTAAATAAACCAAATGCTGGAAAATCAGGAAAATGTTTTTCGCGAAACAAACAAAGCCATGACAGAATGGCAAAATGTTGCTGTTAAAAGTAGCATTTATTAAATCTTACAGAGATGACCACATGAACAAGAAGAATTGACTTGTATAGAGATGCATTTGAAGCCATGCTCTCGTTTGAACTATGAATGTTATGTCTGACAAGTGTACAACAGTCAAGCATAAAACTCCAGCTAGATATTGTAGGGCTGAGATTCGAGAATGTAAACCACCGGAAGGAAGGTTTCCAGACAATCAACCACTAGAAGCCTCCATTTTGCATTAATGCTCTTAAGAAGTTAAGATAACATATCAAAGCAAAAGTAAATTAGACGAAATGGGAAACCACAACCAAGGTAAGAATTCTTGCTGGCAAAGTGAAAACAAAGAGACTGTTAGAATATTTAAATAACAAACCACGCTTTCATCTAATAGCTTGAGTTTTTAGAACAGTTGACAATAATTCCACAAATTCTGACAGAGAGAAAAGGTCCATATACTTTTGTGCGAAACTGTATATTCTACAGCAGAGGCCACAATCACCAAGAGTTTAAATGCCACATCATTCACAATTCAGCAATATCAATAGAAAATATCAAAACACCTTTGAAGTCAGTAAGGGACCTTCAAGCCATCTTAAATGGGTTCTTTAACTGCAACCAATAATCAACCAAAAACTAGTAGAAATTTCACTCCTTAAGGGTAAAATTATTTATTCTGCTTGGAATAGCCTAAGGGAAAAGCCGCTTTCTACTCACAATATATTTAGACTTGTCATATTTGCTAGATAACCAGGTAGCTCTCCGATGAGATTGCAGCTCCTCAGAATCCTATAAGAAAATAACACCGATATTGTCACATTGCTAAGACAATTTGGCTCTTTTGCATAAAGTAAACTATCTGTGAAGGAGCATCGATCTCACAGTGTATCAATATTTGTACTGTTAAGTTGTGGAACACGAGACTCGGGTCCATCAAGGTCACTTATTCTCCTGCATATCAAAATCAAATAGGAGCTTTATTTGATTGATAACATCTTAAAGAAAAAGAGATCAGATTGAAATGCCAAAATTCCATACTGACAAGTGTTTCAATCGCTCCAAAAGTGCAATCCCAGAGGGAATCGGCCCTTGCAATCCACTTCCTTGAATAACCCTGATGATACAATTCATAGATGGAATTGTCTTGGGGGTGTATCTATAGAGACCGACTTAAAAGGGGAAGAAGCATTAAGCCTTACAGTTTTTGGAGATTTGTCAAGTTCTGAATAAAATCGGGTATCTTTCCCGTGAACTGATTATCACCAAGTCGCCTACAGTGCATTAAACAACATGATTCATATGAAGGAGAAAGAATAGAAATGGCTAAATATTAGCTGAGTTTGTGGATACTGAAAACTAACAGGTCTTCCAATTCCCTGAAGTTAACATATGTTTGAGGCAGCTCCCCTGTGAAATTATTTGACGTGAGCCACCTGAAACAAGAAAAACCCATGACAACACATTGGTTAATAGAACCTGAATGCTGTATCTCTCAACAGATCACTCCAATGGATAAAATTCCCTCGCCAGATACAAAATCATCAGCGAATAAAAACTCGATGCCTAACACAGAAATTTGCATCAAGAGACTCACAATCCATTTAACCCGGACAAGTTCCCGAGCTCTGGAGGAAGAGGTCCAGAAAGCCAATTGCTTTCGATGATTCTGAGCGGAATATGGAAGTTAAAGTCTTGAAACATCAATCAAATTTAAAACAGCGAAGAGGCCAAAGGCGAGCGTCGGGATGAGTGGTCACTCACAGAATCCGAAGCGTGGATATGTTCCCCAACTCCTTCGGGATTGGACCAGTCAATCGGTTTCCGAGTACAAAACTGCACCCACATCATCGCGTTTCCCCCAATCAAACAATAGAACATACACTCGTGAGAGAGAGAGAGAGAGAGAGAGAGAGAGAGAGAGAGAGCATACATGTAGCTCAAGTTCGTAGAGCCCCATTCTTTAGGAATTGTGCCGTTCAGGTAGTTGTAGGAGACATCACTGTTTATAGAGAGAGAGGATGAAGAAGAAGAAGAAGAAGATCGAAAATGGAGAAAGGGGAAATGGAGAAAGAGAGTGCTTACAAGGTCTCGAGGAAAGGCAACCTGAACAATCGAGGCGGAAGGGTGCCGGCAAGAGATTGCTTCTTAAGAAGTCTGTTTTTGCAACGATACGAAGGCTTTATTCAAGCTTTACTTAAAAACTAGGCATCAAAATGATGTTACAAAATGGCTTTATTACATCTATTGATATGTATACATAAATCTCAATTGATTCTAAATGAAAAAATTCCTCAAAAATTGCCTAAAAAAAAAGAAGGTTTTGTTTAAAGCAAATGAATATATAGCTAATGTGAAAAGCACGCGTCACTCAAAATACAGTCCTACAATGCATTAGTATGAACAACATATGTAATAAGGAAAGAATAGCATTAAAATTCTGAAACTACCTTTACGATTAAAGTTAGAGGGAATATAACTCTCATCACTTTAATATTTAATAATGATCTTTGAGTTTGGCATTCCCATTAATCACTAAAAATATAATTTACATAATTAAAGCTAAGCATGTAATATGAGATTGTATTGATTAAACTTATAAAAATTTGTATAATCATACTATGAACAATTAATATTATGCTCATAATTACTTCATGAGTGATTTTAATATGATAAGTGATTATGTATTGTTGCTACATTTCGACAAAAAAATCGGCTGATGTTTTTCTTTTTTTAATGAAATACTAATATGGTGCAAAGAGATTCAATTCGATAGCCAGTTGACTTTATAATGAGAAAAGATTGGTGTGCAATTGCGTGATTAATATTAAAGTCTAGCAAGGAATCCACGATGGTATAATTCATGAAATTGAGGGAGAAAGAGACATGGCGGTGACGTGGGAAATGGTGTTGTTGTGGGCGTCGGTGGAATTCTTGCAGTTGACGGCGTTGGTAATTGTGTGAAGTACTATGGTGTCACCCCATCCACCCTCCACACCGCATGGATCTGCGTCGAAATCCCAATCCGATTTCCCTAACATCTTCGCTATTTCTTTCAACGCATCCACTGAAAGAGAAAAGAGCCGATAAGTCAAAAGGAACATCAATGTATCATGCAAAACAAGCACAAAGAATGTCAGATTTGCGTGTGCTTGAGGTTGAATATATGTATGCAAAACAAGCACCAAAAAAAAAAAAAACTTGGTGTATGTTGGAGCCCAAAAGGTAAAGGAACAATATGATGAAAGCAATAAAAGATTGATGGGTTTATTTTTTTTCACCTTCGTCTTGGGGCAAAAGAGTGGTGGCGGTAGCTAAGGTAGTGATGCTGAGAAGGACGAGCATAGAGAAGAGATATCGAGCCGAGAAGAGAATCATCATTGTTTCACTCTCGAGCTCAACACACACATAGAGAGAGAGAGATATCTTGTTCTTTAATTAGAGTCTGTGAAAACAAAACTTGGCTAAGGAAGGGAGCAAGAGAGAGATAATTGTTAAGTAAGCAATCTAACTTCATGTATTTATGTACGAAAAAAGGGAGAGTTGATAAAGACTTTTTGCTTTTGTATATTTGATGACCTCAAGTCTTCCTCAAACATATGAATATTTACCCAAAATTGAGTGAGTTTTGGTTCGACTTGTCTTGCATAATAACTTACTTTTTGCTTCTGTATATTTGGCGACCTCAAGTTTTCCTCGAACATATGAATATTGATCCGGAATTGAGTGAGTTTTGGTTCAACTTTTGTTGCATAATAACTTTCTTGGACCACAGATTTACCTTTAATCCAGAGAGAGAGAGAGAGAGGGTCTTCACAAAAGAGAGAGAGAGAGAGAGAGAGAGAGAGAGAGAGAAATGTGATTGTTAGAGTGGTCGGCATGAAAAAGAGAGAATGGATAAAGACTCTTTGCATGTGTGAAAGTGAGAAGAGATGACCCCAAGTCTTCCTTGATTGTAGGGATATCCAACTAGAATTGAGTTGTTAAGCTTTTGTCCATCTCTTCTTGCGTAATAACCTTTTTCATATTGTTGGTTAATCCAATCCCTCTTTTTTTATATTGTTCTTCCAATGACAATAGTCTTTTTCATTGCTCTAATTTTGGTGGTCGACACCAAAATTTTGGTTGTCAACTTAAAGTTAAGTTATATTGAAAATTGTGAATTAATTTTTAGCCTCTAAAAAAATCCATTAAATTACACAGTAGAGCACAAGTCAATGCCAGAGCACAGAGGAGGAGAAGGGATCACCGTGGTAGCCTAAGGACTGGCCAGCACCCGAGAGATTGGAGGGTGAAGGGTCTGTACCGATTGGACTCTTCCGCAGGTTGAGAGCCTATAAAAGGAGGCCTTTGGATGCTGACTGAGGAGTTTGGAGAGGTTTAGGACAGAAGGAGAGAGAGAGAGAGAGAGAGAGGAAAAAAGGTCCGAAGTGAGAAATCGAGCAAGTGTCCTCCGGTGACAGACACACTCAAAACCCGGTTGACAACCTACCGATGCCAGCCTTCTTCCCGAGCTGAAGCCACAGTAGGTATTGGTTCGAATCTTGTTTGTTCTTCTTTCGGGTGCGTTGCGTCGAGTTCC
The DNA here is from genome assembly GCA_019915185.1 of Eucalyptus camaldulensis. Taxonomy (NCBI): domain Eukaryota; kingdom Viridiplantae; phylum Streptophyta; class Magnoliopsida; order Myrtales; family Myrtaceae; genus Eucalyptus; species Eucalyptus camaldulensis. Next base: position 18,232,092 of record JAHSVA010000005.1, read on the forward strand.
CGAGGATTCTAGCTTGGGGGCGCGCGAGGCAACCGGACATTGTCCAATCTATCGAGCTCACCCTCATTCACCACCCCTGAGCCGATTAGGGAGCACCACCGACAGCCCCTTTTTTTCCCTCGTCGTTCTGATTTTGTGGCCTGATTCGGGCTCACCAAACTGGGCTACCATTGTCAGTAAGTACATGAGCATTCCCTGGTCGCTTTAGGTTTGAGGAATCTGGGCTTGTTTTAATGTGGAGAGTTTGAGTGTGATTCAGCATTGATAATGGTGGGCTTAGTTTGGCTTGTTGAGTTTGGGTTTAATTTGGTTGAGTGGGCATGGAATTTGTCCTGGTTGTGGCCGAATTGCACTTCAATTGTTGAGCCCATCCCTTTCTTTAGGCTTTTATTTAGAGCCTGACCCAAAGGCCCACGGTAGTCCACATCCTGACCGGGCTCTAAGGCCCTACCCGAATACGCTTCTTCGGAATAAAAAATTATTATTATTTAAAATATTTTTAAAATTAAAAAATTTTTAAAAAAAATCCGATTTTTTTTTTAATTTTTCAGTTAGGATAAAGCTTAATAATTAGTTTTTGAGTAGTTGTCTCTTAAAATATTTTTCAGTTAGGATAAAGCTTAATAATTAGTTTTTGAGTAGTTGTCTCTTAAAATATGTGAAAATCCTTGATAAATAGATTGTGCTTTATCATATTGTTATTTGCATATTTCCATTATTTCGATTGTGCGCTTTTCATAATCTATTTCCTTAGCCTAGTTAAGAATACATTTATTGGGCTCATGAATGCTGCATGAATACTTTATTTGGTGATTGAACAAGAATAAGTACCAAAAGGGCATTAGTTGACTAATTAGTGTAATTAAGTTTCCGACTTTAGATTATTTGGTTCAAAGTAAGTAATCCTCCCAATACTTTAGTTGGGATCTAATCGATCCACCTTAAATTGATTAATGTCGTGATTTGTATGTTAAAAACTCAAAACATAAGTTGCGAATTAGTATAAGTATGAGAGAGTTCGAGCTAGATTTGAACTTAACAATCCATTAGCCAAATTCTTAGCGGTCCATCCGAGGATAGGTCGCAACAATTTTACTATGACCACAACTCAGATTTAGGTTATTATACAATTTATCGATGGTGGAGTCCAAATTCCATTATTCTTAGAAACTTCATCAGCTCATTTAGGGTTATGGCTGTGGAGACCCAATAATGTGGAGGCCAATGAAATACCCTTCAAGCCCTACAAATCGATTAAGTTCAAATTTTCGGACCTAGACCCAATATTATTTGCACACTGTTGGTGGTATCATATATGTTAAATATAAATAATGGAAAAAATTGTCCCATTAAAGTGGTTACAAAACAAAAATATCATATATGTCCAGTTGGAATTCTAATTTAGATAAACAGAATAATAATATCTTAGGATTTTTTAGGACAACAATTGAATTGTACAATCGTGAAAAATAAAATATTTGGCAGCATAGTCTATCCCATTCATTAATAGGTGCTTGTAAATTAGCATATCTAAGTCTCTGTTGATGTTGACAAGCGTTTCACCCATTCAACATGGAATCATTCGAAATAGATTTGATCGAATTTGGATTCAGAGCATGAGGGTTTTGTACTTTGACTTGCTTTGGCCTAACATGGCCTCTTTTATCTCCGTTCCATGTTATAAATCTAGACACCAATTGCAAAAAAAATCGCGGCACATAAAACAAAAGTTTAGATTCAGACCAAATACTAATGGTTCCATGGGTGAGGTCGTGCACGAGACTTAGGCAAAACGTCATCTTCTATGCATGTTTAATCAGGTTAATGTTGAGTCATGGGGGGTTATTTTAATATTGTCAACCAACGCAATAATATTGGACCCGCAAGTTTAGGAGAGCTTTGAAAATTCCAAGTTAACTTAAGATGATGAATTCTAAGCATGTAATTTCGTCATTTACTGTCAACCCCCGAACTTCGAACGTGCGAACATTCCACAACGGTCGATTAAAATGCAGCTTATCAGAACGTGTCTCCGACTTGCCCATCCGAAAACAGCCTTAGGCTGAAGCTTGAGAGCTATGCTGGGATATACAGAGGAAGAAAACCCTTCCGTTACTCTTCAGCTCATACACCCAATCACACTGACCATCACCACCGTGCCACCGCCAATCGCCCCTTTGCCACCACCCACGAAGACTCATATGAGTGAATAGTCGAGATTATTTTTGTTCAATATGGAACTTTCAAAAGTTTGTTTAATGAAACTTGACTGTCCCTTTAAAATTAGTTGGTGAGATTGAATACACGAGAATTCGCTGGTTGGGTTTTGCGATGATGATTGCTGCTCTTCTAGTCCAATCATAGCCCGCACGTGTTAAGAGCAATAAATTACACATTCAAGAGTTTAAGCTTTTAAAACAGTTGATAGTGATTTTATAAACCTTCTCGTTGTATTAGAGCTAGAGGTCCTCAGTTCGAATTTTTCTAGGCGTTGTTTGCTTACCTAATTAAATTTCCATGCTTAGATATTAGGCAAAAAGATCAGAATAAGACTAAGTGTCACCTCAAGACCTTTAGGAAGATGTACAAGAGGAGTTGCGAAACAAAATCGAAAGGTCAAAAAGGACATTAATTGTCCTTAATAAACAAATAACTTCCTGATGTACAAGAGGAGTTGCGGAACAAAATTGAAAGAGCAAAAAGGACATTAGTTGTCCTTAATAAACAAATTATTTCCTGATACGTTAGTTGTCCTTAATAAACAAATGACTTCCTACAGTACAAGAGGAGTTACAGAACAAAATGGAAAGGTCGGAAAGGAGTTAGTTGTCCTTAATAAACAAATAACTTCATGGTCTAATCTATGGTTATAAGAAATTTCATATTATCTAATTGGACTATGCTTAGAGGATGGTACCATCACTTTCCATGAAGTGACGGAGCCCTCCTCACCACACATCCTAAAGTGTAAGATTTTGGGGATTGGAATATCAAATTGACAAATATGTTGTCAAAAATGTCATTGCTGTAGAATTGCCCTACCGTAAAAATTAACCATACAAATTTTGAGCTTGTATGATGTCAACTAATATTTTGTGAAATTTTCAATTCATCGAATTGATGAAATCCCCTTTGATCACTCAATTCCAAACTTAGTATTAAATAATAACAAATTAAAGACAGATGAAAAACAGAGGCAAAGCAGAAGAGAGGAACTGGACATAGATAAATAGTGGCGCCGGCAATGGCAACTGTAGGCGCCGTGCAGATGGAGGACGGCGAAATGGTGGTGGGGCTAGGTTCAAATGGAGGGAGGGCGAGGCTCTTGGGTGGCGATGGATGTTGCGATGAGGAAGGACAGGTGGCGACAACGTAGACGATCCTACAACCGACTCTCGCCGAAGCCGACGCCTTTGTGTCAAAGTTATCCCTCACCCTCCCTATCAAAGCTTGCGGTCGCTCCCTATCCATCGTCCAATCTCCTTCTCTTGAACAGACTTCATTCTAGAAATTCATTAAGTGCCTTAATTCTCGCTAGGGTTCAGTGGAAGGGAAACCTTTCTTTGAACGGAGCAATAATCTGAGAAAATGTATGGAGGAATACATAGCATGGAGGAGACAATAGCGTGTGGGATATATGTGGCTTTACAATAAGGCCATTTTTGGCAATTGATTTTGTCAATTTGATATTCCGATTCCCAAAATCTCACGGTTGAAATGTATGGTCGGGGGAGTTCCCTTACTTTGCAGGAACTGACAATACGTCTAAAAATACCTAAGTAGATACGTTTTAGTGTTGATCGCTTCCTATTGATAATTTTGTCAATCAATTTCTCAAATCTTCTTTTGCCGATAATTTTTAAGTTGTGTTGTCAATAACTTCATTGGCAATTTATTGATCCTTTCAAATCATGGACTATTTTGTTCTATAATGATTTATATTTTTAACAAATCCTACTCTTATCTGTTAGAATAATATAAAAATGATTGTTGAAGATTTGAGTAAGTCGGTTATTGAACTCTAGATTTGGTGTTAGAAGAAGAAGAAGATTGCGCACGGCTTTCATGTTAGATTGTCAGCCGAATAAGAAAGTCAAAAGAAAAGGGACAACATAAATGAAGAGAGGGAGGAGTCGCAAGAAAAGTTGGCCAGTAAAAATTGTGGGCTTCGTTTGTCCTCTTTCATTCATTGCATGGATCAAATAAAGAGGAAAGAAGGGTCCATGAAGGCCCATTAATGCATGCACATGTATGCGTGCCATGAAAAATGGAGTGGGCCGTTGCTATTGCAGAGATTTGTCTTGCAGGCATCGTTGCTATTATTAATGTTTGTGTGTTTTCCTTTTAGCTTTGTTGACTTTTGTAGTTTCACTTTAATGTTAACAGAAGGAGTGTTGAAGATCTCGTGTGCCATGTTTATCTTCATCTCTATTGTAATTTAGTGTTATGCTATTATGTAAGACGTGTAAGGGGTGTGTTGTAAAAGAGTAGCCACCACAAAGCATTCTAAGAATAACTTCTCCCTTCGGTCTTCATTTGTGCCTTATTCGAAATTTTCAAAATTGCCATTAATTTTTTTCCTTTTTTATTCCAACATCATTGACTAGTCTATCTTGTCGATAATAATAAAAATTCGGTCATCTTTTGGTGTCAACAATAATGAAAATATATGTGTCGATACATCTTAACGGGAACTAAATTAATAAAACACATAAATTACATTATGTTAGTTTGATTTATGTCAATGTCAGTAGGGTAAGTAATCTTTTGCTCTGTTGTGATTAATGAAGAACAGTGACGGAATTTTATGATCAAATGTGTCGCTATCTACCCCCAACTCCCCATTTATTATTAGATTAGATACACACATTTACTCAACTTTCTTGAGGCGAAAGAGATGGATGCTAAAACATCACGTGAAGAGAGAGAGAGAGAGAGAGAGAGAGAGAGAGAGAGAGTGCCTGTAAATAAACATGCAGGGGTTACGAGCAATCGCCACACCCACGTCGGAGACTGCAGAGAACGAAGACAAGCTGACATAAACCATTTTCTTTGTTCTTTCTCAGTGAAAAGCCACCAGCATACGTGTTTGAACGATCGAGTACCGAGTGTGTGCAGGCAAATGTTCATCAAACCAGCGAAATAAAACAAAATGATCAACAAATCGATCATAATAAAGTAAATATGTGAAAATATGTCTTCTTCTTCTTCTCCTCCTCTTTCTGAAGTATGGCGCCTCAGATGGATTAGGTCTCTTCAGGCATGTGCAGTTGAATTGATCATGTTGGACGAGTCTAAGGAGTAAGTTCTAGCAGCCTCTTGATCGCGCTTGGGTCGTTCCGTGGGCTGAAGGTTAAAAATAGCTAGGTTATCGATGCTTCTTTTACTTTTCTTATCATTACATCTTCAAATGGAAATCAAACTTGGTATACACAAACAACCCCGTCAAGATCCAAGAGATTCAAATGTACTTAATAAGCCCTGCATCAAAATGACAAAAACCCTTGAAAAGGAAAGGCCATGGAGTGGGAGAGAGGGATCGAACCAGCGTTCAATTGAAACGTCCAACGGCCAACCCATCTCAATGTGTCACTATCCGGCACCACACAAGCGTGTCATATCTCAGGCCCCCTCCCATTCCTATATAATTGGTATCCATCCTCATAGGCCTTTCCCACTTGCACTACAGATCCATTATAATCCACACTGACCAGCACTCGCAGTTGTACTTGGCTGGGAGCTAGAAAACGAGACCACCGAGAGAGAGAGAGAGAGAGAGAGAGAGAGAGCGAGAGATGAAAATGATGGAGGCGAAGAAGGATGTGATAAATAATGACTTTGCAGAGAAAGAGAGAAACTGCATCAACGGGCAATCGTCCGCGTCCTACCTGGTGTGGGACGACTTGACGGTGTCGGTCCCCGCTGCTTCCAAGAGGAAACTGCTAAACCAGCTCAGCGGGTACACTCAGATGGGTCGGATCTTGGCCGTCATGGGTCCTTCCGGCTCCGGAAAATCCACTTTCCTCGACTCATTGGCAGGTTTCTCCGCTTCTCTCTGCCAACCTCCTCATTTCGGAACATTTTCTTGCAACAATATATCCATTTACTTGGCCTTGTTGTATTGCATTTTTATTTGAGTTATTAAAAAGTCCACCGCCGGTGAAATCCGAATTCCACCTTCGAAGCTCTACGTACGAAACTCCTAGTGATGCCGATACGGTTACCGAAAGATCAAGACAACAAGCATTGCCCATATATGGAAAATATAGCAACTTAATGTAGTCACCAAAATCATTAATAGCATCGAAAAAATTGCTAGAGGCTACGATGATAGCCCCTTTCCATTGCCAGATCTGGTAGTGTAGAAACGAAAGTGCAGCAAACTGTTTATTCTCATATGAATTGGGTCTCCCATGTATATTGATGCTAGTCTCTTTCGATATCTATTATGTATAGTTAAACTCACTTTATTTGAAGATTAGAAATAGAATTACATTAAAAAAAATACGGCTTATAGAAGTAAAATAGTGATGATATAATTATTTTTGTAACTAATAAATTCACTTGATATAAATTCTAATAGCATAACAAAATTCTTATAAAAAAAATTAAAAGATGAATAGTATTTAAGTGTAACTAGTTCATAGTTATATCTGGCTTGATATAAAAATCCTTTGACATTGAGGCGCAAACATACTCTACAACGATTTTGTCTCTCATTTATATTGATGTTATTCTTTTTCTTTCTTGAATTATAATATATAATTGAAATCATGTCATTAGAAGAAGAGAATAAAATTAGCTAACGAAAAAGAATTAAGAAGATACAACTCTTAAATTTCCGGTAACTAATATCAATATCACTTGGGAGTTTCCATATATGGTGCACTGAAAGTGGGATCTGGATTCCACTAGCAGAGGACATAGAATAACTCTGACTTGTTCACCAAGATTTTAAAAAAGAAAAGAAACTCTTGATTTGATCAGCAAGACCACATTAATGATATCATGCTATGATAACATAGCGTATTTTTGTTACACCCATGTAAGCTTGAGGGTTTTGGTGACAAAAAAAGGTTTTTGAGTATTAATTTAATAGTGGTCATAATTTAAAAGTTTAATTAGTTGTATGCCCTCTGTAAGGGACATGCTTTGTTAATTTGTAAGATGTTTGTGATTTATGTTAATGTTCAAACTATTGAAAAACCTACAATCAAGTCAAAGACAAACACAATCATTGGCCACTCTTCCCACATGGGAAGGGGGAGGTGGGGAGCTCGTATCCCCACCATCTCAAGTGGGTCGAGGTGAGGATAATTTAACTTCAAGTTCATGTTTTAACTCTCATGCTCTGCAAAGATGCGAAGCAAAAATCTAAGAGTGAGAGTTAAAGTAAAAGTAAAGTAATACGGACAAAAAAAATTTAAAAAAAAAAAATCAAAGACTAGGCACATGTATGAAGCATCAACTACTTTATTTACTATTTGAGTCGTATGTCCGTGAAAGGAGTGCCAATTCATCAAATCAAGAGATTCTTGAAGGTCAAGACAAGCAAGGTGGCTGTAATGATGAATAAGAAAGTTGGGACTTTTTTCATGATCTAATCCTCTTAAAAATCACCACTCCCTAAAAAATCTCCAACTTTATATTTACATACTAATTTTACCTCGAACTTAAAAAATTTCTAACTTTCACTTTAGTTTCAAATCAACTTCACATTCCAAAATCGCCACTAGTTTTTTCTCATGTCATCAATATTGGAGGTTCTTGTCATTCCATATGAAGGTGAGGGTATTTAAGAAGACGTGAGTTCCAATTGTAAACCTCTAACTAGCTTTAGTATTGAAATTTCAAAGAAAATAGTTACTTTTTTTTTTAACGTGGGGGCAAATTTGGGACTACGGTGAAATTTTGTGTTTTTTTTTTTAATATAAAATTGGGCCATGATAATTGGGGGTTTTCTAGAGAATTAACCTCGTTTTTTTTTTTGTCATGTTCTTATTATGGCCCAATTTTTTTATTTCCTAAGAAAACCACAAATCAACGGTACCCCAATCCAATAGTTTTTATCCAATGACGTTGTCCAAGATTCGACCCACCATTCCATGTGTACTTGGCAGAATCTTAATGAGGGTCAGATGTGGGTGCCAAATGAAATTGGTATTTCATTATGGGACTGAAAAAATTTGGACTAAAATTAGGCCACAATTTGAAGTTAATGTCTTTTTATGAGATAAAATATATGGATCAGGGCTTTGATCCAAAGCCATTATTTCTCAATATTTTTCTACGAAAGAAGAAATTGAGTCAACATTGAGACTCAAGGTAAAATTGATGCACTTTAAAAGGAGTCGCCCTTTATGAAAGCGCCTTTACGGATCATGGCCCAGAGACTTTCCTGAATACGGGGTCGACCCGTCCACTTTATCCCTGGGCTTGACAAGACAACTTCAATTTAAAGGAATTATTTGGTTGCTTGTAGTTGATATGGGACAAGAATAGTGTAGATAGAGACAATTATGGCTTACGCATTCCATATTTTAGGTGTATAATTACATTTATTACATAAGTACGTATACACCAAGAAATATGTGTTTCAACCATTTAGTAGCCACTTTAGTTGACTACTTACTGTGTTTTGCTTTTTAGCAGGTTGGATTTCTTCTGATGTCAGAAGAGCGGGAAATATTTCCCTAAGTGGGAGGAAGAAGGGGTTCCTAAACCACAATGATCTGGTAAGCATATCAAAGTCCTTAGGCATAAAGTTAGCTTTTGCTATAAATTATTTGTTGGGGAAGTTTTAATATAAAAAAGTAAAATAGATTATGAGACGAGTATCTTGACTCTTGCGGAAGATAATTCTCTTTATTTTCAGGATTGCTATCATTAAAAAATTCAAAGTGGTATTCCATGACATATCTACCCCAAAAGAGTTTTTGTTTCCACAAAACCCCAACTATTCATTCGATTAACTAAAAGGAAACTTTAGTCCAGTAATTCTTAGATCATCATTGGAAAAACAAGATTGCTTCCATCAGCTCAATCCAAGCAATAGTTTCAGTTTGGCATACTACTATGACTGGTGACCTCTAAAATGGCACATCACTAGGCCACTCTTCTGTCAATTTTGTTTCATGAAGCATTCCTTTAGCCTTAAAAGATTAAATCATATTTTCAACTTCCTCTAATTCAATCTAGTGGTTTATGTGTATGACTGGACGATATTTTTATAATCAAAATTTGGCAAAAAACAAAAAAAGAGTCAAAAAATTTGGATGGTTGGGCCATGTTTCTCCTTTCTGAAATTTGAGCTTGTAAACTGACAAATAAATTTCTATCTAACGATTGATATTTCAATCAGGGTCCCATGCTTGCATTTAGATGTGAGAATAATTTTAAGATTGAATTGGGAATTAGAGAACTGGACCAATCACTGATTCGATTCTAGGTTCCAAGCACCCTAGTCCAATTCCATTTTTTTAGGAATCGATGGCTACCGAGGGAACTGAGAACTGAGAATCAAACTGATAACTAGGGGAATCGAGAAAACCCTAAAGATAGGCTTTTACTTTTTGCTGATAAGAACTTAGATGTGCTTATAGAGGGGTTTATATTAATTTTTCTTGCAATCAATAACAATCAATGTGCATGAGGTCGTCAGTAGTTGAAATAAGGGTTACTACTAGGAAGAGTTATAATTCTCTACTAATAGTCACTTATAAAGTTCCACTAAAGGAATTAGACCGAGACTTAACATAAAAGGTTTTGAAATATTAGCAACTGGATAAAGTGGCAATAATGTCAAATATTGCACTAATTTTCCAAGACCATTAGATCTATTCTAGTTTCATTTCCTGAAAACAAACATATAACAATTGTGTCTTGTTGTAATTCATATCATTCTATGATGTTCATAGACTGAATAAATTACCCTACATAGCATTATCTAGTGGGAATATGCAATGGCGAGTATTATACTATCACAAAATTTCACATGGCATTCAATATATTCAAGGTACTTTTGTTTTGCCCATAAAACAAAATTGGAATCCATGGACCTTTTGCTCTATAAGACCGTAAATATGGTGATTAGTTTGGTCACGATCTTCACTGGATATTGGCCAAAGCTTATATTATCACATGTTAACATGTATGTCGATAATCTAGATTTTAATTTCTCGCTTGGTTTAATTATAACACCTTCTACTTATATTCTATTATTGATGTGTATGTGTGAAATTGACGTATATAACATGTCAATGGAGGTGGAAGGATGTGAGGCAATGACTTGCATTACGTGTGAGGGATGTGGATGATTGATGACTAAAATTCAATAACTTTGGTTTCATGTTATGTGTTTTGAACTTTTTATTGTTTATTTTATTTTAATGTTCATCTTTTATAGATTATTTATATTGACAAATGAAACACTGTCATTTTTGCTTTTGCATTCACTATCATTTTGCTTCACTAAAACTGCCCCCCCCCCCAAAAAAAAAAAAATAAGAGAAACGAAAAAGAACATGGTAGACCATAAAACCAATCTTAGAACCTATGACAAGACAAGTTACAGGTTCCACGGCATACAAGACGAGTTTTATGTTTAAAACAATTGGGAACCTATTTTAATGGCTAGGTTCTAGATTTCAAGTGGAATCGGGACTACTCACCCCTACTTAAATCTTCTCATTTTGGCACTTTTTCAGTCCTATGTGACCCAAGAAAATCTTTTCTTGGGTACTCTCACTGTCAAAGAGACAATAGCTTACACAGCTCATCTAAGGCTTTCTTCCGAAATGACGAAAGCCGAGATCGACGAGGTGGTAGAAGCAAACATAAAGGAGATGGGACTTGGAGACTGCGCAGAGAACAAGATTGGTAACTGGCACTTGAGGGGCATAAGCAGTGGAGAAAAGAAAAGACTCAGCATCAGTCTTGAAATGGTGACAGACCCGCTGATCTTGCTCCTTGATGAGCCTACCACAGGCTTAGACAGTGCCTCGGCTTTTTTCGTGGCAAGAGCTCTAAGAAATATTGCAGATGAAGAAAGAATAGTTATTTGCTCAATCCACCAGCCTAGCAGTGAAGTTTTCGATCTTTTTGATGATTTACTCCTTTTGTCGAGTGGAGAAACTGTGTTTCTAGGAGAAGCCAAAATGGCCATTGAGGTAATAAAGAGTCAACACTTCATTCTTACTCAGACATTCTGGCTGTGCAGAAGCAAGATAATGTAATTTTAAGTCATGGTGCAGTTCTTTGCAGATGCTGGATTTGCTTGTCCGAGGAGGAGAAATCCCGCTGATCACTTTCTGCAGTGCATTAGCTTGGACTTCGATTCTGTAACTGCTACTATTGCTTTCTCATAGAAACTATGTTGTGTTTTAAATCGAGCACTTCTATACTCTGCATCAGTTCTTGTGATATGTAAAGTGACTCCCCAATATAATTATCAGGGCTTGCTATTTTATCTTGCAGCAAACTCCAGCATCATCTGGTTTTTCAGTGAACATGAAAACAGCAGAGATTAAAGCCACACTCATCCAAAGTTACAAATCCTCAAAGTATTCATGCAAAGTTAGGAAAAAAATGCAAGAAATTGCAGCTACTGTAAGCACTCCAACTCAGAAGAAATAAAAATCAAGATATGCTTATGCAGTCATTTTTCCTGTCTTTCCTGCTTACCATAGTTAATGAACAATGTCTCCAACTGTGATTTTTGAAACTAACGGAGTTACATCTATGTTGAAGTAGCAATTTCCAGAACTGATGTTTTCAGAATTGAATCTCTTCTGTTGAATGCTGAAGGATTATCAGGTCTGCCAGTTGAATAAGAATACTAATTCCAGCGAGTGGAAGCAGCTCAGGGTTTTGACTCATCGGTCCTTCATCAACATGTATAGGGACATTGGATACTCCTGGTTGAGGATCATGCTCTACATTTTATCATCAATAAGTGCTGGAACTCTATATTTTGACATCGGATACGACAATGGGGCAATAATCAATAGAGGAAAGTTTGTTTCATTCCTCTTCGGCCTCATGGTATGTTTGTCTTGTGGTGGTGTCCCTTTCTTCAATGAAGAACTGAAGGTATAGCAAAGCATCAAGGCTGATCGATTTTCAGCTATTATATATCAGCAGTATCTTCATACTTGAGGTGATATTAGAATGATTTGTTGCTAGGACTAGAACTAAGTTTCCTCTGCAGGACAGACAAGCTCCACCATGATAGGTGTGAAGTTGCATGTTGAAGCCTAAGACACTGTAAATAACACAAATCTAACTAAAGAACTTTTAGTTGATGGCCTACTCCAACTCATAGTCACAGAGGAATGTGAGTATTGCCCAATCAATTGGAGAGATTAAAGCTAAATCAACTAAGTTTTTTCGAGGGATGCTTAAGATTATTCATATGGGATCAATCTCATCATCAAAGCAAGAATATACATTAATTACATAAAAAAGGAGAAATCTCAGCAGCGTATGACATCATTTTCTTGTCTATCTCAGGTATTTTATGCCGAGAGACTCAATGGGCATTATGGTGAGACCCTGTTTGTGCTTGCAAATTTCCTTTCTTCGCTCCCTTTCTCGGTGGCGAATTCTCTGCTTTCAGGAACAACGATATTCTACATGGTGAAGCTTCATCCAAGATTCTCTCACTATGGTTATTTCTGCATTAACTTCTTCTGCTGCACCACCATTATTGAGAGTTGCATGATGGTTGTGAACTCATTTGTCCCCAACGCCTCGATGGCTGTCGTAACTGGAATTAGTGTCAACGTAAGCAAATTTTCTCTCTTAAACTTCCCTTCCTGTAATCCTTACAAATTACGTTGTCGTTCATAGCTAATTTTTGTGGATTCAGGTTCTAATGATGATGGCATCACAGATCTTTAGACTTCTTGCTGATCTTCCCAAGTTCTTTTGGCGGTACCCCATGTCCTACATCAGTTTTGCCAAGTGGGCAGTTGAGGTAGTTAGTATACAGTGATTAGCTATTTTTCCGAAATCAAGCTTGAAAATTTATCAGCATAGTTATGCATAGAGCCATGACATGGAAGACATTTATCTTCAGTTTCAATAATATTGTCTACCTAGTAAAACAAAACCAGGAGCATGCGCTACTGCTTGCATTGCATATTTAAACTCATTGAAGTTAAAATTCTCATCTTCCGCCTGAGGTACATTTATGAGAAGGAAATCTCAAAAAAACAGAAATTAAGTAAGATGCCTTTTATTTTAATGTGAAGAAATGGGTTGAATGGTCAGACAGTTCCCCCACTCCCTTCTTCCTTTTCGGATTGTCGACCCGCTCTTCCATATGCTAGAGGTTAGGTTAACCAATGTAATAATGTAATACTATGGAAATTTTGTTATCAGTCTCTTTCATAGATTGATCAAAACACCACCAGGCTTCACCACATGTTTCACTCCGTCTCTTTACTCAAGCTAGAGCTTCAGATAATCAAGGCTTCTCAGAAGTAGTTCTGCGACTAGCCATGGCAGTCAACGATACAAGCATATGATTTGGATCAATGACTTCGAGTTCTCCCAAATATCTCATGAATTACAAGTCACTCATACAAATCATTCACATGCCTTGCAGGGTCAATACAAGAATGTCATGACCGGTCTTGAGTTTGATTCGGCAGAGCCAGGAGAACCACAACTGAAAGGCGAGATGATCCTCAAAACAACTTTCGGCATATCACTAGATCATTCCAAGTGGTGGGATGTAGCTGTGCTTCTATTTCAACTATTTCTTTACAAAGTACTGCTCTTATTAGTGCTTAGGTACAAGAAGAGAATAGCGCCCCAGTTACGGTTGTCGTCACAAGTGTTACCTAGGGTGTCTTGACAGATGATTTCGGTGCCAAATAGCAACTAGCATCCCTTATGTTTCCAGAACATACTTTATCGGCTATTGCGAGATTCAATGTAGTGGATAATAAAGTACATCGATTACAAGCAAAACATATGTCACGCAATGATTTACAACTTAAGGACCCGAACAAATCCTTAAATTGTTCCGTTTATCAGAGTCAACTCCAAACATAAAATAGGTAATGATAAACCTCTAGGGAAAATTAACCAAAATGAAAAATTCCCCCAGACCTGATCCTTGTGATGAGGCTGCCTGACATGTAGTCAACATGATGCAAGGTCCAGGACGCCTTACAAGGAAATGATGGCAGCCAGTTCAAGACCTAAACAAGTCCTTAAACTGTTCCGTTTATCGAAGTCAACCCCATACGTAAAATGAGGCAATATGGGGTAATGATAAACCTTTGGAGGAAAATTAACCAAAAATGGGAAATTCCCCTATTGAAAATAAAGATTCAGCAATTCAAGGGTTGTACAAGAGTTAGATATAGCTTGCACTCATTTACAAAAAGATAAAAAAAAAAAAAAAATGGGAGGTAAAGTGTAAACTGTCTTTGAAGAGCCTCTCTGTCCCCTTTTGGCGCACCAAACATTTGGACACCGAGCTTATCATACCCATGACCTCCAAATCTAATCCATGGCTGTGAAGCAGACCCAGGTGAAATATTCAGATCTCTCTTTTCCCCCAAAACGGAAAGGGCCAAATATGTAAAAGCCAAGAAAGTGTACTTGTCCTCGAATGCCCAACTTCTGAGGCGCCCAGGATAAACAAAATCATCATAACTTTAAGATGCTTTGCAAGAAAAACCGGTATCCTCATCCTTCCTACTTATTTCTTCTGTTTTTTCCGCACAGCATCATTGCCATTGCGTGCTCTGGATGCTTTATGATTTCTCATTGAGGTTTCCTTGCTCATGCTACCTTTTAGTTCCATCTTTCTCTTTTCCCCGCTTTTAAGTTTGTGAAAGGTCCTCTTCCTTTTCTTTCCAGATTCGTTGGATTGAATCTTAGAAAATTTCCCTGCAGCCAAATCACCATTCTTTTTAGAACCTTCTAATCTGCCATCAGCAGTAAGAGAAGTTTCATATTCTCCTGAGTCAGGGGAGCCATCTTTGTTCTTCAATCTCCTTTTGTATCCTCGTCCCCTGACATCTTTCTGATTTGCAGAAGCTTCCTTGTTCTCTATCCCGCCTTCATTTGAGGTTTTGTTTCGCCGATTCTAAAAGGTCAAACATGCAATCATTTTACAAAACAATATTACGACCTCCAGAAATCATGCACTGCTAAATAATATTTCTGTAGGATACACATCCAAGCGTTGTTGAATTCATTACCTCCATAACTGTCTTAAGAAAACCCTTGTACTTTTCTGGGGTAACAAGCTGAACAGCAGCAAAACCACACTTCCTAGTCATTATCTCAAGAATGACTGTGACCTGCATATACAGTGATAATGGACATTCATTACAAGGTAGCAAAAAAGAGGCCCTTGGAAGGATGTGTGCATGGAATTATCACAAAAAAACTCAGCAAACTCCCAGTAAATTTCACATGCCTTTGATCTGAAGTGATGCCTGGAGACAGATGACCATGAAATAACACCATCAACAATGTCTGAAAGTAAACTCTGAAGGTCTTCATTTCGTAAGCAAGACACTACTACTTTCACGAAACCTAGAACAGCCTGCAAAATGTGTATGAAGTAAGTCTCAAGCCATGCCAATTGGGGCAAGAATCTACTTTGGTAATGGTATACTCACTTTTATCACTTCCACCGCTTTGCTTTGTAGCAGAGAAAGAACAGAAGGAATAAGATCAGGAATTGATAGACAAATATCTGTATCCTTGTAAACTAGTACGGACAATGCAGAAACAGCTCCACTTGTAATTTGAGGTGATGAACCAGAAAGATAGCCCACTATCTGAAAGCACGTTATTTAGAATCAAAACACTATTACTTGAATAAAATTACAATCCCGAGAATTGCAATTGTCCAGTAATAAATCACTGTTAAGAACTACAAGCAGAAAGGAAAATTGCAGATTAGGTTAGCCAATTTCTACATAAGTATGCTCTCCCGATCATCTGACAGACAGTCCTGTAAGCAAATAAAATTCCCCGATGTTCACAAGACACTTAAAGTGTTCATCTGTGCAATGCATGTAAAACTTCTTTGGGCAACAATTTACACGAGGAACCCAAGCTTTAATAATAACACATAAGAAAGGGACTCCACTACCCCTTGATTAACCAATTTGGCTTCTTAAAATTTCTCAATTTTTCATCAGATGAAACAAATGCAAAATTTCGATTGAATAGGCTTAGGGGCCAACAAGGCATCCACAAGATACAGACCACATGATTTTAAATTTTGCCATTTGTATTTTGGTTCTTCGTTTTACTACTGATTAGAGGGCATTAATCATCTTCTCCTCTGGCTGCAACTGCAAAGCCCAATATCTTGGCAGAAGCAGCTAGACATGAATAAATGAAGGAATATGCCGTGACTCAACCATACTGCAGCCACGAAATTAGCTTTATTCTTTTAGAAGAGAAATATGTTTTAAGGCCTCTGAATGAATTCGTAGCCATACCAGGCTTACAATCTTCAAATACAATGCACATACTTATAAAGATTTTAACCAATACCAGGAAGCAGTATACACGAGACCATGAGGACTTCAGTCCACTGTTTCCCAATTTTGCAGGAACAATAACATGGCCAAAGAAGAGGAATTTAAATAAACTACATTCTCCTTCAACTTTTCCCCCATCTATGGATGTTACGTGAAGCAGAGCAGAAACCAATTATTTACAACACGAAAGCCCCTCCAGATGACAACTTACATAGGATCTACCATTGTAAAATACGTATGTCAGACAAGATAGAAGGATCTGCTTCAACCTCTTCCATTGTTGTTACTTTCAACTGCCTATGCCTCATGTACCCATTCTTTTAAAGTTCTATTTTTGTTTTCCTTGCATGTTCCTGATGTTCTAGGATGCATGTAGTATCAAACATGTCTTAAAATATAAGCAGTAATTTCCACCAAAGCTACACAAATATGTCCCATAATGAGGAATACCGTACCATGTTAATCAGTTTCTGACAAGGTGCAACTGAACTAACAGGCGAAATGCTTCTCAAGCTGGAACTTATGTTGATGAGAACATCATAAGCTTCCTTCCTAGATTCCTCCTTAGCCTGCAAATTTCATGTGACAACAGTGATTAGTGCTGAAAGTAGATCATCACCCCCACACTGTAAAGGAGGTTCTTACATCCTTTAAGACAAGTATAATCTCATTGAGGATGAAAAAAGCTTTTGAATCTTCTTTCTCCTCCTCCTCCTCCTGCTGCTGCTCCTCCACAGAGTTTATCTGCATGAAGAATCAACTTGACATGTCAAATAGAACAGCATATGACATCAACAATAGAGGTGCTTATATTACTTAATTTTGAGCTACAATTGCAAATACACCATAACCAAAAGCTTAAGAATCCGTTCGCAAGAAGTACATATATGATTCCTTCCATGTTGAGACACAACCCAAAAGAAAAAATAAGTTTTTGGCCTTAAAAGTGGAAATGCCATTCATGACATTCAATATTATTTTAACGAATTAAGGGAAGATGGGTGAATGATGATAGTAGGATCAGGTTATTAGAAATTTAAAAAATTGTGAGATTGGCGAAAACTGATCTGTTAGGTTCTTCAAGCAAAATACCACTTACATAATCAGTTTTAATTTTTTTAATTTCCACAAAGTTCAATAAAAAACAAAAGGGTGATGAAATACTCCATGCTTAGCTCTGTACAAGAAGCTGTTAGCCATCCATACATTTAGGAGTTTGTAAAAGTGAAAAAAGTTCAAGAGTCTTCATATTCACAAATACAGGCACATTATACAGACGTTACACCTGCTGTGAGGGTGAAATTCGAATTTCCTCTAGGAAGGGAAAGGCCTGCTCTTAGATCAAGTCTTAATGTCAAATTTCCAAAGGCAAACTTCAACTGAAGGAGATCCTTGAAACATTTTAAGAAATTCCTTCGTGATGGAGGGAATAGCCCAAGTAGGAGGCCATGCGAATATATTGTGGGGCCAGAACAAAAAATGGATAACTCTTCTATAGAGTTCATTAATATCCGAGCTTATTAGCTTACCTCCATCTATCTGAATGATGGGTCGTAATAGTATTTAATTTAAGGATTGTGATATAGCTGCTCACCTGCAGCATACAATCTAGGCAACAGAAATAGAACAAAAGCCAAACTCAAAGAACTGCTAAAATAACAGTTCTAGCACATCAAGAATATAAAACAATGAAACACGAGGAGAAATTCATTATGAAGAAGAAATGCAATTTCTTCTTGAATAAATGTTGTATACTTTGCTTTTCAGTGGGACTAATCTTGAGCTGTTTTCACAACACAGGATTAAGACATTTCTTAAAGGCTCATTGCACTCTTATTCCAAGACAACCAGCCCAGGACATAGCTCATATTCAGTTTATGAAAAGAACAAGAAATGGCTTCTATTTACGTCAAAACATGATATATACACTAAAAATGAAGGACATAAAATTCTGCACTTTTTTCACAAGAATAGTAGACACCAAACATACAAAAGAAAACAAGTACTGCATTGCCACGAGAAACATTCTGACCTTTAATGCATGAACTATCAGAACATGGAAACAGGCAAAGCGGCTTCTCAGAGTTGCAATATCAGATGGAGTCCTTAGGCCAATTAGTAAATCAATCAACTGCGAATATTGAGATGAACAAAACCACGGGTGCACCTGCATAATAGAAATGACAGAAAAACAATCACTTCCAGTAAGAATATATCTTGAATGGAGATACCACACAAACATACCTCCAAAATTTTGCTCAAAGCATTATAGGCTTCAGAATGGCCATGGTCATTGCTTTCCTTGTGGAAGAAAATTCATGAATGATTTAGGCTATAGAAATCACTAAACTCATCCATTAAATCAAGAAAACAAAGCTACTATTCTTAAAGTCAATGCACACCTGAAAAGTGTCTTTAACAAAGCTAAACACCAAATCAATGAGATCCTTCTGTGCTCCTTCAATAAGAAACGAGGATAGCTCCAGTAACAAGCACCTGGGTGAAACTGCATTCTCTTAGTACTATAACAGGAGTGGATTCATCACTCTGTATGAAGGGGTGTGAGGTGCTCTTTCTTTTCTTCGTACTTTTCTTTTTTGGTTTTACTTTTTTTTTTTTTTGAAGGGGGGGGGGGGGGGGGGGGGCTTGCATAGAACATGACAGGAGTGGATTTATTATTGGATGCATCCTCATGATGTTACTGTACTTGCATAGAACATGACAGATGACAAAATGTCATCAAGAAGAGGAAACAGCAGTGCCCAATTTCCATAACATGGTAGCTCAAAATTCTGCTAGCAGAATATAGAATCTATGCATACAGACGCAACCTAGTAATCTCTGCAATTGCTAACAGTAGAAAAAAGTTCTGGATGCTCACAAATAGAGTTGGTCTGTCGATAATCAGACATCTGTTACAATGAATTGTCAAATGTGACCTAAAGGACTCCCCCTTTATCAAGTGTATCATCAACAGTCAAGTGTATATGTGTATGTGAACATATATGAATCTTTCATTTTAATCATTAATATAGCTTGCTAACAATTCTATTCACAAGCATTCTCTCTCCATTACCTTTTAGCATTTACATCAATGGCATGCTCATTTCCTGGTTCTTTGTCCATTGATGCATCCATTTCATCTCTTCCCCTCTCGAACTCATCTCTCTTATTTAGAATGCCAAATCTTTTGAGAAATGACACAAAAATTTCTCTGGTTGCAGAAGAATCCGTGATAGAAGCTAAGCAACCAATAGGATCCTGAGAAATCAAAACTGAGCATGATAATCTAACTCATATTATGTATGTCAATTACTAAGCAATGGGAAAAGTAAAAGGTAATCTGTGAGCATTGACTGAATATATATCTCAGAGTTAAAGTTCTTTAAGACGGCTACTCAATACAGCTTCCTTTTGCTAATTCAATGCAATCCACAGGACTCAATCCTCTCTTTCGAAAAATTCATTCGCAAAATTATTGAACGCTTTATAGCGCCCAGAAGTTTGATCCAATTAACAAAGCATCCACAAAGTTCTATAACTCACATGCATGACTATCCCTTCCACAATGACCAACCTAATCTATCTGACAGAATCTAGTACTTCAAAGTATTTTAGTGTTCCATGGTGAGTTCAGAGAGGGCAGACACTTGGTACACAACATTGATGCCACTTCACTTCTCATAGCTTTAATCCTTTTAACTTTTCCTTTGAGGTTTTCTAATAACAAGTACGTGATCCATTGTTTCAATGCCAACCCAACCTCAACATAACTTTGACTTCTTCTTTTTTTCCGTATTTTTTTTGGTCCATTTCTAAAGAATAATTTGTTGTCAATAAGAATATAATAAAAAACCATAAAAATTCTAGCTTATGCATGGCTATCATGCTTCTAACATATGTTTTTTGGTAGGAATGCTTCTAACATATATTTCTACCACACAAAAGCAATACCATTATTTTCCTTCACCATTTTCCATTAAAATATAAAATTACAACCAACAAATATAGAAAAAATAACTAATCAAGTAAAATTATATTATCTAATCCAAATTTTAATGATATGAACTTGTTTTTGCGCATGTTAACACAAATTTCAACTTGCTTATAATATTTTACAAATTTAAAAGAAAAGGACATGAAAAAGTTCAAGTTGAATCTTAAATTGATAGTCAAAATTATATTTTCTCAAATCAGTTCAACTATAGCTTCCTGAAGTGACAGGACCACATGTCCTATAGAATCACCCTAATTTATCATGCCAAAAAAAGTTGCATTAACCTCTTTATACCAACCAAACTTACTTTCAACAGTCATGGAATGTTGCATTATATCAAACCTACTCAGCCAATTCTCCACCTAATGCTTTTCTCCATATACATAATTTTTCATCTGAAGATTCGATATTGTCAATGGCATGAGAAAAGGAAAGACAATCATGCCGAGTAGAGGATTCCATGTAAGTTGTATAATTTTAGGATCACTGCATCTTGAATTCACACTTCATTCTAGGGAGTCAAAAGTATATAACTATTCCGACAGTGAAGGTTTTTCTCTTAATTTCCTGATTTTTTAAATGCTGCTGTTGTCTGGTGGGGCACACTTGGGAACTATTCTCTCATGCAAAGCAGGGATGGAACAATATTTTTCCCATAGGGCAGGGAATGGGAACAAAATTCCTGGCCTGCTCCTCCCAATGGCAACCACTAGTGCGTGCAATTCAAAAAGTGCCTTGAATGATGCAATCAGAACTATTAATTGTACTTAAGGAAAATTTACAAGTCAAAAGGGCTGGAGGGAGGTCTAAAAACACGACAGAAACTTCTAGCTAGAATCCCAAAATGTTTTAAGCTTCCATAGGATATCAAATAGCACATAATGACCTAATATATGTCCATGTAGCCAACCCCATCTACGTGAACTGTCTCCACAATACTTTCTACAGCACCTATAAGAATGATGCGGCCTCACTAGAAAGAGATTAGGCAGGTCTGACCAACCCAACAACTGACCAACCCAACAATCAAATTTAGAATGTCAACTGCCTCATCCCAAACAGAAACCTTCGAATTCCTCTCTACTTCTTCCAGCAATTAACATTGACAGAAAGAGCTCCTACTAGTTATACTATTTTCAATCTGGACAGGACTGAGGAGGGAGATGGAGCTTGGATTATCATAGAGTATTAGTATACTATTATTATCTTATAGTGCACATGAGTCCTATTAGCATCTTTGAGATGAGGCATATGCCTAAAAAATTGGAGAAAAAGTTCAGACAACCAAAGTAAGTGGAAAATTATGAATATGAAAGGGGAGAGGAGAAAACAATTGTGCAATAACTAGTAAGAAATTTAGTATAGAGCCAAAAAAGACTTTAGTGATTGAGGGAGAACCTTCAAGTATGACCTTGTCACAGGAATGGAATCGACAAATAAGTCCAATAAAAGTTGAAGCAACTCGGTAGAGCATGAACTTAAAGCCTTGATATTTCTGCTTGCAGTTTTCTTCGAGTAAATCGGTAGAGTTTGCAATTCTAATCCGGATGGTTGCACATTGTAGGTGTCTAAATCTTTAACTACTCTAGAGCTGAGTACACTTGTATTCTGATTCACAAGGATCTGCAGAATTAGAACAGTACTATCAGGAGATATGAAAATGGTATAACAACCTCTTCCCAGCTAAAGAACAAGTGTGTGCCAAATGTCACCAATGTGGCAAGAAGATCACCTTTAAAGCAAGAGCCACACTTTCATGCATAAAAGAATATTTTTTAAGAAAATCAGTCAATAATACTGCCAAACATCTAAACTGTTTGTCTGTATCACTTGAACCCCGGCAAAAGGCTGGTAACAGTTTCCAAAGGTCATGAGCATGACCCAGCAGCTCCTTACCAAGTACTGATTTCTTAACTGGAGAAAAGATAAACAGAAGCACAATCAAATCCCCGATGTCACTAAAATGTTAATGATGAACTGAACAAAACTCAAATCAACTGATGCTGATTAAGGACTCCACTACATACATGAACAATCGGCATTCAACCAAAGCTCACACTAAAAAATATGCATCAAGGAAGGAAAACTTAATGTCACAGAGGCAGATGAAGAATAAAATTGCATAAACAACAATATTTTGCTCCCCAGACCTGTCCCACGTATCAAATATCTACAGAATGCAAAAAAACATACCTTGAGATGAACAATTGCAATAAGAAAATATTTATATGCATAATACAATGGGTATCATGAGCCATGTAAGGAGAGGTCAACGCTTTGGGATGGTACCTATCAAACGGGATCAACATATACAGTAAAAAAAAATCAAGAAGTTGACAGTTCTGTTATAATGTTTCAAACAAGCTTTCAGCACAGCTTACAAGCAGGTTGAATCACCCAGCTTGATAAGTCTATGGAGACTCTTATTGAAGACTAAAAGCTCCTTCTAGCATAGCTTGTGAACATGCAAAAATGATCTCACATGATGATGATCTATTGCGAGGAGTTTATGATGGACAAAAAAGTTTTTGTATTGAGTTTTGGTTAAACGCACAGAACTTTGTGCACTTATTCCTTATAAAATGTGTCTCCTGTCAAAGAACATTTAGTGTGCCTTTGCAAAAAGCAGGACTTTTACCCTGCTTAAACTGATTTGAATCTGAATACGGATTTAAAGATGGAGATTCTAGGTTGCTTTTAATTGATAACTCATAAGTTATGCACAACCAGTGGTGAATCTGTGCCAAACAGCCAAGGATCTCCACACTTATTATGACGTCAAATATGATATCTGAAAAATGAAAATCACGGAAACAAAAGTCATGTAGAATGATGACATACCTCCAGAACTAGCACGCTTGAAAGATTTTGCGAGGGGCACAATATAATCCATGTAATACTCAAGTGATGAACCAACCACATAATCTCTTAGAATGGGCACCAACCAAACATTACTAGAACTAAAATTGTCAGGATGCAGTGAAATAGGCACAATAGAAAGCATCTTTTCTGGGCCCATAGCAATTACAGCAGAACCAATACATCTCTGAAGCTGTGAATCACAGTAAATTAAACATTGATGAGTTACCATTCAAACAATCTTCAAACTACACAAGTAATTGTTTTATAAAGCTAGACAGTCAATTATTTGTTTCATCAGATAATGGCAAAGGACTATGCTCAAAGCTCTGTTAACTTGTCATCTATAGTAAAAGAAGCTTTTGTTAATCCTTATATGCAAGTATAAAAAAAACCTGCTGTTAATGCTCCAATCAACAATTCAATCTAACTCTAACAAAATTCATGACGACAAGCCGATTTGGAGTTTGCTATGAACCCCATCTTCTTCTTTGCACACTTCAACAGGATAAACATATGAAGCAAAGATGACTTGAAAAATCAAATTTTGGAGAGCAAGATCAAGTAATAGCCTTTACATCATTCTCTTGAAAATCAATTTCGAGATCAAGACAAATCAATTCCCTTGACATCATTCTCTTTTTCCTTTATACATGAAATTTAATCAATAACAAGGCAGCAAGGAGGTGCAAACCCAAGTACCAAAAGATATCAAGAACCAAAAAAAAAGCTCAATTCATCGATAATGACAATAAATGCATCTACATCGACATGCATGTTTTCAAGTCGCATTTCCACTTCCATAAGAACATTGACAAAAAACAAGGACAAAACATATTGCCTTCTTCCATGAGTAACCAGCCTCGCTATGAATGAAAACGACAACACAGAATTAAGTACTTTTGTTGCTTCAAAGAGCAATACAGTGACTTTATTCAAGAACCTTATCCATTCATAACATACTCATAATTTCAGCAGCAATTTTAATGACAGAAGGAACACCACTGCACTGACATGCCATGTAGAGAGCTGAACCAGAGGCAAATTGGGCCATCACACTCTTAACTACAGATGATAATGGACATTTTCAGATGCTCTTTACCAGAATATGACAAGAATACTGTAACGCAAACTTGCACACTGCACGAACTTAAAAAGAAGCTAAAGATGATCCTACAGAAATAACAGCTTTCACACCAATGACATTTCTCATGCCAATAAATTTCCGAAGCATAGAAATACGTACATGGCCCGTGATAGATGGGCCCCCTTCAGCTGAGGTCATTAAGTGAACAAGTTTGAGCAGGATACTCCTCATATAGATGTAAGAAGTTTTTCCTACACAACATTTAGAGATGAGAGGAGAGGACTGTGGAAGTCAGTTTGTGGTCATATTAACAAAGATAATCAAATGAGAAAAAATAGTCTTTATACACTTTAAGAATAGTGCATGTGAAATAAATCCTGAACAATTTCACATGCCATTCTATACAAACAGAGAAAAACACTGTTACCCACAGCCAATGTGGCATTAAAAAAAAAATGTCATTCCATAATTCAAATGAACTTCCAAGAGAAAACAATCTTCTTTTTCAAGGAATAGGAAAATGAAGGAGGTATGTACGCCTAGCTAGTTCAAAAGAACAGACTGATGAAAGAAATGGGCAAAATCCACGGTAAATCCAGTACTCATGATTCAGGACATTCTAAGTCTAAACTTTAAATAATTTGTAACATGTCTGCACAGGAAAACTCTCCAAAAACAATTGCAGCTTAATCACTAAAGTCAAGTTCAAACTGACACCTTATGAAGATCAAATAGCAACACCCAGGACTTTAGAACTTTTACAGTGAAAAATCATCAAAATTGCTGATCATATCCTGTTTGACTTCCAACATGCAAGACAAAGTATTTTTGAGAAGTTGAAACTGTAAACCTCATGCAAAGGTCAAAACTGAATTCAAGTAGAAGTCCAGTTCTGCGTAATTTATAGCAAGGTATGGCACTAATATATATTTCTTTGCTAAAGTTTGACATTTCTTTTCTGTTAATGTGAAATAAATATGAAGTCCTAATGAAAGAGGAAGAATGCCTTCCAGCTTATTTAGTCGTTGAAAAACAAACCAAAAATACAGCCACGGCAGAGCTCGTAAGCCTCTACAGTGTTGAACATTATCAGCAAGCCCACAACAAATACAATTGAAAGTAAGAACTGGAGAAAGTAGTTGCCAAGAAGTCAAGATGGAGAAACAGAGAATTAATATGGGTTCAGACGCAAGTATAAGCCATTTCTTTCATAATCGAATTCAGAAATGGACATATAGTAGTCCTTGATCAATGTCTGGTAGAACTTAATCATGCCAATCATACAAATCACCAGAAACAAAGAACATTAAATATATTGAGCTTGAGTTATTTCATGACAAAGCAAAGGGTTAATACATGTATTTGCAATTGATGAATGGCAAGAAATGAAGATCTTCTATAGCATGCAAGAAATCAAGATGTATGCATACCAAGTTTGAGGTACAAAAGAGAGATTACGGAAAGTGCATGCTGATTTGGAGTTTCGCCATGGGCACTGAGGGCACTTTCCAAAGCACTACATATTCTCCTTATTGCAATTGTTTCCAAACTCTCCTCACTTACGTCATCACTTGGTTGGCTCTCCATATGGAAAGTCTCTTCATTTACTTGTTCATTAATCAAGTCCTTCAAAATACTCGAGGCCTGCGATGCAGCATCAGCCTCACCAACAAGAAGTCCTAAATTAGTATAACCAAGTGCATCAGAAAGCAAACACCGGGATTAACAATATCAAAAGATCAAGTGAACCGTCCACAATCTCATTTCCAGTAACTAAAATTAACAAAAGATAAAAGTAGAGTCCTTGAAGTAAGCTTCCAAGTACATCAACCTAGGCTCCCGAGTGGTAGAGGTCCATTTGTTTATCAGTCAAGGGATAATTCCATACTTCCACTATCTCAAAAATGATGTCTTAGACTCTTTGATGTGCTGCAGTTGCATGAAATTTCTTGTAAGAGGGATGATACCCATTTGAGCCACTATTTTTCCTATCATAACTCCTTCATAACACCATACGTAAGATTTTGTTTCTATCATAACTCCTCCATGGCACCAAGACAAAAAAGATTGCAGTAATGATTTAAAAAATAACAAGAGCAAAATTATGAAAAATGTTGACAGCAGAGAAAACAAAAAGTAAAAAAAAAAAAAAAAAATGCGATTTAGGTTTGACTATATTTAGGAAAGTTAATCAATGAACAAGGTGCCATAGATTAAACTAAAGGGAGAACATCTTTTGACTAACATACAGATGGTGTGACTTTGCTGCATTGTCTGTTCAACCATCGAACTTCAATTTGCGTCATGGCCATTAACTACTGCCCTTTACAATTCTTCCAAGTGTGGTGTCATAATTCCAAAACATCAATGACATTTGAATAACTTTGTAGAGTATAGTGACAAGCAAGATACACAATTTAAAAATGATGCACCTCCTTCCACCCACCACTTTACACCACAAAAGGTAAAGCTGCAATCGACAAAGTCAATCAATGATAAAGATTGATACCGCCAATGTTGGAAATTTAGGGCCTGTTTAATTACCATCCTACTTTTATATTTTTCTATTCTTTTGCTCCCTTGAGCAGAAACAGGATAGAAATCCATTTGGTAACGTCAATTAATTTTTCTATTAGGAATAGAAAAGTGGCAGGGAATAGATTTGGAACAGAATCAAAAAGTAAAAAAAATTTATTTTTTTGTTCTCGGGAATAGAAATGGAAAAACTTATTTCTAAACATAAATTGGTCCCAGGAATCAAAAAGTTACTAAAGGCACCCGTTGAAGTTAACACAAAATGTGACAAGGAATTCTCACCTACAAAGGAATCCACCATAGGATACAGGACAGTAATTTTCACGAAAAAAAGTCTTTTAATTGAGAAATCTGCTCAAAATAACGACAGGAATAGTAATCCAAGAAATGATTATAGCATGAACCCTACTTATTAAAATCAGCAAAAACAGAATCAAGAGAAGATTAAGATATTTGAATTGTCCCTTATTCCATTCTTTTCCAAACTCACCATGTAAGGCAAAGAGTAGGAGCATTTTGGGCTGATTTGAAATGTAGAGAAGTATGGGAAAACATGACATGATTGTAGAACCAAGATCGCAAAATTAGCTAAGAAACTACCAAAACGAAGCAGTTGAAGCACCTCCTGCCCCAAGAAAGTTAAGAAGCATACCTGCTAGAGACTCCCAAACCACAGGAAGGTTCTTAATCCACAAGCTTGATCCTCTAGTGTGGAATTTATTCAGAGCAACTCTTAACAAGTTTGCAGCAGTCATGACAGTGTCCACCGAGTTCTCTTTTGAAGAAACATAAGAAGCAAGAGAAGTGATGACATTTTCTATCTCTTGAACAGTATCTCCCACTGCTAGAGTTTCCAATAATGCCTCGATGATTTTAAGAATCAGTGTTGTAAGCGCTGAGAACCCAAGACTCATAAGCTTGTCTAATTCTGAAAGAATCCGAATGCTTACTTTGGCAGACAGATACGGACAAACAGATACCAGCACATTAAGCATATGTAAGAATCCTATATTCTCGGATTTCAACAGCTTATCATCTGTAGATTCATCCTCAGGACTCGTAGTCCTTGACCAATCTGCTGAAGAAATGCAACTTTCAAAAGAAGACAGTACCAGCTTGCTTGCTTTCCTAACAACACTAGAGGACTTAAAGCATTTAAAAACCTTTTCAAGACATTCTTGTGCACATCGCCGAACCTGAGAAAACAACAAATCATATCTTCAATTGCTACTCATTTCTTACGAAATGCAAAAGAAAAGGAACACATTTCCACCTTTCAAAGCCCAATTACGATCAACAAGGCCATAAGGGGAAGAATACTGACCTAAAAAAGGTGACAATTACATGTTGCAAAGTCTAACCAAAAATAAAAAATAAATCCCAAGGAGCTTAAAAGAGCAGAACTGGATACAGCAATGCATGATTTGCGACATTATACCTTAGGACGCTTGGCCAGGGAGAACTTCAAAAGCGTCTTCAACCCGAATTTCACTGAATTCCAATCCTCCAAGTCGCAAAACCCAAGCAAAACCCCCAAACACTTCACCGCGGACCTCGCGCTGGACACGGCCAGCTTCTCCTCCTCCCTCGCCAGCACCTCCGCCAACACCTCCGCTGCCTCCCTCGCCCTCGCGGGCGCGATCCCCTGCGGCGGCACCGCGGGCAGGACGATCACGAGGAACGACATGAGCGCCGCGACCTCCGTGGAGTCGAGGGCCTGCAACGAGGACGTGGTCTCGACGGCGGACATGGCGGCGCCGAAGTAAGAGGCGGGCGTGAGGGGGAGGGACTCGGCGTCGAGGATGGCGCGCATGGCGGCGGCGGTGGCGAGGAGGTGGCGGTGCTGAGGGGCGGAGGACTTGGCGTAGCGATCCATGAGCTGTTGGCAGATGTCGGCGCCGTCTCGCAGCGGTTCGTCGGCGTGGTCGTGCTCCATCTGTTGATCCTGTTGAAGCAACGAGGGTCGTTCTTCCTGCTTCCGTTGTCTGTGCTTCTGTGGCTTCATGGCGGCGGCGGCGGATGCTTCGATCGCCGCCGTGCGGTGGAATGTTTCGGGGTTTATGAAAGGGGCGCGGAGAAGGAGAAGGGTTTAAGAAAGTTTTTATATATTTTTCCTCTCTCTTGAAATAAGAAGTTTTCTGTCCAAAAAAAAAAAAAAAAGAAAGAAATAAGAAGTTAAGAAGAGGCTATTTACGCGTCCCTTTTGGCTAAAGCCACGCCTTGTGAGTTGACGAAACTGCCCTGCCTCCTCGATTCCGTGTTACATCTTTTTTTTTTTTTTTGATCTGAAATACGATTAGTGGATTTACTTCTTGAAGTGTTTAGGAAATACATCAAAAGCATCAGTGTTTAAACAGTCTAGTAGAGCGGGCGGGGGATTAAACAACCAATTATTGGGAAGATAATTTAAGCAACATACTTTGGCAAGCCAATTCGCAGCCCTGTTGGCGGCGGGCCAAGGAAAGGTGCTAGAAATCCTTCAATTTGCTTTGGGCCCGGTCCAGTAAAGATTTCAGTTCCCAGTTTAACTCCTTTGATGCCAATACCGCTTGCACGAGAGGAAGATAGTTAGATTGTACTTCCAGATGCAGTTCCGTTCGAGTGGAGAGCAGATCTAGGGTTTGAAGAAGAGCCAGGGCTTCCGCTTGTGTGGCCGAGGAAGCATCGACTATTCTCGCAAAGCCGAACACCAAGACAACCTCAGGAATCTCTACAGAGACATGCAATCGCTGCTCTGTTCTTTGCTGAACTCAAGTCGTCTTCAGTCTCTGCTTAATCTTCGTTCAGTTCGACAAAGGACGCGTCTACGTTGATCTTTAGGGTGCCGTGAGGGGGAGGTTGCCATCAGGTAGGTGTAGTATCTTTCTTTTTTTCAATTTCTGGTAGATGATTCGAATTTCTGAGGTTATCAAACAGAGTGGACGCCTGGAATAAAGTTTGTTGCGGTGACAAGGGACGATGGCCAAAGATATGCTGGTTCCGTTCTTTCCAGATACACCAGAGAAGAGCAACCACTTGGTCGAAATACTTGGTGAGTGTCGGGTTGTTTTTCAGCTGAAAGAGCCAAGCATCAAACCTTGTTAATCCGAATCTGGAAATTTTGATGTGCAAGGGTGTAGCGTTCCAGACTTGAGCTGTCCATGGACAGAGTAAGAGGGTGTGTTCAGTGGTTTCAACTTCCATATTGCAAATGGAACATAAAGGATCAGGTATTATCTTTCTCCTGTAAAGGTTATCCCTTGTTGGTAGGGCGTTGTGACATGCTTGCCAAAGAAATAGTTTGATTTTGGGTAGGGTTTGAGTTTGCCTAATGTATTTCCAGAGATATGGATTTATTTGATGAGATGAGGTTGCTTCTGTGGTATGATAACTTGTTGGGTTGTTTCTTGCTGAAAAATAGCCGCTTTTAGTTGAGTAAATACTAGATTGAGTGTGCATCCAGACCAGCTTGTCTTTTGAATTGGGCAAACCAAAGGGGTAGCTAGTATTTCCCTCACAATTCCTTCATCAAACATCATTTCCACCTTCTCTGTATTCCACTTTCTTGTCCCTTGTTCTATTAATTCAGCCACTTGTACTGGTTCGTTTCTTACTGCTAGACCACCTATAGGGCCTCTCTTGAGCCATTTGTCTTCTCGGATTGAGAGTTCTTTTCCATTCCCAACTTGATACATTATATGTGGCGTGATAGAATCTCTTCCCCGAATTATACTTTGCCAACCCCATGACGGACGAGAGCCTTTTTCAACTTTCTAGAAATCACCATGTGGATAATACAAACCCCTCATTACTTTACTCAGTAGGGACTGAGGATTTTGTGAGATTCGCCACGCTTGTTTCCCCAGCATAGCTGTATTGAAGGTTATAAGATCTTTGAAGCCAAGACCCCCTTCATCCTTTCTGAGTTTCAAGGATTCCCATCTCTTCCAATGTATACCAACATGTTTGCTATTTGTTTTCCACCAGAAATTTGCGGTCCTCTTCTCGATTGCTTTGCATATAGAAACTGGGATTCTGAATATTGACATAACATATTGAGGGATAGCCTGAACCACTGATTTTATTAATATCTCCTTCCCCGCTTTTGATAACAAGCTTTCCTTCCAGCTTTCTAGCTTTCGATTAACTCGCGCTAGGATCCACGTCAACATATCTTCACTTGTGGCCAAAATGTTGATGTAGGGTTTATGGGTAAGAAATTCGCCTTTGATGCTTAATCCATTTTTTTCATATTTTTACGATAACTAAAACTCAGGGGGGTCGTTATTTTCTTCGCATTTGATCTATATTTTGCTTCGCAAAAGAACATTTTTTGATAACATTGATTGGGTTTGCCTTGTCCCTAGTTCCTATCATGTAACTCAGCTTTCAAGAAAATACAAAGGGTTAATCTCACAAAAAAATCTCAAATTATGCACGCCGTAACCCAAATACTACGAATCTTTCTTGTATCACAAAAGATCTTAAATTTATTTTTTATGACATATATATCCTAGCTTTTTCTTATGTCATAAAAAACCTCGAAATTATATTAATGTAACAAATATATAATAGATGGAACTAAAATAGAAAATATATATATACATGTTACACATGTAAAAATTAGGATTTTTTCGTGATACAAAAAAAATTGAGATATTTGTGCTGTGAGTGGACAAATTTAGGGTTTTCGATGACATTAAAAAAAAGTTGAAGGTATTTATATCACAATAAATGTAATTTGGGGGCAAATCAAATTTATGGAGCAAAAGTTGTACTTCTAATCTTTTCCTTTCAATCATTATTTTTTTTTTAATAATTGAAAGGTGTTAAGATTTCAAGGGGTAGTTTTCCATTTTCAATTTCATCCTAGATTCTAGTGATACATAGAACTAACTAGTAAAACGAACATATGAAGATGGCTTATTATTGTGATCAGAAATGACATCACAAAGATTCTTTTTGGAGGAAACAAAGCATGGCTTTTTAATAGAAGTATGCACGGGACCGCACTGAATCAACTAGTTTTGGTTATTCTCAATTTCAAATTTTTGGAATAGGAATAATCAAACCCTAATCCATACAGGAATCAAATTGCTTGGACGATATGTTCTTTTTATATATATAGAAAGAGTAAAGAAAGGGAAATTGTCGAAACCTTAAACTGAACCAGTCTAACCTAGGTATTGGTCTAGTTTCCAATTCTAAAGTGGAATCGGCCCAACCTAGGAATCAATCACCTTTCCTTTTTAATGATATGCAAGAAAGGATTGAAAAGGATAGGAAACTTTATATTCTCCGCAAAGTTGATTAGAGAACCTGTGGTAAATAGCCAAGAGAGAGGATGAAAAAGAGGAGAGATAGAGAGAAGAAGAAGAGGAAGAAATGGATCCTAAAAGCCAACAAGGAGTGCTTCATTTCCATGTTACCGAAACCCTATATATTGCAATATATTTACATTGAATATAAAGTGTACATGATTATAATGCCCTTATGTATGTAAAAAGAAATAAAACCTAGAAATAAAGCCGACACCACTCAAGTAACATAACACTCCCCTTAAAATAGAGCATATAGGTCACTTAAATCCAACTTGGAACAAGTAGCAACAAAGACAGGACAAAACAACACTTTAATAAACATATCAACCAATTAATCTCTAGAAGCAATATAAGGAGTAGTAACCAACTTCTGCTTCACAACATCATGAATAAAGTAACAATCAACTTCTATATACGTAGTTCGATCACAAAAAATAGAATTCCCAACAATATAAATAGCTGCCTAATTATTATACATCATATCATAAGCTGATCAATAGAAGGGATTTCAACCACAACAATTTAGTCACAATATGTGCCATAGCACGATATTAGGCTTTCACACTAGACGTAGGAATAGTTGTCTATTTCTTGCTTCTCCAAGTAATCAAATTACCATCAAGAAAAGTGCAATACCTAGTCATGGACCAGTGATCACATGCTAACCCAGCCCAATCAGCATCAGAATAGCCAACTAGAGAGGATGAGCCATTAGATTTATAAATCAATCCCTTATTAGGAGAGCCTTTAAAGTACTAAAGATGCGACAAATAGCGTCCCCACGAGCCTTCTTTGGTAACTCGTTAAATTGACCCACCACACCAACAACAAAGGAAATATATAAATGTGTAACAATGAGATAAATTAACTAATTAGCTTGACTATCATCAATATCCTTGATGCTTATCATCAGTATCATCTCCCTTATCAACTCCAAACCTAACTGGCTTAAAAGCTAGTGTACTAGTCTCAAACAAATGATCAAGAATATATTTTCATTAAGACAAATTAATACATTTCTTACTTTGTGAAAATTTCAATACCTAGAAAATAATATATAAAAAACATAAAAACCCAAGAGTTCCCAAGTCTTTATTCTAAAACTACTACTAAAGAAAATACTTGACCTTAGAAATACTGATCACATCACTACTAGGGACAATTATATCATCATGTATACAACAAGAATGACCACTCCTGACTCCTTCTTGCAAGCAAAACCAAAATGATTAGAATAACACTGATGGAAACAATACCTCAAATCGCTGAATTGATTTCTTAAACCATACCCCTAAGCAATATACCCCAAAGGTTGCTCCATGTATACTTCCTCAAATAAATCACCACAAAGAAAGCTTTCTTCGCATCCAATTAATGTAACTGCCAATCAAAACACATAGTAATCGAAATAATAACACAACAATATTGAGACGCATCATAGGGGAAAAAGTATCAAAATAACACACCATGTAAGTTTGAGTAAAACCTTTAACAACAAGCCAGGCATTAAGACACTCAACCAAGCCATCCAGGTTATACTTGATAATTATACCCAACATCACTTCATCACATCTTTCTTGGGAGGAAGATCAACCAAAGATCACGCCTAGCAAGACATAATAGCTTGCATTTCTACATCCATAGCTCTATTCCATTTAAGACAAGACAAGGCCTCCATGGTGGAGGTGGGAATTGTGTGAGTATGTAATGATAGAGCAAAGTCATGTACTGAGGAAGGAAGATGTGAGAGAGATGCATAACGCTTGATAGAATAAGCAAAAGAGGACTTTTATGCACAAGAATGAGTACCTTTGTAAAGATAACCAAAAGATTGTTTGGAACGGGAGACAAGAGGGAGACTGGACAGAGGACATGGGAAAGGTGGAGATCGGTGGTGCCGTAGACTACTTTCGCTATCGATACACCTTCAAGGGAGAAGACATGAGAATGACTAATAGAGTCTAAGGGGATAAGTTATGAGATAGACGAATCAACCACAATGTCAATTGGAAACTCTTTACCCTCAATAGAATAGCATGATGTGCCCTCAAAGAAAGTAACATTAGCACTTACATATAGGTACAAGTCATACGATGATAACATCAATATCCCTTTTAAGTACGTGAATACTCGAGACGAGGGGATAGTTGATTGACACTAGAATGTTTTGGACAAAACAAACACACCTGAAAATGCATAGGGTAAGAGGGAATAACGGCTTGTCAAGGAACATAACACAAACCGATGACTGATTATTGAGGTCAATGGAAGGAGTACGATTTATGAGGCAACGGGCGCTAAGAACAACATTACTTCAAAATGATTTTGGGGTATGCATACAAAGAAGAGTGAACACACAACTTTTTGAATATGATATTTTTTTTTTCTCGACCACACCATTCCACTTAAGGGTATATATAATGCCTTGATTGAACTTGAGATATTGTCGTCTTTGGCCTATTGCATACCAAGTCTCACAATTTTGTTTTTTGATGTACAGGTGGGCACCTAAGGGTCTTGACTCTCACTTGAGCATGCTTAACTTCGGAGTTCCAAAGCAAAGTATTATTGCTACAGCAAATGGCATTTCCATAAGTTAATTGCAATTTTCATACATATATCTCAAAATCGCCCTTCCCCTATTTAGTGCACAATTAGGTTCATTCTTGCCCCCATTAACATCCCAAAAGCTTGCCAAGAGTTGCTTCTTGTCCAAGCCCTCTAGCCCTAGCAACTAGTCCCTGTCCTCATCGGACTGGACCTTTACAAACCCACTAGCTTCTGTGTGATTCATCCCCAAACCATACAACTACTTGAGGGGGTCCCGCACTAATATCACATTGTGACGTCCATAATTTAACTCACTTGAAGTAATGTTCGCTTCTGCCCATCCTATATCAAGCTTCGCAGTTTTGTCCTGTAACAGAGAAGTGGCACCATCCCAGGAGGTCAATCCATCCTATGAGTGTTCCCACCCAAAAAAGCTGAACTTTGGAGTTTTAAAACTAAGCATTGTCATTACTTCAAAAATTGCATCTATTATTTAATTTCAATTTTCACTTATGTATCTCAAAATCACTCTCACCATGTTCAATCCACAGTTTAGTTCATTTCTACCCCTCTTAGCCATCATAGAAATTTACCAAAAGCCGCTCCCTCTTCAAACCCTCCAATCCCAACAACAACTCTCTACCCTCATGGAATCAGGTAGTTATATTATAAGCGCAACTTGCTTGATGTACAATGCCAAGATTAGTTAAAAACAAAGCAATTGATTTTTGCGAGTATTCAAGAGCATTATCAATTCGCAAAATTTTAAGGATGTATTAAACTAATTAGGGTACAAATGATAATCATTCTATCCGTAGGCCATATTTATGGCTAGAAATAGATTTTTCTATTTCTATTCCCTAAACTAAGCTAAAATGTGTGTTTTTAAATAACATAACATTTATGTTCGGGAATGAAAATCTTTTGATAGACATTCTTAAATATAACCCTCTAGGGTAGCTGGCCGAAGGATGGAAGGCAATGACGAGCGAGCAATTGGTGATGAGGGTGAGAAATGAGAAGAGTTTTTAGTTCTCAATTATATTTCAAAAATAGAAAGTAGAAAACTTCTACTTCTCGTTTCTATTTCAAACCGATTTATGCATTAAAAATGTATCCCAAAACTAGAAAAATGAAATTACATTATCAAATGAATTTCTATCCCAAACATGTTCTCGAAATAGAGAGATGAAGAAACAAAATAGTTGTCATTCGCACCCTTAATAACTTCACAATGAACTAATTGAAAAGAAGATAAAAATTTCAAAATGGTCATGAAGCATATAAAACCATATTAGACGAAAATAATCTTCCACAAAATTAATAAAGTACTTAAAATCATTCCCACTAGTAATACACAAAGGTCCCCAAATGCCCAAATGAACAAGATTAAGTAAAATAGATGCACAAGAATCACTACAACTGGAAAAAGAACTACAACAATTCTTTACAAGTTCACAAGTTTCACACTTAGGAATAGAAACTGATGTACACTCTGGAGTTATTTGTTGTAACTTAAACAAAGACAAATGTCCTAATTGGGAATGCCATAATATCGGTGGTAGAATTAGCAGTTAGACCATTGGCATCAATAGTAAAGACACAATCCACATAGTAGAGTCACATTCATGCCTTCCACAATCATCTTCTTTGTCTGAAGGTGATGCAAAGGAAGATATACTTGGATAAGGATTTCAATGGATAATGTTTATTATAAATAATGAAGTATCACTCACAATATCTTAGCCGCCTAATTATAAAGACGTCGACCCTTTGGGAAATAATCAAATAATTAATATCAAATAATAGAATTTAGGAAAAATATTGGTAAGAGGGAAAGTCTTCAAAACGTCTCAAAAGTCTTCAAAACATGTTTGAAATCCTTATAGGCCCACAAAATAAAGAAAAATGCATGAATTTGGAGATCAAACATTGCCAAAACGACATAGCCCAATTACATCTTCAAAGATCTTGAAATCCACTTCGATTTGAAATGTTGTATGCGTCACCTTTTGAAATTGACCGGTCATTTATGGTGTAGGTGGGATTGTCCGCTCTTATAATACTCAAAGTTTTGCCAACTATTATTGCATCGATCTCCTCCACTTCAGAAGAACTTGACCCCTACTTATGGAGAATGATAATCAAACAAGTCTGCCACAATGACTGTTGGGGAGATGTTGAGGTCATTCAAAAGATCAACAACAAAGGCATTATCATTGATGTTCTTCATGATCCAACAAGGATCAATTTTATTGCACTTCACTTTATTATATGTACCGATAAGAAAGCATTCTTTACGGAGGTAAATTATCACTTTGTCACCCTTAGTAAATATTTTAAGGCAACGGTGTTTATCTGCAGTAGCTTTGTAAATAGTGATGGAATATCTTTCGCATCTCCTACAATTTTGTGGTTAAGTTCTCAATTCTAACACTATATCCGGGGACTTTTGGCATGGGCACGAGGTCTAGTGTCTGTTGTGGAGTTCACCTATAGATGACCTCAAATGTGGACTTGGCCGTGGAGCAGTTGACGGCGTTGTTGAAGGCAAACTCAATAGGAGCAAGATACTAATCCCATTGCTTTGACATGTCAGTTGATGACTTCAGTTTGACCAATGATACTCATATAGTTCAGTTGATGACTTCAGTTTGACCATCAGATGACTTCAGTTTCACCATCAAATTAAGGATGGAAGGAACTGCTATACTGTAAATTCATCCCAAATAATGTCAAGGGGTCCTCCAAAAATGACTAAGAAACTTCAAATCACGATCAAAGGTGATTGTTTTGGGCAGACTACTTCCCAAAATAATAGGCTCGCCACATTGGAAGCAGTAGAAGTCTTTTTGCAAAACATGAAGAGTGTCATCTTTATGAACCTATCCACAGCCACAAAAACATAATCCATACCTCGTTGGCTTCAAGGAAGGCCCAACACAAAATCCATTAAAAAGTCTACCCAAGATTATGAAAGAATAGGTAGAGGGGTGTAAAGATCAGTATTCTGAGAATTGCCTTTGGTTGTTTTATAGATGTAGCATTTTTTTTTTTACAAATCAATCAACATCTTGCTTCTTTGAGCCCAATAATATTATTCTTTACCCAATGCAACAGCTTTGTCTTGCCTAAAATATCATCCAAGGGTGTCACCATGGTGCTCTTGAATAAATTGCTCTCATAAATAGCTGCGAGGGATGCACAACCTGTTACCAAAGAACAAGGATTTGTCTTGAATAATCATGTCTCCATGAGAGCCTGCTGCAAAACACTTCTTCCAAATACCTTGAAAGTCGTCATCCATGACATGAAGGACAAAAAAATGGTGAAAGCCCACAACATGGGTGCGCATGGTGATGAGTGTTGCGGCACAAAGACTAAGTACATTTCAACAACTTTGTTCAAATGATCCACTTTGTGTCAAAGCACAAATTTGAATTGCTCCAAAAAGGAGACCTAACGTTCAAGCATTCGATTTAGATGCTTCCAATTCTTGATACACTTGAGTGCCTAATGGCCAATGCTAAGGATAAACTCATGTTGATAAACATAAGACTGCCATTGCTTGATGGCTTGTGCTATAGTAAAATGATCCTACTCATAAGTAGACTATTGCCTGTGGACATCATTAAGTTTCTCACTAAAAGAAGTAAGAGACTTACCTTCTTGGTAGATGACAACGTCAATGCGTACACCAAAGGCATCACAGTTTAATTTAAATATGTTTTAAAAATCTAGAAGCATTGGTATTGGCGCCATGGAAAGTTTTTCTTCGATGAAAGCAATGCTAACTTTTGCTTCTCACCCTCATAAAATTTTCCCTTCTTCAAGCACTCGGTGGTCAGGCCTAGGGGTGAGTGCGACTCCCGGGTAGAACCGAGAACCAGGGAACCACATTGGTGGGTCTGATTCGATTCTCGATTTCAAGGAAAGAGGGTCCGATTCCCGGTTCCCTTCTTTTCGGAACCAACGATTCCCGGATCCTATAAGAACCGGAACCGGAACCAAGTTCTTGATTATCCTAAAACCCTAATTTCGTTTCAAATTTATCTCCTCTCTCTCTCTCTCTCTCTCTCTCTCTCTCTCTTTGCTCAAGGACATTGCTTGCCCCCCTCCGCTCGACGACGCCTCGATGACGACTTGATATCGCTCGCCCCCTTCGCTCAGCGACGCCCTCAACAACAACTTGTTGTCGCTCGCCCCACTCTGCTAGGCGACACCCTTCAAGTCGACAACAACTCGTCGCCACTCGCCCTCCTCCGCTTGACGACACTACTTGCCCTCCCTCCACTCAGCGACGCTCTCAATGACAACCTGACACCGCTCGCCCCCTTCACTCGGCGACGCCCTTGATGACGACACGACGCCACTCGTCCCCCTTTGCTCGGCGACGACTTGACACCACTTGCCCCTTCACTTCCCTAGGCATTCATCCTCCGTCTTCTCGAGTTCCCAAGCTCTCTCTCTCTCTCTCTCTCTGTCTCTCTCTATCTCTCTCTCTCTCTCATGCTTGATTGTGCTAAAAGTCTACTTGAGGCTTGGGGTTTGGAAGCAGGCTAATTACCTCACATCTAGTTTTCTAACTAGTTTGGAGGGGCAAAGGTCTACTTGAGGCTTGGGGTTTGGAAGCAGACTAATTACCTAACATCTAGTTTTCTAACTAGTTTGGAGGGGTTGAGCTTGACTATCCAATTTTTGATTTTGTGGTCTCTATACGCTTCCTATGGTGATCTTATTGCTTTGTGCCGAAAGAAGATTGTCATTTCCTAAGGATTTAAGGCCATAGAAATGCTTTTCCTTATCACATAACATTACCAGCTTAGAAGCATATTATTCCCTGACTACCTTTAGTGGTAATATACTATATGCACACATTCAGCATTCTCTTCAAAGATGGACATCGGATACTGGATGGACCTGTGGATTTTTTCTCTAAACTTAATCCCAAATTCATTAGTAATACTCTGGCATCACCTGTAATGAACTGTGTATCCTCAAGAGCAATGATTTTGGTCTATCCATGCATTGAGCACAGTCTATTGATCAAATTAAGCTTGATTAGTTTCGGGTTCTCATGAGCCTATTGGGTTCAACGATGTGGTTGTTGTTACCTACTTTGACATTATCTAAAGCTAAGGGGCTTAATTATAACAAGGCTGAATGTGAATTATATGGTGAACTCTTATTAGGGCAAGGGAGATTTTTGACACAACATACTCCTCTTTGATTATTCTTTATATACCCTATCTTAAAATAAGCTCTTTGC
This sequence comes from Eucalyptus camaldulensis, assembly GCA_019915185.1. Taxonomy (NCBI): domain Eukaryota; kingdom Viridiplantae; phylum Streptophyta; class Magnoliopsida; order Myrtales; family Myrtaceae; genus Eucalyptus; species Eucalyptus camaldulensis. Next base: position 18,272,212 of record JAHSVA010000005.1, read on the forward strand.
TTCTCACTTGTTGCTGACTATAAATTAAAAAGAGTGGCTTTGAAGCAGTCAATGTTTTTCTTTGACATTTCCCTTCATCCTATGTGATTTATTCTTTCTTGTCGATCATATGTGAATGTGGAGTAACTTCTTCTACAGCAATATTTGTAAAGTTAATGTATCAATATAACACGTCAATGGAGGTAAAGGAATGTGAGAAGATCACTCCGATCACGGAATTGGAATTGTCTTGAGATGAAAATGAAGAAGAGCCATCCCCAACCATAAGTGCCACAAACATGGTATTTAGTTCTCGTCTTCTTTCTCGTGATAAGAAATATACATCCAAATGCTGAAACCATTATGCGAGAATCAATGATAAGGATGAAAGAACTTACTAAGTGAAACGCATTCATTATGGGTCTATCTTTAAGTACTATGTTACTAACGGTACTTCTGCAATGAGGAAGCACTCGACCATGTGCAAGAAGTTTTCTCGTAATGTAGATAAGAGACAGAGATTCTTTACACCATGTAATTTAGACATACTAGCATGTAATCTAGACATACTAGCAAGGCAGGGGGGATTCTAGTATTGGTAACGTCTTATCGACATAGTCATTTAATCAAGAATGTTATAGGGAAATGCTTACTCAATTCATCATAATTGATGAACAACTTTTTTCCTTGGTCAAACGTATTGGATTTCGTGCATTTATCAGTGAGTTACAACATCTCTTCAAACATTTATCACGTTTTATAGTGGCAAAAGATTGCATGAACTGTGTTTTTGTGAAAGAACTTATTTGAAGACTTATTTTAGAAGATAAATTAATTCTAGGATCACACTCACAATTGATGCATAGAGTTTCACTCAAAACCTGAATTATTTATGTCTTACTGCACATTTTATTAATGAAAAATTAGAAGTTAGAATAAAAGAATCATCAATTTTGTGGTGATGCATAGTTATAGGGGTAGGGAGATTGGGAAAATGGTGGAAAAATGCATCAAGGAGTAGGGAATAGAAAAAAAAAAGTGTCAACAATCAACGTGGATAATGCTAGTTTGAACAATGTTGTAATAAGTTACTTGAGGGAAAAAACTTTTAAGAAAAAAGTTGTTAATATTAAATGGTTGTGTTTTACGCATGAAGTGCACGATTCATATACTAAATTTGATTGTGAGAAGTGACTTGACTATATTGCATGACTCTATTGCATATATCCGAAATGTTGTTAGGTATGTAAAGAGTTCTCCTACGAGAGCCAAAACATTTTAATCGTGCATTGAGAGTGAACGAATCACTTACAATGGTTCAGTTATTTTTTACGTTACCACTAGATGGAACTACACTTATCTTATGTTAAACACCACCATAAGGTTCAAAAAAGCTTTTGAAAAAATGAAAGAAAATGATTTATCTTTTGTAAATGAGCTTAATCATGAAATTCCTAAAGATAATGATTGGGAAAATGCTATCATTCTTTCAAAATTTCTAAAAGTATTCTATAAGGTAACCAATCGGATGTCAGAGAGTTCATATATTACTTTAAATGATAATTTTAAAGAGATTGCTCTTTTGTATAGATATTTGAAAGATATGGCGAATACTTCAAATCCTAAACTTCAAGCTATGGATACAAAAATGAAAGAAAAATTTGAAAAATATTATAGAAACTTGGATAAAGTGAATATGATGGTGTTGATTGCAGTTGTATTAGATCCTAGAGCCAAATTGCATTATGTGAGTTTTTTGTATGGACAAATTTATAATGATGAATTGAAAATTGAAGAGATGCATTATAAGGTGAATGACGTGTTAGAGCATTTGTATGAATTTTATGAGCAATCTTCTTTTATTTCAAGTTATCCAAATTTTGATAGCCATAGTTTGAGTGTAAGTAAAGGCGGTTCCAATACCAATGTGAGTGGTAACGAAGGTATAAAGAAGTATGACACCCAAACTTGGAATAAACTGTTTTTGCACTCAAATGAACAAAGGTGCAATGACAACAATTCGAGCATAATGAGTATCTTCAAGAAAAAAAATAAAAAAGTTCTTGATCTTGACCTTTTGATGTGGTAGAAGACTATTGGCTCAAAATATAAGATAATTTCTTTGATAGCTCGAGATAATTTATCTATTACCGTGATTACTATTGCTTTAGAGTCAACTTTCCATACATTGGGTCGTGTGCCTGATGGTTTTTTAAGCTCTTTAACTCCTAAAGTAATGGAAGCTTTCATTTGCACTCAAGATTGGTTGAGAGCCATTCGTGTATCGATTAATGTTGAAGAGTGCATCAAGAATGGTGAAAATTTTGAGTTGGGTAAGTGATATTTATATCTTTATATATTGTAATCCATTTTATATATCTAATAAGTGAATATTTCATTTAATCTCTTATTCTTCTTTTTTTGAAGATATAGATTGTCTTAATGAGGAGATTATCGTCGATAAATAGAGTTTACTAGTTAAAGCGAAATCAATATATGTAGTAAGGCATTTAATACTTATTCTAGTTTACCAGCATCTCTTGTTACACTTCCATCCAATGGCTTTAGTTCTCATATATGGGTTGATTATATAATCAAGTTGAGCATCGTGCTATGTTATTTTCTGTATGCTCCAAAAGATGTTAGTTCTTATCAAGTCCAAGGAGCACTTACTCGAATTGCGATGCCGGGTTACCCTGCATATGGTGAACTTTCAATTGCAAAGAAAACGTTGTAGTTGTAATTGCAAATAACTGATTCGCAACATTTCAATTTTAAATTTAAAGCTATTATTAACTTATTAGCTATAATTGTTGTTTCTTTTGATTTTAGGTGATCAAACGTTGGAACAAATTTTTATGGATGTTTGCGGACCAAAAACTCATCTTTCTTTTAATGTCAATTTACAATTTTAATGCTCTTGTTTTTATGGTCTAGTCCATTCTATTGTGTTATAAATTCCCCGATACAAAGTTCCAAAATAAATTTTATGGTTTAGTAAATTTTGTTCCATTTTAATGCATACTTTTTTTCCATTTCCTCTCTTTTATCTAGTTGAATTCCTTGCCAAGAATTCATTTTCCTCTATTGATAGTTTTGTTTGTTTTGTATTTCTTTGATGAATGACAAGCTTGTTTATTATTGTTGCGTTCATTTTCATTTTTTAACTAAAAGAAAAAACCTGTTGGACCCTAGAACCAACCCTAGAATTTGTGATAGGGTAGGTTCCAGGTTCTTGGTTCCGACAGGTAGGTTCCAAGTTCCAAAAAAATGATGAACCTCCACTCGATGATAGGTTCCAAATTCCAAGCAAAACCTGTAAGGAATATAGAACCGCTTACCCCTAGTCGAGGCCATAACGGTATTGAAATTTCAAATAAAGTATAGTTAGAATGTTGTAAGCTCATGGAAGCTAAGCGTTTCCCTAATGGTTTAGGGAGCTGCCCAATAGTGAATGGCAACTATTTTCTTTGCATCAACTTAAATGCCTTCCACTCCAACAATATATCCTAAGAAGAGAAGTCGTTATGTCATGAAACTACATTTCTTCAAATAAATGTACAATTGGTTCATATGCAAGGCCGACGAGACATCCCTTAGATGCTTCATCCCTTAGACACTCCATTTTGACCCCATCACAAATAATGATGTTCTTTTAGGACTTTTTAATTGAAATAGATAAATGACATAACTATTTTCCCTTGAGTTCAACCCTTTACCTATCCACCTGATTATATAAGGGTAGAGTACTCTTTCTTTAGTTATAAATGGTCATTTAGGGCCTTGGACACTATGTTCTCACAACTACTACTATAAATGATGACATCCTAGATGTTGTCATTGACAATGCAATGAGCATGGAAAATACCATTACGTTGGGTGTCCTCTCTTCGTAGAGCAAGCAACAACCATTTAATGACGTAGGTAACATGCTCACCCTCTTCATCCTCCACTTTTTCTTCATCCACCTAATCATCTTCGTATATGTCGTCATTATACTTGACAACATTGGCCATCTTCTACAATGGGTAGTCGCTTGAATGATCACCTAGTTCATTACATATGTAGCATTTGATTGGTTGTGGCTTAGCGTATGGGTCATAGACATTCTGATTGGTGTTACGGTTGTTTGCAGCAACCAGTGCCTCGAGCACCTTAGTAGTACTCCCCGAAGCTTTATTCATATTGCTAGTTTGCTAGTTGGAGGATTCTAAAACATCTTGTTGTCTCCCCCTTCCGATCGGTCAACAGGCATAATAACTGTTATCCCAATTAATGGGGCTAATTCTCTTAAGTTGCATTTGACCCCCCATTTTTTAGACATCCTCAACAAAGAACAAACAATATAATGAAATATGATCTAGAATGTTGAGTTACAAGTCATTGATGTACCTAGTAGTCTATTGTGCCTCAGACTCAACTAGGTTATTGCAATTAGAGAATCGACGAAACTCCTCCATATAGGCTTGGATTGATCAATTCAATTACTTACAATTCTAGAATTGCTGATGATAAATTAGGAAGAACCTAACCTTCAACATTGTTTCATTCGATTTGTAACGCCCTCAAGACCAACCCCATAATGATTGGCCATAAGGTCCTAAAAAAATCGATCATAGGCTATTATTGGTCATGGATCAATCAATTCAATCGGTAAGGAATCACGGATCGATCATGGACCGACCGACCGACCGATCGATCACAAACTAGTCAAGGTGTCGGCCGTGAATTTCTACCAACTATACTGATGGAATAGGATCACCAGCTCATAAGATGACCTCTTGATCACGAGGATTGATCACGGAATGATTTTGGATCGGCGGATGATCATGATCGGTCATAGTGCCCAACCGCGAGTGAGTCCGTCTAGCTATGCACCGATATATGAACGATCTGACTCGATCAAATGTGATCATCTTCCAACCAAAAATGCATCATTCTCTATTTAATTATTATTGAATGAAAATGATTCTTGAATTGGTGATGTCCGATCGTGGATTGGTAATGCACCGACCATGAGCCATACCAATGGATCAGGTGCCAACCGGATTGAGCTCGAGGATAGAACCAGCTATTCCGTCACTAATTCTAAGGTTTATGAGTGTCTCGGCTTAGTGCTAGGCCATAGGTAGCCTTAGGATTGGCCTTGAACCAACCAAAGGACAACCGACCTTTTACGCCGACTGATCGTCCAAGGGGATGGTTCATAGAAGCATGAGGCATGATGGCCGAACCTAGAGTGTACGTGATTCAATTTTTCGAGGTGTACCTAATGATCCCTTCTCCGGCCCCGGAACCAACTTAGACAACGGAATTCTCTAGACAACATTCTTGAGGAAGAAATGACAAAATTGAATTCTCTAGAACATCCTAGCTTCTTCATGAAGGGTGTTGACTTATCATTCCACCTAGATTTTTCTAGATATGATCTTGATTATCAAGGATTTACCTTGGGGATTAAGCAAAATATCCAATCCAATCCAAGTGTTCCAATAAAAATAGGACATATTGAAACTAGTTATGGCTATCCTATAGCCTTGATGCCATCCTATCTTTTAGAGTGCCACCTATCCATAATGAGTTGTCCCCTTAACAATGAATTAAGTGCTAATGTGGTCCAATCAAATGGAGACAAGCAAGGCCTTAAATGATGACACTAAATCATTAGATCTCCACCTCATAAGCATAGGTGTCCACTTGAAGATTTGGTAATGATGGCTTGAAATTTTCCTTGGAGAAGAAGTCGGTGACTTGTAAGCTTAGGTGTCCTCTAGAATCTTAGGTTATGATGAGCCTAAAAGATAGCCTTGATAAACAAGGCAAAGGCCAACCAATCAAGAGAAGACATTAGGCATCAAGGGACTTGCGTATCCCCTAAGGCCATAGACACATCATAAGCCTAAAGTGAGCCTTGGAGGGTAAGTAAATAGATTGACCAATCACAATCAAACACAAATAAGCATAGGCGCCAACTAAGGAGACTAGATAGGTCAACTCATTTTTAGGCTTAATCATGAGATTGGCACCAATAATTGAAGAGGAGGATGCTTATAAATAGGATAAGACATCCTCACATTTTGGAGGCTTAACCATTCTCTCATTTCCTATCCCTTTTTCTCCTCTCTTTCATGTCGTTCTCCTCCAAACCGCCTTAGGAGCTGTCCGGTCACTAAAGGAGCATCTTGGAGTTAGGCTCAAAAGTTGTAAGTAGAATCTCTAACTCTTGGCTTGGGCAATAGCCTATATCGTCGAGTTTAGTAGTGTGCTCACATATGTAAGCTGTGTGTATGTTCTAATGTTCTTTTGTGTGTTTGCTCATATTTGCATGCTTGAGTGTGTTCACGCCCCAAGACGAGGTCAAGGTTTGCTCGGCTTGAAATTGATTCAAGTCACGATGTCCTAAGCATGCAACTCAAGCCACAAATTAAGAATCGTTCTCAGCATATTTTATAATATGATGTTGAGGGTCATGGTATACTCACTTGAATGAGCACGCCCTTACATCAGCTAAGATAAAAGATGAAAAATCAGCTTGTGTGTGCACTTAAAGAAAAAAAGCATCCGTCGTCACATAAAGTTGGCGGCAATGCCTCCTTCATTGAACGGGATGCCCTAGTTGAGCCAAGATGCCTGGGTTTGAGCCCAGATGCCTCAGGTAAGCTAGCCCGAGATGCCTGGTTGAGCCAGGATGCCTGAGTTGAGCCCGGATGCCTTGGTGAGCTAGCGTCAGGATGCCTTGATTGAGCCAGGACGCCTTGGTTGAGCCAAAATACCTAGCTTAAAGCTGGATGCCTCGGTTGAGCCGAGAGGGTCTAGTCGAGCCAGGACAATGGTAAATGAATTTGCACAAGTGCCGATATATACATAAGCATAATATGTTGATGTGTCCATTGATATGATGAAGGTACGCATGCATTGAAGTATGCATGATCAACATCTACATATACTTGAGGATAGCAATAAGTTTGCTATTGATCTACCATCAACATTGCATTGCTAGTGTTGCACATATTAAATTTTGATGATGAAATGTTCTTCTAGTAGAGAATTATGGGTTTTACTTATTGAATCCACGACTCATCCCATTATTTTTCAGAATTGTAGGCATGAAGGAGTTGCAATCTCACTAGAGAAGCTAAGATTTACCTCGGCCTTTTGAAAATGTGGTAGTTATAAATATAACGACTTGAAGGGCAAAAGAAGAAGAATAATAAGGGCAATATATAACAGCTCGTGATAGAAGGGCTTGTAAACGTAGTTGATGTAATTGTGTGTTTGTAAATGGTTGTTTTCCTGGCTGCTTGTTGTTGTCTAGGTGTTATATGTATATTTCTGCATGTGCTTAATGAAAATATAAAAATGAACGAGACGACGACACGCCTGGAACGTCACAAAAATAACCCTTGTTACTCAAGACCCTGGAGATGGAGTCAGGGTCATGACACGATTCCACGTTCAAATGGGAGCTTTTCTTTGTAGGTGTTGGGTCAGCTGTGTCTACTCCAACCAGGTGGAGAGGCCACCCTTCACCATTTTTGCCGCCGGTTTACTTAATAGTCCTCTTCGATCCCTATGGCATCGAAGAATTTCTCAACCTCCTAAAGTTAGTCTAGAAAGTCTTCGATATTCAAGTTGCTAATGAAGGATGGTAGGTCAACCTTCTGTTGATATTGCTTAGGGTCTCACCTTTATCCCCTGTTCTGATGGCCACCATAGACAGACCCATCCAGGAACTCTTCTTCTTATTCTTCGAAGTCATTGACATAGATTTGTCGTCTCTTTTGGGGATTTGCCCCATATTTCATAGCTACTACCGAAACTCGAGTAGGTTAAGCACGTTCAGCTAGAAGATTATCTAGTTTGGAGTTGGTGGGAGTTGGTGGACAAACACTAGATGGTGACAACGATTGCTCTTTAAAGTAGCTAAACTTAGCTTGTGTAATAGGCCGTTTCACGGCCCTCAACTGCCGATAGATTGACATTGACATTATTAGTCATCATCATAGAAGAGAATTGATCTAATACTAAATGACGCAAAGAAAGATATACTTAGAAAAAGATTCCAAAGGATAATGTTTATTATGAATAACGAAGTACCATTTACAATTTCTTAGACGCATATTTATACGAAAGTCACCCTCTAGGAAACAATCAAATAATTAAAATAAAATGACGTGATTAAGGAAAAATATTGATAAAGAGGAAATTCTTCAAATGCACCTCAGAAATCTACAAAACACCTCTGAAATCTTTGAAGGTTCAAAAATCAAGGAAAACTCTTGAATTTGGAGATCAAACATTGCCCAAACAACATATTCCATTTGCATCTTCAAAATTCTCGCAATCCTTTATGATTTGATATGTTGTACGTGTCATAACTCCCCCTAGATCAAAAGTTATAACCGTTTGAAATTGACCCGTCATTTATGGCATAGGTGGACTTACGTCCTCTTATGACACTTGAAGGTTTCCATATAAGCATTTGCCAACTGTTCTACATTAGAAGGTCTTGAAAAATGCAAGAAAATGGGTGAAATGTAACAAAACAATCGAGTGCTTAAGTTAACTTACTAACAAACAACAAGTTCATAGGATGTTGGAGAACATTTAAGACGGAGTTTAAAGATAAATAATATATAAGTGAAACAACCCTGAATCCAACCACCTGAGTATATGAACCATTAGCTAAAATAACTTGAGTTGAAGAACTAGAGTTATGATGGGAAGAGAATAATTCTTATTACCCATCATATGACTAGAAGCTCCCTAGTCAATTACCAAGCGTTAGGGGACAAAGTAGAGAAAAATGCCATGCCACCTATATGTACAAGAGTGGCAATAAATGAGTAATTGGAAGCCTCTAGTTGCTAGACACTCTGAAAAGTTGTGTAACCAAATCATCCCAAAATGCAAAGTTAGAAGAACTACCTCCAATTGGGCTAGATGGCTTCGTTTCGCCAAAAGACACATTTCCCAATATTCCCTTCAGGCATAGCAGTATTTGTAGTAACCAATCGTTGATCCTACTTATGCTTGCCATGATTGGCCCAACAAGTATCCACATTATGACTAGATTTGCCACAATATGTACACCAACAATTGTCTTGATAAAAAAAATCTATCCCCCATGTCCACCACCATGACCACAACCCCCACTACTAGCCACAAGTGCTTAACTATCTTTAGATAATATAGAAGATGGAGAGACAATGCATTGAATCCAATAAAATACTTCATTCATTAAAAGAGCTTTCTCTCCAGTAAGAAGTTGGCTCTCACAAGCTACAAGTCTGTATTTAGCTCAAATGGAAAAAACTTGACCACTTGAAATTCAGCTCATTGAGTCTTTAATTCTCAAGATCGGTAGTGATGCGCTGATAAGATTAAGTTCTTCGCACATGCCTATCAAAGCACTATAACTCTCCAGGAGACTTATCCCCGTCTTTAAAATTAAAGATCTTCTCATATAGTTCTTGAACTCTAAGAAATGTTTTTGTCTTGTGAGTAGCTTTCCATAAGATCATCCCACACTCCCTTGGCAGTTATGTGGAACATAACATTAACAACCATGGGTGGTTTCATGATATTCTGTAAACAACGCCAAAAGTATATCATTCTCTCTCAACCAGTCACCATACTCTTTAGAATTTATAGCAAGGGTTTGTTGTAAGATTCTTGAGTTTCCCATTGGTATTAATATAAACCTTGACGACTTGAGCCCATAACAATAATTGGAGGCCCCATTTAATTTGATGGTGGTAGTATGAACATTGACATTGTCTGTAAAAGACTTAGCGTCGGTCATGATGATAATCTCAATGTAAATATATCTCCCACATCTCAAGAACACCGAAACTTCAATGCAAGAAATGAAACACAATTGACCCCATTGATTTCACAAAGGGAATGCTAAAATCTCATAAATTTAGGCTGTTGTATAGAAGAAAATATTTGACCAAAAAAAAATCATGATTCAATTAATTATACTTTCAATGGAAATCCTGCAACATCAATCAATCATAATTAATAAAATATTCTAATCCTTGAATCCACGGATCAATAAATGTTTTGATTTACAATTGCAATTAGAATTTGTTTAATATGATTTCTCCTAGTCTTTTATGTATTGAGACTAGGAAAGAAAATGGGTTGAACTCGCAGCTCCAGGTGGCTCACACCAAAGAAGGAAAAGAGTTAATGAAGAACTCTCAAACCAGCAATGGGATCAAGGAATCAAATAATAAATAGTCAACAAGGGGCTCTTGATTTCTGTGTTACTAAGTCCTACATCTATCGCAATATATTTATATTGAATATAAACTTTGCATGACCATAATGCCCTTACGTATGTAAAAAGGAATAAAATCCCAAAAATAAAATCACCACCACTAAAGTAATATAACCTCTTCCATAAATGACAATCATAGTGTGAATGTCATTTGAAGCTTTCTTATTTTTTGGTAATTGGAGGGGAAACCTAGAACGGAGTTGCGGTTTGATGGAGCCACAACCAACATCCCTTTTCTCCTTGAGTGGTCCAGCCTCATTTACATCTGAATTCGTTCATAAGAGTCGTTTTCTTTTTTTGGTCGAGCAAATGAAGAACCATTGCAATAAGTTTGAAGGATTAAAAAGGCAAGTGCTGAAGTCGCGCCTACTTTGCTCCAAATCGAGCCGCAATTGCTGCTTGGCTGGGTGGAGCTAGCCGTCACAATAATTTGGCTAGGCAGCGCAAGCCGTCGGTTGATGCTGCCCACGAATAGAGAGAGAGGAGCAGGAAAAGTACTTGATTATCATCAATAAACGAGTGGCAGGACCACAAAAGTGAAAGCACCCTGAAAATCACTCAAGATTTCAAATTCAAACTATTTCACGTCTGAGAGATCAGATATGCATAGCACTATTTACATAAGGACCAAAATCAGTGACATAGTTTGAGTATTATCTGCCACTCTAACGGAAAAAAAGGAACAGGCAAAGCCAAAAAGTCTGTAGATAACAGCAAGCACAGCGGTACAAACAATGCTGCTCTCCATGTCTTATATTGAGACTATATAACATTCATGCATTACATATACACCCCATTTACACAAATCAAATGGAAAGAGGCACAAAAAGAAATGAACAAATCACGATCGGGGATACACACGACCAAATCAAAGAATTGTAGCTTGCCTACCATATTTCAAACTACTATCCCCGACCGACAGGAGACAGCAGCTTCTAGAAAGGAGCATTTGAAAAAATAACACTCTTCCAATGGCGGCACAACCCATACCGGTCTACCGACAGCTACAAACTCATCAAGGGGCAAAATGCCAGACAGCAGTCCAGATTGAAGTGCACCAATGAACTCATAACTTTCTGGCAGAGAACACATTCAATATTGTGAACAAGGAACTCTAAAAAATGAACACAGCAGCAGCAGAGGACCAATTTTTACTAAAACAAATCAACTTTCTTCTTGTGCATGTCCTGCTTCCATTTTGGCAACTTGTAAAATGCATCCTTTGTCATCCCTAGGACAGCCTGAAATTCCTCTTCCGACAGATAAGCCTAGCATATGAAAAAGCACAACATGAATAACCATCAAAAAAATTAATCAGCTAAAAAAAGACCGAGGCTCACAATGTTTACTGACCTCTCTCCTTTTAAAGTCAATTCCAGTCACTGGATTGTCCGATTTAGCCTTCAGTTGATCATAACTGAACACTGTTACCATATTTTCACTGGTGTTAACATCCTGGAGTGGCTCTTGCTTGGCTTCTGATTGCTCCTCATTATTCTCGGAGACAGTCGTAGATCCCTCTGTCTCATTGTCTTCTGAGGCTTCCACCCGATCATCCACTCGGGAAAGGGGTTTTTCACCTTTTGTGTCCACTGCAGACAGTTAATTTTAACATACTTTTTGCCCACATTTGTTCATGCAGAAAATGGATGCAAAAGAGTGCTTAATACTCGGAACAAAGTGAGTTAAAAAAATTTTCCAATAATCAAAGATAGGTTTCAACCTTTAAAAGGTTTGTCAAAGCACTGCAAGGCTCGAATGGTAAAATTAACTAACAAGCATGGAGGAAAAGACAGTTTTTCTCTGTCATGATCACGCATTGCAGTTAAATCCTTAGCATAGCAAGTACATGCTAAATAAAAGATCTAATGTGGAGAGACTTCCTACTGAGTTTAATAAATTTTACCTGGTGGGCTACTTTCTGGAGCAGCTCCACTAGACCGAGTGGGGGAGTTATCTGGTGACTTCTCAGCAGTTAGAACAGAAGAAAGAGCAGCCACGGCCGCTGCTCTTTGTGATCCCTGACCAATTCCTGATGGCCTTTGGGCAGAGGGTTTTGACGGTGAAGAGGAATTAAAAGCAGAGGATAAGGCAGCTAATGCTTCAGCTCGCTGCCTGGGTCCGCTACTGTCTGAGCCATTGGATTTGTCAACACCCTAAGACAAACATACATATTAGAAAAAGCATCATAAATTAAATTTCGATTTCACAATTTGGTTAATTTTAGCCCAAAACTAATAAAAATAAGATCATATTAAAACATCAATAAGCTTGAATAATCTGAATCCATGCATAGAAAATAGATGAAGAAATGATGTTTACTATGGGACAAAATACACTTTCAAATGCCGAATTAAAGGAGAGTGAGAATTTCATCACCTCCAGTGGTGATAAATGATGTAAAGAGGCACCTTCGAATGATCTCCTGGATCTTATGCAATCAAATCTAAAAAGGAAACTAAAAATTTTATCTCCTCTAATAGTGATAAATGATGTGCAGTGGCACTTTTAAATGATCTACAGGATCATTTTTTAGAATGTCAAATGGCAACAAAGTGGGAAGGTGGTCACTTCCTTTCCTATGACAGATGAATTTTCAATCAACTGAAATGTCTATCTTTTGTTTTAATGGAGTGCGAGATGACTAAAGAACTGCGACTGCAAGGTAGAGCATCTTTAGAATAATTTTGGTTTTCTATAAACAGTTCTCTTTGTGGCACATTGAAAACAAGACAAAATGGAACTTGATGATGGACAGAGAGCAGAGAGCCACTGATCACTCTTTCATCCAAAACTGCAGCTAGGAAGGTACCAACTTCAATTGGAGGCTAAGTTGGCAGTTTACATCTCCAGCAATGGCACATTCTCTTACTTGACAAGCACTACAGACAAGTATTCCAACTTTAGAGAAGTTACCAATGAGATGGAGTCAGGTTTATGGATGCTTCTATACAAGAAGGGAAGCTAATAATGTTAATAATATGCTCTATTAGAGACATTGTGGGTAGACTATTGGCAGTAAAAGAAAAGGTAAGCTTATATAAGAATCAATGACAATCTGTTTGGCCTGGGTCATCAGTCAAGCTTATATTGCTATTTTCTGGATACAACATAAGGAAAAGGTAAGCTTATATAAGAATCAATGACAATCTGAGCACTAAAAGCAACTGGCTAAAAGAAAATAAAAAACAAGAAACAAAAGCAAGAGGGTTGAGAGTGCAAAGCTTGAGATCGTGAGAACTTGTTACAGGATGGGCAAAGGCCTTGAGGTTTTTATTATGGCAGGGAGAAGTATGCAGAGCTGCACCCAGCTCAACCGTAATATATATGTTTCTTATTTTCTAAAGTCAAGCAAACTAAAACCTAAAACAAATTTGAAGAAATACTTTTACCCAAAAATATGTTGGACCTTGAAGAATCGGAATAAAATGTTTGGTTCAAAGTTTTGGACTCAACAGGTTTTGGAACATCTCCAACTGAAGCCTCACTATGAAAATTTTCTCTTGCTTTCATATATAATTAGAAAAAAATAAAAGAAGAACCAAAATCAATTCTACAACTTCTCAACTGTAGCAACTCTGTCTCAATCTTCTCTAGACTGAATAAGCTCAGCATTTAATAGGTGGAATGAACTAAACTGATAGCACTAGATATACTTTCTCAACTGAGCCCATGGAGGTCTCCATTCTCAGTATGAAGACTATTTTCCTCTCTCAGAGTAGTGAGAATCATTTCTCTAATACATGGTCAAATGATGAAAAGACCACTGTATAACTTAAGGTTAGTAGATCAATGGAGCCTGTTGCATCAATATCTTAGTTGTGGCACGTGGAATTCCCGAACATTCACTAATACCGAGATTATCAACAACCACTACTGCTGTTCTTGATTCTTAAAAATGCAAGCAACTTCTGCAAAACTATTGTGGAAGACAAGCCATGGTAGGTCTGTCTCCCAATTTGAAAGTGTATATCTTAAGCAGGGAGTTGACGGCTCTCGAACAGGGAGGCTGAGTTAAATGCAAGTCAACAACTAAAGACTTCATTGAATACTGAAAGTGACCCAACGCTCATCTGAGTTACCAGGGTTAATATTACTTATGCAGACAGAAGCTTGCACAATTTCAGAGTACAAAGTGCCTACAGCTGTCTTCTGTGTACTGCACTAACACCAGTTGCCGTTTTACTTATAAGAAGTGATCACAATGACATTACAAACCTGAAAAATAAGATGAAATAGATTAAAACAATGTAGGTGAAAAGACACATACTGAATAGGATGACTTCCCAGAGGACGGATTAAATGCAGAAGATAACGCAGCCAAAGCTGAAGCCCTCTGTGTTGGTCCTCCTTGATTGCCATTGGACCTATCCTGGTTCTGCAACAGCATGGATTGCCATACAGCAATACCACAGGGCAAAGATAAATCACAAGTTCAGAAAGGTCTTAATTCAATCAAGTAATAATTGAGTCAATTAACAAAGATAATTGACATGGCACTAACCAATTTTGGCGAACATTATGTAAATTAAAAGCATTAGTCACGAACATAGTTTTCCTTTCTATTTATTCAATACATCATTCAATAGGATACTCCTCGGTCAAGTTCTAAGTTCCACAAGAACAGGATGCCTAAGCATATCATCATCATCATCATCATTATCACCAACGCCAACATAACCACCATGATGATGATGATGATGATGGTGGTGGCAAACCCATATACCTCAGTATTGCAAATTAGTTTCAATAGATCATGAACAGAAAACATATAGAAACACAAGGTGCCTCTCAAAACAATTCTATGAATTTGACCAGCAAAAGTGCAGCTGCTGTCGAGAAAGAAAATGAAAAGAAAGAGATAGATCAGTTGCAATAAGACCAATTTCCAAAGAAGGAAAAACAATTTATACTCTAGTATTTCCCAATTGGTCTCCACAAGGCAACCCAATCAAGCCATCCATGTGAAGAATATCTATTCGGAATAGAACTTCTACCATGAGACCAGTTCATAAAGACATAGAATGATTAGAATGTCCAATTGAAAAGCTTAAACCTTGAGCTAGTAAGTGAAAGGAGACGACGTCAATATAGGCTCATGGAAGACGGGAGATGTACTTTAACGCAAAGTATGGCAGATTATATGTCATCAATGCAAATTTGTGAATCAAAAGGAACACAAGCAATAATTGGAGTTTCCCATATAATAAGACTGACAACTTGTCTATCACATATACCTACAACAACAGGTTAAGCTGCAGCATTGTCAACCAGACAAAGCACTTACCTCCACAGCATGACCTAAGCCAAACAATAATGCCACCTTCTTCTGGAATGAATTTCCCTGGACCTGGTTGAATGAGAGCTATGATAAGCAATGATAAAAGATGGTGACTTATTGCTCTTTAGCATAACTTCATTACGCTTTTCTGAATATTCAATAAGACGACGAACTAAATGTTGAGAATTGTATCATATGCATGTAAAATGCCCTAAACAGAGGACCATTTTAAAGCTTCCAAATATACCGATTGGCAAAATTGGAGTACAATTCCATCACACAGAAGCAGAGTAACAAAATCCATGGACAATCCATAAAAAGGCAGCAGGAAGTTAAAGTGGCCTTGCACCTCAAGATAAGCATGAAAAAAGATAGAGAGGAAGGTGGCAGATAACAAAATACACAATCTATGTTCATAAGTTGATGAGAGATCCACTTTTTCACTCCATTATCTTACTGCTGTGCATTTGACTAATCTTAATCATTACAGAAATCTTCCATCACAATTATTTCATGGCTCAAGATAGGATGCAACATTAGTTCTTCACATAAACCTGCTCAACTATTAGTGTCCTAAAAAGATTTCTGCACATCTTCCAAAGTATATTTCACCTAGGATAACTGGCCATCCAAAACATTTATTCAATTATCGCAGAAATGGGGATATACACCAAGGCAGAAAAGGCAGTGCCTGTCACCACAGCACGTACATTGGCTTTTGCAGGATCCCATGAGAAATAAGTGGTGAAGAAGCATGGTTCATTTCCTTCAGTGACTCTGTAAAATGGAACTGTAGGGGGCAGATTTTCTAGAGATGCCGCCATTTCTATGTATTTCTGCCAACAATTTTTACGGTGAATAAAATAATCATTTAACAAAGGAACCAACATGGAAAAACAAATTTAGGGCATACCTGACCACTTTCAAAAGCATTTTGCTTTTCTTTGGAGTCTACACACTGACCAACCCAAACGAATACCTCTGCTTGTGTATCAAGTACTAAGATATCCTCAGTCAAAAGATCATCTTGTGAGAAGTTATATACCTCCTCGACCTACAACGAGTACTTATTGTCAGATATAGCATGCTAATGTTAAAACATGTCAAGCAATGCTGATATTCGTGGATGCAACTTACCTCAAACTTTCCTGCATCATCCACATGGTAAAAAGAGAAAAGAAATACTGTCAGAACTGATGGCCACAAGAATAACATGGGAGATTCAAAAAGCACCTCCACTCTAGAAGCCATCTATATCGATTGGAGAACAAAATACAAGAAAAAAGTTAGCTTCTGCTGAACCATATATGAAGTTTAACCTTTATTGAATGAAAATGTGAACAAGTGTGGATCTCTGGCAATCTCCAAAGAAACTTTTTTGCTGGTGTAACTTTGTTTTCCTCCCAGTGCAAACCAGAAACTTGAGCTTTCAGTTCCTTCTTTAGCATGTTTTAAAGCTACTCCAGGCTGCAATAGCAAGGCACAACACAATTGGTCCCAGTAGTAACCAACTTCAAGTATAGTCTAAGCAGCTCACAATGTTAAGTAGCAAAGACTAAAGGATGCACTTTGAGTAAATTAGGTTCCAAGCTACTACATTTACTGGAAGGATAATGCATATGCACTTGTATGTAAGCTACACTCAGTATATATGACAATGTCATGCCCAGAGAACATATATGACAAGCAGTACTGTTCTAGCAATGGTGATGATGCTGCGACAACTGAACAAACAGCTGTTGTTGAGAGCAGCCTGCACTAAAGTAATCACAAGTACCATTCTCGGTGAACTTCTGCATGAACCTAAAACATGCACAAAGGACAACTAGAGCACTGAGACTAACATGCCTCGATTAGCTTATTATATACCACGGACCAAGTAAAATCTGAACTGTGCAGTTCAATCAGTGACAATGACGGAAATTTTGCATATTTAACCAAACAATGTGGGCTTATTGTACCCAGCTTTTTCGTTTCAATAATCGTTATCGTGGTCTTAGTGCTGTAATGACAATGATATGCACACATATTGATCCTCCTACTAAATGAGGATGCCCTTCACAGGAAAATGTACCAAAATCGTCACTATACATAATTAAATTCAAATAACCAACATGGTACATCTAATAACAGTTGATAATAAGATGGAAGAATTACTTTTGAATTTTAAAGACCCGATATTAGTTTAGCTATCTGCAGATAATTATGAGAAGCTATAGATCAAAATTATGTTGTTGTCATGGATAAATTTGATCTTGGCGTAATTTCAAACAGGTCACATCTCACCTTCAAGAACTCAGCAACTTTTGCAGCCAGCTGTTGCTGCTCAAAGGTGCTCTGGTTTCCATGCCAGGTGAAAACAGAAGCTCCAGATTGCAGAAGGAAACACTTGGCAGAATCCAGTGATGTTGCCACCTGAACAATAAAGAATTAACATGGACTGGCACGATTTAGCAATGACTGCCGCAGGCAATGTTTAGTAAGAAATTATAATTGAATCACCATTAGTTAAAATCTATCGGCATATACAGAAGACCTGAGGATGAAAAAGAAGTAACATGGTCAGAAAAGAGGCAAAAACTACAGCAATTGCGGATTTATTTTACCTTTAAGCTAACTGGCAAAATGAAAAAGATTTGGTAACAGTCGCACAACACAAGAACTGTTCATGCAATATCATTTAGCTTCACTCTTTGGTTATCGGCCTCCTATTTTGTTACACTGAGAAACTAGCAGTGGCCTCCTGTTGACTGGTATTCTTCTTTTCATGCTAAATGGACTTGAAAGGCTGTAGGCACCTAAACGAAAGGCCTCTGCCTGTACCATTGGCTCTAGTGAGGTATGCAAAAGCCATTCTCTAAGCTAACAATTCCTTTGCTCCCCAATATGGAGTAAATCGGGCTACCCATCATCTGTTCATAGTTTGCTTTTGGTGTATCCCATACATTTTCCCAGAGATTTTCGCAATTGCAGTCCAGGAGATTAAGACTTACCAACCAATTTACTCAAAAAGAACAGAGGGTTGGTTCCTTTCCAGGAGGGGGAGTCTCCAAATGATATCTTATTTAAATGGGACTCTTCTCTCATCTAGCCATGTACACCAGGGGAGGATTATTTAGCATAGGTGCCACTTTCGCATCATCTCCAATGTGGCTACTGATTATTGAGGATGCACTCGAGAAAAGGTGTCATCAGAGGAAATAACAATGCCACTGTGTTTGCTTTAAACAGATCTCTGTCGTCGACCATGTGCATAATTCTTTTTTTTCTTTACATCAAGTTAATTGCTACAATAGATGAACTCTGCATTTTCAACTGAAAGACCAAGATAATTGCATTACGCACAAGCTTCAGCCTTTTCACAGGTTTAGTAGCTTGAAAAACCTTCCACATATTTTCATAGTTAGCAAAATAAATTTAAACAATTGATATTTGGTAAGTCAATTGGCTCAATCAAACATAATGAATTCAATGGCGTGTCAAATCTCTTTCATTCTGACTTGATTGTTGCCATCACTTGGAGCACCTGATTTGGCATGCTGGATTGCCAGCAATCCATAAAATGGAATGTCCATTCCAAGATACAGGTTGCCCGTGACTTAGCAATTTCCAAAAATTATCAAGAGTAAACTAATCTCCTATTTTTACCAATAACCTTCCCTGAGAATTTCAGTGACCGACTGTATGTGCTGCCCGATGTCGATAGCAAACAGTCTCTTCTTAAGTATGCACAATCAATTAATAATTGACTTAAAAATCAGCAATGTTCAGAATCTACTCCTTTCTGTGACAAATATGTCCACAGTCCTTGTAAGCTATAGAATTTAGCAGTTAATAAGACGAAAGAAGCACCTATACAACGAATCAATAAACAAAAATTGGGGGAAGTAGAATGATAATGAGATTTTCTAAAAAGCAAGAACAAGAGGACCCAGAGCAAATGTTGATACCCCAAACTAGGAGGTGCAATTGGGACATTAATTAAACCATAGATACAATCAGATCTTATGTTGTTCTCACTTTTAGAAGCAATTACAGTGATTGAACTTTATCACATGCCCAATTGTAGGAAGACAAAGTCCAAATGAAAAGATATGAGAGACACAGGTTCACTGGCATTCTGTGGGACAATAATCCCTTTCAATTGTTTTGGCTCACTAAATTTTTAACATGGGCCTTGCTTGGCATTTTGGCTTTCCACATTTAATAAACTCTAAATAAACTTTTCATCCATATTTGAATTTTTTTCTCAACAAGCTACTTTTCATTAAGAATGTAAAAGTTTTCAACCCTCCACTATCATCAAAAGATATAAATGAAGCACACTTCATTGCTCAAATGGCTAACTATGCACAACAACTTCAACAACAGGGACAACCATCTAACTAACAATAAGCTCAATGGCTAATGACCGACAATGAATTGAACTATTTTATGGTCAAGATTCAACAATGAATGCTTGGCAACATTCTTCACGCAAAAATATGGAGACGATCTCTGTTATTCACAATTAAGAAGCATTACAGGTATGAGATCCTCTCATTTGCTAATACACTATTCACTTCTTAAATTCTTGACTTGAACAAAAATAATAAATAATAAATAAACAAACATATCTTCAAGTTTTGTACTGATCAAACTATCACCAATCACAGCTCAAACAAGTTGTGGAACCTATCAAAATGAGGAGAGAAGTATTCAGAAAACCTAAAGGGCAAATTAACAACAGAAGAGGAACAACAAACACTCTTGTCTAACCATGAACAATTGCTCCATATTTTTCCAATTGATTCAGGCATGTAGTTCCACAAAAGTTAAAGGCACATGTTCAAAAACAGACTAAACGTCAGATATCAATCTGGTGGCTGAAATTAATAGCAAGCCATCTATATATTAGTAGTCCGCAAAACAAAATGAAACTCAATAGCACATACCGCATCCACTTGGACTGCCTTATTGTTGTGAATGGAAGTCCCAGATATACATATTAGTGCAACCGATTCTTGCGTGTAAGTATCATCCGTTAAACCTTTTTCTGCTATTAGCTTCTTGTAACCTGAGCTCAAACCTCCCTAGGAAAGATTTCAGATAGAAAATGAGCCTCATAATCCAAATTACATATTCCAATCCTGCTGCATATTGAACCATTGCATCATCTTGAAGAAGCACAGAAGATACCTTGAGGATCACCATAGGCTGAAAAAGCGCAATGAATTGTGCTGGCTCTTTCCCTTGAAAAATACGACCCTATAAGGAAAATCGATTAAAAAAATACGATATGTCATTTCCATTGCCCAACTGGAGAAGACCCAGAAAACCATACCTGAACAGGTCTCCCCTTTAACGAGTTGAAAATTGTGTTAGACAACCGAGCAGCCATCTTTTGTTCTTCCTGAAATGAAGAATAAGTTGTAAGTCTCCTCTTCTATCATAATCTGGTAATCACAGTGCTTTAATGACTGACCCAGTCAATAAACCGGCTAACTGACAGGTTTGTGGTTCAACTGGTTCAATCAATGGAACCCCCGTTCAGATTATGTTAAGTATGGTTACTTCATAAACTGGTAATCACAGTGCTTTAATGACCGACCCAGTCAATAAACCAGCTAACCGACAGGTTCGTCGTTCAACTAGTTCAATCAATGGAACCCCCGTTCAGATTATGTTAAGTATGGTTACTGATATTACCTCGTATAACGAAAATTTTGGCTCAGTGTTTTATCATTTTGTCATAATTGAAAATACCATGTTCAGATCGCAATCTCGCCAGGCTTGTATCTTATTTTTCAATGAATATTGCATCTACACTAATGGCAGTAGTGACTAAACTCTATTTACATGCATGTGAAGTATAGCATGGACTACTTGACCTGGTGTCTCATTGCTTTGTTTAGAGCCAAAGCTTCTACCACTCTTTAAGATATAGAGTGTGGACAATAATGACAAATGAAGCATTGCGGTGGAATGGTGTTGCATGCATGCTGGTGCCTGAAAGAGCCAGATAAACACACACTGCACGTGTCTCCTCACGCATTTTCCCAGCACGATGGGAGCAGTCCAATGTTTTACGCGGTTCAACTGTGATCAATACCAATCCAATCCATTTTTAGACCAGTCCAGTTTCAGAGGGCTGACCAAACCAGACACCAGACTGACCCTGGGTCCAACCGAATCAGCCAATCCAGTCCACTTTCCCAAACATTGGCTAATCATAAATAGATAATATCTACTATAGGTCTGGAAGATAAACTACAGGTTTTTGAACTCTTTCGGCCATCCACTTCCTCATTTTCTCCTTTCTCTTCCTCAGAACTCATTTCTATGACAAACTAAGGGCAAGATCCATAGATACATTTTTTTGGCCACAAGGACATGCGTATAATCAAGAAGGCATATGTGGCAATAGTCAGTGTCCCCTAAGAATTGGTAAAATTATTTTAAAGACATGAGCCCTTTTAAATAAGCAATTTAACTGTCTTCCTATGCTATACAATACCTTGCTTTAACATGAATCCAGATTAGTTAAAATACAAAAAATCCATTCCACAATCATTCAACACATCCTGTACTTAAGAGATATTTACCTCAACGCTATCCTTTCCAATCCAGCAGCTCAGGAAATAATCTTCTTTCCTTTCCCCAGAGTGGTAGGTGTAAAGAATGATGTAGCAATCTCCACTATAAAACTTACCAATATCCTCATTGGACAACGGAGTCTTGGCACTGCCATTAATGCGCCAAACCTACCAATTCAATCGGTACTTTGAGAAATAGAGTCCCAATTATCCTTAAAAGAAGACATATGAGGTGGAAATAAAAGCTAGACCTCCAATTTTCCACCTCCTTCCAGTAAAGGTGGGACTTCTTCATTCACAGAAGGACCTTTTGCCATTCCCTTGACACCCATTCCTTGTTGCTTAAGTAAAGCTGGAAAAAAGTACAAACCAATGATCAATAGTGATTATGCTAAGTGAAAAACTCCACCCATTCAGAGTACAAATGAGAACATGAAACATCACCTGCTACTTTTCCTCTCCCTTCCTCAGAAGGAGGAGCCGCAGAACCACATGGCCATGTGTCAAATTTGGATTTAAATGAGTGAGTCTCATAACCCTGAATAACTCTGGTTATGCGTGTTGATTTTGGTCTGTTCTGGCTACTGATAAAGTCCTGCAGACAAGTTAGGTTTTAGTTATAATTTATCCAGTTAGGACAGAATAAAGACGAACCTCTACACTCTACCTCAGCTGCTTGGATGGCTGTCTTTCTTTCATCCACTTGTGTAACTCGACCAACCCAAACAAAGACCTCAGCACCACAATCCAGTAAGTAACATGTGTTGTTTTCTAACATGCCCTTGGATAATTCACCTTCCACAAGCTTCAGCTGACCATCAACAATGCTACAAAGAAAAGCAACTTGAATGAGCACCCAGAACAGGTAAAGGCCCGCTTTCTTGAACAGTGATGTTTACCGCATGAATGGCGGCAATGGTCGCCTATGTTTATCTTATAGCTTAATAAATGAAAGGAATTTACCACTAGAGATACGATTGCATAAGCCCCAGAAGTACTATAATTCACAAGAAACGGCAAGTGTGAAGACAATAAGGACAGACATAAGCAAATAACCACTAGCATATGTTCCAGTCATTATAGGGTCATATCTTAGGAGTACCTCTACATATTTAAACATCAAAATTTATAGAGGAAAATATGAAAATTAAGAGTCAGGTAGACATGCTTGCCAAAGCAATTCTCTCAGCTTGCAGTCACTACCTGCATTCCAAGAATTCAACATAGTTTCTGTACTATTTATTGCCATGACAACAGCTACACAAACATGATATGGGAAAGCCATATACAAGTCAAGCCCATTTTTAAAAAAATTTGGCTGATCTTTCGGAATATTCATGTAATTCTCCACGTACACATATTCCTCTTTCATAATTATTAATTGCTCATATTATGAGAAAACAACTAAAATACTTCAAGGCCCAATTAAATATAAGCATGTCTCAAGCTGCTGGCAAACTTTTGGCAGAGTAATATGTATGTTCCCTTCTAAGGAGTCTTCTAGGAGTTAGGATGCAATAATCTTTGCCCTCTTTTCCCATCTTTAAGTGTCACGTGCACTAATTTCTAGGCATTCAAAAGCAAAGCTCTTCTTTCCGGGCCAAAATTGTTATTTGATCAGAAAATAACAAAAGCTGCCAAATTTCATATGTACAAGATGCACACTGCAGACCAGAAGCACTGGCAGTCCTCCATTAGTTTAAAATAGTAGAAACCCAACCTCCTAGAAAATAATGGTACCTATAGAGCTTGGCAGGAGTTGCTTCTAGAATCGCATCATCCTCACTTGAAACTTTCTTGCCAATGGGAGCAAAACCACCAAGGAGGACCCAGAACTCGCCTGAGTCTGATTCAGTATCTAACTTCCCATCATCTGCCATGAATGGCCACATATGCACGAATAAGCAGAGATAGCAGCATAAATGATTTAAAAGGAGTAAATGATACAAATTATAAGTGCAAAACATTAATGAATGAGGCAAGAGCCTACCAACAATTGCAACATCACACGTTCCCTCATGATACTTCTCTTTCAAGAACTGAATGACTTCCAAAGCCTTGGCCCTTTCCTGGATATTTGAATTTGCACCATTGAACTGATAGATTTTCTGCTGAGTGTCTAGGATAAATACATCATCATGATTCAATGAAGACCGAGCAAACGGGACCTGCATGAGTTGAAAAAAAAAAAAAAAATTTGAGTTACATGCCTAGCGGAAGACTGATATGTCAAGGAACACAAGGATCAAACAATAACACTCAAAGCAGAAATCTCCAGTACCTGCTTCAACCTAACAACTCTTTTTCCACGACAGACATATAAACGCGTCTCAAACTCCTCTTCCTCGGGTTTTTTGAATCCAGATGCTACACCGCCTTCCAACGGTATTATACAAGGTTTGAAGTAGGATAAGAATTTGTCAGATTCATGGCCTTGAAGTTCCCTGTGCTGTACAGCACGTCCTCCAAGGGCCGCATCAAGTTCAACAGTCTTAATTGCTGCTGTTCCAGCTTCATCCTATGAAAAAAAATATGTTGGGGTGAGACCATGCCATGACTTAAGTCATAGGTAAGGCAACTCCAACATCTCAAAGGTAGAACATATCCATCAAAGAATACCTGACTTGTGTCTTTTCCAATCCAAAAGTGTATGTCATACAAATAAGCACCTCCCTTGCCAGGCGTTGTCTACAGGAGTTTAGTTGAATATTAATCAGTGGAGATAAACATTATAACAAAAACTCATAGAGGACAGATAGCCTTGTATCTCATATGCTTTATATTGATTAAAAAAAAAAAAGTTCTGTCTTTTATCTGTATACATTGCTCTTTGACACAATCACTATATATGTTTTATATAGTTTATTTAGCATTAAACTCTCAGTAAATAATCATAAACTCCATTGATTTTAATTTGACTATAAATTCGACTGTCATAATATAAGAGTTAGACAGACTTTCATGATACTATATTACAAATGTATCAACACTGAATGTCCTACTTATTCCTATAAGATGACAACCAATAACAAGTTGATATAATAGCATTTGGTCTTGTGAGGTTGGTAATAGTCCTGCCAGTAGTGTTCCATTCAAGAAAAGGACAATACAGACATCTAAATTAAGTCCAGCAATAACTCAAAAATTGTGAAATGAACCAAAAGCACAAACAGCATGATCGGTCATGCTCATCATGCTAGAAAATGCAGTTGAAGTAACACCAAAGAGGCTTTAAATTAGAACCAAAATTCTAAAGGGATGATTTGTCACTAGCAGATACTTAGTTATTGCAAAATAAAGAAAAATCGATGATAGTCTGCAATATTTTAATTACATAAATCAACAGAAGTACTCGTCTTGCCGGTTCACTGTCATACGGAGGAGTAAGAACTATTTTCACCTGTAATACAATGTAGGAATCGCCCATGTAGAATTTCCCATGTTCGGACTTGGGCAGTGGAACTGGCTGAAAATCCTCAATCCGCCAAATTTCAGTCCCACTACAAGCTGTTAAGCTCAAACATGCTTAAGATTCAAAATGGCAGCACGGAGACTACCACATTATATAGTACATATACATAATCTTTCTTCTAGGTATTCATTCACAAATCCACAAACTAGGAAATTGAATGTTAATTAAGAAATCAAATGATAGGTAATGCAGTAAATCAATAGCAAGTAATTTAAAAAATCCAGGATACATCCTCTGGCCAGCACCCTGAAACGCAGGATCCAAAACCTTTGCAGTGCTAGACATCACCTGATATTTATGTTCTTACTTTCTTCTGGATGGTAGATATCCTTCAAGCGCCGGATTCTGGTGTCTGATAATTCAGCAAGAATCCACTGCAGAAGCAGAAAATGATCTTGTAGAGAATCTGCTAAAAAATGCAATCTAAAAGGAAACAGCAAATTTTGTAATCTCTAATTGTCATTTGCTTAGAGGTTGGATTATGATTCTATCACAAGATTAAACCTCCAAGGCTCTTCTTGGTCATTTATGGATTCTCTTTGTTGAATATGTAATTATGTGTTAGTAAACTACATCACGTTCAACAATTCTGATTTAGATTCCATGCAAATGATGGTCAGGGACCAAAACTGCTCAAAAAGACATTCAAGGAATAAAAACCTCAATTTTTTAAGATCAAGGACCAAACTGCAAAATCAGTCAAACTTAACGGATCCTAGGTGTTCTTATCCCATTTGAGAGCTTCACAAAATCTAGCCAGTCAAGCCTGCATAAGAATATGAGTTACCCACTCTACCTACCTCAAGTAACTGCATCACCCACTAACCTTATCAAGTAGATAAGCTAAAGTATAATCAGAACTTTTTTCTCGCATTTTTTCACTTCAAAGGTGTATATACACATACACATGTATATAAGGTTCACTATACCAAACCTATACCTTTGTAGAAATGCATCTGTTAATATCATTAAATATCTATATCATAACAAACCTCCTATGAATCAATATCTCAATTTGAACTGCCCACCTACCCCACAACAAAAGCAAAAAGAGAAGGCTCCTGCAAAGCGTTTCATAAATGTTGAACAACTGCTTTCCCCAAAACTTAAACTCAAGCTGCTAGTTAAAATGCCAACAATGTCTATTAAACATAAATGTTAAATCAACCCCCTCGCGCATGAGTTGGACCTTACAAGTAAAACATGGGATGGGGACTTAACTGCTTCAAACAACAATCAAAAGGAAAACATGAGTAATAGACAAAATGGTAACAACAGGAGTGTCAAGGATTGGACCCTTGACTTGAAGCTACGATATCATATTGAAGAACAGTTGCTCCTAAAACGCTGAGCTTAAATTGTCAAGAAACATGTTGACTCAGTTCCTTGTCTTCATCCCATAGAGAAAGACTAACACGAAACATTTGGTGGCTCTTTTTGCCAGCCCAACGTATCTCAGCATAGTTCTCAATGATAAATTAACTATGCTACCAATGCTTGTGCTTCAATAGGATGCACTAAAGAGTATGTCTTGTCAGCCTTGGACATGAAGGACTCATGTGGTACTTCTCCACCTGCTGCCTTTCTCAAACCTCTCTGGTAATTTTAGCATTTACATTGCTTTTAACTCCAATGACTGCCTTCTAAAATCAATTTTAATGCGAGCTTTAGTAGTTCCATTTTCCAATGTTGACTACCGCTTCAATCAAAGGCTATGACAAGTGAACACCATCGTAGAAGAGTAAAGATGCACTAAAGAAGAAGAGAAATTCATTACAACCAATATGAGTACACAAGAACGTAGGGCATTTCCATACTCCAAACCAGCACATCCAAATTACAAACCCACAATGCGAGAACAAGCATAAACATGCAAAAATCCTAATAACAACCAAACGCAATAGCCAGTCTATCTAGACATATATTTTGGCAGTTACCTTCTAACAGGATTAGTGTCTATGTCTAATCAGATTCTCCAAAGCTACTGCCTATCTTTATCTCCATTAGGAAGATTTTTTTTTTTATGGCTTTTGTTCCCCAAATTTCTCAAACTAACTCTTTCACCAAAGTTCACATACATGTCACAGAATATCCCGAAAAATAATGACATACTTATGAACGTCTATCTTTATAATCTAATTAACCTTGCTTTTCACCTTGATGGCATCAGTCTTCTCAAAACAGGAACTTTAGCGTGACCACTTTTATTCGGATTCCTATTATAACTTTCTCTTAGGAATGTTATGCAGGTACTGGTCCAAACATGGAGAAATTGAGCACATTATGAGTTCCACAATTCCTCATTCAACAGCCATTAATTCCTGCTTTGAGAATCATGTTGCTGACTTAAACCTCAATTGATAAACATTTGACCATCTGAAGAGTATCATCTTGTCACTTGTTAAGAATTATTCGAATATAGAAGCTCTTCTTGAGAATTCGTGGTTCGTTATTTCATCTAAACAACCATCCTTTCTCCAGATTGGCAATCTTTCCATTTTCTAAATTTGTACTGCCAATACAAAAAATCAACTTAAATATGTAGCATTTCAGACTTTCGGCCGAACCATTCTTTTTCCATCAAAGTCACTATTAAATCTCTTGCCTCAAAACTGCAACCAGCTCACCACACACATTCCCTCCCAAGACGGTCTCAAGATGTATTAGAATCAATCATCCGAATATATAAAACTCAATCAGCAGTTACTTGTCCACTATTTTCAAAAGCAAGGCGGGCATAACATAGCCAAGCTCTTCAGCACATCGCCATCAAAAACTAACCCAATAGAATAGAAACAATTCCAGATGCACTCACTGATACCGGTGAATGGCTACAGCCGCGAGCCGAGCAGATAGAAGCTCTCATTCAAGCCGAAACTTTCAAGCAGGAAACTAACGCTGGTACCGCAAGTAATGACCCCCGATCGAATCAGTCCGATCGGGCGACAAAAAACAAGACATCACTCCAATCCACGGACACGAACCCAAATCGTTCCGTGATCCCAGCCCACGCAATCCGTCCAAGGACACGGCAACATTGCCCCGGCGGCACATGCACGCGATCCGCGCGAGGATTAGATCGCCACCTCGACCGACCAGACAAAAGCCGAAGACACTTACGACGAGAGAGAGAGAAGGCACGGGGAGAGAGCAATCAGCAACCACGCGGCACTAGCGCGAATCGCTGCCACGCGACGGGATCACGAAGGGAAAAAAAACGACGGATCAAACGCGCCGGCGACGATCCAATCCCGTCAACACGTACACACTCCAAACTGATCAGAACGCAGGAAGGCGAGGGAGGGGATTGATCGCAGAAGCAGCCGGACGTACCTGACGGATCTCCCCGGCGGACGGTGGCGATGATGATCACGACGACGACGATGATGAGAGAGAGAGAGAGAGAGAGAGAGAGAGCTGGCAATGGTGGAGAAGGAGGAGAGAGAGAGAGAGAGAGAGAGAGAGAGAGGAAGGATGGACAGAGGAGATGGGGGGGAGACTAGCTGGAAAATGAAAAGTGAATTATTGCCGTTGCAGGGCAGGGCGTGTCAACATTTCTCCTTTTTTTTTTTCCTCCTTTTTTGTTTCTTTTTTTTTAATGGAATTTTTTTGTAGGAGCGAATTATGAATTTCACATGGTCGAATTTAAAAAGCGAATTAAATAAAAGAAAAATAGGGGGAAATGGATAGAAAAGAAGGGGAGGAATTTGAGGGGAGAGAGAGAGAGACTGTGCGTGTGCCTGTGAGAGCGCGTGGGGCCCGAGCCAGACACCGAGTCCCCCGTGTTAGGGCAAAGATCCGGTGACGTGGCACCAGCCAGCTGTCGGGTTTTCGCCTTGCCTTTTTTTTTTTAATATTTTCTTTTGCCTTGCTAAGATGGGCCGTTGTTTAATGGATTTCATTTTCCAGCGTGGCCCAGGAGAAAAGTCTTCGCACGTTTCTTTTCTAGTTTTGTGCTTTTTTAATTTTTTAATTTGTTTATTTATATACATAATTTTTTTAATTTTACCAAGTGAGTCCTAAACATTTTTTCGCGTTCTATCAATTGCTAAAAGTTGCTGATGTAGATTTCAATCATCCTATGTGACACGATCAGTATTAACATTCACAACTTTTAATAATGTTTTTTTCTTTTCTTTCTTTTCCTCTTTCTCTGACCGATTGCCAACCTTGGGCAAGCCTTGCCCGCCCCCTAGCAAGGCTCAACCTCGTTGTTGCTAGGCAAGATCAATCTTGCCAGCCCTCACCTCTAGCCGTCGTCAAGGCCTAGCGACCGACTAAAAAAAGAAGGTAAAAAAAAGGAAAAAGGGAAAAATATAAAAATATTATTAAAAAATGTTAATGTTAGCGCCATTCATATCATGTAGAATTGTTGGCATCCACATCAGTGATTTCTAGTCAAAATTATCGAAATGAACTCAATTGGTAAAATGTGAAAGTATTTATAACTCAATTGGCAAAATTAAAAAATTCAAAATTTAATTGACAAAAGTTCAATAGGTTTAAGACTTATTAGAATTTTTTTTTCTTACTCATGATTATTAAAGCATAGCCCATACTAATTACAATGATGTATTCACGAGCGAACGAAACATATTGAGATTGAGATAGACTTTTATTTTGTCGTGGCAACACCTTCCAAAGATGTTATTGAACTGGTATTGACCGATTATCTATCAAATCTCAATATGGTTAGAAAGACTGTCTTTCATGCATTTTCAACCATGAACTTTGTAATTCATTACCATTTTGAGTTTTAGGGAAGATGCAACATATATTTTAGGGCAATATGTATAATTTGCTTCCTAATTTGTTCGTCATCCTATGTGCAAAATATAACGTCAGTAGTTCATTTTAGATCTTTTGGGTATATATATTCTTCCATTTACTCTCTTAGTAACTAAGATCAATCTTTTGCTCATATTTCATGACTACTTTCTTTGTGCAAATTTCACGCTTTTTTGGCCGTCAGTGTATGTAGGGTTTTGGAAAGAAAAACATGAGATGAATTCATTTTATAGAGCCAAGGCAAGCGGTATGAGTGTGCATACAATTTGAGGAATAATTATCAAGAAAGTCAAAAATCTATTCTACAAATGCTAATCAATCCTAAATATTTTTATTTGGCAAATTTAATTATTAACTTATTGACAATTTATCAATGTAGTCCCTTCGACTAATTTTGGCCAGAATAGTCAATATGGATAGCAGTCATCTTAAGTGGCACAACCAATGCTAAATAGATTTTGCAATTTAAAAAAAAAATCTATTTTTATATATAAATATATATTTTTTGTTTTCTCTTTATTTTTATTTTTATTTTGTCAATTATGGCCCAAACCTGTGACCCTCACCATCCACAATAAAATGAAAAAAAAAATTAAAACTTTTATAAAAAGTTAAGAATTTAAAAAAATATAAAAAATAATTTATGTCAGTGCCGATCGCACGACCTAGAGCGGAGATATGATACAAACAAAGTGGTTTATGTGGAGGTAACTACCCACAAAAAAAGCCACTCAAATGAATGGAATTTTTAATCTATGTTTGGTTGTTATATAATCATGAAAATCTTAAGGATGTTTTAGTTTCTTTTAGACATGGGGAGGACACAAAGTCTAGATATAACAAACATAATCAATCACATAAGAGTCATATTAGAATAAAAGTCTTCTATGAGATCCATTACCAATTCCGTTATCTCTTAATATATGATTGGCTTGATCTAGTATGATGAACACTGGAAAAATATTCTTTCATGGAAGTTCGTCATTAATTTATTGTGGTACTTGAACGACCAATGAATGAATATTGAGCATACACCATGCACGTCCATGTACTAAATCTTGCTTGTAATATCAAGTCCATCATATTGTGATATTTGGTGGGATCAGCATGAGCCCTGCTTAAAAGAGAACTGACTCCACATGCTTCAAGCATATACATTGGCTTTCCCTTTACGTCGACAATAGAACGAGCCTATACAATATTTTGTAGGCTTTCCGAGGTTAATATCGACCACATACCTAAACTAGAATAACAAGGAGAGGAAAATGCACGAGAAATTGAGTCATAAATGCTTTTGTTCTGATTCTACCGCTAAACTGGCTCGGGTGAGGTGCTCCCAGATTGCTTCCCCACTTAGCAATTACCTGTTCTTCCCCATCCTCAGCAACCAACCAAAACCGGGTAAAACCCTGCTTCTAAGACAATCAAGCCCACCTAAAAAACTTTCGAATCGGTTCGATCCATGATGTGATCGTTCCTCAGACATCCAAGGTTAAGTCTCGGAAGTGAACCCTGCAGTGACGTTCTAACAACCCTCTCCATGATTAGGAGGAGAAGATGGTGCGGGCGATGACCCACCAAAAAGCTCCAACTTGAAGCTGTTCCTCCCTCGTATTCACATCAGTCTTTTCTCATCGTGGTCGCTTGTCGTAATGTCTTCGCCACACGTCGAATCTGTAATCTCAATGGCTAGACGGACCATATTTGTAAATAAATGCAGATGTCAAGATGCAAGTTGATACAAAATGACAAAACATAAGATGGAAATTGTGGGTTTCAAAAGTAGATATGATATTTTATACGTGGGTATGGTGTGAATTACAGGTGGTTTTTCCGTATTTATCTTCATCATACCCAAAGTGAGCAAAAGGGAAAAAGGTGTGCATATTTCGGACAGAGACGTTATGTTGATCTAACCTCACTGGATTTCTTAACAGCTACTTTAGTGGCATCCAATGAAGAGATGCTACATTGTATATAGAATGGTCTATGTTTTCAAGATATTGAAAATGGAGGTGAGTATGGTTTCAAAGTAGAACTAGAAACCAAAGAATCGGTCCAATTTCAGATATAGAACTAGAAACCGGAGAATTGGTTCAGTTTTAAGGGGTGCATGACAACCACCTGTTTCTGTTCCAGAAATAATTTTTCTATTCCAAACTTGTTTCTAAAATAGAAATCTATTTGATAAACTTATTCCAATTTTCTATTTCTGAAATAAATTTTTGTTCAGAAATAGGTTTGGAATATAAATCATAAGTATAAATTTTCTACTTCTTTATTTCTGGAACAGAAATAAAAAATAAAATAAAATAAATTGATTATTCATCAACTGGTCATTTATCCGTTGCCACCGACCACTGTCCATCGGTCGCCAGCTGCCGATCGCCAGTCCACCGAATTTTGTGTCGTTGTCAAATAAATTTCTATTTTTAGAGTAAAAATTTTATATCGTTATCAAACGATTATTTTTACTTAAAAACTCATCTAGAAATAAAAAAAGAAAAATCAATTTCTAGCCAAAATAGTTATCATTCGTGCCCTTAGATTCCAAGGCATACAAATAACGTGATTATAATCCACTAAGGACACGTTTGATAACCATTTTATTCCCAATAATTTCTAATAAAAAAAATGATACATTTTGATTATGTTCTCAAGAATAATTTCTAAGTATTTTAAGACGTTTGGTAACTGTTCAAAATTTATAGTCATAAAATAAATTACGTTTGCCACCGTTCTGAAAATTTCTAATACAAATCATTTTCTTTTAATTTTTTTAATAATTTTATTTCTTTTTTTCTTTTTTTCTTTAATTTCCCTTCTTGTTCAGCTTTGCCAGTCACCAACCTTGGGATGACCAGCGACCAGCTAGATCAAGATCGGCAACCTCGCTAGAGCATTGCCAACCCTCAACGAGGCTGCTCCTCGTCAATCGAGCCTCATTCGGCCAAGCGAGGCTCACCGATGGCCAAAGGAGGCCTAGGCAAGGCTCGCCTGGCCACAAATGAGCCTTTAGTGAGCTCACCGAACATAACCCAACTAGTCATTAGCAATCGGCGGTGGTGGACAGTGATGACTGATGGCGGTGGTAGTTAAAGAAGAAGAGAGAATGAAGAAGAACAAGAAGAAAAGAAGAGAAAAGAGAAATATATATATATATATATATATATATATATATATATATGGGTTGTCTTGATCATGGAATTGTTTCGGGAATAAAAAAAATCAACTTCTTTTTACTCATTAATTCTATTTCAAATCTCTTTTACCAAATAGATTTATATTTCAAATCTATATCCGGGAATAAAAGAGCATAAATTTATATTACTTGGCAAGTTGCCAAACGAGCCTAAAAGGCTCCAACTCAAAGCTCCTCCCTCGTATTCAGGTCAGTCTTTTATCATCATGGTCATTGGTTTTCATGTCTTTGCACATGTTGAATCCGTAAGCTCAATGGCCGGACGGACATCACATGTGAACTGCTAGACTGTGCCACATATACATGTCTATGTGTATATTCACTTATGAAATGAAAAAATGCAAGAAAAAAAAGTTGTGATTATGCTTTAGCTTGTCTACCTGATGAGGCTAGTGGGTGATGCAGTTATTAGATGTAGATGGCGTGGCGATGACCCACCAGAAAGCTCCAACTAAAAGCTGCTCCTCCCTCGTATTCAGATCAGTCTTTTCTCATCATGGCCGCTCGTCATTTATGTATCCGCACACGTCGTATCTGTAAGCTCAGCGGCCAGACGGACATTGCATGTGGACTGTCTAGTGCTAGACGGTGCTCTCTGTCTACTCCCTACTGTGCACGTTGCTTGCTCCGCCAAGGATGGGCCATAGCTTTTCCTTCCCAGAAAGAGAAAAAGACATGGGCCATTTGCCTTTTTCTTTTCGTCCGGCGAACAGACATTGAGGAAAGTGATGGACGACTGAATTATCGACGGGCGAGGAAAATGTAAGGGAAAATAGAAAATATATCGCAGAAAGTTATTGACAAAGTTTTTTTTTTAATTATGAAATATACATCCCCTCAGATATAATAACAGAAAAATATGAAAGTCCCGGCAGTTTCATTAACTCAGTGTTTAATTATAAATTTGCGAGAAATTAATACACTACCTGAGTTTAGGTCATGATCCCACACTTAAGAAAGTGTATGCCTTTGATTATATTTTAGGAATCAAGTGTATTTTTATATAGGTTATGCCGATCAGTACTCGAAGGGTACTTGATAAATGAGCTAAATAGAAAATAATTCATTTTCCAAAGAAATGATTGTGCGTAACATTTAGACTGCTCAATGCATTGCAAAACCGCGAGGTTTCATTACTTAATTGCATATCAGGTGTCTCTATGGCTTTGCGGCACTCATCGATAAATTTCTTTTAAATATTTGTTGAATAGATCTTTTGCACTAATAACTGTAGATTTGTCATTTGTTGGTTTTTTCCAGTTTAAAACCCATTTTTGTTTGTTGGTGATGATTAATCTAATCCAACAGTTAACAAAGAAATTTTTAAAATTGAAGATTTTTGGAAAGAAAAATATGCGATGGAAACGGAGGGATCCGGCAATAACTTTATTTGACCATGTATTGGTGTCTAGTCGACGTCTAAGTTTTCCCGTTTATTTTATCTATGTTTTGTTAGGCACGAAATTAAAGTGAAAGGAATCTTGACCTATCATAAAATAAAAGCAGTAGCCGGCACCCACGCCGCTGCCGCCGCCCTCAATGAAGCTCGCGGCTCTCGGTCATAGGCCGTCGAGCTCAACTCGACAAGAGAAGGCTCACGTCAGCCCAGCGAGCTCCGCAGAGCTTGCGGTAGCACTAGCATGACCATGGGCGACGATATCACGATCTAGTCCAAATCTAAGGGGGTAGCCTTCGAGGTTGGCACGGTCGGGGACGGCAGGGGGCTAGGTTGGGAATTGGCAACTGATCAGTAATGAGGCAGGAGAGAGATGGTGGATGAGAGAGAAGTTTAGGTTAGGATTGGTGAGTTATTTTGAGGGCAATTTAGTTTGGGAAGTAAAACGGACCATATTTGTAAATAAGAGGAAAATTATCAAAAAAGTCCTAAACTTTTTCATTAAATTAATTCAATTTTAAACTTTCTTCATATTGTTACCAATTCAATCTTAAACATTTTAATTTGACTAATTAAATACTAAATTTTTTTATATTAGTACCATTTCAAAATTTGGATAGCTAATACTGACATAAACATAAGCTGGGTGACAAATGTTAATATGGCAATTTTTAAATTTTTTAAATTTTTTAAATTTTTTTATTATTAATTTTTTCTTCTTTTTCTTTTTCATTTGCTCTTCTTCTCTAGTAGTGGCCGGCAAGCCACTAGCGGCTCACTGGCCACTAGGCGAGGGTCACGGGTGAGTCTAGCCTCGCCTTGGCCCCATTGCGATTGGCAAAGACAGCATCGTCTGCAGCTAGGGAGGCCATGACAGTTTTCACTCAGGTCGACAAGCCTGAGGCAACTCCTCAACCATTGGGCGAGGATCATGAAGCCCTTGCCCACCACTAGCGAGGGCTTCACGACCCTCGCCTGCCTTGCCCTAGGCTACGAGCAAGGTAGCTTTGTCTAGATCTAGGCAAGCTCGGCCTCGCCTTGGCCTCACCGCAATTGGTGAAGGTGACCTTGCCCGAATCTAAGCGAAGCCGCCTTGCCCACGACCTTGGGTGAGTTCGAGCTAGGGCCACAAAGCCCTTGCCAGGGGCTTGCCGACCATTACAAGTAATCCAAGGAGAAAGAAGAGAAAAAAGTAAAAGAAAATAAAAATTTTAAAATTAAAGAAATTATTAAATATTGCCATGTTCGTGTTGGCCGGATGGCTAGAATCTACATTAGTGCCAACTGACCAAAATTGGTGGGGATTGATGGATTAAATTGATAGTAATTTGAAAAGATTTAGAACTAAATTTGTCCAATTGAAAGGTTTAAGACTAAATTAATATCAATATGAAAAAGTTTAAGACTAAATTGATTCAATTGAAATGTTTAAAATTGAATTGGTATGAATATTATAAATTTAGGACTTATTTGGTACTTTTCCCATAAATAAGTGTAGATGTCAAGATGCAAATTGATGCGAAATAACAAAACATAAGATGTAAATTGGAGATTTCAAAAGTGGGGATGGTATTTGATACGTGGGCACAATGCAAACTTCGGGTGTGGCTTTTTGCCGCTATATCTAAGGTGAGCAAAAGGGAAAAAGGTGTGCACCATTCAGACAGGGACTTTATCTTCACATATCCTCACTGATTTTCCAAATGGTTGCTTTAGAGATATTTATTGAAGGGATGTCACAGAGTATTATATAGTATGGTCTACTTTTTAAGGACATTGAAAGTGGTCGAGTGGAGTATTTTGATGCACCACAAGAACTCGACACAAGAAAAAAAGATAACATTTTTTATAACTTGAAACAAACTAAACACAGGATCACCAGTGTCCTAAAGTCATATTTTCCCCTAATCTTAGGATTTTGTGTTAATCTAGTGGAGAAACACACCACCTCCCTCAATCAAGAACTCCCCTACCGGTACTTTCTTTCTATCAATTAAGATCAAGTACCAAGCCATTTACTCCAAAAGCTTATGCTGTTAAATTACCGTGCAAAATATACCTTGACTCTTAAACATTTCCCTTGCATGTAGGTCGATTTGATGACAAAGGTCTTACGGGTGGATTCTATCATTCTAATACGCGAGGCCCGCGGGCAAGGTATTATTAAAGCCCGAGGCACATAAAGAAGCGAGCTTATAGGCGGGTTAAAGAGGGAGCTCCGGATACGAAGTTGAGCACCGATCTGTTTGGTCCAGATAAGTTTAAACTGGTATAGCACGGCGCGGAAATGTACCGTTCGAGTCGACGCGATCGGGGCCAAAGAAGGATTATGGTCAGGGGCCAAAATCCAAAACTTTCCAAATGGATCTGGAATTGTTCAGCTCTTTTCATCGCTGATATGTCGATTTGCTTGCTTGCTATTACATTGGCCCAATATGAAATTCAGAGTAGGAATGCAAAAAGCCCATATTTTCAAAGGCATTTTCCATCTCTTGGGTCTGGTCCATGGGCCTAATCATTGGAGAAATCATTAAGGCAAACCTGACCATTTGTGGGAAAAAGATATTTATTTCAATTTGTATGGACCCAAAAGAAAAAAGAAGTTGAAAAAACTGCAAAATCGCAAATGCGCAACCTCCCGTGTTTTTTTGTTCAAAAAAAAAAAAAAACCTCCCGTGTTTTTCATTTAATTGAAAACAGAGAGCAATTTTTTCGTTTAAAAAAACGAGATAGTATTTTCTATGTTTCTAATTAGAATGAAGAAGCTGGATTTATTTATGGGTGACTTTCAAATTAAATATGGGAAAGGAGAGATTATGAAATTCACTAACTTTTAACTGTACTGCGGACATAACCCCCCCACCCCCCCCCCCCCCCCCAAAACAAAAAAAGTAACTGGAAAATGTGATCAGATTGAGAGAGGTGAAATAACAGAAATTGGCAAATAACTGATAATGCATCGAAATAACAAGCCAAACGAAGCCAAATCATCGAAACTTTTGATAGAAGGGAAGGGAAAGTTTTCTTCGAAACTATATCGAGTGTCGATTTCTCTATACATTATTAGTGACAGGCCACATGTCACGACCAATTACTATCCCCAGAGATAAGAGCATATCGATGTAGTGTCGAGTCGGTTTAGGTTTCGAGGGCCCGCTAGATGAATCTTAATCCCGACCTAAATCTGTAGGATTTTTCCAAAGTGGGGACACCTCCAGATTACCCAAAACATCCAAGATGTGTGTGTGGGGGAGAGAGAGAGAGAGAGAGAGAGAGGGGGGGGGGGGGGGGGGGGACCCTTTGATGCCATGGACAGGAGAGACAGGCCATGATGCAAGGGGGGGTCATGATGCATGTCTACTAAAGGGCGAGCCCAATCCCAATCAATCAAGATTCTCATCTCCCCAGCAGGTCCAATCGCCATGCCACCTTTTGCTTTGTTGTTTTTTCCCCCTCTCCCTCTCTCTCTCTCTTCTGGTTTTGCGTGGTTCCATATGGAGGACAACCATCCAAAAGTGGGTTCCCCACACCATCACTCGAGCACATGCCATTGGCACAAGGGGTGGACAGTGGAGTCATGTCTGTTAGAAAGTGAAGTGAAAAGATTTTGGTTGGGGAGGTGGGGGGGCTTTGTCCCTTTTTAGCTGTTCCTGGTACAGAGAAGGAGCTCCTTTTCGTTGTTTCTCTTTCTTTTTTTCAATTTTTTAATTGATTTTTAACCCTAGGTGACTGGGGAGATTCGTAACTTTAATCGATTGTGTGGATTTACCAGCATTTGGTTCAATCAAAGCTCTTGAAGGTGCACTAAGTTTGGCATGAAGCATCATGCATGGGCTGGAGGATTTACTAGACAAAACCAAACACGCATTCAATGAAAATTATCAGCCCATGTATGATTGGACATATTAGAGGGAGACGGAGACGGAGACGGAGTCCATGGAGCCAAATATGCCTCTTGCAAACTAACAGAGACAACCCTGTTAAAAAAAAAAAACTAACAGAGAAAACAGTGTCCTTTAAGGGTATGATGATTATGAACTTTTAGAACCGTTCGAATACAATACATATGATGTTTTGTAGTTTAATACTCCCCCGGCACGAGTTAAGGGTTCGATGATTATAAATTTTCGGAACTGTTTGAATACGATGCATATGATATTTTGTAGTTTAACTCTCCCCTGGCGCGAAGACTAATGGCAATGAAATCTTAGATTGTCGGAATCCGATATGCATTATCCGTGGGCAAAGTATTGTAGAAATTTAAGGCAAGAAAAGAAGGAAGTTCATAAATGGGCAAAAGGAGGTGTTACGAAGAGCAACCGAATTCTAGTCATTTGATATTTTATGTCAAATATACATGCCATTCTACTTCAAAGATGATAGTATAACGACTTAGAGGATCCACGTGGGTCATGCCCTTGCGGATTTGACGTCACGCTCGTTGTTTGACAAACTTTCTCAGCAATATTCATCGTGGTTTAGCTCATTACCATCCTCCGGTATCCCAATAATCTGTAAGTAGTTGCACTTTATTTAACTCCTCTTATTCAACGATCATTTTCTACACTTGTCGGATCAACTAAGACTATAAGATGTCCTCAAACCAAATGTCTACTGAGAGGATCTTGCTTATAATACCATCTATCATCAACCGACATGATTTAGGTAAGCCAAGCCCTCGAGAAGGAGTACTAAAGTGGTTATCATTTGGCAGGGGGTTTATATATAGCATGGTAAGCCCTTTTCATTTGATGTGAGATTGCAATACATGTTCTGTTTTATGGCTCAACTCTAATCTCGATTGCTTTTCCTTTTATAGTAATTTTGCGGTAGTGGGAGAATGAGACATATCTTCATTCCTTGAAGAGGAGGCAGGTATATGAAAAAGAAGGGCTGCCGTTGCCATTAAAATTAACCATATCAAAAGGCAGATTCATCTTAAAATCCCCAAAGGTATTTCTTTCTCACATATATTGATGTAACATGGCATCTAGAAGCCCTCATCCAATGGTAAAGACTTTCTTGAGTAATTTATAACTAAAATCCGCCTCAAATAATCATTTACTGGCGCCTGATGGTCATGCTTGAATACTTATTTTTTGAGTTTGGCTTAAATAGGAACGGATTGTGTTATAATGAATGGCATCAAAGTAGGACACCTTTTAGTAGATGTGTGATTCGTGGATGGACTAAGTCCATGCTCACCCGACGGGGGAAAGAGAGTGGCCATTGGGCGAGAGAATTGGACAAAATGCAACTCCTAACTGGCTTCTAGGATGGCAAGGGTGGACAAAATTGACTAAACCATGCATCAAATGAGAAAGAGCATTGCCGGAGAAAAGATAGCCGCCAACACTATGGCAATGTCAATGCAAAGTTTGCTATATCTCAATTTCTTGTTCTGATTAGAAAGGGTTCCTTGAGCTTG
The DNA here is from genome assembly GCA_019915185.1 of Eucalyptus camaldulensis. Classification (NCBI taxonomy): domain Eukaryota; kingdom Viridiplantae; phylum Streptophyta; class Magnoliopsida; order Myrtales; family Myrtaceae; genus Eucalyptus; species Eucalyptus camaldulensis. Next base: position 18,312,621 of record JAHSVA010000005.1, read on the forward strand.
AGTGATTACAACTGAGCACTCATATTAAAAACTTGCATATAGATCAAGCCAAACCGTTTTATATTGGGCTAGAGATGGTAAGATCGATGTACAAAATGAGGTACATACTCTTAGTGAATGCTTACATGTGACCTCCTATCAAATCAACATCCTTTTTTCGTGCATCATTTATTGCACCTTAATGTAATAGGTGTGTTGCTTGCGAAGTTTAATCCAACAACATAGATAAGTCGATAATTTTCAAGGGTAAATTTTATGATGATTTATAATTTTTTATTAGATTAATTAGATGAGAGATGATATTTTTCAAGATCAATGATATCTAATAATCTGTTTCTACCAATACCATAGTAAACCCTCGTTCCTAAAGCAACAAAAAACCTTAACTTAAATATCCAATCATTGCTATTCTGCCACGACAACTGCTTTGACCGTAGTTGCCATTTTTGTTGGCACTGCTTCCCTTCTCTTATCATCTCTCCAATTCTTGCTTTCTTAGCCACAATCGACGAAGATGGAACGGCATAGGTTGTAGCATCAGTGACCAACCTCTGGTTTCGTCACTGATGCCACACCTCCCTGCCAACGCCGCCGCCCCTACCGCCACTGCCGCCGTGCATACAAAGAGGAGATAGAAAGGTTGAGACTCAGGTTTCGATGGATGTGTAACTTCATGCAAAGTGTGGAGTCTAATGCGGGGACATTATATTTGTAATTTAGCTAAAATCTTGACTCTCAATTATTTATCTAGTTCGTTGTCCGCTTGCCGACCAAATAAGAAGGACAACAAATTAGTCACTCCATTGCGGATTCTTAGGTAATCTAGCTAAAATCAAACGAGGAGTCTCATGCATACATGAAAATCCAATTAATATATTTCTAAATTTCGCCTCCTTCCAAAGCTCAGAGCCTCTTTCTCCGCAATGGGTCGCTCCTCAATTGAAAATACATCACGTCACATCGAATTAATTAATGCTCCAATAAATGCATTTATTATAAAAATTAAAAAGGGTTCCATAAGGGGGGCCCCGCCAATAGTAGTGCAAGCAATAGAAATTGCTGTCTGGGCACGCGAGCCGAAGTTCCATAATAGCTTGCGAAATTCCCGCCCCTAGCCACGACCATTGCCATTGCAACTTTTCGATTAAAGTCTCGATTGCTCATTCAAACATTAATCATTAAACACAACACCAAAAACAATAAAAAAATTTTAAAAAATGTCTTTATAATTTAATGAAATATAAAGTTAGGAAAACGTTGATTGAAAAGTTTGGACTTTAGGCCAGCGGTCCACGTGGAAAATTGCCGCATATATTGACGCTACATATCCGCTTATCATGAGCAAAAAGTTGCTAGGGCATCTATTGGCACAATGATGTTGTCCATTCCCCTTTATTTTTTGTACTTAAGTTTTTCGCGTATGGTCAAAAAATTGATTTATCTTTATAGTATATGGTATCTGAAAAGAAATTGGGCAAAAGGGCCCACAGTCCACATGAAATGATTCACGGCAATTATGTGCACAAATTATCTTTTTCATGGGTGGGGGGGATTTTGTCTTTCGGCGATGAATATATAAATTTGGTACAGAAAAATATAATATTCTCCATCAAAATGCCCGTACAGGAGAAATATATAAAAAAGAAAAGTAAAGAAAAGAGAGACTTTAGTTTACGGAGAATATTCAGAGTTAAAAAGACAAAATAAGAAACAAAAATCAATTTGGTGATTGTTTTTTATGACGCATGGCCTCTTACTTGGTTCTGTTTCCACCAGTCATGTGCGCCGAATGTAATTTTTTTTTTCTTAGGAGATTTTTTTTTTACGAACTACATGGTTTATTATTTCTCAGCAAATTTATATAGTATAGAGAAGGACTGGCCATAATAAATTTGCAGTGCTGAGAGGGGACTACATCTCGTAATTGTCTGGAATTTCGAGTTCGATTTTTGTACGTGGCAACTTTGGAGGAGCGAATAGTGGTTAATATGTCGCATTAATCAATTTGCATAATACTAAAGTGACGTGATAAATTCTTGTCGGATACTTATTGGACATTAATGAAGAAAAAAAATCTAATTCAATAAATAAAAATCCACAAAAAAATCTCAAACTATCCTCGTTGTAACACATTTATCATAAACTTTTTTTTATAATATAAAAAACCAAAATTATATCTATTATGACACAATTATCATAGACTTTTCTTCTAATATCAAAAACCACAAACTTGTACTTACGTGACACACTTACCATTTGTTAAATTTCTTCAAATAACTTTCGAATCAAAATAATTTTGTTTTTATCTCACTTTAGTTATGTGAGTGTCATATCAACATCGTTTATGTGAGTAGATTTTAATTGTGTATACTGATAGAATTTTGATAAAGGATAAATATTTTACACAAGTATAAGTTTAGGCTTTTTTTTTTCGTATCAAATATAGTTTGAGGTATTTACGACGGTGAAAATCGAGAGAGAGAGAGAGAGAGATATTTTGTGTTGTTCAAAGACCGCAAAGGCAAGCGTCCACTTGGGGGATAATGAACATGGCAGACCCACCTGAGAGAATCCTAGGTTTGCGTTATTGTTTTTGCATGGACATGTTTGTTTGTTTCTTTTTTTATTGTCTTGCCCATTTAAATATATATATTTTTAAAGTAGCCCAAGGGGAAGAAGAAAGGCTACCCTTTTGATGACAAATTTTAGAGTATCCTCGTGATTAAAAAGATTGAGATGAACTTTGGCCATGATTACCAAAGTGAAACCTACTTTTGGGAGAGCTAGGGATTGGAATGCTTATACAACATCATTTATGTTGATTCTCGCGAGTTAATATATCCATCATTTTCATTGGATTGAGATAAATAATAATGATATTCTCAATTATCGAGTGATAATTTAGATAGCACCATAGTTTCCTTCTTTACTCTCACTTTTTTAGTAACGTGTGGCAATGGAATGGGATAGGGCTTATATATCCTAGCCTCACTACACGGCCATTGACGTTGTGTGCAAGTCCTATCTTCCTCCGTCTGTGGCTAGCTTGACGATCAAGGCCATAACATCCCATGCCTGTGCGGCACGATGATATAGAGCTTTGCATTTTTTCCCCATTTGCCTTGTCAAGATGTTGCTTCAGAAGATCTTAAATCTAATGTGCCACTTCTAATAACAAGGCTTTATTGGAATGAAAACGCTACATATGGTAGTAAGTTATAGAAGATCTCAAATTGAGGAGCTTTTGAGTTTTTTTTTTTTTTTAATGCAATAAGGGAAACTTAGTAGAATAATGTAAAAAAAAGGGTACTCACTTTCAAGTAAAACGTGCAAAAAAAGAAAAAAGAAAAAGAAAAGAAAAGGTGTGAGGTTTTAAGTGTCATGTTTAGTTTTTTCTTTTCATTATTACTCATGACAATATGTCCCGTCATAAGAGAATGGCTCTTTGTAAATTCCCAAATGCTTGAGTGGAGAGCGTTACCTTAGACTAAAAGAAAAATATAGTTTGGTATGTAGAAGTTGACTCAAAATATCTTCAGTAAGCATGCAAAAATCGCACATGTTGTAAGATTATGCCCGATAAATGCAATGAAGATTGTGGTGCAGGAGCCCTGCATAATGATAAGCCGGAAAAGAAGAAAAATAGATTGTCAAAGACTACAGTTTTAATCTAGAGCTTGTTAAGGCATGCCTATTTCTCAAAAGCATTAGGGAGGCTTTTAAGTTAGATATTGGCTCGTTCGTGTCTTTTGAGAACGAGACATAGAAGTCAGGATTAGAAGATCTATAACTTACTTTTAATCGAATCGAAACACAAACTCAATCGAAAAGTAAAAGATAGGTTCAAAATATGACGCACATAGCATAAAAACAAGCCGCAGCGAGAAGCAAGGCTTTTGAGCATAATCTCAATGGTCATAATCTCAGCTGATGCATACTCCTTTGATGTTGACAGACATTGGTATATTACCATATCTCCTGCAGCACTTGAGAGAAGAGTTTTCAATGTTATCTCGGGAGAAAGAACCAGATAAAAAACCACAGCGAGCTCAATGTGGAGAACAGAATGATTCAATAAACAAAAGCAAAAGCAAAAACCAAACATTAATTAACACATGAACCCCCCCGTCTTGGAACAGCAAAAGCAAAGCCAGCCCCCCGACGTTGTACCTTCCTCTTTCCCAAGTTAAATTTGCTGGGTTTTCTCGTGCCCCGTTTTTGTTAAAGCCAAAACAGGAGAGAGGAGTCACGCAGGCTCCGCATTTCTCGTGACAGGACGCGAGCATAACACCAAACTCTCTCTCTCTCTCTCTCTCTCTCTCGGGGAGAGACAGAGAAACACCTGGCCCGTGAAACGATTGTCCTCTGTAGTCCAGTGTGCTCTGTGCCTTTCCACTTCCCCCTCGCCTCTTCCTCCACGTTTGCGCTCCTGGTGAGCGGGTCTCAATCTCGAAGTCGTTTTCTCGCTCGATTCCGTGCGCTGATTTGAGAGGAAGCAGGGACGGGCGCTCCCCTGCCCACAGCCCACGTTCTGTGAGCTCTGCCCTGCTCCTTTTTTGGTCTCTCTGACCTTAGTTCTTCGTTCGCTCGTCCTTGTTCTCTAGCGCTCGGTATTATTGCTGTTCTGCATCTAAATGGGTCCGTCTGTTTCACATCAAGTTCGAATCTTGTCGTCGGCAACTTTTCCCTCTTGAAAAGTCCGGTCTCGACAGAGTTGAAGTCGAGAACTAATCGGGACGGGCACTGGGGGGACATGGTCGCTCCTTGTGAAGAAATCTTGAAATGGGTTTCGTCGTTTCCGGTGGATTTATGAAAATGTGAGTGTTTTTGTCGAGATGGGAAGAGTAAACAGAAGTGGGTTCCGTTTCTGATGATATAAGGGTTACTTTTGGAGGAAATGCAAGTGAAGAGGGGGCGATAGGCTAAAATGGCAACGTTGTGCCTTCTCACTCTTTTAATAGCAGGGGTGTTGTCAAATTTGGAGCTTGTGGGGTGTGCTCGGCTCAGTGATGAAGCTACACTCTTGGCCATCAATGAGGAGTTTGGGATACCTGGATGGGGCATCAACGGCTCGGATTTCTGCTCTTGGCCCGGCATTGGCTGTGGCCTGAGCAATTCCACCGTGGAAAAGCTTGACCTCTCTCGTCGATTCCTCAGAGGTAACGTCACTCTCATCTCTGATCTGAGAGCACTCAAAAGGCTTGACCTTTCCAGCAATAACTTCCATGGTTTCATACCTCCTGGTTTCGGTAATTTGTCTGAGCTTGAATTTCTTGATTTGTCCACGAATAAGTTTGGTGGGTCAATTCCGAAGGAGTTGGGTGGTCTCAGGAATCTTAGAGCGCTAAACCTCTCCAATAACTTGCTCACTGGGGAAATACCTGATGAGCTAGAGAGCTTGGTGAAGCTCCAGGATCTTCAGGTATCAAGTAATCAGTTGAATGGTTCCATACCGTATTGGGTTGGTAACTTGAGCAGTTTGAGGGTTTTCTCGGCTTATGAGAACGGATTAGGAGGAAAGATTCCGGATAATCTTGGTGCGGTTTGTGAACTTCAATTGCTGAACCTTCACTCGAACCAGCTTGAAGGATCAATTCCCAAAAGCATATTTGCGATGGGGAAGTTGGAAGTTTTAATTCTCACCCAAAACCAACTCAGTGGGGATATTCCTGAAGAGATTGGTAACTGCAAAAGCTTGTCAAATGTTCGGATTGGGAATAACAATCTCACAGGAGACATTCCATGGGCGATTGGAAATGCGAGCAGCCTTACTTATTTTGAAGCAGACGACAACAATCTGTCTGGCGAGATTGTTTCCGACTTTGCTCAATGCAAAAATCTTACCCTCCTAAATTTAGCTTCTAATGGTTTTACAGGATCAGTCCCTGCGCAGCTTGGGATGCTTGGGAGTTTGCAGGAATTGATTCTTTCCAGTAACTATCTCTTTGGTGATATTCCCTTGTCGATTCTTGCATGCAAGAACCTCAACAAACTCGATCTTAGTAACAATAGATTTAATGGCACCATTCCTATGGAAATTTGCAACGTGTCAAGGTTGCAGTACTTACTTCTAGGTCAGAATTCTCTAAAGGGGGAGATACCTCATGAGATTGGAAATTGCGTGAAGCTACTTCAGTTGCATATCGGCAGCAATTATTTGACCGGCAGCATTCCTCCGGAGATCGGTCGCCTCAAGAACTTACAGATATCTCTGAATTTAAGCTTTAATCGTCTTCATGGACCACTTCCCCCTGAGTTAGGGAAACTGGATAAGCTTGTCTCTCTAGATGTCTCCAACAATCAGCTCTCTGGTGCTATCCCACCTGATTTTAGGGGAATGTTGAGCTTGATAGAGGTAAATTTCTCTAATAATCTTCTCACTGGCCCAGTACCTAATTTCGGGCCTTTCCAGAAGAGTTCCAATTCGAGCTTTCTTGGAAACAAAGGGCTTTGTGGAGAGCCGTTGACCTTCTCATGTGGGAGCTCTAGTGGGCCTGACCGTGAAGGTTACCGTCACAGGGTTTCTTACAGAGTCATACTAGCCGTTGTTGGCTCTGGTTTGGCAGTTTTCGTGTCCGTTACTATAGTTGTTCTTTTATTTATGATGAGGGAGAGGCAAGAAAAGGTGGCTAAAGCTGCAGGGGTTCCAGAGAATGAAACCAGTGATCTCCCAACAATAGTGGCAGGGAATGTCTTTGTTGATAACCTCAAACAGGCCATAGATCTTGATGCTGTCGTCAAAGCCACAATGAAAGATGCCAATAAGCTCAGTTGCGGTACTTTCAGCACAGTTTATAAGGCAATTATGCCTTCGGGGCTGATTCTGTTGGTGAAGAGACTGAAATCTGTTGATCGATCCATAATTCATCATCAAAACAAGATGATTAGAGAGCTAGAAAGGCTTAGCAGGCTCTGTCATGATAACCTAATGCAGCCTATTGGGTTTGTGATTTACGAAGATGTTGCCCTTTTGCTGCATCACTACTTACCAAATGGGACTTTAGGGCAGTTACTGCATGAATATACCAAGAAACCCGAGTATGAACCCGACTGGCCTCAAAGACTATCGATTGCTATAGGGGTAGCTGAGGGTTTGGCTTTCCTTCATCATGTTGCAGTGATTCACCTCGATATATCTTCTGGAAACGTATTCTTAGATGCAAATTTCAATGCTGTGGTTGGGGAGGTAGAGATATCTAAGCTCTTAGATCCATCTCGAGGCACTGCAAGTATTAGTGCAGTGGCGGGATCCTTCGGGTATATTCCTCCAGGTATGTTTCTCTGAAAACACTAATGATGTTCGCTTTTTCCTTCTGAATATATATTTCTTGCCTGTGAGGCATGTGTTGTTTAGCCCCCCCTTTTTTGAACTATCTCCATGTTTTATCTGCTGACTGTTCACTACAATGCTCAGAGTATGCATATACGATGCAAGTCACTGCACCTGGAAATGTGTATAGTTTTGGTGTAATTTTGCTCGAGATCCTTACGACAAGGATGCCAGTGGATGAGGTCTTCGATGAAGGGGTGGATTTGGTGAAGTGGGTTCACAGTGCTCCGGCAAGAGGGGAGACCCCGGAGCAAATTCTCGATGCGAGGCTCAGCACGGTCAGTTTTACATGGAGAAAGGAGATGCTGGCCGCTTTGAAGATTGCATTGCTCTGCACCGACGGCATCCCAGCGAAACGCCCAAAAATGAAGAAGGTTGTGGAAATGCTTCAAGAGGTAAAGCAGAACTGATCATCTCATACTTTTAATGCCATTGGATCTACAGTCCAGAATTGGTAATCTTCAGGGCCGAGAAGATTGTAACCGGTGGACGCACAATGCATCTGCTGGAAAATGTCATTCTTTGAGGGACATGGCAAGTTCACTGCAATGCTCATCATCCATCGACGAGATTTGATCAGGTTTGGAGCTCATGTTGATAAGATTCACCAGTAGTGGGAAAAAAAAATTGCCTAGAAGGCATCAGTTTTACTGAGCTTCTTATTTTATAGTGGGCCTCCAAATGTAATTTTGATGTTCTCTAGTTGGAACTGTGTTGAGTTCTTTGCTATTATACAAAATCATATCTACACTTCAATGGGAGTTTTCTGACCTTGAAGATGGTTATTAGCTTATTCTGAGTTGAACTCCGAGCGCTTTTCATGGGAGGCATTGGATTTAAGATGCAAAAATGTTGTTTTCGTTCCGAGTTTTCGATTCAAAAGAAGTACTTCACCATTTAGTTCAATTACTAGTATTGTGCGGTCTTGGGCCAATCTTCGCCAGCTTAAGGCTGACATTGCCGACTCAATTCTCCATATCCTACCATACCTGACTCTCGTTTGTGGTGAATGTAATGCTATCACGAGCTGCAATTGCCGAGGTCCGTGACATCGGTAAGTCACCCGACGGCAATGAAGTTAGCCTATTATAACAAAAGCCGCTAAAAGTGTAGGGCGAGATAAGCAGCAGCAGCAGTTGCTGCAGCACTACCGTCGATCAAAGTTTCCAGATTTCCCATTGTCTCCGATGTCCAACTCTTAAGAGAACCCGAGAACGGGACGCCAGTCTCTCCTAGTCTCTTCTGTTTCATCGTTTAAGGACAGCTACCTGTGATAATCATCCCATAGATCTCTCCGGGCGATTTCCTGAGCTCCGTGCATCCTGAGACATCAAAGAACTGCGAACTCCGAAGCTTACAAACAGAACGTGGTAGTTTCTTCATTTGGCAATTTTCTCGCGAGTCAAGATATCGCAGCTGCATTATGTCGCCTATGGAACTAGGCAACTCCTCAAAGCTTGAATGGCGCGGGTCGAGAACCATTTGATACTAACACTTTGAGAGGCACGTACTCGCAAATTTTCCCTTAAATTCAAGATTGGCAAACCTTGCATGCATCGTGCACGACCTGCTTCAGTTTAGGTTGTTCGTGGATCCCGAGATCTCATCGTCATTCAAATGCTTTTTGTATCAAAGTCTCTGAGAATGAAATATATGTGCTGCATTATGGAATTCTGTTAGCGTTCAAAATTTCAGTCAGATGAAGCTAGATCTTGTACATGCATTTTCGAATAGCAAAACCTCGCCGAACTCCTTAGCTTCTTGGAAGAAGGATCTCGACGATTAATCTTTGACATAATTTCTGCCAACTTATACGAGGGCTTGGTCTTCGTTCGCCGGACGGATGAGTCCACATGCGCTCCAAAGATTACTCAAAAGAGAGCTGGGTTGCCAATGTTTGGGAAACCAACGAGTCTAGGGTCCTCTCCAGGGAAAATCTAGAAAATTTTCTTTAGTTGATTGATTTCTGAAGTTATTGGTAAATTTCTGATACCGTCGGTAAAAATAGCATGAACAGTAATTTGATTTTCAAGTAACCAGTTGATAATTTACCAGCTTTCAAGTTATATAGTATTTGTAACATACGCATTGCACATGGATTGATTGAGTCACGATTTCAATGGACAACTTTTCATATAATGAAAAAAAAAGAATACTGATATTAACTTGTGGGCACATCAGTTTGTTCCTATCCATTCAATTTGTAATAAAGAATCCTTATTTCCAGGAAATAAGATACATCAACTATGGGTAGAAATTTTTCCTTCGATATAGCAATAAAAAAAAAAAATAATGGGGACCCTTACCAAAAATAAAAATAAAAATAAATAATGGGGACATAAAAAACGTCGAATCTTCAAATCTCATAATGTAAAGACTTGCAACAAAAAATTTGTCAATACAAAAGGTCGCTAAAGATCAGGATTTATTTCGTTTGGTCTTTGTTAAAATTAGCGTTGGCCAGCAATTGAAGGAGACAAAAGTACTTGTCATCATCCTCATAAACTCATTGCAAACTATTCTTGGAATGAATGCACCAATTTTAGAGTAATAGAGAGTGAGCTACATGATTGGTCATTGCCAAACTTTTCATAACCACGAATTCGAACTAATGTAGTTGGGAGACTAAAGTTGAGAAGGCTTTGAGCAAATAACAAAAACTCATATTGTTCATGCAATTAGCCCTTGTGCATTCATATTCATAAGATCTAGTCTTAGGAGCAGTAGGGGGAATGGCATAATCTTCCTATGCAGAAATGAAGTAAAACAAATTACAAATGGAAAAAATTAATGTGGTTCTTTAAGTACATTATTTCAATTAAATCCTTTAAATAGTCTAGTGAAATAATTATACAATAATCAAGTGATCGACACTAATTTACCACAATAAAATTCGATGCTGCATCATGATTTGACATTGTCCATAAATGAATGATAAACCTCGTTCAAAAAGACTTCAAACTCATATAATGCACAAGTATGACATCCCCCATAGAGAAGTTTGCAGTACTAACACAAGCAAATACTAAAGAACAACAACCATTCAAGATAAAAAGGAAAAAAAAGTACAATATCAATGACCATCATTTTCATCATTGAAAAAGAAAGAGATTGACGAAGGGATTAGCAGAGTTTACGATCAAATCTTTGCGGAGATCCATGGAGAATGACAAATAGATCATGGAAAGTCATCAGTGCAGAAGGAAAAAGAGAGAGAGAAGGAAATGAGCTTAAGAGCATCTATGCTATGGTATTATGGTTTTTCTTGTTGCGTCCTACGAATTTGTCATTTTTTGATAATTTATTTACCCAGATATTTTTCATTAGTTAGCTAAATTAATTTTTTTTTATGGATGTTAGATTTCTTTCAAAAAAAACTAATGTACAATTTTTTTTTGTATAACAAAAGATGTAAAGATTTTGGTTCTCAAAAGTTTTTCTACTTTTTTTAAAAGAATAATAAAAAGCGGGAGCCGTACATTTTATTTGTTGTGCACATACTGGGTAAGCAATTGCAGCATTTAACAATATTATACCTTAATCTCCTTTTCTTTTAAAGAACTTCATAGCGAAGAAGTTATCATTCCAGAGGGCATTGTGATTTGCAGCTTCGAAAGAATTTTTATGGTCCTCGCTTCATCCACACGCTTCTTTTGAGCCCTTATGCTAGTACATTTTGAAAGAATATTGTTGATAACTTTTCACTTTCATGTGTTGTATTGTGAGAGTTATGCATTTTATTTGATTGTGGAAAGTGAAAAATTATTTATTAAGAAAGAGCGGTTATGTTGAAAAACATATTAGAATTAGTCACAAGAAGTTGAAGTCACCTTCAACAATCATGAACATATAGATATGTGCAACTAGTTTGATTTAACAAATTAATTGAAGACATTATGACATTTATATAGTAAGATTGCGAAAATAATTATTTTCCGGTGGGAAAGTTAGGTCAAAGTGAATAGATTTTCCTATGGATGATTTGATATATTATTGTTGTAGAATATTTTCCTAATTAGTCACAAATCACTTGTTTCTAGATATTTGGTGATCATTACAAATGCAGATTTTGAGATTCGTCCATGCCAAAAAACTATGGGCAATTGCAGGTTGTAATCAAGGATTTTGTTTCTCGAGTTGTTATATCACAATTCAAAGCCCACACAAGTCCAATCACTGCATTATGCTTTGATCCTAGCGGAACTCGTCCGGTCAATGACTCAGTCTACGGCAACAGTTTATGAATTTGGTATCATGCATCGTGCACATGAGGACGACCTAAAAATAATTGTGGCCCACATAATATTATTAAATTATAGTTTAGTAATTATCTAAATGCTAATAAAACATATTTATTATGAGAAGGTGCAACTTTTATAAATAAAAAAAATATACTTTGATGGAATGCATCTATTGAATACATCTATTAATAGCTCATATAAAGCGTCTAGTCCTCTTTGTACCACAGACAAAAAAGTCGCATTCCATTATCCATCAGAAAAAATACATTAAGATTGAAGTGGGTTAAAGAGAGAAATCATATCTTTTCGTTTCTCCCATTTTTGTAATAATCATCCTTCTTAAAGTCAATACTATGGAAAAATGTATGTCCATTACGAAAATCTATGAAGATCTAAGATTCCTTAATTTAGAAATTTCCACATAAAGAATTTTAAAGATTCTAATACTCACGATTTTCCAATCATTAAAAATATATATGGTTTTATCAATGATCTCCCATTGATGCCATTGAAGATATATATATGTATATATATCGAATTAATTAATACAGATACTTGCTTAATGAAACTGATTTTATCATCGCATGAGAGATTATCTATTATTTCTTTGTCAATATTTGTTACACAATCCAAGAAAAGCAAATAGAGGACGTTGGGGATTCTGATGGTCGGGAGGACGGATTCTCCGGCGAGGAGGTCGTGGACTTCCTGGTGGCTCTACTCGTCGCTGGCTGCGAGGCCGCCTCAACAATCGCGACGCTGTCACCGAAACGCTTCTCGCCTTGGCCCAACTCAAAAGGTATGCGTATATTTAAATTTGTCCCCAAGTGTTCAAATGATAAGTCCGCCCAATTGAATTAGATTAATTATGACCCAAAAAATTGCTTTATGGGTCTTCCAATCGTTGGCTTCCTTTCAATAATGCTAAAAATTATAAAAATCTGTCCTATAGAAGTCCATCCTGAAGATGAAAAATCCATTTTTTTTTTACACTCAGCTTATGCATTTGCTGCGGGAATGTTTGCATAATAGCGTAGCAGTGAATCACATCCTCGCTTCGACAGGTTTGAATGTTGCTGCCACTTGTGGATAGTTTGCTCCATTGCAGCAAAGGACGTTCTGGCATGATTCGGCGGTCCCCAATATCCTAGGCGGTCCCCAATATCCTAAGCAGTCCCTTCAGCAAAGACACTAGGAGGTGTTAAGAACTATATAATGAACACGCACTCTGTTGCTGGTTCAATCACTGCGGCTTCAACAAAGAAAGGAAACAAAGATGCTGCTGAGAACAGAGGAAGCAAAGTGAGCAAGTCTGGTGCTGCTGATTCGACCAGGAAGGAAAGGAATGAAGTCAATAGCGAAACTTTCAGCTTCACGTGTCCTCTGCAGAATCGTTATTATGTTTTAAGCATGTAACGATTTACTTTCTTGTTCTGTTTCTTAGTTAGTTGAACTGTATCTTGGCGGTTCTTTAGATAATCAGCTTGTAAAATAAATAAGATAGAAGAGCAAGCAAGACGTGATGCTCTCAGATGAATGTTCTTCCTTGAATACAGAGAAAACAAATCCAAAATCCTTCATCCATTCTCATCTCCTTTTCTCTCATTCTGTTCGTAAGTCTTCACAGGAGGTGGATTCGCGACAGTATCCTAAGCAAGGTCCGGTTTTATAGACCTAAGTGACATGTCATATGGGACTTTTGAGTCATTTAGCCAAGCAGAAATAACTTTGCTTTTGGAAAATCCGATTAGAATTCCGAAACTAGCATCTCTGTCTGTCTAAAGCAGAAGAGTTTTTTGCATCCGTTAGGAAAATTGATATGTCAGGGGCGAACGAGTCCTGAGAGATCATCGCAGAAATTGGATACCCGGCATGTCCAAAAACATAGGGAGAGCTAGTGCTTTTGCAATTGAAATAGGGGCTCCTAAGAGATGGAATTAGACTTGCCATATATCACAGCATCTCACGCCTACATACTGAACTTGATGCCGAAAAGATCGATTTGGTCATTCTTCTTGTCTTGCCATTGAAACAGCAGTAGGGGTTATCAAGAGAACATCATGAACTGAGACAACGAATACCAACGTAGTCCTGCCTTTGACAGGCGATCATAATGGCTATACTAAAACCGTTCCAATTAAAAGGATCGATCTATTTGATAGGCAATTGACAGAACATTAAGGTTTTAATGTGGTGCAAGTCGACCTGTGGTTCTTCTGTTATCTTATTGTTCCCACTATCAGTCTGAAAGATGATTTCATTTTCGAATGATCCTGACTTGGGCTAAAATTACAGACTGAACCCCCTCAACCTCATTCTCTTCTTCATGATGTCCAATTCAAGCAATTCTGTGCGCTCTAGTGTATTTAGCAAATCGATTGAGGAGGTGTTGAACTTATGAGGAACTATAGCATATATAACATTGATTTCAAATGAATGTACTTGGGAGACTAAAACTGACAAAGGCTTGGAGTAGATAACATAAACTTATTATTGTTCATGCAATTTGTGCATTAATTTTTCGTAAGATCCAGTCTCAACGGAAAAAAGGGAAAAATAATCCTCCATTTTAGAAGTGAAGTAAAACAAATAAAAATGGAAAGATCAATGTGGTTATTCAATTGTATTGTTTCGAGAAACTCTTTAATAGTCTAGAGGAAATTTCTAAAAAGATTAACTGACTATAATTTACCAAAGATAAGAATCGGTGATGCCTCATGATCTCATACATGATCCATGAATGAAGGCTAAATAATGGATCTAAGGAAATACAATACGAATATGGTATTTTCTCCATAGATAAATTTATAATACAAACACAAGCAAATCATAAGTAACAACACAAAATTCAAGGAAAGAAAAGATTACAATAACAACGACCATCGTTTCATCCCTGAAAAAGAAAGAGATTGACGAATGATTAGTTGAATGCACTTCCAATTCTCTGTAGAGATTCACGTGACATGGCAGATAGATTGTGGGAGTTCCCCTACGCTCACAAGAAGAAAAAAAAATGAGCTGAGAGTATATACGACATAGTATCATGGCATTTATTGTGGTGCCATGTGAATTTGTCATTCTTAGATATTCTATTTCGCAAGATACCTTTCATTTGTTCAGCAAAATCAAATTTTTATATGGGTGTATAAGTGCTTTCACTGAAAACTGATCTGGAAGTTCTTGTTTTGCTCTGAAATTCTTTTTTTTCTTTAAATATAATATCATTACTCAAAGGGGGAGGTACCCGAAATAACACGTGGAAACCACCATTCCTTTTTATGTTGCGTATGCACTGTAAATAAGCGCTTACCTGTTTGGTGGTTCACATTCTATTCGAACAGTGTGATAATGGCACTCGAATGATGAATCTTAATTTACTGTTATTAGGTTACATCAAAACGGAGAGTCGTTAAGATATCTGCTGGAAATAGAACAGATGCTGCTGCTGAGGCTGAAAATGAACGACTAAGATGAAGGGTAATGAAGACTGTCATCAACAATGGAGAATTGGTGAAAAGATTGACACGGATTGCGGATTGCTAGCGTATGAAGACATGTAAAGTTGTTATTCAGTTGGAAAGTCAAAAACAGAAATTAGTTTTGTCAGTTAGTCTTCATCTTCTTAAATAGAAAAGCGTGTATAGTTTCATCTGTGGCTTGTGTGATGGAATCCAGAGAGAAAAAGAGAGAAAATCTCCATTGTTTGAGTTCTCTCTAAAAGAGTACAGCAATATGCAGATGAAAGATAGAAAGTATGAAGTCGAGATGAAGGTTTCTTTCTACTCATTGATGTACAAGTTCTGAAATACATTGTGATTGAAATAAGAAGAATACAAAGTTTCTCTTGATCAATCTTCGAACTTTTCAATACATCTTCTTGCTTTTGCATCTCTGATTCTTCAATACAAAGTTTCTGCATTTCTTGTTCTTCAGTACAGATTTCTCATCTTCACATGTTATCAGAGCTGACAATCATATCTGCCGGAAGGATCCATTCAGTAGCTACTTTTTAGATTGAGAAAGAAGAAGCTGAAGATATATCAGATTGCGGTATCACGGTAACTGTGTTAGTTTTTCATAACACCATTGCTATCTTCTCTTCCATAGTTGAAACAATACAACAATGGCAGTAAGGGCATCAAAGTATCCCTTTCCTATATATGTGAATATCTCTAACTTCGTCACAATTAAACTTGCCGAAGACAATTTCCTTTTGTGGCAAGCTCAAATCCACAGGTTTCTGAGAAGTCAAGAACTTTTTGGCTTTGTTAATGGTGATATTACACCACCTCCTCAAATGCTGCAGAGTATAGTTGAAAGAGGTGAAGCTGAAGCTATAAATCCAGACTATATTGACTGGACAAAAACAGATCAGTTAGTATCTTCATGGATAAGTGGAGCTGCCTCTGAGAATACACTAAGCTTAATAATTGGTTTAGAAACATCTTATGATGTGTGGCAGACACTTTTGAACCGTTTCACACAAAAATCGGCAGCATTTGTTCTATTTCCAGCAGATTTCTTTTGTCGATATATCTTAACATCCACATACAGCCCTAATCTAAAGACCTATGACACAGACAGTAAGGCTTTTCGTTAATATAAAACACCTGAAAATTTCATAAACTATAAAATGTCAGCAAATAAATTCGCATATAAAATTTTCATAATTTTCTGAAATTTGAATAAAATTTTAAAAGTGAAAAAGTGAAAAAGTGAAAACTTACATTTTTACTTTTGCTTAACGGGAAACCGACAAGTCCCAAAAGTTGAGCCTGCAATGCTTGAACGAGGACTCGTAAAGCTTTCTATTTACTATATATTAATAACGTTGGGTCCATACGAAATGGTTTATTTATCAGGAAAAAAATATACTGAAAGGTGCCCCTCAGTACTTACAGAGCTTCGTTGAATGCGTTTCAATAACTTAAGGCCTTATCCGGTGCCTCAAAGTTTCCAAAAGTTTCTTTGTTTGTGTTTCCATTTAAGAATGAAAATTTATAAAATGCATTTGATTCTTTAAAAACAATCGTCCAATTAAATTGAAGGAAACTGTTTTCGAATTAAACGTATAGACTCGAAATAACCTTTGAGGTATTTTCCGTGCTTTCATTCCAAATGAAAGATGGAGTTTTTGAAGACCGCCCATTTTACAATTTTGATGGAACATAAGCATGTGCTCGAGTGCATCTTCTTCAATAAATTTCCTAGTATTTAATGATTTTTTTTCGATATGGTCAGTGAACAAAACTAGTCCTTTTAGGACACTTCCAACATATTAATTATAGGGATAAGTGTTTTAGAAATCCTACAACTTGTCATAAAAATGCATTTTAGTTCTAAAACTTGCAAAAAGTACATTTAAATCCTAAAATTTGTCAAATTGTTTTAAACGAGTCCTAAAATCGATGTCGTTAGCCTTTTTTCCGTTAAAAATGCTGACGTAGCATTTTAAATAATTTTTTATTTTCCACGTGGATTTTTTTAATTATTTTTATTCATTTAAAAAATCAATTTAAAACTAAAAAAAAATCAAATTTATTCATTTTATCTTATTTTCACCAAAAACTTTAAAAAAGTCAAAATATTTATTAAAAAAAAAAACAGCGGCTCCTTCCCCTCGCCGCCACCCGCCCATCGCCGGAGGGGTCGGGCGATGGTCACTGGCCCTGGGCGGGGGTGGCCGGGCCTCACCAACCCCAAGCGAGGGCCAACGAGGCCTCGCCCAAGGCGGGCGATGGTCACCGGCCCCCCCGTGAGGGCCGACGACGACTCGCCCAGGGGGGGTGACGGCCGCGAGCCCCCTGCGAGGGCCGGCGGGCCCAAATTTGGGCACCAGTGCCAGAGTTGAGCGAGGGTGCCTCGATTTGGACTCGTTGGCCCTCGTGGAGGGCCGGCAGCCGTCACCCCCCCTAGGCGAGTCGTCACCGGCCCTCATGGGGGGGCCGGCGACTATCGCCCCCCTTGGATGAGGCCTCGTCGGGCCTCCCTCGGGGTCGGCGAGGCTCACCCAGATCTGGCAATCCTCGCCGGCCCCGAGCGAGGGTCGACGAGGTCTCGCCTAGGGCAAGCAACGGTCGTCAGCCCTTGCTTGGGGCCGGCAAGGCTCGGCCACCCCCGCCCAAGGCCGGCGACCATCGCCCGACCCCTCCGGTGATGGGTGGCGCCGGTGGTGATGGTGAGAGAGAGGAGCCGTGCTGATTTTTTTTTTTTAACAATTTTAAAAATAAAATTTTTAACTTTTCTTTTTAGTTTTTGTTGAAAATAAGATAAGAATAAATTTAATTTTTAGTTTTTAAATCTATTTTTTAAATGGATAAAAAACTAATTAAAAAATACACCTGGAAAATAAAAAATTATTTCAAATGCTAAGTCAGCATTTTTAACGGAAAATGCTAACGGCGTCGATTTTATGAGTCATTTGAAACTAATTTAACAAGTTTTAGGACTTAAATGCCCTTTTTGCAAGTTTTAGGACTGAAATGCATTTTCATGACAAGTTATAGGACTTCTGAAACACTTACCCCTAAATTATATTCAAACTGTCAAACTTTAGCTAGAGCAGCTTTTTTTTTTTTTTTTTTGCATTGGGAATGAAATTAGGTGATCGTTAAGTTAGTTCAATTGAAACTCGAACAACGACCGCTGATAGTATTATCATGATTGAGTATGAATGCATGATGTCCTTCAACTTCATATACGGCAGAAAAAAAATTTCTAATTGAGTCATAGATTCAGCCTTCTGCAATAATAATCACTTTCCAAGTAAAAGGAGAATACGAGTTTCCATCGAAGGGAATCAAGTTTTATTTTCAATGTGAACTAGGGATTTGTCAAAAGTTGTCCAAATATGAAATATACAGTCAAAGTCGTCAATTATGAATGAGCATACTGCATTATTCTCTTATCCGAATTTTCTTCAAGTGAATATATATGGCTATTCTTACATTTAAGAACGAAGAAATGAAGGGAGGTGCAAATAGATGTGTACCGAGTCGTCCGTCCATTGTACTCAATTCCGATCAACTTTGATTCGAGGAACATGAGCGATTTTGTGCCAATCCTTACCATTTTGAGGCTCACATCTTTTGCTCAATTCACCACAATGTACGATGCGCAATTCTTTTAGGGTAAAGGCACTGGATTCCTTGTGACATGGACGATAAGTTGGGACATCGAATCAAGAAAATTAATTTGAGACATGTATGATTTAGTAGCCATTCAGGTACAGCCATCAAGCTCAGGCAATCATAGACAAAAAAGGTCTCCAAAGTGCAGGCTGACCCTTCGAGACATTGGAGTAGCTCCATTACTTGTTCGAACTTTTGAATTACTAGTGTACGAAGATTCAACGAAAAATTGGACCTACTCTCTTGGGTCAACATGAGCTGGCATTTAGTAATTGTCAAGCACCCATTCCCTGAAAGGCACATATATTGGTCTCCCACAATCTAAAATTTCCAACTTTTGGAGGTGAGTTAGTCGATAAGTATCTTCAAACAAAACTTCGAGATTTTTGCACCCTTTGAGTCCTAAAAGGTGTAGATTTTCAAGGTATTGTATTCCACTTTCTTGCAGACTCTTTTGCTTTGTTGTTATGTATAGATATCTAAGACTGATGAGCCTTTTCATATTTTTGGGCAAGTGGCCTAGCTCTGAGCAACCAACAAGAGATAAATATAGCAAACTCTGCAACTCACAAATGGTATTTGGAAGCTTCTTCAATTGCTTATTATATTGGAGAGATAACATTCTCAATTGCTTCAAGTTGCATATGGAACTTGGCAGCTCCTCAAAACTACCAAATGGCAAATCCATATACCTTAAAGAATTACACTTTGTTTGCATTTTCGAGAACTCTTTAGTAATAACTCCATCAGTAACTTTGAATTGAAGTTTGATTGCATGCAGCCTCTTTGAAGTTGGATTTTTCAGAAAAAAAAGGTGGAACCCCATTGAAATTTGAGATTCCCTTTAACGAACTGTTTGAGAGCGAAACGTACCGAATTCGTTCTGAAATCTCCGTAGTATCTAAGCCAACAATAGAACAATCATTTTGTGCCACACTCATTGCAAGAGAATGGATAATATCATGAACTTTAAATGCTAAGATTGATTCATGTTCCTCAACTTCTTGGATCAATGATCTCTTCCACAACTCTTTAACATACTCAACACTGACATCTTCCAATGCTAGTTTGTTCCTTGTTGAACTAATGAGTCCAAAAGCCATCCATAAATCAGCCAAATTTGTGCTCTTGATTTTATGTTCTCTGGGGTAAAGTGATAAAATAGAAAAACATCATTTTAAGTGGGATGGTAAATGATCATAGCTAAGCTTAAGTGCCGGCAAAATGTCCTTTTTTGCTTCTACTAGCTCCCATGTTTTGCTATCCCTTATATGTTTCCAACATTGTTCTTCATCCTTTGTGTAGAGTAGACTCCCCAAAGTTTTCACAAGGAGAGGCACCCCTTGAGATTTTTCAACAATATCATTTCTAATTTCAAGGAGTTTAGGACAAAGCTCCTTTTCATTTTTCATCAAATGCCCATTTTTTCAACAAGGCCATAGAGTCTCCATGAGAAAGACCTTTTAGATTATGCATCGGATGGGTACCCATTACAGAAGCGACTCATGACAGCACGTTGTCACAATAATCTTGCTTTCACTAGCTCCTACGCTAAGCAAAGCTCTCAATTCATTCCATTTACGACGGTCGTTGCTCCATACATCATCCAAGACAAGTAGATATTTTGTCTTTGATAATGTTTTGCAAATGAGTTTGTAACTGCTGAATATTAAAGTTGCCCAAACTTTGACCAGTTGCATCTTCAATGATTCCTTCAATAGTTTTCTTTAAATCGAAGTCCTCAAGCATACACACCCATATGCACAACTCAAATTACTCTTTCACGCTGTCATCATTGTAGACTAATTTAGCCACGGTTGTCTTGCCCAAACCTCCTATTCCAACAATGGGAATCACTGAGAGGTTTTTGTCATATGTTGGCTGCAACAACTTAATTATCTTTCTTTACCCAAAAAAAACAACTTAATTATCTTTTTCCTATCAAGATCTCTTCCGAAGACATCTGACTTGTTTATAAACGAGTAAGTCATATCTCGTGATTACATATGTGTCACACTATTGTCAGCACTCCGCACATTAAGATCGAATTGATCTTTATCTGTAGAAATTCTGGATAGTCTCTCCCTTATCTCCTTGATTTTATGACTGATTTTTGCACGGAACATGATTGGACTAGAGAGGGAAAAGAATCGGCATACCTTCCCATAGATGCCCCCATAGCGGCTTAACACCTGCTTTCTTAAAGCTTCTCACTCGAGTTCATCGAGTACGTCTTCCGCATCATAAAATACATCTTGAAGCCGATCTAACCACACTTACAGACGGTGGTTCTTCGCCTGCTGCTCCTCCGCATCTAACAACACTGCCTTAATAGCAGTCAACGTCTCTCTGAGCTCGCTGATCTGGTTCTCGATGCCATAAATCGCTGCGGCTTCGTGGAGGGTGCAGGAGGCTATCTTCCAAAGCACCCCCTCTGCGATGCTCAAAAGGAGTGATTCTGCCATGTTTTTCCGGGAAGGGAATGGGCTAAAACGGTGGAGGAAATTGATTCCTGGCTGTTTGGCTCGTAAAATTTGATGGTCTAAACAAGAATGTCTCAATGTCCACGTTTCATATTAGCATTTGTCCCTCGTATAATGAAGGATTCCTGGAATGGGACAATTATTTCGAAAACGAGAAAAGAAAGACGTCGAGACATCTCTGTATGACAAAGAAGGCAAACGTCAATGAAGGCAACGACCTGAATATAATACCGGGTAGGTTGCTAATTATTCATGGTCAACGGATATTATAGATGTTCAACGGTCAAGTAATTGTATTATATATTGCTAGTAGTTTATTGCTGATCCATGGTCTTTCGGGAATTACCTGCTCCACTACTCCACTACTCAGCCATCAACCGCCTCCACCCACCAAAAAAAAAAAAATAATAATAATCATATGAGAGCCAATGCCCAAAATAAGCGTAAAAATTAAAAAATAAAAAGAGAAAAGACCACCATATTACCATTCTAGCAATTACCTGACCCGAAAACAAATTAAATCTAGCAATCATCTAGCAACAGATAAACTACCCAGACTACAAAATCAAGAAATCCTGGACATTGACAGAAGAAAAAAAAACCACTAATAAATGTTGAGATTTTGATGTAAAGCAGCAGCAAGAATTATAATGTTTGATTGGCAAAAAATTCAAAATTAACATAACAACATAAATACTCGATTTGTTTCGTGGAAAGTAAATAATTTAAAAAATCTTCGATAAAAATGATTGCTTATATTGCGAAGGCAAGGCCTCATGGTGGCGATGGTCGGATGGCGACGTGGTGGTGGGTGAGCGGCAGATCTATGCGGCCTTGGTCAGAACGGGAAGATGCAGAAACAGGAAAAGAAAGCAAAAAGAAGGAAAACTATACCCCAACTCAACCATTGATAAAAAGACCTAAACTTTACAAATTTTCATCCAAACAGTAGAAAAAGAGTGCAATCTCATGAAATGCGATTGACTGAAATGTTAAATCCATCGGTGGATTCTTTGTCAATCGAACTAAAATGAGGCTTTAACGTTCGAATTTACTGTCAAATACTCACTTTGTGAAACTGATTAAGCAAGATTCTACACTAGATCATGCATTTTGAATAGCAAGCAAAGACTCGGCTTCCTTTTGACATGATCTTTGCCAGCTTCTTCCTGCGCTTGCTTTTCGCTAGACAAGCGTATTAATCAAGATGTGCTCCAAAATTACTCAAAACTCAAAAGAAAGCAGGGGTGCCAATAATCTTTGCGAAAGATGACACAAAATGCGAAACAAGGTTTCCATGTTACCGATTAATTCGAGTGCAGGAAGGATATCGTTTTGTCTTTGTTACCGATTCCCGCATGCTGCTATTCTCTCTTAGCGATGCCCATTATCGTTGACCGGTCGCTTTTGGCATATGAAGTAAACCCCCGAGAGATTTCGCAGGAAGAGGAACTAGTTTGCATTTGTAGGCGATTTTGATTGCAGTCTCCAAACCTGGATTTTCTTGCTTGCGGTGGAATGCCCATCTGAGGAAAAGCAAGAGAGTGTCCCGAGAAGAAGAAGGGCTTTTAACTTGAATGCTAATACAAATGCATTAGGAAACTGCTTCGTGTCTGCAGGTTGTCGCAGCTAGAAAACTTCCCTTAGCGCCTTCCGTGAACTTTTAGATCCAAATCATCGGATATGCATATCCATATATCGAAATGCATACTCAAGACCTTTTTGTGGCTATACACGAATTCAACAACCCCGGTTTTTACTTAAGATCCCATTCCAATTATGGGAGTGCATGAGATCCGAGCTGGCAGTGAATTAATTTTTCATAAGATCCAGTCTTTACAGCAAAAGCGGAAAAAAAATAATTTTCCTATTTAGAAAAATCAATGTGGTTTTTAAAGACATTGTTTTGAGGCAACTCTTTTAAGAGTCTAGAGAAAAAGATCAAATAAAAGACTCTAATTTACCAAAAATAAGATTGGAGATGCATCGTGATTTCATACACTATCCATGAATGATAGATAAAAATTGTTCTAAGGAAGTTCAAAAATAAATAATGCTCCAGTTAGTTTTATACAATACAAATGAGGTACTTTCTCCATAGATGAATTTGTAATACAAACACAAGCAAATCATAAAGAACAACACCGATTCAAGGAAAGAGAAAAGTACGATATCAACGGCCATGGCTTTAATCCCTGAAAATGAAAGACTGACGAAGGATTAATTGAGTGCGTGTCCAAATCTTTCCGGAAAGCCACATGGCATGGCAAATAGATCATGGGAGTTCACCTACACTCATAAGAAAAAAAACAAAAAAACAAATAAGCTTGGAGTATCTATAACATAATATTATGGCATTTATTGTGGTGCCATGCAAATTTGTCACTCTTGTATAATCTATTTACCAAGATGCTTTTTAATTTGTTTAGCCAAATTAAATTCTAAATGGGTGTCCGATTTGTTTCTATAAAAGTCCATGTAGTAGTTTTAGTCTAGTATAAAAATATGTGGAAATTCTAGTGCTCTTATCGGTGTTTTTGAAATTCTTTTTTAAAAGAAAATAATATCATAACTCCAAGGGACAAGTATCTGAAATAACATGTGGAAACCATACTTTTTATGTGTCGTATGCACATTATGTATAAGCACTTACCCATTTGATGGTTCACATTAGTTTTGAACAGTGTGCTAATGATACTCGAGTAATGAATCTTAATTTACTATTGTTAGGTTACATCAAAATGGGGAGTCTATATGTAGCCCCAATCTAAAGACCTATGGCACAGAAACTTCGGCTTTTGTTTATAAAATATACCTGAAATTTTGACAAATTATAAAAGTAAATATACGCAAGTAGATTCGCATATAATATTACAATAAATTTATCAAATTCAAATAACATTTTAAATTTTGATGAAAAAGAAAAAGGTAGTTTTCCACCTGTGCTTACTTACAAACAAACAAGTCTTAAAAGTTTGAATAATAACCTGCAATGCCTGGATGAGTAGCTGTAATTCTTTCAAGTTACTGTATACTGATCATTTAGGGTGAATATGACATGGTTTATTTATCAGGAAAAAAGAAATTGAAAAGTGCACCTAAGTACTTATAGAACCTCGCTGAATGCGCCTCGAAAATTCAAGGCTTTATTTGGTTCCTCAAAGTTTACAAAATTTTTTATTTGCTTTTCCATTTAAGAATGAAAAAACATCGTGAAAATGCATTTAATTTTTTAAAAATAATTGCCAAAGTACAGTGAGGGAAAATGTTTTCGAATTAAACGTATAGACTCAACATAAACCTTCCAGTATTCTCCATATTTTAACTCGAAGTCGAACTCAGAAAGACAACCTTTATTTTTGCTCAAACTTTTTAAACCTGTTTCTGCTTCTCCTTTTACTAAAAAATAAAAATGGAAAATGAAAATTTTTATGAAGTAAAAGGAGTTGTAAAGTTTCTTATAAATGTGGCTTTTCTAGTAAGTGCATTTTCTTCAATATTTGTCCGACTATTTTACAACTGCCTTTTGATATGGTTTTAAAAGTCAACTAGTCCTTTTGTACACTTACAAACGATTCACTTGATAATTTATATCAACCAACTTAAGCTAGACGAGCTATCTGATGTATCGGAAAAATGAAATTCCCCAAGAACAATTTGATAAATAAATCAGGATAGGTGATCATCAAGTGAGTTTAAGTATAACTTGACATGAATACTTTTGTGTGAAATCATTTTTAAATTATTATTAGGCTTGATGATACCAACTGATTGAGTATGAATGTATGATGTTCAACTCCATATAAGCAGAATAAAAGTGCCAATTGATTCATTGCTGTAGCCTTCTGCAATAATAATCATCAAAAGAAGTATGCATTGAAAACATTACGTCGCATTGCAGTTTTCAAGTTAAAGGAGAAAACGAGATTGCATCATAGGAAAATCAAATTGCACTTTCAATGTGATGAGTGTGCATGATGCATTCGCAAACAAGTCGGATCAAGTGAGGATGTCAGGAAAAAATATATAAGAAGTGAATCTCACTATATACGGCTATATCACATCTAAGAACGAAGAAGAAATGAAAGGAGAGGCAAACTGATGCGTACCTAATCTTCAGTCCATTGTACCTTCCTATAATCAAGTTCAATTCGAGGAATGTGAGCAATTTTGGGCCAATCCTCGCCCGTTGTATGTTGACATCTTTTGCTCAGTTCGCCACAATCCGCGACATGCAATTCTTTGAGGGCGGTGAGTGATCGGACTCCTTGCGGCAAAAAAGATGAGTTGGAACAATCGAAGAACTGAATACATTTGAGATGTGTATGATTTGGTAGCCATTCAGGTACAACTGTGAAGTTTGGGCAATCATTAATGTATAAGTATTCCAAAGTGCAAGATCCAATGAGACATTGGAGCAACTCCATCACTTGTTCGCACTTTGTTATACCCAGCACTTTAAGATTTAACGGAAAGTTGGACTTATTCTCTTGGGTCAACGTGAGCTTGCAATCTTCAATATGCAAGGTATGAAGGGTGATTAATTTCTCAAAATGCACAGAAATTGGTCCCCCACAATTTTCAATCTTTAAGTGCTTAAGGCGAGTCAACTTGCAAGTGCCTTCAAATAAAACTTGGACATTTTCGCAGCCGTCGATCTGCAAAAGATGCAGATTTTCTAGGTATTGTATACCACTTTGTTGCAGGCTCTTTTGGTTT
The DNA here is from genome assembly GCA_019915185.1 of Eucalyptus camaldulensis. Classification (NCBI taxonomy): domain Eukaryota; kingdom Viridiplantae; phylum Streptophyta; class Magnoliopsida; order Myrtales; family Myrtaceae; genus Eucalyptus; species Eucalyptus camaldulensis. The sequence goes on from JAHSVA010000005.1 coordinate 18,338,524, forward strand.
GTTGTTACCCATAGATATCTAAGACTAACAAGCCTGTTCATATTTTTAGGTAAATTACCTAGCTTTGAGCAACCAACAAGGGATAATGTTAGTAAATTTTGCAGCTCACAAATGGAATTTGGAAGCTTCTTCAATTGCTTGTTATCAATGAGATGTAACGATCTCAATTGCTTCAAGTTGCCAATGGAACTTGGCAGCTCCTCAAAACTACCATTTGGCAATTTTAGAATCCGTAAATGTTTACACTTGGAGAGGCACGTTCTAACAAACTCTCTAGTAATAATGTCATCATCAATTTTGCAACAAAATGTAATTGCACGCAACTTCTTTGAAGTTGGCTTTCTCAGAAAAGGGGGTACTCCATCGAAATTCGAGATTCCCTTTGACAGAATGCTAGAGAATGAAACATGTCGTACTCCTTTTGAAATCTCTACAGTATCTAATCCAACCATAGAATAATCATTTTTTGCCACAATCGATGCAAGATAATAGACCAGATCGTGCATTTCAAAAGTTAACAGTGATCCAAACTGCTCAACTTCTTGGATCAATGATCTCTTCCCCAACTCTTTGACATACTCAACACTCACGTCTTTTAATGCTTGTTTTTCCCTTGTTGAATTAATGAGTCCTAAAGCCATCCACCAACGAGTGACATCAATGCTACTATATTTATCCTCCTTTCCAAAAAGGGACAATGCGGCAAAACAATGTTTTAAGTTGGATGGTAAATGATCATAGCTAAGCTTAAGTATTGGCACAATGTCCTTTTCCGCTTCCGCTAAAATCCATGTTTCACTATCTCTTATATGTGCCCAATACTGTTCTTCGTGATTTGTGTAAAGTAGACCCCCCAAAGTATTCACAAGAAGAGGCACTCCCTGTGATTTTTCAACAATCTGATTTCCAATCTCAAGGAGTTTAGGACAAGGCTTTCTTTCCTTATCATCAAATGCACATTTTTTGAACAAAACCATTGAGTCTTCATGAGAAAGACCTTTTAGATTATATGTTGGATGGGTGCCCATTATGTAAGCAACGTCTGAATTGCGTGTTGTCACAATTATCTTACTTTTACTAGCTCCTTGGCTTAGCAAATTTCTCAATTCATTCCATCTCTTGCGGTCATCGGTCCATATGTCATCCAAGACAAGTAGATATTTCTTGTCTTTGATGGTTTCTCGTAGAAGCCTTTGCAATTGCTGAAGATCAAAGTTACCCAAGCTTTGACGGGTTGCATCTTTGATGATTTCTTCGATAATTTTCCTTAAATCAAAGTCCCGAGGTACACTTACCCATATTCCCAATTCGAATTGCTCTTTCACATTGTCATCATTGTAAACCAATTTTGCTAGTGTCGTCTTGCCCAAACCTCCCATTCCAACAATGGGAATCACCGAGATATTTTTGTTATCTACTGGCTGTATCAACATCTTGATTATCTTTTCTTTATCAATATCTCTTCCAACAACTTCCAACTTGTTTACGTACGAGTAAGTCGTCTCTCGTGATCGAGTATGTGCCGCATCATTGTTAGCACTCCGTGCATTAAGATCGAATTGATCTTTCTCATCGGAAATTATGGATAATCTCTCCCGTATCTCCTTGATCTTATCACTGAGTTTTGCACGGAATATTAGTGGATTAGAGACGGAAAAGAAGCGGCGTACCTTCTCTTTGATGCCCCCGTAACGACTTATCACCTGCTTCCTTAAGGCTTCGCACTCAAATTCATCAAGCATGTCCTCCATATCATACAATACATCTTGAAGCCGATCTAACCACACTTGCAGACGGTGGTTCTTCGCCTGCTGCTCTTCCGCATCTAACAAGACTGCCTTGATGGCAGTCACCGTCTCTTCAATCTCGCTAAGCTGGTTCTCAACACCATAAATTGCGACAGCTTCTTGGGCGACCAGGGAAGCAATCTTCCCAAGCACCCCTTCCACGATGCCGGAAAGGAGTGATTCTGCCATATCATTCCGAGGGAGGGAATAAGCTAAAACGGTGGAGGAAATTGATTCTTGGCTGTTTGACTAATGAGTATAGACCGCTGGTTTATGGAGTATAAAAGCCACCTTCCTCAAGCTTCCGAACCCGAAATAGTAGCCAAAGCCCTCCGGCTCATCTGGAAACAGAGGAATGCAGCAGTTTTTCGAGCAAGGATGCCAGATCCGCAAGGCGTGGTGGCTGATCTGCTCGCGTCAAAACAAAAAATTCAAAGATCCAGCTTCATCACAACAGCAAAACATCAGCAGAGCTACCGAAGTACCTGTAAGATGGAGACCGCCGGAGGCGGGATGGGTGAAAATTAACGTCAATGGAGCCTTCACACCAGGAACTAACGACTTATCAGTAGCAGGGGTGTGCAGGGACGAGAATGGGGTGCTGCTCGGCGGTTTTGCTCGCATTGTGAAGGCACAATCTCCCTTGAATCTAGAAACCCTAGTGATATGCGAAGGCTTGGAACGCTGTGAGATGGGGAGAGGAAAAAGGGTCACGTGGGGCTGCTGTTGAGTCTGACTGGTACACAGCAGTTCAGACGATTTTGGGGTAAGATACACCCCCTAGGGAAGTGAACGAAATAGTCCAAAGGGGCCCGGCTGCTCTAGCTTCATTTCCTGGATTAAAATTGATCCATGCACCGAGAGATCTAAATAAAACCGCCCATTAGTTGCCAAAGCCAAGCTCTATCAATCTCTACCTCTGAATTGGGTCTCTAGTCCCCCTCAATCACTTTTGAATGTTCTTTGTTCTAAAGCTTATTTGGGTTGTTCATCTAATTTTACTACTTAAAGTGAAAAGAGGACTTTGTTGATAAAAAAAAAAAACACAAATGTCCTGAGGTCTCATTTTCACATATAATAGCATGTATCCTATACGTAATGGACGACTCCACTTATTGATGGGGCCCACCACGAGGAGTATATATATATAAATATATGTATATAGACTTTTGCCTTTCACCTTTCTTGGTTGTGCTTTCCAATTATGGAGAGAGAGGGAAGGAGTCCGACGTTTTTTCCCCGTCCCCCCCGCGATCGGATGTTGGGTCGGCCACTTCATGGTCATCTCATCCTGTTCATTTGATTAGAAAAATGCAACAAAAAAACACGATTTGATCCTGTTTAAGAAGAAAATTGCCACTTGCTAATCCCGTTTCTTATTGACGCTATGGTATGAAATTTACATTTCAGGGAACTTTGGATTAATTAAAGACGTACAATTTCTTGTACTTTGATTTTTCTCTTAGATCTTTTGACACTTTGCAATTATTCAAACTTAATTAGTAACCTTAGGACCGTTCTAGTTACGGCCGCCGTTCACCGGGGCTTCGGTCGCCGGCTCCCCTGTCATTAGGTCACCAACTTCCTTGACCTTCCGGCACTGGGCAGGCGTCAGCCCCCATCAAACTTCTACTTTCTTACTTGAATTGTTCTAATTCAAACTAAAATTCAAGGCATAATTATTTTTTTAAGCTCTTTCGTTGTGGTGTGATTCTTTGGGGTCTAGTGCATGTCCTCTGATACTATGCATTGATTGTTTATTTATTTTCAAAAGTAACAACATGAAACTACTTATGGAAATTATGGGTTACAATCTTGGCAAATACGTCTAGCAGAGAGCTATTTTGTGTATGAGTCGTCAAATATTATTGCATAAAACATGAGTTAATTTACGTTGGGTCTATTTCTGTGACATCCTAAATTTCGACCCCGTTTCGAATATATCAAATGGGCATCTCGTTGGCGCGCCTATGGTCCTTTTTCTTTGAGCTGATCACTCATGAGTTAACTAATCTATTGGGTAAAGTCGTTAAGGGATATAACCGCGGTAAAATCCCTAAAAAACTACCCGATAAATCGGATCGGACTAAAATCGCATTCGATCAATTTTAACCACAAAATAGAATTCGGTTTTGGTAATGGGACGTTCGAGTATGTCATGATTTATTTATAGGACGTTGTCTTGTTTTTCAGAAAAATTCCGTTGAGTTCAGGATTTTTATGAAAGATTGATTCGGACGTCGCGGAAAAATAGCGAAAATTCGGATGGACTCAATTGAAGGAAATTTGGACTAACAAGCTGAGTTATTTGACGTTAGGGACTTGCAAAAGTGGTATGGGCTTTTTCTTCGACGAAATTAGACATTGAATTGAGGAAATCGGAAAAGGAATTGAAGCTTAAATTATGAAATTCGTATGCTTCAATTTGGTTTAATTGTGATATATTATGCTTGAAAATGATGGAGGAAGACATAGAGGATGAGATTGAGGATTGGTGCGACGAAGTATCCAATGTTTTGGCTAAGTCCAATGTTTTGGCTAAGCTGTGTTGACTATTATTTTCCCTCTTAGTTGGCTTCTCCCTCACGCACGGCCCCACCCCTCCACGTTTCTCTCTCTTTCCGTTGAAGCCACGCACGAAAGGCCCCTCATCAGCCGACCACCCTGACTCGATCTTCTTTTGTTTACTCATTTCCTTCGACTTTTCACTCATGCTTATCCCTTCTCTTACCCTCTCTCTCTTTCTTTTCATTTTTGCACGTTTCCTCTCTTAGCTGTCCTCGGCTTTCTTTCTCATCTTCGTCCGCGACAGCCGCCCACGATTTCTCTCTCCCCTTTTTGTCCCATGTCCGTGCAGCTCCATTCCCTTTCAATTTCCTTCGTCGACTCTAGCGCCCTGCAAACCTCCCCAAAGCTGACCGCAAGTCTTCATCCCCCATCCCACATCCATCTCCATCATCATCATCCCATCCATCTTCTCTCCACCGAACGCCAGCAGGCCGCCCCATCTCCACGCGTCTTCGTAGTCAACGAAACCAACAGCTCCTCCATCTTGTTGACCGAAGCCAGCGAGGCCGAAGCCGCACGCGTCCAACGTCTCCACCGAATTTGCTGCTGTTGCCATGTCCATCAAGACCGAAACAGCGGCCAGCACGTCTCCAACAGTTCACCGAAGACGCCAGCTCTCTTGCTCGGTTTCCCCCTAGCTCGACGCCAACGAAATTCTCCAGCAAAGTCAGTAGGTCTTTAGCGCCAGCGAAGTTGCTTCGCTTCTTCTTTCTGTACAGCACGGCCCAAAACACCAACAAGCAGCCCACAGTTCGGCCCACAACATCAGCAGCCCAGTTCAGTTTTTCAACCCAGCAAGGCCCGCAATTTGGCCCAAGAATTCAACAGTTCAGTCCTCCTTGAAGTCCAGCGAATTCGGTCCAGCAAGCCCGCAATCCCCAGTCCATTTGAAGCCCATCTCCAAAGTTCAACCCATTTTGGATCCGTGAAGTAGATCCAAGTCGCAGCCAAGCCAAAGCCCAAACCAAGCCCAGCAGTTTGCTGTGGGCTTGCAAGGCCTTTGGGCCCGGCCCGAGTGATCGTCAACGTCGCTGAAAATTCGGATTTCGGCTGTCGTCGCACCATTGCATTGCCATCGTGGTGTTCCGATTATCGCTTTGCACAAGTGGGTTTTACTCACTAAACCCTTTTTAGTGGGCTAATGATGCTTAGAGGTTGTTTAGATTTTATTAAGTGTAATTAGGTGGTTAGATTTAATTAAGTGTAATTAGGTAGTTAGATTAGTTTAGAATAATTAAATTAGTGATTTACTAATGCATGTTAGGTGGTTAGATATAGCCATTAGCAAGTAGACACGCTAAATTATTTATTGAACGGGTGTCGATAGTTTTTTTGGGTCCGTCTTGGCTTCTAATCAGGTGATACGGGCCTAAGTTGGATTTTTAGTATTTATTTTTCGGAAATTAGGCTGGGATAATCAATAATCGAAATTTCATGCTGATTGTCGTGGTGCAGTCCGTTTATTTATTTGAGCTTTGAATCGTGCTGAATTGATTTTAATTGTGGAATTTTAGGATATATTCTTAAATAGTTGTTTTTGATTATTTGATTGAGAATGATCGGATATCGGTTGTCAATATCGATAGTAAAGTGGTGGTTCAGTATGGTATCTAAAAAGACACGTGAGCTTGGTGATTTGATGTATCACTTTGGTGAATATGTGCCTAAGAAAAGGCACGTGGGCCCAGTGATTTGAGTGTGGCATCATTAAAAGGACACGTGGGCTCGGTGACCTGATTTGTCACTTTGGCAAACTAATGCATTAAAGAATGCACGTGGGTCCAATGTTGAGTACATCATCGTGAAAGGAGCACGTGGGCTAGGTGATTCGATGTATCATCTTGGCGAACTAGTACCTTAGAGAATGCACGTGGGCCTAAGGATTGAGTATGCCACCTAATAGAGGTCGCACTCGTTGGGCCGTAAATTGCCACCTGATAGAGGTCATGCCCGTTGGGTTGTAAATTGCCACCTGATCGGGGTCGCGCCTAATAAGGCCGAAATCTGCCACCTATGAAATGTTGTGCTCATTGGGCTGTAATTTGCCACCTAAAGATAGGTCGTGTCCTTTGGACCGTAATTTGTTACCAAGAAATTTGGTAGATTGTGCTCGTGGAGCCGTGAGTAAGACTTGAGACTGAATAAGGGAGACGACCGGGGAATAGTCGGATTAACATGTAATCGACTAGGTCAATTGATCGAGACATCAATCTGTGATGTGATTATTTGGGTGCCTATTGAACTGTGCTAATATGCAGGTGGAATCTGAGGCCAAGGTAAGTCCTCTGACTGAAGTGTGCATAGGCAGCTCAAGTGTATTGGTTTACTCTAATCGGGTTTTAGGGGGTAGAATTCACTGAGATGTAGTCTCATCCTGGTTGTGGGGCAACATTTGAGGACCCTAATGAGGAACCTGAGAAGAAAAAAACCTGAATATGAGTACTTGGAGGAGAACCCCGAGGATGATCTAGAGTAGGATCTTGATGAGGATTGAGACTCCACTCCCGTCTGATGACTTTTGCTATGGAACTTGTTTGAGTAGAAATCGACCTTTTAGTATGGCTTGTATATGTATATATATGATTGAGTTGTTATATATGTACATAAGGGTATTGGTTTTCGGGTTCAAGGTTTTAGTCCTACTTATCTATTCCATTGCTTTATTGTCTGGAGATTCTTATTATATGCTTTCGCATGCGTAATAAAAACGAAAGGGTCGGCGATGCATTTTGGGACGTTGCTATTAATCTACCAGGTGAGGGATGGGTATGCATTCAAGAATCGGGGCGTGATGTCCCATTTAAGTGGTATCAAAGCCAGGTTTAAGAATTGGAGTGATAAGGTGTGATGGTTCATGGGAGAGTGGTAGGAAAGACCTTTAAATACATGCTAGTGCATGTCTGTGATAGCTGCTTGATAGAATTGTGTGTTGTGTTAATCGCTCAGCTTCTAATTCGGTATGAAATTGGAAGTGGGTTTCAGTAAAGAAGACTGAACCATGAGTGACCAGGAGCTGAGGACTCCTAGAAATAGGGCAGTAGCCTCTGTGACTCAGGGTAGAACACTGATGAGGATCGGTAACTGAGGTGGTGGTGACAGAGCGCAGGCTTAAGCCAGCGCGAGTGTAAGATTATCGCCTTAGGTCGATACTAGTGTAGCAACATTGAATGATCCTAGATTCGACGGGATCGTTCAAGTGCTAGTGTTCCTTGGGAATTGGTTAAGCCAATAAGCTTAGGATCGAGCAGCTGCTGTTGCCACCTCTGCTGAGGTCCCACCTAGAATGGTGATCAGAGACCAAACTATAGCATCTGAGTCAAGTTTCAATCCAGACAGAAATGGAAGTCGGTCAGGGAAAAGACTGATATTAAAAGAAAAGTGTTCTATTCCACCCAATAAGAAGAGTGAGATAGTCAGGTCAGCACCGAGACGAAATGGAACATGTTGTTCCCATGGAGGATGGTAGGGATCAATCTCGTGTCTTCCGAGAACAAGAAATTGTGGCAGGTGTCGCCAGCACAGACAATGATTTATGGACTGTCTGCGCGGGTAGATGGAACCTCGGTAATGGTTACTGCTGTCACCGTCAATGAGACATATCAGAAGAAGTGCGCCATAGAACACACCATGGATTTTTGGAATTTGTCTCCGGTACTAGAAAAAGTGCATGCTGTCCTTGACAGGAGATAGAAAACTTATCAAATGGGTGCCAAAAGTATGGAAAGAAGCGTAGATAATCCAGTGTCCGGGTATAGCTAGAATGTGCTATGATTGTGACCAGCATGGCCTTCAAGTGAGGGACTGTCGATGAAAGTCTAAGGTAGCATAGACACCACTATCGCAGTTAGGACGCCACTAAAATGGCGAAAGGGACAGGAATTGAACCAACCCTGCACCAATCAGAGGAATAATGTACTTGAGAAAAATTTATCAGAATAGCACAGCGGAGATTTGGACTAAGTTTGTGGAATTTCAATTTGTTGAAATAAAGTGAAAAAGAGGGGAATCACTAGTATTAGTGGTGCTTGACTAGTTGATAAGGTGTAACTTTGACGCCACATGAGTAGAGTGGGCTCACAGAGCATCTTGTGGTATCGAATTTTGGTCATGAAGTAATCCAGCTTATTCCATTAGCACATGAAAGTGTCGAGTTTATTGGGAGTCGAAAAGAATCTTCGATTTCATTAATCTCGTCGGTTGAAGGCAAACCGTTTGTTAGACAAAGGTTGCCGAGGTTACTTGGCAGTTGACATAAGATGAGACAAATTGAAAGAACTAATGACACAGATGCAAAAGTTGATGAATGAGGAATTCATGCATATCAGTGCATCACTTTAGGGAACATTAGTTTTGTGGAGAGAGAAAGAAAGATGGTTCATTGCAATCATGCATCAACCATCATCAACTCAATTAGGTGACGATCAAGGACAAGTGTCCATTGTAAAAGATCGACGAATTGGATGACCAGACCTCAAGAGTGTCGATGTTTTCAAGGATCGACTTGAGAACATGATGTCATTAGTTGAGTACTAGGAAGGAGGTTACACTGAAGACAACTTTTTGTACTTGATGTGGTCTTTACGATAGTATTGTAAGACCGTTTGGCCTAGTGAACACTCTAGTTGCTGTCATGGATTTGGCAAACCGAGTGTATAAGGAATATCTAGATCGGTTGTGCTCGTGTCTTTTAATGACATTCTAGTGCATTCGAAAAATGCTAAGGAGCACAAGAGACATCTGAGAATGGTGAAAGAATTTATGTGGGCAGTTATTAGTGAAGCGAGATCTATAGTGATGTGTCGTGCGGAGGACTAGGTGCGTATTGATGTGACATGATAAGATCATTGCATACGCGTCCCGCCAGTTGAGACCTAATGAGTTGAATATGAGATGGTGTTGTGAACCAGAACCTAGGCAGGATTAGGACGGTGCTATCTGGTATCACCCTAGAGGAAAGAAAGAAGTCACTGATACGTTGAGTCAAGAGTCTTTAATGGTGCATATGCTGGTTAAAGTATGGAATTTACTTGAGAAAGTTCGAAATTTGGTTTTCAAATTTGAGGTAAGGCTACCTTTTGAATTCTATAGCCGCCCTCAAAATTGAACTGGATATTCAAGTTAGAATTAGACGCTTCAATTGATGGACCAGGATCTTTAGAAGATCCTATAAGAGGATACTGATAAGAAAGAGACTAACTTTCAGATATCTGATGATGGAACACTCTAGTTCCGAGAGTGATTGAGTGTACTTGATTTTGTAGCACTCAGGTAGGAAACCTTGTCTAAAATTCATTGTAGTAATTATAGTTTCCGTCCAGACAGTGTGAAATAGGTCAGAATTGGCGTCAGCTCAAATGGTAGACCGATATGAAAGTAGTTATCGTCATACAGGTTGCAAGTGTTGGATGTGTTAATAAGTAGGAGTTTAGTAATGTATGCGAAGAGGACTTTTACAATCATTCGAGAGTCCTTTGTGGGAATGGAAGTATAGCATGATGGGATGTTATGACAGACGATGTTATGATAGACTTACTAAAAAGTCGGGGAAGTAGCGATTCCATCTGAGGTTGTAGTTGACAAATGAAGGGAGTTGACTTAACTTGGTATAATATGAAAAGATCTCAATTTTAATGGGTATACCGAAGTGTATACGTGTCATAAAGTATGTCTACATGGAATGCCAATGACAAATTTATTTCAAATCTAGATCAGAGGTTCCCAATTTTGGCAGAGCTTTCATATGCTTCCTATTGAAGCTTGCATATTAGAGTGTGCAGAATCTCAGTGGTGAGAAGAAAGATCATAGACTAGAGTCAACTCAATAATCGGTGATTGCAATTGCTGCGATCAATGTCAGAGTACAGATTGTGCGGAATCGCTAGAAAAGTTAAATCATTGAGCATTGAAAGCCCTTAGAGTTCCGAATTGGTGATTGCATCTTTTTGAAGATGACGCCAATGAGGAATACCTTGCACTTTAGCAAGAAGGGAAAGTGGAGACCGAGGTATATAGGTTCCTTAGAGATTCTGGAAAGAATCAGGATCCTAGCGTATCGTCTTGTATTGCCGTTAAGGTCGACGCAAGTGCATGATATCTTTCACGTGTCGGTGTTGAGGACTTAGGAGCCTGACTCGACCCACGTGCTGAATTTTGAAGAGTACGACGTGGACGACAGAGTATCGTACATGAAAAGCCCTGTTCAGCTTGAGGATGTAAGGAACAAGTACTGCACACCAAGATGACGTCATTTTGAAGAGAATTGTAATGAGCTTCCTGGGAAAGTGAAAACTCAATGAGACAACAATACCCCACCATTTTGAAGAGAATTGTAATGGTTTAAATTTTGAGAATGAAATTTTTATAAGAGAGGAAAAGTTGTAATATCCCGAATTTCGACCCCGTCCCGAATATATGAAATGGGCATCTCATCGACATGCCTATGGTCCTTTTTCTCTAAGCTGATCACTCATGAGTTAACCAATCTATTGGGTAAAGCCGTTAAAGGATATAACCGCGGTAAAATCCCTAAAAGCTACCCAGTAGGTTGGATCGGACTAAAATCACATTCGATTGATTTTAACCACAAAATAGAATTCGGTTTTAGAAATCGGATATTCAAGCATGTCACGATTCATTTATAGGACGTCGTCTTGTCTTTCAGAAAAATTCCATCGAGTTCAGGATTTTTACGAAAGATTGATTCGGACGTGATGGAAAAATAGCGGAAATTCAAATGTACTCAATTGAAGGAAATTTGGACTAACAAGCTGAGCTATTTGACGTTAGGGACTTGCAAAAGTGGTATGGGCTTTTTCATCGACGAAATTGGACATTGAATTGAGGAAATCGGAGAAGAAATTGAAGCTTAAATTATGAAATTTGTATGCTCATAGGAGGGCGGGAATTTTAGCTTCAATTTGGTTTAATTGTGAGATATTATGCTTGAAAATGATGGGGGAAGACATAGAGGATGAGGTTGAGGATTGGTGGGACAAGTATCCAATGTTTTGGCTAAGCCGTGTTGACTATTATTTTCCCTCTTAGTTGGCTTCTCCCTTACGCACGGCCCCACCCCTCCACGTTTCTCTCTCTTTTCGTTGAAGCCACGCACGAAAGGCCCCTCATCAACCGACCACCTTGACTCGATCTTCTTTTGTTTACTCATTTCCTTCGACTTTTCACTCATGCTTATCCCTTCTCTTACCCTCTCTCTCTTTCTTTTCATTTTTGCACGTTTCCTCTCTTAGCTGTCCTTGGCTTCTTTCTCATCTTCGTCCGCGACAGCCGCCCACGATTTCTCTCTCCCCTTTTTGTCCCATGTCCGTGCAGCTCCATTCCCTTTCAATTTCCTTCGTCGACTCCAAAGCCCTGCAAACCTCACCAAAGCTGATCGCAAGTCTTCATCCACCATCCCACATCCATCTCCATCATCATCATCCCATCCATCTTCTCTCCACCGAACGCCAGCAGGCCGCCCCATCTCCACGCATCTTCGTAGTCAACGAAACCAACAGCTCCTCCATCTTGTTGACCGAAGCCAGCGAGGCCGAAGCTGTTATTTATTTTCTGTGATCCCACATTTATACCCAAATTTTTTCCTAAAAGTTGCGACTATTCGACATGAAGATTTCCATGCTTCGTACCTTTTCGTTGACAACCGCTCGTCTTGATGGGAGATAATATATAAGGAACGTACGTTCATTTCTGACGGGTGATCAAGGTCTAACACAAAATCCTCACATTTAGAATACACCATCAGTTCGTGAGGAAATTTGGTTAGTAGAGTGCGCCCATTGCTTTCTTGATTTTTCAGGAGATTCGACGAACGTGAATGCAAACAATGGCTGGAGGTTTGTCTATAAACGATCTTGGCTTCCGCATATGAATTATTTATATCTTACATTTGGTATCAGAGCAAATCTAGTGCCTCTGCCTTGTTTTGTTGTATTTTTGTGTTTTTTCGGTGTATTTTCGGGCTTATTTTAACATGAACAGTAACTCGGATTTTGAGGCCAAGAGAGAAACTCAACGATTCCGGGCAAAATCCGCACTACCTACCCCTTGATTTCGGACCCGCACGGTTGCACCGCCATAAGGAACATTGGCCATGAGTTTTTTCCGGTATATTGGAGTTTGCCGGAGGCTAATCGAGCGGCGGAAGTCGTGGTGGTTGAGGATTTGCGTTTGTGGAGTTTTTCGTTTGATTTTGGGGCCAATTTTTGCTCATTTTCGCCGAATCTTGGACCCATGTGGTCGTGCCGACGTTCTCTTCAAAACCCATCAATTATTTCGGTCTTAGATGAGCTGCCGGAGAAGAAACGGAGAAGAAATGGCGGCTGAAAATGGCGAAAAACCGGCGGAAAGGCCTCTGTTCGCGCGAGGAAGAAGGCTCGTGGAGCCCACGCGCGTGCTGCGGTTGCAGGCGCGTGGATTCCATGCGCCACGCGCTCACACGCGCGCTCAACCGCTGCGCGCTGAACGGCGCGCGTGCGGGGCACGCGCCTACGCGCTCAACGGGGCATGTGCCCGCGCGGTTCTTGCGTGTGCCGAGCACGCGCCTGTGCGCTGAACGCGCACGTGCTCGACATGCGTCTTCGTCTTCACCCGCGACTCCTTTTTACCTTTTTGCCCCAAATTTTTAAATTTTTGCAATCTTGCCCTTGGCCAATTTATTTATTTACTGTTCTGCCCTTGATGTATTTATTTATTATGTCATTTCATGCATTTTTATGAATATTTTATGCATGAAATTAAATGTCCAATGGTCCATATATTTAATTAATTAGGGAGTAGCCACAACATCTTTAATTAATTAAATTATATATTAAAGGCCTCCGGATCATATTTAGAAATGGACATTGATTGTAATTAATTATATTAATATGATGAATTTTATCCCACAGGAATTTTTATTATATTAATATGATTAATTAGGATGAAATATCATATTATTTTTCTTAATTTACCCACAGGGATTAAGAAAATGCATATAATATGGTAGTTTCTTCATGATGTAATTATGAATCTATTTAAATTAAAAACTTAGCCCACAGGTAGTTTTTATGTTATGTGATTCATATTGTGACATGTTTACATTGGCAAAACATGATTTATTTATTTATTTATATTTGCCTCAAATTTTGTGACATAAGCATGATTATTTGATATACAGTTTCGCAACCTGTGAATTTCTTTGAATTTAAGTTTGATGTTCCCGTGCTGAATGGTGAGAACTATAAAATTTGGAAGGAGTCAGTTCTTCTTCAATTGGGGTGGATGGACATTGACTATGCTATAAGGAAAGACGAACCACCTGCTCCTACTGATTCGAGCACTCCAGCTGAGATAGCTCTTTATAACCAATGGGAGCGGTCCAACCGCGTTTGTGCCATGTTTATAAGAGCTAAGATATCTCCAAGTATTCGTGGTTCAATTGCTCAGCATAGCAATGCTAAGGCTTTATTAGAGGCTATAGATGCGCAGTTTGAAAATTCTGAGAAGGCGCATGCCATGACCCTGATTATGAAGTTTTCATCATTGAAGCTCACTAGTGTTAGAGGTGTGCGTGAGCACATCATGCAAATGAGGAACATTGCGGCTCAGCTTAAGAACCTTGAGGTTGAGATATCTGAATCATTCATTGTGTATTATATTCTGAACACTCTCCCACATCAGTATGCACCTTTCAAGATCTCTTATAACACACATAAGAATAAATGGTCTATTAATGAACTCATGACCATGTGTGTTCAAGAGCAAGAAAGACTGGTTATGGAATTGGGAGAAAGTGCTCATTTGGCAACACAAGGAAAGAATAAGGGCTATGGCAAGCATAAGGGAAAAGGTAAAATACCTCCCAAGCTGACATTAAGAAAGAATCCAAGTGTTTCTTCTGTAGACAGAAGGGGCATATAAGGAAGGATTGTGTCAAATTTAAGGCCTGGCTCGAGAAGAAAGATAATCCAATCTCTTGTGTTTGTTATGAATATAATATGACTGATGTAAGTCACAACACTTGGTGGATTGATTCTGGATCTATAATCCATATTTCGAATTCCTTGCAGGGTTTTCAAAACCACCGGAAGCCAGTGGGAAGTGAACAAAGCATCTATTCAGGAAACAAGATGCGTTCGCATGTGGAAGCTATTGGGACATATAGACTAGTTCTCAATAGTGGTTTTGTTTTAGATTTGGAAAAGACCTTTTATGTTCCTAGTTTTTCTAGAAACTTAATTTCAGTTTCAAGACTTGTACCTTTGGGATACTCTTTTAACTTTTCAGATTCAAACTTTTGTTTATCATTTAAATCTGAAATTGTCGGGAGTGGTATTTTGTCTGATGGTCTTTTTCGAATTAATTTACAAGACAATGCCTATTATGATGCGATGCATGTTCATGATAAAGCTGGTATGAAATGATGTGTTGTGAAAGAACATTCCTCTATGTTGTGGCATCGGAGATTGGGACATATCTCCATAGAAAGAATTAAGCGATTGGTAAATGATGGAGTACTTGGTACTTTAGATTTTACTGATTGTGATACTTTTGTGGACTGCATAAAGGGAAAGCAGACTAACAAGTCAAAGAAAGGCGCCAAGAGGAGTACAGAAATATTAGAAATCATACATACGGATATTTGTAGTCCGGATATGGACTCATGTGGTCAGAAATATTTCATCTCCTTTATAGATGATTATTCACGTTATATGTATCTCTACTTGATTCATAATAAATATGAAGCATTAGATGCCTTTAACGTATTTAAGGCGGAAGTAGAGAAACAATGCAATAAGCAAATTAAGATCGTGAGATCAGATAGAGGTGGAGAATTCTATGGTAGATACACTGAAGATGGATAAGCACCTGGTCCATTTGCAAGATTTCTTCAAGAGCATGGGATAGTTGCCTAATATACTATGCCTGGTTCTCCGGACCAAAATGGCGTAGCGGAAAGAAGAAATCGAACCTTATTAGACATGGTGCGTAGTATGCTTAGTAGCTCCAAACTTCCTAAATTCTTATGGACTGAAGCACTTAAGACGGTAGTGTACATATTAAACCGAGTTTCGACCAAGGCTGTCCCAAGGACACCTTTTGAGTTATTTAAGGGTTGGAAACTGAGTTTGCATCATGTGCGTGTTTGGGGATGCCCGTTTGAAGTAAGAATTTATAATCCACAAGAAAAGAAGTTGGACCCAAGGACTATAAGTGGGTATTTCATTGGATATGCCGAAAGGTCCAAGGGATACAGGTTTTATTGTCCATCTCATACCACTAGGATTGTGGAATCAAGAAATGCTAAATTTCTTGAAAATGACTTGATCAGTGGGAGCGATCGACCAAGGGATCATGTTCCTAAGGAAGATCATTCAGACACTCAACTTTCCACCTCAAGTTTAAGATTGGTTGCTGCTCATAATGCCCCTTCAGTTCAGCCGGCTATTGAACAACCAATTGTTGAAGTTTCACAACCTGCTGATATTGATCTAGTAGATCTAGTTGTTCAGCAATTACCAGAAACTGTTGAACAACCAGTTGAGCAACATGCTCCTCAAGAGAATGTTGATCCAACATTGAGAAGATCTGCTAGAACAAGGAAATCGGCTATTCCTAGTGATTATATTGTGTATTTACAAGAGTCTGACTACAATATTGGAGCTGAGAATGATCCTGAAACGTTTTCACAAGCCATGGATAGTGATAAATTCAATTTGTGGTACAATGCCATGAAGGAAGAGATGAGTTCTGTGGCATCTAACAAAGTCTGGGATTTGATTGAGTTACCTGATAGTGCGAAGGCTATTGGTTGTAAATGGGTCTTCAAAACTAAGAAAGATTCATTGGGTAACATTGAAAGATATAAAGCTAGACTTGTTGCCAAAGGATTCACTCAAAAAGAAGGAATCAATTATACTGAGACTTTTTCTCCTGTATCTAAGAAAGATTCTCTTCATATTGTTTTGGCATTGGTTGCCCATTTTGATATGGAATTACATCAGATGGATGTGAAAACGACGTTCCTCAATGGAGAACTAGAGGAGGAGGTTTACATGAAACAACCTGAAGGATTCTCCTCTAGTAAAGGTGAGCATTTGGTGTGCAAGCTTAAGAAATCTATATATGGCTTGAAACAAGCATCCCGCCAATGGTACTTAAGGTTTCATGATGTTATCTCTTCATTTGGTTTTATAGAGAATGTCATGGATCAATGTATATACCAGAAGGTTAGTGGGAGCAAAATTTGTTTTCTTGTGCTGTATGTGGATGATATACTACTTGCAACCAATGATAAGGGGTTGCTACATGAGGTGAAACAATTCCTCTCTAGGAGTGTTGACATGAAGGATATGGGTGATGCATCTTATGTCATTGGCATTAAGATCCATAGAGATAGATCTCGAGGAATTTTAGGACTATCTCAAGAAACCTATATCAATAAGGCCCTAGAGAGATTTCAGATGAAAGATTGTTCACCAAGTATAGCACCCATTGTGAAGGGTGACAGGTTCAATTTGAACCAATGCCCGAAGAAAGATCTAGAAAGGGAACAAATGTGCAACATTCCATATGCTTCTGCTGTTGGAAGCTTGATGTATGCTCAGGTTTGCACTCGACCTGACATCGCTTTTGCTGTTGGAATGTTGGGAAGATATCAGAGTAATCCAGGTTTAGACCACTGGAGAGCTGCAAAGAAAGTGTTGAGATACCTTCAAGGTACCAAAGACTGTATGCTTATGTATAGACGGACTGACAACCTGGAAGTGATCGGTTATTCGGATGCAGACTTCGCGGGTTGCATTGATTCACGAAAATCAACATCTGGATACATTTTCATGTTAGCTGGCGGAGCCGTGTCATGGAGAAGTGCCAAGCAGACTTTGACTACTACTTCCACTATGGAGGCTGAGTTCATTTCTTATTTTGAGGCTACCTCGCATGGTGTATGGTTGAAGAGTTTCATTGCTGGGCTTAGAATTATTGATTCTATTTCTAGGCCATTAAGAATATATTGTGACAATTCAGCTGCAGTTTTTATGGCTAAAAATGCCAAAAGTGGCAGTCGAAGTAAGCATATCGACATTAAGTATTTAGCCATAAGGGAGCATGTTAAGGAGAATAAAGTGGTCATTGAACACGTTAGCACTGAATTGATGATAGCTGATCCTTTAACTAAAGGCATGCCACCGATGAAGTATAAGGATCATGTAACTAGTATGGGAATAGGTCCCATTACGTGATTTGTCGACATATGAACAATTTTTGTTGTATGGAACTCTTATTTAGTTGTAATGTTGATTCTCAATTTTTGTGTACACATTTTTGTTGTTTATGAGAATAACATTTATCCTTGGTTCTAGAATAAACATGAGGTTTACTCATTTAGATATGTTGTCACATATAGGCTGATATTAAAGAAATAAGATGCATTGTGATACATGGAAGGTATTACTCACTCTTAGAGGACATGTCGCCATGATCCATGTGTTTTGTTTCTTTTCTTTAAGCATAAAGTTTTCGTGGAATTAGTTGAATGATTCATATGATGAATGATGGGATCAAGTGGGAGAATGTTATTTATTTTTTGTGATCCCACATTTATACCCAAATTTTCTCCTAAAAGTTGCGACTATTCGACATGAAGATTTCCACGCTTCGTTCCTTTTCGTTGACAACCGCTCGTCTTGATGGGAGACAATATATAAGGAACGTACGTTCATTTCTGACGGGTG
Source organism: Eucalyptus camaldulensis (assembly GCA_019915185.1). Taxonomy (NCBI): domain Eukaryota; kingdom Viridiplantae; phylum Streptophyta; class Magnoliopsida; order Myrtales; family Myrtaceae; genus Eucalyptus; species Eucalyptus camaldulensis. Next base: position 18,356,609 of record JAHSVA010000005.1, read on the forward strand.
ATCAAGGTCTAATACAAAATCCTCACATTTAGAATACACCATCAGTTCATGAGGAAATTTGGTTAGTAGAGTGCGCCCATTGCTTTCTTGATTTTTCAGGAGATTCGACGAACGTGAATGCAAACAATGGCTTGAGGTTTGTCTATAAACGATCTTGGCTTCCGCATATGAATTATTTATATACACCATCAGTTCGTGAGGAAATTTGGTTAGTAGAGTGCGCCCATTGCTTTCTTGATTTTTCAGGAGATTCGACGAACGTGAATGCAAACAATGGCTGGAGGTTTGTCTATAAACGATCTTGGCTTCCGCATATGAATTATTTATATCTTACAGAAGCCGCACGCGTCCAACGTCTCCACCGAATTTGCTGCCGTTGCCATGTCCATCAAGACCGAAACAACGGCCAGCACGTCTCCAACAGTCCACCGAAGACGCTAGCTCTCTTGCTCGGTTTCCCCCTAGCTCGACGCCAACGAAATTCTCCAGCAAAGTCAGTAGGTCTTTAGCACTAGCGAAGTTGCTTCGCTTCTTCTTTCTATACAGCATGGCCCAACACACCAACAAGCAGCCCATAGTTTGGCCCGCATCATCAGCAGCCCAGTTCAGTTTTCAACCCAGCAAGGCCCGCAATTTGGCCCAAGAATTCAACAGTTCAGTCCTCCTTGAAGTCCAGCGAATTCGGTCCAGCAAGCCCGCAATCCCCAGTCCATTTGAAGCCCATCTCCAAAGTTCAGCCCATCTTGGATCCGTGAAGTAGGCCCAAGTTGCAGCCAAGCCAAAGCCCAGACCAAGCCCAGCAATTTGCTATGGGCTTGCAAGGCCTTTGGGCCCGGCCCGAGTGATCGTCGACGTAGCCCAAATTCGGCTGCCGTCGCGCCATCGTGGTGTTCCGGTCATTGCTTTGCACAAGTGAGTTTTACTCACTAAACCCCTCTTAGTGAGCTAATAATGCTTAGGGATTGTTTAGATTTAATTAAGTGTAATTAGGTGGTTACATTAGTTTAGAATAATTAAATTAGTGACTTAATAATGCATGTTATGTGGTTAGATATAGCCATTAGCAAGTAGACACGCTATATTATTTATTGAACAGGTCTCGGTAATATTCCGGGTCCGTCTTGGCTTCCAATTAGGCGATACAAGCCTAAATTTGATTTTTAGTATTTATTTATTAATTTTCGAAATTAATTAATCAATTATTTTTTTTTCGGAAATTAGGTTGGCATAGCTGATGACGAAATTTCATTCTGATTATCGTGGTGCAGTCCGTTTATCTATTTAAGCTTTGAATCGTGCTGAATTGATTTTAATTGTGGAATTTTAGGATATATTCTTAAATAGTTGTTTTTGATTATTTGATTGAGAATGATCGGATATCATTTGTCAGTATTGATAGTAAAGTGGTGGTTTAGTATGGCATCTAAAAGGATACGTGAGCTTGGTGATTTGATGCATCACTTTGGTGAATCTATGCCTAAGAGAAGGCATGTGGGCCCAACGATTTGAGTGTGGCATTGTTAAAAGGACATGTGGGCTCGGTAACCTGATGTGTCACTTTGGCAAACTAGTGCATTAGAGAACGCACGTGGGTTAGTGTTGAGTACAGCATTGTGAAAGGGGCACGTGGGCTCGGTGATTCGATGCATCATTTTGGTGAACTAGTACCTTAGAGAGTGCACGTGGGCCCAAGGATTGAGTATGCCACTTGATAGAGGTCACGCCCATTGGGCCGTAAATTGCCATTTGATAGAGGTCGCGCTCGTTGAGCCGTAAATTGCCACTTGATAGGGGTCGCGCCTAATAAGGCCGAAATCTGCCTCCTTTGAAAGGTTGCACCCATTGGGCCGTAATTTGCCACCTAAGATAAGTCGTGTCATTTGGACCGTAATTGTTACCAAGAAATTTGATAGATTGTGCTCGTGGAGCCGTGAGTAAAACTTGAGACTGAATAAGGGAGACGACTGGGGAATGGTCGAATTGACATATAATCGACTAGTTCAATTGATCAAGACATCGATCTGTGATGTGACTATTTGAGTGCCTATTGAACTGTGCTAATATGGAGGTGGAATCTGAGGTTAAGGTAAGTCCTTTAACCCATGTGTGCATAATCAGCTCAAGTGTATTGGTTTACTAATCGGGTTTTAGGAGGTAGAACTCGCTGAGACATAGTCTCATCCCGGTTATGGGACAATATTTCAAGACCCTGATGAGGACCTGAGGAGAAAGAACCCAAAGAGGAGTACCTGGAGGAGAACCCCAAGAATGATCCAGAGTAGGATCCTGATGAGGATTGAGACTCCATTCCTATTTGATGACTTTTGTCGTGGAACCTGTTTGAGTAGAAACCGACCTTTTAGTATGGCTTGTATATGTATATATATGACTGAGTTGTTATATATGTACATAAGGGTGTTGGTTTTCAAATTCAAGGTTTTAGTCCTACTTATCTATCACATTACTTTATTGTTTGGGGATTCTTATTATATGCTTCCGCATGCGTAATAAAAACGAAAGGGTCGGCGATGCGTCCTAGGACGTCGCTATTAATCGACTAGGTGAGGGATGGGCACGTGTTCGAGGATCAGGACGTGACATCCGACCCACCCAAAGATCAAATTGATTAAACATGTTCGACAAGTCTAGATGACTAAGCTCAAGTGTTCATATACATATAGTAGCAGCTCCACAGTTTTTACATTAAAAATCTATTAGGGAGCTCTGCAATAATGGGATTGAATTGCAATATCGAAGTTAAACATAGACCTTTTTTTAACGTTCTTTATACCCGATCAAGGGTTAGACCTTTGTGGTCGACTAATTTTTGAAGAAGCTTGACCTCATTGGACTTGAGAAACATGAGCAAGCACCTGAACACAAAATTATGTACAGCCTATAGTAAGAAAAAGGATAGACACCAACAAAATCGTTGACAGCATCAAAAATCAAGCTTGAGGATCAAGCATCACTGTACATTATACAATGGAGCACTTACTTATGTAAAACATCATTGGAAAGTCTGTTAAGGCATTAGACAAGAAATATTGGGGACTAACCTAAAGTAAACATCATTTCCATAGTGCACAAAAAAACCAGTTCCACAGCAATATCACAAAATGTTGGCATACTTATTCATTTATTAGACATGTAACGCATTGCTGCGACAACAGTGCAAAAAATCAAAGCCTCGACTCGATCGCCCTTGAAGTTACTATACATTGTGCGATTCACTCCCTGACCTTCGAAAGTAGTCATCTGGAAAACAATAACGAATGATAATCAAGAGAGTTCTAAGGAGGGGAGGAGACATATTTTTCCATCAATATTCGTTATTAATTCTAACTACCGCAAGAGTTCAGCTAGGAACTTCCAGATAATTGTAGTTTTTAGAAAATCTAGGAAAATCTGGAAAGAAAAAATTGATCAATAGTTTAACAACTACGAACTTTTTTTTTTTCCTTTTGTTTTTGATGGTGTTTTCAGGAGCGGTTGATTGATGAAACTACCCTCTACCCGGACTTTCCCGATTTTTCCGATGGTCAAAGTCTTTTAAGATTTTGCTTAGGACTAGACCTTTTAAGGTCTTGCTTAGGATCATTCTTACAGGAATTTCCCTAGCCGCTATATTTATCGAGGCACAGGAGCTACCTCTACCCCACTTGTTTAACGCCGGAAGGGGAAGCTGTGTGTAGCCCCGGCGAGTTGCTTAAGGCAACCAATCTATTATCAGCCATAAAAGGCAAAGGCACAAATTAAAGTAACTTTAATTTACCGATTTGGTGGTCATTTCTGCCTTTCCCACGGCTTTCCGTTCACTTCAGGCCCACCACGTAACACGCGCTGGTACGAGACGCATCCCACTGACTACATGATGCTTCTCCTAAAATATACTCCGGTGGTGGAACTGCTTTCGCGAATTCCCACTGAATTAGACAGCGACCCGATAATTGTTGGCCATGATCCAAGGTATCTAATTGACTGGCTGGTTATCTGATTGGACCTTGATTGATTCCGTATCTCCAGACTTTTTCAAAAGTTTTCTTTTGATCAAAGTCATCGGCAATGCATTCCCCCCCCCCCCCCCTCCCCCCCTTTTTTTTTTGGGTTTAGGCATTCCCCTATTTTTATGTAAAAATATAAAGACAGCTTCACGCTGAGATCTTCTTCTTTAAAAAATACAGTTTGCAATGTATAGCTAGGTTCAGCACCTTTAATACTATCACTACATGAAGAAAACAATATATTGAACCACCACAGATTAAACGCCTTTGAAAAACATCCGAATTTAGACTTAGATTGGGAGACATAAGCTCCCAAATCTAGATCTAAATTACCAAATCTTGGGGAAGTCATCGAACCACATATTGAGCATCGTGTTGGCTGGGCTGATGATGATGTTCTTACTAGTTTTCAACTGCAAGTAGATTTATTCACCATAATGAGCAAAAAAAAAAAAAAAAGTAATAAAGATGATTGAAAAAATACACTTGACAAGGCCTAAAGAGATTTCCATGTTAGATCGGGAGAGAAAAAGCAAAATATCAAAGTCTTGAAAAGAAAAACAGAGCAAAGCAAGCTCATAGTTTCTTGAAACTGAGAGCTTATGAGAGGATTACTGACATTGAAGGGTTTCGAAATGGTGGTCGGTTTAGGTTGTCCAATTTGGGCAGTTGTAGTGTAGTCATCAAATCGATTGAGGAGATGCTCAATTCATGATTGAGGAACTATAGCAGACATACTCAAGAGTTCAAACAAATGTACTTGGGAATCCGGAAACTGACGAAGGCTTTTAGCAGATAACAAATGAACTGAAGATGGCCAATTTGCACAGGTCCGCAACTGACGAATGGCTCCATCTTTGATTTAGATAAATTTCAGCAAATGCCTGGTCAAGTATGGTCAGCGTCGTCTCTGACGTCTGGCTCTGCTGACCTCCTCCTCGGGCAATCCTCGTGGCTTGTGAAGATCTTTTGCCGTCTCATTCGGAAACAATCTATCCACGCGGCAAAGCAGTGAACGGAGCACCTTTGAGCTGATGGCATCTGCAGTTAACTCGTTTTAGACTTTTCTTAGTGACAGATAGAAATGAAATGCTGCATAGTGTTTAACCTTGTGCCAGTCTCTAGACGTGGTTTGATTTGTTTTCCGTGGAAGAATGCATGTGCCACGCTCAAGAAGAGCTAGACTTTCGAAACCGCAGGATCAAAGTAGCCTGATTTGAGTTTACCCCTTTTTTAGGAGGAAGGAGATGACTGTGGTTCTGCACCAATAGCTATTCCCAGGCTTATTTCTTAGTCCAATTCAGTTTCATCCATACTACCAATTAGTGAAATGACCAAATTTCCATTTTTCGAGGAAACCTGTAAAATTGTTACTTTGCTGTTAGCATTCAAATCCACAAATTCCGATTTCAAAGATAAATTTGCTAGAGATTTAACATCTTATCCACTTACCACATCTATAATTTCCATCATTGAGAAATACCATGCCATGTTGGAATGGGAACAAGATGACTAGATTTGAAGACCCCGTTAGGTGCCGGGATCTGAATGCACTCGTCACTGACAGCAATGTTGTGTGCTGAGAAATGAGTGAAAATCGCAAAAGTAAATTTGAGGAAATTTAAAAAGTAGAGTAGTCGGCCATCTGCTCATTCTTGAAGATCGTAAAAGTCCGGTGAGGATGGTGAGGGTCTCGTGTGCGAAGGTGCTTAGGAGGCTGAAGCAGAGTCAATTGCACTTCAGCAACCTCTTCTCTGGCAACTACCCGGAGAGATCTGGCGGCAATGGCGAATGAGGTCGTGCGGATGGCGTTGGACATGGGTTGTCTTCAGTGTAAGGAAGGAGAGGGGAAGAAAAGAAGAAAAACAAGTAATTTGATTAAAAAAAAAAAATTCACTTTAGGAATCGTATTTATTTTATTCAGCCTTTTTTTTTTTTTATGATAAAAGTGCTAACTTTTTGATTGTCAGAAAAATTACTTGCTAATCTGCCAATGAGGTTAAGCCCTTATTTCAAAATGACTTATTTACTTTAAACTTATATTTAAAACAAAATTCACTCTAAGCATTTTTTTGAAAAATCCCTCCTTTGCATTCTTATTTAGAATTTTCCCTTTTATTTATTCTTTTCAAGCACAACTTTCTTCCAAATTATTTTGCTTACGCTTAACCTAAAACATGTGTCTACGTTACATTTAACTCCCTTGAAAGTTACAAGCGGTGGAAACTTATATTCGCTCTAGCTAGATTGTACACTACGCATATGTCATTCCTTGCTTTTCTTTCGTCTTTCGGTACGCATTTCTAGTTTCCATTAATACTGTCGATGTAAACATTGCCAACAATGATTATCCATGAGAATCAAGTGGTTGATTTTCAGCCTATTTTCCATGATTGAACAACATGTGATACAAAATTACTTCGTTTTAGCTGATATAGCGATCCGGTTATCGTTGGCCATCTTACATAATACATTGCTATGTAGTAATTTGGATAATTTTCTTGAGAGAGGGAATGGGCTATGAAGGTGGAGGAAATTGATTCTTGGTTATTTGGCTAGAGAATTTGATGGTATTTACAAGAATGTCTCGTTATCTACGTTTGTCCTATGTGTAATGAATGACAACACATCAACGATGGTGCGCCATCATTAGAAGTGCAAGCAATAGAAATTGCTTAATCTGCCTAACTCCCGCCCTATTGCCATTGGACTGTTCAAACAATAATCATCTAAAAAGAACCAAAGGAAGCAAAATAAATAATGAAAAAAACTAAACACGATTCCAAGCAAAAAGAAGGATCATAACCATTAACAAAATATTAAATTAGGACGCAATGGTGGAAACAATTGGACGTTAGGCATAGGTCCAATAATTATTTGTGGAATTTGGATGGGCCCCAGATGGAAACGGTTTCACTGCATACGCGCTCAGCATGAACAAAAGTTGGTAGGGCATCTACTAGCGCAATAGTGTTGTCCTTTGCTCCTTTTTGCACTTAATTTCTTCACCTTTATTGCTTCGTGGTGTCCAATTCGAGAGAGAGAGAGAGAGAGAGAGAGAGAGAGAGAGAGAGAGAGAGAGAGTCCGACGTCTGTTCCCAAATCCCCCCGCTATCAAATGTTGGGTAGGCCATTTCGTCCTGTTCGTTCATTCGACCAGAAAAGGCAATGTAAAAACAAATATTTTATCCTATTCAAGAAGAAAATTGCCACTTGCTCATCCATTTTCATACTGAGGTTGTAGCAAGAAATTTAGATTTCAGGACCTCTAGATTATTTAATCATGTATACTTTCTTATACTTCAATTTTTCTTTTAGATCAGTTGACACTTTGTACTCATTCGAACTTGATCACTAACTAACATATGTGTGGGGATTCAAACTCCCACTTTCTTGTTCGAAATTTTCTAGTTGAAACTAAAATTCGAGGCATAATTATTTTTTGAAGCTCTTTCTCAATGGTGTGATTCTTTTGTAGTCTAGTCCGCTTCCCTTGATATTATAATGATTTGATTATTTTATCTATTTTCAAAAGCACTACTATGAAAATATTTATGGAAATAATGGGTTGAATCATGGCATGTGCCCTTGCATCTTTTCCTTACAAGGGACTACGTGAAGGTAGACATATGAGACGAGGTTGCGTACTTTCCTGTGTAATTGTGTGATGTTTGGTATGTAAGTTTTAATTGACATGATACGGGAAAATATGATTGGGAAGATAAATTTGAAATTCAAAGCAGAATGAGTACAATATCATTTTTATTTGTGATCGTTACATATATATATATATAATTTTTTATTTAATTTGTGTCTATTATTATTTTTAAAATATCTTATTTAGTTCTATTATGGTGGTTAATATTTTAAGGCTGTTTCTCACTAATCCCCATTTTAGAAAACAAGCCCAAGACGTCCCATCTCTTTCCTCCAAGTGCTTAACAAAATATGAACAAATTGTGAAAAGCGGAAAAAGAGCGTTTCGGCTTATGAAAGATGAGCCCTCATGCACTCTTGCACCAAAACTAAAGCAATGACCATGCTCGGACGATTTTTACAGATCAGGGTATTTCCTGATTCCTTTCGTTTTTTTCTTCTTCCTCTTTTATACAAATAGACAAGCGACGGAAACTAACATATATTGAATATTTTGATGATGTAAACATCTTTTGATGGGATAATGGAGCAAGAAGGAAGTTATTTTAAGAGAAGGAGACATGTGGGATCGAAAATTGGAAATAAGTGAAGAGTTGAGCATTTTATTCAAGGAAGTAGTACAAAATCGTGTTCTACCTTACTCGACCCATTTTAGTAGGAAAGCCCAAGATGTCCCATCTCTTTTTGAGCATCCAACGAAGGAGGCCGGGGAAATGCTTCAAGAGATAAAGTGGAAATGAAGACTCGTCATCCATCGACCAGATGGGATCAGATTTCGAGCTAGTAATCTCCAAAATGTAATTGCTTCTCATCAGAGACTCGTCTGCGCACAGCATGGGGTCATAGCTGCATGGAGATTTCTTTATCTGAATCAAGCATCTCATGATGAGCGGTAGGAGATACACGACATATCACGATGCAGTTGAGATGGAATAAAATTGATATCGCACGTAATAATCATTCAGCTGAACAGCTCCGGCCATCGAGTTCATTCACTGGGAGGTGAGCGATGATGGGCCACTCCTCGGCAGCTTCAGGCTGGTGCCGCCGGCTCAATTCCCCACATCCCACACCAAATTTTCTGATTAAAGTGAGGCGACATACTCCCTGCGGTATGAATGAGAATTTCCAATAATAAAACAAAAAGATCTGCCCCGTGCTCGTTGCGTTGCTGCCGTCACAGCTGCCACCACCACTGCTGCAGCCACTGCTGCTGCCGCCCCACCGCCATTGTCACTGCTTTTCCTCTTTGTATGACCGAGCACTGTGACAAATGTCTGTCAACCATCTAGTGTTCAATTGTTGCAATCTCATGGAATCAGACTACTTGGAATGAAAATCCTTTGATGGATTCCTTGTCCATTGAACTAAACGAGGCGTTAATGTTTGAATTTACTGTCAAATACTCACTCCGTGCCACTGATAAAGCAAGAGTGTACACTAGATCGTGCATTTTGAATAGCAAAGACTCAACGAACTCCTCAGCTTCTTTTTGTCATGATCTTTGCCAACTTCTTCTGGTGCTTGGTTTTCGCGCAACGGACTTATTAGTCCACACGTGTTCAGAAGATTGCTCAAAAGAGAGCAGCCGTGCCAATAATCTTTGGAAACGATGAATGAAAATGCAGAACATCTTTTCATTTGGTGCGGCAAATTGTTGACACTAGGTTGAGAAGGATGTCCTGTTGTCTTCGCATCGATTCCCACATGCTGCCATTGTCTCTTATCGATGCTTTTAGCATGAAGTTAGCCCCCAAGAGATTTAACAGCAGGGGGAACTTCCTTGCATTTGTTGAAGATTTTGACTACAATCGCCCAACGTTCCATTTCTCGCTTGCGGTCAAATGCCCATCTGCTGAAAAGCAAGAGAGTGTCCTCAGAAGAAGGGCCTTTAGCTTGAATGCTAACTGAATTACCATCAGATAAGCGATTTCGTGACTGCAAGAGGTTGCAACTAGAGAACTTCCCTTAGCGCCTTCCATAGTAAAAACGTTCCAGATCATTCTATTTTATAAGCAATTGACGGAATATTAAGGTTTTAATATGGTGTGAGTCAACCATTGGTTCTTCCAGTTCATATATGTTAATGACCATCTTTTTGTTTCCTACTCTCAGGCCGAAAAATGATTTCAGCTTCGAAAGATCCCAACTTGGCTAAAATTAAGGACTGAACCCCTCAACCTCACTCTCTAGTGTAGTTATCAAATCAGTTAAGGAGGTGTTGAACTTATGAGGAACTGCATATATAATCATGAGTTCAAACGAACGTACTTGGGAGACTACCACTGACAAAGGCTTTGAGCAGAGAACAAAAACTTTATATTGTTCACGCAATTAACCTTTGTGCATTAACTTTTCATAAGATCCAATCTTAACAGAAAAAGGAGAAAAAATATTCGTCCTATTTAGATGTGAAGTATAACAAATTAAAAATTGGAAAATCAATGCAGTTTTCCAAATGCATTGTTTTGAGAAAACTCTTTAGTAGTCTCGAAGAAAATTATAAAAGATCAAGTAACTACCTCTAATTTACCAAAAATAAGATTTAGTGATGTGTCATGATCTGACACGCTATCCATAAATGAAGATAGGGATAATTGCAATTTTTTTTTTTTGGTCGAGAATATGACTGATATATTACGTAGTCGAAATCTTGGAAGTTACATCAAGAGCGTCTTCGCAAAGTAAATCTAACAAAGCAAAAGGGGGGTGTGATACCCAATTAGTAGGAAGAAGCTTTAAACGGTGTGCCTTAGCAAGCTAGTCTGCTGCTTTGTTGGCTTCTCTTCTACAATGGGCCGGTGTTAGGCCTGGTAATTCTTTCATCTTCACTCTAGCCCGGTCCACTAGTGGGCGTGTTTTCTAGCCGCTTTCCTCTAGCTTTTCGATGGATTGCACAAGCTCCCAACAGTCAGAGAGTACTTGGAGTTTGAGTTGAGTTCTATTCGGGGGAAACATGAGAAGGAGGAAGTCTAGGGTTTCTACAAGAGCTGCGGCCTCTGCTTGTTCCGTCGAATTGGTGTCCATTGATTTGGTGAAGCCATCCAATACTCTTCCCATGGAGTCTCGGCATATGCAAGCAACAGCTCCCCTTTTTGATTGTGCCGTATCAGATCTGGCGACGGACCCATACAAAGGAATCTGCAAGTTGGATCCGGAGGACTCATGGTGAGAATCGTCGGCTGGAGAGGCTAGATTCTGGAAATTGGCATCATTACGTCTCGGGGCTTCATCGTGGGTATGATTCATGGTGCTTGGGGCTACTGTTCTATCATCCTCGAAGATGGGATAGTTTCCTGGTTGGGAGTAGTCTTCTGTCAAGGGGGATACGGCCTCGTCCAATGCTCAATAGTAAGTTCACTGACAAAACCGAGCTTCTCTTTACTGTTTACCTCAAAATTTAGGTGTTCATTTGTTTCGGACGAGTCTTCTTCTGAGGAGACAAGGTAGTGGTTTTGCTCAGATCCTCTGTTTTGTTCGGTTTTAGGATGAGCGTGCCTTGGAATGGATGTGTTGGGTCCCCGTTGGCAACTCCGGGCAGCTATTGCAAGTGAATCAATGTTTCTCCAGACCGGTTTAGCTGTTGATTTACTTAAGTTCAATTCTAGTATAGTGGAGGGGTTTGGGGGTTCATCGGGTTGCTGTTGGGAGGGTCCTCCTGGGGGATCTGATGGGGATTTGTCTGTATTCTCATATCCTCCACCTTGAGAAGTTTCAATCAGAAAGGAGGCGTCAATATTGATGAGGATGGTATCAGGGTTTGGGGGTTGCCACTTCTGATTTGAGGTACCCTATTTCTGATGTTTCGCCTGCTTTACATTCCAATTCGCAAAACTGTCATGTGATGTTGAAGCGTTGAACAGGGTACTAAGTGGGTTCAGGGGGTTTTGCCGAAATATAAAATGGTTGTCCTTCCAAATCCACCACAGGACTGATGCAAGCTGGGCAAATGTTGGTATTCTCCGTGGATCTTCTTTAACTTTAAGTAGCCATTCATCAAAGTGGGTTAACCCTACTCTTGTTATTTGTCCTTGTAGGGAATAGGTGTTCCAGATTAGAGAAGTCCGTGGACATAGTAACAGGGTGTGCTCTAACGTTTCTGGTTCAAGTTTGCAAATCGGGCAATTTGGGGCAGGTACTACTTTCCTCTTGAACAAATTTTCCATGGTTGGCAGTGCATTCTGACATGCATTCCATAGGAAGAATTTAATCTTGGGTGTAATTACCGACTTCCAGACAAGCTTCCACAATTCTGGTTTTGGTTGGTAAGATGTGGTTGGAGAGAATGATTGTGAATTGACTTTAGTACTCCGGTGAATGTGGTAACCACTTCTCACTGTGTAATTTCCCGACTTATTACCTGTCCAAACTAGCTTATCTTCTGTAGAGGGGAGACCTATAGGTATGGTTTTGATCTCCATTACTAACCGCTCATCAAACATAGCCCTCAGCAGATTTTCATTCCATTGTGCTGTTTCCATATCTATTAACTCAGCTACTTTGCATGGCTCATTCCTAGTTGTTGTGCCGCTTATAGGTCCGTTTTAAAGCCATTTATTTTCTCTGATAGAGATTCTTTTTCCGTTTCCTACCGCCCACCTAAGTTGTGGGGCAATAACATCTCTCCTTGTTAATAGACTTTGCCATCCCCATGAAGGATTTGATCCTTTCCCTGCTTGCCAAAACTTGCAATTAGGGTAGTATAACCCCTTCATAATTCTGCTCCAAAGAGTTTCTGGATGTTGGGACATTCGCCATGCTTGTTTACCTAACATTGCTTGATTGAACGCAATAAGGTCCTTGAAGCCAAGTCCCCCTTCCTCCTTCCGAACCTTTAAAGTTTCCCATCTTTTTCAGTGTAATCCAGCTGATTTATTGCTATTCCTCCACCAGAAATTAGCTATTTATTTTTCTATAGCTTTGCAAATGGAGACTGGGATTTTAAACACTGACATCGCATATTGAGGAATCGCCTGCACCACAAATTTAATAAGTATTTCTCTTGCTTTTGATAACAGGTTTTCTTTCCAACTCTCTAGTTTCATGTTGACCTTTGCAAGGATCCATGCAAACATGTCCTTCTTGGTAGCACCCCAATCCAACGGAACACCTAGGTATTTTCCTATTTTAAGAATCTCTGAAACTCTGAACTCTGCTGCCATATTTCTCTTTAAGCTGTCCGGACAGCCTTTGCTGAAATAGATGCCTGATTTGTTTAAATTTATGGCTTGTCCTGAAGAATAACAGTATTGATGTAAGATAGATGCCAGATTTTGACATTCTAGGACCGTTCCATTAAAGAAGAATATAGAATCATCCGCAAATAGTAGATGGGGGAGTGTAGGGCAATTTCTATTTAACTTTATTCCCCTGAGAGAACCGCTGCTATAGCTTCTTTCATCATATAGGATAGGACATTAGCCACTATAATAAAGAGATAGGGGGAAATTGGATCCCCTTGGCGAATTCCTCGGGTTGGATTGAAATACGGCATAGGATTTCCATTGAATCTTATGCTGAAGGAGACTGTAGACACACACTGCATGATCCACTGTACCCATTTCCCACAAAAACCCATCTTTATAAGGCATTCTTTAAGAAAGTCCCATTCTATTCTATCATATGCCTTTTGCATATCTAATTTTAGGACAGCTTGGAACCACTTCTTCCTTTCTCTGGTTCTTACTTTGTGTAGAACTCCTGCACAATCAGAATGTTGTCTTGAATTTGCCTGCCCTCTACAAAGGCACTTTGTTCTGTTGTTATTAGATTTGGAAGCAACGGTTTGAGCCTGTTTGTGAGGATTTTAGAAATGATTTTGTATACAAAGTTGCAAAGATTGATTAGGCGAAATTGTTCTAGCTTTTTCGAGTTAGGTATTTTGGGGATGAGGATGATAGCGGTTTTGTTTAGGTCAGGGTTAAGTATTCGAGTCTCAAAGAATTGTTGTATCTCTGTGAAAAAGTCTTGGTTGATAACCTGCTAGTGATTTTGGAAGAATATTCCATTAATTCCATCCGGTCCAGGAGCTTTAGGGCGCGCATGAAAAAATTTCTGTTTCTCGATTTCTCTGTTTCTCTGTTCCCTGGAACAGGTTTGGAACAGAAATCCGTTTGGTAAAGCAATTTGATTTCTCTATTTCTGAAACAGATTTCTATTCCAGAAATAGAGAAATTGAAGAAATCAGAAGCTGAAATTTTTAACTTCTCAGTTTCTGAAATAGAAATTAGAAATTGAAATCAAACCATATAAAAGAACCTTGCGCTTTCTTGCTAACTTAATTCACTTATAACCACAACTTCACAAATTATTGCTAATTTTCTTTTTCTTATTTTGCTCAAGTTTTTTTTTTTTTTGCATTTTTTTTGATAACTTCCTCTTTAGGATGAAAGGCAATCGAATGTGTCCTCAATTTTCAAAACGATCAAAGGTCTTAAATGATTACTAAAAAACAATGGGGCTCTTTCCTCCTAGAAAAGGCACACACATGGCCAGTTGAAGAAAAAGTTCTTACATAATAGATGAATAAAAAACGTGCATAGAAATTTAACCTTATTTTTTTTTACTGATTTAAAATTCTTGCAAAATCAAAAAATTAGATTGTTACACAATCTTGAATTTTAATTTGAAGGCAAGAGATTCAAGAGAATCTCTCTCTTTGCTATGCAAGGGCCATTAAAGGTTCATTGAGCAACAATAAAGAAATTAGGGATGAGCAACCATACTGATTCAATTCGAGAATCAAAATAAATCAACCTTCCCCCAATTGGTTCCTAACCATAAATGTTACTTTAAGGTAGAATTCTCATATATTCCTTTACACCATTAATTTTATTTTGTTGATAATCTTGTATAATACTAGTTTTTGATAAAACGACAAGGCTGTATAGGCGCCATTGATGGCGCCCATATTCATGCTTCTGCAATACCTGTCTGAACCTACGCAGGATAAGCTTGCAAAAGATACATTGACCGAGGAGGGAAACCAAATAAATACACTCAGGAAAACAATTGCTAATAAAATGGCAAGAGATAATAATATGCCGGAAATTCCATGAAATTGTATTTTCAACTTTTGTAATGTATTAGTTTTATTTCGACTATTATTTTGTATTTAAGGATTTCCTATGTTGTTTTAGTATTATTTCGACTATTATTTTGTATTTGAGGATTTCCTATGTTGTTATCTAATCAATTTCTATTCCTAGAAATAAAAATTTTGTTTTGTTATCAAACGGATTTCTGTTTCAGAAATAGAAATTTTGAGTCATTATCAAATGGGTTTCTTTGCTCAGAAACTTGTCTGGGGAATAGAAATTAAGAAATTGATTTTTGGCCAGAAATCAATTTCTGTTTCAGAAATTTTGTCATGCGCAGCCTTAGAAGCCCCTAGTTGATAAGTAGCTGCTATAATTTCCTCCATGGTGACAAGTTCTGATAGTTTTTGATTCATAGCAGTGTCAACCAAGATAGGTATATTGTTTAGAACAAGCTGGAAGTTTCTAGGTCCCACTGTGGTATAAAGATCAGTAAAAAACACACCTGTCATATTCTCGAGAGTATTTTCATCTCTGACCCAAGTTCCAGCTGGATCTTTAAGCATAGAAATTCGGTTACGAGTCCACCTTTGAATGGTTGTTGCATGAAAAAATTTTGTATTCCTATCGCCCCATTTCAGCCAATTCACCCTTGATCGCATACCCCAGTACATTTCCTCCTGTCTGCATAAAGTTTCTATCTCTTTTTTCAGCTGTTTGACTCTCTGGCTGTCCTCATATAAATCGGACCTATTTTGCAAATGCTGAAGTTCATTTCTCAGCCTTTCTACTATTTTTTGTGCATTGGGGAAACGATTTTTGCTCCATTCAGCTAGTTGTTTTGACATTAGTTTGAGTTTCACAACTAAGTCTGCTCCAGGGGAAGTTGAATAACACCAAGCTATTTTTACTATTTGCTCACATTCCTCATCTTCATCCTAAAAGGCCTCATATCGGAATTCTTTTCTCCTGTTTTTCCTTCTTGGGAAGACTAACAAAAGCAGGGGCTATGGTCTGATCCAATAGCTAGCATGGCTACCACTTCAGCATTGGGATATTCAACTCTCCACTCCATTGTACATAACGCCCTATCCAACCTCTTTTTCACTAATTCCTCCCCTTCTCTTCGATTATTCCAAGTGAAAGCACACCCCTTTGATTTCAAATCCATGAGAGAACAAGTATGCATGAAGTCTCTAAATGCTGTGAGCCTGTAGTGTTCAACCTTCTTCTTCCCTACTTTCTCCTAGGGGTATAAAATTTCATTGAAATCCTCCATACATAACCATGGTAGTGTAGTGGCAGCACTGACTTTTTGTATTTCTTCCCATAATAACACTTTGTCTTTAAATTCAGTTGGTGCATGTAGAAGAGTAATATGCATTAACTGTTTGTTTTCCTGCAGATGACAAAGAAGATGAATGAAATGGTCTGTAGCTACTTCCACCGATATATCTACTTGATCATTCCAGAAGATGGCCATACCCCCCGCTAATTCCTATCGAGTTTACTAGATAACTGTTATGGAATTTAAGTCTTCACTTGAGATTTAACACCTTTTGCTGTTTATTTTTTGTTTCCATTAAAAAAACTAAACTGGGCTTCTCCTGAGTCACTAAGACTAGTAGGGCTTGAATAGTCAGGGGTGAGCCTAACCCATGACAATTCCAACTCAGAAAATTAACGGTTTACTTGGTGGCTTATTAGGGTTAGCCACCAAAGCCCATGTTGTTTCCTTCTCCTCCTGAGTGATAGGATTATCCACCAGCTGTGATATGTCAAGAGAGGCTGAATTGGAAGAATTTGCTCTGTAAGGACATAATCTTTTGCCCTTCTTTGCTGATGTAAGTTTGATAGTTTTTGATATAGCTAGAATAAGTACCTAGAGGGGGGTGAATAGGTATATAAAAGATTTTTCTCGATAATTGCACAATTCCAGACAGTTAATTAGATTTGAGACAAACAATAATCAAAGTAAATAGAACTGAGAGAAGGGAAGAGAAGATTGAACACGCGGTTTATAGTGGTTCGGCTTATTTCAAGCCTAGGTCCACTCTTCTGCACTGAAAGCCTATTGGCTGGATTCCAATATGAATAAAGAGATGTTACAGCGATGTTCTTCCTTGATCTTTTCGGTGTAGATGATCTACCACACTAGCTCAAGGTATCACTAAGTATAGACACTCTCTGTGTGTACAATTTCGCTCAGAATGTATCAACTAATAATCAAGGTGCTTCAGACTCTGGAATTTCTCTATCGATCATATTCTAAAATAACTAGAACGTCTTCCTTTTATACTCCTTCATGCCATCATACCCGTTGGCACTTACCAAAGGAATTCTTCCAATCTACTCATTGGACGGAATCAATCAAGAAGATTATTCGAGCTATTAAAGGAACCTGACGATAGCCCATCAATCATGTTCGCCCATACAATCAGGATCTTGGTTTCCAAGAATAGAACCTTCCAAGAATACTTCGTCAACCATCGGATCTTCAAACGATCTTGATTACGAATGAAAGAATCCGTTATAATTATCCAGCAAAGATATCTTCTCCAGAGGATAGGACTAAATCCTCAACCAGATACTTCGGCTCTGGATTGCCTTTGTTACTAGATTAGAAAAACTATCAATGAGAATAGTCTTGAATCTTGAGTCTTGAGTGCTGGGTCTGGAGATCCGAGAGTCTTCAGATGCTAAACAGAAGACTTGCATTCATCCAGACTAGACTGATGGAAACGTTTTGTTAGCTTCAAAATATTTTAGAAAGATTTCTCCAACAATCTCCCCCTTCTTTATGGTGACAAAACTTTCCTGTAGATTTGAACAACTTTGATCTGCAAAATATCACTCAAGCAATATGACTATCTCATAAAGATTAATAAAATCAACAACCAGACTTTGCATCCACAGAAAATCAGTTAGTCTTTCATGAGTAAAACCATATAGCAATACTTGATATAAATGCAAATAGTCATTCAAAATCCACATCCAAGTCAGTCAAATTCAACACCCAAGTCATACTCAAAAACATTCAAACACACAAAGAGATTTAAAGTCAAAGTTTTAAAGTTCAAATTGCAATTCTCCCCCTTTTTGTCAACATTAAAAAAGGTGAGAAAAGAGTCAATTCTGCTTGGGAATGCGCACGATCTGGAATTCGCCCATAGACTGTACGATACTTTCCAGCTTATTCAAGTCTTCCCGTAGATGAGCCACCTCTTCTCCTTTGGCATTGGCTTGAATTTGAAGAGCGAGGTCTTTCATTTGATCTGCCAGGGTAGCAGAAGATGCTTGTTCAGCATTCTTTAGAACTTGAAGTTCACAGTCTAGAGCATACATTTGACCACGCATTTCCAGAAGAACATCAAGGATATGATGAAAATCTACTGTATTGTCTGTCTATGTGCCCACATTTGCTCTCTCAAATGGAGTGAAAGCAGACGATGGATCTTCGGTGAAATCAAGCAAATTTGGTGTGGACGTATCATGTCCTTCTTTAGGCATTTGAGAAGCCTGAAAATCTTCTGGATTTGCTGGTGAGTGACTCACACCTTCAGTGTTGACAGGATCTGGTGTAGTCCTTCCTTGCTCGCCATCTCCCCCTGTCTCTGGGACCTCAATTGGGGAAGAGTGATGGTCATGTTCTTCAGCGCTTTGATTCCCTTTCTCTCCTGCTTCATCTACAGATTTTTCTTTCACTGCTTCTTCTTCTTCTTCTTCTTCTTCTTCTTCTTCTTATTCTTCTTCTTCTTCATCCTCTTTCTCTTTCTCTTGTTGCTCCTCTGCTTCTTTGTTCTTTGCTTGTTCCTCTTTCTCTTTGTTCTGTTGATTCTGGTACATAACGTTTGGTTCTTGTCAATGCAGGAATAGAGAGATCTTCCTCTTCATCTTCATCCTCCAAAATAAGAGTTCTTTTGCAGAAGATACTGGAGTCTTGAATTTCTCTATTGCCTCGCTAAGTTCTTTCAGACACATTTTTATCAGCATTTTCAAACCCACCACCATTTTGTCGCATGGTCGAACACAAAGATTATGTGGAGGCTTAATGTTCAAGTGTCTGAAGATCTTGGTCACAAGACCTGCGTAAGGCAATTGGCCCTTGTCTTTCACCAGTGCTCTGTACATGTGAAAGAGAATGGTGTAAGGGAGAGAGAACTTCCTTCCTAAATTGATCGAGTACATCAATTTCGCCTCGGAGTTAGACATGTCAGTCTTTGATGTAGACTTTGGCCTGAGACAGTTGATCACAATTTTGTGAAGTACGATGTTGATTGCACTCATTCTTGAGTAGGTAATTCGTCTCTCTGTATCCCTGTCTTTGACAAGCTCCAGTGTGGTACGAGTAATCGAAACTTTGATTGGTTGATAACGTCCTCTTTCAACTCCAATTATGTCTGCCAACATGTCCACATCTACCATATAGACTTGGTCTTGAACACTAAAGGATATTCTATTCACATCTAAAAAGCTGAGATTCGAATAGAAGTATGCTGTCAATTGTGCATAACTGTCTGTGGTGTCGGAGCAAAATTGCTCAAGTTGAAGCAAATTGAACTTCTCCCGCAAGTTCACATTGATGGCATCTAAGAAGTCGAAATCAACACTCTTAGGGTTTATCACCCCTCTTTTCAACAATATGAAAAACAGATTCTCCTGATCCTTCGATTTAAACAAATCCATCCGATTTCCCTTCACCTTTGCTGCAACACCCATTCTAGGTTGAAATTCAAGGAACATCTTATCATCATCGTTCCCATCAGTCAGATTCTGTCCTGGTACACGAGGGTCACTTGGAATGTTCGCAAGTGCTTCCTCGGCCTTTCCATTGGGAGCAACTCCCAAATCCTCCATTTTCCGCAGAAAAATATACTCATTCCCATAATTCTTATCTTTAAGAAATTCATCTACAACGTTCAGTGGAGACCCAATGCTTTTCAACGCACGATAGAGTTTGTAAATAAAAGCGGGTTTTTGGACTCTTACAGGGTTTGCGTCCTCGATTATTTCTTCCTCCAGTTGATGACCCACACCTTGTGGGGTAGATGGTGAAGATTGACGTGGAGGAGAGTGAATCGGGCTTTGTTGCTGACTCAGTAAATCTTCCTCCTCGGTGAGATCAAAATGTGTAGGCCCCTTCCTCATTCTCTGTGGTCCCCTGTTCGCGATTCTTGATGACTTTCTCGAAGAAGACATCCTTCCTTGTCGCTGAAAGATTCCTTTACTCGCTTTCCCAAGAAAAGTTGACAACTTTCTCGAAGATGAACATGAAGTAGTGACAGGATTGGGAGGAGAATGCCTTTTAGGGTTTTGAAGTTTAAGCGAGGAAAATTATATATATATATAACTCAGTTTAAAAATGGAAAATGAACAGTCATCTCTTTTGAAATCGTTAACTGCCAAAAATAAGTTAATATTTTTGAAAAGACACGATTCCGGAAATTATAAATTAACTGAACTAATGATCGTACCTTTTCGAGATTGAGTATAATAACAACTTACAGTCTATAACCATGAATGTCTGAGTCTGACGGTTGGATAGTCTTTAGACTTTAACTTCCTCAAGCTTCAAAATGTTGAGTTTGGAGCAAATAAAATCGAATTGATTTTTCTCCAAGGGCTTTGTGAATATATCCGCTAGTTGGCTCTTTGAATCAACAAATTGAATTGAGATTTCTCCATTTTGAACATGATCTCTGATGAAATGATGTCGAATCTCTATATGCTTTGCTCTTCAGTGAAGGATTGGATTTTTAGTGAGATTGATTGCGCTGGTGTTGTCACATCTAATCTCTGTGCATGAGTCTTCAATTCCAAAGTCTTGTAGTTGTTGTTTTATCCATAGAATTTGCGAACAGCAACTTCCAAGAGCTACATATTCTGCTTCTGTTGTTGAGAGAGCCACAGTGCTCTGTTTTCTTGAAAACCAAGACACTGTCCTGCTTCCAAGCAACTGGCAAGTTCCCGATGTGCTCTTTCTGTCAACTCTGCAACCGGCCAAATCTGCGTCTAAATATCCCAGAAGATTAAAGTCTCCCTTGTTAGGATACCAAAGACCGATGCTTGAAGATGAAACAATGTATTTAATAATACGTTTCGCAGCACTGAGATGGGATTCTCTACGATCTGATTGAAACCTAGCACAGATGCAAACACTCAACAAAATGTCAGGTCTAGAAGCAGTAAGATAATGAAGTGAACCAATGATGCTCTTGTATAGCTTTTGATCAACTTTCTTCCCTTATTCATCTTTGTCTATCTTCAGAGAACTTGACATAGGTATGTCGGTCCTTTTGCATTTTTCCAATCCAAACTTCTTGACAAGATCATTAGCATATTTTTCTTGATGAATAAAAGTTCCTTCCTTCAATTGTTTTATTTGGAGTCTAAGAAAGAATGTTAACTCTCCCATCATACTCATTTCAAACTCATCCTGCATAGACTTAGAAAATCTCTTGCACATACTTTCATTAGGGGATCCAAAAATAATATCTACATATATTTGAACAAGTAAAAAGCTTTTGTTTTCCTTCTTGATAAATAGAGTAGTATCTACTTTACCTTTGACAAAACCATTATGTATTAAGAACTTACTTAGTTTGTCGTACCAGGCTTGAGGTGCTTGCTTTAAACCATATAATGCCTTTTTCAGTCTGAAGACTGAATCTGGCTTCTTTGGGTCTTCAAATTCTAGTGGTTGTTCCACATAAACTTCCTCATGGATAAATCCATTTAGGAAGGCACTTTTGACGTCCATTTAGAATAACCTGAAATTTTTATAACAAGCAAACGCAAGTAATAATCGAATAGCTTCTAACCTTACTACTGGAGCGTAAGTCTCATCATAGTCTATTCCTTCTTCTTGCGTGTATCCTTTGGCCACGAGTCTTGCTTTGTTTCGTACGACTTTTCCTTTCTCATTCATCTTGTTCCTAAACACCCATTTGGCTCCAATAACAGTTTTACCTTTTGGTTTAGATGTCAATTCCCAGACATCATTAATGTTGAACTGTCTGAGCTCTTCTTGCATAGATTCAATCCAGCTTTCATCAGATAAAGCTTCTTCTATGCTCTTTGGTTCAATTTCAGAGATGAGAGCTACAGCACTAGACTCTTCACGCTTTTTGGATCTGGTGCGAATTCCTTCATTAATTTCGCCGATAATGAGTTCTTTGGGATGACTGGACTTATGCTTCCAATTGCTGGTTGATTTGTCTGGTTGATGATCTCTTTCTTTATTTGAATCTTCACGAACAGCTTGATGCTAGTCTTCCAGAGTCTGATTTGCTTATTGAGTTGTAAGCTTTAGAGAGTCTGGAGCAGATTCAGACTCTTCATAATGAGTCTGACTAGATTCATCTTGCATAGAGTCTTGAAATTTGACATTCATTGACTCCTCCACAGACTGACTCTTCTTGTTGTAAACTCTGTAGGCTTTGCTTGATGAAGAATATCCAAGAAAAATGTCTTCATCTGATCTTTCTTCAAACTTACCAACTCGATCTTTAGCATTTTTCAATATAAAGCATTTGCAACCGAATATTTGAAAGTATGAAACAATAGGCTTCTTACCTTTGAATAACTCATAAGGGGTTTTCTCTAGAATAGGTCTTAAGAAGACTATTGATTATATAGCACGTTGTTGAAACAGCTTCAGCCCAAAATCGTGAAGAAATCTTACTTTCAATCAAAAGAGTTTTAGCCATTTCTTGAAGAGATCTATTCTTGCTTTCTACAACTCCATTTTGTTGATGAGTATATGGAGAGGAGAACACATGCTTAAAGCCAGATTCATCACAAAATTTTGTAAAATCTTGATTTTCAAATTCATTTCCATGATCTGTTCTTATACTGAAGATAACACATCATTTTTCATTTTGAACCTTTTTAGCAAATTTCTCAAAATACGAGAAGGTTTCGGATTTACTTGCAAGGAAATATACCCAAGTAAATCGTGAGTAATCGTCCACAATTACTAGGCAATATCTCTTACCTCCAATACTCTGGGTTCTGGTTGGTCCGAAGAGATCCATATGCAGCAGCTGCAGTACATGATTAGTAGAAACATGATTTATTGACTTAAATGAATTTCTTATCTGTTTTCCCAGAATACATGGAGTGCATGGATTAGATGTTTGGTATGGTAATTTGGGTAGACCTCGAACAAGCTGCTTTGAAGAGATCTTGGCTAATTGCTTCATGTTGATGTGACTAAGCTTTCTGTGCCATAAGCTTGCTTCGTCTTGAATTGAGATTAAGCATTGCAATTCATCTGGTTTTACATCCAAAAGATAGATGTTTCCATGCCTTCGACCCATGAAAGACTGAGTAGAGTCTTTGCTGATACCAGAACATGTTCCTTCTTGGAAGAAGATCTTAAAACCAGTATCACATAGTTGACTGATGCTGAGAAGATTGTAATTGAGTCCTTCCACTAGGGAAACATTACTTATTGTGAGATTTCCAATTTTCACAGTTCCAAATCCCACAATACTTCCTTTGCTGTTTCCTCCTAATGAAACTTTTTCACCATTTACTTGAACAAGCTTTATGAAGCACTTTGAGTCTCCTGTCATGTGTCTTGAGCATCCACTGTCAAGATACCACTTTACCTTTTTCTTGATGGAGACCTGCATTTAAAAGAGAGTCTCAAGCTTTCTTAGGTATCCAAATTTTCTTGGGTCCTTTGGTGTTAGTTAAATAAATAGTATTAGCTCATACTTTTTTAACAGGTTTCCAAACCATAGGACACTCTTTTTCAAAGTGATCCGGACTCTTACACTTTGAACACCTGAGGGCATTTCAACCTACAGACTTTACAAAAACCTTCTTGAAATGATTTTTGTAAGCCTCTCTCGAGGGTCTTTGCTTGATTCTTTCTTTTACTTTAGGAAAATCAATCAAGGGAATAGTTTCTGCTATCATACCTAGACCAGACTTATTGAAGTAAGGTCTTTGCACTGAAAGAATTTTGTTAAGTTTCTCGGACCCTATTGAAAATTTCTTTGAAATATTTGATATGTCAGTTTTTAAAAGAGCATTTTCTTTTAAGAGACTATCTTCATTTTCTTTAAGAGTGAAAACATTCTTGTCTAAACATTCAACTTTTTCTTTTAAAACATTTTCCTGTTGTTTTAGAGCAGAGTTTTCCTTTTTAAGTTCGGAAATCCTTTTGAGAGAAGTCTTAAGACTAAAACACAATTCATCTATATATTTAGAAACTTTGGCAGGAATTTTAAAATCACTTACCTCAAATTTACTGTCTGAGTCTGATTTAGAGTTTGAGTCTGAGTCTCATTGCGCCATCAGACATAAGTTGGCATAGTCATCCTCACTTTCTGCACACTCTGTGTCACTCCAGGTTTCAGCTTTGAGAGCCTTTCAAGACTTTTCAGCTTTTCCTTTCTTTTTCTTCAGAAGAGGACAGTTGGGTTTGATGTGTCCTCTTTTCTTACATCCAAAGTTGTTTCCTCATCATCAACAGACTTGGTCTGCTGTCTTTGAAAACTTTGTTTCCTTGAGTTGAACCTTCTTCCTTTTCTATTCAGTTTTCTGAATCTTCTTATCATAAGGGCAAGCTCCTCATCGTCCATATCATCTTTAGAATCTGTAACATCAGAATCATCATTTGATTTTAATGCAATGGATTTCTTACCTTTTGGATCTTCGTCTTCATTAATTCGTTCCACTTCATAAGACTGAAGTGTTCCAATCAGCTCGTCGACAGATAGTGGCATAATTCTCTGTGTCTCTCTTATTGAAGTCTTTATGTGATTTCAATCCTTGGAGAGTCCACGCAATAGCTTGTTTACCTTCATAGGATCAGAAATTTTTTGTCCTTGATTCTCAAGACCATTGACATTATCTGTAAAACGGCTAAACATGTCAGTTATAGATTCTCCTGGTTTCATTTTGAAGGCTTCATATTGATCGAGGAGAATATTAATTCTGGTCTCCTTCACTCGATCTGTTCCTTCATAGGTGATATGCAATCTATCCCAAATTTCTTTTGCTGTAACACAAGAAGATATTCGGTTATATTCAGTTGTTGACAAAGCACAATATAAAGAGTAAATTGCTTTTGCATCGAGTGCTTGTCTCTTCATTATCTCTTCCTGAGTCATTCCACTGGTCTCAACAGTTTCTTTCCCTCTTTCAGAGACTGATGCAGCTGTAGGAGTAATTCCTTTTTCTACAACGTTCCATTCCAGAGGATCCTTTGATTGTAGAAAGGCTTTCATCTTGTTCTTCCAGATGTTGTAATCCTTTCCATCAAAGTAGGGTGGTCTGGTATTACTTTGCCCTTCCACCAGCCCTGGTGCTAGCATACTAGCCATGGATCTTTTACTCTGAAGTAAAACACTTCAAATATAGTGAGAACCAAAAGCTCTGATACCAATTGATATAGCTAGAATAAGTACCTAGAGGGGGGTGAATAGGTATATAAAAGATTTTTCTCGATAATTGCACAATTCCAGACAGTTAATTAGATTTGAGACAAACAATAATCAAAGTAAATAGAACTGAGAGAAGGGAAGAGAAGATTGAACACGCGGTTTATAGTGGTTCGGCTTATTTCAAGCCTATGTCCACTCTTCTGCACTAACAGCCTATTGGCTGGATTCCACTATGAACAAAGAGATGTTATAGCGATGTTCTTCCTTGATCTTTTTGGTGTAGATGATTTACCACACTAGCTCAAGGTATCACTAAGTATAAACACTCTCTGTGTGTACAATTTCGCTCAGAATGTATCGACTAATAATCAAGGTACTTTAGATTCTGGAATTTCTCTATCGATCATATTCTAAAATAACTAGAACTTCTTCCTTTTATACTCCTTCATGCCATCATACCCGTTGGCACTTACCAAAGGAATTCCTCCAATCTACCCGTTGGACGGAATCAATCAAGAAGATTATTCGAGCTATTAAAGGAACCTGATGATAGCCCATCAATCATGTTCGCCCATACAATCAGGATCTTGGTTTCCAAGAATAAAACATTCCAAGAATACTTCGTCAACCATCGGATCTTCAAACGATCTTGATTACGAATGAAAGAATCCGTTATAATTATCCAGCTAAGATATCTTCTCTAGATGGTAGGACTAAATCCTCAACCAGATACTTCAGCTCTGGATTGCCTTCGTTACTGGATTAGAAAAACTGTCAATGAGAATAGTCTTGA
This sequence comes from Eucalyptus camaldulensis, assembly GCA_019915185.1. Lineage (NCBI taxonomy): Eukaryota > Viridiplantae > Streptophyta > Magnoliopsida > Myrtales > Myrtaceae > Eucalyptus > Eucalyptus camaldulensis. Next base: position 18,382,500 of record JAHSVA010000005.1, read on the forward strand.
GTCTTGAGTCTTGAGTGCTGGGTCTAGAGATCCGAGAGTCTTCAGACGCTAAACAGAAGACTTGCATTCATCCAGCTTAGACTGATGGAAACGTTTTGTCAGCTTCAAAATATTCTAGAAAGATTTCTCCAACACTTTTTGCTTTACACCTTACTAGGTTAAGGACTGATTCTTGAATTTCCAACATTTCAGCTTATGCTTCTTTCATCTGTTCTTTGTATAAAACCAAGGTAGATTCATTATCCAAGCAACTACTTCATCTTTTCTGAGTACCTTTGTCGTCTACCAACATAGATGCTAGTATAAACGTTGTTTCAAGGGAGGAATTCTCACCCTCCTTATCAGCATTTTCTATAGTGGGTTGTTGTCCTTCCCCTGTTTGATTTAGATTCCCAACTATAGCTTTCATTTTCTGATTTTCTCTATTTGCAGCAAGAGGAGGATTTCCCTGGCCTTTTCCTAATGCTGGTGCTCTGTCACCATGCTTACCATAGAATACTTTCCCATAAGGGCTGAGTACTTTCACTTCCGCATGGAGCCAATTCCCAAATGTTCCCGGTAAGTCTTCCTCTAGCTCTGACTTCTCATATGGAATTTCTTTGCATTCCGTTGCATAGTGCCATATTGTTCCACAAGAGTAGCAGGAATGTGGGAGCCGTTCATATTTGAATTCTATCCAGAGATTTCTAGATCCTAGGTTAATCACAAAGCCCGTCTTGAGAGGATTAGCTAGGTTCAAAACTACTCTAGCTTTGCCTGCTTTATAGTTGCTGTTTCCCTTTGCTTCCAATTTGACTTCAATAACCTCCCCGAGTTTAGATGCTATGTCATTTACTATGTCCTTTGTAACTCTCCCAAAAGGTAGTCCATACAACTGCACCCAAAATGGACAGTGAGTATAATCATAACACATATCCGGCATGTCTAGTTCGCATTGTTTTAACACTAGGAGATTGCTTGAGAATGACCATGGCCCTGAATCCAATATTCTCTATTTTTTAGCCTCTGATTTAAAGGAGAAGGAAAAGAGACCAGGTTCTAGTTGGGTACAATTTATAGCATCAATCTTCCATGCATTTTTCATTGTATTTAAAAACGCTTGGAAATTTACGTTTAGTCTGGAATAGAGCTTCCCAAACAGAGTTAGTCTGCATTCCGCTAGTCTTTCTTCAGGAATATTTTCTTCGACATGAATCACGTCCTCCTCTGACCATAGATTACCCAAGCTTTTACAAAGAGCTGCTAACCTTCTGTCATCTTTATTCTGACTTTCCATTCTACTCACACAGCATCTACAGAGCCCACAAGGGAAGAATCGAAATACAAACCCCTCCAGCGAGATACTCGGGCAACAAACTAGAGGAGATTTGGGGGAGGAGATAGGCTAACATCATACTGCCGAGAATACCCATTTGGTGTGTCTTTTAGATGAGGGGAGCTCTAGATATACCTTTCAGCAACAAATTTTCCAGAATCACAACATCTGAAACAGCAACGCAGAGGATCCATCTTGACAGCTTCTCCGAGAGGAAGAGGATGATCGATAAAGGCCCAAGATGAAGCTATGATTCTAGGGATTGATTTCGATCATTTAGGGTTTTTGGAAGGCTTGTTTAGTGAGAAAATGGCTGGGTGTGGGAATGGGAAGGGTTGATCTGTGTGAAAAACATCTGATGGGAGGATATCTGGGGTTGGGGTTGAAATGGATTAGGTTTTATGCGAGATTTTGAGGTAAAACTACCTTAGGGTAGAGAAAACGTTACCATGAGGTAGAGAGGAAGCGAGAGCAATCTCTCGAGTGCTGGCTCATGCATTAGCATGGTGTAACGCGCATCATTTCCCTTCGGGATAAGTGCATTAGAAGTCCTACAACTTATCATGAAAATGCAATTGAGTCCTAAAACTTTTAAAAAGTGCAATTAAGTCATAAAACTTATCACGATAGTTCAATCAAATCTTAAAATTTTCAAAAGATTCAATAAAATCCTAAAACTTGTCTCGAAAGTGCAACCGAGTCTTAAAACTTTCAAAAGGTGCAATTAATGGAATGACTTAGATTGAACCATTTTGATAAGTTTTAGGACTTGATTGCACTTATTGAAAGTTTTAGGACTTAATTGCACTTTGTAACAAGTTTTATGACTTAATTGCACTTTTTGAAAGTTTTAGAACTTAATTGCATCTTCATGAAAAATTTTAGGACTTCCAATGCACTTATCCCATGAAGATAAATAGTTTTCTAAGGAAATTCAAATATAGATGATACTCTGGTCAGTCTTATACAATACAAATAATGTATTTTCTCCACTAAGAAATTTTACAAAACACAAGCAAATCATAAAGAACAATACTCATTCAAGGAAAGAAAAGAGTAAAATATCAACGGCCATAGTTTCATCCCTAAAAATGAAAGAGATTGCTAAATAATTAGCTAATTGCATGTCCAATTCTTTGCAGAGATCAACATGACATGGCAAATAGACATGGGAGTTCACCTGCATTCACAAGAGGAAAAAAATAAAAGGAAATAAGCGTTGAGTATTTATAACATAGTATTATGGCAATTATTGTGGTGTCATCCGAATTTGATATTCTTAGATATTCTATACACCAAGATACTTCTCATTTGTTCAGCAAAATCAAATTTTTATATGGGTGTACAATTTCTTTCAATAAAAACTGACATAGACAATAAGTTAGGACATTGGATCAAGCGAATTAATTTGACATTTGTGTGATTGCGTAACCATTTAGGTACAACTGTCTAGCTTGGGCAATCATAGACAAAAAAAGGTCTCCAAAGTGCAATCCGTTCCTTCAAGAATTGGAGTGGCTCCATTACTTGTTCAAACTTTTGAATTACTTGTGTACGAAGATTGAATGAAAAACTAGACCTACTCTCCCAGGTCAACATGAGCTGGCATTTAGTCATTGGCAAGCACTCTAAGGTGATTAATTCCCTAAAAGGCACATATATTGGGCTCCCACGATCCAAAATTTCCAACTTTTGAAGGTGAGTTTGTTGACAAGTACCTTCAAACAAAACTTCGAGATTTTCACATACTTTGAGTCCCAAAAAGTATAGATTTTCAAGGTATTGCATTCCACTTTCTTGTAGACTCTTCTGCTTTGTTGTTACGTATAGATATTTAAGATTGATGAGCCTTTTCATATTTTTGAGCAAATGGCCTAGCTCGAAGTAACCAACTAGAGATAAGTATAGCAAACTCTGCAGCCCACAAATGGTATTTGGAAGCTTCTTCAATTGCTTATTAAACTGGGGAGAACATTCACAATCGCTTCAAGTTGCATATGGAACTTGCCAGCTCAAAACTACCAAATGGCAAATCTAGATACCTTAGGGAGTCACACTTTGAGATGCATATTTTCGAGAACTCTTTAGTAATTACTCCATCTGCAACTTTAAATTGAAATTTGATTGCATGCAGCCTCTTTGAAGTTGGATTTTTTTAAGTGGAACCCCACTGAAATTTGAGATTCCCTTTAATGAGCTGCTTATGAGGGAAACGTACCAAATTCCTTTTGAATTCTCTACAATATCTAAGCCAGCAATAGAACAATCATTTTGTGCCACACTCATTGCCAAAGAATGAACCAAAACATGCACTTTAAACGCTAAGATTGATTCATGCTCCTCAACTTCTTGGATCAATGATCTCTTTCACAACTCTTTGACGTACTCAACACCAACATCTTCCAATGGTAGTTTGTTTCTTGTCAAACTAACAAGGCTGAAAGCCATCCATATATCAGCAAAATTAGTGCTCTTGATTTTATGTCCTCTAGGGTAAAGTGGTAAAATAGAAAAACATCATTTTAAGCGGGATGGAAAATGATAATAGCTAAGCTTAAGTGCCAGCAAAATGTCTTTTTTGCTTCCACTAGCTCCCATGCTTCATTATCCCTTATATATTTCCAATTTTGTCCTTTGTATAATGTAGGCTGCCCATAGTTTTCCCAAGGAGAGGCACTCCCCGAGATTTTTTAACAATTTCATTTCCAATTTCCAGGAGTTTAGGACAAAGCTTCTTTTCCTTTTCATCGAATGCCCATTTTTTGAACAAGGCCATAGTGTCTTCATGAGAAAGACCTTTAGATTATGCACAGGATAGGTACCCATTACAGAAGCGACTTTATAATTGCGCATTGTCACAATGATCTTGCTTTCACCAGCTCCTACACTAAGCAAAGCTCTCAATTCATTCCATTTACAGTGGCCGTTACTCCATACATCATCCAAGATCAGTAGATATTTCTTGTCTTTGATGGTGTGTTGCAAATGAGTTTGCAACTGCTAAGTATCAAAGTTGCCCAAACCTTGACCAATTGCACCTTCAATGATTCCATCAATAGTTTTCTTTAAATTGAAGTCCTTGGGCACACACACCCATATTCACAACTCAAATTGCTCTTTCACATTTTCATTATTGTAGACTAATTTAACCTCAGTCGTCTTGCCCAAAACTCCTAATCCAACAATGGGAATGACTAAGAGGTTTTTGTCATTTGCTGGCTATAGCAAAAACTCAATTATCTTTTTCCTATCAAGATCTCTTCCGAAGACATCTAACTTGTTTATGAACAAGTCATCTCTCGTGATTGCGTATGTGGCACACCATTGTCAGCACTCCGCACATTAAGACCAAATTGGTCTTTATTGATAGAAATTCTGGATAGTCTCTCCCTTATCTCCTTGATTTTATCACTGAATTTCACACGGAACATGGTTGGATTAGAGAGGGAAAAGAAGCGGCGTACCTTCCCGTAGATGACCCCAAGCAACTTAACACTTACTTTCTTAAAGCTTCGCACTTGAGCTCATTGAGTACGTCTTCCGCATCATGAAATACATCTTGAAGCCAATCTAACCACACTCGCAGACGGTGGTTCTTCGCTTGCTACTCCTCCGCACCTATCAACACTGCCTTGATGGCAGTCAACGTCTCTCTGAGCTCGCTGATCTGGTTCTCGACGCCATAAATCGCCACGGCTTCTTGGAGGGTGCGGGAGCAACCCCTCTGCGATGCTAAAAAGCAGTGATTCCGCCATGGGTTTCCGAGGAGGGAATGGGCTAAAACGGTGGGGGAAATTGATTTCTGGCTGTTTAGCTTGTAAAATTTGATGGTTAAAACAAGAATGTCTCAATGTCTACGTTTCATATTAACATTAGTCCCATATAAATTGAAGGGTTCCTGGAACGGGACAGTCATTCTGAAGACGACAAAAGAAAGACGTCAAAACATCTCTACATGACAAAGAAGGCAAACGTCAACAAAGGCAACGACCTGAATATAATACCGGGTACGTTGCTAATTATTCATGGTCAACGGATATTATAGATGTTCGACGGTCAAGAAATGTGTATCATATATTGCTAATCTTTTATCGCTGATCCATGTTCTTTCGGTAATTACCTGCTCCACTTCTCAGCCATCAACCACCCCCACCAAAAATAAAAAACGAAAAACAAAAACTAAGAGAGCCAATGCCCAAAATAGGCGTAAAAAAGAATAGAAAAAGAAAGACCGCCATATTACCATTCTAGCAATTATCTGACCCCAAAACAAATTAAATCTAGCATTTATCTAGCAACTGAAATTGCCCAACCTACAAAATCAAGAAATCCTGGACATCGAAGGGAAAAAACACTAATAAAGGTTTAGATGTTGATGTAAAGCAGCTGCAAGAAGTATAACGTTTGCTTGGCTTGGAAAAATTCAGAATCAACAAAGCAATATAAATGCTTCACTTCTTCCGTGGAAAATGAATAATTCAAAAAATCTTCTTCTAAAAATGACCGCTTGTATTGCTTACAAAAATAAATTAAAAAATATTTTCATTGTTCATGAAAATATTTAGATATTAAACTATGCAGATGGAGATGTGAAGGCGAGGCCTTGTGGTGGCGATGGTTGGGTGGCAACACGGTGGCGGGTGAGTGGCAGATCTATGAGGCTTGAGTTAGAACGTGAAGATGAGGATACAGATAAAGGAAGCAAAAAAGGGAACATTATACTCAACTCAACCAATGATTGTGATGTGTTTGGCAGCTGGATGTAATCCTATGGTTTATTGAATGAAATTTCCTTTTCTGACCAAAAAAAAAAAAAAAAAACCAATGATTGCGATGTGTTTTCATAAAAAGATCTAAACATCGCAAATTTTCATCCAAACATTAGAAAGATGGTGCAGTCTCATGAAATTTGTCTGCTTGGAATGTTAAATCCATTGATGGATTCTTTGTCAATCTAACTAAACGAGGCTTTATTGTTCGAATTTACTGTCAATTACCCACTTTGTGAAACTGATAAAGCAGGACTCTGCACTAGATCATGCTTTTTGAGTAGCAAAGACTCGGCTTCTTTTCGACATGATCTTTGCCAACTTCTTCATGCGCTTAACTTTTGCGAAACATGATACAAAATGCGAAGCAGGGTTTCCTTGGGTACGGCAAATCGTTGTAACTAAGTTCAAGTGCAGGAAGGATATCGTTGTCTTTGTTACCGAATCCCACACGCCGCTTTGTCTCTTATCGATGCTCAGTATTGTTGATCGGTCGCTTCTAGCATGAACCAAGCCCCCAAGAGATTTCACAGCAAGAGGACCTCCTTTACATTTGTTGGCGATTTTGACTGCAATCTCCAAACTTGCATTTTCTTGTTTTTAAGAGTGTCCCGAGAAGGAGGACCTTTAAATTGAATGCGAGTACAAATCCATTAGGAAACGGCTTCGCGTCTGTAGGTTGTCGCAACTAGAAAATTTCCCTTAGCGCCATCCGTGATCAAATCTCTCATCTCGTTTCCTGTTCTAAGAGTACAACTGTTGTCCTATTCATCACCCAGTACGAGGAAAAGCTTCTCAACGTTTACTAATTATCTTATAGCAGCTAGTACAATGATCAAGCTTTGCTGATAGGGTCTCTCCAGACTTTTTCAAGAGCTTTTTTAGATCCAAATTATCGGAAATGCATATCCATATAACGAAATGCATATTCAAGACCATTTTGTGGTAGTACACGAATTCAACGAGCAAGGTTTTAACCTAACATCCCATTCTAATCATGGGAGGGCATGTGATCCGAGCTGGCAGTGAATTATATTTTCATAAGATCAGTCTTTACAACAAAGGGGGAAAAATAATCCTCCTATTTAGAAAAATCAATGTGGTATTCATTTCAAAGAAACTCTTTAGTCTAGAGGAAAAGATCGAATAGTTGACTCTAATTTACCAAAAAGAAAAAAAAAATCCATAGATGCGTCATGATTTCATACACTATCCATGAATGACAGACAAAAGATTGTTCTAAGGAAATTCAAATAGAGATAATGCTCCAATTAGTCTTATACAATACGAATAAGGTCCTTTCTCCTTAGAGGAATTTGTAAAATAAACAGAAGCAAATCATAAAGAAAAACACTCATTCAAGGAAAGAAAAAAAGTACAATATCGACGGCTAAGGATTTCATCCCCGAAAATGAAAGAGATTGACAAAATATTAGTTGAGTGCATGTCCAAATCCTTGTGGAGATCCATATGCTATGGCAAATAGATCATTGGAGTTCACCTATGCTCACAAGAAAAAAAAATGATCTTAGAGTATCTATAACACGGTATTATGGCATTTATTATGGTGCCATGCAAATTTGTCTCTTAAGTATTCTATTAGCTAATATGCTTTTCATTTTTTAGCCAAATTAATTTTTATATGGGTGCACAATTTCTTTCAATAAAAAACCACGTAAAAGTTTTTGTTTTGTATTAAAATGTGTGGAAAATTTGGTGTTTTTGTAAGTGTTTTTGAAATTCTTCTGTTAAAGAAAATAATATCATAACTCCAAGGGACCAGCATCCGAAACAACATTTGGAATTCATACTCTTTACATGTTGTGTACACACGACATGGGTAAGCGCTTATTTGATTGATGATTCACATTAGTTTTGACCAGTATGCTAATGGTACTCGAACAACGAATCTCAGTTTACCATTATTAGGTTACATCAAAATGGAGAGTCTACATATAGCCCCAAGCTAAAGACCTATCGCACAGACACCTAGGCTTTTTGTTTATGAAAAAACACCTGAAATTTTCACAAATTTTAAAATAATAATATTCTCATATTTTTCGGAAATGTGAATAAAATTTTAAATTTTAGCGAAAAAGAAAAAAAGTGCTTTTCTACTTTTTCTTAATCAGAAAGGAACAAGTTGTAAAAGTTTGGATGAGAACATGCAATGTTATAATTTATTATATATGTACAAGTGTATTAGAAGTCTCAACATTTATCATGAAAATGTAACCGAATCTTAAAACTCTCAAAAAGTGCAATTAAGATTTAAAACTTATTAAGAACGGCAATTGAGTTATAAAACTTTCAAAAAGTGTACTCAAATCCTAGAACTTATCCAATTCATCCAATCAAGTCCTCCAATTGATTGCATTTTTTCAAAGTTTTAGAATTCAATTAGATTTTCGTGATAAGTTTTATGATTCGATTACACATTTTGAAAGTTTTAGGATTTGATTGCGCTTTCTAGACAAGTTTTAGGATTTGATTATACTTTTTAAATGTTTTAGGACTCGAGTCTACTTTCGTGACAAGTTTTGGAGCTCGAATGCACTTTTAAAAGTTTTTAAACTTAATACCTTTATAACAAATTTGAAGACTTATGGTGCACTTATCTCTTCTATATACTAATCATATTGGGTCAATATTATATGGTTTATTTAGCAGGAAAAGGAAATTGAAAAGTGCCCATAAGTACTTATAGAACTTCGTTGAATGCATTCCGTAAATTTATGGCCTTATCGGGTTCCTCAAAGTTTTGAAAATTTTTTGTTTGCGTTTTCAATTTATAGGGGGAAAATGTCCAAATATTTCACAATTGCTTTCTGATATGCTTGGGAAACTTCACTAGCCCTTTTAGGACACTTGCAACAGATTCATTGGATATTACATATAATCTATTAACTTGAGGTAGAGCAGCTATATTATGTATCTGGAAATCTTTCCAAGAAAAAGAAATTGTATGCATGCATAACATTACAACAAATTGCAATTTCCGAGTAAAAGCAGAAAACTAGATTCCATCACGGGGAACTCAATTTTACCTTCAATGGGCCACATGAAACTGGGAAATTGGTATTTGCTAAAAGTAGTCCAAATTTATGGTTAAAGTTGTCAATATTACGGAAGTGCATCTTGCATCATTCTCTTATGCTAATTTTCATCATGTGAGGATGTTTGGAAAAAATTACATATAAGAAGGGACTCTTACAATATATGGCTATATTACATCTAAGAATGCAAAGACCGCATTTCAAGGAAGGCAAATCTAAAGAAAATAAACTCAAGAAATCTACTAAAATCTGTTAATTTTGCCCTAAAATCTCCCTCATGTTTAAAAAATCTGCTAGAATATTTAATTTTGTCTAAGATTTCAATAGACTTGTCATGGGTATAACCCTTAGGTATTTGATGTGATATGAAAATTAATTTAGTGTAAATATGGCACGAGCGCACCGGTTTGAGAATTTTTTGTAACACAATGAATAAATGCAGCACGAGTGTACTAATTTGGAATTTTTGATGGCTTTAACCCAAAAAATATAAGAAGGCAATTTCAATATATATGACTACATTATATCTAAAAACGAAGAGAAATCAATTAAAATGTAGATAGCTGCGTACCTAATCATCCTTCCATTGTACATTCCTCGAATCAAGTTCAATACGAGGAATGTGGGCAATTTTTTGCCAGTCCTCACCGATTTGGGGCTCGCATCTCTTGCTCAGTTCACCACAATGTTTGATGTATAATTCTTTAAGGGCAATGAGGGACTGGATTCCATGTGGCATGGACGATAAGTTGGGACAGTGTCTCAAATGGATAAATTTGAGATGTGTATGATTGGGCAGCCAATCGGGTACAGCCGTCAAGCTCAAGCAATCAAAGACACTAAAGGACTCCAAACTGCAGGCCAGTCCTCCAAGACAACAAAGCAACTCCATCACTCGTTCGCAATTTGTTATTACCACCTTGCGAAGGCGAGTCAGTCGACAAGTACCTTCAAATAACACTCGTAGATTTCGGCAACCATGGATTTCCAACCAATGCAGATTTTCCAAGAATTGTATTCCACTTTCTTGAAGACTACTCTGCTTTGTTGTTACATATAAAACTGTAAGGCTTGAGAGTCTTTTCATATTTTTGGGTAAATTGCCTAGCTCTGAGCAGCCACCCAAGTTTAATGAGAGTAAACTTTGTAGCTCGCAAATGGTATTTGGAAGCTTCTTCAGTCGGTTATTCGCTCTTAGATCTAACAACCTCAACTCCTTCAAGTTGCATATAGAACTTGGGAGCTCCTCAAAAGTACCAAATGTCAAATCTAGATATCGTAAGGAGTTACATTTGAAGATGCATGTTCTAACAAATTCTCTATTAATAACTTCAACATGATCCTCGACTTGTATAATTGCACGCAGCTTCCTTGAAGTTGGCTTTCTCAAAAAAGATAGGACTCCATTGAAATTTGAGATTCCCTCTAACGGAGAGCAATAGAGTGAAATGTATCGAACTCCTTCTGGAATCTCTATGGTATCTATGTTGAAAATAAAGCAATCATGTTGTGCCACAATTGCTGCAAGATCATGGACCAAATCGTGCACTCGAAATGTTAACTCTCCCTTGCGTTCCTTAACTTCTTGGATCAAAGATCTCTTCCATAACTCTTTGATGTACTCCTCACCAACATCACCCAATTCTAGTGTTTCCCTTGTTGAACTGATGAATCCAAGAGCAATCCATATCTGCACAATAAATGCGCTGTAGTGTTTGGCTTCTCTAGGTAAAGGTGAAAATGATGCAAAACAACGTTTTAAATGGAATGGTAAATGATCATAGCTAAGTTTAAGTACTGGTAGAATGTCCTTTTTCATTTCCACTAATTTCCATATTTCACTATCCCTTACACGTGTCCAATGCCTATCATCATGCTTCGAATACAAAAGGCTCCCTAGAGTTTTCACAAGGAGAGGAACTCCTCGGGATTTTTTGACAATGTCATTTCCAATCTCAAGGAGATTGGGGCGTGATTGCTTTTCCTTTTCGTCGAATGCCCATTTTATGAACAAGGCTGTAGAGTCTTTAAGAGAAAGACCTTCTCGATTATGCGCTGGAAAGGTACCCATCATGGAAGCGACTTCTAAATTCCGTGTTGTCACAATCACCTTGCTTTCGCTAGCTCCACTGCTTAGCAAATCTCTCAATTCTTGCCATCTATTGCGGTCATTGCTCCAAACGTCATCCAAGACAAGTAGATATTTCTTGTCTTTGATAATGCCTAGCAAATGAGTTTGCAACTGTTGAATATTCAAGTTACTCGAGCTTTGACCAGTTGCATCTTTAATAATCTCTTCAATTGTTTTCTTTAAATTGAAGTCTTGGGGAACAAACACCCACATCCGCAATTCAAATTGCTCTTTCACACTGTTTTCATTGTAGATTAATTTAGCGAGGGCTGTCTTGCCCAAACCTCCTATTCCAACAATGGGAATCACTGAGAGATTTTTGTCATTTGTCGACTGCAACAACATCTCAATTATCTTTTCTTTATCAATATCTCTTCCGATGACATCCGATTTGTTTACAAATGAGTAAGTCATCTCTCGTGATCGGGTTTGTGCCACATCATTGTCAGCACTCCGCATAGTAAGATCGAATTGATCTTTCTCAGTTGAAATTCTAGACAATCTCTCCCGTATCTCCTTGATCTTGCCACTGAATTTTGCACGGAGTATTAGCGGATTAGAGAGGGAAAAGAAGCGGCATACCTTCTCTTCGACGCCCCCATGACGACTTATCACCTGCTTCCTTAAGGCTTCGCACTCGAATTCATCAAGCACGTCCTCTGCATCGTACAAGACATCTCGAAGCCGATCTAACCACACTTTCAGACGGTGGCTCTTCGCCTGCTTCTCCTCCGCATCTAACAAGACTGCATTGATGGCAGTCAACGTCTCTCTGAGCTCGCTAATCTGCTTCTCGACACCATAAATGGCGACGGCTTCTTGGAGGACCAGGGAGGCAATCTTCCTAAGCACCCCCTCCGCGATTCCGGAAAGGAGTGATTCTGCCATAGCTTTCCGAGAGAGATAGAGAATGGGCTAAAAAGGTGAAGGAAATCGATTTTTGGCTATTTGGCTTGGGAATTTGATGGTCTAAACACAAGTGTCTCGATGCCTCCGTTTCATATATATAGCATGTATCCCATATGTAATGGACGACTCCACGTCAATGATGGGGGCCCACCAAGAGGACTGCAAACAGTAAATATTGCTCGATGTTGGTCTAGGCATGCGAGCAAAAAAATTATGACGGCTGCGTAATTCCCGCCCCATCTAAAGTCTTAATTGATTTTTCAAGCATTAGTCATTAACATGATACCAAAATAAACAAAAAAAAAAGTATCGTTATCATTAATGAAATGTTAAAATTAGGAAACACTGATTGAAAACTTCGGACTTTAGCCACAGGTCCAATAATTATTTGTGCAGTTCGGATGGGCCATGCACGAGAATGGTTAACTCTGCATATACGCTCATCGTCATCGAAAGTTGGTGGAGCATCTATAAGCACAACGATGTTGTCCTTTGCTCTTTTTTGCACTAAAGTTTTGCCTATGGTTATATAAAATATTTTTCAATACGAATATATATTTACTTTTTCCTTTCACCTTTTTTGGTTGTGTTTCCAATTTTAGAGAGAGAGAGAGAGAGAGAGAGAGAGAGAGAGAGAGAGAGAGAGAGAGAGAGAGAGAGAGAGTCCAGCGGTTTTTTCCCCGTCCCCCCATTATTAGATATTGGATCGGCCATTTCATGGTCATCTCATCCTAAAGAAAAAGGCAACATGAAAAAGACGATTTGATTATGTTCAAGAAGAGTATTGCTTCTTGCTAGTCTGGTTTCATACTGAGGCTATAGCATGAAATTTTTTTTAAGGACCTCCAGATTAATTAATCATGCGTAATTTCTTGTACTTTGGTTTTTCTCTTAGATCATTTGACACTTTCCACTCATCCGAACTTGATTACTCAATTATATTTGTGCAGGGAATCAAACTCCCGCTTTCTCATATGAAATTTTCTAATTCAAACTAAAATTCGAAGCATAATTATTTCTTTGAAGCTCTTTCTCCATGTTGTGATTCCTTATAGTTTGGTCGATGTACCTTGATACTTTCTATGATTTGATTCTTTATCTATCTTCAAAAGTAATAATATAGAACTATTTATGGGAATTATGGGTTAGAATCATAACAAGTGCATCTAGTAGAGAGCTGTTCGAGTCTGGATCGCTAAAATTGTATTACATAAGAAATGGGTCAATTTGGATTGGGTCCATGTTTGATCCACCCAAATTTGATTTGATATGCAGGTTTGACATGTCTCGACTATTGCGCTCAAATATTCACATACGTATAGTGGCATCTCCTCAGTTTTTCCATCAGAAATTTAGCCAAGGAGCTTCGCAATAATGGGATTGAATTGCAATATTGAAGTTAAATGGATACCTCTTTTTTGACATTCCTTTTACCAGATCAAGTGTCAAGAGTCTCATAGTCGACCAATTCTCGGGGAAGCTCGACCCCATGGGCTCGAGAGAAATAAGCAAGCACCTTAACACCAAATTATGTACAACCTACACGAAGATATCTCTCCCATATAAGATGAACGGTTCCATGTCAATGATGGTGAGAACCATAATATAATCCTTGCGAAGTTGCTAATTGTTTTGGTGTCAAGAGATATGGACAAGAATGTCTAAGCAACGATGTCTGTCTACATTTCAGATTAACATTAATAGCGTATAAAATGAACGATTCCACGTCAATGACTGTAACAACCCGAATATAATACTTGGTAGGTTGCTAATAATTCTTAATCAAGGATATGGACAAGAATGTCCGAGCAAGAATATCTCAATGTCTACATTTCACATCGACATTGATTCCCCATTAAAATATACGATTCCACATCACTGACGGTAATGACCCGTATATAATAATTCTCAATAAAAGGATATGGACAAGAATGTCCGAACAAGAATCTCTCACTGTCTACATTTCACATGACATTGATCCCATATGAAATGAATAATATTATACCTGGTAGATTGCTAATTATTCTTGATCAAGTAAATATGGACAAGGATGTCTACATTTCATATTGGCATTGATCCCATATCAAATGAATGATTCCACGTCAACGACGGTAACAACCTGAATATGATTAGCAGTGTCAAAGAAAAAACCCAATCAGTTGCTAGTTATTTTCGATTAATGGATATTATATACGGACAACGGTCAGAATATGTATATAATTTATTGCTAAAAGGAAGAATCTAGCAATTAGCAAAAGATAAATTACCCAAGCTACAAAATCAAGAAATCAAAGATTGCCTAGCCATTGAATAAAAAGAATCACTAGTAAAGGTTTAGATGTTGATGTAAAGCAGCAGCAAGAACTACAATGTTTGCTTGGCTTAGAAAAATTCAGAATAAACGGAGCAACACAAGAGAAACGAGGGCAAGCTTTCCAAACATTCATTTTACATGCTTGGCCTTCTTAATCAAGAGATGGATGGCCAAGTGAAGTGGGAGAACGGTATCAAACACTTATCTTGAAAAAAAAAAAAAAATCACGCAGATAAGATAAATGAATCCCCCTTTACTCGAATAGCATTAACTGCAGCGATTATCTTCTCTGGATATGCAGGGTCTACATGGTAACATTTTTGTTCCTCCGGATTTCTATTCTTTTGTTTCCCAAAATAAAAAAATAGAGAAATTGTTCCCGGGAATAAAAGTTTTACCAAACGGATTTATGTTCTTTTTTTGTTTCGGGGAACAAAAGAACAGAAATCCATTTGGTAAAACTTTTGTTCTTGGGAACAATTTCTCTCTCTCTCTTTTTTTTTTTTGTTCCTGGGAATAGATTTGGAGCAGAAACAAAAAACAAGAAAAAGTTACTTTTTGTTCTTGGGAACAATTTCTAGAAATAAGCCAATTTTCATTTTTATTTTTCTTTTGTTTCTCTCTCTTGCCGCGGCCACCTCCAACCGCCCGAAGCCACCGTTGCCCACACTGCCTACCACCGGCCATTGCCGCTGCCGCCGCCAATTGCTGCCGCCCGCCATCACCGCTACACAATCACCGGCCGCTGACCGTCACTACTGCTCGCCACTGCACAACCCATCGACCGCCACCTCCCACAGCAGCCAATGATTGGTAGCGGCCAATGGGCTGTGCCGGTAGTGATGGTCGATGACCAATGGTTGTGCAGCGGTGGCGGCAGGTGGTGACGCTCGGCGGTGGTGGGCGGTGGGCGGTCAGCAATCCGTGAACAAGAACAAAAAATGAATAAATACAAAAAAGAAACTATTTCATAACAAACGTATTTTTATTCTTTTTCTATTTCAAGAATATAAATTTTATGTAGTTACCAAACACCTTATTTTACTCAAAAATTGTTCCCCGGAATAAAAATAGAAAATAATTATTTCTGAAAAAAAAAAAAAACTATTTCCCAGCCAAGAAACATTGTCATGCGCAGCCGTAGGATCTGGGCACTCAACGATGTTGCTGTCCATCTGCCAATGGCTATGACAGGTCGTAGCTAGTTAGGGCAACAAATAAAAACCAACCGAAATGGAAAATCATACACGTAATGATCCAACCATCAGAGACTCCTAAATACATTCGACATGTATCAGTCTTTTTTCTGTGCGTATCGTTTTGGCTTCGGCCTGGTCGTTCAAGAACGAATTCGTTAATGGCAAAGCACTGATCGAAAACGTGTGGGACAATACTATCTACAATCCAATGATGATAAAAAATCGCGTGATTTCCGTTGTCGACACAACCCGTCGTTCCTTTTAAGCTTGAGTATATTAACTATCCACTTGGAGATGAGCTTCTGAGAGGGGCAACCGAGGGGGGCATCCATCAAACTACACGACCAACATCACCTCCGTTAGATTCTCCGAATGTGGTTGCTTGGGGATGAGTCCTGAAGGTATCTTGTTGAACAGAAGATGAGCTGTCTTGTTCTACTTCTATTTGTTCTGCTATCTACGAGGAGAATGTCATGGCCCGTGATGTTATAGGGGCGGCATTTTAGTGAATACCAGTAGCTAGCGATGATTTTCGTGCAATGCACGGGATGATTAACTGATCTCGGAGATAATTATAAGATCAATTGTACAAAACAATTTATGTGAGTCAACTAAACATGCGTGAAACTCCATGAGTTGATTTACAGACAATTTCGAATGTCCTGATGCCTCCGTTTCATATATAATAGCATGTATCCTATACGTAATGGACGACTCCCCGTCAATGATGGGGGCCCACCAAGAGCAGTGCAAGCGGTAGATATTGCTCAATGTCGGTCTAGGCATGGGAGGAAACAATTTATTACAGCTGCGTAATTCCCGCCCCATCTATTTCCATTTCTATTGGACTTTTCAGGTAAAGTCTTGATTGATTTTTCAAGCATCAGTCATTAACATGATACCAAAATAAACAAAATAAGAAGAATCGTTATCATTAATGAAATGTAAAGTTGGGAAGCATTGGTTGAAAACTTTGGACTTTAGGGCACTGGTTCAATAATTATTTGTGGAGTGCGGATGGGCCCCACATGAAAATGGTTAACACTTGCATGTACGCTCGTCGTGAGCAAAAGTCGTTAGGGCCATCTATTAGCACAATGATTTTGTCCTTTGCTCGTTGTGCTTTCCAATTATCGAGAGAGAGGGAGAGAGTCCGACGTCTTTTCCCCGTCCCCCCACTATCGGATGTTGGGTCGGCCACTTCATGGTCATCTCATCCTGTTTGTTGATTTGATTAGAAAAAATGCAATAAAAAAAAACACGATTTGATCATGTTTAAGAAGAAAATTGCCACTTGCTAATCCCGTTTCTTATTGAGGCTATGGCATGAAATTTACATTTCAAGGACCTTTGGATTAATTAAAGACGTGCAATTTCTTGTACTTTGATTTTTCTCTTAGATCATTTCAGCTTTACAATTATTCGAACTTGATTAGTAACTAAAGAATCAAACTTCTACTTTCTTGCTTGAATTTTTCTAATTCAAACTAAAATTCGAGGCATAATTATTTTCTTAAGCTCTTTCTTTGCGGTGTGATTCTTTGGGGTCAAGTGCATGTCCTTTGATATTATGCATTGATTGTTTATTTATCTTCAAAAGTAACAATATGAAACTACTTATGGAAATTATGGGTTATAATCATGGCAAAGGCGTCCAATAGAGAGCTATTAGAGCATGAGTCGTCAAACATGTATTTAATAAAATGAGTTAATTTACGTTGGGTCTATTTTCGACCTGCCCAAAGATCAAATTGATTAAACACATTCAACAGGTCTTGATGACTAAGCTCAAGTATTCACATACATATAGTAACAACCCTCGGTTTTTACATTAGAAATCTATCAGGGAGCTCCGCAATAACGAGATCGAATTGCAATATTGAAGTTAAACGGAGACCTCTTTTTTAACGTTCTTTATACCAGATCAAGTGTTAGACTTTCATGGTCGACTAATTTTTGAGGAAGCTCAACCTCATTGGACTTGAGAGACATAAGCAAGCAACTGAACATAAAATTATGTACAGCCTATAGTAAGAAAAAGACAAACACCAAATCATTGACAACATCAAAAAACAAGCTTGAGAATCAAGCGTCACTGTACATTATACAATGGAGCGATTACTTATGTAAAACATTATTGGAAAGTCTCTTAAGGCAGTGGACAAGAAATATCGGGGACTAACCTAAAGTAAACATCATTTCCATAGTGCACAAAAGAACCAGTTCCACAGCAATATCGCAAAATGTTGGCATAATTATTCATTTATTAGACATGTAAAGCATTGCCGCGACAACAGTGCAAAAAATCAAAGCCTCGACTCGATGGCACTTGAAGTTACTGTACATCGTGCGATGCACTCCCTAACCTTCGAAAGTAGTCATCTGGAAAACACTAATGAACGATAATTAAGAGAGTTCTAAGGATGGGAGGAGACATATTTTTCCATCAATATTGGTTCCTAATTCTAATACTGCAAGAGTTCAACTAGGAACTTCCAGATAATTGTAGTTTTCAGAAAATCTAGGGAACTCTTGAAAGAAAAAATCGATCAATAGTTTAACACCTACGAGCTTTTTTTTTTTTTTCCTTTTGTTTTTGATGGGGTTTTCGGGGGCGGTTGATTGATGAAACTAGATTATCCGCCATAAAAGGCAAAGGCAAAAATTAAAGTAACTTTAATTTACTGATTTGGTGGTCATTACCTATGTAGCACTGACATGGGCATGCGACATGCGACACGACACGACACGATACGTCATTTCTTAAAAATAAAAAATTTCGACACGTTCCAATACGTTATATATTAAATATATTTTTATATAAATATATAAATAAATAATAATAAAAATAGCCTAGAGTTAATTTACACGAAAAATATTAAATAATAAATAATATCATTCATTATTTTAATTTGTTACAATAATACACAAAACTTAGAGGAAAAAAATATTATTTAAAGAAAAATGCTGAAATGATATTTTTAAATTTATTTATTTATCATATATAGCATTTTTTTATTACTTCTTTCATAGTAAAAGATTTTTTTAAAAAATAAACAATTCTAAAAAAACAAAATTGAAAAAAAAATTGACCCCGTGTGTGTATATTTATAGCAATTTTATTGTTTCTTTTATTACATCTTTTGTGTATATTTATATTTTGACCCCTCAAGTATTAGAAATTTTTAAAATTGACTCCGTGCGTGTCGGAATCGCGTGTCGGAATTCTGGACTCCCGTGCGTGTCGGTATCGCCAGCTTGGAGAGAGTTGACCACGTGTCCGATTTTTCGACACTCGTTGACCGCGTGTCGGAGCCTGTCGGACACTTGTTGGAGTGTTGGACATAACACGAAAGCTTTCAGAGAGTGTCCGTGCTACATAGGTCATTACTGCTTTTCCCACGGCTTTCCGTTTACTTCAGGCCCACCACGTAACACGTGCTGGGACGAGACGCATCCGACTCGCTACATGATGCTTCTCCGAAAATTTATTTCGGTGGTGGAACTGCTTTCGCGTATTCCCACCGAATTAGACAGCGACCCGATAATTATCGGCCATGATCCAAGGTATCTAATTGACTGGCGGGTTATCTGATTGGGCCTTGATTGATTCCGTATCTCAAGACTTTTTCAAAAGTTTTCTTTTATCAAAATCATCAGCAATGCATTCCTTTTTTTTTTCCCTTTAAGCATTCCCATTTTTTGTTGTAAAAATATCAAGACAGCTTCACGCCGAGATCTTCTTCTTTAAAAAAATATGGTTTGCAATGGGTACTTGGGTTCAACACCTTTAATACTATCAGGCTACCTTTGGTCGTCTGGATTTTTAATCAGGATAGGACTAGATATGATAGGATATGAAATTCTAGGATTTTTTTATCTCCTATTCATTATTTGATGAATCGCAGTATTAAAGTCGGATATGTTCACATCATATCATGTACATTTTTGTTTTTTTATATAAACGGTATCTAATTATAAATTAACCTAAATTCATAAACGGAGATGATGAAAATCTCTCGTAACACTATTCCTTAATTTATTTTTATTTTATTTTCTCTTTTTTATATTATTTTATTTATTATTTCTTTTTTTCCCCTTTCATCATTCTTTAATAAAGTTTTATCAAATAGTAAACCGTACTAACATACCTAAAATACAAAAATACCTAAAATATATAATAAATATAAAATTTAACTTATAGATTGAATGTTTGTTATAAGATAGAATTAAAGTTGAATTAATAAATTAAAATAGGATAGAATTAAAGTTGAATTAATAATTAAAATAGGATTAATTAAAAATAATTATTTTATTATTTTATTATTTTTAATTTCTTAAATTAGAATTGAAATATTATTTATTTTGAAATATAATTTCAACTTTTTTAATTTAATAAGTTTGTTATTCGAGAAAAATAAATTTCCTATTATAGACATTAGAAATCCTATCCACATAAATCCAACCTCTCCCATGGGATAATTTTATTTTGTCTATATTCCCCTTATATCTAACTTTATCCTGTCCTGAGTGAGCATCAAACATAGGATATGAAATCATATCCTATCAAGAATTTTATCCCGACTGTCAAACGCAGCCTCACTGTATGAAGAAAACAATATATTGAACCACCATACATTAAACGCCTTTAAAAAACATCCGGATTTAGACTTAGATTGGGAGAGATAAGCTCCCAAATTTAGATCTAAATTTATACCAAATCTCGGAGAAGTCATCGAACCACATACTGAGCATCCTGTTGGCTGGGTCGATGATGATGTTCTCAGTAATTTTCAACTGCAAGTAGATTTATTCACCATAATGAGCACAAAAAAAAGTGATAAAGATGATTGAAAAAAGACGCTTGACAAGGCAAAAAGAGATTTCCATGTCGGATCAGGAGAGAAAAAGCAAAATATCAAAGTCTTTAAAAAAAAAAAAAAAAAAAGAGCAAAGCAAGCTCTTAGTTTCTTCAAACTAAGAGCTTATGAGAGGATTGCCGACATTGAAGGGTTTTGAAATGGTGGTAGGTTTAGGTTGTCCAATTTGGGCAATTATAGTGTAGTCATCAAATCGATTGAGGAGATGCTCAACTTATGATTGAGGAACTATAGCAGACATACTCAAGAGTTCAAACAAATGTACTTGGGAATCCGGAAACTGACGAAGGCTTTTAGCAGATGACAAATGAACCGAAGATAGCCAATTTGCACAGGCCCGCAACTGACGAATGGCGCCATCTTTGATTTAGATAAATTTCAGCAAATGCCTGGTCAAGTGCGGTCTGCGTCGTCGCTAACGTCTGGCTTTGCTGACCTCCTCCTCGGGCAATCCTCGTGGCTTGTGAACAGTACATGATCTTTTGCCCTCTCATTTGGAAACAATCTATCCACGCGGCAAAACAATGAACGAAGCACCTTTGAGCTGATGGCTTCTGCAGTTAACTCGTTTTAGGGTTTTCTTAGTGACAGATAGAAATGAAATGCTGCAGTGTTTATCCTTGTACCAGTCTCTAGACGCGGTTTGATTTGTTTTCCATGGAAGAATGCATGTGCCACGCTCAAGAAGAGCTAGACTGTCGAAACCGCAGGATCAAAGTAGCCTGATTTGAGTTTACCCATTTTTTAAGAGGAAGGAGATGACTGTGGTTCTGCACCAATAGCTATTCCCAGGCTTATTTCTTAGTTCAATTCAGTTTCATCCATACTACCAATTAGTGAAATGACCAAATTTCTATTTTCGAGGAAACCTGTAAAATTTTTACTTCACCGTTACCATTAAAATCCATAAATTTCAATTTCAACGATAAATTTGCTAGAGATTTAACATCTTATCCATTTACCACATCTATATGCTCCATCATTCAGAAATACGATGACATGTTGGAATGATAACAAGATGACTAGATTTGAAGACCCCGTTAGGTGCGAGGATCTAAATCACTCGTCACCGACAGTAATGTCGTGTGCCGAGAAATGAGTGAAAGTTGCAAAAGTAAATTTGAGGACGTTTAAAAATAGAGTAGTCGCCATCTGCACGTCCTTGAAGACCAGAAAAGTCCGGTGAGGGCAGTGAGGGTCTCGTGTGCGAAGGTGCTAAGGAGGCTAAAGGAGAGTTCAGTTGCACTTCAGCGACCTCTTCTGTGGCAACTACCTGGAGAGATCCAGCGGCGATGGTGAATGAGCCCGTGCGTATGGTGTCGGAGGACATGGGTTGTCTTCAATGTAAGGAAGAAGAGGGGCAGAAAAGAAGAAAAACAAGTAATTTGATTTTTTTTTTTTACTTTAGGAATCATTTTTTATTCAGATTTTTTTTTTTTAAAGTGCCAACTTTCTGATGGTCAAAAAAATTACTTGCTAGTCGGTCGATGAGGTCAAGCCCTATTTAAAAATGATTTGTTGACTACAAAGTTTTATTTACAATAAAATTCAATCTAACCACTTTTTCGAAAAATTTCTCCTTTAAATTCTTATTTGAAATTTTCCCTCCTATTTATTATTTTCAAGTACAACTTTCTTCCAAATTATTTTGTTTACGTTTAACCTAAAACGCATGTCCCTGTTGATTTAACTCTCTTGAAAGTTACAACGGGTGGACACTTACGTACGCTCTAGCTAGATTGTACACTACGCAGACCTTAGAGAACATCGGAGAAGATCATTCCTCGCTTTTCTTTCTTCTTTCAGTGCGCATTTCTAGTTTCCATTAATACCGACGATGTAAACATTGTTGATAATGATTATCCACGACAAACACATGGTTGATTATCAGTCTATTTTCCATGATTGAACAAGACGTGATATGAAATTACTTCACTTTGGCTGATATAGCGATCCGGTTATTGTTGACCATCCTATGTAACGTATCGCCACATAGTAACTTGGGTAATTTTCCTGAGAGAGGGAATGGGCTATGAAGGTGGAGGAAATTGATTCTTGCTTATTTGGCTTGAGAATTTGAGGGTATTTACAAGAATTTGCGTAATGAACGATCCCACATCAATGATGGTGCCCCATCATTAGAAGTGCAAGCAATAGAACCGAAGGAAGCAAAATAAATAATCAAAAAAGCTAAACACGATGCCAAGCAAAAATAAGATCATAGTCATTAAAAAAAATTAAATTAGGATGCAATGGTCAAAAAAATTTGGACTTTAGGCACAGGTCCAATAATTATTCCTGGAATTTGGATGGACCCTGATGGAAATGGTTTCGTTGCATACACGCTCATCAACAACAAAAATTGGTGGGGCGTCTATTAGTACAATAAAGTTGTCTCCAATAATTATTCCTGAAATTTGGATGGGCCCTAGATGGAAATGGATTCATTACATATGCGCTCATCAAGAACAAAAGTCTATTAGCACAATAATGTTGTCTCCAATAATTATTCCTGGAATTTGATGGGCCCCAGATGGAAATGGTTTCACTACGTACACGCTCATCAAGAACAATTTTTTTTTTTTAGTCAATCATATTCTATTCCTATTGTACCTCTCACTTTTAGACTTTTGCTCCGCCTCCTTGTAGGGCATGGGAGTCGAAACCCACTCCTGAAACTAATTCGTCCCCACCCCAATCCCCCTGAGAAAGTGGAGATTCAAACCCCCCATCTTCCCCTTCCATGTTGGTAGGGCATCCATTAGCACAATAATGTTGTCTCCAATAATTGTTCCTGGAATTTGGATGGGCCCCAGATGGAAATGGTTTCACTGCATACGTGCTCATCAAGAACAAAAGTTGGTAGGGTGTCCATTAGCACAATAATGTTGTCCTATGCTCTTTTTTGCGCTAAATTTTTGCCTATAGTCAAAAAGGTAATGTTTACATTATTCCTTTTCACCTTTATCGCTTTGTGGTGTCCAACTCGAGAGAGAGAGAGAGAGAGAGAGAGAGAGAGAGAGAGAGAGAGAGAGAGAGAGAGAGAGAGAGCTTGACGTTTTTTCCAAATCCCTCCACTGTCAAATGTTAGGTCGGCCATTTCATCCTATTCGTTCGTTCGATTATAAAAGGCAATGTAAAAACAAATATTTTTGCCTGTTCAAGAAGAAAATTGCCACTTGCTCATCCATTTTCATACTGAGGTTGTAGCATGAAATTTAGGTTTCAAGGCCTCTAGATTATTTAATCATATGTACTTTTGTGACATCCTAGATTTTCAATCATGTTTTCCATTAAATAAATTGGATATTTCATCGACACGCCTATAGAGCTGTTCTCAGAGCTGATCACTCTTGAGTTGAATGGACCTAGACTTAGAACCATGGAGGACGAAGTCAGTTTCTTGTAGGTACGCCTTTCCACAATGAGCGAACCTCTCGTTCAAGCCCTTCAGGGACATCCTTTTAGCAAAAAACCACTCTTCCCTTTAGTTCAAAGCCTAGAGACACCTAAATAGAACCAAGATGGTAACATTTCTAACTATCCGAGCTGCATTTCTCAAAGGATCCTACCAGGCTAGAGAAGAAGAAGAAACTTAGAAAGCCATAGAGAATTTCACAAAACATTCACTTTACTTCAAGGGACTCTGTCCAACACATTATATCCTCCTCGCCTTTTATAGGCAATAAGAGGTCACACACAAATAAGGACTAAGCTCACGGGTCCTGAAACAAACATAGGCTTCCTGAAACTAATTCATCCTCACCCCAACTCCCCTGAGAAGGTGGGGATTCGAACCTCTCATCTTCCCCTTCCATGTTGGTAGGGCGTGTATTAGCACAATAATGTTGTCTCCAATAATTGTTCCTGGAATTTGGATGGACC
The DNA here is from genome assembly GCA_019915185.1 of Eucalyptus camaldulensis. Taxonomy (NCBI): domain Eukaryota; kingdom Viridiplantae; phylum Streptophyta; class Magnoliopsida; order Myrtales; family Myrtaceae; genus Eucalyptus; species Eucalyptus camaldulensis. Next base: position 18,406,958 of record JAHSVA010000005.1, read on the forward strand.
CCAGATGGAAATGGTTTCACTGCATACGTGCTCATCAAGAACAAAAGTTGGTAGGGCGTCTATTAGCGCAATAATGTTGTCATGTGCTCTTTTTTGCGCTAAATTTTTGCCTATAGTAAAAAAAGTAATGTATATATTATTCATTTTCACCTTTATTGCTTTGTGGTGTGTGGTGTCCAATTCGAGAGAGAGAGAGATAGAGCCCGACGTTTTTTCCAAATCCCCCCACTATCAAATGTTAGGTCGGCCATTTCATCCTGTTCCTTCGTTCGATTATAAAAGGCAATGTAAAAACAAATATTTTTGCCTGTTCAATAAGAAAATTGCCACTTGCTCATCCATTTTCAAGAAATTTAGCAAGAAATTTAGGTTTCAAGGCCTCTAGATTATTTAATCATGTGTACCTTTGTGACATCCCGGATTTTCAATCATGTTTTCCATTAAATAAATCGGATATTTCATCGATACGCCTATAGAGCTATTCTCAGAGCTAATCACTCTTGAGTTGAATGGACCTAGACTTAGAACCATGGAGGACGAAGTCAGTTTCTTGCAGGTATGCCTTTCCACAGTGAGCGAACCTCTCGTTCAAGCCCTTCAGGGACATCCTTTTAGTAGAAAACCAATCTGTCCTTTAGTTTAGAGCCTAGAGACACCCAGATAGAACTAGGATGGTAACATTTCTAACTATTCAAACTGCATTTCTCAAAGGATTCTACCAGGCTGGAGAAGAAGAAGGGACTTAGAAAGCCATAGAGAATTTCACAAAACACTCACTTTACTTCAAGGCACTCTGCCCAACACATTATATCCTCCTCGCCTTTTATTGACAATAAGAGGTCACACACAAACAAAGACCAAGCTCATGGGTAGTGAAACAAACAAAGGCTTCCTAAAACTAATTCATCCCAACCCCAACCCCCCTGAGAAGGTGGGGATTCAAATCTCCCATTTTCCCCTCCCATGTTGGTAGGGCATCTATTAGCACAATAATGTTGTCTCCAATAATTATTCCTGGAATTTGGATGGGCCCCAGATGGAAATGGTTTCACTGCATATGTGCTCATCAAGAACAAAAGTTGGTAGGGCGTCTATTAGCGCAATAATGTTGTCCTGTGCTCTTTTTTGAGCTAAATTTTTGCCTATAGTCAAAAAGGTAATGTATATATTATTCCTTTTCACCTTTATTGCTTTGTGGTGTCCAATTTGAGAGAGAGAGAGAGAGAGAGAGAGAGAGAGAGAGAGAGAGAGAGAGAGAGAGAGAGAGAGAGAGAGAGAGAGAGAGAGAGAGAGAGAGAGAGAGAGAGAGCCCGACGTTTTTTCCAAATCCCCCCACTGTCAAATGTTGGGTCGGCCATTTCATCTTGTTCGTTCGTTCGATTATAAAAGCCAATGTAAAAACAAATATTTTTGCCTGTTCAAGAAGAAAATTGCCACTTGCTCATCCATTTTCATACTGAGGTTGTAGCATGAAATTTAGGTTTCAAGACCTCTAGATTATTTAATCATGTGTACTTTTGTAACATCCCAAATTTTCAATCATGTTTTCCATTAAATAAATCAGATATTTCATCGACACACCTACAGAGCTGTTCTCAGAGTTGATCTTAGAACCATGGAGGACGAAGTCAGTTTCTTGTAGGTATGCCTTTCCACAGTGAGCAAACCTCTCGTTCAAGCCCTTCAGGGACATCCTTTTAGCAGAAAACCACTCTGCCCTTTAGTTCAGAGCCTAGAGACACCCGGATAGAACCAAAATGGTAACATTTCTAACTATCCGTGCTGCATTTTTCAAAGGATCCTACTAGGTCGGAGAAGAAGAAGAGACTTAGAAAGCCATAGAGAATTTCACAAAACACTCACCTTACTTCAAGGGACTCTGGCCAACACATTATATCTTCCTCGCCTTTTATAGGCAATAAGAGGTCACACACAAACAAAGACCAAGCTCACGGGTCCTAAAACAAACATAGGCTTCCTGAAACTAATTCATCCCCACCCCAACCCCCCCGAGAAGGTGGGGAGTCGAACCCCCCATCTTCCTCTTCCATGTTGGTATGGCGTCTATTAGCACAATAATGTTGTCTCCAATAATTGTTCCTGGAATTTGGATGGGCCCCAGATGGAAATGGTTTCACTGCATACGTGCTCATCCAGAACAAAAGTTGGTAGGGCGTCTATTAGTGCAATAACGTTGTCATGTGCTCTTTTTTGCGCTAAATTTTTGCCTATAGTAAAAAAAAGTAATGTATATATTATTCCTTTTCACCTTTATTGCTTTGTGGTGTCCAATTCGACAGAGAGAGATAGAGCCCGACGTTTTTTCCAAGTACCCCCACTGTCAAATGTTGGGTCGGCCATTTCATCCTGTTCATTCGTTCGATTATAAAAGGCAATGTAAAAACAAATATTTTTGCCTGTTCAAGAAGAAAATTGCCACTTGCTCATCCATTTTCATACTGGGATTGTAGCATGAAATTTAGGTTTCACGACCTCTAGATTATTTAATCATGTGTACTTTTGTGACATCCCGGATTTTCAATCATGTTTTCCATTAAATAAATCGGATATTTCATCGACATGCCTATAGAGCTGTTCTCAGAGCTGATCACTCTTGAGTTGAATGGACCTAGACTTAGAACCATGGAGGACGAAGTCAATTTCTTGCAGGTATGCCTTTCCACAGTGAGCGAACCTCTCGTTCAAGCCCTTTAGGGACATCCTTTTAGCAGAAAACCACTTTGCCCTTTAGTTCAGAGCCTAGAAACACCTAGATAGAACCAAAATGGTAACATTTCTAACTATCCGTGCTGCATTTTTCAAAGGATCCTACTAGGCCTGAGAAGAAGAAGAGACTTAGAAAGCCATAGAGAATTTCACAAAACACTCACCTTACTTCAAGGGACTCGGCCCAACACATTATATTCTCCTCGCCTTTTGTTGGCAATAAGAGGTCACACACAAACAAGACCAAGCTCATGGGTCCTGAAACAAACATAAGCTTCCTAAAACTAATTCATCCCCACCCCAACCCCCATGAGAATATGGGGATTCGAACCCCCCATCTTCCCTTTCCATGTTGGTAGGGCGTCTATTAGCGCAATAATGTTGTCTCCAATAATTGTTCCTGGAATTTGGATGGGCCCTAGATGGAAATGGTTTCACTGCATACGTGCTCATCAAGAACAAAAGTTGTTAGGGCGTCTATTAGTGCAATAATATTGTCCTCTACTCTTTTTTGTGTTAAATTTTTGCCTATAGTCAAAAAAGTAATGTATATATATTCCTTTTCACCTTTATTGCTTTGTGGTGTCCAATTCGAGAGAGAGAGAGAGAGAGAGAGCCCGACGTTTTTTCCAAATCCCCCCACTGTCAAATGTTGGGTCAGCCATTTCATCCTATTCGTTCGTTCGATTATAAAAGGCGACGTAAAAACAAATATTTTTGCCTGTTCAAGAAGAAAATTACCACTTGCTCATCCATTTTCATACTGAGGTTGTAGCATGAAATTTAGGTTTTAAGGCCTCTAGATTATTTAATCATGTGTACTTTTGTGACATCCCAGATTTTCAATCACGTTTTCCATTAAATAAATCGGATATTTCATCGATATGCCTATAGTGCTGTTCTCAGAGCTGATCACTCTTGAGTTGAATGGACCTAGACTTAGAGCCATGGAGGACGAAGTCAGTTTCTTGTAGGTATGCCTTTCCACAGTGAGCGAACCTCTCGTTCAAGCCCTTCAGGGACATCCATTTAGCAGAAAACCACTTTGCCCTTTAGTTCAGAGCTTAGAGACACCCAAATAGAACTAGAATGATAACATTTCTAACTATCTGAACTGCATTTCTCAAAGGATCCTACTAGGCTAGAGAAGAAGAAGGGACTTAGAAAGCCATAAAGAATTTCACAAAACACTCACTTTACTTCAAGGGACTCTACCCAACACATTACATCATACTCGCCTTTTATAGGCAATAAGAGGTCACACACAAACAATGACCAAGCTCACAGGTCCTGAAACAAACATAGGCTTCTGAAAATCTCGGTAGAAAATTATTCGCACAGTATGAGCAGTGACAATGAACAGTGATTTCCCTAGTCTACCGCTACAGTAAAAGTGGGTAGTAACTTGCTACAGTAACTTGTACAAATAATGGTCTTGTTCAGCGGTCTCGTTCGTCACGAGTATTGTAGTCATAGTCTGAGTCATCTAAGTTGTGCACTGTTGCTAGAAGATGTTCATCATATTTTTGTTCAAGTGCTTCAAGGTCTTCTGGTGAGAGGATCTGGTTCAGCTGATATGATGTGGATGCAAATGCTAACTCTTGTGCCCAGTCTATGTTGCCATCATCTTTAGTGTCGGTAGGAATGCTTGGCTGAGGCCAATTAAATGGTTATGCATAGAAGGATGTGTTCATGCCTTGAGATGAGGATAAAGGTTCGTGATCATAGGGTTCTTGAGAGGATTGTGCAATGTTATATGTGTCTACCATTTCATGCTCCTGTGATGATGTAGCTTATCTGAATTTCTCAAGTGCTTCTTTGGCTTATGTTGCTAGGTCATAATGATCACATGCAGTGGGTACATTATAATTCCATGCATCTTCTGGAATGATTTTATTTTCCTAGCATAGGATTCTCTGGAGTTCTCAATACTGGTGCTCACAGCAACCAACAGGTCTTGGATAAGATTTATGAACTCGAACTTCTACACTATGTGGAACAAGTTTATAGGATGAGGTACTTATGCTTGGGGGGCATTGATGATGTTGCCATTATTAATGAAAAAAGCCCATGGTCAACAAAAAACAGAATAGTATGAACTTCAGGGCTTGGCTGTGTAGTTCTTAGTTTTTTTTTTTTTTTCCAAGAGCCATTTCCAATGAGTTAGAGGATAAAACCAATTAAGAAAATCTAAAAGATTTTTGTCATTTTCATTTTCAATGTTACCTCTGCCGAGTCCAAATATCATGGTGAGGTTGGCAATGAATCTTCTAGTAGGAATTTCAATAGCTATTAAGTACTTATTGGTTAAGTACCATAATAACCATCAAAGTTGATCGGGGAAATCATCTTCCTTCCATATCAGAGAATGTATGAATATATAATCTACATTTAATCCAAAATGATAAAGAATTGAACCTCCATTGAGTCTGAACAGATTTGTGTGGTATTGCCACATGAGTTTATCCAGGTTTTCAATAAGGCTGTCTTTCTGGATTTGCTCAATGATCTCCTAGGGGTATCGCCAGCTTGGCTAGTCTTTTATTTTCTCAATTTTATACTTCTTATTGTGTTAAGAAGTATGGAAATCATGCCTCATGATATACATGTTAATTTCTGCTGGTGCTTTTGGTCTCGATAGGAAATCAGCAAGTACGTTCTTTTTCCTAGCAGTGTGTTTGATTTCAAAAGAATATTTTGAAAACCATTCAGCTAATCGAAGTAATTGAGAATTTGGAACTTACTTTTGTTTGAACTTGGTCATCTGATAAAAATATGCCATATCCAATTCTACTAGGAAATGATGGCCAATGAGATGGAACTCGAACTTTTTTATCCAATTTTTCACCGCTAAGATTTCTTTGAAGGTGGAATGATAATGCATCTTAGCTTGGGAAATTTTTTCGCTTTTATAGGCACACAAATGCCTCTTACCATCAATTTCTTCAAACAGGATGGTGACCTAATATTCATCACTAGCGTCAGTTTGGAGAATTCTCTTTCCTATTGATGGAATTTGTAGTGGAAGAAGAGTCTGCATAGTCTCCTTAAGTTCAACAACTACATTACTCTGAGATTTTCCCCAAGGTGGGGGATTCTTTTTCAGAATCAATTGTAATGGGATCAACAGCTTTGCAAGATTTGGAACAAAATCTCTAAGATAATTGATTATCCCAAGAAATTGTTGAACTTGCTTTGTTGTGAAGTTTTCCTCAAGAAATTTTAGCAATTCCTGAGCAATATGTTGCCGTTGATAGTATGTCTCTTTGTTAAGGTGCATACCAAAAAATTCAATTTCTATCTAGGCAATATTCATCTTTCTTTGAGAAAGCAAGATCCCATACTTTTTTACAATTTTAGCAAATTGCTCAAGAAGTTGGTAGTGCGACTGTTCATTAGGACTGTAGAGCAGAATGTCGTCGATATATACCATTGCACTTAACAGGATTGATTGAAAAATTTGACACATTGCCTTTTGAAAAAGGGATGGTGCAACCTTTAGACCAAAAGGAAGAACTTTCCATTGTAAATGTTGGTTTGGGATATAGCTATCTGTCTTGGGTCTGTCTTCAGGATGAATACAAGATGAATACCCAATTGCCAAAATCTGGCTTTGAGATCAAATTTAGAATAGATTTGGGCCTTGGATAATCCAACAAAAAGAGAGTTTCTAGAAGGTAAAGGGAATTTATCGTCTTGGAGAAAAAGGTTAAGGGGCTGGTAATTAATTACCAATCTCATATTTCCTCGATTTTGTTCAGCACGTTTGTTCACATAGAAGGCTTCACAAGCCCATTGAGAATGTGAGACATCAATAAGGCCTTGTTGCAGTAGTTTTGAGCATTCCATTTGAGCCAAAACTAGGTGTTCTGAATTCATTCCCATATGACTCACCTTGGTTGGATTGATATCTTCATTCTTTTTTAAAGGAAGACAAATAAAAAATTATGGGTTTTTCCATAAAAGACGAGAACATTTTTGAGCAAACTCAGAACGAGATTCCGAATAGGATTCCAACAACTTTTGCATGATGGGTCTAGCAGACTCATTTGAATGGAAAAAAAGTCTTTGAATATTGACAAATTCAGAAAATTGATCTTTATATTTAAGACATTTTCCAAGAATGATGTGAAGTTAAGAAATCTGAATCATAATATCCCAACCAATAATCAAATCTTTGTTAGGAAGACTAGAACCAAAGATTTTTGTGGTTATGGAACACTGTGGAAAAAACTGGACAGTTATCGGAGTGGTTCTTCCATTTGTAGAGAAAGTATCTCTCGAAACAGAGTTGAAATACCGAACACAGGAAATCCAATATTCTTCAAGAAGAACCTTAGTGTCTAGGATTGAAGAAGTTGCTATAATGTCTATAAGAACAATGATAGTGATTGGCTTGGCAAATTTTGAAGTGAATATTTTCACAAGAAAATAAGGACAATGAGTTTGGCTTGAAAATATATCAGTGCTTTCTTCTAAAAGAGTCAGAGATATATGAAAAATATCTTCAGGATCTGAATCTGAATCAGTTTCACTGGAAGTTTGATAACAAGGGATGACACAAAGAGTTTGTTCACATGGTTCTTCATCTCCATAAAATAGAGATTCAATATCATCATTTTAAAGAGAAATACATGTTTCATTCTCTATATGATGTATCGAATGATTCTGACATTTTTTGCTTGAGGACAATTTTTGGCAAAATATCCCTTTTGGTTATAGATGAAGCATCGATTTGACTTTTTGTGGCTTGAGCGATCTTTTCTTTTGCGTAGGTATCACCAATTCTTCCTTCTTCGAAAGTGCTTAGAGCCATGCTTGGATTTGTTTATCCAGAACTTTTTGAAGTGTTTCTTTTTTCTGGAAGATTTTCCACAAGAACCATCACAGTCTTTCTTGGAGCATTTGATCTTCAGAGTCTAGCGAGAATAGGCTGTGTCAAGTTCTCTATTGTCGTTGACATAAGTCTTGATCATTTGGCGTTTGATACACAATTCTTCAAGGCACAAATGAATTTTTTGTTGGGTTTCTCCCAATGGAACATCCTGGATCCTTCTCTGTTTAGACAGAAAAGTTCTCTCTACTATTTGAGATAATTCTTTAGGAATAGAAGTCAGGAAAACATGCTTCAAATTTGCATCAGCTCCAATTTGATAGAAGAGTTTAAGCATCTCATGATAATGCTTATCAAGTTGTTGTTGTTGTTTTTTTTTTTTTTTTGAAGAGAGCAGCATCTTCTTTCGAAAAACTCTCTTCTTTTGAGCTCTATGAGATCAATAGGTTTTCCCCACAAAGAAATGATATAGAAGAGTAATGGCATGACCAAAGTTTGGTGAGAGTAAAAAGTGAAGCTGATCTTGCTCTGACACAGATTGCCACCAAAGTTTGAGGCTACCTGTGAACCTTGTGACAAAGTTGAAAAGAACATCATACTTGTTCTGGTTGGTAATGGCTTGGGTATTTAATCAAGTATGAAATTCTTCAAGTCTTTCTGGCCATTTGTGATAAGGAATATCATCAATAGTAAAAAACTGTTTCAACGAAACGGATACATTCTGAGAGGGATTGTTTGGCTGAACAACTTCTGGTTCAAAAGGGTTTGATTCCATGTCATGGTTTGGAGGATCGGTCATGAATTTAATGAAGTTACTAGTGCTATGGGAAAGGAATCAATGGTAGGGATTGAAAAATATGATGAAGAAGAAAGAGATACCGAATCTGAGTCAATATCAAAGATATTTAGAAAGGCTGATTCTATTGGAAACAAAACCTAGTCTGTTGGAATGACAAGATCAATTTGCAGTGGAGGTTGTGGAGTAGCAGGGTCAGGTTGTGGTTCTTGATTACCCAAATCTCTAAGGAAATATTCTAATGGATTTGACAGCATCAATTGATATGGCCTTTCCCTTATGACAAGTGAGGATTCTTCGGACTTTTTCTCCTTTCCCTTTTCTTTTCTTATTCAATCAAGTTCTCTGAGACGATTTCTCATCTTAGCCACATCTGTCTTGTCCTGTCTAATAGGAATATATGTGATAGTAGCAAAGATAGATGTTTGAGGTGGTGGAGGAGGGAGAGACTCTGTTCGCAAAGTAGTCGGGAATGGATTGAGTCTACCTTCCTCAAGGATCTGGATTTGCCTTTTGAGCTTTTCTATTTCCGCTCTAGGACTTTCAAGATGATGATATCCTAAATGTTGTCTAGATTCCAAGGCATGAAGCCTCTTCTGGAAATCTGAAAGCATTTTCTTGGTGGTTTCATTATATCTTTGTAAGTCTTGTTGTACATTCCCAATCTTGGAATCAATTGCTTTGAAGGCATTGTTGTGTGCTAAGAGAGTCTCCAATTGCCAATTTAGGACAACTTCAGCAATAGAAGTTCTTTTCTGTCTTCCATGCTCATCCACATTAGTGGGGGCAGGTATCTACGGGACATGTCCATATTTACCTTGTGGATTAACAAACTCTTCTGGAGTAGGAAACGAGAGTTTGGAATTTTCCCGAACAAGAGGAGGAAAGTTGGTTTCTTGGAACATGGTGATGGAAGAGCTAGATGGTGTTTCTGCTGGAACCTTAAGTAGGTATGAGTGTTTCTTTGGCCCATTTTACAATTGGCTTATAAAACGGGGAAATGGCTTGTTTTTTTTGGGGAGGAGATGGAGAAGGTGATGGTGGTGGATCTGTTGATACAGAAGGAGGAACATTGAACTCGGGTGGTGGAGTTGGTGCATAGGAAACCATAAACTGGAACTTATCACACTCACCAAGAGTATCAATGGAGGGATCTTCATTCAAGTACCTTTGGTACATAGGATCTTTTGGCTTCTTATGCTTCCTTCGAGGTGGAGATTTTGCAAATGGGTCTACCTCATCAGGAGAATTTGTACAATAAGAACATTGGCAAAAATGATCCCAGAAACAATGACCATACTAGTCATTGTAATAATGAATAGAATGTCCATCACTTTAAGTATTTAACAAGCTTTTTTGGATCTGGCTCAGAAATTGACTCAGGAACACATGGTTTAATCATAAAGAGAGTTTGGAAGATAGAAGGACTTTCTTCATTTTCCTTGCTGAATTTGATGGAGATAGTTCCATCTTTTTTTTTTTATTTATGACAAACTCAAAATCTAATGACTGGAAAGGCTTGTTGTTTTGATGTAGCTTTTCATAGTTGGTAATCCAAGTCTCTGGGAAGAGCTTGGTCAACATTTCCTTTAGGATCTGTCTGGGAACATGAACGCAGGATGCTTGGTCATTCTGCATGGAAATGAACAAAGCATTTTCATTTCCATTGTGGAAATTTAAGTCAAGAGCATGGTTCTGTACTCGATAAACTATTTGGTAGTGCAATATTACTACTACAGAATCAGTAGTTTGAGGGGCTCTAGTGAGCTGAACTTGGACTTTTAGAAAAGAGAGTAACCGAGGGTCTAAAAGAGTAATATTGAAATTTGGATACAAAGTCACAAAGATTATTCCAGCATTCAAAGTGGTTTGAACTATACCGATGCAAGCATGCTGGTATTCTAAGAACCTAGTATCCAACAATGCAATTCGTGTCACAACTAGCAAGTCTTTACAACCATGAAAAGTGAGAGCAAGACAAATAGCTCCATAATGGACATGAGCATATCCTTGTTGGATCCACTGTCTAGGAAACTCTGGATGGATCTAAAGAGTAACAAAGTACTACTTTTCAGTGGCAGGATTGGGATGTTGATCAAACTTGGAGGACTGAACATACTCCTTTACTTCCTTCGGAGTTTGGCGAATGAGTTGGCGAATAGAACGAATGGGGGAGAATGACAAAGTGGGTTTAGCGAAAGCAAAATAGGGGTTCATCAGTGGAAGTTGAGTTTTAGAAATCTTGGTTTTGTCACTAAGAGAGACTTCATAAAGATAGTCTATCTTAGAAGCATTTGAAATTCGAAAATCAAAAGGAGTTAACGAAGATGGAGATGCAACAAGAGAAGCAGGTGCTTCTAGTATTTTTGGATTATCTGCCATGATTTAAAGAGTTCTTCTCAGCACTGAATTCACCTTCTAAACACATGGAACGGATATCATTACAAATGAAACCATGGCTCTGATACCATTTAATGGACTTAGACTTAGAACCAAGGAGGACGGATTGAAGAAGCTGCTCCAGTGTCTATGAGAGCAATGATAGTGATTGGCTTGGCAAACTTTGAAGTGAATATTTTCATAGGAAAATAGGGGACAATGAGTTTGGCTTGAAAATATGTCAGTGCTTTCTTCTAAAGGAGTTAGGAATATGTGAAAAATATCTTCAGGATCTGAATCTGAATCAGTTTCACTGAGAGTTTGATAACAATGGATGACGCAAAGAGTTTGTTCACATGATTCTTTATCCGCATAAAATAGAGATTCGGTATCATCATTTTCAAGAGAAATACCAGTTTCATTCTCTATATGATGTATCAAATGATTCTAACATTTTTTGGCCTAAGGACAGTTTTTGGCAAAATGTCCATTTTGGTTGCAGATGAAGCATTGATTTGACTTCTTGTGGCGTGAGCGATCTTTCCTTTTGTGTAGGTATCGCAATTTCTTCTTTCTTCGGAAGTGCTTAGAACCATGCCTGGATTTATTTATCCAGAGCTTTTTAAAGTGTTTTTTTTTTTTTGAGGATTTCCCACAAGAACCGTCACAATCTTTCTTGGAGCATTTGATCTTCAGGTACTGGCGATAACATGTTCTATCAAGTTCTCTATTGTCATTGACATAAGTTTGGATCATTTGCCGCTTTATACACAATTCTTCAAAACATCGATGGATTTCTTGTTGGAGTTCTCCCAATGGAACATCCTAAATCCTCTTTTGTTTAGAGAGAAAGGTTCTCTCTACTATTTGAGATAATTCTTTGGGAATGGAGGTTAGGAAAACATGCTTCAAATTTACATAAGCTCCAATTTGATAAAAGAGCTTAAGCATTTCACGATAATGCTTATTAAGATTTTTTTTTTCTGAAGAGAACATCATCTTCTTTTGAAAAATTCTCTTCTTATGAGCTCTATGAGATCAACGGGTTTTCCCACAAAGAAGTGATATATAAGGGTAATGGCATGCTGAAAGTTTGGCGAGAAGTGAAGTTGATCTTGTTCTCCTATTGATTGCCACCAAAGTTTAAGGCTGCTTGTGAACCTTGTGACAAAATTGAAAAGAACATCATACTTGTCTTGATTGGTAATGGCTTGGGTATTTAGCCAAGCATGAAATTCTTCAAGTTTTTCTGGCCATTTGTGGTAAGGGATGTCATCAATAGTGAAAAATTGTTTTGATGAAGTGGACATATTCTGAAAGGGATTGTTTGGCTGGACGACCTTTAGTTCATAAGGGTTTGAATCCATGTTATGGGCTGGAGGATAGGCCATTAATATTGATGAAGTTATTGGTGCTATGGAAAAAGAATCAATGGTAGGGATTGAAAAAGATGATGAAGACGAAAGAGATACCGAATCTGATTCAGTATCAAAGATGTTTGGAAGGGCTAATTCTGTTTGAAATAAAACCTGGTCTGTTGGAATGATAGGATCAATGTGTCGTGGAGGTTGCTAAGTAACAAGATCAGGCTATGGTTCCTGATTACTCAAATCTCTAAGAAAAGATTCTAATGGATTTGACAGCATTAATTGATCTGGCTTTTCTCTCATGACAAGTGAAGATTCTTCAGACTTTTTCTCATTTCCCTTTTCTTTCCTTATTCGATCCAGTTCTCTGAGACGATTTCTCATTTCAGACACATTTGTCTTGTCTTGTCTAACAGGAATATCTGTGATAGTAGCAAAGATAGACGTTTGAGGTGGTGGAGGAGGGAGAGGCTTTGTTTTCATAATAATCGGAAATGGATTGAGTCTTCCTTCCTCAAGGATCTCGATCTACCTCTTGAGCTTTTCTATTTCCACTCTAGGACTTTCAAGATGATGGTACCCTAAATGTTGTCCAGATTCCAAGGCATGAAGCCTCTTCTGGAAATCTGAAAGCATCTTTTTGGTAGTTTCATCGTATCTTCGCAAGTCTTGTTGCACATTTCCAAGGCATGAAGCCTCTTCTGGAAATTTGAAGGCATTGTTATGAGCTAAAAGAGTCTCCGATTGCCAATTTATGATAGCTTCAGCAACAAGAGTTCTTTTCCATCTTCCATGCTTGTCCACATCAGTAGGGGCAGGTATCTTGGGGGCGTGCCTATATCTGTCTTGTGGATCAATAAACTCTTCTGGAGCAAGAAACGAGAGCTTGGAACTTTCCCAAGCAAGGGGAGGAAAGTTTGTTTCTCGGAACATGGCAATGGAAGAGCTAGGTGGTGTTTTTGCCGGAACCTCAAGTGAGTAGGAATGTTTCTTTGCCCACTTTAAGATCAGTTTATAAAACGGGGAAATGGCTGGTTTTTTTTTAGGAGATGTAGGAGGTGATAATGGTGGATTTGGTGAGACTGAGGGAGGAGCAGTGAACTCTGGTGGTGGCGTTGGTGCATAGGAAACCATAAACTGAAATTTATTACACTCACCAAGAATATCAACAGAGGAATCTCCGTTCAAGTACCTTTGGTACATCGGGTCCTTTGGCTTCTTATGCTTCCTTTTAGGTGGAGGTTTTACAAATGGATTTACCTCATCAGGAGAATTTATACAATAGGAGCATTGATAGAAAGGATCCCAGAAGCGGTGACCATACTGTTCTTTGTAGTAATAGATAGGATGCCCATCACTTTTGAAGTATTAACAAGCTTTTTTGGATTTGGCTCGGAAATTGACTCAGGGAAACATGGTTCAATCATAAAGAGAGTTTGGAAGATAGAAGGACTTTCTTCCTTTTCATTGCCAAATTTGATGGAAACAATTCCATCTTTCTTTCTGACGAATTCATAATCTGAAAATTGGAAGGGCTTGCTACTTTGATGTAGCTTTTCATATTTGGTGATCCAAGTCCTTGGATGGAGCTTGGCCAACTTTTCCTTCGGGATTTGTTTGGGAACATGAATGTAGGATGCTTGGTCATTCTGCATGGAAATGAACAAAGCAACTTCATTTCCATTGTGGAAATTTAAGTCGAGAGCATTGTTCTGCACTCGATAAACCATTTGGTAGTGCAATGTTGCTACCACAGAGTTAGCAATTTGAGGGGCTCTAGTGAGTTGAACTTGAACCTTTAAAAAAGAGAGTAACTGGGGGTCTGAAAGAACGATATTGAAGTTTGGATACAAAGTCACAAAGACTATTCCAACATTCAAAGTGGTTTGAACAGTACCGATGTAAGTATGCTGGTATTCTAAAAACCTGGTATCCAATAGGGCAATTCTTGCCACAATTGGCAAGCCTTTACAACCATGAAAAGTAAGAGCAAGATGAACAGCCCCATAATAGACATGAGAATATCCCTGTTGAATCCACTGTTTAGGAAATTTTGGAGGGATTTGGAGAGTAACAAAGTACTCCTTTTCAGTGGCAAGAATAGGGTGTTGATCAAACTTGGAGGGCTGAATGTATTCTTTTACTTCCTTTGGAATCTGACAAATAAGTTGACGAATGGAGCGAATGGGGGAAAATGACGAAGTGGGTTTAACAAAAGCATAATAAGGGTTCATCAGGAGAAGCTAGGTTTAAGAGATTTTAGTTTCATTACTAAGAGAGACTTCATAGAGATAATCTATCTTAGAGGCATTTGAAATGCGAAAATCTAAATGGGTTGAAGAAGATGTTGTTGCAACGAGAGAAACATGTGCTTCTAGTATCTCTGGTCAGTCTGCCATAATGTGAAGAGAAAGAGTTCTTCTCAGCACTGGATTCACCTACTAAATGCTTGGAACAAATATTATTACAAAAAAAAAAAAAAAACCATGGCTCTGATACCATTTGAGTTGACCTAGACTTAGAACTAGGGAGGAATGAGTCAGTTTTCTGCAGGTATGCCTTTAAAGACAACTCACGCCGAGATCTTCTTCTTTAAAAAATATAGTTTGCAATGTGTACCTAGGCTTAACACCTTTAATATTATCACTACATGATGAAAACAATATATTGAAACACCACAGATTAAATGCCTTTAACAAACATTCGAATTTAGACTTAGATTGGGAGAAATGAGCTTCCAAATTTAGATCTAAACCAATTGGGATACCAAATCTCAAGGAAGTCATCGAACCACATATTGACACCTAAATTTTGATTAGGTTATTAATTAGGCCTTAATTTCTTGTATTTTGCCTTTTTTTTTGGATAAATAGATAATAAAAAGAGAAAACAACAAAAAAAATAAAAACAAGAAAAAAACAAAAAAAGAAAAGCAAAAGCAAAAGTAGCCCATTTTTCTCTCCCTCTCTTCCCCCTTCGCATGGGCCTCTACGGCCCATTTTCCTCCTCCTCTAGCCCAGCCCTCTTCGGTCATCTTCTTCCTCCGTCTGCCTCTGCAGCACACGCGCAGAGGGTGCGATGCCGGATGAGCGGACGAACGGCGACATGCGTGGGGGGCAGCTGGCTGACAGTGGCAGATGGGACGCCGGTTCGGCCAGCGGAGGCCATTTAGCTTGCGAAGATCGGTGGTCGAAGCTCTGTCGACCGCTCACCCCTTCACCTATACATAGACCCTCCACCTTCGTCGGAAAGCACACAGAGAGAGAGAGAGAGAGAGAAGAAGAAGAAGAAGAAGCCAACAAGTTCAGAGGGGTCCCCGAGAGACATCGGGGAGCTCAAAGAACAAGCAAGGCAAAGAGCGGGTCGCGAGCTCAAATGAGCTCCCTCCGAGAGACTTCGGGGGAGGCCGGCGGCAAGCGAGCAAGAAAAGGGGAGAAGACGCCCAGATCCACGAGTTGTAGGCAGAAAAGGGCTCCGACTTCGTCGACGGCCCACCGAACTAGCCACCCAACACCACATCCCCTATTGCGGTGAGCTAGGGTTGCCCGCCCTTTTTTTTTTTTTTTGAGTCTGTTTGTGTGTGTTGGGGTCATCAGGTCAGGACTTGCAGCCACCGGCTTCACACGAGTTCCGACCCCCAACCGTTCATAGATTGCCTCCCCCGCCAGTCCCCGCTGTCGCCTGCTCGGAGCTCTGTCGCAGTCCCGAGCCCGAAGCGCCCGCACCTTGTCTTCCTTAACTGATGCTCGCTAGGCGTTTGATGGAAATCCCAGGTGAACGCTGGATCTGCAGTGACTGGTAGTGACGGGTGGGGGCAGACGACGGGATCGGCTACAACAGCTGGCGGGACGGGGGTCAAGGCGATGCTGGTGGAGGCCCGAGCTTAAGCTGAGATGGGCTCGGCCACCTTCGCCGTGGATCGTCAGATCTCAAAGGCTCCAAGACCGGGTCAGCGAGGGAGGAAGACGGATTGAAGTCGAGCGAATCTAGTCACGAATCTAGGTAGGGCTGTGAACTAGGTCAGAGAGCGGGTCGAGCGTGGGTTTGAACTGGGTAGGGTTTCCGCTTGGTTTGGTTTTGTTCGTGTGGGCCGAGTAATTTTTGGGCCGAAATTCTTTTAACAAAAGTGGGCCAAATTCGGCTTGGGTTATTTTAAAAAGAAAAAAATTTGAGTCAGGTCCGCGTTGCGGGCCCGTCCTTGTCGGGGGCTCGCGGCCCGGGTCGGTCCCAACCCGGGAACCCAACCCGGGTCGTTTTTTAAATTATATTAATATTTTAATATAAAATAATATTTTAATAAAAATAATTTATTTTCCAAAAAATCAAAAAAATCAAAATTTCCATATTTTCCCAAAAAAGCAAAAAAAGTCAGAAAAAGCCAAAAAAATGATTTATATTTTCAGAAAAAGATCAAAAATCCAAAAAATGCTTTTTATGTAAAAAAAATGAGAAAAAGACCCAAAAAATGTTTTTCCTCCACAAATGAATGGAAAATCCCTCAAAAAATCCAAAAAGCCTTAGGGTTTAAACAAGATTGGGTACCGAAAGGGCATTAGTGATTAATTAGTGTAATCAAGTCCCCGATCCTAATTTCTCTGGTTACGCAGGAGCGAGTATTTCTCCCGATATTTCACTTGGGTTTCTAATCGACCCATCCCAAATTGATTAGTGGCGACTCCATTTATAAATTAATTTATAGGTTAAAAAACTTGGACCGTTAAGTCGTGAATTGGTGGACTTAGGAGAGTCATGCTAAAAGACCTAGCCAAACCATTAGCCTCCGTCGGTGCCCGTACCAAATTGCGGGTGCAAAAAAAAAAAAAAAAAAGAGGTCACGACACCACATACTGAGCATCCTGTTGGCTGGGCTGATGATGATGTTCTTACTAGTTTTCAACCGCAAGTAGATTTATTCACCATAATGAGCAAAAAAAAAAAGTAATAAAGATGATTGAAAAAGGACGCTTGACAAGGCATAAAGAGATTTCCATGTTAGATCGGGAGAGAAAAAGCAAAATATCGAAGTCTTGAAAAGAAAAGCAAAGCAAAGCAAGCTCTTAGTTTCTTGAAACTGAGAACTTTTGAGAAGATTGCCAACATTGAAGGGTTTCGAAATGGTGGTAGGTTTAGGTTGTCCAATTTGGGTAGTTGTAGTGTAGTCATCAAATCAATTGAGGAGATGCTCAACTTATGATTGAGGAACTATAGTAGACATACTCAAGAGTTCAAATAAATGTACTTGGGAATCCGAAAACTGACGAAGGCTTTTAGCATATAACAAATGAACTAAAGATAGCCAATTTGCACAGGCCCGCAACTGACGAATGGCGCCATCTTTGATTTAGATAAATTTCGGCAAATGCCTGGTCAAGTGTGGTCTGCGTCGTCTCCAACGTCTAGCTCTGCTGACCTCCTCCTCCGGCAATCCTCGTGGCTTGTGAACAGTACATGATCTTTTGCCCTCTCATTTGGAGACAATCTGTCCATGCGGCAAAACATTGAACGAAGCACCTTTGAGCCGATGGCCTCTGCAGTTAACTAGTTTTAGAGTTTTCTTAGTGACAGATAGAAATGAAATGCTGCATAGGGTGCGTTTGGTAACGTTTCTGTTTAAAAATTGTTCTAGGAAACAGAAATAGAAAAAAGTGTTTCTGTTCCAGGGAACAATTTTTGAACAAAAAAACGCGTTTGGTAAATCTATTCCAGAAATATAAAAAGAATAGAAACACGTTTGGTAAATTTGTATAATTTTTTTATTTCTTTTAATATTTTAATATTTTAATTTTATTTTTTTCTATTTTCTTTCTTTTTTTTTTCTTTTGGCCAGTCGCCGGCCTCGGCCATTGCTGGGTGAGGCCGTCGGCCCTCGTTGGCCGGTTGCCTCACCCAGCCACAGCGAGGCTCACTAGCCCTCGGCGAGGCCGAGCCTCGCCGTAGTTGGGCGAGGCTCGGCCTCGACGGCTGGTCGACGGCCCTAGCCGAGGCCGACGACCGGCCAAAGAAAAAAGAAAGAAAAAAGAAGAAGAAAAGAAGAAGAAGAAAAGAAGAAGAAAAAGAGAAGAAAAAGAATAAGAAAAGAAAAGTGTTTCTAAATTTTGTTCCAGAAGCAAGAAACAACATTTTTTTGTATTTTGTTTCTGTTCCAAATGTGTTTCTGGAAACAAAAAAAAAATAATTTTGGAACAAAAATGCACCCAAACGCGTTTCAATTCCTTTTTTGTTCCCAGGAACAAAAAAAAAAATTGTTCAAAAATAGAAAAAGGAAATGCAAACTAGTGTTTAACCTTGTGCCGGTCTCTCAACGTGGTTTGATTTGTTTTCCGTGGAAGAATGCATGTGCCACGCTCAAGAAGAGCTAGACTTTCGAAACCGCAGGATCAAAGTAGCCTGATTTGAGTTTACCCTTTTTTTAAGAGGAAGGAGATGACTGTGGTTCTGCACCAATAGCTGTTCCAAGGCTTGGGAATTCGATGGTCAAAACACAAGTGGCTTGGAAACTGCTTCGCAAAGGGGCCTTTGAACACCTAAAGTTCTTTGGGCTAAGTATGAGGTGTTTGGGATACAAGTCTCATTAGCCAAAAGCCAAGCCTTCTCAAGGCTGAAAGCCTAAGGCTGGTCTTGGGGTGCCTTAGGCTTTCAGCCTTCTGCAAATGTAAAAATGACTGTTCATCATTTTCGGCGTTCACTGTTCATCTTCTTTGTTGAGGGTGGTTGGCAAGGTTGCACAGGGCTGCGAGGGGCCGGCGACCAGCTAGAGGGAGGTTGGCGACTGTCACGGCAACCTAGGCGACCATCGCGAGGGTGTCGTGGCGACTTGCCATCTAGGTTGCGGCGACCTCCACGGGGGGTTGCGTGACCTCAAGCGAGGGTCGCGTGGTCTCGGCAACAGCTGCTCAGGGTCGCGCAACCCAGGCGCAGCCCTCACCGAGGTCGCCCGACCTCGGGCGAGGGTTGTGTAGCCTCGACAATAGCCGATCGGGGTCGTGTGACCCAAGCACGGCCCTCGCTAAGGTTGTGCAACCCAAGCACGACCCTCGCCGAGGTCCCCCAACCTCAAGTGAGGATTGCGTAGCCTCGACGACGGTCGATTGGGGTCACGCGATCGCCGGCGAGGTCGTGCAACCCAAGCACAACCCTCGCCAAGGCCCCTCAATCTCAGGCGAGGGTCTCATTGGGGGTCAAGTGATCCCCGCCAGCGGTTGTCAGACCTCGAGCGGCCCTCACTGATGGTTTCCAGGGGCCGCTTGAGGTCTGGTGACCTCAGACGACGACCGCTGCCCTTACTAGCCAAATTTTTTTTCTTTTTTTATTAATAAAGATGCTTTATAAATGTAAGTCTTTCAAATACTGTTTTGTTCAAAAATACTTCGTAATGGACTTTTGTATTATAATTTTCCAAACGCCATTTGCATTTTGAAAAATCCCTTTCACTTAAAGTTCTTTGCATTTTCCTAAAGATTTTCTCAAAAAGTCTAACCAAACGCACCCATATCCCATTTGTAATGGATGACTGTCAATGATGGGCCCCCCCAAGAGGACCGCAAACATTAAATATTGCTCGATGTTGATCTAGGCACGGGAGCAAAAAAAGTAAACCAGCTGCGTAATTCCCGCCCCCTCTGAAGTCTTAATTGATTATTCAAGCATTAGTCATTAACATGATACCACAATAAACAAAAAAAGAAGTATCGTTATCATTAATGAAATGTTAAAATTAGGAAACATTGGTTGAAAACTTCGGACTTTAGGCACAGGTCCAATAATTATTTGTGGAGTTCGGATGGCCCACGCGTGAGAATGGTTAACTCTGCATATCCACTCATCGTCAGCAAAAGTTGGTAGAGCATCTATAAGCACAACGATGTTGTCCTATGCTCTTTTTTGCACTAAAGTTTTGCCTATAGTTATATAAATATTTCAATACGAATATATATTTGCTTTTTCCTTTCACCTTTATTGGTTGTGTTTCCAATTTTATAGAGAGAGAGAGAGAGAGAGAGAGCCCAACGGTTTTTTCCCCGTCTCCCCATTATCAGATATTGGGTCGGCCATTTCATGGTCATCTCATCCTGAAGAAAAAGGCAACATAAAAAAGACGATTTGATTATGTTCAAGAAGAGTATTGCTTCTTGCTAGTCCGGCTTCATACTGAGGCTATAGCATGAAAATTCTTTTAAGGACCTTCGGATTAATTAATCATGTGTAATTTCCTGTACTTTGGTTTCTCTCTTAGATCATTTGATACTTTCTACTCATCCGAACTTGATTACTCAATTATATTCGTGTGGGGAATCAAACTCCCACTTTCTCATCTGAAATTTTCTAATTCAAACTAAAATTCAAGGCATAATTATTTTTATGAAGCTCTTTCTCCATGGTGTGATTCCTTATAGTCTGGTCCATGTACCTATACTTTCTGTGATTTGATTCTTTATCTATCTTCAAAAGTAATAATATAAAACTACTTATGGGAATTATGGGTTAGAATCATGACAAGTGCATCTAGTAGAGAGCTATTCGAGTATGGATAGCTAAAATTGTATTACATAAAAAAATGGGTCAATTTGGATTGGGTTCGTGTTTGACCCACCCAAATTTGATTTGATATGCAGATTTGACATGTCTCGGCTATTGAGCTCAAATATTCACATACATATAGTGGCATTTCCTCAATTTCTCCATCAGAAATTTAGCCAGGGAGCTCTGCAATAATGGGATTGGATTGCAATGTTGAAGTTAAATGGAGACCTCTTTTTTAACATTCCTTTTACTAGATCAAGTGTCAAGAGTCTCATAGTTGACCAATTCTCGGGGAAGCTCGACCCCATGGGCTTGAGAGAAATAAGCAAACACCTTAACACAAAATTATGTACAACCTACATGAAGATATTTCTCCCACATAAGATGAACGGTTCCATGTCAATGATGGTGACAATCCTAATATAATCCTTGCTAAGTTGCTAATTGTTTTGGTGTCAAGAGATATGGACAAGAATGTCTAATCAAGGATGTCTGTCTACATTTCGGATTAACATTAATAGCATATAAAATGAACGATTCCACGTCAATGACGGTAAAAACCTGAATATAATACTTGCTAGGTTGCTAATAATTCTTAATCAAGGGATATGGACAAGAATGTCCGAGCAAGATTATCTCAATTTCTACATTTTACGTTGACATTGATCCCCCATAAAAATATACGATTCCACATCACTGACAGTAACGACCCGTATATAATACTCTGTAGGTTGCTAATAATTCTCAATAAAAGGATATGGACAAAATAACATAATATCTGGTAGATTGCTAATTATTCTCGATCTAATAAATATGGATAAGGATGTCTACATTTCATATTGACATTGATCCCATATCAAATGAATGATTCCACGTCAACGACGGTAACAATTTTGAATATGATTAGCAGTGTCAAATAAAAAAAAAACACTCGGTTGCTAATTATTTTCGATTAATGAATATATACGGACGACGGTCAGAATATGTATATAATTTATTGCTAAAAGAAAGAATCTAGCAATTAGCAAAAGATAAATTACCCAAGCTACAAAATCAAGAATTCAAAGATTGCCTTGCCATTGAATAAAAAGAATCACTGGTAAAGGTTTAGATGTTGCTGTAAAGCAGCAGCAAGAACTACAATGTTTGCTTGGCTTAGAAAAATTCAGAATAAACAGAGCAACATCAAGAGAAACGAGGGCAAGCTCTCCAAACATTCATTTTACATGGTTGGCCTCCTTAATCAAGAGATGGATGGCCAAGTGAAGTGGGAGAACGGTATCAAACACTTATCTGGAAAAAAAAAAAAATCACTCAGATAAGATAAATGAATCGCCCTCACTCGAATAGCATCAACTGCAGCGATCATCTTCTCTGGATATGCAGGATCTGGACACCCAACGATGTTGCTGTCCATCTGCCAATGGGTATGACAGGTCGTAGCTAGATAGGGCAACAAATAAAAACCAACCGAAATGGAAAATCATACACATAGTGATCCAACCATCAGAGACTCCTAAATACATTCGACACGTATCAGTCTTTTTTCTGTGCGTATCGTTTTGGCTCCGGCCTGGTCGTTGGCAAAGCACTGATGGAAAACGTCTGAGACAATACTATCTACAATCCAATGATAATAAAAAATAGCGTGATTTCCGTTGTTGACATAACCCGTCATTCCTTTTAAGCTTGAGTATATTAACTATCCACTTGGAGATGAGCTTCTGAGAGGGGCAATACTATCTACAGTCCAATGATAATAAAAAATCGCGTGATTTCCGTTGTTGACACAACCCGTCATTCCTTTTAAGCTTGAGTATATTAACTATCCACTTGAAGATGAGCTTCTGAGAGGGGCAACCGAGGAGTGCATCCATCAAACTACACGACCAACATCACCACCGTTAGATTCTCCGAATGTGGTTGCTCGGGGATGAGTCCTGAAGGTATCTTGTTGAACAGAAGATGAGCTGTCTTGTTCTACTTCTATTTGTTCGGCTATCTACAAGGAGAATGTCATGGCCCGTGATGTTATAGGGGCAGCATTATAGTGAATACCAGTAGCTAACGATGATTCCCGTGCAATGCACGGGATAATTAACTGATCTCGGAGATAATCATAAGATCAATTGCACAAAACAATTTATGTGAGTCAACTAAACATGCGTTAAACTCCATGAGTTGATTTATAGACAATTTCTATATAATACACTATCTGCGTGAATTTGAGAAAAATTGACCATGCACGATTCTAATTATGAGGGAAATATAGATATAAACAATGGGTCTTGGGCATTCAATTCTAACTCTGTGGAATCTCGTGGATGAGTCACAACGTTGACTTTATAACGTAATATTCCAACTAATTTCTTAAACGGGAGTTATTTGCCAAGAAAACGAGTTCTAGAGGCATGAAATGTATTTATTATGATATTTAGTAGTCATTCAATGCAAATTTTCAATAGACTCAAGAATACAAGTACATCTGCATTTCAAGATTCTTTGTATAGCAAGTCGAGACATCTCATTAAATTTATCTAAACTTTTAATGGATGTGATGCAGTCCACCGCGTTTGACCCGTTAATTACGAACTCCAAGGGTGAGTTTCAGTATCTTATTATGTCTACGCGGATGAATATATGAGCAAATTCATTTTTCATGATGGATTCGTATTATTTTTATATTACGGTGGCCGGCGACGATCTTACCTAGTGTAAATTATCTAAGTTTACAGCAGGTCCAATGTACTTTGTAGAAAAAGATATAATTTTTTAAAATAAGTCAAATTATTTACTTTAGATTAAACATATGATGCTATCGAGATTATCCTCACCTATCACGAAATACCCTATCTAGAATCAAATCTAATTTATTTCAAAATTTATGTATAACATGCAATCTATCTAGATTGGGCAATGTAATCTAGGAATTCTATCCATTCTAATTGCAGTCTTTTTTTTTCTTTCTTTCTTTCTTTTTTTTAGATATGAAAATAAATCAAACATGAGATGCATTCTGTGATGACCCAGACTCAGTGTAATATGGAGGGATGGACTAAGATCGCCTCGGCAGTACGCGGGCAAGGAGAGTGTGACAGCCCGAGCGGTGGTGTGCGGGGAGGAGCGATGGCAGTACGTCCGCACCTCGGTCCTTGGACGTGCATAAGGAAGGGATCCCTCTCTTGTCCCACATTGCCTTAGGAAGGAGTCCTAGGCTAGCTTATAAGGCAATGAGTCCCTCTAATTGTGCATACGCGTTTTCTTGGGGTAATTTGGGCTGCCCCGAAAAGTATAAAACCATGAGAAGTTAGTGTCCAAAGTGAACAATATATGTATAGTGGAGACCCAGGGTGTTACACATTCAATCAAGATAACATTGATTCAAAATTTGAAATATTATCTAATCAACTAGATATTTTCACAAAATAAAAATCAATATTTAGGCTTAAAGATCAAGATATTGATTTTGAACCGCATAACCTCATAATTATTCAATCTAAGAGCTTATAAGTAGAATCAAAAAATTTCGTTGCATTGCGGATTAGGAAAAAAAAATCCGAATCGATAATGCCTATCAATCTAAAAAATCCAAACATTAGTTATCGATAAGACACAATAAGCAATGAAATATTCAAATTACTTTGGATACAGAGTTTCACTTATTACACGAATAACTGCCAAATTTGAATTTGACGAACAACGGATGACCACCAATGGGCAGTGGTGGTTCACGCCGCTCGACGGTGGACTCAGAGCTGGGCAAGGGGTGAACTTGTTGGGGAGAACCCTTGATGACGCTTCAGCTCAGTGAGAACACAGCAAACAAGAGAGCCCCGCGAGGACTCTTGGCTGGAAGTGAGGTCATGGGTAGAGGCAGAAACTTGACAGAACGTTGGCAAAAAATTCTTCAGACCTGCAAAAACAGAAATAGCTGCAACTGGTTAAGCAAAACGGTGGCCTCATAATGAGAGAATAGTAATAATCCGAACAACATCGGATTAAGGTAATGGAATACAATAATTTTCCCTCTTATATAACCTAATAAGAACCAATATAGTAGAGCAAAATAAATATCAAACACGCAAATACAAGGCGGCTTTTTTACTTGGAAAACCTCCTTAATGTGAGGAAATCAAAAACCATGAAACTAAAGTCCACCAAAAAATCTTTGCTATCGACAAAGTTGAGTGAACAAAGTTTTTTTTTTCTAATAATACTAGAGATACATAGCAACAAAAAGTTTAAGAACATCATTCTTGGCAATATGCATAAATTTAACAAAAGATCAAGGATAAATTTTACCAAAATCACAAGTTTTGTTGAACTTCAAAAAACTTGACGTAGGGAGCTTTAAACGAAAATCAAACCGTCTAAATTCAAGAAAAATGTGCCACGAACATGCAGACAAAATTTCAGCTCGATCGAACTACAAATCAACCTCCAATACTAGCTTGATGAAAATCAGAATTTACCCTCAATCCAGATTTTTAACTTTCTCTTTCTCTCTTATTTCTACATCTCAAATAACATTATTTGTGACTACCACATAGAAGATAGTGAGAAACCCAGTCATATGGGCTTAAGCCCTTAGGCTTGTAAAAACCCAGTCATAATGGCTTAAGTCCTTAGGCTTGTAATTCATTGGGCTTTCTCCACAAATCTCCCATTCACGACGATTCACTACCCCTTCTATCAATCGGTTGTCCCTTGGTAGAGTCTCCATCATCATATCAGAATTGTTATAGTCCGTATGAATTTTTTCAAGCTCCAACTTCTCATCTAGAAAATTTCTCATCCACTTATATCTAACATCAATGTATTTTAATCTAGAATAAAAAGATAGATTCTTATCAAAATGAATCGCGCTTTGATTGTCACAAAATAACGCATACCTCTTTTACTCAAATCCAAGTTCTTCCAAGAACTTTTTTAACCTTAGTATTTTTTTACTAGCTTCGATCACTGCAATAAATTTAACTTCAATTGTAGAAAGTGCAACATGTTTTTGCAATTTTAACTTCCATGACACAGCCCTATCGGCAAAAGAAATCAAATAACAAGAAGTAGATTTACGAGTATTAATATCTCTCGTTAAGTCAAATTTGTGTATCCACCTAGCTCAAGTTCCCGGTCCCAAAACTGAATTTCAAATTGGAAGTTCCCAAAAAAAAAACCTTTTGATCAACTTTACTGCATTCCAATACTCTTTACCTGAATTTCACATGTAACGGCCAACACAACTGCATTTGCCAAGTCTGGCCATACATATATCATCGCATACATCAAACTTCCTACAGCTGAAACATATGGAACATTTTCCATATCTTTCTTCTTTTTATTAGCGTAGAACTTTACTTCTATTCAAATTAAAGTAAGTGGCAAGAAGAATACTAACCACTAAAGCTTTGTCCATGTAAAATTTCTTAAAAAACTTCTCGATGTACTTCTCTTGTGATAAGAACAACTTCTTAGAATCTTTGTCTCGAGAAATTTTAATACTAAGAATCTGCTTCATCAAGTCCAAGTCTTTCATGACAAAAGACTTGCTCAACTATTTCTTTGATAACTCGATTTGTGAAACATTCTTACCAAAAATTAGCATATCGTCAACATAAAGTAAGAATAATAAGATCATTATTAGAAAATTTTTAGAGAAACACACAGTTATCCGAGTAGGTCTTCTTAAAACACTGCTCCTTCATAAGTGACATGAACTTTTTGCACCAATGTCTCAATACTTGCTTTAGGCCACAAAGACTCTTCTTCAGCTTCCACACATGGTCTTCTTTCCCTTTCACTTCAAAATCACCTTATTGTTCCATATATATATATATATGAAGTTTGTTTTGGCATCCATATGCTCAATTTCCACGTCTAGGCTAGCCACCAAGCCTAGTACCACACAGATAGAATACATTTTCACTACTGAAGAAAATATATCATCAAAGTTAACTCCATTTTTCTAATCGAATCCCTTAACAACCAATCTAGCTTTTATATCATGGTTGTGAAATATGTTCATCTTGCTTTAACCTGTAAATCCACTTGTTCTTCAAAACTATTTTGCATTTCAGCAATTTGATCAGTTCAAAAGTATAATTATCATAAAATGATATTTCATCTTACATAGCAGTAAGCCATTTGCTTTTGCACCCATATTCTATTACTTCTGCATACCACTCTGGTTCACCTGCAATAGTCAATAATACATACTAATCTTTTAAATATCTGGTGGAAGGTTATCAGTCTCTAACGAATCTTCGGACTAGAACATTTGCTAGAGCTTCTGGTTGAGGAATGGTATTATTAGTTTCAACATTTTCAGGGACCTATGCATTGTCTAGCACATTCACTTCCTATTGCTCCTCATCAACCTGTGCAAGAATATATGTGAGAAGAACTAATCCAAGTCAACCAAATCAACTCTGATTTCTCAATATTTTGTATTGTCTGATCTTCCATAAACACATCTTTGTGGCTTACAATTTTCTTCTCAACTGAATCATAAAACTTGTCATCAAACATATCATGTCTATAGCTAATAAATATGTACTATCGTGGTTTCACATCAAGTTTAGACCTCATTTTTTAGAATATGCACAAATGTTTTACACCCAAAGACATGCAAATAATCATAAAAAAAACATATTTGCTTTTTCAAACTCTATTAGGAACATTAAACTGTAAAAGAATGCATAGAGTAAGATTTAATACTTATGCAACTATAGTGAAAGTCTCACTCCAAAAGGATTCTAGTAGCTTTAACTATGAAAGTAAGCAACTTACCCTTTCAACCAGTATCCTATTCATTCTCTTAGTTAAGTCATTTAATTGGGTTGTCTTGGGAGACGTCTTTTGATGTCAAATACCCTATCGTTTGCAATATTTATCAAAAAGTCTAATATACTCCTCACGTTATCAATTTTGATGCATCTCAACTTCTTTGCGATTTGTCTTTTAACTTAAGCTTGAAATTGCTTAAAAGCGTCTAATACTGGATCTTTCATTTTCAAAGTATAAACTCATATTATGCTTGAATAATCAAGTATACTTGACTTTCTTGAAAGAGTGAAGCTTTCAAATGCAACTCTATTTTATTTTCCTACTAAATAGTAAGCATACTTCTTTAACTTTGAACTTTTCAATACTGGAATGAGCCTTCTTTTTGGCTAATATTGGCAAACCATTTCTCACTGATGTAATTGAGTCTCTTGTGCCATAATTCAATTTTCTCTTCGTTATTTACTATATTAATTTTGTCTATTGATAACTTTACCCACATAATGCACCACAAAAAAATATTTTTCACCTCTAAACATAACCAAAGAATCTTTAGTGAGCTTCCATCAACTATCACTAAAGGTGTTATAATACCTCTCATCATCCAACTTGCCTGTGGAAATCAAATTCAAACGAATATCGGATATATGCTTAACATTATTCAATACCAACCTTATGCTTTTAGTGGTCTCTAGTTACACATCACCAATGCCTACAAAGTTCAGCCAGTCTATCATTTCCCATCTTCACAAATCAAAAATCACCTAACCTATACAATGAAAAGAAATTCTACTAGATATAGCATGAATAGATACACTACTATCAATTACCTAAATGATCTCATAACATACAAAATTCAATGCAGCAACATCAAAGATAATGAAAAAGTCTTCTCTAAGTGCAATAACATGATTGTCATTGCTGTCATTCTCATTTTTTTTTCTCTTTACCTTTCTCTTTTTGTTTCTTCATTTTATACCGACATCATGTTCCTTCTGATGACAATAATGGCACTCACCATTAGCAATTATCTCTATATATCAAATCTCAAAACTCATGTCTTCCCATTTTCTCAACAACTAGGGTATCATAATGTGAAGAGAATGATTCATGTGCCTTTCTTCTCATCTCTTCATTCAAAATACTATTCCTAGTTAAATCCATGGTAATCGTACCATGCGGGGCAAAATTAGACACAAATGTTTGAAACTGTCTCTCATAAGTCCAGTAAAGTATCAAGCAACCATAACGCTTGTATTTCATCATCAAACTTGATTTCCATCGTAGCCAACTAATTGATAATTTCTTGAAAATAATTCAAATGATAAGTCAAACGAATACTGTCTTGATATCTCAAAATCATCATCTGTTTTTATCATAAATAACTTATTATCATAATCTTTTGAGCATATAACTATTCCAGCTTATTCCCTAAACTGAGTGCATGTGTTTCCTCAATGATATGGTTTAAAACATTATCATCCACCCACTGCCTAATATAACCAGACACTTGACAATGAAATATAGATTTTTTAGCATCAGCGTTGTTTCCCAGTCTCTTCATCAAGTACGGGAAATAATAATCATTCACATATAAGGTCTTTTATTTTCTCTTTCCAAATATGATAATTCAAACCATTCAATATAAACATTATACTCGTATCCGCTTCAATTGTTTAACACAAGGCAGAAATAAGCAAAGCTTTTATATCACTTTGATGGGAAAACAGTAACAACCTAAACAATGTTGGATTAATGTAATGGAATAAAATAATATCATCGTTTGTATAAACCTAATAGGAACTAATATAGTTGAAAAAATAAATATCAAACACACGAACACCAAGCGATTTTTTCACATGAAAAATCTCCTCGGTGTAAGAAGATAAAAAACCAAGGGATTGGAGTCCATCAAAAAATCTTCACTATTAACAAAACTAGGTGAACATAGTTCTTCTCTAGTAAATACTAGATGTACATAGTAGCAAAGGCTTCAAGAACATCATTTTTGACAATATGCATAAATTTTACAAGAGATCAATGATAAATCTCACAAAAAAACGCTAATTTGGTGTACCTCCTAGTATGGCCACTATTGCAACTTAAACTTTCAAGGCAAGAACACTTTCCTCTAGCGAGTAGGTTTTGGGGCATTTATTCGTAAAACGATCCAAGCAAGCATCCTCAAAAGAAACAGCTTGAAGAACAACATCTAGTTGGTGGGTCATGCTTGGTCCATTAATCATGAACTTCGGTTCTCCCAAACCGATGCCTTGTGCAACATTGGGCATCCAATTTTAATCAATTAAACCTATAAGAATTCTAATTAAGGAGCCACCATTATCCTCTATAGGTTGGTGAGAAACCAAGTACGATACGGGAGAATATCTTACTATTTATGCAACCAAATACTTTAGACTCGGGGACTTGGTTACATTAGTCCTAAAACTAATGCCATTTCGGTACCTAACTTGATTAAATGCTAACTAATGCCATAGCAACCTACACCCTAACTATTCTAAGACAAAGGAAATAACATCCAAAATATTAAGGTGCACAACCAAGTGTAATCACAAAGAAAAACACGCAAACATCCTAATATTATCCCTAAAAGAAAATGACAATTCAAAATAAAGAATCCCATGGTAAAGCTCTTGAGGCTTATCCAAGTTTAGATTTAAATTCTTAAGAATTTTCCATTTTTCTAATTTTTTTTATTCTCTAGAATTTGTTGAATTTTTCATGATTTTTCTGAATTTTTAATATTTTTAATATTTCTATTTTTTAATGATTTTCTGAATTTTCTAAAAGTTTATTGATTTTCAGATTTTCTAAATTTTTACTGACTTTTATTTTTTCAAATTTGAATTATTTTATTAATTTTTTAAAGGATTTTCTAAATTTTTAGAATTTTTTAGAATTTTTAATGATTTTCTATTTTTATTATATTATATTATATTTTTGTTTGTTTATTTATTTATTATCATCATCGTCATCGTCATAATCGGGGAACGGGTTCGACCAGTTTACCCTATTCAACTCGCTGACCCAATCCGCCTACCCGGAGTCGCATTAAAATCGATTTTTTAAAAAAAAAATTAGATTGATTTTTTCTATTTCTTTCTATCTTTTTCTTTGCTCTCTTTTTTTTTTTGTCTTTTCCCTATTTTGTCTTTTTCCCCTGCATTTCTTCTTCTTCACCAAATCTTTTTGTTTCTGCAATCTAACGGCACCGAAGTTAACGGTGACGGGCCATCCTCCGCAAGCATCATCGCCGGCACATGCACTGACGCCAAGCCACCACCAATTGGCGGTCACTTGTTCCGACCGACGGCCACCAACTCCGGCCGGTCACTCTGGCAACCTCAAAATTTAACGAAATGAAGACCTACCGATCCTAAATTTCTAAGACCAGCCACCCAGCAAACAAACAGGCATGAATGTTAATATGAGGAAAGAATAGCAGGATGGCCTCGAACCACTGGCTTCGCCGGCGAGGGGGAGGTCTCCGGCAAAGAGCTTTCCTTCTCCGGCAACTTGAAAATATAACGAATATGCCATAACATAGAGAGAAACATGATATCAGACGTAGTTCGATAGAATAGGAACAATCAAGCATTAAACTAAACTCCGAGCATCGATCCAACATCATGGATCTCGGTACTTCATTCAAGCATTTCGTCGAGCAGTTGATATGCAATTTTAAAGATGTATTCCAGAGCGCGATTTAATGCAATTTTCGAGTCAGGAATGATGTACAAAGGTTTGAATCGACATATTTCGTGTCAAATCGTCTAAGATTATAACGGTCACTTGAAACTATCTATTCGACTTCGGTGTCCTTGAGCATTACATAATTCATTCAGGCAGTATGTCAAACAAATGTCACGCATTGAAGAACATGAGCTTCAGACTTAGATTTGCGACATTCGTTAGTCCAAACATGATATATTAACATCCAAACTAGCAGGGATACATCATGGACATAACTCGACTTCGCTCGACTCGTTAGATCCATTGATTCAATTCGGTAATTTGACGCCTAGGATAGAACAGAACAGGGCTTGAGCGAGGGGATTTACCTGGTTCAGGAATGGGTCTTAGACGTCGTGCAGTCACTGGCGAAGCTTCGACGGACGACGAACAACCTTCTTTCACGTCTAGGCATCGGGTCTACGATCTCCGCTCAGTCGTGGACAGTGTGATGACTGGCGGTCGCGCAAGAGGTTCTCCAATGGCCAAAGCTTCCTCCTCGCGCTGAAGCTCTCCCC
Source organism: Eucalyptus camaldulensis (assembly GCA_019915185.1). NCBI lineage: Eukaryota > Viridiplantae > Streptophyta > Magnoliopsida > Myrtales > Myrtaceae > Eucalyptus > Eucalyptus camaldulensis. The sequence goes on from JAHSVA010000005.1 coordinate 18,438,632, forward strand.
GCTCAAAGGAGACGCCACGAATTTCCAAGAGTCTCCGTTGCAAAGCCCTACGAAAAAGAGCTCGTCTGGTATTCTTTGAAGACGAGGCCAGCGACGTCGATGAATAGTTATGAGCGGATGGCGTTCAGAGGTAGCTGAATTTCAGAGGAGAGATCAAAGGTGGACAGGCAGAGGGACGATCGGGAGGACCGTGAGGCGAGAAGAGATGAACAGAGAAGGTGAGATCGTGCTTCGTCTCCAGAGAGCTCCCTCTCAAGCCAGCCTTCTGCCTACCAAAAACCAGTATGGGGCTGGGCTTTCTTTTGTTTGACTCCATGATGGGCCAAGCAGATCCAAAAAGATATGGGCTAAAAAATGAAATAAAGAGATGGGCCAAGGGAAATAAAAGAAATGGACTGGACTAATGGAGGGAGGGGGCTTAGAGGGCTGAAATTGCCAAATGGGCCGGAGAGACCAGCCCACTTGATTTTATTTCGATATCTTTTTTTATTTATTTTATTAAACTTTTGTTATCTCTCTTTTCGCTTTTATTTTTTATTTTTGCCAAAAAAGGACAGTTAACTGATCGATGAAATTCGGATGTTAAATGAATTGATTTGGGTCGGACCATTTATGACTCGACTCAAATCCGAACCGACTCGCTCGTTTAATGGGTCTACTTGTGCCACAATAGGGATTAGAAATTGAAGGGGTAGAGCGACGAAGTACAGCAGGCTGAAGAAGAAGGAGACCACTTTTTCACATTTTCTTTTCTTTTCCAGTCAAAATTCTCCCTTGTCCTTTTTGTAAGAGACGTCCCCTCGCGACTTTCTTATCAAGATGTCAGAGAGGACAAGCTCTCACTTTTCCTCTGAACACTCTTCTCCCTTCCGAGAACCTTGTCTCTCCATATGGCCGAACTCTCCTTCTGTCGGTGAATTCTCCCTCTCCGATTATGTGTGCCGCTCACTGCGAAAAAGAACCCCAGGTCAAGTCAAATTCTTTTCTCTCTCTTCTCTACGTGGCTGAAATCTCCCTTTATTTTTTTTTCGTTCTTCCCGGGTGCCGAGTCCTCCCCTCTATTTTTAGGGGCATATTGATAAGAAATTGTTTTTAAACCTTGTTTTCTGTTTTTTATTTGGACTCCACGACCAGACTTCTTACTTGAAATATCTTTTGAATCGGTGAATGAATGAGAGAGAGAGCTTCGACATCCGATCTTTGCCTAGGTCCCTAAAATCCACTATATTATTTATAGCCCTACGTGTGAATATCTAGAAGTTCGAAGGAAGATAATCCCTGTCCTCATCTTTAATTTCGGTGAGACATCACTCCCGTTTGAAACTCTAGTCTACAGACTCATTCTTTAGTACTTATGGGAAAGTAATCCGTTCTACACTCGTCTACAATATGAATCCTAAATACAATGCAAATATGGATCATGCAAATGATATTTTTATTTAGAGATCAAACAACTCCTAATTTTTATGGAATTATTGACTAAATATGATAGCCAAAACTTAGGTGTCAACAAATTCCTTCTTTTACAATTGCAGATCTTATTAGTTATTGTTCAATCGTCCCGATCATTGCGATTATATTGACCTATTGGTCTGTAACTATCCAATATGCACTATCACCTTCAGAAAAGGACTTGCTCTTTTTTTGCTTCCACTTCCGGGAAAGTAGGAGGCGACTATTTGCGTCAATCTTGCTTTTTACTCCCCATTACAAGAAAATAGTGCATGTTTAGCGTTGCTACTTGTCAATTCCATTTTTGGTTTCGGGGCTAGGTGTTTAGGGTTTGGGGTTTGGTTTGATTTACATTATGGCGCCTTGCAAAAGAAATGGATTTTAAGTGGGCTACTAATTTTTTGCTGCCCTAGTAATGGGACTCGACAGTGAGCTCTAATTCGTAGCATGACAGCCTGTGCGTCAGGGGCAGGGAGATTATACCTCATTTCAGTTCAACGAAGCGACTTCACTTTTGAATAAAAGTTTTTGAAACCAATTTCGTAAGAACAAGCCCAAAAAGCCCAGCCCATCTCTCTCTCGTGCGCTCCGATTGAAACGAAGAACGTCACAAGAGATCAAAAATAATCACGAGCTTTCCCTCTCTAGTTCCACGGCCACTCATTCTCCGGTCACCATCACCTCCGTCGCAGTTCCTCCTCATCGGCCACAGCTCGGTTCACTTCCTAAAAATCCATTTTGGCTTGTTGGTATGGTGTTGAGATATGCCTTTTGAGAATGCTTGATGAGGGAATTCCTTTATATAAGTTTTCTCGAAAAGTCCTTTTTAGTTTTATGTCCGTGTCCCCATTTATTTTTTTTTGTTGGAATTTATTTATTTGTTCATGCTCCTTACTATTGTGTAATTTTTGTATTTTTGCTATTTTTCTTTTTTTTTCTTTTTTATTGATACCCAAGGAACCTCCGTGTACTGCTTCGCGGCGAAGTAAACGCTGGAGGAGCAGTAGAATCACCATCACCCATGCTGCCTCGGATAAGTTTTAGGTTCCTTTCTCGCAAGGTAGACGATGCAGCAAGTCTATTTTTGCTATTTTTCTATCTTTCATATTTTTACAAAAAATGGACATTTAGATAGATGGCATTTCAAGTGTCAACACTACGTTACCCTCTTAGGTCTTGAAATGCTAAATGTTCCGCACCTAGGATTCAAAAGGTGTAAGATTCCTCATCTAAGAATTTGGGATGTCTAAGATTCCTCATCTCGAACTTTGAAATGCCTAAGGTTCCACACATAGAACTTAAAATGCCCAAGACTACTAATTTTGGACTTTGAAATGTTTAAGGTTCCACATCTAGGACTTAGGAATGAAAGCCAAGCGCTTAAAATCTTTGATAGCACTTGTCACGGGCGAACACTTAAGATTAGATCGTGCAGTACTTAGGCAAGTGTTTAGAGCGAAGTTTTAAGGGAGAAGGTATACTATTGCTCAATTATTGAATCATAAAATGAGGGGAGAACACTATTTATATATAGGTCTTCTAATTATAACTGTTGTTTGCTAATTGATCCAACCAAATGCCATTGTCCTGTCTATCAACTATCCCATCAAATACAAAAGATATTTAGAATATAAGTGTACAATTCCTATATTGCCCTTAAGAGTATTCTAGGTTCCTCATGAAACTCTAGACCATTAGAGTTGCATTTGGTTGTTTAGATTTATAAGGCCCTGTTTGTTAACGTTCTTTTTTTTTCTATTTATGAACAAAATTTCTATTTTTTTTTGTTCTAGGGAACAAAAAAAGAACAAAAACGTGTTTGTTTGCGTTTTTGTTCCAAATCTATTTTTTTGTTTCCGGGAATACATTTGGAACAGAAACGAAAAACAAGAAAAACATGTTTCTTGTTTTTAGAAAATTTTTAAGAACAAATTTTCTTTCTCATCTCTTTTTTTATTTTTTATTTTTTATTTCTTTTCTTCTTTTCTTTTTCTTTTTTCTTTGGCCGGTCGCCGGCCTTGACCATGGCCGGCGACCGGTCGTTGAGGGTCGGTGACACCATCGAGGGCCGGCGACTTTGCCGGAGCGTCGCTAGCCCTCGACGAGGCCGAGCATCGCCGGCCCCTGGCGAGGCTTGGCCTCCCCTTGGCTGGGCGAGCTCGAGCTCGCTTAGATCCGGCAAGCCCGAGCTCGCCCAGCCACCAGCGAGGCTCGTTGGCCTGGTGGTGGCCCAGTGAGGCCGAGCCTCGCCGAGCTCGCCTAGCCTTGCCCCGCGCTTAAGCTGGGTGAGCTTGGGCTTGTCGGATTTGGGTGAGCCTGAGCTCGCCTAGCCAAGGCGAGGCTGCCAACCCTTGTCAATCGTTCGCCAGCCATGGTTGAGGCCGGCGACTGGCCAAAAAAAGAAAAAAAGAAAAGAAAAATCAAAATATTAAAAAATTAAAAGAAACAAAAAAAGAACACAAATTTACCAAACGTGTTTCTGTTTATTTTTTATTATTGGAACAAGTTTACCAAACGCCTTCTTCTGTTCAAAAATTGTTTTCCGAAGCAGAAATAGTTTCTATTTTTGTTCCTTGGAAAAATTTTTGAATAAAAATGTTACCAAACGCACCCTAAGTATAAGAAGACTAGATAGAATAAAATATAAAATCCAGGAATTTTACAATATCTATCCATTGTTTAATGATTGCAGTAATAAAGTCGGATATATTCATATTATATCATTTATATTGTTTAGAATAAATGATATATTAGTATAAATGAACCAAAAATATTATAAAAAGAGATGATCAAAATCTCTTATGATACTCTTGCCTACTTTATTTTAATTTATTTTTCCTCTTTTTTAATTAATTAATTTTTTATTTTATTCTTCCCCTTCCATCATTCCTAATAAAATTTTATAAAATAGTAAATGGTACTAATATACCTAAAATACTAAAATACCTAAAATATGTCATAAATATAAATATATATTTATACTTATATATTTAAATTATATTATAAAATAGAGTTAATTTTGCATATATAAATAAAAATAAGATTAAATTAAAATAACTAAATTGTTATTTTCTTGTTATTTTGAATTTCTTATATTAAAATCCAAATATTATTTATATTGAAAATATAATTTCAATTTTTTTAATATAAGAAATTTGTTATTTGAGAATAATAAATTTCTAGAATTCCTATTCACCTTTATCTCACCCCCTCATGGAATAATTTAATCTTGTCTGTATCCCCCTTATATCTAATTTTATCTTATCTTGAGTAGGTATCAAATGTAAGATTTGATAAATTTTATTGTATTTTGAATTTTATCCTGATAGCCCATAACACCTCCATATGACCATTCGAATATCTAACTAAGATATGATTAGATATGATAGGATATAAAATCTAAGGATTTTATTATATCATGTATATTGTTTGGTATAAATAACATATTAATATAAATGGACCAAAAATTGCACAAATAAAGATGGTAAAAATCTTCCGCAACGCTCTTGCCTACTTTATTTTCATTTGCTTTTTTATTTTATTTTCCTTTTTTAATTAATTTCTTTTTTTATCTCTTTCTTCCCCTTCCATTATTGTCTAATAAAATTTTATTAAATAATAAACTATACTAAGATACCTAAAATATTAAATATGTAATAAACTTAATTATATATTTATATTTATATATTGAATTTATTTTATAAAATGGAATTGAATTCGAATATAAAAATAAAAATAAGATTAAATTAAAATAACTAAAATAATTATTTTTTGTTATTTTGAATTTCTTATATTAGAATTCAAATACTAATTATATTGAAATATAATTTAATTTTTGTTAATCTAAGAATATTGTCATACAAGGAAAATAAATTTCCTATTATGAATATTAAAAATCATATCCCCTTTTATCCCACATTTCCTATGGAATAATTTTATCCGGTCTATATCCTTATTATATTTGACTTTACCCTATTTTGAGCAGGCACCAAACATATGATAAGATAAATTTTATTCTATCATGAATTTTATCATGACTGCGAATTGTAAGAAATTTTAAGGCTTACTCCGTTATTTGGGCCATCTCCTTGGCCTACTAATCCTTGAAGACCTCCATTTCATGATATGCACGTGTGCAATGCCCTATTGTTTTTGCACTATTGCTCTCGCACCAAAAGTATAACAATAATCATGCTCGTACCCTAATAAAGTCACTTTTTGTGATTTATTTTTTTAATTACATTGAAAATTATTATAGAATATGGCGTTTTCTAGATTCTCTTTGTTTTTATCTTTTCCCTTTTTTTATACAAATAGACAAGCAATCCAAAAACTAAGGCTAATAATTGTTCCAAATGATTTAATAAGTTGGGGTCTTTTAATTTAATTCTAAAAGCTTTACATGTTAGTTTTGTCAATGTCATCAAAATTATGTTAAGTTCCCTTAGAGCTCACATCATGTATTCAGTCTTTTGATTTAGAAGATGACAAAATAAACGACTTTGATGGGAAAATGAAGCAAGAAGGAAGTTATTTTAAGAGAAAAAAAACTGTTGACACCTAAATTTTGGGCAACCCATTTAGTCATTTATTGCATAAAAATTAGGGATTAATTTTTAACCCCTAAGAAAAAATATTATAATTCAATTGCATAGCATATAATTTTTTAGGTGCATTTATTTTTATTCTACATGTTTTGCATTTTTTATTTATTTTTAAGACCGGTGGTGGATGGGTTCGAATTAATATTTCTGAACTTTAGTTCGGCAGGCCGGGCTAGGCCCACGAAAGAAGAAAATTAACCCAAGCCTGTCGTTATGTTTAATTAATTATCTTGTGAAAAATTAAGATTTGATGCGATATTATGATGATTTTTGGAAATTAAGAAAATCGCATTGTAATCTTATCTTTATCAATAGATGATGAAATCGGGGGAGAATATTCATGAGATAAGGATTTTTGTGATCAAGAGGTTATAAGTAATATTTGTGAGATGAAAATATTAACAAAAAAGATCACATTTTGTTTCGCCTATAAAAGGACGTGTACGGAGTTCAATCGAGGGGGGGGGGGGGCGCTTTTTCTAGGGTTTTTCTCTTCGAAGTAAAAAAGAGAGACACAAAGGCTTTTTTCCTCGTCCATCTTCACTCAAAAGAGAGCTTTTTCTCTTTTCTTTTTCCTAACAAATTACAGGGAAAAGGAAAGGTCAGTAGGAGAGTGACGTGAGAGAGAGAGAGAGAAAAGAAAAAGGGAGCCATTGTTTGTCTTCCCTGCAAAGCCTCCGACGATTGCCGCTGCTCGCGTTGCCTGCACCACAGCAGTCGGCCACTATCCCTCTGCCAGAACACTGCGCTCGAATCAGCCGCCGAGCCTTGACACTAGCCCGAAGCTTCGTCAGCCACCGTCGCGCTCACTGTGCTCGACTCTAGATGCCACTTTTGCTATGACCCGACGCCGGAGTAGCACCAACCTGCATCTGCTCCCCTTTGCCTGCAACCCGTGACCCGTAGAGGCCTGTGCCGCGACTTGATTCCCCTACTTGCATTACAGTGTGTTGGCTTAGTAAGTTAAGATTGCATTTTTTAGGATTGCGCTTTTGGATAATTTTTCGAATAGATTAGGATTGGATTTAATTTTTTTAGATAGGCTTAGATAATCTTTACATATTTAAATAACCTCATTTTTCTAAAAAGTAATTTTCTAAGATAGGATAGGGTTTAAGTCAAACTAATCCCTAGAATAAATTAGAAAATTATCCCTTTTTAGATACTTTAATTAGGGTTTTTATTAATTCCGAATTTCAATCGAAAAATACAAAAATACTAGATGCATATTAAGTAGTTTGCATAATAGGATCATTTCATTAGAATTAATTTACTAGTAAAATTAGGCCATGAGGTGCATATTAACTAGTTTGCATAATAGGATCATTTAATTAGAATTTGCTTGTTAGTAAAATTAGGTCATATAGTTAGAAATGCATTTTATAAAAAATCTAAGAAAACCCAAAAAAGTTAGCTTCATGTGATACAATTTATTTCATTTGTTGAATTTCTAATAATGGTTGAGCACTTGTGTGATCGCCTTTTTGCATGATAGAGATTTAAGTTAAAATGAATCAAAGCCGCTTGCAAAAATATTTTTGAAAATTACAAAGAAATTGTACCGAAAGGGCATTAGAGAAATCTAGTGTAATCAAGTCTCCATACCCTTAGTCTCTAGTTCGTGGGAGTAAAATAATTCTCCCATTATTTTACTTAGGTGTCTAATCGACCTACCGAAAACTGATTAGTGGCGACTCTTAGAAAATAATCATTTGCATATTTGAACCTTAAGTCGCGAATTGGTATGGAGTTGGGAGAGCCTGAACTAAGCTTAAAAACTTAGTAGTCCATTAACCTAGTTTTAGGTGGTGCACTCGAAATTTAGGTTGCGACAACTTGGCGACTCCGCTGGAAACTTGTGTTAAAACACTTAGTGGATTTAGGCCAATTTTTCTTTTTCTCTTAAAAATATTTTTGTTTGATAGCGAGGATCCTAGGTACGTCCCTAATTTAAGTGTTAAATGTTCTTGCAGATGGGAGGTATAAGAGGAGTAGTCTTTGCTAACCCCTGTCTTGCAGGTTGGAGTTAAGAATGAATATTTGAGTTAAAACTATGAAAGTGTTGTTTACATTTAAACTGTTGTGCATGTTTTATTACTTTTATTACTACGCTATTGCACACACAATCTGCGGTCAAACCTGGGCTACAATAGGATTTCTGGGATGGTGTTGAGAAGGATACTTCCTCTAAAGCGAGATTGCTATGTAGAGGTTAACCTTATTTTCCCCGAAATTTCTTTCATGGTGTTGAATGCGTTTGTCCATATCCGCGAGACTGCGTAGTTATTAGGTATTCCATTCGACTGAGCCGGGGTTAGGAGGACCTGATATGTTAATGCGAGACTGCAACGGTCAGATCATCCTCTTAGCTCCACCTTGTTAAGTCATTTAGATAGAAATCGAGCCTCACTTTTCATGCGTGTGTCTATGTGATTGTCATCCATTTCCGGTGAAAGTAAGTTGTTTAAATTCTTCGCAATTTATTTACTTTATTGTAATTTTTTCAATGAATAACAATTAGGTTTCGTCGTCAATCTTGTTTTATATGCGATGGGGAAAATCTACGTACAATTCATTTCCACTCCAAAAAAAGATCAAGAGGTGGTTGGATCAATTGGATCAAGATGGCCAGAAATATGTGAAAGCCAGGATCGCCCGACTTCTCCCATTGTTAGAGATCAACGTCCACTCTGGTGTGACTCAAGCACTCGCTCACTTTTGGTGTTTACAAACTTCCACCTTCATATTTGGTGAGTTTGAATTGACTCCAACACTTGAAAATATAGTGTCGCCATTGGAATGCCCCTGGAAAAGGAGCTTGTTAGACCGCCTATCGGTATAGACTCTATTTCTGAATTATCACAGTTTTTAGAAATTGAAGCCGAAAGAGTGAGGAAGGTTGTTAAAGCCAATTGCTGTGCATGCCCATTTTCATTTTTGGAAGGTTGTTTTTCAAACCAACCAATGACTTCAAAAGCTAGGATTTTCATGTTAGCATTTTTTGGACTAATCGTTTTTCCTTATCAAAAAAATGCCATTAATCCTTCAATTTCATGGGTGGTTAATTGTGTTTGCGACAGGTTAAATTATATCAATATGGTTTTAGCCAAAACATTTTTGTCATTAATCCGTTTCAAACAAAATGAGGAAAAGACTATGCGTGCCCTCCCTAAACTTTTGCAAATATGGTTTTTCTCCCACATAAGAGGGTTTGGGCACCTTATGAAACAATTTAAGATTGAGGATTTTAGGCACCCCATACAAAAGTTTGCGGTCATAGAGCGTTTTTCCCCAAATAAATAATATGTCAGTTGGATTAATTTTTTAAAAAATCCTGACGTAAGGCATTCCTATAGCATAGTAAATGGTTCCGAGTTGAGGAGACTCGTTTTTCACACAAGCATGATAAGCCAATTCCGTTGTTGGGCCTTTTTGGTGTGACTTCTTACTATTCGTATAGGGTGGCCTGTCAATACAAAGCTCTTCAAGAAATTCCTCAGCCACTCAAGACAGAGTTGTTCCAAGTTCGTTTTATTCGAGCAAACTATGACTACTTCAAGGAGATCCAGATGATCATTGTTGCATGGAATGAATGCCACCCAGAGAAGATTTTGGTGCCCAAGAGACTAAAAGGCGAGGAGGAGATTCACCATGCATTGACATTCTACATCCAACAATACCGGATTCCTGCCGCCTTGCGTCTAATGGTCCCTGATGTGACCGAGAAGCCAACCCAATGAGCACAAATTGAGCATCTTAAGCAGAAAGTAGAAATGATTAAAGCGGAAAATAAGAAGCTTCGCAAGGCGTTGGAATCCTGAAAGCATATAAAATGAGACGTCTTGAATTTTGATTCTTAGTTCAATGTTTAGGGACTTTGGATTTCAATTCTTAGTTCATTGTTATGAAATTTGGTTCAAATTTCAAATAAAATCAAGCGATTAGACCATTGTCATGGGTCATTTTCCTATCTTATCATTGGTTCTTACATTACTTTTATTCAATTAGGTCATAACGGATCCACCGCGATCGCCAATTACTACACGAACAATGGTTAAAATGGTTGACCAAAATGAAATGCGTGATCGTATGTCCGCTGTGGAGACTTAACTCCAACAAGTACTAACCTCTATACAACTTGTGACAGATCAACTCCAATTCCTCCAAGCGAATCCAACAGCTACACCTACTCCTCCTGAAGTAATTATCCCGAAGCAAGCAAACAAGGTTCAAATGATTGACGACGACATGCCCGAGTTGGAAGATGACTTGGTCCTTGTTGGAAAGGCCAAACTCGACAGCGTTCCCACGACATATTAGGATGAACGTGTTGCGAAGCTGGAAGATAAAGTGAAACAGCTGCAGGAGTCACAAAGCTCACTCCCTTTCGACCGTTTGGTCTATGAGAATGTCAAAATGCCGAGCAAGTTCAAAATGTCGGAGTTTGAGAAATATGACGGCACATCGTGCCCAAAATCTCATCTGCAGATGTACCACGTGCGCATGGCCCAACACATAAAAAATGAGCCCCTCATCATCCAACCATTCCATGCAAGTTTGACTGGGCCCGCACTAAACTGGTACGTGATGAAGAATGTCAACCTCCTCGACACCTGAAACGAAGTGGCTGACGCGTTCCTTAAACAGTACAAGTTCAACATGGATATCGCATCTTCCCGAGAAGACCTAGAGTGGATAGAAAAGAAAATGAGCGAGTCATTTAAAGAATATGCTGTAAGATGGAGAAACCTGGTGACTCAAATCATTCATGAGCCTACCACCAAGGAGCTGATGAAGTTATTTGTGAAGACTCTCCCGTCTGAGTTTCATAACCGAATGGCCAGTACGTACGTCGAAAGCTTCAATCAGCTTATTACTGTAGAAGAACAAATTGAGATGGGGATAAGGGAAGGATGGTTTATTAAGCCATCTAGTAAAAGATTCATTGCCAAGAAGGAGAAGGAAATGTCTGAGAATGTGTGAATGTGGCTTATAGTCAAGAAAATGTCAAATGTGCCCCGGCCATCCAAATGAATCCAAGACAACCACAAACAGCTGGCTGTCAATCATTTGCCCAGTTGAATAATAGAAGGCAATTATCTCCTCTCCCTGGGTCTCCATCCCAAGTGCTAACAATTATCCGAAAGAAAAGTTTGTTTACTAGTGAACCAAAGTGTCCCAACCGCGAAAAAATTCGCGGTTACGACCCAATGAAGAAATGCGACTACCATAACGGTGAATTTGGGCATTCAACTGACAAATGTTTCACCCTCAAGCAAAAGATCCCAAATCTCTTGGATACAAAGGCCTTCTCATTTCAAACTGCTTGGCGAAACATCTAGAAAAATCCGTTACTAGAGCATGAGGGTACAGTGAATGCTATCCTAAAACTTGAAGTCAGACGGATCAAGAACTCGAAGGTGCATCTGGTAGATGCCTACGATGGACTAGTGAGAGCTGGATATTATCCAGATCAAGAAGATGTTCCCCTATCGCTGATGAAAGAAAGAATTGCCAAAATGGTGAATGATGGTATCATCATGTATGCTGACTGTAACTGCGTAGTTTCCACTATTTCCCACATCATCATCGATTGGGAGGAGCAGGCTGCTCTCGATGATGGTAAGGAAGAAGTAGATCCGTCACTTGCAATATGCCCTCGCTAGAAAATGCAACTGATGAGGAGATTGTGATTGAGATGCCTCAACCATATGAGTATGTCAACAATAAGGCAGTGCCTTGGTCCTATGATTTAGATGTTAACATCGTTACAAGGTCTAGTCGAACTTATGCTCAAGCTAGTGCTCAACCTGCAAAGCTTGTCACTAACGAAGAGGCTAAGGAATTTTTGGCTGTAATTAAAGCAAGTGAGTATAATGGGGTCGATCAATTGTAAAAGGTGCTTGCTTAGATCTCTTTCCTCGAGCTCCTCCAAAACTTCTCTGTGCATCCAAAGTCGTTGATGAAGGTGCTAAGTGAAATTCGTGTACTCGAAACGGTTGAGGCAGATAAGCTGGAGGATTTTGTGGGATCGGTCCTTCTCAAGGACATGATTGTTTTTTCTGATGAGGAATTCCCTCTTGAGGGTAGGGGCATAACAAAACACTCTACATATCGGTTAAGCACAAGATTTCTCATGTGTTCCAAGTACTCATTGATAATGGGTTTGCCATAAACATATGTCCATTGGCCACTCTTCACCGTCTTAAGGTAGACCCATCCAAGATACATGTTGCAAAGACTTCTGTGTGAGCTTTTGATGGCACAAAGAAGGAGGTGCTTGGGGAGATTCATCTCGATGTGCAAATAGGGCCAGTTGTTTTCAATGTCCCTTTTCAAGTAATGGATATCCCTACCACGTTTAATTTTTTGCTGGGTCGTCCCTAGATTCACACTGCTAGAGCGGTACCTTCAAGTCTACATCAAGCTGTGAAGTTCGTGATCAAAGGGAAGCTGTTCACTGTATAGAGAGGAGGATCATCGAATTTACCACGAGACATCTATCCCCTATCTGGAGCCAGATGTCGAATTCGAATCGAGTTATCACTCATTTGAATTGGTGTCCACCACACATCGTTCTTGAGATTCGTCACCGCCCACTCCTAAAGTTTCAAATGCTACCCTTATGATAGGAAGGGTGATGGTTGGGAATGGCTTTGTTCCTGGCCATGGTCTTGGAAGAACAGGTCAAGGTATTTGAAACCTCATTGAAGCCCCTCAGAGGTCTCGATTTGCTGGATTAGAGTACCATGGAAGAGGTGGTGGAAATCTAGAAGGCAAAGACAGGGAGGGCATAACTCGCCACCTGAGCTGGGGCGAGGGAAGCAAAACTTACCACCTCCAAACATTCACGAGACATTCCATGGTCCTCCAATTATGATGCAAGATGAAGCTGAAGTGATGGATACTCTAGGACAGCCAAATGGGAAGTTCAACTATATGGTGAGTATTCGGCTCCTCCCAGCTTTTACTTTGACCCCCGCAATATAGTTCCAAGTGGATGGGATGGCATGAATGATCCGATGCCTTCAAAGACGGAAAACTCTGACGACACCCTGGAAAGGATTTCAAGTTTGTTCGATGACCTCTTCATTGGAGTAATTGATGAAGAACCTCTAGAAGAAACGGGCCCTGGTCTACAAGAGTAACCCATTTATCACTTTTGCACATTCCCCTGCGCGGGAATTTTTATTGCTTTCTAGGAATTGTTTTCGATTTCTTCTTAGGACTTGAATTGCATTTTCCATTCAATAAATTATAATTAATTGATGAATTTTACTGAAATTACAAGTTTTATTTTGAGAGCATGATAAAGTACACCAAACTAGCCCGGTGATGTATCCAGCCGATAAAACAAAAGAAAAATTCAAGGAGAACTCTAAGGCCTGGGCTTCATCATGCTTTCTCGTGTCAAAATGTTTAAAAAAAAATGCCTTTGCAAAAGAATTTCAAAAAAAAATTCAAAAAAATTAAAATATGATTTACCTTTCTTGTCTTTTTGATCCTTCTATTTCCTGTTTCGGGGACAATCATATAGCATGCAAATGTGCGGAAATGGTCCAATCCAATGCAAAAAGTGATGATAATGATGATCTTGAAGATTCAATCGAAGATTCCATTGAGGTGCAGCGAAGCTAGGAACAACATGAAAAAGCCAAGACTCTCACATTCGAGTAGATCGTCATTATTAATTTAAGTGACACTGAAGAAGCCAAGGAGGTGAAAATAGGGGCGAATCTCCCCAAAGATGAGGCTGAGCGCCTAATTTAGTTACTGAAGGAATATTAGGACATTTTCACATGGACCTACGTTGACATGCTTGGGTTAGACCCGTCAATGGTGGAGCATTGTTTGCCTACTAACCCGGACATGCCTCCTAAGAAGCAAAGGCTGTGGAGAACTAAGCTTGAGCTCTCGAAGAAGATAGAGTAAGAGGTGATGAAGCTTCTAAAAGTCGGATTCATTGAAGTTTCGCAATACCTTGAATGGGTAGCAAACATCGTGCCAGTGATGAAGAAGGATGGTTGGGTTCGAGTTTGTATTGATTATCGGGATTTGAACAAGGCTAGCCCAAAAGATGACTTCCCGCTACCTCACATAGATGTCCTTGTTGATAGTACTATCGAATTTGAACTATTCTCATTTGTGGATGGTTTTTCTGGGTACAATCAAATAAGGATGAAGGAGGAAGACAAGGAGAAAACTGCATATATCACCCCGTGGGGGACCTTTCATTACAAGGTTATGCCCTTTGGGTTCAAGAATGCAGGGGCAACTTACCAGCGAGCCATGGTAGTATTATTCCACGATATGATGCATCAAGAGATTGAGGTCTATGTTGATGATATGATCGCAAAGACTTAACCTGGGAAAAGCCACGTTGAAACCTTGAAGAAGTTGTTCGATTGACTCCGTTAGTTCAAGCTTTGTCTAAACCCCACCAAAAGCGTGTTTGGAGCAACATCTGGTAAATTACTTGGATTTATTGTGAATAGTAAAGGGATTGAGATCGACCCGGCTAAAGCTAAAGCCATATGTGAGCTGCAACCTCCATCAACGGTGAAAGAAGTCCAAAGTATTTTGGGGAGATTGAATTACATTGCTCGGTTCATTTCTTAACTTTCTGAAACTGCCAAGCCATTCTTCAAACTCTTGAAAAAGAATGCACGAGTCAACTGGGATGATGAGTGTCGAAAAGCATTCGGCAAGTTGAAACAGTACTTGATGAATCCACCAGTTCTTGTCCCGCCATCGCTAGGGCATCTTTTGATTCTCTACCTCACCATTCATAGTGAGTCATTGGGTGCGATGTTGGCACAAGAAAGTTCCGTCGACAAAAAAGAACAAGTCATTTATTACTTGAGTAAAAAATTCACTATGTTAGAGGTAAAATATTATGATGTGGAAAAGACTTGTGCTACACCAGTGTGGGTGTTGCATAGATTGAGACAGTATACACTGCATTACCAAAAATTCATCGTAACTAAGAATGATCCTATCAGGTACCTACTTGATTAGCTAGCTTTGGTGGGTAAGTTGGATAAGTGGCAAATTTTGATCTCAAAATTTGATGTGCAATATACGCCGTCGAGTGATCGCCGATTTATTGGCTGAGAATCCAGAAGTCTCAAATAATGATGATCGTTCCCCTAGATGACCGAATCTTGAGTGTAAATGAAGACTCATGGACAATGTTCTTTGATTGAGCTATGAATTTGTTTGGTTCTGGCATTGGGGCATTTTTGATATCCCCAAACGGACAACATCACCCAGTAGCTGTGAAATTGATATTCCCATGCACTAACAATACATCCGAGTATGAAGCTTGCATCCTCGGGCTTCAAGCTGCAATCGAGATGGGTGTAGCCAAATTAAAAGTGTTCGGGGATTCCGCACCGATCATACTACAGAACATAGGTGAATGGAAGACTAAGGATGCTAAATTGCTATCGTATCATGAGTACTTAGAATACTTGGTCAATGAATTCGATGAAGTTTCATTCGAATACTTATCGAGGTCTCACAATTAATTTGCAGATGCACTCGCAACTTTATCATCTATGTTGCAAGTCACTGATGGATTAAAAGTTGAGCCATTGAAGATAGAGGTTCTGTCAAGGCCGGCTTATTGTATGGTAGTGACTGAAGAGTCTAACGGAAAATCATGGTATTACGATATCATGAGCTACATCCAAAAATAGGGATTCCCCAAGAGAAGTACTCCAGCTGATAGGAAGTACATTATGAAAATGGCCTCAAAGTTCTTCGTCAGTGGTGAGAATTTGTACAAGAGATCTTATGATTTAATCTTGTTGCGGTGTGTAGGTGCAGCTGAAGCCACTCAAATCATGCAAGAAGTTTACGAAGGAGTGTGTGGCCCCCATATGAATGGGCACATGATGACTAAGAAGATTATGAGGTTAGGCTATTGCTGGCTCACACTAGAAAGTGATTGTATCCAACATGTTTGGAGTTGCCATCGTTGTCAGATTCATTGTGACAGGATAAAAGTTCCTCCAACAAAGCTGCACCAGTTTTCTGAGCCATAGCCCTTCTCAATGTGGGGCATTGATGTGATCGGCCCAATAAATCCTAAGGCTTCGAATGGACATCATTTCATTTTGGTGGCGATAGATTATTTTTCCAAATGGATCGAAGCTACATCCTTTGCAAGTGTCACTGCTCGCAATGTTGTGAAGTTCATCAAACGTGACATAATTGCTCGCCATGGTGTATTTGAAACAATTATCACTAACAAGGGACAAATTTGAACAATAAGCTTGTTGATGAGTTGTTCAGCGAGTTCAAGATCAAGCATCTGAATTCGTCCCCTTATCGCCCTCAAATGAACAGGGCTATTGAAGCGGCCAATAAGAATATTAATAAGATCTTGGCTAAGACAGCCAAGAATTATCGAGATTGGCATGATAGATTACCCTTTGCACTGATGGCATATCGGACATCGATTCGTACTTCTACCGAGGCAACTCCTTTTGCTTTGGGAGACGGCATAGAGGCAGTTTTACCTGTGGAAGTAGAGATTCCTTTCTTGAGAATATTATCCCAAGTGGAATTATCTGAGGCAGAATGGTCGCAACAAAGACTTGAACAGTTGAATTTGATCGATGAGAAAAGACTGAAGGTTTTTTGTCATAGCCAAACTTATCAGTAGAGAGTGGCCAAATCTTTCAACCGAAAAGTACGACCGAGACATTTTAAGGTAAATGATTTTGTTCTAAGGAAGCTATTGCCGATCTTTCTGGATCCTGAGGGGAAGTTTGCTCCAAATTACAGCGGCCCATACGTAGTGAAGAAAGTGCTTCCTGGAGGTGCTTTGATCTTGGCAGAAACGGATGGTCATGAATTTTCCACTCCAGTAAATTCTGATGCTTTTAAAAATATTACCCATGATTGAATTTGCTGTGTCATGTTTTGAATTGGAAACATTTTATGATGAATAAATTGCCTCATTGAGTTGCAAATTCAATTGTCCAAGCTTGTTGCAAATCTTGCATGTTTTCCTTGATGAATTGTGTGAGATAAATTGAATGTGTCAAATGTGATACTTTGGAATGATGAAAGGCAAACCATATTCCATACACTGTTTCATACACTAACCCCCCAATGAGTTATGTGGAAAATTCCATGCCTATGAGGAAAAGGGTGATCTCGCAAGGGGTACGTCAACCGAAGTGATGAGAGACAATTTCTTTTCCTACCAAAAACACTACAGGTATATCAATTGTTTAAGCCCTTTGAGCCCACACACATGAAGAGCTTTTTAAATTATCCCTGTCAAGGATCGTCCCATACTAAGACAAGATTTGAAATGAATGATAGGAATTTTCTTACTCACACTTGCATCAATCTTCGAGTATTGCTTTTGCAATGTAACTTGTACGATAATTTAAAGTGCCTTAGGACGACGAAGAGTAGTTCTTTCTTTATCTTATACACTTTATCCATTGCATATCCCCTTTGAGCCTATGAATTCGTTTCATATTAAACCCAGTTGGTCATCATCCCCCACACTAGGGCAAGGCAAGAAAAATCAAACCACTCAATTAGTATGGTTTACAATGCTGATAAAAAGATGAAGGCTGTGCAAGTTCAAAAAAAAAAATGCAAATAGGGGGGCATGAAAAAGCAGTGTGCCTAGTAAAAGTAAGGCCAATGCCCAAAGAAAAAAAATCAAACACTTGATGTAATGAGTAGTATTCCCCAATAAGGCGGTACTTAAAAAAAAATTCAAAATGCTGAGATGTTGCAATCAATGGAATTGTGATGAAAATCTTCAACATTGGAGAAAAATTGGTGGAAATATCAAGATGATCACTAACTTTGACCCCCTAAACACTTTTTAAGCCTAATCATCTTTTCATTTTTCAATCCATGAACTTAGCCTATGTTACGTCCCTTGCAAAGTCTTTTCAAATTATGGCACTTGGATTAGCGTAAAAGTTCATATGTTTGAAAGCATCGCTTGAAAAAGTGTGAGTAAGATAATTTCTGCTTCATTTCTCATGTTTCTAGACTTGTAAACCCCAAAATGATTGTGAAATATCATTCATTTTTCGATAGCCTTGACCCAAAGAGTCCCTTTTGATAAGTCGTTGATCAAGCCCGCATTACAGCCTCTGTTAAAGACTTCTCAGATTGGTAATTTCGTACCACTTGCGAGATTACTCGGACTCTTGTTCGGCATGACGATGGTGAGATGGAGTGATTGTCAAAATACTGTATCAAAGGTCAGGATAAAATGACCCTTTCAATGAGGATAGGTGAAAAGTCCTTTCAGACTACGAGGTTTCTCATTTGACACATCCATGACACTCGTGTTCAAATTGGAACATTCTTTTTGAAATCTTTCCCAATGGAAATTAGGTGATGCAAGCTTGATATAAATCATCGCGCATGAACCTCCCTTAGATTAATGCATATTTGTGATTATAAATGCATATTGCTTCTCCTATGACCATGTTTTGTAGGAGACATTTCCCCAGGAATAGAGATGTTAACAGGTAAGTATATCTCCATCCATATCTTAAATACTTGTCATTGTGCAAGTATTCCCTTTTAAATGCATCGACACTCGATTGAGTTGTCCCTTAAGATTCTTCTCCAGATTGCAACGCTAGGCAATCGAATAATGGTTTTGGTCCTAGTCAAGCAAAACCCTGTTTAGGCGACCGTAGAATGGTACGGGTCATAGACAAAATCTATTTCCCTATTCAGGCGACCGTAGAATGGTACGGGTCCTGGAAGGTAAATCTCCGTTTAGGCGACTGTAGAATGGTACGGGTCCTGAAAGGTAAATCTCGGTTTAGGCGACCATAGAATGGTACGAGTCCTAGACAAAACCTATTTCCCTATTCAAGCAACCGTAGAATGGTATGGGTCCTGGAAGGTAAATCCCGGTTTAGGCGATCGTAGAATGGTACGGGTCCTAGACAAAACCTATTTCCTTATTCAGGCGATCGTAGAATGGTACGAATCCTGGAAGGTAAATCTCGGTTTAGGCGACCGTAGAATGGTACGGGTCCTAGACAAAACCTATTTTCCTATTTAGGAGACCGTAGAATCCCTGTTTAGGTGACCATAGAATGGTACGGGCCCTGGAAGATAAATCCCCGTTTAAGCGACCATAGAATGGTATGGATCCTAAACAAAACCTATTTCCCTATTCAGGAGACCGTAGAATGGTATGGGCCTTGGAAGGTAAATCCTCATTTAGGTGATCGTAGAATGGTATGGATCCTAAACAAAACTTATTTCCCTATTCATGCGATCGTAGAATGGTACGGGTCCTGGCAAAGTAAATCCCTGTTTAGGTGACCGTAGAATAGTATGGGTCCTAGACACAACCAAACACTGCCATACTGGACAACCGTAGAATGGTACAAGTCCTGGAAAGCATTCTTTTTACAAAGCCATGTTACTATTCTGGGTGATCGTAGAATGGTACGGGTCCTGGACATGTAACACCAACTATCTTGAATTATTCTATCTTCCTTGAAGGTAAGTTATTCTAAGTAGGTTCATTTGTCATTTGCGTTTCCATGCATCATATAAGTTGCATCAAAAAAATAGAATTCATTTTCCAACAAAAATCATTCATTGCATACGCATAACCAAAATTTAGGTCTCAATTTATCTTTGAAGGCAACCTCTACGAGCTCACCTTCAAAGAGGAACAGCTGTTGATACCTAAATTTTAGGCAACCCATTTAGTCATTTATTGTATAAAAATTAGGAATTAATTTTTAACCCCTAAGAAAAAATATTATAATTCAATTGCATAGCATATAATTTTTTAGGTGCATTTATTTTTAATCTACATATTTCGCATTATTTTATTTTATTTTTAGGATCGGTGATGGATGGGTTCAAATTAATATTTCTGAGCTCTAGTTTGGCAGGCCGGGCTAGGCCCACGAAAGGAGAAAATTAACCCAAGCTTGTTGTTATGTTTAATTAATTATCTTGTGAAAAATTAAGATTCGATGCGATATTATGATGATTTTTGGAAATTAAGAAAATCACATTGTAATCTTATCTTTATCAATAAATGATGAAATCGGGGGAGAATATTCATGAGATAAGGATTTTTGTGATCAAGAGGTTATAAGCAATATTCGTGAGATGAAAATATTAACAAAAAAGATCACGTTTTGTTTCGCCTATAAAAGGATGCGTACAAGTTCAATCGAGGGGGGCTTTTTCTAGGGTTTTTCTCTTCATCGAAGTAAAAAATAGAGAAACAAAGGCTTTCTTCCTCGTCCATCTTCAGTCAAAATAGGGCTTTTTCTCTTTTCTTCTTCTTGACAAACTGTAGGGAAAAGGAAAAGTCAGCAGGAGAGTGACGTGAGAGAGAGAGAGAGAGAGAAAAGAAAAAGGGAGCCACTGTTCGTCTACCCCGCGAAGCCTCCGGCGATCGCCGCTGCCCGCGTTGCCTGCACCATAGCAGTCGGCCACTGTCCCTCTGCCAGAACTCCGCGCTCGAATCAGCCACCGAGCCCCGACACCGACCCGAAGCTCCGTCAGCCACCGTTGCACTCACTGTGCTCGACTCCAAACGCCGTTCTTGCTACGACCCGATGCTGGAACAGCACCAACTTGCATCTGTTCCCCTTCGCCTGCGACCCGTGACTCGTAGAGGCCTGTGCCACAACTTGATTCCCCTGTTTGCCAGACTGCATCGCCGATCCGCCTCTACCGCACCTCCATGAGCACCTGCACGCCTGCCGATCTGCCTCTGCAGCTTCTCCACGAGCCACCACCGCGCACCTCTAGCCCTCTGACGCCGCAACAATCGCGGGTTTTCCCTGTTGCGCTTCCACCCTCCGATCGGTCGCACCAGCCTCGCCTGAAGCACAACGTCGCCTCTGCTCGCCCCGCCTCCACATAGCTCTCTACTTCGCACCTTTGCTCGAGCCCAAACCAGTCACTAATTTTTCTTTCTTGTAGCTCTGAATTGCCGGACCTTGCCGAAGCTCCTCACCTTCTCAACCTCCGATTGACGGTGACGCCACCGCTACAGCCGCCGCCCCACACTGAAGCCGGTGACCAGCCGCACGAACACAAGCCGTGCTTGGGAAGAAAAAGAAGAAAGGAAAACGAAAAGAAGAAAAAAGAAAAGGAAATTAGGTAGTTTTATTTTCTTTTTCTAATAACTTTATTTTATTTATTTCTTTTAAGTTAGGTTGTTATTGTGTAAATTTGAAGTGATCTTCATTTCATGAATTTTGTAGGCATTATCCGCAGGGTCTTCCCCAGAATTATTGTAATTACTAATTTGATCCGTAAAATGTCAGATCATTTTTTTAATTATATTAATTTTTGGGGTTTGTAGATAGTATTTTAAGTGTTGAATGAATATAATTATTAATTTGGTCCGTAAGATTTCATATCGGATTTTTAATTATTTTGAACTCTCTATTATGATGATTAGGGTTAGAATAATCGTTAATTTGACTTGTGAGACAACATATTGTTTTTTCAATTGTTTTAATCTTTTATTTGTTGATTATATTGATTGTTTAGATTTAATATTGGATAATTAATCATCATTTTTTTAAAAAAACATAAAAACATTAAAAAAAATAAAAAAAATCAAATCTTGCATTAGAGTGTGTTGGCTTAGTAAGTTAAGATTGCATTTTTTAGGATTGCGCTTTTGGATAATTTTTCGAATAGGTTAGGATTGGATTTAATTTTTTTTAGATAGGCTTAGATAATCTTTGCATATTTAAATAACCTCATTTTTCTAAAAAGTAATTTTCTAAGATAGGATAGGGTTTAAGTCGAACTAATCCCTAGAATAAATTAGAAAATTATCCCTTTTTAGATACTTTAATTAGGGTTTTTATTAATTCCGAATTTCAATCGAAAAATACAAAAATACTAGATGCATATTAAGTAGTTTGCATAATATGATCATTTCATTAGAATTAATTTACTAGTAAAACTAGGTCATGAGGTGCATATAAACTAGTTTGCATAATAGGATCATTTAATTAGAATTTGCTTGTTAGTAAAATTAGGTCATATAGTTAGAAATGCATTTTATAAAAAATCTAAGAAAACCCAAAAAAGTTAGCTTCATGTGATACAATTTATTTCATTTGTTGAATTTCTAATAATGGTTGAGCACTTGTGTGATCGCCTTTTTGCATGATAGAGATTTAAGTTAAAATGAATCAAAGCTGCTTGCAAAAATATTTTTGAAAATTACAAAGAAATTGTACCGAAAGGGCATTAGAGAAATCTAGTGTAATCAAGTCCCCGTACCCTTAGTCTCTGGTTCGCAGGAGTAAAATAATTCTCCCATTATTTTACTTAAGTGTCTAATCGACCTACCGAAAACTAATTAGTGACGACTCCTAAAAAATAATCATTTACATATTTGAACCTTAAGTCGCGAATTGGTATGGGCTTGGGAGAGCCGAGCTAAGCTTAAAAACTTAGTAGTCCATTAACCTAGTTTTAGGTGGTGCACCCGAAATTTAGATCACGATAGAAACATTGGATTGAAAATTGAAAATAAGTGGACACATTTTTGAGCAATTATTCAAGGAAGTAGTAGAAATTGCAGAGGTTTAAGTAATCCATCATGCTAGGGTTAATAATAAACACTAACCCTTAGACACGCTCTCGCTTTAAACCACAATTAAAACAACGATAACTTTCAAGAAAAGAGACATTCCATGGGCGATTGGAAATGCGAGCAGCCTTACTTATTTTGAAGCAGACAACAACAATCTATCTGGCAAGATTGTTTCCGACTTTGCTCAATGCAAAAATCTTACCCTTTTAAATTTAGCTTCTAATGGTTTTACAGGATCAGTCCCCGCGCAGCTTGGGATTCTTGGGAATTTGCAGGAATTGATTCTTACCAGTAACTATCTCTTCGGTGATATTCCCTTGTCGATTCTTGCATGCGAGAACCTCAACAAACTCGATCTTAGTAACAATAGATTTAATGGCACCATTCCTATGGAAATTTGCAACGTGTCAAGGTTGCAGTACTTACTTCTAGGTCAGAATTCTCTAAAGGGGGAGATACCTCATGAGATTGGAAATTGCGTGAAGCTACTTCAGTTGCATATCGGTAGCAATTATTTGACCGGCAGCATTCCTCCGGAGATCGGTCACCTCAAGAACTTACAGATATCTCTGAATTTAAGCTTTAATCGTCTTCATGGACCACTTCCCCCTGAGTTAGGGAAACTGGATAAGCTTGTCTCTCTCGATGTCTCCAACAATCAGCTCTCTGGTGCCATCCCACCTGATTTTAGGGGAATGTTGAGCTTGATAGAGGTAAATTTCTCTAATAATCTTCTCACTGGCCCAGTACCTAATTTCGGGCCTTTCCATAAGAGTTCCAATTCGAGCTTTCTTGGAAACAAAGGACTTTGTGGAGAGCCGTTGACCTTCTCATGCGGAAGCTCTAGTGGGTCTGACCATGAAGGTTACCGTCACAGGGTTTCTTACAGAGTCATACTAGCCGTTGTTGGCTCTGGTTTGGCAGTTTTCGTGTCCGTTACTATAGTTGTTCTTTTATTTATGATGAGGGAGAGGCAAGAAAAGGTGGCTAAAGCTGCAGGGGTTCCAGAGAATGAAACCAGTGATCTCCCAACAATAGTGGCAGGGAATGTTGTTGACACCTAAATTTTGGCGATCCATTTAGTCATTTATTGCATAAAAATTAGGGATTAATTTTATCCCTGAAAAAATATTAATTGCATAGCTACATTTAGTTTGCATATTTTGCATTTTATTTACTGGACCGGTGGCGGATGGGTCGAATTGGTGTTTTTGAGTTTTAAATTAACAGGTCGGACTAAGCCCATGGAGAGTACAAATTGGCCCAAGCCCATTTTCTAAAATTGAGATTTGAAATGAGGATTTTCAGAATTTAAGAAAATTGGGGTTATGATCTTATCTTTAAAAATTAGAAGAAAATATTTTGGAGATAAGGAGAATAAAATATTTTGATTAGGAGGTTATAGACAATCTTTTCGTCGGATGAAATATTCACAAAAAGATTGCATTTTATCTTGGCCTAGAAAAGGGTGTGTAAGTAGGGTTTTTAAAGGGGGTTTTTTCTCTTCGTCGAAAAAAAGAAGACAAAGAAGTAAAAAGTGAAGGAAGAGAGAGAAGCCATCCGTGGAGTTTGAAAGTAAAAAGAGAGAAAGAGTACGAAGGAAGAAGGAGAGTGACGTGAGAGAGAGGGAGAGAGAGGAGAAAAGTAAAGGGGTGATTTGACCCCTACTATTCACCATCTTCCCCAAATCACTGCCCCTCCTCTGCAACCTCCATCCACGAAGCTTCTGCCACCGTCCTTCCCCGACGCCGCGCCGCGCCTCAACGCCTTGCCTCGCGACGACCCAAGCTCGAGTCAAGCCACTCTCCAAGGCACCACCGCCCCACCATCAGCCGCACGCCGTTTCGCCCGTGACCGCTTGCCGCCGCACCTCCGCACCGCCGGACTCCCTCGGTTTCCGTCTCCGCAAGCTCGCACCGCCGCCCAGCCGTGCTGCTCACGCCAAACGACGCTTCGCTGTTGCTATATCTTCGCTGGCCACCTCTGTCCGTGAGCACCCGCGACCCCCCTCGCGAGCCTAGTGCCCAAGCTCTGCCCCTGATCTGACCACGATCAGCTTCGCCCGAGTGAAAATGCCGTTGCAGCCCGAGCCGATCTCGCCCACGAGTTGCTGGTTTGAGACGCCGAGTGTCCCCCGAGTCCTCCGCCCGAGTGCCCTTGCTCCCCGGGTTTTTGCTGTTGCTGCTCCCGTGCCGTCCCTGTCCTGCCTAACACGCGACCAACCGTGCTTTCCCTTCGCCGGAGCTGCCCTACCGGACTGACGCCAGTTGCCGAGCCGATTCGTCGATTCCCCTTGGAGATCCACAAGTGGTGCTGGAAAAGAAAAACAGAGAAAAGAAAAAGCAACAGGAAAAGAAAATCTGATTAGGTAGTTTTTTCTTTTTTCAATTATTTTACTTTATTTTGTTCATATTCTTTAGTATAGTTATTTAATTGGATCCCAATGTTTACTTTATGAATCTTGTAGGCATTATCCGCAAGAGTTATCCCTAAACTTATTGTAATTATTAATTTGACCCGTAAGATGTCGGGTTATTTTTTTTAATTACATTACTTTTTGGGGTTTGTTTATAGTTTTTAAGTACTTAATCAATATAATTATTAATTTGATCCGTAAGAATTCGGATAAGATTTTTAGTTATTTTGAACTCTTTGTTGTGATAATTAGGGTTAGGATAATCGTTAATTTGACCTGTGAGACAACAGGTTATTTTTTTTTCGATTATTTTGATCCTTTATTTCATTGAATATCTTGATTGTTTATATTTAATATTTAGTTGATAATGCCACTAAAAAAATCTAAAAAATATTTGAATTAGGATTCAGTTTGTTTTGGAATATTTTTTGTTATCTAGCATATCTAGGATATGGATTTCAATTTCGAAAATATAAAAAACCAAAAAAAATTAAAAAATGCATTCATTTAGGATTTTTAGCTTCTGTTTAATTTAAGTTGCATTTTTAATTACATGGAAATTTTAATTTCGAAATTAATAAAAAAAAACACAAAAAATCATCATACATATATCATGTTATATTAGGATATTTTTTGCACGTCATTGCATATTAGATAAATTGCATGTTAGATTAAGATAATATCTTAGTTTAAATTAAGATTTAATGTGACTTGATCCTTAGTTTAAATTAGATAGAATTTTAATCTAGCTAGATCATTTTTGCATAGAAATATCAAATGCACTTCATTTAGTTTTTATTGGTTTCATTTAATTAGAACTTCCTCGTCATTAGACTAAGGCATTTAATGAATCTCGCATGACATATAACTCGCATACTAAATGATATATTGCGTGTCATTTTAGTATGTCATTATATCGCATTACTTGTCATCATTTGATTAATTTAGATTGCATTTAATCATTGCATTTCTTCATGTCATATAGTTTAGGTCATGCTGCCATGTCATATTAGATTACATGCATTGTATAAGTCATGGTTTTCATTAAATAAAGTGAAAACAAAAATTGAAATTGCGTGTTAATTAGATATGAATGCAGATGCTTTCGTTGCTTCTAGGTATGTTTTGCAATATTAAATTGCTTTCTTGAGTGTTAAATTGGTGGTATGCGCATGCGTATGATCACCTCACATGTTAAGAAGTTAAATTAAAATCAATTCAATTGCCAAACATTTTTTTTTTGAAAATGAAATAAAAAGGTACCGAAATGGCACTAGGATAGTCTGGTGTAACCAAGTCCCCGAACTCATGAATCTCTGGTTCATAGGAGTAAAGTAAATCTCCCATTACTTTACTTTGGTTTCTAATCGACCCACCAAAAATAGATTAGTGGCGACTCCTAATTAATAACATCTTGCATGTTAAATGTTTGAATCTTAAGTCGCGAATTGGTATGGGCTTGGGAGAGCCTAAGCTAAGTCTAAAAGCTTAGTAGTCCATTAACCTAGTTTTAGGTGGTGAACCCGAAAAAATTTGGTCGCGACAGCTTGGCGACTCCGCTGGGGACTTGTGTTAAAACACTTAGTGGACTTAGGCCAATTTTCTTTTTCTTTTTGTTTTAAAAAAATGTTTTTGTTTGGCAGCAAGGATCCCAGGTACGTCCCTAACATCCCTAAGGTGTTAAATGTTCTTGCAGATGGGAGATATAAGGGGAGTAGTCTTTGTTAACCCCTGTCTTGCAGGTTGGAGTAGGGATGAATGTTTGAATTAAAACTATAGAAGTGTTGTTTGCATTTAAACTGTTGTGCATGCTTTATTGCTTTAGCACTACACTATTGCACACACAACTTGCGGTCGGACCTGGGCTGCGATAGGATTTCTAGGATGGTGTTGAGAATGATACTTCCTCCAAAGTGAGACTGCTATGTAGAGGTTGACCTTCTCTTCCCCGAAATTTCTTTCATGGTGTCAAATGTGTTTGTCCATATCTGCGAGACTGCGTGATTATTGGGTATTCCATTCGACTGAGCCGGAATTAGGGGGACCTGACGCGTTAATGCGAGACTGCAACGGTCAGATTATCCTCTTAGCTCCACCTTGTTAAGCCATTTAAACAGAAATCGAGCCTCACATCTCATATGTATGTCTATGTGATTGCCATTAATTTCCCTTGGTGAAGTAAGTCTTCTATCTCTATACTATGCAATTTACTTACTTTATCATGCTTTTGGTCCGCCCATGACAATTCAGGATAATCATTTGATCTAATGACTGAAATGAGGAAATTGTCATGTAATTAATCATTTGGAAAATAAAAAAATTGGAAATTTATTTTCAATTCAAGTCTTGGCTCTTCCTAGTTCATGAGTAGGAAATTTTGTCCCTATTGGGGCATCTCATATCTTTGTTTTCCTAGTCCGTTTTTAGGAAATCCTCTTCATATGTGGACTTTTCTTGATTAAAATTAAATGGTTGTCATGGACTAGCTTTCTATTTACAATTCATGCTTCCATGTTCCCATTTATTCCTTTTTAGGTGATTATGAAGCGATCTCGCTCACCCATCTGTACATGGTCGAGAGCTAAAATGGCGGATCGAAACGAGGCGCTGGACCGTATCATTGATAATATGAACAAGCAAATTGCACACCACCAAAATCAAGTCAATGAATTGTCTACTACTATGAATTTTCTCATCAAGCAAAAAGGCTGCGATGACATAGGTACTCCATCTTCAATAAGAATTTGCGACTCGAAGAAGAGAGCCAAGAGAACTTTTGAATCGTCTCACTTTCCTGAGGTAGCTGAATTTGATGCCACCATGAAGAGACTCGTGACATATCTAGAAGGAAGAATCTCTGACTTGAAAGGTTCGCATCACACGAGCAAGGAGGGTGAAGAACTCAAGCATACATGATTCATAGTCCGAAGTAGTTCACTTTCCTTGTTTAATTAGGGGCATGCTCGGTTGCATCTTCCCCTGCATGGGAATTCTTATTACTTTTTAGGAATTAGTTTTCACTTTTTAGGAATTGTTTTTGATTTTTTCTCTTTTAGGGGGTTTAGGAATCACAATTTCCATTCCAATAATGTAATTCATTTGATGAAATTACAATTTTATTTCCAATTTTGAGGACATGATGGGGTATACCAAACTAGTCCAATGACGATATCCAACCATGAAAAAGAAAAATATCATCCACGGAGAAATCCTGAGGGCTGGACTTTTTCGTGTTTCCTCCCAAAAACCTTTTCGAAAACAAAAAAAAGCATTTCATTGTAAAAAAAAATATATATATATATATTTTCCCAAAGCTTGTAGCAGATTAAACTTGTTTGTTTGTCTGACTCATTTGCTTCTTGTCTCAGGACATGATTCTATAACTTTATGACAAGGGACATCTGAGAATGGCGTATCAAGTCTCAATGATCATAAACTTGACTTGTGATCAACAGGTTTAGAGCGCACTTGTAATGAAAAGATTTGGGGCAAGTAAAAGAGGACCATCATTCTTTGGTGGAAGAGATGACCAATTTGGGACATAATAGATTTTGGTAGTGATCCAATTAGGATAAAGTCTCGACCCGAGCCAAAATGGATGTGCAGTTCAAATTTACTTTAATGATGCATGGTATCATACTGATGCATGTTCTCTTGTGCATGACAAAAGTGGATTTTCAATCTTGAATGATAGGAACAATCCAAAGATATCAACTGCTGAGGCAATTCCCATTGTAGAGGAATCCTTGAATGAATGCTTAAAACCATTTTGCAGTATAGAAAATTGTTTGAAGTTGACATGCTTAAAGCTGTTGAGTTTTTTTTTTTTTTTAAAAAAAAAGGGGTTTTGCATGATGACTCTTACATGTTTTATCCACCAATTCCACTAAAGAACATCAAGATGGACTAATTTAATGAATGATGTGGAATTGATTGAGCATACTAAATGAGACGAGTCGGGATGATGAAAGGCAAACCCTATCCTATACACAGTCCCATATTTATGCACTTGTGAGATGAGTACAGGAAGGTTCATATCCATAAGGTAAAGAGTTCTCTCATAAAAGGTACGGCAATCGAAGTGATGAGAGGCAATTCATTTATGCACAGGTGATCAATTGCTTAACCTTTTAAGCCCATACACTTATGGATGTTCTTTTCAAATCACCCCTGTCAAGAATCACCCCACATCGGGGCAACTAAGAGATCAAATGGCATCATGAGGTGAGGAAAATGAAAAGAAATTTTCTTGCTCTCACTTGCATCAATCTTCAAGTCATGCTATTACATTGAATTCATATGTTAATTTAAGTGCCTTAGGATGACGAAGAGCATTTCTTTCTCTATCATATATACTTATATCCTTTGCATAGCCCACTTGAGCCTGCAATTTCATTTCTTTAAACCCAGTTGGTGATCATCCCCCACACTGGGGAAGGACAAAAGGCAAATGAAGACTCTTGAAAAGTTCAAGTGTCATTCAAAGTGTAGTTTGCTTGACGCATGCATTATGTGCAAGAATTGAATTCAAAATAGAACTAAGGGGCATAAAAAAAATAGTATGCCTGGTAAAAGTAAGGCTGATGCCCATGAAAAGAAGTGAAGAAAAAATGCATGAGAACTAGGGGCATGAAAAAGCAGTGTGCTTGATAAAAGCAAGGCCAATTCCCATAGATTAAAAAAAAAAAAGAGTCAAGATAGGTGACTGTCAATTACAAGAATTGAATCCCAATAGAGCAATAGTCAAAGAACTCAAATGCTGAGTTTTTACAATCAATGGGGCACTTCAAGAAGACAATCCCCAATGGTGAAAAAGAAAACTGGTGGCAATGCCAAGATGATCATCAATTCACACCTTTTACACACATTTTGAGCCTAATGATCCTTTCATTTCTCAACCCATGAACCCAACCTACATTACGTCGCTTACAAAGTCTCTTCAGATTAGGGCATTTGAATTAACGTAGGAGTTCATATGTTTATAAGCATCGCTCGAAGAAGTGCGAGCAAGATTATTTCTTTGTCATTTTGCAGGATTCTTGACTTGTAAGCCCGGAGATGATTACAAGACTGTTCATTTAATAGCCTTGACTCAAAGAATCCCTTTGTTAAGCCGTTGACCAAGCCCTCATTATGGTCCCTGTTAAGAACCTCTCAAATTGGTAAGATCGTACCGCTTGCGAGAATACTCAGACCCATGTCGATATGATAAAATTGAGTGATTCTCATAAAATAGCCATCCTAAATGAGAGTGAGTGAAAGTCATTTCTAACCGAAAGTCTCTCATTACGTATTTTTAAGAAATCCATGTCATGAGTGAAGATTGTCTTGAATGATAATTCTCTCCAGTGGAAATTTGGGTGATGTAAAAGTCTTTATGCATAAACCCCGATTGAGTTGATGAAAACCTCACTGAATTTTGAAATGTGCATTCTAGAGTAGCTTAGATTGCTTACCTCTTTGATGAATGCATATCAGTTTTTGCTCTAAATCATGTCTGATAGGTAATTCAAGTTCCTTTCAGAATGTTTCATGATATTAGAATATGAGAAACCTCCACCATGAGGTGAAAGACTTTCACAGAATATCTAAATTCCAAAAGGCATATCTCGAAGAATTAGAGATATCACCAGGTAAGTATCTCTACCATACTTTAAAATACTTGTCATTGTGCAGGTATTCTCCATTGAGTGCATCGACACTTGACTTGGTCAAGCTGTCCCTTTATATTGACCTGGCGTGCTTTTGTAGCCCAGAGTCCCTCTTTACTGACCTGGCGTGCTTTCGTAGCTCAGTGTCCTTATATTGACCTGGCGTGCTTTCGTAGCCCAGAGTCCCTCTTTACTGATCTGGCGTGCTTTCGTAGCCTAGTGTCCTTATATTGACTTGGCGTGATTTCGTAGCCCAGAGTCCCTTTATGTTGACCCGGCGTGCTTTCGTAGCCCAGAGTCCCTTTTAATCGACACTCAATGGAGTTGTCCCCCAAAGATTTTTCTCCAGATTCAATCTGATTAAGGCGACCGAAGAATGGTTCGGGTCCTGGTTGGATGATTTCTGTCACAAGGCTGGGTGACCGAAGAATGGTTCGGGTCCTAGCCAAGTAAAACCTCAGTCTAGGTGACCATAGAATGGTACGGGTCCTAGACAACATTAATTGCTCTAACAGGCGACCGTAGAATGGTACGGCTCCTGGAAAAGCAATTTCCTCATTCAGGCGACCGTAGAATGGTACGAGTCCTAAAAAGTGAATCCCTGTTTAGGCGACCGTAGAATGGTATGGGTCCTAGACAAAACCTATTTCCCTATTCAGGCGACCGTAGAATGGTACGGGTCTTGGAAGGAAAATCCTCGTTTAGGCGACCGTAGAATGGTACGGGTCCTAGACACAACCAAACATTATCATACTGGGCAACCGTAGAATGGTATGAGTCCTATGAAAGTAGTTTCTTTACAAAGCCATGTTACTATTCTGGGCGACCGTAAAATGGTATTGGTCCTGGACATGTAACACCAACTATCTTGAATCACTCTACTCTCCTTGAAGGTAAGTCATTCCAGGTAAGTCTTTTATCATCTGCATTAGCATTTCCATGCATCATATAAATTGCATTAAAAAATGGAATTCATTTTCCGACAAAAAAATCATTCAGTGCATTTGCATGGTCAAAATTTAGATCTCAATTTGTCTTTGAAGGCAATCTCTTCGAGCTCACCTTCAAAGAGGTGCAGCTGTTGACACCTAAATTTTGGCGATCCATTTAGTCATTTATTGCATAAAAATTAGGGATTAATTTTATCCCTGAAAAAAATATTAATTGCATAGCTACATTTAGTTTGCATATTTTGCATTTTATTTACTGGACCGGTGGCGGATGGGTCGAATTGGTGTTTTTGAGTTTTAAATTAACAGGTCGGACTGAGCCCATGGAGAGTACAAATTGGCCCAAGCCCATTTTCTAAAATTGAGATTTGAAATGAGGATTTTCAGAATTTAAGAAAATCGGGATTATGATCTTATCTTTAAAAATTAGTAGAAAATATTTTGGAGATAAGGAGAATAAAATATTTTGATTAGGAGGTTATAGACAATCTTTTCGTCGGATGAAATATTCACAAAAAGATTGTGATAACTCTATAAAAATAGAGTTATTTTACCTATTTTAGGCAACAATTAATGCATTATCTGTGAGAAAATATTTAGATTTCCTTCTGATTATTTAAATTTTTCTTGTTTATGCAGAATAATGAGATATGGAGAAGATAAGGAAAAAAATGGCAATTATCAGGAATTCAAATAAAAGCAGCAGTGGAAGATGGATATCAAATCAGGAAATTCTTGATTTTGTTCCCTGATGTTATCTACAAGAAATTCTTGATTTTGTTCCCTGATGTTATCTACAAGCATTGAGAGATAGATATTTTAGATTTCCTATAAATAGAGACAGAGAGAGCAACTAGGGTTTTTTTAGAGAGAGAGGAGGAGGGAGATCGTTTTTCCATTGTTCTGAGAGTTTTTCAAGTATTTTGAAGAGAAGACAAAAGTGGTGACAGAATTCTTGTTCTTTGATTCAAGATGCTAGGTTTGATCTATATTTTTATTTTTATTTCTTATTCTACTATGTTCTAATTTTCTTTTGTTAGGGCTACGATGTAGCCTAACCATGATGATGTGAATTTCATGATTTTTATGTTCTACAATTGATTTCATTCATGTGAGTTATATATTATTGCGTTTACTGCTTTTGAGTGACTGGCCACCACTTGAATGATCTGATGTGCATGTTTGAGACTGAGAGGTGATAATATGCAATTGCTCATTATAATATATAACCATGAATTAAACGTGGATAGATATATACCGCGTTATTTGTGTAGCTTTCGGTGATAAGGTGATCCAAAAGACTCATTGTAAACCGGGAATATTCATAGTTTTTAATGCACTCATGTTTATTTTAATTCACATAGAGATATAGTGGATTAATAAGCTGAGTAGGTTTGCTATACCTAGAGATAGGATAGTAAATAGATTAGGAAATTCCGATATCACATGTTTGATATCGTTCTTGTATTCACAACAATCTGAAATTCATATCTAGTGGTTACGGTGAAATCGGATGCTCTAACATATTTATCTGATTGATTTTACTGCATTTAGTCTACAAGTTTCGTTTTTAATTCATTCATAATTATATTTTGATTTGTTAGATAAATTTTAGAATTAATCTATTTTAGTATTTAATTAGTTTATTAATCATCGATCTCCGTGGGACGATACTTTTTCTCATCATTATATTACTTGTTCGATGCGTGCACTTGCGTTTAGAATTTTACGAACAAGTTTTTGGCACCGTTGCCGGGGATCGTTTGTTTAATACTAATTAATATTGATACCAGATAATTCTAAATTTAATCTAACTTTCGTTTTGTTTTATTTTTCAGGGTGTACATTGGTTTATGACATGTAGCCAACAAAGGGAACTTGTTGAGCTTGATCCAGAAATCGAGCGTACATTCAAAAGGCGACTAAGAGAACAGAAGAATCACGCTAAGATGGCAGACGGTGATAATGAAAATCCACGTAGACTTTTAAGAGATTATGCTGCGCCAACAGTTCAAGGCACCACATCAAGTATCAGAAGACCTACAATTCAAGCAAACAACTTTGAGATCAAACCGTCACTTATTCAGATGCTTTTCTTGAAATCTGCGACACCATTAAATATAATGGAGTTACAGATGATGCTATTAGATTGAGATTATTTCCATTCTCTCTTAGAGATAAAGCTAAGAGTTGGCTTTCTTCTCTTCCTGCAGGATCAATTACTACATGGAATGATATGGCTCAGAAATTTCTTGGTAAGTTCTTTCCACCTGCAAAGTCTGCCAAGATGCGTAACGATATTACTAATTTTATGCAAATGGATAATGAATCATTATATGAAGCATGGGAAAGATTCAAAGAATTTCTTAGGAGATGCCCACATCACGGACTACCCGTATGGATGCAGGTACAAACTTTTTATAATGGCTCTAGTGCAAATCTTCGTTCTATGATTGATGCAGCTGCAGGGGGACTTTAAATAGTAAAACACCAGAAGAAGCCTACAATTTATTAGAAGAGATGGCGTCCAACAGTTATCAGTGGCCTACTGAGAGATTACCAATGCGAAAAGTTAGCGGAGTTCATGAAATAGATGGTTTTGCTGCAATTGCTGCACAATTTGAAACAATCAACAAAAAGCTTGATAATATGAGTGTTTCAGCCATGAAAATTCACAATTTGACATGTGATTTTTGTGGTGGACATGTTAGCACAGAGTGTCAGATAGGTAATACTTTCAAACAACCTAGTGAAAATTCTAACCTTGTTGGGAATTTTAATGGGTCGCAGAATAATCCCTACTCCAACACATACAATCCGGGATGGCGCAATCATCCAAATTTTTCATGGAACAATCAGAATGTGACGAGACCACGAGGATTCAAACAATCAGAAGAAACAAAGTCAAATTTGGAAGACATAGTCACCAAACTTGCTAACACAACTCATAACTTCATTAAAAGCACGGATGTGAGATTTCAAAACCAAGAGGCTTCAATCAGAAATCTGGAGATGCAAGTGGGTCAATTAGCAAGTATGATGTCGGGAAGGCAACAGGGTTCTTTGCCGAGCAACACTGAGAAAAATCCAATTGAAAACATAAAGGCTATTACCCTAAGAAGTGGTAAACAAGTAGGAGAAGAAGAGATTTCCAGAGACAAAGAAGAGGTGATCAATAAACAATCAAAGGAGGCAAGTAAGAGTAAACTTTTTCCAGATAATCGCAAGCCATATGTGCCACCAATTCCATTCTCTCAACGACTCCAGCAACACAAAATAGATAAGCAATTTTCTAAATTTCTTGATGTATTTAAAAAATTGCACATTAACATTCCTTTTGCAGATGCTTTAGCGCAAATGCCTAGTTATGCAAAATTTTTGAAGGAGATTTTGACAAACAAAAGAAAACTGGAGGATTATGAAACTGTGAAGTTAAATGAGGAGTGTTCAGCTATCCTAAAAAATAAATTGCCTCCGAAATTAAAAGATCCATGAAGTTTTACTATTCCTTGTATTATTGGGGATTCTTACTTTGAAAAAGCATTATGTGATTTAGGTGCAAGTATTAATCTGATGCCTTATTCTGTTTTCAAGAAATTAGGATTGGGCGAGGTAAAAACAACCACAGTGTCACTTCAACTGGCTGATCGATTAATTAAATATCCGAGAGGTATTGTGGAAGATGTTTTGGAAAAAGTTGACAAATTTATCTTTCCTGCAGATTTCATAGTTCTTGACATGGAGGGAGATTTTGAGGTACTACTTATCTTAGGTCGACCTTTTCTAGCAACAGGAAGAGCTCTTATTGATGTACAACAGGGGAAGTTGATCCTTAGAGTTCAAGATGATCTTGTTTCATTTAATGTTTTTAAAGCAATGAAATATCCATCTGATGATAATTCTTGTTTTAGAGTTGAGACAGTTGACAAGTTGGTGAATAAGGTTTTCCAGGAAAATATTTTTGAAGATCCACTTGAAGCATGTCTGATTCAACCAAGGGACAAAGATATTCATAATGAGGAGATAAAGGAGTATGCAAATTTCATGGAGGCAATTCCACCATATTCAAGGCAAAAGGCAATTAAATTTGAAGAGTTGGGACAACACATTACAAAGCCTAAACCATCAATTGAAGAGCCTCCAATTCTTGAACTCAAACCCTTACCATCTCATTTGAAATATGCTTATTTAGATGGAGTTTCTTCTTTACCAGTAATTATATCTTCTTCTTTGACAGA
Source organism: Eucalyptus camaldulensis (assembly GCA_019915185.1). Taxonomy (NCBI): domain Eukaryota; kingdom Viridiplantae; phylum Streptophyta; class Magnoliopsida; order Myrtales; family Myrtaceae; genus Eucalyptus; species Eucalyptus camaldulensis. The sequence goes on from JAHSVA010000005.1 coordinate 18,474,549, forward strand.
TTTGATGGAGGAGAAATTGCTCAGAGTATTAAGAGAGCATAAATGTGCAATTGGATGGAAAATAGCTGATATCAAGGTAATTAGTCCTTCAATTTGCATGCACAAAATTTTGATGGAGGAGCAATATAAACCCACTATCCAACCTCAGAGGCGTTTGAACCCGAAGATGCAAGAAGTAGTGAAAGCTGAGGTAATTATCTATCCTATCTCTGATAGTTCTTGGGTAAGTCCTGCACAAGTTGTGCCAAAGAAAGGTGGTATGACTATTCAGAAAAACGACAACAATGAATTGATTCCAACTAGAACAGTTACTGGGTGGCGTGTGTGTATGGATTACAGAAAATTGAATGATGCCACTAGAAAAGATCACTTTCCTTTACCATTTATTGATCAGATGTTAGAAAGACTTGCAGGGCATGAATTTTATTGCTTTTTGGATGGATATTCGGGGTATAATCAGATTCCTATTGCACTAGAAGATCAATAGAAAACTACTTTCACTTGTCCCTATGGTACTTTTGCTTTTAGAAGAATGCCCTTTGGTCTTTGTAATGCACCGGCTACTTTTCAAAGATGCATGATGGCTATTTTCTCTGATATGGTTGAAAAATATATTGAGATTTTCACGGATGATTTTTCCGTTTTTGGCCTATCATTTGATTCTTGTTTAAATAATTTGGCTTTGGTCTTACAAAGATGTGAGGAGACTAACCTTGTTTTGAATTGGGAGAAGTGTCACTTTATGGTGCAAGAAGGAATAGTGCTCGGGCATAAAATTTCTCAAAACGGAATAGAAGTCGATCGAGCCAAAGTGGAAGTCATTGCAAAATTACCTCCGCCAACATCTGTGAAACTTGTCAGAGGATTTTTGGGGCATGCAGGATTTTACAGGCGATTTATAAAAGATTTTTCAAAAATTGCTAAACCTCTTTCTAATCTTTTGGAAAAAGATGCTCCTTTTAATTTTTCTGTTGAATGCATGCAGGCTTTTAACACTTTAAAAGAGAAGTTAATATCAGCACCAATCATGGCAGCACCAAATTGGGATTTACCTTTTGAGCTGATGTGTGATGCTAGCGATTCTGCAGTAGGAGCTGTTTTAGGACAAAGGAAGAATAAAATTTTTCAAACCATATACTATGCCAGTCGAACCTTGTCAGGTGCACAATTGAATTATTCAACAACAGAAAAGGAACTTTTGGCAGTAGTATTTGCTTTTGATAAATTCCGTTCTTATTTAATTGGCTCAAAAGTTATAGTTTATTCTGACCACTCTGCTCTTAAGTATCTGCTTGAAAAGAAAGAATCAAAACCCAGGTTGATTAGGTGGATTCTATTGCTACAAGAATTTGATTTGGAAATCAAAGATAAGAAGGGGACTGAAAATCTAATTGCAGATCACTTATCAAAAATTCCAAATTCAAAGGAAGAGGTAAGACCAATTTTGGAAGAGTTCCCTGATGAGAAAATTTTTTCCATCAAGTCAATTCCTTGGTATGCTGACTTTGTAAATTATTTGGTAAGTAATGTTCTTCCTCTTCAATTATCATATCAACAGAAGAAAAAATTGTTTTCTGATGTTAAAAATTATTTTTGGGAAGAACCTTTCTTGTTTAAAGTATGTGCAAATCAGGTCATAAGGAGATGTGTTCCAGATGAAGAGAAGGCAAACATTCTACATCATTGTCATGATGGAGAGACAGGTGGCCATTTTGGTGCCACAAAAACTGCAGCTAAGATTTTACAATCTGGATTTTATTGGCCTACACTTTTTAAAGATGCATACTCATATGTAGCTTCATGTGATAGGTGTCAGAGAAATGAAAATATTTCAAGAAAAAATGAAATGCCTTTAAACAACATTATTGTGTGTGAATTATTTGATGTTTGGGGTATTGATTTCATGGGACCCTTTACACCTTCTTATGGAAATTTATACATTTTAGTGGCTGTGGAGTATGTGTCTAAGTGGGTAGAAGCTGTAGCATTACCAACAAATAATGCTAAAGTTGTGGTGAAATTTTTGAAGAAAAATATTTTTACCCGACTCGGCACTCCTAAGGCAATCATAAGTGATAGGGGGATACATTTTTACAACAAGCAATTTGAAGCACTTTTAACTAAGTATGGAGTCACACATAAGGTTGCAACCCCTTATCATCCTCAGACTAGTGGTCAAGTAGAGATTTCAAATAGGGAAATCAAGAGAATTTTAGAAAAAACAGTGAATGCCTCTAGGAAAGATTGGTCAATAAAACTTGATGATGCACTTTGGGCTTATAGGACAGCGTTCAAAACTCCAATTGGGATGTCTCCTTTTAGGCTAGTGTTTGGAAAGGCTTGTCACTTACTAGTGGAAGTAGAGCATAAAGCATATTGGGCATTGAAATTTCTGAATTTTGATATGCAGTCTGCAGGTGAAGAAAGATTATTGCAACTGAATGAATTGGAGGAATTTCGCAATGAGGCCTATGAAAATTCTAAGTTGTATAAGGAGCGTACAAAAAGATGGCATGACAAGCACATATTCAGAAGAGAGTTTAAAATTGGTCAAAAAGTCTTACTCTATAACTCTCGTCTTAAACTCTTTCCAGGAAAGTTGCGGTCTCGATGGTCTGGTCCTTTTACAATTACACAGGTATTCCCATATGGAGCAGTTGAAGTTGCGCATGACACTGAGGGCACATTCAAAGTGAACGGTCAACGTTTGAAGCCCTACTTTGAAGGTGGTTACAATAAGCAGAAGACCACCATTGAACTTCATCCTCCAGAATAGCGACAACTGAGATAGTTTGGCTGAAAACTATAAAGCAAGCGCTTTTTGGGAGGCAACCCAAGCATTTTAATTATGTTTTTATTTATTTTTAAGTTTATGTTTTGCAAAAAAAAAAGAAACAAAAAGAAAAAAGATTAACTTTTCTCTATTTTATTCAGGTTAATTTTTAGGGAGCACCTTTTAAGAGTTTAATCATCAAGATCATCTATGGACTTATCCTACAACCAGGGAAGTTTTCTTCTTCCTATTCTATTTTTCGCATTGAGGACACTGCTTCATTCAAGTTTGGGGGGAAGACAAATTTTTAGATAATTTTTTTTTATCATTATTGCTATCCTGGTTGTGAATTTTTGCGATTCTTAGGAAAATTTAAATTTTATTTAAACTTGCAGTTGAGGTGTGAGTTAATCTTAATTTTGATTATGTTGATCCACTTATTGAGCACTAAAAGTCTTTACTTTTTGAATTATGTGTAAATCTAGAGAACATTCATGTGAAATATGTGATTTTCTTAGATTTCACCCAAATCTTAGAATTTGTTTGATTTTCTCTTGAGGCGAAATCCTAAGCTAAATCTAATTGAGAAAATGATATAGGCAGTTTTTGGATCGATTGAGCCTTTCAAGCCAACCCTATTTATTTATCCCTAGTCACCCTGTTGAGCCTTAATTATTACCCAATCTTTCATTGGCACCCATATATGTTTAGCCTAGCCGTGATCAAATTATATCCTTATCCCATGTCCTATGAACATGTTGATTTTCTTTTGGGATAAAAAAAATTATTTGAGCTTGATAGAAATTTGGGAGGAATGATGGAGTAAAAAGAAGAAAAAAAAAAGTGATTGCAGTGGTTGTTTGGGGTGTATTGTCAAAAAAAAAAAAAATTGCTCTCATGGTTCCCTATCCAATTTCAATTGAGTGAGCCTTTTGGATACTCAATGGGTTGGAAATTTTTATGTTATATTTGGAGGGACTTTGGGAGAAACTCCACCATAAAGAAATTCCAAAAAAAAACAAAAAAGAGAAAAGAGAGAGAGAAAAGGAAAGAAAAAAAAAGAATGATGATATATGGCAGCAGAAAAATTATCTTGAAGGAGTGAAATTGGACAGTGACATTGGCTCTAATTAGATCCTCGAAATCAACGTGTTGATGGGTTATTTGAGCTTAAAAATTCTCATTATCTCACCTTTAGCCCAGCCTGACATTACAACTTGAGAAAAGTCCTATTGATTTTTGATTGGATAATTAGCTTACATTAGTGGAGAGAGGAATGAAAAGCAAACTTATGAGATTTGGTCATAATTATTGAAAATTTTTTAGAGGTTGCATGTTAATGTGAATTTATTTGGATTGCATATAATTCGAAAAAGATGAGGACTCTCACACACACACTTGGATCATATAGTTAGAATTGGTCTTAACTTATAAATTGATTTCAATGTTTGGATGAAATTTGTGTTTTTCTTTGAATTGTGAATTTGAGCAATTATGGAAAGATGTCATGGAGGAGGTTGTTAGCTTGAGTATGTGTTCTGTCTTGATTTTGCTCGAGGACTAGCAAAATGTTAAGTTTGGGGGTTTGATAACTCTATAAAAATAGAGTTATTTTACCTATTTTAGGCAACAATTAATGCATTATCTATGAGAAAATATTTGGATTTCCTTCTGATTATTTAAATTTTCCTTGTTTATGCAGAATAATGAAATATGGAGAAGATAAGGAAAAGAATGGCAATTATCAGGAATTCAAATAAAAGCAGCAGTGGAAGATGGATATCAAATCGGGAAATTCTTGATTTTGTTCCCTGATGTTATCTACAAGAAATTCTTGATTTTGTTCCCTGATGTTATCTACAAGCATTGAGAGATAGATATTTTAGATTTCCTATAAATAGAGACAGAGAGAGCAGCTAGGGTTTTTTTAGAGAGAGAGGAGGAGGGAGATCGTTTTTCCATTGTTCTGAGAGTTTTTCAAGTATTTTGAAGAGAAGACAAAAGTGGTAACAGAATTCTTGTTCTTTGATTCAAGATGCTGGGTTTGATCTATATTTTTATTTTTATTTCTTATTCTACTATGTTCTAATTTTCTTTTGTTAGGACTACGATGTAGCCTAACCATGATGATGTGAATTTCATGATTTTTATGTTCTACAATTGATTTCATTCATGTGAGTTATATATTATTTTCTCCGCAAGCTTGCACCGCCGCCCAGCCGCGCTGCTCACGCCAAACCGACGCTCCGCTGTTGCTATATCTTCGCTGGCCACCTCTGTCCGTGAGCACCCGCGACCCCCCTCGCAAGCCCAGTGCCCAAGCTCCGCCCCTGATCTGACCACGATCAGCTCCGCCCGAGCGACAACGCCGTTGCAGCCCGAGCCGATCTCGCCCACGAGTTGCTGGTTCGAGACGCGGAAGTGTCCCCCGAGTCCTCCGCCCGAGTGCCCTTGCTCCCCGGGTTTTTGCTGTTGCTGCTCCCGTGCCGTCCCCGTCCTACCTAACACGCGACCAACTGTGCTTTCCCTTTGCCGGAGCTGCCCTGCCAGACCGATGCCAGTTGCCGAGCCGATTCGTCGATTCCCCTTGGAGATCCACGAGTGGTGCTGGAAAAGAAAAACAGAGAAAAGAAAAAGCAACAGGAAAAGAAAATCTGATTAGGTAGTTTTTTCTTTTTTCATTTATTTTACTTTATTTTGTTCATATTCTTTAGTATAGTTATTTAATTGGATCCCAATGTTTACTTTATGAATCTTGTAGGCATTATCCGTAAGAGTTATCCCTAAACTTATTGTAATTATTAATTTGACCCGTAAGATGTCGGGTTATTTTTTTTAATTACATTAATTTTTGGGGTTTGTTTATAGTTTTTAAGTACTGAATCAATATAATTATTAATTTGATCCGTAAGAATTCGGATCAGATTTTTAGTTATTTTGAACTCTTTGTTGTGATAATTAGGGTTAGGATAATCGTTAATTTGACCTGTGAGACAACAGGTTATTTTTTTTTTCGATTATTTTGATCCTTTATTTCATTGAATATCTTGATTGTTTATATTTAATATTTAGTTGATAATGCCACTAAAAAAATCTAAAAAATATTTGAATTAGGATTCAGTTTGTTTTGGAATATTTTTTGTTATCTAGCATATCTAGGATATGGATTTCAATTTAGAAAATATAAAAAAACCAAAAAAAATTAAAAAATGCATTCATTTAGGATTTTTAGCTTCTGTTTAATTTAAGTTGCATTTTTAATTACATGGAAATTTTAATTTCGAAATTAATAAAAAAAACACAAAAAATCATCATACATATATCATGTTATATTAGGATATTTTTTGCACGTCATTGCATATTAGATAAATTGCATGTTAGATTAAGATAATATCTTAGTTTAAATTAAGATTTAATGTGACTTGATCCTTAGTTTAAATTAGATAGAATTTTAATCTAGCTAGATCATTTTTGCATAGAAATATCAAATGCACTTCATTTAGTTTTTATTGGTTTCATTTAATTAGAACTTCCTCGCCATTAGACTAAGGCATTTAATGAATCTCGCATGACATATAACTCGCATACTAAATGATATATTGCGTGTCATTTTAGTATGTCATTAAATTGCATTACTTGTCATCATTTGATTAATTTAGATTGCATTTAATCATTGCATTTCTTCATGTCATATAATTTAGGTCATGCTGCCATGTCATATTATATTACATGCATTGTATAAGTCATGGTTTTCATTAAATAAAGTGAAAACAAAAATTGAAATTGCGTGTTAATTAGAAATCATATCTAGGGCTGCTGATGTGAATTCTGATTTAACAATGCAGATGCTTTCGTTGCTTCTAGGTATGTTTTACAATATTAAATTGCTTTCTTGAGTGTTAAATTGGTGGTATGCGCATACGTATGATCACCTCACATGTTAAGAAGTTAAATTAAAATCAATTCAATTGCCAAACATTTTTTTTGAAAATGAAATAAAAAGGTACCGAAATGGCACTAGGATAGTCTGGTGTAACCAAGTCCCCGAACTCATGAATCTCTGATTCGTAGGAGTAAAGTAAATCTCCCATTACTTTACTTTGGTTTCTAATCGACCCACCAAAAATAGATTAGTAGCGACTCCTAATTAATAACATCTTGCATGTTAAATGTTTGAATCTTAAGTCGCGAATTGGTATGGGCTTGGGAGAGCCTGAGCTAAGTCTAAAAGCTTAGTAGTCCATTAACCTAGTTTTAGGTGGTGAACCCGAAAAAATTAGGTTGCGACAAATGTCTTTGTCGATAACCTCAAACAGGCCATAGATCTTGATGCCGTCATCAAAGCCACAATGAAAGATGCCAATAAGCTCAGTTGCGGTACTTTCAGCACAGTTTATAAGGCAATTATGCCTTTGGGGCTGATTCTGTTGGTGAAGAGACTGAAATCTGTTGATCGATCCATAATTCATCATCAAAACAAGATGATTAGAGAGCTAGAAAGGCTTAGCAGACTCTGTCATGATAACCTAATGCAGCCTATTGGGTTTGTGATTTACGAAGATGTTGCCCTTTTGCCGCATCACTACTTACCAAATGGGACTTTAGGGCAGTTACTGCATGAATATACCAAGAAATTCGAGTATGAACCCGACTGGCCTCAAAGACTATCAATTGCTGTAGGGGTAGCTGAGGATTTGGCTTTCCTTCATCATGTTGCAGTGATTCACCTCGATATATCTTCCGGAAATGTATTCTTAGATGCAAATTTCAATGCCGTGGTTGGGGAGGTTGAGATATCTAAGCTCTTAGATCCATCTCGAGGCACTGCAAGTATTAGTGCAGTGGCGGGATCCTTCGGGTATATTACTCCAGGTATGTTTCTCTGAAAACACTAATGATGTTTGCTTTTTTGTTCTGAATATATATTTCTAGCCCGTGAGGCATGTGTTGTTTAGCCCCCTTTTTTGAACTATCTCCATGTTTTATCTGCTGACTGTTCACTACAATGCTCAGAGTATGCATATACGATGCAAGTCACTGCACCTGGAAATGTGTATAGTTTTGGTGTAATTTTGCTCGAGATCCTTACGACAAGGATGCCAGTGGATGAGGTCTGCGATGAAGGGGTGGATTTGGTGAAGTGGGTTCACAGTGCTCCGGCAAGAGGGGAGACCCCGGAGCAAATTCTCGATGCGAGGCTCAGCACGGTCAGTTTTACGTGGAGAAAGGAGATGTTGCCTCTTTGAAGATTGCATTGCTCTGCACCGACGGCATCCCAGCAAAACGCCCAAAAATGAAGAAGGTTGTGGAAATGCTTCAAGAGGTAAAGCAGAACTGATCATCTCATACTTTTAATGCCGTTGGATCTACGGTCCAGAATTGGTAATCTTCAGGGCCTAGAAGATTGTAACCGGTGGATGCACAATGCATCTGCTGGAAAATGTCATTCTTTGAGGGACATGGAAAGTTCACTGCAATGCTCATCATCCATCGACGAGATTTGATCAGGTTTGGAGCTCATGTTGATAACATTCACCAGTAGTGGGAAAAAAAAAATTGCCTAGAAGGCATCAGTTTTACTGAGCTTCTTATTTTATAGTGGGCGTCCAAATGTAATTTTGATGTTCTCTAGTTGGAACTGTGTTGGGTTCTTTGCTATTAAACAAATCATATCAACACTTCAATGGGAGTTTTCTGACCTTGAAGAGGGTTATTAGCTTATTCTGAGTTGAACTCCGAGCGCTTTTCATGGGAGGAATTGGATTTAAGATGCAAAAAATGTTGTTTACGTTCCAAGTTTTCGATTCAAGAGAAGTATTTCACCATTTAGTTCCATTACTAGTATTGAGCGATCTTGGGCCAATCTTCGCCAGCTTCAGGCTGACATTGCCGACTCAATTCTCCATATCCTACCATACCTGACTCTCGTTTGTGGTGAATGTAATGCTATCACGAGCTGCAATTGCCGAGATCTGTGACATCGCTAAGTCACCTGACGGCAATGAAGTTAGCCTATTATAACAAAAGCCGCTAAATGTGTAGGGCGAGATAAGCAGCAGCAGCAGTTGCAGCAACACTACCGTCGATCAAAGTTTCCAGATTTCCCATTGTCTCCGATGTCCAACTCTTAAGAGAACCCGAGAACGGGACGCCACTCTTTGCTAGTCTCTTCTGTTTCATCGTTTAAGGACAGCTACCTGTGATAATCATCCCATAGATCTCTCCGGGCGATTTCCTGAGTTCCGTGCATCCTGAGACATCAAAGAACTGCGAACTCTGAAGCTTACAAACAGAACGTGGTAGTTTCTTCATTTGGCAATTTTCTCGCGAGTCAGGATATCGCAGCTGCATTATGTCGCCTATGGAACTAGGCAACTCCTCAAAGCTTGAATGGTGCAGGTCGAGAACCATTTGATACTTATACTTTGAGAGGCGCGTACTAGCAAATTTTCACTTAAATTCAAGATTGGCAAACCTCGCATGCATCATGCACGACCTGCTTCAGTTTAGGTTCGTGGATCTCGAGATCTCATCGTCATTCAAATGCTTTTTGTATCAAAGTCTCTGAGAATGAAATATATCTTCTGCGTTATGGAATTCTGTTAGCGTTCAAAATTCCAGTCAGATGAAGCTAGATCTTGTACATGCATTTTCGAATAGCAAAACCTCGCCGAACTCCTTAGCTTCTTGGAAGAAGGATCTCGACGATTAATCTTTGACATAATTTCTGCCAACTTATACGAGGACTTGGTCTTCGTTCGCCGGACGGATGAGTCCACATGCGCTCCAAAGATTACTCAAAAGAGAGCTGGGTTGCCAATGTTTGGGAACCCAACGAGTCTAGGGTCCTCTCAAGGGAAAATCTAGAAAATTTTCTTTAGTCATCTGAAGTTATTGGAAAATTTCTGATACCGTTGGTAAAAAAAGCATGAAAAGTAATTTGATTTTCAAGTAACCTGTTGATGATTTACTAGCTTTCAAGTTGTATAGTATTTGTAACATATGCATTGCAAATGGGTTGATTGAATCACGATTTCAATGGACGACTTTCAATATAAATGAAAAAAGAATATCAATATTAACTTGTGGGCACATCATTTTGTTCCTATCTATTCAATTTGTAATAAATAATCCTATGGAAATAAGAAATGCATACATCAACAATGGGTAGAAATTTTTCCTTCGGTATAGCAATAAAAAATAATGGGGACATAAAAAAAGTTGAATCTTCAAATCTCATAATCTAAAGACTTGCAACAAAAAATTTGTCAATAGAAAGGTCGCTAAATATCAGGATTTATTTTGTTTGGTCTTTTTTAAAGTTAGCGTTGGCCGGCAATTGGAGGAGACAAAAGTACTTGATAGGGGTTCATCATCCTTATAAACTCATTGCAAACTATTCTTGGAATGAATGCACCAATTTTGGAGTAATAGAGAGAAAGCTACATGATTGATCATTGCCAAACTTTTCATAACCACGAATTCGAACAAATGTACTTGCGAGACTAACGTTGAGAAGGCTTTGAGCAGATAACAAAAACTTATATTGTTCATGCAATTAGCCCTTGTGCATTCATATTCATAAGATCTAGTCTTAGGAGCAGTAGGGGGAATGACATAATTTTCCATGGAGAAATGAAGTAAAACAAATTACAAACGGAAAAAATTAATGTGGTTCTTTAAGTACATTATTTCGATTAAATCCTTTAAATAGTCTAGTGAAATAATTATACAACGATCGAGTGACTGACACTAATTTACCAAAATAAGATTCGATGGTGTATCATGATTTCATATATTATCCATAAATGAAAAATAAACCTCGTTCGAAAAGACTTCAAACTCATGTAATGCGCAAGTATGACATTCTCTGTAGAGAAATTTGCAGTACTAACGCAAGCAAAATACTAAAGAACAACACCCATTCAAGATAAAAAGGAAAAAAATTACAATATCAATGGCCATCATTTTCATCATTGAAAAAGAAAGAGATTGACGAAGGGATTAGCAGAGTTCAAGATCAAATCTTTGCGGAGATCCATAGAGAATGACAACTAGATCATGGAAATTCATCAGTGCAAAAGGAGAAAAAAGAGAGAAGGAAATGAGCTTAAGAGCAACTATGCTATGGTATTATGGTTTTTATTGTTGTGTCCTACAAATTTGTAATTTTTTGATATTCTATTTACCAAGTTATTTGTCATTAGTTAGCTAAATTATTATTATTTTCTTATGGATGTAAGATTTCTTTCAATAAAAACTGATGTACAATTTTTTTTTTTGGTATAACAAAAGATGTAAATATTTTGGTTCTTATAAGTTTTTCCAATTTTTTTAAAAGAATAATAATAAGTGGGAGCCTTATATTTTATATGTTGTGTTACATACTGGTTAAGCAATTACAGCATATAACAATATTATACCTTAATCTCCTTTTCTTTTAAAAAACTTCATAGCGAAGAATTAATCATTCTAGAGTGCATTGTGCTTTGCAGCTTGAAAAGAATTTTTATGGTCCTCGCTTCATCCACACACTTCTTTTGAGCCATTATGCTAGTACATATTAAAAGAGCATTGTTGATAACTTTTCACTTTCATGAATTGCATTGTGAGAGTTATGCATTTTATTTGATCGTGGAAAGTAAAAAAAAAAAATTATTAAGAAAGAGCGGTTATGTTGAAAAACATATTACAATTAGTCACAAGAAGTCAAAGTCACCTTCAACAATCATGAACATATAGATATGTGCAACTAGTTTGATTTAACAAATTAATTGAAGAGTTTTGACATTCTTATAATAAGATTGAGAAAATAGTTTTTCTTGGGTGGTAAAGTTAGGTTGAAGTGAATAGGTTTTGCTATGGATGATTTGATATATTATTGTTGTAGAATATTTTCCTAACCAGTTACAAATCACTTGTTTCTAGATATTTGGTGGTCATTACAAATGCAGATTTTGAGATTCATCCATGCCAAAAAAACTATTGGCAATTGCAGGTTATAATCAAGGATTTTTTTTTTCTCGAGTTGTTATATCACAATTCAAAGCCCACAGAATTTGGCCGTCTGGGTCTCCTCCCACAGCCCATGTCTGACCAAATTGATTGATGGGTTTCGAAGAGAACGTTGGGGACGCATGAATAATTTCAAGATCTAGCAAAAATGACTAAGATATCGACTGGAATTAAGCCTAAAGCGATTCACCCTAAAAAATCCTAACTACCAAAATTTCATCGCTTGATTAACATCCGACAATTAGTAATATGCTGAAAAATTTAAGGATTTTTCTTCCTAATGGCAGTGTGACCATGTAGATCCATTATCGCGTGGTGGGTCGCCCGAATTTGGTCGGAATTTTAAATTCTGAGCCAAGCCATAAAAATCTGAATTTACCCATACATAATTCAATGAAAATAAATAAAAATCCCAAAAATTTCACCAAGGCAGAGATTATAAACATGCTCTGATACCAATTGTTAGATTAAATATAAACTAAAACCTAACGATTCCGATTTATCAATCACGGATAAATTTGTACAAAATTCGGGATCGATGTGCGGAAACATAAAGATCAATATACCTCTAGCCATTGATGAAAATTTGCAAAAGCAAAAACCTCAAAACCTTGGATGGATTCACGCAGCACGATCGGTATGCAGTATGGGGAACATTAGATTTGTACGTCCTATTCTACTAGCCAATGCCCCCACAAACCTATTGGTGTGTTTTATGTAGTGATGGAGTTTGATCTAGACGACCTGACATTTTATTCCGTTTCTTACGTTACCGATATTTTCCATCAATACTGTTATGGTAACATATTAACGGGTAAATATCACGAAATAAATGTGGGTGATAAATTGGAACTAATTGGAAATACAATATTGTGATCATATTTAGAATAATAGATATACTACAACATCAATATCCCATCCCGATTATGGGAGGGCATGCCATCCAAGCGGGCTCAGTACACTCCGCTATGTCGAAAAATGTTGTTTGGTCATTTTTTTTTTTTTTTTTACTTGCCATTGGAAAAACAGCAGGGGGAATCGAGAGAGCTCATGAACCGCAGATGACGAATGCCAACGTGGTCTTGTATTTGGTAGGTGATACATAATGGCTATAGTAAAAACGTTTTCAGATCATTCTATTTTACAAGCAATTGACCGAATATTAAGGTTTTAATATGGTGTGAGTTGACCATCGGCTCTTCTAGTTCATATACGTTAATGGCCATCTTTTTGTTTCCTACTCTCAGGCCGAAAAATGATTTCAACTTCGAAAGATCCCAACTTGGCTAAAATTAAGGACTGAACCCCTCAACCTCATTCTCTTCTACATGATGTCCAATTTAGGCAGTTTTGTGCTCTCTAGAGTAGTCATCAAATCTGTTAAGGAGGTGTTGAACTTATGAGCAACTGCATATATAATCATGAGTTCAAACAAACGCACCTGGGAGACTACCACTGACAGAGGCTTTGAGCAGATAACAGAAACTTTATATTGTTCACGCAATTAACCTTTGTGCATTAATTTTTCGTAAGATCCAATCTTAACCGAAAAAGGAGAAAAAAACAATCCTCCTGTTTAGATGTGAAGTATAACAAATTAAAAATTGGAAAATCAATGCGGTTTTCCAAAAGCATTGTTTAGAGGAAACTCTTCAATAGTCTTGAGGAAAATTATAAAAGATCAACTAACTAACTCTAATTTACCAAAAATAAGATTCAGTGATGCGTCATGATGGAACACGCTATCCATGAATGAAGATAAATAATTTTCTAAGGGAATTCAAATATAGATAATACTCCGGTTGGTCTTATACAATATAAATAATGTATTTTCTCCATTGAGAAATTTGTAAACCAAAACAAGCAAATCATAAAGAACAATACTCATTCAAGGAAAGAAAAGAGTAAAATATCAACGGCCATAGTTTCAGTGACATCCCGATTTCAACCTACAAGAAATGACTGTAAATTCGGTGTGCTAGTGGTAAGGATAAGCCATGGATCGTCCTAGGATTCGGCCATATGCTAATTATGGATCGATCAAAGGAATAGTCATGGACCAATCCTATGACTATGATCATGGGCTCAAGCAATTCAGTCGATGGATGACTACTTGACTGTTAGAATTGATCGAGAATTGGTCATGACCACCACGAATCAGTCGAAGATCATAGGTCGGTCCAAACGGTCATGGATGATTCCGCTTGGTCATGCATCGATCGTGGATAACTGTGGTTCGGCTCGATGCGACCGTGTTGGGCATAAGTATGACTGATCTCAAATAGTCACATGGCAATAGGGAGTCAACCTGGATGAAGCCTACAACTAATCTAGGATTCGATCCAACTGATCGAAGTCAATCCAAAAGTCAGTCGTTAAGCACGTGCCTTAGGCCACCAAATTAACCAAGAATGACAACTTGGCCTACAACAACCACATCAGGGAGGCTTAGCCACGAACCTCAAGTGTGTTGAAATGGTCATTAGGGGATGTACACAAAAGGTTCTTGCCCAATCCTGGTTGCAATTCAAATGGCTTATTTCCCATAGTTGCCATATTATGTAAATGTAGACAAAATGGAACTCTCTAGAACACCCTACGTTTTTCAAGAGGTAGGATGACTCATCATCCTACCTAGATTTTTCTAGATTTGGCCATAATTATCAAAGATTCACCTTGGGGATCAAGCAAAGAATCTAAGCCAAGTGTCCCAATGAAAATAAAACATATCGAGCAAATGATGGCAAGCCTATGGCCTTAATGCTAGCTCATCTTTTTAGAGTGCCACTTGTGCATAATGAATTGTCCCTTTAATAATTAGTAAGGTGCTCTTGTGGCCCAATGAAATGGAGACAAATAAAGCTTTTATTAATGACATTAGGTCATTAGATCTCCACCTCATAAACCTAGGTGTCCACTCGAAGATTTGGTAATGATGGCTTGAGATTTGTTTTGGAGAAGAGATTGGTAATTCATGCTTAGGTTTCCTCTAGAATCTTAGGCTATAATGACACTAAAATATAGTCTTGGTGAACAAGGCAATAGTCAACCAATTCAATTTTACATGAGGCATCAAAGGGGCTTATGTGTCCTTTTAGGACCGTAGGCACATCATGAGCCTAAATTGAACCTTGGGGAGCGAGCCAATAGGTGGTCCAATAAGAAGATGACAAGTGTTCTCTTAAAGACCCTAGGCATGCCATCTTGCAAATTAGGCTTGCCACCTCGATGGCATAGCCATGCCACTCTAAGAAATGCAATTAGATCAATTGGATGAGTAATGATTAGTTTGGTGTCTATAAATAAGGGAGGCTGCCAATTCATTTCCACCACCTTACACCCCTTGCTATTCATGCCCATCTTGGAGGCTGCCAATTCATTTCCACCACCTTACACCCCTTGCTATTCATGCCCATCTTCCTCCCCCATTTCCTTTCTCTCAACCTTGCGTCCTCAATCATTCAAGCTATTCTAAGTCGGTCCTTGAGGTTCGCCAAGGTAAGTAAGATTCCCCATTTTCGTCTAAGAAAGTAGATCCCGTTGTTGATGCTAGTAAGTGCTCACCCGTCAAGCCGTGGGTAGTGTGCTTGAGTCATGTGTGGTTGGAATGGAATTGAGGTTCGTTGGAATGGTTTTATCGCAAGACAAAGTCGCCCAAGCCATAGAGTCTTGATTTTGGCACAAATAGGATGCCTGGTCCAAGTCTCGCTCGGTGCGGGAATTGTGATATCCCGAAATTCGACCCTATTTCGATAAAATGAAATGTGCATTTCGTCGACGTGCCTATGGTCCTTTTTCTCTGAGCTGATCACTCACGAGTTAACTAACCTATGGGGTGAAGCCGTTAAGGGATATAACCGCGGTAAAATCCCTAAAAGCTACCTAATTGGTTGGATTGGACTAAAATCGCGTCCGGTCGATTTTAATCATGAAATTTAATTCGGTTTTGGGAATCGAATATTCGGACGTGTCACAATTCATTTTTAGGACCGTCTCATCGTCTATCAATTTATTGACGAGTCCGAATTTCAAGAAAGAAATTACCGGAAGAAAAGTTGAAGACCAAAGGAAAATAGAAAGGGAAAGAGAAAAGAAAAGAAAATTAAGGCCATTGTTTTATTTCTTTTCTCTCTCTCCCTCTCTTTTCCTTTCTTTTCTTTCTTTTTCTTTCTTTTCTCTCTTTTCTCTCTCCCCTCCCCCTCGTGCGTTTTACCCCCCAACCGAACACCCACTTGCCAAATTCAATTTGGCTTCTTCTCTCTCCCAATTTGACTAGTCAAACCCTTTCCTCTCTCTCTCTTATCTCTTCTTCTCTCTCCTCTCTCTCTCTCTCTCTTTCTTTTTCTTCTTCTTCCTCCCCACGCATCCGAAGAAGCGAACCAGAGGAGGAAGCTCGAGCAGGAGCTGCACGATTGCAGCTCCCCGTCGCTGCTCGTTCCGCCGCCGCCCCGCACGCTCGCGCCGCGCCCGCCGCTCGCCGCCGTCCAGCCACCCGTCCGTGCGCGCCCAGGCCGCGCGATCCAGCCGCGACCCAGCTCGGTTCCGCCCCAACCAGCCCCCGTCCGGCCACCTCCGGCCACCGCCCAGCTCCGCCCGACCTCCCCGGCGTTCCCCTTGCCCTCCGCCGGCCTTGCTCCGCCTTCTCAGCCACCGGAGTAGCCTCGTTTGGCCATGAACAGCAGCTGGAAAAATGAGTTTCCAGCACTGTTCAAGGCCGTTTTGGGCCGTTTCCCGGCCCTGAACCCGAGCGGTGCTTTGGGAAGAATCGTTCCTCGCGTTGCCGCCGTCGGATTGATCCGATTTGTGCGCGATTTGGTGAGTAATCTCACTAATCATGGATTAGTTGGCTAATTATGCTTAAGGTTGGTTTAGATTTGATTAATTATGTTTAGGTTGTTAGATTAGAGTAAATTAGCAATTATTAGTCAATTGTGATGCGATTTAGATAAATTGATTGTGTAATTAGCAAGTAGATGTGGTCTACTAATTATTAGAAGTGCCTCGGGAATTTTCCCGACCCTTAGTGGCCTCCAATTAGGCTTTTCGGGCCTAAGTGGATTTTTTTAGTATTTAAATATTAATTTTCGAAAGTAAATTAAATAATTATTTATTTTCTGAAAATTCAAGGGAGATGGTTCGGAACCGGAATATTATGCGGATGACTGTGGTGAAGTCCGTTTATTTAATCGGGCTTTAATTTGAGCTAAATGGGATTTTTAATATTAATTATTTAATATTTGAAATTAAATTAAATAATTATTTATTTTCTGAAAATTCAACTGAGATGGTCTGGAACCGGAAAATTATGCTAATGACCGTGGTGAAGTCCGTTTATGTAATCGGGCTTTATTTTGAGCTAAATTGAATTTTTAATAATAATTATTTAATTTTCGAAATTAATAAATAAATTAATTATTTTTCAGAAATTAAGATTTTGATGGCCGACGACTGAAATCTTGTGCTGATCGTCGTGGCGTAGTCCGTTTATTTATTTGAGCTCTACGTTGTATGGAATTGAATAAATTGTGATATTTTAGGGATTTACCCTAAATTGATTGGAGTTTATTGAGATTGAATTGTTGATTGATGAATGGCCAAGTATGTTTATTCAGCATTTATAGTGCTTTGTTGACTTGTAAAGGGAGTAGAATGATGAGAGTGAATCAGAAGTACTCTGGGATTGAACCAATCAGACACGGTGTATGGACCTACGTAGTTCGGTGATTGGGACATCACTGGCGAAAACGGCGCCTTAAAGAACGCACGTATCGGTCTAGTACATACATTATTATGGACCTACGTGGTTCGGTGATTGGGATATCACTGGCGAAAACGGCGCCTTAAAGAACGCACATATCGGGGTAGTACTCACATTGTTATAGGCATGTATGGTTTGGTGACTAACGGTGTCACTGGCGAAAACGGCGCCTTAAAGAACGCATACACTTGTCTATTAAATACATTGTTATAAGCATGTGTGGTTCGGTGATTATGGAACTCACTGGCGAAAACGGCGCCTTAAAGAACGCACACAATTGTCTAGTGAGTACATGGTTATAGGCATGCGTGGTTCGGTGATAAGGACATCACTGGCGAAAACGGCGCCTTAAAGAACGCACGCAATTGTCTATTGATAAAATCATTGTAGGCATGTGTGGTTCGGTGATTTGGGATATCACTGGCGAAAACGGCGCCTTAAAGAACGCACACAGTTGTCTAGTGGATACGTCACCTTGGCGAAGTTGACGCCCGAGAGCATTGATGTGGCTCTGTGACCGAGTACTCGATGAAAGAATATATGGTGTGGAATCAATGACCTAGAATGGTCCGTCTGGCATGTAATCGACTAAGTCGATTGATCATTGCTTTGATTTGATGTTGTGAATTGATTGACTGAATGGAAATGACCGTGAGTGGTCTTGTTGGCATATAATCGACTAGGTCGATTTGATCGATGCTTCGATCGGTGATATGATTGCTTGGGTGCCTATTATGAATTGTATTGACTTGCAGGTGAGATCTGAGGCCAAGGTAAGTCCTCTGCCCTGTGCGTGTTTAGGCAGCCTGTAGTATAATAGTTTATCTAATCGGGCTTAGTGGGGTAGAACTCGCTGAGACGTAGTCTCATCCCAGTTTGGGGAAACCATTTCAGGACCCCGGTGAGAAGCTGAAGAGGAGGAGTCTAAGAAGGAGAACTCGGAGGTGAAACTTAAGGAGAAAGATTTTTTGGAGAAGATGATAATCCCGAGAAGGGCCTTGAGTACGGCCCGGATGGCTAAGAGTTTATCTTCTTTTGAGATCTCCTTTTTGATGTGAGAAGTGATTTATGGTTTGTATAAAAGTTTGGTTATAAATTTCAATATGAAAAATATGGCCCTGCTTTTCTATCCCATCGTTTTATTGTCTTGGGATTTTAACTGCTTCCGCATGTGCTTAATAAAAGAAAGGGTTGGCGATACATTGTCCTGGGATATCGCATATTAAAATCGACCAAGGTAGAAGGATGTGTGCATGCCCGAGGATCGGGGCGTGACATCCAGTTTAAGTGGTATCAGAGCGAGGTTGAAGATTGGAGTGATAAGGAGCGTTGACCATGGGATAGTTAGTAGGAAAGGCCTTTAAATTCATGCCGATGCATGTCTGTGTTAGCTGAGTGCTAAAATTGTTTATTGTGTGTGGATCGCTCATCTTCTAATCCAGTGTGGATTTGGAAGACGGGTTGCAGTGTAAAGACTGAACCATGAGCGAGCAGGAGCTGAGAACTCCTAGTAAGAGGACAATGTCCTCTGTGACTCGGGATGATGCACTGACAAAGGTCAGTACCCGAGGTGGTTGTGGCAGAGTGTTGACTCTGGCCAGCTCGGGTGTAAGAGTACCACCGCAGGTTGGTACTAGTGTAGCAGCGTCGAATGATCCTAAGTTCTATAGGATCGTTCTGATGCTAGTGTTCCTTGGGAACTAGATGAGCCAACAAGCTCAGGATCAAGCCGCTGTTGTTGTTGCTATTATTGCCGCTGTTGTCGCCTCCCATGCTGAGATCCAGAGTGGAGATGTGATCCAGGAGCGAGTCATTGCATTCGAGCCGAGGTATAGATCCAGTTCAGGCAGAAATCGAAATCGGTCAGGGAAAAGACCGATGTTGAGAGAAAATTCTATTCCACTCACGAGGAAGGGTGGGATAGTCAAGTCAGCTCTGAGCATAATAGATCAGGTTGTTTTCAGACGTGATGATGGAGATTGGTATTATGTCCTTCATAGGATGTGAATTTGTTTGGAGTATAGCTAAAGGGGATATTTGGTCAAGAGTGGTCCTAGTAGAATGATGGGGCAACCAGAAAGAGTGCATGCTTTCGCCTAATAGAAGATAGAAGATGCACCAGATAGGTGTCGAAATTGTAGAAGAAAGCATGGATAAATCTAGTGTCCGAGTATGACTAGAATATGTTGTGATGATGACTAGCATGGCCATCAAGTGAAGGATTGTCAGTGGAAGTCCAAGATAGCATAGGCATCGCTACTGCGGCAGAACGCCACTAGGATGGCGAAAGGAATGCGAGTAGAATTGATCTTGCACCGATTGGAGAAAGAATGTGTTGGAGGTGATCTTATCAGAACATCGTAGCAGAGTTTGTGCTGAGTTAGTTGAACTTAAATTGTTGACGTAAAAGTGAAAGAGAAGGGAATCACTAGCAATAGTTGCGCTTGACTAGTTGCTAAAGTGTGAGTTTGATGCCACATAAATAGTGTGAGTTCATAAAGCATCTTGTGATAAGGAATTATGGTCATGGAATAATCCAGTTTAGTCTATTAGTTTGCGAAAATAGCAAGATTATTAAGAGTCGAAAAGAATCTTCGATTTCATTAATCTCGTTGGCTAAAGACAATCCGTTTGTTAGACGGAGGTGGTCAAGATTGATTTGACAGCTGTAGTGGATGTGTCAGTTGAGAAATAGAATGAGAAGAATGTGGCCGTGATACAGAAAATTTCTAAGAGGGTTCGAAGGGAATTGCTTGAGTTAGATTGAAATTGCAATTGAGATAGCACCAGGATAGAGCCACTCTCGAAGGCTTCTTACCAGCTATTGTTGTCTGAAGTGGTAGAATTGAAGATGCAGATGTGAAGATTGATGAATGAGGAATTCGTGTATATCGGTGCATCACTTTTGGGAAACATCAGTTTTGTTTGTGAGAAGAAGAAAGATGGTTTGTTGTGAGTGTGCACCGACCATCGTCAACTCAATTAGGTGAAGATCAAGGACAAGTGTTCTTTGCCAAAGATCAATGAATGGTGTGACTAGTTATAAAGAATATCGATGTTTTAAAGGTCGACTTGAGATTATGAAGTCATTAGTTACGAACTAGGAAGGAGGTTGTACAAAAGATAGTTGTTCGTACTTGATATGGTCTTTACGAGAGTATTGTAAGATCGTTTGGCTGGGTGAACACTCTAGTTGCTGTCATGGATTTGACAAACAGAATGTTCAAGGAATATGTGGATCATCAGTTTGTGATGGTGTTCATTGATGATATCTTAGTCTATTCGAGAAGTAATGAAGAGCATGAGTATCATCTGAGATTAGTGCTTCATACCTTAAGAGCTCATCAGCTGTATGCTAAGTTTAGCAAATACGAGTTTTGGTTGACTCATGTTGCGTTTTTAGGTCATGTGATTTCCGGAGAAGGAATCTCTGTCGACCCAAGCAAGATAGAAGCCGTGATCAAGTGGCCAAGACCGACAACAGTGTCAGAAATCAGAAGTTTTCTGGGGTTAGCAGGTTATTACAGACGGTTTGTGGAAGGATTCTCATCGATAGCGTCGCCTCTGACAAAGCTCCTGAAGAAAGAAGAGAAATTTGTATGGTCAGACAAGTGCGAGCGTAGTTTCCAAGAGCTGAAGAAAAAGCTGACAACCGCACCTGTGCTGACGATTCCATCTGGTTCTGGAGGATTCGAAATCTATAGTGATGCGTCATTCAAGGAATTGGGTTGCGTGCTGATGCAACATGGCAGAGTTGTTGCATACGCTTCCCGGCAGTTGAGATCTCATGAATTGAATTATCCGATGTATGACTTAGAACTCGTAACCATCATATTTGTGGCGAAGATTTGGAGGCACTACTTGTGTGGAGAGAAGTTTCAGATCTTCACAGACCATCAGAGTCTCAAGTATTTGTTCTCTCAGAAAGAGTTGAATATGAGACAGCGCCGATAGATGGAATTGCTGAAGGATTATGATTGTGATTGTGATATTCTATATCACCCGGGAAAGGCGAACAAGGTCGCCGATGCATTGAGTCGGAAGTCTTCAATAGTGCAAATCTTGGTTAAGGAGTGGAACTTAATCGAGAGAGCTCGAGATTCGGAATTCAAATTTGAGGTAGGCCACCTTTCAAGTTTTATGGCCACCCTCAGAATTGAGCCGGATGTCCAAGTCAGAATCAAGCAGCTCCAACTGACAGATCCAGATGTACAGAGAATTCTTCAAGAGGATAGCGATAAAAGAAAGGCTGAATTTCAAGTTTCTGATGATGGGACTCTAAGGTTTCAAGGACGTTTGGTTGTACCTGACGATGTTGAGCTTAGAGAAGAAATTTTATCAGAAGCACATCGTAACAATTATAGCGTTCATCCTGGAAGCACTAAGATGTATTAGAATTTGCGTCAACACTACTGGTGGTCAGGTATGAAGGCGGACATCGCCAAGCATGTGGCCAAGTGTTTGACTTGTCAACAAGTAAAAGCCCAGCATTGCAAGCCGGGAGGACTTCTACAACTTCTCACGATCCTAGAGTGGAAATGGAAGCATATCACGATGGACTTCATGACTGGACTACCAAGGAGTCAAAGGGGGAATGATTCGATTTGGGTAGTAGTCAACAGGCTGACAAAGCCGGCTCACTTCATTGTAGTTCGGAAGGACTTGAGTCTGGATAGACACGCAGACCTGTATGTGCGTCAGGTGGTTCGTATGCATGGAGTGCCGGTTATGATAACATCTGATAGGGACCCGAGGTTTATTGCTACTTTTTGGAAAAGCTTGCAGAGTGCTTTAGGTACGAAGCTTCAGTACAATACGGCGTATCATCCTCAGATGGATGGCTAGTCTGAAAGGACAATTCAAACTCTGGAAGAAATGCTGAGAGCATGTGTTATAATCTTCAAATGAAGTTGGGAAGATCAGCTTCATCTGGTGGAATTCACCTACAACAACAGTTATCAGCAGAGCATCAAGATGGCTCCATTTGAAGCGTTGTATGGCAGAGCTTGCAGAACTCCAGTGTGTTGGGATGAAGTTGGAGAAGGGAAGATAACAGGCCCAGAGTTGGTTTAGCAATCAGTAGATGCTGTGGCAGTAATTAGAGACAGATTGAAGACAGCGCAGAGCAGGCAGAAAAGTTATGCAGATAAGCGTCGAAGGTCTTTGAAATTCCAAGTTGGTGATCACGTTTTTCTGAAAGTGTCACCAATGAGGGGAACTTCGTGCTATGGTAAGAAAGGCAAACTGAGTCCGAGGTACGTAGGTCCGTTTGAGATTCTTGAAAGAATCGGAAACCTAGCGTATCGTCTTGCGTTGCCGCCAAGTTTAGCGCAACTGCATGACGTCTTTCACGTGTCGAGGTTAAGGAAGTATGAGCCTGACCCGACCCATGTGCTCAATTTCGAGGAATTGGACGTGGATGACCGTGTGTCACACGTGAAAAGCCCGGCTCAGATTGTTGATCGCGAAGAGCAAGTTCTACGTACAAAGACCATTCCGTTGGTCAAAGTGGTCTGGCAACACCACGGTGCTGAAGGAGCGACTTGGGAGACTGAAGCGTCGATGAGACCATTATACCCCCGCCTTTTTGAGCAAAGTGTGTAAGGGTTTAAATTTCGAGGACGAAATTTTTATAAGAGGGGAAGAGTTGTGACATCCCGAAATTCGACCCTATTTCGATAAAATGAAATGTGCATTTCGTCGACATGCCTATGGTCCTTTTTCTCTGAGCTGGTCACTCACGAGTTAACTAACCTATTGGGTGAAGCCGTTAAGGGATATAACCGCGGTAAAATCCCTAAAAGCTACCTAATTGGTTGGATTGGACTAAAATCGCGTCCGGTCGATTTTAATCATGAAATTTAATTCGGTTTTGGGAATCGAATATTCGGATGTGTCATAATTCATTTTTAGAACCGTCTCATCGTCTATCAATTTATTGACGAGTCCGAATTTCAAGAAAGAAATTATCGGAAGAAAAGTTGAAGACCAAAGGAAAATAGAAAGGGAAAGAGAAAAGAAAAGAAAATTAAGGCCATTGTTTTATTTCTTTTCTCTCTCTCCCTCTCTTTTCCTTTCTTTTCTTTCTTTTTCTTTCTTTTCTCTCTTTTCTCTCTCCCCTCCCCCTCGTGCGTTTTACCCCCCAACCGAACACCCACTTGCCAAATTCAATTTGGCTTCTTCTCTCTCCCAATTTGACTAGTCAAACCCTTTCCTCTCTCTCTCTTATCTCTTATTCTCTCTCCTCTCTCTCTCTCTCTCTCTTTCTTTTTCTTCTTCTTCTTCCTCCCCACGCATCCGAAGAAGCGAACCAGAGGAGGAAGCTCGAGCAGGAGCCGCACGATTGCAGCTCCCCGTCGCTGCTCGTTCCGCCGCCGCCCCGCACGCTCGCGCCGCGCCCGCCGCTCGCCATCGTCCAGCCACCCGTCCGTGCGCGCCCAGGCCGCGCGATCCAGCCGCGACCCAGCTCGGTTCCGCCCCGACCAGCCCCCGTCCGGCCACCTCCGGCCACCGCCCACCTCCGCCCGACCTCCCCAACGTTCCCCTTGCCCTCTGCCGGCCTTGCTCCGCCTTCTCAGCCACCGGAGCAGCCTCGTTTGGCCATGAACAGCAGCTGGAAAAATGGGTTTCCAGCACTGTTCAAGGCCGTTTTGGGCCGTTTCCCGGCCCCGAACCCGAGCGGTGCTTTGGGAAGAATCGTTCCTCGCGTCGCCGCCGTCGGATTGATCCGATTTATGCGCGATTTGGTGAGTAATCTCACTAATCTTGGATTAGTTGGCTAATTATGCTTAAGGTTGGTTTAGATTTGATTAATTATGTTTAGGTTGTTAGATTAGAGTAAATTAGCAATTATTAGTCAATTGTGATGCGATTTAGATAAATTGATTGTGTAATTAGCAAGTAGACGTGGTCTACTAATTATTGGAAGTGCCTCAGGAATTTTCCCGACCCTTAGTGGGCTCCAATTAGGCTTTTCGGGCCTAAGTGGATTTTTTTAGTATTTAAATATTAATTTTTGAAAGTAAATTAAATAATTATTTATTTTCCGAAAATTCAAGGGAGATGGTTCGGAACAGGAATATTATGCGGATGACTGTGGTGAAGTCCGTTTATTTAATCGGGCTTTAATTTGAGCTAAATGGGATTTTTAATATTAATTATTTAATATTTGAAATTAAATTAAATAATTATTTATCTTCTGAAAATTCAACTGAGATGGTCTGGAACCGGAAAATTATGCTGATGACCGTGGTGAAGTCCGTTTATGTAATCGGGCTTTATTTTGAGCTAAATTGAATTTTTAATAATAATTATTTAATTTTCGAAATTAATAAATAAATTAATTATTTTTCAGAAATTAAGATTTTGATGGCCGACGATCGAAATCTCGTGCTGATCGTCGTGGCGCAGTCCGTTTATTTATTTGAGCTCTACGTTGTATGGAATTGAATAAATTGTGATATTTTAGGGATTTACCCTAAATTGATTGGAGTTTATTGAGATTGAATTGTTGATTGATGAATGGCCAAGTATGTTTATTCAGCATTTATAGTGCTTTGTTGAGTTGTAAAGGGAGTAGAATGATGAGAGTGAATCAGAAGTACTTTGGGATTGAACCAATCAGACACGGTGTATGGACCTACGTGGTTCGGTGATTGGGACATCACTGGCGAAAACGGCGCCTTAAAGAACGCACGTATCGGTCTAGTACATACATTATTATGGACCTACGTGGTTCGGTGATTGGGATATCACTGGCGAAAATGGCGCCTTAAAGAGCGCACGTATCGGTCTAGTACTCACATTGTTATAGGCATGTATGGTTCGGTGACTAAGGGTGTCACTAGCGAAAACGGCGCCTTAAAGAACGCATACATTTTTCTATTAAATACATTGTTATAGGCATGTGTGGTTCGGTGATTATGGAACTCACTGGCGAAAACGGCGCCTTAAAGAACGCACACAATTGTCTAGTGAGTACATGGTTATAGGCATGCGTGGTTCGGTGATAAGGACATCACTGGCGAAAACGGCGCCTTAAAGAACGCACGCAATTGTCTATTGATAAAATCATTGTAGGCATGTGTGGTTCGGTGATTTGGGATATCACTGGCGAAAACGGCGCCTTAAAGAACGCACACAGTTGTCTAGTGGATACGTCACCTTGGCGAAGTTGACGCCCGAGAGCATTGATGTGGCTCTGTGACCGAGTACTCGATGAAAGAATATATGGTGTGGAATCAATGACCTAGAATGGTCCGTCTGGCATGTAATCGACTAAGTCGATTGATCATTGCTTTGATTTGATGTTGTGAATTGATTAACTGAATGGAAATGACCGTGAGTGGTCTTGTTGGCATATAATCGACTAGGTCGATTTGATCGATGCTTCGATTGGTGATATGATTGCTTGGGTGCCTATTATGAATTGTACTGACTTGCAGGTGAGATCTGAGGCCAAGGTAAGTCCTCTGCCCTGTGCGTGTTTAGGCAGCCCGTAGTATAATAGTTTATCTAATCGGGCTTAGTGGGGTAGAACTCGCTGAGACGTAGTCTCATCCCAGTTTGGGGAAACCATTTCAGGACCCCGGTGAGAAGCTGAAGAGGAGGAGTCTAAGAAGGAGAACTCGGAGGTGAAACTTAAGGAGAAAGATTTTTTGGAGAAGATGATAATCCCGAGAAGGGCCTTGAGTACGGCCCGGATGGCTAAGAGTTTATCTTCTTTTGAGATCTCCTTTTTGATGTGAATAGTTATGAAGTGATTTATGGTTTGTATAAAAGTTTGGTTATAAATTTCAATATGAAAAATATGGCCCTGCTTTTCTATCCCATAGTTTTATTGTCTAGGGATTTTAACTGCTTCCGCATGTGCTTAATAAAAGAAAGGGTCGGCGATACATTGTCCTGGGATATCGCATATTAAAATCGACCAAGGTAGAAGGATGTGTGCGTGCCCGAGGATCAGGGCGTGACAGGAATCGCCCAAGGCTGCAAGGTCCTAAATTGACATTAAGAAATGTCGATCTTATGCCTTGATTGGTACAGGGATTGCCCAAATCCACGAGCACTTGGTAAGGTACCAAGCATGCTAATTTCCATAGTCCAAATGGACGTGAGGACTTTATGCTTGGCGTTGAATGAAACGACAAGCCAAGGGTCATTATCGATACATGTGTATTCACATCACATCAAAGTCAAGGTCCATCAAGCTTGGGATCGTCAGTAAAGCGAGGTGTACCTAAGTCTCAAGGTCTTGGATTGGTATGAAGACGTACTGTCCCAAGCCTTGTCCGGTGTAAGGATTGGCGCTAAGTGGTTGATTCATGTTACAAACCAAAAATTGTTCCCGACATACTTGTTAGTGAAGTACAAGAATCAATGACACACACGAATGAATGAGTACGCCTTTGGGCCATGCATGTATTGGCTAAGAGAAAAGATAAAAACTGGCTTATATGATGCATATATGCATGCACCTAAAGAGGAAAAAACATTTGTCGCTGCATAACGTTGGTGGTGATGCCTCGTTCATTGAATGAGATGCCTCGGTTGAACCGAGATGCCCTGGTTGAGCCAGAATGCTTGGGTTTTGAACTTAGAAGCCTCAGGAAACTAGCCTTGAGAAGCCTTGGTCGAGCCAAGATGCCCTATTCGAGCTAAGAAGCCCAACAAGGAGCTAGAAGCCCCGGTCGAGTTAAGAGGGTCTAGTCGAGCCAGGATGATGCTAAATGAATTTGCATGAGTGCCAATTATGCATAAGCATGATAGGTTGATTTGTTCATTATTAAGCCGAAGGTAAGCATGCATTGAAGTATGTTGTGATGAATGTTAGGAATTTTACTTACTAAGTTTCCCCAAAACTCACTCATTTATCTTTAGTCTTGTAAGCATGGAAGTCTCACGTCAGTATTGAGACCTACAGTCATGCTAAAAGAGATAGGAATTCCCTTGGCCTATGTGGAAAATTTGTAGTGTGATGCAAAAAGAAAAGATGGCCCGTAGAAAAAGGGCTTGTAAAAGTACTATTATAATATAAACTAGTGTGTTATGTGTGATGTATGTTCCAATCTTCCAGCTGTTGTTTGGCGTGAGTTGTTTATTCACATCTCCGCATGTGCAGGATAATAAGATAAAAAGAATTGGGATGGCGACGAGCTTGGGATGTTGCGAAAATAACCCCTGCCGCTTAAGACCCTGGAGATGGAGTTGAGATCGTGACAGTTTCATCCCTGAAAATGAAAGAGATTGCCAAATAATTAGCTACGTGTACTATCGCGACCTAACCTCGGGTGAACCACCGATGGTTTAGCTAATGGATTACTAAGAGCGCGTTTGGTAACTATTTTGTTTTTGGGAACAATTTCTGATTAGAAATGGTTTTTTTTTAATATGTTCATTGGAATAATTTTTTAGCAAAATTTCTGATTCTGGAATAGAAAAAGAATAAAAATGCGTTTGGTAACTATATAAAATTTATATTCTAATCATTTTTCAATTACCTTTTTAGATGAGTGTAAATTTGATATTGAATTCTCATGTACCACTCACCAATATAATTGTCTTCTTATGAGTGAAGAAATCATATTATATTTTCAATTTCAAAATAATTCGAATTAAGAATTCTATTCCATTCTAAAATTCTATCAAATCGTATAAATTTTATTGATTAATTATATTTATCGACTTTGGGATGATCGGCGACTGGCCAGACGAGGGCCAGTCGCCAACGTGGAGATGATTGATGACTGGCTAGATGAGGGCTGGTCGCCAATGTTGAGATGATTGACGACTGGCCAGACGAGGGCCAGCAACCTTATTGGAGCATTGCCGACCCTCGACAAGGTTGTGCCTTGTCAGCCAAGCCTGAGGGCCAGTCGCCAACGTTGAGATGATTGACGACTGGCTAGATGAGGGCCGATCGCTAACGTTGAGATGATTGACGACTTGCCAGACGAGGGCCAGCAACCTTATTGGAGCACAACTTTATTGGAGCATTGCCGACCTCGACGAGGTTGTGCCTTGTCAGCCAAGCCTCGCCGGCGATTGGGCGAGGCTCGCCGGTGGCTGGGGGAGGCCCGAGCGAGGCCCACCTAGCCATCGGTGAGATTGCCAAGCCTCGCTGATGGCTAGGCGCGCCTCCAACGAGATCGCCAGGCCTCGCCAGACCTCGCTCTAGCTTGGCGAGCCTCTAGTGAGTTCGCTGGTGATGGCAGATGGCAATGACAATGGCGGCAGCACTTGAAGAACAAGATAGAGGGAAGAAAAACAAGAAGAAAGAGGAGGAAAAAGAAAAAAAAAAATAGGTAGAC
This sequence comes from Eucalyptus camaldulensis, assembly GCA_019915185.1. NCBI lineage: Eukaryota > Viridiplantae > Streptophyta > Magnoliopsida > Myrtales > Myrtaceae > Eucalyptus > Eucalyptus camaldulensis. The sequence continues at coordinate 18,503,404 of JAHSVA010000005.1, forward strand.
TAGATTCTAGAATTGTTCTTGGGAGCAAAGAATTAACTTTTTTCTACTTTTCAATTCTATTCCAAATCTACTTCCAGGAACAAAAAAAATAGAAATTTGTTCTCGGGAATTTTTTTTTACCAAACGCATTTCTATTTCAAATCTACTCTCGGAAACAAAAGAATAGAAACAAATACCGTTTGGCAAGTTGCCAAACAGGCTAAGCCTAAACTTAACTTCGGCTCTCTCAAGCTCATATCAATTTACGACTTAGATTTAAGTTTTTAACATATAAATGATTTTTTAATTAGGAGTCGCATTAATCAATTTACGGTTTGTTGACTAATTACCTAAGTAAAATAATGGGAGAATTATTTTACTCCCATGAAGTAGAGATTTTGAGTACTGGAGCTTGATTACACTAGATTTCTTTAATGCCCTTTCGGTACCCTTTTTTCATGAAAAATATGTTCATCAAACAGCTTAATGGCCTTTCAGTACCGTTCTTTTCATCAAACAGCTTAAGTTCATTTTATTACTCCCTAACATGTGAGGTAATCCATCAACTTAACACCCAAATAAAATAATCAATAAATTGTAGGACTTACTCCATAGTAATGAAAGCATATACAATATTAGCTCATAATTCACATTAGCCGTCCTAGATATAATTTCTAATTAACTCGCACTCACTTAATCTTTTTTTTTTTTGGGGATTTTCTCTTATTTAATGAAACATAATTTTCATGCAATGTAATGATGTATAAAAATGTATCTATACTAACATGACATGCATCATGCAGCCTAATATGCAAAATATATGTCATGCGACGTTACTCACATGACTTAATCTAATAACGGGCATATATTAATGCAACTATCCTAATATGTCACATGCATAAATAATCCTAAGCATGCAATGACTAAATGACGTGCAAGTGACACATGTATGATATTTTTTATGTTTTTTTTTAGTGAAATTCGAAATTAAAATTACCTAATAATTAAACATGCAATTTTAGTTAAGGAAATCCAACATCCTAAAGCAATTTTTTTTTTTTGTATTTTTTATTTTAAAGAAATTTAGAACAAATAAACAATCTAATCTAAACATGCAATCTAGCCTAAAACAAGCAATATTCTAGCAAAAATCGAATCTAATTCAAAGATTTTTTGTTTTTTTTTTTTTTTGGGTTTTCTTGTTTAAGGAAAGCAATCAAACAACGTATAGATTTTTAATTAAATAATGTAATCCACAATCTTACGTTATCTATCTCAATAAGGACACGAAATAAACCAATGATCATATCCAAGTGGTTATGGATATTAATGAAAGGCTTATCGTTCAAATTTGGAAATGGATAAACTAATGATCGTATCCAAATGGTTATGGATAGGACCCGAGCATCGTGTCTTGTAGTTAGACATCAAATGATCATCCAAGTACATCTTAGGATTTTGTGGATACCATATTATTTGAATAAATATCTAACAAAATATTCTAACAGCCAATGGAATATATCCACCAATTGCAGATTATATCGAATCACTCACATAAGACAGTAAAATATTGCAAATATACTAAAGATGTGCATCGTACTTAATTTGAGGATTTTATTTCCAAATTCGAATGCAACGCAATTGGACCGGAATCGCGTCCTTGATGATGAATGGTGATGACGGGAAGCAACAGCGACGCGGCAGCGGGAGTTGGTGGCGTAGCGGTTCACGGACTAAGACGACAAGACGCAACTAGAGACGTCGGGGATAGGAGGGTCGATGGAGAGTACGCCGTCTCGACTAGGTTGCTGCAACAAGGAGGAGAAGCGCTTGACCGAATCGTCCATACCTCTCACTGTGTATGTTGGGGTTGACCAAATATATGTGGACAAAGATCTATGCCGTCTCTTCTACTTTGACCATGAAACCCACCACTTGGCTCAGGATTCTCTCTTGCCGATTATGTACCTCCCTTGGCGGGATGCCTTTTCCTTGACCACCGAATGGAAATTTTACTTAACCGGAAAATGTTGGAGATTTGCAAGTCGTCGGTCGTTCTTGACAGCAACAACGGGCTCAAGACCAGCACCCAAAACCGGTAGGAAGCTCGTTATGATGGTCTCCGGAGCTGGGAAGCTGGTTCTTGCCGGTGAGGAGTGATCACAGTAACGCTGAGTGTCGTCAAGTGGCTACGGATGGTGGAAGGATTCGGCCACGAGGGATCTGGTGTTGACCAAGCGTCGCGGCCGCAAGGAGGGTCTCGATTGCGACCCCTTTCTCTTCTTCTCTCTATTCTCACTCGTGTATCTCTATGTGCTTTGAGAATAGAGTCTGCCGACCTCTCTCTTTGCACTGTATCTTGCTTTTTATAGGGATGGCTTGGGCTCTCAAAGAAAGAAACAAGATCTCCTTTCCTCTTGCAATATATCTTCCCTTCGTCTCTTTCCTCCCATTTGACTTTCGTATTGCAGAGGAAGATATGCGAGTGTAGGAAAGAGATTTTAAGAATAATAAACAAACCACTAAAATTTTCAATTCCCTTTGATATCTCACGGTTTCCTATTGGCAATGGATTTGTTCCCTCAAAATAATAAATGAAAATGAGAGGGGGAATCACGCCGATCAAAATCTTTACGATAAGAACACTCACATGTAAATTCGGCCATCATGGAAGAATTGCGGGCCTATTCTCATTTTATGCTTCATGGGCTTGGTCCAGTTAATCTCAAAAACATTCACTTGAGTCCATCTGCCGCCGGTCCAAATTAAAATGTAATTAACGGAAATATGAACTACGTAGTAAATGCTCCTGATGCAATTAATTAATATTTTTACTAGAAATCAAGGTCAATCCCTAATTTTTTATGCAATGAATAAACAACTGGGTCGCCAAAATTAGGTGTTGACATGCACATCCAATTCTTTGCGGAGATCAACATGACATGACAAATAGTCATGGGAGTTCACTTGTGTTCACAAGAGGAAAAAATAAAAGGAACTAAGCGTTAAGTATTTATAACATAGTATTACGGCAATTATTGTGGTGTCATGCGAATTTGATATCCTTAGATATTCTATTTACCAAGATACTTCTCATTTGTTCGGCAAAATCAAATTTTTATATGGGTGTACAATTTCTTTCAATAAAAACCGACATAGACAATAAGTTGGGATATCGGATTAAGTGAATTAATATGACATTTGTGTGATTGCGTAATCATTCAGGTATAGCAGTCAAGCTTGGGAATCATAGAGAAAAAAAGGTCTCAAATGTGCAACCCGATCCTTCAAGACCTTGGAGTAGCTCCATTACTTGTTTAAACTTTTGAATTACTTGTGTACAAAGATCCAACGAAAAATTGGACCTACCCTTCCAGGTCAACATGAGCTGGCATTTAGTTATTGTCGAGCACTCTAAAAGGCACATATATTGGTCTCCCACAATCCAAAATTTCCAACTTTTGAAGGTGAGTTAGTCAACAAGTACCTTCAAACAAAACGAGTTAGTCAACAAGTACCTTCAAACAAAACTTCGAGATTTTCGCATACTACGAGTCCCAAAAACTACAGATTTTCGAGGTATTGCATTCCACTTTATTGCAAACTCTTGACATCTAACTTGTTTATGAATGAGTAAGTCATCTCTCGTGATTGCGTATGTCGCACGCCATTGTCCGCACTCCGCACATTAAAACCAAATTGGTCTTTATTGATAGAAATTTTGGATAGTCTCTCCCTTATCTCCTTGATTTTATGACTGATTGTCAAGCGGAATATGGTTGGATTAGAGAGAGAGAAAAAAAAAAAAAGCGGTGTACCTTCTCGTAGATGACCCCATAGCAACTTAACACTTGCTTTCTTAAAGCTTCATACTTGAGCTCATTGAACCTGAGCAGGTCCTTAAAAGGCTCACGGAGGAAACAAGCGGGAGAACCGCCCTGGGGTGAGATACCTCGCGCTGTCCTCCTATTCCCACTCTGTCGAGAAGATAAAGATAGACAGGGGATTAGGGGGCCTCACGGTAGTGAAGGTAGACATCAGTTAACGACTTCGATTTTGACTACTATCGGGTAGGCAAGTATAGTAGCCTCCCGCGCCTGGAGTAAGTGAGGGTAGGTTAAATGCCCACAGCTGAGTTAACACGTCTTACGGTACTATCCTCAACCACAGGTTAACTCAGTTCCCCCAGTTGAGGACAATTTTGATTAAGGGAGATAATTCAAGATATCACCTCCCTGAAAATAAAATAAAACAAATTCTACTTCGAGTTTTACAAATATGAAAGTCAACCTTTCAAGTCAATCGAATCTAATATATATAGCTGAAGTCGGAAGAGGAAGAATGTTCACCTATATACTTGCCAAGTGACACTTAACCTTGCTTTTGTGATTACTATGTAGCAAGTAACATTGCATGGCTGTGCCATACTATCCATATTCAACCAATTAGTATTGGTTTGGTGACATGACATTCTCAAATTTCTGTCATTCATTAAACTTAAATTTAAAAATAAATAAAAATAAATGTATCTTCATATGTACTTGTAAATGTATTAAAACAATAAAGTGAATGATGTTGCACCTGAGCATGTCCTTAAAAGGCTCATGGAGGAAACAAGCGGGAGAACTGCCCTGGGTGAGAGACCTTGCACTGTCCTCCTATTCCCTCTCTGTCAGGAATACAAAAATAAACAAGGGATTAGGGGGCCTCATGGTAGTAAAGGTAGACACCACGTCAGAACTTCGGTTCTGGCTATAGTGGCCTCCCGTGCCTAACAACACTGCGTTAATGGCAGTCAACGTCTCTCTGAGCTCACTGATCTGGTTCTCGACGCCATAAATCGCCACGACTTCTTGGAGGGTGCGGGAGCAATCCCTCTGCGATGCTAAAAAGGAGTGATTCCGCCATGGGTTTCCGAGGAGGGAATGGGCCAAAATGGTGGGGGAAATTGATTCCTGGCTGTTTAGCTTGTAAAATTTGATGGTCTAAACAAGAATGTCTCAATGTCTACGTTTCATATTAACATTAGTCTCATATAAATTGAAGGGTTCCTGGAACGGGACAGTCATTCCGAAAACGACAAAAGAAAGACGTCAAAACATCTCTACATGACAAAGAAGGCAAACGTCAATAAAGAAAACGACCTGAATATAATACCAGGTAGGTTGCTAATTATTCAAGGTCAACGGACATTATAGATGTTCAACGGTCAAGAAATGTGTATCATATATTGCTAATCTTTTATCGCTGATCCATGTTCTTTCGGTAATTACCTGCTCCACTTCTCAGCTATCAACCTCCCCCACCAAAAGTTAAAAACAAAAAACAAAAACAAACAGAGCCAATGCCCAAAATAAGCGTAAAAAAGAATAGAAAAAGAAAAGACCACCATATTACCAGTCTAGCAATTAGCTGACCCAAAAACAAATTAAACTAGCATTTATCTAGCAACTGATAAATTGCCCAAAGTACAAAATCAAGAAATCCTGGACATTGAAGGGAATAAAACACTAATAAAGTTTTAGATGCTGATGTGAAGCAGCTGCAAGAATTATAACGTTTACTAGGGGGTCGCCCCAGTGAGCGGCAGCCCTTGGCCCGGCTGCGAGGGCTAGTAGGTCCTCACCGCAGGTCAACTAGGGTGGCCGGCCCCCGGCCAGGGCTCGGCGACCCCGGCCAACCCTCCCCCCGCCTTCCCAACGATTGCAAGGCAGCAGCAGCGCGAGGGCTGAGCCCACAATTGCTGCCACTTGTTCATCTTCCTCCTCCTTCCCCCCCCCCCCCCCCCCTCCCCTTTTTAAATTCTGTTTAAATTTAATTAAATTAATTTTTATATTAATTATTTACCACGTCAGCAACAAAACGACGTCATTTTGGCATTGTCTAGCCACGTTAGCATGCAAAATGACGTCATTTTGCACTATGCTCGCTGGAAAATCACCATGTCAGTGTTTTGGCCTGATTTTCTCCCCGTTGGCACTTAACCGATCCATTTTCTCTGATTTTGACACTTAAGTGTCACTTTCTTAACTTTTGATACTTAAATGTCCGTTTTGTGCTAAATTTTGGCACTCTAAGTGTTCTTGTGTCCATGAAAATGTTTAGATATCAAACTATGCGGATGGAGATGTGAAGGCGAGGCCTCGTGGTGGCAATGGTTGGGTGGCAACGCGGTGGCGGGTGAGCGGCAGATCTATGAGGCTTGAGTCGGGACGTGAAAATGAGGATACAGATAAAGAAAGCAAAAAAGGGAACATTATACTTGACTCAACCAATGATTGTGATGTGTTTTCATAAGAAGATCTAAACATCACAAATTTTCATCCAAACGTTAGAAAGATGGTACGGTCTCATAAAATTTGTTTGCTTCGAATGTTAAATCCATTGATGGATTCTTTGTCAATCTAACTAAACGAGGCTTTATTGATCGAATTTACTGTCAATTACCCACTTTGTGAAACTGATAAAGCAGGACTCTGCACAAGATCATGCTTTTGGAATAGCAAAGACTCGGCTTCTTTTCGTCATGATCTTTGCCAACTTCGTCCTACGCTTTTTCTTTTCGACATGATACAAAATGCGAAACAGGGTTTCCTTGGGTGCGGCAAATCGTTGTAACCAAGTTCAAGTGCAGGAAGGATATCGTTTTGTCTTTGTTACCGATTCCCACACGCCGCTTTGTCTCTTATCGATGCTCAGTATTGTTGATCGGTCGCTTCTCGCATGAACTAAGCCCCCAAGAGATTTCACAGCAAGAGGAACTCCTTTGCATTTGTTGGCGATTTTGACTGCAATCTCCAAACGTACATTTTCTTGCTTGCTGTCTAAAAGCAAGAGGGTGTCCCGAGAAGAAGGGCCTTTAAGTTAAATGCTAATACAAATCCATTAGGAAACGGCTTCGCGACTGTAGGTTGTCGCAACTAGAAAATTTCCCTTAGCGCCATCCGTGATCAAATCTTTCATCTCGTTTCCCGTTCTAAGAGTACAACTGTTGTCCTATTCATCATCCAGTACGAGGAAAAGCTTCTCAACGTTTACTAATTATCTTATAGCAGCTAGTACTGTGATCAAGCTTTGCTGATAGGGTCTCTCCAGACTTTGTCAAGAGCACTTTTAGATCCAAATTATCGGAAATGCATATCCATATAACGAAATGCATACTCAAGACCATTTTGTGGCAGTACACGAATTCAACGAGCAAGGTTTTACCCAAACATCCCATTCCAATCATGGGAAGGCATGTGATCCGAGCTAGCAGTGCATTAATTTTTCATAAGATCAGTCTTTACAACAAAGGGGGAAAAATAATCCTTCTATTTAAAAAAATCAATGTGGTTTTCGCTTCAAGGAAACTCTTTACTAGTCTAGAGGAAAAGATCGAATAATTGACTCTAATTTACAAAAAAGAAAAAAAAGAAAAAAAAAAGATCCATAGATGCGTCATGATTTCATGCACTATCCATAAATGATAGACAAAAAATTGTTCTAAGGAAATTCAAATCTAGATAATGCTCCAATTAGTCATACAATACGAATAAGGTCCTTTCGCCTTAGAGCAATTTGTAATATAAACAGAAGCAAATCATAAAGAACAACACTCATTCAAGGAAAGAAAAAGTACAATATCGACGGCTATGGATTTCATCCCCGAAAATGAAAGAGATTGACAAAGGATTAGTTGAGTGCATGTCCAAATCCGTGTGGAGATCCATATGCTATGGCAGATAGATCATGGGAGTTCACCTATGCTCACAACAAAAAGGAAAGAAACGAGCTTAGAATAGCTATAACACAGTATTATGGCATTTATTGTGGTGCCATGCAAATTTGTCACTCTTAGATATACTATTAGCTAAGATGCTTTTCATTTTTTAGCCAAATTAATTTTTGTATGGGCGCAAAATTTCTTTTAATAAAAAACCATGTGGAAGTTTTTGTTTTGTATTAAAATGTGTGGAAAATTTGGTGTTTTTGTAAGTGTTTTTGAAATTCTTTTTTTAAAGAAAATAATATCATAACTCCAAGGGACAAGCATCCGAAATAACATATGGAATTCATACTCTTTACGTGTTGTGTACACACAACATGGGTAAGCACTTACCGGTTTAATGATTCACATTAGTTTTGAACAGTGTGCTAATGATACTTGAACAACGAATCTTAGTTTACCATTATTTGGTTACATCAAAATGGAGAGTCTACATATAGCCCCAAGCTAAAAACCTATCGCAAAGACACTTAGGCTTTTTGTTTATGAAAAAACACATGAGATTTTCACAAATTTAAAAAAAAATAATATTCTCATAATTATCTGAAATTTTAATAAAATTTTAAATTTTAGTGAAAAAGAAAAAAAGTACTTTTCTACTCTTCCTTAATCAGAAAGGAACAAGTTGTAAAAGTTTGGATGAGAACATGCAATGCTATAATTTATTATATAGGGATAGGTGTATTAGAAGTCTTAATGTTTATTATGAAAATGCAACTTAAATTTTAAAACTCTCAAAAAGTACAATTAAGATCTAAAACTTATTAGAAATGTGCAATTGAGTTATAAAACTTTCAAAAAGTACAATCAAATCCTACAACTTATCCAATTTATCCATTCAAGTCCTTCAATTGATTGCATTTTTTTGAAAGTTTTAGAATTCGATTAGACTTTCGTGATAACTTTTATGATTTGATTGCACTTTTTCAACGTCTTAGGATTTGATTGAACTTTCATAACAAATTTTAGGACTTAATTGTACTTTTAAACTGTTTTAGGACTCGAGTCTACTTTTGTGATAAATTTTGGGACTTGAGTGCACTTTTAAAAGTTTTAAAACTTAATTGCACATTTATAACAAATTTGAAAACTTATAGTGCACTAATCTCTTCTATATACTAATCATATTGGGTCAATATGATATGGTTTATTTAGCAGGAAAAAGAAATTGAAAAGTGCCCATAAGTACTTATAGAACTTCACTGAATGCATTTCGAAAATTTATGGCCTTACTGGGTTCTTCAAAGTTTTGAAAATTTTTTGTTTGCGCTTTCAATTAAGAGCGGAAGAATGTCCAAATATTTCACAATTGCTTTCTGATATGCTTGGGAAACTTCACTAGTCCTTTTAGGACACTCGCAACAGATTCACTGGATAGATTACATATAATCTATCAACTTGAGGTAGAGCAGCTATATTATGTATCTGGAAATATTTCCAAGAAAAAGAAAATGTATACATGCAAGACATTACAACAGATTGCAATTTCCGAGTAAAAGCAGAAAACTTGATTCCATCACGGGGAATTCAATTTTACCTTCAATGGGCCACATGAAACTAGGAAATTGGGATTTGCTAAAAGTGGTCCACTTTCATGGTTAAAGTTGTCGATATTACGGAAGTGCATATTCCATCATTCTCTTATCCTAGTTTTCATCATGTAAGGATGTTTGGAAAAAATTACATATAAGAAGGGACTCTTACAATATATGGCTTTATTCATCTAAGAATGCAAAGACTGCGTTTCAAGGAAGGCAAATCTACAGAAAATAAACTCAAGAAATCTACTAAAATCTATTAATTTTTCCCTAAAATCTCCCTCACGTTTCGAAAATCTGCAAAATATTTAATTTTATCTAAGATTTTAGTAGACTTGTCATGAGTATAACCCTTAGGTATTAGATGCGACATGAAAATTAGTTTAATGTAAATATAGCACGAATGTACCAGTTTGAGAAATTTTTGTAACATAAGTAAATGCAGCATGAGTGTACTAATTTGGAATTTTTTATGGCTTTAACCCAAAAAATATTAGAAGGGAATTTCAATATGTATGACTATATTATATCTAAAAACAAAGAGAAATAAAGGAAAAGGTAGATGGATGCGTACCTAATCATCCTTCCATTGTACATTCCTCGAATCAAGTTTGATTCGAGGAATGTGGGCAATTTTTTGCCAGTCCTCGCCAATTTGGGGCTCGCATCTCTTGCTCAGTTCACCACAATGGTCGATGTATAATTCTGTGAGGGTAGTGAGGGATTGGATTCCATGTGGCATGGATGATAAGTTGGGACAGTGTCCCAAATGGAAAAATTTGAGATGTGTATGATTGGGCAGCCATTCGGGTACAGCAGTCAAGCTCGAGCAATTAAAGACACTGAAGGACTCCAAATTGCAGGCCAGTCTTCCAAGACAACAAAGCAACTCCATCACTTGTTCGCACTTTGCTATTACCACCCTACGAAGGCAAGTCAGTCCGCAAGTACCTTCAAACAACACTCGTAGATTTTGGCAATCACAGATTGTCAACCAATGCAGATTTTCCAAGAATTGTATTCCGCTTTCTTGAAAACTACTTTGCTTTGTTGTTACAGTTAAAGCTCTAAGACTTGAGAGTCTTTTCATATTTTTGGGTAAATTGCCTAGCTCTGAGCAACCACCCAATTTTAATTCTAGTAAACTTTGTAGCTCGCAAATGGTATTTGGAAGCTTCTTCAATCGCTTATTGTCTGTTAGGTCTAACAATCTCAATTGCTTCAAGTTGCATATGGAACTTGGGAGCTCCTCAAAAGTACCAAATGCCAAACCTAGATATCGTAAGGAGTTACATTTGAAGATGCATGTTCCAGCAAATTCACTAGTAATAACTTCAACATGACGCTTGACTTGTATAATTGCACGTAGCTTCTTTGAAGTTGGCTTTCTCAAAAAAGGTAGGACTCCATCAAAATTTGAGATTCCCTCTAATGTAGTGCGATAGAGTGAAATGTATCGAACTCCTTCTGGTATCTCTGTGTTATCTATGTCGAAAATAAAGCAATCATGTTGTGCCACACTTGCTGCAAGATAATGGACCAAATCGTGCACTCGAAATGTTAACATTCCCCTGTATTCCTCAACTTCTTGGATCAAAGATCTCTTCCATAACTCTTTGATGTACTCCTCACCAACATCTTCCAATTCTAGTGTCTCCCTTGTTGAATTGATGAATCCAAGAGAAATCCATATATCCACAATAAATGTGCTGTAGTGTTTGGCTTCTCTAGGTAAAAGTGAAAATGTTGCAAAACAACGTTTCAAATGGAATGGTAAATGATCATAGCTAAGCTTAAGTACCGGCAGAATGTCCTTTTTTGTTTCCACTAACTTCCATGTTTCACTATCCCTCACACGTGTCCAATGCTTTTCATCATGCTTTGAATACAAAAGGCTCCCTAGAGTTTTCACAAGGAGAGGAACTCCTCGGGATTTTTTGACAATGTCATTTCCAATCTCAAGGAGATTGGGGCATGATTGCTTTTCCTTTTCGTCGAATGCCCATTTTATGAACAAGGCCATAGAGTCTTTGAGAGAAAGACCTTCTAGATTATGCGCTGGAAAGGTACCCATCATGGAAGCAACTTCTAAACTGCGTGTTGTCACAATTACCTTGCTTTCGCTAGCTCCATTGCTTAGCAAATCTCTCAATTCTTGCCATCTATTGCGATCATTGCTCCAAATGTCATCCAAGACAAGTAGATATTTCTTGTCTTTGATAATGCCTAGCAAACGAGTTTGCAACTGCTGAATATTCAAGTTACTTGAGCTTTGACCAGTTGCATTATTAATAATCTCTTCAATTGTTTTCTTTAAATCGAAGTCTTGGGGAACAAACGCCCACATCCGCAATTCAAATTGCTCTTTCACACTGTCATCATTGTAGATTAATTTAGCGAGGGCTGTCTTTCCCAAACCTCCTATTCCAACAATGGAAATCACCGAGAGGGTTTTGTCATTTGCCGACTGCAGCAACATCTCAATTATCTTTTGTTTATCAATATCTCTTCCGATGACATCCGATTTGTTTACAAATGAGTAAGTCATCTCTCGTGATCGGGTTTGTGCCCCATCATTGTCAGCACTCCGCATAGTAAGATCAAATTGATCTTTCTCAATTGAAATACTAGACAATCTCCCCCGTATCTCCTTGATCTTGTCACTGAGTTTTGCACGGAGTATTAGTGGATTAGAGAGGGAAAAGAAGCGGCATACCTTCTCTTTGACGCCCCCATGACGACTTATCACTTGCTTCCTCAAGGCTTCGCACTCGAATTCATCAAGCACGTCCTCTGCATCGTACAAGACATCTCGAAGCCGATCTAACCACACTTGCAGACGGTGGTTCTTCGCCTGCTGCTCCTCCGCGTCTAACAAGACTGCATTGATGGCAGTCAACGTCTCTCTGAGCTCGCTAATCTGCTTCTCGACACCATAAATGGCGACGGCTTCTTGGAGGACCAGGGAGGCAATCTTCCCAAGCACCCCCTCCGCGATTCCGGAAAGGAGTGATTCTGCCATAGCTTTCCGAGAGAGAAAGAGAGAGAGAGAATGGGCTAAAAAGGTGAAGGAAATTGATTTTTCGCTATTTGGCTCGGGAATTTGATAGTCTAAACACAAGTGTCTCGATGCCTCCGTTTCATATATAATACCATGTATCCAATATGTAATGGACGACTCCACGTCAACGATGGGGGCCCACCAGGAGGACTGCAAACAGTAAATATTGCTCGAGGTTGGTCTAAGCATGCCAGCAAAAAAATTATAACAGCTGCGTGATTCCCGCCCCATCTAAAGTCTTAATTGATTTTTCAAGCATTAGTCATTAACATGATACCAAAGTAAACAAAAAAAGAAGTATCGTTATCATTAATGAAATGTTAAAATTAGGAGACACTGGTTGAAAACTTCGGACTTTAGGCACAGGTCCAATAATTATTTGTGGAGTTCGGATGGGCCAGACGTGAGAATGGTTAACTCTGCATATACGCTCATCGTCAGCAAAAGTTGGTAGAGCATCTATATAAGTATAACGATGTTGTCATTTGCTCTTTTTTGCACTAAAGTTTTGCCTACAGTTATATAAATATTTTTCAATACGAATATATATCTACTTTTTCCTTTCACCTTTGTTGGTTGTCTTTTCCAATTTTAGAGAGAGAGAGAGAGAGTCCAACGGTTTTTTCCCCGTCCCCCCATTATCAGATGTTGGGTCGGCCACTTCATGTTCATCTCATCCTGAAGAAAAAGGCAATATAAAAAAGACGATTTGATTATGTTCAAGAAGAGTATTGCTCCGTGCTAGTCCGGTTTCATACTGAGGCTATAGCATAGCATGAAATTTTTTTAAGGACCTCCGGATTAATTAATCATGTGTAATTTCTTGTACTTTGGTTTTTCTCTTAGATCATTTGACACTTTCTACTCATTCGAACTTGATTACTTAATTATATTCTTGCGGGGAATCAAAGTCCCACTTTCTCATTTGAAATTTTCTAATTCAAACTAAAATTCGAGAAGCTCTTTCTCCACGGTGTGATTCCTTATAGTCTGGTCCATGTACCTTGATACTTTCTATGATTTGATTCTTTGTCTATCTTCAAAAGTAATAATATAAAACTACTTATGGGAATTATGGGTTAAAATCATAACAAGTGCATCTAGCAGAGAGCTATTCAAGTATGGACTGGGTCCATGTTTGACCCACTCAAATTTGATCCGATACACAAGTTTGACATGTCTCGACGATTAAGCTCAAATATTCATGTACATATAATGGCATCTCCTTAGTTTCTCCATCAGAAATTTAGCCAGGGAGCTCAGCAATAATAGGATTGAATTGCAATATCGAAGTTAAATAGAGACCCCCTTTTTAACATTCCTTTTACCAGATCAAAGTGTCAAGAGTCTTATAGTCGACCAATTCCCGGGGAAGCTTGACCTCATGGGCTTGAGAGAAATAAGCAAGCACCTTAACACAAAATTATGTACAACCTACACGAAGATATTTCTCCCATATAAGATGAAGGGTTCCATGTCAATGATGGTGACAACCCTAATATGATCCTTCCTAAGTAGCTAATTGGTTTGGTGTCAAGAGATATGGACAAGAATATCTAAGCAAGGATGTCTATCTACATTTCGGATTAACATTAATAGCATATAAAATGAACGACTCCACGTCAATGACGGTAAAAACCCGAATATAATACTTGCTAGGTTGCTAATAATTCTTAATCAAGGGATATGGACAAGAATGTCCGAGCAAGAATATCTCAATGTCGACATTTCACATTGATATTGATCCACCATAAAAATATACGATTCCACATCACTGACAATAACGACCCGAACATAATTCTCTGTAGGTTGCTAATAATTCTCAACAAAAGGATATGGACAAGAATGTCCGAGCAAGAATCTCTCACTGTCTACATTTCACATTGACATTGATCCCACATGAAATGAATAATATAATACCTGGAAGATTGCTAATTATTCTCGATCTAATAGATATGGACAAGGATGTCTACATTTCATATTAACATTGATCCCATATCAAATGAATGATTCCTCATCAACGACGGTAACAACCTGAATATGATTAGCAGTGTCAAATAAAAAACCTAGTGGTTACTAATTATTTTCAATTGATGGATATTATATACGGACAACAGTCATAATATGTATATAATTTATTGCTAAAAGAAAGAATCTAGCAATTAGCAAAAGATAAATTACCCAAGCTACAAAATCAAGAAATCAAAAATTGCCTTGCCATTGAATAAAAAGAATCACTAGTAAAGGTTTAGATGTTGATGTACAGCAGCAGCAAGAACTACAATGTTTGCTTGGCTTAGAAAAATTCAGAATTAACAGAGCAACATCAAGAAAAACGAGGGCAAGCTCTCCAAACATTCATTTTACATGGTTGGCCTTCTTAATCAAGAGATGGATGGCCAAGTGAAGTGGGAGAACAGTATCAAACACTTATCTGGAAAAAAAATAAAAATTCACGCAAATAAGATGAATGAACCCCCCTCACTTGAATAGCATCAACTGCAGCGATCATCTTCTCAGGATAGCAGGATCTAGGCACCCAATGATGTTGCTGTCCACTAAGTAGTACGAACACACGACACGGATACATGAAACGTCATTTCCTAAAAATAAAAAATTTCGACATGTTGTGACACGTTATATATTAAATAAATATTTTTATTTTTAAATTTATAATTAATTAATTAATTAAAAAAATCTACACTAAATTTACACTAATCACTCAACATTCAGTACTTTTATTTTTTGAAATTATTTTTTTATTTTATTTAATTATTTTTTGATTAAATAAAAAGTCCCCCCCCCCCCCCCCACCCACCCAACCTTAACTCCCTTTTTTCTCTGGTCTCTTTCTCCTCTCATACCCCCACCCCCAAATTTTTTTCACTTTTCTTTCCCTCCCCCACCACCTGTCACTTCCTCTCCACCCTCAATTTTTTTTTCACTTTCCCTCCCCCACCACCTATCACTTCTCCCCGATTTTCCCTCGTCTCTTTCCCCCACCCCCAAATTTTTTTCGCTTTGACACTTCCTCCTCTCTTCTAACACTTCCGCCTTTTTTCCCTCGTCTCTTTCCCTCCGCCCCCAATTTTTTTTTCACTTTTCTTTCCCTCCCCCTCCCTCCTGTCACTTCTCCCCTTTTTTCCCTCGTCTCTTTCCCCCCACCCCCAAATTTTTTTGACTTTTCTTTCCCTCCCCCACCAGTGACACTTCTCCCTCCCTCCTATCACTTCCTCCCTTTTTTTCCTTGTCTCTTTCCACCCACCGCCAAATTTTTTTGACTTTTCTTTGCCTCCCCCACCACCCGACACTTCCCCCTCCCTCCTATCGCTTCCTCCCTTTTTTTCCTTGTCTCTTTCCACCCACCGCCAAATTTTTTTGACTTTTCTTTGCCTCCCCCACCACCCGACACTTCCCCCTCCCTCCTATCGCTTCCTCCCTTTTTTTCCTTGTCTCTTTCCACCCACCCCCAAATTTTTTTGACTTTTCTTTGCCTCCCCCACTACCCGACACTTCCCCCTCCCTCCTATCGCTTCCTCCCTTTTTTCCCTCGTCTCTTTCCACCCACCCCCAAATTTTTTTGACTTTTCTTTGCCTCTCCCACCACCCGACACTTCCCCCTCCCTCCTATCGCTTCCCCCCTTTTTTTTCCCTCGTCTCTTTCCCTCCCCCACCACCTGACACTTCCCCCTTCCTCGCATCACTTCTCACTTCCCCCCTCGTCTCTTTCCCCCACTCCCAAATTTTTTTCACTTTTCTTTCCCTCCCCTCCCTTCCCTCCTTTTTCCCCTCATCTCTTTTCTCACCCCCAAATTTTTTTGGCTTTTCTTTTCCTCCCTCACCACCTGACACGTCCCCCTCCCTCCAACACGCCAAATCCCTTTTTCACGCTTTTAGCTTCCTCCTCAAAACCCTAGCAGCACCCTTCTTCTCCTCCATTTTACCGCACGACCCCCTCCTCTCCTCTTCCTCTCAATCTCTGCTTGCTCTTGGTCCTCATCACAATCGTTCACTGCCTCACCTCCAGCCCTTCTTCCCTTGCAGCTGCAGCCTTATCGCCGATCCATCGCAGCATCACAGAGTGGAGGCCTTCGCCTCAATCTTTGCTCTTTCTCTCGCTGTCCCTCGCCGTGGTGGACTCGCCCTTGCTCGCGGCCTCGTCTCTCCTCGCTCACTCTCGCCTCCACTCTCCATTGTCTTTGAGACATGCGTGTCAAAACATGTCAACAAAAATTGACCATGTGTCAAACACGACACAAAAGCACATATAACATGTCCATGCTTCATAGGCTATCCATCTGCCAATGGGTATGACAGGTCAGAGCTAGTTAGGGCAACAAATAAAAACCAACCAAAATGGAAAATCATACACACAATGATCCAACCATTAGAAACTCCTAAATACATTCGACATGTATCAATCTTTTTTCAGTGCGTATTGTTTTGGCTCCGGCCTAGTCGTTCAAGAACGAATTCGTTAATGGCAAAGCACTAATTGAAAACGTGTGGGACAATACTATCTACAATCCAATGATGATAAAAATCGCGTGATTTCCGTTGTTGACACAACCCGTCATTCTTTTTAAACTAGTATATTAAGGCTGCGCATGACAAAATTTCTGAAACATTAAATCAATTTCTTAATTTCTATTTCCTGCATAAGTTTCTGAGCAAAAAAACCCGTTTGATAACGACTCAAAATTTCTATTTTTAAAACAGAAATTTGTTTGATAACAAAACAAAATTTCTATTTTTAGGAATAGAAGTTGATTAGATAACAACATAGAAAATCCTCAAATACAAAATAATAGTCGAAATAATACTAATATATTACAAAAGTTGAAAATACAATTTCATGAAATTTCCGGCATATTATTATCCCTTGCCATTTTATTAGCAATTGTTTTCCTAAGCGTATTTATTTGGTTTCCCTCATTGGTTAATATATCGTTTGCAAGCTCATCCTGCATAGGTTCAGACAAGTACTGCAGAAGCATGAATATGGGTGCCATCAATGGCGCCTACAATCTTGTCATTTTATCAAAAACTAGTATTATACAATCGAGGGAATGTCGGTTTATTTTGATTCTTGAATTGAATCAGTCTAGTTGCTCATCCCTAATTTATTTATTATTGCTGAATAAACCTTTAATGGCCCTTGCATAGCAAAGAGAGAGATTCTCTTGAATCTCTTGCCTTCAAATTAAAATTCAAGATTGTGTAACAATCTAATTATTTTGATTTTGCAAGAATTTTGAATCCGTAAAAAAATAAAGTTAAATTTCTAGGCAATTTTTTTATTCATCTATTACGTAAGAACTTTTTTTTTTTTTTCAATTGGCCATGTGCGTGCCTTTTCTAGGAGGAAAGAGCCCAATTGTTTTTAAGTAAGCATTTAAGAACTTTGGTCATTTTTGAAAATTGGGGACCCATTCGATTGCCTTTCATCCTAAAGAGGAAGTTATCAAAAGAAATTGAACAAAAAATGCAAAAAAAATAAAAATAAAACACGAGCAAAATAAGAAAAAGAAAATTAGCAATAATTTGTGAAGTTGTGGTTATGAGTAGATTAAGTTAGCAATAAAGCGCAATGTTCTTTTATATGGTTTGATTTCAGTTTCTGATTTCTATTTCAGAAACTGAGAAGTAAAAAATTTCAGCTTCTAATTTCTTCAATTTCTTTATTTCTGAAATAAAAATCTGTTTCAGAAATAGAGAAATCAAATTGCGTTACCAAACGGATTTCTGTTCCAAACCTATTCCAGGGAACAGAGAAACAGAGAAATCGAGAAACAGAAATTTTGTCATACGCGCCCTAACTATCCACTTGGAGATGAGCTTTTGAGAGGGGCAACCGAGGAGAGCATCCATCAAACTACACGACCAACATCACCTCCGTTAGAATCTACGAATGTGGTTGCTCGGGGATGAGTCCTGAAGGTATCTTGTTGAACAGAAGATCTGTCTTGTTCTACTTCTATTTGTTGGGCTATCTAAAAGGAGAATGTCATGGCCTGTGATGTTATAGGGGCGGCATTATAGCGAATACCAGTAGCTAGCGATGATTCGCGTGCAATGCACGGGATAATTAACCGATCTCGGAGATAATCATAAGATCAATTGCACAAAACAATTTATGTGAGTCAACTAAACATGCGTTAAACTCCATGAGTTGATTTACGGACAATTTCTATATAATACGCTATCTGAATGAATTTGAGAAAAATCAACCATGCACGATTCTAATTGTGAGGGAAATATAGATATAAACAATGGGTCTTGGGCATTCAATTCTAACTCTGTGGAACCTCGTGGATGAGTCACAACGTTGACTTTATAACGTAATATTCCATCTAATTTCTTAAACGGGAGTTATTTGCCAAGAAAATGAGTTCTAGAGGCATGCAATGTATTTATTATGATATTTAGTAGTCATTGAATGCAAATTTTCAATAGACTCAAGAATACAAGTACATCTGCATTTCAAGATTCTTTGTATAGCAAGTCGAGACATCTCATTAAATTTATCTAAACTTTTAATGGATGTTATGCAGTCCACCGTGTTTGACCCGTTAATTACAAACTCCAAGGGTGAGTTTCAGTGTCTTATTGTATCTACGCGGATGAATATATGAACAAATTCATTTTTCATGATGGATTCGTATTATTTTCATATTACAGTGGCCGGCAACGATCTTACCTAGTGTAAATTATCTAAGTTTACAGCAGGTCCAATGTACTTTTTAGAAAAAGATAAAATTTTATAAATTAGTCAAATTATTCATTTTAGATTAAACATATGATGCTAAAATCAAATCTAATTTATTTTAAAATTTATCTATAACATGCAATCTATCTAGAATGGGCAATGTAATCTAGGAATCCTATCCATTCTAAATTGCAATCTTTTTTTTTTTTTAGATATGAAAATAAATCAAACATGAGATGCATTCAATCAAGATAACATCCATTAAAGATAACATCGATTCAAAATTTGAAATATTATCTAATCAAATGGATATTTTCACAAAATAAAAATCAATATCAAAGTCAATAACTAGGCTTAAAGATCATGATATTGATTTTGAACCGTGTAACCTCATAATTATTCAATCTAAGGGCTTATAAGTAGAATCAAAAGATTTCGTCGCATTGCGGATTAGAAAAAAATATATATATCCGAATTGATAATGCCTATCAATCTCAAAAATCCAAACGTTAGTTATTGATAAGACACAATAAGCAATGAAATATTAAAATTAATTTGGATAAAGAGTTTGAATAACTGCCAAATTTGAATTTGACGAACAACGGATGACCACCAATGGCCAGTGGTGGTTCGCCATTGGTGGTTCGCACCGCTCGACGGTGGACTCACAGCTGGACAAGGGGCGAACTTGTTGGGGAGACCCCTTGATGACGCTTCAGCTCAATGAGAACACAGCAAACAAGAGAGATCGGCGAGGACTCTTGGCTGGAAGTGAGGTCATGGGTAGAGGCAGAAACTTGACTGAACGTTGGCAAAAAATTCTTCAGACCTGCAAAAACAGAAAGAGCTGCAACTGGTTAAGCAAAACGGTGGCCTCATGATGGGAGAACACTAATAATCCGAACAACATCGGATTAAGACAATGGAATAAAATAATTTTCCCTCTTATGTAACCTAATAAGAACCGATATAATATAGCAAAATAAATATCAAATACACCAATACAAGGCAGTTTTTTTACTTGGAAAGCCTCCTCAATGTGAGGAAATCAAAAACCATGAAACTGAAGTCCACCAAAAATCTTTACTATCAAAGGTAAATAATTTTTTTTTTTTAAGTAATACTAAAAGTACATAACAGCAAAAAGTCTAAGAACATCATTCTTACCATTTCACAAAAGATCAAGCATAAATTTTACCAAAAATGCAAGTTTTGTTCAACTCACGAAAAACTTGACGTAGGGAGCTTTAAACGAAAATCAAACTGTTTAAATTCGAGAAAAGTGAGCCACGAACATGCAGACAAAATTTTAGCTTGATTAAACTACAAATTGACCTCAAATACCAACTTGATGAAAATCAGACTTTGCCTTCAATCCAATTTTTTTTTGCTCTCTCTTTCTCTCTTATTTCTACATCTTTGCTAACATTCTTTGTGACTACCACATGGAAGATAGTGACAAACCCAGTCATATGGGGCGCGTTTGGTAACGTTTCTGTTCAAAAATTGTTCCATGGAACAGAAATAGAAAAAAGTGTTTTTGTTCCGGGAAACAATTTTTGAATAAAAAAAGGCATTTGGTAAACTTGTTCTAGGAATAAAAAATGAACAGGAACACGTTTGGTAAATTTTATTCTTTTTTGTTTCTTTTAATTTTTTTAATATTTTTATTTTATTTTTCATTTTTTCCTTTCTTTTTTATTTTTTCTTCTTTCGGCCGGCAGCCTTGCCCAGCCATGGCAAGGCTCGGCCTTGCCTTGGCTGGGCGAGCTCGGGCTCGCCCAGATCCGACAAGGCTGAGCCTCGCCATGGCTGGGCAAGCTCGAGCTCGCCCAGATCTGGCGAGGCCGAGCTCGCCCAGCCAAGGAGAGGCTCGGCCTCACCGGGGGCTGGCGATGCTCTAGCGAGGTCGCCGACCCTCGACGGTGTCTAGGGGTGTGCAACGGAAACCGCCCGAACCGGAATCGGATCGGACCGGATCGGACCGGCCGGTTTTGGGCAGTTCCCATGGTCGGTGGTCCGGTTCCCGATTCCTAATCTTGGAACCGACGGCCGGTTGGTCCGGTTCCTGGTTCCAAGGTGGGAACCGGACCGACCGGACTGACCGGACCGAACCGAATTTTTTTATATATAATTTATATTCATATAATATATAAACACATATAATATATTAATATTATATATGAAACTTATTGCAATCGGAATTGCAATTTAGGTAACAACCAAGAGACCACCAAAACTCTTGTTGTTACTCTTTATTTATAGAAAAAACTCTCCTCATGCTCACACTCTCTCTCTTGCTCCCCTCACTTGCAAACGACAAGGCACTTCAAGCCTTAAAAAGTCTCATATCGACTAAACATTCAAAGTATAGAAGAGAGATTGTCTATAAAACCTAAGCCAAGCACAACCTTTAATCACGTTGTTCATGGGTTTTATGCTTAAAATTAAGCATGAAACACATAAATTATTATTGATATTCACACAAATGAAGTTTGAATATTTTGCACGTGGAAACATGTGTGAGTAGTTTTATTAGATTGCTCGGAAACTGAATTTGATTGATTGGTTCGAAGCATGATTATTCTTTAGTGAATGGTTATTCTTTAGTGAAAAAATAAAGTGCCAATTCTTTTGGACCGGACCGGACCGGACCGGAACCGATGGTCCGGTCCTGTTCTCGATCCTAAGACCAACGGTCCGGTCTATGGTTCCCAATTTTGGGAGCCGATTCTCCTGGTCCGGTTCTCGGTTCCACCTTGGAACCGGACCGAATCAGGAAACGATCACCCCTAACGATGTCGCCGACCCTCGACGGCCGGTCGCTGGCCATGGCCGAGGCCGGCGACCGGGCAAAGAAAAAAGAAGAAAAAAAGAAGAAGAAAAGAGAAGAGAGAGAAGAAGAAGCGTTTCTTCAAAATCGTTTCTGGAATAAGAAACAACTTTTTTTTGTTTCTCATTTCTATTCTTTTTGTATTCCGGGAACAAAAAAACAAAAAAAAGAACAGAAATGCAACCAAACGCGTTTCTGTTCTTTTTTTGTTCCCAGGAACAAAAAAACAAAAAAAATGTTCAGAAACATAAACAAGGAATAAAAACATGTAGGCCCATGGACTTAAGCCCTTAGGCTTGTAATTCATTGGGCTTTCTCCACAAATCTCCCCTGCACGATGATTCACCACCCTTACTATCAATTGGTTGTCCCTTGGTAGAGTCTTCGCCATCATATCGGAACCGTTATAGTCTGTATGAATTTTTTCAAGCTCCAACAACTTCTCATCTAGAAAATCTCTTAAACACTAATATCTAACATCAATGTGCTTCAATCTAGAATAAAATAAATAAATTCTTATCAAGATGAATCACTCTTTGATTGTCATAAAATAAAGCATACATCTTTTACTCGAATCCAAGTTCTTCCAAGAACTTCTTTAACCTTAGCATTTCTTTGCTAGCTTCGGTCATTGCAATAAATTTAGCTTTAGTTGTAGAAAGTGCAACACATTTTTGCAATCTTGCTTCCATGACACTACCCTACCAGCAAAAAAAAAAAAAAAATCAAATAACAAGAAGTATATTTATGAGTATCAATATTCCTATCAAGTCAAATTTGTGTATCCAACTAACTCAAGTTCTCCGTTCCAAAATTGAATTTCCAATTGGAAGTTCCCCGAAAAAACCTCACTATTAACTTTACTGCATTCCAATACTCTCATCCTGAATTTGACAAATAATGACTAACAATGCCAACTGCATATGCCAAGTCTGGCCATACACATACCGTCACATACATCAAACTTCCTATAGTTGAAGCATATGGAACATTTTCCATGTCTTTCTTCTCTTTATTAGTCGTAGAACTTTATTTCTATTCAACTTAAAGTGGGTAGCAAAAAGAATACTAACCACTAAGCTTTGTCCATTTAAAATTTCTTAAAAAACTTCTCAATGTACTTCTCTTGTGATAAGAACAAGTTCTTAGCATCTTTGTCTCAAGAAATTTGAATACCAAGAATCTACTTCGTCAGGACCATGTCTTTCATTAGAAAAGACTTGCTCAAATGTTTCTTTGATAACTCTATTTGTGAAACATTCCTACCAACAATTAGCATATCATCAACATAAAGTAAGAATAATAAGGTCATTATCAGAAAATTTTTAGAAAAACACACAGTTATCCGAGTAAGTCTTCTTAAAACCCTACTCTATCATAAGTGATATAAACTTTTTGCACCAATGTCTCAAAACTTACTTTAGGCCACAAAGACTCTTCTTTAGCTTCCACACAGTCTTCTTTCCCTTTCACTTTTAAATCCTCTTATTGTTCCATATATATATCTCTTCCTTCAATTCACCATCTATGAAGTTTGTTTTGGCATCCATATGCTCAATTTCCACGTCTAAGCTAGCCAACAAGCCTAGTACCGCACGAATAGAATACATTTTTGCTGTTGAGACACAAATTTTACCATTTTATTTAGGACTTAATCGCATACAATATTAAGAATTAGTCGCTAAAAAAAAGAGGAAGCAAAGGGTAAAATAAATAGCTTTCATTAAAATGCATCGTGTATGTTTTCTTTAAAATTTATTACACGTATATATTGGGAGCATTTACATAACTGTCACTAATTATTGAATCTAAAAATGTAATATATATATATATATATATATATATATTAAAAAATCGAATATTAAAAAAAAGGGGGGGACCAGGCTTGGTTTGGTCCTTCTCTTTTCTCCACTCCTTTGTATGTGTTTTCGCTTGGGCCAAGCCCAACTTCATTTACTTTTCTCTAAGCCCAGCCCACGCTAGTCTTCTTCCTCCTCACGCCGGTCACGCCCTCCAAAAAAGAGGAGTACAAGTCAGAGAGAAGAAACGGATGGCGAGCAGCAGATCGCGCAGCGTGATCCAGGATCGGAGTCAGGCCGGCAAGGCAGCTGGCGGTGGCAGGGGGCCATGCGCGCTTGCTGGCCGAGCATAAAAAGGGAGATCAGAGAGTAGAGAGAGGGGAGAGGGCCGAGAACAAGAGAGCCTTACCTCGCGACTCAGCCACACTCGACCACACGACGCCGACCACATCCACAATCCCAGCCTCGCTTTAGCTCTCACGAGGTTCCTAACGCTGCTGCTCCCTTTGTCGCCTTCGGCGGACACAGCAGTAACGGCGGCGGCTCCACGTTCCTGAGGACGCTCTCGCCAGCACACTTCGAGCACGGGGACTGGATCGACGGGGGGAGCTGCCCAAGGACGCGGCCGTTCGGGAGCTTAGGAGAGACCGAGGGACTGGGGGGGAACGGAAAGAAAGCCAGGAATTCGAGTGAGAGCAACCGAGAGAGATTGGAGAGGGCCTTTGGCGAGAGAGCTTGAAGGAAGGAGAGGGGTAGAAACGGAGAGTGACCGGGAAGAAGAAGGCCCGGAATCCACCTCATCCGAGCATCGCTCAGCCACCCTTGACGCAAGCTTGCGGCTCCAAGTTGGAACCACCAAGCCGCGGCTTCCCTTTCCTTGAATTCAAGTTTTTGCGGTGAGTCTCCTGATTTTTGGTTCAACTTGTGTCGATTTCCCAAAATTTCGGCTCAGGGGCGTGCCAGGTGACCGGACATTGTTCGATCTATCGATCTTGCCCGCCATTTGCCACCCTCGAGCTGGGTAGGGACCTCCGCCGACCTTTTTCTCTTTGTGCCCTGCTTTTGTCCTGTTCTCTCATATTTTTTGCATGGTTTACTGAGTTGGGACGTGAGTTTCGAGTTCGCTTATGTTTTCCTTCGTTGATGCTGAGCATTCCCTGCCATTCTCGTTAAGCTGTGGTCTAGTTTCGAGTCTTATTGTCCATGGCTGCCTTGAGTCGATGCACCCTAGATGTTTGATAAAATGCCCTTGAAGCGCTTCGGGGAAAATAGCCACTACCTTTTGCCGTTTCCAAAGCTCGTGTATAGTCGTTTTGATCGCTAGTTACTGAGGTCGTCTTGCATGAATGAAGCCTTAACTCGTTAATCGTGGGTAATGGTTAATGAGGTTGAGCAGTGGCATTTCTTCAAGAGGGATCTTGACAATGGTGTTGTTCTCGGCAAAAAAGAGAACGTCGAAACGGGAGCTTCAGTGAGAGAGGAAATCACGTCTAGTTAAGGGATAATTAAATAAAGAAAAGAAAACAAGAGAAACAAACAAAGAGTAATGAAAAGAGAGATAACATTGATATGTAAGCCATTTTAAGCGTGTGGGCTGGATGGACTTTAGGAGTGTCTATGTCATTTTCAAAGGGTAACATTTGTCTTCTTTTTGTCCACTTTCGCGTAGGGGTGATCGGTTCCCGGTTCGGTCCGGTTCCAAGGTGGTACTGGGAACCGGATCGGGATAATCGGTTCCCAATTTTGGGAACCGTGGACTGGACCATTTGGTCCTAAGACCGAGAATCGGACCGGACCATCAGTTCTGGTCCGATCTGGTTCAAAAGAATTGGCACTTTCTTTTTTCACTAAAAAATGACCATCCACTAAAAAATAATCATGCTCCAGACCAATCAATCAAATTTGGTTTTCAAGCAATCTAATAAAACTACTTACACATGTTTTCACGTACAAAATATTCAAACTTCACTTATGTGAATATCAATCTTAGTTTATGTGTTTCATGCTTAATTTTAAGCATAAAACCCATGAACAACGTAATTAAAGGTTGTGCTTGGCTTAGGTTTTATAAACAATCTCTCTTCTATACTTTGAATGTTTAATCGATATGAGACTTTTTAAGGCTTGAAGTGCCTTGTCGTTTGTAAGTGAGGGGAGCAAGAGAGAGTGTGAGCATGAGGAGAGTTTTTTCTATAAATAAAGAGTAACAACAAGAGTTTTTGTGGTTTCTTGGCCACATAAGAGGTTGTTACCTCAATTGCAATTCCTATTGCAATAAGTTTCATATATAATATTCATATATTATATGTGTTTATATATTATATGAATATAAATTATATATAAAAAAATTTGGTTCGGTCCGGTCGGTCCGGTTCCCACCTTGGAACCGGGAACCGGACCAACCAGCCGCTAGTTCCAAGATTAGGAACCGGGAACCGGACCGCCGACCATGGGAACCGCCCAAAACCAGCCGGTCCGGTTCGGTCCGGTCCCGATTCGGGTGGTTTCAGTTGCACACCCCTACTTTTGCGTGCATTTTGCGGATATCCGAACTTGTGGCTGTACGTCGCACCTCACGTCCATCTTGCGTTTTGCGTTTTGCATTTTATATAAATTCGAGTTTGTTAGATAGTGTTTTGCATTTTTTATAAATTCGAGTTTGTTGGATAGTGGCGCACGCTGTTCTCGGCTTGGCGTGGAATAAATATTCGGCAAGATCATGGTTTTGGCGCTTTGAGGTTGGGGTTGAATTCACGGGAAATTCCGGGTTTAATGGAAGCTTCGGGCGGAGAAGGAAGCATGCAAAGAAAAGTACAGAGAAAGTAAAAAGGAAAACAAAACATAGAAAAAGAAAGCAAAAGTTTGCTTCGGGAAGGGGGAGTGCGGAGAAAAGGTGCAGTGGAAAAGACAAAATGGTGGAGAATAAAAGAAATTACGAAAATTATAAAAAAAATTAAATTAAAAATTAATTTTTAAAAAAAGGTTTCCCTTTTTTAATCGAATTGGAACGGGCCCAGGTCGTTGTTAGGTCAATGGGCCGGACTGGGTTTACCCGATCGGGACCCCTTTTCTCGAATATAATATTAAATATTAAATATATAAAAAAATTAAAAAATAAAAAAAAAATAAAAAAAATTTCCAAAAAAAAAAAAAACTATCAAAGTGATAGATGGTATCAAATTAAGGCAAAAATGACATCTATGAAATTTTATCAATTTTATAAGGTCATTTTTCCTAATATAATGCTATCTTGATATTCTATAATCATTTTTGTAAATAATTTATTTTTGTGTAGATTAAAATTATTTAAAGTAATTTCATGCATATTTAAATTCCTATTTCGCTCATGGGGGTCTTGTCCCGAGGCACGATAACAAGATCATGTAATATTATTTGCTTGACTTGTATCGAATTTTCCTTTTCTGCATTTATTTTCATGTCATTTCAATTTCTTGGATGTTTACTTGCGCACCGCTTTTCATTAATTTGAATGTAAATTTCCCTTCTAAATTATGTTAGGATTAGTCTAGACATTAAGGAAAACCAACTTACAAAAACATTTGCATGGACGCTTAGCGGTTTTATAAGGATTATAATTAGAAATTAAGATTGTGTGGCCATTTAAATGAACAACCTTTCAAGTTAGTGGTACCGCAAGGGCACTAATAGAAACATTGGTGTAAACAAGCCCCCGTTCCTAGAAATTTCTGGTTGCGTAGGAATCGAGACAACACTCTCGCGTCTTGATTGGTTTCTAGCCGATCCCAATAGGCTAGTGGCGACTCTTAGAATTATATAGGTTGTTAAGAACTAAAATATAAAATCCAACGTCGCGTGAGATATGACCTTAGGAGAGCTCATGCCTAATCATGGGTCTTAGGCCCGTCCTTTAGGCAATACCCATAAACCTTATTTCTTTTATCCTAGATAGAAAAAAAAAAAAAAAAGAGGTCGTGAGATTCACTACTGAAGAAAATATATCATCAAAGTCAACACAATTTTTCTAATTGAATCCCTTAACAACTAATCTAGTTTTGTATCATGGTTGTGAAGTACGTTCATCTTGCTTCAACCTGTATATCCACTTGTTCTTCGAAACTCTTGAGCCTTTAGGCATTTTGATTAGTTTAAAAGTATAATTATCAAAAAATAATATTCCGTTTTATATAGCATCAAGTCATTTGCTTTTGCACTCATTTTCTATTGCTTTTGCATAGTACTCTAGTTCACCTGCATTAGTCAATAATATGTGTTCATCTTCCTAAGATCTAGTGGAAGGTCATCAGTCTCTAACGAATCTTCGGATTAGAACATCTAGTGGAGCTTCTGGTTCAGGAATGGTATTATTAGTTTCAACATTTTCAGGGACTTGTGCATTGTCTGGCACATTCACTTCCTACTACTCCTCATCAACCTATGCTAGAATATATGTGAGAAGAACTAATCCAAGTCAACCAAATCAACTATAATTTCTTAATATTTTGTATTGTTTGATTTTGCATAAACACATCTTTGTTGCTTATATTTTTCTTCTCAACTAGATCATAAAACTTGTAATCAAACATATCATGTCTATAGCCAATAAATATGCAATATTGTGTTTTCATATCAAGTTTAGACCTCATTTTTTGGAATATGCCCAAATGTTTTATACCCAAAGACACACAAATAATCATAAAAAACATATTTGTCTTTTCAAATTCTATTAGGAACATTAAACTTTGAAAGAACGCATAGAGTAAGATTTAATACATATGCAACTGTAGTTAAAGTCTCACTCCAAAAGGATCTTAGTAGCTTTAACTATGAAAGTAAGCAACTTACCCTTTCAACCAGTATCATATTCATTCTCTTAATTAAGCCATTTAATTGAGTTGTCTTGGGAGGCGTCTTTTGATGTCAAATACCCTGTCATTTGCAATAGTGATCAAAAGGTCCAATATAATCCCTTTGTTATTAGTTCTAATGCATTTCAACTTCTTTCTGGTTTGTCTTTTAATTGAAGCTTGAAATTGCTTAAAAGCATCTAAAACTGAATCTTTCATTTTGAAGGTATAAACTCATATTTTCCTTGAATAATCAAGTATACCTGACTTTTTTGAAGGAGTGAAGCTTTTAAATGTAACTCTATTTTATTTTCCTACTAAATAGTGAGAATACTTTTCTTAATTTGAACTTTTCATTACTAGAAGGAACTTCTTTTTGGCTAATGTTGACAAACTGTTCTCACTGATGTGATTGAGTCTCTTGTGCCATAATTCAGTTTTCTCTTCGTTATCTACTATATTAATTTTGTCTACCGATAACTTTACCCACATAATGCGAAATGAAAAATATTTTTCACCTCTAACACAACCAAAGAACCTTTAGTGAGCTTCCATCGACTATTACTGAAGGTGTTACAATACCTCTCATCATCCAGCTTGCTTGTGGAAATCAAATTTCAACGAATATAAGATATATGCTTAACATTTTTCAATACTAACCTCATGCTTTTAGTGGTCTTTAGTTACACATCACCAATGTATACAAGTTTAGCCAGCCTATTATTTCTTATCTTCACAGATCAAAAGTCATCTAACCTATACGATGAAAATAAATCTCTACTAGGCATAGCATGAATAGATACACTATTATCAATTACCTAAATGATCTCATGACATAAAAAATTCAATGCATCACTATCAAAGATAATGAAAAAGTCTTCTTTAAATGCAGAAACATGATTGTCATCTTTATCATTAGTACTTTTCTTCTCTTTACCTTTCTCTTTCTATTTCTTCATTTTATACCAACATGTCCCTTCTAATGACAGTAATAGCACTCAACATTAGCAAATGTATTGTATTTACCTATGCTTTTATCTCTAAATATCGAATCTCGAAACTCATTTCCTCTCCTTTTCTCAATAACTAAGGTATCATAATGTGAAGAGAATGATTTATGTGTCTTTCTTCTCATCTCTTCATTTAAAATACTACTCTTGTCTAAATACATGATAATTGTACCATACAGGGTAGAATTAGACACAAACGTTTGAAACGTCTCTCACAAGTCCAATAAAATATCAAGCAACCATAATGCTTGTATTTCATCATCAAACTTGATTCCCATTGCAACCAACTAATTTGTAATTTCTTGAAAATGATTAAAATAATAAGTCAAACGAATACTATCTTGATATCTCAAAATCATCATCTATTTTATCATAAATAACTTATTATTCCTAATCTTTTGAGCATATAACTATTTAAGCTTATTCCATAAACTGCGTGCATGTGTTTACTCAATGATATGGTTCAAAACAATATCATCAACCCACTGCTTAATATAATCACAACTTGACGATGAAATATAGATTATTTAGCATCAACTTTATTTTCCTGTTTCTCTTCATCAAGTACAACAAATAATAATCTTTCTTCATCAAGTACAACAAATAATAATCTTTCACATATAAAAGATTTTTCACTTTCTCTTTCCAAATATGATAATTCAAACTATTCAATATAACCATTCTACTTGTATTCACTTCAATTGTTTAACACAAGGCATAAATAATTAAAGCTCTTATATCACTTTGATGGGAGAACAATAACAACTCGAACAATATTGGATTAATGCAATGGAATAAAAGAATCTCATCTCGTGTAAACCTTACAGGAACCGATATAGTAGAAAAAATAAATATCAAACACGCGAACACCAGGCAACTTTTTCACATGAAAAACCTCATTGGTGTAAGAAGATCAAAAACCAAGAGACTAGAGTCTACCAAAAAATCTTCACTATTAACAAAACTGGGTGAACAAAGTTATTCTCTAGTAAATTGTACATAGTAGCAAAGGCTTCAAGAACATCATTTTTGACAATATGTATAAATTTCACAAGAGATCAATGATAAAGTGCAAGTTTTGTTCAACTCATGAAAAACCTAATATATGGAGCTTTGAACAAAAATCAAACCATTTGGATTTGAAAAGAGTGTGCCACAAACGCGCTAACAAAATTTCAGCTCAATCGAATTACGAATTGACCTATGATACCAACTTGACGAAAATTAGACTTTACCCTTAACCCAAATTTTCCGCTTTCTTTCTCTCTTATTTCTGCGCCTCTACTAACATTCTTTGTGGCTACCACATAGTAGATGGTGCAAAATCCTATTTTTCCATATGATGGTCATATGGGAAAATAGAATTTCTCATTATCAGCCTCATGCCCTTGGGTTTACAATTCATTGGACTTCCTCCACATGAAAGTGAACCCAACCCACACCTTGTCGTAGTGAGAACAGCCGCAATGATGAATCAAGAAAAATAGCAGCTCAGTGATGCAAATGGGCAGGCAGGCGTCAGATGGAATAGGCGTCAAATGGCTAGGGAACGGCATCATTGATCTCAGGTGAGGAACTTTGCAGTGTCGTCAAAAGTAGCAGCACAATTGATGGCAAATCAGCTAGTTGCGTCAAAGGAGCTCGCGGCCAAGGAGTGCATATCATGATGGGGGCTCGGCCTTGGCTCGTTCGGCCGCAACAAGACTTGATCCGAACTGGTGTTGGCTTAAGTAGAAGTTCGCTAATTTGGTGTATGGCCTAATATGGCCACTATTGCAATTTAAGCTTTCGAGGTGACAACACTTTCCTCTAGCGAGTAGATTTAGGGGCATTTATTCGTAAGACGGTCCAAGCGAGCATCCTCAAAAGAAATAACTTCAAGAGCGACATCTAGTCGGTGGGTCATGCTTGGTCCATTAATTATGAACTTGGGTTCTCCCAAACCGCTGCCTCGTGCAATATTGGGCATTTGATTTTAATCAATTAAGCCTACAAGAATTCCAATTAAGGAGCTACCACTATCCTCCATAGGTTGGTAAGAAACCAAATAAGATGCGGAAAAAATATCTTACTATTTATGCAACCAAAGACTTTAGACTTTGGGGACTTGATTACATTAGTTTTAAGACTAATGCCATTTCGGTAACTAACTTGATTAAATGCTAACTAACGCCATAGCAACCTACAACCCTAACTATTCTAAGACAAAGGAAATAACATCCAAAATATTAAGGTGCACAACCAAGTATAATCACAAGAAAAACATGCAAACATCCTAATATTGTCCCTAAAAGAAAATGACAATTCAAAATAAAGAATCCCATGGTAAAGCTCTTGAGGCTTATCCAATTTTAGATTTAAATTCTTAAGAATTTTCCATTTTTCTAAACTTTTTCTTATTTTCTAGAATTTTTTGAATTTTTCATGAATTTTCTGAATTTTTTAAATATTTTAAATATCTTGTTATTTTCTAAATTTTTTGATTTTGTAATGATTTTCTGAATTTTCTAAAAATTTATTGATTTTCAGATTTTTTTTAAATTTGTACTGATTTTTATATTTTCAAATTTAAAATATTTTATTAATTTTTAAAGGATTTTCTAAAATTTTAGAATTTTTAATGATTTTTTATTTTTTATTATAGTATATTCTATTTATTTATTTATTTATTATGGTTAATATCCTAAAAAATTCCAAACTAGCACACCGGTGACAAATTTACCCAAAACTAATTTTTTTTTTTGGTAAAAGGTAATAAACCCCAAACTAATTTTTTAACCATGAAAAACCAAAAACCGATACACTCATGATAAATTTACTCGATTGATCATAAAAAAACCTAAACTTGTACATTTTTAATAAATTTACTCTAAACTAATTTATTTGACTTCTAAAAATCTTAAACTGATACATTTATGACAAATATATCTTCCATTGAATTAGAATAATACAACGAAAAATTACAAAAATTATATAACTATAACAAATAGAGAATAAAATCATAAACTGGTATACCAATCAATTATCATGTGTCTTTCAACTTAGTAATTTGATAGTAGAATTTAACGGAAACTAACAAAGCATAAATTTGTTATAACTATACCAATTTGGAGTAAATTTGTCAAAGTTGTAGGTTTTTGGTAGTTAAAAAATTAATTTTTGGTAAATTTATCACATATAACCAGTTTAAGATTTTTCGAGGTATTAACCCTTATTATCATCATCATCATCATTGTTGACACCTAAATTTTGACTAATTATTTAGTAATTAATTGCATAAAAAATTTAGGGATTAATCTTTAACCCCTAAAAAAAAATAGTAAATTTGCATTTCATGTAGTTACATTTACATCGGTACCAAAAGGCAACAAGAAGCAGGGGCTCGCGATCGATTACATGCGCAAAAATGATGGTCTCTCTCCACTGGTCTGAACACGCAAAAGAGCGAAAGTCAAAAAATGAGCTTGCACGTCCGTTGTCTCTCCCTCATTAATGCATGTGCATGCACGCACAAATTCGGCGGACGTGCGGATTCTAGAGGAACCCTCAAAGAAGCAAAATGAGCCCATGATATATTATATAATATGCTCTCTCTCAAGTGTGGGTTGTCAGGAGAAGCAACGAGAAATTTGCTGAAGGAGGAAGCAAATAACAAACAAGAAAAGTCAAAAATTGCGGCAATCCTATAGATAGGGGGAACAAGTAGCCGCATAAGAAGCTTCGGCACGAAGAAGAAAGAAGAAAGAAGTTCCTGCACGTCCATGGAAAGAAGAAAGAAGTTCCTGCACGTCCATGGTCTCTCGCTCATTAATGCATGCACATGCATGCACAAGAATTCGGCGGACATAAGGAGCCTCAAAGAAGCAAAATGAACTCATAAAATATTATAAAATAGGTGGATTGTCAGGCGGTGGCCACCATATTTGAAAAAAGAACCAAACTTGAACAAGCAAGGAAAAGTTGCGGCTGCCTCCTGTTCACCTGTTGCCTATAAATAAGCGAGGAAAGGAGCAGAGAAAAGGGGGAAGCATTGACTGAAGAGGTTTTGTGAGAGCTATTAAAAAAGAGAGAGCCTGTAGAGAGACACACGAGTGGAAAGAAAGGAAGAGATTAAAAAAGGAAGAGATGCTCGTCAAGAGAACCAAGAAAAAATGAAGTCAGGGGGGAAGTGAAAGGAGAGAGGAGGGGATTAAAAGATGGAGAGTCTGTTAGAAAAAGAAAAAAAGAAAGAAATCAGGTACAAGAGCTGAATAGAAACAGAAAAAGTACACTGAAAAGAAGAGAGAGAGAGAGAGAGAGAGAGGGAGAGTGGACGTGAGAGGCGAGAGAAAAGAAAAAAAGGGGAGAAAGAACAGATACTGTTCTTCTTCTTGGCGAGGCTTCTGCCGTCGACCCCCACTGCCCGCGCTCGCACCGCCGCGCCTCCACCCCCGCCGCACGCCGCCCCTCCTGCTGTGCGCACCAACCCACCGTGACCCGACGCTACTCCTTTTCCGCCCGTTGCTGCTGCCTCGCCGCTCCACCGCTCCTCCGCCGTCACTGCTGCCGACTCGCAACGCTAGGACTGGAGGCCGAGCCACCGCACGCCCGAGTGACTCTACCGCTGCTTCTGCTCTGCCCATAACCTGCAACAGTTGAGCCCCTATTCGTCGTCTCCGAGCGCGCCACCGTCTCCGCCCACCACCGCTGCTTCTGCAAGCAGCACCTCCTCAGCCGCGAGCACCAGCAGCTCGCCACCACCACTGTTGCGAAGCCTACCGTGACCTGCAGCCCAGCCCCGTCGCCCTCTGTTGGTCTGCTCCCTACGTCTGCTTACTGCCCGACGCTGGTCACCCCCGATGCCCCTGCCGCCGTCGCCCACCGCCTTTGCTCGAGCCAGCACCTGACGACACTCCTCTCCGCCTGTTCCCGACGCTGACGTCTCTGCTCCGCCTCTGCCGTTTCCAATCTGCGGCCCCAGAAGCCTGAACGCCGAGCTGTTGCTCCTCCCTCGCTACCGCGCCGCTGTCGTTGCTGCGACTCGATGCCACCGCTGCCCACCACGCCAGCAGCACCGTCCCGGACACCTGCAACCAGCAGCCATCTCTGCTCATCGCCACCACTGCAGCAACCGTTGCAGCAGCTAGCCTGAACGCCGTCACTATTGCTGCCCGTGCCACTGCCTCTTGGTCCGCCAAGCACCACCAGCCACGACGCCCCCGTTGTCCTGAGCTCGCTGACTCGACACCAGCCTGCTCGCTGCTCCGCCAAGTTCGCTAACTCTCCCTCATGAGTTGCTGCGCCTGAGTTGCCTCCATAAAGCCCCCGACGAGATTGACCAGGAGCTACTGTTACGTTCCTACCGCCCCCATTCTCACTCGTGTCCGAACCGAGTCGGTTCCACAAGCTTTATTGCAGGATCTTTGGTCGCGAGCCCGCTGCCACTAAGCCGATCCCAACGCAAATTGTGTTCGTGAACCCTTGTCACTGGTCCCGTTTTGGAAACGAATCATCTAAATTAGGTAGGTTTATTTTATTTTATTGGGTAGATTTATTTCATTTTATTTTATGTTTTCATTTCTTTATTTGAATTAGTTCTTGATGGATGTTTAAAAATTCCTGACGTACCACCTAATTCGTAACCGCACAATGATTTTTTTTATTTCATCTATAGGGCTTTAGATGAAATAATTAATCACGCGGGAATAAAATTGATATTTTGGTCTTTAAGGCTTAAGATCAATTTATTGATTTTATTAGCGAAACAACCATGGAGGATTTGGTATCTTTTAATTGTTTTGTTTATCTCAAAAATACAAAAAAATTGCATTTGCATTACATGTAGGTTAGAATTAGGTTTATTTCATGTTTTATGGTTTGCATATTAAGAATAGGAATTTTATTTCTAATATAAAAAAATAAGAAAATCAAATCGATCAATTTAGGTTGCTAGTTTTAACTTAGGTTTCATGTTTAATTACTTGGCAATTTTTAATTTCGAAATTAATTAAAAAAACGTAAAAAAATAGAATTTTGGCACTCTTTGCATGTCATTGCATCTTAGGGTAAAATTTCACATAGTTTAACTCTAGATAATAGTTTTTTAATTTATTATAAGTTTAGTTTTATTTTATAGGATAAATTGCATTTTTTAAGAAAAAAGAAAAAATGTCATGTGCATATCATATAGTTTAGGCTATGCTACCATGTCATATCATGTTAAATTAGTAGCATGCATTGCATAAAGCATGATTCTCATTAAATAAGTGAAAACCAAAAAAAAAAAATGGAAATTGCCTGTTAATTAGAAATCATATCTAGGTATGTTGATGTGAATTATGATCTAACAATGCAGATGCTTTCGTTGCTATGAGGTAAGTTCTGCAATTTATTCATTGCTTTCTTGGGTGTTAAATTGGTGGTTTGTGCACCCACATGATCACCTCACATATTAGGAAGATAAATTAAAATCAGTTCAAGCTGCCTGCAAAATATTTTTTGAAATAAGAAAGAAAAGGTATCGAAAGGGCGTTAGAGAAATTTAGCGTAATCAAGTCCCCGAACTCATTTAATCTCTGGTTCATAAGAGTAAAGTAACTCTCCCATTACTTTACTTGGGTTTCTAATCGACCCACCAAAAAATAGATTAGTGGCGATTCTAGGATAAAAATCATCTGCATATTAAAAATTCAAACCCTAAGTTGCGAATTGGTAAGAGCTTGGGAGAGCTCGAGCTAAGTCTAAGCCTAGCAATCCATTAGCCGAACCCTTAGGTGATCCAACCCGCTTCGGGGAGGTCGCGATAATCATTATCATTATTATTATTATTATATTCGAGGAACAGGTTTGACCAGTTTAGCCTTTCCATCTCGCTAACTTGACCCGTCTACCCGGAGTTGGATTAAAATTGATTTAAAAAAAAAAATTGGATTGACTTTTCTTTTCTTTTTCTTTTTCTTCGCTCTCTCCTTTCCCTATTTTGTCTTTTTTCCCTGCATTTCTTCTTCTTCCTTGCCCCTTCTTCTACCCCAAATCTTTTTGTTTTCGCAATCTAATGGCACTAACGATGACAGGCCATCCTCCACACGCATCATCGCCGACACATGCACTGATGCCGAGCCACCACCAATCGACGGTCACTTGTTCTGACCTATGGTCACCAACTCCAACCGCTCACTCTGGCGACCTCAAAATTTAACGAAATAAAAACCTACCGATCATAAATTTCTAAGACCAGTGATCCAGCAAACAAACAGGCATGAAAAAATTAATATGAGGAAAGAATAGCTGCCTCAAACCACTGGCTTCGCCGGTGAGGGGGGTGTCTCCAGCAAAGAGCTTTCCTTCTCTGGCAACTTAGAAAAATAATGAATATGCCATAATATAGAGAGAAACATGATATCAGACGTAGTTCAACAGAATAGGAACAATCAAGCATTAAACTAAACTCCGAGCATCGATCCAACATCATGGATTTCAGTACTTCATTCAAGCATTTTGTCAAGCAGTTGATATGCAATTCTAAAGATATATTCCAGAGTGCGAATTAATGCAATTTTCGAGTCAGGAATGATATAAAAGGGTTTAAATCAACATATGTCGTGTCAAATCGTCTAAGATTATTGCGGTCACTTGAAACTTTCTATTCGACTTCAGCGTCCTTGAGTATTACATAATTCATTCAGGCAATATGTCGAACAAATGTCACTCATTGAAGAACACGAGCTTCAGAATTAGATTTGCGACATTCGTTAGTCCAAACATGATCTATTAACATCCAAACTATCAGGGATACATCATGGACATAACTCGACTTCGCTTGATTTGTTAGATCCATTGATTCAATTCGGTAATTTCACGCCGCTAGGATAGAACAGAACAGGGCTTGAGCGAGGGGATTTAGCTGGTTCAGGAATGGGTCTTAGACGTCGCGCAGTCACCGGCGAAGCTTCGACGGACGACGAACAACTTCTTTCACGTCTAGGGATCAGGTCTACGATCTCCGCTCAGTCGTGGACAGTGTGATGACTGGCGGTCCCTCAAGAGGTTCTCCAATGGCCAAAGCTTCCTCCTCGCGCTGAAGCTCTTCCCGCTCAAAGGAGACGCCACGAGTTTCCAAGAGTCTCCATTGCAAAGCCCTACGAAAAAGAGCTCGTCAGGTATTCTTTGAGGACGTGACCAGCGACGTCGATGAATAGTTATGAGCGGATGGCGTTCAGGGGTGGCTGAATTTCAGAGGAGAGATCAAAGGTGGACGGGCAGAGGGACGATCGGGAGGACCGTGAGGCGAGAAGAGATGAATAGAGAAGGTGAGATCGTGCTTCGTCTCCAGAGAGCTCCCCTCAAGCCAGCCTTCTGCCTACCAAAAACCAGTATGGGGCTGGGCTTTCTTTTGTTCGACTCTATGATGGGCCAAGGAGATCCAAAAAGATATGGGCTAAAAAAGAAATAAAGAGATGGGCCAAGGGAAATAAAAGAAATGGATTGGACTAATGGAGGGAGGGGGCTTAGAGGGCTGAAATTGCCAAATGGGCTGGAGAGACCAGCCCACTCGATTTTATTTTGATATCTTTTTTTATTTTTTTATTAAACTTTTGTTATCGCTTTTTTCGCTTTTATTTTTTTTATTCTTTTATTTTTGCTAAAAAAGGACAGTTAACTGGTCGACGAAATTCGGAAGTTAACAGTCACGTCGTCCGAAATTCTGCTTGTGCCACAATGGGGGCTTAGCGGACGTAAATTGAAGGGGTAGAGCGACGAGGTGCAGCAGGCTGAAGCAAACGAGACACCAAGGAAGAAAGAGACCAGTTTTCCATTTTTTCTTTTCTTTTCCAGTCAATTTTCTCCCTTGTCCTTTCTGTAAGAGACGTCCCCTCTCGGCTTCTTATCAAGGTGTCAGAGAGGACAAGCTCTCACTTTTCCTCTGAACACTCTCTTCTCCCTTCCGAGAACCTTGTCTCTCCGTATGGCCGAACTCTCCTTCTGTCAATGAATTCTCCCTTTCCGATTATGTATGCCGCTCACTGGGAAGAAGAACCCGAGGTCAAGTCAAATTCTTTTCTCTCTCTTTTCTACGGGCGCATTTTGTAAGGTTTCTATTCAAAAACTGTTTCAGGGAGCAGAAATATAAAAAAATATTTCTATTTCGAGAAACAATTTTTGACCAAAAACATGCATTTGATAAACTTGTTCTGGGAATAAAAAAATGCATAGAAATAGGTTTGGTAATTTTATGTTCTTTTTTCATTTCTTTTAATTTTTTAATATTTTTATTTTATTTTTTATTTTTTCCTTTCTTTTTTATTTTTTCTTCTTTCGGCCGGTCGCCGGCCTCTGGCGACCGGTTGACGAGGCCGACAGCCTCGCCCAGCCACGGCGAGGCTCACCGGCCCTTGGCGAGGCCGAGCCTCACCGTGGTTGGGCGAGGCTCGGCCTCACCTTGGCTGGGCGAGGGCCGGCGACGCTCGGCCTCGCCGGATCTAGGCGAGCTCGAGCTAGCCCAGCCAAGGCGAGGCTCGGCCTCTCCGAGGGCTAGCGACGCTCCGGCGAGGTCGCCGACCCTCGACGGCTGGTCACCGGCCATGACCGAGGCTGGCAACTGACCAAAGAAAAAAGAAGAAGAAAAGAGAAGAGAGAGAAGAGAAGAAGAAAAGAGAAGGGAGAGAAGAATGAAAAGTGTTTCTTCAAAATTGTTTCTGGAACAAGAAACAATTTTTTTTTTGTTTCTCATTTTTGTTCTTTTTGAGTTCTAGGAACAAAAAAAGAACACAAACGCAACCAAATGCGTTTCTGTTCTTTTTTTGTTCCCGGTAACCAAAAAACACAAAATCTGTTTTTAAATAGATCTGAGAAATGAAAACATGCAGGGCCTACGTGGCTGAATTCTCTCTGTATTTTTTTTTCTTTCTTCCCGGGTGCCGAGTCCTCCCCTCTATTTATAGGGGCATATTGATAAGAAATTGTTTTTAAACCTTGTTTTCTGTTTTTTATTTGGACCCCACGACCAGACTTCTTGCTTGAAATATCTTTTGAATCGGTGAATGAATGAGTGAGAAAGTTTCGACATCCGATCTTTGCCTAGGTCCCTAAAATCCACTATATTATTTATAGCCAAACCACGTCTGTACGTGTCAATATCTAGAAGTTCGAACGAAGATAATCCCTGCCCTCATCTTCAATTTTGGTGAGACATCACTCCGGTTTGAAACTCTAGTCTACAGACCCAATCTTTAGTACTTATGGGAAAGTAATTCGATCTACACTCGTTCGCAATACGAATCCTAAATAGAATGCAAATATGGATCATGTAAATGATAGTTTTATTTAGAGATCAAACAACCCCTAATTTTTTATGCAATTATTGACTAATATGACAGCCAAAACTTAAATATCAATAAATTTCCTCTTTTACAGTTGTAAATCTTGTTAGTGATTGTTCAATTGTCCTGATCATTGCGATTATATTGACCTATTGGTCTATAACTATCCAATATGCACTATAATCTTCAGAAAAGGACTTGCTCTTTTTTTGCTTCCACTTCCGGGAAAGTAGGAGGCGACTATTTGCATCAATCTTGCTTTTTACTCCCCATTACAAGAAAATAGTGCATGTTTAGCATTGCTGCTTGTCAATTCCATTTTTGGTTTAGGGGCTAGGTGTTTTTTTTTTGGTCGAAATTGCATCTACTTTCATTTACTTACATAAGTTCGAAGCTATTACATTAGTAATATCAGCACTTAGTAAATCTAGTAAGGCTATCGGGGGGGTAGGTTACCCAGTTACGGGGGAGATATTGTCGCCGTTGGGCTCTTGCAACCTAGTCCGCTGGCCTATTCGCATCTCTGCTACTGTGGGCCAAAGTCAGGCCCGAAAATTTTTTCATTTGCTCTCGGATCCGGTCCACCAGCCCCACAACCTCCCAATTCGGTTTTGTCTTTTGCTGAACTGCTTGCACGAGCAACAGGGAGTCAGCATGTACTTGAATAGCTTTGGTCGAGCTGTTGGAGAGATATTCTAGGGTTTCCATGAGAGCTACAGCTTCTGCTTGTTCAGCTGAGGAGGCTGCAATTATTTTCGAGAATCCGTACACCAGGCTTCCCCGCGAGTCACGGCAAATGCAGGCGATGGCGCTCTTGTACCCGGTCTCTCCTCTGTTTGCCCCAAGAACTGGTGCAGTTTGTCCCTGCGTCTCCAGATCTGGTGGTTCTCGCTCATTCCCGACAGGGGAGGCTCCGAAGTCACTCCAGTTTGCAGTCCCGACGGAATCTGCCTCGAGGGCTTGGATGATTCGATTTTGGCCCGTTACTCGTATCTCCTCCAGTTCAGCTGCTTGATTGGAGGTTTCGTTCGCAGCCCCTGCCCCACCTGCCTTGTACACGATCCCTCCTCTGTTTTCCCCAAGAGCTGGTTCTGTCCGGTTCATTATGGTCACTATTTGTCTAGAAACCTCCAGATCTAGTGGTTCTCTTTCATCCTTGTCGAGGTAAGCTTCGAAATCATTCTTGTTCATGGTCCTTGTGGATTCTTCCTCGAGAGGTTGGGTGACCGCATCTCGTGTCTTCTCCAGCTCTGGTGTTCTTTCGAAGGTTCCGTTTGAAGGCCCTGCACAGCCTTCCTCTATAGCTGGTGTTCTTCTTTGCTGGTCCGCTTCTGTGGAACCCTCCCGTGATGGATCTGCGATTCCATCTCCAACAAGATCTCCTCTGTTCTCCGCCACAGTTCAACTTTCTCTGTTCCTGATCACATGACTCCTCTCCAGATTTTTCTTTTTCGACTCCTTCCCCAACAAAAGAAGCATCTATATTGATGCTCAATGTGTTTGGGGCTAGGTGTTTAGGGTTTGGGGTTTGGTTTGATTTACATTATGGCGCCTTGCAAAAGAACTGGATTTTACATGGGCTACTAAGGCCCTATTTGTTAACATTTTTTTTTCTATTTATGAACAAAAATTTTGTTCGTTTGCATTTTTGTTTCAAATTTATTTTTTTATTTCAGGAACACATTTGGAACAGAAACGAGAAATAAGAAAAACATATTTCTTATTTCTAGAATAATTTTTAAGAACAAATTTTCTCTCTCTTCTCATTTTCTTCTCTCTTTTTTTTTTTTTCCTTTTTCTTTGGCCGATCGTCGGCCTCGGCCATGGCCGGCAACCGGCCGTTGAGGGCTGGCGACACTGTCAAGGGTCGGCGACCTCACCGGAGCATCGCCAGCTCTTGGCGAGATCCAGCGAGCCCAAGCTCGCCCAGCCAAGGTGAGGCCAAGCCTTGTCGGCGCGGGGCAAGGCTAAGCAAGCTTGGGCTCGCCGGATCTGGGTGAGCCCGAGCTCGCCCAACCAAGGCGAGGTCTAGCCTTGCCCAACCATGGCAAGGCTCAGCCTCGTCGGGGGCCGGGGAGCCTCGCCGTGGCTAGGTGAGGCCGCTGGCCCTTGTTGGCCAATCGCCGGCCATGGCCGAGGCCTGCGACCAGCCAAAAGAAGAAAAAAAGAAATAAGAAATAAAATAAAATAAAATAAAATATTAAAAAATTAAAAGAAACAAAAAAAGAATACAAATTTATCAAATGTGTTTTTTTTGTTTCATTTTTTATTCCCAAAATAAGTTTACCAAACACCTTCTTCTGTTCAAAAATTGTTCTCTGGAGCAGAAATAGTTTTTTCTATTTCTATTTCCTGGAATAATTTTTGAATAGAAACGTTACCAAACGCGCCATAATTTTTTTGCTGATCTAGCAATGGGATTCTCGACTGTGAGCTCTAGTTCGTAGCATGACAGCCTGTGCATCTGAAGCAGAAAGAATATACCTCATTTCACTTCAACGAAGCGACTTCACTTTGAATAAGTTTTTGAAACCAATTTCGTAAAAACAAGCCCAAAAGGCCCAGCCCATCTCTCTCTCGTGCGCTCCGATTGAAACGAAGAACGTCACAAGAGATCCAAAATAATCACGAGCTTTCCCTCTCTAGTTCCACGGCCACTCAGGGTGCGTTTGGCACCAGCTTTGCCAAGTACCTTTGGGTACCCAAAGCCCATTTGCCCAAATATTGGGTGTTTGGGAAAAAATTTTAGACCTGCCTTGAAGAAATGCTGGCCTTCCCAAGGCTGAAAGCCCAAGGCAGGTCCTAGGCTGCCTTGGGCTTTCGGCATTTTCGGAAGGGCGATTCACCGTTCATCGACGAAGATTCACTGTTCATCTTCCTCTTCGTCGAGAATTCAGCAGGCGAGGTGGCAACTCGGCCGGCGAGGTGGCGATGGGTCGGCGACGGGTTGGAGAGAGGCCGGCAACCGTCGCCGCACCCCGGCGACCGTCGCCGACCAGTCGCGCGACCCAGATCTGGGTCGCGTCGGTTGCCTAGGTCACGGCGAGGTCGGTTGCCGCGACCTCCGGCGACCTCCGCGACCCAGATCTGGGTCGCGGAGGTCGCCTGGGTCGCGGCGAGG
Organism: Eucalyptus camaldulensis; assembly: GCA_019915185.1. Taxonomy (NCBI): domain Eukaryota; kingdom Viridiplantae; phylum Streptophyta; class Magnoliopsida; order Myrtales; family Myrtaceae; genus Eucalyptus; species Eucalyptus camaldulensis. The sequence goes on from JAHSVA010000005.1 coordinate 18,546,346, forward strand.
TCTGTCGCCGCGACCTCCGGCGACCCACAACCTCGCCGCGACCCAGATCTGGGTCGCGGAGGTCGCCGGAGGTCGCGGCGACCCAGATCTGGGTCGCGGAGGTCGCCGGAGGTCGCAGCGACCCAGGCGACCCAGGACCTCGCCGCGACCTCGTGGTGACCTTCGCGGCGCGGTGGGTTGCGCGATGGCGCGGCAACCCTCGCCGGATCGCCTACCCTTCGCCGGCGGGAAGCCTGGCCGGCGGTAACCGGCGAAGCCTTGGCCGGCGGTCACCGGCGAAGCCTTGGCCAGCCAACTTTCCTTTTTTTTTAATAATAAAAGTATTTTACAAATTTAATTTATCCAAACACTATTTTGCATAAGTATACTTCACAATGGACTTTCACAAATAAATTTACCAAACACACTTTGCATTTTCAAAAACACCCTTGACTCAAAGGCCTTTACATTTTCTCAATGACTTTTCCCAAAAGTCTTTCCAAACGCACCCTCATTCTCCGGTCACCATCACCTCCGGCGATTCATCGTCCCAGTTCTTCCTCATCGGCCACAGCTCGGTTCACTTCCTAAAAATCCATTTTGGCTTGTTGGTATGGTGTTGAGATATGCCTTTTGAGAATGCTTGATGAGGGAATTCCTTGATATAAGTTTCCTCGAAAAGTCCTTTTTAGTTTTTATGTCCGTGTCCCCATCTATTTTTATTTTTTTTGTTGGAATTTTTTATTTGTTCATGCTCCTTATTATTGGTAATTTTTATATTTTTGCTATTTTTCTATCTTTCATATTTTTACAAAAATGGACATTTAGATAGACAACATTTCAAGTGTCAACACTAAGTTACCCACTTAGGTCTGTTTTTTTTTTTTTTTTAATTATCTAAACCCACTTAGGTCTTGAAATGCTAAATGTTCCGCACCTAGGATTCAAAAGGTGTAAGATTCCTTGTCTAAGAATTTGGGATGTCTAAGATTTCTCATCTCAAACTTTGAAATGCCTAAGGTTCCGCACGTAGAGCTTAAAATGCCCAAGACTACTAATTTTGGACTTTGAAATGTTTAAGGTTCCACATCTAGACTTAAGAATGAAAGCCAACCACTTGATATCTTCAATAGCACTTGTCACGGGCCAACAATTAAGATTAGATTGTGCAGTACTTAGGCAAGTGTTTAAAGTGAAGTTTTAAGGAAGAAGGTATACTATTGCTCAATAATCGAATCATAAAATGAAGGAAGAACACTCTATTTATATATAGGTCTTCTAATTATAACCGCTGATTGCTAGTTGATCCAACGAAATGCCATTGTCTTGTCTATCAACTATCCCATCAAATACAAAAGATATTTAGAATGTAAGTGTACAATTCCTATATTGCCCTTAAGAGTATTCTAGGTTTCTCATGAAACTCTAGACCATTAGGGCTACGTTTGGTCGTTTAGATTTCTAAGTATAATAAGACTCGATAGGATATGATATGAAATCTATGAATTTTACAATATCATATCCATTGTTTAATGATTGTAGTAATAAAGTCGAATATATTCATATTATATCATTTATATTGTTTAGTATAAATGAACCAAAAATTTTATAAATAGAGATGATAAAAATCTCTTATGATACTCATGCCTACTTTATTTTTATTTTTATTTTTATTTTTTCCTCTTTTTTAATTATTTTTTTATTTCTTTCTTCCCCTTCCATCATTCCTAATAAATTATATAAAATAGTAAATGGTACTAATATACCTAAAATACTAAAATACCAAAATATATCATAAATATAAATATATATTTATACTTATATATTTAAATTATATTATAAAACTTAATTAATTTTGAATATATAAATAAAAATAAGATTAAATTAAAATAACTAAATTTTTATTTTTTGTTATTTTGATTTTCTTATATTAAAATCCAAATATTATTTATATTGAAATATAATATTAATTTTGTTAATTTAGAAGTTTGTTATTCAAGAATAATAAATTTCTAGAAATCTTATCCACCCTTATCTCATCTCCCTCATGGGATAATTTAATCTGGTCTGTATTCCCCTTATATCCATTTTTATCTTATCTTGAGTAAGTACTAAATGTAAGATATGATAAATTTTATTCTATTTTGAATTTTATCCTAGTAGCCCATAACACCTCCGTATGATCATCCGAATATTTGACTAAGATGGGATTGGATATGATAGGATGTAAAATTTAAAGATTTATTATATCCTATCAATTGTTTGGTAATTGTAGTAATAAAGTTGGATACATTCATATTATATTATGTATATTGTTTGATATAAACAACATATTAATATAAATGAACCAAAAATTTTATAAACAAAGATGATAAAAATCTTCCGCGACACTCTTGCTTACTTTATTTTCATTTGCTTTTTCATTTGCTTTTCCTTTCTTTTTTATCTCTTTCTTCCCCTTCCATCATTCTCTAATAAAATTTTATTAAATAGTAAACTATACTAAGATACCTAAAATATTAAATATGTAATAAATTTAAATATTTATTTATATTTATATATTAAATTTATTATATAAAATGGAATTGAATTCGAATATAAAAATAAAAATAAGATTAAATTAAAATAACTAAAATAATTATTTTTTTGTTACTTTGAATTTCTTCCATTAGAATTCAAATACTATTTATATCGAAATATAATTTTAATTTTGTTAATCTAAGAATATTGTCATTTGAGGAAAATAACTTTCCTATTATGAATATTAAAAATCTTATTCCCTTTTATCCCACCTACTCCATGGGATAATTTTATCCGGTTTTTTTTTTTATAAGGAATTTTATCCAGTTTTTATCCTCATTATATTCAACTTTACCCTATTTTGAGTAGGGACCAAACATATGATAAGATAAATTTTATCCTATCATGAGTTTTATCATAACTGTCAAACGTAATCCAAAAGTTTTAAGGCTTGCTCCGTTATTTGGGCCTATTGAGCCTTGAAGACCTCCATTTCATGATATGCATGTGTGCAATGCCCTATTGTTTTTGCACTATTGCTCTTGCACCAAAAGTAAAACAATAATCATGCTCGTACCCTAAAAAAGTCACTTTTTGTGATTTATTTTTTTAATTACATTGAAAATTATTATAGAATATGGCGTTTTCTAGATTCTCTTTGTTTTTGTCTTTTCCCTTTTTTTTTTATACAAATAGCCAAGCAATGCAAAAACTAAGGCTAATACTTGTTCCAAATGATTTAATAAGTTGGGGTCTTTTAATTTAATTTTAAAAGCTTTAGATGTCAGTTTTGTCAATGTCATCAAAATTATGTTCAGTTCCCTTAGAGCTCACATCATGTACTCAGTCTTTTGATTTAGAAGATGACAAAATAAACGACTTTGATGGGAAAATGAAGCAAGAAGGAAGTTATTTTAAGAGAAAGAAACATTGGATTGAAGATTAAAAATAAGTGGAGACGTTTTTGAGCAAATTATTCAAGGAAGTTGTAGAAAGGTTTAAGTAATCCATCATGCTAGGGTTAATAATAAACACTAACCCTTACACACGCTCGCGCTTTACACCACAATTAAAATAACGATAACTTTCAAGAAAAGAGACATTCCATGGGCGATTGGAAATGCGTGCAGCCTTACTTATTTTGAAGCAGACAACAACAATCTATCTGGCAAGATTGTTTCCGACTTTGCTCAATGCAAAAATCTTACCCTTCTAAATTTAGCTTCTAATGGTTTTACAGGATCAGTCGCCGCGCGGCTTGGGATTCTTGGGATTTGCAAGAATTGATTTTTTCCAGTAACTATCTCTTCGGTGATATTCCCTTGTCGATTCTTGCATGCAAGAACCTCAACAAACTCGATCTTAGTAACAAAAAATTTAATGGCACCATTCCTATGAAAATTTGCAACGTGTCAAGGTCGCAGTACTTACTTCTAGGTCAGAATTCTCTAAAGGGGGAGATACCTCATGAGATTGGAAATTGCGTGAAGCTACTTCAGTTGCATATCGGTAGCAATTATTTGACCGGCAGCATTCCTCCGGAGATCGGTCACCTCAAGAACTTACAGATATCTCTGAATTTAAGGTTTAATCGTCTTCATGGACCACTCCCCGCTGAGTTAGGGAAACTGGATAAGCTTGTCTCTGTAGATGTCTCCAACAATCAAATCTCCGGTGCTATCCCACCTGATTTTAGGGGAATGTTGAGCTTGATAGAGGTAAATTTCTCTAATAATCTTCTCACTGGCCCAGTACCTAATTTTGGGCCTTTCCAGAAGAGTTCCAATTCGAGCTTTCCTGGAAACAAAGGGCTTTGTGGAGAGCCGTTGACCTTCTCATGTGGAAGCTCTAGTGGGCCTGACCATGAAGGTTACCGTCACAGGGTTTCTTACAGAGTCATATTAGCCGTTGTTGGCTCTGGTTTGGCAGTTTTCGTGTCCGTTACTATAGTTTTTCTTTTATTTATGATGAGGGAGAGGCAAGAAAAGGTGGCTAAAGCTGCAGGGGTTCCAGAGAATGAAACCAGTGATCTCCCAACAATATTGGCAGGGAATGTCTTTGTCGATAACCTCAAACAGGCCATGGATCTTGATGCCGTCGTCAAAGCCACAATGAAAGATGCCAATAAGCTCAGTGGCAGTACTTTCAGCACAGTTTATAAGGCAATTATGCCTTCGGGACTGATTCTGTTGGTGAAGACACTGAAATCTGTTGATCGATCCATAATTCATCATCAAAACAAGATGATTAGAGAGCTAGAAAGGCTTAGCAGACTCTGTCATGATAACCTAATGCAGCCTATTGGGTTTGTGATTTACGAAGATGTTGCCCTTTTGCTGCATCACTACTTACCAAATGGGACTTTAGGGCAGTTACTGCATGAATATACCAAGAAACCCGAGTATGAACCCGACTGGCCTCAAAGACTATCGATTGCTATAGGGGTAGCTGAGGGTTTGGCTTTCTGTCATCATGTTGCAGTGATTCACCTCGATATATCTTCCGGAAATGTATTCTTAGATGCAAATTTCAATGCCGTGGTTGGGGAGGTTGAGATATCTAAGCTCTTAGATCCATCTCGAGGCACTGCAAGTATTAGTGCAGTGGCGGGATCCGTCGGGTATATTCCTCCAGGTATGTTTCTCTGAAAAAACTAATGATGTTCGCCTTTTCCTTCTGAATATATATTTCTTGCCCGTGAGGCATGTGTCGTTTAGCCCCCTTTTTTGAACTATCTCCATGTTTTATCTGCTGACTGTTCACTACAATGCTCAGAGTATGCATATACGATGCAAGTCACTGCACCTGGAAATGTGTATAGTTTTGGTGTAATTTTGCTTGAGATCCTTACGACAAGGATGCCGGTGGATGAGGTCTTCGATGAAGGGGTGGATTTGGTGAAGTGGGTTCACAGTGCTCCGGCAAGAGGGGAGACCCCAGAGCAAATTCTCGATGCGTGGCTCAGCACGGTCAGTTTTACGTGGAGAAAGGAGATGCTGGCCGCTTTGAAGATTGCATCGCTCTGCACCGACGGCATCCCAGCGAAACGCCCAAAAATGAAGAAGGTTGTGGAAATGCTTCAAGAGGTAAAGCAGAACTGATCATCTCATACTTTTAATGCCATTGGATCTACGGTCCAGAATTGGTAATCTTCAGGGCCTAGAAGATTGTAAGTGGTGAACGCACAATGCATCTGCTGGAAAATGTCATTCTTTGAGGGACATGGCAAGTTCACTGCAATGCTCATCATCCATCGACTAGATTTGATCAGGTTTGGAGCTCATGTTGATAACATTCACCAGTAGTGGGAAAAAAAAATTGCCTAGAAGGCATCAGTTTTACTGAGCTTCTTATTTTATAGTGGGCCTCCAAATGTAATTTTGATGTTCTCTAGTTGGAACTGTGTTGAGTTCTTTGCTATTATACAAATCATATCTACACTTCAATGGGAGTTTTCTGACCTTGAGGAGGGTTATTAGCTTATTCTGAGTTGAACTCCGAGCGCTTTTCATGGGAGGCATTGGATTTAAGATGCAAAAATGATGTTTTCGTTCCGAGTTTTTTGATTCAAAAGAAGTATTTCACCATTTAGTTCAATTACTAGTATTGTGCGGTCTTGGGCTAATCTTCGCCATCTTCAGGCTGACGCTGCCGACTCAATTCTCCATATCCTACCATACCTGACTCTCGTTTGTGGTGAATGTAATGCTATCACGAGCTGCAATTGCCGAGGTCCGTGACATCACTAAGTCACCCGACGGCAATGGAGTTAGCCTATTATAACAAAAGCCGCTAAATGTGTAGGACGAGATAAGCAGCAGCAGCAGTTCCTGTAGCACTTCCGTCGATCAAAGTATCCAGATTTCCCATTGTCTCCGGTGTCCAACTCTTAAGAGAACGCGAGAACGGGACGTCACTCTCTCCTAGTCTCTTCTGTTTCATCGTTTAAGGACAGCTACCTGTGATAATCATCCCATAGATCTCTCCGGGCGATTTCCTGAGTTCCGTGCATCCTGAGACATCAAAGAACTGCGAACTCCGAAGCTTACAAACAGAACGTGGTAGTTTCTTCATTTGGCAATTTTCTCGCGAGTCAAGATATCGCAGCTGCATTATGTCGCCTCTGAAACTAGGCAACTCCTCAAAGCTTGAATGGTGCAGGTCGAGAACCATTTGATACTTATACTTAGAGGGGCACGTACTCGCAAATTTTCTCTTAAATTCTAGATTGGCAAACCTCGCATGCATCATGCACGACCTGCTTCAGTTTAGGTTGTTCGTGGATCTCGAGATCTCATCGTTATTCAAATGCTTTTTGTATCAAAGTCTCTGAGAATGAAATATATCTGCTGCGTTATGGAATTCTCTTAGCGCTCAAAATTCCAGTCAGATGAAGCAAGATCTTGCACATGCATTTTCGAATAGCAAAACCTCGCCGAACTCCTCAGCTTCTTGGAAGAAGGATCTCGACGATTAATCTTTGACATAATTTCTGCCAACTCATACGTGGGCTTGGTCTTCGTTCGCCGGACGTATGAGTCTACATGCGCTCCAAAGATTACTCATAAGAGAGCTGGGGTGCCAATGTTTGGGAAACCAACGAGTCTAGGGTCTGCTCAAGGGAAAATCTAGAAAATTTTCTTTAGTTGATTGATTTCTGAAGTTATTGGAAAATTTCTGATACCGTTGGTAAAAATAGCATGAAAAGTAATTTGATTTTCAAGTAACCTATTGATGATTTACAAGCTTTCAAGTTATATAATATTTGTAACATACGTATTGCACATTGATTGATTGAGTCACGATTTCAATGGACGATTTCTCATATAAATGAAAAAAGAATGTCGATATTAATTTGTGGGCAAATCATTTTGTTCCTATCTATTCAATTTGTAATAACTTATCCTTTGGAAATAAGAAATACATACATCAACAATGGGTAGAAATTTTTCCTTCGATATAGCAATAAAAAAATAATGGGGACATTAAAAAAGTTGAATCTTCAAATCTCATAATGTGAAAACTTGCAACAAAAAATTTGTCAATACAAAGGTCGCTAAAGATCATGATTTATTTCGTTTGGTCTTTTTTAAAGTTAGCGTTGGCCCGCAATTGGAGGAGACAAAAGTACTTGATAGGGGTTCATCATCCTTATAAACTCATTGCAAACTATTCTTGGAATGAATGCACCAATTTTGGAGTAATAGAGAGAAAGCTACATGATTGGTCATTGCCAAACTTTTCATAATCACGAATTCGAACAAATGTACTTGCGAGACTAACGTTGAGAAGGCTTTGAGCAGATAACAAAAACTTATATTGTTCATGCAATTAGCCCTTGTGCATTCATATTCATAAGTTCTAGTCTTAGGAGCAGTAGGGGGGATAACATAATTTTCCATGTAGAAATGAAGTAAAACAAATTACAAACGGAAAAAAATTAATGTGGTTCTTTAAGTACATTATTTTGATTAAATCCTTTAAATAGTCTAGTGAAATAATTATACAATGATTGAGTGGCTGACACTAATTTACCAAAATAAGATTTGATGGTGCATCATGATTTCATACATTGCCCATAAATGAAAAATAAACCTCATTCAAAAAGACATCAAACTCATGTAATGTGCAAGTATGACATTCTCTAAAGAGAAATTTAGCAGCTTTCAAGTTATATAGTATTTGTAACATCTGCATTGCAAATGGATTGATTGAGTCACGATTTCAATGGATGACTTTTCATATAAATGAAAAAAAGAATATTGATATTAACTTGTGGGCACATCATTTTGTTTATATCTATTCAATTTGTAATAAATAATCCTTTTGAAATAAGAAATACATACATCAACAATGGGTAGAAATTTTTCCTTCGATATAGCAATAAAAAAATAATGGGGTCATTAAAAAAGTTGAATCTTCAAATCTCATAATGTGAAAACTTGCAACAAAAAATTTGTCAATACAAAGGTCGCTAAAGATCATGATTTATTTCGTTTGGTCTTTTTTAAAGTTAGCGTTGGCCGGCAATTGAAGGAGACAAAAGTACTTGATAGGGGTTCATCATCCTTATAAACTCATTGCAAACTATTCTTGGAATGAATGCACCAATTTTGGAGTAATAGAGAGAAAGCTATATGACTGGTCATTGCCAAACTTTTCATAACTACGAATTCGAACAAATGTACTTACGAGACTAACGTTGAAAAGGTTTTGAGCAGATAACAAAAACTTATATTGTTCATGCAATTAGCCCTTGTGCATTCATATTCATAAGATCTAGTCTTAGGAGCAGTGGGGGGATAACATAATTTTCCATGTAGAAATGAAGTAAAACAAATTACAAACGGAAAAAATTAATGTGATTCTTTAAGTACATTATTTTGATTAAATCCTTTAAATAGTCTAGTGAAATAATTATACAACGATTGAGTGGCTTACACTAATTTACCAAAATAAGATTTGATGGTGCATCATGATTTCATACATTACCCATAAATGAAAAATAAACCCCATTCAAAAAGACCTCAAACTCATGTAATGCGCAAGTATGACATTCTCTGAAGAGAAATTTAGCAGCTTTCAAGTTATATAGTATTTGTAACATCTGCATTGCAAATGAATTGATTGAGTCACGATTTCAATGGACGACTTTTCATATAAATGAAAAAAAGAATATTGATATTATCTTGTGGGCACATCATTTTGTTCATATCTATTCAATTTGTAATAAATAATCCTTTCAAAATAAGAAATACATACATCAACAATGGGTAGAAATTTTTCCTTCGATATAGCAATAAAAAAATAATGAGGACATAACAAAAGTCGAATCTTCAAATCTCATAATGTAAAGACTTGCAACAAAAAAATTGTCAATACAAAGCTCGCTAAAGATCAGGGTTCATTTCGTTTGGTCTTTTCTAATGTTAACGTTGGCCGGCAATTAGAGGAGACAAAAGTACTTGATAGGGGTTCATCATCTTTATAAACTCATTGCAAACTATTCTTGGAATAAATGCACCAATTTTGGAGTAATAGAGAGAAAGTTACATGATTGGTCATTGCCAAACTTTTCATAACTACGAATTCGAACAAATGTACTTGCGAGACCAACGTTGAGAAGGCTTTGAGCAGATAACAAAAACTTATATTGTTCATGTAATTAGCCTTTATGCATTCATATTCATAAGATCTAGTCTTAGGAGCAGTAGGGGGGATAACATAATTTTCCATGTAGAAATGAAGTAAAACAAATTACAAACGGAAAAAATTAATGTGGTTCTTTAAGTACATTATTTTGATTAAATCCTTTAAATAGTCTAGTGAAATAATTATACAACGATTGAGTGGCTTACACTAATTTACCAAAATAAGATTTGATGGTGCATCATGATTTCATACATTACCCATAAATGAAAAATAAACCTCATTTAAAAAGACCTCAAACTCATGTAATGCGCAAGTATGACATTCTCTGAAGAGAAATTTAGCAGCTTTCAAGTTATAAAGTATTTGTAACATCTGCATTGCAAATGGATTGATTGAGTCACGATTTCAATGGACGACTTTTCATATAAATAAAAAAAAAAGAATATTGATATTATCTTGTGGGCACATCATTTTGTTTATATCTATTCAATTTGTAATAAATAATCCTTTCAAAATAAGAAATACATACATCAACAATGGGTAGAAATTTTTCCTTCGATATAGCAATAAAAAAATAATGGGGACATAACAAAAGTCGAATCTTCAAATCTCATAATGTAAAGACTTGCAACAAAAAAATTGTCAATACAAAGCTCGCTAAAGATCAGGGTTTATTTCGTTTGGTCTTTTCTAATGTTAGCGTTGGCCGGCAATTAGAGGAGACAAAAGTACTTGATAGGGTTCATCATCCTTATAAACTCATTGCAAACTATTCTTGGAATGAATGCACCAATTTTGGAGTAATAGAGAGAGAGCTACATGATTGGTGAGTGCCAAATTTTTCATAACCACGAACTCGAACTAATGTAGTTGGGGGGAAAAGTGCTAAAAAAGTCATAAATCTTTTGCATTTGTGCCAATTTAATCCTAAACCTTTCTTTGATGCCAATTAAGTCCTAAACATTTTTACGTGTGTCATTTCAGTCCTTTCAGGCTAATTTTGGCTGAATTTTGCTGAGTGAACATCAGCCGGCAAACATGGACAACTTTTAATAATATTTTAATATTTTTTAATCTTTTATTTTTATTTTTTCCTTTTTCATTTTCATTTTTATTTTTTTTCTTATCCTCTTCTTCCTCCAGCCGGTCGCTGGACCTCAACGACCAACTAAAGGCGACGGCCGGCAAGGTCAACCTCGACCTTGCTAGCCACCTCACCAGTGGCCGCAAGGGCGGCCTCGCACGGGGTGGTGAGGGCGAGCCTCACCCGCTCGACGGGAGGTTGCCCTCGAGGCCTGGGTGGCGAGGGTTGAGCCTCGCCCATGGCAGGCGAGGGTGAGCCCCGCCAGCTCAACGTGAGGAGGCGGCCTCAATCTGGCCTCACGCTGAGCTGGCAAGGCTTGCCCTTGCTGCCCAGGCCTCGAAGGCGGCCTCACACCGAGGGGGGGAGACTTGCCCTCGCCGCCCTCGCGGCCACTGGTGAGGTGGCCGATAAGGTTGACCTCGACCTCGTTGGCCGTTGCCTCTGGCTGTTCACCGAGGTCTGGTGACCGGCTAGAGGAAGAAGAGGATAAGAAAAAAAATATAAATCAAAAATCAAAAAAATTATTAAAAGTTTTCCACGTCAGCGCCGATCATGCCATGTCAGTCGGCCGACGTCTAGTCAAAAAAAGCTGACCAAAATTGGCCGGAAATGATTGAATTGACACAACGTAAAAATGTTTAGGACTTAATTAGCATCAAAAAAAGGTTTAGGACTTTTTTTAGCACTTTTCCCTGTAGTTGGGAGACTAAAGTTGAGAAGGCTTTGAGCAAATAACAATCACTGCATTATGTTTTGATCCTAGTGAAACTCGTCCGGTCACTACCTCAGCCTATGGCAACAATTTATGTATTTGGTATCATGCCATCTTGCACATGAGGAGGACCTAAAAATAATTGTGGCTCACATGATGTTATACTAGTAAAACATATTTATTATGAGAAGGTGCGACTTTTATAAAAAAAAAAAAAATGTACTTTGATGAAATGCATCTATTAATAGCTTATATAAAGCGTCTAGTCTTCTTTCTACCATAGACAAAAAAGTCACATTCCATTATCCATAAAAAAAAAAAAAAAACATTAAGATTGAAGTGGGTTAAGAGAGAGAAATCATATCTTTTCGTTTCTCCCATTTTTGTAGCAATCATCCTTCTTAAAGTCAATACTATGGAAAAATGTATGTCTGTTGCGAAAAAATTATGAAGATCTAACATTCCTTAATTAAGAAATTCCACATAAAGAATTATAAAGATTCTAATACTCATGATTTTCCTATCATTAAAAATATATATGGTTTTATTAATGATCTCGTTAATGCCATTAAAGATATATACATATATCGAATTAATTAATACAAATACTTGCTTTATGAAACTGATTTTATCATCGGATAAGAAATTATCGTATTACTTATTTTGTCAAAATTTGTTACACAATCCAAGAAAAGCAAATAGAGGACGTCGGGGGTTCTGACGGTCGGGACGACGGATTCTCCGGCGAGGAGGTCGTGGACTTCCTTGTGGCTCTACTCGTCGCTGGCTGCAATGCCGCCTCAACAATCACGACGCTCGGCATCCAGTTCCTCACCGAAACGCTTCTCGCCTTGGCCCAACTCAAAAGGTGTGCGTATATTTGAATTTGTCCCCAGGCGTTTAAATGATAAGTCCGCCCAATTGAATTAGATTAATTATGACCCAAAAAATTGCTTTATGGGTCTTCCAATCGTTGGCTTCCTTTCAATAATGCTAAAAATTATAAAAATCGGACGTATAGAAGTCCACCCTGAAGATGAAAAATCCAGTTTCTTTTACACTCCGCTTATGCATTTGCGGCGGGAATGTTTGGATAAGAGCATAGCAGTGAATCACATCCTCGCTTCGACAGGTTTGAATGTTGCTGCCACTTGTGTGTAGTTTGCTCCATTGCAGCAACGGACATTCTGGCATGATTCGGCGGTCCCCAATATCCTAAGCAGTCCCTTCAGCAAAGACACTAGGAGGTGGATTCGCGACAATATCCTAAGCAAGGTCCGGTTTTATAGACCTAAGTGACATGTCGTATGGGACTTTTTGAGTCATTTAGCCAAGCAGAAATAACTTTGCTTTTGGAAAATCCGGTTAGAATTCCGAAATTAACGTCTCTTTGTCTGTCTAAAGCGGAAGAGTTTTTCGCAGACGTTAGGAAAATTGATGTCGGGGGCGGACGAGTCCTGAGAGATCATTGTGGAAATTGGATACCCGGTATGTCCAAAAATGTAGGGAGAGCTAGTGCTTTTGCAACTGAAATAGGGGCTCTTGAGAGATGGAATTAGACTTGCTATAGATCACAGCATCTCACGCCTACATACTGAATTTGATGCCGACAAGATCGATTTGGTCATTCTTCTTTTCTTGCCATTGAAAAAACAGTAGGGGTTATCAAGAGAACATCATGAACTGAGACAACGAATACCAATGTAGTCCTGCCTTTGGCAGGCAATCATAATGGCTATACTAAAAACCATTCCAACTAAAGGATCAATCTATTTGATAAGCAATTCACAGAACATTAAGGTTTTAATATTGTGCAAGTCGACCTGTGATTCTTCTGTTATCTTATTGTTCTCACTCTCAGTCTGAAAGATGATTTCATTTTCGAATGATCCTAACTTGGGCTAAAATTACAGACTGAACCCCTCAACCTCATTCTCTTCTTCATGATGTCCAATTCAAGCAATTCTATGTGCTCTGGTGTATTTATCAAATCGATTGAGGAGGTGTTGAACTTATGAGGAACTATAGCATATATAACATTGATTTCAAATGAATGTACTTGGGAGACTAAAACTGCCAAAGGCTTGGAGCAGATAACATAAACTTATTGTTGTTCATGCAATTTGTGCATTAATTTTCATAAGATCCAGTCTCAACAGCAAAAAGGGAAAAATAATCCTCCTATTTAGAAGTGAAGTAAAACAAATAAAAACGGGAAGATCAATGTGGTTTTTCAATTGCATTGTTTCAAGAAACTTTTTAATAGTCTAGAGGAAATTTATTAAAAGATTAACCGACTCTAGTTTACCAAAGATAAGAATCAGTGATGCCTCATGATCTCATCATACCCGATCCATGAATGAAAGATAAACAATGGTTCTAAGGAAATTCAAATATTGATAATGCTCCAATTGGTCATATACAATACAAATATGGTATTTTCTCCATAGAGAAATTTATAATACAAATACAAGCAAATCATAAGTAACGACACAAAATTCAAGGAAAGAAAAGAGTATAATAGCAACGACTATGGTTTCATCCCTGAAAATGAAAGAGATTGATGAATGATTAGTTGAATGCACTTCCAATTCTCTATAGAGATCCATGTGACATGGCAGATAGATCATGGAAGTTCCCTTATGCTCACAAGAAGAAAAAAATAAAATGAGCTTGGAGTATATACGACATAGTATCATGGCATTTATTGTGTGCCATGTGAATTTGTCATTCTTAGATATTCTATTTATCAAAGATACCTTTCATTTGTTCAGCAAAATCAAATTTTTATATGTGTGTACAATTGCTTTCACTGAAACTGATCTAGAAGTTATTGTTTTGGTCTGAAATTCTTTAATATATATGATATCATTACTTAAAGGGGGAGGTACCCAAAATAACATGTGGAAACCATACTTTTTATATGTTGTGTATGCACGGTAAATAAGCACTAACTTGCTAGATGGTTCACATTCTATCTGAACAGTGTGAACGAATCTTAATTTACTATTATTAGGTTACATCAAAACGGAGAGTCCGCATACAGCCCTAATCTAAAAACCTACGACACAGGCAGTAAGGCTTTTTGTTAATATAAAACACCTAAAAATTTCGTAAATTATAAAATGTCAGCAAATAAATTCGCATATAATATTCTCATAATTTTCTGAAATTTGAATAGTATTTTAAATTTGAAAAAGTAAAAACTTACTTTTTACTTTTGCTTAACGGGAAACCAACAAATCCTAAAAGTTGAGCATGCAATGCTTGAACGAGGACTGGTAAAGCTTTCAATTTACTATATATTAATAATATTGGGTCCATATGACATTGTTTATTTATTAGGAAAAAGATACTGAAAAGTGCCCCTTAGCACTTACAGAGCTTCGATGATTGCGTTTCGATAACTTAAGGCCTTATCTGGTGCCTCAGAGTTTCCAAAATTTTCTTTGTTTGCGTTTCCATTTAAGAATGAAAAATTATAACATGCATTTGATTTTTAAAAACAATCATCAAATTAAAATGAAGGAAACTGTTTTCGAATTAAACATATAGACTCAAAATAACCTTTTAGCTATTCTCCGTGCTTTTCATTCCAAATGAAAGATGGAGTTTTTGAAGACCACCCACTTTACAATTTTGGTGGAACATAAGTATGTGCTCGAGTGCATCTTCTTCAATAAATTTCCAAGTATTTCATGATTTCTTTTCGATATGGTCAGTGAACCAAACTAGTCCTTTTAGGACCCTTGCAACAGATTCATTTGATAAATTATATTCAAACTGTCAACTTTAGCGAGAGCAGCTTTTTTATGCATTGGGAAATGAAAATAGGTGATCGTTAAGTTAGTTCAATTGAAATTTGAACAACGATCGCTGATAGTATTATCATGATTTGAGTATGAATGCATGATGTCCTTCAACTTCATGTACGGCAGGAAAAAAAAAATCTAATTGATTCATAGATTCAGCCTTCTTCAATAATAATCACTTTCCAAGTAAAAGGAGAATACGATTTTCCATAGAAGGGAATCAAATTTTATTTTCAATGTGAAATAGGGATTTGTCAAAGTCGTCCAAATATACAGTCAAAGTCGTCAATATTATGAATGAGCATACTGCATTATTCTCTTATCCTAATTTTACTTATATATGGCTATTCTTACATTTAAGAACGAAGGAGAAATGAAGAGAGGTGCAAATAGATGTGTACCTAGTCGTCCGTCCATTGTACTCGTTTCCGATCAACTTTGATTCGAGGAACATGAGCGATTTTGTGCCAATCCTTGCTAGTTTGAGGCTCACATCTTTTACTCAATTCACCACAATGTACGATGCGCAATTCTTTTAGGGCAATAAGGCCTCCGATTCCTTGCGGCATGGACGATACGTTGGGACATCGAATCAAGCGAATTAATCTGAGACATGTATGATTTGGTAGCCATTTAGGTACAGCCGTCAAGCTTGGGCAATCATAGACAAAAAAGGTCTCCAAAGTGCAAGCCAATCCTTCAAGACATTGGAGTAGCTCCATTACTTGTTCGAACTTTTGAATTACTAGGGTACGAAGATTCAACGAAAAATTGGACCTTCTCTTGTGGGTCAACATGACTTGGCATTTAGTAATTGTCAAGCACTCTAAGGCGATTAATTCCCCAAAGGGCACATATATTGGTCTCCCACAATCTAAAATTTCCAACTTTTGAAGGTGAGTTAGTCAACAAGTACCTTCAAACAAAACTTCGAGATTTTTGCACCCTTTGAGTCCTAAAAGGCGTAGATTTTCAAGGTATTGTATTTCACTTTCTTGTAGACTCTTTTGCTTTGTTGTTATGTATAGATATCTAAGACTGATGAGCCTTTTCATATTTTTGGCAAGTGGCCTAGCTCTGAGCAACCAATGAGAGATAAATATAGCAAACTTTGCAACTCACAAATGGTATTTGCAAGCTTCTTCAATTGCTTATTATATTGGAGAGATAACATTCTCAATTGCTTCAAGTTGCATATGGAACTGGGCAACTCGTCAAATCTACCAAATGGCAAATCCAAATACCTTAAGGAATTACACTTTGAGATGCATATTTTTGAAAACTCTTTAGTAATTACTCCATTAGTAATTTTGAATTGAAGTTTGATTGCACCCAGCCTCTTCGAAGTTGGATTTTTCAGAAAAGGTGGAACCCCATTGAAATTTGAGATTCCCTTTAATGAACTGCTTGAGAGCGAAACGTACTGAATTCGTTCTAAAATCTCTATGGTATCTAAGCCAACAATAGAACAATCATTTTGTGCCACACTCATCGCAAGAGAATGGACGATACCATGAACTTTAAATGCTAGGATTGATTTATGCCCCTCAACTTCTTGGATCAATGATCTCTTCCACAACTCTTTGACGTACTCAACACCGACATCTTCCAATGCTAATTTGTTCCTTGTTAAACTAATGAGTCCAAAAGCCATCCATAAATCAGCCAAATTGTGCTCTTGATTTTATGTCCTCTTGGGTAAAGCGATAAAATAGAAAAACATCGTTTTAAGTGGGATGGTAAATGATCATAGCTAAGCTTAAGTGCCGGCAAGATGTCCTTTTTCACTTCCACAAGCTCCCATGTTTTGCTATCCCTTATATATTTCCGATATTGTTCTTTATCCTTTGTGTAGAGTAGACTCCCCAAAGTTTTCACAAGGAGAGGCACTCCTTAAGATTTTTCAACAATATCATTTCCAATTTCAAGGAGTTTAGGACAAAGCTCCTTTTCCTTTTTATCAAATGCCCATTTTTTTAACAAGGCCATAGAATCTTCATGAGAAAGACCTTTTAGATTATGCACCGGACAGGTACTCATTACAGAGGCAACTTCATAACTACGCATTGTCACAATGATCTTGCTTTCACTAGCTCCTACACTAAGCAAAGTTCTCAATTCATTCCATTTACAACGGTTGTTGCTCCATACATCATCCAAGACAAGAAGATAGTTCTTGTCTTTGATAATGTTTTGCAAATGAGTTTGCAACTGCTGAATATTGAAGTTGCCCAAACTTTGACCAGTTGCATCTTCAACGATTCCTTCAATAGTTTTCTTTAAATCGAAGTCCTTAGGCCCGCACACCCATATGTGCAACTCAAATTGCTCTTTCACACTGTCATCATTGTAGACTAATTTAGCCACGGTTGTCTTGCCCAAACCTCCTATTCCAACAATGGGAATCACTGGGTTTTTGTCATCTGTTGGCTGCAACAAATCAATTATCTTTTTCCTATCAAGATCTCTTCCAAAGACATTTGACTTGTTTATGAACAAGTAAGTCATATCTCGTGATCGCGTATGTGGCACACCATTGTCAGCACTCCGCACATTAAGACCAAATTGATCTTTATTGGTAGAAATTTTGGATAGTCTCTCCTGTATCTCCTTGATGTTATGACTGATTTTTGCACGGAACATGATTGGATTAGAGAGGGAGAAGAATTGGCATACCTTCCCATAGATGCCCCCATAGCGGCTCAACACTTGCTTTCTTAAACTTCGCACTCAAGCTCATCGAGTACGTCTTCCGCATCATAAAATACATCTTGAAGCCGATCTAACCACACCTGCAGACGGTGGTTCTTCGCCTACTGCTCCTCCGCATCTAACAACACTGCCTTAATGGCAGTCAACGTTTCTCTGAGCTCGCTGATCTGGTTCTCGATGCCATAAATCGCTGCGGCTTCGTGGAGGGTGCGGGAAGCTATCTTCCAAAGCACCCCCTCAGCGATGCTCAAAAGGAGTGATTCTGCCATGTTTTTCCGGGGAGGGAATGGGCTAAAACGGTGGAGGAAATTAATTTCTGGCTGTTTGGCTCGTAAAATTTGGTGGTCTAAACAAGAATGTCTCAATGTCCACGTTTCACATTAGCATTTGTCCCTTATATAATGAAGGATTCCTGGAATGGGACAGTCATTTCGAAAACGAGAAAAAGAAAGACGTCGAGACATCTCTATATGACAAAGAAGGCAAACGTCAATGAAGGCAACGACCTGAATATAATACCGGGTAGGTTGCTAATTATTCATGGTCAACGGATATTATAGATGTTCAACGGTCAAGTAATTGTATTATATATTGCTAGTAGTTTATTGCTGATCCATGCTCTTTCGGGAATTACCTGCTCCACTACTCAGCCATCAACCACCTCTACCCACTATAAATAAATAAATAAATAAGAGAACCGATGCCCAAAATAAGCGTAAAAAATAAAAAAAAAATAAAAAGAGAAAAGACCACCATATTACCATTCTAGCAATTACCTGACCCAACAACAAATTAAATCTAGCAATCATCTAGCAACAGATAAATTACCCAGACTACGAAATCAAGAAATCCTGGACATTGACAGAAAAAAAAAACACTAATAAAGGTTGAGATTTTGATGTAAAGCAGCGGCAAGAATTATAATGTTTGCTTGGCAAAAAATTCAAAATTAACAAAGCAACATAAATGCTCTGTTTGTTTTACAAAAAGTAAATAATTTAAAAAATCTTTTGCTAAAAATCATCGCTTATATAACTGACAAAAATGAATAATTTTTTTTTTCATCATTGATGAAAATGTTTAGACATCAAACTATGCGAATAAAGATGCGAAGGCAAGGCCTCATGGTGGCGATGGTCGGATGGCAACGTGGTGGTGGGTGAGCGCCAGATCTATGCAGCCTTGGTCAGGACGGGAAGATGCGGAAACAGAAAAAGATAGCTAAAAAAAGGAAAATTATACCCCAACTCAACCATTGATTGTGATGTGTTTTCATAAAGAGACCTAAACTTCACAAATTTTCATCCAAACAGTAGACAGAGAGTGCAATCTCATGAAATGCGATTGCTTGGGATGTTAAATCCATTGGTGGATTCTTTGTCAATTGAACTAAAATGAGGCTTTAACGTTCGAATTTACTGTCAAATACTCACTTTGTGAAACTGATTAAGCAAGATTCTGCACTAGATCATGCATTTTGAATGGCAAGCAAAGACTCGGCTTCCTTTTGACATAATCTTTGCCAGCTTCTTCCTGCGCTTGCTTTTCGCTCGACAGGCGTATTAATCAACATGTGCTCCAAAATTGCTCAAAACTCAAACTAAAGCAGGGGTGCCAATAATCTTTGCGAAACATGATACAAAATGCGAAACAAGGTTTCCATGTTACCGATTAATTCGAGTGCAGGAAGGATGTCGTTTTGTCTTTGTTATTGATTCCCGCGTGCTGCTATTCTCTCTTATCGATGCCCATTATCGTTGACCGGTCGCTTTTGGCATATGAAGTAAGCCCCCGAGAGATTTCACAGGAAGAGGAACTAGTTTGCATTTACAGGCGATTTTGATTGCAGTCTCCAAACCTGGATTTTTCTTGCTTGCGGTCGAATGCCCATCTGAGGAAAAGCAAGAGAGTGCCTCGAGAAGAAGAAGGGCTTTTAACTTGAATGCTAATACAAATGCATTAGGAAACGGCTTCGTGTCTGCAGGTTGTCGCAGCTAGAAAACTTCCCTTAGCGCCTTCCGTGAACGAGTCTCTCATCTCGTTCCACTTTCTAAAAGTACAACTGTTGTCCCATCCATCATCCAGTACGAGGAAAAGCTTCTCAACGTTACTAATTATTTAGATGAGCCTCCAGTTGCTCAATGTCCAAGGTATCTGATAGCAGTTAAGATCTATGATCAAGCCTTGACCGATAGCGTCTCTCCAGACTTTTTCAAGAGCTCTTTTAGATCCAAATCATCGGATATGCATATCCATATATCGAAATGCATACTCAAGACCTTTTCGTGGTTATACACGAGCCCGGTTTCTCCTTAAGATCCCATTCCAATTATGGGAGAGTATGAGATCCGAGCTGGCAGTGAATTGATTTTCATAAGATCCAGTCTTTACAGCAAAAGCGGAAAAAAATAATCCTCCTATTTAGAAAAATCAATGTAGTTTTTTAAAGACATTGTTTTGAGGAAACTCTTTAAGAGTCTAGAGAAAAAGATCAAATAAAAGACTCTAATTTACCAAAAATAAGATCTGGAGATGCATCGTGATTTCATACACTATCCATGAATGATGGACAAAAATTGTTCTAAGGAAGTTCAAATATAGATAATGCTCCAGTTAGTTTTATACAACACAAATAAGGTACTTTCTCCATAGAGGAATTTGTAATACAATCACAAGCAAATCATAAAGAACAACACTGATTCAAGGAAAGAGAAAAGTACGATATCAACGGCCATGGCTTTAATCCCTGAAAATGAAAGAGACTGACGAAGGATTAATTGAGTGCGTGTCCAAATCTTTCCGGAGAGCCACATGGCATGGCAAATAGATCATGGGAGTTCACCTACACTCATAAGATAAAAAAACAAATAAGCTTGGAGTATCTATAACATAGTATTATGGCATTTATTGTGGTGCCATGCAAATTTGTCACTCTTGTATAATCCATTTACCAAGATGCTTTTTCATTTGTTTAGCCAAATTAAATTCTAAATGGGTGTCCGATTTGTTTCTATAAAAGTCCATGTCGTAGTTTTAGTCTAGTATAAAAATGTGTGGAAATTTTAGTGCTCTTATCAGTGTTTTTGAAATTCTTTTTTAAAAGAAAATAATATCATAACTCCAAGGGACAAGTATCCGAACATGTGGAAACCATATTTTTTATGTGCCGTATGCACACTATGGGTAAGCACTTACCCGTTTGATGGTTCACATTAGTTTTGAACAGTGTGCTAATGATACTCGAATAATGAATCTTAATTTACCATTGTTAGGTTACGTCAAAATGGGGAGTCTACATATAGCCCCAATCTAAAAACGTATGGCACCGAAACTTGGGCTTTATGTTTATAAAATATACCTGAAATTTTGACAAATTATAAAAGTAAATATACGCAAGTAGATTTGTATATAATATTTTAATAAATTTATGAAATTCAAATAACATTTTAAATTTTGGTGAAAAAGAAAAAGGTACTTTTCCACCTTTGCTTACTTAGAAACAAACAAGTCTTAAAAGTTTGGATGAGAACCTGCAATGCCTGGATGAGTAGCTGGAATGCTTTTAAGTTACTCTATACTAATCATATTGGGTGAATATGACATGGTTTATATATCAGGAAAAAGGAAATTGAAAAGTGCCCCTGAGTACTCATAGAACTTCGCTGAATGCGCTTCGAAAATTTATTGGTTCCTCAAAGTTTACAAAATTTTTCCATCTAAGAATGAAAAAACATCGTGAAAATGCATTTAATTTTTTAAAAATAATTGCCAAATTAAAGTGAGGGAAAATGTTTTCAAATTAAACGTATAGACTCAACATAAACCTTTCAGTATTCTCCATATTTTAATTCGAAGTCGCACTCAGAAAGAAAACCTTTATTTTTGGTTAAACTTTTTGAACCTGTTTCTGCTTCCTCTTCTACTAAAAAATAATAATGGAAAATGAAAATTTTTCTAAAGTAAAAGGAGTTGTAAAGTTTCTTATATATGTGGCTTTTCTAGATAGTGCATTTTCTTCAATATTTATCCGACTATTTCACAACTGCCTTTTGATATGGTTAGAGAAATTAACTAGTCCTTTTGGACACTTGCAGACGATTCATTTGATAATTTATATCAACCAACTTAAGCTAGACGAGCTATCTGATGTATCGGAAAAATGAAATTCCCCAAGAACAATTTGATAAATAAATCAGGATGGGTAATCATCAAGTGAGTTTAAGTATAACTTGACATGAATACTTTTGTTTGAAATATTTTTTAAATTATTATTATGCTTGAAGATAACAACTGATTGAGTATGAATGTATGATGTTCTTCAACTCCATATAAGCAGAATAAAAGTGCCAATTGATCCATTGCCGTAGCTTTCTGCAATAATAATCATCAAAAGAAGTACGCATTGAAAACATTACGTCACATTGCAGTTTTCAAGTTAAAAGAGAAAACGAGATTGCATCATAGGAAAATCAAATTGTACTTTCAATGTGATGAATGTGCATAATGCATTCGTAAACAAGTCGGATCAAGTGAGGATGTCAGGAAAAAATATATAAGAAGTGAATCTCACTATATACGGCTATATCACATCTAAGAACGAAGAAGAAATGAAAGGAGAGGCAAACTGATGCGTACCTAATCTTCAGTCCATTGTACCTCCCTATCATCAAGTTTAATTCGAGGAATGTGAGCAATTTTGGGCCAATCCTCGCCAGTTGGATGTTGACATCTCTTGCTCAGTTCGCCACAATCCCAGACATGCAATTCTCTGAGGGCGGTGAGTGATCGGACTCCTTGCGGCAAAAATGACAAGTTGGAACAATCATAGAACTGAATACATTTGAGATGTGTGTGATTTGGTAGCCATTCAGGTACAGCTGTGAAGTTTGGGCAATCTTTAATGCCTAAGTATTCTAAAGTGCAAGATCCAACGAGACATTGGAGCAACTCCATCACTTGTTCGAAATTTTTTATTTCCAGACATTTAAGATTTAATGGAAAGTTGGACTTATTCTCTTGGGTCAATGTGAGCTTGCAATCTTCAATCACCAAGGTATGGAGGGCGATTAATTTCTCCAAATGCACAAAAATAGGTCTCCCACAATTCTCAATCCGTAAATGCTTAAAGCGAGTCAACTGACAAGTGCCTTCAAATAAAACTTGGAGATTTTCACAGCTGCGAATATCCAAATGTTGCAGATTTTCTGGGTATTGCATACCACTTTCTTGCAAACTCTTTTGCTTTGTTGTTACATGTAAATATCTAAGACTAACAAGCCTATTCATATTTTTGGGTAAATTACCTAGCTTTGGGCAACCATCAAGGGATAATATTAGTAAATTTTGCAGCTCACAAATAGAATCCGGAAGCTTCTTCAATCGCTTGTTACCATCGAGATATAATGATCTCAATTGCTTCAAGTTGCCAATGGAACTTGGCAGCTTCTCAAAACTACCATTTGGCAATTGTAGAATCCGTAAATGTTTACACTTGGAGAGGCATGTTCTAACGAACTCTATAGTAATAGTTTTATCAAGTTTGCAATGAAATGTAATCGCACGCAACCTCTTTGAAGTTGGCTTTCTCAGAAAATGGGGTACTCCATCAGAATTCGAGATTCCCTTGGATAGAAAGCTAGAGAATGAAACATGTCTAACTCCTTTTGAAATCTCTACAGTATCTAAGCCAACCATAGAATAATCCTTTTTTGCCGCAATCGATGCAAGATCATGGACCAGATCGTGCATTTTAAAACTTAACAGCGATCCGAATTGCATAACTTCTTCAATCAAAGATTTGTTCCACAACTCTTTGATATACTCAACAACTACGTCTTCTAATGCTTGTTTTTCCCTTGTTGAACTAATCAATCCTAAAGCCATCCAATAACGAGCGAAGTGAATGCTATTCCGTTGACTTTTCTTTTTTAAAAGTGACAATGCGGCGAAACAACGTTTTAAGTTGGATGGTAAATAATCATAGCTAAGCTTAAGTACTGGCCCAATGTCCTTTTGTACTTTTGCTAAATTCCATGTTTCACTATCTCTTATATGTGCCCAATACCATTCTTCATGCTTTGCATAAAGTAGGCATCCCAGAGTTTTCACAAGGAGAGGCACTCCATGTGTTTTTTCAACAATATGATTTCCAATCTCAAGGAGTTTAGGACAAGGCTCCATTTTCTTCTCATCAAATGCCCATTTTTTGAACAAAACCATTGATTCTTCACAAGAAAGACCTTTCAGATTATGCATTGGATGGGTTCCCATCATACGAGCGATTTCTAAATTGCGTGTTGTCACAATTATCTTACTTCCACTAGCTCCTTGGCTTAGCAAATTTCTCAAGTCCTTCCATATATCGCGGTCATTGCTCCATATGTCATCCAAGACAAGTAGATATTTCTTGTTTTTGATGGTTTCTAGCAAAAGCGTTTGCAATTGCTGAATATCAAAGTTACCCAAGCTTGGACCAGTTGCATCTTTGATGATTCTTTCCATAGTTTTGCTTAAATCAAGCTCCTCGGGTACACATACCCATTTTCTCAACTCGAATTGCTCTTGCACTCTGTCATCGTTGTAAACCAACTTTGCTAGGGTCGTCTTGCCCAAACCTCCTATTCCAACAATGGGAATTACTGAGATATTTTCGTCATCTACCGACTGCATCAACATCTTAATTATCTTGTCTTTATCAATATCTCTTCCGACGATATCCAACTTGTTTACATACGAGTAAGTCATCTGTCGTGATCGATAATGTGCCACATCATTGTCAGCACTCCATGCAGTAAGATTGAATTGATCTTTCTCAGTGGAAATTCTGGATAATCTCTCCCGTATCTCCTTGATCTTATTGCTGAGTTTTGCACGGAGAATTAGTGGATTAGAGAGGGAAAAAGAGCGGCGTACCTTCTCCTTGACGCCCCCATAACGACTTATCACTTGCTTCCTTAAGGCTTCGCACTCGAATTCATCAAGCACGTCCTCCGCATCGTACAGTACATCTTGAAGCCGATCTAACCACAGTTGCAGACGGTGGTTCTTCGCCTGCTGCTCCTCCGCGTCTAACAAGACTGCCTTGATAGCAGTCACCGTATCTTTAAGCTCGCTAAGCTGGTTCTCAACACCATAAATCGCGACGGCTTCTTGGACGGCCAGGGAGGCAATCTTCCCAAGCACCCCTTCCGCGATGCCGGAAAGGAATGATTCTGCCATATCATTCCGAGAGAGGGAATGGGCTAAAACGGTGGAGGAAATTGATTCTTGGCTGTTTGACTAACCAGTATAGACCGCTGGTTTATGTAGTATAAAAGCCACCTTCCTCAAGCTCCCGAACTCGATATAGTAGCCGAAGCTCTCTGGCTCATCTGGAAACAGAGGAATGCAGCAGTTTTTCGAGCAAGGATGCCAGATCCGCAGGGCGTGGTGGCTGATCTGCTCGCGTCAAAACAAAAATTCAAAGATCCAGCTTCATCACAACAGCAAAACATTAGCAAAGCTACCGAAGTACCTGTAAGATGGAGACCGCCGGAGCCGGGATGGGTGAAAATTAACGTCGACGGAGCCTTCACACCAGAACTAACGACGGATCAGTAGCAGGGGTGTGCAGGGACGAGAATGGGGTGCTGCTTGGCAGTTTCGCTCGCACGGTGAAGGCACAATCTCCTTGAATCTAGAAACCCTTGAATCTAGGAACCCTAGCGATATGCGAAGGCTTGGAACGCGGTGAAATGGGGAAAGGAAAAAGGGTCACGCGGGGCTGCTGTTGAGCCTGACTGCTACACAGCAGTTCAGACGATTTCGGGGTAAGACACACCCCCTTGGGAAGTCAACGAAATAGTCCAAACGGGACCGGCTGCTCTAGCTCCATTTCCTGAATTAAAATTGATCCATATACCGAGAGATCTAAATAAAATCGCAGATTGAGTGGCCAAAACCAAGCTCTATCAATCTCTACCTTGGAATTGGGTCTCTAGTCCCCCTCAATCTCTTTTGAAAGTTCTTTATTCTGAAGCTCATCTGGGTTGTTCTTTTAATTTTACTACTTGAAATAAAGTGAGTACTTTTCCAATAAATAAATAAATAAAAAAACACAAATGTCCTGACGCCTCCTTTTCACATATAATAACATGTATCCTATATGTAATGGACGACTCCACGTCAATGATGGGGGCCCACCACGAGGAGTGCGCACAGTAGATATTGCTCGATGTTGGCTCAGCACGTGAGCAAAAAATTTATTACAGCTGCGTGATTCTCGCTACATCTATTACCATTTTTATTGGACTTTTCAAGTAAAGTCTTGATTGATTTTTCAAGCATTAGTCATTAACATGATATACCAAAATAAACAAAATAAGAAGAATCGTTATCATTAATGAAATGTTCAACTTAGGAAACATTGGATGAAAACTTTGGACTTTAGGCGCAGTCAGACAATTATTTGCGGAGTTCGGATGGGCCCCACATGATAATGGTTACACTGCACATACGCCCTCGGAAGAAAAAATGGGTAGGGCATCTATTGGCACCATGATTTGTCCCTTTATCTGTTTGGCACTGAAACAGTCCAAAGATGTTTATCTTTCAATAGGAACAAATTTTTTTTTTTGGACATTTACCTTCCTCCTTTATTGCTAGTGACGTCCAATTTCAGAAAAAGAGAAGGAGAGACCGACGTTTTTTTAATGCCCCCCACCATTAGATGTTGGCCCAATATCTACGGGAGCCACAGGTCGGTTTCCGATTTCAAATTGAAAACCCATTCGCCCGAAAACCGATCACATCAATATTGTTGGATTGGCCATTGCAAGGCCGATATGATGGACTTTTCTTTCTGTCCTAAATATCATACTAGAGCCGTCACCAATCGCCACTAATAACTTAAACAGCCGTTCATCTTACAGGCATCGTAAGATGACTAAGAGTATGCATCAATACTCTTGGTTATGGTTATTTTCATGCTTAACTCAGGGCCCTCAAATTTAACGGTTCAGATGGAACGCCAATCTGCACAATTAATTTCTTTTCATTTTGTACGAGATGCACAGTTTCCTTAGTTGGTTTTTGTCAAGGGCTCACTTCGCAGTTCTCTGTAGGGACAAGAAGAAGATCAATTAAGAGTAAATAGGGAGGATCATGTGAAACAGCTGTTTTGACTGACGAGTTTGTCATCTACGAGCCTTGATAGGGAACCCTAGAAGTCACATCCTTTTCATTGTGCGTCTAGATCATGCGATACAACTGTTTTGACTAACTATTTTTGTACTCCCCAAATTTTCAAAATTTGAACTCGAACTCGGAGTACACACTGGTTTTTGCCTTCACACTGAGAAAGTATTAAGTGGTATGTGCGTGCCATATCATTTGCTGACCTGGTGCACACATACCAATAATATACAGGCACGTGTCCTTGAACGGAACCCGCTGAAAAAGGAAGGTGCTGATTTTTGGTCAGCTCGGCTTGGCTTGGCTCGTCTCCACCACAAAAGAAAGGACAGTTAGTGTATTCCTCCCGCTCAAAATTTTTTCTCTCACCTCCCTTAAATTTGCTGGGTTTTTTTCTCTCTCTCCTCTCTCCTCACAAATAGAGAACAATCGAGACTTCCTCTGTTTCTTCTCTGCGCATCCCACCCCTTCGACTTCCGCCTCCATCTCCGGCTCCACCTCCCAAAAGCCTCGCCACCATCTGCCTCTGGCACGTCACCTCGTCCAAGAGCACCGCTAGTCGCAACTGGTCCCAACTGCCTCCACCTCTGATCGTTTCCAACGCGAAGATCGAGCACAAGTTTTGTGCTCACATTGGTCTCTCGGCAACTTCTGGACCTCTGTCCAATTGCGTCCCTCTGACGAACTCGATATCAACTTCGACTCCGTGCTGCTGTCACCAATGGCGTCCTCCGTCTCTAGCATCTGCTCGTCCTCCCTGTCCCTTAAGCCAAAGACACCCCCGGTCTCCACTGTGAAGCCGTCGACCTGAGGGAGACGGCCTTAGTCTCGTTCCCCAGTGAGCGCTGTCCCTAAGGCTAGCTCGCTTGGTCGCGAGGGAGATGTTAGCTGACTTGGGCAGGGCGAACAACATGGCAAAGAAGGATTCCCGCTCGCTGTGGGGGAGGTACATGGACTAGCTATACCAACACCAAGAGCTAGGGCTTTTCCTGGACGTGAGCCATATTTGTAGTAACCCGAACCCCACTGTGTAATATTGTCTACTTTGGACACTGAGTTCTCACGGCTTTAAAACGCGTCACACAGGTTTAGAGGAGCCCAAGCCATTATAAACTGGCCCAAGACTCTCTCCTTAGGTGATGTGGGACAAGGACCCCTTCCTTGCGCACGTATGGGGACTGACGTGCAGACGCACCGCCATCCCTCCTCCCCGCGCACCGCTACTCGGGCCGTCACACTCTCCCCCCTTTGGGAGCACAGCGCCCTCGCTGTGGTCCTACACACGGTCAGGAGTCGGCTCTGATACCATTTGTAACGACCCGGACCCCATTGTGTAATATTGTCCATTTTGGACATTGAGTCCTCACAAATTTAAAACGCGTCACACAGGTTTAAAGGGGCCTAAGACATTATAAATTGGCCCAAGACTCTCTCCCTAGGCGATGTGGGACATGGACCCCTTCCCTGCGCACGTCCGGGAACCGAGGCGCGGACGCACCGCCATCCCTCCTCCTCACACACCGCTGCTCGAGCCGTCACAATATTGAGTTCACAGTGGAGGAGATGGAGCCCTGGTTCCAGGCCGCGTTCGAGGTGATGGTGGAGCTGGAGAAGGGCGCGATCGCCAACCTGGACGAGGGCCGCATGGTCGAGCACTATTGGTTGAGGAATTCGGAGCTCGCGCCAACTTGGTTCCTGAAGGCGCAGATTGAGAGCACGCTTGACGTCATTTGCAATTTCGCTATCAACGTGATCAATGGTTAGGTCAGTTATGGAATCCCGGTTGCTTTTGCTCTCCGTGTGGTAAGAGAGGCTGTAGTTCCCTGCATTTTTTTTTTCTTTTCTTTTGAATCGGTTTGTTGTCATATTTGCTTACGTTTCTCCTCCATTATTTGGAGCAAGTGTATATGCTGCTTGATTCATTTATGCGCAATGGTCTTTTGTCTTCGTCTTTTGATTTGGAATTTGAAAAGTACTAGTAAATTTTAGATTTTGCGCATCAGATTTAAGTAAAGTTACAAGCTATGGATGAATGTTCATTTGGGGACTGATAGCATATCCGTTTACATTTCTAGATTGTAATTCCTTTCTTTGCTTGCAGTATTAAATTTGGCAACAAATAAAATTCTCTTTAAGGATACAGTCCCATGTCCCATGTAAGTCTGGGAATTAATTATGTTTTCTTGTCCAAGATATTGCTAACTTGTATGTTGTGTCAGAAGATCCACAGAAACATTGATGTAGGGACTGTAGATTAACTTAGCATGTCCACACTGTATGTGCTTCCTAGATTGTAAATCCTTTGGCAAGTAACTTATCATTGTACTACTTCTGTCAAATAATCACAAACATAAATGTCAAGGCCTGTTTGGGGTGGCTGTGAGTTTCAGCTTGCCTTTCTGGTTTTAGCTGTGGGTTTGAGTTTTTGGCTTTAGCTTTGACTTTAAAGAAATGAAGTTGGTAGAAGACATAACTTCTAACTTGAAAGTGACTGGCTCATTTTGTGAATTTAATAGTATTGAAAGCTGAACCTTAAATCATAGATGTTTGGATCCTTGGATAATTTTACTTCTAAAATGAAGCATATAATAACTTTTAGTGACCAAAAGCCATAATACCTGACGTGCAGTCCCTATCATCCCCCCCTCGGTGCAAAAAAAAAAAAAAAAAAAACGGAAACACACAAAAGAAGAAGTTACAACATGAGCAATATCAGTAGTTTTCCGTAGCTGTCTGAGTCGCTTCTCTACTGATACTGATCAAAGGATGGTTCTTGCCTTTTGTAGTCTTGTGCAGCAAAAATAACTCATTTCTTTTCCAGGTGAAGAACAACCCTGCTGCATTTCCAGATTCTTTCCCCTTTTCTTTGGTAGGAGGAATAAATCTTTTATCAGAATGATTGTTCTATAACTGTAAGTAAGGAGAAAATACGGGCCTCCATCTTTCAAGATTCTTGCTCTTAATGCGTTTTATGATCACTTGTGTTTTGTAGATGGGAGAAATATCAAAGTGATGAGGAAGCTGCTCTTGATTGGGGAAAGCGTGTCAGAAAAGCTGTTTCTTATAGAGAAGCATAGGCAGCACATCCAAGTGAAATGACTAACGAGGTATTTTATTTGAATTGCCTTCTCTTACGTTGTTAGGGTTGGAAACTTTAGAATAAGAGTGCACCTGATGGTGTTAAATATTGACCAAGGGATTATGATGATGATCTAATGGTTATTTCTTTGATATGCTGAAGAAACTCTTTGTTGTGCTAAAGAGCAACTTCATGGATCCACTTTTAACCATGCTCCTTTGATGGAAAGGGCAACTAAATAAATCCCTTTGTCGTTGTTCTTTATTTATTCTGGTCCTAGGAGTTGAAATTTGGATTATGAAGTTGCAAATGTCTTTCCTTTATTAATTTGTTATTATTCCACTAATGAAGGAAAGTTCAGTCGCAAACACTCGTAAGGAGGACTCATGCATTGAACATAGTGCTTATTTTCCTCCTTAACTTTTGTGCATGCACGAGTTTGCTTTCAAATTCATGTTGAAAGATATATTTTTTCTCTTCATCTTGTCCTAATGTTGCTTTTAGCTTGAATTGCCGACATCCTTGAAGGTAGGATGCTGGTCTGTATTTTGAGTTTTTCACTGAGTATATTAAGCTGTTTGATCCATTAGAAAAATTATGGGCAATAAAATCAAATTTGTTCCTGATCTCAATGGTGCTGAGGTTTTCATGCATTGACTTGCACTTATATAGCGTCATAATTTCATTATTTGTTGGTTTACCTTTGGAACCCAAAGCAGAGTGGTGACGAAGATGAACGGGTGCCAGAGCAAGAGCCGGAACGGGAGTATACACCTGCTGGACTCGCTCTAAAGCAATACCTCAAAGCAGAGAGGCCTCCCACAAGTCTGCAGAGCAAATATCTGCTGAGAAATTGCTACAATATCGTCCCAGTCAGCTAGCCTGGTCCCAGATGATGGTGGTGCAAGTAATGCACTTGCACCGAGGAAGGCCAGCCAATCTTCCATACTGAGCCTATCTTTCCTACCGACCTGCACCCCATCTGACGTTTCAGAGAGAAATTCATGGCAATAACATCATATTTATGGACAACCGGAGTATCTCTCTCCTCAGACCAGAGGTTATTGCAATAACACTTTATGCTCATGCATAATTTGGTTAGATCATTTCTCTTTTGCAGCCGAAAATTGGTTTTCCTTCGGTTAAGTTGTATAGATTGCGTATAGCACATTGACAGTTATGTGATACGTTAATTTGATTTCTTGGCTAGTTCTGTATTTGTTAGCTTTTGAAACATTACAAATCAAGCATGTCGTTGGCAGCAAATATATTGCATGAACATTAATGACATACGTTGCATGTTATAAATTTGATTGTCTTAAATTCTCACTTCTACTCCTTTTGAAAGCAATCATTCTCCTAATTATTTATAGGGCCGATAGGATCTGCTAAAGTGGACCTTGCAGAGTCCCAAGACTCTTACCTGTGCTGGGTGTCTCTGCCAGGGGCAAGAAAATATTCAGTACGTAATTAATACCCAACTTAATAGGTACTCAACAAAGTCATGATAACAACTAATATTCACCAGATTGAGGAATCCAGAAAGATATTTTCTTTTTCTTGTATGGTGTTAATTCTTCATTCTCGAGACTTTCAATTCATATGGTGATCTGAAGGTAAAGACACATTCTTTGAATTTTGCTTTTATGCTGCCGCATTTAGTTGTGAACTCGACACGGACAGTGAGGTCTTGATTGAAGGAGAAGTAAGAACAGAAAACCTTCATCAATCAGGACACATGACTCTCTCCTTTCACCTGCTGTTCATCCCAACAAACCTCATTTGCAGAACACCTCGCCCTTAGTGATCACCACTTGTTTGACATTTTGCCTTAGAGATGATAATAACGAATTTTTAGTTATTATCAAACGAGTTTCTTTACTCAGAAACTTGTCCAGGGAATAGAAATTGAGAAATTAATTTCTAGTCAGAAATCAATTTCTGAAACAGAAATTTTGTCATGCGCACCCTTAACGTTGACACTTGAAATGCCGTTTATCTAAACGCCCATTTTTGTAAAAATATGAAAGATAAAAAGCAAAAGTACAAAAATAACACAACAATAAGGAGCATGAGCATATAAATAAATTCCAACCAAAAAAAAAAAAAAACATATAGATAGATGGGGGCACGGACATAAAAAATAAAAAGAACTTTTCAAGAAAACTTATATGAAGGACTTTCCATTGTCAAGCACTCTCAAAAGGCATATCTCAACACCATACCATGTAAAACAAGCCAAAATGGATTTTTAGGAAGTGAACTGAGTCACGGCTGATGAGGCGGAACCCCGACGGTGAATCGCCAGAGGTGACG
This sequence comes from Eucalyptus camaldulensis, assembly GCA_019915185.1. Lineage (NCBI taxonomy): Eukaryota > Viridiplantae > Streptophyta > Magnoliopsida > Myrtales > Myrtaceae > Eucalyptus > Eucalyptus camaldulensis. Next base: position 18,578,883 of record JAHSVA010000005.1, read on the forward strand.
GTGACCGAAGAATGAGCGGCCGTGGAACTAGAGAGCTCGTGATTATTCTGGAGCTCCTGTGATGTTGTTCGTTTCAACCAGAGCGCTCGAGAGAGATGGGCTAGGCCTTGTGGGCTTGTTCTTACAAAACTGGCTTCAAAAACTTATTCAAAAGTGAAGTCTTCTCCTGCTTCTGACGAACAGGTCGTCATGTTGCGAATCAAAGCTGACCATCGAAGAATTATGGGGCGCATGACAACCATTCTATTTCAAAAGTAAAAAATTTCTACTTTTAATTTCTGTTCCAAATCAATTTCTGGAATAGCAATCTATTCCAGAAATTGAAAAATGGAATAGGTTTATCAAACGGATTTCTATTGCAGAAACAGGTCTAAAATAGAAAAATTATTTCTATAGCAGAAATTTTTGTTATCATGCACCCCTTAGTAGCCAGTTGAAATCTAGTTCTTTTGCAAAAGCAATAATGTAATTTAGAACAAACCCCAAACCCTAAACACCCCGCTCCTAAACCGAAAAATGGAATTGAAAAGCAGCAATGCTAGACATGCACTCTTTTCCTATAATGGGGAGTAAAAGCAAGATTGACGCAAATTGTAGGCTTCTACTTCCTGGAAGTGGAAGCAAAAAAAATGTAAGTCATTAGAATATTATGGTGCATATCGAATAGCAGGGTTATGGACAAGAAAAATTAGGTCAATATAATCACAATGGTCAAGACAATTGTATGACAACTAACGAGATTTGCAACTGCAAAAGAAGAAAGTTATTGATATCTAAATTTTAACTATCTTATTTAGTCTATAATTACATTAAAAATTAGAGGTTGGTCCGACCTATAAATAATAATATCATTCACATGATTTAAATTTGCATTACATTTAGGATTCATATCATGGAGCATATGTTGGATTACTTTCCCATATTATCGGCCATGATAAGTACTAAAGATTGAGTTTGTAGACTAGAGTTTCAAACAGGAGTGATGTCTCGGCCGAAATTGAAGATGAAGGGTAAGGATTCTTCGTTCAAACTTCTAGATATTGGTTAGGCTATAAATAATTAGCGAATTCGAGGGACCCGGGCAAAAATCAGATTTTGAAGCTCTCCCACTCGTTCGTTCACGGATTCAAAAGATATTTCAAAAAAGAAATTTGGTGGCGGAGTTAAAAGAAAAAAACAGAAAACAAGGTTTAAAAATAATAACTTCTTATCAATATGCCTCTATAAATAGAGAGAGAATTCATCAACAGAAGGAGAGTTCGGAGAGTTCGGCCATACGGAGGGACAAGGAGAGCGTTCAGAGCAAAAGTAAGCGCTCGTCCTCTCTGACAACTTGATAAGAAGTCGAGAGGGGACATCTCTTACAGAAAGGACGATGGAGAATATCGACTAGAGAAGATAAGAAAAAGTGAAAAAGTGGCCTCCTTCTCCCTTTTGATGTCTCGTTTGCTTCGGCCTGCATCAGGCTGCCACCAAGCTTTTCCCAGTGGCCTCGCTTTGACTCGCCCATACTCCGACTCATTTTCAGCCGCCACCCGCCAGACGCTGGACTTGCAAGCGTTCGGGCCTGATGCACTTCGTTGCTCTTCCCCGTCTATTTACGTTCGCTGAACCACCGTTGTCGCACCAAGCCCCGAGCTCCCGACGACGTGGCCATACCAGGCGGTATACCAAATCAGCGATCTTCGGCACGAGCCTGCAACCGTTCGGACCGAGTCCCACCCAAGGCCGAGCGTCCATCACGATCTGCACTCCTTGGCCGTGAGCCCCTCTGAGGCGGCCAGCTGATTTGCCGTCTATCATGTCGCTGCTTTCGACAACGCTGCTGAGTTCCTCACCTGAGATAGATGGTGCCGTTCCCCCGCCATGCGACGCCTGTTCCGTCCATGCCTGCCTACCCACCCTCTTGCATGACTGAGCTGCTGTTGTCCAGTGATTCATCATCGCGGCTATTCTCAACCGTTAACGAGGCTACCGTTCTGCTTAATCAGCCGTCGACACCTAAATTTTGACGACCCAGCCATTTATTTATTGCATAAAAATTAGAGATTAATTTTTAATCTCTAAAAAAAATTAATTGCATAATATATAGATTTAGGTGTATTTATTTTTAATTTGTATTTTTTACATTTATTTATTGGACCGGTAACGGGTGGGTTCGAATTAGTGGTTATGAACTTTAACACAAAAAATATTTCATTCGAAAAAGCAAATATTGCATTTGGTAAAGCAAATATTACGTTTTAGAAAAGAAATCTTTATGGATACCGATTTGGAAAAATTGATCGGTGGTCTATAAAGAGGTTAAACAGGGTTTTGGGCCACACAATTAAGAACATACGGCCAAAAAAAAAAAAGGAAAAAAGAAAAGAAAGAGAACTCACCTTCTCTACGGTGAAAGTCGGCAATTCAGAATCCCATAGCACTGTAGAGAGGCCACAGTTTGATACACGACCACACGTGGAGAGAGAAAGAGAAAAAGGGCGGTTGACCTTCACTTTCCATCTACTTCTTCACGGATGCAATAGATACGGAGGACATGCATTGAAAAGAAGACTAGCACTTGCCACGTCTCTTGTCATGCACTCCTTGGTTTTTGATTTCCGGTGAGCGCAGCGAATTCTCGAACCGATCGAAGCCCATCAATTTTTCGAAGATTTCCCGACGTTCGTCTCCAGTTTTGTTGCTGCCGTTGACCACCGCTTGGAATCCCCTTTGCTATTGCGACCTCCGTTCGTTGCTGTTACTCCTTCGACGTTCATCAGTCTCGTGACGAGCTGCAATTTCCAAAGGACGCGCGGTTCTAATCTGCACCTGTGACGCAGCAAGCCGACCCCGACGATCCTGTTGCTGTGGCGACGTTTTTCCAAGTTCGAGCTGCCATCCCCGACACTGTACCTGACGAGCACCCAGTATTCCTATCGCACCTCGACATCAAGCCCTGCCGCGGGGCTCCACGTTCGCGAAAAAGTGCAACCTGCTCGACGACGCTCTAGCAATTTCTGTCTCTTGGACGAAACCTTCATCACGTTAGCAGGCCAAGGAGCCTACCAATCTGTCGTGGTCTCAGCCCAATCGCTCTTCAACCATCGCCCAGTATTATTCCAATTTCGCTAGTTCCGGTCTCCTCAAGGAAGCTTCACCACTGGACTGCATTGAACGGCTAGTATAGTGTTCCTCAAGTTGCTTGGGGCCCCTCTTCATCGGTCTTGTTTGGTTTTGTGCATGTTGTGTTTGCTGGTTTTTTCTAGCAACTGTCCAACAAACTCAGAAGGTCCAGCGAGGAGCACCACGTCCTTACCTACCTTGGTGTGTGTGTAAGAAAAAATAATTCATATGCGGAAGCCAGGATCGATTAAAGACAAACCTCCAGCCATTGTTCTTGTTTTCGTTTGTTTGAAAAACCTGAAAAATCAAGAAAATAGGACACACGCTACTACCCCAATTTACTCTCATACTGATGGTGTATATTCTGAATGAGAGAGTTTGAGTTAGACCTTGTAGTTGCCTGTTAGAATGAATGATCATTCCTTTATAAACCGTCTTCCATCAAGGCGGTTGCCAAATGAGCAGTTGCCACGAAAAAGTACGTATGTGAAAAAACCGTATGTTGAATAACCGTCACTTTAAGAGAAAATATGGGTCCGTAAATTTGGGATCATAAAAATAAATAACATTCTCCCACTTGATCTCATCATTTTCATCATACAGATTATCCAACTAATTTCACGAAAAATATATGCTTAAAGAAAAGAAACAAAACACATGGATCATGGTGACATGTCCTTTAAGAGCGAGTAATATCTTCCATGTATCACAATACATCTCATTTCTTTAATATCAGCCCATATATGACAACATATCTTAATAAATAAACCCCATGTTTATTCCAAAACCAAGGATAAATGTTATTATCATAAACAACAAAATGTGTACACAAAAATTGAGAATCAACATTACAACTGAATAAGAGTTTCATACAACAAAAATCATTCATATGACGACAAATTACACGATGGGACCTATTCCCATACTAGTTACATGATCTTTATACTTCATTGGTGGCATGCCTTTAGTTAAAGGATCATATATCGTCAATTCAGTGCTAACGTGTTCAATGATCACTTTATTCTCCTTAACACGTTCTCTTATGGCTAAATACTTAATGTCGATATACTTACTTCGATTGCCACTTTTGGCATTTTTAGCCATAAAAACCACAGCTGAATTATCACAATATATTCTTAATGGCCTAGAAATAGAATCAACAATTCTAAGCCCAACAATGAAACTCTTCAACCATACACCATGTGAGGTAGCCTCAAAACAAGAAACGAACTCAGCCTCCATAGTGGAAGTAGCAGTCAACGTCTGATTGGCATTTCTCCATGACACGGCTCCATCAGCTAACATAAAAATGTATCCAGATGTTAATTTTCATGAATCAACACAACCCACAAAGTCTGCATCCGAATAGCCGACCACTTCTAGGTTGTCAGTCCATCTATACATAAGCATATAGTCTTTGGTACCTTGAAGGTATCTCATCATTTTCTTTACAGCTCTCCAATGGTTTAAACCTAGATTACTTTGATATCTTCTCAATATTCCCATAGCAAAAGCGATGTTAGGTCGAGTGCAAACCTAAGCATACATCAAGCTTCCAACAGCAGAAGCATATGGAATGTTGTACATTTGTTCCATTTCTAAATCATTCTTCGGGCATTGGTTCAAATTGAACATGTCACCCTTCACAATGGGTGCTATACTTGGTGAATAATCTTTCATCCGAAATCTCTCTAGAACCTTATTAATATAGGTTTCTCGAGATAGTCATAAAATGCCTTGAGGTCTATCTCTATGGATCTTAATGCCAATGACATAAGATGCCTCACTCATATCCTTCATGTCAAAACTCTTAGAGAGAAATTGTTTCATCTCGTGTAGCAACCCCTTATCATTGGTTGTAAGTAGTATATCATCCACATACAGTACAAGGAAACAAATTTTGCTCCCACTGACCTTCTGGTATATACATTGATCCATGATATTCTCTACAAAACCGAATGTAAAGATGACTTCATGGAACCTTAAGTACCATTGGCGGGATGCTTGTTTCAAGCCATATATAGATTTCTTAAGCTTGCACATCAAATGCTCACCTTTACTAGAGGAGAATCCTTCAGGTTGTTTCATGTAAACTTCCTCCTCTAGTTCTCCATTGAGGAATGCCATTTTCACATCCATCTGATGTAATTCCATATCAAAATGGGCAACCAAAGCCAAAACAATACGAAGAGAATCTTTCTTAGATACAGGATAAAAAGTCTCCGTGTAATCGATTCCTTCCTTTTGAGTGAATCATTTGACAACAAGTCTAGCTTTATATCTTTCAATATTACCCAATGAATCCTTATTAGTTTTGAAGACCCATTTATAATCAATGGCCTTCACACCATTAAGTAACTCAACCAAATCCCAGATTTTGTTAGATGCCATTGAACTCATTTCTTCCTTCATGGCATTGTACCACAAATTGGATTTATCACTATCCATGGCTTGTGAAAACGTTTCGGGATCATTCTTAGCTCCAATATTGTAGTCAGACTCTTGTAAATACACAATATAATCACTAGGAATATCCGATTTCTTTATTCTAGAAGATCTTATCAATGTTGCATCAACATTCTCTTGAGGAGCGTGTTGCTCAACTGGTTGTTCAACAGTTTCTGGTAATTACTGAACAACTGGATCTACTATATCAATATCAGCAAGTTGTGAAACTTCAACGATTGGTTGTTCAATAGCCAGTTGAACTGAATGGGCATTATGAGCAACAACCAATCTTAAACTTGAGGTGGAATGTTGAGTATCTGTATGATCTTTCTTAGGATCAAGGTCCTTCGATCGATTGCTCCCACTGATCAAGTCATTTTCAAGAAATTTAGCGTTTCTTGATTCCACAATCCTAGTGGTGTGAGATGGACAATAAAACTTGTATCCCTTAGACCTTTCGGCATATCCAATGAAATACCCACTTATGGTCCTTAGGTCCAACTTCTTTTTTTGTGGATTATAAACTCTCACTTCAGACGGGCATCCCCAAACGCGCACATGATGCAAACTCGGTTTCCAACCCTTAAATAACTCAAAAGGTGTCTTTGGGACAGTCTTGGTCGAAACTCGGTTTAATATGTACACTGCCATCTTAAGTGCTTCAGTCCACAAAGATTTAGGAAGTTTGGAGCTGCTAAGCATACTACCCACCATGTCCAATAAGGTTCGATTTCTTCTTTCCGCTACGTCATTTTGGTCCGGAGAACCAGGCATAGTATATTGGGCAACTATCCCATGCTTTTGAAGAAACCTTGCAAATGGACTAGGTGTTTGTCCATCTTTAGTGTATCTATTATAGAATTCTCCACCCCTATCGGATCTCACGATCTTAATTTGCTTATCGCATTCTTTCTCTACTTCCGCCTTAAATACCTTAAAGGCATCTAATGCTTTATACTTATTATGAATCAAATAGAGATACATGTAACGTGAGTAATCATCTATGAAAGAGATGAACTATTTTTGACCACATGAGTCCATATCCGGACTACAAATATCTGTGTGTATGATTTCTAATATTTCTGTACTCCTCTTGGCACCTTTCTTTGTCTTGTTAGTCTGCTTTCCCTTTATGCAGTCCACACAAGTATCACAATCAGTAAAATCTAAAGTACTGAGTACTCCATCATTTACTAATCGCTTAATTTTTTCTATGGAGATATGTCCCAATCTCCGATGCTACAACATAGAGGAATGTTCTTTCACAACACATCGTTTTATACCAGCTTTATCATGAACATGCATCGCATCATAATAGGCATTGTCTTGTAAATTAATTCGAAAAAGACCATTAGACAAAGTACCACTCACGACAATTTCAGATTTAAATGATAAACAGAAGTTTGAATCTGAAAAGTTAAAAGAGTATCCCAAAGGTACAAGTCTTGAAACTGAAATTAAGTTTCTAGAAAAACTAGGAACATAAAAGGTCTTTTCCAAATTTAAAACAAAACCACTATTGAGAACTAGTCTATATGTCCCAATAGCTTCCACATGTGAACGCATCTTGTTTCTTGAATAGATGCTTTGTTCACTTCCCACTGGCTTCTTATGGTTTTGAAAACCCTGCAAGGAATTCGAAATATGGATTGTAGATCCAGAATCAATCCACCAAGTGTTGTGACTTACACAGTCATATTAGATTCATAACAAACACAAGAGATTTGATTACCTTTCTTCTCGAGCCAAGCCTTAAATTTGACACAATCCTTCCTTATATGCTCATTCTATTTACAAAAGAAGCATTTGGATTCTTTCTTAATGTCAGCTTGGGGATGTATTTTACCTTTTCCCTTATGCTTGCCATAACTCTTATTCTTTCCTTGTGTTGCCAAATGAGTACTTTCTCCCAATTCCATAACCAGTCTTTCTTCCTCTTGAACACACATGGTCATGAGTTCATTAATAGACCATTTATTCTTATGTGTGTTATAAGAGATCTTGAAATGTGCATACTGTTGTGGGAGGGTGTTCAGAATATAATACACAAGAAATGATTCAGATATCTCAACCTGAAGGTTCTTAAGCTGAGCTGCAATGTTCCTCATTTGCATGATGTGCTCACGCACACCTCTAACACTAGTGAGTTTCAATGATGAAAACTTCATAATCAGGGTCATGGCATGTGCCTTCTCAGAACTTCAAATTATGCATCTATGGCCTCAAATAAAGCCTTAGCATTGCTATGCTGAGCAACCGAACCACGAATACTAGGAGATATCTTAGCTCTTATAAACATGGTACAAACGCGGTTGGACCGCTCCCATTGGTTATAAAGAGCTATCTTAGCTGGAGTGCTCGAATCAGTAGGAGCAAGTGGTTCGTCTTTCCTTATAGCATAATCAATGTCCATCCACCCCAATTGAAGAAGAACTGACTCCTTCCAAACTTTATAGTTCTCACCATTCAGAATGGGAACATCAAACTTAAATTCAGAGAAATTCACAGGTTGCGAAACTGCATATCAAATAATCATGCTCATGTCACAAAATTTGAGGCAAATATAAATAAATCATGTTTTACCAATGTAAACATGTCACAATATGAATCACATAACATAAAAACTACCCGTGGGCTAAGTTTTTAATTTAAATAGATTCATAATTACTTCATGAAGAAACTATCATATTATATGCATTTTCTTAATCCCTGTGGGTAAATTAAGAAAAATAATATGATATTTCATCCTAATTAATCATATTAATATAATGAAAATTCCTGTGGGATAAAATTCATCATATTAGTATAATTAATTACAATTAATGTCCATTTCTAAATATGATTCGAATGCTCTTAATATATAATTAAATTAATTAAAGATGTTGTGGCCACTCTCTAATTAATTAATTATATGGACCATTGGACATTTAATTTCATGCATAAAATATTCATAAAAATGCATAAAATGACATAATAATAAATAAATACATCAAAGGGCAGAACAGTAAATACATCGGCCAAGGACAGGATCGTAAAATTTTTGAAATGGCAAAACAGAAATTTATGAATTTGCGTAGGGGCAAAAACGTAAAAACAGCCCCGAGGCCACACCAGGCACATGCCGAGCACACGCCTGGCAACCGCCGTGGGCAGTTCCGCTCGCGTGGACTCCACGCGCCATCGGTTGGCGCACGCATGGATCCCACGCACACAGCGTTTGCGAGCGCGTAACAACGTGTGGCGCGTGGAACCAACTGTAGCGCACACGTGGAGACCACACGCCTTCTTCCTCGCGCGACAGAGTTGTTTTCTTCGCCATTTTTCGCCGTGCCGCCACGGTTTCGCCGGCCGTTTCTTCTCGGTAGCCCATCTCAAACACAAATTAATAGTGGGTTTTGAAGAGCATGCCGGCACGATCACATGGGTTCAAGTTTCGGCGAAAACGACGAAGAAATAAGCCCCAAATCATAAGAAAAACTCCTCAAACGCAAATCCTCAACCACCATGACTTCCGTCGCCCGATTGGCCTCCGGCAAACACCGATATACTGGAAAAACTCATGGCCAATGTTCCTAATGGCGGCGCGCCCGTGCGGGTCCGAAATCAAGGGGTGGGTCGCCGAATTTTGCCCGGAATTTGTGAGTTTCTCTCTTGGCCTCATAACTCCGAATTACTGTTCATGTTCCAAAAACCCGAAAATACACCCAAAACACACAAAATACAACAAAACAAGACAGAAGCTTTTAACACTCTCTAATACCAAATGTAAGACAAAATAATTCATATGCGGAAGTCAGGATCGATTAAAGACAAACCTCCAGCCATTGTTCTTGTTTTCGTTTGTTTGAAAAATCTGAAAATTCAAGAAAATAATAGGACGCACGCTACTACCCCAATTCACTCTCGTACTAATGGTGTATATTATGAATGAGAGAGTTTGAGTTAGACCTTGTAGTTGCCCATTAGAATGAACGATCATTCCTTTATAAACCGTCTTCCATCAAGGCGGTTGCCAAATGAGCAGTTGCCACGAAAAAGTACTAATGTGGAAAAACCGTATGTTGAATAACCATTACTTTAAGAGAAAATATGGGTCCGTAAATGTGGGATCATAAAAATAAATAACAGTGTGGCCATGTCTTGCGCTGCACCGCTCCCCAATAGCCATGCCTAACAAGTAACTGGCAATACTGACGCCCCCCTGGTTTCTCCGGTGTTCCAATTCGCCACAACCCTTCGCTGGCACACGTTCAAGTTTACGGCCATAACATTATTTTCTTTTGCCTCTTGGTGTCCGCAAAACCCAATTCAAAGTCAACTAAGGATTTTGTCCTCACTCTGACAAGTTTTTGCAGGTTTGTCGAAGGTCTCTCCTACGGCTAGCAAGCTTTTGTTTTCTCTGGTGTCCACGTTGCGGCACCATCAATGGCTGAGAATTGGTAGAAAAGAATAATACAAAAAAGAATAAGAAAAGGAGAGAGCGGCCATAATTCAGGGCTTCACTTGGAGAGAGAGTGTGTTCAGAGTAGAGCAAAGGAGAGTGCTGCCGCAGCTCTTACGGGGAGAGAGAGCAATAGAGAGAAGGTTCACACCAATTCTTCCTCGACACCTCATCTTCATCCATGCAGAAATCTGAATCCAAGTGAAGCTTCGTGCTCCCTCCACCTTACGTTGTTGCACCCTCTGCAAGCTGTAACACACGGTCCGCTCAATCCCGTGACACTTCAACATCCCAGAGAACTCCGGAGCCCTTCTCGACGCCAATTCTGCAGATTCAGCGAACAAGCCCGCAAGCTCCTCAGCAAAAGCCTGCAAATTGTTCTTTCTTTGTTTTTGGGCGCACTTCACCTATCTGGTTCGTGGAGCTCGGTGTTCTTTTCTTTGCAGTTTTCCAGTGATTATCCCCACACCGAGGAGCCAAAATCCCAATTAGGTAGATTTCTTTTTTATTTTTTTTTTTATTTTTTTATGTATTATTATTTATCTTGTTCATTTATTTGAAATAATCACCAATGTAAGGATGAGATTTCCTGACATTGATAGTCCGATTTTCGCGCTCAAAATCCGACTCGCAATTACTTGGAAAATCGCAAATCCGATCTCACACTCAAAATTAGATTTGCGGTTTATTTAAAAATTGACCAACCCAATCTCATGCATGAGATATGATTCATCAATTTATGGATATCAATCATATCTTGTCTGATTTGGCGTTGTGTTGGTTGAATCAATTTTATTTTTTGTAAAAAAAAAAATAAAAAAGATCTAATATAGATTAGGTTTATTTCTTGTTTTAGGGTTTTTGCATATTTATGGTAGGAAATTATTATTTAGAATTTTTAAAAATAAAAAATACCACAAACATAAATTTAGGATGTTAGATTTTCGTTTCATTAATTTAAATTGCATGTTTAATTGTTTACCAATTTTAATTTCGAATTTTTGTAAAAGAAAAAAAAGAGAAAAAAAAGAAAAAAAAATAGAATTAGGGCATTCTTTGCACGCCATTGCATATTAGGGTAAAATTGCACATAGTTTAATTCTAGATAATATTTTTTAATTTATTATAAGTTTAGATAATTTTTTTAGATAGATTGCATTTTAGTTGGGGATTTCTAAGTTAGGATAACATTCTAGTTTAAATTAGGATTTGGCTTAACCTCATTCCTAATACAAATATCTTAATCTAGGTAGATAATTTTCGCATTTTATAATTTCGAATTTCAAGGAAAATAAAAAAAAATTGCTTTTAGAACAAATCAATTTCATTCTTTAGTATAGACTGCATTTTATTTATGTCATATAACTTAGGTCATATTGCCATGTCATATCGTTTGTGCTAGATTAGTAGCATGTATTGCATAAAGCATGACTCTCACTAATAAGTGAAAGAAAAAAAAAAAGGAAAAAAATTACGTGTTAATTAGAAATCATATCTAGGGTTGTTGATGTGAATTCTAATATAACAACGCATATGTTTTTGTTGCTATAAGGTAAGTCCTACAATTTATTCGTTGCTATGAGATGCTCGCCTCATATGTTAGGAAAATAGATTTAAAATTAATTCAAGCTGCCTGCAAAAACATTTCTAAACATAAAAGAATGGTACCGAAAGGGCATTAGAGAATCCTAGTGTAACCAAGTTCCCGTACCCAAAGTCTCTGGTTCATATGAGTAAAATAATTATCCCGTTATTTTACTTAGGTGTCTAACTCCTAGATAAATTCATTTAAAAAAAAATTCAGCCTAAGTCGCGAATTGGCCTAAGCTTGGGAGAGCCCGAGTTAAGTCTAGACTTAGTAATCTATTAGCCTAATTTTAGGTGATTCACACGAAAAATTTGGTCGCAACACCAGCTATTTCTTTTTTGCCTGTTTGAAGAATTTTTTGCCAACGTTCAGTCGAGTTTCTGCCTATACCGGTGACCTCACTTCCAGTCTCTAGCTCTCTTGGTTGCTGCGTTCTCATCGAGCTGAAGCATATCCCATTGAATTCACCCATTGCCCAACCGTGAGTCCACCGTCAAGTGCCGAACCACACCGGCCACATGTGGTCATCCATTGTTAGTCGAATTTATTTGCGTAATAATAAAAATCCCTATCTGAATCAATTTGAATGTTTCATTGCCTATTATGTCTTATCGATAAGTAACGTTTAGATTTTTTGAGATTGGTGGACATTATCAATTAGACTACATTTGATCGTTCAGATTTCTAATCAAGATAGGATTGAATAAGATAAGATATGAAATTAAGGGAATTTTGATATATCATATCCATATTTTGGTAATTACAGTAATAAAGTCAGATATATTCATATGTACATTGCTTGATATAAACGATAAAATGAACCAAAAATTTTACAAACAGAGATAGTAAAAATTTTTAAGGGGGTGCATGACAAACCATAATTTCTATTCCAGAAATAATTTTTCTATTCCAGACCTGTTTCTGGAATAAAAATCCGTTTGATAAACTTATTCCGTTTTTCTATTTCTTGAATAAATTTCTATTCCAGAAATAAGTTTGGAATAGAAATCAGAAGTAGAAATTTTCTACTTCTCTATTTCTAGAACAGAAATGAGAAATAAAAAATTTTCTCATCGTTCGTCAACCGGTCCTTCATCCGTTGCCGCCGAACACCGTCCATCGGTCGTCCACTGACCGCCGGCCCCCGCCACCGCTAGTTGCCGGCCGCCGCCGCTGCCACCCTCTGTCATGGCCATTTGCCGTCATTCGAAAGGAAGATATTGTGTTTTTTATTTTTAGAATAGAAATTTTGTATCGTTATCAAACAGTTATTTTTTCTTAGAAACTCTTCTAGAAATAGAAATAGAAAAATCTATTTATGTTCCAGAAACTATTTCTGGAATAGAATGATTGTCATGCGCGCCCTAATACATCATTTATTGCGAGGAAAATTTCTTACCTTTCACCAAAAATCATAAAAGTCGTTCAATGCCCGAGGTACCTAATTCACTGGCTAGAATTTGATCAAGCCTTGCATGAAGGCGCGCATGACAACCATTCTATTCCAGAAATAGTTTCTACAACATAAATAGATTTTTCTATTTCTATTTCTAGAAGAGTTTCTAAGCAAAAATAACTATTTGATAACAACACAAAATTTTTACTCTAAAAATAGAAAACACAATATCTTCCTTTCGGATGACGGCAGATGGCCGTGACAGAGGGTGGCGGCGGTGACAGCTGCGGGAGCCGGCGGTCGGCGGACGACCGATGGATGGTGTTTGGCGACAACGGATGAAGAACCGGTTGACGAACGATGATAAAAAATTTTATTTCTCATTTTTGTTCCAGAAATAGAGAAGTATAAAAGTTCTATTTTGATTTCTATTCCAAACCTATTTCTGGAATAGAAATCTACTTAAGAAATAGAAAAACGGAATAAGTTTATCAAATGGATTTCTATTCCAGAAACAGGTCTGGAATAGAAAAATTATTTCTCGAACAAAAATTCTGATTTGTCATGCACCAGTGAAGGCTTGATCAAATTCTAGCCAATGAATTAGGTACCTCGGGCATTGAACGGCTTTTATGATTTTTGGTGAAAGGTAAGAAAATTTTCCTCACACTAAACGATGTATTAGGGCGCGCATGACAACCATTCTATTCCAGAAATAGTTTCCGGAACAGAAATAGATTTTTCTATTTCTATTTCTATTTCTAGAAGAGGTTCTAAGCAAAAATAACAGTTTGATAATGACACAAAATTTCTATTCTAAAAATAGAAAACACAATATCTTCCTTTCGGATGATGACAGATGGCCGTGACAGAGGGTGGCGACAACGGCAGCAGTCGGCGACTGGTGGCGGAGGGGGGCTTGCGGTCGGTGGACAACCGATGGACGATGTTCGGCGACAATGGATGAATGACTGGTTGACGAACAATATAAAAAATTTTATTTCTCATTTCTGTTCCAGAAATAGAGAAGTAGAAAATTTTCTACTTCTGATTTTTATTCCAAACTTATTTCTGGAATAGAAATCTATTCTAGAAATAGAAAAGCGGAATAAGTTTATCAAACAGATTTATATTCCAGAAACAAGTCTGGAATAGAAAAATTATTTATGGAATAGAAATTCTAGTTTGTCATGCACCTCGTAAGTTGCCCGCTTAGTTCTTGAAATGCTTAAGTTCTGCACCTAGGATTTAAAAGGTTTAAGATTCCTTGTCTAAGAATTCGGAATGCCCAATCTTAACTTAAGATGCCTAAGATTTCTCGTCTCAAACTTTGAAATGCCTAAAGTTTCTCACCTAGAACTTAAAATGCCTAAGCTACTAATTTTGGAATTTGAAATATCTAAGGTTCCACATCTAGGACTTAGGAACGAAAGCCAATTGCTTGGGGCATATGGTAACGTTTCTATTCCATGAAATAATTTCTTTTTAGAAATAGTTATTCTATTTATATTCCCTAGAACAATTTTTAAGTAAAACAATGCATTTGGTAACTATACAAAAATTCTATTTTTGAAATAAATAAAAAAAGAATAGAAATGCGTTTGGTACAATCCATAAGTTTTTTGTATTTTTTTCATTTTTTTTTCTTCTTACTCACTTGTCACTACCACCGCCTGCCAACCGCCAACTACTTTTCTATTATGGGGAATAAAAAAAATTAGTTGACATTACCAAATGAATTTCTATTCCTTTTTTGTTCAAGATAACAAAAGAATAGAAATTAAGAGAATAGAAACATGACCATCCGGGCCTTTAAAATCTTTGATACCACTTGTCAAGGGCCAACACTTAAGATTAGACCATGCGGTACTTAGGCAAGTGTTTAGAGAGATGTTTTAAGGGAGATGGTACATTATTGCTTAATTATTGAATGGTAAAACGAGGGGAGAACACTCTGTTTATACATAAGTTATCTAATTATATCCATCGATTGCTAGTTGATCCAACGAAATCCCATAGCTATCTCCTTGGCCTATTGAGCCTTGAAGACCTCCAATTCGTGATATGCGCGTGCAATGCGCTATTGTTTTTGCACCAAAAGTAAAACAATGATCATTCTCGTACTCTTAAAAAGTCACCTTTTTGTGATTTATTCGTTTAATTACACTGAAAATTGTTATAGAATAGGGCGTTTTCTATATTCTCTTTGTTTTTGTCTTTTCCCTTTTTAAATACAAATAGACAAGCGATACTTGTCCCAAATGATTTAATAAATTGGGGTCTTTTAATTTAATTTTGAAAGGGAGTTACCTTAAGATTTAGATCTTTTAATTTAATTTTAAAAGATTTAGATGTTAGCTTCATCGATGTCATCAAAATTATGTGCTGTTTCCTTAGAGCTCACACCATATAGCTGAATCTTTGATTTACAAGTTGACGAAATAAACAACTTCAATGGGATAATGAAGCAAGAAGGGAGTTACCTTAAGAGAAAGAGGGTTTGAATATTGAAAATAAGTGGAGATGTTTTTGAGCGATTATTCAAGGAAGTAGTGGAAATTGCAACGGATTTAATTAATCCAACATTTTAGGGTTAATAATAAGCACTAACCCTTGCACACGCTCGCGCTTTGCACCACAACTAAAATAACCATCATGTTCGACAAAATAGTGACTATTGTGATTTATTTTTGGCAAAAAGACACTGCTGGTTGTTAAATTTTCTTTTTCAATTTGTTCAATCAGATTTTTGAACTATATATATATTGTGGAATTGGATCCTCAAATCATGCCTTTTTGTTCGACCAAAAACCAAGTCGTTGATCATAGGGGCCGTGCTGGGCCGTGCTGGGCCGTGCTTGGCTAGGCATCGATGGGGTCACCAAATCCTGGTCAGATTTGGCCTTGGGTCACATAACCATGGCATGATTTTTTTTTTCTTGAAGTTCCTTTTCTTTTTCCTAATATCTATTTTTTTAACATTCCTCATTTTTAAGTCCATTTTTAAAGCCACGTAAGATACTATGTCAACATTTAAGGGATACATAATGACGTTTTCTTAATGTATAAAGATACCACGGGTTCTTGCGCTTTTTTGAAATTATTCAATCAAGTTCTTAAACTCTACGATGTTTCTTGAACGCATTGAAAAAGTGTTATATATCAAGGCATTTTTTTTTAAATATTCTTTTCATTGTTTTCGTTATTATTTTCTATACATATGAAAACGTGTTGGAAAAGTTAACTAGTATTTGTCCCAAATGCTTAATAATTTGTGCTCCTTAGTTTAACTCCAAAAGATTAGATGTTAGTATTGTCAGTGTAATCAAACCCTTTAATGTTCCTTTTCCTCGTAACCATATTTTCAAATCTTTATACACTCGAAAGATGGAGAGGAAAGTAACGGGATAATAAAAGAAAATCGTGTAAATTTTTAGATAAGTCAAATTTCCTATCATGTCAAGGATAAATCTGGAATAAAAGCAAAATAAGAGACAAATTCGTATGTTTCCCGAAATATAACAGATCGTGCGCCTATTTTTAAGGTCAAGTTGCTCCGGCCCGGCCCACGGTCGTCGTCTTCTCCATCAGTGCCGCCCGCAAGCCTAAAGAAGCGTAAACCCCAAAAGCCAAAAATAGGCTCTGGTTTGGCAGTTTTCGTGTCCGTTACTATAGTTGTTCTTTTATTTATGATGAGGGAGAGGCAAGAAAAGGTGGCTAAAGCTGCAGGGGTTCCGGAGAATGAAACCAGTGATCTACCAACAATATTGGCAGGGTATGTCTTTGTCGATAACCTCAAACAGGCCATAGATCTTGATGCCGTCGTCAAAGCCACAATGAAAGATGCCAATAAGCTCAGTTGCGGTACTTTCAGCACAGTTTATAAGGAAATTATGCCTTTGGCACTGATTCTGTTGGTAAAGAGACTGAAATCTGTTGATCGATCCATAATTCATCATCAAAACAAGATGATTAGCGAACTAGAAAGGCTTAGCAGACTCTATCATGATAACCTAATGCAGCCTATTGGGTTTGTGATTTACGAAGATGTTGCCCTTTTGCTGCATCACTACTTACCAATTGGGACTTTAGGGCAGTTACTGCATGATATACCAAGAAACCCGAGTATGAACTCGACTGGCCTCAGAGACTATCGATTGCTATAGGGGTAGCTGAGGGTTTGGCTTTCCTTCATCATGTTGCAGTGATTCACCTCGATATATCTTCAGGAAATGTATTCTTAGATGCAAATTTCAATGCCGTGGTTGGGGAGGTTGAGATATCTAAGCTCTTAGATCCATCTCGAGGCACTGCAAGTATTAGTGCAGTGGCGGGATCCTTCGGGTATATTCCTCCAGGTAAGTTTCTCTGAAAACACTAATGATGTTTGCTTTTTCCTTCTGAATATATATTTCTAGCCCGTGAGGCATGTGCTGTTTAGCCCCCTTTTTTGAACTATCTCCATGTTTTATCTGCTGACTGTTCACTACAATGCTCAGAGTATGCATATACGATGCAAGTCACTGCACATGGAAATGTGTATAATTTTGGTGTAATTTTGCTCGAGATCCTTACGATTGTTGGAAATTGGTGATCCATTTTCAACAAAATCTAGAAGCTACTAACTTAATGGAGAAGGAATGAGTCGGCAACATTGCACGTGCATGCAAGAAAAGATGAAGAGTCCAAGTTGAACTTGAAGACTCTGTGAAGAAGCATCAAAGAAAAACCTAGAACAAGCTAGAGAAATCTATGTGCATGGGAAACACGTGAAGAAGCCTCAAGCTGATCAAGAAAAGATGGGCACATGTTATAAAATATTATATGAGCTTCAAGAAGCAGAAAAGCAAGCTTCAACTTACTAACTTGAATGTAAAGGAAAGCCTACAATTGTTGACTCTTAACCATGAAGGAAGAAGGAACGATAAGCTTGGAAGAAAGAAGAACAGAAAAGCAAAGTCAACTTGGACTTTGACTAGAAGAGAAGAAGCCGCACAAGCAGAAGACAAAGAAGCTGCAATTTTATATTATTTTATGTACTCTTAGTCGGTAGAATAAGGCGGTGAGTTCACACCTATAAATATGCTTGTACTTGATCATTTGAGACATGTGAGGGGAAACCCTCCACCGTGTGTGAGGTCCAACCTTGTGTGGGAAAACCCTCCACCGTGAGAGGTCTTAGACCTCCACCAATCTCCATCAAACTATTTTGTTTAATTAATGAAACTATTTTCTCTCAAATCTGATAATTGAGTGGGACATTATGACTCAAATCTCTCAGCTTCGTATCATCCCTGGAAAAGGTCTTAGATATAAAGATCAATTCTCTGAGTTTGTTAATATTCAGAGACTCTTTTCCATTCAGATGAGTTTATTAGATCTAATCATGCAAAAATTGCTAGAATCTTGTTCGGAATCCCATTCAGAATTCGCTCAAAAGTGTTCCCATCATTTATGGGAAAATCCAGAGTTCTTTGTTCGTCTTCCTTTAAAAAAGAATGAAGATATAAATCCAACCAAGGCGAGTCATATGGGAATGAAGCCAAAACATCTGGCTTTAGCTCAAAGGGAATGCTCAGAATTATTGTAACAAGGCCTCATTGAAATCTCCGATTCTCAATGGGCTTGTGAAGCCTTTTATGTCAATAAGTGTGCCGAGCAAAGCAGAGGAAAAATGAGACCGGTGATCAACTATCAACCTCTCAATCTTTTTCTCCAAGATGATAAGTTCCCTTTACCATCTAGAGATTCTCTCTTTATTAGTCTAACCAAGGCCCATATCTATTCCAAATTCGACCTCAAAGCCGGATTTTGGCAATTGGGCATCCATGTGACACCCCGAACCCTTCGCAGGTCGTCACCAGCGCCGGTGTTACATCTTTTACCATCTCTATCTCTTGGCTAAATTAAGCCTTGCCAGATTACAGGCATTTTTTTTAAAGCGGTCCCATGCGCGACTCATAGCGGAAGCAAAATTCACATCGTCATCTATCTCCCTTCTAACCCATGATACAAATACACACCAACTAAACATCATGATTTTTATAAACAGCTTCGACGCTTGGCTTACATACATATATAAAGCATGATGGGGTTTCCTTCGGGTCGGTACAAAAAAAAACAAGAAGGGTTAGGACTCTGCCATGTCCTACCTAAACTCTCAAAAAGAAACCTCGATCCTTAACATCATGTGAACAAAGAACCCTCCCATCGAAAGCGTCAGTTTTCTACATCAAAAAGTGATCTAGCTCCTACTCCTCGCGTACAGGTCTCACACCCAACCCGGTGTGTCAGGTGGTGGCGGCGGCAGCATCCCTTGCATCGCTCCATCCCGTCGAACGTGCACAGACAGGAACTCTTGTATGATAGGGCCCCCAGCTAGGCCGATATCATACATAACTATCGCACTCGGATAAACGTCAATCCGGGCACAGAGGGACAGTCTATCTCCGTACACTCCACCTCAACATCAGACGGTAGACCGTAAAATACCCCACGCGAAACAGCAGGTAGCGGCATAGTGCTAATCTGAAATGTTATCCCCAAAAGGGGTGAGTACAACCACTCAGCAGATAGGGAAATCCAATAACAACTCAGTGCACCATGCATACCATCATACAATGCAGGCATTGCTTACCTTTTTGATGTCAAGCGTATTCATGCATCATTATAGCATATATATCATCATCATGGCCATGTATCATCATGCATATCACATCATCATTAACCATGCATCACCGTGCATATCACATCATCATTAGCCATGCATCACCGTGCATATCACATCATCATTAGCCATGCATCACCGTGCATATCACATCATCATTAGCCATGCATCACCATGCATATCACATCATCATTAGCCATGCATCACCATGCATATCATATCATCATTAGCCATGCATCACCATGCATATCACATCATATCATCATTAGCCATGCATCACCATGCATATCATATCATCATTAGCCATGCATCACCATGCATATCATATCATAGATCAATTTCCACTTTTACTTATCAATTGATCCCCACATTATCTTTTCTCAAATCATCAAATTCACCATCATCACCATCCCTTCGGGCAGAAACCTCCGACAGGGATCCCAGCATTCCAGCCATCTCATGGCCACTGGGCTTCCGGCCCCCCACATTCCGGGCATCTCGCATCTCAACTAGCATTACGAGGCATTCCCTTCGGGCAGAAACCTCCGACAGGGCTTCTGGCCTTTACCCTTCTAGCCGGGGATCTCGCACCCCAATCCTGGCATCGTGAGTCACTCCCTTCGGGCAGAAACCTCCGACAGGGCTTCCGCCCCCCCACATTCCGGGCATCCTAAAACTCCCAGGGAATCTCTGGAATTACGCCACCAGGCCACCAGACAACATCCTCCGCCACAACCTCTTACTCACATACCACTTTCCACTTTTATCATTCTTTTCATCTTATTATTTCATGGCATATGATTCACACACACGCATCATGATTCATAATCATACATGCATCAATGCCATATAACAATGCATCATATTCATGTGCATACATACACCCATGTCATATAACAATGCATTATAACTCAATAAAACTCTTGGCCAATAAAATAATCCACTTTTTATTTTATTATTATTTTATTATTATATTTATTTATTTTCATAAATATTATATTTAATATTTATGATTTTCCAAAAATCATAATATTCAAACAATCATTAAAAAAAACAATTAAAATCACAATTTCACACAAATTCATGGCCAAATTTGCATTTCACATAATTTCCCAAATTTCCACAAAATACACACAATATTCGGATAATGGCCAGATTACACAGTTTTCAAATTAATTCAATTAAAATACTCATATGACCTCCGAAAATTCCCAAATTTTACAGGGTGATAGCCAACACATTTTCGTGCATTTTTCATGAATAACACTAAGCCAAATTATTTTTATATTAATTTATACAACTCCATGAAGCTTCTGGAACCTCTACCGTTTCGTCCAGAACGTACATCACCGAAAAACTTAGGTTTGACCCATCAAATCTCTTTCGTTTCTTCTGAAATTCGAGTATGTTATGTATCAATGTGTCCTTTACAAGTTTCATGAAGAGATCTAGGTTAAATAACCGAAGTATGATCCTCTTTTAAGTCCTTGAAGTCTCGGGTGTCTCGGTATACTTCAACAGAACCAAACGTCTCAAAGATCTAACCGATTCACTAGGCTATACTCATTTTTTTCTCTTCAAATTTGAGTATGTTGTAGTTTAGGATGTTACCAACAAATTTCATGAAGACAACAAAGTGAGATCTCCAACAGAAATCAACATGCAACCAAGAAATCATCAAGAGGTCAGTAGGAAATTCGCAGATCTGAAGTCTCCGTATAACAGACCTTTTGACCCCTCATATCACCTTCGTTTTCCATGAAATTCGAGTATGTCATACTACAAGATGTTAGCTTCAACTTTCATGAAGACACCGAAGCCAAAATCACACTCCAAATACACATGCAAGCTCGAATAAGAAACTGTCTACCACAAACCGAACGGAAACAGTCACATAGCTTGAACACATCCAACCCTTACCTCGGTTTTTCGCCCAAATCACACCTAAAACCGAACATGCAACCAACAAAACAGACATGCAAGAGAAGTTAAGGACTCCACTTGCCTCCAAGATGAACGAACAGCAACGAACAACGGCGTACGGCGGCGTAGGACGGTCGGACAAGGCGGCGACGGCGAGACACGGCGGCTCCTCCCTCTCGGCTCCGCCTCCTCTCTCTCGGCCTCTCCTCTCTCTCGAATTCTCTTCCTCACTCTCTCCTTTCTCGGCCAAATGAAGAAAAACCGGTCACTCTCTCTCTCTTCATCCCTCTTATACTCCCCTAGGCTCATCATAGGTAATGATTGATCCACCACACCTATGGCCAATGCATGCTCTTCCTTTGGCCACTTGTAATTTCAATTTTTGAATTCAATTTGGGCTTGGGCTTGGGCTTAGGCCCAACCGGCCACTCCTTCTTGGGCTGGTCGACAGCCATCTCTTGGGCCCAATGGGCCGACTAGCTTGGCCCACCAAGCTTTAGGCTAATGGGCCCAAGGCCCATTTCGAATTTTATCCTTTTTTTTTGAAATTCTTTTTATAAATATTCTTGAATTCCAATTTCCATCTTGGCCAAAGTCTTGGAATATTTTTAATTATTGAAATTTAAATCATATGGCCAAGCATTAACTAATTAAATTTAAATTTCCACAATACAAGCAAAATTCATCAAATTAAAGGACAAATTGGCTAAAGCATAAGCCATAAAATTCTACCACCTAATTAAAGACATTTAACACACCTTAAAGCTTGGCTTTTAATTTCCGGGATGCCACAATCCATCCTGAAGACAGATCCAAAACAGGATTTTGTATCCTAAACCAGCACTTCCAATGGAAAGTTCTTCCTTTTGGCCTAAAGGTAGCACCATCTTTTTTCCAAAAGGCCATGTGTCGTATTTCCAACCAATCTTGTCAAGTGCAGCTGTATACATCGATGATATTCTGCTCTACAGTCCTGATGAGTAGTCACACTGTCAACTCCTTGAGCAGTTTGCAGAAATCGTGAAAAAGCATGGTATTATGCTCTCTCAAAGGAAAATGAATATTGCCCAGACAGAAATCGAATTTCTTGGTATGCACCTCAACAAAGGTACATACTATCTAGGGCCAAATATCGCTCAAGAATTATTGAAGTTTCCTAAAGATAATTTCACGACAAAACAAGTTCAGCAATTTTTTGGGATAATCAATTATCTCAGGATTTTTGTCCCAAACATTGCAAAGCTCCTGATTCATTTGCAATCCATGCTGAAAAAGAATTCCCCATCTTGGGGAAAAACTTAGACCAAAACAGTTGCTGAGCTTAAGGAGATTATGCAGAATCTCTCACCATTACAAATACCATTAATAGGAAAAAGAATTCTCCAAACTGATGCTAGTGATGAATACTGGGCAGCCATCCTGTTCGAACAAATTTATGGTAAGATACACCTTTGTGCTCACAAAAGTGGAAAGTTTTTTCAAGTTGAAATACATTACCATTCCACTTTCAAAGAAATTCTAGTAGTAAAAAATGGAATAAAAAAAATTTGAGTTTCATCTCATCGGCCATCACTTCCTGGTAGAATTAGACATGTCATCTTTCCCTCAGATGACCAAGTTTAAACAAAAACAGATTCCAAATTCTCAACTGCTTCGATGGGCTAAATGGTTTTCAAAATACTCTTTTGAAACCAAACATATTCCGGGAAAAAAGAATGTGCTTGCTGACTTTTTGTCAAGACCCAAAGCACCAGCTGAAATCAACATGTACATCAAAAGGCCTACTTTCCATATACTCAATCATGGCGTGAAATACAAGATTGAGAAGATCAAGGATTTGCCAAGTTGGAAATATCTCCAAGAGATTATTAAACAAATCCAGAATGACAGTCTTATGGAAAACCTTGGAAATCTCATGTGGCAATGCCATGCAGACTTGTTCAGGTTCAATGGAGGTTCGATTCTTTATCCTTTTGGATTAAATTCAGACTATCCATTCATTCATCCTCTTATCTGGAAGGAAGATGATTTCCCTAATCAACTCAAGACGTTATTGTGGTACTTAACCAATAAGTACTTAATAGCTTTTAAAATTCCAACCAGGAGGTTCATTGCCAACCTCACCAGGATATTCTTGCTCGGAAGAAACATCGAGAAAGAATGTGATAAAAATCTTTTAGATTTTCTAAATTAGTTCCATCATCCTACTCATTGGAAACATCTCCTCGAAAAGGAACTGAGAACCATGACACCAAACCTCGAAGTCCACACCATCTTGTTTTTCCGACGTCCATGGTATTTTTTCAGAAATAATGGCAATATTCTCGACGTCCTACTGGATATAGGAACCACGTCCTATAAACCTCATTTGGATAGTGGAAAAGCCCGGATTCACAAATCTTATCCAAGATGTGTTAGATTTTGTGAACATAAGTACCGAGAACTCCAGAGAATCTTATGCCAAGAAAACAAAACCATTCCTGAAAATGTTTGGAATAATGTACCCACTACGTGGGATCATTATGACCTAGCACCAGAAGCTAAAGAAGCACTCATGCAATACAAACAAGCTGCATCGTCCCAAGAGCATGAAATGACAAGCGAAGATGACATTGTCTAGTCTACTCAAGACCCCTATGCACGCTTTGGAGGTCCTCTATCCCAGAATCCCTACGAATAGGGACCTTCGTCATTATTTCAAAATATGGACACATCCTTTTATGCACAACCATCCAATTGGCCTCAGCCAAGCATTCCTGCCAATACTACAAGTGAAAATACGAATTGGGCAAAAGAAGAAGCATCCCATTGGGCTCATGAACAAGCATCCCCATCAAGAAGACTGAATCAAATTCTCTCACCTGAAGACCTTGAAGCTCTTGAACAGAAATATGAGGCACATCTCCTAGAAGACAGCTCAGATGACTCGGGGTGGATTTGGTGAAGTGGGTTCACAGTGCTCCGGCAAGAGGGGAGACCCCGGAGCAAATTCTCGATGCGAGGCTCAGCACGGTCAGTTTTACGTGGAGAAAGGAGATGCTTGCCGCTTTGAAGACTGCATTGCTCTGCACCGGTGGCATCCCAGTGAAACGCCCAAAAATGAAGAAGGTTGTGGAAATGCTTCAAGAGGTAAAGCAGAACTGATCATCTCATACTTTTAATGCCATTGGATCTACGGTCCAGAATTGGTAATCTTCAGGGCCTAGAAGATTGTAACCGGTGGAAGCACAATGCATCTGCTGGAAAATGTCATTCTTTGAGGGACATGGCAAGTTCACTACAATGCTCATCATTCATCGACTAGATTTGATCAGGTTTGGAGCTCATGTTGATAACATTCACTAGTAGTGGGAAAAAAAAATTGCCTAGAAGGCATCAGTTTTACTGAGCTTTTTATTTTATAGTGGGCCTCCAAATGTAATTTTGATGTTCTCTAGTTGGAACTGTGTTGAGTTCCTTGCTATTATACAAATCATATCAACACTTCAATGGGAGTTTTCTGACCTTGAAGAGGGTTATTAGCTTATTCTGAGTTGAACTCCGAGCGCTTTTCATGGGAGGCATTGGATTTAAGATGCAAAAATGTTATTTTCGTTCCAAGTTTTCGATTAAAAAGAAGTATTTCACCATTTAGTTCAATTACTAGTATTGAGCGGTCTTGGGCCAATCTTCGCCAGCTTCAGGCTGACATTGCCGACTCAATTCTCCATATCCTACCATACCTGACTCTCGTTTGTGGTGAATGTAATGCTATCACGAGCTGCAATTGCCGAGGTCCGTGACATCGCTAAGTCACCCAACGGCAATGAAGTTAGCCTATTATAACAAAAGCCGCTAAATGTGTAGGGCGAGATAAGCAGCAGCAGCAGTTGCAGCAGCACTACCGTCGATCAAAGTTTCCAGATTTCCCATTGTCTCCGATGTCCAACTCTTAAGAGAACCAGAGAACGGGACGCCACTCTCTCCTAGTCTCTTCTGTTTCATCGTTTAAGAACAGCTACCTGTGATAATAATCCCATAGATCTCTTCAGGCGATTTCCTGAGTTCCGTGCATCCTGAGACATCAAAGAACAGCGAACTCTGAAGCTTACAAACAGAACGTGGTAGTTTCTTCATTTGGCAATTTTCTCGCGAGTCAAGATATTGCAGCTGCATTATGTCGCCTATGGAACTAGGCAACTCCTCAAAGCTTGAATGGTGCAGGTCGAGAACCATTTGATACTTACACTTTGAGAGGCGCGTACTAGCAAATTTTCCCTTAAATTCAAGATTGGCAAACCTTGCATGCATCGTGCACGACCTGCTTCAGTTTAGGTTGTTCGTGGATCTCGAGATCTCATCGTCATTCAAATGCTTTTTGTATCAAAGTCTCTGAGAATGAAATATATCTGCTGCATTATGGAATTCTGTTAGCGTTCAAAATTCCAGTCAGATGAAGCTAGATCTTGTACATGCATTTTCGAATAGCAAAACCTCGCCGAACTCCTTAGCTTCTTGGAAGAAGGATCTCGACGATTAATCTTTGACATAATTTCTGCCAACTTATACGAGGGCTTGGTCTTAGTTCGCCGGACGTATGAGTCCACATGCGCTCCAAAGATTACTCAAAAGAGAGCTGGGTTGCCAATGTTTGGGAAACCAACGAGTCTAGGGTCCTCTCAAGGGAAAATCTAGAAAATTTTCTTTAGTCATCTGAAGTTATTGGAAAATTTCTGATACCGTTGGTAAAAAAAAGCATGAAAAGTAATTTGATTTTCAAGTAACCTGTTGATGATTTACCAGCTTTCAAGTTGTATAGTATTTGTAACATATGCATTGCAAATGGATTGATTGAATCATGATTTCAATGGACGACTTTTCATATAAATGAAAAAAGAATATCAATATTAACTTGTGGGCACATCATTTTGTTCCTATCTATTAAATTTGTAATAAATAATCCTATGGAAATAAGAAATGCATACATCAACAATGGGTAGAAATTTTTCCTTCGGTATAGCAATAAAAAAATAATGGGGACATAAAAAAAGTTGAATTTTCAAATCTCATAATGTAAAGACTTGCAACAAAAAATTTTGTCAATAGAAAGGTCACTAAATATCAGGATTTATTTTGTTTGGTCCTTTTTAAAGTTAGCGTCGGTCGGCAATTGGAGGAGACAAAAGTACTTGATAGGGGTTCATCATCCTTACAAACTCATTGCAAACTATTCTTGGAATGAATGCACCAATTTTGGAGTAATAGGGAGAAAGCTACATGATTGGTCCTTGCCAGACTTTTCCTAACCACGAATTCGAACAAATGTACTTGCGAGACTAGCGTTGAGAAGGCTTTGAGCAATTAGCCCTTGTGCATTTATATTCATAAGATCTCTAGTCTTAGGAGCAATAGGGGGAATGACATAATTTTCTATGTAGAAATGAAGTAAAACGAATTACAAATGGAAAAAATTAATGTGGTTCTTTAAGTACATTATTTCGATTAAATCCTTTAAATAGTCTAGTGAAATAATTATACAACGATCGAGTGACTGACACTAATTTACTAAAATAAGATTCAATGGTGTATCATGATTTCATACATTATCCATAAATGAAAAATAAACCTCGTTCGAAAAGACTTCAAACTCATAAATGAAAAATAAACCTCGTTCGAAAAGACTTCAAACTCATGTAATGCGCAAATATGACATTCTCTGTAGAGAAATTTGTAGTACTAACGCAAGCAAATACTAAAGAACAACACCCATTCAAGATAAAAAGGAAAAAAATTACAATATCAATGGCCATCATTTTCATCATTGAAAAGGAAAGAGATTGACGAAGGGATTAGCAGAGTTCACGATCAAATCTTTGCGGAGATCCATAGAGAATGACAACTAGATCATGGAAATTCATCAGTGCAAAAGGAAAAAAAGAGAGAAGGAAATGAGCTTAAGAGCAACTATGCTATGGTATTATGGTTTTTATTGTTGTGTCCTACAAATTTGTAATTTTTTGATATTCTATTTACCAAGTTATTTTTCATTAGTTAGCTAAATTATTATTTTTTTTTTATGGATGTAAGATTTCTTTCAATAAAAACTGATGTACAATTTTTTTTTTTTGGTATAACAAAATATGTAAAGATTTTGGTTCTTGTAAGTTTTTCCAATTTTTTTAAAAGAATAATAATAAGTGGGAGCCGTATATTTTATATGTTGTGTACATACTGGGTAAGCAATTACAGCATATAACAATATTATACCTTAATCTCCTTTTCTTTAAAAAAACTTCATAGCGAAGAATTAATCATTCTAGAGTGCATTGTGCTTTGCAGCTTGAAAAGAATTTTTATGGTCCTCGCTTCATCCACACGCTTCTTTTGAGCCATTATGCTAGTACATATTAAAAGAGCATTGTTGATAACTTTTCACTTTCATGAATTGCATTGTGAGAGTTATGCATTTTATTTGATCGTGGAAAGTAAAAAAAAAAAATTATTAAGAAAGAGCGGTTATGTTGAAAATCATATTACAATTAGTCACAAGAAGTCAAAGTCACCTTCAACAATCATGAACATGTAGATATGTGCAACTAGTTTGATTTAACAAATTAATTGAGGACGTTTTGACATTCTTATAATAAGATTGAGAAAATAGTTTTTCAAGTTAGGTTGAAGTGAATAGGTTTTGCTATGGATGATTTGATATATTATTGTTGTAGAATATTTTCCTAACCAGTTACAAATCACTTGTTTCTAGATATTTGGTGATCATTACAAATGCAGATTTTGAGATTCATCCATGCCAAAAAACTATTGGCAATTGCAGGTTGTAAACAAGGATTTTTTTTCTCGAGTTGTTATATCACAATTCAAAGCCCACAGAATTTGGCCGCCTGGGTCTCCTCCCACAGCCCATGTCCGACCAAATTGATTGATGGGTTTCGAAGAGAACGTTGGGACGGATGAATAATTTCAAGATCTAGCAAAAACGACTAAGATATCGACCGGAATTAAGCCTAAAGCGATTCGCCCTAAAAAATCCTAACTACCAAAATTTCATCGCTCGATTAACCTCCGACAATTAGTAATATGCTGAAAAATTTAAGGATTTTTCTTCCTAATGGTAGTGTGACCATGTAGATCCATTATCGCGTGGTGGGTCGCCCGAATTTGGTCGGAATTTTAAATTCCGAGCCAAGCCATAAAAATATGAATTTACCCATACATAATTCAATGAAAATAAATAAAAATGCCAAAAATTTCACCAAGGCAGAGATTATAAACATGCTATGATACCAATTGTTAGATTAAATATAAATTAAAACCTAACGATTCCGATTTATCAATCACAGATAAATTTGTACAAAATTCGGGATCGATGTGCAGAAACATAAAGATCAATATACCTCTAGCCATTGATGAAAATTTGCAAAAGCAAAAACCTCAAAACCTTGGATGGATTCACGCAGCACGATCGGTATGCAGTATGGGGAACATTAGATTTGTACGTCCTATTCTACTAGCCAATACCCCCACAAACCTGATGGTGTGTTTTATGTAGTGATGGGGTTTGATCTAGACGACCTGACATTTTATTCCGTTTCTTACGTTACCGATATTTTCCATCAATATCGTTATGGTAACATATTAACGGGCAAATATCACGTAATAAATGTGGGTGATAAATTGGGCAATAAATTGGAACTAATTGGAAATACAATATTGTGATCATATTTAGAATAATAGATATACTACAACATCAATATCCCATCCCGATTATGGGAGGGCATGCCATCCAAGCGGGCTCAGTACACTCCGCTATGTCGAAAAATGTTGTTTGGTCATTTTTTTTTTTTTTTTACTTGCCATTGGAAAAACAGCAGGGGGAATCGAGAGAGCTCATGAACCGCAGATGACGAATGCCAACGTGGTCTTGTATTTGGTAGGTGATACATAATGGCTATAGTAAAAACGTTCCAGATCATTCTATTTTACAAGCAATTGACGGAATATTAAGGTTTTAATATGGTGTGAGTTGACCATCTGCTCTTCTAGTTCATATATGTTAATGGCCATCTTTTTGTTTCCTACTCTCAGGCCGAAAAATGATTTCAACTTCGAAAGATCCCAACTTGGCTTAAATTAAGGACTGAACCCCTCAACCTCATTCTCTTCTACATGATGTCCAATTTAGGCAGTTTTGTGCTCTCTAGAGTAGTCATCAAATCAGTTAAGGAGGTGTTGAACTTATGAGGAACTGCATATATAATCATGAGTTCAAACAAACGCACCTGGGAGACTACCACTGACAGAGGCTTTGAGCAGATAACAGAAACTTTATATTGTTCACGCAATTAACCTCTGTGCATTAATTTTTCGTAAGATCCAATCTTAACCGAAAAAGGAGAAAAAAACAATCCTCCTGTTTAGATGTGAAGTATAACAAATTAAAAATTGGAAAATCAATGCGGTTTTCCAAAAGCATTGTTTAGAGGAAACTCTTCAATAGTCTTGAGGAAAATTATAAAAGATCAAGTAACTAACTCTAATTTACCAAAAATAAGATTCAGTGATGCGTCATGATGGAACACGCTATCCATGAATGAAGATAAATAATTTTCTAAGGGAATTCAAATATAGATAATACTCCGGTTGGTCTTATACAATATAAATAATGTATTTTCTCCATTGAGAAATTTGTAAACCAAAACAAGCAAATCATACAGAACAATACTCATTCAAGGAAAGAAAAGAGTAAAATGTCAACGGCCTTAGTTTCAGTGACATCCCGATTTCAACCTACAAGAAATGACTGTAAATTCGGTGTGCCAGTGGCAAGGATAAGCCATAGATCGTCCTAGGATTCGGCCATATGCTAATTATGGATCGATCAAAGGAATAGTCATGAACTAATCCTATGATTATGATCATGGACTCAAGCAGTTCGGTCGATGGATGAGTATTTGACTGTTAGAATTGATCGAGAATTGGTCATGACCACCACGAATCAATCGAAGATCATAGGTCGGTCCAAACGGTCATGGATGATTCCGCTTGGTCATGCATCGATCGTGGATAACTGTGGTTCGGCTTGATGCGACCGTGTTGGGCATAGGTATGACTGATCTCAAATAGTCACATGGCAATAGGGAGTCAACCTGGATGAAGCCTACGACTAATCTAGGATTCGATCCAACTGATCGAAGTCAATCCAAAAGTCGGTCGTTAAGCACGTGCCTTAGGCCATCGAATTAACCAAGAATGACAACTTGGCCTACAACAACCACCCCAAGGGAGGCTTAGCCATGAACCTCGGGTGTGTTGAAATGGTCTTTAGGGGATGTACACAAAAGGTTCTCGCCCAGTCCTGGTTGCAATTCAAATGGCTTATTTCCCATAGTTGCCATATTATGGAAATGTAGACAAAATAGAACTCTCTAGAACACCCTACGTTCATCATCCTACCTAGATTTTTCTAGATTTGGCCATAATTACCAAAGATCCACCTTGGGGATCAAGCAAAGAATCTAAGCCAAGTGTCCCAATGAAAATAAGACATTGAGCAAATGATGACTAGCCTATGGCCTTAATGCTAGCTCATCTTTTTAGAATGCCACTTGTGCATAATGAATTGTCCCTTTAATAATTAGTAAGGTGCTCTTGTGGCCCAATGAAATGGAGACAAATAAGGCTTTTATTAATGACACTAGGTCATTAGATCTCCACCTCATAAACCTAGGTGTCTACTCGAAGATTTGGTAATGATGGCTTGAGATTTGTTTTGGAGAAGAGATTGGTAATTCATGCTTAGGTTTCCTCTAGAATCTTAGGCTATAATGACACTAAAATATAGTCTTGGTGAACAAGGCAATAGTCAACCAATTAAATTTTACATGAGGCATCAAAGGGGCTTATGTGTCCCTTAGGACCATAGGCACATCATGAGCCTAAATTGAACCTTGGGGAGCGAGCCAATAGGTGGTTCAATGAGAAGATGACAAGTGTTCTCTTAAAGACCCTAGGCATGCCATCTTGCAAATTAGGCTTGCCATCTCGATGGCATAGCCATGCCACTCTAAGAAACGCAATTAGATCAATTGGATGAGTAATGATTAGTTTGGCATTTATAAATAGGGGAGGCTGCCATTCATTTCCACCACCTTACACCCCTTGCCATTCATGCCCATCTTCCTCCTCCATTTCCTTTCTCTCAGCCTTGCGTCCTCAATCATTCAAGCTAATCTAAGTCGATCCTTGAGGTTTGCCAAGGTAAGTAAGATTCCCCATTTTCGTCTAAGAAAGTAGATCCTGTTGTTGAGGCTAGTAAGTGCTTACCCGTCAAGCCGTGGGTAGTGTGCTATGTCTTTTGTTTAATCTTATTTGTTATAGACATGTCCATGTGCTTGAGTCATGTGTGGTTGGAATGGAATCGAGGTCCGTTGGAATGGTTTTATCGCAAGACAAAGTCGCCCAAGCCATAGAGCCTTGATTTTGGCACAAATAGGATGCTAGGTCCAAGTCTCGCTAGGTGCGGGAATCGCCCAAGGCTGCAAGGTCCTAAATCGACATTAAGAAGTGTCGATCTTATGCCTTGATTGGTACAGGGATCGCCCAAATCCACGAGCTCTTGGTAAGGTACCAAGCATGCTAATTTCCATAGTCCAAATGGACGTGGGGACTTTATGCTTGGCATTGAATGAAACCACAAGCCAAGGGTCATTATCGATACATGTGTATTCACATTGCGTCAGAGTCAAGGTCCATCAAGCTTGGGATCGTCACTAAAGCGAGGTGTACCTAAGTCTCAAGGTCTTGGATTGGTATTAAGACGTACCGTCCCAAGCCTTGTCCGGTGCAAAGATTGGCGCTAAGTGGTTGATTCATGTTACAGACCAAAAATTGTTCCTGACATACTTGTTAGTGAAGTACAAGAATCAATGACACACACGAATGAATGAGTACGCCTTTGGGCCATGCATGTATTGGCTAAGAGAAAAGATAAAAACTGGCTTATATGATGCATATATGTATGCACCTAAAGAGGAAAAAACGTTTGTCGCTGCATAACGTTAGCGGCGATGCCTCGTTCATTGAATGAGATGCCTCGGTTGAGCCGAGATGCCATGGTTGAGCCAGAATGCTTGGGTTTTGAACTCAGAAGCCTCAGGAAACTAGCCTGAGAAGCCTTGGTTGAGCCAAGATGCCCTATTTGAGCTAAGAAGCCCAACAAGGAGTTAGAAGCCCCGGTCGAGTTGAGAGGGCCTAGTCGAGCCAGGATGATGCTAAATGAATTTGCATGAGTGCCGATTATGCATAAGCATGATAGGTTGATTTGTTCATTATTAAGCCGAAGGTAAGCATGCATTGAAGTATGTTGTGATGAATGTTAGGAATTTTACTTACTGAGTTTCCCCAAAACTCACTCATTTATCTTTAGTCTTGTAAACATGGAAGTTTCACGTCAGTGTTGAGACCTATAGTCATGCTAAAAGAGATAGGAATTCCCTTGGCCTATGTGGAAAATTTGTAGTGTGATGCAAAAAGAAAAGATGGCCCATAGAAAAAGGGCTTGTAAAAGTACTGTTATAATATAAACTAGTGTGTTATGTGTGATGTATGTTCCAATCTTCCAGCTATTGTTTGGCTCGAGTTGTTTATTCACATCTTCGCATGTGCATGATAATAAGATAAAAAGAATTGGGATGGCGACGAGCTTGGGATGTTGCGAAAATAACCCTTGCCACTTAAGACCCTGGAGATGGAATTGAGATCGTGACAGTTTCATCCCTAAAAATGAAAGAGATTGCCAAATAATTAGCTACGTGTACTATCGCGACCTAACCTCGGGTGAACCACCGAGGGTTTAGCTAATGGATTACTAAGGGCGCGTTTGATAACTATTATATTTTCGGGAACAATTTCTGATTAGAAATGATTCTTTTTATTCTGTTCATTGGAATAATTTTTGAGCAAAATTTCTGATTCTAGAATAGGAAAAGAATAAAAATGCGTTTGGTAACTATATAAAATTTCTATTCCAATTATTTTTCAATTACCTTTTTAGATGAGTGTAAATTTGATATTGAATTCTCATGTACCACTCACCAATATAATTGTCTTCTTATGAGTGAAGAAATCATATTATATTTTCAATTTCAAAATAATTCAAATTTAGAATTCTTCCATTCTAAAATTCTATCAAATCATATAAATTTTATTGATTAATTATATTTATACTAAGTAATAAAAATATTAACTAATCAAAATTTTATTAAATAGTAAATAATAAACTATTGTATAAAATATAAATATAAATACTAAATAATAAATTAAAATGGAAAATTAAATACGTATTCGATATATAGCAAAATTTCAATTCCTACTTCAAATCATTTTTTTTCCTTTTTTCTTCTTTTCTTTTTTTCCTTCCTTTCTCCCCTTCTTCTTCTTCTTCTTCTTCTTCAAGGTGGCTGGTCATCGGCTTGGTCGCCGACTTTGGGATGATCGACGACTGGCTAGACGAGGGCCAGTTGCCAACGTTGAGATGATTGACGATTGGCCAGACGAGGGCTAGCAACCTTGTTGGAGCATTGCCGACCCTCGACGAG
This sequence comes from Eucalyptus camaldulensis, assembly GCA_019915185.1. Taxonomy (NCBI): domain Eukaryota; kingdom Viridiplantae; phylum Streptophyta; class Magnoliopsida; order Myrtales; family Myrtaceae; genus Eucalyptus; species Eucalyptus camaldulensis. The sequence continues at coordinate 18,613,047 of JAHSVA010000005.1, forward strand.
GTTGTGCCTCGTTAGCCAAGCCTCGCCGGCGATTGGGCGAGGCTCGCCGGTGGCTAAGGGAGGCCCGAGCGAGGCCCACCTGGCCATCGACGAGATTGCCAAGCCTCGCTGATGGCTGGGCGAGCCTCCAACGAGATTGCTAGGCCTCGCCAAACCTCACTCTAGCTTGGCGAGCCTCTAGCGAGCTCGCTGACGGTGGCAGACGGCAATGACAATGGTGGCAGCACTTGAAGAACAAGAGAGAGGGAAGAAAAACAAGAAGAAAGAGGAGGAAAAAGAAAAGAAAAAAATAGGTAGACTAGATTCTAGAATTGTTCCTAGGAGCAAAGAATTAATTTTTTTTACTTCTCAATTCTATTCCAAATCTACTTCCAGGAACAAAAAGAATAGAAATTTGTTCCTAGGATTATTTTTTTACCAAACGCATTTCTATTTCAAATCTACTCTTGGAAACAAAAGAATAGAAACAAATATCATTTGGCAAGTTGCCAAATAGACTAAGCCTAAACTTAACTCCGGCTCTCTCAAGCTCATATCAATTTACGACTTAGGTTCAAGTTTTAAATATATATATGATTTTTTAATTATGAGTCGCTATTAATCAATTTACAGTTGGTTGACTAAACACCTAAGTAAAATAATGTAAGAATTATTTTACTTCCATGAAGTAGAGATTTTGAGCACTGAGGCTTGATTACACTAGATTTCTCTAATGCTCTTTCGGTACCCTTTTTCATGAAAAAAAATGTTCATCAAACAGCTTAATGGCCTTTCAATACCGTTCTTTTCATCAAATGGCTTAAGTTCATTTTATTACTCCCTAACATGTGAGGTAATCATAAGGGTACGTAATCCATCAACTTAACACCCAAATAAAATAATCAATAAATTGTAGGACTTACTCCATAGCAATGAAAGCATCTACAATATTAGCTTATAATTCACATTAGCCGTTCTAGATATAATTTCTAATTAACTCACACTCACTTAATCTTTTTTTTTCTCTTATTTAATGAAACATAATTTTCATGCAATGTAATGATGTATAAAAATGTATCTATACTAACATGACATGCATCATGCAGCCTAATATGCAAAATATATGTCATGTGACGTTACTCACATGACTTAATCTAATAACGGGCATATATTAATGCAACTATCCTAATATGTCACATGCATAAATAATCCTAAGCATGCAATGACTAAATGACGTGCAAGTGACACATGTGTGATATTTTTTATGTTTTTTTTTAGTGAAATTCGAAATTAAAATTACCTAATAATTAAACATGCAATTTTAGTTAAGGAAATCCAACATCCTAAAGCATTTTTGTTTTGTATTTTTTATTTTAAAGAAATTTAGAACAAATAAATAATCTAATCTAAACATGCAATCTAGCCTAAAACAAACAATATTCTAGCAAAAATCGAATCTAATTCAAAGATTTTTTTGTTTTGTTTTGGGTTTTCTTCTTTAAGGAAAGCAATCAAACAACGTATAGATTTTTAATTAAATAATGTAATCCACAATCTTACGTTATCTATCTCAATAAGGACACAAAATAAACCAATGAAAGGCTTATCGTTCAAATTTGGAAATGGGTAAATTAATGATCGTATCCAAATGGTTATGGATAGGACCCGAGCATCGTGCTCGTAGTTAGACATCAGACGATCATCCAAGTACATCTTAGGATTTTGTGGATACTATATTATTTGAATAAATATCTAACAAAATATTCTAACAGCCAACGGAATATATCCACCAATTGTAGATTATATCGAATCACTCAAATAAGACAGTAAAATATTGCAAATATACTAAAGATGTGCATCTTACTTAATTTGAGGATTTTATTTCCAAATTCGAATGCAACGCAATTGGACCGGAATCGCGTCCTTGATGATGAATGGTGAAGACGGGAAGCAACAGCGACGCGGCAGCGGGAGTTGGTGGCGTAGCGGTTCACGGACTAAGACGACAAGACGCAACTAGAGACGTCGGGGATAGGAGGGTCGATGGAGAGTACGCCGTCTCGACTAGGTTGCTGCAACAAGGAGGAGGAGCGCTTGACCGAATCGTCCATACCTCTCACTGTGTATGTTGGGGTTGACCAAATATATGTGGACAAAGATCTATGCCGTCTCTTCTACTTTGACCATGAAACCTACCACTTGGCTGAGGATTCTCTCTTGCCGATTATGTACCTCCCTTGGCGGGATGCCTTTTCCTTGACCACCGAATGGAAATTTTACTTGACCGGAAAATGTTGGCGATTTGCAAGTCGTCGGTCGTTCTGGACAGCAACAACGGGCTCAAGACCAGCACCCAAAACCGGTAGGAAGCTCGTTATGATGGTCTCCGGAGCTGGGAAGCTGGTTCTTGCCGGTGAGGAGTGATCACAGTAACGCTGAGTGTCGTCAAGTGGCTACGGATAATGGAAGGATTCGGCCACGAGGGATCTGGTGTTGACCAAGCGTCGCGGCCGCAAGGAGGGTCTCGATTGCGACCCCTTTCTCTTCTTCTCTCTTCTCACTCGTGTATCTTTATGTGCTTTGAGGATAGAGTCTGCCGACCTCTCTCTTTGCACTGTATCTTGCTTTTTATAGGGATGGCTTGGGCTCTCAAAGAAAGAAACAAGATCTCCTTTCCTCTTACAATATATCTTCCTTTCGTCTCTTTCCTCACATTTGTCTTTCGCATTGCAGAGGAAGATATGCGAGTGTAGGAAAGAGATTTTAAGAATAATAAACAAACCACTAAAATTTTCAATTCCCTTTGATATCTCACGGTTTCCTATTGGCAATGGATTTGTTCCCTCAAAATAATATATGAAAATGAGGGGGGGAATCACGCCGATCAAAATCTTTACGATAAGAACACTCACGTGTAAATTCGGTCATCATGGAAGAATTGCGGGCCTATTCTCATTTTCTGCTTCATGGGCTTGGTCAAGTTAAACTCAAAAACATTCTTTTGAGTCCATCTGCCGCCGGTCCAAATTAAAATGTAATTAACGGAAATATGAACTACATAGTAAATGCTCCTGATGCAATTAATTAATATTTTTACTAGGGATCAGGGTCAATCCCTAATTTTTATGCAATGAATAAACGACCGGGTCGCAAAAATTTATGTGTCGACATGCACGTCCAATTCTTTGCGGAGATCAACATGACATGGCAAATAGTCATGGGAGTTCACCTGTGTTCACAAGAGGAAAAAATAAAAGGAAATAAGCGTTGAGTATTTATAACATAGTATTACGGCAATTATTGTGGTGTCATGCGAATTTGATATCCTTAGATATTCTATATACCAAGATACTTCTCATTTGTTCGGCAAAATCAAATTTTTATATGGGTGTACAATTTCTTTCAATAAAAACCAACATAGACAATAAGTTGGGACATCGGATTAAGCGAATTAATATGACATTTGTGTGATTGCGTAACCATTCGGGTATAGCAGTCAAGCTTGGGAATCATAGAGAAAAAAAGTCTCCAAAGTGCAACACGATCCTTCAAGACATTGGAGTAGCTCCACTTGTTTAAACTTTTGAATTACTAGTGTACGAAGATCCAACAAAAAATTGGACCTACCCTTCCGGGTCAACATGAGCTCGCATTTAGTTATTGTCAAGCACTCTAAAAGGCACATATATTGGTCTATCACAATCCAAAATTTCCAACTTTTGAAGGTGAGTTAGTCGACAAGTACCTTCAAACAAAACTTCGAGATTTTCGCATACTTCGAGTCCCAAAAACTACAAATTTCCACTTTATTGCAGACTCTTGACGTCTAACTTGTTTATGAACGAGTAAGTCATCTCTCGTGATTCCGTATGTGGCACACCATTGTCTACACTCTGCACATTAAAACCAAATTGGTCTTTATTGATAGAAATTTTGGATAGTCTCTCCCTTATCTCCTTGATTTTATGACTAATTGTCACACGGAACATGGTTGGATTAGAGAGAGAGAGAGAGAGAGAGAAAAAAAAAGCGGTGTACCTTCCCATAGATGACCCCGTAGCAACTTAACACTTGCTTTCTTAAAGCTTCATGCTTGAGCTCATTGGACCTGAGCAGGTTCTTAAAAGGCTCACGAAGGGAATAGGCGGGAGAATCGCCCTGGGGTGAGAGACCCCGCGCTGTTCTCCTATTCCCTTTCTATCGGGAAGACAAAGATAGATAGGGGATTAGGGAGCTTCACAGTGGTGAAGGTAGACAGGGCGATAGACCCTGCGCTGTTCTCCTATTCCCTCTCTATTGGGAAGACAAAGATAGACAGGGGATTAGAGAGCCTCACGGTGGTAAAGGTAGACACCATGTCAAGACTTCGGTTCTGGCTATTGTCGGGTAGACAGATATAGTAGCCTCCCACGCCTAGAGTGAGTGATGAGTTAACACACCTTACGGTATTGTTCTCAACCATAGATTAACTTAGTTCCCCTAGTTGAGGACAGTTTTTATTAAGGGAGATAATTCACGATATCGCCTCCCTGAAAAGGAAAAAAAAAATTCTACTTGGAGTTTTACAAATATGAAAGTCAACCTTTCAAGTCAATCGAATCTAATATATACAGCTGAAGTTGGAAGAGGAAGAATGTTCACTTATATACTTGCCAAGTGACTCTTAACCTTGCTTTTGTGATAACTATGTAGCAAGTAACATTGCATGGCTGTGCCCTACGATCCATATTCAACCAATTAGTATTGGTTTGGTGACATGACATTCTCAAATTTCTATCATTCATTAAACTTAAATTTAAAAATAAATAAAAATAAATGCATCTTCAAATGTACTTGTAAATGTATTAGAACAATAAAGTGAATGCTATTGGACTTGAGCAGGTCCTTAAAAGGCTCGCGGAGGAAACAGGCGGGAGAACTGCCCTGGGGTAAGAGACCCCGCACTATCCTCCTATTCCCTCTTTGTCGGGAATACAAAGATAGACATGGGATTAGGGAGCCTCATGGTGGTAAAGGTAGACACCGCATTAGGATTTCGATTCTGGCTATTACCGGATAAGCAGGTATGGTAGCCTCCCGTGCATAACAATACTGCGTTAATGGCAGTCAACGTCTCTCTGAGCTCGCTGATCTAGTTCTCGATGCCATAAATCGCCACGACTTCTTGGAGGGTGCAGGAGCAATCCCTCTGCGATGCTAAAAAGGTGTGATTCCGCCATGGGTTTCCGAGGAGGGAATGGGCTAAAACGGTGGAGGAAATTGATTCCTGGCTGTCTAAACAAGAATGTCTTAATGTCTACGTTTCATATTAACATTAGTCTCATATAAATTGAAGGGTTCCTGTAACGGGACAGTCATTCTGAAAACGACAAAAGAAAGACGTCAAAACATCTGTACATGACAAAGAAGGCAAACGTCAATAAAGGCAACGACCTGAATATAATACCGGGTAGGTTGATAATTATTCATGGTCAACGGATATTATAGATGTTCAACGGTCAAGAAATGTGTATCATATATTGCTAATCTTTTATCGCTGATCCATGTTCTTTCGGTAATTACCTGCTCTACTTCTCAGCCATCAACCACCCCCACCAAAAGTAAAAAACAAAAAACAAAAACAAAGAGAGCCAATGCCCAAACTAAGCGTAAAAAAGAATAGAAAAAGAAAAGACCACCATATTACCATTCTAGCAATTACCTGACCCAAAAACAAATTAAATCTAGCATTTATACAAAATCAAGAAATCCTGGGCATTGAAGGGAATAAAACACTAATAATGGTTTAGATGTTGATGTGAAGCAGCTGCAAGAATTATAACGTTTACTAGGGGCTCGCCCCAGTGGGTGGCGGCCCTTGGCCCGGCTGGGTGAGGGCTAGTAGGCCCTCACCACAGGACAGTTAGGGTCACTAGCTCCCAGCCAGGGCTCGACGACCTCGGTCAACCCTCCCCCCGCTCTCCCAACGATTGCAAGTCGGCAGCAGCACGAGGGCTAAGCCCACAACCGTTGCCGCCTGTTCATTTTCCTCCTCCCTTCCCTTTTAAAAAAAAAAAATCTATTTTAAAATCTATTTAATTAATTTTTATATTAATTATTCACCACGTCAGCACCAAAACGATGTCATTTTGGTATTATCTAGCCACATCAGCATGCAAAACGACCTCGTTTTACACTAGGCTCGTCGGAAAATCACCACATCAGTGTTTTGGCCGGATTTTCTCTCCGTTGCTATAAAAAAAAGAACAAACTCGAAAATAGTGTGATGTAATATTCGATTTTTTTATACCTTAAGACTCGCTTTCTTTTTATCATACTTATTTCTTTTTTTTTCCACAAAGATTAAATCATTAAAAAAGAGTACTTAACTCCTTCTTTTCTATTTTACTTCTATTGTTTGTTTGGGTTTGTAACCAATGGAAACGTAAGAGAGGTCAAATGATACGTCATCAGATGATTGTAGGAGGAAGGCGGTAGTTTATAAAAAAAAAAAAAGAGAATGAAGAATGAAAAAGAAGGATAAATTCAAATAAAAAAGAAAAGTAAAGGGGTTGGATTAGGAATCCAATTTTGGATTCGGTATGGATAAAAGATCTTCCTATAACTGATCAATTTTTTCTGATTTTTGCACTCAAGTGTCACTTTTCTAACTTTTGGTACTTAAATGTCCATTAGTGCCAAGTTTTAGCACTTCAGGTGTCCTTGTGTCCATGAAAATGTTTAGATATCAAACTATGCGGATGGAGATGTGAAGGTGAGGCCTCGTGGCGGCAATGGTTGGGTGGCAACGCGGTGACGGGTGAGCGGCAGATCTATGAGGCTTGAGTCGGCACGTGAAAATGAGATACAGATAAAGAAAGCAAAAAACGGGAGTATTATACCCAACTCAACCAATGATTGCGATGTGTTTTCATAAGAAGATCTAAACATCACAAATTTTCATCCAAACATTAGAAAGATGGTACAGTCTCATAAAATTTGTTTGCTTCGAATGTTAAATCCATTGATGGATTCTTTGTCAATCTAACTAAACGAGGCTTTTATTGTTCGAATTTACTGTCAATTACCCACTTTGTGAAACTGATAAAGCAGGACCCTGCACAAGATCATGCTTTTGGAATAGCAAAGATTCGGCTTCTTTTCGACATGATCTTTGCCAACTTCGTCCTGCGCTTTTTCTTTTCGACATGATACAAAATGCGAAACAGGGTTTCCTTGGGTGCGGCAAATCGTTGTAACCAAGTTCAAGTGCAGGAAGGATATCGTTTTGTCTTTGTTACCGATTCCCACACGCCGCTTTGTCTCTTATCGATGCTCAGTATTGTTGATCGGTCGCTTCTCGCATGAACTAAGCCCCCAAGAGATTTCGCAGCAAGAGGAACTCCTTTGCATTTGTTGGCGATTTTGACTGCAATCTCCAAACGTGCATTTTCTTGCTTGCGGTCTAAAAGCAAGAGGGTGTCCCGAGAAGAAGAAGGGCCTTTAAGTTAAATGCTAATGCAAATCCATTAGGAAACGGCTTGGCGTCTGTAGGTTGTCGCAACTAGAAAATTTCCCTTAGCGCCATCCGTGATCAAATCTTTCATCTCGTTTCCCGTTCTAAGAGTACAACCGTTGTCCTATTCATCATCCAGTACGAGGAAAAGCTTCTCAACGTTTACTAATTATCTTATAGCAGCTAGTACTGTGATCAAGCTTTGCTGATAGGGTCTCTCCAGACTTTTTCAAGAGCTCTTTTAGATCCAAATTATCGGAAATGCATATCCATATAACGAAATGCATACTCAAGACCATTTTGCGGTAGTACACGAATTCAACGAGCAAGGTTTTACCCTAACATCCCATTCCAATCATGGGAAGGCATGTGATACGAGCTGGCAGTGCATTAATTTTTCATAAGATCAGTCTTTACAACAAAGGGGGAAAATAATCCTCCTATTTAGAAAAATCAATGTGGTTTTCGCTTCAAGGAAACTCTTTACTAGTCTAGATCGAATAATTGACTCTAATTTACAAAAAAAAAAAAAAAATCCATAGATGCGTCATGATTTCATGCACTATCCATAAATGATAGACAAAAAATTGTTCTAAGGAAATTCAAATATAAATAATGCTCAAATTAGTCTTATACAATACGAATAAGGTCCTTTCGCCTTAGAGGAATTTGAAATATAAACAGAAGCAAATCATAAAGGACAACACTCATTCAAGGAAATAAAAAGTACAATATCGACGGCTATGGATTTCATCCCCGAAAATGAAAGAGATTGACAAAGGATTAGTTGAGTGCATGTCCAAATCCTTGTGGAGATCCATATGCTATGGCAAATGGATCATGGGAGTTCACCTATGCTCACAAGAAAAAGGAAAGAAATGAGCTTAGAATAGCTATAACACAGTATTATGGCACTTATTGCGGTGCCATGCAAATTTGTCACTCTTAGATATACTATTAGCTAAGATACTTTTCATTTTTTAGCCAAATTAATTTTTATATGGGTGCACAATTTCTTTTAATAAAAAACCATGTAGAAGTTTTTGTTTTGTATTAAAATGTGTGGAAAATTTGGTGTTTTTGTAAGTGTTTTTGAAATTCTTTTTTTAAAGAAAATAATATCATAACTCCAAGGGACAAGCATCCGAAATAGCATTTGGAATTCATACCCTTTACATGTTGTGTACACACAACATGGGTAAGCACTTACCTCTTTAATGATTCACATTAGTTTTGAACAGTGTGCTAATGATACTCGAACAACGAATCTTAGTTTACCATTATTAGGTTACATCAAAATGAAGAGTCTACATATAGTCCCAAGCTAAAAACTATCGCAAAGACACTTAGGCTTTTTGTTTATGAAAAAACACATGAGATTTTCACAAATTAAAAAATAATAATATTCTCATAATTTTCTGAAATTTGAATAACATTTTAAATTTTAGTGAAAAAGAAAAAAAATACTTTTCTACTTTTCCTTAATCAGAAAGGAACAAGTTGTAAAAGTTTGGATGAGAACATGCAATGCTATAATTTATTATATAAGGATAGGTGTATTAGAAGTCTTAATGTTTATTATGAAAATGCAACTTAAATTTAAAACTTTCAAAAAGTACAATCAAATCCTACAATTTATCCAATTTATCCATTCAAGTCCTTCAATTCTGATTACATTTTTTTGAAAATTTTAGAATTCAATTAGACTTTTGTAATAACTTTTATGATTTGATTGCACTTTTTGAAAGTCTTAGGATTTGATTGAACTTTCATAACAAGTTTTAGGAATCGATTGTACTTTTAAAATGTTTTAGGACTCGAGTCTACTTTCATGATAAATTTTGGGACTTGAGTGTACTTTTAAAAGTTTTAAAACTTAATTGCAAATTTATAACAAATTTGAAAACTTATAGTGCACTAATTTCTTCTATATACTAATCATATTGGGTCAATATGATATGGTTTATATAGCAGGAAAAAGAAATTGAAGAGTGCCCATAAGTACTTATAGAACTTCACTGAATGCATTTCAAAAATTTATGGCCTTATTGGGTTCTTCAAAGTTTTGAAAATTTTTTGTTTGCGCTTTCAATTAAGAGTGGAAAAATGTCCAAATATTTCACAATTACTTTCTGATATGCTTGGGAAACTTCACTAGTCCTTTTAGGACACTTGCAACAGATTCACTGGATAGATTATATGTAACCTATCAACTTGAGGTAGAGCAGCTATATTATGTATCTGGAAATATTTCCAAGAAAAAAAAAATGTATACATGCAAGACATTACCACAAATTGCAATTTCCGAGTAAAAGCAGAAAACTTGATTCCATCACGGGGAATTCAATTTTACCTTCAATGGGCCACATGAAACTGGGAAATTGGGATTTGCTAAAAGTAGTCCAATTTTATGGTTAAAGTTGTCGATATTACGGAAGTGCATATTCCATCATTCTCTTATCCTAGTTTTCATCAAGTAAGGATGTTTGGAAAAAATTACATATAAGAAGGGACTCTTACAATATATGGCTTTATTACATCTAAAAATGCAAAGACTGCGTTTCAAGGAAGGCAAATCTAAAGAAAATAAACTCAAGAAATCTACTCAAATCTGTTAATTTTGCCCTAAAATCTCCCTCACGTTTCGAAAGTCTGCTAAAATATAGAATTTTATCTAAGATTTTAGTAGACTTGTCATGGGTATAACCCTTAGGTATTTGATGTGATATGAAAATTAGTTTAGTGTAAATATGACACGAGTGTACCGGTTTGAGAATTTTTTGTAATACGATGAGTAAATGCAGCATGAGTGTACTAATTTAGAATTTTTTATGGCTTTAACCCAAAAAATATAAGAAGGCAATTTCAATATATATGACTACATTATATCTAAAAACAAAGAGAAATCAAGGAAAAGGTAGATAATTGCGTACCTAATCATCCTTCCATTGTACATTCCTCGAATCAAGTTTGATTCGAGGAATGTGGGAAATTTTGTGCCAGTCCTCACCAATTTGGGGCTTGCATCTCTCGCTCAATTCACCACAATGTTTGATGTATAATTCTTTGACGGTAGTGAGGGATTGGATTCCATGTGGCATGGACGATAAGTTGGGACAACGTCTCAAATTGATAAATTTGAGATGTGTATGATTGAGCAGCCATTCGGGTATAGCCGTCAAGCTCGAGCAATCAAAGACACTAAAGGACTCTAAACTGCAAGCAAGTCCTCCAAGACAACAAAGCAACTCCATCACTTGTTCGCAATTTGCTATTGCTACCTTACGAAGGCGAGTCAGTCGGCAAGTACCTTCAAATAACACTCGTAGATATTGGCAATCATGGATTTCCAACCAATGCAGATTTTCCAAGAATTGTATTCCACTTTCTTGAAGACTACTCTGCTTTGTTGTTACATTTAAATCTGTAAGGCTTGAGAGTCTTTTCATATTTTTGGGTAAATTGCCTAGCTCTAAGCAGCCAATTAAGTTTAATAATAGTAAACTTTGTAGCTCACAAATGGTATTTGGAAGCTTCTTCAGTCGTTTATTCTCTCCTAGATCTAACACTCTCAATTGCTTCAAGTTGCATATGGAACTTGGGAGCTCCTCAAAAGTACCATATGCCAAACCTAGATATCGTAAGGAGTTACATTTGAAGATGCATGTTCTAGCAAATTCTCTAGTAATAATTTCACCAGGATGCTTGACTTGTATAATTGCACGCAACTTCTTTGAAGTTGTCTTTCTCAAAAAATGTAGGATTCCATCGAAATTTGAGATTCCTTCTAATGGAGTAGGATAGAGTGAAATGTATCGAACTCCTTCTGGAATCTCTATGGTATCTATGCTAAAAATAAAGCAATCATGTTGTGCCACACTTGCTGCAAGATAATGGACCAAATCGTGCACGTGAAATGTTAAGTATCCCTTGCGTTCCTCAACTTCTTGGATCAAAGATGTCTTCCACAACTCTTTGATGTACTCCTCACCAACATCTCCCAATTCTAGTGTTTCCCTTGTTGAACTGATGAATCCAAGAGCAATCCATATACGCACAAGAAATAAGCTATGGTGTTTGGCTTCTCTAGGTAGAAGTGAAAATGTTGCAAAACAACGTTTTAAATGGAATGGTAAATGATCATAGCTAAGCTTAAGTACTGGCAGAATGTCCTTTTTTGTTTCCACTAATTTCCATGTTTCACTATCCCTTACATGTGTCCAATGCCTATCATCATGCTTCGAATACAAAAGGCTCCCTAGAGTTTTCACAAGTAGAGGAACTCCTCGGGATTTTTTGACAATGTCATTTCCAATCTCAAGGAGATTGGGGTGTGATTGCTTTTCATTTTCGTCGAATGCCCATTTTATGAACAAGGCCATAGAGTCTTTGAGAGAAAGACCTTCTAGATTATGTGCTCGAAAGGTACCCATCATGGAAGCGACTTCTAAACTGCGTGTTGTCACCATTACCTTGCTTTCGCTAGCTCCATTGCTTAGCAAATCTCTCAATTCTTGCCATCTATTGCGGTCATTGCTCCAAACGTCATCCAAGACAAGTAGATATTTCTTGTCTTTGATAATGCCTAGCAAACGAGTTTGCAACTGCTGAATATTCAAGTTACTTGAGATTTGACTAGTTGCATCTTTAATAATCTCTTCGATTGTTTTCTTTAAATCGAAGTCTTGGGGAACAAACACCCACATCCGCAATTCAAATTGCTCTTTCACAAAATCATCATTGTAGATTAATTTAGCGAGGGCTGTCTTGCCCAAACCTCCTATTCCAACAATGGGAATCACCGAGAGGTTTTTGTCATTTGTCGACTGCAGCATCTCAATTATCTTTTTTTTATCAATATCTCTTCCGATGACATCCGATTTGTTTACAAATGAGTAAGTCATCTCTCGTGATCGGGTTTGTGCCACATCATTGTCAACACTCCGCATAGTAAGATCGAATTGATCTTTCTCAGTTGAAATTCTAGACAATCTCTCCCGTATCTCCTTGATCTTGTCACTGAATTTTGCACCGAGTACTAGCGGATTAGAGAGGGAAAAGAAGCGGCATACCTTCTCTTTGATGCCCCCATGACGACTTATCACCTGCTTCCTCAAGGCTTCGCACTCGAATTCATCAAGCACGTCCTCTGCATCGTACAAGACATCTCGAAGCCGATCTAACCACACTTGCAGACGGTGGTTCTTCGCCTGCTGCTCCTCCGCATCTAACAAGACTGCATTGATGGCAGTCAACGTCTCTCTGAGCTCGCTAATATGCTTCTCGACACCATAAATGGCGACGGCATCTTGGAGGACCAGGGAGGCAATCTTCCCAAGCACCCCCTCCGCGATTCCGGAAAGGAGTGATTCTGCCATAGCTTTCCGAGAGAGAGAGAGAGAGAGAGAGAGAGAGAGAGAGAGAGAGAGATTGGGCTAAAAAGGTGAAGGAAATTGATTTTTGGCTATTTGGCTTGGGAATTTGATGGTCTAAACACAAGTGTCTCGATGCCTCCGTTTCATATATAATACCATGTATCCCATATGTAATGGACGACTCCACGTCAATGATGGGGGCCCACCAAGAGGACTGCAAACAGTAAATATTGCTCGAGGTTGGTCTAGTTATGCGAGCAAAAAAATTATAACAGCTGCGTAATTCCCGCCCATCTAAAGTTTTAATTGATTTTTCAAGCATTAGTCATTAACATGATACCAAAATAAACAATAATAGAAGTATCATTATCATTAATGAAATGTTAAAATTAGGAAACACTGGTTGAAAACTTCGGACTTTAGGCAGAGGTCCAATAATTATTTGTGGAGTTTGGATGGGCCCTACATTCTTTTCTTTATCAATATCTCCTCCCACGATATCCAACTTATTTACATACGAGTAAGTCATCTGTCGTGAACGATAATGTGCCACATCATTGTCAGCACTGCATGCAGTAATATTAAATTGATCTTTCTCAGTGGAAATTCTGGATAGTCTCTCCCGTATCTCGTTGATCTTACTGCTGAGTTTTGCACGGAGAATTAGTGGATTAGAGAGGGAAAAGGAGCGGCGTACCTTCTCCTTGACGCCCCCATAACGACTTCTCACCTGCTTCCTTAAGGCTTCGCACTCGAATTCATCAAGCACGTCCTCCGCATCGTACAATACATCTTGATCCCGTTCTAACCACACTTGCAGACGGTGGTCTTCGCCTGCTGCTCCTCCGCATCTAACAAGACTGCCTTGATAGCAGTCACCGTCTTTTTAGGCTCGCTAAGCTGGTTCTCAACAGGAATGATTCTGCCATATCATTCCGAGAGAGGGAATGGGCTAAAACGGTGGAGGAAATTGATTCTTGGACGGGCAGGGAGGCAATCTTCCCAAGCACCCCTTCCGCGATGTCGGCAAGGAATGATTCTGCTATATCATTCCGAGAGAGGGAATGGGCTAAAACGGTGGAGGAAATTGATTCTTGGCTGTTTGGCTTGGGAATTTGATGGTCTAAACACGAAAGTCTCGATGCCTTCGTTTCATATATAATAGCATGTATTCCATACGCAATGGATGATTCCACGTCAATGATGGGGGCCCACCACGAGGAGTGCGCGGAGTAGATATTGCTCAATGTTGGTCTAGGCATGCGAGCCAAAAATTTGTTACACCTGCGTGATTCTCACCCCATCTATTACCATGTTTATTGGACTTTTCAAGTAAAGTCTTGATTGATTTTTCAAGCATTAGTCATAACATGATACCAAAATAAATAAAATAAGAAGAATCGTTATCGTTAATGAAACGTAAAATTAGGAAACACTAGTTGAAAACTTCGGACTTTAGGGCACCGGTTCAATAATTATTTGTGAAATGCGGATGGGCCCCACCTGAAAATGGTTAACACTGCGTATGCGCTCATCGGGAGCAAAAGTTGGCAGGGCCATCTATTAGCACAATGATGTTGTCTTTTGCTCTTCTTTCCACTATACATACATATATACATATATACGTATGTATATATATATATATATATATATATATTTTCCCACCTTTATTGGTTGTGCTTTCCAACTATCGAGAGAGAGGGAAGGAATCCGACGTTTTTTCCCCGTCCCCCCACGATCGGATGTTGGGTCGACCAATTCATGGTCATCTCATCCTGTTCATTTGATTAGAAAAACGCAATAAAAAATCACGATTAGATCCTGTTTAAGAAGAAAATTGCCACTTGCTAATCCCGTTTCTTATTGAGGCTACGGTAAGAAATTTACATTTCAGGGAACTTTGGATTGATTAAAGACGTATAATTTCTTATACTTTGGTTTTTCTCTTAAATCATTTGACACTTTGCAATTATTTGAACTTAATTAGTAATTAAAGAATCAAACTTCTACTTTCTTACTTGAATTGTTCTAATTCAAACTAAAATTCGAGGCATAATTATTTTTTTAAGCTCTTTCTTTGCGGTGTGATTCTTTGGGGTCTAGTGCATGTCCTCTAATACTATGCATTGATTGTTTATTTATCTTCAAAAGTAACAATATGAAACTACTTATGGAAATTATGGGTTACAGTCTTGGCAAATACGTCTAGCAGAGTGCTATTAGAGTAAGAGTCAGATATTATTGCACAAAACATGAGTTAATTTATGTTGGGTCTATTTCTAACCTGCCCAAAGATTAAATTGATTAAACACGTTCGACAGGTCTAGATGACTAAGCTCAAGTATTCACATACATATAGTAGCAGCTCCTCGGTTTTTACATTAAAAATCTATTAGGGAGCTCCGCAATAATGGGATTGAATTGCAATATCGAAGTTAAACAGAGACCTCTTTTTTAACGTTCTTTATACCAGATCAAGTGTTAGACTTTCGTGGTCGACTAATTTTTGAGGAAGCTCGACCTCATTGGACTTGAGAAACATGAGCAAGCACCTGAACACAAAATTATGTACAGCCTATAGTAAGAAAAAGATAGACACCAACAAAATCGTTGATAGCATCAAAAAACAAGCTTGAGGATCAAGCATCACTGTACATTATACAATGGAGCGATTATGTAAAACATCATTGGAAAGTCTCTTAAGGCAGTGGACAAGAAATATCGGGGACTAACCTAAAGTGAACATCATTTCCATAGCGCACAAAAGAAACAGTTCCACAGCAATATCGCAAAGTGTTGGCATAATTATTCATTTATTAGACATGTAACGCCTTGGCAAGACAACAGTGCAAAAAATCAAAACCTCAACTTGATCGCGCTTGAAGTTAATATACATCGTGTGATTCACTCCCTGACCTTCGAAAGTAGTCATCTGGAAAACAATAATGAATGATAACCAAGAGAGTTCTAAGGAGGGGAGGAGACATTTTTCCATCAATTTTCGTTCCTAATTCTAACTACCGCAAGAGTTCAACTAGGAACTTCCAGATAATTGTAGTTTTTAGAAAATCTAGGAAACTCTTGAAAGAAAAAATTGATCAATAGTTTTAACACCTACGAATTTTTTTTTCCTTTCGTTTTTTATGGGGTATTCGGGGGCGGTTGATTGATGAAACTACATTATCAGCCATAAAAGGCAAAGGCAAAAATTAAAGTAACTTTAATTTACCGATTTGGTGGTCATTTCTGCCTTTTCCCACGGCTTTCCGTTCACTTCAGGCCCACCACGTAACATGTGCTGGTACGAGACGCATCCCACTCGCTACATGATGCTTCTCCGAAAATATATTTCGGTGGGGGAACTGCTTTCGCGAATTCCCACCGAATTAGACACGACCCGATAATTATCGGCCATAATCCAAGGTATCTAATTGACTGGCTGGTTATCTGATTGGGCCTTGATTGATTCCGTATCTCAAGACTTTTTCAAAAGTTTTCTTTTGATCAAATCATCGGCAATGCATTCCTCTTTCTTTTCTTTTTCCTTTAAGCATTCCCATTTTTTTTTTTTATGTAAAAATATCAAGACAGCTTCACGCCCAGATCTTCTTCTTTAAAAAATACAGTTTGTAATTTGTACCTATAGGTTCAGCACCTTTAATACTATCACTACTTGTAGAAAACAATATATTGAACCACCACAAATTAAACGCCTTTAAAAAACATCCGAATTTAGACTTAGATTGGGAGAGATAAGCTCCCAAATTTAGATCTAAACCTAAATTGGGATACCAAATCTCGGGAAAGTCATTGAACCACATATTGAGCATCCTGTTGACTGGGCTGATGATGATGTTCTTACTAGTTTTCAACTGCAAGTAGATATATAAAGAGATTTCCATGTTAGATCGGGAGAGAAAAATCAAAATATCGAAGTCTTGAAAAGAAAAACAGAGCAAAGCTAGCTCATAGTTTCTTGAAACTGAGAGCTTATGAGAGGATTGCCGACATTGAAGGGTTTCGAAATGGTGGCAGGTTTTTTTTTTTTTTGGACAGAAACTGAGGCCCGTTGTATTTATATTAGCCAAAAATGCCACTACAGGGCAGAAAGTCAGTACAAAGCAAATCCAACAGAGGTTGTCCAATTTGGGCAGTTGTAGTGTAGTCATCAAATCGATTGAGGAGATGCTCAACTTATGATTGAGGAACTATAGCAGACATACTCGAGTTCAAACAAATGTAATTGGGAATCTGGAAACTGACGAAGGCTTTTAGCAGATAACAAATGAACTGAAGATAGCCAATTTGCACAGGCCCGCAACTGACGAATGGCGCCATCTTTGATTTAGATAAATTTCGGCAAATGCCTGGTCAAGTGCGGTCTGCGTCGTCTCTGACGCCTGGCTCTGCTGACCTCCTCCTCGGGCAATCCTCGTGGCTTGTGAACAGTACATGATCTTTTGCCCTCTCATTTGGAAACAATCTATCCACGCGGCAAAACAGTGAACGAAGCACCTTTGAGCTGATGGCTTCTGCAGTTAACTCGTTCTAGCGTTTTCTTAGTGACAGATAGGAATGAAATGCCGCAGAGTATTTAACCTTGTGCCAGTCTCTAGACGTGGTTTGATTTGTTTTCCGTGGAAGAATGCATGTGCCACGCTCAAGAAGAGCCAGACTGTCGAAACCGCAGGATCAAAGTAGCCTGATTTGAGTTTACCCTTTTTTTTAGGAGGAAGGAGATGACTGTGGTTCTGCACCAATAGCTATTCCCAGGCTTATTTCTTAGTCCAATTCAGTTTCATCCATACTACCAAATAGTGAAATGACCAAATTTCTATTTTCGAGGAAACCTGTAAAATTGTTACTTCACCATTACCATTCAAATCCATAAATTTCAATTTCAAAGATAAATTTGCTAGAGATTTAACATCTTATCCATTTACCACATCTATATGCTCCATCATTGAGAAATACGATGACATGTTGGAATGATAACAAGATGACTAGATTTGAAGACCCCGTTAGGTGCGAGGATCTAAATCACTCATCACCGACAGTAATGTCGTGTGCCGAGAAATGAGTGAAAGTTGCAAAAGTAAATTTGAGGACGTTTAAAAATAGAGTAGTCGCCATCTGCATGTCCTTGAAGACCGGAAAAGTCCGGTGAGGGCAGTGAAGGTCTCGTGTGCCTAGGTGCTAAGGAGGCTAAAGGAGAGTCAGTTGCACTTCAGCAACCTCTTCTCTGGCAACTACCTGGAGAGATCCAGCGGCGATGGTGAATGAGCCCGTGCGTATGGTGTCGGAGGACATGGGTTGTCTTCAATGCAAGGAAGAAGAGGGGCAGAAAAGAAGAAAAACAAGTAATTTGATTTTTTTTTTTTTTTTACTTTAGGAATCATTTTTTATTCAGATTTTTTTTTTAAAGTGCCAACTTTCTGATGGTCAAAAAAATTACTTGCTAGTCGGTCGATGAGGTCAAGCCCTATTTAAAAATGATTTGTTGACTACAAAGTTTTATTTAAAATAAAATTCAATCTAACCACTTTTTCGAAAAACTTCTCCTTTAAATTCTTATTTGAAATTTTCCCTCCTATTTATTATTTTCAAGTACAACTTTCTTCCAAATTATTTTGTTTACGTTTAACCTAAAACGCATGTCCCTGTTGATTTAACTCTCTTGAAAGTTACAACGGGTGGAAACTTACGTACGCTCTAGCTAGATTGTACACTACGCAGACCTCAGAGAACATCAGAGAAGATCATTCCTCGCTTTTCTTTCTTCTTTCAGTGCGCATTTCTAGTTTCCATTAATACCGACGATATAAACATTGTTGATAATGATTATCCACGACAAACGCATGGTTGATTATCAGTCTATTTTCCATGATTGAACAAGACGTGATATGAAATTACTTCACTTTGGCTGATATAGCGATCCGGTTATTGTTGACCATCCTATGTAACGTATCGCCACATAGTAATTTGGGTAATTTTCCTGAGAGAGGGAATGGGCTATGAAGGTGGAGGAAATTGATTATTGCTTATTTGGCTTGAGAATTTGATGGTTTTTACAAGAGTTTGCGTAATGAACGATCCCACATCAATGATGGTGCCCCATCATTAGAAGTGCAGGCAATAGAACCAAAGGAAGCAAAATAAATAATCAAAAAAGATAAACACGATGCCAAGCAAAAAGAAGATCATAGTCATTAAAAAAAATTAAATTAGGATGCAATGGTAAAAAAAAAAATTGGACTTTAGGGACAGGTCCAATAATTATTCCTGGAATTTGGATGGGCCCTGATGGAAATGGTTTCACTGCATACGCGCTCATCAACAACAAAAATTGGTAGGGCGTCTATTAGCACAATAATGTTGTCTCCAATAATTATTCCTAAAATTTGGATGGGCCCTAGATGGAAATGGTTTCACTACATACGCGCTCATCAAGAACAAAAGTCTATTAGCACAATAATGTTGTCTGCAATAATTGTTCCTGGAATTTGGATGGGCCCCAGATGGAAATGGTTTCACTGCATACGTGCTCATCACGAACAAAAGTTTTTTTTTAGTCGATTCTATTCTATTCCTATTCTACCTCTCACTCTTAGGCTTTTGCCCTACCTCCTTGTAGAGCGTGGGAGTTGAAACCCACTCCTGAAACTAATTCGTCCCCACCCCAATCCCCCTGAGAATATGGGGATTCGAACCCCCTATCTTCCCCTTCCATGTTGGTAGGGCGTCCATTAGCACAATAATGTTGTCTCCAATAATTGTTCCTGGAATTTGGATGGGCCCCAGATGGAAATGGTTTCACTGCATACGTGCTCATCAAGAACAAAAGTTGGTAAGGTGTCTATTAGCGCAATAATATTGTCCTGTGCTCTTTTTTGCACTAAATTTTTGCCTATAGCCAAAAAGGTAATGTATATATTATTCCTTTTCACCTTTATCACTTTGTGGTGTCCAATTCGAGAGAGAGAGAGAGAGAGCCCGACGTTTTTTCCAAATCCCCCCACTGTCAAATGTTGGGTCGGCCATTTCATCTTGTTCGTTCGTTCGATTATAAAAGGCAATGTAAAAACAAATATTTTTACCCGTTCAAGAAGAAAATTGCCACTTGCTCATCCATTTTCATACTGAGGTTGTAGCATGAAATTTAGGTTTCAAGGCCCCTAGATTATTTAATCATGTGTACTTTTGTGACATCACAGATTTTCAATCATGTTTTCCATTAAATAAATCGGATATTTCATCGACACGCTTATAGAGCTGTTCTCAGAGCTGATCACTCTTGAGTTGAATGAACCTAGACTTAGAACCATGGAGAACGAAGTAAGTTTCTTGCAAGTATGCCTTTCCACAATGAGCGAACCTCTCATTCAAGCCCTTCAGGGATATCCTTTTAGCAGAAAACCACTCCGCCCTTTAGTTCAGAGCTTAGAGACACCCACATAGAACCAGGATGGTAACATTTCTAACTATCCGAGCTACATTTCTAAAAGGATCCTACCAGGCTAAAGAAGAAGAAGAGACTTAGAAAGCCATAAAGAATTTCACAAAACACTCACTTTACTTCAAGGGACTCTGTCCAATACATTATATCCTCCTCGCCTTTTATAAGCAATAAGAGGTCACACACAAACAATGACCAAGCTCACGGGTCCTGAAACAAACATAGGCTTCCTGAAACTAATTCGTCTCCACCCCAACCCCCCCGAGAAGGTGGGGATTCGAACCCCCATCTTCCCATTCCATGTTGGTAGGGCTTCTATTAGCACAATAATGTTGTCTCCAATAATTGTTCTTGAAATTTGGATGGGCCCCAGATGGAAATGATTTCATTGCATATGTGCTCATCAAGAACAAAAGTTGGTAGGGCGTCTATTAGCACAATAATTTTGTCTTGTGCTCTTTTTTGTGCTAAATTTTTACCTATAGTCAAAAAGGTAATGTATATATTATTCCTTTTCACCTTTATCGCTTTGTGGTGTCCAATTCGAGAGAGAGAGAGAGAGAGAGAGCCTGACGTTTTTTCCAAATCCCCCCACTGTCAAATGTTGGGTAAGCCATTTCATCCTGTTCGTTCGTTCAATTATAAAAGGCAATGTAAAAACAAATATTTTTGCCTATTCAAGAAGAAAATTGCCACTTGCTCATCCATTTTCGTACTGAGGTTGTAGCATGAAATTTAGGTTTCAAGGCCTTTAGATTATTTAATCATGTGTACTTTTGTGACATCCCAGATTTTCAATCATGTTTTCCATTAAATAAATCGGATATTTTATCGACACGCCTATAGAGCTATTCTTAGAGCCGATCACTCTTGAGTTGAATGGACCTAGACTTAGAACCATGGAGGACGAAGTAAGTTTCTTGCAGGTATGCCTTTCCACAATGAGCGAACCTCTCCTTCAAGCCCTTCAAGGATATCCTTTTAGCAGAAAACCACTCTGCCCTTTAGTTCAAAGCCTAGAGACACCCACGTAAAATCAGGATGGTAAAATTTCTAACTACTCGAGCTGCATTTCTCAAAGGATCCTACCAAGCTGGAGAAGAAGAAGAGACTTAGAAAGCCATAGAGAATTTCACAAAACACTCACTTTACTTCAAGGAATTCTGTCCAACACATTATATCCTCCTCATCTTTTATAGGCAATAAGAGGTCACACACAAACAATGACCAAGCTCATGGGTCCTGAAACAAACATAGGCTTCCTGAAACTAATTCGTCCCCACCCCAACCCCCCTAAGAAGATGGGGATTCGAATCCCCGATCTTCCCCTTCCATGTTGGTAGGGCGTCTATTAGCACAATAATGTTGTCTCCAATAATTGTTCCTGGAATTTGGATGGGCCCCAAATGGAAATGGTTTCACTACATATGTGCTCATCAAGAAAAAAAGTTGGTAGGACGTCTATTAGCGCAATAATTTTGTCATGTGCTCTTTTTTACGCTAAATTTTTGCCTATAGTAAAAAAGGTAATGTATATATTATTCATTTTCACCTTTATCGCTTGGTGGTGTCCAATTCAAGAGAGAGAGAGAGAGAGAGCGCGACGTTTTTTCCAAATCCCCCCACTATCAAATGTTAGGTCGGCCATTTCATCCTGTTCGTTCATTCGATTATAAAAGGCAATGTAAAAACAAATATTTTTGCCAGTTCAAGAAGAAAATTGCCACTTGCTCATCCATTTTCGTACTGAGGTTGTAGCATGAAATTTAGGTTTCAAGGCCCCTAGATTATTTAATCATGTGTACTTTTGTGACATCCCAGATTTTCAATCATGTTTTCCATTAAATAAATCGGATATTTCATCGATACGCCTATAAAGCTATTCTTAGAGCTTATCACTCTTGAATTGAATGGACCTAGACTTAGAACCATGGAGGACGAAGTAAGTTTCTTGCAAGTATGCCTTTTCACAATGAGCGAACCTCTCATTCAAGCCCTTCAGGGATATCCTTTTAGTAGAAAACCACTATGCCCTTTAGTTCAAAGCCTAGAGACACCTAGATAGAACCAAGATGGTAAAATTTCCAACTATCCGAGCTGCATTTTTCAAAGGATCCTACCAGGTTGGAGAAGAAGAAGAGACTTAGAAAGCCATAGAGAATTTCACAAAACACTTACTTTACTTTAAGGGACTCTGTCCAACATATTATATCCTCCTTGTCTTTTATAGGCAACAAGAGGTCACACACAAACAAGGACCAAGCTCACGAGTCCTGAAACAAAAATAGGCTTCTTGAAACTAATTCGTCCCCACCCCAACCCCCTTGAGAAGGTGGGAATTCGAACCCTTCATCTTCTCCTTCCATGTTGGTAGGGCATCTATCAGCACAATAATGTTGTCTCCAATAATTGTTCCTAGAATTTGGATGGGCCCCATATGGAAATGGTTTCACTGCATATGTGCTCATCAAGAACAAAAGTTGGTAGGGCATCTATTAGCGCAATAATGTTGTCCCGTGCTCTTTTTTGCGCTAAATTTTTGCCTATAGTCAAAAAAGTAATGTATATATTATTCCTTTTCACTTGTATTGCTTTGTGGTGTCCAATTCGAGAGAGAGAGAGAGCCCGACATTTTTTTCCAAATCCCCCCACTATCAAATGTTGGGTCGGCCATTTCATCCTGTTCGTTCATTCAATTATAAAAGGCAATGTAAAAACAAATATTTTTGCCTGTTCAAGAAGAAAATTGCCACTTGCTCATCCATTTTCATATTGAGGTTGTAGCATGAAATTTAGGTTTCAAGGCCTCTAGATTATTTAATCATGTGTACTTTTGTGACATCCCAGACTTTCGATCATGTTTTCCATTAAATAAATCAGATATTTCATTGACATGTCTATAGAGCTATTCTCAAAGCTAATCACTCTTGAGTTGAATGGACCTAGACTTAAAACCATGGAGGACGAAGTCAGTTTATTATAGGTATGCCTTTCCATAGTGAGCAAACCTCTCATTCAAGCCCTTCAGATATATCCTTTTAGCAGAAAACCACTCTGCCATTTAGTTCAGAGCCTAGAGACACCCACATAGAACCAGGATGGTAACATTTCTAACTATCTGAGCTGCATTTCTCAAAGGATCCTACCAGGCTGGAGAAGAAGAAGAGACTTAGAAAGCCATAGAGAATTTCACAAAACATTTACTTTATTTCAAGGGACTCTACCCAACACATTATATCCTCCTCGCCTTTTATAGGCAATAAGAGGTCACACACAAATAGGAACCAAGCTCACGGGTCCTGAAACAAACATAGGCTTCCTAAAACTAATTTGTCCCCACCCTAACCCCCCTGAGAAGGTGGGGATTCGAACACCCCATCTTCCCCTTCCATATTGGTAGGGCGTCTATTAGCATGATAATGTTGTCTCCAATAATTTTTCCTGGAATTTGGATGGGCCCCAGATGGAAATGGTTTCACTGCATACGTGCTCATCAAGAACAAAAGTTGGTAGGGCGTCTATTAGCACAATAATGTTGTCATGTGCTCTTTTTTGCGCTAAATTTTTGCCTATAGTAAAAAGAGTAATGTATATATTATTCCTTTTCACCTTTATTGCTTCGTGGTGTCCAATTCGAGAGAGAGAGAGAGAGAGCCCGACGTTTTTTCCAAATCCCCCCACTGTCAAATGTTGGGTCGGCCATTTCATCATGTTCGTTCGTTCGATTATAAAAGGCAATGTAAAAACAAATATTTTTGCCTGTTCAAGAAGAAAATTGCCACTTACTCATCCATTTTCATACTAAGGTTGTAGCATGAAATTTAGGTTTCAAGGCCTCTAGATTATTTAATCATGTGTACTTTTGTGACATCCCAGATTTTCAATCATGTTTTCCATTAAATAAATCGGATATTTCATCGACACGCCTATAGAGCTATTCTTAGAGCTGATCACTCTTGAGTTGAATGAACCTAGACTTAGAACCATGGAGGACGAAGTAAGTTTCTTGCAAGTATGCCTTTCCACAATGAGCGAACCTCTCGTTCAAGCCCTTCAGGGATATCCTTTTAGCAGAAAACCACTCTGCCCTTTAGTTCAGAGCCTAGAGACACCCACATAAAACCAGGATGGTAAAATTTCTAACTATCCGAGTTGCATTTCTCAAAGGATCCTACCAGGCTGGAGAAGAAGAAGAGACTTAGAAAGCCATAGAGAATTTCACAAAACACTCACTTTACTTCAAGGGACTCTGACCAACACATTATATCCTCCTCGCCTTTTATAGGCAACAAGAGGTCACACACAAACAAGGACCAAGCTCACGGGTCCTGAAACAAGCATAGGCTTCCTGAAACTAATTTGTCCCCACCTTAACCCCCCTGAGAAAGTGGGATTCGAACCCCCCATCTTCCCCTTCCATGTTTGTAGGGCGTCTATTAGCACAATAATGTTGTCTCTAATAATTGTTCCTGGAATTTGGATGGGCCCCAGATGGAAATGGTTTCACTGCATACGTGCTCATCAAGAACAAAAGTTGGTAGGGCATCTATTAGCACAATAATGTTGTCATGTGCTCTTTTTTGCGCTAAATTTTTGCCTATAGTCAAAAAAGTAATGTATATATTATTCCTTTTCACCTTTATCGCTTTATGGTGTCCAATTCTAGAGAGAGAGAGAGAGAGAGAGAGAGAGAGAGAGAGAGAGAGAGAGAGAGAGCCCGACGTTTTTTCTAAATCCCCCCACTATCAAATGTTAGGTCGGCCATTTCATCCTGTTCGTTCGTTCGATTATAAAAGGCAATGTAAAAACAAATATTTTTGCCTGTTGAAGAAGAAAATTACCACTTGCTCATCCATTTTCGTACTGAGGTTGTAGCATGAAATTTAGGTTTCTAGGCCCCTAGATTATTTAATCATGTGTACTTTTATGACATTCCAGATTTTCAACCATGTTTTCCATTAAATAAATCGGATATTTCATCGACACGCCTATAGAGCTGTTCTCAGAGCTGATCACTCTTGAGTATGGATCTAGACTTAGAACCATGGAGGCCGAAGTCAGTTTCTTACAGGTATGCCTTTCCACAGTGATCGAACCTCTCGTTCAAGCCCTTCAGGGACATCCTTTTAGCAGAAAACCATTATGCCCTTTAGTTCAAAGCCTAGAGACATCTAGATAGAACCAGGATAGTAACATTTTTAACTATCCGAGTTGCATTTTTCAAAGGATCCTACCAGGCTGGAGAAGAAGAAGAGACTTAGAAAGCCATAGAGAATTTCACAAAACACTCACTTTATGTTAGGGGACTCTGCCCAACACATTATTTCCTCCTCGCCTTTTATTGGCAATAAGAGGTCACACACAAACAAGGACCAAGTTCACGGGTCCTAAAACAAACATAGGCTTCCTGAAACTAATTCGTCCCCACCCAACCCCCCATGAGAATGTGGGTATTCGAAGCCCCCATCTTCTCCTTCCATGTTGGTAGGGCGTCTATTAGTACAATAATGTTGTCTCCAATAATTGTTCCTTGAATTTGGATGGGCCCTAGATGGAAATGGTTTCGCTGCATACGTGCTCATCAAGAACAAAAGTTGGTAGGGCGTCTATTAGCGCAATAATGTTGTCCTGTGCTCTTTTTTGCGTTAAATTTCTGCCTATAGTCAAAAAAGTAATGTATATATTATTCCTTTTCACCTTTATTGCTTTGTGGTGTCCAATTCGAGAGAGAGAGAGAGAGAGAGAGAGAGAGAGAGAGAGAGAGCCCGACGTTTTTTCCAAATCCCCCCACTGTCAAATGTTGGGTCGGCCATTTCATCCTGTTCATTCATTCAATTATAAAAGGCAATGTAAAAACAAATATTTTTGCTATTTTTGCCTATTCAAGAAGAAAATTGCCACTTGCTTATCCATTTTCGTACTGAGGTTGTAGCATGAAATTTAGGTTTCAAGGCCTCTAGATTATTTAATCATGTGTACTTTTGTGACATCCCAGATTTTCAATCATGTTTTCCATTAAATAAATCGGATATTTCATCGAAACGCCTATAGAGCTGTTCTCAGACTTGATCATTTTTGAGTTGAATGGACCTAGACTTAGAACCATGGAGGACGAAGTCATTTTCTTGCAAGTATACCTTTCCACAATGAGTGAACCTCTCGTTCAAGCCCTTCAGGGATATCCTTTTAGCCGAAAACCACTCTGCCCTTTAGTTCAGAGCTTAGAGACACCTAGATAGAACTAGGATGATAACATTTTTAACTATCCGAACTACATTTCTCAAAAGATCCTACCAAGCTAGAGAAGAAGAAGGGACTTAGAAAGCCATAGAGAATTTCACAAAACACTCACTTTACTTCAAGGGACTCTGCCCAACACATTACATCATCCTCACCTTTTATAGGCAATAAGAGGTCACACACAAATAATGACCAAGCTCACGGGTCCTAAAACAAACATAAGCTTCTGAAAATCTCGTTAGGAAATTATTCGCACGGTATGAACAGTGACAGTGAACAGTGATTTCCCTAGTCTACCGATATAATAAAAGTGAATAGTAACTTGCTACAGTAAACTTGTACAAACAATGGTCTTGTTCAGCGGTCTCATCCGTCACGAGTATTGTAGTCATAATCTTAGTCATCTAAGCTGTGCACTGTTGGTAGAAGATGTTCATCATATTTTTGTTCAAGTGCTTCAAAGTCTTCTAATGAGAGGATCTGGTTCAGCTGATATGATGTGGATGCAGATGATAACTCTTGTGCCCAGTTTGTGTTGTCGTCATCTTTAGTGTCGGCAGGAATGCTTGGCTGAGGCCAATTAAATGGTTGTGCATAGAAGGATGTGTTCATGCCTTGAGATGAGGACAAAGGTTCGTGATCATAGGGGTCTTGGGAAATGGGACCTCCCCATTTAGCATAGGGGTCTTTAGAGGATTGTGCGATGTTATCTGTGTCTACCATTTCATGCTCCTGTGATGATGCAGCTTATCTAAATTTCTCAAGTGCTTCTTTGGCTTATGTTGCTAGGTCATAATGATTACATGCCGTGGGTACATTATAATTCCATGCATATTCAAGAATGATTTTATTTTCCTAGCATAGGATTCTCTGGAGTTCTCGATATTGGTGCTCACAACAACCAACAAGTCTTGGATAAGATTTGTAAACTCAAACTTCTACACTATGTGGAACAAGTTTATAGGATGAGGTACCTATACTTGGAGGGCATTGATGATGTTGCCATTATTAGTGAAAAAAGCCCATAGTCGACAAAAAACAGAATAGTACGAACTTCAGGGCTTGGCTGTGTAGTTCTCAATTTTTTTTCCAAGAGCCATTTCCAATGAGTTAGATGATAAAACCAATTAAGAAAATCTAAAAGATTTTTGTCATTTTCATTTTCAATGTTACCTCTGCCAAGTCCAAATATCCTGGTGAGGTTGGCATTGAATCTTCTAGTAGGAATTTCAATAGCTATTAAGTACTTATTGGTTAAGTACCATAATAACTATCGAAGTTAATTGGGGAAATCATCTTCCTTCCATATCAGAGGATGTATAAACGGATAATCTACATTTAATCCAAAATGATAAAGAATTGAATCTCCATTGAGTCTGAAGATCTGTATGGCATTGCCACATGAGTTTATCCAGGTTTTCAATAAGGCTGTCTTTCTGGATTTGCTCAATGATCTCCTAAGGGTATCGCCATCTTTGCTAGTCTTTTATTTTCTCAATTTTATACTTCTCATTGTGTTGAGAAGTATGGAAATCATGCCTCATGATATACATGTTAATTTCTGCCGGTGCTTTTGGTCTCAATAGGAAATCAACAAGTACATTCTTTTTCCTAGCAATGTGTTTGATTTCAAAAGAATATTTTGAAAACCATTCAGCCCATCGAAGCAATTGAGAATTTGGAACTTGCTTTTGTTTGAACTTGGTCATTTGATAAAAAGATGCCATATCCAATTCTACTAGGAAATGATGGTCAATGAGATTGAACTCGAACTTTTTTATCCCATTTTTCATCGCTAAGATTTCTTTGAAGGCGGAATGATAATGCATCTAGCTTGGGAAAATTTTCCGCTTTTATAAGCACACAAATGCCTCTTACCATCAATTTCTTCAAACAGGATAGCGACTCACTGGTGTCAGTCTGGAGAATTCTCTTTCCTGTTGATGGAATTTGCAGTGGATGAAGAGTCTGCATAGTCTCCTTAAGTTCAACAATTGCATTAGTCTGAGATTTTCCCCAAAGTGGAGAATTCTTTTTCAGCATCAACTATAATGGGATCAACAACTTTGCAAGATTTGGAACAAAATCTCTAAGATAATTGATTATCCTAAGAAATTGTTGAACTTGCTTTGTTGTGAAGTTTTCCTCAGGAAATTTTAGCAATTCCTGAGCAATATGTTTCCCTAGATAGTATGTCTCTTTGTTAAGGTACATTCCAAGAAATTCAATTTTTATCTAGGCAATATTCATCTTTCTTTAAGAAAGCAAGATCCCATACTTTTTTACAATTTCAACAAACTGCTCAAAAACGTCGATATATACTGCTGCACTTAACAGAATTGATTGAAAAATTCGGCACATTGCCTTTTGAAAAAGGGATGGTGCAACCTTTAGGCCAAAAGGAATAACTTTCCATTGGAAATATTGGTTTGGGATATAAAACTTTGTCTTGGGTCTTTCTTCAGGATGAATACCCAATTGCCAAAATCTGGCTTTGAGATCAAATTCGGAATAGATTTGGGCCTTCAATAATCCAGCAAAAAAAGAGTTTTTGGAAGGTAAAGGGAATTTATCATCTTGGAGAAAAATGTTAAGGGGCTGGGCTGGTAATTAATTACCAATCTCATTTTTCATCGGTTTTGTTCAGCACGTTTGTTCACATAGAAGGCTTCACAAGCCCATTGAGAATATGAGACATCAATAAGGCCTTGTTGCAGTAATTTTGAGCATTCCATTTGAGCCAAAATTAGGTGTTCTAAATTCATTCCCATATGACTCACCTTGGTTGGATTGATATCTTCATTTTTTTTTTTAAAGGAAGACAAATAAAAAATTATGGATTTTTCCATAAAAGATGAGAACATTTTTTAGCAAACTCAGAATGAGATTCCGAATAGGATTCCAACAGCTTTTGCATGATCGGGTCTAGCAGACTCATTTGAATGAAAAAAAGTCTTTGAATATTGACAAATTCATAAAATTGATCTTTATACTTAAGACATTTTTCAAGAATGATGCGAAGTTGAGAAATCTGAATCATAATATCCCAACTAACAATCAAATCTTTGTTAGGAAGACTAGAACCGAAGATTTTTGTGGTTATGGAATACTGTGGAAAAAACTAGACAGTTATTGGAGTGGTTCTTACATTTGTAGAGAAAGTATCTCCAGAAGCAAAGTTGAAATACCGAACACAGGAAATCCAATATTCTTCAAGAAGAACCTTAGTGTCTAGGATTGAATAAATTGCTACAGTGTCTATAAGAGCAATGATAGTAATTGGCTTGGAAAATTTTGAAGTGAATATTTTCACAGGAAAATAGGGACAATGAATTTAGCTTGAAAATATATCAGTGCTTTCTTTTAAAGGAGTCAGAGATATATGAAAAATATATTCAGGATCTGAATCTAAATCAGTTTCACTAGGAGTTTGATAACAAGGGATGACACAATGAGTTTGTTCACATGGTTCTTCATCCACAGAAAATAGAGATTCAATATCATCATTTTAAAAAGAAATACATGTTTCATTCTCTATATGATGTATCGAATGATTCTGATATTTATTTGCTTGAGGACGGTTTTTGGCAAAATATCCCTTTTGGTTGCAAATGAAGCATCGATTTGACTTTTTGTGGCCTAAGCGATCTTTCCTTTTGCATAGGCATCGCCATTTCTTCTTTTTCCGAAAGTGCTTAAAGCCATGCTTGGATTTGTTTATCTAGAACTTTTTGAAGTGTTTCTTTTTTCTGGAAGATTTTCTACAAGAACCATCAGAGTCTTTCTTGGAGCATTTGATCTTTAGCCTCTGGTGAGAATAGGCTGCGTCAAGTTCTCTGTTGTTGTTGACATAAGTCTGAATCATTTGGCGTTTGATACACAATTCTTCAAGGCACAAATGATTTTTTTGTTGGGTTTCTCCCAATGGAACATCCTAGATCCTTCTCTGTTTAGACAGAAAAGTTCTCTCTACCGCTTGAGATAATTCTTTGGGAATAGAAGTCAGGAAAACATGCTTCAAATTTGCATCAGCTCCAATTTGATAGAAGAGCTTAAGCATCTCACGATAATGCTTATCAAGTTGTTTTTTTTTTAATTTTTTATGAAGAGAGTAGCATCTTCTTTTGAAAAACTCTATTCTTTTGAGCTCTATGAGATCAACAAGTTTCCCCCACAAAGAAATGATATAAAAGAGTAATGGCATTACCAAAGTTTGGTGAGAGTAAAAAGTGAAGCTGATCTTGTTTTGACACAAATTGCCACCAAAGTTTGAGGCTACCTGTGAGCCTTGTGACAAAGTTGAAAAGAATAGCATACTTGTTCTAGTTGGTAATGGCTTGGGTATTTAATCAAGTATGAAATTCTTCAAGCCTTTCTGACCATTTGTGATGAGGAATATCATCAATAATAAAAAAACTGTTTTGATGAAGTGGATACATTCTGAGAGGGATTGTTTGGCTGAACAATTTCTGGTTCAAAAGGGTTTGATTCCATGTCATGGTTTGGAGAATCAATCATGAATATTAATGAAGTTACTAGTGCTATGGGAAAAGAATCGATGGTAGGGATTAAAAAAGATGATGAAGAAGAAAGAGATGCCGAATCTGAGTCAGTATCAAAGATATTTGGAAAGGCTGATTTTGTTGGAAACAGAACCTAGTCTGTCGGAATGACATGATCAATTTGCAGTGGAGGTTATGGAGTAGCAGGATCAAACTATGGTTCTTGATTACCCAAATCTCTGAGGAAAGATTCTAATGGATTTGACAGCATCAATTGATCTGGCCTTTCCCTTATGACAAGGATTCTTCGGACTTTTTCTCCTTTCCCTTTTCTTGTCTAATTCAATCAAGTTCTCTGAGACGATTTCTCATCTCAGCCACATCTGTCTTGTCCTGTCTAACAGGAATATCTATGATAGTAGCAAAGATAGATGTCTAAGGTGATGGAGGAGGGAGAGACTCTGTTCGCAAAGTAGTCGGGAATGGATTGAGTCTACCTTCCTCAAGGATCTGGATTTTCCTTTTGAGCTTTTTTATTTCCACTCTAGGACTTTCAAGATGATGATATCTTAAATATTGTCTAGATTCCAAGGTATGAAGCCTCTTCTGGAAATTTGAAAGCATTTTCTTGGTGGTTTCATTATATCTTTGTAAGTCTTGTTGTACATTCCCAATCTTGGAATCAATTGCTTTGAAGGCATTGTTGTGTGCTAAAAGAGTCTCCGATTGCCAATTTAGGACAGCTTCAGCAATAGAAGTTCTTTTCTGTCTTCCATGGTCATCCACATCAGTGGGGGCAAGTATCTTAGGGATATGTCCATATTTACCTTGTGGATTAATAAACTCTTCTAGAGTGGAAAACAAGAGTTTGGAATTTTCCCGAACAAGAGGAGGAAAGTTGGTTTCTTGGAACATGGTGATGGAAGAGCTAGATGGTGTTTCTGCTGGAACCTTAAGTGGGTATGAATGTTTCTTTGCCCATTTTACAATTGGCTTATAAAACGGGGAAATGGCTTGTTTTTTTTCTGGGGAGGAGATGGAGAAGGTGATGGTGGTGGATTTGGTGACACAGAAGGAGGAACATTGAACTCGGGTGGTGGAGTTGGTGCATAGAAAACCATAAATTAGAACTTATCACACTCACCAAGAGTATCAATGGAGGGATCTACATTCAAGTACCTTTAGTACATAGGATCTTTTGGCTTCTTATGCTTCCTTCGAGGTGGAGATTTTGCAAATGGGTCTACCTCATCAGGAGAATTTGTACAATAAGAACATTGGCAAAAAGGATCCCAGAAACAATGACTATACTAGTCCTTGTAATAATGAATAGGATGTCCATCACTTTTAAAGTATTTAACAAGCTTTTTTGGATCTGGCTTAGAAATTGGCTCGGAAACACATGGTTCAATCATAAAGAGAGTCTGAAAGATAGAAGGACTTTCTTCATTTTCCTTGCTGAATTTGATGGAGATAGTTCCATCTTTTTTTTTTTTTTATGACAAACTCAGAATCTGATGACTGGAAAGGCTTGTTATTTTGATGTAGCTTTTCTTAGTTGGTAATCCAAGTCTCTAGAAAGAGCTTGGCCAACTTTTCCTTTGGGATATGTCTAGGAACATGAATGCGGGATGCTTGGTCATTCTGCATGGAAATGAACAAAGCATCTTCATTTCCATTGTGGAAATTTAAGTCAAAAGCATGGTTCTATACTCGATAAACTATTTGGTAGTGCAATATTACTGCTACAGAATCAACAGTTTGAGGGGCTCTAGTGAGCTGAACTTGGACTTTTAGAAAAGAGAGTAACCGAGAGTCTGAAAGAGCAATATTGAAATTTGGATACAAAGTCACAAAGACTGTTCCAGCATTCAAAGTGGTTTGAACAATACTGATGCAAGCATGCTGGTATTCTAAGAACCTAGTATCCAACAATACAATTCGTGCCACAACTAGCAAGCCTTTACGACCATGAAAAGTGAGAGTAAGACAAACAGCTCCATAATGGACATGAGAATATTCTTGTTGGATCCACTGTCTAGGAAACTTTGGATGGATCTGAAGAGTAACAAAGTACTCATTTTCAGTGGCAGGATTGGGATGTTGATCAAACTTGTAGGACTGAACATACTCCTTTACCTCCTTTGGAGTCTGGCAAATGAGTTGGCGAATAGAACAGATGGGAGAGAATGACAAAGTGGGTTTAGTGAAAGTAGAATAGGGGTTCATCAGTGGAAGTTGAGTTTCAGAGATCTTGGTTTTGTCACTAAGAGAGACTTCATAAAGATAGTCTATCTTAAAAGCACTTGAAATCCAAAAATCAGAAAGAGTTAAAGAAGATGGGAGATGCAACAAGAGAAAGAGATGCTTCTAGTATTTCTGGATTATTTGCCATGATTTAAAGAGTTCTTCTCAGCACTGGATTCACCTACTAAGCGCATGGAACGGATATCATTACAAGTGAAACCATGGCTCTGATACCATTTAATGGACTTAGACTTAGAACCAAGGAGGACGAAGTCAGTTTCCTGTAGGTATGCCTTCCTAAAGTGAGTGAACCTCTCATTTAAGCCCTTCAAGGACAGCCTTTTAGCTTAAAAACAGGGAAGCCATTAATGAATTTTAATACGATAGACTTGAGAATTCGACTAGGAATCGGCTACTCGACCGTGCTCATCTGCCGAGATCATTATGGCACAGTTAAAAGTCAATTAGAGATCAGAGATAAGTCGATTCGACTGAGATGCATGGTTAGACGTGGGTGATCCCACTAAATTGTAAAATTCTCATCGATCGGCACTAATTTGATTTTTCTGTCGTTTTGGTACCTTGTGTATATATTTGAATTCTCGAGATTTTCACGACAACTTAGAGTTGCCAATGTGTTGAGTGGGTTCATTGTGGCTAAAAAAAAATCGACCATAGGTCATTTACACTAAAAATTTCTGAAAACTATCCGATAGCCTAAGTTATGCTAAAATCCCATTGAATTGAAATTAACCGTGAATTTGAGTATGATTTTAGAAATTGAAAGTTTTATCACGTCACAATTAATTCTAGGAGCGTCGACTTAGTTTCAGGAGATTTTTTTGCGACCAGGGACTTTTTGGGAAAAAGTCGTCCTAGGATCGCATTTGCTCAAAAAAAGGCAGGGATCACTTTTGATCACAAAATTGGGAAACAAGTGGGTTGTATTAGTGAGGAAAAATGTTGATTTAATCGAAGACTCGACAACGGGATTTATTGAGGCCAAATTGGATTGAATCAAATGAGAATAAGAGTCCAATTGAGGGAGAAACTTAGCAAATTCGTAACTCCCCCCTTGCCTAGCCAAAATGGACTATTTCAAAAGTTGTAAGTAGGGGTGAGCATCAGTCCAGGGTCGATCCTAGACCGACCCTAGACTAGCCCAACCCTATTGGTCTTGGTCCGGTTTCTAGGAAAACTAGGTCGGTCTTTGGTCTCAGAATTCCTAGACTAGCACTGTGCATGTTGATCCTCGATCCTAGGAGTTTCAAGTCAGTCTAACTTGGATCAACCTTGATTATATATTATTTATAATTTTTTTATATAGAGAAAACCTTAAAATAAATGGCATCAACAACATTAAACAACTATTTAGTGAGGGGTTCAAGTAATTTTACATTGTTCTTTAATAATTTAGGTTTTTAATGTCTTTTTTTTTTTGGTAAAGGAAATATATAAATGGAGGAAAGGCCAATTGTACAAAAGATCACAGTATCAAAAACTTGCACTCATGATGAGAGATCATGATGAGTGAAAGGATCGCATGATGTAAAAAACCCGCAACCGCGACGTCCAAATACAAGGACGAAACACAACCACAACAACAAGCATGGCAGGAAAACCAACTAGCTAGACACGACCACCTTGACAAGGAAGAGAAACACCTCGTCAGCTCCCACCAAAAGGCCGATCATGGACCCCCCATGAAGATAATGAGATCAATGCCAGAACTCCTCTGCAACCTTCTATTCCTGAAGTTGTCATCCACATTCTTGAAGGTACTTGCCCTATCTCTCACCACCTTAAACAGATGGTTCTTCTTCACCGGGACGGTGAGGGGTTGATCCCTAAATAGGATGCTATTCCTATTCTTCCAAATAATATGGCAGAGAGCTCCGAAGGAGAAGCGAGCAATGCATCTAAAGAAGTCCTTGCCCATCAAGAAGGAACTGGCCCATCGGAGGTTTTTTCCCCAAGATCTATTACGCCAAGGCAAATTGCATATAGCCGCCCAAAAGAAAGCAATACCAGCCATAACAGGATAATCAAAAAATAGATGATCTATGGAAGCAGGCATAACTTTGCAAAAAGCGTAGGAACCCCTGTCAATTCTACCATGGGCCAAGAGTAGGGCTTGGGTGGGAAGTCTGCGTTTGGCAATAACCCAAAGGTTAAGCTGATACCTTAGTGTAACTACATTGTTCCAGATAAAAGATAAAAGCATGTCAATAGACTATGGTCCACCTTCGTCTGATGGCTTCCCAAGCGGTCGCAATCGTGAAATGGCCCAACAGGTCTTCCATCCAACAAAAGTGGTCTGCATCTTGGGAGAGGATCGGAAGGGGAAGGTCCCACATCTCCAGGACTGCCTTGAGATCCTGCCCAACATCAAAAAAAAGATCTGACATTGAAGCCTGCCTAGAAAGCCTAGAACTATAAATAAGTGAATCTGGGAAAATTAAGTTCATCGGTCCCCTAAGGTGCCAGTTATCAAACCAAAGCGAGACTGTGTGGCCATCACCAATTCTCCAGAAGAAAGCATTCTGAAACTCACTCCTGAGACTTAAGAGTTTCTTCCAAGCCCAAGAGCAAAATGTAGGCTTATTGGTAACCCAAAAATTCCTATCCTTTAAGAATGTGAAATGAATCCATTTGCACCACAGCGCCTCTTTATTTGAGAATAAGAGCCATATATGTTTCAGCATGGCTGCCTGTTGCAATCTCGGAGCCTTCTAATACCAAATCCTCCTTCTTTCTTAGGGAGGCACACATCTTCCCAGGCCACCTTGGCACCTCCCCTACCCAAATCTAGGCCTTTCCAAAGGAATTGCCTTAGGATTTTCTCAATTTGGTCCAAAACAGATTATGAAGGAGGAAAATGTTTTTGTAAGGAATCCTCACGGCATCCAAAAATGCACCTTATAGCATCATCTTCTAGTATTCGTTCTCTTTTGTCTTATTTGTCCTTTTAGTCTTCAATATGCCTAAATCGAAAGAAACAACTTCTTCGGTCATCACTCGACACTCGCCTCTCTCGCTTTGGGTCACTCGTGCCACCCATTGCTTTGTGCCACTTGTCACTTGATGCTTGCATGGCTTGTTGCTTCCCACTCGACATTCGATACTCATTTTGTTCGACATTCACCATACTTGACCCTCACTGCTTGCCTTTCTTAGCTGACCTCGCTTATCATCAAACCCATTAGATCAATACAATCCCCGGTTGCCCTTTCAATGAATATAAAAAATGAAATAAAAAATTATTGGTTGGTCTTGGATTGACCTTGAAATCGGACTGAACCCATTAGATCAATCCGGTCCTCAATTACTTTTTAAAGGAGTACAAAAATGAAATAAAAAATTATTAGTTGGTCCCAGGTTGACCCTAGAATTGGACTAAACCCATTAGGTCGGTCATCGGTGCCAAAAATTAAGGATCAACACTATACGGGTTGGTCCTAGGATTAAGGGTTGGACCAGCCCAACTCAGACCATGCTCACTCCTAGTTGTAGGGGGTGCATTGTTGGCTGAAGGAGAGCTAAGGAGATCCTGGTGGTGGTGGATGGTCTTGGAGACAAAGCATTGGAAAATTTGGCCAATGAGACCCCACCAAAGCCAAAGATTGTCCCTCTATCCTTCCTCTCTCCTCTCACCGGTCGGCTAGCCTCCTTGGTGTGTCTTGAAAGCTTCAAAACCCAGTATTAAGCCGAGGAGCTGCCCATCACTGATTGCATCGCCACCTGTCACCGTTCTCACCCTCGCACACCTCACCGTCGCACGCATGCTCCTCTGCCCCCCTCACGCCGTTGTTCCAACTTGTCTGCCAATCTAGTAGACTATTTTGTAGCCTAGCAGGCCATCGTGAGCCCCTCCGACCCCTGTGAGCCTATGTTATTGGCCGCCCAGCCTTGCCGTTACCTCCATCGGTCTTACTTCGCCATAACCAGCTTGTTTCCCCTATTTTGCAACTCAAAACAAAAGTTGAATTTGGGGGTTTCAAAGGTATTGTTTGGCCCGTTTTGAGGTGATTCCGGGCCTTGAAACTTAGGCCTGCTTTGAGAAGATTCATCCTCCATCGCGTCCTCGTCGAATTGAACCGATCGGCTCGCTAAACAAGTGAGTTTAACTCACTAAACCTCACTTAGTAGGTTAATGATGCTTAGAGGTTGATTAGATTTAATTAAGTGTGATTAGGTGGATAGATTATATTAGAGTAATTAATTTAGTGCTTTATTGATGCATGTTAGGTGGATAGTTAGTGCAATTAACGAGTAAATAGACTCTAGTATTTATTGAACGAGATTCATAAGTTTTTTTCTGGGTTCGTTTTGGCGTCCAATTAGGCATTATGGGTATAAATTGGATTTATTGGCATTTATTTAATATTTTCATAATTAGTTAATTAATTATTTATTTTTCAGAAATTAAACCGGGATAGACGGTGACTGGAATTTTATGTTGTTTATTGTGGTACAATCTGTTTATTTATTTGAGCTCTAATTTGTGCTGAATTAATTTAATGGTGATTTTAAGATTTTATTCATAAATTAATTAATTTTGCTAATTAATGGAAAAATTACCGGACGTCAGTTTACAGCACCAAAAATATGTTATAGGCTGTTGAAACTAGTAGGATGTTCAAAAAGTGAAATTATGATATTTTGGCTAAGGGCGACCATGTACCCATAGACGGCTATTTTTACCAGGTATGATAAAAATGATGAATTGATTGAATGGTCAGGATGATATATTATATTAGCCTACGGGTAATATGTCAGCTTGGATTACGAGCAGTATATCGATATACTATATCAACTTACAGGCTCTGATATGTCAGCTTAGCGAAAGCAGTATAACTTATCAGCTTAGAGAGAGCATTATTAGTGTGCTATATCAACTCAAGGATTTGATATGTCAGCTTAGTGAGAGCAGTACACTATTTATCAACTTAGCGAGAGCTATACTATTTATTTATCAGCTTAGAGTGAGTAGTCCTATTATTGGTGGACTTATAGATAGTATGGATTGGGCCAACCATGAGATGGTCATGGTGACATGTAATCGACTAGGTCGATTGATCAAAGATTTGATATGATATTATGAATTGATTGATTGGTGTGATTTGAGGTATCTATAAATGATATTGATTTGTAGAGTGGAACTGAAGCCAAGGTAAGTCCTCTGACCCATGTTGTGCTTAGGCAGCCCTATGGCATATTTTCTTCCTAATCGAGTCTTAGGGAGTAAAACTCGCTGAGACGTAGTCTCATCTCAGTTGTAAGTCCTCTGAATCGTGGGATAACATTTCAAGTCCGTAAATGGCAGCACCTCTAGCTCCTCTCGAGCATTTTGGTTTAACTAAGGAAATCACAGAAGTAGGTTATCATATTCCGATACACCCTCATCCTGAAGAATTGGAGTATGTTATGGTGAAATCCACTATCTTGGTTGATGTGGATGGATCCGAGAAGGTACCCCATAAGTACCGGTCATGGTATCGTCATTATCATGACGGGCGAAAGAGGGATCCTATACCGAAGTTTGATGTACCTAAGTACGTTTTGGAGGTTACGCTCGGTAAGGGTATAGCAAATTCGAAGAGTGGATCAGTGGTGGATGCCAAGGATCCCAAACTTGAAGGATCCCAAACTCAAAGACGATTTTGACTCTCCGATGTACTCAGCCGAGGGCGCCAATTAGAGTGAAGAAGAAGGAGAGGTCGATGAGAAGGTGGCGTAGGAAGAGTTTAGCGATGATGAGTAGTGGTGGTAGTTAGACCTCCGCCCCCTATTGGAGAACTTGCTGTGGTGTGTTTGTTTCTATACTTAAACCAACTTGTATAATATACGACATGGTTTGCTATGTATGTATGTATATAAGTGTGGTTGGTGTGGTTTGAAAATTTATGGCCATGCTTCATATATCATTGTTTTATTGTCTGGAGATTTATATTTGCTTCTACATGCGTATATTAAATCGAATGGATCGGTTATGCGTCCTTGGACATTGTTATTATATCGACCAAGCAGGGTTGGGCACGTACAAGGAGGATCAGGGCGTGACATCCCCACTTAAGTGATATCATAGCCTAGTTTAGGGTTTGAAGTGATAAGGTGCGGTGGTCTATAGGATAGTGGTAGGAATGGCCTTTAAATTCATGATTGGCGCATGTCTATGGGAATTGATTGGTGGTGTTGGTTGTTGTGTGTGGGTCGCTCAGCTTCTGATCCAATTTGAATTTGGAAGACAAGTTTCAGTAGAAAGACTAAGCCATGAGCGAGCAGAAGCAGAGAACTCCGAGTAAGAGAATTATTAGACCGACAACTCGGGGTAGGACGTCGACCAAAGTCGGTACCCGAGGAGGCAGAGGTAAGGTGCCAGCATAGGCTAGCGCTAGTAGAGTAGCACCACCCTCAGTTGGTGCTGGGGTTACAAACCCTGGTGATCCCCAAGTAGACGGGATCTTGTAGTCGTTAGAAGCAATGAGGGACTTGATTGGGCAGCAGGCCCAGAATCAAGCCGCCGCTGTTGCCGTTGTTGCTGTTGCCACTGCCGCTGAGGCTGCTCTCACTACCGCGCCTGTCGCAACACCTATTGTTGCTATTGCTGAAGTTCCACTTGGGAATGTGGCCGTTGGGAGGCCGATCCATAAGCTAGTGGAACAATTCTTGAAGCTAAACCCATCGAGGTTCAAAGGTACAGGAGATCCTGAAGCTGCGTCACTCTGGATGCAAGACCTGGAGAAGGCGTTTGCACTGCTGATGTGCAACAAAGAGGAGAAGGTGGTATTGGTTGTGTACCAACTTCAAGGCAATGCGAACATCTGGCGGAGAGTCACCAAGGATACAGTATTTTTGGAAGGTGTGGTCCTGGTGTGGGACGCCTTCCTCAGAGCTTTTAATGACTAGTACTTCTCGGGTAGTGCTTAGGAACAAAGATAGAAGAGTTTCAGCGTCTCAGCCAAGGGAGTATGACCATTGACCAATATGGGTTCAAATTTATAGAGATTTCTCAGTATGCTCCGAGGTTGATAGAGGATCCTGAAGAGAAAGCCTGAAAATTCAAAAATGCTCTTCGTTCTGAACTAAAGCAACCTCTACTTCCACTGGATTTGAAAGAGTATCGAGAAGTCTATCGTCGAGCTCAGATGATAAAGAGAGGTTTGAATGAGCAAGTTGCCTCGTCTGAATCGAGATTTGTTCCAAACAGAGATGCAATCCGTCAGGGAAAGAGGCCCATGCCTGGAGGTAGATTTCAGATCCCGCCCAACAGGAAGGGTGGTGTTGGCAAGTCTGGGTCAAATCGGACTGAAGTGTGTTGCAATTGTGAAAGGTGACATGGACCGAACCAGTGCCCCCGAAGGATGGATGCCTATTTTGAATGTGGCTAGTAGGGTCACATGGCTAGAGATTGTCCAAGAAGGACAAGAGGACAGCCATAGTTACCGCCGTTGTCACCGATTGAATAGATCAGAGGGTATGCACCTCAGAATGCACTACAAGAAGGACAGCTTAAACCTCTAGTTCAAGGCACGGTGTATGCCATCACACAAGGTCAGGCAGAGGCTGCGCTTGACGTGATCACTGGTATGATTTTGTTGAACGACTATCCTACTTACGCTTTATTCAACTTGGGAGCAACCCATTTATTTATTGTCGAGCAGTATGTTAAGATGCTAGGATTAAGTCTTATACTGTTGGAGTCGGCAGTTTGCATATCTACATCGTTGAAGTATAAAGTTATTGCTGCTTTGAGTTGTTCTGGTTGCAAGTTAGCAATTAGTGAGCGAGAGGGGAATATAGACTTATTAGTCCTAGCCATGTATGATTTTGATTTGATAATTAGCATGGACTAGCTCACCAAGCAACGAGCTAAGATGGACTGCTATCGCAAAGCAATTCAGTTTGACCCTGTAGAGGGTGAAAACTTCAAGTTTGTCAAAAATCGAGGAGGACCCTGGATTACCTTGATCTCGTTGCTTAAGGCAACTCATATGTTAAACGAGAGTTGCCAAGGTTACCTGGCAACTATCGTGGATATGACAGTTGAAGAGCTGAAAATAGAGGACATTGTTGTGGTACAAGAATTTCCAGATGTCTTTTCAAAGGAGTTACCAGGATTGCCACCAAAGAGAGAAATTGAGTTTGTGATTGAACTAGCACCCGGGATAGAGCCGATCTCTAAGGCCCCTTACCAGATGGCATTATCTGAATTGAAGAAACTGAAGATGCAGATGCAAGAGTTATTGGATAAGTAATTTATTCATCCTAGTGCATCACCATGGGCAGCATCAGTTCTATTTGTAAAGAAGAAAAATGGTTCATTGCACCTATGCATCGACTATCGGCAACTCAATCAAGTAATGATCAAGAACAAATATCCACTCCCGAGGATCAATGATCTATTTGATCAGTTGCAAAGAGCATCGATATTCTCGAAAATCGACCTGAGGATAATATATCATCAGCTAAGGATTAGGAAGGAGGACATTCCTTAGTCAGTATTCCTTACTCGGTATGGTCATTATGAGTTCACAGTGATGCCCATTCGGATTAACGAATGCTTTGCTGCCTTCATGGATTTGATGAACTAAGTATTTAAGGAATATCTAGATCAGTTTGTGATCGTGTTCATCAATGATATACCTGTGTATTCAAGAAGTGATGAAGAGCATGAGAGTCACCTAAGATTTGTGTTGCAGACACTGAGAGTCCATCAGTTGTACGCTAAGTTCAGCAAGTGCGAGTTTTGGTTGACTCGTGTTGCTTTCTTAGGTCACATGATTTCAAGTAAAGGAATCTCTATGGACTCGAGCAAAATTGAAGCCATAATCAACTGGCCAAGACCGACTACAGTGACAAAGATCAGAAGTTTTCTGGGTTTGGCAGGTTATTATAGACGGTTCATGGAAGGGTTCTCATCATTAGCGTTGCCATTGACAAAACTTCAGAAGCAAGAAGAAAAGTTTGTTTGGACAAATAAGTGCGAGAATAGTTTTTAGGAGCTTAAAGAAAAGTTGACTACCGCACCTATGCTAACCATTCCATCTGGTCTTGGAGGATTCGAGATCTATAGTGATGTGTCGTTAAGAGGATTGGGTTGCGTGTTGATGCAACATGACCGAGTGGTTGCATACACCTCCTGTCAATTGAGGCCTCATGAGCATAACTATCCGACACATGACTTAGAACTCACAGTGATTATCTTTGCCCTGAAGATTTGGAAACACTATCTATGTAGAGAAAAGTTTCAAATCTTTATGGACTATCAAAGTCTCAAGTACTTGTTCTCTTAGAAGAAGTTGAACATGAGACAGCGTTGATGGATGGAATTGCTGAAGGATTACAACTGTGATATCCTATATCACCTAGGAAAGGCAAATAAGGTCGCCGACACGTTGAGTCACAAGTCTTCAGCTGCTCATATTTTAATTAAGGAGTGAAACCTAATCAAGAGAGCTCGAGATTCGGTATTCAAGTTTGAGGTAGGCCACCTTTCGAGTCTTATGGCCACCCTCAGAATTACACCAAATGTCCAAATCAGAATCAAGTTATTCCAACTGACAGGCTCAAATGTGCAAAAGATCCTTCAAGAAGACACTGAGAAAATGAAGGCTGACTTTCAGATTTATGATGAAGGAACACTAAGGTTTCGAGGACGTTTAGTTGTACCTGACGATGTAGAGCTTAGAGAGAATATTCTACCAGAACCCCATTGTAGTAATTACAGCATTTATCTTGGTAGTACCAAGATGTATCAGAATCTGCATCAACACTATTGGTGGTCAGGCATGAAGGCGGACATCACCAAGCATGTCGCCAAGTGTTTAACATGTTAGTAGGTTAAAGCTTGTCATTGCAAGCCGGGAGGACTTCTGTAACCTTTCGAGATCCCAGAATGGAAATGGGAGCATATCACAATGGATTTCATGATTGGACTACCAATGAGTCAAAGAGGAAATGATTCGATTTGGGTAGTGGTCGACAAATTGACCAAGTCGGCTCACTTCATTGCGGTTCGAAAGGACCTTAGTCTGGATAGACACGCAGATCTATACATGCGTGAGGTAGTTCGACTGCATGGAGTGCCGGTTACGATAACCTCAAATAAAGACCCGAGGTTTACTGCCGCTTTTTAGAAGAGTTTCCAAAGTGC
Organism: Eucalyptus camaldulensis; assembly: GCA_019915185.1. Classification (NCBI taxonomy): domain Eukaryota; kingdom Viridiplantae; phylum Streptophyta; class Magnoliopsida; order Myrtales; family Myrtaceae; genus Eucalyptus; species Eucalyptus camaldulensis. The sequence continues at coordinate 18,656,497 of JAHSVA010000005.1, forward strand.
TTTAGGTGCCAAGTTGCAGTACAGTACGGCATATCATTTTCAGACGGATGGTCAATCTGAGAGGAAAATTCAAACCCTCGAGGACATGTTGGAAGCTTGCGTACTAGACTTCAAAGGAAGTTGGGAAGAACAACTATACCTAGTGGAGTTTGTCTACAACAATAGTTATCAGTAGAGCATTCAGATGGCTCCTTTTGAAGTGTTGTATGGCAGAGTATGCAGAACATCGGTGTGTTGGGATGAAGTTGGGGAAAGAAAGATTACATGCCCAAAATTGGTTTAGCAATTAGTGGATGTTGTGACAATGATCAGAAACAAATTAAAGACTGCTCAAAGCAAACAGAAAAGTTACGCAGATAAGCGCCAGAGATCGTTGGAATTCCAAGTTGGTGATCACATTTTTCTAAAGGTGTCACCAATGAGAGGAACTTCACACTGCGAAAAGAAAGGAAAACTAAGTCCAAGGTATGTAGGTCCGTTTGAGATTCTTGAGAGAATCAAGACCTTAGCATATTGTCTTGTGTTGCCGCCGAAATTGACGCAAGTGCACGACGTTTTTCACGTGTCGATGTTAAGAAAGTATGAGCTTGACCCAACCCACGTGCTTAATTTTGAAGAATTAGACGTGGATGACCGTGTGTCATACGTTGAAAACCCGATTCAGATTGTGGACCGAAAAAAGCAAGTGCTGCATACAAAGACCATTTCATTGGTCAAAGTGGTCTAGCAACACCACGGTACTGAAGGAGCAACATAGGAGATTGAAGAGTTGATGAAACAGTTATACCCCCACCTTTTTGCTTAAGTGTTGTGAGGTTTAAATTTCGATGACGAAATTTTTATAAGAGGGGAAGAGTTGTGACTCCCAGATTTTCAATCATGTTTTCCATTGACTAAATTAGACATTTCATTGACGCACCTATAGGGTTGTTCTCAGAGCTTATCACTTTTGAGATAACTAGACTATCCAGGGAAGCCCTTAAAGAATTTTAATGCGATAAACTTGACAATTCGATTAGGAATCGTCTACTTGACCATGCTCATCTATCGAGATCATTACGGCACAATTAAAAATCGATTAGAGACAAAGATAGGTCAATTCGACTAAGATGCGTGGTTAGACGTGAGTGATCCCATTAAATTACAAAATTCTCATCGATTAGCACTAGTTTGATTTTTCTGTCGTTTTGGTACCCAGTGTCCATATTAGAATCTTCAAGATTTTCACGACAACCGAGAGTCACCAATGTGTCGAGTGGGTTTATTGTGGCTTGAAGAAAATCGATCATGGGTCATTTGTACTAAAAATTTCTGAAAACTATCTAGTAACCTAGGTCACATTAAAATCATGCCGAATTGAAATTAACCGCAAATTTGAGTCCGATTTTAGAAATTGAAAGTTCTGTCATGTCACAATTAATTCAAAGAGTGTCGACTCAATCTCAGAAGATTTTTCTGCAACCCGAAACTTTTTGGGAAAAAGTCATCCTAGAGTCGTTTTTGCTTAGAAAAAGGCAGGAATCACTTTTGATCACAAAATTGGGAAACAAGTGGGTTGTATTAGAGAAGAAAAATATCGATTTGATTGAAGACTCAACAACGGGATTTATTGAGGCCGAATTGGATTGAATCAAGTGAGAATAAGAGTCCGATTAAGGGAGAAAACTTAGCAAATTCGTAGCTCCCCCCATGCCTAGCCAAAATGGACCATTTCAAATGTTGTAGGGGGTGTATTGTTGGTTGAAGGAGAGCCAAGGAGATGCTGGTGGTAGTGGATGGTCAAGGAGACAAAGCATTAGAAAATTTGGCCAAGGAGACCCCACTCAAGCCAAAGCTTATCCCTCTCTCCTTCCTCTCTCCTCTCACCAGTCGGCCAGCCTCCTTAGTGTGCCTTGAGAGCTTCAAACCCCAGCAGCAAGTCAAGGAGCCGCCTATCACCGATTGCACCACCACCTATCGTTGTCCTTACCCTCGAGTGCCCCACCGCCGCAAGTGTGCTTCTCCGCCTCCCTCATGCCGTCGTTCCAACCTATCTGCTGGTCCAGCAGGCTGTTTCACAGCCCAATAGGCCGCCGTGAGCCCCTTTGATCCCCATGAGCCTATGTTATTGGCCTCTCAGCCTTGCCGTTGACCGGTCTTGCTTCGCCATAATCAGCTTGTTTCCCCTATTTTGCAGCTCAAAATAGAAGTTGAATTCGTGGGTTTCAAAGGTGTTGTTGGCCCATTTTGAGTTGATTCCGAGCCTCGAAACCTAGGCCCACTTTGAGAAGAATCGTCCCCCGTCGTGTCCCCATCGAATTGAACCGACCGGCTCGCCAAACAAGTGAGTTTAACTCACTAAACCTCACTTAGTAGGTTAATGATGCTTATGGATTAATTAGATTTAATTAAGTGTGATTAGGTGAATAGATTAGATTAGAGTAATTAATTTAGTGCTTTACCGATGCATGTTAGGTGGATAGTTAGTGCAATTAGTAAGTAAATAGACTCTAGTATTTATTGAATGAGATTCAGAAATTTTTCAGATTTGTTTTGGTATCCAATTAGGCATTACGGGCCTAATTTGGATTTATTGGCATTTATTTTAATATTTTCATAATTATTTATTTATTTATTTTTCGAAAATTAAACCGGGATAGTTAGTGACCGGAATTGTATGCTGGTTATTGTGGTGCAATCTATTTGTTTATTTGAGCTCTAATTTGTGCTGAATTGATATAAATGTGATTTTAAGATTTTATTCCTAAATTAATTAATTTTGGTAATTAATGGGAAAATTACCAAGCGTCGATTTATAGCACCAAAAATATGTTATGGGGTGTTAAAACTGGTGGGATGTTCAGAAAGTGAAAAATATGATATTTTGGCTAAGGCCGACCGGTACTCACACATGGCTATTTTTACCGGGTATGATAAAAATGATGAATTGATTGAATAGTCAGCATGATATACTATATTAGCCTACGAACGATATGTCAGCTTGGATTGCGAGTAGTATACCGGTATATAATATTAACCTATGAGCTCTGATATGTCAACTTAACGATAGCAGTATACTTAATCGGCTTAGAAAGAGCATTATTAGTGTGCTATATCAACTCAAGGGTTTGATATGTCAACTTAGCAAGAGCAGTACATTGTTTATCAGCTTAGTGAGAGTTGTATTATCTATTTATTAGCTTAAAGTGAGCAATCCTATTATTGGTGGACTTATAAATAGTATGAATTGAGCCGACCATGAGATGGTCGTGGTGACATGTAATCGACTAGATCGATTGATCAAAGATTTGATCTAATGTTATGAATTGATTGATTGGTGTGATTTGAGGTATCTGTAAATGATATTGATTTGCAGGGTGGAACTGAGGCTAAGGTAAGTCCTTTGGCCCGTGTTATGCTTAGGCTGCCCTAGGGCATATTTTCTTCCTAATCGAGTCTTAGGGCATAGAACTTGTTGAGACGTAGTCTCATTCCGATTGTGGGACAACATTTCTTATCTGTAGATGGCAACACCTCCAGCTCCTCCCAAGCATTTGGGTATACCTGAGGAAATCACAGAAGAAGGTTATCACATTTCAATACACCCCCACCCTGAAGAATTGGAGTATGTTATGCTGAAATCCACTGTCTGGGTTGACGTGGGTGGATCCGAAAAGGTGCCCCATAAGTACCGGTCATGGTATCGTCATAATCATGACAGGTGAAGGGAGGGTCTTATATCAGAGTCTGATGTACCTAAGTACGTTTTGGAGGTTGCACTCGGGAAGGGTACAGCAAATCCGAATGGTGATCAATGGTGGATGCTAAGGATCCCAAACTCGAAGACAATTCTGACTCTTTGGTGTACTCAGCCTAAGGTGCCAATTGGAGTGAGGAACAAGGAGAGGTCGATGAGGAGGTGGAGCCGGAAGAGTTTAGCGATGATGAGTAGTGGTGGTAGTTAAGACCTCGCCTCCTGTTTGAGAACCTATTGTGGTGTATATGTTTTTATACCTAGACCAACTTGAATAATATACGACATGGTTTGCCATATATATATGTATATAAGTGTGGTTGGTATGGTTTGAAATTTTATGGCCCTGCTTTCTATCCCATTGTTTTATTGTCTGGGGATTTATATTTGCTTCCACATGCATATATTAAATCGAACGGATTGGCGATGTGTCTTGGAACATTGCTATTATATCGACCAAGTAGGGATGGGCACGTACGAGGAGGATCGGGGCGTGACAACTTTCTTATACTTTGATTCATCTTTTAGATCAATTGACACTTTGTACTCATTCGAACTTGATTACTAACTAATATTTGTGCGGGATTCAAACTCCCACTTTCTTGTTCGAAATTTTTTAGCTAAAACTAAAATTCAAGGCATAATTATTTTTTGAAGCTCTTTCTCAGTGGCGTGATTCTTTTGTAGTCTGGTCCACCTTCCTTGATATTATAATAATTTGATTATTTTACCTGTTTTCAAAAACACTACTATGAAACTATTTATGGAATAATGGGTTGAACCATGGCAAGTGCCCTTGCACCTTTTCCTTACTACGTGAAGGTAGACACGTGAGACGAGGTTGCAGACTTTCCTGTGTAATCGTGTGATGTTTGGTATGTAAGTTCTAATTGACATGTTACAGGAAAATATGATTGGGAAGATAAATTTGAAATTCAAAGCAGAATGAGTACAATATCGTTTTTATTTGTGATCGTTACATATATATTATTTTTATTTAATTTGTGTCTATTATTTTTTTAAAATATCTTTTTTAGTTCTATTATGGTGGCTAGTATTTTAGGGATGTTGCTCACTAATCCCCATTTTAGAAAGCAACCCAAGATGTCCCATCTCTTTCTTCCAAGTGTTTAACACAATATGAACAAATTTTAAAAAGCGGCAAAAGAGTGTTTCGGCTTGAGAAAGATGAGCCCTCATGCACTCTTGCACCAGAACTAAAGCAATGATCATGCTCGGACAAGTTTTACAGATCAGGGTATTTCCCGGATTCTTTTCGTTTTTTTTTTTTTTTTTTGGTAAAGATCTTTTCATTTTTTTCTTCTTCCTCTTTTAAACAAATAGACAAGCGATGGAAACTTCGTCCACCTAATCAAAATCTTTGACGTTCATTTTCCTTAGAACTCACTGCCATATATTGAATCTTTTGATGAAGTAAACAACTTTTGATGGGATAATGGAGCAAGAAGGAAGTTATTTTAAGAGAAGGAGACATTTGGGATCGAAGATTGGAAATAAGTGGAGAAATTTTTGAGCATTTTATTCAAGGAAGTAGTACAAAATCGTGTTCTACCTTGCTTGACCCAGTTTAGTTGGCAAGCCCAAGATGTCCCATCTCTTTTTGAGCATCCAACGAAGAAGGCCGGGGAAATGCTTCAAGAGATAAAGTGCAAATGATGACTCGTCCATCGACAAGATTGGATCAGATTTCGAGCTAGTAATCTCCAAAATGTAAATTGCTTCTTATCAGAGACTCATCCGCGCACGGCATGGGGTCATAGCTGCACGGAGATTTCTTTATCTAAATCAAGCATCTCATGATGAGCGGTAGGAGATATATGGCATATCACGATGCAGTTGAGATTGAATAAAATTGATATCGCACGTAATAATCATTCGGCCGAACAGCTCCGGCCATCGAGTTCAATCACCGGGAGGTGAGCGATCTTGGGCCACTCCTCGCCAGCTCGAGGCTGACACCGCCGGCTCCAGGCTGACACCGCCGGCTCAATTCCCCACATCCTACACCAAATTTTCTTATTAAAGTGAGGTGACACACTCCCTGCGGTGTGAATGAAAATTTCCAATAATAAAACAAAAAGATGTGCACCGTGCTCATTGCCGTTGCTGCCGTCGCAGCTGCCACCACCACTGCTGCAGCCACTGCCACTACCACTGCCGCCACCACTGCCATTGTCACTGCTTCTCCTCTTTTGCACGACTGAGCACTGCGACAATTGTCTCTGTCAACCATATGGCGTTCAATGGTTGTAATCTCATGGAATGTGATAACTTGGAATGGAAATCCCTTGATGGATTCCTTGTCCATTGAACTAAACGAGGCGTTAATGTTTGAATTTACTGTCAAATGCTCACTACGTGCCACTGATAAAGCAAAAGTGTAAACTAGATCGTGCATTTTCTTTGTATTTGGAGCAAACATTTGTCCTGGCATCCCTGCTGAGGCGCAGCACAGCTCCGCTTGGAAGGGGGTATCCTGCAGGGTGCCAGAGATCCCACCAGCCTCTTCTCTGTTCAGATCTGGGCTGTTTACTGTTTGCTAGCACCTTCACCTTCTTTAAATTGCAGATCTAGCCTCCCCCTTTGCTCTGTATTGCAGCTGCTGTATGGACTTGGGTCTGTGTGAAAGAGGACGTTGTTTGGGTCTTGTTTGCTATGTCTTGTATGATCAGCTAGGCTGGGCAACCTGTGGAGCAGAGTTGAGGCAGATTTATTGAAGTCTTCGCCTTTCTTCTTCTTTGTGGGAGCTAGGCCGGCAGGTATTTGGAAGGCTTCAGATGCCACTTCATATGCCCGTTCTGTCATCCCCTTGTTTCTATCATCCAAGCTGGTCGTTCTTGGCAATAGGGCCGAGCCCTCTGGATTGTTGGTGGAACTAGCTGATTGTCTGTTTTCGTGCAAGTGAAGCTGGTCCCAACTTCCCTCATTCGCTTCAGATGGTGTCATTGCCCTGCTACTTCTCAAATAATGGGTATTACTATTCACACATAATTCATGGTCTTCTTCAACTTCCCTGCATGTTTCATCAAGTCTTGGGGAGATGGAGGTAAAGGATATGGTATTCGAATCTTGAAGCTCTTCGCTTGTTGGTTGTGGCTCCGAGGGTGATTCTGAAAAACATTCAATTCCGAGCAATGAAACCTCTTGATTTGAGTGTAACTGTGATTTGTCTGTGCAGGCAGGCCCGAAAGATGCATCAATGTTGATTTTGAGAACACCGGGCTTCGGGGGTTGCCATTTGTTGTGTAGGTAAGCTTCTTTCTTTTGATTCTTAGATTTGGGATTCCATGTGGCGAAGCTACCTTATAAGCTGATGGCTCTAAAAAGGGTGTGATGGAAATTGAGGGGACTCTTTCTGAATATATCACTAGATCGTGCATTTTGAATAGCAAAGATTTGACAAACTCCTCAGCTTTTTTTTGACATGATCTTTGCCAACTTCTTCTGGTGATTGGTTTTTGCTTGACAGACTTATTAGTCCACACGTGTTCGGTGTTGAATATTAGAGTCGCACAGCTCTGATAATACTCTCACAAGAGAAGCTCTTACGAAATGAGATGAATACACTACTTTACTTGCAGAAAATTATTTTCCATTATATGAAACGATTACAAGATTCGTTTATATGTAGGCTTAAAATACGACTCTTGACATACCTTAAATATATTAAAGACATGTCTAAATAAATAGTAATAAAGACACTTTAATATGTGTACCGAAACGGCTTCCGTTAGAAACTGAACATCCTTTCGACCAAAACATGAAGAGTCACGAGAGATAGGTGATGATATTTTCAATACTCCCCCTCACCGACTACTCTCTCTAAGGATAGTCCTCACAACCATACCAAGCTGAGCTCGAAACTCTTCAAACTTTGCAAGTCCAAGACCTTTGGTGAAGATATTAGCAACCTGATCACCTGTCTTGATGTACTTCATCTTGATCTCGCCCTCCAACACTTTCTCTTGCAGAAAGTGATAGTGGACTTCCACATGCTTAGTCCTAGCATGGAAAACTGGATTCTCTGCCAAGTTTGTAGTGGATAAATTATCACAATACAATATTGTTGAATAATCTATTGATTGATGAAGATCATCTAATAACTGCACTAGCCACGTGCTCTCATGAGCTGCCATTGCTGCTGCTCTGTATTCAACTTTTGTTGTAGACAAAGACATAGTCGGCTATCTTTTACTGCACCAAGATACTACTGCTGATTTAAGATTAAACGAGTATCTAGTAGTTGATCGCCATGTGTGTTGATCTCCAACATAGTCAGCATCACAATGACCAACCAACTCACTTGATGATCCCTTTTTATACAAAAGCCCAAAATCAAAAGTCTTCTTTACATACCTCAGGATACGCTCAGCTGCATCCAAGTGAGGCTTTCTTGGCTTCTCCATGAATCGACTTACTACTCCCACTGCAAAAGAGATGTCAAGCCGAGTTATGGTAAGGTAAATTAGACTACCTACTAGTTGTCTATACATAGTCGAATCTTCTAGCTCTCGACCTTTTTCAGCACATGGCTTTGCGTTCCCATCCAACGGAGTAGATATAGGTTTGCAATCAAGCATTCCGAATTTTTTCAAGAGATCTTGTGCATACTTTTGCAGACATATTCTAGATGAATTTTGCTCTTGAAGCCATCCGGTTGCTCCATGTATATCTCTCGCTCGAGTTCTCCATGCAGGAAAGCATTCTTCACATCCATCTGCCACACATTCCACAACCCACTTGTTGCAAGTGCTAATAGAACTCAAACAGTGGTAAACTTTGCCACTGGGCTAAAGGTCTCTTCATAATCAACCCCATATTTTTGTGAAAATCCTCAAGCCACTAGACGTGCTTTATACCTCTCAATTGACCCATCTAGTCGAGTTTTAAGTTTATAAACCCATTTGCAAGAAATAGGATGTACCTCTTCAAGTTTCAATACCAAGTCCCATGTCTCATTCTTCTTTAGTGCAAGGATTTTTTCTTCCATGGCCTTTCTCCATTTTGTACTCTTCGAGGCTTCTTCATATGTCGAAGGCTTGACCATGCCAACATCTTCAGTCAATGTTGCATCAGCATACTTGGGGTTCGGCTTCCTTTGCCTCGTCGATCTTCGAAGTTAAGGCACCTCCTCTTCAAGTTCTTCGACCTGACTTGGTCGAAGTTCTTCTGTCGACCTTGGATGCTCACTAGATAAACTTGTCGATCCTGGTGATTGTGCTTCGACACCTTTTTCAACACACTGATTCTCATCAAATTTTTTCAGCCTTTCTTCGACCTCTTCGTCAAAATGCTGTGAATTTGGCAATTCGACTGCTTGAGGTGACCACTAAGACGACATTTCATCGAACACCACATTCCTTGAAGTATAGCACCTCCCTATTGTAGGGTCACAGCACTTCCACCCCTTTTGTTGATCATCATATCCTACAAATATGCAATGGACTGCCTTCTTGTCGAATTTGCTGCAAAGATGATTAGGCACAAATGCATAACATACACCTCCGAAAACTCTAAAGTGACTTACCACAGGCTTGCAATTCCATAGCTTCTCGTATGGTGACATAAAACCAAGCCTTGCTTGTGGCAGCCTGTTAGTCACGTGAGCCGCCGTCTTCATATATTTAGCCCAAAACCTCGGTGGAACATTCTTTATGTGCAACATGCTCCTGCATGTCTTAGCTAGATGCCGATTCTTTCTTTCGGCAACATTGTTCGGCTACGGCGTATACGAACAAGTATATTGTCGATGTATCTTATACTCTTGCAAATACTTCGTAAACTCGTAGAAAGTGTTCTCTCCCCCGTTATCAGTGCATAGGCAACAAATTTTTCTACCTACTTCACTTTCAATCTTCTCCTTAAACACCTTAAATATGATAAACGCCTCAAATATTTCCTTCATAAAATCAACCCAGACGTACTTAGAGAAGTCGTCGATGAAAGTGATCATATACTTGAATCCGCTAACAGATTGCTGCTTCACTGGACCAAACACATCCGAGTGAACAACCTCAAGAGGCATCCGAGCTTGAACAACAATTCCTCATACGGAAGTTGATGTGCCTTTTCATACGAGCACTCGACACAAATCACATTTTCTTGCACTTCCAACTGGGGAAGACCCCTCAGCATGTTCTTTTGCATCATCACCTTCAACTTGTGATAACTTACATGCCCAAGCCGTGCATGCCATGAATCGGGTGTATCATTCCTTTGGATTTTGTTTACGCATGCCGTTTAAGCAGACATCATGTAAACGGACTCCGGCCGACGTCCCTCCATGATTGGTCGACCAGTGGGCTTCAAACTTGGGTACACCTTAACATCCCGTGGACCGAACACCACATAATTACCTGAGTTTATGAGTTGGGACACAGATAATAAATTCTTCTTCATTCCTATCACATGATACACACTTTTCAATTCAACTTGCTGTGAATTGAACCGAGGAGTTATCATCGTCTTGCTGATATGAGTAATCGGCAACCTCGAGTCGTCTGCAGTAATAACAACACGTCCTCCGGTATAACTACACATGTTTGATAGCTTGCCTTGATCTCTAGTCATATGACTTGAACACCGTGAATCAACAATCCAGTCGTAATCATAATTAATCGACTTTTCACTTACAAAGATTAATGCCATTGCATCGTTTAACTCAACTGCAGAAGAGGCAGGGAACTCGTCTGACACTACTATTGCAACATACGTTTGGACATCCCATTCTTTATCTTCATCGAAATCATTCCTCTTCGATGATGCTACAACATTTCCTTCAACTTGCTTTGCTCGACAATCTCTAGCAAAGTGGTCCTCCTTGCCACAGACATAACATCATCCACTACGTCTTTTGCCATCGCGTCGCCCGACTCCCCCTGGTCGAAGGCTCGACTCTTCCACTTTTGCCATTCTTCACGAACTAGTTGCTTTTGCCATTCGACATGGCTTTTCCTGGAATTGCCATCTTTATTGTCAGCATCGGTTCGCCTCTAGCTCTTGAACTCTTTTTTATCACTGAAAAGGGCACTTTCTTCTTCCTTAATTGAAACCTTAGACATTTAACTATCTAAAGTCTCTTGGTTAGCCAGAATATTCTCCAGATTGGTCAACGTCAGTTGAGTTGCCCATCCACGAGTAGCTGTAATAATACAGTTATACTCCGACTTTAACCCATGAATAATAATTCTTCTCATTATTATTTCTGAGATGGCATTAGTGGGATCCAACTTTGAAATTTCGTCACAAATAGACTTAACTTTGGAGAAATATTGACTCACCATCATATTTTGTTGTGACATCAACAGCAACTCATTCTCCAGCCTTTGTAGCTTGACATCATTCGACCTTGCGAATAACGTTGCCAAGTTATCCCACGCCTCCCTGGGAGTCTGCGCGCTCCTAATGTGCGGCAATAGATCATCTTCAACAGTTACAGCAAGAGCGTAAATAGCCTTACCTGCTTTTATCTTCCATCTCCTTTGTTCATCATTGTCTCTAGGTGTCGTGGTGTTGCTGCCACCAACAATATCCCACAAATCTTGACCCATCAAATAAAACTACATCCGGACACTCCAATTATTATAATTAGAGTTGTTGGGCTTCTCAATGCCATTCGTCGAATTTGAAATATCCACCATCTAACTTGAAATAATGCCCAGCACTACTCCAAGAAACCTTGATCCTCAACCAATCGATCACAGTTCCTAACTGTAAACTGATAGAACTTCAACGTATTCCGGTCCTCGACGGCCTACGCACGAACAATGATCCTTGACCACTGTCTTCACAAACTATGCTCCGGAAGACTTGACTCACGGTGCTTGACAACCGTGTTCTCGATCCCAGATAATCTTGCTCTGACACCAATTTAAATATCAGAGTCGCATAGCTCTAATACTCTCACAAGAGAAGCTCTTAAGGAAGGAGATGAAGACACTACTTTACTTGCAGAAAATTCTTTTCACACTTCATTATATGAAATGATTACAAGATTCATTTATATGTAGGCTTAAAACACGACTCTTGACATACCTTAGATATATGAAAAGAAATGTCTAAATAAATAGTAATAAAGACACTTTAATATGTGTGCCGAAAAGGCTTCCATTAAAAACTTAATAGCCTTTCGACCAAAACACGAAGAGTCACGAGAGATAGGTGGTGATACCTTCAATATTCAGAAGATTGCTCAAAAGAGAGCAGCCGTGTCAATAATCTTTGGGAAAGATGAATCAAAATGCAAAACGTCTTTTCATTTGGTGCGGCAAATTGTTGACACTAGGTTGAGTGCAGGAAGGATGTCCTTTTGTCTACGTACTGATTCCCTCGCAGTGCTATTGTCTCGTATCGATTTGACGAACTCCTCAGCTTCTTTTTGACATGATCTTTGCCAACTTCTTCTGGTGCTTGGTTTTCGCTTGACAGACTTATTAGTCCACACGTGTTCCGAAGATTGCTCAAAAGAGAGCAGCCGTGTCAATAATCTTTGGGAAAGATGAAATCAAAATGCATAACGTCTTTTCATTTGGTGCGGCAAATTGTTGACACTAGGTTGAGTGCAGGAAGGATGTCCTTTTGTCTACGTACCGATTCCCACGCAGTGCTATTGTCTCGTATCGATGCTTTTAGCATGAAGTTAGCCCCCAAGAGATTTCACAGCTAGAGGAACTTCCTTGCATTTGTTGACGATTTTGACCACGATTGGCCAAAGTTCATTTTCTCGCTTGCGGTCAAATGCCCATCTGCTGAAAAGCAAGAGAGTCTTCAGAAGAAGGGCCTTTAGCTTGAAGGCTAACACAAATACCATCAGATGAGCGATTTCGTGACTGCAAGTGGTTGCAACTAGAAAACTTCCCTTAGCGCCTTCCATGAGCAAATCTCTCATCTCATTCCACGTGCTACGAGGACAAATGCTGCCTATACATCATCTAGCATAAGGAAAAGTTTCTCGCTGTTCACCGAGAATCTTAAGTGGGTCTGCAATTGCTCAATGTTCGAGGTATCGGCTGAACTCTGACCAAGCCTTGACTAATAGCGTTTCTCAAGGCTTTTGCAAGAGTTTTCCTTTACATCAAAATCATCGGAAAATGCATTTCCATATTTCGGAATGCATACTCTTATGACTCTTTTGTTGTTGTCCATAAACTTAGCTAGAACGGCTTTTGCCTTGACATCCCATCCCCATTATGGGAGGGCATGCCATACAAGCGGGTTCAGTACCCTCTGCTATGTCGAAAAGTATCATTTGGTCAATTTTTTTTCACTTGCCATTGGGAAAACAGCAGGGGGTATCGAGAGATCTCATGAACCGCAAATGACGAATGCCAACGTGGTCTTGTATTTGGTAGGTGATACATAATAGCTATAGTAAAAACGTTCCAGATCATTCTATTTTATAAGCAATTGACGGAATATTAAGATTTTAATATGGTGTGAGTCGACCATCGGGTCTTCCAGTTCATATATGTTAATGGCCATCTTTTTGTTTCCTACTCTCAGGCCGAAAAATGATTTCAGCTTCGAAAGATCCCAACTTGGTTAAAATTAAGGACTGAACCCCTCAACCTCACTCTCTAGTGTAGTTATCAAATCAGATAAGGAGTTGTTGAACTTATGAGGGACTGCATATATAATCATGAGTTCAAACCAGCGTACTTGGGAGACTACCACTAACAAAGTGCTTTGAGCAGATAACATAAACTTTATATTGTTCATGCAATTAACCTTTGTGCATTAATTTTTCATAAGATCCAATCTTAACAGAAGAAGAAAAAAATATATTCGTCCTATTTAGATGTGAAGTATAACAAATTAAAAATTGGAAAATCAATGCGGTTTTCCAAATGCATTGTTTTGAGAAAACTCTTTAATGGTCTAGAGGAAAATAATAAAAGATCGAGTAACTAACTCTGATTTACCAAAAATAAGATTCAATGATGTGTCATGATCTAACACGCTATCCATGAATGAAGATAAATAGTTTTATAAGGAAATTCAAATATAGATGATACTCTGGTTGGTCTTATACAATACAAATAATGTATTTTCTCCATTGAGAAATTTTACAAAACACAAGCAAATCATAAAGAACAATACTCATTCAAGGAAAGAAAAGAGTAAAATATCAACGGCCACAGTTTTATCCCTGAAAATGGAGATTGCCAAATAATTAGCTAATTGCACGTCCAATTCTTTGCAGAGATCAACATGACATGGCAAATAGACATGGGAGTTCACCTGCGTTCACAAGAGGAAAAAATAAAAGGAAATAAGCGTTGAGTATTTATAACATAGTATTATGGCAATTATTGTGGTGTCATCCGAATTTGATATTCTTAGATATTCTATATACCAAGATACTTCTCATTTGTTCAGCAAAATCAAATTTTTATATGGGTGTCCAAATTCTTTCAATAAAACCAACATAGACAATAAGTTGGGACATCCAATCAAGCGAATTAATTTGACATCTGTGTGATTGTGTAACCATTCAGGTAGAGCTGTCAAGCTTGGGCAATCATAGACGAAAAAAAAGGTCTCCAAAATGCAATCCAATCCTTCAAGACATTGGAGTAGCTCCATTACTTGTTCAAACCTTTGAATTACTTGTGCGTGAAGATTCAGCAAAAAATTGGACCTACTCTTCTGGGTCAACATGAGCTGGCATTTAGTAATTGTCAAGCACTCTAAGGCAATTAATTCCCTAGAAGGCACATATATTGGTCTCCCACAATCCAAAACTTCCAACTTTTGAAGGTGAGTGAGTTGACAAGTACCTTCAAACAAAACTTCGAGATTTTCACATACTTCGAGTCCCAAAAAGTACAAATTTTCGAGGTATTACATTCCATTTTGTTGCAAACTCTTCTGCTTTGTTGTTATGTATAGATATCTAAGAATGATAAGCTTTTTCATATTTTTGAGCAAATGGCCTAGCTTTGAGCAACCAACTAGAGATAAGTATAGCAAACTCTACAGCTCACAAATGGTATCTGGAAGCTTCTTCAATTGCTTATTATACAGGGGAGAATATTCGCAATTGCTTCAAGTTGCATATGGAACTTGGAAGATCCTTAAAACTACCAAATGACAAATCTAGATACCTTAGGGAGTTACACTTTGAGATGCAAATTTTTGATAACTCTTTCATAATAACTCCATCAACAACTTTAAATTGAAATTTGATAGCATGCAGCCTCTTTGAAGTTGGATTTTTCAAGTGGAACCCTACTGAAATTTGAGATTCCCTTTAATGAGTTGCTTGAGAGCAAAACATACCGAATTCCTTGTGAAATCTCTGCAATATCTAAGCCAACAATAGAACAATCATTTTGTGCCACACTCATTGGCAGAGAATGGACCAGATCATGCACTTTAAATGCTAAGATTGTTTCATGCGCCTCAACTTCTTGGATCAATGATCTTGTTCACAACTCTTTGATGTACTCAACACCGACATCTTCCAATGCTAGTTTGTTCCTTGTTGAACTAATAAGGCCAAAAGCCATCCATAAATCAGCAAAATTAGTGCTCTTGATTTTATGTCCTCTAGGGTAAAGTGGTAAAATAGAAAAACATCGTTTTAAGCAGGATGGTAAATGGTCATAGCTAAGCTTAAGTGCCGGCAAAATGTCCTTTTTCGCTTCCACTAGCTCCATGTTTCATTATCCCTTATATGTTTCTAATATCGTTCTTCATCCTTTGTATAATGTAGACTCCCCAAAGTTTTCTCAAGGAGAGGCACTCCTCAAGATTGTTTAACAATTTCATTTCCAATTTCAAGGAGTTTAGGATAAAGCTCCTTTTCCTTTTCGTCGAATGCCCATTTTTGAACAAGGCCATAGAGTCTTCGTGTAAAGACCTTTCGGATTATGCGCCAGATGGGTACCCATTATAGAAACGACTTCAAAATCACATGTTGTCACAATGATCTTGCTTTCACAGCTTCTACACTAAGCAAAGCTCTCAATTCATTCCATTTATAGTGACCGTTACTCCATACATCATCTAAGACCAGTAGATATTTCGTCTTTGATGGTGTTTTGCAAATGAGTTCGCAACTCATGAATATTAAAGTTGCCCAAACTTTGACCGGTTGCATCTTCGATGATTCCATCAATAGTTTTCTTTAAATCGAAGTCCTCAGGCACACACACCCATATTCATAAATCAAATTGCTCTCACATTTTCATCATTGTAGACTAATTTAGCCACAATCGTCTTGCCCAAACCTCCTTATTCCAACAATGGGAATGACTAAGAGATTTTTGTCATTTGCTAGCTACAACAAAAACTCGATTATCTTTTTCCTATCAAGATCTCTTATGAAGACATCTAACTTGTTTATGAATAAGTCATCTCTCATGATTGCATATGTGACACACCATTGTTAACACTCCGCACATTAAGACCAAATTGGTCTTTATCGATAGAAATTATGGGTAGTCTCTCCCTTATCTCCTTGATTTTATGACTGATTTTCACACAGAACATGGTTGGATTAGAGAGGCAAAAGAAGTGGCATACCTTCCCGTAGATGACCCCATAGCAACTTAACACTTGCTTTCTTAAAGCTTCACACTTGAGATCATCGAGTACGTCTTCCGCATCATGAAATACACCTTGAAGCCAATCTAACCTGTGACATCCTGAAATTCGACCCCGTTTCGATAAAGTGAAATGGGCATTTCGTCGACGTGCCTATGGCCCTTTTTCTCTGAGCTAATCACTCAAGAGTTAACTAACCTATTGGGTGAAGCCGTTAAGGGATGTACCAGCTGTAAAATCCCTAAAAGCTACCTAATTGGTTGGATTGAGCTAAAATCACGTCTGATTGATTTTTAACCACGAAATTGAACTCGATTTCGGGAATCGAATTTTAAGCGCATCATAATTCTTATTTTTAGGATCATGTCTCATCGCTCGTCAATTTATTGATGGGTCCAAAATTTCAATAAAGAAATTATCGGAAGAAAAATTGAAGACCAAAAAGAAAATAGAATGGAAAAGGAAAAGAGAAAAGGAAAATTTGCATAAAGGCATTATGCATTTTCTTTTTCTCCTTTTTCTCTCTCTCTCCCTCTCTTTTCTTTTCTTTCTTTTTCTTTCTTTCCTCTCTCTCTCCTCTCCCCTCCCCCTCGTGCGAATCCCCTCCCCACGCCGACTCTCTCTTTCTTTTTCCCCCTTGCCGTGTCCTTCTTTGCTTTCTCTTCCCATTTGACTAGTCAAACCCCTTCTTCTTATCCCTTTATTCTCTCTTCTTCTCTCTCCTCTCACTTCTCCCTCGTGACCGAACTAGCTTCTTCTTCTCCTTCTTTCCTTCGCGTGCGAACCAGAAGCCCGGAGCAGAAGCTGCAGCTCATCGTCGCCGCTCGTCCCGCCGTCGCGCCGCCCGCGCCCGCCCGCTCGCCGCCGTTCCGCCGTCCGCGTGCCCCCGCATCCATCCCCTTGCACCCAATCCTCCCCCGTGCGATTCCAGCTGCTATCCCGTTCGGCCCGACGCCTCCGGCCACCACCCAGCGCCGTCCGGCCACCGTTCGGACCCGCCGGAGCTTCCCTCACCCTCCGCTGGCCTCCCCTTGCCGCCCTAGCCGCCGATCTAGCCTTGGCTAGCCCTGTTCAGCAACCCAACAAGTGGGTTTCCAGCTCACTCGTGGGCCGTTTTGGGCCGTTTCCCGGCCCCGAACCCGAGGCCCGCTTTGGAGTTTGTTGTTCCTCGCGTCGCCGCCGTCGGATTGATCCGATTTGCGCGCGATTTGGTGAGTAATCTCACTAATCTTGGATTAGTTGGCTAATTATGCTTAAGGTTGGTTTAGTTTTAATTAATTATGTTTAGGTTGTTAGATTAGAATAAATTAGCAATTATTAGTCAATTGTGATGCGATTTAAATAAATTGATTGCGCAATTAGCACGTAGACGTGGTCTACTATTTATTGGAAGTATCTCAGGAATTTTCCGACCCCTAATCGGGCTTCAATTTGGCGATTCAGGCCTAAGTGGGATTTTTAGTATTTAAATATTAATTTTCGGAATTAAATTAAATAATTATTTATTTTCCGAAAATTCAAGGGAGATGGTTTGGAACCGAAATATTATGCTGATAATTGTGATGAAGTCCGTTTATTTAATCGGGCTTTATTTTGAGCTAAATTGAATTTTTAATGTTAATTATTTAATTTTCGAAATTATTTATTTATTTATTTTCCGAAAATTCAACTGGGATGGCCCGTGACTGGAAAGTTATGTTGATGACCGTGGTGAAGTTCGTTTATTTAATTGGGCCTTATTTTGAGCTAAGCGGAATTTTTAATGTTTAGTAATTAATTTTCGAAATTAATTAATAATTAATTATTTTTCAGAAATTAAGATTAAGATGGCCGACGGCCGAAATCTCATGCTGAGTATCGTGGCACAGCCCGTTTATTTATTTGAGCTTTTAATTGTGCCAAATTGATTTAATCGTGGATATTTAGGATATGTTCCTAAATTGATTATTTGGGTAAATTGAGTATGAATTAAGGTTGTGAATAATTACTTTAGAAATGGAATGAATCATCATGAAAGGCACGTGGCTCGGTGAATCGTACATCATCTCGGCGAATGCACGTGGATTGATGATTAGATATGTCACATCGGAGAATGCACATGGCTCGGTGACAGTATGTCGCCTTGGAGAATGCATGTGGCTCGGTGATTGGTTCTATCAGTTATGACTGAATAGCATTCTATTTATCAGCTTTGGGTGAGCATATGGTATACTATATCGGCCTTCGGGCGATATGTCAGCTTTGGGTGAGCAGTATACCAGTATACTATATCGACCTACGGGCGATATGTCAGCTTTGGGTGAGCAGTATACTTTATTATCAGCTTTGGGTGAGCATATGGTATACTATATCGGCCTTCGGGCGATATGTCAGTTTTGGGTGAGCAGTATACCGGTATACTATATCGGCCTTCGAGCGATATGTCAGCTTTGGGTGAGCAGTATACCTTATTATCAGTTTTGGGTGAGCTATGCTATCTATTTATCAGCTTTGGGTGAGCAATCCTGATTTGATAGGACTTTATAGATAGTATTGAATATGCCGACCAAGCATGGGTCGTGATGTCATGTAATCGACTAGGTCGATTGATCATTGTTTTGATATGATGCTGGAATTGATTGATTGGATGGAAATGACCGTGAGTGGTCTTGTTGACCTGTAATTGACTAGGTTGATTTGATCGATGCTTCGATCTGTGAAGTGATTGCTTGAGCGCCTATTATGAATTGTACTGACTTACGGGTGGGATCTGATGCCAAGGTACGTCTTCTGCCTTGTGCGTGTATAGGCAGCCTATAGTATAATGGTTTACTAATTGGGCTTAGTGGGGTAGAACTCGCTGAGACGTAGTCTCATCCCAGTTTGGGGAAAACATTTCAGGACCCGATAAGGAGCTGAGGAGGAGAAGTCTGAGTGGGAGAACTCTGAGGTGAAACCTGAAGAGAAGAATTTTGGAAGAAGAAGATAATACCGAGAGAGATTTTGAGTATGACCTGAAGGGATTGAGATCCCATCTTCTTTTGTGAACTCCAATTGATGTGAATAGTTATAAAGTTCTCTAGTTGATGTCATGTACAAAAGTTTGGTTATAAATTTCAATATAAAAAATATGGCCCTGCTTTTCTATCCCATCGTTTTATTGTCCGAGGATTTTAACTGCTTCCGCATGTGCTTAATAAATGAAAGGGTCGGCGATGCATTGTTCTGGGATATCGCATTATAAAATCGACCAAAAGTGAAGGATGTGCGCGTGCCCGATGATCGGGGCGTGACATAACCACACTTGCAAATGGTGGTTCTTCGCTTGCTACTCCTCTGCACCTAACAACACTGCCTTAATGGCATTCAACGTCTCTCTGAGCCCGTTGATCTGGTTCTTCAAGCCATAAATCGCCATGGCTCGGTGGAGGGTGCGCGAGTAACCCCTCTGCGATGCTAAAAAGGAGTGATTCCGCCATGGGTTTCCGAGGAGGGAATGGGCTAAAGGGGGGGGGGGATTGATCCTGGCTGTTTAGGCTACGTTTGGCAATTTGCCAAATAGTAACAATTTTTGTTCTTTTTTTTTTCGTTAATAGATTTGGAATAGAAATTCGTTTGATAAAACTTTTATTCCCAGAAATAAATTTATATATATTTTTTGTTCTTGGAAGTAGATTTGAAACATAATCGAGAAGTAAAAAAAAAAGTTGATAATTTGTTTCCAGGAACAATTCCAGAATCAAACCAACCTAATTTTTCTATTTTCTCTTATTTCTTCTTGTTCTTTTTCCCTTTCTCCTCTTCTTCAACCGCCGTTGTTGCTGCCACCACCGCCGTCCACCTCCACTGATCGCTAGCGAACTAGCCAGAGGCACACCCAACCATTGGCAAGGCCAAGCATCGCCGGTGGCCAAGCAGGCCTTGCCCAAACCTCCCCTAAGCCATCAGCGAGCCTCGCTTGACCGAGCGAGGGTCGGCCAAGTCATGGCTGGGTAAGGCTCAACCTCACCTAAATCTAGTAAGGCCGAGCTCGCCTAGCCGCTAACGGGGCGAGCTTGACCTTGCCAAATTTGGGCAAGGCTGCTTGCCCAACCAAGGCTCGGCCAACAAAGCGTGGTCTCGCCAAGGGCTAGCAATTATCTAGCGAGGTCACGGGTCTTCCCAAGGTCGGCGACCGGCAACCCTTGAAGAAGAAGAAGAGAAAGAAAAGAAAATAAGAAAATAAGAAATAAAATTATTTGGATTAGAAATTTTCAAAATGGTATCAAACGCAATTCTATTCCGAGAATGAAAATTTTGGACAGTTACCAAATGGCTTAAAATGCTAAAAAATTGTTATTAGAAACAGAATAAAAAAAGAATAATTTCTAATCAGAAATTGTTCATAGGAGCAGAATGGTTAGTAAACGCACCTTTGAGTTATAAAATTTGATGGTCTAAACAAGAATGTCTCAATGTCTATGTTTCATATTAACATTAGTACCATATGAATTGAAGGGTTCCTGGAACAGGACAGTCATTTTGAAAACGACAAAAGAAAGACTTCAAAACATCTCTACAGGACAAAGAAGGCAAGCGTCAAAAAAGGCAACGACCCAAATATAGTACCGGGTAGGTTGCTAATTATTCATGGTCAACGGATATTATAGATGTTCAACGGTGTGTATCATATATTGCTAATCTTTTATCGCTGATCCATGTTATTTCGGTAATTACCTGCACCACTTCTCAGCCATCAACCACCCCACCAAAAATAAAAACAAAAACAAAAACTAAGAGAGCCAATGCCCAAAATAAGTGTAAAAAAGAATAGAAAAAGAAAAGACCACCATATTACCATTCTAGCAATTACCTGACCCAAAAACAAATTAAATCTAGCATTCATCTAGCAACTGATAAATTGCCCAAACTACAAAATCGAGAAATCCTGGACATTGAGGGGAAAAACACTAATAAAGGTTTCGATGTTGATGTAAAGCAGCTGCAAGAATTATATTGTTTGCTTGGCTTCGAAAAATTCAGAATCAAGAAAGCAATATAAATGCTCCGCCTCTTTCATGAAAAATGAATAATTCAAAAAAGCTCCTCCTAGAAATAACCACTTAGATTACTTACAAAATAATATATATATATATATATATATATATATATATTTATCGTTCATGAAAATGTTTATATATGAAACTATGTGGATGGAGATGTGAAGGCGCGGTCTCGTGGTGGCGGGTGAGCGGCAGATCTATGAGGCTTGAGTCAGGATGTGAAGATGATTATAGGAAAAGAGTGCATGTTTAGCATTGCTGCTTTTCAATTCCATTCTTTGGTTTAGGGGCTGGGTATTTAGGGTTTAGGGTTTGTTATGATTTACATTATTTCTCGTGCAAAAGAACTAGATTTCAACTGGCTACTAAGGAACCGACCAAAAATAAAATAAAAATTGGCTACTAAGGCCTTGTTTGGTAACTAACCAACTAGTGAAAATTGCTTTAAGAGAAAGAAACATGGGTTTAAAAATTGAAAATAAGTGGAGATGTTTTTGGGCGATTATTCAAGGATGTAGTGGAAATTGCAACGGATTTAATTAATCCAACATGTTAGGGTTAATAATAAGCACTAACCCTTGCACATGCTCCCGCTTCGCACCACAACTAAAATAACCATCATGTTCAAGAAAATAGTGACTATTGTGATTTATTTTTGGCAAAAAGATACCGCTGGTTGTCAAATTTTCTTTTTCGAATTGTTCAATCAAGTTTTTGAACCATTTTTTTTTTTTGTGCAATTGGATCCTCAAATCATGCCTTTTTGTTCGACCAAAAACCAAGTCGTTGATCATAGGGGCCATGCTTGGCCAGGCATCGATGGGGTCACCAATCCCTGGTCAGATTTGGCCTTGGGTCACATCACTGTGGCATGATCCTTTTTTTTTTTTAAGTTCCTTTTTCTTTTTCCTAATATCTATTTTTTTTTAATATTCCTCATTTCTAAGTCCATTTTTAAAGCCACGTAAGATATTATGTCAACATTTAAGGGAGACTTTATGATGTTTTCTTAAGGTATAAAGATACCATAGGTTCTAACGCTTTTTCCAAGTTGTTCAATCAAGTTCTTGAACTACCGACCAAAAAAAAAGAAAAAAACTCAAGTTCTTGAACTCATATAATTTGGTCACTAAACTCTACGATCTTTTTCCTGAACATACTGAAAAAGTGTTATATATCACAGCATTTTTTATATTCTTTTCATTGTTTCCATTATTATTTTCTATACATATAAAAACGTGTTGGAAAAGTTAAGCAGTATTTGTCCCAAATGATTAATAATTTGTGCTCCTTTAGTTTAACTCCAAAAGATTAGATGTTAGTATTGTCAATGTAATCAAACCCTTTAATGTTCATTTTCCTCATAACCATATATTTTCAAATCTTTATACACTCGAGAGATGGAGAGGAAAGTAATGGGATAATAAAAGAAAGTCGTGTAAATTTTTAGATAAGTCAAATTTCCTATCATGTCAAGGTTAAATCTGGAATAAAAGTAAAATAAGAGGCAAATTCGTATGTTTCCCGAAATAATAAAATGTCGTGTGCCTATTTTTAAGGTCAGGTTCCTCCGGCCCGGCCCACGATTGCCGTCTTCTCCGTCAGATTATGATGAAATAAAGAACTTCCATGGGATGATGAAGCAAGAACAAGAACAAGATCGTTGATGCTTGACGATACCAAATTACTAATTGTTGCTATGTTCTTTTCATGATATCTGATTTCATTTGGTTATATCTAATGATCTCGACAGACCTTTTCTTTCGCAAGAAAAGAGATGGTTTTACATGAAATGAAAAATTTATAAGCTTGTGGCTATTTATAGGCCATTACTGGCGAGCCTCCCGTGTAAGGCAATTTTCCCTCTGAGTCCTGCCACACTCCGCTGAGGGGAGACATTACTCCTTGGAAGGCCATTGCAACCAACAACATAGCCACCACCATTACTGCATTCTACATAGAACTTTGCCACTTTTCCTTCTCAATTTGCAGCCCTTCACGTGGCCTCTTATTTGGGGTAGCGAAGGCCACGTTAGGCTTCTTTTTTTTTTCTTTTTTCTTTTGAGAGATAAGTCGGGAGGCTTCATAATCGGACTTGGCTTTGCATGTTAATGTATAGGGATCTTATTTGAGAAGTTGCTCGTTTCCTTACAGTTGCTAATTTCCCAACACCACTCATTATGGGAAAGTGAGAATACCGGGAAAAGCGGGCGCCCCTTGAGAAAACCCGGAAAAGCGGTGAATGGGAGAATACCACTCGTCTCCTTGCAAAAAGCGGGTATCCCTCAAGACCTTTTACAGCTTTCTCAATTATTCTGGCCATCTCATTAGCCTACTAAGTAGAGCCGTTAAACAGGTGGGTCGGGTCGAGTTTGAGTCGGGTCATTAATGGTTCGATCCAAATTGATCCATTAACTCATTTATAACCCATTTATGCTTAATGTAAATTTTTCAACCCAAACCCAGCACGACCCATACCTAACACATACCCGACCCGACTCAACTCATATTAATAAAATATTTTCATATTTAACCAAACTTAGAAAATTTTATTCCTATTTTTTTAAAGATTATATTATTAAAATACTTCCAAGCTTTTATATATATATATATATATTTTTTAAATTGTATTGTTAAAATATTTTTATACAACACAAATTTAATGGACAATTTTTATAAAATTTAAAATAATTATTTTTAAAAAAATCGAAATTTAATTATTATTTTTAAAAATTTAAACTTTTAATCATTTTTATTTTATTTTTAAAATATAATTTTTTTTCTCTTTTCTCTTTTCTTTTTTTTTCTCTTTTTTCTTAAACCAACCCATTTAAAAACCCATTTAAGACCCACCTATCTTAAACCTTTAATTGTGAAACTCATTTAACCATCTTTTGTTATAAACAAGTGACCCATTTTAACACCTTTACTACTGAGCCTTGAAGACTTTCAATTCGTGACTTGCGCATGTGCAATGCGCCAATGTTTTTGCACCAAAAGTAAAACAATGATCTTACTCGTGCTCTAAAAAAGTTAGTTTCTGTGGTTTATTTTTTTAGTTACACTAAAAATTGTTATGGAGTAGGGCGTTTTCTAGATTCTCTTTATTTTTGTCTCTTCCCTTTTTTAACAAATAGATAAGCGATGCAAAAGTTAAGGTAATACTTGTTCCAAATGATTTAATAAGTTGGGTTCTTTTAATTTAATTTAAAAAACTTTAGATGTTAGCTTTGTTGATGTGATCAAAATTGTGTTCAGTTTCCTTAGAGCTCACACCATATATTGAATCTTTTGAGTCGGAAGATGACGAAATAAACAACTTCGATGGGATAATGAAGCAAGGAGGAAGTTATTATAAGAGAAGGAAACATCGGTTTGAAAATTGAAAACAACTGGAGACGTTTTTGAGCAATTACTCAAGGAAGTAGTAGAAATTGTTTATTATATCAGGCCATTTTTTATATTCCATTCATTGTTTCCTTATTATTTTCTATACAAATAAAAATGTGTTGGAAAAGTTAAGCAGTTTTTGTCCCAAATGATTAATAATTTGTGCTTCTTTAGTTTAATTCCAAAAGATTAGATGTTAGTATTGTCAATGCAATCAAACCCTTTAATGTTCATTTTCCTCATAACCATATTTTCAAATCTTTATACACTCGAGAGATGGAGAGGAAAGTAATGGAATAATAAAAGAAAATCGTGTAAATTTTTAGATAAGTCAAATTTCCTATCAAGTCGGGGTTAAATCTGGAATAAAAGCAGAATAAGAGACAAATTCGTATGTTTCCCGAAATATAACATATCGTGCGCCTATTTTTAAGGTCAAGTTCCTCCGGCCCGGCCCACGGTCGCCGTCTTCTCCATCAGTGCCGCTCGCAAGCCTAAAGAAGCGTAAACCCCAAACGCCAAAGCCTCCCCCGTAAACCCTCGCGCGCAGGAGCTCTCCGCCAAGAATCCCCACCGCCATGGCGACAGCAGAGGTCGCGCGCTCTCTCTTCCCTCCCTCCCCGCTCGTTCTGCCGCGCCCTAGCGACGCTGCTGCTGCTGCGGCTGCGGGATTTCGAGTTTTTTTTTTTTTTTTTTTGCTTGATTAGCTTCGTGCGTCGACGGCGTCGTTGAATCTCTTCGGGTGTTGTTTTGCAGGGGGTGTCGGAGTTCGTCGAGTCGGTGAGGTTCGGTTTCCTGACGGACGAGGAGGTGAGGAAGCAGAGCTGCGTGAAGGTCACCAACACGGTCTTGCTCGACAATGTGGAGAGGCCGGTGGCCGCCGGGCTCTATGATCCGGCGATGGGGACGCTGAACGACACAACGGCGTGAGTAGAGTACTCTGCTGCTTTTATTTACTTTCTGCTCTTTTTTTTTCGGATGAGAACTGCGCTAGCGACGGTGCGCCGTGCACCGGGGCTGTGTGCGTGGTGTTCTGGTGGCATTCGAGTGGTGGGGTGGTTGATGTTCGGAATGGCTTTCCTCTTTTGCAGTTGTAAATCCTGTGGCCAGCGGTCGTTCAATTGCCCCGGTCATTGCGGTCATATCGACCTAGTTTCTCCGGTCTATAACCCACTGCTTTTCAATACGCTCTATAATCTTCTGAAAAGGACTTGCTTCTTTTGCTTCCACTTTCGGGAAAGTAGGAGCCAGGTAATTCGTGGCACGTGAGTCTTGCTTTTACTCCTAATCACGGGAAAAGAGTTCATGATTAGCAGTGCTGCTTGTTAATTCCGTTTTTGGTTTTTGGTTTAGGGGTGAGGGGTTGAGGGTGTTTAGGGATTAGGGTTTGGGGTTTGTTTTGATTTACATTATAGTCCTTAAATGTTCTTTTCCTCTGGACACCGTGACATGCTTCTTGATACTGCTGTTTTGTACGAAAAAGGTCGATGCATGTTTTTCCAAATTGGAACTCATTGCAAAAGGCGATGTTGCTGGTGCAAAAGAACTGGATTCCAAGTGGGCTACCAATTCTTCACTGCGAGAGGCTAGTAATGGGGGTGACTTATCATGTTCAACTGTGAGATCTGATTCGCAGCATGACAGTCCTGTGAATCAGAAGCAAGGAGAATGGACCTCACTTCAGTTCAACGAAGCAATGTCAGTTTTGAATAAGTTTTTGAAGCCAACGTATAAGGAGTGTAAGAACTGCAAAGCTAAAAATCCCAAGATCAGTAAACCTACTTTTGGCTGGTTCCACATGGTATGGCTGTTGAGATATGCCTTTTGAGAATGCTTGATGAGGAAAGTCATTTATATATGTGATTTTTTTTTTCTTTTCATATTTGTGGGTTATGATCATTTTGATTCATCTGTCATTATCATGGGTTCATTGTGGTTTGATGATTCCATGCTCTCACTTTTGGAGCCTGGACTAGCTGGTGTTTGTGTATGATATGCTGGACTGTGAGTGGACTTATTGCAACTCTAAGATTTCCATTTTTAATCAAGAATAAATGCTGACTGTTAACATATCAGAAAACATAAACCCTAATGAAAAGGAATGAATATATGAAGTGGGCTTTGGTCTTCAATGCTAACTCAAGTAGTGTGTAGATACTTGGAAGTTTTTAAAGAGTCTGAGAAGAAGAAAGTGACCTGTCACCTCAAAAGCACGTTATCTTGGTGGCTTGAGTTTTTGTATGGTCTCCATCCATGAGTCTATGAGCAGAAGTGAGTGATTGTAGTGTATGAGTGATTGTAGTGTATCTTGTTTTTCCTTCAGTGATTTTTAAAGTCGATTGAGAATCTTCAGAAGGTGAGTTGAAACATAGTGTGGAAAATACATTAGTGAGGGAGCCTTGTAGAAATCTGGAACCTTGACCGTCAAAAAATTTCTTTGAACAAAAGACTCTTGGAGAAAAGGTCTTAACTTTTGAGGCTACCTATGTCACTCTGACTTTTCTACATTGGTGATGCACCGATGCCTCTAGGATTTGACATTAGTGCGGTGTGCATATTGGAACATAAAATTGCGAATTCTACACTCGTAAGTTCATGTATTACTGTAAAAAATTACTAAAAATGTAAACCTCCCTGAAAATTACATGAACAAAGATTTTAAAACATGCGTCATTTGAGTTTTACATGCTTATATGGCAAGTTCATGTCCAACGGTCAACATGTCCTACATCATGATAAATAGACAAATCAGACACCAAGATCCATATTCGTACTTGGGCACCGCTACTTGAATCTGAGTGGCATAGGAGGCTACCAATAACTTTGATCATTAAGCAGCTGAAGTTTGATGTTTTTCGTCTTAGTCTTCGGCATCCTCATTGAGCAACTTCTGTGTGCCATGTCTATTGCCCTTTGATGACACATTTAACATAGCCTAATCTGAACGTTGTTCTTATCTGTGTGAATTTTGGAGTTCATATCTAAGTGAAGGCCAATTTCAGTCTGGGTAGGCCATGGCTGCATAGTTTCAATTGCTTGCACTTTTAAAATGAGCCTAATCTGCTATCTCTTTTTTAATGTTTTAATATGTTATGTGAATTTCAAGTTCTTTCTTAAGTGAATGCCAACTTTTGACCGGGTATGCATGGCTGCTAGATTTGTATTGCTTACATTGTTGCGTTCGGCTCAAATTGCTACCTTACTGTTTCTCGTATTATGACTGCATTAAAAATTTCCCTGGACAAGTAATTTTTACTTTTGGGTGACCAATAGAGTGGCATGACTGGAGCTCAAACCAGAGGAAACATTATTAGAGGTAACAAGATGGATGGGCCATTTCTTGATGGAGATGGCGAGATGGAAAGTCTTGAAGGTGCCTTCCTCCAAGATGATGGTGGAAATGAAGCTGAAACTCAATCGTCCACTTTTGCATCTCCTGACAGTATTGGCATTGCCAAAAAAGGGCAGAAAAAAAGAAAGGGCCAAAGTTTGTCTGATGAGTATATTAAGCAGAAGAATTTTTTCTCAGGACCTTTATTACCATCAGAGGTATGCTAACTTCTACCATTGATATGGCTTTGCTCTTGTCTGTCTGTATAAGAATTTTAGATTGTCCACATATGCATGGATTCTTCATTTTATTAATGTAGCCTACCTTTTTTCATAGGTTAAAGAAATTATGAAACTTCTGTGGGAGAATGAAGCACCATTATGCTCATTTATCAGTGACATACAGCAGCAGGGTTCTGGGAATAGTGCAACTTATTCTATGTTTTTCTTGGGGACTGTTCTTGTACCTCCAATAAAATTTCGTCCGCCGTCTAAGGGAGGTGATTCAGTAAGTGATCTTCAATTCTTCACAAATTTTGCCATCGTTATCCTAGAATGGGGATCTCTTGCTATATGGAGCAGCAACAATAATGTAGCTTCTGATTTTGTTGTTGATGAACCAAGAAAACCAATGTTTGTCATTCTCTGTTTTCTAGTTCTAAAATTTAGAATCTTGGTGGTACATATGGAGAAGCTCATAATAATTCTAGTAGATGTGGAAAGAGAAGGAAAAGGGGGTGGGAAAATGGGGGGGGGGGGTTGTTCTCTGTGTCTGCTTCCTCTTTAACCGTCCTATTTGTGTGTTGCACTGCCTGTTCTAGAGTGAAGAGAAGTCTGGCATTGTTTTGAGGCTTACGATGGAGATGGCAATGTTTAATTTCTCATTCTCATGGTTAAAACGACATGACCACCAAAAAATGGTTGATTGTGAAATCAATAAGCCTCTATGTGGTTTCGTTTTTTTCATTTTTTATTTTTATAAATTCCAATCATCAATAAAAAGAATGGTAATAGGAGTTCTCCAGGGTTTACCTTCATTCCTTATCAATCAATTTTTTGTCACATAGAACAGAATTTATGTAAGCAGTGAATTGAGGAAAATGATTTTTTTCTTGCGCAACTAACATTGACGCAAATTAAGTGATGCATCATGATGAGTAGGGACAAGTTGATTGAACTGGTGGACTGAGGTATTTATATTTTGCGCTATGTTTATGTTTTCTAGTATATATCAAATTAACCCTTTCAATTTTTAGTGCAAGTGTGGAGATATTGATAATTTTCTCACCCACACGAATTAACCCACATGGATGAAATGGAGAAGCACTTTTCAAATTTGTATATTGCATAATGCTTTTGCATCTTGTGGCACTTAAGGTAGGAGGAATTGAAAGGAGGGGAAAGGCAAGACACTTTCAGTTTCCCTCTTTTATGTGGGGTAGATTGTAGCAAAATGAATTGAATCGAATTTTGCCTAACTATTGTCTTTTCCTCTATTTTTTAAGTATAGTAAAGAGAATTAAGGGTTTTATTACCTGGAAAGAATTGAAAATTCATGAATAGGAGTTTTAATGGGCTACCATCATAATGCCAGACAAATAAGGTTCTAAGCCATCTGGCCTTTACATTTGTCTTGGAAATTTCCTCATTTATTGGTCAGCTTATGGTTGGTGTAAGGGATCATTATTGCTGCTCTCTGACCAGTCTAACGCATCTTTATCAAATTTAGGAATGGACAATGATGGGTCCATCTAACTGTCAGATTAGTAATAAGTGTTTGACTAGGAAAGGAAAATACTACAGAGAAAATGCACATCCTCCAAACCTGACACTCAGTACTTATAAGTAGTGAGTAACCATCTTTCACTATCAGATAATCTAAATTCTAAAAATAGTGATACTATATTCTATTTATTTTCAAGTCTGAGAAATACTAAAGAATGTCTAAATGGCTTCTTTCATATCGTCCCTGATCAGTCGATCTAAGTTATGCAATAGTGGTACTATTTGCCATTAATTTCCAAGCCTGAGAAATTCAAAAGAATGTCCAAATGGCTTCTTTTATGATTGAGCAAACTTGAACAACTCGAAAAGCAGGAATTGTTGACTTCTAGGACTTCTTTCTGCTGATCGAAATTGTAAGATTTGGATTTGATTGCGAAGTTGTATCTAGCTAGACCTCAGACTCACTCTGCAACATGCTGGATGCTCACCTATGTCTTTTATCTAACAGAGTAAGAATCATATGTTCTCGTCTGCATGTTTGCCTGGTTGTGTCTTCCTGGAGAGGCTGGCTGCCTGAGATGACAATTTAATGATAGGTAAGTACTTGGGCTAAGAAGATTGAGATGCTGGATCAGCTTCCTAGCCCATTGTAGCAGTGGAAAGATTTATTTGCTTGGCCTTCATGACATCCCTTCATAGGTTAACTCAGTATACTGAATTTAGGAATGGAAAGGGTCAAATGGCAAGGCAAAGTCATACTGTTGTAGAATATAAACTATCTGGTCATGTTAGATCAAAAAAAAAAAAAACTATCTGGTTATGCTCCTCTGTGATCTCTGTACAATAAGCACATGTCATAAGGCAATATCTGTGTGCAAGCTTTGTTCTATACTGGAATTCTTTCTTGCTTGAAAATTTTTTGGAGCTAATTATTTTCTCCGCAAGATTCCACCTTAGCGTTTGGTCCTTTTTTTCCAGGTGATGGAACATCCACATACAGTTCTATTGGCGAAGGTATTGCAGGCCAACATCTCCTTAGGGAATGCTCATCAGTCAAATCGCGCAACCATCATTAGCCGATGGATGGACCTTCAACAATCAATAAATCTTCTTTTTGATAGCAAAACTGCTACGGGTCAGTGTTTTTCTGTCATTTTGTTTCCAATGTAGCTTAGCATCTGGAAGCCTAAGTTGGTAGACATAGCATTTCCTTGTTAAGCACTTTCTTTGAGTGTTCCAACAGTCTAATTGACTGTTCAAGTGCATGGACAAGAAAGAGTAAATAGTTCCTTTCTGTCGTTTTGTTCCCAATGTGGCTTAGCACTGAAGTTCCTAGACACAGCATTTCCTTGTTAAGCAGTTGTTTTTAGTGCTCTAACAGTCTTAGTGCCTCATTCCATGTTCAAGTGTATAGACAAGAAACAGTAAAAAGTTCCTTCTTTGCAACCATATGAAACTGAAGGAAGATTATGTCCAAGGTCTCCAAAGATTGATGATTTTTTAAATTCAGTCCCCAGTCTTTGGTTTTTATTCCCATTGGTGACAAAGCTAGATCACAGTTCTTGTATGACAGTTAAATCACAATCTAACTCCTTAGCAATATAGAGGTTACAAACTTATCTAAGCATATCCTTGGAATCTCAGTCATGTGCAAGACTTGTGATCCAACTTCAATGCATATGAGGATTGAGGATCAAAATCGCGCCAAAATGAAATCTTAGGGCTCATAATCTTAGTATTAAAGACTAGGGAACATACTGAATTAAAGATCCAATCTTTGCAGACTGTGATCCTTTCTCAAATCAAATCATCCTCCTAATGGAAAATGATAAATAGGACTCAGCGATGAAATTGTAAATAGAACTTTCTTCCAATTTTTATCAGCTTAAAAGAAATTTTTTTTTTCTTATCGCTGTCTTGCAGATTAGAGTCTCATTATTTTTTCATCTGGAAAGCACTATTGTATGCTCATTTAGGTTAGTAAGCACTATTGGGCTAAAGTGCATGTTTGGGTTCTATTATGCACCTAATGAGCTACTGATGGGAAATGAATAGATTTTCTGCCTTTTCTTAGGTCAAGGTCGAAGAGATGTGGCTTCAGGTATATGTCAGTTGCTGGAGAAAAAGGAAGGCATGTTCCGGCAGAATATGATGGGCAAGAGAGTTAATTATGCTTGTCGATCTGTCATATCTCCTGATCCTTACTTAGCAGTTAATGAAATCGGTATTCCCCCTTATTTTGCATTGAGATTGACATACCCAGAGGTAAGCATGAAGAATTCTTCTTAATTGTTCATAGATGGTGTATTTTACTTCAGAATCTATCGTAATGGAGTGCAAGTTCTGCTGATATGCAGTGGATATGATTATTGGTCTAGTAAGGTGCTAATGTACCCAAAAGGAAACCTTGACTCCTTTTATGCTTAACTGACATAAACATTATTAGCACAGTGAGGTTGACTAGTGCTTGTTTCACGTTGATTAGCTTTATATGGATTACCAAATAATATGTTTCAGAAGAGGTTTCCATATTTTGTCTGGGAAGTGAATCTATGGCTTGCTTGATGCATTGCATTAGGTCTTCATTACCTCTTGTGAAACCTCCCATTCTGTCTTTTTATTATCCGACTGCTATTATTGTGTACACAGACTTAAGAAGTGTGGTTGAAAATTCGTTTGTCCTTCAAATTAAGTTGTAAAATGGGGTTTGGTCTCATATTTATTGTCAAATAAATAAGATCTTAAGGCCCTTTTGCAAATTCAATCTAATTGACTTGGTGTAGCTTCGTTCATCGTTAAAAAAAATTACAGTATGTTTTATAAAACTTTTAGTATTTGGAGATATCTCTCTATTTCGGAGTTTTGTCTAGAGTTGTTACTACGAGGAGCAAGGAAGAGTTTTAGTGATGGTCTATCTTCCCAGGGAACTGTTTCCATTTGTACTTTCTAAGTAGCTTCGTTCCCTTTCGAGCGGCAGTTCCTGATTCAATTGTAAGTGGTACTCTTGATTCAATTCCACCAAACCCAAAAACAGTTCCATAGGAGCTTGCATTCGAGTCCTTTTCTTTATATATGATGTAACTTCTTTCCCCTGCTTTTAGTGAAGTTTCGAGCCTGAGTTCAATCCCAAAACCAAAAGTCCATCCCAGCTGTCAAAAGATCTACGTGCGGATAAGGGATGAAGAATGCTTCAAATCCCGGTTATTCCTCTCCAAAGAAATCCCTGTATTCTATTCCTCGAGTCCCACATTGGCTTGATGCCATCTTCATGAAGGAGAATGCCCCAAAAGTGTCTGCTAAGATTAACTGTACAAAATCAGATGCTGTCAAATTTGCCTTAGTGCAGTTACTCTCTTTACTTTCTCTCAGTGAAGCTCCTATATCAGAATCCCTTGACAGCTGCATAAATGACTAGAATTTGTTTTTCAATTGGAAGTGGTGCATATTGTGGTTGTTTCAGTACTTCTGTCAGCCTTGCACCTCTATTGAGTAATGCCTGAGTGGCAGCATCAAGGTCTGACCCGTGTATAAAGCAAAGAAATATTTCTCTTTCCATTCACTTTATTAGGAAAAATTGTGTTCAAATCACTAGGACTTTGGATCTGATCTTGAATATGTGGCAATAAAGATTTTGTATCCCAACCATAACAAGATCATTGATGCTCAACAATACCAAATTACTAATTGTTGCTGCGTTCCTTTTTCATGATATCTAATTTTATTTGGTTACATATAATGATCTTGATGGAGTTTTTCCTTTTGGCTCAACGCCTATAATGACAGAGAGTGACTCCTTGGAATACTGTTAGTTTGCGGAAAGCTATTATCAATGGCGCAGATACTCATCCAGGAGCAACACACTACATTGACAAGTTATCTACTCTTAAACTACCACCAGCTAGAAAAGGTCGAATTTCGATCTCAAGGAGATTACCTTCATCGAGAGGGGTTGTCACACAAGCTGGGAGGAGTTCAGATAATGAGGTTGAAGGCAAAATCGTATATCGCCACTTGAGAGATGGAGATATCGTTCTGGTCAATAGACAGGTACTCTGCAGTAGTACATACATGACCGAATTTATCTTGTGTTGCTTGCTTGGATACTAGAAGAAATGTGGCCCTGCTCTGGAATTTGTTTAAAAATGCTCCTTTGGCTTGTTTTCTCTGGCTACCTTATTTTCATGGACTTACATATCACATTGTGCTTTTCTCATTTGTCATGGATAATGCACATTCCTGCAAGCTAGTACTTTGGCTCTAGCTGTTGTTGAGATGCTGCCTTAAGGATCTGTTGTATTAAAACTATCTGCCAAATTGTTATGGCAATTGCTTCCGCCATTTAATTGCTGCAGAGTGACCAACTCATGACCAGCAGGAAGAAAGATGTGATATTACTTGTACCAATTAACAAGCCTCTTTGTATTTTTCTTTTATGCTTGGTTTGACATGTAATTTTCGTGGCATAACATGGTGGTTATAATGGGGATATAGGTAACTCAGATAGATTTTCAGTCTTTGGGGAATAAATTTGCTTTTGCATTGAATTATTATTTTAAAATTGACTCTATAACTTATTAATAGTCAGTCTCACATTTTTGGAAGAGACATCGCTCTTATCATATTTATTTTTCAACATGGTTCAGAAAGGTGGGTCAAAGGCACCTCAGCATTATGCATCAAGGCCTCATTAAAAAATCTGGGGTCCTACTGTATTTTTATGCAGATAGTACGCTGTAGATATGCATGTGTTACTTGAGCATTCTTCCATTAAGCATTCTTCCTATGAGTCTAGTCGGGAGGCAATGCGCAAGTAATCATTAATAGTGGGTCTTCTCTACGTTTGAAGGGCCAGAATAACTCTTAGGTACAGGGACCAAGAGCTTTCGTGTGATAAGTCCTATAGGGACTTGAGTGGGCCCAAGATTATACTGCAGGAATTAAGATGTGAAATTTCTTAGTATAAAGGCCAAACTATTTTCCGATGTAAGATGCATGGAGAAATGAGAAAATTATAGCAGTCCTTGTATTGATAAGACATACTGATGCTGTACTTCTTGTTTTGCCTAATTATTCATGACTTGAACCATTTTCTGTCAGTGAATGCCTCTGTCCTTCCTTGGCCTTGATGAAGTTTGATATTCTATGCCATGCAGCCTACACTTCACAAGCCTAGTATAATGGCACATGTTGTTCGTGTATTGAAGGGGGAGAAAACACTTCGGATGCATTATGCAAATTGCAGGTTGGCCAGATATAGACTGCTTAATGTTTGAAGGTTCATTTTTCCATTGTTTGTGAGACCTCATTTGGACATTTTTTTGGGGTGTTTTTTCAGTACATACAATGCTGACTTTGATGGTGATGAAATGAATGTCCATTTTCCACAAGATGATATTTCACGTGCTGAAGCTTACAACATTGTGAATGCAAACAATCAATATGTTAAACCAACCAATGGGTCTCCTATTAGAGCATTGATCCAGGTTTCATTTTTTTTTCTTTTTTTTTTTGGGTCAAATCAACTTTCCTTGTTATTAATTTGATGTAAGGATTGTCTTTATTCTGTCAGGATCACATAGTCAGTGCTGCAATTCTTACAAAGAAGGATACATTTTTGAATTACGATGAATTCAATCACCTCCTTTATAGTTCAGGAGTTTCTGCAGCTGGATCAGGATCTTTCAGGAAACTTGGGAAAAAGGTGGCGATTAATTTTGAAGACAATTTGCTCTGTCCTGTGCCTGCCATTTGGAAACCAGAACCTCTCTGGACAGGAAAACAGGTCATAATATGTTACATGGCAGATTCTTGATACAAGTGCTTGAAGATTCATCAAATCAATTAGAAATTGATGGACTGTTGTACAATAATTTGTCTTTTCCTTTTTTTCCATTCTATAATTGAAAATGCATTGGAGACCTATCATGGATCATACATAGAAACTGACAATTACTGTTTCCTCCTTTCTTTGCAGTTGATTGCTGCAGTTCTAGATCATTTAACTAGAGGTTACCCACCATTTACCGTGGAAAAGCAGGGGAAGATACCATCTGACTTTTTTAAAAGAAAACTTAAACATAAACCCAGTAAGAGAAAGGGTACTAACAAGGATAAAGAGAGGGAAAGAAATGAAGAGCCTGGTGAAGATACTGTGTTGATATTCAAAAACTACCTAATCTGTGGAGTCATCGATAAGGCCCAGTTTGGTGACTACGGTCTAGTCCATACGTTTCAGGAGCTTTATGGCTCAAATGCTGCAGGAATTTTGCTATCTGCATTTAGTCGGTTATTTACAACTTTTCTACAGGTAAGTGGCTGTATAATAAGCATGCAAGATCCATAATTAAATCTTAGTGGTGGTTTTTTCTATCAAGATTATGAACTTCCATATTTTGATCTTGATGATTCAGCTGCATGGTTTCACATGTGGAGTGGATGATCTTTTGCTGAGTAAAGAAATTGATGAAAAAAGACAACAACAACTTGAAGAATGTGAAAATTGTGGGGAGGAAGTACACTGCGAGGTTGTTGGGGTTAATGATTTCATAGGTGTGTTACTTTCTTGCAAGTATTATGGAAACAATTACCTTATTTTCTTTGCCTGTTGATCTAGTTAAGCTCTTGTTCCTTTTTAAAACTTATGGTGCTTACAACCAGTAATATCTTATTTGGTATTTCTATTGATATCCTCTTTATTGTGCATAGTGATATCCATGGCTGGTGCTTGAACACTAATTCCTCCCTGCCACAAATCTAGCAGCAGGCTGCCAAATGCATAATGATCTTGTTAGATGTTAGGCTCTTTCTTTTAATCAAATATAAAAGATCGATTTTGTCTGTTCCATCTGTCTAAGTTCCTTTCTTCCTGAATGCTGTATTTTCAGTATCTAGCGATCAAAATGGATTACAGGCTTTAAATAGCTGACTGCAAGTAGCAGTTTTCAGGATTTTGGCAGGCTTGGTTGGATACTTCTAGATTTAGTGTTGTCATCTTTGTCAGACTTTTGTGTGTCTGTGTTAGATTGATTATATGCTTGAGATCGGTGGCTAATAATGCAATTGTGTGACAGACCCAGCAGAACTTCAATTGAAAATTGAAGAAGTAATACGCAGCAATGGAGATTCAGCCCTGACCAATCTAGATAGGAGGATGATTAGTAGGCTAAATGAGTTGAGTAGTAAAAAGATTGAGAAGAATTTGCTGTCTGAAGGGTTATTCAAGCCCACTGGAAAGAACTGCATTTCACTGATGACTACATCTGGGGCCAAAGGGGGTACTGTAAGTTGCTTGTCTTCTCCATGTGTTCTTCATCTTCGTGATCCTATCCTTGCAGTATCTGGTTAATTCTTCTGTGGAATAATGGTGACATGCATTTCCATCTGCTTCTATGCTTGGATTGATTTCCCCCAGCTGTGTTTGAATGTTTTTGGAAGATAATTGGAATTCTTTTGCCTATGGTTTTCATTGACTTGAGTCTTAGACATTGTGATAAAGATTGGACAGGTTGACTTGACTTGGTGACATACTCTACTCAACATGAACACAAGATCTAGGCAGCATTTTCTTCTTAATCATCTGAGAAGTGGAAAAAAGACTACTATAGGATTTTGGTAACAAAATATCATATGCATAAATAGGAATTGAGCATTACAATATCTGATGAGGCTACGTGCTGGCAGTTTAAAGAGTCAACTCTGATTGTCTGGAATGTTAAGAGCTCCATAGGTCCAAGATGTTGGTTATCAACAAATTGAAAAAATTATACCTGCTATTAAGCCATTTGCATCACCCTCTTTTGAGCGCCGATGTTATTCTGTTCTATTGGATAATTCTGTAAGTTTACAGAGTGATATTGGGTGCATCAATATCAAGAAAAGCAGTTCTTGTTGCTGTTTTACATGTGATCCAATCTTGAGTCTAACCTAGAACAATTCTTTTGAGGGCAGGACATTAGAAGTGTCAAAAGTTGTGTACATCGCTCACTTTAGTGCTAAAAGCTTTCGCCGGCTCACTTAAGTGCCAAATTGGAGAAAAAACAATCACTTAAGTGCCAAAATGATTACGTGGCTTTTATAATTAAAATTTTAAGTTGTTTTTTTAAGTTAAAAAAAAATAGTCCATGTGCCATTTCCATATGCACATTTCTACCTCCTCGCTGTCCACATCATTCTTTTCTTTTTTTCCTTTTTTCTTCTCTTTTCCCTCTTATGTGCCCTTGCCACTCCACACTGTTCATGCAATGGACTACTCTCACCAGCACTCCCCTATCGCCACCCAGGCCTACAAGCTGCGCTACAACCTCAGATAACCCCTCTGCGACCATGGCTCCTTGTCATGGTGAGGGTGTCACGAGGCTTGGGTGACCCAAGATGTAGGGTGGTCAGATTTGGGCTCAATGATGTTGAATTTGGTGTACTGACCAGCTCAATCTTCTTCCTCAGCTCTCTCTAAATTGCCACGTCGGATTTGGTGATCCAAATCAGAGTTGGTGCTTAAGTGATTTTTTTTTTTTTAAGAAGTAGCATTTAAATGATCCGAAAATTTTTTTTGGCACTAAAGTGATGCCGTACACAACTTTAGATACTTATAGTGTCCTCCCTTTTTTGAGTGATTGAGATTGATCTTTGCACATTGCAGGATCATGCCTATGATTGCAATGCTGACAACTAAGCTTATAACTACATATATGTTCATACAAGGATGCTGGGATGGAATGCATTCATGAAATTAATCTCTTAGAAATTCCTTGTTTTGCCTCAAACAGGCGAATTTCCAGCAAATATCTTCTCATTTGGGTCAACAGGAGCTAGAAGGCAGACGAGTCCCTAGAATGGTCTCTGGAAAGACTTTGCCCTGCTTTCCTCCTTGGGATTGGGCATCTCGGGCTGGAGGCTTTATAATTGATCGATTTCTTACTGGTCTGCGGCCTCAAGAATATTACTTCCATTGTATGGCTGGCCGAGAAGGGTAATTTTTTTACAAATCTCATTTGTT
Organism: Eucalyptus camaldulensis; assembly: GCA_019915185.1. Taxonomy (NCBI): domain Eukaryota; kingdom Viridiplantae; phylum Streptophyta; class Magnoliopsida; order Myrtales; family Myrtaceae; genus Eucalyptus; species Eucalyptus camaldulensis. The sequence goes on from JAHSVA010000005.1 coordinate 18,695,261, forward strand.
GGATAATATTTTTCAAAAATCAATTGATCATACAATCTTGAGATGGTTATCTGGATATGTTGGCATGTTTATTTTTTGTTTCCCGGGAGTTGTAAGTGATCTTTGGACTTCATCTGAGAATGCAGTGAATATAAAGATGATCACGTCATTTGCAGTTATCATTATCTTTTGCTGCAATGGATTCCTCTGTTGAAGCTGGGGGTGTCAACAGTTTGGTTCAGTTCGGTTTTTTTGAAAGACCAAACCGAACTGAACCAATAGAAAAAATTTCCAAACCGAACCAAATGAGACCCAAACCGAATACGAACTGAACTGAAATTTCAGTTTGGTTCAGTTTTTCGGTTTTTGGTTTTCAGCTTTTAGTTTTCGGTTTTTGAATTTGTTTTTTTTTTCTGTTGCATATATTTTTCGTTTCCAAGAAATAAGCTTTTATTGATTTGTCGGTTTAGTTCGGTTCGGTTAACATATGAAAACCGAATTGATAAAAAAAATTTCAGTTTTTAATGAGAACCGAACTGAATGAAAACCGAACCGAAAAAACCGAATTTTTCGATTCTGTTCGATTCGGTTTTCAGTTCGGTTTGGTTTTCGGTTCAGTTTTTGACACCCCTAGTTGAAGCTCACGGTGAATTTTTTTTCCCTTAGATAATATGATTAATAGATATATGTATTAAGATCTAAGAATGAAATATTCATTAAAAATGCTTTTATAAAGCCTTATTTGAAAACGACATGCAATTGCGGCGTAACGTATCGCAATAAAATGTGACACAACTTGAGCTGCCGTTTTTAGTGCAAAGCAGTTCTGAGGATTAACCTTCAGTTCTTACCTTGACAAAATCATCAGTGTCAAACTGTCAAGGGGCACAGCTGCATCTGTGGCAAAAACTTGTGCTGACAAATCCTTGGAATCATTTCTAAGAAGTCCTTTGGTTTGGGAAGTAGCCTCCACATTATGTCCTGTCTGGTGGCATCAGACGTGAAATCCTTTCAAATGGTTCAAGTTTCAGTGGTGTAAAAGAGAACCGATTGGTAGTGTGAATTTTTTTTTATTTTGGGGAGGGAGTTGGTGTTGGGGTGTTGGTGTTTGAAACCATGGATCTTTTTGCAAATCTATTTGATGGCTCATGGTACAAGGATTATGGACTGTATTGCTGATACAGAATGTCTCATCTAATTAGTCTCTCATCTAATTAGTTATGAAATGCAAGTTTACTCAATGGAACAACAGGGTTTGACCAAGTTGAGGTTTTTCTTTTTTTTTGGTATCTACTTTGAGCTCCGGCTAGACCTTGCTTTTAGTTCTGTCTTTCAAGTTTGGCTACATGCTTCCAGATTCCTTTTTCCGCTAGTGGGTAAGGAAAAATGTCATTCGTTTTTGTCTAATACGTTGTCTATTTGGGTGATTTATCTGCTCTGTGACTGCTGTGTACTAAGGCATGAATAATAATTGAACAATTGACTACTTCGAGGACAAATTGGAATGCACATGGGAATTCCTGTTAACCAGAGTTGTATAGTGGGAGTTATTCATAATATTTGTTGAAGGTTGGCTTGAGATGGGCATGCAGATGCATACTTTGAAACTTAATACAGACTACTCACAAAATTTCTTAAGAAAGTGACGTAGCATCCAATGAAGTTGACATTCATCTTTTTGGCTTTTCCGCAGGTTAGTTGATACAGCAGTCAAAACATCTCGCAGTGGGTATCTGCAGAGATGCTTGGTAAAAAATCTCGAATGCCTAAAAGTTTCTTATGATCATACCGTCCGAGATGCAGATGGGTCCATCGTGCAATTTTATTATGGAGAAGATGGCATTGATGTCCATAAAACAAGCTTTGTGGCAAAATTTGATGCCCTGTTGGCTGTAAGAGCTTTGATCTGGTTGATGTTTTTGTGAGATCTATATTTTCTTTTATCATTGATAATAGCTTCACTGTTATCACACAGAATCATGACATTATGAAGGCGAAGTATTCCACTGAGCTTCGCAAAGCTAATAGCTATATCACAGATTTGCCAGAAGCTCTAAAGGACAAAGCAAATAAATTCATTTGTGATAGGAATCTTTCAGTTCTTAGATTAGCAAGGAATGAGATATTAAAGCCAGAAGACTTTGTGAAGTCAGTGGAACAAAAATATTTCTCAAGTCTTGCACAGCCTGGAGAACCAGTTGGCATAGTAGCTGCTCAGTCTGTTGGAGAACCGTCAACACAGATGACGTAATTATGGTTTTTGGCTTTCCATGATTTGATCATTCTTGAACAAATATCATGCAGGCTATTTTATTCTTGCTTGCTTTTGTTAAAGTGCATATGGCTGGGGATCTAGGATAATTCTTGCTTGATTAACCGTATTGTTGATTTATGTAGAATTAAGTTAATGATCTTTTGTAAAATTGACATAGGATTTGAGATTGAGACTGAGATTGTAGTAGAGTCACTTGAGAAGCTGAAGCTTAGCGTGTAGAATCTAATGATGGTATTGGATTTGTGTCTTGTTGAGATCAGCTTCGTTGTGTCTTGTTGACATTAGCTTTCTTCACTCTCCCTAGTTTTATATTTGGTTTCTTCCTCATTGAAATGATTTCTCCCATTTTGCTCTGAATAACAAACTCCTGATAAAATTAGAACAATAGAATGAAAACTTATCTGATCTGAAAGCTCTATGGTTCAATATTTCTCTGAATCCTACTCCCTTCTTCATTTTACTTTATAGTGTACTTTTAGAGAATCTGTTATTAAACTTGCATTTATGCATGTTTAGGTGTAGGCTGATACGGTTTTTGTTGGGGCTGTCTACTAAACGTAGGGAAATTTATCGTCGTTTTCCAAATTAAGAAGAGGAACATTGAATATTTTTCTTACGTGTATATAGACACGATTGTGTATTGTTCTTATTGTCAACACTTGCATTCATCTTGTTTGCTTCTCTCTTCATTTTCTGATGACATGGAACATTGTGGCTTTCCAGATTGAACACTTTCCATCATGCTGGTCGAGGAGAAATGAATGTGACACTTGGAATTCCACGCCTACAGGAAATATTGATGACCGCGTCCACTGATATTAAGACTCCAATTATGACCTGCCCTTTATGGAGAGGGAGGTCAAAGTAAGCTGCTTAATTTAACCTCTATGCTTTAGATAAATATAAAATGTCATGACCTAGAACTTCTCATTGCATTAAATCATTAGAAACTTGGATAGACATTAGAGTTTGGAACTACAAAGAAAAGGTGGGCTTGTCTATTTTTTTCGTATGAGACATTCAATGGGGCGGACAGAGAGTGATGGGACAAAATCCTTTTTGCACCTTCGTTTATTTGGGTTGCCTTCACTATGGAGTTCTCACCTCTGTTATTCATATGCATCTTTGTGTTGACCTGCAGTTTTTTTGAATTATTCAGGTCTGTTTCTGAGAAATCAAATTATCAATAGGAATGTGAAGAGAACAATTATCTGTGTCTATGATGATTTACTCATCTTTTGCAAATTGCACGGGATAGTTGAATTTGTTCATAGTCCTGTCTTTAAGCAAATATTCAAACTTCAATCTGCTGCACATAGCTTTTGCCCCAATTGCTTCTGAGAATTGAAGAGAATGAATTGTTGCTCTGATTATATGTCAGTGGTCCCTCTTACTAGTTTGAGAAGCTGTAGGTTGAAATTTGAGGTTTCTTTTTTTTTGGTTTGATTGCATGTCACTGGTCACTTCCACTCGTAAGCTGCAGGTTAAAATTTGAGGTTTTGTTGTTTGGTAATAATTCAGGGTCATTTATGGCCTAACCTCTGAATTTGTTGATGTAATTTTTAACTGATTTACTCATAGTAGAGAAACATTGTATAGAAAAGACAGAGGTGCCTATGAGTGAATCAGTGTACTGCTTTCCCAGCTGACAAAATATCCATTGCATTTCCATTTTCAAGCTGTTTGTTGTGAGAGGATATTTAGAGGTGGTTGAAGTAGATACTTGAGTCAGTGAGTTGGTGAAGAAACATGTGTGTATGAGTGTGTGCACTCATGTGTGAGAGAGACAGAGAGAGAGAGGGTTAAGAAAATTGCAGAACCTTTCACTATTTTAGGACTTGAAAGCATTTTCTCCCTGTAGAAATAATTCAGTGGTCTTTAAATTTTGTGCTTGCAAGCATAGTTTAAGTGTTTGATGTTACTTATTGCATCTTAATGAGTATTTGTTGATTTTTATGCTTGTTCCGTAAATTTAAAGAACCGTCATATCTTCTCAGTATGTAGTCACCTGTCTTATCTACTAATGGAGCATACTCCCTGCTTAGCCATTTAAGTTATTTCCGGGGTTCAATTTGTTATGAACGACTGCAGCATGCATTAGCTAGTGGCTTAATTTCTGTACTCATAAGTGAAATTTTTAATGTATTCCAGTTTAGGATAAACATATATCATATAAAGCTCTGCTGCTTTTTGTATAAATTTTTAGATGTCAAAATTCTTAGATGGCACTGATAACAGGCTGATTGTTGAAGCCTCAAGCCATTACAAATTGAGCGGTTTTATGCTTACTTTCTGTCCCTTGATTCGAAATATTTTGTATTACCTACTATTTGCATGAGAATGTGCATTGATAATGCTTCGTGTCATTTGTAGGCAGGATGCCAATTCTCTTGCTGAAAAATTAAAGAAAATCACTGTGGCCGAAATGATTGAAAGTATGGAAGTTGCGGTTGTGCCATTTGCAGTGAATAATCACCAGGTCTGCAGCATATATAAGCTGAAAATGAAGCTTAAGAGGCCTAAAGTCTTTTCAGTAAAACACTGTGAAGAGATCTTAGAAGTTGTATACCTTAGGGAGTTGGAAGATGCAATACAGAATCATCTTCTTTTGCTCTCCAAAATCAGTGGGATAAAGAATTTTACATCAGATTCAAGACCCAAGACATCAAGCGAGACTGATGAAGATGTATCTGGTTCGGCTTCACAGCATGCTGAGGAGAGGACTGTAGATGACGATGCTGATGATGGCGATGATGATGGCAATGACAATGATGATCTTGGTTTTGATGGGCAAAAACGTAAAAGACAAGCTACAGATGAAATGGAGTATGAGGATGGTTATGAAGAGGAGCGGAATGAACCGGAGCTGTCTGCTGGATTAGAAAGTGATGGTGATCAGGCTAATGATGTTGATATTGGTGAAGATGGTGATGGACCGCCTGGGATAGCACCAGAGATTGTGAGCCCTTCTAAAACAAAGAAAAGTAAGAAAAATGCAAAGTCGGATGATGAAGGAAAGAAGAGGGTCAGAACAAAAGTGATCAAGGAATTCGACAGAGCAATTTTTGTGGCAGCAAATGGATTGGACTTCGAGGTCCATTTCAGATTTACTAATGAACCTCATGTTTTGCTGGCTCAGGTAATTAACAGATTCTTGGAACATGCCATGCTTTTATATAGATGTGCTATTTGTCTACCTTGACCAGCTTTAGGAGTGGATGTTCATTTTAGTACTTGTACCCGACTGTAAAATATTGTGTAGCATATTTCTTCTTCTTTGACCTCTCTTTTGATCAATACTATCCTGTCGATGACCTTTTCTAGGACATGCTACGTCCTGCTTCTTAAGGAAGCAGCTTTGCCATATATAATTTTTTATTTTTGCTCGTGTCTCTTGTGGAAATTTTGGGAAATGAGATTTGCTTCTGGACTTGATCTTTGTGGCTATATTATAGTCCCTCAATTATTGTGAAGGTGACGCTCTTGTTTATTATGCAGATTGCTCAGAAAGTGGCCAAAAAGGTGTACCTCAGGAGCTCTGGCAAGATCGAATCTTGTCAAGTGATTACTTGCAAAGAGAACCAAGTGATCTACTATGGGGAAGATCCCAAAAGAAGACAGAAAATTGAGGCCAAGGATAAAGAAGCAATTCCAGCAATTAATACAAACGGAGCGGATTTTTGTGCGTTGTGGCAAATGCAAGATCAGCTGGACATTAGATATATATATTCGAATGATATCCACGCGATGCTCACTACATATGGGGTGGAAGCTGCCAGAGAAACCATCATACGGGAGGTGCAGAATGTCTTCGGTTCATATGGAATATCTGTGGATATGCGTCACCTCACCTTGATTGCAGACTTCATGACCCACGCAGGTGGGTATCGTCCAATGAACAGACTTGGTGGTATAGCAGAGTCCATATCACCTTTCAGTAAGATGTCCTTTGAGACAGCTTCCAAGTTCATTGTCGATGCGGCATATCATGGGGTGGTTGACAACTTGGAGACCCCATCCGCTCGGATATGCCTCGGGCTACCTATGAAGATGGGTACTGGTTCTTTTGATTTACTACAGAAAATTGAGTTATGAGGCGCATGATTTGATAGGAAACTACAATGAAATGGCTATGGAGTTGTTGATGTATAGAGAGTACTGAGGTGGGCAATTTTGTCTGGACTGCTCGCCCTGTTTTTATCAGATGTTGAAGGTCCATGTTAACATTATTATTGATTGTTTCTCATTCATTGTGATAAGTGCATATCAGTTTAGTGCATATTCTTGAACTTTGATATCCTTTATGACAAAATCGACTTGTTATCATTCAATCTTCGATGTTCACTTTGGCGGAAAAGCGTAATCTGTTTCACAAGCGTGTTTGATGTGTCTGATCCGACAATTCACTCTATGGTAATATAATAAAAATCACTATTGAAAATAGATGGCATTCTTTGGGTTGTAAGCAGCATTTACCTGGTGTTAAGATCAGAGTTCAGGTGATCTTATGGCCGTATGCCCTAGTCGAGTTGGCATGTTTGGAGTGTAGCCAATTGATCATCACCATCAAATTCTAGCTAGCACAAGCAAAAGTGATCACGAAAAATCTTCAGTCAATGGCATCTCAGAATCTTAATTAGTGCAAAATGAGTACAAATAACAAATCGATCCAATACCCACGATGATTCTCTGCGAACTCGACTAAAATGGCACAGAAAAGACATGGTGTACGCAAACATACATGTTCATGCCAACTCTAAGCACACGGTATCGGTAAGTACACGTCGTTTTATGCTCCAAAAATAAGAAATTCTTCGTAGTAAGTTCACGTGAGCTGAAAAACACCATGAACCAGGCTGAGAAGCACAGCGCAGCAGACGAGAACGCAAGGAACAAGAAGAGCGAAACTGGCTCCGGTTAGCATTGCCGGTAAAGGCGCGATTTCGGAGTCCTGAGCTGCAGCACCCGACATGGAGAGCAACACCACGAGAGCAACACCACAAATGCAGCGACTTTCATGCCAAAACCCGACATTTTGCTTCGCACAGTGAATTTGTATCCGCGAGAGGGAGAGATCAAGAGAGGTGAATGTGTGGCCGCAGGGAGACAGCAGGAGCACGTGAACATGAACATACATAGAACGAGCATGTTCTTATAAACATAAATGGCAGCACAGAAAGAATCAGATGCAGCACCTACTCATGGAAAAGATGATGGCGAATAGTGACGAGTCATTGAGTGCAGCGCCACGCGCGGTTGGGGACTCGCTTTAGCCAGCTAAAAATCTCTGGAGCACGCACCCGACTGACGTTACCCATCCAACTTAGGGGGGAGTACGCACGCTAAGGAAAGATAGGGAAAACACACCATGTGGTTCTACTGGTTTCTTGAAACAGGTGCATCGAAGTTGTCACACACTACCATACCTGAAAGAGACTCTTTTTTCTCGTGCGCAGTCATGTAATGAGGTTTCTTGCCGTTGTAAGACGCTCTTCTTAGGAAAGATTTTATGTTTTGCTCTTGCATAACTTTCTTTGCTCCGGTGAGCTCGATGGAAGACGCTCGGAAACACTATGGTGAAGTCGGACTTGGCACCGAGTTAGGTGCAGCTTGAAACTCTTTGACTGTCTCGGCGAGCAAGGGTGGATATTACCACCAATTTAGGAGGTAGATTGACCTCTTCAGTTTACCTCTTGAGAGCACTGAGGCCAAGGGAAAAGATTCATCTCAATTAGACATCTTCTGTTCTAGTGCGCAGACACGAGATGCTCACCGAGTAGGACACATGAGCTGCCGCGGAAATCATCACAAAGGGAAGGACAGAGTGAGTGTTCGAAAGAGGTATAAAACCTGTTCAATATACCTGTCGAGAGGTGGGAATGGCTCGACCCAACCCGACCCGACCGAATTCAAGATTGCGCAACTCGCGATGGCAGTATTCAAAACTCACCTATCAATCACCTTACCTGAGATGATGTCCTCATTAATGTCGAGTCATGAAGTTCTAAATTACGCCAAGCCCTAAAACACTATATCATTCGTGCTTCCGCCATCAATTGATGGAGTGATTGGTATATCATTTATAGAAAAGGTCATGTGAGCCAGATTAGGCCCGAAGGTCAAGCCTATCGTATTTCTCAAGCCTGCCCATTATATGTATCTTGCATAGAAATGTTGGGGGCAAACTAGGGCCAAATATGAATGGCTGAACTTTTCCATGGAAGCCTATTATCTAAACCCGCCCATTTGCCTTGCAAGTCTATTCCGGCTGAATTGCATCCCAGCCTGTTGTTCAACCTCAAATTTGTAGTAATCCACACTTCATCCACGTGAACCAAGCCTCACAAAGAATCAACTGCAGACCATCTGGCTATAGGTTTCTACCCATGAATTACTTCCCAAAATCTCTACGATCTTGTGTGGAACTTGAGAAGTTGCAAAGTTCGAAATTAGTTTCTCATAGATATAACAGTCAAATGTCGACATGCTTACTCAATAACAAATTTCGACCCAAAACTTTATACCCGAGAGCCAAAACCCTAAGTCTTTTTTACTAGTTAAGCAAAGAATAATGTTAATGATGTCTAAGAAAAATGTATCAAATTGATACAATGAATAATGTGAAAAATGTTAAATAAATATTTTAATTCGTAATTGTACTAGATACTCAATAAGAATGAGTTGCATTACTAATTTTAACATAAGTCTTAGGGTGTGTTTGTTCCATAGAAAACTCTAGATTTGGAAAACATTATACGAAAAATTATTAGTTACATCTCTTAGAAAAATTATCTAATGGAAAATTTATTACCGACAATAATTTATGTCTAATAATTTATGTCTAACTATTTTTTATTGGTGATGAAGATATTTTGCATTCATTTATTTTTGTAAGTGATATACATGATCGTTTTTTGGAAAATATTCTCCAAATTATAAGTTTTCTGTAAAATAAATACACTTTCAGTCTACGTTCCATTATTGTTATGCAAAATTTTGGAGTCAGTTGAGATAGAGAATGGAATACATTCTATTATCAACACTCATCGAAACAAATTATAATTAAGAAAAGAAAATGGGACTAGGGCAAAATTTCGATTTGCATTCTCAAATGACATGTAACAATCTTAACATAAACGATAATTGAGGTCACATTTATCATAAAAGATAAACCGAAAGTCCAATTTTCTTGTCTACGAAATGATGGTCGAGAAAGTTCACTTCTTAGAAATGAATCAGGAAGAAAACTCTGCAACACAAAGAAGAGAAAATAAAAGAGTAAAATAGAACATGCATCCTAATTCAAGGGATCGATCAATGGACAAATGATTGGAACCATATATGTCGGATATAATATAAAGTCTCAAATTCGCTCCCCATTCAATAAATCTCATCAAGTATGGACCATAACCAAGTATGAACGGAAAACAGGAGGGTTCAATTTGGTGCGTGAAAATTGTCCCAAGATATCACCAATATTTTTCTTATTTGGAAGCATTGATCGTCTTGTTACACACGAAACATGGTTTGAAAGGACCGAAACGATTTGGGTTTCAATTCTGTAATTTAATGACAACTCTATCATTGAACAGTTTATCGAGAGTGAGAGTTTTACTTGCTTTTTTATAGGAGATTGAACCGGATGAAGTTTTATTAAGAGAATTAAAAGTGTAATACTCTGGTTTTGCCCGTTTTCTCTACCCAAAAAAATAAAATAAAATGATTTGAGCTTCAGCTAATTTATTGAATGCATGAGTGCTGCATCCTCCGCATGGCCCTGATAGACTGGATTTGCACCTGGCCATCACAGACAACTTTTGATTCGATTATGAAAGTAAAAAAAAAAAAAAAAAAAGATTTATTAGCCAAATGGGACACAGGAGTCAGAGACACTCAATTTAGCAGCATTCCCCCTTTGTCGTGCAGGTGAGAAAGTTCCCTGGATTAGTAAATTCTTGACTAAATTTACTCCTTTAAAAAAATTAAAAATCCTAAAACTTATTAAGAAAGTATAATTGATACCTAAAACTTTCAAAAATATAATTAATAAAATGATATGATTCGACCAATTTGATAAATTTTAGTACTCGATTGTAGTTTTAAGATTTAATTATAATTTTTTACTTAATTGTACTTTTTTTACTAGTTTTAAGACATGGGATGCACTTTTTTAAAACTTTAGAACTTGAGTTTACTTTCATGATAAATTTTAAGACTTTTAATATACTTATAAAAAAAATGAAGGTGAGTACAAAAAATAAAGGTTCATGCTGTCCAAGAAAAATGCAAAAAAGTCTGAAAATGCCAGTTCAGTTCGGCAGCTTGAAGTTTGGTCCGATCCATTAGATAAATTGAACTTTCTTTTTAAAATTTCCCCCATTTGTAATAATGCGTTGCGTACTATTAGACGGCAGATTTTGTCTATTTGTTCGATCAATTAATTTTTTATATTTTTCACATAAAGATGAGTTTATTCGGTCAATGAATTAAGTAAATGAAAATAATTAATTAGCAATGTTCAAGTTGGTATAGAATCGAGTTGACTAATCTGATCTGCTATGCTCATTCAACTAGTTCTGGTTTTATCCTGTACAATATCAAATCGATTCCATTCGGTTCTCCATGCATACTCAAAATCATAATAACCAACTATACTGTCATTAAGAGTCTGTTCATTTAAAAAAAAAATTGTTTGGAGAAATTATTTTCCAACTTTTCTGTATTTAAATCATGGAAAATAATTGGTTTGCAGAAAACGCCTTTCATGGACAAAACAGCAAGCTAAAATCGGGAGAACACGACTTCTACTCCTAGCAAGAAATAAAACGCTTTCCTAAACCACTAAATAAATTAAAACTAGCCATTTTCGTCGAAAATGATTTTTATGTAAAATAATTTCTTTTTGTCGTAAAATTTTTTACGAAACAAGCACACCTTAAGAGTTGTTTTTATTTCAATTCAATATCCCATCAGTAATATCAAATTATATTATGCATTTATTTCATGTAAAGTAAATAATTTAAAAAATATTTTTTTAGAAACGATCATTCGCATAACGTACAGAAATAGATGAAAGAAAAATAATTTTATTTTTCACGATAATATTTCAATATAAGTTATTACTGATGATGAAAAAGAATTATTGACTAAATATTTCATGCGGTATAAAAGATGATTTTTAAGGAAAAAGAATATCTGAATAATTATTATTTATTTAATTTTCTTAAGAGGGAGGAAAACAAATATGAAAAAGGCAAAAAACATAAAATAGCCTACAAAAGGGACAGTAGCATGTCCTGCGAACCTTAAACCAGCTCGTGCTTATCCATCCATCGGACAAAAGACCACGGACTTGCCCCAGGCTGGCAGGCCCAATCTACCGAACCGACCGTGCGCACAGGGGGGGAGCCCGTCGCATCCCCACCGTCCGATCCACCGACCGCCCTCCGCGACGCGACGATCCGACGGTCGGGACGCAAGCTCGCCGCGGACGGAGAGCCAACGCGGGCCCCAGGGACGGCGGCTCGGCCGGGGACCCGGGCCGTAGAGCGCCACGTCATCGGAGCGGCGGTGGCAGAACCGCAAATAAGGAGGAAATGGGAGGGCATTATGTTGGGCAGTAAAGGCTCAGTGGAGGGAGCGTTTGTTGGCAAGGAAAAAGAGCACTCCTTCCTCTCCCTCTCTCTCTTAAGTACTGCTCATCGAGGCGATAGAGGGAGAGGAGACTCGCTCTCTCTCTCTAGGTCGCTCTCGATTCTCGCTGGTCTCGCCTTCCTCGGACTATCTTCGCGATCGCTTTTGGAGGATCGTTCGGGGGTAAGTCGTGTTTTGTGAACTCCGTTCTTCGATTTCCTCCCCCCGGATTTTTCTGGGTTTCGATTTGACTTTCGTTTAGCTTTTGTATTGGGGGTGTGCGTGTTTTTTTTTTTTTTGGTTTTTTGCCTTTGTGTGGCTCGAATTGAATTTGGGTGTTTCTCGTGTTGCAGAAATTGGACCGAAGTTTCGATTTTTAGCAGGCGAGATCAGCTGAATCGGGTAAGCTGGCCCTCTCCCTCTCTTTCTCTCTCTCTCTACCTCTTGAATGTCTCTGCTTTCCTGGTTTTTTTTTTTTTTTTTGGAGATTATGGTTTGTGTTGGGAGGGCTTTTGGGGGTTGATTTCTGGAATTAGGGGTGGAAGTGATTTGTGTTCTCCTACTCCTTGAAGATTGTAAGCATGTTGGTTTGTGGAGGAGTGCTGTCTCCATTTTGCTCACTGCGTCTGGTGGGTGGGTTCAATAGTCGCGTCTTAGGGTGCAATTGGAACATGCTGTTGAACCGGCTCGTGGGTTTGGCGGTTTTGGTGGGTTGGTGACGTTCTTGGGAAAAGCTACTTTGTTGGTGTTATTCTGGGTTTGGGTTCTGTTTGTTCTGCTGTTATGTGGTCATTTAGGTGTTTCTTTTCTGTTGTTTTGGGTGGGATTGCGATGGATCGAGTCCCTTAGAGGTATGTATGGGGCATGTACTTCACAGTGTGATATTTGAGAATGAACCCATGACCTGGTCTGCCGAGCCTGTGGTGTAAGCTGGGCCAATTGGAATGAATACGTCTTGAGACTTGCCAGTTGCTTCCTTTGGGTGGTTTGGTTTATGTCAAATGGTGATGATATGTTGCAACAACAGTATTCCGCCCTGGATATTTGTTGTCGAACTCTGACCTGGTCTTTTAACCATTAGAAGCTTTACCTCAACTTGCTTGTGCTTTGTAGTATTAGGATTTCTGTCCATGTTTTGGAGCTAAGCGACAGGACTGATAGACTCTTCCTTTTTCGAGCTTTTGCTGGTTGATGATTGCTCTTAGTTTGGCGGAACGAAGCTGCAGAGTGTGATTTGAACATCACAAACTAACTTAATGCTGCTTTTGACGAAATTAGTTTGTGCAAGGGTCACAGTCATTTCCTATTCTTGCAATTGCTGTTCAATGTTTTTGTTCTCTTTTCTATAATTTTGAATTTCTGTCCCTCTTCTTCTGTTCATTGTGGTGGAATATAAGGTGTCCTTTTGCAGGAGATCAGAATAATGGAGTCTCACGATGAGACAGGATGCCAGGCCCCAAAAGGCCCAATCCTCTGCATTAACAACTGTGGCTTCTTCGGAAGTGCTGCCACTGCCAATATGTGCTCAAAGTGCCACAAGGACATGATATTGAAACAAGAACAGGCACAAGCAGCTGCCTCCTCAATTGAGAGCATTGTCAACAGAAGTTCCAACGAAAATGGTAAAGGACCTGTGGCAACTGAGAAATTGGATTTGCAAGCTGGTTTGGTGGATGCAAAGGTCATTTCGACCAATCCCTCAGCTGGTTCATCTTCAAGCAAAGATGTTGACATGAAAGTGAGCGACGGTCCTAAAAGGTGCACCACCTGCCAGAGGCGGGTGGGGTTGACTGGCTTCAACTGCAAGTGCGGCAATCTCTTCTGTTCGACCCATCGCTACTCTGATATACATGGTTGTCCGTTTGATTATAGAACTGCTGCTCGAGACGCCATTGCCAAGTCCAACCCGGTGGTTAGGGCCGATAAGCTCGACAAGATCTAGATTTTGGGGCCTGAAGAGATGGCTTATCTACTGGAAACCCACTTTGCCTTCCATAGGCATCGAATATCTAAGTTTGGCTGCATAATGTCTTCACTGTCCTATGTCTGGTAGAAATTGCAGTTCATGTTGCTTGAGGGCATCCTTGCAGCCTAGATAACTCTCTTGTTCATTGTGATTGGCAGTGATTTCGCTATTGGCTTGGGTGTGTAAGTCACTATTCGTGGTGGTTTGATGGACTCCGTCGTTGCTACTTCCGTTGATATGAATTTCTAGTTGTGTATGGCTTGTGATCAGCATTCGGGTATTGCGTCTATAGGGTCTTGTCGTTTTCATTAGTCTAAACTCCTTGGTACATATGTGAATTCGCGCATCTTTTCTTGTAGTTATGTCGGTCTATTGGGAATCTGAGATGCTCGTCTGTTAAAACGTCGCTTGTTCTTCAAAGCTCATGATGAAGATTTCTTCACATGTCTGATGCTTGGAGCTCCTGGTTCAATGATTGGGTCAAGATAGAAAAAAGTTGACGTTGGGGAACTAATGAATTGCTACAATCTTTTTCCACTATTTTCAGAACGAGCCAGGAGAAAAGAAAGAGGGCTTTAAATGTTATGTATTGTTTGGATGGAGGGAAAGAGATACGAGGGAGAAGAAAGGAACCGATTGGTTATGTTAGAGGTGATCGGTCTTAAGAGTGATCGGAAATTTATCCTCTCATTTCTTAGTTTTTAGATTCATCAATAGAAGTAGTCGATCGATTCGGACAGTAATCACACTTTTAAGTAATATAATTATTATTTTAGAATAATATACCATGTAAATGGTGGTATAGTTGTTAAAGTATTGATAGATTTCTTCGGCTTTACAGATTCGATACTTATTTATTTTCATGTTTTGTATTTTTTGTTGGTAAAATAATATAAAATGATACTTGAATTTTGACTCAAGTCTCTAAATTTTTAATTTGTTCAATGTACTTCCTAAATTTTATATTAATGTGTAATGTTCTTTTGAATTTTTAACTTGTTTAATATGGATCTCAAAATTTTAGTATATGTTTAATTTAACATGTGTATTATATAAAAATGTTTAATATTATTGTTTCATTAATTCAAGTTAGATTTGTCAAATGAGTCATAAATCCATTTCTTAATCTATTTTTAATTTACTGAATTGTTGTATGGGTTAGTTATGATCATAAAACTCATTGATTATGAATTGAGAACAAGAATTGAACTCCATAAAATTTAATCTTCCGTTGTTCTTTTGTGCTTAGTAGCAGAGTGCTTAATTGTTAACTAATTGATGGTAGGCTCGAATCCTACTTGAGGGGATCTGGTTGATTTCCAGTTAAAGTAATTTCGAGATAAAACAATTCAAAATGAAAGGGTATGCTTCACACACACACACAAATTAAAAAGGTCTTAGACAACTAAATGTTAAGACTAGGCGCACAGTCATAACGAAATAGAGAGAGAGTAAATCTGAGAAAGATAAATTGAGACGCAAGGTTTAAAGGAAAACATGGATGTAGAGTAGAACCTAAAAGTAAAGAATTGAACCGGTGGAAATTTATCCATTTCTAGGTTTCAAGATATAGGGAATCTGTTTTAATAGGTAGGTCCTAGATAGGTAAAACTTGAAATCCAAAACAAGGTTTTATTTTTTTTCTTAATATATATATTTGCCTAATCCTACAGTATTCTATAGACTTCAATGATGGGTGTATAATTTAGAACCATTAGTATGGGTTTCCATTTTATTACTGAGAATTTTACTTCATTAACGTTTCACTTTTCCATGTCTAAATATAGGTTGAGATTACTGAATTGTAGTAGTAAGTGATAATTATAAAAGGTAATAATTTATTGCAATCGTTTAATCAATAACATTTCATATTTTTTTTATCTAATATAATTTGTGGTCGGTGGATTATAGAAGCTGGTAATTGAATGTGATGATTCATTGTAATTGTTTAATTAATAACACAAGTGAAATATGATCAAAATCTGAAATCGACTTTGAAACCTAAAACAAGATAAGTTCTAGATTTCATCATATGTAAGGTGAATAGGTTCTAGGTTCTATGTGAAACTCACCCTTAAATTAGTCTAAACAAAGAATTAATTGTAATTAACACATCTTACCTCTTTGCAATAATCTTTAATTACAATACAGGGGATTATATATAAACGGTACAAGTTAGTAGCTATTTATAAGTCAAACTACAATAGTCCTCTTGCAGCTTCGGGGAGCTGCCCCCTACAACCCTCATCAAGCAATTCCTAAACCCTTGCTTGCTCACCGAAGAGGGAAACCCTCGTATCTTCCTGTCGACAGAGAGTATAAAACACACATCAACAGTAGAGTTAGAGATTGAGGAATTTACTAGCACTCTCTGTCCTCATTAGTTAAATTCTAATTTCCTATTATCTATTATCATTACTCATGGATAAATAAAAAATGATCGAACTAAATTGAAATAAACCATTTGCTTCCGTCTCAACAACTTGTTTATATTCCATCACGCAAAATGAACAGTTTGTTTTGTATCTTTAAGTAGATCTCTATGTTTGAAAATCGTTATTCAACCATAGGAAGTTCGGTCAAACTTCGAGTCAAATTGCATCTTCCACTATCGTCTTTGACTATTTTGGGTCTACTCTATCATTCAACTTGATCAGATACAGAGTTATCCAAAATCCAATCAAACTAGCCCCATTTTTTCGTGGACATTCAAAATCATGTGACCGTACAAATCGACATGCCTCTAACTGTGCTCATTGATTCAATATCATACCTTTCATCATATTCAATCACATTGAATCGTGCATTTAAGACCCGATTCAATGAACCTCACGTCGATACTCAAGTAAAATGAGAAAAGGCAGGAAAGGAAATAATCGACCATGTTCTGTTTCCCCCGTGAGGAGAAAATTGCATTTTCTTTTCAAAGGGAAGAAAGGGAGGGGGTTTCTCTCTTCATGTCAAAAAGAAAACAAATTCAAGAAAGGCCAAAAAAAAGGGAAGAAAAAATTAGGCACGTCTGTAATCTTTGCGCAAACCAGGCTCATGCTTATCCGCGCCACGCACTCACGCACCAGACGACGCACAGAGCCCACGCGAGCCGTCCGTTCGCTCGCCGAGATCCGCAGGCCACCGTCGGATTCGGACGGGGGGGTGGCGCAATCTCGCGGCGCGACGTCCGACGGCTCGGATGCGAGCGGGGCGGGACGTACGTATAAATCCTCTCGCCGCCCGGCCGAGACTACGTGCGCCCGCTGGCCTAACCCCACCGCCCCGGCCCCGTGGCGGCGCGACACGTGGCGGGCCGCGTCATCGGGGAGGGGCAGAACCGTGAATAGCGGGGCGGGGCGGGGGCACTGGGGGAGGCACTAGGCAGCAACCCGGCTCGGTGGAAAGCGTTTGTTGGCAGAGAAAAAGCAAAGAGAAGTCCTCCTGTCTCTCTCTTCCTCTCTCTCTTCCGTAGTTTCTCTCTCTATTGTATACTCCATCGTCGAAGCGATAGAGAGAGAGAGAAGAACCCTTCTTCACAAACCTCTCTCTCTCTCTCTCTTCCCCTCTGTCTGTCGATTCTCGCTGGTCTCGCCTTCCTCGGATTGTTTCGATCGCGTACGCTGAATAGCGCCGGGTAATCTTCTTCTTCTTCTTCTTCGTCCTGAAGCTTTTTCCGCTTTTCATTTCCGGGTTTTCATTTCCGGGTTCGATTTGATTTTTCGTTGCTTTTTATTTTTTTGGTCAAAATTGAATTTTGGGTATTTCTCGTGTGGCAGGAATTCGGCCGTGGTTTCGATTTCGTCGAGCGAGATCAGCAGGATCAGGTTGGCCATGCTTTCTCTCTCTGTCTCTCTGTCTGTCTGTCTCTCTCTATATCGAAGTTTGTAGTTTGTTTGAGCTTGAAAAATCCGAGCTTTATGTCACGAGGGCTTGTGATGCTTGTTTCGTGGAATTACCCGTTTGACGTTATTCGTTTTCTCGTCTTCAGGGCTTGTCGTGGGTTGGGTTTGTGGTGGTCTGAAATTGCTCGCTGTGTTTTGGGTGGGTTTGATCGTGACGTCTTAGGGTAATCGGGACGTATTGCTGAAGCGGCTCGTGGTCTTGTTTGGGGGTTTTTTTGGCTGAGTTGCTGACTTTGGAGGAATAGTTTGTGTTCGTGCTATTCTGGGTTTTGGTTGATTGTTCTGCTGTTATGCGGTCATTTAGGTGGCGCTGGCGCTGGCGCTGCTCTTCTCTGTGTGTGCATGCGTGTGTGGGTGTCTGTCTGTCTGTCTGTCTGTCTGTCTTTTGCAATCTGGGGTACTAGCTGCCTTAATTTTCTCAGCATCACTAGTCACTCCCTTTGATATGTCCTTTAGCTTGATGGTTACGGATGGTGTCTAGGCCTTTTTTTGATTGTTAAAAGTTTTCTCTTGACTTGCCGGTGGGTTTAGGGACTGAAAATAGCAAAATGCTCTTTTGGAGCAGAGCTGTGGAACCGAGAGGTCCTTCCATTTTAGTCCACCATTGGTGGGTATTTGAGGAACGAAGTTTTGAGTGTGATTTGAACATCTCAAACCAACTGGGTTGGTGCTTTTCACAAAATTTTCTGTACAGTGGTCGTGATCATTTCCTGTTTGTGTGAATTCTGTTTGATGTATATGTGCTTGCTTACTTTGATTGGTGAATATTCCGGGATTTCTGTATCTCTGCTTTTGTATATATGAGGGATTATAGGCAGTCTTTTTCAGGAGATCAGGACAATGGAGTCTCACAATGAGACAGGATGCCAGCCTCCAAAAGGCCCAATCCTCTGCATCAACAACTGTGGCTTCTTCGGAAGTGCTGCCACTGCCAATATGTGCTCGAAGTGCCACAAGGATGTGATGCTGAAGCAGGAACAGGCACAAGCAGCTGCATCGTCACTTGAGAGCATTGTGAATGGTAGCTCCAGTGAAAATGGGAAAGAACCTGCAGCAAGTGAGACTTTGGACTTGCGAGCTGGCTTGGTTGACACAAAATTCATTCCAACTGAACTCTCAGCTGGTTCATCTTCAAGCAAGGATGTGGAGACAAAAGTGAACGAGGGTCCTAAAAGGTGTGCGTGCTGCCATAAGCGGGTGGGGTTGACTGGGTTCAACTGCAAGTGCGGCAGCCTCTTTTGTGCAGTACACCGCTACTCTGACAAACATGATTGTCCGTTTGATTATAGAACTGCTGCACGAAATGCCATTGCCAAGGCCAACCCTGTCGTCAAGGCTGACAAGCTCGACAAGATTTAGATTTTGGGGGCTCGAGAGGTGGCTTATCTAATGGAAACTGTGCGGCGATTCACCTGCGCGCGATTTCAAATATATAAGTTTGGCTGCATAATGTCTTAGCTCTCCTATGTCTGGTAGAAACTGCGGGTCACATCATCGGGGGCCAGCTTGCAGCCAAGCGAACTCTCTTATTCGTTGTGATTGGCGGTAATTTCGTTGTTGGCTTGGTGTGTAAGTCATTATTTGTGTCGGTTTGATGGACTCCATTGTGGCTACTTCTGTTGGTCTGAATTTCCAGCTGTTTGGCTTTCAATGCAATCGATCTGTGATGATCAATGTGAGATCGGATGTTTTGACTCTACGAGGGTGGTTTTACCTCTTCACTGCATCCGCGTTGCGCCCTCCGGCGCACATGTGAATTTGAACCCTTGCACGTCTTTTCTGTTGGTTATGCTGGATAAGAGCTGTTCTGTTCGTGAAAATGTAACAAATCGCTGGTTGGCATCTTCAAAATTCATTGTGAAGGTTTTACAGTGGTCTGATGCACGATCTCATGGTCTATCAGCTGAGCAGTAGAATCATTTTCAACGTTTTGAGTCGTGACTTTTGCATTGCGACAGGGACTGCTGCTACTGATTGTCGAAAATTCCTTAAGAGGTCATTGCTTAAACTGAAAATGGAGTAACTTCCGCACAGAAGACACATTATGATAGATGACAGGAACTTCGAGCAATAAGGTACCAAATCTAGCTCACGATGGTCTGAATGATAGCTTGGTATAATTTTCCGAGGCACCCAGATAGGTGGTATCCTGTTAATATGTTAGGCACTATATATGGTCACGGTCGTCCCTGTGGATGGATAGCACCGGTTGTTCTCTAATACACGCAAAGATTGTGGCCGCCAGGGCTTGCTTCTCGGTTTGTCCAACCTCCAGCGATATCCGACTATTCTTTCTCAGTCATCTCTGCGCTGTCCCAACACTCTTCATTGCCGGGTCTAGTTGGAGCACTTACGGTTGCCTTGGAATCCGACGTTGTTTTTCTCCATTACTTTATGGCCTTAGATTTCCCGTGTTTCACTCTATATTTTGATCGAGAGGACTCGAAGTGATGCATTTTTAGTAATGGTTCCATTGCTAGCTTTCATCATCATTGGTGAGGTGCTCAGAATCTCTTTGGTGTTAAGAGTAACCAGCAATCGTAACCGGAGTCCCTTCCCGGCAAGGTAGGATTCGAAAGTACCCAACTTGGTTTGTCCATGGTTGAAAATAAAGACTAGCGTCTTGGTTCTGTTGGTGTGAAAACTGAATAGCATTGAAGTAGTTATTGACGATTTGGTCTGAATTTCTACTCATGTGAGACTATGAATCGAAACGTTGCTCTAGTTTTGCATATAAGACCCTAAGACGCTTACCATGTGTTCGACGAAATGTCGAAACCAGATTTGCATAAACTTGTCTAAGATTTTGGATTAATTGAAGGATAATTCAGCAAACGAACCCCGCGCCAGCTGTGTGCACCGTCGCAGCATCCACAGAGAAGGGGTAGGATGGGGGCCCTTGCGGCGTCGTAGGTCAGGATGAACCAGTGGAGCAGCTGCTTCGTCATTTGCCATAACATGGCAGATCGACGTGGGAGTTGCTTATCAAAGGAATTGAAGAAGAGGATATTGAAAAATTAAGTGTTTCAGGAAACTTGATTTGTCCAAATTAGGGTTTATAATTTGGGGCAAACATATTACCCAGTCGTTTTGAGTCATTAATGCTGATGGGCATGCCAACGAACTAATGTAGATATAAGAATTTAATAAAATATAATTACGTCAGATTTTCAATAACTGACATCGAAATCAATACTTAAAAGATCATTTTTTTTTTTGGCATTTCAGTGATTTAAAAAAACTTCTGACACTAACATTAACACAATGTATATCTTTTAATACTTCTAATGTTCTTCTATTTCGTAGGTCAAAGGGGAACACAATCTCGTGTGCCATGAGTCTGCTTACCTTTTCACTGAGCTGTTCAAATTCAAGGACGTCTTTCCATTCATGTAACTAGAATACTTTTGTCAATTTGAAAGAAGTGAGTTCACAGACCGTGAGAGAATTTTGGAGTTGCCTGAATAGACCAAACCAAAGCTCTTCCAAGAATGGCACTTTCGAAAACCGGTTTAGACAACTCGTTTATTTCATTGCTATACAATCCATTTATGCATAGATTAATATTATGTTTGGTAACCATTTTGCTCCTCAGAATAATTTTTAAATATTTGAAGGCGTTTAATAATTGCCAAAAAATTTTATTCCCGAAATAGAATTGTGTTTGGCACCAAATTTTTAATCTGAACTTTTTTCTTTTAATTTTTTAAATAATTTTACTACTTATCTATTTATTTATTTTTCCATTCTCTTCTTCTTTAAGCTTTGGCCGACTACCTCTCTGGAGCATCGCCGCCCTCATAAAGGTTGCGTCTCATTGGCCAAGCCTTGCCTGACTAGGCGAGGCTCGCCAATGGCAGGGGGAGGCTCGAGCAAGACTCGTCGGTGGCTAGACGAGTCTCCAACAAGCTCACCAGATCTCAACCAACCGGTCGTTGATGACCAGTGGCAGCAGTGGGCGGTAGTGATGGCGGCGGCGGCCGTGAAAGAAGGAGGAGAAGGAAGAAGAACAAGAAGAAAAGAAGAAGAGAAAATAGAAAAAAGAAATTTAAATTTGCTTGATTCTAGAACTATTTTCGAGAACAAAGAAGTAACTTCTTTTTACTCATTGATTTTGTCCCAAATTCATTATCGAGAACAAATTTGCTCTTGAGAATAAAAAATAAACCAAACAGATTTCTGTTCCAAATATTCTCAAAAACAAAATAATAGAATTTGTTACTATTTGGCAAGTTGCCAAACACACCCTATTGTGCCGTGCATGAATGGCGTAGAAAACTTGTTATGGTTGAGCCCTGGTTCCCAGCACCCTGATCGCCTCATCAACTGTACAAATCTGAGCGGAAATTGCGGAAAGATATGCCGTTCACGGTTGAGGGCCTGAAATCCAGAGGATTGTCCCACTGCCAAGATTTCTCTTCAGCCCATCTCATGTTCACGTTCTCAATTTCCAGCCCTTTGATGTGCTCCATGATGATCCCGGCCATGCCGTGCTTCACCAGCCCTCGGCATCCAGGTCTGTAGTCTACCAATCCTCCCTCGTAACTTGTCCACCTCTTGTAAGTCACGTTCACATTACTAAATCTCAGATTTCTCAGCAGCCCACCCTTGGAACCTGAGAGGAACACACCATTCTCGGAATCGGCGGTGATGTTGATGAAGCGTATGTTTGATACCACGCCTTCCTTCGACCAGGAATGGCGCGGACATGTTGTTATGTAGATGGGTTCTGCTCTTCCCCACCACGACGGGTGGTAGTACCTAGTGGAGATCTTGATGTTTGAGAAGGTGATGTCATTCACATTTCCTGCACAGACAGCACAGATAAGCTCAAGATTCAGCAGCCGTTTTAGGCTAAGAGAGATATGAGCTTTGTCAGAGGAACTATGATCTTCACACACAGTTTTTCTTAAAGGGGCTTATTGGGCATTTAACTCTCTTGACAAAAAAATCAGACCTATATGCTCTCCCTGCATAAAATAGCTCCAGTTAACTTAGTAATCACGTCAAAGGAAGAGTTCAAGGTCAAGGTATATCTATTTTCTATCTCTCCATTTGTTTGCGATGCGAATAAGTGCATCCTAAAACAACCTGTTGCCACACCTAAAAGAGAGATCTGAGAGAAGATGAAGGAAGACAACACCCTTGCTAAATCAAAGAACAGGTTCCTCTGTAAACACAATCCATTTTTTGGGAAAAATTTCTGCAGACAATGCCCTGGCTAATGAGCAGTTATTTAATATCCTATTAACGAGAACAAAGAGAATCAGATGGCCAGAGTTTTCTTCTGAGTAAATCACTGTTCACTATACAGAATTGTAACTACAGCAGCAGCAGAAAGAAGAACCAATATTGTACCTCCATCACGTATCTGCACTCCCAGTCCTCTATGAGATTCTACTATAGTGATGTTGTCAAAGACCAGACCCCTAAAATCAAACCAGCTCGCGCTACCAAGTTTGATTGCCGAGGACTTTGTTCGGATCCAACAGTCCGTTGCGGTTAAATTGTACAGAGGACCTGTATAAGTCTTCGGACAGATGGCATCATCTCCTGTATCAATCTTGCACCGTGTGATAACCGTGTGATTCGAATCGTCTATGTCAATTCCGTCATTGTTAGGAGTGTTAAAGTCTCCATAAATGGAAACATCATGAATGAATGTATTCACGCAACGTACTATGTGCAAGCTGCAATCACCCATGTAATGTTTCATCAGCACTCCACTGGAATCCAGATCAAATGTAAAGCGGGATACAATAGTAGACAGTAAAAGATCTTGGAGAGGTATAAAGCAAAGCCAACGCAGAAGTGAGAAACAGGGTATTCATCTTGAACATGATGATCTACATTTCCATGGTCCACACTCACTTCATTGATGATTTTAAGCTAGAAGATCTCAAACAGCTGCAATCCCTGGCAATTGCAAAAAAGATCGAATTTTCTCCAAGCTGACTATGGTTCTACTATGTAATACTATATTGTCGTCTTCGCAAAAATTGCAACTTGAAGGCCACTATAACCTCAGTAGCCGAAAGAATGACGAGCACTATGGCATACAGATAGTGCCACTTTCTTGAATTTGATAATGCCATAGCAGTTCTTCAGTTATCTACCAAGTGAGCAAGGTCCGAATCTCACCAAATGGCATTTGAATCTCGCAGTGACGCTAGGAGTTTCTTTCTTCTGCAGAGACCAACACAATTGCCAGTTTGGCTTTCTACCCAGTTCAATTCAAATCACCTCGAATGCATATTTTCAAAACCAGTAATCGAATTCTTGGAACAACATACAGTCGTAAAACAGTCAAGTGGACAAAACTGATGGCAGAGAGAGAGAGAGAGAGAGAGAGAGAGAGAGAGGGACGAACCACCAATAAGCGGGCTGATTCAAGCTGACGTTCCAGACGCGGACGTTCGTGCACCCGACGAACCCGACCAACCTCGGTCTACACTCGTCGCCCAGGCACGCCCCGGTCTTGTTCCAGCTGACCATCACGTTCTTCCTCTCATCGAACCTCCTCACGAACTCCAGCCCCTGCCCGTCCACCGCCCCGCCGCCGGTGATCCCGACGTCCCTCGCGCCCTCGGCCAGTATCACGTACCACCGGTCGGCCTCCGGCGGGTAGTCCCAGATCTCCGTGCCCCCGAGCACCGTCGCTCCACTCTGGATGTCCAGCACCACGCCGGACTTGAGCCGGACCGTCGCGGTCAGGTACTTCCCGGGGGGGAAGGCGACGCGGCAGGTGCAGCCGGCGGCGGCCTTCGCGGCGTGGGCGTGGCAGGCGTCGATGGCGTCCTGTATCGCGGCGGTATCGTAGCAGCGGCCGTCGCCGGCGGCGCCGAAGTCTCTGACGGAAAGGGAGGCGCGGGGGCCGGGGAGCAGCGGCGGCGGCGAGGGCGACCGCCCATGGGCGAAGGGGAGGAGGTGGGGGAGGAGGTGGAGGAGGAGATGGAGAGCCGACCGGAGGAGGGACGGAGGAGGTCCGGCCATCGGGGCGCGGACAAAAGGTCGCTGATACGATATCGGATAGTGTCTTGATTTGTACGCCGGTAGTCAACTATCGAAGTACTTTACTAGTGGGGTCGGTATCGTAAAAGTTTTGTGTACATTCGCGCTATATTAATCTTAAGTTAATACGTGTGTTTCGAAATTCCTACCTATGCATCCGTGCCTGTATTTACCCATAAATTAATTTTTTATGTGGCAAAAGATCCGTGCCAGATGCAAGACTAGCCCATAGCCCAAGAAGCTAGAAATGGAGAATACGTAGTTATCAATTGCAATGGTGCCAGCATGTCTGAATTTCTATTCTTTTTTGGGGCCAATTTTCTCTTTCAAATGCACTCAAATGGGGTTAACCATGAAGAAACTACATCTAAGGCCTTGAATTCTTGTCTACCTGCAGCCAGGGGTTGTCGGGTCGAGAGTCTGAAAACCAATATGATACAATGCTTCATTGTCTAGAGAAGCATGCATTTATCTGCATTCTCAACAAGTCGATGGACAGAAAGGGTAGCATTGTAAGACTTCCATTCCAGATTCTAAACAATGTTGCTAACAATTCCAAAAAACTTCTCATCATCGTTGTCAATTGCTCGGTCACCGTCTTCGCTAGCCATTGCCCATGTGCCGTCCTTGCCACTCTTGCTCAATCAGGCATGTCATCTTCTCTCGTCAGCACAATTGGCTGGAAAAAGTAGAGCTCAGAGGGAACAATTAGGGTTCTTGCTGCTGCCGTAGGGACGGTGGTCCTAGAGGAGGAATCGTGTGATAGTAAAGTTACAATTATGGGGAGCTCATTTTATTTAATCAATTTGGTGCTATCTTAGTTTATGTTCACTGAATGACAACATTTAAATCATTGTTTAATCAATTAAGTACGATTGTAGGACCTTTGTGCAAAGTTGTCGTCCTTTTTGTGTTGTGGACCCATAAATTTTTTTTTTTTTTTTTTGGGTGTAGTGTCGTTGTGGGAGACAGTAATGTAGACATGTGGAGAATTTGTTATGGCATACACGGTAACCAGATTTTTGATATGGGCAAAGTGCCAATCCCATAGCCATTTCCTCCACCAAGTGAATGGCATACTTGGTAACCTGCATAAAGACCACCCCGAGTAGTAATTACTAATTACTGGAGTCTACCAACCTAGAAGGCTGGAACAAATGATTAATTGCAACGCAGTCAACACAACCAACCCTGTCGTCAAGGCTGACGGGCTCGACAAGATCTAGATTTTGGGGGCTCAAGAGATGGGTTACCTACCGGAAACTGCGCCGCGATTCACCAACGACGTCGATTATATAAGTTTGGCTGCATATCGTCTTAGCTCTCCTATGCCTTGTAGAAATTGCGGGTCACATCATCATTTGTGTCGGTTTGGACTGATGTGAATTTCCAGCTGTTTGGCTTTCAGTCCAATCGATCTGCGATATTTAATATGAGATGGGATGTTTTGACACTACAACGGCGGTTTCTACAAGGGCGGTTTTCCTCCGCCTCACTGCATCTGCATAGCATTCTCTTGTGCATTTATGAATTCGAACCTTTGCACATCTTTCCATTGGTTATGTTGGATAAGAGTTGTTCTGTCTGTTAAGAAGTAACTAATCTCCGGTCCGCATCTTCAAAATTCACTCTGAAGATTTTTACAGTGGTCCGATGCACGAACTTCATGGTCTATGAGCCGAGCAATAGAATCTTTTTAGAAGTTTTTTGAGTCATGACTTCTACTTCGCCGCCGGGACAGCTATTCCTGATTGTCGAAAATTCCTTAAAGGTCATTGCTTTAACAGAAATAGGAGTAAATTCCGCACGAAAGACACATTACCATCGACCTGGTCAGTGGCTTATGGTAATAGATGACAGGAACTTCGAGCAATAAGGTACCAAATCTAGCTTGGATGGTCTGAATGATGAGCTTGTGATGATGTTCCAAGACATCCAGATAGGCGGTACCCTGTTGATATATGGGGCACTTTTTCCATGTTTCTGTGTTATTCGGATGCTCCGAAAGGGGATTTTTCAGTTGCCAGTCGTAGCAAGTGAATTGCAGAACAACTGGTTTTGAAGAGCAACGGTCATTCTCTGAAGTAAGTGATCCTGAATTCCAAGTTGTGCAAGACCTTGGTTTAATTGTTTCTTGTATGTGCTTTATACTACTTCTACCGTGGATGTTGAGTTCTTCCAACTTCCTTTGCAGACCTTTGCCAAAAGAACATAATTCACGTGGAACAACTAAGCGACTTATATGATAGTTTTTCTTCTGTGGAGGGGATTTCGTGGCTTCTTGGTTTAATCCAAGTCTTTGGCTAGCGGAAATGGCTGGCGCTGAAAAGGGCAGAGATGTTGGGTTCTCGGGGTAACCGGTTTCGAAACCTTGGTTCCCGTAGGCAGAACTCGAAGCAATGAAATTCGAATTAAGCACTACCAATGGCTGCTGCTGTCGGACCAGCCTCAGCGACAAGTCGAATGCTAATTCGCAAAAACCATCAGAAAAGAATGTCAATATCGATCGATATCGAATGATATCAACACTAGGCCGGAGAAGAAAGCAAGACGATGTCTAGTCCCCGTGTATGATCGGCACGATGGTCGTCATATGATTGTAACTCCTCCTTGTGTCATTGTGTGCTTTGAGACTAAAACAGCTTATTCACATGTATGATGGAAATAGTCTGTTTTTGAGATATTGAGGCGTCCATAATAAAAATTCTGTTTCAGAAATCAATTTCTGATTATAAATTGATTTTTTTATTTTTATTCATTACAAAGTTTTTAAGCAAAAATGCGTGTTTGATAATCTTATAAAATTAGAAGTTAGTTTAATAACGATACAAAATTTCTTCCTCTTAAGTGACAATGAGAGGTGTTTTGCATCCAATGCTTGGTGGGCAATCGATGGTGCGCGGGCAGCACCCAGTGGGAGGCGAGCCTGTAGCGTCTAGTGATTGGTAGTTGGAGGCAAGTTGGCAATGGCTAGCAATCGATGGCCTATGGCTGGCGGGCGATGAGCAAAGTGAATGATAAAAAGAATTTTAATTTCCTCCTTTTATTTTAGAAATAAAAAAGCTAAAAATTTTCGCTTTTGATTTCTAGTCCATATATATTTCTTAAGTAGGAATTTGTTTCAGAAATTAAAAAAAAATGAAATTACATTAACAAACAAATTTCTATTCCAAATCTATTATGGATAATAGAAAAATAAAGAAATATCATGATTATCATGCCCACCCTAAACAAACATTTTCCCAGAAATTTCGTAGGCGTTAGGGGAATGCCATTTCGTGCCGCCTAGTGCCAGGAATCCACTTACCTTTTCACCTCCGCACAGAACTATTAGAATTCGAGGACATCTTTCTATTCAGGTGGCTAGAATTACTTCTGTCGTTTGAAAGAAGCAAGTTGCACATGCTGAGAGAATTCTAGATATGCCTGAACAGACCAAACCAAAAACGCTTTTGAAGAATGGCATTTTCGAAAACCGGTTCAGACAACTCGTTTCTTTCGTTGCTACACAACCCTTTATGCACAGTGTAGGGTGCCGTACACGAATGGCGTAGAAAATTTGTTACAGTTGAGCCCTGGTTCTCAGCTCCCTGATCACCTCATCAACTGTACAAATCCGAGTGGAAATCGCGGAAAGATATGCCGTTCACCGTCGAGGGCCTGAAATCCAGAGGATTGTCCCACTGCCAAGATTTCTCGTCAGCCCATCTCATGTTCAAGTTCTCAATTTCCAGCCCTTTGATGTGCTCCATGATGATCCCGGCCATGCCGTGCTTCACCAGCCCTTGGCATCCAGGTCTGTAGTCTGCCAATCCTCCCTCGTAACTTGTCCACCTCTTGTAAGTCAAGTTCACATTACTAAATCTCAGATTTCTCAGCAGCCCACCCTTGGAACCTGAGAGGAACACACCATTCTCGGAATCGGCGGTGATGTTGATGAAGCGTATGTTTGATACCGCGCCTTCCTTCGACCAGGAATGGCGTGGACATGTTGTTATGTAGATGGGTTCTGCTCTTCCCCACCACGAAGGATGGTAGTACCTAGTGGAGATCTTGATGTTTGAGAAGGTGATGTCATTCACATTTCCTGCACAGACAGCATAGACAAGCTCAAGATTCAGCAGCCATTTTAGGCTAAGAGAGAAATGAGCTTTGTCACAGAAACTATGATCTTCACACAGAGTTTTTCTTAAAGGCGCTTATTGGGCATCTAACTCTCTTGACAAAAAAATCAGACCTATATGCTCTCCCTGCATAAAATAGCTCCAGTTAACTTAGTAATCACATGAAAGGAAGAGTTCAAGGTCAAGGTATATCTATTTTCTAGCTCTCCATTTGTTTGCGATGCAAATAAGCGCATCCTAAAACAACCTGTTGCCACACCTAAAAGAGAGATCCGAGAGAAGATGAAGGAAGACAACACCCTTGCTAAATCAAAGAACAGGCTCCTCTGTAAACACAATCCATTTTTAGGAAAAATTTCTGCAGACAATGCCTGGCTAATGAGCAGTTATTTAATATCCCATTAACAAGAACTTAGAGAATCAGATGGCCAGAGTTTTCTTCTGAGCATTTCAGTGTTCACTATACAGAATTGTAACTACAGCAACAGAAGAAAGAAGAACCAATATTGTACCTCCATCACGTATCTGCATTCCCAGTCCTCTATGAGATTCTACTATGGTGATGTTGTCAAAGACCAGACCCCTAAAATCAAACCAGCTCGCGCTACCAAGTTTGATTGCTGAGGACTTTGTTCGGATCCAACAGTCCGTTGCTGTTAAATTGTACAGAGGACCTGTATAAGTCTTCGGACAGATGGCATCATCTCCTGTATCAATCTTGCACCGTGTGATAACCGTGTGATTCGAATCGTCTATGTCAATTCCGTCATTGTTAGGAGTGTTAAAGTCTCCATAAATGGAAACATCATGAATGAATGTATTCACGCAACGTACTATGTGCAAGCTGCAATCACCCATGTAATGTTTCATCAGCAATCCACTGGAATCCAGATCAAATGTAAAGCGGGATACAATAGTAGACAGTAAAAGATCTTGGAGAGGTATAAAGCAAAGCAAACGCAGAAGTGAGAAACAGGGTATTCATCTTGAACATGATGATCTAGATTTCCATGGTCCACACTCACTTCACTGATGATTCTAAGCTAGAAGATCTCAAGCAGCTGCAATCCCTGGCAATTGCCAAAAAGATCGAATTTTCTCCAAGCCGACTATGGTTCTACTATGTAATACTATATTGTCGTATTTGCACAAATTGCAACTTGAAGGCCACTATAACTTCAGTAGCCGAAAGAATGACAAGCACTATGGCATACAGACAGCGCCACTTTCTTGAATTTGATAATGCCATAGCAATTCTTCAGTTATCTACCAAGTGAGCAAGGTCCGAATCTCACCAAATGGCATTTGAATTTCGCAGTGACATTAGGAGTTTCTTTGTTATGCAGAGACCAACACAATTACCAGTTTGGCTTTCTACCCAGTTCAATTCAAATCACCTCGAATGCATACTGAGTTTTCAAAACCAGTAATCGAATTCTTGGAAAAACATACGGTCGCCAACAGTCAAGTGGACAAAACTGATGGCAGAGAGAGAAAGAGAGAGAGGAACGAACCACCAATAAGCGGGCTGATTCAAGCTGACGTTCCAGACGTGGACGTTCGTGCACCCGACGAACCCGACCAACCTCGGCCTACACTCGTCGCCCAGGCACGCCCCGGTCTTGTTCCAGCTGACCATCACGTTCTTCCTCTCATCGAACCTACTCACGAACTCCAGCCCCTGCCCGTCCACCGCCCCGCCGCCGGTGATCCCGACGTCCCTCGCGCCCTCCGCCAGTATCACGTACCACCGGTCGGCCTCCCGCGGGTAGTCCCCGATCTCCGTGCCCCCGAGCACCGTCGCCCCTCTCTGGATGTCCAGCAGCACGCCGGACTTGAGCCGGACCGTCGCGGTCAGGTACCTCCCTTGGGGGAAGGCGACGCGGCAAGTGCAGCCGGCGGCGGCCGCGGCGGCGTGGGCGTGGCAGGCGTCGATGGCGTCCTGGATCGCGGCGGTATCGTAGCGGCAGCCGTCGCCGGCGGCGCCGAAGTCTCTGACGGAGAAGGAGGCGCCGGGGCCGGGAACGGGCGGCGGCGGCCGCGGCCACTGGGCGAAGGGGAGGAGGTAGACGAGGAGGCGGAGAGCCGACCGGAGGAGCGACGGAGGAGGTACGGCCATCGGGTTGCGGACAAAAGGGCGCCGGACGATGTCGGATAGAATGTTTGTTAAAAAGCTCGGTGATAGATAATATCGGCTGAACATCGTATTTTGTAATATCAAATTATTAAATATTGGTTTTTGTTGATACTGATGATTGGAATTTTCTGCCTGACGGAAAGAAGAGAGGAGGCAAAAATGATGGTCTAAACATCAAATCTTTGTTTCATTTTATTACGTGAGTGGAGTACTTAATTTCTTTAGTCGAGTATTTTAACTTTATTTAAAAAAAAATTATTCGAGGTTAGATCTCCATGAAATAATTTATTGCATCGTGTGATTTTACTTGCTTCCTCAGTAAAATTTAATGTAGTCAATAATGTAACTTGCTTACTTAAAAATAAGTGAATCGTTTTCATTTAGACATATGTCTTTCCTTATGAGGCATTAACTTAAGAGACTATGTTGAATCGTGATGTCGATAATTAATGGCAATGGTGTCGAAGTTGCCATTTCCCATATGCAATTTTCACAAATGTCTCACGTTGACCCACATTTGAAAAATTTAGGTACTTGATTGAACAAGAAATATACATACACATTTGATCATAAAACAGACAAAAAAATTCAAATACTTTGCAATAAAATTATTGCCCAATATTATTGGGTTTAAGAAAACAACTTAAAAAAAAAAAAAAAGAAACCCTAGTGAATGTCTGAATCCTCTAGTTTTCTATATCGCCCTCCAAAATTGTACTTGTTTTCCATTTTCTTCTTCCTTTCAGAGCTTCTCTCTCTCTCTGGGCTCGGCAATTCTATTCGATTTAGTTTGGTTCTTTTGTTTGGTTGGATCTTCGATTTGGTTCTCGGTGCTCTTTTTTTACTATCCATCGCTAGAAATTGCAGTCTGAGAGAGGGATGAGATTATGTCTCTGTTCCCGTGGATTTGAAGTGAAATCTGATTCTGCAAGAGCTTTTCGTGGCTTGGTCTCTAGAGAATAGAGTTTCTGCTACTTGTTATAATTTAATGGTGCATCTCTAATCTCATGTTTTGAATTCAGAGTTCACCTTGAAACTATTGGTTTATGTAGAGCCAAATTCATTGTTCATTTCCTTGAAATCAGCGGTTTCGAACATTCAACCTTTGACTTGGAAATCAAATTTCGAACCGCTGGATCAATCGCCTAATTGGTGCAATTTGTCCCTATAATAATCAGTTTTAATATTTGGATGATGCCGGTAAATTACGAACGCAAGTGCGAAATAACAAACTATTCAAGATAATGTCATAATCAATTGGCACACGCATTCAATTGGTTGAGTGATATATGATTAGTCTAAGTTTGAATACACAAGTCGAAATGAACCTGACAGAATAAAAGCCCAACTAACAATGAATTTTAATAGTTCTAGAAAAAATCCACTCTCGACTCGCTTTTAGTCCGAAATAATAGCTGATGATATATATATATTTTTAAATTCCATATGTGGATTTTTAAACATATTTTATCCGACGAGACAACGCTACGTGTCCAAGATGAAGACATTACACTTGGGACTTGATGCCGTGCAAGAAATAAATTAGAGATCACGGGCCAATGTTTATTTCACGCGCCTCCGCCTAACGTCAGACAAGGAAACAAAAAAATTAGTGAATCATCTGACAAATATATCCAATTTGTCCTGAGTAATGAATTAACATAAAAAAAGATATCATCATTGGATGACAATCTTTCAGTTTTCAGTGCAATTTTCCAGTATCGTGTGCATACCCATGAGAGATCTTTTTTTATTTTTTTCTTTTTTACACATTAGATATTTAATTGATTTAAAATAGGGAATTTATTCATCAGATCCACCTTTCTTGATCAGCCACGGACAAGTCTCAAGTTCAAAAAATGGGGGGTCAAATATAATTAGTTTAATTGAGTTAGACGTGCTTTTGGTCTGTAGTTTGAAATTTCAACATATGAATTGCACAAAGAGACGATTTCAACCATAATTGGATCGCATACATTTTAGGTTCATTCCGGTTTTACCCCTTGAAAGATCTAAGCTTGTATAGTCATCAATTAAAAGATACACATGAACAATTACTTGGCCAAGGGAAGAAATAATCATTCCAAGCACAGTCTATCTAATATATCATATTGAATTTATATAATACATATCTTTTGAGGCATGGTCTATCTAACAAATTAGGTCAAATTCATGACATTGGAAGAGATAATAGGAGATGCGTTCTAGTGACATAATTCATAAAGTTCTTTTTTTTTTTTAGCAATTCCCTTAAATTCTAATTTTCTTCCATTCTTAATTTTATTTTCAATTGGTTAGCTTTTTTAAGGTTTATTATTTTCCACATTTAAGGAGAGAAATTGCTAAGAATTAGAGTCCAAGTAGGATATGTATTAAATTCTGGTCAGGTCAGGATATCTATGATATTATTACATAAACAATATTGGTTAAATGCATTGATTTATAATGAACTCATTTTTAATCCATCCAAATCCGACTAAATCGGCCCTATTCATTTGATAGGTCCATTCGAGTTCACATCATGACTATTTTGCCGTTGTCATACAATCCTTTACGCTTCGTTTATGCATTTGCCCTAATTTCTACACCAAGAATGGTGGATATGGGCTCCCCTGATGCACGCGTGAGAACGGAGGCCTAACCAAAATTCAACGACCGAGACGAGACCACTTGGCTCGCTTTGAATTGAATCTAAGCAATAATTTCATAAAAATAAAAAGTCAGGCCCGCCCCTTGACAAGGACATGTCACCTCACAGGGGCTCCTTTCCCAACTAAACGTGGACTTTTCGCAATGTTTACAGTGTTATGTGTCACATCAAAGTCTAGTCATCTATCCAAATACTTAGTTAATTGGATCGACACCATAAAAATCCTTCTATTAATATATTTATATTTCATTTATCTCGAATTAATTTATGTTATCACAGAAGCTCCCGAACTTGTGCACCAATACCACATTTACTCATAGATTAATTATTTATATTGTAAAAAATTCTAAATGGATGCGTTTGTACTACGTTTGACCTAAGTTTCACATGTGTCATATTTGCTCCAAAAAAATCATAGATTTATTGCACCCAATTTATGATAAAGCGTGACATAAGAGTTTCAATTTAAGTTTTTTTTTTTAGATAAACGTGTTATGAATATACTAATTTGTCCACTATGAGATAAAGCATATTATTGTTTGTTTTATGAACAAATTATCAACAAGCGGCACACATCATGTTCATGGCATCCCACATCAAATGTGCGAGGGAGGCGAATCGGGTCGACAGCTAGTTCAATCGACCAGGGAAGCCGAGGCAACTGGTAACTCCATTCAATGGTTGCAGAGATCGAATTGTCAAAAACCAAGCCAAGATTATAGGGCATTCATCATTTGACAAATCGTTCTACGTGGGACCGGAGTCTCTAAAGTGCCTGATGCAAGACTGCCCCATGGCTGAAGAGGATAGAAATGGAGTATACATAGTTATCAAAACAACTGCTACTTCATTCATTTAAATCGAATAGCAGGCTAAAGAATTAAGATATGGATATCGAATGGTAAACAGTAAGCACCAGATTCTAGACGATTTGGCCAATTTGCCCTTTCAAATGCACCTCAGCATGCCAGATGTAGACCAAATGAATCAAATGGAGTCAACCATGAAGAAACTACATTTAAGGCCTTGAGTTCTTGCCTACCAACAGCTAGGGGTTGTCGGGTCGAGAGTCTGAAAACTGATATGATACCAAGTTTCTTTGTTCAACAAAGCATGCATTTGTTTGCATTCTCAACAAGTCGATGGACAGAAAGGGTAGCATCGTTAGACTTCCATTCTAGATTCTAAACAATGTTGCTGGCAATTCCAAAAAACAACTTCTCATCATCGTTGCCAATTGCCCGGTCCCTATCTTCGCTTCTCATCGCTCATGTGCCATCTCGACCACTCTTGCTCAATCAGGTTTGTCATTTTCTACGAACTCAATTGGCTGAAAAATTAGGGCTTGGAGGGAAGAATTAGAGTTCTTGGTGCTGCCATGGGGATGGCGATGCCAGAGGAGGAATCGTGCATTAATAAAGTTACAATTGTAGGAAGCTCATTTTGTTTAATCAATTCGGTGCTAGCTTTGTTAATTTCTATTCATTAAACGACAACCGCTGAGTCATTATTTAATCAATTAGATGTGATTGTTAGGACCTTCATATAAAGTTATTGTCCTTTTTGCATTGTGGGCCCAAAAGCATTTTTTTTTCTCTCGGGTATAGTGTCGTCCTAATAGATAGTATTGTAGACATGAGGAGAATTTGTTATGGCATACTCAGTAACCTGATTTTTGAGATGGGCAAACTGCCAACCCCAGAGCACGTTCCTCTACCAAGTGAATGGCAAACTTGGTAACCTCCATAAAGGCCAACCCGATTTGTAATTACCGGAGTCTACCAACCTAGAACAAAGGATTAATTGCAACACAATTAATCATTACCTTCAAGATAGTCGCGCTTCTCGGTCTCCTTCCTCGCAACATCATCAAGAACTCTTAGCGCCTTCGCCCGGTGCCCTTTGCTCCAGTTATTCCCAGCACCAGATTGCCCAAATACGAAATCAATAGGACTGAAGATCTGCCCACAGCGACCGGTTCAAGATCCATCGATGTAGCCCGAGGAACAAATTCTACCGCAAGATGCCTCATTAGAGTAGACACCGAAACGTGCAGATCGGATGTCCCAATGTAATGTCCAGTCGGATCTATCTCATGTTCATCACGGACGACTTCCCAGAATTTGGATCCACTCCGGTTACCACATTGCCTACCTTGAACAGGATGGATCTCACTCATCTTTCATGCATTCGTTACTGCTAAAAATCAGTGTCGACGGCATGGGATGGCAAAATTCAAGTTCATATTGTTTATAATACCTAACTTAATGGAATGCAAGTTAGACAACAGGCACGGCAGATCATAGAAATGACAAACAGAGCGACTGAGCTAGTAATGCAGATGATGACTGTCTAGGCATTTAGATCAAGAAATTCTCTTTCCCTAATAAAAATAAAAAAGAAGAAAGATCCATATGACCAACTCACTCTGAAAAACAAGCCAGTATGCTCATGAAACAGGACAACCTCAGTTCTTTATGAAAACGAATCTCCAGTTGCATCGCTGATTCTAGAAGATGAAACTCCATTTGTCTAAAAAGAGAAAAGAAAATGGACGCCATGGTACGAAGCAATAAAAGATTTTAACGGAACAAATACGAATCTGTGTTTTAAGCAGTTCCTGCAGCCAGATGGCATTTGTCTAGACAAATGCAGACCGAAAAATCATGATTACTACAACTAATAATCGAAGAATTATTCTTGCATCCGCGTGCAGGTATTATAGGGTCTAACCCACTTAACCCATCATCTTCAATTGTAATGTTAGAAGATGTTCACACTTAACTCATGATCTTCAAAATTTAGTTTGGTGATGGTATTAGCCTTTATTAATATAATGGAATGTGGACTGATGTGATAAATTAGGGGTGAGCATTGATCCGGTATCAACCCTGAACCGGACTGAACAATGCCGATTCCAAAATTGTTACAGTGTGTTAGGCCTTTGGAGTGCTTTTGAATGACGAAGGACCATGAACATTTTAATTTCCGTACGAACTTTTTCCCTGCCTTTTGGGGGAACAAAGGGCAAAAGCAAATAGAATAACATAAAATCTCCATTTTTCGAAGGTTTGACGTTTTCGTTTAGGCAATTTTGGGCTTAGAGATTGATTTTTGACATGAGTAATCTCATCGATTTAGGATTTGTAAACTCTCCCGTCTTGAAAACATAAGAATTGGATTGTGTTACCCTACAAGCAAGCATATCATGGGAAATTGTTGTTATTGGAAAGTGAAATTATTATCTACAAGACGCTGGTTACAAAAGTTGGATCATGCATAAAATGCTATTTGAATTATTTGATAACATCAAATTGCTATTTTTGGGAATCATAGTAAGCGAATATATTACGTTGAACACGGTGTAGGTCATGTATATAGGCCTGACTGGCATGTGCACTCTACTGGTTAAGGAAATAAAAAATGAGAAAATTGAAATATAAAAATCACACACAAAAGCTGAATCTACAATTTTGAACCTACAATTCGAAGATAAAATTGTAGCTTATGGAATTTAAGGTGCGGGAATAGTAAATTTTTACGAGAAATGAACAGAAGGAAAATAGTAAATTTGCATAGCATAAAAAAAGAAAAAATAAAAAGCATTTCGTTAATAATTATGTCCAGAAAGACTCAGTTACAACATTTATATTGTATTTTGTGGTTTGACATTTTTATTGGTAAGATAATGTCGGATAGGAAAATATACTTATATAAAATTTAAAAAATCCCATCCAATGTATATCGGCGTTTGGATATAGCATGGATTCAAATGAATATTATTCAGGTGAGTATTATATTTGTAAGATTAAATTAAAAATAAACAATGCAATTCATTTCGAAACGTTGGCGGATTCTGCCTCGCTCTATCTCTGACTTCGCTGCTTTGAGATGCCCTTGAGTTTGAGCTCTCCGCCAGTCCCTCCATCTTCACCGCCGTCGACGCCTTCCTCTTCTGCGGGGGATCCAACCTCTCCCTCTTCCCTCTCTTACAGACGGTTGTTCACTTTAAGTGCCTTCCTCTCGCTTTTATTATTTATGGCTCATCAACAATTGTTACACACAAGTAGTTACTTCATTGCACATTCTCTGGGATTATAGGTATGCCTTTTGTAACCTAATAATCACAATTCAAGAAAAGTTATAGCTTTTGAGATCATAAAAAATGACCGTCACTTGGTCTTGGAACCGTCCACTAGGTATCATGACCAATTCTGCTTCAATTGTAATACACATTTCCATTCATCCTATCCTTTAAATTCAACACTTAGCTAAATTATGGCAACGGTCCTCATCGATAACTTTCTTTATGTTGGTTATTAACTACAGTAAGATAACTTTTCAATCGACCGTCTTAATTGCTGGTGACTACTTCTGACCAATCATTACAATAACTAATTGAATTTAACATTCGTGGATAATAAAACCGGTCATTTTTACACCATCGACGACGAGAGTGGCCAGCCATCTAGTGGGGTACCGGAGAATTAATGAAGGATTGCGACGTGAATTTCTGACGTTGGGACAAAATACTATAGGAGATAAGTATAAACGAAGAAGATGAAGAAGTTGTCAAAAAATAAGAAATGGTGGGTGCCCACTTGTATTTTTGCCTACATAGCTCACTATGCAACGCGTGCGCTCCACTAGTGGCAACAAGAAATTACAGAAGTGAAAATAGCCACAAAAACTAAAGCGATGCTTCTAATTACGAATGATTGGTTCCAGGACAAGTGACTTCCACCCTGAAACTAAGAACTACTCACTAAGGACCGATATGAAAAATTGAGACTAGTCAAAATATCCCAAATTTGGAAGAGGTGTGAGACTTGAGAACAAGTGATGAGGTTGGAGGCCAAGGGCAACTGACAATGAGAGTGATAGAGGGAGTGACGAGGTTAGAGGTGATTTAGAGTGAGAGTGATTGAGGGAGGGGGGAGATAGAGAGAGACAAAGAGAAAACTAGTGTTTTAATGTGAAAAGTTGAAACTTAAAAATAAAATAAATTTATATATATATATATATATATATATATATGTACCAATCTAGTCGAGAAAAATGTTTAAAAAGTCATAAATATATTGTATTGGTACCAATTTAGTCTTAAACTTTTTCACCCGGTACCAATTTAGTCATAAATATTTTCACTCAGTATCAATTTAATCATAAACCTTTTAATGGTATCGATTTAGTCCTAAACCTTTTGAGCTAGTCCAAATTTAATCTTGAATGTCTTAAATTGATGTCAATTCAGTCCTTTCAGTTAATTTTGGCCAGATATTATTGACGTGGACAATTTGTAATAATATTTAAATAATTTGTCAATTTTTTATTATTATTTTTGTCTTTCTTTTTCTTTTCTCTCATTTCTTCTTCTTTCTTTTGCTGATGATTAGCCATTGGCCACGAGTGATCAAGTGGGCTAGCCTTGCTAGGCCATGGCAAGGCTGAGCCTTGTTGAATTTGGCCTAGTGAGGCCAACCCTTGCTTGGTGACGCTTGGCAAGGCTACCTTGGCCTAGGCAAGGACTAGCCATATCGGATTTGATGAGGGAGCCCTCGCTAGGAAAATCTAGTGAGGCTAGCCCTTATTGGGGCTCAGCCTCACCATGGCCAAGCGAGGCTAGCTTGCTCGGCCATGGCCAGTGACCGACTACCAATAAAAGGAAAAAGAAAAAAAGGATAAAAAAAGAAAAAATTATTAAAATAATATTAAATATTATCCACGCCAAAGTCGGTGGTGCCACATAAGTCGGCCAGCATCCGCATTAGTATTATTTGGCCAAAATTAGCCGGAATGACTGAATTAATATAAAATCAAAACATTTATGACTACAATGGGATTAGTTCAAAAGGTTTATGACTAAATTGGTATTATTAAAAGGTTTAGGATTAAATTGATACAGAGTGAATATGTAAATGACTAAAGTGGCACCATTATAAGATTTAGGGCTAAATCGACATCAATATAATAGGTTTATGACTTTTTTGACACTTTTTCTCAATCCAATCCATGTATTTGATTGCACAAAGAAAGTTAAGTTTCGACGAGGAGAGAAGTTTGACTACTTGCAGCGACATGATCATACTCATCTGTTTTGGCGCGGCAGCAAGACCGGTGCCTTTTCTCGTTTGGTTTCATTGGCGAATCTTTAGCCGGTCACAATGACGGAACCACTCTAGTCGACCACTGACAAAGATTCCTCTTATGGAGCCGAGTACCAGATGCCTCAAGACAACCTTGTCATTCTTGAGCAGGAAGATTGCATAATCCATCAAATTGATCCGGTCTTAGTATGAAGTGAACGATAAAGGACAGAAGCATGCTTTGTTTTAGACTAACTACTCCTATAGTTTAATTAGGATCGTGTGATGTTTGGTTGGGTCTCAGTCTTTGAACTTGGTAAAGCCTAACAACCATTCCACGTGAAACGAGTGGTTTGTCATATGATCTATAACAATAACTCATCAGATCGCACTTAAAGCTTAATTTGACGCTAGGCTTGGCATTATCTTAAGCATAAGATGCAGTGTTCTTTAGATATCAATGGTCTGGTTACATGGTCACGTCTGGGGAAGCATCGTGCATCAACGTCATTATATTTGCAATTTATTTCTTTTGGCAGTACTGTCAAGGAAGAAGATATTCAATCTAGTTATTTATTAAGTAATCACCGCCTGATGTGATCGATTAGCTCCAAAAGATAGCCTGCTCTTTTAGCCGACGTATGGAGTTTGGCTGACAGGAAGCCCCGAGAGTGGATTGATGAAGCCATTGACAAAGTTATGGACCGTGAATAAGGATCCGTTTATTTGAAAAAAAAAAAATTCTCTAGAAAATCATTTTCTGATTTGTCGGTGTTTGGATGATGGAAAATTAATTGATTTACGGTAAAATGAATTCCACTGACTGAAAACAATAAGTTTAGATCGAGGGAAAATGACTTTCTCTTTTAACAAAAAGGATATTACTTGCCTTAAATTATCAAATGAATGAGAATTAATAATTTTTGTCAAAAATTATTTTCCTAAGTTTTTGGTGAAATAAACTCATCGTAAGTGTTGGAGGAGAATATAGGGTGAGTGGAATGAAGATCTACAAGGATGTTGATGCAAAGATGTCATCGTCAAATAGTAGAGCTCGTGATTTCGGGAATTGTAATTTATTGTAGATAAGTGTTCCTAAAAAAGAGTAGTCACGCCGTACATGCAATTCCTCCATAATTATTTGTAATCAACCATCCATAGGCTAGCTAAAGTCACATCACACTCGCCGTAAAGGTTCGCTCTTATTGTTCCTTACTTCTTGGCATTCCTTTATCATTCATGTATCATCTACATTATTAACAACGATTATTCTCCTTATTTGTACATTTAAAATCCTTACCATTTGTCGTATTGTCCAAGATTAGCAAAAATCGAAAATCGACTTTTCTGGGAGAAAGGGATTTCATTGTTTTGGGCGAAACAGGACCACACGGTTAGTTCATACTGGACCATCTTCAAGGAAGACTTGATTCTTTGACTATGATTTTTCGCTTATAACATAAGAGCAGTATCTCAGTTATGTAACCTAGTGATTGATTCGTTGAAAGAAAGATGGCTTTGTTAACATAATAGTTTTTGAGCTATTGTGAGAATGACAACTTGTTGTGAACTATAAATTCTGGAAGAAATAAAGTCTACAACAATTAATAATAGGCTTTACTAGCATAATGATCTTTGAGTTACTGCGAAAAAGACATTGGTAGGTTGACGGCATCATTATTCTCCATGAATAACAGTGCCTTTTCAACCACAAATGACCATTGAAAAGATATTGGCAACCGGAATAATAAAATGGACATGTAACAAATTTTAGAAAGAATCTTGACAAAATTTCTCAGATTTTGGACAATATTCTTTTTTGAAATAGACAATGAAATTAACAAAAAGGGAATATACTTGTTGCTTGTGACCTTTTATAACAGCTTTGAATAACTATTCAAATGTAAAACTAAATTCTTTTATTGTACTTGCAACAACATTTTCACGTATTATTGATATAATGAAAGTCATATTAGTAACCCACACGTGTATTTCACTAATTTAATGAGATACTAAAACATTATCTAATAAGTGAAAAAATTTGTACACTACAATGAGTCTCATTGTGGCATTTGTAAAACTTAGACACAATATCTACTTATCTAGTTAAGACATGTTAAATTGAAATTTGGCTAGCATGGTGAAAAAGTTGGGCTATACAAGATATAAAAAGGGAAGTGAGGCAAAAAATGTAATAAAAAGACTTCAATATACTATAATTTTTTTTTAAAAGAAATTTCAATTATGGATAGTTGCAAATTCATCATGATTTTGGTTTATGAGTTAACTTGGATTGCTTTGACTTAAGTTGAATTTATTGATGCTTTAAGTTGTATAAATAAGGATCCAAGTGTTAATTTTGGTAATTGTATTCATTTTGTTAAATGATGAATATATTTTTTCACGACTGCATGTGAAAATTGTTTTACATAATGATGTTGTTAATAGAAATCCTGAATTTATTTATCTTATAACAAAAATGTTTCAACTGGTCTTTCCACATGGAATTTAAAATATCTCATGTTGATAATGTTTTCAATAAAGCTCTTTTCGATTCCCTAAGATTTTTCTATTTTCTTTTTTATTTAATCTCTTGTTTTATCTAAAGAATCCCATTGAGTGGTAATAACAGATTCCTCGAGGAAACCGGACAAATAAGTTGTCTAGTTTCCATAAAAAATATTGTGAGGGGGGGAGCCCCATTACTCCTATTACCCTATCATTATCCCTGTGAAAGTAATAACTTATGGAGATTCATAAATTATTGAAATATTGGGCCCACAATAATTTATATCTATTTGTTATTTGATTTTAATGATTAAGAACAGATTAAAAACTATCGCTCAATCATTTTTGGGAATATTTATCCGTTGTTGAGTTTTTTTTTTTTTTTTTTGCTTAAAACAGACTATTATTCTCCTATTAAATTGAATACTGTTACAAAATTATTTCTCAAAGAAAAACAAGCTATTCGATTTCACAGTTTGCATCGCTGCATCTTATATATCACCACTAGCTTTCTTCTTTCAAACCCCAAATAATCTCTCTCTCTCTCTCCATTTCTCAAATCTACAAACTATCATATTCCCTCATGGCCATGGTCAGTGCAAATGACGTCTTCTACTGCTTCCTCTTCCTCGTCTGGTTCCTCGCCGCGGTCCTAGTCCACTCCCTCATCAAAGCATGCTTCAAGCTCAAGCCTCGCTCCAAGGTCCCGCCTCCGCCGACCCCTCTCTCTCTCCCCTTCCTTGGCCACCTCCACTTGATCGGCCCCGTCCTCACCAAATCCTTGCAAGGACTCGCCCGCAACCACGGCCCCCTCATGCGCCTCCGCCTCGGGGCGTCCTCGTGCGTCGTCGCCTCCAGTGCCTCCGTGGCGAGGGAGATGCTCAAAACCCAAGAGCTCAACTTCTTATCCAGGCCCGAGTTCGGGTCATCGGATCACTTCATCTACAGGGGGTCCCGCTTCATCATGTCTCCGTACGGCGACTACTGGCGGTTCATGAAGAAGGTGTGCATGACGAGGCTCCTTGCCGTCCCTCAGCTCGAGAGTTTCCTCGACGTCCGTGAGGAGGAGGTCCAGAGGCTCGTCAGGTCGATGATCGCGAGCGCAAGAGCAGGGAAGGCATCGGACCTGAGCAAGGAGCTGACGACATTCTCGAACAACATGATCTGCCGGATGGTGATGAGTACGCGGTGCTCGGGAACTGAGAATGACGCGAAGGCGATCCACGAGCTCGTGAAGGCGTGTATGGAGCTTGCCGGGAAGCTGAGCGTTGGCGATGTGCTGGGGCCTCTCAGGTGGCTCGATTTTTCCAGGAACGGGAAGAAGCTCGAGGCGGTGCTGTGGGAATTCGACGGGATGGTCGAGAGGGTAATGAAGGAGCATGAAGAGAAGCTGATCAATGGACCAGTTGCAGAGGGGAAGGATCTCATGGACATCTTGTTGGAGACTCACAACGATCCAACTGCTGAAATGAAGATAACTAGGGATGAAATGAAGTCCTTTTTACTGGTGAGTGCGTGATAATTATGTCCATACTCTAGATGACAATGAGATGACACCAGTTATACCTCAAAAAATATTTTTTATATTACTTTTCATTATTATGGTTCAAAAGTATAGTCTGCTGAAAACATACTCGTGTGCACAAATTTTGTACAGAAAAATACTATAAGTGTTAAAAGTTGTATACGACATTCACTTTAATGTCATCAAAAGTTTTCGTCAAATCACTTAAGTGCTGCAAACGGCAAAAAATTTTGGCAAAAAAATAATAGGTGGCTTTTATAATTAAAAATTTTATATGACTTGGCATATTATTTGAAAAACCCAGTCCATGTGGCATTTCCACATGGCGTGTTTAGCACTAAAGTGATTTTTTTTTAACAACAACTAGCATTGAAGTAATCGCTTTAAATAGAATTTGACACTCAAATGATCAATATTACCAACTTTTAGATGATGTTGTTTATGAGTTATATGCTAATTGTGCAATTACAAGCCACGTAGTACTAAGAAATTAATAAAATATAGCCAAATCAAATTTTCGGCCACCTAAATCGGATTTGGCACTTAAGTGATTTGAAAAAAACTGTTGGTATTAAAATGAGCGCGGTACACAATTTTTTATGTTTATCGTATCCTTCTCCCTGCTTTAGAACGTTAAATATGACGTTCATGTACATGTCTAACGCTATCGCTTTTCATGCCTCCGACGGGCAGGATATCTTCATGGCTGGCACGGATACCACGTCGGTGGCCACACAGTGGGCCATGGCGGAGCTCATCAACCGTCCGGAAACCTACAAGAAGCTACAGG
Source organism: Eucalyptus camaldulensis (assembly GCA_019915185.1). Lineage (NCBI taxonomy): Eukaryota > Viridiplantae > Streptophyta > Magnoliopsida > Myrtales > Myrtaceae > Eucalyptus > Eucalyptus camaldulensis. The sequence goes on from JAHSVA010000005.1 coordinate 18,739,838, forward strand.
ACGAGATCAACTCCGTCGTCGGGCCGACTAGGTTAGTCAGAGAGTCGGACATCCCGAACTTGCCCTACCTCCGCGCCATCGTCAAAGAGACCCTGAGGCTCCACCCGTCGGCGCCCATAATCCTCCGGCAATGTGGAGAAGACTGCTCGGTCAACGGTTACCTCGTGGAGGCCAGATCTAGGGTCATAGTCAACATCTACGCGATCATGAGGGACCCGGAGATGTGGGCGGACCCCGACGAGTTCGCGCCAGAGAGGTTCCTGGAGAGCTCCGACGAGAAGATCGGGGAGCATCAGATGGAGTTCAAGGGCCAAAACTTCAGGTACCTGCCGTTCGGGAGCGGGCGGCGAGGGTGCGCGGGGGCGTCGCTTGCGATGTTGGTGGTGCACGCGGCCGTCGGATCGCTGGTTCAGTGCTTCAACTGGTGGATGATAGAGGGAGAGGGGGCCGTCGACTTGAGCCAAGGGCCGGGATTCGGAGCTGAGATGGCTAAGCCGCTCGTGTGCTATCCCATCGTGCATGTCGATCCATTTGAGCCGTGCCACTAGAAAGTTATATGATTGTCAATGTCATCGTACCGGTAAAAGATGTGCTATTATATTTTACCGCTCTTTATGGAGGATGTATGAAGTCCTTAAAGTTCGGAAACATGAGTAAACTACAGTCTATGTAAACTGTAGTCCATATGGCGATCATGCTGTTATTATAAATGAAGCACTACATGCTGCGTGTACAAGATGGAACTCAACAATGGTGACCGTGGTAGATGAAGTGGGCAGGCGGGTTAGGTACACCTCCAAAACGATTATTGGGCCGCTTTCCGGCATATGTGTCTTTATTTAGATCTTGTTTTCTATTTTACAACTTTTAATCTGAAGGAGAATCTTTATGAAATTGATGAAATATTTAAATAATAAATTATGCATTCGTCTAATAGTTTAAGTCTTTAGAATAATTAACAGTGATCCTACTAAATCTCACTGATATCAAAGCTAGAATAAAATTTTCATGTTTAATAATTAAGCGTGAGAGGAAGTGTTAAGATATTTAAATAATAAATCACTTTTTTATCTGATAAATTTACATTTAAAGAAAAGTCAACAGCGCTTCCAAAAAATTCATACATTTTTTAATTTATTTTTGAAAAAAATTTCAAACGAGGGCATTGGATAGGGCCGGAGACTGGGAGAGAAGATTGAAGGCTTGAAGCTCGAGCGGTTGGTGCCATGGCGAAAGGAATTTGAAAGGTAGAAGACGAAAAGTTTCGACCTTTGGCTTCAGTACGCTTCGTCTATATATATATAGGTCTGCTTCCAATGAAATGATGTGGCGTTTCATTGATAGGACGTGGCGGTGACCGTGCAGAGTAGCTGGCGGGAAAGGTATTAGGTGAAAGTAATTCATATACGAGAAACACCCAGGTAGGGACGTTTTGTCCTGACTTTCCTGGACTATTTTCCAGGTAAATAGTCTCGTCGGACATGATGGTCGTCGACAATCACTTGTACGCATTCCCGGAGGACTGTCTTCCAAGTAAAAAGTCCCGTCGGAGGTAAAGACACCGTTTTGGAAGTCGTTCTTAATTGCTTTCTTATTTGTGAAAAATGCGTTATACGAATCATTCATGTCGGCTGTACAGAAATTGGTAGAAGAAACTAGCTAAGACTTAATTTTTGAAGATTATTTTCCACCATAAAATCTAACCAGTATCTCTGTTTTGAAACCCTATCTTAATATGTCCAGTATTGCTCTGCTCTCTCTCTCGAATCTACAACTTTCATATCCCTCATGGCCATCTTCAGTGCAAATGATGTCTTCTCCTGCTTCCTCTTCCTCGTCTGGTTCCTCATCGCACTCCTAGCCCACTCCCTCATCAAAGCATGCTTCAAGCTCAAGCCTCGCTCTAGGGCACCGCCTCCGCCAAGCCCTCTCTCCCTCCCTTTCCTCGGCCACCTCCACTTGATCGGCCACGTCCTCCCCAAATCCTTGCAAGCGCTCGCTCGCCGCCACGGCCTGCTCATGCGCATCCACTTTGGGGCGTCCACTTGCGTCATTGCCTCGAGCTCCGCCGTCACGAGGGAGATACTCAAAACTCTAGATCTCAAGTTCTCGTCGAGGCCTGAGTTCGCGTCCTCGGAGCACTTCATCTATAGGGTGTCGCGCTTCATCATGGCGCCGTACAACGACTACTGGCTGTTCATGAAGAAGCTATGCATGACGAAGCTCCTTGGCGCCCCTCAGCTCGAAGGTTCGTCAACGTCCGGGAGGAGGAGGTCAAGAGGCTGGTCGAGTTGGTGATGGAGAGCGCGAGAGGGAGCAAGGCGTCGGACCTGAGCAAGGAGCTGACAACTTTCACAAACAACGTGATCTGCCGGATGATGATGAGCACGCGGTGTTCGGGGACTGCCCACGACGCCAAAGGGATCCATGAGATTGTGAAGGCATGTTTGGAGCTTGCCGTTAAGCTGAGCGTCGGTGACGTGTTGGGGCCTCTCAGGTGGCTCGATTTTTCCGGGAATGGGAAGAAGGTCAAGGCAGTGCTGTGGGAATTCGACCGGATCGTGGAGAGGATAATGAAGGAGCATGAAGAGAAGCTGATCAATGGGTCAGTTGCAGAGAGGATCTCCTGGACATCTTGTTGGAGACTCACAATGATCCAACTGCCGAAGTGAAGATAACTAGAAATGACATTAAGTCCTTCATCCTGGTGAGTACATGTTAATTAAATCCATACTCTCTTTATTAAGCTTTGCATATTAGATCGATGGCAATGACATGAAAAGAATTACACTTAAACATATAACTTTTAATTAGTTTTCACAAAGTAGTTTGATAGTAGATAAATATTATGTTTCAAAAGTGCAGATCGTAAGAAAACACTCGCGCGGATTATACTTTATACGTTTAAAACATTACACGCGACGTTCATGCAAATGTCAATTTATCGTTCCTCATGCCTCTAATGGACGGGATATCTTCATGGCGGGCACTGAAACCTCATCGGCGGCCATGCAGTGGGCCATGGCGGAGCTCATCAACCGTCCGGAAGCCTAGAAGAAGCTACGGGACGAGATCAGCTCCATCATCGGGCCCACTAGGCTAGTCCGAGAGTCGGACGTCCTCCAGGCCGTCATGAAAGAGACCCTGAGGCTCCACTCGGCCGCGGCCATAATCATCAGGGAGTGCAGACAAGACTGCTCCGTCGACGGTTACCTGGTGGAGGCCAAATCGAGGGTCCTAATCAATGCCTACGCAGTCATGAGGGACCCGGAGATATGGACAGACCCGGACGTGTTCGTGCCCGAGAGGTTCCCGGAGAGTTCGGACGAGAAAATAGGAGAGCATCAGATGGAGTTCAAGGATCAGAACTTCAGGTCTTGCCGTTCGGGAGCGGGCGGCGAGGGTGCGTCGGGGCATCACTCGCTATGCTAGTGATGCACGTGGCTGTCGGATCACTGGTTCAGTGCTTCGATTGGAAGATGATGGAGGGAGAGGAGGCCATCGATTTGAGCCAAGGGCCAGGATTCGGGCCGGAGATGGCTGAGCCGCTGGTGTGTGTTTCCCCGTCGTGCATGTCGATCCATTTGAGCCGTGCCGCTGAAAAATTACATGGGTCTTGATGTCATCGTACAGCTAAGATGTGTTGTTATATTTTCCCGCTTTTGTGAAGGATGTATGAATTCCTTAAAGTTTGGAAAAATGAGTAAACTATAGTCAATATAGGCTCCATTTGGTTCAGCATTCCCAATGGGCTTTTAGTCCCGAAAGTCCATTAGGAAAAAATTTAGATGTTTGATTCAACATTTGAAAGTATCATTGGCCAAATGCTGGCCTTTGAAATGCTGAAAGCCCAAAGCAGGTGGGACCTGCTTTAAGCTTTCATCATTTTAGAAATGCAAGTCCACCTTTACTATTTATCCATTGACTTCTTCTTCTTCTTCTTCTTCTTCTTCTTCTTCTTTTAAACCGATCATCTTCCCCACACCCCAACTGCCGTTGATCAGCGATGGAGTTTCATTGGATTTTATTTTTATTTTTAAAAAAAAATAATAAAAATCGTTTGCAAATGTTGAGTTCACCTTTTTTTTTGTCATTTTTATCTTTTGACAATCAATAGCTGAACTTTTTATCAATACGCTAGAATGATCATTAATTAACAAGATGATTAATACTACAATAATTAAAAAAAATATTCGAAGTTGAAAACAAACCTAAAAGAACCCTAGGCCAAAAGTTGAGCTTTGCATCTAATCTATAATCAAATTATTTTAATATAATTTTTAAATAAATTTACTAATATATATCTTTTATATTATTCTCAACATGAAAATGTAAAAGGTTATATAGTCATTATTTTTTTTTTACAATTTTAAAAATACTTAATTTGGTCATACTAAAGGACTTTTCAAATATATGTTTACCAAACAGTCTTGCATTTCTCTAAAGTACTTTTCAGTTATAATTTACCAAACAGTCTAGTATTTCGGAAAACGCATTTAGCTCAAAGATATTTGCATTCTTCTAAGAGCATTTCTCCAAAGCCGAACCAAACAGGCCTATAAACTATAGTCTATATGGCAATCATGCGGTTATAATAAATGAAGCACTATATGCTTTGTGTAGATAATTGAATTCAGCAATGGTGACCATGATTGATGAGTCGGCTGGTGGGTTAGGTGCACCTTCGAAGCCATCGTCAAGCCCCTTTCCGGCATACAGATCTTTATTTAAATATTATTTTCTATATTATATTTTTTGATCCAATGGAATATCTTTATAAAATAAAATATTGTCTTGACGTAACCATCGCGGGTCGACTTCAATTTAAGGTGCCCCTTGTCTTGTTTCTTAACTTCATTTAGAAAGGGAAGTTTTGTCATTTTTTCTTGCAATCGAACGGAGGAACCCCTCAAAATGAAATGGAAGATGCTTATGTCCGAGGAAACGTTAGAAGGCTTCCAAAAAAGAATTTATTAACCTAATTGGTTAAAGCAATACTTTCCCTGACATTAGATCAATTTAACTTTGACTTTGTCGTACCTTCACCAATAAAGGTGAGGCAACCATACTCTTTCTATATTAAAATGATTGCCTGATTGACATGGGACAAGCATTTTTCAAGATTTCGATTTAAACTTGTTTGCGAAAAAGTTTGAACCAAAATGGACCCAATCACAAATTAGGTCATGGAATGGCCAACTTAATCTTAAATAAGGCTGTAGGCTCATTGACGAGAATCACTATAGCGAAGGATGCCGGAGAGATCGTCGTGGTGATGATGGCGGGGGGTGGAATCGCGGAGGTGGATGGTGGGGCATTTATCCTACTTTTGATGGGAGTCTGAATATCTAGCACTTCATGGATTGGCTAGTTGAAATGAATCGATTTTCCAATTACATAGAGATTTTCAAGAACCCGAGGATGAAATTAGTGACGACAAATATATTACAACAGGGCGACAACCTATTTAGAATCTGAAACTTACCCGTCAAAATAGGTTCCTTGATTTTTAAAACCTAAAACTTACCCTACGTATCTTAAAACCTGTAACTGGATAGGTTCCCATTTGTTTTTGAGAGTATCCAAGTTAAGCTCATTCGAGAAAGAAAATTCGTCTTCTTCCATTCTTTCAAAATGGTGGTGTCGGACATGAAATAAATGAAGTTCCATCCAGTGGACACATCAAGACAGACCAAATTCTTGTAAGTAATCCTTTAACTTTCAATGCAATATTAGAATGTTTTAACTCTTGTGGGAGAACCCCTCACATACCTTATCACATTTTGACATATGCAATACAATTATGTACCTCAATCAAGCCATTTCTTACACTACTGAAGATCAATTATGTTCTCTTAAAATATTCTTCTCAAAGTAGCATTGTCTACGATGATTGTGGACATTTCTACTCTTCACTCATTTATGCACTTCTAAACCATTTTCCCAATCTATCTACCCTTGAGACTAGACATCATCACAAAGTTAAAGATTCTTTAATTTAACTTCAACTTCTCATTAATGAAATGTGCTATGAGACATAAATAGTTCAAGTTTTGAATGGAACTCAATTTATTACAATCCTAGAATTCACTGAACCAAAGTGTTATTTTCAAACTAGTTTTCCAACTAATTTACAACATCATGGAATCTGTTACTATTATAGATAGTGGCATATGTTTGAAAAGATGTTGTAAGTTAGTGAAAATATCATGAAATTTGACATGCTCAATCAAGGAAAAGAGTTAGTTCATTAACTATGATAATTCAAGCAAGCATGTGCCTATAATGATCTTGATTAAACTTCCATGTAGTAAAGACACTACCAGTATTTGGTATCTCTTCCTACCTAACCAAACGCATCTACATTAGGTGTTGCAAACAAGTTTTGCTTTTATTTATATTGTGAGGATACTTGTTGCATTTTCTCTAGCGCATCAACATTATAGAAGTACGTAATCAACACGGCAGACATACTCATTCCCACAATGAATGAATGCATTTTACCTTATTCGTTTTTTTTGTCTCCTCATTTGTGATTCTCGAATTATGATCCCAAACACCGGATTTATTCGATTTTCGTTTATGAGAATGAGAACTAGATACCTTGTTTGTTGTGGACGCCTCTTCTTCTTCTTCTTCTTCTTCTTCTTCACCTCCATGGCCTGGCCATTCCATGATCGGAGTCATCACATCATCTCCACCCACTTCCATTTGACACTAGGACAATATAATTCATAATTGCAAAATAAAAATCGAACATTTGTGCTCGACGAAGTAACCAACACAAAGAACAAGCATCAAAGTTCTACAATAAATGCGATGTGTTTAGCATTAGGATCTATCTAAGAAAAATCACTAATACAAGTCCTTATTATATAGTTCTCACAAAAACAAAGACATCAAGCAAGCACACATCTTTCCAAACAAACCTTACTCTAGCTGGATTGTTCTCGCGAAGTTTATATTCCAAGCAACATACAACCTACTATGCTTATCAGTGCCAATCTTATGTTTAAGACCATGACAACTCTCAAAACTATGCTTAAAAAAGAACTGGTTAATCTTGATTCCATCGAACTTCCATGGAGCCAACTGTAATGCAACAAATTAACATGGACTTCAAGATATGATAGATGCAGTAGTTCCACATAAACCCCAACAGTCACTTATGAGATCTTTCCCTGAGCAGCTTGTTTTATCCAACCGGATTTACGACCCCAGAAGCTTTAGGAGGCTATCAGTTTGTCAGTTATTCAGCATTTTTGGCCTTACGACCTCGTGATCACCACAAGTTACAGAATTCGAACTTGCAGGATTCAATTTGTTAAGTAGCAAGCAAACAAGCTTACATAAACCAATTCTATGCACGTATGGCCAAGGCAACAATCAAATCAAAATCATAGCACACCAAAATCGAAAACGAAATTGACCCAGAGAGACAGAGCGAGTACCTGGCTAGGCTAGGCCCCGAGCCGCAAGATCAAGAGAGAGACGAGACAGTGTCGATGAGACTCAAGGGCACCGCCGGAGAGACTTGAGAGACAAGAGTGAGAGAGAGAGAGAGGGGGGAGGGGGGGGAGGGGGGGGGGGAGAGAGAGAGATAGCAGCCGCAGACTGTGAGAAGTGAGAAAACGGAGAACGAAGTGAGAAGAGAACTGACTGCCGAGAGATATTCTAGGCCTGGTAGACCCGTTCAAAAACAAAGTTTCCGAGTAGAACCAACAGTTCAGACTAAAGAAACTGGCAACCGAAGCAATTCCTGTTGCGAACTGGCCGGATAAGGCCGGTTCGGGTAGGTTCCTGTATCGAATAGGCCCGGCGGCTTACCTCAAGACAAGACTGCTGTCTTTTTCTCATTTGGTTCGATTAGTCTGGCGTTCCATGGGTGACAAACATGGACTTATCTTTAGCCAGTCGCCATAGGTTGTCGAAATCACAAAAGCAAATTGAGGGCTGTAAAACAGATGGAGATTCCTCGGAGGAAACCGCGTACCAGATGCCTCACCACAACCTCGTCTTTACTTGAACAGATGGAGATCCTAATCACCATCGAACTGTAGGTCTTTTATAAAAAAGTGACCGATAAAGACTGAAGCATCCTTCATTGATCAATAATCGAAGCAGCTTCCTAATTTTCTCTCTCACATATTCAGTTTTATGGCGAAAATTACTCATTTAGTTCTAAACTGATTATATGAATATCAATTCAGTCGTAAACTTTTCAATTTTGTCATTCAATGCTAAACTTTTGTATAGAATTTCATTGTAATCATTTTGGTCAATTTTCACCGGGATTCATTGACGTGGTGGTCTGATACTCGCTAGCCAAGTCATGTGGCATACCACCATGTCAATAATTGCCTGAGAAAATTGATTAGAATAACTATATTAAAACATTATGTAAAGGTTTAACCGAATCGGAAAATTTGTGATCGTATTGACATCCATACAATAAGTTTATTATTAATTAGACAATTTTCTCGAGTTTTTAATGGCACGGGAGCAGTTTACATCGGCCAATAATAGAAATGTTTGTTTTATTTCATCTTATCATATGTGGAAAGTAACTTGGAAATGAATTCCATACATGCCCAAAATCAAATCGTTGTAACATTGTTTTGATAAATGTCCAAAAACTTGGTTTACTAGTTTTTTTTTTTATCTAAATTAATCTTGCTCATCATCATCATTATTATTTTCTTCAAAGTGGGGCACAGATGAGTACGAATCACTATCAGAGATTTGGACCTCAATCTTCTGATCATGACATTGTGGGGGAGTCCAGCAAAATAAATCATACCTTATCTTTCAGTCCCATGAGCGCCCAGTCAGCTCAATCATTACTTTAAAATAATTTGAAAAAATAAATTAGACACATAAAAACAAATTTGTTTTGGAAAAGGAAAGCGTGTCTAGCGCATCGTTAGGTGCTTTACATCCATTCATGTCTTTTTACGTCACTCATGACATGATAAAGATGAATCATTATGATTTAAATGCTTAATTATTCCAATAATATGGAATGAGAGGGAGCAATTCATTCATAAGTAAACGCATGATTGAGAAAGTGATGACATATGTGTCAACATGTACCCTTTTATATAATAATTACAATGAATACGATCTAAAACCTAGGCCAATGTGAAACCGGGGGCTAACATACAATTTAAGTTACCCTAAAGTTGACGAAAGTCTATTTGCCATTCAATGTGAAACGAGTGGTTTGTGATGTGATCTCTAACAATGATGGAAAAATTACTTATCGTATTCCACTAAAGCTTTATGACTCCAAGTTTGGCATTTTCTTAAGCATAAGATGCCATAAAGACACCATAAGTCTCATAATTTTAATGCATATTTGCTTTAATGTCATTATTTTTTCTTTTTGATCATTTAAATGTCACTTTGGTTAAAAATCGTTTACTTTAAGTGTTACTGACTACTTACCCATCATTAATTTATTATAAATTGGCTGATGTGACTCGCTAGAAAAATCTGATCAACAAAAACCATAAGAAAAAGACATTTTTTTTGGCCCTATCAATAAAATGAAAAGGGTAAGTGATCAAGGCGACCATGGAAGGACTAGAGACGCGAGCAGCCATAGGAACCCCAGATCACGAAAACCCTGTAATAACACTTTTCCTCATCGTTGAAGAGGGAGGTGCTTGCCCTTGGTTTTTTTTTTTTTTTTTTTCCCATCCAGATCACTTAAGTACCACTTTTCAGAAAGAACGATCACTTAAGTGTCAGTTCTGATCTAGGTTGTCAGAAATCCGATGTAGTCATTTTTATTATTTTCTTAATCCAACATAGCTCATCAGAGTACTTAGCATATAACCCTTGAATGATTTCGTGTTGTAGATTAAAAAGTGATCACTTCAGTGCCAATTATTATTAAAAATGATCACTCTAGTACTAGTCATTGTGAAAAAGTAATCACTTTAATGCCAATTGTTGTTAAAAAGTGATTGTTTCAATGCCAAAAAAATACCACATCAAATAAAAATTTTAATTATAAAAATAACATAATTTCTTTAGTTGGAATTTCTTGCCGAAGGCACTCGGGTATTCGTTTTTTCTCCAATTTGACACTTAAGTAAATCGACAAAAACTTTTGGTACTAAAGTAAGTTCCGTATACAATTTTTAGCACTTCTAAGGTCGTTCTCCTTAGAGAACTCTTGTTCCCTGAATGTTTGGTAAAATTACATTTTGAATCATCTGGGGTAATAGACTAACGAAGAAGTAGAAAAAAATAATCTCACTCTCTTCCTGAAAGTGCCTCTTTCACTCTCTATGAATCTGATTTCTAGAATCGAACACTTGATCAAATAGCAGGTACTTCTCACTCCTCAGTTGATCCGTCTTCTCGCTCAAAATCAGACCGGAGAAGAGTTTTCGCCAAATCTTTTGGACCGTAGACGACCGAGAAAAGCGAGTCGACTTATATTGCCTCGGACTTAGAAATTTGTTCCATTTTCCACTTTGGACGTAAATCTCTTTACGAAAAAGGTCATGTTGGACTCAACAATTATTCACGAAGCTACGTAGGGCGATTCGCCGGAAAAAAGAACAAGAAAAAAAAAAAAAGCTACTTAAATGAGCGATTTTTCACTAACGTGACACTCAAGTGATGAAAAAAATATGTTAGAGCACTCAAATAAGTGTTGTATAAAAATTATATAATATATGATGTCCTTATTGCCATAAGATATGTTCATGATATATCATTGGTCCAAGTTACATGGTCCCGTTTTAGGAGACATCGCGCTCCAACTCTGTCACTTTGCAATTTCTTTCTTTCGCCACTGTTGTCGAGGAAGAAGATGTTTAATCTAGTTATTCGCTAAGAACATCACTGCCTAAAACCACTGATTAACACTACTTGTTACATGATCCAAACTGGCCATGGGGCCTTCAAGATCGTCTAGGAATGAAGAATTAAAATCATCTGACCTTTTCCTATAAACATCCCACTTATTATTACATGAAGAACCAAAATCACCTGACCTTTTTCCCAAAAAGCATCCCACTTATTATGCTCTCGCGGCCGACGGCAAGTTTTAGGTCATATCAAACTGTTGTGCACTGTGTAAGATATGTCAGAATGTCATGGGGAGATCAACTCAGCAGACCAGGCAACTCGTGAGCTATTTAGAAGTTTGAACTTTTTCAAACTTTGGTAGATCTCACTTTCTGGGCTCACACGGGTTTAATAATTAATACCAATCCATAGAGGATTAATCAATTGCAAGATTGCTTCAATAATACACAAGGAGGACCACGCTGTTGGTTTATGTACGAGGACCACTGAGGACCACTGAGGTATGCTTAATTGTCCTAATTTTCCTGGACTATCCTCCAGGTCCATGGTCTCGTCGATCGTAATGTCCTCTTCATACGTCCTTGGATAAGCAATTCATGTCTCCGAAAGAAAATTATAAAGAAGAACAGGTTAGATGATCAATTATAAGTTATAGATCCGGTTAAGCTCAAAAATAAACTTGAGTTACATTGTAAGATTTCCTTATCAAAAGTCACAAAATGTTCAAAATTATATTCACTGTGAAACATTTACCTTGAACTTTTTTTTTTTTTGTAATATTACGAACCCTAAACTATACCCATCGAGACATATTTACCATAAACTTTTTTCTTGTGACATAAAAAAACCCTAAACTTGTACCTACGTAACACATTTACCTTTCGTCAAGGTTACGTTAGTTAGAAATGCAATAGTTCGCCAACTACATAAAGTTGCATAGGAAGTAGTTTGCTTGCCTAAATATGAAGGAGAACTAGGTCTGCTCAATTTGAAATTATGGAACAAAATGTTACTAGGTCGCATGTTATAGACCCTCATCAATAATCCTTCCTCTTCCATCCGGAGTACTTGGGTTTTCAATACTAAATGTAAAGGTACTTAATTATGCAACTTGAGATTAAGAGCAATATGGCTTGGAGTTGGCAATGTCTTCTGGAGCTGAGGCTTGCTCTAACTTCAATCATCTCTAGCTTTAGATACTGCTGCAAAGAGGTATATCGGGAACTTAGGCAAGTGGGACCCATTGTGGAGTGATGCGTTTTAATATAAACTAACGGTATTAGCAAACATAACTTTATAGGCTAGCTTGCTTGTAAAAATAGGTTACTGACAACAGAGGCCGTATCACGATGAAAACCTTCAATTGATATTCAGTGTAATTTCTAGATGTCCGGTATAAAAGATAAAACTTATTTATTCTTTGAATGTAACTTGGCTAGGAGTATATGGCGAAGTATCTTCGCATAGAAGGGTATTTGACGTTCTTCAGAAAGATGAGATTTTTGAACTTCATTGGATGATAAGAGCTAAAAGGTCAAGAATTTGGAAGCATGTCTCCTCAAGTTATACTTCTTAGCGACCATGTATTGTATTTAAATGGAGCGCAATTATAAACGTTTCCAAAATAAATTAATTGAGATGCATCTTCTTTTGGCTAATATATGTAAATTGTAAACTACACTAAAGAATTTAGGCTTCACTTTTCCATAATTGTGCCCTTCCAGGCAATTTTTATTTTTTTTGGTCGAAAATACGAGTAATGTTCATTACTTAACAAAATTCGCTGAAAATACATCAAGAGTGTCAAAACATAACATATCAAAGAGAGCAGAGAGGGGTGGGTGACCCAATTCATAGGTAAATTGTTTAACATTTAGGCTTTGGCTAACCAATCCGCAATCGTATTTGAATCCCGGCTGCAATGGGCTATAGTGAGGCCCAAAAATTTGCTCTTAAATATTTTGTTGGCAACTATGTGGAGGCTTTCTACCTCCATATTCTCGCATAATTAGCTGTGTTTGTGATGTTGGGGGATGTCTTTAAGCTAATGCACTTCATCTAATTAGTGAGAGTTACATATTTATAAGAGAAAAAGGGTTCTATTAAATAATTTTTCAATCAAAACAACATCATTTTTATTTCACTTAACTTTGTGGGGGTGTCAACATAATTTGTTTTTTGGTGCCTATATATGTAATTTTTAACGGTTGTCAATGATAAAATTTTGACAAAAGGTAAATATGTCACGTATACATAAGTTTGGAATTTTTGGCATCATAGAAAAAATTAGAAGTCTTTTGTAGCTTTTGCTAAAAAGACTAAAAAGCAAGCTCATCCTTAAAAAAAAGAAGATTTTTAACGAGCGGCCTTCACTTTGAGCAGGATGATTAATAAGAGGGTGGATAGTTATTACCAACAAGTCAATGATAAAGGAGGTCACTTGTGGAGGATTATGCATCTTGTTCATCGACTGTGCATGCGATGATCATCTAAAAGAGACTGCTTCCTCGTTCGCGGAAAATGTATCTCTTTGTGTACCCTTCGCTCCTGGCGGTGGCAGAACAAGCCGACAAAGACTTGGTTTTTTAAGACGACTTTCGTCCATGACATGACAACAGCAGCATCTCCGTTTGTCACCTGGTTTAATTTCGTACAGCATAACTCTTGTGGAGAGAAGTGCAAGCCACTTCATTTTTCATATTTTTGTATGGCAACTGGCATGCTCTCATGCACTATATATAGCATCAACCCTAGCTTTCTTCTTTCAAACCCCATAGTCTTATCTATCTCTCTCTCGCTCTCTCTCTCTCTCTCTCTGATCTAAACACTTTCATATTCCCTCATGGCCATAGTCAGTGCAAACGATGCCTCGTACTACTTCCTCTTCCTCATCTGGTTCCTCACCGCCCTCCTAGTCCACTCCCTCATCAAAGCATGCTTCAAGCTCAAGCCTCGCTCCAAGGTCCCCCACCCGCCGAGCCCTCTCTCCCTCCCCTTCCTCGGCCACCTCCACTTGGTCGGCCCCGTCCTCCCCAAATCCTTCCAAGCGCTTGCCCGCACCCACGGCCCGCTCATGCGCCTCCGCCTCGGGGCGTCCTCGTGCATCGTCGCCTCGAGCGCCTCCATCGCGAGGGAGCTGTTCAAAACCCAAGAGCTCAACTTCTCATCGAGGCCCGAGTTCGGGTCCTCGGAGCACTTCATCTACAGGGGGTCGCGCTTCATCATGGCTCCATACGGCGACTACTGGCGGTTCATGAAGAAGCTGTGCATGACGAAGCTCCTCGCCGTCCCTCAGCTTGACAAGTTCCTCGACGTTCGTGAGGAGGAGGTCGAGAGGCTCGTCAAGTCGGTGATGGAGAGCGCCAGAGGAGGGAAGGCATCGGACCTGAGCAAGGAGCTGACGACGTTCACAAACAACGTGATCTGTCGGATGGTGATGAGCACACGGTGCTCAGGGACTGCGAATGACGCAGAGAAAATCCACGAGCTCGTGAAGACATGTTTGGAGCTCGCGGGGAAGCTGAGCGTCGGCGACGTGTTGGGGCCCCTCAGGTGGCTCGATTTCTCAGGGAACGGGAAGAAGCTGGAGGCAGCGCTGTGGGAATTCGACCGGATCGTCGAGCGGATAATGAAGGAGCATGAAGAGAAGCTGATCAATAAATCAGTTACCGACCGGAAGGATCTCATGGACATCTTGTTGGAGACACACAACGATCCAACTGCTGAAATGAAGATAACAAGGAAGGACATGAAGTCCTTTGTCCTGGTGAGTACAAGTTAAAGGACATGAGGCCCTTTATCTGTTAACTACTATTCATTAAATCTGTTGATAGCAAATAAAAAATTTACGTTCTAAAAGTATAGGTTATTAGATAATTGTCGCACGGTTTACATTTTATACATATAAAACACTACATATGATCTTCATGGCTGGTACGGATACCTCTAATTGGCAGGATCTCTTCATGGCTGGTACGGATACCTCCTCGGCGGCGATGCAGTGGGCCATGGCGGAGCTCATCAACCGTCCGGAAGCCTTCAAGAAGCTGCAGGACGAGATCAACTCCGTCGTCGGTCCCACTAGGCTAGTCCAAGAGTCGGACGTCCCGAACTTGCCCTACCTCCGAGCTGTGATCAAGGAGACCCTGAGGCTCCACCCGTCCGCGCCCCTCATCATCCGGGAGTGCGGCGAGGACTGCTCGGTGGACAGCTACCTCGTGGAGGCCAAAACGAGGGTCCTAATCAATGTCTACGCGATCATGAGGGACCCGGAGATATGGACCGACCCGGACGAGTTCATGCCCGAGAGGTTCCTGGAGAGCTCCGGCGAGAGGATCGGGGAGCACCAGATGGAGTTCAAGGGCCAGAACTTCAGGTACTTGCCATTCGGGAGCGGGCGGCGGGGGTGCGCTGGGGCATCCCTCGCGATGCAGGTGATGCACCCGGCCGTCGGATCACTGGTCCAGTGCTTCGATTGGAAGGTGATGGAGGGAGAGGGGGCCGTCGATTTGAGCCATGGTTCTGGATTCGCGGCGGAGATGGCCAAGCCGCTGGTGTGTCGCCCCGTCGTGCGTGTCAATCCATTTTGGCCACGGGACTAGGAAGTAATATATATATATATGTTTTCTTGACGTCTGTCGTGCTAGTAAGATGTGTGGTTATCTTTCCAGCTTTTGAGCAGGATGTTTGATGTGGCTTTGATGTTTGGAAAAAGGGAATAAACTGTAGTCTATCTGTTGAACATGTTGTTTTTATGATTTGAAATCGCTATATGCTGTGTATATTAAATTTGAATTCAACAATGGTGACTGTGGTGTTTTTTTTTTTTTTTTCGGTCAACAAGAAAGTTTCATTAATTACCAAACTCATACATGAAAGGGAATTTTAAAAGTCATAATAGCAAAACAAAGTCATAGATTTCCAAAATAAACAAAAATAAAAAATCAAGGCATTTCATCATGGTTGGTAGAGATCATTATAAGCTAATCTTTCAATAATAGATTTGTAATGGCAGAGATCATCACAAGCTTGTCCTTTAAAAACATACCTGTAACTAGATCCAAACGAAAAAATCAACGGCTAATCACGGAATCATACAACATTATTAGTGATAAGCACAAAAAAAAAAAGATCTCTATCTGTAATTATGGCTTTGCCTTTCGAGGGTGTGTACCTTGGTTCGGTGTCCCCAATACTATCACCATACAAAGAGAATGTAAACATGTTGAAAAATCTCAAATTTGACACTTGTGAGAGTGCGCCTTGTGGCTAATGCAAAATGCCAAAATTTTAGGTAAAAAAACATTAAATAAACATAGATTTGATATAACACCACCCGTGGTGGTGGCGTAGGTGGTTGAGCAAGGGAACTTTTCACGAGAGGTCCCGAGTTCGATCCACAGCGTCGTCGTTGCTTAAGTGCTAGCCATGCCTTATCCGGGGCACGTGGGTGGTGGTTTCCCACGTGTCTCCCCAAGGTTTACTTCCCGGCTGTCGGCCGTGCGGTGGGTTCCCTGGGTCACCAAAAAAAAAAAAAAACATAGATTTGATATTGAAACTATTGTGAACACCATTAAAATTGGAGACGGAGTATTTAGTTATTAAGACTCCAAAATTTAGAAGATGATCGGAGAGAAAAGCTCCTAAATATAAGATCGAGAGAATAAAGCTCCTAGATCTAAAATTAAATCCGGAAAATTAGGAAAGAAATAAAAGTAAAAGGAGATGGGAGGTGGGTTCGGTGACGCAATCGGTGGGCTCCTTTTTTTGTTAATAATTGTGAGATCTGAAGCTGGTATAACCAAAAAAAAAAAACTTACACGTGTATAATTAGATTGTGGCTTTTGAATTATCATTTTTTTGTCAGTGTTTGCATCAAATTGAGTAACCAAATTCTTTCACATTTTCATAATCTAAAGGTGATGTATAAGTTTATTATTACATCAGTAGTGAACCTGATAAAATTTTTCCTTTTTTTTTTTTTTTTGTAATTTTGGAAGTTGCTTTCTAATGCTTATTTTATATCGTGATTATCGAATACTATTTATTTTGAGTAAAATCACTATGAGTCGAGAGGACTTTGCAAAGTCAAAGCATTGCCAAACTCATATACTAGGGTGGGTTTGCATGAGTTGGGCTTTATAACTTTTAAAATTAAAATGATTCTTGCACTACACTATCGAATTATTGGAACATCGAACTCTTGAGCATCGAATGGTAAACTAATAGTGGCATTCCCCACGCTAGATGGGCCGCTCAACTCAAGGTAAACCAATCAAGAACCAATCAATTCTCCAATTGAATTAGGACCGTTCTCACTCCTAAGGCGTGTCAATCACTAGTCACCTCGATGCCGATCCCCATAGTGCAACGATTGGCATATACTCACACTTGTAACCTCACATAGAGTGCTCACGAGAGGTTGTTGCTTTGAGAATAGGCACCACCTTGCAATGGTCCTCATGCAAATGCAATCGTCACAACAGTTCTCACTGCCCTGACAAAGCAGGATTCTAAAAAGGCGCCAATAATCCAACAATCACATTACTCAAGAACAACCACCAATGTTGCCCACCTGGCTACAACCAACGTGATTATGGCAATTATGTTTGGATTTATCCCACTAGAACTTACTAAAGAATCGAAACATATCACGTTTGAATATATCACATTCAAATACCTAAACCAAATATCAAATAAAAGAAAAATCTATCATATCGAGATTTAGTTATGGCTCTTTTCTGACATGCTTTTTTAATACTAGTTATCCACTCTACTAATAACGTAATTTTCCGTGTAATTACAAAACTGTATACTTTTGAAAAGGAGAAATTTGGCTAGTGTTTTCATAATAGACGTATTTATGATATTCTCTATTAAACTTTCTGTTTTTTCTCTAGATCTCTATTGAACTTGATCAGCGACGGAAACCTCATCCACCACCCCGAACTCGCATCGACGGTTCGATCTTCATGCCGGAACGAGCAGAGAAGAGAAAGCAGCCGTCGGATCTCCACTCAGCCTCCTCAATCAATCCGAACTGAATTTTTTGTCCTTTCGAAAGCCGTTGAGGTGGCAGGGATGCGCACGTGGGCCCCATTCCACCGTGTCGTCAAAAACAGATCAAACGATTATTTTCTCTCTCCTCTCTCTTTTCGCCCACTGTTTTTCGTGTTTTGTTTATGCTTCCGGTTCTGCATCTCTCTGTCTCTCTCTCTCTCTCTCAACCAATCTCATCCGATCCGACCTCGAAGCTGTCGCGAGAGAATCTTCCTCCGCCGTGTTCGACCTATTTCTCCGCCGCGAAATCCCCCCCCCCCCCTCCTCCCAATGCCGGCGGCGGTTTGACGGTTCCCCCCGTCGTCATAGCTCGCCGAGTCTCTTCGGGTTCGTCGCCGCCGCATTGCGCGGGTCCCGAGAGGTTCTCTCTTCGCATCCTGTCCGGAGATCGGTTTCCCAAGTCTCTGTGTATAATACTTTGGAATTCCGGTTCGTTCTATCGCTTCGAGTGTGATAATTTGTCTCCGTCCGGATTGCATTCGGGGAGCTTCGGATTTGTTCGTTTTCGAATCCGTTCTCGTTCGGGTCTTTCGCGGATCGATTCATGGAATCGTGGGTATCTCCTCGATAGCGCGCTCGCTTGTGAAATAACTTAAAGATTCGATTTTTATTTTTTTGTTATTACGAAGATGGTGACCCTGAATCTAGGAATGCTCCATTACATGCTGGACCATGTGTACGGCGCGTTCATGCACCGGGCGAAGATAACCCCGCCCTTCTTCTCCAGAGGGTGGGGCGGGTCGAAGCTTGACTTGCTGGAGCGGATGATCAACCAGCTGTTCCCCGAGGTGGCGGGTCAAAACTGGCCTCCCTGCTTGATCCAGCCCGTCTGGAGGACCGTCTGGGAGACGAGGACGGCTTGCTTGAGAGAAGGCGTTTTCCGCACGCCTTGCGATGAGGAGCTCTTGAATGCATTGCCTCCCGAGAGTCGTAGCGCCCGAGTCGCCTTCCTCGCCCCGAAATCCGTCCCGCCCCAGAAGATGGCCTGTGTGGTCCATCTTGCAGGTATGGCGAGTATATGATTTTGTGGACTTTGGTGCAGTTAGGAGCTGGTTTTATTGATTCGGCCATAGTTGCAATGCTGGGATGGTGAAGTTCTGGCTGAATATCATGTGAATTTTGAGTAGCTGAGAGCCTGAATTGTGAAGTGTCCTGTTTGGCTTGAGAGAAGCAGGACTAGGAAAAAGCAGTGAGTTTGTACTTATTAAATGAAGCACCCACGCATTGTGGATAGCTCGTATCGCCTTGCCTCTCGTTTCAGATGTTTCCTTTTAAGCATCGTGGACGTTGGAATATTAATTGTTCTGTTGGGACTATATCAATGTGTTCTTTCAATAGTTCAGATGTTCGCTCTGTCAGATATCATAGTTACGATCTTGATTAAGAGTTCTATGGAGGTTAACCAATAAAAAGTCAAGATAGAGGTTTTTCTCGGATAAAAGGGATGTCCTTTTCAAGTTCAGCTTGGTCTCGCTCATTGTGGATCTAGCAGCAATATCCACATGGTGATGGTGGATAATTTGACATATAGCTTTCCTTAATTATTCCATCAAATTACGTTTTCAGGCTCTTGGAAGTTGATAACTTGATACTGTGGTTCTGTATCAATCCCAGCACTCATGAACCATTCTTTTGCTGTTTATTGCTTCTTCTTTTTCTTATGTCCTGACCTTAAATCAGTGAACTACTTGAAATGCAAAGCACATTGATTTAGGATATAACCAACAAGTTTGCTTTTGACATAAGACAAGTTAGCAATGACTTCATTGGTTTATTATTGAGGGTTATCCGGTCAATTATAATTATCGAGTTAATCAACAGTTTGTGGTATGGTAATGATTCATTTGTTGGCAACTTATATGTTCTGCAGGAACTGGAGATCATACTTTTGAAAGGAGATTGCGTCTTGGTGGACCGTTACTGAAGGAGAATATTGCCACCATGGTGCTTGAGAGGTTGACTCTAAATCATTTACAGATGCTGAAAAACCCCTTTCAAGTAGCTTTTTATTTTTTTGGACCCCTTTCAAGTAGTTTTTAATCTAATTCATAGTGCAAAAACATTTGCTGCAGTCCCTTCTATGGCCAAAGACGTCCTATGCTGCAGTATGGTGCAAAACTCTTATGTGTGAGCGACCTTCTCTTGTTAGGAAGAGTGACTATTGAAGAAGCCCGCAGTCTTTTGTACTGGTTAGAAAGTGAGGAAGGTTTTGGCAAGATGGGAGTTTGTGGCCTTAGCATGGGTAAGATATAATATGATTTCCCTAGTAAAAGTAATATGAGAGTTCCAATGTAGTTTTGATGTTGTTCTATAGGTTATGTATCATGAGTCAAATTATGTTAGCGGCTTTGGGCCACCGCTGAATAGTTCACAACAATGTTTACTTTCAGTTTTCTGGAGGCATATCTGCAGTTTGATCATCCTTTTTTCTCAAAATTTATTTAGGTGGAGTTCATGCTGCAATGGTGGGTTCCCTGCACCCTACCCCAGTTGCAACCCTACCTTTTCTTTCCCCACATTCAGCTGTTGTGGCATTTTGTGATGGGATATTAAAGCATGGAACTGCATGGGAGGTACTGAGAGAGGATCTTGCAGCACAGACAGCTGCAATGACTCTCGAGGAAGTGAAAGAAAGGATGCGAAATGTACTATCTCTCACAGATGTCACACGCTTTCCAATTCCCAACAATCCGAATGCTGTGATATTTGTGGCTGCAACTGTAAGTACTAGATTGGGAACTGGAATGTGAATAGATAACAAACAGTCAGCTTTAGTTCTCTTGGTCCTTGGAGGTTTGCATGTCCCTTTTACCGATTCTTTCATTCTCCCATATATTTGCACACTATGCTGGTGGAGGGAAAATTCTGCTTCTTAGTACGTGATGGGAACCTAAATTTTTAATTGGCCCCCTGCTTCTGCCATTTACTTAGTGCTGCGTCAATTGTTATCTGCCTATACAATAAAAAGCTTCTTAAGTTTTATCGCCTCAGGGTGTTCTTTCCATGTTGCAAAATATGACTATTATATTTCTTATTTTGAAATGTAGTTTTGTGGGCTGGTGTAGCTAGAGTTGCATCTTTTGTGCCACCAGTAAGTTTTTATGCATCAGTAATTAGAAGTCTCTGACGGTTTTATTTTTACTCGCAAAATTGCATAATCCCATGTCATTGTTCTCTGAAGATGCTGGTAATGTGACTTCTCTTGAGTGTGGTCTTTTGCATCTATTTATCCTTTTTCATGTAGTTTTGCCTAACTATTCAAATGTTCAAGTCATCTATATAACATTGCTACCTGTTTTCAGGATGACGGCTACATACCAAAACACTCAGTGCTGGAGCTTCAAAAGGCTTGGCCTGGTTCAGAAGTTAGATGGGTGACTGGTGGCCATGTCTCATCCTTCCTTCTCCACAATGGTGAGTTCCGCAAGGCAATTGTTGATGGTTTGAATCGGTTACAGTGGAAAGAGAATCCCTTGTGACACTTGACTATTTGCCCTGGAGAGGTAGGGGACTGTATTTACAATTTACTCTTCATACAACCTTCATTGCCTCAAATTGTTTCTCAACTTGTAAATTGGATGATAAATGATTCCTGAAGACTTCCCCCTGAGATTGGGGAAATTGGAGGAATAGGTACTTTGTGATTTTTTTTTCTTCTGTTTATGGTTTCGCTCTAGCTTGACTGATTTTGGGGTGACACTTGCATTTCCATTTCTATTTAACCAATCTGTGGCATAATGTCGTTCCATTTGGTGGTTCTGCTTTAGATGGTGCTGCTGCTTGGTTCTGTGAGTTATTAAGACACGTGCATTGGAGAAGTAACCTTATTTGTTGGTGGAAAATCTTTCTCCATCATCTTTTCCTCTATAAGCCCCCCTTTTACAGAATCCAAAAAGATGTGAAAATCATAATAAAGATACTATAGCTTAATGTTACTCTACATTCTCAAGAAATTCCTGGAGATGAAAATCTCTCTCCATAAAATATATATATAATATAAATTGTTGGAGATAAGAAAATTGATTTGTAGAATTGGTTTAAAAAGTGATGGCGCAAAGTCTTATTTGGTGTTTAGGTATGTTTCACTTGTTTAAGTGCTCACTCATGATCTGTCATATTGTTTTGTTTTAAGTTTATGAACTAGTCTTATCCCTAGCTAAATTAATTAACTTCATATGCATTATGTCACAGTCAACTTTTGGGACTTTTAGCTTAAATACCGTCAGAGAGAGAGAGAGGTAGATGTATAATATTCTAGCTCTAAACTCTGTTTCTGTCTATCTGTCTATACATCTCTATGCAAAGAAGAAAAGAAAAGAACAAAACATATGGCGGTGCCACCAGAGATTTAACAAAGAAGCGGGAGAAATTGATGTTAAGAGAGTGATTGTTAATCTTGTTGACGAGGGCGTGACAGCCAGAGGGAGCTGAGTGTCCGGAGGCGATGAAAGTATTCAGCAATGGCCAAGAAGCACCTCGCTGCTTGGCGTGCCGTGAGGAGTTGATGCAACCGGTGAAGTGTCTGGTGTCTCAAGTTATCCGCCTGCAAAATCAACAACATTTATATCACTTTGCAAACAAGTAACTGCAATTACTCGGAAGTCTCAAATACTTGAAGTTCTCTAAAGGACAATGATACCAAAAGAGTTCTCTAAGGTAAACCAAAAGGAGAAAAGGCCAATATAAAAGATGTTATAGCCAAAATTCTGGTAGGTATCATGAATCTGAACGAAGTCTTTCATACTTGATAAGGATCTTATGTCACTCTAGTACGAGATTGACTCTGCAGATAGATATTACAGACAGTGATAGGGAAATATCTGTCTGAGAAGCATTATAACCAAATCTGATATTTTAACTCAATAGCTCTTGGAATATGCTTTAATCACGGAGAAACATGTTTACTTTTTAATGAAAAATAATTAAGTCCGCACATCGAGCAATTATATGAATCTTTGATATTTATCAGGAATGACTGGGGGCATCCAAAAAGCTCTTCCTAAAGAAGTCCACGCCTTCTCTCGTTAGTCTTTGATGGGATCTAAAACCAGAATGCCTTACCCAGTTTAAAACCTTACAATGCCTGGGGAACTGGCGATATTCATGTTGCCTTCCACCAAAGTCTAGATTGTCGTTGGGAGCTCTTCATGCAAGCTTGTCTAAGAGGCTTTCATTTCTAGCAATATCCTCCACCTTAGGGAGTACATTAGAGGTGGAAAAGCTTACATGGCTATTGGAATTTTGCCTGGAGAAAGCTTATGGTAGAATGTAATGGGATTTTGCTAGAGGTGTCCTTTTGAGCCATGAGTTTCCTGAACGGACCTGAATGAATCTCTAGCGTGACAGCAACTATCATGAATTGCCTCTCTAGTTCTCAGGCCACTATTCTTCATGGCGGTACTCTTGATCCTAGCGTTCTAGAGGTAACTCGAATTGGTGTCCTATCACGAGATATTATTCGAGTTGACCCATGAGCATGAAGGTCTGTCCTTGAAAAGGGCTTTCGTGAGAACCCCTTATCATAAGCCACAACCGTCCTTGACTCACAGCCTCTGTTGGTTTTTCTTCTCGCCGCCTTAACGCATATAGGAAAATTAAGTAAACTCGTTTCCACTCCCTCATGTCATTTGTTGAAAAATTTCATTCAAAACCATTTCTTGATGGCTAAGTATATTAAGTCTTTCGTGCAAAGCCCATTATTCATCCAACACTAGTTTATGAAAAGTATTTTTCACGAATATTGGAAAAGTTTCATGCATGTATATATTTTACGAGCTAAAAGTAACTATTATGATGGGCATAATAAAGGGTTCCAATTGCAACATTCAATTAAGTCTCTCATGTGACACCATGAACTCTAAGATATAGTGTGCCCTTATTTGTAACTAAAGTCTCTCACAGTCTCAAGATTAAATCTATTTTTGGGTTAGGATCATCCATAGAGGCCAAAGGTGGGAACCGGTCCATACGGGCTTATAGGGTGTTTCATGAGCAACATATTAGACCCGACCTGTCCGCTCAAGTCGGTCCCAATTGACCTTGATACTTTTGGTTGGTAAAGAAGGGAACGGCGAAAAGAGCACTTTGGAGATAGAATGAAACCAGGCAAACGCGTTTACCTGCCTAACAAAACTTTCGAGAGCCGTGAGCTTGTTGATGGCGACGGCCATGTGGCCCATGAAGTTGGCCATGTTGGGAGGAGAGGTCAGCGGATCAGAAGCGATGGTGTCCGAGAGGGAGTGATTGAGCGCTTCCTGGCCTTGAGTCAGGACCTCCTCCGCCTCCTGCATCGACTGCTGCAGCCCACATATCCCCATTATCTGTTGCTCCGACAATGGCTCGATGTGACTGAATACCATCTGCCACAAGCAATGGGGTCAACATCATTCTAAAGATCATGACTGGATTATCTATCATACGACCTTTTCACAAGTGAATCCATGTAACAAAATTTGTTTCCTTTTGGGTTGTTAAGTGATTCCAAGAGTTTAGACTTTTAGGGAAGCCGATATGCCTGACATGGTACGTACTAGAGTGTAGGCCAATAGTTTGAATCCTGACAATCTCTCTTAACTTTCTCTTGTTCGCTATTCTTGTTGTTCATGTGATTACTACCCTATCCCACCTTGCCCACATAAGAGACCGGCATACACGTGTGGGGAATGTTAAGTAATTTACTATAAATACATTGTTGGCCTGTTTCTTAATCAATCACTTCCAAATATATTTTATAAATACCAATTCGGTCTTAAATTTTTCAATTTTGTCGATGAAGTCCTAAATTTTTGTGCGAAATTTCAATGTAGCAGTTCCAATCAATTTTTGCTTAAAATTATTGACATGGTGGTGTGACACATAAGACGGACAGCAATGACTAGATTGTTATATTAGCGATTTTCGGCAAAAATTGACTAGAATGATTGTATTAGAATTTCGCACAAAAAGTTTTAGGACTAAATTGATAAAATGGACAATTTAGAATTGAATTAGTATTTGTATAATAAATTTAGGACTGACTAAATAATTTCCTCACAGTTCCGTATGCTGACAGCAACATAACTTTATGTAGGTGAAAAAATTACCCAAAAAAGCAAATAAAGCCTATACCACCTCTTGCATGAGAGTTGAACCGAAGTATGCCTTTCCTCGTCCTATATACGTGCACCAAACAAAGTTGCAGCCATGCACCCTATCTATTTTCGTGCATCACACCTTTTATCAACCTTGCAATTACCAATATTTTTCAACATGGAGAGAAGGAAAAAAGAAAACAGATTCTCATGAAGATGTCAAAATTAACTTTTGCTTGCTTGGATAGAAAAGGGTAGAGGAGTAATAATTTGCCCCATCGAATTCGTAGACGAGTACCTAAACAAACTATTGTCCCCAAATGTAAAAGAGGTAATGAAATTTTATATGATTTTCTATTTGACGAGAAAGTCCATCTTAAATAGATAAAATCCGGTATGAATTCTTGAAATGACCTGCTAATCTTATTTTGCATTGTTGTCCCCAAAAAGATGTCGGGAAGGATTTGTTCATAAACCGAGTATTTTTTTGCAAGTAATAAATTCTCCAATCCCAATACTTAGAACATGACTCTCTATATTTTGGAAAGTGACACAAATAGTTCTTAAACTTTGACTTGATTTGCAATGCTGTCCTTGATTTAATTCATTCAGCGTAATCCTTGAATCATTCATAAATGTTCAATTTAGCCCATAAACTTTCAATTCGTTCAATCTCGTCTCTCTACTATCCATTGCAAAGTCAAATTAGTCATTTTGGATTGTTCACAAATTTTTATCATTATACTATTGCCAATGTTTTAGAACATCTTTTCATTTCAATTCATTTTCTAAATCAACCAAAAAAAAATGCTATATTTTAATTACCCATTCGGTATTTAAAAATATTATTATAGTTCCATATATGTTTATTTTAGCTTATAATTTCTATAATAGTAAAAGTAGAACCTTATTTAGAGTTGCTTTGGGTGGTATTCCTGCTAATTTTATTTTCTAATTTACAGATTTAACTAAATTCAATCAAGAAACATGAAACAAAAACTTGAAAATTTTATCTACATAAAAAATTAGAAACAAGATTTAGAGTAATATGAGAGTGAAAAATCAATAGGTAAATTAATATCATTATTAAATATTGTAATATAAAAGGAATATAAATATGATATAACTCTAATTGAGGTATTTTTATTATTATAAATATATTAAAGCAAAATAAACTTAGATGAAACTATAATAATATTTATAAAGACAAGAAGGTAATAAAAAGATGACATATTTTTTGTTGATTTAGGAAATAGATAGAAATGAAAAGATATTTATGATAACTTTTTTTTTTATATATATATTGAGTTGGGGGACTAGATTAAACAAGTTGGAAGTTTAGGACTAGATTGTACATTGACCAATGGTTCAAGGATCAAGTTAAACATATTAACAGTTGATGACATTGCACATTAAGTTAAAATTTAGGGATTATTTGTGTCATTTTTCCTCTACATTTTTTTAGGATTTATTTTTATGATCTATAATGAAAAATTGTCTGGGATACAAAGTCAAGTGAAGTTGTGCTGCATTCTAGAATGAAGAATAAAAGCCACGCTTTATCAAGGAAGCTACTGAGGCTGATAAAATTATTTTTCATCCGCGAACAATGCAGCTTTAGTGCATAAATTCTTATATAGTTTTTTTAATTTTTATGAGGATCTTAGGGTTTCTATATTGTATCTAATTTATTACTCATCGGATGTTTAGACGCATCAATCAGTCATACCTTGCGATACCGTCGAGTCTCATGCATCTTCGACAATTTCCAACGTACTGAAGATAACGAGAACAGTGACCCAAAATAATAATAATAATAATAAGGAGAACGTACCCTAGAGCAGATATAGCACAGGTAGGAGTTCGTTTACCTTGATGAGCTCGGAGGGACGGAATCCGCCGATCCACATGAAGCATCGCTCGGCCGGACTCATCCACATGCCGGACACCAGATGGAATACGTCGGATTTGGCCAGCATGGCCCTCAGGTTCAGCATCTCGTCGAAGTGAGCCAAGCAGTTGTCCACAAACAGCCTCAAGTCGCTGTCTGGCAGATGCTCTTGGACTGCGGCTTGGAGCTCGCACCTGCGGCGGTGGTGCTCCTCCAGCCACCTCGCGTACTCAATGTCGAACACTGCGGCGGCCTCTGTCAAACAAAACACCGTCTTGTATGTTTAGCATTGCACGAAGAGTAGGAAATATTTGCATGTGTGTCGACATGACACAGTATACCGTCAACTGCAGAGCGAGCAATGTGTTTGATTGGTCTGCAATATGCTCTTTACAATGAATTATCTTAGCGTGGATCTATCATTTAGAAGCCGTCATACAATCAGCGGAGACAGGAATTTGTTACGATGATGCAATAATGATTACAAACTTTTATTTTTTACCATCTTCAAAGGGCACTTGAGAATTAGGTATGCGCAAATAACACCAACTCTCTAGACAATTTATGTAGGCTATTGATCAAGCTATAGTTATTTTAATGATGATTCTGTGGCTAAAAGCACTCTAAGAGTGGCTCAAGTTCGAGTTTGGAGAGTTAGTATGTTTCGGTTCAGAAATATTATATGCAGAAAATTTGTTTAAGTTTGGAGGGTTAGGAAATATGTCAAATCCTTAAGGAGCATATTCAAATATCCTATCTTGTGGCCTTTGATGTTGGTCTCATTCTTCCCTTTCTTTTGAAATTTGAGAGCAGACTTTTGTTAAGCACCAACCATTCGGAATCGATTGCATTTCAAACAATCAAACCTCCAAGGTCCACATGCAATCATGATGAACTTCTGTCAGATTTATCTTAAAAGTTAAAATAAACTCTTCTCTTTCGTAAAAATTAATGTAATAATAACTATTTTTCCTTGAAAAGGTCATTTCATTCATCGGAGGGACAGTTTTTAAGACAGTGGCTAGTTACTTCCACCAAACCCATTTTCTAAAAATACTGAAAAAGTGTTCGTTTAATTCTCCTCACTTTAAGGCAAGCGCATAAGGACGACTGGTATATATATGTATATATATATTCATAATCGCTATAGGCTTCTTTATTAGCAAAGTCGGTTAATTGTGATAACTTAATATGTTGTAATCGATTGCGATGAATTAAATTACCTGAGCTAATGTTGCTTCCTCCAACGTGAAGACCTTGATCTCCTCCCACAGCTGCTCCCCCAAGAAACATACCCTGAAACAAAGAGAAACCCTAATATCTAAGTATTCGTAGTTTCGAAATTTAAGGGAACAAAAAGAAAAACGATGAGGGAGATCAACGTTGTCGTAAAAACATAAATTGAAAGGTAAATAAATGTTGTGATTGATGTATCTCTCACTTGAGATCTAGCTCTTTGTATCTCTTGCTCCAGCTCATTTAACTTCATCCTACTGGTCTCCAGCTGCTGAACATAGGCCTGTGTTGCGAATGAAAAAAAGAAATATTAAATTAGCTAGAAATCTTTATTATCAAGCATTTTGATGAGCCAATTTTCATATGTAATGTAATTCGTCTGAACATAGCAATAATATAGTGCCTGTGAATGGTCTTAAATATGTTTAACCTTTTTTCTAAGCCTGCTTTTCCTTGCTGCCTCTCTATTCTGAGCAAGTCTTCTCAATGTCTGCATGTAATTTGAGCATTACATCGTCACGGAAGATTTAGTCATCATTCTTCTCTTGATCATTACCATTTTACTAAACAAAAGAAGAAGAAAGAAAGACAGAAATATCACTGAGAATTAGAGCAGGAAAAGGGATTTCTCAGACCTTAGGATCTGGAGTTTTAGGACCTTCAAGCTCGGAAGAACCCAATGTCGAGCCTTTTCGATTGCCTTCACGCTGCCATGAAGATGAAAAGATCATATAAGCAAGACCCATTGCATGAGCGAAGTTTATTCGATTCTTTTTATGATGGCGATGCTATCATCGGACTGCAATACCCAAAAGGATGTTACAGTACTATTTGGCTATACTATAGAGATACTTGCATATTATATTACCTTGATGGGTTTAGCTGGCTCCGGACCAGTTGAGGAATCATTGTTTGGGTCACCTAACTCCATTGAATGCTCCAATTGTCTTCTGGGAACATTTGTAGAAGGAGAAACCATTCCGGTATTGACCTACCGCATTAAGAATTGGTACTTCACTACTGAACCCATTATTCAATAACATTCATATATGTCGTTCCGATGATAAACTAACTTTCAGTCAGACATAAACATATAGAAACATTATACCCTGGCTGATGGCTCTTCGTGCATAGGTTGAGAAGGGAATATGTTCAGTGTTGGAGGTCTCATCATCCCGGTGTTTTCTGCTTCCATGAACGTAATTATTCGCAATAGTCATTAGTTCTATTAAAAAGAGAAATATTATGAACATGATTGCCCATGCTTGATCAAGACCCAAAGAAGTTTCGGTTTTCCCATCGCTTTGCCGTATTGAAAGAGAAAAGGGAGAAAAAATTTCATGATCTTGAGTTTGTTATATGTCACGGTCTGAGCTTTAGAGAAAAAAAAAATATGAAACAAACTGAAGAATGAAATTAAATATGAAAGATAAATTCATCTTGAAAGCACTGAAGTTCTTCGTTCATGTCTCCAAAGTCAAAGAGCAAAAAAATAAAGTAAAGACAGTTCTGATTTCAAAAACTCCGTATGCTTTCCATGTAGATCAGAATTGAGCAAACTTTGAGCAGGAAATTTTTCGAACGGAAGGATAAAATATGCAGCAAGGGAGAGGAGGAAAAAAAAAATATATAGACAAGATCAGACACAAAATCTTCATAGATGCCTAGAAAATATGAATAAAAAAAGCAAGACGAAGAGGAAGAGACTCACGCCTTTGATCTTGTTGATGATGAAGAACGTTTGGCGTCTCTTGTCCGCCATCGAGATATAGAAAAAGTGCTTGATCCAGCTCTCCCAAGTCATAAGCTCCATTATTTTCTTTGCTCCTGATTGAACAAAGCCAGAAAAGAAGGAAAAGCTATCAGTATCGTCGATCCATAATACCTCCACGTATAAGGAGAGAGAGAGAGAGAGAGAGAGAGAGACACGGAGAGGTGCTTCAGGCCACTGAGATTTTTAAACGAAAAGAAAGGGGAAGAAGCGAAAGATTCTCGTCTCTCTCCAAAACAGAAAGGCGAAAAGACAGCGAATGATTGAAGTAAATTACATGAAAGTTTGGGGGACAGAGGAAGATGATGATGGTGTGGACTGCATCGTTCCGAAAGACATCTGACGCTGGAGCTGTTGCTGGTGGTGGTGGAGCAGTTGGTTCGTGATTTCTTTATCGGTGGCCATGAATCTAACAAACCCCAACTCTGACGAGAAGGAAGAGCTTTATCAGCGAGAGCTTCTCAAGCACCGAGCTGACAAAAACCTCCGATTAATGGCGACAGGAGCTTCCGTTCCTCCTCCTCGGAGATCATGCCCATAGTTCCCGGTTCGAGAGAGAGAGAGAGAGATGGGTCGGTGGATTTTGTTGCAGATATAAAGGTGAGGTGAAAGTAATGGAAGAGTTGGAATTAAATGCGGGGAGAGAGAAAGGACAAGAGAGAAGAAGACGACTTTCTTCTGCTGCGACCAGAATTTTCAGACAAAGCCGTCTCTGTCTTCTCTTCTCTTCTCTTCTCCTCTCTCTTCTTAGGTTGTCTTGTTCAACTCTAACTCTCTCTCTCTCTCTCTCTCCAGTGTGAAAGTGAAGCCGGCCTCCTGGTAATTCCTTGCTTGAGCTTCCTTCTTTCTTATTGTCTTCGCCTTAGCGTGAAATGACGAGATTAACCCGGGTTTGACAATTTCATGCAAACCTGCACGTCGATCGCGGTTTGAGGTGGCCGTCTCTTTCATGAGGTCCTTACTATATAAAATACTTTCTCTACTACATAATCCGTGGTTATCTTTTTATTTCTTTTGGGTTTAAGCACTCTAACCCACGAGGATCACAAGAAAAAGAGAAATTACCCAAAAAAAAATCATATGCTTATTGCATTTGTATCAATTTAACCCTAAACCTTTTAATTATGTTAATCAAATTCTAATAATTTTCACTTTTTATCAATTGAGTTTATCCGGTTAATCTTGGCCGAAAATCGCTGACTTAGACATTGGGCATACTATGGGTGTGTTCAATTCAATATTTTGAAAATCCATTGTGAAAATGTAAAATAATTTAGCCTAAAGAACTTTAAGTAAATGTAAAGGCCGCTTGGTAAACTATATTTTAAGAAGTAATTTTGAAAGAAATGTTGTTTGATAGAAAACACATTTGAAAAACTCTTTGGGTAAGTAATATTATTTTTAAAATTTTTATTTGTTAAAATTGAAAAGAATAATGTATGCAACTTTTTATATATAAATGTTGACATTAATGGTAAAAAAAATCAAATATATATAATTATAAATAAATAAATAAAAAGACCAAACCCTCCACCGATCTGGCGAAGAGCTATGGCCATTAGCAAGCTAGATCTAGTGCCAACGGTTGTCGATCAAGGGTGATCTCTCACTAGGGTCACATGACCCTGGCGAGGGCTATTAGAGGTCACCCAATCTCGAGTGACCCTCAGCAAGAGTCACGCAACCCAAGCAACGTGCGACCTAGGCAACCCTTCCTAGGCGTGGCTATCAATTGCGCAACTCTCACAGGACCATCGGTCACGCGACCCTTGTGGGACCTAGTTAAGGGTTGCCTAAGGCTGCGAAACCTAGGCTACAATAGCTTGGATTGCACGTCACTTGAGTAGCCCAAGGTCGTGCCACCTTCGATGGCTCTCACCAGGGTCGCACAACCCTCACCAGAGGTCCCCCAACCTCGGGCGACCTCAACCGATGGCCGTCGGCATTAGATCTAGCTCGTTGGCAACTATAGCCCTTTGCCAACCGACGCACGGTTGGCCTTTTTAAAACACACACACACACACACACACTTGATTTTTTTTAGTATTTATATATATTAAATATTTGATTTTAGGAAAAATATCACCAAAAACCCCAAATTTTGCTCAAAGTGACAAATTTACCCTAGATTTTTTTTTGTGACATGAAAAACGCCAAACTTTGCAAACCGCGACATATTTACCCCACCAATGGCATTTTCGTCTTATTTTTTCTATTTTTCCTCTTTTTTTTTCTTTTTTTTCTTCTTCTCTCTTCCCTCCGTTGACCATGGTGGGGTCGGCGGAGAGAAGCCGGAGTCAGGTGAGGTTGCCCTTGCTGATGTCGGGCAAGGGCAACCCTCGGCTGGGTTGGGTGAGGGCCTCCCTCGCCAGATCTAGCAAGGGCAACCCTCACCCAACACTAGCAAGGGCACCCCTTGCCCGACGCCAGGCGAGGGTTACCGTCGAGTGAGGGTTGCCCTAGCTAGCCCAGGCGAGGGCGACCCTCGCCTGACGCCGGCAAAGGCAACCCTCGCCTAACTTCTGCGGAGGGAAGAGAGAAGAAGAAGAAAAAAAAAAGTGAAAGACCAAAATGCCCTATAAATGTGTCACACGGATACAAATTCAGGGTTTTTTATGTCACGAAATTTTTTTTGGGGGTAAATGTGTCACGGTTGGCAAAATTTGGGGTTTTCTATGTCACAAAAAAAGGTTTAAGGTAAATTTGTCACTTTGGGCAAAATTTGAAGTTTTTTGTGGTCTTTTCCCTTGATTTTATGAACATTTTTTTAGTAACAAGGGCAAAATCGAAAATTTAAAGAATGGATTAGGATAGTTTTGGAAGGAACAAATGAGTTTCAGCATTTGATTAAATATTGAAAGCTCAATGCTAGTCCCTACCAGTATTGGGGGACTAGTATTGAGTTTTCAGTTTTCCCAATGTTGACTTTCACTTTAAAGGTATTTTTAAATAGTTGTCAAATGGTCCAACATTTTCTCAAGAAGCTTTGAAAGCTGAAAACCCCTTGGGAATGTTAAACAAAATGCATCATATGTGGAACGACCAACGCTGACATTGATATTTTTAACAAATTTTAAAATCTTATGGGGTTTTTTCTTTTCTATTTTCTTTAAATTGAGAGCTATCAAAGGTTGTCAGCCATAGACGAAGGTCAATGCCTAGTGGATGCCCCTTGCAGGCCATTAGTTAGTGCTCGCGAGCCCTTGCTGTGGCCGGCAAGAGTTGTTGGCCACAAGTGAGGGTCAATGCTTGTCAGGCACCCCTTGCAGGCCACTGGGCTAGTACTCATGGACCCTTGTTATGGCCGGCAACGGCTGTGACACCATCGCTGACCAAAGTAAGGGCACATAACCCCTCATCAAAATCTGGGTGAGGCCACAATTCCCCCATCTAACTAGTGCTTAAACGCCCTTGCCTGTGGCCGATGAGGGTTGGCCGGCAACCCTTGTTAGCCCCCAATGCAAACGAGAGAGAGAAGAAAAGAAAAAATAAAAATCAAATAAATTATTCAATATTATTAAAAATGTCCACATTAGTGCTGGTCACATCATATGGGACGATCGGCATCTACGTCAGCAATTTCCTATCAAAATTGATCGAATTGATTCAATTAATATAAAAAAGTTTTAGACTAAATTAATATAATTACAAGGATTATGATTAAATTAGTACAAGTGCAATAGGTTTGGGACTGTGTTATGAAGGATTGACAAGCAAGTAGGTGAAATTACCAAAAAAAAAAGTCATAAACCTATTGCATCATATCGATTGAGTCTTGCAATTTTTTTTTGTCAATTAAGTCTTAAATCTTTTGATAATTTACTAATTTATTTTGTTTGACCAAATTTAGGTAGAAATTACTAATGTATGCCAGTCGTTCTACGTGGCACCACTGATGCTGATATAAACAATTTTTATAATTTTTTCTCTTTTTTTTCCTTTTTTCAATATTTTCATTATGCCAACGAGGCTTGACCTCCCCAGCAACTAGGCTAGCTAGGCTCAGCCTTGTTAATTCTAACGAGGGCTCAAGCCTTGCCAGTGGCTGGGCGAAGCATGACTTTGTTGAATTTGGTGAGGTGGGGCCTCACCCGTAGCCAACATTGCCAAGGGCTAGGTGAGCATGACCTCAACGAAGATCAAGCCTTACCTAGCCATGTCGAGGCTAGACGACTGGAGGAAGAAGGAAGGGAATGAAAAAAAAAGGAAAAAAATAATCCAAATAAATATTAAAATATTATTAAAAATTGTTAACTTCAATGTTAGCCGCACCACGTAAGACAGCTGACATCCATGATAGTGATATTTAGCCAAAATTCACCGAATCAACTGAATTGACACAAATATAAAAGGTTTAAGACTCAAATAGCTAAAAAAAGTTTAGAATTGATTTGTATAATTACAATAAGTTGAAGACTTTTTTTGGTAATTTTCCTAAAAGTGAGCTGGTATCAACGATGCTCTAAGCTAGAGAGATTAGTGGTGTGGCTGCAGTCGAGGTGAAGGAGCGAGGCATTAGTGTTACAAATATTTGTGAGGAAAATTACCGATCAGTCTTAGATATATTATATGATGTCAATTTAGTTTTATACTTTTTAGTTATGTCAGTTTAGTCCTAAACCTTTGTACAAAATTTCAATGTACTCATTTTGGTTAATTTTCACGGGAAAACCCTAACGTGGTAATCTAATAATCGCTAGCGTCCTACGTGGCATATCACAATATCAATGATTTTTTTATGGATATTAGTCAGAAAGGGTACATTGGAATTCTACACAAAAAGTTAGGATTAAATTAGTAATATTGGTAAGTTTATGACCGAATTGATATTTGCACAATAAGTCTATGATATATTAGACAATTTTGCTAATATTGGTGTTCAAAGGTCCCGAGCACGATAGACTGCAGCAAGGAAAAGATGTTTTGGCCATTTGGATCCATGACGTGCCCCATGTCAAGCTCTTCTAAGAATAACCAGATATGGTCAAATTGTGCGCTAACCGGAAAGTTTCTAGATACTTGGAACAGACAGCGAAGGAGCATTAAATAAGTGGATTTTATAATCAAACGCCGAGCATGAGTCTATCACATTACTTAGTATGTTAAGGCCAAAGTTTACAGATAAATCTTGATTTGCAATGACTCAAACTATTCTAAAGTATTCGCATCTTGTTTATATATATATATGATCCCTTTATTGGATCGCTAAAAAAGGGGATGTCTAATTAATATCTCTGTGTGCACACACACACAGATATATATTTTGAAATGTCATATGGGTATTTTGAGCGTTGCAAGAGAACGATATTGTAAAAAATATAAGTGAGTTAGATTACTCAATTGCACAACAAAGTTTAATGAAAAAAACAGTACGAACATGAGGATGTTTTGGATGAGCCACCAGTCACTTTGAAAGTTTGTGGCACTCTATACATCATCCCTCAAGTCAGCATAGCTAGTAATTAATTAGCACAACTGCACGGAATGGACTGACCGTGAGTTTTCCCATACCATGATTTGTCCTTAGAATGCCGCAGCCCTAAGCCGCCACATTCAAACCTCCATTGGAAGTTAAGATCCAAGATGAAAACCGCTACATTAAGAATTCCAATTAGTTGAGCTCCACAGCATGTCGACGTTCTCTGATCACGACTTATCAGAAGTTTCTCGTTTCGCGATTTCAAGCGTCAAATTGTCGTATGTATCCACAAAACATTTGATTCGATGTGGCCCGCATAACTTTGAACTGGCTGTTTCGTGTCAATAATGCACTTAGTACCGAATTTACATCACCATTTTTCCCCCCCAAAAAAAACAGTGATTAATCATGATTATTGACTCTCGCCAAGTTATATTTTCAATGCGGGAGAAAACGATGAAGAGCCCTAGGGTCAAAGAGGTAGCTATTTGGTGCTTTGACTTGTCACTTGATTCCTTTTTTGGGGCCATATGTGACACATCTGAGTGGTTGTAGTAAAATCTTATGATGAAATGACAAATTGACCATTATCTTCCTTGGGTCTTTGTCACTTGTCTTTCTTTATCGCTCACCAACTCTAGTTAACCTTATTATCCCTAGAGACATAGAGACTGGCAGTGGGCTAGAGGAAGGAGTTGTCTTCTACTGAGTGTAGCTCAGTCACTCGAAAATAAAAATAAAAAATAAAAATAAAGAAGGAAGAAAGAAAATATTTCTCTATTTTTGTTTAATAATTTCTATAAGCAATCTCGAATTTGTTCATAAATATTGATATGAATGGAATAAATGGAGTTCTAAAGAATTTCTTTCATTTACTGAATTGATCAATCAAAGTTCGTATGGAATTGTAATCATGGGATCTATATGGAAAGTAGTTTGCTTGATTTAATTAGATATCTAATAAGAGTTTAAGACATCACGTTTATTTAGCAAAGTTTTGTAAAAATTAGTTTTAAATTGTTGGATAAACTTGTCTCGGCTGACACTTTTCACTTAAAGACTTGAACTTTCGCATAAAAAAACTTGCAAAACCTACAAATTTTGGCCTTTTGCTAGAAAATATACAACTTGTACTATACATTTGACCGAATACCGAATCCCTATTCTACATAGGAGCTTACAATTTCTACTGAGAATTACAGAATGCGTTTGTTTCGCGAAAAATAAATTATTTTAAAAATATTTTCCTAAAAATGATTATTTATATCGCTTGTAATAATAAATAAACGAAAATATATTTTTATCGTTCACGAATATGTCTAGACATAAATTATTATTGACAATGGATGCATTTTTCGTTAATTAATCATTCCGTGAGATATAAGCGATTTTTTTAGGAAAATATTTTGCAAATCGTTTATTTTCTGCAAAACAAACGAACTCTATACGTTGAAAGTTTTCCAAGGCACGAGTGCAAAGATCCAAT
The DNA here is from genome assembly GCA_019915185.1 of Eucalyptus camaldulensis. Lineage (NCBI taxonomy): Eukaryota > Viridiplantae > Streptophyta > Magnoliopsida > Myrtales > Myrtaceae > Eucalyptus > Eucalyptus camaldulensis. The sequence goes on from JAHSVA010000005.1 coordinate 18,776,597, forward strand.
TTTCTACTTAATTTAAAGTCATTTGCACGTGGTTGTTGGGGTTTAAACGGGTAACTTCCAATTCTAAAATTGAAAATCACCACAATTAGCTACTGAAAAGGCATGCCTCTCTAGGTATCACTATTCAATGAATGTTGCTAGAAGTCAACTTTGAAATGCATAATATGAAAGTCCATTATGTACACGCTATGTAAAAGTTTGACTTTCACGAATAGATTATAAAGGTGTATTTGTGTTATGGAATAAAAATCACAATTTTTAGATTCAAATACAATGTACAAAGGTGTATACTGAACTTCTACAAAATGTATAGAGAAAGAAGTCAAATGAAGAAGAAAGCCTATGCATAGAGACTGAACTTTTTTCTTGTTCTAAAACTGAAATCAAGAGTTCTAATCTTTCAAGCATGTTAACTCACCACTCACATGCTTTCTTGCCGATCCTTAGTAAGTCCTTAAACTGTTATGTCTAGGCCACGTGCAGACCTCGGCATCTCTGGACGTTAGACACCTAAAGGATAGAGTCACGGATGAGATTCAAAAAAATATATTGTACCAAATTAGAGAGCTGAGGCGTGTGAACACTAGCACATTAAAATAAAGAACATGGACCTATCAACCCACTAACGGTATATCCATTGGATAAGCGGGGCAGCCCTCAATTGGCATCGCAAAACACCTGCTTATTAGTGAGGAACCTTGGAACCTTCAAGGATCTAAAGAGTTTCAGAATGAAAACATTTTTCATTAAGAAATCATTTCCTGAGTATAAGCGATTATTTTTTGAAAAATATTTTCCAAATCGTCATTTTCCTCAAAACAAATGAAACCTATACATTGAAAGTTTTCCTTTCTAACAAAATAATAATGCTATTTTTTTTTGTTAATTATCCAAGGCACGGGTGCAAAGATCCAATTTTCTACTTGATTTAAAGTCATTTGTATGCTATTGTTAGGGTTTAAACAAGTGACCTACAATTCTAAAGTTGGAAATCCAGCAAGAAGAATCTAATTCAACCGATATCCCATTTGGCACAGCCATACATAACATAGAAATCACACTTGGAAAGGGTGAACAATTAGCTAGAGCAATGGGTGCTCGTCTTTGGTAAATTTACCAAGGACTATAGTCATAGTGATCCTCTACCAAATTAGTTATCGAAAAGGCATGCCTCTTTAGGTATCATTAAACAATGACTATTGTTAGAAGTCAACTTTGAAATAAATAATATGAAAGTCCGTTATGTGCAGGCTATATAAAAGTTTGACTTTCACAAATAAATTGAAAATGTGTGTTTGTGTTATGGGACAAAAATTACAATTTTTAGATTCAAATACAATGTACATTTTAAAGCCAAAGGTGTATATTAAACTTCCACTAAATGTATAGAGAAAGAAGTCAAATGAGGAAGAAAGACTATGTACAAAGACTAAACTTTTTTTCGTTCTACAACTGAAATCAAGAGTTCTAATCTTTCAATCATGTTACTCACCAACCACATGCTTTCTTGTCTCTTCACTTAGACCAAGTGTGTAGGATCCTAGGGTCCTACTCCTCTCCCCCCCCCCCCCCCCAAAAAAAAAAAAAAGAAAAAGAAAAAAAAGAGCATCTCCTGCCATTTCCAACTCAATTGGACCCGCACATTTCTGATGAATGCCACTTTCCTGCCATTTCCAACTCAATTGGATCCCCACGGCAGAATCATACAATTTTCAACCATCAAACCCAAAGTCAATCACCCCAACAATCATAAAAAATGGAGGATATCTTCCATTTATAAATCCGTATAGCACTTTTTCATAATCAACGAAGGGTGTTCTTCAAATAGATTAAAAAAAGTTGGGTAGCCAGAGCAATGTATCCGGTCCCCTAATCTTGAGTTAATCTTTTGCAATTTTTATCCAAGCATGTATGGTGCATTGACTTCTTGTGCTTAGTTCAATGAGAAATCCATAATCTTTAATTTGCAAAAAATTGTTAATGCAGTAATCCTTTTTAATGTGCGACTGTCCTTATCAGAAGTTTTTTGGTAACCAATATTAATTTAAAGTTAGAGAATAACTAGAGACAGTCGACCTCTCAAAATAATTGTTTTCCCGCTTTAATCGTTCTCCTTTTTGAATAGAACTAGATAATAATGTTTAAAGAACAAAGAAACAAATTATTTTGGGTTAGGTGTACCAGATGACATCGACGAGAAGCAACTGGGCTTGATAAACACGGCGAATATAATGGCCGCTCTTTGTCCATGATCTTGAGCCGTCCGGGCAGCTAGGTTTTCGCACCAACTCTGCTGATTTGCTGAGTTGACATTTCCAGCTTGAAAGTGACCTCCATTGGCAGGCAAGCCGAAACCCTAATTTACGATAAACAACAGATCAAATCTCTCTCTCTCTCTCTCTGGCCGTGATTTGCTCTGCCCCGGCATATTCAAATCCATTTCGCCATGTGTCTGGCAAACTAAACTGCTTTTGACGCAGACCCGCACGCCCTTGACTTGACTTGCATTTTGTGCATCTAAGATGTATTGAACTCTTAACTATCCATCAATGACTTTGTTGCTAAGATGTTGGACTGATGATGGATTCATATTGTATTTTTGAAGAGGCACTAATTTCGAAATTTTTCTTTAATTTTTGTTCCCCCTCCTTTTTGGACTAATTGGAAGAGGAACTAGTTAGGGAAGACATAAATAAATGCGCATTCTGATAAAGTCAAAAATGATACAAAGTGCATAAATGTCTAGCTATAGCACGTGGGAGGAGACTGAAGAACCAAGTGGTTGCAGCTAACTTGATCCTTCCATGGTCTTCCAGATTTAATTTAAAAGATTCCTTGCTAGTTTGCTTCTACTACTCAAATTCTTAAAATTTTAAATAAGGTGGAGTTATTTTTGACCCTATATATGACGACATTTACATCTTCTTCCCTGAAAAGACAAATTTAACCTTAACCATTTAATCGGTATTCAAAGAAGTGAGCCTGAATTTATTTCCTTTCTTTCTTTTCTAGTTAATTCATTTTTATTTTGGATCTAGTTGTCATAATTTTATAAACATAATACATTTTGGGTGACCCTATTTCCACATTTTTTTTACCAGAACGCATCTTTTTAGGTTAATTGACCAAATTAGCCTTATTATATTTGTTAATATCTTTTTAGACAAATTGACGATCGATGAGATACTTTCTCATCTCGTTTTAATTCATTTTTTTTTTTACTTCTTTAACTTGACTTAAAAAGAACCATTTTCCTCCAAATAAAAAAAAATCCAAATATGTATTTAGCTAGAAACTCAATTGATGATATATATTCGCTCTTCCTTATAAATTTTAGTACTCCTTTTATTTTCTATAACAGATTCATGAAACTTATATGTTTTTAGAAAATTTGATAAAAAGAATAATTAAATTTAAATGCACATAGATTTTTCATCCGACATGCAATTGACTCGATTTTTGCACCTAGAGAAAGCTCATTAGTTGAACTTTCAATGTCTAGTAATACTAGTAATGATTGCACATGCATTGCATGTGAATCGAAGTTGTTGTAGGGAAATTTTTATTATATCTGTAAGCTGGATATACTCAAGTTTTATACGGCAATATAAATTGTTAAATGAAAGGATGAAGAGATATTTCTAGTTGGATAATAACATTCTTGCAACCCTATTTCCACACCCTTTCCCCTAAAGGAAAAAAATTATGTTGATTAGGCATGTATTGCGATTCCCTAACGTCATTTTTAGGCGAACTTCTTATTTTGAAGATACACACGTCTCCATTCATTCAACTAATACAGAATGAAATGCAGATGATAGCAAGTCAAAAACGGTTCTTTCAAAGACGATCTAACTCTAAGTCCAGACTTTATGCTGAATCATGAGACCTAATGCTCATGTCCTGGTGGAGGGAATGTGGGATGCAACAATGAAATCTCAAAAAACCTAAGACAGAGAAGCGCTTCGGGCCAGCAAATTATAAGCTTGACCATGCTATTGCTGAGGCATGCTCTGCGGTAGAAAATTCCCTAATCTCCTTTGTTCCTTTCAAGTATTGAACAACAGGTCGTTGATCCAACAACTTCTGGTAAAAAAAAAACACGACGTAAGAACAAGAAAAAGGGCAATAAGGAACTGCATGTTGATCCCCAAGTTCCACTAATCCTTCTGTCGTTAACCATTTCACCTTTTCCATGCCGAGTTCTTGTCGTCGTACAGATGATAGCTACTTGTCTTTGAAATTTGTTTCCCTCGTTTCGTAAATGTGTGGTACATGAGTGTCGATAAGCGTGCAGTATGATGATATTTTTTTGCAGAAGGATATCTTAAAGACCCTCTTACTCTGGTCCCCATTTCCTCCCTAACCGATCTCTGAAAAATCCTGGAACATCTTTGACTGCGTTCTGAAAGAACTTTATTTTCCATAGAAACCATCAACCGCCTTGCTGGACTATTGTGCAGCGACCTTGAGCCATTCTGACTTTTCTCGAGCCTCAGGTCGCTTTGGACACTGAGTCCCGATGTGGGACAGGAGATGCATCCCACGCTTGGGGGGCGTCACTCTCCCCCCTTAGGAGCACAGGGTCCTTGCTGTGGCCCCACACGGTCACAGCCCCACACGGTCGAGAGGCACAGGTCCTCGCTGTGGACCCACACAGTCGAGAGCCGGCTCTAACACCATTTGTAACGACCCGGTGCCTACTGTGTAATATTGTCTGTTTTAGACATTTAGTCATCACGGTTTTAAAACGCGTTACACAGATTAGAGGGACTTAAACCTTATAAACTAGCTTCAGCACTCTCCCTTAAGCGATGTGGGATAGGAGACGCGCCCCGCGCTTGAGCTGTCACAGGGACCGCAGCCCTTCATCTTTTGAGCACTGTAGAAACTTCTCTGTGTTGTAGCATGTTAAAATCTCAACAATCAGAGCTTGCAATGTCTGACAGTTGGATGTGAGCCCCGTGTAATTACTGTTGAGCATGTAATTTTGTGTCGAACTATAAGGGCCTGTTTGGCAACTTGCCCAACAGTGCCAGATTCTGATTTTTTGTTCCCAGAATCAGTTTGGGACGAGAATCGCGTTTGGTAAATTTTTTGTTCCCGGGAACAATTTTGGACAAGATTTGAGAATCAAAAAAAATTTGATTCTCGTCCGAGAATCAGAAAAAAGAATCAAAACGGTAAAACATTGTTCTTCTCTTTTATCATCTCGGTTGCCATTCGCCATTGCCCGCCGCCGTCCGCCGCCGCCTGCCGCCTCCCGCCGCCGCCGCCGGTCGCCGGTCCGCCGCCGGTCCGGCGAGATCGCCGGAGGCTCGCCAGGCCAGGGCGAGGTCCGGCGAGCTCGCCGGAGGCAAGCCCAGCCACCGGCGAGGCTCGGCCTCGCCAGATCTGGCGAGGCCCAGCCTCGCCGGTGGCCAGGCCGGCCTCGCCCAGCACCGGCGAGGCCGACCTGGCCACCGACGGGGCTAGGCAAGCCTCGCCGGTGGCCAGGCGAGCCTCGCCGGTAGCTGGGCGAGGCTCGGCCTCGCCAGATCGGGCGAGGTCGAGCCTCGCCGGTGGCTGGGCGAGCCTCGCCCAGCTGCCGGTGAGGCTCGCCTGGCCATCGGCGAGGCTCGCCCAGCCCCGCCGGTGGCCAAGCTGGCCTCGCCGACGCTGGGCGAGGCCAGCCTGGCCACCGGCGAGGCCGAGCCTCGGCGGGGCTGGGCGAGCCTCGCCCAGCTGCCAGCGAGGCTCGGCCGACGAAGGCCGACCTCGCCGAGGGCTGGCGGCGCTCCGGTGAGCGTCGCCGGCCCTCGTCTGGCCGGTTGCCGGTCCGGCGACCGGCCAAATGAAGAAGAAGAAGAATAGGAAAAAAGGGGAAAAAAAGAAAAAAGAAAAAGAAAAAAAAGAAAAAAGTAAAAAAGTAAAGAAATTATTTAAAATTTATTTAAAAATCAAAAGAAATTATTTAAAATTTATTTAAAAATCAAAAGAAATTAATTTGGAACAGAATCAATTAATACGGTACCAAACGCAATTCTATTCCAGAATAAAAAATTTTGAACAGTTACCAAACACGTGTTTTTACTCAGAATCAGTTCCCGGGAACAGAATCAAAAAGAATCAGTTCTTATCAGAATCAGCTCCCGGGAACAGAATCAAAAAGAATCAGTTCTTATCAGAATCAGCTCCCGGGAACAGAATCGTTACCAAACGCGCCCTAACCCTCTGATACCTATTCAGTTAAAGGAATTTGTGCTTTTTGAAATTTTGATTCATGGTTTTAAAATTTTTGGGAAAATGACACATATAATTCTTGAACTTTGGTCCAATATAGAACATCGTCATTGAGTTTTTAATTTGTTTAATGTGATTCTTGAATTTTAGTCTAATGCACAATATCATTCCTAACCTTTAAATTTGTTCAATATGGTCCACGAATTTTGGTTCAATGTTCAATCTAAACTTAGAAACATTTTTCATATTTTTAGAGACTACATTGAACATTTGTCAATAGTTTAGAAATCACATTAAATAAATAAAAAGTCTAGGGACAACATTGCATATAGAACTGAAGTTCCAAGATCACTTCGTACAAAGTCTTGTACATTGAACCAAAGTTTTTAGGGAACATTTATTCTATTATCCCTTAATTTTTCTTGATCTTTGTGGGGATATGATATTGCAAAGGTGCGTCTCCTAGGCAAGCACTTGGTTGTGCAAACTTTTGAATTAGGAACGAGAAAGGACCTGTTCAATATAATTTTTTTATCTAGTTGCTACTTTCTTATCTTGATTTAATTCAAAAAATAATAATTTTTTTATTCTTTCTAAAATGAAACTTGAAGATAACCATCTAATTTTTCGTCCAACGTGACAAAAACAAAACCCGGATGTGTATTCAGTTAGAATTGAGGATTCGATTCGATTTTTTCTTCCGATCTTTAAACATGATGATCAGAAAATGATTAAAAAGAAAAAAAAAAAAAGAAAAGGAAGGAGAGAGATCAAGACTAAACTCTTTTTATTGTTCAACCATAAAGAAAGCTGCCAATGTCGTTCGTGAACCATGTTCTCGAATTTATTGTCTAGGACTAAATATAAAGTTTGAATATGTAGAAGCTGTAATGAGATTTGAACTTTCATATCAATCATTTAAAAGTTACACAAAATAATATATGAACGATTTTTCTAACAAACCAAATTATTAATATCACATCTTTAACAGATCCATGACCTCGTCATCGCAAAAGAGAAAAATGTTTTTTGACTTTGAAACACTGGCTCACTTAAAACATATACATCTTTTACTTTTACTAATTCAAAAAGACATCGGAGAAAGTTATAATTTATTTTTCAAAACTTAGTACTAATAGTACTAATTTGGCATGTGAAAGAGAGGAGGTGATGAAATTAATTATGTTGAAGGGGGCAGCTTCGATTATTGACATTGAATAAAATCTTGTAATTGAGGGATAATCTGTGTAAGTAACGTAAAAAAAAAAAAAAAAATTGTGTCTTAGCCAAAATGATACGAAAATAGTGCCACCCCACATTTTATTCTAAAAAAATTAAGTCGGTATTATCGTGCAAAATTTCCAAGAAAACTAGTTCTTATCCACATTGCTGCATAAATATAAGGATTAACTGTCAAGTAGAATTCAGAAAATTTTGAACATGAACTTTTTAGCATAGCCAATTATTTTTACAAACTTTACTTTTGTTATGCAAATCATCGCCAATTTTTAGGAATTGGTTCAACTAGTCCTATTTCCAAGTTGAACTGGTTCTCCATTGGTTTGGTAACCTCTTGAGAAGAACTTTTGCACCTATCAAGAAATGAACCATGAACTTCAACGCAACAACCATACAACCAATTCATTAACTAATGCTTTTACAATGAAAATAATGCAACATCTATATTTTATTATAAAAAATTGGCCAAGTTCAAAGGATGAATTAGGTAACGAATCATATGTTGAACAACATGTTAAAAACACAAGACAAAATAGAAAATAGGCCGGCATCCAAGTAGAACTAGACCGAAAATAGGGGTCATGAGGTCAAGTTCCAGGTAGAAGGTCGAGAACTAATCCACCTTGAAACCAATTGCCTCTAAACAGCACAGGTAAATAGTTCTAAGATGAAGACGAAACGATCCGAACGAAAATGGTTGGTTAACATCTTTCACCGACATTATTCAACAAACTACTACTTAGAATAACCATACAAATAGATCTTGTTTGAACATATCCATCTAAAGTAGTCCATTCAATTAGGTAAATAGTAAATACTAAATTTTTTTAATATATATATTTCTTGCTACATTCTGAGAATTTTTGGTGTGATCCAAGATTGAGCGATAAGGCTGAACTTAGGCGACTCAAATAAGGGGTGAAGGAATCATTTGGAGCTCAAGTGTCGCACAGTCGCAACCTCAAGTATTGGTCCATGATATTAGCAAATGTGCATATGCGGTGCATGTGTGTAAAAAATGACTCAAAATTAAAGCAGAATCACTTCATGCAGTGAAATGTCAAACCATTAAATAATGGTAAAACTACATAATACAAGGAAAATATATGTGTGTAAGATGAAAACGTTTTTAGAAAAGATTTCGGGGAATAGTTTAAATTCTAATCTTAATATCAATGCATGCGAGAGAAGAGGTAGAATCCCTAATTTACACATTTCCCTATTGCATAAAATATTTAGAAAATGATCAGTTTAATGTGTTGGAAAAGAAAAAAAGATTGAGCACCCTCGATAGTAGAAAGTTCCATTTACTATATATACTAGTATACATAGCACTAGGGTTTAGCACCAAATCTGGTTCAATTCAAGAATCAAACTAAATTGGCATATAAACCCACCGATTAAAGGTTAATTTTGGGGAGAACAAGTTTAGTTCTTGATCCAAACACATAGACCAGTTACAAAGCCTAAACTGTTGTAACTATCTAGGAACCGGTTCAACTGGTCCTATTTCTAGGTTGAACCGATTCTCCATTAGTTTTGGAAACCTCTTGGGAAAAACTTTTGTACCAACAGGAGATGAACCTTGAACTTCAACGCAGCAACCGTACAACCAATTCACTAACAAATGCTTTTACAATTAAACTAATGCAACTTCTATATTTTATTGTAAAAATTTGGCCAAGTTCAAAGGATGAATTAGGTAATGAATCGTCTATTAAACAACATGTTAAAAACACAAGACGGAGTGGAAAATGGGCTGGCTTCCAAGTAGAATGAGACCAAAAAATGGAGGGTCATGAGGTCAAGTTTCCAATAAAAGGTTGAGAATCGACCCACTTTGAAATCGATCGCCTCTAAAATGTAAAGATAAATGGTTCTAACACGAAGACCGCATTGTCCGAAAGAAAATGGTCGGTTAACATCTATCACCAACTTTATTCAACAAACTACTACTTATAGAATAACCATACAGATAGATCCCTTTAGAACATATCCATCTAAAACCTGCTACTCAATTAGGTAAATAGTAAATAATGAATATAAAGAAAAGAAGCTATTTCTAGCTACATTCAGACAAAACTTTTGGTGTCCTATGTGCTGTATTGGAGGGCAAAATTTGTTACGCAAAACGACCGAAACAAATTAATGCAATGAGAGAGAAGATGAATTGGGAAGGTTGTCAAGTTGTCAACCCCACCTTTTTTTTCCCCATTGAAGGAACGGTGAAGCATTAAAATGGGCACATCCAAAGTCATTCATGCACAGCACCAAAATTCGCCCCCGAATCGGGAAAAGAAGAGGGAAAAAAGGGTCAAAAGGGGGGTAGGCGTGGAACTTCGTGAGCCAGCTTTGTTGAATTTTATTTCTCTCTATTCTGGGAAGTTGCTGAAATTATTATTTGCTATGTTTAGCATCTCCTTTTTATGCTTTTCTTGGGCCCTTAAAATGAGGGGACTCCAGCCCTACGAAACGGGTCTCGCGGTGCACTCGACACGGGCGAGACCACGCCATTTCGATCATTAAATGGCGTGGGCTTCCGTGGGTGGGAACCGGAGGAGCTGACTACTTTCGGTGTAGAGATCAGCCGCCTTGGAAGATGACCATTTCAGTCATTCCAGATGAAATCCATTTTGTCGCCTTTACCGTGGACATGGGAAAGATGCATATGATGCCTTGACTAGTATGAGAAGATAAGCTCTGCCGAGCCCTAAGAATCGTCAAGCCCATAATTCCTTGTAAAGACTATAGTGCGCCTATTGTTGACATTCATCCCATTCGAGTGTGAAGGCCAAACTCAAACACGCAATTCATCAATCGGGTAGTCTAATTTCGACAAGGAAAGAGACCATGAATCATCTCTCTTCGATCTGAGTTTCCGGGGGAAAAAAAAAATTAAGCTTGCCTCTCGAAATTGAATTCGAACTCCCAAAGTGAGAATAACCCATGAACTCAACCCCAAATCTTCTGTACCCAATTTGATTTTTTGGTACAAATTTTCGCTCAACTCAAGAGAGGAATTACTTTTGATTTTGCAACTGGAAAAGGAAACTAGGGGTGAGCATGCCGGACTACCCAAATTATGAATTGTTAGGACCGGACCGGATCGGCCGATTTGGTCCGATTCCTAGAAGGATCGGTTTGATTCCCGGTTCTGAGGGGAACTGGACGAAACCGAAACCGAATCGGATCGACTAGATTGACAATTTTTAAAATATATATATTTAAATTTCTTTAAAATAGTAGTAAAACTTAAAAATAGTAACAATTCTTGTGTTTTTTTTTAAATTTTTTAATTTTTTTTGCTAAGTAATCAATTCCATGGACCGGTCCGATTTATGGTTCCTAGATAGAACCGGACTAGATCAGGAATCGATCATCCCTAAAAGAAACAAACCTCCATGAAACAGGAGGAGAAATGCCACCTGATTTTGCTGGACCAGGCCTGATGGGCTTTGATTTAACTTAGGTCAGGCTAAATAATAATAAACGTATCACTTATACAACAAATAAATATTACCTAAAATGATAAACTTATTCTATTAAGTTGGTTTTTTTTTTACTTAATTTTTTGCAATATGGGCCGCATAGCGGAGGTCCTATGAATATTTTTAAATCATATTAATTAGTTGTCGAAATAGTTGTCTGATAAATTTATATATTAAACAAGTACATCTAAGTTAGCGTCCAAGTTAAAGTACTTCACTTCTCATATGATGTAGAAATAATAATCTTTTCATTTATTGTTGTAATTGTCCTACTTTTGTAGTGATTCCGCTCAAAATGTGAGTTGCAATTTATTGATAACAAAATTCAAATGTTTGATTTTGGATTTGATCAATTTTAAAGTTAGAATTAGTCCGTCAATCTTGTTGCACCCAAATTACCAAAAAGTTAAAAGTGAAAACTTGATTTTTCAAATAAATTTAAGAAAATCACTTGGAACTCTCGACTTTCGAGACTTGTGAATCAATCATGTGATTGAATTAATTTATCCATATATGGAAGACATACATGTAATAATTTACTATCTTTTTAACGAGACATTTAAGACCATCTTTGGATGATTAGATTCATGCAAATATATGAAAGATCATTGGCATTTAACTATTGGATGTCTAGTCATTGATAAAACGCCAATACATTTTAAAAAGAAAGTTTGGTCAATTAAAGTATATACCGTCGTTTCAAGTGTACTTAACTATTTCGATCGCTTTGAAATAATACAAAAATGAACACAAATAACTAATATCGACTCTAACTTCGATTCTAATCTCGACTTAATCCGGTTCCAGCGCACCAAACGCATCACCCAGTAGAAGACCGCCACGTCACACGAACCCAATAGACCCGTACACACGGGATCCGGGCCCTCACTCTCCTCTCTACACTGGCTCGCTCGCCCCTTCTCTCTCTCTCTCTCTCTCATCATTTCCCAAGGATCTGCAAAAGCTCCCGATCTCCATCTCTCCCCCCCCCTCTCTCTCGCGAGCTCGCGGACCTCCCCGAACCTCACCGGACCGCCATGGCCGACGGCGCCCCCGACCCGCCGGCGTCGGCGCCGGCGCCGGCGCGCGATCCGCCGCCGCCCGCCCCGAACCCTAGCTCCCTCCTCCACCCGCGGCGCGAGCCCTTCGAGCACGGCCTCCTCCCGATCCCCAAGCTCGTCTTCACCGACCCGATCCAGGCCCTCCTCCCCCTCAAGCAGAAGCTCCTCGGGCAGCCCCCGTCCCGCCGCGTCTCCTCCGCCGCCCTCGCCGAGTCGCTCCAGATCTCGCCCGATCACGCCAGGCTCGTCCTCGACACCCTCGCCTCCGTCCTCCACTCCGACTCCGACCCCCTCGTCCGGGCCAAGCCCGACGAGGTCGACTCCCTCGGCGCCGACGTGAATGATCTGGTCCTCTTCCTGTACATCCAATCGTACAAGAAGCTGCTCCCCAGGTCGCATAAGGATTCCGTCGCGGTCGCCGACGTTTGGCCCTCGACCTCCGCGTTCGACGGGTATCTGTCGGCCCTGTCTCCGTTGCAGGTGACGCTCTACGAAACCTTTGGAACTTGTCGCGTCCATAATAGCGGATTGCAACAGGCGTTCGCGTTATTTCGTGCCTGTATGTATTGTTGATCTAATGCAGACAGACTTTGAAAGTTCTCCTGATGAGAGTATTTTCAATAGCTTGAATGGCGGTGCCGAAATGGATGCTTTTGCAAAATTATTCAGGGCGCGAGAGCGTCATCAATGTGCCAACTTTTTTTGTCAGATTCGATTGCTGAAGATGAGCCTGTGTGAATCCCGCTTGAGCATCCAGCTAACACCGATGCTTACTTCATATTGATTTGTAGATGCACAGACATTCCCTAAGTTTGTGTTATTCATAGGCATGTACATTCTGATTGCTACTGTGCAACTCTGGAATAACGAACTTGAGTATATAATGGAATTTGATCTTAAGAATTTCTTTTTTCAATGCGCGTTGCTCTACTTAGGCTCCATTTGTTTCGCAGAAAATGAAAAATTTGGAAAGCATTTTCCAAAAAACAATTCATTTATATCGCTTGAAATAATTAGTCAATGAAAAATGTTTTCATTATCGGCAACAATTTATGTCTAAGCATTTTCGAGGACGATGAAAATATTTTCATAAAACAATGCTCCCTTAGTGTCTATTTTCTCCGAGGGTTTCGATGTAATTTATGTTGACGTCTTAACACCAACTTCGATTGTTTCAGTCCTGCTTTAATGAGGTTGTTCACTTCAGTTTCACTCTACTGCATTTCTATGGCCTCTTTGTTTCATACATAAGTTTCTTTATGCCCACACATTTTCAGTTTTGACTACTCAAGTACGCAGATTTTCTCGTTTAAGTGGTTGGTTAACTGTTAATAATGTATCTCTTGTTTGCTCTTGCAGCTTGCGCGGAGCAATAGCAGGCGATTTATGCCATCTCAGGTCGATGAGGAGGCTCATCAACTATCTTATCTACAAAAGCACTTGGCAAACATTGTGTCTCTTCTGGCAGAGCCTGTGGAGGGGGAAGGCGAAGAATCGTTGGTCTGTAAAATGACTCTTTCTAATGTAACTTTTGGATTTTCAACATTATTCATATTCATGGTGAAAGTGGCTACTTGTTTCTTGACTGAGTCAGTCAGTATTAGCGCAAAATCTCTTCTGTATGCTTGAGCATCTCCTGTTTCGGTAACTTTCTTCCTTCATATTTGTTTGTCTACCTTTTCGCCCTATCAAGAAGTAGATGTGCACATTGGACAGTCCTTTGATAATCACAGTTAAATTTTCAGAAAGTTACTCAAATGATCTGATTGCCATTTTGCTGTCAATGGGAAATGCAGTTGCTGGGTATAGGCCTTCTGTTTGCTTATCTGTTTAATTATTTAACAGCTGTGCCTATATTTGGATGAATGTCTAATTTGTTCTGCTCCTTCAAGAGCTTAATGATGAAGTTAAACTTGAAACAGCTAGTGATATGTCTAGATTCCCATTGTCCATTTTAGAGTCTTCATTGAAATGGACAGGAGCTGAACAGGCAGCTTTATGGTCATTTCTGGCTGCTCCTTGTCCTTGCTAAATGCTAGTGGCAGAGGTTTCTATTTTTGGCTTATTTGCCTTGATTGCGGCTTTATACTATCTTAAATTTTGAAATTTACATTTCTTTAGATTGGGTAATGATATTTCTTACATTAAGTGAAATTGTTGTGTTAGGTTTTTACCATGGAAGGATTTGAGCACCTTGGATTGCTGATTCAGTTTGGCGACAAAGGATCTGAAGGAATACCCATAAGCCAAGCTGCTCCATTTTTTGCAAATTCAGACCCAGACATGCCTGCTGTTCCCGTTCCAGCCACACAAGTTCATGATTGGATTTTGCAGAACATTATATCCTCTTTGGAGATCATTTCAGAAAGAGTTTCTCCAAAAGAGAATGGTCCAGCTAATAGTACTGATCCTGATGTTGCTATGACCGAGGCATGTCCTGCTTCAATCAAGTCCTCACCAGGTGCTAGGGGAGCATGCTTTATTGAAGGGATATCTAAATCATCTTTTGTGAAACAAGCATCTGATCTTAAAGGCTCTTCTGTAAAGGTTAGCTTATTTGTCGCCTTGTTTTTTCATTGAGAAATCCTGTTTTATTTCTTGTTTGTTCCAGGTTGATAGAACTAAGCACATTTTCAAGCTTGTGGATCGGCAACAAGATCTGAGCTGAGGCATTTTGACCCACAGCTATCATATTTCGATTTATACTGTCAAATTATCTAATGTATTTTAGAAGTAGAAATATTTTATGGGTCTTGTCAAACAGTGGCTGTGTTGCACTTGTTAAAACTAGTCATGTAATACAAGTTTATATTTCTGAGACAGTGTATATAAAGTAAAATAATATTCGCATATCTTGCAAGATATCAAAACATGCAAATTGACCTTTATATATATTCACGCATATTAAAATATAGATAAACCTGTTCTCACTTATAAAAATCCAAATGTTAGTTATGTTTAATATCTTATGTCCGTGTTATGTTGGACTACCTCTTGGGATCAAGCTTATGCCTTGGTTTCTGACCTTGAGCTTTGTCTTGCCTGGTTCTATTGTTACTCGTGGGGATTCTAAACTCCTGCTAGTCATTAATGAGTCTAGAAACGCTTTGTCATTTGAAGAGCCCACTTAGAGAAAGGGTTTGACAAAGCTTATCTACTGAAAGCATCTAAATGTTTGGTAATGATAATTACAAAGTCCATCCCAAAGTTACTTTGAGTCATTGACAAAATAGTTGTTTGTTAAAACTATACTTGAAAATTTTTCTGGTCATCTCAATTATCAATTTGGTTATTATTTCTTTAAGCTATCTTATAGATTCTTATTTTAGCTGTAATTAAAGAGAAAGCTATATTTTGAACAAGTAATACATCTTTCATATCAAAATATATGTTTTGATTGCTTGATAGTTAAAAAGGCAAATGAATTTGAAGCAGTATTCTTCCATTGTCAGTATTAAGTATCGATTAATAACATTGAAGTTATTACATAGACTTAGCCTATGTAGACCAACACCATCATAACCGTTGATCACGTGGATTCTACTGTGGGGTTCACATGATTAATGGCTAGGATGACATAGGTCTATATAAACTAAGTCTATGTGATATCTCTATCGATCAAGTATCCTCGTGCGTGACTTGGGTTGGTGGCATTGCTAATCGTCATGGACCAGCTAGAGCTTAAGGTGACAGCATCGTCTTTGTTAAATCCCAGGGGAACCAGAAACGTTGCCTGCTGAAACCAACACTGGGCGCAGTTTCGTTTTCCAGAAACAGGGTTTGGTTTTAAGGGGCAATACAAGGGGCAATACAATGTCAGATAGGAAATCCAAGTATTCATTAACTCCTACTACTAGCATTCCAAGGATGCTAAATCATTTAAGACAGAACTTTGGAGCAAAGACTTAGAATTTGTCTTAACAAACACCCTTACTTTCTGTAAAGGTTCCTTATGGGCTCAAGGACCATGACCATTACCTTCCCTTTGCTGTTTATGCTTCCTTGTTGATTTCTTGGTTTCTCTGGTCCTATATGTACTTTACCTTTGATTGATGTTTTCCTTTTGGAGGTTGATAGGTTTATATTTGATCTGAAGTTTAACAGAGCCTATGTTCCTGCGCCCCGCCCCCCCCCCCCCCCCCCCCAACGAAAGAAAAAAAGAAAAATCCAGCATTTTCATCTATATCTATTTGCTTGAGAAACATTAACACTGGTAGAAGGAGTTTGAACTGTTTTCCGAAGGTTGAGGAACTTAGCTTGAATTGATTCATGGGTAGTTAGATTTCTCTTTCATGGATCAGATCTTATTTCGTTGTATACAAAAGTGTATCAGAACCGTGTTGAGCTATTTCCAGGAGACAATCTTCATCCAATATACTGTGCTATCTTCTAGGAGACAATAGTTTTCTGGTGTTGCTTTAATAAAATTATCAAGGATTTGCACCCACTTCATCCTTTGTAATTAGAATCACCTAGAGTTGCTTACTATAAACTGAAAAATGCTTGACAATATGTCTAAGATGGTCAACACAATACCCATTTCTCATTCCTATGCATGCTTTTGATGTGATGCTCTTCTGATAATGATTCAGGTTCTAAATTGCCACGATTCCGTCATTTACATCTTATCACCGTTAAAATATGCCACCATCTATGGATGTTCGGAAGCTACCATTGTCCTTGGAGCTGTTGGAAAGGTAACATTGAAGATTGTAGTATATGCTTCATCATTAGTTGTCGCTTGCATCAACTTCATCAGGAGGCATTTATATTATTTTTAAGGTTTTTTAATCAGCCCCTAAAGCACTTATTGAGCAACAAAACAAAGATATGTATATTTTCCTATGCACTACTTTTCTTTTTTTATGTGTAGTTAAACATTTTGGGAATCAAAACATTCTTCTAGAGTATGCTGAATAAGTGCCCCTTATTGAATTAAAGGTGCTCACTTTTGAATGATGATGGAATAGAATCATTCAATTCTGTAACAAGTCCTAGAATTGCTTAGATTAGTGGCATAAGTCTCTGTAAATATCAGAAATTTCATAATAGAAAATTATAGTATTTAGTTACAATATTGAGTCACTATACTTTTTGGTGATTACACCATCTATTTGTTGAGAATATTGTGCATTGTCCAATAGCCATCAGAATCAATGAATTTGACTTCACAAATAATGTTACTTATTGTCACAATATTTTTCTTCCCCTTTCCATAATTATATGCTCCCAATCCCTCCCCCTCGTTCTTTTTCTCCCTTATAATATGAAGTGCTCATTCTTATTGTCTTTCAATGGAATGTTATATGTCAATATAGACTCTAGATATGATAAGTGATGAAGTTAATATCGCACCTCCTTCATTTAGTTGAAGAATAACAGAGAGAGGAAGATGAAGATTAAAAATGGAGAATATGTCCGTTAATAGTTAATTTGGATATAGTAATATTACGTAATATTCAACTATGTTAATGTATCCATAATTAGCGTTGTGCCTTGGTCTGATTCTAGTCTATTTGACAATCAAATCCTACTTTGGCTCAAATATGAATTATATTGCAAGGCTTTAGGATTTTATAGATTTTTTATGAATCACACCTTTGCCCTTGATTGAAATATTGAACAAATTAGTCAACTCTGTTAATCGTCCATGAATCGTGAATCAAATTGAATCATACATGAAAAGTAACTGAAACAGACACTAGTTCACTTTTGCTGCATGCAGATCGCTTTGTATGATTCCAACCATGAACAGTACGATTTAACTACATTGTCTGAAGGCACTCGTTAGCAAAAACTTTTTCTTAATAATTTGTTTTACCTCAACACTATTTATTTTCCACTGGGAGTGGGGGTTCTTTTCCATTGTTGCGATTGTGTAAGTTATGGTGTGTAGCTCCCTGTTCAGGTGAAAATAATTAGCCCATTTGTGGAAGCAGTTTTCAGTTAGTCCAAAATGAATATGTGACATGCAGTGAATTGTTCCAACCATTCAGAGTCATTTGATAATGTTACAAGTAGTGAATTGTAGATGTCTACATTTATTACAAGAGGCTTTTTGTAAATTCTGCTCTATTAATTCGTTTTCAGAAAGGTTTGTCCTGGTTTAAGAATCTGCCATAATAAGAAATCAAAGAAGTTTCTGAGTTGGACAGGTCCATCATATTTTCTCTCGCAAATCATTGGAATGTTGGTTAGTCCATTGCGAAAAAAGTCTCTGGATTGCTGTCTTACGAGAAAAGTCTTCTGCCGGCTGTTTTGTTTCCTTGCATTAGTTGTTGAATAACTATGTTTTCCTTGTAGGACAGACATCATAAACTTTGGTGAATTTAATATCATATATTATCAGGAAGTTGAAGTTAGTTTTAAAATATCGATGTGCTGCTTTAAGGGTATTTGGGTCTTTCTTATAATTAGAGATTTGGTACGCCGATCATGCAGAACAATGGATGGGTGCTTTGTAAAAAGCTGCTTCAGATTGTTCCATGTGCTTATCAACAATTTCATCATCTCTGATTCAAAAGAAAGAAAGAAAAAAAAGACAATTTCAACATTGCTTATGGGTGCTTGAGGCAAACTCTAGTATGATAGTTGGCAAATTTCTCTTTCACGTTTAGCGAGAATGGTTTCTTACTTGTCAATATCATATCTTTTGACAGGCTGTAAGGATAGAACACTGTGAGAGGGTTCATGTTATTGCAGCAGCAAAAAGAGTTTGCATTGCCAGCTGTCGTGAGTGTGTGTTCTTTTTGGGAGTGAACCAGCGACCTCTTATTGTTGGTGATAATCACAAGCTGCAGGTCAGTACATTGATTATCTTCTGTTCTCTTATGCTTCATACCATGTGTGGCAGTTTTGCAGAATTTCTCCGACTTTCACCGTGTGGCAGAAGGGAGAGGAGGGAATTGCTTTCTTGTTGAGAATTTTTTATCCATGAGTTTTAGGGGATACATAATACGCCTTTTATGCTCATTTGATGAAGTACATAGATGGTTTTCTAGCTTTCAAGAGAAAACATGAGTCTGATATTCTGTTTCCAGCATTTTCCAACATGATTTTTTTGGGCATCTTTTTTTCCCTTCTTAAATTAGTGTTCAACTTCAAATGAGGATAACATCAATTCTCTATTTTCATTAGGTTGCCCCATACAATACATTTTATTCTCAGTTGGAGGAACATATGACTGAAGTTGGTATTGAAGCAACCATTAACAAATGGGATGAGCCCCTTGCATTGGGAATGGTTGATCCACATGATTCATTATCTCATCCAGCTGGTGTGTCTGATGCTCAAGCCGAATCAGCCGCACGATTAGATCCTGACCAGTTTACGAACTTTTTGGTATGACATAATATACTCGTTTCAATGTTAAATACGTAGATATAAATCAATATACCACTTCTTGAAATAATCTTGCGTTTGTTCCCTTGCTTTTCATTTTCTAACTTATGCTTCATTTTTACTCCTTTATTTTTTAATTTCAGACTTCCTCTATTGCCATTCAAAATCTTATTAATTTCTTGCTCACATATTGTCTCTTTCATGGACAGATTCCGAATTGGTTCGAAAGTGAATCTGTTGGATCAACAGAGGGCAATCCATTTCCATTGCCGGATGCTTACATGACTTCTCAGCAGAGAAATGTATGTGCGCACTCAGACCATTATAATCGACCTGACATCTAGAGTTTATTTGTAGCCTATGGAGTCTTCATTCCTGGTCAATGGAAGAGATGCTTTCATCTTTATTAGCAATTTTGCATTGATTTTTGATACATCTAACTCTCTTATATACCCTTACTTTCAGCACAAGAGTTTAGGAGAGATCAAGCAAATGCTGAGGGAAGTGCCTCTTGAAGAAAATCGGAAACGCGAATTATCTAGTGCCCTTCATGTATACTTTAAAGACTGGTTGTACGGTAATGCCTCTGATGGAAAATTGAGTAGTTGGTCTTATGTGCTGTTGAATGTGAGGTGCATTTGCCATGCAAATGTTGGACTGCTTCTAGAGCCGAAGCTACTGGATCCATAAAGAAAACCTTTTTGTCTGTTTTGAAAATCCAAGGAATAACTAGACTTACTTGTATGGTCTTTTTCATTTATTAGGCGCATTTAATTCCAAAGTAACATTTTCAATTTTAGTTTTACCGAAATGAGATTTTTGTTTGCAACATTTTTCAGTTTCTTGGAAACAAGTTACATAATTCCTTTTCATGATTTTTTGTCCCTATCTTGTTTTGAAGTCGGTCATGGAAACTTTCTTGTCATTTTATTCCTCTTCTTTCAATTTGCAAGCAATGATTATATGTCGTTTTTTCTAGTTTTCTAGTCTTCTTCCAAGCTTTTCTTTTCACTATTTGGTGCTCAAACTGTTTCAAAGTTGATGACAGAAAACTTTCTAACCACGTACTTCCTCAATAGTGAGTTTTTATTTATGTTTACGACTTAATGATTCGCTCAACGGTAGTTTAACTGACCACGTGTTTCATTGCAGCTTCGGGAAACATCCGTCAGCTTTATTGCCTGCAAGGTGATTGATCACGGCGAAAGTGGATCACTAATGCAAGTAAATAGCGGTGCTCTCAGATTACACTACGTGTTTTCACCAATTTCTTTGCTTCCGCCAGTACTGCCGGCAGCTAGGATTAATTCATCTTACTCCAGAAATAGTGCACCTTCTAATGCATTGTCCCAGGCAGCATATAGGGCAAATAGGATTGTACTCGCTCATTTCATTGTATAATTTTTTTCCTTCCGAAAATAATCCTTGTTATATATTTTGGTCAAATGAGGTTTGTGCCTTTTGAAAGTATCATCCCCTCTGAGGTCTTGTTCTACGGTAGATCAGCGAAAGTGTTTGTTTGTCATTATGGAGAACACGTAGGAATTTTCCTCATGTACCCTTCGACTTCCTCCTCTGTTGTCTTTTCCTCTTCATGTTTCCCCCTTGGTTCCCTAGACATGACTTGATGAGCTGATATCCAAGTGGTATTTTGTGTGCTAGCTAAGGTTTGTGCACAGGATAGAATAGGAATAGCCTTAGCTTTCTCTCAGAAGCTTATGCTCTGTTTCAGCTTCTTGGAACGGACTAGTGACAGCGACAGTGCAAATTCTGGTAAGAATTTTCTCAAGGGCAGAGAAAGTCGGCTTGCCTCTTGTCTTTAGTTGGATCATCTTACAGGCTTCTGTTGGCTATCCGTCATCCTAGAGGCTCGAAGTAAGAAAACTAAAAGGCCCTTGCTAGGAAAAGACAGTATATGAGGTCGTGCGCTATGCCAAACAGAAGCATCTCAGAGTATGATCAAAGATCAGAACTAATGCTATGGGGAAAACAATTCAAACTCTTGATATATTCTGCAAAGACAATGCGTATATTTAAGTGCCTCATCGTATTAACCAGATTGTTTCATAGATATAGACAAAGAATCACTACCTCGGGGTTCACGTTGGTAATATGCAAATTGCAATCTACATCAAAGAATAAAGTGTACAGACAAGTCGCAAAATTCTGGGTTCTCTGGGCTTAGCTTGCAGGGACCAATTGGAGCAGCTTCTCTGCTTGGTCCGGGAAGAAGGTTATGAAAAGAAACGCGCCTAGGGAGCCAAACCAGAGAGAAGATAATCAGCAAGCATGTCGAGCATATATTCGAGGGCTCAGCGCAAAAGGTTTGTGAGAAGCTTACAGACTAGCACAGTTCCAAGAACTGCAGAGATCTTGCCTTGAATTGTGACCAGACCAGCTTTTCCTGCATTTTGCAGCTCTGTTGATCCTACCGAATCAAACATCCCTGCAAAATCAACAATCCTCGCCCATCATCTTCATGGTATCGCAAAGAAGAGTAAATAAGAAAACAGGGAAAGGGTTTCAACTAGCCTGGTTTTACTGATTGAAGGCCTGATGTCATGCATGCAATGTTTCCGTAACCAGCTTGGTCGAGTTTATTAGCAGCCGCAGTGGACCTGACAAGAGGAAACACAGAAGATACAAACATAATCTAACTAGAGTGATAGACGGGAGAATCTGTTCCTTTTGCAGTTCTTTGTGTCCTTTTGGGATTAAGCATGATATAGATTCAAGAAATATATCTTAAAGCATCTTGAAAAAAGCATCACCGAACGCAGAAAAGGTCATGACTCAGATTATCATTGGTAATATCTCAGTAAGGAGTCAGTTTGGCATGATCATATGAAATGCACAGATCCAGCATACAAAGTAGAGATTCCATGTTAAATTCTCCGAAATTGACATCAAACGAGTGCTTTAGTATTGCTTTCCATCGTAGCCCCTGGGTGAAAAGGAGATACAAGGACTGACCTCAAACCTTCCTGACAAACCAGCAAGATCTTACTTTGGGGTGAAAACTGGCTTTTGACAGATTGCACAAATTCAGGGTTCGGTTTGGTGAATGGCAAACCATAGAACAGTCCTGAGAAATTGTTGTGCAGTTGCCTCTTTATAATTGTGCCTGTACACAAGAAGTTGAAGAAAGAGTGAGGACAAAACAAGGTCAATGCAATCGAACTGGAGACTAAATACGGCACACGCAACTAAACTTCAAGGAGTTCAGACAAGTATAAGCCATCCATTTGTAAAGCAAGAGAGAGTACCAAAGTCGTTGTCTTGGTTTTCTATAAACAGAGGCACGTGATAACAGGATTTTATATGCGCTCGCTCAAACTGAGTTTTGTCCCTCACGTCCAGAACTGCGTATCCCTCTACAGCTATAAGATTCTTTGCCTCTTCTGCATTCACAAAGTTCACTTCTGCTCTGACCGCCAAATGTTTCCTCTTGAATGGTTTTCCTGACACATTCCCTCCACGGTGAGTGTCGAACACCAACCAAGACGTCCGAAAGTTGCTGAAAAGACATTCTGATTCTTTACTCCATGTTCATCTAAAGTCGAGTTTCAATTACTATGAAATTCAATCACATACTTGATGGTATACAATATCAGTTCTATAACTGTCAAACTGCACCATTATATGCATGACATGAGGAAAATGATATCAGTTGCATGATGGAACTTCCATTCGAAACTTTCATTCGAAGTCACAATACAGCATCAGGCTCTAGCAGCAGACAGCTCATATCATCTTCCTTAGATTTGACTAAAGATTCTAAGGAAGAAACGGCTTATGCAAAGCCTAAAGTGCTGCAATTTGCGGGATTTGACAATTGTCCTAAGGCAGTTATTAAGCATACGACTGAGTGAAGTACTCGATTTCTATAGCATAGATTTGGATTACACGCATCACAAGGAATGTAGATACGTCGAAAACTGCAAACTAACTTTTTCTAAAAAAGCATGATGCCATATGTTCTGATAATGATTTACAAAGTTCAAACATCAAGCGATGCGGCATCGGCACATTACTCAGTATAACAATTTGATCAACCGCCTTTAACGAAACCCAACATATTGGTACTCGATGACTGTGATTTCTTTAACCATCTTCTTCATTTCCACCTTTCCCAAACTTCCTGTCATCAGGAAACATTTCCAGACAGCCTGGAATTGCCTCATCGAGAGAGGGAGAGAGAGAGAGAGAGAGAGAGGCGGAACGAAGTGTATTTACATCATCAAGCTCAGTATTGGAGCTGGCGATGAGATCAGCCTCGAGACACACAGTAAAGACCAGACCAGGTTTGTGCACAAAAGAATCGGTTTCCCTTTGGAACCCAGTTTTCCAAAGAGGCAACGCTGCCCCCTCCATGGCAAGGAAAGCAAGAAGCTTTCTAATTTCCCTCAAGAGCGCCAACAATTCACTCAAAACACTCTCAATTTAGGAAAACAAGAAAAGGGCAGTAGAGATTCAAACTGAGCAAGCAACTTCTGTTGGTCCAAATGGAAAAAGAAAAGGAAAAACACAGAAGGGGAGAGAGAATTACACCTTCTGAAAGAGAGGATTGAGCATGATGTCCCTGCCATTTTCTTCTTTGGAGGATCTCTCTGCTCTCTCTCTCTCTCTCTCTCTGTGTCTCTTCAGGAGGATGCCAAGAGCTGGCTGGGTCTCGGAAGCCACGAGCGAGTCCGAGAGAGAATTTGAGGGGGGCAATGGGCTGCGGCCACGTGGCGCCAGCGCTGGATATGTTTGTGGAAGTGATTGCGATTTCGGTGCTGATGTGGACCCATGTGCGCTCCCGACCCGAGCCGCTTCTAATTACGTCTGGGAATCGGAACAAGTTTCGGGCAGCTCCAGTTGAATATGGATATTCTCATCCGGCGATTTATGTAAATTAGAATATATGCATCGAGTGCAATCAAAATATTTTCGTAATATTGGCTCGATATATACACATATATATCATCTTTTACATTCCGTTTATGTCGTAAAAAATTAATAATTTAAAATATATATTCATTGTTTACGAAAATATTTAAATGTAAATTATTATTGATTAATTAATTATTCCAAACAATACAATCCATTAGGAACATGAGCTATGTACTTTAATCATTTAGACCATGCCATCAATTATAAGAATGATTGGGTAATAAGCCCTTTGATTATTATAATCAAACTTTTATTGATAAAAAAATTATTATTAAATTATAAAAAAAAAATTAAGAATAGTGCCATTGAAGTTTTCGATGATGGCATTTGACGTGGTTCAAGAAAAATCAATCATTTTTAAAAATAAAAAGCAAGGCTTATAATTCGATTACATTCATTGAGTTCAAAATTTGATTGCATTTCAAGTAAGAGGCTTTGTTTATTTTGCAAAAAATGCATACTACTAAAAAAAGTCTTCCGAGAAGTCATTTTTAAGGAAAATGACAATCGGTGACTAGTTGAGACTTGAAAATGAATTAAAAAATATTTTTCTGCAGTTTGGTAAAAAAAATCTTATTTGATACTAATATAGACACCGATAACATGGACTATAAATATTATTTTATTATTTTCTTTTTCTTCTTCTACTTGAGTCATCAAGCCTTGGTAACCAGCCATAGGCGAGGTTAAGCTTGCTTGAGACGGGGAGGTGGAGCTTGACTCAAGCTTGAGTGTTGTCGGCTCGCACCTATGGCCGTTGGCTATTAGTTGTTGTCTATGCTCGACAACTAGCAAAGGGAGAAGGAAAATGACAATTAGCAAAGGGAGAAGGAAAAGGAAGAAGAAGGAAAAGAAGTAAAAATAGTATTATATACATTTTTTAAAATTTGCCTTGATAGACCGAGGCTTGGTGTCGGAGACCAAGCATTGATGTCCTAGGCCTGGGCTCGACCTTGTTGCCAAGGGCTTGAAAATGAGTTATGGGATTTCCATGTCTAAATGCAAGTTTTCTAGTCTAAAATATCAATATCTAATCATGTTTAAAATATAATTTTTTATTTTTTAAAAAGAGAATCATTTTTTTAATTTAAATTTTGAAAGAAAAGCATTTTCTATCAATTAGAAAATATTTTTTGTCAACTCGTTTTTTTAAATAAAACAAATATCTAAAAATGAGGAAAATATTTATTTGCTTGTGAAACAAACGGGTTTGAATACTTCTAATATGGACTCTTTCCTCCAAAACTGTTCCAAAATGATCGATTCAGCAACCGCATGACAAATTTTTATTCACGTTAGTTGCTGAGTACGATTTTTGCCTACAAATTTTCATGGAAAACATAATGAATATGAAAATCGACTCATGAGCAAAAGGCCGATCTCTCTCTTTTTATAAAATTTTGGAATAAAAGTTTCACGAGTATTAAATTTTCTTTATAAAATAGAAACTTATTCATTTTCTTTATAAAATAGAAACTAACTCAGAACAAATAAGCGATACCAGGATTAGGATTTTGGATGGCATAAACATTTTCTCTGTGAAGAAAATCAATGGCAGGAGCAGAGCAGTCAGCTCTCGAGACAACGTCGTAACGCCCGAAATCGAAGAAGCCGACCGTGAACTGAACCCCAACTTCATCATCATCTTCCTCCTCTCTCTCTCTCTCTCTCTCTGTGAAATTCAACCGCAGAGGAGGAGGAGGAGGAGGTGAAAAATGCAGACCCCGGATGACGTCCGCAACCTCCCCATCGACATCACCTTCTCTCGCCTCGGAGGTAAACCCCATCCCCTCCCTCGATCGCTCCCGCGGCGGGGTGATCCTGCGCGATTTCGCTTGTTCCGTTGGAATCCGATTCCCCTGCTTTCGATTTTTCACTTCCTCTGAGCGGGTTTTGGATCGTGAACTTGGGTTCGTTCGTGTTTGGCGGTCCTGACGATTCGCCGTTTTTTTCGACGATGCAGAGTGGCTGGTCGATCGGAAGAGGGTGCCGGCCGATTGGCGGAAGCGGCTGGCGGCGATAAGGGCACTCATCGCGAAGCAGTTCCCCGGCCTCCCCAAGGATGTCGATCCTTATTTCCAGACCCTGGACCCCGAAGGTTGGTTTTGCTTCCGATGTACTCCTCCTCGTCTTTTGCGTGCGGGCGGCTTGTTCCGCCTTTCGGCCGATCGAACCCGTTGATTCAAGCGGTTTCCGTGTAATTTGGGATGTTCCGAAGGCCGGATGAGGCCGTGCGTTCGTTGCTTTGATTTTCGGGTTCTCTTTCGATATGGCAAAGGCGCGGCCTTTATCTGTAGTGTTGTTGATTGAGGGGGGTTCGGACGTGGCCTTATCCTGGAGGTAGAAGAGAAGCTTGTGGGGCTGTGTTGTCTCAGTGTCTTGAGGGAACGTGCTATCATATATGTTCATGGGAAGAGGGTGATTTTCTAGGTGATTGGGTTAATGGTTGTT
The DNA here is from genome assembly GCA_019915185.1 of Eucalyptus camaldulensis. Classification (NCBI taxonomy): domain Eukaryota; kingdom Viridiplantae; phylum Streptophyta; class Magnoliopsida; order Myrtales; family Myrtaceae; genus Eucalyptus; species Eucalyptus camaldulensis. The sequence goes on from JAHSVA010000005.1 coordinate 18,803,334, forward strand.
GCGGAAGCTACTTTTTGCATTATTTGGTAATATAATCTAGTCGTGAGAAGGCTTTGCAGGACCTGGCTTCGTTTAATGTAGAATGCCTGCAGAAATATTGATGTAACTGAAAATAACAGAAAAGACCCGTTGCTGAGAAACATCTTAATTGAGCTTTTTACCTGAGTTAGGTTGTTGATAAGTATACATCGTGAAGGAGTGTCTCCCATCTAAGAATTCCCCCCACTCTTTCTGTGGTTGAAAAGAATAATAAGAACGGAAAAGAAGCTAGGTCTGCAATTTTGTCTTTAGATGGACCTTGAGATGCTATATACATTGCACTCATGGACTCCCCGTGTCCTGGCCCCTATTTTTACAAAAGAAATTATCAGAGTCATTTACATGTCCTGGCAAGGTGCTACTTATCATGGGCATAGCTGAAAAGTTTGAAATTGAGCGTTGTTGCTTTCTGTTTAGGAAGCAGTTGGTTGACAAATCATCATTTGCATGAGCATATTGCCCGTGACTTACGTGAGTCAAAATTGAGTTTATCTATCAAATGAAGTATTTGTGTTTTTGAAATATTAAGCTCGACCTTATGCTGTTATATAACAATATTTCTCTTTAGGTATCAAATTTCTGATAGATGCATGCAAAATTCTTTAATGATGCTAAGAGTCTTTTAGTTCAAGATTCTCCCTGACTATGTCAAATTTGCAATCTGCTTAGCATTGTTTTAGAGCTTTGGGATTTGTTGCGTTGCAGTTTTCCATATAATAGTTGGATCTATGACTTTTTTCTTGGAGCTATAACTTCAATAGCCATTTCGGGAATCAACTCAGGGTGCCATGGTGACTTGAATGTTTCATATACCCAAGTTTGAGAAGATGAAAGTTTCATGCGTGATTACAAAATATAGATAGCTGATGAGTGAGACCGATCTTCTTAAATTATCGTTATTGCAAGTGAAGGAACCTTCAAACCTTAAAAGTAATGTAAAATTGGGAAAGACGGGGGCTGCAACTATTTCCTAGAAGTCCCCATGTGAGTTTTAACTATCCATATTCTTTTAGACTTCTACTTTTGAGTTCCTAAACATTCTATTGGAAGCACCGTTGGGAATTTTGTGATTGTATTGTTCTGAGAGGTGGATCATTAACCCAATTTTATGTACTGTCTTGTATGCTTGAGAAGGAGTGTTGCTGTTTCATCGTGTGATGATAACCTGTACTTTTCAGGGATCAGATACTTAGAGGCCAAACAGATATATGATATTCTCTTAAAGTCAACTCCAGAAAGCAGGAACATATTTGGCCGGCTATCAGGTGCTGCTGTAAGACCTCTCTCTCTCTCTCTCTCTCTCTCTCTCTCTCTCTCTCTCTCACGCATGCTCAGACACACTCTTCTGTGATCTAAAGGATAATTCTCGCATTGGATTTATAATTTTGGCAGGGTGCTTGGGAGACAATTGTTCGTTCTTTCGAGAAAGATCATATATTTTTAGGCGATGCTGCTCAGATAATGATCCAAAATGTCAATTATGAAATGTAAGTCTATTCCTTAATATGTTTTGCTGAGAGGATAGGATGTGTAGAGTACATTGCAATATATTTTTCTGTGATAGGCGTGATCATATCATTGATAAGTAATACGATGTGAAGCCCCTATCAGAGGAAACAAGTTCAGAAGATTCAGCAGCAACTGGCAGAGCTAGAGCGTAGAGAAGTTGATATTAAAAGAAGTGCAGCTCTGTCAGCAGCTAAATATGTGGAGGCTTGTCAAGAGCTTGGTTTGCAGGTTAAACTTTTGAATCTAGTCTATTAAGATATTGGGTGTGTGCTTCTACCAAGCTAAAGAATAGCAACCTTTCCTTTAGATAGGATTAAAGGGCATCCATGTCTGCTTTTCAGGGAACAAATGTGAGGTTTGAACTTTTGGAAACTGCAAAATCACTTCCGAGCACATTTAGCAGAATTCTGGAAGTGATCAACAGCGACTCGGTGTCTCAAGCTATTGAGTATTACTCAAATTTTGTGAAAGATGCTCACACAGAGAAGGATGTAAGGCAGTAAATTAGAAATCATTGAAGATCCATTTATTGGTTTTCGGTCTGATTGTAAAGATTAATTTCTTGAAACATGTTTGCAGATATGTCCTAAGAGTGTTGTACCAAACTTGATAGACATTCGTGAAAATCCACCATCTTTGAATGTTTCTGCTGTCTCTGATATCACAGACTCTGCAAATACTCAATCAGTCTTCAATGAGATAGGAGGTGATGTGGATGCTGCTGCAGATAATATTGACTGGGATATCTCGGTAGACAATGCTACAATTGATTGGGATATTGGGACTGTGGAAGAAACTGATGACGGCGGTAATGGCTTTGGTACTTATGAAATTGTCACAGCAAGTGAGGTCAACGAAACTGTCGAGCCTAATCAAAATCAACTGAGCAATGCTGGACAGGACGCATCGGTGTCAGAGATATCTTGGGATGTTAGTGTTGAAACACCTCAAGTTGATGTCATTGATGATGTTAGCTTGCCCAATGTAGGTGCAGTTAATTCACCAACTATTGCACAAGCTGCAGAAACAAAGGAAGGTCGAAGCCAGCTTCAAGATACTGAGTATAGAAATAAGATTCTCGATGATCTCAATGAGGTAGTGTGTAGTTTGTTATGTCGTTCAATTGTCCTTTCCCAATTTATGGTTCATCTCATGGTCACCTCCCAGATTTATTGTGTCTTGCAAAGATTGTACTGACATTGTTTTGGACAACATCTCTTGTTCTTGCCTAATTTGGTACTCTCATCAGATCAAAGCCTTTCTCCATCAGCGATTAGCAGAGTTGAGGAATCAAGAGACATTATCTTTGCAGCATCAAGTCCAGTCAGTTGCTCCCTTTGTTCTACAGCAGTTTGCGGCCGATGCCATCGAGACAATGGTTTCAGACGTTTCACTGGCCATTTCTCTGCTGACAAACAGGAAAACTCGAGACTTAATCATGATATTGAACTCCAAAAGGTGCTTTCAGATATTCTTTCAGATTGATGGTCTGTTCATTGCAATTTCTATTCAGTTTTTCAAAGTGTATGAAATTCATCACTTTTACTATAGGAAGTTGGAGAGTTGCCAGTCTACTTTCTATTTCCTATTTTTCAAGGGGAACATACTTTGATAACTCCTTTGTTTCTCTGAATTGTAGATTTCTGGACAGATTGGTGAGTTCGCTTGAGGAAAAAAAGCATCATGAAGTTAAGTTGAAAGAGGGGTTAAAGGACGTTGCTGCTAGACACATGGAGCTGCAGAACTCGTTATCTTCATCCTGGCCAAAGCAAGTAAGTTCCTTTTCTTGATAGCTCCTTTGCCGCATGTCCTAAATTGTCTCAAGAGCAGAGATCTAATGTATCCTCTATATATATATATATATATGAAGACAGCTCTGACCTCCGTTCAAAACCTCTTGTTTTCTCAAAATTAGATTCTTCCAGTAATTCTGTGTGGTTTTGGTGTTGGCTACAGGAAGCTGCTCTTCGGAAAACCAGGGAGCTCAAGAAGCTTTGTGAGACCACACTTTCATCCATGTTCGACGGAAGACCGGTCAACATCATCGGAGAGATCAATACCTTGTTGAATACCGGAATTGGTGCATAGGCTTTAGACATCACATGAGTGAAGAGTTGGGGAGGGGTGGGTGGTGTTGGTGGTTTATTCCTGGAATGATTCTCAATCGAGTTAAGTCTACCCTGTGGTGATAGAGAACTGTTAAGTTAGGTTTTAGGAAGCTCTTTCTTTTAGAACGCAGCATTCTTTGTGGTACCCTTTTCACAGACGTTCTACTACATGCTACACCATTGACCATTGCAGCAGCTGACGCATTTTCTCCCTTTGCCCGTGTGCCTATATGCTCCGAGTGGTTGCTCGAAAGGAAGAAGCTTGGCCCTTTCTACTCGTTAAAGATTCCTTTGCGCGATGGCTCTATTAACCTGCGAAAGAGTTCTCGAGTCGGGATTCTCTCGACATACGGTGGAAGCCACGATCGTTCTCGCGTGGATCTTGTGTGGACTGGTTGCGAAACGATTCTGTTCAAGCGGCGCATGAAAGGGAGCAGAGAGTATGGCTTTCCATCCACGGGCATTGGTCGCCGCAGCCGAGTGGTGCTGCTGCTGCAATCCCACTCATGTGTAGGGGTGTAAATGATACGATTTGGTTCAGTTTGTTTGGAAAATTGAGAAAATTGAACCGAATCGAACTGATAAGGAAATTTATTGAATCAAGTTGAAATTTGATTCTAACTGAAATTGAAAAGAATCGGTTCGGTGTTTTTGGTTTTTACTTTTGCCTTTTTTTTCTGCATACACCCCCTTTCAATAAATTTTTTATTTTTTTTTAAATTCTATTTTTTAATTATATTTTATTCTTTTTCTTTTCTTTCTTTTACTTCTTCCTGACCGGCCAATGAAGAAGGAAAAGAAAAAGAAAGAAAAAGAAAAGAAATAAATCAAAAAATGATTTTTTTAAATGACAATTTAAAATTTTAGATTTGATCAATTTGGCTCGGTTGACCAAACCAATAAAAAAAAAATCTGTTTTTAATGAAAATTGAACAAAATGAGAATCGAACCGAACTTTTCGATTCGATTCGATTTTGGTTTGGTTTTTAATACCTCTACTCATGAGTGCCAAGTCCAAATCCTTACTACCCTAGTGGGAAACTCAGCGGCAGCCTCCCGCCACATCAAATTTTTTCGGCCACAACTTGCGCGACAAGGACGTATATTCCCCATGTTCATAAAAGAGAAACAAAAAATCAAGGGATAATTGCACTAAAAGTCCTAAAACTTATCACGAAAGAGTAATTAAGTTCTAAAATTTATTATAAATGTGTAATCGAGTTTTAAAACTTTCAAAAATTTTAATTAAAGAAAATACTTTGATTGAATCAAATTAACAAGTTTTAGAATTAAATTACACTTTTTGAAAGTTTTAAAACTTAATAACACTTTCATGACAAGTTTTAAAGCTAATTGTGCTTTTTGAAATTTTAGAACTCAATTACTCTTTTGTGATAAATTTTATGACTTCTAATCCTTTTATCCCAAAAAGCAATTAAGTGAGTATAAACAAAATAAGCGAGAATTCTCTAAATTGGTAAATAAAATCCAAAAAAGGGCCAAAGGACCATTCGGGTCTTCATTGAATGAGGCCCAAATAGCGGGGGCCCATTTCGTCTCACTTTCTTCTTCTTCTTCCTCCTGTTTTCCCCTTTGCTGTTCTTCTTTTCTTACAGATTTGAGAGCTCTCGCCCCTCCGCTCTCTCATGGCGGAATCGACCGAGGAGGACGCGAGCGGGAGCGGGAGCGGGAGAGGAGACGATGACGATTACATGGGGGACCTCTCTCGCTTCCTCCCTTCCGACGAACCCGCTCCCCCCAAGCGCTCCTCCAAAAAGGTACCGTCTCTCTCTCTCTCTCCGCCCCCCCGAACCGTCCGCGCTCGTCGGTCCGCGATTCGTCGCCTCGGTGCTCGTTTTCGCTGCTTGGCGTCCAAGGGTCTTTCCCTTTTCTGTGCGTGTTCAGTTCCTTCGGCGTTCCACAGGCCAGTAATCGAGGCGTAGAATCTCCTATCTTAGCAGATAGTACTTCCTTCGATCCCGCCCCGACCCTCGGTTTGCTCATGCTCTCGTAGAATCTCCCCCGCCGCCTTGCCTCTAGATAGGGCGAAGTCAGATGGTGTAGCGTGCAATTTGTTGGGGACGATGTATGTGTGGGTGTGTGTGTACGTGCCAGAACTCCGCGTCACTGACCTGACATTGCGTCTTCATGGGCAGTCGGCTCCGGCGACATTCGTTGCGGGCTGAATATGATGTCATCTTTCCTTTTCTGTGTAAAGAAATTAGCCGGATTATTGTTGACACGATCACGCCGGTGGTTTGTGTTTTTTTTTTCGACATATGTTGTGGGTTGTTGGTTGAGTAATTGATTGGTAGAGTAATGACTTGCTTACCCTGGACTTTGGGGCAGATTTCGAATGCAAAACCCTTGCCTGTTCAATCCTCCAACAAGAAGGCAAAGTTGCTTAACTGGCAAGAAAGGCGGAAACTTGAGATAGAGCAGAAGCAACGAGAAGAGGATGAGCGGACTTTAGCCAATATCGAGGCTCCGATTCCCGAATCCAACATTGGGTTCAAGCTTTTGAAGCAAATGGGCTACAGGCCTGGTTTGGCCCTGGGAAAGGAGGGTACGGGGAAGGCTGAACCTGTGGGGCTTGAGATCCGGCGCTCGCGAGCTGGTATTGGAAGGGAGGACCCACATAAAGAGAAGATAAAGCAGGAGGAGATTAGGTCGGTGAAGAAGAAAAGGAAAGAGGAGTCCTTGATGGAAGAGTTTGGATCCCGGCAAAAATCACAGTGGCGGAGTCGGAGGATAGTTGTAAATTTCCACAAGGCAAAGGCTGCACTGGATCAGTTAGAGAATAAGGAATTTCCAGAGCCCAAGAAGAATGAGGACGAGGAGGAGGGTGAACAGGATGAAGAGGAAGAGGAAGAGGAAGAAATAACAGAAGAGGCATGTTCTTTGATTGTTTCATATACCAGAATCCAGATTCTCTTTAAATATCGGTTTCATTCAAAACATTTGAATGGCTTTGGCTCATTTATTTTGTGTCCTAGAAACCACTGGGCGAGAGTTTTTAATTGAGTGAGGTTTTAGTTTTGGACTCTCATATGCTTTTGATGCATCCTTGGTCCTATGGCAGTGAAAAGCAGGTGAAATGACAGTGAATTAGTGAAGTAGTGCATGACTGAGATCATTAAGAGGATTTTCTGCATTCATCATGGTGTGCAACTGCACTTCTTTTCTGTAACTTGTGAAAATGTTTGTCACCTGCCATGTCCATCATATTGAATATGGACGTTCAGTTAATTAACTGCTTTTGCCTTTCTTTGCAGTTCGTCTTGAAACTCTTTTAAAAATTTTGGAAGTTCATCTGTGTGACTGAAATTACATAGTGGAAAATCTGTCACAGATCTTCCTCGTTTTATTTCTCTCGACTCCTTGGATATAAGATGTTGCATAAGCATCTGTTTGTGAAGTTCATTGTTGATTCATTTTTAGTATGACTCATGGAAAAAGCGGCACTACAGTTATGAATGACTGACTGCTTTCTGCTGTATACAGGATTTGCTGGTTGTATTGATGAAACTAAGAGATGAGTATAACTACTGCCTCTTCTGTGGATGTCGGGTGAGTTCACATCATTTAGTGCTTTCATTTGGTTGTTGATGAAACAAGTACATTATATTACATTTTAAGCCAGCCATGTGAGCTGGAGTGCTATTTTTTTGTAGTCGGCCATTGAATTTTATATGGTTAACATGTGAATACACTATCTTCTCAGTATGGATCAAAGGAAGAACTGTTATCCAGCTGCCCAGGGACAGAAGAAGATGACCATTAGAATGCCAGGATGAAATGATTGTCCAATTGCGACCAATTTGAAGGGTGCCGCTCGGTATACAAGAGAGAGAGGAAGAAACTTGCTTTTAGTCATATTTCAGATCGATCTATCTGGTGGATTCACTGGATTTTTAACTCTGATACACCCCAAAGAAGCAATGACAAATATGTTTCAAAATCCATTTTTGTCCGTGACTGCGACATGGATCAGAAATGATGCAACCATGGCTGATTTTTGGATTATTCACCTTGTTCGAGGCAGGGGAAGAAAGGTTGCAATTCATTGGGATTTCTACTCACATGATCCATTCCATTGAATTGTTTGGAATGTTGCGTAGCACGTACTCGAGGAGCATCGGACAGGGCTAGCTCTCCCCACGGGATTCTTGTAATCGGTTGAAATTTCACGCGTGTAACATTTAATGTGTATACGACAAAGTGGGTGTAACTTTAATCTCTTGATTGGCACTCAGATTTCGGTGTCGATATTTATGGTGCATGATCATTAGTGTCCAATCTGAATTTACGTTTAGTTAGCAGCAGAACCCTAGTTTTACCCTGATGAGCATCCCGCAAACAATGCCTAAATCAGTTGATACTAGCATTTGACCGTTTGAACTTGATGCTTACATGCCCTTGTTCTCGGCTGGGCTCGTCATGCTCCATGAATTAGCCAAGGAATGCTAGCTTCAAAGTCAGAACTGAAAAGTACCTGGCACTCACCTCCATTTTCTCTGCCAGTTCCTGGTAGTAATAACTCCATCCTAGTCACTGAGAATTGACTCTGCTCGCATTAGAAGTGAAAACAGTTGCAGCAAAATGACAGTTGAACAAGACTGAAAAGTCCAGCATCTTTGTTCGTTACATTGTTTTTCAATGTTCTTAAGCAGGAAAAAAAGGGTAGGTCGATGCAAGATGAGCTAAATCCAGAAAGCAGAAATCACATCAAATTCCTTTATATCCACTGGTTTGGAAAATTCTACAGGACTGGGTGCTTAGAGCGACCAATGCCTCTGCTGAGTTGAGTTGTAATCCTGAGAATGATCTTGGTCCGTGTTCTGCCTCCTGCTCTGCAGAGAGAACTCGAGGCCACTCGAGAACGGACCATTGAGAGGCTGTGAAACATGACCTAAACCAAGATCAGAGGCTATATCAGGTGCACTGCCGCCAGCCTCATTTACCTTCAAAGCCCATGAGGCGCTCGAAAAATTGCCGACAGCAGCATCGAGAGGATTTATTACTTGAGCCCCGACTGAGGCTTGAGGGCTCAGGACATCGCTGTTAAGTGCAGGACCCGACGCTTGACTTACAGAGTCCGGTTGTTGGTTTGACAGAAGAGAGAGAGCACAGCTGGGGTTAAAGCTTTCTCCAGGAGAAATCCCGGGACCAGGAAAGCTGGTCCCTCCCACTGATGGAGACGGACCTTGAAGGAAGAGGTTATATTGATGACTTTCAGGACTGCTCTGCCACGGAGGATGTAACTGGAGCTTTTCCCGGCCCAGGGTCTGATTTCCAGGTCCCCGGTTGGATGCTTGAGGTGCGATCCATGCTTCCCTAGGAGTAGGCCCCGGATATGCACCGAAGTCCATCACAAGTCCTGCACCTCCAGTGCTGTTATCTGCAAAGCATCAAATTATAAGCACGGATGATAAATTAACCCAACACTCAGATAGAGAGGATACATCACCAAAAAGAGAGGAAGAGAAGCGAGAGTGGCGAGAGTAGTGAGATGATCCAGGAGGTGGCTTCCTACGACGCTCGTTATGACCGGCCAACCGTCTGCGGCAACTTCTTTTCCCTTGGTCAAATTCATTAAGCTGATGGAACCTGTTAAACACGCCAGAATTAGAAGCCACAACTTCCGATAGCTATGGAAGAAGAGTAGAAGGCATAAAACACTCCGGATCATATCTGAGAATGTTTGAGCTCGGCCACATTTGCACCGAGCAATCCAAGTTCAGCAAACTATACACGTTTTGAGATTACAGTAACATAAAGAGTATGGCACAGATTTCACTAACTACTGAATTCTGCTAGATCACATTTTAGGATTGAAATCCGGACAAACCAACAGGCGAAACAGGATCACGCATCGTACTGCCAAAGTGAAAATTTGTAGTTTACTCTTAGAAGGGAGACAAAACAATTACCAATAACAATCCCATTTTGCACACCAATTCCCATTAGCAACTAAGAAAAGATCCACCGACTGAATAAGACGCCATCCCAAGAACCCAAACAAACAGGAAGAAGACATTGAAAAAAAAAAAGCACCCCAATCAGGAAAGCAGAGTCACCCAGACCCAGGCCAAATAGAACCAACACAAATCACTTGTTCATAAGACTTGATCCAATTAAGCAGCAGCAGAATCACCCAATGCCCAAGTTGAACAGATTATCCAACTGTAGATACAAGCTCAGTCACCTCCCAAACAAGAAGTAATGCAAATCAAACGGCCACATGTCGGAACAAGCAACTGAATTTTCTGCTCGGTACGCGGGCCTGTCCGAAAGGATTGGTTCCCACTCGCCGTGTTAGACTCATCATCAACGCGACATAGAAATTGGAAATGCTAAAGGGAAAAAGTAAAGCAGATTCTTTTTCTCGAGAGTTAACCATCCTTCAAAGAAAAAAGTGGGTTGATGATCACATCCCACGCACATGAACAGGGCCTCCCAAGAACTGAACTTTCCCACGAATTCCGCCCAAAGAGGAACCCAACACAAAAAAGAAACGAAAGATGAAAAGGGCCACCCAAACACGGAAGTGACCGAACGGCTGAGGGGGGGGAGACCTGCTGCACTGTTGGCAAAACCTCTGCTCGAGGCCACGGACGACGACAGTGGCCGCCTTGGAATGCATCCCGCATACCTTGTGCCTCAAATAATAGGTCTTGACCTCGCTCAGATCCACATTGCATCCCTCCACCTGACACCTCGGCGGCTGATGGCCGCCGCCGCCGCCGTCGGCCCCCCTCGCCTTCTTCGGCGGCGTCCCCTGGGACCCGGACCGCGACGAGGTGGAGCCCCCCGGCTTGGCCTGGACGCCCGGGCCCACGTCGCCGAAGTGAATTTCGGGGCCGTCGGTGCTAGCAGAGGTCGGGGGCGACGAGGAGGAGGAGGAGGCCGAGTGGGTGAGAGGCCGCCTCGAACCCATTCCCGCATGAGCAGCGAGGAGGGCAGCACTACCCGTTAAGGGCAGCAACCTTTATCGGGTCACCATCACCGGTCTCTCTCTGTTTCTCTGTGCCCGCGTTTGTGTGTTCTCGAGAGAGAGAGGGGGGGGGGGGGGGGGAGATGCTACAGCAGAGGAGGAAGAGAGGACAAGAAGTGGGACATGACAGGCTGAAGGTAAGGGAAGGATGGAAGAGAGAGAGAGAGGAAGGGCTCGGCTCTACTCTGCTCTGCTCTGTTCTGTCAGCTCCAAAATTTAATGGGCGGACGCAAGCCGACTTAGAGAGAGAGAGAGAGAGAGAGACACTGAAAGGGATGGCGCGGTAGGAAAAAAGATTAACTAAGAAGACGGAGGAAGAGTCCCTGCTTTAGCCCTCCTTCCCACCACCCCCGAAGAGAGAGAAAATCATGGGAGTCATCGTTTTCCTTTTCTTGGTGGGACGACCTCTCGCTCTCGCTCTCTCTCTCTCTCTCTAGAGTAGGAAGGCAAGAACACAGCCCCCCTTGGCGTCGACAGATCAAAGATTTAATCACTTCGCACTTAGGAAAGCAAAGCAAAGCAAAGCAAAGCAAAGACCGCAAATCGAATCGAGTCTCTCCACAGCACTTTAGCTCGCTCACGCATCTGGTCTCGAATTCATCATCAATTCACCCCCGTATCGGGGCTCGACGCGTGTCCCGGGGGCCCTCTTTTAGCAAAGGCATGTGAATGCCGCATAACTTTGGTAACGTGATTGACTTTATCTGCCGAATTAACCATCGAACAGAGATGTTCTTCCTACCCTTTTTTAAGGCTGTTGCGGCTTGGGAGGCTGAGGGAGGAGGAGGAGGAGGAGGACACCCGCCCACCACCCTCCTCAAAAGTTGATGTTACTAGGGTTATAGGGTTGATTAATTAATCTAAGATTATAAGGTCTTATCATGCCGTCCTAAAAATTAATTAAAAGGTTCGGATCACCTCTCTCTCTCTCTCGTACAAAAAGAAGTGTCTTAGCGATTGTTTATCTTTTCTTTGTTCTTTTCTAATCTCCTTTTAATTAAAAGAATTGGACCAAAAGTTAGTTATTGTATTATATACTAATCTATTAACTCTAATTTAAGCGTCCTTCGAAAATAGGAAACTTTACGGAATAGATTTAAGTATTCCCAAAATGGCAATTTGTGTACCCTTTTGACAAGTATTATATTATAAACTTGTCGTCTTGTAGGAACATTTCCTTTGTCAAGAAGTACACTAATCAATTACGGATAAAAATAAGAAAAGTGGTGCCAAAAAAATTTAAACTATGTCCACCGTAAAATATTCCAAAATAGCAATTTGTGTACCCTTTTGGCAAGTATTATATTATAAACTTGTCGTCTTATAGGAACATTTCTTTTGTCAAGAAGCATGCTAATCAATTACGGATAAAAATAAGAAAAGTGGTGCAAAAAAATTTAAACTACGTCCACTGTAAAATATTTATTATAAACCTTTTTTGTGACATTAAAATCATAGACTTATATCTTTGTAATACATGACCTTTCACTGACGAGCACCATTAAAAATCTTTTTACATGGACAACAGAAGACCAATAGTGTTGATATGGAGTCATGTGCCTTGAGTGAAATAAAAATGACTTTTTCTTTTTTTTTTTCCGCTTGAAAATCATAGCTCTAATTCCCTAAAAAAGAACTCTAACATTAGGTCTAGTGGTAGAAATTATTTTCGTCTAAAAGAACCCAACTTTAGTTATAGTCCAAATTTGCCCTAACCAATTTTATTTTTTTTGTCTTAAAAAATCCAACTTTAGTTTTAGTTCCAAATCTATCCTGAAATTTTTTTTGTCTAAAAAAATTATCAACTTTAACTCTATTCCCAAATTTGTCCCTATTCAGCCTTCCATGCAAAAATCGTTGTTAATCATTCCTAATTTTCATATTAAAGAACAATTTAATTTTGGATATATATTTTCCAAGTCACCTTACTGATGTAGATTTGTTATCGATGTGGAAATGTCTTGTTAAACAACTAATGGAAGTTTTTGGATGGAAGGTCAACATGGGCAAAGTGAAGACTAGATTGTAAATTGGTGATGTTTGAAAAAAAATTCGGAGCAAATTCAAGAATTCACTTAAAGTTTGTGACGTTCCTTTAAATGAAAATAAGTTTGGGACAAAATTGAGACTTGACTTAAATTTTGGATATTCTTTTAGACAAAAAGAAAAGAAAAGTTAAGGGCATAATTGAGACTTGACTAAAGGTGCTAGTTTTTTAGGGAATTAGGCCAAAAATCATATGATGAACCTTGACAAAAGATAAATGTCTCACACGGGTACAAGTTTGGAGTTTTAATGTTACAATAAATCTTACATTAATTTTATCATGATTGGCATGATTTGGGATTTTTTGTCACAAGAAAAAAAAATTAAAATAAAATTTTCATGGTGGAGATAATTTGGGATTTTTGGTGGATTCCAGTAAAATGAGATAGTAAAAATATTTCAATAAAAATGAACTTATAGAGTTTAGAGGCTATAGTACTTCAAATACAATTTCATTATAGTGACTTTTTTCTAAACCTATATTGTATTTTTACTATTTTATTGGGTTGATTAGGTATGAGAAACACCTTTATAACCAATGAAAAATAACATGACGTGGTGGGATAAAACATCATTATTTTGATAAATAAGAATAATTTTTGTATTTTCATTACAATACGCGGCTTTCGTATTTCCAATAAATATCAACTTTCACTTTTTCCATTTGAGATAATGATTAATAAGTTATCTTCAAATTATTTTAGTCACAGAATATTTGGGGGCGTTAAGTCATTTAGAGTTTGAAAATAGCATGAGCCTCTCTTGTTATTATTTCATCCGGGGATAGTGTAATAAGTGCAAAAAATGAGACTAAACTCACCTTTTCCAGTTATTTATTATATCCTTCATAATTAAATAAAATTTTCCATTTTTAGGAAAAGAATTAAAACTTGTTAGAACGAAACACCTAATTTGGAAAGGCCCTTAATTTAGGAAACAACCTACGAACGTTCGATTCTCCTTCTCTTCTACTCTTTTCAAAGTAGATTACAATATGGATAAAAATTTTTAAAAAAATGCCCCTAGTAAATTTGTTAAGCCTTATTTTGAGAGTACAATGTTTTCCTTTTGAAGCAAATAATTCATCTAAAATGGGTACTTTTCATTTTTCAAAATCGCGTGCAAAATTTGATTTTCACTTTAGTTAACTTAATCACTTTAGTTCACTTTATTTTAATGCTCGTCCTCGATGCTAATCAATATTCTAAACAAGTTTCTGCTGTGTCGAACCTTTTATCTAATCCTCCACTTTCTCCTTTAAACAATACTTCCAAAAAGCAAAAGAAAAATCCCTTTCGTGTCGTTTCTACGTGGCCAAAGCTTTTCCTTTCCCAAATCACTCTCCTGGCAATGCAGCTAAGATAGTGCCTTTTACTTTTAGGCCATGGAAATCTGTTCCTGAAATGAACTTTATAAAAATTTAAGAAATGAAAATTACTAAAAAGAGGGAGAAGAAAAAAAACGTACTCATAACAACAATGATTAAGCTTCCGGGTTGGATTATGCACGCACCGAAATGTCCAATATTGATGGACAGTGAAAAAGATTGATATTCTTAAACTGTCTAATTAACCTTAACACATTCAGTTGTGTTAATTCTGTTGTATATATGATAATTCAGTCCTAAATCACATTCAACGATGTTTAGTGAAAATTAATAGACTAAACTATTGAAATTGAAAATTTTAGGATTGACTAGATATCCGTTCAATAGATTTGTGTAGCAACTGTGGGTGTGAGGAATAGTGGGGTCAAGATCTAAAAAATTAAAGTATTAGATGAAAACGTAATCTATTATTTAGATATGGGCATCTTAATTTTCGAATTTCACACTATTCATATTTCTAGGGCCTCGCGTGGCATCTGTCAAACCACAAAAAACGGTTTTGCCAAGCTTCTTCGTCTGAGCTATCCAAGGAAAGTTGGCCCGCGACGACACGACGTGCCCGATTCAAACAGACGAAGCTACTGGCGACGAGAACAAGCTCTCTCTCTCTCTCTCTCTTATTCATGACTTGGAGGCTTCCCATGTTCTGCATCATCGATTCCATCGAAGTGAAAAACGGGGGGCCCCTGCGAGTCGCGTCCCCACGTCCCCCATAATAGGGCCTGACCCTGGGGCAGTCGAACGCCTTTATTATATGAATAGGTGCTTTCCAGCACAGGGGGTCGTGTCGCTGGAGCCTGGAACAAGCACTGAATGAACATGTCTATCCGCCAAAAAGGTTGGCCATTTCACATTGATTTGATTGTGGAGGACACCCCCCCCCCCCCCCCCACCCCCTTCGGATTTTTTTAATATATACAAGTTACACGTAACAAAGAGAGAAAGTATATTAATAATGACAAGCCTTTTTGTAGCGGGGTGCTCCATGAAGATGTACTGAGGGACTTGTTCATGAGTTTTTTTTGTTTCCTTTTTTTAATTTTGAAAGATATATGATGGTGTTCTTTTTTTTTTCAATATGGAAACACTGTATTTGAGCTAATATGAAATGCTTTTTAGTATAAATCAATGCTCTAAAGAGACTCATAAAAAGGAAGATGAGAATCATGAGATATATTTCCACGTCCTAAACCCATCTTTTGCCATCATCAAATTATCTGTTGATATCGCATTAAATGGGGAA
Source organism: Eucalyptus camaldulensis (assembly GCA_019915185.1). NCBI lineage: Eukaryota > Viridiplantae > Streptophyta > Magnoliopsida > Myrtales > Myrtaceae > Eucalyptus > Eucalyptus camaldulensis. The sequence goes on from JAHSVA010000005.1 coordinate 18,818,663, forward strand.
CAAACACCTTTCCAAGAAAAGCTGTCTCTCTCTTCCCACATTGCCCAGTCTCTGTCACTTCTATCTTTGACGATCCCGACACCAGCATCCATGCAAGATGGCCACCACAATATAAAATCCTTGCGCTTGTACTGTATGTGTGCGCTATTGCTTTTGCAGACAAATTGAAGCAATGATCATGCACAAGAAAAGAGTCGCTTTGGTGGTTCATTTTTTTCTTTAGTACCGTCGATACTAGGCTTGAAACTTCAGCCAAATGTCAAAAGTTAGTGGCCCAAATCAAGTTGTGAGAATACTCCGCGCAATCCATCGATAAAATGCCTGATGAACTCATCGATCATGAGTTTCGAATGATAGCAATTTGAATGAAGCACATAAGAAATGGCAATGATCGATTGATTTGAAGCATAACCTAAAGTTAAAGACCAAGTTAAGAAGGATCCATCAATTGGGGAAAACTGATATTAAGAAATTAGTAAGAGTTGTAAATTATCCTTAAGAGTAGTGTAAATTGTTAGAAATTGTTGTAGAGGAAAATCATAATGCATAGTAGATTGGTCCAGTTAATGGCAAGAAGAATTAAGGAGAGACATCACCAAATCACAACAACAGCACGAAATCAGAAAAATCAATCAATCATTTCTAAGGATGGGACCTTTTGACTTGAATTTAAATTCCAAATTAGATTAGGTTTCTTGATTGTTATATTAATCTTTGTTTATCCAAGAACCCCAGTCAAATTTTATAAGTTCTTTACTTTCTCTACCCATCCTATCATCTTCATTAGCAGTTCATGTTTGGTTTTAGTCGTCGAGACTTCAAGCATGGCTTTTAAGTATATAAGGTGCACGTTGTTATGCTTCAGTAAAACTTCATGCAAATTCCTTGTTATTTCTGACCTACCATTCACGTGTCGTTGGTAATTTAAATCTCGAAAAGTTCTTGAGGCTTCAAGGCATACTCGAATCAATTTACTTCAGACTTGAAGTCGAATTTTACATTTTAATCAGCCATTGATCACCTTCGGCTGCACTTTAATTACCAAGTAAAACATCGAGTTTCTGGGGACCATTACCTTGCAAAATTTCAAGTAACGTGTCTATGGCGACCACAATGGGAGGATATAATGTCTCGCCGAACTCCTAGGAGCATGTTTGCTGCGGGATTATGAAGCCAACGACCACAATAATTAGGAGTTGGGTGTAGTCGTTGGCTTCTAACCCAACATAAACCGCTAGGCCAAGGGAAGACCGAGGAAATGATAGGCCACAGTCTCAATCTACGGCTGAAAGTGCGCATGAAGTAGGCTGAGCATGGATCTAAGATAGACCTTAGAAATGAACTGAATCGAATATACTTAATCGATTCTAGTCTGATTCATAGTCATAAATTTTTGGAAGTGGGTAGTAATGGTCCGGTTCTCAATTCCGGATGTAGAACCAAACCGAACAAGGGAACCAAACCAGATAACAGGATTGAGAAACCCTAATTCTCTTCTTTTAATTTTACTTTGCACCTTCTATTCTTCTTGTTGCCGTCTCTTCCTCTAGTTTTGCTCTCTCATTCTTTGCTCTGCTTCTCCCACTTCTTCACATTTCGTCGACGGGCATCAAACATTCAAAGCTCGCAGACCTCCTGTAGATTAGTCACATAGCCATAAAAAGATTAAAACAAAATAAAAATAAAGATGCTTAAGCTCCGTTTCTCTGATTACATCAGATACATAGGTTTTCAGAGGCATTTGCATTGTGTAATCGAAGAATCGAAGTCTCAATCAACATTCTCAATGAATAAAAAATTTCAAAAAAAGAAAAAGGAATTGGTCAGTTCCTAGGTAGATTCTAAAATCGAATTGAACCGATATAACTAATTCTAAAGTCTATGGAATATGTTCCAAGTTTCAAAGTTAAAAACAGATCTCGACATGGTTTCGAATTACCCATTTAAGAACCACTCATCCTTGACATGAAGATCCCTTTATTCAGTTTACTCATATCATCTTTGAAATTCAAGATAAAACCTCAAAAGGATTAGACAAAGGATTTGAGGAACATGTATGCTAGTGTTAGGGCTAAATATTCTAAGTTAGTTGAACACACCACCTAGATGAATCATGCTCAGGTAATTTGGTAAAAGAAACCAAATATCAAGTCATAAATCACGTTGATCAATACATCCATATGAAAATAACTGAGATTTATCAAGTTGATAAGATGATAACTGCTCCCATGACTAACAAAGTAGTTGAATAAGTGGTTGAAACCTTAAAGCCAACCTTTGAAAAATAGAGATTCGTCGGCAACAATTTTACAACTGATGTCGGGAGATAAATCGACACCTTTGACAAAATGTAATGGTCCGTAAGAATTCTTCATGCATTACCTTAACAGTGGAGAGGTAGTTGTTCCGGCAGTGGGGGAAAAAAAGGGGAATTAGTTGGGTCCATTCCAGATTGACGTGTCCTTTTGTGGATCGGTCGTTGTCAGACTCAAGTATGGGCAAAAGCGGCAAGGCCAGTGGTGACCTTAAAAACAGGAAAAAAGGTAACTTAGGGTTTCACTCGTGTCATTGTGAATAGTGTTCAGCAATTTTAAAGGATTTTTCATCATTTTTTTCTCTGTTGGATTTATTTTTTATATAAAAAAAAACATATGGACTTCATATGACGTCTATTGATCTTAGAGCTGTCCAAAAAAAAAAAAAAAAACCAACAACAAAAGGCAATCAATTCAGACATCTCTTGCTCGGGAAAGGTTCTCCCCCTGAGAAATATGAAAATCTAATGGAAGGGCAACTGAACGAGTAAACTTTGTGTTTAGTTGAGGTTACCGAAGAAAATATTGTATATTTTTTTTCCACTAAGCAGAAATAGAAAAGCAAGATGCCTAAATAAAGTGTCGGTTAAACATCCATTTTCAGCGTTCTAAATGTAACATGATAAATAATTTTAATATCAGTTTCGAGAGAGACTCAAACTCAACCTAATACCAGAACTTTCTTTTTCATTTATACCCTTCGATTCGATTTTTCATTTTTCATTTCTCCTTTTTTTCCTCCTAGTCTTGAGTATGCAGGAGGTATTTTAGTGTGTTCGTGATTGTGAAAATCACAACAAGATAATTTAATCAATATAGTTCTTCCGTACACATTTTTCTGCTTCATATATAACACTATACGAACTATTTCGGTTTTTATTGCTTTAATATATTATTATCATCTTAATTGGAAGATATGGGATTTTGACTTTTGGCTTATACAACCTTGAGCCCTCCCATCTTAATAGCTAGCTTTTAAGAACTAGGAAAAAAAACTGAAGAACCTCACGTAACTGGAAAAATAAAAATTCACTGGGGATATTCATATTTGGAACGACTTTTGCTTTTTATTTTAAGCCTTACAGCTTATTCATTTTAAATTTTACACATGTAAAATGCTTGAGATCTTTTAAAATTGTTTTATACTATACGTGCATTTGAATATAAACTTCTCATATAATTTTTTGAAATTTGGACGATATATTAAATTCTGATGTGAAAGTAAAAGATCGACTTTGATTCTTTTGAAGTCCAAACAAACAATTAAAATCTTAAATTGCCATACCCATGAATAGGTTCAAAAAACGGCTTGGACATATACATGGGATTGAATGGTAAATCCCTCGGATCTAATGCCTCGTCCTTTATTTGGGAAAATACGGCAGATTAGAATGAATACACATCCAAATCCAACGAGTTTTTTGGTGAACCCAGGATACGTTTGGACAAAAGATTACAAAATCAAAGAAATAACTCCAAAAAAAAAAAAAAACCTTAATCCACTTGCAATTGATGGTTGCCCTTATCCATCGAGATTATGGCGGCATACACGATTTATTTATTACGACATGTACTTAAGCCTAACCGTGCTCGTGTTGTAATTAGACCAAACGGTCTAGAAACAAGGAGTAAATGTGTTGCTTGCGATTGACATTTTCGACTCATTTATGATACACTTAGACACGCTTAATTGAATAGGCTAACATGCTACTCTTATCGGCACAATAGGTTTAGGTACAATTCGACATCTAATGCACATTTAGACACATATTACTTGTCTGTATATGTTTGTATCTCACATGTATCCCACTTCATAAACATGTAATGTTTGGATTCTAAAGATATGACACGATTAATAAACGTGTCATTGTTTGCCTAGGCTTAAACTTGACATGCTACATCACCATTATGACATATGAACACATGAATTGTTCGTTCTGATTGCAACCGTTACCGCGATGGTTGACGACTATCCTTAGTGACAACTATGGTGGTTGCTAGTTGAGTGAGAGAGAGAGACCTAAACAATCACTATGACAATAGTCGCTTTTGAGAGACCATAGTCGGCATCAATATTGACGCGTTGCATGCCATCCATCAACATAGAATAACAATATCTGTCTCTTCTTATTCTTTTTTTTCTCGATAAAATCATCTCACTCTAATGTTCATTTTAAACTGGAGGTTAGAGGTGTGCAAAGGAATTGTAAACCACTTGGACTACCCAAGAACCGGTGGTTCTTAAGGGAATTAGTCCGATTCTCAGTTCCAAATTATTGGAGTTAGTGGATACTAATCCGGTTCCGGGTTCCAAGTGTAGAACCACCCACCCGGATGGGACCTATAATATATATAATATATATAATTTTTAATTTATAAAATTAAAAATCCTAAATCCCTAGACTACTTATTAGTATTTAAACTCCTTTTGCCCACTAATAATAAGTTTAGTAAGTGTGCTCTCTTGCTTACACACTTCCTAACATATTAATATTACTGATTCATTGGCTTTAACTAGGAGTGTTTTTGATGAGGTGATCCCGTTATGTAAAGCGTGAAGCTTGGTAGGATCAATTCTATCAACCCACTTAGGAATGGACTGGATCGACAGTTTGGTTTTGGTTCGGTTCCTGGATGGATCTATGGAATCAATAGACGATTCTCAGTTCCAATTTTTCGGAAATAATCTTTAGTGGACGGTTTCTAGATCTAAGGTGGGAACTACTCACTCAGACCATACTTACCCCTACTAGAGTTGATCAATGAGTTGGAGGCTCATTTGGACATGAGAGACTTGGAAAGTAAAGCCTGGCCTGCCCAAGCTTGGCCCAAGACGGCCATGTCTAATGATCACCCCTAATTTAAATCACTCCCAAATTTGGCTTGAAACGTTGGCGAAACATTCTAATTAGATTGCATAAATTTGATAGAATCAATGGGGTGTTTTATGTTAGACGAGAATGTGAATCTCAAAGTCATTTGTTCTTCTGCTGTTTTTTCTCCAAGCAGAGGCTAGGAGCATGCCTTGAGGCTCCTAAGTCATAGTGGATAGGGGTGTGTAAAAGAATCAGGACTTGTCCGGATCGCTCGAAATCAGACCGGAATCGCTCGGAATCAATGGTTCTTAAAGGAATCGGTCTAGTTCCAGGTTCTATGGGCAGATTTTCCCACTCACCTAATCGGACCGGACTGGTTATATTATAATAATATATTAATTTTTAATATTAAAAAAATTCAAAATTAGCAAATCTAAAATTTAGGGCTCTGATCACAATCTTGTCTCAATTCACTACTCTCCTACTCCATCTCGTCTTTCTCAGTTCAAAATCTCTCTGAGCTCCCTCTCCCTCTCTGATTCACCTCTGGATCTGCTCATTTCCCTTTGAGTCCTAGTCCGAACTCAGCAAAACAGTGAGTTAATTCTCTTTTCCTCCCTCGAACTTGAACTCTCTCTCCACATCGTCGCCACCTCCGCATTCACTGTCACTATCATCCTCTTTGTTGTTGGGCTCATCTCGCTTCTACCTCCCCTCTTCCTCCTCCCCCTCCTCAAGCTTCTCCCTATCATCCTCATCTTTAGGGACGAGCGAACTCTAGGTCTAAGAATGACTCATCGTCCCCGTTGTCCTCCTCATTATCAGCCTCGAGGGAGGAGTGGGAGACGACGGAGGTGGTGGCCAAGATGGTGGTGGTGGCTGGGACAGAAGCGGAGCGAGGGTTGCGACTAGTTGAATGCGAAAAGGGGAAAGCATGGAGGTTGGACCGGCTTTATGGATTCATCCAGGAACCGGACTGGACCGGCGGTCCGATTCTCGGATGGATCCATGCAACTAGCGGGCGGTTTCCAATTTTAATTTTTCGGAACCGATTCTTAACAGGTGGTTTTCGGTTCTAAGTTGGGAACCGCTTAGCAAGCATGCAAAGGAAGCTTTTGGCGAGATGAAAGGAAAAAGTTAGCTTTGGAATTCCACCATCAATTATTTGTGGAGGGAAATGAACTTTGGGGTTTCATGACAACTGGCCCTCCGCAACCAAAAAGACTTGTAGCTTCTGCATTGCCCTCTGTCACTATCAGAGTCACTTTCACTCCATTGCTGGAGGTGCATCCTGGTCACTTTTTACCTTATATAGAATCTCAAGCCTTTGCAATCAGTTGTGGGTTTTGGATGGATTGACTCGAGTCTTGATTGGTACAGCTTTGGTTTAAGGTTGATGATTTAACGTTGATGGGTTTACTTCCGCAGACACTAATTGGTATAGGAAATTGAATTTTTTTTCTTCTCTCTATCTTTGTGAGTGCGTGTGTGTGTGGTTATGCAGCTCTCCTTGACGATCTTGTTCTGCAATAAATTATTTGACATGTCAAAAAGGAGAAATTGATTGGTTTTTGTACAAATAAATCAAGCCTACACATCTCACTCTCTCTCATATAAAGTCACAGTTTTGTCATTAGTAAAAAGTGTTTTTTTTTCCCTACACAGGTCATGTGTTTCACAAATTCAGAATTATCAAGCTTTGTTAGCAAAATACTCATATATCACGTAAAATATGTGTTGTTCGATAATTTTCTATAAATCTTCACCTCCCTTGCATTGTGAAATTATAAATACTCATTCTTTTTTGGAATAAAATGAATCATCTACATATAGAAATTACGATGTACTATACTCGGGGAAAATCATTTTAATTTTTAACTTACTTCATATCTTTTTATTAGTCGATTAATGACATAACATATCAATCATTATGTACGTACAAAAATATAATTATGTAACATCATACCCGTGCAAATACTTAAAATACTTATATTATTACCTCATTAAATAGCACATCATAATAACAAAAAGCACTTATTAGGTGCGAAATTTTCGTAGGGTTTTGTAAATTTAAAATTTAATCGATCATGTTCTGACTTGTAAATCTTTCTTATTTATAATAAAATGGATGAAACTCATGATAACACGGTTGTTAATTCCATTATAAGAACTCCAAGTAGAATATTTATTAAGTGAAGTACCTTTAGAATTGCCGATGTGAAAAAAAAAATTGAAAGAAAAATCACTTGCAATTTCCCTGATGTTATGTTGATTATTATTATTATTTTTTTGTGATCGAGAAAGATTTTCTAATATTTTATACCTAACATGTTTGGTCCACACCACACTGATGTAGCAATGGCAGGACATTCGGGGAACACAATGATAAGTGGTGTTCAAACGTGGGGGCCGCCCTTCCGGCCCCACCACGCCTTTGTTTGTTTGCTTTCCACTGTCTCTCCTCCCCAATTCCAATCTTCAATCTTCGCTCAGAATCACTGAGGGCCACCACACTGTTGTCATTTTGCTTTGCTTTTTGTTCTTGATTTTTTCCACCTTTTCCTTTCCTGAAATTCATGGAAGGAGTTCAAAGTAGAAAATCACACTTGGAAAAAGAGGAGAGCTAGAAAAAGAGGGAGAGCGATAGAGAGAGGCTCTTTTGATAGAGAGAGTTTTCAGAAGGAAGCCTCAGCAGTTTCCGATACTCTGGAAATTGTCAGGAACTTCAGCAATTTCAGAAACTTCTCTGATAATTTCCTGATGGGACATGTTATTTTGAGTCACTTTGCCATAATCGATACGAAGGGTAAATCTCAGATTTGTCAAGCCAATCAAGAATTAAGGGCAGAGTTCTATTTCTGGGGTCCTGATGTTTTACATGGCCAAATAACCCACTAATTGTGTGCATTCTCAAAATTTTCCATATTCAAATTTTAGGCACCTGCTTGATGGTGGGTTTGCAGGTTTACTGCTCAAGTAGTCAGATTTGAGGCCCAAGTTATAGTTCAGGTGCGAAGTAAGGGGATCAAGGATTATTTGTATATCCAATCTCTTACTCTACTTCGCTCGTTTCTACCGATGACGATATTGAACACTGAAAACTCTTATAGCATTCGACTGATCTCGCAGGGTCACGACAGTCTCCTCGTCACAGTGCAACTAGATAATTTTCGTAGAATAGGCCGTTAAGAGGGGGGCTTAAGGAAGTTTTTGACGTTGGGGCTTGGTTATACGACCATGCTTCCCTCAGTATATACCGTCACGAAAACATAACCTGCCCAGCTAATCTGGGTTCGATCTACCTCTACTTGCTTGGAAGGAGCATCATTTTTAGATGGGAAAATTACAAAAAACAGGAGGCTTGCTTGTGCTTGTCTAATCTCCTTCAATCATCTCACGCTCTCGATCTAATGATACATCGACATCAATCTTATTTTCAAAGTTTCTGCTTGCTTCGCCCGCAATTTCCACATAGATGAATCAAACTTCATCGCATTGACAACACTGACCTTTGACAAGGCCAGTTCTTACACCCCCCACCTCCCCCAAACCAAAAAATCGATATGATCAAAACTAAAGCAATGGAAAACCATATGATTACCGAGTGCTTATCGGCAAGCGATGTTGATTTGGTAATGGCAGTAACAAGACCTCGGCCATTATAGTGCCCTTGTAGTTGTAGCACCACAAAACGGCATATCCCCGGGAACGGTACCCAATACACTGGCCCAACTCCAACTCCAGCGAGACAGCTCAGTAATGAAAGAAGATGCAGGTAACAGTCCATGTCCTCACAAAACAAGCAACATCAACCTTTGCATTTGTGCAGCCCATAGCAAGGGCTGACTGATTCATATAAGCAATCCAAAGCATTTCCTCCCGTATGCGAATCGTCAAAGTCGATATGTTCACAGGTATCATGTCCTAATCTCGTTTTCATTTGTTCATGCTGTCATACGCTGCCTCAAGTTCACCTTCTGTCTAGATTCTGTACCCAATTCAATATCTCAGTACAATCCTAAATATTTGGAGGCCCAAAACTCAAGGCGCTCTCGTGCTACATCTCACCAATTGGTGGGCCTACTTGACACCTCTCTGAGGTGAGGCTCTGACCTGTACACCAAAAAGGGTACATGCCAACAAACCAAGCTGATGCGATCTCAGCTCTGAGGCATTCGCTTGACTTGCAGATCCCTATCACTCTCATGTTCAAATTCAGTAGTGACCTGACCACCAATTCATGTGATGTTTTCTGGCCTCCCAAACATCCTGTTGCTGAATATCTGAATATCCTCACCAGGGGGGATGATTCCAAGAGTTTCAATCCGTAAACACAGGCTTCTCATCATAAAAAGCACATGAAAGCAAAAAGCCCCTCAGCAAGATAGTAAAGTGAGCTAGACTAATCACAATTACTTTTGATCAGAACAGCACCTTCATTTAGTCCATTGGAGAGAGTAACTCTAATGTGACCATCGTAATCCTCCTCACTTCATGCAAAAGACATGAACATTTATGCTAAAGTGCATGAATCCTCCAATTCTGTCTTTTGTTAAATCTGGGTATTGGACATACTAGTTTCAGATGTCATTGAATATAGGCGACGGTACATGAATGACAGAACTACGAATGCAGCTGCCAGCGAATAGCCATATGAGAACTTTCAGAAACAAAAAACATGTCCGCTTAAAAAGAGAAAAAGAAATTGGTAGCATCTCTAGCAATAATTGGCTGTCCTCATGAAGAAGAATGCAAGCAATTGACAATCTAGCAACTTACAATAGCAACAGCATTACTCCGCTTGTGGGTTTAACTTTCTAAGTACTTCTTCTAGTCAGATGCTCGTTCAAATCACTTATTTGATGAAGCTTATTCAAACATCGTCTGACTAGGCGAATTCAAGTGGATTTCAGCATTAAAGTCATGCATCCCAAGTTCAATCACTTCCTAATTCATGCATACAAATGAATAAGCTGAATCCAATGAAAGAAAACACACTTGGTCAAGAACTAAAGTTGCAGACCAGAGTGCATGACAGAATTACAATATGATAATTACTCCTGAAGCACAAGTGTAGTTGAGTAGATCAATGCAACAGGCAGCAGTGGAATTCTCCATTCCAAAACCTTAAGAGTCAAAATTATCCATTTCTGAAAAATGAAACTAGGCAAAAGAAGAAGAGAACTTATAATCATAGAACAAAATCATATGAAGGCCATCATAGCCTCAAATCTGGGAAGAAGATCAGAAATTATAGCAAGTCAAGTATGATCTCACTTGCACTCAACCCCAGCTTCAGCAGCACGGCGTGGCTTGTTCTTTCGCCTATTCCCATTTGTTCGGTATCCAGCGAATTTGACTGCATCATTGGCACTTGGTTTAGTTTTGATACCATTTTCTTCTTTGACAGAATCTATACTGTCTTTGGCTTGTGCAGACCTTTTCCTCTTCCTTCCATTTTCAGTGGCAGCCTCATTTTTCACATCCTTCCCAGAGAGTGAATCTTTGGTGAGCTCAACAATTTCTTCTACCTTATCAGTTTCGTGATCATTGACTTCAATATCTTCCTTCACTGGCTTCTGTGGCCTTCCCCGTTTTCTAATTCTCGGAACCTTTTCTTCTTCGCCGCTCCCAGGATCTTCACGAGTCACAAGTGTCTGCTTCTTCCCTCTTCCTCTGACTCTACCCATGAGTCAATATAGCAGAACCTGATGCCCAGTTTTGAAATATTTCTGCAGAGCAAGGAAAAGGCCACACTCACGACTACTACAAATGTAAAGATACAATCTCTTCTCTTTCAGGGACAAGGGGACATACTTGAACTCAATAAATGCAATGATGTGCACCAAATAGGCATACTAGGTACAAAAAGGAGAACATTAGCATTCTCGCAAATCTCGTACAAGATTTTATGTATAAGCATGTAAAAATTTAGCTCAGCTTGAAATAATCCCAACAAAAGGTAAAAAATAGGGTTGAAACCCTGCGCCATAAACTGCCAGCCACTGAAAGAGCACCAGATTTTAAAGTCAATTAAACAATATAAACGACTTAATCAGAGTCCTGACACAAATCACAAAGTATTGTCTGCAGCTCACAAAATGAGCTTCGTATCAGACAAATCAAGAACGGAAAAATCGTAAAAGCATCCCACCCTCATGCTCGTTCTTATCATATACCAATCCGAAACTGAGATTTGCAGAGCCGAGTACTCATAGCAGAACTTGAACCGCAAGTCATTTCTCCACTAAATATTGTCAAAACCCGGGGCTAACTATTCGAAACAAGAGAAGGCAAAAACCCAGATGAAACAACCCTCCTTTCTGGTGTCTTAAGTGTGTAACCGATAGAAACACCCGAGTAGAAGTTTGAGCCAAAGCTCCCGAGATAGCAGCATAACAAAAAACAAAATCGATTTGATCTGCAAGTCACGTTCTTCAAGATTCAATATGTTTTCTCCTCAGCAGCCAAACAGTAATCATTCCACATACCATTTTTGAAGCGTACAAGCACGAGATAGAGAGCTGACCGTTTTTCTTTACGATGATGAGGAAACAGCTACTCCGTGCATCTTCAAATCCAAAGTTGATCCGCCGAATCTGGGTGCTCGATCAAGAACCGATTTCAATCACCAACCCCAGCTGGGTGCGTGCTCTGATGGGTTCAAACCAGCGTGAGGAGCAGCAGCAGCAGCAGCAGCAGCAGCGGAAGCTTATGGAAGCTGGAAAATTGCTGAAGAAGCAACACCCACAACAGCTAAAGGAGGAGGCACCGGATCAGAGGAGAGAACAAAGCGAAAAAGACGAAGATTTCAGAGGAAGGCAAGCGTAAAGATGGAGGCTTGGGGGCGGGTGGGGTCGTGGCTTCTGCGGAGCCTCGTTGAGCAAGAGAAGGGCTTAGACGCGGAGAGGCAGACGCGGAGACACAGGGAGAGGAGAGGGAGGGGTTAAAAAGATGCGTCTTTTTCCATATAAGGGGGGGTCGCGCTCGCTTGGAGTCAAGCAGCGAGAGATTTCTTGGGTGGAGTTGAAGCTTCACTCCAATATAAAAACGTACTGCACCACGTCCTTTGATCATCTGAATTCGAATCTACGTTTAGTACACTAGGCTTGGAGGGGGGTTGCGCACGAAATCGCATACGGACAGCTGGGGCGCGTGTCTGCGCTGCTGTGGATGTTCTACATTAAGAAAGAGAAAAACGCTGACAACGTGTGGAGGAGCGAGAGAGAGAGGCCCTGGTCTTGGTTCACACTGCTGCTTGCTGTGCCGCGAGGCATTCTGTCCTTTTCTCCCCCCGCTTTCCTTTTTTTTTCCCTTTGTTTATTTTTCTCTCTCTCCCTTCGGTGTTAATGAATGTCGATGAAGATTCGATGGAGCCATTAAGATTGACTGCCATTTCTTCTTTTTTTTCTAAGAAAAAGCGAAAAGGGAAAGAGGAGAGGAAGGGGGGGGGGGGGGGGGGGAGTGATGTTCACTGTTTCGAGCAGGAGCAGAGAGGCACGGGATCACCAGCTGGAGGGGAGCCTGATGGGCGCTGAATTGTCTCGGCACGGGGGCATTAATCCCCCCCACCCTTCCCCTGATTTGGGGCATGTTATCAGCTTCTCAGTTTAGGGCAAATTAAGGACCCTGGCATGATGACTGAAAGAGACGGGGCTGTATTCGGTGGGCGGGATATGATAACGGGTCCTATTTGACATCTGTTTAAGTACAATTTATTTGGACATAGTGACTACGCGTAATACGACACGAGAATGATTATGTGCATGAGAGCTGCATACTTTCCTTAATTTATTGTCTTACGAGTTCCTCAAGGACACTAGTTGACAAAATAATTTGATACTACTGGATATTCGACGGCCACGAGAGATATTGAGTTAGATAAAATTTGGTCTGTGTTTTTTCTCAATCTTTGGGCGGAGTTTCCTCCAATTAGGTCTTTGATTTGGGTAGTCCGTTGCAAAAATATATAATAAAAAAAATCCACTTACAAACCCCTCTCTCTACACCATGGTGGTGGTCACATCCTAGCTAGGTTGTCCATTAGATCCATATATAGCAACTAAGAGAGAAGGAGAATTGGTTGAAGTGTAACCGAGTAGAAAGTTTACAACTTCTACAAGAAGTTTGTGTTGTAGATATAATTTTTGCAGACGATATATTTAGATATAAACAGTATATATGTGAGAGAGAAATTTATAGAGGTTCAATTTGGCTTTGCCTAAGCCTCTTCTTGCTTGAGCAACCCAATAAAGTCGCATCTACTAGTTTCAACGCGTATTACAGTTTGTCTCCATGATGAACATATTTTTCCCGTAGCAAGACTAGTCTCTGATGTTGGCCCCACTCAAGGAATAACCATAATCCTTCTACTCTGCCCCCACAACAGCATTAGAGCTCATGTATATGTAAGGGTTAACATAACGGAAAACCCAAATCTAGTACATCAGTATTAATCTATCTCCACGATGAACATGTTTTTCCTATAGACAACCTATTGCAAGACTAGTCTCTTTGATGTTGGCTCCACTCAAGAGATAACCATAATCCTTCCACTATGCCCCCACAATAGCACTAGAACTCTTGTACATGTAAGGGTTAACATAACAAAAACCTAAAGCTGGTACATCAGTGATAATCTGTCTCCACGATGAACAAGTTTATCCTATAGACAACCTATTGCAAGACTAGTCTCTTTGATTTTGTCCCCACTCAGTAAAAACCATAATCCTTCTACTATGCCTCCACAATAGCACTAGAGCTCTTGTATATATAAGGGTTAATATAAAGAGAAATTCAAAACTGGTGCACCAGCGATGAATTTATCCAAAACTAATTTTTTTATCATAAAATCCACAAACTAATACATGTGTGCATATTTATTAACTCTTGTCAAATATTACCATTAAATTGCCGACTTGCATGCCATGTAGACTTACAAGATTAATTAACAAATTAATATCACATAAAACTTCTAACTAGTAGAATTATGATAAATTTACTTCAAATTAGTATACATATGACAAATTTATCCCAAACTAATTTTGGGTCAAACTGGTATATGCGTGACATACTTACCCTCTGTTAGTTTTAATCAAATTGTCATAGGTAAAGTTATGGTCTTGACCACATAATCAAGTGCCTCGAAGTAGGTTTATAGCAAACTTTCAAGTAAAATTATGTCACGTCGCATTATTTGAGGACCATAATTTTACTTATTACCATATTTTTATGCTTTGGGGTGCTTGTATATTTTGGTAAAATTATGTTGCTATGCACCATTTGAGGACCATAGTTTGGACTTTGAGGCAAAGCATAGGAATTGTGCTCGACAAATTTATGCTAATTGGAAGAAAACTATACAAGGATAAATATTTAGGAATTGCTTTTGGAGAGCTACATATTCGAAAAATTGTCACAGCAGAAATTAGTTTGGGGAAGCCCAAATTATACAAGTGCCTTGAAGCAGTCTTCAAATTATTTTATGGAGAAATTATGGTCTCCATTAGCCACCGTCAAGTTGTCACAGCTAAAATTCTTATCCTTCATTAGTTTCCATCCAATTTCATCTAGATTTATCAATAAAAGTTATACCTCAAATGCTTAGTAACCTCTTTTGAATGGGATTTAGGATTCTAAAAATTATGGTGTAATGTCTTTGAAAAGGCACTGCTCATGCTTACCTTGAAGAGGGAGTATTGATAGAAGGTCAACTAAAACTCACAAGGGCTTAATTCATCTTAATGTTCTTATACGAGATGCTACATTTGGGCAGTGATTAGGCCATATAGTGGTGCTTGGTTGAGCCATCTTGTCAAGAGTACGAAAGTGTCGCTACAGAGTTATCGTAATTTGCACGATCTTAGATAAAGATAATGATAAATGACTCAATGGAGAGGAAGATGATCTAGAGTTCTCACTAAATTTAACGGTAACATTTTACTGAAGTTAATGAAGGGTAAAAGTGTCACAGGCATACCGGTTTGGATTTTTTTGTGACTTAAAAATTAATTTTGATAAATTTATCACAAGTGTATTGGTTTAAAGTTTTTCATGATATTAACTTGTTAATTGATCCATGTGAAGCCATGTGATATCCAAGTCAGCAATTTAATGGAAATAATTACGGAAATTAACGAAATGTAAATATGTTGTCCGTGTATCGATTTGGAGTTTTTTGTGAAAAAAAAACTTAATTTAAGTTAAATTTGTTGCTAATATATCAATTTGGGTTCTTTTGTGATATTAACCTATATTTAATCATCCCAATTCGAACGCTGGACTATTGAATCTGTAGTGCTGCATCGATATTGAGTTTTCTTGAATGATGTAAGCCACTAATCTACAAAATCTACTTCACAAGATATCTTCAAATCAGTCCAGTGGACCAGCATGTACGGATCTTCCACGTGAAGCAATATATGCATAAAATCATGAAATATCAAGTCGAAATTAGGTCTGCCGTGACATGCGATATACAGTGGCTGGGGTCCCGAATGATTTGATCTCCACGAGCGTATGTTAGTTCCATGTGCATTTCTTCCTTTTTCAGCAATCATAATCATTCTTGAAATATGAAGATCTGCATTTGAAAGGATCATGGACTCAAGTCGGGTAAAACATAATCCGTAGAAGATTTCCACCTGCAATGCTGCTTCCGTTTTCACTTGAGAACTCTGCTTTAACAAGGTCGTGATCATCAAAATGATCTAGGGTTTACAATGGTAGAGAGAGAGAGAGGACAATGACAACAAGCGGCGACGGCAAAGAAGGAAGAGTGACAATTGTTGGTAGTTTGTTTATAAAACAAATGAAAAGGTGCCTTGTCTCATATCGAAAAAATGTGAGTGCACACGTGGATGAGATTTGGTACTAACTAATGATCATTATTTTTATTTATTGAAAAAAATTCGGATTTATTTTTATAAAAAATTAACTATAAAGTCTTGTTGAAATGGTGTGACTGTTCATGAAAAGTTACAGTTATATTTTTTTATTTTTTATTTATTTAATTTCGATTTTTTTAATGTATTTTCAACGTAACTTTTAAGACGTACTTGTTCATTTTGCAACATTTCCCGAAAGGTTGTCTTTGTCCTCTTTTGCAACCTTTTGAAAAGATTTTGCAATATTTCCCGAAACGTTGTCTTTGTTCTTTTTTGCAACCTTTTGAAGAGTTACCTTTATTTAAAAGAAAATGATAAAACGTTTGTTTTTAGATAAAACTAACGTCTTCTTCCATTTTTTCATTTTCTTTCGAAAGAAACTATAGTCATTGTTTTTAATTATTTTCTACGAGAGATCTTGGAGAAATACTAGAATTGCTATATAATATTATCATTTGAGACTTTGTTGTATCCTGGAGGAAATTTGTCGGTGACCGTTAATAACGTTGTGGGGCAAATAAATTCTTAAAGAAAATAATATCACGCCTCAAAGTCAGACTTGATTACTCTAAAGATCCAACTTCATTATTCTACCCAATTCGAAGTCATATTTTCCCAACAACAATGACAGTAGCTAGCGACTGCAATGAAGACGATCGAATGAAACCAACGATGGCGACGATGGCTGGTGGAGGATTGTCAAAGTGGGGAGATAGAGAAAGCGAGGATGACGGCAAGCTAAGAAATGACAATGACGACAGCAACACGGATGGAAGGGGTGTGGCGATAGAGGGAGTAGAGAGAGATTTCTTTCGTCGGGAAAAAACTTACAACAAGTTGGTCTAATGTTGTGTATGCAATTATCTCGTACAGTATATGTGTCTAATGTTATACTCGCGACGTACCATATTAAGACGTACTTGTTCATTTTGCAACATTTCCCGAAAGGTTGTCTTTGTCCTCTTTTGCAACCTTTTGAAGAGATTTTGCAACATTTCCCGAAAGGTTGTCTTTGTTCTTTTTTGCAACCTTTTGAAGAGTTACCTTTATTTAAAAGAAAATGATAAATACGTTTGTTTTTAGATAAAACTAACGTCTTCTTCCATTTTTTCATTTTCTTTCGAAAGAAACTATAGTCACCGTTTTTAATTATTTTCTACGAGAGATCTTGGAGAAATACTAGAATTGCTATATAATATTATCATTTGAGACTTTGTTGTATCTGGAGGAAATTTGTCGGTGACCGTTAATAACGTTGTGGGGCAAATAAATTCTTAAAGAAAATGATATCACGCCTCAAAGTCAGACTTGATTACTCTAAAGATCCAACTTTATTATTCTACCCAATTTGAAGTCATATTTTCCCAACAACAATGACAGCGGCTAGCGGCTGCAATGAAGACGATCGAACGAAACCAACGATGGCGACGATGGCTGGTGGAGGATTGTCAAAGTGGGGAGATAGAGAAAGCGAGGATGACGGCAAGCTAAGAAATGACAATGACGACAGCAACACGGATGGAAGGGGTGTGGCGATAGAGGGAGTAGAGAGAGATTTCTTTCGTCGAGAAAAAACTTACAACAAGTTGGTCTAATGTTGTGTATGCGGTTATCTCATACAGTATATGTGTCTAATGTTATACTCGCGACGTACCATATTAAGACGTACTTGTTCATTTTGCAACATTTCCCGAAAAGTTGTCTTTGTCCTCTTTTGCAACCTTTTGAAGAGATTTTGCAACATTTCCCGAAAGGTTGTCTTTGTTCTTTTTTGCAACCTTTTGAAGAGTTACCTTTATTTAAAAGAAAATGATAAATACGTTTGTTTTTAGATAAAACTAACGTCTTCTTCCATTTTTTCATTTTCTTTCAAAAGAAACTATAGTCACTGTTTTTAATTATTTTCTACGAGAGATCTTGGAGAAATACTAGAATTGCTATATAATATTATCATTTGAGACTTTGTTGTATCCTGGAGGAAATTTGTCGGTGACCGTTAATAACGTTGTGGGGGCAAATAAATTCTTAAAGAAAATGATATCACGCCTCAAAGTCAGACTTGATTACTCTAAAGATCCAACTTCATTATTCTACCCAATTTGAAGTCATATTTTCCCAACAACAATGACAGCGGCTAGCGGCTGCAATGAAGACGATCGAACGAAACCAACGATGGCGACGATGGCTGGTGGAGGATTGTCAAAGTGGGGAGATAGAGAAAGCGAGGATGACGGCAAGCTAAGAAATGACAATGACGACAGCAACACGGATGGAAGGAGTGTGGCGATAGAGGGAGTAGAGAGAGATTTCTTTCGTCGAGAAAAAACTTACAACAAGTTGGTCTAATGTTGTGTATGCGGTTATCTCATACAGTATATGTGTCTAATGTTATACTCGCGACGTACCATATTAAGACGTACTTGTTCATTTTGCAACATTTCCCGAAAGGTTGTCTTTGTCCTCTTTTGCAACCTTTTGAAGAGATTTTGCAACATTTCCCGAAAGGTTGTCTTTGTTCTTTTTTGCAACCTTTTGAAGAGTTACCTTTATTTAAAAGAAAATGATAAATACGTTTGTTTTTAGATAAAACTAACGTCTTCTTCCATTTTTTCATTTTCTTTCGAAAGAAACTATAGTCACTGTTTTTAATTATTTTCTACGAGAGATTTTAGAAAAATACTAGAATTGCTATATAATATTATCATTTGAGACTTTGTTGTATCTGGAGGAAATTTGTCGGTGACCGTTAATAACGTTGTGGGGCAAATAAATTCTTAAAGAAAATGATATCACGCCTCAAAGTCAGACTTGATTACTCTAAAGATCCAACTTCATTATTCTACCCAATTTGAAGTCATATTTTCCCAACAACAATGACAGTGGCTAGCGGCTGCAATGAAGACGATCAAACGAAACCAACGATGGCGACGACGGCTGGTGGAGGATTTTCACAGTAAGGAGATAGAGAAAGCGAGGATGACGGCAAGCTAAGAAATGACAATGACGACGGCAACACGGATGGAAGGGGTGTGGCGATAGAGGGAGTAGAGAGAGATTTCTTTCGTCGAGAAAAAACTTACAACAAGTTGGTCTAATGTTGTGTATGTGATTATCTTGTACAGTATATGTGTCTAATGTTATACTCGCGACGTACCATATTAAATGAGAAATCACATCCTATATAGTATCCAATCAAAGAGTCATGATCAATGCCTTTAGTGAGCTAGAAAGAGCGGTCTCACTTGAAAACTACGCTTAAAAATAATGTACGGCGATGATGATGCTTAAGCAGCTTCCCCTAGCAGGTGAACCGTCTATTAATCGAAATAAGAACTTAATTGAACTCTCAATTACAACCCTCCTTATTAAATTTTCAAATATATATGCTTTAAAAAAAAAAAAAAGATGTCTAGATTCGATGATAGGCCCGATTGGGTGCTGACCAATGAAATTTTGTCACGGATGTCAAAGATGCCTCTCTCTCGTTTTTTTTTGTACCATAGCTAGAAGATAAGGTACTTGCTAATTAGCTTATCTTAGAAGATAAGATTGTGAACACCACTCTAGGAAAGTAAGATCGTGATACATCACGCAGAAAAATAAGGATTAATTTGTTTCATGAAAAATAGACGATTTGAAAAGATTTTCTTGAAAATGATCAGTTGTGTCGCTTGAAAAATTATTCAGTAAATAATATTTATTAATCAATAACAATTTATGTTTAAAATATTTTCATGGACTATGAAATTTTTTTCGTTTGTTCATTTTTGTAAGCGACATAGATGATCATTTTAGGAAAAATGTTATTAATGTCATTCATTTTTCATGAAATAAATGCACCTTAAAATTGTGAATAGCCTTTGAACCAAATCGATAGATCTGCTCATTGGTATAGCTACCCATGGGTGTGCCCTGACTCGCTTGAGCCAATCGGGCCAAAAAGGTAACACTTGGACAAGGGCATTTAGTTAGAAAGCTCGATCTAACTCTACCTTGAAAAATTATTATACATAAATTTCTATGGCATGCCTGGTTAATGAGTTAGGCTTAACCTTAGGGCTTGGTCTCGTCCAAGTTTGTTCAATGATCACCTCTAAAAATCAACCGATCAATTTTAGTTTGTTTTGGTTTATTTGTCTGGATAATGCTTTACCCGTACCTTGGGAGAAATTTTTTACAAGTAGGAATCTACCAAGCATAGTTATGGGCCTTCGACTTTTAATTCTTATCTCATGAGTCAATTCGATTCAAGGATTAGAAAAAAAAATACATATCTACTAAGTTGAATGTAGAAGAAAATTCGAATCCTAAGCAAATCTATTTGAACTTTCAATTTTATCGAAGCATAAGTTGTTATATTACACCTCTCGTAGTTACTAATTCTTTTCTCATATATGTATATTATATCTCTATGGTTTTACAGTTGTATAAAGAATTAATTGTAGAAGCAACCTTTGGTGCAAAATTTAGAATTCAAACGTTCTTGGACCTGCTCTTATAAGCAATCAATTTTTTGAAAAATGTTTTCCCAAGTCATTCATTTTCGCCAAAACAAATAACGGTTCTTACCTTTCATCAAGATTTTTTATCAACTTTTCTTAGTCTATCTTACTAATATTTGTATATGCAAATAAAAAACTTATTTAGGTATTTCGATTCTGTCAATTCTTAATTTACAATTATATATTTAAGAGTATAATTTACCCTTCGTACATTGATGTGAAACTATACCATAGACATGATACTCTCTCTTAAGGAAAATAACACCAATAATTCCTAAACTTTAGCCTAATGTGTACTGTCATTCATAAAATTTTAATTTATCAAATATGGTTTTTGAATTATTACTAAACGTTTAATATAGTTTCCATACTTTACGAAGAAGTTCATTGTCATTCCTAGTCAGTTCGAGTTGACAAAATTTGCTAACAGGTCTTTCAATTTGCGTTAAATAAAAAGGTGAGAAAAAAACAAAAAAATGTGTTCATAACAGAAGATGATAAGAAAATGGAATTCACAGTAACATGTTCTAATATTATATTGATCCATCATTTTAAAAGTACAATTCAGCATTAAATATTCTATAATATCAAATATCGTCTAATTTGTTGTTTGATCAAACAAATAAATTACACTGGACATTTGGAGGAAAATTGCTTAGTTAGTCCTACGTGGTATGCCCAACGTGGTATGCCATCAATTTCTAGTGAAAACTGACTGGAAATACTATATTGAAATTTAAAGCCAATGCTAATGACTAAATTGGTAAATTAAAAAGTTTATATTTGAATTGACATTCATAAAATTGATTTAGGACTGATTGAGTAATTTTTCTGACATTTAAGGATAGTTCAAGGATAGCAATGAAAGAATTAAAAATGCTAAGGAATGACATTTCATATTGAACCGATGTTTAGGGATTACTAGTATTATCTTTTCCTTTTTTTTTTTATTCTTTCCTTGGAGGATTTTTTTTTTTTGGTCCAATTATCAACGAAGGATATTAGTTGGACGGGAAAAGATACAAGACAAACGAGAATAAGTTGGTCATGTTCTAATATATTGTATTGATCCATTATTTCAAAAGTCCAATTCAGCATTAAATATTCTATATTATAAAATATCATCTAATTTGATGTTTGAACAAACAAATAGATTACACTAGACATTTAGAGGAAAATTACTTAGTCAATCTTAAACTTATTATATAGATGTCAATTCAGTCCCAGATTTTTCAATTTTGCTAATTCAGTCCTAAACCTTGATGTGAAATTCTTATATAGTCATTCCAATAAATTTTTATTAGAAATCGTTGATGTGATAATCTAGTTGCCCTACATGGTGTATTAGCAATTTTTGGTGAAAATTGATTAGAAAATCTATATTGGAATTTAACTCAAAAGCTTATGAGTAAATTGGTAAAATTGAAAAATTTATATTTGAATTGGCATTCATAAAATTGATTTAGGACTAATTGAGTAATTTTCTCAACATTTAAGGATAGTTCAAGGATAGCAACGAACAAATTAAAAAGTCTAAAGAATGACATTTCATATTGTACCGATGTTTAGGAATTATTAGTGTCATTTCCTCCTTTCTTTTTATCCTTTCCTTGGAGGATACATTTTTTATTTTTGTCCAATTATCAACAAGTGATGTTAGTTGGACGGGAAAAGATAAAAGACAAACAAGAATTAGGTGGTCATTTTTTTGTGGACCCCGCCTGCACCAAACCGTCACCCCCCCTGGCCCTGGGCACCCAAAAAATAGCCTCCTTTCCCCCAATGGGAAGCTGAGAGGCCTAGAAATTGGAAGGGCTAATTCAATAGCACTTACGTGTCACCAAGCGACAATTTCAATAAGTCAAGCTACCCTATTACCAAGATGATAGTCGTTACCTAAACATAAATTATTTCGTTCATTTAATGCCGTGTGATGTTTCACTAAACTCTCGTCCCCCTCCTTGAAACTTGACGATGTCAATGTGAATTTTCCCTTTTCGAGATGTCAATTTCATGTGTGGCATATGAGCATGTGATTATATATGTATCGGTTATTCGCGTTATTTCATATTGATATGAAAATGTCGCAATGTGATGATTAACGATGTTTCATTGAAAATAGATGAAAACATGTCGGTACGTGTTGATATTGAGTTGAGTCTTATACTCACAGAGTTTGTGCATTACTCTTAGAAACTCGTATCTTGTTCATGTCATACTTCCGTGTCATATTAGGAATTGCCACCTTTGCATACGAGCTAGCTATTGTATACTATTGTGAATTTGGAATAAGTAGAAAAATAGAGTTGAAATCATTGGTGGAGATTAATTTGACTAATTTTCCAATTGGAAAAAAAAAACAAAAACAAAAATGAATCCACCTCATTAGAAAGTCTAACGAGAAAAAAAAAACACATTCAATTAATAAGTGCAGAAAAACCACATGTATAAAAATAAAACATATATATGCCATAGATAAGAGACGCGAGATACTTCAACATCGCTTCTTAAGTGCAAGCTGGGTTAGAAAGGTCACGTCAAATTTGACAAATAGGACTAGATAAGTCAAGGAAAAACTCAATTTTAATATCGTGTAAGAAAGTTCAACCGAAAAGTTTATAAAATTCGTAGACAAGCAATGGAGATGTTATTTTTTTAATATGACTAACGGAGTTTGTTTGGAATTTGTAGCTTTTCTATAGTAGGAGGAAGTCCTTCTTCTTTACATTGTACATTACATCAAAATCTAGGATGATTTCTGCACGTCGGTGGACATCTCAAACTTCCATACTGAATTTTTAATCTTGTAACAAAGACAACATTTTCAGTGCGCAAGTTGTAGCAAAGAATTGCATAATGTCAAGGATGCGATTGCTAGGGATCATCATAGAAGCTGGCATTTCTTGCAAAGCACTTCTCCCCATCATCAACATGGAATACATTATTCCAGCGGCTGCCCATTGATTTCAGTCGCTTTTCCTCCCACCACTAGATATAGATGATATATTATGAATTTTAATATGCCACGTGTCGAGTGGTGGAAAAAAATATTATTATTATTTTTTTCTTTCTGTAGTTAGGCTTGAAATATGGGAACACATATATGGACCCGCACAAACAAACAAACATGCAATCGGCAGCCAACCCTATCTAACTTCATTTGATGCATGCACGTTTGATCGTATGGCAAGATCATTGTGGTGATAATGCTAAACAAAGCATTAGGGTTTTCTTGGCTTGGCCATGCTTTCAAGAATTCTGATCATGCATGTCTTGTTCGTTTCTTGACGATGAGGTAAAGTTAATTTTAGCTAGTGGGTCCTTGTCATTTTATTCAACTTATAGCCTTTTGACCCTCAGCTCATGTGACCTGAATTTTGTTCGTCATGGCAGTAATCATCCTACAAACTCAAATCTAATCCCATTTTATCAAATAGAGTATTGGCACTGAGAATGAATAAGAGTTTAACAATTATGTGATTGACGAACTCATTATAGGTGCCGGAACCGCTTGCCGCGGCAGGTTACGGTCGTGCCCAAAGTTATGAATGAATGAAAAAGAGAGAGGAGGAATTTCAAAGAATCCATGATGAGTTGAAGACAAGAGACATCCCATAAGTAGGACCAATTTCCCAATCGACCATAAACAATCGTTAATTGGCATTGAAATCTCAGAGCAAAACGGAGATATATCCATGATTAGAACATTCTCTCGCGACCTTCTAAATCGGATTTCGCAGCTACAGTTAGGGAATGACCAGCACCAACGTGATGACTGAAAAGTTAAAGAGCATTTCAGCTCAGTGATAACTTCATTTTGCTTCTATACAACAAGCTGCCTCTCGGTCATCAAGATACATCTGATTCTAGCCAGTGCAAGACTCAGAAATTTGGAGATCACCTACAACCGGGCGAGGTTATTCAACACACACAACAGAGGTCTAGGCAGTACATTGAATTCTGCAAGAACAGAGAGCGACAGACCAATGCCATCGATTATGCTTGGCAGCAGACAGGAAGAAATTGAAGTCACACATCTGCAGAAAGATTTCGTAAGAAGAAAAATGATGCAAAAGGTAATTACTTCGAAGGAGATGAAAAACTTTTAAAAGAAAGAGTATACTTGACATGGTGGTGAATCGAACAAAGCCAGCCGCTCTGTCATGGGCTCAAATACTAAAACAATGGTATGGATTGATGTGGATTCCCACAGTTTAGTAAGATTGAACCAAAGGTCGGTGTCCCTAGCACTCTTACGTGCGAAATTATGCTAACTCAGAAATTAGCAGGTCTATGACAGTCAGGCAGATCACGACATGATGTACCCTTTCATCATTTGGGTAAGTAATCGTCCCATAAAATTGCAAAAGGAAGCAGAGGCTATGTCCCATTTTTCAATTTAGAGCAAATTTGACAATTCAAATTCCTCGTACCGACAAGGTACCAGAAGCCTCAACAGGACTTCTGACGGTATCCTGACAAACATGCAACCCTTCCTTTCAATTGGACCAGAAACTTCAACCACAATAATAACCTACTCACCCATTTTTCATACAGCTGGTGCCGGCAGAGAATGGCAGGTAAGACAATTTAAAAGAATGGGATTCATGTTCTTGATAAACATGCACAAATTGTCAATGGAGGCACATCTGCGATGTACATAGAATAGTTGTTACTGGAATTAGTACCAACCTTAGGAACTAAAAGAACAGAGGTTTCAATGGAGAGAGAAGAAACAATAAACTCTACATCTAGTTAAGGATACTACTCCAATGATGTATCGATATGGCCTCAACCGTGTTCAAAAGAACACTACGATTTAGAGAATCAAACAGATATAAATAGTCTCAAACAATTTCCTAAAACAAGGATAAACTCCGCACAGCTAGTTTAGCGTCAGCCAAGAAACCCATGTGAACATAGGTGATGCTGTAAACACTTTTTACATCAACACAGCCAGTACAAAAGTGGAGCCACACCTAAGAATGCTCGACATTGCTAGTCAATCTCCAGAAGTCGATACCGTTTGAGACTTGAGTTTGGCTAAACAGGACCGGAAGGACAAGAACAGTCAAACCAACAGGAAATTCACCACAAAGCCGAGCTAGAAGGCATGAGGATTTGGAGGACCCCGTAAATAAAGTGGATTTCCTTTGGACTAACAATTAAGTTAAACTTATGCACGTGATCATATTATACTAATCGGAGAAGATTCACTTATAGAATTCAATAAGCCTCCAGATTCACTGATAGAAAATTAGCAGTCTTAATGCAGACGTATTGTTGTCATGCTTCAACTAGAACATCACATTTTCATCCTTGAACTGGCTAGCAAACAATAACAACAGCCAAAACAACGGCCTTATTCCCACTAAGTAAGGCTTGAGATGGGCAACTAAAGGAATAAAGCATAATCAATGAAGTATATTGCAGAATCGGGGTAAAGCCATCAACCAATCTTCTGATATCAAACCTGGATGCTCAAAAAGGACTTTCTTGGAAGCTTTGCATTTCACATTCTTCTCTGATGTTTCTCCCGCACCTCAAATTTTTCTACATAACTATGATAGAAGTTTCCTTCCAATTCAAAGCATACAAACTTGATAAGAGACAACCAAACCAACCTAAAAGCATTAGAATGCCTCAAGTAACCTTTACCACAGGATTACATAAAGACTCAAAAGAAGACATCCCCTATATTAATCCAACGCTTCCTTGTCCGTGTGTGCATGTTATAAAGCTGATACACTAAGAAAGAATAAGCCTCATTCAATTGATAAATGTCTCACATTAGCTCAGAGACATTGAACATAACTAAAACCACAGACGTATCAAGCAATGAAAACTACAGACGTATCAAGCAATGAAAACTTACTCATGAATAATTGTTTTCTTCAAATCTTGCCAAACATGAATGCCATCAGGGTGGCGATTTACATATTGTTCAATGAAAGCCTTATCTGAGCATGCAACTAGAGTACTCAATGCTAAGAGAGGATCAGCCAATCCTTTATTTTTCAACCAATTATACATTGAAATCCTAAGCTTAACCCTTTCAATATTAAAAGAAAGATAAGCTGGAAATCTCACTAAACTTGACAATGGATACTTCAAGTCATTTAGAAGAATATTGATCTTCATCTCTAGCACCTCCTTAGTCTGGCTAAGAATTTGAGGGGATACTCTGACCATTTCACAAACCTCTGTCCGATCCAATCCAGCTTTCATGATACAATCAAATCTCTCTTGAAGCTCTCCTCTCTTGCCACGGAACACCTTGAGGGCACGTTTCAAGTCATTTGAACCCTCGACAAATCCCAAGCTTAACAAGAACCTAGTCTTGTGCACATTCTCATCCTCAGCATTATTTGCTAACGGTTTGACTCTCAACCCGATGACCCAGTTTTTCAGTGTCTGTGGGTTTTCCTTGACGATTTCACAAAGCCGTTTCTTTCCTACATTTAAATTAGTAAACAAGCTATTGGCTTTTTTCAAAGTCAACGAACCCAATAGTAATGGGTGAGAACGCATGATTCTATCAATCTCTTCCGCCTCCATATCAATCTCCAAGAAAAAGATGAAGCTCGACCTCAAGTTTGAAACGAATTTTTCAACTTTGATATGTGGAAATTGAAGGAACATTTTATGCAACTCATCCATTGTAGATCCAAATTTGAGCAGCAACCCAACCAGGGAAATCATCCAACGCCCTGAACCCTCAAACAGAAGTCCAGGATGCTGACTAATTAATCTGCTAAGCTGCTCGTCCGTGTAACCCATCTTGCTCAATGCAAGTAAAGCCTCGAGCATCCTATTCCATCTGCAGAAACCATTTTCAGAAAGCTGCTCCTTTATCAAACTTAACTCAAATCCCAAAACCTTCAACTTCTCTATCACCTTAAGAAAATCCAAATTTACCTCCCCATTCAAAATGTAGGGGCTACAAAGAATTACCTTGGCCATAACGTCTTGACTAAGCCCCAACTTTTCATAAGCTCGAATCTTAGCCATCAAGACCCCATGTTCATGACGAAATATATTGGCCGCTTCCCTATAGATCTTTCCCATCTTAGTGCGCTCAATCCCGCAGTTACACAATACATGGTAGTTCTCCAGCAACAAATCATTATCGCTCAAGAACATAATGTTGCGCGGAAGGAATGGAGCATATTCAGAGGGCCTTAAACCCATACTCTCAAAGAAAGGCTCGAACTCATTAATAGGATGGTAACGCAAAAATCGCGAAACCAACCGAGCGACATCGCCCTCGACATCGATCCTCTTAACAAGCTTCTCAAGAAAGAAGGGGGAGTTCCTACTAATGTGATCAGCATCCAAGAACTGCAGGCCTCTAGTGGAATGCAAGTAATCCGATAATGCAGCCTGCGCCGGCTTACGAATAGCGACGGGTATTCTACTCGCAGATTCCGCGATATAGGCAAGTTCTTCAGCCGGCACGGGACGCTTAGTCCTGTAAAGCCTAGGGTTATGAGCGCCATGGACGAAACCAGTGGGCCAAGATCGGATTTTTAAGGACGGGGAGTGGCTTTCGAGAAAACTGGAAGACACCCATTTGAGAATGGACCATGGTCTGAGCTTCTCTACTTGTCTCATGGGTGACCATCCGAGGATTTTTTTTGAAAGTGCCGCGCGGTGAAGAGGACAAAGAACGAAACGGGCGCAAAAGTTTCAATCTTTGAAGCTTCGGAAGAAGAAGATGAGATGGCGCTAGCTAAGATGGATGATTCTCGTACCTTCGGCGGCGGCGGCGACTCTCGAGCTTCAGTTGTCCGAAGCTTCAGTCGACGGCCTTAATGGTGGTTTTTGGCGGCTCTTTGGTCACTCCCTTTGAAGGACGGTGGGAATGGCGAAAATGCTGTCTCCGCCCGTGGAGGAGGACGGAGGACAGGAACGTCCGAAACCTGGGCCGAGTACGTGCCTGGCCCGGCCCGCTCCCATACTGGGCCGGATTGTCCCGGCCCAGTTCGTGATTCGTGCTAGCCCGGCCCATTACTGGAATGGGTCGTCGTGCTTGTGCTAGTCCTCTAATCGTGCCCAGACTCGTGGTCGCGTCGGGCCGGTACTGGAGGCATTTCCTCAATCTAAGTGCCAATTAGGTCAAAATACTGCTATTTATCATCTTTGCTTGTCACTAATGGAAACTTACTGGATCGTTTATGTCTCTTCTACATCAACAGCAAAGACCAAGCTGGCACGCCTGACATGACAACACAAGACGAGTCTACCGCAATTTTTTCTTTTTAGAAGACCTTTTCGACTATAGCTTAACAGACCCTTCTTAGGCTGTGAAAGTGTACTTCAAGTTTCTTAGAATTTCCCTCAATTGTTTTCGTTCTCTTTTCTTCTGGAACAATTTGATGGTCGTTGATCGATTGTTCATGCCTTCTCTTCTTGCAGATTCTTGGTCGGAGAGAGTTCTCTTTCAATGGAGGAGATGGAAGGCTCTGATGCATCAACCATCAATGGCATCCTTGAAGGATGTGGCTAGTGGTTATTTAGGCGCGTTTGGTAACGATTTTGTTCCCGGAAATAGATTTTGATCAGAAATGATTCTTTTTTATTTTGTTCTCGGAAACTAATTCTAAGCATTTTAAGCCGTTTGGTAACTGTTCAAAATTTCTGATTCTATAATAGAATTACATTTGGTACTATGCTTATTAATTCTGTTTCAAATCAATTTTTTTTTAATTTTTAAATATTTTTTTCTTTTTTCCTTTTTCCCATCTTATTCTTTTTCTTGTGGCCGATCGCCGGATCGGCAATTGGCTAGATGAGGGCTGGCGACCTCACTGGAGTGTCGCTGGCCCTCGTCGTCCGAGCCTCACTGGCAGTTGGGTGAGGCTCGCCTAGCCTTGCCGAGGCTCGGTCTCGTTGGGGTTAGGCGAGGCCTGCGAGGCCACCGGCGGGGCTGGGCGTTATGAGGCTTGCCTAGTCCCAGCTAGGCTCGGCGTCGTCAAATCTAGAGAGGTCGAGCCTCGCCGGTGGCTAGGCTTGCCTCCGGTGAGCTCGCCAGACTGGCGGCTAGTGGTAGCGGATGGTGGCTGGCGATGGTGGACGGTGGTCACGAGATGGCTGAATGGAAAAAAAAGAGTTCTTGGTTTTGATTCTCAAATTCGTTCCCGGAATAAGAATCAACTTTTTTTTTGTTTTTGATTCTATTCCCAATCTGTTCCCAGGAATAAAAAATTTACTAAACACGATTCTAAGCCCAAACTGATTTTGGGAACAAAGAATCATAATTTGGCAATGTTTGGATGGTTACCAAACAAGGCCTTATTCTCGAACTCGATAATAAACTAAGAGCGTCCTCAATTCACATGGAATTAGCTATCAATTTATGTGAATTTTTACTATTATTATGCAATGCCTGTTGCCATTATACTTCAAAAATTTCTACAAGTGATATTCTCATTTGGAGTTGATTTACAGAAAGAATCCTTAACTCTCTGAGTCTATGTCGCCTTCTGTCTCGTTGGGTATTCTCTCTCTACTCTTATTTGGTCTGAATTTCTCTTCATAATTCCCTGATCAGACTAATAAATTATGGGATATTCATTTTCATCTTGTTAAAATCATGGATAAAGTATATGTGGGTTAGATTTGGTGTTTTTAAGGAAATTTTTTTAATCAATTTGCTGATTAGCCGTGATCAACAAAAGGAGGTTTGAAATAACCTAATCAATCTCGTTCTTCAAGCCATGTGCTTCTCTCGAAAACAGACAGAACAAAACTTATAACACCAACAATGAATGGACAGCAGCCCAAGGGCAAGAAATCTTTAGAATCAGCTCTCGCAAGGCAGCAATCAGTCGCACAATGTTCGACAAAGTATACCTGCCATGTCTTCGACATTCTCTCATTCGCTGAGCAAGCTCAAATTTGCCATAATGTCAAGGAGGACAAGACAGCCAAGATACGGAAACACTCGCGACAGCACAAGTATTAATCTAGAAAGTGAACAAAGTCTAAATAAATACTCTGCTCTAAAAATAACTTGCATTCCACGGAAAGATCAAAGCATCTTAGATGTTAACACTAAATTTGAAATGACACAGAAATAAGTATTCAAAACTTTGAATTTCCACAGAGAGAGAGAGAGAGATTATGCTACACCAATTCTTAGTCGATCACTGCTTGGCACCATAATAAGGATAGTCACCCATCCCCATGGGTAAGTCATTTGTACGCCAAGCTGGTCTTTCTCCCCAGCAAGTTGAGGGTAAGTCATTTGAGGCTGTACTGCATATGGCATAGGTGCCACAGGAGGGCTAGGGTAAGTGTCATCTGGGTAAGCTGGTGCAGCTTGAGAATAAGGATATCCAGTAGGATCTGGGCTAGGATAAGCTTTTCCAGACTGAGGATGTCCTGCTGCCATTAGTGCACCCATTGGAACCATTGTAGGAGGTAGCTGTGGCTGTGCTGTTTTGCGTCCATGTGAATCTGCAAATTTGACAATTATGCTCCGTCCCTGAAATAAAAAAGAAAGCCTCATCAAGTGAATCCATCTATCCCATAATGCGTCGGTCAGATGATTCCATCCATCACATAAGGCCTTTTAAATTAGGCATGGATGATAAGACATGTAAGGCTTCATGTATGCGAGAACTTGAGGGTTGGAATAAATGATGCATATCAAACAAATGCAAGAGGCCGACAAGTTCATCATTCACCTACCCCAGGTAGCTTTTGTGGATCCTCGAGGGCTCTTTTAGCAGCCTCAGATGTCTTATAAGTTACAAACCCAAACCCACTGCAAACAAGAAGATTATAATGACCATCCACAGGAAAGTAACTGAGATAATCTCAATTAGCATCTGAAGATCAAGGAAGACACTTAACTGTCATTCAGTTGTATCCTTATCATATGCAACAGGACCTTCTTCAATGTCACCATATTTTCCAAAAAAACTGAGCAGCATCTCACTAGAGATGTCTGGTGACAAACCACCAATAAAGAGCTTCCTTTGAGCTAAATCAGGTGTACCACTTGACCCAGTCAGTCCCTCACATTGCAGATTACAGACAGTCATCCTTCCCTGAATTTAAAGTTTGTAAGAACCACAATTGTTAAGTACAAGAATCAAGAGGAAGTGCTATGTGTTTCGACAAACAGCCTGGCTTCTATGTCTGATTTGGCTACCTAATAATAGATGGCAATTAAATTATCCTTATCAATTTCAAAAGGACGAAATCATTTGTACAATTACCAACTGCCTTCAAATGTCCAGAAACATATCTAGGGAATAAAAGTAGAAGAAATTATTTTTGCACAAAATTTATTCCCGGGAATAAAAACACAATCATATGGATCCTGCTACCTTGTGTTCATTTCAAACTTTCAAACTTTAGATGGGGTTAGATATTTGCTTTTGCGAGATTTGGAGTTTATCTTCTTTTTATATGGCTCATAATTTTTTTTTAAATATTTCAAAAATAAATTTTACTTATTATCGTCTCTTATTTCAAGGAATTTTCAAACTGATGAGTAGAGGATTGGTTCAGTGTACAGCGAAGGAAGCATTGCAACCTAGAATTAAGTCATTATTTATGAGGAGTTTATATGTTACATGGATCAATCACAGCCGTTCATATAAAGATGAGAGTGCACGAGATTCAGACACGTGAGACCATAGTCTACCAACGTTCTATTTACATAGGATTAAGACATGCGAATGTTCATGGGCAATGGTTGGCTTCTCTCGTACTTATATATGGACAACACTGACATTAGGAAAAATTACCAATTTGGTTCCAAATTATTGTATGGATTCCAATATAGTTCTAAATCTCTCAATTATTTTAATATAATTCTAAACATTTACGTAAAATGTCAATATGATAAAAAAACTAAATAAATAAAGAATAGATATCCCAAACTCTGTCCTTAAATTCTAAGCAAACCCCTAGGCCCTTGAACATCCTATACCAATAGGTATGTTTGATTTCATATCCCCGAACCTCGGACAGCTTCCATCCAAGACCCTACTTCGGTGTCTCCTCAATATTGTCCCCTTTTTCATTCGTATTCACGAGTTCAGGGGTAGACACAGGTGTTGCTTCATTCAGAACAGCTTTGTTATTTCTTGCAAATGACCTTGATCTCATACGAATAGCTGATTGCCTCGAAAATGTGATTTCAGTAACCGATGAAAAGAATCAAGATAAATAATTAGCAGCAAAACAAGTGCAATCCTTTTGATGATATCGTCCCTTACATTCAAATAGAGACACGGGGATTTTTCTAAAAGCCTAACTTTATAGAACTAAACTCTTGTCATTATTCATTTGCAGGAGAATATATGATCGGAAAGGAGCAATTCAAGAATCGATTCAATATTTGATCCATTACTTATTCTTTTGAAAGATCCTTCGAGTTCAAGTTCACGTTCCTAAAGAGTCCTTTTATCATTGGATGCGTTTCCTCGAAAATATGACACTCGAACAAGTCTAATGGCTACTCGGTTGGGCTAAGTTTGCAGAGGTGCCTCTTGCTTATGAGCTTGATAATTCGATTTCTTTAGGGGCAGAATGTCATTCTCACGAAGTTCCCGCGATCAAGGGATCATGCATGATCAAGGAAGATCTCCTAAGATTGCTTAAGGTTCCCACAAGAGTTTTTGGAACATTTGAAGAATGGGTGAGACGGTAATTAGGCCGGGATCTAGAGCTCTCCGGACATAAATGCCGGTAGTTGATAGGTTAGAAGATATGATTTTGTCCACCAAATGTAATTTCAATCAATAATTATAATTTGAGGGCCTCAAGTATAAGAATCGGTGCCCTCCCCCTCATTTATATCCATCTAACCATTTCAAAAACAAAATTCCATTTTTCCAAAGTTTCTTCTCTCTCTATGATCTAGGTGAACGAGCAAGTGAGTGATCGATCCAGGCAGGATTGGCTTGGGCACCTCGATGATCCAAGCGATCCAAAAGAGTCCAAGTCGCCGCACGATCACGATCTCAAATGATCAGCCCGTGACACATGCATTTACATGTGGATGTATATCATCTATCTTAAAAGCACTCTCGTGATTTTTCTTCCTTGTCTGAGAATCCGTGATTCTCTCTGTAATTTGTGCCAAAGACAAGTAAAAATTTGCTAGACATACTAAGCATCATTTCTATTTTAAATACTGGAATGTTTCATCGTTATCTAATTGATTAATTATATTTCTGATTTGCGTTTCAGGGGAATCTTTTGATCACTCAACATCACCAATATCAAGCTGGTCAGCGACCCCATTAATGAACTTGCAATTTAGTCAGGGCACGCTATTGATTATGTTCTTTGGCAGGCACAGGCTCCATGTTTTGGAGTAAACCCTACTTTTTCTCTGTCCTAGGAAGATAATTAATTAATTGATTAATTATTACTTATCCGTGGAATATCGAGAACGCATTAATATGTCCCTTTAATGCAAGTTGCCTCCTTTTGCAATATGAAAAAGTCTTCATCTGCTCCCCTGTTGTCTCGGGGGGAAAAACAAAATAAAAGTCGCTCTGCCTTAATTTCTTTCACACCCCAAAATTTTCTTTTTCAAGTTGATAACTTTCTGCACATCACGGCACTGATCTGGGGAATAAAATAAATGTTTTCGTTTTGCTGTGATAGAAAAATATACTTTTCAAAAAGGTCTTTATTAAAGAGTGCCGAGAAAATTGAGTCCTAAACCTGTTACATTTTTACTAATTTATTTCTAAACCTTTTAATTTTGCCAATTAGGTCTTAAACATTTTTCCTTCTTCCCAATTGAATCCATCTAATCAATTTTAGTTGGAAATCTCTGGCTTGGAAGCTGACGGTGCCACGAAAGACTATCGGTGTTGACGTGGACAAATTTTAATAATATTTTCATTTTTTTATGAATTTTTCTGATTTTTTTCTTTTGTTTTTTGCTTCTTCTTCTTCCTTTTACCAATGGCTGGCCACCGGCGATGCCAGGCCGAATGGCCTCGTTTGTCACAAGGGAGGTGTCGTCGAGTGAGCCTCGGCAAGGGTCGGCCTTGCCCAGGCTAGGGCGACGCCTGGTGAGGCTGCCTTGGCCTAAGTGAGGGTAGGCCTCGCCAGAGTTGAGGTCGACCTTCACTGGGTCTCGCCTAGGTGAGGGCAAGCCTCACCAGAGTTCACCCTCACCTGATTGTGCCTTGCCTGTAACAGGCAAGGCCAATCAGCCCAGCATGGCCGATGGTTGGCCACTGAAGGAAGAAGAAGTAGCAAGAAAAGAAAGAAAAAAAAAAAAGAGAAAATATAATAAAAACATTGAAAAAAATATTAAATATTATTAAATTCATCAACGTTAATGTCGGCAGTCCCTATAGTATCATCAACGTCCATATCAATGATTTTCGGACCAAATTAGCCAGATGGACTCAATTAACAAAAAGTGAAAAGGTTTAGGACTTAGTTGACGAAATTGAAATATTTAAGACTAAATTAACAAAAGTGTAATAGGTTTAGGACTTTTTTGGATATTTTTTCTAAAAAGTGCCTTAAAGGCACTTGTTAATAGCACCTAATGATGAAATTTTTTTCCATCTTCATTGCATTGATTATGACAAAAGAAAGACGGTACTTTGACAATGAGAAACTTTTCTTGCTTGGATGTTCCATAAGCGCCCGAGATATTGGTTGATGAAATCCTTTCAAAATAGGAAATGTTGATTTTCGCTTTTTTTTTTTTTTTTTTGCCATGAAACAACTGAATTAATCGATCAGCGTGCATGTTTCAATCTAGCTATTACTTTCGTGCATGTAATAATCAATGCCGAGGCACATGTGTGAGTTATTTTAGAGAAGTCTTGCATTGAAGATTTGGTATGGTATGGAGCAGCTAATATATATTAATTAACTCATAATTCAAAGCTTTAAACTTTTGAGTGAACTTAAGTCGGATTAGATGCGTTGGTGCACTTGGAATGAGGCTCCCTCCTTGGGGTCTTCCTAAGTAAAGATTTTGTGACTTCTGTTGCATCTCAAAAATCAATGTGCAATCGAGTCTGTCAATAGTTTCATCGGAGCTTTGATTAAGCATACTTAACAATACTGTTTAGTCGAGTATCTTAAAAATCAATTGTTTATAATACGAGAAAAGTAGATGAGTTCATTAAAAATTGTAATTAATTTATGAGTGAACTATTTTGGATAAGTACCCTCGAAGTCTCTAATTAAAAATATCCATAAAAATTATCCACGGTAATAATGCTCTTTTCCCAAACAACTTGATTCTATCCATTACTTGAAGAGCACTCCAAGGAGCAAAAGTCAAAGATTTCCCCTAGCTCCCTTTATGCACGATGGATTGAACGAATTTTCACTTTGTGTCCGCATTCAAACGGACTGTTCATACTTATTCCTCGGTGATAACTTTTTATGGGAAATATTTATATGGAAGAAGGGTCTAGATGAATGAAGAAAAACAGAGACAGAAATCACTGCTGAAAAAGAGAAAAAGAACGAATTTCTAGCAGAACATTGGCAGCAAAAATAATCATTTCCATGACCAATTTTATGTTATGAACAAGATTAATATCAGATGTATAGCTTTTGTAACTCTTTTATACATTGCACTTCTCATAGTTGAAATTTTATCAAATCTATTATCGGTGTGAAATTCTTTTCACACATTCAACATGAGAGGGTTTACGCATGCAATCAATCAAACTATGAATGTATGAATAATGTTTTATATTGGTAATAGACCTAATAATTACTACAACTGAAGCTGCCTATATTAATGGTGTTAAATGTGAGATGTGTAAATACATACTATACAGCTTGTATAGCTAACATTGTTGCGCATATTTCTAAAAAGGCAGGCGGTTATTTTTAAGGAGTGTTAAGGAAACTACGAGAACCGACAGGTTTCTATCCACGGTTCTAGCTGGGACTTGTCCCATTTTAACCGAGAAACGTCCCATTTGTTTTAGCTAAGAAACCACGTCCTGACAATAAAATATAAACATCGTACCATAACACTACAAAAGCGTAAGTTGATCAAGTGGTTACGTGGATATTTATTCATGCTGAAGAACATTATTCAACTCTTGATCACTGTTGAAGTATTCTTTTTCCCTAAGAGAGGTTCAAAATCAGTATGGAACCCGTATTTGGTTCTTAGGTGGAACCGGCGGTTTTAGGCTTGAAATCGGGGATGGAACTAGTCTTGGACCAATTTTAGGTTTGTGGAACTAGGAATTGAACCCATTCCAATTAATGCAGGTTCGGTTCGATCTCCGTATCAAACTAGATTCGGTACTCACCCTTAAATACTTTTAACTCCAAATCTTGCCAAAATGCCACTCGTAGAAGGTTGCTCGTGTAATGAAAGCATTAGGTTAAGAATATCGAGAACGCAGTGACATGACTCTTTACTGTTCGTTGCCTCTTTTTGCAAAACGGAAAGTCACTGTCTGTCTGTTCCTTTTGGTACCGCGGAGAAAAGAAAAAGCAGAGTAGAAATATTATTGTCTTGGTGCGATTATTCTTTGGGAGATTAATATACGAGAAATATATCTCCCAAAAGACTGTTTATTACGTAGTGTCGGAGTACTTGTTAACCACACTCAACAAAATTACATTTTCATTTTTAAGGCATTCATTGTAGCATAAGAGTGACGGTACTTCAAAAATGACAAGCTTCCTAACTTAGGTGTTCAATAAGTGCTTTGAAAACTTGTTAATGAAATCCTTCCGGAAATGGAAAATGTTACATATTGCTGTTTTTTGTTCCCATAATCCCATGAAGCAATTGAATTGGGGCTCCATTTATTTTACCGAAAATGAATTATTTGAAAAATATTTTCCTAAATTAATTGTTAAAAAATATTTTTATTATCGATAACAATTTATATTTAAACATTTTTGTGAACGATGAAAATAATTTTCAATCATTTATCTTTATAAGTGATACAAGTGTAATTTTTAGAAAAATATTTTTCAAATCATCAATTATCTACAAAACAAATATCGCCTAAGTGAAATTGCATTAGAAGAGTCTCTCATTAGAGATTTGGTATGATATAAATCAATCAATATTTTATAAATAATATATATCTCAATGGTTCCATTTAGAGTGAAGCTAGGTCCAACTAGATGCATTGATGAGCTCGGAATCAGTACTCCTCTTAGTGGTCTCCCTAAGTAAAGATGCCGTGACTTATGCTGCACGTCTTAACAATCAAAGTGCAATTGTATCGCGTTAATAGTGTCCTCAGAGCATTGATCAAGCATGCTTTGTAATACTATTTAGTCTAGCATCTTAAGTATTGATAGTACATAACACGAGAAAAATCCATCGGTCCATTAGATATTGTAATTCTTTCGGGACTTAACTACTTTTTGATAAGTACCCTAAACAAAGATCATGAAAATTTTCCACGATAATGCTCTTTTACCGGACAACTTGATTCTATCCATTACTTAAAGAGCACTCCAAGGAGCAGTACATTACTTAAAGATACCCACTATCACCCTTTACGCACGAGTGATTGAAGCAATACCCTAGTGGTAAAAATATTCTGTCTCCATGACTAGTTTTATATTTATTGTGAAAAATCCTAATTTGGTACACACATAATAGATTTATCAAAATTAATTTTTTGACCACCAAAATCCTAAAACTGGTACATTTATAATAAATTTAACCTCTGTTAGCTTGCGTTAATTTTATCATTAAATTATTGAGTTAAATGACATATTACAATTTACGAGTGTATCGGATTGTGACAAATTCACCCTCTATTTGTTATAAATATACCGGTTTGTGACTTTTCGTGGTATTAATCCAATTTAACGGAAACTAATAGAGAATAAATTTATCACAAATATATCGATTTTGGGTTTTTGGTGGTCAAAAAATTAGTTTTGGGTAAATTTGTCATAATTATACCAATTTGGGATTTTTTTTTGTCAAAAAATTAGTTAGAGTAAATTTATTACATATATATTAATTTGAGATTTTTCATGGTGTTAACCCTTTATGTTATGAAGAAAATTACTATTGAATATTCATGATATTTTGTGTAACCTCTTTTTTATGCTTTCACATATCTCATTATTGAATTTTTAAAGGTTCACTATCAGTGTAATTTTTTTTTTCTTTTATGAACAACACATGAATAAACTCTGTACATAATTATCTATGAGTACTCGTGTCATCCATCGAACTAGGAATGTGTGGAGAAAGTTTTACACTAGTTGTAGACCTTACAATTACTAAAATTAAAGCCGCCCATTTTAATGGTGTTAAATGTGAGATGTGTAAAAAAATGATACAACTTGTGTACTTAATATTGTTGCTAATATTTGTAGAATGGTGGATGGTTATTTCTTGGGGCGACTGGTTCAAAATGGGTCGGTCCCTGTATGTAAACCAGGAACCGAACCTATGACACTGGTTTCCTGATTTTACTCAGAAATCATTCCATTTTATATTTTCAATAAAACACTACATTCTTATAATGAAATATAAAAGTTGCACCAGTTCACTTCAGAAGCAATTGCGAAGTGCTTATGTTGTCATTTGTTCATTACGAAGAACGTGGTTCAATTTTTTTATCTGTACAGTTTTCTTTTTTCCTTTTTCCCAAAAAGAAGCTTCAAAGCCAATTTAGAATGACTTAACTTGAGAACTGCACAGGTTAAACCGCTTCTCAGGTCTAAGGCCGGTTCTACATTTTTTGAACCGGGAACGGAATTTGTTCTAGGCTAATTCTAAGTCCCTAGAGCTGAGAATCAAATCGGTTCTCTCTTGAACCAATAGGTCCAGACCGATTTGGTCTGATCCTTGAGTTGAACAAACTCGGTGCTCACCCTTTGTTATATTTAACTCAATGTCGTGCACCATGTATCACTTGAAGAAGGATGCTCCTGTAAACAAGCGGATCTGACATTGAGCGATAATGTTTGTTTGTTTTTTTTTTTTTTTAATTTATAAAAAGAACAGGACATTTATATTTTCATTAATAGGATAATTGGCCTTAAAGTTAAAAGTGGAAAGATGTTTTTTTTTGAACTAGTGCGGGGCATAAAAGCTCCTAAAAGGACAGGTGGACTGTTCCGAGGGAATATATTCAAAGAGGAGGGGAGAAAGCAAGATGATGCAATTGCAAAATCTTCCACGGATTGGACGTGCTCTTCGTGTTAGAGGCAAAGTTGTTTCCACACTTTGCAAATTTGTTACCGAGCTCTCCCCTTTATTTCCTTCCCTTTCGATTCTCTCATCGCTTGCCAATGTCAGCCAAAATACAATTTCCAACCTCTCTTGTACTTCTCCTTACGCTTTGGTTGCAAGCTATAAATGTTAAAACTATCGTGATCGCTTATTTACGAAATTTATATATATATTTTTATATACATGACGTATCGTCCACTTATAAGCTTAATCTTTTAAATTGGATTTTTTTAATATGTTGTCATTGCCCAGTTCCGCCCTAAGTTTATTTCATGTGTGTGGCCCCCTCTTGTTAAATTTCACGTGTCAGTTCTAATCCAACTTTTACGTGAAAGAGGTATTAAATATCCCTAATTTCTTGTTTAATATACTCTCTTTTCACTTATTAAGTTTTTTACTTGGACTTCTATGATAAATAAGGAAGAAAGAAGAAAAAAAAAAAGAGCCACTCATTCATTTGGGTGGTTATTTTTCTTTGAAAAGTAATGATGTATTTATTTCGCGAAAAACTTAAAATTTGAAGATGATGGTTATATTTATTAAAGGAATTAGTTAACAGATTTTTCTATTATTATCTATAATAATTTATATCTAACTATTTTTGTAGGTGTTGAAAATATTTTGCATTCATTCATTTTTGCAAGTATATAGGTGATCATTTTATGCAATTTTTTTTTTCAAATCTTGAGTTTACCGTAAAACAAACACACTATAAGTTGCGTATGATCACACAACACACACCAAAACTAATGTGATTGATATTGGGATGCGGTTGCTTGGCTTCTTTGTTATGACATTAAAGTAGTTTACCTCTTTGACAACATTCCTTGTACAACTTTGTTTGTGTTGTATGCGTCCTTCATGCATGCATGCACACACGTCCTTGTCCAGCTCATAATTTCAGTTTTTTCTTAGTTTTTTAAACTATCCATTACCTTTTTTTTTCCTGGGTATTTAATAGAAATAACTTTTCTTTTGTGACGAGCAATGAATTACTTTTCCAGCCTAACAATTCCTCTAAAATTGGTAAATTACGGTGTCGTAGCCGCACACTTTATGGCCTCTTCCAGATAATAAAAAAAATTATGGTCGGTCACCAAATTTAGGATTATTTAATATTAGAGAGAAAGAGAAAACAATCTCGATTACAAGCTTATGTAAGATTAAGCAAATAAATAAGAAATCTTGATAGAGCATTATTGAAAATAATATAGAAAAATGACAAATGATTCCTAAACTTTAGTTTGTTCGTGAATTTTTGGTTCATGTTCAATTTAGTCTCTCAACTATATGAAAATGGTCAATGTTATCTTTGAACTTGAATTCATGGAATGACAACATTGCCTTTTTTCTTAAACTTTAGGGACTAACTTGAACGTGTACAAAAAGTCTAAAGATCACATTGAACAAATAAAAAGTTCAAGGTTCATTTGCACATTGAGCCAGAATTTATTAGCAATATTGAACCAAGTAAAAGTTTAGGAATCGTATTGTATATTGGGTTGAAATTCATGAAGTATTTATGTCATTATCCCATAGAACAACTAAGATGAATTTTTCGAGGAACCATTAAAAAATGACTTGATTCGTGGGACGTCAATGACACAGAAAATCAGGAAAATTAAAAGAAGAGGGGAGGAAAAAATTGAAAGAAGCTTTTGAACTCTTGGACAATGATCTGTCAAGTAGGAAAACCATTTCGTTGACTGCTGCGTAGTTTCCTTGAGCTTTCTCGACGTGCCAAAGCGTCGATGGTGGTGAAATAGGAACTACAGATAATCAATTAGGTACCGACCCCAACTTACCTTGAATTTAATTGGATCTTGCGTCAAAGCAACTATCAAATCAGATCTCTTTCGAATAATTTAATAAAATTATTTTGACTACGAGCAATATCAATCTAACTCAACTCCCTGTTTCCTCGATGCCAACCATCTTGACTTTTGCTTCTCCTCTTAGTCCTCGAGTCAATGCTTCTTAAACCACCGAAGTCTACAAATGAACCTTCTTTGTCATTGATCCCATTTGGCCTTGCTTGTGGATTTCAATGCAAGTAATTGACTCGAGAGCTCACTTATCTTACTCTTTTCCTAGTGGTACTTTTAGATGAAAGAGATTAGTCGAAGTTGACGGGGTGATCAGGAGTCTGTGTTTTGGAAAGCACGAAATATCGAGTAGGTTAGTTTTGTGAAAATTTGAGATGTTGAATCTAGTTTGCACAGTAATGCGACAGATTCATGTCGACCTTAAGACAATCGACTTTCTTCCCGACGATAGTCATTTTCACCGATAATAATATTCTTGTCGTTTAATTTGATATGTCGATTGATCACTGGAAATTGTACTAGTTTTTTGTTATCGTTTTTGTTTGAAGATTATTCCAATTGTGGTTCCTTCGACGAAATCGCATGGTGCATAATCAGTCATGCACTTCCTTATATCGAGAACGAGCCAATTTACAAGTGGTTCCATATTTCCCTTCATATCTGACTGGAGAAAATTTTCTCCAATTATTCTTCTGATTAATGCAGGTCACAAGTCGTGAAAGTTACCCGCATGCAAGCTTATTTAACTATATAAAGGTGGATGATATTTATGTCTATAACCCACCGACAAAAAAAAGAAAGAAAAAAAAAACTAGGGTATTGCAGGGAAAAGATGGCCTTATCGGAGCACGACACGAGGAAGATAATTTTTCGATAATATTAATTAATCATGATATAGTAGAATAGCTGATCTATGTGATACGGAAGCATCTAACATAGCTCCATCGACCAACTCAGAACCATCGATACTTATCCAAGCCAACAAAGAAATTGGGCATTATGTGCTTGGATGGATTATTTTGAATGAATACTGTTGATTACTTATCGGTACTTTATGGTATATCGATAAATATTAATAGGAGGCCACCACAAGAATTTCCTCTAAAAAATTTCCGTTCTAGAATCGCTCACCCCATCACGCATCACTATGTGAGCTAAATCTAAATATGATAGCACACTTCATTGCAAGGTAAAAGATAGAGATTATGCTGATCTCTTACCCTCCTCATCATCTAGTGTCATGCTTAATAGTCACGAACCGATAAGTCAATGCGTGTCGCCTTCTCAAAGGGAGTCAAGATCTCGATCAGGTTTAGAATTTTAATAATTGGAGAACTGCATTCGTCCTAACCACTCCGTTGATTTAAGTTTATAAAAGCAAGTAAACGTTGATCGATTTATTTAACTTGTTTCATTTTATTTAAAGATTTCTTGATTTAAAAGAATATTTCATACGGCTAGAAAATAAACAAAGCAAAACGTTTATCATGTGTGAATGCTTGTTACGTTTTTCTTTTTGTGTTTTGTTGTTCCATAATACTTTTCATTGGTTATAATAAATATCGACTAACTAAAACAAACTTAAAAAAAAACACATTTTAGTATTACTATTTAAACATGAAATTGTGTAGTGAATATTCATCATGTGAAGACTTAAATGAAAGATATAAAGAATAAAATTGAAGTAAGTAGAACAATCGTGTGAATTTTAGCATGACACATATTGCAATCGAGATGGATTCACATATTTTCCTAATTCGGTAATCTATCATTCATAAGATGAACTTTAAACCAAAAAAGAAAACTCAACTTCAAGACAACTTTTTTCTTCTGAATGCTCTTGAAGATAGCTTTAAGGAATTTGGATAAATTTAGTTATGAAAAGCAATAAAAGTGCACATTCTTAAATAGAAACGACTTACAATCCGCTGGCTTCAAAATTT
Source organism: Eucalyptus camaldulensis (assembly GCA_019915185.1). Classification (NCBI taxonomy): domain Eukaryota; kingdom Viridiplantae; phylum Streptophyta; class Magnoliopsida; order Myrtales; family Myrtaceae; genus Eucalyptus; species Eucalyptus camaldulensis. Next base: position 18,862,146 of record JAHSVA010000005.1, read on the forward strand.
TCATTCATTAAACTAAAATTAGACTTCAAGCTTGACTGCGACTTCTCCAACTCTTGAAGACATGATTGATGGCGGATGCAAGGACAACACGGCGATGATCAATAACCTAGTGCGAGAATGAGGATGGATGAGGACGATGGATGAAAAGGTGTTTTGGCAGTGCCATTCACAAGACAGGCGACACGGGTAATCGACACGACTCTAGGTGAGCAAATTTATAAACTGAGTTTAGTCTCCACAATAGAACTTGAGTTCGCACGAACACCGAGGCCAATACAATTGGCTATGATATCAAGTTTAGAACTGATAATAAGAAAACGATTACTATATCACTTTAACTCTATAGCGTGTTATAATTAGGAGGTACTTTACACCCAAATAGCATGTAGATGAAAGGAAGTAATTTAACAATAAAGCTAACTATCCTATGAAATGACGAAAATCACAAAATCAATTCCGGTCCAGCGAAATATCGAAATATTCCATCAATTTAGTAAGAAAATTCTATTTGGGAATTACAAAAAAGAAAAAAAAACCCGCATTATAAGAAATTAATATATCAAACAGCTTTATTCATCGGTCAATGATTCAGAAGTTGTCTGAGCAGACTATAATAACAACAGTTTTAATTAATTACTTGGGGCGGAACTTGAGCCTTGATCTCCGTTCTTGAGATTCATAATTAGGGTTTTATAAAATCGCCTAAGGCTGTCATTTGGCACGTGCCACGTCACCTCCATGTTAGGTTATATTAATTTTTTTTCCCTTCTTTTGTTTACCCCTGGTAAAATTCTGTGAAGCTTGGCTCTGTCCCCCCTCCTTCTAGCTTTTGGCGTGCTCCGAACTATTTCTGTCTTTGTTTAAATCCAGCAAGCGGGTTTCTTACACTTGGAATCTTTCGGATCTCTTTTCCCCACCTTCCTTTCTCTCTCTCTCTTTTTTTTAACCTTATTCTAATTCGAGGATAGGAGTTTGAAAATGGTTTTTGCTCTTGGTCCAAAGGTGCAGATCTCAAGAAGCCACACCAGCAGCTCTGTGCAGCCACAGCTGTTTTGCCGTTTTTAGGGCGTCGATGTTTGGATGTGAAATTGTTCAAGATTTGCTTCATTACCCACAGACCCTAATCAAGAGATTAATTATGAAAGCAATGCAATTCTTAACGCATTAGCTGTTACGATGAAGCATGTAAATAGGGTTCTGAAACTTTAAGCTTTCCCTATGCAGGATGCTTTATGATTACTCTAAGAGCACCTGCTAACGGATTTTGTGAATGAATGTACTCGAGATACTGGCTAAGTAACTAAGTCGTCGTTTAGTTTGTGATGCACATTTTTTTCTCATTTTATATGCTTACTAAGTAAAGTAAAAATACTCATTAACAAAGCCCTTATGTCATGCAATTGTGTGAATGAGTGTTTACTGGGTACTTGTTAAGCACACTTACTTTAAAATAATTCAACATTTAAAGTATTGAAAAATAATATCAGCATAATTAGTCTATTGAAAATTGCACAGTTTTCATAGTTTGTTATTTATCAGGTGCCTTTGAGGAACCGTTAAAAAAATATGCATATATATATATATATATATATATATATATATATATATGTATGTATGTATGTATGTATGTATGTTACCGATAAAGGTGATTTCCTGCAACCAAGAAAGCCATGGTTTTCAGAAATTCGGTCCCTATCATTTGCAGATCTTGGAAGCCAAAAAGCACACTCGACCCATTATCTGAAAAGCGTACATGGGGTTTCTTCTTTAAATTATTTCACATGTAAGGGCAATTTGGTCATCAAGATTCTCTATAAATACACTCCCAAGAGCCCCCTTTAGGGCCATAATTCCTCTCATTTTCGCTGGAAAAAAATAAATGGTCGGTCCTATATCCAACCTAGGATCTCTTCATTCCCCTCCAATCTTCTCATCCAAAATGCCATCGCCCTCTACTTCCATCGCCATAAAGCTCAAAACCCTGATCCAAACACTCATCTTCTCACGAGCCTGCCGTGTCTCTCGAGCCCTCTCGAAGGCGAAATCTTTCCTCGCCGACGTCATCCGGAAGGGACCGCCGGTTTACTTCATTTACTTCGCCAAGAACAAGAGGAAGAGCAAGATGTACATCGGATCGTTCCGGATGTACTACAATTGGTGCTCCTCGCGTTCGTACTCCACCCCAACTTCGGTCCTAGACGGGTTCCGGACGAACCACTTGTACTACGACTCGACGTGGAATTGCTCGATCCCGACATCAGAGGCCCCGGCCGCTGAGTGCGAAGACGAAGGGGAGTCGCAGCTGTCCGGCTATCTCCAATGGCTCGAAGAGAAGAACAAGGCTAAAGCAAGTGGTAGCTTCGCCGAGCTGAACAACGCCAACGAGATCGATGAGCTGGCCGATGTGTTCATCGCCCAGTGCCACGAGAAGTTCATTTTGGAGAAGCAAGAGTCGGACAGGAGGTTCCAGGAAATGCTAGCAAGAGGCATTTGAAGTTGAAGGGCCTTCTCAGTTTTTTTTGTAGCTGATGATGTTAAATCAGTTTCACTTCTTCTTACTCCCTTGTGGGTTGAGCTTGTTGGGCACAAAATGGGTATAATTCAAGCTTTAGCTAGCGATGGACTTACGCAAATGGAATGCTAAATTACTCATGTCCTTGCTCCTTCATATTTATGACGTCGAAATTCGTCCATTTTCCGGGAAATTATCGTGTCTTTTCTCGCATGTAATGTTTAGCTTCTAGCTAATCAAAAGCCTGCCCAAATCCAAAAGGACCTCAAATTATCACAAACATGGTCTCGTTTTGGCGCTTGTGGGTTCAATTTTTCAATCATGGGATGGGAAAGTCAAGCCATGATCGTAGCTTTTACGAAAGCTGATGAACATGTGAAGATAAGATAAGGGAGGAAAAAACGAAAAGGGCCAAAAAGAGGGAACCCACATTTTCACCTACATTTCTTTATCTTTCGTTTACATAAAAAAATGAAAAATTAATGGTGGGATTATGGGGATTGAGGACATCGATTAAACAATTTATCTGGGAGCTTTTTGAGGCAGTTCGTTCGGCGATAGACGTGCGTGCCCCTTTATCACCAGTTGATTGTCATTAGAAAATTGCCATTAGAATATATCAGGCTGACGACGTCCGGATTTCATGGGGGCCCGCTTGTTCGGCTTGGGGAGATCTCCTCGAGCCTTCAAAGGTAAAAAAGGGGGAAAAGATAGGTTTGGTTAAAGGATATTACTATGTTATTTTTATTTTGTTAAAGCCTATAATCATGGAGATCTTTGTCCCTATCTTGATGATTTATGCATTTTTTTCTATTTACAGTAAAACTATGTGATTTATGTTTATATATGACATCAATCCATCCGTTGATCTTTTGGATTTCGATGATGTGCGGCAATGATCTCGGAGAATTGGAAAGCGGGTTGTAAGAATGACTCCACGGAAAGAGCAGATTGATGTACTTTCGTTCACTTCAATTTGCAAACGGGTCTGGTTCGGATGGCGACCTTTATTCCTTTGACAAGGACTCGTACCTCGGATTTCCTAACCACATCGACATGCGCTCTCCGTGAGCTATAGTTCTGATTTCGTATATGTATGGTGCTATCTTTGCTGAACTCACATCGCAAATCGGGCTGGGAGGGGGGATAGTCCATCGTCAGGAGATTTGCCCTAGTAATCACACGAGACCATTTGAAGTGACTTCTATTATTCAAATTAGGGTTTGTTTGTCTGAAAGGAAAATTATTTTCGTAATGGAAAACTAAATGATTTACGGAAAACGGATTTCATGAATTGGAAATAGCAAGCTTAAATTTGGGAATAATAATTTTTCCGTTTAGTAAGAAGAAAACCACTTTCCATAAACTACTAAACAAATAAAAGCTAACTAATCTCCTTGAAAACGATTTTCATGAAAAATATTTATGTCCGTCATCAAGTTTTCAGTGATATAAATGCACCCTTAGGGTTTTTACAAGTTTTTGGCACTCACGCTCTATTGGTTATTAACATGAAGACACTCGAAATCTCACCAAATATCGGAATATTACATATAGAAGTGTCATATAATTATATTTATTTTTTTTGTTTGCCACATCATATATTTTTTGTATTTTCATTTTTTGGAGGAGAAAAATCATGATTGAAGAAGGTTGTAACTTGTAACCTTTCCTTGCCGGCTTTCCTCTCATCAACAGCCATTGTAACATTGCCTAATCCTTCGTTTGCAGCACTACAACTGCAATTTTCGAGACCACCTGCCGTGGTGGCTTAGTTGGGTAGGCGCTAGACTTCCATTGAGGAGGTCTAGTGTTCGAAGCTCTTGTAACGCAAGTTGCAGGAAGGCTAGTTTTGAGTCTCTTGGCAACTTACCTGGTAGCATGTGTGTGGTGGCTAGCACGTGTCACCTTTAGTAGTTTACCTCCGGCTACCGGCTGTGTGGAGTTCTCTAAGTCACCAAAAAAAAAAAAACTGAAGATGTACTGGTACATTCAACCATAGTTTGCAGGCCGAGTGCAATTTCGGTCTGTGCACTCAATTGAGAGGTTCTTGCGTAGGCTAAATCCGTATGTCGAGAACAAGACTTGTGCAGAAGGTTCAATTACTGAAGCTTGATCATACGTCGAGATGTTTTCGAGAGTAAGACCCACTCGATTGATATTTTCCAAGTGCAAAAGATGGTTTATTCTGTTCATTCTGCTTAGTAAATGGTCGACGTTCGGGCAAAACTACAGCATGCACATGGCAGCACTCAAAAGAGAGGGCCATAGAGAGAGGTGGAACAAAGGCAGGAGGAGCAATTTCCAAGGTGGTCTTTTATTTATTTTTTTGTTTTTTTGTCAAGGCAAACTAACTTCTTTTAATTAGGAAAACTCAAACTAGGACGGAAATTGACGTCCAAGCATAGAAGCAATGCCCATAGTTCTAAAAAGGTGGTTCAAGAGTTGAGTAAGTACCATGAATTAGAATCATATTTACTAACTGTGCGAATAGCGAATTGATCATAATACTCAAAAATAAAAATATTATTTCAGTATTTCAAATGAATCGCGTTTTCTTCAATCTCTAATTAGAAACTTCTCCACCAACTAATTTTCTAGTCAATTAGTTATAAAAAAAAAAAAAAAAAAAGAGCATCACTGATTGTATCCATTTTTAGCTATGTTTGCATGCGACGTGGTGCATGAATTTCCCTCCGACATGTCCCGCGGCTTACAAGAATGGGTAATTGCATTAAAAACTTCCTACTTATAAAAGACCAAATATTTTTATTTTATGCAAGACTACACTGACTAGTCATGTCAATAATGCTTTGTACAGTCCTAGGACACTGAAAAAGGAGCAATAAGGGGGTAAGGAATTGATTCTTCTATTGACAGACATCTCTTTATTCCGAAATTTCTCTCTTCCTTGCTCTTCAGGACGGAGTTCTTTTCTTTTTTCTTCTTTTTCGTGTCCCCTTGCTTCCTCACCTGAAGAACGGCTTTAGAGAAAAAGTGAAATGCCCATGGATTCATGGGTTAATTCAAATCAAATGAGGATTAAACTATAATAAAGGCATCAATAGCTCACCCGAATTCAAAATTGCTTCACTAAAGTAGTTTCATTGCGTTGCCGTTGGACAAATTGGATGTGGAAATTCACTATAAAATGAATAGCTTACCAAGCAAAATGAGACTATTTTTCGGCCAATTTTAAAAGATTATGGTAATTTTAGAATTTAGAGTTTAGAGGGTGCAAGATTTATAGTTTAGGAGGGCAAAGAGTAATTTCCCCATCGGGTTCCCATCAACAAAGAAGGACAAATACATAACTATTGTCCCTACCTTTCTGCATGCTAGAAACGACAGTAAGCTTTAGGTTCTCAATTGACCTTATCAGAAATTAATCTGCAAAAATGCTATAGCCAATTTTGATAAGTTTTTTGTACCTTTGAAAGGACTATGATCAAATTGAGCATCCTAAGTCTTGTAAAGAAAGGTCAAGGACTATAGATATTCATGCTGCAAAGTCAGAAACATCATTCCGTGTTTATTCTTAATCTAGTATAACGACTAAGTCTTTTCGCAATCTCGATAATATATAGTATATAGGCTTCTATACTAATGTGAAGTCGAATACGATGATATCCCCAAACTCCTCTTAGTCTATGTTTGGGAGATTGTAAAGCGGGTGAGGAAAATAGTGGGGAAGAAAATGAAAATGAAGAAAGACAAGGTGGCGAAATTGATTTCTTGTCCGTTGTTTGGAAATAGTGGAAAATGAAGGTGGAGAAATTGGTGGGAATTAGGAATATTTTGTATGGAAAGTAAGGTTAAATTGTAGGGAAACTTTTGATACCGTGAAAAACAAGTAACAAGTCCCGAAAGGTAAAAATTTGACCATCGAATTCGAATAATATTAGAACATCGAAACACTCTATTTAGAAGAGCCTAACCCGTTTTTGAAGTGAAAAGTTATTTTTAGCCTTATAACTTCATCCATCGAATATTGGTCAACCTTAGGTTGACCTTTTAATTTTTTCCGAAATCTAGAGAAAATTTGAGGTGTGAACAAATATAATACCCCTCAACCAACAGATTCTTTTGTAATCGTTTGGAGGTAAAGTAGGTCGAATTTGAAATTTTTATTACTTTCTCGAAATTTTCTTCACAAAAATGAGAAGAATGAGACTTGGTTGGCCCAATGTCTTTGGGTTTCACCAGAATTATTCTCAAGCTATTTAAACTCACCCTCTACAACCAAAGATGATTCTCAAAGTTTTCCCAAGCACACCTAATCAAAGTTGATGGGTGCTCCCGTTCAATACTTAACCTAATGAAATGATCTCTAGGGATGTTTTGCAAACCAGTCATGAATTTATCATATGGATATCAATTCAGTCTTATTTCAATTTATCAATAGTTTTAAAACTTTGCGTATTGTCAGAATAACTAAAAATTAAAACACGCTTTCATTTAACGGCTTAAATTTTTAAAATAGTTAGTAGTAGTTCCACAAAATCTTATATAGTATCAAAGTAGGAGGTCTTGAGTTCAAATATTTTCAGGCCCTTACTTACCTTCACAATTACATATTTTCATGCTTTAGGCTTAAGCCAAAATCCAGCCTATGCGTGAGAAGAAGTGTTAGAGTAATTAGATATTTTAGAATAGTTGGTAGTGATCCCACAAAATCTCACTTAAGTTTTTAGAATAGTTGGTAGTAGTTCTATAAAATCTCATATGCTATTAGAGTAAGAGGTCATGAATTAAAATCTTTCAAAGCATCATTTGCCTCCCTAATTAAATATGCTCTTGGTACTAGGCAAAAGATCAGGCTAAGTGTGAAAGGAAGTGTTGGAATAATTAAATATTAAATCATGCCTTCATCTAATACTTTAAACTTTTAAAACAATTGGCAGTGGTCCCAAAAAATCTTATATAGTATCAAAACAAGAGGTCCTGAGTTCAAATCTTTCTAGGTCCTTGTTTATCTCCCTAATTATTTATTTCCATGCTTTAGGCTTAAGCCAAAGTCTAGTTTACGTGTAAGGAGGAGTGTTAGAGTAATTAAATATTAAATCATGTTTTTATCTAAACAGCTTAGAGTAATTAAATATTAAACCACACTTTCATCTAATAGTTTAAGTTTTTAGAATAATTGGCAGTGGTTTTACAAAATTTTACATGTATAATTCAAATGTAGTCATTTTAGTCAATTTTCCCCAAAAACCACTAATGTAGTCATCTAGTCATTGTCAGCTGTCATATGTGACACACCGTCACATAATCAATCTCCAGCAAAACTTGGTTGTAATGACTATTGGAATTTTGTGCAAAAGTTTGAGAGTAAATTGGAAAAATTGGAAAGTTTGAAACTGAATTGGCATCCATATAATAGGTTTGGGATCGATTGACAAATTTCCCTGAAAATCAAAGATACCCACACAAGAAGAGCAAAGTGAGATGATGATGCTTCATTCTGATGAGTGTATTTTTAGGACACAGTTAGGGCAGCCACAATGTACGTTAACTAGATTAAGCTAATCACATGCTAGGAAATATAGCGATTCACTTTGACTCCACAGAAAAATAGAAGTTCCGACACGAGCCTTACCGATGTTGTTCCATATTACAGAAGCTCGTTTAAGGTGGTAAAAAACATGCATCAACAACTTTGAACGACCTTAGCAAAATGAAAAGAAAGTGAAAACCTTGCAGGAACAGGACATGGATCGAAACAAGAAAAAGGATAAACCCAAAAAGTTCGTAGCAATCGTTGACAGCTCTTGTCCGCTCGATCCAGTTAATGTTCATATCGAGGATGCAGATATTCATGCAGTCGCTGCAAAAAAAGCTTCACTTGTTCTGCGTAGGATTTGGCGCGCTTTGTGGGACTCTCCTCAGGTTCGCCTCCACGGCTTTCGCAGCTCTTTGATCTTCCATTGTCGTCGCCCCTTTCAGCTCGCTAGAATTGATAACCGTGGAATCAGAGCTACGGTTACAAGCTGAAAACATCATGAGCCTCCGTGGTGCAATGTTTCTCGGAGTGTTCTTGGGTTCAGGGTTAACGGAAAACGCAGTGCAAAACAAAAGGGTGCTGTCGAGGATGAGGGACGAGACGAAGATGGCAGCAAGAATGCTGGGATAGATCTTCATGAAGGCAAGTGAATATATGAGCGGAGAGGAGTCTTGAAAATGGAGATGATTAGATCTTCGGTGAGAGTAGGTTGATTTATATGTGGATGACCCGTACGGTTGGCCTCGTTAGTGCACGAGTGCATGCTAATTGTTTAATTTGTCATGGGTACTTGGTCCGGACTCCGGAGGAAGCAACTCTTATCTAATGTCTATCCTTTTTCTAAGAAAATTCGTGAGGCAAAAACATATTGACATAAGTGCATTTATTTTGCAAAAGATTGAATGATTTGGACATAATATATGATTGTTTGTATCACTTAGAAAAATATATACTAAAAAATATATATGTTATCACAGTCAATAACAATTAATGTCTAAACAATTTGATGATTAAATATATTTCTTCATACATTTTTGTAAGTCATAGAACTGATATATTTAGAAATTTTTTTACATCGATGGTTTTCCACAAATCGGACACATTGGCATAATTTGAAGTTATTACAAGTTTTTGTGTTCTTGCTTTTGTTGTTGTGGGTGTAAGACAAAGAGGAATCGTGTATAGTAGAGTTGGAGTATAGAAGAGCAAATGCTAATACATAATTAGGTTAGCCACACCTAAATTGCTCAAATGATTTGGCGTAGGGGATAGGTGCATCAAAAGGCTCGAGTTTAAATTTCAATTTTGATCTCCCTAATATAAGGTATTGGACTTCTCTTACACTTTTCTAACAAATTTTCGAGCAATAGCATAGCCATGAGTGAGGGGTGGCGAGTATGACTTCGCGTGGGGGCCTTCAAGTCCAATACTTCAACCTAAAGAGATCACCAAGAGGCATCCCAAATCGGAGCTTACTAATAGTTGGTCACAATTTTAGTTATAAGCTTAAATGGATGGTGGGCAAGTTAAAAATATTAACAGCGCCTCCGCATCATATTAGTTCTTTGATATAAGATTTTTTTTTACATTACATCCTCACACATACGTCTCAATTAATTTGCCTTTTATGCGAGCCTTAATCTCTACCTCATTGCCATGCATCGCAACAGCGCCGACCGGCACATCTAGATTCACACATGGAGTAGCCATGTTGGCACCAAGCTCAGGATAGCATTGCTACATTACAGCTTTGCACCTTCACGCAAGGCTTCTGTCGCTTGATCAAACCGTGATGTCAATCTTCACCCAATAACTCCGATGGTCTCTGCAAGGTTCCTTTTTTTGAGACGTTCATTAAACATTTGATACATTAAGAGGGCCACCAATCAATCATTGTTTCAGCCATCACTTGTTGAGAAATCAAGTCAATTGGACACACTTAAAATAAAACACGATTCAAATCGGTTAGGAGTTCAATTACTAGGTTCCATTAGTGTAATCTGGGTTATGCAAAAAAGTGACAGACAACTACGAATAGAATTGATTAGCGGGATGTTAAAACCACGATTAATCACCTCAATACTTTCACTGTTTCTCAAATCCCAATTATGGCCAGTTAATTCACAACGAGTCTCTTTTGGGAAAATCTCAATATCCTTTCTCTCTAATATCACAAAGAACTCTTGCAACCCTCTTCACAAGTTAATCTCCAAGTAACTTGATTTTCTAACACTAATCAGGACAAGTAAATCTTTCACAATTATAGAAAACATGGAGAGAAACCTGGTTGCACGAATTATATATTCAAGTCAAAAAATCAAATTCCAAACAATTTTTAATGTGGTCACTATATATGTAGATGATATAACCCCTTGGATTGGTCCATAGGGATTTAAAGAGTAGACTGGCGTGTTTGAGGTGCTTGATTACATACTTTGATTTCTCATGCCATTCTTACAATGTCATGTTTAGAGAAAAACCATATATGCAACTTTCTCGGTTGACATCTCAACTAGTTAACAAGGTTCATGAGTTATTCAGTACGCATGGCATTTACTCTCCTGAAATGAAGTTCCATGTCATAAAACAAAATCATTACTGATAAAATGGCCATTATTTTTGGCCAGAGTGCTTTATTATTGTCCTTCTATATAAAAAAGCATCTTATAAGGTATATGTGTGGTCTGCCCTGCCTACTGTTTGTATTACTATCGTCTTTAAAATATCATGTGCACATGCTATTTAATGCAAGGATAGCTTCCAAGCTTTTCAAAAATCTCTCCCTATTATTCAATTGTCTTGTGACTTTCTAAACACTTTCTCCTCTACCTCGAAGTCAAATGTCAATATATATAGAAAGAGAGAGAGACAAAGTACTGCCCTGCACGTCGTGCTACACAAGCTCTTTCCCAGTGGAAGTGGAGTGTCATCTCTCGAAGAAGATGAAAACTATTCATGTCATGCAAAAACCAGTAATTATTATAATTCCCTCTTTGGAAAAAGATACAACAAGAAGAGGATTTAACAATGTTGATCGTGGATGGTGGTCGTGTCCTAGCTGAAATGATGCATTTCGGTCTGCAGATAAGCCCTCCAGCTCTTCGTCTGTTCGAGCGCGAAAGCCGCTCGCAGATCATGTGATAAACTGATCAAATCAGGGCCATTGCCGCTTCGGATTCCCATGCAAATTTACAGCCCCGGACGGCAGGGACTTCTGTTCTGACCGTTAATTCGCAGTTAATTAAATCACGGATTTTTATGTTTTATTTTACTAATTTTTTCCCTTCATTTTTGGTTTTTTTTTTTATTAGCTTCGATTTCTTCAAAGTAACGCAAATGTCTGGTCCACGAAACTTTAAAAAAATGTTTATTTCTGGTGGGAGAAAGAGCGTATTTGGAGCGTGCATCAATTGTTAATTAGGGCACTCGTACGCGCGTCTATATTTTTATTTTCTCAAATTTTCTTTTCTTATAGTTAGATTAGGTTTAACAAATGTTCCCTTTTCTAAGTGCAAAAAAATATATCATCCTTTTAAAGTTATGATGAATTTCGCACACCGAATTGTGGAGAAAAACACTTTTCTTGGGGTACTTCGATATTGTGGGCTGTGATGATAATTTATTAATTTTATGAGATGATTATGAAATTCCTTTAATTTTGAATTCGTCTGCATATCATCACCTTTATATCTACATTAATATCGTATTTTCGATTAATAGGGATCAGTATATGTATGAACTCTCTTTGCCAAGAATACCATACAAAATCACTTATATGTGCGTGTGTGCATACTATATATTATAGGACACCCAAACCTTTGATCAACTAATCCGTCCATATGCATTATGTATGGCTCCAACCCACATGACTGTTGTTAAGAAACGCATTATGAGCACATTGTAAACATGTTCTCTTGACGGCTTAAACTTTTGAAAAAAAATCAGTTTGTCTAACATGACATTAGAGTATATGTCGACAGTTCAAATCCCAACACCCCTCTCAATTTTCTCCGAGCCATTATTCCCGTTATTATACCCATTTTCACCACCTCCCGGTGATCTCAATGACGTGATTTCGTTCACATCTAAACATATCCTGTTAGCTTAAACGTTTTGGTAAAATAGAAAAATAAATAAATAAAAAAAGATTGTCCAACAGCAGCAAGCAGGGGTGCTAAGTTCAGAAAGCTCATCGTTTGTTCCCAACATTGTACGTGTGCCTTGGTTTTTGCCCTACCTATATAGAATCTCCCTTTTAATTTCCCCGAACATTTATTGTTTTACGGTGACTTCGACGCATGCATGGATTTCATCAAACTTAAAAATCACTCCTATGGAATGATCCCCACTTTCTAAAACCCTCCACTAAACAAATCAGAACCGACGACGTGCGCGGGAGAAAATCTAATTAATTTGGAAAGGGCATGGTTCGTGTCTCCGGGTCTCTGTTACCAAAGACTTAGGTGGTCGGGATCGTCTGTTATTGAACGCCTCCACAACGTCCAAAGCTTGCCGTGTGAAGTTGTCGAATTTCTTTGTCCTTAGGTTGGTTCTGTAGAGTTTATTTAATTTAGGTTGGTATTGGTGGAAAAATTAATTATTTTTATTAAATGAAATAGTAATAGAAAATATTTATTGGGGGTAGGTATTATATAAATTAAATGGGCCAAGCAGGAATTTTAGGAAAGAGATCTTTTTAGATCTCTTTCCTTTTTTTTTTTCTTTTTACATTTTACAATTACCTAAAATCGAAATATCATAATCTTTTTTCCTATTCTTGTAGATCGTATATACCTTATTTGTCTATTTTTATCTTGCCTAAGTAGATTATTTTGAGTTACACTTACATTACCTTGGGCTAAACTAAAAAATGACTATTTTAAAAATGGGTCAATGATGGCCCCGAGAAGTATGAAACTCATTACATAAGGCTCTAGTGATTATTCTCCCAAGATACAACAAATCTTTTTCTTTATTCCGTATTGGATAATAGAAAGAAATAGAACAACATTATGTGAACCTTTTTTTTCGGTCAATTGTGTATAACCCATTAAAGAAAATAAAAATAAGTAATGAGATAGGAAAAAGAGAAATAAGGATATTCTAGTTTTGATATATCTATATCACTTTTCAATTATGTTCAAAGGGAGAAGAACACTAAAAGTATCTTAATTTGTGTACAACGCTCATTTTAGTATCACAACTTTTCGCTGGCTCACTTAAGTGACACCTTTAAAAAATATAATTACTTAAATGCCAACTTTGATTTGAATTGCCAAATATTTGATGTGGCAATATTTTATTAATTTCTCAATCCTACATGACTTGCTGGCATGCATGGTCAACATATAATCTCCAAATGACGTTGTGTAGCAAGTTAAAAAGTGATTACTTCAATGCCAATCATTGTAAAAAAAATAAATATTCATTTTAGTGCCAATTGTTGTTAAAAAGTGATCACTTCAGTACCAAAAAACCCATAAACGACGTTGTATAGCAAGTCAATAAGTGATTACTTCAGTGCCAATCTTAATAAAAAAAGTGATCACTTTAGTGCCTAAAAGTGCCACCTCAAATAAAATTTTTAATTATAAAAGCCATGTAATTTCTCTAACCGGAATTTTTTGCTGGAGGCACTTAAGCATGGTTTTTCTTCTATTTTAGCACATAAGTGAACTCGCGAAAAGTTGTGACACTAAAGTTAAGACACTTGTGTGTCCTTCTCCCTATATTCAAAGTAACTATTTATAGGTAACCGAAAGAGAGCCATTTGCAAACCATTATGAATCTGTTGACAATTAATACATGACCGTTACAAATATGAGGGTTTATGAAGAAATAAATTAAATATTATAAAGTCGTTATACAACCATTAGAAAGCCAGCCATTATAAAATGTTACAAAACTGTTATAAATTAATGGCGGACAAAAACGGTTATAAATTGATGAAAACCATTACAAGAATAATAGCTTTTGAAATTTTCAAAAATATTGAAATATCTAACGACTAGGTGGGGGTGCTTTGCAGGATGGTCTCATGACTTCCTAATTATGTCTACTAGATTTTTAGGTAGGTTAGGATCTGAGCAGGTCCTTAAACTGCTCAAAGAGGGAAACAAAGGGAGAACCTCTCTGGGGAGAGTGACCCCTTACGCCCCTCCCAAACTGGGATCCGGGCCTGGATAAAGATTTTGGCACCATTGGCTGACCCGGCCACTCCTTTACGTGAGAGGGCAGCCACGTCTAATCCCTGCGACGCCTTCCCCTAGGGAAACTTGAGGCGTGGTACAGGGAAGTGATGGCGCCAGTTGAAAGACTGGGTGGCCAGCCGGCAGGTTAATGTTGTCAGTGGTGTGTCCACTTTTGCCCGTCGAAACCGTCGTTATATTTGGTATTGTTCAAAAGCGTCCCTTCACTCTTCAAAAAGTGTCTCTAATTGTGTCTAGATTGGTCACAAGCTCAAGCGACCATGGCGACTGTGAGCTCGAAGCTTGAGCTTCCATGGCAAAAGCAAGCTCAAATCTCGAGCGTCCATGGCCGTAAGCTCGAGCTCAAGCGACCACATCCGCCACAAGAGCTCAGAAGTTGAGGTTGATTGACGATGGCTGAAGCAAGGTCAAAGCCCAACTTTCCATGGCCGCGAACTCGAATTCTTGGGATTGTGACGGTCGTAATCTTATAGGACAACTGATTGCTGATCTAAGTCCACAAACTCTCTCCCTCTCTTATATCTGCATGCTTAACTTGATGTCGCGTCTATTTGACGTTACATAAAGATTTTAAGCAAATCATAATGCAATATGTGCACCCCGATGTCCATGTCAGCATTTTGATGGTCCATAATAGCAAAAGTCGATCTGCAAGAGATAAAGTATAATGGAAGGACTAAAGATGGGATCTTTTATAACATGAAGGAACGGTTTTTATCCCGAAAAAAGGTAGTGGGAAGATTTCAATTTTTTTAAACAGAAATACATGGAACGCCGAATCGCCGATGACATTGACCTTTCGAGGCACTTGGAAGGTCGACGTTCATTTTCTACATTGTGACGCTATTGGTATTTATTATGGCAGATTTTTGTATTTGTATTTGTATTTGTTTATATGCATTTTATTTTGGAAGAGCAGAAAAGAAAGAAGAAAAAATGGGTCGGCTGAACCTAGGTCAATGACTCAATTGGCTGGGAAAGTGAAATGATGCTATTGTCACATGACATGGTACAGGAACTTTCTTCCAAAAGGTACAATGATTACAAACAAATTCAATTCAAAGAAACGATGCATCGAAGAGATTCTACTTATGAACTTTTAGGGAAGTGCAATACGATATAATTATAGTTGAAGAGCAACAACTTTTAAAAATTAACACACCCATTCATTTTCTTGGGTCTTTAAATTGACCAAAAGAAAGACCGAAAAAAATTATAATGAGAAATCCATGTTTGTGACTTTCTTCTTCTTCTCCGTTGTATTATATTTTTCTTGAATTTATGAGTTTGAGTTCTTGGTTGAAGAACATTTTGAAGTGCATCAATATTTTGTTCTCATAGAGGAATTGTCTCTGGGAGTTAATATTTCTGTTGAAGTGGTTTGTACCATATTAGGGATATAACTATTTTGAAGAATTTTTTAGAAGTACCTTGACTCAATCCATATCTACTCGCTTTTTCTTTGGATTTGATTTTCTCAATTTTTTCATTTTAATTTTGATATCATTTTGAGTTCTGTAGCCTTATTGCAGAACAAACCAAAATATTACAAGAGTTCAATTTGTTGATATGCAGAGACTTGGAAATGGCTCTTTTAGGTGAAAGAAAAAAACTACTAGCTAGATCCATTATAAAAAATGAACCCGAGGACATTCCCATAAGAATCTTTAAAACACAAGCTCTTTCCTAGCATCTGATACATACTCAAGCACAACAAGCCACAGATACGATCAGTCTTGGATTCCTGCAGTTCGCCTAGCAGTTTCCTCCAATCATCAAGAATTAGGCCCGTGAGAAATTCCCCCTTGCATCAGTACTATAGAGAGCTTCAGTAACAGCTAACGCGTCCATCTCAATATGCAAATGAGTGACATGATAATCAATGGCCAGCTTAATTCCATCTCTGAGATTCCATGATTCAGCTGCAAATGCACTAGTTGTCCCATACATGTCTAGAAAAACCAGTGATGCACTTGCCGTTACTCCATCTATATTGAGTTACAAAAGCTAACCTTTCTCTCTTTTTTTCACAACTTCTTCCCTTTTGTTTCTTCATGACTGCAATATATTGCCCCACTGTTGTCAAACTAAAGGGAGTGAGTCTAGGCAATTTGTCGGTCTTCTAAGGGCATAATTATTCCTGCTCAACCACAGAGAGTAGATCCCCATATAAAACTCCAGCAGCCTGTGACTTTGGGATCATCTTCATGTCTATTCAAAGGACTTGAATCAAATCTCCAATACGTCCCCAAGACCAGTCCAATTGACTTCCCAAAGGGACGTGAGCCCTTCAGGATTGATCATGCAAGCACAAGACCTTTTGCCAAACCTAGACGCGTTATTGCATTTTAACAATGGAGTCACATCCACTATCACTAACTTCTGAGAACAAAAATAGATCATCCACGAAGAAGAGATTGTAGAATTTCGGCCCACTTCTAGAAGCCTTCATCAAATGACACCGATCGTCATTCTCACACCGTTCTTTGATGCGAAAGTTGGGAATATCCATACAAAGAATAAACAGGTGAGGCAAGAAGGGAGCGCATCGCTTGATACCTCTACTTGGTTGGGAAGGATCAGTCACACCCCCATAAAAAACGATTACGTTTGATGCCGCGTAAATGCAGTTTAAAATGAGATCTCACCACATGTCCGAGAACTTGAATATCGTTAGGACATCTGTAATAAATGTGCTCTCTTGACTGTCGTGAGCTTTTCCCCAGATCAATCTTTATAGCACAAAAACCCTCCCTTCTCTTAGTTGTTTGTTTTTCATGGCACGCAGTATTTGCTGAAGGATGGTAACATATCATCAGTCCTTCCCTGGTTAGGGCTGATCAGATCATCCGAGAAGGGCCTCAATCTATCAACAAGCACTTTTGACACAATCTTGTGAAATGGTGTTAGATGAGCTGATAGATTAGGGAACTTGGCAGGGATTAGCACAAGAAAGGAAGCCATTAAGTTTAGGGACTTTAGGAAAATGAGTGAAAAAAAAAATCTCTGGTAGTACTAGATGTTGGAATAGAGAGCATAATAGAAGAAGAAGAAGAAGAAGAAGAAGAAGAAGAAGAAGAAGAAGAAGAAGAAGAAGAAGAAGAAGAAGAAGAAGAAGAAGAAGAAGAAGAAGAAGAAGAAGAAGAAGAAGAAGAAGAAGAAGTATTAGGAAAAGAATACATAACACTACTTGTTGTAACTAAACAATTAATTCAAGAAAGTGATAAAAAAGAAGAAGAAAGAATTGGAGGTGAGGTATGACTAACCAAGTCTCCTTAAGGTGATTTGTTTATGCTAATGGTGTTAAGCAGCGTCATGAACTTCGCCTCCCAAATACAATACCTCGAACTTGTTACTATCAGCATTATACAAACATGACTTTATTGAACATTTTTTTAAACTGGCACACTTAGAGAAATTTCAAGAGAGGATACGTAGTTTTTTTGCTTCTTTTTCTTTCTTTCTTTTTCCTCTTGGAATGAATAATTTCAAATCTTTTTATAAAGTTTTAGAATTCATGTACATAAGCGGTACATAGACCATGCATTAAATAAATACAAGAATCTAGAAGATACTTGAATTAAATGGATACAAGAATCTAGGAGATACAAAAACTATAAATTAAGTAAATACATGAATTCAAAAGATACATGAACGGAAACTATACATCTCGTTTTGCTCGTTTTTCGTTGATCCAATAACCAACCACAATTACAACGCTACACACAAAAACCTTAATGCCATTCGGCAAGATTGAAAAAACATGGCAAGAATGCCTTCTTTCTTCTTCTACCACTGGCAAGCATGTGATAGTATTATGTAGGAATAATTACCAAAGAAGTCATGAAGCTATTATATGGACGTTAATTTAGTGATAAACCTTTTTAATTTGACTACTTAGGTCATAAACTATTTGATGATTTGCAAATATAGTCATTTCGGCTAATTTTGACTAGTATTTGTTGATGTGGACACCGGTGATCCTAAGTAGCATGGTCAGTACTAATGTGGACAATTTTTTGCTTTTATTTTTTTTTAAATTGAAATTTCTAAAAAGTTTATAATTTAATTTGCATATGTACAATAAGTTTATGAGTGATTGGGAAAATTTCCTTGTGTGCATCTTAATTGAATTTTGAATTGCCATTCCCAATTACATAGAACAATCAAGTAAAATTCTAGAATAGTTATTTCTATGATGGATTATATTCAAAGTGCTTAAAAAACATTTGTTAAGCAACTAACTAAGAAAATTGTATAGCTTTTGGAGTGATTATTCACATGAAATGCACAATTCAACATTTTGGAATTTGAAATATTGCAAATTAAATATTTAATTAGTGCTTTCAAGAAGCTTGTTCACATGATTATTTTTTAGCATTGAAGTGGTGTCCATGCAAGTTTTCAAACAACTCGACAAATCTATTGTCTCTGGCAATCTTAAGGGTATACTTCCCTACATCGGTATGGTTACTCCTTAAGTGCTTTCAACAAAATTTAAATTTAAAATTATAAAGGATAGAAGT
The DNA here is from genome assembly GCA_019915185.1 of Eucalyptus camaldulensis. Taxonomy (NCBI): domain Eukaryota; kingdom Viridiplantae; phylum Streptophyta; class Magnoliopsida; order Myrtales; family Myrtaceae; genus Eucalyptus; species Eucalyptus camaldulensis. The sequence continues at coordinate 18,880,896 of JAHSVA010000005.1, forward strand.
AAACTTCTAGCTATCTAAGCAAATAACTTATTGGTCACACTCGTCTCTACTCGCCACTATGGGTCAAGTCATTGATTTGAGTATGAGCAATTAAATTTGTATTGTATGAAATATGTCAAAATAAGTTAAATGGATTAATTTGAATTAGACTATTTTCAACCAGACCGGTCAAATAAGCGTTTTGTTCCCATCAATTAGCTCCACCGTCTCTCCCACTCAGCCATCGCTCATTCATAGCGATGGCCATATTTGAAATTGCGTAGGGCAATTCGTCATGCCTCTTCTCTCAAAATTCGATGCTAGATGAGGAGTCAATCTAGAGGCCTCCTCCAGATCTCGCCGTCGTCGTCAGACCACGGAATGATGATGGTGGCGGCAACTACCATGTGCGGTGGCTGGTTAGGAGGCGCTGGTGCCGGGGCCACTGGCGGTGAGGCGGCAACGGCGGAGCCGACCGGGGCGCATGGTTGGAGGCCTCAGGGTGGCGAGATGGAAAGAAAGAAAAGGAGATGTTTGTCGTGCGCGTGCGAATGTGATGAGGCTGACGTTCAATGCAATAGTGCAGCAAGCCATGAAATGAAGTCATGCTTTCTTGTCTTGTTCTCAAGGATGCTTGGCGAACGGATCCTCTCAACCCCTTGCTGGTGATCATCCTCTCTAGTTTATTCAAACTGATTCGCTACTTTTCATCATATCTAATTCCCTTAAAAACTCAATTTTAAATCCATTTTCGAGTTTATCACGAATTTTTTTCATCTTAAAAAAAAAACTTAACTTTAGATTCAATCTCAAATCTATGAGAATTTTTTTTTTTATCTAAAAAAATCATCAAGTTTTACTCCAGTTTTAAATTTATTCATGTTGGCCTTCCGTCAAAAAGTTGCCATTAGTCATCATGCCTAATTTCCCTAATTTTAATATCAAAGATTAGGTTTCGTTATGGAGATAATTTTTTACGTCACTTTAGCAAGTTGAATTTATTACTGACATGGGACTGTTATATTAAATAACTAATTACGCTTTTTAGATTAAAGGTTGACGGAGGTAAACTCGAAACAAGATTGAAAGTTGATGCTTTTTTAGAAAAAAAAGGTTCGGAATAGATTTTGGATCAGATCTAAAGTCTGAAGTTTCTTTTTTGACAAAAAAAATTCGGAACAAAATTGTGACTAGACCTAAAATTAGGGTTTTTTTTTTTTTCTAGAGAATGGCATTTCATCAAGGATACCAATTTTTCAAGAGGCATGGTCCCAATGGCAAGGCAGGGCAACCATATGCAACATAGGAAATAAGCAAACTTTAGAGGGAAAGAAAACCCCAGCAATTAAACAAGAAAATCAAAAGAGGAAATCCAACTAATATTTGATTGAAATTTACAAAAGCAGACAGATTTCAACTTCCAAAATATTTTTGACAAAGAGAGAAAGAAAAAAAAAATCATAAAAAGGGGGGCCAAGGAACGTTGCCTTCCCCTCCTGTCTCTCCCCCCTGCTTTCTTGAAAACGAAATCGATCGTCCTGCTCTTCCCCCCGTCTTTCTCTCTCCTCTGGTCGAGCCCGCGTCCCGTTCATGCATCGTCGTTTCCCACCACTGTAGAAATCCATCCCCTGTTGCTCTCTCTCTCTCTCTCTCTCTCTCTCTCTTCGTTTCTTGTTTACAAATTGTTCGGGAGCCCCTCGAGTTGAAATGCTTGAAGTTGGAGATCTAGCCTCGAATCGCGCGCGCTCGAGTGATTCGCGAAATGGGTTATGAGGTTCTGGACAGCAGCGGTGAGTCTCAATTCGACGTGGGTTGTTTTCTGGTTGGCATCGGGAGATGGAAGTTCCCGTCTTTTTTCTCGAGATTGATCTTTGTATGGAGCCGCGCTTGGTGATATTGAGAATTGGGTCGCGACGTATGGGGAGAATCGTGGGCGTTTTCCCCTCCTCCTTTCTGATCGCGCGGATGCGGAATTAGGGCAGGAAAGGGTTCGCCCCAGGCGGTTCTGGTGGGGCTTAGGGTTTAGGGTTTTTTGTTCGTCCAAAGGCGCTGTCTTTTCGAGAGGGTCGTGGTTAGGCCATCGTTCGGGAATGTGGGTTTATGGTTTTCGGTTCGTATGTCGTGATATTGTCGATTGAATTGGGGATTTGAAGGGTGTTTAGGGATTCAGTAGTTGATTTTGGGACTGTTAGGAAGCTTCATATATGATAGGTGGATTAGGGATTCAGTAAAGATGCAATTCTGCGGTAAATAGAACAGGAGTCACAGAAAAGGAACTCTGTTGTAATATTATCAACTGGCGTGCGCCACTTTTTGCTCATCCTGTGAATGTGATTTCGTACTTTTTGCAGATTTGCTATTATCAACTCTTTAGCAATTATTCTTCTATGCTGAGCATGTCTTGCCCTGTTGCTACTTCTTTGAAAAGTAGTTGCCACTGTTAGTGTAATCATTTTGTGCAAATGGTTTCAATCATAACCTATGCAAAACTTAATGAAGCCAATGGCAATGACAATGTCTTATGATCGAAGAAATGTTGTCAGAACTTGTGCAAAGCTTGGCGAACACCAGAACTTCATAGTCCATACAGACAGGCATTCCAAAATATTTATTAGGACAAGATGAGGTGTTGGCTCGTGAATGGTGAAATTTTGTAATCGGATGTGCTTACATTTGAAATATCAATCTACTCATGTGAAAGCATCGATATTCTTCTAGGAAGATGCTTGGACTGTCAATAGGAACATTTGGCAATTAGAGATTTGCATTCCTTCTATTGCCACCTTCCATATTCATATGGAGTTAGACATCTGTCTTTAGTCTTACCAGTAAGCATTCCCTAAGCAGCTTTTGGAAACAAAAGGATAGCCTTATGGAGATTATTAAGTGTAGTGCAATATTATGAACCAATCATAAAAGTCTGGCTATACTTAAGTTATGAGTGTTGAGAAAGTTTCTCTCCAAAATAGCTATCGAAACATGGCTTTCATGGCTTATTAACACTCTTTATTGTTTTGCTATGCTTGCGCTCAACCTTAGGAGCTCACCTATTGGATAGAGATGTATGACGTTCAATGCTTCCAATTGGAATCCACATTTATTATTGTTGGGTGCATGGTGCATACCTGTTGAAAAATTGGTAAGGTATTATATGGAAACTCTATAAGAAGCGATAAGTTATTACCATATAGTAACGTCGGACGGGTACCACTTGCATTAAAATTCAAAGTAAAAAACTCCAGTTTACCATTCACGGGATCATCAGCATTTAATTTATTTTCTTCTTTCCTTATGATTTCAGGAACTGACGATGATCTTCCTCCCTCAAACCAGAACAGGAATTCAAGACAAGGACGCAGTTCAGGCAATGGAAGGTCTCTTCTAGGTTCTGTTCCACCAAGGATGTACAACAACATGGAGGCCCAAATTCATCATTTGGAGCAAGAAGCATACTCTTCTGTTCTACGTGCCTTTAAAGCTCAGTCAGATGCCATTACCTGGGTAAATACCTTATAAGTTTTTGACTTATTAGTATGCCCTCTGCATCTTCTTATCAATTTCCCTTGTAATTCCATGTCAGGAAAAAGAGAGTTTGATTACGGAACTTAGGAAGGAACTTAGAGTTTCAGATGACGAACACAGAGAGCTTCTATCAAGAGTTAATTCTGATGACATCATCCGTAGGATAAGGTTTGAGCAATTTAAAATTCAAAATTACTGTATCCTTAAAATTATGGGAAGTCTTGACTTTTATCCTTTTCTTTGCTAATTATTATTGTGCCGTTTCAGGGAATGGAGACAGGCAGGTGGACATCAAGCTGCCATGCTGGGCACCACTGCGCCCATGCATGATGTATTACCTAGTCCTACAATTTCAGCATCTCGCAAGAAGCAAAAGACATCCCAATCGGTATTTTCTTGCTTATTTATCTTCATGGGTTGACTCTCATAAACTACCCAGATCTTTCCATCATTGGCTTGGGTCATTTTCTTGACCAATAATGCTTAGTTTCAGTTCTAATTTTTTTTTTTGGGGGGGGGGGGAAGTTTCACTTATTGATTTTTTGCAAGTTTATCTCAAACTTTCGTATCTCATGTTTTACTTTATGTAACTTGGTAGGTTCGGCCTATGCCTGGTTTGTCCTCAGTCAATCCTATTCAGTATCCTTCTTCAGCCCCTCCTCTTAGTAGACAGTATAGCCATCGCAGTTCTACTGGTGTTCGTCCTGCAAATGCACCTGGAGAAGCGGATCCACTTATTGGGAGAAAAGTGTGGACGAGATGGCCTGATGACAACAACTTCTACGAGGCTGTCATCACCGATTATAACCCTGTTGAGGTATTCTCTAGGGGCTCTGTTTCAATGGGGTTTCAGTCGTTCCAATAAGCCACATTTGTACGCCAAACAAAACAATATTTTATTTAAAAAATTACAAAATAATTCAGGGCGACTATGAGGGCCTATATTTATGTCTTTCAACATTTTGATTGTTTCATGCAAAAATTGTCTTACTTTTAAAAATAATAGCAAAGTAAAAAGATAAAGCCCTATCAAACGCCCATACATTTCTACATACAGGAAGTGAGTGTGCATCTCTCCCCACCAAGTTACTTCCAGACTTGGACCTTGTTTCTGAAAAAATTGAAAAATAAAAAAAAAAAAATGAAAATTTAAGTTTTGAATTTTTAAGTGTTATAATTCTAAAGGTTGAAAATGAAAAGAAAATTGGTTTGAATAGCTGAAAACTTAATAGGAGTTGTCATTTGTTTCCTACCAAACATGGATTTTAGATAATGAATTAAGTGAATCTTTCGCTCAATCGAATTTTTTAAATCAAGGGGGTAAAAAAAGGAAAAGAAAGTCTCTAAAAGGTAGGATGTGCCTGGAAGTAATTAGCGCATCAAAGATGCTTAATATTATTAAATACTGAATCTTTTAGCTATCTGCCCTTGATACATCTATTAGCCGGTTCTAAGAGCGAGGTTAACTATATTGTAGGTGCCCATCGGCAGTCTTGGTCAAATTTTACTTTGTTCCTTCACAGCCTTTTTCTTTTAGGTGAAATCTTTGGAGGAGTGGCCTAGGAGATGAATATTGCACACTATTTTTCTAGAGCAATGAAACACATAAACATGTTGTAAAATTTTGAGGCTGATGTCATTAATGTTTAACATTAAATCCACCTTTTTACTAAAAACAACAGAAGAAAAACAATGCCTGCAAATTTTTAACATTATAGCTTACAATTTTATCTGCTTCAAGTGTGGTCTCGTTGAAGATGAAACTGTTCCAGATATTATGCAGAAGTTATTTGTTGAATGTGTGTATTTATGAGGGATGTGCGTTTACATTTTTATGGACAAAATTCTCATTTATATCTACTGTAAAAATTGTGTTCAGGGAAGACATGCTCTGGTTTATGATATACACAGTACCAACGAGACTTGGGAGTGGGTTGATCTCAAAGAGGTTGGTTGTAACTTGATCTGTTTGGTTTAGTTTTCTTGTATTAATTAGCCAAATAGGTGCTATGGCTTGACTTAGTGGTGGTTCATCCTTTCCAAGATACAAGGTCTTGAGTTATCTTGAGAAAGATCGAGAAATGTGACTCTAAGTGAGCCCATTAAAGTTTTGGACCTCAAAATTATGGGTTTGGCTCCTCAATCTTGATTAGGTTTCTCTTTTCAAATATAAATGGGGTAGTCCCCGAGTTTGTTGGAATTATTGGATGTCTATATAAGAATTCATTAGGTGACTCTCTGGGCCTGTAAATGTCCTTTCCACTCGATGACATTTTGGTGATAGCATTTACATTTCTTTGATGTGGCTATACTTAGGTGCACACTTAGTTTTGCTACATTACATGCTTATTTCGAGACTCTTGGAGGTCCCTCTTGATATGGTCTATCTGATGTGATATGCAGATATCTCCTAAAGACATTCGATGGGATGCTGATGATCTTGCTGTATCACGTCGCAGTGGTCCAGTGCAAGGCATAAAGAAATCTTCATCCCGTAGTGGAGCAGTCCCTAGTTCTGGAAGGGTTAGAGGATCTACAAAAAGCCAATCTAAAAAAGAACTTTTGCCATTACAAAATGGTGCTCAAAAGAAGCTTCCAGATGACATTGAGTTATATAACACAGATACTTTAGTAAAAGAGGTACGAGAATGCATCAGCAAGTTTTTTAACGTACTGTTGGTTTTGGTCTTTTATATCCCTGGGAACATGATGCCAGGTGGAGAGGGTTTTTGATGCCAGCAATCCTGATCCTGCTGAGATGGCGAAGGCCAAGAAAATGCTGAAGGTAACCCTACTAATGTTTCTGTTTTCTCTCTCTCTCTCTCTCCATGATTACCCTTTGATCATCCTACATTATGGATACGTAACTGAAATTTGTGGGCGACGCAGGAACATGAACAGGCGCTAATCGATGCCATTGCTAGGCTAGGTGAAACCTCTGATGGTGAAAGCGGTAATGGATACATCTGCACGTAAATTATTTTGTGCTCCATTTGTTTACATGATGCATCAATAAATCTTCTGATGCTGAGTCTGGCCAGCTTTGATCTGTGTAAAATGAAAGCTTTGCGCTTTTTGCCTAAACAAAAACAATCTTCAGTTTCTAGAGCCCTGAGCTTGTATCGCGTTTTAGGCAAAGTGGTGACGGTGAATGAATGGCAGAACAAATTGGCATTTGATTTTACTTTGATCTGCAAATTTTCCTGGAGCTTTTGAGCTTTTTTAAAGATTTCTCCTTTTATTGAATTGTATCATCCAACGATGGGCTAATATTACGGAGTAATCGATAGATGATGTAAACACTTGTATGAACTGCTGCGGTGGAATATCGAGAGGAAATGCCTTTCCAGGCCTTCTGCATTTTCCCTTGTAACTTTCTCCATATCGAGTGGTTTTCTTCAGACGATTGATGTTGTCACACCCTTTAGTAATTCCCTTTTTCTCTGTAGTTTGTTGAAAGCATTATTGTTGCCTAACTTGTACTTTTCTCCTACTCAGATGGAGAACAGGCCCGTTCGATGGAGCAGCATTGAAGATATAAATGTCAGTTTTGAGAGCGAAAGAGTTCTGTTTCTGTTCTAATGGTGTTTTACTTGAAGACGGGAGTGGTGGATGATGATTATTGAGAAGCGGAACGCTTCCTTCCTTGACGTGGATTTTTCACTTTGGCTTCTGTCTTTTGATAACATCACAGAAGAACTTGCATTATTTAATTGGGAGCTGGAAGTTTATCTATTGTTTAGCATGTAATATGATATAAAGAGATTTTGGTAGGTTCTTGACTATAGACTGGCTACCCTTGAACATCACGTTGTTTGCCAATTTACAACCTGCCAAGATAGATTGATCTTCCGATAAGAGCACATGTATAACACAACCTGCAGTACTATATCTTCCCCAAATCATAAATTTGCTATAACCAGACCAAGTGAGCATGGTAATGAGCTATTTATGCTCCGCAAATATCAAACACCATGGTGCCTAGAAGGTTGGTCAAGCGCACAAATACCTTAAAAGTCTTGTGATCCCTTTTCCTATTAAAAGAGATCGAGTTCGTTCCTCCCAAGTTAGCCAATGCTCTAATGTTGGGTGCGACTGCTCAGCTTACTGAACATGACAGCTCAGTCACTTTATGCAGACTGCAGATGCGGTTCGCTCTGATTGGGCTGTGCCTGGAGCTGCACGGTGCATGCTCGAACTTGTCTATAGAGCATTGCAAGTATGTGATCCTGCCCTCAGATGCACTCCTAGCTTAACCTGTTCAACCAGAGAATGAGAGATGCTATGTAGAAGAAGCACCCAGTAAAAGTCGCAACAACAGTTATGATGATTCTTATGAAAGAAAAGGTCAAGCTAGAGAAAACTAAAACATAGACTGCTAAAATTAGTGTTCCACGATAATCACCTAGATGGGCAACTCTAAGGGGGTGAATACACAGTTTTTGCATTGCCAAAATAATTGATCTAGGAATTAAGAGGAGGATGTTCATCAAGACAAAATCCACCATGTAGCACACCTAAGACAAGAGGTGACACATACTGACGTGAAGAACAAATGTGCCAGCATGGGAGGATGTTAAATTTTATGAAGCAACTCTGGGCTAACCCTCAGCCAATAAAAATATTGGACCAAGGTATTAATGGCACACAAGGTAAAAACAAATTTGCAACCAGACAATTAACTTTCTCATCCAAAATTTTATGCCTTTTGATGCTGCCACCGACAAGTATTCTTTTTTACCCTTCCCTTATTTGGGTAACATGCCCCAGGCACCCAGAGAGTCCCCCTTTTTATATGCTACAGAGTGGTTGGATACCTACAACCAAGATTGTTAGATTTCTTTGACAGATATGAACCAGGCCAAGCGAATCAAGGACTAAAGGAATGAGTCTAATAAACTAAGTCAGAGCTGGAACGAAATCACCTCCTGTAGGTATCAGCATTAACATTGTAGATGTGAAGTAAATGAGGACTACCAAATAAATCAACAGCAGGCAAGACCTGTCATCATTGTCAGATTATCCCTGCATTAAACTTATCTAGCAATAGTGCCTTCACTGTAGATTGAGCATCAGATTTCAGATACCAAAAGTACTCAGGAATATGACTTCATATCCAGTTAGAACGCCAAAAGCAACTTTATCTTGTAAATTATTTTCAGCCTGACAATGCTTCAGAGAAAATGGGATATATCTAGCTCAATTGAGAAGGCTTGAGAATCAGTGTGAAAATGCACCATTGACTCAGACAACTGTTTGATTAGCTCAAATAGACATCAGAAAAGTTCCTTTGAATCGCTGAAATGGCAACTTCTCTCTAAAAAAGAAACATTGCTTCCGCTTACAATCATTCAACAGACTGCTATTAAATTTAATCTCTTTGGAAGGACTAAAAGTTCATCAAAATACTTCTCTCTCCCACACTTTTACTGCGTTTAGAAGCCAAATATTATTGTCAACTGCACAAAGTTCCCTTACTCTCACTAATTAAAATATTAGCAATCAGTGGCCTTATCTTGTCTATTACGTTTTGAAGAATTGGCCATACATTCTAAAAAGGAGATCTGCAAAACCTTTACCCATAATAGTTGAAGCACATTTTTTACAACCTCGGCTCAAAGTAACTGATTGTTAGAATTTCCTCTCAAACTTCAAAGGTGATGCTTCACAATTACATCTCTGCAAGGGGAAATGTATTCAAGAAAATGAAGAAATAGATAACATTACTATTCTTGGTTATGTCGTCAGTAGTGTCTATGATTTTCACTGGCAAGAGTAGCAGAGAGAAGCACCAAGAACAAACAAAAGGCGTATTCCAGTACAATGCGATCACACAGAGAGATAAGGAAGAAAGGAAGGAGAGAGATGAAAAGTCATTGTTTTTAGTCCCATTTGCCACATCGTCTCCCTTATTTTCCACTTTGGACTTGAATTTGTTTTAAGAAAGCCGCGTTGGACTCAAAATTATCTAGAAAGCCATGTATGATGAATTGCCGGAATTTGTTGCCAGAGTTACTTAAGTAATTAGATTTCACCAATGCAGATTGCTTGAAAAATTTTCGCACCGAAATCAGCGCTGTAAGGCACTCCTAGTGTCTTTTTCAATTAAGTTAACTAAAAGCAGAAATAACACTTTCCAGAATACTTTGACATGAAATAATAACACATTTTATTAAAGTTTCTTCAAAGGTTTAAATTCCAAGGCATATCTAACAAGAATTGGCAAGTGTTCCAGCAGCACTCTATAACATGTTCCACAGATATCATTGACATCTTAGATATAACAAAGTTTAAGGTGCTGCTGAGTCTTTATAGGCAATGAACATTCGGAGATAGAAGTATGTGTAGTATACAACACCGGATCCCTTTCTATCATATGGTTCAGTATTGCTGCCTACATTACTAAGCAATATTTTGACTTCCCCTCATTTTCTAGTTTCCTGTTAGAGAAACTAATGAGATAAAATTAAAAGGACCTAGATGCAAGCTACCATCTAAAAGACCAAATGAGGAAATGAAGAACCCAGCATTTTTAAATCTAACTCTGCAACAGAAAAACATTGTCACTTAAATTATTTGAAATCTCTCAAGTAAAACAGCAAATTGTATTTTAAGTTTAGGCAAATATAAGGCCCTTTGGGAAAAGTACTAGGTCACTGAGAATGCGAACTAGCTAAGCCATGGATGGTGCTAAGGACTGGATCAAAGCACACTGCAGGCAAGAATTTGAAGATTTGAAACAGATGAATTGAATGCGGAGCAAGAGAGTAGCAGATATCATCAGTCATCATATCTACGGGATCTAAACAATTCACCAGCGAGAAAAACAACAACAGACAACACAAACAGCATCAAAGCACTCAGATCCAATGCAAACAACACAATGCACTCAGATCATGAACCCATAGCTCGATCACATCCATTCAAAATGCAATGTCAGAAGCCCAAACTTAATCACCTAACCCTCCAGCAGGGTAACCCCCAATTCTCCCCGGATCTTCCTCTCCCAACATACCATCGAATCAGAATCAAGGGCACAGCACATAGATTTAGCATCGACAGAACAGTACCTGAAACCGCAGCCCCGGATCCCAAGACCGACCAACCGACCGCTTTCAGAATCAAAGCTTTCAATCAGGCATGACGAGGTGCTACAAATCTAGAAGCAACATCAGCGACATCAGCGACATCAGCGACATACCCTGGAACCCGCAGAACGCAAAGAAAAAGCTAAAAGCACCCAAGACCTCCCCATCACCCATCAGCACAAACTGAACAGAACCCACCAATCGCCATGACCCACCACCCGAATATCGCCGAACGGAACGAGGAAGAGGAAATTACCTGCAGAGAACTCATCCCCAGCTCGGGTCGAGGAATTCGCCGGCGGAAGGCGACCAAACCATCGCCACAGAGAGAGAGAGAGAGAGAGAGAGAGAGAGAGAATGGGTTTGAGCAAACATCAGAGACCACGCAAAGGGAAGAGGAGGAGGAATGGCCTTTGGCGGAAGCCACGGATCAATGGTGGAGATTCGGAGTGAGTCGCACGTTTCTTCTAATCGACAAACGCCAAAAAAATTCTCCATGCGGTGCGAAGGGAACCCGTTCCCAAGGGTCATAACTCCTCTTTATTCATCCTACAAATCCCTTTCTTAAATGGGGGTAACATCACCAAATCGGAGTAATTAGGGGTGAGCAATCGGGCCACCCGATTCGTTTCGGGCTAGTTCCAAGAAGAACCGGTTTGGTTATTGATCTTGAATCTTGAAAAAAACTAATTTGGATCGTTTGATAGGTTCTAAGATTGAAGTGGTCTGCAATAGACATTTTGACAAAAAATAGTTATATGTAAGGAGAATGAAAATGACAACCTCCACACAAGACCTTGTCTAATAGGACTTTAGGAGTCATATGTAAGAGAGAATATGAATTCTACAAAACTAACCCGATTCTTCGGAAGAATTGAGAACTTGTCTTGAAACGATGATTCCAAGTAGAACAGATTCAATCCACAATTCTAATATTTCAAAACCGTGACCTATAGGATAGGTTTCAAGTTTTGGTCTCCAAACTGACCAACAATGAAATCAATCACACCAAAAATAGTAGGGTACTCATTATAAGAAACCTTATTACTATTGATAATCAACCATTCTCCCGATGGTTCATATTCTTGAATTTGCCATCTTCGATGGCGAAGATGACCAATCTAGTATTGAACACATCGTTTGTTTCTATGCCCATTGTGGAGAAGCAAGGATGAATGAGTTTATGAGGTTAACATTATTTCCTTTGTCTTTATAGAATAATGCCTGCACCTGCTATATCAACCTATTGGCAATCTCAATTAACATTTGGGCAAAGATGGAAAGACACTTCTCAATTTTACAAAACGATGCTGGAAGTGTCAATCATCGATTTAGGGCTCATTTGGTTCGGCTTTTGAGGAATGTACTTGCAAAAATACAAATACCTTTGGGAGAATGGAGTTTTTCAAAATACAAATAACATTTGGTAAAATTTGCATTGAGAAACAATTTTGGCTAAAATACCGTTTGGTAAAATTTGCATTTGTAAATGACTTTTATTAAATTAAAAAAAAATTGTATTTTTTTTTTTTTTGAAATTTGGTCACCGGACCACCGGATGCCTGGATTTGGCCCCTAAACGGTCGCTAGGGTCGCGTGACCCCAGGCGACGGTCACCGAGGTCGGGCGACCCTCAAGCAGCGCTCACTGGCGTGTGCGACCCCTTGGCCAACGATCGTCGGCCTTCAGTTGGCTTTTTCGTGCGGTGGTGTGCAGTGGTTTTGGAGAAAATGAATAGTACCAGGGATTTACATTTCGAAGATGCAACTTCCCAAAGTACCTCTGGAGTTGTATTGAGTTAAAAGCCCTTAGAGCCACTTGTAGATGCAATTGCATCTTGCCAAAATCGCCCAAAAAAATGAACCAAACGCGTTTGCATTTGACCGAGAGACTTTAGAGTCCAAAAGCACCTTCCAAATGCCCAACCAAATAGGGCCTTAGGGTGTGTTTGGGAGTAGCTTCTCAAGGCCACTTTGAAGCCCAAAGATCTTTGGGCCAAGGATGGGGTGTTTGGCAAAAAATTTTCAAAGCCCCTTTGCAAAATGTCAACCTTCACAAGGCTGAAAGCCCAAGGCAAGTCGGGGGCTGCCTTGGGCTTTCAGCATGTCGAGAATGCTGAGCTAAGGGGCTAATTTTTTTTTCCTCCCAAATTATCCTCGTTGGTTTTTCGTTTTTCCGGTTTTGCTCTCACTATTCATTGTCTTTTTCTTCTTCTTCAACGAGCGATCGCCGGCGAAGGGTAGGCAGTCGCCGACGACCGTTGCCTAGACGACCGTCATCGGGGGGTGGCGCGACCGCCACGCCATTTGGGTCGCAGCAAGGTTTGGGTTGCCACGACCCAGATCTAAGGTGACAGGGTTGCAGGAGGACTGTGCGGCCCCTGATCTAGGTTGCATGACCTCACCACCCTTGAATTTGAGTCACCGCGGCGTCATGCGACCTCCCTCAACCTTGCCACCCCAAATCCAAGGGCGGTGAGGTCGTGCCTAGATCCAAGGCATCGAGGTCGAGGTCCTCCCGTGACCTCGATGCCCTAGATCTAGGTCGCGGTGGGGTCACCAAAGGTCAAGGCAGCGTCGCGCAACCTCGCTGCCCCAGATCCGTGGTCTCCAGAGGTCACGGCGGCATCGTGCGACCTCGGGCGGCCTTTGCTGGTGGTCTTCAACGGTCGGCGGGGTCACCGGAGGTTGCCCAACCCCGGGGGGCGTTTGCTGGTGGTCTTCGGGGGTCACTCGACCTCGGGCATCCTCCCCAGTCGTCTCCAGGGCTACCTAAGTCGAATGTCAACTGTCGGCAACAAATTTCGATCTCCGACGGCCGTCGATCCTTGCCGGTCAATTTTTTTTATATAATTTTTTTATCATAAAAGTCCTTTATAAATGTAATTCCCCCAAATACCATTTTGCTCAAAAGTACCTCACAAAGGGCTTTCAAACTACAATTTACCAAACACAGTTTGCATTTTGGAAAATACCTTTAACTCAAATTTTTTTACATTTTCCTAAAAACTTTTCCCAAAAGTCTTCCCAAATGCACCCTTAGTTATGTTGTGTTAGTGCAATAATGTGTCGGTCAACTAGTTTATTGCTAGGCTTAAAATGGCTAGAAACTGACGATAATTAGCCCAAAAACATTGCCTACAACAATGTTCATTATCAATGATAATGTCTTATAGCCTCTTGTTAGGCTAAGACTAGATTGAGGGCCCTTTGGTTTAGCTTTGGGAGAATGTCCTTGGGGAAGTGTAAAGTCCTTTAGTTTAAAGGGGTTTGGAAAAATGTGAATACGGTTTGGTAAATTGCAATTAAAAAAGCACCTTAAGATTCCACTTGAGAGAAATGCTCTGTGGTAAACAGACTTTTTTTTTTTTTTTTGTCGGTTATACTCTATTTCTACTCTAATTCTTATTCTCAGACTTTTGCCATGCTTTCTTATAGGGCGTGGGAGTCGAAATTTACTCTTGAAACTATAACATCTCCACCCCAACCCCCTAAGAAGGTGGGGATTCGAAGCCCCAACCTCCTTCCATATTGAATGGGTGGCGACTGGGGCAAACATACATTTGGAAAGTCCTTTTGTGTGCCAATTTAAGTTGTGTAACTTTAATTTGTTTAATTTAAAAAAATTACTATATATATATATATATTCTTGTTGAGAGTAATGTAAAAGAGACATTTTAACAAATTTTAAATAAAAGAGTACTTCAAACTCAATTTAAAAGAGCGTAATTTCATTACAGTAAACATGACAATATATGTTCGGAGGAAAAAAAAGTTATCATTAAATATTGCAAACCTCATTAACTATTTATTAAACTCATGACTCACCATGTATACGTGCCATGTGAGGGAATGTATTATCATTTGAGGCACTCATCTCCTCATTTACAACATCATGATCAACTAAATATCCATACTTGGGATCCAAATCTATTGTTTCAAAACTCATGTCAGTTATGGCATTTCTTTGTATATAATTAGATAAAATCATTGTCGCTATGACAATTTGCATTGCTTTTCATAAGGATAACTTGACATTGAAATCTTCCACTTTGTAAATCTTCCACTTTGTTTTTAATATGCCAAAGGCTCACTCAATATCTGAGCAAAGTTGAATACTTCTTGATGACCCGTAGATGTAGGACTTTGTCAAAACTCTGATAAATGATATCTAACTTATCTATGTGACCATAAATAACCCATAAGATATGGATATCTCGTATGTACAAATAACATTTACATACATAAATATAATGTAAATTTAATAAATATATGCCACATACAAATATACATATGGATGTACATAAACCATAAATTAACAAACCTAGAGGGGGATGGGGAAATTTTGTATCATGTCTTCCAATAGCTTCATGAAAGATATGTACATCATGAGCTTGTCCCTTCCAACTGGAACAAGCATAGATAATTTCTATGTTAAAATTACATATGGCTAACACATTTTGAGTTAGCTATCCTTTCCGACCAATAAAGCAAACTTGATCCTACATTAGTATCACTATTGGGATATGCAATCCTCAAATAAATAATGTAAATATTACATGATTTATATTTGTTTTTTCATTTTTATTGTACAATTGTAACTTTCCTTAAAATTTTAATAAAATCGTTGATTTTTTTTTTTTGTCTTCTCTGGAACTTCCTTATATTGTTGATCGGTTGGCTAGATCTAATCTTTTGTCATATCACATACTTAATCTATAACTAAAATTAAAGTGTCTACTTATGGTTTCCCTAGAATGTTGAAAGTTTGCTTGTGCTAACCTGTTACCTATACCATGTCTCAACATATAAATAAACATTCAATCATTTCTGCGACATTAGTATTCCTAGATCCTTTAAGGCCATTTCACTAAGTTACATGTTAAATTATTAAATACAACCTTATGCATTCTAAATATATCACAGTATCTTATCGGATTAGTATATTTGGCCATCATCTTAACCATGCATAACCTGTGTATGATGAGGTTTGCAAATGTATATTTCCTAATAGACAATTGAAGTTTGAGTGATTAAGAGAAAATTTAAGAATTCATTTTCCTCCCTTTCATGATTTTCTCTTTCTTGATAATCATCCATGACTACTAAAATATAGTTAGAGTAAGAGAAACAATGAATAATCTTGATCATCTATAAAGAGAAACAATAGTATCAATCAACATATTTATCCAAACTTAACCACATAAAAAGAACCTTAACTGAAAACAATTCTCACATTAAAACATTAATAGAAATTAGATTCATACAAAATGTAGATAGAGTTCTTATATAAAAACAAAGTAGCATACCAAAGAGTTCAAATAAAATAAAATAACATCCTAGTTATGACTAAGCTCTTCCATCTTAAGCTTGAGATACTTAATTCTTAGTGTATCACTATTCAAGCTCATGAAAACTTACCTATTGTCTATCTTTTCATTAAAAATGTTTAATTACAAAAATGTACAACTTTTTATCTTGCACGATCTCTAGTATGGTTTCCAACATGAGTATGCAGTCCCCGTACTGACCAAATTCATCATTTGCTTAAGATGAAATAATAATAGTGTTCCTACTTTCAACAATGAAGTAAAATTTGTTAATTTGGTTTGTAAGTAGTTGTACTAGGGTCAAATTCTTTTATTTCTTTTCTCAAACTTGTCTCGTTGAAATTTGCACTACTCTTTTATGAGTACGAGTACAAACTTATTCATCAATATTTTCACCCATATGACACTCCAAATTATCATCAGTAGATCCTACACCATCATCAATATTAAGTTGTGTGGCTTTAACATTCTCATCAATATATAAATCTCGTGCAATTCTATGTAATTCATCTAATAGCAATTATAACCTCGAACATTTTATGTAATAACGTTTCAAAATAAGGAGGTATACCTTTTGTCCTAAAAATCTTAATCTTAGGATTGACATGTTGTAATAAAGCATTTGAGTAAATTGTATCATTGAAAATGAGAACTTAGCAGAAAAGTAAAAAGAAAAAATGATAAAAACTTGATTTTACTTTCTCACCATTCATCATTCATATCAATGGTTTTCTTCCTTAAATCTCGTCCTAGTCATATTTCATTGTAAACCGATATCATTCATTTTTTTTTCATTTTTCCTTAAAATTATTTTACTTATTCTTCATTTGAGTTTTATCATACTTTATGCCTCTCAAGTCCTCGAACTTATTAATTATGACAGTTCATCCATCCCTCTTTTTGGTTATAGGATGATTACCTTTATTGATTATTAAGCATACTACTTATAAGATGCTTCTACATCTTTGGCAGTCTAATATATATATATATATATATATATATATATATATATCATCAATTAAACTAAAACCAAATCAAGATGAACTAGTAAAATGGTGGTTATTAAATATGACAATCCATGATTATTACCTTTATTGATTCGTTCGATACACCACTTATAAAATGTTTTTACATCTTTGGTAGTTCAATATGCCTTCTTCTTAGTTGAACTTGTCATCTTCCAATAACATGAACGTGAAAAAATTTGAGAGGCATAATTAAAAAAAAAAAAAAAGGCAATTAAATTGAAACCAAATTAAGATGAATTAGTAAAACACAAATTAAAGTGACATTATAAAAACCTTCAAGATTGAGATGAACCAACAAAGCCCTATTTAGGGTTTGTGAGGGCAAAGAGAGCTCGAGGGTGGCGAGCATGAAGGAATGTTGTTTCAAGCACAAAAAAAGGGGAAGTCTCTAGCAAGGCATGAGAGGACGAATGAAAAGAGCACAAAAAGAAGGGGAGTGGTGAAGCACGAGAGAGTAAGTAAAGAGAGAAGAGCATTTAGGGTTTTCTGTTTATAAAAGGCAAAAATGGAATCATGTTTAATAAATGAGGGTGGATGAGCAACTAACATATTTTCATTAAAATAGGGAAGTAGCATTCCGAAAATGCTACTTCTCAAGGCATCTCTATTCCTCCATCCCATTGAAGGCCTTTGAAGAGCTTTGGAGATACAATTACATCTCCCCAGAATCTTCCAAATGCATAACCAAATACTATTACATTTGGCCAAACCCATTTAGAGCCCAAAGCCACTTTCATATGTTGAACCAACCGGGTCCTTATGGCAATTATTGTGTGCCTTCCACACTTCATCAGATGTTGGCCTTTTGGGATGGAGATAAAACAAAATATGTGTTGGCAAGTCACAATGTGCATTTGTCATGTGCTAATATGATGCGATTACCTCTAGAATCAATCAACAACTCGTTTGTCATCAAACCTTTGAAAGCCAATTTAAAAAATCTGCCTTTTGATTGCCTAATCAAGAGAGGAATGGATCCTGAGGCATAAAGGATTGGTGACATGACAAACAGACATGCTCTATGAAAAAAGATATCTCCTTTATCATCGAACCTTTGAAAGCCAATTTAAAAGATTTGCCTTTTTATTGCCTAATTAAGAGAGGGGTCAAATGGATCCTAAGGCATAAGGGATCAATAACATGGCAAACATACACGATCTATGAAAAAAGATATCATGTTAGAAGATTTGACTAAAAGATATTTCTCCTATTTGACAGATGAAGTTTGTCAATCTTTAGGCATTGTCAATTGCGTACTTGAGTTTGACAAATGCCCTTCAAAGGAAGAAACAAGATCATGGAGTCACAAGACCCTTTAATTGAAGTCAATATCGACGATTGGACTTAGGAATGACTCGACGATTGGACTTAGGAATGACCTAACCTTGTAAGTGCACTTTTAGATGAAGAATCTAAAGATAAAGTGGTTGTTTACTTAAGGAATATAGAGATTATTTTGCATGGGATTATCATGAAACGCCAAAATATAGAGATGAGTACAGTCAAACACAATTTATAGATAAAAAAAGTGTTTAGCTCATATAAACCTCGATGTAGTTTTCTAGACCAAAGAAGAAAGTGAACGGCTAATGAAGGCACGTTTCATAAGGACAGGTAGAGATGTCGAATAAACATCATACCTATCAAGAAAAAGAATGGTAAGTCGAGAGTGCACATCGATTTTAGAGACTTTGGCATGTTAGCAATAATGTAATTGATAATGTAGAAATTCATAATAAAAAAAAAAATCTTATATCATGATTTATTCATGACAAAAGGGATTACAATATACCTTTTATCCATAACAATAACTTTAAGAAAGCAATAACCCCTAGCTTTCGATTGTTGCAAAAATAGGAGAAACAATGAAATTCGATTTCTCTCTCTTAACTAACTTTTTATTAACATATTTTATTTGATGAAGGATAAAATGCAGCGCTTATGTATGGATGGAGAGAGGATTAGACTCCTTTTATAAGCTATCAATGAATGCCTTCAATTAGGGGTGTGCAAAATACCCGGGAACCGCCCGAACCACCCGGAACCGAACCGAAATCGCCTGGAACTGGCAGTTCTTGAGGGAATCGGTCCGGTTCCCGGTTCCGTGGGCGAATCCGCCCCCCCCCCCGGCCACCCGAACCGGATATAAAAAAAAAAAAATACTAAACGAAAGTTACGAAGCCTTAATTCGCGTCTCATCTCTTTTGGTTTCTTCCTCAGTCTTCGATTCTCTCTCTGTTTCTTCCTCAATCTCTTCTCTTCGTCTTCGATTCCTCCCCGAGCATCCACGCCGCCGCCATTACTCCTCCTCCGCCGCTGTCCACCCCCTTGCGCCGGTCGCCACTTGCCACAACCATTGCTCCTCCACCTCTACTGTCCGCCCCCTTGCTGCTGTCCGCCCCCTCGCCGACGGTCAGTCCCTTCGTCTTTGATTCCTCCCCGAGCGTCGACGCTGCCGTTGTTGCTCCTCCACCGCTGCTGTCCGCCCCCTAGCACTGGTCGCCACCCGCCACAGCCGTTGCTCCTCCACCTCTGCTATCCATCTCGGCCGAGCCCCTTTTTCATCACTTAACAAGGTACGAAGCCCTAATTCACAAAGCCCTAATTCGCGTCTCATCTCTTCCGGTTTCTTCCTCAGTTTTTGATTCTCTCTCTGTTTCTTCCTCAGTCTCTTTTTTTCATCTTCGATTCCTCCCCGAGCATCCACGCCGCCGCCGCTGCTCCTCCTCTGCCGCTGTCCGCTCCCTTGTGCCGGTCGCCACTCGCCACAACCACTGCTCCTTCGCCTCTACTGTCTACCCCCTTGCTGTTGTTCGCCCCCTCGCCGACGCTCAGTCCCTTCGTCTT
Source organism: Eucalyptus camaldulensis (assembly GCA_019915185.1). Lineage (NCBI taxonomy): Eukaryota > Viridiplantae > Streptophyta > Magnoliopsida > Myrtales > Myrtaceae > Eucalyptus > Eucalyptus camaldulensis. The sequence continues at coordinate 18,900,689 of JAHSVA010000005.1, forward strand.
TGATTCCTTCCCGAGCGTCGACGCCGCCACTATTGCTCCTCCGCCGCTACTGTCCGCCCCCTCATGCCGGTCGCCACCCGCCACAGCCCCTGCTCCTCCACCTTTGCTGTCCATCTCGATCGAGCCCCTTTTCCGTCACTCAACAAGGTACAATTATCAGCTTCTAGCTTGCCTCTCAATTCATCTTCCGCTTGCGAACTTGTACTTCGATTCGATTACCCAAAGGTGAAGTGTTCAAGTCTTTGTTTTGGGAATCGATCGCTGTTCATCTTGGTGCTTTGTCTTCGATGATGCTCATGCTTGAATTTGCAGAATCCTGAGTTGCTTTTCCCTTTTGCTGTGTTTTTTGATTTCTTCCCTTGTGCTCATTGGTTCTAATCATCTGGTACTCACAAGATTGCACTTTTGGTTGTTGTTTATTTAACTTGTGTTGGCTTGAACACAGGGACATGGAGCTTGTGATTTCTTTCAATGGACAGATTCTCTGGTAGAAAATGTGGCCCCCAAAGATGTTGTGACTTTTGTTGTTGCACCTTTGGAAATCAAGGAAATTGAGTCGACAATGGCAGATGTTGGTGAAGATTACAAGGTAGATCCATGAGTCATCTTGAGGGTTTTTTCCCCACCACACTTAGTTTTTTTTTATCATTCACGTGTAGTTGACTGTTATTTAATGTTGAGCATTCGACTATTAATTATTGTTTTAGTTTTTGGAGATTGGAACTTGGAATTTTAGAGCTCAAAACTTTGGAACCAGACTGGACCGATGGTCCGGGAAACCAAAATTGTTTCGTGACCGTTTTATGTTGAAAATCAAAATTTTTCGCGTCAAGATCGGTTCCATGGATCCACCCGGGAACCGGACCGCACCGGCGATCCAGTTCCCGGATGGATCCATGCAACAAACGGGTGGATCCCGGTTCCAATTTTTCGGAACCGGTCCTTAGCGGGTGGTTCCCGGTTCTAGGTCGGGAACCGCTCACCCGGACCATGCACACCCCTACCTTCAATAAGTGCCTTTTATCAAAGCACACAAAATATTTTATCTCCATAGAAGTTGCAACTTTTCATGACCAATACATTTTTAGAATTTAAATAATTATTAAACCATTAATATTGTCATGTGGGCCACAATTATTTTTACATTCTCCCATTTGGTCCATATGACCTTTTGTTCGTGGCTTAATAAAGACCATGATGTACAAAATAATATTAATGTAAATTTGTCTTAAATTGGCTATTCAATAATAATCACAATTAAGTAAAGAAAACTAATGTGAGACATAAAGTTGTCATTAATCAACACGGTCCCTTCCATATATTACAACTATAGTTCTCTACTTAACATGATCCATAAATGAGAAGTATCGTAAAAAACTATCAAAAGATGAAATATCATAAACACATACATGAGTTCGGTGTGTCAAATAAATAAACTTGATGGAATTCTATATCATTGATGGTGTCTAATTCTAAACTTTCTAATAATAGACAAGTATTTAATTTCCATATATTTAGCATCCTTAGAATATTTGTCATTTTTAAAGAAGAAAACTGTTGTAGAGTTATCACAATCAATTTTTAGTGGCTTAAAACTAATGTTGATAATCACATGCCTCGAAATAAAGTTTTGTAGCATAACCCATTAATAGTGGTCTCAAAGTATGCCATGAACTCAGTCTCCATAGTGGAATGGAGCAATGATTGACTGCTTTGCACTTTTCCATCAAATTGCCCGTTCAGCAAGAAGGAATAAGTAATCAACGTTGATTTTCTTCTATTGGCACATCCAGTTAAGTCTAAATTTGAATATCCAATCACTTCAAAACAATCATATCTCTTATAAGTAAGCATATGATTCGTAGTTCCTTACAGGCATCTGAGAACTTTCTTTGTAGTTTTCCAGTGATCTATTCCTTGGTTACTTTGATATTTGCCCAACAATCTGACAGCAAAATTGACTTTTAGTCTATTGTAAGTTTGAGCAAATGTTAAGTTCTCAACAACATATGCATAAGGAATTATTTCTCATTTGCTGTTGTTTTAATTTATTTTTCAGGGATTGCATAAGGCTAAATTTGTCTTATTTCTAAGGGAAAAAACACCAAAAATCCCAAACTTTATCAAATATGACAAATTCACCCCAAACATTTTTTATGATACAAAAAAATCACAAACTTTGTTAACTATAACACATTTACCCCAAACTCTATGGCCAAGGGGCATTTTCATCTTTTATTTTTATATTTTTTTCTTTCCTTTTTCCTTTTTTCTTTGTCTCTCTTCCCTCTGCCATGGCCATTGGAGGGAAGCTAGACTTAGGTGAGGGCCGATCTGGCGAGGACTATCCTTAGTTGGGTTTGCAAAGGTGACCCTCCCCTAAGTTGGACTTCCCTCCGTCGGCCATGGCAAAGGGAAGAGAGAAGAAGAAAAAATAAAAATAAAAATAAAAATAAAAACAAAAAATAAAAAATAAAAGATGAAAATGTCCTATAGCTTTGGGGTAAATGTGTCATGCGAATATAAGTTTGGAATTTTTTATGTCACAAAAAAAATTGAGATAAATTTGTCACAATTGGCAAAGTTTGAGTTTTTTTTTTTTAGTAAAAAGCAAAGTTTGGGTTTTTTGTATCACAAAAAAAAAATCCAAGTAAATTTGTCACACTAGGTAAAATTTGGAGTTTTTGGTGATTTTTTCCCTATTTTTAAATTGGAACTATTTTTGCTTAACATTTATCTATATTGAATCTCTCTAAAATTTTATTGATGCTGGCTTTATGAGGTAACCTTAAAAATCCTTGTGATCTATCACAAAGTATATCTATTCCTATCACACTTGTTACCCCCTACATCTTTTATTTCAAGATTTTGAGAGAAAAATTTCTTGATTTCATGTAAAAAACTTGCTTCCATCGACCTACACACGCCCCCCCCCCCCCCCACCCCAACAACGATTAATAATGTTTCCCTTAAATGTAAAGGAAGTTATGGTATCATTAAACTTAAGATACCATTGTTCAATACTTTGTTTGAGTCTATATATTGACTTGTTTAGGCATTTTCTCTTTAACACTTCTCTTCTAGTGTCTTTATCTGTGATCTGAGTGCATCGAGTGAATGAGTGAGAGATACATCAAATGGAAGGTTGAATTTCAACGTGGTAAGGTGTGAAAAAGTCAAGGGAAGGGAAGATTGAATTTAAGCCAAGTAAGGAGTGAACAAGTCAAAGAAAACTTAAATAGCACATGATTGCATTCTCATATGTGAGGTTATGACATGTTGTTATGGCTGAAATATTACTTAGAGGGGGGGTGAGTAGATGATTTTGTGGAAATGAAAGAATTTAAATAAATATTGTAATGAGACAACTTTTGATGAAATGATTAGATCTTATCAGTGCACAATTCTATCATAATAAATAAAAAAGAGTAGGGATAGAGAATTACACACAAAAGTTTGTAGTGGTTCGGCTTTTACAAGCTTACATCCACTCTCCCGTACTACAGTCTGCTGGCTGAAATTCACTAAAAAGAACCGATCATAGGTTACAAGTCCTAAATTGTAAGTACTTAAGTCTGTATGAACAACTTCTCACACTCTGAATCTCTAAAGGGTTACACAGTATTGCTCAACAAAGATGAATATAGGAGATCACAAACATTCTTCAAACTCTCGGAATTTAAAACTTCAAATCTCATGAACGTGAATACTATTCATTCAGCTTTGAAGTCTCCTCTTATACTTCTCCTAGTCCAAGTTGACCATTGGACATATATTCAGGAGGACTTATCCAGCTAATCTACACGTTGGCTTGTATCTATTGGAGAAAATCTGATGGCTTCAGGATCGCCATGTTTAATGCTTCCCATAATTTCTATCACCCATACAACAGTTCGGATTTCCAAGAAATTGAATATTTACCAATAGAAAGAATGTTTCACCTTTAGAAAGAAATCTCGGGAAAATTAAATCTTCAAAAGATATTTGCAAGACTGTTCTTTTGAAATTCTTTATGAATATAGTAAGGAATCAATTCAATTTGCCACTAGCCGTTGCATGGGTGATTTACTCAATCCTATCTGATTGGTAAAATATGTAAGGGAGATAAACCACAATTCTAATTCTGATTGATACATCTAATCATATTCCATCAGACTTTCCTCCTAAAAATAGTTTATATTAGAATTAAAGTCTCTAGGTTTTGTCAATCATCAAAACAACTTAGGAATATTTTCTCAACAATCTCCTCCTTTTTTATGATGACAAAACTTGCACAAGTAGAACTTTAAAAAGATATTATAGCTCTTTAAAAAAATAGTTTTAAAATGCGGCGCAGTTAAACTATACATATATTTGCGTCGAAAGAATTTTAACGGAATTCTTATAGATAATACTTTGAATCAAAAGATAAAGGATGAGAAAAATTTAACCAATCCCCTTAGTTTTTGTGATGCTCAGAGTCTTTAAGATCTTGTAGAAAATGTATTAGTGAAATTCGCAACCTCAATTACCTTAGTTCTACCGGTCCACCTTCTTCCTCTTTTTGTCAACAATAAAAAAAGATACTATATAAAGCATAATATCATAAGCAACTCATAGTACGAAGGTTAGTCCAACAAGTACAAGCATCAAACCACAAACATTACAGACTAAATGACAAAAACAATCCAAACTTCGAAAAAATAATTTAAGCACAAAAGATTATTTGGAGGAGGATGGCTGGGTTGGATTAGTGTCTGGACTGGGAGCTTGAGTAGGAGTTGGAATAAGGAGCTAGAGAAGGAACCCTGTGTTTTGATTACAATTGAATAAAAACATAATACTGCATATGCTCCAAGGTATGCTCCATGTTTGTCATTCTGATGTCTAATGCGTCGACTTGGGTTTTGAGAAATACATTTAAGTTCTTTAGTTCTTTTTCCATCTTCTTCTTGTGCTCCATCATTCTGAGTAAAGTCTGTAGAAATAGCCTGTCTTCAGTGCTATCAATAACAAGAATTCTTAATGGATTAGCCTTTATCTCGAGTTTATCACCATATCAATGTCGTGTTGCCTCTATCTAATAGCATTGGACTCCCCCTCAACATCCACAATTCCTTTCCCTTCATCTTGCACAACTAAATTAGAAATATGATCAAGATTAGTAATTTGCTCACCAATGATGCCATCGGTTGCAGCAGTGCCTATTAAAATGCCTTACCTACATTAGATAACCTATATAGTAGGAATATAGTACTTGCATTGATATGCCCAATATGCAATCTTGAACTGGAGACGATTGAGCATACACTATTACTTTGCCCTTGGACAACACAGCTATGGAATGAGCCATCCCTGCAAGTCGACATAAACTGAGTGGGTTTAACCCAATTTGATGAATGGCTGTGTAAAGTTCACACACGGCCAAGGAACTCACGAAGCTTTGAACTTATTACAATTGCATTATGGTGCATATGGAAGGACAGAAACCATTTCATCTTTAGGAAAAGTCCTCTCAACCCTCATCATGCCCTGTTTAGAGCCATAATATTACAAGAAAGCTTCATAACAAGGAATCCAAAGCCAAAGAGTCGGAAGCAAGGCGATGACTAACATAACAAATGGCAACTCCTGAGCCCTGACGTAATCAAAATCAACATTGATGCATCATTTAGGAGTGCCTTTACAGCCCGCACATCGTTAGATTCAAGCCAAGAGAATCTGGTGCATAGTACTGAAACTCATTCAGCCTCAGTTTCGGACATACACTCAACTAGAGAAAAGGTACTTGCCATGCACCGTATTCCCTCAACCTCCAATCTAGGTATAGAGACGATTTCTTCCAGCCCTACGGTCCTGAAACTATTTGATCCTCACAGAGAAGGAGTTCACCAAAGTTTTGCAACTTCCCCAAGCCCCGAACCAACCTAGACAACAACCCATAGCAACTCTAAATCATTGCCATGTCTAGAAAGGAGTACAGAAGGGGTTAACCATGCCTCCACCACACTGCCTAACTCAAACTTACACAACAACGTGCCGAAGAGTAAAATGCACAGAGCAATGACGACTCGATCTGAATTGAGCAGTAATGCCCGGGGCCAATTTGAGCTAAACAAAGGACATGATGGAAGCACTCCTATTATGTACAGAGAAGAAATTAGAGACACATAGCATGGCCCAGATCTGAACGGAGATGTGACAAATAGCAACCCCCAACCCTTAAGGACCAGAGAGGAAACGTCTCGAGCTGAATCACTTGTGAAGACTAGAGATGAATTACCCCGAGTTGAATCGAAATGTGAAGCTAAAGCCCGAACCAGATCTGGCCATAGTAGTGTACGCCTTGGTTTGAACAGCACTGTGACACCCACTGTGACACCCATTTTGATTTAGAGTGGTACCGGCTCAGCTCGACTTGAACAACACAAAGGATGGGAAGCATGTAGCTGTGGATGGCTTCACTTGAGTAGTGGCGCCAACGAAGATAGCTACACCTCTGATTGCTCATCGCACCCCAATTCGACCAGACAAAATGCTTGCTCCATCTATAACACACAAGGCACGGCCCTTCCTGTATTGCACAAAAGTTCGGACGCCGGTCACAGGGGAAGGGCGAATATGAGAAGAAAAGTGGCTAACAGTGGCTTCGAAACACCCACAAGCCCTGCTCTGACCATAGCAGAGGATGGCGATGACAGCTACACTTCCGACTCTTCACCACACCCCAGTCCGACCAAACGAAACGCTGCCTGCATCTACAACGCACAGGGCACGGCCCTTCCTGCACTGCACAATAGTTTGGATGCTGGAAACAAGGGAAGGACGGATCTGAGAAGAGGAGCGGTTGATGGTGGCTTTGAACCACTCACGAGCCTTGATTTGAACATAGAGGAGGATGGCGGCATTTCCGACACCTAATAGCGACACCCCCCCTCAAGTGGAGCCGTTGCTTGCATTTATAGGGATTCCCATGGCAAAATTCTAGATGGGTTTACTAAATCTATAGAGGTGATTTTAGCAAAACAAATAGAGGTAGCAGCTGAAACCCTAGATTTTATCTCCTCAAAACTTGCCCCAAACAGAAATGAAAGAGAGATACAAGTACACTCCGATTGTAGTAGGCTAGTGGAAAGTGCTCTCACTTCAACTACCCTAAGTTGGGAAGTGCAGCTTCTAGTGGACCGAGCCAAGCACAAAATGAAAGAAATGTCAGGAATTACTTTAGCTCATTGTAGACGAACTACAGACAAGGTGATTGATTGGTTAGCCAAAGCCTAACAAATGAGCCGTCTCCTTAGAAACTGGGTAAATAACCCCCCCCCCCCAAATTTGCTCTTTTGGACTTGTTATGTGATGATGCTAGAGATGTATTTGCTCAAAACTTAACCTAGTAATGATATTCTGCTCGTTTGTTCAAAAAAAAAAAAAAACTATTTCTTCAGCTTCAAAATCTCCTCTTATACTCCTCATAGTCCAAGCTAACCGTTGAACATATCTTCAGGAGGACTTATCCAGCCAATCTACCCTTTGGCTTAGATCTATTAGAAAAGATTTGATGGCTTCAGAATCGTCGATTTTTATACTTCCCATAATTTCTATTGCCCATACAATAGTTCAGGTTTCCAAAAAGTTGAATGTTTATGAATTGAAATAATGTTTTGCTTTTAGAAAAAAAATCTTAAGAAAGTTAAACCTCCGAAAGATTTTTGCAATACTTTCATTTTGAAATTCCTTATAAATATTGTAAGGAATCAAACCAATTTGTCATTAGCTGTTGCACTGATGATTTACTTCCTCCTATATGATTGGTAAAATATGTAAGGGAGATAAACCACGATTTTTATTCTGATTGACAATGTCTGATGATATCCCATAAGACTTTCCTCCTAAAAATAGTTTATATTAGAATCAAAGTCTCTAGGTTTGTCGATCATCAACTCAGGGAATGTTTTCTCAACACATATAGCCTAAGAAGAGGAGCAAACTCCTTATATCTTCAAGTAGAGTGATCGAGTCCAGGGTCGATAGGTTCTAGATCTGGACCTTGAACTAGACCCCGTTATAACCGATTCTATTTTTTTGGACCCAATACTTGACTTTGTTTGCACTGGACCCTATACCCGAATCACCCTATTTTTTGGTTCAATTCCAAGATTAACCCTATTTCCATTGGAACTTATTTTGCAACTACCCATATCCTATACGACTTCGAATTTTATATTAATACACGAGAAAGCAACATAATTCTCCTAATTCGTATTGAAACGTTAAGCACTTGTAATCAATAAGTATATTAACTTTTTGACTAAACAAAATACTAAGATCCATAAGGCTAATGATGATAAAGTAGAGTTACAATCTCCAATTGATGACTTTTAATAATGTCTACAACTTCCTCATCATGGGAATACGGATAAGCAGGTAACCTGAGGAAAAATGTAATAAACAAAGAAAACAATTAAACATACAGATCATTAAGTGCAAACTCAATGGATCTGATTTTAAGATCTTTTTACCCACATAGCTAGATTATTATAATATAGGTACCTAAGAAAATGCATGAGAACGCCTCGTATCTTCAATAACCGCGTTCATTTTAGGTTTTGGACTTCAAAATCGGTTGCCAAATCAGTTCCCCAACTGGTTTGGTCAATTCGGTTCTTTGGTGGGTATTCACTCAAAATTGGTTCCTAAACTAGTTCCAACCACATTCGAATTTTGGGAACTGGTTCTCGGACTAGTTTTAATAGGATATGGTTCCCAACCCTATTTTCTGAGTGGGTCGATTTGGCTATCAGGTATACTTGGTCCTGTTGCACACTCCTATCCTCAAGTTATCTTCCATAAATCTTTATGAGCCTATATCTCACTCATACTATGTTGGACTTGCATTAGGAGCGACCATGGTCTGGGTTGGCTAGTTCAACACCTAACTTAGGGACCCCTTTACACAATGTCGATGTCTAATTTTTAGATTTGAGGATTGACTTTATTGAGCTTGGATTGAGGACGATTGATTTTGTGGTTGTGGTTCGATTCCAAGCTTAAGACTAACTTATTGTTGTTTTGTTTCATTTTTTGTATTCTTTGAAAGGACAAACATATTTTTTCAAGTTACGTATCCATTGACAATGCGATATTAAGCAACCAAACTGTGAACATTGGTACAAATCAAATAAAAATTTAAGATAAGGTAACAATAGAAATTTGCACTTGCTAAAAGTAACAAATCATAAAAGATGAACATGTACAATAAAATTAAACCATTAAAAGTTCAAAAGACATGACATAAACCATGAATAATAGAACTTTATATTTTGTTCATTCTTAAAAGGTCGCTTCAATTTTTGAACACCTAAAAACAAAACAAACGACAAACATCAATAATAGGCATGTGCAACAACTACATGCAAATATTAAAAGAAAGAAATTCACTATCTGCTTCAAGGAAACTCTCACAAGCAGCATATCATCATATGACTATTTAGGGTTCAAGAGACGCAAAGTGCAAGATTTCTCATGAGCATTATTACCAAATGAACTTTACACAATAGATCAAGAGGCGTTATCATCACCAAGAACGAGATTTTTCTAAAAAGCTTAAAACTCTCAAATCAAGCACAAACCAAAAAACGAAAGTCAAAAAATAAATACCTAACATAAATTGAAAATTCACTTGAGCTTGAAGCTCTCTAATCAAGCACAGATCAAGAACTCACCAATTGAGTTGTGTTTATGGGGCAAGATAATAGAAGCAAGCGAGCTGTAGTCGTGAGGGGAGCCAAGATAGGCATGCAATATCACCACCTTAGTTGCATTCTTGAGGCGAGTGAGGAGAGGCGAGAGATCTAAGAAGAGAGGCCATAGAGTTTTCATTAAGGCTGAGCATTGGTCCAGGGTCAACCCTGGACTGACCCTGGACCGGCCTAACTCCACCGGTCTTGATTTGATTCCCAAGGAGACTGGATTGGTCATTGGTCTTAGAATTCCTAGACCAGCACTATGCGGGTCGGTTCTCAGTCCTGAGAGTTTCAAATTGGTCCAATCCGGACCAACCCTAAAAATATATATATAATAAAATATTATTTATGATTTTTTTTTATATAGAGAAAATCTTAATATAAACAGCGTGAACACCATTAAATAGCTCTTTAGTGAGGAGTTGAAATAATTTTATATTGTTATTTAATAATTTAGATTTTTAATGTCTTTTACGATGTCCGTAGTCATAATTTATGAATGAGGAAAATATTTTTGTAAGGAGTCCTCACGGCGTCCAAAAAGGTATAAACAACTTATTACGGCATCCTCCCCTGGTATTTGATCTCTTTTGTTTTATTTATCCTCTTAGTCTTCAATTTTCCAAAATCGAAAAAAAACAACTTCTCACTTCGCCACTCGACACTCGCCTCCCTCACTTTGGGTCACTTGTGCCGCTTGCCGCTCGATGCTCGCTTGGCTTATTGCTCTTCTCTTGACATTTGATGCTCATTATGTTCGACGCTCACCCTACTTGACCCTCATTGTTTGCCTTTCTTAGCTGACTTTGCTCATCATCAAACCCATTGGGTCAGTACAGTCGTCGGTTGGCCTTTCAAGGAATACAAAAAATTAAATAAAAAATTATTGGTTAGTTCTAGGTTGACATTAAAACCGAACCGAACCCATTGGGTCAGTCTATTCCTTAATCGCTTTTTTAAGGAGTACAAAAAATGAAATAAAAAATTATCAATTGATCTCGGGTTGACCATGGAATCGAACCGAATCCATCGGGTCGGTCTAGTCCTCTATCCTAAGCTCAATAGGGTCGGTTCTCGGTTCCAAAAATTGAGGATCAGTACTGTGCAGGTTAGTCATAGAGTTAGGGGGTGGATTGACCCAATTCGGACCATGCTCACCCCTAGTTTTCATTTTATATGATAGAATAAAGAAGAGGAGAGGCCAAGGGTTTGGACTAAGAATGTGCACACTTACATCCATAATGCACATACCCTAGTTCAAGGGAGCAACCCACTTGGTACAACTTCCAGGGGCCTCGAAACCAAGGACTAGCCTAGTTCCCCAGGGAAGAGGACCAGGACTAGTCAAATTGGACTGGTCCGGGATCGATCTGGAGTTGACTCTAAAACAGTGCTCACCCTTAGCTTGCATGATCATGACGTAGTTGAAAAGCTCACAACGAGAGCTCTTCTATGAGCCTAATATTGAGAAGATAATTTGAAAAAAAAAATCAAAGACTCTAAATTTTATCATAAGCTAGTGCAATTTACTCGATTCTATGAATCAAACATGGGACTAACGTTCATAAGCCAAAAAAAAAAAACAAAAAACAAAAATCCTTATTTTACCATAACAAAGCCTTTTGAAAAAGAGTGGTTCGATTTTGAGATTTCTGATGAAAATGTCTAAACAAGCTCACAAACACGATTTGCATTAAAGTCTCGGGCTCGCTCGACACAAACTTCTTTGCAGATATACTCATTCCGGAACGCACTCTGCACTCGACAAGTCCATTTTCGATCGATTTTAAGAGCGCACCTGACCCAACCCAAAAAAGACAAAAAAGAAAAAGAGAGAGAACGCCAGAATCAATCATCTTAATAAGCCCAACGCACATCCACCACGGTACGCAAGAGAGGGGGAAATTTCCAAAACTTTCCGCCTTCTTTTTTCTCGCTCGTTCCGCTCCCTTCTCCGTGGGGTGGCTCGGATTATAGATTCACAATACACACCGAGGTCCTCTTTTTTTTTTTTTTTTGTCAAGTCTCCTTTCCTCCTCCTAATCCCCCCCTCTCTCTCTCTCTCTCCTCCGTTCCTCAGTCTTTCTCTCTCCTCTCCCCTCCTCTCCTCTCCGCTCCGCTCGCGCAGCTCAGTCGCACTGTCGAGCTCCGCCGCCACCCTCGCCGCCGCCGCCGCCCTCCCGTCGCCGGACCTCCTCTCTCGTTCTCCGACCGTCGCTCGCGCCGGTGGGGCCCGGCTCTGGCGTCTCTTTGTGCCGCGCGTCTCCGTCTCTGTGTCTCCGTCTCCGTCTTTTTCTCTCTCTTTCTCTCTCTTTCTCTCTCCACGCAGCGACCCAGCACCGGCTCGCTCGTGTTCTTGGCGGCTCGCCGACTCTGATCGCCGCCGGTCTTCGCCGCCGCTGCCGGGCCCACCTCGCCGAATCGCTCTCGTAAACCGAGGTGAGCGTCTCGTTCCCGCTCGCGCGCGCGCTCTTGCCAGATCGTGAGGACCGTCGCTCGGGCCGTGCGGATCAGAAAAGGCACTGCCTTGGCCGGCGCGGGGCGGCGTCGCGGCGGTGTCGTGGCGGATTTTCTTCCCTCCCCGCCCGCGCCCCGTGCCCGTCCCTGTCTACGCCGTCGCTAATTGGCGTCTGGTTTTTAATAACAATTTGGCGTAGCGTAAGGCAACGCGGTCTTCGTTTGTTCGTTTAGTGCCTTGCGTTAAAAACCATTGGGTCTGACAAGTGCTGTTATGACTTCTTTTTATTTTTATTTTTATGGCAAATGCAGATGTTGCTTCCTTCCACAGTGCTATAGGTTGAACTATAACCATGGCGTCCAAAGGTCCAAGGTCGAAATTGGATCACGAGACAAGAGCTCGGCGCCAAAAGGTTCATAAATTATGGGATTTGCTTGATCCTTTTCTGTTTAATATGTATATTTTGGCGAGTTACATAATGGGGGTGTATTCATAGTTCTTTTTTCGTGAAACACATAGCCAAGTTGCCCAGATGAGCACTCACTGTGCATAATGCAATATAGATGTTCTGTTGGTAGGAGGAAAAGTTTATGCTTTTCTGCTTATGAGGCAGATATTTATGCAACTGCACGATTCATCTGATGGACAGGGGCTTTTCAGTAGAGGGACTGTTCCTAGGTTATCAGATATTAGCTCATAATTTACTTAGTTTATCAGTTTCAGTCATTCATATATGGTGTCTCTTTAAATGCTAGGCACTTGAAGCCCCTCGAGAGCCTCAACGCCCTAAAACTCACTGGGATCATGTTTTAGAAGAGATGGTCTGGCTGTCAAAGGTAAAAGAAGCATTTTTGACTTGCTTACCTGGTTGATATTTTTCTTCACTGCAGAAAGCTGTGGGGTAAATGTGGGGTGTTTTGCTTAGGGCGATTGATATTGCTCTTGCAAAAGATGTTGGAATGCAGTAGATTGGTTGAAATGCATTCATATCATGTCAATTGATTTACTTGCATGCAGGATTTTGAGTCTGAGCGTAAATGGAAACTAGCTCAAGCAAAGAAGGTTGCCATAAGAGCAAGCAAAGGCATGTTAGACCAGGCTACCAGGGAAGAAAAGAAAATGAAGGTTTTGCCTTTTTGCTTAGAGTTGCCATTCTTTCTTGTGATCTTCTTCTTCTTCTTCTTCTTCTTCTTCTTCTTCTTCTTCTTCAAGGAAGGCATTGTAGACTTGTTAGCTTATGACAAGGAATGCCACAGTGAACATTGGTTGGTTGACTATGTTTAATTTTGATGTCAGGAAGGGGAACAAAGATTGAGAAAAGTTGCTCTTAATATTTCAAAGGATGTGAAGAAGTTCTGGATGAAAATAGAAAAGCTGGTAGGTTTATCTAGTGCAATTTGATCTCTCTCAAAGGGATGCATTTTTCTCTCTTTTGAAGATTATCTGAGACTTGTACTAACACCCTTAATTGTAGGTGCTTTACAAGCATCAGCTGGAGGTTGATGAGAAAAGGAAGAAGGCACTCGATAAGCAGCTTGAGTTTTTATTGGGCCAAACTGAGAGGTAAACTTTTCTTATATTTTCATAAGTATATAAATTGTTTGCTTATGACGAGATTAATGAGCTTGCTTGTGAAGGATGGGCATCTTAAGAAGATTCAGCTGACATTGATGTATGTGTGTGCCATATATTTTTATATTAGGTACTCAACAATGCTGGCAGAAAATCTCACAGATGCACATGTAACTTTGCAACAAAATACTATCGAGGAGCATCAGCCAAGTATTTCACCTGAGGATGATGATGATAATTTGACTAATGAGGGGATGGAACTAGATGCTGGTGAGGAGAGGTTTTTCAAGTTGTTTGATTTTTACTGTCCGTTTATTAAGTTACATGTTAGTCTATTATGCAGAATCTCGTCCAGAAGCTGCAAATGTTGATGAAGATTTTAGTCTACAAACTGAAGATGAGTCGGTGAGGATCTGCAAGCTTTAACTATCCATATAGGGGCACATAGCATTTGGGATTTGCAGCTCTTGCTCTCTTGCATCTTGTGCTGTAGAACATTATTTTGTATTTAGTAGCGAGCAACAGTTTAGAAATGCTTATTTTGGGAACCACTTAGGTGCATGGATAGTCATTTTCTTAGTATCAGGATTGGAGTAGCATGTCACTTGTTGATTTGATTTTGAGACAGGTGGAATGCTTTCCCCCTAGAGTAATTGACATTACTAAACTGGAAGAAAGAGTCTGATGTATTTCTGCAAATTATCCTGATGACAGTGAAGTGCATGTTTTTAATGGCAACATTAGCATCAATTACTACTTTATTATAGATTATGTATCTTAGTGGAAATACAATTTTCTTATGCACTGTTACTGTATCAATTCTGATATATGATGACCTGCATCCCTTTGGACACACTCACATTCATTTGGACCCTTTCGATGTCTCTATTTGTTTGTGCTGAAAAGAAAAGTTCATAATCTGTTGGCCTCGAAGTTATTTGCGGATGTTGGAAGAGTTTCAGCTTATTTTTTATTTTGTGCCTAGAATTTGGTTTGCTTCTTCCATGTATATCAAATCTTATAAGTTCTTTTGGTGGATGATGTTCTAGGAGGATGATGAGCAAACTATTGAGGAAGATGAGGCTCTCATAACAGAAGAAGAAAGGAAAGAAGAATTGGAAGCCTTGCACAATGAAATGGATGTTCCACTGGAGGAGTTACTTAAACAATATGCTGCGGACAGAGGTGAAATTTTTAAAAGTTGAAAGTATCTTTCTTAAGAAGGCCCTTAGCTGATGTGTTGTTCCGGGCAAACAAAAATTTGCTGGTGTTTCTATGACAAACTTGAATTATTGAATTGTTGATGGATAAATGCTTGTCATTTTCAAGTAATTTCCAGTTCAGTAGTTTGTTACGTATGTTAGCTCATTCTTTTTCAGATGATAGAGATAGTCCAGGAGGAAGTGAAGATGCGGCTCAGCAAAATTCAGACGAGAATGATCAGAATGAGTGTATGACTTAGCTGATAAAGCATTTTAGTTGTGAATTATGGAATATTCCTGATGCATGAGGTATTGTGCAGGTGTACAGAAGGATATTTCTGCTTCTGGCGAGACAAATAAAGACAGCTCTGTTGTAGTAACTGGTCGTCGTTGTGTAAGTTGTATGTGTTTATTGTTGCAGTTACTCAGTTGCTGAGAAATTTATGGCTCAACATGAATATCATTTCTTTTATCTTCAGGCTGAAAGTAATGGCAGCTTAAGTGTACCGAAAAGCCTTGTTTCTGATATGGAGGTCTGCAAAACCGAAAGTAGTTCCAAAATTTTGGAGAATGACAAAGATCATGCGCATTATGACTTTATTGAAGAACAGGTTCTTTCATCTGTTGCCTAGATATGATGGATTTGTAATCATTTCCTATGTATGGTTTGGCTTTGGAATTGACAGAGTTTTTTTAGAAAAATCTGTTACTCCAGCTGCTTGCCTTAAAAGTTTTGAATCCCGTGGCAATGCATGACCAATGGTGATTCTTTAAATCTATAGGGAAATTTGATGGTGTTTTAGTGGCATTTAAGATGACGTTCAAGGGGTCTCAAGATTCATCTTTGCCTCAGTTCGCTAATTTTTGGCTGTGATTTTCTAATTGTCATGGGACTCTCATGGCAATGGTTGTGGTTTGTTGTGACTTTCCGTACTTCTATGTGCATTCTTCTCTTGCACCTATGGTTTTCCAAAATTAATTGTGGTTTGATTTAAAATTGTAATTATGGCCTTTATTGCTTTGCATGAAACTACTGCCTCTCTCCCTTTCTTTCTCTCTCTCTCGCACGCGCGCATGTGTGCTTGCTCGTCATGTTTCCAACATGAGTGCCTTTTACACCATCTACTTTATCTTTGTGATTATCTCAACAATCTTGTATAAGCTGATTTTGCTGATTTATCGCTTGTGGGATGTAGGAAGATGGTGATTATGTCCTCGCTGGTGGAGAGGACAAGGTATAAGACACTCAAGCATCTTGTGCTCTGTTAATTTAAAGCCTTTGTATCTTTATACTTTCTTATTGAAATATGCATGAAATTATGGTTAAGCTTTCCTTATGAGATTGGATTAGGAATTGGAGTTTGGTCAGAATTTTTTCTCAAAATTTTCTTATTTGTTACTTACAAACTCTTGTTTACACTTTCATGGTCAGGATGATGAAGCGACCTTATTAGAAGAGGAGGAATTGGCAAAAGCAGATTCATATGATCCGATGGATGAGGTAGAGAATGCTGATTCACCTTTCCTTTATTAACTTTGTCCTTTTTTGGTCATTGGAGAGGAGGTTTGCTCGTCCAAACTCTTTGAGTGCTTTTTGTTATGTTTTTGCTCCTTTTAACTACTATCACCATTGACCTTAAAGAGAATTTGGGGTTAAGTTGGATTATAATTTACCCAAGATGTAACCTTTATAGAGTGAAACAAAGAGGAGGATTTCTCATTTCTGTTTGTGTACTTTTTTCCCTTGCAAGAGTCAACGCATTTGACAATCGAGTTTTTTTTTTTTTTAGATTCTAGGTTCACTGTGAAACTTGTAATGTGGGGTAGCTTTGACTTTTTTTTGCTTTAATTGTCAACTTGAGTGATAGCTTACCTTTACAATTAATCAACTGCAGCTTATCTTGAATAGTCTTAATATTAAATGGCTCAGTGTAAGTAGGTTTTACATATTTACATATGAAGTTATTTCATCTTTCTTTTGCAGTTTTTCAAAATTAAATCAAAATATTTCTACTAAAAATAGTAAGCCATGTGTCAGAACTTGAGTTGGTTCGGCCAGCTTCTGACTTAGCTTCTAGCTTCGTTCTAGAAACATACATTGGGCGTCAAAATGCCTCCAAACATGACAGTAACTTTTTCTTTCAGATGTTGCTCTTTCTTAGGTTTTTTAATCTTGAAGGATTTACTTTTTCGCAGATTGCTTTACTGCAGAGGGAGAGCGAGATTCCTGTTGAAGAATTAATTGCCAGGTATAAGAAGGTAGGTGGGAGGATTTTCTGCATGTAGATTTGTAAATTTGCATTGTTACTTGAGTATGATGATGTCATTTTTTATATGGCAGGACATTGAAAATGATGCTGTCTCAGAGGATGAATCTGAATATGCCTCTGCTTTATCTGAAGATCTTGAAGATGCTGCAGGCCCCAAGTATGAGGTACCATATAGGGAAAGCATGTCTGAAAGTGATGGTGAACTTCATGCAAATTTGTCAGACTCTTCTCCTGGAAAAGAAGCAGAAGCCGGAGAACTTAATGAATCAGAAGGCAGGGAGAATGATAGTAGAATTGCAGATGCCGCAGCAGCTGCAAGATCTGCCCAGCCCACAGGCAACACATTCTCAACAACCAAAGTGCGCACAAAGTTCCCCTTTCTTATCAAGCACCCACTACGCGAGTACCAACATATTGGCTTGGATTGGCTTGTTACGATGTATGAGAAAAGACTGAATGGGATTTTAGCTGATGAAATGGGTCTTGGAAAGACTATCATGACCATTGCACTACTTGCACATCTTGCTTGTGAGAAGGGAATATGGGGCCCACACCTAATTGTAGTTCCAACAAGTGTGATGCTAAACTGGGAAACTGAGTTTCTAAAATGGTCTCCTGCTTTCAAAATCTTAACTTATTTTGGAAGTGCAAAAGAAAGGAAATTTAAGAGACAGGGTTGGCTGAAACCCAACTCCTTCCATGTGTGCATAACCACTTACAGGCTAGTTATACAGGATTCCAAAGTCTTCAAGCGGAAGAAATGGAAGTACTTAATTTTGGATGAGGCTCATCTAATTAAGAATTGGAAGTCTCAGAGGTGGCAAACTCTCTTAAACTTCCACTCCAAGAGGCGCATTTTGTTAACTGGCACGCCTCTGCAGAATGATCTTATGGAATTGTGGTCTCTTATGCACTTTTTAATGCCTCACATCTTTCAATCTCATCAAGAGTTTAAGGATTGGTTCTGTAATCCGATTTCAGGAATGGTCGATGGACAGGAAAAGGTAAATAAAGAAGTTGTTGATCGCCTGCATAATGTTCTCCGTCCATTTATACTCCGCAGGTTAAAAAGGGATGTGGAGAAGCAGCTTCCAATGAAGCATGAGCATGTCATAAACTGTAGACTTTCAAGGAGACAGCGGAATTTGTATGAGGATTTCATTGCTAGCTCTGAGACACAAGCTACTCTTGCAAGTTCAAATTTCTTTGGAATGATCAGTGTTATAATGCAACTTCGTAAAGTATGCAACCATCCTGATTTGTTTGAGGGCCGTCCAATCATTAGTTCCTTTGACATGAGTGGCATTGTTACCCATTTGAGTTCATCTGTATGCTCCATTTTATCTACTGGACCCTTCTCTGGAGTGGACCTTGAGGGATTGGGGTTTTTGTTTACTCATCTTGATTTTCACATGACATCTTGGGAGAGTGATGAAGTTAGATCCATTGAAACTCCATCGGACCTAATCATAAACAGGGTTGATCTGAATAACCAGAATGAAGATTGGTATTGTCCTAGAAGAGACCGGAAGAGGTCACATCAAACAAATATATTCGAAGAGATCCAAAAGGCATTATGGGAGGAGAGATTACGAGAAGCGAAAGAACGTGTTGCTTCTATTTCTTGGTGGAATTCATTGAGATGCCGGAGGAGACCCATGTACTCAACATCACTGAGAGACATAGTTACAATCAAGCACCCAGTTTATGATATTCATCGTCAAAAGGCTGATCGGTCATCCTATTTATATCCATCAAAGCTTGCTGACATAGTTCTTTCACCGGTAGAACGATTTGAGAGGATGACTGACTTGGTGGAGAGTTTTATGTTTGCAATTCCAGCAGCACGGGCCCCAGAACCTGTCTGCCGGTGCAGTAAAAATGACACTCCTGTCTTCCTGCACCCAAGTTATGCGGAAAAGTGCTCTCAGATCTTATTGCCTCTTCTATCACCCATTAGACCAGCTATTGTTCGCAGGCAAGTATACTTTCCCGACAGGCGACTCATACAATTTGATTGTGGGAAGTTGCAGGAGCTGGCGATGTTGCTTAGGAAGTTGAAATCTGAAGGTCACCGGGCTTTGATTTTTACCCAAATGACCAAGATGCTTGATGTGTTGGAAGCTTTTATAAATTTGTATGGCTATACCTACATGCGATTAGACGGCTCCACCCAACCAGAGGAGAGGCAAACTTTGATGCAGCGCTTTAATACAAACCCAAAAATTTTCCTTTTTATTTTGTCAACCCGTAGTGGAGGGGTTGGTATTAACCTAGTAGGTGCAGATACTGTTATTTTCTATGATAGCGACTGGAATCCAGCAATGGATCAACAAGCACAAGATCGATGCCACAGGATTGGACAAACTCGTGAGGTACACATCTATAGGCTAATTAGTGAGAGCACCATTGAGGAGAATATATTAAGGAAAGCAAATCAAAAGCGGGCTCTTGATGATCTGGTCATACAGAGTGGAGGTTACAATACCGAATTCTTCAAGAAGCTCGATCCTATGGAATTATTTTCAGGTCACAGGACTCTTCCCTTGAAGCAGAAGGAAAAGAATGTTAGCAATGGAAGTGAGGTTTCTTTGTCAAATGCAGATGTTGAAGCTGCTTTAAAACATGCTGAAGATGAAGCAGATTACATGGCACTTAAGAAAGTTGAACAGGAAGAGGCTGTAGACAATCAGGAGTTCACAGAAGAAGCGGTTGGCAAAATGGAAGACGATGAGTTTGTAAACGAGGATGATCTCAAAGATGATGAGCCCACAGATCAGGGTGGCCAAATATCGACTCTAAACAAGGAGGAGGCACTGATTACTGGAAGTGATTTTAATGAAGATGGAGCTCTCACTCTTGTTGGCAAGGAAGATGATTTGGATATGCTGGCTGATGTTAAACAGATGGCAGCAGCTGCAGCTGCAGCAGGACAGGCAGTTTCATCTTTTGAGAATCAATTACGCCCAATCGATCGCTATGCGATGCGGTTTTTGGAATTATGGGACCCTATCATAGACAAGAGAGCTGTGGAATCTCAGGTAAGGTTTGAGGAGACTGAATGGGAACTAGACCGTCTAGAGAAGTACAAGGAGGAGCTGGAAGCTGACATGGATGATGATGAAGAACCTCTTGTATATGAAAGTAAGTGATACTAATGTCCTCTTGGTATCCTGTGTCATGACCCCAAAATAGAACAAATGCTGTATAATCTTGTGCCTCTCTGAATTCGATATGTTGTCTTATACTAGAGTGGGATGCTGATTTTGCAACTGAGGCGTACCGACAGCAAGTTGAGGCATTGGCTCAACATCAGGTCAGTTTCAAATTGACTAATGTCATCCATCTAATCCACTCGGAATCAAATTAGTTGGTCATTTTACTGTACTTTGTGCAGTTGGAGGAGGAGCTGGAATTGGAAGCAAAATTGAAGGAAGATTTGGATAATGAAAATTACGAAGATAAGTAAGTTGACCAGTAAAGCTTTCTTAGAATTTATGATTTTCACCCTCTTATTCCTTACAATTACAGATGAATGCTGTACGGCGGTTATGAAGGCCTAGGGACAAGAAAATTGTACTGTTGCTTTTGCCCCTATCTTAAAAAAGGAAAAATGGCTAGAAGTATACAAAGTGGTTCATCTTTTTGGCATTCGAAGTTTGTGGAGTGAATTTGCTTGGGCTCTCTCTCTCTCTCTCTCTCTCTCTCTCTCTCTCTCTCTCTCTCTCTCTCTCTCTCTCTCATATCAAACTATATGTGATCGAGATTTATCTATTTGCAGGGTTGAGCGTCCTAGGGCCTCCAAGCCGAAGTCAAAGAAGAAAGCAAAAAAGGCCAAGTTTAAGTCCCTGAAGAAAGGGTCATTGACTTCTGATGGAAAACAATTCAAAGGCGAATCTCCGGAAGAATCCATATACTCAGATGATGACATTGTTTGCCTTGACATTTCAGATGGAGAATTGCCTCATTCAGCTATGCAGAAGAAACGTAAGAAGGATGAGCTTTTTGAGGACCCTGATGAAGAGACTTCTTCCAAGAAGTCCAAGAAACATGACCCTCCTGGAAATTCTGTAGATTTGGATTGCAAGCCATCTGGTAAAAAGCAGGAGGAATCTGTAGACTCGAAAACACTAGATTACATGGATGTTGACCGCGAGCAGAAAACAGTCGGCAGGAGCCGGATGGGAGGAAAAATCTCCATTACATCATTGCCAATAAAGAGGGTTTTTACGATAAGACCGGAGAAGTTAAAGAAAGGAAATATCTGGTCTAGAGATTGTGTTCCATCGCCTGATATGTGGTTACCACAAGAGGATGCAGTATTATGTGCTGTAGTGCATGAATATGGTTTTAACTGGAGCCTGGTTGCCGATACACTATATGGGATGACTGCTGGTGGATTTTATCGGGGAAGATATCGAAACCCTATTCACTGTTGCGAGAGGTTTAGGGACCTTATTCAGAGGTATGTTTTATCTGCTGTGGACAACCCTAACAATGAAAAGGCTGGCCATGCGGTCTCCGCAAAAGGTTCTCTTAAAGTGACAGAGGTAACCTCCGATAATCCATCATTTGCTGATTTTTGTTACCCCCACCATCTGCCACCCCCCCCCCCCCCCCCCCAAAAAAAAAAAAAAAAAAAAATCTCCTTTAAGATTGTTTTTCCTTTGCTTCCCCACCTCCTTCCCCTCTTTTCTCTGTTTCTTGCCATTTTCAGACATTCTTATAGGATGCGAATCCAAGTTTATTATGCCTTTTGTTTACTTTCTCTCAACTTGTTCTCTACTTTCCATGGCATTGCATAGCTCATGATTCCTAGTAATATCACAGTGGCAAAATACGTCTGATTGAGCTTAGTCGATGAGTGTGCTATGCTAGCTATACTGTATTGTCCTTGAAAAGTTTGAGGCACTTGCGTGAACCAATTCTTTGTTTATATTTCAATGCATAATTAATGGGAAGACTTTCCTTGTAATGCATCTTAATAAGATAACCTCTTGATCATGTTTTCTGTGAAATTATTTTGTGGTCTTTGCTGAATAAACAGTGAATCAGTAATCTATGATTGAAACTGAGAATCTTGTAAATGAAGTTAGCTACTGCTTAGCCTCTCTTTCTAATTTCCTGTTGCAGGATAACATTCGAATGCTGCTAGATGTTGCCATGGATTTACCAGATAATGAGTTACTCCTTCAGAAGCACTTCACTGCTTTGCTCTCATCGGTATGGAGGGTGACATCTTGTGTTAATGACCAAGAGAATCTCTCATCTCCCAGAAATGGCTTGTACTTTAGTCGAAGCATTCTTGATTCTGCTATCAACCATTCTTCACGGAAATCCAGACCTGAAGCTGCGGGGAAGGTTAAAATGACTAATTTGATTCAGAGTAGGAAGTTAATGGCAGATGCACTAGATGCTGTTGGTCATCAGAATGAGATTGTGTGCCCCTCTGACCAGGGAGATGGAGTTTCAGCTATTGAAGAAGGTTTGGAAGTCACCCTCGAATTCCAGCTGGAGAAAGATGATTTGACCATTCCATTGCCAACCTTTCTGAAGCTATCGCTACCTGGCTCGGTTCCATCAACTTCTGGAAGCAATTCTACTGGAGACAAATTTTTAAAATCATCTAGGAACATGGCAGAATGTCGTTTCAGGTAGTCATTTATTTGTTAGATCGGAAATTGGAGGAATTATATAATTACTCCTTGGAGGTCATAGTCAACTGTTTTATGTATTGTGGGATGGCAGTTGGTCCTTGAGGCAATGCATTGCTGGCTATTTTTGGTCTAGGAAAGGTCAAATTCTGAATTGATGCTGGAGGACCACGTTATGATTTCTTTGATGCAAATCCTTTGATCTGATATGAGAGCTGATATGAATGGTTGTTTTGGTTGTATAGATAACTTGCAATTATTGCATCTTCTTGTCATGCCGTTTTGTGTTAATCTCTTGTTGTGTTAGCAATGACTTTGTGTTCTATTTGACTTTTACAGGGAAGCGTCGAGAGCTGGTGCTGAAGGAAGTCTTGGTTGCTCTACCTCTGGTCTCTTAGCAACTGATGTCAAGACCCGATCAGCACAGAAGCCACAGGCTCTGGGAAAGCACAAGCTTCCCCCAACCGACTCAATCAAGCCCTCTAAGTCGAAGTTCAGGAAAACAAACATGGAGTTTGGCCTCACTAACCAGCCAGTTTCTGAGCCACGGCCCCTGCCGATGCAGATGGTATCAGCTGGAGATGCAAGTGCATGTTGCGATTTTTCTAGTGCCACTTTTGATGCTGGGGCTCATGACTTCGAGGGTGACTTGCTTTCGGCGATGGACAAAGAGCTTCCCTTGGTACCAGAGAGCTATGATATGGTTCAAAATACCTACTATGTTCCTGATGTAATCTCAGACCTAGATGATTGTTCCTTGTTGCCGGAATATACCGATATTGGCTAGGGTTCTTCAGTTTATAAGTGGCCAGAATTTTACGAAGCCCACATAATTTTTGGAGAGACCTGAGTTTCTCCCATCAAGCAAGTCCCTGGTCGACGGACAATGTGCCCTTCAAAGATGAGGCGCTCGAGCTTGCGATCGGGGGGGCACTGGTGGTGGAAATGCAGCAAAATTCTTTTGGCTCCGCTCATGTTATTGTATCTATTGAATTTTGTGACAGGTAGGATCTGAAGATCTGAGGTAACATGGGCCTGATCCTCTCTGGATTAGATAGGACACACAGAAATCTAACATCTGACCTCCGTTCAAATTTTTTTTGACGTGCAACTGTTCTCCCGTGCCGGCACCGATGTATCTGTATGAGTGCAGTTTGTATTGAAGGCATTTCCAAAGGCAGTATGATTATTTGATGCACATTCGAAGGCAATCTCTCTCTCTCTCTCTCTCTCTCTCTCTCTCTCTCTCTCGTATGATGATACTTGTACTTTTGAGTGTTGAATTGAGTCGATAAAAATAAGATAAAAATAAATTGATTTAGTTTTTACTTTTTGAGATCGCGGGAGGATGAAAATAGATGTATATGGTTTTCTTGGCTAAGAAAGAATACGCGATCGCGGATTGCGATCGTGCCCCCCGAATTATATAAGGAATATACGATTAAAATTTATTACATAGAGGTGAATTAATTCAAAATTATTGAGAAAAATCAAGTCCAGCTCATTTTCCAAACTATAGAGTCAGTCTGAAGGGTTTTTCAATGTCATGCTTTATAAGATCTAACAGATAAGATGCTTTATAAGATCTAACAGTTAGTCTTATCTTCATTCTAGGAGTTTTGGTTCGGTAATAGCAAAGACGAGATTTATTTTCAAACTAAAAACCGAAGAGCATCATACATCGTGAAAGCATTACATGTTAATTGGATATTCCATTTTAGGCCATGAATTAAATTGTAAAATAAGAATCAAGAATCGATCTATTACTAATTACGCCTACAACAAACTCGCTTGATATGCTATGTATCATGTTCAAGTAATGACCAACTCAAGCTTATAACCAAAAAAAAAAATTGTAGTCAACAACTATACTTGCAGACATTGTTTCTTTTCCCACCTATGTCTCCATCTTCTTTCTCCTGGACAACGATGATCCACAAACCCTTCCAATTCAACCCAAAAGTACTTGTCAATTATCTGAGTGAAGTACGAAATGTGAGAACCCTAGTTAGGACGGCTTTGCACCTTCTCGCTTGCTTGAAGAGTGCCATCTTCGCCGGAAAGCCGGAAAACCCTTGTCCTTGATTCAAGCTTCTTGTTGACGTCCTCCTCTTTCTCAAACCCGGCAACCATCACGTACAAATCCAAGCCGACGAACTCGGCCGGCGATAGGATGAACGGCGGCTCTATGATCGGATCCTTGTTTGTGGGGTCGGGATGATTTTGAGTTTGCTCCATTGCCAACCGGTGGCGACAATAATCTTCCTGGCTTTGTGGTAAGGGATGAATGAATATAATCAAAGAGTTTGGAAATACTCGTCTTGATATACTCCATGCTTTTTATAGAGAGGTGAAACCTCGATTATTAATTAAACTAAATAGTGCTTTGATTTTCGAAAGCAAATATTTCCTTTTTTGTGCTTCCTAAGAAGCAAATATTTCCAATTTTGTGCTTCCTAAGAAGGAAGTATTTCCTATTCTCAATTTAAGGAAATATTTTCTATTTCCTATATCATATGTTTTTTGCTCAGGCCGCTTTTTAGGTCCTGTCTTTTAATTCCTTTTTCTTTTTTCTGTAAGAACATAATCGGAAAGAGGAACGATGGATGATGGTGGTTCTTAAAGAAATAGGGATAAAAAGTTTGTTTAATTTATCTTTTTTAGATCATGAAAGTGTGAAAATAGATGTGTATGTTTTTTTCGGGAAAAAAAAACACGATTGCTAATTGCGATTGTTCTCATAAATTATAAATAAAATAAATAGTTAAGATTTATTTTCAGTCAATACGCCACAATTTTAAAAATAGATAAATTAAGACAAGCCATTGTGATATCCATTTTATTTTTATTTTTGGTCTTAATGCTTTACTATATAAATCTAACAGTACTTATGAAATTAATTCTACTGATTTTTTTTTTATTAAACCTAAGATCGATGATCATCATTGTCAAGAAGTTTCCATAATCCGATAGTAATAGTTGGTCTTCTAAGAAATTCTGACTGCCCAACATCATTAAAGCAAATTAAAATCCATGCATTTCTAGTTAATAAGAGCAAACCGAAAATAGTTCCATATAAACTTTGCACCTTATTCCTATTCCTGATTGGCGGAAAATTAACCGGTTTGAAAATATTTTCCTCGATAAAGAAAATGAGTCAGTGGAGAACTTTTTCATAATTAAAGAAACATATATACTGAAATTCGCTAGAATCATTAAAATTAGCAACTATTTTTCTGAAATATAACTTGCATTCATCATTGCCAAATTATCTTGATTGCTCAAACCTAAGCGCTTGAATATCATACCCAGGATCCTAGCCTTGGCGCTGGGGTCCCGACGGCCCGAACCTAATAATATTTATTAGATTCATTCTAGTAATTCTGGGTAGGGAATAGCAGAGATGAGATTCACTTTCAAACTTAAAGCTGAAGATCATCAAACAATGTTTCACGTGTTACTTGGACATCTCGTTTTAGCATCATGTGATGCGAAAAGATAA
Organism: Eucalyptus camaldulensis; assembly: GCA_019915185.1. Classification (NCBI taxonomy): domain Eukaryota; kingdom Viridiplantae; phylum Streptophyta; class Magnoliopsida; order Myrtales; family Myrtaceae; genus Eucalyptus; species Eucalyptus camaldulensis. The sequence goes on from JAHSVA010000005.1 coordinate 18,927,069, forward strand.
TATTATCTGTAAGTATGAATTTTTGTAACAAACTAAAAATAAAGAGAACTGATTGGTTCATATCGAATTGGTAAACTTGCCAATTATTTGGTAAAAGCCTATTCAAATTAATGTTTTGCACATTCATTCGATAATTTTGGATTATTTGGACCGTGAATCGAATCGAATTAAATCTTAAAATACGACCAGAGGAATCGCTCGACTGCTAAGCATGCCTACAACATACTCACGTGATTTGATATGCAACGAGTTATACTATAATATTCAAGTAACATCGAATCCGAGCTCTACAACAAAAAAGAAAAGATTGTATCATGGATACAAAATATACTCAAATTCTAGTCAAAGACTACACTTGCAGACGTTGTTTTTTTCCGGATAGTGATGATCCACGAGCCCTCCCAATTTCAACACAAACTAGTCCTCAATTTTCTGAGCGAAGTACGAAATGTGAGAACCCTAGTTAGGGCGGCTTTGAACCTTCTTGATCGCCTCAGGAGTGCTATCTTCGCCGGAAAGCTGGAAAGCCCTTGTTCTCGATTCAACCTTCTCGTCGATGTCGTCCTCTTTTTCGAACTCGGCGACCATCGCGTACAAATCCAAACCGATGAACTCGGCCGGCGACAGGGTGAACGGCGGCTCGATGACGAGGTCCTTGTTTGCGGGGGCGGGACGATTTTGGCTTTGCTCCATTGCTACCGAATGGCTGACAACAATCTTCACGCTGGTCTGGTGAGGGATGGAGAATGTAATCGAAGAGTTATAAAGTACTCGTCTTGATCTAGTCTATGCCTTTTATACGGAGTTGATACTTGATTATTGATTAAACTAAGTAAGAGTTATGGGTTTTTTGTGCTTCCTAAGTTCCTAAGTAGGAAATATTTCCTATTCCTAAATAAAGTCTATTTCCTAGATCATATATTATCTGCTCAGGCCGCTTTTTAGTTTCTGTCTTTTAATTCTCTCTCTCTCTCGTTTTTTTTTCTTTGTAGGAACATAAGCGGAAAGGGGAACAATCGATGACGGTGGTTCTGAAAGAATTAGGAAAATAAATTGATTGTAATCTGCCCATTTGAGGTCATGAAGGGAAAATAGATGTATATGGTTCTTCTGGCGAAAAAAAAAAAAAAACAATTGCTAATAGGATCCTATTGTGATTTATAAATAAAAAGATAAAAAGAACGGTTAAGATTAATTCACAGTTAATGCGCCATAATTTAGAAATTCTTCAGAAATACAACTCAATGTTCGTCGGTGCCAGACTATATCGACCGCTCAAACCTAGGCGCTCCGCCAACAGACCCGGGAGCCCCGGGGGCTCCTGCAGCCTGGACCGGGATCGGCTATCTGATCGAACCGGCCAGCACTAGTCTAAGACCGCACCCCCAAATCGGCCGAACCGGTTGAATGGGCCGGGCCGGGCCGGGCCGGGGGCCCTCCACTCACAAAAGCCTCATGGGCTCCGAAAAGAAGGCCCAATCCGAGAAAAACCGGAGTGAGCGCCAGCTGGACGCCACCACAACCTTTCCGCTCCAAAAGACCCACGAGCCCAGCGACGTCGTATCGAATCGCCGATGACGACCGTCGAAATCTATCCCCTCTTCTTCTTCCCCGATCTAATGTTCTCAATTCATAAACACCAATCGATACATTCAAAAGAACACGAAACCCTAATTTTTCCAAGCTCCGATTTTTATCTCCCTTTTCCTGATTATATATATACTCTCTCCCTCTCTCTCTCCCTCTATCTCTCTCTCTCTTCTTTTCTCTCTCATCTTTCTCTTGCAGCTTGAGGAGTCCGCACGAGCAGCGAACCCCCTCCTGGTTCCTCTAGGGTTAGGGTTTTCCCTGGTCCGGTTCGCGCTCGCTAGGGCGGTTTCCGCGGTGCGGTTCCTCTTCGTCGCTGCTGGAGTAGCTCCTAGCTCGAGCTTCTTTAGTGGGTTTCCTCGGAGGCGTTCTTGGGGGGGCTGTTGTGTCGACGCTCGGTTCGGATCTGTTTCTCCGTCCATGGACACTCGCAAGAGAGGAAGGTCCGAGGGCGGCCCGTACGCTAATGGCGGGCTCAAGAAGCCCAAGCAAGGTTCGTCCCCGTGTGCTTTTCTTTCTTAGCTTGGGATTAGTGGTTGCTCTGTTGTTTGGTCGGTCAGAAAATCGTGGGGGAATGTATGAGCCTTATAGTTTCCGAGTCATGCCTAGTCGTTCAATGCCGCATCTCGTGGTCTTGGCAACTCCTAGGTGTTGGAGCGTTGTTGATTTGACTGCAGCTGTCGCCAATTTGCGTCTCTCTTCCCCTTTTTTCTTGTCGCTTTTGTGTGTTTGCGAAAGCCGTTCGAGCGGTTTTGCCCTTATTTTGAGCCGGGAGCTGGAAAATTTGGGTAATTTGTGGTGCTTTAGGAATTAGAAGTGTTGGTTAGTTGTTTGCCAAGTTCTTTTTTTCAATATAGAAAACATGAAAGAACCTCTTACCTGAGAATTCAGGAGTGAATGATGCGAAGACTCACCTGAGAATTGTAGAATGAAAGAACCTCTTACCTTATTGAATTCCATGCCTGTGTCATCTAGCCTCAGGTGAACTTTACGATGACGTATTGTTTAGAGACTTATGAACCCGGTTCCTCCTTGCTATTTCATGTTATGAATATATCTCCTTCGATAATGCTTTGAGTGCGCATTTATGAATTGTGGCTTGGTGTTGTTATAGCACCTGGTTCTTATGATGTACTTTCTGATGGGAGTACTATAAAGTGTGAATAAGAAAATTATGTGCCAGTTATAGAGCAGTCGTGTTAGTGTCATCATTAGTATGAAAAAGCAGAGTGCTCAGGAGTGTCTGGAGCATTCGTTGCGAGGAAAATGTTCGATTTTGCAATGTTACTCATGAACTTTGAAATGAAGAAAGAACTTGTTCTCTAGAATCTTGGTTTTTACCAAAGGTCGTACAATTACCTGAAATTATGTTTTCGATAAGCAGATTTGAAATCAACAGAATCTTTAACTGAGAACACTTAATAATGTGTTGTAACAGAATTGGAGTCCTTATCTGGTGTAGGAAGCAAATCGAAGCCATGCACAAAGTTTTTCAGGTTTATATCCTTTCCTATCTAATTAAATATCTTAAACTTCCATACTCTCTTAATAATGTTTACAAGCTCTTAGAAAATTTTAATTATAAGTGCCGGAGATATAATTACTTGATTTCACTAATGAAGTGGACATTTAAGTGTCATACAGGTACATATTATGCCTTGGTTAACCATGTTAAAGAAAGCTATATAATGGAGATACTGCTTTATCATGCAGTACAGATAGATGAACCTTGGCTGCCTATTATTGGATCAAGGAAGTTATTCGAAGTTTAATTGATTAGATCACCCTTATTGGACTTCCATAATAAATCTCATATTAATTAGTTTGTACTGGATGTTACACAGCTATATATCTACCTGTCAATTGGTAAGTCGTATCCACAAACAAGGTAATGTGGTAACGTTACAGACTTCCTCTGTAGCATGTAAAAAGTTTCATTTGAATAGAAATTGCAGTTCTTCATGAAGATAAACTATCTATTAGATTGACAATTTATTAAGTGTTGAATTGTCTTAATCAGCTCAAGCCATGCTCAATTTGGACTGAAATACAACCTGGCATACTAAAATTTCCACCTTTTGGTGGAAGATAATTCTCATTTGTCATCATACTTGTTAAATAGAAGTACATGTGTGACTAGAAAATAGGTATACCAAATGAGATCATGTCCAAGGTCTTTTTGAATTGGTTGCAATTTTTATTTTGGAGTAGATGGAGGAACTGCAGTTAGTGGGATCCAAGGATTTTTCTTCTTTTTACAGTCGTTTTCTGACTGTTTCTCTTTCTTTTCAGCATTGCTTCTATGAGTTCTTGCATGTATGTCTGATTTCAATCCATTTTTTGGTGTCGTGAATGAATATTGATACATCAGTTTGCATAGCTCATGCAGTAATAATTCTTTTTTCAATCACAACTTGAAAGAATGAGCATCGCAATAGTGGGGGGATTTTGTCCTTCAGCATATGTTTCTGTCCATTTTTTAAACATATTCTGATATGAGACAACAATATTCACAATGATGCAAGGTTGTATTAAAATTCTGAATTGACAGTTGGTGCTTTAGTATTCGAAAACAAGAATTTTTTCGTATGTTCCACAGTCATGTGAATCTGCTGGTATACCATTTATTCTCACCTGAAAATCTAGAATTTAGTGAGAACTATGTCTTGAAACGTAAGGAAGATGAGAATGACAGTAGTTAAGTTGCTGCAGTTCCATGTTTTATGTGTCAGTCTAATATAAAACTTCATAGCACCATTCTCAATTCATGGATGAATTTTCATAATGGTTGTCTACAATATTTGATAAAGTGTTTGTGAACATTATTTTGCACCCAGAGCTTATTAATCACTGTTAGAAGTTTTTTCCCAACATGTTACTACCTGGCTGAATATCCATTTGCAATATTGGTATATCTTTTTATCAATATAACTGCTGTTATTTTTACCAAAAGGAAAAAAATATAACTGCTGTTACTGTGTAATGCTTTGTTTTTAATCATTATTATCAGAAGAAACCCAAAATTCACATATTGCTGGTGTCTTCTGGAACTTGCATCAATTTTCTTATTTTTTTTTGGTGAAAGATGTGGCCTAAGCCCAAATAACTAATTATTACATAATCTGGCACGAATGTGCTCTCGGTCTCCTACCAATAATGGAATTTGCATCTTTATCTTGGAAGTTTCTTGACACGATGATTTTTCTAACTTGAAGGACTCAGATTTAATGAAGTTCAATCCTAGTGTTAAAAAAAAAAAAAACGATAATAATTTATTCTTCTATGTTCTCAGCTTGTTTATTATCTTTTTTCCCTTTTGGTGGGTAGGCCTCGAAAGGTATTCTATACCTTGTGGAAAGTTTTAAGCACGATCATTGTCAAATGTTGTTAGTTCGATTGCAGGTCAAATATATTGCTTTGGAGTCTCATATATTTTTGGCGGAACATTTTGAAGTTATCATATTTAGACTTTGTCTTAGTTTTCTAGTTTGTGAAATCGAGTCTATCCATGGCAAACGGATGTTGTTGCCGGCATTTGTGCACAAACAAAAAGTTGCTGGTTTTCTTTCGCATTTTTGTAGGCATCTATCTAGTTTGTGAAAATCACCAACTTCATGCACTTTGATCCAGTGGAGTCATGTAATTTGATGAACTTGATATCATTGTTTCGTTGACATTTTGTGGCATGCATCGTACTGTCTCTAAGTGGGGGATGCTTTGTGATTGCAGCATCGCTGGTTGTCCCTTTGGTGAGGGCTGTCACTTCTTGCACTATGTGCCTGGTGGCTACAATGCTGTGGCCCAGATGATGAACCTGGCACCGGCTGTCCCCCAAGCACCTAGAAATATGGCTGCTCCACCCCTGCAAAATGGCACGGGTGCGTCTCAGCCAGCTGTCAAAACCCGCATGTGCAACAAGTATAACACTGCAGAAGGCTGCAAATTTGGCAACAAATGCCATTTTGCTCACGGTGAGTGGGAGCTTGGCAAGCCCATTGCTCCATCTTTCGATGATCCGCGTTCCATGGGACCCATTACAGGACCCATTACAAGCCACCGCATGGGTGGGCGGATGGAGCCGCTGCCACCACCACCTGGCCCTGTTTCTAGCTTTGGTGCGTCTGCCACTGCAAAAATCAGCGTTGATGCTTCTCTAGCTGGAGCCATCATCGGGAAGGGTGGTGTGAACTCAAAGCAGATTTGTCGCCAGACGGGGGCCAAGCTTTCCATCCGGGACCATGAGAGCAACCCAGCTCTCAGGAACATCGAATTCGAAGGAACATTTGAGCAGATTAAGCAAGCGAGCACCATGGTGAGGGAGCTGATCGACAACATCAGTGCACTAACCGGCCATTCAAAGGGCCACGGAGGGCCTGGGGGCCCAGCCCCTCCTGGCAGCAACTACAAGACGAAGCTGTGTGATAATTTCGCCAAAGGGTCTTGCACGTTTGGAGAGAGGTGTCACTTTGCGCATGGAGCTGCCGAGCTACGCAAGACTGCACTTTGAAGAATTCTGTGGAGTTTTGAGGGTGCAATTGTAAGAGAGGATCTGTTGTGCAGCCTTGTATTAGGGAGAGCTTTTAAGTATCTGAGTTAGTAGCATTACGTATTTCATGTTCTTTAAATTTTGGGGCTACCAAATCACTTTGATAAGATATTGTCTCAGCTTTGGTAATGGTAGAGCTTTTTGATGTACTCGGTGTGTTGATTCGGTAGGCTTTCATATGCGTGCACGGATTTCTGTCTGACGGTGAATTCATTCAGCTCTAATAATGATCGTCTGAATAGTGATGCCTTCTTCGTTAAAAAAAAAAAAAAAGAGAATAGTGATGCCTTCATGTGTCTTGGAGTTAATTTCTTTTCTGGAAGTGTCTTTGCCAATGGTCCCAGTCGGCTTCAAGTCGTTTTACTTCGACAAATTATCTAAAATAAATCCTTAAGAGCAACAAATTCGACCAAATCAAACAGACGGATCATCCGACGATAGTAGAGTGCGATATGGACGGCATTTTTCAAGTTCGAAATCCAAGTTGATGCCCTAAAAGAGAGATTTATAGGTGAATGAGGAGTGATTTTCTTTTTGTTAGATTTTCGTTCTTTTATAATAGGGTCAACGCCAGCAAAATGTCGTACACGTCGTACTCAACGTTGCCAATAGTTACACCATTTGGATTTTTGCCAGATATGCACTATGCAGAGCATTGGAAGGGCTTCATTAGTGCAAATAGAAATTAACATTACAACGATTAAGACTACGATATGAAAGATGAGATACTCCGTCCATCCTCCACCTGCAAATATATACCAATTATTTTTCTTCTAAAATTTAATATACCTCATCTCAAGACCCCGAATTGAATCTGGGTTACATGAAGACCGGTCATTTTGAAAAATAATGTAAATCGTTTTGTAATCGTCATATCATATATGATTGTATGTATGGTAAAATGTCAAGTAGAAAACATTAGGACTTTAATTTGACATATTTGGTATTGTAGATCTATGTAATGCAATTATAATTTTCGTACCCACCTCGCGTTGGACATTTTACCCCCGTTTCTTAAGTATACTTCCCTCGCCTGGCGCACCAATTAATATGCCTGATGCTTCAACTATATCTCGATCGCGCACTCGACAAATAAAGCGCACCAGAAATTCTCTTAACACCTAATAATAGAACTATTTTTGTACCCTTTTGTTTCAATTTATTCCTACTTTCCAGATTTTGACAATAAAGACTACAAATGCAACATCAATTCTCACTTGGTTAGGGGCAGAACGCATCATCTTGTCTTATTAAAACCAAGGGCAAAATGCATCTTTACAAATCACAAACACCCTCCCCAAAACACGAGAGTGACCTGGAAGCTAGTAGTACACCGCAATTCAAAGAAGGGAAACACACTCGTACGATACGATTCCTTATTACTCCTCTACCACAGCACCCGACTCATCTACACTCCCCCTTCCGTCCCCTGTTGCTTCTGATTTAATTATAGGCCCCGCCCGTGCCATAGCCCTGCCCGGTCCCGCCGACCCGGGTGTTGTGCGCCGTTGTGTGCCCCGTGCCCGTGTTGGTCCCGATGGGGTGGGACCCCGCCACGCCCTCGACCACCTGCCCAGCCGGCTGCCCCGTGCCATGGCCGGGCAGGGCTGACATCTGGTGCGCCCCGGTTGGCCGGCCGGTCGCACCGGTGGTGGAGTAGGTGGCGGTGGTGCCGGTGGTGGTGGTGGTGGTGCCGGGGCCGGTGGTGGTGTTGGCGAGGTGGCCGGTGGCGGCGGTGGACTGCTTGGAGGCGGCGTTTTCCTCGCGGGCCATCTGCTTGTTGAGCTCGGCCTGATCGATCCGCTCGTACTTCTTCTCCGTGGCCATCTGCTTCTCGACCGGATCGTGGGCCGTCATCTTCTCCATCTGCCACCATAATCCAAAGACAAACCAATTTATTAGACACACCGAAACTCAACTACGCAACTCGTGACATTCGAGATGTACAACACGTATAGATCAATCGCAATCATCTACAGGCTAACCTTCTCCTGGGCGACGGCCTTGGTCTTCTCCATGCCGGCCTTGGCGGAGGCGCCGACGTTGGCCGCCGCCTCCTTGGCCGAAGCCGCCGCGTTCTTCATGGGCTGCATTTTTTTCTCCTCGAACTCTGCGGCAACGACAACGACAGAACCCAAAAACACACTCCACAAATCGCACTCGAATCGGATCGCAAGACTTGACTTCTAACTCACTTCCTCCTGCTTCTGCTGCTGATGACAATGAAGACGAGTGGTACCTGCAATGCTTGGGGGGCCTTAAATAGAGCGGGCAACGTCTTGTCCACGCGACAGGTGGAACAGCGAAGCTCCCTACGTGGAAGGCGAGGGAGGAACTATCGCTGCATCGAGGACACGCGTCCCTGGACCAGCGGAAGATCTGGGGTTGGATCGTTGTTTGTACGGAAGTTCTGGGGGGTTTCCCTTATCCGCTTTGGTCTCGGGGACAGGGAGCGAGAAACAGGACCAACTGTAAGGCGCAGGAGGGCTACGTGGCGATTCCGCGACCGGTGTGGCGACACGACGCTGGCCTTTTGTCCCAGGGTTTCTTTTCTGGGTTCGAGTTAGGTCTACAATATAATACATCTTGCACCGACCACAATATATATATATATATATATATATATATATATATATATATATATATATCTTGCTGTGCTGTGCTGTTGTGCTGTGCTGACTTTTGTTTGTTTCTTTGAAATCGTAGAATGTTTCGATTCTTGCTTCGTTCGAAACTAAACCGTGTTCGAGCTGCTGCTCGGCGGAATGGAAATGGATGAGGGTTCCATAGAAGAAGACCCAGATGCAAGATTAGCATTTCTAGTTCTCAAAACATTAGCATCTCGCATATGATTTTATCTGCATGCATACCCAGAAGATGATTAAGATGCAAGATCTCTCTCTTTTCCAAGGCAAATCTTGTGTATTTCAAAGACCATTCCAAGAACCTGCATCTCCCAGATAACTACGCTTACGCCCACAGTAACAGAGAAGAGGACAAATCAAGAGCCTAAAAAGGCCCAGCTAAACTGAATGCTGAGTAGATCTATCTGGCAGAAAAGCCCATGGAGCCCGCTGCCACGGGAAGCCCATGTTGTAGCTCTTTCGCCAGAACCTATTGAAACCCCCCGTCTTAGCACTGCATGGACAGCAGCGATGGTGGTTCGTCCTGCTCAAAGATAGATGGACCAGCGGGGATGTAGGTATTTTGTGTGGCGGATATAGCACGCGGTACTGACATGTGGCATAATTGATTCATTAGAAACGAGATGCAAACGCGCATAAAGCCGAGTGAGATTGAATTTCATAACATGGGGACAATGGTGATTGGTCGGTTACACCACGTCATCACTGTTACGTGATGTATTTTTCATGTGAAATACTTTCTCGTTGGATGTATTCTGATGCTAGAATCATTCCCGTAAGAGGCGGCAAGGGTCGGCTAGGCAAAAGTAGATAGGGGAGGTGGCGTGGGGTTGCGGCGTAGGTGAAAGAGAGAAGCGACAAAGAGGGCCATGGAGATAGAACGATAGAGTGCCGAGAGGTCTAGACGGAGAAACTTGCAGGATTGTTGGTGGTGGTTTCGGCGATGACGAAGGCGAGAGTTCTTGCAGTGGCTGGCGGCGGAAGATTGTGCATCGGAGGAGACAAGAGTACGGTGGTCTAGACGAGAGCAACGCGCAGTGGTCAAAGCGAGAGAGTAGCTCGTTGTGTCCGGCGACCAGAGAGCATCACAGGTAAAACACTCCTCTTTGAAGTTAGGAGGCGCTGATAATTGATGTAGAACCAATATACATACATAAATTTTGTTACCTAGTGTAAGTTTTCTTTTTTTTTTTTTGGTAGTTTCTGGTTTGTGCTCAATTTATTGTACTATATATTATTGATTTGTTCAATGAGAGAAATGAACGTTTCCTCAAATTGACATCTATTGTTTGAGTCGCCCATTTTCCCGGATAGTTTCTTCAAAGAAAAATATAAAGAATAATACATTTACAAAATCATATATATTTGATAAAATAGGGAGTTGGTAGTTACAAAATCAAAGTTCTAAAGTCCACCAAAAACAATATATATTTCATCAAACTAACAACTAAAATCAATTAGATTTCATTCTAGGCATATCAAACTATCTAAATTCATACCTAAAATTCCACCATCAAAAGTTTCTTGTTGATATATCTCTCGTTCTACTTGCTTGCTAGCTGAAGAAAAAGAAAAAAAATTAGGAATGAGTGGAGTGAGCGACCAAATGACAGCTCATTGAATAGTACGTGTCTTTTTAAAATAGATCAAGTATTCATTATGCATATTTATGAAGAAAAGCTACACGCACACTTACAACATAAAAAATTAAGCTACATCATTTCAACAAAGCTTTAAACATATCAAACCATTTAATAATATCAAATCAAATATTAGTGGTTCATTTCTTTGATCAATCAAAATCAAATCAGACGGCAATAGTTCATTCTATCAATTAACCTAGTATTTAATATTCAATTGTGGTCATGCTTAACGCTCTGTGATAAAGGCAAACAAGATCCTCCCTTGGCAAACAAGATTGTATTCATAGAACAAATATAATCTAGACATCACTTTTTTTTTCAAAGAAGTATCAAACCGTGTGATGTCTCTTTCATAACTCATAAGTTACCTAATTCCTATTATTTCCAAGTTGAGTTTACAGAATCAAGGAAAACATAAGCACCACTCAACTGAGAATGCCAAAACCAAACAACCAAAGTTAGTTAAGCCGGCGAACTCAAAATCATATCAACTAAGCAAGAAACGGATATGAAAAATTGAGTAAATAACTTCATTAACTAAGACTTAATTAGGTTAAACTCATCAGGTGGTTAAACAACTCCTATGCAGCAACCAAAAACTCGCTTGTAGCAAGCATTCACTGTTGTCTGCTATGAGTACTACCGTGTCGAGTTGTGCCACAACTCTTTCCATCAAACTTTGATTCAAGTGAGTTTAGTGTTAAAAGAAGTCTCTTTTGAAGTACTAAAAGATCCTAAATTTCACCGACTCAAAAATGGATGGAGGTGGGGGAAGACCATTGCCAAAAACAGTAATTCATAATTGGCTAACAACACGCACGAAACTTTGAAAATTCGCTCCAAACAAAACGTAATCCAAATTGACTTTTTAAAATCCCATAACTACATAGCACCCTATAGTTTCTTTGCAACACAATTTCACACCTTAATAATCACTGGAATGAACCGGGCAAACTAAAATCTACACTAATACGAATTTACAGGTTAATTACGAGAATTTCTTCGCAGAAACTTTGATTCAAGGGTTCGAATCTCTCTCTCTCTCTCTCTCTCTTCTCTCTTCCCCCGCTCCCCCCTTCTCCTGCTGTTGGTTTTCAATTTCTTGTATTTCAGGGTTGAAGGAATGGAGTTGGGCTGAGGACCTAACTATAGAAACAAATGGGCTTGGGCTTTGGGACTCTTATTTTACGTCCCGCATGTGACGTTAAAAGTACGATATGAAAAAGGAAATTTAGGTATCAGATGTCAGAATTCTGAGTCTAATCGCGTCAGTTTTAGGCAAGACTCCATTTCGCACGTAGTATCGTTGGTTCGATAATAGTTGTCATTTGTGGAGACAAATCAAATTGGGTAAAATTACCAAAACAGTTCTAAACTTACTGAATTTTTTTTTCTTATTTAGTCCGATTTTTTTTTGTCAATTCAGTCTTAAACTTTTTGTAATTGTATTTTACGAAAATTTTTTTTTTTATAATTGTATTAATTTAGTTTATCTGGCTAATTTTGACTGGTTGGTGTTGCATGCACGCCAACTTGTGCCAGCCGTTCAACCGACGCCGATGTGGAATTTTTTTTTAATAATAATTTGTTTCCTTTTATTTTTCTTATGTTTCTCATTTTTCCTCCTCCCTCCTTACTTCGGTTGGATGGCTAGAGGCAAGCGCCGGCAAGGGCGAGCCTCACCTAATGTCGACGAGACCGCCCTTTCCATGGCTGGGTAAGGCCCTACCTGTATCTAGCATAGGTGAGCCTCACCGGCCATGGGCAGGTCGCAGCCTTGCTAGAGGCTCGACCCTTACTAGATTTGGTAGGGGCGAGCCTCACTTAACCTTTGGTGGCCCTTGCCAAAGGTCGCGCAAGGTTGCGACCTTTGACCTTGCACATGGCTAGTGAAGGCGAGCCTCACCAACCTAGCTGGTGACTTGGGCGAGGTCACTTAGCCAAGAGCAACATCGGCAAGGGTGAGCCTTGCTAGCCCAGTTGGCGGCTTGGGTGAGGTCACCTAGCCATGGTCAATGAGGTCCCTCGCTAGCCCTACCTCTACCTGGTCGTCGGCAACGATTGGATGAAGGTAGGAGAAAGAAGTGAAAAAGAAGAAGAAGAAAGATAAAAAGAAAGTTAAAGAAAAAAGAATAAAAAATTCAAAAAAAATATTAATAAAAAATTGTCCATGGCAGTGTTAGCCAACCGACCAATGTCCATGTCAGCATCGACTGACAAAAAATGGCCGCCTTGACTGAATTGGTATAATTGCAAAAGATTTAGAATTGAATTGGAAAAATTGCAATATAGTTAGAACTATTTCGGTAATTTTCCTGATTAAATAGTACTAACATATAAAGTCTAGGTTGTTAACAAATACTATCGGCAGTTCGATAATAATTGTCATTCGTGGAGACGATTTAAAGGGTATTAACAATATAAAGTCACAAATGAGGGAAAAATAATCAAGTTATTTAGGGATAGAAGAAGTCTCGGTTGTTAATCAGTTTTTATATACATATATACCTATATGTAATTGAATTCAGTTCATTGGCACACGAAATGACATCAACGGAAAACAACACCTTCTTTGCAAGCCAAAGACCTAGAGTATGTAATTAACTTTAACTTGTCTTTTTGTCGCTCTATATATAATGACCCTTATTTGGTGATTGGCAACACTTGTGGATGATCCACTTATTGATTATATCGAAGACAGTTTTCAAAAAGGGACTAAAAAGGACCAATGTCCTCGTTGTCGTTACTACTAATTTGTTGGTCAGATTCTTAGGAAAAAGAGTTTCTAAAGCTAGATTAGTGCATCACTTATATCTGCCTTGGACGAAATGAAGTCAAAGTGATGTTTTTCTATCACGGTAGATATACAAAATGTAGACGTGCATGCCTGGAAAAGTGAGGATGGTCATTTGGTCTTAGGAAGTTCAACCAACAAATTATTCTTAGTTATATAGTTCGACTCTTGTGTGTGAGACGGACAGACCACGAACTTTACTGCCAGAAAGAGGCCTAATTCCATAAATTAGAAAAGACGTGGTACGATGTTTGCAAACTACAGTTTCATCGATAGGTGCCGACGTCTGAGTACTCATTACTTGATCGATGTGAATGTAGAAGTCGACACGAATCATGACAAAGTCAAGGACACTCATGGCACGTTCTCGGCATGATCTGTTAACATCGGGTGTACCTCAACCTCGTGAGATAGTGACCTTGAAATGGTGGAAGCAAGCTGGTGGATTTCATGCTCTGCTCCATGTCTCCATTCGATGCCGTGACATGCTATGATCAGTTATTTACAAGCATCAATAGTTTAAAAGTATGAGATTTTATGGTATCATTCCCAATTTTTTTTTTTTAATGTCGAAGATGAATAGGGTCCGATAGAAATAGAGTGAGAGATCCCGAGGTCAAATTTTTCAAGCCACTATTTGCCACCTCAATTACATATTTCTTTGCTTTAACCCTAGATCAAAGTCCAACCTACCCCTAAGAATGTGTGGTAAAATATTAAATATCACACCATATCTTCATTTAGTAGATTTAACTTTTTGAATGGCCTAGCGAAGTTTCACGAGAAGAATGAGGTACTGAATAGAGATGCCGACCGTGATAGAGGATCTTCCTTCCTAGAGAGCTAAGAACGATTTGGGAAAAGACATCATTTTTAGCCCGGGGAGAATTAGGGCATGATTCTTCCTGGCCTCTGCTTTCTTTTATTTTAAGGTCAAAGACGCGGGAACGTATACAGCTGTTGGATTGTGCAAGGCATGACACATGGATATCCCAAGTAGTGGCATCGCATGGCAAAGGGAGGAAAACAAACTGCCGTACCAGTCCGTATTTGTATATCCTAACCATTTGGCAACTGATCTTTGACCTAAGCTGGATCCGCAAGAGACATACATTGACAAATAATATTTGTTTGGCCCCTTTTGTTTTTAGTTGGGGATTTATGTTTGGAAGCTAGAGGCAAGTTTTGAGGACCACAATCGCAAAGCCTGGCCATAATCCCTCAATTGAAGTTTCAAAATCCGTAGTTATAGACACATGATCCGTAATGGCAAGCAACACAGCATGACAGAATCATCTCAATCAGGTTGGCCACAACACAGCATGACAGAATCATCTCAATCAGGTTGCCACGGGAGGCCGGGGGGTGGGGTCCCTTATGTCCTCAAAAAACCCTAAATTGCACATCTAATCGTAGTGGCAATTACTAAGTATACTCTCTATAACAAATTATTAGATGTGTGTACAAGTGATACGCATATTTTAAATCCGTGTGAACTGTTGTATATTTTGAATCCGTGTGAACTGTTGAATTGGTATGTTCACATTAAATGTGATGTAAGAAGAAATCTATACTTGTAAATTCACCTAAAGAGCCATTTTGTCATATTTGAAGTTATGAGAATTTCAGGAAACCTTCCTCTCTTATTTTAATAGAATCGGCTCTCTAGTCTGCTTGACAACGATCCTTGATCGAACCTTCCCTAAAAAAGACAGCTTGATATGCTTATTGTTAATCATTATTTTTCTCCTTATCTTCCCCCACTAAACAATCTTTCTTTATTCCTTCCTCTATATATAAAAACACCCTCTTCTCCTCATCTTCCAAACAAATTCACCAACTCCTCCACCACCATCACCGCCACCGCCGCCACCATCTCTCTCTCTCTCTCTCTCTCTCTCTCTCAGCTGAGAGATCTTTGTTGCCATGGAGGAGATGATCCTGAGAGAACAACCCTTTATGGGGAACCCAAGTTCGACCTCAACCCCATCATCTGCCCTAGGGATCCACAGAGACTCAAGATCAATTGCCAAAGTCAAACCTAAGATCAGGATAATCCACATATTCGCCCCGGAGATCATAAAGACCGACACCGCCAACTTCCGGGGCCTCGTGCAACGCCTCACAGGGAAGTCCGCTGCCAGCGCTGCCAACCATCAGAAGAGCCAGAAAAGGAAGTCACCCGGGCTCATCATCCCTAAAAGAGAAGGGCATCAAAAGATCATGCCTGAGAAGCCGATACCAAGGAAGATGGAGCAGATTAACCTGTTTCATGGGTTCGACCCAAGGGAGAGGATGAAGGAGGAAGAAGGGATGATGATGATGATGGTGAGAGGTGGAGGAGATGGAGGTGGGTACTTGAAGGATTTTGCAGACTTGGACGGTTTCGCGTATGAGATGGGAGGTTTGCCTCTGTTGTCTGCGGATGCTTCTCAAATCCCCTCCTTTGAAGCAGCTCATCACCACCATCACCATCACCAGCACCACGTCTCCTCATGAAACACGCATGCGGGTGTGTGGATGGAGAATTCTATAGTGAGTGGAGAGTCTTCAAGATTTGGTTTCAGGGTTTTAGGGGATTGAGATAGACACCGACTTTGTTGATTGATTGATGAAAATGCTCATGCTCTCTCTCTCTCTCCCTCTCTTTGCTGAGTAAGGATTTTACACATGGTACACAGACTATGTCAAATAATTTCTCACTACACGCCCATTCTACCGTTATTAATTCAGATCGACAGTTTACTTCTGAAATATAAGTACCCATCTTATGGCAATGAAAATGATTTGTATGGAAAACCAGTTTATGGGCAGCTTGTGTGCCACTGATTAATTTGGTGAGAGAGCATTCTTGTGCTGTAAATATTGAGGAAACATAGCGTATGGGATACTGCATCGTCATTTTGGTGGAGATTGCTGCTGCTTCTTCTTGCTCCAGCGACGAGGATGTAATGGAAGCAAAGCGATACGATCAGCTAGGGGGTGCTATTGGGCTTTCTTTGAAGGATTTTGTATTGTTCTTGTTTGGTTTGGCTTCTTGGGTTGGAGTTTTTCTTCATTTTTCTTTTCAATGTGGGGTTTATGGACATCTCTTTCTGAGAAGTTTCCTTTGTTGACATACAATGTACAGTAGACAAGCATATCCATATCGACAGGACTTGTACGAGAGATTTGATGTGTTAATGGATTTCTTGCAAGAAAAGTACTTGTATGTTCTCCGGTATATCTCAGATATAGAAAATTCAAGTGCACTGAAAAGCGCTAGTGAAAACATATCCTGACTCGATGGGTTCTTAGACGTTCTGTCGATGTTTCAGACTCCAAGTCACCTAATGTGCATGCCCTGTGAATTCAGAAATTGGAACTCTTTCTTCAATTTTGAAATCACGCTCCCCGGAGATCTTGTGCGCGTAGCATGTCACATGAACCTTAAGTACATGTTAATCTCACTTTGACACTTCAGGCAGTGACTTGGGTTTTAAGAGCACGGATTATAATCATTCTATTCTTCAGTAAATTCAGAAATTGGAACTCTTTCTTCCATTTTGAAATCACGCCCCACGGAGATCTTCTTGTGAGCATAGCATGTAGCTTGAATCTTAAGTACATGTTAATCTCACTTTGATGCTTTAGGTAATGAGTTGGGTATTAAGGGCCAAAATGATAACTATTCTATTTTCGAAATACAGATTTTTTTTTTCTATTTCTATTCCTAAATAAGTTTCTGAATGTATTTATGTGTTTGATAACAATAAAAAAATTTATCTTCTCATAATAGAAATTCATTTATTAGGACACAAAATTTATCCATTTTATGCTCTTTTCCATACATCAATGGGTGATAGAGCTTGCTGTGGATGCATTGGTTCGGGCGTTCCCCTCTCTTCTGATTGGGGGGAGGTTCGAGTCACTCAGTCACATTTGCACGACTTAAATGCGGTGTCGTGGGAGGTGGATCCTCGCACTAGCATCTTCCCGGGTTTACATCGCCGGCCGCCAGTTGTATGGTGGTTCCAGAGGCATAAAAAAGAAAGGCGATAGAGGGTCAGAGGCAAGGGCAAGAGGTGGAGTTTTTATTTCTCTTTTTGTTTCAGAAACAAAAAAAAAAAAAAATTACTTCTCATTTTTTTATTTAAACTTATTTCTGGCCTAAAAATTTGTTTTGGAAATAGAAAAATGAAATTACGTTAACAAACAGCTTTTTATTCCTAGGAATAGATAAATTGATTTGGTTAGAAATAGAATGGTTATCATGTGTGACTTAAATATATCTAATAATGAATTCTTTTTTGGTATTGTTTGGTACTTCTATCAACATTGATTAGAAGCTATTAGGTGGAGAAAAGATTGCACACAGAGAAAATCCGTTGAAAGCTTATAGACAAGTAGCGTGAGATATTCCGACACCTCCTCTCAAGTGCAAACCGCATTGAAAATGTCATGCGGACAAAAAGCGGCACGCACGAAATGTACTTGGGGGGAACATTTGGGATGATGGTCTGTACTTTTAGAGAGACAATCAATGTGGAATAATTAAAGACTGGATTATTCATTTTCGCACTTTGGCATTATTTATGTCCCCAGATACATAATTCATCCTTGAATAGCACGACATAAAGCATCGCGAGGGCAAATAATACAACAAGTTAGTCGACGCTTGTCGGTTTACATAATTGTTTGACTTTGGTGTTGAAGTCAACGCGGCTCCGATAAAGCTATATAATACCCCTCGCAACTTGTAGTACTAATACCATCGTGACATGTAGGTCTGACTAACTTACTCTATTCACAAAATGAAAGTTGGGGTGAGGATGACAGAGGAGACGTGCTTCAAATTCATAGATAAACACATATTCAAAAGGCAACTGGGGAGCATAGTCCTCATTCTTTTATGTACATGTGACATAACCTAACATTGTTTATAATTTTTTGTTAATCAATCAATTGGGTCTTGCACTAAATTCCACGACAAGTTACCAAACCCTTAGAGAAAGAACTGGATCCATTTCGAAAGAATCGAGGGTTTTGCGAGCTCACAACCTTAAAGTACAAAACTCCAATTCAAGGCTCCAAAGGATTTGCTCACGTTGGCGAAAATCCCTCAGAACGAAAATTAAAATTCGGGTATTGTAACTATCTTCAAGAGAGATCGGATTCTTATCAAAGACATAGAAATTAAGACCTGGAACAGATGATAATCGCGCCACGATTCTCAGGACGACGACTTGAGTAGGAAGCCAAGGCCAGGCCGAGCAGCGGGATTGCGCCGGAACTCAATTCAATATACTTCGATAGGGGTGATGGTGAATGTTGCGATCGACCATATGAACAAGAAATAAAGAATTAATATGGTGGAAAGTGCAGGTAGAGCAGCAAATATCTCACCCAGTTGACGTCCGGGCAAAGGCGGTTCGTTCACATTCCCTAGTCAACCCGCGTGTTCAGCCTCGTGCGTGTCTTTCAGACCTCGATCGCCCATCTTCTCCCTGTGGTATTTCAAGTGACGGATGCCCATACGACAGTGACTACATGGACAAAATCAACTGATTATTGGGCTCTGTTTGCCAACGCTTCTATTCCTTTGTTCTTTTTTTTTTTTTTTTTTTTCATTTGCGTCTTAGAATAGAAAAAGAACAGAAATCCGTTTAGTAACGTCAATTTCTCCAGAATAGAAAAATGGTTGGAGAATAGGTTTGGAACCAAAAAAAAAAAGAAGTAGAAAAAGTAGTTTGTTATTCTCAGAAATTAGAGGGGCTGTGCAAGGGCTGCTGACGGTGGCGAGGGGCTGCGGATGGGGCTTACCAACGAAGCAATGTTGACTTAGGCGATGGCTTTGTGTGTAGTTTCGTACATCTTTCTTTATTTCTTTTTGTTTTGTCCTTTGTTCAGTTTTAAGTTTTCGCGTGTGGGTTAATATAACTCCTGTAAACCACCATTGAAAATGGGGGTTGGAAACAATTCCCTCCAAACCTTTACTCCAAAAGCTAATACCAAATTAGAAAACTCTCTTTGGAAACCCTAATCCTAAAAGCATCTTCACTTATCTCACATACAAACTCTCGATGAGTCACCACGTCAGTTAAATAATTCTTAATGGATTTAATCTTTAGATCAATAATATCGGACGAATTGCCTCCTTTTGCTCAAGAAGAGATAACAATTGTGGACATGAGATGGACTAGAAAATGTCACACAGATGATGAGATCGCTATATGTCACAGTCATCACTAACTGCACACAGTATATCATGAATGACATAAATGCACAATTAATTTTGAAGCTACCCATATACAACTAGGAAAATTGTCCAATTAGTTCTAAATCTGTTATACATATGCCAAACAAGCCATAACATTTTCAATTCTAAACATTTATGCAAAATTCAATTTAATCATCTCAACTAATTTTTGACGGAAATTATAGGCGCAATAGCATGTTAGGTAGGATACTCGGGATGATTGGATTAAAAAGATCTTTTAGGTAATCCTAATTGCGCATCCGTGGATGACTTATTCCATGCTCAAAGCAAGCTTAGGTTCCATCTTTTTTGTGTAATAATGGCTTATTAAATATTTGTTTACTAAACAATGCGAGGTAATGGCATTAGGTGCTGAAGAATAGTCGAAAAGCCAAGGGGTACCGGCAACCTGGTTGTAGTACTTTTTTAATAAATAAATATCTCACATTGAAATGCATAATAAACCACATCAAACTCGCATCCCCTATCCGAACTCATGCATAGTAGAATTCTAATTAAGAAAACCTATAGAGTTGCACTATATAGTGTTTTGGTAAATGATTTATGGAGCTCCAATTTCAATTTTACCTATTAGGTAAGTCACAAAAAGTTCCAAACCCCAGTATAATCAAGATAGTCATACATTATATTTATAAATAAACAAGTGATTGTGAGGGAAATAAGGGCAGTTTAGTAATTATACATTTGGGTTTTTTTTTTTTATATCGAGTTTATTCCATTATAATATTCCATACCCATACTAAACCGTATGAGCTTTTTAGTAGTTGACTCCAAACATGTCATGCTATCTAAAATCTAAAGCCCGTTTACCATACTTATCGGTGCCAATTGGCATGTATTAGTCATGCTCATTGAAATAACTACTCATCTTCACTTTGTATATATATATTAATTTTAATAGACACCATCTACCTCAGGCAAAGTTGGGTTCCTCTCTATTACCCGAAGGTTGTATTTAGCGGTGTAGGATAAACATTTAAATAGAACAAGATAAGGCGATCCTTCAGACTTTTCAAATTGTGTCTTTTGCTTCTATTAAATGAACATATTTAAAGTGGTACAAAAAATAAATGCATAGTGAAAATGGGAATAGAAAATATGTTCAAAGAAATAAAAGGAATAGGAATCCCTTGTGGTGGTAGCATGGGGGTTGCAACCATCACAGGGTGGTCGCGTGAGAGTTGCAAACACCATGCCATGGTCACATGTTGGTTGGGGTCATTAGGCTGTGGTAAAAAAAACCAGAGTGACTTAGGCAGCGATTGTGGCTAGCAAGAATCATAAGATGGTGCTGGTGCCGGTGCCGGTGCCGGTGAGGTTGATCCAGGAAGAGCTTCTATCGGTTTGATGGTATATCACACGACAAGCCACTTACAATCGGTAGAAAAATTCTTCAAAGAAAAAAAAAAAAAAACATTGGAAAGAACTCTTCTAGTCAACCCGCATGCTCAGCCTCGTGCGTGTCTTTCAGACCTCGATCGCCCATCTTCTCCCTGTGATATTTCATGTGACCGGTGCGCATACGACAGAAACTACATGGTCAAAATCAACCGATTATTAGTGTCTAAGCATACCGAATCATGTTCTTCTCGAAGCCGGCTATACATCTCGATTTTCACGGTAAAAAACGCGTCGGAGGTCCTAATTTTTAAATCCTAGCCCTTCTATAAAAAATGCAATTTGTACCTTTCAATTGATTGAAGTAAACCCTGAACCTTAATTTTTTTTTAAAAAACAAACGTAATTAAGTACGTACCCAGAGTTGCTTACGAGTCACGGAAAACCTGTCAACTTGATCTCTTTAAATTAGACTTTTCACCGTAGTTTTAAGATTTAATCGAACCAATTGAAATGTTTGAGACTCGATCGCACTTTTTTGTAGAGTTTAGGACTTCGTTGTACCACTTGATAGGCTTATGGCTTCATTGCATTTCACGCAAAGGGTTTAAATATTTGTGTGTAACTTTTTTTACTTTTGATTGATCGGTTACCTGATATGCGGTGTATTCATCATATAAAATGCTTATATAATTTGCATGATTTGACAAATTGGATGACAATAGATGAATCTCTAGATCATATATTTCAAATTCATCCGCCACTTACATTTTGTCATGAAGGATCCATAATATATTATGTAAAGGAACTTGAAAACATTTATTTCAGTCGAATTACTACCAGCAAATAAATCAGCCAACAAAGCAAACGAGTCCATCTATTCGATAGAAACTAACCTCAAACCTACAGCATGTTAAGTAAAAGTCACTTTCAAACATTTAATGCTATTTAATAATATTTACCAAAAAAAAAATAATAAGCAGCACCTCGTCTCAAAATTTAAGTGTCTACACCGTTTGCTGAGGTTGTAAGTTGCTCTCATCAAGCTGCGCCCCTATGGCCGCGAGCCCCCAAAATCGTCCGCTGTCAATTTTAACTATAGATCGATGATCGCCTACGGTGGCGGACAGCCAAACTGAGGTCACCAAATGGGCGGTGGCCAACGTCGCACAGCGGCCTTTAAGCCCTCGGCAAGGGGCGGGGTGGGGGGGTTGGTTGGGTGGCGGGCGTTGTTGTGCAAGGGCTGCTGGCAGCGGGGAGGGGCTGCGGATGGGAAGCGATGGTTTTGTGTGGGTTGATGTGCAAAGGCTGCTGGCAGCGGGGAGGGGCTGCTGTAGTTTTGTAAATCTTTCTTCTTTTCTGTCTGCTTTGTCTTTTGTGCACTTTAAGTTCGCGTGTGGGTTACTATAACTCCTGTAAACCACCGTTAGAGATGGTGGTTGGTAACAATTCCCTCCAATCTTCACCCCAGAAGCAAAGACCAAATTAGAAAACTCTCCTCAAAGCCCTAATCCACAAAAGCACCTTCACGTATCTCACATACAAACTCTTGATGAGCCGCTGCATCAGTTAAGGGTATATTTGATAACGTTTCTATTCAAAAATTGTTCTAGGAAGCAAATAGAAAAAACTATTTTTGTTCCGAGAAAAAAAATTTGAACAGAAAAACGTGTTTAGTAATTGCACAAAATTTATGTTCCTGAAATAAAATAAAAAAATAGAAACATGTTTGATAAACTTGTATAATCTTTTTGTTTCTTTTAATTTTTTAATATTTTTTAATATTTTTTTCTTCTTTTTTCTCCCTTTTGGCCGGTGATCGGCCTCAGCCATGGCTGGGCGAGCTAAGCTCGCCCAACCAAGGTGAGGCCGAGCCTCACCAAGGGCTAGTGACACTCTAGTAAGGTCACCGACCCTCAACCGCCTGTCGCCGGCCAAAAATAGAAGAAAAAGAAAAGAAGAAAAAAATAAAGAGAAGGAAAAATAGGATAGAGAAAAATTGTTTCTCGAAAGTGTTCTTGAGAGTAAGAAATGAGTTTTTTTTTTTTTAAATTTTTTATTTATGTTCCAAATCTATTCTCAGGAACAAAAGTGTAAACAAACACGTTTCTATTCTTTTTTTGTTCCTTGAAACAAAAGAACAAAAATTGTATTTCGGGGAACAAAAAAAGAACACAAACAAACATGCCCTAAATAAACCCTCGAGGAGTTTGATCTTTTGATCAATATGAGCTACCTCTTTTCACTTATGAAGAGATAACAATTGTGGATGTGAGATGGACCAGAAAATGTATCACAAATGACACGATCACTATATGTCGCTAGTTGCACACAATATATCATGAATGATAATGCACAACTAAATTAAAAGTTATCCATATACAACATTAGAAAAATTGTCTAATTTGTTCTAAACCTACTATGTGGAGGATGATTCAATCCTAAAATTTCTAATTTTACCAATTTAGTTTTCAACATTTATACAAAATTTCAATATAGTCATTTCGGTTAATTTTTGTCAAAATTGCTGGCGCGACGATACACTAGTAAAACAATCGGGATGATTGGATCAGGAAGATCTTTCAAGTAATTATAATTGCGCATTTGTAAATGACTTATTACACGCTCAAAGCAAGCTTAGGTTCCATCTTTTTGTGGTAATAATGGCTTACCGAATATTTGTTTACTAAATAATGCTAGGTAATGGGATGAGGTGTCGAAGAATAGTCGAAAAGCCAACGGGTACCGGCAACCTGGTTGTAGTACCTTTTAACAAACAAATATTTCACATTGAAATGCATAATAAACCACATCAAATTTGCAGCCACTATCCAAACTCATGCATAGTAGAATTCTAATTTAGATAACCTATGGAGTTATAATATAGTGTTTTGGTAAATGATTTATTGAGCTATGATTTCAATTTTACCCATTAGATAAGTCATAAAAAGTCCCAAACCCCAGTATAATCAAGATAAGTTATACATCATTTATAAATAAACTAGTGATTGTGAAGAAAATAAGGGCATTTTAGTAATTATACACTTGGGTTTTGATATTGAGTTTTTTCCATTATAATATTCCAAAGTCATACCAAACCCTTTACGCTTTTTAGGGTGTGTTCGGCACTAGCTTTGCCAAGTACTTTTGGGTGTCCAAAGCCCATTTGCTTAGGTATTGGGTGTTTGGGAGCATTTTTGAAACCTGCCTTGAAGAAATGTTGGTCTTCCAAAGGCTGAAAGCCAAAAGCAGGTCCTCGGCTGCTTTGGGCTTTCAGCATTTTCGGAAGGGTTGGTCTTACTGTTCATCTTCATCTTCATCAGATTCTTTGACATCGGCCGGCAAGGTTGTGATGGGTTAGCGACAGGCTGGAGAGAGGCCAGCGTGGTCGCGGCACCCCGGCGATGATCGCCGACCAATTGCGTGACCCAGATTTGAGTTGCATTGGTCCCCTAGGTCGCAGCAAGGTCAATCGCCGTGACCTCCTCCGACCCATGACCTCGTTGCGACCCAGATTTGGGTCGCAGAGGTCGCCTAGGTCATGGCGAGGTCAATTGCCGCGACCTCCGACAACCCACGACCTCGCCACGACCCAGATTTGGGTCGCATAGGTCGCTTGGGATGGCGCGGCAGGTCGCGTGATGGTGCGGCAAGGGTCGCCGTGTCCTCCGCACGGTGACCCTAGCCGGATGCTGCCCTTTGTCGCGTTGCCTCCCCCTCGCTGGACCACCTACCCTTTGCCAGCGGTGAAGCCCTTGGCCAACGGTAACCAGCGAAACCGTTTTCTTTTCTTTTTCTTTTCTTTTTTCTAATAACAAAAGTCTTTTTGCAAATTTGATTTACCCAAAC
The DNA here is from genome assembly GCA_019915185.1 of Eucalyptus camaldulensis. Taxonomy (NCBI): domain Eukaryota; kingdom Viridiplantae; phylum Streptophyta; class Magnoliopsida; order Myrtales; family Myrtaceae; genus Eucalyptus; species Eucalyptus camaldulensis. The sequence goes on from JAHSVA010000005.1 coordinate 18,951,730, forward strand.
ACTATTTTGCACAAAAATACTTCACAATGAACTTTCACAAATAGATTTATCGAACACATTTTACATTTTCAAAAACTCATTTCAGGACTTACATTTTCTCAAGGACTTTTCTCAAAAGAGTTCCCAAACACACCCTTAATAGTTGACTCCAAAAATATCATGTTATTTGAAATCTAAAGCTGCTCTATGGCCCCTCAAGTTTTTTTTTTTTTTTGGGGTTAGATACTCAATTATACCCACCTTGCTTACCATCCCTATTGGTGCCAATTGGTGTGTATTAGTCATATACTCAATGAAATAACTTCTCATCTTCGCTTTATACATATGTCAATTTTCATAGACACTCTCTGCCTCATGCAAAGTTGAGATACTTTTTATTACCTGAAGGTCCTATTTAGTGGCATAGGATAAAAATTTGAATAGGACAAGATAGGGCAATCTTCCAGACTTTTCAAATTGTATCCTTTTCTTTTATCAATTGAACATATTTAAAACAGTATAAAAATAGAATACATAATGAAAATGAGAATAGAAAATCTGTTTCAAAGAAATAAAAGGAACCAAAATTCCTTGTGGTGGTAACATGAGGGTTGGAACCATCCCAGAGGGCGGTCGTGCGAGAGTTGCAATCACCATATGTTGGTCACATGTTGGTTGGGTACTTAGGTTGTGGTAAAAAAACCATAATGTGTTAGAATGCGTTTGACAACGTTTCTATTTTAATAAATAATTTTTTTGTTTATGTTTTCGGGAATAATTTCTGAACATTTGACTTTACCAAAAAAAAAAATTAATTTTTGAACATTTGAATACATTTGGTAACTATACAAAATTTTTATTTTCAGAAGAGAAATGAGTTTGGTATGATCCCATATATTTTGGTGACTAAGAATTTCTTTTTAATTTATTAATAATTTTATTACAATTTTCTTTTTTTCTTTTTTTTCTCCATCCTCTAGTCGGTCGCTAGCTGGCAATCGGCTAGACAAGAGCTAGCGAGGTTGTTGGCCTCAAGGTAGCCTCACTCGGCCACCTCGAAGTTGGCGTTGCCCTCGCGGTGGCCAAGCGAGGCTTGGCCTCGCTAGATCTAGGCAAGGTCAAGCCTCGCTAGATCTGGGAGATGTTGAGCCTTGCCCAACCACGGCGAGGCTTAGGGGAGCCTTGCTATTGGCCAGTGAGTTGGGGGCAACCTTGTCGGAGGTTGGCAAGGCTCCGGCAAGGTTGTCGGGCCTCATCTGGCAATCATCGGCTGGCATTGAGGCAGTCGACTTATTTTTGTTACAAATTTATTATTGGGAACAAAAAACTTACAAATCGCGTTTGTTCTGTTCTATTTATGCTCCTAGGAACAAAAGAACATAAACACCTGTTCTCGAGAGTGTTACCAAACGCAGCCTTAGATGGTGATCTTAGCTCAGGGTTTAGCAAAAATTACAAAATGGTGCTAGTGCAGATGAGGTCGATTCGGGAAGAGCTTCCATTGGTGTTGTTTAGCACCATATCTTTGTCTCGCTTGATGGTATTCCATGACATTTTTTTGTGGTATATCACGACATTTTTTAAACAGTAGGACATGATTCTTAAACCACTTACGCGAAATATCAAGGCAATGTTGGATATAGAAAAATTCCAACAAAAAATAACAGTGGAAAGAATATCTTCCAATTAAGTTATAATACCCTTCAAATGAATAAAGAGCAAAAGAGAAGGAAAAAAAAAGGAGGTGGAGATGCGGGGTATCGAACCCCGTACCTCTCGCATGCAAAGCGAGCGCTCTACCATGTGAGCTACATCCCCATTCGATGACGATGAACATCTCTTTATCAATATCAACTCAATCATTTTAGCTCCTCAATTCAAAATGAGGGAGACCCCGTTCTCTCACTAGTTCAGCTCCGCTTCGCTTCGGTTTCTTCCTTTTTCCCGCCACGGCCGCCATGGAAATCGACGCGCCGCCGCCGACCGCCGCCCTCCAGCGGAAGCAGTCCGCCTACCTCTCCCTGGTATGCGGGAATCTCCCTCCTTCCCCAATCGCGGGCTTTCTCGCGGGAACGAGCGGAGCTCAGCCTCCGAATCTCTCGCCTCAATCCTCACGCTTTCTTCTTTGTCGTTGTTTCGCCAAGCTTCTCTTTTTCCAGTCTCGAGACGGTTGCGACTTCTTTTTCGTTCGATTTCTCCATCTGGGTCTTCTCTAATTTTCGCCGGCGGTGGCTTTTTGTTTTGGGGTGGGTTGAATTTTGCAGGATGAAACGTTCCAGATACAGAAGGAGACGTACCGGGGCCAACAGTACAGCCAGATTTACTTCGCTCGTCTCCACATGATGCGGACCCTCCTCTACTCTCTCGTTCCCAATTTGAAACCCCATGTCCCCGGTAAAATTTCCCGGCTTTTCGGGGTCTTTTTCGTCTTAAAGACTGTAGCTTTGCTTCGTTTCCGCGTCATTTTGAGCTGCCAGTCTTTCGATCCGGTTGGTGCATTTTGGGGTTTGACTACTCGCCTGGAAGGTGGATTGCTTGGGGAACTATCGAGTGCTTTGTAGTTCTCTTAGCCTTTGACTTTGCATTTTTGGTAACGTGATGAATATTCCGCGTGTGGGATCGAGGAGTTTTTGTAATTCTTCTGGTGACGATTTTATCTTTCGAAGATGTTTGGGGTATACTTTCTTTGTTTTTTCTTTTCCATGGTTTTGTTGGAACACTCATCCTGTTTTGGCAAATGGGGTAATGCTAAAGTCTTACAAATTCCGAGTAATCTGTTTAAATTAATATGTTGATGGATTGTTAATGGTTTTCACTAGCTTAAAAATTTGTTGAGATAGGAGAAGTTTAGCCCTGTGCTGAACCTTTCGTTATGTTTATAGAGTTGTTTTCTTGCTTGTTTCAGTTGCATTGTTCTTGCTTATATTGGTTGCATTGTGGGTCTCTGTCGGGATGCTTGTGAACATTTCCCCTGTTTTTCGTAAACTGTTGAAAAGCCTTTATGAAGCTCTACTAGTAGAACCTCATGAAGCTCTACTAGTAGAAGCCTCATCCTTTTCACTAATACCACAGGCTTGACATTCCATAGTGCAGTATCATTCATAATCGCCACATGATGTCTTGTAGTTTGCACTGTACTGGGATTAGAAGGTGGCAAGGAATGCATTATTGTTGGTACTTTATACAAGCACATGAAGCTTAAACCTACTATACTTGATGAATACTCCAAAGAGGTAATTTTTTTCCTGGTAATCTCGTCCTGTATAATTGTGTTCTATTCACCGCACTCAGACTGCAATGTGTCTCCAAGATGCATTAAGTTTATTTTGTTTTATGTCCTTTCAAAAAAAAAAAAAAAAAATAGAGGTCTGCTGTTCCACTCGTGAAGCTCCACAACTTCATGCACCCTGATGATCATCTTGTGCTAGAAGACGAGAGTGGTAGAGTAAAGCTCAGTGGGAGTTTGTTTTCACCTGCTTCATATGTGACAGGTATGATCAGTTGCAGATTACAGGACTCTGTAATGGATTGACAATAGTTGTCTCATAAGTTAAACGAACTCAATTTTACAGAAGAATTTTGGCTCAAAAAAAAAAAGTTTTACAAAAGAATGAGTGACCGAATGCAAAGAGAAGAAATGTATGGGTAAAAGATAACTTTTATCTGTTTATAACTATATGAATCACTGTTTTTCAATAAAAAAGAAACATAAAAAGCGTTAGTGTTATCATGTCAATTGTGTCCATACTTTGCAAATTTGAAGTTGAAAGAAAATCATCAGTTTCTTTTATCGTCATGAATTATGGGAACTGACATGGCTAGGGAAGGTGTTGTTGTTGCTTTGCATGGGAAGGAAACTGATGCTGGTGACTTTTTAGTTCAAGATGTCCTTGAAGCAGGCCTACCATCCCAGTTGGAGTTTCCTCTTAAGTCGAGTAAGAACTGATTCATTTTCCCATCTGTTTTCTTGTATTTCTTCTTTCTAGGAAGGGAGCATGGGTCACTCATCTTTCTGATTATTTTATAAGTTAAGCAATTTTTTGTAATAACCCAAGGAGTTGCTCAAGCAGTTAGCCCGTCCTATTCAAGGGCTGGGTTCTAATCATCAGATTTGCGCATTCTCTAGGCCAGCCTTAGGAGCACAATCTTGAGTTCTCCTGTAGTTAACCTGTGTATGTGAGAAGGAGGGTTTAAAACACCAGGTGGGGATAAGTCGAGTTCTTGTAGCATTTCAAACACTGAATTGATAGCAAAAGGAGAAGTGACTCTGTGTAATAATAAGCCTATATATAAAGGCCTGCAATGTTTCTGAGCAGTTGAGATGTACTAAATGAGCATTGACATCTCGAGCTCTTAATGACAGTGCCTGCAGGTAGATATTGTGTGCAGAACATGTGATATACAAGAAGGCACATTAGGATATTTAGTTAGAGTAAAACATCATCTTCACTTGTCTTTGTTGTTTTTGATGGTTTTGTTTTTGCTATTGTATTTCTAGAATGACGTATGATCCTGCTTTCCCCTTTAAGTAGTTTTTTTCATTTAAGGAAAAAGTTCCAGTTTGCTCCTCATATATGCGAATCTTTATTCAGAGTGTGAAGTTTAGATTCTGCTTAAGTGTGTTTGTTCAGCACATCTTTTGCTATGTACTTTGTCTCAAGCTCATTGTTTTTTGCTTCAAGCAGGAGAAGACAAATATGTCGTTCTTGTGTCTGGGCTTAACATCGGGAGCAGCACTTGTAACCCCCTCCAGTTTCAGCTTCTTGTTGATCATATAACCGGACATCTTGGGGATGAACAGGTTAAGGCTACTTTTTGGTTTTCCTTCTCCCAACCCATCTATAGAGGATGGATGGCTAATCAATCTAAGTGACTGTCTTGCTTACTTTGCTATGCTGGCTGAACAGGAGCAAGGCATTGCAGCCGAAATTGTTCATGTTGTAATTGCTGGAAATTCTGTTGAAATTCCACATGGAATTCTTAACAGACAGGTATGTCATCTTATGCTTGCTTGCCCATAGAAAGGTGCTTTTCCTTGGAGGTGTTGTTGCCTACACAATCTTCTTTGCTTCCAGAAAGAAGTACAGAATACAGTGACTGCACATGGATATGAAGAGCTTCCCTTCTGTTTCTGTGATATACAGATACATGATTAACTTGTACAAGAATCTGCTAGTATTGAACTAGAGGAGTGACCTGCAGTTGTGTATTGACATGCTATTAAACATAATGCTTGTTGCGTTTCCCTGAGGGCTAGGAAGGTTTTTATTTTCATAATTTGGGTCTCCAAGGGAAAAGATTCTTGAATTTAACTGTACATTGCTTGACATGGTTGATGATTGCTTAAAAAAATGATAGATTTGTACTTAACTCTGAGTGGAAGTAAATAGTCAGTAAGTGGGATAGAACAAATAAGGACAGTGATCATGATAAGTTTGGTTTTTTCTCTGTTAAGCAGTATTGCTGACTGTCATTTGCTCAATTGTGGCAGAATTTGGCTTCTAAGGACCTATCGACATTGTCTGAACCAATTAAAGAGCTTGATATATTGCTCATGCAGGTGAATTTAATGTCTCTATGTTCACATATTCTTTTATGTGCAAAAAGGTATTGTTGTTATTGCCTCTTGAAAGATCAGGTTGCTGAAAGTCTTTACTTATATCTAGATAGCTGCAGGGTTGCCTTTGGATATCATGCCGGGGCCAAATGACCCAGCAAACTTTTCCTTGCCTCAGCAGGTTTGGTATCTTTCAATATTGTTAAATACGTTGGTGCTTAATTTTAGTAGTTCTTGCTAACTCTGCTTTTCCGTCAGCCTCTCAACAAATGCCTTTTCCCTGGTTCATCAGCCTACAACACGTTTAGATCTTGTACAAATCCTCATTGTTTTGAGCTTGACAATATAAGGTAAGTATCCCATAATTTGACTGAAGACATACATGCATTAAACTGTTTTCACCTGTGGTTTTTCCTTTCAGGTTTCTTGGTACATCAGGTCAAAACATTGATGATCTCGATAAGTACTCTGAAGCAAAAAATAAGCTTGAATTTATGGAAAGAACATTGAAATGGAGACATCTTGCACCAACAGCACCTAATACTCTGGGTAAATTTGCATTTTGTGGTATTATCGACTTTGCACTAATTATTGAAAGACATTGGCTTATGTTAACAAAAACTTATGCAAAGGGTGCCCAGCTGAATAGCACAGCACCATGTAGAGAATAGATGGCTTAAGGCTTTTTTGAGGCACTCTTGTTCTTTCCCCATTATTGGACTGATCTTATATAATCATGACGCAGGCTGCTATCCTTTCGCTGATAGGGATCCTTTCCTTATCGAGAGTTGCCCTCATGTTTACTTTGTTGGGAATCAGGATAAATATGAGACACAGATGCTAAAAGGTGCAATTTCTTTAGAATTTCAAAATAATTTGCTTTCCAGTGGAGACTCTCTCTCTCCCTTTGAACCTCTGCATCTTATGCAGCTCTGGCTGAAAGTTGATCACTTTTTTGCAGGATCAGAAGGGCAGTTGGTGAGACTCATTTCCATTCCTAAATTTTGTGAGACAGGAACTGCAGTTGTGGTATGGTCCCTTTTCGCTCTGGGCGTCAATATTTTTTGGAAGTATCAGGATATATGCAAAGTCTTTTCTTACCTATAATTTCTGATTTTCTGGATGTAGTTCTGCCACTGTTGCTATCAATGTTATGGCATGTTAGTCTGCTTCTGCAAAGAATGTCTTATTTAAATAGTTAATTGCTTGGATGAAACTGGTGTTTGAATTATCACAAGTATAGATGACAAAAGATTATAATGAAAGGGGGGAAAACACAATTGGATTAAGAGAAATTGCACCTTATGCCACAGCTTATGTGGCTAATCTCCTCACCTTATCAAGGATTCGTGACAAAGTGAGCCTTGATTCAATTCTAGTATTTTATTGGAATAATCAAGTGAAAAGTTATCAGTATTATATTAATATTGTATCCTTTGTCATTTAACTCTAATCTACTGTCATATCTCCTGTCATGCATAGTGTTTTAATACATTCTGGAAGGATAAGTGAGTGATTGCATTTCTTGAAGCCTGGTTATTTCACGAGTTCACTAGCAGTGTGGATGCTTGTCTAATCATGATAGACCCACCTTAGGTAGGGAGGTTATTTAAGCATGAAAGGAAGCTTGAGAATCTGCTTTTAAATTGTGAACTGGTGAAGGGACTGGCTCCTTATTGTACCTTGGATTGATAATCTGTGAAGATCGTTTTAGCTGCTGCACATTTTTAGGCGGATTGCATCTTGTTCCAGGAAGGAGAAAAAGTGGGACGAAATATGATGATAGAAATGCATAATGAGCTGCAAATTTGGTGGTTAAGTATACTTTAACATCACATGCACGGTCTGAAATTGAAAGTGCTTCTCTTGTTCAAAGCATTAACTGGTGATGACAAAGTTATGTCGATCTGGAGATGCTCAAATATATATCATCTGATTTTTTTGCAGCTAAACTTAAAAAACCTCGAGTGCCATACACTCACTTTTGGGACTTCAGTTTAGCTCGAGATGATGTTTCCTTAGACTGCAACGGAGGATTGATATGCTGAGCGGCTTCAAGCTGCTTTGCTCATCCTATTTGGCCACTGAGAAGCGAGGCTTTCCAGCCAGTGCTACGTTTTGTTGTAATGGAAGTGAATGTTCTATTCTGAAAATTCCACCCCCCCAACCCAAAAGAAAAAAAAGGGTGCTTGTCCAAGAAATGTAGTCCTGATATGAACTTGTAATGGTTATTATGTTTACATGCTGCATGGATTCTGTATCTTTCTTGGTGAGGAAGATGAAGTAAGTTAATCAATCTAGTAAAGATTCTTCTGTCTCTTATAAACATGGTTCATGAGGATTTCTCTGGCATTTCTCCAAGTAAATGCCTTAATCTCCTCTTTCGCCATGACGGAATCCATATGGATTGGGTATGGCCAGAGTGGTCCTCCATAACAATAGCCGTCATCTCAGTAGAATTTGATTATCTACTTATTTTTTCACTGTTAGGTTGAATATTGACTTTACTTAGTTTTCTCCTATCAAATGCACGATTTAAATTTTCCATTGAAAAATAATTGGCATATGCAAAATATCTTTCTTATCTTTTCGATATTCTTTTCAACTTTTTTTTTTTACCATCTGCGAAGTCCAACGAAGGTAATTAACAAGAATTTTTTTTTTTTTGGTAAAACAAGAAAGTTATTATTTAGACGTGCATTCTATTTCCATATGTTACTTTATTTGTAACGTTCCATATGCCCAGCAAGGGGAATCATTTGTTTAAAGAAGCAAGGAATAAAAATTACTGATTTTTCTATATCACAATCTATAATCCTTATAATTTGTAAAATATTTGCTCAAATAGCTTGTTGATCATATGGCTAAATTACAGGAAACTACCTATCTGCTTTTGCTATGATCTACACGTCTTTGATCATGACGTGACTGTATACACTTCTTTAGAACAGTTGAGAGAGACCGAAAAAAATTGTTCTTTGAAATTCAATCGAGAATGTTTAGTCTAAATATGGCCTTGTTAAGTTGTGCAATCTTTGACTTTATGCAGGTACTCTTCTCTTTTTCTTACTTTCTAAACTAATTTTCTATTTTACATTATTAAAGTGAAACTAAAATAATGTTTGCTCTTGTAGCACTGCTCGTATCATTTTACCTATACTTATTCTACCTCTTCAAATGCCCTTAAGAAATGATATCCTCAATACATATCAAACTTTTAAAAGCTTCAAATATGATAAGTGAAAGATAAATACATTTGTGAAACATATATATTTTAGAAGTCAAATTGGTTGGATCATACATAGTTGTTGTACGTTTTATACACTGGCACAGTAATCCTCCAAAGACTTACTCCCTTCTAAAATTTCAAATAGCAGTGTCATAATTCTCTCAATACCAATCAAAATTTTAAAAACCAAATGTGCCTAGTAGTCAGTAATACGTGATTCAAGTTAAGTACATTTGATTGCCTTAGTATGGACATGCAATTCAACTAATACAAAGTTCATCGGCTTAAACACGTGCATTTTCAATCTTTAGAGCAATGAACAAGGTTATATGAAAAAAGTTTACAAAAGGAAACAATTATAATGGGATGTGTTTCATCAACATCATAGTGTGGTGAGGCATATATATAAAATCATGATATGTAAAAGCTTTGTTCCCTTTGTACCAACTTTTCAGCATAGAAAATGTATACAACATGATCAGGATGCATCACCGAGGGCCAGATAAAATAGAGGGTACCACAGAAATAGTAGCACCAAATTCAACATCTTCTTGCCCAATCCTTATACTGTCATTCATGAAGGTGGGATATGGGAAGTTATAATTTAGGTCACTTGGACTTCCACTACTCCTTCCAAGACTCTAATGATTGTCGAGGCCTCTTTTTGAAATCAACTTGCAAGCACCATGCAGCGAGCCTCATCATGTCGATCACATGAGGCTGGTTTAGTTGCATATCTTCACTATTTTTATCAATTATATCTGACAGCCGTCCTTCTTCTTTCTTTCTCTTGAAAACTCCTAACAAGTGCATATCTTCCTCATTTTGAGATTCCTTGAATACTTTCCTTCCACAAATTGTCTCTAGAATTACCACAACCAAAGCTATAAACATCTACTTTCTCAGTAATTGATGTGTGTAGCCATTCTGGCGCCAAATAGCCTGGAGTTCCCCTTATTGTGGTCAGGATTTCGCTTTGGTCCCTATCAATTAGCTTAGACAATCCAAAATCCGCAACCTTAGCATTAAAATTTTCATCCAAGAGTATATTTTGGGGCTTAATATCCATGTGGACGATCTTCCGAATACATTGTTCATGGAGATAACATAGACCCTTTGCTATGTCACTAATGATCTTCCTCCTTTGTTGCCAATCAAGCATGAGTGACTCATCTGATTTCTGAAAGATCCATTTATCTAGGGACCCTTTGGACATGTATTCATAGACAAGCAGTCTATGAAACTTCTCGGCACAAAATCCAACAAGTCGTACCAAGTTCACATGTTGGATATTGCCAACGGTCTCAACCTCGGCAATAAAAGACTTCTTAGTTTGGCTTAAAACTTTGAGGTGCTTCACGGCGACTTTGGTGCCATTGGCTAGAAATCCTCGGTGATGATTCTTAATTCATCATAGTTGAATCTCTTAGGTGCTCCGAGTATTTGATCAAGATAGTCCTCTTCGGTCTCACCGATGCTTTTCTCCTCTCCATCTTCATGAACACCTTTGTTTCTTAATAGGCATTTTTTGACGACACTAAGAAAGATGAAGAATAAGAAAGATCCAAGGCTGGAACCGATGATTAGTATCATAATGACATGTGCCATCTTACTGTTTATAGGAGAAACGTGAGGCTTATCTGTATTGGGATAATCAGGAGGTTCACTTGGAGGAATCTGAATGCCAGCCGAAGAATTCTGTACTTTGATAAAAACAGTACCTACATACGGACCTGACAGTTTTAAAATCGAAAATCCCCGAAATACTAAGTAGCATAGACCTGGAAGTCCAGTTGATCCTTCCAAGGGGATAAAAACAGCCGCTCGACACAAACAGTTATTTGCACAAGCCTCTCTGCAGCTCTCCTCATACATAAGTCCAAGGCCCCCGATGCCTCGGGAGACGTCTCCCCCCTCATTGCTGGAGAAATTAGACTGGCCGTAGCGCAAAAAGCTTTGAAATCGCGAAGCTTCACAAGACAAAGGAACCACTTCGGCTCACCCGAATCTAGGATTTGAATCGTCTATTGGCTTGAAGTAGCGATCCGGATTCCGGACAGCTACAATTCCCATCTGCACCACAAATCCCATAAGGCCCACAAGCCATTTGACAACCGCAGTTCCCTGATTGGTCTGTTAGAACATCATGTGTCGTATTCCGCCCATTTTGATGCTGCTGATACGCCCTCAGATGTCCATCAGATTCGAACTTCGAGTACTGCGTACCCAAAGACGAATTAAAACCAGGAAACAAAGTACCATTTTTCACGGAATTTACAAAAATGCAATTTGTCCTTGGGTGAATTCTACATAATTAGAGTCACTGCTTGGGTTCGGAAAATTTATTCTCCTTGAATAATAAACGATCAGAGGGTCATGGTCCATCTGGGCAAATAAACCTTCAGTAGTCAGAGAAAGCGAATATAAACCCGGTTCGATCGTGCTTACCGCAGAATCACTAGGGATCAATGTCTGCCCCACCTTCAATTTATGTCCAGGGAGTGGCGTGTCCTTAGGGTCATCGAAGGACTCCCACACCACAGCGTCGTTCTCATCGAACATCACCAGGTTTCCGGTGTCTGTCAAGTTGATGCCAGCAACAGACTTACCAGAAGTTTGAGTTGACCATGCCACAAAACCATCGGCATCTTTCAATACCAAATCTCCTCCTTGTGTGAGCTCCAAAGTAGCCTGGTTTCCAACAGGACGGTTCCAATTAGCGGACCATACCAATGCTGGAGCCACGTTCGCATTTATAATAGAGCGCTGGTCGGTTTGAACAATGAAAATGGCGAAAACGTAACTTTCTGCAAAAGCTTGGCTATAGAAGCCGCAGGCGAATGACAATCCACTATGGCCCCGCAGAAGAACAGGGATCACACTCACATTAGCACCCGCCAAATCAAACTGGATATAATTGAGATCAGAAGTCGTTGCCATCCAGGTGGTGTTAAGGCGTGCGGTTGGATAGATGTCAGCTAGGGCACCTATCAAACCGAAAAAAAATGTTAGGACATAAAGGCTGGAGGGGGTGAGCATAGTTGAAACTGAACAAAGGTGTTAGCACAAAAGAAACGAGAACGCGAGGCAGGAGGGGAATGAGAAGAGCCACAAGAAACTGTATTATAAATAGAAGGCGAAACTGCCGTTGTTGTAAGCACCGTTGGGAAGTCCATAAAGAAACTTATTTTCCTCACCAGTATGCGCTCAGCCTTGTATACCGAAGGCATCCATGCTCTGTTCGATTCCATTAAACCTAATTCCAAGCTACCTAGAAAGCCAAAGCGAGATTGAGGACTATAATTACTTCGAAACTAGAGCTAAGAAAGTGCTAACATTGGTTTGTCCGAGCTCCGTCATCAATTAGGTGATCTTTGCCGTGGAATTAACGACTTGAAATGGACAACAAAAAGGCGCATTGTTCTGCAAATGATCTCGTATTTTCAGATAGAATCTAGGGGCAGCTATCTTCATTGGATGTTATAAATTAGTCTTTTGATGGAACGATCGCCAGCGATAGTACCTATTTGCTCTTGCTACTAAGCGAATTCTCATACTTTTTTAGCTGCTAGAAATAGAATTGTTAGAGCACAGTCAGCATTCTTCCTAGACATAGCTACCGAGAGCAACAAACTGGCGACAATGAATTTATGTTACATTCGATCTCTTGATCTATACTTGACATTTTAGTCGTTGATCTACTAATATGCAGTTTTATCTGTGACACCATTTGCAGTGGACATAGTACGCAATGTCTTGCAGGCGCATACAAGTCACAACATAGCCTATTCAATAGTTCGAAAGCAATTGGAATATATCCTGGAGTTTTATATCGCAGGGAGTTCGTAGCTGGTATAAAATGCAAAGAAATGTTAATTACACGAAGTTAAAGTTCCGTGTCATGATATTTGCACATGTTTGAACTAAACCTGAACGTCTTTTGAAAGAATTGTCGACATTGATATTTCAAAAGAGCTTAAAAGAATTCAACGTCTATTGAAAGAATTTTGGTGCTCTAGGGTAGATATGTAGAACGTTGACATCTAGCCCTAGATTTTAGTTGACATATGTCGCGCTATTCTCCTTTCTTTCCTAAAAGAAATTTTTAAAAAGGAGGTCAAAGAGACAGAACACAAATAATTGAAACATTAAAATAAACAAATAGATGAGACGAGCATAGTTATAAGACGAGTTTTAATTTTTTGGCTATAACTGTTATTGGATGAGTTACTTTAACTAGAATAGTATAAATCACCCGAACAAAAATTGGAAAGAACAAATCTATTTAAATCAAAAGAAGGAATGCACATTTCTAGTAAATGAGACTATAACAGTTTTTTTTTTTCGAATTCTTAAAAGGTTGGTTGTATGATAAGTAAAAACAATGAAATTGGAAGAACATTGAAATAAATAGTAAACAGATAGTACAGTGACTGCGTTTAGATATGATTTTATAAAGAGCTTCCCTTCTATTTCTGCTATGTACAAGAATCTCCCTTCTATTATTGAACTTAATGATTGACCAGCAGTTGTATATTAACATGCTTCTTGTATTTAATTGTCCATTTGATGTACGGAGTTGTTGATTCTTTAAAAATAAACAATGGATTTGCTCTTAACTCTATGAGTGGAATCTTTTTTCTTTTCTTTTTTTGGGTCAAAAGTCTATGAGTGGAAGTAAATAGTGTGTCACACCCGAAATCCTTGAACACACGAACATCCCACAACGATGGATAAATTATGATGATCCAAGACTTGTTGCCGACCCATTCTTTTTATTTTTCAATTAAATGCAAGTGGAAGCATTTAATACATCAACCAATACCCAATGAACATAAACATAGAAATAGTAAAATAGTACAACGGTAACATTTCCAAAATACTAGTTTGTTTATATATTCTATTAACCCGAATCAATATGTCCAATGGACAGTGCTCCCTTTTGGGCTCAAAACAGCTCATTTGTTATTTCAGAAAGCTATGTGTAGGATTTTCCGGCCCATCCTGGCTAATGCTCAAATTTACATTGACAATATCCTTCTCTGCAGTCTAGATGAGGACTCTCATTATAAATTATTAGCCCAATTTGCAGATTTAGTATGAAAGCATGACATCATGTTATCCTAGGAAAAGATGATCATTGCCTAGAGAAAAATTGAATTTCTTGGAATGTATCTCAATGATGGAACTTATTATCCAAATCCTCATAATGCTAAGGAATTGCAAAAATTTCCAGATGAAAATCTCTCTCATAAGTAGGTTTAGCAATTCTTGGGGATTGTAAATTATCTCTAGGACTTTGTTCCAAAGATAGAATCTATGAGTCCATTACAACAAATGCTCAAAAAAGATACTCCTCCATGGGGACCACAACAAATTAAGTTTGTACGGAGACTTGAGGAGATTTTGCAGCATCTTCCTCCACTACAAATCCATCCTAAAGGAAAAAGAGTGCTGCAAACAAATGCCAATGATGAACATTGGGTTGTTGTTGTTGTTGTTTTTTTTTTTTTTTTTTTTTTTAAGAAATCGACGGAAAACAGTGAGTTTGTGGACACAAGAGTGGAAAATTCACATAGGCAGAAATGCACTACCACTCTACGTTTAAGGAAATCTTTGTGGTAAAATATGACATCAAGAAATTTGAATTCCATCTTATAGGACATTATTTTCTTGTGAAAATGGATATGTCATCATTCTCTCAAATATTGAAGTTCAAGCAGAAGCAAATTCCGCATTCCCAGCTTCCTAGATGGGCAGAATGGTTTTCAAAGTATTCCTTTAAGACCAAATATATTGCGGGGAAAAAGAATATATTTGCTGATTTTCTGTCTAGATCAAAAGAATTTACAATTACTACATCTATAAATATGTACGTGGTAAGAAATCCAAAAAGTGGTTTCAAGGCCCAATAAATTAAGCCCAAATGGCCTTCATATTCATACCCACCAGAATCCCTGGGTTTATCCAAATGAATTACACCCAAAATATCCATTTACTCATCCTCTCACTTTCTTCCAAGAAGAAGAATTTCAAAAAAAAAAAAAACTCAAATGGTTTTATTGGTATTTATTTAATCTTTATACCATTGCCATTGAGTTTCCAATAGCCAAGTTACCCCTTATAATTGGTAGAATCATTGAAGGACAAACCAAGTATAAATGTTTTGGGGAAATGCTTAGTTGGTTTAAACCATTAGGTGCATGGAAAAATATTTTTGAAGCCCAACTCAAAGATGCCTACACAATCATTTTATTTTATAGGCCATGAGTATTTGTTCGACCCAATGAAGATATATGTAAAACTCCGACAAATGTTGGAGTATCCACATATAAGCTCCAACTTGCTTCAAATGAGATTTTTGCAACACTCCCTTATAGAATCTTAGCTTATCCTCGATAGTATCGAGAATTGTAGATGATACTATGCCAACATAATCAGATCATTCCGCCAGAGACATGGCCAACAGAAGATGTCTCTGTTTCTTGGGATCATTCTGATGACTATCACATAACTCGTCCAATGATTGATGCTTGCTTGAAGAGATATTATGAAATGTATGTACCGGACACTTCTGAGTCATCGGCAAATTCACTAGATTCAGCTTCATCATCACAAGATCCTTTTGATTATGTTGAACAACAACTTATATTAAGTTTAGGTCTTGACAAAAAAGATCCATCACTTCAACTTGGGTATCTACCCAAACCCAGTATTATAGATATTTTGTCGATGCTTCTACAAGTTCTTACCAGTCATCCCAGAGATAAAGGCTGACTTAAACAATTGAAGAAGTAGAATAGCTCCCTGAGATGCCTAGGCAACAATATCCAGAAAAAAAAGGTACTCCCAATCCTCCTAACATCCTGTTTAGCTCATACCAGTTAGATGATTCAAACACAGAAAATCTCGATGCTCTAGAAATTGAAAGAATGCTCAAGGAATATCGAAGACAGAATTATGGAGAAGACTCAAATGCCTCGGACAACAATATTGAGAGCCTATTCATAGGCATAATAAGTAAAGCAAAGACTCTGCCAAAAGATTATTCAAGACAAAACAAGAAAGGCAGAAGACCCATGTGAAGAAGACGAAAAATTTGACCCAGAGCACTGTAGTGCACTGTTCATTTACTGTTTGACACTGTTTGATACTATGGCATATTACTATAGCACTGTAGCATAAGTGAAAAAAGTGAGATAATGTGTGCAAAAGTCAATCTGTTGGTAGAAAACTTGTCAGGTGCAAATAATTGGCCTTTGTCGGCCAAGCAGAGTCTGTAATCTTCTAGTATGTTGTCTTATGCCTATATAAGGCAAGGTTTGCAAGCATTAAGGGGCAGAAGAGAACATACCCTCTCTAGAAATAAAATAATGTGGTTTGCTATGAATACCTAAAGCATCTCCTCCTTCTTAGCTCAAGGAGATCTTTTGCTTTACCAATAAAGAATTGGTGGATAACCCGGATCAAATGATGAAAATCTATTTGGAGTAGAAATATCATTTGATCCTAGTCAAAAATAGATCTCCACCAATCTTTTAAGCTTCTAGTGAATTTACTTACAAACTTAGTCAATATGTCATAACGATGTTCAACATAAAGTGCTTTAGTGTTGAGCCAAGCATGGAATTCCTACAGTCTATATGGCCATTTGGAGTATAGAATGTCATCGAGTGTGAAGTAGTATTTTGAAGTTGAAGAATTATGTCCAAGATTTGAATTGTGAAGATGTACTACTTCTGGCTCAGATGAATTTGATTCCATCTTTGCTTTGGGAGGATCGACCATAAAGATAGTAGGTGTACGGGATTTTGGTGTTTGTGGCTTAGAGGTTGAAGTAGTTTCAAAGAAAAGGGAATCCGATTCTAAGGCTGATTCAAAGGTACTTTGTTTGGTAGAATCAAACAAGGCAATAGTTGGTATACTTTGTCTATCTTGGTCTCGGAGGGAAGCCTCAAGTGGATTTGACACCATATGAGCAGAGGGAGGTTCTAGAAAAGGTTCAAGGGCTAGCTTCTTTTCTTCACTAATCTTTCTTTGCTCTTACATTTTTTGAATACGATTTCAAAGGGTAACAATATCCCTTTGATCTTGCCTTGGAGCTTTGTCAATAATTGAAGCAATTGATGTAGCCCTAGAACGGTCACATATTTTGGAATCGTTTGCCAAGGCTAGGAAAATGGATCTAGAGGAGGAATAAATTTCCCATCATGTAGGAGCTTGATTTGTCTTCTCAATTTTTCCATTTCAGCCATTTGATTTTCCAAATAATGATGAGAGACATATCTTCCAGATTCCATCATTAAAGTCTTTTTTGGAATGTCTCAAGCAATTTATTCATGACCAAAGCCGTTTGATCAACCTTTTGATCGACATGATCAAGACGAGCTCGGATAGTTGAAAGCTTGGTATCAGTTTTCTTGAGAACATTATTCTGAGCCAAGGCATTTTCTGATCGCCAATTCATAATAGCTTCAGCAGCTGTAACTTTCTTTTGCCTTCTATGGTTGTCAATATCCGTAGGATTCAGGACCTTAGGGATATGACAGAACCGATTATGGACATCTATAAATTCTTCTAATACCAAGAATGGGGCACTAGAATCTGAAAACTGAAACATATAGACAGATGGAAGGATTGGTGGTAGTTCTGGTTCTGGGGAAAATGAAGACTGAGGTGTTTTGGGTATTTCAAGAGGAAAGAAATTCCTTTTAACCCATTTGTAGATGGGTTTATAGAAGGGTGAGATAACTAGCTTTTGGGACGAGGGTTTCTTTTTGGGTGGCAACTGAGGAGGTGGATGGGGTTTACATAATTCAGGGATTTTTGGAGGAGGGTGTAGTCGAGGTGATCTATGTGAGACTATGAATTGATATTTTCTTCCATCTTCGCCAAGAGGTCCAACGGTAGGGTCTATGTCAAGATACCTTTGATAAAGTTTATCTTTTGACTACTTCTTTTTTCTGGATGACCTATCATCTTCTTCATCATCTAGAGGATTTGTACAAAAAGAAGAATGACAATCTAGATCCTAGAAACAATGTCCTATAATGAATAGGTCATCCCTCATGGTCGAAAGATTCAATCATGGATTTTGGATCTGGATGGCCTTCGTCATCTGGGACACGAGCTGCACAAGGTTGCAGCATAAAAATAGTAGGAAAAATAAAAGATGTGGACTCTTCTTTTTCCTTACTAAATTTGATGACAACCATGTCATCTTTCTTCTTAGTGAACTAAGACTCTGTGGATTGGATGGGTGTGGAGTGCTGGTAAATTTTTTCATAGTTAGTAACCCACGTGTCTAGGAGTAACTTGACTAACTGATCTCAAGGGATCTATCTAAGAACATGGATACATGAGGATTGGTCATTATCCACCGAGATAAATAGGGCATCTTCAAAACTATGGAAGTTGAGGTCAATAGCATGGTCCTGGACCTGATAAACCATTTGGGAAAAAGAATTAATTTAACTAAGGATAGGATAAAGAAATACATCGTTTAAATATATTCGGACTTAGTTATTTATTTTATATATGGACAGCACACAGCACAAGGCATCCATTTCTCATATTCACTAAATTTAAAATTATCATGTGGAACATTCACGTTTACATCTCATTTAGTTTTATATCCTTCCTTTAAGATTTATTGAAAATTTATTTTGAAGCAACTTTGTCTGCAAAACATGAAAATGAATACACTTTTTTCAAAAAAATTCACAATTTTTAAAATGAGATAATTTTAGAAAGAAATTAAATAAGAGATAAATTCATGAGTTTTAGTTTATTAGGTTCTTATTTGACAATTGGTTGATTATACAAATTAAATTGACATTTATAGTTCATATTTGAAATAGATTGAATAATTGTTTAAATTCAAAACTTATGAATGAAAAATTCTTAAATTAGCCAATCAAATTCAAGTGTTAGGATTGAGCTTCTCACTTCTCCTATTAAAAAGGAGGCTCCATTTTTTGTATTGCCACCCTTACAAAAGGAGACATGGAATTTTGTTGTTTCTCATAGACTAAAGGCCTATTTGGTAATCATTTGTTACCGGGAATAATTTCTACTCAGAAATTATTTTTATTTTATTTTATTTTGTTCCTTGGACGAATTTCTAAGCATTTCATGGTGTTTGGTAATTGTTCAAAATTTATATTCCTAAGATAGAAATGCGTTTAGTAATACCTCAAATTCTTTTGTGATGTAGAATTTTTTAAAATTCTTTTAAAATTTTTAATAATTTTTTAAATATTTGTAATAATTTTTTAAATATTTTATTTTCATTTTCTTCTTCTCCTTCTTCCTTTAGCCAGTTGTTGGCCTTAGCTAAGCTCACAACTAGCCAGAAAAGGGCCAACGATCTTGTTGGAGCATTGTTGGCCCTTGGTAAGACCAAGCCTCATTGGCCTAAGCCTCATGACAATTGAGCGAGGCTTGGCGTCGCCTTGGCTAGCCCAGATCTAATAAGGCCAAGCTCACCTAATCGCCAGCGAGACTTGACCTCATCGGACCACCATGAGGTTGGCCTCACCATAGCTAGGCAACACTACCCTCATGGTGGCCTTGTAAGGGTGAGCCTCGCCTTGTCGCTGACAAGGCTGCTGACCTTTGTTTGGTCGGTTGCCAGCCATTACCGAGGCCAGCAATCGACTAAAGGAAGAAGAACAACAAAAGAAAAAGAAGAAAAGAAAAGAGAAAAAAAAATAGGCACGATTATGGAGTTGTTCCTGAGAACCAAGAAATAACTTTTTTTTTACTTCTTGATTTTGTTCTAAATATATTCCCGAAAAAAAAATTGTTTTCAAGAACAAAAAGTTACTAAAACAAATTTCTATTCTTTTTTCTTTTCTAGAACAAAAGAATAAAATCAGGCACCATTCGACTACTTACTAAAGAAGGCCTAAAGTTTTTCAAGAATGCGAAATTCTACTACCTTAAAGCCCAGTTCATGAAGAGGGTTAAAAATTTATGATGTTTTATTGGAGATTAAGCCATCGTTTTCAAGAGAACTTTTTTTTTTTTTTATTCTACCTTGCAATTAGGGATTGTATTCTATTTATTGAAATTAGTACAGTTTGATATGCTTTTTTCAATCCATAATTAAATAAAAAAAATTTCTTATTTATCACATAAAAAGATATGTCTAAAAAACGCATAGCATTTCTTTTCCACGTTATCGAGATAAAATTATAAATTTTGTCATTTGCCAACTTCTATCTTAAGATTTTAAATTGATAAATTTAAACAAAATATCCTGAAATGCATTTTTAAAAATTATATGTTAGTTGAAAAAACACATAATAGTAAAATTATTGATTTAACAAAACAAAAATATCTTAAAATAAACATCTATTGTTTCAAAAATAATTCATGACTCTGAATATTATCTATTTCGTCTAAAGTCAAAGTAAAATGAGAAATATAACTCACCGTGTCAAATAAAGTGGATGACGCATGTTATCCTAAATATTACTAACGAAATCGAACTACATATAATTATGTAAACTATATATATAAATAGTAGATAAATTACTCATGTTTGACATAATTAGACAAAAATATCTTAATTTAGATTTCAAAAACTGAGTGGCCCTAATGCTATCCTATGAAGAAAAATATTTTTTTTTATTTATACTCTATATGTAAAATATTATTTCACATATGTAAAAGATTGTTTTTTTTTTTAATAAATGTATTGAAAGTCCTAAAAATTGTCACAAAAATGGAATTGAGTCTGAGAACTTTCAAGAAGTGTAATAAAGTCTTAAAACTTGTTACGAAAGTGCAGTTGAGTCATATAACTGTCAAAAAGTGCAATTAAGTATTAAAATTTGTCAAATCAGTTCAATCAAGTCATTCCATTCATTACGTTTTTTGAATGTTTTAAGACTTAATTGCACTTTCATAACAAATTTCATAACTTAATTCCACTTCTTAGATTTTTTAGAATTTAATTACACTTTTATGACAAATTTTAGAACATAACTGCACTTTTGAAAGTTTTAAGACTCAATCGTATTTTCATAACAAGTTTTAAGTTTTCGAATGTACTTAGCCCATTTTGTAAATTTAATTTATTTTTGATATAATTTATAAAAATATGTAAATTTAATATTATATCAGACTAAAATGCCCTTAATCTGCTAGAATATTTAGAATGTGTTTCTTTTAAGCTTTCCAAAGGGGGCTTTTAGCCTCTAAAGTCCCTTTAGAAAGTATTGGAGCGTTTGACAAGTGTTTTGAAAGAGTTTTCGACTAAATGCTAACTTTGAAAATGTTGAAAGCTTAATACTACTCACATCCACCCTTTCGAAGTAACATTTGTAGAATGCTAAAATTAGGATTAAAATATTTTTTTTCCTAAACTACCCTTACCAATTCTTTAGTTTTTCAATTTTGTCCCCTTTGTAAGAGTTCATCTTCCTCATGCGACGATGGCCATCAAAGCTAGATGTGACTAGCGAATGGCTGGCGAGGATCACCTAGGGCAACCTCCGCCGAAGGTCACACGACCTCGAGTGACTACTGTTTAGGTCTCACAACCTTAGTCAACCCTTGCTCGAAGTTGCACAACCTTGCAACCCTCACAAGACCTAAGCAAGGGTAGCCTAAAGTCGTAAGACCCAGGCAACGGTTGCCAAGGTTGTACGACTTTAGGCGGCCCTCACCTGGGTCACGTGACCTCAGTTGATAGTCATCGGTGCCAAATTTGGCTCTCCAGCAGCCGTAACCCTTCGCTAGAGCCAGTGAAGGGTTTATGTTCTTTTTTAATAAAAAATATAAAAACTATAGCAAGACTCTTTTGTCAAACACTACTTAAACCCAAATCCATTAGCAAAAAGTTTTTACCAAACGCATTTTGCATTCCTTCAAAGGGTTTTTGGCTTTAAGCATTTGCATTACAACCAAAGTCTATTTGTAAAGTTGAACCAAACTCACCCTTAGCCGATCATCGAGATTATATTCTTATTTGAAACTGTCATTGGCCACTTTATACCTTTAAAACAATCATGGTCACTTTATATGTTTATTTGAAACATAGTCCACTTCAGACACCTATTTAAAAAAATTTCAAGTATGTACCAAAGGAAACTACTCTTATCATTGAACTAGTAAAATTGAATTTCTTGTTCTATCAAAAAATTAATTCTCAGCTCTTCAGCCAAATGCCAAACCCCCAAAAAAAAAATTTGTTTCTTTTTTACGTCGAAAAAATAGTTTATTGATAAAACAAGAATTGATCTCTTTCAAGTGGAATGACTTGTGAAACTTTGGGGGCAATTTGTCACATCCCGAAAATTTGCGGGGCAAAATGTAATTCGCCGAAACTCACACTGCGACGTCCCTTCTTCTTCCTTCTCAAAGCTGAGCCTACCGCCACCAGCTCCGCCATCGTCGCGGCAATCAACGACGGGAGCAGCCACCATCTCCCGCCGCCGCCGCGCACCGAGCACCGCCTGAGCTGAGCCCCCCCAATCTTCGTCCGCATAGCCCTCCACCGCCCGGCCGTAACTGTCACAGCACTAATCTCACCTCAAGATCTCCGCACACTCGGCCACGGCACCGTCGCGCTCAGGCGATCCGTTCGCCGTCACGAGGACGAACCGCACATTGTGCTCTCTCTCATCGCATTCGTGCGCGTGCGTGTTTTTTCCCCAGTCA
Organism: Eucalyptus camaldulensis; assembly: GCA_019915185.1. Lineage (NCBI taxonomy): Eukaryota > Viridiplantae > Streptophyta > Magnoliopsida > Myrtales > Myrtaceae > Eucalyptus > Eucalyptus camaldulensis. Next base: position 18,974,166 of record JAHSVA010000005.1, read on the forward strand.
CGCAAGACGCGATGGCCGAGTCGCCGTCTGAGGCCTTCAAGCTCGATCAGCGAGTTCACTCGGCCGGCGATTCCCGCCGGGTCGGAACGGTCAAGTACGTCGGACCGGTGGAGGGCCACGGCGGGATATGGGTGGGGGTGGATTGGGACAATGGCGAGGGCAAGCACGATGGCTCCATCAACGGGGTCCGCTATTTCCGGGCCAAGACCGAGCGGTCCGGGTCGTTCGTTCGGATCCAGAGCTTGAGCGGCGGCATTTCCTTGCTGGAGGGCCTCTACGTCAGATACCGCGGCGAGTCCACTAAGGAAGAGGAGGGTATGCGAGCTCTTCTCTTGTGCTGTGTCTCCTGGTCATCAGAAAATGAATGTGTCGAAACTCTGATTATGCATGTAGACATTTACGTCGCTCTCGTTGTAGAGCTCGATCGGCAATGAGAAGAGTGGTTAGAGATTATGCATTTGTTTTCCTCTGAGAATGGTACTCTAGTCGACAAAAGTTTTCTGGGGGATTTGAGCTTGGTTTCAACTTTTGATTCGATATAGTAAGTAATTCATTTACTTGTTTCTTAATTCGTACATGGGAGCCAGGCGCTAATATCAAGATTCCAATCCCAAGTATGTGAATCTTGATTTGTAAAACAGAGTAGGATGCCTCTAATAAGTTGCAAGTTGCCTTAGGTAATAAGTGGGCAAATTGTTTGCATGATAAGGTGCTCTCAAAACAATTTCGTGTGATCATAGTGATGACCAAAATGAGTTTTCGCCTCCTGGAGATGTCATGCGTCAATTTCTAATGAGCATGTTATTTGACAGATATTAAGTCTTACTCATGAGGCTTGGTTAAGAGATGGCGCTTTGGGAATTCTCATGTGAACTAAGTTTGTTGAATCCCTAAGTTCGATTTGTTGCAGTAGAGTGGATTCTTAATAAAAGATGAATTCAACTGTGCCCTATGAAGTTTTAGTGATGATTAGGCTGATAAGGCATTGCACCTTAATGGCTTCACTATGGTTTTATTTAAGCAGACTGAGTGGGACTTTACTGATTTTCACAGGAGTAGGAGATTTGTTAAATAGTCTCGGTGCTTATATTTAGTTAATTTCATGGAGGAGAAGCTGCCACCGCTGTAAAGGACCAACCGCTTATTGACCTGTTTTGGAGGAAGTTTTATTTTTTTGGGGGGGGGGGGGGGGGGGGGGGGGGGGGGGAGGGGGTGGCAGACACATGATGGATGCGTATTGTCAATGTCTCCACCCATATAATCTTAGTGTGTGAGTTCAATTTGGTCACCAGAGGTAATGAATCAAAAAGTCTGTTGATTGGAATCATTTTATCCAGTCCCTATATGTTTAATTTATTCCCAGCCTGGCCTTCCCTAGACATGGTTAAGTGATGTAAACCGTTTAGGCCCTGAATTGAATTGGATTTGCTTCATGGACATTCATTTGAACTCTGATTTTCCATCATTTTCTTGTGCATTGCAGATGACATGTATGTCCTCTCAACGAGTAACAAGCGTGTATTCGTTGAGCTTGTTGGTATGGATAAGATTCAGGACAAATTAAGCCGGTTTGAGGAGTTGAAAGCTGCATCACTACCATACTTAGGCATTAGCTCTTTGGGTGAACCATGCAAAATCAGTGCCACTATACCAAGTAAGGTTATTTTTCTCTTTTCTCATGATGCAATTTGTTTCCTACATCTGTTTCCTTACCTATTGAACATTCTCTATTTTTGGTACCTTATCTGTTTTCAGTATTTTAGAACAATTTTGTCTCTGCAAAGCCTATTTAGAAGTCAATTTATGCTGCAACTTATTGTACCTGCCATTTTATAAGTCCTGGGATTATATTTTGGCTTCTGTTATGTCGGGTGATGCTGCTTCGCTTATCTGTACAAAGGATTTTTGATCTTTTGTTTTGCATCATAGTTTTGTGGGAAGAATCATCAAGAATTTTCGTCAGCACTGTAGGTTGTATCATGAGGTCTGTTGCAACTTCCTAGTGTTAACTTTAATTTGTAACTTCAGGGGTTGATAACTTTAATCGGGTGATGTCCTACATGTCATGAGTTCTATTTCTTTTCTTTTCTTCTTTTTAATTTTCTTAAAAGAACTAAGAATTTGATTGTCAAATTGATTAACAGAGTTCAACAAATCGATTTGATGTGATCCCTGGGGTTTGTAGTCTCTTTGAATTATTATAATAAAAACAGAAGGAGAAACTCTTAGCTGGCTGTAAAAAATCACAGAGACCTTTTCGAACTCTAATAACAAGTTGGCTCTATGAAATGTTTACAATTTGAAGAGTTGCTATTATAATAAAATTAGTTAAATACTTGGCTGATATTATGGTAAATTTAGAGGGAGAAAACAGCCACTGAATTATTACATAGGAAGTAGAGTTCACAGTTGTAGTTGTGAGTGTGTGAAAGAGAGAAAGAGAGAGAGAGAGAGAGAGAGAGAGAGAGAGAGAGAGAGAGAGAGAGAGAGAGGGGGGTGAAAATGAGTGTAGGTGGCCAGTCGAATATGATTAAAAATAATAAAGGATTGCCCATGGACTCTCTTTTTTCGATAATGAGCTTCATTCTTCTACATTTCTTCTTTGGAGTATTATTGGATTTAATCTAAGGCATTGGAGGAGCAAGTGAGGGTGCTAGGGCCCCTGCTTGCCCCCACTTTGCATCCGTCTCTGTGTACGAATATCTTGTAAAATACTTCTTTAAGGTCATTCTCTAGGGAGTTTCATATCGGAAGTAAGATAGTTTTGCTAGATGTGAGTTGAGAAGGTTGTGCTTAGCATGATTGGCCCATTTTCTAGAACTCATCTAACAAAATATTACATGATGCATTAGTTGGTGATTCAAGGAATGATACTAACTTTGTAGGTCTTTTGAGAATATTATGTCTCATGCAGAATTTAGTGACTTTGTGGTGTCTCAACAGCTTTAGATTAAATCGATTTGTTTGCAATCGACAAATATGCTTTTTATTACTTGCTCATTTCATCCGCTAATCTTTAAGCCAATCAACCCAAAATTTATATGTACCAAACCTAAGCGTGAGTTTCCATTGGCCTCTTTTTCGTTTGGCATAGTAAAGAGAAATCAAAAGGCTACCTGGAGTTGCCCTTCATTTACAAAACTAGATGCAAGATAAGAAGTATCAAATCAAACAAAGAAATGATTTGACACAGTGATCTTTGTGTGAACCAAAAACGTGGCAACTGTGTCCATCTGGTTTTTCACAAAATCACTACTGGACTTTCTATTATCTAAAGCCCTAGGTTGTATCTTCCTTCATCAAAAAGTTACCGAAGGGATTGTTGAAAGCATTTGGTTCTTGTCCTTATCTTCTCCAAAATGCAGACCTTTGCATGACCAAAACAAAACGTAATAGTTGCTTCTAAATAATTCAAAAATGAAATCATCCCTCCTAGATGCAAGTGCTGAAGTAAGCTAAAAGAATTTAACAGGAAATTCTCCTTTTGGTGATCATATCCAACAAACCTGTCATTCTGTTGCCCCAACATATCAAACCTATGTAAAATTTCAAAGAAACTCAGGAATGTTCATCTCTTAGTCATGAGCAATCTTTGGACGGACACATCCTCTCCTCCAGATAAGAAAGTTTTGGAACACCCCAATCCTGCAGTAAATGGAAGACAGATTGAGGCTTGGTACTTTAAGTAGAGACCTATTCCCAAAATGGTCACCACCTAAGATTCGTTTTGCGGACTTGATTCACTTAGATTGATTGCCAAGTCGTTAGAAATACATTGGTGTGTTACGGCAGCCGGAAGTGTGGTAACTAAGAGTCACATAGATAAAGTGGTAGTCATATTCTTATTTTGCATAAGTTTTAATCTTGTAGGCATTTACCCTTTCTTAACCAAATAGACTTGTCAATACTTATATATTTGGTGAAATGACATTACACTTGTGCTGCTTATATTGCAGATTTGAAGGAGCTAGATTTGACAGGAAATTTGCTTTCTGATTGGAAGGTGCTCTTGCTAATCCCATTTTGAATGACCTTTCATTCTCATTAAGGGTGCAAATTATATGTTCCTGCATTTGCTTAACTGGACATTTTAAAGCAATTTTTTGTTTGCCTCTTTCTACATATACAAATGAAGAACTGTTCTAGTACATGAAGAATATGGAAAAATATGGATGCAAAGGCTAAAAACCAGACTATTAGAACAAAAACTATGAAGAAGTAAGATTAGTGCATGAAGCCCTTAAAAATTTAAAGCAACTAAAAACTAGAAAGTGGAGACTTGGATCCTCAAAGTGTTCCTCTTCTAAATTCTTTTGACATGCTCCAGGAGAAGCAAAGTGACATTGCTCCCTGATTTTTTGGGATGATGTAACCCCATGGAGAAACTTCTGTGCTGAAAAATTTGAAGAGCGTGCTCTGCATAATTCACCGTAAACAGTATGAGCTGTTCCTCAGTACCACACTAGCGGAAATTATGATCTTGCCCTGACTCTACAAGAGTAACACCTGTTGATAAAATGTTTTGGCCAATTTTTTTTTTTTAATCTTTTTGTATTTTCTTTATTTGGGGTGGAATTGGATGCAACTTTGTGGATGGGTAAGGAAAATTGTTAGAGACAGTGATCATTGGTTGCCTCCCAATTTCGTTAAAGAACATGTAAACAAGGCGTTGGTACAGTCACTAGGGCCCGCATAATAACTATGCATAATAACCATTCTATTTCTCTATTTTTTTATTTTTCTGTTCCCGGGAGTAGGTTGGAATAGAAATTTGTGGTAAGGCAATTTTATTTTTATATTTTTGGAACAAATTGTTACTTCAGAAATAGGTTTGGAATAAAAATGAGACGTAATAATTTTATACTTTTCTATTTCTGGAACAAAAGTGAGAAATAAAAATCCCTTCTCATTGCTCACTCTCGCTACTAGCTAGTTGCCCACCCGTCACTGCCCGCCATCACTTGCCCATCACTATTTTTTTTTTTTTTGAACAGGCTTGCCCATCACTTGCCCATCACTATTTTTTTTTTTTTGAACAGGCTTGCCCATCACTTGAGAAGAAGAAATTTTATGTTGTTATCAAACGAATTTCTATTTTGAGAATAGAAATTTTTTGTTATTATTAAACGCGTTTTTTTTTGCTCATAAACTCACCTTGGGAATAGACTTAGAAAAATCTATTTCTGGCCAAAAATTGATTTCTGGAACAGAATTGTTTTTATTCATGCCTTACTTGTCTGAGTGGTGAACATTCTTTGGGCAGCTGGTAATACCGGTGTCCACTTAATTCAGGTGGAAAAAAAAATAAAATAAATAAACATACAGCAGTCACTGCTCTTCGATTCATGTTATTTGCATGTGTGCAGTTTTTTGAGAACCAAAATAAACATCACCGTTTGTATCCATGTGCTAATTTTAATGAACCTTTGTTGCAGGATGTTGGCATGCTATGTGAAACTTTACCAACTCTCACTGTCCTTAATTTGTCTAACAATTTAATGAGAAAGATTGCTACTGGCATGCCGAAGTTATATCACTTACGTGTACTAGTCCTGAACAATACGGGCATAAGTTGGGAGCAGGTACTCTAACTTTTCCTTCATTATTTTTCTGCAATCTTTTCGACTTTTTTTTTTTTTTTTTTCAGTCATATGACTCATTTTGCACTTCCAGGTTGATATGCTCAAAGAATCACTTCCATCAATTGAAGAGTTGCATCTGATGGGAAATAACCTAAGCACAATAGAAGTATGTAACTCTACCATCAACAAAATACCCTGGGATTTCTTTTTTTGTTTGGTTTTGTAGCAATATCAAATAATACTAGAATGCTCATGAGCCAAAGAATATGAAACCTTGCCATTATCACATAAAATCAACAGAGGATAAATGCGAGGCATAGAGGGACATCTTTTGCTTGTGAGGAAGATGTGATATACAAACCCAGATCAGCCTTAAAAAATCATCAACTTGTGCGTTTGCATGTAGAAACAGGCAAATACACACGATAAGGTATATCATGTTAATGTCATGCACATAATGACAGTAAAATTCTTATGCGTTTTTGAGTTTGTACCTTATCCTATTTGTTGTGCACTTCTGATCTTCTAGCTACTGCCACATAATTATTCAGGAGATTGGGAATCATGGCCTGGCAAAGGGTGTGAATAGGTGGAGAAATTATGTGAGTTGTATCTATGACAAGTACAAATTAATCTCAGCAGCAACTACTTTATATGAATAATTTCACAAAAAAAAGTATTCACGCTATTATTTCTTTATAATCATTTAAAACTGCAAGACAATCAATGCAATCTTAACTCTTCGAGAATGAAAGTTGGTCGACACCTCTCTTCTTTTTGTTTGCAGAGATAATATATTACTTTTGTGGTAAAGAAACTTTGGGACTATACCTGGCCGGACATTTCATATTGCATAACTAGAAACCATGTCTAAAGATTGGTCATTTGTGCTTGGTTCTCTCTGCAAAATCTTTGTCCATTTCTACTTCCACACTATGGGCGACTTTCAGATTTTGATTTTACTTGCTGGAGCCGCTGTACGTTTTTGTGTTTTTAGTCAGGGTCATCCTTCGTAGATGGAGGCTTTGATTCTCTTCGACTCCTCAACTTGGAAGATAATTCTATGGCTGACTGGGAGGAAATTGTGAAGCTTTCACAGCTTAGAAGGTGAGTAAGGAGTCCTAGAAATCATCCCAGTTTCCTTTTCCCTACTTTTTATTAAAAGTTTTGCAACTCGTTTCCCAATTCAGCTTGGAGCAGATACATTTGAACAAGAACAAGTTGAAGCAGATATTTTACCCTGGCAATGATTCAATCAGCAGAACGCTGAATGAACATGACATTCATAATGAAAGCTTTAAGCCATTCCAAAATTTACGTTGTCTTCTTCTGGGTACTAATTAAAACTTGTTCACAAGTTGTGTATACCTTATCGTGGCTATCCAGCCTATTTTTATATTAAAGCTATCTTGGTTTCTGTTTTAGGGGGGAACTGCATTGAAGATCTGGAATCTCTTGACTCACTGAACTATTTCCCTAAGCTGGTGGTAAGCATTTCTTTCGGGACAATGTGTGCTGCTTTTTTTCATTTTCTTTGGTTAGCAAGAAGGTGCAGAACTTTTTGGCTGATAAAAAAAGGAAATTGTAGTTATGAGACGGGAATTTTGAAGCATGAGATTAGTGAAGTAAACATAGGGCCAAACCCAGTGTTTTTACATTTGACTGCTGAATGACCAGTTAAGCAACTGTTTTTTGATTGAACTGGTAGGATCGGCTGAACCATTGATTCGCATCTCTTTTTCTCGAAGGTGACGGCAAAATGTAGAATGTTTTGATTGATAATGTTTACTGCCTGGGACTTTTATTTCTTTTGTTTTGGGTTGAACAAACTTTCTTTCTTTGCTCTTTTCATCTTTATTATCATTGTGAAAGCTAATATATCAATCAAATTAGAAAACCTCATTTGAGATTAGTGGTTCCCAGACAGCAAGTAGGCTAATGCTTGTATGGGCAAATGAGCCATTGCTGATGGGTGAAACTAGAATGCACTAGGACTCACCCTTCTGTGGCTCTCAGGATAAAACTTGTGCATAATATACTCGAAGGTAGATGCAAAGATGAAGGCAGAGGTGAAAAATAAGATTGCTTCCAAAACCCAAAATAGCTTGTCAGAAGAAGATGAAGAAACGTATACAAAATAAAGAGCCATGTAATCTGTGTTTTGAAAACCTCGTCCATAACAAGCCTAGAGTAGAACATGCAGGAATATTATGTGGCAAGCCTTATTGCCCAACATTTTGCAAGCCCTGTTGATTTAGAAGGGCATTTATTAATAAAGCGAACTATTGAACCAATTATATTACAGGTCCAGAAGCTGAAGCTTTGACTCATTGAGAAACCCAAACAACTTTTTGGCCAATGACAGATACTTTTATGATACTAAACAAAACAAAAAATTTACTATTTAAGCTGGGGAGAATGTGCTGATTGACAAGATAGATATGGGAATTCCCTATTGTCATTGAAAGAAAAATATAACACCAAAGTTAAAACTACTAAACCATGGAGAATTGAACTGTCCAAAGCATGTAAAGGATGAAATATATAAGAATATACATATTTCCTTATGAAGGAGACCCTGTATCCAAATGTTGGACGCTATTTTTGATGGTTCATTATGTCCTTAATTTAGAAATTTGGCAAGTTTGCTTAACCAAACATAATACTCATGTCCGAGTTTGAGTTACAAAGTGTGCCTTTATTCAGAAAATTGTTGTTGATTAGATCACATTGTTCTTGAAGAGTAGTTTTAATGTTATTTGAGAGTTTGTGTTACTAGTAGGTATATTTCACAAACTTTCTCAGCATATCAACTTTAGCAAAGTGAAAATGTTTGCTTCTGTTGGCTCTACAGAGTTATTCCCCAATATGGGCATGGAATGGTTGTACAAAAATTTCATTTTATGGGGAATCATGTGTGTCTGCTGCTGTTCAGTCAATGAGAAGGTGACTCCATGGCTGTAGGGATTAAGAATCTGTGCTGACTATTAATGATTGTTCAATCATTTGCTTTAACCCTTAAGGATAGCCAGTTGCCTTCCCATTACAGATCATAAAGCATGACAACTAAAAATACTGTACCTTTGCTCATATTAAGATTTGACATTTGTATGTTTTTTATTGCTTGTCCTCTTTCCTCCTAGGACATTAGGCTTTCTGAAAATCCAGTCGCTGATCCTGCTAAAGGGGGTGTCCCAAGATTTGCCTTGGTTGCTCGTTTAGCAAGAGTTGAAGTACTAAATGGGAGTGAGGTGAATTTCATCTACAGTTTTACTTTTCACTTCTTCAGATGAATTTCATCTACTGTTTTACTTTTCACTTCTTCAGATGTAAATGAACCTTATGTGCTGTCCATGTACCTTTCAGGTCAGCACTCGAGAGAGGAAGGAGTCTGAGATAAGGCACGTTCTTTTAAACTCTATCACTTTACCACTTTTGTCTATTGCTGGAGGAAAAGCATGCTTTTTAATGAATATTTTGTGATATCGGGGGGATTGACTTGTAATATCTTGACCAGTTATGAGGTTTTATAACTGTCCTTATTGACATTTTAGTGGGCTTGATTAGAGGTGTTTATATATGATGAATAGATCTAATTTGTACTTGAATTTCACTGGCCACAATTGTTGCGTTTAAGAATAAGTGAAGGGATGAGACAGGGTGGCAGTTAATCACTCTAGATGTTGTCTTCTGGTCCTTGCAGGTATGTTCGCCTTGTTATGTCCAGGCACAGTGACAACCCAGAGGAAATGAAGCGTCTCCATCCCAGGTACTTGAAATGGATGGATGGATGGTATGAAGTGGATTGTTGTTGAATGTTGGTGTTTTTGGTACTGTAACATGATAATTAAAAGCCTAGATGTAAGAATGGTTTAACTAAGATGATGATATGTGGTTTCCCCCACCTTTGGTGATATGGATCACTACCAGTGGCTTCACGGGTCATTTTTGTAATCTTAATTTATGGCCTGATCTGCATTTGTGATTGTATTGGATGGCATCTGATTCTCACATACATTTGGGGGAGTGGCAAATATAACGTGGGTTGAATTATAGCTTCCACATATGCCTTTTCCAACTGAAAGAAGCAAAATGCATGTACACTTCTCCGTGGGCAAATCTCATTATACAACCTAGATCTTGGACAATTTCACCACTCTGTATATCCTTGAATAGGTTTAAACTCTGCAACATGTGAAGCTAGGGTGAGCACTGGCCAAGCCTCACTTTTTTGACATATCTCCGGCCACTTTTCTAATTGGACCCTTACGACCGCACCTTTTCTTGTTGAATTGATTTTTGAACTTGTTTATGACTTTATTAGAGTGTTTCTGGAATAAATAATTCATTTCTAAATTTATTTTTATATTATATATTATTATTTTTAATAAAAATGGGCCATTTCAGGCGTGAGCATGGGCCCAAAGGCCTGGACTAGCCTGAACAAAAAAAAAAGCAGGCCAAAATCCTGGCCCAGGCTTATTTGGGCCTAAAAAATGGGTCCGGGCTGGGCAGGCCAGTCCAAATTTTCGGGCTCAATACTTTCACCAACGTGACAAAATTCAGATTTAGAGCCAATATATCATCATCTTTCTGCTTATGTGGTTGATGATTAAATGTGGAGTCAAAACCAATTCCAGATTTATGGAGCTTAAGGATTTTCATGGAATAGAAGACGAAAGGCCATCAATTGCATCAGCAGGACCCAAGAAAATGTCTTCAGGACTCATATGTAATGATGCTATATCTCTCTCCTTATGTGCCGTTTCATTAGTCATATCACACTGATTTAAATTCCTTGGCAGCAATCACTTTGAAATGCATTGCAGCATCCATGGGTGAGAAGCCCTTACAAACAAAGAAATTGCCAGCCACCACCACGGTTATGTTCCTGAACTTTCCATAACCAAGTCTTTAATTTGAAGTTCTTTCTAAACTCTGCAATTCATCTGATTCAGGTAGGAAAGCTGAAGCTTCTCTGTGAAAGCATTTTTAATATGAAGTCTACCAGGCCAAAGTTATATCTACAAGAAGAGGTTCGGCTTCATCACTGGACATGCTTTTTTCTTAAACCTGTGAATGGCCTCCTTCCTTCTCTTTTAAATCTTTAACTTCAGCTGAGGAACACTTGGGCAAAGAGGACGTTCAGTATTGATATATACTTAGATTATGATGACTGTTTTACATCTTCTTGATCTAGTTAGTTTATAGTGATGAAAAGAAACTTCTTATTTTTTCAATTTGAAAACCCAATCTGAGATCTGTTGATCGGTTAAACTCCTTAACACTCACTCCCAAGGTAGAATTTTGAAGAAAATGGTACATAAGCTCAGAAATATTACATGCAAAGTCAAAAAAATTTAGACACTCTACTTTATGCCTGGACGGACTGGTAATTCACCCATTTGTGCTTCTTATCATAAGACATGGCAGGACACTTAATAGTGACCTAACATCCAAAGTGAAGGGGAAATTGAAGTGTGAGTTCAGCAGGAACTCCATCTACGCATAATCCAGGAGTATATTGCGTAATTTTAGTTGCCACTCTGTGTTCAGTTAAAAAAGAAAGAGAACAAAGATTGAATGTAGGACCAGTGCTCATATGAGCATTGTGGGCACATTTTACCCTTCTTTTCTTTTGAAAGAGATTTATCCTACATGCAGTTGCATGAAATTGTAACTAACTACAGCAAATAGGATAATCATCGGTTCAAATTTATGCTGGAGAAAAAAGGGTTGCTATTCCTGTCATTATTTTAATTTGGCTCTTGTTCAAGAGTGCCCTGGGGATGGCAGTGTTAATCATACTTTATAACGTAGCTGTGCTGTCATTAAGAAGGAAGCTGGTACCTAACTCCAATGTACTGATTACATCTAACACGAGGATGACAGTGTTCTGGAAATAACAAATTTTCTTTATTTGGATGTTTGTTAGAAAAATCTGTTTGATTCTAAGTTTCATATCCATTTTGGCCTTTTTTCCATCTGAAGTCAGTTTACAAGTTTTTGTGATGTTCACGACTTCAGAAGCCTCTCACCATATTGATTCAAGTGCTTTCAATCTTCAATGATATAGGGATCCCCTCTACCGATGTTGCTTGATGACGATATGTCATCCCTAGTGGACCTCGGAATAGACAGTTCTTCAATTATTCTCATAGATGAAGAGAGCTAGTCGAAGCTGTGGGGGATGGCTGGGTCCTTTCACTGGCATGGGCGTGGGGCATGGTAATGTCGGACATCCAACTCCACAAGATTCATCTTTTCTGGCGATTCATATTTCCCATCATATGTTCTTGGCTGTCATTTATGCTGATCATTGGTGCAATACTCAGATAATTAGTTTGAGATACTTATTATGCCATGTAAAACTGGAAATATATCTGCAAGGTTTTGAAGCTCCAGATCATTTTTCTTCATTTTTCATCTATCTGAAGGGATTGGTTGGCATGAATCTGACAGTGTAGTTGAAGTGTCAAGTCAAGCACTATAACCCCTTGCTGGTTCGATTTCGAACCGGGTGCTCTAAATTTATAATCAACACTGATCAGTGTGATTTTCTCAGAAATGAGATTTCTGGTGTGGTTGGCCCTTCATCCCAGACTGTTCAGGAAACACTTTGCCAGGGATCGCAGGGGCTGAACAGGTTCTAGGGTTTGGGATGCTTTGAAGCCAAGAAACAGTCATGTTGCGCTGTTCACCTCTGCTCAAACTCAACCGAGCTTTTGTCGAGCCTTGTTGGTTGGAGTTCCAACTGGGGTGGCGGCAATAGCGTTAAAGGTCGGTCCAGGATGAATGGCCAAGTTTCAGCTTTGAGCTGTGCAATCCGAGCCATCGGCCGCCTGCCAAGTACCCCACTGCACGTCGTGGGCTATTTGCTGTGTCGCTGATGGATCCTCTGACCAAATCTCTTCGTTGACATTGAACCAGCAAAAACCGAAGCCACATTTGTGATTGGTGTCCGAGAAAATTTCCAGTGTTTATTATCAGTGTCACCATTGAAAGAAGTGTTATTGAAATTCAGTTTAATTATTGATTGGATTATAGCGCCTTAAATTTAATTAGTCCAAATTGAATTGGTCATGGGGACACCAATTTTTCTCCACGGCATAATGCCAGCTTCAACTTGCTAGGATCATGTCAAGAAACTTGATCGTATAAAATTACAATTTCGAGGGGCGTTTTCCAAAAGAAATGGGTAATTCGGTCTAATTTTGAAATCTAACATCAAAATTTAAAGTGCACCTTTTGAGATTTAAAAGTAATCGAGGCTATGACCATCACAAACAAGAATTTATGTATAGGGGCATCGTAAGATTATTTGGGGGAAAATTACATAAAATGTCCTAAACCTATTATAATTATGTCAATCCGTCTTAAACTTTTTTGGTTTTGTTAATTTAGTTCTAAATCTTTTGCAATTGTGTCATTTTAATCCCTCAACCAAATTTGGCCGACCAACATTGACATGGGCAATAGCCACCTAGCAAATACTAAGGTTGATAATTTTTTTTTTCAAAATTTTTAATTACTTTTTTGCTTTTTCTTTAGTATTTTTTTGTCCCACTTCTTTCTTCCTCCGGTTAGTCGTTGATCTTGCCTTGCCACTAACCGGCAAGGGGAAGCTCGCCCAACCACTAGTGAGGTGAGACTTCGTCGGATATGGCGAAGGCTCGCCTCACTAATGTTTGAGTGAGCTCAACCTTGACCAATGATGATGTGGTCGAGCCTTGTCAGGGGTAGGTGAGTTCGCCCTCACCCTTGACAAATTCAACAAGGCTCGCCTCACTAGTAGCTGGGTGGGGTCGACTTCACCCATCCCTGGCAAGGCGAGCCTTGCCATCGCTGGGCGAGATCTGCCTTGTCCATTCGCTAGTGAGGCAAGCCTTTGTGCGATCTAATGAGGGCCCACCTTGCTAGTGGCTTGGCAAGCTCAACCTCACCTAGCAACAACGATGACTCCCCTCGCCAGGAGCAGCCGAGGTCACCCTCGCCCTTGCTGGCCAATGTCAAGGCGAGACCGGCAACCGGCTAGAAGAAATAAGAAGAGAAAAAATAATTCAAAATTTCAAAAAAAAATTAAAAATTGCCCACTCAAGATTTGCTAGACCACTAGTGCCGGCATGTCAAATTTGATCAAATAGACTCAACTAACACAGTTGCCAAAGATTTATTACTGAATTGACAAAAAAAAAAAGTTTATAATTGAATTGGCACAATTGCAATAAGTTTATGATTTTTTTTTTGTGGTATTTTTCCGATTATTTGGTGTATGTCAATAGCAATTCATGTTTTTGCTAGGTGAAAAATTATTAAGTTGAAAAAAAAAAATTTCTTATCTTGATTGTCTCTACAGTGTTGGCTAGGAATGAGAAATATATTCACTAATAACAAAACACGCCTCACTATTTTTGTTAACAATGAAGATTTTTTATTATCTATTTTTTTCCGAAGTAAGCTAGGAATTTTTTTTTCCAATTATTGGTAATTACAAGTGCACCTCGAAAAAAGGAAGAAAAGGGACAAGATTTTCCATAAACTACTACTTGTTTCCTAGGAAGCATCAATACTTTCTAGGAGTTTTCGTATTGTGTCGAACACTTCGACACATATCCGACACTCTCTAACACTTTCCAACAGTTGGTCAATAGATGTGATTAACTCTCTCGACACTTTCCAGTATGCAAGTTCAGAATTCCAACACGCAAATGGTCAATTTTAAAAATTTTCAACAAAATAAGGGTCAAAATGTAAGTTTGTATAATAATAATAATAATAATAATAATAATAATAATAATAATAATAATAATAATAATAATAATAATCATAATAGAGGAGGAAAGAATAAAATCCTAATCTAGTCTTTTTTATTTTTATTTTTTTACTCTCACTTTCTTTAATATACGATTCATCTCCTAAGCTTTCTTTTTCTTATCTTCTAACACTCTAATATGCGAGTCCAAAATATAGATTTTTTTCTCCAAATCTTATGGATTATTAGAATGTAGTTGAATTTGTCATATTAAAACAATGAATGATATCAACAAATAATGGATTAATATTTTTAAAGTAAATTCATTCTAGACTTTTTTAAATTATTTTATTTATTTGTGTTGGGATATAATACGCGGAAACGATAGGATCTTGCAAATTACGTCAACGCGAAATCGCTAGAAAATTAAACGAGAAAATCATGACACCAGAAATTTACGTAGTTCGGTCCGAGTATCGGTACCTACGTCCACATATAAAAGGAAATATTCTTTTTTTTGCAGGACTTCTCTTCTTTCGGTTTTGAAGACGCCGCAACCTACGTAGGAAGAGTCCGCCGAAGCAAGAAGCTGCCCAAAACCCTACGTAGTGTTGCGCGTACAAGCCGAGAAGAAAGGAGCCGCTGAACATACGTCTTCCGAAGCCAAATGTAAGAAGCCGCACGTATGCCGAAGAGAAGCTGGAGAATTCTTTTTGGCATGCGACTTGAACGCGTGGAAATTTGTGCCGTGAGTTTATTCCTAATTGAGTTGTTATTTATACACTTAGGTTTGGGGTTAAATCTAAGTGCGGGAAACACTTGAGCGATTGAGCGATTGTAAACTCTAATTCTCCGATTTTAGTGGATTATTTGCTGCTGGCTCTCCCCGTGGATGTAGGTACCGATACTCGGACGCTGCTGGCTCTTCCCGTGGATGTAGGTATTGATACTCGGACCGAACCACGTAAATTTTTGGTGTCCTGATTTTCTCGTTTAATTCTCTGGCGATTTCGCGTTGACGTAATTTGCAAGATCCTATCGTTTCCGCGTATTATATCCCAACAATTTGTGAATTCAAATCAATTTAAAATAACCATAAAAAATAATTTATTGGGTATCAGAATTTTCTATTTCTTAAGAAATGGCGTGTCGGTATATCGTGTGTCGATATCGATGCTACTTAACTTTTTTTTTTTTTTGTCTTATTTGGGTCATTTTCTACTTGAGGTAACCATAAATTTAATACGACTGGGCTTGTCATCCGAAAGACTAGAAACTCAAAAGCCATCATAAAATAGCAGAGAACATATTCAGATAGTTGGCTCTGCAAAAGCACCCTTTATGCATATATGGAAGTTACACTCATCGATTACAATCATCAAATGAACTTTGCTTTAAAGAATCTTGATTCAAAAGCATCCCAAGTTACCGAGATAAGAAGCTTTTCTATAGTAACATGGCATAAGAACAAACGAATCTTCACGGCAATTCGCTTAGGTTTACATTCAATAGTCCCAAATCACGAGGAAGAAAGCCGAAAAGTTGGAAACTCGAGAAAAGAAAAATTTCTGCAGATTAAAAGCTCTCCGTGATAAAAGAATCTCTTCTACGACGTTTGCCAATCCCCACTTGACGATTAGAAGCATTTTCTGTGAACAATCGATGGCCCCGATTCATCATACTCCGCCTTCGCGATCCACATCTGCACTCAGAGAAAAAAAAGAGAGGATGTGATATACTTGATGTCTCAGTAAGTGTAACTAGAGGTGCCTCAAGGTTAATCCAAATTTAAATAGAGTAGAGAAGGTCAACCACAATTTCAGATTCTCAAACCTTCATGCGATTCCTCTTATATAGCAAGTTACTGTCATTACGGTTTGCAGACCTGTTATTGACTGAACATACTATGCTTTCCACAAGTGCAATCGTACATCGGCCGATAAATGCATCTCTCCTCATATATGCACATTGAAAGAGCATGGATAAGTGAGGTTCATTACCTGCTGGAAGGTGCTGAGGGATGCCAAAATGGAACCTCCGATCCAAACACTGTACTTTCTCTCAGGGGGTGCCACCACTTTGATCTTCATGCTACTAGGAGCCAGTGCAGTAATTTCTTTGCTCATTCGATCAGCAATGCCGGGAAACATAGTAGAGCCTCCACTGAGAACTATATTGCCATAAAGATCCTTTCTGATATCGACGTCACACTTCATGATAGAGTTGTATGTTGTTTCATGGATGCCAGCAGATTCCATGCCTATCATGGATGGTTGGAAGAGCACCTCAGGACAACGGAACCGTTCAGCTCCAATGGTGATGACCTGTCCATCAGGTAGCTCATAGCTCTTCTCAACAGCTGAACTTGTCTTTGCAGTTTCCAACTCCTGTTCATAGTCAAGAGCAATATAAGCTAATTTCTCCTTCATGTCCCTCACAATTTCCCGTTCGGCAGTGGTAGTGAAAGAATAGCCACGCTCAGTCAAAATTTTCATAAGGGCATCTGTCAAATCACGGCCTGCGAGGTCGAGACGCAAGATGGCATGTGGGAGGGCGTAGCCTTCGTAAATGGGAACAGTGTGACTCACACCATCTCCGGAGTCCAGAACAATACCTGGATAGAGAAAGGTACAAACATGAAACTCAATTTCCAGACACCCATACCACATTGGAATATAATGATGATGCATGAGTTATGACTACCATTCCTCAGTGACAGACAATATTTTAGTTTCACAACGGTGACATTATAAAATTGTCTGATACGATAACTTCAGATACACTCTGTCCCAGTACATTGGAAACATTATTTAGAGCTGCCATTGGCCAGAAAAATGGCTATATGTCACTCATGCAACTGCTGGCTGCACAAATTTTGTATTGAATATTCACAGGACATTAATTCCTAGATTTAGACAATGCATGAAATGATGGATGTTCTGTACGTGTGTGCCCATGTGCATTCTATATATTGATGCAAACATAACTTTCACTGAGTTCAACCAAATTTAGTGTCTATCTTCAATCCTCAAACAGAACAATTCCATAACATGAGGTTCTTAGAGATATTTTGTTCCCAAATGACATGGTTCCTCGTGCATCAATTACGCATGATAAACACACAAGCAGAAATTCATAAAATTGCTTACCAGTTGTACGACCGCTGGCATACAGTGAAAGGACAGCCTGAATGGCCACATACATGGCAGGAGTGTTGAATGTCTCGAACATTATTTGAGTCATCTTCTCTCGATTGGCCTTAGGATTGAGAGGTGCTTCTGTTAGCAAGACAGGATGCTCTTCTGGGGCCACACGGAGCTCATTGTAGAATGTGTGATGCCAAATCTTCTCCATGTCATCCCAGTTGCTAACGATACCATGTTCAATTGGATATTTCAATGTCAAAATACCTCTCTTTGATTGAGCCTCATCCCCAACATAAGCATCCTTTTGTCCCATACCAACCATAACACCTGTATGGCGAGGTCGACCTACTATACTAGGGAATACTGCTCTAGGAGCATCATCTCCCGCAAACCCAGCCTGGATTCATAATTGTGAATCAGTCGAGAACAACTCAAGCTTGTAAGAGATTTTCATATTCTAAGCAAAGCATCTAAGCCAATTAGTGTCACATGTGACAGAAATCACAGCATTCGTTTAACTTCTGTAGCAGAAATAATATGCTCAATTGACTACCATCATTCTATATCATGGCGCTTTCATTGAAATTATTCTTGAGTAATTACCTTGACCATTCCGGTACCATTGTCGCATACGAGAGGCTGGATATCCTCGGATTCTGCCATCTTCTAAACTGCAGCAGAATTGCCCAATATCATGTCAAATGCAATTCAAAATAGGAAAATTCAAGAAAATAAGATCAAATAGGGAGCTAAAAAAAAAAAAAATTATTTGTTGTCGCCTTTTAACTATTTCCTTCTTGGAGAACAAAGTGCCTTATAAATATTTCTGTTGACAACCTCGTCAATCACAAACAGAAATGCTTTGAGGCATTGGCAAATCCACATGAGATATATGCATAGCACACGATGGCAAAGCAAATCTCCAGAGAACAAAAATCTCGGAAACTCCAACAAGGATCCAATGGAGAAGCAAAGCGATCGCACCAAGCAGCTCATGTTTCACACCACTCGACGCAAATTTCAAACGAAACGCGAACCGACAACGACAAGAAGCCAGCTCGTCGAATCGATCCACATTCGCGAGCGGAGAAAAATCACGGAAGGCATCGACATGCAGAACGCAACGAGGCGAAACACGACCCCGCGGAAATGCGACGGAAACCGGCCTGACGCACGCGATCGATACAATGCCAACACGAACGACGAGCAATCGAGGTGCTCGAAAAGCCGTTCCGGATCTCGCAAACATCGAAACGAGCGCGATCAGAATCTGCTCTCTCTCTCTCTCTCTCTCTCTCTCTCACGGCCACAAAACAGACGGAATCTGAAATCATCGGGGACGAACGCGCGAATCCGCGAGCAATCGCTACGTTCCTCGAATCGAGCGGGGATCGTGATTACCTCGGCGAAACGACGATCTCCGACTTCCGATCTCCGATCTTCGTGTCTCTCTGGCTGGCTGGCTGGCTGGCTGGCTTGGGGGGAGAGCTTGAGACCTGAGGAGAGCGGTTACGCGCTCTGTTTGTTTTAAAAAGGGCGCAGAAAGAGGGGGAGGGAGGAGGGGCCCGGGGACTGATCCAGAGCGAACGTTCCGAAATCTCGCTGTGTCTGTCGATCCCAGCCGTCCGTTCCTAAGCCCCCTCCTCCCTACCATGATCGTTGGACCCCACTACGACCCTGGTGACAAACAGCTGTCTCGCTTTCGGTCGCCCCCCCGCCGCTGCGAAAAGACCGATTTGCCCCCTTCCTCTTTGGCTAAAATTGGACTAGCTTTTTTTTTTTTTGGGGAAATTTTGGACTATTTTTTTGGTAAGGATTTTTGGACTAGTTTCGGGTGCAAGCTGCTTTGGAAATGTCTAATAATCACCTTTTTTCTAAAAAATTAAAATATTAACCTTTTATAAAAGGGGAAAGGCCACACAAGTATAAATTTAGGATTTTGGTATTACAAAAAAAATAAACTACATGTGTCATAGTAGGTATGTGTATGATTTTTAGTGGTTTTTTTCCCTTTTAAAAATATTGAATACTATATGAAATCCATGTAATCTCAATAAAATAATGCATCATGACAATATCCAATTATAACGTGCACTCGATAATTTATCTACTTGAGATTCATAGTTTCACATTACAGAAAATCACCGACTATAAATTGATTTTATTTGCTTATCCGACCTAAATGCTCTCTCTAAATAATTTTTTCAATAATGATTAATCCATTATCCGTGGTTAGGGCATAGATGTAATTAGAAAGGGAGACGAGGGCTCAAATTCTTCTTGGAAAAAGTTTTCCTGAATAAAGCGCGAGAGGGGGTTGGGTGGGAGTAATAATAATACGTCGCAAAAAAATTAAATTAGAAGGAAAAAAAAAAGGAAAAGAAAGGAAAAGAAGGGGGAAAAGATTTTTTTCCAACTCATCCTCGGTTTGCAACCGCCCCAACGATCACGTTGGCGGGTCCGATCTGGTGCGCTCGCATCCACGGCACACCTGTCTGCTCCCGCTGCTTTCTCGGCTCCGAGACCGAGTCTTCCGTTGACCGACATCGGGGAAGCGGTCGAAGGTCACCTCATCGTGCGGTGGGCGGGGCGGGAAGGGAGAGAGGGGTGGCGTGCGACTATCGAGTCGACGAATCGCGACGTGCCACGTCTGCTGAGGGTGGGCCCCCCCGGAAAGTCGGGAAAAGGAAAAAAAAGGACGGGGACAGATGGGAGAGGCATAAAGTGCACGGTTGGCAATTTGTTCGATTTTTTACCCGATTTCTCGTATCTTACGATGCGTTTCATATCTATAATATAAGATATTAGTTTGAATAATTTCGTTGGGCCTTATGAAAAAATATTTCGATCAATTATATGTATCTTGATCAAATCTTAGGCAAAATTTGTTTCCTAATGAGTGGAATTTAATTCTAAAATCCATGAAATATTTTTGGTTGATCTCAATGAGATAATCGAGTTGAGATAACTTTTTATATAAGTCCATCAAGTATAAGCATAAACATTCGTGCGAATATCATTACGAAATGAATCACTAGTCCTGTAGGGTCGGCTAGTGATTTAGGAATGAATATTAGCTGGCAAATTAAGCACATAACATTGCTTTAAAAGAATTATTGAACATTGCTATGAAATAAAGTCATTGACTTGAATATATTGCATATTTTTATTGTCCACAATAAATAAATAAATTTAAAAGAAAATTACGCTTGGGTCTAAAACTGAGATGTGATCAATTGGGATTGGAATCCACAAGTAATATGTATCTAAAATTTATAAAGATCTAAGTACTCATTGTGGATTCAGCGAGTTTTTTGTTTTTGAGAAAGTTAGCTTGATGTCTATTAATTGGTCTAAGAAACATCGGCTAACTTTGAGTGCATTAATATCATTTGAACCAACACGTTACATATTGTGCACGACATCAGTAATCTTAGTGCATGATTAGTGAAAAAAAAAATGTGCAATGCAAATTATTTTTCCCAAAACCATAGTGGTTTTTTTTTTTTTTTAAAGATGAAATCATCCGTAAAAATATGAAAAGAAAGAGAACCAGAAATAGTCAATTTTTCAACTACTTGCTACTTTCGAAAGTTAAGTACACTAGTTTGGTGTACTAATGATTGGATGCACTATACACTTTAGACGTGGAGCATCTTCAAACTCAAAAGAGGCATTTTTTGGGTGTAAAATCTGTTATGAATTATTGCTATGATGGTGAAGTCAACTAAAGAATGGCCAAACCAACCTTAGCATCCTATGATATTTTAAGCATGTTTCTCTGCTGATTCTATCTAATTATATATCGTTCAAAGCTTCGAATCGAGAGGGCGTAGCATTTCATTACTTGCTGCACGTCATGGCTTTGCTACACAGTGTGATCGAGATTAAGATGCCACACATATGATGTGTCTTAATGTTTTGTGTTGAAAAAGCTATTGTGTTCTGACGATTTTTTCTAGAGTGATGTGCATTAGACTCTCTTTTTGTAAGGACTTTTTTTTTTCATTTAATATCACCAAAAATTCCAAACTGATACACTTATAATAAATTTACTATAAATTAATTTTTTGACCACAAAAAATTCCGAACTAATATATCTATGATAAATTTATTTTTCATTAACTTTCATTAAATTTTATCATTAAATTTTGTCATTAAATTATTGAGTTGGATGATGCGTGACAATTTTTTTATTGGCAAATTAATTTTTAGTCAGTAACACATAGTAGTTGATTGTACAAATTTGATATTAATCCAATTTACTAAAACTAACAAATGATGTTTATCATAAATGTATTAGTTTGGGGAATTTAATGGTTAAAAAAATTAGTTTTTGGTAAATTTATTATAAGTATATCAATTTGAGATTTTTTATTATCAAAAAATTAGTTTAAGGTAAATTTGTCATAGGTGTACTAGTTTCAGATTTTTCGTAATATTAACCTTTTATTCTTTACTATTTTTCAAACATATTTCATTTGTTGATTTTGTTGGTATAAAATATGAAAACTATCAATGCAAGGCTATGTTTGTTTCATATAAAGTAAATAATTTGGAAATTTTTTTTCCAAAAAATGATAGCTTATACCACTGGATATAATTATTTAATAAAAAATAATCTCATGATTAATAACAATTTCCGCTCCAATAATTTCATAAACAATAAAAAAATTAGTTCATTCATTTTTATGAGTGATATAATCATTTATTTTTTACAAAATATTTTCCGTAGTACTTACTTTCCATGAGTTTTTTCTAGAGTGATTTGAATTAGACTCTCATTTTGTAATGATTTCTTCTTCTTCTTTTTTCCGAACTTATTTCATGGGCTGTTTTTGCTGGTATCAATATAAGACTTCCTTTGTTTACTAAAAATGAATAATTCTGATAATATTTTTCAAAAAATGATCATTGACGAAATACATTTTGTCATCCACACGAAAATATTTAGACATAAAAGATTATTAATAATGAAATCAAATTTTCTTAATAAATTATTTCAAATGATATAAATGATTATTTATTAAAAAAATATTTGATAAATTATTGATTTTTATGAAAACAAATGCAATTTAAAAACCTTAAAGAAAAAATGATCTCTTTTGTCAATTACTCCCTTCTTCTCGGGCTCGAGCGCAGCCGCAGCGAGGCATTGACCGACCCGTCGTCGGCTCACAAGCACGAAGCTAATCTTCCCCCACTCGGTGGCCGCTGCTTCGGGGCAGAAATGTTTCATCTTTGAATGTCTGAACGATCGATCGATCCTGGCCTAAATGAATAACGCCGCAAAAGCAGCAGCTCTCATCAACGCTCGGGCACCTTGCCACCATGTCGGAGCCGCCTTCTTTCATTCCACCCCTGTCCTCGAACGCAAAAGACGCACCCACTGGGAACCCGTGAGTTGTCTTCATCCCTTAAAGAAAACAATTCTTCATGCGGGTTCTGCTCATGTTCTTTCGTATTGCTCTGTTGGGTCTTCTTGATTGGCAGTGAAAGAGGGAGAGCAGAGATTCGATGAAGTTGCGGGTTCCTGTTTAGTGTGGTCTTCGGGTGGGTATTGGGTTATTTGGGGAAATGTGGTTAAAGGGTTCATCTTTAAGTTGGATGCGATTTGGGAAATTTCAGCTGGAATTGGGTTTATGGGATTTCGTTGGTTTTTCTGATTGTTTAGGATTCGGTCCGCAGCAGTTCCTGAGGTTCTAATACTTCTATTTGCCATTGTCGGGTGAAAGAACCATTTTTTCCCCCTCTTGGAAAATTTGGGTGTCCAATGGGTGAGGGTAGAAGTTGGAAATCGATAGAATTTGAGACAGTTTGGCTGAATAATGTTTACCGTGAGGTTTTTTAGTAGGATAAGGGAATACCAGAGGATTCTGCTAGTTCATTTGTGTGATTCTGTATGACATTAGTTTGAGAAGATTTTCGGTCATTCTGTTCCATAGTTTTTTTGGCTAACAGGTTATTTGGTCATTCTGTTCCTTGCTGGATTTTAATAGCTAACTTTTTCAGTTTGCTTCTTGCCAATTTAGATGACCCTTTAGTGATGATGAGATCTTCTTCCTTGTGACACTGTGGGTGGTCGAACTTAAACTGAATGATTGACTTCAATTATATGTGCAGAGATCTAACCAATATTCAAGAAGGTTCAGAAGATTGCATGCGAAGCAAACATTGCTAAGGAATGTAGATGCTTATGCTGATTTGATGTTCCAGGTTTGTTTCAATTGTACTTTATGATTATCTAGCAATTCGTGAAGTCATTCTGCGTGGTGTGAATTTATTTCCACTTTCTTTTATTGAACTTCTTGATCAATCTAACAAGTTACAACCACTCGCCCAAGTTGAATAAAGGCATTGCTCTTTCACCTGATTCATTGGGTCTCTGGCCTTTGAAAGCAGAACATTATGCTAGGTCTTGATAGAAATTATGTACTTGGCTTTTCCCTCTTTCTTGCACCTCTCTGTTGTTATGTTTGTCCCTTTTATTTGGGGTGAAATTCTTGTGAGTAGTGGAGTGAAAATCCTTGCGATGTGAAGTTTGACTTTGTTAATGAGTAGCTTTAGACTTTGCTTGCCATCTTTTAGATGTTATCAGTTCAGATGAGTTTTTCTTTTTTGTACATCTATATTTGGATAATAGGCCTTAGATGTTCCTTTGCCTTGGGTAATTTATGTTTTAACACTGTTAACTTCAGTCAGAGCTATGTAGCTGAGCTCTTTCATATTAAGTAGATTGTGAAATTTTGCATTTCGGAAACCTATAAAAAAAAAAAGTCAACACTTTGCGTGTGGTGGAAAGGACTGAAAAGGATTTTTTCTTATTCCTTTCTAACCTTAATTAGCTGGCTAAGTCAGAAGTATGTTTTAAAAAAATTCCTCCTTATACTTGTGTCAGCATATGGAACTGGTTGGAACAAAACTTGCCTAAGGAATATGCAGTCTATTTTAACTAACTTTAACTTGCCTAAGTATGTTTCTGAAAGTTATCCTAATGCATGATTAAACAGATGGGAACTTGTTGGAGCAATATTTACCATTTTTATTTTCTAAACAGGCATATGAGTTTCAGCTGAATCTCCTCAATCATTCACAATGTGGTAGTTTCTAACATTAAGTGATTTTACACGGTGTCTTCATTTGGTTGTCTTCAGAGGTGGCAAGATGAGGCTGGTGAAGATGACCCGTTCCTCGGTAGGGGCTCCTCATGGTTTAAGCAGTACTGGACTAAGGGACCGAGGAGCGATAGGAGCAGAAGAAATGGACCTCAACATTGGGGTAGAGGTAAGAAAGCACAAAATTTCTATATACAGTTAATGATGTCTATTTGTAGCGGTAGCACATGTGGTGAAAATAATCCTTGTTCTGGGGCCTTCGTTTTTATAATGTTACTGAAGTGAGTGTTTGGGTGAATTAGATCTGAATAGTTAAAGTGTGCTACATATGGCTTTTAAGATATCAGAAGTTGGATTTAAAGTTGCATGTTGATAGGGAAAAGCGGTTGGTTATCTTACTGTCCGACTACTTGTTAATAATCTTTTGTGGTGTTGTATTCAATAGGTTATATGATCTTTGTTAGGACAAAAATTCCAGTCAATTTTCATACTTTGTCCCATTTGTCAGTCAATATCTTGTATTCTTAGGAAAATCCTCATGCATCTCTTAAATAAGATGGTATACACTCGTCAATTCATATATAAACAACTCTCAAGCTTGTAGACAGTAGATTTCTCTATTTGTCATGTTGCTGTTGTACTCTTTTCAGGAGGTTTCCAATTCTGTGAAGAAGATTATGATGCTGATACAATTTTCAAGTCTGCCTTTGGTGGGAATAGATTCTACTTCTGGTCATTTCTTAATGATGATCCCCACTGGTGGGAAACAACATCGAGCTACTCGAATAGAAATGGGAGATATGAGAAGTGGAGATTTTCCAGCTATGATGAGTATGACTCCTCATCAGAGTCTGGGGAATTCGAGGCAGAATCTTCTAATAGAATGGCCCTTGGTTTGAGTGCCTCGGGTCCTTTAAAGCTTGAAGATGTCAAGAATGCGTGAGTCTTCACTGAGATCTGTTTCTTTCAAATGCTTTACTTTGTCATGTTTCAAGATCTGAGCATGTTGGAGCGTGTTTGCCATGTCTCTGATTTTGAGTCTTTGCTGACAATTCCAGATATCGAGCTTGTGCATTGAAATGGCATCCTGATCGTCACCATGGCTCTTCCAAGGTAAAATGAGATTTCCAAACTTAATTTCAGGAAATGCTTTAATTTGGAATATGCAGCGGAGAGGCATCATGTGGCATCCATTTATATGGTTTTAGTGAAACTTGGAGAACTGACCTGCTAAGACCTTTGTGGTATCATTTAAACTTTTAAGAAAGGCATATTGTGGAAGGCCTTGGTAGTTGCTTGCTACTGTTGAAATATCATTAGTCTATGAGGTTCGTTTCAGCTTGTATGAACCTCCTCCACTATATAGCTTAAGGTTTTGGGTTGAATTTTTAAACATACTATCATAGCCAAGTCTCAGTTTATCACGTGCATTTAATTAAGAAGATAAATGTATCCTTTTAATTACATTTTTTCAAGCATGGTTATGGTCTGTCTTATTTCCTGAGCATCAATTCCACGCGTTTTGCTTCATCTAGTTTATAGTGAGCAGCAGTGTTAAAAGCATCCAACATTGCTTGTCCACAAGTTTCTTCTGACTCTTGTATTCACGTAGTCTAGATGCTAGCTCCACCTAATAACTTAACTTTTTTGGTTGGGGCTTTCTAATCCTTCATATTCTGGATATCTTCTAGAATATCTATTGGCTGTGAAAAATTCTCTTCAATTTCGTGAGATTTTGTTCTTATCCCTTCCTTTCAGGACGTTGCTGAGGAGAAGTTCAAGCTTTGTAGTGCAGCATATCAGTCTTTATGTGATAAGCTGGCTGTGAACTGAGGATGCATCAGATGGTTCTTCAGATTCTGGACCCTGGAAGCATTAGAATCCACGGTAGATGCGAGGAACATGTGTTACATGCTAGCAACTACGCAAAATATGTTGGTCCTCATCTGTCTTTATAATTCTCATTGCATAAATCTTGAGAAGAGGTGTCAGTGCTGCCCGGTTTTGATGCCTCAGCTAGTGTATTCTGGAATCAGCAACCAGTGGCAGCTGAGGCTTTGCTATTTTTGATGTAATCACCATGAGTTTCGCAAACATTAGGAACTAATTAGCTTTTCTTTATCATTCTTTATTGGCCAGTATCTAGCATAAAATAGGACTAATTTGTCATAACAGTCTGGCAGAGATTGGCGAAATGATAAGGTTTCATGAATCTAATGATTTCTCAGACATTTCTCAAGTGGACCAAAACCCTGGTTTCGGTCAGCGAGTTTATGCAATTTCTGGTGCCGGATCAGTTGACAAGAACTGGTCCCGGCAACGTGGGACAACCATTAGGTCAGTCTATAAATGTGACTGAGGATCACATTAGCTCGCAAGGAAATAACCGGGCGCCGATGGAAAGATCAAGCCCGGCTGTATGATATCCGAACGGCGTCACTGACTGGCATTTGAATTTCAGGAGCCTTCTCTCGTCAACAGTTTGTGTGCTCAGTGAACCAAATTTTGACCCGAACATTTTATTTTGTCTCGTGGAGAATCACCACCTTCAAATTTGGCCCTAGAGAGCTTTCTATCCAAATATCGCCGCTAGAGATGTCACGTGGCAATTACACGTGTACGATGATCCCCTTATTCGTCTAGAGTCAAAGCAATCGATGTTTTCGAAAACAAGTGGTTCGTACTAAATGTATAAAGATAACTTTATTCAATAAGAGTAATTTCATGGTGATTTAATGAAGAATTTGGTTTATGAAAATGAATTATCAATATCGACACAACACTCGATTAGTTTTGAATCAAGGTTAAAAAAGGGCCATCGACAATGTTAGAAGAAATCATTTTGAATTTTGCCGTCACTCTCACGAAAATATTTGGATTCAGCATGAATTTTAGAATCCAATTGCAATCTTGTTTGAAGTTTTTATTTTTGGAACTGATTCCAAAACTAAGCTTAATTTACTCGGGTAAACAAAAACTAGTATACATTTACTCATGGAAAAGTATCAGAAAAATCTTAAACTTATAGTATTTGTACTAATTTAATTCAAAACCTTTTACTGTTGGTACCAATTCAGTCCATCCGGCTAATTTTGGTAGGTCGGCGTTGACGTGGACGTGGCAATTTTTATAATCTTTTTTATGATTTTTTTTCATTTTTTTATTAATATTTTGTTTTTTTTTTCATTTTTTTTCTTTTCTCCCTTCTTTTTCCTTGGACTATTTCGGTGGTGGTTGGCGAGCTCACCCGGCCTCTCCTAGGGCTGCGGGCAAAAGCAGTCTCGCTTGTGGCTGGCAAGGCCAATGTGACCATTGCTAGGGCGAAGGCGAGGGCCGCTAAGCCCTCACTAGCTGTTGGCGAGAGTTGTGGCCCTTACTCAGCCTCGCCCAAGGCCGTGGGTGAAGACGCCCATCGCTAGGCTGACATGCCTGATGATGGCCACCTTCGCCCATGGTAAGGCTAGGATGAGGCCAGATTTGGGCTAAGCCGCCTCTCCCGTGGTCCTAGGCGAGGCCGAGCAAGGGTCTTGACCCTCACCGACGATTGGCAAGGGCTTAGCAGTTCTTGCCTCTGCCTTGGTGATGGTTGCCATGGCCTCGCCGATTGCAGGCAAGGCCGCCTTTGCTTGCGGTAAGGCAACCTCACTCAGATTCTGGCGAAGCCGCCTAGCTGGTAGCCCTAGGAGAGGCTAGGTGAGGGCCACGATCCTTGTTGGCAGCAAGCAAGGGCTTTGCGGCCACCGTCGGAACAGACCAAGGAGGAAGAAGGGAGAAAAGAAAAGGAAAAAGAAAAAACATTAATAAAAAATTCAAAAAATAATAAAAAATCATAAAAATTGTTACGTCAACATCCGGTCAGCCGAAATTCATCGGATGGTTTGCATTGGTACGAATATTAAAAAATTTATAACTGAATTGATCTAATTGAAAAGTTTAAGACTGAATTGGTACTAATAAATTTAGGATTTTTTTTTTTTTTTTTTTTTTTTTTTTTTTTACTTTCGACTTTTTTGATACTTTCCCTCGGTTACTGACGTGAGTATAGCGACTTTATGGTTAATTGGTTATGCTGTTCCCTCCGGGACACCAACAACCAAAACAGACGTGAAACTCTCGTCGAGCCGACTCGCGCGATTCTCAAGACGAACCGAAGACCAAAGATTCCCGCGGGACTCTTCCATTGGCTCCTCCCGATTTCGTCTCGATTTCCGGCATTTTATCCCTTGCCTAATCGCAAACAGGAAATCGGAAATCGGAAATCGTCCGGCCGGAGCTCGAAGATCGGAATCGCCTTCTCTCTCCCGGCGGACAGTGGCGGGGAGCGATGCTGCTCAAGACGATGCAGGCCGCCCTGGGTCCTTGGCGGAGGCCCTGCTCCTCCTCCTCCGCCCTGTCCCTCTCCGGCCCCTCTCTCCGAAGACGGCGCGGCTCGCAGCAGCAGCAGCATCAGCATCGTCCTCCGCCGCTCCGGCTCGTCGTCCCTCCGGCGGCGGCGTTCCCTGCCCGGAGGAGGCATTGCGGCTCCGGGACGGCCCGCGTGCGCGCCGCCGCCGCCGCCGCTCCCCCTCCCGGGCCGAGGTCGGACACGGCGCACTCCGCGGCGCCCGTCGTCGCGGTTCAGACATCCGTAAGTCGTCATCCTCAGTCTCGCGGTTCATTTGTGTCGTGCGCCGGCGTTCGTTTGGTGGGGGTTCCGTGCTGATATCCGCGTCTTTTGGTTTGGGAATGGTGGGGGATAGCAATTCTTGATTGTGAGGAAGTTGGAGGCTTGGGTTATCGTGTGATTTTGGAGCGAGGTTCAAGTGCGTTGCGCTTTTCGATTATGATGCCGATAGGGTACCTTTAGGTGTATCATCGAGTATTACTCTTGCAGTTAAACTTTTAATCCCTTCTTTTCACCTCGAATTAGATGATTTGGCTTGTGGCTGGTCAGTATGTACAGCAGCCACTGCTGGGAATTTCGTGAATTGCATGTGTGGACACTACCAGATACTGTTGAGGAGAGAAACTAGAATGTGGAGAATTATGTTCAAAACTTACCTACATTTACACGTTTAATGTTTGAAAGTTCTTGATTTCTTGTAATTATTTCTCTAGAATGTACGCCACTGTGGCTTTCAGTAATGGGACGGGCGGAAGTGATACTAGTTGGAAAGAAGAATGTAAGTTATGATTGGAAATATTCGTAGGTTTGTGAAGGAATTGAAATTGAGTCAGTCCTTGACTGACTGATATTTCACTTTACCTCCTGGTTGGATGGGGTAGAATGATGGTCCTTTCAATCTAACTTCTAAGTATCTCTCTTTCTCGGTTCCATGAGAAGATGAAGAGAGTATGAAAGGAGATGTCTTGCTTGCCTTTAAGAACTGTCATTAATCTGCTTTTGCCTACACATTTGAGTGCAGGGAATTGTAAAAAAGATCAATTTCTGCCAATGGTGTGGTGGACCAACTAAGCATGAAATACCTGATGGAGAGGAGAAGATGAGAGCTATTTGCACTCTCTGCGGGAAAATTGCTTACCAGAATCCAAAGATGGTAGAGATGTCCTGTTTGTGTTACTTCAAAGTTTAATTGTTCTATTAAACTCATGTGCTCAAACCAAGTAAATCTTTTCTGTTCCTAATATTTTCTGAGTCTTACTCTTGAATAAATTAGAAGTTTAAAGTAGAATCCTATACATTAAACCTTTCTCTCAGTAAAACATAGAGATGCTATTCTTGTATTTGGCAGAGGTAAGAGTGGTTGTTAACTTCTGGAACTGATATTTTAGGTTGTAGGTTGCCTCATCGAGCATGATAACAAGGTCCTACTATGCAAGAGGAACATCGAACCTTCCAACGGTCTATGGTGTGTATTCATATCAATGAGTTTGGGCTGTTGAAGCTTTGCCTTTTAATCATCTTCTGCTGAGGGAAAAGAAAATGTTGAGGCATTTGAGGAAACAAATTGTTCATGTAGTACTGATCTTCATTTTTAACTCCTGTTCACACATACCATTGAATAGGACTCTTCCTGCTGGTTACATGGAAATTGGGGAGTCAGCTGCGGAAGGGGCAATCAGAGAAACTTGGGAAGAAGCATGTGCAGAAGTGGAGGTTCTTTCACCTTTTGCTCAGCTGGACATACCTTGTATTGGTCAAGTGAGGAAAATCCATATCTCTATCTATCTCTTTAATTATGTGTGTTGCCTACAAACTTTGAAGCATATGCTCTTTTGTGTGGGCAGACCTATGTAATTTTCTTAGCTAAGCTGCGGAATCCTCACTTCTCACCTGGTCCTGAATCATCAGATTGCCAGCTCTTTGCCCTTGATGATATACCTTTTGATTCCTTGGCATTTTCATCCATCTTGGTCACCTTGAAATTGGTAAAAGTCTTGACTATGATGCTATGATGTAGTATATCCTATATCAATGGTCTCCAATGATGTCAATATATTTAAGACACATATTCTTGATTGCAGTACGTTCAAGATGTTAAGAATGGAAGGCCAAGGTTCCACTATGGTACCATCAATAAAAGGTATTTGCCTTAATGCAACTGCTTTCAGTTCTAAGCACTATGTGAAATATTTTTGGTTTCTTATTATTTTCTGTATGTGTAAGAAGTTTTTAAAGCCAGTTCAATATATCATGGCAGGCCTGGATCGAGCCCTTCTGATATTCGTGCCTATACTCTGGACTATCATCTGCAGTCCTGATCAAAGCTGTGATGGTTCTTCATATCTTTGGTGAGGATAATCTTGTGGAACTAATTACTGAATAGTAGTTGTATAGTTTAATCTTGGTGATAGTATCTCTTAAAAAGTCTGGAAGTTAAAAGTTCATTCATGATTTCATCTCATATGTTATTTATGGTTGGATATAGCCCATTCAGTTGGTGTTTCGTGGAACACACGAGTTTTAGTGGTCAGAAAAAGGAGAGAAATAATTTGTGTTTCATATTCTTCGATGGCTCTCAATAATAGATACAAGGGGTAATGACGCCACAAATCTCTGAAATTTTACCCACTGTTCAATGTGGTTCCGAAGTTTTTTCTTTGTTCAATGTAGTCCATGAACCTTTCAGAATTGTGCTCCTTCTGTTAACTCTAGTGCCAAGTCATGCACTTCTTTGCTAATGTGGCAGTCCATATCAGCAATTAAGGGATCCAAGAAGTAACATAAACTGCCCCATGTTTTTTGTATCCAAATCAGCAGAAAATACCTCTTTTTTTCCTTTCTTCTTCTTCTTGAGGTGATGGACACAAGCGTACATGATGGGATGATGTGTGGTGAAGGATGTGTGCAAGTGCAGATGGTGATGGTGGAGTACTGTGGGGAAGTGGGAAGGAAGGAGGAATTAGGGAAAAGAAGAAAAGGAAAGGAAAACAAGGAAAAAATATTTCTGATGTACTTCTTGTGGGCCCTTCAATGGGGGAGATGAAAGCATTTGAATCTGTTGATTGGACAGATCAGATGTAAATTTGGACACTTAAAGGTCAATTAACAACATTTAACGCCACATCAGTAGTTATTAGTAGTCTACTTAACGGAAGGATGACATTGCATTGATCTTGAAAAGTGTAATGTTTACATTGGAAAAAAAAGTTCAGACACGATATTGAGCAACGAGAAATGGTTCAGAGATCTGTGATGTTGTTGCCTCTATATGCAAACACTCTAGTGGGTTAATAGAGCAAGTAAGAAGCCTGTGATTTTGCCCATAAAAAATGTGAGGTTTGACGTTCGATTTAAGTTCACCATAATCTTTTGGGTCTAGATCAAGCGGAAAAAGTTAACTTTTAGTCTTGTTTTTTTGACATGGATGTTATGTGGTATTGAGGAGGATGATTCAATTTGGTATGTGAAAGCTTAGCCTGGACATGACTTGACTAGGATAAAAGAAAACAGAGAAATGTTGTTGCATGTGCTCATTTCAATATAGTGCCTGCTTTTGTTCATCATGCTTGGGATGAGTGTTCATTTGTTTATCTGTCTGTTGTTTCAGTATTGGTGTCACAGTCTTGAACTACGGCAATGAAAAATATGCATCAGTCAGACACAGGGTCTCATCTTTAGTGTCTCCCTGCTAGTGTGCAGTAAAGAGAAGTTTCAGAGAATTCAAATGGAGGGATGCTTACTTGCCCAGCGAAAATCAGGAAAGGCCCTGATTGCAATTGCTTTAACTGGAGATACTCTGTGTTCAATGAGAGAATATCGTTATTGGGATGGCCGTTTGAAATCAACAAGAACTTTTGCAAGTCTAAAGAAGAAAAGAGAAAATCTCGATCTGTTTCTGTTTCAGCGCGTAAGAGCAAGGAAACTGACGATACTGTCAAGCTTGTATTTCTGTGTCACATCAATCGTGGAACTGTATGTGGAGTGAGAAATAGATACTCCTGCTTACTTGTCGCTCGGTTTACAGAATTCTAGTAGTAAAACCAGGAATTTCCGTTGAACGACCAAAGATCCTTATTCTTTTGTAGATCTCCTGTGGTTGGAGCCACTTTTCTTGTCAGGGTTAATAATATTTTGCTCTGTCAAATTGCTCATGGGAACTACTGTAGTTTCTTGCATTTATTATCAAATAGCCTATGGAAAACGAGGCTGTTCTTTTGGTATTTCCCGTGCTCAGAATATGTTATGGTACTAACGGAATGCAAGCGGCAGCCGCTCACCTTGGCAATGAATGTTCTGTTGGTTGACCGTGATGTCTACTAAGCAGCAGATTGTAGAGGGTTGAAACTGTTGTAAAGACCTACGTCCACGCGGAGAACAGCAAGCGATACAAGGAGTACGTCCACAGGGAGAGCAGCAAGCGATACAAGGAGATTACACACTCAAGTCATTCAAACACTCTCGGTGTTTCTCAAGCCTTAATTACACCCAATACACTAAAGCTAAGCACCCATCACCTATGAATGTCTTCCACGAACAGAACACTCACAACACTCAGAGTAAAAACGGCGCTTCAATGTGTGGCTTTCCTCCCTCTCGACGGCGTGTAGCTTCTTGTGGATCCTTCGGCGGCCCCTTTCTGAAAGGGATGAAAAACCTTTAATACGTGTGCCCAGAAAAGGTCAAACAATTGACCTGGGCCCACCATCCACGTATTTATCTCCACGCGGCAGACTTCCTCTCTTGGCGGACGTGTGTGTGTGCACCAATAAACCAATCTTCGCATGAAGAGGAAATCCCGTGCAGGAGCTTCACGAGTTTCGGATTCCGCATAATTTTTGAAGAGGAAATTCGCATCTATTTTATTTTTATATTTCTTCTTTTATAAATCCGTCAAAAGTCCAATAAATCTCAAACTTGAGTCATAAATTAACAATCTCCATCTTGAGTTGACGTTTGAGCCAAGTCGCAATTGCTTCACAAAAATTCAAATTCTGCTGCTACTTTCCCATAGCCCCTGATGAGCTTAACTGCCACAGATATTATCCAAGTCGAAGCTTCGCTTGAACTTCGCTATAATCGAGGACCTCATTAGAATACTAACTCCACATGCACAATTTTCCGACACAACCTCCTTAACCGCAGATAAAGCAAAACTATTGTTGCATCTATATCTGTATACATACCTTGTCAATATCAGCCGTTACAACAACTATTGGCTCTAGGCTTCATCTCACTATAAGCACCATCTGTATCGATTACTTTGCAAGTACTCGTACTCGCTATCTCAGGAGTTTCTGGTTGCAACTCCACCTCAAGCTGAACACAGTCCAGATTTGTATTAACACTGCCACAAACACTCCTAACCAGAAGTATCGGAGGCTTGTCAAGGGTAACTTTTCTGCTGTCAACAAGTGAATTTATATTTGGGCACCACAATTGATTGCTTCACTCACCTTGTGCATAGCCATGAAATATGCACATTGTCCTTCAATCAAACTTACCATTACTCACTCGAAAATAACACGGGCAACCAAACATTTTAATAATAGAATAACCAACAACGTTACGTGACCACACTTCTTCATGAGTCCACAATTCAATAGCAGTTGATGGGGATCTATTCATCAGGTAGCTTACCGTACTTAGCACATCAACCAGGAATCTCCTAGCCATATCAGCACTAGAGATAATTTTTCGGGCCATCTTTAGTAATGTTCTTTTCGTCAATTTTGCAAATTGTTGTAATTTATTTGCACTAGTGTGGTGTTTCACTATGCTCTCTTTTATGCAGAATTTATTTGCCAGCTCCGAGCAGAACTCCATGCTATTATCAGTTCACACATACTTGATCGACTTACTAGTCTTCGTCTCAATTAAAACTCTCAACCGCGTGATCCCGACACTAGCATCAAACTTGTTCCTTGGCACAAACACCCAGGTCTTCCTCGATTAGTTAAAAGACTCTTGAACAGATGCATCTGACGTCTCCGCAGCGAAATTTGTCACCGTCTCACCTTGAAGTTTATACAGGCCTCAATGTTTGATTCCTTTCATTATCACCAAGGCACCTCGAACAACCTTTAAAACTTCACCTTTTGAAGAATACCTGCAACCAGAGGATACTTAAGGAAATTAAATTCTTTTTCAATTCTAGAACATGCCTCACTTTAACATCACCAACACTCACAATATCGCATTCAGCGTTGTTCCCTAATTGAACTTTACCACTACCCGTGCACTGATAAATGATAAACCAGTTTTTATTTGATGTGACATGAAAAGAACAACCATAATCCAAAATCCATCCATCAAGCGATGAATCATTAGTGACAAACAAGACATAATCGGCACTATCTGCTACAGCTGTAACATTATTTGCAGAATCAACTATAATTCCCTTACCCTTCTCATTCTTCAACTTAAGAAAATCCCTTTTAAGATGCCCCCTCTTGCTACAGTTCCAACAGACAACGTTAGCAGTCTTAGATTGACTATGTTTGTTCATATTAGTATTACTGTTACCTACACGTGTTCTAGATCTTTCTTTATTTTCACCTACTAAAGTAGTAGATACAGATTTGTCAGATTCTCTTCTACGAATATCCTCGCTCAGAATCAAACTTCAAACCCCATCAAACGTCAAACTTGTTGACCTAGAGAAATTACTAACAGTAGTAACAGTAGTATTCCAACTATCAAGTAATGAGGATAACAAAATCAAAGCACATACCTCATTGTCAAAATCAATCTCAATTGAACTCAATTGAGTAACAATTACATTGAATTCATTGATATGATCTACAACTAACGCACATTCACTCATCTTCAAATTAAACAGATATTGCATCAAATAGACCTTGTTGATCGCAAATGGCTTCTTGTACATATCCGACAGGGCTTACATCAAATTAGCTGTGGTCTTCTCTTTTAAGATGTTAAATGCGACATTACGAGCCAACATCAACCGAATAACACTCTATCCAGCAAATCCCAATTAGCTTGTTTTATCGTCTCTGGTTTCTCCCCAGATAAAGGCAAGTGCAGTTTTATCTGGTAAAGATAATCTTCAATTTGCATCTTCCAGAAACTAAAATCCTTCCCATTAAATCTGTCGATTCTCACTTTTACTTCTTCTGTCACCATCAATTCACTTTAACTTAGCCAAGCCTGGTTACCAAATTTATGTGGTTCAGTCGTAAAGACCTACGTTTATGAGGAGAGCAGTAGTGAATTTCACTATAGATCAAACGATATAAGGATATTACACACTCAAGTCACTCAAACACTCTCTCGGTGTTTCTCAAGCCCCAATTACACCAAATACACTAATTTTTCTTGGATGTAAATCACGAATAATCTTTGACGCACAAGAAACACGAAAACCCAAAGCCAAGCATCCAGCACCTATGAATGTCTCTCACGAACAAAACACCCACAGCACTCAGAGTAAAAACGACGCTTCAATGTGTGGCTTTCCTCCCTCTCGACGGCGTGTAGCTTCTCGTGGATCCTTCAGCGGCCCCTTTTCGAAAGAGAAGAAAAACCTTTTATATGTGTGCCTAGAAAAGGTCAAACAATTGACCTGGGCCCACCATCCACGTATTTAGCTTCACCCGGCAGACTTCCTCTCTCGGCGGACGTGTGTGTGCGCGTGTGTGCTCAAGGTCAAAACTTTGACCTTGGGCCCCACCAATAAACCAATCTTCGCATGAAGAGGAAATCCTATGCAGGAGCTTCACGAGTTTCGGATTCCGCATAATTTCCGAAGAGGAAATTCATATCTATTTTATTTTTATATTTTTTCTTTTATAAATCTGTCAAAAGTTCAATGAATCTCAAACTCAAGTCATAAATTAACAGAAACAGTTGGTGGCAGTCTTATAATGTAATAGCTGGGTTTCAATGTTTGCACTCAGCGCCTTGTCACACTGGAGTCCACACTAAAGTAATCATGCTGGTAGACCTGATGTCATTCCTTCTAAAAACACAAAATGCTCTTGCTTATTCCCCTTTTCTTTGTGCTTCGCTTGAGCAGGGCGTTCTATTATCAAT
Source organism: Eucalyptus camaldulensis (assembly GCA_019915185.1). Classification (NCBI taxonomy): domain Eukaryota; kingdom Viridiplantae; phylum Streptophyta; class Magnoliopsida; order Myrtales; family Myrtaceae; genus Eucalyptus; species Eucalyptus camaldulensis. The sequence goes on from JAHSVA010000005.1 coordinate 19,011,197, forward strand.
AAAAGAAAACTAACTTCATTATGCCCGTGGGGAGTTTACCCACCGCAACCAGCATAAGCAAGGATGGCGGTTTCCTCCTCAGTCATCTCAGAAATAAAGGAAAAAAGAAGAAAAACCTCTAGTATGCAAATATCTTGAATATACTATAAGATGATTCAGATTCAGGCACTAAATTGGCAAAGAAGGGCTGGTGAAAAGCACATATTTGCAGGTTCTACTCCTTTGCGCAATCATCTCCTGCGAACTTCTGTTATGGGAGTCATTTGGCCTTTGGCAATGGAGCAATCGAAGTCCTCTCTAAAAGATGGAGGCATTGACGGCCAGATGAAAGCTGGCCTTTCCAGCGGCACAATCGGCGGAGGTACTTGCCCAGTAAGCACCTGCAACACGCTTCTCATTGAGGGCCTACAGTTCGGATTCGGGTGGCAACAGGCCAACCCCAGGACAAACATGTCCTCCATTTCTCCGTCTCCAAAGTCTCTGCCCATCCTGGAATCGGCTGCACTCAAGATCCTTCCCCTCCCATGCAATTCCCATACCCAGGACACAATGATCGCCCGGTTTTCTTCCACAGAAAACTTCAAGCATGAGGATGCCAAATTCGTAAATGTCTGTTTCCATGGTTGCCCTTCCCGTGTAAGAAAGCTTTCGGGAGCCATGTAACCCCGGGTTCCGGCAATTTCTTTGGTTGAGTGGTGCGTCTGTTCAGTCTGTTGGATGGTGTGCACCAGCCGGAAGTCCCCGAGCCGAGCATTGAACCCCAAATCCAACATGATGTTGCTTGCTTTGACATCCTGGTGAAGCACCTTCTTCTTGCAACCATTGCGGAGATAATCAAGTGCTTTAGCTACTCCATTTATTATGTTGTACCTTCTCTGCCAATTCAGGGTTGGTCCACTAGCTATTAAGTTCTCATGACAGTATATGTACTTGTCTAGGCTACTATTCGGCATGTACTCATACACGAGGAGGAGCTCGCGGCTCTCGTAGCACCATCCAATTAGTTTCACTAGATTCCGGTGGTGGAGGATGCCAATGGTCGTGATTTCGTCTAGGAATTCTTGCTTGCCATGACATGAATCCTCATACCATTATGTGCCCTTTATAAACAGTTCCAAAACTCCCCTGTACTAGCTTGTTCTTGAAGTTGCCTGTTGCTTTCTTAAGATCCTTGAACCGGAACTTTTGTGGAGCTGTGGATGAGCCCTCGGTCTGATCTTCTATTGTTGGTTAAGTGCCTTCCAATAGACCCTTTTTGTCTGTTCTTATCCTATTCAGGAGATAAATTAGAGCACACTGCCCGAGTACAGTTGGAACTGCAACCCAAACCCACAAAAGTTTAGGATCTTCGTCCGAGTTTGTTTCTTTATTTTAGTTAGAGGATCTTCGTCTAAGTTTGAACCCTCAAAGAGTCATGACCTTATGCAGTTCAACTCTGTGTAGTTGCTTGTTGGAGTAGAAATGTTAGACAATTCATATAAAACTTAATGCGGAAATTCATAACAAATCAATGATCTTTGATCTTCATGATTTTCACAAATAGATTCAGACAAACCTTTATCCATAGCGCTACGCTTAATGATGATCGTTGTAGAAAACCCAATGATCTCGAACCAAAAAGGAGAAATCCGATTTCTCTCCCTTAACCCACTAAACCTTAATGTATTCAATTGATGGAGGAGAGAATACGTTCTTTCTGTTGTTCGTATGTGGGTGGAGAGAGGACCGGATTCTATTTATACGTTCGTTGAAAAGGTGCCTTTCATCAAAGCGATATACCCTTTCGTTTTATTAGAGTCGTACCTTCTCATAACCAATATTATTTATAGCATTTCAATCATTATTAAACCATATAATAAATCATATAATATGGGCCACAATAATTCTTACATTCTCCCACTTGGCCCATATGATTCTCCTTTCATGGTTTAATGAAGACCATAATGTGCACAATAAGATTATGTTATAAAATTTCATTAAATTGGCAATCACATGATAATCACAATTAAGTAAAGAAAACTAATGCGAGTCATAACGGTTATATGTCATCAATCGACATAGTCCCTTCTATGTACTACAACTATAGTACTTTACTTAACATGATCCATAAATGAGAAGTACAGTAATAGTCCAACCATAATGTTTCTTTAGAAACTATCCTGTTTAATATTCATCTATTTCCATAATGTATACTAAATATAAAACAAGAAATATTAGAAACATGTAAGTGAGCTCAAAGTGTCAAATACATAAACTTAATACAATCATAATACAAACATTAATGACGTCCAATAATGCCCATCCTTTCAACATGCTCATTAAATGTTTTGGGCGGCAATCCTTTTGTTAAGGGATCTGCTATCATAAGATTGGTGCTAATGTGCTCAATTGACACTCTTTGTTTCTGAACTTCTTCTTTGACAGACAAGTATTTGATCTCCATATGCTTAGCACCCTTAGAATACTTGTCGTTCTTAGAGAAGAAAACTGCTGCAGAGTTATCACAATAGATTTTCAGCGGCTTGGCAATACTGTCGACGATCACAAGCCCTGAAATAAAATTCCACAGCCATAATCCATGAATTGTGGCCTCAAAGCATGCCACAAATTTAGCTTCCATAGTGGATGCAGCAATAACTGACCGCTTCACACTCTTCCATGAAATTGCCCCTCCAGCCATAAGAAACAAGTAACCAAATGTTGATTTTCTTGTATTGACACATCCAGCTAAGTCTGAATCTGAATATCCAATCACCTCGAGATGATAAGATCTTTTATAAGTGAGCATATGATTCTTCGTTCCTTGCAAGTATCTAAGAACTTTCTTTGCAGCTTTCCAATGATCCATTCCAGGATTACTTTGGTACCTACCCAGCATTCCGACAGCAAAACTGATGTCTTGTCTGGTGCAAGTTTGTGCATACATTAAGCTTCCCACAATAGATGCATAAGGAATATTATTCATTTGTCCTCGTTCCAATTCACTTTTCGGACATTGCATAAGGCTAAATTTATCACCTTTTTGAATTGGAACTATTCCTGCTGAACATTTACTCATATTAAATCTCTCTAAAATTTTCTCAATGTAGGCTTTCTGAGACAATCCTAATAATCTTTGTGATCTATCACAGAATATTTCTATTCCTATCACATATGTTGCCTCTCCCATATCCTTCATTTCAAAATTCTTAGAAAGAAATTTCTTGGTTTCATGTAACAAACCAAGATCATTAGCAGCAAGCAAAATATCATCAACATACAGAACTAGAAAAATAAACTTGCTCCCACTAATCTTCATATATATACACCGATCAACGGTGTTTTCCTTAAATCCAAATGAAGTTATGGTATCGTTAAACTTAAGATACCATTGTCGGGAAGCTTGTTTAAGTCCATATATTGACTTCTTTAATTTACATACCATGTGTTCCTTTCTTTTAACTGAAAAGCCTTCGGGTTGGTCCATATAAACCTCTTCCTCTAAATTCCCATTAAGAAAGGCGGTTTTTACATCCATTTGGTGTAACTCCAAGTCATAATGAGCCACCAAAGCCATAACTATTCTAAGTGAGTCATTCTTAGAGACTGGTGAAAATGTCTCTTTATAGTCAATGCCTTCTTTCTGAGTAAAACCCTTTGCAACAAGTTTGGCTTTATGTCGTTCAATATTGCCTTTTGAGTCGCGCTTGGTCTTAAAGATCCATTTACACCCGACCTTCTTACATCCTTTAGGCAATTCAATTATATCCCAAACTTGATTTTGATGCATGGATTTTAACTCTTCTTCCATGGCATTAAACCATTCATTAGAATCTTCACATTCCATGGCTTGGGAAAATGAATCTGGATCATTTCCAATTCCTAAGTCAATTTCTGACTCTTGTAGATAAACCATATAGTCATAAGAAATAGCCGACCTCTTTTCTCTTTGAAATCTCCTTAATGCTATTTCTTGTGACTCGGCTATTGGAGGTTCATTATTGACATCTCCATTATTGAGTGTTTGTTGTTCTCGATTATTGTTAGATTGTACTACAATATCAGAAACAACAACTTTAGAAGCTTTAGGCATAGGAACTTCTACCCTTACTTCTTGAATGCAAGCATCACGCATTCTTTCACTCCCACTGATGTCACCATTCTCAATGAGCCTAGCATTTCCAGATTCAACAATTCTTGTACTATGATTAGGACACTAAAGTTTATACCCTTTGGATTTCTCTGCATAACTAATGAAATAACCACTGGTCGTTCTTGAATCCAATTTCCTTTCATGTGGATTGTAAATTCTTACTTCTGCTTGACAACCCCAAACATGTAGGTGTCGTAAACTAGGTTTCATTCCCGTCCACAGTTCAAATGGAGTCTTTGGAACTGCCTTACTAGAAACCCTATTTAACAAGTACATAGAAGTCTTTAAAGCATACATCCACAAAGACAAGGGTAAAGATGAATGGCTCATCATACTCCTAACCATTTCCATTAAAGTACGGTTACGCCTTTCTGCTACACCATTTTGTTGTGGTGTACTTGGCATTGTGTATTGAGCACAAATGCCATGTCTTTTAAGGAATTTAGCAAATGGACCTGGACATTGTCCTGATTCATCATACTTTCCATAATATTCACCACCTCTATCCAATCTTACTATTTTCACATTTCTATCTAATTGCCTCTCAACCTCTTTAATATACACTTCAAGTGCATTCACTGATTGAGACTTATCATGCAATAGATAAATATAACCATAACATGAAAAATCATCAATAAAGGTTATGAAATAGCTTTCCTTACCAAAAGATGGAACATCAAAATGACCACATATGTCAGTATGTATAATTTCAGGAAGCTCTTTGCTTCTTGTGGCACCTCTCTTAGTGTGTTTTGTTTGTTTACCTTTAATACAATCAATACACACTCCAAGGTCAGTAAAATCCAAATTTGGAAGAATTTCATTCTTCACTAATCTTTGCATTCTTTCTTTGGATATATGACCCAAACGTTTATGTCACAAGTAAGCAGAATTTTTATTCACTAGATTTCGTTTAGTTCCAACATTATGATGCACGGTCATTAATGTCTCAACAAAGGTATTATCAAGTCTAAATTTGTAGAGACCATCACATAAAGTTCCAATTCCAATAAGAGTATCACTTTTAAATAGATTGAAAGATTCAAATCCAAACTTACAATAAAATCCCGCCACATCAAGTCTTGGCAAAGAAACTAAATTGCGAGAAAATGTAGGTACATAAAGGGTTCGAAACAAATCCAAATAATGCCCAGTATCTAAGATCAAACAATAAGTGCCAATGTTTTCAACTGGAGCTTTGTCTCTGTTCCCCGTAATTACATAATTTTCATTTGGCTTTATAGTTTGGATCGTAAGAAATCCCTGTGACATCCCAAATTTTCAACCCCGTCTTCTACTGAATAAATCGGGCATTTTATTGACGCGTCTATAGGGTTATTCTTAGAGCCGATCACTCTCGAGATAACTAGACTATCTGGGGAAATTATTAAGGAATTTTACGGCAATAGACTTGAGAACTCGATCAAGAATCGGCTTCTCGACCGTGTCCATCGTTAGAGGTCATTACGGCGCAGTTAAAAATCGATTTGAAATCAGAGATAGATTGGATCGACAGAGATGTGTGGCTAATCGTGCGTGACCCCACTAAATTAGAAAATTCTCGTCGACTGACACTAGATTGATTTTCTTATTGTTTTGGTACCCTGTGTCCGTAATTGAATCCTCGAGATTTTCACGACAATCAAGAGTCGCCATTGAGTCGAGTGGGTTCATAGTGGCTCGAAGAAAATCGACCACGGGTCATTTACCTTAAAAAGTTCTGAAAACTATCCGATAGTCTAGGTCACACTAAAAACGCACCGACTGAAAATTAACCGTCAATTCGAGTCCGATTTCAGAAATTGAAGTTTTGGCCATGTCACAATAAATTTTAGGAGTATCGACTTAGTCTCAGAAGATTTTTCTGACACCCGACACTTTTTGGGAAAAAGTCGTCGCAGGATTGTTTTAGTGCAGAAAATGCCGGAGATGGTTTTCAGTCGCAAAATTGAGATGCAAGATGGGTTATTGGATGAGGAAAAATAGCAAGTGAAGCATTGATATATCAATTAAAATTATGGTGACCAATTGATAATGAATCAAGAGAGAATGGAAGAGCAATTGAGGCAAGACCTTGAAGAATTCGTAACATCCCCTCACCCTAACATTATTGGACTAGTTGAGAGGTTATGGGGGTCATTTGGATGGTCTAGTGAAGGCCAAGTGTTTTACTTGGCTAAGAGTGATTCATGGAGGATATTCTTGCAAAATATCAAGCTATGGTCCCACCTCACTCCTCATCTTTATCTTCTTGCCTTCTCCCATCCACGACCATCCTCTCTCTCCCAATTCCTTCGTGTGACACCAGCACCAGCAGAGAGAAAGGAGCCCAGCTTCTTCAATCTTCGGTCAGCTTGCACCAAAAGAAAGGCCACATCCTCCCTCCACCGAAACCGCAGCTCCTTCGCACGCCTGCAACCAGCCCCCTTGTCCACGTTTCTCTCCACTTGTTCTTGTCTCCTTACCATTTGTTGACTGAAGACCATCGAGCGAAGCTCCACCGGGTGCAGACGTCTTCAGCCATGCGTCTCCACCGAATCAAACTCATGCGGTCAATCTCCAGCGAAGAAGACCACCTTGCTGCATCCGAGCGGCGCTGCATCCACCTTGGTCGGCCACTCATGCCAGCTCCGCACTCCCACCAAACCGCACGTCTCTGCCAGCGTTTCCTTCCCCACGGAGTTGCCATTGAAATCCCTTGAAGCACTAACGTTGACCCTTGCTTAGCCAACGTGCGACATTTGCCTCTTCTTCGGCCAACACCGCAATCCATCGAAGACCACAGCAAGCACCGAACCATTTTGTTGACTGAAGCTCCTCACCGCTTCGTGCGTCTAGCGAAGCAGCGTCCGCGAGCAGCTTCCGTCTTCAATCTTCTCCTGCCCGAGTATTGATCGAAGCTGCACGCCACACGTCCGTAGTAAGCCCACGATTGAAGACGCCAGCAACTGCAGTGACAGCAATCTTCAGTCTTCTCCAGCGGCGTGCCCTCAACCCTCACGAAATTGTGGAGGCCCGTCTCAACAGCAACGGCCCATTGAAGCCAGCGAGATATGCAAGCTTCAGTCAGCCCAATAACAGCCCACTTCGCAGCCCAAATGATCAGCATTTTGGTCCATCAAGCAGCCTGCAGTTTGACATCTTGAAGTCCAGCAATTTCCTTGTGAGCTCAGCCCGTCATCAATTAGAATTGAAGCCTAGCCTTTTTGAGGCCCAGTTTCCAGCAACCAATTGAAGTCTAGCCCACCAATTTGAAGACCAAGTTAGTTCAGTCCAGAAATTCAGCAGGTCCAGCCCATTCCAGTGCAAGAACAAATCTCAATTGGGCTGAGATTTGTTGGGCCAAGCTTAAGGCCCGGTCCAAGTCCGCCGGTGTCGTCGAAAGTCCGATTTCGGCCGCCGTCGCGTCGTCGTTGCGGTGATTCGATCCCCGCTTTTGATCAAGTGAGTTTCACTCACTAATGCTTTATTAGTTTGCTAATTATGCCTTAGGGTTGGTTAGATTTAATTAAGTGCAATTAGGTGGTTAGATTAGGTTAGAATAATTAATTTAGTGACTTAATGATGCATGTTAGGTGGTTAGACCTAGCTATTAGCAAGTATAAATGTTTGGTTATTTATCGAATGTACCTCGGGATTTTTCCCGACCCGTTTCGGACTCCAATAAGGCAATATGGGCCTAAATTGGATTTTTAATATTTATTTATTTATTTTTCGAAATTTATTATTTAATTAATTATTTTTCCAGAAATTCAACCGGATGGTCGGTGACCGGAATTTCGTGCTGATTGTCGTGGTGCAGCCCATTTATTTATTTGAGCTCTACGTTGTGTGGAATTGAATTAATTGTGAAATTTGAGGAATTATCCTTAATTGTTTGTTATTGAATATTTGATTGGTAATGGCCAAGCATGGGTATATAGCGCCAGTATGTTGATGGGCTATATAGTAGGGAGAATGGTGAGAGCTAACTGAGAACATTATTGGTTGAGACCAATCAGGTACGATATTATTGGACATACGTGGTTCGGTGATTGGGAGTATCACTGGCGAAAACGGCGCCTTAAAGAACGCACGTAAATGACTTATAGACAAACGTGGTTCGGTGATTATGGAAATATCACTGGTAAAAACGACGCCTTAAAGAACTCATGATGTTGTCTATAGCCGATGTCACCTTGGCGAAAACGGCGCCCTAGAAAGGACACGTGGTTCGGTGATCGAGGATATCACTGGTGAAAACGGCACCTTAAAGAACGCACGGTGTCGGTGATCGGTATGTCATTGGCGAAAACGACGCCCGAGAAACACATGTGATTTGTTGAATGAGTACACCACTGGGAAAGCGTGGTATGAGTGGGAATGACCTAGAGAGGGTCTAATTGACATGTAATCGACTTAGTTGATTGGCCAGTGCTTGATCGGATGCCGTGAATTGTTTGAATATCTGTGTTTAACCTTGAATTGCAGGTTGGAACTGAGGCTAAGGTAAGTCCTCTGACTCGTGTTGTGCTTAGGCAACCGTATGGCGTATTAGTTTACTAATCGAGTTGTAGGGGGTAGGACTCGTTGAGACGTGGTCTCATTGGTTATTGAATAACCATTTCAGGAACCTGAGGAGAAGCTAAGGAAGAGGAACCTGAAGGGGAGAAAGACTTTTGAAGAAGAAGACGATCCAGAGAGGGATCTTGATTATAACCCGGATGTGGACTGAGATCTCATCCCTTTTGTAAACCCTGTCTTAGCATAGATATGTGTGAGACAAGTATGTTGTCATTAGTATTGTAAATATATTATGAGTTGTGCTGTTAATGAAAGTGTGGTTATGAATTTCAATATGAAAAATATGGCCTACTTTCCTATCCCATTGTTTTATTGTCTGGGGATTTATAACTGCTTCCGCATGTGCTTAATAAAAAGAAAGGGTCGGCGATATATAGTCCTGGGATATCGCATTCTAAAATCGACCAAGTAGAAGGATGTGCGCGCGTCCGAGGATTGGGGCGTGACAATCCCTGCATCGTATTTGACACATGAGTGGTGGCACCAGAATCAATCCACCAAGTATTATAAGGAACTTCAGTAAAGTTTGTTTCAAAACATACTAAAGCACAATGCTTACCTTTCTTTTCGAACCAAGCCTTACATTTCAGACAATCTTTCTTCAAGTGTCCAATTTTGTTGCAAAAATGACACTTAATAAGATTGTGTTCCTTCTTGTGGATTTGAGAAGCCTTTGAAGAGTCATTCAGGACGTGTAGTTCTTTCTTCTTGCTCCTTCCACCTTTCCTCTTAAAATTCTTTCAAACTTCTTGATGACTCGAGAGATGAACAGAATGAGCCTTTTGATTCTTTATCCTTGTTTCCTCTTGAACTAACATACTGGCCAATTCGTTTACATTCCACTTATCCTTTATAGTGTTGTAATTCATTTGAAATGGCCCATATTGCTCATGAGGTAAGGAATTAAGTATAAATTGTACTAAAAAGTACTCATCCACATTCATTCCCAAAGTCCTTAACTTTGCTGCTATATTGGTCATCTCAAGTATATGCTCATGCATGGTACACGAACCATCATATTTCATTGTGGTCAGTGTGCTCATCAGTGTACCAGCAAGTGACTTATCAGCAGTTTGAGAACGCTCTTCCACAAATTTCATAAATTCCTTAGCATTGTTAGTCTTGGGAAGAGAAGTCTTTAAATTGTTTGCAACTGTCATTCGCATAAACATTAAGCTCAGTCTGTTCGATCTTTCCCAAGCTTTATGGAAAGACTTTTCATCATTGCTACTTTCATCAGTAATAGCAGCTGGTTTCTCAGTTTGAAGTGCTAAATCAAGATTCAGGACACCCAAGTGAAACTGGACTTGTTCACTCCAATCAGGAAAATTTATCCCATTGAATAGGGGAACAGATGAGGCGTGCGAATGGAGTGAAACAGGTACAGATACTACAAATGTGTAAGAAAATACTCATACATTAATGCTTTGAGAATATCACCTAATCAGATTCAAACTAAACTACACATGCACATTATAGTTCTCCTTTGGGCGATCCTATGAGATACAAATATATATAAACCATAATGATGCTAATAACTTTTAATTGATAATTGTAAATATATCTTATTAAAATTTATTTGTTATCTTTGGATATACAAACAAATTTAACAAATCATATTAATTATCAACCATAATGTTCATGAATTATAAGAAAATAATTAACCTTTGGGTTAATCCCTAAGTTCTTATAATAAATAAACTTCAATATACCCATAACTCCAATAATGATATAAAACATATCAATTTCATACATAGCATCAATTAATTATGGGTAATTGAATAAAATAATTTACAATATCAAAAATTCAAAAAACTTCAAGGTTCGGCCACTTTGGTGACTAACAAACCATTCATAATATGAATTTTTAATATTGTAAAATACAAATATTTATCAAATTTGCACATAAGGACAAAAACTTAATCAAAGCATAAGGGTAAAATTGTAAAATCCTAATTCCATAAGGGCAGAACCATAAAGTTATAATCCAGGGGCAAAATGGTAAATAATCAGCAATGGCAGAACTGTAATTATTAATTAAACAAGGGTAGAATAGTAAATAAATTGCGAGAAGTACAAAATGGGAATTTTAAAAAATGACATAGGGGCAACAACGTAAAAATCCGCGCGGGGATGTCAGGCGCATGCCTTGCACGCGCGGGGACGTCAGGCGCGTGCCTCGCACGTGCGTGTCAACGCACGCGCCTGCAACCGCGCGGGAAGCCTCGCGCGCGTGGATCCCACGCGCCTTCTTCCTCGCGCACAGACGCGATTCTTCGCCGTTTTTCGCCGTTCCGCCGCGGTTTCGCCAGCCGTTTCTTCTCCGGCAGCCCATCCCAGACACAAATAAATAATGGATTTTGAAGAACATGCCGGCACGATCACATGCGTCCAAGTTTCGGAGAAAATGACCAAAAAAAATTGGCCCCAAATCAAACGAAAAATTCTCAGAACACGAAACTTCCACCACCGGCGCTTCCGCCGCTCGATTAGCCTCCGGCGAACACCGATATATCGGAAAACTCATGGCTATTGTTCCTCATGACAGTGCGACGGTGTGGGTCCGAAATCAAGCAGTGAGTTGCCGAATTTTCCCTGGAACCGGCGAGTTTCTTACTTGCCCTCAAAATTCCGAATTTTTCCATTTTCGTCCATTTCCACTCGTGCACACAATAACTTTTCTTCACCATTTTAGTCCATGAAAAACGTTCCATCATTCGGATTTTCTTTAACAGAACCTTCCAAAACATTTCAACAACAACAAATGCTACGAACAGGATCGTTCAACAAATCATTAAACATAAACTATAATATTTCTTTAAACGGAAAAATCATGAAATCATAAACCAAACGCTTTGATACCAACTGTTAGACAATTTATATAAAACTTAATGCGGAAATTCATAACAAATCAATGCTCTTTGATCTTCATGATTTTCACAAATAGATTCAGACAAACCTTTATTCATAGCGCTACGCTTAATGATGATTGTTGTAGAAAACCCAATGATCTCGAACCAAAAAGGAGAAATCCGATTTCTCTCCATTAACCCACTAAACCTTAATGTATTCAATTGATGGAGGAGAGAATACGTTCTTTCTGTTGTTCGTATGTGGGTGGAGAGAGAACCGGACTCTATTTATACGTTCGTTGAAAAGGTGCATTCCATCAAAGTGATATACCCTTTCGTTTTATTAGAGTCGTACCTTCTCATAACCAATATTATTTATAGCATTTCAATCATTATTAAACCATATAATAAATCATATTAATATTATTAATTAGGATGAAATATCATATTGGAGTCAGTTCTTCTTCAATTGGGATGGATGGACATTGACTATGCTATAAGGAAAGACGAACCACCTGCTCCTACTGATTCGAGCACTCCAGCTGAGATAGCTCTTTATAACCAATGGGAGCGGTCCAACCGCGTTTGTGCCATGTTTATAAGAGCTAAGATATCTCCTAGTATTCATGGTTCAGTTGCTCAGCATAACAATGCTAAGGCTTTATTGGAGGCCATAGATGCGCAATTTGAAAGTTCTGAGAAGGCGCATGCCATGACCCTGATTATAAATTTTTCATCATTGAAGCTCACTAGTGTTAGAGGTGTGCATGAGCACATCATGCAAATCCTAGGAACACATCCTGCAGGAGATACTCGGAAAGATTGAGAGGAACAGAAATAATTGGATTTTTCATGTATTCTCCTGTTTCATTGCTCAAGAAGACAGACAATGGGATGTTCTTCCCGTCATATTCCACTCTGGCTGTTATATTGGTAGCTGTCCAAAGATTGACACTGTAATCAGCCAGAGGCTTTTGTTTGAGCGAGAAAATACTATTCACGTTCAATCCCACGTGGTTATCATCACCAGTCTCCTGCATATCTCTTCCGGCTGTTGAATTCTATGGCTATAACTTGGTTCTAACGGAGTCTGTCTGTGGTCGAGTTGACATTACCTTGCCATCTTCCGTGACTGTTGTCTGGAAGACCCGTTTCTTCAGTTATAAGGAAGGCAAGACCTTCTTCACCCGGAACAGTCTGTGGAGTTATATTAAGCACAAAAGTGGAATTGAAAGATGTGATGTCTCGACTGTCGCCCTTTTTCTTCCATAGCTTGAATGGGTCTTTGTATAATATGCAGTCAGACAAGTTTGAGATAGAAGCTACAATTACATCTGGTGTCACTTGGAGGGAATTGAGAACTATATAGGAATTATTCCTGACGAAATGGTTCTCATCTGCTTCTACAAAGATGGGGTAATTGAACTTCAAGCACATTGCTCGATCATAAGTACTTGCCACGATGGTAACTACTACCAGCAGTGACTTGATCGGAGGAGTAATGTTCATACTTTGATGGAAAGAAGGGAAAGAAATCGAAAAAAGGGTTAGGAGTCGCAGATGGAGGAAGCAATTTTGGTGAGTCGGAGATTTTACATGGCCGTTGAAGTTCCTTAGATATTTAAAGTGGTGAAGCCAAGAAAACTTGGGTGGGGGATGACCAGTAATTTTTAGAAGAAGTTTAATGATTTCCTCTATTGAAATAGTAACTTTAATAAATGACTTCAAGCGAACTTAAAACAGTTCTTTTCATGGTTGATGTCAACAAGCAAGCTAGATAAGAATGGAAGGGTCTTCCCCGTTCCAAGCTCTGTTCAACTCCTCTGCATTTTCATTATATTTTCCTCTTTGAACTTTCTCTGCACAGATCAGACACTTCGATTTTTCTAAACCTTGTATGGTTATCTGCATATTTTTGTATGTATTTCTGTAGGAAGACCTAGTCAAGTTACTATTATTCTATAAACCCCAATTACAAAGTGACTCTTTGCTAACTTGTTCTATTGTCTATGCTGCCGGGTCAATTTAATATAGTAATTAGCTCCTACTTGGAAGGTAACAAGTTGACTTGAAGACATGGAAAGTTGACTCAGGATTAGATGGAAAATTTTCAAGAATGAAATGATTTAATGCAATAATTCTTTTAAACGTTTTATTTTTAACTCGTAAGATGTTAGTGTTTGTCCATCGACTCATATAGTCAAAGTGAAATTTTATTTGGTGAGGAAATAAAGCATACACAACACTGTCAAACCTGGATGTTCATTGATGATCACAAACAGTTCATACTGATGTTAGAAGAACCGATCAATAAGCTGCATGTTCATTGGTCAACTGAGGGTCTATTATTTTCCTGACTCATGTCTTTTGGTTCATCTAATAGAAGAGACATATTCTTTACCCGGTTTCCTTCTGTGCCATACTGCATTCATGAAGAATACACTGTCAATGCCGACATCGTCACTCCGAACTAACATGCAGGGAAGGCTGGAGGCATTTCTTTAACGGAGTGACTGACTGATTAGTTGTAGGTAAGTCTATTCATAGTAGATTGGCATTTTCGAGACTGAAAAAAGACTCAACACTGAAGAATAGGTCAATATACGAACAAGTCTGGAGGAGGCTTGCAAAATGTTAGGAGATAGAGAATATGGTCAACAATACAAAGTTAATGCTGTTCTGAAGTTTTATTGATTTGTTTCAAATGTCTATCAAGTACTGCAAAAAAATATCATGAGAAAATCATAAATTAATGTACATAGCGGTCAAGCCTTGAATACTTTTCCAGATATGATCAAGAGAACAATATTTTGCAGTATCCTTTCCTTGACTGTAGGATTTGGTTGCTTAAACTAATAAGCGGAACTTCACAATTAAAAGGAAATTACCAAAGCGAAAGATGAAGAAGCATTGAATGAGAAGAAAGGCTGGCTGGAGAGAAGATTCACCTCAAGTGCTAGCATTCGTCTTGCACTTATGAAACGTATATGAATCATGTCAATTCTGAGGAGGCCATTGGAAGTACCATGTTCATGCTTCACTAGGGCTAAGCATCAGTCTAGGGTCACCTTGGATTGACCTTGGACCGGCCCAACTTGGCCAAGTTCGGTTCCCAGCAGGATCGAGTCAATCTTTGGTCCTAGGATCTTTGGACCCTGCACTGTGTGAGTTAGTTTAGGTCATAAGAATTTAAGATTAGTTCAAACTAGACCAACCCTATTAATATATAATATATGATATATAATATATATTTATTAGATATTAGATATATTATAGATTATATATTATATGATTTTGCCTACTCCATTCTCTTCACAATTCAATTTGCCGTGTAAATTAAAAAGTAGAAAGAAATTAAGCTTTAATGCGGCCAAAATAAAAAATAAAAACCCTCTTCACTTGCCTAGGCCTTGCTCACCTCTGTTCACTTGCCTTGCCACTCACTTCACGTGTTCGTTTTTATGGTTTCTTACTTTTTGCAAATGTGAAATTTCTTTTGTTACCTTATCTTATATTTGTATTTGATATGTAATGATATTAATAGTTTGGTTACTTAATGTCGTATTTTTAATTAATATGTAATTTGCAATAATACATTTGTCCTTTCAAGGAATACAAAAAATGAAACAAAAAATAATTGGTTAGTTTCGAGTTGACCTTGGAACTGGACCCAAGCTCAATAGGGTCGATTCTTGATCCCAAAAACTAGGGACCAATATTATACGGGTTGATCCCTGGGTTAAGTGCTAGATCGACCCAATTCGGATCAAGCTTACCCCTATGCTTCATAGTTGACAAGTATGGTAGAGTTTGGAAAAAGTACGGCATTTTTCTTCAACCTAATGAAGGATACAGAAAAAGACAACACTGTTTCACCCACCCATATGAACTCTACGCTCTTTCATTTGGATTTTTATAGATCATAATTACTACTCTTTACAAAGATCTCTCGTCCAAATGATGATTTTGTCATGAACGGACATAATTTTCCAAAAGACGTCACTCGAGTAATTAGTAGAATGAAAACAAAGTGTTAAGGAACTTTCTGATTTGCATCTTCAAATGCATCAGGTTGTCCTCATGCTATCCGACTACGGATTGAATAAGCAGACATGAAGTCCTGTTCTTCTCCAGAGAAAGCCATGTGGGCACCTCATTGCTGTATCGGCAAAAGCTGTGTCGTCTAGTCTTGATTCTGAAGCTCTCTTACTGTATTTTATGCTTTCTTAAGAACTTGATGAGCAGTTCCAAAAGGGAGCCTTCTTCTCTCTTTTCTTACATACAGATGCAGATTTTCTACATAACAATTGGACATACTCATCTGCTCATGGAAAGTTGATATATCTAGAGAATGAGGACAATGGGTGGCGATTTGAATAATTTTCAACCCCTGGTGTCACTTTCCTAATAGAAAGTCTCCAACATCTGACTTCCCTAGAGCCCCCGGTAGCACTTGAACACAGTTTGAGAACTCAAATTAATGGGAAGTGACCGAGACATATGACAGGCCGGAACAATTCTTAGTTGAAGAGTTGCCTGGTCTTTGAGAGAAAAGTTGTGTTCTGGACCTGAAGGAACAGCACTAACATTTCCATGATTCATTTGTGTTTAAAAGTTGATTTTTTTCGCATGTCCTGCATTTCCTAGTTCTATCTACTGCTAAAGGTTGAGGATGCAAGTTTTTAGTCTATTTGGAACTACCCTATGCTACAGGGACATAAAATGATGGGATTCCTCTTGTTGATCTTTTAAGGGGACAAACTAATTTTATTCATCTTCATTGGCAACCATCCTCTCGGTTCCCTCGGATACTCGAGAACAATCAGAAAAACATTTCTTTTTGCACTTTTGTTTCTCTCTTTTGCCGTATATTAATCTGCTCATAATTTCGACCAAAAAAAAAAAATCTGTTCATAATGACGTGATTCCATAAAAAAGTGAGGCTATGGTTGACGGTGACTTCTAAACATATCATGTTCCTATCGATGTTGCTATCCCTCTGCAGCAACCTTAAATTACCCTGAAATCATAACTTGGTTGAGGTAGACGCCAGCTATGAGAAACAAAAATTTGACCCTTAAGTCAACTAAAATAAATAGAAGATTTTCATCCTTTATTTTTATTGAAACGCAATTCAGCATCAACATGATAGACATTATGGAGCGTGGACTTGCTGAGGTCCCTCTCAATTGAGGTAGGCAGATTTTCTTTCTTCCTTACATTCGGGTTTTCTTATATGAAAGTCCGCGTGGAACTAGTTTGCAGTCACCTAAAAACAAGTTCTTCAAGACGACATAGAAGGATTTAATAAAGGAATCTGTGTTCCCATCTTGCTTTCAGCATTGCTGATAAACTTATATATGCATTGCAATGTTCCTCCGATGCCTCATGCGCATCGGAACCGAGCAATGACTTTTGGGTGGACGAAATGCAAGAGATTGACACCTACCAAAGCATTCAAACACTTAAGCCACCAACATCCCTCGAGGCTTCTCGACGTCCAGCAGCACTGTACCGTGAGCACGGTTTTATGTTCGGCTGCAAAGCTAGAGATCTCTCATGTCATAATTAACAAACAATGAGCATTTCTTGTCACAACCTTTATATTTACCTATTCTCGTATGCTGATCCAGCATAAACAATTAGAGAGTTTAAATTGATCATTTCCTGAAAACTTAGATAGTCTTCTTGAACGAGCGTTTATCTGGTAAGTGACATTGGTAAAGCTATTGTGAAGGCTATGAACTTAAAAATGGAGAATAATTGAAAAATGACCTTAAATCATTGCAAATGCTCGTGAATTGAACTTTATTAAAATGCACTCTGATTTTCAATAAAAGTGTTGGGATCGCTGCTACCCTCAAATTGGGGCCAACGAACAGTTGATGTGAAAAATTGCAATATCTTCCTTGTTAAAACTCTATCGATATGTTTCTGAAGGCACCCAAAAAGCTTGTGGCTACATCTCTGTGAATTTATCGCTTGATCCAAGAAAATCACAATTTTCTTGACACCCTAAAGGTCGGATGGTTGAAAGGGCACAATATCCAGCAATCGAGTCCTACAATTTCGAAAAATCGAGTGTGGCTGGAAAGCTTCTACAAAACACGAACCTTTTATACCCTTCGGTTATAATATCACTTTATTGAAATCATATAAATTCATTTTTAGTTAGATTCACTGCCTCCTGCGTTGATTACCATGCTTGATAATTATTCTCAATACCTATTAAAGGTCGCCAGTAACAAAAGTAAAGAAAATAAAGGCTCGAGTACCATTCCACTTTCTCCATTCCCGGCAGGCAAACAAACCTTGATGTTCGACCCAAAAAAGAAAAGGCTTGAGGTTTCATAGTTCAAACGACAAAAGTTTTGAAATCGCCCAACGATTCAGATGAAATGAACGAAAATAAACTTAGTATGCTTTCTTGGATTTCTAACATGAAATCAAATCAGATCTTCGAAAAGAAACATCTGAACTCGTGGATGTCATTTTAGGCTCTTCTCTTCAACTATGGATGCTTGAGTTGGCTGTCGGATACTTTCACCGAGTCTTTTTACCGCTAAATGCATCATCCTCGGTATCACTGCTGAACTTCAAATATTTCTTCCAATCTTCGCTTTCTATAAAGACAATCAAATAAATAAGCAGATATAAGAAACTCATGTTTATATTTATGCCGTAAGATTTGCTTCAGAAGGAAAAACCTGTTGCCTTCGAACTGCTACTGCAGATGTTCTTTAGGTTGTTGTCCAATTCCTCCGAAATAGGCTCGACAGTAATTTTCTTTGCACTAGAGATCTTTAATGACTTGGTTGGAAGAATTTTTTCTTTCTTATCAGAAGATCTCGTTCTCTTCAAAAAACATTTCGCTGTAGTGGCAAGACCTTGCTCCTAAATTGTCACCCAAATGAAATCACACCCTAAGCATTAAGTAAATATAACTTTATTTTGCATTTTATTTATTTAGGGTTTTTGTAACTCACCTGTAGAAAATTACTCCCTGGCATCTTCTTATCTGTCATTGCTTCCATTATATACTGGACAACCTCGACAGTTGAGCGGAACAATCTTTTTAATTGTCCATGACGATAGCTCTACAAAGATAATAGATTGAAGATATCTTGATTACCATCAGAAATTTCAAGATAGTCGTGTGCAAAGCTATTACTCATAAGAGGTAGTGAAAAGATTTCAATACACTCAATAATAAAATGAACGATAACGTAAAAACTAACTATTTTATTAATCCTTTTGGATAACATATAAATTAATCAAATACACGTTACTTCTTTTTAATCATCAATTCATTAAGGAAAGCAGTAACAATGAATTTTTATTAATATATAATTACCATGTCTAATTTTCCATCTACTCGTTGTCTGCATGCAATATGCCAACCTTGCAGCCTCTCTTCAAATGAAGACCGATGTTGGATGTTCTGCAATCAATAAATAATAATCGCATCATAAAAATGAAAATAGTTAGACAATTAGATATATAGATTGAGATATTTATCTGCATTTACGCAAAAACATAAAGAAGAAGTTCAAGCAACCACCTTGTCCAATTCTGTGCCAATTAGACAATCCGGAGGGAGAAAGAAAGATACTATCTCTTCCCCTACTAATGTGCTTTTGCCTCGAGTTCTTGCTTTCTCCGATGAAGACGGATTTGTCTGTGTTTAGGATATAATCATTTGTCATTTGTTGTGAGCATTGGTTACAAATTCTTACAAATAAAAAGTGTGCATTAATATGAGTAAAATATGATATATTGATTATTGATCACCATGCACTTGAACTCAATAAATGTTTGTTTCAAATCTTCAAGAATGCATATGCGAACAATGTACAAAGAAATTATTGAAATAATATTACCTTAAAGGTTGAGACATTTATCCCCATGTTATCTTGAGATAATGGATACGATATTGGATCCTTGTTGAGCAAATGATCTAAAATCCTTCTTCTCAATTGAGATACAACTTTCTGCAATAAAAAATTATCAATGCTAGTATATCTTAACATTAAGGCATGGACAATTCTGAATTATTGTCTAAATCAAAGAATTGGGAATATATGTATTCTATTCATACATAACTTGTGTAGCTATAACTTTTTACAAATGAAGCTTTGGAGTGTCCTTCACAACTATATCAAGCTTATCAAATATGCTTCAAGAATCAAGATGAAGAAATTTTGAGTGCCTTGCAGTGTATTTTGTGGATCATTCTATCTCATGTGTTCTATCAATCTTTTCATGAAGATATTGGCATTCAAAAGCTAAGTGTTGAACCTCTTAGAAGTGAATTGGAAAACACCACACTCTATAATTGTAAAATTGCGTTTACGTCGTGGTCTATCTCCCGAAATATCACAAAACAATGACATCTACTACTTGTATCCAAAAAGACTTAACAAAAAGTTAATTTACATTACATCCATTATCATTGTTACTAATGTAAACCATTCTATATAATTGTATAATTGAGTTAATGTCATGGACTACATCACAAAGTTTCAAAGGACAATATAAAACTCGCACTGAATATCTATATGTTAAAAAACTCAATAGAAAGTTAACTTACATGTACTACTGCCTTAAGTGATGCATATAGTTGATCTCTTGGTCCTTGATTAGGAATGTCAAGCTTTTCCGAACCACATGATTCATTCGATCCTTTTGAAATAGGAGCGTTATCTGGAGCTGAGAGTGACCTATTGACCTACACGGATGAGAAAGATAGAGAAAGACAAAGCATGAGTAAAGCAAATAAATAAACATATACGATTATATTGAGCATTAAAAGCAGCCTAACAGTTCAAAGTGGTAAAACATATATGTCATGAAATAGGATCTTCAACTATATTCATTATGTCAAAGAAATCAAACATTTGTTAAACTATTATCAAGATGTTAAGCAACTCATGCTTGAGAGTTCAATAATAAAAGTAAAACCACTAAACCAACCACATTCGATAAAGTTTAAGAACCCGCTCCTTCTATCAAGAATTCAAACTCATTAGATACGGTAAAAATGATAAAGGACTAGATGAGTAGAAAGATATAGTGCCATATTCTGAAAGAAAAAGAATATCAAATCATATTATGTGGAAAGCATGATTTTGTCCAAAATGATTCCATGGAACCTCTAGGTTTCGAGAGGAAGAAGAGAGAGAGAGAGAGAGAGAGAGAGAGAATATCAAGTACCTATAACTCATTCAAGAAATAACAACAGTGGCATAAAATGAAGAGAAACAACATCTCCAGAATGACAGGCACAAGAAAAGGGAAAATATATGAAGGAGCCACAGTTTCAAAGCATAACAAATGAATTGGAATGGTGGAAACTCATTTCACTTTATATGTAAAAGCTTATCACCTTCTTCTCTTGTTCGATTTGGAAAGTTGTTCATTCTCTAAATAGTTATACTTTAGCTACACATTATTCTTTGATGCCAAATGATGGTAGATTTTCTTAATCATTGATCTTAAAGAATGTGCAAGTTCTCAATCAATTCTTTGGTCTCAGCTACAATATTTATTGCTCATCAACTTACAATATAGCGGCGAACTCTGCGTAGTATGAATATCAATTAAGGGAAATGAGTTCCGTACGTATTGATGATGTTTATCGTTATAGCACTAACGGTATGATTACTTATAAAAGTTAATAACGGTTTTGCCATTTCAAACAATTGCCATTCGTTTTATTGTGTAACGAATAACGATTTATGCATTGATCAATGTAAAATGCAATACACCCAAACCTTCCAGCCATGGATATATTATCTATTCTTCCAATACATATTAGAAAAACCTATTGGCAATTTCAATTTTGTCATCCTTAAAAATCATATTCTTGTACACATACATATACAATCTGTATACCCATAAAACAGATCTGGATATAAAAAAAAAATTGTTAACATATATATTGAAATAATTATAAATGTAATTTGTTCTTTGTCAACAAAATATTTAGAATAGTTTAGACATTTTTCATGGTAAAATTCAACTAACAATTACTCGTTAGTTTCACTAAGTGTACAAACAATTAGATTTACACGCCTTAGATAAGAAAATTAGATTTTAACATGCCAGATGTCCTAATCTATATAAAATTTGTCAAATCAATGCACAGATCTAGATGATAGATCATTTGTACCAACTCAACTCTTAACCTCAATGTAAACCAAAAGAGAACCCGAGAGAGCATTGGAATTCTTTATCTTTCACCATTCATCACTTTTGATTTTTCTATTGCAAAAAATGCCTTAGAAAAAAAAATCCATTTCTTTGTGGTTGAAGCACAAAATATATGGCCAATGACCCAGCACGAAGGTTGATCGAGACTTACCTCACTCATTTTTGGGGGAGGAGCACCTGTTGAAGGAGATGACAGCACAAGTTGAGAAGATTCGTCCTGCGATTTCTCTTTTGGAGAGGGTGTGACATCCAGAATTTTCAGTATTATTTTCTGTTAAATTAATCGGGCATTTCATTGACGTGTCTATAGGGTTGTTCTCAGAGCTGATCACTCTCGAGATAACTAGACTAGCTGGGTATGCCATTAAAGGATATTAAGGCAATAGACTTGAGAATTCGACCAGGAAGCGGCTTCTCGACCGTGTTCATCTTTAGAGGTCATTACTGCACAGTAAAGATCGAATTGAGATCAGAGATAGGTCGGTTCGACTGAGATGTGTGGCCGATCGTGGGTGACTCCACTAAATTGGAAAATTCTCGTCGACCGGCACTAATTTGATTTTCTGTCGTTTTGGTACCCTGTGTTGGTAGTCGAGCCCTCGAGACTTTCACGACAATTGAGAGTCGCCAATGTGTCGAGTGGGTTTATTGTGGCTCGAAGAAAATCGACCACGAGTCAATTGCCCTAAAAAGTTCTGAAAACTACCTGGTAGTCTAGGTCACACTAAAAGCACGCCGGAGTGAAATTAACCGTCGATTTGAGTCAGATTTCAGAAATCGAAAGTTCAGTGATGTCACAAGCTATTTTAGGAACGTCAACTCAGCCTCAGAAGATTTTTCGGAGATTCGGGAGATTTTACGGAAAACCGTTTCGGACGTCGCGGAAGTTTGGCCGAAGTTCAGATTGGCTAAATTAATAGGAAATTTGACTTTTGGGTCGAGCCTGTGTGTGTCGGAGATTTATAGAAAATTTCTTGGGATTTTTCTACGTCGAAATTGGACCTCAATTTGGGAATTTATTGGAGAAATTGAAGTTTTTATGGTGAAATTCGTATCATCCCCTCACTCTAGCATTTTTGGACTAGTTGAGAGGTTATGGAAGTCATTTGGATAGTCTAATGAGGGCCAAGTGTTTTTACTTGGCTAAGAATGATTCATGGAGATATTCTTGCAAAATATCAAGCTAAGGACCACCTCTTCCTCATCCTCTTCCCAAACTGCCGTGAGCTGCTTCTCTTCCTTTCCATTTCTTTTCTTCGCACGAGCTCTCTTTCCACCAGCCCTTTTTCTTTCATTTTCGGTGGATGAGCTACGATGGCCTTTCTCTCAATTTGTTGTTTTGAAGACCGCACGCCCCTGCTCCACTACACTTTGTCTTCTTCGGTCAAGCTTTCCTTCAATTTTTCTGCCGTTGAAGACCCTGCAGCTTGTCTCCACGCGGCAGCTCCACCCACTGAACTATTACGTTCAGTTTAGTCAACCAGCGAAGCTGGTGTTGACCGTGAGGCCTCCACTCACGGAAATTCCCAACCAGTGTCTTCGTACGTCCAGTGAAAATCCCACCGAAGCCCACGTCTTCCCTCCACCGAACACTTCTCAGTTTTGGTCTTCACGCCCGCACCTCCTTAAGCGCGCGCGCCGCTCCTCCACTCACGAAGACTCCTCCGTTTGTTGACCGAAGAAGCACCGCCCCCAACGTCTTAAATCTCGGCCGCGTCCACTTGTCGTCAACGCACCTCCATCGGGCGAGATTTCCTTAGCCGCATCCACGGGATATCTTCCTTGCAGCTGCCGTGTTGTCCACTCGCGAAATCAACCCACATCTTGGTCAAATTCGGTGATACCTCGGCGGTTTGTTGACCACCGAGTGAAATCCCTGCAGCTGCGTTCGTGTCTTCTCCAGCAGCGGGGACCCCACCAAAACCTCGAAGCAGCTCCACGCCTCACCGAACCGCACGTCATTAGCTCCTTGGACCACCGAAGCCGCAAGCCCAGCCCAGCGAATTCCAAGCCCAGTCGTCTGTGTATCTTCAGCCCATCTACAGAGGCATTTCTAGCCCAGCATAAATTGGATTAGAAGCCCAGTAATTTCAGTCTTTTGGGCCCAGCAAAGACAGGCCAATTCAGTTTTATTTCAAGCCCATTTTCAGCAAATCAATTGCAGCCCAGCTCATAGCTTGAAGCCCATCTTCGTAGCAGGCCCAATCCAACTTGGGTCTGGCCCAAAAGTAAGAACAAATCTCAGTTGGGCTGAGATTTGTTGGGCCAAGGTCAAGGCCCGGTCCCAAGCCTGCCGGTGTTGTCGAAAGTCCGATTTCGGCCGCCGTCGCGTCGCCGTTGCGGTGATTCGGTCTCCGCGTTTGTCAAGTGAGTTTTACTCACTAATGCTTTATTAGTTTGCTAATTATGCTTAAGGTTGGTTAGATTTAATTAAGTGCAATTAGGTGGTTAGATTAGGTTAGAACAATTAGTTTAGTGACTTGAGGATGCATGTTAGGTGGTTAGACCTAGCTATTAGCAAGTATAAATATTTGGTTATTTATTGAATGTATCTCGGGATTCTTCCCGACCCGTTTCGGGCTCCAATAAGGCAATATGGGCCTAAATTGGATTTTTAATGTTTATTTATTTATTTTCGAAATTAATTATTTAATTAATTATTTTTCCGGAAATTCAACCGGGATGGCCGGTGACCGGAATTTCGTGCCGATTGTCGTGGTGCAGACCGTTTATTTATTTGAGCTCTACGTTGTGCGGAATTGAATTTATTGTGGAATTTTAGGAATTGTCCTAAATTGTTTATTATTGAATATTTGATTGATGGATGGTTGAGTATGGGTATATAGCGCCAGTACGTTGATGGGCTATGTAGTAGGGAGAATGGTGAGACCAATCAGGTACGATATGATTGGACATACGTGGTTCGGTGATTGGAAGTATCACTGGCGAAAACGGCGCCTTAAAGAACGCACGTAAATGACTTATAGACACACGTGGTTCGGTGGTTATGGGAATATCACTGGTGAAAACGGCGCCTTAAAGAACGCACGGTGTTGTCTATAGCCGATGTCACCTTGGCGAAAACGACGCCCTTGAAAGGACACGTGGTTCGGTGATCAAGGTTATCACTGGTGAAAACGGCGCCTTAAAGAACGCACGGTGTCGGTGATCGGTATGTCATTGGCGAAAACGACGCCCAAGAAACACATGTGATTTGGTGAATGAGTACACCACTGAGAAAGCGTGGTATGGGTGGGAATGACCTAGAAAGGGTCTGGCTGACATGTAATCGACTTAGTCGATTGATCAATGCTTGATCGGATGTCGTGAATTGTTTGAATATCTATGTTTAACCTTGAATTGCAGGTTGGAACTGAGGCTAAGGTAAGTCCTCTGACTCGTGTTGTGCTTAGGCAACCGTATGGCATATTAGTTTACTAATCGAGTCGTAGGGGGTAGGACTCGCTGAGACGTGGTCTCATTGGTTATTGAATAACCATTTCAGGACCCTGAGGAGAAGCTAAGGAAGGGGAACTTGAAGAGGAGAAAGACTTTATAAGAGGAAGAAGATGATCCAGAGAGGGATCTTAAATATAACCCGGATGTGGATTGAGATCCCATCCCTTTTGTGAACCCTGTCTTGCCATAGATAGGTGTGAGACTTTTATGCTGTAAATAGTATTGTAAATATACTATGAGTTGTGTTGTTAATGAAAGTGTGGTTGTGAATTTTAATATGAAAAATATGGCCTGCTTTCCTATCCCATTGTTTTATTGTCTGGGGATTTATAACTGCTTCTGCATGTGCTTAATAAAAAGAAAGGGTCGGCGATACATAGTCCTGGGATATCGCATTATAAAATCGACCAAGTAGAAGGATGTGCGCGCGTCCGAGGATCGGGGCGTGACATCCCCTTTTTGTGGTATCAGAGCGAAGTTCTAGATTGGAGTGATAAGGAGCGTTGACCATGGGATAGTCAGTAGGAAAGGTCTTTAAATTCATGCTGGTGCATGTCTGTGTTAGCTGAGTGTTAAAATTGTTTATTCTGTGTGGATCGCTCACCTTCTAATCCAGTGTGGGTTTGGAAGTCGGGTTGCAGTGTAAAGACTGAACCATGAGCGAGCAGGAGCAGAGAACTCCTAGTAAGAGGACAATGTCCTTTGTAACTCGGGATGATGCACTGACTAAGGTCAGTACCTGAGGTGGTTGTGGCAGAGTGTTGACTCTGGCCAGCTCGAGTGTAAGAGTACCACCGCAGGTTGGTACTAGTGTAGCAGCGTCGAATGATCCTAAGTTCGATAGGATTGTTCTGATGCTAGTGTTCCTTGGGTTCTAGATGAGCCAGTAAGATCAAGATCAAGTTATTGTTGTTGCCACCTTTGCTGAGGTTCAACCTGGAAGGATGATCAGGGAATAGATTTTGATATCTGAGTCAAGATTCAGTGCAGGCAGACTTGGAATTTGGTTAGGGAAAAGACTGATGTTGGGAGAAGAGCATTCTATTCCACTTAATAGGAAGGGTGGAATAGTCAGGTCAACATTCAGACGAATGGAACTTGTTGTTCCATGGAAGATGGTATGGATCAGTCTCGTTTATTCTGAGGACGGGAATTCGTGGTAAGTGTCGCCAGCATGGATAGCGAGTTATGGGTTGTCCGCATAAGTAGATGAAAGCTCGACAACGGTTACTGCTGTCACCGTCGATAAGACAGGTCAGAAAAAGTGCTTCATAGAATGCACTATGGAATTTTGGGATAGGTCTCTGATGCAAGAAACAGTGCACGCTAGCACTTGATAGGAGATAAAAGATGCACCATATAGGTGTCAGAATCGTAGAAGGAAGTATGGATAAATCCAGTGTCCGAGTATGACTAGAACATGTTGTGATGATGACTAGCATGGCCATCAGGTGAAGGATTGTCAGTGGAAGTCCAAGGTAGCATAGGCATCGCTACTGTGGCAGAACGCCACTAGGATGGCGAAAGGAATGGGAGTAGAATTGATCTTGCACCGATTAGAGAAAGAATGTATTTGAGGTGATTTTATCAGAGTAACGTAGCAGAGTTTTGTGCTGAGTTCGTAGAACTTAAAGTGTTGAAGTAAAAGTGAAAGAGAAGGGAATCACTAGCAATAGTTGTGCGTGACTAGTTGCTGAGGTGTGAGTTTGACGCCACATGAATAGTGTGAGTTCATAAAGCATCTTGTGATAAGGAATCATGGTCATGGAATAATCCAGTTTAGTCTATTAGTTTGTGAAAATAGCAAGATTATTAAGAGTCGAAAAGAATCTTCGATTTCATTAATCTCGTTGGCTAAAGACAATCCGTTTGTTAGACGGAGGTTGCCAAGATTGATTTGACAGCTGTAGTGGATGTGTCAGTTAAGAAATAGAATGAGAAGAAGGTGGCCGTGATACAAAAAATTTATAAGATGGTTCCAAAGGAATTGCTTGGGTTACCGCCAGAAAGAAAGATTGAAATTGCAATTGAGATAGCACCAGGATAGAGCCGCTCTCGAAGACTTCTTACCAGCTGTTGTTGTCTAAAGTGGTAGAATTGAAGATGCAGATGTGAAGATTGATGAATGAGGAATTCGTGTATATCGGTGCATCACTTTTGGGAAACATCAGTTTTGTTTATGAGAAGAAGAAAGATGGTTTATTGCGAGTGTGCATCAACTATCATCAACTCAATTAGGTGAAGATCAAGGACAAGTGTTCTTTGCCAAGGATCAATGAATGGTGTGACTAGTTATAAAGAGTATTGATGTTTTAAAGGTCGACTTGAGATTATGAAGTCGTTAGTTACGAACCAGGAAGGAGGTTGTACGAAAGACAGCTGTTCGTACTTGATATGGTCTTTACGAGAGTATTGTAAGATCGTTTGGCTTGGTGAACACTCCAGTTTCTGTCATGGATTTGACAAACAGAACGTTCAATGAATAAGTGGATCATCAGTTTGTGATTGTGTTCGTTGATGACATCTTGGTCTATGCGAGAAGTGATGAGGAGCATGAGAATCATCTGAGATTAGTGCTTCAGACCTTAAGAACTCATCACCTGTATGCTAAGTTTAGCAAATGCGAGTTTTGGTTGACTCGTGTTGTGTTCTTAGGTCATGTGATTTCCTGAGAAGGAATCTCTGTCGACCCAAGCAAGATAGAAGCCGTGATCAAGTGGCCGAGACCGACATCAATGACAGAAATCAGAAGTTTTCTAGGGGTTAGCAGGTTATTTCAGATGGTTTATAGAAGGGTTCTCATCGATAGCATCGCCTCTAACAAAGCTCCCGAAGAAAAATGAGAAGTTCATATGGTCAGACAAGTGCGAGCGTAGTTTCCAAGAGCTGAAGGAAAAGCTGACTACCGCACCGGTACTGACAATTCCATCTGGTCCTGGAGGATTCGAGATCTATAGTGATGTGTCTTTTAGAGGGTTGGGTTGCGTGTTGATGCAACATGGCAGAGTTGTTGCATACGCCTCCCGTCAGTTGAGACCTTATAAATTGAACTATCCAATGCATGACTTAGAGCTCGCCGCGATTATCTTTGCCTTGAAGATTTGGAGACATTACTTGTGCGGGGAAAAGTTTCAGATCTTCACAGACCATCAGAGTCTCAAGTATTGATTCTCTCAGAAGGAGTTGAACATGAGACAGCGCAGATGGATGGAATTGCTGAAAGACTACGACTGTGATATTTTATATCACCCAGGAAAGGCGAACAAGGTCGCCGATGCTTTAAGTCGAAAGTCTTCAGTGGCTCATATATTGATTAAGGAGTGGAACTTAATCGAGAGAGCTCGGGATTCGGTATTCAAATTTGAGGTAGGCCACCTCTCGAGTTTTATGGCCGCCCTCAGAATTGAACCGGATGTTCAGGTTAGAATCAAACAACTCCAACCGACAGACCCAGATGTACAGAGAATTCTCCAGGAAGACGCAGAGAAAAGAAAGGCTGATTTTCAGATTTCTGATGACGGGACACTAAGATTCCAAGGACGATTGGTTGTACCTGATGATGTAGAGCTTAGAGAAGAAATCTTATCTGAAGCACATCGTAGTAGTTACAGCATTCATCCTGGAAGCACTAAGATGTATCAGAATCTACGTCAACATTATTGGTGGTCAGGTATGAAGGCGGATATCGCCAAACATGTGGCCAAGTGTTTGACATGTCAACAAGTAAAAGCTCAGCATTGCAAGCCGGGAGGACTCCTGCAACCTCTCGCGATTCCAGAATGGAAATGGGAGCATATCACGATGGATTTCGTGACTGGACTACCAAGGAGTCAGAGAGGGAATGATTCGATCTGGGTGGTAGTCGATAGACTGACAAAGTCGGTTCACTTCATTGCAGTTCGAAAGGACCACAGTTTGGATAGGCACGCAGACCTATATGTGCGCCAAGTGGTTCGAACGCATGGAGTGCCGGTTACGATAACATCTGATAGAGACCCGAGGTTTACTGCTGCTTTTTGGAAGAGCTTACAGAGTGCTCTTGGTACAAAGCTTCAGTACAGTACGGCATATCATCCTCAGACGGATGGCCAGTCCGAGAGGACAATTCAGACCCTCGAGGACATGCTGAGAGCATGTGTTATAGACTTCAAAGGAAGTTGGGAAGATCAGCTTCATCTCGTGGAATTTGCCTACAACAACAGTTATCAGCAGAGTATTCAGATGGCCCCATTTGAAGCGTTGTATGGCAGAGCATGCAGAACACCAGTATGTTGGGATGAAGTCGGGGAAAGAAAGATAACAGGCCCAGAGTTGGTTCAGCAGTCAGTAGATGCCGTGACAGTGATCAGAGACAGATTAAAGACAGCGCAGAGCAGGCAGAAAAGTTATGCAGATAAGCGTCGAAGGTCTTTGGAATTCCAAGTTGGTGATCACGTTTTTCTGAAGGTGTCACCAATGAAGGGAACTTCGCACTTTGGTAAGAAAGGCAAACTGAGTCCGAGGTACGTAGGTCCGTTTGAGATTCTTGAGAGAATCGGGACCTTAGCGTATCGTCTTGCGTTGCCGCCAAGATTGGCGCAAGTGCATGACGTCTTTCACGTGTCGATGTTAAGGAAGTATGAGCCTGACCCGACCCACGTACTCAATTTTGAAGAATTGGACGTGGATGACCGTGTGTCATACGTAGAAAGACCGGTCCAGATTGTCGATCGCAAAGAGCAAGTTCTGCGTACAAAGACTATTTCCTTAGTCAAAGTGGTCTGGCAACACCACGGTACAGAAGGAGCGACATGGGAGACTGAGGAGTCAATGAGAGAGTTGTACCCCCACCTTTTTTATCAAGTCTTGTAAGGTTTAAATTTCGAGGACGAAATTTTTATAAGAGGGGAAGAGTTGTGACATCCAGAATTTTCAGTATTGTTTTCTGTTAAATTAATCGGGCATTTCATTGACGTGTCTATAGGGTTGTTCTCAGAGCTGATCACTCTCGAGATAACTAGACTAGCTGGGTATGCCATTAAAGGATATTAAGGCAATAGACTTGAGAATTCGACCAGGAAGCGACTTCTCGACCGTGTTCATCTTTAGAGGTCATTACTGCACAGTAAAGATCGAATTGAGATCAGAGATAGGTCGGTTCGACTGAGATGTGTGGCCGATCGTGGGTGACTCCACTAAATTGGAAAATTCTCGTCGACCGGCACTAATTTGATTTTCTGTCGTTTTGGTACCTTGTGTTGGTAGTCGAGCCCTCGAGACTTTCACGACAATTGAGAGTCGCCAATGTGTCGAGTGGGTTTATTGTGGCTCGAAGAAAATCGACCACGAGTCAATTGCCCTAAAAAGTTCTGAAAACTACCTGGTAGTCTAGGTCACACTAAAAGCACGCCGGAGTGAAATTAACTGTCGATTTGAGTCAGATTTCAGAAATCGAAAGTTCAGTGATGTCACAAGCTATTTTAGGAACGTTAACTCAGCCTCAGAAGATTTTTCGGAGATTCGGGAGATTTTACGGAAAACCGTTTCGGACGTCGCGGAAGTTTGGCCGAAGTTCAGATTGGCTAAATTAATAGGAAATTTGACTTTTGGGTCGAGCCTGTGTGTGTCGGAGATTTATAGAAAATTTCTTGGGATTTTTCTACGTCGAAATTGGACCTCAATTTGGGAATTTATTGGAGAAATTGAAGTTTTTATGGTGAAATTCGTATCATCCCCTCACTCTAGCATTTTTGGACTAGTTGAGAGGTTATGGAAGTCATTTGGATAGTCTAATGAGGGCCAAGTGTTTTTACTTGGCTAAGAATGATTCATGGAGATATTCTTGCAAAATATCAAGCTAAGGACCACCTCTTCCTCATCCTCTTCCCAAACTGCCGTGAGCTGCTTCTCTTCCTTTCCATTTCTTTTCTTCGCACGAGCTCTCTTTCCACCAGCCCTTTTTCTTTCATTTTCGGTGGATGAGCTACGATGGCCTTTCTCTCAATTTGTTGTTTTGAAGACCGCACGCCCCTGCTCCACTACACTTTGTCTTCTTCGGTCAAGCTTTCCTTCAATTTTTCTGCCGTTGAAGACCCTGCAGCTTGTCTCCACGCGGCAGCTCCACCCACTGAACTATTACGTTCAGTTTAGTCAACCAGCGAAGCTGGTGTTGACCGTGAGGCCTCCACTCACGGAAATTCCCAACCAGTGTCTTCGTACGTCCAGTGAAAATCCCACCGAAGCCCACGTCTTCCCTCCACCGAACACTTCTCAGTTTTGGTCTTCACGCCCGCACCTCCTTAAGCGCGCGCGCCGCTCCTCCACTCACGAAGACTCCTCCGTTTGTTGACCGAAGAAGCACCGCCCCCAACGTCTTAAATCTCGGCCGCGTCCACTTGTCGTCAACGCACCTCCATCGGGCGAGATTTCCTTAGCCGCATCCACGGGATATCTTCCTTGCAGCTGCCGTGTTGTCCACTCGCGAAATCAACCCACATCTTGGTCAAATTCGGTGATACCTCGGCGGTTTGTTGACCACCGAGTGAAATCCCTGCAGCTGCGTTCGTGTCTTCTCCAGCAGCGGGGACCCCACCAAAACCTCGAAGCAGCTCCACGCCTCACCGAACCGCACGTCATTAGCTCCTTGGACCACCGAAGCCGCAAGCCCAGCCCAGCGAATTCCAAGCCCAGTCGTCTGTGTATCTTCAGCCCATCTACAGAGGCATTTCTAGCCCAGCATAAATTGGATTAGAAGCCCAGTAATTTCAGTCTTTTGGGCCCAGCAAAGACAGGCCAATTCAGTTTTATTTCAAGCCCATTTTCAGCAAATCAATTGCAGCCCAGCTCATAGCTTGAAGCCCATCTTCGTAGCAGGCCCAATCCAACTTGGGTCTGGCCCAAAAGTAAGAACAAATCTCAGTTGGGCTGAGATTTGTTGGGCCAAGGTCAAGGCCCGGTCCCAAGCCTGCCGGTGTTGTCGAAAGTCCGATTTCGGCCGCCGTCGCGTCGCCGTTGCGGTGATTCGGTCTCCGCGTTTGTCAAGTGAGTTTTACTCACTAATGCTTTATTAGTTTGCTAATTATGCTTAAGGTTGGTTAGATTTAATTAAGTGCAATTAGGTGGTTAGATTAGGTTAGAACAATTAGTTTAGTGACTTGAGGATGCATGTTAGGTGGTTAGACCTAGCTATTAGCAAGTATAAATATTTGGTTATTTATTGAATGTATCTCGGGATTCTTCCCGACCCGTTTCGGGCTCCAATAAGGCAATATGGGCCTAAATTGGATTTTTAATGTTTATTTATTTATTTTCGAAATTAATTATTTAATTAATTATTTTTCCGGAAATTCAACCGGGATGGCCGGTGACCGGAATTTCGTGCCGATTGTCGTGGTGCAGACCGTTTATTTATTTGAGCTCTACGTTGTGCGGAATTGAATTTATTGTGGAATTTTAGGAATTGTCCTAAATTGTTTATTATTGAATATTTGATTGATGGATGGTTGAGTATGGGTATATAGCGCCAGTACGTTGATGGGCTATGTAGTAGGGAGAATGGTGAGACCAATCAGGTACGATATGATTGGACATACGTGGTTCGGTGATTGGAAGTATCACTGGCGAAAACGGCGCCTTAAAGAACGCACGTAAATGACTTATAGACACACGTGGTTCGGTGGTTATGGGAATATCACTGGTGAAAACGGCGCCTTAAAGAACGCACGGTGTTGTCTATAGCCGATGTCACCTTGGCGAAAACGACGCCCTTGAAAGGACACGTGGTTCGGTGATCAAGGTTATCACTGGTGAAAACGGCGCCTTAAAGAACGCACGGTGTCGGTGATCGGTATGTCATTGGCGAAAACGACGCCCGAGAAACACATGTGATTTGGTGAATGAGTACACCACTGAGAAAGCGTGGTATGGGTGGGAATGACCTAGAAAGGGTCTGGCTGACATGTAATCGACTTAGTCGATTGATCAATGCTTGATCGGATGTCGTGAATTGTTTGAATATCTATGTTTAACCTTGAATTGCAGGTTGGAACTGAGGCTAAGGTAAGTCCTCTGACTCGTGTTGTGCTTAGGCAACCGTATGGCATATTAGTTTACTAATCGAGTCGTAGGGGGTAGGACTCGCTGAGACGTGGTCTCATTGGTTATTGAATAACCATTTCAGGACCCTGAGGAGAAGCTAAGGAAGGGGAACTTGAAGAGGAGAAAGACTTTATAAGAGGAAGAAGATGATCCAGAGAGGGATCTTAAATATAACCCGGATGTGGATTGAGATCCCATCCCTTTTGTGAACCCTGTCTTGCCATAGATAGGTGTGAGACTTTTATGCTGTAAATAGTATTGTAAATATACTATGAGTTGTGTTGTTAATGAAAGTGTGGTTGTGAATTTCAATATGAAAAATATGGCCTGCTTTCCTATCCCATTGTTTTATTGTCTGGGGATTTATAACTGCTTCTGCATGTGCTTAATAAAAAGAAAGGGTCGGCGATACATAGTCCTGGGATATCGCATTATAAAATCGACCAAGTAGAAGGATGTGCGCGCGTCCGAGGATCGGGGCGTGACAGAGGGAGGAAGAGTTTGCATCATAGGGTTTGCCGCTTCAAAGATCCCTTCGAGAGCTTACGCTTATTACAAGCCGAAAGATATGTGGTATGTCAATTGAAAGAGAGAAGATGGTGTCTAAAGAGAAGAAAATGGTGCATATTTGAAACAACACGGTGAAATAAAGCCAAATAATTTTGCCCATTTATTGTCTTGGACCGATATGTGTACATCATTGCAAGTCTCTTGTATTTTAATAACCTAGGTTGGTAATGAAAAGACCTAATTAGCCTTCCATTTTTTTTTTTGTAAAAGCTAAAAAGAATCTAACACAATTAGAATATATATTTTTTCCATAAATGTAAAAAGCCCATAAAATCATTGAGTACTGAACCTTAGGTATGTTAATATTACAAAGGAAACTTGAAATAAGTTGTGGCAAGTGAAATTTAGAAAAACAAATGATGCACTTTTGTGCCTTTTTCTTCATCTAAAATATTGATAATGAAGTCAATAATATTCAATTCGACTGGGTTTGGAAGCAACATGGATCCACAATCTATTTATCGAAGAAAGTAAATGAAATTATTGTATATATAACTTGTATACTTAATGCCATAGCTTATCGTAATCCATTGTAACAAAGCTTGAATTAAAAAAAAAAAGGACATTTGCTAAATATTGTCTCAATATTGAGCATTCAAGTTATGTGCAGTAACGATGCACTGAAACTTTTAATTGATTTGCGCAATATACAATTACCTAAGACTAGTAGAGGATTCTGCTTTTATACTAAAAAAGGAAAATAATGAATTCCAATCAAACTTAAGGAATGTTAGCTAGCACCAATACCATTTAGGCGGACAACTTATATGTCATATAGGATGATGTGTGATTAGAAATACTATAAACAGGATAACAATCAAGGGATTAACAATTTTATAGATGTACCTATTAAAATATAAATGGGTTTTAGGAAATGAATTGATCCTTATCTCTTAGGTAAATTCAATCCAAAAATTAAATGCTCATTACCCTATAGCATTAAATGCCAGATTTTGAGTATTAGACTACCATGAATGGGTTTTGTTTATTTTGAGGCATCATTTAATACAACCTGATTACATTAACCATATTGAATTATCGATTTAGCTTGATTATTTCATTCACTTAGCCATAACATCTTATAATAAAATGCAAAATAACTCCTTCTGTAGCGCAAGAAAAGGAACAGGTGCTTGCTTCTACAAGATCTGGCATATACATATCTAGAAATGCTAATAAGTGGCATGCTGTTAATATGTACCTAGGAGGAACAAATAGATTGTTATATGCACATTGTCAGTCAAATTAATTACTACAAATGTTTGCTAATCACCATATCCATGTACATCAGGTAAGGCTCCATCAATTGAATGACATGTGTAGCACCCAAAGTTACTTTATGTATGCGACCTTATGATCTAAATGCTGGATTTGTCATATCTAAATCAAGAGCTTAACAATTCAATCACTCTTTGGGGATTGAATAAATAATCTTCAACTTTTTACAAAACAATCTTACTCATCTAGTTAGATACCTAAAAAATCCAATAACTTGTGTGCCGATCCATGTATCACATCACTTTAATTAGTCTAAGGGTATTGACGAGCCTGTTCTATGTCATGTACTATTCATTTCCCTGACATATGTCTCGAGTTCCATTTGTTATATAAAGCCCGACAAGTTGTGGGTTTTATCTTTTTCTCTCATCTTTTTCAATTGTATTTCTCTTTTATATTTTCTATGATTGCATGGTAGATTTACTGCTTTCCTTGATTGTTTACTTACTGTCCCATAATTTCAATTCCATTGATTGCTTTCTTTTATGTTTTTCTAGAAATAGAATAGAATAAAAATGACTAACCACGCATGATCGCTTAGTTTAGGACAAACGTTCCTGAAAATGAAAAAAGAAATTCCTGGACATGTTAGGAAAATACAACATACTGTTTAGGTACCAAAAGGGTGCTAATAGAAATATTAGTGTAACCCAAGTTTCGAAACCTAGATATTTGGTTGCATAGGAATCGAGGGAACATTCCCGACCCTCTATTGGTGAGGGATTCGAGAGCGGCGAGATCGGGTTGCGACAAAGTGCACATTTTGAAACTTTTGGCACTAAAATATCCACTCATGCCAAGTTTTGGCATTCCTGGTGTACTTTTTCCCTTGAAAAATTCAATATGAAGAATTGTATAGTATTCAATACACAATGGAGTGCAAAGCCAAGCTTTCGAAGTTTAATGATAGTGTTGATGTTGATTCAACATACAACAAAAGCTTAAGATATTTGTCATCTCATCTTAAAGCTACAAAAAGGGATAAGTGCAGCGGAAGTCCTAAAACTTGTCACGAGAATGCATTTGAGTCCTAAAACTTGCAAAAAAGTGCAAATAAGTCCTAAAACTTGTCAAAACATTTCATTTGAGTCCTAAAATCGATGCTGTTAGTTTTATTAACGGAAAATGCTGACGTGGCATTTTAAATTATTTTTTATTTTCCAGCTGGCTTTTTAAAATAATTTTGTATTCAATTTAAAAAAATTATTTAAAAACTAAAATTCAATTTTTAAAAAAATTGTTAAAAAAAGAAAAGGGCAGGATTCACCGGCCGCCTATTGCCGGAGGGGCCGGCAACGGTTGTCGGCCGCCCCCCAACCAGGGCGAGGGCGTCTAGATCTACGCACGCCAGCCCTCACAAGGGGCCGGTGAGCCCTTGCTCGGAATTATGGATGGTTCGACTCAACAAGTCGAGATGGCTATTTTCCAAGGCTTCCTAGGATTCTAGGGTAACATTTCTTGTCATACAATCTTCCACTTATTGGTAGCTTCGAGTACACTATGAGGTATGAAGAAATCACCTTGTATGAAAAGATATAGTTAAGATGTGATGACATGATCACATCACACCAATTCCCCAATTTAGGACATTTTTTAACACACAACTTACGTATGTATCTCAACAATAACAGCATAGAATAAAGAGAAAAAAAATTCATCGATGAGTCCACAAATAAAAAACAGCTTTTTTCCTATTTTTGACAACTCAACAGAGAATAAATTCTCATGCTTTAATGAATATACAAATGTATAGGAGATACTATTAATTTCCGTGGTCTCCTTTGGTGGTTTCCATAAGGATTAAACAAACCATGGATTTTACTCAAAAATAAAATCTATCAAAATAATCATTGACTATATATACAAAGATATAAATAAGATGTGATGACATGATCATTCTTTCTCGATTCATTTGAAAGATAGTTATATTACCAGATGCATATTCTTAGTTGTTTTAGAAAGTATTAAACAAGAATTACTTGTGAGTCGTCCATACGAATGTCAATTCCAAAAGCCATAAAATATCCACGACGATATTTATAGTTTATCATTTGATAATGAAATAGTGAATTGCGAATAGTAACGATACCAATTAAAAGAAATAAGTTCTTGTACATTGATAATGTTAACCATTACAGAATCAACCATCTAAATAATTACAAAAGCTAATTAATTACCTAAAAGTGAATATAACTGGTAATAGTGCCTACAGTTGGAGAAAGATACTGCAAGTTAGGCCTCTTCTTAAGCCTCATGTTGGATGCTCGATTGGTAATGGCCAATAAGCGTGCCTTTGGCACGATAACTGACACTCATATGGCTGTCTCTTCTGATCAGTATCCTAAAAGAATAGCCTATGATGCTGGTCTAAGCCTCCATGCCAAGGTTAGGCGATATGTCCGCGACTCTGATTGGGCATGGTCTCGTACCAAATGAGAACCTAATGGGAATTTAACCTGTTATTTGAGATACTCAACCTAATCACCTAGTCGAGTTCTATGTCACAGAAAATGAATCCAGAAATGGTTTGTTTTCTAATGTGACAATTCCAGGAAAATATGGCAGCGGATACTTGAACAGTGGGAGATAAATGCCCCCATTACGTTCCCAATTTCGTTATTTCGACTCACTAGCTCCTATACTGATGACAACAATTTGAAGAGAGTCTTTAATCTCAATAAAGATTATAAGCCACCAAAAACAACTGGAAAGAAAACATAGGCTTTATTCTCATTCCACTTTCTCTATCCCCGGCTGACAAACAAGGCTTCATGATTCATAGTTCAATTTACAAAAGTTTCAAGAACAGATATCATCCAACAAGTTTGCTGTATGAAATGTAAATAAACTCAGTTGCACTGATTGGATAAACCAAGTTAGATATTTGTGAAGAAACATTTGAACTAATGCATGTCATTTTATGCTCTTCGTTAAATCATGGATGGATGAGCTGGTGCAAAGTGATAGCTGTCTTTCTCAACTAATCAAAGCAATCTTCCACTCAAGCAGATTTGCCTCTTGTAGGAGTCTCTTCATCACTCACTAAATGCATCATCTTTGTTCTCACTGCTTGACTACAAGGATTTCTCCCCTCCAAGTTCGCTTTCTATAAAAAAAAAATCAAGTAATCAAATAATTAGCATATATAAGGAGCCCATTTTTTCTCTTAAGTTGTAAGATTTGCTTCAAAGGAATAACCTTGTGCCCCCGATCCACTACAGAAGAAGTTTGTGAGGTTGTTGCGTGATTCCTCCAAAAAACGTTTAATGTTGGTTTATGAATTTGCGTTTTCAACACTGGTATAGTCAACACTTATGCTAATTTCAGGTTGAGCATTCGGAAACTTCTTTGCATTAGAGATCTTAAATAACTTGGATGGAGGAATTTCTTCTTTCTTGGAAGACATATTTCTCTTCGATGAACCTTTTGCTTCAGTACTAGGACCTTGCTCCTAAATTGGCACCCAAATGAAGTGTCACTAAATAAAAAATAACTAGTTCACATTTTTACTTATTTAGGGTTTTAATAACTCACTTGTACAGAATGATTCCTTGATGTCTCCTTAGCAATGAAAGCCTCCATTATAAACTCAACAACCTCAATAGTTGAGCGAAACATCCTACTTAATTGTCCATGACGATAGAACTGCAAAGATAGTAATTTCATTAGCTTCGTTAGCATTGGATAAATTCCCAAAAATCATCTGCAAAGCTATTACTCATCAAAAGGTGTAAAGAAAGTTACTACACTTAATAATAAAATAGGTGATAAAGTAAAAATAAGATTTTTTTCAATCCTTTATGCCAACATACATTGCTAGATAATTCATTTGATCTCCTTGCAATGTCTAAAAGATAACAAATCACTCGAATATATAGTACTTCTTTCGAAACTTTGATACTATTAAGGAAAGCAGAATCAACAAAAGTTTTGACTATGCAATTACCAAATCTAATTTTCCATTTGCACGTTGTCTACATTCAATATGCCACTCTTGAAGCCTCTCTTCAAATGAAGATTGATGTTGGATATTCTGCAACCAATAGTTAATAGTGGCATCACAAAAATGAATGAACTCTAAAGATTTATAGATATATAAATTGAGATATTGATGTGAATTTAAATGTAAAAACATAAAGAAGAAATTCTAGAAGACACCTTGCTCGAGTCTGTCCCAATTTGACAATCTGGGGGTAGTACGAAAGATACAATCTCTTCCCCAACTAGTGTGCTTTTAGCCCTAGTTTTGGCTTTGGATGAAGATGGATTTGATTGTGCCTAGGATTTAATCATATGTCATTTATCAATCAATATTCACTCCAACTCGGAAATGTTGTTCAAATCTTCACAATGCATATGTGAACAATATATAAAAAATCATCGAAATAAAAATTACCTTGATATTCAAGGCATTTATCCCGCCATAATGTTCCGGTATACTATACGATATTGGATCCAGGTCAAGCACCTCATCTGAACTTTTTCTCAATTGTGAAGCAACTTCCTACAATCATGAATCATCAGTATTATACCTTATTATCAGAGAATGGAATATTTATGACTTATAGTCAAAGTCAAACAATTGTGAACATATGTACTATATTTATACATAGATCATGTAGTTGTAACTTATTGCAAATGAAATCAAGTTGCGCACTTCATGTATACATCCAGGTTTATCAAATATACTTAAAAAATCAAGATGGAGTCATGTGCATCACAATGCTATGCTATGTCAATCTTTTTGTGAAGACTTCCACATTCAAAAACTAAGTATTGAAAAATATTGCATTTG
The DNA here is from genome assembly GCA_019915185.1 of Eucalyptus camaldulensis. Classification (NCBI taxonomy): domain Eukaryota; kingdom Viridiplantae; phylum Streptophyta; class Magnoliopsida; order Myrtales; family Myrtaceae; genus Eucalyptus; species Eucalyptus camaldulensis. The sequence continues at coordinate 19,051,134 of JAHSVA010000005.1, forward strand.
TGTCATAGTCTATCTCACAAAATATCAAAGAACAAAATAAACCTTACAAGATATTTATATCCAAAAAATAACTTTATAGAAAGTTATAACTTACATTGTCTATTGCTCTAAGAGATGTATATACTCGGTCACGTTCTCCTCCTTGATTTGGAATGTCTTGTTTCTTTGAACCACATGCTTCATTCGATCCAATCATAACATGACACTTGTTTATAGTGGAGACTGACCAATTAACCTGTAAGGATGAAAGAGGTAGAAAAGTATAAGATATGAGTAAAAAAATTATCAAAGCATATACAACTATGTTAATCATTAAATGCTACCCAATGATTCAAAATGGAAAAAATATATATGCTGCAAAATAGGATCTTGAACTATATTCATTATATTACACTAATTTAGGATTCTCACTATTTGAGCATTATCATGTAATTGTAATTATGCATTTAGATATCTTTCTATATGATGGGACTAAATTTCTATGCACTAGAATAATAGACACTAATGTTCAAGGTTCTAGTTTGACTGTACACATTAGTAATGTATACAGAACTCATTTCCTTTAACCGGTATTATTCCTTCTATATTAATAATGTTTACCATGACAAATTTTATGTGTGATTAATTACAAAATCTAATAAAGATTTGGCATTTCAAAGAACTGTCATTTGTGTTATTGTCCAACGAATAACGAATAACATTCATTAATCGAACTATGTAAAGGGTTGTACATTCAAACCACCCAAACCTAGAACAAGATTATCTATCCTTCCAATGTATATAAGCAAAAGCAACCTATTGGCCATTTTAATTCTATCATATGCAAAGTCATATTCTGGTATACATGCATTTTATAAATCTGCATACTCATAAAAAAATATGGACGCACCAAAGACATATGAACATATTGATATTGATACATATAAATATATATGTAATTTTTTTTGTCAATAAAATATTTAAACATTTTTTAAACATTTTATACAATAACGAAATTGAAAAATTGTCCAAAATGTCTCAAATCCAACGGTCGATTCAATCATAAACCTTTAAATTTTACCAATTTAGTTAGAAATATTTTGACAATATGCTAATGTAATTTTTCCAATCAATTTTAAGTAGAAATCGCAGACATGGAAACCGCCATCTTACGTGACTCAGCCAATACTGACGTAAACAACTCTTGCGATTCTTTAAAAAATTCTACAATTTTCTTTTTTTTTTCCTTTTTTCTTTTCTTTTCTTTTTTCCTTCACTAGCTAATTGGGGCCCCAGCAACATCAAATAGGCAAGGATCATGATGCCCTTGCCTATGGCTAACAAACCCGCCAAGTAGAAATTCAATGAAGGAAAAAAAAAAAGAACAAAAAAGCAAAGAAAAAATAAAAAAAATCAGAATTTTTAAAATGAAAAGGGAAAATCATCCACATAAACAATTTTGCAAATCCTCAAAAGATTTAGGACTAAATTGAAAAAATTGAAAAGTTTATAACTGAACTAGCCATCATATAATAGGTTTAGGACTTTTTGGACAATTTTTCAAAATAAAATTCAACCAAAAATTAATCGTTAGAATAAATATTTAGATTTGCATGCACTTAAAAAATAGAATTAGATTCTAACTTGATAGAAGTTAAGTTTGTAGAATCAATTCACAGATCTAGATGATGGAGTTGTGGTCAATCAAATCTTAACTCTATCATAAACCAAATGAGGTTGCTTGAGAGCATAGGAATTATTTTTTTATTATCTATTATCAATCATAAAATTTGGTTTATTTTTCATAAAAAAATCCATTTCTTTGTATTTGAAAAAAGAATACCTGGTCAATAACCTAGTACAAAGGTCAATTGGGACATACCTCAATCATTTTCGATTGATCTGCAGTTGTCTTTGGAGATGATACCCCATATAATCCATCTTGGAATTTCTCTTGTGGTGAGGTAGGTGGGGTTGAAATTTTAGGGTCTTCCATTTGAAAGAGAGGAGACAGTAGATGTAGAGAATAAAATGGTCAATATTTCAAAGAATGCAGTTAAATAGAGCCAAACAATTTTGCCTATTTATTATGTTGAACTAGTACATTTACATCAATGCAATCTCATGAAATTTAATTTACCTAAATTGGCAGTCAAAAAGATCATAAAAGCTAAATTGAATCTGACCCTAGTAAATTATAACCTTTTTCATAAATGCAAAGCCAAATATAATCATTAGGTACACGAACCTATGTTATGTGTATTGCTTATTACAAAGGAAACTTCAAATGAGTTGGGGCAAGTGAAACTTGGAAAAACATTGTAGCATCCCAAAATTCAAGTCATCCTCTAGAGAAATTAAAGCCTATAATTAGGTAATGAAATTACCTATGGTCTATGTGTTAGCCATTAGTTTTCTTAAGGCTAGGTGTTATTGTGCTTGTGTTTATGAATTTTGAATTTAGGACTATAGGATAAATTAATAATCTATGCTTGGCCATGCACTTTATAAATTAAATTTCAATAAATGAAATGTCGAAAGAATTTGGCCATGTGGAAAATTTAAAGTTTAAAATATTTATAAAAGATTTTTTTTTTAAAAGAGAGGAAAATGTCAATTTTTAGAATGGGCCTTAGACCCATTTGGCCTAAGCCTTTAATGGGCCAAGTTGGCCGGCCCAATAGTGGCCCAAGAAGAGGAGTAGTTGCCGGCCCAAGGAGGGGAGGCCCAAGCCCAACTCCAAGGCCCATGATGCATGCAATAGGACAAGTGGCATGGAGGAGGTGAAGCATGGTGGACACTTGTCTTCCTCCACAATTACACTTGTCCCTCATGCAAACATAGAGTGCATGCAAATATATACAACCAAAAAGAGAGAGAGAGAAGGAGAGAGAGAGAGAGAGTGGCTTGTTCGGCCAAGAGAGTGAGCCGAGAGAGTGAGATGCGAGAGAGAGGGGAGGCCGAGAGAGGAGGAGAAGGAACCGTCGCCGCCCACACGCCGGTCGTCCGTCGCCGGTGTGCCGTCCGTGTGCTCATATTCGCTTGGTCTTTGAGGCAAGTGGAGTCCTCTAACTTCTCTTGCATGTGTGTATATGGTTTGCATGTTCGATTTTGGGTGATATTTGTGAGAAAATCCGAGGTAAGGGTTGGTTGTTTTCAAGCCGTGTGACTGTTCTTGTTCGGGTTGTGTGAGTCCGAAACTTGTTTGAGCTTGCATGTGTATTTGGAGTCAGATTTTGGCTTCGATTTCTTGATGAAAGTTGTAGCTAACATCTTTCCATACAACATAATAAAATTTCGTGGAAAATGATGGAGATTTAAGGGGTTAAACTCTCATTCTACGGAGACCCCAGATCTGGAAAGTTTTTACTGACCTCTTGCTGAATTCATGGTTGCATGTTGGTTTTTGTTGAGAATCTCACTTTGATGCCTTCATGGAAGTTGTAGGGGACATCTTGAAATACAACATAATCAAATTTGAAGTGAAATGAACAAGTATAGCCTAGTAAATCGGCTAGATCTTGAAGGCGATGATTCTGGTGATGTGTTCCGAGACACCCGAGACCTCAAGGACCTAAATGATGACCATAATCTGGTTATTTGACCTAGATCTCTTCATGAAACTTGTAGAGGATATCTTTATGTATAACATATCCAAATTTCAGAGGAAACAAAAGAGAATAGGTAGGTGAAATCTCAATATTTCGGAGATGTGTATACTGGACGATGCGGTAATGGGTCCAGAAGCTTCGTGAGGTTGTACAAAATAATCTAAAAATAATATGGCTTGGAGTTATTCATGAAATTTGTGCGAAAATGTCTTGGCTATCACTCTGTAAAATTTAGTAATTTGTGGAGGCCATATGGATATTTTAATCGAATTTATTCGGGAACCGTGCATTCTGGTTTCATCCGAGAAGCATAGGATGTTTTGGGAAAATTATGAAATTTTATAAAAATTCAATTTGGCCATGAATTTTGCAAGTAATTATCATCCTATGGGTTTGTTTAATAATTTATTGAATTTTTATAATTTTGGGAGTTTATAGTTATTTAAATAAATAAATAAATAAATAAATAAATAAATAAATAGAAATAAATAAAATAAATAAATAAAAAGGAATTATTTCATTGGCCATAGTTTCCATTTAATTAATTTATGTTGCATGTGTAATAAGGCTTTGATATGTCTATGATATTGAATTGAGATGCACATGTGATAAAGTCTTGATATGTCTATGATATTGAATTGAGATGCACATGTGATAAAGTCTTGATATGACTGAGATATTGGTGTATGTATGACATTGAATTGAGATGCATGTGTGAATCCATGCCAAATATGACTTGTGTGATGTCACGCCATATGCCATGTTAAATTGAGATTAAAATATTGGCAAATGTGGATGATGGGAAATGAGGAGATGGTTGTGGTGGAGGATGATGGCCGGAATGTATAGAGATACATTGCCGAGATTCCCCGGGAGTGTCGGGATGCCCGGTGGTATACGGTACGTAATTCCAGGGGAGGCCTGGTGGTATGTCGGTACATAATTCCGGAAGCCTTGTCGGAGGTCTTTGCCCGAAAAGAATGCCTCGCGATGCTAGGATTGGGGTGCGAGATGCCTGGCTAGAAGGGTAAAGGCCGGAAGCCCTGTCGGAGGTTTCTGCCCGAAGGGAATGCCTTGTGATGCTAGTTGAGATGCGAGATGCCCGGAATGTGGGGGGCCGGAAGCCTAGTGGCCTGGGAGGCTGAATGTTGGGAACCTTGTCGGAGGTCTTTGCCCAAAGGGATGATGAAATTGATGATATGAGAAATGGGTGATGTGGTGATCAAACTTAAAGATAAAAGATGAAAAATGAACCCATGATATGATATGCATGATGATATGCATGATGATGATGATGATGATATGTGATGTGATATGATGATCACCCATAATATGATATGCATGATGATATGCATCATGATGATGATGATGTTATGTGATGTGATATGATGATCACCCATAATATGATATGCATGATTATGATGATGTCATGGATGATGTATTGATGTCATGACATGTATGATATAATGATGCCATGATGATGATTATGATGATGACATATGATGATATGATATGCATGATGATAAGGCATGATGATGCATGATAGTATTGCGCATGGCTGCAAGGTAAGTTACGCCTGCAATGCATGTATGATTTGCATGATACATTGAGTTGTTATTGGATTCCTTATCTGCTGAGTGGTTGTACTCACCCCTTTTAGGGACCAACATTTTAGATTAGTAGATGGATTGAGCGGTTGGATATGACCGCGAGGAGAAGGATAGCAAAGGAGGGAACTTTTGGACGCCGACACTGATCGATGGACTTTAAGTGTATGACTATTGGAAGAGACGTTGGTCATCTTTTGAAGTATAGCCTAGTATAGAAAACTATGGCATTTTGATGTATCGATGAATGATGTCCATCTGCTATATGTAAATAAACGTGTTTGGTTTTAACTTATATAAGATGTTTAGTAGATGTGCATCGATTTTTGAAGGTAGGGAAGGGAATTGTTGGATATGCTTCCGTTATATAAATTGCGCAAGGTACCGTTAATAATAGATGTAAACCCCCATGGTTGTATGGACCCGCTGCAACTAAAAATGGTATTAGAGTGACATGTTATTTGGGAAAGAAAAAAAAAAAAAAAAGAGATAAGCGAATTGTGGCGACCCTAGCGGATCGGGGGCCGTTCGAGGGGTGTCACAAACATATCCACTTTCGTGACTTTTAATTGATTTATGAAAATACGATTATTTGAAATTATTTAGGCGCTTTTGCGGTAGAGAGAGAGAGAGAGAGAGAGAGAGAGAGAGAGAGAGAGAGAGAGAGCCAAAGGAATTTTAGGAATGTAAACTAGCACCGGTTGATGTGTGATTAGAAATACTATAATCAAAATTAACATTTAAGAGATTACCAAATTTTATGGATATAAGTGGTCAAATGTAAAGAGGTCTCAGGACACGCATTGATCCTTATCTCTTATGCATTTCAAATTCAAACCTCGAATGCTCATTAGACTAAAGCATTAAATGCCAGCTTTTGCATTTTTGACTTCCATGAATGGCCTTGGCCTTTTATAGGGATCATTAAAATCGTAATCAGATCATGTTAACTACAATGAATGATGAATTTAGCCCAATCGTTTCAAATATCTAGCCACATCTTCTTAGCAAATGAACTCCATTTTCGATGCGACGAAAGGAACATACCCTTACTCCTACAAGTTTGGAATAAAATTTTATTATAGGCTTGGTAAGAGTGAAGGAGATCACATGTTCACTTGAAAAGCTAGTATGTATCTTGTTAATATTGGGATAATTGTCTAAAAATTCCTAAACCTAGGCCCTGTTTGGTTAAGCATTTCTAAGGGGCTTTGAGCCCCTAAAGCCCCTTGGAACATTTTTTGGTGTTTGGTTCAACATTTGGAGGTCTCCTTGGCCAAATGCTTGCCTTTGAAATGTTGAAAGCCTAAAGCAGGTGGGGACCTTCTGCTTCCTTTGGCCAGCCGGCGAGGCTCACCCCCGCTAGTTGGAGGCGAGGGTCGAAGAGGTCAACCTCACTGGCCACTAGCGAGGGTGAGGCCTCGCCAAATCTGGCAAGGTTAGCCTCGCCAGCCACTGGCAAGGGTGAGGCCTTGCCAAGGTTGGGCGAGGTTGTCGTCGCAAAGGGCTGCGGCGGAGGCATGGAGGGAGAGGATGAGGAGGAGGAGGAGGAGGCGGTGGAGCAGCTACAGAGATGTAAAGAGGGACCTCGCCTTGGTTGGGTGAGGCCCTGCCGGATTTGGTGAGGCTCGGCCCTCGCTAGATCCAGCAGGGCAGCGCCCCTCTTCGCATCTCTGCAGCCACTCCGCCACCTCATCCTCTCCCTCCCCACCTCTGTCGTAGCCTTCGGCGATGGTAGCCTTCCCCAACCTTGGCGAGGGCTGAGCTTGTCGGATCTAGCAGGGCCTCGCCCTCGCCAGATCTGGCGGGGCCTTGCTCTTGTTGGCCCTTGCCTCCGGCCGGCAGGGGCGAGCCTCATCGGCCCTCGCCTTTTGCTGGTGTCGGCCAGCCAGAGGAAGAAGAAGGTGAGAAAAGAAAAAAGAAAAAAAAGAAGAATTAAAAAATTGAAAAATATATATTAAAAAATTCGAAATAAAATATTTAAAAATATTTAAAAATTGTCACGTTCACGTTCGCCAGTCGGCTGTCCCCCACTGGCGTCCACGTTAGCACCGGCTGGCCAATTTTGGCCGGATGAACTTAATTGGCACATTTATAAAAGGTTTAGGACTAAATTGGCAAAAAAAAAAAATTATGACTAAATTGGCACAATTGCAATAGATTTAGGACTTTTTGGTAATTCTCCCCATGATCATTCTTTCTCAATTCATTTGAAAGATAGTTGTATTGCCATATTTATATTCTTTTTTTTTTTTGAGTAAAAGGTAATAATTATAATGAGGAAAGGCTAGATGCATATTCTTAGTTGTTTTAGAAAGTATTAAACAAAAATGACTCGTGAAGTTGTCCATACGAATGTCAATTCCAAAAAGTCAAAAAAATATCCACGACGATATTTATAGTTTATCATTTAATAATGAAATAGTGAACTGCGAAAAGTAACGATACCAATTAAAAGAAATAAGTTCCTTGTACATTGATAATGTTAATCATACAGAATCAACCATCTAAATAATTAAAAAAGCTAATTAATTACCTAGAAGTGAATATAACTGGTAATAGTGTGACATCCTGAAATTCGACCCTATTTCGATAAAATGAAATGTGCATTTCGTCGACGTGCCTATGGTCATTTTTCTCTGAGTTGATCACTTACGAGTTAGCTAACCTATTGGGTGAAGCCGTTAAGGGATATAACCGCGGTAAAATCCCTAAAAGCTACCTAATTGGTTGGATTGGACTAAAATCGCGTCCGGTCGATTTTAATCATGAAATTTAATTCGGTTTTGGGAATCGAATATTCGGACGTGTCACAATTCATTTTTAGGACCGTCTCATCGTCTATCAATTTATTGCCGAGTCCGAAATTTCAAGAAAGAAATTATCGGAGGAAGATTTGAAGACCGGAAGAAAATGGAAAGGGAAATAGAAAGAGAAAAGAAAAATGAGAATAGTTGTATTCTTTTCTTTTCTTTTTCTCTCTCCCCCTTTTTCTCTCTTTCTTTTCTCTCTCTTCTCTCTCCTCCCCTCCCCCTCGTGCGAAAACCCCCCAGCCGACTGCCCCTTGCTATCTTCCACTTTGCTTTCTTTTATTTTATTCTTTTTCTTTTGACCGGTCAAAATCTCTCTCTCATCTCTCATCCCTCTCTCTCTCGCACTCTCTCTTCTTCCCCTTCTTTCTTCTCTCTTCTTCGCGGAACCCAGAAACGGAGGAAGGACAGCAGCTCACCGCACCGTCGCAGCTCGCCACCGCACCGCCGCCCGTGCACGCCGCGCACGCCCCCGCGTCCGCCGCCGCCCCTTCGCACCTCGTCGTCTCCGCCGTGCGCCGTTCAGGCCGTTTGGCCTCTGCTCAGCCTTCGTTCCACCCCGTCCGGCCACCTCCGGCCGTCGTTTGAAGCCGCCGGACCTCCATCGGCCCTCCCCGGAGCACCGCCCGCTCTCCCGAAGCCTTCCCCGCCCCTAACCATCTCTGTTTTCCCCTGTTTTGCAGCCAACCAGCAACCCACGAAATGGGTTTCCAGCTGGTTCGGGCCCGTTTTGGGCCGTTTCCCGGCCCCGAACCCGAGCGGTGCTTTGGGAAGAATCGTTCCTCGCGTCGCCGCCGTCGGATTGATCCGATTTGCGCGCGATTTGGTGAGTAATCTCACTAATCCAGGATTAGTGGCTAATTATGCTTTAAGCTGGTTTAGATTTAATTAATTATGTTTAGGTTGTTAGATTAGAATAAATTAGCAATTATTAGTCAATTGTGATGTGATTTAGATAAATTGATTGTGTAATTAGCAAGTAGACGTGGTCTACTAATTATTGGAAGTGCCTCGGGATTTTTTCCCGACCCTTAGTGGGCTCCAATTAGGCTTTTCGGGCCTAAGTGGATATTTTTGTATTTAAATATTAATTTTCGGAATTAAATTAAATAATTATTTATTTTCCAAAAATTCAACTGAGGTGGCTCGGGACCGGAATATTGTGCTGATGACCGTGGTGAAGTCCGTTTGTGTAATCGGGCTTTATTTTGAGCTAAATTGAATTTTTAATAATAATTATTTAATTTTCGAAATTAATAAATAAATTAATTATTTTTCGGAAATTAAGATTTTGATGGCCGACGACCGAAATCTCGTGCTGATCGTCGTGGCGCAGTTCGTTTATTTATTTGAGCTCCACGTTGTATGGAATTGAATAAATTGTGATATTTTAGGGATTTACCCTAAATTGATTGGAATTGATTGAGATTGAATTGTAGATTGGTAAATGGCCAAGTATGTTATTCAGCATTTATAATGCTTTGTTGAGTTGATTTAATTATTTGATTGAGAAATCGTTGAGCATTGGTTGTCGGTATTGAAAGAAGATTGGTAACCACTTGAAAGAGGACACGTGGGCTCGGTGAATTGGAATATCACCTGGAAAATGCACGTGAGTTCAGTGGTTGAATATGTCACCTTGGCGAAGAGGTCGCCTGAGAGAATGCACGTGGCTCGGAGACTCGGTATGTCGTCCTGGAGAATGCACGTGGCTCGGTGACAGAGTTTGGCATCTAAAAGGGCACGTGGCTCGGTGATCTGATGCGTCACTTTGGTAAGTGAGTACCTTAGAGAATGCACGTGGGCCCAGGCATCTAAAAGGACACGTGGCTCGGTGATCTGATGCGTCACTTTGGTAAGCGAGTACCTTAGAGAATGCACGTGGGTCCAGTATTCGGAATGGCATCTAAAAGGGCACGTGGCTCGGTGAATTGATGCATCACCTTGGTGAGTTAGCACCTTAGAGAATGCACGTGGGCCCGGGCATCGTAAAAAGGACACGTGGCTTGGTGGCTTGATGTACCACCTTGGCGAAGAGGTCGCCTTAGAGAATGCACGTGGGTCCGAGGTTTGAGGCATGTGGACTCGGAGACTTGGAAGGTCATCCTGGAGAATGCACGTGGCCTAGTTTTAAATATCCCACAGTGGGGATTGATTTGTTTGGCATGTAATCGACAAGGTCGATGCTTTGATTTGACGTTGTGAATTGATTGCCTGAATGGAAATGACCGTGAGTGGTCTTGTTGGAATATAATCGACTAGGTCGATTTGATCGATGCTTCGATCGGAGATATGATTGCTTGGGTGCCTATTATGAATTGTACTGACTTGCAGGTGGGATCAGAGGCCAAGGTAAGTCCTCTGCCCTGTGCGTGTTTAGGCAGCCTTTAGTATAATAGTTTACTAATCGGGCTTAGTGGGGTAGAACTCGCTGAGACGTAGTCTCATCCCAGTTTGGGGAAAACCATTTCAGGACCCCGCTGAAGAGCTGAGGAGGAGGAATCCGAGAAGGAGAACTCGGAGGTGAGACCGGAAGAAAAGGATTTTTGGAAGAAGAAGACAATTCTGAGAGAGGCCTTGAGTACGGCCCAGTTCGTCTAAGTTTCTGTCTTCTTTTGAGATCTCCGTTTTGATGTGAATAGTTATGAAGTGATTTATGGTTTGTATAAAAGTTTGGTTATAAATTTCAATATGAAAAATATGGCCCTGCTTTTCTATCCCATCGTTTTATTGTCTGGGGATTTTAACTGCTTCCGCATGTGCTTAATAAATGAGAGGGTCGGCGATACTAGTCCTGGGATATCGCATATTAAAATCGACCAAGGTAGAAGGATGTGTGCGTGCCCGAGGATCGGGGCGTGACAAATAGTGCTTCCAGTTGGAGAAAGATATTGCAAGTTAGGCCTCTTCTTAAGCCTCGTGTTGGATGCTCGATTGGTAATGGCCAATAAGCGTGCCTTTGGCACAATAACTGACGCTCATATGGCTGTCTCTTCTGATCAGTATCCTAAAAGAATAGCCTATGATGCTGGTCTAAGCCTCCATGCCAAGGTTAGCGAGATGTCCGCGGCTCTTATTGGGCATGGTCTTGTACCAAATGAGAACCTGATGGGAATTTAAGCTGTTATTTGAGATACTCAACCTAATCACCTAGCCGAGTTCTATGTCATAGAAAATGAATCCATAAATGGTTTGTTTTCTTATGTAACAATTCCAGGAAAATATGGCAGCAGATACTTGAATAGTGGGCGATAAATGCCCCCATTACGTTCCCAATTTCGTTATTTCGACTCACCAGCTCCTACTCTGATGACAACAATTTGAAGAGAGTCTTTAATCTCAATAAAGATTATAAGCCACCAAAAACAACTGGAAAGAAAACATAGGCTTTATTCCCATTCCACTTTCTCTATCCCCGGCTGACAAACAAGGCTTGATGATTCATAGTTCAATTTACAAAAGTTTCAAGAACAGATATCATCCAACAAGTTTGCTGTAGGAAATGTAAATAAAATCAGTTGCACTAATTGGATAAACCAAGTCGGATATTTGTGAAGAAACATTCGAACTAATGCATGTCATTTTATGCTCTTCCTTAAATCATGGATGCATGAGCTGGTACAAAGTGATGGCTCTCTTTCTCAACTAATCAAAGCAATCCTCCCCTCACGCAGATTTGCCTCTTGTAGGAGTCTCTTCATCACTAAATGCATCATCTTTGTTCTCACTGCTTGACTTCAAGGATTTCTCCCCTCCAAGTTTGCTTTCTATATATTAAAAAAAAATCAAATAATCAAATAATTAGCATATATAAGGAGCTCATTTGTTCTCTTAAGTTGTAAGATTTGCTTCAAAGGAATAACCTTGTGCCCTTGATCCACTACAGAAGAAGTTTGTGAGGTTGTTGTGCGATTTCTCCAAAAAACATTTAATGTTGGTTTCTGAGTTTGTGTTTTCAACACTGGTATAGTCAACACTTCTGCTAGTGTCAAGTTGAGCATTCGGAAACTTCTTTGCATTAAAGATCTTAAATAACTTGGATGGAGGAATTTCTTCTTTCTTGGAAGACATATTTCTCTTCGATGAACCTTTTGATGCAGTACTAGGACCTTGCTCCTGAATTGGCACCCAAATGAAGTGTCACTAAATAAAAAATAACTAGTTCACATTTTACTTATTTAGGGTTTTGATAACTCACTTGTACAGAATGATTCCCTGATATCTCCTTAGCAATGAAAGCCTTCATTATAAACTCAACAACCTCCATAGTTGAGCGAAACATCCTACTTGACTGTCCATGATGATAGAACTGCAAAGATAGTAGATTTTATTAGCTTCATTATCGGATAAATTCCCAAAAATCATGGGCAAAGCTATTACTCATCAAAAGGTGTAAAGAAAGTTTGAGTACACTTAATAATAAAATAGGTGATAAAGTAAAAGTAAGATATTTCTCAATCCTTTATGCCAATATACATTGCTAGATAATTCATTTGATCTCCTTGCAATGTCTAAAAGATAACAAATCACTCGAATATACAGTACTTCTTTCGAAACTTTGATACTATTAAGGAAAGCAGAATCAACAAAAGTTTTGAATATGCAATTACCAAATCTAATTTTCCATTTGCACGTCATCTGCATTCAATATGCCACTCTTGAAGCCTCTCTTCACATAAAGATTGATGTTGGATATTCTGCAACCAATAGTTAATAGCAACATCACAAAAATGAATGAACTCTAAAAAATATAGATATATAAATTGAGATATTGATGTGAATTTAAATGTAAAAACATAGAGAATAAATTCTAGAAGCCACCTTGCTCGAGTCTATCCCAATTTGACAATCCAGGGGTAGTACAAAAGATACAATCTCTTCCCCAACTAGCGTGCTTTTAGCCCTAGTTTTGGCTTTGGCTGAAGATGGACTTGATTGTGCCTAGGATTTAATCATATGTCATTTATCAATCAATATTCACTCCAACTCAGAAATATTGTTCTAACCTTCACAATGCATATGTGAACAATGTATAAAAAAATCATTGAAATAAAAATTACCTCGATATTCGATGCATTTATCCCGCCATAATGTTCCGGTATACAATACGATATCGGATCCGGATCAAGCAGCTCATCTGAATTTTTTCTCAATTGTGAAGCAACTTCCTACAATCACGAATCATCAGTATTATACCTTATTATTAGAGAATGGAATATTTCTGACTTATAGTCAAAGTCAAACAATTGTGAACATATGCACTATATTTGTACATAGATCATGTAGTTGTAACTTTTTCCAAATGAAATCTAGTTGCACACTTCATATATACATCCAAATTTATCAAATATACTTCAAAAATCAAGATGAAGGAGGCATGTGCATCACAATGCTATACTATGTCAATCTTTTTGTGAAGACTTCCGCATTCAAAAACTAAGTATTGAACCTCATAAAAGAAAAATTGAAAAAGCCATACTCTATAATAGAAAAAAAATTGCATTTGTGTCATAGTCTATCTCACAAAATATCAAAGAACAAAATCAACCTTACAAGCTATTCATATCCAAAAAATAACTTTATAGAAAGTAATAACTTACATTGACTATTGCTCTAAGTGATGTATACACTCGGTCAGGTTCTCCTCCTTGATTCGGAATGTCTTGTTTCTTTGAACCACATGCTTCATTCGATCCAATCATAACATGAGACTTGTTTATAGTGGAGACTAACCAATTAACCTACAAGGATGAAAGAGGTAGAAAAGTACAGGATATGAGTAAAAAAATTTATCAAAGCATATACAACTATGTTAATCATTAAATGCTACCCAATGATTCGAAACGGAAAAAAAAATAGGATCTTGAACTATATTCATTATATTACCCTAATATAGGATTCTCACTATTTGAGCATTATCATGTAATTGCAATTATGCATTTAGATATCTTTCTATATGATGAGACTAAATTTCTATGCACTAGAAGAATAGACACTAATGTTCAAGGTGTTGGTTTGACTGAACACATTATTAATGTTTATGGAACTCATTTCCTTTAACCGGTATTATTCCTTCTATATTAATAATGTTTACCATGACAAATTTTACGATGTGATTAATTACAAAATCTTATAAAGATTTGGCATTTCAAAGAACTGTCATTTTTGTTATTGACCAACAAATAACGAATAACAGATAACGATTCATTAATTGAACTATTTAAAGGGTAGTACATTATTATTATTATTATTATTATTATTATTATTATTATTATTATTATTATTATTATTATTATTATTATTATTTATTTATTTATTTATTTATTTTTTTGGTCAGTAAAGGGTAGTACATTCAAACCACCAACCCTAGAACAAGATTATCTATCCTTCCAATGTATATAAGCAAAAGCAACCTATTGCCCATTTTAATTCTATCATCCGCAAAATCATATTCCGGTATACATGCATTTTATAAATCTGCATACTCATTTAAAAAAAAAAATATGGACGCACCAAAGACATATGAACATATTGATACATATAAATATATATTTAATTTTTTTTGTCAATAAAAGATTTAAACATTTTTTAGATAGTTTATACAATAACAAAATTGAAAAATTGTCCAAAAAGTCTCAAATCCAACGGTCGATTCAATCATAAACCTTTAAATTTTGCCAATTTAGTCAAATTTTTTTTTGACAATATGCTATTGTAATTTTTCCAATCAATTTTAGGTAAAAATCACTAACATAAACACTGCCATCCTACGTGACTCAGCTAATGCTGACGTAAACAACTTTTGCAATTTTTTTTTTAAATTTATACATTTTTCTTTTCTTTTCTTTTTTTCCTTCACTAGCTAATTAGGGGCCCGACAACATCAAATAGGCGAGGATCATGATGCCCTTGCCTATGGCTAACAAGCCCGTCAAGTAGAAATTCAACGAAGGAAGAAAAAAAAGAACAAAAAAGCAAAGGAAATTTCAGAAAAAATTCAGAAATTTTAAAATAAAAAGGAAAAATCATCCACATAAACAATTTTTGGCCAAAATTGGCCAGAAGGACTTGCAAATCCTCAAAAGATTTAGGACTAAATTGAAAAAAATTGAAAAGTTTATAACTGAACTAGCCATCATATAATAGGTTTAGGACTTTTTGGACAATTTTCCAAAATAAAATTCAACCAAAAATTAATCGTTAGAATAAATATTTAGATTTGCATGCACTTGAAAAATAGAATTAGATTCTAACTTTATAGAAGTTAAGTTTATAGAATCAATTCATAGATCTAGATGATGGAGTTGTGGTCAATTAAATCTTAACTCTATCATAAACTAAATGAGGTTGCTTGAGAGCATAGGAATTATTCTTTTATTATCTATTATCAATCATAAAATTTGGTTTACTTTTCCATAAAAAAAATCCATTTCTTTGTATTTGAAAAACGAATACCTGGTCAATAACCTAGTACAAAGGTCAATTGAGACATACCTCAATCATTTTCGATTGATTTGCACTTGTCTTTGGAGATGATACCCTAGATAATCCATCTTGGAATTGCTCTTGCGGTGAGGTAGGTGGGGTTGGCATTTTAGGGTCTTCCATTTGAAAGAGAGGAGACAATAGATGTAGAGAATAAAATGGTCAATATTTCAAAGAACGCAGTTAAATAGAGCCAAACAATTTTGCCTATTTATTCTGTTGCACTAGTACATGGACATCAATGCAATCTCATGAAATTTAATTTACTTAAGTTGGCAGTCAAAAAGAGCTAATTAGCCTCTCATATTCGCATAAAAGCTAAATTGAATCTAACCCTACTAAATTATAACCTTTTTCATAAATGCAAAGCCAAATATAATCATTAGGTACACTTACCTAACTTATGTGTATTGCTTATTACAAAGGAAACTTCAAATGAGTTGGGGCAAGTGAAACTTGGAAAAACATATCCACTTTCGTGACTTTTAATTGATTTATGGAAAATACGATTATTTGAAATTATTTAGGCGCTTTTGCGGCAGAGAGAGAGAGAGAGAGAGAGAGAGAGAGAGAGAGAGAGAGAGAGAGAGAGAGAGAGAGAGAGAGAGAGAGAGCCAAAGGAATTTTAGGAATGTAAACTAGCACCAGTTGATGTGTGATTAGAAATACTATAATCAGAATTAACATTTAAGAGATTACCAAATTTTAGGGATGTAAGTGGTCAAATGTAAAGAGGTCTCAGGACACGCATTGATCCTTATCTCTTATGCATTTCAAATTCAAACCCCAAATGCTCATTAGACTAAAGCATTAAATGCCAGATGTTGCATTTTTGACTTCCTTTTAAGAATTCAATTTGCCATGTAAATTAAAAAGTAGAAAGAAATTAAGCTTTAATGCGGCCAAAATAAAAAGTAAAAACCCTCTTCACTTGCCTAGGCCTCGCTCACCTCAGTTCGCTTGCCATAACACTCACCTCATGTGTTCGTTTTTATGGTTTGTTACTTTTTGCAAATGTGAAATTTCTTTTGTTACCTTATCTTATATTTGTATTTGATATGTAATGATATTAATAGTTTGGTTACTTAATGTCGTATTTTTAATTAATATGTAATTTGCAATAATACATTTGTCCTTTCAAGGAATACAAAAAATGAAACAAAAAATAATTGGTTAGTTTCGAGTTGACCTTGGAACTGGACCCAAGCTCAATAGGGTCGATTCTTGATCCCAAAAACTAGGGACCAATATTATACGGGTTGATCCCTGGGTTAAGTGCTAGATCGACCCAATTCGGATCAAGCTTACCCCTATGCTTCATAGTTGACAAGTATGGTAGAGTTTGGAAAAAGTACGGCATTTTTCTTCAACCTAATGAAGGATACAGAAAAAAGACAACACTGTTTCACCCACCCATATGAACTCTACGCTCTTTCATTTGGATTTTTATAGATCATAATTACTACTCTTTACAAAGATCTCTCGTCCAAATGATGATTTTGTCATGAACGGACATAATTTTCCAAAAGACGTCACTCGAGTAATTAGTAGAATGAAAACAAAGTGTTAAGGAACTTTCTGATTTGCATCTTCAAATGCATCAGGTTGTGTCACGCCTCGATTCTCGGACGCGCGCACATCCTTCTACTTGGTCGATTCTAGAATGCGATATCCCAAGACTATGTATCACCGACCCTTTCTTTTTATTAAGCACATGCGGAAGCAATTATAAATCCCCAGACAATAAAACAATGGGATAGGAATGCAGGCCATATTTTTCATATTGAAATTCACAACCACACTTTCCTTGACAGCGCAACTCATAGTATATTTACAATGCTATTCACAACATACTTGTCTCACACCTATCTACGCTAAGACAGGGTTTACAAAAGGGATGGGATCTCAGTCCACATCTGGGTTATATTCAAGATCCCTCTCTGGATCATCTTCTTATTCAAAAGTCTTTCTCCCCTTCAGGTTTCTCTTCCTTAGCTTCTCCTTAGGGTCCTGAAATGGTTATTTACTAACCAATGAGACCACGTCTTAGCGAGTCATACTCCCTAAGACTTGATTAGAAAGCCAATACACTATAGGCTGCCTAAACACGGCACGAGTTGGAGGACTTACCTTGGCCTCAGATTCCATTTGCATATTAGTACAGTTCAATAGGCATTCAAACAATCACATCACCGATCGAAGCATCGATCAAATCGACTTAGTTGATTTCATGTTAGTCGGACCCTTTCTAGGTCGTTCATCCCACTCCAAGCAATTCCTCAGATTTAGTGGCTTTATGGTCCCACCCGACCCTCTCAAGATCTAGTGGCTTTACAGTCCCACCCGACTCTCTCAAGATCTAGTGGCTTTACGGTCCCACCCGACCCTCTCCAGATTCAATTTAGGAATAAATCTTAAATTCACTTCTAAATTACTTTAGCACCAAATAAAGCTCAAATAAATAAACGGACTGCACCACAACAATCAGCATGAAATTCCGGTCACCGGCCATCCCGGTTGAATTTCCGGAAAAATAAATAATTAAATAATTAATTTCGAAAATTAAATAAATAATTATAAAATCCAATTTAGGCTCATAATGCCGAATTGGATACCGAGACAAGCCCGAAAAATTACTGAGACTTGTCCCATAAATAACATGGCATGTCTACTTTCTAATGTCTATTTCTAACCACTTAGCATGCATCATTAAGTCTCTAATTTAATTGATCTAAACTAATTTAACCACATAATTGCATTTAATTAAATCTAACCAACCTTAAGTATAATTAGCAAACTAAGAAAGCTTTAGTGAGTAAAACTCACTTGACAAAAGCGGAGACTGAATCACCGCGACGGCGGCCGAAATCGGATTTTCGACAACACCGGCGGGCTAGGACCGGGCCTTAAGCTTAGGCCCAACAAATCTCAGCCCAACTGAGATTTGTTCTTGCTTTTGGACTAGACCCAAGTTGGGTTGGGCCTGCTGAAATTCTTGACTGAATTCACTTGGGCTTCAACGGGGCTGCTGTTGGTGTAATTTTGAATGGGCTTAAAAACTGCACTATGGGCCAAAATTACTGGCTTTACTAGGCTCGAGGACTGCTGGATTTCACGACCTGCTTCATGGGCTTCGCTTGCCATTGGACTGAAGGATTGCTGGACTGAAGGTTCGGTTTGGGCTGAGGACACGCGTGCAGCTGGTCGTGGGAGTATGCGGTCAATTGACCGATCGATGCTGCCCTCGGCGAACTGATTTGTGAATAAACGAAGGTGGAGCTGGCCACGTGAGGAACTTTGGGCGTTGAAGAAGGAGAGGAAGTTGGATTTGCTTCGTGGCAGGGCTTCGCTCGGTGGGGGATTTCCTTGGTCAATCTTCAATGGTTTTCAGCTGGGCTTTGACTGGTGAAATCGACCGAAACATGGCAAAGGTGGGGAGCAGCTTCGATTGCCGGATCTGCGTGGGCGAAGACTTGGTTGAATCGGTGGTCTTCCGAGGGCATTGGAGTTGACTGGTGTGCTTGTGACATCCTGAAATTCGACCCTGTTTTGATAAAGTGAAATGGGCATTTCGTCGGCGTGCCTATGGCCTTTTTCTCTAAGCTGATCACTCACGAGTTAACTAACCTATTGGGTAAAGCCGTTAAGGGATGTATTAGCTGTAAAATCCCTAAAAGCTACCTAATTGGTTGGATTGAGCTAAAATCACGTCTGATTGATTTTTAACCACGAAATTGAACTCGATTTCGGGAATCGAATTTTAAGCGCGTCATAATTCTTATGTTTAGGATCCTGTCTCATCACTCGTCAATTTATTGACGAGTCCGAAATTTCAATAAAGAAATTATCGGAAGAAAATTGAAGCCCAAAAGAAAATAGAAAGGAAAAGGAAAAGAGAAAAGGAAAATTTGCATAAAGGAATTATGTATTTTTATTTTTCCTTTTTCTCTTTCCCCCTTTTTCTTTCTCTCCCTTTTTCCTCTCCTTTTTCTCTTTTTCTTTATTTTCTTTCTCTCTCCTCTCCCCTTTTTCCCTCCCCCATTCGTGCGGACCACCTTCCCCCTCCCCCCACCGACTTCTCTCTCCTCTCTCCTCACTTTGACTAATCAATGCTCATCCTCTCTCTCCCTTTTCTCTCTTATCTCTCCTTCTCTCTCCTCTCTCTTCTTCCTTCTCGTACACGACCGAACCAGCTCTTCTTTTCCTTCTTTTTTTTTCTTCGCATGCGAAACCAGAAGCCCGGAGCAAAAGCAGCGTAGCTCATCGCCGCCGCCGTCCTGCCGTCGCACCGCCGCATAGCCGCCCGCTCGTGCGCTCGCCTCCGTCCGCCGCTCGCTGCCGCTCCTCCCTCCTCGTGAATCAGCTCTGTTCCGCACCGACCAGCCACCGTCCGGCCACCTCTGGCCACCGCCTAGCCCCGCCAGACCTCCCCCGCGACCCCCTCGCCCTCCGCCGGCCTCCCCTCGCCGCCCTAGCCGCCGGAGCGGCCCCGTTCAGCCCCGACCAGCAAGCCCACGGAGTGGGTATCCAGCACTTCGGGCCCGCTTTTGGACCGTTTCCCGGCCCCGAACCCGAGCCGTGCTTTGGGAACAATCGTTCCTCGCGCTGCCGCCGTCGGATTGATCCGATTTGCGTGCGATTTGGTGAGTAATCTCACTAATCCTGGATTAGTTGGCTAATTATGCTTAAGGTTGGTTTAGATTTAATTAATTATGTTTAGGTTGTTAGATTAGAATAAATTAGCAATTATTAGTCAATTGTGATGTGATTTAGATAAATTGATTGTGCAATTAGCAAGTAGACGTGGTATACTAATTATTGGAAGTGCCTCGGGATTTTTCCCGACCCTTAGTGGGCTCCAATTAGGCTTTTCGGGCCTAAGTGGATTTTTTAGTATTTAAATATTAATTTTCGGAATTAAATTAAATAATTATTTATTTTCCGAAAATTCAATTGAGATGGTCTGGAACCGGAAAATTTTTCTGATGACCGTGGTGAAGTCCGTTTATTTAATCGGGCTTTATTTTGAGCTAAATTGAATTTTTAATAATAACTATTTAATTTTCGAAATTAATAAATAAATTAATTAATTTTCGGAAATTAAGATTTTGATGGCTGACGACCGAAATCTCGTGCTGATCGTCGTGGCGCAATTCGTTTATTTATTTGAGCTCTACGTTGCATGGAATTAAATAAATTGTGATATTTTAGGGATTTACCCTAAATTGATTTGGAATTGATTGAGATTAAATAATTGATTGGTAGATGGCCGAGTATGTTTGTTTAGCATTTATAATGCTTTGATTGAGTTGTGCAGTGGATGGAGTTATGAGAGAATTGGAAATACTCTGGAATTGAACCAATCAGACACAGTGTATGGACCTACGTGGTTCGGTGATTGGGACATCACTGGCGAAAATGGCGCCTTAAAGAACGCACGTATCGGTCTAGTACTCATATTGTTATAGGCATGTATGGTTCGGTGATTAAGGACATCACTGGCGAAAACGGCGCCTTAAAGAACGCATACACTTGTCTATTAAATACATTGTTATAGGCATGTGTGGTTCGGTGATTTGGGATATCACTGGCGAAAACGGTGCCTTAAAGAACGCACACAATTGTCTATTGAGTCCATGGTTATAGGCATGCGTGGTTCGGTGACTAAGGATGTCACTGGCGAAAACGGCGCCTTAAAGAACGCACGCAATTGTCTAGTGGATAAGTCACTTTGTGAACATGACGCCCGAGAGTATTGACCTAGAATGGTCCGTCTGACATATAATCGACTAGATCGATTGATTATTGCTTTGATTTGATGTTGTGAATTGATTGACTGAATGGAAATGACCGTGAGTGGTCTTGTTGGCATATAATCGACTAGGTCGATTTGATCGATGCTTCCATCGATGATATGACTGTTTGGGTGCCTATGTTAAATTGTACTGACTTGCAGGTGGGATCAGAGGCTAAGGTAAGTCCTCTGCCCTGTGCGTGTTTAGGCGGCCTTTAGTATATTGGTTTGCTAATCGAGCTTAGTGGGGTAGAACTCGCTGAGACGTAGTCTCATCCCAGTTTGGGGAAACCATTTCAGGACCCCGCTGAAGAGCTGAGGAGGAGGAATCCGAGAAGGAGAACTTGGAGGTGAGATCTGAAGAAAAGGATTTTTGGAAGAATAAGACAATTCTGAGAGGGGCCTTGAGTATGGCCTAGTTCATCTAAGTTTCTGTCTTCTTTTGAGATCTCCGTTTTGATGTGAATAGTAATGAAAGGGTTTGTGGTTTGTATAAAAGTGTGGTTATAAATTTCAATATGAAAAATATGGCCCTGCTTTTCTATCCCATCGTTTTATTGTCTGGGGATTTTAACTGCTTCCGCATGTGCTAATAAATGAAAGGGTCGGCGATACATTGTCCTGGGATATCGCATTATAAAATCGACCAAATAGAAGGATGTGCACATGCCCGAGGATCGGGGCGTGACAGTGCTGGCGTGGAGCTGAGGGCACGCCACAGGGGAAGACTGAAGATGGGAGCTGCTCGTGGACGCTGCTTCGCTGGCCTCGGTCTTCGTGGACTCCACGATATGCTCGGGTTGAAGACGTTGGACTCGGGCTTCGTGGAAGTCGGTCAATCAGGGCTTCGGCGGTTTCGTTTGTTGACCGAAGCAGAAGGAGGCGGGCAGGTGGCAGCGTGAAGGAACTCGGTGGAGGTGTGCGGCGTCCTGGCGTTGCTGGTTTTTCCTACTTTCGCTGGCTTCTCCGTAGGCGCGGGCGTGTGAAATGGAGCAAGATGAGAAGTCCTCGATGGAAGCAAGAAAGAGGAGATAAGAGAGAGGTGAGAGTTGGGCTCCACTTGGTTTGATATTTTACAAAAAATATCTTCCAAAAACCATTCTTAGCCATGTATAATTTCCTTTGCTCACAATGGACCTCTCATGCATTCTTCTAGAAGCCAAATTGGTCCAAATGTTGTGGCTAGGTGGGGGTACACGAATTTGGGGGGGGGGAATTTGCTTAAATGACTCAAATTCTCTCTTGAATTAATCTCGAATGACCTCAACAAAATCACTTGACCTCTGAATGCCTCAATTAATAATTTTCTTCATCCAATAATCTCTCACACTTCTCAATTCCGCAATCGAAAACCACCTTCGGCATTTTCTGCACAAAAACAACCCAGCGACGACTTTTTCCCAAAAAGTGTCAGTTGTCAGAAAAATCTCCTGCGACTGAGTCGACACACCTAGAATTTATTGTGACATAACCTAAACTTCAATTTCTGAAATCGGACTTGAATTTTCAGTTAATTTCAACTTGGCGCGTTTTTAGCGTGACCTACACTACCGGGTAGTTTTCAGAACTTTTTAGGGCAAATGACACGTGGTCAATTTTCTTCGAACCACTACGAACCCACTCGACTCATTAGCGACTCACGATTGTCCTGAAAATCTCAAGGACTCAATTACGGGCACAGGGTACCAAAACAATAAGAAAATCAGTCTAGTGCCGGTCGACGAGAATTTTCCAATTTAATGGTGTCACCCACGATTAGCCACACATCTCTGTCGATCCAGTCTATCTCTGATTTCAAATCGATTTTTAACTGTGCTGTAATGGCCTCTAAAGATGGACACGGTCAAGAAGCCGATTCTTGATCGAGTTCTCAAGTCTATTGCCTTAAAATTCCTTAATAATTTTCCCAGATAGTCTAGTTATCTCGAGAGTGATAGGCTCTGAGAATAACCCTATAGACGTGACAATGAAATGCCCGATTTATTCAGTAGAAAACAGGGTTGAAAATTTTGGATGTCACAGGTTGTCCTCATGCTATCCAACTACGGATTGAATAAGCAGACATGAAGTCCTGTTCTTCTCCAGAGAAAGCCATGTGGGCACCTCATTGCTGTATCGGCTAAAGCTGTGTCGTCTAGTCTTGATTCTGAAGCTCTCTTACTGTATTTTATGCTTTCTTAAGAACTTGATGAGCAGTTCCAAAAGGGAGCCTTCTTCTCTCTTTTCTTACATACAGATGCAGATTTCTACATAACAATTGGACATACTCATCTGCTCATGGAAAGTTGATATATCTAGAGAATGAGGACAATGGGTGGTGATTTGAATAATTTTCAACCCCTGGTGTCACTTTCCTAATAGAAAATCTCCAACATCTGACTTCCCTAGAGCCCCCGGTAGCACTTGAACACAGTTTGACAACCCAAATTAATGGGAAGTGACCGAGAAATATGACAGGCCGGAACAATTCTTAGTTGAAGAGTTGCCTGGTCTTGGAGAGAAAAGTTGTGTTCTGGACCTGAAGGACCAGCACTAACCTTTCCATGATTCATTTGTGTTTAAAAGTTGATTTTTTTCGCATGTCCTGCATTTCCTAGTTCTATCTACTGCTAAAGGTTGAGGATGCAAGTTTTTAGTCTATTTGGAACTACCCTATGCTACAGGGACATAAAATGATGGGATTCCTCTTGTTGATCTTTTAAGGGGACAAACTAATTTTATTCATCTTCATTGGCAACCATCCTCTCGGTTCCCTCGAATACTCGAGAACAATCAGAAAAAAATTTCTTTTTGCACTTTTGCTTCTCTCTTTTGACGTATATTAATCTGCTCATAATTTCGACCAAAAAAAAAAAAAATCTAATCATAATGACGTGATTCCATAAAAAAGTGAGGCTATGGTTGACGGTGACTTCTAAACATATCATGTTCCTATCGATGTTGCTATCCCTCTGCAGCAACCTTAAATTACCCTGAAATCATAACTTGGTTGAGGTAGACGCCAGCTATGAGAAACAAAAATTTGACCCTTAAGTCAACTAAAATAAATAGAAGATTTTCATCCTTTATTTATATTGAAACGCAATTCATCATCAACATGATAGACATTATGGAGCGTGGACTTGCTGAGGTCCCTCTCAATTGAGGTAGGCAGATTTTCTTTCTTCCTTACATTCGGGTTTTCTTATATGAAAGTCCGCGTGGAACTAGTTTGCAGTCACCTAAAAACAAGTTCTTCAAGACGACATAGAAGGATTTAATAAAGGAATCTGTGTTCCCATCTTGCTTTCAGCATTGCTGATAAACTTATATATGCATTGCAATGTTCCTCCGATGCCTCACGCGCATCGGGACCGAGCAATGACTTTTGGATGGACGAAATGCAAGAGATTGACACCTACCAAAGCATTCAAACACTTAAGCCACCAACATCCCTCGAGGCTTCTCGACGTCCAGCAGCACTGTACCGTGAGCACGGTTTTATGTTTGGGCTGCAAAGCTAGAGATCTCTCATGTCATAATTAACAAACAATGAGCATTTCTTGTCACGACCTTTATATTTACCTATTCTCGTATGCTGATCCAGCATAAACAATTAGAGAGTTTAAATTGATCATTTCCTGAAAACTTAGATAGTCTTCTTGAACGAGCGTTTATCTGGTAAGTGACATTGGTAAAGCTATTGTGAAGGCTATGAACTTAAAAATGGAGAATAATTGAAAAATGACCTTAAATCATTGCAAATGCTCGTGAATTGAACTTTATTAAAATGCACTCTGATTGTCAATAAAAGTGTTGGGATCGCTGCTACCCTCAAATTGGGGCCAACGAACAGTTGATGTGAAAAATTGCAATATCTTCCTTGTTAAAACTCTATCGATACGTTTTTGAAGGCACCCAAAAAGCTTGCGGCTACATCTCAGTGAATTTATCGCTTGATCCAAGAAAATCACAATTTTCTTGACACCCTAAAGGTCGGATGGTTGAAAGGCACAATATCCAGCAATCGAGTCCTACAGTTTCGAAAAATCGAGTGTGGCTGGAAAGCTTCTGTAAAACACGAACCTTTTATACCCTTCGGTTATAATATCACTATATTGAAATCATATAAATTCATTTTTAGTTAGATTCGCCGCCTCCTGCGTTGATTACCATGCCTGATAATTATTCTCAATACCTATTAAAGGTCGCCTTTAACAAAAGTAAAGAAAATAAAGGCTCGAGTACCATTCCACTTTCTCCATTCCCGGTAGGCAAACAAACCTTGATGTTCGACCCAAAAAAGAAAAGGCTTGAGGTTTCATAGTTCAAACGATAAAAGTTTCGAAATCGCCCAACGATTCAGATGAAATGAACGAAAATAAACTCAGTATGCTTTCTTGGGTTTCTAACATGAAATCAAATCAGATCTTCGAAAAGAAACATCTGAACTTGTGGATGTCATTTTAGGCTCTTCTCTTCAACTATGGATGCTTGAGTTGGCTGTCGGATACTTTCACTGAGTCTTTTTACCGCTAAATGCATCATCCTCGGTATCAGTGCTGAACTTCAAATATTTCTTCCAATCTTCGCTTTCTATAAAGACAATCAAATAAATAAGCAGATATAAGAAACTCATGTTTATATTTATGACGTAAGATTTGCTTTAGAAGGAAAAACCTGTTGCCTCCGAACTGCTACTGCAGATGTTCTTTAGGTTGTTGTCCAATTCCTCCGAAATAGGCTCGACAGTAATTTTCTTTGCACTAGAGATCTTTAATGACTTGGTTGGAGGAATTTTTTCTTTCTTATCAGAAGATCTCGTTCTCTTCAAAAAACCTTTCGCTGTAGTGGCAAGACCTTGCTCCTAAATTGTCACCCAAATGAAATCACACCCTAAGCATTAAGTAAATATAACTTTATTTTGCATTTTATTTATTTAGGGTTTTTGTAACTCACCTGTAGAAAATTACTCCCTGGCGTCTTCTTATCTGTCATTGCTTCCATTATATACTGGACAACCTCGACAGTTGAGCAGAACAATCTTTTTAATTGTCCATGACAATAGCTCTACAAAGATAATAGATTGAAGATATCTTGATTACCATCAGAAATTTCAAGATAGTCGTGTGCAAAGCTATTACTCATAAGAGGTACTGAAAAGATTTCAATACACTCAATAATAAAATGCACGATAACGTAAAAACTAACTTTTTTATTAATCCTTTTGGATAACATATAAATTAATCAAATACACGTTACTTCTTTTTAATCATCAATTCATTAAGGGAAGCAGTAACAATGAATTTTTATTAATATATAATTACCATGTCTAATTTTCCATCTACTCGTTGTCTGCATGCAATATGCCAACCCTCTCTTCAAATGAAGACCGATGTTGGATGTTCTGCGATCAATAAATAATAATCGCATCATAAAAATGAAAATAGTTAGACAATTAGATATATAGATTGAGATATTTATATGCATTTACGCAAAAACATAAAGAAGAAGTTCAAGCAACCACCTTGTCCAATTCTGTGCCAATTAGACAATCCGGAGGGAGAAAGAAAGATACTAACTCTTCCCCCACTAATGTGCTTTTGCCTTGAGTTCTTGCTTTCTCCGATGAAGACGGATTTGTCTGTGTTTAGGATATAATCATTTGTCATTTGTTGTGAGCATTGGTTACAAATTCTTACAAATAAAAAGTGTGCATTAATATGAGTAAAATATGATATATTGATTATTGATCACTATGCACTTGAACTCAAGAAATGTTTGTTTCAAATCTTCAAGAATGCATATGTGAACAATGTACAAAGAAATTATTGAAATAATATTACCTTGAAGGTTGAGACATTTATCCCCATGTTATCTTGAGATAATGGATACGATATTGGATCCTTGTTGAGCAAATGATCTAAAATCCTTCTTCTCAATTGAGATACAACTTTCTGCAATAAAAAATTATCAATGCTAGTATATCTTATCATTAAGGCATGGACAATTCTGAATTATTGTCTAAATCAAAGAATTGGGAATATATGTATTCTATTCATACATAGCTTGTGTAGCTATAACTTTTTACAAATGAAGCTTTGGAGTGTCCTTCACAACTATATCAAGCTGATCAAATATGCTTCAAGAATCAAGATGAAGACATTTTGAGTGCCTTGCAGTGTATTTTGTGGATCATTCTATCTCATGTGTTCTATCAATCTTTTCATGAAGATATTGGCATTCAAAAGCTAAGTGTTGAACCTCTTAGAAGTGAATTGGAAAACACCACACTCTATAATTGTAAAATTGCGTTTACGTCGTGGTCTATCTCCCGAAATATCACAAAACAATTACATCTACTACTTGTATCCAAAAAGACTTAACAAAAAGTTAATTTACATTACATCCACTATCATTGTTACTAGTGTAAACCATTCTATATAATTGTATAATTGAGTTAATGTCATGGACTACATCACAAAGTTTCAAAGGACAATATAAAACTCGCACTGAATATCTATATGTTAAAAAACTCAATAGAAAGTTAACTTACATGTACTACTGCCTTAAGTGATGCATATAGTTGATCTCTTGGTCCTTGATTAGGAATGTCAAGCTTTTCCGAACCACGTGATTCATTCGATCCCTTTGAAGGAGGAGCGTTATCTGGAGCTGAGAGTGACCTATTGACCTACACAGATGAGAAAGATAGAGAAAGACAAAGCATGAGTAAAGCAAATAAATAAACATATACGATTATATTGAGCATTAAAAGCAGCCTAACAGTTCAAAGTGGTAAAACATATATGTCATGAAATAGGATCTTCAACTATATTCATTATGTCAAAGAAATCAAACATTTGTTAAACTATTATCAAGATGTTAAGCAACTCATGCTTGACAGTTCAATAATAAAAGTAAAACCACTAAACCAACCACATTCGATAAAGTTTAAGAACCCGCTCCTTCTATCAAGAATTCAAACTCATTAGATACGGTAAAAATGATAAAGGACTAGATGAGTAGAAAGATATAGTGCCATATTCTGAAAGAAAAAGAATATCAAATCATATTATGTGGAAAGCATGATTTTGTCCAAAATGATTCCATGGAACCTCTAGGTTTCGAGAGGAAGAAGAGAGAGAGAGAGAGAGAGAGAGAGAATATCAAGTACCTATAACTCATTCAAGAAATAAAAACAGTGGCATAAAATGAAGAGAAACAACATCTCCAGAATGACAGGCACAAGAAAAGGGAAAATATATGAAGGAGCCACAGTTTCAAAGCATAACAAATGAATTGGAATGGTGGAAACTCATTTCACTTTATATGTAAAAGCTTATCACCTTCTTCTCTTGTTTGATTTGGAAAGTTGTTCATTCTCTAAATAGTTATACTTTAGCTACACATTATTCTTTGATGCCAAATGATGGTAGATTTTCTTAATCATTGATCTTAAAGAATGTGCAAGTTCTCAATCAATTCTTTGGTCTCAGCTACAATATTTATTGCTTATCAACTCACAATATAGCGGCGAACTCTGCATAGTATGAATATCAATTAAGGGAAATGAGTTCCGTACGTATTGATGATGTTTACCGTTATAGCACTAACGGTATGATTACTTATAAAAGTTAATAACGGTTTTGCCATTTCAAACAACTACCATTCATTTTATTGTGTAACGAATAACGATTTATGCATTGATCAATGTAAAATGCAATACACCCAAACCTTCCAGCCACGGATATATTATCTATTCTTCCAATACATATTAGAAAAACCTATTGGCAATTTCAATTTTGTCATCCTTAAAAATCATATTCTTGTACACATACATATACAATATGTATACCCATAAAACAGATCTAGATACAAAAAAAAAAAAAAAATTGTTAACATATATATTGAAATAATTATAATGTAATCCGTTCTTTGTCAACAAAATATTAGAATAGTTTAGACATTTTTCATGGTAAAATTCAACCAACAATTACTTGTTAGTTTCACAAAGTGTACAAACAATTAGATCTGCACGCCTTAGATAAGAAAATTAGATTTTAACATGACAGATGTCCTAATCTATATAAAATTTGTCAAATCAATGCACAGATCTAGATGATAGATCATTTGTACCAACTCAACTCTTAACCTCAATGTAAACCAAAAGAAAACCCGAGAGAGCATTGGAATTCTTTATCTTTCACCATTCGTCACTTTTGATTTTTCTATTGCAAAAAATGCCTTAGAAAAAAAATCCATTTCTTTGTGGTTGAAGCACAAAATATATGGCCAATGACCCAGCACGAAGGTTGATCGAGACTTACCTCACTCATTTTTGGGGGAGGAGCACGTGTTGAAGGAGATGACAGCACAAGTTGAGAAGATTCGTCCTGCGATTTCTCTTTTGGAGAGGGAGGAAGAGTTTGCATCATAGGGTTTGCCGCTTCAAAGATCCCTTCGAGAGCTTATGCTTATTACTAGCTGTTGACACCTAAAAAAAAATTAATTAAAAAAATTAAAAAAATTAATTAAAAAATTAAATTAAAAGAATTAAAAAAAAGTTAAAAAAAGATTAAAAAAAGAAAAAAAAGAAAAAAAGTTGGGGCCAATGATCTAAATGTGACTAGTCAAGCCCAAGAGGTCAAATTGGAATTAAAATGGCAAATTGGGGCCAAAATGCAATTTCCAAAAGTTGAGGGACCAATTCGCAAATTTTGCAAAATTTCACTCGAGCCCTTAAATCATCATCTAGGCTCCCAATTGAGTTAAAATTGAACTTGGGTCAAGTCTAATTAATCGAATCGGGCAAAAAAGGACCTAATTGCATTGTATTTGGGATTCTCGGGCAAAAAATGGCCAACTTTGAGGGACTTTTTTGCAAAATTGGGTGGGCACAATTGCGAAAAATGGTCAAGATCTTAAACTAATATACATGAGCTTTCTAATTGATCAAAAAAAGCAGCCAAATTAGTGGATTAAAGCACTCAAATCAGCAGCCAAAACTTAGTCCACGAGTTGGTCTTAATCTGGAGTTGCTGAGTAAGCAATTTGGTGGCCCCACCATATCCTCCTCAGCTGCCTAACCAGCCCGATCTTTGCACGTGATGGAAGACCATATATAGCAGTGCAAGTGGATGGAAATTGGCCAAGGATAAGCTCCTGATAGCACCGAAAAATCGCAGCAAAACCTGCACACTCAACAGCTGCAGAATTAAAAATTTGGCTAAGTCAGGAGAGTGGGTGGACTAGCTCAGTTGGCAGGCTGGGTAGGGGGCCAAAAAGCTGACCAAAAATCCCTCAATTCATGGGATAAGATCACTGAAGCAAGGTCTTTCAAGGGATGAAAATAAAGAGACGAGGGAGAGAGGAGAGAGTTCGCGGTCGTCCCCCAAAGAGGCCCTCAGAAGCAACTCCAGCAAAGCAAGCCCAGAAATTCCAGATCAACCTTTTGAGAGAAAAGTGAGATTTTCACAAGCCTTCGGTCAAAATTAGCCAAAAAATTAAACTAAAGAGTGAAACTCCACTCAAATATCTTTCCATCCATAGGTCGCATGTCCTAAATGGAGATCGGGAAGGCCTCCTAAAGCCCCCCGAAAAACACCTTCCAGGCGGGCCAGGAAACACTGAAAATTTTCTAAGTGTTGAGCTCAGTTGGTCACGAGTGGAGAAAAGGCAGTGATTTTGAGAAATTTTAGAAACAAATGAGGAAAATATTTACCTCTACCCCAAACTAGAATACATACAGTTTGGCTTGGTATCAATTTTTCCAACAAAATACGTCTTGAACTCTAATTTTGGAGGTCAACGAAAACCTTCGTTGTCAGTTCTTCTTTTCTGCAGATCTCATTTCCAGTTGAAGAAGCCAACTTCCACGTGCTTCCAGAGGACAATTTCTCGGTTTCCTTGGCCAAGAACCACTTGAAAAGGAAACTAGGAAGTAAGGTAACCATCCTAGATGTACTTATTTTCGAGTTTGAGCATGTTTTGATCATGAAAATCAAGAGGAAAACCAGCCCGGAAAACTGATTTCTGAGGCTGAAATTTTTCTAAGTGTTTGAAATCTCTTCAAGAGTTTTGCATGTGTGCTTATTGGAGAGGTCGTTTTGATGTTTTTCGGTGAGTCATTCTCTATGATGTTTGTTGAATTTGAAAGCCCATGTTACCTACTTTCACGTGGATTAAGTAGCATTTCCCTTAGATCTCGTATGTGATGAGTGTTGAGGCTTGAATATGGGCATGTAACCTATTTACTTGACTTGGGTTCAAACCCAGATTTGCAAAATCAGCTCAAACCTGTGCATTTGAGGACGATTTTAGCTTGGTCCTAGTGTGTTTTTAGCTATGATTTCTATCTAATCTTGTTCTTTGCATGTGGTAGTATAATCTTGATACTTTAGTTCCACATGAGATTGCTTATGAGTGGAGATTGAAGGCTGCAAACATGGCTCGAGGAGGCTATTGGGGCTAGTTTAATGCACACCGAATGTTCAACAAAATGCCCAAACTAAGCTTCGATCTTGAAACGGTCGATTGGAGCTTGATTATTGTGATATTCATGTGCTGTGTTACTCCATGTTAGCATAGATCGGCTTAAAGAATTTATTGTTTTTAAAAAATAATAATAATTAAAAAAAGAGAAAAAATATGAAATTTTCAAAAATATCAAAAAATGTTAGATAGCATCAAATTAGGATAGAAATGACATATATGAAATTTTCCTAATTTTAAAAGGTCATTTTCCTAATTTAATGCTATTTTGGTATTTTATAACCATTTTTGTAAATAATCCATTTTGCGTAGATTAAAACTATTTAAAGTAATTTCATGCATATTTGAATTCTCATTTTGCTCATGGGGGTCCTGTCCCGGGGCGTGATAACAAGGCCATGTAATATTATTTGCTCGACTTGTATCGGGTTTACCTCTTCCGCGTTTATTTTCAAGTTATTTCAATTTCTTGGATGTTTACTTACGCGCCGCTTTTCATTAATTCGAGTGTAAATTTCTCTTCTAAATTATGTTAGGATTAGTCTAGACATTAAAAAAAAAAAACTACAAAAACATTTGCATGGACACTTAGTGGTTTCATAAAGATTATAATTGGTAATCAAGAATGTGTGGCCATTTAGATAAATAACTTTCCAAGTTAGTGGTACCGCAAGGGCGCTAATAGAAATATTGGCGTAAACAAGTCTTCGTTCTTAGAAATCTCTGGTTGCGTAGGAATCGAGACACCACTCCCGTGTCTCGATTGGTTTCTAGCCGACCCCAATAGGCTAGTGGCGACTCCTAGAAATATTTAGGTTGTTAATAATTGAAATATGAAATCCAACGTCACGCGAGGTATGGGCTTGGGAGAGCCCACGCCTAATTTAAGGCCATCGCTCCGCTTCTTTAGGCAAATACCCCTAAACCCTCTTCCTTTTCCCTCGGACGGAAAAAAAGAGGTCGTGACACTAGCCGAAAGATATGTGGTATGTCAATTGAAAGAGAGAAGATGGTGTCTAAAGAGAAGAAAATGGTGCATATTTGAAACAACACGGTGAAATAAAGCCAAATAATTTTGCCCATTTATTGTCTTGGACCAATACGTGTACATCATTGCAAGTCTCTTGTATTTTGATAACCTAGGTTGGTAATGAAAAGAGCTAATTAGCCTTCAATTTTTTTTTTTTGTAAAAGCTAAAAAGAATCTAACACAATTAGAATATATATATTTTTCCATAAATGTAAAAAGCCCATAAAATCATTGAGTACTGAACCTTAGGTATGTTAATATTACAAAGGAAACTTGAAATAAGTTGTGGCAAGTGAAATTTAGAAAAACAAATGATGCACTTTTGTGCCTTTTTCTTCTTCTAAAATATTGATAATGAAGTCAATAATATTCAATTCGACTGGGTTTGGAAGCAACATGGATGCACGATCTATTTGTTGAAGAAAGTAAATAAAATTATTGTATATAGAACTTGTATACTTAATGCCATAGCTTATCGTAATCCATTGTAACAAAGCTTGAATTAAAAAGAAGAAAAAAAAAGGACATTTGCTAAATATCGTCTCAATATTGAGCGTTCAAGTTATGATGCAGTAACGATGCACTGAAACTTTTAATTGATTTGCGCAATATACATTTACCTAAGACTAGTAGAGGATTCTGCTTTTATACTAAAAAAGGAAAATAATGAATTCCAATCAAACTTAAGGAATGTTAGCTAGCACCAATACCATTTAGGCGGACAACTTATTTGTCAAATAGGATGATGTGTGATTATAAATACTATAAACAGGCAAGGGATTAACAATTTTATAGATGTACCTATTAAAATATAAATGGGTTTTAGGAAATTAATTGATCCTTATCTGTTAGGTAAATTCAATCCAGAAATTAAATGCTCATTACCCTGTAGCATTAAATGCCAGATTTTGAGTATTAGACTACCTGAATGGGTTTTGTTTATTTTGAGGCATCATTTAATACAACCTGATTACATTAACCATATTGAATTATCGATTTAGCTTGATTATTTCATTCACTTAGCCATAACATCTTATAATAAAATGCAAAATAACTCCTTTTGTAGCGCAAGAAAAGGAACAGGCGCTTGCTTATGCAAGATCTGGCATATACATATCTAGAAATGCTAATAAGCAGGCATGCTGTTAATATGTACCTAGGAGGAACAAATAAATTGTTATATGGACATTTTCAGTCAAATTAATTACTACAAATGTTTGCTAATCACCATATCCATGTACATCAGGTAAGGCTCCATCAATTGAATGACATGTGTAGCACCCAAAGTTTCTTTACGTATGCGACCTTATGATCTAAATGCGGAATTTGTCATATCTAAATCAAGAGCTTAACAATTCAATCACTCTTGGGGATTGAATAAATAATCTTCAACTTTTTACAAAACAATCTTACTCATCTAGTTAGATACCTAAAATATCCAATAACTTGTGTGCCGATCCATGTATCACATCGCTTTAATTAGTCTAAGGGTATTGACGGGCCTGTTCCATTAGGGTTCCCACTTATACTTGACCCTTGTAGAACATGAATGTATATGTTTTTTTGTGATTCAATCTGAGGCTCCCCTCGCATAAAATCCGAGCTTAAAAAACGGGTGGAGTTGATTTTTTTTTTCTGTTGCATAGTCATCCTAAATTATCTCGGCCCAAATTTTAGCATGGTTAATGCATATTTAGCTACACCGCACCATGGACCAATTTATGTGCTGAATTTTCACTTGGGAAACATACCATTTTAAGGAGTCTTCACAAACCCGCATAGATCCATGCCATTTTAAGGATTTTTTATAAACAAATGTGTAGGCGCAAAGGACATATAAATATATACATGCATATAAATTTATAAGCTGCCAACAATAAAAGGAAAAAGAATAAAGATAGTACTTCTCTACTTTCTTCATTACTGGCTGACAAAAAAGGCCTAATGTCTGATTCCTCATTCTCACTACTTGGCTTCAAATATTTCTTTCGTTCTTCACTTTCTTTAAAGACAATCAAATAAATAAATTAGATATTAAGAGCTCATGTTTATATTTAAGCTATAAAGTTTGTTTCAAAAGAAAAAACCTTGTGCCACCCATCCGCTACCACAAATATTATTGAGATTGTTATACAATTCCTCCAAAAAAATGTTCAATGGCGATTTTCTCTACAACAAATATTTTGAACGACTTGTGTGACATCCTAAATTTTAAGAATTCGTTTTCAATTAAATAAATCGGGCCTTTCGTCGACGCGCCGATAGTGCTATTCTCTAAGCTGATCACTCATGAGATAATTGGATTATCTGGGGAAGCAATTAAGGAATCTAAATGCAATAGACTTGAGAATTCGACTAGGAATTGACTGCTCGATCGTTTTGATCTGCAAGGGCCATTATGGCACCGTCGAAATCGATCAGAGACCGGAGATAGGTCGACTTGACTAAGATGTGTGATTAGAGTGTGGGTGATTCCACCTGATTGCAAAATACTCGTCGATCGGCACTAGACCGATTTTTCTATCGTTTTGGTACCCGGTGCCCGTAATTGATACCTTGAGATTTCATGACAATTGAAAGTCGCCAATGTGTCAAAGATGTACAATGTGACTCGAGATAAATCGATCACGGGTCAATTGCACTAAAAATTCCTAAAAGCTACTCGATAGACTAGGTCACGCTAAAAGCACGCCGGGGTGAAATTAACCGCGAATTTGAACCCGATTTAAGAAATTGAAAAATCTGTGGTGTCACGAGCTATTTGAGGAACGTCGACTCATCCTCCGAGAAATTTTCAGAGATTCCGAGATTTTTACGGAAAATCGGTTCGGACGTTGCGGAAAAGTAACGGAAATTCAAATGGACTAAATCGATGGAAATTGGGACTTCCAAACCGAGCCTTTGAGTGTCGGGGACTTGTAGAAAATTATACGAGATTTTTCTTCACCAAAATCGGACCTCAATTTGAGAAATTGAGTAGAGAGATTGAAGCTCATTTATAGTGAAATTCGGATTAAGCTTGGGGGGCTGTATTTTAGACTTTAATTTGAGCCATTTATGGAAAATTAAGCTAGAAAGTATTAGGAGACTATGGGGATAATGCCGAAGGCCTAGTGGGACCAACAATGATGAGTGTGAGATATTTAGTTGGATATTTTGGGCTTCCTCTCCTCTTGGCTTCCTTCGCATGCCTCTCCACCGTCTTTCTCCCTTTGTGCGACGTTCGTCTAAGCTGAAGACCAATTGCCTCTGTCCTTTTCTTCCTTTCGTTTTTGTCGAAGCTCCCTTCCCGGCTCTCTGCCATCCCCACCATCTCTTGTTCTCCACGTTCGCGAGCCCTGCTTCCTTATGCCAAGTGTTGACCAGCAAGTTCCAGCGCCCACAGTTAATGGAAGACACGAGCAAGTTGCCCGTGTGTTGACTCTAACAAGTGGCTGAAGCTGCTTCTCTATCTGCTTCCATCGACGCCAGCACATGAGTCAACAAATCAATTCATCTTTCCCTTAACTAACTGCAGCAGTCCACGTTTTCTGCCCCTCCTCGTGTCTTCTCCACCAGCTCGCCAGCGAAGCCCCCATCATCGATCAACAACCCAAGCTCTCCCTCTCCTTAGTTGACCACCGAGTGCAGCAACCGAAGCCACACCCCACCGAAACTCCTTGAAGCAACTCACGGCAGAAGTTGCCACCGTCCGTGACTCACCACCACCGAAGTCCCTTTTGCTCGATTTCTTCAGCCCATTAACGCCGTGGACTTCATCCGCTTGAAGACTCCACCGCCAGCTGCTTCCCTGCTCCATCTTTCATTTGTGTCTTCGCCAGCCTCACCTTCAGCTCGACGCCAGCAAAGCCAGCAGCCCGCTCCCAAGATCGACCCAGCAAGTCCGTGTGTCTTCACGGCCCATCTTCAAGCCAGCAAGTCCCGAAGACCTGCAGCTTCGTTTCTACTTCGGTTGGCAGCGTTCAGTCCAATGGATTTCACGGCCCAGCAGTTGGGCCCGTCCAAGAAACCAGAGAAGCCCATTTTGTTCAACCCAACAAAGCCCAAATGATTCAAGCTCAGCCCCAATTCCATTGCAAGCTTAAGGCCCACTTGAATTCAAGCTCAACTCAGCCTTTCCAAGCCCGCGTTAATTGAAGCCCGCGAAGCATCTCAAGCTTAGTCCAATTTCAAAAGCAAATCTCATTTTTGGGCTGAGATTTGTTGGGCCCGTTAGGCCCGGTCCGAGAGTTCGCCGACACTGCCGAAATTAAGATTTCGGCCGCCGTCGCGTCGTCGTCGCGGTGAACCGGTTTCCGCAATTAACCGGTGAGTTTATACTCTAAACTCTGCTTAGTAGGCTAATGACGTTTTAGGGGTGTTTAGATTTATTTTATTAGGAATTAGGTGGTTAGTTGATTAAATTAGAAATGTAATTATTTAATTCAGCATGTTAGGTGGTTAGCATGATTTAGCTAAGGCCTAAATAAATTGTACGGTTTATCTGGAAGGGTTTGGGAATTTTCCGAGTCCGTATTGGTATTTAATTTAATAATTTTGGCATAGATTAGTATTTTTAGAAATTAAATTGAATTAATTAATTAAATTTCGAAATTAATTAATAAATAAATATTTTTTCGGAAATTAGGCCAGGATAGTAGTGACCGGAATTTTGTGCTGATTGCAATGATGTGGTTAAATTCTGCAACTGAATGTTAAATTATGCAAATTGAGTGCTGATTGGATTTTTGTTATTTAATTCCAAAAATTGTGAATTTCCAATAATTATTCAGAAAATCCCGGGTGTCGGGTTTTAACACCGAAAATGGATTTTAAGTACTATATCAAATAGTGGGGTTTGAAAGAGATAGGTATCAGTCTTCTGGTTCGAATTGACCGTGTACCCACATACGACTATTTTCAGGATATTTTTAATTCGAAGGAAATAGGCCAGGATCACTATTTTAATGGAGGCATTTGAGTACAATGCACAGTGTCCTGGGCCGAGATTGAGTGGTCGTGTGTTGGTTAAGAGAACCAGTCTCGAGCAATTATGTCGGACGTTACTAAATCTCTTTTCGGATTACCCATGCATTAGGGTAGCGGGTCGGAGTAGATTCTGGACCTACACCCGTTCGGGGAAGCCGTCTAATTGAGAGACGTGGCCATGCTCAAAGGAGGTGAGACGACACCTGGCAATGCCAGAAGACCGCCAATAGAGTTGGTCGTACCCTTGAGGGGTGTAATTAACAATTGGAACGCATGATTATTGAGTTTGATGCACCCGATTATGAGACCAAAACTGTGTGACATGGAATGTGACGTGTCATAATGGTTTGGCCTTATAATCAGGGCCTCGGTGATTAATTGAATTGATGAGGTGTTCCAGTTGTTATGTGCATTGATTATATGCATTGCGATATGAACTATATTGACGTGCAGGGAAGGAAACTGAGGCGAGGTAAGTCCTTTATGCCAATTGAGTGGTTGTGTGGTAAGGACGCTTCTGGACGTATTTCCCTCCTAATTGGGGTTTAGAGCTTAGACTTGCTGAGATTTTATCTCACCCCGTTGTGGGATAACATTTTCAGGGTCGTTGAGTGGAGGACTGGGAGCCGAGAGAAGGTGATGTGAAGTGTAGGTCAGCTAGGACCATTTTTTTTTTGGAAAGTGGTTCTTTTGTGGCCTTTTGGTCATAGACCTTGTACTTGACATTATGTGAATATAAAAGCATGTTTGTTCTGAGAATTTGTATCCTACATTTCTATCCCGAGATGATTACTGTCAGGGGATTTCTTTTCGCTTCCGCATGTGCAATAAAAATCAATGGGTCGGCGACTCGTCCTGGGAAGTTGCAAAATTATTATCAACCAGAGAGGGATGGGCACGCGCTCGGGGTTCGGGACGTGACAACTTGCATGGAGGAAATGTTTCTTTCTTTCCAGAAGATCTCTTTCTTTTCCATGAACCTTTCTTTGCAGTAGCAGACCTTACTCCTAAATTATCACCCCAATGAAGTTACACACTAAGCGCAAAGTAAAAATAACTTTAATTCACATTTACTTATTTAGAGTTTTTAGAACTTACATGTAGAGAATTACTCCAAATCAAAACCTCCGTTATAAACTCAACAATTTCGACAGTAGAACGAAACATCCTTCTTGACTGTCCATGATGATAATTTTGCAAAGATAATAGATTTTGATTGTCTTCATTACCATCTGACAATTTTAATCATGTGCAAAGCTTTACTCATCCATAGTTGTAAAAAAATTTCATTGCACTTAATAATAAAATAGCCAATAAGGTGAAACTAAGTTTTTATTACTCCTTTCGGCTAATATACATCACTATGATCCATTTCATCTTCTTGTAATATTTATAGAAATCAAATTAATTGAATTTGCATTACTTCTTTCAAATTGTCGATCTTATTGAGGAAAACAGTAGCAATGAAGTTTCTTGAATATACAGTTACCATGTCCAATTTTTTTATTTGCACGTTGCTTGCATGCAATATGCTACCCTCAGAGCCTCTCTTCCAATGAAGATTGATGGTTGATGTTCTACAATCAATAAATAATAGTCACACCATATAAGTGAAAACTATTAGACAATTAGATGTACATAATGCAATATTTATTTGCATTCAACATAAAAGCAAAAGAAGAAATTCAAGAAGCCACATTATCCAAGTCTGCTAGACAATTTTGTGGGAATATGAAAGATATTGTTTCTTCCCCTAGAAGTGTAGTTTTGGCCCTTAGTCTTGACTTCCACTGATAAAGATGGTTTTGTCTCTACTTAAAATTTGATCATTTGTCATTTGTAGTAAGCATTGGTTACAAATTCTTACTTATAAAAATTATGCATTAATAAGAATAAAAGATGAAATTTTGATTGTTAATCACCATACACTTTAACTCAAGAAATGTTTTCCAGAATGCATATGTGGACAATGTACAAACAAATCATTGAAAAAATATTACCTTAAAGTTTGAGGCATTTCTCCTTGCATTATTTTGAGGTAATCGATATAATATTGGATCCAAGTCTAGCATACGATCTAAAATACTTTTTCTCAATTGAAAAACAAGTTTTTGCAATCGCAAATTATCAATGCTAATATACCTTATAATTAAAGCGTATTCTAAATTATTGTCAAAATCAAAAGAATTAGGAATATATGTATTTTATTTATATATCACTTGTGTAGTGTAACACCTTATAGATGAAGTTTAGTAGTACTTTATATATGCATTCAAGCTTATTAAATATGCTTCAAGAATCGAAACAAAGAAATCGAGTGCCTCACAATGCAATTTTGTGGATCATTCATCTTATGTGTTTCTATCAATCTTCTCATGAAAATACCAAAATTCGAAAACTAAGGGTTGAACCTCACAAAAGTGAATTAATCTATAATGGTAAAATTTTATTTATGTCATGATCTATATCGCGAAATATTATAGAACAATTACATCAATTGCATCTATCGAGATAAACTTGACAAAGAGTTAATTTGCATTACATTGACTATCATTCTTAGTGATGTAAACTATACTATACAATGGTAAATTGAGTTTATGTCATGATCTACCTCACCAAGTTTTAAATGACATAAAACTGGTATTGGCTTTATATGTCTTAAGAAACATAATAGCAAGTTAACTTACAATTACTTGTGCATTAAGTGATGTATACAATCGATCATGATGTCCTTCATTAGGAATGTCTAGCTTCTTCAAACCACACGGTTCATTCACTGCCGTTAAAACATGAGAGTTGTCTAGAGTTGAGGGTGACCTATTGATCTACAAAGATGAAAGAGAGAGAGAAGGAAAGACATGAGTAAAGAGAATAATTATACATAGACGATCATATTCATCATTAAATGCTTCCAACTGATTAGAAAAAGAGAAAACATGTATGCCACCAAAAAGGATCTTCAACTATATTCATGATATCAAAGAAATGAACATTTTGTACATATTGATAGTGCTCACCATAATAACATTAACAGTTTGATTACCTACAAAAGTTAATAATGATTTTACCATTTCATACAACCGCCGTTAGTTTTATTGTCCAACAAATAACTATTCATGCATTGATCTATGTAAAAAGCAATACATCCAAACCCCTCAACCCTCGAACAATGTTATCTCTATTTCCAATGTTTATTAGAAACCTATAAGCAATTTAAATGTTGTCGTCCTCGAAATCATATTCTTGTACCCATACATTTATTATTCTACATGCCCATTCATACAAAAAAGATATAAACATATATAAATACATATATATGTAATTTGTTATTTGTCAACAAAAGATTTAAGAATATTTCAGACATATTATACAATGTAAAATTCAATCGACAATAATTCGTTAGTTTCATAAAGTGTATAAACAATTAAATCTACACACACTTAGACAACAAAAATATATTTTAACATGATAGATGTTCCAATCTGTATAACGTTTGTAGAATCAGTATGTAGACCTAAATGATGGATCATTTCAGTAATGCAACCCTTAACCCTAATGTAAACCAAACAAGAACCCTAGAGAGCATTAAATGTTTATCTTATCTTTCATCATTGATCACTTTTGATTTTTTTTTTAAGATAACCTGTAGAAAATCCATTTCTTTGTACCTTTTTTCGGGTCAAATTTTTTGTACTTGAATTGCAAAATACATGGTTGGTAACCCTGCATGAAGCATGAAGGTCAATCGAGACTTACCTCACTCATTTTCAAAGGACCTACACTTGTCAAGGGAGAAGATTACACAGGCTAAGACAATCCATCATGCACCTCTCTTAGTGAGAGAAGAAGGTTAGGGTTTGCCATTTTAAAGGTCACTTTGAGAGTTGATACTTATCGCAAGGCAAAAGATGTGTGGTACACTAATTGAAATGGAGAAGATGGTATATAAAGGGAGGAAAAATTGTGGATGTTCAAAACAACATGGTGAAATAAACCCAAACAATTTTGCACATTTATTATCTTGCACTGATAAAAGTATATCGTTGCAGATCTCGTGTATTTTAATAACCTAAGTTGGTAATCAACGAGCCAATTAGCCTTCCATCTTTCCATAAAAGCTAAATAGAATCTACCTTTCTAGAATAGTCTTTTTGATAAATGTAAAAAATCCACAAAAATGTTGAGTACATGAACCTTAAGTATATTAATTATTGCAAAGGAAACTTAAAATGAGTTGGTGAAATTTGGAAAAAGATATAAATGCATTTTTGCGACTTTTTTCCCCTAAAATATTGATAATGAAGTTTATCAAATTAACTTCAGCTATGTTTGAAAGCAATGTCTATCGCATTCTATTTATCGAAGAAAATTAAGGAAATAAATGTAAATGGAATTGCATACTCAATACCAAAATTTTTTAACTTAGCTTTTTGTAATCAATTGTATCCATGCTAGAATAATTAAAAAAATAAATAAAGTGGATATTTGCTAAATATTATCTCAATATTAAGCGATCAAATTGATGCAGCAAGGATGCACCAAAACTTTTAATTGATTTTACAATATACAATTATCTATAATTAATAGAGAATTTTGCTTTTATAGTAAAAAAAGAAAAATAGAGAAAACCCATAAAATATAAGGAATGTAAGCTAGCACCAACAGTATTTAGATGGACAATTAACTTATATGCCAAATAGGTTGATGTGTGATTAGATATACTATAAGCAGGATAAGAATCAAGAGACTAACAAATATATGGATGTAACCATTCAAATGTGAGGTTTTAGGACATGAATTGATTTTTATCTCTTGGGTATATCCTATTCAAAAATTAAATGCTCCTTACGCTAAAGCATTAGATGCCAAATTTTGAGTATTTGACTTTCATGTATGGCTTTTGCTTCTTGAAGCATCATTAAATACAACCCAATTACATTTAACCATATTGAAGCGATCAATTTAACTTCATTTTTTCATTCACTTAGCCAAGACATCTTATCATAAAATGCAAATAACCC
This sequence comes from Eucalyptus camaldulensis, assembly GCA_019915185.1. Taxonomy (NCBI): domain Eukaryota; kingdom Viridiplantae; phylum Streptophyta; class Magnoliopsida; order Myrtales; family Myrtaceae; genus Eucalyptus; species Eucalyptus camaldulensis. The sequence continues at coordinate 19,093,912 of JAHSVA010000005.1, forward strand.
TTTTTTCAGTGCAAAAAAGGGAACAAACCCTTAACTTTTGCAAGGTCAAACATATACATTGCTTGAAATGCTAATAAGTAGATATGTTGCTAATATCTACCTAGGAGGAACGTATGGTACACAATATGTAAACCTTTTGGTCAAATTAATCACCATGAGTGCATGTTAAGTGCTTCATCCATGTACATCAAGTAAAGCTCCATCAATTGAACGCATGGCATTAGCAATTTTTGAGGTATTATTAAGACATAATTTGATCACATTAACTATGGATAAAGACCCTACAATTATGATTTGAATATTATAATTTTCGTACAAAGTCCACTTTGATTCCATAACCTTTCAATAATCACTTAAATATCATAACTTTAAAAAAAAAAACCTTCACCTCAAGTGTCAACAAATCCAACTTTTGAAACTCGTTATGAGCTTTTTCTTAAAGTCATCATAATCACATAATTGATTACTATGTCATGGCACCGAAGTTAGCGTCATACGATATTTTTGCCCTTATAATATTCTTATCCCCATTAAATATAATATAAAATAGCCATAACATCTTATTGTCAAATGCAAATGCAATGCTTAGTTCAAGAAAAGGAACTTACTCTTACTTCTCTTATGTCGGACATACACATTTCTTGAAATGCTAATAAGTAGGTTTATTGTTAATATTCACTTTGAAGAAACATGGAAAATGCCATGTTGGATCTCTAGCAAATCTCACCGTTGAAACTTAAGTGTTCCTTTTTTCTTCGATTTTGGCACTTAAGTACACATTTTGGAAGTTTTGACACTTATGTGTCCAACCATGCCAAGTTTTAGCACTTAAGGTATACTTCCACTATTAGATGAGACAATTAAGGAGAAAGTCTCGTTCAGTGATAATTCCAAAATTCTTATCAAAGGCAAAGGTATAATTCTAACTCGTTTTAAAGAATGGTGCACATCAGTTTACTACTAATGTTTATTATGTACCAAAAATGTCAAGTAATATCTCAAGTTTGGGATAATACTAGAGAAAGGCTATATTGTTTGCATGAAAGCTTTGTTCTAAGAGATCAAAATAATAAACTAATTGCAAACGCAAAGATGTCGAAGAACAAGATTTTTATTCTCAATATAAAAAATGAAACGACTTGATGTTTTGAAGGCATCCATGATGAAGGAATTTGAAATGACGTATAATGATCTCATAAATTATTATTTTGGCATAAAAGTGAAGCAAAGTGCAAGTGGGATTCTTATTTCCCAAAAAGGTTATGCAGAAAGCATACTTGGAAAATGAGATGCAAACACCATGAGTGCCAAAACTTAGTATATGGGGACATTTAAGTGTCAAAAAGTCCAAAAGATACAATTAAATGCCAAAATCGGAGAAAAAAATGAATACTTAAATGTCAACGGCAAGAAATTCAGATCAAATTGTTGACATGGCATTTTTTCGGCAAGATAAATGCAAATTGATGTCGTTTTTGGTGTTGATGTGGCTGAATCGGTCCAAAGCAACGTCATTTTGGTGCCAATGTTGTCTTAAAATTTAATATTAATATAAATATTAATTAAAATAAATTTAAAGAAGAAAAGATCTACAGTAGCATTCAACAAGGGCTTGCATGGCCCTCGTTGCCATTGACGACAATGGGGCAAGGTTTGGCCAGGATCACCAGCCCCTAGGCAATGGCTAGTGACCTTGGCCGACCACCGGCGACCTCGGTCGACCATCCCCCAATGTCGGGGGCAAGGGTTAAGACCCTCATTGAACGTGTTTGCCATTTTATATTATTATATTATCTTTATTTTTATTTAAATAATTTAGTTTTTAACTTATTTTTAATTAATATTAAATTCATAAATTTAGGAGTAAAACGATTTCGTTTTGCACCTTCATTGTAGAGTTGGCTTTCGATGAGCCGTGTACACCACATATATTATTAAAAAAAAAATTCCACGTCAAATTTCTTGCTACTCTTGCCGGACTTAACACTAAAATGTCTTAATTTAAAAAAAAAAGTTGTACTTAAGTGTGTTGATACCTGATTTTTAGTTGGCGCGTCATTAAAAAGTAAAAAATCAAGATTTAGATTTTTGATCATGATGAAGCCCTATCGCTCGACCAAAAAGTGTCATTTTTCATTTCTTTCTTTTCATTATCGTTTTTAAGTAGTTTTTAGCTCATTTTCAAGAAAAATCAGAACAATCAAACGGTTAACTTTCGTTTTGACTTTTTACCAATTTTTTTTTTCACTTAACTTTAATTTCACATTTTTCAAATCAATTTCTTGAAAATTCAAAGATTTGACCAAAAAATCGACATTTTAGGAAAAGTAAACTAAATGATTGACTTTTGGTCAAACTTTTGACCCAAAAAAATAAAAAGTAAAAAATGCACAAATACATTTCTTTTAATGCCAATTTGACTTTTGTGTCAAAAAATTCACAAAATTCGATTAAGAACCTTGATTTTTGAATTTTTCAGTTTTAGGTTCTAAATCAACAAAAAAATAAAATTACTTTTATTCTAGTCATAATTAGGTGCAGTTTCTTTTTCGATATTCGGTTTTGGGACTATTTGAAATCTGCGTGCACATCCAATTTCACGATTTATTGAATTGAAATGCGAATTGTCGTTTTGAGCCCTAATTAGGGGACCAAAATCAATTCTTCATGACTTATGAACGGACGATTGCATTTCACTCATTTTTTTTTTAGATAAGTCCAATTCTAGGGTCAATTTTGAGTGATTCACTTGGGCACATTCTAGTTTGGTCGATTTGACTTATTCAAAGGTTAGGAAAACTAGCTACGATGCTTCAATTGATATAATTTGACTTGGCCCATTCTAGACTAGGATGTAATTGAAATAATTGAGCTTCAATTTGGCTAATTGAGGTTCAATTAAAAATATGAGTTTAGCTTGTGACCTCACTTCAATAGGAATTCAATGGATTTAAATATTTTGTGCATAAATAGTTGATTTGAGATAGCCCAATTGCATCTCATTTGATCCGATTCATGTAGAAATATTTGATTTTGTTTAAATTGGGTAAAACCAGAAAAATCATAATAAAATTCAAACAAAAATTCAACCCGGTCAACCCAATGTTGACCATCGTTGACTGTCGTTGACCAAATTTGACAAGTGTTGACCGGCAAATTTCTCTAGGTCATTTTTTGGCCGGAAACCACCCTCAGCTAACCCACTTCATGGTCAATGCATTTATGCCCTTAATTTTCAAGTTTCGAAATTTTCCCCATATTTATGAAATTTGCAAATTTGCCCCCCAAGTTTGATTAAATTACAAAAGGACCCCAACTAATCCCTTACCTCAAGATTAGATCATCACCGTCCATTGAGAATGCCTCGTGACCATTCAATTTAGACATGTGATGGATTTGGGTGTCATCATAGAGCTATTAAATTTATTAAGAAGAAATATAGCATCATAACCCTTGGATCGATCCAAGGGCTAAGATGGCCTCTCTCATGCACATATAAATATCATTTCCTCTGAAAAAATTTGAGAGGGGGCACTTTTTTCAGATCTGTTTTCTCTCACTAAAAACTTTCTCCCCAACTAAAAACTCTCTCTCCCCATCGACTTTCTCCCTCTCATCTTTGCACGCATTTTTTTTTCCTTTGGCGCACCACCCCTCACCGGCATTCAACCTCTCGCCGGCGATCTCTCTAGCGCTGCCAACCACCACAACGTTCCTCTGCCCTTCCTCGAGTTCCAAGTAGTCGCCGGTGGTCTTTTGGTGCCCAATCTAATGGCTGTTTTGTCCAGCAGCAAATTAGAGCAAATTTGGCATTGTCTTCAGCATCTCCAGCAATCTCAGTCCCTCTAAGACAGTCATTGACATTCCCAAGTGTAACGGTGGCTCGGTGATAGTTCACGGGGGTTCGTTTCATGCAAAAACATTAAGAGGTAAGCTCTTTGGCCTCGAGCTCAATGAAGCAAGGTCTCAATAGGAGATCGGGGCTAGAGTTCATCTTAAGGATTGATTTGTGAGGTCTATGATGACTTGATGATATTTAGGATATATTGGGAAGGAAGTAGATAGGCTGCGATGATGATAATATGTTTGATTGCTTGGATATCATTGTTATTCAATTTTGGATCCATGCCAGATCTCTTTGTGCATATGCTTGGAAACGAGCTAGTAGATGTGCTTTTTTTGTGCTCGATGCCTTTGTGAGAGTCAAAGATGACTTGATTAGCTTTCCAATGAGCTATAGCACATCCCGATATGATGTCGTTTGCTATCTGAAATCTATTCCGTTTGGATTTCTAATTTTCTATTTTTTTATTATTGATTTTTGGGTTGAGTTTTGGAATAACTTTTCTTCATTAAAGTTTCTCGTACAGGTGTTGTGCATGTCCTGTATTTTTTTTTTTTCAAAATTTTTAGACATGTTTAGCTAGGTCAAAATTGCCTAAATCTGAACATAGGTCAGTTTGTCTTGCATTTGTCGGAGATTTGTTTTGATGAAATTGAGTCCATAAATGCACATATTTGGTCACAAATCCTTCATAAAAGTTGAAATACATGATATATATATATATATATATATATTATATGTTCAATTGATGCATGACATTGGCAAAGTGAGTTAATTGTGTGCACTAAAATAAAAGGTACTGTAGCAACATGTGCTGGACATATAGTTTGTTTGTTTTTCCATTTTTTCCATGACTCATCATCTTAATTGAGTTTCGACATCTTAATGAGAAATCTTCATCATCGTATGCTCTGTATGTGAGATTTTTGGTAGGATTTATGCATGTTTTGAGGATGGCTAAAATCATGTTTGTTCTATAAACTTAATGCTGAAATAAAACATTGTCATATACACACTTTTCCATGTTTGTTTGAGTCATCTAGGGATCAAATCTTATGATCATGCCTCTTTGATGATTGAATTGCATGTTGAAAGGTTTGCATACATGTTTAAGTCATGTCATTTGAGTTGCATCTTGCACATTAAATTTGTCTCACAAAAAGTGTTCATCACACTTAGAATTCTCAAGCATACCATTAGGAATCATGAATCATCTCATAATGTCATTTAAATTGTAAGACATTTTGCATACCGATTTAGGATTGATGACTATCCAAAATTTCTGCTGCATCCAATCCTATGTCCCATGTGATTTTTTCATGCCGTTTGTGCATTCTTTGAGTAATTTTAAGGTTTTCTAATAAATGATTATGTTCTGTTTTCTTTGTTACTAATGCACACACTTTTAGAGATCTTAATTTTAGGATACCAAATTGACCTAGTTTGGACTTGAGCTCTTCTAGGAAGACATAGGACACACTAAGAAGTTTCTAATGCCATTGCTTTCATGCCATTTGCTTATTGTTTCGACTATTTTCCATGTTTTTTCAAAGCCAAAATACAATCCAGACGAGGGATCAAATTCGGACCCTTGTTCTAACCCACGTTTGGACAGACCGTTGATATTTTTGTTTCATTTTTTTTATTTGGAATTTTAACTTGACCTCTTAATGAAACTTTCTTGTTATCATGTTAACTATGATGTGTGTAAATTTGATGATTTTTAGACATGTTTTGATAGAAAAAATCCTTATGACATTAGCTGAATGTCCAGTTGTTTTGACAAATTTCTTGATGTGTTGTTGCTTGTTGTTTGATTTTTTTGTAAAATCATGTGTAGATTGTTTAAGAATTTTTTTTTTCATGAAAGTTGTTCATCATCATGTCGTGCATGTTAGGGGACTTTTTCATTGCAAATTGTCATTAGGTATTGCCTAATTTTGTTGTCCTTACACCATTGTTCTGAAATTTCTTGATATAAACATGATTGTGATTGTTTAGTTATACATTTTAGGTTAGTCTGTGCATAAATTTAGAACATGCCATCTTCATGAAAATTGTTCTAAATGTTTTGATCTTTGTTGTTAAACAATCGGCATTTTCAAATTGCATCTTTCAAAGAATGCTTTGGTACATGTGATGTTTCTCAAAAACGATTTCTAAAAAAATTATTCTCCAAATCTCGATTTAGCTTAAGGAAAAATTGTGGTTTTGACCATATTCAAAATGTCTATGATGCTTGTGAGTGCATTTATGCAAGCCTTAGGCTAGTCTTGGCAATTGAATGTGTTCCATAGCCTAGACATTCCTTAATCCTAAATATCTTTAAATCTTTTTAAAAATCTTGATTTGACATCATGAAAGTCACAGTTTGAATTGTATTCAAAATGCATGTGATGCTTGTGAGTGCATTTATGCGAGCCTCAGGCTAGCCTTGGCAATTGAAGACTTTCATAGCTGAGGCATCACTTTATCTAAAAAATTTTCATGAATGATTTCAAGATATGTTTTTTGAAATGTCACATGTACCCCTCTCATACATATAATTTAATCGTGTGCTAGAAATTGCATATGTTTGTGATTAGCGCACGCCCTTGGTAATAAGTGACCCACCGATAGTTCACTTTCTTACTTGATTGGTTGAGAAACAAGGTTCAAAAGATCTGCAGGCATGTTTAAATTTTTGCAATGCATGTGACTTTTAGATGAATGGTAGGGTCGATGTATGATATCGGGGGAAAACCCTGAGATCACATAGATCGCTTAATTATGAGACTTATAAGCATTATTGGCCATGCGAGAATACAATTGGTCAACAATTGCTATAAGTAAAAAAAAAAATGGATTGGGTAGGTGTCTTAATGGAACCCTCACATGAAAGACAAAGGCTGACCTTGAGGCCCCAAAATTTGACTTTCATATTGCACTTCCCTTGAATGATTGATCTCGACATGATGTCTTGTTTTTATTTATTTATTTATTGTTTTGATGTGTATACTTGTTTCTTTCCATTGTATCCACCTAGTTATAAGTTTTTCTTAGATTAGGTTTAGATTAGGACCCTAAAGATGGAGAAAGCGTAAAGACGGTGGAGGTCAATGTCCATTCCGACCATTGTCATGTACTATTCATTTCCCTGACATATGTCTCGAGTTCCATTTGTTGTATAAAGCTCGACGAGTTGTGAGTTTTATTTTTTTCTCTCATCTTTTTCAATTGTATTTCTCTTTTATATTTTCTATGATTGCATGGTAGATTTACTGCTTTCCTTGATTGTTTACTTACTGTCCCATAATTTCAATTCCATTGATTGCTTTCTTTTCTTGTTTTCCTAGAAATAGAATAGAATAAAAATGACTAACCATGCACGATCGCTTAGTTTAGGACAAACGTTCCTGAAAATGAAAAAAGAAATGCATGGACATGTTAGGAAAATACAACATACTGTTTAGGTACCGAAAGGGCGCTAATAGAAATATTAGTGTAACCCAAGTTTCAGAACCTAGATATTTGGTTGCATAGGAATCGAGGGAACATTCCGGACCCTCTATTGGGTTTTCTAGCCGAACCCCAAAATGAGGCTAGTGGCGACTCCCGTTTTACTTTTAGGTTGTCATAAATAACTAGACCGTGTAAATAAACCCATCATGTGGGATACGAGTTTTGATGAAACTCACCATGGTTTAACATATTGGATATGGGAGTACCTTAAATGATGAAGTAATGACATCCTTATGGGCAAGGCATACTGTTGAGAGGGCTACCATGGTAAAGGTACCATTAAATTCAATATCCACACCCGACCCCTTCCTCTAAGGTGTGTCGCCTATGTGGGTATGGATCGCGACACTCCGCTATCACGCGGGGTACGAGCTTGTGAGAGCTCGTGAACTCATGGAAGGAACTCACGAGAGGCATGATCCGAAAGGTGAGGTGATAACGTCTTTTGGAATGCAAGCCGTGAGGAAACTCTTGTGATCAAGTACCCCTAAACCCGACCTTTCCCCATTTTCTCTCTTCATGATGGTGAGGGATTCAAGAGCAGCGAGATCGGGTTGCGACAAAGTGCACATTTTGAAACTTTTGGCACTAAAATATCCACTCATGCCAAGTTTTGGCATTCCTGGTGTACTTTTTCCCTTGAAAAATTCAATATGAAGAATTGTATAGTAGTCAATACACAATGGAGTGCAAAGCCAAGCTTTCGAAGTTTAATGATAGTGTTGATGTTGATTCAACATACAACAAAAGCTTAAGATATTTGTCATCTCATCTTAAAGCTACAAAAAGGGATAAGTGCAGCGGAAGTCCTACAACTTGTCACGAGAATGCATTTGAGTCTTAAAACTTGCAAAAAAGTGCAAATAAGTCATAAAACTTGTCAAAACGTTTCATTTGAGTCCTAAAATCGATGCCGTTAGTTTTATTAACGGAAAATGCTGACGTGGCATTTTAATTTATTTTTTATTTTCCAGCTGGCTTTTAAAATAATTTTGTATTCAATTTAAAAAAAAATTATTTAAAAACTAAAATTCAATTTTTAAAAAAACTGTTAAAAAAAGAGAAGGGCAGGATTCGCCGGCCGCCCATCGCTGGAGGGGCCGGCAACGGTCGTCGGCCGCCCCCCAACTAGGGTGAGGGCTTGCCGGCCCTAGGTGAGGGCCGGCGACCCTCCCTGGCGTGGGCGAGGGCGTCTAGATCTACACATGCCGGCCCTCACAAGGGGCTAGTGAGCCCTCGCTCGAAATTATGGACGGTTCAACTCAACAAGTCGGGATGGCTATTTTCCAAGGCTTCCTAGGATTCTAGGGTAACATTTCTTGTCATACAATCTTCCACTTATTGGTAGCTTCAAGTACACTATGAGGTATGAAGAAATCACCTTGTATGAAAAGATATAGTTAAGATGTGATGACATGATCACATCACACCAATTCTCCAATTTAGGACATTTTTTAACACAAAACTTACGTATGTATCTCAACAATAACAGCATAGAATAAAGAGAAAAAATTATCATCGATGAGTCCACAAATAAAAAGCAGCTTTTTTCCTATTTTTGAAAACTCAACAGAGAATAAATTCTCATGCTTTAATGAATATACAAATGTATAGGAGATACTATTAATTTCCGTGGTCTTCTTTAGTGGTTTCCATAAGGATTAAACAAACCATGGATTTTACTCAAAAATAAAATGTATCAAAATAATCATTGACTATATATACATGATCATTCTTTCTCGATTCATTTGAAAGATAGTTATATTACCAGATGCATAATCTTAGTTGTTTTAGAAAGTATTAAACAACAATTACTCGTGAGTCATCCATACGAATTTCAATTCCAAAAGCCAAAAAATATCCACGACTATATTTATAGTTTATCATTTGATAATGAAATAGTGAACTGCGATTAGTAACGATACCAATTAAAAGAAATAAGTTCTTGTACATTGATAATGTTAACCATTACAGAATCAACCATCTAAATAATTACAAAAACTAATTAATTACCTAAAAGTGAATATAACTGGTAATAGTGCCTACAGTTGGAGAAAGATACTGCAAGTTAGGCCTCTTCTTAAGCCTCATGTTGGATGCTTGATTGGTAATGGCCAATAAGGGTGCCTTTGGCACTATAACTGACACTCATATGGCTGTCTCTTTTGATCAGTATCCTAAAAGAATAGCCTATGATGCTGGTCTAAGCCTCCATGCCAAGGTTAGTGATATGTCCGCGACTCTGATTGGGCATGGTCTCGTACCAAATGAGAACCTGATGGGAATTTAAGCTGTTATTTGAGATACTCAACCTAATCACCTAGCCGAGTTCTATGTCACTGAAAATGAATCCAGAAATGGTTTGTTTTCTAATGTGACAATTCTAGGAAAATATGGCAGCAGATACTTGAATAGTGGGAGACAAATGCCCCCATTACGTTCCCGATTTCGTTATCTCCACTCACCGGCTCCTATACTGATGACAACAATTTGAAGAGTGTTTATTCTCAATAAAGATTACAAGCCACCAAAAACAAATGGAAAGAAAACATAGGCTTTATTCCCATTCCACTTTCTCTATCCCCGGCTGACAAACAAGGCTTGATGATTCATAGTTCAATTTACAAAAGTTTCAAGAACAGATATCATCCAACAAGTTTGCTGTATGAAATGTAAATAAACTCAGTTGCACTGATTGGATAAACCAAGTCAGATATTTGTGAAGAAACATTCGAACTAATGCATGTCATTTTATGCTCTTCGTTAAATCATGGATGCATGAGCTGGTGCAAAGTGATAGCTGTCTTTCTCAACTAATCAAAGCAATCTTCCCCTCAAGCAGATTTGCCTCTTGTAGGAGTCTCTTCATCACTCACTAAATGCATCATCTTTGTTCTCACTACTTGACTGCAAGGATTTCTCCCCTCCAAGTTCGCTTTCTATTAAAAAAAAATCAAATAATAAAATAATTAGCATATGTAAGGAGCTCATTTTTTCTCTTAAGTTGTAAGATTTGCTTCAATGGAATAACCTTGTGCCCCTGATCCACTACAGAAGAAGTTTATGAAGTTGTTTCGCGATTCCTCCAAAAAATGTTTAATGGTGGTTTCTGAATTTGCGTTTTCAACATTGGTATAGTCAACAATTCTGCTAATTTCAGGTTGAGCATTCGGAAACTTCTCTGCATTAGAGATCTTAAATAACTTGGATGGAGGAATTTCTTCTTTCTTGGAAGACATATTTCTCTTCGATGAACCTTTTGCTTCAGTACTAGGACCTTGCTCCTAAATTGGCACCCAAATGAAGTGTCACTAAATAAAAAATAACTAGTTCACATTTTTACTTATTTAGGGCTTTAATAACTCACTTGTACAAAATGATTCCTTGATGTCTCCTTAGCAATGAAAGCCTCCATTATAAACTCAACAACCTCAATAGTTGAGCGAAACATCCTACTTAATTGTCCATGACGATAGAACTGCAAAGATAGTAGATTTCGTTAGCTTCATTAGCATCGGATAAATTCCCAAAAATCATCTGCAAAGCTATTACTCATCAAAAGGTGTAAAGAAAGTTACAACACTTAATAATAAAATAGGTGATAAAGTAAAAATAAGATTTTTGTCAATCCTTTATGCCAACATACATTGCTAGATAATTCATTTGATCTCCTTCCAATGTCTAAAAGTTAACAAATCACTCGAATATATAGTACTTCTTTCGAAACTTTGATACTATTAAGGAAAGCAGAATCAACAAAAGTTTTGAATATGCAATTACCAAATCTAATTTTCCATTTGCACGTCGTCTACATTCAATATGCCACTCTTGAAGCCTCTCTTCAAATGAAGATTGATGTTGGATATTTTGCAACCAATAGTTAATAGTGGCATCACAAAAATGAATGAACTCTAAAGATTTATAGATATATAAATTGAGATATTTATGTGAATTTAAATGTAAAAACATAGAGAAAAAATTCTAGAAGACACCTTGCTCGAGTCTATCCCAATTTGACAATCTGGGGGTAGTACGAAAGATACAATCTCTTCCCCAACTAGTGTGCTTTTAGCCCTAGTTTTGGCTTTGGATGAAGATGGATTTGATTGTGCCTAGGATTTAATCATATGTCATTTATCAATCAATATTCACTCCAACTCGGAAATGTTGTCCAAATCTTCACAATGCATATGTGAACAATGTATGAAAAATCATTGAAATAAAAATTACCTTGATATTCAAGGCATTTATCCCGCCATAATGTTCCGGTATACAATACGATATCGGATTCGGGTCAAGCACCTCAACTGAACTTTTTCTCAATTGTGAAGCAACTTCGTACAATCATGAATCATGAGTATTATACCTTATTGTCAGAGAATGTAATATTTATGACTTATAGTCAAAGTCAAACAATTGTGAACATATGTACTATATTTATACATAGATCATGTAGTTGTGACTTTTTGCAAATGAAATCAAGTTGCGCACTTCATGTATACATCCGGGTTTATCAAATATACTTCAAAAATCAAGATGGAGTCATGTGCATCAAAATGCTATGCTATGTCAATCTTTTTGTGAAGACTTCTGCATTCAAAAACTAAGTATTGAAAAATATTGCATTTGTGTCATAGTCTATCTCACAAAATATCAAAGAACAAAATAAACCTTACAAGATATTTATATCCAAAAAATAACTTTATAGAAAGTTATAACTTACATTGACTATTGCTCTAAGAGATGTATATACTCGGTCACGTTCTCCTCCTTGATTTGGAATGTCTTGTTTCTTTGAACCACATGCTTCATTCGATCCAATCATAACATGAGACTTGTTTATAGTGGAGACTGACCAATTAACCTGTAAGGATGAAAGAGGTAGAAAAGTATAGGATATGAGTAAAAAGATTATCAAAGCATATACAACTATGTTAATCATTAAATGCTACCCAATGATTCAAAACGGAAAAAAATATATGTTGCAAAATAGGATCTTGAACTATATTCATTATATTACCCTAATATAGGATTCTCACTATTTGAGCATTATCATGTAATTGTAATTATGCATTTAGATATCTTTCTATATGATGGGCCTAAATTTCTATGCACTAGAAGAATAGACACTAATGTTCAAGGTTCTAGTTTGACTGTACACATTAGTAATGTATATGGAACTCATTTCCTTTAACCGGTATTATTCCTTCTATATTAATAATGTTTACCATGACGAATTTTATGGTGTGATTAATTACAAAATATAATAAAGATTTGGCATTTCAAAGAACTGTCATTTGTGTTATTGTCCAACGAATAACGAATAACATTCATTAATCGAACTATGTAAAGGGTTGTACATCAAATAGGCAAGGATCGTGATGCCCTTGCCTATGGCTAACAAACCCGCCAAGTAGAAATTCAATGAACGAAAAAAAAAAAAGAACAAAAAAGCAAAGGAAAAATAAATACAAATCAGAATTTTCGAAATTGAAAAGGAAAAATCATCCACAAACAATTTTGCAAATCCTCAAAAGATTTAGGACTAAATTGAAAAAATTGAAAAGTTTATAACTGAACTAGCCATCATATAATAGGTTTAGGACTTTTTGGACAATTTTTCAAAATAAAATTCAACCAAAAATTAATCATTAGAATAAATATTTAGATTTGCATGCACTTAAAAAATAGAATTAGATTCTAACTTGATAGAAGTTAAGTTTTTGTAGAATCAATTCACAGATCTAGATGATGGAGTTGTGGTCCATCAAATCTTAACTCTATCATAAACCAAATGAGGTTGCTTGAGAGCATAGGAATTATTTTTTTATTATCTATTATCAATCATAAAATTTGGTTTATTTTTCATAAAAAAAAATCCATTTCTTTGTATTTGAAAAACGAATACCTGGTCAATAACCAAGTACAAAGGTCAATTGGGACATACCTCAATCATTTTCGATTGGTCTGCACTTGTCTTTGGAGATGATACCCCAGATAATCCATCTTGGAATTTCTCTTGCGGTGAGGTTGGTGGGGTTGAAATTTTAGGGTCTTCCATTTGAAAGAGAGGAGATAGTAGATGTAGAGAATAAAATGGTCAATATTTCAAAGAACGCAGTTAAATAGAGCCAAACAATTTTGCCTATTTATTATGTTGAACTAGTACATTTACATCAATGCAATCTCATGAAATTTAATTTACCTAATTTGGCAGTCAAAAAGATCATAAAAGTTAAATTGAATCCGACCCTACTAAATTATAACCTTTTTCATAAATGCAAAGCCAAATATAATCATTAGGTACACGAACCTACGTTATGTGTATTGCTTATTACAAAGGAAACTTCAAATGAGTTGGGGCAAGTGAGACTTGGAAAAACATATCCACTTTTGTGACTTTTAATTGATTTATGGAAAATACGACTATTTGAAATTATTTAGGCGCTTTTGCGGCAGAGAGAGAGAGAGAGAGAGAGAGAGAGAGAGAGAGAGAGAGAGAGAGAGAGAGAGAGAGAGAGAGAGACAAAGGAATTTTAGGAATGTAAACTAGCACCAGTTGATGTGTGATTAGAAATACTATAATAAGAATTAACATTTAAGAGATTACCAAATTTTATGGATGTAAGTGGTCAAATGTAAAGAGGTCTCAGGACATGCATTGATCCTTATCTCTTATGCATTTCAAATTCAAACCTCAAATGCTCATTAGACTAAAGAATTAAATGCCAGATTTTGCATTTTTGACTTCCGTGAATGGCCTTGGCCTTTTATAGGGATCATTAAAAGCGTAATCAGATCACGGTAACTACAATGAACGATGAATTTAGCCCAATCGTTTCAAATATCTAGCCACATCTTATTAGCAAATGAACTCCATTTTCCGTGCGAAGAAAGGAACATACCCTTACTCCTACAAGTTTGGAATACAATTTTATTATAGGCTTGATAAGAGTGAAGGAGATCACATGTTCGCTTGAAAAGCTAGTATGTATCTTGTTAATATTGGGATAATTGTCTAAAAAGTCCTAAACCTAGGCCCTGTTTGGTTCAGCATTTCTAAGGGGCTTTGAGCCCCCAAAGCCCCTTGGAAAAATTTTTGGTGTTTGGTTCAACATTTGGAGGTCTCCTTGGCCAAATGCTTGCCTTTGAAATGTTGAAAGCCTAGAGCAGGTGGGGACCGGCGAGGCTCACCCCCACTGGCCGAAGGTGAGGGTCGAAGAGGTCAACCTCACTGTCCACTAGCAAGGGTGAGGCCTCACCAAATCTAGCGAGGTTAGCCTCGCCAGCCACTGGCAAGGGCGAGGCCTCACCAGATTCGATGAGCTTGGCCCTCACCAAGGTTGGGCGAGGCTGTCGTCGCAAAGGGCTGCGGTGGAGGTGTGGAGAGAGAGGATGAGGAGGAGGAGGAGGAGGAGGAGGCGGTGGAGCAACTACGGAGATGCAAAGAGGGACCTCACCTTGGTTGGGTGAGGCCCTGCCGGATCTGGTGAGGCCCGGCCCTCGCTAGATCCAGCAGGGCAGCGACCCTCTTCGCATCTCCGCAGCCACTCCACCACCTCATCCTCCTCCTCCTCCTCATCCTCTCCCTCCCCACCTCCGCCGCAGCCCTTGGCGATGGTAGCCTTGCCCAACCTTGGCAAGGGCTGAGCTTGCCGGATCTAGCAGGGCCTCGCCCTCGCCAGATCTGGCGGGGCCTTGCTCTCGTTGGCCCTTGCCTCCAGCCGACAGGGGTGAGACTTGCCGGCCCTCGCCTTTGGCTGGTGCCAGCCAGCCAGAGGAAGAAGAAGGTGAGAAAAGAAAAAAGAAAAAAAAAGATAATTAAAAAATTGAAAAATATATATTAAAAAATTCGAAAAAAATATTTAAAAATATTTAAAAATTGTCACGTTTGCATTTGCCAGCCCGCTATCCCCCACTAGTGTCCACGTTAGCACCGGCCGGCCAATTTTGGCCGGATGAACTTAATTGACACATTTATAAAAGGTTTAGGACTAAATTGGCCAAAAAAAAATTATGACTAAATTGACACAATTGCAATAGATTTAGGACTTTTTGGTAATTCTCCCCATGATCATTCTTTCTCAATTCATTTGAAAGATAGTTATATTGCCATATTTGTATTCTTTTTTTATTTTTGTTGGTAAAAGGTAATAATTATAATGAGGAAAGGCTAGATGCCTATTCTTAGTTGTTTTAGAAAGTATTAAACAAGAATTACTCGTGAGTCGTCCATACGAATTTCAATTCCAAAAGCCAAAAAATATCCACGTCAATATTTATAGTTTATCATTTGATAATGAAATAGTGAACTGCGAATAGTAACGATACCAATTAAAAGAAATAAGTTCTTGTACATTGATAATGTTAACCATTATAGAATCAACCATCTAAATAATTAAAAAAGCTAATTAATTACCTAAAAGTGAATATAACTGGTAATAGTGCCTACAGTTGGAGAAAGATACTGCAAGTTAGGCCTCTTCTTAAGCCTCATGTTGGATGCTCGATTGGTAATGGCCAATAAGCGTGCCTTTGGCACGATAACTGACACTCATATGGCTGTCTCTTTCGATCAGTATCCTAAAAGAATAGCCTATGATGCTGGTCTAAGCCTCCATGCCAAGGTTAGCGATATGTCCGCGACTCTAATTAGGCATGGTCTCGTACCAAATGAGAACCTGATGGGAATTTAAGCTGTTATTTGAGATACTCAACCTAATCACCTAGCCGAGTTCTATGTCACAGAAAATGAATCCAGAAATGGTTTGTTTTTTAACGTGACAATTCCAGGAAAATATGGCAGCAGATACTTGAATAGTGGGAGACAAATGCCCCCATTACGTTCCCGATTTCGTTATCTCCACTCACCCGCTCCTATACTGATGACAACAATTTGAAGAGTCTTTATTCTCAATAAAGATTACAAGCCACCAAAAACAAATGGAAAGAAAACATAGGCTTTATTCCCATTCCACTTTCTCTATCCCCGACTGACAAACAAGGCTTGATGATTCATAGTTCAATTTACAAAAGTTTCAAGAACAGATATCATCCAACAAGTTTGCTGTATGAAATGTAAATAAACTCAGTTGCACTGATTGGATAAACCAAGTCAGATATTTGTGAAGAAACATTCGAACTAATGCATGTCATTTTATGCTCTTCGTTAAATCGTGGATGCATGAGCTGGTGCAAAGTGATAGCTGTCTTTCTCAACTAATCAAAGCAATCTTCCCCTCAAGCAGATTTGCCTCTTGTAGGAGTCTCTTCATCACTCACTAAATGCATCATCTTTGTTCTCACTGCTTGACTGCAAGGATTTCTCCCCTCCAAGTTCGCTTTCTATAAAAAAAAAAAAAAAATCAAATAATCAAATAATTAGCATATGTAAGGAGCTCATTTTTTCTCTTAAGTTGTAAGATTTGCTTCAATGGAATAACCTTGTGCCCCTGATCCACTACAGAAGAAGTTTATGAAGTTGTTTCGCAATTCCTCCAAAAAACGTTTAATGGTGGTTTCTGAATTTGCGTTTTCAACATTGGTATAGTCAACACTTCTGCTAATTTCAGGTTGAGCATTCGGAAACTTCTCTGCATTAGAGATCTTAAATAACTTGGATGGAGGAATTTCTTCTTTCTTGGAAGACATATTTCTCTTCGATGAACCTTTTGCTTCAGTACTAGGACCTTGCTCCTAAATTGGCACCCAAATGAAGTGTCACTAAATAAAAAATAACTAGTTCACATTTTTACTTATTTAGGGCTTTAATAACTCACTTGTACAAAATGATTCCCTGATGTCTCCTTAGCAATGAAAGCCTCCATTATAAACTCAACAACCTCAATAGTTGAGCGAAACATCCTACTTAATTGTCCATGACGATAGAAAAATCCATTAGTTTTTGCAAATGTGAAATTTCTATTGTTACCTTATCTTATATTTGTATTTGATATGTAATGATATTAATAGTTTGGTTACTTAATGTCGTATTTTTAATTAATATGTAATTTGCAATAATACATTTGTCCTTTCAAGGAATACAAAAAATGAAACAAAAAATAATTGGTTAGTGTCGAGTTGACCTTGGAACTGGACCCAAGCTCAATAGGGTTGGTTCTTGATCCCAAAAACTATGGACCAATATTATACGGGTTGATCCCTGGGTTAAGTGCTAGATCGACCCAATTCGGATCAAGCTTACCCCTATGCTTCATAGTTGACAAGTATGGTAGAGTTTGAAAAAAGTATTGGCATTTTTCTTCAACCTAATGAAGGATACAGAAAAAAGACAACACTGTTTCACCCACCCACATGAACTCTACGCTCTTTCATTTGGATTTTTATAGTTCATAATTACTACTCTTTACAAAGATCTCTCGTCCAAATGATGATTTTGTCATGAACGGACATAATTTCCAAAAGACGTCACTGGAGTAATTAGTAGAATGAAAACAAAGTGTTAAGGAACTTTCTGATTTGCATCTTCAAATGCATCAGGTTGTCCTCATGCTATCCGACTACGGATTGAATAAGCAGACATGAAGTCCTGTTCTTCTCCAGAGAAAGCCATGTGAGCACCTCATTGCTGTATCGGCAAAAGCTGTGTCGTCTAGTCTTGATTCTGAAGCTCTCTTACTGTATTTTATGCTTTCTTAAGAACTTGATGAGTAGTTCCAAAAGGGAGCCTTCTTCTCTCTTTTCTTACATACAGATGCAGATTTTCTACATAACAATTGGACATACTCATCTGCTCATGGAAAGTTGATATATCTAGAGAATGAGGACAATGGGTGGCGATTTGAATAATTTTCAACCCCTGGTGTCACTTTCCTAATAGAAAATCTCCAACATCTGACTTCCCTAGAGCCCCCGGTAGCACTTGAACACAGTTTGACAACTCAAATTAATGGGAAGTGACCGAGAAATATGACAGGCCGGAACAATTCTTAGTTGAAGAGTTGCCTGGTCTTTGAGAGAAAAGTTGTGTTCTGGACCTGAAGGAACAGCACTAACATTTCCATGATTCATTTGTGTTTAAAAGTTGATTTTTTTCGCATGTCCTGCATTTCCTAGTTCTATCTACTGCTAAAGGTTGAGGATGCAAGTTTTTAGTCTATTTGGAACTACCCTATGCTACAGGGACATAAAATGATGGGATTCCTCTTGTTGATCTTTTAAGGGGACAAACTAATTTTATTCATCTTCATTGGCAACCATCCTCTCGGTTCCCTCGGATACTCGAGAACAATCAGAAAAACATTTCTTTTTGCACTTTTGTTTCTCTTTTGACGTATATTAATCTGCTCATAATTTCGACCAAAAAAAAATCTGTTCATAATGACGTGATTCCATAAAAAAGTGAGGCTATGGTTGACGGTGACTTCTAAACATATCATGTTCCTATCGATGTTGCTATCCCTCTGCAACAACCTTAAATTACCCTGAAATCATAACTTGGTTGAGGTAGACGCCAGCTATGAGAAACAAAAATTTGACCCTTAAGTCAACTAAAATAAATAGAAGATTTTCATTCTTTATTTATATTGAAACGCAATTCATCATCAACATGATAGACATTATGGAGCGTGGACTTGCTGAGGTCCCTCTCAATTGAGGTAGGCAGATTTTCTTTCTTCCTTACATTCGGGTTTTCTTATATGAAAGTCCGCGTGGAACTAGTTTGCAGTCACCTAAAAACAAGTTCTTGAAGAGGACATAGAAGGATTTAATAAAGGAATCTGTGTTCCCATCTTGCTTTCAGCATTGCTGATAAACTTATATATGCATTGCAATGTTCCTCCGATGCCTCACGCGCATCGGAACCGAGCAATGACTTTTGGATGGACGAAATGCAAGAGATTGACACCTACCAAAGCATTCAAACACTTAAGCCACCAACATCCCTCGAGGCTTCTCGACGTCCAGCAGCACTGTACCGTGAGCACGGTTTTATGTTCGGGCTGCAAAGCTAGAGATCTCTCATGTCATAATTAACAAACAATGAGCATTTCTTGTCACAACCTTTATATTTACCTATTCTCGTATGCTGATCCAGCATAAACAATTAGAGAGTTTAAATTGATCATTTCCTGAAAACTTAGATAGTCTTCTTGAACGAGCGTTTATCTGGTAAGTGACATTGGTAAAGCTATTGTGAAGGCTATGAACATAATTAACAAACAAATGCTCGTGAATTGAACTTTATTAAAATGCACTCTGATTTTCAATAAAAGTATTGGGATCGCTGCTACCCTCAAATTGGGGCCAACGAACAGTTGATGTGAAAAATTGCAATATCTTCCTTGTTAAAACTCTATCGATACGTTTCTGAAGGCACCCAAAAAGCTTGTGACCACATCTCAGTGAATTTATCGCTTGATCCAAGAAAATCACAATTTTCTTGACACCCTAAAGGTCGGATGGTTGAAAGGCACAATATCCAGCAATCGAGTCCTTCAGTTTCGAAAAATCGAGTGTGGCTGGAAAGCTTCTGCAAAACACGAACCTTTTATACCCTTCGGTTATAATATCACTATATTGAAATCATATAAATTCATTTTTAGTTAGATTCACCGCCTCCTGCGTTGATTACCATGCCTGATAATTATTCTCAATACCTATTAAAGGTCGCCAGTAACAAAAGTAAAGAAAATAAAGGCTCGAGTACCATTCCACTTTCTCCATTCCCGGCAGGCAAACAAACCTTGATGTTCGACCCAAAAAAGAAAAGGCTTGAGGTTTCATAGTTCAAACGAAAATAAACTTAGTATGCTTTCTTGGATTTCTAACATGAAATCAAATTAGATCTTCGAAAAGAAACATCTGAACTTGTGGATGTCATTTTAGGCTCTTCTCTTCAACTATGGATGCTTGAGTTGGCTGTCGGATGCTTTCACTGAGTCTTTTTACCGCTAAATGCATCATCCTCGGTATCACTGCTGAACTTCAAATATTTCTTCCAATCTTCGCTTTCTATAAAGACAATCAAATAAATAAGCAGATATAAGGAACTCATGTTTATA
Source organism: Eucalyptus camaldulensis (assembly GCA_019915185.1). NCBI lineage: Eukaryota > Viridiplantae > Streptophyta > Magnoliopsida > Myrtales > Myrtaceae > Eucalyptus > Eucalyptus camaldulensis. The sequence continues at coordinate 19,114,282 of JAHSVA010000005.1, forward strand.
TTTATGCCGTAAGATTTGCTTCAGAAGGAAAAACCTGTTGCCTCCGAACTGCTACTGCAGATGTTCTTTAGGTTGTTGTCCAATTCCTCCGAAATAGGCTCGACAGTAATTTTCTTTGCACTAGAGATGTTTAATGACTTGGTTGGAGGAATTTTTTCTTTCTTATCAGAAGATCTCGTTCTCTTCAAAAAACCTTTCGCTGTAGTGGCAAGACCTTGCTCCTAAATTGTCACCCAAATGAAATCACACCCTAAGCATTAAGTAAATATAACTTTATTTTGCATTTTATTTATTTAGGGTTTTCGTAACTCACCTGTAGAAAATTACTCCCTGGCGTCTTCTTATCTGTCATTGCTTCCATTATATACTAGACAACCTCGACAGTTGAGCGGAACAATCTTTTTAATTGTCCATGACGATAGCTCTACAAAGATAATAGATTGAAGATATCTTGATTACCATCAGAAATTTCAAGATAGTCGTGTGCAAAGCTATCACTCATAAGAGGTAGTGAAAAGATTTCAATACACTCAATAATAAAATGCACGATAACGTAAAAACTAACTTTTTTTATTAATCCTTTTGGATAACATATACATTAATCAAATACACGTTCTTTTTAATCATCAATTCATTAAGGAAAGCAGTAACAATGAATTTTTATTAATATATAATTACCATGTCTAATTTTCCATCTACTCGTTGTCTGCATGCAATATGCCAACCTTGCAGCCTCTCTTCAAATGAAGACCGATGTTGGATGTTTTGCAATCAATAAATAATAATCGCATCATAAAAATGAAAATAGTTAGACAATTAGATATATAAATTGAGATATTTATCTGCATTTACGCAAAAACATAAAGAAGAAGTTCAAGCAACCACCTTGTCCAATTCTGTGCCAATTAGACAATCCGGAGGCAGAAAGAAAGATACTATCTCTTCCCCTACTAATGTGCTTTTGCCTCAAGTTCTTGCTTTCTCCGATGAAGACAGATTTGTCTGTGTTTAGGATATACTCATTTGTCATTTGTTGTGAGCATTGGTTACAAATTCTTACAAATAAAAAGTGTGCATTAATATGAGTAAAATATGATATATTGATTATTGATCACCATGCACTTGAACTCAAGAAATGTTTGTTTCAAATCTTCAAGAATGCATATGCGAACAATGTACAAAGAAATTATTGAAATAATATTACCTTAAAGGTTGAGACATGTATCCCCATGTTATCTTGAGATAATGGATACGATATTGGATCCTTGTTGAGCAAATGATCTAAAATCCTTCTTCTCAATTGAGATACAACTTTCTGCAATAAAAAATTATCAATGCTAGTATATCTTATCATTAAGGCATGGACAATTCTGAATTATTGTCTAAATCAAAGAATTGGGAATATATGTATTCTATTCATACATAACTTGACTATAACTTTTTACAAATGAAGCTTTGGAGTGTCCTTCACAACTATATCAAGCTTATCAAATATGCTTCAAGAATCAAGATGAAGAAATTTTGAGTGCCTTGCAGTGTATTTTGTGGATCATTCTATCTCATGTGTTCTATCAATCTTTTCATGAAGATATTGGCATTCAAAAGCTAAGTGTTGAACCTCTTAGAAGTGAATTGGAAAACACCACACTTTATAATTGTAAAATTGCGTTTATGTCGTGGTCTATCTCCCGAAATATCACAAAACAATTACATCTACTACTTGTATCCAAAAAGACTTAACAAAAAGTTAATTTACATTACATCCACTATCATTGTTACTAATGTAAACCATTCTATATAATTGTATAATTGAGTTAATGTCATGGACTACATCACAAAGTTTCAAAGGACAATATAAAACTCGCACTGAATGTCTATATGTTAAAAAACTCAATAGAAAGTTAACTTACATGTACTATTGCCTTAAGTGATGCATATAGTTGATCTCTTGGTCCTTGATTAGGAATGTCAAGCTTTTCCGAACCACATGATTCATTCGATCCCTTTGAAATAGGAGCGTTATCTGGAGCTGAGAGTGACCTATTGACCTACACGGATGAGAAAGATAGAGAAAGACAAAGCATGATTAAAGCAAATAAATAAACATATACGATTATATTGAGCATCAAAAGCAGCCTAACAGTTCAAAGTGGTAAAACATATATGTCATGAAATAGGATCTTCAACTATATTCATTATGTCAAAGAAATCAAACATTTGTTAAACTATTATCAAGATGTTAAGCAACTCATGCTTGACAGTTCAATAATAAAAGTAAAACCACTAAACCAACCACATTCGATAAAGTTTAAGAACCCGCTCCTTCTATCAGGAATTCAAACTCATTAGATACGGTAAAAATGATAAAGGACTAGATGAGTAGAAAGATATAGTGCCATATTCTGAAAGAAAAAGAATATCAAATCATATTATGTGGAAAGCATGATTTTGTCCAAAATGATTCCATGGAACCTCTAGGTTTCGAGAGGAAGAAGAGAGAGAGAGAGAATATCAAGTACCTATAACTCATTCAAGAAATAACAACAGCGGCATAAAATGAAGAGAAACAACATCTCCAAAATGACAGGCACAAGAAAAGGGAAAATATATGAAGGAGCCACAGTTTCAAAGCATAACAAATGAATTGGAATGGTGGAAACTCATTTCACTTTATATGTAAAAGCTTATCACCTTCTTCTCTTGTTTGATTTGGAAAGTTGTTCATTCTCTAAATAGTTATACTTTTGCTACACATTATTCTTTGATGCCAAATGATGGTAGATTTTCTTAATCATTGATCTTAAAGAATGTGCAAGTTCTCAATCAATTCTTTGGTCTCAGCTACAATATTTATTGCTTATCAACTTACAATATAGCGGCGAACTCTGCATAGTATGAATATCAATTAAGGGAAATGAGTTCCGTACGTATTGATGATGTTTACTGTTATAGCACTAACGGTATGATTACTTATAAAAGTTAATAACGGTTTTGCCATTTCAGACAACTGTCATTCGTTTTATTGTGTAACGAATAACGATTTATGCATTGATCAATGTAAAATGCAATACACCCAAACCTTCCAGCCACGGATATATTATCTATTCTTCCACTACATATTAGAAAAACCTATTGGCAATTTCAATTTTGTCATCCTTAAAAATCATATTCTTGTACACATACATATACAGTCTATATACCCATAAAACAGATCTGGATACAAAAATAAAATAAAATTGTTAACATATATATTGAAATAATTATAAATGTAATTCGTTCTTTGTCAGCAAAATATTTAGAATAGTTTAGACATTTTTCATGGTAAAATTCAACTAACAATTACTCGTTAGTTTCACTAAGTGTACAAACAATTAGATCTGCACGCCTTAGATAAGAAAATTAGATTTTAACATGCCAGATGTCCTAATCTATATAAAATTTGTCAAATCAATGCACAGATCTAGATGATAGATCATTTGTACCAACTCAACTCTTAACCTCAATGTAAACCAAAAGAGAACCCGAGAGAGCATTGGAATTCTTTATCTTTCACCATTCATCACTTTTGATTTTTCTATTGCAAAAAATGCCTTAAAAAAAATCCATTTCTTTGTGGTTGAAGCACAAAATATATGGCCAATGACCCAGCACGAAGGTTGATCGAGACTTACCTCACTCATTTTTGGGGGAGGAGCACCTATTGAAGGAGATGACAGCACCAGTTGAGAAGATTCGTCTTGCGATTTCTCTTTTGGAGAGGGAGGAAGAGTTTGCATCATAGGGTTTGCCGCTTCAAAGATCCCTTCAAGAGCTTACGCTTATTACAAGCCGAAAGATATGTGGTATGTCAATTGAAAGAGAGAAGATGGTGTCTAAAGAGAAGAAAATGGTGCATATTTGAAACAACACGGTGAAATATAGCCAAATAATTTTGCCCATTTATTGTCTTGGACCGATGCGTGTACATCATTGCAAGTCTCTTGTATTTTAATAACCTAGGTTGGTGATGAAAAGAGCTAATTAGCCTTCCATTTTTTTTTTTTGTAAAAGCTAAAAAGAATCTAACACAATTAGAATATATATTTTTTCCATAAATGTAAAAAGCCCATAAAATCATTGAGTACTGAACCTTAGGTATGTTAATATTACAAAGGAAACTTGAAATAAGTTGTGGCAAGTGAAATTTAGAAAAACAAATGATGCACTTTTGTGCCTTTTTCTTCATCTAAAATATTGATAATGAAGTCAATAATATTCAATTCGACTGGGTTTGGAAGCAACATGGATCCACAATCTATTTATCGAAGAAAATAAATGAAATTATTGTATATATAACTTGTGTACTTAATGCCATAGCTTATCGTAATCCATTGTAACAAAGCTTGAATTTAAAAAAAAAATGGACATTTGCTAAATATCGTCTCAATATTGAGCATTCAAGTTATGATGCAGTAACGATGCACTGAAACTTTTAATTGATTTGCGCAATATACAATTACCTAAGACTAGTAGAGGATTCTGATTTTATACTAAAAAAGGAAAATAATGAATTCCAATCAAACTTAAGGAATGTTAGCTAGCACCAATACCATTTAGGCGGACAACTTATATGTCATATAGGATGATGTGTGATTAGAAATACTATAAATAGGATAACAATCAAGTGATTAACAATTTTATAGATGTACCTATTAAAATATAAATGGGTTTTAGGAAATGAATTGATCCTTATCTCTTAGGTAAATTCAATCCAAAAATTAAATGCTCATTACCCTATAGCATTAAATGCCAGATTTTGAGTATTAGACTACCATGAATGGGTTTTGTTTATTTTGAGGCATCATTTAATACAACCCGATTACATTAACCATATTGAATTATCGATTTAGCTTGATTATTTCATTCACTTAGCCATAACATCTTATAATGGCAAGAAAAGGAACAGGCGCTTGCTTCTGCAAGATCTGGCATATACATATTTAGAAATGCTAATAAGTGGCATGCTGTTAATATGTACCTAGGAGGAACAAATAGATTGTTATATGGACATTGTCAGTCAAATTAATTACTACAAATGTTTGCTAATCACCATATCCATGTACATCAGGTAAGGCTCCATCAATTGAATGACATGTGTAGCACCCAAAGTTACTTTACGTATGCGACCTTATGATCTAAATGCTAGATTTGTCATATCTAAATCAAGAGCTTAACAGTTCAATCACTCTTTGGGGATTGAATAAATAATCTTCAACTTTTTACAAAACAATCTTACTCATCTAGTTTTTTTGATGGAAAATACACTTATATATAGATTATAGAGGAAGATTACATCCTGCAGCCAAAGCGTCCGCGTACAGTAAATCCAATAGTTCAAGCGTAAGAGAAACTGTAAAATTTTGGGCCGGGTGAGCTAAGTGGGCTTTGGCAGCCCAGTCAACCACTAGGTTAGCTAGACGACGACAGTGCCACAGAGAGAGGAGGGAGAAGTTTGATAGCCAGAAAAGGGTTTCGTCAATCACTGGCCGCTGCTCCCATGGCGGTGGTCGAATACCGGTCACGATTTCAACAAGCTGAAGACAGTCAGTCTCAAGTTCGAGTGGAGCGTCTTGGAGTCCTCGATGATGAAGATGTTTTGGAGTCAGAGTCAACACCTGGAGTTCTGATTCGAAAGGTGAGCATGCTGAAAAACTTCGGGATAAAATATCTGTAATGCGACCTTGATCATCTCTACAAATATAGGCCATAGAACCTTCAAATTTGCCCTCTTGATAACTACCGTTGATATTACATTTCAGAACGCCCTTTGTCGGAGGTCGCCAAAGCTAGTCGGGTTGAACAGGGTCGAGGCCAGAGCTTGAGCGATGGGGTGCAGCAACAGAAAACTGATAGGCTGTGGTTTGTGCCAGGGCCGACTCCACTACCATAGAAGGATTTTGAGTCTGATTTCGAAAAATAAAATGATTTCTCTTCTTCCAGATCTGCCAAAATATGGTGGCGACAACCTCTAACCCTGGAGATGGATCAGGTAAGAGTACATATTTAGATAACAACTGCGTAATACTGGAAACTGAGGGTGTAGAGGAGAATAAAGCGAGCTGTGAGTGTGACCAAATTTTGCTTGTCCAAGGACATTGTATAAGTAGATGTTCAATTGTTTCAGGAACAGATTGGCGGCATATTGGGCAAAAGGGGTCTGAAACGATCCGACGGTTGAAGAGGTTAGCTCGGGTTGCAATAGCATTCTGGTAGACGGACCAGAGGAAAGTACGAATTTTGGGAACTGTCTTCATCGACTAGATTTTTCGCCAGAGACTCTCAGTATTCCGATAAGGAGTTGAACCATGTGACTCTTGTGGCTGGCTGCTTGACTGTAAAATTGAATGGTAGTTGCTTTTAACAGTGTAGATACCAGTCGATGTAGCTAACCATATCAATTTATCTTCTGAAAATAAGGGTCGGATAGGGAGTGATGTAATTTCTTTAGCAACTTGTGCTTCAAAAAATTCGTGAATCACCGAAGTCTTCCAGGATTGGTTAGTCTGGTCAATGATTTCTGCCAGTTTAACTAGTTCCGCTCTAGCTATAGGTCCGTAGATGATTCCCATAGGTAACCAGTGATCACCTCGAATTCGTATAGAAGCTCCATCCTCGAATTCGTATAGAAGCTCCATTCCCAACAGACTAGCAAAGATTTGGTAAAATAGTATCATTGCCTTTCAGAATGCTTTGCCACCCCTAGGATGGCCTATTTCCTCGGACAGCCGATAGAAAATTAGAGGAGTGAAAATACAAACCCCTAAACAGAGTTCCCCATAATGAGTCAGGATTAGTTAACATTCGCCAAGCCTGTTTTCCCAAAAGTGCCTTATTTAAAGTCAGTAAATCATGAAATCCCATTCCCCCTTGTATCTTTCGATCTTCCAAGATATGACATCCAGATTTTCGGGTTCTAATTTCGACTGGATAAATAGGGCCGCTTTGGTTCAGTTGAAGCTAAGGATTGTGGAATTGGGATGCAAGTGGGCTATATTGGTAAGGAAAAATACCCATTTGGAATGACGAGGTGTTAAATGAAATTATGGGAGTCAATTTGATTTAATTCAAGAGGAATTAAGGCCCAATTGGAGAGAAACCTTGGCAAAATTCGTATGCCACACATACCCCCACATTTTGGCCTATCTAAAGGCTTCTAGAATGGGTAGAATTAACAAGAAAATGTGGGTGGATGACAGCCATAGTGGCCCACGTATGGCTGACCTAAGAGAGAGAGAGAGAGAGTGAGAGAAAAAGAAAGAAAAATGGGTTTTCTCTTCTTCCCTTCCCTCTCCAGTCGCTGTCTCTCTCTTCCTTCATCTTCTTCTTTGGTTGTGCGACGCCATGGAAGCCGAAGAAGCCGAAGCAGCAGCAGCAGCTCCGCCCATCGTCGCCTCTCGTCGTCATCATCGCATGCCCGCAAGCACCGAAGCTGCTCGCGCACCCGAGCCGCCGCCGAGCTGCTGACCGCGTACGTCCGCCCCTCTCCTCCCTCTGGTTCGAACAGAACCAGCCAGCAGAATCAGAAGCAGCGATCGGTGTTGCTTGAAGGAGCTGCAATCGCGCCGGAGCTGCCATCGCCGCCGCATGCTGCCTAGCCGCCGTCCGCTTTGTGCTCTGCTTGCCTCGACCCCCCCTCGCTCAGCCCTCTGTTCCAGCAATGTTTCAGATCTGGTAGAGCTCCGTCGGAGCCGTCCGCCCCTCCTCCGCCCACCGTGCGCTGTCGCCTCGACCCGCCGACGCTCCCCTCGCCCTCCGCCGGTCTTGCCTCACCATCTCAGCCCCGAATCCGGCCCCAAACAGTAGCAAACAGAGAGTTGAGGAATGGGTATTGCAGCAACTTCGAGGCCCGTTTTGGCCGCCTTCCCGAGCCCGGATGCTCGGCCCGCTTTGAGGAAAGTCGATCCTCGCGTCGAGCCCGTCATTTTGTGTGAGTTTTACTCACTAATGCCTTCTTAGTTTGCTAATTATACTTAAAGGTTGATTAGTGTTAATTAAGTGTAATTAGGTTGTTAGATTAGAATTGATTAGTGATTATTAGTTAATTGCTTTGTATATTAGTGATGTGATTAGTGTAATTAGATAGAGAATTGCATGTAGTATTCATTGGATGCTTCGTGGGATTTTTCCCGACCCTTATCGGGTGTTAATTAGGCAATTCGGGCATAAGTGAGATTTTTGGTATTTTAATATTATTTTTCGGAATTAAATTAAATAATTATTTATTTTCCGAAAATTCAAGGGAGATGGTCCGGAACCGGAATATTATGCGGATGACAGTGGTGAAGCCCGTTTATTTAATCGGGCTTTATATTGAGCTAAATTGAGTTTTTAATATTAATTATTTAATTCTCGAAATTAATTAATTAATTAATTATTTCCGGAAATTAAGGTTGGGATGGCTAGCGACCGGGATTTTATGCTGATGATCATGGTGCAGTCCGTTTATTTAATCAAGCTTTATATCGTGCTAAATTGAATTTATTGTATTTATTTATTTATTTTTCGAAATTAATTATTTAATTATTTATTTTCCGAAAATTCAACTGGGATGGCCAGTGACCGGAATTTCGTGCTGATTGTCGTGGCGCAGTTCATTTATTTAATTGAGCTTTAGTTTGTGCTGAATCGAATTATTTGTGAAATTGGGAATTATTCTTTAATGGAATAATCTTTGATTAATAATTGGAAAATAACCGGGTGTCGGTTGACAGCACCAAAAGTGTTTTGGTGGACTACAGAAAATGTTGGAGTGTTGGAAAGGAAAATATTATATTTTGGCTAAGGTCGACCGTGTCACCACACACGGCTATTTTATCGAGAAGGATAACAGATGGAATGGATTGAATGGTCGGATAGTATACTATATCATCCTACGGGCTCTGATATGTCAGCTTAGCGAGAGCAGTATACTGGTGTACTATATCAGCCTACGGGCGATATGTTAGCTTAGCGCGAGCAGTACACTTTATCAGCTCAGTGTGAGCATCGGGGGTATACTATATCAGCCTGCGGGTGATATGTCAGCTTAGCGAGAGCAGTATACCGGTATGCTATATCAGCCTATGGGCGATATGTCAGCTTAGCGAGAGCAGTATACCTTAACCCTATCAGCTTAGTGCGAGCTATACTATCTATATATCAGCTTGGAGTGAGCAGTCCTGGACTATGGTCGGACTTATAGATAGTATTGAATGTGCCGACCAAGCATGGGTCGTGATGACATGTAATCGACTAGGTCGATTGATCATTGCTTGATCTGATATTGTGAATGGACCGATTGATTGGCAATGACCATGAGATGGTCTGATTGACTTGTAATCGACTAGGTCGATTGATCGATGATTCGATCGGAGTGTCTTGATGTGATTCATTGCCTTGGGTTGATGTTGTGAATTGAATGATTGAAGGGAGATGATCGTGAGTGGTCTTCCTGATGTGAAATCGACTAAGTCGATTAGATCGATGCTTCGATCTGTGATGTGCTTGCTTGTGTGCCTATTTAATATGTACTAATATGCAGGTGGAATCTGAGGCTAAGGTAAGTCTTCTAACTCATGTTGTGCATAGGCAGCCCTAAGGTGTATTAGTTTACTAATCGGGTCTTAGGAGGTAGAACTTGCTGAGACGTGGTCTCAGTGGTTATTGAATAACCATTTCAGGACCTGGATGAGGAGCCTAAGGAGCATGAATATGATGAGGAGATCCTTGTTGAGGAACCCGAAGAGGAGTACGTGGAGGAGGACCCCGAGTATGACATCGAGTACGACCCGGATGAGGACCGAAATCCTGTCCTGTCTTATCAGACCTTGTTTGCATGTAAAAAGATGTAGTTGTGAATTTTCAGTAAGAAAAATGTATGGCCTGCTTTTCTATCCCATTGCTTTATTGTCTGGGGAATTATAACTACTTCCGCATGTGCATATATAATTGAAAGGGTCGGCGATACATAGTCCTGGGATATCGCATTTTTAAATCGACCAAAAGTAAGGGATGTGTGCGTGCCTGAGGGTCGGGGCGTGACATCCCCTTTTTGTGGTATTAGAGCAATGGTTAGGTATTGGAGTGATAAGGTGCGATGACCTATGGGATAGTAGTACGAAAGGCTTTTAAATTCATGACTGGTGCATGTCTTTGATAGCTGATTGGTAGAATTGTTTGTTGGGTGTGAATTGCTTGCTTTTAATTATTGTGGATTCGGAAGGCAGAGTGTTGACTCTAGCCAGCTTGAGCGTAAGAGTGCCACCACAGATTGGTACTGGTGTATCAGCATTGATTGATCCTAAGTCTGATAAGATCGTTCTGATACAATTGTTCCTTGGGATCTGGATGAGCCAGTAAGATCAGAATCAAGTTGTTGTTGTTGCTATCTTTGTTGAAGTCCAACCTGGAAGGATAATCAAAGAACAGATTTCGATATTTGAGTCAAGATTCAGCGCAAGCAGAATTGGGAATTCAGTCAGGGTAAAGACTAATGTTGAGGGAACGGTATTCTATTCCACCCAATAGGAAGGGCAGAATGGTCAGGTCAGCATTTAGATAAATGGAACATGTTATTCCATGGAAGACGGTATGGATTAGTCTCGTGTATTTTGAGGACAGGAGTTTGTGTTAAACGTCGTCAGTACGTATGATGATTTATGGGTTGTTCGCATTAGTAGATGGAATCTCGTCAATGGTTACTACTGTCACCGTTAATAAGATAGTTCAGAAGAAGTGCACCATAGAATGCACTGTGGAATTTCTAGGATAAGTCTTTGGTACAAGAAATAGTGCATCCTAGCACTTGACAAGAGGTAGAAGACTCACCAGATAGGTGTCGAAAGTTTGGGATGAAACCTGGATGAATTCGGTGTCCAGGTATGGTGAGAAGAATAGAAAAGGAACCGACCTGGCATTAGACAGAGGAAGAATGTTTTGGGGAAAATTCTATCAGAATATCGTAGCAGAGTTTTGATGAAGTTTGGAGAACTTCTGTTTATTGAAATAAGTGGAAGAAAGGGGAATCACTAGTAATAGTCATGCTTGACTAGTTGCTGAGGTGTAACTTCGACACTACATGAGTAGAATGGGCTCATGGAGCAATTTAACTTAGCCCAGGAGCTCATGAAAGTATTGAGTTTATTAGGAGTCGAAATGAATCTTCGATTTCTTTAATCTCGTCGATTGAAGACAACCCACTTGTTCGATGGAGATTGCCGAGGTTAGTTGGTGATGGTTATAGTTAAGACAGATTGGAGAATTGGAGATAGAAGATATCTCAGTGGTCTGAGAATTTCTAGATGTGTTGTCAAAAGAACCGTTAGACCGTTGCCAGAGAAAGAGATAGAAATTATGATCGAGTTAGCACTAGCATAAAGCCACTCTCGAAGGCTTCTTACCAGTTATTGTTGTTTGAATTGATAGAACCGAAGGTACGGATGTGAAGATTGATGAAGGAGGAGTTCATGCATATTAGTGCATCGCTTTAAGGAACATCAGTTTTGTGGAAAGATAAATGAAGATGGTTCATTGCAATCATGCATCAACCATTATCAATTTAATTGGGTGACTTGTTATAAAGAGCATTGATGTCTTCAAGGATCGACTTGAGGATATGTTATCGTCAGTTGAGAACCAGAAATGAGGTTATATTGAAGACAACACTTCGCACTTGATTTAGCCCTTGTGAGAATAATGTAAAACCATTTGATTTGATGAACGCTCCTGCCGTTGTCATAGGTTTGACAAACTGAGTGTTCAAAGAATATCTAGATCGATGGTGATCGTGTGGTGTAGTGACATTCTAGGGTATTCATTAAGTGCTGAAGATCAGGAAAGCCCCTAAGAATGGTCGTGTGGTTACAGGTAAGAGAATCTTCATGGACCAAGCCAAGATCTAATTAGTTGTTAGCAGATCGAGATTAACATCAGTGTCAGAGATCAGAAGCCGTGGGGATTGGACAGATTACTACATATGGTTTGTGAAAGAATTTTCAGCATCAACATCATCGTGAGGTTGATCTGTTAAGAAAGAAGAGAAATTCATAGGCATAGACAAGTGCAAAGATAATTGCCAAAGCTTAAGTAAGAACAGGCTACTGCACTTATGCTAAACTTTTCATTTGGCTCTAGAAAGCATGAAATCTTTAGTGATGTGTCTTACAGAGAACTGGGTATGCATTGATACAACATGAGAAGATTGTTGCATCACCGTTCCGCCAGTTGAGACCCAATCAGTGGAATACGAAGCGGTGTCGTGAACCAGAATTTTGGCAGAACTATAATAGTGATATTGGGTATCACCTTGGAGGAACGAAATGAGTCATTAATGTGTTGAGCCGAGAGTCTTCAGTTGTGCATAGACTGGCTAAAGTGTAGACTTTACTCGAAAAGACTTCAAAGCTTGGTTTTCAAATTTGAGGTAGGCTTCCTTTTGAATTTTATAGCCATCCTCAAGATTGAACCAAATGTTCAAGTTAGAATCGGCGCCTAGTTGGCAGATAAAGAGATGTTCAAAGGATCTTATGAGAGGATACTAGTGAAAGAGAATCTGACTTTAAGATTTATGAGAATGGAAAGTTCAGGTTCCATGAGTGATTGAATACACTTGATAGTGTAGCACTCAGGGAAAAGATCTTGTCGGAAGTTCACTATAGTATTGCAGTTTTGACCAGATGGTACAAGTAAGTCAGAATCGACGTCAGCTAGATTGGTAGGCTGATATGAAGACAGATATCACCAGGCAGGTTGCAAGTGTTAGAGGTGTCAGAGGTGTCAGTAAGTGGAAGTTCAGTAATGCTAATCTGAAAGATTTTACCACCACTTGAGAGTCCAAAGTGGAAATGGAAATATATCACAATGGAACATTGTGATAGGCTTACTAAGGATTCAGGGGATTACTGATACCATTTGAGAATAGTGGTTGATCGATAGATGGAGTTGGTCTACTTTGGTACAGTACGAATATATCTTGTTTTGAGTATGTAACATCTAGATTTCGAGTTCTGATTTCGATTAGATAAATTGGGCATTTCATCGACGCGATTACAGTGTTTTTCTCTGAGTTGGCCACTCATGAGATAACTAGACTAGTTGGGTGAGTTATTAAGGACCTTAAGGCAAATAGACTTGAGAATTCGACCATGATCGACTTCTCGACCGTGCTCATCTTTAGAGATCATTACGGCACAGTATAAAACCCGATTTGAAATCAAAGATAGATCGGTTCGACTGAGAGGAATGACCGATCGTGGGTGACTCCACTAAATTGGAAAATTCTCATCGGCCTACACTAATTTGATGTTTCTATCGTTTTGGCGACCTGTGTCCGTATTTGAATCTTTGAGATTTTCACGACAATCGAAAGTCGCCAATGGGTCAAGTGGGTTTATTGTGGCTCGAAGAAAATCGACCACGGGTCATTTGTCCTAAAAAGCTCTGAACACTACCCAGTAGCCTAGGTCACACTAAAAGCGTGTCGGAGTGAAATTAACCGCCAATCTAAGTTCGATTTCAGAAATTGAAGATTCTATCTTATCAGAGTGGGTATACTGAAGTGTGTGCGCATTAGATAATTCGCAGGCATGGAGTGCCGGGGATGAATTATATTTCGAATATAGACCAGAGATTACAAGTTTGGCAAAGTTTTTCAAAGGGTTCTTTCTTGGGCAGTGTTATAGAAGAGGGTACATAATTTTAGTGGTGAAAAGAAAGTGAAGAAGATTACAGGCCAAAGTCAGTACAGTAGTCAGTGATTGCAGTTGCCAAGATCAGTGCCAGAGTTATATTAGATCTTGACCAGAGGTTCCCAGTTTTAGCAGATCAGTCAGATAGTTTCCTTTTAATCAGTACAGGGCGGAGTGTACAGGATTTCAGTCGGTTGGGATGAGATCAGAAATCAGAAAATCGCAAGTCCGAAGTTAGCTTAGAAATCAGTGTTTGCAATTGTCAGATCAGTGTCAGAGTAAAGACTGTTCAGAACTGTCAGAAATTTTGAATCGTTGAGGTTCAAAGGTTTATTAAGGAGTCGAGAAAAAGAGATAAGATGTCAATGGCAGGCTGTCTTATGTGAGAAGCTCAGTTCAGTTGTTGGTTCAGAAAGAGCAGAGTTTGTATACCAAGATGATCTCCTTAGTCTAAATGGTCAGAAAACACCATGAGACCAAAGGATTAGCGTGGGAAAAAGTGAGACTCAATGAAACAACAATACCCTCACCTTTTGTATAAGGATTGGTAAAAGTTTAAATTTCGAGGACGAAATTTTTATAAGAGGGGAAGAGTTGTGACATCCAGATTTTCGGGTTCTAATTTCGACTGGATAAATAGGGCCGCTTTGGTTCAGTTGAAGCTAAGGATTGTGGAATTGGGATGCAAGTGGGCTATATTGGTAAGGAAAAATACCCATTTGGAATGACGAGGTGTTGAATGAAATTATGGGAGTCAATTTGATTTAATTCAAGAGGAATTAAGGCCCAATTGGAGAGAAACCTTGGCAAAATTCGTATGCCACACATACCCCCACATTTTGGCCTATCTAAAGGCTTCTAGAAGGGGTAGAATTGACAAGAAAATGTGGGTGGATGACAGCCATAGTGGCCCACGTATGGCTGACCTAAGAGAGAGAGAGAGTGAGAGAAAAAGAAAGAAAAATGGGTTTTCTCTTCTTCCTTTCCCTCTCTCGTCGCTGTCTCTCTCTTCCTTCATCTTCTTCTTTGGTTGTGCGACGCCATGGAAGCCGAAGAAGCCGAAGCAGCAGCAGCAGCTCCGCCCATCGTCGCCTCTCATCGTCATCATCGCACGCCCGCAAGCACCGAAGCTACTCGCGCACCCGAGCCGCCGCCGAGCTGTTGACCGCGTGCGTCCGCCCCTCTCCTCCCTCTGGTTCGAACAGAACCAGCCAGCAGAATCAGAAGCAGCGATCGGTGTTGCTTGAAGGAGCTGCAATCGCGCCGGAGCTGCCATCGCCGCCGCACGCTACCTAGCTGCCGTCCGCTTCGTGCTCCGCTTGCCTCGGCCCCCCCCCTCGCTCAGCCCTCTGTTCCAGTGATGTTTCAGATCTTGTAGAGCTCCGCTGGAGCCGTCCACCCCTCCTCCGGCCACCGTGCGCCGTCGCCTCGACCCGCCGAAACTCCCCTCGCCCTCCACCGGTCTTGCCTCGCCATCTCAGCCCCGAATCCGGCCCCAATTAGCAGCGAACAGAGAGTTGAGGAATGGGTATTGCAGCAATTTCGAGGCCCGTTTTGGCCGCCTTCCCGAGCCCGGATGCTCGGCCCGCTTTGAGGAAAGTTGATCCTCGCGTCGAGCCCGTCATTTTGTGTGAGTTTTACTCACTAATGCCTTCTTAGTTTGCTAATTATACTTAAAGGTTGATTAGTGTTAATTAAGTGTAATTAGGTTGTTAGATTAGAATTGATTAGTGATTATTAGTTAATTGCTTTGTATATTAGTGATGTGATTAGTGTAATTAGATAGAGAATTGCATGTAGTATTCATTGGATGCTTCGAGGGATTTTTCCCGACCCTTATCGGGTGTTAATTAGGCAATTCGGGCATAAGTGAGATTTTTGGTATTTTAATATTATTTTTCGGAATTAAATTAAATAATTATTTATTTTCCGAAAATTCAAGGGAGATGGTCCGGAACCGGAATATTATGCGGATGACAGTGGTGAAGCCCGTTTATTTAATCGGGCTTTATATTGAGCTAAATTGAGTTTTTAATATTAATTATTTAATTCTCGAAATTAATTAATTAATTAATTATTTCTGGAAATTAAGGTTGGGATGGCTAGCGACCGGGATTTTATGCTGATGATCATGGTGCAGTCCGTTTATTTAATCAAGCTTTATATCGTGCTAAATTGAATTTATTGTATTTATTTATTTATTTTTCGAAATTAATTATTTAATTATCTATTTTTCGGAAATTCAACTGGGATGGCCAGTGACCGGAATTTCGTGCTGATTGTCGTGGCGCAGTTCATTTATTTAATTGAGCTTTAGTTTGTGCTGAATCGAATTATTTGTGAAATTGGGAATTATTCTTTAATGGAATAATCTTTGATTAATAATTGGAAAATAACCGGGTGTCGGTTGACAGCACCAAAAGTGTTTTGGTGGACTACAGAAAATGTGGGAGTTGTGGAAAGGAAAATATTATATTTTGGCTAAGGCCGACCGTGTCCTCACACACGGCTATTTTATCGAGAAGGATAACAGATGGAATGGATTGAATGGTCGGATAGTATACTATATCATCCTACGGGCTCTGATATGTCAGCTTAGCGAGAGCAGTATACTGGTGTACTATATCAGCCTACGGGCGATATGTCAGCTTAGCGCGAGCAGTACACTTTATCAGCTCAGTGTGAGCATCGGGGGTATACTATATCAGCCTGCGGGTGATATGTCAGCTTAGCGAGAGCAGTATACCGGTATGCTATATCAGCCTACGGGCGATATGTCAGCTTAGCGAGAGCAGTATACCTTAACTCTATCAGCTTAGTGCGAGCTATACTATCATATATCAGCTTGGAGTGAGCAGTTCTGGACTATGGTCGGACTTATAGATAGTATTGAATGTGCCGACCAAGCATGGGTCGTGATGACATGTAATCGACTAGGTCGATTGATCATTGCTTGATCTGATGTTGTGAATGGACCGATTGATTGGCAATGACCATGAGATGGTCTGATTGACTTGGAATCGACTAGGTCGATTGATCGATGATTCGATCGGAGTGTCTTGATGTGATTCATTGCCTTGGGTTGATGTTGTGAATTGAATGATTGAAGGGAGATGATCGTGAGTGGTCTTCCTGATGTGAAATTGACTAGGTCGATGAGATCGATGCTTCGATCTGTGATGTGCTTGCTTGTGTGCCTATTTAATATGTACTAATATGCAGGTGGAATCTGAGGCTAAGGTAAGTCTTCTAACTCATGTTGTGCATAGGCAGCCCTAAGGTGTATTAGTTTACTAATCGGGTCTTAGGAGGTAGAACTTGCTGAGACGTGGTCTCAGTGGTTATTGAATAACCATTTCAGGACCTGGATGAGGAGCCTAAGGAGCATGAATATGATGAGGAGATCCTTGTTGAGGAACCCGAAGAGGAGTACGTGGAGGAGGACCCCGAGTATGACATCGAGTACGACCCGGATGAGGATCGAAATCCTGTCCTGTCTTGTCAGACCTTGTTTGCATGTAAAAAGATGTAGTTGTGAATTTTCAGTAAGAAAAATGTATGGCCTGCTTTTCTATCCCATTGCTTTATTGTCTGGGGAATTATAACTGCTTCTGCATGTGCATATATAATTGAAAGGGTCGGCGATACATGGTCCTGGGATATTGCATTTTTAAATCGACCAAAAGTAAGGGATGTGTGCGTGCCTGAGGGTCGGGGCGTGACACAAGACATCCCATTTCTTCCAATACACACCTCCCTTATTTTGATTAGATCGCCACTAAAATCTAGCTATGCACTTTTCAATAGATGAACAAATAGAAATAGGCAGTTGAAATATCATCATCGCATACTGTGGAATAGCCTGAATAACATATTTAATTAGGATTTCCTTACCCCCCTTAGAAATGAACTGCTCCTTCCATCCCTCAAGCTTAGCATTAACTCGTGCAATTATCCATGAGAACACCTCTTTCCTTGATCTGCCCCAGTCTGATGGAAGGCCTAGATATGTTCCAGTCCTTTGTAAAATTGGGATCCAAAGTTCCTCAGCCATATTATGCTGTAAAGAAATAGGATAGTTCTTGGAAAAAATGAGACCCGATTTATTGCGGTTAATCAGCTGACCAGTAACCACACAATATAAGTTCAAAAGATTTGCTAAATTGTGACATTCTGAAGTAGTGCCAGCTAAAAAGAAGATGGCGTCATCAACGAAAAATAAGTGTGATAATGTAGGACACCATCTATTCAAACGAAGGCCTTTGAGTTGTCTTAAACTGATAGCTTGGGTAATTAAAGAGGATAAAACATTAGCCGAAGGATAAATAGATAAGGTGAGATGGGATCACCCTGTCTCAGCCCTCGAGTTGGAAAGAAATAGGGTAAGATTTCTCCATTGAACTTCACATCGAGGGATGAAGTGGTGACGCATAGCATAATCCAACCTACCCACCTTGGATGAAAACCTAGTTTAAGGAGATAATCTCGTAAGAAATCCCATTCAACCTTGTCATAGGCTTTTTTCATGTCTGTTTTCAGAATAGCATTGAAACTTCTAGTAGTTTGGTGTGTGCGAAAGTGATGAAGAACTTCTTGGACAATAAGGATATTGTCTTGGATCTGGCGGCCTTGAACAAATGTTGATTGTTCATTAGAAATGAGAATAGGCAATAAGGGTTTGAGGCGATTAGCAAGCACTTTGGATATAACTTTGTATGCGAAGTTACATAAGCTGATGGGCCGGAATTGGTCCAGTGTTTCAGGTTGAGATGTTTTGGGAATGAGGGTGAGAATAGTTTAATTTAGACCTGGAGGCATTTCCTCATATAGCATAAAATTTTGGACTAATTCAAACAGGCTATCTTGAATTGTTTCCCAATGCTCTTGATAAAATAGGCCAGTTAAGCCATCTGGTCCCAGAGCTTTGGTAGTTGCCATTTGGAAAGTAGCTTGGCGAACTTCCTCAAGGGTAAGAGTGGCTGTCACTTGATGGTTCATCTCGGGTGTAACAACTGTCGTGCATTGGTCCAGAAGCGGGTGATAGTTACGATAACCCTTTGAAGTATAGAGTTGAGAAAAATAGGAGAGTGTCATATTCTGGAAGGCTGGGATATCGCGTATCTACTGCTGATTTTCATCTTGTAACATAGTAATGCGATTCCGTTGTCGGTGCTGAATAGTTGATGCATGAAAGAATCGAGTATTTTTATCGCCCAAATTAAGCCATTAATTTCGAGAACGTAAAGCCCAATATTGTTCCTCTTGTTTCCAAGCTTGTCGTATTTCTTCTTTCAAACGTGATACATGTACCTTGTCAATTGGGGAAGTTTGATTGATAAGATGCTTTAATTTGTCCTGCAGGATCACAAGTTTTTGTTGACCATTTGAAAACTTGCGACGGCTCCATCTTTGAAGGGCTGCTGTCACATTCCTCACTTGCCGACTAAAATCAACGTGTTCTAAGTTAGCTGAAGTCCATGCTTTCGAAATAATATGCCTGCATTGAGGATCTTCATTCCAAAAAGCTTCGAATACAAAAGGCCTACTTAGTTTGCGAAGAACTGGTGATGTATTAAGCACAAGGGGACAGTGGTCAGAACCCACTGGTGGGAGGGCAACAACTTTTGCTGTAGGAAACAATAAACGCCAGTCCATCGAGCAAACCATCCGATCAAGTTTGGCCTTTACTAGCTCCTCTCCTGCTCTATTATTTAACCAGGTGAATTTACAACCTTTGCCTTCTAACTCAGTAAAAGCACAATAATCTAACATAGTTCGAAATGATTGCATTCGTTGCAACAAGGCAGGTCTTTTACCGATCTTTTCCCAAGGGTAGAGGACTTCGTTAAAATCACCAGCACAGAGCCAAGGAAAGTTATTTTGGGAATGAATGTGGCAAAGATCATCCCATATTACCTAGCGCTGTTGAAATTTTGTAGGAGCGTGAAGAAAGGTAAAGCAAATAGTCTTACTTTGCAGGCCAAACTTACAAGTCATGTCTAACTAGTATTTTGTGGCTGTGATCACCTGTAAAGAGATGGGATCATTCCAGAAAGCTGCTAAACCACCCGCCAGACCAACTGGATCAAGTATATAGGATTGAGAAAAGGTGAGAATTCTCTGCACTTGCTTCAACTTAGTTGCAGAATTTTTAGTTTCCATAAGAAGTATTATATCGGGCTTTTCAATGGTCATCATGACCCTAAGGGTGCAAACTGTCAGGGGATTGCCCAAACCCTGACAGTTCCAACAGATAAGCTTCATTTGTCAACAGGTGGTTGTTTAGGGCCAGCCACCAGAGCCCGAACTTCATTCTCATTTGCTAGGAAAACAGGAGCATCCATTAAGTGTAGGTCAGGAGGTTCCACAATGAAAACACTCTTGGATTCATATGGATTATATCTTCGCTGTTTTTTGGCCGAGCCTAGAAGAGGTTTCGACCGAGGATTATTATGCTTCATTGATGTTTTGCTGTCCATAGGTGAGGATTGAACTCCCTTTAGCTTTTGGTCAGCACGTACAAGGGTTGTACTATGCATAACCAGTGGGAGTTGGGTTGGTGAAGAAGGTACAGTAGACTCAAAACAATAACCTTCAAACTCCTTGTTTGGATTTTCACCCATAATTGTAGATGGAGGAGGCAATAATTGAGCCATAGTTACCCGTGCAGGGGGAGTTTCAGGAATAATTTCTTCTACTTGCTTTGATGAATCTAGTGGGGCATAAAAGAGTTTCCAGTAAGGACTATGCATTTTGACCTCGGCTCGGAGCCATGGCCCATAGGCCATCTTTTCTCGTCCCTCATGTTTATCTTTAGTGTAGAAGGGAACGTCCTTGCAGTACATCGCGTAATGCCCGAGCTTGCCATAGGAGAAGCATAAATGAGAAAGTCATTCATATCGGAAATCTAGCCAAAAAGGCTTGCCTTGTATTCGTATTAATTTCCCTGTGACAAGAGGTGTATGCACGTTAAGTTGAACACGAACTCTTCCTGCTTTGGACAATTGGCCTTCCTTTGAATCCGTCTTCACGTCTTTAATCTCACAAAGTTGTTGTATAGCTTTTATTAACATACGCTCTGAAGACCATTCTAAAGGTAATCCAATGACTTGGACCCAAAATTCACAGGTTGAGAAATCATAACAGTATAGGGGGTATTGGGAATCCAGGGTTTGAAAATAACCAAGTGGCCGGAAAAAAGCCAATGTCCGCCATCAAGAGCTTTGAAATTAACATACGCTCTTTGCATATCTGCGTTGGTCTTAAACTTTGCAATGTAGAAAACTGTCTCACTTTGTGTTATATCTACAAAATCTATATGACATGCTTTCCGAAGCTTGGTTTGAAGCGCTGGAAGATTGATAGATCAGTTGGATAGAATTTTGGCAACTAGTGTTAAACGGCATTCCTCTATCGTGTCAGTGGGTGGAGCTTCATCCCAATCTTCAATAATTTGTTCAGTAGTGAGATGACTCAGGCTAGAACAGAGAGCAGCTAGACGTGAAGATTGGGCCGGTTCGTTCGAAGCCATGTCGAACGGAACCACATCCAATGAACCGAAAAACAGAAATAGAGACCACGACGAGGATAGCAGAGGGAGAGTAACAACAATTCAATACCATTCATGACAATCACCAAGAAGGATAGACATGCAGAAGCTAACCACTGACAATCGGTGCAGAATTCGCATATGCGACATGGTTTTGAGTCCGACGGAAGTGAACGATGAGCCCGATGTAGGAAGAGTTCAAGCCATGCAGTCAGTCGCAGGTTGGAAGGGAACAAATATAACAAGAATTGTAGATTCTGGATTAGTTGCCAAGTCGAGAAAACTGATGTACAAGGTGGGTTAAAGTACTGTAGAGAACTGATGGTCTTTTTTAGATACCTAAAAAATCCAATAACTCGTGTGCCGATCCATGTATCACATCGGTTTAATTAGTCTAAGGGTATTGACGGGCCTGTTCCATTAGGGTTCCCACTTATACTTGACCCTTGTAGGACATGAATGTATATGTTTTTTTGTGATTCAATTTGAGGCTCCCCTCGCATAAAATCCGAGCTTAAAAAACGAGTGGAGTTTATTTTTTTTTCTGTTGCATAGTCATCCTAAATTATCTCGGCCCAAATTTTAGCATGGTTAATGCATATTTAGCTACACCGCACCATGGACCAATTTATGTGCTGAATTTTCACTTAGGAAACATACCATTTTAAGGAGTCTTCACAAACCCGCATAGATCCATGCCATTTTAAGGAATTTTTATAAACACGCGTTGATCCATTCCCACTATACCGTGTTGTCCATCACGCCTCTCTAACTATTGTGTCCACAGGCCCTAGGTCTTAGGCTGTCTAGAGAACACAGCCCTGGATTTAGCACTTAAGGTATACTTCCACTATTAGATGAGACAATTAAGGAGAAAGTCTCGTTTGGTGATAATTCCAAAATTCTTATCAAAGGCAAAGGTATAATTCTGCCTCGTTTTAAAGAATGGTGCACATCAGCTTACTACTAATGTTTATTATGTACCAAAAATGTCAAGTAATATCTCGAGTTTGGGATAATACTAGAGAAAGGCTATATTGTTTGCATGAAAGCTTTGTTCTAAGAGATCAAAATAATAAACTAATTGCAAATGCGAAGATGTCGAAGAACAAGATTTTTATTCTCAATATAAAAAATGAAACGACTTGATGTTTTGAAGGCATCCATGATGAAGGAATTTGAAATGACGTATAATGGTCTCATAAATTATTATTTTGGCATAAAAGTGAAGCAAAGTGCAAGTGGGATTCTTATTTCCCAAAAAGGTTATGCAGAAAGCATACTTGAAAAATGAGATGCAAACATCATGAGTGCCAAAACTTAGTACACGGGGACATTTAAGTGTCAAAAAGTCCAAAAGACACAATTAAATGCCAAAATCGGAGAAAAAAATGAATATTTAAATGTCAACGGCAAGAAATTCCGATCAAATTGTTGACATGGCATTTTTTTGGCAAGATAAATGCAAAACGACGTCGTTTTTGGTGTTGATGTGGCTGAATCAGTCCAAAGTCGTTTTTGGTGCCAATGTTGTCTTAAAATTTAATATTAATATAAATATTAATTAAAATAAATTTAAAGAAGAAAAGATCTACAGCAGCATTCAACAAGGGCTTGCATGGCCCTCGTTGCCATTGACGACAATGGGGCAAGGTTTGGCCAGGATCACCAGCCCCTAGGCAATGGCTAGTGACCTTGGCCGACCACCGGCGACCTCAGTCGACCATCCCCAATGTCGGTGGCAAGGATTAAGACCCTCATTGAACGTGTTTGCCATTTTATATTATTATATTATCTTTATTTTTATTTAAATAATTTAGTTTTTAACTTATTTTTAATTAATATTAAATTCATAAATTTAGGAGTAAAACGATTTCGTTTTGCACCTGCATTGTAGAGTTGGCTTTTGATGAGCCGCGTAGACCACATATATTATTAAAAAAAAAAATTCCACGTCAAATTTCTTGCTACTCTCGCTGGACTTAACACTAAAGTGTCTTAATTTAAAAAAAAAAAAAGTGGTACTTAAGTGTGTTGATACCTGATTTTTAGTCGACACGTCATTAAATTTCTCGACCAAAAATTGTCATTTTTCATTTCTTTCTTTTCATTGTCATTTTTAAGTAGTTTTTAGCTCATTTTCAAGAAAAACCAGAACAGTCAAATGGTTAACTTTCGGGTTGACTTTTTACCCAAAAAAAAAATTCACTTAACTTTAATTTCACTTTTTTCAAATCAATTTCTTGAAAATTCAAAGATTTGACCAAAAAAACGACATTTTAGCAAAAGTCAACTAAATGATTGACTTTTGATCAAACTTTTGACCCAAAAAAATAAAAAATAAAAAACGCACAAATACATTTCTTTTAATGCCAATTTGACTTTTGTGTAAAAAAATTCACAAAATTCGATTAAGAACGTTGATTTTTGAAACTTTCAATTTTAGGTTCTAAATCGACAAAAAATAAAATTACTTTTATTCTAGTCATAATTAGGTGCAGTTTCTTTGTCGATATTCAGTTTTGGGACTATTTGAAATCTGCGTGCACATCCAATTTCCCAATTTATTGAATTGAAATGCGAATTGTCGTTTTGAGCCCTAATTAGGGGACCGAAATCAATTCGTCATGACTTCTGAACGGACGATTGCATTTCACTCATTTTTTTAGATAAGTCTAATTCCGGGGTCAATTTTGAAAGATTCACTTGGCACATTCTAGCTTGGTCGATTTGACTTATTCAAAGGTTAGGGAAACTAGCTAAGATGCTTCAATTGATAGAATTTGACTTGGCCCATTCTAGACTAGGATGTAATTGAAATAATTGAGCTTCAATTTGGCCAATTGAGGTTCAATTAAAAATATGAGTTTAGCTTGTGACCTCACTTCAATAGGAATTCGATGGATTTAAATATTTTGTGCATAAATAGTCGATTTGAGATAGCCCAATTGCATCTCATTTGATCCAATTCATGTAGAAATATTTGATTTAGTTTAAATTGGGTAAAACCAGAAAAATCATAATAAAATTCAAACAAAAATTCAACCCGGTCAACCCAATGTTGACCATCGTTGACTGTCGTTGACCATATTTGACAAGTGTTGACCGGCAAATTTCTCTAGGTCATTTTTTGGCCGGAAACCACCCTCAGCTAACCCACTTCATAGTCAATGCATTTATGCCCTTAATTTTCAAGTTTCGAAATTTTCCCCAGATTTATGAAATTTGCAAATTTGCCCCCCAAGTTTGATTAAATTACAAAAGGACCCCAACTAATCCCTTACCTCAAGATTAGATCATCACTATCCATTGAGAATGCCTCATGACCATTCAATTTAGACATGTGATGGATTTGGGTGTCATCATAGAGCTATTAAATTTATTAAGAAGAAATATAGCATCATAACCCTTGGATCGATCCAAGGGCTAAGATGGCCTCTCTCATGCACATATAAATATCATTTTCCTCTGAAAAAATTTGAGAGGGGGCACTTTTTTCAGATTTGTTTTCTCTCACTAAAAACTTTCTCCCCAACTAAAAACTCTCTCTCCCCATCGACTTTCTCCCTCTCATCTTTGCACGCATTTTTTTTTTCCTTTGGTGCACCACCCCTCGTCGGCATTCAACCTCTCGCCGGTGATCTCTCTGGCGCTGCCAACCACCACAACGTTCCTCTGCCCTTCCTCGAGTTCCAAGTAGTTGCCGGTGGTCTTTTGGTGCCCAATCTAATGGATGTTTTGTCCAGCAGCAAATTAGAGCAAATTTGGCATTTCTTCAGCATCTCTAGTGATCTCAGTCCCTCTAAGACAGTCATTGACATTCCCAGGTGTCACGGTGCTCAGTGATAGTACACAGGAGTTCGTTTCATGCGAAAACATTAAGAGGTAAGCTCTTTGGCCTCGAGCTCAATGAAGCAAGGTCTCAATAGGAGATCGGGGCTAGAGTTCATCTTAAGGATTGATTTGTGAGGTCTATGATGACTTGATGATATTTAGGATATATTGGGAAGGAAGTACATAAGCTGCGATGATGATAATATGTTTGATTGCTTGGATATCATTGTTCTGCAATTTTGGATCCATGCCGGATCTCTTTGTGCATATGCTTGGAAACGAGCTAGTAGATGTGCTTTTTTGTGCTCAATGCCTTTGTGAGAGTCAAAGATGACTTGATTAGCTTTCCAATGAGCTATAGCACATCCCGATATGATGTCGTTTGCTATATGAAATCTATTCCGTTTGGATTTCTAATTTTTTTTTATTATTGATTTTTGGGTTGAGTTTTGGAATAACTTTTCTTCATTAAAGTTTCTCGTACAGGTGTTGTGCATGTCTTGTATTTTTTTTTTCAAAATTTTAGACATGTTTAGCTAGGTCAAAATTGCCTAAAACTGAACATAGGTCAGTCTATCTTGCATTTGTCGGAGATTTGTTTTGATGAAATTGAGTCCATAAATGCACATATTTGGTCACAAATCCTTCATAAAAGTTGAAATACATGATATATATATATATATATATATATATATATACAAAGTGAGTTAATTGTGTGCACTAAAATAAAAGGTACTGTAGCAACATGTGCTGGACATATAGTTTGTTTGTTTTTCCATTTTTGCCATGACTCATCATCTTAATTGAGTTTTGACATCTTAATGAGAAATCTTCATCATCGTATGCTCTGTATGTGAGATTTTTGGTAGGATTTATGCATGTTTTGAGGATGGCTAAAATCATGTTTGTTCTGTAAACTTAATGCTGAAATAAAACATTGTCATATACATACTTTTCCATGCTTGTTTGAGTCATCTTGGATCAAATCTTATGATCATGCCTCCTTGATGATTGAACTACATGTTGCAAGGTTTGCATACATGTTTAAGTCATGTCATTTGACTTGCATCTTTCACATTAAATTTATCTCACAAAAAGTGTTCATCATTTTATACTATAAAGAAATTGAAAAATTGTCCAAAATGTCTCAAATCCAATGGTCGATTCAATCATAAACCTTTAAATTTTACCAATTTAGTTAGAAATATTTTGACAATATGCTAATGTAATTTTTCCAATCAATTTTAAGTAGAAATCGCAAACATGGACACCGCCATCTTATGTGACTCAGCCAATACTGACGTAAACAACTCTTGTGATTCTTTAAAAAAATTTCTACAATTTTATTTTATTTTTCCTTTTTTCTTTTCTTTTCTTGTTTCCTTCACTAGCTAATTGGGGCCCCGGCAAAATCAAATAGGCAAGGATCGTGATGCCCTTGCCTATGGCTAACAAACCCGCCAAGTAGAAATTCAATGAAGGAAAAAAAAAGAACAAAAAAGCAAAAATCATCCACATAAACAATTTTGCAAATCCTCAAAAGATTTAGGACTAAATTGAAAAAATTGAAAAGTTTATAATTGAACTAGCCATCATATAATAGGTTTAGGACTTTTTGGACAATTTTTCAAAATAAAATTCAACCAAAAATTAATCGTTAGAATAAATATTTAGATTTGCACGCGCTTAAAAAATAGAATTAGATTCTAACTTGATAGAATTTAAGTTTTTAGAATCAATTCACAGATCTAGATGATGGAGTTGTGGTCAATCAAATCTTAACTCTATCATAAACCAAATGAGGTTGCTTGAGAGCATAGGGATTATTTTTTTATTATCTATTATCAATCATAAAATTTGGTTTATTTTTCATAAAAAAAAAATCCATTTCTTTGTATTTGAAAAACGAATACCTGGTCAATAACCTAGTACAAAGGTCAATTAGGACATACCTCAATCATTTTCAATTGATCTACACTTGTCTTTGGAGATGATACCCCAGATAATCCATCTTGGAATTTCTCTTGCGGTGAGGTTGGTGGGGTTGAAATTTTAGGGTCTTCCATTTGAAAGAGAGGAGACAGTAGATGTAGAGAATAAAATGGTCAATATTTCAAAGAACGCGGTTAAATAGAGCCAAACAAATTTGCCTATTTATTATGTTCAACTAGTACATTTACATCAATGCAATCTCATGAAATTTAATTTACCTAAATTGGCAGTAAAAAAGATCATAAAAGCTAAATTGAATCTGACCCTACTAAATTATAACCTTTTTCATAGATGCAAAGCCAAATATAATCATTAGGTACACGAACCTACGTTATGTGTTGTGACATCCCAAATTTTCAACCATGTCTTCTACTGAATAAATCGGGCATTTCATTGACGCGTCTATAGGGTTATTCTCTGAGCCGATCACTCTCGAGATAACTAGACTATCTGGGAAAATTATTAAGGAATTTTAAGGCAATAGACTTGAGAACTCGATCAAGAATCGGCTTCTCGACCGTGTCCATGTTTAGAGGTCGTTACGGCACAATTAAAAATCGATTTGAAATCAGAGATAGACTAGATTGACAGAGATGTGTGGCTAATCGTGGGTGACACCACTGAATTAGAAAATTCTCGTCGGCCGACACTAGATTGATTTTCTTATTGTTTTGGTACCCTGTGTCCGTAATTGAATCCTCAAGATTTTCACGACAATCAAGAGTCGCCATTGAGTCGAGTGGGTTCATAGTGGCTCGAAGAAAATCGACCATGGGTCATTTCCCTTAAAAAGTTTTGAAAACTACCCAATAGTCTAGGTCACGCTAAAAACGCGCCAAATGAAAATTAACCGCCAATTCGAGTCCGATTTCAGAAATTGAAGTTTTGGCCATTCCACAATAAATTTTAGGAGCATCGACTCAGTCTCAGAAGATTTTTTGGAGATTCGGGAAATTTTACGGAAATTGAGTTCGGACGTCGCGGAAATTTGGCAGAAGTTCAGATTGGCTAAATTAATGGGAAATTTGACTTTTCGGGTTGAGCCTGTGTGTCAGAGATTTATAGAAAATTTCTTGGGACTTTTCTACATCAAAATTGGACCTCAATTTGGAGAGATTGGAATTGAAATTTAGTTCGCACTTAGTTAAAATCGAATCTTAAGATGGGGGTGTGCAACATTGGTATCAATTTGGATTTTGATGGATTCTTGAATGAGGAAAAATGCAGAGACGATCAAAGAATGATCAATTGAATTGGTGAGAATCAAATTGAGATGGAATCAAGAGAGAATGGTTGTGCAATTTAAGCCATCTCTCCCAAATTCGTGTACCCCCACCTAGCCACAACATTTGGACCAATTTGGCTTCTAGAAGAATGCATGAGAGGTCCATTGTGAGCCAAGGAAATTATACATGGCTAAGAATGGTTTTTGGAAGATATTTGTTG
The DNA here is from genome assembly GCA_019915185.1 of Eucalyptus camaldulensis. Classification (NCBI taxonomy): domain Eukaryota; kingdom Viridiplantae; phylum Streptophyta; class Magnoliopsida; order Myrtales; family Myrtaceae; genus Eucalyptus; species Eucalyptus camaldulensis. The sequence continues at coordinate 19,142,806 of JAHSVA010000005.1, forward strand.
TAAAATATCAAACCAAGTGGAGCCCAACTCTCACTTATATCTATCTCCTCTCCCTCACACCCTCTCAACCGACCACATCTCTTTTAGGTTCCTCCATTTTCTTTCTGCGAACATAGAGGAAGGAAAATCTCGATCAGCCATCCGAAGATGCGCTGTGCTTCGAGTCTTCGTGCAGCCACGCTCGGTCAAAACCTCATCGCTGAAGACCCTACAGTAGTTTCACGTTGACACCGCTGCTTCGTTTCTCCTCTCTCTCGCAGCCAGCAAAGTCGAAGCCGCACGCATCCCGCTGCCACGAAGAATTCTCCACTTCGGCTTGTCTTCATCAGAGTCAAGGGAACCAGCAGCTTCTCCTCTTCCGTTGACTAAAGCAGCCCCAAAATCCCACGGAGTAGCTGAAGACCAAAGCCAGCATCGAAGGAAGCCACCACCGTCTCTCTTCCACCACGTGTCCACAATCCAGTCAACGGCGCCCTCTCCTCCACCGTTTGTTGACCGAAGTTCCCATGCCTCTGCTGTCCACGCGCTTGCCTCCACAACTCCATATGCGGCCAACAAATCCACCGAGAAACCAGTCTACGGGATTTCCAATCCAGCGAAATCTTCAGCAGGATTAATCTCGATCATTGACTGCCAGTGCACTGCCAACGAGTTAGCTGACTTTGGCCAGCGAAGCAGAGTCCATGAGCAGCTTCCGTCTTCAGTCCTCTCTTCAGCAGACTTTGGACCATCTCTTTTGCAGTAAGTTGGGCCCAGCAATCCATCTCCTCCAGCAGCTTAGCCCAGATGAAGCCTGCAAGCCCATCAAGCTAGTCCAGTATTCTGTTCAGCCCAAAGCCCAAGTGAATAGCTTCTTTGGGCCAGCAAATCTCATGAGCCCATCAGTTCAGCAATTTTTCAGCCCAGTTCAGCAAAGCCCGTTTAGTTCAGTCCAGAAATTCAGCAGGCCCAACCCAACTTGGGTTTGGCCCAAAAGCAAGAACATATCTCAGTTGGGCTAAGATTTGTTAGGCCTAAGCTTAAGGCCTGGTCCAAGTCCGCCGGTGTCGTCGAAAGTCTGATTTCGGCCGCCGTCGCGTTGCCGTTGCGGTGATTCGGTCTCCGCTTTTGTCAAGTGAGTTTTACTCACTAAAGCTTTCTTAGTTTGCTAATTATACTTAAGGTTGGTTAGATTTAATTAAATGCAATTAGGTGGTTAGATTAGTTTAGATCAATTAAATTAGAGACTTAATGATGCATGTTAGGTGGTTAGAAATAGACATTAGCAAGTAGACATGCCATGTTATTTATGGAACGAGTCTCGGTAATTTTCCGGGCTTGTCTCGGTATCCAATTCGGCATTATAAGCCTAAATTGGATTTTTATAATTATTTATTTAATTTTCGAAATTAATTATTTAATTATTTATTTTTCCGGAAATTCAACCGGGATGGCCGGTGACCGGAATTTCGTATTGATTGTCGCGGTGTGGTTCGTTTATTTATTTGAGCTTTATTTGGTGCTAAAGTAATTTATGAGTGAATTTAAGATTTATTCCTAAATTAAATTTGGAGAGGGTCGGGTGGGACCGTAAAGCCACTAGTTCTTGAGAGGGTCGGGTGGGACCGTAAAGCCACTAATCTAAGGAATTTCTTGAAGTAGGATGAACAACCTAGAAAGGGTCCGACTGATATGAAATCAACTAGGTCGATTCGATCGATGCTTCGATCGGTGATGTGATTGTTTGAATGCCTATTGAACTGTACTAATATGTAGATGGAACCTGAGGCCAAGGTAAGTCCTCCAACTCGTGTCGTGTTTAGGCAGCCTATAGTGTATTGGCTTTCTAATCGAGTCTTAGGGGGTCGGACTCGCTGAGATGTGGTCTCATTGGTTATTGAATAACCATTTCAGGACCCTGAGGAGAAGCTAAGAAAGAGGAGCCTGAAGGGGAGAAAGAATTTTGAAGAAGAAGACGATCCAGAGAGGGATCTTGAATATAACCCGGATGTGGACTGAGATACCATCCCTTTTGTAAACCCTGTCTTAGCATAGATAGGTGTGAAACAAGTATGTTGTGAATAGTATTGTAAATATACTATGAGTTGTGCTGTTAATGAAAGCGTGGTTATGCATTTCAATATGAAAAATATGGCCTACTTTCCTATCCCATTGTTTTATTGTCTGGGGATTTATAATTGCTTCCGCATGTGCTTAATAAAAAGAAAGGGTCGGCGATACATAGTCTAGGGATATCGATTCTAAAATCGACCAAGTAGAAGGATGTGCGCGCATACGAGGATCGGGGCATGACATGTGTATTGCTTATTACAAAGGAAACTTCAAATGAGTTGGGGCAAGTGAAACTTGGAAAAACATATCCACTTTCGCGACTTTTAATTGATTTATGGAAAATACGATTATTTGAAATTATTTAGGCGCTTTTGCGGCAGAGAGAGAGAGAGAGAGAGAGAGAGAGAGAGAGAGAGAGAGAGAGAGAGAAGAGAGAGAGAGAGAGAGCCAAAGGAATTTTAGGAATGTAAACTAGCACCAGTTGATGTGTGATTAGAAATACTATAATCAGAATTAACATTTAAGAGATTACCAAATTTTATGGATGTAAGTGGTCAAATATAAAGAGGTCTGAGGACACGCATTGATCCTTATCTCTTATGCATTTCAAATTCAAACCTCGAATGCTCATTAGACTAAAGAATTAAATGCCGGATTGACTTCCATGAATGGCCTTGGCCTTTTGTAGGGATCATTAAAACCGTAATCAAATCACATTAACTACAATGAACGATGAATTTAGCCCGATCGTTTCAAATATCTAGCCGCATCTTATTAGCAAATGAACTCCATTTTCGGTGCGACGAAAGGAACATACCCTTACTCCTACAAGTTTGGAATAAAATTTTATTATAGGATTGATAAGAGTGAAGGAGATCACATGTTCGCTTGAAAAGGTAGTATGTATCTTGTTAATATTGGGATAATTGTCTAAAAAGTCCTAAACCTAGGCCCTATTTGGTTCAGCATTTCTAAGGGGCTTTGAGCCCCCAAAGCCCCTTGGAAATTTGTTTGGTGTTTGGTTCAACATTTGGAGGTCTCCTTGGCCAAATGCTTGCCTTTGAAATGTTGAAAGCCTAGAGCGGGTGGGGACCTTCTACTTCCTCTGGCTGGCCGGCGAGGCTCACCCCCGCTGGCCGGAGGCAAGGGTCAAAGAGGTCAACCTCACTGGCCACTAGCAAGGGTGAGGCCTCGCCAAATCTGGCGAGGTCAGCCTTGCCAGCCACTGGCAAGGGCGAGGCCTCACTAGATTCGATGAGCTTGGCCCTCGCCAAGGTTGGGCGAGGCTGTCGTCGCAAAGGGCTGCGGCGGAGGCGTGGAGGGAGAGGATGATGAGGAGGAGGAGGAGGCGGTGGAGCAGCTACGGAGATGCAAAGAGGGACCTCGCCTTGGTTGGGTGAGGCCCTGCCGAATCTGGTGAGGCTCGGCCCTCGCCTGATCCAGCAGGGCAGTGCCCCTCTTCGCATCTCCACAGCCACTCCGCCACCTCATCCTCCTCCTCCTCATCCTCTCCCTCCCCACCTCTGCCGCAGCCCTTGGCGATGGCAACCTTGCCCAACCTTGGCAAGGGCTGAGCTCGCCGGATCTAGCGGGGCCTCGCCCTCGCCAGATCTAGCGGGGCCTTGCCCTCATAGGCCCTTGCCTCCGGCCGGCAGGGGCGAGCCTCGCCAGCCCTCGCCTTTGGCTGGTGCCGGCCAGCCAGGGGAAGAAGAATGTGAGAAAAGAAAAAAGAAAAAAAAAGAAGAATTAAAAAATTGAAAAATATATATTAAAAAATTCGAAAAACAAAAATATTTAAAAATATTTAAAAATTGCCAAATTCGTGTTCGCCAGCCAGTTGTCCCCCACCAGCGTCCACGTTAGCACCGACTGGCCAATTTTGGCCAAATGAACTGAATTGGCACAGTTATAAAAGGTTTAGGACTAAATTGGCCAAAAAAAAAATAATGACTAAATTGGTACAATTGCAATTGATTTAGGACTTTTTGGTAATTCTGCCCATGATCTTTCTTTCTCAATTCATTTGAAAGATAGTTATATTGCCATATCTATATTCTTTTTTGTTTGTTGGTAAAAGGTAATAATTATAATGAGGAAAGGCTAGATGCATATTCTTAGTTGTTTTAGAAAGTATTAAACAAGAATGACTCGTGAAGTTGTCCATACGAATGTCAATTCCAAAAAGTCAAAAAATATCCACGACGATATTTTTAGTTTAACCTTTGATAATGAAATAGTGAACTGCGAAAAAAACGATACCAATTAAAAGAAATAAGTTCCATGTACATTGATAATGTTAATCATACAGAATCAACCATCTAAATAATTACAAAAGCTAATTAATTACCTAGAAGTGAATATAACTGGTAATAGTGCCTACGGTTGGAGAAAGATACTGCAAGTTAGGCCTCTTCTTAAGCCTCATGTTGGATGCTCGATTGGTAATGGCCAATAAGCGTGCCTTTGGCACGATAACTGACTCATATGGCTGTCTCTTCTGATCAGTATCCTAAAAGAATAGCCTATGATGCTGGTCTAAGCCTCCATGCCTAGGTTAGCGAGATGTCCACGGCTCTTATTGGGCATGGTCTCGTACCAAATGAGAACCTGATGGGAATTTAAGCTGTTATTTGAGATACTCAACCTAATCACCTAGCCGAGTTCTATGTCATAGAAAATGAATCCAGAAATGGTTTGTTTTCTAATGTGACAATTCCAGGAAAATATGGCAGCGGATACTTGAATAGGGGGAGATAAATGCCCCCATTATGTTCCCAATTTCGTTATTTCGACTCACCAGCTCCTATACTGATGACAACAATTTGAAGAGTCTTTAATCGCAAAAAAGATTATAAGCCACCAAAAACAACTGGAAATAAAACATAGGCTTTATTCCCATTCCACTTTCTCTATCCCCGGCTGACAAACAAGGCTTGATGATTCATAGTTCAATTTACAACAGTTTCAAGAACATATATCATCCAACAAGTTTGTTGTATGAAATGTAAATAAACTTAGTTGCATTGATTGGATAAACCAAGTCAGATATTTGTGAAGAAACATTCGAACTAATGCATGTCATTTTATGCTCTTCCTTAAATCATGGATGCATGAGCTGGTGCAAAGTGATGGCTCTCTTTCTCAACTAATCAAAGCAATCCTCCCCTCAAGCAGATTTGCCTCTTGTAGGAGTCTCTTCATCACTAAATGCATCGTCTTTGTTCTCACTGCTTGACTTCAAGGATTTCTCCCCTCCAAGTTCGCTTTCTATAAAAAAAAATAAAAATCAAATAATCAAATAATTAGCATATATAATGAACTCATTTTTTCTCTTAAGTTGTAAGATTTGCTTCAAAGGAATAACCTTGTGCCCCTGATCCACTACAGAAGAAGTTTGTGAGGTTGTTGTGCGATTCCTCCAAAAAACATTTAATGTTGGTTTTTGAGTTTGTGTTTTCAACACTGGTATAGTCAACACTTCTGCTAGTGTCAAGTTGAGCATTCGGAAACTTCTCTGCATTAAAGGTCTTAAATAACTTGGATGGAGGAATTTCTTCTTTCTTGGAAGACATATTTCTCTTCGATGAACCTTTTGATGCAGTACTAGGACCTTGCTCTTGAATTGGCACCCAAATGAAGTGTCACTAAATAAAAAATAACTAGTTCACATTTTACTTATTTAGGGTTTTGATAACTCACTTGTACAGAATGATTCCCTGATGTCTCCTTAGCAATGCAAGCCTCCATTATAAACTCAACAACCTCAATAGTTGAGCGAAACATCCTACTTGACTGTCCATGATGATAGAACTGCAAAGATAGTAGATTTTGTTAGCTTCATTATCGGATAAATTCCCAAAAATCATGGGCAAAGCTATTACTCATCAAAAGGTGTAAAGAAAGTTTGAGTACACTTAATAATCAAATAGGTGATAAAGTAAAAGTAAGATATTTCTCAATCCTTTATGCCAACATACATTGCTAGATAATTCATTTGATCTCCTTGCAATGTCTAAAAGATAACAAATCACTTGAATATACAGTACTTCTTTCGAAACTTTGATACTATTAAGGAAATCAGAATCAACAAAAGTTTTGAATATGCAATTACCAAATCTAATTTTCCATTTGCACATTCAATATGCCACTCTTGAAGCCTCTCTTCACATGAAGATTGATGTTGGATATTCTACAACCAATAGTTAATAGCAACATCACAAAAATGAATGAACTCTAAAAAATATAGATATATAAATTGAGATATTGATGTGAATTTAAATGTAAAAAAATAGAGAAGAAATTCTAGAAGCCACCTTGCTCGAGTCTATCCCAATTTGACAATCTAGGGGTAGTACAAAAGATACAATCTCTTCCCCAACTAGCGTGCTTTTTTAGCCCTAGTTTTGGCTTTGGCTAAAGATGGACTTGATTGTGCCTAGGATTTAATCATATGTCATTTATCAATCAATATTCACTCCAACTCAGAAATGTTGTTCAAATCTTCACAATGCATATGTGAACAATGTATAAAAAAATCATCGAAATAAAAATTACCACAATATTCGATGCATTTATCCCGCCATAATGTTTTGGTATACAATACGATATCGGATCCGAATCAACCACCTCATCTGAATTTTTTCTCAATTGTGAAGCAACTTCCTACAATCACGAATCATCAATATTATACCTTATTATTAGAGAATGGAATATTTATGACTTATAGTCAAAATCAAACAATTGTGAACATATGCACTATATTTATACAAAGATCATGTAGTTGTAACTTCTGACAAGATCTTTTCCCTAAGTGCTACACTGTCAACTGCACTCAATTCCTCATGGAACCCGAACGTTCCATCCTCAGAAGTTTTAAAGTTAGATTCTTTCTTGCCAGTATTCTCTTATAAGATCTTCTGAACATCTCTATTTGTCAACTAGGCGCCGATTCTAACTTGAACATTTGGTTCAATTTTGAGGGCGGCTATAAAATTTAAACGGTAGCCTACCTCAAATTTGAAAACCAAATTTCGAACCCTTTTTAAGTAAAGTTTATACCTTAGCCAGCCTATGTATAATCAAAGACTCTCGGCTCAACACATAAATTACTTCTTTCATTCTCCCAAGACAATACCAGATAACATCATTATAGTTTTGCCAAAACTCTGATTCATGACACTATTTCATGTTCAACTTATCGGGTCTCAACTGGCGGGACAGTTATACAACAATCTTCTCATGTTGTATCAAGACATACCCAGTCGTTGGCAAGACACATCACTAAAGGTTTCATGCTTTCCAGAGCCAAATGAAAAGTTTAGCACAAGTGCGGTAGCCTGATCTTACTTAAGCTCTGGAAACTATCCTCGTACTTGTCTATGCCAATGAATTTCTCTTCTTTCTCAAGAGGTCAAGCCCACGATGATACTAATGCTGAAAATTCTTTCACAAACCTTCTGTAGTAATCTGTCCAATCCCCACAACTTCTGATCTCTGACATTGATGTCGGTCTCGGTCCATAAACAACTGATTCAATCTTGGCTGGGTCCATGAAGATTCCTTTACCTGTAACCACACGACCATTCTTAGGGGCATCTCATGATTCTCAACACTTAATGAACACCCTATAATGTCGCTACACCACACGATCACCATTGATCTAGATATTCTTTGAACACTCGATTTGTCAAATCTATGACAGCGGCTGGAGCGTTTGTCAAATCAAATGGCTTTACAATATTCTCATAAGGACAAAATCAAGTGCGAAATGCCGTCTTCAGTATAACCTCCTTCCTGGTTCTCAACTGACAATAACCTGTCCTCAAGTCGATCCTTGAAGACATCCACACTCTTTATAACAAGTCGCCCAATTCATCGATCTTTGACAATGAACACTTATCCTTGATTGTCACTTGATTGGGTCAACTATAGTTGATGCTTAATTGCAACGAACCATCTTTCTTTCTCTTTTCACAAAACTGATGATCCCTAAAGTGATGCACTGATATGCATGAATGCCTCATTCCTCAATCCTCACATCTGCACCATTGGTTCTATCAATTCAAACAACAACCGGTAAGAACTTTTAGAGAATGGTTCTGTTCCAGATGTTGACTCGATCATAATTCTATCTCTTTCTTTGGCAACGGTTTGACCATTTTTCTGGCAACACTTTCAAGAATTCTTGGACTACTGAGGAGTTCTCAATTTTTTAATTCTTCAATATGTCTTATCTAAGATCATTGCCCACTAATCTCGACAACTTCTGTCTGACAACCAGGTTACCTCAAGTGACGAGATCAAAGAAGTCAAGGACCCTTCTCAACTCTCAGTAAAACTTGGTACTTCTACATGCTCCTGGAATAAGCTGGATTACTCTACCATAACAATTCATCACCATATAATGCTCAAGAACCAATTCTTTCCACACTTGACGAATAAGTCATACACCAACAGCCAATCAAGTATAACTCTAGTCAATGGTTCTTTTCCTACAGCCTTAACAAACAACTGAAATTCCACACTTGCAATTCCAACATTCTCTGGCACTATTTTGATAAAATCACTTCAAAATATTCTTTCATTGAATAAGGCATAGTGGGTTCCGTTCCTGTTCTTTTTGCCATCTTGCTGGTGTTCCAACGGTAGTAACAGTGTTGGTGTTCTTCTTAAACCCCAACCGATAGTCCCTCACTTGATGGCCATGCTCACTACCATCAAAGCATGTTCTAGTCATTCTCGAACACAGGATTAATCCGTGCATTCCTTCCATACTTTCGGCACTCATCAGGTGAGTCTTCTATCTCCTGTCAAGTGACAGCACACACTCTTTCTAGTTGTCCCATCGGTTTGCTAGAACCGCTCTCGACTTCGATCTTTTCCCTGACGGATTTCCATTTCTGCTTGAACTGGATCTATACCTTGACTTGGAAATGATGGCTCGATCCCAGATTATATCCCCACTCTGGATCTCAACAGGTGAAGCGACAACGGCGATTACAACACTGACGGCGGTTCGATCCTAAGCCTCATGGCTTATCCAATTTCCAAGGAACGCTAGCATCAAAACGATCCTATCGAACTTAGGATCATTCAATGCTACTACACTAGTACCAACCTGCGGTGGTACTCTTACACTCGAGCTAGCCAGAGCCAATACTCTGCCACAGCCACCTCGGGTACCGACATTAGTCAGTGCTTTATCCCGAGTCACAGAGGACATTGTCCTCTTACTAGGAGTTCTCAGCTCCTGCTCACTCATGGTTCAGTCTTTACATTGAAACCCGTCTTCCAAATCCACACTGGATTAGAAGATGAGCGATCCACACACAACCAACAATTATAGCACTCAACTAACACAGACATGCACCAGCATGAATTTAAAGGCCTTTCCTACTAACTATCTCATGTTCAACGCTCCTTATCACTCCAATCTTCAACTTTGCTCTGATACCACTTAAATTGGATGTCACGCCCCGATCCTCAGGCACGCACACATCCGTCTCACTTGGTCGATTTTATAATGCGATATCCCAGGACAATGTATCGCCGACCCTTTCATTTTTAAGCACATGCGGAAGCAGTTAAAATCCCCAGACAATAAAACAATGGGATAGAAAAGCAGGGCCATATTTTTCATATTGAAATTTATAACCAAACTTTTGTACATGACATCAACTAGAGAACTTCATAACTATTCACATCAATTGGAGTTCACAAAAGAAGATGAAATCTCAATCCCTTAGGTCATACTCAAAATCTCTCTCGGTATTATCTTCTTCTTCCAAAAGTCCTTCCACTCAGGTTTCACCTCCGAGTTCTCCTTCTCAGATTCCTCCTCAGCTCCTCAACGGGGTCTTGAAATGTTTTTCGCCAAACTGGGATGAGACTACGTCTCAGCGAGTTCTACCCCACTAAGCCCAATTAGTAAACTATTATACTAAAGGCTGCCTAAACACGCATAGGTCAGAAGACGTACCTTGGCCTCATATCCCACATGCAAGTCAGTACAATTCATAATAGGCACCCAAGCAATCATATCACTGATCAAAACATCGATCAAATCAACCTAGTCGATTACAAGCCAACAAGACCACTCACGGTCATTTCCATCAATCAATCAATTCACAACATCAAATCAAAACAATGATCAATTGACCTCGTCGATTACATGACAGCCTGACCATTTCCTTGTCATTCAAGCTATTGCTATTCAGAGTCCCACTCGACAACATTCAACATTTAAGGGCTTTACGGTCCCACTCGACCACTTTCGATATTCAATGGCTTTACGGTCCCACTCGACCACTTTCGATATTCAATGGCTTTACGGTCCCACTCGACCAAATGCTCTTTAAAAAAAATGTCATTTTGAATCAGCGAGCCCACGTGCATTCTCCAAGGCGATGCATCAAGTCACCGAGCCCACGTGTCTCTTTAAGATGCCAAATGTACTCATTGGGACCACGTGCATTCTCCGAGGTAATGCATCAAATTACCGAGCCCACATGTCCTTTTAGATGTCAAATGTACTCATAGGGACCACGTGCATTCTCCGAGGTAATGCATCAAATTACCGAGCCCACGTGTCCTTTTAGATGCCAAACTTAATCACCGAGCCACATGCATTCTCCAAGGCGACATACTTCGTCACCGAGCCATGTGCATTCTCCGAGGTGGTATATCTAATCATCAAGCCCTGTGCCTTTCAAGATGATTCATCCCATTTGTAAAGTAATCATCCACAATCTTAATTCGTACTCAATTTACCCGAATAATCAATTTAGGAACATATCCTAAATATCCACAATTAAATCAATCTGGCACAATCCAAAGCTTAAATAAATAAACGGACTGCGCCACGACAATCAGCACGAGATTTCAGTCGTCGGCCATCTCAATCTTAATTTCTGAAAAATAATTAATTATTAAATATTAAAAATTCTGTTTAGTTCAAATTAAGATCCAATTAAATAAACGGACTTCACCACGGTCATCATCATAATTTTCTGGTCACGGGCCATCCCAGTTAAATTTTCAGGAAATAAATAAATAATTAATTAATTTCGAAAATTAATTAATATTAAAAATTCGATTTAGCTCAATTTAAAGCCCAATTAAATAAACGGACTTCACCACGGTCATCAGCATAATTTTCCGGTTTCAGACCATCTCCCTTGAATTTTAGGAAAATAAATAATTATTTAATTTAATTCCGAAAATTAATAGTTAAATGCCAAAAATCTCACTTAGGCCCGAATCATTGTCTAAATCAAAGAATTGGGAATATATGTATTCTATTCATACATAACTTGTGTAGCTATAACTTTTTACAAATGAAGCTTTGGAGTGTCCTTCACAACTATATCAAGCTTATCAAATATGCTTCAAGAATCAAGATGAAGAAATTTTGAGTGCCTTGCAGTGTATTTTGTCACGCCCCGACCCTCAGGCACGCACACATCCCTTACTTTTGGTCGATTTAAAAATGCGATAATTTTCCGGTTTCAGACCATCTCCCTCGAATTTTCGGAAAATAAATAATTATTTAATTTAATTCCGAAAATTAATATTTAAATGCCAAAAATCTCACTTAGGCCCGAATCATTAAAGTGAAGCTCAATTAGGGGTCCGAAAATTCCCGAGACACTCCCAATAAATAGTAGACCACGTCTACTTGTTAATTGCACGATCAATTTATCTAAATCGCATCACAATTGACTAATAATTGCTAATTACTTCTAATCTAACAACCTAAACGTAATTAATTAAAACTAAACCAACATAAAGCATAATTAGCCAACTAATCCGGGATTAGTGAAATTACTCACCAAATCGCGCACAAATCGGATCGATGCGACGGCGGCGACGCGAGGAACGATTGTTCCCAAAGCGACTCGCGGATCCGGGGCCGGGAAACGGCCCAAAACAGCCCACGAACCGCTGGATACCCACTCCGTGGGTTTGCTGGTTCGGCCGCAAAACAGCAAGAAAGAGAGAGGGTTGGGGGCGGCAAGAGGTCGGGAGAGCGGGTGGTGGCTTGGCGAGGCCGAGCGGTGGCCCACGGTGGCCGGAGGTGGCCGGATCGTGGCCGAACGGAGCTGGACAGAGGATGGGCAGCAGCTGGACGGCGCACGGCGGGGATGGCAAACGTGAAGGGGCGGTGGCGGAGCGCGCGGCGTGCGCGGGTGGTGCGGACGGCGGCCCGGCGGCGTGCGGCGAGCGGGCGGCGACGGAGCTGCAGCTTCTGGTCTTCCTCCGCTTCTGGTTCGCTTGAACGGAAGGGGGAAGGGAAAATGTCGAGGGAGAGAGATGAGAGAGAGGAGGGGAGATAAACATTGACTGGTCAAAGAGTAGAAAAGAAAGAGAGAGAGAGAATGGGCGGTGGGGAATCGCACGAGGGGGAGGGGAGAGGAGAGAGAAAGAAAAGAGAGAAAAGAAAGAAAAGAAAAGAGAGGGAGAGAGAGAGAAAGAAAAAAGGAAATGCATATTTCTTTATTTAAATTTTCCTTTTCTCTTTTCCTTTTCCTTTAAATTTTCTTTTTGGTCTTCAATTTTTCCTCCGATAATTTCTTTACTGAAATTTCGGACCCGTCAATAAATTGACGAGCGATGAGACAGGATCCTATTTATCCAGTCAAATTAAAACCCGAAAATCTGGATGTCACAGTATGCTTTCTTGGATTTCTAACATGAAATCAAATCAGATCTTCGAAAAGAAACATCTGAACTTGTGGATGTCATTTTAGGCTCTTCTCTTCGACTATGGATGCTTGAGTTGGCTGTCGGATACTTTCACTGAGTCTTTTTACCGCTAAATGCATCATCCTCGGTATCACTGCTGAACTTCAAATATTTCTTCCAATCTTCGCTTTCTATAAAGACAATCAAATAAATAAGCAGATATAAGGAACTCATGTTTATATTTATGCCGTAAGATTTGCTTCAGAAGGAAAAACCTGTTGCCTCCGAACTGCTACTGCAGATGTTCTTTAGGTTGTTGTCCAATTCCTCCGAAATAGGCTCGACAGTAATTTTCTTTGCACTAGAGATCTTTAATGACTTGGTTGGAGGAATTTTTTCTTTCTTATCAGAAGATCTCGTTCTCTTCAAAAAACCTTTCGCTGTAGTGGCAAGACCTTGCTCCTAAATTGTCACCCAAATGAAATCACACCCTAAGCATTAAGTAAATATAACTTTATTTTGCATTTTATTTATTTAGGGTTTTTGTAACTCACCTGTAGAAAATTACTCCCTGGCGTCTTCTTATCTGTCATTGCTTCCATTATATACTGGACAACCTCGACAGTTGAGCGGAACAATCTTTTTAATTGTCCATGACGATAGCTCTACAAAGATAATAGATTGAAGATATCTTGATTACCATCAGAAATTTCAAGATAGTCGTGTGCAAAGCTATTACTCATAAGAGGTAGTGAAAAGATTTCAATACACTCAATAATAAAATGCACGATAACGTAAAAACTAACTTTTTTATTAATCCTTTTGGATAACATATAAATTAATCAAATACACGTTACTTCTTTTTAATCATCAATTCATTAAGGAGAGCAGTAACAATTAATTTTTATTAATATATAATTACCATGTCTAATTTTCCATCTACTCGTTGTCTGCATGCAATATGCCAACCTTGCAGCCTCTCTTCAAATGAAGACCGATGTTGGATGTTCTGCAATCAATAAATAATAATCGCATCATAAAAATGAAAATAGTTAGACAGTTAGATATATAAATTGAGATATTTATATGCATTTACGTAAAAACGTAAAGAAGAAGTTCAAGCAACCACCTTGTCCAATTATGTGCCAATTAGACAATCCGGAGGGAGAAAGAAAGATACTATCTCTTCCCCTACTAATGTGCTTTTGCCTCGAGTTCTTGCTTTCTCCGATGAAGACGGATTTGTCTGTGTTTAGGATATACTCATTCGTCATTTGTTGTGAGCATTGGTTACAAATTCTTACAAATAAAAAAGTGTGCATTAATATGAGCAAAATATGATATATTGATTATTGATCACCATGCACTTGAACTCAAGAAATGTTTGCTTCAAATCTTCAAGAATGCATATGCGAACAATGTACAAAGAAATTATTGAAATAATATTACCTTGAAGGTTGAGACATTTATCCCCATGTTATCTTGAGATAATGGATATGATATTGGATCCTTGTTGAGCAAATGATCTAAAATCCTTCTTCTCAATTGAGATACAACTTTCTACAATAAAAAAATTATCAATGCTAGTATATCTTATCATTAAGGCATGGACAATTCTGAATTATTGTCTAAATCAAAGAATTGGGAATATATGTATTCTATTCATACATAACTTGTGTAGCTATAACTTTTTACAAATGAAGCTTTGGAGTGTCCTTCACAACTATATCAAGCTTATCAAATATGCTTCAAGAATCAAGATGAAGAAATTTTGAGTGCCTTGCAGTGTATTTTGTCACGCCCCGACCCTCAGGCACGCACACATCCCTTACTTTTGGTCGATTTAAAAATGCGATAATTTTCCGGTTTCAGACCATCTCCCTCGAATTTTCGGAAAATAAATAATTATTTAATTTAATTCCGAAAATTAATATTTAAATGCCAAAAATCTCACTTAGGCCCGAATCATTAAAGTGAAGCTCAATTAGGGGTCCGAAAATTCCCGAGACACTCCCAATAAATAGTAGACCACGTCTACTTGTTAATTGCACGATCAATTTATCTAAATCGCATCACAATTGACTAATAATTGCTAATTACTTCTAATCTAACAACCTAAACGTAATTAATTAAAACTAAACCAACATAAAGCATAATTAGCCAACTAATCCGGGATTAGTGAAATTACTCACCAAATCGCGCACAAATCGGATCGATGCGACGGCGGCGACGCGAGGAACGATTGTTCCCAAAGCGACTCGCGGATCCGGGGCCGGGAAACGGCCCAAAACAGCCCACGAACCGCTGGATACCCACTCCGTGGGTTTGCTGGTTCGGCCGCAAAACAGCAAGAAAGAGAGAGGGTTGGGGGCGGCAAGAGGTCGGGAGAGCGGGTGGTGGCTTGGCGAGGCCGAGCGGTGGCCCACGGTGGCCGGAGGTGGCCGGATCGTGGCCGAACGGAGCTGGACAGAGGATGGGCAGCAGCTGGACGGCGCACGGCGGGGATGGCAAACGTGAAGGGGCGGTGGCGGAGCGCGCGGCGTGCGCGGGTGGTGCGGACGGCGGCCCGGCGGCGTGCGGCGAGCGGGCGGCGACGGAGCTGCAGCTTCTGGTCTTCCTCCGCTTCTGGTTCGCTTGAACGGAAGGGGGAAGGGAAAATGTCGAGGGAGAGAGATGAGAGAGAGGAGGGGAGATAAACATTGACTGGTCAAAGAGTAGAAAAGAAAGAGAGAGAGAGAATGGGCGGTGGGGAATCGCACGAGGGGGAGGGGAGAGGAGAGAGAAAGAAAAGAGAGAAAAGAAAGAAAAGAAAAGAGAGGGAGAGAGAGAGAAAGAAAAAAGGAAATGCATATTTCTTTATTTAAATTTTCCTTTTCTCTTTTCCTTTTCCTTTAAATTTTCTTTTTGGTCTTCAATTTTTCCTCCGATAATTTCTTTACTGAAATTTCGGACCCGTCAATAAATTGACGAGCGATGAGACAGGATCCTATTTATCCAGTCAAATTAAAACCCGAAAATCTGGATGTCACAGTATGCTTTCTTGGATTTCTAACATGAAATCAAATCAGATCTTCGAAAAGAAACATCTGAACTTGTGGATGTCATTTTAGGCTCTTCTCTTCGACTATGGATGCTTGAGTTGGCTGTCGGATACTTTCACTGAGTCTTTTTACCGCTAAATGCATCATCCTCGGTATCACTGCTGAACTTCAAATATTTCTTCCAATCTTCGCTTTCTATAAAGACAATCAAATAAATAAGCAGATATAAGGAACTCATGTTTATATTTATGCCGTAAGATTTGCTTCAGAAGGAAAAACCTGTTGCCTCCGAACTGCTACTGCAGATGTTCTTTAGGTTGTTGTCCAATTCCTCCGAAATAGGCTCGACAGTAATTTTCTTTGCACTAGAGATCTTTAATGACTTGGTTGGAGGAATTTTTTCTTTCTTATCAGAAGATCTCGTTCTCTTCAAAAAACCTTTCGCTGTAGTGGCAAGACCTTGCTCCTAAATTGTCACCCAAATGAAATCACACCCTAAGCATTAAGTAAATATAACTTTATTTTGCATTTTATTTATTTAGGGTTTTTGTAACTCACCTGTAGAAAATTACTCCCTGGCGTCTTCTTATCTGTCATTGCTTCCATTATATACTGGACAACCTCGACAGTTGAGCGGAACAATCTTTTTAATTGTCCATGACGATAGCTCTACAAAGATAATAGATTGAAGATATCTTGATTACCATCAGAAATTTCAAGATAGTCGTGTGCAAAGCTATTACTCATAAGAGGTAGTGAAAAGATTTCAATACACTCAATAATAAAATGCACGATAACGTAAAAACTAACTTTTTTATTAATCCTTTTGGATAACATATAAATTAATCAAATACACGTTACTTCTTTTTAATCATCAATTCATTAAGGAGAGCAGTAACAATTAATTTTTATTAATATATAATTACCATGTCTAATTTTCCATCTACTCGTTGTCTGCATGCAATATGCCAACCTTGCAGCCTCTCTTCAAATGAAGACCGATGTTGGATGTTCTGCAATCAATAAATAATAATCGCATCATAAAAATGAAAATAGTTAGACAGTTAGATATATAAATTGAGATATTTATATGCATTTACGCAAAAACGTAAAGAAGAAGTTCAAGCAACCACCTTGTCCAATTATGTGCCAATTAGACAATCCGGAGGGAGAAAGAAAGATACTATCTCTTCCCCTACTAATGTGCTTTTGCCTCGAGTTCTTGCTTTCTCCGATGAAGACGGATTTGTCTGTGTTTAGGATATACTCATTCGTCATTTGTTGTGAGCATTGGTTACAAATTCTTACAAATAAAAAAGTGTGCATTAATATGAGCAAAATATGATATATTGATTATTGATCACCATGCACTTGAACTCAAGAAATGTTTGCTTCAAATCTTCAAGAATGCATATGCGAACAATGTACAACGAAATTATTGAAATAATATTACCTTGAAGGTTGAGACATTTATCCCCATGTTATCTTGAGATAATGGATATGATATTGGATCCTTGTTGAGCAAATGATCTAAAATCCTTCTTCTCAATTGAGATACAACTTTCTGCAATAAAAAAATTATCAATGCTAGTATATCTTATCATTAAGGCATGGACAATTCTGAATTATTGTCTAAATCAAAGAATTGGGAATATATGTATCCTATTCATACATAACTTGTGTAGCTATAACTTTTTACAAATGAAGCTTTGGAGTGTCCTTCACAACTATATCAAGCTTATCAAATATGCTTCAAGAATCAAGATGAAGAAATTTTGAGTGCCTTGCAGTGTATTTTGTCACGCCCCGACCCTCAGGCTCGCACACATCCCTTGCTTTTGGTCGATTTAAAAATGCGATAATTTTCCGGTTTCAGACCATCTCCCTCGAATTTTCGGAAAATAAATAATTATTTAATTTAATTCCGAAAATTAATATTTAAATGCCAAAAATCTCACTTAGGCCCGAATCATTAAAGTGAAGCTCAATTAGGGGTCCGAAAATTCCCGAGACACTCCCAATAAATAGTAGACCACGTCTACTTGTTAATTGCACGATCAATTTATCTAAATCGCATCACAATTGACTAATAATTGCTAATTACTTCTAATCTAACAACCTAAACGTAATTAATTAAAACTAAACCAACATAAAGCATAATTAGCCAACTAATCCGGGATTAGTGAAATTACTCACCAAATCGCGCACAAATCGGATCGATGCGACGGCGGCGACGCGAGGAACGATTGTTCCCAAAGCGACTCGCGGATCCGGGGCCGGGAAACGGCCCAAAACAGCCCACGAACCGCTGGATACCCACTCCGTGGGTTTGCTGGTTCGGCCGCAAAACAGCAAGAAAGAGAGAGGGTTGGGGGCGGCAAGAGGTCGGGAGAGCGGGTGGTGGCTTGGCGAGGCCGAGCGGTGGCCCACGGTGGCCGGAGGTGGCCGGATCGTGGCCGAACGGAGCTGGACAGAGGATGGGCAGCAGCTGGACGGCGCACGGCGGGGATGGCAAACGTGAAGGGGCGGTGGCGGAGCGCGCGGCGTGCGCGGGTGGTGCGGACGGCGGCCCGGCGACGTGCGGCGAGCGGGCGGCGACGGAGCTGCAGCTTCTGGTCTTCCTCCGCTTCTGGTTCGCTTGAACGGAAGGGGGAAGGGAAAATGTCGAGGGAGAGAGATGAGAGAGAGGAGGGGAGATAAACATTGACTGGTCAAAGAGTAGAAAAGAAAGAGAGAGAGAGAATGGGCGGTGGGGAATCGCACGAGGGGGAGGGGAGAGGAGAGAGAAAGAAAAGAGAGAAAAGAAAGAAAAGAAAAGAGAGGGAGAGAGAGAGAAAGAAAAAAGGAAATGCATATTTCTTTATTTAAATTTTCCTTTTCTCTTTTCCTTTTCCTTTAAATTTTCTTTTTGGTCTTCAATTTTTCCTCCGATAATTTCTTTACTGAAATTTCGGACCCGTCAATAAATTGACGAGCGATGAGACAGGATCCTATTTATCCAGTCAAATTAAAACCCGAAAATCTGGATGTCACAGTATGCTTTCTTGGATTTCTAACATGAAATCAAATCAGATCTTCGAAAAGAAACATCTGAACTTGTGGATGTCATTTTAGGCTCTTCTCTTCGACTATGGATGCTTGAGTTGGCTGTCGGATACTTTCGCTGAGTCTTTTTACCGCTAAATGCATCATCCTCGGTATCACTGCTGAACTTCAAATATTTCTTCCAATCTTCGCTTTCTATAAAGACAATCAAATAAATAAGCAGATATAAGGAACTCATGTTTATATTTATGCCGTAAGATTTGCTTCAGAAGGAAAAACCTGTTGCCTCCGAACTGCTACTGCAGATGTTCTTTAGGTTGTTGTCCAATTCCTCCGAAATAGGCTCGACAGTAATTTTCTTTGCACTAGAGATCTTTAATGACTTGGTTGGAGGAATTTTTTCTTTCTTATCAGAAGATCTCGTTCTCTTCAAAAAACCTTTCGCTGTAGTGGCAAGACCTTGCTCCTAAATTGTCACCCAAATGAAATCACACCCTAAGCATTAAGTAAATATAACTTTATTTTGCATTTTATTTATTTAGGGTTTTTGTAACTCACCTGTAGAAAATTACTCCCTGGCGTCTTCTTATCTGTCATTGCTTCCATTATATACTGGACAACCTCGACAGTTGAGCGGAACAATCTTTTTAATTGTCCATGACGATAGCTCTACAAAGATAATAGATTGAAGATATCTTGATTACCATCAGAAATTTCAAGATAGTCGTGTGCAAAGCTATTACTCATAAGAGGTAGTGAAAAGATTTCAATACACTCAATAATAAAATGCACGATAACGTAAAAACTAACTTTTTTATTAATCCTTTTGGATAACATATAAATTAATCAAATACACGTTACTTCTTTTTAATCATCAATTCATTAAGGAAAGCAGTAACAATTAATTTTTATTAATATATAATTACCATGTCTAATTTTCCATCTACTCGTTGTCTGCATGCAATATGCCAACCTTGCAGCCTCTCTTCAAATGAAGGCCGATGTTGGATGTTCTGCAATCAATAAATAATAATCGCATCATAAAAATGAAAATAGTTAGACAGTTAGATATATAAATTGAGATATTTATATGCATTTACGCAAAAACGTAAAGAAGAAGTTCAAGCAACCACCTTGTCCAATTCTGTGCCAATTAGACAATCCGGAGGGAGAAAGAAAGATACTATCTCTTCCCCTACTAATGTGCTTTTGCCTCGAGTTCTTGCTTTCTCCGATGAAGACGGATTTGTCTGTGTTTAGGATATACTCATTTGTCATTTGTTGTGAGCATTGGTTACAAATTCTTACAAATAAAAAAGTGTGCATTAATATGAGCAAAATATGATATATTGATTATTGATCACCATGCACTTGAACTCAAGAAATGTTTGCTTCAAATCTTCAAGAATGCATATGCGAACAATGTACAACGAAATTATTGAAATAATATTACCTTGAAGGTTGAGACATTTATCCCCATGTTATCTTGAGATAATGGATATGATATTGGATCCTTGTTGAGCAAATGATCTAAAATCCTTCTTCTCAATTGAGATACAACTTTCTGCAATAAAAAAATTATCAATGCTAGTATATCTTATCATTAAGGCATGGACAATTCTGAATTATTGTCTAAATCAAAGAATTGGGAATATATGTATCCTATTCATACATAACTTGTGTAGCTATAACTTTTTACAAATGAAGCTTTGGAGTGTCCTTCACAACTATATCAAGCTTATCAAATATGCTTCAAGAATCAAGATGAAGAAATTTTGAGTGCCTTGCAGTGTATTTTGTCACGCCCCGACCCTCAGGCTCGCACACATCCCTTGCTTTTGGTCGATTTAAAAATGCGATAATTTTCCGGTTTCAGACCATCTCCCTCGAATTTTCGGAAAATAAATAATTATTTAATTTAATTCCGAAAATTAATATTTAAATGCCAAAAATCTCACTTAGGCCCGAATCATTAAAGTGAAGCTCAATTAGGGGTCCGAAAATTCCCGAGACACTCCCAATAAATAGTAGACCACGTCTACTTGTTAATTGCACGATCAATTTATCTAAATCGCATCACAATTGACTAATAATTGCTAATTACTTCTAATCTAACAACCTAAACGTAATTAATTAAAACTAAACCAACATAAAGCATAATTAGCCAACTAATCCGGGATTAGTGAAATTACTCACCAAATCGCGCACAAATCGGATCGATGCGACGGCGGCGACGCGAGGAACGATTGTTCCCAAAGCGACTCGCGGATCCGGGGCCGGGAAACGGCCCAAAACAGCCCACGAACCGCTGGATACCCACTCCGTGGGTTTGCTGGTTCGGCCGCAAAACAGCAAGAAAGAGAGAGGGTTGGGGGCGGCAAGAGGTCGGGAGAGCGGGTGGTGGCTTGGCGAGGCCGAGCGGTGGCCCACGGTGGCCGGAGGTGGCCGGATCGTGGCCGAACGGAGCTGGACAGAGGATGGGCAGCAGCTGGACGGCGCACGGCGGGGATGGCAAACGTGAAGGGGCGGTGGCGGAGCGCGCGGCATGCGCGGGTGGTGCGGACGGCGGCCCGGCGGCGTGCGGCGAGCGGCGAGCGGGCGGCGACGGAGCTGCAGCTTCTGGTCTTCCTCCGCTTCTGGTTCGCTTGAACGGAAGGGGGAAGGGAAAATGTCGAGGGAGAGAGATGAGAGAGAGGAGGGGAGATAAACATTGACTGGTCAAAGAGTAGAAAAGAAAGAGAGAGAGAGAATGGGCGGTGGGGAATCGCACGAGGGGGAGGGGAGAGGAGAGAGAAAGAAAAGAGAGAAAAGAAAGAAAAGAAAAGAGAGGGAGAGAGAGAGAAAGAAAAAAGGAAATGCATATTTCTTTATTTAAATTTTCCTTTTCTCTTTTCCTTTTCCTTTAAATTTTCTTTTTGGTCTTCAATTTTTCCTCCGATAATTTCTTTACTGAAATTTCGGACCCGTCAATAAATTGACGAGCGATGAGACAGGATCCTATTTATCCAGTCAAATTAAAACCCGAAAATCTGGATGTCACAGTATGCTTTCTTGGATTTCTAACATGAAATCAAATCAGATCTTCGAAAAGAAACATCTGAACTTGTGGATGTCATTTTAGGCTCTTCTCTTCGACTATGGATGCTTGAGTTGGCTGTCGGATACTTTCGCTGAGTCTTTTTACCGCTAAATGCATCATCCTCGGTATCACTGCTGAACTTCAAATATTTCTTCCAATCTTCGCTTTCTATAAAGACAATCAAATAAATAAGCAGATATAAGGAACTCATGTTTATATTTATGCCGTAAGATTTGCTTCAGAAGGAAAAACCTGTTGCCTCCGAACTGCTACTGCAGATGTTCTTTAGGTTGTTGTCCAATTCCTCCGAAATAGGCTCGACAGTAATTTTCTTTGCACTAGAGATCTTTAATGACTTGGTTGGAGGAATTTTTTCTTTCTTATCAGAAGATCTCGTTCTCTTCAAAAAACCTTTCGCTGTAGTGGCAAGACCTTGCTCCTAAATTGTCACCCAAATGAAATCACACCCTAAGCATTAAGTAAATATAACTTTATTTTGCGTTTTATTTATTTAGGGTTTTTGTAACTCACCTGTAGAAAATTACTCCCTGGCGTCTTCTTATCTGTCATTGCTTCCATTATATACTGGACAACCTCGACAGTTGAGCGGAACAATCTTTTTAATTGTCCATGACGATAGCTCTACAAAGATAATAGATTGAAGATATCTTGATTACCATCAGAAATTTCAAGATAGTCGTGTGCAAAGCTATTACTCATAAGAGGTAGTGAAAAGATTTCAATACACTCAATAATAAAATGCACGATAACGTAAAAACTGACTTTTTTATTAATCCTTTTGGATAACCTATAAATTAATCAAATACACGTTACTTCTTTTTAATCATCAATTCATTAAGGAAAGCAGTAACAATTAATTTTTATTAATATATAATTACCATGTCTAATTTTCCATCTACTCGTTGTCTGCATGCAATATGCCAACCTTCCGGCCTCTCTTCAAATGAAGGCCGATGTTGGATGTTCTGCAATCAATAAATAATAATCGCATCATAAAAATGAAAATAGTTAGACAGTTAGATATATAAATTGAGATATTTATATGCATTTACGCAAAAACGTAAAGAAGAAGTTCAAGCAACCACCTTGTCCAATTCTGTGCCAATTAGACAATCCGGAGGGAGAAAGAAAGATACTATCTCTTCCCCTACTAATGTGCTTTTGCCTCGAGTTCTTGCTTTCTCCGATGAAGACGGATTTGTCTGTGTTTAGGATATACTCATTTGTCATTTGTTGTGAGCATTGGTTACAAATTCTTACAAATAAAAAAGTGTGCATTAATATGAGCAAAATATAATATATTGATTATTGATCACCATGCACTTGAACTCAAGAAATGTTTGCTTCAAATCTTCAAGAATGCATATGCGAACAATGTACAAAGAAATTATTGAAATAATATTACCTTGAAGGTTGAGACATTTATCCCCATGTTATCTTGAGATAATGGATATGATATTGGATCCTTGTTGAGCAAATGATCTAAAATCCTTCTTCTCAATTGAGATACAACTTTCTGCAATAAAAAAATTATCAATGCTAGTATATCTTATCATTAAGGCATGGACAATTCTGAATTATTGTCTAAATCAAAGAATTGGGAATATATGTATTCTATTCATACATAACTTGTGTAGCTATAACTTTTTACAAATGAAGCTTTGGAGTGTCCTTCACAACTATATCAAGCTTATCAAATATGCTTCAAGAATCAAGATGAAGAAATTTTGAGTGCCTTGCAGTGTATTTTGTCACGCCCCGACCCTCAGGCACGCACACATCCCTTACTTTTGGTCGATTTAAAAATGCGATAATTTTCCGGTTTCAGACCATCTCCCTCGAATTTTCGGAAAATAAATAATTATTTAATTTAATTCCGAAAATTAATATTTAAATGCCAAAAATCTCACTTAGGCCCGAATCATTAAAGTGAAGCTCAATTAGGGGTCCGAAAATTCCCGAGACACTCCCAATAAATAGTAGACCACGTCTACTTGTTAATTGCACGATCAATTTATCTAAATCGCATCACAATTGACTAATAATTGCTAATTACTTCTAATCTAACAACCTAAACGTAATTAATTAAAACTAAACCAACATAAAGCATAATTAGCCAACTAATTCGGGATTAGTGAAATTACTCACCAAATCGCGCACAAATCGGATCAATCCGACGGCGGCGGCGCGAGGAGCGATTGTTCCCAAAGCGACTCGCGGATCCGGGGCCTACGCTCTTTGCATATCTGCGTTTGTCTTAAACTTTGCAATGTACAAACCTGTCTCATTTTGTGTTATATCTACAGAATCTATATGCCATGCTTTTCGGAGCTTGGTTTGAAGTGCTGGAAGATTGATAGATGGGTCGGACAGAATTTTGGCAACTAGTGTTAAACGGCATTCCTCTACCGTGTCAGTGGGTGGAGCTTCATCCCAATCTTCAATAATTTGTTCAGTAGTGAGACGACTCAGGCTAGAATAGAGAGCAACTAGACGTGAAGATTGGGCCGGTTCGTTCAAAGCCATGTCGAATGGAACCACATCCAGTGAAGCGAAAAACATAAATAAAGACCACGACGAGGATATCAGATGGAGAGTAACAACAATTCAATACCATTCATGACAATCACCAAGAAGGATAGACATGCAGAAGCTAACCACTGACAATTGGCGCAGAATTTCGCATATGCGACATGGTTTTGAGTCCGACGGAAGTAAACGATGAGCCCGATGTAGGAAGAGTTCAAGCCATGCAGTCAGTCGCAGGTGGGAAGGGAGCAAATATAACCAGAATTGTAGATTCTGGATTAGTTGCCAAGTCGAGAAAACTGATGTACAAGGTGGGTTAAAGTACTGTAGAGAACTGATGGTATTTTTTAGATACCTAAAAAATCCAATAACTCGTGTGCCGATCCATGTATCACATCTGTTTAATTAGTCTAAGGGTATTGACGGGCCTGTTCCATTAGGGTTCCCACTTATACTTGACCCTTGTAGGACATGAATGTATATGTTTTTTTGTGATTCAATCTGAGGCTCCCCTCACATAAAATCCGAGCTTAAAAAACGGGTGGAGTTGATTTTTTTTTTTTCTGTTGCATAGTCATCCTAAATTATCTCGGCCAAAATTTTAGCATGGTTAACGCATATTTAGCTACACCGCACCATGGACCAATTTATGTGCTGAATTTTCACTTAGGAAACATACCATTTTAAGGAGTATTCACAAACCCGCATAGATCCATGCCATTTTAAGGAATTTTTATAAACCTGCGTTGATCCATTCCCACTATACCGCGTTGTCCATCACGCCTCTCTAACTATTGTGTCCACAGGCCCTAGGTCTTAGGCTGTCTAGAGAACACAGCCCTGGATTTAGCACTTAAGTTATACTTCCACTATTAGATGAGACAATTAAGGAGAAAGTCTCGTTCGGTGATAATTCCAAAATTCTTACCAAAAGCAAAGGTATAATTCCGACTCGTTTTAAAGAATGGTGCACATCAGCTTACTACTAATGTTTATTATGTACCAAAAATGTCAAGTAATATCTCGAGTTTGGAATAATACTAGAGAAAGGCTATATTGTTTGCATGAAAGCTTTGTTCTAAGAGATCAAAATAATAAACTAATTGCAAATGCGA
This sequence comes from Eucalyptus camaldulensis, assembly GCA_019915185.1. Classification (NCBI taxonomy): domain Eukaryota; kingdom Viridiplantae; phylum Streptophyta; class Magnoliopsida; order Myrtales; family Myrtaceae; genus Eucalyptus; species Eucalyptus camaldulensis. Next base: position 19,168,371 of record JAHSVA010000005.1, read on the forward strand.
AGATGTCGAAGAACAAGATTTTTATTCTCAATATAAAAAATGAAATGACTTGATGTTTTGAAGGCATCCATGATGAAGGAATTTGAAATGACGTATAATGATCTCATAAATTATTATTTTGGCATAAAAGTGAAGCAAAGTGCAGGTGGGATTTTTATTTCCCAAAATGGTTATGCAGAAAGCATACTTGAAAAATGAGATGCAAACACCATGAGTGCCAAAACTTAGTACACGGGGACATTTAAGTGTCAAAAAGTCCAAAAGATACAATTAAATGCCAAAATCGGAGAAAAAAATGAATACTTAAATGTCAACGGCAAGAAATTCCGATCAAATTGTTGACATGGCATTTTTTCGGCAAGATAAATGCAAAATGACGTCGTTTTTGGTGTTGATGTGGCTGAATCAGTCCAAAGTCGTTTTTGGTGCCAATGTTGTCTTAAAATTTAATATTAATATAAATATTAATAAAAATAAATTTAAAGAAGAAAAGATCTACAGCAGCATTCAACAAGGGCTTGCATGGCCCTCGTTGCCATTGACGACAATGGGGCAAGGTTTGGCCAGGATCACCAGCCCCTAGGCAATGGCTAGTGACCTTGGCCTACCACCGGCGACCTCGGTCGACCATCCCTAATGTCGGTGGCAAGGGTTAAGACCCTCATTGAACGTGTTTGCCATTTTATATTATTATATTATCTTTATTTTTATTTAAATAATTTAGTTTTTAACTTATTTTTAATTAATATTAAATTCATAAATTTAGGAGTAAAACGATTTCGTTTTGCACCTTCATTGTAGAGTTGGCTTTCGATGAGCCGTGTAGACCACATATATTATTAAAAAAAAAAATTCCACGTCAAATTTATTGCTACTCTCGCCGGACTTAACACTAAAGCGTCTTAATTTTTTAAAAAAAAGTGGTACTTAAGTGTGTTGATACCTGATTTTTAGTCGACGCGTCATTAAATTTCTCGACCAAAAAGTGTCATTTTTCATTTCTTTCTTTTCATTGTCGTTTTTAAGTAGTTTTTAGCTCATTTTCAAGAAAAACCAGAACAATCAAATGGTTAACTTTCGGGTTGACTTTTTACCCAAAAAAAAAAAAAATTCACTTAACTTTAATTTCACTTTTTTCAAATCAGTTTCTTGAAAATTCAAAGATTTGACCAAAAAAACGACATTTTAGGAAAAGTCAACTAAATGATTGACTTTTGATCAAACTTTTGACCCAAAAAAATAAAAAATAAAAAATGCACAAATACATTTCTTTTAATGCCAATTTGACTTTTGTGTCAAAAAATTCACAAAATTCGATTAAGAACCTTGATTTTTGAATTTTTGAATTTTAGGTTCTAAATCGACAAAAAATAAAATTACTTTTATTCTAGTCATAATTATGTGCAGTTTCTTTGTTGATATTCGGTTTTGGGACTGTTTGAAATCTACGTGCACATCCAATTTCACAATTTATTGAATTGAAATGTGAATTGTCGTTTTGAACCCTAATTCGGGGACCGAAATCAATTCTTCATGACTTGTGAACGGACGATTGCATTTCACTCATTTTTTTAGATAAGTCTAATTCCGGGGTCAATTTTGAGAGATTCACTTGGCACTTTCTAGTTTGGTCGATTTGACTTATTCAAAGGTTAGGAAAACTAGCTAAGATGCTTCAATTGATAGAATTTGACTTGGCCCATTCTAGACTAGGATGTAATTGAAATAATTGAGCTTCAATTTGGCCAATTGAGGTTCAATTAAAAATATGAGTTTAGCTTGTGACCTCACTTCAATAGGAATTCGATGGATTTAAATATTTTGTGCATAAATAGTCGATTTGAGATAGCCCAATTGCATCTCATTTGATCCGATTCATGTAGAAATATTTGATTTTGTTTAAATTGGGTAAAACCAGAAAAATCATAATAAAATTCAAACAAAAATTCAACCCGGTCAACCCAATGTTGACCATCGTTGACCATATTTGACAAGTGTTGACTGGCAAATTTCTCTAGGTCATTTTTTTGGCCGGAAACCACTTCATGGTCAATGCATTTATGCCCTTAATTTTCAAGTTTCAAAATTTTCCCCAGATTTATGAAATTTGCAAATTTGCCCCCCAAGTTTGATTAAATTACAAAAGGACCCCAACTAATCCCTTACCTCAAGATTAGATCATCACCGTCCATTGAGAATGCCTCATGACCATTCAATTTAGACATGTGATGGATTTGGGTGTCATCATAGAGCTATTAAATTTATTAAGAAGAAATATAGCATCATAACCCTTGGATCGATCCAAGGGCTAAGATGGCCCCTCTCATGCACATATAAATATCATTTTCCTTTGAAAAAATTTGAGAGGCGGCATTTTTTTCAGATCTGTTTTCTCTCACTAAAAACTCTCTCTCCCCCTCGACTTTCTCCCTCTCATCTTTGCACGCAAATTTTTTTCCTTTGGTGCACCACCCCTCGCCGGCATTCAACCTCTCGTCGGCGATCTCTCTGGCACTGCCAACCACCACAACGTTCCTCTGCCCTTCCTCGAGTTCCAAGTAGTCGCCGGTGGTCTTTTGGTGCCCAATCTAATGGCTGTTTTGTCCAGCAGCAAATTAGAGCAAATTTGGCATTGTCTTCAGCATCTCTAGTGATCTCAATCCCTCTAAGACAGTCATTGACATTCCCAGGTGTCACGGTGGCTCGGTGATAGTACACAGGAGTTTGTTTCATGCGAAAACATTAAGAGGTAAGCTCTTTGGCCTCGAGCTCAATGAAGCAAGGTCTCAATAGGAGATCGGGGCTAGAGTTCATCTTAAGGATTGATTTGTGAGGTCTATGATGACTTGATGATATTTAGGATATATTGGGAAGGAAGTAGATAGGCTGCGATGATGATAATATGTTTGATTGCTTGGATATCATTGTTCTGCAATTTTGGATCCATGCCGGATCTCTTTGTGCATATGCTTGGAAACGAGCTAGTAGATGTGCTTTTTTGTGCTCGATGCCTTTGTGAGAGTCAAAGATGACTTGATTAGCTTTCTAATGAGCTATAGCACATCCCGATATGATGTCGTTTGCTATATGAAATCTATTCCGTTTGGATTTCTAATTTTTCTATTTTTTTATTATTGATTTTTGGGTTGAGTTTTGGAATAACTTTTCTTCATTAAAGTTTCTCGTACAAGTGTTGTGCATGTCTTGTATTTTTTTTTCAAAATTTTTAGACATGTTTAACTAGGTCAAAATTGCCTAAATCTGAACATAGGTCAGTCTATCTTGCATTTGTCGGAGATTTGTTTTGATGAAATTGTGTCCATAAATGCACATATTTGGTCACAAATCCTTCATAAAAGTAAAAGGTACTGTAGCAACATGTGCTGGACATATAGTTTGTTTGTTTTTCCATTTTTGCCATGACTCATCATCTTAATTGAGTTTTGACATCTTAATGAGAAATCTTCATCATCGTATGCTCTGTATGTGAGATTTTTGGTAGGATTTATGCATGTTTTGAGGATGGCTAAAATCATGTTTGTTCTATAAACTTAATGCTGAAATAAAACATTGTCATATACACACTTTTCCATGCTTGTTTGAGTCATCTTGGATCAAATCTTATGATCATGCCTCCTTGATGATTGAACTACATGTTGCAAGGTTTGCATACATGTTTAAGTCATGTCATTTGAGTTGCATCTTGCACATTAAATTTGTCTCACAAAAAGTGTTCATCACACTTAGAATTCTCAAGCATACCATTAGGAATCATGAATCATCTCATAATGTCATTTAAATTGTAAGACATTTTGCATACCGATTTAGGATTAGATGACTATCCAAACTTTCCGTCGCATCCAATCCTATGTCCCATGTGATTTTTTCATGCCGTTTGTGCATTCTTTGAGTAATTTTAAGGTTTTCTAATAAATGATTATGTTCTGTTTTCTTTGTTACTGATGCGCACACTTTTAGAGATCTCAATTTTAGGATACCAAATTGACATAGTTTGGACTTGAGCTCTTCTAGGAAGACATAGGACACACTAAGAACTTTCTAATGCCATTGCTTTCATGCCATTTGCTTATCATTTCAACTATTTTCCATTTTTTTCAAAGCCAAAATACAATCCAGACAAGGGATCAAATTCGGACCCTTGCTCTAACCCATGTTAGGACAGACCGTTGATATTTTTGTTTCATTTTTTTTATTTGGAATTTGAACTTGACCTCTTAATGAAACTCTCTTGTTATCATGTGATGACATGATCATTCTTTCTCGAATCATTTGAAAGATAGTTATATTACCAGATGCATATTCTTACTTGTTTTAGAAAGTATTAAACAAGAATTACTCGTGAGTCGTCCATACGAATGTCAATTCCAAAAGCTAGAAAATATCCACGACGATATTTATAGTTTATCATTTGATAATGAAATAGTGAACTGCAAATAGTAACGATACCAATTAAAAGAAATAAGTTCTTGTACATTGATAATGTTAACCATTACAGAACCAACCATCTAAATAATTACAAAAGCTAATTAATTACCTAAAAGTGAATATAACTGGTAATAGTGCCTACAGTTGGAGAAAGATACTGCAAGTTAGGCCTCTTCTTAAGCCTCATGTTGGATGCTCGATTGGTAATGGCCAATAAGCGTGCCTTTGGCATGATAATTGACACTCATATGGTTGTCTCTTCTGATCAGTATCCTAAAAGAATAGCCTATGATGCTGGTCTAAGCCTCCATGCAAAGGTTAGCGAGATGTCCACGACTCTGATTGGGCATGGTCTCGTACCAAATGAGAACATGATGGGAATTTAAGCTCTTATTTGAGATACTCAACCTAATCACCTAGCTGAGTTCTATGTCACAGAAAATGAATCCATAAATGGTTTGTTTTCTAATGTGACAATTCCAGGAAAATATGGCAGTAGATACTTGAATAGTGGGAGACAAATGCCCCCATTACGTTCCCGATTTCGTTATCTCGACTCACCGGCTCCTATACTGATGACAACAATTTGAAGAGTCTTTATTCTCAATAAAGATTACAAGCCACCAAAAACAAATGGAAAGAAAACATAGGCTTTATTCCCATTCCACTTTCTCTATCCCCAACTGACAAACAAGGCTTGATGATTCATAGTTCAATTTACAAAAGTTTCAAGAACAGATATCATCCAACAAGTTTGCTATATGAAATGTAAATAAACTCAGTTGCACTCATTGGCTAAACCAAGTCAGATATTTGTGAAGAAACATTCGAACTAATGCATGTCATTTTATGCTCTTCGTTATATCATGGATGCATGAGCTGGTGCAAAGTGATAGCCATCTTTCTCAAGGAATCAAAGTAATCTTCCCCTCAAGCAGATTTGCCTCTTGTAGGAATCTCTTCATCACTCTCACTAAATGCATCATCTTTGTTCTCACTGCTTGACTGCAAGGATTTCTCCCCTCCAAGTTCGCTTTCTATAAAAAAAATAAAAAATAAAAAATAAAATAATTATCATATGTAAGGAGCTCATTTTTTCTCTTAAGTTGTAAGATTTGCTTCAATGGAATAACCTTGTGCCCCTGATCCACTACAGAAGAAGTTTGTGAAGTTGTTGTGCGATTCCTCCAAAAAACGTTTAATGGTGGTTTCTGAATTTGCGTTTTCAACACTGGTATAGTCAACACTTCTGCTAATTTCAGGTTGAGCATTCGGAAACTTCTCTGCATTAGAGATCTTAAATAACTTGGATGGAGGAATTTCATCTTTCTTGGAAGACATATTTCTCTTCGATGAACCTTTTGCTTCCGAACTAGGACCTTGCTCCTAAATTGGCACCCAAATGAAGTGTCACTAAATAAAAAATAACTAGTTCACATTTTTACTTATTTAGGGTTTTAATAACTCACTTGTATAGAATGATTCCTTGATGTCTCCTTAGCAATGAAAGCCTCCATTATAAACTCAACAACCTCAATAGTTGAGTGAAACATCCTACTTAATTGTCCATGACGATAGAACTGCAAAGATAGTAGATTTCGTTAGCTTCGTTAGCATCGGATAAATTCCCAAAAATCATCTGCAAAGCTATTACTCATCAAAAGGTGTAAAGAAAGTTACTACACTTAATAATAAAATAGGTGATAAAGTAAAAATAAGATTTTTTTTCAATCCTTTATGCCAACATACATTGCTAGATAATTCATTTGATCTCCTTGCAATGTCTAAAAGATAACAAATCACTCGAATATACAGTACTTCTTTCGAAACTTTGATACTATTAAGGAAAGTAGAATTAACAAAAGTTTTGAATATGCAATTACCAAATCTAATTTTCCATTTGCAGGTCGTCTACATTCAATATGCCACTCTTGAAGCCTCTCTTCAAATGAAGATTGATGTTGGATATTCTGCAACCAATAGTTAATAGTGGCATCACAAAAATGAATGAACTCTAAAGATTTATAGATATATAAATTGAGATATTGATGTGAATTTAAATGTAAAAACATAGAGAAGAAATTCTAGAAGACACCTTGCTCGAGTCTGTCCCAATTTGACAATCTGGGGGTAGTACGAAAGATACAATCTCTTCCCCAACTAGTGTGCTTTTATCCCTAGTTTTGGCTTTGGATGAAGATGGATTTGATTGTGCCTAGGATTTAATCATGTCATTTATCAATTAATATTCACTCCAACTCGAAATGTTGTCCAAATCTTCACAATGCATATGTGAACAATGTATAAAAAATCATCGAAATAAAAATTACCTTGATATTTAAGGCATTTATCCCGCCATAGTCCGGTATACAATACGATATTTGATCTGGGTCAAGGACCTCATCTGAACTTTTTCTCAATTGTGAAGCAACTTCCTACAATCAAGAATCATCGGTATTATACCTTATTATTAGAGAATGAAATATTTATGACTTATAGTCAAAGTCAAACAATTGTGAACATATGTACTATATTTATACATAGATCATGTAGTTGTAACTTTTTGCAAATGAAATCAAGTTGCACACTTCATGTATACATTCGGTGTGGCATCCCAAATTTAATGACAAGCCATAAGGTGAGTTGAAGTTCCTAATTAGGTGATAGAATTTCTTTTGGCTTATGCCTTAGCCAATTTGTCTTTTAATTTGATGATTTGTGTATTTGAATTTAATAGATTAATAATCTATGCTTGGCCATATGATTTAAATTTCAATGAGAAAAAATATCCCAAGACTTTGGCCAAGATTGAAAGTTGAAATTTAGAAATATTTATAGAAGAAATTTCAAAAAAACAAAAAAGGGAAAAAGAGGTTAAATTGAAATGGGCCTTGGGCCCATTAGCCTAAAACTTGGTGGGCCAAGCTAGTCGGCCCATTAGGGCCCAAGAAGGGAGCTCGACCAGCCCAAGGGAGTGGCCAGATGGGCCTAAGCCCAAGCCCATTCAAATTCAAAAATAAAAATTACATGTGGCACAAAGGAGAGCATGCATTGGTTGGACATGAGGTGAATCAATCATTACTATTCATGAGATTAAGGGGATATAAAAGGGATGAGGAGAGAGAGATGGCCGGTTCTTTGCTCCATTTTCGCCCAAGGAGAGAGAGAGAGAGAGAGAGAGAGAGAGAGGTGTGCGAGAGAGGAGGAGCGGCCGAGAGGAAGAGGAAGGGAGGAACCGCCGTGTGCTGTGTCCGATCGCCGTGTCCCGTCGCCGTTCGCCGTTGCTTGTTCACCTATAAGGCAAGTGGAGTCCGTAACTTCCCTTGCATGTTTGTTGTGGTGTTTGCATGTTAGATTATAGGTGTGATTTGTGCGAAAAACCGAGGTAAGAGTTGATATTTTTGCAAACCGTGTGACTGTTCTCGTTCGGTTTGTTGGAGTCAGTAGCTTGTTCGAGTTTTCATGTGGGTTTGGAGTTCGATTTGGGCTTCGGTGTCTTCATGAAAGTTGAAGCTAACGTCTTGTACTATGACATACTAAACATTCGTAGAAAACGATGGAGATTTGAGGGGTCAAAAGTTCTATTGTACGGAGACTTTAGATCTGCGAAATTTTCACTGACCTCTTGTTGATTTCTTGGTTGCATGTTGATTTCTGTTGGAGATCTCACTTTGTTGTCTTCTTGAAAGTTGTAGTAAACACCTTAAGCTACAACATATTCAAATTTGAAGCATAAAAAACAAGTATAGCTTGGTGAATCAGTTAGATCTTGAATATGATGGTTCTGGTGAAGTATTTTGAGACATCCGAGACTTCATGGACTAAAATGGTGACCATAATCTGGTTATTTGGCCTAGATATCTTCATGAAACTTGTAAAGGACACCTTGGTACATAACATACTCAAATTTCAGAAGAAACGAAAGAGAATTGATGGGTGAAAACTAAGAAATTCGGAGGAGTGTGTTCGGGACGTCACGGTAGTGGTTCCAGAAGCTTCGTAGGGTTGTAGAAATTAATCAAAAATTAATTTGGCTTAGAGTTCTTAATAAAAAAAGGTACGAAAATGTGTTGGCTATCACCCTGTAAAATTTGTAATTTTTGAAGGCCATATGGGTATTTTAATCAAATTTATTTGGAAACTGTGCAAGTCTGGCCATTATCCGAATATAAGGTGCTATTTTGTGGAAATTGTGAAATTATGAGAAATTCAATTCAGCCACAAATTTTGTATGAAATTGTGATTCTATTTGTTTTCTTAATGATTTTTTAGTATCATGATTTTGGGAAAAATCATAGATATTAAATTTAATATTTATGGAAATAAATAATAATATAATAATAATATAATAATATAATAATAAAATAATAAAAATAAAATAAAATAAAATGGATTTTAATTTGGCCATAGATTCAATTCCATTTGTGTGGCACTTGTGTGATGAGGTCTTTGTACATGTATTAAGTTGAAATGCATATGTGATTAAGCTTTGGCATGTGTATGACATGTGAATTGAAATGCAAGTGTGATTTGTTTGATGCCATGCCAATTGCCATGTTAAATTGAGATAAAAGGATAATTGTGGATGAGAATGAGGTTGTGGTGGAGGATGTTGTCTGGTGGCCTGGTGGCGTAATTCCAGAGATTCCCTGGGAGATTCAGGATGCTCGGAATGTGGGGGACCAAAGCCCTGTTGGAGGTTTCTGCCCGAAGGGAATGCCTCGCGATGCCAGGATTTGGGTGCGGGATGCCTGGCTAGAAGGGTAAAGGCCGGAAGCCCCGTCGGAGGTTTCTGCCCGAAGGGAATGCCTCGTGATGCTAGTTGAGATGCGAGATGCCCGGAATGTGGGGGGCCGGAAGCTCGGTGGCCATGGGATGGCTGAGTTTGCCGGGAACCCTGTCGGAGGTTTCTGCTTGAAAGGTTGATGATGAGATTGATGATGGAGCCCTGTCGGAGGTTTCTGCCCGAAGGGTTGATGATGAGATTAATGATTTGAGAGATGGGTGATGTGGTGATCAAAATTTAAAGATAAAGATGATAATTAACTGATGGCATGTGATGTGATATGATGATCACCTATGATAATATATGCATGATGATGCATGATGATGATGGCATGTGATGTGATGTGATGATCACCTATGATAATATATGCATGATGATGCATGATGATGATGGCATGTGATGTGATATGATGATCACCTATGATAATATATGCATGATGATGCATGATGGTGATGTGTGATATGATATGACGATCATCCATGGTATGATATGCATGATGATACATGATGATGATGGCATGTGATGTGATATGATGATTCCCTATGATAATGATATATGATATGCCATGATGATGATGATATATATGATGTGATGATGCATGATACGCATGATTACAAGGTAGGTGATGCTTGCAACGTGTGATGATATGCATGATGCATTGGAATGTTATTGGATTTCCCTATCTGCTGAGTAGTTGTACTCACCCCTTTTGGGGATAACATTTCAGATTAGAAAGATGCCGCTTCCTACCGTCACGCGAGGCACCTTCTATGGTATTCCGTCAGATGTAGAAGTAGAATGTACGGAGATCGACTGCGTCACTATCCCTGGACTGACATTTGTGCGAGTGCGTGTGCTGGTCATGTACGACATGGGCCTAGCTGAGGGCCCAATCATCCAGGAGTTCTTGTCTGTTCATGTCCGCCGAGACGGAGTGTTTAGGGGTTTGTTGCCGCCACCACCACCCGATGCACCTGGATGGGTGTGATGGTTGCGTGAAGGGTAGAGAGCTAGTGTCATCTTTTTGGGAGTAGCCGCCACTGTTGGATGGGGGGATGTCATGTGATTTTCTTTAGGGGTCGTAGTATCTTTTTGGGATCAGGCCGAGTGTGGTTGAAAATCTTGGTCTCCTTTTGTTGTATCGACCCATGAAAAACCCATCACAATAATATGTAAATAAAAGTGGCATGGCTTATCTTTTAAATTCTGATGATTAGTGGTGTGTATTTGTATCATGGATTGGTAGGGGGGATAGATGGTGATGTTTAATTTGCTTCCGCTAAGAGTCGCGCTGGGACCGCTTTTGAAAAGAAAAAATGCTTGTGATTAATGACGCTTGTTCAAGTACAAGATGAAAAAGGAAATCAAGTGTAACATCGGCGCTGGTGACGACCTACGAAGGGTTCGGGGTGTCACAATTAATCTGCTCATAATTTCGACCAAAAAAAAAATCTGTTCATAATGACGTGATTCCATAAAAAAGTGAGGCTATGGTTGACGGTGACTTCTAAACATATCATGTTCCTATCGATGTTGCTATCCCTCTGCAGCAACCTTAAATTACCCTGAAATCATAACTTGGTTGAGGTAGACGCCAGCTATGAGAAACAAAAATTTGACCCTTAAGTCAACTAAAATAAATAGAAGATTTTCATCCTTTATTTATTTTGAAACGCAATTCATCATCAACATGATAGACATTATGGAGCGTGGACTTGCTGAGGTCCCTCTCAATTGAGGTAGGCAGATTTTCTTTCTTCCTTACATTCGGGTTTCCTTATATGAAAGTCCGCGTGGAACTAGTTTGCAGTCACCTAAAAACGAGTTCTTCAAGAGGACATAGAAGGATTTAATAAAGGAATCTGTGTTCCCATCTTGCTTTTAGCATTGCTGATAAACTTATATATGCATTGCAATGTTCCTCCGATGCCTCACGCGCATCGGAACCGAGCAATGACTTTTGGATGGACGAAATGCAAGAGATTGACACCTACCAAAGCATTCAAACACTTAAGCCACCAACATTCCTCGAGGCTTCTCGACGTCCAGCAGCACTGTACCGTGAGCACGGTTTTATGTTCGGGCTGCAAAGCTAGAGATCTCTCATGTCATAATTAACAAACAATAGCATTTCTTGTCACAACCTTTATATTTACCTATTCTCGTATGCTGATCCAGCATAAACAATTAGAGAGTTTAAATTGATCATTTCCTGAAAACTTAGATAGTCTTCTTGAACGAGCGTTTATCCGGTAAGTGACATTGGTAAAGCTATTGTGAAGGCTATGAACTTAAAAATGGAGAATAATTGAAAAATGACCTTAAATCATTGCAAATGCTCGTGAATTGAACTTTATTAAAATGCACTCTGATTTCAATAAAAGTGTTGGGATCGCTGCTACCCTCAAATTGGGGCCAACGAACAGTTGATGTGAAAAATTGCAATATCTTCCTTGTTAAAACTCTATCGATACGTTTCTGAAGGCACCCAAAAAGCTTGTGACTACATCTCAGTGAATTTATCGCTTGATCCAAGAAAATCACAATTTTCTTGACACCCTAAAGGTCGGATGGTTGAAAGGCACAATATCCAGCAATCGAGTCCTTCAGTTTCGAAAAATCGAGTGTGGCTGGAAAGCTTCTGCAAAACACGAACCTTTTATACCCTTCGGTTATAATATCACTATATTGAAATCATATAAATTCATTTTTAGTTAGATTCACCGTCTCCTGCATTGATTACCATGCCTGATAATTATTCTCAATACCTATTAAAGGTCGCCAGTAACAAAAGTAAAGAAAATAAAGGCTCGAGTACCATTCCACTTTCTCCATTCCCGGCAGGCAAACAAACCTTGATGTTCGACCCAAAAAAGAAAAGGCTTGAGGTTTCATAGTTCAAACGACAAAAGTTTCGAAATCGCCCAACGATTCAGATGAAATGAACGAAAATAAACTCAGTATGCTTTCTTGGATTTCTAACATGAAATCAAATTAGATCTTCGAAAAGAAACATTTGAACTTGTGGATGTCATTTTAGGCTCTTCTCTTCAACTATGGATGCTTGAGTTGGCTGTCGGATACTTTCACTGAGTCTTTTTACCGCTAAATGCATCATCCTCGGTATCACTGCTGAACTTCAAATATTTCTTCCAATCTTCGCTTTCTATAAAGACAATCAAATAAATAAGCAGATATAAGGAACTCATGTTTATATTTATGCCGTAAGATTTGCTTCAGAAGGAAAAACCTGTTGCCTCCGAACTGCTACTGCAGATGTTCTTTAGGTTGTTGTCCAATTCCTCCGAAATAGACTCGACAGTAATTTTCTTTAATGACTTGGTTGGAGGAATTTTTTCTTTCTTATCAGAAGATCTCGTTCTCTTCAAAAAACCTTTCGCTGTAGTGGCAAGACCTTGCTCCTAAATTGTCACCCAAATGAAATCACACCCTAAGCATTAAGTAAATATAACTTTATTTTGCATTTTATTTAGTTAGGGTTTTTCTAACTCACCTGTAGAAAATTACTCCCTGGTGTCTTCTTATCTATCAGTGCTTCCATTATATATTGGACAACCTCGACAGTTGAGCGGAACAATCTTGTTAATTGTCCATGACGATAGCTCTACAAAGATAATAGATTGAAGATATCTTGATTACCATCAGAAATTTCAAGATAGTCGTGTGCAAAGCTATTACTCATAAGAGGTAGTGAAAAGATTTCAATACACTCAATAATAAAATGCACGATAACGTAACAACTAACTTTTTTATTAATCCTTTTGGATAACATATAAATTAATCAAATACACGTTACTTCTTTTTAATCATCAATTCATTAAGGAAAGCAGTAACAATGAATTTTTATTAATATATAATTACCATGTCTAATTTTCCATCTACTCGTTGTCTACATGCAATATGCCAACCTTGCAGCCTCTCTTCAAATGAAGATTGATGTTGGATGTTCTGCAATCAATAAATAATAATCGCATCATAAAAATGAAAATAGTTAGACAATTAGAGAGCATTGGAATTCTTTATCTTTCACCATTCATCACTTTTGATTTTTCTATTGCAAAAAATGCCTTAGAAAAAAAAAATCCATTTCTTTGTGGTTGAAGCACAAAATATATGGCCAATGACCCAGCACGAAGGTTGATCAAGACTTACCTCACTCATTTTTGGGGGAGGAGCACCTGTTGAAGGAGATGACAGCACAAGTTGAGAAGATTCGTCCTGCGATTTCTCTTTTGGAGAGGGAGGAAGAGTTTGCATCATAGGGTTTGTCGCTTCAAAGATCCCTTCGAGAGCTTACGCTTATTAAAAGCCGAAAGATATGTGGTATGTCAATTGAAAGAGAGAAGATGGTGTCTAAAGAGAAGAAAATGGTGCATATTTGAAACAACATGGTGAAATAAAGCCAAATAATTTTGCCCATTTATTGTCTTGGACCGATATGTGTACATCATTGCAAGTCTCTTGTATTTTAATAACCTAGGTTGGTAATGAAAAGAGCTAATTAGCCTTCCATTTTTTTTTGTAAAAGCTAAACAGAATCTAACACAATTAGAATATATATTTTTTCCATAAATGTAAAAAGCCCATAAAATCATTGAGTACTGAACCTTAGGTATGTTAATATTACAAAGGAAACTTGAAATAAGTTGTGGCAAGTGAAATAGAAAAACAAATGATGCACTTTTGTGCCTTTTTCTTCATCTAAAATATTGATAATGAAGTCAATAATATTCAATTCGACTGGGTTTGGAAGCAACATGGATCCACAATCTATTTATCGAAGAAAGTAAATGAAATTATTGTATATATAACTTGTATACTTAATGCCATAGCTTATCATAATCCATTGTAACAAAGCTTGAATTAAAAAAAAAAAAAAAGGACTTTTGCTAAATATCGTCTCAATATTGAGCATTCAAGTTATGTGCAGTAATGATGCACTGAAACTTTTAATTGATTTGCGCAATATACAATTACCTAAGACTAGTAGAGGATTCTGCTTTTATACTAAAAAAGGAAAATAATTAATTCCAATCAAACTTAAGGAATGTTAGCTAGCACCAATACCATTTAGGCGGACAACTTATATGTCATATAGGATGATGTGTGATTAGAAATACTATAAACAGGATAACAATCAAGGGATTAACAATTTTATAGATGTACCTATTAAAATATAAATGGGTTTTAGGAAATGAATTGATCCTTATCTCTTAGGTAAATTCAATCCAAAAATTAAATGCTCCTTACCCTATAGGAAATGAAATGCAATAATATTCAATTCGACTGGGTTAGGAAATGAATTGATTTAGCTTGATTATTTCATTCACTTAGCCATAACATCTTATAATAAAATGAAAAATAACTCCTTCTGTTCTCACGCCCCGATCCTCGGGCATGCACACATCCTTCTCACTTAGTCGATTTTATAATGCGATATCCCAGGACAAAGTATCGCCGACCCTTTCGTTATTTAAGCACATGCGGAAGCAGTTAAAATCCCCAGACAATAAAACGATGGGATAGAAAAGCAGGGCCATATTTTTCATATTGAAATTTATAACCAAACTTTTATACAAGACACAAACCAATTCATAACTATTCACTTCAAAAGAAATTCTCAAAAGAAGATAGACTCTCAGCCCATCCAGGTCATACTTAAGGCCCCTCTCGGGATTATCTTCTTCTTCCAAAAATCATTCTCTTTAAGTTTCACTTCCGAGTTCTCCTTCTTAGACTCCTCCTCATCAGCTTCTCATCGGGGTCCTGAAATGTTTTTCCCCAAACTGGGATGAGACTACGTCTCAGCGAGTTCTACCCCACTAAGCCCAATTAGTAAACTATTATACTATGGGCTGCCTAAACACGCACAGGGCAGAGGACGTACCTTAGCATCAGATCCCACCTGCAAGTCAGTACAATTCATAATAGGCACCCAAGCAATCATATCACTGATCGAAGCATCGATCAAATCGACCTAGTCAATTAAATGCCAACAAGACCACTCACGGTCATTTCTAATCAGTCAATCAATCCACGACATCAAATCAAAGCAATGAATCACATCAAGTCACACTCAGATCAAGCAATGATCAATCGACCTAGTCGATTACACGTCATCACGACCCATGCTTGGTCGGCACATTCAATACTATCTATAAGTCCAACCATAGTCCAGGACTGCTCACTCTAAGCTGATATATAGATAGTATAGCTCGCACTAAGCTGATAGGGTTAAGGTATACTGCTCTCGCTAAGCTGACATATCGCCCGTAGGCTGATATAGTATACCGGTATACTGCTCTCGCTAAGCTGACATATCGCCCACAGGCTGATATAGTATACCCCCGATGTTCCCACTGAGCTGATAAAGTGTACTGCTCGCACTAAGCTGACATATCGCCCGTAGGCTGATATAGTACACCAGTATACTGCTCTCGCTAAGCTGACATATCAGAGCCCGTAGGATGATATAGTATACTATCCAACCATTCAATCCATTCCATCTGATATCCTTCTCGATAAAATAGCCGTGTGTGGGGACACCGTCGGCCTTAGCCAAAATATTATAGTTTTCCTTTTTCATAATTCCCACCATTCTCTACAGCCCACCAAAACACTTTTGGTGCTGTCAACCGACACCCGGTTATTTTCCAATCAATAATCAAAGATTATTCCATTAAAGGATAATTCTCAATTTCATAAATAATTCAATTCAGCACAAACTACAACTCGATTAAATAAACGAATTTTGCCATGAAAATCGGCACGAAATTTCGGTCGTCGGCCATCTCAATCTTAATTTCTGAAAAATAATTAATTAATTAATTAATTTCGAAAATTAATTATTTCATATTAAAAATTCTCTTTAGCTTAAAATAAGGTCCAATTAAATAAACGGACTTCACCACGGTCATCAACATAATTTTCCGGTCGCTAGCCATCCCAGTTGAATTTTCGGAAAATAAATAATTATTTAATTAATTTCGAAAATTAATTAATATTAAAAATTCAATTTAGCTTAAAATAAAGTCCGATTAAATAAACGGACTTCGCCACGATCATCAGCATAATATTCCGGTCGCTAGCCATCGCAATTGAATTTTTGTAAAATAATTGATTTATTTATTTAATTCCGAAAAATAATATTTAAATGACAAAAATCTCACTTAGGCCCGAATCCTTAAATTGAAGCTCAATTAGAGGTCCAAAAATTCCCGAGACACTCCCAATAAATAGTAGACCATGTCTACTTGTTAATTGCACAATCAATTTATCTAGATCGCATCATAATTGACTAATAATTGCTAATTACTTCTAATCTAACAACCTAAACATAATTAATTAAAACTAAACCAACCTAAAGCATAATTAGCCAACTAATCCAGGATTAGTGAGATTACTCACCAAATCGCGCGCAAATCGGATCAATCCGACGGCGGTGACGCGAGGAACGATTCTTCCCAAAGCAGGCCTCGGGTTCGGGGCCCGGAAACGGCCCAAAACGGGCCAAAACTTCACTGCAAACCCATTTTCTGCACTCTCTGTGCGCGGCTGGATAAGGGCGAAGGAGGGCGGATCCGAAGTTGGGTTGGGTCGGAAATGGATGGAGGGGCCGAACCGAACCTAGGCGAGGCTTCACGGTGGCCGGAGGAGGGGTGGACGGCTCCGGCGGAGCTCCACCAGATCTGAAACATCGCTGAAATAGAGGGCTGAGCGAGGGAGAGATGGTGACGCACGGACTAGTGGTGAGGCGGCGAAGTGAGCGGCGTATGCGGGTGGTGCGGACGGCGGCCTGGCGGCATGCGGCGAGCTGCTCTTGCGTGGCTTCTTCTTCTGCTCCTGGTTCGGTTCTATTCGAACCAGAGGAAGGAGAGAGGGCAGAGGGCGCGTGGACGGCCGCGGAGCAGTGGCGGCGGCTCCGGCTTCGGTGGGCGACAATGGTAGCGAGGGACGGCGACGAGCGGAGTTGCTGTTGCTGCTTCAGCTTCTTCGGCTTCCATGGTGTTTTGAAGAAAAAGAAGGAGATGGGGATGCTCGACGGAGGATAGAGAGGAAGAAGAAGAGAAAACCAATTTCTCTCCCCGCTCTTTGGTCTTCGAACGGGGCCCACCAAATGGCTGTCATCCACCCACATTTTCAAGCCCCAAAATACCCCTTCTAGAAGACTTTAGGTAATTTAAAATATTGGATCTATGGGCATACGAATTTGCTAGGTTTTCTTTCCAAATTGGGCCTTAATTCCTCTTGAATTAAATCAAATTGACTTCCATAATTTCATTCAACACCTCGACATTCCAATTGGTATTTTTCCTTACCAATATGGCCCACTTGCATCCCAATTTCACAATTCATGGCTTCAATTGAACGAAAATGGCCTTATTTATCCAGTCGAAATTAGAACCCGAAAAATCTGGATGTCACATCTGTAGCGCAAGAACAAGAACCGGCGCTTACTTCTGCAAGATCTGGCATATACATATCTAGAAATGCTAATAAGTGGCGTGCTGTTAATATGTACCTAGGAGGAACAAATAGATTGTTATATGGACATTGTCAGTCAAATTAATTACTACAAATGTTTGCTAATCACCATATCCATGTACATCAAGTAAGGCTCCATCAATTGAATGACATATGTAGCACCCAAAGTTACTTTACGTATGCGACCTTATGATCTAAATGCTGGATTTGTCATATCTAAATCAAGAGCTTAACAATTCAATCACTCTTTGGGGATTGAATAAATAATCTTCAACTTTTTACAAAACAATCTTACTCATCTAGTTTTTTTGACGGAAAATACACTTATATATAGATTATAGAGGAAGATTACATCCTGCAGCCAAAGCGTCCGCGTACAGTAAATCCAATAGTTCAAGCGTAAGAGAAAGTGTAAAATTTTGGGCCGGGTGAGCTAAGTGGGCTTTGGCAGCCCAGTCAGCCACTAGGTTAGCTGGACGACGACAGTGCCGCAGAGAGAGGAGGGAGAAGTTTGATAACCAGAAAAGGGTTTCGTCAATCGCTGACCGTTGCTCCCATGGTGGTGGTCGAATACCGGTCACGATTTCAACAAGCTGAAGACAGTCAGTCTCAAGTTCGAGTGGAGCGTCTTGGAGTCCTCGATGATGAAGATGTTGGAGAGTCAGAGTCAACACTTGGAGTTCTGATTCGAAAGGTGAGCATGCTGAAAAACGTCAGAATAAAATGTCTGTAATGCAACCTTGATCATCTCTACAAATATAGGCCATATAACCTTCAAATTTGCCCTCTTGATAACTACCATCGATATTACATTTCAGAACTCCCTTTGTCGGAGGTCCCCAAAGCTGGTCGGGTTGACAGGGTCGAGGCCAGAGCTTGAGCAACGGGGTGCAGCAATAGAAAACTGATAGGCTGTGGTTTGTGCCAGGGCCGACTCCACTACCATAGAAGGATTTGGAGTCTAATTTCGAAAAATAAAATGACTTCTCTTCTTCCAGATCTGCCAAAATACGGTGGCAACAACCTCTAACCCTGAAGATGGATCAGGTAAGAGTACATATTTAGATAACCACCGCATAATACTGGAAACTGAGGGTGTAGAGGAGAATAGCGATCTGTGAGTGTGACTAAATTTTGCTTGTCCAAGGACATTGTATAAGTAGATGTTCAATTGTTTCAGGAACATATTGGCGGCATATTAGGCAGAAGGGGTCTGGAACGATCCGACGGTTGAAGAGGTTAGCTCGGGTTGCAATAGCGTTCTGGTAGGCGGACCAGAGGAAAGTACGAATTTTGGGAACTGTCTTCATTGACTAGATTTTTCGCCAGAGACTCTTAGTATTCCGGTAAGGAGTTGAAGCATGTGACTCTTGTGGCTGGCTGCTTGACTGTAAAATTGCATGGTAGTTGCTTTTAACAGTGTAGATACCAGTTGATGTAGCTGACCATATCAGTTTATCTTCTGAAAATAAGGGTCGGATAGGGAGTGATGTAATTTCTTTAGCAACTTGTGCTTCAAAAAATTTGTGAATCACCGAAGTCTTCCAGGATTGGTTAGTCTGGTCAATGATTTCTGCCACTTTAACTAGTTTCGCTCTAGCTATAGGTCCGTAGATGATTCCCATAGGTAACTAGTGATCACCTCGAATTCGTATAGAAGCTCCATTCCCAATAGACTAGCAAAGATTTGGTAAAATAGTATCCTTGCCTTTCAGAATGCTTTGCCACCCCCAGGATGGCCTATTTCCTCGGACAGCCAATAGAAAATTAGAGGAGTGAAAATACAAACCCCTAAACAGAGTTCCCCATAACGAGTCAGGATTAGTTAACATTCGCCAAGCCTATTTTCCCAAAAGTGCCTTATTTAAAGTCAGCAAATCACAAAATCCCATTCCCCCTTGTATCTTTCGATCTTTCAAGACATCCCATTTCTTCCAATACACACCTCCCTTATTCTGATTAGTTCGCCACCAAAATCTAGCTATGCACTTTTCAATAGATGAACAAATAGAAATAGGCAGCTGAAATATCATCATCGCATACTGTGGAATAGCCTGAATAACATATTTAATTAGGATTTCCTTACCCCCCTTAGAAATGAACTGCTCCTTCCATCCCTCAAGCTTAGCATTAACTCGTGCAATTATCCATGAGAACACCTCTTTCCTTGATTTGCCCCAGTCTGATGGAAGGCCTAGATATGTTCCAGTCCTTTGTAAAATTGGGATCCAAAGTTCCTCAGCCATATTCTGCTCTAAAGAAATAGGACAGTTCTTGGAAAAAATGAGACCCGATTTATTGTGGTTAATCAGCTGACTAGTAACCACACATTATAAGTTCAAAAGATTTGCTAAATTGTGACATTCTGAAGTAGTGCCAGCTAAAGAGAAGATGGCGTCGTCAACGAAAATTAAGTGTGATAATGTAGGACACCATCTATTCAAACGAAGGCCTTTGAGTTGTCCTAAATTGATAGCTTGGGTAATTAAAGAGGATAAAACATTAGCCACAAGGATAAATAGATAAGGTGAGATGGGATCACCCTGTCTCAGCCCTCAAGTTGGAAAGAAATAGGGTAAGATTTCTCCATTGAACTTCACACCGAGGGATGAAGTGGTGACGCATAGCATAATCCAACCTACCCACCTTGGATGAAAACCTAGTTTAAGGAGATAATCTCGTAAGAAATCCTATTCAACCCTCTCATAGGCTTTTTTCATGTCTGTTTTCAGAATAGCATTGAAACTTCTAGTAGTTTGGTGTGTGCGAAAGTGATGAAGAACTTCTTGGACAATAGGGATATTGTCTTGGATCTGGCAGCCTTGAACAAATGTTGATTGTTCCTTAGAAATGAGAATAGGCAATAAGGGTTTGAGGCGATTAGCAAGCACTTTGGATATAACTTTGTATGCGAAGTTACACAAGCTGATGGGCCGGAATTGGTCCAGTGTTTCAGGTTGAGATGTTTTGGGAATGAGGGTGAGAATAGTCTAATTTAGACCTAGAGGCATTTCCTCATATAGCATAAAATTCTGGACTAATTCAAACAGGCTATCTTGAATTGTTTCCCAATGCTCTTGATAAAATAGGCCAGTTAAGCCATCTGGTCCCAGAGCTTTGGTAGCTGCCATTTGGAAAGTAGCTTGGCGAACTTCCTCAAGGGTAAGAGTGGCTATCACTTGATGGTTCATCTCGGGTGTAACAACTGTCATGCATTGGTCCAGAAGCGGGTGGTAGTTACGATAACCCTCTGAAGTATAGAGTTGAGAAAAATAGGAGAGTGTGATATTCTGGAAGGCTGGGATATCACGTATCTACTGTTGATTTTCATCTTGTAACATAGTAATGCGATTCCGTTGTTGGTGTTGAATAGTTGATGCATGAAAGAATCGAGTATTTTTATCGCCCAAATTAAGCCATTTAATTCGAGAACGTAAAGCCCAATATTGTTCCTCTTGTTTCCAAGCTTGTCGTATTTCTTCTTTCAAATGTGATACATGTACCTTGTCAATTGGGGAAGTTTGATTGATAAGATGCTTTAATTTGTCCTGCAGGATCACAAGTTTTTGTTGACCATTTGAAAACTTGCGACGGCTCCATCTTTGAAGGGCTGCTGTCACATTCCTCACTTGTCGACTAAAATCAGCATGTTCTAAGTCAGCTGAAGTCCATGCTTTCGAAATAATATGCCTGCATTCAGGATCTTCATTCTAAAAAGCTTCGAATACAAAAGGCCTACTTAGTTTGCGAAGAACTGGTGATGTATTAAGCACAAGGGGACAGTGGTCAGAACCCACTAGTGGGAGGCCAAACTTTTGCTGTAGGAAACAATAAACGCTAGTCCATCGAGCAAACCATCCGATCAAGTTTGGCCTTTACCAGCTCCTCTCCTGCTCTATTATTTAACCAGGTGAATTTACAACCTTTGCCTTCTAACTCAGTAAAAGCACAATAATCTAACATAGTTCGAAACGATTGCATTCGTTGCAGCAAGGTAGGTCTTTTACCGATCTTTTCCCAAGGGTAGAGGACTTCGTTAAAATCACCAGCACAGAGCCAAGGAAAGTTATTTTGGGAATGAATGTGGCGAAGATCATCCCATACCACCTAGCACTGTTGAAATTCTGTAGGAGCGTGAAGAAAGGTAATGCGAATAGTCTTACTTTGCAGGCCAAACTTACAAGTCTTGTCTAACCAGTATTTTGTGGCTGTGATCACCTGTAAAGAGATGGGATCATTCCAGAAAGCTGCTAAACCTCTCGCCAGACCAACTGGATCAAGTATATAGGATTGAGAAAAGGTGAGAATTCTCTGCACTTGCTTCATCTTAGCTGCAGAATTTTTAGTTTCCATAAGAAGTATTATATCGGGCTTTTCAACGGTCATCATGACCCTAAGGGTGCAAACTATCAGGGGATTGCCCAAACCCTGACAATTCCAATAGATAACTTCATTTGTCAACAGGTGGCTGTTTAGGGCCAGCCACCAGAGCCTGAACTTCATTCTCATTTGCTAGGGAAACATGAGCATCCATTAAGTGCAGATCAGGAGGTTCCATAATGAAAACACTCTTGGATTCATATGGATTATATCTTCGCTGTTTTTTGGTCGAGCCTAGAAGAGGTTTCGACCGAGGATTATTCTGCTTCATTGATGTTTTGCTGTCCATAGGTGAGGATTGAACTCCCTTTAGCTTTTGGTTAGCAGGTACAAGGGTTGTACTATGCATAACCAGTGGGAGTTGGGTTGGTGAAGAAGGTACAGTAGACTCAAAACGGTAACCTTCAAACTCCTTGTTTGGATTTTCACCCATAATTGTAGATGGAGGAGGCAATAGTTGAGCCGTAGTTACTCGTGCAGGGGGAGTTTCAGGCAATAGTTGAGCCGTAGTTACTCGTGTGGGGCATAAAAGAGTTTCCAGTAAGGACTATGCATTTTGACCTCGGCTCGGAGCCATGGCCCATAGGCCATCTTTTCTCATCCCTCATGTTTATCTTCAGTGTAGGGAACGTCCTTGCAGTACATCACGTAATGCCCGAGCTTGCCATAGGAGAAGCAGAAATGAGAAAGTCATTCATATCGGAAATCTAGCCAAAAAGGCTTGCCCTGTATTCGTATTAATTTCCCTGTGACAAGAGGTGTATGCACGTTAAGTTGAACACGAACTCTTCCTGCCTTAGACAGTTGGCCTTCCTTTGAATCCGTCTTCACGTCTTTAATCTCACCAAGTTGTTGTACAGCTTTTATTAACATACGCTCTGAAGACCATTCTAAAGGTAATCCAATGACTTGGACCCAAAATTCATAGGTTGAGAAATCATAACAGTATATGGGGGTATTGGAAATCCAGGGTTTGAAAATAACCAAGTGGCGGGAAAAAAGCCAATGTCCACCATCAAGAACTTTGAAATTAACATACGCTCTTTGCATATCTGCGTTGGTCTTAAACTTTGCAATGTAGAAACCTGTCTCACTTTGTGTTATATCTACAGAATCTATATGCCATGCTTTCCAGAGCTTGGTTTGAAGTGTTGGAAGATTGATAGATGGGTCGGACAAAATTTAGGCAACTAGTGTTAAATGGCATTCCTCTACCGTGTCAGTGGGTGGAGCTTCATCCCAATCTTCAATAATTTGTTCAGTAGTGAGACGACTCAGGCTAGAACAGAGAGCAACTAGACGTGAAGATTGGGCCAGTTCGGTCGAAGCCATGTCAAATGGAACCACTTCCAGTGAAGCGAAAAACAGAAATAGAGACCAGGACGAGGATAGCAGATGGAGAGTAACAACAATTCAATACCATTCATGACAATCACCAAGAAGGATAGACATGCGGAAGCTAACCACTGACAATTGGCGCAGAATTTCACATATGCAACATGGTTTTGAGTCCGACGGAAGTGAACGATGAGCCCGATGTAGGAAGAGTTCAAGCCATGCAGTTAGTCGCAAGTGGGAAGGGAGAAAATATAACCAGAATTGTAGATTCTGGATTAGTTGCCAAGTCGAGAAAACTGATGTACAAGGTGGGTTAAAGTACTGTAGAGAACTGATGGTATTTTTTAGATACCTAAAAAATCCAATAACTCGTGTGCCGATCCATGTATCACATCGGTTTAATTAGTCTAAGGGTATTGACGGGCCTGTTCCATTAGGGTTCCCACTTATACTTGACCCTTGTAGGACATGAATGTAGATGTTTTTTTGTGATTCAATCTGAGGCTCCCCTCGCATAAAATCCGAGCTTAAAAAACAGGTGGAGTTGATTTTTTTTTTTTCTGTTGCATAGTCATCCTAAATTATCTCAGCCCAAATTTTAGCATGGTTAATGCATATTTAGCTACACCGCACCATGGACCAATTTATGTGCTGAATTTTCACTTAGGAAACATACCATTTTAAGGAGTCTTCACAAACCCGCATAGATCCATGCCATTTTAAGAAATTTTTATAAACCCGCGTTGATCCATTCCCACTATACCGCGTTGTCCATCACGCCTCTCTAACTATTGTGTCCACAGGCCCTAGGTCTTAGGCTGTCTAGAGAACACAGCCCTGGATTTAGCACTTAAGGTATACTTCCACTATTAGATGAGACAATTAAGGAGAAAGTCTCGTTCAGTGATAATTCCAAAATTCTTACCAAAAGCAAAGGTATAATTCCGACTCGTTTTAAAGAATGGTGCACATTAGCTTACTACTAATGTTTATTATGTACCAAAAATGTCAAGTAATATCTCGAGTTTGGGATAATACTAGAGAAAGGCTATATTGTTTGCATGAAAGCTTTGTTCTAAGAGATCAAAATAATAAACTAATTGCAAATGCGAAGATGTCGAAGAACAAGATTTTTATTCTCAATATAAAAAATGAAATGACTTGATGTTTTGAAGGCATCCATGATGAAGGAATTTGAAATGTCGTATAATGATCTCATAAATTATTATTTTGGCATAAAAGTGAAGCAAAGTGCAAGTGGGATTCTTATTTCCCAAAAAGGTTATGCAGAAAGCATACTTGAAAAATGAGATGCAAACACCATGAGTGCCAAAACTTAGTACACGGGGACATTTAAGTGTCAAAAAGTCCAAAAGATACAATTAAATGCCAAAATCAGAGTAAAAAATGAATACTTAAATGTCAACGGCAAGAAATTCGATCAAATTGTTGACATGGCATTTTTTCGGCAAGATAAATGAAAAACAACGTCGTTTTTGGTGTTGATGTGGCTGAATCAGTCCAAAGTCGTTTTTGGTGCCAATGTTGTCTTAAAATTTAATATTAATATAAATATTAATTAAAATAAATTTAAAGAAGAAAAGATCTATAGCAGCATTCAACAAGGGCTTGCATGGCCCTCATTGCCATTGACGACAATGGGGCAAGGTTTGGCCAAGATCACTAGCCCCTAGGCAATGGCTAGTGACCTTGGCCGACCACCGGCGACCTCGGTCGACCATCCCCAATGTTGGTGGCAAGGGTTAAGACCCTCATTGAACGTGTTTGCCATTTTATATTATTATATTATCTTTATTTTTATTTAAATAATTTAGTTTTTAACTTATTTTTAATTAATATTAAATTCATAAATTTAGGACTAAAATGATTTCGTTTTGCACCTTCATTGTAGAGTTGGCTTTCGATGAGCCGCGTAGACCACATATATCATTAAAAAAAAAAAAATTCCACGTCAAATTTCTTGCTACTCTTGCCAGACTTAACACTAAAGTGTCTTAATTTTCAAAAAAAAGTGGTAATTAAGTGTGTTCATACCTGATTTTTAGTCGACGCGTCATTAAATTTCTCGACCAAAAAGTGTCATTTTTCATTTCTTTCTTTTCATTGTCGTTTTTAAGTAGTTTTTAGCTCATTTCAAGAAAAACCAGAATAGTCAAATGGTTAACTTTCGGGTTGACTTTTTCCCAAAAAAAAATTCACTTAACTTTAATTTCACTTTTTTCAAATCAATTTCTTGAAAATTCAAAGATTTGACCAAAAAAAGGACATTTTAGGAAAAGTCAACTAAATGATTGACTTTTGATCAAACTTTTGACCCAAAAAAATAAAAAATAAAAAATGCACAAATACATTTCTTTTAATGCCAATTTAACTTTTGTGTCAAAAAATTCACAAAATTCGATTAAGAACCTTGATTTTTCAATTTTTCAATTTTAGGTTCTAAATACAAAAAATTCACAAAATTCGATTAAGAACCTTGATTTTTCAATTTTAGGTTCTAAATCGACAAAAAATAAAATTACTTTTATTCTAGTCATAATTAGGTGCAGTTTCTTTGTCGATATTCGGTTATGGGACTGTTTGAAATCTGCGTGCACATCCAATTTCACAATTTATTGAATTGAAATGCGAATTGTCGTTTTGAACCCTAATTAGGGGATCGAAATCAATTCTTCATGACTTCTGAACGGACGATTGCATTTCACTCATTTTTTTACATAAGTCTAATTCCGGGGTCAATTTTGAGAGATTCACTCGGCACATTCTAGTTAGGAAAACTAGCTAAGATGCTTCAATTGATAGAATTTGACTTGGCCCATTCTAGACGGATGTAATTGAAATAATTGAGCTTCAATTTGGCCAATTGAGGTTCAATTAAAAATATGAGTTTAGCTTGTGACCTCACTTCAATAGGAATTCGATGGATTTAAATATTTTGTGCATAAATAGTCGATTTGAGATAGCCCAATTGCATCTCATTTGATCCGATTCATGTAGAAATATTTGATTTTGTTTAAATTGGGTAAAACCAGAAAAATCATAACAAAATTCAAACAAAAATTCAACCTGGTCAACCCAATGTTGACCATTGTTGACCGTCGTTGACCATATTTGACAAGTGTTGACCGGCAAATTTCTCTAGGTCATTTGTTGGCCGGAAACCACCCTCAGCTAACCCACTTCATGGTCAATGCATTTATGCCCTTAATTTTCAAGTTTCAAAATTTTCCCCAGAATTATGAAATTTGCAAATTTGCCCCCCAAGTTTGATTAAATTACAAAAGGACCCCAACTAATCCCTTACCTCAAGATTAGATCATCACCGTCCATTGAGAATGCCTCATGACCATTCAATTTAGACATGTGATGGATTTGGGTGTCATCATAGAGCTATTAAATTTATTAAGAAGAAATATAGCATCATAACCCTTGGATCGATCCAAGGGCTAAGATGGCCTCTCTCATGCACATATAAATATCATTTTCCTTCGAAAAAATTTGAGAGGGGACATTTTTTTCAGATTTGTTTTCTCTCACTAAAAACTCCTCTCCCCATCCACATTCTCCCTCTCATCTTTGCACGTAATTTTTTTTCCTTTGGTGCACCACCCCTCGCCGGCATTCAACCTCTCGCCGGCGATCTCTCTGGCGCTGCCAACCACCACAACGTTCCTCTGCCCTTCCTCGAGTTCCAAGTAGTCGCCGGTGGTCTTTTGGTGCCCAATCTAATGGTTGTTTTGTCCAGCAGCAAATTAGAGCAAATTTGGCATTGTCTTCAGCATCTCTAGCGATCTCAGTCCCTCTAAGACAGTCATTGACATTCCCAGGTGTCACGGTGGCTCGGTGATAGTACACAGGAGTTCGTTTCATGCGAAAACATTAAGAGGTAAGCTCTTTGGCCTCGAGCTCAATGAAGCAAGGTCTCAATAGGAGATCGGGGCTAGAGTTCATCTTAAGGATTGATTTGTGAGGTCTATGATGACTTGATGATATTTAGGATATATTGGGAAGGAAGTAGATAGGCTGCGATGATGATAATATGTTTGATTGCTTGGATATCATTGTTCTGCAATTTTGGATCCATGCCGGATCTCTTTGTGCATATGCTTGGAAACAAGCTAGTAGATGTGCTTTTTTGTGCTCGATGCTTTTGTGAGAGTCAAAGATGACTTGATTACCTTTCCAATGAGCTATAGCACATCCCGATATGATGTCGTTTGCTATCTGAAATCTGTTCCGTTTGGATTTCTAATTTTTATATATTTTTTTATAATTGATTTTTGGGTTGAGTTTTGGAATAACTTTTCTTCATTAAAGTTTCTCGTCCAAGTGTTGTGCATGTCTTGTATTTTTTTTTTTCAAAATTTTTAGACATGTTTAGCTAGGTCAAAATTGCTTAAATCTGAACATAGGTCAGTCTATCTTGCATTTGTCGGAGATTTGTTTTGATGAAATTGAGTCCATAAATGCACATATTTGGTCACAAATCCTTCATAAAAGTTGAAATACATGATATATATATATATATTATATATGTTCAATTGATGCATGACATTGGCAAAGTGAGTTAATTGTGTGCACTAAAATAAAAGGTACTGTAGCAACATGTGCTGGACATATAGTTTGTTTGTTTTTCCATTTTTGCCATGACTCATCATCTTAATTGAGTTTTGACATCTTAATGAGAAATCTTCATCATCGTATGCTCTGTATGTGAGATTTTTGGTAGGATTTATGCATGTTTTGAGGATGGCTAAAATCATGTTTGTTCTGTAAACTTAATGCTGAAATAAAACATTGTCATATACACACTTTTCCATGCTTGTTTGAGTCATCTTGGATCAAATCTTATGATCATGCCTCCTTGATGATTGAACTACATGTTGCAAGGTTTGCATACATGTTTAAGTCATGTCATTTGAGTTGCATCTTGCACATTAAATTTGTCTTACAAAAAGTGTTCATCACACTTTGAATTCTCAAGCATACCATTAGGAATCATGAATCATCTCATAATTTCATTTAAATTGTAAGACATTTTGCATACCGATTTAGGATTAGATGACTATCCAAACTTTCCGTCGCATCCAATCCTATGTCCCATGTGATTTTTTCATGCTGTTTGTGCATTCTTTGAGTAATTTTAAGGTTTTCTAATAAATGATTATGTTCTGTTTTCTTTGTTACTGATGCGCACACTTTTAGAGATCTCAATTTTAGGATACCAAATTGACATAGTTTGGACTTGAGCTCTTCTAGGAAGACATAGGACACACTAAGAACTTTCTAATGCCATTGCTTTCATGCCATTTGCTTATCGTTTAGACTATTTTCCATTTTTTTCAAAGCCAAAATACAATCCAGACAAGGGATCAAATTCGGACCCTTGTTCTAACCCATGTTAGGACAGACCGTTGATATTTTTGTTTCATTTTTTTTATTTGGAATTTGAACTTGACATCTTAATGAAACTCTCTTGTTATCATGTGATGACATGATCATCCCTTCTCGAATCATTTGAAAGATAGTTATATTACCAGATGCATATTCTTAGTTGTTTTAGAAAGTATTAAACAAGAATTACTCGTGAGTCGTCCATACGAATGTCAATTCCAACAGCCAGAAAATATCCACAACGATATTTATAGTTTATCATTTGATAATGAAATAGTGAACTGCGAATAGTAACGATACCAATTAAAAGAAATAAGTTCTTGTACATTGATAATGTTAACCATTACAGAATCAACCATCTAAATAATTACAAAAGCTAATTAATTACCTAAAAGTGAATATAACTGGTAATAGTGCCTACAGTTGGAGAAAGATACTGCAAGTTAGGCCTATTCTTAAGCCTCATGTTGGATGCTCGATTGGTAATGGCCAATAAGCGTGCCTTTGGCACGATAACTGACACTCATATGGCTGTCTCTTCTGATCAGTATCCTAAAAGAATAGCCTATGATGCTGGTCTAAGCCTCCATGCAAAGGTTAGCGAGATGTCCGCGACTCTGATTGGGCATGGTCTCATACCAAATGAGAACCTGATGGGAATTTAAGCTGCTATTTGAGATACTCATCCTAATCACCTAGCCGAGTTCCATGTCACAGAAAATGAATCCATAAATGGTTCGTTTTCTAATGTGACAATTCCAGGAAAATATGGCATCAGATACTTGAATAGTGGGAGGCAAATGCCCCCATTACGTTCCCGATTTCGTTATCTCGACTCACCGGCTCCTATACTAATGACAACAATTTGAAGAGTCTTTATTCTCAATAAAGATTACAAGCCACCAAAAACAAATGGAAAGAAAACATAGGCTTTATTCCCATTCCACTTTCTCTATCCCCGGCTGACAAACAAGGCTTGATGATTCATAGTTCAATTTACAAAAGTTTCAAGAATAGATATCATCCAACAAGTTTGCTGTATGAAATGTAAATAAACTCAGTTGCACTCATTGGATAAACCAAGTCAGATATTTGTGAAGAAACATTCAAACTAATGCATGTCATTTTATGCTCTTCCTTAAATCATGGATGCATGAGCTGGTGCAAAGTGATGGCTCTCTTTCTCAACTAATCAAAGCAATCCACCCCTCAAGCAGATTTGCCTCTTGTAGGAGTCTCTTCATCACTCACTAAATGCATCATCTTTGTTCTCACTGCTTGACAGCAAGGATTTCTCCCCTCCAAGTTTGCTTTCTATAAAATAATAATAATAATAATAATCAAATAATTATCATATGTAAGGAGCTCATTTTTTCTCTTAAGTTGTAAGATTTGCTTCAATGGAATAACCTTGTGCCCCTGATCCACTACAGAAGAAGTTTGTGAAGTTGTTGCGTGATTCCTCCAAAAAAAGTTTAATGGTGGTTTCTGAATTTGCGTTTTCAACACTGGTATAGTCAACACTTCTGCTAATTTCAGGTTGAGCATTCGGAAACTTCTCTGCATTAGAGATCTTAAATAACTTGGATGGAGGAATTTCTTCTTTCTTGGAAGACATATTTCTCTTCGATGAACCTTTTGCTTCAGTACTAGGACCTTGCTCCTAAATTGACACCCAAATGAAGTGTCACTAAATAAAAAATAACTAGTTCACATTTTTACTTATTTAGGGTTTTAATAACTCACTTGTATAGAATGATTCCTTGTTGTCTCCTTAGCAATGAAAGCCTCCATTATAAACTCAACAACCTCAATAGTTGAGCGAAACATCCTACTTAATTATCCATGACGATA
Source organism: Eucalyptus camaldulensis (assembly GCA_019915185.1). Classification (NCBI taxonomy): domain Eukaryota; kingdom Viridiplantae; phylum Streptophyta; class Magnoliopsida; order Myrtales; family Myrtaceae; genus Eucalyptus; species Eucalyptus camaldulensis. The sequence continues at coordinate 19,199,095 of JAHSVA010000005.1, forward strand.
GAACTGCAAAGATAGTAGATTTTGTTAGCTTCGTTAGCATCGGATAAATTCCCAAAAATCATCTGCAAAGCTATTACTCATCAAAAGGTGTAAAGAAAGTTACTACACTTAATAATAAAATAGGTGATAAAGTAAAAATAAGATTTTTTTCAATCCTTTATGCCAACATACATTGCTAGATAATTCATTTGATCTCCTTGCAATGTCTAAAAGATAACAAAGAACTCGAATATACAGTACTTCTTTCGAAACTTTGATACTATTAAGGAAAGTAGAATTAACAAAAGTTTTGAATATGCAATTACCAAATCTAATTTTCCATTTGCAAGTCGTCTACATTCAATATGCCACTCTTGAAGCCTCTCTTCAAATGAAGATTGATGCTGGATATTTTGCAACCAATAGTTAATAGTGGCATCACAAAAATGAATGAACTCTAAAGATTTATGCATATATAAATTGAGATATTGATGTGAATTTAAATGTAAAAACATAGAGAAGAAATTCTAGAAGACACCTTGCTCGAGTCTGTCCCAATTTAACAATCTGAGGGTAGTACGAAAGATACAATCTCTTCCCCAACTAGTGTGCTTTTAGCCCTAGTTTTGGCTTTGGATGAAGATGGATTTGATTGTGCCTAGGATTTAATCATATGTCATTTATCAATCAATATTCACTCCAACTCGGAAATGTTGTCAAAATCTTCACAATGCATATGTGAACAATGTATAAAAAATCATCGAAATAAAAATTACCTTGATATTCAAGGCATTTATCCCGCCATAGTCCGGTATACAATACGATATTTGATCCGGGTCAAGGACCTCATATGAACTTTTTCTTAATTGTGAAGCAACTTCCTACGATCAAGAATCATCGATATTATACCTTATTATCATAGAATGAAATATTTATGACTTATAGTCAAAGTCAAACAATTGTGAACATATGTACTATATTTATACATAGATCATGTAGTTGTAGCTTTTTGCAAATGAAATCAAGTTGCGCACTTCATGTATACATTCGGGTTTATCAAATATACTTCAAAAATCAAGATGGAGTCATGTGCATCACAATGCTATGCTATGTCAATCTTTTTGTGAAGACTTCAGCATTCAAAAACTAAGTATTGAAAATTATTGCATTTGTGTCATAGTCTATCTCACAAAATATCAAAGAACAAAATAAACCTTACAAGATATTTATATCCAAAAAATAACTTTATAGAAAGTTATAACTTACATTGACTATTGCTCTAAGAGAAGTATAAACTCCGTCATGTTCTCCTCCTTGATTTCGAATGCCTTGTTTCTTTGAACCACATGCTTCATTCGATCCAATCATAACATGAGACTTGTTTATAGTGGAGACTGACCAATTAACCTGTAAGGATGAAAGAGGTAGAAAAGTATAGGATATGAGTAAAAAAATTATCAAAGCATATACAACTATGTTAGTCATTAAATGCTACCCAATGATTCAAAATGGAAAAAAATATATGCTGCAAAATAGGATCTTGAACTATATTCATTATATTACCCTAATATAGGATTCTCACTATTTGAGCATTATCATGTAATTGTAATTATGCATTTAGATATCTTTCTATATGATGGGACTAAATCTCTATGCACTAGAAGAATATACACTAATGTTCAAGGTTCTAGTTTGACTGTACACATTAGTAATGTATATGGAACTCATTTCCTTTAACCAGTATTATTCTTTCTATATTAATAATGTTTACCATGACAAACTTTATTGTGCGATTAATTACAAAATCTAATAAAGATTTGGCATTTCAAAGAACTGTCATTTGTGTTATTGTCCAACGAATAATGAATAACATTCATTAATCGAACTATGTAAAGGGTTGTACATTCAAACCACCAAAACCTAGAACAAGATTATCTATCCTTCCAATGTATATAAGCAAAAGCAACCTATTGGCCATTTTAATTCTATCATATGCAAAATCATATTCCGGTATACATGCATTTTATAAATCTGCATACTCATAAAAAAATATGGACGCACCAAAGACATATGAACGTATTGATATTGATACATATAAATATATATGTAATTTTTTTGTCAATAAAAGATTTAAACATTTTTTAATCATTTTATACTATAAAGAAATTGAAAAATTGTCCAAAATGTCTCAAATCCAATGGTCGATTCAATCATAAACCTTTAAATTTTACCAATTTAGTGAGAAATATTTGGACAATATGCTAATGTAATTTTTCCAATCAATTTTAAGTAGAAATCGCAAACATGGACACCGCCATCTTATGTGACTCAGCCAATACTGACGTAAACAACTCTTTCGATTCTTTAAAAAAATTTCTACAATTTTCTTTTTTTTCCTTTTTTCTTTTCTTTTCTTTTTTCCTTCACTAGCTAATTGGGGCCCCGGCAACATCAAATGGGCAAGGATCGTGATGCCCTTGCCTATGGCTAACAAACCCGCCAAGTAGAAATTCAATGAAGGAAAAAAAAAAAAGAACAAAAAAGCAAAAATCATCCACATAAACAATTTTGCAAATCCTCAAAAGATTTAGGACTAAATTGAAAAAATTGAAAAGTTTATAACTGAACTAGCCATCATATAATAGGTTTAGGACTTTTTGGAGAATTTTTCAAAATAAAATTCAACCAAAAATTAATCGTAGAATAAATATTTAGATTTGCATGCACTTAAAAAATAGAATTAGATTCTAACTTGATAGAAGTTAAGTTTGTAGAATCAATTCACAGATCTAAATGATGGAGTTGTGGTCAATCAAATCTTAACTCTATCATAAACCAAATGAGGTTGCTTGAGAGCATAGGAATTATTTTTTAATTATCTATTTTCAATCATAAAATTTGGTTTATTTTCCATTAAAAAAATCCATTTCTTTGTATTTGAAAAACGAATACCTGGTCAATAACCTAGTACAAAGGTCAATTGAGACATACCTCAATCATTTTCAATTGGTCTGCACTTGTCTTTGGAGATGATACCCCAGATAATCCATCATGGAATTTCTCTTGCGGTGAGGTTGGTGGGGTTGAAATTCTAGGGTCTTCCATTTGAAAGAGAGGAGACAGTAGATGTAGAGAATAAAATGGTCAATATTTCAAAGAACGCAGTTAAATAGAGCCAAACAATTTTGCCTATTTACTATGTTCAACTAGTACATTTACATCAATGCAATCTCATGAAATTTAATTTACCTAAATTGGCAGTCAAAAAGATCATAAAAGCTAAATTGAATATGACCCTACTAAATTATAACCTTTTTCATAAATGCAAAGCCAAATATAATCATTAGGTACACAAACCTACGTTATGTGTATTGCTTATTACAAAGGAAACTTCAAATGAGTTGGGGCAAGTGAAAATTGGAAAAACATATCCACTTTCGTGACTTTTAATTGATTTATGGAAAATACGATTATTTGAAATTATTTAGGCGCTTTTGCGGTAGAGAGAGAGAGAGAGAGAGAGAGAGAGAGAGAGAGAGAGAGAGCCAAAGGAATTTTAGGAATGTAAACTAGCACCAGTTGATGTGTGATTAGAAATACTATAATCAGAATTAACATTTAAGAGATTACCAAATTTTATGGATGTAAGTGGTCAAATGTAAAGAGGTCTCAGGACACGCATTGATCCTTATCTCTTATGCATTTCAAATTCAAACCTCGAATGCTCATTAGACTAAAGAATTAAATGCCAGATTTTGCATTTTTGACTTCCATGAATGGCCTTGGCCTTTTGTAGGGATCATTAAAACCGTAATCAGATCACATTAACTACAACGAACGATGAATTTAGCCCGATCGTTTCAAATATCTAGCTGCATCTTATTAGCAAATGAACTCCATTTTCGGTGCGACGAAAGGAACATACCCTTACTCCTACAAGTTTGGAATAAAATTTTATTATATGCTTGATAAGAGTGAAGGAGATCACATGTTCGCTTGAAAAGCTAGTATGTATCTTGTTAATATTGGGATAATTGTCTAAAAATTCCTAAACCTAGGCCTTGTTTGGTTCAGCATTTCTAAGGGGCTTTGAGCCCCCAAAGCCCCTTGGAAATATTTTTGGTGTTTGGTTCAACATTTGGAGGTCTCCTTGGCCAAATGCTTGCCTTTGAAATGTTGAAAGCCTAGAGCAGGTGGGGACCTTCTACTTCCTCTGGCTGGCCGGCGAGGCTCACCCCCGCTGGCCAGAGGTGAGGGTCGAAGAGGTCAACTTCACTGGCCACTAGCAAGGGTGAGGCCTCGCCAAATCTGGCGAGGTCAGCCTCGCTAGCCACTGGCTAGGGCGAGGCCTCGCCAGATTCGATGAGCTTGGCCTTCGCCAAGTTTGGGCGAGGCTGTCGTCGCAAAGGGCTGCGACGGAGGCGTGGAGGGAGAGGATGAGGAGGAGGAGGAGGAGGAGGAGGCGGTGGAGTAGCTACGGAGATGCAAAGAGGGACCTCGCCTTGGTTGGGTGACGCCCTACCGGATCTGGTGAGGCTTGGCCCTCGCCAGATCCGGCAGGGCAGCACCCCTCTTCACATCTCCACAGCCACTCCGCCACCTCATCCTCCTCCTCCTCATCCTCTCCCTCCCCACCTCTGCCGCAGCCCTTGGCGATGGCAACCTTGCCCAACCTTGGCAAGGGCTAAGCTCGCTGGATCTAGCGGGGCCTCGCCCTCGCCAGATCTAGCGGGACCTTGCCCTCGTTGGCCCTTGCCTCCGACCAGCAGGGGTGAGCCTCGCCAGCCCTCGCCTTTGGCTGGTGCCGGCCAGCCAGAGGAAGAAGAATGTGAGAAAAGAAAAAAGAAAACAAGAAGAATTAAAAAATTGAAAAATATATATTAAAAATTTTGAAAAACAAAAATATTTAAAAATATTTAAAAATTGCCAAATTCGTGTTTGCCGGCCAGTTGTCCCCCACTGGCATCCACGTTGGCATCGACTGGCCAATTTTGGCTGAATGAACTGAATTGGCACAGTTATAAAAGGTTTAGGACTAAATTGGCCAAAAAAATTATGACTAAATTGGCACAATTGCAATTGATTTAGGACTTTTTGGTAATTCTACCCATGATCATTCTTTCTCAATTCATTTGAAAGATAGTTATATTGCCATATCTATATTCTTTTTTGTTTGTTGGTAAAAGGTAATAATTATAATGAGGAAAGGCTAGATGCATATTCTTAGTTGTTTTAGAAAGTATTAAACAAGAATGACTCGTGAAGTTGTCCATACGAGTGTCAATTCCAAAAAGTCAAAAAATATCCATGACGATATTTTTAGTTTATCATTTGATAATGAAATAGTGAACTGCGAAAAGTAACGATACCAATTAAAAGAAATAAGTTCCTTGTACATTGACAATGTTAACCATACAGAATCAACCATCTAAATAATTACAAAAGCTAATTAATTACCTAGAAGTGAATATAACTGGTAATAGTGCCTACGGTTGGAGAAAGATATTGCAAGTTAGGCCTCTTCTTAAGCCTCATGTTGGATGCTCGATTGATAATGGCCAATAAGCGTGCCTTTGGCATGATAACTGACTCATATGGATGTCTCTTATGATCAGTATCCTAAAAGAATAGCCTATGATGGTGGTCTAAGCCTCCATGCCAAGGTTAGCGAGATGTCCGCGGCTCTTATTGGGCATGGTCTCGTACCAAATGAGAACCTGATGGGAATTTAAGCTGTTATTTGAGATACTCAACCTAATCACCTAGCCGAGTTCTATGTCACAGAAAATGAATCCAGAAATGGTTTGTTTTCTAATGTGACAATTCCAGGAAAATATGGCAGCGGATACTTGAATAGTGGGAGATAAATGCCCCCATTACGTTCCCAATTTCGTTATTTCGACTCACCAGCTCCTATACTGATGACAACAATTTGAAGAGTCTTTAATCGCAATAAAGATTATAAGCCACCAAAAACAACTGGAAAGAAAACATAGGCTTTATTCCCATTCCACTCTCTCTATCCTTGGCTGACAAGCAAGGCTTGATGATTCATAGTTCAATTTACAAAAGTTTCAAGAACATATATTATCCAACAAGTTTGTTATATGAAATGTAAATAAACTTAGTTGCACTAATTGGATAAACCAAGTCAGATATTTGTGAAGAAACATTCGAACTAATGCATGTCATTTTATGCTCTTCCTTAAATCATGGATGCATGAGATGGTGCAAAGTGATGGCTCTCTTTCTCAACTAATGAAAGCAATCCTCCCCTCAAGCAGATTTGCCTCTTGTAGGAGTCTCTTCATCACTAAATGCATCATCTTTGTTCTCACTGCTTGACTTCAAGGATTTCTCCCCTCCAAGTTCGCTTTCTATAAAAAAAAAAAATCAAATAATCAAATAATTAGCATATATAAGGAGCTCATTTTTTCTCTTAAGTTGTAAGATTTGCTTCAATGGAATAACCTTGTGCCCCTAATCCACTACAAAAGAAGTTTGTGAGGTTGTTGTGCGATTCCTCCAAAAAACATTTAATGTTGGTTTCTGAGTTTGTGTTTTCAACACTGGTATAGTCAACACTTCTGCTAGTGTCAAGTTGAGCATTCGGAAACTTCTCTGCATTAAAGATCTTAAATAACTTGGATGGAGGAATTTCTTCTTTCTTGGAAGACATTTCTCTTCGATGAACCTTTTGATGCAGTACTCGGACCTTGCTCTTGAATTGGCACCCAAATGAAGTGTCACTAAATAACAAATAACTAGTTCACATTTTACTTATTTAGGGTTTTGATAACTCACTTGTACAGAATGATTCCCTTATGTCTCGTTAGCAATGAAAGCCTCCATTATAAACTCAACAACCTCAATAGTTGAGCGAAACATCCTACTTGACTGTCCATGATGATAGAACTGCAAAGATAGTAGATTTTGTTAGCTTCATTATCGGATAAATTCCCAAAAATCATGGGCAAAGCTATTACTCATCAAAAGGTGTAAAGAAAGTTTGAGTACACTTAATAATCAAATAGGTGATAAAGTGAAAGTAAGATATTTCTCAATCCTTTATGCCAACATACATTGCTAGATAATTCATTTGATCTCCTTGCAATGTCTAAAAGATAACAAATCACTCGAATATACAGTACTTCTTTCGAAACTTTGATACTATTAAGGAAATTAGAATCAACAAAAGTTTTGAATATGCAATTACCAAATCTAATTTTCCATTTGCACATTCAATATGCCACTCTTGAAGCCTCTCTTCACATGAAGATTGATGTTGGATATTCTGCAACCAATAGTTAATAGCAACATCACAAAAATGAATGAACTCTAAAAAATATAGATATATAAATTGAGATATTGATGTGAATTTAAATGTAAAAAAATAGAGAAGAAATTCTAGAAGCCACCTTGCTCGAGTCTGTCCCAATTTGACAATCTAGGGGTAGTACAAAATATACAATCTCTTCCCCAACTAGCGTGCTTTTAGCCCTAGTTTTGGCTTTGGCTAAAGATGGACTTGATTGTGCCTAGGATTTAATCATATGTCATTTATCAATCAATATTCACTCCAACTTAGAAATGTTGTTCAAATCTTCACAATGCATATGTGAGCAATGTATAAAAAAATCATCGAAATAAAAATTACCTCGATATTCGATGCATTTATCCCGCGATAATGTTTTGGTATACAATACGATATCGAATCCGGATCAAGCACCTCATCTGAATTTTTTCTCAAATGTGAAGCAACTTCCTACAATCACGAATCATCAGTATTATACCTTATTATTAGAGAATGGAATATTTATGACTTATAGTCAAAATCAAACAATTGTGAACATATGCACTATATTTATACATAGATCATGTAGTTGTAACTTTTTCCAAATGAAATCTAGTTGCACACTTCATATATACATCCAAGTTTATCAAATATACTTCAAAAATCAAGATGAAGGAGGCATGTGCATCACAAGGCTATACTATGTCAATCTTTTTGTGAAGACTTCCGCATTCAAAAACTAAGTATTGAACCTCATAAAAGAAAATTTGAAAAAGCCATACTCTATAATAGAAAAAAAATTGCATTTGTGTCATAGTCTATCTCACAAAATATCAAAGAACAAAATAAACCTTACAAGATATTCATATCCAAAAAATAACTTTATAGAAAGTTATAACTTACATTGACTATTGCTCTAAGTGATGTATACACTCGGTCAGGTTCTCCTCCTTGATTCGGAATGTCTTGTTTCTTTGAACCACATGCTTCATTCGATCCAATCATAACACGAGACTTGTTTATAGTGGAGACTAACCAATTAACCTAAAAGGATGAAAGAGGTAGAAAAGTACAGGATATGAGTAAAAAAATTATCAAGGCATATACAACTATGTTAATCATTAAATGCTACCCAATGATTCGAAACGGAAAAAAATAGGATCTTGAACTATATTCATTATATTACCCTAATATAGGATTCTCACTATTTGAGCATTATCATGTAATTGCAATTATGCATTTAGATATCTTTCTATATGATGAGACTAAATTTCTATGCACTAGAAGAATAGACACTAATGTTCAAGGTGCTGGTTTGACTGAACACATTATCAATGTTTATGGAACTCATTTCCTTTAACCGGTATTATTCCTTCTATATTAATAATGTTTACCATGACAAATTTTACGATGTGATTAATTACAAAATCTAATAAAGATTTGGCATTTCAAAGAACTGTCATTTTTGTTATTGTCCAACAAATAACGAATAACAGATAACGATTCATTAATTGAACTATTTAAAGGGTAGTACATTCTTCTTCTTTTTTTTTTGGTCGGTAAAGGGTAGTACATTCAAACCGCCAACCCTAGAACAAGATTATCTATCCTTCTAATGTATATAAGCAAAAGCAACCTATTGGCCATTTTAATTCTATCATCCGCAAAATCATATTCCGGTATACATGCATTTTATAAATCTGCATACTCATTAAAAAATATATATATGGACGCACCAAAGACATATGAACATATTGATACATATAAATATATATTTAATTTTTTTGTCAATAAAAGATTTGAACATTTTTTAGATAGTTTATACAATAACAAAATTGAAAAATTGTCCAAAAAGTCTCAAATCCAACGGTCGATTCAATCATAAACCTTTAAATTTTGCCAATTTAGTCAGAAACATTTTGACAATATGCTATGTAATTTTTGCAACCAATTTTAGGTAGAAATCACTGACATAAATAGCGCCATCCTACGTGACTCAGCTAATGCTGACGTAAACAACTTTTGCAATTTTTTTTTTAATTTCTACAATTTTCTTTTCTTTTCTTTTTTCCTTCACTAGCTAATTAGGGGCCCAGCAACATCAAATAGGTGAGGATCATGATGCCCTTGCCTATGGCTAACAACCCCGTCAAGTAGAAATTCAATGAAAGAAGAAAAAAAAGAACAAAAAAGCAAAGGAAATTTCAGAAAGAAATTCAGAAATTTTGAAATAAAAAGGAAAAATCATCCACATAAACAATTTTCGGCCAAAATTGGCCAGAAGGACTTGCAAATCTTCAAAATATTTAGGACTAAATTGAAAAAAATTGAAAAGTTTATAACTGAACTAGCCATCATATAATAGGTTTAGGACTTTTTGGACAATTTTTCAAAATAAAATTCAACCAAAAATTAATCGTTAGAATAAATATTTAGATTTGCATGCACTTGCAAAATAGAATTAGATTCTAACTTGATAGAAGTTAAGTTTATAGAATCAATTCATAGATCTAGATGATGGAGTTGTGGTCAATTAAATCTTAACTCTATCATAAACTAAATGAGGTTGCTTGAGAGCATAGGAATTATTTTTTTTTTATCTATTATCAATCATAAAATTTGGTTTACTTTTCCATAAAAAAAAAAATCCATATTGTATTTGAAAACGAATACCTGGTCAATAACCTAGTACAAAGGTCAATTGAGACAAACCTGAATCATTTTCGATTGATCTGCACTTGTCTTTGGAGATGATACCCTAGATAATCCATCTTGGAATTGCTCTTGTGGTGAGGTAGGTGGGGTTGGCATTTTAGGGTCTTCCATTTGAAAGAGAGGAGACAATAGATGTAGAGAATAAAATGGTCAATATTTCAAAGAACGCAGTTAAATAGAGCCAAACAATTTTGCCTATTTATTCTGTTGCACTAGTACATGGACATCAATGCAATCTCATGAAATTTAATTTACTTAAGTTGGCAGTCAAAAAGAGCTAATTAGCCTCTCATATTTTCTTAAAAGCTAAATTGAATCTAACCCTACTAAATTATAACCTTTTTCATAAATGCAAAGCCAATTATAATCATTAGGTACACTTACCTAACTTATGTGTATTGCTTATTACAAAGGAAACTTCAAATGAGTTGGGGCAAGTGAAACTTGGAAAAACATATCCACTTTCGTGACTTTTAATTGATTTATGGAAAATACGATTATTTGAAATTATTTAGGCACTTTTGCGGCAGAGAGAGAGAGAGAGAGAGAGAGAGAGAGAGAGAGAGAGAGAGAGAGAGAGAGAGAGAGAGAGCCAAAGGAATTTTAGGAATGTAAACTAGCACCAGTTGATGTGTGATTAGAAATACTATAATTAGAATTAACATTTAAGAGACTACCAAATTTTAGAGATGTAAGTGGTCAAATGTAAAGAGGTCTCAGAACACGCATTGATCCTTATCTCTTATGCATTTCAAATTCAAACCCCAAATGCTCATTAGACTAAAGCATTAAATGCTAGATTTTGCATTTTTTTACTTCCTTTTAACAATTCAATTTGCCGTGTAAATTAAAAAGTAGAAAGAAATTAAGCTTTAATGCGGCCAAAATAAAAAATAAAAACCCTCTTCACTTGCCTGGGCCTCGATCACCTCAGTTCGCTTGCCTTGCCACTCACCTCACGTGTTCGTTTTTATGGTTTGTTACTTTTTGCAAATGTGAAATTTCTTTTGTTACCTTATCTTATATTTGTATTTGATATGTAATGATATTAATAGTTTGGTTACTTAATGTCATATTTTTAATTAATATGTAATTTGCAATAATACATTTGTCCTTTCAAGGAATACAAAAAATGAAACAAAAAATAATTGGTTAGTGTCGAGTTGACCTTGGAACTGGACCCAAGCTCAATAGGGTTGGTTCTTGATCCCAAAAACTATTGACCAATATTATACGAGTTGATCCCTGGGTTAAGTGCTAGATCGACCCAATTCGGATCAAGCTTACCCCTATGCTTCATAGTTGACAAGTATGGTAGAGTTTGAAAAAAGTATTGGCATTTTTCTTCAACCTAATGAAGGATACAGAAAAAAGACAACACTGTTTCACCCACCCATATGAACTCTACGCTCTTTCATTTGGATTTTTATAGTTCATAATTACTACTCTTTACAAAGATCTCTCGTCCAAATGATGATTTTGTCATGAACGGACATAATTTCCAAAAGACGTCACTCGAGTAATTAGTAGAATGAAAACAAAGTGTTAAGGAACTTTCTGATTTGCATCTTCAAATGCATCAGGTTGTCCTCATGCTATCCGACTACGGATTGAATAAGCAGACATGAAGTCCTGTTCTTCTCCAGAGAAAGCCATGTGGGCACCTCATTGCTGTATCAGCAAAAGCTGTGTCGTCTAGTCTTGATTCTGAAGCTCTCTTACTGTATTTTATGCTTTCTTAAGAACTTGATAAGCAGTTCCAAAAGGGAGCCTTCTTCTCTCTTTTCTTACATACAGATGCAGATTTTCTACATAACAATTGGACATACTCATCTGCTCATGGAAAGTTGATATATCTAGAGAATGAGGACAATGGGTGGCGATTTGAATAATTTTCAACCCCTGGTGTCACTTTCCTAATAGAAAATCTCCAACATCTGACTTCCCTAGAGCCCCCGGTAGCACTTGAACACAGTTTGACAACTCAAATTAATGGGAACTGACCGAGAAATATGACAGGCCGGAACAATTCTTAGTTGAAGAGTTGCCTGGTCTTTGAGAGAAAAGTTGTGTTCTGGACCTGAAGGAACAGCACTAACATTTCCATGATTCATTTGTGTTTAAAAGTTGATTTTTTTCGCATGTCCTGCATTTCCTAGTTCTATCTACTGCTAAAGGTTGAGGATGCAAGTTTTTAGTCTATTTGGAACTACCCTATGCTACAGGGACATAAAATGATGGGATTCCTCTTGTTGACCTTTTAAGGGGATGAACTAATTTTATTTATTGAAACGCAATTCATCATCAACATGATAGACATTATGGAGCGTGGACTTGCTGAGGTCCCTCTCAATTGAGGTAGGCAGATTTTCTTTCTTCCTTACATTCGGGTTTTCTTATATGAAAGTCCGCGTGGAACTAGTTTGCAGTCACCTAAAAACGAGTTCTTCAAGAGGACATAGAAGGATTTAATAAGGGAATCTGTGTTCCCATCTTGCTTTCAGCATTGCTGATAAACTTATATATGCATTGCAATGTTCCTCCGATGCCTCACGCGCATCGGAACCGAGCAATAACTTTTGGATGGACGAAATGCAAGAGATTGACACCTACCAAAGCATTCAAACACTTAAGCCACCAACATCCCTCGAGGCTTCTCGACGTCCAGCAGCACTGTACCGTGAGCACAGTTTTATGTTTGGGCTGCAAAGCTAGAGATCTCTCATGTCATAATTAACAAACAATGAGCATTTCTTGTCACAACCTTTATATTTACCTATTCTCGTATGCTGATCCAGCATAAACAATTAGAGAGTTTAAATTGATCATTTCCTGAAAACTTAGATAGTCTTCTTGAACGAGCGTTTATCTGGTAAGGGACATTGGTAAAGCTATTGTGAAGGCTATGAACTTAAAAATGGAGAATAATTGAAAAATGACCTTAAATCATTGCAAATGCTCGTGAATTGAACTTTATTAAAATGCACTCTGATTTTCAATAAAAGTGTTGGGATCGCCGCTACCCTCAAATTGGGGCCAACGAACAGTTGATGTGAAAAATTGCAATATCTTCCTTGTTAAAACTCTATCGATACGTTTCTGAAGGCACCCAAAAAGCTTGTGACTACATCTCAGTGAATTTATCGCTTGATCCAAGAAAATCACAATTTTCTTGACACCCTAAAGGTCGGATGGTTGAAAGGCACAATATCCAGCAATCGAGTCCTTCAGTTTCGAAAAATCGAGTGTGGCTGGAAAGCTTCTGCAAAACACGAACCTTTTATACCCTTTGGTTATAATATCACTATATTGTAATCATATAAATTCATTTTTAGTTAGATTCACCGCCTCCTGCGTTGATTACCATGCCTGATAATTATTCTCAATACCTATTAAAGGTCGCCAGTAACAAAAGTAAAGAAAATAAAGGCTCGAGTACCATTCCACTTTCTCCATTCCCGGCAGGCAAACAAACCTTGATGTTCGACCCAAAAAAGAAAAGGCTTGAGGTTTCATAGTTCAAACGACAAAAGTTTCGAAATCGCCCAACGATGCAGATGAAATGAACGAAAATAAACTCAGTATGCTTTCTTGGATTTCTAACATGAAATCAAATCAGATCTTTGAAAAGAAACATCTGAACTTGTGGATGTCATTTTAGGCTCTTCTCTTCAACTATGGATGCTTGAGTTGGATGTCGGTTTCTTTGACTGAGTCTTTTTACCACTAAATGCATCATCCTCGGTATCACTGGTGAACTTCAAATATTTCTTCCAATCTTCGCTTTCTATAAAGACAATCAAATAAATAAGCAGATATAAGAAACTCATGTTTATATTTATGCCGTAAGATTTGCTTCAGAAGGAAAAACCTGTTGCCTCCGAACTGCTACTGCAGATGTTCTTTAGGTTGTTGTCCAATTCCTCCGAAATAGGCTCGACAGTAATTTTCTTTGCACTAGAGATCTTTAATGACTTGGTTGGAGGAACTTTTTCTTTCTTATCAGAAGATCTCGTTCTCTTCAAAAAACCTTTCGCTGTAGTGGCAAGACCTTGCTCCTAAATTGTCACCCAAATGAAATCACACCCTAAGCATTAAGTAAATATAACTTTATTTTGCATTTTATTTATTTAGGGTTTTTGTAACTCACCTGTAGAAAATTACTCCCTGGCATCTTCTTATCTGTCATTGCTTCCATTATATACTGGACAACCTCGACAGTTGAGTGGAACAATCTTTTTAATTGTCCATGACGATAGCTCTACAAAGATAATAGATTGAAGATATCTTGATTACCATCAGAAATTTCAAGATAGTCGTGTGCAAAGCTATTACTCATAAGAGGTAGTGAAAAGATTTCAATACACTCAATAATAAAATGCACGATAACGTAAAAACTAACTTTTTTATTAATCCTTTTGGATAACATATAAATTAATCAAATACACGTTACTTCTTTTTAATCATCAATTCATTAAGGAAAGCAGTAACAATGAATTTTTATTAATGTATAATTACCATGTCTAATTTTCCATCTACTCGTTGTCTGCATGCAATATGCCAACCTTGCAGCCTCTCTTCAAATGAAGACCGATGTTGGATATTCTGCAATCAATAAATAATAATCGCATCATAAAAATGAAAATAATTAGACAATTAGATATATAGATTGAGATATTTATATGCATTTACGCAAAAACATAAAGAAGAAGTTCAAGCAACCACCTTGTCCAATTCTGTGCCAATTAGACAATCCGGAGGGAGAAAGAAAGATATTATCTCTTCCCCTACTAATGTGCTTTTGCCTCGAGTTCTTGCTTTCTCCGATGAAGACAGATTTGTCTGTGTTTAGGATATACTCATTTGTCATTTGTTGTGAGCATTGGTTACAAATTCTTACAAATAAAAAGTGTGCATTAATATGAGTAAAATATGATATATTGATTATTGATCACCATGCACTTGAACTCAAGAAATGTTTGTTTCAAATCTTCAAGAATGCATATGCGAACAATGTACAAAGAAATTATTGAAATAATATTACCTTAAAGGTTGAGACATTTATCCCCATGTTATCTTGAGATAATGGATACGATATTGGATCCTTGTTGAGCAAATGATCTAAAATACTTCTTCTCAATTGAGATACAACTTTCTGCAATAAAAATTATCAATGCTAGTATATCTTATCATTAAGGCATGGACAATTCTGAATTATTGTCTAAATCAAAGAATTGGGAATATATGTATTCTATTCATACATAACTTGTGTAGCTATAACTTTTTACAAATGAAGCTTTGGAGTGTCCTTCACAACTATATCAAGCTTATCAAATATGCTTCAAGAATCAAGATGAAGAAATTTTGAGTGCCTTGCAGTGTATTTTGTGGATCATTCTATCTCATGTGTTCTATCAATCTTTTCATGAAGATATTGGCATTCAAAAGCTAAGTGTTGAACCTCTTAGAAGTGAATTGGAAAACACCACACTCTATAATTGTAAAATTGCGTTTACGGCGTGGTCTATCTCCCGAAATATCACAAAACAATTACATCTACTACTTGTACCCAAAAAGACTTAAAAAAAGTTAATTTACATTACATCCACTATCATTGTTACTAATGTAAACCATTCTATATAATTGTATAATTGAGTTAATGTCATGGACTACATCACAAAGTTTCAAAGGACAATATAAAACTCGCACTGAATATCTATATGTTAAAAAACTCAATAGAAAGTTAACTTACATGTACTACTGCCTTAAGTGATGCATATAGTTGATCTCTTGGTCCTTGATTAGGAATGTCAAGCTTTTCCGAACCACGTGATTCATTCGATCCCTTTGAAATAGGAGCGTTATCTGGAGCTAAGAGTGACCTATTGACCTACACGGATGAGAAAGATAGAGAAAGACAAAGCATAAGTAAAGCAAATAAATAAACATATACGATTATATTGAGCATTAAAAGCAGCCTAACAGTTCAAAGTGGTAAAACATATATGTCATGAAATAGGATCTTCAACTATATTCATTATCTCAAAGAAATCAAACATTTGTTAAACTATTATCAAGATGTTAAGCAACTCAAGCTTGACAGTTCAATAATAAAAGTAAAACCACTAAACCAATCACATTCGATAAAGTTTAAGAACCCGCTCCTTCTATCAAGAATTCAAACTCATTAGATACGGTAAAAATGATAAAGGACTAGATGAGTAGAAAGATATAGTGCCATATTCTGAAAGAAAAAGAATATCAAATCATATTATGTGGAAAGCATGATTTTGTCCAAAATGATTCCATGGAACCTCTAGGTTTCGAGAGGAAGAAGAGAGAGAAAGAGAATATCAAGTACCTATAACTCATTCAAGAAATAACAACAGTGGCATAAAATGAAGAGAAACAACATCTCCAGAATGACAGGCACAAGAAAAGGGAAAATATATGAAGGAGCCACAGTTTCAAAGCATAACAAATGAATTGGAATGGTGGAAACTCATTTCACTTTATATGTAAAAGCTACACATTATTCTTTGATGCCAAATGATGGTAGATTTTCTTAATCATTGATCTTAAAGAATGTGCAAGTTCTCAATCAATTCTTTGGTCTCAGCTACAATATTTATTGCTTATCAACTTACAATATAGCGGTGAACTCTGCATAGTATGAATATCAATTAATGGAAATGAGTTCCGTATGTATTGATGATGTTTACCATTATAGCACTAACGGTATGATTACTTATAAAAGTTAATAACGGTTTTGCCATTTCAAACAACTGCCATTCGTTTTATTGGGTAACGAATAACGATTTATGCATTGATCAATGTAAAATGCAATACACCCAAACCTTCCAGCCACGGATATATTATCTATTCTTCCAATACATATTAGAAAAACCTATTGGCAATTTCAATTTTGTCATCCTTAAAAATCATATTCTTGTACACATACATATACAATCTATATACCCATAAAACAAATCTGGATACAAAAAAAAAAAAATTGTTAACATATAAATTGAAATAATTATAAATGTAATTTGTTCTTTGTCAACAAAATATTTAGAATAGTTTAGAAATTTTTCATGGTAAAATTCAACTAGCAATTACTTGTTAGCTTCACTAAGTGTACAAACAATTAGATCTGTACGCCTTAGATAAGAAAATTAGATTTTAACATGCCAGATGTCCTAATCTATATAAAATTTGTCAAATCAATGCACAAATCTAGATGATAGATCATTTGTACCAACTCAACTCTTAACCTCAATGTAAACCAAAAGAGAACCCGAGAGAGCATTGGAATTCTTTATCTTTCACCATTCATCACTTTTGATTTTTCTATTGCAAAAAATGCCTTAGAAAAAAAAAATCCATTTCTTTGTGGTTGAAGCACAAAATATATGGCCAATGACCCAGCACGAAGGTTGATCAAGACTTACCTCACTCATTTTTGGGGGATGAGCACCTGTTGAAGGAGATGAGAGCACAAGTTGAGAAGATTCGTCCTGCGATTTCTCTTTTGGAGAGGGAGGAAGAGTTTGCATCATAGGGTTTGCCGCTTCAAAGATCCCTTCGAGAGCTTACGCTTATTACAAGCCGAAAGATATGTGGTATGTCAATTGAAAGAGAGAAGATGGTGTCTAAAGAGAAGAAAATGGTGCATATTTGAAACAACACGGTGAAATAAAGCCAAATAATTTTGCCCATTTATTGTCTTCGACCGATATGTGTACATCATTGCAAGTCTCTTGTATTTTAATAACCTAGGTTGGTAATGAAAAGAGCTAATTAGCCTTCCAATTTTTTTTTTTTTTTGTAAAAGCTAAAAAGAATCTAACACAATTAGAATATATATATTTTTCCATAAATGTAAAAAGCCCATAAAATCATTGAGTATTGAACCTTAGGTATGTTAATATTACAAAGGAAACTTGAAATAAGTTGTGGCAAGTGAAATTTAGAAAAAAAAATGATGCACTTTTGTGCCTTTTTCTTCATCTAAAATATTGATAATGAAGTCAATAATATTCAATTCGACTGGGTTTGGAAGCAACATGGATCCACAATCTATTTATCGAAGAAAGTAAATGAAATTATTGTATATATAACTTGTATACTTAATGCCATAGCTTATCATAATCCATTGTAACAAAGCTTTAATTAAAAAAAATAGGACATTTGCTAAATATCGTCTCAATATTGAGCATTCAAGTTATGTGCAGTAACGATGCACTAAAACTTTTAATTGATTTGCGCAATATACAATTACCTAAGACTAGTAGAGGATTCTGCTTTTGTACTAAAAAAGGAAAATAATGAATTCCAATCAAACTTAAGGAATGTTAGCTAGCACCAATACCATTTAGGCGGACAACTTATATGTCATATAGGATGATGTGTGATTATAAATACTATAAACAGGATAACAATCAAGGGATTAACAATTTTATAGATGTACCTATTAAAATATAAATGGGTTTTAGGAAATGAATTGATCCTTATCTCTTAGGTAAATTCAATCCAAAAATTAAATGCTCGTTACCCTATAGCATTAAATGCCAGATTTTGAGTATTAGACTACCATGAATGGGTTTTGTTTATTTTGAGGCATCATTTAATACAACCTGATTACATTAACCATATTGAATTATCGATTTAGCTTGATTATTTCATTTTCTTAGCCATAACATCTTATAATAAAATGCAAAATAACTCCTTCTGTAGCGCAAGAACAGGAACAGGCACTTGCTTCTGCAAGATCTGGCATATACATATCTAGAAATGCTAATAAGTGGCATGCTGTTAATATGTACCTAGGAGGAACAAATAGATTGTTATATGGACATTGTCAGTCAAATTAATTACTACAAATGTTTGCTAATCACCATATCGATGTACATCAGGTAAGGCTCCATCAATTGAATGACATGTGTAGCACCCAAAGTTACTTTACGTATGCGACCTTATGATCTAAATGCTGGATTTGTCATATCTAAATCAAGAGCTTAACAATTCAATCACTCTTTGGGATTGAATAAATAATCTTCAACTTTTTACAAAACAATCTTACTCATCTAGTTTTTTTTTACGGAAAATACACTTATATATAGATTATCGAGGAAGATTACATCCTGCAGCCAAAGCGTCCGCGTATAGTAAATCCAATAGTTCAAGCATAAGAGAAAGTGTAAAATTTTGGGCCGGGTGAGCTAAATGGGCTTTGGCAGCCCAGTCAGCCACCAGGTTAGCTGGACGACGACAGTGCCGCAGAGAGAGGAGGGAGAAGTTTGATAGCCAGAAAAGGGTTTCGTCAATCGCTGGCCACTGCTCCCATGGCGGTGGTCGAATACCGGTCACGATTTCAACAAGCTGAAGACAGTCAGTCTCAAGTTCGAGTGGAGCGTCTTGGAGTCCTCGATGATGAAGATGTTGGAGAGTCAGAGTCAACACCTGGAGTTCTGATTTGAAAGGTGAGCATGCTGAAAAACGTCGGAATAAAATGTCTGTAATGCGACCTTGATCATCTCTACAAATATAGGCCATAGAACCTTCAAATTTTCCCTCTTGATAACTACCGTCGATATTACATTTCAGAACTCCCTTTGTCGGAGGTCCCCAAAGCTGGTCGAGTTGAACAGGGTCGAGGCCAGAGCTTGAGCGACGGGGTGCAGCAACAGAAAACTGATAGGCTGTGGTTTGTGCCAGGGCCGACTCCACTACCATAGAAGGATTTGGAGTCTGATTTCGAAAAATAAAATGACTTCTCTTCTTCCAGATCTGCCAAAATACGGTGGCAACAACCTCTAACCCTGGAGATGGATTAGGTAAGAGTACATATTTAGATAACCACTGCGTAATACTGGAAACTGAGGGTGTAGAGGAGAATAAAGCGAGCTGTGAGTGTGACCAAATTTTGCTTGTCCAAGGACATTGTATAAGTAGATGTTCAATTGTTTTAGGAACAGATTGGCAGCATATTGGGCAGAAGGGGTTTGGAACGATCCGACGGTTGAAGAGGTTAGCTCGGGTTGCAATAGCGTTCTGGTAGACGAAACAGAGGAAAGTACGAATTTTGGGAACTGTCTTCATCGACTAGATTTTTCGCTAGAGACTCTCAGTATTCCGGTAAGGAGTTGAACCATGTGACTCTTGTGGCTGGCTGCTTGACTATAAAATTGCATGGTAGTTGCTTTTAACAGTGTAGATACCAGTCGATGTAGCTGACCATATCAGTTTATCTTCTGAAAATAAGGGTCGGATAGGGAGTGATGTAATTTCTTTAGCAACTTGTGCTTCAAAAAATTCGTGAATCACCGAAGTCTTCCAGGATTGGTTACTCTGGTCAATGATTTCTGCCACTTTAACTAGTTCCGCTCTAGCTATAGGTCCGTAGATGATTCCCATAGGTAACCAGTGATCACCTCGAATTCGTATAGAAGCTCCATTCTCAACAGACTAGCAAAGATTTGGTAAAATAGTATCCTTGCCTTTCAGAATGCTTTGCCACCCCCAAGATGGCCTATTTCCTCGAACAGCCGATAGAAAATTAGAGGAGTGAAAATACAAACCCCTAAACAGAGTTCCCCATAACGAGTCAGGATTAGTTAACATTCGCCAAGCCCGTTTTCCCAAAAGTGCCTTATTTAAAGTCAGCAAATCACGGAATCCCATTCCCCCTTGTATCTTTTGATCTTTCAAGACATCCCATTTCTTCCAATACACACCTCCCTTATTCTGATTAGTTCGCCACCAAAATCTAGTTATGCACTTTTCAATAGATGAACAAATAGAAATAGGCAGTTGAAATATCATCATCGCATACTGTGGAATAGCCTGAATAACATATTTAATTAGGTTTCCTTAACCCCCTTAGAAATGAGCTGCTCCTTCCATCCCTCAAGCTTAGCATTAACTCGTGCAATTATCCATGAGAACACCTCTTTCCTTGATCTGCCCCAGTCTGATGGAAGGCCTAGATATGTTCCAGTCCTTTGTAAAATTGGGATCCGAAGTTCCTCAGCCATATTCTGCTGTAAAGAAATAGGACAGTTCTTGGAAAAAATGAGACCCGATTTATTGCAGTTAATCAGCTAACCAGTAACCACACAATATAAGTTCAAAAGATTTGCTAAATTGTGACATTCTGAAGTAGTGCCAGCTAAAAAGAAGATGGCGTCGTCAACGAAAAATAAGTGTGATAATGTAGGACACCATCTATTCAAACGAAGGCCTTTGAGTTGTCCTAAACTGATAGCTTGGGTAATTAAAGAGGATAAAACATTAGCCACAAGGATAAATAGATAAGGTGAGATGGGATCACCCTGTCTCAGCCCTCGAGTTGGAAAGAAATAGTTTAAGATTTCTCCATTGAACTTCACACCGAGGGATGAAGTGGTGACGCATAGCATAATCCAACCTACCCACCTTGGATGAAAACCTAGTTTAAGGAGATAATCTCGTAAGAAATCCCATTCAACCCTGTCATAGGCTTTTTTCATGTATGTTTTCAGAATAGCATTGAAACTTCTAGTAGTTTGGTGTGTGCGAAAGTGATGAAGAACTTCTTGGACAATAAGGATATTGTCTTGGATCTGGCGGCCTTGAACAAATGTTGATTGTTCCTTAGAAATGAGAATAGGCAATAAGGGTTTGAGGCAATTAGCGAGCACTTTGGATATAACTTTGCATGCGAAGTTACACAAGCTGATGGGCTGGAATTGGTCCAGTGTTTCAGGTTGAGATGTTTTGGGAATGAGGGTGAGAATAGTCTGATTTAGACCTGGAGGCATTTCCTCATATAGCATAAAATTTTGGACTAATTCAAACAGGCTATCTTGAATTGTTTCCCAATGCTCTTGATAAAATAGGCTAGTTAAGCCATCTGGTCCCAGAGCTTTGGTAGCTGCCATTTGGAAAGTAGCTTGGCGAACTTCCTCAAGAGTAAGAGTGGATGTCACTTGATGGTTCATCTCGGGTGTAACAATTGTCGTGCATTGGTCCAGAAGCGGGTGGTAGTTACGATAACCCTCTGAAGTATAGAGTTGAGAAAAATAGGAGAGTGTCATATTCTGGAAGGCTAGGATATCACGTATCTAGTGCTGATTTTCATCTTGTAACATAGTAATGCGATTCCGTTGTCAGTGCTGAATAGTTGATGCATGAAAGAATCGAGTATTTTTATCGCCTAAATTAAGCCATTTAATTCGAGAATGTAAAGCCCAATATTGTTCCTCTTGTTTCCAAGCTTGTCGTATTTCTTCTTTCAAACGTGATACATGTACCTTGTCAATTGGGGAAGTTTGATTGATAAGATGCTTTAATTTGTCTTGCAGGATCACAAGTTTTTGTTGACCATTTGAAAACTTGCGACGGCTCCATCTTTGAAGGGCTGCTGTCACATTCCTCACTTGTCGACTAAAATCAGCGTGTTCTAAGTCAGCTGAAGTCCATGCTTTCGAAATAATATGCCTGCATTCAGGATCTTCATTCCAAAAAGCTTCGAATACAAAAGGCCTACTCAGTTTGTGAATAATTGGTGATGTATTAAGCACAAGGGGACAGTGGTCAGAACCCACTGGTGGGAGGGCAACAACTTCTGCTGTAGGAAACAATAAACGCCAGTCCATCGAGCAAACCATTTGATCAAGTTTGGCCTTTACCAGCTCCTCTCCTGCTCTATTATTTAATCAGGTGAATTTACAACCTTTGCCTTCTAACTCAATAAAAGCACAATAATCTAACATAGTTCGAAATGATTGCATTCGTTGCAACAAGGCAGGTCTTTTACCGATCTTTTCCCAAGGGTAGAGGACTTCGTTAAAATCACCAGCACAGAGCCAAGGAAAGTTATTTTGGGAATGAATGTGGCGAAGATCATCCCATACCACCTAGCGCTGTTGAAATTCTGTAGGAGCGTGAAGAAAGGTAATGCGAATAGTCTTACTTTGCAGGCCAAACTTACAAGTCATGTCTAACCAGTATTTTGTGGCTGTGATCACCTGTAAAGAGATGGGATCATTCCAGAAAGCTGCTAAACCTCCCGCCAGACCAACTGGATCAAGTATATAGGATTGAGAAAAGGTGAGAATTCTCTACACTTGCTTCAGCTTAGCTGCTCAATTTTTAGTTTCCGTAAGAAGTATTATATCGGGCTTTTCAACGATCATCATGACCCTAAGGGTGCAAACTGTCAAGGGATTGCCCAAACCCTGACAATTCCAATAGATAAGCTTCATTTGTCAACAGGTGGCTGTTTAGGGCCAGCCACTAGAGCCCGAACTTCATTCTCATTTGCTAGGAAAACAGGAGCATCCATTAAGTGTAGGTTAGGAGGTTCCACAATGAAAACACTATTGGATTCATATGGATTATATCTTCACTGTTTTTTGGCCGAGCCTAGAAGAGGTTTCAACCGAGGATTATTCTGCTTCATTGATGTTTTGCAGTCCATAGGCGAGGATTGAACTCCCTTTAGCTTTTGGTCAGCAGGTACAAGGGCTGTACTATGCATAACCAGTGGGAGTTGGGATGGTGAAGAAGGTACAGTAGACTCAGAACGGTAACCTTCGAACTCCTTGTTTGGATTTTCACCCATAATTGTAGATGGAGGAGGCAACAATTGAGCCGTAGTTACCTGTGCAGGGGGAGTTTCAGGAATAATTTCTTCTGCTTGCTTTGATGAATCTAGTGGGGCATAAAAGAGTTTCCAGTAAGGACTATGCATTTTGGCCTCGGCTCGGAGCCATGGCCCATAGGCCATCTTTTCTCATCCCTCATGTTTATCTTTAGTGTAGGGAACATCCTTGCAGTACATCGCGTAATGCCCGAGCTTGCCATAGGAGAAGCAGAAATGAGAAAGTCATTCATATCGGAAATCTAGCCAAAAAGGCTTGCCCTGTATTCGTATTAATTTCCCTATGACAAGAGGTGTATGCACGTTAAGTTGAACACGAACTCTTCCTACTTTAGACAGTTGGCCTTCCTTTGAATCCGTCTTCACGTCTTTAATCTCACCAAGTTGTTGTACAGCTTTTATTAACATACACTCTAAAGACCATTCTAAAGGTAATCCAATGACTTGGACACAAAATTCACAGGTTGAGAAATCATAATAGTATAGGGGGGTATTGGGAATCCAGGGTTTGAAAATAACCAAGTGGCCGGAAAAAAGCCAATGTCCTCCATCAAGAACTTTGAAATTAACATACGCTCTTTGCATATCCGCGTTGGTCTTAAACTTTGCAATGTAGAAACCTGTCTCACTTTGTGTTATATCTACAGAATCTATATGCCATGCTTTCTGGAGCTTGGTTTGAAGTGCTGGAAGATTGATAGATGGGTCGGACAAAATTTTGGCAACTAGTGTTAAACGGCATTCCTCTACCGTGTCAGTGGGTGGAGCTTCATCCCAATCTTCAATAATTTGTTCAGTAGTGAGACGACTCAGGCTAGAACAGAGAGCAGCTAGACGTGAAGATTGGGCCAGTTCATTCGAAGCCATGTCGAATGGAACCACTTCCAGTGAAGCGAAAAATAGAAATAGAGACCACGACGAGGATAGCAGATGGAGAGTAACAACAATTCAATACCATTCATGACAATCACCAAGAAGGATAGACATGCGGAAGCTAACCACTGACAATTGGCGCACAATTTCGCATATGCAACATGGTTTTGAGTCCGACGGAAGTGAACGATGAGCCCGATGTAGGAAGAGTTCAAGCCATGCAGTCAGTCGCAGGTGGGAAGGGAGAAAACATAACCAGAATTGTAGATTCTGGATAAGTTGCCAAGTCGAGAAAACTGATGTACAAGGTGGGTTAAAGTACTGTAGAGAACTGATGGTATTTTTTAGATACCTAAAAATTCCAATAACTCGTGTGCCAATCAATGTATCACATCGGTTTAATTAGTCTAAGGGTATTGACGGGCCTGTTCCATTAGGGTTCCCACTTATACTTGACCCTTGTAGGACATGAATGTATATGTTTTTTTGTGATTCAATCTGAGGCTCCCCTCGCATAAAATCCAAGCTTAAAAAACGGGTGGAGTTGATTTTTTTTTTCTGTTGCATAGTCATCCTAAATTATCTCGGCCCAAATTTTAGCATGGTTAATGCATATTTAGCTACACCGCACCATGGACCAATTTATGTGCTGAATTTTCACTTAGGAAACATACCATTTTAAGGAGTCTTCACAAACCCGCATAGATCCATGCCATTTTAAGGAATTTTTATAAACCCGTGTTGATCCATTCCCACTATACAGCGTTGTCCATCATGCCTCTCTAACTATTGTGTCCACAGGCCCTAGGTCTTAGGCTGTCTAGAGAACACAGCCCCGGATTTAGCACTTAAGGTATACTTCCACTATTAGATGAGACAATTAAGGAGAAAGTCTTGTTCGGTGATAATTCCAAAATTCTTATCAAAGGCAAAAGTATAATTCTGACTCGTTTTAAAGAATGGTGCACATCAGCTTACTACTAATGTTTATTATGTACCAAAAATGTCAAGTAATATCTCGAGTTTGGGATAATACTAGAGAAAGGCTATATTGTTTGCATGAAAGCTTTGTTCTAAGAGATCAGAATAATAAACTAATTGCAAATGCGAAGATGTCGAAGAACAAGATTTTTATTCTCAATATAAAAAATGAAATGACTTGATGTTTTGAAGGCATCCATGATGAAGGAATTTGAAATGACGTATAATGATCTCATAAATTATTAATTTGGCATAAAAGTGAAGCAAAGTGCAAGTGGGATTCTTATTTCCCAAAAAGGTTATGCAGAAAGCATACTTGAAAAATGAGATGCAAACACCATGAGTGCCAAAACTTAGTACATGGGGACATTTAAGTGTCAAAAAGTTCAAAAGATACAATTAAATGCCAAAATCGGAGAAAAAAATGAATACTTAAATTTCAACGGCAAGAAATTCTAATCAGATTGTTGACATGGCATTTTTTCGGCAAGATAAATGCAAAACGACGTCGTTTTTGGTGTTGATGTGGCTGAATCAGTCCAAAGTCATTTGTGGTGCCAATGTTGTCTTAAAATTTAATATTAATATAAATATTAATTAAAATAAATTTAAAGAAGAAAAGATCTACAGCAGCATTCAACAAGGGCTTGCATGGCCCTCGTTGCCATTGACGACAATGGGGCAAGGTTTGGCCAGGATCACCAGCCCCTAGGCAATGGCTAGTGACCTTGGCCGACCACCGGCGACCTCGGTCGACCATCCCCAATGTCGGTGGCAAGGATTAAGACCCTCATTGAACGTGTTTGCCATTTTATATTATTATATTATCTTTATTTTTATTTAAATAATTTAGTTTTTAACTTATTTTTAATTAATATTAAATTCATAAATTTAGGAGTAAAACGATTTCGTTTTGCACCTTCATTGTAGAGTTGGCTTTTGATGAGCCACGTAGACCACATATATAATTAAAAAAGAAAATTCCACGTCAAATTTCTTGCTACTCTCGCCGGACTTAACACTAAAGTGTCTTAATTTTCAAAAAAAAGTGGTACTTAAGTGTGTTGATACCTGATTTTTAGTCGACGCGTCATTAAATTTCTCGACCAAAAAGTGTCATTTTTCATTTCTTTCTTTTCATTGTCGTTTTTAAGTAGTTTTTAGCTCATTTTCAAGTAAAACCATAACAGTCAAATGGTTAACTTTCAGGTTGACTTTTTACCCAAAAAAAAAAAATTCACTTAACTTTAATTTCACTTTTTTCAAATCAATTTCTTGAAAATTCAAAGATTTGACAAAAAAAAACGACATTTTAGGAAAAGTCAACTAAATGATTGACTTTTTGATCAAACTTTTGACCAAAAAAATAAAAAAAAATGCACAAATACATTTCTTTTAATGCCAATTTGACTTTTGTGTCAAAAAATTCACAAAATTCGATTAGGAACCTTGATTTTTGAATTTTTCAATTTTAGGTTCTAAATCGACAAAAAATAAAATTACTTTTATTCTAGTCATAATTAGGTGCAGTTTCTTTGTCGATATTTGGTTTTGGGACTGTTTGAAATCTGCGTGCACATCCAATTTCACAATTTATTCAATTGAAATGCGAATTGTCGTTTTGAACCCTAATTAGGGGACCGAAATCAATTCTTCATGACTTGTGAACGGACGATTGCATTTCACTCATTTTTTTAGATAAGTCTAATTCCGGGGTCAATTTTGAGAGATTCACTTGGCACATTCTAGTTTGGTCGATTTGACTTATTCAAAGGTTAGGAAAACTAGCTAAGATGCTTCAATTGATAGAATTTGACTTGGCCCATTCTAGACTAGGATGTAATTGAAATAATTGAGCTTCAATTTGGCCAATTGAGGTTCAATTAAAAATATGAGTTTAGCTTGTGACCTCACTTCAATAGGCATTCGATGCATTTAAATATTTTGTGCATAAATAGTCGATTTGAGATAGCCCAATTGCATCTCATTTGATCCGATTCATGTAGAAATATTTGATTTTGTTTAAATTCGGTAAAACCAGAAAAATCATAATAAAATTCAAACAAAAATTCAAACCGGTCAACCCAATGTTGACCATCGTTGACCATATTTGACAAGTGTTGACCGGCAAATTTCTCTAGGTCATTTTTTGGCCGGAAACCACCCGCAGCTAACCCACTTCATGGTCAATGCATTTATGCCCTTAATTTTCAAGTTTTGAAATTTTCCCCAGATTTATGAAATTTGCAAATTTGCCCCCCAAGTTTGATTATATTACAAAAGGAACCCAACTAATCCCTTACCTCAAGATTAGATCATCACCGTCCATTGAGAATGCCTCATGACCATTCAATTTAGACATGTGATGGATTTGGGTGTCATCATAGAGCTATTAAATTTATTAAGAAGAAATATAGCATCATAACCCTTTGATCGATCCAAGGGCTAAGATGGCCTCTCTCATGCACATATAAATATAAATTTCCTTTGAAAAAATTTGAGAGGGGGCATTTTTTTCAGATCTGTTTTCTCTCACGAAAAACTCTCTCTCCCCATCGACTTTCTCCCTCTCATCTTTGCACGCAATTTTTTTTCCTTTGGTGCACCACCCCTCGCCGGCATTCAACCTCTCGCCGACGATCTCTCTGGTGCTGCCAACCACCACAACGTTCCTCTACCCTTCCTCGAGTTCCAAGTAGTCGCCGTTGGTCTTTTGGTGCCCAATCTAATGGCTGTTTTGTCCAGCAACAAATTAAAGCAAATTTGGCATTGTCTTCAGCATCTCTAGCGATCTCAGTCCCTCTAAGACAGTCATTGACATTCCCAGGTGTCACGGTGGCTCGGTGATAGTACACAGGAGTTCGTTTCATGCAAAAAACATTAAGAGGTAAGCTCTTTGGCCTCGAGCTCAATGAAGCAAGGTCTCAATAGGAGATTGAGGCTAGAATTCATCTTAAATCTATTCCGTTTGGATTTCTAATTTTTATATTTTTTTTATTATTGACTTTTGGGTTGAGTTTTGGAATAACTTTTCTTCATTAAAGTTTCTCGTACAGGTGTTGTGCATGTCTTGTATTTTTTTTTCAAAATTTTTAGACATGTTTAGCTAGGTCAAAATTGCCTAAATCTGAACATAGGTCAATCTATCTTGCATTTGTCGGAGATTTGTTTTGATGAAATTGAGTCCATAAATGCACATATTTGGTCACAAATCCTTCATAAAATTTGAAATACATGATATATATATATATATATATTATATGTTCAATTGACGCATGACATTGGGAAAGTGAGTTAATTGTGTGCACTAAAATAAAAGGTACTGTAGCAACATGTGTTGGACATATAGTTTGTTTGTTTTTCCATTTTTGCCATGACTCATCATCTTAATTGAGTTTTGACATCTTAATGAGAAATCTTCATCATCGTATGCTCTGTTTGTGAGATTTTTGGTAGGATTTATGCATGTTTTGAGGATGGCTAAAATCATGTTTGTTCTGTAAACTTAATGCTGAAATAAAACATTGTCATATACACACTTTTCCATGCTTGTTTGAGTCATCTTGGATCAAATCTTATGATCATGCCTCCTTGATGATTGAACTACATGTTGCAAGGTTTGCATACATGTTTAAGTCATGTCATTTGAGTTGCATCTTGCACATTAAATTTGTCTCACAAAAAGTGTTCATCACACTTAGAATTCTCAAGCATACCATTAGGAATCATGAATCATCTCATAATGTCATTTAAATTGTAAGACATTTTGCATACCGATTTAGGATTAGATGACTATCCAAACTTTCCATCGCATCCAATCCTATGTCCCATGTGATTTTTTCATGCCGTTTGTGCATTCTTTGAGTAATTTTAAGGTTTTCTAATAAATGATTATGTTTTGTTTTCTTTGTTACTGATGCGCACACTTTTAGAGATCTCAATTTTAGGATACCAAATTGACATAGTTTGGACTTGAGCTCTTCTAGGAAGACATAGGACACACTAAGAAGTTTCTAATGCCATTGCTTTCATGCCATTTGCTTATCGTTTCGACTATTTTCCATTTTTTTCAAAGCCAAAATACAATCCAGACAAGGGATCAAATTCGGACCCTTGTTCTAACCCATGTTAGGATAGACCGTTGATATTTTTGTTTCATTTTTTTTATTTGGAATTTGAACTTGACCTCTTAATGAAACTCTCTTGTTATCATGTGATGACATGATCATTCTTTCTCAAATCATTTGAAAGATAGTTATATTACCAGATGAATATTCTTTGTTGTTTTAGAAAGTATTAAACAAGAATTACTCGTGAGTCGTCCATACGAATGTCAATTCCAAAAGAAATAAGTTCTTGTACATTGATAATGTTAACCATTACAGAATCAACCATCTAAATAATTACAAAAGCTAATTAATTACCTAAAAGTGAATATAACTGGTAATAGTGCCTACAGTTGGAGAAAGATACTGCAAGTTAGGCCTCTTCTTAAGCCTCATGTTGGATGCTCGATTGGTAATGGCCAATAAGCGTGCCTTTGGCACGATAACTGACACTCATATGGCTGTCTCTTCTTATCAGTATCCTAAAAGAATAGCCTATGATGCTGGTCTAAGCCTCCATGCAAAGGTTAGCGAGATGTCCGCGACTCTAATTGGGCATGGTCTCGTACCAAATGAGAACCTAATGGGAATTTAAGCTGCTATTTGAGATACTCATCCTAATCACCTAGCCGAGTTCTATGTCACAGAAAATGAATCCATAAATGGTTCGTTTTCTAATGTGACAATTCCAGGAAAATATGGCAGCAGATACTTGAATAGTGGGAGACAAATGCCCCCATTACGTTCCCGATTTCGTTATCTCGACTCACTGGCTCCTATACTGATGACAACAATTTGAAGAGTCTTTATTCTCAATAAAGATTACAAGCCACCAAAAACAAATGGAAAGAAAACATAGGCTTTATTCCCATTCCACTTTCTCTATCCCCGGCTGACAAACAAGGCATGATGATTCATAGTTCAATTTACAAAAGTTTCAAGAATAGATATCATCCAACAAGTTTGCTGTATGAAATGTAAATAAACTCAGTTGCACTGATTGGATAAACCAAGTCAGATATTTGTGAAGAAACATTCGAACTAATGCATGTCATTTTATGCTCTTCCTTAAATCATGGATGCATGAGCTGGTGCAAAGTGATGGCTCTCTTTCTCAACTAATCAAAGCAATCCTCCCCTCAAGCAGATTTGCCTCTTGTAGGAGTCTCTTCATCACTCACTAAATGCGTCATCTTTGTTCTCACTGCTTGACTGCAAGGATTTCTCCCCTCCAAGTTCGCTTTCTATAAAAAAAATATAAAAAAAATAATCAAATAATTATCATATGTAAGGAGCTCATATTTTCTCTTAAGTTGTAAGATTTGCTTCAATGGAATAACCTTGTGCCCCTGATCCACTACAAAAGAAGTTTGTGAAGTTGTTGCGCGATTCCTCCAAAAAACGTTTAATGGTGGTTTCTGAATTTGCGTTTTCAACACTGGTATAGTCAACACTTCTGCCAACATACATTGCTAGATAATTCATTTGATCTCCTTGCAATGTCTAAAAGATAACAAAGCACTCGAATATACAGTACTTCTTTCGAAACTTTGATACTATTAAGGAAAGTAGAATTAACAAAAGTTTTGAATATGCAGTTACCAAATCTAATTTTCCATTTGCAGGTCGTCTACATTCAATATGCCACTCTTGAAGCCTCTCTTCAAATGAAGATTGATGTTGGATATTTTGCAACCAATAGTTAATAGTGGCATCACAAAAATGAATGAACTCTAAAGATTTATACATATATAAATTGAGATATTGATGTGAATTTAAATGTAAAAACATAGAGAAGAAATTCTAGAAGACACCTTGCTCGAGTCTATCCCAATTTAACAATCTGGGGGTAGTACGAAAGATACAATCTCTTCCCCAACTAGTGTGCTTTTATCCCTAGTTTTGGCTTTGGATGAAGATGGATTTGATTGTGCCTAGGATTTAATCATATGTCATTTATCAATCAATATTCACTCCAACTCGGAAATGTTGTCCAAATCTTCACAATCCATATGTGAACAATGTATAAAAAATCATCGAAATAAAAATTACCTTGATATTCAAGGCATTTATCCCGCCATAGTCCGGTATACAATACGATTTTTGATCCGGGTCAAGGACCTCATCTGAACTTTTTCTCAATTGTGAAGCAACTTCCTACGATCAAGAATCATCGGTATTATACCTTATTATCAAAGAATGAAATATTTATGACTTATAGTCAAAGTCAAACAATTGTGAACATATGTACTACATTTATACATAGATCATGTAGTTGTAACTTTTTGCAAATGAAATCAAGTTGCGCACTTCATGTATACATTCGGGTTTATCAAATATACTTCAAAAATCAAGATGGAGTCATGTGCATCACAATGCTATGCTATGTCAATCTTTTTGTGAAGACTTCAGCATTCAAAAACTAAGTATTGAAAATTATTGCATTTGTGTCATAGTCTATCTCACAAAATATCAAAGAACAAAATAAACCTGACAAGATATTTATATCCAAAAAATAACTTTATAGAAAGTTATAACTTACATTGACTATTGCTCTAAGAGATGTATAAACTTGGTCATGTTCTCCTCCTTGATTTCAAATGCCTTGTTTCTTTGAACCACATGCTTCATTCGATCCAATCATAACATGAGACTTGTTTATAGTGGAGACTGACCAATTAACCTGTAAGGATGAAAGAGGTAGAAAAGTATAGGATATGAGTAAAAAAATTATCAAAGCATATACAACTATGTTAGTCATTAAATGCTACCCAATGATTCAAAAGGGAAAAAAAATATATGCTGCAAAATAGGATCTTGAACTATATTCATTATATTACCCTAATATAGGATTCTCACTATTTGAGCATTATCATGTAATTGTAATTATGCATTTAGATATCTTTATATATGATGGGACTAAATCTCTATGCACTAGAAGAATAGACACTAATGTTCAAGGTTCTAGTTTGACTATACACATTAGTAATGTATATGGAACTCATTTCCTTTAACCAGTATTATTCCTTCTATATTAATAATGTTTACCATGACAAATTTTATTGTGCGATTAATTACAAAATCTAATAAAGATTTGGCATTTCAAAGAACTGTCATTTGTGTTATTGTCCAACGAATAACGAATAACATTCATTAATCGAACTATGTAAAGGGTTGTACATTCAAACCACCAAAACCTAGAACAAGATTATCTATCCTTCCAATGTATATAAGCAAAAGCAACCTATTGGCCATTTTAATTCTATCATATGCAAAATCATATTCCGGTATACATGCATTTTATAAATCTGCATACTCATAAAAAAAATATGGACGCACCAAAGACATATGAACATATTGATATTGATACATGTAAATATATATGTAATTTTTTTTGTCAATAAAAGATTTAAACATTTTTTAATCATTTTATACTATAAAGAAATTGAAAAATTGTCCAAAATGTCTCAATTCCAGTGGTCGATTCAATCATAAACCTTTAAATTTTACCAATTTAGTCAGAAATATTTGGACAATATGCTAATGTAATTTTTCCAATCAATTTTAAGTAGAAATCGCAAACATGGACACCGCCATCTTATGTGACTCAGCCAATACTGACGTAAACAACTCTTGCGATTCTTTAAAAAAATTTCTACAATTTTCTTTTTTTTTTCCTTTTTTCTTTGCTTTTCTTTTTTCCTTCACTAGCTAATTGGGGCCCCGGCAACATCAAATAGGCAAGGATCGTGATGCCCTTGCCTATGGCTAACAAACCCGCCAAGTAGAAATTCAATGAAGGAAAAAAAAAAAGAACAAAAAAGCAAAGGAAAAATTAAAAAAAAATCAGAATTTTTAAAATGAAAAGGAAAAAATCATCCACATAAACAATTTTGCAAATCCTCAAAAGATTTAGGACTAAATTGAAAAAATTGAAAAGTTTATAACTGAACTAGCCATCATATAATAGGTTTAGGACTTTTTGGACAATTTTTCAAAATAAAATTCAACCAAAAATTAATCGTTAGAATAAATATTTAGATTTGCATGCACTTAAAAAATAGAATTAGATTCTAACTTGATAGAAGTTAAGTTTGTAGAATCAATTCACAGATCTAGATGATGGAGTTGTGGTCAATCAAATCTTAACTCTATCATAAACCAAATGAGGTTGCTTGAGAGCATAGGAATTATTTTTTTTTTATCTATTATCAATCATAAAATTTGGTTTATTTTCCATAAAAAAAATCCATTTCTTTGTATTTGAAAAACGAATACCTGGTCAATAACCTAGTACAAAGGTCAATTGGGACATACCTCAATCATTTTTGATTGATCTGCAGTTGTCTTTGGAGATGATACCCCAGATAATCCATCTTGGAATTTCTCTTGCGGTGAGGTTGGTGGGGTTGAAATTTTAGGGTCTTCCATTTGAAAGAGAGGAGACAGTAGATGTAGAGAATAAAATGGTCAATATTTCAAAGAACGCAGTTAAATAGAGCCAAACAAATTTGCCTATTTATTATGTTCAACTAGTACATTTACATCAATGCAATCTCATGAAATTTAATTTACCTAAATTGGCGGTCAAAAAGATCTTAAAAGCTAAATTGAATCTGACCCTACTAAATTATAACCTTTTTCATAAATGCAAAGCCAAATATAATCATTAGGTACACGAACCTACGTTATGTGTATTGCTTATTACAAAGGAAACTTCAAATGAGTTTGGGCAAGTGAAACTTGGAAAAACATATCCACTTTCTTGACTTTTAATTGATTTATGGAAAATACGATTATTTGAAATTATTTAGGCGCTTTTGCGGCAGAGAGAGAGAGAGAGAGCCAAAGGAATTTTAGGAATGTAAACTAGCACCAGTTCATGTGTGATTAGAAATACTGTAATCAGAATTAACATTTAAGAGATTACCAAATTTTATGGATGTAAGTGGTCAAATGTAAAGAGGTCTCAGGACACGCATTGATCCTTATCTCTTATGCATTTCAAATTCAAACCTCGAATGCTCATTAGACTAAAGAATTAAATGCCAGATTTTGCATTTTTGACTTCGATGAATGGCCTTGGCCTTTTGTAGGGATCATTAAAACCGTAATCAGATCACATTAACTACAACGAACGATGAATTTAGCCCAATCGTTTCAAATATCTAGCAGCATCTTATTAGCAAATGAACTCCATTTTCGGTGCGACGAAAGGAACATACCCTTACTCCTACAAGTTTGGAATAAAATTTTATTATAGGCTTGATAAGAGTGAAGGAGATCACATGTTCGCTTGCAAAGCTAGTTTGTATCTTGTTAATATTGGGATAATTGTCTAAAAAGTCCTAAACCTAGGCCCTGTTTGGTTCAGCATTTCTAAGGGGCTTTGAGCCCCCAAAGCCCCTTGGAAATTTTTTTGGTGTTTGGTTCAACATTTGGAGGTCTCCTTGACCAAATACTTGGCTTTGAAATGTTGAAAGCCTAGAGCAGGTGGGGACCTTCTACTTCCTCTGGCTGGCCGGCGAGGCTCACCTCCGCTGGCCGGAGGCGAGGGTCAAAGAGGTCAACCTCACTGGCCACTAGCAAGGGTGAGGCCTCGCCAAATCTGGCGAGGTCAGCCTCGCTAGCCACTAGCAAGGGGCAAGCCTTGCCAGCCCTCGCCTTTGGCTGGTGCCGGCCAGCCAGAGGAAGAAGAATGTGAGAAAAGAAAAAAGAAAAAAAGAAGAATTAAAAAATTGAAAAATATATATTAAAAAATTCGAAAAACAAAAATATTTAAAATATTTAAAAATTGCCAAATTCGTGTTCGCCAGCCAGTTGTCCCCCACCGGCGTCCACGTTAGCACCGACCGGCCAATTTTGGCCGAATGAACTGAATTGGCACGGTTATAAAAGGTTTAGGACTAAATTGGCCAAAAAAAAATTATGACTAAATTAGCACAATTGCAATTGATTTAGGACTTTTTGGTAATTCTGCCCATGATCATTCATTCTCAATTCATTTGAAAGATAGTTATATTGCCATATCTATATTCTTTTTTGTTTGTTGGTAAAAGGTAATAACTATAAGGAGGAAAGGCTAGATGCATATTCTTAGTTGTTTTAGAAAGTATTAAACAAGAATGACTCATGAAGTTGTCCATACGAATGTCAATTCCAAAAAGTCAAAAAATATCCACGACGATATTTTTAGTTTATCATTTGATAATGAAATAGTGAGCTACGAAAAGTAACGATACCAATTAAAAGAAATAAGTTCCTTGTACATTGATAATGTTAATCATACAGAATCAACCATCTAAATAATTACAAAAGCTAATTAATTACCTAGAAGTGAATATAACTGGTAATAGTGCCTACGGTTGGCGAAAGATACTGCAAGTTAGGCCTCTTCTTAAGCCTCATGTTGGATGCTCGATTGGTAATGGCCAATAAGTGTGCCTTTGGCACGATAACTGACTCATATGGCTGTCTCTTCTTATCAGTATCCTAAAAGAATAGCCTATGATGCTGGTCTAAGACTCCATGCCAAGGTTAGCGAGATGTCCGCGGCTCTTATTGGGCATGGTCTCGTACCAAATGAGAACCTGATGGGAATTTAAGCTGTTATTTGAGATACTGAACCTAATCACCTAGCCGAGTTCAATGTCATAGAAAATGAATCCAGAAATGGTTTGTTTTCTAATGCGATAATTCCAGGAAACTATGGCAGCGGATACTTGAATAGTGGGAGATAAATACCCCCATACGTTCCCAATTTCGTTATTTCGACTCACCAGCTCCTATACTGATGAAAAAAATTTAAAGAGTCTTTAATCGCAATAAAGATTATAAGCCACCAAAAACAACTTGAAAGAAATCATAGGCTTTATTCTCATTCCACTTTCTCTATCCTCGGCTGACAAACAAGGCTTGATGATTCATAGTTCAATTTACAAAAGTTTCAAGAACATATATCATCCAACAAGTTTGTTGTATGAAATGTAAATAAACTTAGTTGCACTGATTCGATAAACCAAGTCAGATATTTGTGAAGAAACATTCAAACTAATGCATGTCATTTTATGCTCTTCCTTAAATCATGGATGCATGAGCTGGTGCAAAGTGATGGCTCCCTTTCTCAACTAATCAAAGCAATCCTCCCCTCAAGCAGATTTGCCTCTTGTAGGAGTCTCTTCATCACTAAATGCATCATCTTTGTTCTCACGGCTTGACTTCAAGGATTTCTCCCCTCCAAGTTCGCTTTCAATAAAAAAAATCAAATAATCAAATAATTAACATATATAAGGAGCTCATTTTTTTCTTAAGTTGTAAGATTTGCTTCAAAGGAATAACCTTGCGCCCCTGATCCACTACAGAAGAAGTTTGTGAGGTTGTTGTGCGATTCCTCCAAAAAACATTTAATGTTGGTTTCTGAGTTTGTGTTTTCAACACTGGTATAGTCAACACTTCTGCTAGATTCAAGTTGAGCATTCGGAAACTTCTCTGCATTAAAGATCATAAATAACTTGGATGGAGGAATTTCTTCTTTCTTGGAAGACATATTTCTCTTCGATGAACCTTTTGATGCAGTACTAGGACCTTGCTCTTGAATTGGCACCCAAATGAAGTGTCACTAAATAAAAAATAACTAGTTCACATTTTACTTATTTAGAGTTTTGATAACTCACTTGTATAGAATGATTCCCTGATGTCCTTAGCAATGAAAGCCTCCATTATAAACTCAACAACCTCAATAGTTGAGCGAAACATCCTACTTGACTGTCCATGATGATAGAACTGCAAAGATAGTAGATTTTGTTAGCTTCATTATCGAATAAATTCCCAAAAATCATGGGCAAAGCTATTACTCATCAAAAGGTGTAAAGAAAGTTTGAGTACACTTAATAATCAAATAGGTGATAAAGTAAAAGTAAGATATTTCTCAATCCTTTATGCCAACATACATTGCTAGATAATTCATTTGATCTCCTTGCAATGTCTAAAAGATAACAAATCACTCGAATATACAGTACTTCTTTCGAAACTTTGATACTATTAAGGAAATCAGAATCAACAAAAGTTTTGAATATGCAATTACCAAATCTAATTTTCCATTTGCACATTCAATATGCCACTCTTGAAGCCTCTCTTCACATGAAGATTGATGTTGGATATTCTGCAACCAATAGTTAATAGCAACATCACAAAAATGAATGAACTCTAAAAAATATAGATATATAAATTGAGATATTGATGTGAATTTAAATGTAAAAAAATTGAGAAGAAATTCTAGAAGCCACCTTGCTCGAGTCTGTCCCAATTTGACAATCTAGGGGTAGTACAAAAGATACAATCTCTTCCCCAACTAGCGTGCTTTTAGCCCTAGTTTTGGCTTTGGCTAAAGATGGACTTGATTGTGCCTAGGATTTAATCATATGTCATTTATCAATCAATATTCACTCCAACTCAGAAATGTTGTTCAAATCTTCACAATGCATATGTGAACAATGTATAAAAAAATCATCGAAATAAAAATTACCTCGATATTCGATGCATTTATCCCGCCATAATGTTTTGGTATACAATATGATATCGGATCCGGATCAACCACCTCATCTGAATTTTTTCTCAATTGTGACGCAACTTCCTACAATCACGAATCATCAGTATTATACCTAATTATTAGAGAATGGAATATTTATGACTTATAGTCAAAATCAAACAATTGTGAACATATGCACTATATTTATACATAGATCATGTATTTGTAACTTTTTCCAAATGAAATCTAGTTGCACACTTCATATATACATCCAAGTTTATCCAATATACTTCAAAAATCAAGATGAATGAGGCATGTGCATCACGATGCTATACTATGTCAATCTTTTTGTGAAGACTTCCGCATTCAAAAACTAAGTATTGAACCTCATAAAAGAAAAATTGAAAAAGCCATACTCTATAATAGAAAAAAAAATTGCATTTGTGTCATAGTCTATCTCACGAAATATCAAAGAACAAAATAAACTTTACAAGATATTCATATCCAAAAAATAACTTTATAGAAAGTTATAACTTACATTGACTATTGCTCTAAGTGATGTATACACTCGGTCAGGCTCTCCTCCTTGATTTGGAATGTCTTTTTTCTTTGAACCACATGCTTCATTCGGTCCAATCATAACACGAGACTTGTTTATAGTGGAGACTAACCAATTAACCTACAAGGATGAAAGAGGTAGAAAAGTACAGGATATGAGTAAACAAATTATCAAAGCATATACAACTATGTTAATCATTAAATGCTACCAAACGATTCGAAATGGAAAAAAATAGGATCTTGAACTATATTCATTATATTACCCTAATATAGGATTCTCACTATTTGAGCATTATCATGTAATTGCAAATATGCATTTAGATATCTTTCTATATGATGAGACTAAATTTCTATGCACTAGAAGAATAGACACTAATGTTCAAGGTGCTGGTTTGACTGAACACATTATCAATGTTTATGGAACTCATTTCCTTTAACCGGTATTATTCCTTCTATATTAATAATGTTTACCATGACAAATTTTACGATGTGATTAATTACAAAATCTAATAAAGATTTGGCATTTCAAAGAACTGTCATTTTTGTTATTGTCCAACAAATAACGAATAACAGATAACGATTCATTAATTGAACTATTTAAAGGGTAGTACATTCTTTTTTTTCTTTTTTTTTTTTGGGTCGGTAAAGGGTAGTACATTCAAACCGCCAACCCTAGAACAAGATTATCTATCCTTCCAATGTATATAAGCAAAAGCAACCTATTGGCCATTTTAATTCTATCATCCGCAAAATCATATTCCGGTATACATGCATTTTATAAATCTGCATACTCATTAAAAATATATATATATATATGGACGCACCAAAGACATATGAGTATATATTTAATTTTTTTGTCAATAAAAGATTTGAACATTTTTTAGATAGTTTATACACTAACAAAATTGAAAAATTGTCCAAAAAGTCTCAAATCCAACGGTCGATTCAATCATAAACCTTTAAATTTTGCCAATTTAGTCAGAAACATTTTGACAATATGCTATTGTAATTTTTGCAATCAATTTTAGGTAGAAATCACTGACATAAATACCGTCATCCTACGTGACTCAGCTAATGCTGACGTAAACAACTTTTGCAATTTTTTTTTTTAATTTCTACATTTTTCTTTTCTTTGCTTTTTTCCTTCACTAGCTAATTAGGGGCCCGGCAACATCAAATAGGCGAGGATCATGATGCCCTTGCCTATGGCTAACAACCCCGTCAAGTAGAAATTCAATGAAGGAAGAAAAAAAAAGAACAAAAAAGCAAAGGAAATTTCAGAAAGAAATTCAGAAATTTTGAAATAAAAAGGAAAAATCACCCACATAAACAATTTTCGGCCAAAATTGGCCAGAAGGACTTGCAAATCCTCAAAAAATTTAGGACTAAATTGAAAAAAATTGAAAAGTTTATAACTGAACTAGCCATCATATAATAGGTTTAGGACTTTTTGGACAATTTTTCAAAATAAAATTCAACCAAAAATTAATCGTTAGAATAAATATTTAGATTTGCATGCACTTGAAAAATAGAATTAGATTCTAACTTGATAGAAGTTAAGGTTATAGAATCAATTCATAGATCTAGATGATGGAGTTGTGGTCAATTAAATCTTAACTCTATCATAAACTAAATGAGGTTGCTTGAGAGCATAGGAATTATTTTATTATTATCTATTATCAATCATAAAATTTGGTTTACTTTTCCATAAATAAATAAAAAAAATCCATTTCTTTGTATTTGAAAACGAATACCTGGTCAATAACCTAGTACAAAGGTCAATTGAGTTATACCTCAATCATTTTCGATTGATCTGCACTTGTCTTTGGAGATGATACCCCAGATAATCCATCTTGGAATTGCTCTTGCGGTGAGGTAGGTGGGGTTGGCATTTTAGGGTCTTCCATTTGAAAGAGAGGAGACAATAGATGTAGAGAATAAAATGGTCAATATTTTAAAGAACGCAGTTAAATAGAGCCAAACAATTTTGCCTTTTTATTCTGTTGCACTAGTACATGGACATCAATGCAATCTCATGAAATTTAATTTACTTAAGTTGGTAGTCAAAAAGAGCTAATTAGCCTCTCATATTCGCATAAAAGCTAAATTGAATCTAACCCTACTAAATTATAACCTTTTTCATAAATGCAAAGCCAAGTATAATCATTAGGTACACTTACATAACTTACAATTCTGAATTATTGTCTAAATCAAAGAATTGGGAATATATGTATTCTATTCATACATAACTTGTGTAGCTATAACTTTTTACAAATGAAGCTTTGGAGTGTCCTTCACAACTATATCAAGCTTATCAAATATGCTTCAAGAATCAAGATGAAGAAATTTTGAGTGCCTTGCAGTGTATTTTGTGGATCATTCTATCTCGTGTTCTATCAATCTTTTCATGAAGTTATTGGCATTCAAAAGCTAAGTGTTGAACCTCTTAGAAGTGAATTGGAAAACACCATACTCTATAATTGTAAAATTGCGTTTATGTCGTCGTCTATCTCCCGAAATATCACAAAACAATTACATCTACTACTTGTATCCAAAAAGACTTAACAAAAAGTTAATTTACATTACATCCACTATCATTGTTACTAATGTAAACCATTCTATATAATTGTATAATTGAGTTCATGTCATGGACTACATCACAAAGTTTCAAAAGACAATATAAAACTCGCACTGAATATCTATATGTTAAAAAACTCAATAGAAAGTTAACTTACATGTACTACTGCCTTAAGTGATGCATATAGTTGATCTCTTGGTCCTTGATTAGGAATGTCAAGCTTTTCCGAACCACGTGATTCATTCGATCCCTTTGAAATAGGAGCGTTATCTGGAGCTGAGAGTGACCTATTGACCTACACGGATGAGAAAGATAGAGAAAGACAAAGCATGAGTAAAGCAAATAAATAAACATATACGATTATATTGAGCATTAAAAGCAGCCTAACAGTTCAAAGTGGTAAAACATATATGTCATGAAATAGGATCTTCAACTATATTCATTATCTCAAAGAAATCAAACATTTGTTAAACTATTATCAAGATGTTAAGCAACTCATGCTTGACAGTTCAATAATAAAAGTAAAACCACTAAACCAACCACATTCGATAAAGTTTAAGAACCCACTCCTTCTATCAAGAATTCAAACTCATTAGATACGGTAAAAATGATAAAGGACTAGATGAGTAGAAAGATATAGTGCCATATTCTGAAAGAAAAAGAATATCAAATCATATTATGTGGAAAGCATGATTTTGTCCAAAATGATTCCATGGAACCTCTAGGTTTCGAGAGGAAGAAGAGAGAGAGAGAGAATATCAAGTACCTATAACTCATTCAAGAAATAACAACAGTGGCATAAAATGAAGAGAAACAACATCTCCAGATTGACAGGCACAAGAAAAGGGAAAATATATGAGGGAGCCACAGTTTCAAAGCATAACAAATGAATTGGAATGGTGGAAACTCATTTCACTTTATATGTAAAAGCTTATCACCTTCTTCTCTCGTTCGATTTGGAAATTTGTTCATTCTCTAAATAGTTATACTTTAGCTACACATTATTCTTTGATGCCTGATGATGGTAGATTTTCTTAATCATTGATCTTAAGGAATGTGCAAGTTCTCAATCAATTCTTTGGTCTCAGCTACAATATTTATTGCTTATCAACTTACAATATAGCGGCGAACTCTGCATAGTATGAATATCAATTAAGAGAAATGAGTTCCGTACGTATTGATGATGTTTACCGTTATAGTACTAACGGTATGATTACTTATAAAAGTTAATAACGGTTTTGCCATTTCAAACAACTGCCATTCGTTTTATCGTGTAACGAATAACGATTTATGCATTGATCAATGTAAAATGCAATACACCCAAACCTTCCAGCCACGAATATATTATCTATTCTTCCAATACATATTAGAAAACCTATTGGCAATTTCAATTTTGTCATCCTTAAAAAGCATATTCTTGTACACATACATGTACAATCTGTATACCCATAAAATAGATTTGGATACAAAAAAAAAAATGTTAACTTATATATTGAAATAACTATAAATGTAATTCGTTCTTTGTCAACAAAATATTTAGAATAGTTTAGACATTTTTCATGGTAAAATT
This sequence comes from Eucalyptus camaldulensis, assembly GCA_019915185.1. NCBI lineage: Eukaryota > Viridiplantae > Streptophyta > Magnoliopsida > Myrtales > Myrtaceae > Eucalyptus > Eucalyptus camaldulensis. The sequence continues at coordinate 19,241,921 of JAHSVA010000005.1, forward strand.
CAACCAACAATTACTCGTTAGTTTCACTAAGTGTACAAACAATTAAATCTGCATGCCTTAGATAAGAAAATTAGATTTTAACATGATAGATGTCCTAATCTATATAAAATTTGTCAAATCAATGCACTGATCTAGATGATAGATCATTTGTACCAACTCAACTCTTAACCTCAATGTAAACCAAAAGAGAACCCGTGAGAGCATTGGAATTCTTTATCTTTCACCATTCGTCACTTTTGATTTTTCTATTGCGAAAAATGCCTTAGAAAAAAAAATCCATTTCTTTGTGGTTGAAGCACAAAATATATGGCCAATGACCCAGCACGAAGGTTGATTGAGACTTACCTCGCTCATTTTTGGGGGAGGAGCACCTGTTGAAGGAGATGACAGCACAAGTTGAGAAGATTCGTCCTGCGATTTCTCTTTTGGAGAGGGAGGAAGAGTTTGCATCATAGGGTTTGCCGCTTCAAAGATCCCTTCGAGAGCTTACGCTTATTACAAGCCGAAAGATATGTGGTATGTCAATTGAAAGAGAGAAGATGGTGTCTAAAGAGAAGAAAATGGTGCATATTTGAAACAACACGGTGAAATAAAGCCAACTAATTTTGCCCATTTTTTGTCTTGGACCGATACGCGTACATCATTGCAAGTCTCTTGTATTTTAATAACTTAGGTTGGTAATGAAAAGAGCTAATTAGCCTTCCATTTTTTTTGTAAAAGCTAAAAAGACTCTTACACAATTAGAATATATATATTTTTCCATACATGTAAAAAGCCCATAAAATCATTGAGTACTGAACCTTAGGTATGTTAATATTACAAAGGAAACTTGAAATAAGTTGTGGCAAGTGAAATTTAGAAAAACAAATGATGCACTTTTGTGCCTTTTGTTTCTTCTAAAATATTGATAATGAAGTCAATAATATTCAATTCGACTGGGTTTGGAAGCAACATGGATCCACAATCTATTTATCGAAGAAAGTAAATGAAATTATTGTATATAGAACTTGTATACTTAATGCCATAGCTTATCGTAATCCATTGTAACAAAGCTTGAATTAAAAAAAAAAAAAAAAAGACATTTGCTAAATATCGTCTCAATATTGAGCATTCAAGTTATGTGCAGTAACGATGCACTGAAACTTTTAATTGATTTGCGCAATATACAATTACCTAAGACTAGTAGAGGATTCTGCTTTTATACTAAAAAAGGAAAATAATTAATTCCAATCAAACTTAAGGAATGTCAGCTAGCACCAATACCATTTAGGCGGACAACTTATATGTCAAATAGGATGATGTGTGATTAGAAATACTATAAACAGGATAACAATCAAGGGATTAACAATTTTATAGATGTACCTATTAAAATATAAATGGGTTTTATGAAATGAATTGATCCTTATCTCTTAGGTAAATTCAATCCAAAAATTAAATGCTTATTACCCTATAGCATTAAATGCCAGATTTTGAGTATTAGACTACTATGAATGGGTTTTTTTTAATTTTTGGGGCATCATTTAATACAACCTGATTACATTAACCATATTGAATTATCGATTTAGCTTGATTATTTCATTCACTTAGCCATAACATCTTATAATAAAATGCAAATAACTCCTTCTGTAGCGCAAGAAAAGGAACAGGCGCTTGCTTCTGCAAGATCTGGCATATACATATCTAGAAATGCTAATAAGTGGCATGCTGTTAATATGTACCTAGGAGGAACAAATAGATTGTTATATGGACATTTTCAGTCAAATTAATTACTACAAATGTTTGCTAATCACCATATCCATGTACATCAGGTAAGGCTCCATCAATTGAATGACATGTGTAGCACCCAAAGTTACTTTACGTATGCGACCTTATGATCTAAATGCGGGATTTTTCATATCTAAATCAAGAGTTTAACAATTCAATCGCTCTTTGGGGATTGAATAAATAATCTTCAACTTTTTACAAAAAAATCTTACTCATCTAGTTAGATACCTAAAAAATCCAATAACTCGTGTGCCGATCCATGTATCACATCGGTTTAATTAGTCTAAGGGTATTGATGGGCCTGTTCCATTAGGGTTCCCACTTATACTTGACCCTTGTAGGACATGAATGTATATGTTTTTTTGTGATTCAATCTGAGGCTCCCCTCGCATAAAATCCGAGCTTAAAAAACGGGTGGAGTTGATTTTTTTGTTTTCTGCTGCATAGTCATCCTAAATTATCTCGGCCCAAATTTTAACAAGGTTAATGCATATTTAGCTACACCGCACCATAGACCAATTTATGTGCTGAATTTTCACTTAGGAAACATACCATTTTAAGGAGTCTTCACAAACCCGCATAGATCCATGCCATTTTAAGGAATTTTTATAAACAAATGTGCAGGCACAAAAGACATATAAATATATACATGCATATAAATTTATAAGTTGCCAAAAATAAAAGGAAAAAGAATAAATATAGTACTTCTCTACTTTCTTCATTACTGGCTGACAAAAAAGGCCTAATGTCTGATTCCTCATTCTCACTACTTGGCTTCAAATATTTCTTTCGTTCTTCACTTTCTTTAAAGACAATCAAATAAATAAATTAGATATTAAGAGCTCATGTTTATATTTAAGCTATAAAGTTTGTTTCAAAAGAAAAAACCTTGTGCCACCCATCCGCTACCACAAATATTGTTGAGATTGTTATACGATTCCTCCAAAAAAATGTTCAATGGCGATTTTCTCTACAACAAATATTTTGAACGACTTGCATGGAGGAAATGTTTCTTTCTTTCCAGAAGATCTCTTTCTTTTCCATGAACCTTTCTTTGCAGTAGCAAGACCTTACTCCTAAATTATCACCCCGATGAAGTTACACACTAAGCGCAAAGTAAAAAAAACTTTAATTCACATTTACTTAATTAGAGTTTTTATAACTTACATGTAGAGAATTACTCCAAATCAAAACCTCCATTATAAACTCAACAATCTCGACAGTAGAACGAAACATCCTTCTTGACTGTCCATGATGATAATTTTATAAAGATAATAGATTTTGATTGTCTTCATTACCATCTGACAATTTTAATCATGTGCAAAGCTTTACTCATCCATAGTTGTAAAAAAATTTCATTGCACTTAATAATAAAATAGCCAATAAGGTGAAACTACGTTTTTATTACTCCTTTCGGCTAATATACATCACTATGATCCATTTCATCTTCTTGTAATATTTATAGAAATCAAATTAGTTGAATTTGCGTTACTTCTTTCAAATTGTCGATCTTATTAAGGAAAACAGTAGCAATGAAGTTTCTTGAATATACAGTTACCATGTCCAATTTTTTTATTTGCACGTTGCTTGCATGCAATATGCTACCCTCAGAGCCTCTCTTCCAATGAAGATTGATGGTGGATGTTCTACAATCAATAAATAATAGTCACACCATATAAGTGAAAACTATTAGACAATTAGATGTACATAATGCAATATTTATTTGCATTCAACATAAAAGCAAAAAGAAGAAATTCAAGAAGCCACATTATCCAAGTCTGCTAGACAATTTTGGGGGAATATGAAAGATATTGTTTCTTCCCCTAGAAGTGTAGTTTTGGCCCTTAGTCTTGACTTCCACTGATAAAGATGGGTTTGTCTCTGCTTAAAATTTGATAATTTGTCATTTGTAGTAAGCATTGGTTACAAATTCTTACTTATAAAAATTATGCATTAATAAGAATAAAAGATGAAATTTTGACTGTTAATCACCATACACTTTAACTCAAGAAATGTTTTCCAGAATGCATATGTGGACAATGTACAAACAAATCATTGAAAAAATATTACCTTAAAGTTTGAGGCATTTCTCCTTGCATTATTTTGAGGTAATCGATATAATATTGGATCCAAGTCTAGCATACGATCTAAAATACTTTTTCATAATTGAAAAACAAGTTTTTGCAATCGCAAATTATCAATGCTAATATACCTTATAATTAAAGCATGGATTATTCTAAATTATTGTCAAAATCAAAATAATTAGGAATATATGTATTCTATTTATATATCACTTACGTAGTGTAACACCTTATAGATGAAGTTTAGTAGTACTTTATATATACATTCAAGCTTATTAAATATGCTTCAAGAATCGAAACAAAGAAATCGAGTGCCTCACAATGCAATTTTGTGGATCATTCATCTTATGTGTTTCTATCAATCTTCTCATGAAAATACCAAAATCCGAAAACTAAGGGTTGAACCTCACAAAAGTGAATTAATCTATAATGGTAAAATTTTATTTATGTCATGATCTATATCGCAAAATATTACAGAACAATTACATCAATTATATCTATCGAGGTAAACTTGACAAAGAGTTAATTTGCATTACATTGACTATCATTCTTAGTGATGTAAACTATACTATACAATGGTAAATTGAGTTTATGTCATGATCTACCTCACCAAGTTTCAAATGACATAAAACTGGTATTGGCTTTATATGTCTTAAGAAACATAATAGCAAGTTAACTTACAATTACTTGTGCATTAAGTGATGTATACAATCGATCATGATGTCCTTCATTAGGAATGTCTAGCTTCTTCAAACCACACGGTTCATTCACTGCCGTTAAAACATGAGAGTTGTCTAGAGTTGAGGGTGACCTATTGATCTAAAAAGATGAAAGAGAGAGAGAAGGAAAGACATGGGTAAAGAGAATAATTATACATAGACGATCATATTCATCATTAAATGCTTCCAACTGATTAGAAAAAGAGAAAACATGTATGCCACCAAATAGGATCTTCAACTATATTCATGATATTAAAGAAATGAACATTTTGTACATATTGATAGTGCTCACCATAATAACATTAACGATTTGATTACCTATAAAAGTTAATAATTATTTTACCATTTCATACAACCGCCGTTAGTTTTATTGTCCAACAAATAACTATTCATGCATTGATCTATGTAAAAAGCAATACATCCAAACCCCTCAACCCTCGAACAATGTTATCTCTATTTCCAATGTTTATTAGAAACCTATAAGCAATTTAAATTTTGTCGTCCTCGAAATCATATTCTTGTACCCATACATTTATTATTCTACATGCCAATTCATACAAAAAAGATATAAACATATATAAATACATATATATGTAATTTGTTATTTGTCAACAAAAGATTTAAGAATATTTCAGACATATTATACAATGTAAAATTCAATCAACAATAATTCATTAGTTTCACAAAGTGTATAAACAATTAAATCTACACGCACTTAGACAACAAAAATATATTTTCACATGATGGATGTTCCAATTTGTATAACATTTGTAGAATCAGTATGTAGATCTAAATGATGGATCATTTCAGTAATGCAACCCTTAACCCTAATGTAAACCAAACAAGAACCCTAGAGAGCATTAAATGTTTATCTTGTCTTTCATCAGTTATCACTTTTGATTTTTTTTTAAAGATAACCTGTAGAAAATCCATTTCTTTGTACCTTTTTTCGGGTCAAATTTTTTGTACTTGAATTGCAAAATACATGGCTAGTAACCCTGCATGAAGCATGAAGGTCAATCGAGACTTACCTCACTCATTTTCAAAGGACCTACACTTGTCAAGGGAGAAGATTACACAGGCTAAGACAATTCATCATGCACCTCTCTTAGTGAGAGAGGAAGGTTAGGGTTTGCCATTTCAAAGGTCACTTTGAGAGCTGATACTTATCTCAAGGCAAAAGATGTGTGGTACACTAATTGAAATGGAGAAGATGGTATATAAAGGGAGGAAAAATTGTGGATGTTCAAAACAACACGGTGAAGTAAACCCAAACAATTTTGCACATTTATTATCTTGCACTGATAAAAGTATATCATTGCAGGTCTCATGTATTTTAATAACCTAAGTTGGTAATCAACGAGCCAATTAGCCTTCCATCTTTCCATAAAAGCTAAATAGAATATACCTTTCTAGAATAATCTTTTTGATAAATGTAAAAAATCCACAAAAATGTTGAGTACATGAACCTTAAGTATCTTGATTATTGCAAAGGAAACTTAAAATGAGTTGGTGAAATTTGGAAAAACATATAAATGCATTTTTGTGACTTTTTTCCCCTAAAATATTGATAATGAAGTTTATCAAATTAACTTCAGCTATGTTTGAAAGCAATGTCTATCACATTCTATTTATCGAAGAAAATTAAGAAAATAAATGTAAATGGAATTGCATACTTAATACCAAAAATTTTTAACTTAGCTTTTTGTAATCAATTGTATCCATGCTAGAATAATTTAAATAAAAAAAAACAAAGTGGATATTTGCTAAATATTATCTCAATATTAAGCGATCAAATTGATGCAGCAAGGATGCACCAAAACTTTTAATTGATTTTACAATATACAATTATCTATAATTAATAGAGAATTTTGCTTTTATAGTAAAAAAAGAACACCAACAATTTTTAGATGGACAATTAATTTATATGCTAAATAGGTTGATGTGTGATTAGATATACTATAAGCAGGATAAGAATCAAGAGACTAACAAATATATGGATATAACCATTCAAATGTGAGGTTTTAGGACATGAATTGATTTTTATCTCTTGGGTATATCCTATTCCAAAATTAAATGCTCCTTACGCTAAAGCATTAGATGCCAAATTTTGAGTATTTGACTTTCATGTATGGCTTTTGCTTCTTGAAGCATCAATAAATACAACCCAATTACATTTAACCATATTGAAACGATCAATTTAACTTCATTTTTTCATTCACTTAGCCAAGACATCTTATCATAAAATGCAAATAACCCTTTTTTCAGTGCAAAAAAGGGAACAAACCCTTAACTTTTGCAAGGTCAAACATATACATTGCTTGAAATGCTAATAAGTAGATATGTTGCTAATATCTACCTAGGAGGAACGTATGGTACACAATATGTAAACCTTTTGGTCAAATTAATCACTATGAGTGCATGTTAAGTGCTTCATCCATGTACATCGAGTAAAGCTCCATCAATTGAACTCATGGCATTAGCAATTTTTTAGGTATTATTAAGACATAATTTGATCACATTAACTATGGATAAAGACCCTACAAGTATGATTTGAATGTTATAATTTTCGTACAAAGTTCGCTTTGATTCCATAACCTTTCAATAATCACTTAAATATCATAACTTTAAAAAAAAAAAAAACCGTCACCTCAAGTGTCAACAAATCCAACTTTTGAAACTCGTTATGAGCTTTTTCTTAAAGTCATCATAATCACATAATTGATTACTATGTCATGGCACCGAAGTTAGCGTCATACGATATTTTTGCCCTTGTAATATTCTTATCCCCATTAAATATAATATAAAATAGCCATAACATCTTATTGTCAAATGCAAATGCAATGCTTAGTTCAAGAAAAGGAACTTACTCTTACTTCTCTTATGTCGGACATACACATTTCTTGAAATGCTAATAAGTAGGTTTATTGTTAATATTCACTTTGAAGAAACACGGAAAATGCCATGTTGGATCTCCAGCAAATCTCACCGTTGAAACTTAAGTGTTCATTTTTTCTTCAATTTTGGCACTTAAGTACACATTTTGGAAGTTTTGACACTTATGTGTCCAACCATGCCAAGTTTTAGCACTTAAGGTACACTTCCACTATTAGATGAGACAATTAAGGAGAAAGTCTCGTTCAGTGATAATTCCAAAATTCTTATCAAAGACAAAGGTATAATTCTGACTCGTTTTAAAGAATGGTGCACATCAATTTACTACTAATGTTTATTATGTACCAAAAATGTCAAGTAATATCTCGAGTTTGGGATAATACTATAGAAAGGCTATATTGTTTGCATGAAAGCTTTGTTCTGAGAGATCAAAATAATAAACTAATTGCAAATGCGAAGATGTCGAAGAACAAGATTTTTATTCTCAATATAAAAAATGAAATGACTTGATGTTTTGAAGGCATCCATGATGAAGGAATTTGAAATGACGTATAATGATCTCATAAATTATTATTTTGGCATAAAAGTGAAGCAAAGTGCAAGTGGGATTCTTATTCAAAAAGGTTATGCAGAAAGCATACTTGAAAAATGAGATGCAAACACCATGAGTGCCAAAACTTAGTACATGGGGACATTTAAGTGTCAAAAAGTCCAAAAGATACAATTAAATGCCAAAATTGGAGAAAAAATGAATACTTAAATGTCAACGGCAAGAAATTCCGATCAAATTGTTGACATGGCATTTTTTCGGCAAGATAAATGCAAAACGACATCGTTTTTGGTGTTGATGTGGCTAAATCAGTCCAAAGCAACGTCATTTTGGTGCCAATGTTGTCTTAAAATTTAATATTAATATAAATATTAACTAAAATAAATTTAAAGAAGAAAAGATCTACAGCAGCATTCAACAAGGGCTTGCATGGCCCTTGTTGCCATTGACGACAATGGGGCAAGGTTTGGCCAGGATCACCAGCCCCTAGGCAATGGCTAGTGACCTTGGCCGACCACCGGCGACCTTGGTCGACCATCCCCCAATGTCGGTGGCAAGGGTTAAGACCCTCATTGAACGTGTTTGCCATTTTATATTATTATATTATCTTTATTTTTATTTAAATAATTTTGTTTTTAACTTATTTTTAATTAATATTAAGTTCATAAATTTTGGAGTAAAACGATTTCATTTTGCACCTTCATTGTAGAGTTGGCTTTCGATGAGCCGCGTAGACCACATATATTATTAAAAAAAAAAAATCAACGTCAAATTTCTTGCTACTCTCGACGGACTTAACACTAAAGTGTCTTAATTTTCAAAAAAAAAGTGGTACTTAAGTGTGTTGATACCTGATTTTTAGTCGACGCGTCATTAAAAAGTAAAAAATCGAGATTTAGATTTTTGATCATGATGAAGCCCTATCTCTCCACCAAAAAGTGTCATTTTTCATTTCTTTCTTTTCATTGTTGTTTATAAGTAGTTTTTAGCTCATTTTCAAGAAAAACCATAACAGTCAAATGGTTAACTTTCGAGTTGACTTTTTACCAAAAAAAAAATTTCACTTAACTTTAATTTCAATTTTTTCAAATCAATTTCTTGAAAATTCAAAGATTTGACCAAAAAATCGATATTTTAGAAAAAGTCAACTAAATGATTGACCTTTGGTCAAACTTTTGACCCAAAAAAAAATAAATAATAAAAAATGCACAAATACATTTCTTTTAATGCCAATTTGACTTTTGTGTCAAAAAATTCAACAAATTCGATTAAGAACCTTGATTTTTGAATTTTTCAGTTTTAGGTTTTAAATCGACAAAAAATAAAATTACTTTAATTCTAGTCATAATTAGGTGTAGTTTCTTTTTCGATATTCAGTTTTGGGACTGTTTGAAATCTGCGTGCACATCCAATTTCACGATTTATTGAATTGAAATGCGAATTGTCGTTTTGAGCCCTAATTAGGGGACCGAAATCAATTCTTCATGACTTATGAACGGACAATTGCATTTCACTCATTTTTTTTAGATAAGTCCAATTCCGGGGTCAATTTTGAGAGATTCACTTGGGCACATTCTAGTTTGGTCAATTTGACTTATTCAAAGGTTAGGAAAACTAGCTACGATGCTTCAATTGATATAATTTGACTTGGCCCATTCTATACTAGGATGTAATTGAAATAATTGAGCTTCAATTTGGCCAATTGAGGTTCAATAAAAAATATGAGTTTAGCTTGACCTCACTTCAATAGGAATTTGATGGATTTAAATATTTTGTGCATAAATAGTCGATTTGAGATAGCCCAATTGCATCTCATTTGATCCGATTCATGTAGAAATATTTGATTTTGTTTAAATTGGGTAAAACCAGAAAAATCATAATAAAATTCAAACAAAAATTCAATCTGGTCAACCCAATGTTGACCATCGTTGACCGTCGTTGACCAGATTTGACAAGTGTTGACCGGCAAATTTCTCTAGGTCATTTTTTGGCCGGAAACCACCCTTAGCTAACCCACTTCATGGTCAATGCATTTATGCCCTTAATTTTCAAGTTTCGAAATTTTCCCCAGATTTATGAAATTTGCAAATTTGCCCCCCAAGTTTGATTAAATTACAAAAGGACCCCATCACTGTCCATTGAGAATGCCTCATGACCATTCAATTTAGACATGTGATGGATTTGGGTGTCATCGTAGAGCAATTAAATTTATTAAGAAGAAATATAGCATCATAACCCTTGGATCGATCCAAGGGCTAAGATGGCCTCTCTCATGCACATATAAATATCATTTTCCTCTGAAAAAATTTGAGGGAAGGCATTTTTTTCAGATTTGTTTTCTCTCACTAAAAACTCTCTCTCCCCATCAACTTTCTCCCTCTCATCTTTGCACACATTTTTTTCCTTTGGCGCACCACCCCTCACCGGCATTCAACCTCTTGCCGGCGATCTCTCGGCATTGCCAACCACCACAACGTTCCTCTGCCCTTCCTCGAGTTCCAAGTAGTCGCCGGTGGTCTTTTGGTGCCCAATCTAATGGTTGTTTTGTCCAGCAGCAAATTAGAGCAAATTTGGCATTGTCTTCAGCATCTCCAGCGATCTCAGTCCCTCTAAGACAATTATTGACATTCCTAGGTGTCATGGTGGCTCGGTGATAGTTCACGGGAGTTCGTTTCATGCGAAAACATTAAGAGGTAAGCTCTTTGGCCTCGAGCTCAATGAAGCAAGGTCTCAATAGGAGATCGGGGCTAGAGTTCATCTTAAGGATTGATTTGTGAGGTCTATGATGACTTGATGATATTTAGGATATATTGGGAAGGAAGTAGATAGGCTGTGATGATGATAATATGTTTGATTGCTTGGATATCATTGTTCTGCAATTTTGGATCCATGCCGGATCTCTTTGTGCATATGCTTGGAAATGAGCTAGTAGATGTGCTTTTTTGTGCTCGATGCCTTTGTGAGAGTCAAAGATGACTTGATTAGCTTTCCAATGGGCTATAGCACATCCCGATCTGATGTCGTTTGCTATCTGAAATCTGTTCCGTTTGGATTTCTAATTTTTCTATTTTTTTTTATTATTGACTTTTGGGTTGAGTTTTGGAATAACTTTTCTTCATTAAAGCTTCTCGTGCAGGTGTTGTGCATGTCCTGTATTTTTTTTTTCAAAATTTTTAGACATGTTTTGTGACATCCAGAATTTTCAGTATTGTTTTCTATTAAATTAATCGGGCATTTCATTGACGTGTCTATAGGGTTGTTCTCAGAGCTGATCACTCTCGAGATAACTGGACTAGCTGGGTATGCCATTAAAGAATATTAAGGCAATAGACTTGAGAATTCGACCAGGAAGCGGCTTCTCGACCGTGTCCATCTTTAGAGGTCATTACTGCACAGTAAAGATCGAATTGAGATCAGAGATAGGTCGGTTCGACTGAGATGTGTGGCCGATCGTGGGTGACTCCACTAAATTGGAAAATTCTCGTCGACCGGCACTAATTTGACTTTCTGTCGTTTTGGTACCCTGTGTTGGTAATCGAGCCCTCGAGATTTTCACGACAATTGAGAGTCGCCAATGTGTCGAGTGGGTTCATTGTGGCTCGAAGAAAATCGACCACGAGTCAATTGCCCTAAAAAGTTCTGAAAACTACCCGGTAGTCTAGGTAACACTAAAAGCACGCCGGAGTGAAATTAACCGTCGATTTGAGTCAGATTTCAGAAATCGAAAGTTCAGTGATGTCACAAGCTATTTTAGGAACGACAATTCAGTCTCAGAAGATTTTTCGGAGGTCCCAAGATTTTTACGGAAATTGGGTTCGGACGTCGCGGAAATTTGGCAGAAGTTCAGATTGGCTAAATTAATGGGAAATTGGACTTTCGGGTTGAGCCTTTATGTGTCGGGGATTTATAGAAAATCACTTGAGATTTTTCTACGTCGAAATTGGACCTCAATTTGGGAATTTATTGGAGAAATTGAAGTTCAAATGGTGAAATTCGTATCATCCCCTCACCCTAGCAATATTGGACTACTTGAGAGGTTATGGAAGTCATTTGGATGGTCTAATGAAGGCCAAGTGTTTTTACTTGGCTAAGAGTGATTCATGGAGATATTCTTGCAAAATATCAAGCTAAGGCCCACCTCTTCCTCATCCATTCCTTTCCACCTTCTTGAGCAAGTTTCACTCGCCGACTTTTCCCCCTCCTTTCTCTCGAGCGACCATCCCCTCCATCAATTTTCCTGCAGCCTTGTTTTCTTTCTCTTTGCATTCGCTGCTCCCATTTTTAATTCACTTTCTCTGCAGCCCCATCTGTGTTCAATCCCCCACCGAAAACCAGTTATTCCCCACTCACGCTTCAGCCCCACTAATCCTTGCTCACCACCGAAGCATCCCTCTCTCTTCATGCTGTTCCACCGAAGTCCCTTGCAACTTCAACGAGTCCAACGCCAGCGAGCTGCTTCCTTCGTCCATCTCCACGTCGATGCTGCAGCTCCACTTCGGTCTTGCCACGCCAGTTGAAGCCCAGCGAAGCCACAACAGCCCACACCTCGGTCAACTCGGCGATTATCTCAACGAGTTGTTGACTCCTCCACGCGTCCGAGTCACCAACAACGCAGCTGCTTCACTTCCTCCTTGATGATTCCTTCGGGGGCTGCGCCAGACCACGAAGCTGCTCCATCATCCGCACGCCTCTGCCTGCGCCCTACAAAGCAGGGCTCCACGCGTCTTCAGCTTCTGCCGGTTGCTGCCAGATTCGGTCAACCAATGGAGTCACTCCACCGGCTGTTGACCCAACGAAGCCACTTGTCGTGTGTCTTCAGTTCGCCGAGGTGCCCCCGTAGCTGCTTCACGCCCACGACGCCAACTGCCGTTCCCTTCCACTAGCATCAAAGACCCCAGCTCCTCTCCTTGCTGCTTCTTGGTTCCGCTCATCCACCGAAGACGCCAGGGAGTAGCTCCCTTCTTCGCCTGCGTCTTCTTCAGTTCGTGGATCAGCCGCAACAAGCCAGTCCATCAAGCTTAGCGAAGACCAGGCCCACGGATCCTCCTCCATTTCCATCGCAGCTCATATTGGGCTTTCTTGTTCAGCCCACAATCATTGGATTCTAGCCCAGCAGTTGGGTCATTTGAAGCCCCCACGACAAGCCAAGTTCGGTCCAAGCTCAGTCAGCCCATCTTTAGTTGTTGTCCAGTTGAAATTACTCCAGCAGCAGGCCCATCCAGTTCAGCTTATTCAATTGAATTGAAGCCCAAATTTTCCAGCACTTGAAGCCCAAATCAGTGAGGTCCAGCAGCCCGCTTTGCAAGCCCAGTCCAAGAGCAAGCCCATTCCAGTGCAAGAACAAATCTCAGTTGGGCTGAGATTTGTTGGGCCAAGTCTTAAGGCCCGATCCAAGCCGCCGGTGTCGTCGAAAGTCCTATTTCGGCCGCCGTCGCGTCGCCGTTGCGGTGATTCGGTCCCCGCTTTTGTCAAGTGAGTTTTACTCACTAATGCTTTATTAGTTTGCTAATTATGCCTTAAGGTTGGTTAGATTTAATTACATGCACTTAGGTGGTTAGATTAGGTTAGAACAATTAAATTAGTGACTTAAGGATGCATGTTAGGTGATTAGCTATAGCCATTATGGAGTAGAAATGTTTGGTTATTTATTGAATGCATCTCGGGATTTTTCCCGACCCGTTTCGGGCTCCAATCAGGCAATATGGGCCTAAATTGGATTTTTAATGTTTATTTATTTATTTTCGAAATTTATTTATTTAATTAATTATTTTTCTGGAAATTCAACCGGGATGGCCGGTGACCGGAATTTCGTGTCGATTGTCGTGGTGCAGACCGTTTATTTATTTGAGATCTATGTTGTGTGGAATTGAATTTATTGTGGAATTTTATGAATTGTCCTAAATTGTTTGTTATTGAATATTTGATTGGTAATGGCCAAGCATGGGTATATAGCGCCAGTACGTTGATGGGCTATATAGTAGGGAGAATGGGGAGAGCTAACTGAGAATGTTATTGGCTGAGACCAATCAGGTACGATGTTATTGGACATACGTGGTTCGGTGATTGGAAGTATCACTGGCGAAAACGGCGCCTTAAAGAACGCACGTAAATGACTTATAGACACACGCGGTTCGGTGATTATGGGAATATCACTGGTGAAAACGGCGCCTTAAAGAACGCACGATGTTGTCTATAGCCGATGTCACCTTGGCGAAAACGACGCCCTTGAAAGGACACGTGGTTCGGTGATCAAGGTTATCACTGGTGAAAACGGCGCCTTAAAGAACGCACGGTGTCGGTGATCGGTATGTCATTGGCGAAAACGACGCCCGAGAAACACATGTGATTTGGTGAATGAGTACACCACTGGGAAATCGTGGTATGAGTGGGAATGACCTAGAAAGGGGCTGGCTGACATGTAATCGACTTAGTCGATTGATCAATGCTTGATCGGATGTCGTGAATTGTTTGAATACTTGTGTTTAACCTTGAATTGCAGGTTGGAACTGAGGCCAAGGTAAGTCCTCTGACTCGTGTTGTGCTTAGGCAACCGTATGGCGTATTGGTTTATTAATCGAGTCTTAGTGGGTAGGACTCGCTGAGACGTGGTCTCATTGGTTATTGAATAACCATTTCAGGACCCTGAGGAGAATCTAAGGAAGAGGAACCTGAAGAGGAGAAAGACTTTTGAGGAAGAAGATGATCTATAGAGGAATCTTAAATATAACCCGGATGTGGACTGAGATCCCATCCTTTTTGTAAACCCTGTCTCAGTATAGATAGGTGTGAGACAAGTATGTTGTGAATAGTATTGTAAATATACTATGAGTTGTGCTGTTAATGAAAGTGTGGTTGTGAATTTCAATATGAAAAATATGGCCTACTTTCCTATCTCATTGTTTTATTGTCTGGGGATTTATAACTGCTTCCGCATGTGCTTAACAAAATAGAAAGGGTCGGCGATACATAGTCCTGGGATATCACATCCTAAAATCGACCAAGTAGAAGGATGTGCGCGCGTCCGAGGATCGGGGCGTGACATGTTTAGCTAGGTCAAAATTACCTAAATCTGAACATAGGTCAGTCTGTCTTGCATTTGTCGGAGATTTGTTTTGATGAAATTGAGTCCATAAATGCACATATTTGGTCACAAATCCTTCATAAAAGTTGAAATACATCATATATATATATATATATATATATGTATATATGTTCAATTGATGCATGACATTGGCAAAGTGAGTTAATTGTGTGCACTAAAATAAAAGGTACTGTAGCAACATGTGCTGGACATATAGTTTGTTTGTTTTTCCATTTTTGCCATGACTCATCATCTTAATTGAGTTTCGACATCTTAATGAGAAATCTTCATCATCGTATGCTCTGTATGTGAGATTTTTGGTAGGATTTATGCATGTTTTGAGGATGGTTAAAATCATGTTTGTTTTCTAAACTTAATGCTGAAACAAAACATTGTCATATACACACTTTTCCATGCTTGTTTGAGTCATCTAGGGATCAAATCTTATGATCATGCCTCCTTGATGATTGAACTGCATGTTGCAAGGTTTGCATACATGTTTAAGTGATGTCATTTGAGTTGCATCTTGCACATTAAATTTGTCTCACAAAAAGTGTTCATCACACTTAGAATTCTCATGCCTACCATTAGGAATCATGAATCATCTCATAATGTCATTTAAATTGTAAGACATTTTGCATAATGATTTAGGATTAGATGACTATCCAAACTTTCCGTCGCATCCAATCCTATGTCCCATGTGATTTTTTTCATGCCGTTTGTGCATTCTTTGAGTAATTTTAAGGTTTTCTAATAAATGATTATGTTCTGTTTTCTTTGTTACTGATGCGCACACTTTTAGAGATCAGAATTTTAGGATACCAAATTGACCTAGTTTGGACTTGAGCTCTTCTAGGAAGACATAGGACACACTAAGAAGTTTCTAATGCCATTTCTTGCATGCCATTTGCTTATCGTTTCGACTATTTTCCATTTTTTCCAAAGCCAAAATACAATCCAGACAAGGGATCAAATTCGGACCCTTGTTCTAACCCATGTTTGGACAGACCGTTGATATTTTTGTTTCATTTTTTTTATTTGGAATTTGAACTTGACGTCTTAATGAAACTTTCTTGTTATCATGTTAACTATCATGTGTGTAAATTTGATGATTTTTAGACATGTTTTGATAGAAAAAATCCTTATGACATTAGCTAAATGTCCAGGTGTTTTGACAAATTTCTGATGTGTTGTTGCTTGTTTGATTTTTGTAAAATCATGTGTAGATTGTTTAAGAATTTTTTTTCATGAAAGTTGTTCATCATCATGTCGTGCATGTTAGGGGATTTTTTCATTGCAAATTGTCATTAGGTATTGCCTAATTTTGTTGTCCTTACACCATTGTTCTGAAATTTCTTGATATAAACATGATTGTGATTGTTTAGTTATACATTTTAGGCTAGTTTGTGCATAAATTTAGAACATGCCATCTTCATGAAAATTGTTCTAAATTTTTTTATCTTTGTTTTTAAACAATCGGCATTTTCAAATTGCATCTTTCAAAAAATGCTTTGGTACATGTGATGTTTCTCAAAAACGATTTCTAAAAAAATTATTCTCCAAATCTTGATTTAGCTTAAGGAAAAATCATGGTTTTGACCATATTCAAAATGTCTATGATGCTTGTGAGTGCATTTATGCAAGCCTTAGGCTAGTCTTTGCAATTGAATGTGTTCCATAGCCTAGACATTCCTTAATCCTAAATATCTTAAAATCTTTTTGAAAATCTTGATTTGACATCATGAAAGTCACAGTTTGAATTGTATTCAAAATGCATGCGATGCTTGTGAGTGCATTTATGCGAGCCTCAAGCTAGCCTTGACAATTGAAGACTTTCATAGCTGAGGCATCACTTTATCTCAAAAATTTTCATGAATGATTTCAAGATATGTTTTTTGAAATATCACATGTACCCCTCATACATATAATTTAATAATGTGCTAGAAATTGCATATGTTTGTGATTAGTGCACGCCATTGGTAATAAGTGACCCACCGACAGTTCACTTTCTTACTTGATTGGTTGAGAAACAAGCTTCAAAAGATCTGCATGCATGTTTAAATTTTTGCAATGCATGTGACTTTTAGATGAATGGTAGGGTCGATGTATGATATCAGGAGAAAACCTTGAGATGACATAGCTCGCTTAATTATGAGACTTATAAGCATTATTGGCCATGCGAGAATACAATTGGTCAACAATTGCTATAAGTCACACAAAAATGGATTGGGTAGGTGTCTTAATGGGACCCTCACATGAAAGACAAAGGCTGACCTTGAGGCCCCAAAATTTGACTTTCGTATTGCACTTCCTTTGAATGATTGATCTCGACATGATGTCTTTTATTTATTTATTTATTGTTTTGATGTGTATACTTGTTTCTTTCCATTGTATCCACCTAGTTATAAGTTTTTCTTAGATTAGGTTTAGATTAGGACCCTGAAGATGGAGAAAGTGTAAAGACGGTGGAGGTCGATGTCCATTCCGACCATTGTCATGTACTATTCATTTCCCTGACATATGTCTCGAGTTCCATTTGTTGTATAAAGCCCGACGAGTTGTGGGTTTTATCTTTTTCTCTCATCTTTTTCAATTGTATTTCTCTTTTATATTTTCTATGATTGCATGGTAGATTTACTGCTTTCATTGATTGTTTACTTACTGTCCCATAATTTCAATTCCATTGATTGCTTTCTTTTCTTGTTTTTCTAGAAATAGAATAGAATAAAAATGACTAACCATGCATGATCGCTTAGTTTAGGACAAACGTTCCTAAAAATGAAAAAATAAATGCATGGACATGTTATGAAAATACAACATATTGTTTAGGTACCGAAAGGGTGCTAATAGAAATATTAGTGTAACCCAAGTCTCGAAACCTAGATATTTGGTTGCATAGGAATCGAGGGACATTCCCAACCCTCTATTGGGTTTTCTAGCCGAACCCCAAAATGAAGCTAGTGGCGACTCCCATTTTATTTTTAGGTTGTCATAAATAACTAGACCGTGTAAATAAACCTGTCATGTGGGGTACGAGTTTTAATGAAACTCACCATGGTTTAACATATTCGATATGGGAGTACCCTAAATGATGAAGTAATGCCATCCTTATGGGCGAGGCATACTCTCGAGAGGGCTACCATGGTAAAGGTACCATTAAATTCAATATCCACACCTGACCCCTTCCTCTAAGGTGTGTCACCTATGTGGGTATGGATCGCGACACTCCGCTATCACGTGGGGTATGAGCTTGTGAGAGCTCACGAACTCGTGGAAGGAACTCACGAGAGGCATGATCCAAAAGGTGAGGTGATAACGTCTTTTGGAACACAAGCCATGAGGAAACTCTTGTGATCAAGTATCCCTAAACCCGACCTTTCCCCATTTTCTCTCTTCATGATGGTGAGGGATTCGAGAGCGGTCAGATCGGGTTGCGACAAAGTGCACATTTTGAAACTTTTGGCACTAAAATATCCACTCATGCCAAGTTTTGGCATTCCTGGTGTACTTTTTCCCTTGAAAAATTCAACATGAAGAATTGTATAGTAGTCAATACACAATGGAGTGCAAAGCCAAGCTTTCGAAGTTTAATGATAATGTTGATGTTGATTCAACATACAACAAAAGCTTAAGATATTTGTCATCTCATCTTAAAGCTACAAAAAGGGATCAGTGCAGCGAAAGTCCTAAAACTTGTCACGAGAATGCATTTGAGTCCTAAAACTTGCAAAAAAGTGCAAATAAGTCCTAAAACTTGTCAAAACGTTTCATTTGAGTCCTAAAATCGATGCCGTTAGTTTTATTAACGGAAAATGCTAACGTGGTATTTTAAATTATTTTTTATTTTCCAGCTGGCTTTTTAAAATAATTTTGTATTCAATTTAAAAAAAATATTTAAAAACTAAAATTCAATTTTTAAAAAACTATTGAAAAAATAAAATGGCAGGATTCGCCGGCCGCCCATTGCCGGAGGGGCCGGCAACGGTCGTCGGCCGCCCCCCAACTAGGGCTCGGGCTCGCTGGCCCTAGGTAAGGGCCGGCGACCCTCCCTGGCGTGGGCGAGGGCATCTAGATCTACGCACGACGGACCTCACAAGGGGCCGGTGAGCCCTCGCTCGGAATTATGGACGGTTCGACTCAACAAGTCGGGATGGCTATTTTCCAAGGTTTCCTAGGATTCTAGGGTAACATTTCTTGTCATACAATCTTCCAATTATTGGTAGCTTCGAGTACACTATGAGGTATGAAGAAATCACCTTGTATGAAAAGATATAGTTAAGATGTGATGACATGATCACATCACACCAATTCTCCAATTTAGGACATTTTTTAACACACAACTTACGTATGTATCTCAACAATAACAGCATAGAATAAAGAGAAAAAATATTCATTGATGAGTCCACAAATAAAAAGCTGCTTTTTTCCTATTTTTGACAACTCAACAGAGAATAAATTCTCATGCTTTAATGAATATACAAATGTATAGGAGATACTATTAATTTCCCTGGTCTTCTTTGGTGGTTTCCATAAGGATTAAACAAACCATGGATTTTACTCAAAAATAAAATGTATCAAAATAATCATTGACTACATATACATGATCATTCTTTCTCGATTCATTTGAAAGATAGTTATATTACCAGATGCATATTCTTAGTTGTTTTAGAAAGTATTAAACAAGAATTACTCGTGAGTCGTCCATACGAGAATGTCAATTCCAAAAGCCAGAAAATATCCACGACGATATTTATAGTTTATCATTTCATAATGAAATAGTGAACTGCGATTAGTAACGATACCAATTAAAAGAAATAAGTTCTTGTACATTGATAATGTTAACCATTACAGAATCAACCATCTAAATAATTACAAAAGCTAATTAATTACCTAAAAGTGAATATAACTGGTAATAGTGCCTACAGTTGGAGAAAGATACTGCAAGTTAGGCCTCTTCTTAAGCCTCATGTGGGATGCTGGATTTGTAATGGCCAATAAGCATGCCTTTGGCACGATAACTGACACTCATATGCCTGTCTCTTCTGACTAGTATCCTAAAAGAATAGCCTATGATGCTGGTCTAAGCCTCCATGCCAAGGTTAGCGATATGTCCGCGACTCTGATTGGGCATGGTTCGTACCAAATGAGAACCTGATGGGAATTTAAGCTGTTATTTGAGATACTCAACCTAATCACCTAGCCGAGTTCTATGTCACAAAAAATGAATCCATAAATGGTTTGTTTTCTAATGTGACAATTCCAGGAAAATATGGCAGCAGATACTTGAATAGTGGGAGACAAATTCCCCCATTATGTTCCCGATTTCGTTATCTCGACTCACCGGCTCCTATATTGATGACAACAATTTGAAGAGTCTTTATTCTCAATAAAGATTACAAGCCACCAAAAACAAATGGAAATAAAACATAGGCTTTATTCCCATTCCACTTTCTCTATCCCCGGCTGACAAACAAGGCTTGATGTTTCATAGTTCAATTTACAAAAGTTTCAAGAACAGATATCATCCAACAAGTTTGCTTTATGAAATGTAAATAAACTCAGTTGCACTGATTGGATAAACCAAGTCAAATATTTGTGAAGAAACATTCGAACTAATGCATGTCATTTTATGCCCTTCGTTAAATCATGGATGCATGAGCTGGTGCAAAGTGATAGCTGTCTTTCTCAACTAATCAAAGCAATCTTCCCCTCAACCAGATTTGCCTCTTGTAGGAGTCTATTCATCACTCACTAAATGCATCATCTTTGTTCTCACTGCTTGACTGCAAGGATTTCTCCCCTCCAAGTTCGCTCTCTATAAAAAATAAAAATAAATAATAATCAAATAATTAGCATATGTAAGGAGCTCATTTTTTCTCTTAAGTTGTAAGATTTGCTTCAATGGAATAACCTTGTGCCCCTGATCCACTACAGAAGAAGTTTGTGAAGTTGTTGTGCGATTCCTCCAAAAAACGTTTAGTGGTGGTTTTTGAATTTGCGTTTTCAACACTGGTATAGTCAACACTTCTACTAATTTCAGGTTGAGCATTCGGAAACTTCTCTGCATTAGAGATCTTAAATAACTTGGATGGAGGAATTTCTTCTTTCTTGGAAGACATATTTCTCTTCGATGAACCTTTTGCTTTAATACTAGGACCTTGCTCCTAAATTGGCACCCAAATGAAGTGTCACTAAATAAAAAATAACTAGTTCACATTTGTACTTATTTAGGGTTTTAATAACTCACTTGTACAGAATGATTCCTTGATGTCTCCTTAGCAATGAAAGCCTCCATTATAAACTCAACAACCTCAATAGTTGAGCGAAACATCCTACTTAATTGTCCATGACGATAGAACTGCAAAGATAGTAGATTTCGTTAGCTTCGTTAGCATCGGATAAATTCCCAAAAATCATCTACAAAGCTATTACTCATCAAAAGGTGTAAAGGAAGTTACTACACTTAATAATAAAATAGGTGATAAAGTAAAAATAAGATTTTTTTCAATCCTTTATGCCAACATACATTGCTAGATAATTCATTTGATCTCCTTGCAATGTCTAAAAGATAACAAATCACTCGAATATACAGTACTTCTTTCGAAACTTTGATACTATTAAGGAAAGCAGAATCAACAAAAGTTTTGAATATGCAATTACCAAATCTAATTTTCCATTTGCACGTCGTCTACATTCAATATGCCACTCTTGAAGCCTCTCTTCAAATGAAGATTGATGTTGGATATTTTGCAACCAATAGTTAATAGTGGCATCACAAAAATGAATGAACTCTAAAGATTTATACATATATAAATTGAGATATTGATGTGAATTAAAATGTAAAAACATAGAGAAGAAATTCTACAAGACACCTTGCTCGAGTCTGTCCCAATTTAACAATCTGGGGGTAGTACGAAAGATACAATCTCTTCCCCAACTAGTGTGCTTTTATCCCTAGTTTTGGCTTTGGATGAAGATGGATTTGATTGTGCCTAGGATTTAATCATATGTCATTTATCAATCAATATTCACTCCAACTCGGAAATGTTGTCCAAATCTTCACAATCCATATGTGAACAATGTATAAAAAATCATCGAAATAAAAATTACCTTGATATTCAAGGCATTTATCCCGCCATAGTCCGGTATACAATACGATTTTTGATCCGGGTCAAGGACCTCATCTGAACTTTTTCTCAATTGTGAAGCAATTCCTACGATCAAGAATCATCGGTATTATACCTTATTATCAAAGAATGAAATATTTATGACTTATAGTCAAAGTCAAACAATTGTGAACATATGTACTATATTTATACATAGATCATGTAGTTGTAACTTTTTGCAAATTAAATCAAGTTGCGCACTTCATGTATACATTCGGGTTTATCAAATATACTTCAAAAATCAAGATGGAGTCATGTGCATCACAATGCTATGCTATGTCAATCTTTTTGTGAAGACTTCAGCATTCAAAAACTAAGTATTGAAAATTATTGCATTTGTGCCATAGTCTATCTCACAAAATATCAAAGAACAAAATAAACCTGACAAGATATTTATATCCAAAAAATAACTTTATAGAAAGTTATAACTTACATTGACTATTGCTCTAAGAGATGTATAAACTCGGTCATGTTCTCCTCCTTGATTTTGAATGCCTTGTTTCTTTGAACCACATGCTTCATTCGATCCAATCATAACATGAGACTTGTTTATAGTGGAGACTGACCAATTAACCTGTAAGGATGAAAGAGGTAGAAAAGTATAGGATATGAGTAAAAAAATTATCAAAGCATATACAACTATGTTAGTCATTAAATGCTACCCAATGATTCAAAAGGGAAAAAAAATATATGCTGCAAAATAGGATCTTGAACTATATTCATTATATTACCCTAATATAGGATTCTCACTATTTGAGCATTATCATGTAATTGTAATTATGCATTTAGATATCTTTCTATATGATGGGACTAAATCTCTATGCACTAGAAGAATAGACACTAATGTTCAAGGTTCTAGTTTGACTGTACACATTAGTAATGTATATGGAACTCATTTCCTTTAACCAGTATTATTCCTTCTATATTAATAATGTTTACCATGACAAATTTTATTGTGCGATTAATTACAAAATCTAATAAAGATTTGGCATTTCAAAGAACTGTCATTTGTGTTATTGTCCAACGAATAACGAATAACATTCATTAATCGAACTATGTAAAGGGTTGTACATTCAAACCACCAAAACCTAGAACAAGATTATCTATCCTTCCAATGTATATAAGCAAAAGCAACCTATTGGCCATTTTAATTCTATCATATGCAAAATCATATTCCGGTATACATGCATTTTATAAGTCTGCATACTCATAAAAAAAAAATATGGACGCACCAAAGACATATGAACATATTGATTTTGATACATATAAATATATATGTAATTTTTTGTCAATAAAAGATTTAAACATTTTTTAAACATTTTATACAATAAATAAATTGAAAACTTGTCCAAAATGTCTCAAATCCAATGGTCGATTCAATCATAAACCTTTAAATTTTACCAATTTAGTCAGAAATATTTTGACAATATGCTAATGTAATTTTTCCAATCAATTTTAAGTAGAGAATCGCAGACATGGACACCGCCATCTTACGTGACTCAGCCAATACTGACGTAAACAACTCTTGCGATTCTTTAAAAAAAATTCTACAATTTTCTTCTTTTTTCCTTTTTTCCTTCACTAGCTAATTGGGGCCCCGGCAACATCAAATAGGCAAGGATCGTGATGCCCTTGCCTATGGCTAACAAACCCGCCAAGTAGACATTCAATGAAGGAAAAAAAAAAGAACAAAAAAGTAAAGGAAAAATAAAACAAAAAATAAGATTTTTTAAAATGAAAAGGGAAAATCATCCACATAAAAAATTTTGCAAATCGTCAAAAGATTTAGGACTAAATTGAAAAAATTGAAAAGTTTATAACTGAACTAGCCATCATATAATAGGTTTAGGACTTTTTGGACAATTTTTCAAAATAAAATTCAACCAAAAATTAATCGTTAGAATAAATATTTAGATTTGCATGCACTTAAAAAATAGAATTAGATTCTAACTTGGTAGAAGTTAAGTTTGTAGAATCAATTCACAGATCTAGATGATGGAGTTGTGGTCAATCAAATCTTAACTCTATCATAAACCAAATGAGGTTGCTTGAGAGCATAGGAATTATTATTTTTTATTATCTATTATCAATCATAAAATTTGGTTTATTTTTCATAAAAAAAAAATCCATTTCTTTGTATTTGAAAAACGAATACCTGGTCAATAACCTAGTACAAAGGTCAATTGAGACATACCTCAATCATTTTCGATTGATCTGCACTTGTCTTTGGAGATGATACCCCAGATAATCCATCTTGGAATTGCTCTTGCGGTGAGGTAGGTGGGGTTGGCATTTTAGGGTCTTCCATTTGAAAGAGAGGAGACAATAGATGTAGAGAATAAAATGGTCAATATTTCAAAGAACGCAGTTAAATAGAGCCAAACAATTTTGCCTATTTATTCTGTTGCACTAGTACATGGACATCAATGCAATCTCATGAACTTTAATTTACTTAACTTGGCAGTCAAAAAGAGCTAATTAGCCTCTCATATTCGCATAAAAGCTAAATTGAATCTAACCCTACTAAATTATAACCTTTTTCATAAATGCAAAGCCAAATATAATCATTAGGTACACTTACCTAACTTATGTGTATTGCTTATTACAAAGGAAACTTCAAATGAGTTGGGGCAAGTGAAACTTGGAAAAACATATCAACTTTCGTGACTTTTAATTGATTTATGGAAAATATGATTATTTGAAATTATTTAGGCGCTTTTGCGGAAGAGAGAGAGAGAGAGAGAGAGAGAGAGAGAGAGCCAAAGGAATTTTAGGAATGTAAACTAGCACCAGTTCATGTGTGATTAGAAATACTATAATCAGAATTAACATTTAAGAGATTACCAAATTTTAGGGATGTAAGTGGTAAAATGTATAGAGGTCTCAAGACACGCATTGATCCTTATCTCTTATGCATTTCAAATTCAAACCCCAAATGCTCATTAGACCAAAGCATTAAATGCCAGATTTTGCATTTTTGACTTCCTTTTAACAATTCAATTTGCCGTGTAAATTAACAAGTAGAAAGAAATTAAGCTCTAATGCGGCCAAAATAAAAAATAAAAACCCTCTTCACTTGCCTAGGCCTCGCTCACCTCAGTTCGCTTGCCTTGCCACTCACCTCACGTGTTTGTTTTTATGGTTTGTTACTTTTTGCAATTGTGAAATTTCTTTTGTTACCTTATCTTATATTTGTATTTGATAGGTAATGATATTAATAGTTTGGTTACTTAATGTCGTATTTTTAATTAATATGTAATTTGCAATAATACATTTGTCCTTTCAAGGAATACAAAAAATGAAACAAAAAATAATTGGTTAGTTTCGAGTTGACCTTGGAACTGGACCCAAGCTCAATAGGGTCGGTTCTTGATCCCAAAAACTAGGGACCAATATTATACAGGTTGATCCCTGGGTTAAGTGCTAGATCGACCCAATTCGGATCAAGCTTACCCCTATGCTTCATAGTTGACAAGTATGGCAGAGTTTGAAAAAAGTATTGGCATTTTTCTTCAACCTAATGAAGGATACAGAAAAAGACAACACTGTTTCACCCACCCATATGAACTCTACGCTCTTTCATTTGGATTTTTATAGTTCATAATTACTACTCTTTACAAAGATCTCTCGTCCAAATGATGATTTTGTCATGAACGGACATAATTTCCAAAAGACGTCACTCGAGTAATTAGTAGAATGAAAACAAAGTGTTAAGGAACTTTATGAATTGCATCTTCAAATGCATCAGGTTGTCCTCATGCTATCCGACTACGGATTGAATAAGCAAACATGAAGTCCTGTTCTTCTCCAGAGAAAGCCATGTGGGCACCTCATTGCTGTATCGGCAAAAGCTGTGTCGTCTAGTCTTGATTCTGAAGCTCTCTTACTGTATTTTATGCTTTCTTAAGAACTTGATGAGCAATTCCAAAAGGGAGCCTTCTTCTCTCTTTTCTCACATACAGATGCAGATTTTCTACATAACAATTGGACATACTCATCTGCTCATGGAAAGTTCATATATCTAGAGAATTAGGACAATGGGTGGCGATTTGAATAATTTTCAACCCCTGGTGTCACTTTCCTAATAGAAAATCTCCAACATCTGACTTCCCTAGAGCCCCCGGTAGCACTTGAACACAGTTTGAGAACTCATTAATGGGAAGTGACCGAGAAATATGACAGGCCGGAACAATTCTTAGTTGAAGAGTTGCCTGGTCTTTGAGAGAAAAGTTGTGTTCTGGACCTGAAGGAACAGCACTAACATTTCCATGATTCATTTGTGTTTAAAAGTTGATTTTTTTCGCATGTCCTGCATTTCCTAGTTCTATCTACTGCTAAAGGTTGAGGATGCATGTTTTTAGTCTATTTGGAACTACCCTATGCTACAGGGACATAAAATGATGGGATTCCTCTTGTTGATCTTTTAAGGGGACAAAATAATTTTATTCATCTTCATTGGCAACCATCCTTTCAATTCCCTCGGATACTCGAGAACAATCAGAAAAACATTTATTTTTGCACTTTTGTTTCTCTCTTTTGACGTATATTAATTTGCTCATAATTTCGACCAAAAAAAAAATCTGTTCATAATGACGTGATTCCATAAAAAAGTGAGGCTATGGTTGACGGTGACTTCTAAACATATCATGTTCCTATCGATGTTGATATCCCTCTGCAGCAACCTTAAATTACCCTGAAATCATAACTTGGTTGAGGTAGACGCCAGCTATGAGAAACAAAAAATTGACCCTTAAGTCAACTAAAATAAATAGAAGATTTTCATCCTTTATTCATATTGAAACGCAATTCATCATCAACATGATAGACATTATGGAGCGTGGACTTGCTGAGGTCCCTCTCAATTGATGTAGGCAGATTTTCTTTCTTTGTTACATTCGGGTTTCTTTATATGAAAGTCCGCGTGGAACTAGTTTGCAGTCACCTAAAAACAAGTTCTTCAAGAGGACATCGAAGGATTAGATAAAGGAATCTGTGTTCCCATCTTTCTTTTAGCATTGCTGATAAACTTATATATCCATTGCAATGTTACTCCAACGCCTCATGCGCATCGGAACCGAGCAATGACTTTTGGATGGATGAAATGCAAGAGATTCACACCTACCAAAGCATTCAAACACTTCAGCCACCAACAACCCTCGAGGCTTCTCAACGTCCAGCAGCACTGTACTGTGAGCACGGTTTTATGTTCGGGCTGCAAAGCTAGAGATCTCTCATGTCATAATTAACAAACAATGAGCATTTCTTGTCACAACCTTTGTATCTACCTATTCTCGTATGCTGATCCAGCATAAACAATTAGAGAGTTTAAATTGATCATTTCCTGAAAACTTAGATAGT
The DNA here is from genome assembly GCA_019915185.1 of Eucalyptus camaldulensis. NCBI lineage: Eukaryota > Viridiplantae > Streptophyta > Magnoliopsida > Myrtales > Myrtaceae > Eucalyptus > Eucalyptus camaldulensis. Next base: position 19,269,535 of record JAHSVA010000005.1, read on the forward strand.
CTTCTTGAACGAGCGTTTATCTGGTAAGTGACATTGATAAAGCTATTGTGAAGGTTATGAGCTTAAAAATGGAGAATAATTGAAAAATGTCCTTAAATCATTGCAAATGCTCGTGAATTGAACTTCATTAAAATGCACTCTGATTTTCAATAAAAGTGTTGGGATCGCTGCTACCCTCAAATCGGGGCCAACGAACAGTTGATGTGAAAAGTTGCAATATCTTGTTAAAACTCTATCGATACGTTCCTGAAGGTACCCAAAAAGCTTGTGACTACATCCCAGTGAATTTATCGCTTGATCCAAGAAAATCACAATTTCTTGACATCCTAAAGGTCGGATGGTTAAAAGGCACAATATCCAGCAATCGAGTCATTCAGTTTCGAAAAATCGAGTTTTGCTGGAAAGCTTCTGCAAAACATGAACCTTTTATACCCTTTGGTTATAATATCACTATATTGAAATCATATAAATTCATTTTTAGTCAGATTCACCGCCTCCTGCGTTGATTACCATGCCTGATAATTATTCTCAATACCTATTAAAAGTCACCAGTAACAAAAGTAAAGAAAATAAAGGCTCGAGTACCATTCCACTTTCTCCATTCCCGGCAGGCAAACAAACCTTGATGTTCGACCCAAAAAAGAAAAGGCTTGAGGTTTCATAGTTCAAACGACAAAAGTTTCGAAATCGCCCAACGATTCAGATGAAATGAACGAAAATAAACTCAGTATGCTTTCTTGGATTTCTAACATGAAATCAAATCAGATCTTCGAAAAGAAACATCTGAACTTGTGGATGTCATTTTAGGCTCTTCTCTTCAACTATGGATGCTTGAGTTGGCTGTCGGATACTTTCACTGAGTCTTTTTACCGCTAAATGCATCATCCTCTGTATCACTGCTAAACTTCAAATATTTCTTCCAATCTTCGCTTTCTATAAAGACAATCAAATAAATAAGCAGATATAAGGAACGCATGTTTATATTTATGCCGTAAGATTTGCTTCAGAAGGAAAAACCTGTTGCCTCCGAACTACTACTGCAGATGTTCTTTAGGTTGTTGCCCAATTCCTCCGAAATAGGCTCGAGAGTAATTTTCTTTGCACTACAGATCTTTAATGACTTGGTTGAAGGAATTTTTTCTTTCTTATCGGAAGATCTCGTTCTCTTCAATAAACCTTTCGTTGTTGTGGCAAGACCTTGCTCCTAAATTGTCACCCAAATGAAATCACACCCTAAGCATTAAGTAAATATAACTTTATTTTGCATTTTATTTATTTAGGGTTTTTGTAACTCACCTGTAGAAAATTACTCCCTGGCGTCTTCTTATCTGTCATTGCTTCCATTATATACTGGACAACCTCGACAGTTGAGCGGAACAATCTTTTTAATTGTCCATGACGATAGCTCTACAAAGATAATAGATTGAAGATATCTTGATTACCATCAGAAATTTCAAGATAGTCGTGTGCAAAGCTATTACTCATAAGAGGTAGTGAAAAGATTTCAATACACTCAATAATAAAATGCACGATAACGTAAAAACTAACTTTTTTATTAATCCTTTTGGATAACATATAAATTAATCAAATACACGTTACTTCTTTTTAATCATCAATTCATTAAGGAAAGCAGTAACAATGAATTTTTATTAGTATATAATTACCATGTCTAATTTTCCATCTACTCGTTGTCTGCATGCAATATGCCAACCTTGCAGCCTCTCTTCAAATGAAGACCGATGTTGGATGTTATGCAATCAATAAATAATAATCGCATCATAAAAATGAAAATAGTTAGACAATTACATATATAGATTGAGATATTTATATGCATTTACGCAAAAACATAAAGAAGAAGTTCAAGCAACCACCTTGTCCAATTTATTGCCAATTAGACAATCCGGAGGGAGAAAGAAAGATACTATCTCTTCCCCTACTAATGTGCTTTTGCCTCGAGTTCTTGCTTTCTCCGATGAAGACGGGTTTGTCTGTGTTTAGGATATACTCATTTGTCATTTTTTGTGAGCATTGGTTACAAATTCTTACAAATAAAAAGTGTGCATTAATATGAGTAAAATATGATATATTGATTATTGATCACCATGCACTTGAACTCAAGAAATGTTTGTTTCAAATCTTGAAGAATGCATATGCGAACAATGTACAAAGAAATTATTGAAATAATATTACCTTAAAGGTTGAGACATTTATCCCCATGTTATCTTGAGATAATGGATACGATATTGGATCCTTGTTGAGCAAATGATCTAAAATACTTCTTCTAAATTGAGATACAACTTTCTGCAATAAAAAATTATCAATGCTAGTATTTCTTATCATTAAGGCATGGACAATTCTGAATTATTGTCTAGATCAAAGAATTGGGAATATATGTATTCTATTCATACATAACTTGTGACATCCCAAATTTTCAACCCTGTCTTCTACTGAATAAATCGGGCATTTCATTGACGCGTCTATAGGGTTATTCTCAGAGCCGATCACTCTCGAGATAACTAGACTAGCTGGGGAAATTATTAAGGAATTTTAAGGCAATAGACTTGAGAACTCGATCAGGAATCGGCTTCTTGACCGTGTCCATCTTTAGAGGTCACTACGGCACAGTTAAAAATCGATTTGAAATCAGAGATAGACTGGATGGATAGAGATATGTGACTAATCGTGGGTGACACCACTGAATTAGAAAATTCTCGTCGGGCAACACTAGACTGATTTTCTTATTGTTTTGGTACCCTGTGTCCGTAATTGAATCCTTGAGATTTTCACGACAATCAAGAGTCGCCAATGAGTCGAGTGGGTTCACAGTGGTTCGAATAAAATCGACCACGGGTCATTTGCGTTAAAAAGTTCTGAAAACTACCCGATAGTCTACGTCACGCTAAAAACGCGCCGAATGAAAATTAACCGCCAATTCGAGTCCGATTTCAGAAATTGAAGTTTTGGCCATGTCACAATAAATTCTAGGAGCATCGATGTAGTCTCAGAAGATTTTTCGGAGGTCCCAAGATTTTTACGGAAAATGGGTTCGAACGTCGCGGAACTTGGATGGAAATTCAGATTGGTTAAATTGATGAGAAATTGGACTTTCATACTGAACCTGTGAGTGTCAGAGATTTATAGAAAATTTCTTGGGATTTTTCTACATCGAAATTTGGACCTCAATTTGGAGAGATTGGAATTGAAATTTAGTTCGAACTTAGTTAAAATCGAATCTTAAGATGAGGGTGTGCAACATTGGTATCAATTTGGATTTTTGGTGGATTCTTGAGTGAGGAAAAATGCAGAGACGATCAATGAATGATCAATTGAAATTGTGAGAATCAATTGAGATGAAATCAAGAGGGAATTAGAATCAATTGAGGCCATCTCTCTCTCAATTTCGTATCCCCCCTCTAGGCTAGCAAAATTGGACCACTTGGGAGGTTATATAGGACATTTGGATGGCCTATTGAAGGCCAAGTATTAATGCATGGCTAAGAATGAGTTTTAGGAGATATTTGTGTGAGAATTAAAAGCCAAAGGGCCCCTCACTCATCTTTATCCATTCTCTCTTTCTCTCACCCACCGTCCACCTCCATCCTCTCTCTCCCTTCTCATTTTCTTTCGTGCGACTGCTCCCTCCATCTCGGCCACTCGTCCGCGTGAATTCCATCGCAAGAAGACAGAGGCAGCAACCACGCCACTACTGCACATCTTCAGTTCAACGGACGGAGGTCAGCAAGCGGTGAAGCCCCCATCTCCATGGACGTCACCTGACTGCACGCCACCGCTCCATCATCCACCCAAGAAGAAATCTCCACGCGGCTAGAAGTTCAAGCGGACATCTCCACTATAAATTGTCCCTTTGGTCAACAACAAGCCATAGAAGCTCCTTGATTGACCGAATCAGCGACCTCACGTCCCAGCTGCAGCTGCTTCGTGCGTCCAGTGAAGTCTCCACGCGTCCAGGTCAACCGAAGCTGCTTCTTGACATTTGTTGACCACACGCCCACGGAAGAAGAAGCCCCACGTGTTCAGTCAAAGCCGCAAGACCCAGCTTGCCGTTTGTTGATTGAAGTTCATCACTACTCCGTGCGTCCAGCGAAGCCACCGTCCACCGAAGTCCCCACGCCTCTGCCGTCCATGCGTCTGCCTCCGCAACTCCATATGCAGCCAGCAAATTCCACCGAAGGAATCCCAAAACCACAGCGAAGCAACAGCATCATCGAAGCCATGAGTCCACGGTCTTCAGCCGCATGAGCAGCCGAAAGTCCATCCCCTGTCCGCGTGATTTCTCTTCTTCACCCGTAGAACAGTCGGCCCAAGCTTGCAGTCTTTAAGCCCATCAGTCCAGCAGTTCTTCAGCCAATTTAATTCAAGTTGCAGCCCAGTAATTTGAGGCCCAATTCAGCAGAATTTTATTGAGGCCCATCTCCTGCAGTCTTCAAGCCCGCAAGAGTCCATCAGCCCAGTCTTTTTCTAGGCCCAGTTTCCAGCAACCAATTGCATCCCAGCCCATAGCTTGAAGCCCATCTCCGCAGCAGGCCCAATCCAACTTGGGTCTGGCCCTAAAGCAAGAACAAATCTCAGTGGGACTGAGATTTGTTGGGTCTAATTCAAGGCCCGGTCCAAGTCCGTGGGAGTCGTTGCGAGCCCGTTTTCGGCCGCCGTCGCGCCGCCGTCGTGGTGATTCGATCCCCGCTTTTGATCAAGTGAGTTTTACTCACTAATGCTTTCTTAGTTTGCTAATTATACCTAAGGGTTGATTAGATTTAATTAAACGCAATTAGGTGGTTAGATTAGGTTAGAACAATTAATTTAGTGACTTAATGATGCATGTTAGGTGGTTAGACCTAGCTATTAGCAAGTAGAAATGTTTGGTTATTTATTGAATGCATCTCGGGATTTTTCCCGACCCGTTTCGGGCTCCAATAAGGCAATATGGGCCTAAATTGGATTTTTGATGTTTATTTATTTATTTTCGAAATTTATTTATTTAATTAATTATTTTTCCGGAAATTCAACCAGGATGGCCGGTGACCGGAATTTCGTGCCGATTGTCGTGGTGCAGACCGTTTATTTATTTGAGCTCTACGTTGTGTGGAATTGAATTTATTGTGGAATTTTAGGAATTGTCCTAAATTGTTTGTTATTGAATATTTTATTGGTTGTTGGCCGAATATGGGTATATAGCGCCAGTACGTTGATGGGCTATATAGTAGGGAGAATGGTGAGAGCTAACTAAGAACATTATTGGTTGAGACCAATCAGGTACGATATTATTGGACATACGTGGTTCGGTGATTGGAAGTATCACTGGCGAAAACGGCGCCTTAAAGAACGCACGTAAATGACTTATAGACAAACGTGGTTCGGTGATTATGGGAATATCACTGGTGAAAACGACGCCTTAAAGAACTCACGATGTTGTCTATAGCCGATGTCACCTTGGCGAAAACGGCGCCCTTGAAATGACACGTGGTTCGGTGATCGAGGTTATCACTGGTGAAAACGGCGCCTTAAAGAACGCACGGTGTCGGTGATCGGTATGTCATTGGCGAAAACGACGCCTGAGAAACACATGTGATTTGGTGAATGAGTACACCACTGGGAAATCGTGGTATGAGTGGGAATGACCTAGAAAGGGTCTGGCTGACATGTAATCGACTTAGTCGATTGATCAATGCTTTGTCACGCCCCGATCCTCGGGCACGCACACATCCTTCTGCTCTACTTGGTCGATTTTAAAATGCGATATCCCAGGACTATGTATCGCCGACCCTTTTCTTTTATTAAGCACATGCGGAAGCAGTTATAAATCCCCAGACAATAAAACATTGGGATAGAAAAGTAGGCCATATCTTTCATATTGAAATCCACAACCAAACCTTTATACATGACAAAAACCAAAGTACTCCACACTCTTCACAACTCTTTACTTTACTCTATTCACACCAAAATGAAATCACAAAAGAAGATGACATTTCAGTCCACCTGGATCGTACTCAAGATCCCCCTCGGGATTATCTTCTTCCAAAAATACTTCTTCTTCACAGACTCTTCCTCCTCAGCTCCTCAACGGGGTCCTGAAATGTTTTCCCCAAACTGGGATGAGACTATGTCTCAGCGAGTTCTACCCCACTAAGACTCAATTAGGGAACCAATACACTGCTCGATTGCCTAAACACAGCACGAGTCAGAGGACTTACCTTGGCCTCAGTCTCAACCTGCAATTCAAGGTTATATATAGACACTTCATAAATCACAACGAAAAATCAATCAAATCACAACAAGCGAATCAATTATTGATCAATCGAACCAGTCGATTACATGTCATTCAGACCATTCTTAGATCATTGAGTTCACACCATATAACCTTCCATTGAGTACTCGGTCACAGAGCCATATCAATGCTCTCGGGCGGCGCTTCCGCCAAGGTGACGTAAATAACAGACGGTCTACGTGCATTTTTTAAGGCGCCGTTTTCGCACAGTGATATTCCCCATCACCGAACCACGCCCGTCATAGATCATAGACAGTCTACGTGCGTTCTTTAAGGCGCCGTTTTCGCACAGTGATATCCTTAATCACCGAACCACGCCTGTCTATACTTCGTACTTGATCGATATCAGCCAATAGAATGCTCAGTTAGTTCTCACCACTTCCTCCACTTACGGCTCAACAAGGCATTCAAAATGCTAAATAGCCATACTCGGCCAACTACCAATCGATAATTAAATTTCAATCAATTTAGGGTAAATCCCTAAAATATCCCAATTTACTTAATTCCAAGCAACGTAGAGTTCAATTAAATAAACGGGCTGCGCCACGACAATCAGCACGAGATTTCAGTCATCAATCATCTCAATCTTAATTTTCGAAAAATAAATAATTAATTAATAAATATTAAAAATTCAATTTAATTCAAATTAAAGCCCGATTAAATAAACGGACTTCACCACAATTATCAGCATAATATTCTGGTCACTAGCCATCTCAATTGAATTTTCGGAAAATAAATAATTAATTAATTAATTTCGAAAATTAAATAATTAATATAAAAAAATTCGTTTCAGCTCAAACTAAAGCCCGATTAAATAAACGGACTTCACCACGGTCGCCAGCGTAATATTCCGATCTCAAACCATCCCAGTTGAATTTTCGGGAAATAAATAATTATTTAATTTAATTCCGAAAATTAATATTTAAATACCAAAAATTACACTTAGGCTTGAAAAGCCCAATTGAAGCCCGATTAGGGTCGGGAAAAATCCCGGGCTACCCTCAATAAATAGTAGACCATGTCTACTTGCTAAATACACATTCAATTTATCTAATTTGTATCACGATTGACTAATAAATACTAATTTATACTAATCTAACACATAAACCAAATTAATTACAACTAAACAACCAATAAGCGTAATTAGTCCACTAAGCAAGGATTAGTGAGATTACTCACCAAATCGCGCGCAAATCGGATCAATCCGACGGCGGCGACGAGAGGAACGAAACTTCCCAAAGCACGGCCCGGGTTCGGGGCCCGGAAACGGCCCGAAATGGCCCACGAACCGGCTGAAACCCACTTGCGGGTTAGCTGGATCGGCTGCAAAACAGAGGGAAAAAGAGAGGGTTGGGGGCGGTAAGAGGTCGGGAGAGCGGGCGGAGCTCCGGCGAGGCCGGACAGCGGCTCCGGCGGCCTGCTCAGCCGCTCACGGTGGCTGAACAGAGGCCAAACGGGAGCTGGGTCGCGCGGAAGGATCGGCAAGCGCAGGCGGTGCACGGGCGGCGAACGGCGGACGTGCGGGTGGCGCACGGGCGTGCGGTGCGGCGGCGGGACAGGCGGCGTCGGTGGCTGGCTTGGGCTTCCGATCTCCTGCAACTTCTGGTTCGATTTTGCACAAAGAAGAACGAAGAAGAAGGAGAAGATAACGTGAGGGAGGAGGCAAGAAGAGAGAGAAAGATTTGACCGGTCAAAAAGAGAAATAAAATAAAGTAAAGCAAAGTGGAAGACAGCAAAAGGGGTGGTCGGCTGGGGGAGTCGCACGAGTGGGAGGGAAGGAGAGAGAAGAGAGAGAGGAGAAAGAGAGAAAAGGGAGAGAGAGAAAAGAAATCTAAAAGTTATATTTTTCTTATTTTTCTTTTCTCTTTCCCTTTCTAATTTCTTCCGGTCTTCGATTTTTCCTCCGATAATTTCTTTCTTAAAATTTCAGACTCGCCGATAATTTGTCGGACGATGAGACAAGGTCCAAAATTTGAATTGTGACACGCTCGAATTTTTCGATTCCCGAAACCAAATCAAATTCCATGATTAAAATCGACCGGACGTGATTTAGTCCAATCCAACAAATTAGGTAGCTTTTAGGGATTTTACCGCGGATATATCCCTTAACGGCTTCACCCAATAAGTTAGTTAACTCATGAGTGATCAGCTCAGAGAAAAAGGACCGTAGGCACGCCGACGATATGCACATTTCATTTTATCGAAACGGGGTCCAATTTCAGGATGTCACATGCTTGATCGGATGTCGTGAATTGTTTGAATACTTGTGTTTAACCTTGAATTGCAGGTTGGAACTGAGGCCAAGGTAAGTCCTCTGACTCGTGTTGTGCTTAGGCAACCGTATGGCGTATTAGTTTATTAATCGAGTCTTAGTGGGTAGGACTCGCTGAGACGTGGTCTCATTGGTTATTAAATAACCATTTCAGGACCCTGAGGAGAAGCTAAGGAAGAGGAACCTGAAGGGGAGAAAGACTTTTGAAGAAGAAGAAGATCCAGAGAAGGATCTTGAATATAACCCAGATGTGGATTGAGATCCCATCCCTTTTGTGAACCCTGCTTTAGTGTAGATAGGTGTGAGACTTTTATGCTGCAAATAGTATTGTAAATATACTATGAGTTGTGCTGTTAATGAAAGTGTGGTTGTGAATTTCAATATGAAAAATATGGCCTACTTTCCTATCCCATTGTTTTATTGTCTGGGGATTTATAACTGCTTCCGCATGTGCTAAATAAATAGAAAGGGCCGGCGATACATAGTCCTGGGATATCGCATTCTAAAATCGACCAAGTAGAAGGATGTGCGCGCGTCCGAGGATCGGGGCGTGACATAACTTGTGTAGCTATAACTTTTTACAAATGAAGCTTTGGAGTGTCCTTCACAACTATATCAAGCTTATCAAATATGCTTCAAGAATCAAGATGAAGAAATTTTGAGTGCCTTGCAGTGTATTTTGTGGATCATTCTATTTCATGTGTTCTATCAATCTTTTCATGAAGATATTTGTCACGCCCCGATCCTCGGACTCGTGCACATCCTTCTACTTGGTCGATTTTAGAATGCGATATCCCAGGACTATGTATCGCCGACCCTTTCTTTTATAAAGCACATGCGGAAGCAGTTATAAATCCTCAGACAATAAAACAATGGGATAGGAAAGCAGGCCATATTTTTCCTATTGAAATTCACAACCACACTTTCATTAACAGCACTACTCATAGTATATTTACAATACTATTTACAGCATAAAAGTCTCACACCTATCTATACCAAGACAGGGTTCACAAAAGGAATGGGATCTCAATCCACATCCGGGTTACATTCAAGATCCCTCTCTGGATCATCTTCTTCTTCAAAAGTCTTTTTCCCCTTCAGGTTCCCCTTCCTTAGCTTCTCCTCAGGGTCCTGAAATGGTTATTCAATAACCAATGAGACCACGTCTCAGCGAGTCCTACCCACTAAGACTCGATTAATAAACTAATACGCCATCCGGTTGCCTAAGCACAACACGAGTCAGAGGACTTACCTTAGCCTCAGTTCCAACCTGCAATTCAAGGTTAAACGCATACATTCAAACAATTCACGACATCCGATCAAGCATTGATCAATCGACTAAGTCGATTACATGTCAGTCAGACCCTCTCTAGGTCATTCCCACTCATACCACGAATTTCCAGTGGTGTACTCATTCACCAAATCACATGTGTTTCTCGGGTGTCGTTTTCGCCAATGACATACCGATCACCGACACCGTGCGTTCTTTAAGGCGCCGTTTTCACCAGTGATAACCTTGATCACCGAACCACGTGTCCTTTCAAGGGCGCCGTTTTCGCCAAGGTGACATCGGCTATAGACAACATCGTGCATTCTTTAAGGCGCCGTTTTCACCAGTGATATTCCCATAACCACCGAACCACGTGTGTCTATAAGTCATTTACGTGCGTTCTTTAAGGCGCCGTTTTCGCCAGTGATACTTCCAATCACCGAACCACGTATGTCCAATAATATCGTACCTGATTGGTCTCACCATTCTCCCTACTATATAGCCCATCAACGTACTGGCGCTATATACCCATGCTTGGCCATTACCAATCAAATACTCAATAACAAACAATTTAGGACAATTCTTAAAATTCCACAATAAATTCAATTCCACACAACGTAGAGCTCAAATAAATAAACGGTCTGCACCACGACAATCGGCACGAAATTCCGGTCACCGGCCATCCCAGTTGAATTTCCGGAAAAATAATTAATTAAATAATTAATTTCGAAAAATAAATAAATAAACATTAAAAATCCAATTTAGGCCTATATTGCCTTATTGGAGCCCGAAACGGGTCGGGAAAAATCCCGAGATGCATTCAATAAATAACTAAACATTTCTACTTGCTAATAGCTAGGTCTAACCACCTAACATGCATTATTAAGTCACTAAATTAAATGTTCTAACCTAATCTAACCACCTAAGTGCATGTAATTAAATCTAACCAACCCTAAGACATAATTAGCAAACTAATAAAGCTTTAGTGAGTAAAACTCACTTGACAAAAGCGGAGACCGAATCACCGCAACGGCGACGCGACGGCGGCCGAAATCGGACTTTCGACGACACCGGCGGGCTTGGGACCGGGCCTTGGACTTGGCCCCAACAAATCTCAGCCCAACTGAGATTTGTTCTTGCACTGGACTGGGCTTCCTTTGGATTGGGCTGAACTTAATTGGGCTTGCATCTTGCTAGACCTCACTGATTTGGGCTTCAAGTGCTGGAAAATTGAGCTTCAATTCAATTGAATAAAGCTGAACTGGATGGGCCTGCTGCTGTGAATTTTCAATTGGGCTTGAAGACTGCAAAATGGGCCGTGAAATTGCTGCAAAGAGAATGGGCTGAGAACGCTGGATTTCACGGGCCTGCTTTGTGGACTTCGGTCGGGACAGCTTCGTGGGAGATCTTCGGCTTCGCTGGCGGTTAGAGTCCCGGTGGTGCTGCTCGGTGGAAGCACGAGATTGCGAAGATGAATTTGCTGGCTTAGTTACCGACCGTGGGGGACGCTTGGCAGAAGACACGGAGGGAGGAGCAGCTTCGGTCTTCGTGGCAACTCCGTGGGGGAAAAGAACCGCTGGCAGCGACGTGCGGACAATGGAGCAGCTTCGTGGACGTCGTTGTTGCTGGACTTTTGCGGTCAACCGAGGAGTTCGGTTGATTCTGCTGTTGACTGAAGCAAACGGAGGAGCGGGCAGGTGGCGCGGATGAGGGGCAGCTCGCGTGTGGCTTCACTCGGTGGGGGAGACGTGGGCTTTCGCTAGCTCTTGGAGAGGAAAGGAGCTGCGGCAATTGTTGGAGACTCACTCGGTGGTCTTCAAATGCTCGTTTGTTGACCGAGCAATGGGCAGACGCGGCCAAGTGGCAGCGTGGAGGAGAGATTGAAGTCGATGCTGGAGTTGGGTTGTGAGAGAAAAATGAAAGCAGGCTGGACAGAAGATCCGGATGGAGGAGCAACTTCAGTTTCGGTGGATGCTGAGTTTTTCAGGTAGCTTGGTCTTCTTCAGTTTCTGCTGGAGGTGTCGCACGCAAGAAAAATGAAAAGGGAGAGAGAGGATGGAGGTGGACGGTGGGTGAGAGGATGCAAGGAGATAGAAATGAAAAAGGAATGGAGGGTCCCTTGAGCTTGATTTTTTTTCCACAAATATCTCCAAGACCAAGTCTTGGCCATGTATAATCCCTTGGCCTCCAATGAGCCACACCAACACTTCTCACAACACCTCAATTGGTGCACTTTGGCTAGGCATGATGGGGGATTACGAAATTGAGAGGGAGATGGCCTCAATTGGTTATAAACCCCTCTTGATTTCATCTCAATTGATTCTCACAATTTCAATTGATCATTCATTGATCGTCTCTGCACTTTTCCTCACTCAAGGATCCACCAATAAATCAATTTAAAGTCCAAATTACTGCTGCCCTCCTTTAAATCCGAATTTCATAATTTAGCTTTAATTCCTCACTCAATTTTCCAAATTGAGATCCAATTTCCACGTAGAAAAATCCCAAGAATTTTCTGTAAATCTCCGACACACACGGGCTCAACCCGAAAGTCAAATTTCCCATTAATTTAGCCAATTTGAACTTCGGCCAAACTTCCACGACGTCCGAAACGGTTTTCCGTAAAATTTCCCGAATCTCCGAAAAATCTTCTGAGACTGAGTTGACGTTCCTAAAATAGCTTGTGACATCACTGAACTTTCGATTTCTGAAATCTGACTCAAATCGACGGTTAATTTCACTCCGGCGTGCTTTTAGTGTGACCTAGACTACCGGGTAGTTTTCAGAACTTTTTAGGGCAATTGACGCGTGGTCGATTTTCTTCGAGCCACAATGAACCCACTCGACACATTGGCGACTCTCAATTGTCGTGAAAGTCTCGAGGGCTCGATTACCAACACAGGGTACCAAAACGACAGAAAATCAAATTAGTGCCGGTCGACGAGAATTTTCCAATTTAGTGGAGTCACCCACGATCGGCCACACATCTCAGTCGAACCAACCTATCTCTGATCTCAATTCGATCTTTAACTGTGCAGTAATGACCTCTAAAGATGAACACGGTCGAGAAGCCGCTTCCTGGTCGAATTCTCAAGTCTATTGCCTTAATATTCTTTAATGGCTTACCCAGCTAGTCTAGTTATCTCGAGAGTGATCAGCTCTGAGAACAACCCTATAGACACGTCAATGAAATGCCCGATTAATTTAATAGAAAACAATACTGAAAATTCTGGATGTCACAATATTGGCATTCAAAAGCTAAGTGTTGAACCTCTTAGAAGTGAATTGGAAAACACCATACTCTATAATTGTAAAATTGTGTTTATGTCGTGGTCTATCTCCCGAAATATCACAAAACAATTACATCTACTACTTGTATCCAAAAAGACTTAACAAAAAGTTAATTTACATTACATCCACTATCATTGTTACTAATGTAAACCATTCTATATAATTGTATAATTGAGTTCATGTCATGGACTACATCACAAAGTTTCAAAGGACAATATAAAACTCACACTGAATATCTATATGTTAAAAAACTCAATAGAAAGTTAACTTACATGTACTACTGCCTTAAGTGATGCATATAGTTGATCTCTTGGTCCTTGATTAGGAATGTCAAGCTTTTCCGAACCACGTGATTCATTCGATCCCTTTGAAATAGGAGCGTTATCTGGAGCTGAGAGTGACCTATTGACCTACACGGATGAGAAAGATAGAGAAAGACAAAGCATGAGTAAAGCAAATAAATAAACATATACGATTATATTGAGCATTAAAAGCAGCCTAACAGTTTAAAGTGGTAAAACATATATGTCATGAAATAGGATCTTCAACTATATTCATTATCTCAAAGAAATCAAACATTTGTTAAACTATTATCAAGATGTTAAGCAACTCATGCTTGACAGTTCAATAATAAAAGTAAAACCACTAAACCAACCACATTCGATAAAGTTTAAGAACCCACTCCTTCTATCAAGAATTCAAACTCATTAGATACGGTAAAAATGATAAAGGACTAGATGAGTAGAAAGATATAGTGCCATATTCTGAAAGAAAAAGAATATCAAATCATATTATGTGGAAAGCATGATTTTGTCCAAAATGATTCCATGGAACCTCTAGGTTTCGAGAGGAAGAAGAGAGAGAGAGAGTATATATCAAGTACCTATAACTCATTCAAGAAATAACAACAGTGGCATAAAATGAAGAGAAACAACATCTCCAGATTGACAGGCACAAGAAAAGGGAAAATATATGAGGGAGCCACAGTTTCAAAGCATAACAAATGAATTGGAATGGTGGAAACTCATTTCACTTTATATGTAAAAGCTTATCACCTTCTTCTCTCGTTCGATTTGGAAATTTGTTCATTCTCTAAATAGTTATACTTTAGCTACACATTATTCTTTGATGCCTGATGATGGTAGATTTTCTTAATCATTGATCTTAAGGAATGTGCAAGTTCTCAATCAATTCTTTGGTCTCAGCTACAATATTTATTGCTTATCAACTTACAATATAGCGGCGAACTCTGCATAGTATGAATATCAATTAAGGGAAATGAGTTCCGTACGTATTGATGATGTTTACCGTTATAGTACTAACGGTATGATTACTTATAAAAGTTAATAACGGTTTTGCCATTTCAAACAACTGCCATTCGTTTTATCGTGTAACGAATAACGATTTATGCATTGATCAATGTAAAATGCAATACACCCAAACCTTCCAGCCACGAATATATTATCTATTCTTCCAATACATATTAGAAAACCTATTGGCAATTTCAATTTTGTCATCCTTAAAAAGCATATTCTTGTACACATACATGTACAATCTGTATACCCATAAAATAGATCTGGATACAAAAAAAAAAAAAATGTTAACTTATATATTGAAATAACTATAAATGTAATTCGTTCTTTGTCAACAAAATATTTAGAATAGTTTAGACATTTTTCATGGTAAAATTCAACCAACAATTACTCGTTAGTTTCACTAAGTGTACAAACAATTAAATCTGCATGCCTTAGATAAGAAAATTATATTTTAACATGATAGATGTCCTAATCTACATAAAATTTGTCAAATCAATGCACAAATCTAGATGATAGATCATTTGTACCAAGTCAACTCTTAACCTCAATGTAAACCAAAAGAGAACCCGAGAGAGCATTGGAATTGTTTATCTTTCACCATTCGTCACTTTTGATTTTTCTATTGCAAAAAATGCCTTAGAAAAAAAAATCCATTTCTTTGTGGTTGAAGCACAAAATATATGGCCAATGACCCAGCACGAAGGTTGATCGAGACTTACCTCACTCATTTTTGGGGGAGGAGCACCTGTTGAAGGAGATGACAGCACAAGTTGAGAAGATTTGTCCTGCGGTTTCTATTTTGGAGAGGGAGGAAGAGTTTGCATCATAGGGTTTGCCGCTTCAGAGATCCCTTCGAGAGCTTACGCTTATTACAAGCCGAAAGATATGTGGTATGTCAATTGAAAGAGAGAAGATGGTGTCTAAAGAGAAGAAAATGGTGCATATTTGAAACAACACGGTGAAATAAAGCCAAATAATTTTGCCCATTTATTGTCTTGGACCGACAAGGTGCAAGTCTCTTGTATTTTGATAACCTAGGTTGGTAATGAAAAGAGCTAATTAGCCTTCCATTTTTCTTTTTTGTAAAAGCTAAAAAGAATCTAACACAATTAGAATATATATATTTTTCCATAAATGTAAAAAGCCCATAAAATCATTGAGTACTGAACCTTAGGTATGTTAATATTACAAAGGAAACTTGAAATAAGTTGTGGCAAGTGAAATTTAGAAAAACAAATGATGCACTTTTGTGCCTTTTTCTTCTTCTAAAATATTGATAATGAAGTCAATAATATTCAATTCGACTGGGTTTGGAAGCAACATGGATCCACAATCTATTTATCGAAGAAAGTAAATGAAATTATTGTATATAGAACTTGTATACTTAATGCCATAGCTTATTGTAATCCATTGTAACAAAGCTTGAATTAAAAAAAAAAAAGACATTTGCTAAATATCGTCTCAATATTGAGCATTCAAGTTATGTGCAGTAACGATGCACTGAAACTTTTAATTGATTTGCGCAATATACAATTACCTAAGACTAGTAGAGGATTCTGCTTTTATACTAAAAAAGGAAAATAATGAATTCCAATCAAACTTAAGGAATGTTAGCTAGCACCAATACCATTTAGGTGGACAACTTATATGTCATATAGGATGATGTGTGATTAGAAATACTATAAACAGGATAGCAATCAAGGGATTAACAATTTTATAGATGTACCTATTAAAATATAAATGGTTTTAGGAAATGAATTGATCATTATCTCTTAGGTAAATTCAATCCAAAAATTAAATGCTCATTACCCTATAGCATTAAATGCCAGATTTTGAGTATTAGACTACCATGAATGGGTTTTGTTTATTTTGAGGCATCATTTAATACAACCTGATTACATTAACCATATTGAATTATCGATTTAACTTGATTATTTCATTCACTTAGCCATAACATCTTATAATAAAATGCAAATAACTCCTTCTGTAGCCCAAGAAAAGGAACAGGCGCTTGCTTCTGCAAGATCTGGCATATACATATCTAGAAATGCTAATAAGTAGGCATGCTGTTAATATGTACCTAGGAGGAACAAATAAATTGTTATACAGACATTTTTAGTCAAATTAATTACTACAGATGTTTGCTAATCACCATATCCATGTACATCAGGTAAGGCTCCATCAATTGAATGACATGTGTAGCACCCAAAGTTTCTTTACGTATGCGACCTTATGATCTAAATGCGGGATTTGTCATATCTAAATCAAGAGCTTAACAATTCAATCACTCTTTGGGGATTGAATAAATAATCTTCAACTTTTTACTAAACAATCTTACTCATCTAGTTAGATACCTAAAATATCCAATAACTCGTGTGCCGATCCATGTATAACATCGCTTTAATTAGTCGAAGGGTATTGACGGGCCTATTCCATTAGGGTTCCCACTTATACTTGACCCTTGTAGGACATGAATGTACATGTTTTTTTGTGATTCAATCTGTGGCTCCCCTCGCATAAGATCCGAGCTTAAAAAATGGGTGGAGTTGATTTTTTTTTTTTTTCTGTTGCATAGTCATCCTAAATTATCTTGGCCCAAATTTTAGCATGGTTAATGCATATTTAGCTACACCGCACCATGGACCAATTTATGTGCTGAATTTTCACTTAGGAAACATGCCATTTTAAGGAGTCTTCACAAACCCGCATAGATCCATGCCATTTTAAGGAATTTTTATAAACCCGCGTTGATCCATTCCCACTATACCGCCTTGTCCATCACGCCTCTCTAACTATTGTGTCCACAGGCCCTAGGTCTTAGGCTGTCTAGACAACACAGCCCTGGATTTGAGGTCGTGGCCGCCACGGCTTCACCCCTGAGGTTGCCGTGGTATCAAACCGGAGATAGCCAACTCAAGTCCAAGGCCACACACCTCAGATCGAGCCCACACCGCCCCAAGTTTGAGTTGCACAGAGAGAGAGAGAGAGAGAGAGAGAGAGAGGAAGCCAGATCGTGCAATATGGTCTAGGTGAGTGGCGGGTCGACCACGGCGGCAAGGATAGCGAGGCGATGGAGCACGAGCATTCATTGTGGGATGTTGTGTGGTGAAGGATGTGAGCATGTGCAGAGAGCGATGGTGGAATCGTGCGGGGAAAAGGGAAATGAAGAATAAGAAAGGAGAAAAGGAAAAAAAGCATAAGAAAGAAAAATGGCAAAAAATTGCTTATGTACTTCTCGTGGGCGTTTAAATGGAGGAGATGCAAGCATTAGACAAATCATATGTCAATTTGTACACAATATATATCAATTTCGAAATTTAAAAGTCAGTTAAAAGATAATTGCTGCATCAAAAATCCCTAAATTTGTTAGGCTTCTCATCAATTTAGAAACTACAGTTGTATTATACGAGTTTTTGAGAATTGAAATCGACCAGATGGAAATTCTAAAATCTAATAATAATATTTATCCACTCAATAATCTAGAGTCTTCATCTAAGTGTTCATTGGTTTCGTATTTGCTCATACTAGGAATGCAATCAACCCATTAGTTGCATATCAATTTAGACAAGTGTGTTGTGGTATGAACTTTACCAACATGATTTTGGCCGAGACTTTTCTCTCTCTCACCCGTTTTAAGCAAAGTAAGAAATGAAATTCGCATGCATTGGCTACACTTTTGCAAATATGGTTCCGTTCCCACGTCAAAGAATTTGGTCTTGGCATAAATTAGTATAACCAAGTGCATCAGAAAGCAAACACCGGGATTAACAATATCAAAAGATCAAGTGAACCATCCACAATCTCATTTCCAGTAACTAAAATTAACAAAAGTAGAGTCCTTGAAAGTAAGCTTCCAAGTACATCGACCTAGGCTCCCGAGTGGTAGAGGTTCATTTGTTTATCAGTCAAGGGATAATCCCATACTTCCACTATCTCAAAAATGATGTCTTAGACTCTTTGATGTACTGCACTTGCATGATATTTCTGGTAAGAGGGATGATACCCATTTGAGCCACTATTTTTTCTATCATAACTCCTTCGTAACACCATACATAAGATTTTGTTTCTATCAGAACTCCTCCGTTCCCCCAAGACAGAAAAGATTGCAATAATGATTTAAAAAATAACAAGAGCAAAATTCTGAAAAATGTTGACAGCAGAGAAAACAAAAAGTAAAATAAAAAATAAAATAAAATATGCGACTTAGGTTTGACTATATTTAGGAAAGTTAATCAATGAACAAGGTGGCATATATTAAACTAAAGGGAGAACATCTTTTGATTAACATAAAGATCACATTTTTTTTGGTAATATACAGATGGTTTGACTTTGCTGCATTGTCTGTTCAACCATCGAACTTCAATTTGCGTCATGGCCATCAGTGGCCAGAATTATCCAATCAAAAAGCTTTTGGAAAAAGCGAAATTCATATTAAAAGATCTTTTCCCGAATGGTTAATCGTTTCGAAAAACATCATCACTCCTAGAGAATTCATATGGCGTGCATGATGGGGTCGATTCAATGAGGTGCATCTTACTCATAAGTTGGACGACCATATCCCATTAATGCGATTCACTGGAGCCCATCCTATTACCCCCAACGATTATCCAACAATACGGTGCTGTTCAAGAAATCTGGCCTATTCTAAGGTCGAAATAATTCTGACTGGACCTCATCCCCAAGAGCCTTGATAAATCCCAATCAAAGTATTACCAAAGGTATGTATCGAGAATGCTTAGCAAGACTCAACCCGCAGAAGATTACCAACGCCCGAGATCTGGAAGGGGACTTGGGAGAGGATCATGCATCCTTGCAATGCATCAATCGCAAGGTTAGCCTGGAATGATTACCCTCGGAGTCGGATATGGCAGTGAAGCCTACCCATGAAGCCTTCCAGTAGCTCAAGCGGGAGCGGGATGAGGCACAAGCTAATGCCTCCGATCTGGCCATGTGGCATAAGCGGTTCCGTTACGCCTATCAATGGCCTCATTGTAGCTAGATCATATCTCATATATAAACATAGGCCCTGTTTGGTTTAGCATTTGGAAGGGACTTTGGGGCTCTAAAGGGGTTTGGCTAAATGCTAAAGGTGTTTGGTTCAATTTTTTGAGGGCTTTGGGGAGATGCAATTGCATCTCCAAGGGGCTTCAAAGGCCTTTAGGGGAATGGAGGCTCCAAGGTGCATTTGAGAATAGCATTCTCGGAATGCTATTTCCTTTGTTTAATGAATACATGTCAGTTGCCCATTTTGTCTTCATTTATTAACCAAAATCCATTTTTGCCCTTTCCTAAATGGAAAATCCTAAAAGCATCTTCTTCCTTATGTTTTCCGTAGCCTTACGCTTTCACGCCTCCTGCACTTTTACTCTCATGGCTCCTCTGCTCTTTTTACACTCTCATGCCTCTCTCTACCTCACGATCATTTGTGTTCGACCCTCACATTCGCCGCCCTCACCTCCCTTCCTCACACTACAATCTTCACGGCCACCACCCTCGAGCGCTTGTCGCCTTCACAGCCGCTGCCCTTGAAAAAAATATATAAAAGTTAAGGTCATTGATTTTTAATTTTGATTTTTAAAAAATTAAAGTTGCAAAATTTTAAAATTAACACATGAAAAGACTTTCCAAATGTATGTGTTTACCAAACATCATTTTCCCCAAGTTGCATTTCAAACCATCTTTTCAATTTTAGTTTATCAAACAGTATTTGTATTTCACCAAACCCCTTTAGGCTAAAGGCCTTTGCATTTCCCCAAGGACATTCCCCCAAAGCCAAACCAAACGGGCCCATTCTCAAATCATTAAAAAAATGCAGATAATTTTTAATCACTCTCACAGACGTTTGATTCATCATTGTGGATTAACCTTTCAATGGTGCAATTCATTCGATGAAATAAATGTCTTGAAAAGTTGAATCTGACTTCTTATTAATTTTGTTTCAATGTTAGAATGTAAAAAAACTATTTTAGCTTTGCAATATTGTGAAAAATAATATATCATTCTGAATAGGAATAATTGAATATTTTGAAAGGTTCAACAGTTTTGAGTTAGTTAAAAGTTAAATTGTGAATTCTGCAGGACATAAAAAGATACAAGTTAAAATTGCATACAAGTTTAATCCATAAGAAGGTAGGTGAAAAAACATTTCTTTTCGCTCTAGAAAAACGAAAAGAATATGAATTTCTCTTTTTTCATAACACAATTATTGGTTAGTTAGACCCGTTCTTAATAGTCGAAGAACCTTAAGCCGTATCTTATGGCTTACATTATTTTTCGGCTATTGAAAATTTTACCAAAGTCTCATCACAAAAGGAATTTGGCAGATTTTACAGAACTACATAACGCGACAACCTCTTTTGTGCATCATACGCACATTTGTTGCTCAGATTATGTAGGCCCTCGAACCAAACGAGATTATTTGATAGATAATAATACTGTTGTGACATCCCAAATTTTCAACCATGTCTTCTACTGAATAAATTTGGCATTTCATTGACGCGTCTATAGGGTTATTCTCAGAGCCGATCACTCTCGAGATAACTAGACTATCTGATAAAATTATTAAGGAATTTTAAGGCAATAGACTTGAGAACTCGATCAAGAATCGGCTTCTCGACCACGTCCATCTTTAGAGGCCGTTACGGCACAGTTAAAAATCGATTTGAAATCAAAGATAGACTGGATTGACAGAGATGTGTGGCTAATCGTGGGTGACACCACTGAATTACAAAATTCTCGTCGGCCGACACTATACTGATTTTCTTATTGTTTTGGTACCCCGTGTCCGTAATTGAATCCTCGAGATTCTCATGACAATCAAGAGTCGCCATTGAGTCAAGTGGGTTCATAGTGGCTCGAAGAAAATCGACCACAGGTCATTTGCCTTAAAAAGTTCTGAAAACTACCCGATAGTCTAGGTCACGCTAAAAACGCGCCAAATGAAAATTAATCGCCAATTTGAGTCCAATTTCAGAAATTGAGGTTTTGGCCATGTCACAATAAATTTTAGGAGCATCGACTCAATCTCAGAAGATTTTTCAGAGATTCGGGAAATTTTACGGAAATTAAGTTCGGACGTCGCGGAAATTTGGCAGAAGTTCAAATTGGCTAAATTAATGGGAAATTTGACTTTCGGGTTGAGAGGGTGTAAGGGAGAGATTGGAATTGAAATTTATAGAAAATTTATAGATTTATAGAAAATTTATAGATTTATAGATTGGAATTGAGAGGGTGTTGGAGATTTATAGAAAATTTCTTGGGATTTTTCTACATCAAAATTGGACCTCAATTTGGAGAGATTGGAATTGAAATTTAGTTCGCACTTAGTTAAAATCGAATCTTAAGATGGGGGTGTGCAACATTGGTATCAATTTGGATTTTGATGGATTCTTGGATGAGGAAAAATGCAGAGACGATCAAAGAATGATCAATTGAATTGGTGAGAATCAAATTGAGATGGAATCAAGAGAGAATGGTTGTGCAATTTAAGCCATCTCCCCCAAATTCGTGTACCCCCTCCTAGCCACAACATTTGGACCAATTTGGCTTCTAGAAGAATGCATGAGAGGTCCATTGTGAGCCAAGGAAATTATTCATGGCTAAGAATGGTTTTTGGAAGATATTTGTTGTAAAATATCAAACCAAGTGGAGCCCAACTCTCACTTATATCTATCTCCTCTCCCTTACACCCTCTCAACCAACCACATCTCTTTTGGGTTCCTCCATTTTCTTTGTGCGAACATAGAGGAAGGAAAATCTCGATCAGCCATCCGAAGCTGCGCTGTGCTTCGAGTCTTCGTGCAGCCACGCTCGGTCAAAACCTCATCGCTGAAGACCCTGCAGTAGTTTCACGTTGACACCACTGCTTCGTGTCTCCTCTCTCTCGCGGCCAGCAAAGCCGAAGCCGCATGCATCCCGCTGGCACGAAGAATTCTCCACTTCGGCTTGTCTTCGTCAGAGTCAAGGGAACCAGTAGCTTCTCCTCTTCCGTTGAATAAAGCAGCCCCAAAATCCCACGGAGTAGCTGAAGACCAAAGCCAGCACCGAAGGAAGCCACCACCGTCTCTCTTCCACCACGTGCCCACAATCCAGTCAACGGCACCCTCTCCTCCACCGTTTGTTGACCGAAGTTCCCACGCCTCTGCCGTCCACGCGCCTGCCTCCGCAACTCCATATGCGGCCAACAAATCCACCGAGAAACCAGTCTACGGGATTTCCAATCCAGCAAAATATTCAGCGGGATTAATCTCGATCATTGACTGCCAGTGCACTGCCAACGAGTCAGCTGAGTTTGGCCAGCGAAGCAGAGTCCACGAGCAGCTTCCGTCTTCAGTCTTCTCTTCAGCAGTCTTCGGACCATCTCCTTCGCAGTAAGTTGGGCCCAGCAATCCATCTCCTCCAACAGCTCAGCCCAGATGAAGCCTACAAGCCCAGCAAGCCAGTCCAGTATTCTGTTCAGCCCAAAGCCCAAGTGAATAGCTTCTTTGGGCCAGCAAATCTCATGAGCCCATCAGTTCAGCAATTTTGCAGCCCAGTTCAGCAAAGCCCATGTAGTTCAATCCATAAATTCAGCAGGCCCAACCAAACTTGGGTCTGGCCCAAAAGCAAGAACAGATCTCAGTTGGGCTGAGATTTGTTGGGCCTAAGCTTAAGGCCCGGTCCAAGTCCACCGGTGTCGTCGAAAGTCCGATTTCGGCCGCTATCGTGTCGCCGTTGCGGTGATTCGGTCTCCGCTTTTGTCAAGTGAGTTTTACTCACTAAATCTTTCTTAGTTTGTACTTATACTTAAGGTTGGTTAGATTTAATTAAATGCAATTAGGTGGTTAGATTAGTTTAGATCAATTAAATTAGAGACTTAATGATGTATGTTAGGTGGTTAGAAATAGACATTAGAAAGTAGACATGCCATGTTATTTATGGAACAAGTCTCGGTAATTTTCCGGGCTTGTCTCGGTATCCAATTCGGCATTATAAGCCTAAATTGGATTTTTATAATTATTTATTTAATTTTCGAAATTAATTATTTAATTATTTATTTTTCCAGAAATTCAACCGAGATGGCCAGTGACCGAAATTTCATGTTGATTGTCGTGGTGCAGTCCGTTTATTTATTTGAGCTTTATTTGGTGCTAAAGTAATTTATGAGTGAATTTAAGATTTATTCCTAAATTGAATCTGGAGAGGGTTGGGTGGGACCGTAAAGCCACTAGTTCTTGAGAGGGTCGGGTGAGACCGTAAAGCCACTAGTTCTTGAGAGGGTCGGGTGGGACCGTAAAGCCACTAGTTCTTGAGAGGGTCGGGTGGGACCGTAAAGCCACTAAATCTAAGTAATTGCTTGAAGTAGGATGAACGACCTAGAAAGGGTCCGACTGATATAAAATGAACTAGGTCGATTTGATCGATGCTTAGATCGCTGATGTGATTGTTTGAATGCCTATTGAACTGTACTAATTTGCAGATGGAACCTGAGGTCAAGGTAAGTCCTCCAACTCGTGCCGTGTTCAGGCAGCCTATAGTGTATTGGCTTTCTAATTGAGTCTTAGGGGGTAGGACTCGCTAAGACGTGGTCTCATTGGTTATTGAATAACCATTTCATGACCCTGAGGAGAATATAAGAAAGAGGAGCCTGAAGGGGAGAAAGAATTTTGAAGAAGAAGACGATCCAGAGAGGGATCTTGATTATAACCCGGATGTGGACTGAGATCCCATCCCTTTTGTAAACCCTGTCTTAGCATAGATAGGTGTGAAACAAGTATGTTGTGAATAGTATTGTAAATATACTATGAGTTGTGCTGTTAATGAATGTGTGGTTATGAATTTCAATATGAAAAATATGGCCTACTTTCCTATCCCATTGTTTTATTGTCTAGGGATTTATAATTGCTTCCGCATGTGCTTAATAAAAAGAAAGGGTCAGCGATATATAGTCCCGGGATATCGCATTCTAAAATCGACCAAGTAGAAGGATGTGCGCGCATCTGAGGATCGGGGCGTGACATTCCCTTTTTATGGTATCTGAGCATGAGTTCAAGATTGGAGTGATAAGGAGCATTGACCATGGGATAGTTAGTAGGAAAGGCCTTTAAATTCATGCTGGTGCATGTCTGTGTTAGCTGAGTGCTTAAATTTTTGTTGTTTGAATCGCTCCGTTTCTAATTCAGTGTTGAATTGAAAGCAGGTGTCAGTTCTTTAAATCGACACTATGAGCGATCAGGAGCCGAGGACTCCTGCAAAGAGGACCAGTAGGGTCGTGACTCAGGGCAGAGCGCCGACTAGAGTCGGTACCCGAGGAGGCCGTGGTCGAGCGCCAGCACAGGCTAGCGTGAGTGGAATGATTCCACCGGTTGTAGAGGCTAGAGTAGCACCACCTCTTGTTGGTGCTGGGGTAGCAGCCCCGGGTGAGCAAGGAACTGTCGGAATCAACCAAGCTCTAGATGCTATGCGGGAGATGATGGGGCAACAGGCCCGAGATTAGACTGCCGCCTTTACTGCCACCGTTCAAGCTACCGCCACTACCGCTGCTAATGCTGCCGCTGCACCCGCAGTTGCACCTGTTGTCGCCCCTGCTGAAATACTACTAGGAGTTGTGGCCGCTGGGAGGCCGATTCACCAATTAATGGATTAGTTCTTAAAGGTGAATCCGCCAAAATTCATGGGTACCGGAGACCCGAAGGCCACATCTCTGTGGGTACAGGATTTGGAAAAGACATTTGCACTTCTGATGTGCAATGAGGAGGAAAAGGTGTTACTGGCTGTGTACCAACTTCAAGGTAACGCTAATATATGGTGGAGATCCACCAAAGATATAGTATTCCCAGAAAGTGTGGTCCAAGTGTGGGACACCTTCCTCAGAGCTTTTAATGATCAGTACTTTTCAAGTATTGCTCGGGAACAAAAGATAGAGGAGTTCTATAGTCTCCACCAAGGAAGCATGACAGTTGACCAATATGGGGTCAAGTTTGCAGAACTATCATAGTATGCTCCTAAACTGATAGAAGACCCTGAAGAGAAAGCTCGGAAGTTCAAAAGCGGTCTTCATACTGAATTGAAACAACCTCTGCTACCATGGGACTTGAAAGATTACAGAGAGGTTTATCGTCGAGCCCAGATGATAGAGCGAGGATTGAATGAACAAGCTGCCTTGTCGGGGTCGAGATTTGGTGTTAACCGGGAAGCGATCAAGCAAGGGAAGAGGTCGATGTTAGGGAACAGATTCCAAGGTCCGCCTAGCAAGAAGGGTGGATTTGGTAGGCCAATGGCTGATAGCATGGGACCGTGTCACCTTTGTGGGAGACGACATAGGTCAGCACCATGTCCAGCTAGGATGGGTGTGTGTTTCGAATGTGGCCAACAGGGCCACATAGCTAGACATTGTCTCAATAGGCCAAGGAGACAACCACAGCTACCACCGCCACCACCACGAGGACAGATCAGAGGGTATGCCCCTCAGAATGTGCCGCAAGGAGGATAGCAGAGACCTCCAGCTCAAGGCACGATTTATGCAATCAAACAAGGTCAGGCGGAAGCTGCGCCTAACGTGATAACAGGTATGGTTTAGCGCAACGACCAACCTGCTTATGCTTTGTTTGATCCGGGGGCAACCCATTCATTTATTGTCGAGCAGTATGTTAAGCTGATAGGAGTCAGTCCTATATTATTGGAGTCAGCCATGTGCATATCTACTCCCTTGAAAGATAAAGTTATTACTGCTTTGGGATGTTCGGGGTGCAAGTTAGTGATTGGTGAGCGAGAGGGAAAAATAGATCTTTTAGTCCCAGCCATGTATGACTTTGATTTAATAATTGGCATGGACTGGCTCACCAAGCAAAGAGATAAAATGGATTGTTATCGTAAAACGATTCAGTTTGACCCGATAGAGGGTGAGAGCTTTGAGTTTGTTGGGAATCGAGGAGGACCCACGGTTTCCTTAATCTCGTCACCAGAGGCAACTCGTCTGTTGGACGAGGGTTGTCAAGGTTACCTAGCAACTGTCATGGATACGACAGTTAAGGAGCTAAAAGTGGAAGACATTCCAGTAGTTCGAGAATTTCCAGATGTCTTTCCAAAGGAATTACCAGGTCTACCGCCAGAAAGAGAAATTGAATTTGTGATTGAACTAGCACCGGGGACAGAGCCGATCTCAAAGGCACCGTACAGAATGGCATTGACAGAGTTGAAAGAATTGAAAGTACAGATGCAGGAATTATTAGACAAAGGATTTATTCGTCCTAGTGCATCACCTTGGGGAGCGCCAGTTTTGTTTGTAAAGAAGAAAGATGGTTCATTGCGTTTATGCATCGATTATAGACAGCTCAACCAAGTGACCATTAAGAATAAGTATCCACTCCCAAGGATTGATGATTTGTTCGATCAGTTACAAGGAGCATCAATGTTCTCGAAGATTGATTTGAGGACGGGATATCATCAGCTGAGAATTAAGAAAGAGGATATTCCTAAGTCAGCATTTTGTACTCGTTATGGTCACTATGAGTTTACAATGATGCCATTCAGGTTGACGAATGCTCCAACTGCCTTCATGGATATCACGAACCGAATATTCAATGAATATTTAGATCAGTTTGTGATCGTGTTCATTGATGATATCTTGGTCTATTCAAGAAGTGACAAAGAGCATGAGAATCATCTGAGATTAGTGCTCCATACTTTAAAGACGCATCAGTTGTATGCTAAGTTTAGCAAATGCGAGTTTTGGTTGACTCGTGTCGCGTTCTTAGGTCATGTGATTTCCGAAGAAGGAATCTCCGTCGACCTGAGCAAGATAGAAGCCGTGATCAATTGGCAGAGACCGACATCAGTGACAGAAATCAGAAGTTTTCTGGGATTTGCAGGTTATTACAGACGGTTTGTAGAAGGTTTCTCAGCGTTAGCAGCGCCTCTAACTAAGCTCACGAAGAAAGACGAGAAGTTCATATGGACAGACAAGTGCGAGCGTAGTTTTCAAGAGATGAAGGAAAAGCTGACTACCGCACTTGTGCTGACAATTCTATCTGGTCCTGGAGGATTCGAGATCTACAATGATGCATCATTTATAGGGTTGGGTTGCGTGCTGATGCAACATTGTAGAGTTGTTGCATACGCCTCCCGTCAATTGAGACCTCATGAGCAAAATTATCCGACGCATGACTTAGAGCTCGCAGCGATTATCTTTGCCTTGAAGATTTGGAGACATTATTTGTGTGGTGAAAAATTTCAAAATCTTTACGGGCCATCAAAGTCTCAAGTATTTATTCTCTCAAAAGGAGTTGAACATGAGAGAGCGCAGATGGATGGAATTGCTTAAAGACTACGATTGTGATATTTTATATCACCCAGGAAAGGCGAACAAGGTCACCGATGCTTTAAGTCGAAAGTCTTCAGTGGCTCATATACTGATTAAGGAATGGAACTTAATCGAGAGAGCTCGGGATTCGGTATTCAAATTTGAGGTAGGCCACCTCTTGAGTTTTATGGCCACCCTCAGAATTGAACCAGATGTCCAAGTTAGAATCAAACAACTCCAACCGACAGACCCGGATGTACAGAGAATTCTTCAGGAAGACACAGATAAAAGGAAAGCTGATTTTCAGATTGCTGATGACGGAACTTTAAGATTCCAAGGATGATTGGTTGTACCTGATGATGTAGAGCTTAGAGAAGAAATCTTATCTGAAGCACATCGTAGTAATTACAACATTCATCTTGGAAGCACTAAGATGTATCAGAACCTACGTCAACACTACTAGTGGTCAGGTATGAAGGCGGATATCGCCAAACATGTGGCCAAGTGTTTGACATGTCAACAAGTAAAAGCTCAGCATTGCAAGCCGGGAGGACTTCTGCAACCTCTCGCAATTCCAGAATGGAAATGGGAGTATATCACGATGGATTTCGTGACTGG
The DNA here is from genome assembly GCA_019915185.1 of Eucalyptus camaldulensis. NCBI lineage: Eukaryota > Viridiplantae > Streptophyta > Magnoliopsida > Myrtales > Myrtaceae > Eucalyptus > Eucalyptus camaldulensis. The sequence continues at coordinate 19,297,864 of JAHSVA010000005.1, forward strand.
ACTACCAAGGAGTTAGAGAGGGAATAATTCGATCTGGGTGGTAGTCAACAGACTGACAAAGTCGGCTCACTTTATTGCAGTTCGAAAGGACCTCAGTTTGGATAGACATGCAGACCTGTATGTGCGTCAGGTGGTTCAAATGCATGGAGTGCCAGTTACGATAACATCTGATAGAGACCCGAGATTTACTGCTGCTTTTTGGAAGAGCTTGCGGAGTGCTCTTGGTACAAAGCTTCAGTACAGTACAGCATGTCATCCTCAGACGGATGGCCAGTTCGAGAGGAAAATACAGACCCTCGAGGACATGTTGAGAACGTGTGTTATAGACTTCAAGGGAAGTTGGGAAGATCAGCTTCATCTGGTAGAATTCGCCTACAACAATAGTTATCAGCAGAGTATTCATATGGCTCCTTTTGAAGCACTGTATGGCAGAGCGTGCAGAACACCAGTATGTTGGGATGAAGTCGGGGAAAGAAAGATAACAGGCCCAGAGTTGGTTCAGTAGTCAGTAGATGCCATGGCAGTGATCAGAGACAGATTAAAGACAGCGCAGAGCAGGCAGAAAAGTTATGTAGATAAGCGTCGAAGGTCTTTGGAATTCCAAGTTGGTGATCACGTTTTTCTGAAGGTGTCACCAATGAGGGGAACTTCGCACTTTGGTAAGAAAGGCAAACTGAGTCTGAGGTACGTAGGTCCGTTTGAGATTCTTGAGAGAATCGGGACCTTAGCGTATCATCTTGCGTTGCCGCCAAGATTGGCACAAGTGCATGATGTCTTTCACGTGTCGATATTGAGGAAGTACGAGCCTGACTCGACCCACGTGCTCAATTTTGAAGAATTGGACGTGGATGATCGTGTGTCATACGTCGAAAGACCGGTCCAGATTGTCGATCGCAAAGAGCAAGTTCTGCGTACAAAGACCATCCCATTAGTCAAAGTGGTCTGGCAACACCACGGTACAGAAGGAGCGACATGGGAGACTGAGGAGTCAATGAGAGAATTGTACTCCCACCTTTTTAATCAAGTCTTGTAAGGTTTAAATTTCGAGGACGAAATTTTTATAAGATGGGAAAAGTTGTGACATCCTAAATTTTCAACCATGTCTTCTACTGAATAAATCGGGCATTTCATTGATGCGTCTATAGGGTTATTCTCAGAGCCGATCACTCTCGAGATAACTAGACTATCTGGGAAAATTATTAAGGAATTTTAAGGCAATAGACTTGAGAACTCGATCAAGAATCGGCTTCTCGACCGTGTCCATCTTTAGAGGCCGTTACGGCACAGTTAAAAATCGATTTGAAATCAAAGATAGACTGGATTGACAGAGATGTGTGGCTAATCGTGGGTGACACCACTGAATTACAAAATTCTCGTCGGCCGACACTAGACTGATTTTCTTATTGTTTTGGTACCCTGTGTCCGTAATTGAATCCTCGAGATTTTCATGACAATCAAGAGTCGCCATTGAGTCGAGTGGGTTCATAGTGGCTCGAAGAAAATTGACCACATGTCATTTGCCTTAAAAAGTTCTAAAAACTACCCGATAGTCTAGGTCACGCTAAAAACGCGCCAAATGAAAATTAACCACCAATTTGAGTCTGATTTCATAAATTGAAGTTTTTGCCATGTCACAATAAATTTTAGGAGCATCGACTCAGTCTCAGAAGATTTTTCGGAGATTCGGGAAATTTTACCGAAATTGAGTTCGAACATCGCGGAAATTTGGCAGAAGTTCAAATTGGCTAAATTAATGGGAAATTTGACTTTCGGGTTGAGCCTGTGTGTGTCGGAGATTTATAGAAAATTTCTTGGGATTTTTCTACATCAAAATTGGACCTCAATTTGGAGAGATCGGAATTGAAATTTAGTTCGCACTTAGTTAAAATCGAATCTTAAGATGGGGGTGTGCAACATTGGTATCAATTTGGATTTTGATGGATTCTTGAATGAGGAAAAATGCAGAGACGATCAAAGAATGATCAATTGAATTGGTGAGAATCAAATTGAGATGGAATCAAGAGAGAATGGTTGTGCAATTTAAGCCATCTCCCCCAAATTCGTGTACCCCCACCTAGCCACAACATTTGGATCAATTTGGCTTCTAGAAGAATGCATGAGAGGTCCATTGTGAGCCAAGGATGTCACGCCCCGATCCTCGGACGCGCGCACATCCTTCTACTTGGTCGATTTTATAATGCGATATCCCAGGACTATGTATCGCCGACCCTTTCTTTTTATTAAGCACATGCAGAAGCAGTTATAAATCCCCAGACAATAAAACAATGGGATAGGAAAGCAGACCATATTTTTCATATTGAAATTCACAACCACACTTTCATTAACAACACAACTCATAGTATATTTACAATACTATTTACAGCATAAAAGTCTCACACCTATCTATGGCAAGACAGGGTTCACAAAAGTGATGGGATCTCAATCCACATCCGGGTTATATTTAAGATCCCTCTCTGGATCATCTTCTTCCTCTTATAAAGTCTTTCTCCTCTTCAAGTTCCCCTTCCTTAGCTTCTCCTCAGGGTCCTGAAATGGTTATTCAATAACCAATGAGACCACGTCTCAGCGAGTCCTACCCCCTACGACTCGATTAGTAAACTAATATGCCATACGGTTGCCTAAGCACAACACGAGTCAAAGGACTTACCTTAGCCTCAGTTCCAACCTGCAATTCAAGGTTAAACATAGATATTCAAACAATTCACGACATCCGATCAAGCATTGATCAATCGACTAAGTCGATTACATGTCAGCCAGACCCTTTCTAGGTCATTCCCACCCATACCACGCTTTCTCAGTGGTGTACTCATTCACCAAATCACATGTGTTTCTCGGGCGTCGTTTTCGCCAATGACATACCGATCACCGACACCGTGCGTTCTTTAAGGCGCCGTTTTCACCAGTGATAACCTTGATCACCGAACCACGTGTCCTTTCAAGGGCGTCGTTTTCGCCAAGGTGACATCGGCTATAGACAACACCGTGCGTTCTTTAAGGCGCCGTTTTCACCAGTGATATTCCCATAACCACCGAACCACGTGTGTCTATAAGTCATTTACGTGCGTTCTTTAAGGCGCCGTTTTCGCCAGTGATACTTCCAATCACCGAACCACGTATGTCCAATCATATCGTACCTGATTGGTCTCACCATTCTCCCTACTACATAGCCCATCAACGTACTGGCGCTATATACCCATACTCAACCATCCATCAATCAAATATTCAATAATAAACAATTTAGGACAATTCCTAAAATTCCACAATAAATTCAATTCCGCACAACGTAGAGCTCAAATAAATAAACGGTCTGCACCACGACAATCGGCACGAAATTCCGGTCACCGGCCATCCCGGTTGAATTTCCGGAAAAATAATTAATTAAATAATTAATTTCGAAAATAAATAAATAAACATTAAAAATCCAATTTAGGCCCATATTGCCTTATTGGAGCCCGAAACGGGTCGGGAAGAATCCCGAGATACATTCAATAAATAACCAAATATTTATACTTGCTAATAGCTAGGTCTAACCACCTAACATGCATCCTCAAGTCACTAAACTAATTGTTCTAACCTAATCTAACCACCTAATTGCACTTAATTAAATCTAACCAACCTTAAGCATAATTAGCAAACTAATAAAGCATTAGTGAGTAAAACTCACTTGACAAACGCGGAGACCGAATCACCGCAACGGCGACGCGACGGCGGCCGAAATCGGACTTTCGACAACACCGGCGGGCTTGGGACCGGGCCTTGACCTTGGCCCAACAAATCTCAGCCCAACTGAGATTTGTTCTTGCTTTTGGGCCAGACCCAAGTTGGATTGGGCCTGCTACGAAGATGGGCTTCAAGCTATGAGCTGGGCTGCAATTGATTTGCTGAAAATGGGCTTGAAATAAAACTGAATTGGCCTGTCTTTGCTGGGCCCAAAAGACTGAAATTACTGGGCTTCTAATCCAATTTATGCTGGGCTAGAAATGCCTCTGTAGATGGGCTGAAGATACACAGACGACTGGGCTTGGAATTCGCTGGGCTGGGCTTGCGGCTTCGGTGGTCCAAGGAGCTAATGACGTGCGGTTCGGTGAGGCGTGGAGCTGCTTCGAGGTTTCGGTGGGGTCCCCGCTGCTGGAGAAGACACGAACGCAGCTGCAGGGATCTCACTCGGTGGTCAACAAACCGCCGAGGTATCACCGAATTTGACCAAGATGTGGGTTGATTTCGCGAGTGGACAACACGGCAGCTGCAAGGAAGATATCCCGTGGATGCGGCTAAGGAAATCTCGCCCGATGGAGGTGCGTTGACGACAAGTGGACGCGGCCGAGATTTAAGACGTTGGGGGCGGTGCTTCTTCGGTCAACAAACGGAGGAGTCTTCGTGAGTGGAGGAGCGGCGCGCGCGCTTAAGGAGGTGCGGGCGTGAAGACCAAAACTGAGAAGTGTTCGGTGGAGGGAAGACGTGGGCTTCGGTGGGATTTTCACTGGACGTACAAAGACACTGGTTGGGAATTTCCGTGAGTGGAGGCCTCACGGTCAACACCAGCTTCGCTGGTTGACTAAACTGAACGTAATAGTTCAGTGGGTGGAGCTGCCGCGTGGAGACAAGCTGCAGGGTCTTCAACGGCAGAAAAATTGAAGGAAAGCTTGACCGAAGAAGACAAAGTGTAGTGGAGCAGGGGCGTGCGGTCTTCAAAACAACAAATTGAGAGAAAGGCCATCGTAGCTCATCCACCGAAAATGAAAGAAAAAGGGCTGGTGGAAAGAGAGCTCGTGCGAAGAAAAGAAATGGAAAGGAAGAGAAGCAGCTCACGGCAGTTTGGGAAGAGGATGAGGAAGAGGTGGTCCTTAGCTTGATATTTTGCAAGAATATCTCCATGAATCATTCTTAGCCAAGTAAAAACACTTGGCCCTCATTAGACTATCCAAATGACTTCCATAACCTCTCAACTAGTCCAAAAATGCTAGAGTGAGGGGATGATACGAATTTCACCATAAAAACTTCAATTTCTCCAATAAATTCCCAAATTGAGGTCCAATTTCGACGTAGAAAAATCCCAAGAAATTTTCTATAAATCTCCGACACACACAGGCTCGACCCAAAAGTCAAATTTCCTATTAATTTAGCCAATCTGAACTTCGGCCAAACTTCCGCGACGTCCGAAACGGTTTTCCGTAAAATCTCCCGAATCTCCGAAAAATCTTCTGAGGCTGAGTTGACGTTCCTAAAATAGCTTGTGACATCACTGAACTTTCGATTTCTGAAATCTGACTCAAATCGACGGTTAATTTCACTCCGGCGTGCTTTTAGTGTGACCTAGACTACCAGGTAGTTTTCAGAGCTTTTTAGGGCAATTGACTCGTGGTCGATTTTCTTCGAGCCACAATAAACCCACTCGACACATTGGCGACTCTCAATTGTCGTGAAAATCTCGAGGGCTCGACTACCAACACAGGGTACCAAAACGACAGAAAATCAAATTAGTGCCGGTCGACGAGAATTTTCCAATTTAGTGGAGTCACCCACGATCGGCCACACATCTCAGTCGAACCGACCTATCTCTGATCTCAATTCGATCTTTACTGTGCAGTAATGACCTCTAAAGATGAACACGGTCGAGAAGCCGCTTCCTGGTCGAATTCTCAAGTCTATTGCCTTAATATCCTTTAATGGCATACCCAGCTAGTCTAGTTATCTCGAGAATGATCAGCTCTGAGAACAACCCTATAGACACGTCAATGAAATGCCCGATTAATTTAACAGAAAACAATACTGAAAATTCTGGATGTCACAAAGGAAATTATTCATGGCTAAGAATGGTTTTTGGAAGATATTTGTTGTAAAATATCAAACCAAGTGGAGCCCAACTCTCACTTATATCTATCTCCTCTCCCTCAAACCCTCTCAACCAACCACATCTCTTTTGGGTTCCTCCATTTTCTTTGTACAAACATAGAGGAAGGAAAATCTCAATCAGCCATCCGAAGCTGCGCTGTGCTTCGAGTCTTCGTGCAGCCACGCTCGGTCAAAACCTCATCGCTGAAGACCCTGCAGTAGTTTCACGTTGACACCGCTGCTTCATGTCTCCTCTCTCTCGCGGCCAGCAAAGCCGATGTCGCACGCATCCCGCTGCCACGAAGAATTCTCCACTTCGGCTTGTCTTCATCAGAGTCAAGGGAACCAGCAGCTTCTCCTCTTCCGTTGATTGAAGCAACCCCAAAATCCCACGGAGTAGCTGAAGACCAAAGCTAGCACCGAAAGAAGCCACCACCGTCTCTCTTCCACCACGTGCCCACAATCCAGTCAACGGCGCCCTCTCCTCCACCGTTTGTTGACCGAAGTTCCCATGCCTCTGCCGTCCACGCACCTGCCTCCGCAACTCCATATGCGGCCAACAAATCCACCTAGAAACCAGTCTACGGGATTTCCAATCCAACGAAATCTTCAGCGGGATTAATCTCGATCATTGACTGCCAGTGCACTGCCAACGAGTTAGCTGAGTTTGGCCAGCGAAGCAGAGTCCACGAGCAGCTTCCGTCTTCAGTCTTCTCTTCAGCAGTCTTCGGACCATCTCCTTCGCAGTAAGTTGGGCCTAGCAATCCATCTCCTCCAGTAGCTCAGCCCAGATGAAGCCTGCAAGCCCAGCAAGCCATTCCAGTATTCTGTTCAACCGAAAGCCCAAGTGAATAGCTTCTTTGGGCCAGCAAATCTCATGAGCCCATCAGTTCAGCAATTTTTCAGCCCAGTTCAGCAAAGCCCGTTTAGTTCAGTCCAGAAATTCAGCAAGCCCAACCGAACTTGGGTCTAGCCCAAAAGCAAGAACAGATCTCAGTTGGACTGAGATTTGTTGGGCCTAAGCTTAAGGCCCGGTCCAAGTCCACCGGTGTCGTCGAAAGTCCGATTTCAGCCGCCGTCGCGTCGCCGTTGCAGTGATTCGGTCTCCGCTTTTGTCAAGTGAGTTTTACTCACTAAAGCTTTCTTAGTTTGCTAATTATACTTAAGGTTGTTTAGATTTAATTAAATGCAATTAGGTGGTTAGATTAGTTTAGATCAATTAAATTAGAGACTTAATGAGGCATGTTAGGTGGTTAGAAATAGACATTAGCAAGTAGACATGCCATGTTATTTATGGAACGAGTCTCAGTAATTTTCCAGGCTTGTCTTGATATCCAATTCGGCATTATAAGCCTAAATTGGATTTTTATAATTATTTATTTAATTTTCAAAATTAATTATTTAATTATTTATTTTTCCAGAAATTCAACCGGGATGGCCAGTGATCGGAATTTCGTGCTGATTATCGTGGTGCAGTCCGTTTATTTATTTGAGCTTTATTTGGTGCTAAAGTAATTTATGAGTGAATTTAAGATTTATTCCTAAATTGAATCTGGAGAGGGTCGGGTGGGACCGTAAAGCCACTAGTTCTTGAGAGGGTCGGGTGAGACCGTAAAGCCACTAGTTCTTGAGAGGGTCGGGTGGGACCGTAAAGCCACTAGTTCTTGAGAGGGTCGGGTGGGACCGTAAAGCCACTAAATCTAAGGAATTGCTTGAAGTAGGATGAACGACCTAGAAAGGGTCCGACTGATATAAAATGAACTAGGTCGATTCGATCGATGCTTCGATCGCTGATGTGATTGTTTGAATGCCTATTGAACTATACTAATATGCAGATGGAACCTGAGGCCAAGGTAAGTCCTCCAACTCGTGCCGTGTTTAGGTAGCCTATAGTGTATTGGCTTTCTAATCGAGTCTTACGGGGTAGAACTCGCTGAGACGCGGTCTCATTGGTTATTGAATAACCATTTCAGGACCCTGAGGAGAAGCTAAGAAAGAGGAGGCTGAAGGGGAGAAAGAATTTTGAAGAAGAAGACGATCCAGAGAGGGATCTTGAATATAACCCGGATGTGGACTGAGATCCCATCCCTTTTGTAAACCCTGTCTTAGCATAGATAGGTGTGAAACAAGTATGTTGTGAATAGTATTGTAAATATACTATGAGTTGTGCTGTTAATGAAAGCGTGGTTATGAATTTCAATATGAAAAATATGGCCTAGTTTCCTATCCCATTGTTTTATTGTCTGGGGATTTATAAGTGCTTCCCCATGTGCTTAATAAAAAGAAAGGGTCGGCGATACATAGTCCTGGGATATCGCATTCTAAAATCGACCAAGTAGAAGGATGTGCGCGCGTCCGAGGATCGGGGCGTGACAACTGTTATTTGTGATATTCAACCTAATTCCCTAATTGCAAATAAGACAAGCCACTAAAAACAAATGGAAAGAAAACATAGGCTTTGTTCCCATTCCACTTTCTCTATTCCCAACTGGCAAGCAAGGCTCGATGATTCATAGATCAACTAACAAAAGTTTCCAGAATAGATATCATCCAACAAGTCCGATGAATGAAATGTAAATAAACTTAGTTCACTTGCACTAATTAGATTAACCAAATCAAAGAAACATTCGAACTGATGTATGTCATTTTAGCATCTTCTCTTGAATTACGGATGCTTGAGCTAGTGCAAAGTGATGGTTGTTTTCCTCAACAAATCGAAGCAATTGTTCCCCTCAAGCAAATTTGCCTCTCGTATGAGTCTCTTCATCACTAAACTCATCGACCTTGTTCTCGCTGCTTAACTTCAAGGATTTCTCCCTTTCAAATTCGCTTTCTATAAAGAAAATAGTCAAATAATTATCATATATAAAGAGCTCATTTTTTCTCTTAAGTTGTAAAATTTGCCTCATAGGAATAACCTTGTGCCCCCCAATCCACTATAGATGAAATTTGTAAGGTTGTTGCTTGATTATTCTACAAAAAGTTTAATGTCGATTTCTGGATTTGACTTTTCAACACTAGTATTGTTAACCCTTCTAATAGTTTTAGATGGAGCATGTGAAAACTCCTCTGCACTAGAGATTTTAATTAACTTGGATGGAGGAATTTCTTCTTCCTCACTGGAAGTTATATTAATCTTCGATGAAACTTTTGCTGCAATAGCAGGATCTAGCTCTTGAATTGACAACCAAATAAAATCACATACTAAGCGTTAAGAAAAAAAAACCAATTCGCATTTTAATTATCTAGGATTTTTTATAACTCACCTGTACCGAATGATTCCTTGGTGTCTCCTTGGCAATGGAAGCATCCATTATAAACCTCAACAGTTGGCGAAACATCCTACTTTGACTATCATAGAATAAATTCTTGAAAGTCATGTGCAAAGCTATTACTTGTAAAAGAAGTTTAAGTACATTTAATGATTAAAATAGACGATAAAGGAAAATTAAGACTTTTGCAATCCTTTTAGCTACCATACATTACCGGATTATTCATTACATCTCTTAATTATGTTTTAAAGAAACCAAATCACTCAAATTTACATTACCTCTTTTGAAACTTTGATATTATTAAGAAAAGCATAAGCAATAAAAGTTCTGAATATACAACTACCAAATCTAATTTTTCATTTACACATTGTTTGCATTCAATACGCCACCCTTGAAGCCTCTCTTCAAGCGAAGATTTATGTTGGGTATTCTGCTACCAATAGTTAATAGTGACATCATAAAAATGAATGAATTCTTAAGATTTTTAGATATATTAATTGAGATACCGATACGAAATTCAATATAAAAAACATAAAATAAAATAAAAAATCTAGAAGCCACCTCATTCGAGTATGTTGCAATTTGACAATCCGGGGGTAGTATGAAAAATATAGTCTCTTCCCCAACTAGTGTGCTTTTGGCCCTAGTTTTAGCTTTGGCTGAAGAAGATGGATTTGACTATGCATGGGATTTAATCATTTGTCATCTATTAATTAAAATGCACCTCAACTCAAAAAATGTTGTTCATAGTTTTACAATGCATATGTGAACAATGTATAAAAAAATCATCAAAACAATATTACCTCAATGCTCGAGGCATTTATTCCACCATAATTTTCAAGTAAACAATACGATATCAGATCCAGGTTGAGCACCTCATTTGAACTTTTTCTCAATTGTGAAGCAACTTCCTATAATAACGAATCATCAACAGTACACCTTATTATTAAGGAATAGACCATTTGCTACTTATAGTCAAAGTCAAAGAATTGGAAACATATGTACTCTACTTATAAATGAATCCTATGGTTTTAACTTTATACAGATGAAATCTAGTTGCGCACTTCACAAATGCATACAAGTTTGTCAAATATACTTCAAGAATCAAGATGATTGAATCATGTGCATCGATGTGTTACCATGTCAATCTTTTCATGAAGATATCACATTCAACAACCAAGTATTGAACCCCATAAAATGTGGATTTCAAACAGCAACACCATATAATGGTAAAATTGCATTTATGTCAGGGTCTATCTCATGAACTATCATATTACAAAATGACCATTAAATGATATTTTTATCCATAAAGACTATCCATAAAGACTTTGTAGAAAATTAACGTACATTGACTATTAGTCTAAGTGATGTATACACGCAATAACATTCTCCTTGATTGGGGACATCCGGCTTCTTTAAACCACGTGTTTCATTTGATCCAATTAATACCCGAGATTTGTCTATAATAAAGAGTGACGAATTGACCTACAAGGAAGAAAGAGATAGAAAAGTACAAGATTAAAGCGAAGAAACTATCAAAGCATATACAATTATATTCATCATTAAATGCTGTCAAACAATATAAAATGGGAGAAAATATATTCTACAAAATAGGATCTTCAACAATATTCTTTTTATTACCTTAATTTTTACTATTTGAGCGTTATAATGTAATTATACTTTTGCATTTTGACATATTTCCATATGCTGGACTAATTTTATACATTGGAAGAATATATAGTAATATTTTGGGTTGTTGATTAAAATGTATACATTATTAATGTATATAGAACTCATTTCCTTTAATTGGTATTGTTCCTTCTACCGAGCATTACGGCTATTAGAGAACAATGAATTATAGTAACACAATTAAAGGAAATAAGATCGGCATATATTAATAATGTTTATCATAATAGAATCAACCGTCTAGTAAATAACAAATAATAGATTACGAATTATACATTGAACTAGGCAAAGGGTAATACATTCAAACCAGCAATCTTAAAAAATTATTATCTATTCTTCCAATGTACATTAGCAAAAGTACCTGTTGCCAATTACAAATTTCTCATTTGCAAAATCATAGTCTTGTATGCATACATTTTATAATTCTACATACTCATAAAACAAATGTGCAGGCACAAAAGACATATAAATATATACATGCATATAAATTTATAAGTCGCCAAAAATAAAAGGAAAAGAATAAAGATAGTACTTCTCTACTTTCTTCATTACTGGCTGACCAAAAAGGCCTAATTTATGATTCCTCATTCTCACTACTTGGCTTCAAATATTTCTTTCGTTCTTCACTTTCTTTAAAGACAATCAAATAAATAAATTAGATATTAAGAGCTCATGTTTCTATTTAAGCTATAAAGTTTGTTTCAAAAGAAAAAACCTTGTGCCACCCATCCGCTACCACAAATATTGTTGAGATTGTTGTACGATTCCTCCAAAAAAGTGTTCAATGGCGATTTTCTCTACAACAAATATTTTGAACGACTTGCATGGAGGAAATTTTTCTTCCTTTCCAGAAGATCTCTTTCTTTTCCATGAATCTTTCTTTGCAGTAGCAAGACCTTACTCCTAAATTATCACCCCGATGAAGTTACACACTAAGCGCAAAGTAAAAATAACTTTAATTCACATTTACTTATTTAGAGTTTTTATAACTTACATGTAGAGAATTACTCCAAATCAAAACCTCCATTATAAACTCAACAATCTCAACAGTAGAACGAAACATCCTTCTTGACTGTCCATGATGATAATTTTGCAAAGATAATAGATTTTGATTGTCTTCATTACCATCTGACAATTTTAATCATGTGCAAAGCTTTACTCATCCATAGTTGTAAAAAAATTTCATTGCACTTAATAATAAAATAGCCAATAAGGTGAAACTAAGTTTTTATTACTCCTTTTGGCTAATATACATCACTATGATCCATTTCATCTTCTTGTAATATTTATAGAAATCAAATTAGTTGAATTTGCATTACTTCTTTCAAATTGTCGATCTTATTAAGGAAAACAGTAGCAATGAAGTTTCTTGAATATACAGTTACCATGTCCAATTTTTTTATTTGCACGTTGCTTGCATGCAATATGCTACCCTCAGAGCCTCTCCTCCAATGAAGATTGATGGTGGATGTTCTACAATCAATAAATAATAGTCACACCATATAAGTGAAAACTATTAGACAAATAGATGTACATAATGCAATATTTATTTGCATTCAACATAAAAGCAAAAAGAAGAAATTCAAGAAGCCACATTATCCAAGTCTGCTAGACAATTTTGGGGGAATACGAAAGATATTGTTTCTTCCCCTAGAAGTGTAGTTTTGGCCCTTAGTCTTGACTTCTACTGATAAAGATGGGTTTGTCTCTGCTTAAAATTTGATTATTTGTCATTTGTAGTGGGCATTGGTTACAAATTCTTACTTATAAAAATTATGCATTAATAAGAATAAAAGATGAAATTTTGACTATTAATCACCATACACTTTAACTCAAGAAATGTTTTCCGGAATGCATATGTGGACGGTGCACAAATAAATCATTGAAAAAATATTACCTTAAAGTTTGAGGCATTTCTCCTTGCATTATTTTGAGGTAATCGATATAATATTGGATCCAAGTCTAGCATACGATCTAAAATACTTTTTCTCAATTGAAAAAAAAGTTTTTGCAATCGCAAATTATCAATGCTAATATACCTTATAATTAAAGCATGGATTATTCTAAATTATTGTCAAAAAGTGTCAAAAAGTCCAAAAGATACAATTAAATACCAAAATCGGAGAAAAAAATGAATACTTAAATGTCAACGGCAAGAAATTCCGATCAAATTGCTAACATGGCATTTTTTCGGCAAGATAAAGGCAAAATGACGTCGTTTTTGGTGTTGATGTGGCTGAATCAGTCCAAAGCAACGTCATTTGGGTGCTAATGTTGTCTTAAAATTGAATATTAATATAAATATTAATTAAAATAAATTTAAAGAAGAAGAAGATCTACAGCAGCATTCAACAAGGGCTTGCATAGTCCTCGTTGCCATTGACGACAATGGGGCAAGGTTTGGCCAAGATCGCCGGCCCCTAGGCAATGGCTAGTGACCTTGGTTGACCACCGGCGACCTTGGTTGACCATCCCCCAATGTCGATGGCAAGGGTTAAGACCCTCATTGAACATGTTTGCCATTTTATATTATTATATTATCTTTATTTTTATTTAAATAATTTAGTTTTTAACTTATTTTTAATTAATATTAAATTCATAAATTTAGGAGTAAATTATTCCGTTTTGCACCTTCATTGTAGAGTTGGCTTTCGATGAGCCGCGTAGACCACATATATTATTATTAAAAAAAATGCCACATCAAATTTCTTGCTACTCTCGCCGAACTTAACACTAAAGTGTCTTAATTTTCAAAAAAAGTGGTACTTAAGTGTGTTGATACCTGATTTTTAGTCGACGCGTCATTAAAAGGTAAAAAATTGAGATTTATATTTTTGATCATGATGAAGCCCTATATCTTGACCAAAAAGTGTTATTTTTCATTTCTTTCTTTTCATTGTCGTTTTTAAGTAGTTTTTAGCTCATTTTCAAGAAAAACCAGAATAGTCAAACGGTTAACTTTCAGGTTGACTTTTTACCCAAAAAAAATTTTCACTTAACTTTAATTTCACTTTTTTCAAATCAATTTCTTGAAAATTCAAAGATTTGACCAAAAAATCGACATTTTAGGAAAATTCAACTAAATGATTGACTTTTGGTCAAACTTTTGACCCAAAAAAATAAAAAATAAAAAATGCACAAATACATTTCTTTTAATGCCAATTTGACTTTTGTGTCAAAAAATTCACAAAAATCGATTAAGAACCTTGATTTGAATTTTTCAGTTTTAGGTTCTAAATCGACAAAAAATAAAATTACTTTTATTCTAGTCTTAATTAGGTGCACTTTCTTTTTCGATATTCGGTTTTGGGACTGTTTGAAATCTGCGTGTGCATCCAATTTCACGATTTATTGAATTGAAATTTGAGCCCTAATTAGGGGACCGAAATCAATTCTTCAAGACTTACGAACGGATGATTGCATTTCACTCATTCTTTTTAGATAAGTCCAATTCCGAGGTCAATTTTGAGAGATTCACTTGGGCACATTCTAGTTTGGTTGATTTGACTTATTCAAAGGTTAGGAAAACTAGCTAAGATGCTTCAATTGATATAATTTGACTTGGCCCATTCTAGACTAGGATGTAATTGAATAATTGAGCTTCAATTTGGCCAATTGAAGCATCTTAGCTAGGAATTCGATGGATTTAAATATTTTGTGCATAAATAGTCAATTTGAGATAGCCGAATTGCATCTCATTTGATCAAATTCATGTAGAAATATTTGATTTTGTTTAAATTGGGTAAAACCAGAAAAATCATAATAAAATTCAAACAAAAATTCAACTCGGTCAACCCAATGTTGACCATCGTTGACCAGATTTGACAGGTGTTGACCGGCAAATTTCTCTAGGTCATTTTTTGGTCGGAAACCACCCTCAGCTAACCCACTTCATGGTCAATGCATTTATGCCCTTAATTTTCAAGTTTCGAAATTTTCCCCAGATTTATGAAATTTGCAAATTTGCCCCCCAAGTTTGATTAAATTACAAAAGGACCCCAACTAATCCCTTACCTCAAGATTAGATCATAACCGTCCATTGAGAATGCCTCGTGACCATTCAATTTAGACATGTGATGGATTTGGGTGTCATCATAGAGCTATTAAATTTATTAAGAAGAAATATAGCATCATAACCCTTGGATCGATCCAAGGGCTAAGATGGCCTCTCTCATGCACATATAAATATCATTTTCCTCTGAAAAAAATCTGAGAGGGGGGCATCTTTTTCAGATCTGTTTTCTCTCACTAAAAACTCTCTCTCCCCACCGACTTTCTCCCTCTCATCTTCACACGCATTTTTTTTTTCCTTTGGTGCACCACCCCTCGCCGGCATTCAACCTCTCGCCGGCGATCTCTTTGGCGCTGCCAACCACCACAACGTTCCTCTGCCCTTCCTCGAGTTCCAAGTAGTCGCCGGTGGTCTTTTGGTGCCCAATCTAATGGCTATTTTGTCCAGCAGCAAATTAGAGCAAATTTGGCATTGTCTTCAACATCTCTAGTGATCTCAGTCCCTCTAAGACAGTCATTGACATTCCCAGGTGTCACAGTGGCTCGGTGATAGTTCACGGGAGTTCGTTTCATGTGAAAAGATGAAGAGGTAAGCTCTTTGGCCTCAAGCTCAATGAAGCGAGGTCTCAATAGGAGATCGGGGCTACAGTTCATCTTAAGGATTGATTTGTGAGGTCTATGATGACTTGATGATATTTAGGATATATTGGGAAGGAAGTAGATAGGCTGCGATGATGATAATATGTTTGATTGCTTGGATATCATTGTTCTGCAATTTTGGATCCATGCCGGATCTCTTTGTGCATATGCTTGGAAACGAGCTAGTAGATGTGCTTTTTTGTGCTCGATGTCTTTGTGAGAGTCAAAGATGACTTGATTTGCTTTCCAATGAGCTATAGCACATCCCAGATCTGATGTTGTTTGCTATCTGAAATCTGTTCCGTTTGGATTTCTAATTTTTCTATTTTTTTATTATTGATTTTTGGGTTGAGTTTTGGAATAAATTTTCTTCATTAAAGTTTCTCATACAGGTGTTGTGCATGTCCTGTATTTTTTTTCAAAATTTTTAGACATGTTTAGCTAGGTCAAAATTGCTTAAATCTGAACATAGGTCAATCTGTCCTACATTTGTCGGAGATTTGTTTTGATGAAATTGAGTCCATAAATGCACATATTTGGTCACAAATCCTTCATAAAAGTTGAAATACATTATATATATATATATATATATATATATATATATGTTCAGTTGATGCATGACATTGGCCAAGTGAGTTAATTGTGTGCACTAAAATAAAAGGTACTGTAGCAACATGTGCTAGACATATAGTTTGTCTGTTTTTCCATTTTTTTTCCATGACTCATCATCTTAATTGAGTTTCGACATCTTAATGATAAATCTTCATCATCGTATGCTCTGTATGTGAGATTTTTGGTAGGATTTATGCATGTTTTGAGGATGGCTGAAATCATGTTTGTTCTATAAACTTAATGCCGAAATAAAACATTGTCATATACACACTTTTCCATGCTTGTTTGAGTCATCTAGGGATCAAATCTTATGATCATGCCTCCTTGATCATTGAACTGCATGTTGCAAGGTTTGCATACATGTTTAAGTCATGTCATTTGAGTTGCATCTTGCACATTAAATTTGTCTCACAAAAAGTGTTCATCACACTTAGAATTCTCAAGCATACCGTTAGTAATCATGAATCATCTCATAATGTCATTTAAATTGTAAGACATTTTGCATACCGATTTAGGATTAGATGACTATCCAAACTTTCCGTCGCATCCAATCCTATGTCCCATGTGATTTCTTCATGCCGTCTGTGCATTCTTTGAGTAATTTTAAGGTTTTCTAATAAATGATTATGTTATGTTTTCTTTGTTACTGATGCGCACACTTTTAGAGATCTCGATTTTAGGATACCAAATTGACCTAGTTTGGACTTGAGCTCTTCTAGGAAGACATAGGACACACTAAGAAGTTTCTAATGCCATTTCTTTCATGCCATTTGCTTATCGTTTTGACTATTTTCCATTTTTTTCAAAGCCAAAATACAATCCAGACAAGGGATCAAATTCGGACCCTTGTTCTAACCCATGTTTGGACAGACCATTGATATTTTTGTTTCATTTTTTTATAGAAAAAATCCTTATGACCTTAGCTAAATGTCCAGTTGTTTTGACAAATTTCTGATGTGTTGTTGCATGTTGTTTGATTTTTGTAAAATCATGTGTAAATTTTTTAAGAAATTTTTTTTCATGAAAGTTGTTCATCATCATGTCGTGCATGTTAGGGGATTTTTTCATTGCAACTTGTCATTAGGTATTGCCTAATTTTGTTGTCCTTACACCATTGTTCTGAAATTTCTCGATATAAACATGATTGTGATTGTTTAGTTATACATTTTAGGTTAGTTTGTGCATAAAATTAGAACATGCCATCTTCATGAAAATTGTTCTAAATGTTTTGATCTTTGTTGTTAAACAATCAGCATTTTCAAATTGCATCTTTCAAAAAATGCTTTGGTACATGTGATGTTTCTAAAAAACGATTTCTAAAAAAATTATTCTCCAAATCTCGATTTGGCTTAAGGAAAAATCATGGTTTTGATCATATTCAAAATGTCTATGATGCTTGTGAGTGCATTTATGCAAGCCTTAGGCTAGTCTTGGCAATTGAATGTGTTCCATAGCCTAGACATTCCTTAATCCTAAATATCTTAAAATCTTTTTAAAAATCTTGATTTGAAATCATGAAAGTCACAGTTTGAATTGTATTCAAAATGCATGCAATGCTTGTGAGTGCATTTATGCGAGCCTCAGGCTAGCCTTGACAATTGAAGACTTTCATAGCTGAGGCATCACTTTATCTCAAAAACTTTCATGAATGATTTCAAGATATGTTTTTTGAAATATCACATGTACCCCTCATACATATAATTTAATCACGTGCTAGAAATTTCATATGTTTGTGATTAGCGCACGCCCTTGGTAATAAGTGACCCACCGATAGTTCACTTTCTTACTTGATTGGTTGAGAAATAAGGTTCAAAAGATCTGCATGCATGTTTAAATTTTTGCAATGCATGTGACTTTTAGATGAATGGTAGGGTCGATGTATGATATCGGGGGAAAACAAGGAGATCACATAGATTGCTTAATTATGAGACTTATAAGCATTATTGGCCATGCAAGAATACAATTGGTCAACAATTGCTATAAGTCACAAAAAAAAGAAAAATGGATTGGGTAGGTGTCTTAATGGGACCCTCACATGAAAGACAAAGGCTGACCTTGAGGCCCTAAAATTTGACTTTTGTATTGCACTTCCTTTGAATGATTGATCTCGACATGATGTCTTGTTTTTGTTTTTTTTTCTTGTTTTGATGTGTATACTTGTTTCTTTCCATTGTATCCACCTTGTTATAAGTTTTTCTTAGATTAGGTTTAGATTAGGACCCTAAAGATGGAGAAAGCGTAAAGACGGTGGAGGTCGATTTCCATTCTGACCATTGTCATGTACTATTCATTTCCCTGACATATGTCTCGAGTTCCATTTGTTGTATAAAGCCCGACGAGTTGTGGGTTTTATCTTTTTCTCTCATCTTTTTCAATTGTATTTCTCTTTTATATTTTCTATGATTGCATTGTAGATTTACTACTTTCCTTGATTGTTTACTTACTGTCCCATAATTTCAATTCCATTGATTGCTTTCTTTTCTTGTTTTTCTAGAAATAGAATAGAATAAAAATGACTAACCATGCACGATCGCTTAATTTATGACAAATGTTCTTGAAAATGAAAAAAGAAATGCATGGACATGTTAGGAAAATACAACATACTGTTTAGGTACCGAAATGGCGCTAATAGAAATATTAGTGTAACCCAAGTCCTAAAACCTAGATATTCGGTTGCATAGGAATCGAGGGAACACTCCCGACCCTCTATTGGGTTTCTAGCTGAACCCCAAAATGAGGCTAGTGGCGACTCCCGTTTTATTTTTAGGTTGTCATAAATAACTAGACCGTGTAAATAAACCCGTCACGTGGGGTACGAGTTTTGATGAAACTCACCATGGTTTAACATATTCGATATGGGAGTACCCTAAATGATGAAGTAATGCCATCCTTATGGGCGAGGCATACTGTCGAGAGAGCTACCATGGTAAAGGTACCCTTAAATTCAATATCCACACCCGACCCCTTCTTCTAAGGTGTGTCACCTGTGTGGGTATGGATTGCGACACTCTGCTATCACTGTCACGCCCCGATCCTCAAGCACGCACACATCCGTCTCACTTGGTTGATTTTATAATGCGATATCCCAGGACAATGTATCGCCGACCCTTTCATTTTTAAGCACATGCGGAAGCAGTTAAAATCCCCAGACAATAAAACGATGGGATAGAAAAGCAGGGCCATACTTTTCATATTGAAATTTATAACCAAACTTTTGTACATGACATCAACTAGAGAACTTCATAACTATTCACATCAATTGGAGTTCACAAAAGAAGATGGAATCTCAATCCCTTCAGGTCATACTCGAAATCTCTCTCGGTATTATCTTCTTCTTCCAAAAATCCTTTTACTCATGTTTCACCTCCGAGTTCTCCTTCTCAGATTCCTCCTCAGCTCCTCAACGGGGTCCTGAAATGTTTTTCCCCAAACTGGGATGAGACTACGTCTCAGCGAGTTCTACCCCACTAAGCCCAATTAGTAAACTATTATACTATAGGCTGCCTAAACACGCACAGGGCAGAGGACGTACCTTAGCATCAGATCCCACCTGCAAGTCAGTACAATTCATAATAGGCACTCAAACAATCGTATCACCGATCGAAGCATCGATCAAATCGACCTAGTCGATTACAAGCCAACAAGACCACTCATGGTCATTTCTAATCAGTCAATCAATTCACAACATCAAATCAAAGCAATGTTCAATCGACCTCGTCGATTACATGTCAAACGGACCATTCTAGGTCAATTCGATTATTCCATCTCAATCATCAATTACGAACTACGATCCTTAGATCACATCTTAAGCAAAGGTGGAAGACACAGTCCACCACTCAACAACATTCAATATTTAATGGCTTTACGGTCCCACTCGACCACTTTCGATACTCAATGGCTTTACGGTCCCACTTGACCACTTTCGATAATCGATACATAGAAATACGGCCACGTAGGCACAATCTACGCCACACAAGCATGATCAACTATCGCCACACAGGCATGATCACTTATCGCCACACAGGCATGATCAACTATCAACAATTTACGAGCATTCTCTAAGGCAACCTCTTCGCCAAGATGACATAATCAACCACTGAATACACATGCATTCTCCAGGTGATATTCCGATACACCGAGCCCACGTATTTCCTTTCAGGTGATAACCAATACCCAACGATTTCTCAATCAAATAATTAAATCAATTCAACAAAGCATTATAACCGTTGAATAACATACTTGGCCATTTACTAATCAACAATTCAATCTCAATCAATTTCAATCAATTTAGGGTAAATCCCTAAAATATCACAATTTATTCAATTCCATACAACGTGGAGCTCAAATGAATAAACGGACTGCGCCACAACGATCAACACGAGATTTCGGTCGTCGGCCATCAAAATCTTAATTTCCGAAAAATAAATAACTAATTAATTAATTTCGAAAATTAATTATTAAATATTAAAAATTCTGTTTAGCTCAAAATAAGACCAATTTAAATAAACGGACTGCACCACGATCATCACCATAATATTCCGGTCACTGGCCATCTCAACCTTAATTTCCGAAAAATAAATAATTAAATAATTAATTTCGAAAATTAAACAATTAACATTAAAAATTCAATTTAGCTCAAAATAAAGCCCGATTAAATAAACGGACTTCACCGCGGTCATCAGCATAATATTCCGGTTCTGGACCATCTCCCTTGAATTTTCGAAAAATAAATAATTATTTAATTTAATTCCGAAAATTAATATTTAAATGCCCAAAAATCTCACTTATGCCCGAATCGCCAAATTGAAGCCCGATTAGGGGTCGGAAAATTCCCGAGATGCTTCCAATAAATAGTAGACCACGTCTACTTGTTAATTGCACAATCAATTTATCTAAATCGCATCACAATTGACTAATAATTGCTAATTTATTCTAGTATAACAACCTAAACATAATTAATTTAAACTAAACCAACCTTAAGCATAATTATCCAACTAATCAAGGATTAGTGAGATTACTCACCAAATCGCACGCAAATCGGATCAATCCGACGGCGGCGACGCAAGGAACGATTGTCCCCAAAGCACGGCTCGGGTTCGAGGCCGGGAAACGGCCCAAAACGGCCCACGAACAGCTGGATACCCACTCCGTGGGTTTGCTGGTTCGGCCGCAAAACAGCAAGAAACAGAGAAGGTTGGGGGTGGCAAGAGGTCGGGAGAGCGGGTGGTGGCTTGGCGAGGCCAAGCGGTGGCCCACGGTGGCCAGAGGTGGCCGGATCGTGGCCGGTGCTGGCCAAGACGGAGCTGAACAGAGGCGGCACGGGAGCTGGATGACGCACGGTGGGGACGACAAACGCGAAGGGGCGGTGGCGGAGCGCACGGCGTGCGCGGGTGGTGCGGACGGCGGCCCGGCAGCGGTGCTCCGGCGCGACGGCGAGCTGCTGTCTTCGTTCTTGTTTCTGCTCGTTCGGCACGCGGAGAGGGAGAAGAAGAGAGATGTCGAGAGAGTGAGGGAATCCAGAGAGAGAGAGAGAGAGTTAGAGATAAGAGAGAGTGAGGGTTTGAAAAGTCAAAAGTAAAAGGAAAAGTGGAGGAAGCAAAGTTGGAATCGGCAGCAAGGGGGGCAATTCGCACGAGGGGGAAAAGAAAAAGAGAGGGAGAGAAGGAGAAAAAGGAAAAAGAAAGAGAGAAAGAGAGAGAGAAAGGGGAAAAGGTGTTTGGCTAAATAAGGAAAGGGGAAATGAGGATAAATTCAAAAGAAAAGAATTTCCTCAAGTAGAAAATTCTTATTTCAATTTCTTTTGAATAAGCTCATATATTCCCAAAAGAATTTCATATTAGAATTCTTGATCCTCCTCTTGCATTTTTGCATCCAATATCCCTCTTGAATTTCTCTCACATGACTCTCATTAAATCAATTGATGTCTCACTTATCAAATTGATTATTTTCTTTATCCAAGAATCCCTCATACTCCTCAATTTCACAATCACCGACTTCAACTGAATAAAAACGACCCTATTATCCAGTCGAAATTAGAACTCGAAAATCTGGATGTCACAATCACGCAGGGTACGAGCTTGTGAGAGCTCACGAACTCGTGGAAGGAACTCACGAGGGGCATGATCTGAAAGGCGAGGTGATAACATCTTTTGGAACGCAAGCCATGAGGAAACTCTCGTGATCGAGTACCCCTAAACCTAACCTTTCCCCATTTTCTCTCTTCATGATGGTGAGGGATTCGAGAGCGACAAGATCGGGTTGCGACAAAGTGCACATTTTGAAACTTTTGGCATTAAAATATCCACTCACGCCAAGTTTTGGCATTCCTGGTGTACTTTTTCCCTTGAAAAATTCAATATGAAGAATTGTATAGTAGTTAATACACAATGGAGTGCAAAGCCAAGCTTTCGAAGTTTAATGATAGTGTTGATGTTGATTCAACATACAACAAAAGCTTGAGATATTTGTCATCTCATCTTAAAGCTACAAAAAGGGATAAGTGCAGCGGAAGTCCTAAAACTTGTCACGAAAATGCATTTGAGTCCTAAAACTTGCAAAAAAGTGCAAATAAGTCCTAAAACTTGTCGAAATGTTTCATTTGAGTCCTAAAATCGATGCCATTAGTTTTATTAACGGAAAATGCTGACGTGGCATTTTAAATTATTTTTTAATTTTCCAGCTCGCTTTTTAAAATAATTTTGTATTCAATTTTTTTAAAATTATATTTAAAAACTAAAATTCACTCTTTAAAAAACTGTTAAAAAAAAAAGGGCAGGATTCGCCGGCCGCCAATCGCCGGAGGGGCCGGCGACAGTCGTCGGCCGCCACCCAACCAGGGCGAGGGCTCACAGGCCCTAGGCGAGGGCAGGCGACCCTCTCTGGCGGGGGCGAGGGCGCCTAGATCTACGCACGCCGGCCCTCACAAGGGGCCGGTGAGCCCTCGCTCAGAATTATGGACGGTTCGACTCAGCAAGTCGGGATGGCTATTTTCCAAGGCTTCCTAGGATTCTAGGGTAACATTTCTTGTCATACAATCTTCCACTTATTGGTAGCTTCGAGTACACTATGAGGTATGAAGAAATAGCTTGTATGAAAAGATATAGTTAAGATGTGATGACGTGATCACATCACACCAATTCTCCAATTTAGGACATTTTTTAACACACAACTTACGTATGTATCTCAACACTGCAAGTTAGGCCTCTTCTTAAGCCTCATGTTGGATGCTCGATTGGTAATGGCCAATAAGCGTGCCTTTGGCATGATAACTAACACTCATATGGCTGTCTCTTCTGATCAGTATCCTAAAAGAATAGCCTATGATGCTAGTCTAAGCCTCCATGCCAAGGTTAGCGAGATGTCCACGACTCTGATTGGGCATGGTCTCGTACCAAATGAGAACCTGATGGGAATTTAAGCTATTATTTGAGATACTCAACCTAATCACCTAGCCGAGTTCTATGTCACAGAAAATGAATCCACAAATGGTTTGTTTTCTAATGTGACAATTCCAGGAAAATATGGCAGCAGATACTTGAATAGTGGGAGACAAATGCCCCATTACGTTCCTGATTTTGTTATTTCGACTCACCGGCTCCTATACTGATGACAACAATTTGAAGAGAGTCTTTATTCTCAGTAAAGATTATAAGCCACCAAAAACAAATGGAAAGAAAACATAGGCTTTATTCCCATTCCACTTTCTTTATCCCCGGCTGACAAACAAGGCTTGATGATTCATAGTTCAATTTACAAAAGTTTCAAGAATAGATATCATCCAACAAGTTTGCTGTATGAAATGTAAATAAACTCAGTTGCACTCATTGGATAAACCAAGTCAGATATTTGTGAAGAAACATTCGAACTAATGCGTGTCATTTTATGCTCTTCGTTAAATCATGGATGCTTGAGCTGGTGCAAAGTGATAGCTATCTTTCTCAACTAATCAAAGCAATCTTCCCCTCAAGCAGATTTGCCTCTTGTAGGAGTATCTTCATCACTCACTAAATGCATCATCTTTGTTCTCACTGCTTGACTGCAAGGATTTCTCCCCTCCAAGTTCGTTTTCTATAAACAAAATAAAAAATAAAATAATCAAATAATTAGCATATATAAGGAGCTCATTTTTTCTCTTAAGTTGTAAGATTTGCTTCAAAGGAATAACCTTGTGCCCCTGATCCACTACAAAAGAAGTTTGTGAGGTTGTTGCGCGATTCCTCCAAAAAACGTTTAATGGTGGTTTATGAATTTGCGTTTTCAACACTGTTATAGTGAACACTTCTGCTAATTTCAGGTTGAGCATTCGGAAACTTCTCTGCATTAGAGATCTTAAATAACTTGGATGGAAGAATTTCTTCTTTCTTGGAAGACATATTTCTCTTCGATGAAACTTTTGCTTCAGTACTAGGACCTTGCTCCTAAATTGGCACCCAAATGAAGTGTCACTAAATAAAAAATAACTAGTTCACATTTTTACTTATTTAGGGTTTTGATAACTCACTTGTACAGAATGATTTCCTGATGTCTCATTAGCAATGAAAGCCTCCATTATAAACTCAACAACCTCAATAGTTGAGCGAAACATCCTACTTAATTGTCCATGACGATAGAACTGCAAAGATAGTAGATTTTATTAGCTTCATTAGCATCAGATAAATTCCCAAGAATCATCTACAAAGCTATTACTCATCAAAAGGTGTAAAGAAAGTTAGTACACTTAATAATAAAATAGGTGATAAAGTAAAAATAAGATTTTTTTTCAATCCTTTATGCCAACATACATTGCTAGATAATTCATTTGATCTCCTTGCAATGTCTAAAAGATAACAAATCACTTGAATATACAGTACTTCTTTCGAAACTTTGATACTATTAAGGAAAGCAGAATCAACAAAAGTTTTGAATATGCAATTACCAAATCTAATTTTCCATTTGCACGTCGTCTACATTCAATATGCCACTCTCGAAGCCTCTCTTCAAATGAAGATTGATGTTGGATATTCTACAACCAATAGTTAATAGTGGCATCACAAAAATGAATGAACTCTAAAGATTTATAGATATATAAATTGAGATATTGATGTGAATTTAAATGTAAAAACATAGTGAAGAAATTCTAGAAGCCACCTTGCTCGAGTCTGTCCCAATTTTGACAATCTAGGGGTAGTATGAAAGATACAATCTCTTCCCCAACTAGTGTGCTTTTAGCCCTAGTTTTGGCTTTGGATGAAGATGGATTTGATTGTGCCTAGGATTTAATCATATGTCATTTATCAATCAATATTCACTCCAACTTGGAAATGTTGTTCAAATCTTCACAATGCATATGTGAACAATGTATAAAAAATCATCGAAATAAAAATTACCTCGATATTCGAGGCATTTATCCCGCCATAATGTTCCGGTATACAATACGATATTGGATCCGGGTCAAGCACCTCATCTGAACTTTTTCTCAATTGTGAAGCATCTTCCTACAATCATGAATCATCAATATTATACCTTCTTATTAGAGAATGTAATATTTATGACTTATGGTCAAAGTCAAACAATTGTGAACATATGTACTATATTTATACATAGATCATGTAGTTGTAACTTGTTGCAAATGAAATCAAGTTGCACACTTCATGTATACATCCGGGTTTATCAAATATACTTCAAAAATCAAGATGGAGTCATGTGCATCACAATGATATGCTATGTCAATCTTTTTGTGAAGACTTCCGCATTCAAAAACTAAATATTGAACCTCATAAAAGAAAATTTGAAAAAGCTATACTCCATAATAGTAAAAAATTGCATTTGTGTCATAGTCTATCTCACAAAATATCAAAGAACAAAATAAACCTTACAAGATATTTATATCCAAAAAATAACTTTATAGAAAGTTATAACTTACATTGACTATTGCTCTAAGAGATGTATATACTCGGTCACGTTCTCCTCCTTGATTTGGAATGTCTTGTTTCTTTGAACCACATGCTTCATTCGATCCAATCATAACATGAATAGTGGAGACTGACCAATTAACCTGTAAGGATGAAAGAGGTAGAAAAGTATAGGATATGAGTAAAAAAATTATCAAAGCATATACAACTATGTTAATCATTAAATTCTACCCAATGATTCAAAACGGAAAAAAAAAATATATGCTGCAAAATAGGATCTTGAACTATATTCATTATATTACCCTAATATAGGATTCTCACTATTTGAGCATTATCATGTAATTGTAATTATGCATTTAGATATCTTTCTATACGATGGGACTAAATTTCTAAGCACTAGAAGAATAGACACTAATGTTCGAGGTTCAAGTTTGACTGTACACATTAGTAATGTATATGGAACTCATTTCCTTTAACCAGTATTATTCCTTCTATATTAATAATGTTTACCATGACAAATTTTATGGTGTGATTAATTACAAAATCTAATAAAGATTTGGCATTTCAAAGAACTATCATTTGTGTTATTGTCCAACGAATAACGAATAACATTCATTAATCAAACTATGTAAAGGGTTGTACATTCAAACCACCAAAACCTAGAACAAGATTATCTATCCTTCCAATGTATATAAGCAAAAGCAACCTATTGGCCATTTTAATTATATCATATGCAAAATCATATTCTGGTATACATGCATTTTATAAATCTGCATACTCATAAAAAAAATATGGACGCACCAAAGACATATGAACATATTGATATTGATACATATAAATATATATGTAATTTTTTTTGTGAATAAAAGATTTAAACATTTTTTAAACATTTTATACAATAACAAAATTGAAAAATTGTCCAAAATATCTCAAATCCAATGGTCGATTCAATCATAAACCTTTAAATTTTACCAATTTAGTCAAAAATGCTAATGTAATTTTTCCAATCAATTTTAAGTAGAAATCGCAGACATGGACACCGCCATCTTACGTGACTCAGCCAACGCTGACGTAAACAACTCTTGTGATTCTTTAAAAAAGATTCTACATTTTTCTTTTTTTTTCCTTTTTTCTTTTTTTTTTCTTTTTTCCTTCACTAGCTAATTGGGGCCCCAGCAACATCAAATAGGCAAGGATGTGATGCCCTTGCCTATGGCTAACAAACCCGCCAAGTAGAAATTCAATGAAGGAAAAAGAAAAAAAAAGAACAAAAAAGCAAAGGAAAATTTGAAAAAAAAAACAGAATTTTTAAAATGAAAAGGAAAAATCATCCACATAAACAATTTTCGGCCAAAATTGGCCAAAAGGACTTGCAAATCCTCAAAAGATTTAGGACTAAATTGAAAAAATTGAAAAGTTTATAACTGAACTGGCCATCATATCATAGGTTTAGGACTTTTTGGACAATTTTTCAAAATAAAATTCAACCAAAAATTAATCGTTAGAATAAATATTTAGATTTTCATGCACTTAAAAAATAGAATTAGATTCTAACTTGATAGAAGTTAAGTTTATAGAATCAATTCACAGATCTAGATGATGGAGTTGTGGTCAATCAAATCTTAACTCTATCATAAACCAAATGAGGTTGCTTGAGAGCATAGGAATTATTTTTTTGTTATCTATTATCAATCATAAAATTTGGTTTATTTTTCATTAAAAAAAATCCATTTCTTTGTATTTGAAAAACGAATACCTGGTCAATAACCTAGTACAAAGGTCAATTGGGACATACCTCAATCATTTTCAATTGATCTGCACTTGTCTTTGGAGATGATACCCCAAATAACCCATCTTGGAATTTCTCTTGCGGTGAGGTAGGTGGGGTTGAAATTTTAGGGTCTTCCATTTGAAAGAGAGGAGACAATAGATGTAGAGAATAAAATGGTCAATATTTCAAAGAACGCAGTTAAATAGAGCCAAACAATTTTGCCTATTTATTATGTTGCACTAGTACATTTATATCAATCAAATCTCATGAAATTTAATTTACCTAAGTTGGCAGTCAAAAAGATCATAAAAGCTAAATTGAATCTGACCCTACTAAATTATAACCTTTTTCATAAATGCGAAAATATATCCACTTTCGTGACTTTTAATTGATTTATGGAAAATACGATTATTTGAAATTATTTAGGCGCTTTTGCGGCAGAGAGAGAGAGAGAGAGAGAGAGAGAGAGAGAGCCAAAGGAATTTTAGGAATGTAATCTAGCACCGATATCATTTAGGTTAACCAGTTGATGTGTGATTAGAAATACTATAATCAGAATTAACATTTAAGAGATTACCAAATTTTATGGATGTAAGTGGTCAAATGTAAAGAGGTCTTAGGACACGCATTGATCCTTATCTCTTATGCATTTGAAATTCAAACCTCAAATGCTCATTAGACTAAAGCATTAAATGCCAGATTTGGTAGTTTTGACTTCCATGAATGGCCTTGGCCTTTTATAGGGATCATTAAAACCGTAATCAGATCACGTTAACTACAATGAACAATGAATTTAGCTCGATCGTTTCAAATATCTAGCCACATCTTATTAGCAAATGAACTCCATTTTCGGTGCGACGAAAGGAACATACCCTTACTCCTACAAGTTTGGAATAAAATTTTATTATAGGCTTGGTAAGAGTGAAGGAGATCACATGTTCGCTTGAAAAGCTAGTATGTATCTTGTTAATATTGGGATAATTGTCTAAAAAGTCCTAAACCTAAGCCCTGTTTGGTTCAGCATTCCTAAGGGGCTTTGAGCCCCCAAAGCCCATTAGAAAAAACTTTGGTGTTTGGTTCAACATTTATAGGTCTCCTTGGCCAAATGCTTGCCTTTGAAATGTTGAAAGCCTAAAGCAGATGGGGACCTTCTACTTCCTCTGGCCGGCCGGCGAGGGCCGGTGAGGCTCGCCCCCGCTGGCCAAAGGCGAGGGCCGAAGAGGTCAACCTCACTGGCCACTAGTGAAGGTGAGGGCTTGCCAGCCATTGGCAAGGGCGAGGCCTCGCCAGATTCGATGAGCTCGGCCCTCACTAAGGTTGGGCGAGGCTGTTGTTGCAAAGGGTTGCAGCGGAGGCGTGGAGGGAGAGGATGAGGAGTTGGAGGAAGAGGCAGTGGAGCAGCTACGGCGATGCAAAGAGGGACCTCGCCTTGGTTGGGTGAGGCCCTGCCGGATTTGGTGATGCTCGGCCCTCGCCAGATCCAGCTGGGCAGCGCACCTCTTTGCATCTCCGCAGCCACTCTGCCACCTCATCCTCCTCCTCCTCATCCTCTCCCTCCCCACCTCCGCCGCAGCCCTTGGCGACGGTAGCCTTGCCCAACCTTGGCAAGGGCTGAGCTCGCTGGATCTAGCAAGGCCTCGCCCTCGCCAGATCTGGCGAGGCCTTGCTCTCGTTGGCCCTTGCCTCCGACCGGCAACGGCGAGCCTTGCCAACCCTCGCCTTTGGCTGGTGCTGGCCAACTAGAGGAAGAAGAAGGTGAGAAAAGAAAAAAGAAAAAAAAAAGAAGAAAATATATATTAAAAAATTCGAAAAAAAAATTAAAAATATTTAAAAATTTTCATGTTCGCGTTCGCCAGCCGACTATCCCCCACTAGCGTCCACGTTAGCACCGGCTGGCTAATTTTGGCCGGATGAACTTAATTGGCACATTTATAAAAGGTTTAGGACTAAATTGGCCCAAAAACAAATTATGACTAAATTGGCACAATTGCAATAGATTTAGGACTTTTTGGTAATTCTCCCCATGATCATTCTTTCTCAATTCATTTGAAAGATAGTTATATCGCCATATTTATATTCTTTTTTTTGGGTAAAAGGTAATAATTATAATGAGGAAAGTCAAAAAATATCCACGACGATATTTATAGTTTATCATTTGATAATGAAATAGTGAACTGCGAAAAGTAACAATACCAATTAAAAGAAATAAGTTCCTTGTACATTGATAATGTTAATCATACAGAATCAACCATCTAAATAATTACAAAAGCTAATTAATTACCTAGAAGTGAATATAACTGGTAATAGTGCCTACAGTTGGAGAAAGATATTGCAAGTTAGGCCTCTTCTTAAGCCTCGTGTTGGATGCTCGATTGGTAATGGCCAATAAGCGTGCCTTTGGCATGATAACTGACTCATATGGCTGTCTCTTCTGATCAGTATCCTAAAAGAATAGCCTATGATGCTAGTCTAAGCCTCCATGCCAAGGTTAGCGAGATGTCTGCGGCTCTAATTGGGCATGGTCTTGTACCAAATGAGAACCTGATGGGAATTTAAGCTGTTATTTGAGATACTCAACCTAATCACCTAGCCGAGTTCTATGTCATAGAAAATGAATCCAGAAATGGTTTGTTTTCTAATGTGACAATTCCAGGAAAATATGGCAGCAGATACTTGAATAGTGGGAGACAAATGCCCCCATTACGTTCCCGATTTCGTTATTTCGACTCACCGGCTCCTATACTGATGACAACAATTTGAAGAGAGTCTTTATTCTCAATAAAGATTATAAGCCACCAAAAAAAATGGAAAGAAAACATAGGCTTTATTCCCATTCCACTTTCTCTATCCCCGGCTGACAAACAAGGCTTGATGATTCATAGTTCAATTTACAAAAGTTTCAAGAACAGATATCATCCAATAAGTTTGTTGTATGAAATGTAAATAAACTTAGTTGCACTGATTGAAGAAACATTCGAACTAATGCATGTCATTTTATGCTCTTCCTTAAATCATGGATGCATAAGCTGGTGCAAAGTGATGGCTCTCTTTCTCAACTAATCAAAGCAATCCTCCCTCAAGCAGATTTGCCCAACTAATCAAAGCAATCCTCCCTCAAGCAGATTTGCCTCTTGTAGGAGTCTCTTCATCACTAAATGCATCGGCTTTGTTCTCACTGCTTGACTTCAAGGATTTCTCCCCTCCAAGTTCGCTTTCTATAAAAAAAAAAAAATCAAATAATCAAATAATTAGCATATATAAGGAGCTCATTTTTCTCTTAAATTGTAAGATTTGCTTCAAAGGAATAACCTTGTGCCCCTAATCCACTACAGAAGAAGTTTGTGAGGTTGTTGTGCGATTCCTCCAAAAAACATTTAATGCTGGTTTCTGAATTTGTGTTTTCAACACTGGTATAGTCAACACTTCTGCTAGTGTCAAGTTGAGCATTCGGAAACTTATCTGCATTAGAGATCTTAAATAACTTGGATGGAGGAATTTCTTCTTTCTTGGAAGACATATTTCTCTTCGATGAACCTTTTGATGCAGTACTAGAACCTTGCTCCTGAATTGGCACCCAAATGAAGTGTCACTAAATAAAAAATAACTAGTTCACATTTTACTTATTTAGGGCTTTTGATAACTCACTTGTACAGAATGATTCCCCAATGTCTCCTTAGCAATGAAAGCCTCCATTATAAACTCAACAACCTCAATAGTTGAGCGAAACATCCTACTTGATTGTCCATGATGATAGAACTGCAAAGATAGTAGATTTTGTTAGCTTCATTATCAGATAAATTCCCAAAAATCATGGGCAAAGCTATTACTCATCAAAAGGTGTAAAGAAAGCGTGAGTACACTTAATAAAATAGGTGATAAAGTAAAAGTAAGATATTTCTCAATCCTTTATGCCAACATACATTGCTAGATAATTCATTTGATCTCCTTGGAATGTCTAAAAGATAACAAATCACTCAAATATACAGTACTTCTTTCAAAACTTTGATACTATTAAAGAAAGCAGAATCAACAAAAGTTTTGAATATGCAATTACCAAATCTAATTTTCCATTTGCACATCGTCTGCATTCAATATGCCACTCTTGAAGCCTCTCTTCAAATGAAGATTGATGTTGGATATTCTACAACCAATAGTTAATAGCAACATCACAGAAATGAATGAACTCTAAAAAATATAGATATATAAATTGAGATATTGATGTGAATTTAAATGTAAAAACATAGAGAAGAAATTCTAGAAGCCACCTTGCTCGAGTCTATCCCAATTTGACAATCCAGGGGTAGTACAAAAGATACAATCTCTTCCCCAACTAGCGTGCTTTTAGCCCTAGTTTTGGCTTTGGCTGAAGATGGACTTGATTGTGCCTAGGATTTAATCATATGTCATTTATCAATCAATATTCACTCCAACTCATAAATGTTGTTCAAATCTTCACAATGCATATGTGAATAATGTATAAAAAAATCATCGAAATAAAAATTACCTCGATATTCGATGCATTTATCCCGCCACAATGTTCCGATATACAATACGATATCGGATCTGGATCAAGCACCTCATCTGAATTTTTTCTCAATTGTGAAGCAACTTCCTACAATCACGAATCATCAGTATTATACCTTATTATTAGAGAATGGAATATTTATGACTTATAGTCAAAGTCAAACAATTGTGAACATATGTGTTAGGGAAATCCCTTATGATGTTTTGAAGATGACAAAATAAATCAAAGGCTACTAACATGTTTAATGGTTAAGGGAAAGACCATGCAGATGATAGAACATGTAAAGGATATTATCAAAGTCAGAAGACGGCCAGAAGACTGAACGGAACACATGTCCATAGTATATTTTAAAGATTTCCAGACTTCTGTGTCAAAGTCTGAAGACTGCCAGACTTTAGTGTCAAAGTCTGAAGACTGCTAGACTTTAATGTCAAAGTCTGTTCTATATCAGAAGTCTGCTCATTTTGACAAATTCCAGACTGAACGTGAATGATGAACCAGAAGACAGACTCTATGCTGAAGCTGAACTGGGTACAGACCTTAAAGCTAAATCTGTTGAGAAGCAGATATGTTCAGACCCAGATTGTAAAGTCTACAGACTCAGATTGTAAAGTCTATTGCTCTCAGACTTTACATCCAGAATTCGACAGAACGTAACTCAAGCACAATCATATAACGGCTAGTGATCTAGTTTAGATTCCACGTCAAGATTGATTTGATTGACTCAATCTATTTGATTGACAATTGGATGTTGAAGACAAGATCTTTCTATACGAAGAAGCTTTACTTATGGAAACCAAGATTTCGTTTGTATGGGCGATCGGAATCAATTTGGGATTTTACCTTTGTCACCCAACGGCTACCAAATCTTCTACATACAGAGCTATCCAATGGGTATATTGGAAGACGATTCTCCAGGATGCTGTCCAACGGCTAGTTTGGAAGTGGAGGAGTATTTAAAGAGATCATGGACCG
The DNA here is from genome assembly GCA_019915185.1 of Eucalyptus camaldulensis. Taxonomy (NCBI): domain Eukaryota; kingdom Viridiplantae; phylum Streptophyta; class Magnoliopsida; order Myrtales; family Myrtaceae; genus Eucalyptus; species Eucalyptus camaldulensis. The sequence goes on from JAHSVA010000005.1 coordinate 19,331,098, forward strand.
ATGAGCAAGTAAGAGATAGAGCGTAGAATTTATAATTCCAAAGTCCGAGCGATCTTTGTTCATACACTTGTCTCTTGAGAGCTTAAACGTTTGTGATCGTGAGAGAAATACCAAAAGAGTGACTTAGTGAGATAGTGTGATCTACTAAGTGTTTGCACTCAAAGTTGTAATCTCTTGTTAATTGCATAGTGGAATCTAGCCAAGAAGGATGTTAGCGTGGGAGAGTGGACGTAGGCTTAGATTAAGCCGAACCACTATAAATCTTGTGTTCTTATTCTCTTCCTTAACTCCTTTGTTTGAAGTTTATTTTATTCCGCATATATTTGCCAAGATTTATCTTAAACACCTATTCACCCCCCTCTAGATGTTCATACTGGCACTCTCAATATGCACTATATTTATACATAGATCATGTAGTTGTAACTTTTTGCAAATGAAATCTAGTTGCACACTTCATATATACATCCAAGTTTATCAAATATACTTCAAAAATCAAGATGAAGGAGGCATGTGCATCACAATGCTATACTATGTCAATCTTTTTGTGAAGACTTCCGCATTCAAAAACTAAGTATTGAACCTCATAAAAGAAAAATTGAAAAAGCCATACTCTATAATAGAAAAAAAAAATTGCATTTGTGTCATAGTCTATCTCACAAAATATCAAAGAACAAAATAAACCTTACAAGATATTCATATCCAAAAAATAACTTTATAGAAAGTTATAACTTACATTGACTATTGCTCTAAGTGATGTATGCACTCAGTCAGGTTCTCCTTGATTCGGAATGTCTTGTTTCTTTGAACCACATGCTTCATTCGATCCAATCATAACCCGAGACTTGTTTATAGTGGAGACTAACCAATTAACCTACACGGATGAAAGAGGTAGAAAAGTACAAGATATGAGTAAAAAAATTATCAAAGCATATACAACTATGTTAATCATTAAATGCTACCCAATGATTTGAAACGGAAAAAAAATAGGATCTTGAACTATATTCATTATATTACCCTAATATAGGATTCTCACTATTTGAGCATATATCATCTAATTGTACTTATGCATTTAGATATCTTTCTATATGATGAGACTAAATTTCTATGCACTTGAAGAATAGACACTAATGTTCAAGGTGCTGGTTTGACTGTACACATTATTAATGTTTATGGAACTCATTTCCTTTAACCGGTATTATTCCTTCTATATTAATAATGTTTACCATGACAAATTTTACGATGTGATTAATTACAAAATCTAATAAATATTTGGCATTTCAAAGAACTGTCATTTTTGTTATTGTCCAACATATAATGAATAATAGATAACAATTCATTAATTGAACTATTTAAAGGGTAGTACATTCTTTTTTTTTTTTTTTTTTGGTCAATCAAGGGTAGTACATTCAAACCACCAACCCTAGAACAAGATTATCTATCCTTCCAATGTATATAAGCAAAAGCAACCTATTGGCCATTTGAATTCTATCATCCACAAAATCATATTCCGGTATACATGTATTTTATAAATCTGCATACTCATAAAATAAAATAAAAATATGGACGCACCAAAGACATATGAACATATTGATACATATAAATATATATTTAATTTTTTTTGTCAATAAAATATTTAAACATTTTTTTAGATAGTTTATACAATAACAAAATTGAAAAATTGTCCAAAAAGTCTCAAATCCAACGGTCGATTCAATTATAAACCTTTAAATTTTGCCAATTTAGTCAGAAATATTTTGACAATATGCTATTGTAATTTTTCCAATCAATTTTAGGTAGAAATCACTCACATAGACCCCGCCATCCTACGTGACTCAGTTAATGCTGACGTAAACAACTTTTGCAATTTTTTTTTTAATTTCTACATTTTTCTTTTCTTTTCTTTTTTCCTTCTCTAGCTAATTAGGGGCCCGACAACATCAAATAGGCGAGGATCATGATGCCCTTGCCTATGGCTAACAACCCCGTGAAGTAGAAATTCAATGAAGGAAGAAAAAAAAAGAACAAAAAAGCAAAGGAAATTTCAGAAAAAAATTCAGAAATTTTAAAATAAAAAGGAAAATTCATCCACATAAACAATTTTCGGTCAAAATTGGCTAGAAGGACTTGCAAATCCTCAAAAGATTTAGGACTAAATTGAAAAAAAAAATTGAAAAATTTATAACTGAACTAGCCATCATATAATAGGTTTAGGACTTTTTGGACAATTTTCCAAAATAAAATTCAACCAAAATTAGTTGTTAGAATAAATATTTAGACTTGCATGCACTTAAAAAATAGAATTAGATTCTAACTTGATAGAAGTTAAGTTTATAGAATCAATCCATAGATCTAGATGATGGAGTCGTGGTCAATTAAATCTTAACTCTATCATAAACTAAATGAGGTTGCTTGAGAGCATAGGAATTATTTTTTTTATTATCTATTATCAATCATAAAATTTGGTTTACTTTTCCATAAAAAAAAAAAAAATCCATTTCTTTGTATTTGGAAAACAAATACCTGGTCAATAACCTAGTACAAAGGTCAATTGAGACATACCTCAATCATTTTCGATTGATCTGCACTTGTCATTGGAGATGATACCCCAGATAATCCATCTTGAAATTGCTCTTGCGGTGAGGTAGGTGGGGTTGGCATTTTAGGGTCTTCCATTTGAAAGAGAGGAGACAATAGATGAAGAGAATAAAATGGTCAATATTTCAAAAAACGCAGTTAAATAGAGCCAAACAATTTTGCCTATTTATTATGTTGCACTAGTACTTGGACATCAATGCAATCTCATGAAATTTAATTTACTTAAGTTGGCAGTCAAAAAGAGCTACTTAGCCTCTCATATTCGCATAAAAGCTAAATTGAATCTAACCCTACTAAATTATAACCTTTTTCATAAGTGCAAAGCCAAATATAATCATTAGGTACACTTACCTAACTTATGTGTATTGCTTATTACAAAGGAAACTTCAAATGAGTTGGGGCAAGTGAAACTTGGAAAAACATATCCACTTTCGTGACTTTTAATTGATTTACTGAAAATACGATTATTTGAAATTATTTAGGCGCTTTTGTAGCAGAGAGAGAGAGAGAGAGAGAGAGAGAGAGAGAGGAATTTTAGGAATGTAAACTAGCACCAATATCATTTAGGTTAACCAGTTGATGTGTGATTAGAAATACTATAATCAGAATTAACATTTAAGAGATTACCAAATTTTAGGGATGTAAGTGGTCAAATGTAAAGAGGTCTCAGGATGCGCATTGATCCTTATCTCTTATGCATTTCAAATTCAAACCCCAAATGCTCATTAGACTAAAGCATTAAATGCTAGATTTTGCATTTTTGACTTCCATAATTGGCCTTCGCCTTTTATAGGGATCATTAAAACCATAATCATATCACATTAACTACAATGAACGATGAATTTAGCCCGATCGTTTCAAATATCTAGCCACAACATCTTATAGCAAATGAACTCCATTTTCGGTGCAACGAAAGGAACATACCCTTATTCCTGCAAGTTTGGAATAAAATTTTATTATAGGCTCGGTAAGAGCGAAGGAGATCACATGTTCACTTGAAAAGCTAGTATGTATCTTGTTAATATTGAGATAATTGTCTAAAAAGTTCTAAACCTATTATATACTTGTTAATCCAGTTTTAAACTTTTCAATTTGACCAATATATTCCTAAATATTTTGACAATTTGCAAATATAGTCTTTCTAGTCAAAAAAGGTCAAAAATTTCTGATGTGGCCACTAGTCGTCCTATGCAACATGGCCGTAGGATGGGCGATGCTATATGAACGACTTCTGCAATTTTTATCTTTTCGTTATTTTTTTTAATTCATTGTTCACTTCCTACAAAGGCCGATAGGGATCATTAGGGCCTTGATGATGGCCAACTGCAAGTGCAAGCCCTTGCCTATGGTTGGTGAGGATCATTGGTTGTCTTCTAAGAAGCAAATAGTGAAAAGAAAAAAAAAATATATATATATATACATATATATATAATCAGAATTTTTTATTAATAAAATTGCAAAAACCATCCACGTTAGCACCAATACACCATGTAAGATGGCCATCGGTCGCATCAGCGATTTCCAATCAATTTTCGTTTGAAATATTATATTGGTAAATCCTCAAAAGGTTTAAAATTAAATTAACAAAGTTGAAAAGTTTAGGCGTAATTGATCATTGCTTGATAGATATAAGAGTTTTTGGACAATTTGCTATTGATATCCACCATGGAATAAAATATTACACAGGATATCTAAACCTTTCGGTCCGATTGATCACCATGACTTCATATTAATTGCTCTATCCATATACATTGAGTAAGGCTTCATCAATCAGATCACATGGATAAAATTTCAAGTACTCTTTGTTATATGAGGACGAATGTTATAATCACTTCAAAGCATTTACCTCCATTGAGGTTTATACATCAGAACTAGGTCCAACAATAAAAAATAAAAATAAAAAAAAGGTCCAACAATAATAATCAAGAAAATAAGGTTCGACCTATCTCTACTAGATCTAGCTACTTATATCGACAATATTGTATATATAAACGAAAAATTAGCAAGATACAATAAGTACATACAACAATATTTTAAGGAGGATTTTTTTTTTTTAATCTATGAATCGCACATGGTGCACAGAGGAAAATTAGATAAAATAATCGATAATAGAAGTTCAGGCAACTTAATAAGACCTTGTTTTTAGAATCTGTAAGCAACGAACTTATCTTTATTTTTCCATCCTGCTTTATAAAAGCTTGGCCCATTTCATGCGGTACAAGTTCTAATGTACTTACGAAGTCATTAGTTCGAAGCGACTAGGCTCTTATTCGTCTTGAACCACGTGTCTATGGAAGGAGGTGTTCATCTGATATCATTTATAGCGATGTGATACTTTATATCTAAGGCAAGTCGTCAAAAGAAATACTAAAATTGTGACCATTCATTGGTGATTCTTTCCTTTTGAATAATATCACAATGGCTCTTTCATCAATTAAATGATGAAGATGTTATAAAACTCCACCATGATCTAACACTTCATGTGGGCCAAGACCCCAAAAGAAATACTTAAGAGTGTATTTGTCAGACAATAGGATTTATTTTACATGTACGTCTGTGACATCCTGAATTTCCAGTTCTATTTTCAATTGAATGAATCGGGCTTTTCATCAACGCGCCTATAATTCTGTTCTCTGAACTGATTACTCACGAGATAATTAATCTATCTTAGGAAGCCGTTAAGGGATTTTAACGCAATAGATTTGATAATTCAACCAGGAGTCGACTGCTCGACCATGCTAGTCTGCAAAGGTCATTACAACACAGTTAAAAATTGATTAGAAATCGGAAATAATTCGATTCGACTGAGATATGTGATTAAGTGTGGGTGATTCTACCTAATTGCAAAATTCTCGTCGATCAGCATTAGACCAATTTTTCTGTCGTTTTGGTACCTTGTGTCCGTATTTAAAATCTTGAGATTTTCATGACAACCGAGAGTCGCCAATGTGTCGAAAATGTACAATGTGGCTTGAAAATAATCGATCAAGGATCAATTGCACTAAAAAAATTTCAAAGCTACTCAGTAGGTTAAGTCATGCTAAAATCATGCCAAATTAAAATTTATCACAAATTTGAACCCGATTTCAAAAATTGAAAATTCTGTTATGTCACGATTTATTTTAGGACCGTCGACTCATTCTCTAAAGCTTTTTCTACAAACCGAGATGTTTGGCGAAATTCAAAGTAGAGCCGTTTTTTACCGGAAAATTCAGGGGACCATTTATTATCGCATTTTTGAGATTCAAGTTAGTTCAATTAATGAGGAAAATTTTTAATTTAGTCGAGGACACCTTGGTGAAATTTATGGGGACCGAATTAAATTCAATTTAAGGAGAATTTGTTCAATTTGGGGGAATTTGTGTGCAAATTTGTAGGCCATGGTTCCCACAACCTTTGGACCACTTCATTGGCTTGCTAGAGAAGTTTGTGGGCCACCAAGGGGCCATGGATGAGAGCCATGGTTGGTGGGACCTTGCCAAGAGACAAGAAGATAGAATGGAAGGCTTTGGAAGTTAAGAGGGACCCCCCAAGCCTTCTGTTGTCCCCTTCTTGCTGTCCCCTTCTCTTTCAGCGGAGTTGCTTTCCCCATAGTTGTCCATTTTGAAGCTCCAAAGTTATAGAGAAACCAGCCAAGCTCCCCCTTGATGTCACAAACTGCCCGCCGAGTGCCCTGTTGTCGCCGCTCATCGCTTGTCCGCCGTCGCGCCCTCCCACAAGCCCGCGTGTCCCACGTGCTCGTTCCACTCCAACCACAACTCTAGTCGTGTCCCTAAGTCTCCTCAATCACCATAGGGCTCAAATGGAGCCCCGTTGACGTCGTCCACCGCTACAACTCCGTCCACCCGTCCCATGTCGTTTCCAGCTCGTTCAATCACTCAGCCTAGCCATTTTGGTTCTTGGACAAAACCAAAAGCCAACAAGGTTCCGTGAGCTTCAAGGCCCATTTTAGGTGTTTTTCGGGCCTTGTTGGGTGTTGCTACCAAGAGGTTTGTCACTCGTCTCTGTGTCGTTGTCGCCATGGACTCACTGGATTGCTAAACCAATGAGTTTACTTGCTAAACTCTGCTTAGGGAGTTAATGAGGCTTAAGGGTTGATTAGTTTAGGCTAAATATGATTTAGGTGATTAGTTAGAATGGATTAGTGATTTAATTATTTGATTTTGCATGTTAGGTGGTTAGATCAGTTTAATTAGAGACTAGATAAGTTGTACTATTTATCTAGATAGGTTCAGAAATTTTCCAGGCCCGTTCAGTGTTTAATTAATTAAGCATTTCCAGCCTAAGTTTCTATTTTTGGCATTTAATTGCATTTATTTAGTTATTTTTAGTATTTATTTAATTATTTCTTATTTTCCGGAAATTATACCGAGATGGCTGGTGACCGGAATTTCGTGCTGATTACAATGGTGTGCTTTGTTTATTTAATTGAGTGATAAATTGTGCAAATTGAGTGGAAATTGTAATTTTAGATATTTATTCCAAAATTGTGAAATTTCGATATTTTAACTAGAAAATACCAGGAGTCAATTTTAACGCCGAAAATGTCTTTGTAAACTATATTAATAGTGGAATTTTTGAAAAGAAAGATATTGCATTTTTTGCTCGGGCCGACCGTGTACCCATGCACAATTATTGTTATCAGGTATTTTTAACACGGTGAACTGTTAACTTGTGAGAGCATTATTGCACGTCAGCTTATGAGAGCAATATACTAGATCAACCTATATGAGCTTGATATGTCAACTTGTGAGAGCAGAATACCTTATCGGCTTGTGTGAGCTATGATTATTTATCGGCTTGTGAGAGCAACAATCCGTGTATCAGCTTGTGCAAGCTACTATCTATCTATATCAGCTTGTGTGAGCTACTATCTATCTATATCAACTTGTGCAAGCTACTGTTTATCTATATCAACTTTTGTGAGCTACTGTCTATCTATATATTAGCTTGTGAGAGCTATTACCGCCTATACTTTAGCTTATGTGAGTAGTAATTGAGTCGATTGATTAATAGATGAAAATAATTGATAGATGGTATTGATTGATAAATAGTATTGAATTGATAAATAGTATTCAATTGATAGATAGTACGGATCATATTGATTGTTTCGAATTGACTTAATTGACTGAGTGGATCGATGAATTGTTGACGTGAATTGAATTGATTGGTTGAGTATACGAATCATACTGACTTGCAGGAAGGAACTGAGGCAAGGTAAGTCATCTGTCTTGTGTGTGCATAGACTGTCTTTAGGCGTATTTCATTTCTAGTCAGAGTTTAGGGAGTGAACTTGTTGAGACATTGTCTCACCCTATCGTGGGCTCAACCTTTTCAAATCCTTAGATGGCAGTTCCTTCAGAGCATTTTGGCCGGCCCATGAGGGTTACCGAGCAGGTTTTTAGTTACCCCAATCTTGGAAGTCACTGGATCTATGAACTTGTGGTGACCACCATCTAGGTTGAAGAGGATCTAGCTCATAGGGTACCTCATCGATTCAATGTATGGTTTCACTATAAACCCAATGAATTCAAGGTGGGTCACATTAGGAGTTTTCAAATCCCCGTTGTGGCAGTTGATGCTACTCTAGACGAGGATGCAGTTGACCCTCCTGAAGGTGTGGTGGAGGACTCGAAGCCCCTAAAGCCTATGGAGACAGAGGGATTGGCGAATGTGTCTGGCTAGCTAGTCTTAAGACAGCTTCGTTTTAAGAACCAGTCACCTGTAGACTTTATGCTTTTGTAGACTTCTGCCTATAGACTAGTATTGTAAATAAATAAGTCATATGTGTATAAAGATGTGTTGTAGTTGTGAAATTGTGGTCCTACTTTTCTATCCCATCTTTGTGCTGTCTGGGGATTTATTTATACGCTTTCGCATGTGCATTAAAATGAATGGGTCGACAACGCGTTCTGGAACATCTCAATTTAAATCGACCACTGAGGAATGGCCACACGCTCAAGGGTCGGGGCATGACAACATCTGTCACTACTCAACTCCATCGGCCCTTCCTCGATAGGGAGAGGAAAAGATCAAGTTTAGAAGTACTGGACTATGGGAGTTCCCTAGCCGTACGTGTCCCAAAAGACGTCATCACCTTGTCTTTTGAAACTGACCATCTGAGTTCGCTTGATCACAGTCGTGAGCTCTCCCAAACACATACCTCGCATGACAACGAAAAGTATCGTGATTTGCATCCACACAATCGAGACACCATGAAAAAGAAGGTCGGATGTGAATATCATATTTATGGGTATCGTTACCATAGTAGCCCTCACAAAAATACTCTCATCCATAATGATAGCATCACTTTATTCTTTAAGAGATTTCCACATCGGATATGCAAATTATGGTGAGTCTCGTCAAGACCCATACCCCTCATGATGGGTTTATTTATTATCTATGAGTTGTTGAAGACAACCTAGATAAAAGTTAGGAGTCACCACTAGCTTCATTTTTAGGGGGTCGGCTAGAAAACACTATTGAGGGTCAGGAGTGGTCCATCAATATTCACGCAACTAAGGATTCTAGGGTTCAGGAACTTGGGTTATGTTAATATTTCTATTAGCGTCATTTCGGTACTTAACAATTTGTCATATTTCTTAAGGTGTCCATGTGTCTTTTTTTACTTCTTTTTTTTTTTTTTTTTTAGTCAATGAAACTAACTAAGTGACCATGCATGAATGGTCAATTGCATACCAATCTATTTCTATTAAAAGAGGGAAAAACACAAACGATTGAAATTTAAAGACAGTGCGGTAAGTAAATACTCAAGAAAACAGTTTAAGGAAAGCGGTAAATCTAACATGTAATCCTAAACAAAAATAAATCCAGAAGAAAGAAAACACGCAACTTGTTAGGCATTTATAGAATATGAGATAACCCGAAACATATATTGGGGAACAAATGAAACAAAGACAAGGTCAGATTGGACAATGACCATCCATCTTCTTCATGTCTCGGAGGACCTCCACTTCCGGGGACCTATTCTAAACATAATCTAAAACTAAGACTAGGTACATAAAATGGGAAAGAAACAATCAACATCACAAAAAACGATCACAATCATAAAGCAAACAAGAACAATTGGAATTGAAACAATATGCAAAATTGATCAAATTTGGCCTTGGGGTCAACCTTTGTGATTCATGCAAAGATCCCTATAGATCACCTACCCCAATTCATTTTTTAAGGCTCATAGCTATTGGTCACCATTTGTCTTGTCGCATGGCAACCAATGCTAAGAAACCCCTAAAACAAGTGCTAAGGGTATCCTAAAGGTATCTCACAAATTCATGCATTGCGCCTATACATACATCTAAAAATCACACGTATAACGGAAAGTAAACACGCAAGTAGGCCCTTGGGCCTTGGTTCTCAATCAGTCAGATAATTTTAGTGAGCCAACATTAGATCACTTATTCAGCCGACAAGTGCCAAGCACAATCACTAGAGTTCAATGAAAGTAAACACATAAAAAAAAAATTAATGGGTTCAAGTGATGCTCAAAAGTCATTTGAAAATCGATTAATAGCGAGTTATGAGAAAAGACACTAAAAAGACACTAATGACATAATAAAGTCATGTCATAGTTACGGAACACATTTAATCATCAAGGCTAACTTGGGTGCATCCCGTGCACTACGATCAAGCTTTGCAAAGGCTCTAAATATGTTCCAAACCTTAAACAACATCAATGTCAAGCCAAAAGCATAATTTGAAAATTTAGAATGCAAAACATTACATGAAATTTTTATGCGTGAGCATTGCTTGAACTAAAACCAAGCTCAAATCAACAAGAACATGAAATTTCAGATGGTTTCATGACGCTCGAAGCGTTTGAAAAGCATGATAAATTGTTTTTTTGTTTTTTGAAAATTTTTGTGCATAAAGCTCAAAAGGTAAGGATCAAAACTCATGAAGACATGAAATCTTAATTCAGTATGCAAGTTATCCTTAAAAAATTCTAGAAGAAAATCACGGCAGTAGATTACAACAAAAATCGTAGAACGGGGCAAATAAGATCAACTCAATTGAGAAGGAATTTATGGATAATTGGTTTTGAGACAATTACCCAACATCAAGCACATCATGAGGAACAATTTCATGAGAAATTTTTTCTAAGGTGAGCTACGTAAGAATTTATAAAAATTCAAGAAAGCATGGCATCACATCAAAAATGTAACAAGACAACAAGGTGTCATGGCAGATCAATAGTGATTTGACCAAGTAAAAAAAGTCTAAAAAATATTAAGTTTCACCAAAATGTAGATAAGAGAAAGACAAACAAACTTCATTGAGGACCCAACCTTAGAATCCTTAATGAGAAAATCATACAAAAATGAAAATAGGACAGACTCGCAAGAGCAAAACATGGATTCCGAATTTCACTTGAGACAGATTTATAGCCTAAATTGACAAAAATAGAAGACGGGTCAAATGACATGCAAATCATTCAAATTTGGCATCCTTGGAAAGATTAAGACGAACCCTAAGACTTTCTAAGAGGTGACGAGTCCAATTAGAGTCAAATTCATGGTCAAACAGCAACAATCGCAAAGGCGTGCAAATCAGCCACAAGCAAATCAAAAAGTGTTGACACCCGATTTTTTGTCGACATTTTAATCATCAATTTTGCAAAAATATAAAAAAATAAAGAGCCAAAAAATATAAATAAAAAGAAAACCAAAAAAAAAAGAAGAAAAGAAGAGAAAAGAAGAAAAAGATGAAATGAAATGAAAAGAGAAAAAAAATTAGGAATAAGGAAAACGAAAAAGAAAAAGGAGAGAAAAAGAAAAAAAATAAAATAAAAAAATAATAGAAAAGGAAGGAGGGGGGCATTCGAAGGAGGGAGGCTCTCTCTGGCGCGTATTCTCTCTCTCAGAGACGCTCTCTCACTCCCGCTCTCTCTTCATGACGATCTCTCTCTCTCTCTAAAAAAAAGGGTTCTCGCGCTGATGCTCTCTCAAGTATTCTCTTGCTGAGGGGATTATCGCTCTCTCGGACTCTCTCCGCATCTCGGAGAACGATCTAGGGTTTGACGGCCGAATCGATTCAAGGTGGAAATCGGTCTCTCTCTTTGGCTTGAGGATCTCGACTTCCTCATCTGCACCTTTTCGAGCTCCGAAGCCGATCGGCGATGGTGGTAGCGACGGCAGCGGCAGCGACAGCTTCCAATCGTTTTTTTTTGTTCTGCTTTGCCGGTAGTCTCGCGCGCAAGAGAGATTCCGACGATTCCTCTCTGGCTGGATCTCGCGCTCAGGATCTGTCCCTCGCTCTCTGGATTTGTTTCTCGGTCGGTCTCTCTCTTGATTGAAGACGGAATAAATGAAGATCGAAGGAGTTCTTCGTTGTTACTTGATCATCAAAATCTCTGAAGATGCTTCAGAGTAGTTGATGTGCTGATTTCCAGAAAATCGCAGAATAAAGATTGAGCTGAATCTTCTCAATCTTTACTTGTACATTTGTTGCGCAAAGATTCTGATTTCAGCAGATTCCGTTGACATTTAATTTCACTGATTTTGTTGAAGAAGAAGCTGAGAAAAACGTGTCTAGATTGCAACTCCAAAGAAGCGTACACCATCTTCAAATCGGCAGCCGAGACGTTCATTCGATGAGTTCGAGGATCACAGAATCAAAGGCCAGCGTTCTTCATTTTCCAGGAGTTCCAATAACAAAATCGAAGCCAAGTGTTTGGTTTCCTCTTTTCTATTTCGGTAAGGAGTGTTATTAGATTCAGATCCTCCACTGATTTCAGTACATGTTTTTTTGTTAAATAGCAACTTCATTGTCACTAAATGGTGGACATCTTTGAAGGTCAGCTCTTGGCCGATTCATTACGGACTAAGGTGGGTGCGATGAAACTCCATTTAATATCATCCGATGAGGCAAGAGCTTCTCGTGTCGTGATTCATGATCGACAATGAAAGTTCGGGGCCAGGATGCATTGCAAATCTAGTTAAAATCAATGCTTATATGATCTGGAACAGATTATAGTTAGATGCTGTGATTTTTGAATATGGATGAGCATGTTCCTCTTAGTTCTATTTTGAACTCTTAAATGTCGTTGTCTTGTGAAGTGACGAGCTAGAAGTTCGACGTGCACATCTTAAGCTTTGATTTGGTGTATTAAAGCCCCCAATTGAAATTTGTTTGTCAGCTCGAATCCATCTCAAAAATATACACACTGTTCTGAAATTCTAACCTGAAGTACTGCTGCTGTGATTGTTGGACACGCTTGCTATTTGCTGAGTTTCTATTGAATTTTGTTCTTGGATTCTGTGGGCTAGCTGCTGTGGTTTTTTGTGTTCAATGTCTTCATGAGAGTTGAAGATGACTCAAAGACCTTTCCAACGACCCATAGAACGTTTCGATCCAATGTCATTTACTACCTGAAAATAGCTCAGCATTTAGCGCCAGTTTTCTGGAAAATTTTGGTGTTCTGACTTGCTCTCTGTTCTGAATGACCTTCTGTGCAAATGACTTGATATGAGCTGGTTGTTGTGGTTTTCTGTGTTCGAAGTCTTCATGGATGTCGAAGAAGGTTCGATTATCTTTCCAATGAGCTATAGAATGCCCTAATTGGACTTCATTTAATATGGTTTTTGCCTGTCCAAAGTTAGGTCCAGAATCTGCCAAATATTTGTTTCTCTGTTTCAGATGACCTTCTGTGTAAAACTTAATGTCTTCTAGAGATTTGTAATAGACTTCACAAGCTTTCTATAGACATATTATATGTGCAATTTGGCCATCATTTGCCCTGCCTGATGCTTCTTGCAAAGAGCACTAATCTGCTGATGTGTTCTGCTTGTTATGATCTCATTTGACCACTTATACAAATGGCTTTGCTTGAGCTAGAAAAAGAGCTAAATTGCAATTGTCACCTAATAGGAATTCGTAAAAGACACCTTGAGCTTTCTAACGATGCCTAGTTTGTCCAATTTGCCCATCATTTGCCCTGCTTTTCTTTTTTTTAGATCAAGTTTTGAAATCTGAATTTGTCTTGACCTGCAGTGCTATCTTGTCTCTATGAATCTGACTGTCTACCAATTTTGTGTGATCTTATACATAATGATCTTGAGGATAAATTCTTAATGAAAGCTGTCCATAATATCCATATCCATCCCATGCTAAAATTTGAGAATTTTTAAGGTGAAGTAACCTTAGAATTCAAGTTGACATGTAGCAATTTAAATTGTTATGCATTTTGCTCCTAATGACGAGTCACATATCAATGTTAATGGATTTGTGTGGCCTTTTGCACATGGATTTAGGGTTAAATGTCTAAATCAAACTTTTTCTTCACATTTAACCCTACGTCATGTTCAAATTTCATGATTTTCATGCATTGATTAGGTGACTTAACAAATCAGTTGTCATGCATCATTCTTTGATTTGCTTATGATTGATTTGCATGCTTTAGCGATTGTTGCTTTTCGGCCATGAATTTGACTTTACTTGAACTTGATACACCTCAGGAAATTCCATTCATGAAAGTTGCTCTTTATAAAGTGGTTGATTTCTGTGCTTTTTTCTTAGAGCCAATCATACATGGGTTCTACCCCAATTGCTTTGATTTTATTTGTGATGTTTGTTTCCTTCCACTGCATATACCTAGTTATAGGTTTCTTAGATTAGGTTTAGATTAGGATCCCGAAGATGAAGGAGGCGTGAAGATGGTGGAGGTCGATGTCCATTCTGACTGTTGCCATGTAATATTCTTTTTCCCGACATATGTCTCGGGTTTCATGCATTGTATAAAACCCGACGAGTTGCGGGTTTCTTTCTTTTCTTTTTAGTTGTTTTTCTTTTATATTTTTAGGACTGCCCGATAGATTTACGGCTTTTCCTTGATTGCTTACTTAATGTCTTGCAATTTCAATTTCATTGGTTGTTTTCCTTTCTATCTTTCAGAAATAGAATAGCATGTAAATAATCCACCACGCATGATCATTTAGTATATAATTGATGATCCTGAAAATAAAAAAAGAAATGCATGGACATGTTAGGAAAAACACAACATGTTGTTTAGGTATCGAAAGGGCGCTGATAGCAATATTAGCGTAACCCAAGTCCCCGAACCTAGATATCTGGTTACGTAGGAATCGAGGGAACACTCCCGACCCTCGATTAGGTTTCTAGCCGACTCCCAAAATGAGGCTAGTGGCGACTCCTGTCTATATTCTTAGGTTGTTAAACAATTAGACCGCATAAATAAATCCGTTGTCACGCGGGGTACGAGCTTGGGAGAGCTCACGATCTTGAGATTAAGTATCCCTAAACCCGACCTTTTCCCACCTTGGATACTTCTCGAGGGGCGGCGAGATCGGGTCGCGACAAAAAGTAATGCATGATTAATGACTTATAGAACCACCTAAACAATGCATAAAAAATGTGAAACTCACACATGACCTAGGGCTAAATGTGGTGGTCAAATTTGGTTAAGACAATAACCCTAAATCGAAATGCAAAAAGTCACAAGAATTCATTAACATCAAAAGGTGCTTTGTCATTTAGATCAAAATGCATAGCAATTATAGTTATTATTTGCCAACTTGATGTACAGTTTCGTATACTAAATGACATTCAAAAGGGCCATGCCATACATCAATGTGAACCTTGCAAATGCTCTTAACATTTCTAGAAGACTCAAGACCTAATTTGGCTCTTAAGGAGCTCGATGAAGATGTTTGCATGGGTTCATGATCAACATTAATCACAACATGAGTGCTTTTCGATGACTTAACAACATGCTAAAATTCTATGAAAAATTCTATATGTAGAATGCAATGTCATGAGCATTTCCCATGAGACGCCTAGACCTAATTTGATTCACATGGGCTGACATAAAAATGACAAAACTGAACCATGCAATAACCTTCACAAGTTGCAGCAACATTAATGCATCTTCGCATGCGAAATCGACATAGTAAACAACAATTATTGGGCACAAATTATATCTAGCTAGAAATTTTGTAATGCATACTACAACTCTAATGAAGGATGGGACCTAATGGACACATTTAAGACCTCATTTCAGAGCAAACATAGGCCAGACCCAGAACATGGCAAACTGACCTAACAATGATTTTTCGAAGTTTTGCCTAACCAAATCAATTCCAAAAATTATTAAAAAAATATATGATATTACAATGATATTTTCATGCAATTTTCATGAGAAAACATATCCAAAATCCAAACACAAAAATTAGTAGAAAAATAGTAAACAAGCAATTCGATCAAAGACAGAACATCAAAACAATGCACAAAACACAGCAAAATGAATGAACTTCCGAGGCATAATTCAGGTACCAAATGACATCCATCCGGGGCTTACAACCTATCAAATCAAAGCTTGTCAAATATAGATCACATGTGTAGAACAATTCGAGATCAAAACTATGATGTTTACTACCTCAGATCAGTCTCAACATAGAGTCAACCTCAAGGCTATGATTTTTTTAGATCAAGATAAATAAAAAAACAATCAAGTTCAAACACATCTTCAATCACTATAAACTCATCCTATGTCATCATTTAACATCTAAAACTTCAGATCTAAGTGTAAAACATGATTGTAGGTTCAAATCCTAACCCCGATCGACTAGCTCGATCTTGCTTTATCAGATTCATGATTCAAGTATTACCTTTTCGCATTTTCGCTGAACTCAAACGCAATCAAACAATGATCAAACCATCGAATCACGTCACAAGCTTTGAGGGACACTAGAATAATATTGAGGATACGTAGGAGGGTTGCATCGAGTAGTTGAACCGCTGGTTCATGAGCTGAAGAAGATCAGTCCGATTCGGATTGGTTTTGGACCGTCGGGAAGGATTGGGCCACTGGAGGATTTCCGGTGGCTGTTTGGCCAATTCCCAACCAAAGCAAGGTCGAGGATTCATCTATGAGGGAATCGGCGATGGTTAGACCATCGAAGAAGGTTGTTGAATTGCTAGTTTGGCTAGGTGAAGACACTGGAAGCTCCACTAGTGTATCCGCCGATCTTGAACTCTAATCGGTGGATCGACTTGGGTAGACACCTCCGACAACCACTGGAGCCAACAACAACTCCAATCAGCACCAAGGACGAGGGAGGGAGGCCGGAGACGGTGGTGTCTCACCAAGGGCCACCGGTCAAACCGTGAACCGATGGTCGTCGGTTGCGCACACGAGGGAGGAAGGCCAAGAGGAAAGAGTAGGAAAGAGAGGGAGAGTGAGATTTTTAGAAAGAGAAAATGTATCTATAGATCTGAAATTTTATCAAAATGAACCCCCTAAAGTTTTGGAGGGAAAATCCTTATATAATCTTGATTAAAGGTCAAATCTCCACCATCAATTCAATGGTCTAATTAAGCTTATAGCAGTTAATCTTAATTAAAATGTGTCCCACGATTAATCAAATGGTTTTGATTCGCAAAAGTGAGAGTTTAAACGCAAATTACAATTAGAGCCTAATTAGAGTCAATTTTGTAATTTCACGAAATTCAAGGATGTTCTCATAAAATCTAAACACTCAAGGGACATAGGAATAAAGTGCACAGGACAAGGAGCCGATGGGCGGTCGTCGGCGATCAAGAACTAGCCGGCAAAGGGCCGAACCAACTTGCCAATGGCTAGTCGGACCAATTCAAACCAATTCAATCAATTCTTGGTCAGTTTTGGCTTATCAATCCTTGGGGGCTAATTTTATGCAATTTAATCTCTAACAACCAAATTGAAAAGAAAAGCTACTCAATTTGAATGAAAACGGTCCAATTCTAAAGGGACTAGGCCAAATAAATTACATAAATGTGATCCACTGATTTCTTATTGACCTAATTGCTTGATTATCACAAAAAAAAAAAAAAAAAGGATCTACACCATGTGTACACATAATTGACAATATAGGCCAAATCGAACAATTTCACAATTTCTTGATTAAAACTGCAAATTAATCGAAATTGAATTCAATTAATATTGCAAAACATCTATTTGACTAATTGTCCATGCTTAAAATAACATATTGCATTCAAATTGATTTTAAAATTGACATCATGACTCTTATGCTAAAAACGAATCGAGGTTTAATAATAAAATTAAACCTTGATTCGCAAAATTAAGCATTATTCTCAAATGTGTCAACATGAATTTCTTCAATTGAAGCTCATTAATTTGGTTTTCCTATATCCAAGGTGGTGGAATTCCTCAAATTGGAAATTTCTCAAGTAAATCTCTCAAAATGGCAGATTCAGACTTATTATGAGAAAATGAGTGGAATGAAAGTGTCCGGTCGTAAATTATAAAGAATTAATTCGTACTCCCTAATTAGGGCTAAAACTGACAATTCGCATTTCGACACGACCATTCTCAAAACTAAGTGAACAAGTGAATGAGAAATAGTCCCTAGATCAAATGTCGTGAAAGAAACTAGAACTAATTATTACTAGAATGAAAGTAATTTTATTTTTGGTCAATTTCGAACCTAAAATTGAAAAATTCGAGAAATGTTATGTGGATTTTTTATTACAAGGTTCTTAATCAATTTTCACAAAATTTTTTACACTAAAGTCAAATTGACACTAAAGTGAAATGTTTTGTGGATTTTTTATTTTTCAATTTTTTGGTCAAAGATTTGATCAAAAATCAACTTGAGTTTTCTTAAAAGGTAAATTTATGTGTCAAATTATTGAAATTTTCAAAAATTAACTTGGCTAAAGTAAAATTAAGATCATTTGATATCTTTTTGTGCAAAAAAATCAACTTTTGACTGGGATTGATTTTTGGTCAAAGGAATTGACCAAAAAGTCAACCCTAAAGTTAATCGTTTGATTTTTTGGGTTTTCAATGGAAATTAATAGGAAATTGTCTAAAAATGACAAAGAAAAAAAAAGAAGCAAAAAATGACATTTTTTTTTGTCAAGAAACGGGCTTTGTGGCAATAGAAAACCTTAATCTCGATTTTTTTACTTTTAATGACGTGTCAGTTAAAAATAGTCCAATGTCATTTTGGGTTGTACAAGCTCACACTGACATTGATATCAATACTATAAGTAGGCAAATTTGTGACACCTCAAATTCTCACATGGAACGTGAGGGAGATGGTTGAATAATATACAAGTAACAATTCAACATGAAATGGTCATTACTTGAGTTTTTCTTTCGAAGGTTTAGCCAAGTGAAAATGAGACAGGTTATTATGTTCTTTTGTATTTGTTTCCTTAAAAGAATGCAAACAGCTTCGTAGAGAGAAATTACAGAGAAGGTGTAAGGATACAACAATTTATGAATTATTCTACCTTGAAAGTAAGAACTTCAAGATAAGTTTATCTGAAGTCTTAAAATTTATTATCAAATTACAATAAACTTTTAAACTTATAAATAGTCTGATCAAGTCAAAAACTTAATCCAAATAGCGCAATTGGGTTGCTTCATTAAGTAAATTAATTTTAATTGTCAAAAAGAATTCCACATCCATAAATTTCATTAATTTCTCTCTCCTAGTTGACTTTAAGGAGCTAATGGTTGTTCCAAAAACACTAAAACGACATTATTAGATCCACCAACTAAGCCCACTCACACCTAAACGACATTATCAGATCTCATCATTAATTAGATTTATAGGAAATTGGGGAAAAGGAGAAAAATAAAAATTGGGTGGAAAATTTTTAAAAGTTAAAAAATTTGCTAGTAAGGAAAAAATGGACGATGTAAAACAGTGGAGATTTTCTTTGCATTTTCCTCTCCCACCTTGCCCCCATATATAACAGGAAGCTTTAAAACTTGTATTAAGCACCTAGAGATTGGAAAACAAAATCAAAAGCAAACGATAGTGCCAAAAGATATAAAAATTTAATTATTTAATTTTATTCTTAGTTTGATAAGTTTTTTTTTAATTAAATAGACTATATCATTTATTTCACTCGTAGCAAAAT
Organism: Eucalyptus camaldulensis; assembly: GCA_019915185.1. Classification (NCBI taxonomy): domain Eukaryota; kingdom Viridiplantae; phylum Streptophyta; class Magnoliopsida; order Myrtales; family Myrtaceae; genus Eucalyptus; species Eucalyptus camaldulensis. Next base: position 19,350,607 of record JAHSVA010000005.1, read on the forward strand.
AGAGTAGGTTGATCTAAGTTAACTATGTCGATTTATTCGTACTATTTAAATAAAGAATTATATTGTTTGAGAATATAGTTTTGAAATGATGTTTAAAATAGACTATGTCATTTAAATATATATATTGAAGATAGTTTCTTTTTTTTGTATTTAAATTTAGGAAAATTTTGAAGTTAGAGGTCAAAATCGATAAACTAATGCTTATTGATCTCATGTGGGACACATGGTAAATTTATTTCATATGCCTTACCATGTGGCCTTCATGGAGGCAGACTAAGGGGGCGTTTGTTTGTGTTCTTTTTTTGTTCCCTAAAACACAATATCTGTTCTTTTGTTTCGAGGAACAAAAAAAAGAATAGAAATACGTTTATTTACGTTCTGTTCAAAATCCATTTTTTTGTTCTCGGGAGTAGAAACAAGAAACAAGATAACTTGTTTCTTGTTCTCGGGAACACTTTTTGAAGAAAAAAAAGAACAACGACACAAAACTTATTTCTTTTTTTCCTCCTCTTGTTCCCGGGGACACATTTTGATGAAACAAAAGAACAACAACACAAAACTTATTTCTTTTTTTCCTCCTCTTTCTTTTTTTTCTTTGGCCGGTCGCCAGCCTTGGCAATGGCCGGCGACCAACCATCGAGGGCCGACAACCTCCCCAAAGCGTCGCCGGCCCCCGGCAAGGCTCAGCCTTGCATTGGCTGGGGGAGCTTGAGCTCATCCAGATTTGACGAGGCGAACCTTGCCCAGCCACCGACGAGGTTAGCCTTGCCCAGCCCAGGTGAGGCTGAGCCTTGCGCAGCCACGGCGAGGCTTGGCCTCCCTAGCCGGCGTGAGGTCGGGCTTCGCCAAGCTAAGGTGAGGCCGACCTTGCACTGCCTGGGCAAGGCCGAGCCTCACCAGGGCCAGGCTAGCCTCCAGCAAGCTTGCCGAACATCGCCCAGCCGGTCACCACCACATTGGTGGCCGGCAATTGGCCAAAGAGAAAAAATTAAAATTAAAATTAAAATTAAAATATTTAAAAATTAAAAGAAACAAAAAAATTATACAAGTTTACCAAATTTTTTTTTGTTCTTTTTCTATTTCAGGAACAGAAATTTTGTACAATTACCAAATGCGTTCTTCTGTTCAAAAATTGTTCCCCGAAACATAAATAGTTACTTGGAACAATTTTTGAACAGAAACGTTACCAAATGCATCCTAAAGTGCCACATGGTAACCAGATAAAGTGAAAAATCTCTTGACTTTGACTTTTTATATGTTGTTACATGGAGAAGATAAGAGATTGGTGTATTAGAAATTCAAGATAGGATTATTTTTTTTCTTCAATCACTCTTTTGATTTATAAGTTACAAATTGGACATCATTATATGTAAAATAACTTAATACAAAGAATTATTCGAGAAAATTGTCGAAAAAGTCCTAAATATATTATATGGCGAATCAATTTAGCTCTAAATCTTTTAATTGTGCTAATTTAATCCTAAATTTTTTGACGATTTGCTAATTTAATTATAAACCTTCCAATTGTACTAATTTAGTCCTTAACATTTTGTTGATTTGCCAATTTAACATTTTGTTGATTTGCCAATTTAGTCTTCCTAGCCATATTTTGACATAACGATTTAGTTAGCACTAATCATCATACATGATATGACCAACACTGATATAAATAATTTTCTAAATTTTTCTTTTTTTTTCCTTTTCATTTTTTTCTTTTTATTTTCTTTTTTCCCTCCACTGGCCATTGCCAAGCCTTGTCGATGGTTGGCAAAGGTTGCCGGAGGAAAGAAGAAAGAAAAAAGTAAAAGAAAACATAATAAAAAGAAAGAAAAAAGTAAAGAGAAAACATAATAAAAAAATTGTAAAAGCTTATCTATGTTATCGTTGGTCATGCCATATAGCACAGTCAACGTCCATATTAGTGATTTTATTGCCAAAATATACTGGAATGATTATTGACAAGAGATTTAGGATTAATAACATTATGACTAAATTGGAAAAATTGAAAGATTTATAACAAAATTGATAAAATTGAAAAGTCTAGTACTAAATTGGCTACCGCACAATAAATTTCCTTACATACGTGGGTAACTGTCACCCGCCAATGATGAGGGTAACTCAAGGAAGTTTTCGATAATATGTTTGAAAAGATAAAAACCTTAAGGACAAAAACCCTCTCCTCTCCGGAAGTCATATGTTTTTTTTTTTTTTTTTGGGGGGGTTAATTTCACGTTTGTGTGATATTGATATACGGAATCCACCAATACGGCAAGCAATTTCTGACGAGACATTCACACGAGACATGCGCAATAAGGTAATTTGAGTTCTGGTCGAGTTTAATCATGTCGTGTCATAAAATGGGTCAAACTCGTTTATACACAATGCATTAAATTTTATTGCTCGCTGGTTGACCGACCCTACTACACAATTGGATACATCAACATATGTTAAAACACATTTTGCACATCCGCGTTTGTACAAGAAACTACATTTTGAATGTGTTGAACACATCGAACTAGGTAACTGATTAATTAAACCTATTGTGTTCCAATTTTCATGAATACGGCACGATTAATAAAGACTTCATGATCAAATCAAATTAATTTTGACACGGCACGACTGTGACATAGAGAGACGGATATATCTAGATGATAAGTCTTGGGAGCCTACTTTTACCCATTCTACTTCCGACGTACAAAACATGAAATTTATAATAATTAAATATTAAATCATGCCTTCGTTTAATAGTTTAAGCTTTTAGAGTAGTTTGCTATTTAATTACTCTTAACACTTGAAAAGCCAAAGTATGGCATTGATTAACTTGGTAAATATATTGCTACAAGAAAATTTAAGAATACATCTTTTTGTCAATAGATAACAAGAAAGGGAAAGACATGACATAAAGTGGTTATTAACTTATCATAAATATTTTTTTTATGAACAAGAGAATAATTTCGAGAAAATTGACATGAAATCAAGTGGCTGATCTTTTTTCGCCTATTGGTCAAACCATGCAAGAAGTTTTACAGTCTTGGGAACATCCCCTTCCCTCTCTAGTGCAGGCTCCAGATCGTCTTACTTGGCAAGGAAGCACGTCTGGTTTATTCTCTGTTGCTTTGGCTTGGCACCTCATCAGAAAAAAGAAGCCTGAGGTCAATTGGGCTTCATTGATCTTGAACAATGATTAGCTCCAAGATATTAGTTCATTATTTGGCTTATAACTAGGAACCATCTTCCTACGCAGGCCTTACTTTTATCGCATGGTAGGATTGGGGATGCGATGTGCCCATTTTGCAAAGTAACTCCGGATTCTATTGATCATTTATTTTTTCATTGGCTAGTTGTGCCTTCTCTTGGGCCGCTAGATGCAAGATGACAACCTTTGCCGGGCTATAAAGTTCATATCCGGTAAGGACTTCTATGACTCTATCACTCAGTTCTCTTTTGGGGCTCTTTGCCACCTTATTTGAAAATATAGGAATGGGATTCTCTTTAGGAACTATACCTTCACGCTTCCGGCTGTGAAGAACCACCTTATTAAAGTGGTTAAGGATAAGGCTTTAACCTTCTCTAATGTTGAAGATAACCCAAGAAACAGGAGACTTCAACGTAGTTGGGGGATAGACCCCTGCATCTTCTCTTCTACTCCGGTGCATCTGTAATATTTCTAGATTGGAGTGGTGGTGCAGGAGGGTCCACTGTTATGCTTTGCGTACCTGATGTTTTAGTGTTGGCCTTGATTCCTGCCGATTGTCTCATCCTTTCCATTTGGGCGATGATGTTTTGTTTGGTTTTGGCTTGGGTTGCCATTGTTTGGCTGACTAGTCGCCTTCTTTTGTTTGGTCCGTCTTTTGGATGTTGCCATAGTTGTGCGGCTTATCCGCGTTTTGTACCTTGTTGGCTTCCCTTTTCTTCTTCTTTCAGCACCCTTCCACTCATTATCCCTCTATTCATTATGAGTGTATGTTTTGGTGCCGTTTTTGTTGTAAATACTAGTTATAGCTTAATATGATTACCATTCACCAAAAAACATATTGATTTTTGTATTAATTCTGTCTTAAATCTTTTTATTGATGCCAGTTTAGTCCTAAACCTCTTGACCTAATGTTAATTTGGTCCTTCGGACTAACTTCGATCGGATATTGCAGAAGTGGCATGGCCAACACTAAAGTGAATAACTATTAATAATATTTTTAATTTATTAGTTATTATTATTTTTTATTATTTTTTCTCCTCCTTCTTCCTCTAGCCAATCATCAGACCTCAATGATCTATTAGAGATGAGGGCCGACAAAGCTCAACCTCAAAGGATATGGCGAGGGTTGAGCCTCACCTAGCCTCATCGAATCTAGCTAGGTCATTCCTTGCCTGTGTCACGCCCCGATCCTCTGGGACGTGCCCATCATTCTACTTGGTCGATTTTAAAGTGCGATATCCCAAGACTAAGTATCGTCAACCCTTTTTGTTTTTTACGCATGCGGAAGCAGTTATAAATCCCCAGACAATAAAATAATGTGATAGAAAAGCATGCCATATTTTTAAGATTGAAATTCACAACCACACTTTTACTAACAGCACAACTCATAGTATATTTACAATACTATTTACACCAAACAAGTCTCACACCTATCTATACTAAGACAGGGTTCACAAAAGGGATGGGATCTCAATCCACATCCGGGTTGTACTCAAGATCCCTCTCTAGATCATCTCCTTCTTCTTCAAAAATCTTTCTCCTCCTCAGGTTCCTCCTCCTCGGCTCCTCCTCAGGGTCCTGAAATGGTTATTCAACAACCAATGAGACCACGTCTCAGCGAGTTCTACTCCCTAAGAACCGATTAGTAAGAAAATACGCCCTGAGAGCTGCCTAAGCACATCACGGGTCAAAGGGCTTACCTTGGCCTCAGTTTCCTTCCTACAAGTCAGTTCAAGTAATAAATACTGACAATCATAGCATCCAATCAATCAGATCGACTCAACGATCAATTAACTCTGTCGATTACATGTCATCAAAACCATCACATGCTCATCCCGACTCTTCATTCTTGACTTTGAATCATGGCCCTATAGGCATAATTTATTTTTAGTAGAATCACGGCCCCACTTGGCAAATTAGATTTAGTGGAATCAGAACCCCACTCGGCAAATTTTCTAGACTTGGTGGCATCACGGCCCCACCTGGCAATTTTCTCGGCTTGGTGGCATCACAGCCCCACCTGGCAATCTTTAATCCAACTCACAACCTCACACAATTACTTTCCCTTCAAGTACCGACATTTTTCAATTTTGGGATAAATTCTCATAATCACCAATTTCACTCAAATTTCACATTCTGATACTCGAATAAATAAACAGAAAGCACCATTGGAATCAGCACAAAATTTCGGTCGTCGGCTATCCCAACCTAATTTCCGGAAATTAATTAATTAATTAATTATAGAAAATATTAAATAAATGCAATAAATCTAACTTAGGCCCGTATTGGAAGCCGCTATGATCTTGGAAAATTACCGAGACTTGTTCAATAAATACTAGGACCTATTTCCTTGCTATCTACACTATCCAATTGCCTAACATGCATCAGTAAGTCTCTAATTTAATTACTCTAATCTAATCTATCCACCTAATTGCACTTAATTAAATCTAATCAACCCCTAAGCATAATTCACCGACTAATAAGGGATTAGTGAGCAAAACTCACTTGATAAGAGCAAATACCGGATCACCGCGGCGGTGATGCGGCGGTGGCTGAAATTGGACTTTCGACGACACCGGCGAGCTTGGACCAGGCCTTAAACTTGGGCCTAGCTGAGATTTGTTCTTGCACTGGAATGGGCTTGCTCTGGGCTTGGGCCCACTGAAACGAGACTGAACTAAATGGGCTTCGCTGAACTGGGCTGAAAAATTGCTGGACTGATGGGCTCGTGAGATTTGCTGGCCCAAAGAAGCTGTTCACTTGGGCTTTGGGCTGAACAGAATAATGGACTGGCTGCCTTCATGGATGGGCTGCTCACAGCTTGGGCTTCTCGAGGACTTGGATGGCAGCAGCAGCAATGTGAGCTGGCGCAGCCCAATTGAAACAGAAACAGCGAAGGAATCGCTGGCTTTGAGCGATGGAGAGAAGATGGGGACTCCCTTTGTTGACCGAAGACTTGGACAGGAGTTGGCGATGGGGATTCGGTGGATTGAAGCCGCGTGGGCTTCGGTCTTCGAAATTCGCGGGTGCTGCCCAGTCAACCGAAGGCTCCGCTTGGTGCTGAAATTGATCGCGAGCTGGCTTCAATAGGTTTGATCGATCGAACGAGCGACAGAGAGGAGACTACGTGGACGTCGCTGCAATGTCTTCGATCAGCAAGGCTTCACGGAGTGTGGCTGAACTGCTTCAAGCTTCGTTGGTCTTCGAGCTGTGGAATTCGATAGTCCTCAGCTGCGTCGTTGATTGGAGAGGGTGGACGTGGCAAGAGCTGAAGTTGGACCGAATGGAGTTGACTTCGGTGGAGTCTTCGATTCGGCTGGAGAGGACACGAAGCAGCTGCTGGCGACAGGAAGAAGTGGACATGTGGCGCTGCTGTCCCACGTTGGCTGAGCAAGGGTCAACATTGGTGCTTCAATGGAATTCGATGGTTCGTTTGTTGACCGAGGCAGCAGAGTTCGGGCGCGTGTGCAAGGCTAGCGAACAAAGGGAATTTCGGAGGAAGTAAGACAGTTGCTGCTGGAGGTCTCGCATGAAGAAAAGAAAATGGGAAGGGAAGTGAGAGTGTGGTAGGTTGAGGGTTTGAGGAAAAAGAGATGGATGGAGATGAGTGAGAGTTGGGCTCCACTTGGTTGGATATTTCACAAAATATCTTCCAAAAATTACTCTTGGCCATGTAAACATACTTGGCCTTCAATAGGCCATCCAAATGTCCCATATAACCTCCCAAGTAGTCCAATTTTGCTAGGCTAAAGGGGGGTTACGAAATTGACAGAGATGGCCTCAATTGGTTCTAAATCCCTCTTGATTTCATCTCAATTGATTCTCACAAATTCAATTGATCATTCATTGATCGTCTTTGCATTTTTCCTCAGTCAAGAATCCACCAAAAATCCAAATTGATACCAATGTTCCACAGCGTCTAACACGGTTTTAAACATCTTGGGATCTCTGAAAAATCTTCTGAGACTGAGTCAACTCCTAAAATAGCTCATGACACCGCAGAACTTTCAATTTTTTGAAATTGGGTTCGAATTCACAGTTAATTTCCACTCGACGCATTTTGAGCGTGACCTAGACTACCGGGTAACTTTCAGAACTTTTCAGTGCAAATGACCCATGGTCAATTTTCTTCAAGCCACAATGAACCCACTCGACTCAATGACGACTCTCGATTGTCGTAAAAATCTCAATGATGCAATTACAGACACAGGGTACCAAAACAATAAGAAAATCAGTCTAGTGTCAGCCGACGAGAATTTTCTAATTTAGTGGTGTCACCCACGATTAGCCACACATCTCTGTCGATCCAGTCTATCTTTGATTTCAAATCGATTTTTAACTGTGCCATAATGACCTCTAAAAATAGACACGGTCGAGAAGCCGATTCATGATCGAGTTCTCAAGTCTATTGCCTTAAAATTCCTTAATAATTTCCCCAGATAGTCTAGTTATCTCGAGAGTAATCGGCTCTAAAAATAACTCTATAGGCACGTCAATGAAATGCCTGATTCATTCAGTAGAAGACAGGGTTGAAAAATCTGAATGTCACGGCCTATGACTGGCAAGACTCGATTGTCACTAGATCTTACAAGGGCAAGCTTCGACAACCCATCGTAAGTTCGTCCTTGCAACCTCTAGCAAGCACTCTAAGCTCGCAAGAGGTTGGCAAGTTCACCTCGATCTCACTCATCGGCGACCGACTGGAGAAAGGATGAGAAGAAGGGGAAAAAAAAAGAACAGAAGAAAATTAAATATATATATTATTAAAAGTTGTCAACATCAATGTCAACTGTGTCACGTTAGTAATATCCAGTCAAAATTAATCAGAATGATTGAATTGGTATTAGGTCAAAAGGTTTAAGGCCAAATTGACACTAAGTCAAAAGATTATTAGAGGCTTGGGATTAAATTGGCACTAATGAAAAAGATTAAGGACTTTTCTAACACTTATTTCATATTGTTCACGAATGTTAATGTTAAAAAAACTCTACTCAACAATGGGATTAAGGGCTACATTTCCACTCGATCGTCCCGTCTAATTGATGGATTACAGATTATCAACATCGCATTCATATGAAATCAATTCCATATGCAATGCTTAGGGCAATGCTTACTTTAATATCATAATTTATGAGTTTTGTAACTTTTTTTTCCGATCGCTAGGTGCCATATAACTTTTTAATCAATCGCTTGAATGTCATAACTTTTTAAAAATATTTACCAAGATTTCCTGCACTTGAGTGACTTAAGTGATCGGCTACAGCTACATGGTTGCCGATTTCTATCACAGTTTGATGTCGACGTTTGTTCGGCTCCCAAGAATAGTGCACGTTTTGATTCTTTATTGGAGTGTTCCTCGCAAGAGACTATTTGTATTTCTATGTCTAGTTTAATATTTTGTAGATTCTCAAGAATCTGTCTTCTTAAAATGCTAGATACATCTAGAGTGATTTAAGAGTAAGAGAAGGATTCGTGTAACAAAACTATATAAAAGAAAGTCTTGTGATCTTTACCAAAAAAAAAAGAAGAAGAAGTCTTGTGATCATGTCTGTCAAGGTGAAAACAAGATGAAATAATAAGTCATGAATCGACAATTCACCTTCAAATTATCCTATCAAAAGTATCTTCCTCTAGACCCTTTTTGCCTTTTCTTATTCTATTCAGGAGGTAAATTCGAGCACACAACGCAAGTACAATTGCAGCTGGAATCCAAACCCACACCAGCTTAGGATTTACGTCAAATTTTGAGACCTTAAAGAACCATGACCTTATGCAGTTCAACTCTGTATAGTCGCTGGTTGAAGTGGATCCTAGGCACATATCCTGCGGGAGATACTATGAAATATCAAAAGGGAAAGAAATAAGTGGATTCTTCATGTTTCCTCCTGCTTCATTGTTCGAGGAGACAAACAGGGAGATATTCTTCCCGTCATATTCCGCTCCGGCTGTTATATAGGTAGCTGTTGAAATATTGAAACTGTAATTAGCCAAAGGATCTTGTTTGCTCGAGAAAATGCTATTCACATCCAGCCATGTGGTTATCATCACCGTCTTCTGCATAGCTCTTGTGGGTGTCAAATTCTATAGCTGCAACCTGGTTCTAAGGGGGTCCGTTTGTGCTTCAGTTGACTATGCCGAGCCATCTTCCTTTGCTGTTGTCTGGAGACCCATTTCTCCGGTTATAACAACGGCAAGAACTTCACCACCCAGGACAGTCCGCTAAGTTATACTGAGAACAAAGTTGGAATTTTAAGGTGCAGTGACTCAACTGTCCCCTTTTTCTTCCATAGCTTGAATGAGTCTCCGGACATTATGCAGCCAGACAAGTTTGAGATTGAAGCTACACTTACATCTGGTGTCACTTGGAGGGCATTGAGAACTATATAGGAATTTTCCCTGATGAAATGGTCTCACCTGTTTCATCAGGATGGGGCATTTGAACCTCAATCATGTCGCTTGATCAAAAGTAGATACCAAGGTGGTAACTACTGGCAATAGCTACTAGACAGGAGTAATATACATTCTTAGGTAAAAAGATGAAACAAAAGTCAAGAGGTTTAAGAGTTGCCGATTCAGGAAGCACTTTTTAAGAGTGGAGAGATTTTTACATGGCCGGTGAGGTTTCTAAGATAATTAAAATGGTGAAGTCAAGAAAAATTAGGTGAGGGATGACCAATTATATTTTGAAGAAATATTCATGTAATCCTCTTTTGGTACGGCACCGTTAATGAATGACTTCGAGTGGACATAAAGCAGTTCTTTTCATGGTTGATGTAAACTAGAAAGCTAAAAGAGAATGGAAGGAACTTTCAGGATCCAAGTTCTGCTCAACTCCTCTGCATTTTGATCATATTTTCCTCTCTGAACCATCACTTGCACAAATCACACATGTCACGCCCCGATCCTCGGGGACGCGTCCATCCTTATGCTTGGTTGATTTCAAAGTGCGATACCCCAGGACTAAGTATCGCCAACCCTTTTTGTTGATTATGCACATGCGGAAGCAGTTATAAATCCCAGATAATAAAACAATGTAATGGAAAAGCATGCCATATTTTTCTTATTGAAACTTACAACCACACTTTTATTAATAACACAACTCATAGTATATTTACAATACTATTCACAGCATACTTATCTCACACCTATCTACACTAAGATAAGATTCACAAAAGGGATGGGCTCTAATTTAATTACTCTAATCTAATCTATCCACATAATTGCACTTAATTAAATCTAATCAATCCCTAAGCATAATTCATCGACTAATAAGGGATTAGTGAGCAAAACTCACTTGATAAGAGCGAAGACCGGATCACCGCGACGGTGGCCGAAATCAACTTTCGACGACACCGGCGGGCTTGGACTGGGCCTTAAGACTTGGGCCCAACAAATCTCAGCCCAACTGAGATTTGTTCTTGCACTGGACTGGGCTCGCTCTTGGGCTTGGGCTTGGCTACGATTGGGCTTTCTTTGCAGGCTCGGCTTGGGCCGAACTTGCTGAATTGGGCCCAATGGAGTTGCTAGGCTGCACGTTGAACTAAACTAGGCTTGCAAACTGTTTGATCATAGGCTTCCAAAGAGCTGAAGTTGGGCCACTGAAAATCGAAATGGGCTCGCTGGAATCACGAACGAGCTGGGCTGCACTACTTCAAGCTTCGTTGGTCTTCGAGCAAGCGTGCATTGGCCACGTGGAACTGAGGGCACCAAAGACTCACGGCCAAATGGCAGCAAGCCAAGGCTGCTCGATCAACCAGTGAAACTTGGTGTTTGCTGCGGTTGATCGAAGGAGACGAACTAGTGAACCTGTGGAGACAGCCTTCTTCGGTTGATGGAGCTGTGCACGAAAGAGACACGAGCTGGCAGCGAAATTCTTGCCACATGGAGCGAAGAACGCCTGGCAGCAAGAGGGCTGGTCAACGAAGAGAACTTCATTGGTGGAGACGTGCTAGCCGAAGTTGGGTCTTTGCTGGACGATTCGTGAAGTTGCTGGGGAGACCACGCGTGGATTGAAGCAGGCAGTCAAAGGCAGCTGCACTAGGTGATTTTTCCCCTTCAGCTGGTGTTCGCACGAGGTAGCAGAAAGCAAAAGAGGTATGGCCGGTTGAGGTTGAGAGAAATAAAAGAGACGAATAGGAGTGAGGTGGGGCCTTGGCTTGATATTATGCAAAAATATTCTCCATGAATCACTCTTGGCCAAGTAAAAACACTTGGCCTTCACTAAACCATCCAAATGACCCCCATAACCTCTCAAGTAGTCCAATATTGCTAGGGTGAGGGGATGTTACGAATTTCTTAGCCAAGGCTTCAATTGCTCTTCAATTCTCTCTTGATTCATTCTCAATTGGCCACCATAATTTCAATTGATATATCAATTATCAAATTGATAATTTTCCTCACCCAATTACCCATCTTGTATCTCAATTTTGCAATCGAAACCATCTTCAGCCTTATCTACACAAAAATGACTAGGCAACGATTTTTTTACCAAAAAGTTTCGGTTGTCAGAAAAATCTTCTGAGACTGAGTCGACACCCTTATAACTTATCGTGACATGACAGGAACTTCAATTTCTGAAATCGTACTTGAATTCTCAGTTAATTTCAACTTGGTGCGTTTTTAGCATGATCCAAGCTACCGGGTAATTTTCAGATATTTTTAAGTGCAAATGACCCATGGTCAATTTTCTTCGAGCCACTATGAACCCACTCGACTCATTGGCGACTCTCAATTATCGTGAAAATCTCGAGGATCCAAATACAGACACAGGGTACCAAAACAATAAGAAAATCAATCTAGTGCTGGTCGAAGAGAATTTTCCAATTTAGTGGTGTCACCCACGATTAGCACACATCTCTGTCGAACCAGTCTATCTCTGATTTCTAATCGATTTTTAATTGTACCGTAATGACCTCTAAAGATGGACATAGTCGAGAAGCCGATTCTTGATCCAATTCTCAAGTCTATTGCCTTAAAATTTCTCAATGACTTTCCTAGATAGTATAGTTATCTCAAGAATAATCAGTTCTGAGAATAGCCCTATAGGCGCGTCAATGAAATGCCCGATTTATTCAGTAGAAGATAAGGTTGAAAAATCTTGATGTCACAACACAACCGGATTTTCAAACCTAATTAGTTATAGTTTTGTATGTATGTCTGTAGATGGACCTTGTCAAGTTACTATTATTCTATAAACCCAAATTGTAATAGTGCCAAAGCGACTCTTTGCTAACTTGTTCTATAATCTAACCTGCTTGGTCAATTTCAAACGGTAATTAGCTCCCTACTTGGCAAAATATCAAGCTGACTTGTAGACATGTAAGATTGACTCATGATTAGAGGATAATTGTCTCAGATTGAAATGATTTAATACAATAGAGCTTTTGTACGTTTTGTTCTTAACTACTAAGATACTAATGTTTATCCGACGACTCAAACAGTCAAAGTGATTTGGGGGGGGGGGTGAGGAAGTAAGGTATACGAAGCCCGTCAAATTGATAGGATCTGACTATGCCAACGCAAGAGGAAAATTAATGAAAACCTGGATTGAAACAAGCAACACGAGGATGTCTTCAACTCTAAGCCCATCTACTTTAGATTCATCAAAAGAGATGATCAATTATGCTTTGCAATCATTGGTTAACTCTGCGTTTATTATGTTCTGTGCTGTACTAACGTTGCTTGAGTGCTCAGCAGAATCAAAACAAAGTCTTTGGGAAGTTTTCTACTTTGCATCTTCAAATGCATCAGGTTGCTGTCATAGGCCAAGAGTTTCCTTGGCCTTGGAACGACCCGCAAGCACCTGACGAGCGGAATTCGCCAAGCCAGCCTTTCTTCTTTAGCTGTCCATGAACAATACGGTGAATGATTCTTCGTACAAGATCCTACCACGCCCAGCTTTGCTCAGGTGTCTAGTCCATCGAGTGAGACAGCAGCTCTCTTTAGGCACAACAACTGGTTTCGGCCTGCCATGGCCTCGTCAGGAGAGCGGCATCAGCTCCCGACCAATTTGTGCACGAGAGGCCTACCCCGTCTTCAGAGCTCCTAAGTGATATAATCCTTCTATTCTAGAACTCCTAGCACCAACCGTCCTAACGCCACTCCCACGAACCAGTTGTGTTCTACCCTTCTGCCTCACACTCTTCACCAGATAACCCCAAGTGCCACTCACAAGTGTCAACGGTACGGGAGGATTCATGAACCGCGACATTGTCCTAATGCTATCTGACTAAAGTTGGGGATGCATGTGCTTTTAGGGATTGAATTATGTGACATAAAGTCAGGTCTTCTCTAGAGAAAGCCATGTGGGCGTCCCATTGCTGTATCAGCACAAATTGTGTCGTAAAGATTTTGATTTTGAACCGTTCTTAAGATTTTTCTGCATTCTTGATATCTTGATGAGCAGCTTTGAAAGGAAATATTCTTCTTATTCTCTCTCTTTCTTAAATACACATGCTTACTTTAACTCAGAGGCCAGTCTACCAAGAAGGTGCTTTTTAGGTGCAAAGTTCGCGGGAAAATAGGCATGGGCTTTTCATACGACTGTCAACAGTGCATGCTCGATTTGTACTCTCTCTGCGCTGTTGCACCTTCATCATTTTTGTCACTCTGCTAGAACAGCAAGTGAATTCTTTTCATGCCAGGCCATCCGGCCATAGCGGCCTAACCATGCCAGGGCTGGGATTCATTAATCATCCAAGCGCATACCTCGTAGATCAATTTGGATTTGCAACGATGAGATCCCATGCATTTCTTCTGGGACATGGTCACTATCCAAGTGTGCCTTGTTTTGTAAATTTTTGTGACATGGATATAGTCAGAGGCAAGATTGGGGTGAGAGTAGTGTGATGGCTCACACGTTACATGGAATTATGGACAGTTCGACTCAGCAAGTCGGGATGGCTATTTTCCAAGGCTTCCTAGGATTCTAGGGTAACATTTCTTGTCATACAATCTTCCACTTATTGGTAGCTTCGAGTACACTATGAGGTATGAAGAAATCACCTTGTATGAAAAGATATAGATAAGATGTGATGACATGATCACATCACACCAATTATCCAATTTAGGACATTTTTTTAACACACAACTTACTTATGTATCTCCACAATAACATAACAGCATAGAATAAAGAGAAAATTTTGTCAAAAAAAAAAAGAATAAAGAGAAAATATTCATCGATGAGTCCACAAATAAAAAGCAGCTTTTTTCCTCTCTTTTTTTTTTTTTTTTTTTGGTAAAGGAGCTTTTTTCCTATTTTTGACAACACAACAGAGAATAAATTCTCATGCTTTCATGAATATACAAATGTATAGGAGATAATATTAATTTCCGTGGTCTTCTTTGGTGGTTTCCATAAGGATTAAACAAACCATGGATTTTACTCAAAAATAAAATGTATCAAAATAATCAATGACTATATATACAAAGATATAAATAAGATGCATATTCTTAGCTGTTTTAGAAAGTTTTAAACAAGAATTACTCGTGAGTCGTCCATACGAATGTCAATTCCAAAAGCCAAAAAATATCCATGACGATATTTATAGTTTATAATTTGATAATGTAATCGTGAACTGCGAATAGTAACGATACCAATTAAAAGAAATAAGTTCTTGTACATTGATAATGTTAACCATTACAGAATCAACCATCTAAATTGTTGGGATTAACGGATCCCTAAAAACCGGATTCGACACTAAATCGAACCCCTAAAACGAATGCGGAAGACAAGCCCGAGAAAATCACATATCACCGATCCTAAAGCACACCACGAATTCAAGCGTACCTTGTTAGCCACAGATTAGACACCGACGCTGATAAAAGGAAGAGAATTTGGCCATGTTCGATCCAATGACGCCAAACCGCCGACTTGAAGGGAAGAAAAACGTTACTGTTTTTCTACTTTTGTTGGAGAGAGAGCGAGAGGGGGAGAGGGAGACGTACGTACGTTCTGATTTCCAAAAGGTGCATTCTCCCTCTCTCTCATCCCTTTTATACGTCCCTCCATCCACGGGCCCTATTCCTGTGGGCCGGGCTTTTAGGCCCAACATGGGCGGACGGGCCTTAAGCTCATCACTAATAAAACCATCATCTCCCACTCGCACATGGTAGGCTAAACAAGATTCTCTTTACCTCTCTTTAACATTCATACCGGTGAATAATCCGTGCGACCAGCATACTTTGAGAGCTCATTGCTATGTATCTGTTAGGAATATATAGTAGCTCATAATGGGCGTCTCACTCTTAGTAGATTTAGTATGCAGTACCCTAGATCGATCAATCACATTTATATCTATCTTGATCTCTTTTAAACAATGACACATATATTGTATTCACAATTATAATTATCACAAAGACAGTCATAATTGGTTGACCAGTGAACACAAAACTATAATGTGATTCCCCAAAATCGATTTTCCTCTTTCCTTCAAACTCTCAATTTCAGTTCAGCCTGCTTTTTTAGAAATGTCCCATTAGATCGAATCAACTCATAACCATTGGCAACATCCTAAGATAGCAAACACTAAATAGAAACCTTGAGAATAAGTAAAAGTCATGAGAGCACTAAAATTGAAGAACTCTTTTCCTCAAGAGTCTCACATGTCATAAAAGTTGAGATCAAACTTTTTGCCACTCTTATTGGTCGGCTCATGCATACGTAGTATGAAATACGTATTACGGTATTAACTCCTTTCCCATGGAGCGTATGTCTACACCTTTCAATACCGTACAGATGATAGTTCAGACATACCCAATGTCTAACCTGAGTTCACGTATCTACTTATTTACAAAATTCATCAAAACTCACATCTGGCATCTTAGATAGATAAAGTAAAATATGTGGGGTATTTTACTTTCGGACATAGTAAGTATTATGTCATCATCTTAACACTTAGTTAAGGCGACATACGTATTTTAAGCTTGAGCTCTCGATTATCACCTAGATAATAAGCTTAAAAACAGTCTCATCTCTATTTATCACATAGTAAATAGAGGCGATTACCCGTGTGAGTGGGCTGATCTTTTATCTGTCCGACATACTTTCTCACTTAAAGTAATGCACTGAGCATTAAGATGCATAAAGATCAAACAAAGATTCATAGGCATTAACAATAAAAAAAACAAACAAAAACAAAAGTTCATAAATGTGAACAACTCAGGTATTGGCTTTGTCATAGGATCTGCTACCATTCTATGCGTAGATATGTACTGTAAGTTCACATCCTTTCGTGCAACCATATCTTTGACAAAGTTATACTTGATATCTATATGTTTGTTCTTGCCATGATATTTTGGATCTTTAGTGTACGCTATAGCTGCTTGGCTATCACAGTTAACCAATAATGGATTTGCAACTTTCTCAATAACACCTAAATGATCCAAAAATCTTTTAAGCTAAACTCCTTCTTGTACTGCTGCTGATAATCCCACGAACTCAGCTTTTATCGTAGATAAGGCTATACACGTTTGCTTCTTACTACTCCATGATATAGCGTCATTGTTCAGTAAGAAAGCAAATCCAGAGGTAGATTTCCTTTCATCTAAATCTAAATCTCCTCCCCAATCAGCATCTGAATAGCCTTCAAGTCGCAGATCCTTTCCTTGGTAATTCAATTTGTAATCAGCAGTTCCCTTCAGATACCTCAGTATTCTCTTAACGGCTTTCCAATGTGCTGGACCTGGATTGGATTGGTATCTACTCACCATTCCAACTGCAAAACATATGTCGGGTCTTGTACACATCATAACGTACATCAAGCTCCCAACAGCACTAGCATAAGGAACATGTTTCATTTGTTCCTTCTCTCGTGGAATTCTTGGACACAATTTATGGCTCAATCCTTCACCTTTTGCAATAGGAGTGTCTATGGGTTTACAATCTTGCATACGAAATCGTTCAAGAACCTTGTTTATATATGTTTTTTGCGAAAGAGATAACGATCTCTTGAAATCTTAACTCCAAGCATGTATGCAACCTCACTCATATCTTTCATCTCAAAGTTGGAAGACAACCAACTTTTGACAGTACTAACAAACTCCACATTGTTTCTAGCAATCAGTATATCAACAACATATAATAATATGATCACAAATTGATCCTTGGATCTTTTGATATATACATAATGATCCTCATTAATCATTGTAAAATCATATGCCATTACGGCATTATGAAAACGTATATACTATTGTCTCGATGACTGCTTAAGGCCATATATCGATCTCAAAAGTCGACATACCTTTTCTTCTTGGCCTTTCACTATGAAACTAGCAGGTTGTTCCATATATATTTCTTCCTCTAATTCTCTATTGAGAAAAGCAGTCTTTACATCCATCTGATGTAACTCAAGATCCATACCAGCCACTATTGCCAGAATAATGCAAATCGAGGTAAATCTCACTACAGGAGAAAACGTATCTTCATAATCAATTCCTTCCTGTTGATTATACCCCTTCGCCACAAGGCGAGCCTTATGCCTTTCTATCGAGCCATCAGCCTTTCGCTTTATTTTGAGAACCCACTTGTTCCCAATAGCTCTGCGTCCTTTTGGAAGATCAATCAGTTCCCAGACTTGGTTTGATTTCATTGACTCCATTTCATCTTCCATTGCATGAATCCATTTTTCCTTACTAGGACAATTCAGAGCCTCATTAATATTTCTTGGCTCATCCTCATCTTGCGAAGCAACCATAAAAGTTTCCCCTTCAATGTCAAAACGTCGACGAGGAATACTTTGGCGACTTGTTCGCCATATGGGAGATTGTACACTTTGCACATCATTCCCCATCATGCTCCCACTTGGATTAGATAATGATGGTGTCGTCTCATTATGTGGTTGTAATTGAGAATGAGTTGAATTCAATTCATCACTTCTCATATTACTCCCACTTGGTCGAACTCCACTAATATCATTATCTTGATCCAAGGTTTCAAATAGGGAGTGATCTTCCCCTATTTCATCCTTCTTAGGAAATTCATCCTCTAAGAATATGACATCCCGTGATTCAAATTCAATTATACTCTCACTTTCCTGCTCACCTATGAACACATACCCTTTCGAGTGTTCCGAGTACCTTATGAAAATACTCTTCCTTCCTCTGGAACCCAATTTCCCAAACTTGTGAGAGGACTCAAGTGTATAGGCAGCACAATCCCATGGCTTAAGAAAACTTAAGTCCGATTTTCTACATGTCCATAACTCATACGGAGTAGAAGTGATTGATTTGGAAGGCACCCAGTTAAGTATATAGGCAGCAGTTAACAACGCACCACTCCAAAAAGTGATAGGCAAGTTAGCATGCGCCATCATGGACCTAATCATTTCCAGTAGGGTTCTGTTTCTTCTCTCCGCAACACCATTTTGTTGAGGAGTATATGGAATAGACAATTGTCTTTATATTCCTTTTTCATCACATAATTTTATGAACTCATCAAATAAATATTCTTGACCTCGATCGGATCTCAATGTTTTTATTTTCTTGTCTAATTGATTCTCTACCAGGTTCCCTTTTGAAACAACTTATTACTTCAGATTTATGAGAAATCAAATAGACATATCCGAATCGAGTATAATCATCTATAAAAGTGATGAAATAAATAGCCCCATGCCTTCCTCTCACATTCATTGGACCACAGACATCATAATGGATTAAATGCAGAGGAAATTCAGCTCTTTTACCTTCTAGGCAATGCTTACATATGGACAAATTGACTTTTTCATTGTTCCCTAGCAAGCCCTCTTTGGCTAGTCTATTCATACACTGTTGGCCAATGTGACCAAGTCAAGCATACCACGCATTCACATCATTATCATATGTATTATGAGACGTGAGAAGGGAATAACAAACATTTGCATTAACATAATCAATATCTAATACAATGAAACCATCTAGAAAATAACCACAACCATAGTAATTTGTATTCAAAAACAAATCCACACCTCTATTATAGAAGTTCATATTAAAACCTAATTTAACCAACACTAAAACAGACACTAAATTCCGACGAATCTTCGGAGCATACAACACATCATGTAGGAACAAAGTGCATCTACCATGCATATTCAGTTGGCATGTGCCAATTCCTTCACTTCAGCTCTGGAGTTGTTTCCCACATAGATCTACTTAGGTCCAGTTGGTACTCATCGGAATTCCACGAAGGATCCTTTATCCTTCACTACATGGTCTGTCGCTCCTGAATCCACAATCCACAAAGGATTAGACTCAGTTAAGAACACAGAACTCGACACAAAAGCAAAGTTCTGAAAAGTACAAGGGGTGCATACCTTCTTTGGCTCACGAAAGTCGCGAGCATAGTGACCCTTCTTGTCACAGTTGTAGCATTTCACCCTTGCAAGCTTCTTCATGCGAGGACGCTTTCCTCTTTCATGTTGGTTAAACTTGGGTTTCTTCCCTGAAGGACCTACTTCCTTGCCTTTCACTTTATCAAACCAGTTAAGGCGTTTACGCTTGGAGCTCGAAGCTCCATGTGAGCTAGAACTAGCATGATAGAGTTCAGTATCTGGCTTAGCCGCCAAGAGGCGGTCCTCTTCCAGCTCAAGATGGCGCACTGCATCCTCAAAAGTTTTGATATTTTCATTATGGGTCAGGTGCACCTTCATATGCTCCCAACTTTGAGGCAAGGAACGAATCACTGCTTGCACTTGCTGCTCATCTGTGAGGACATGGCCAGCATCTTTCAGCTCATTTATCATGTTTGACATCTTTCTAAAATGTTGCTTCATGGTCTGACCATGAGGCTTCTTATATGAGTCAAACCTAATAGTGAGCTATCTCAGTCTGGTCACCGAAGTATGACCAGATCTAACCGCCAATGTCTCCCACATTTCCTTGGCATTGTCAAAACGCCTAAACTCTCGCATGACATCATTTTCCATGCTGCTCAGCAACGTGATGCGAGCAAGAAAGTTCTTTCTTTTCCATGCAGCAAAAGCTTCTTTATCTCTCTTGTGCTGTGCAGTGTTTCCTTCTTCAGGTTCTACCATGGTCAGGTTAAGAGCTTCAAGTGCCTCTTGCTCTTCCAGCACATATTGGATTTTCATGTGCCATATCTCATAATTGTCACCATTGAGCTTTTCACCTTTGTTCAGCTCGACAACTATGATTTTTGTGGTAGAAGCCATTGATCTGAACACATCAGACATATATGCACGAATTAGTTAGTGCCTATCATTTATGCATCCCTTTTGCACAGACCCATCATATTAATAAACAATTTCAAGTAAGGTTTCAGAATCAAAAGGTCACTAAGTTTCCAATCATCCTCCAAAAATCCTAACTTAAAACTATCATTATATAATTGTCTTATGCAAAATAAATTCTATGAAGTTACAAAAACTTCTATAACTACCCACAGCTAACTATCCACAACAACCAGCAATAATAGAAAACAACAGATAATTGACATCCAATAAAACAATAATGCTTTCACATAATACAACTAACATATCAGTTGCTACATCAACAACAATCAGGTAGTAAACATTACATGAGATGTCCACAAAGCACACTGAACTAAGATCAACCAATACATCTAACACCAAGTCAGCACACGAACTAGGAAAGATCCTCTTTTGTTCAATTTCTTGATCTTTTCCCTTGTAATAATCCAGTAATATTCATTTACAAAATCCATCACAATTTTCTTATAAGAAGCAGCTCTGTTGACATCCCATATGCGATTCAACACTCCTTGACATTCAGGTGGAAGGGTGTTCATGAAAAATTGCACCATCTCTGACTGTGGCATAGGACGACCATTCCATATGACCTTTTGAATTTTTTCATTGACCTCAATGACATGATCAATTAAGTCACCACTCTCCCATCGATGATCAATCAGCTCAGCTATCAACTTAGAAAGCCTTTCCTTTTGTTCATCGATAATTGTGCGAATAGGTGTGCGCAACCTAAGGGGATACATTTTTCCTGCAACAAATGCAAAACCGTCCCTGCAACAAATGCAGAACAAATAAGGGATCACAAATAATCCACATAGACTTAATTGAAAAAGAAACACATTCTTTTCCTCTCTTTTTTTTTGGTCAACGGTCAATGGTCAACGGTCATCGATCAACGGTCATCGGTCGTCGGTCAATGGGTCAACGAGTCAACGGTCAGGTCGTTAGTCGTCGGACCGGTTGGACCAGACTGACCGGTCGAACCGGTCGGGCCGGGTCAGACGAACCGACCGCACGTGCGCGAGATAACATCACGCAGACATCAGCTGGCACGTGCCACGCACGTGCCAGGCGTCCACGGGTTGGGTTAGGTCGGGTCGCCGGCCGGTGACCACCCGGCCAACCGTCGTTGGCACTAACGTCATCGATGACGTCATCCCAGCGGTTACCGACCATTAGGTGACGTCATGCTGACGTCAGCACGCATCGGTCCGCCAACCGGTGCGTGCCGGTTCGCCGCCGGCGTCGCGCACGTGCCGGTTCGCCGACCGGCGCGTGGCGCCCACGCGCAGCGGCTTCTGGCCGCGTGTGTGGGCGCGTGTGGCGTCTCCCGGCGGCGCACGACATGTCGCCGGACTCATCTCGATGAGCCCTTTCACCTTATGCCTTCAAAAATCAATTTTGAGTTATAGAAACTCAAAAAAACGGACGAATAGTGCTCGGGTGTCGGGATTTTGTGCCCCAATCCGTGTCGGCCGAAAATTTTTGCGAAAATTCAATCAAAAAACATGAAAGGGGTCGGGAAAATATGAACTAGGGCTCTGATACCAATATTGGGATTAACGAATCCCCAAAAACCAGATTCGACACTAAATCGAACCCTTAAAACGAATGCGGAAGACAAGCCCGGGAAAATCACATATCACCAATCCTAAAGCACACCACGGATTCGAGCTTACCTTATTAGCCACAGATTAGACACCGACGCCGATAAAAGGAAGAGAATTTAGCCCTGTTCGATCCGATGACGCCAAATCGCCGACTTGAAGGGAAGAAAAACGTTACTGTTTTTCTACTTTTGTTGGAGAGAGAGCGAGAGGGGGAGAGGGAGACGTACGTACATTCTGATTTCCAAAAGGTGCGTTCTCCCTCTCTCTCATCCCTTTTATACGTCCCTCCATCCACGGGCCCTATTCCTGTGGGCCGGGCTTTTAGGCCCAACATGGGCGGACGGGCCTTAAGCCCATCACTAATAAAACCATCATAAATAATTACAAAAGCTAATTAATTACCTAGAAGTGAATATAACTGGTAATAGTGCCTACAGTTGGAGAAAGATACTGCAAGTTAGGCCTCTTCTTAAGCCTCTTCGATTGGTAATGCCAATAAGCGTGCCTTTGGCACGATAACTGACTCATATGGCTGTCTCTTCTGATCAGTATCCTAAAAGAATAGCCTATGATGCTGGTCTAAGCCTCCATACCAAGGTTAGTGAGATGTCCGCGACTCTGATTGGGCATGGTCTCGTACCAAATGAGAACCGGATGGGAATTTAAGCTGTTATTTGAGATACTCAACCTAATCACCTAGCCGAGTTCTATGTCACAGAAAATGAATCCAAAAATGGTTTGTTTTATAATGTGACAATTCCAGGAAAATATGGCAGCCGATACTTGAATAGTGGGAGACAAATGCCCCCATTACGTTCCCGATTTCGTTATTTCGACTCACCGGCTCCTAATACTGATGACAACAATTTGAAGAGAGTCTTTATTCTCAATAAAGATTAGAAGCCACCAAAAACAAATGGAAAGAAAACATAGGCTTTATTCCCATTCCACTTTCTCTATTCCCGGCTGACAAACAAGGCTTGGTCATTCATAGTTCAATTTACGAAAGTTTCAAGAACAGATATCATCCAACAAGTTTGTTGAATGAAATGTAAATAAACTCAGTTGCACTGATTGGATAAACCAAATCAGATATTTGTGAAGATACATTTGAACTAATGCATGTCATTTTGTGCTCTTCCTTAAATCATGGATGCATGAGCTGGTGCAAAGTGATGGTTGTCTTTCTCAACTAATCAAAGCAATCCTCCCCTCATGCAGATTTGCCTCTTGTAGGAGTCTCTTCATCACTAGATGCATCATCTTAGTTCTCACTGCTTGACTTTAAGGATTTCTCCCCTCCAAATTCACTTTCTATATAAAAAAAAAAAATCAAATAATTAGCGAATATAAGGAGCTCATTTTTCTCTTAAGTTGTAAGATTTGCTTCAAAGGAATAACCTTGTGCCCCCGATCCACTACAGAAGAAGTTCATGAGGTTGTTGCACGAATCCTCCAAAAAACATTTAATGTCAGTTTTTGAATTTGCCTTTTCAACATTGGTATAGTCAACACTTCTACTAGTTTCAGGTTGAGCATTCGGAAACTTCTCTGCGTTAGAGATCTTATATAACTTGGATGGAGGAATTTCTTCTTTCTTACTGGAAGATATATTTCTCTTCAATACACCTTTTGCTGCAGTACCAGGACCTTGCTCCTGAATTGGCACCCAAATGAAGTCTCGCTAAATAAAAAATAACCAATTCACATTTTACTTATTTAGGGTTTTGATAACTCACTTGTACAAAATGATTCCTTGATGTCTCCTTAGCAATAAAAGCCTCCATTATAAACTCAACAACCTCAATAGTTGAGTGAAACATCCTACTTGACTGTCCATGACGATAAAACTGCAAAGATAGTAGATTTCATTAGCTTCGTTAGCATTGGATAAATTCACAAAAGTCATGCACAAAGCTATTACTCATCAAAAGGTGTAAAGAAAGTTTGAGTACACTTAATAATAAAATAAGTGATAAAGTACACGTAAGATTATTTTCAATCCTTTATACCAACATACATTGCTAGATAATTCATTTCATCTCCTTGCAATGTCTAAAAGATAACAAATCACTCAAATATACAGTAATTCTTTTGAATATGTAATTACCAAATCTAATTTTTCATTTGCACGTCGTTTGCATTCAATATGCCACTCTCGAAGCCTCTCTTCAAATGAAGACTGATGTTGGATATTCTGCAACCAATAGTTAATAGTGGCATCACAAAAATGAATGAATTCTAAAGATTTATAGATATATAAATTGAGATATTGATGTGAATTTCAATGTAAAAACATAGAGAAGAAATTCTAGAAGCTACCTAGTTCAACTCTGTCCCAATTTGACAATTTGGGGGTAGTACGAAAGATACAATCTCTTCCCCAACTAGTGTGCTTTTAGCCCTAGTTTTGGCTTTGGTTGAAGATGGATTTGATTGTGCCTAGGATTTAATCATATGTCATTTATCAATTAATATTCACTCCAACTCAGAAATGTTGTTCAGATCTTCACAATGCATATGTGAACAACGTATACAAAAAATCAGCAAAATAATATTACCTTGATATTCGAGGCATTTATCCCGCCATAATGTTCCAGTATACAATACGATATTGGATCCGGGTCAAGCACCTCATCTGAACTTTTTCTCAATTGTGAAGCAACTTCCTACAATCACAAATCATCAGTATTATACCTTATTATTAGAGACAACAATTGTGAACATATGCACTTTATTTATACATAGATCATGTAGTTGTAACTTTTTGCAAATGAAATCTAGTTGTGAACTTCATATATACATACAAGTTTATCAAATATACTTCAAGAATCAAGATGGAGTCATGTGCATCACAATGTTATACTATGTTAATCTTTTTGTGAAGACATCTGCATTCAAAAACTAAGTATTGAACCTCATAAAAGAAAATTTGAAAAAGCCATACTCTATAATAGTAAAATTGCATTTGTGTCATAGTCTATCTCACAAAATATCAAAGAACAAAATAAACCTTACACGATATTTATATCCAAAAAATAACTTTATAGAAAGTTATAACTTAGATTGACTATATCTCTAAGTGATGTATACACTCGGTCACGTTCTCCTACTTGATTCGGAATGTCTGGTTTCTTTGAACCACATGCTTCATTCTATCCAATCATAACAAGAGACTTGTTTATAGGGGAGACTGACCAATTAACCTGCAAGGATGAAAGAGGTGAAAAAGTACAAGATATGAGTAAAAAAAGTATCAAAGCATATACAACAATGTTCCTCATTAAATGTTGCCCAATGATTCGAAACGGGGAAAATTATATACTGCAAAATAAGATCTTGAACTATATTCATTATATTATCCTAATATAGGATTCTTACTATTTGAGCATTATCATGTAATTGTACTTATGCATTTAGATATCTTTCTATATGATGGGACTAAATTTCTATGCATTGGAAGAATAGACACTAATGTTCAAGGTGCTGGTTTGACTGTACACATTATTAATGTATATGGAACTCATCTCCTTTAATCGGAATTATTCCTTATATATTAATAATTTTTACCATGAAAAATTCTACAATCTGATTAATTACAAAATCTAATAAAGATTGGGCATTTCAAATGACTGTCATGTGTGTTATTGTCCAATGAATAATGAATAACAAATAACTATTCATAAATTGAACTATGTAAAGGGTAATACATTCAAACCAACAACCCTAGAACAAGATTATCTATCCTTCCAATGTATATGAGCAAAAGCAACCTATTGGCCATTTTAATTCTATCATCCACAAAATCATATTCTGGTATACATGCATTTTATAAATATGCACACTCATAAAAAAATATGGACGCACAAAAGACATATGAACATATAGATACATATAAATATATGTGTAATTTGTTCTTTGTCAATAAAAGATTTAAGCATTTTTTTAGACATTTTATACAATAACAAACTTGAAAAATTGTCCAAAAAGTCTCAAATCCAGTGGCCAATTCAATCATAAACCTTTAAATTTTGCCAATTTAATCAAAAACATTTAGACAATATGCTAATGTAATTTTTCGAATCAATTTTAGGCGAAAATCACTAACATGGACACCACCATCCTACGTGGCTCAGCCAATGCTCATGTAAACAACTTTTGCAATTTTTTAAAAAAAATTCTACATTTTTCTCTTCTTCTTTTTTCTTTTTTCTTTCTTTTTGTTTCTTTTCTTTTCTTTTCTTTTTTCATTCATTAGCTAACCGGGGCTCCGCAACGTCAAATAGGCAAGGATCATGATCCCCTTGCCGGTGGCTAACAACCTTGCCAAGCAAAAATTCAATGAAGGAAAAAAAAAACAAAAAAAGCGAAGGAAAAATTCAGAAAAAAAAATCAGAAATTTTAAAATAAAAAGGAAAAATCATCCACATAAACAATTTTCGGCCAAAATTGGCCAAAAGGACTTGCAAATCCTCAAAAGATTTACGACTAAATTGAAAAAATTGAAAAGTTTAGAATTGAATTAGCCATCGTATAATACGTTTAGGACTTTTTGGACAATTAGTCAAATAAAATTCAACCAAAAATTAATCGTTAGAATAAATATTTAGATTTGTATGCACTAAAAAAATAGAATTAGATTCTAACTTGATAGAAAGTAAGTAGAATCAATTCAAAGATCTAAATGATGGAGTTGTGGTAAATCAAATCTTAACTCTATCATAAACCAAATGAGGTTGCTTGAAAGCATAGGAATTATTTTTTTTTATTATCTATTATCAATCATAAAATTTGGTTTTTTCC
This sequence comes from Eucalyptus camaldulensis, assembly GCA_019915185.1. Lineage (NCBI taxonomy): Eukaryota > Viridiplantae > Streptophyta > Magnoliopsida > Myrtales > Myrtaceae > Eucalyptus > Eucalyptus camaldulensis. The sequence goes on from JAHSVA010000005.1 coordinate 19,377,417, forward strand.
GTAAAAAAATTCATTTCTTTGTATTTGAAAAACAAATACCTGGTCAATAACCTAGTACAAAGGTCAATTGACACATACCTCAATCATTTTCGATTGATCTGCACTTGTCTTTGGAGATGATACCCCAGATAATCCATCTTGGAATTGCTCTTGCAGTGAGGTAGGTGGGGTTGGCATTTTAGGGTCTTCCATTTGAAAGAAAGGAGACAATAGATGTAGAGAATAAAATGGTCAATATTTCAAAGAACGCAGTTAAATAGAGCCAAGCACTTTTGCCTATTTATTATGTTGCACTAGTACACGGACATCAATGCAATCTCATGAAATTTAATTTACTTAAGTTGGCAGTCAAAAAGAGCTAATTAGCCTCTCATATTCGCATAAAAGCTAAATTGAATCTAACCCTACTAAATTATAACCTTTTTTCATAAATGCAAAGCCAAATATAATCATTAGGTATACTTACCTAACTTATGTGTATTGCTTATTACAAAGGAAACTTCAAATGAGTTGGGGCAAGTGAAACTTGGAAAAATATATCCACTTTCGTGACTTTTAATTGATTTACCGAAAATTCGATTATTTGAAATTATTTAGGCGCTTTTGCAACACACACAGAGAGAGAGAGAGAGAGAGAGAGAGAGAAGCAAAGGAATTTTAGGAATGTAAACTAGCACCAATATCATTTAGGTTAACCAGTTGATGTGTGATTAGATATATTATAATCAGAATTAACATTTAAGAGATTACCAAATTTTATGGATGTAAGTGGTCAAATGTAAAGAGGTCTCAGGACATGCATTGATCCTTATCTCTTATGCATTTCAAATTCAAACCTCAAATCATCATTAGACTAAAGCATTAAATGCCAGATTTTGCATTTTTGACTTCCATAAATGGCCTTTGCCTTTTATAGGGATCATTAAAACCGTAATCAGATCACATTAACTACAATGAACGATGAATTTAAACCGATCATTTCAAATATCTAGCCACAACATCTTATTAGCAAATGAACTGGTGCGACGAAAGGAACATGCCCTTACTTCTGCAAGTTTGGAATAAAATTTTATTATAGGCTCGGTAAGAGTGAAGGAGATCACATGTTCACTTGAAAAGCTAGTATGTATCTTGTTAACATTAAAATAAGTGTCTAAAAAGTCTTAAACCCGATTGTTAATCCAATCTTAAACTTTTTAATTTGACCAATTTATTCCTAAATATTTTGATAATTTGCAAATATAGTCCTTCTAGCCAAAATTGGTTGGAAATTACTGATGTGGCCACTAGTTATTCTATACAACATGGTCGTAGGATGGGCGATGCTATATGAATGACTTTTGCAATTTTTTATCTTTTCTATATTTCATTTTTTTATTCATTGTTCACTTCCTACAAAGGCCGATAAGGATCATTGGGGCCTCGACAATGGCCAATTGCAAGTGCAAGCCCTTGCCTGTGGCTGGTGAGGATCATCGACCATCTTCTAAGAAGCAATTTGTGAAAAGGATATATATAATCAGAATTTTTTTACTAAAATTGCAGAAATCGTCCACGTCAATGCCGATGCGCCATGTAAGATGACCATCAGTCGCATCAGCAATTTCTGATCAATTTTAGTTGGAAAGATTATATTGGTAAAACCTCAAGAGGTTTAAAATTAAATTAACCAAGTTGAAAAGTTTAGACTTAATTGATCATTGCTTGATAGATTTAAGAGTTTTTGGATAATCTCCTATTAATATCCACCATGAAATTAAATATTACATAGGATACCTAAACCTTTCAGCCCGATTGATCACATGACTTCATCTTAATTGCTCTATCCATATACATTGAGTAAGGCTTCATCAATTGGATCACATGTGTAGAATTTCAAGTACTCTTATGTACACTTTGTTATATGAGGATGAATGTTATCATCACTTTGAAGCATTTACTTCCATTGAGGTTTATACATCAGAACTAGGTCCAACAATCAGGAAAAAATAAAGGTCCAACAATAAAAATCAAGAAAATAAGGTTCAACCTATCTCTACTAGATCTAGCTACTTAAATCGATAGTATTGTATATATAAACGAAAAATTAGCAAGATACAATACATACATATAACAATCTTTCAAGGAGGATACTTTTTTTAATCTATGAATCGTACATGGTTCACAGAGGAAAATTAGATAAAAATAATCGATAATAGAAGTTCAGGCAACTTAATAAGACCTTGTTTTTAGAATCTTTAAGCAAGGAACTTATCTTTTATTTTGCCATCCTGTTTTATAAAAGCTTGGCCCATTTCATGTGGTACAAGTTCTAATGTACTTACGAAGTCATTAGTTCGAAGCGACTAGGATCTTATTCGTCTTGAACCACGTGTCTATGGAAGGAGGTGTTCATCTGATATCATTTATAGCGATGCGATACCTTATATCTAAGGCAAGTCGTCAAAAGAAATACTAAAATTGTGACCATTCATTGGTGATTCCTTCCTTTTGAATAACATCACAATGGCTCTATCATCAATTAAATGATCAAGATGTTATAAAACTTCACCGCGATCTAACACTTCATGTGAACCAAGACCCCAAAAGAAATACTTAAGAGTGTATTTGTCAGACAATAGGATTTATTCTACATGTACGTTTGTCGCCACCTGACTCCGTCAGCCCTCCCTTGGTGGGGAGAGGAAAAGATCGGGTTTAGAAGTACTAGACTATGGGAGTTCCCCAGCCCTACGTGTCCCAAACAATGTAATCACCTTGTCTTTCGGAATTGACCTTGTGAGTTCGCTCGATCATGGTCATGAGCTCTCCCAAACTCCTACCTTACATGATAGCGGAAAGTATCATGGTTTGCATTCACACGATTGATACACCATGGAAAAAGAAGATCGGATGTGAATATCATATTTATGGGTATCATTACCATAGTAGCCTTCCCAATAATACTCTCAACCATAATGATGGTATCACTTCATCCTTTAGGAGATCTCCACATCGGATGTGCAAATTATGGTGAATCTCGTCAAGACCCATACCCCTCATGACTAGTTTATTTATTATCTATGAGTTGTTTAAGACAACCTAGATAAAAGTTAGGAGTTGCCACTAGTTTCGTTTTTGGGGGGTCGGCTAAAAAACCCTATAAAGGGTCAGGAGTGGTCTATCAATATTCACACAACTAAAGATTCTAGGGTTCAGGAAATTGTATTATGCTAATATTTCTATTAGTGCCATTTCGATACCTAACAATTTTTCGTGTTTCCTAAGATGTCCATGCGTGTCTTTTTTACTTCTTTTTTTTTCTTTTTCTTTTTTTTGAGTCAATGAAACTAACTAAGTGATCATGCGTGAGTGGTCAATTTCATACCAATCTATTTCTATTAAAAGAGGGGGGAAAAACAAACAATTGAAATATAAAGACAGTGCAATACGTAAATACTCAAGAAAACAGTTTAAGGAAAGCGGTCAATTTAACATGTAATCATAAACAAAAATAAATCCAGAAGAAAGAAAACCTGCGACTCGTCGGGCATTTATAGAATACGAGATAACCCAAAACATATATAGAGGAACAAATGATACAAAAACAAGGTCAGATTGGACAATGACTATCCATCTTCTTCATGTCTCGGAAGACCTCCACCTCCAAGGACCTATTCTAAACATAATCTAAAACTAAGACTAGGTACATAAAATGGGAAAGAAACAATCAACATCACCAAAAACAATCACAATCATAAAGCAAACAAGAACAAGTGGGGAATTGAAACAATATGCAAAATTCTCAAATTTGTGATTCATGCGACGATCCCTATAGGACACCTACCCCAATTCATTTTTTAAGGCTCATAGCTATTGGTTACCATTTGTCTTTCTTGCATGGCAACCAATGCTAAGAACCCCTAAAACAAGTGCTAAGGGTATCCTAAAGGTATCCCACAAATTCATGCATTGCACCTATACATACATCAAAAATCACATGCAAAGCAGAAAGTAAACACACAAGTAGGCCCTAGGGCCTTGGTTCTCAATTAGTCAGATAATTTTAGTGAGTCAACATTAGATCACTTGTTCAATCGACAAGCGCCAAGCACAATCACAAGTGTTCAATAAAGTAAAGACATAAAAAAAAAACAAAAAAACAAATTTAATGGGTTCAGGTGATGCTCAAAAGTCATTTAAAAAACGATTAATAGCAAGTTATGAGAGAAGACACTAATGACAGAACAAAGTTGTGACATGGTTGTGGAACACATTTAATCATCAAGGCTAACTTGGGTGCATCCTGTGCACTATGATCGAGCTTTGCAGAGGCTCTAAATATATTCCAAACCTTAAACAACATCAATGTCAAGCCAAAAGCATAATTTGAAAATTTAGAATGCAAAACATTACATGAAAGTTTTGTGCGTGAGCATCGCTTGAACTAAAACCAAGCTCAAATCAACAAGAGCATGAAATTTCATATGGTTTCTTGACGTTCAAAGCGTTTGAAAAGCATGATAAATTGTTTTTTGTTTTTCAAAAAAGTCTGTGCATAAAGTTCAAAAGGTAAGGATCAAATAATCTTAATACAATATGCAAGTTGTCATGAAAAAATTCTAGAAGAAAATCACAGCAGTGGATTACAACAAAAATCGTAGAACGGGACAAATAAGATCAACTCAATTGAGAAGGAATCCATGGATAATTGGTTCCAAGACAATTACTCAACATCAAGCACATCATGAGGAACAAGGTGAGCTACGTAAGAATTTATAAAAATTCAAGAAAGCATGGCATCACATCAAAAATGTAACAAGACAACAGGGTATCATGGCAGATCAATAGTGATTTGACCTAGTAAAAAAATCTTAAAAAATATGAAATTTCACCATAACATAGATAAGAGAAAGACAAACAAACTTTATTAAGGACTCGACCTTAGAATCCTTAATGAGAAAATCATACAAAAATAAAAATAGGACAGACTCCCAAGAGCAAAACATGGATTCCGAATTTCACTTGAGACAGATTTATAGCCTAACTTGACAAAACTAGAAGAAGGGACTAAAGACATGCAAATCATTCAAATTTGGTATCATCGGAAAGATTAAGACGAACCCTAAGACTTTCTAAGAGGTGACGAGTCCAATTAGAGTCAAATTCATGGTCAAACAGCGACAATCGCAAAGGCTTGCAAATCAGTCACAAGCAAATCAAAAAGTAATGCATGATTAATGACTTATAAGACCACCTAAACAATGCATAAATGAAACTCACACATGACCTAGGGCTAAATGTGGTGGTCAAATTTGGTTAATACAATAACCCTAAATCAAAATGCAAAAAGTCACATGAATTCATTTACATCGAAAGGTGCTTTGTCATTTAAATCAAAATGCAAAGCAATTTTAGTTATTATTTGCCAACTTGATGTACAGTTTTCATATAGTAAATGACATTCAAATGGGGCATGCCATACATCAATGTGAAGCTTGCAAGTGCTGTTAACATGTCTAGAAGACTCAAGACCTAATTTGGCTCTTAAGGAGCTCAATGAAGATGTTTTCATGGGTTCATGATCAGCATTAATCACAACAGGTTTAGCACAAAACGTGAGTGATTTTTGATGACTTAACGACATGCTAAAATTCCATGAAAAATTATATATGTAGAATGCAATGTCATGAGCATTTCTCGTGAGACACCTAGACCTAATTTGATTCACATGAGCCAACATAAAAATGACAAAACTGAACCACGCAATAACCTTCACAAGTTGCAGCAACATTAATGCATCTTCGCACGCAAAATCGACATAGTAAACAACAATCATTTGGTGCAAATTATACCTATCTAGAAATTTTGTAATGCATGCTACAACTCTTATGAAGGATGAGAATGTGATATCCCAGATTTTCACTTCTGTTTTCTATTGAATAAATCGGGCATTTCATCGATGCGCTTATAGGGCTGTTCTCAGAGCTAATCACTCCCGAGATAACTAGACTATTCAAGGAAGTCATTAAGGAATTTTAAGGCAATAAACTTGAGAGTTCAACTAAGAATCGACTTCTCGATCATGCTCATCATTAGATGCCACTACGGCACAATTAAAAATCGATTTGAGATCAGAGATAAGTGAATTCGACTTAGATGTGTGGCTAATCGTGGATGACACCACTAAATTGGAAAATTCTTGTTAACCAACACTAAACTGATGTATCTATCGTTTTGGTACCATGTGTCCGTATTTGAATCCTCGAGATTTTCACGACAACCGAAAATCATCAATGTGTCGAGTGGGTTCATTGTGGCTCGAATAAAATCAACCATAAGTCATTTGCAATAAAAATTTCTGAAAACTACTTAGTAGCCTAAGTTATGCTAAAAACATGCCTGAGTGAAATTAACTATGAATTTAAGTCCGATTTCAAAAATTGAAGATTCTGTCATGTCACAATAAATTCTAGGAACATCGACTCAATCTTAGAAGATTTTTCTACAACTCGAGACATTTTGGGAAAAAGTTGGCATAGGACCGTTTTTGTTCAGGAAATGCCGAGGATCATTTTTTATCATAAAATTGGGAAGCAAGTGGATTGTATGGATGAGGAAAAATGCCAAATGGATTGGTGAGGTGTCGGTTAATTTTATTGAGCCCGGTTTGTGTTGAATCAAGGTCCAATTGAGGAAAAACCGTTTTGGACTTCTGGAAGTGGACCTTATTGGCTGAAGGAGGCCCAAGGAAGGTGTGGGTGGTGTAGGATGGGTTAATGGGACAAAGCATTGGAAGAAAATGGCCATGGTGGCCCACCCCCATATCCCTTCCTTTTCTCTCTCCCTAGCTGCCGTCCACCCCACTTCTCTCTGTCTCCTTGCTTTGTTCAAACCCTCAAACCAATAGAGAAGCCAGCAAGTCGCCGGAAGCAACCATGCCACCGCCGCCACACACCGTCGCCGTGTCTGCGCGAGCTGCCTCGCGTGCCACCGTGCCTGGCCGCGCCTCACCGCCGTCCCAGCCTTCTGGCTATGCATCTCAGCCGGAGCTGTGCTTCACCATTCCTCCGCCGATAAGCCCTCGCCAAGGCCCGATTTGACCCTTTCCACCTCCTCGGTTCTTTTCCACTTTAAACCAAACTTATTGGCCTTCATTTCAACAAGATCAGAACATAAACTAGAAAGGGTTTGTAGCAGCTTCAAGGCCTGTTTTGAGGTGGTTTCGAGCCTCAGTTGCTTGGCCCACCTTGAGGAAAGTCAAGCCCTGCGGTGTTCCCATCAATTTGATCCGATCTGTTCATTAATCAAGTGAGTTTTGCTCACTAATCCTCACTTAGTATGCTAATGATGCTTAGGCGTTAATTAGATTTAATTATGTGCAATTAGATGGATAGATTATATTAGAGTAATTAAATTAGAGACTTATCAATGCATGTTAGGCAAATGGTTAGTGTAGTTAGCAAGGAAATAGGTCATAGTAATTATTGAACGAATCTCAAAAATTTTCCAAGTCTGTTTTGGCGTCCAATTAGGCATTACGAGCCTAAATTAGATATATTGCATTTATTTAATATTTTTCATAATTATTTAATTATTTATTTTGCAAAAATTAGACTAGGATAGTCGACGATCGAAATTTTATGCTAAGTATGATGGTGTGATCCATTTATTTATTTGAGCGTTGAATTGTGCTGAATTGAATTAATTATGATTTTAGAATTTTATTCCTAAATTAATTAATTTTGATAATTGATTGGAAAATTACTGGGTGTCGGTTTACAATGTCAAAAATATGTAATGGGCTATTAAAACTGATGGGATCTTTGTAAAGGTGAAATTATTATATTTTGGCTAAGGCTAACCGTATACCATACACAGCTATTTTTATCGAATATGATAAAAATGAAAAGTTAAGTATATGTCTAAATTGGTATACTATATTGGCCTAAGAGCCTTAATTTATCAGCTTTGGGCAAGTATATAAATAGTATACCATATTATTTGCTTTGGGTGAGCACGTATTATCAATTTTGATTTAGCATATATAGTATACTTTGATGGCCGGGGGCCCTAGTCAATCAGCTTTAAGCGAGCATATATACAATATACTATATTATAAGCTTTGGGCGACCTATACTATCTATTTTCAGCTTTAGGTGAGGAGTCCTAGAATAAGGTCAGACTTTATAGATAGTATTGAATATACCGACTAGGAGAAGGTCATGATGACATGTAATCGACTAAGTTGATTGATCGATAATTCAATATGATTGGATGATGTGATGTGATTGCATATATTTGATATATATACTGACTTGCAGGAAGGAACTGAGGCCAAGGTAAGTCCTCTAACTCGTGTTATGCTTAGGCAACCCTAAGGTGTATTGGCTTCCTGATCGAGTTTTAGGGAGTAGAACTTGCTGAGACGTAGCCTCATCTCGGTTGTGGGACAACATTTCATTTCCCTAGATGGTAGCACCTCCACCTCCTCGTCTTCCCATGTATTTTGGTATACCTGAGGAGATCACCGAGATAGGGTACCACTTCCTGATACACTCTCACCCGAAAGGACTAGAGTATGTTTTAGTAAAATCCAGTGTCTAGGTTGACGTGGGCAAAGACACCTTGGTGCCCTACGAGTATAGGTCGTGGTATTGTCACTACCATGATGGGCGAAAAGAGGGTCCCGTACCAGAGGGTGATGTGCGTATGTTCGTTTTAGAGGCAACATTTGAAGAAAGGACCATGGATCCTAAGGACGGAGCGATGACCGATGTTAAAGACCCTAAGCTCGAGAGTGACCCTGCTCTCCCAAGCAATCAACAGTAGACTCTAGCTGAAGCATGGAGGGAGAGGTCAAACAAGAAAAGGTGTACCCAGAAAAGAACTTGGAGGAGGAACCTAAGGAAGACCTTAATGAGGAACCGGAGGAGGAGTCCAAGGAGGATCCAGAGTATGACTAAGATGAGGATTGAAACCCCCACACTATTTTGCAAACTTTAAATTGTGATCTGATGTGTGATAAACCTGACTTGATAATAGAATAATAGTATATACTATGAGATTTGCCTTGTATAAATGTGTGGTTATGGTTTTCAGTTGTGAAAAATATGACCCTACTTTTCTATCCCATTATTTTATTATCCGATAATTATTTTATTTGCTTCCGCACGCCTATATTATAATGAATAGGTCGACGATGTGTCCTGGGACATTGCTATTAATTGACCAGTTGAGGGATGGGTGCATACTCGAGGATCGGGGCGTTACATCCCCGTTTAGTGGTATCAGAGCAATGGTTAGGGATTGGAGTGATAAGGTACAATGGACCATGGGATGGTGGTAGGAAAGACCTTTAAATTCATGCTGGTGCATATCTATGTTAGTTGATTGATAAAAATTCTCGTTGTTTAAGTCACTTTGTTTCTAATTCGGTGTAGAATTGGAAAGAGGCTTTAGTAGATAAAGCTGAACCATGAGTGACCAGGAGCCAAGAACTCCTGCCAAGAGGGTTGGTAAGGCCATGACTCAAGGTAGAGCGCTGACCAGGGTTGGTACCCGAGGAGGCCGAGGTCAAGCACTAGCGCTAGTGGCGAAGCACCACCTCCTGTTGGTGCTGGGGTAGCAGCCCCAGGTGATCAAGGAAACATAAGGATCACCCAGGCCTTAGATGCCATGTGAGAAATGATGGGGCAGCAGGCTCGAGATTAAGTTGCTACCTGTACCGCTGCTAGTGAAGCCGTCGCCACTGCCGCCACCAATGCTACCACAGCTGCTGCCGCACCCGTTGCCGCACCCATTGCTACACCTGCCGCCGCACTTGCTAATGTTCCAGTTGGGAACATAGACTTAGGTAGAGATAGACCAATCCACAAGCTGGTGGAGCAGTTCTTAAAAATGAACCCACCAAGGTTTATAGGTACTAGAGACCCCGAGATTGCCTCACTATGGATACAAGATCTGGAGAAAGCCTTTGCACTCCTGATGTGCACTGAGATGAAAAAGTAACCCTGGCAGTATATTAGTTGCAGGGCAATGCCAACACCTGGTGGAGAGTTGCTAGGGATACATTCCTTATGGCGTTCAATGAGCAGTATTTCTCAAGGAGTGCCAGAGAATAGAAATTAGAAGAGTTTCGACGTCTTCGTCAGGGGACAACAACGGTTGACCAATATGGGGTCAAATTTGCGGAGCTATCTCAGTATGCTCCGAGGCTGATCGAAGACCTCGGAGGTTCAAAAATGGCATTTAACAAGAGTTGAGACAGCCGTTAGTGCCGTTTGATTTGATTGACTATCAAGAGATTTATTGTCGAGCACAATTGCTCGAAAGGAGTTTGCATGAACAAGTCCCTTCGTCTGGATCGAGGTTTAGATCTCATCGAGGAGGGATTCACCAAGGAAAGGGGCCCATGCCTAGAGGTAGGTTCCATGTTCCACCCAACAAGAAGGGTGGAGTTGGAAAGTCTGGGCCGAGTCATAATGGCTTGTGTTGCTTCTGTGGAAGGCGACATGATTCAGCTCCATGTCCCCGAAGACCGGGTATTTGTTTTGGATGTGGCCAACAGGGCCACGTGATCAGAGATTTTCCTAGGCAACCAAGAGGACAACCACACTTGTCACCGCCGCCACCTTTGGGACATATTAGAGGATATACACCTCAGAATGTGCCGCAAGGAGGTCAGCTGAGACCACCAGTTTAGGAGACGGTGTATGCCATCACACAGGGTCAAGTAGAGACTGCGCCTAATGTGATCACAGGTATGGTTACACTAAACGACCAACCTACTTACGCTTTATTCAACTCAGGAGCAACTCATTCATTTATTGCCAAGCAATATGTTAAGTTATTAGGATTAAGTCCTATATTGTTGGAGTCGGCAGTTTGCATATCTACACCATTGAAGGATAAAGTTATTATCGCTTTGGGTTGTTCTGGTTGCAAGTTAGCGATTGGTGAGCAAGGGGAAAATAGACTTGTTAGTCCTAGCCATGTATGACTTTGATTTAATTATTGACATGGACTGGCTCACTAATCAACAAGCTATAATGGACTGCTATCGCAAAGCTATTTGGATTGACCCGTTAGAGGGTAAGAGTTTTGAGTTTGTCGGAAATTGAGGAGGACCCTCGATTGTCCTAATCTCATCGTCAGAGGCAATTCGTCTATTAGACGAGGGTTGTCAAGGTTACCTAGCAACTGTCGTGGACATAACAGTTGAGGAATTGAAAATTGAGGATATTTCAATTGTACAAGAATTTCCAAATGTCTTTCCAAAGGAGTTGCCAAGACTGCCGCCAGAGAGAGAAATTTGAGTTCGTGATCGAACTAGCACTCGGGACAAAGCTAATCTCTAAGATTCCTTACCAGATAGCGTTAACTGAGTTGAAGGAATTAAAGGTGCAAATGCAAGAGCTATTGGATAAAGGATTCGTTCGTCCCAGTGCATCACCTTAGGGAGCATCACTTATGTTTGTGAAGAAGAAAGATGGATCATTGCGCCTGTGCATCAACTATCGACAACTCAATTAGGTAAGGATCAAGAACAAATATCCACTACCAAGGATCGATGATTTGTTCGATCAGTTGCAAGGAGTGTCGATATTTTCGAAAATTGACTTGAGGATGGGATATCATCAGCTGAGGATCAGGAAGGAAGATGTTCCTAAGTTAGCATTTCATACTCAGTATGGTCACTATGAGTTCACAATGATGCCATCCGAGTTGACAAATGCTCCTGCTGCTTTCATGGATTTGATGAACCGAATACTCAAGGAATACCTAAATCAGTTTGTGATCGTGTTCATTAATGATATCCTTGTGTATTCAAGAAGTGACAAAAAGCATGAGAGTCATCTGAGACTAGTGCTGCACACACTGAGAGTTCATCAATTGTACGCCAAGTTCAGCAAGTATGAGTTTTGGTTGACTCATGTTGCTTTATCAGGTCACATGATTTTAGGAGAAGGAATCTCTATGGACCCGATTTTGACACTTAAATTTTGGTGACCTGTTTAGTCATTTATTGCATTAAAAAATTAGAGGTTAATTTTATCCATGAAAAAATAGTTAATTGCATAGCATATAGTTTTAGGCGCATTTATTTTTTAATTTGCATTTACATTGGGCCACTGACGAGTGAGTTCGAATTTATGGTTCATAAATTTTAATTTGGTGTGTTGGGCTAAGCCCACGAAGAAAACAAATCAGCCTAAGCCCGTATCCTCGGAGAGATTTTACGGATTTATCTTTGTAAGATTTCAATTCAAAAGCAAATATTGCGTTAGGAAAAGAAATTTTCATGGATATGGTTTTGGAAAATTAAAAAACCCTAATCCGTGGCCTATAAATAGGTTAAAATGCGTAGGGTTTTGAGGAGAACATACATATTGATACACACGGCCACACATAATGGAGTCTTTCTTCGTTTCAATTAGAGGGTTTGAAAAACAACAAAAAGAAGAAGAAAAGAAAAGCTCTTGAGAAGAAAAGTCAAAAGGAAAAGAAAGCAAAGAAGCACAACAGCACAACAGAGAGATTGACGTGAGGAACGTCAATCAGCAAAAAAATTAAAAATGAAAGAAAGAAAGAGAGAAAAGCATGGCAACTGTTCATCTTCTTCAACGGCCTCCCCCCCGACCGCGCCGGCCCTTCGCCTACCGAAAGCCGCCACAACATCGCGTCTCCACCCCCGCCAACTATCGCTGCTCCTCTTTCTCCACCTACGAAGCCGCTACCGCTACTTCTTACGACCAGCGGGACTGAAGTTCGCTATGCCAGTTATTCCCCGAGTTTTTGGCGAAACTGAGATGCCAATGTCCTTCCCACCCTAGTAGATACCAGCAACACCACTTACCTAGCTTTTGATGACGGTGCATATGCAGATTTACTTCCTACGACAGCAGAGCAAATCAATGATGACGATGAATGGATTGATCGCTTGATGGATATGGATATAGATCCGGTGGTTGACGCCGATTATCCCTTTGGTTCAAATCCTTTTGCTAATCCATCAGAAGACGATACAAATGCGATGCTCACATCCACACTCGGCACACCGGACAACTAGACGTGGGGTCCAACTTCTCTCCATCAACAAAGGAGCGTTGCTGATGCACAAAAGCAAAATGTTCCAGCCACATTGGCATGCGCTAATCAGTTTTTGCTTGTTTAGAGCATTTTTTGCAGTTCTAGTTTTTAAAAGACTTGAACCATACACGTGCTCTTTTTTTAGGCTCATCCAAACCATGTAAATACTTTTGTTCTGCTTTTGCTATATATATATATGAGATTTTTTTTATAAATTAGATTTTTTTTTCAAATAAAATATTTTATACAGCTCGGGACGAAAGACTTTTTAAAAATAATATGCCACAAATCAAAAGCGAGTATATTCGAGAAGTCGAGTCGATAACTCTCCTACTTGGCCAAAATAAAAAACAAAAAAGTTGACAGTTAGTTTCATGCAACATTAGTTCATAAGAGAATGTATGTAAGGTACTTTGCCGATATAACATATTTCTCATACAAATAATCATGAAATAGAAACTTTCCACGACTAATTGATAGTATTTATATCAAAATTTAAAATAAAATAAAATAATTTATATATAGCCACCTAAACCCTCCTAGTGTGATGAATCTTTGACACCATATTATTTTTTACTCGACTAATTGATGGCATGTGTACATTTGTCAAAATTAAGAAAAATCAACATATTTTAAGGTGCATTTTTTTGTACACGAGGCTAAAAGTTTGGAAAATATTTTTCTAAAAATAATTGTTCGTATTGCCTACAAGAATTAACAAATAAAAAAATATTTTATCAACTACCAAAATAGTTAGGTATAAATTATCATTAATGATGAAACTATTTTCCGTTGACTAATTTTTCTAAGTGACATAACCAATCATTATTCAAAAAATATTTTTCCGATTCTTTACTTTTTCATAAGATGAATGCCAAATCTCTTGTTTATCGTATCAACAACTCGAGCAATTAAAAAGGGTTTGAATGTTTGGAGGGCTTGGTACCTTTGGTTAAGTCATTAGCGAGAATTTCAAATAGAATACGTTACATAGGTTTAGATCACCTAGATTGGTTGACCATCTCACCCATCACTATAATTAAGCAAGAACTTAAACAGTTGAGTAAGAAAACACATAATAAATAGGACCGGTACTAATTTTCAAAGATGATTATTACTAAAGGAATAAAAACCACATGTTCTAAATGAAACACTCAAAAAAAAAACAAAAAAAAAATAATGGCGTCTTCTAACCTCTTAGTAACTACTAATCCACATCGTGTGCACAATCCAACCCCTTTTTTTATATTCTTTAAGACTCCAAATGCTCTTTTGATAGTAGTTCTTAGAGATGAATGGCGCAGATTGAATAATTCCTTCTTATTTTCAAGTGGGCGATCACTGAACTCTTTCAAATGGTATCTTACACCACAATAGAGAAATGATGCCATTTTGCATTCCACTAGCATCGGCAAGATAATTCTTTGACTCCCGTTGATGGTAGATTGTTGGCATCGATTTTTCATGTAATGATGCTTAATGCCTATTAGCAACTATCCGTTTGTTTCAAGGAAGAATGGTTCTTGTGCGTAGGGCAGTAATGAAAGGTTCTTGGTCCTCCTTCCATAATCTAACCCTCACGTATTGTTCTTTTTCTTTTTGACACTCTACATGCTGGAAATTGTTAATCGCTTGGCTTAACTCAGTGCAGCAATGCAAGTACGTCCTATGCAAAATCAAATTTTATAGAGACGAGAAGAAATCAAAAGATAAGGAAATTGTAATTTCGGCCAACATACCGGTGCAATTTGAAGATGAGAATCAATGAGCGAAGAGGACGTGCCTACTCAACGACTTCGGCAATCGCACAAGCGTCATATGTGACTTTGCCATCGCGTCATCATCCACAGTGGATGGAGCTCAACCCGCCACTTCCCAAGCCGTTCGCAGCAGCGTCGCATATGCCGAACAACTTCAGATGTCAGCAAGGGCGGCACCCACCTTGCATTTAGATAACGCTAACCCGGCTTTCCCTGGTTTCAGCTATGACGCAATTACCGATTCACTTGCTCCTATGGCGACGGTGACGGTGCAAGGAAGCAGTAATGATTGGAGGGAGGGGTGGATGACCACAGAACTAGACTCGATGGTCCATTTTGATTTCAACTCCAAGTCAAGATCTCTTGCTCCATTGGAAGAAGACTCTTATACAAATATATCAGTACGTGCATCCTCACCTCTTGCTACAGCTACGACGATGACAACGACCCCAAGACCAGATATCTGCGACCCCACGTCTCCAGCCTTTGGCAGCAACACAACCCTCAACTGGCTTCTTACGATCGGCGGGACTGAAGCTCGCTATTCCAGTTATTCCCCGAGTTTTGGGTGCAACCGAGATGCCAATGTCCTTCCCAAGATTGCAACATCCGCCCTAGTAGATACTGGCGACACCACTTATCCAGCTTTTGACGACGGTGCATATGCAGATTTACTTCCTACGACAGCAGAGCAAGCCAAGGATGACGATGAATGGATCGATCGCTTGATGGATATGGATATAGATCCGGTGGTTGACGCCAATTACCTCTTTGGTTCAAATCCTTTTGCTAATCCATCAGAAGAAGATACAAATGCGATGCTCGCATCCACACTCGACACACCGGACAACCAAACGTAGGGTCCGACTTTTCTCCATCAACAAAGGAGCGTTGTTGAATAACAAGAGCAAGATGTTCCAGCCACATTGGCATGGGCCGATCAGTTTTTGCTTGTTTAGCATTTTTTGCAGTTCTAGTTTTTAAAAGACTTGAACCATAGGCATGCTCTTTTTTTAGGCTCATTCAAACGATGTAAATATTGTTGTTATGCTTTTGCTATATATATAAATGAGATTTTTTTAAAATAAATGTGATTTTCTTTTTCTAAATAAAATATTTTATACAGCTCGGGACGAAAACTTTTATAAAATAATATGCCACAAATCAAAAGCGAGTATATTCGAGAAGTCGAGTCAATAACTCTCCTGCTTGGCCAAAATAAAAAACAAAAAAACAAAAAAGTTGACAGCTAGTTTCATGCAACATCTGTTCATAAGAGAATGTAAGGTACTCCGCGGATATAACATATTTTTCACACAAATAATCATGAAACAGAAACTTTCCATGGCTAATTAATAGTATTTATATCAAAATTTTAAATAAAAAATAAAAAGGTTTATATATAACCACCTAAAACCTCCTAGTGCTATTCAAAAAAAAAAAAAAAAAAACCCTCCTAGTGTGATGAATCTATGCATGCTCTTTTTTTAGGCTCATTCAAACGATGTAAATATTGTTGTTCTGCTTTTGCTATATATATAAACGAGATTTTTTTTATATAAATGAGATTTTCTTTTTTCAAATAAAATATTTTATATAGTTCGGGACGAAAGACTTTTTAAAAATCATATGCCACAGATCTAAAGCGAGTATATTCGAGAAGTTGAGTCAATGACTCTATTGCTTGGCCAAAATTAAAAAAAATAAAAATAAAATAAAAAACAAAAAAACAACAAAGTTGACAGCTAGTCTCATGAAACATTAGTTCATAAGAGAATGTAAGGTACTCCGTGGATATAACATATTTTTCACACAAATAATCATGAAACAGAAACTTCCCATGGCTAATTAATAGTATTTATATCAAAATTTTAAATAAAAAGTGAAAAGGTTTATATATAACCACCTAAACCCTCCTAGTGTTGTTCAAAAAAAAAACCCCTCCTAGTGTGATGAATCTATGCATGCTCTTTTTTTTAGGCTCATTCAAACAATGTAAATATTGTCGTTATGTTTTTGCTATATATATAAATGAGATTTTCTTTTTTCAAATAAAATATTTTATATAGCTCGGGACAAAAGACTTTTTAAAAATAATATGCCACGGATCAAAAGCGAATATATTCGAGAAGTTGAGTCGATGACTCTGTTGCTTGGCCAAAATAAAACAAAAAACAAAAAACAAAAAACAAAAAACAACAAAGTTGACAGCTAGTTTCATGAAACATTAGTTCATAAGAGAATGTAAGGTACTCTGCGGATATAACATATTTTTCACACAAATAATCATGAAACAGAAACTTTCCATGGCTAATTAATAGTATGTATATCAAAATTTTAAATAAAAAATAAAAAGGTTTATATATAACCACCTAAACCCTCCTAGTGCTATTCAAAAAAAAAAAAAACCCCTCCTAGTGTGATGAATCTACGCATGCTCTTTTTTTAGGCTCGTTCAAACGATGTAAATATTGTTGTTCTGCTTTTGCTATATATATAAATGAGATTTTTTTTATATAAATGAGATTTTCTTTTTTCAAATAAAATATTTTATATAGCTCGGGACGAAAGACTTTTTAAAAATAATATGCCACGGATCAAAAGCGAATATATTCGAGAAGTTGAGTCGATGACTCTGTTGCTTGGCCAAAATAAAACAAAAAACAAAAAACAAAAAACAACAAAGTTGACAGCTAGTTTCATGAAACATTAGTTCATAAGAGAATGTAAGGTACTCTGCGGATATAACATATTTTTCACACAAATAATCATGAAACAGAAACTTTCCACGGCTAATTAATAGTATGTATATCAAAATTTTAAATAAAAAATAAAAAGGTTTATATATAACCACCTAAACCCTCCTAGTGCTATTCAAAAAAAAAAAAAAAAACCCCCTCCTAGTGTGATGAATCTACGCATGCTCTTTTTTAGGCTCGTTCAAACGATGTAAATATTGTTGTTCTGCTTTTGCTATATATATATATATGAGATTTTTTTTATATAAATGAGATTTTCTTTTTTCAAATAAAATATTTTATATAGCTCAGGACGAAAGACTTTTTGAAAATAATATGCCACAGATCTAAAGCGAGTATATTCGAGAAGTTGAGTTGATGACTCTGTTGCTTGGCCAAAATAAAATAAAAAACAAAAAAGAAACAAAAAACAAAAAACAAAAAAAACAACAAAGTTGACAGCTAGTTTCATGAAACATTAGTTCATAAGAGAATGTAAGGTACTCCGTGGATATAACATAATTTTCACACAAATAATCATGAAACAGAAACTTTCCATGGCTAATTAATAGTATTTATATCAAAATTTTAAGTAAAAAGTAAAAAGGTTTATATATAACCACCTAAACCATCCTAGTGCTGTTCAAAAAAAAAAAAAAAACCCTCCTAGTGTGATGAATCTATGCATGCTCTTTTTTTAGGCTCATTCAAACAATGTAAATATTGTCGTTATGATTTTGCTATATATATAAATGAGATTTTTCTTTCTTCAAATAAAATATTTTATACAGCTCGGAACGAAAGACTTTTTAAAAATAATATGCCACGGATCAAAAGCGAGTATATTCAAGAAGTCGAGTCAATGACTCTACTGCTTGGACAAAATAAAAAAACAAAATAAAAAACAAAAAAGTTGACAGCTAGTTTCATGCAACATTAGTTCATAAGAGAATGTAAAGTACTCCGCGGATATAGCATATTTTTCACACAAATAATCATGAAACAGAAACTTTCCATGGCTAATTAATAGTATTTATATCAAAATTTAAAATCAAAAATCAAAAGGTTTATATATAACCACCTAAACCCTCCTAGTGTGACAAATCTTTGACACTATAGTATGTTTAATCGACTAATCAATGGGATGTGTACATTTGTCAAAATTAAGAAAAATTAACATATTTTATGGTGCATTTAAAAAAAAACTAAATATTTGGAAAATATTTATCTAAAAATAATTGTTTGTATTGCCTACAAGAATTAACAAATAAAAAAATATTTTTATCAACTACCAAAATAGTTAGGTATAAATTATCATCAATGATGAAAATATTTTCCGTTGACTAATTTTTCTAAGCGGGATATTTAATCATTATTCGAAAAATATTTTTCTGAGTCTTTACTTTTTCGTAAAATGAATGCCAAATCTCTCTTTTATTGTATCGGGAACTCGAGCAATTGAACAGAGTTTGAATGTTTCGAGGGCTTGATACCTTTGGTTAATTCATTAGCAAGAATTTCAAATAGAATATGTTACATAGGTTTAGATCACCTAGATTGGTTGACCATCTCACCCATCATTATAATTAAGCAAGAACTTAAACAGCTGCATAAGAAAACATATAATAAATAGGACTAGTACTAATTTTCAAAGATGATTATTACTAAAGGAATAAAAACCACATGTTCTAAATGAAACTCTCAAAAGAAGCAAAAAGAAAAATATTGGCTTCTTCTAACCTCTTAGTAACTAATTCACATCATGTGTACAATCCACATTGTGTGCACAATCCTACCCTTTTTTTTATATCCATATCTTATTTTCCTCATTTTCCTCTCTTTGAGAAAGTCGGATTCTTGGATTTTTTCTTTAAGATTCCATTTGTCTATTCATCTCTTCCATAATATTCATTGGGCTCTAATAAAATTTTGAATGATACAACAAGCTAAGACAACATCAACTTGTTTTCTAAATGACAAAAAATATTCAATCGAAGCATTAAAAATGCTTCTTTAAGACTCCAAATGCTCTTTCGATAGTAGTTCTCAAAGATAAATGGCACAGATTGAATAGTTCCTTCTTATTTTCAGGTGGGTGATCATTGAACTCCTTCAAATGATATCTAACACCACAATAGAGAGAGAGATGCCATTTTGCATTCCACTAGCATCGGCAAGATAATATTTTCCAACAAGTTATAAAAAAATTTATTCTTAAGATACTACGCTCAATCCAAAAATTGAGTATAAATTTCATTTTCTTACCTCTAGGAGTATTCAATCCATTCGGCTTGAAATTACATTAAAAAATAAAAATAAAAAATAAAACGTGAATCATGCAGAGTGCCTTCTCAACCAGCTAACACATAAGAAAATATCAAGTCAAATGTAACAACCAATACATCTTGTGTTCCTTTTGACCACAAAATCTTCCTTGAATTTCAAGAGAAATTGATGCATGCACATGAGTTCCATCTATTGCTCTGAAATATAGTTATCAACCAAATCCTAATGAAACTTCTCAAGCAATGTACAAAGACTCTTTTTTTTTTCCAAATTCAATATCTTAAAATATGGATAAAACCTTCAACCATTAAAACCTTCAATCATTACTTATCTCAAGAGAAATGGAATCGGTCGATTCTTTTACCACATGTTTGTATGATTTCAAAATCACTTGAAAGACAATTTTGAAATATCTATGCATAGGTTGTATTGACCTATGGAATCTTCCCCTAATAATTCTGAACCTGACATTACATCCAATGATATGGCTATGGAACACAAGTTACTTGCACTGAGCACCTTGCAAAGCTTTAAAAAAGCATTCGACGGCATCCATATTTCATTTATACAACAAATATTGTCACTGTATAACAAACGATTCATATACAACTCTCTCTCGTAATCTCAATTCACATGAGCCTCTCTCAATATGTGGTTCTCAAATGATTATAATCATCCATAAATAGCGTGATAACTATCATAAATGCTGCCGCCACAACCATTACCGCCACTTGGATTTTGTCATGATCCATCTATATTGGAGCACGTTGATCATGAAACACAAAATGCGTGCAATCCTAGAAGAGCAATACTAGAGAGCTAGAACCACATGACACAACACAAGCTGCTATTCAAGAATACATACATTAGGCATGCAAATGCTCATGCATCCACTCAATTTTACTTCTACATGAACAAAATAAGTAGGTGTCTTCTTCATTCAAACCTGTTGTAGACAATATACTTCAAATAAATCGAACTTCGTCATAGGTTAGAATGATGTTATCCTAAAATGAAGTCCCCACTGTAATAAATATAGTAAATATTATGAAGCTCATTGATAATCACTAAGAGGGTACTCCATATGGTTTGCTCTAGGCAATGAAGGCCAACAAATATTAAACATCTCGACAAGTTCCTACATATGTTGACCGGCAAATGCTAAGTTTCCCATCCAACTATAGTAATCCTTCCACTCCGATTTAAAGCTGAGTAATCAATAATGCAGATATATTGATACCGTGGACAACACAAGCTACTCCACTAACACAAAATAAACGAAGAGACCACGATCCATGTCCAGAAAACAAAAGAATCTCACAATATTTGTCAGGACAAATCATCTGAACAAACAATTGTATGAAGACCCAAAACCGCTAATGGTGCCAAATGGCAAGATATTGCTATCAGACTAAACTCAAAGAGTTGGTTTTTGCATTTTCCCTTGAGATTGATTTATGCCTTTAAGCAAAGAGATTGATTTATAGAAATGAGAGCTAATTACAATAATTACCTTGGGAATCGCATCTCCATGGATTAGAAAATGAAAGCGAAAACAATAATGGCGCACCCTCTCTACTCTGCTACCAGAGGAGGAGTAGCTCTGGAGACGATGGACGAGACAAAGAAGCCCTAGATTGCATGACAAAGATGGGAAAAAGGAGCAGCTCTAGAGGGAAGGGAAGAGAGCGTGTAAGAAAGAGGGGATAACAAAGAGAGGATGCGAGGGCGACGAGAGGGTGCGAGGACGTGAGGATGAGAAGCTACACAAGGGCAAGAGGACGCGAGTCCCAGCCTATTGATCGGAAACAACTTTTTTTTACCACTAATTTTCCACTACTTGAACACCAAAAAATTTGAAAAAAGTAGACGGAACTTTAATGGAAAAATAAGTGCAGACGGACGATGCATAGGATTGCATGTGTTCGGTGTCTGGGTGTGTATCCAGAAGGAGAACGTCCGAGGCTAATAAAAGAGAAAAAGAAACAAGAAATTGCATGCATACCCCAAGGTTGAAAATTTATTGATATAAATATGCCTTTATATGAAGAGAAGTAGTATTCTTATTTTTTTTACATAATATAGCTTCCGTCTTTAATTTTAGACGCTATCTCCACCACTAAATAATTATATTCACCCTCATTTACACTAAAGAGACAAACCTTCTGTCAATCTTCCAATTGCAATTTGTCTTGGTGGTTACAAATTTATTTACTTACCTCTTTTTTTTTTTTTGTATTTAGATATCTATACAGGATTAGGGGTGAGCATGGTCCGGGTTGGTCCGGGCCACCCCCTAACCCTAGGACCAACCTGTACAGTGTCGGTCCTCAATTTTTAGGACCGAGGACCGACCCTATTGAGCCTGGGACCAAGGACCGGACCGACCCAATGGGTTCGGTTCGGTTCCAGGGTTAACCCAGGACCAATCGATAATTTTTTTCGTCTTGTTTTTATACCATCTAAAAAAGCAAACCTACAAATTCAAATTACACATTCATCCACAATGCGGCATTACGCAACTAAACTATAAATACCAATACATATTCAGCAAATTTAATATGACACAATAATAAAAATTTCGTACCTGCTAACGTTTATCGAGATATGGGACAAGATAGGGTCCACAATGCGGCGAGCGGGATGTTGCTACTTTTGATTTTGGCAAATTGAAGAACAAAGAAGACAAAATGGAAGAGAACGTACTTTGGGGAAGGAAGCTGTGAGGAGATTTACGGCGTAAACTTCCCGCCATTTTGGATGTCGCGAGTTCGTGACTGTGAGGAGTCCTTGGTCCTCATGGTGAAGAACGTACTCTGGACTGTGGAGGAGGAGACAGTGAAGACCTTTACGGCGTAAACTTCATGCCTTTTGGAATTGGATGCCGTCTGTCCGTGATTGTGAGCCTGAGGAGTCAACAGCTTTAACATCATTTTACTTAGGTCTTTTTTTTTTTTAACAAACATTTGACTTAGATTTGAATTTATAAAAGAATTATAAATAATATAATATAATATAACAGAAATTTTACTTAGGTTTGAATGTATAAAAGAATTATAAATAATATAATATAATAATATACAGGGTTGGTCCAGGGTTGGACCGACCCAAAACTCTCAAGACCGAGGACCAACCCGCACAGTGTTGGTCCTGGAATTTCAGGACCAAGGACCAACCCGGTCCCGTTGGGAACCGGACCAGGACCAGCAGGGTTGGGCCGGTCCAAGGTCGGTCCAGGGTCGACCCTAGACCGCTGCTCACCCCTATACAGGATCTACTTATCATAATTAAGAATTTCATAAATTTATCTTTTGTTTATTGTAAATTTTCCTTGTATCTTAAAGGAAATATTTTTTTTAATTGTTTGATATAATTTCAATAAGAATTTGTTCGTCAAAAAGAGAAATTTCCAAGAAATCCAATTCTTTTCTATGTTGGCAATCAAAATTATGGAAAATTTAATTAAATCCAACATTGCATAAGTAAAAATTCTTTTTGAAAATTTTAGTCAAACATTATTATTTTGGATTGACAAAAATTAATATCATCTATGAACAACTTACAAAAAATATATAAAGATACCTCATTCTGCACGATACTTATAGTGTATTCCTAGATATTCCTCTAATGTTTTCGATGCTCTATTTAAAGTATCTTTCCAATAGAATAATCAAAAAAATTATCATTTTTTCCTATAAATAAATAAAGAGACTCAATACATATATTTAAGACTAATTAAATTAATAAAAATTTCACCAAGAAAATGAGCTCTTGAGATTAGAGGAACAAAAAGGTAGATAATTTGTTATAAGATCATTGATAAAGAAGAGATTTTTCATTCTTATACTATATTAAAAAAATGTCTTTTTTCCTTACTATTAGTGACATGAATCATGTAAAATGTTATAGAAACATCTAAGCATGCATTTTTCTTTAATATGCTAAAAAAAAGATTTATGAAATTCTTAATTATGGTAATTATCCTAAATAGATAGGGAAAAATAAGGAAAAGAAAGAGTCCGTCCATAACTTTAAATAGCAATTGAAAGATTGAGGGCAATTTTGTCTTTTTAGGAAAAATGTGTGGATATAGTTATTTAGTGGGTGAAAAATAGGGCCGCCCTTTCAAAATACCATTCAATTCGTGTTTTAGACATAAAATTTATTTATGGACACTAATGAAATTAAAAAAAAAATCATGATTTTATATGTCTGCGTAGCTATCACAACATAATATCCTTGATTTAAAAAAATGCCCCACGACCGAGCATTTCGCGTGATCGCTCGGCCCGCTGTCGTTGTCCCTATCTTTCATCCCGTACATCGTCCTTTCTTCTTCATGCCGTTCCTCAGCTAGCGTCCAAGAGAAGGGAAAGGAGGAGGAGGGAGTGGCTAGGCTCAAAAAGAAAAGAGAAGGAATGGGCTGAGCTAGCCCAGGTGGGGAGAAGGAAAGGGAAAAGAAGAAGGGACTGGGCTTGGCTGTCTCTACTCTCTAGCCCGGCCCTGCCACTTTTTAGTATTTCTTTTTCTAGAGCTCTTTTAATTATTTTTACGATAAAAAAAAGGAAAGGCGGTACGAAGAAGCAGAAGAACAAGATCAAGAATAAGAACGAGAACGAGAGAGATCATCGCCAACATGAATCCGCTAGTTAAGTTTCGCCCAACTGATGAGCACCTTTTCGCTCACTACCTCTAGTAGAAAGCAACGGGCGCGCCATTGCCTCCCGGTCTTATCGAAGAATGCGACCTATACAGCCAAGAGCCTTGGAGGATCTTCAACACCACCTTGGAGCAAACGTTCTACGTTTTCACCACTTTGAGAAAGAACAAGTCGAGGATTTTAAGGACCGCCAGGTCCGGGACATGGAAAGAGAAGCACGCGATGAGAATCCTCGACATTCTTGGTGAGTTGGTTGGCTACAAGAAGTCCTTCAAGTTTCAAGGTGGACGTGGCTCGAGTGCAACGAGCGGGCGCTGGATCATGTACGAGTTCTCAATGTGCGACGAGAGGGTAAGGTTTTAATTCCATGTCTATTGATAATTCTTTGACTAGCGTTGATGGTAGATTGTTGGCATCGATTTTTCATGTAATGATGCTTAATGCCTATTAGCAACGATCCGTTTGTTTCAAGGAAGAATGGTTCTTGTGTGTAGGGCAGTAATGAAAGGTTCTTGGTCCTCCTTCCATAATCTAACTCTCCTGTATCGTTCTTTTTCTTTTTGACACTCTACATACTGGAAATTGTTAATCGCTTGGCTTAACTCGATGCAGCAGTGCAAGTACGTCCTATGCAAAATCAAATTTTATAGAGACCAGAAGAAATCAAAAGATAAGGAAATTGTAATTTCGGCCGACATACCGGTGCAATTTGAAGATGAGAATCCACGAGCGAAGAGGATGTGCCTACTCAATGACTCCGACGATCGCTCAAGTGTCATCTGTGACTTTGCCATCGCATCATCATCCACAATGGATGGAACTCAACCCGCCACTTCCCAAGCCGTTAGCAGCAGCGTTGCATATGCCGAACAACTTCAGATGTCAGCAAGGGCGATGCCCATCTTGCATTTAGATAATGATGACCCGGCTTTCCCTGGTTTCAGCGATGACGCAATTGCCGATTTACTTGCTCCTATGGCAACGGTGACGGTGCAAGGAAGCAGTGATGATTGGATGGAGGGGTGGATGACCACAGAACTAGACTCGGTGGTCCATTCTAGTTTCAACTCCAAGTGAAGATCTCTTGCTCCATTGGAAGAAGATTCTTTTACAAATCTATCAGTATTAGCATCCTCACCTCCTGCTATAGCTACAACGATGACAACGACCTCAGGACCAGATATCTGCGACCCCACGTCTCCAGCCTTTGGCAGCAACACAACCCTCAACTGGCTTCTTACGAACAGCAGGACTGAAGCTTGCTATGCTAGTTATTCCCCGAGGTTTGGGCGCAACCGAGATGCCAATGTCCTTCCCAAGATTGAAACATCCACCCTAGTAGATACCGGCGACATCGCTCACCCAACTTTTGATGACGGTGCATATGCAGATTTACTTCCTACGACAGCACAGCAAGTCAATGATGACGATGAATGGATGGATCGCTTGATGAATATGGATATAGATCCGGTAGTCGACGCAGATCACCTCTTTGGCTCAAATCCTTTTGCTAATCCATCAGAAGACGATACAAATGCGATGCTCGCATCCACACTCGGCACACCGGACAACCAGACGTGGGGTCCGACTTCTCTCCATCAACAAAGGAGCGTTGCTGAATCACAAGAGCAAGATGTTCCAGCCACATTGGCATGGGCTGATCCGTTTTTGCTTGTTTAGCATTTTTTGCAGTTCTAGTTTTTAAAAGACTTGAACCATACGCATGCTCTTTTTTTAGGCTCATTCAAACGATGTAAATACTTTTGTTCTGCTTTTGCTATATATATATATATATATATATATATATATATATATATATGAGATTTTTTTTATATAAATGAGTTTTTTTTTCAAATAAAATATTTTATTCAGCTCAGGATGAAAGACTTTTTAAAAATAATATGCCATAGATCAAAAGTGAGTATATTTGAGAAGTCGAGTCAATAACTCTCCTGCTTGGCCAAAATAAAAAACAAAAAAACAAAAATGTTGACAGCTAGTTTCATGCAACATTAGTTCATAAGAGAATGTATGTAAGGTACTCTGCCGATATAACATATTTTTCACACAAATAATCATGAAAAAGAAACTTTCCACGGCTAATTGATAGTATTTGTATCAAAATTTAAAATAAAAAATAAAAAGGTTTATGTATAACCACCTAAACCCTCCTAGTGTGATGAATCCTTGACACTATAGTAGTTTTAATCAATTAATCGATGGGATGTGTACATTTGTCAAAATTAAGAAAAATCAACATATTTTAAGGTGCATTTTTTTGTATGCAAGGCTAAAGGTTTGGAAAATATTTTTCTAAAAATAATTTTTTGTATTGCCTACAAGAATTAACAAGTAAAAAAATATTTTTATCAACTACCAAAATAGTTAGGTATAAATTATCATCAATGATGAAACTAGTTTCCGTTCACTAATTTCTCTAACCGACATAACCAATCATTATTCAAAAAATATTTTTCCGATTCTTTACTTTTTCATAAGATGAATGCCAAATCTCTCGTTTATTGTAAGTCGCTCCACTAGCCAGACGAAGCAGCCTCTATGTCGATCCGTGACGACACCGACACTGCACCTGGTCCGTTCGTTACCGGTCCGCCTGCCACCGTGAGCTCATGACGTTCCTTAGAACCAATGCCATCCCTCATCCGCGACCAGCTAAAGCTCACCGTGATACCCCTGCTCGACGTCCCTTCATTGTTTCTGCCCTTTTCATTTCTGCAGATCCTGCAACCCCTCTACCTTCGCTACTATGCATCTCCGCCACCATTGCTTTGCTACACCCGATGCCAGAAGCCTCCACTCCTCCATCAAGCACCACCCAGCCGAGGCCCAAGTTCCGCCACTGACCCCGCACCATCTCCGCCGCTGCTCCAAGCTCGAGCCGCAAGCCAAGCCCTCACTCGTTGTCCCTGAGCAGTGGCCCACGCCCCTGCATCTCCATGCCAGCCTCTGCACTCGTGACCTACCACCAACTAGCCCTCGCCGAAGCTCCGACGCCGACCACCCTCTCTCCGGCTATCCCATCAACATTGCTACCCTCCCTTTAGGTGGTTTATTTTTATTTTTGGTTTTTTTCTTATTCTTATTTTTCCCTTATTTTATTTAGTTTTGTTATTATTGTTCAAATCATAATATTGGAATGTGATGTTCAATTTATGAATATTCTAAACGTTATCCACAGGGTTTTGCTTAATTACTATAATTATTAATTTGATCCGTAAGACATCGGATCATATTTTTAATTATATTAATTTTTGCGCATTTTAGTATTTTAATTGTTAAATCATTATAATTATTAATTTGATCCGTAAGACTTCGGATCAAATTTTTAATTATTTTGAACTTTTGATCATGATATTTAAGGTTAGAGTAATCGTTAATTTGACCTGTGAGACAATAGGTTATTTTTTCGATTATTTTAATCCTTTATTTGATTAATATCTTGATTGTTTAGATATAATTGCTAGTCTTGGAAAAACACTAAAAAGATCAAAATAAAAAAAAAATCAAATCTTGCATTAGAGTGTATTGGTTTAGTAATTTAGGATTGCATTTTTTTTAGGATTGCACTTTTAGATAATTTTTGGAATGTTTGCACATTTTAGTAATCTCCTTTTGAAAAAAAAATAGTTTTCTAAGATAGGATAAGGTTTAAGTCAAATTAATCCCTAAAATAAATTAGAAAATTATTCATTTTAGATAGTTTAATTAGGGTTTTTATTAATTCCAAATTTCAATAAAAAAATACGAAAAAATATTAGGTGAATGTCAATTAGTTTTTGCATGTTAGGTTCATTTAATTAGGTATAGCTTGTTAGTAAAATTAGGTCATGTGGTTAAAGTGCATGTTTTAATTTTGAGATTAAAGAAAACCCAAAAAAATTGTTTGCTTTGTGTGTTTAATTATTTTGATGCAATTTGTTTGATTCATTAAGTGTTTAATAATGATTGAGCACCCGTGTAATCACCCTCTTGCATGATGGTAATTTAGGTTAATATAAATTCAAGCTGCCTGCAAAAATATTTTTGAAAATTAAAAAGAAATGGTACTGAATGGGCATTAGAGAAATCTAGTAACCAAGTCCCCTTACCTTTAGTCTCTGATTCGTAGGAGTAAAATAATTCTCACATTATTTTACTTAAGTGTCTAATCGACCTGCCGTAAACTGATTAGTGACGACTCCTAGATAATAATCATTTGCATGTTAAATATTTGAACCTTAAGTCGTGAATTAGTATGGGCTTGGGAGAGCCTGAGCTAAACGTAAAGACTTAGTAGTTGTGACATCCAGAATTTTCAGTATTGTTTTCTATTAAATTAATCGGGCATTTCATTGACGTGTCTATAGGGTTGTTCTCAGAGCTGATCACTCTCGAGATAACTGGACTAGCTGGGTATGCCATTAAAGAATATTAAGGCAATAGACTTGAGAATTCGACCAGGAAGCGGCTTCTCGACCGTGTCCATCTTTAGAGGTCATTACTGCACAGTTAAAGATCGAATTGAGATCAGAGATAGGTCGGTTCGACTGAGATGTGTGGCCGATCGTGGGTGACTCCACTAAATTGGAAAGTTCTCGTCGACCGGCACTAATTTGATTTTCTGTCGTTTTGGTACCCTGTGTTGGTAATCGAGCCCTCGAGATTTTCACGACAATTGAGAGTCGCCAATGTGTCGAGTGGGTTCATTGTGGCTCGAAGAAAATCGACCACGAGTCAATTGCCCTAAAAAGTTCTGAAAACTACCCGGTAGTCTAGGTCACACTAAAAGCACGCCGGAGTGAAATTAACCGTCGATTTGAGTCAGATTTCAGAAATCGAAAGTTCAGTGATGTCACAAGCTATTTTAGGAACGTCAACTCAGTCTCAGAAGATTTTTCGGAGATTCGGGAATTTTTGCGGAAATTGGGTTCGGATGTCGCGGAAATTTGGCGGAAATTCATATTAGCTAAATTGATGGAAAATTAGGCTTTCAGGTTGAGCCTATGTGTGTCGGGGATTTATAGAAAATCACTTGGGATTTTTCTACATTGAAATTGGACTCAATTTGGGAAATTGAGCAAGAAAATTTAGTTTATTTGAGTGAAATTCGAAATTGAAAAAGGGGCAGAAATTTAGGCTTCAATTTGGATAATTGAGTGGATATTGGTGCTAGAAATTTTTAGGGAAAACATTAGATATTTTTGTGTAGCCTTTAAGGGGACCAAGCATTAAATTTGTTGGCTAAGGATTGCTGACCTTTCCCTTCATCTTAGCTAGCTTCTCCCACAAGTTCAGCGATTCCTGCCTCACGCGTGAAAAAAAAAATCCCCTTTCTTCATTCGGAGAAGCGTGAAGCCGCCCCAAAATCTCTCTCTCTCCATTCACTCGTGTTCTCACGCACAGCAGCGAAGAAGCCAGAAATCAGAAGCTGCTCCACGCTATCACTTGGCCGCGTCTGCTGGTTGTTTAGTCAACAAACCAGCGTTGAAGACCACTCATCTTCGTGTCTTCATCCGCGGGTCAGCAAACCAGCCCATCTCTGAAGACCGAAGCCCCACATGGCCTCACGCAGCTGATTCCCTTCGGTTTCTTGTCATCCGCAAGCCTCCACCAGCGAATTCCTTTTCCTTCGTTGACTCCACCGTTCGTGTCTTCGACTCAGCCGCCCACGAAGACACGAAACCCAGCTGCAGCCTCGCCAAAGCTGCCACGTTGAAGCCCATCTCCTCCAAGACCCATACGAACACCAGCCTTCTCGTGCCTTCCTCTGGTCAGTCAACCGAAGTAGCTGGAGGACTCAATGGAGCTGTTGCCGCCTCTTCTTTGTGCCTCGTGTTCAGTCGACCAAGCTGATTGAGGTCAGCAGTCCAGCACCGGCGTTTCGTTGAAGCAGCCCAGCGTCTTCAAATCTTCGACCCAATTCCACTGCAACAGTCCACGAACCTCACGCCCATTCAAAGCCCAATGAAAATTGGCCCATCAGATTGTAAGTTCCAGCTCAGCTTGCAAAATTCCAGCCCAGGTGATCAGCATCAGTTTGGCCCAAGTTCAAGTCCAGTCCAGTCCATGTGAGTTAATTGGCCAAGCCCAATTTCCAGCAAAGAATTTTGAAGCCCAAGTGAAGTCAGTCCAGAAATTTTCAGCAGGCCCAATTCAATTTGGGTCTGGCCCAAAAGCAAGAAACAAATCTCAGTTGGGCTGAGATTTGTTGGGGCCAAGTCCAAGGCCCGGTCCAAGTACGCCGGTGTCGTCGAAAGTCCGATTTCGGCCGCCGTCGCGTCGCCGTTGCGGTGATTCGGTCTCCGCTTTTGATCAAGTGAGTTTTACTCACTAAAGCTTTATTAATTTGCTAATTATGTCTTAGGGTTGGTTAGATTTAATTACATGCACTTAGGTGGTTAGATTAGGTTAGAACAATTAAATTTAGTGACTTAATAATGCATGTTAGGTGGTTAGACCTAGCTATTAGCAAGTAGAAATGTTTGGTTATTTATTGAATGCATCTCGGGATTTTTCCCGACCCGTTTCGGGCTCCAATAAGGCAATATAGGCCTAAATTGGATTCTTAATGTTTATTTATTTATTTTCGAAAATTATTTATTTAATTAATTATTTTTCCGGAAATTCAACCGGGATGGCCGGTGACCGGAATTTCGTGCCGATTGTCGTGGTGCAGTCCGTTTATTTAATTGAGCTCTACGTTGTATGTAATTGAATTTATTGTGGAATTTTTGGAATTGTCCTTAATTGTTTATTATTGAATATTTGATTGGTAATGGCTAAGCTTGGATACATAGCGCCAGTACGTTGATGGGCTATATAGTAGGGAGAATGGTGAGACCAATCAGGTACGATATTATTGGACATACGTGGTTCGGTGATTGGAAGTATCACTGGCGAAAACGGCGCCTTAAAGAACGCACGTAAATGACTTATAGACACACGTGGTTCGGTGGTTATGGGAATATCACTGGTGAAAACGGCGCCTTAAAGAACGCACGATGTTGTCTATAGCCGATGTCACCTTGGCGAAAACGACGCCCTTAAAAGGACACGTGGTTCGGTGATCAAGGTTATCACTGGTGAAAACGGCGCCTTAAAGAACGCACGGTGTCGGTGATCGGTATGTCATTGGCGAAAACGACGCCCGAGAAACACATGTGATTTGGTGAATGAGTACACCACTGAGAAAGTGTGGTATGAGTGGGAATGACCTAGAAAGGGTCTGGCTGACATGTAATCGACTTAGTCGATTGATCAATGCTTGATCGGGTGTCGTGAATTGTTTGAATATCTATGTTTAACCTTGAATTGCAGGTTGGAACTGAGGCTAAGGTAAGTCCTCTGACTCGTGTTGTGCTTAGGCAACCGTATGGCGTATTAGTTTATTAATCGAGTCTTAGTGGGTAGGACTCGCTGAGACGTGGTCTCATTGGTTATTGAATAACCATTTCAGGACCCTGAGGAGAAGCTAAGGAAGAGGAACCTCAAGGGGAGAAAGACTTTTGAAGGAGAAGAAGATCCAGAGAGGGATCTTGAATATAACCCGGATGTGGATTGAGATCCCATCCCTTTTGTGAACCCTGTCTTGGTATAGATAGAAGATTGGAGACTTTTATGCTGTAAATAGTATTGTAAATATACTATGAGTGGTGCTGTTAATGAAAGTGTGGTTGTGAATTTCAATATGAAAAATATGGCCTACTTTCCTATCCCATTGTTTTATTGTCTGGGGATTTATAACTGCTTCCGCATGTGCTTAATTAAAAGAAAGGGTCGGCGATACATAGTCCTGGGATATCGCATTATAAAATCGACCAAGTAGAAGGATGTGCGCGCGTCCGAGGATCGGGGCGTGACAGTAGTCCATTAGCCTAAACTTAGGTGGTACACCCGAAATTTAGGTCGCAACAACTTAGCGACTCTGTTGGGGATTTTGTGTTGAAACTCTTAGTGTACTTAGGCCAATTTTTCTTTTTCTTTTATAAATGTTTTTGTTTGGCAGCAAGGATACCAATTATGTCCTTAATTTAAGTGTTAAATGTTCTTGCGAATGGGAGGTATAAGGAGAATAGTCTTTGCGAACCCTTGTCTTGCAGGTTAGAGTTAGAGATGAATGTTTGGATTTAAACTATAGAAGTGTTGTTTGCATTTAAACTGTTGTACATGTTTTATTGCTTTTAGCACTACACTATTGCACTCACATCTTGCTGCCGAACTTAAGCTACAATAGGATTTTTAGGATGGTGTTGAGAAGGACACTTCCTCCAAAGCGAGATTGTTATGTAGAGGTTAACCTTCTCTTCCCCGAAAGTTTTTCATGGTGTCAAATGTGTTTGTCTATTTCCGCGAGACTGCCTGACTATTAGGCACTCCATTCGACTAAGCCAGAGTTAGGGGGACTTGACACGTTAATGTGAGACTACAACGGTCAGATCATCCTCTTAGCTTCACTTTGTTAAGATGTTTAAGTACGAGCCTCACATTTCATGTGTATGTCTATGTTGTTGCCATTAATTTTCCTTGGTGAAGTAAGTCTTATATCCCTATACTGTGCAATTTACTTATACTTTTGGTCTGTCCATGTCAATCTAGGTCAATCTTTGATTTAATTCATTTGTCAATCAAAAAATGACATGAGGAAATTATCACGCAATGAATCATTTGGAAAATAACAAAAACTTTAGAGAATTTGTTTTCAATTCATGTCTAGAAAATTTGGTCTTGCTAGGGTGTCTTTTTTTTCTAGCACTTTTAGGAAATTCCTTTCTCATACGAATTTTTCATGAATAAAAAAATGACAAAATCGATTAGATCATTGTCATGGATTCACTATCTATTTACACTTCATGCTTATTTCGTTCAATTCTTTGAATTAGGTGACAACGGATCCCTCATGTTCATCCATTATTACATGATTAAGAGCTAGAATGGCCGACCAAACCGAGATGCGTGATCATGTTTCCACTATGGAAGATCAACTCAAAAGTTGCTCACCTCTGTGCAACTCATGTCAGCCTAAATCAAATCCCTCTGAGTGGATTCTACTCTTGCACCTGCTCTCCCCAAGATAGTAGTTCCACAAGAGGCGCCGGTGACGAAAGGGAGGGGGCGAAGGAGAAGGAGAGTGGGGAGGAGGAGTTAGGGTTTATGTTTACAAGCAAAGAAAGAAAAGAGAAAACAAGAAAAGAAAAAACAAAAAACAAAGAAAGAAGAAAGAAAGGAAAAGATATAATAATAATAATAAATTCAAAATTTTTAATTATAAATTCCTTTTAATAATAATATTTTCATTAAGCAAGGACCTTAAAACATTTTGGAAAACGTTTTCCGGTTCTTTCAAAGGGGAAATCATTTTCCTGAATTTAAACTTTGGAAGGAAAACATTTTCCATTGAGTCATTTTTCTTAATGAACCAAACACTGGAAAATGAGGAAAACGTTTTCCTAGAAATTGCTTTTCGCCAAACAAACACACCCAAAGTGTCCATTCGGAAATTATAAAGAATTAATTCAGACTCCCTAATTAGGGCTAAAAGTGACAATTCACATTTTGACACAACCGTTCTCGAAACTAAGTGAACGAGTGAATGAGAAATAGTTTCTAGATCAAATGACGTGTCAGTTAAAATTAGGTGTCAACAACGTCCAATGTCATTTTGGATTGTATAAACTCACACTAACAATGACATCAATACTATAAGTAAGCGAATTTGTGACGCCTCAAATTTGCACATGGAGTGTGAGGGAGATGGTTGAATAATATGCAAGTAAAAATTCAACATGAAATGGTCATTACTTGAGTTTTTCTTTTGAGGGTTTAGCCAAGTGAAAATGAGACGGGTTATTATGTTCTTTTGTATTTGTTTCCTTAAAAGAATGCAAATAGCTTCGTAGAGAGAAATTATAGAGAAGGTGTAAGGATACAACGATTTATGAATTATTCCACCTTGAAAGTAAGAATTTCGGGATAAGTTCATTAGAAGTCTAGAAATTTATTATCAAATTACAATAAACTCTTAAACTTATAAATAGTCCGATCAAGTCAAAAACTTATCCAAATAGTGCAATCAGGTCACTTCATTAAGTAAATTAATTTAATTGTCAAAAAGAATTCCTCATCCATAAATTTCACTAATTTCTCTCTCCTGGTGGAAATTAAGGAGTTAATGGTTGTTCCAAAAACACTAAAACGACATTATTAGATCCACCAACTAAGCCCACTCACATTTAAACGACATTATCAGATCTCATCATTAATAAGATTTATAGGAAATTGGGGAAAAAGGAGAAAAAGAAAATTTGGGTGGAAAATTTTTAAAAGTTAAAAAAATTGCTAGTAAGGAAAAAATGGACGATGTAAAACAGTGGAGATTTTGTTTGCATTTTCCTCTCCCACCTTGCTCCTATATATAATAGGAAGCTTTAAAAACTTGTATTAAGCACCTAGAGATTGGAAAATAAAATCGAAAGCAAATGATAGTGCCAAAAGATATATAAAAAAAAAAACTAATTATTTGATTTTATTCTTAGTTTGATAATTTTTTTTAAATTAAATAAACTATATCATTTATTTCACTCTTAGCAAAATAGAGTAGGTTGATCTAAGTTAACTATGTCAATTTATTTGTATTATTTAAATTAAGAATTATATTGTTCGAGAATACAGTTTTGAAATAATATATAGAAGATAGTTTCTCTTTATTTATATTCAAATTCAAGAAAATTTTGAAGTTTGAGGTCAAAATCGATAAACTAATGTTTATTGATCTCGTGTGGGACACAGGGTAAATTTATTTCATGTGCCTTACCACGTGGCCTTCATGAAGGCAGACTAAAGTGCCACACGGTGACCACATAGAGTTGAAAAGTCTCTTAACATCATTATAAATTTATTTTAGATGGTTTTGCATGGAGAAGATAATAGATTGGTGCATTAGAAATTCAAGATAGGATTATTTTTTCCTTCAATCACTCTTTTGATTTGTAAGTTACAAATTG
Source organism: Eucalyptus camaldulensis (assembly GCA_019915185.1). NCBI lineage: Eukaryota > Viridiplantae > Streptophyta > Magnoliopsida > Myrtales > Myrtaceae > Eucalyptus > Eucalyptus camaldulensis. The sequence goes on from JAHSVA010000005.1 coordinate 19,412,932, forward strand.
GACATCATTATATGCAAAATAACTTGATACAATAAATTATTTGAGAAAATTGTCGAAAAAGTACAAAACATATTATACGGCGGACCAATTTAGTTCTAAATCTTTTAATTGTGCTAATTTAATCCTAATTTTTTTGATGATTTGCTAATTTAATCATAAACCTTCCAATTGTACTAACTTAGTCCTTAACATTTTGTCAGTTTGCCAATTTAGTCTTTTCGGCCATATTTTGACATAACGGTATAGTAAGCACCAACCATCGTACATGATACGACCAGCACTGACATAAATAATCTTCTAATTTTTTTTCCTTTTCATTTCATTTCTTTTTCTTTTCCTTTTTCCCTCTATTGGCCATTGCCAAGCCTTGTCGACAGTTGTCAAAGGTCGCCAAAGGAAAGAAGAAAGAAAAAAGTAAAAGAAAACATAATAAAAAAATTGTAAAAACTTATCTCTGTTCCTATTGGTCGTGCCATATAGCACAGTCGATGTCCATATTAGTGATTTTATGGCCAAAATTGATCGAAATGACTATTGGTAAAAGATTTAGGATTAAAAACATTACGATTAAATTGGAAAAATTGAAAGGTTTAAAATGAAATTGATAAAATTGAAAAGCCTAGTACTGAATTGGCCACCGGACGATAATTTTCCTTACAAACGTGGGTAACTGTTACTGCCAATGATGAGGGTAACTCAAGGAAGTTTTCAATAATATGTTTGAAAAGATAAAAAAACCCTAAGGACAAAAACCTTCTCCTCCCCTCTCCTCCCTGGAAGTCATATGGTTTTTTTTTTTTTTTTGGTTAATTTCACATTTGTGTGATATTGATATACGGAATCCACCAATACGGTGAGCAATTTCTTATGAGAGACATTCACACGAGACATGCGCAATAAGGTAATTTGAGTTCTGGTCGAGTTTAATCATGTCGTGCCACAAAATGGGTCAAACTCGTTTATACACAATGCATTAAATTTTGTTGCTCGCTGGTTGACCCTAATACACATTTGGATACATCAACATACGTTAAAACACATTTTACCCATCGGCATTTGTACAAGAAACTACATTTTGAATGTGCTGAACGCGTCGAACTAGGTAACTAATTAATTAAACCTATTGTGTTCCAATTTTCATGAATACGGCACGACTAATAAAGTTTTCATGCTTAGATCAAATTAATTTTGACACTACATGACTATGACATAAAGAGATGGATATATCTGGATGATAAGTCTTGGGAGCCTACTTTTACCCATTCTATTTCCGACATACAAAATATGAAAGTTAATGATCAAATACATTGACAAATGTTAAGTATTCTTCATGTTATAATAATTAAATATTAAATCACGCATTCGTCTAATAGTTTAAGCTTTTAGAACAGTTTGCTATTTAATTACTCTAACGCCTGAAAAGCCAAAGTATAGCACTGATTAACTTGGTAAATATATTGCTACAAGAAAATTTAAGAATACATCTTTTTGTCAATAGATAACAAGTGAGGGAAAGACGTGAAATTAAGTGGTTATTAACTTATTACAAATATTTTTTTTTATGAACAAGAAAATAATTTCGAGAAAATTGTCATAAAAGTCCTAAACATATTGTTTTTTGTATCAATTCGTTCTTAAACATTTTATTGGAGCCAATTTAGTCCTAAACTTTTTGACCTAATGTTAATTTGGTTATTCAGACTAATTTTGATCAGATATTGCAATAGTGGCACAACCAACACTAAAGTAAATAATTTTTAATAATATTTTTAAATTTTTTAGTTATTATTATTTTTTATATTCTTTTTTCTCCTCTTTTTTTCTCTAGCCAATCATCAGACCTCAATGATCTATTAGAGATGAGGGCCAACAGGCTCAACCTCAAAGGATCTGGCGAGGGTTGAGCCTCACCTAGCCTCATCAAATCTAGCTAGGTTAGGCCTCGCCCGTGGTTGGCAAGGCTCAACTGTCACCAAATCTTACAAGGGCAAGCTTCGCCAGCCCATCGTAAGGCTGTCCTTGCAGCCTCTGGCAAGGGCTCTAAGCTCGCAAGAGGCTAGCGAGATCACCTCAATCTCACTCGTCAGTGATTGACTAGAGAAAGGAGGAGGAGGAGAAGGGAAAAAAAGGAACAAAATAAAAAAATTCAAAAAAAAATTAAAGTATTATTAAAAGTCGTCCACATCAATGTCAATTGTGTCACGTTAGTAATATCCAGTCAAAATTAGTCAAAATGACTGAATTGGTATTAGGTCAAAAGGTTTAAGGCCAAATTGACACTAAGTCAAAAGATTATTAGAGGCTTGGGATTAAATTGGCACTAATGCAAAAGATTAAATTGGCACTAATGCAAAAGATTAAGGACTTTTCTAATACTTATTTCATATTGTTCATGAATGTTAATGTTAAAAAAAACTCTACTCAACAATGGGATTAAGGACTACATTTCCACTTGATCATGAAAGTGTTAGTATGAACACCTAGAGGGAGGTGAATAGGTGTTAAAGAAATTTTTGCAAGACTTGACAACTTAATTCAACTTTGATGAGAATAGTAAACTGAAAATGTAAAAGACTGTAAGCAGTTATATGAAACTACAAATTAAAGTAAAGAGTTTAAGGAAAAAGAATTGAAACGCAAAGTTTATAGTGGTTCGGCTTAGACCAAGCCTACGTCTACTCTCCCGCACTAACAGCCCACTAGCTAGATTTTACTATGAACCAAAAGAGATTTTTACAACCTCACGTCCTTGATTCCACAATGTAGAGACTCTATTACACTTTCTCAAGATCTCCTAAATATTTAATCTCTCTTTTGAGTACAACTTAAACTCAGCGAATGAATCAATGAAGAATTAGGAGCTTCAGACTTTGGAATTTTTTTATCACGCACACATTCGAATAACTTGAGCGTTCTCCTTATATACTCCTCCATACCATTATAATCGTTGGCACATTCTAAAGGAGTTATTCCAATCTACCCATTAGACAAAATCAATTAGGGAGATCTCGAGTTATTTAAGGAATGTAATGATAGCCCACCAATCATGCTCACCCATACAATTAGGATTTAGGTTTCCATAAATAGAACCTTCCAAGTATACTTCGCCAATCAACAAATCTAATTATTCAAATTGATTTCAATAAGAATAATTTATCACAATATGTTATCTCCAGCCGTGAGATCTTCTTCAATCGTACGAACCAAATCCTTAAAGATATGCTTACATTTGGATAAGTCTTCTTCATCGGATAAATCTTTTCTTCGTCGGTCTGGAAGCTATCAGTAAAGGTAGACTTTAAATCTTAAGTCTGAAGGTCTTCAGACTTTGATGATAAAGTCTGCAAGTCTTCAAACTAGACTGATGGAAATGTTTTGTCAACTTCAAAACAGATTAGGAAGTTTTCTCTAACAATCTCTTCATTTTTTATAGTGACAAAACTTCCTACAGATTTGAACACTTTTGTCCTGCAAAACAGTACTTAAGCGAAACAAAGTATCTCATAAAAGATAAGTAGATTATGATGTAAATAGCAACAATTCTACAACCACAGAAAACATGTTAAGTCCTGCTGAACAACTATCATTTCCATAATCATCATGGCCTAAGTTACTGCAAGCATCAAAAGATTAAATCAAACAATAATCAAACAATAATCAACCAGTCCAAATCACAACCAAACAAAAGATAAGTCCAAAAGCCAAAAAGTCCAAACCAAAAGTTAAAGCAAATCTACATCAAACTTCTCCACTTTTTGCCCCTTTTTTTGTCAACAGCAAAAAGTGGAGAACAAATCAAAATAGTTGTTGAAAATCAAAATCATGGCTGTTTTGGAAGGCGAACAAGCTCGAACTCTCCCATAGAATTCAATGTCTTCTCAAGCCTTTCAAAACTTTGCTTCAGTGACTGGAAATCTTCACCCTGCACAATATACTGCACTTGATTCTTCAGGGCATTTAACTAATCGTGCAAAGACACTGAAGTGGCCATGAAAGCATTTTTGAGATCCTACATCTTATACCCCAAAGCATATTGTTGTTTCCTTACTTCCTATAGAATCTCTAGCAGTCTTGAAAAGTCTGTTGTTTGAGCTGTTGTAGCACTAGGTCCAGCCGAGTCTATTGCAGGAGTTTTGAGAATGGAGAGATTTTCAGCAGATTGTCCACCATGACTATGAGTGGATGCTTCTGGATAATGAGAGGTATACACATTCTCTAGATCTGCAGTGGAGCGACTCACATCACTAGTAAAGATAGGTGAAGAAGTACCTTTTTGCTTAACAACTCCCCCTGTTTGTTTGCATTTAGGAGTAGACAAATGTTCTTCTAGTGCAACTTCAACTTCAGAGCAATGCTTGTCTGCATTGTGTGCTCTAGCAGTTCTAATGTCAGCCATCTGAGAGTCACTTGATAAGGGTACAGCCAAAGTTGGCTCAAGAGAGTCTTCTTGACCCTGGTCACTTTCTTATTATCTTTCCTCTTCTTCTTCTTCTTCTTCTCCTCCTCCTTCCTCTTCTTTTCTTTCTTCCTCTGTCCTCCTTTGTTCTTCATCTTCCTTCTCTGTCTCTTCTCTCTCTTTTTCTCCTTCTTCTGACTCTTCTCTTGTCTCTTGAAAGCTGACAAAACTCTTTAAGTTTCTTAAGGCCGAAAGAGTCATTTCATCCTCATCATCTTCATCCTGCAAAATAAGAGTTCTCTTCTTCTTTATTGGGGCATCCATAGGCTCCTTACCTTTCCTTTTGACTGCAGCAGAGTCTTGTTTTGCTTTCATGGAAGATTGTTCCTCTATGCGCTCTAACACATTGTTAAGTTCTTTCAAACGCATCTTTGTGACCATTTTAAATCCAATCACCATTGGAGATATGTTTGTAAAACATAAATGTGCAGGGATGTGAATTTTAAAATGTCTAAAAAGGCACGTAATAAGAGCATAATAAGGGAGTTGTCCCTTATCTTTCACCACTGTTCTGTACATGTGAAACATGATGGTGTGAGGCAGAGAGAATTTGTACCCAATATTGATGGCATGCATCAATTTTGCTTCAGATCGAGATACATCAGTCTTGGATGTTGACTTTGGACGGATGCAGTTAATTACGATCTTGTGCAGCAAGATATTGGAGGCATTCATCCTTGTGTAAGAAATCTTGCCTTCAGCATCTCGATCTTTCACCAATGATAGAGTAGCATGAGCAATGGACACACTAATTGCTTGGAAACTCTCTCTTTCCACCCCAATTATGTCAGCCAAAGTATCCATATCCACCAAAAACTCCTTGTCCTTCACTATGAAAGAGAAACTATTTGCATCCAAGAAAGATAAGTTCGAATAAAAGTATGCGGTTAATTACAATCTTGTGCAGCAAGATATTGAAGGCATTCATCCTTGTGTAAGAAATCTTGCCTTCAACATCTCGATCTTTCACCAATGAGAGTAGCATGAGCAATGGACACACTAATTGGTTGGAAACTCGCTCTTTCCACCCCAATTATGTCAACCAAAGTATCCATATCCACCAAAAACTCATTGTCCTTCACTATGAAAGAGAAACTGTTTGCATCCGAGAAAGATAAGTTCGAATAAAAGTATGCGGTGAGTTCTCGATAAGCAGTAGTAGATTCAGAACAAAAGCACTCCAATTGCAGTAGAGCAAACTTCTCTCACAGATTTACTTTCACCAAATCAAGGAAATCAAAATCGACGCTCCTAGGATTCATAACCCCTCTCTTCATTAGATTCAAATAAACCCTCTTGTGATTTTTCGATCTAAAAAGACTTGAACCGTTACTAACAATATTTGCAACAACTCCTATTCTAGGCTGAAAGTGGGTAAACATATGGTCGTCGTCATCCAGTCCTTGTCATTGATTAGCAATGCCAAACGCGGGTCACTAGGGAAATTAGCAAAGCCTTTCTCAGCCGATCCCTTTTCTACAATACCCATCTTCTCCATATCGTGCAAAAATAGAGTTTCATTCTTGTAGCCTCTCTCTCTTAGGTATTCATCGATCAAAGACATGGCAGTTCCTCCTCTTTTCAAACTAGAATAAAGCTTGAAAGCAACCTTAGGAGTTAACGTTCTTACAAGTTCAACTTCTTCCAAAATTTCTTCTTCCGATTGAGTCGGTGGAGGAGACTGACATTGCTGAGAAGGTTGTTGCTTACTTGGTCATTGTGGAGGAGAAGAATCTTCTTCCTCGATCAAATCAAAATGCGTAGGATCCTCAGGCATGTGTTGTGGTCCCCTGCTTTCGATTCTCGAAGACTTTCTTGAAGACATTATCGCTTAAATGGAGAAATTCACAGACTTGCTCGAAAAGGTGAAAACTTTTTGGATTAAACAACAGTGAAAGTGAGAGCAAGTGGGAGTTCAGTATTTTAGGGTTTGAGAGTGAAAATGAAGAAGACGAATTTCAACAGTATATAAAGCAGGTGAAGCAAAGCAAACGAATTGTCGTAAAAGGAAAAATAAAAATGTCTTTTCGAAAAAGAATAACTTCCTTTTTTAAAATAACTGTCTTATCAAAATTGATAACTGCCTTTTTGAAAAAGAAAAGCTTGGAAAGATAATTTCAATTAGTTAGCAATTAATAAGTAACCGTACATTTTCAAGGTTTTAACCAAAAATAACTAGTGCCAAAATAACTTACAGCTGTAACTTTTGGTCTTTTGAGTCTAAGCACCTTCAGACTTTACTTCTCAGTTTGAGCTCCTTCAGACTTTAATGTATAATAGATGTGATGTTCAATCTAATGCGAATAGACTCAAATAGGCTTTTATCCAGTGGCTTTATAAATATGTCCGCCAATTGATTCTTTGAATCAATGAATTGGGTCATAACTTATCCACTTTGAATATGATATCTAATAAAGTAATGTCGAATCTCTATGTGCTTTGCTCTTGAATGAAGAATTGGATTCTTTGTTAGATTGATTGTGTTGATGTTATCACATTTGATCTCGGCGCATGAGTTTTCGATTCCAAAGTCTCTCAGTTATTGTTTTTATCCATAAGATTTAAGAACAGCAACTTCCAAGGACCACATACTCTACTTCTACTATTGAAAGAGTTACAGTACTTTGCTTTCTTGAGAACCAAGATACTATCCTGTTTCCCAGCAATTGGCACGTACCAGAGGTACTCTTTCTATCAACTCTACAACCTGTTAAATCTACGTCTGAATATCCAAGGAGGATAAAGTCTCCTTCTTTAGGATACCACAGACCTAAATTTTAAATAGTTGCAATGTATTTGATGATTTGTTTTGCGGCACTTAGATGAGATTCTTTGGGATCATATTGAAATTTAGCACAAATGCAAACATTAAACAAAATGTCAAGTCTAAAAGCAGTAAGATAAAGAAGTGAGCCAATGATACTCCTGTAGAGTTTCTGGTCAACTTTCTTTCCTCCTTCATCTTTGTCTAACTTCAAAAAACTTGACATTGGTATCTCAGTCTTTTTATAATTCTCCAATTTGAACTTTTTAACGAGTTCTTTTGCATATTTTTCTTGGTGAATGAAAATTCCTTCCTTCAATTGTTTCACTTGTAATCCGAGAAAGAAAGATAGTTCACTCATCATGCTCATCTCAAATTCATCCTACATAGACTTAGAAAACTTCTTGCACAAGTTTTCGTTAGAGATCCGAATATAATATCATCAACATAGATTTGGACAAGTATAAAGTTTTTACCTTCCCTTTTAATAAACAATGTAGTATCCACTTTTCCTTTGACAAAACCATTTTGCATTAAAAAAATTACTTAACCTGTCATACCAAGCTCAAGGTGCTTGCTTTAATCCATATAGAGCATTTTTTCAATTTGAATACTGAGTATGGTCTCTTTGGATCTTCAAATCCGGGAGGTTATTCTATATAGACTTCTTCTTGGATAAATCCATTTAGGAATGCACTCTTGATGTCCATTTGGAATAACCTGAAATTTTTATAACAGGCAAAAGCAAGTAATAATCTAATTGCTTCTAACCTAGCTACTGGTGCGTAGGTTTCATCATAATCTATCCATTCTTCTTGCGTATATCCTTTGGCCACGAGTCTTGCTTTGTTCCTGATCACTTTTCCTTTTTCGTCCAACTTGTTCCTGAAAACCCATTTAGCTCCAATAATGGATTTACCTTTTAGTTTAGGAGTTAATTCCCATACATCGTTAATGTTGAAGTATCTGAGTTCTTCTTGCATTACTTCAATTCAGCTTTTGTCAGCTAAAGCTTCTTCTATGCTTTTAGATTCTATTTCAGAAATAAGTGACAGTGCGATAGACTCTTCTTGCTTTTTGGATATGGTGCGAATCCCTTCATCAATATCACCAATGATGAGTTCTTTGGGATTAGTAGACTTATGCTTCCAATTACTTGTCAGTCTGATAGTTTGCCGATCTGCTTCTTCAGTTGATTTTTCAATTTCCGTCTATTGTTGATTTTTAGAGGTCTGAGCTACTTCGAGGAGGTAGACTTTGCAAAGTTTGGAGCAGGTTTAGATTCTTCAAGTTGAGTCAAAATTAGTTGATTTTATAGAGTCTTGAAATTTGACATTCATCAATTTTTCCACAGACTAAGTCTTTTTGTTGAATAATTTGTAAGCTTTGTTTAAAGATGAGTAGCCAAGGAAAATTTATTCATCTGATTTTTCTTCAAACTTACCAGATCGATCATTTGCATTTTTCAAAACAAAGCATTTACAACCAAACACATGGAAGTAAGAAACAATTGGCTTCTTTCCTTTGAATAATTCATAAGGAGTTTTCTCCAGAATATGCCTTAAAAATACTTTGTTAATAATATAACATGCTATAGAAACTGCTTCAGCCCAAAAATGAGAAGAAATATTACTTTCTATTAAAAGAGTTCTTGTCATTTCTTGTAGAGATTTATTCTTTCTTTCCACAACTCCATTCTGTTCTGGAGTGTATGGAGAGGAGAAAATATGCTGAAAACCTGATTCATCACAAAATTTTGCAAAGTCTTGATTTTCAAACTCACCTCAATGGTCTGTCCATATGCTTGAAATAGCATATCATTCCCATTATGAACTTTCTTAGCAAACTTTGAAAAGTAAGAAAATGTTTCAAACTTGCTAGAAAGTAAACCCAAGTGAATCGTAAATCATCATCCACGATTACTAGGCAGTATATCTTTCCACCTATGCTTTTAGTTCTGGTTGGCCCAAAGAGATCCATATGCAAAAGCTGCAAAACAGGATTAGTAAAAACCCGATTTATTGGTTTAAAAGAACTCCTAACATGTTTTCCCAATACACATGATGTGCATAAGTCAGATTTTTAAAACTTCAAGTTGGGCAACCCTCGAACAAGGTTCTTAGAAGAAATCTTGGCAATCTGCTTCATGTTGACATGGCCAAGCTTTCGATGCCAAAGATTTGCTTCATCTTGAATTGAAATTAGACGTTGAGATTTTTCTGGTTTTATATCCATAAAAGATTGTGAAAGATATGTTCCCATGTTTTCGTCTAGTAAAAGATTGTGAAAGATCTTTACTAATTCCCGAACATACTCCTTCTTGAAAATTGATTTTGAATCCAGTGTTGCACAATTGGCTAATGCTAAGCAAATTGTAATTAAGTCCTTCCACCAATGAGACATTGTTGATTATGAGACTTCCAATTCTTACAGTTCCACATCCAACGATTCTTTCTTTGTTGTTTCCACCAAAAAAGACTTTTCCACCATTTATTTGCACAAGTTTTATAAAACAGCTTGAATCTCTGGTCATATGTCTTGAACAGCCACTATCCAAATATCATTTAACCTTTTTCTTAATAGTGACCTGCAATTAAAAAAGAAACTCAAGCTTTCTTTGGCACCCACATTTTCTTGAGTCCAAATGAGTGATTGCAATAAGCAGTCTTTGCCCATTCCTTCTTAACAGGTCTCCAAACCATAGGACATTATTTCTCAAAGTGTTCTAAGCTATTATACTTTAAACATTTGAGAGCACTTTGGCCAATAAGTTTTACAAAGACTTTTTGAAAATGATTTCTGTAAAAAGTATTTGTAGGTCTTTGTTTGATTTGTTCCTTCACTTTTTGAAAATCAATTAGAAAAATAGTTTCTAAAGTCATTCTCAAACCTAACTTGTTGAAATAAGATCTCTATACTGAAAGAATCTTTTCCAGCTTTACTGATCCGATTGAAAATCTTTTTGAAATATTTGAAATGTCATTTTTCAAAAATGTATTTTCTTTTGAAAGAAAGTTTACATTTTCTTTTAAAATAACAAAAATTTTATCTAAATTTTCAAACTTTTCTTTCCAAAAAATTTCATATTGCTTCAATGTAGAATTCTCCCTTTTTAGCTCGGAAATCCTCTTGAGAGAGGTTTTGAGACTAAGACAAAGCTCATCAATGTATTTCGAGACTTTAGTAGGAATTTTTTGATTGCTTACCTTGATTTGGCTATCTAAGTCTAATTCTATATCTATTTCAAAGTCTGAGTCTAATTTTGATTTTGCCATTAGACAAATATTGGCATAATTTTCATCACTTTCTTCACATTCAGTATCATTCCATGTCTCTACCTTGAGAGCCTTCCTGTATTTCTCAACTTTTCATTTCTTTTTCTTCAATACGGGACAGTTGGATCTGATGTGTCCCTTTTTCTTGCATTCAAAACAGATCACATATTTGTTGGCTTCATCATCCTCAGTTGATTTGGTTTGAAACTTTTGGGTGCTTTGTTTCTTCCAATTGAATCTTCTTCCATTTTTGTTCAGTTTCCGAAACCTCTTTATCATAAAAGCTAACTCTTCATCATCCATATCATCTTTAGAATCTGTAACATCATAATCATCATTAGATCTCAAAGCAATTGACTTCTTACCTTTAGGATCTTCTTCCTCGTTGATTTGTTCCATCTCATAGGACTGAAATGTGCCAATCAATTCGTCTACAGAAAGCGGCATAATCCTTTGTGTTTCCCTTATTGAAGTCCTTACGTGATTCCAGTCCTTGGAGAGTCCACGCATCAATTTGTTGACCTTCATTGGTCCTGAGATTGGCTGCCCCTGATATTCTAAACCGTTTACAATTTCAATAAATCGACTAAACATATAAGTGATAGATTCTCCTGGCTTCATTTTGAAGGCTTCATACTATCTGAGTAAAATATTAATCCTTGTTTCTTTCACTCGATCGGTTCCTTTATAAGTAATATGCGGCATGTCCCAAACTTCTTTGGCTATTTCAGAAGAAGATATTCTGTTTTACTCAGTGGGAGATAACGCACAATATAAAGAGTAAATTGCTTTAGCATCAAGAGCTTGTCTCTTGATTATTTCTTCTTGAGTCATCTCGCTAGCATCTGCAACTTATTTTCCAATTTATGAAACTGATACAACTTTAGGAATGATTCCTTTTTCTACCACATCTCATTCCAAAGGATCTTTCAATCTTAAGAATGCTTTTATCTTGTTTTTCCATATGATGTATTCATTTCCATCGAAGTAAGGAGGTCTGGTATTGCTCTGGCCTTCAACCAAACCTGGAGCCAACATACTAGCCATAGATCTTTAACTCAGAAATAAAAACACTTCAAGTAAATGAGTACACAGGCTCTGATACCAATTGAAAATGCTAATATGAACACCTAGAGGGGATGAATAGGTGTTAAAGAAGTTTTTGCAAAACTTGACAACTTAATTCAACTTTTATGAGAATAGTAGACTAAAGATGTAAAAGACTGTAAGCAGTTATATGAAACTACGAATTAAAGTAAAGAGTTTAAGGAAAGAGAATTGAAACGCAAAGTTTATAGTGGTCCCGCTTAAACCAAGCCTATGTCCACTCTTCCGCACTGACAGCCCGCTAACTGGATTTTACTATGAATCAAAATAGATTTTTACAGCCTCACGTCCTTGATTCCACAATGTAGAAACTCTACTACACTTGCTCAAGGTCTCACAAGTATATAATCTCTCTTTTGAGTACAACTTAAACTTAGCGAATGAATTAGCAAAGAATTAGGAGCTTCAAACTTTGAAATTTTTCTATCGTGCACACACTCAAATAACTTGAGCATCCTCCTTATATACTCCTCTATGCCATTATAACCGTTAGCACCATCCAAAGGAATTCTTCCAATCTACCCGTTGGACAAAATCAATTAGGGAGATTTCGAGTTATTTAAGGAATGTGATGATAGCCTACCAATCCTGCTCGCTCATATAATCAGGATCTAGATTTTTATAAGTAGAATCTTCCAAGTATACTTCGCCAATCAACAAATCTAATTATTCAAATTGATTTCAATAAAATTTAATTGATCACAAGATGCTATCTCCAGCCGTGAGATCTTCTTCAACTGTATGAACCAAATCCTTAAAGATATACTTACATCTAGATAAGTTTTCTTCATCGGATAAATATTTTCTCCGTCAGTCTAAAAGCTATCGGTGAAGGTAGACTTTATATCTTAAGTTTGGAGGTCTTCAAACTTTGACGATAGAGTCTGCAAGTCTTCAGACTAGACTAATGGAAATGTTTTGTCAACTTCAAAACAAATAAAGAAGTTTTCTCCAACAAATCGCCCCGTCTAATTGATGTATTACAGATTATCAACATCACATTCATATGAAATCAATTCCATATGCAACGCTTAGTGCAATGCTTACTTAAATATCATAATTTATGAGTTTTGTAACTTTTTTTCTTATCGCTAGGTTAAATATCAACTGTCCCCTTTTTCTTCCATAGCTTGAATGAGTCTCCGGACAATATGCAGCCAGACAAGTTTGAGATAGAAGCTACACTTCATCTGGTGTCACTTGGAGGGCATTGAGAACTACATAGGAATTTTCCTAGATGAGATGATCTCACCTGTTTCATTAGGATGGGGCATTAGAACCTCAATCATGTCGCTTGATCAAAAGTAGATACCAAGATGGTAACTACTAGCAATAGCTACTAGACAGAAGGAGTAATATACATTCTTAGGTGAAAAGATGAAACAGAAATCAAGAGGTCTAAGAGTTGCCGATTGAGGAAGCACTTTTCAAGAGTGGAGAGATTTTTACATGGCCGGTGAGGTTTCTAAGATAATTACAGTGGTGAAGTCAAGAAAAATTAGGTGAGGGATGACCAATTATATTTTGAAGAAATATTCATGTAATCCTCTCTTGGAATGGCACCGTTAATGAATGACTTCGAGCAGACATAAAGCAGTTCTTTTCATGGTTGATGTAAACTAGAAAGCTAAATGAGAATGGAAGGAACTTTCCGCATCCAAGTGCCGCTCAACTCCTCTGCATTTTGATCATATTTTCCTCTATAACCTGTCTCTTGCACAAATCACACAACCGGATTTTCAAACCTGATTAGTTATAGTTTTGTATGTATGTCTGTAGATGGACCTCGTCAAGTTACTATTATTCTATAAACCCCAAATTGTAATAGTGCCAAAGCGACTCTTTGCTAACTTGCTCTATAATCTAACTTGCTTGGTCAATTTCAAACGATAATTAGCTCCCTACTTGGCAGGTTATCAAGCTGACTTATAGACATGTAAGATCGACTCATGATTAGAGGATAATTGTCTCAGATTGAAATGATTTAATACAATAGAACTTTTGTACGTTTTGTTCTTAACTACTAAGATGCTAATGTTTATGCATCGACTCAAACAGTCAAAGCGATTATTTGTTTTTTTTTTTTTTTTTTGCGTGAGGAAGTAAGGTATACACTATTGGAGAAAACTTCCTTATTTGTTTTGAAACTAACAAAACGTTTCCATCAGTCTAGTTTGAAAATTGCCAGACCACCAGACTCAAGATTTAAAGTCTGCCCTCATCAACAGTTCCTAAACCGGCAAAGAAACTTATCCAGAATCGAGTATTTCTTTAAGGATTTGATTCGAGCGGTTGAAGAAGATCTCACAGCTAGAGATAGCATCTCGGAATCTATTACTCGTCTTAAAATTAATTCGGGTAATGTGGATCAGTTGAATGACAAAGCATACTTAGAATGTTCTACTTATGAAAACATAGATCCCGATTGTATGGGCGAGCAAAATTGATGAGCTATCGTCTTATTCCTTAAATAACTCAAGATCTCCTTAATTGATTTTGTCCAACAGGTAGATTGGAAGAACTCCTTTGGAAAGTGCTAACGGTTATTAAGGCATGGAGGAGTATATAAGGAAGACGTTCTAGTTATTCGAGAGAGCATAGATAAATTCCAAAGTCTGAAGCTATTTGTTCTTTGCTGATTCAATTGTTGAGCGTAAACTTGTACTCAAAAGAGAGTTTATACATTTGTGAGGCCTTGAGGAAGTGTAGCAAAGTCTCTACACTGTGGAATCAATGACGTAATACCGTAACGACTCTTTTAATTCATAGTGAAATCTAGCCAGTGGGCTGTCAGTGCGGGAGAGTGGACATAGGCTTGGATTAAGCCAAACCACTATAAATCTTGTGTTCTTATTCTCTTCCCTAAGCTCATTAACTTTGCTCATAACTTTATTTAATTGTTAGAGTCTATTTTCATCTTCAAAGTCTACTGTTAAACAGACTCAGGTTAAAATTAACGTTTTATGCAATATTCTGCAAAAAGTTGTTTGTGCATCTATTCACCCCCCCTCTAGGTACTTGTACTAGCTATCTCATACACAACCCTATCAAATTGATAGGATCTAATTATGCCAACACAAGAGAAAAATTAAGGGAAACTTGGATTAAAACGAGCAACACAAGAGGATGTCTTCAACTCTGACCCCATCTACTTTGGATTCATCAGAAGAGCCGATCAATTATGCTTTGTAATCATTGGTTAACTCTGTATTTATTATGTTCTGTGCTGTACTAACGTTGCTCGAGTGCTCAGCAGAATCAAACAAAGCCTTCGGGAAGTTTTCTACTTTGCATCTCCAAATGCATCAGGTTGTCCTAATGCTGTCTGACTAAAGTTGGGGATGGATGTGCTTTTAGAGATTGAATTATGTGACATAAAGTCTGGTCTTCTCCAGAGAACGCCATGTGGGCGTCCCATTGCCGTACCAGCACAAATTGTGTCGCAAAGATTTTGTTGAATTTTCTTAAGATTTTTCTGCATTCTTGAGATCTTGATGAGCAGCTCTGAAAGGAAGTATTCTTCTTATTCTCTCTCTTTGTTACATACACATGCTTACTTTAACTCAGAGGCCAGTCGGTGCTTTTCAGGTGCAAAGTTTGCGGGAATATAGGCATGGGCTTTTCATACGACTGTCAAGAGTGCAAGCTCAATTTGTACTCTCTCTGCGCTGTTGCAACTTCATCATTTCTGTCACTCTGCTAGAACAGCAAGTGAATTCTTTTCATGCCAGGCCATCCGGCCATAGCGGCCCAACCGTGCCAGGGCTGGGATTCATTAATCATCCAAGCGCATACCTCGCAGATCAATTTGGATTTGCAACGATGAGATCCCAAGCATTTCTTCTGGGACATGGTCACTATCCAAGTGTGCCTTGTTTTGTAAATTTTTGGGACGTGGATATAGTCAGAGGCAAGATTGGGGTGAGAGTAGTGTGATGGCTCACACGTTACATGGAATTATGGACGGTTCGACTCAGCAAGTCGGGATGGCTATTTTCCAAGGCTTCCTAGGATTCTAGGGTAACATTTCTTGTCATACAATCTTCCACTTATTGGTAGCTTCGAGTACACTATGAGGTATGAAGAAATCACCTTGTATGAAAAGATATAGATAAGATGTGATGACATGATCACATCACACCAATTCTCCAATTTAGGACATTTTTTAACACAACTTACGTAAGTATCTCAACAATAACAACATAGAGTAACGAGAAAAAATATTCATCGATGAGTCCACAAATAAAAAGCATCTTTTTTCCTATTTTTGACAACTCAACAGAGAATAAATTATCATGCTTTAATGAATATACAAATGTATAGGAGATAATATTAATTTCCGTGGTCTTCTTTGGTGCTTTCCATAAGGATTAAACAAACCATGGATTTTACTCAAAAATAAAATGTATCAAAATAATCATTGACTATATATACAAAGATATAAATAAGATGTGATGACATGATCATTCTTTCTCGATTCATTCGAAAGATAGTTATATTACCAGATGCATATTCTTAGTTGTTTTAGAAAGTATTAAACAAGAATTACTCATGAGTCGTCCATACGAATGTCAATTCCAAAAGCCAGAAAATATCCACAACAATATTTATAGTTTATCATTTGATAATGAAATAGTGAACTGCGAATAATAACGATACCAAATAAAAGAAATAAGTTCCTCGTACATTGATAATGTTAACCATTACAGAATCAACCATCTAAATAATTACAAAAGCTAATTAATTACCTAGAAGTGAATATAACTGGTAATAGTGCGTACAGTTGGAGAAAGATACTGCAAGTTAGGCCTCTTATTAAGCCTCATGTTGGATGCTCGATTGGTAATGGCCAATAAGCGTGCCTTTGGCATGATAACTGACACTCATATGGCTGTCTCTTCTTATCAGTATCCTAAAAGAATAGCCCATGATGCTCATCTAAGCCTCCATGCCAAGGTTAGCGAGATGCCCGCGACTCTGATTGGGCATGGTCTTGTACCAAATGAGAACCTGATGGGAATTTAAGCTGTTATTTGAGATACTCAACCTAATCACCTAGCCGAGTTCTATGTCACGAAAAACGAATCCAGAAATGGTTTGTTTTCTAATGTGACAATTCTAGGAATATATGGCAGCGGATACTTGAATAGTGGGAGATAAATGCCCCCATTACATTCCCGATTTCGTGATTTCGACTCACCAGCTCCTATACTGCCGACGACAATTTGAAGAATCTTTATTCTCAATAAAGATTATAAGCCACCAAAGAAAATGGAAAGAAAACATAGGTTTTATTCCCATTCCACTTTCTCTATTCCGGCTGATAAACAAGGCTTGATGATTCATAGTTCAATTTATGAAAGTTTCAAGAACAGATATCATCCAACAAGTTTGCTGAATAAAATGTAAATAAACTCAGTTGCACTGATTAGATAAACCAAATCAAATATTTGTGAAGATACATTTGAATTAATGCATGTCATTTTAGCTCTTCCTTAAATCATGGATGCATGAGCTGGTGCAAAGGGATGGTTGACTTTCT
Organism: Eucalyptus camaldulensis; assembly: GCA_019915185.1. Classification (NCBI taxonomy): domain Eukaryota; kingdom Viridiplantae; phylum Streptophyta; class Magnoliopsida; order Myrtales; family Myrtaceae; genus Eucalyptus; species Eucalyptus camaldulensis. The sequence goes on from JAHSVA010000005.1 coordinate 19,430,076, forward strand.
CAACTAATCAAAGCAATCCTCCCCTCAAGCAGATTTGCCTCCTATAGGAGTCTCTACATCCCTAAATGCATCATCTTTTTTCTCACTGCTTGACTTCAAGGATTTCTCCCCTCCAAGTTCGCTTTCTATTAAAAAAAAAATCATAATTAGTAGATATAAGGAGCTCATTTTTCTCTTAAGTTGTAAGATTTGCTTCGAATGAATAACCTTGTGCCCCCGATCCACTACAAAAGAAGTTCATGAGGTTGTTGCGCGATTCCTCTAGAAAACGTTTAATGTTGGTCTCTGAATTTGCCTTTTCGACACTGGTATAGCCAACACTTCTGCCAGTTTCAGGTTGAGCATTCAGAAACTTCTCTGCATTAGAGATCTTAAATAACTTGGATGGAGGAATTTCTTCTTTCTTACTGGAAGATATATTTCTCTTCAATAAACCTTTTGCTACAGTACCAGGACCTTGCTCCTGAATTGGCACCCAAATGAAGTCTCACTAAAAAAAATAACCAGTTCACATTTTACTTGTTTAGGGTTTTGATAACTCACTTGTACATAATGATTCCCCGATGTCTCCTTAGCAATGAAAGCCTCCATTATAAACTCAACAACCTCAATAGTTGAGCGAAACATCCTACTTGACTATCCATGATGATAGAACTACAAAGATAGTAGATTTCGTTAGCTTCATTAGCATCGGATAAATTTCCAAAAGTCATGTGCAAAGCTATTACTCATCAAAAGGTGTAAAGAAAGTTTGAGTACACTTAATAATAAAATAGGTGATAAAGTAAAAGTAAGAATTTTTTCAATCCTTTATGCCAACATACATTGCTAGATAATTCATTTCATCTCCTTGCAATGTCTAGAAGATAACAAATCACTCAAATATACAGTACTTCTTTTGAAACGTATACTTCTTTTGAAACTTTGATAATATTAAGGAAAGCGGGATCAACAAAAGTTTTGAATATGCAATTACCAAATCTAATTTTCCATTTGCACGCCGTTTGCATTCAATATGCCACTCTCGAAGCCTCTCTTCAAATGAAGATTGATGTTGGATATTCTGCAACCAATAGTTAATAGTAGCATCACAAAAATGAATGAACTCTAAAGATTTATAGATATATAAATTGAGATGTTGATGTGAATTTCAATGTAAAAACATAGAGAAGAAATTCTAGAAGCCACATTGTTCAAGTCTGTCCCAATTTGACAATCCGGGGGTAGTACAAAAGATACAATCTCTTCCCCAACTAGCGTGCTTTTAGCCCTAGTTTTGGCTTTGGCTGAATATGGATTTGACTGTGCCTAGGATTTAATCATATGTCATTTATCAATCAATATTCACTCCAACTCAGAAATGTTGTTCAAATCTTAGCAATGCATATGTGAACAATGTATAAAAAAAAATCATCGAAATAATATTACCTCGATATTCGAGGCATTTATCCCATCATAATTTTCCGGTATACAATACGATATTGGATCCGGGTCAAGCACCTTATCTGAACTTTTTCTCAATTGTGAAGCAACTTCCTACAATCACAAATCATCAGTATTATACCTTTTTATTAGAGACAGCAATTGTGAACATATGTACTATACTTATACATAGATCGTGTAGTTGTAACTTTTTGCAAATGAAATCTAGTTGCGCACTTCATATATACATCCAAGTTTATCAAATATACTTCAAGAATCAAGATGAAGGAGTCATGTGCATCACAACGTTATACTATGTCAATCATTTTGTGAAGACATCCGCATTCAAAAACTAAGTATTGAACCTCATAAAAGAAAAATTGAAAAAGCCATACTCTATAATAGTAAAATTACATCTATGTCATAGTCTATCTCACAAAATATCAAAGAACAAAATAAACCTCGCATGATATTTATATCCAAAAAATAACTTTATTGAAAGTTATAACTTACATTGACTATTGCTCTAAGTGATGTATACACTCGGTCACGTTCTCCTTGATTTGGAATGTCCGGTTTCTTTGAACCACATGCTTCATTCGATCCAATCATAACAAGAGACTTGTTTTTTGTGGAGACTGACCAATTAACCTGCAAGGATGAAAGAGGCAGAAAAGTACAAGATATGAATAAAAAAATTATCAAAGCATATACAACTATGTTCATCATTAAATGCTACCCAATGATTCGAAACAGGAAAAAATATATGCTGCAAAATAGGATTTCAACTATATTCATTATATTACCCTCATATAGGATTCTTACCATTTGAGCATTATCAAGTAATTGTACTTATGAATTTAGATATCTTTTTATATGACGAGGCTAAATTTCTATGCACTAGAAGAATAGACACTAATGTTCAAGGCGCTGGTTTGACTGTACACATTATTAATGTATATGGAACTCATTTCCTTTAACCGGTCTTATTCCTTATATATTAATAATATTTACCATGACAAATTCTACAGTATGATTAATTACAAAATTAATAAAGATTTGGCATTTCAAATAACTGTCATTTGTGTTATTGTCCAATGAATAACGAATAATAGATAACGATTTATAAATCGAACTATGTAAAGGGTAATACATTCAAACCAACAGCCCGAGTACAAGATTATCTATCCTTCCAATGTATATAAGCAAAAGCAACCTATTGGCCATTTTAATTCTATCCTCCGCAAAATCATATTCTAGTATACATGCATTTTATAAATATGCATACTCATAAAAAAATATGGACGCACAAAAGACATATGAACATATAGATACATATAAATATATATGTAATTTGTTCTTTGTCAATAAAATATTTAAGCATTTTTTAGACATTTTATACAATAACAAAAATGAAAAATTGTCCAAAAAGTCTCAAATCCAGTGGCCAATTCAATCACAAACCTTTGAATTTTGTCAATTTAGTCAGAAACATTTTGATAATATGCTAATATAATTTTTCCAATCAATTTAGTCAGAAATCGTTGACATGGACACCACCATCCCACATGGCTCAACCAATGCTAACATCAACAACTCTTGCAATTTTTTTAAAAAATTTCTACATTTTTCTTTTTTTTCCTTTTTTTTCTTTTCTTTTCTTTTCTTTTTCCATTCATTAGCCAACTGGGGCCCCGACGACGTCAAATAGGTGAGTATCGCAATGCACTTGTCTGTGGCTAACAACCCCGCCAAGCAGAATTTCAATGAAGGAAAAAAAACAAAAAAGCAAAGGAAAAATTCAGAAAAAAATTCAGAAATTTTAAAATAAAAAGGAAATTTCATCCACATAAAAATTTTCTGCCAAAATTGCAAAAGGACTTGCAAATCCTCAAAAGATTTAGGATTAAATTGAAAAAATTGAGAAGTTTAGAACTGAACTAGCCATCATTTTTACCACAAAAAAAAAAAAACTAGCCATCATATAATAGGTTTAGGACTTTTTGGACAATTTTCCAAAATAAAATTCAACCAAAATTAGTCGTTAGAATAAATATTTAGATTTGCATGCACTTAAAAAATAGAATTAGATTCTAACTTGATAGAAGTTATAATCTATGTAAAGTTTGTGGAATCAATTCGAGTTGTGGTAAATCAAATCTTAACTCTAGCATAAACCAAATGACGTTGCTTGAGAGCATAGGAATTATTTTTTTATTATCTATTATCAGTCATAAATTTTTGTATATTTTTCATAAAAAAAAAAAATCCATTTCTTTGTATTTGAAAAACGAATACCTGGTCAATAACCTAGTACAAAGGTCAATTGAGACATGCCTCAATCATTTTTTATTGATCTGCACTTGTCTTTGGAGATGATACCACAGATAATCCATATTGGAATTGCTCTTTCGGTGAGGTAGGTGGGGTTGGCATTTTGCAGTTTTCCATTTGAAAGAGAGGAGGCAGTAGATGTAGAGAATAAAATGGTCAATATTTCAAAGAACGTAGTTAAATAGAGCCAAACAATTTTGCCTATTTATTAAGTTAAAATAGTACATGGACATCAATGCAATCTCATGAAATTTAATTTACTTAAGTTGGCAGTCAAAAAAGAGCTAATTAGCCTCTCATATTTGCATAAAAGCTAAATTGAATCTAACCCTACTAAATTATAACCTTTTCATAAATTCAAAGCCAAATATAATCATTAGGTACACTTACCTACCTTATGTGTTGGGGCAAGTGAAACTTGGAAAAACGTATCCACTTTCGTGACTTTTAATTATTTTACTGAAAATACGATTATTTGAAATTATTTAGGCGCTTTTGCAGCACAGAGAGAGAGAGAGAGCCAAAGGAATTTTAGGAATGTAAACTAGCACCAATATCATTTAGGTTAACCAGTTGATGTGTGATTAGAAATACTATAATCAGAATTAACATTTAAGAGATTACCAAATTTTATGGATGTAAGTGGTCAAATGTAAAGAGGTCTCAGGACATGCATTGATCCTTATCTCTTATGCATTTCAAATTCAAACCTCAAATGCTCATTAGACTAAAGCATTAAATGCCAGATTTTGCATTTTTGACTTCCATGAATGGCCTTTGCCTTTTATAGGGATCATTAAAACCGTAATCAGATCACATTAAATACAATGAACGATGAATTTAAACTGATCATTTCAAATATCTAGCCACAACATCTTATTAGCAAATGAACTCCATTTTCGGTGCGACCAAAGGAACATACCCTTACTTCTGCAAGTTTGGAATAAAATTTTATTATAGGCTCCGTAAGAGTGAAGGAGATCACATGTTCACTTGAAAAGCTAGTATGTATCTTGTTAATATTGAAATAATTGTCTAAAAAGTCCTAAACCTATTATACAGTTGTTAATCTAGTCTTAAACTTTTCAATCTGACCAATTTATTCCTAAACATTGTGACAATTTGCAAGTATAGTCCTTCTAGCCAAAATTGGTTGGAAATTACTGATGTGGCCACTAGTCATTCTATGCAACATGGTCATAGGATGGGCGATGCTATATGAACGAATTTTGCAATTTTCTATCTTTTCTTTATTTCATTTTTTTTATTCATTGTTCACTTCCTACAAAGGCCGATAGGGATCATTGGGGCCTTGACGATGGCCAATTGCGGGTGCAAGCCCTTGCCTGTGGCTGGTGAGGGTCATCGGCCATCTTCTAAGATGCAATTAGTGAAAAGAAAAAAAAAAAAATATATATATATATAATCAGAAACTTTATTAAATAAAATTGCAGAAATCGTCCACGTTAACACTGATGGCCATCTTTCATGCGCCATGTAAGATGGCCATCGGTCGCATCAGCAATTTCCGATCAATTTAGTTGGAAAGATTATATTGGTAAATCCTCAAGAGGTTTAAAATTAAATTAACCAAGTTGAAAAGTTTAGACTTAATTGATCGTTGCTTGACAGATTTAAGAATTTTTGGACAATTTCCTATTAATATCCACCATGAAATAAAATATTACATAGGATACTTAAGCCCTTCAGCCCGATTGATCACATGACTTCATATTAATTGCTCTATCCATATTCATTGAGTAAGGCTTCATCAATTGGATCACATGCGTAAAATTTCAAGTACTCTTATGTACACTTTGTTATATGAGGACGAATGTTATCATCACTTTGAAGCATTTACCTCCATTGAGGTTTATACATCAGAACTAGGTCCAACAATTAAAACAAAAAAGGTCCAACAATAAAAATCAAGAAAATAAGGTTCAACCTATCTCTACTAGATCTAGCTACTTATATCGACAGTATTGTATATATATAAACGAAAAATTAGCAAGATACAATACATACATATAATATAACAATCTTTCAAGGAGGATCTTTTTTTTTTTTAATCTATGAATCGTACATGGTGCACAGAGGAAAAATAGATAAAAATAATCGATAATAGAAGTTCAGGCAACTTAAAAAGACCTTGTTTTTAGAATCTTTAAGCAAGGAACTTATCTTTTATTTTGCCATCCTGTTTTATAAAAGCTTGGCCCATTTCAGGTGGTACAAGTTCTAATGCACTTACGAAGTCATTAGTTTGAAGCGACTAGGCTCTTATTCATCTCGAACCACGTGTCTATGGAAGGAGGTGTTCATGTGATATCATTTATAGCGATGCGATACCTTATATCTAAGGCAAGTCGTCAAAAGAAATACTAAAATTGTGACCATTCATGGGTGATTCCTTCCTTTTGAATAACAATTACAATGGCTCTTTCATCAATTAAATGATCGAGATGTTATAAAACTTCACCGCGATCTAACACTTCATGTGGATCAAGACCCCGAAAGAAATACTTAAGAGTGTATTTGTCAGACAATAGGATTTATTCTACATGTACGTCTGTTGCTACTCGACTCCATCAGCCCTCCCTCGGTGGGGAGAGGAAAAGATCAAGTTTAGAAGTACTGGACTATGGGAGTTCCCTAGCAGTACTGTTGACACCTAAATTTTAGCGACCCGTTTAATTATTTATCACATTAAAAAAATAGGGATTAATTTTAACCCCTAAAAAAATATTAGTTAATTAATTAATTGCATAGCATATAGTTTTAGGTGCATTTATTTTAATTTGCATTTACATTGGGCCGGTGACAAATGGGTTCAAATTGATGGTTCTGAATATTAATTTGGTGAATTGGACTAAGCCCACGAAGGGAGTAAATCGGCCCAAGCCCGTATCCTCGGAAAGAATTTACGGATTGATTCGTGCGAGATTTCAAATTTTAGAAGAATCCTCTTGCAATCCTAAAGCAAATATTGCATTTGGAAAAAAGGAATTTTCGTGGATACGGATTTGGAAAAATTAAAACCCTAACCGTGGCCTATAAATAGATTAAATGCGTTGGGTTTGAGAAGGGGGCCACGCACAATAGAATACACGGCCATTGATACAGTCACACGAGAGAGAATAGGGAGGAATCGTAAAGGGCTTCAATCGAGACAAACCTGCGGCGTGGCGAGAGGGATGGTGCTAGGGGGAACATGAAGCACGCCCACACCTCCCAAATCATAGCTGCAGGACCTTGCTTCCACGTTGCTTCAGTCTGTTTGACATTCCATCATCAGTCTCGGTTCTAAAATTGCTGCAGCGCCACCTGCAGCGATTTCTCAGCCCAATAAAGAACCCAGTAATCCGGCGCATTCCAGTCCAGCACCGGCGTCATCTCCAATCTACTGCAACTGCGGTTTAGCCACCGATTATCGTGCATGATTTCCTCCATCACCGAGAAACCGATTTATCCAAGTTGAGGGTTGAAGGCCGCGAGTCCAAGAGTCAAAGGAAGCCACAGCCGTGAGTCCATTAGAAAATTCCAAGAGATAAAAGACAACCGCAAGGAACGTGGAAAGTGGAGACTTCAGTTGGGGCAAGCAACCCAACATCCACGAATAGAGAAGAAGACCATTCTCGGTGATCCTCGAGACGTCGATCTTTGCCTCAAGTCACGAGCAGCTTCCCCGGTGCCATCGTAGCAATGATCTTGCAGTCTTGCCACTGCAGCCGCAAGCCTATTTCCAACCATACAGGAAGGAACAAGTTCTTGGGACTCCTACACTTGCTTGTGGCCGTCCAAGTTCTCTCTGATGCCGAGCAAGCACTGGCGTCAATCTAAATATTTGCTCTTGATCTCAACAAGAAGTAACTCTTGCTGTACATTCCAGTGTTTTGTTCTCGGCAGGTCCTACTTGTGTTGCATGGGTTTTTGCTAAATTTTCAAAGAAGAACACTGATCCAGTGCCACGGTTTGCGAGTTTTTGTTGCGTTGTCTATCAAGTTTCTGTTTTGCTAGTTCTCCCCACCACACACGGCCACCATTGGAGGAGAACCATTATACAGAGGAGACGAGAGTGGAAAAAGTAGTATGGGTCCACCGGTCAATAAGTCAGCAGAAGGAGAGAGGAGGTTGTCTTCTTCGAGAGAGGAGCTTGTCTTCTTCGAGCATCCCTCGACGTCACCGCAGCTCCTTCACCGATGACGTTGCTGCAGCCCCACCGCTGACTTCGTAGCTGCTGTCCTCCGCCCATGGCTACCCGTCCCCGCATCTAGCCGAGCACTACCACGCACCACCGCTGCTGCGACCCGACGCTAGAAATCGCCGCACCACTGTAACATCTCCGGCTGATCCCAAGCATCCCAGCAGTACCACGAATTGTTGAGCCAAGCCTCGAAGATTACTGCTCTCTGTTTTTGCAGGTTTACCGGTGCCCTTGTCTACGTCCAGCAACAAAACCGTGGCGTCTCACGTGTTCCAAAAAGAGGATAAAGTTGCCGCAGATGGAAAGGGATCACAATTTGGTCAAATAAGTGCAATCGGTGAATTTGTCTTCTGTTGAGTTTTGTCTCGTACTTACAACTTGTGGGTTTTATGGTTTCACTTCATGCAAGAAGAAGATTAATTTTAGGCCAGGAGCTCATGAAGAATTTAGACGTGTGGAGACATTCTTTAGTGGAAGAATAGAGAACTCTCGACCGCGAGTACACCGCTGGCCAACCTTGGTCGTAGGTCGTGAGTAGCCGTTTGAGGATCGGAATTCGGAAGCCAATATTCGAATTAGGTAAAAATCTTATCTATTTTGATTTTCGAAAATTCTGTTTCCTTATTTGATAAATTCGTTGATGCCCATGATGGAAATTTCCGATATGCTGAGATATGTGAAATCTTGAGTAGCCTTCTAAATTAGGAAATCTTCCTAATTTCGCAACGTGCATATGATTGACAGTCTGATTTCACGCTCGAAATACGACTCGCAATCGCACAGAAAAATCGCCAATCTAATCTCACGCTCGAGATACGATTCGCGATTTTATTTGAAATTGGCCAATCCGATTTCATGCGCGAGATACAATTCGTCAATTTATTTCCAAAATGGACATGGATGATATATTGCCTAATTTGTTGCCGTGATGTTCTTGATGTCTTTATTTTGATCGCTCCCGTAAAAGAAAGGCAAGGAAAAAAAAAACTAAGTTAGATTAGGTTCGTTTTAGAATATTCCTCGTTTTAGGGTTATCTTGCATGATTAGAATAGGAAATTTATTTATTTCGAATTTTTGAAAAAATCAAAAATCCAAAAAAATGCATTCGTTTAGGATGTTAGTTGCATGTTTAGTTATGTGGCAATTTTAAATTTTGAATTTTATAAAAATAAAATAAAATATCATGCATGTGTCATGTAGAATTAGGACATTCTTTACACGTCATTGCATGTTAGGATTGCATATTATAGGTTTAGATAATTTCTCCTAAATAGATTGCATGCTTATTAGGAAAATAAAATTCATGTGCACGTCATATAGAATTAGTTTCATACAACGCACGTCATTTAGTGATTTTTGTTAGATGCATTTAATTAGAAATTGTCCGTCATTAGAATTAGGTCATTAGATTAATTTAGATTGCATATTTAAGTGTTGCATTTCTTTAATTTCGAATCTCATGGAAAATAAAAAAAATTATTTAGAATAAATCATCTCATGCTTAGGATAAACTATATGCTTAGTTATGTCATATTGCTTAGGTCATATAGCTAAGTCATGTTGCCATGTCATATCATTTCATGTTAAATTAGTGGCATGCATTGCATATTGCATGATTCTCATTAGTTAAGTGAAAACAAAAAAGAAAAAAATCGCGTATTAATTAGAAATCATATTTAGGATTGTTGATGTGAATTCTAAACTAACAACGCAGATGCTTTCGTTGCTATGAGGTAAGTCCCTACATTTTTTTTATTTGCTTTCTTGGATGTTAAATTGGCGGTTTGCGCACCCGCATGATCGTCTCACATGTTAGGGAAATAATTTTAAAATCAATTCAAACTGCTTGCCAAACATTTTTCAAAATAAAAGAAAAATGTACCGAAAGGGCGTTAGAGAAATCTAGCATAATCAAGTCCCCGAACTCATAAATCTCTGGTTCGTAGAAGTAAAGTGAATTTCCCATTACTTTACTTGGGTTTCTAATCGACCCACCAAAAATAGATTAGTAGCGACTCCTAATTAAAAAATTTGCATGTTAAGAATTTAAACCAAAAGTCGCGAATTGGTATGGGCTTGGAAGAGCCCGAGTTAAGTTTAGGCTTAACAATCCATTAGCCAAAACCTAGGTGGTTCATAACCCGAAAAATTTGGTCGCGACAAGTACGTGTCCCAAATGACGTCATCACCTTGTCTTTCGGAATTGACCATGTGAGTTTGCTCGATCATGGTCATGAGCTCTCCCAAACTCGTACCCCACATGATAGTGGAAAGTATTGTGATTTGCACTCACACGATCGATACACCATGAAAAAGAAGATCGGATGTGAATATCATATTTATGGGTATCATTACCATAGTAGCCCTCCCAATAATACTCTCAACATAATGATGGCATCACTTCATCCTTTAGGAGATCTCCACATCGGATATGCAAATTATGGTGAATCTCGTTGTGACACCCAGATTTTTGGGTTTTAATTTCTACTGGATAAATAGGGTCGTTTTCGTTCAATTGAAGCCATGGATTGTGAAATTGAGATGCGAGATGAGCTATTGGATGAGGAGAATATTTAATGGAAGCATTGAGGCCGATTGAGATGAATTTAAAGTAAATCAAGTGATTAATGGAAGCCAATTGTTTCAAAATTCGTATGCCCATAGAACCAAAAATTTAAATTACCTTAAAGCTTCTAGAAGGGCTACTTTTGGCAAGGAAAATGGAGTGGAAGACAGCTAGATTGGTGGGGCCAGAGAGAGAGAGAGAGAGAGAGAGAGAGAGAGAGAGAGAGAAGAGGAGAAAACCGGTTTCCCCTCTTCCTCCGTCGGGCATCTCCATCTTCTTCCTCTTTTCTTTGGCTTTCTCCTTCAACAGCAACGGAAGACCAGCAAAGCAGAAGCAGCTGCCGTCGCCGCCTCTCGCCATCGTCGTCGCACGCCCGCAAGCACCGAAGCTACTCGCGCACTCGAGCCCATCGCCATGCTGCCGTCCGCGCATCTTCGCCCCTTCTCCCTCCTCTGGTTTGAACGAAGTAGAAACAGGGACAGCAGCCATGTCGCTCGAACCGGAGCCGCCATCACCGCGTCGCGCCGGAGTCGACCGCCGCGTGCCCTCCGCCTCTCCCCCTGCTGTTCAGCCGTCTCTTTTCCTTCTTCGGTGTACCTTGAAGACTCGGAATCCCAACAGATCTGGGACGGACGCTGGAGCAGCCAACGCCGCACGCGCGACGCCACCAACCTCCGCCTGCTCGACCGCACGCCGCCACTCCGCCGTTCGCCGTCGTGTTGCCTTTTGTCTCCCTCTCGCCCGCTCGAAAGCCGTTCGCCTCATCCTGTTGAGCTGCCGCCTCTGTCCAGCCTCTGTTTTGCCTCTGTTCGGTCCCGTTCAGCCACCTACGGCCGCCGCCCGACCTCCTCCGGCCACCGTGAAGCCTCGCCTAAGTCTTGTTCAGCCTCTCCGTCCATCTAGGTCTGTTGTTGCTTCAATCCGAGCTTGGATCCGCCCCCAATCAGCAGCAAACAGAGAGTGCAGAAAAATGGGTATGACAGTGGGTTTTGGCCCGTTTTGGCCGCCTTCCCGAGCTCGGATGCTCAGCCCGCTTTGGGAAAAGTTGATCCTCACGTCGAGCCCGTCGTTTTGAGTGAGTTTTACTCACTAATGCCTTCTTAGTTTGCTAATTACGCTTAAAGGTTGATTAGTGTTAATTAAGTGTAATTAGGTTGTTATATTAGAATTGATTAGTGATTATTAGTTAATTGATTTGCATATTAGTTGTGTGATTAGTGTAATTAGATAGAGAATTGCTTGTAGTATTTATTGGATGCTTCTTGGGACTTTTCCCATCCCTTATTGGGTGTTAATTAAGCGATTCGGGCCTAAGTGGTATTTTTAGGAATTTAATATTAATTTTCGAAATTAATTATTTAATTATTAATTTCCCGGAAATTTAACTGGAATGGCCAGTGACCGGGATTTTATGCTGATGATGGTGGTGCAGACCGTTTATTTATTTGAGCTGTGCTAAATTGGAATTATTGTGTTTATTTATTTATTTTTCGGAATTAAATTAATTATTTATTTATTTTCCGAAAATTCAACTTGGATGGCCAAGGACCGGAATATTATGCTGACAACCGTGGTGAAGTCCATTTATTTAATCGGGCCTTATTTTGAGCTAAATTGAATTTTAATATTTAATAATTAATTTTCGAAATTAATTAATTATTAAATTATTTTCCGGAAATTAATGCTGAGGTGACCGTCGACCGGAATTTCGTGCTGATTGTCGTGGCGCAGTTCGTTTGTTATTCGAGCTCTACGTTATATGAAATTAAATAAATTGTGATATTTTAGGGATTTCCCCTGAATTGATTGAAATTGAGTGAAATTGAATGATTGATTCGTAAATGGCCGAGTTTGTTTATTTAAACTTTATAATGCTTTGATGAGCTGTAAAGTGGAGAAAGTCGTGAGAGCTAACTGAGAATTCTATTGGCTAAGACTGATCAAGTACGAAGTATAGACAGGCGTGGTTCGGTGATTAAGGGTATCATTGTGCGAAAACGACACCTTAAAGAACATACGTAGACTGTCTATGACTTATGGTAGGCGTGGTTCGGTGATTAAGGATATCACTGTGCGAAAACGGCGCCTTAAAGAACGCACGTAGACTACCTATGAATCATGACAGGCGTGGTTCGGTGATGAAAGACATCACTGTGCGAAACGGCGCCTTAAAGAACGCACGTAGACTGTCAGTGATCTGTGACCGATGACGGGCGTGGTTCGGTGATGAGAAATATCATTGTGCGAAAACGGCGCCTTAAAGAACGCACGTAGACCGTCTGATACCTATGTCACCTTGGCGGAAACGACACCCGAGAGCATTGATGGAGCTCTGTGACTAAGTGTACTATTGGAGGTTATGTGGGATGGAGTGAATGACCTAGAAATGATTTGACTGACTAGTAATCGACTAGGTCGATTGATCGATGATTCGATCTGCGTGTGATTCAATGTGATTGATCACTGCCTTGATTTGATGTTGCGAATTGATTGATTGAATGGAAATGACCGTGAGTGGTCTTGTTGGCGTGTAATCGATTAAGTCGATTAGATCGATGCTTCGATCTGTGATGTTATTGCTTGGGTGCCTGTTTGATTTGTGCTAATATGCAAGTGGAATCTAAGGCCAAGATAAGTCCTCTGACTCATGTTGTGCATAGGCAGCCCTAAGGTGTATTAGTTTACTAATCGGGTCTTAGGGGGTAGAACTTGCTGAGACGTTGTCTCAGTAGTTATTGAATAACCATTTCATGACCCGGATGAGGAGCTTAAGGAAGAGGAACTTGATGAGGAAAACCCTGATGAGGAACTCGAAGAGGAGTATCAGAAGGAGAATCCCGAGAATGATTTAGAGTAGGATCCTAATGACGTTTGCCATAGAATCAATTTGAATAGAAACCAGTTGTTTTAGTAGGGCTTGTATATGATCATAAGGATGTGGTTTTCAGGTTCAGGTTTCTAGTCCTACTTGTATATCCCATTGCTTTATTGTCTGGGGATTTTTATAACTGCTTCCGCATGTGCATATATAAATGAAAGGGTTGGCGATACATAGTCCTGGGATATCGCATTTTTAAATCGACCAAAAGTAAGGGATGTGTGCGTGCCTGAGGGTCGGGACGTGACACTCGTCAAGACCCATACCCCTCATGACTGGTTTATTTATTATCTATGAGTTGTTTAAGACAACCTAGATAAAAGTTAGAAATCGCCACTAGTTTTATTTTTGGGGGGTCAGCTAGGGTCAGGAGTGGTACATCAATATTCACACAACTAAAGATTCTAGGGTTCAGGATATTGGATTTTGTTAATATTTCTATTAGCGTCATTTCGATACCTAACAAATTTGTCGTGTTTCCTAAGATGTCCATGCATGTCTTTTTTACTTCTTCTTCTTTTTCTTTTTTCTTTTTTGAGTCAATGAAACTAACTAAGTGATCATGCATGAGTGGTCAATTTCATACCAATCTATTTCTATTAAAAGAGGGGAAAAAACATACGATTGAAATTTAAAGATAGTGTGGTAAGTAAATACTCAAGAAAACAATTTAAGGAAAGCGGTAAATCTAACATGTAATCCTAAACAAAAATAAATCCAGAAGAAAGAAAACTTGCAACTAGTCGAGCATTTATAGAATACCAGATAACCCAAAACATATATCGGGGAACAAATGATACAAAAACAAGGTTGGATTGGACAATGACTATCCACCTTCTTCATGTCTCGAAGGACCTCCACCTCTAGGGACCTATTCTAAACATAATCTAAAACTAAGACTAGGTACATAAATTGGGAAAGAAACAATCAACATCACCAAAAACGATCACAATCATAAAGCTAACAAGAACAATCGGGGAATTGAAATAATATGCAAAATTGATCAAATTTAGCCTTGCGGTCAACCTTTGTGATTCATGCGACAATCCCTATAGGACACCTACCTCAATTCATTTTTTAAGGCTCATAGTTATTGGTCACCATTTGTCTTCTCGCATAGCAACTAATGCTAAGAACCCCTAAAAAAAGTGCTAAGGGTATCCTGAAGGTATCCCACAAACTCATGCATTGCACCTATACATACATCAAAAATCACATGCATAGCAGAAAGTAAACACGCAAGAAGGCCCTTGGTTCTCAATTAGTCAAATAATTTTAGTGAGTGGACATTAGATCACTTGTTCAATCGACAAGCGCCAAGCACAATCACAAGTGTTCAATGAAAGTAAAGACATAAAAAATAATAATAATGGGTTCGGGTGATGCTCAAAAGTCATTTAAAAAATGATTCATAGCAAGTTACGAGAGAAGATACTAATGACATAACAAAGTTGTGCCATGGTTATGGAACATTTAATCATCAAGGCTAACTTGGGTGCATCATATGCACTATGATCGAGCTTTGCAGAGGCTCTAAATATATTCCAAACCTTAAACAACATCAATGTCAAGCCAAAAGCATAATTGGAAAATTTAGAATGCAAAACATTACATGAAAGTTTTGTGCGTGAGCATCGCTTGAACTAAAACCAAGCTCAAATCAACAAGAACATGAAATTTCAGATGGTTTCATGACGTTCGACTCATTTGAAAAACATGATGTCGACACCTAAATTTTGGCGACCCATTTAATCATTTATCGCATTAAAAATTAGGGATTAATTTTATCCCTGAAAAAATATTAATTGCATAGCATATAGATTTAGGTGCATTTATTTTTAATTTGCATTTTTTGCATTTATTTATTGGATCGGTGACGGGTGAGTTCGAATTAGTGGTTCTGAGCGTTAACTTGGCAGGCCGAACTAAGCCCACAAAGCGAGCAAATTAGCCTAAGCCCGTATCCTTGAGGAGATATGATGAGTGCATCTTTACAGGATTTGAAAATTGAAAAAAAAAAAAAAACCTTTTGCAATCCTGAATCTTATCAAAAATAAATATTGCGTTCGGAAAAGCAAATATTGCGTTTAAAAAAGAAATCTTTATGAATATTGACTTGGAGAAAAATTAAAATCCTAATCATTGGCCTATAAATAGTTTGTTCGCGTAAGGTTTCGGAGGGCCACTTAATAGAATACACGGCCATTGATAAAAACACACCAAGGGATACACACGTGAGAGAGAAGGTTGGCGGAGCCTCCCCCACAATCCATTGTTCTCCTTGCCGTCCGTCGATCGTGACACCTATCATTGCGCCGGTGCTGCCTTGTTTGATGATATCCATCAACAACTTTGCTTGATAGTCAATACCTCCGTGCATCGCATCGTGAAGCGGAAGCATCATGTCGATCCGCTGCACCTCACCAGCTGAGGCCACGCATATGGATACATACGGCCAAAAAAGGAGAGTATTTTCTATTCTTTCTTGCAGGTTCTGAAGGTACACGGAGAAAACTCGCTCACCTCATTGGAGAGCACGCCAAAAGGGGGCCATAAATTCGGAAGGAAAGAAATTTGACTCTGAGAGCACAAGAGAGAAATCACGTGAGGGGAGGGGCTGGCTTTCTCTTTGTGATGGTCTTTACATTTACGTGACACATGCCGCATGTTGTGTTCCATGTGTTCAGTCAAGCTTTGACTCTACTTGTGCCGTTTTTTTTGCTTTTGTCGTTGAATATATCGGCGCAATTTCGAGCAATTCTCAGCAATAGCCACCGCGATCCAGGCGAGTCTTCAGTCCTCACAGCATTCTTGCCGCTGCACCTCGTGCCGTTAGCGGACTTTGCTGTCTCGGAGCTTCATCATCAATCTAAACCAGCCCGAGCGAGCTACTAAATTCTCTAACATTCAGGAGAAGCCTAGCGAGTTTTCCCTTTCTCTCCAGGTCCATCGACGACGCCACTCGCGTTTCGGTCTCCCTCATGGAACCGGTTAAATTTTGCTGAAGAAGATACACCTCCCTCTCCATGCCGGCCCGGAGTTGCTGCACCATGAGCGACAAGAGGCTGAGCGCACTGTGAGCCGAGCCGTGTCCTCACTGAAACAGAACAGCAAAGTTTCTATTTTTGCGGGGCTCCCATGATTTCTTGCTGTTCCGAGAAGCTCACCTAGCCGACCCTCACTCGGAGCACACTACCAGCGCCACCACCGCAACCTTTCCTTCGTCGATCACCACAGCGTTGGTCCATTAGTCGAGAATCCTTATTGGCCGAGAAACCTTTGAGCTGTCATCGTGAGTCCAGGAGACGAATTTTGTTCGATTATCACAACCTGTCGGCCAAAATAAGGAGCTTCAACTGAAATTCATGGCCACGTGATCCAGAGCAGTGAATTTCAAAGAAAAATACAGCATCAAGGAAGGTGGAAATTTGAGATCTCAGTTGCATTAAGCAACGTGACGTCTGCAAATCAAGAGCTGGTCCGTCACCAAAATCTATTACCAGGTTTCGTTCGCAAGTCCAAATCCCACATTGGCGGTTCTCTCTCTTCGACAATAATGAAGCAAAACCCACCTCACACCCGATCTCCACCATGACGTCCCCGATGTGAGCCGTTTCGCTCACTGCTGGTCATGCCGCATCATGGAGCTGGTTCAAATCCTGGTCACCCCTTGCAAGCCTTCCGTCATTCAAATTTGGAAACGGTATCCAAGCGATATTGCAATTTAGGTAATAATTTTCATCAAATTGATCTTTGTATATTTTCATTGCCTAATTTGTGAAATCGCTATCTCATATAAATCTTTAAACAATGCTATCGTATCTACAACACAAAATATCGAGTATTTTTTTAAATTAGGGATTAATCCCTAATTTCACAACATGCATACAATTAACAATCCAATTTTCGCGCTCGAAATCTGATTCGCAATCACACGGAAAAATCATCAATTCGATCTCACACTTGAGATTTGATTTGCGATTTTGTTTAAAATTAGCCAATCCGATCTCATGAACGAAATATGATTTGTCAATCTTGATTTGGTGTAATGTTGTTTGAGTAGATTTTGTTCTCGTAAAAGAAAACCTAAAAAAAATTGAGTTAGATTAGGTTCATTGCTTGTTTTAGGGTTATTTTGCATGTTTAGAATAGGAAATTTAGTTATTTCGAATTTTTGAAATAAAAATTAAAAAATAATAATAATTTAGGATGTTAGATTTTCTTTTCGGTAATTTAGATATCACGTTTAATTATGTAACTATTTTAATTTCGAATTTCATAGAAAATACAAAAAAAAAATGTGCTAGAATAAATCAATATCATTCTCTAGGATAGATTGCATGCTCATTAAGAAAACACAAAAAATTTCACTTATGTCATATAGTTTAGGTCATATTGCCATATCATATCATTTCATGTTAGATTGGTAGCATGCATTGCATCAAGCATGCATTAAATAAGTGAAAAAAAAAATTAAGTGTTAATTAGAAATCATATTTAAGACTAACGATGTGAATTATGATCTAACATTGCAGATGCTTTCATTGTCTTGAGGTCACTCTTGCAATTTATTCATTGCTTTATCTAGGTGTTAAATTGGTGTTTTGCGCACCCGTATGAACACTTCACATGTTATTCAAGCTACCTACCAAACATTTTTTTTTTCAAAATAAAAGAGAAATGTACCGAAAGAGTATTAGAAAAATCTAACGTAATCAAATCTCCGAACTCATAATCTTTCGTTTGTAGGAGTAAAGTAAATCTCCCGTTACTTGGTTTCTAATCGACCCATCAAAAATAGATTAGTGGCGACTCCTAGTTAAAAAATCATTTGCATGTTATAAACTTAAACCTAAGTCGTGAATTGGTATGGGCTTGGAGAGCCCGAGTTAAGTCTAAGCTTAACAATCCATTAGCAAAACCTAAGTGGTGCACCCGAAAATTTTGTCGCAACACGTGATAAATTGTTTTTTGTTTTTTGAAAATTTGTGTACATAAAGTTCAGAAGGTAAGGATCAAATAATCTTAATCCATTATGCAAGTTATCTTGAAAAAATTCTAGAAGAAAATCACGGCAGTGGATTACAACAAAAATCGTAGAACGGGACAAATAAGATCAACTCAATTGAGAAGGAATCCGTGGATAATTGGTTCCAAGACAATTACCCAACATCAAGCACGTCATGAGGAACAATTTCATGAGAAAAATTTTCCAATGTGAGCTATGTAAGAATTTATAAAAATTCAAGAAAGCATGGCATCACATCAAAAATGTAACAAGACAACGGGGTATCATGGCAGATCAATAGTGATTTGACCTAGTAAAAAAAATCTAAAAAATATGAAATTTTCACCACAACATAGATAAGAGAAAGACTAACAAACTTTATTGAGGACTCGACCTTATAATTCTTAATAAGAAAATCATACAAAAATAAAAATAGGACAGACTCGCAAGAGCAAAACATGGATTCTGAATTTCACTTGAGACAGAAATAGAAGACAGGTCAAATGACATGCAAATTATTCAAATTTGGTATCATCAAAAAGATTAAGACAAACCCTAAGACTTTCTAAGAGGTGATGAGTCCAATTTGAGTTAAATTCATGGTCAAACAGCGACAATCGCAAAGGTGTGCAAATCAGCCACAAGCAAATCAAAAAGTAATGCATGATTAATGACTTATAAGACCACCTAAACAATGCATAAAAAATGTGAAACTCACATGACCTAGGGCTAATGTGGTGGTCAAATTTGGTTAAGACAATAACCCTAAATCAGAATGCAAAAAGTCACATGAATTCTTTTTTCGGTCAATCCTACTCTATTCCTACTCTAACGCTCACTCTCAGATTTTTGTCCTACCTCCTTGCAAGACGTGGGAGTCGAAACCCACTCTTGAAACTATATCGTCCTCACCCCAACCCTCTTGAGAAGGTCGGGATTCAAACCCCCCACCTCCCCCTTCATTTACATCGAAAGGTGCTTTGTCATTTAATTCAAAATGCAAAGCAATTTTAGTTATTATTTGCCAACTTGATGTACGGTTTTCATATAGTAAATGACATTCAAATGGGGCATGCCATACGTCACTGTGAAGCTTGCAAGTGCTCTTAACATGTCTTGAAGACTCAAGACCTAATTTGGCTCTTAAGGAGCTCAATGAAGATGTTTTCATGGGTTCATGATCAGCATTACTCACAAGTATAGCACAAAACATGAGTGATTTCGATGACTTAACGACATGCTAAAACTCTATGAAATAGTATATATGTAGAATGCAATGTCATGAGCATTTCTCGTGAGACACCTAGACCTAATTTGATTCACATAAGCCAACATAAAAATGACAAAACTGAACCGTGCAATAACCTTCACAAGTTGCAGCAACATTAATACATCTTCGCACGCAAAATCGACATAGTAAATGACAATCATTTGGTGCAAATTATACCTAGCTAGAAATTTTGTAATGCATACTATAACTCTTATGAAGGATGGGATCTAATGGACACATTTAAGACCTCATTTCAGAGCAAACATAGGCCGAACTCAGAACAACACAGACTGACTTAACAACGATTTTTCAAAGTTTTGCCTAACCAAATCAATTCCAAAAATTATGAAAAAAAAGATATGATATTACCATGATATTTTTTATGAAGAAAAAATCTCCAAAATCCAAACACAAAAATTAGTAGAAAAATAGTAAACAAGCAATTCGTTCAAAGATAGAACATCAAAACAATGCACAAACACAGCAAAATCGACAAAATTCCGAGGCATAATTTAGGTATCAAATGACATCCGCTCGGGGCCTACAGCCTGTTAAATCGAAGCTTGTCAAATGTAGATCACATGTGTAGAACAATTCGAGGTCAAAAAAATGATGTTTATAACCTCAGATCAGTCTCAACATAGAGTCAACCTCAAGGCTATGGTTTTTGCAGACCAAGATAAACAAAAAACAATCAAGTTCAAACACATCTTCAATCACTATAAACTCATCACATGTCATCATTTAATATCTAAAACTTCACATCTAAGTGTAAAACATGATCGTGGGTTTGAATCCTAACCACGATCGACTAGCTCGATCTCGCTTCATCAGATTCATGATTCAAGTATTACCTTTTTGTGTTTTCGTTGAACTCAAATGCAATCGGACGACAATCAGACCTTCGGATCACTTCACAAGCTTTGAGGGACATCAGACATCAGACTAATTTTGAGGATTCGTAGGAGAGCTGCATCGAGCAGTTGAACCACTGTTCACAAGCTGAAGTAGATCAGTCCGATTCGGATTGGTTTTGGACCGCCAGGAAGGATTGGGCCACCGGAGGCCGAAGATGGTGGTGCCACACCAAGGGCCACCAGTCAACCATGAACCGACGGTCGTCAGTCAGTCATGTGTCACGGGCCTAAAGAGAGTCGACCCGCGAGGGCCCGTGACACATGCACATGAGGGAGGAAGGCCAAGAGGAAAGAGTGGGAAAGAGAGGGAAAGAGAGATTTTTAGAGAGAGAAAATGTATCTATAGATCTGAAATTTTATCAAAATGAACCCCCTAAAGTTTTGGAGGGAAAATCCTTATATAATCTTAATTAAAGGTCAAATCTTGACTGTCGATTTAATCCGACGGTCGAAACTTGATCTAATGGTCTAATTAAGCTCATTAGGGGTCAATCTTAATTAAAATGTGACCCACAATTGATCAGGTGGTTTTGATTCACAAAAACGAGTTTAAACGTTTAAACGCAAATTACAATTAGAGTCAATTTTGTTATTTCACGAAATTCGGGGGTGCTTTCGTAAAATCTGAACACCCAAGGGACGTAGGAATAAAGTGCACATGACAAGGAGCTGATGGGCGGTCGTCGGCGATCAAGAACTATCTGGCAAAGGGCCGAACCAACCTATCTTGCCAGTGGCCTATTGGACCAGTTCAAACCAGTTCAATCATCTTGGTCAATTCTGGCTTATCAGTCCTTAGGGGCTAAATTTTATGCAATTTAATCTCTAAACAGCCAAATTAATAAGAAAACTTACTCAATTTGAATGAAAACAATCCAATTCTAAAGGGACTAGGCCAAATAAATTACATAAATGTGATCCACTGATTTTCTATTGACCTAATTGCTTGATTATCAAAAAAAATAATGGATCTATACCATGGATACACATAATTGACATTACAGGCCAAATCGAACAATTTCACAATTTCTTAATTAAAATCGCAAATTAATCGAAATTGAATTCAATTAATATTGCGAGACATCTATTCAATTAATTTTACATGCTTAAAATAACATAGTGCATTCAAATTAACCTTGAATTGATGTCATAACTCTTATCCTAAAAATGAATCAAGGTTTAATAATAAATTGAACCTTGATTTGTGAAATTAAACATTATTCTCAAATGTGTCAACTTAAATTTCTTCGATTGAAGCTCATTCATTTGGTTTTCCTATATCCAAGAAGGTGGAATTCCTCAAATTGGAAAGTTCTCAAGTAAATCTCTAAAAATGGCAGATTCAGATTTATCTTGAGAAAATGAGTGGAATGAAAGTGCCCATTCGCAAATTATAAAGAATTAATTCAGACTCCCTAATTAGGGCTAGAAGTGACAATTCACATTTCGACACAACCGTTGTTGAAACTAAGTGAACGAGTGAATGAGAAATAGTTTCTAGATCAAATGTTGTAAAAGAAACTAGAACTAATTATTACTAGAATGAAAGTAATTTTATTTTTTGTCAATTTCAAACCTAAAACCAAAAAATTCGAGAAACAAGATTCTTAATCAATTTTTACAAAATTTTCGACACTAAAGTGAAATGTTTTGTGATTTTTTTATTTTTAAATTTTTTTGGTCTAAGATTTAATCAAAGTCAACTTGACTTTTCTTAAAAGGTTAGTTTATGTGTCAAACTATTGAAATTTTCAAAAATTAATTTGGCAAAAGTTAAATTAAGATCATTTGATATCTTTATGTGCAAAAAAAATCAACATTTTACTGGGATTGACTTTTGGTCAAAGGAATTGACCAAAAAGTTAACTCAAAAGTCAATCGTTTGACTTTTTGTGTTTTCAATGAAAATGAATAGGAAATTGTCTTAAAATGACACAAAATGCTTCGGGGAGTTGAAAATAAGCGTAGATCCGGAGATTCCCGAGTAGATCAACCTTTTGAACTGGAACAACATTTTTTTGTCAAGAAATAGGCTCCATCAAAATCAAAAACCCTAATCTCGATTTTTTTACTTTTATTGACGTGTCAGTTAAAATTAGGTGTCAACAACGTCCAATGTCATTTTGGGTTGTATATGCTCACACAGACGATGATATCAATACTATAAGTAAGCGAATTTGTGACGCCTCAAATTCGCACATGGAGTGTGAGGGAGATGGTTGAATGATACACAAGTAACAATTCAACATGAAAAATGGTCGTTACTTGAGTTTTTCTTTTGAGGGTTTAGCCAAGTGAAAATGAGACGGGTTATTATGTTCTTTTGTATTTGTTTCCTTAAAAGAATGCAAACAGCTTCGTAGAGAGAAATTACAGAGGTGTAAGGATACAACGATTTATGAATTATTCCACCTTGAAAGTAAGAATTTCAGGATAAGTTCATTAGAAGACTTAAAATTTATTATCAAACTACAATAAACTCTTAAACTTAAAAATAGTCCAATCAAGTCAAAAACTTATCCAAATAGTGCAATCAGGTCGCTTCATTAAGTAAATTTATTTAATTGTCAAAAAGAATTCCACATCCATAAATTTCATTAATTTCTCTCTCCTAGTTGACTTTAAGGAGCTAATGGTTGTTCCAAAAACACTAAAACGACATTATTAGATCCACCAACTAAGCCCACTCACGTTTAAACGACATTATCAAATCCCATCATTAATAAGATTTATAGGAAATTGGGGAAAAGGGAGAAAAAGAAAATTTGGGTGGAAAATTTTTAAACGTTGAAAAATTTTCTAGTGAGGAAAAAATGGACGATGTAAAACAGTGGAGATTTTCTTTGCATTTTCCTCTCCCACCTTGCTCCCATATATAGCAGGAAGCTTTAAAACTTGTATTAAGCACCTAGAGATTGGAAAATAAATTCAAAAGCAAACGATAGTGCCAAAAGATATAAAAAAATTAATTATTTGATTTTATTCTTAGTTTGATAAGTTTTTTTTTAAATTAAATAAACTATATCATTTATTTCATTCTTAGCAAAATAGAGTAGGTTGATCTAAGTTAACTATGTCGATTTATTTGTATTATTTAAATAAAGAATGATATTGTTCGAGAATACAGTTTTGAAATGATGTTTAATAGACTATGTCATTTAAATAAATATATATATATATATCTATTGAAGATAGTTTCTCTTTATTTATATTTAAATTCAAGAAAATTTTGAAGTTTCAGGTCAAAATCGATAAACTAATGCTTATTGATCTCGCGTGGGACACATGGTAAATTTATTTCATGTGCCTTACTATGTGGCCTTCATGGAGACACACTAAAGTGCCACATGGTGACCACATAGAGTTGGAAAGTCCCATAACTTTGACCTTTTATATGTTTTTGCGTGGAGAAGATAATAGATTGGTGCATTAGAAATTCAAGATAGAATTATTTTTTCCTTCAATCACTCTTTTGATTTGTAAGTTACAAATTGGACATCATTATATGCAAAATAACTTGATACAAAAAATTATTTGAGAAAATTGTTGAAAAAGTCCAAAACATATTATACGGCGGATCAATTGAGTTCTAAATCTTTTAATTGTGCTAATTTAATCCTAATTTTTTTTACGATTAGCTAATTTAATCATAAACCTTCCAATTGGACTAACTTAATCCTTAACATTTTGTCGATTTGCCAATTTAGTCTTTTTGGCCATATTTTGACGTAACGATCTAGTAAGCATTAACCATCGTACATGATATGACCAACACTGACATTAAATAATTTTCTAATTTTTTTTCCTTTTCATTTCATTTCTTTTTCTTTTCCTTTTTCCCTCTGTTGGCCATTGCCAAGCCTTGTTGACAGTTGGCAAAGGTCGCCGGAGGAAAGAAGAAAGAAAAAAGTAAAAGAAAACATAATAAAAAAATTGTAACAACTTATCTATGTTAGCGTTGGTCGTGCCATATAGCACAGTCGATGTCCATATTAGCGATTTTATGGCCAAAATTGATCGGAATAACTATTGGTAAAAGATTTATGATTAAAAACATTATGATTAAATTGGAAAAATTGAAAGGTTTAAAAAAAAATTGACAAAATTAAAATGTCTAATACTAAATTGACCATCGGACAATAATTTTTCTTACAAATGTGGGTAACTGTTACTGCCAATGATGAGGGTAACTCAAGGAAGTTTTCGATAATATGTTTGGAAAGATAAAAAACCTAAGGACAAAAACCTTCTCCTCCCCTCTCCTCCCCGGAAGTCATATTTTTTTTTTTTTTTTTGTTAATTTCACATTTGTGTGATATTGATATATAGAATCCACCAATACGGTAAGCAATTTCTGACAAGAGACATTTACACGAGACATGCGCGATAAGGTAATTTGAGTTCTGGTCAAGTTTAATCATGTCGTGTCATAAAATGGGTCAAACTCGTTTATACACAATGCATTAAATTTTGTTGCTCGCTGGTTGACCCTAATACACATTTGGATACATCAACATACGTTAAAACACATTTTACACATCGGCATTTGTACAAGAAACTACATTTTGAATATGTTGAACGCGTCAAACTAGGTAACTGATTAATTAAACCTATTGTGTTCCAATTTTCATGAATACGGCACGATTAATAAAGATTTTGTGATTAGATCAAATTAATTTTGACACGACACGACTGTGACATAAAGAGACGGATATATCTAGATGATAAGTCTTGGGAGCCTACTTTTACCCATTCTACTGCCGACGTACAAAAGATGAAAGTTAATGATCAAATACACCAACAATTGTTGAGCATTCTTGATGTTATAATAATTTTAAATCATGCCTTCATCTAATAGTTTAAGCTTTTAGAGCAGTTTGCTATTTAATTACTCTAACACTTGAAAAGCCAAAGTACAGCACTAATTAACTTGGTAAATATATTGCTACAAGAAAATTTAAGAATACATCTTTTTGTCAATAGATAACAAGAGAGGGAAAAACATGAAATTAAGTGGTTATTAACTTATTACAAATAATTTTTTTACGAACAAGAGAATAATTTCGAGAAAATTGTCATAAAAGTCCTAAAGGTATTGCTTTTTGTACCAATTCAGTCTTAAACCTTTTATTATTGTCAATTTAGTCATAAACATTTTGACATAATGTCAATTTGATCCTTCGGACTAATTTCAATTAGATATAGCAGACAAGGCATGGCCAACACTAAAGTGAACAACTTCTAATAATACTTTTCAATTTTTTAGTCATTATTTTCTTTTATTTTCTTTTTTCTCCTCCTTCTTTCTCTAGCCAATCGTCGAACCTCAATAATCTACTAGAGATGAGGGCCAACAAGGCTTGACCTTATAGGATCTGACAAGGGTTGAGCCTCACCTAGCCTCATTGAATCTAGCTAGGTCAAGCCTTGCCCGTGGTTGGCGAGGCTCAACCGTCACCAGATCTTACAAGGGCAAGCTTTGCCAGCCCATCGCAAGGCCACCCTTGCGGCCTCTGGCAAGGGCTCTAAGCTCGCAAGAGGTTGGCAAGTTTGACCTCGATCTCATCGACAACCGGCTACAATCGATATGGGACAACCTCAATATAAGTTCTTCCATGATGGCCGATTAAGTCGAAAGGTTTAATTCTCCGTGCTATGAAAAGAATACATTAAATTAGACATAGATTTTATCTTAGAGGACAAAGATAATGAAAATCATAGAGAAAATGAGGAGAGTTAATTGACGAGGGATAGTCGCCAACCACGGATGATGTCCTTTGCTTGCGAGTTTGGACCACAATATATCTCGCACTCCCAGTCATTAATTCTTTCTTCTTCCTTTATCTTTTTTCCCCCTTCTTTGGCATCAATACACTTTGACCGAAATTCTATCAAAATTTTGACCGGATATTATGTCAGTAATATCCGGTCAAAATTAGTCGGAATGACTAAATTGGTATTAGATCAAAAGTTTTAAGGCCAAATTAGCACCAAGTCAAAAGATTATTAAAGGCTTAGGATTAAATTAGCACTAATGCAAAAAATTAAGGACTTTTCTAACACTTATTTTAAATTGTGCATGAATGTTAATGTTAAAAAAAAAACTCTACTTGACAATGGGATTAAGGGCTACATCTCCACTCGATCGCCCCATCTAATCAATGGATTACAGATTATCAATATCGCATTACATTTCCACTCGATCACCCTATCTAATTGATGGATTAAAAATAATCAACATTGCATTCATATGAAATCAATTCCATGGAAAAATGACACTATAAGTGTTATAATTTTATACAACGCTTACTTGAATATCATAATTTATAAACTTTGTAACTTTTTTTCTTATCACTTGAATGTCATAATTTTTTTTAAATGTTTATTAGGATTTCCGACACTTGAGTGACATAAGTGCTCGATTGAAACTTACTATACCCAAGTAGTTAAAAAAAAATTACGGCAGTTAAATTGACACCATATAAAAGTTATAATATTTATAGCATCACAAGGCCAAGTTTCGTCAAGATGTTGGAATGGGTCTCAGGGTTGGACTTGACCTGCGTCCCGCGGTTGGGCGGCACGCGCTTCGAGAAGGGGGCGAGTGCATGGCGCGAACGCGCGAGAGGCGGGTAACGTTAACAAACGCAACCGGGTGCTCAAAACATTAAAAAAAATAAAAAAGAAAAAAAAAATTCATCTCTTTCAAGTTTCAATCCCAATCGTTCGCGTAGGGAGGCCTCCCTCTCGTTCCTGCGCACAGTGCGCACACGATCACTTCTCTCTCTCTCTCTCTCTCTCTCTCTAGAGCTCGCTCTCTCGCTCCTCTTCGCTGCCAATCGCGACATACTCTCTCTCTCTACTTTCTCTCTCTTCTCTCTCTCTTTTGCGTGGAAGATGGTGAGTAGCAATCATCATCCGCGGCAGGGGTCGGCTCGGTGCTAGCTCGGCGCCACGCTGATTCGCCGCCGCCGCAGCAGCAGCAGCTGCGAGATCTCCGCCACCGCTCAGGTCTTTTCTCCGCTTTTCTCGCCTACCCTTTTGCTCGCCGTCCTTGATTCTTTCCTTCGCTTCGACGCGGGGGGGCCTTCCCGGCTTCCGGTTGACTTTTGTCGGGTTTCGATTCGATCGCCCGCCGCCGCAATTGGCTCGGCGATCGGCCGGACCCCGCCATGTCTAGGGCTTCCTTCCGTTGTTTCTTGCTCGCTTTTGGGTATGTGGTTTGGGGGTTTTCTTGGCGTCTTAGGTTTTTGGGTCGGCGGCTTATGCTAATGATTACGCTGATGTTCTTGTTTTTGTTATCAAGAGGGAATTCTGTTGGCTCGGTGTGTTTCCAGCTCTTGAGTGAATCTGCTGCTCTTCGTTTCGCTAACGTGCAGCTCGAGAAAGGCTGTTCCGAGGTTTTTGAATTCGGCTTGCGAGGAGTAAAGCTGGTGCATCCATGGGAGAGGAGACGTCGGATACCATGAACCTCGATTTGAATTTGGGGCCTGTTTCGGATCAGGACGTGGAGATGACCTCGCGAATCTCGGATTTCGAGACCTGGTACGAAGGGCAAATTCGCATGGTGAGAGAAGCTAGCAGGATGAGGGAGGCCAGGTTGAGGGGTCGGCAGCGGTGGAGACGGCGGACAGCTCGGATTTCGCCGGACGCTCGGAACATTTCCGTGGACCTCGACCAGCTGGTGATTGACTCGGGTAATGTGACGACCTTGCACACCGGTGAGGGGAGTGTTCCTGCTGAGGATAGATTAAATGCCGAGGGGCCCAAAGTTTGTGAGAACAACACCAGTTTTCTTGTAGACACCAAGTCGGAGAAGAAGGATGACGTGGCCAAAGGTAGTGAGACTGATGGGAGCTTTTTCGATTGCAATATATGTTTGGACTTGGCTAGAGAGCCTGTTGTGACTTGTTGTGGTCACTTGTTTTGCTGGCCATGCCTTTACCAGTGGTTACACATTCACTCGGATGTGAAGGAATGTCCTGTTTGCAAGGGAGAGGTAACTACTAAGACCGTCACTCCAATATATGGGCGTGGGAACAATACTTGTAGGCCTGAGGAAGATTTGACTCTCAAGATCCCCGTGAGGCCAATTGCACGTCGTGCAGAAAGTTTCAGGCAAGTTGCTCAGAGATCTCCTCTGCATTTCCCTATGGAGGACATCATTCGGCATCTCGGGGGTAGATTTGATTTGACCCAGGATTTGACTCAGCCACCTGAGTCTAGTGATATCCGCGAAACATCAAGGAGTAATTCTATGCTAAATCGAATTTTGACTTCTCGTGGAATGCGTAGAGAACAAACTGTAAATGCGCCACCGCCTGATGATGATGTTCCTTTTCTGAGGGACAACATTCACAATACTGATCGGAGAGAGAACCGGCGACTCGCTTTATTGCTTAGAAGATCACATTCTCATAGAAATGCTCCAGTTCCCATGGAAGCATATTTCCGCGATTATAATATAGGAAGAAATGAGGAGCAGCCTCCTTCTGTTGATGATAGAGATTCTTTCTCAAGCATTGCTGCTGTAATAAACTCAGAAAGCCAAATGGATACTGCTGTTGAGATTGATTCGATGGTATCCCTTTCGACTTCATCTTCAAGAAGAAGAGGCGATGCTTCTAGGACTTCTGATGTTGACAGTGGGGATTCTCGTGCTACCAGGAGGAGGCGACTGGACTGAAACATTACTCAACCAATCCAAGTATTCATACTCTACATCTGTACAAGCGTGAATTGTTGCTTAAAAACTGCTTCTGCATCTCTGCTTTAGTCTCATTTTTCTTCCAGATAGTTGTGGCTCAGGTATTTATGAAACTTTTGAAACCCTCCTGCTTTGTTTGGGTTATAAGTTCCTTCGTATAGGATCTTCTGCTGTTGATCGGCTGCAGGCACTTCAGATATGAGCCTTGACTCATGCAATAGTATTAAACAAAAAGAATCCGTCAGCATCTCTTTGCTGTGCAGTAATGAGTGGTGCAGAACTACTAGATAGTAGATGTTTGCTTGAGCTTTGATCACTGTTGATCACTCAAAATGAAGATTGTCCTTTAGCGCTGCCATGTCTGCACATCGGTGACTTCTTTTCAACTTTCGTGGACTTACTGAGCTAGTGATCAGCTGAATTGGGTAAAAGGACCTTGTTCTATCCAAGAGAATCTTTAGATCAATGACTTGTCTTTGGAAAAGTTCATGTACAATGAATAGTTGTCATTTTCTGAACCCCAGATGATTCCTGAGCTCATGTGGACATCGATGTGGTGAGAAATAACATCCTAATATCTTGTGCTGTTCTTGTTCTTGTTAAGATTCAGTTCTATTGGCTCATTCTGAACGACTCAATGAGTTCGAAACATATTTTGGTGGATTGAGATGGCTTGGAGTGGGTAAGGTGTGGCGAGGATGAGAAGTTTTGCGCTTTTCGTCATTCTCTTTCAAGGGCCAGGCGGACGACCACTGTCTTTTTGTGGCTACTAACTCATGCATATTCTTCAAGAGGCTAACAGCTCTAGGGAATGATGGTAATTCATCGCTTGCACACAGGTTGTGGATGCTGAAATTTGTTTTCCCATTGAGCATCTGGTCATATGATCATATATGACGACCTGCCCTATTTCTCATCCTGATAAAGTGACTGCGGAACATCTCTATTCTTCACTGACATAAAGGTGCTTCTCAAACAAGCAGCTTCTCGCTTCTGCTTTTGAATTTCGTCTTACAAAATTACTCTCTTGTATTTCTTCGTGTCACGGTCAGGATCTCATGGTTATTGCGCAACAAGCCTTCTGATGCGTGTCCCCGCACGTGTGCGGAATTAAGTTCTTTGGTCATCTGTCGATTAACACTATCGAGTTGGTGGTCGATGTGGTGGAAGATGGGACCTATGGTGCAAAAATTTGCAGTTCGTTCTCAGACATCTCTACGGTTTCTCTGCCTAGCTTGTTTCA
Source organism: Eucalyptus camaldulensis (assembly GCA_019915185.1). Lineage (NCBI taxonomy): Eukaryota > Viridiplantae > Streptophyta > Magnoliopsida > Myrtales > Myrtaceae > Eucalyptus > Eucalyptus camaldulensis. The sequence continues at coordinate 19,460,629 of JAHSVA010000005.1, forward strand.
ACCTCTTTTGGGGGCAAAGCCTTCCGATCTTTAACATGCCCGAGTCATCAACCAATACCCGTTGCTTCTCGTTGCGAGATTGCGAATGCCCGTCCGACATCAACACAGCCCTCCCCGCTTCCAAATGATATCGACCGCCAAACCCAGTCTCCACATACCACAAGCAGCTAGATTGGCTCCTCCGAGCTGGTAATCGTTCTTGATTCTCAAGTCCAGCAAAACAATCCTTGAAGGCTCGTTCACAGTCTCTTTGCTTTAAGCAAGGCATGAATTATACTAAATCACGGGCCTAACAGCCCGACCCAGATTTATGTGGGCCTGGTCATGTCGTTGGACTTATCAGGTCAGGCCGAATCATAGGGTTGCACGTCGTGTCGGATCTCCATATCACGTGCGTAAGTTTCATGCTGTTGCCAAGGGAATATAAGAGAGTTTCAAGCTTTTCGGTGCTTTCAAGGAAGAAATAAACCTTGTGGTTCCATATTCCATATCGATAACTATATGTCTCTGTGAGGGAAAACTAATATTGTATTATTCAATAAATTTTAATATATATATACACACACATTAAAATAAACTCTAAAAGTCCTAAAGACCAATTTACCTTTTGTACTTCTAACACTTCCCCTCAAGTTAGGGCATAAATATGTTTTATCCTTCCATTATCCAAAGATTTAGTAAAGATGTCTGCAAGTTGTCCGCCGGTTTGAATATGACTGGGAAAGATTATTCCACTCTGCAACTTCTCTCGGATAAAATAACAATCAATCTCAATGTGTTCTATTCTCTTGTGAAACACGGGATTGGAAGCTATATGCACTGCAGCTTTATTATCGCACCATAGAGTCATGGGTATTAAATCTTTAAAGCCTAACTCAGTCAATAATTGTTGAATTCATACTAATTCACATGTCACTTGTGTCATGGCTCTATATTCTAACCAACACTAGAGTGGACAAGAACACTATGTTTCTTACTCTTCAATGATACCAAATTTCCACCAACAAGATACAATAGCTAGTAGTTGATCTCTTATCATCGAGAGATCCAGCCTAATCAGCATTAGAGAATCATTCAACCTTACTACGACTATGGTTTCGATAGACAATTCCTTTTCCCGAAGCTTTTGTCAAATACCTCAATATCTTAATAATTGCATCATAGTGTCTTACCTACTTATCTTTTATTTTTCTCAAGATTATTAAGCATCTCTCCTCCCTCAATATGTACGAAGGGAAGACAAAAACTGGCTTAACACACTAATTGGAAAAGCAATGTCTAATCAAGTAACTATGAGATAATTCAGCTTACCTACTTATCTTTTATTTCTCTCAAGATTATTAAGCATCTCTCCTCCCTCAGCAACCAATTTAACCCCTTGTTCCATGGGTGAATCAAGAGGCTTTGATTCTAACATACCTGTATCAATGAGCAAATCCATGACATATTTTTGGTGTGACATAACAATACTTTTCTGTGATTACATCACCTCGATTCGTAAGAAATATTTCAAATTTCCTAAGTCCTTAGTTTGAAACTATTGCTAAAGATAGGCCTTGAGTTTGGCTATACCGATCAAGTCATCTCATGTGATGATAATATTATCAACATACACAATCAAGAACAGTTTGCCCTCCCCTTATTGTTGATAAAAAAAAAAAAAAGAATGATCATTTCTACATCCAGATAGCCCAAAAGAAAGTACAACCTCAAAAAAATCTTTCAAACCATGTTCATAGGGATTGTTTCAAACCATATAAAGACTTTTTTAATTTGCAAACCATTCCATACTCCCCCTGAGCAACAAATCCCGGAGGTTACTCCATATAAACTTCTTCATGAAAAGTACCATGCAAGAACGCATTCTTGGCATAAAGTTGAAACAAAGGGCAGTTATATGTTATAGCAAGAGAGATTAAAATACAAACATGAGTACGTTTGGTAACAGGAGAAAATGTGTCCAAATAATCAACCCCATACACCGGAGCATACCATTTGGTAACAAGTCTTGCTTTTAAACGAGCAAAAGAACCATCGAGATTGACTTTTACAACATAACCCATTGACAACCAATAGCAATTTTTTCCTAGAGGAAGTGGTACTAAATCCCAGGTTTGATTAGTCTTGAGAGCCGTTAATTTTTATTTCATTGTTGTCCTCCAACCATAACTTTGTAATGCCTTAGTGACAAACTTGGAGACAGGATATTGTTCAATAGTAGTTAAAAAAGTCCAAAAAGTAGGAGACACAAAAAATTGTGAAATAAAATTTGCAATAGAATGTTGAGTTCAAGTACGTGTACTTTTGCAATGAGCAATAGGAAAATCAAGATCAGATACAAAAGGAATGTTAGTTAATGGCGGATCTAGAGCAAATAATGACGTAGTAGTGACGGGTGGAGCAGGGGGAGCAGCAGTTATTCAAGGACGTCAAGTATAAACATGAAGAGGAGGTGGTTCCTATGTAGATACTGGTGAAACAATTGAAATAGTTGATCGAATGGTGGTCACATACAAGTCTTCATCCAATTCAGACACAGTAATTGAAACATCATGATAAGGAGTAGATTCAAAAAATGAAACATCAACTGTTATAAAATATTTTCTCAGTAATGAAGAATAATAGCGATATCCTTTTTTAGTACGGGAATAACCCATAAACATACACTTGATGGCCTTGGGATCAAGTTTTGATACTCCAGATACAGCAAAAAATACGGGGTGGTAGGACAAATAGTGGCTCATTGGGAGACAAAGTAGAAAATCAAATACCACCTTGCAAAATAGAAGAAGGCATGCGATTAATGAGATAGCATGCAGTTAGAACAGCATCGGACCAAAAGGATTTATGGACCTTCATCTCAAATAAGATAAATCTAGTAACTTCCAATAAATGACTATTCTTCCTTTCAGCAATACTATACTGTTGTAGTGTATCAAGACAGGAAGATTCATAGATCATACCATATGGAGTCATAAAATCATAAAAATGTATAGAAAAGTACTCCATAGCATTATCAGAACGCAGAACTTTAACATGCACACTAAATTGAATATAAATTTCAGATATAAATGCATGAAAAATAGAAAATAATTTTGAACGATTTTTCATTAAATATAACCAAGTGACTCTGGAAAAGTCATCAACAAAAGTAACAAGATATCCGAAACCCAAATTAGAAACCACATGACATGGACCTAAATATCTAAATCAACTAACAAAAAAGGAGACACTGCTTGTTTAATGACTCGAGGACATGATGTAATTTGCCAAGTTGGCATGACTAGTAGTCTAGACTAGAAAGAGATTGAAAACTAGAATCTAACTTTTGAAGACTACGTAGAGAAGGATGACCAAAACAACAATAAATTTGATGTAGGGATGCAACACTTGAGCAAGCAATTGAAGGAGCATCTTCAAGTACATATAGTCGCCCCTACCTCACATCCTCTACAATCGTCCTCTTCATAGCCAAATCCTAGAAAATACAAGAATCGAGATAACATATTACCAAACACTGAAAATTTTTGGTTAATTTACTAACAGACATGAGATTAAATGGAGATTGTGGGAGATAAAGCACTGAGGATAACAGCAATGAAGAAGTTGGATGAATTGTGCCAATCCCCTTGATATGTGTAAATGATCCATTGGCTAGGGTAACTACGGACGAAGATGGAGAAAAGGAGAAAAGGAGAAAAATATACCAAAAAAACTTGACATGTGATCGAAAGCCCCTGAATTAATGATCCAAAGACGAGAAGCAATTGAAAGGCATGCGGTAGAATTACTTGTTTGTACCAAAGTAGTAGTAGAAGAAATAGGCTGCGAGATTTGAAACTGATTGTACCGAGCATATTCCTCATTAGACATAACCACTACCATAGCTTTAGCAAACTGTGGAGGAGAGTCGGTATTAGAAGCCGTAATTGCGAACTGGTGTTGTTGCCCAATCTCCCATATAACTTGTAACAAAATTTCTAAATATGACATGGTATGCCACAATAATGACAAGTTCGTGTAGCCCTTGAGTTATCAGTAGATATGTGGGATTGTCCATAAAGATGCTATCGGCCTTGACCTCTCCCTAATCCTATGCCTCGGCCTCCTCCTTGACCGCCCCGCCCACTATATCCTCCATTGTTTCCTCCATCACTCCCGTTACCACTACCAGTTCAAGTCTGGGATACAAGAGCTAAATTACTTACCATAGATGTAGTATCCTAAGACGACTCACGAGATACTCAAATAACTCGAGCAAACGTATATGTGAATGACGCAATATTCTCTCCTCCAAGAATATGAAGCCTAGCAGTTTCATATTTAGAACCAAGGCCTCCTAAGAATTCCATTACAACCAATTGTTTTCTATAATGTTGCATTTGTTGAACATTAGCCAAAATAGGGAGAACAGCATTCAAGTCCTCATACATTCTCTTAAAGTCCGCAAAGTACTGCGTGATGGAACACGCATTCCTTTCACTTCAATAAAACTTCAGCGATAGCTCATAAATCCGTGACAAGTTATTTTAGCCAGAATATAACACATTCAAATACTCCCACAGTTATCTGACTATATCAATATGAGTTACCAGATTAACTACATTACTCTTCATAGAATTTAGCATTTGACCAAGAACACATGCATCGACAGCATCTCGAGTTACATCATCCCCGAGCTTAGACTTAGTTAAGTGTTTGTGTTGATTCCTACTTGTTGAAGTGAGCTGCACAATTTTCTTCCACTGGTGAAAGTTAGCACTATCCTTGAGTTTCTTATCAGTAATTCAATTAGATGAAGAGGAAATCACCTCAGTCATCACAGCATTATTCTTCTTAGGATCTACTTCAACTGTACTCTTCGAGGGATCGCCCATTTTGTGAATAATAACAAGAAAATTCTTACCTTAGTTTCCTTCAAACAACTTGACCTCAATAATTCAATAACCCAATATTATGGCACAAAAAATCTCCACCACCCACATGAAGTAACAAAAACTACCACAATTTGCAGATCATCAAATATTAAAATATATATATAGTTGAGAGTAACGAATCACTGCACTGTATCTAAGCCACAGCTATTATGCTTCGTTACAAGTCTCGAATCAAATAGTCAATAAAGCATCGAGGGCTTTTTCGCAACAACTTAAACTTCTAACCCAAAGCAAAAGCGTCGTCTCCCATGAAAACACCTCAGAACCCAAGGTTGGTGTGGCATTAGTGCATGCCCTTCATGTTGTACCTAATGGTGTTGTCGGTCCTTTGCATATCTAGTGAGTCAGCAACCCAGCAAGTCGCATAAATCATGTGATAGAGTCGTGCAACCAAAACCAGCGACCCAGCAAGCTGCACGAGCCAACGAGGGAGCCACGTGACAGAAGTCACTCAAGGAAAGGTCGAAAAAGGAGTCGCGCAAGGAAGCAATAGAAAGAGAGAGGGACGCTTGACAGTGATAAGCCGCAGTGGCAATGGCTGACTATTTTGGCAAGTCATCAGCGATGGGTGGCTGCTCCGTCGTCTAGGATTAAGCCCTAGGCTCTGATACCATGTGAGGAAAAATTAATATTGTATTATTCGTTAAAATTTAATATTTACATATCAAAATAAACTCTAAATTGTCCTTCGTACTTCTAACAATCTCACGCAATATTATTAGGTTAGGCTATTATCTACGCCCATTGGCCCCCACCCACAATTAGCAATTGATAATAATTCACAATTAATTTGGAGACTCTAGTGTATATCTTTATTTGAAATTGTAATTTTGATGTTCAGATGTTATGAAGCCACGATTCAGAGGGATGGCACCTTTCTGTCCATGCCTATTTATTTCTGTATTTGGAAAGAAACTAGGGCAGTGCTATTTCCAACTTCTTTTTTATTAAAACAAGTCAATTTTTGTGTTAATTGAGCTAATTATTCTGCAATTACAAGATTCATTTCGGTATTTATAAGTAGCATTACCACCTCTCTCTTGCTCTCTCAATAAAATTGATCTTACCCTTTCTTCCATCCAATACTATACCCGTGCTAAGTTTGTAAGAGAAATGTAATTATTAGCTTATCTCCAATATCCTTTTGAATCAGTAAACACAAAAGATGTCTATATTCTAATTAAAACTATGTTTCAAAGTCCGAAAATATTTTCCTCTTTGGGACCATGAACTTAAAACTTATTAGAGATATAATGCTTTTAATTTGACTTGTTAGAAAATTAGTCGTTTGTTCTTTTCTCTGAGTTAAATGTGATTTTGGTTGAAAGCCAAATTTCATTACCGACGCGTTTGATTTAGCATTTCCAAGAGGCTTTCAGCCTCCAAAACTCTTTTGGGGAAATACTGAATTGTTTGACAATCATTTTGAAATAGTTTTTAAGTGAAAGCCAGATTGGAAAAACTGAAGCCCAATGCTAATAGGAGTTAATTTTGAACTTTCAGCATTTGGTTAAATACTTAAACTTATTTTTTTTTCCAAAACTATCTTCATTCATTCTTCAAATTTTTGATTTTGCCCTTGTTATTATTTTTTTAAATGCCAAAATAGTGCTAAAAAAATAAAATACATATAAATGCTAAAAATAAATCAATAAATTTTAATCTTTTAAAAAAAGTATTTATACTTTTGAGTTTTTTTTAAATTATATATATATATATATATGTATTTGATTGTTTTTAGCATTATTTCAAATTTTATATTTAAAAAGTTGCATACATAATTTATTTTCAATTTTAATCAAATAAAAGTTTTAAAAAAAAATCTGATGAAGGGTTTGGTCTTTTTTTTAAAATTATATATGTATTTGATTTTTTTTAGTATTATTTCAAAATTTATATTTAAAAAGTTGCATATATTATTTTTCAAATTTAAAAAAAATAAAATAAAATAAACTAATAGTAATCACTCAAAAGGCTTTTCAAATGTCTTTTTTACCAAACGACATTTTTCTCAAAATTGCTTCTCAAAGTGTAATTACCAAACAACATTTGCATTTACCTAAAGTCTTTTAGGTTAAACTGTTTTGCATTTTCCCAATAAGTTTTCAAAATGGTAAATCAAACGCACCATACCTTTTCATTCAAACTTATATTTCTTTGTAAGAAAAAACTCAGACAACATAATTCACGAGGAATATTGATAAAGTTTCCTCATGGTTGAACAATAGAAAAATTTAGTCTCGGTCTTTCTCTTTTCTCTTTTTCGTATCTTTTTTTCTGGTCATTATATTTTACGATCGAAAAGAACATACGAAGTAATATGTTGAATTGAGTTTCTAGTTGAATACGCATATGGGTTTTGGTTTTGCTATCTTAAAGGAAAGTTTCCTTCAAATTAGGTTCAAGAAAGAATAGAAAAGGGAACAAAATAGCAACTCACAGATGCTTAATTCGCATTATAAAAAGCCATTAGTTAGTATTAATGCATTTGAGGCTAATTAACGACATTCTTTAACCCAAAAAAAAATGATGAAGTAACGCCATATAAAAGATTATGATTAAAACAATAAGGACAACGAACATCATTATGATGTTGAGAAGTTATGAAGACTTGCCTACATTCCTATTTGAAATTGACGATGATTAATAATAACTAATTTCAAGACTTTTATGCATTTTTACTTAATATCGTTGGGTTTGTGGGATGGCCCTCTCTCTCTATGCTTATTTGTTTCGCTACTAGGAAAAAAAACTAGGGAGACGATATTCTGACGTTCTTTTTGGTTAAAGTATCTCTTTTTTTTTATTTTAACTGAGCAAATTACCTTTCCATCAGAAGATTTGGTTCGGTATTTATAATTAACATTACCTCTCTCTCTCTCTCTCTCTCTCTCTCTCTCTCTCTCTCTCTCTCTCTCCTCTAAATAAGATTAATCTCATCCTTTCTCTCATTTAATACAAAAATAAATTAGTTTATTTATTTCCAAAGTTTTTTCTAATTAGTAAAAATGAAAGATGTCTTTATTCTAAGTAAAGCTATATGTCAAAGTCGGAAAAAAAATTTCTTTTTTGGTTTCATGAATTGTTTATTTAGTTGGTAATATAATCTTGATTTGATTTGTTGGAAACTTATTTCATTTGTTCTTTTGGCTAAGTTTTAAGTAATTTCGATGGAAAGCTAAATCTACCTTAGAACTTCTTTGCATTCAGAGTAATATTCATTCATAGAAAAATACTTCGAGGACAAAGTTTACGAGCAACGACAAAGTTTATGAGCAATATTGATAAACATTTTTCATGGTTGAATGATAACAAAGTTTAGTTTTAATCTTTCTCTTCCCTCTTTTTTTTTTTTCTTTTGATCTTTTTCAAGTCTTGATGTTTAAACATTGGAAGGAACAAACGGTTTAAAATCTTGAATCAAGTTTCTAGTTGAATACATACTTGAGTTCTTGTTCCATTGATTTGAAGGAAAAAGAAAATTATTCTCTTCAAACTAGGTTCAAGAACGACTTAAAAAGGAAAATTTCGAATTCGAGATAGGAAAATAGTAACTCATAACATAATTAATTCGCATTAGAAAAAGTAATAAAAAATATCAATGTATGCTTGATAAAGTCAAGGCTAATTTAATCCGTTAACATAAAAAAATAGTGTGCTTTAAATAAACAAAGAGAGAACGTTGAAATATCGCCGCATGAAAATTATAATCAAAACAAAAGGGATGACGAACATCATTAGTGTTCAATCACCTCTCCTTGTCCAAAGATTTTCTTCTATTTTTCATCTGGTGGGGGATTGAGGATTGGTCAAAGTTGTTTTCTTCTGCCGACCAAAGCAATCCCCCAATCAACCCTAATCACTTTCCTAATAATAATAATAGAAAAACGATATTCCGAACGCAGCATCGAAAGTGAAATGTGTCTCTCAAACTTTCCAAAGCCCATCTCGCATTCCGAGGCGAAATTCCCAAAAGCATCTTTAACACAAACTTCCTCTCCTCTCATGATGAACTTTGGTAAACAATCATAGCCAAAAAAACAATCGAGAGCAATAATAAATAATCATGATCTCTTCTCGACCCTCGACTTTGACAAGCCAATGAAACAGTCCGAGAGGGCATCATTGGAATCCTATCATCATTACCATCATTCCCATTTTCATTCTCTTCTTCTCTCCCCTCTCTCACTAGAAATGCCCTTAATTCCTCTTGGGCCCTCCATGTCCGGCTCTTTCCCAGCAGTCACATAGCATCCCAGATAAGAGTAATGAAGAGAGAGAGAGAAAGACGGAGAGAGAGAAGGAGGGAGAGATGATGATGAGAATGATGATGATTGTGAGTATGATTATGATAATAATTATGATAATTAAGAAGAGAGAGAGAGAGAGAGCGGGAGAGGGGAAAACAAAAGGCATATGCATGACTAAGGCCGAATGATGTTGTCTGAAGGGAACAAAATAGATCCTTCCAATGTCTAGGTTTTGCATGCGAGGCTGTCTTCTAAGATATAAATTGCCTCTCTCATCGGGGTCCTCCTGAGGTGACATTTTTCTAAAAAAACAATAAAAATTCCTTTTCCTTTTAACCCTTTTGGCCAAGCATGTGTCGTGAGGTGGCAATTTGGTGGAATAATTTGGAAGGATTGTCATCTTTGTACCAAGAATATTCGAATAATTAGCTGCATGCATGCTTTCTGGCCCCTAGGGTTAGGGACGTCATGATAATCATGGAAGATTTATATGACACTGATATGGCTTTCATGATCATCAACACGATTCCTTGATCATTGGGTGATTGTTTATCTTGCCAACTCGAGTATTTAGATGGATAAAATCTTCGTTCCATGCATTCCAATATATCCTCATGCCACTTGCGAAGTAGCCACTAACTTAGCCAGACTGAATAAAAATTCTCATTAAAGGGTGGATTGATGTTACTGGAAGAACAAGGTTCGACTTTTTCCCCACTTTTTGGTGCTTGAGCTGTGTCCACTCAATTTAGTTTAGATAATACATGATAAGGGACAAAGATCTGTCCTGTGTTTATTGATTTTGTTGTAATATTCGAGACCAGCAAAAAAGAAATATATAAACCGAGAACATTCATGGCATGCAAACTCTACCCTAGTATATTAAAGAAATATAGAAACCAAGAACGTTTGAGACATACAAGCACTACCTTAGTATATTAAAGAAATATAGAAACTGAGAACGTTTGAGGCATGCAAGCACTACCCTAGTATATTCCTTTCACAAAGTTTGAAAAAACAAGTGATGGATAATAAATTACACAAGCACTACCCTAGTATATTCCTTTCACGAAGTTTGTAAAAACAAGTGATGGATAATAAATTACATAAAAGTACCGTCATAATATGTGGGTCGAATTTTGTTATGGATTGCACTTGATATTGTCCGAACTTTCAGGCACCGGCCCATCTCTTTATTCTTGCTACTACGTCGAGTGAACTCATTGATAAAGTGAAGAAAAGAAGACTGCCTAACTAATGTGGGACTATGGAATATAAGCATAAATGCCTTTTAAGATTCATCTTCTATGCAACATTTTAGATACGTCATCACCAAATAATTAGGGCACTGACCAATTTTTTTCAATAGCATTATTAGATATAAGAAATGTACTAGGATGAAGAGAAAAATAAAGAAAAATGCTCAGTATATTCTACACTAATTTACAAAAATGACATACTAATGCGTTAGATTGTCATTTACATATGGTTCATTTGCCCACTTGCAAACCTCCATTTCATTCAATATATCAATTCTGTAGTTAGACTTAATATGCCCAATGTAACAGCTCACAGAAAAAGAGATCTCGAAAATGTCCAACTCGAGCAATAAAATTTTGTACAAAATTTTCTAATTGACAATTGATCACCAGTTAATTGAATTTCTTGACAACATGTATGGAAACGGTACTTATTTAGAAAAGGTCAGTTCATGGACCTGATAAAAAAATTATAAATACAACCCTATCAATTGATTATGGAATTAGAACATCTTTGGATTGAGTTTTACATTTTCATTTTCACTTTTTACTTTTCACGGACCTAAGAGGTCTTGCTACTCACACATGTTGACTTTTTCTTTTAAATTAAAAATGCTCGTAACTTTCGTGAAGCAGACAACTATTGGCACCTAAATTTTCATATAATTGTTTAGATTTTTTTGTTTATTTTGACTCGTATTTCACTTTTTATGGGAAATGAATTAATTAATTTCCTTTTGCAAATGTAACTAGTGTTTTTAATTTTTTTTTACGGGAAAGAAAAAAAGAACTGCTTTCTTTTGCAATATCACCCAAAAAAAAAAAAACTAGATTCCCGTTGCTTTCATTGCATTTGAAAATGAAAACTTTTTAGTCATTAGATATTGGAATGAGTAGGTGAATGATGACTAAAAGTAATGAGTAAAATGAGATGTTTCAAACGAGATTATATTTGAGGAACGCGGCTTTCTAATAATGAGCAAGGCAATGGAGAGAGGTCATCACCTTGTCGCCAACGTGATAATTGATTCACCCACCACGGTGAAATTGAAGGCCGTTGACATTGTATTATCGAGTGGAATTGTACAAATTTGTGCAATCAATGCCCTAATCAATCATCCAAAAACCCTTTTTGGTTAACCATCAAAATGTCTCCACGAAATATTTTCTAGGAGTCGTGTGATCTGACCTGAACGTTCATACTCCTAACCAAGCAAACACAATGTCCAATTCAAACTCAAATTTTTACCATAGAAGTTCCATGAGAGTGTGGATAGATATTGCTAACGCCCAAAAATGACCAAGTCTTTATAAATGATGAATAATAGGCTCAGTCGACAAGGGCAAGGCTGGGTGAAACAAAAGTCATTAGTGAACAGGATGATCGGCAAACTTCAAATTTGTCGACATTGAGAAAATCGAAACATGTGTCGTGAAAGTTATCAACGAAACCTTTCATCGGCAAGAGAAATCAATCGCCAAAGTCCTCGACAGCAAATGTTCCCGAATTTTGGTTAAGTGTTGAGGTAGTGCGATTGATTAATAGAATAGAAGCCAAAAAGTGATCGACACAAGCACATAGCAACTGGGTGGTTATGCTAATATTTTCGAGACTTGCAACTTCTTGAAAATAATCAATCGATCATTTCTAGCGTTTGTAATTTCTTATGACCATAGATAGCATTAGGAGGTTTTATGGATTCAAAATCCATAATCGCCGATAATAACTTTGCAAGTAAATGACATGACAAATCCAATTCAAGACATCATAATAAAATGATATGACATTGCAAATCGAACTCGATGCATGTTAAAAAAATGACATGATATGGCAAAATAACATGCAGCACAATATGACAAACCTGATGCAAAATAAAATGATAAAATAAATGCAACATGACAATAATTACATGTAGCATGAGATAACCATTCAAATGCAAGACATGATTAAAAAAAAAAAGTGACATGACGTGGCACTAGCAATATGATAAATTACACAACGTTTAAGTAGAAACGTACATTTTTTTCAGCCAAGTCAAAACAAAATCTAAATTTAGTTTCAAATTATTATTCAATTTAAAATCATTATGACTATAGGCTTTTGACTTCCAGCCACAATGTGATGGCTTGTTCAACGCACGAATCATATCGCTTCGGCACATGACATGTGGTTTGGCGTACAGATAAAGAGAATAGATTGATGTAGCTTTTCAAAATATCCACCACCTCATGTCCCTTAAAAACTGCACAGTTTGTATCATCAACAACAGCATGAATCGTAGCGCAATTTCAGCACAACTAGAATCGTAATGGCCTAATTTCAAATCTACTATTCAGAACAGTCATTACAGTGGTCCATAAACATGCATAATGACACACAAGCTAAAACTAAAGATTCCATTTCGTCATTATGTTGGCTTAGAAACGTGTATAATTCATAACAACATTCTAGCATCAAAACGAAGTATCCTAATACTAGAGTTTTCATTTCGATATTGCGGCCTACTAGAAAAATAGGTCATTCAACTTTTCAAACAATCAGCATAACAATGTATTTTTAAAACTAAGATTCTAAAAGAACATTATGACGTCCTAGCATTTACTTATTCAAAATTGAAAGAGGGAGAACACATCATTTGATCCTTAATTGCGCAAGATTTATATCTATTCAATAACATTATTTCTGCAGATTCTTTTTCTTTTTGAAATTCACTAAATTTTAGGGTTTCTCTACAAATTATTGCGAGTTCAACTTTATGTAATTCCGTTTAAGTGTCGAGGATTGTGGCAATTTGACCTAATATCTCAGTTGTTGCGTTAGCCACCCGACACTTCACAAATTCAATGTTCCTTAGCCATAATTTCCGATCAAATTTTCATGGAATCTCGATTGTACACTCTCAAGTGATTAGATGATCTTTTGTTCAAAAGGGCAATATCTAGCAAATTTAGGACCACATTGTGCTCAGGAAAAGTACCAAAAAATTTGTAATCTACTACATCGATATCAATTCAATTTTAAATCATTTAATTAAACCAATTTGGTCATAAACTTTTCAATTTGACCAATTTAGTCTTAAACTTTCTCAATTGATACCAATTCAATCTATCTAACTAATTTAAGCCAGAAATTACTTACGTGAATACCGGTTATCCTATATGGCACGATTAATGTTAATGTAAGCATTTTTCAATACTATTTTAATAATTTTTTGAGATTTTTTGGTTCTTTTCTTTTTATTTTCTATTTTTTTTTCTTTTTTTTCCCCTTTCTTCTGGGGAGCCACACTAGGTGAAGAAGGCCAACAAGCCCTCGGTGACTACTAGCAAAGGTCGCAACACTCCCCCAAGCCCTTGCTAGCCACTAGTGAGGGTCAAGGCCTTCACAACCCCACTAGCAGATGCTCACCCGCAACTGCAGCCAAAATGAAGGAAAAAAAAATCATTATTAAATGATATCTACATCAACTCTAACTATGTTATATATGACAGTCGTCATTCACATCAGAGATTTTTAACTTAAATTAAGCGAATAAATTAAATTGATATTAATGTGAACAATTTTATTACTAAATTAATCTAATTGAAAAGTTTATGAATGATTAATACAATTATAATAAATTTGAGATTTTTTTGGTATTTCACACTTGGTTACAAATTATCCTTTAATATTTTAAATTTCTCGTATTGTGTGCCCCCTCCCCTCATTGATTTCTGAAATTAGTCCCCCATTTTTATATTATAATCATATATTAAACAAAATTAACCTTACTTATTAACAGTAAGTTTATTTTGCAGAAAATAAAGAATTTCAAAAAATAAAAGATATCTTCATTGTCCATCTGAATACTCTATTTTTTTAAATATTATTTAAATTGTTCGTCTTTTGCGGAAAAAACGAATGTTGACGTTGAGGTTTTCATTTTGTAATCATTAGTTTTCTTTTTGGTGCAGCTGAGGAGTGGACGGAAGGGAGTGGGGGGACTACTTGCATGAAAAGAATAGAGAGACGTTTTCTTTTATTATTATTTAATAATTTTCATGAGACGTAAACCTCACAAAATGTCAGGGCTGACTAATTGAACTTCCGCAGAAGCAATCATTACAAAGAATTGAGAAATCCCCCCTGCCCCGCTGCTCCCTCTGCCCAGAATTTTCCCAGTGGTCCCCGCCATGCAGATATATAATTTGTAAATAGAACAATAAATACATAAAGACAAAAAATATATATATATAATGAAGAAAGACAGAGAAAATTGCTCCTGCTTTCAGGCTGGAAATGAACGATGAAGACATTGAAGAGGGGGGTCACGTTTTATTTTCTTTTATTATGTACCCAAAAGAGTGAACATTCTGTGCACTTCACGGATAATGTCGCGTTCACATAAAAAAAAGTTTTGACATTTTCCGATTTTCAAAAAATGATTTTTCAAGGAATTTCAACGATTAATTAGAGTTTGAAAATTCACAACTACTAATTTGATGAGTCATGTCTACCTTAGATGGAAACTGATTGTTCATTATAAATTGCAAAATTGTAATTTTATGTATGCGAAATCAAATTTCATTGTGTAATATTTACGGTAAGCAAAAGTAAAAATGGCATTTGTAATTGTATTAGACTTGCAATATTATCTTTTTAATTTTGATGTGATTTTGTAATTGTGGCCATGCATCATGAATCTCAGTGACCCCCTTTTTTTGGGAGGGGGGAGTTGTTCTACGTTTCTTTCTATTTGGAGATTGACTTATGGCATCTAAGAAACAAGTGATATTACCTTTGATTGTTCTACTTATGTTATGAATTGGTAATTTAGTATTAAACTTTTCAATTTTGCTATTTTTTTGTCGAAAAAATTATATTAATTCATCAAAAGAATACATAAGAAGTATGTAGTTTTCATGATAAAACAAATCAAAATAGCAAGAATACTAAAAAGTAACGCCAAATCCAAAATAAAAAATAAAAAAATTGAAGCACCAACAAAGCTAAGCACGCACTCATTTTACAAGAATGGATTTGTCAAAAAATAAAAAAATCAAAGGCCAATCACTGAATCTTGTGTTTTTGTTAGTAATGAGCACACTCCAAAAATTCTCTCTCCAATAAATACAACATTACCAATTAGTAGTGTGTGCCTAAGTCCAACTTCTCCTACATCATTTCTGTAGGAGATAACTAATATATATTGAACAAACATAGCACTAACTCGTAGAGGAGTAAATTTTCGTAATTCAACGAGACGCAAAACTCCTATAATCATCATTGAAGCTGGATGCATAAAACCAATACACGAACAGACATTGAGATATTGAATCCCCCAAGCATATTTATTAAATTCCCAAGTCTAGATTAGGAGATGATAGCACCTAGATCTAGTACTAATTCGGAAGAGTTCAAACTCTCGGATCAAAAACTAGATCAGGAGAAAAGAACTACCAAATCTAAAAGGGGAGAGAAGAAAAAGCCAAAAAAGAAAACAAAAAGACAAACATAATCAACAAAAAAAAAAGGAGGGGAGGGTGAGACTAGCTCAAATCCTCCTCCCTAGATAAAGGTTGAAGAAGATGATGGAGAGAGAAGAGGCTTTCATGCTTTTAACCTTTATGATAAATCCTAATGTAATTTTTCTAGTCAATTTAATCCTATGGGCACACCATATTGTTAGCAATTCTCGACAAAAATTGATCGAGAGGACTACACTAAAATTTCGCAAGAAAATTTAGGATAGATTGACATATTTGGAAAGTTTAAGATTGAATTAACATTTATACAATAGATTTAGAACTTACTAAACAATTTCCCTATTAACGAATGCCCATTTTTTATGTATAATCATTACTTTGAAAAGTGAATTGTTTATTTTTTTTGTGTTTAATAGCGCCCTCTCGCACATACATGCATACACATATGTATGTACGTAAGCACACAAATATGCATGTGAAACAGCTAATTTCATGTGGTATGAACTCTCAAAAGATTTCAACCAAAAAAAAAAAAAACTCAAAAGAAGTAACGTGAGTGCCCACACAAGCTGTCACTTTTTTTTATGAGCAATCGTTTGCTTACGCATCACTTGAAAAAATTCTCTTCAATGATATCACAATGAAACAAAACTTCTCCACTTAAAGCAATGACACCTGATGCTTATATGACCACGCAAGATAGGGACTAATTAAGGCCGGTCTTTATTGTATATTGCTTTTAACAAGATTTCTCCTACGTGATGTAGGACTTTGACATGCTCGAAAATCCATCTTGAGTTTTTTCGATTTTACCAATGCAATCTCCATCTTTCGATTGAACGGTACTAGAGTCAATTATTTGCCGCGAGGACGACTCCTTCAAAGCAACGTGCGGCATCTTCCTAAAAGCTGTTGAAATTGCTGTAAATGAACGGTAGTAGTACGATTATAAAGAGTTTGCCAAACACCGCAACACCAATTCCATAATCGTAGCTGTCTTGGAAAAGCCATACTAATTATGTTCCGCAAACTCCAATCCCAAAACTCCTAAGTCAACCATTTCACACCTCGCCATCGCTACCTACCGCGGCTACATCCAAGCCAACCGCGCACCGACCATTGGCTCTCTCTCTCACACACCTCAATCTGAGGTGGCTTCTTTTGTCGAGAGTACTTGGCGTTCTTAATTTCGATCACTCACCGTCGAAAACCCCAAATTAGTATATATGTAACATATTTACCATGAATTATTTTTTGACTATCAAAAACCCCCCAAACTTATATATCTTTGACAAATTTACCCAAAATTGATATACTTGTGACAATTTTACTCTCTATAGTTTTTGTTAAATTTTACCGTCAAATTATTAAATTAAATGACACGTGACAATTAACTGATATACCAATTTGGAATTTTACGCTCCATTTGTCACATTTTACCATTTTAGGATTTTTTGTAATATTAATTTAATTTTGCGGAGGGTATATTTGTCACAAATTTATCAGTTTGGGATTTTTTGTGGTCAAATAAATTAGTTTTGGATAAATTTGTCATAAATGTACCAGTTTAGAGTTTTTTATAGTCTATCGAGTTAAAATTGTCACAAATGTATTAATTTAGAATTTTTTATAATTAAAAAAATAATTTAAGAAAAATTTATCGTAAATATACTGATTTAGAGTTTTGCAGGTATTAATTCTTAAAAAAAAAAAAAAGCACCGAGAGGCGAGCCCATCGATCAACAAAAAAAATAATAATAAAAATAAGATGAGGGAGTCGAATCGGACCGCCGGACGGAACGGTAAAAAGGAGGAGTTGCAGTGCTTTTGAAGCAATTGAGTCCCACGACAACGAAGGCCAGCTGCAAAGCAAAGGGACGAGAGGTGGCTCGGGGAGGGCGTCCGGACGCAAAGAGCAGTTAATAGGCGCGGGGGGACGGGGCCCACCTCGAGGACATCTCACGTAATCGCCACCGTCCATCCTAACACGACATGCTCTCTCTCTCTCTCTCTCTCTCTCTCTCTCTCTCTTTCATTACTATAATTATTATTTTATCATAAATATTCACGAGCGTAGAAGAGAGAGAGAGAGAGAGAGAGAGGGAAGAATAGATACAAAAGAAGAGACCCCCGAAGGAAACCCAAAAGATCCCGACGTACAAATGATTGCTGCCGCTCGATTTGTCCCCCCGCGACGGTGCACGGCAACCCCTCGAGCGGGCCCCACGCCTTCCCCTCTCTCTCTCTCTCTCTCTCTCTCTCTCTAGAGAGAGTCCCTTTTTTGTTTTTTGTTTTTTTTAAGGTCATATATATCTCTCTCTCTAGAGTTCTGTATACTATAACTCTACCACATTACTCCCGTCACGTCGCTGCCCTGACAGCTGAGCTGTCTCATGCATCCCATCACGTGACCCGCCCCTCCTCCTCCACCCCACCCCACCTCGGCCCGCTTCATTGATTGGCCCCCCCGTCCTCTCTCCGTGCGGTCGTGTCACGTGCCTCCGCGAAGCAGCTCGTGAGATACGGTCCACGTACGTACGGCGCCGTGAGGGGAACACCACCTCTATAGGATACAATGTCGTGATTCTATTAATTCAAATTCAATAATAATATTAAATATGTTTATATAATTTATAAACTAAATTAAATATATACCAAAAATTATTAATCATATTAAAATTGTTCATATTGAACAATTTAAAAGTTCAAAAATCATATTACACTAAGATGAAATTCATAAATCATGGTGACTAAATAAATAAATAAAATTGATCACATTATATATTAGATCAAAATTTAAGGATCATTTGCGTTATTTATTTTTTATTTAATTGACATGAATAGTCAATTAATCATTTTTTTACTGTTTATTTTGATGGTTTAACTCAATTGGTTACAGTTCCCCTTAAATAATTTATCTTAATTTCATTTCACAAGCATCACATTTACTAAAGCCTCGCGAAACTTTATATGCATACTTAGGTTGGAATAATTTAATTTTTCAAGGTATTGATTTCACATAATGCTAGAATATATATATATATATATTATATTATTTTATTTTTGTGACAAGAGGAACCAGCTTGCACCGACAGTGCGCCGTAAACCCCCTAGTGACACTAGTAGGGAAATCACCATCCCAACGCCATACTTAAATCGCCTAATGATCCACCAGTCTCCCTTGCAACGCAAGTTGCAAGGGTTTCGAACTCCCGACCTCCTCGTGGAGGTTTGGAGCCTACCCAGTTGAGCCACTTGAGTCGGTGGTTCAATAGTTTGTTTTCACCTAAATGTGAGATAATAGGGTGGGAAATAAAAAAGGTCCCACCTAGAATGTTAGTGTAATGAAGACTTACAAATTTCCTTAATCAGTTGCTTAGCTAGTGTCTCTTAGACATTCGTTGATAGAATCATTGTTTATAGAAATATTGAGGTTTTTGTGAACCACGATCCTCCTATCCTTTATAATGCACTTATCCCTTGATATATGGAGGATTGACGACATGCGTCATCTGCTTTTTTTAAGATAAAACTCAAGCAGGACAACTTGAGAGATTTTGCATTGTGACACAAATAATGACATTACAAATTGATGGGAAAAACGCGTCACTTATCTTGGTATTTTTTGAAATGACACAAACACGATACACATGTGATTCAAATTGTTCAATTGGGTTTGAAATTTTTTTGGTGAATTGAGTCACTAAACCATATTTTTTGTTTCGTGTGCGATAGTGTCTCAATTAAACCTGTAAACGAGATGGTGACGTGGATGACATGTCCGTGCCTACAATCAATGCCACCGGGACAAAATAATCATGCATTGTAATTTTTAATTTATTGTCCTTCCAAGGACGATTTCAAATATTGAAGAAGACTGGAGCTTTAATAGAGAAAAAGGGAGGCCAAGCGGCAAGGGTGGCACCGTCGTGGCCTGGACGCCGAGGAGGATCACCGAGCCCTGATCGGCCTCAAGAGATTGTGGTGCTCACGCGAAAGTGAGGACACGCGACTCTAAGCGAAAAGTTCACTCAATTACATTATGGTGATAGTGTACTCTACGATAAATATTTGGTTCTAGACGGAGCTAATTGCCCTTTCCACCGTGCTACTTGTTGCAAATTAACCCACGGGTCCAATATCTTTTTATCAAAATTTCTTTTAAAAGCGCTTTAAAATATTTGACAATTTATATAATAAAAAAGAAAACAATGTGGGATGACATGTTTTCATTTAACAGGAACTTAACGATTACATCAACAGTTTTGGTTTTCTTTTTTGAAATACTAATTTCAAACAAAGCATGTATAGGCTTGGGACTTGATTGCACATTCTTAAAAAGCACTTAGATAAATAACAATTGTAACCACTCACTCGGGTGGCGCTGCTGGCGGCGAGCTTCTACCTCTAACGTAAGGGGAAGAATTCGATTCCTGGGCGTCGCAGAGTGACTTATCTGGTGACACGTGTGTGGTGGCTAGCATATGTTGCCCCCAGGGTTTACCCTCCGTTACCCCGGATCTTTCGGGCTGTCCATGTTGATACGGTGCGTGGATTTCTTTGATTACTATCTTATACTCGAGCATAAACTTTTATTCTTACCGATTCTATAAGCAAGTGTCCTCAAGACACTTGTTAAACATGCTTACTGTAAATATTTTAAATTTCCAAATAATGACAATACATAATATAAGGAAAAATAGCGCATTGAAAATTAGTGCACGCAATCACTCGCTAACAAAATCCTATATTTATAAGCAACACTAGATCTATTGAGAAATCTCAAAAAAATTCCTCAGCTAAAGGACGTGGCAAATTAGCTAATGATTTAGTGCATGGATCCATTTTTTTTTCAAAACTAGTCATGCCATTTTGTAGATAAGTTTTTGCTAGATCTTGTTAGCACTAGGGTTTCTAATAATTGTAATAGTCAGTCTTGCTAGCTAAGTGGGAAAAAAAGAACAATAAGAAAAACCATGAGCTAAAGGTAGGTAGTAGCTGCCCAAAATGCACTTTGCATAGTGCCAATCGATGGGATGGAGTCGACCAAAGTAATCTCGACAATTCCAAAGTTTTTTCTCATAGTCAATCATGTCTTTCTATTGCTCCCATCTAAGTTGGTCTACATGGCTTGAAAAGTTGTTTGAAAAAGGAGTTTGCAAGGCTTAAAGAACCCTAATATTCAATATACCTGCACCAGTAGAGATGGACTAGAATGGGGATAGAGGGAGAAGCATTACATGGTTTTGCTTTCGCTAACCCTAGTGCTATTTGGCCTAGAATGGGGATAGAGGGAGAAGCATTACATGGTTTTGCTTTCGCTAACCCTAATATTCAATATACCTGCACCAGTAGAGATGGACTAGAATGGGGATAGAGGGAGAAGCATTACATGGTTTTGCTTTCGCTAACCCTAATATTCAATATACCTGCACCAGTAGAGATGGACTAGAATGGGGATAGAGGGAGAAGCATTACATGGTTTTGCTTTCGCTAACCCTAGTGCTATTTGGCCTAGAAAAGAGACCACCGATTGAATTAGGCGATGAGCCATAATCGAGTCTCTCCCCATGTGAATTTGAGATGACTTTCGCTTCTACTTTTTATAATTTTTCTATCACGTGCAGTATAGTTCGACTTTCTTTGATTTGGAACGTATGATATATTTCAATTATATAAATAATAGCATAAGAATCATATATAGTTTTTCATAATTTTTTTGGAATCTCGCATGCGCACATACATATGCATATATATTATTTTTCATTCTCAAACTTTGAAGAGAAATCACTAGTAAACTACTGCTTAGGTTTTTTTTTCTTCGTTAAGACCTTTAAATAAGAATAATCATATATGCACTTTCTTTCTTTGAGACACTTATAATTATATATATTTTTTTTTGGTAAAGGGTAAGAATGACACTTATAATTATATTTGTTGTGGATAAAGCTAAGAATTAAAGGCGCGCATGATAACTATTATATTTTGTTCCAAAACTATTTTTTCATTTCGGATTTATTTCTAGAACAAAAATCCATTTGGTAAAACTATTTTATTTATTTATTTATTTTTGCAATAGATTTCTACTCCAAAAATAAGTTTAGAACATGAATCAAATTTTTTTTTTTTTTTACTTTTCTATTTCTAAAACATAAATGAGAAATAAAAACTTTTATCATTGTTCATCCTTACTATTAGTTGGTTGTTCATCCATTGTCATTGGTTGTCATTTGTTGCCTAAACCACTGATCATCGGTTGCCACCTGTTGATCATTACCTGTTGCTGCTACTCATCGCCGTTGGAAAGGAAAAATTTTGTATTGTTAACAAAGGAATTTCTATTTCGGGAATAGAAATTTTGTGTTGTTATTAAACTTGTATTTTTATTTAGAAACTCATTTAAGAATAAAAATAGAACTTTCATAAATTAATTTCTAGTTAAAATAATTATCATTCATGTCCTAAATCATATATTAAGAACCTGCCCCCATAATTTAGACATCCTCTTGTAAAGGAAAAAAGGAATATTTTAAGTTTGTCAGTAGTTTTAGTTAAAGTTAAAAAGTATAAAACAATAATTTAATTTATGAAACGATGTTAATTTTCATTATATGTTGGAAGAAGCTCATCTTTTTATATTTCGAACTCAAACTGTGTTGCTTTATGGAGATTTGTTAGATTTGCTAGTTTTCACAGTAGAGAAAAATTTATAAATAACATATAGTCATTTGATAGAGAAGTGATTTTCAATTCTAAAGAAGCTCATCTTTTTATATTTCAAACTCGTTTTGATCAATCGCTTCTTTAAAATTTAAAATCACTTTTCTATCAAATGACTATATGTTATTTATAAATTTTTCTCTACTGTGAAAACTAGCAAATCTAACAAATCTCCATAAAGCAACACAGTAAATGCAGCAAATCCTGTCACTCCTATAAATTCAACATATTGAATTTCCATAAAAATTAGCAAATCTCCCAAAAGAAGAAGAAGAATGAGAAGAATAAAAAAGTAATGAAAAAGAAAGGAAGAAAGAAGGGACTCGAAAGATTCAAGAGTCAAAAGACCTCGTTATTGGGAAGAGAAGAGATAATGATGGGGACCATTCACCAAGAAACAGTTGGGTACACAGCCATTTTTTCCTTTACAAAGTACACATGCAAGATCTCATCGACGCTGCTGTAGATCTGTTCTTGTCTCTTTTCTTTTCCTGCGTGTTGTTGGGTCAGAAGGCCCCTCTCTCTCTCCCCTCGTTAGCTTCAAATCTACGTCCTCCCATCCAAACAATCAATCAATCAGTCACATGGCGGAGAGTCACCTTGCCTTCTCTTTCCATCTCCTTTCGTTTTAAAACCCTAATTCTGGGCGAACTTTCCCTGTGCTTTGCGAAAAGATCATCTTTGAATTAGTCAGCGACCGTTTCCCTTGTCTTTTGCGTTTGTGTTCATTGATCTGCGCTATAGTCTTTCTCTGCTGATAAATCTGGCCATGCCCTTTAATGTTCATAGGCTTTTCCCTCGGCCGTATGGGGGCAGACTATCGATACTTATGTTGATGCACATGTAATGTGACAAATATAAATGCGACTTGTTAGATCCTTTCGAATTCAAACTCGGGTCTTTTGAAAAAAGGAAGTAGAAGAAGAATTGCGCTGCCAATTGTCTCCATAGAAATTGGCCTTGCTCCTCGTGTTTGATAATGAAGATATAAAGGTTTCGACCTTATTTCGCTAGAGTTTGACCAAGTTGGAAGCCTAGAAGTGCCTCTTGTAAATGTTAGCTTCCAAAAATCTACGTGCCGAATAGGGTTTAAGACAACGCTATTGGATTATTGGTTAATGTGTCATCATCAAGGATAGGATAATATCAAATAAAATATGAAAATGGTCCTCTCGCACCCGCACCCGGAGGCATGCATGCTCACACACACACATCTATATGTGACATCATGAAAGAGGAAAGAACAAATTTAGGTGAGACCATAACAAGAGTGACATCATGTGTGCAATAGCAATGGGCGGTGCCAACCATGGTGATTCTAATTCTTTCTTCGAATGAAAATGCTTCACTCTTGTATTTTCCTTCAAATGCCATTCTACTTGGGCGGGATAGTTTTATCCTATCAATACAACCAAGGAGTAAATTATTCAAAATCTTATTTATATCTATCGTGACTCATAAAGTCCACATACACACAATCAAATACAAGATAAGATAACTTCTTTCTACCTTATCCAACACTTTAGTCGGGGTACCAAGCAAACCCTAACGACGCAATCGGTTCTTTCTCAAGACACAACATTAAACAAGTCCTCCTCCATAGCTTGCTTTTAAACTTTCACCTTACTTCGTTCCAAAAGATATTGAACATATTTTCCATTCCACAAATAAACCTGATTCGAAACCACACAAGCATTTCCTCCAAACAGGAATAACCATATGTTCTCTCTTCCCAAATCAATAAGGGGCACGAACAGTCTCACCTTAAAACACACGCCTGCCAAGCGCGAAGCCAAAACAAAACAAAACAAAACATCCTCTGTCACTGCAAGAACTACCATACGCATACAAAATGCACAGTCGAAACATCGAGCGAGGGCTGCAGAAACGGTGCAATAAATGTCAACCCATGACTGTTCAAAAACACAATATCGATTGTGGGGAGGGAATTTAGGGAAAAAGGAGTAGTTGGGATAGGGTGTTTTCTCTTCCTCCTTTTTCTCTCCCCCCTCCTTTTTCTTCATGGTCTCATCTTCATCACAAGCTTCCAAATGGGTCCCGCCAAATAATTCAACACATACCACACCCAAGCCTATCATTAAAGCCTGCATGACTTCAATTATTGCAATGATCCCAAAAGCATGACATATCTGACCTGGTCACATCCTCTAGATGTGGCATTTCAATTGCTTTTGGGGAGAAAAAAAAATAAAAAATGAGAAATTTGCCCCCCACCCCACGCGCGTGGGCCCACCACCACTTCACTCCCTCTTTATCAATCTCATCCACCAAAATTTCATTAAAGAAAAAGAAAAAAATCAGAGAGAGGAATTCGAATTTTTCTTTTTATCTTTTCGAGAGACCCCGCCCCTACGTGGACTATACTTAGAAAGTTAGACCCACCCAAGCGAAATCGAACTCATCGGATACCCGGAGTTCCCTTCTGGTCTCTCGCGAAACTTTCGAGGGCTTTTAAAAAGACCCACGAGCAAAAGAGGATTGCACTTTGATTTTGCCTTTTCCACTGCGGAAATTAAACCGAATTAAAATTAAATAAAAAATGGGGGGGGGGGGGTGGGGGGGGGGGGGGACACTTTCCTTAAAATAGTAGGAAATTATTAAAAAAGAAAAGACGGGTCGCTTTGTCTGCCCAAGGAAAAACATGTAAAAAGCTAGCCGGGGGGGGGGGGGGGGGGGGGAGGGAGGGAGGAGGACTGTGTTCCGGTCAAAATCTCGTGCGATCTGACCCCAATATCTTTCCCAATGTCTTCCTGTCTGTGCGCACACATCACGCCTGGTCGCCCCGCCATCCCTTCCCCAATCCAGGGGTCCCGCCAATGGGAGCGCGACGCGTGGCGGGCGCGGCTGGTTAAAGGCGCACTGCTTCCGGGCCGGCGGGTCAGCGGGGTCTCATTAGCCATCTGGGGGGGTCCTTTCATTTCAATTGCGTCATAAATAAATAAATTCGGAAGATAATCGTGAATAAATTAATCTGTAGAAATTCAGGCTTTCTCCAACGAGAGGAAGCAGAATGATGGCGATTGGGCAAGAGGGTCAGAGGCGAACGACCCGGAGGGGGGGCGATCCCGGCCGTCGGATGGTCTGACTGACTCCCCCATGATCATGATCATGATCGTGATGATGATGACGGGCATCATGATCGTCGTCGTTCCTCATATTGCCATAATCATGACGCTGCGCCGAGGTTCGGTATACAGCAATAATTGATTGGGGGGGCCGAGAAAGGGAGGAGAAGGGAGAGAATGGGAACGGTGTTAGGGGGAGTCAATTAATCGGTGATTTAATCAAACGTCAATTAGAGGACTCTTTGTCAAACTTCATTATGGATTTCTTAGGTCATGATCCCCTCCTCTTTCGCCATTCCTAGGTTTTTATTTTAATTGTGATTTGTTTCACTAGGCGATGGTGGTGACATTTCGCCTATCGATTGGCGAACATGATTGGAGTAAGAGAATAGCGGTCGCTCATGGATGTTGGGTTTTCATTCAATCAAGCCATATTTATTGACGAAACCCTAGAAAAAATCAAGATATGTCACGAAAGATAAAATGGATGTTCATTGAAATGATGGATTTGAATAAGAATCCTAATGTAAGGCATTTCTCTTGAGAATGAGCATCTTGGCCCATTTATTTTTGATGTCATATTTGATCCAGAGAGTTGCTGATCTATTATCGCACGGGTCAGTTCACGAAATGTCTTCTCTCCCGCTCAATGAAAATCTCGACGGTTCATAATGACTTTGCTACCATAAATAAATTATTGAGATAAGTCGAGACTTTGATAGTGATGTTGGATGAGGGATAAGGGGGATCCATTACATTCGAAACCTTTTCGTATAGATATAAATGTGGACATGCAAATCTAACTATTAGGGCCAATAAAGAGAACATTATTGCTTGAACAAAGCCAGAAGAAAACCCTAATCTCTCAAGAAATGGGCGGATGCAAAGAAAACATTCCCGCCTGCCACTCCTTTGTATGTATGTTGGTATGCGCGGTCGCCTAATAAATATAAGCCTGGAACCACCCGGCAGAAGTCAATCTACCCTGTCCTTTACGTCGATTTAAGTATTCGCGAATCTCCCCTTCGATCTTCTCTGCGCATCTCTCCCTCCCTTCTCCCTGCGATTCCTCTCTCTCTCTCTCTCTACCTTTTCTCTCTCTAGGGGCGTGGAGGAATACTGTGTCCCTAAATATTTATATGGATTCACGTGCGTTTGTCAACCTGGGCCTGTCGGTCAATCTTTACTACCCCCTCGCGGCCATGAAAAGGAGAAGCGAAGAACGATAAAACGCCAAAAGAAAAGATAAAATCTTGAGAGAGAGAGAGAGAGAGAGAGAGGTACTGCGTATGCAAAGGGAGGAGAGGGGGTGTGCTTGTGTGCGTGTTTACATTTAAAAGGGTGGATTGGATTAGTCCGTGGTCTTTTCCTTTTTAAAAGTCCATCACGCCCTCTTTCTCTTCATCATCGGCTTCTTCTGCTCCTTCTTCCTGTACTTGTTCTTCTCCGACCGCCCCTTTGTCTCTCTGTTTCTCTCTGTGCGCGCGCGCGCGATGGAGCTAGCTCTGACTTTAGGGGACACGTCGAAGCCGTTCTCGTTCCTCGACAAGGCCCCCAAGATGGCCGGGGACAAGGAGAGCGGCAACCGGGACCTGGGGTTCTGCATGGGGCTGGGGGTAAGTGGAAGGTCCTCGAGAGGCGGCGGCGACGAGGAGGAGGACGGTGATGGTGACAAGAGAGAGAGTCCGGCGACGGATCGGCGCCACCACCAACAACACCATCCGCCTTCGACTCTTCTTCAGCTCCATCTCTTGCCTTTCTCTCCGACTAATCCCAGGAACAGCCACCACAGCCACAAGCCCTCCACCTCTCAGTTTCGGCTTCCGTGGCTCACCGATCACTGTAATTACTGCTTTTCTTTCTGCTGTTGGGTTTTGCTTCTTTTTTCCCCCCTGTAACGAGGATGGTCGTTTTAGATGATTGAGCCCATGAAATGTCTTACCCATCTCAAATAAGGTTTGATAAGGGTGGGGAAGTTTGGTGAGACGATGTCGGGTGCATCTTGAGCAGAAGATCGGGAACTTTTTCTTCTTTCCCTTCCTTAAACTTTTTTCTGATTGTTCGTGATGGTGCATGTTGCAGTGGGGTCCGAGCCGGAATCTTCGGGCGGGGCCGGCAGGGGCCTGGACGTGAACCGGTTCCCGGCGGCGGAGGAGGCGGAGCAGTCGTCGCCAAACAGCGCGCTGTCGTCGTTCCAGATGGAGTTCGGCATCAGAAGCGGCGGCGGGGCAGGATTTAGGAGCGGCAGCCACAAGAGGGTCGACATGGAAGGAGACAACGAGAGGGACTGTTCGAGAGGCAGCGACGACGACGACAACGGCCTGACCCGGAAGAAGCTCAGGCTCTCCAAGGAACAGTCGGCTTTCCTCGAGGAGAGCTTCAAGGAACACAACACCCTCAATCCCGTGAGTCTCTCTCTGTACTTGCACCTCCCGATTCATCTTCTCTCTCAAAAAAAAAAAAAACAATCCATTTCTCAAACAATCCGCTTTTGTAATCTGCAGAAGCAGAAGCTAGCTTTGGCGAAACAGCTGAATCTCCGCCCTCGCCAAGTCGAGGTGTGGTTCCAGAACAGAAGAGCCAGGTACTCTCTTCCTTCTTTTCTAGGGGTGCTTTTCGTCGAGTTCCTTTAATGGTGCGAAGAGATGAAAGATGTTCTCCGGCGTTAAAAGAAAGATCGGTTGTTTTGCGGGGACAGGACGAAGTTGAAGCAGACGGAGATCGACTGCGAGTACCTGAAGAGGTGCTGCGAGACGCTGACGGAGGAGAACCGGCGGCTCCAGAAGGAGCTCCAGGAGCTCCGGGCGCTCAAAACCTCCCAGCCCTTCTACATGCAGCTCCCCGCCACCACTCTCACCATGTGCCCCTCCTGCGAGCGCGTCGCCACCACCACCGCGCCCGCCTCTGCCGCCTCCTCCCCGGCGGCGGCGGCCCCGCCCCTCGCCAAGCCGAAGCCCAGAACGTACCCGTTCCCCCACGCCCCCCAGCTCCACCACCTCCCCCAGGCCCACCAGGCCGCCTCCTGATCCGCCTCCTGATCGCGACCGGCGAGGCGACGGCGGCGCACGCGCCGTCCATCCCCGATGACTCCGTGTACATACCTCGGCTTGGTTCTTTAATTTAAAGTGGGCGGTTTCGCTTTCTATTATTTTATTTTATTTTTAATTTCTCTTAAATTTTGTTTGGGGGGGTTGTGTTTCTCCTGGGTTGTACCTACTGAGTTTTTTTGGGTAGAGGGAAAGCTTGGTACCTACTGTGTTTGGGGAAGAGTCGAGGTCATGACCTTGTTCAAAAATGGCTGATGAGAAGAGATTTTAGGACAAAAGAAGATTGTTGGTCAGTTAAGGAAAATTACAAAATTTTATTTATTCCTAGTTCTTGATGCATATCTCTCTTTTTTCCTTGGAAATATCCCACTTCTTGCTTATAATATTTCTTTTATTTATTGCCCCACGTATTGGAATGCATGAAAAAATTGCGGGTTGGCTCTGGCCCCCACCTTCCAGAAAACATGCAGAAGAATTTCTGGGTTTGTGACTGTCCATGATGTTTTTTTTTAATTTTCGCCCTGTACTGACAACTGATTGTGTCCTGTCTTTTTGACTAGCCCTCTTTTTTTTTTTTTCTCCCTTCTGTTGGAAGAGAAAAAAAAGAAGGGAAATGATTGCAAGTGCGAATGGTGTGGCCGAGACTATTCGAGCTTTTACATGGCTGCATGTATGGCAATTGTTCCCGGGTCCATCCGTGTAGTTGGGGAAGAAACATGGTTGAACTGAAATTGTTGTTTTAAAAGTATTTAGGGTTGACGAGAATTGCAGTTGAAATCTATGTCGAAGGGTGCAGTTTTGTCAGCTTATAAATGCGAAGCTGTCTTGATCTTTTCAATTTCAATATTTTCCAGGAGGGTTTAGGCGTATAATATAGATTTGCCCTAGTCAAGAATCGTGCCGGGAAGACATGGCAACCACCATTTTCGTTGGCGTGCTATAGCAGTCTTGACTTGATTTTTGTGAGTTGCCAATAATGGTCGACGCCCTTCTGTGGCTATCAAGAATTGACTTCCGTACTTTATGTACATCTGAATTGGTTGGTGGCATCTGTTGAATGTAGAACGGAAAGTTGAAGATTCAGCTAGGGCCATTAGGATTTTGACCGAGTTGGAATCGATAGATCTTGCTGAATTTTTTATGAGATATTTTTCGAAGGGAGAATTGTTGGTTTTTGTAAGGAAGAACGCTCGAGTCCTGAGTGTCAGATGCTTTACGTCTACCCGTAACTCTCGTTCATTAAAGGAGCCCGGCGTAGATATTGAGAAGGCAGAGGATGGTTAGGCTTAGCGAATAAAGCTTATACAATTCACATCTTTGATCACGCTAGTCTTATCTTTGATTGTAGTTCGAAAGCTTTTCGGTCAAACGGTTTCCGGTGTTATCGATTGTCGGGCTTCTTATGTCAAAAGATATCTATAGGGTTAAGGTGGAATCGAATTATAAATGGGAAATATCAAAAGAACTATCCGTGTTTTCACCTAGGGCCAATTTACATACCTCTACTTTTTCGAAATACATAGCATGTACCATCAAGCAGAGCTGTCCCACCCGTTTACAGTTTTGTCATTTGTCTCCCTTTTCGAACTCACCCTCGCCCTTCTCAAGCTCACGACCTTGACCTCAAAAACCTAATTTGGTCCTACAGAAAGCCTCAGTTTTCCTGCCAACACTCCACGGTCTTTCTACAATTCTCGCAAGTCATTTTCCTAGGTCTTTTGTATTTCTTTCCATGCTGGTCTATCCACAACCAGGACTACATGTTTTTCCAACTACCCTTTCGTACTCTTTCCCCTATAATCCGTGCTGTCTTTTTCCATCTTAACCGACATTTTTTTTGGGAAATAAAAAAATATTGTAAGATGAAGCTTTAGCCACCCATTTGTCATGATTACAAATGCCCGAATAATTTAATGTTTGGTGTCGACCTAGCTTTATTTTCTCTCTCTCTCTCTCTCTCTCTCTCATGAATATTATTGTTTTTAGGTAAGTGTCAAGAAGAGATTTGCAACCTTTGCTTGGTGGGTGGCGGCTTAGCATGTTTAGTCACTTCACGGCTTTTTGGACCGACGTGAAAAGGATAATTGACTGAAGTTATATTAATCATTTCCTTTTTCAAATTGAATAGCAGCTCTTTTCGGGGTCAATATTAATGTGCCAAAGGGGCCAATCGAGAGCAAAAGCCTTTGGTTACGTGGAATCGTCGGGGCCGAGATTGGGGGATTTGAAAAGGGACGGGTGGCTTTTAAACTCTTTCTCTAATCTTCTACAATCTATCCGATCTATCTGTCTATCTCGTCTGTGATTTGATGGCGATGAGGGGGTAACGTGGTAGCATAACGTTGCTCGGTCCATTGCTGGACCCCCTTTAGGGACGTGGAAAAGGCCATTTCCTAGCTTGTCATCTTACACTATGCAAGCCAATAAAAAATCTCCCTTTTGTTTATCAGTACTAGGGACTATAAGATTAGGCTATTCGGC
This sequence comes from Eucalyptus camaldulensis, assembly GCA_019915185.1. Lineage (NCBI taxonomy): Eukaryota > Viridiplantae > Streptophyta > Magnoliopsida > Myrtales > Myrtaceae > Eucalyptus > Eucalyptus camaldulensis. The sequence continues at coordinate 19,491,875 of JAHSVA010000005.1, forward strand.
TCGCGTGAGAATAATACATGACAGGTGATAACTCACAGTGGGACCCGAATGATTGATGGGGTAAGCACCGGTCTGGTTCAGTTCAGGAATGGTGTCTATTCTTGATTTCAAAAGCTAAGAAGAGTCTTGTCGGTTACTTTCTTGGGGAGGTTGTGTTAATTGTGACGCTCTCTCATTGGCTTGTTAATCGAAAAGTATAACAGGGCTTCGCGGCTGCAGTATTGATAGGTGATTCTCACCTAACCAAGGACTCGATCCACAATTTCTACAAACCAATTTCAATTTCTTTGAATTTGGTAAGGACTACTAGCTATATGGGGTGGCTTTTTATTTTGATGATTATGCCGACTAGATGCGAATTAATGTCAGAATGATAAGGTATTGGTTGGATAGCTTGAGACGTGCCGAGGGTGCTTCTGGTGCTGTTGCACTTAGGAGAGATACCTTGAGGTAGGTACGCATGGTCAAAGGCTTTAGCTTGGTCCCATATTTTACATAAATGAGCATTTGACCGATTTTTGACCGGCGACTACCTTGTCATTGTCTTACTATTGCAATTTTTGACGCAATGGAAAGCTTGTGATTTCTAATATCTATCGAGAATTGAACGAAAATGGATTTCTCGATGATGTTGGAATCGCCTGACCAACAATAAGAGGGTGCTCCGACCTTTGCACCTTAGAAAAATGGGCATAGATAGAAAGATGATGAAAGGTCCTCTCAATTTCCATGACCCAAGTCATTGGACACCCCGCCACATAGCGCATTAGCCCTACGTGTCATGCTATTTTTCAAAAGGTTCCTATGTTCGAGTCATATCGTAAGTGAACAGCAATGGCTCAAACTGACATTCGACAGCGTGTGATCGTTGTGATAGTGCTAGAGAGGTTACGCCAGCCGCGCATTTGCGCCCTTTTTTACTCATCACAAAGTCATTAGACAGCCCAAGACCAACGAAAAAAGAATAGCATCGAAGACCTGAGTTGAGCAAGGGAGGGTTTTAGGGGAAAGAAGTCCCATGTTGGAGATAATACATTGATTTGAGCTTTCGAGTGAGGATGAGTCTAATTAGATATATTGGCGAGACTAAAGTTGGACGCTTTCTTGGCAATCTCCCCGATTGAAGGTATTGCTCTTTTATTGTATATGAGCTAATGATATCAAAATTGATGGTTGATTGGTAGTTCCTCAACATGTATTGATGTCTAGGACTCTATAAGAAATCCCATAAATTTTTGCAGTTACCAAGTGCGGTTTACTATCACTGACCAATCTAGGAGAAGATTATGGGTGAGGGGGGTGTTTGCAACAATTGGTGATAATTGGAGATTATGGTTGAGACATTTTGATGCAAATGGGTACCTAAATTAACGGGGAATACACCAAACACTAAACTTACATGTGAGTGGGAGATTGTTGAGATACATGTATGAGTTGTGTTAAAAAAATTCCATGTTGTAGAATTGGTATGATGTGGGATAGTTAATAATTATAGTCGATTCACAACTCATTAACTTAATTGAATGCGGGTCCAATTAGATATGTTGGTGAGCTTGAAGTTGAGTTCCTTCTTGGCAATCTCCCATAGCTTGGAGGTGTGTCTCTTCTTAGAAATCTCCTCTAGCAGAAGTAAAAGTTAAAAAAAAATAGAAAAATTGCAAACTTATTACCATCAGTGGTGGCCATGCTTTTTTAGGATGGTCGTCGTTGATTGAACTATTATGTTGACGATTTTTAGCTAAAATTGACTAAAATGACTATATTAACCCATCGAAAAAAGGTGTAGGATCAAATTTGCCAAATTAAAAGGTTTAAAATTGAATCGATCTCCAACTAATAGAATTATGATTTATTTTATGTTCATTTTAACATCCTCTTCTCATCTCAATTCATGACACCAATTGGCAATTACCACCACACGTTGGGCAATTACAGGCCTTTTAGCCTTTCGAGGCTGGCCCATTGGATTTACAATTTTAACCGAAGGCGAGATGAAGTCGTGTCATGAACTTTTTTAGTCGTCTTTGCACGAACGTGAATGGAAAGATACAGAGGAGAATTATACCATACCTCTAAGTAAAAGGACAACCAACATTTTAACATACAATAACCAGGCTCACCCATCTAAAAATTAAGTTGTAAAAGCATTTAATCACGACTCTACAAACACTCGTGAGGTGCTTCTTGAAAGTTAATTCCCAATATGGCGACATTGGAAGTATTCATTAAGCATCTTTGAAGGGGCAAATCTTTTTTGAAAATTACGACAACACCATTTACTTAATTTTCCTTTTTTTCGAAAATTACGATGTTGCTTGGAACTTAGAAAGACAAACTACTAGGCATAAAGAAGTTGAGCTTATACAATTTGAGCTCCATTTGGTATTTCTCCATTGCAAACAAGTAACTATTTTGAATGCCCGACTTTAATTACCCTGCAAGCAAAATCAACACGGTTGAGTTTTGACTTTGATTATCTCACAAGCAAAATCAACCCACTTAAGTGTCTATATGCATTTATTATAGGGCAAATTTGATGCAAGACACAATAATGAGACGAAACGAGATGACAATAATCATATACAAAATCATATGACAAATTTAATATAAGATATAAGTAGAGATGACATGACATGATTATAATCACATGCTACATAATATGACAAATTGAATGTGGAACATACCGATGAAATGACAAATAATCACATGTCGGCGTGGCATATGACAAATTAGATGAAAGACATAAGGGCGAAATTACACGTTCTAAGTTCGGATTCTACATCAACTCGAGTTGATCTTCCGACCGGATGGCAGCCCGCCAACCCTCGAGCGAACACCCGCCAAAAGCACAGAACTCAACCCATGTTCGCGATCGAACGAATGTGAGTTCCTCCGAACAAGAATATCCCCAAGACCTGTTCCCTTCTCTCTCTCCGTCGCAGCTCCCGATGAAGACGACGGCGGCGGCGGCGAGTCGCAATGCCAGGCGGCGCGGGGGACCCGGGAACTCGCCAAGCCGAGCGAGCGGTCGCGCCGAGTCGCTCAAACCTCGGACGGGCCGGCGGACCAGGCCGATCGCCGCCCCGAAAGCGGCGAGTCCCGGAGCTCAGCTTCAACTTCCGCAGCGACCCTTTGGAGCTCTGCCCTCGAGCTCGTCCCTCGACCAGTTCAAGATTCTCTCACGGGAATTTTTTCAAATAGATGCTCTGGACCTCGCGCCGCGGTTGCTGGGGAAGTTCCTGAGGCGAGACGACGTTGTTCTTCAGATTACTGAGGTGGGTTGCTCTTCATTTTCGGTGTCCTCCATTTTCGTTTGGGTACGTTGTGTGGAGTCGCCATTTGCGTTAGAAATGTAGGCTGTGGGGAACGTGAGCGACGTGTCTAGCGTACTAGTTGTGTGATGTTTCGTCGTTTTTTCCTCCAAAATCTCAACTTGTCGAGAATGGACGCAGAATTCGTATCGGGTTTACTTAAGGAATTTGCACTTGCTTAGTGTCTTTGGGAATGTCGATCGATCAACTTGATGATTTGGAGTAGGTTTGCTTCAATAGTGGGAATACAAGAGAAAATAGTGTAGATGACAGTGTACTCTCCCATTGAATTCTAATTAGGCGGGTAAGTGACAATTACCAGTTATTATTATGGAAAAACCGAGAAGAAATTGGCATCTGCCTTTTGCACTGAAAGTTGAAAATACCCTGATTCTCCGTGCTGACAGGTGGAAGCTTATCGGCCAAATGATTCGGCTTGCCATGGTCGATTTGGCATTACAGCAAGGACAGCACCAGTTGTAAGCTTATCACCACTTTCCTCTATGATTCTGCCTGGCAAATATCACTTTTTGACACTGATTTAGTTGACAAGTGTCCTTAGGATGCTTAAAGCATGCCTAGGAAGGAAACTTTCAAATTTAAACACTAACTTTTTTCTTTCAATGCATGTTGAAAGTTTAGAGATCCCTTGCTATCTAGCTAAACAAGTGTTCTTGGAGGTTAAGATGACCCTATTTTTATGTTTTTGAACTGTTTGCGCATGTACTGACTACTTATTGAGTGTTGTCTTGTAGTTTGGACCAGGAGGACATGCGTATGTGTATCGCTGCTATGGTCTCCACACAATGCTTAATGTTGTAGCAGACAAGGAAGGAGTTGGAGCGGCTGTCCTGATTCGCTCTTGTGCTCCAGTTAGTGGTAACTGCATTGCCTAAACCTCCCTTCTCTCTGTTATTCTTGATGAGTGTCTGTTCAGAGGCTTATCCAGAGCAGTAGACATAGGACTCACTTTCCACTGTTCACATTTCTTGCCTGTTGGATTCCATATTTCTTCAATCAGGCAAGTTTTTTTCGAACATGCTGAAGTTCTTTGATGAGCTTATGAGATTAATTGGATTTTCAGCTGGATAGTCTGGAAATGGAAGAATCTGTCCATTTCTTCTTTGATGCTGCATCACTGAATTACTGATGACATATGTTGTAGGGCTAGAGACCATCCAGAAACGTAGGGGTCAGGAAACGGAAAAGCCTGTGCTACTTGCCGGGCCTGGCAAGGTCAGTTTTAAGTGTTATGAATCTTTCATTCTGATGATAATTTCATTCCATTTCAATTGGTGGCAGATCTTATTTGTTCCCTGCAGAAAGATTTATTCATGTGTTTGTACATAAAATCTGTGCATTAGCATTAGTTGACTGCATACATCCAAACTTTCGAAGATTCAAAGCCTGCGGTGGAACTTGGTATACCTATAACATGGTGACCTCAACTCACGAAGTAGGCATAACCTCCTCTTTATTTAGAAGTTAGAGAATGGGGGTCAAAACTGAAAGTATATCACTGAGTGTAGCTTAGACACATCAAGTTTATGTTGAGTGGACCTCCAACAGTCAGAAAAATAGATGCCCAAAGCCTCTACATATAAATGTCTAACAAGCAGTGAATAAATTACATGAGATTTGAGGTGTGGGAAGACAACAGATGTTGAGGAAGTTATGATTTTAAAGGGTAGTTCCTTTTGTATTTTGTGTTCGTATGTTTTAAAAAAGGCATCACCTGCTTAGGATAACACCAACACACTGCTTCTCTCTCTCTCTCTCTCTCTCTCTCCAAACTCTTAGATGTAAAATTGGCCTATTAAGCAGGATTTATCTAATCCATCAGTGGATTGCTAATGATGAAAAGCTACAGATGTGGGAAACCTGACTTTTGAAAAATGGCTTGATGGTAGATCTATTTGATTGATGGAACATCATGAGGCAATTTTCCTAGTTCTTGATTTTATTTCAAAATTATATCAAGCTTTTTCTTAAGTGGAGTAGGTGGTGATAGATCTTTTAAATTCTGCTGATTGATTCTTTTGAGGACAGAGACAGTGGTAAAAGGGTTTAAAGATGAGGTAGGGCTGGAAGGTGAAACATGAGGTGATTAAGAAAAACTCGGCGAAAACGAGGTCCACTTGTTTCTTAACTTTGATTATTACTCTAGCAGATAGCTTTGCTTCTAAAACTAATGAGATTTTCTTGCAGAAGGTATAGTTTTGGCCTGTGCTTGGAGAAAATCCAAGTGCTTTCTCATGACGTTCTTATATTTGTAAACCAAGATCTAGAACATGACCTGACCCCGTACCCAATTATACAACAAGTCATGATTTTTTGGTTGTTCTCGTGTAGAATGTGTGGGATGGAAAATCACTGAACAAGAACTCTTTTTTGCCAGGTTGGCCAAGCACTAGGACTTTCAACTGACTGGTCAAGCCGTCCCCTTTATACTCCTGGTCAGTGATGAACCAACTTTGCAAACTTTGAATTGGCTATTATGGATTCTCTCAATATAGGCGGCTACTAATCTCTGCCTGACATGACGACATGTTGCTAGAAAATGAAACCAATGAACGAAAATTGGAACGCGAGTCACCAAACAGAATTTCAGTTGTTTGCTTCTCTTTTATGGGATCCATCACTGCATATCTCATGGAAAATTTTGACCGGTCCAGGTGGTTTAGAAATCCTAGATGGGCCAAAGCCAGAAAATATACTGATTGGTCCACGTGTGGGCATCGAATATGCCTTGCCCGATGATGTCAACGCACTATGGAGATTCGCCATCGCAGGTTCAGCTTGGGTAAGTTCTCCAAGAAACACTCTAAGGCTACCTGGATTATAGACTGGACGCATGTTTGAAGACCTTTTGCGAGAGGGGCGTTGCGACAAGGCAACACAGAACTATGATTGATCTAGGATTCCCCAAGATTCTTATGTGATGTTGGTGAGACAAGGCGTTTTCAATTCTCTGGAAATTGGAGGTGATGAATGTATATATTTCTTTCTTTGCAATGGATAACAAAAAGGTGAAGGACAACACCGAAATGGGATAGTGTCTCCAAATGAACTCTGGGACCAATTAACAATTTTTCCCCTTGCTTTGCTAAAGAACTCCCACCATGCTGCAATTTGTATTGCCGAGACAAGCAAAAGGTACAAACAAATTCTTAAGCTAAACTCCGATGGTAAAGAAATATCTCGAGATATTCTTTGGACTAGAATGCCACATGGTCGAATTTTTATTGTGTCTGTCAAATCTCTGCGCATACGGCAAGAGATGGACAAATTAAGATGTTCTTGAATTTTTGCATGGATACATGATAGACCACGCTTTCAGAGCATTTTAGATCATGTGAACTTTTCAGGCCAAAATGAGGAAGTGATAAGTTGATGACTACAGTTAAGTTGTAGGGGATACTTACCTATAATTCCCATGTCATTCCAGATATTATATTGGCTCATGTGAGGATAAGATTTAGCCAGTTCAACAGTTTCTATTCAAAATCAAAATTAGTAGAGGTTTAAATCCAGTTTTACCTACGATCCTCGTGGGAACATATGTGATAACTTGTGGAATCGAAGTCCTCACATTCCAATTTTCTTTCTATGGTTTGTCCCTGCCTGAATTATCTGACCTTATATGCCATCATATTTGACTTGAAATGAAAGACAAGTTCATCACTAAGATGAAGAAGATATATTTCCATTCCAAGCTTCAGGGTGTGTTACAATATTGAATTGTCCACCAATCAAAACAGGGCAAACTTAGAGATCCAAAACATCTGTGAACACAAGTTTCGTGACCTATCTCTAACAGCACGTCATGATATGTACAACGTAACAAAGAGGTGGTCAAAGAAAACAAAATCACAGGATGGGCAACTACATCAAAAGAATCTACGCTACTAAATTCAATTACTCGACCAATATCAACCCATAGCTTCCAATCAGTTAAAAACTCCAAAGCAAGCAATCCCTCCTGCAAAAGAAGAAGACACGCACTAATACTTCAAATCATATGCAAGACAAAACTATAAATCTGAAGTAAAAAAGGAAAAAAGAAAAAGAAAAAACAAAGCTAAAATTTATCCATACCTAAAGTCAACCTGTGAGTTGTGATAGACCGTTTCCCTTGTGACAGTACGGCTGACATAATCAACCACACGATCCCAAGCAATGAGCAATCAACATTGTGGTTGACCCATCAAATGTCAAAGCAAATGTTTCCCTGTACTCATTTTGCAACTTATTTACTATGCAACTTCATTTACTAAGTCCCGACCAGCTGTAGAACTCAGTGAAGTCAAGGCGGAACATAAGGAACTTAAGATCAACATGCTGCTGAAGAGGCAACTGAGACAAGAAACCCTCAAGCAATGATGTGTACTCTTTTGAAATTGCATCCAAATCCTGCCGCATATTCTGCAGAAAATCACCTGCACGCTGAGTTAGGGCCTTCCTTCCATCAGTAATCAATGAACCAGGTTCTGAAGATTGATCATTCTTTTGCTTTCTCGTCTTGCTTTTGTCTCGCAAAGGTAAGGAAGAATTCCCGGTCCTACATCGTTAATAGGCTTGTTAAAACTTACTTCTAAAGTAGATGCCTACATACAATGTGTTCATACAGGCGTGCTTGTGCACATCAAGAGGGGAAAAAAAAAGCCCTATACCTGGCTTGCAGTTCATATATGCCTTCATATAGCCTATCAGCATGACTTCGAAATCGCAATATGAGGTCAAACAATACAAAAAGTGACTTGTGAAGTGTTTGAGACCGTTCACCAAGAAGTGATTTCTCCACAATTGAATTGAGGTACTTGTCGTGAGCTGCAAGTAGATCATCGAGATCCTTGGCTGCTTCTATTTCATTGGAGAAATTAGACCATGAGACCTCCAAGACTTCAAACATAATATAGTATTGCAGATTTGTAACAAAATGGTTCATCTCATTCCAGAGAACCTGGCATCTCCTCAATGTTGAAAGAAGCTGCAACTTAACGGCACGCTGCAGCTTCAAGAAGGCACGGGAAGTGATACAGTTTGGCTTCATGGTCTTCCAAGCACCAATAAGTGCGTGTTCCACGCGTCTAAGTTTCCATAGGAAATTAAAAATCTTCAAATATTTTGCCATTACCGACTCTGTAAAGATAGTATCTAATGGGACCCTAGGATCATAGTGTAATGAGAAGACATCCCAACCCCTATCTCCACTGCCATGAGGCATCATCTTGACCCGTAACCTATCTAATATTTCAGGATCATCATACTGAGCATTAGAAGATCTGACTGCACTTTCTAGCAATCCAGCAAGCTTGAACGAGCTAATTGTGTTAGCAGGCTCAGAAAGTTCAGGCCACACAATGTCCATGAGATATTGAACAAAATCGCCTTGCCCAAGAAGCAGATACTGCTTAATTGCAAGACAATGTTCCTTAAACTTGTATCTATTGTACATAACGTCTAACAAGTGTTTATCTATTCTCTTAGCTGCTTCATCAACCAAAGATTCTAGGGCTTCAGTTTCACCATAACCTAGACTCCCTCTTCTTGTTGTGGTCCCGGCAGCAGATGCGGCTTCTGTGGCGGCATCAGCCCAGCCACGGTCCTCACAGCAGACACGAAGGAAGTTTATTGACTTTCCAGTCCTTAAAATACGCTGTGCAAGAGAAGGGGATATGAAAGAAGGGAGCATCCCGGCATGAAGCCGGTAACCTTCCCTCCAAAGAGACTCAGCTTTTACGGGCTGACCCACGATGAAGAGTTCGGCGAAATTGTCTTCCAACTCTCCTTCTAGGACCCAACTCCTCACCATTTCAAAAAGAGGAGAACAAACTCGCCTTAGTAGACACCTCATAAACTCATGCACAAGCGGGTCACCGTGCTGTGCATGCAAATGAATAGCCCCAGCCATTGCCCCCCCTCTCAGGACCCTACACTTATCAACCAAAACTGCCATCAGCCTCATTTTCACCATTGGCTCCGCAAGCCATACAGATAATCTCCTCAGAGAAAGATAATTGTCTGAACTGGCCGTCTCCGAGACCAGAGGAATCGGATTCATTGACTGAGCTTCAAGCACCGCTAGCAACTTGTAGTACTCTGACAATTCATCCTGCAATGCCGCGCAAAATGCCTGCCCAACGGTCCCCACATCTTCAGCAGGAAACCGATCCATACACTCCGAAATGTAACCCTTGACCTTCCTAAACAACCAACCCAATTCACAAAGCTTCCTAACCATGGTCCTGGTCGCTCTCGGGACCTTAACCAAATCCGACAAGATATAACCATCCACTACCGTACCGAACTTCACATACTTCCCATCTATTCCCTGACAAGCATACAACACATCCCTCACCAAGACCTCCTCCGACACCTCGTTTTCTTCCTTCACTAAGTTGGCGTACTCCTTGAACGCCATGTCGCGCAAATTCTCGGGGTCCTTGGCGACCAACAAAACCCCATTACTCCAACCATTCCTCTCGCCTTCCCCGTCCCGCGAAACCCTCGATTTACTCCCCAATTCGGCCTCGAACGAATCCAAATTGGGCAGCGGCCCCGCGAAATCGAGCCCGCCGCTGGCGCTGTTCCGATCCTCGGCCACGATTTTGAGCAAGTAGAGCACCGCCCACTTGTTGTTGACGCTGCCGGGGCCGGTCTTGGAGGCGAACTTGGCGTACAGATCGGCGAAGCCGAGGGCCTGAGCGGACTTACCCTGGGTGGCGAGGCGGCGCTTGATGGACTCGGCGAGGGCGGCGGCGTCGGGGGCGACGGAGGGGGCGAGGCGGCTGGAGAGGATGCGGAAGGCGTAGCGGAGGGAGCTCTGGAGGTGGACCGGGTCAGGCGGAGCGGCCGGGTCGCCGCCGCCGCCCACGGCGGCGGTGGGGCTCCGGGAGAGGAGGCGGAGGACGAGCTCCTTGACTAGATCTGCGACCTTGTGCTGGTCCTCTTCCTCCATTGGTGAGAGCGCAGTAGAGAGAGAAAGTGAGGAGGAAGGGGTAGAGAGAGAGAGAGAGAGAGAGTGGAGTGGGTGGCTTCCTTGTTCGATTGTTTTGAGGGCGCGGAGATTATGAATTTCGTAAAATTTTTCCTCGAGAAAATTGAAATGGGAAATTTGAAATTCTTCAATACATAATAATATATTGTAAGAGTAATTTTTGAAATGTTGAAAGTGAGACAAAAGGGAAGATTCCAAAAATCCTCCCTTCTTGAAGTGGGCACTCGCTTCTCTGGAAATTCCCCTTCGGTTAGATTGAAATGTGAAGTACTCCTGACTTGATCGCTTTGAGTCGATGAAGTGGCGTTTATTTTTCGAAGTTTTTCCCAAACTTAACCTTATTTCGAAATGTCCCCCGAACTTAAATCGTTTTGGCCCGATAATCCCCTAAGCTTATCGACATTGAAAATAACGATTGACCAATGACAACGTGCTTGTCACGTGCCTATTTTCTTCTTTCCTCAAAAGGCATTTTAAAGCATGTTTGGTAACATTTTTGTTTTTGAGAATAATTTTCGAACATAAATAGTTTTTTTTTTCCGTTTCCGGTATAAGATAGCGCTTGGTAACTACACAAAATTTCTACTCTCGGGAAATAAATTCATTTGGTAAAATTGTATAATTTTGTTGTTGTTTTTTTTTTTAAATTTTTTAATATTTTCATTTTTTCCTTTTTCTTTTTCTCTCCTTCTTCTTCTTTGTGGTTGGTCACCGGCGGTTAATGATCGGTTGGGCAAGGGTCAGCAAGCTCGCCGGAGCCTCGCCTTGGCGAGGCTTGGCCTCACCCCTCGCTAGATTTGGGCGAGGCCAAGCCTTGCCGATGGCCTCGGTGGCCAGGCGAGCCTCGCCAGTGGCCTCTGGCAAGGTTAAGCCTCGCGTCGGCCGGCGAGCATGAGGCCGAGTCCGCATCGGCCAGCGAAGCCGAGTCTCGCCGTGGCATGGCGTCTCTGGGGGCCGACGACCCTCTGGCAAGGTTGCCGGCCCTCGTTTGGCCAGTCGTTGGCGCCAACCATGGCTAAGGCCGGTGACCGGCCAAAAGAAAAAATAAAAAGAAGAAAAGAGAAAATAGAAAAATTGTTTCTCGAAATTGTTTCCAAGAATAAGAAGTAACTTTTTTTCTACTTCTTATTTATGTTCTAAATTTGTTTTCGGGAACAAAAAAATAGATTTTTTGTTCCCGGAAACAAAAGTTTTACCAAACACGTTTTTTTTTTTCCCCGGAACAAATGAACAAAATTTTTTGTTTCGAAAAACGGAAACACTTTTTACCAAACAGGACCTTAGTATAAAACAACACATTTCTCCCATGCCACTTATGTGCATATATCAAATTTATAAAGTCATGAGTGTACTTGAACATTACAAATAAAAAAAGAAAGGTTTCTTGAGCATGTAATAAAAATTTGAAGATGGAGAATCACTCCAATGTGAAGGGAGAGCATTAACGAGAATAATCAGCGAACACAATTAGACCATTTTCATGCTGCAAAAAGCATGGGGGTGGGGTTAATCAATTTCAAATTAGGTTATATAATGGTTTTTTGGGCAAATAGCCCATTGAAAGGACGCGAAACATGCAACCCACGAGCACATGTTCATCGGCTGGCCAATTATTTTCAACGGTATTGACCTCAAGGGCTAATTGAGTTAAAGCAATCAAATTCAACATACATTTTGGAACAAACTAAAGTACGAGGGGAATTTTGGGAGACAAGCACCCATTTTGGGGTAATTGAGTTAAAATGATCGAAATTATGGGTATTCTATAATAAAGTCAAATATAAGGAGAAAATCCGAAAATCGGTCCCCACTTTAGGGGATTTTTGGAATTTTTCTCGAGATGAATGATGATAAACATAAGCGGATTCCTTCGAAACCAGGTTGTAGCTATCGAGTTTGACACCATGAAGAATCCATTCATTTCTTTCCCTCTTGAAATTTCCTAGCATTTCCCACAGGATGTGGAGCTAGGATTCTCCACTTCAACAAGCAACCACACAGAGTTAAACCGCATAAGGTCGTGGTTCTTTGAGGTCTCAAAGTGAGACGAAAATCCTAAGCTGGAGTCGGGTTTGAATTGCAGTTGCACTGTACTTGCGTTTTGTGCTCTAATTTATCTCCTGAATAGCATAAGAAGAGGCAAAAGGGGTCTAGTCGAAGATACTTCCCAAGAAGAGAAGATCAGATTGAGGGCTCGTCCATGGCTCAACGGAAGATCCGGTTCAAGGATCTCGAGAAAGCATCAGGCAACTTCAAGAATAAGCCAGGACAGGGGGCTTTGGAACGGTTTATAAAGGGCACATAATGGAGAAAGAGGTAGCCATCAAAAGGGTTTCTCAGGATTCACGTTAAGGCAAGCAAGAATTCCTCCCTGAAATCACAATCATTGGCATCCTCCATCAGTGGAATCTCGTCAAACTGATAGGATGATACTACGAAAGGCGCAAGCTCCTCCTCGTGCACGAATGCATGCTAAATGGTAGCCTAGACAAGTACATACACTACCACGAGAAGTTAACAGCCGTTGGACTGACCCTGAATTGGTAGAGAATGTACAACATAAGAAGTGGAATAGCTAAAGCACTAGATTATCTCCGCAATGGGTGTGAGAAGAGGGAGCTTCACTAGGACATCAAAGTGAGCAACATCATGTTGGATTTAAAAGTCAGTGCTCGGCTTGGGAACTTCAGACTTGCGCAGACGGTAGGACGGACCGAATTGACGCACCATTCAATCAAAGAAATTGTTGGATCCCCAGGTTACACGGTTTGGAAAACAATAGTGTCCAGGGTTTGGGAATTGCATAGGAGGGGGAGGATCTTAAGTGCAGCAGATTCCAGGATGAGTGCGGAATTTGGAGACAGAAAAATCGAGGACATTTTTGTTTTAGGGTGGGCCTGTTGTCACCCAAATCCACATTGTAAGCCCTCCATGAGAAGTGTTTTGAAGGGAATGAGAGAAGAAGTAACTTTACCAGTTGTGCTGCTGGAAAGGCCAGATTTCAACTGGCCGATGATGCCTCGATCTTTTGAAGGACTAGATTGCCCCATTGCGAAAGGCCAAATAACTCCGTTCACAGAAATTTGTGGGAGATAAATGTGCATAGCAGTAGATCGTTGAAAGCGACAGATCATGCAAATCTTTGCTATTCATCTGCTCGTATTTGCCATTTTAGTGCCTAAATTATCTTATAGTACGTTCAGGGCATTTGCATTCTCTTTAAACTCAAATTATCTCTAGGCCTTTTCAGATTTTAAGGATTTGAATTCTCTGAAACTTCGTCTTTTTACTGCACATTACGCTTGATCAAGAACCAAACTATTGCAGTGACCACAAATCAAAGGCTTCTTACTAGCTCTATTAACCCCCTAGGGTGTTTGTTTCTAGAGGTATCGACTCCGCAAATACCTAACCTTTTCTTACTACTCAATTTCGTTTTTGAACTTTTTTTGCAATGTACGTCCATTCAAGATCATTGCAATGTCATCCTTCTATTAGGTGAACTAATGAAAATTACTTATGTGGCGGTCAATATTATTGATTATTGATCGACTCTTAAGGGTTCAAACTGACATCTCCAATCCGCAAGTCCAAATACTTTCATCTCCTTTGAAGGGCCCACAATTCGCACATCATTTTTCTTTTTTTTTTAACTCCTTCTTTCCCCGTTATTCCCATAACTCCTCCATCGCCATCTGCACCTGCACGCGTCCTTGACCAAACATCATCCCACCGTGAATCCTCGTGCTCCATAGCTTCGCCATCCTCGCTACCGTGGTTGAGCCGCTGTCCACCTCCACTATTTCGCACCGTGCGCCCTTCCTCTTGTCTCTCTACAACTCTTACCTTAGGCGGGCGTGGCCTCGGACTTGAGTTGGCTTGCTCGGGTTCGAGGCCACGGTGACCTCAGGCTGCGGGTGGTCATGACCTCAAACCTGAGGCCATGCTGCCTCAGATCTCAGGGCGCAGGGCGCTGACCTAGGGCCGATGGGCACAGTCGAGGGGTGTGATGGACAACGCAGCACGGTAGTGATGGATGGAGGGACAGCGGACTGCAGCGGCATTGATAAAAAGTAAATTTAACATCAAAATCCTCAGTTTTTTTCACAAAGAACAAGAAACTCAGTCAAATAATTTTCTGATATCATCATTGGGACTCAGAGAGTGATTTTTAATTGTAAATCAGTCATAATTTCGTTTTAGAGTTTCATGAGATCTAATACAAGAGAAGACTATTACTCATTGTTAAACATGACGGTGGTGGATTATCCCCCTCAAGGGATGCAAAGCGACGTTAGAAGAGGATGATAATCTCTCTCTCTCTCTCTCTCTCTCTCAACAATTTCTTTTAGACATATTTTCTTAGCTTTACTATTTCAATTAAATTGGTTGATAGTGATTTTATTACAGGCCCATTAAACCCATCTTTTTTATTATTTTTTGCTTTGGAGATCATTATGACCTATATTTGGAAGTTGAGGTGACCCAAATATAACCTGCTTTAATAAATTTGTGTTAAAATATGGGTTTGTGATCCATTTTGACATATCTTTACTTTGATTTAGATATGATAGAGCTTATTGGTGTATATAAATAATCACATCGCCTACTTATAAATAACACTAGAAGGCCAAACATCTCATTCAATTGATGGAGCCTTAAACGATGACAAAGATTATATGCTAATATTGTTAGATTCTAGTTAGTTTTTCAAAATATGGAAGGCTAATTAGCTCTTTTGACTTTTGACTACCAACTTAGGTAATCAATATAAACGAGAGTTGCAGTGGTATACTTATATCGGAAGCAGATAATATATAGGCAAATTTGTTTGGCTCTATTTTACGGTTGTTCTAGCATCAACCATTTTGTTCCCTTCATCTATTTTCTTCTCTCTTTCAATTGGCAAAAGATACACTTTTTGGCTTGCAATAAGCGTGGACTTAAATAGTGTCCTTCAGAATGGCACATCCTCAGATGCAAAACTCATCTACTTCACCTAAAGGGTAAAAGCATGACAGATTATCTCAATTGGTGTTTACATCTCCCATCACAAGTGCTTATCCATCCAGAATGAATGGGGTAAATGACGAAATACATGGTCAATAACATAGCACAAAGGTCAACGGAGACTTAGATCTTTCATCTTGGGTGGATGAACACCTGTAATAGGAGATTATAACACAGGCTGAAATAATCCATCTTGCACTTGCTCTTTTGATGCGATAGATAAGGTTTGCATCTTAGAGTTTGGCATTTCAAACGAAAATGGTTAAATCTCCTATCATCGTGTCACCAACTTCCTTGACCTGCCAATACCAAACAAGCATTAGTTCTTGTATATGGTTTTATGACTTTGTAGAGACATGTGTTTTTGATAAGCAGTCGCTTGGGACTAGTCAGTATGAGCCTTTGTGAGGAGGCACCCTTTCTTCCGAAGTTATGGGGGCTATTTTGGCCTTTTGACCTCATTTTGTCAGGTGGATGGATTTTGAAAGATATGAAAGAAAGATCCTTCTCCATGTTGTACATACAACTTTCACTAGGGGCAGGTGATTGTTTACCGAGAAAACATGTCTCTGCAAAGTCATAAGGCCATGTTTGGGGACTGATGCATGCCTAGTGTGGGAAGGTCAAGGAAGATGATGATGAACTCTCTATATTTTGGCCTTTTGACCTCATTTTGTCAGGTGGATGGATTTTGAAAGATATGAAAGAAAGATCCTTCTCCATGTTGTACATACAACTTTCACTAGGGGCAGGTGATTGTTTACAGAGAAGACGTATCTCTGCAAAGTCATAAGGCCATGTTTGGGGACTGATGCATGCCTAGTGTGGGAAGGTCAAGGAAGATGATGATGAACTCTCTATATTAATCTTATGGTTTAGATATGACAAATTCTATATTCAAATCATAACTATGCCTACTTAAAGTAATATTAGAGGGCCACACACGCCATCTATTTGATGGAGCCCTACTTGATGTATATGGATAGAGCAATTGACAAGCATTAATGGTGATTATAGTGTAGAAAGATTTAGATATCACGTGTTTCTCCAAGGTGTATATTAACAACATTCCTACTTATGGGCATTTCAAGAAATGTGTATGCTTGACCTAAGAGAAATAAGAGTTGGTTCCTTTGCTTGCATTGAGCATTGCATTTGCATTTGACAATAAGATGTTTTGGCCATCTTATATAATATTTATTGAGATAAAGACACTACAAGGGCCATAACTTTCCTATGGCGCTTACTTACATTTTAATTGATCACGTGATTGCGATACTTAAAAAAAAAACGTTCATGACAATTTTCAAAAGTTGGATTTGCCAACACATGGGGTGAATGCTTTATAAAAGATATACCATTCAAGTGATTGATTGAAAAGTTATGGGATCAAGGTGAGTGTCATACGAAAATCATAACATTTAGATGATACTTGTAACATCTCTTTCCATAGTTAATGTGATTAGATTAAGTCTTAGTAATACCTAAAAAATTGGGGAAAAGTGCCAAAAAAGTCATAAACTTATTACAATTGTGTCAATTTAGTTCTAAACTTATTTTTTGGCCATCTTGCCAGTTCAGTCCTTCCGACCAAAATTGGCCAGTCGGCATTGACATGGCTCACGGCTAGCGCCTTTTTATCTTTTTTTTTTCCTTTTTTTTTCTCCTCCCTCCTTCTTCCTTTGGCTTCAGCAATTAGGTGAGCTCGCCTCACCATCGTTGGGTGAGGGCTAGCTCGCTTAGCCGCCACTGGTAGGGCAAGCCCTCGCTGGGTCTAGTGAAGCGAGCCTTACTCGCCAGACCAAGTGATGGCAAGGCCCCCTCTTCGGATCTGGCGAAAGTGATAGTGACGGCTTGCCTCGCCATCGCTGGGCAAGTTGCTTGCCTCACCAATGGCGGTTGAGCGAGGTCGCCCTTGCCCAACAATAGTGAGGCGAGCTCTCCCGATTGCCTTAGTCTAGCAATTGGCCAGCCCCCTGGTCGGTCGTCAGAGCCAAAGGAAGAAGGAGGGAGGAGAAAAAAAAGGAAAAAAAAAAGATAAAAAATCAATAAAATAAAATATTATTAAAAAAATTGTTGCCAGCATTGACCGCCAGCCACGTTAGTGCGACCAACCAATTTTTGCCGAAAGGACTGAACTAGCACGATTGCAAAAATTTTAGGACTCAATTGGCCAAAAAAAAAAACGTTTATGATTGAATTGACATAAGTGTAATATGTTTATGATTTTTTTTGGTAATTTTCGCCAAAAATTTCAAATGCCATTCATCCAATTGATGGAGCATTACTTGATGTACATGGATAAAGTGCTTAGCATGCATTCGTGGTGATTAATTTGACTAAAAGGTTTACTTATTGAGGGCTATATGTTCCTCTAAGGTAGATATAAGCAGCATGTCTACTTACTAGCATTTCAAGTAATGTATATGTCTGAACTTGCAGAATTAAGGATATGTTCCCTTTCTTACATTGAAAATGGGGTTGTGTGAATATTATAATAAGATGTATTGGCTAATGAATGAAATAATGAAGTTAAATTAATCGTTCAGTATGGTTAATGTAATTGGGTTATATTTAATGACGCCTCACAAGAAGTAAAAGCCATTCATGGAAGTTAAAATACTCAAAATCTAGCATTCAATGCTATAGTGTAAGGAGCATTTAAATTTTGGTTAGAATATACCTAAGAGATAAGGATTGATTTATGTACATCCATAAAATTGTTTGTCTCTTGATTCTTATCCTGCTTATAGTATTTCTAATCATATGTCAACCTATTTGGCATATAAGTTAATTGTCTACCTAAATACTATTGATGCTAGCTTACATTCCTCAAGTTTGATTGGCATTCTCTTTCTTTTCTTTTTTTTTTCTTTTTTTCTATAAAAGCCGAATTCTCTATCAATTATAGATAATTATATATTGTCAAATCAATTAGAAGTTTCTATATATCCTTGCTGCATCACAATCTGATCGCTCAATATTGAGATAATATTTAGCAAATTTCCTCTTTATTTTTTTATTATATTATATTTTATCATTGTTACAATTGAATACATAAAGCTAAGTTAAATGAATTCAGTGTTAAGTATGCAAGTTCCATTTACACTACTTTTCTTTATTTTCTTTGATAATTAGAATGTGGATAAACATTGCTTCATAGCCGAATTGAATTTGATGAACTTAATTATCAATATTTTAGGGAAAAATGGCACAAAAATACATTTAAATGTTTTCAAAATTTCACTTGCCCCAATTCATTTCAAGTTTCATTTGCAATGATCAATATACCTAAGGTTCATGTACTCAACATTTTTATGGGTTTTTTTACATTTATGGAAAAGACTCTATTCTAGAAAGGTTAGATTCTATTTAGCTTTTACATAAAGATGGAAGGCTAATTAAGTCGTTTGGTTACCAACTTGGGTCATTAAAATACACGAGATTTGCAATTATGTACTAGTACTGGTGCAAGATAATAAATGGGCAAAATTTTTTGAGTTTATTTCACCATGTTTTTCTGAATATCCCCCATTTTCCTCCCTTTATATACCATCTTCTTCCTTTTAGTTGACGTACCACACATCTTTTGGCTTGCAATAAGTGTTGTCTCTCAAAGTGACCTTTGAAATGGCAAAACCTAATCTACCTCCCTCACCAAGAGTGCAGATGCAGGATGGATTGTCACAACCTGTGCAATCTCAGCCTGTGCAATCTTCTCCTTCGACAGGTGCAAGTCCATTGAAAATGAGCGAGGCAAGTCTCAATCAACCTTTGTGCTAGGTTATCAGTAATCTATTTTTTGATTCAAATACCAAGAATTTCACCCAAAAAATTACAAAGAAATGGACTTTCTTTCATAGATCTTTAAAAAAAATAAAATCAAAAGTGATGAATGATGAAAGACAAGATTAACATTCCAGTGCTCTCTAGGCTTCTTGTTTTTTTTTTGGTAAAGCTCTAGGCTTCTTCTTGTTTGGTTTACATGAGGGCGACGATTTGAATTTCTCAATGATCCATCATCTAGATCTGCGCATTGATTCTATAAACTTTATATAGATTCGAGCATCTATCATGTTAAAATATATTTTTCTTGTCTAAATGCACGCAGATCTAATTGTTTGTACACTATGTGAAACTAACGAATAATTGTTGGTTGAATTTCACAATCTATGAAATATTTGAAATATTTTTGAATATTTTTTGTGTGTCCATATCTGATTTATGAGTATGTAGAATAATAGATTTACGTGTACAAGACTATGATTTCAAGGATGACAAAATTGAAGTGCCGATAGGTTCAAATGATATTGTTCTAAGGTTGAAGGTTTGGATGCATTGCTTTCTGCATAGATCGCTGCATGAATAGTAATTCGTTGGACAATAAAACTAACGGTAGTTGTATGAAATGGCAAAACTATTATTAACTTTTGTAAGTAATCAAACCGTTAATGTTGTTACAGTAAGCATTATGAATGTGTACGAAATTTTCATTTCTCTGATACTGTGAGTATAGTTGAAGATCCTCTTTTGTGGTATACATGTTTTCCCATTTCGTATCGGTTGGAAGCATTTAATGATGAATATAATCTTATATGCGTGATTATTTTCTTTACTCATGTCTTGTCCTTCTCTTTCTCTTTCATCCTTGTAGGTCAATTCGTCACCATTTACTCCAGACAACTCTTGTGTTTTAAAGGAAGTGAATGAACCATGTGGTTCGAAGAAGTTAAACATTCCCAATCAGGAATTTGGCAATCAATTATATACATCACTAAAGACACTTGTCACCGTAAGTTAACTTTCTGTTAAGTTTTTTAAGATATATATAGCCAATATGAGTTTTATGTTGGCCTTTGAAACTTTGCGAGGTAGAGCATGACATAAACTCAATAATACCATTATAGAGTATTGCTTACATAACTAAGAATGATAGTCGATGTACTGTAAAATAACTCTTTGTTAAGTTTATTTGGATATATGTAGACTCTTCATTAAGTTTATTTGGACACATGTAATTGATGTAATTGTTCTGTGGTATTTTGTGAGATAGATCATGACATAAAAGAAATTTTATCATTATAGATTAATTCACTTTTGTGATGTTCAACCCTTAGTTTTTGAATGTCAATATCCTCATGAAAAGATTGTTAGTAAAACTTAAGATTGATGATCTAAAAATTACGCTGTGAGGCACTCGATTTCTTCGTCTCGATCCTTGAAGCATTTTTGATAAGCTTGGACGTATATATGAGATACACGACCAAACTTCACTCATAAGAAGTTACAATTACACAAGTTAGTAAACATAATACATATATTCTCAATTCTTTGACTTCGGCAATAATTTAGAATAGTCCATGCTTTAACGATATGATATACTAACATTGATAATTTGTGATTGCAGAAAGTTGTGTCTCAAGTGAGGAAAAGTATTTTAGATCATGTGCTCAACTCGGATTCGATATCATATCAATTACCTCAAAATAATGCGGGGAAAACAGCTTCGACCTTTAAGGTAATATTATTTGACTAATTTGTTTGAACATTGTTCATATATGAATTTGGAATGCATCTCTTGAGTTAAAGTGTATGGTGATCCATAGTCAACATTTCATCCTTTATTCATATTAATGCATACTTCTTACAAGTAAGAATTTGTAACCAATGCTCATTACAAATGACAAATGATAAAATCCTAAGCACAGACAAATCCATCTTCATCGGTGGAAGTGAAGACTAGGGCCAGATCCACACTTGTAGGGGAAGAGATAGTATCTTTCGTACTCCCCCCGGACTGTCTAGCAGACTTGGACAAGGTAGTTTATTGAATTTCTTCTTTTTGCTTTTACGTTGAATGTATGTGAATATCACATTATTTATATCTAATTGTCCAATTGTTTTCATTTTTATGGTATGACTATTATTTATTGATTGTAGAACATCCACCATCAATCTTCATTGGAAGAGACACTTGAAGGGTGGAATATTGCATGCAGACGACGTGCAAATGGAAAATTAGACATGGTAATTGTATATTCAAGAAAGTTCATCGCTACTACTTTCTTCAGTAAGATTGATGATTTGAAGAAGTAACATAGACTTGATTGATTTGGTTTCTGTAAACATTACAAGGAGATGAAATGGATCGTAGTGATGTATGTTAGCTAAAAGGAGTAATAAAACTTAGTTTCACATTATTGGTTATTTAATTTTTAGGTGTATTGAAATTTTTTTACAACCTTTACATGTGACTCTTGTAATTTTTGGATGGTAATGAAGACAACTGAAATCTATTATCTTTGTAGAGCTATTATCATGTACAGTCAAAAAGAACGTTTCGCTCAACTATCGAGGTTGTCAAGTATATAATGGAGGCTTTGATTGGGAGTAATTCTCTACAGGTGAGTTGTAAAAACTCAAAAAAAAGCAAAATGTGAATTGAAGTTATTTTCTCTTTGCTCTTAATATGTAACTTCATTTGGGTGATAATTTAGGAGCAAGTTCCTGCTATTGCAATGAAAGGTTCGAGGAAGAGAAAGATATCTTCAAGTAAGAAAAAAAAAATTCCTCCATCCAAATCATCTAAGATCTCTAGTGCTGAGAAAATTGCCGTTGAACGTTTTTTTTTTGAAAGAATCGTACGACAACCTCATTAATATTCGTGGTATCAAATGGGTGGAACCAGGTTTTTCCTTATGAAATAGACTTAACAGCTTAAATAGAAATATGAACTCCTTATATCTAATTATTTATTTGATTTTCTTTATAGAAAGCGAAGAATGGGAGAAAGATTTAAAGCCAATTATCGAGATTGAGGAATTGGATGTTAGGCCTTGTTTGTCAGCTGGTAATGGAGAAGGTGGAAAGGTACTCAAGCTGTTATTTTCTTTCCTTTTTGTTATTTATAAATTTATATGTATCAATATTTACATGTCTTTGTTTACCTAAAAAAATATTTATATGTCTTTTTGTGAGTCCATATTTGTCTTATGAGTATGTAAAATTATGTAATGTATGCATACACAAATATGATTTTGTATATGACAAAACTGAAATTGGCAATAGGTACTTTTTGCTAATATTTACTGGAAGAATAGATAATAATGTTCTAGGGTTGCTGGTTTGACTATATTATCCTTTGCATGGTTCGATGTATGAGTCGTTATCTGTTATTTGTTATTTGCTAGACAATAACACCGATGACAGTTGTTTGAAATGCCAAATCTTTATTAGCTTTTGTAATTAATTTGACGGTTAGTTATGTTATGGTAAACATTATTAATATATAACAATTTCATTTCCTTCAATTGTGTTACCGGAGTTTATTATTCTCTAATAAGCATAATATTTAGTATAAGAAACAATACCATTTAAGGAAATGAGTTCTATATACATTAATAATGTACACATCCAAACCAGCAACCCCTGAACATTAGTATCTACTCTTCCGTTGAATAGAAACTTAGTCCAACATATAGAAAAATATCAAAATGCTTAAGTACAATTACATGATAATGCTCAAATAGTAAGAAATCTAATATTAGGGTAATATAATGAATATAGTTGAAGATCCTATATTGCAGGATATATTTTCTATCATTTCATATTGTTGGATAGTGTTTACTAATGGATATAATTGTATATGTTTTGATAATTTCCTTACTCATGTTTTATACTTTTTTGTCTCTTTCGTTTTTGTAGGTCAATCAATCACTCTCCACTGTAGATAAATCTCAGGTTTTAATTATATCAAATGAACCACATGATTCAAAGAAGCTAGATATTCCCAAGCAAGGAGAAGGAAGAGATCGAGTGTATACATCACTTAGAACAATAGTCAATGTAAGTTAACTTTCTATAAAGGCTTTCTAGGTACGAATATCTTGTAATGTTTATTTTGTTATTTGATACTTACTGAGATAAACCATGACATAAATGCAATTATACCTTTATAGGGTATTGCTATTTGAAAACCACATTTAATGAGGTTCATTACTTGGTTTTTGAATGTGGATATCTTCATGAAAAGATTGACATGATAACACATTGCAATGCACATGATTCCCTCATCTTGATTCTTGAAGTATATTTGATAAACTTGGATGTACTTATGTAGTGCGCAACTAGATTTCATCTATATAAAGTTACAACCACAAGATTCATGTATAGATAGAGTACACATATTTCCAATTCTTTGACTTTGACTATAAGTCATAAATGATCCATTCCTTAATAATAAGGCATACTATTGATGATTCATTGTTGTAGGAAGCTGCTTCGCAATTGAGAAAAAGTTCAAATGAAGAGCTTGACCTAGATCCAATATCATATTGTTTATCTGAAAATTATGGTGGGATAAATACATCAAACATTGAGGTAATATTGTCTTGATGATTTTTTTTATACATTGTTCACATATGCATAGTGAAGATCTTGACAACATTTTTTTGAGTTAAAGTGCATTGTCTAATAAATGACAAATGATTAAATCTCAGGTACAATCAAATCCTTCTTCTTCTGCCAAAGCTAAAATTAGGGCCAAAAGCACACTAGTTGGGGAAAAGACTATATCTTTCATACTACCCTCAGATTGCCAAATTGCAACAGACTCAAACAAGGTGGCTTCTAGAATTTCTTCTTTATATTTTTACATTGAATTTCATATCAGTATATCAATTTATATATCTAGAAATTTGCAGAATTCGTTCATTTTTGTGATGCCACTATTACCTATTGATTGCAGAATATCCAACATATATCTTCACTCGAAGAAAGGCTTCGAGGGTGGTATATTGAATGTAGACAACGTGCAAATGGAAAATTAGATTTGGTAATTGTATATTCAAAACTTTTATTGCTTTTACTTTTCTTAATAATATCAAAGTTTCAAAAGAGGTAATGTAGATTTGAGTGATTTGGTTTCTTTAAAACATTACCATGAAATGAAACGAATTATCTAGTAATGTATGTTAGATGAAAGGATTCAAAAACTTTTAATTTAACTTAATCACCTATTTTACCATTAAGCATACTCAAACTTCTTTTACCCCTTGATGAGTAATAACTTTGCACATGACTTCCATGAATTTATTCGATGCTAATGAAGCTAATGCAACCTATTATCTTTGCAGTTCTATCATCACGGACAACGAAGTAGGATGTTTCGCTCAACTGTCGAGGTTGTCGAGTTTATAATGGAGGCTTTCATTGATAAGGAGACATCGGGGAATCAGTCTACACAAGTGAGTTATTAAAATCATAAATAATTAGAATGCGAAAATTAGTTTTTTTTTTCTTTTCCTTAATGCCTAGTGTGTGATTTCATTTGGGTGCCAATTCAGGAGCTAGGTCCTGCTATTGCAACAAAAGACTTCTCGAAGATAAATATAATTTCCAATGAGGAAGAAGAAATTCCTCCATCCGAGTTAATTAAGATCTCTAGTGTAAAGGAGTTTCCAAATGCTCCATCTGAAACTAGCAGAAAGGTTGATAGTACTAGTGTGGAGAAGGCAAATCCAAAAATTGACCTTAAACTTTTTATGGAAGAATCAAGCAACTACCTCACGAACTTCTTTGCCGGATTGGGTGCACAAGATTATTCCTTTGAAGCAAATCTTACACCTTAAGAGAAAAATGATCTCCTTATATCTGCAAAGTATTTGACTATTCTCATTGAAGAAAGCAGTGAGAATAAGGATGATGCATTTAGTGATGAAGAGACTCAAACATGAGGCAAATATGCTTGAGGGGAGGATTGCTTTGATTAGTTGAGAAAGGCAACCATCACTTTGCACCAGCTCAAGCATCCAAGATTGCACCGGCTTAAGCATCCAAGAGAAGAGGCTAAAATGACATGCATTAGTTCAAATGTCTCTTCACAAATATCTGATTTGTTTCATTTGATCAACGCAAGTAAACTGAGTTTATTTACATTTCATTCATCAGACTTGTTGGACAATATCTGTTCTCGAAACTTTTGTCATTTGAACTATGAATCATTAAGCCTTGCTTGTCAGCCAGGAATAGAGAAATTGGAATGGGAATAAAGCCTATATTTTCTCACCATTTGTTTCTCGTGGCCTATAATCTTTATTAAGAATAAAGACTCGCTTCAAATTGTTGTCATCAGTACAGGAGCTGGTGAGTTGAAATAACGAAATCAGGAACGTAATGGGGGCATTTATTTCCCTCTATTCAGGTGTTTGCTGCCATATTTCCTGGAATGGTCACATTACAAAACAAACCATGTCTGGATTCATTTTCTGCGACATAGAACTCAGCAGGGTGATCAAGTTGAATATCTCAAACGACAGCTTAAATTTCCATCAGATGGTCTAATAGGGTAGAAGACCATGTCCGATCAGAGTCACAGTTATCATCGCTTACCGAGGCAGCGACTTAGACCAGCGTCGTAGGCTATTCTCTTAGGATACTGATCAGAAGAGACGGTCAGTATGGGTCAGTTATTGTGCCAAAGGAACGCTTATTGGTCATTGCCAATCGAGCCTTCAACATGACGCTTAAGAAGAAGCCTAACCTACAATATCTTTTTCCAACCGTAGGTACCATTACCATTTATACTCACCCCTTGGTTATTAATTAGCTTTTCTAATTAATTAGACCATTGATTCTGTAATGGTTAACATTATCAATGTACAGGGAACTTATTAATTTTAATTGGTATTACTGTTCACAATTCACTTTTTCATTATCAAATGATAAACTATAAATCTTGTCATGGATATTTTTTGGCTTTTGTAATTGACATTCATATGGATGACTCGTGAATCAATCTTGTTTAGTACTTTCTTAAAAAACTAATAATATGCATATGGTAATGTAATCATATATTAAATGAATTGAGAGAAAAATGATTATGTCATCCCATCTTATTTATGTCTCTGTTTATATAGTGAATGATTATTTTGATACAATTTATTTTTTAGTAAAATGCATAGTTTGTTTAATCCTTATGGAAACCACCAAAGAAGACCGCATAAATTAATATTAATCTCCCATGCATTTATATATTCATTAAAGCAGGATGATTTATTTTCCGTTGGGTTGCCAAAAGTAGGTAGAAGCTGCTTTTTACTCATTGATGCCTCGTACAATGCTTAGTGCATTAAAATGTTGTTTCTCTCCTTATTCTATGCTGTATTGAGATAGATGTATGAATTATATTAAAAAAGGTCCTACATTAGAAAATTGATATGATGTTAATTAGTTAATATATTCTATTTAGCTCATAACTCATTGTTTTAAAATTTTGGGTGATGGGCTCAGACTTGGGATCTCCCTTGGCTCGATGTTTGGTAAAATTAAGGGAGAATCTTGTGACCAATGCAGCTACAGGCACCATCATGATGCAACCATGGTTTGAACCAGTGGAACCCCTGCTATACGCGACATTTCACTGTTGCTAGGCGAAACACTGTTGCCCATGGTCAAA
Organism: Eucalyptus camaldulensis; assembly: GCA_019915185.1. Lineage (NCBI taxonomy): Eukaryota > Viridiplantae > Streptophyta > Magnoliopsida > Myrtales > Myrtaceae > Eucalyptus > Eucalyptus camaldulensis. The sequence continues at coordinate 19,518,651 of JAHSVA010000005.1, forward strand.
AGAATACTCCACGTTAAGCATGTTTCTGTCGGGATCTCTAAATGGAAGAGTTAAACAAAGACCTATCGCGGTATCTAATCTTGTACTTTTTATTCGAGGTGGTATCTTCGGTACCTCACAGTGTACTCGAAGTTGCCCATAAGCGGAAGATTGTGTCACTAGATATGTTCCCCTAAAATCTTATGAAGCCTTGGAAAATAGCCGTCCCGGCTTGCTGAGTCAAACCGTCGATGATTCCATGTAACACGTCACCCATCACACTGCTCTCACCCCAATCTTTCCTCTGACTATATCCGTGTCCTAAAAATTTACAACAAGGCACTCTTGGATAGTGACCATGTCCCAGACGAAATGCTTGGGATCTCATGGTTGGTAATCCAAGTTGATCTGCGAGATGCACGCTTGGATGATTAATGAATCCCAGCCCAGGCACGGTTGTGATAGAGACGCTATGGCCCGTTGGCCAGGCGGGAGAGGAATTCACTTGCTGTTCTAGTAGAGTGACAGGAATGAAGAAGGTACAACAGCGCAGAGGGTGCAAATCGAGCTTGCAGTCTTGTCAGTGATAAGAAAAGCCCATGCCTATCTTCCCGCAAACATTGCACCTGAGCGCCTCGCTGGTAGACTGGGCCTCGAGTCAAAGTATGCATGTGTATGTAAGAAAGAGAGATAATAAGAAGTATAATTCCTTTCAAAGCTGCTCATCAAGATCTCAAGAATGCAGAAAATCTTAAGAACGCTTCAGAATCAAGATCTGGAACTACACAATTTGTGATGATACAGCAATGGGGCGCCTGCATGGCTTTCTCTGGAAGAAACCACACTTTATGCCACATAATTCAATCCCTAAAAGCACGTGTCCCAACTCTGGTCAGATAGCATTAGGACAACCTGATGCATTTGAAGATGCAAAGCCAGAAACATCCTGAACACTTTGTTTAGTTCTGCTGAGCACTCGAGCAACGTTAGTACTGCACAGGATAAAACTGGCTAAAGCATATAGCTCTTCTTTTAGATGAACCTGAAAAACATGAATCAAGAAAATAAGAAACACAGTTAATCGATGAAGACAGTTCATAATCGATTGACTCTTCTGATGAATCCAAAGTAGATGGGATCAGAGTTAAAGACATCCTCATGTTTTGTTGCTTGTTTTACTCCAGGTTTCCATTAAGTTTCCTCTTGCATTGGCATAATTAGATCCTATCAGTTTGAACAGCTTGTGTTTATAGAATAATATTAACTTGACAAGGTCTTTCTACAGACATACATACAAAGATATATCTAATCAGGTTTGAAATTCCGTGTGTGTGATCTGTGCAAGAGATAGTTCAGAGAGGAAAATATGACGGAGATGCAGAGGAGTCGAACAGAACCTAGGAGCGGAAAGTTCCTTCCATTCTTATGTAGCTTGCTTGTTGATATCGACCATGAAAAGAAATTAACGGTACTATTTCAAAAGAGAGGATAACATGAATATTTCTTCAAAATATAAGTGGTCATCCCGCACCTAAGTTTTCTTGGCTTCACCTTTTTAAATATCTGAGAAACTCACTGGCCATGCAATTTGAATTAGGGGTATGCAACGGGAACCACCTGAACCGAGAACTGGCCAGACCAGACCGGACTGGCTGGTTTTGGGCGGTTCCCACGGTCAGCGATCCCGTTTCCAAGGTGGGAACTGAACTGACTGGACCGGACCGATTTTTCTTTTATATATAATTTATAATATATAATATAAAAACATTATATTATATTAATCATTACCCTTTACCAAAAAAAAAACATTATATTATATTATATATAAAAGTTATTACAATCGGAATTGCAATTGAGATAACAACCTTTTATGTGGCTAAAAGACCAACAAAACTTTTCTTGTTATTCTTTATTTATAGAGAAAACATACTTGTTAGTTTTATTTTCTACTCAACGTGAAACAAGGCTCCAAGAGTTTCTCATGCTCACACACTCTCTCTCGCTCCTCTCACTAATAAAAGACAAGACACTTCAAGTTTCCAAGAGTCCCACATCGACTAAACATTCAAAGCATAAAAGAAATATTATCTATAAAACTTAAGCCAAGCACAGCCTTTAGCCAAATTGTTCATGGCTTTTATGCTTGCAAGTGAAGTTTGAATACTTTGTACGTGAAAACATGTGTGATTAGTTTTATTAGATCGCCTAAGAATTGAATTGGATTGATCGGTGCTCTGGTCCGGAGCATGGTCGTTATTTAGTTAAAAAAAATAATGCCGATTTTGCCGATTTCATTGGACCGGACTGGATTGGAACATTAGTTCCAATCTAGTTCCCGGTTCTAAGATCAAACGGTCCAGTCTTCGGTTCCCAATTTTGGGAACTAGCTCTCCCGGTCCGGTTCCCGGTTCCACCTTGGAATGGAACCGGATTGAACCGGGAGCCGATCACCCCTAAGTTGAATATCGCTTTTCCAAACATGCAAAAAAAAAAAAAAAAACTAAGACCTGCTTTGATTGGTCTCCCTCTATATTTTAACGATTGAAGATAACTGTTTTTGTACCCACGGGATTGTTCCGCAGCACAAATGCACGTTTTAACACGTCTGACTAGGTTCACCTTGCGTCCGGCAAAATTCCAAATTTCATAAAATGTGTATGTCCAATCAAAGAACATGTTCTCTTTTTTCTTCCGCGGCAAATCAAAAGCCAAATGCAATGACCACTGCGAGATGTTTAAATCCATGATCAGTGAACTTGGAAGCACCTTAATGCAAAAGAAAGTCAACGATCGAGGTGAGTTTCTGCTCTTTAATTAAATAATAACAATTTTTTTTTTGGGTCGGAAGATAATTCTTTTTATTCATTTTACTAAGGTAAGACAGAAGAGCCCACAGAAGAAGCTTCGGTACGGAGTAAATCCTAAAGGGGCTTTGCGTAGGAAAAGAAACCCAATTCCAAAAGGACTTCTTTCCCTTTGGGCTTCAGCAACCTTTGTAAATTTTCGGAACTCTGTTTTTTCCCCTTTTCATTTCGTTCTATTTTGAGTACCATTCACTGAAGTTGCTTTGCATTGCAAGTTCAGATTCCACAATCCTCCACTCCGGGCAGATACATTAAGAAAATTCTGAGCTAATAAATTTGGTGATGTTATTATACATGTAGAGTTCATGGGGAAATTATCCTATGATTTCTAAATTTATTGCACAAATGTTCATGGAACTTTTCAACTTTGTCAATTTAAGCCTAAGCTTTTGCGTGGCGTTTCAATATAGTCATTCTAGTTAATTTCAACTGGAAATCGTTGTTGTGTCAGCAATTTCTTGCAAAAAATTGATTAGGAGAGCTACATTGGAATTTCGCATAAAGATTTAAGATTGAATTGACGAAGTTAGAAAGTTAATGAATAAATTGGGTATTCTTACAATAGATTTAGCGATAATTGGAAAATTACCTTTAGAATTTTTGGTAGCACATTTCTTAGCGGTTGTCCAATTAGTACGTTAGCCTTTAGTGTAAGTATCATCTTCCATCAGGCGCCAAGGCTATGACTTGTGTTATCATGTGACTAATTAAAGTTTTCTCAAATAGCAAGTGCATGCCTAATCTAATTTCTCATAAATTTCCTAGATTTAGAATTTCACTTAGCGCTTAAATGATAGCAAAATGAGAAGCAATGTCAGTGGCCAAGCCTTTCGAGGAAATGCTTATTTCCTAAGGCAAAGGAAAATTTGTGTTGGAATCTAACTCCTTTATGGTCCATACAATAATCTTTGTAGCTTAGCCTTTTTTATCTCTCTAATATTATTTACAAAAGATTGGATTCATTCCTTTCTTCCCAAGGAGTTCTAGATTCATCAATACCACAACCTAGGACTTGCATAATGTCATACATCGAAGAGAAAATTTCAAATAAATGTTTGAAATAGACCTTATTTCAATAAAGACCTAAAGTGGAGATGGTAGTCTTAAATAAAAACTTGAAGTGATCATAACAATTTGAAATAAGGTTTGACCTCATTAATCACCAGTTGGCTAGATATTCCAACTGATCAAGGGACATTTTTGTCAAGATATCATTTTAATTTTAAATTATTTTTTTCTATTTTTTTCTATTTTTTCTTTTCTCTTTTCTTTTGTTTTTCTTTTTGCAAGGGCCCGCCAACGGCGAAGAAGACAACTAGAAAAAAGGAAAAAAAATTCAAAAAAAAAATGTAAATGACGAAAATGCCCTTGACCAATTGGGAAGTCAAGCTATTCTTTGAAACTAATTAGCCACTTTAAGCGTTTATTTAAAATAAAATCTATTTAAGTTCCTTATTTAAGAAAATAAAAATATAGTATAAACTATACTAATATACCTAAAACATGTAATCAATATAAATACTAAATTAAACATATATTATATATATAGAAAATATATATTTTAGAATAGAAAAAAATTAAAATATAGAAATAAAAATAGGAAAAAATAAAAACGAAAATTGTTATTTTAAATTTTCTTTTTATTAGAATTTCAATATTATATATTTAATTATTATTTTAATTTTCTTAATTTAAATTTAGGACATTTATGCCATTATTTGGAATTTTCCCTCTATCAAAGCACTGTAAAGAGAACAACCCACACATGGTTGCTTGGTTGAGGCCTGGCCTCCTTACCGTCTCATGCATTTTTTGAGTTTAGGGAATATTCATGTAATGCGTGTCATTTTGAGATTTATATATTCTTAGGTTTTTAATACTTATATCATATAAAAAAAATTAACTATTAATGGCATTACATGCATCCTCAGCATTGCACATAGTTCAATATCAATAATATTTCATAAAATCACATTATATTCCTAGAAAATAGCACTTCATATTGATTTGTATCACAGGATTAGTTTGTGGTTAGTCCCAGAATAGAAAATGCGCGTAAAATAGGAAATGCTTGCACATTTAATAGACTTTAGGGTATTTGTCTTTTTTTTTTTTTTTTTGATATCCAGGATCTGCGAGGCCCGCCTTTTGCTTACGCTAATCGGCAACCCACGGCCTGTATAGTGCCCGGATAGCACCTCGGACCAAGCGTCAATACTTGGTGGGAGACTAGCATAGAACCCTACTACCCTGGTCCCTCACTTAAAACGTTAGCAATTACGGGTTTCGAACTCTCGACCTCAGCGATAAGGGAGAAGCTCTCAACCAACATAGCTACCTATTGGTGGGTTAGGGCATTTGTCTTTTTGTCAAGGGAAAGAACAAAAATACATTTGAAAGTCTCGTGTAGATTGCATAGTCAACATTCCATAACATATCATTTAAAATTCATCATGCATAACATTCAATTCATTTTGTTTGTCTATCTTCCTAACTAATAGTTTGAAGAAAATGTAGTGATGATGGATAGTAATATGCTTCGCTTTGCCTTAGTGAATCCAGGTTCCTTAAATTTTCTGCAATCTATTTACTACTTAGATTTTTATGAAGGTGAAAGAGTCTCCATAGTCCAACCAAGACAATATAAATAATACATAATTTCTCGAAAAAAAATTAATGCACAACTTTCTTTTTATACGCCCGCTAGCATGCTTCCATCTTTGTTTTAATCCGATGTCAATTAACTTCATAACAGATAATAATTCAAAATTTTCATGTTGAAAACTATAAAAGATGTTGTAGATGTGATATTTATATTATGAAGTATGAAAGTTCGTTGAGTATAACTTGTAAGCATAAAATCTTTCTTGAGTTTTGTTCTCTAGATGGAAAAGTTTTTAAAATTCACATTAGATAATCCTTTTTTACACGAGTTATTAATTATCGTAAGAAATAATCGACAATTTAAGCAGCATAAGGTCTGAAATAAAATTAGAAGGTGCGAAGCGCAAATCTGGTTAATTATTATTTTACTGATATCCGCAGTTTTATATTCATTTTCCCCTTAGTTAAGACAATTGTTTTTTAAAATCAGAAGGAAGAAATTAGACGTTGCGTGATACAATCCCCTCGAAAGCCCGCCTCAAATCTCTCTCTCTCTCCTCGCCGTCTGTCCACCCATCTCTCTCTCTCTCTCTTCGCCGTCTGTCCACGCATCTCTCTCTCTCTCTTCGCCGTCTGTCCACCCAGAGAGAGAGAGAGAGAGAGAGAGAGAGGAGAGAATCAACTCGCTTCTGGAAACGCTTGTAGGAGAAGGGACCAGCTCAGGCTTTTTTTTTTTTAAAATACTTACTACCGAAGGGAGGATCGCCCCGTTTTCTCCATGAAACGCCTTATTATTCCGAAAACCCACCACCCTCTCCCTTCGCCGAAAAGCTTCAAAACCCTCTCCTCCTTCCCTTTCCATCGTCTCTTCACTCCCCACCAACAACCACCACCACGGGCCAGCCCGTTGTTCCCCGATGGTCTCCTCCTCCTCCGCAGCCGCCCACCGCTGCCCCAAGGTGGTCGTCATCATAGGCGCCACCGGGTGCGGCAAGTCCCGCCTCTCCATCGACGTCGCCTCCCACTTCCCTTTCGAGGTCATCAACTCTGATAAGACGCAAGTCTACCGGGGCCTAGACATCACGCCCAACAAGATAGCCCCGGCCGACCGCCGCGGCTTCCCCCACCACCTCCTGGGCTCCCTCGACCCGGACGACGGTGAGATGACCCCGTCGCAGTTCCGCTCCCTCGGCGACGACGCCATTTCCGACGTCACCTCCCGCGGGAATCTCCCCATCCTCGCTCTCCTGGCGGAGCGTTTTGACCCGCCGGCGAGACCCGACTTGAGGTACGACTGTTGCTTTCTGTGCGTCGACATGCTGCTGCTCGTGCTGAAGAAGGACCTGCCGAAGCGCGTGGACAGAATTGTTAAGAAACAAAGCCAGAACAGAGAAGCTGATAAAGGAAGAGAAGCTGACCTGATGAAAACTGAGCAAGATAGAAGCAGAGGAATGAAGCTGACAAAAACAGAGCAAGCTCGGAGTAAGCTGAAAACTGAGCTGGCAATCCTTGATCCAAGCTGAGCTGGCAATCCTCGTGAAGGATCTGGTTATACAACAGATTAAAACCAAGATCAGAAGCTGATCAAGCTACACGAGTGGCTAAGATTAATCGTTCTGTTAATAAGAGTTGTTAAATCTGTTGTAAAAGAAGTTGAAGAAGGAAAGCCTTAGTATAAAAAGGGCTGAGGAAAATGTAAAAGAAACGAGGGAGTGTGAGTTGATTGTTCGTGTACAGAAAAGGGAATCTCTTTGATCTGAGACTTCTCTCCAAGTCTTCAATAAGAGATCTTTTTGTTAGTTTCTTCTTTTGATCTTCTTCATATCTTAGAGTTCTGTGAGATAGAACTAGAAGAAGGCTGAACAGATGTATGATGAAGCTTGCAGTTGATTGATTCAACAATTACAGTACACAGAAACTTTCTCACATACAGGTTATATTCTAGATTCTGTTTCTTCTCATGGTATCAGAGCCTTCTTCCTGGAAATTGTAGATCTAATGATTGTATTACTGAAAGTCTGTATAGAGATTGTATGAGCAAGACAATACGAAGAGTTGGTTGATTCTGGATAAGATCTTCTGAAATATTACTTGAGTGTTTCTTCGAATCTTCAAAGTTTTTCTGAAGATATAATGGCAACTAGATTGCAGAAGTATCCGTTTCCTATCCATGTGAACATAGCAAACTTTGTTACAATCAAGCTGAATGAAGAGAATTTTCTATTATGGCAAGCACAATTTAGCAGGTTTCTGAAAAGTCAAGATCTAATTGGCTTCATTAATGGTGAAACATTACCTCCTGCAAAAATGATACAAACTGAGGTTGGGGAAGAGATGAATCCTGATCACCTGGATTGGATAAAAACAGATCAGTTAATCTCATCATGGATAAGCGGTGCAGTGTCAGAGAATATCTTGAGTTTGATAATTGGGTTAGAAACTGGATTCGAGGTATGGCAGGCACTTATCAATCGATTTACTCAGAAATCTGTAGCAAAAGAATTTGAATTAAGAGGGAAATTACAGGCGTGTAGAAAAAGAGATAGACTTCTGAGTGAATATCTTCGAGAATTTAAGACTATCTGTGATCAATTGAATGCTATTAGAAAGCCTGTTGATGATATAACTAGGATGTTTGGTATACTTGAAGGGTTAGGTCCTGAATATGAGACCTTTAGAACAACTATGTACTGTCTCAAGCCCCAGCCAGAATATGATGAAGTTATCTCTTAGCTTGAAAGATTTGAAACCAGATTGCAAACATATCCTGTGAATCAATACAATACAAACCTAGCATATTACGGACAAAGAAAGACTGAAATAGGTTTGCAGAAGTTTAATCCCAGAAGCCAAGGAGAAAGTATTCAAGGAAGATACAATTCTGGCAGAGGACAATTCATCAACAGAAGAGATCGAGGAAATAGTATCACTGGAATAGGAAGAAATCAACAAAATAGAATGAATAATCTGAATCCAACAAGACAAGATCAGATCAGTAAGAATAATTGGTCTAACTATGGACAGGGATTCAGACCATACACAAACTCTACTCAGAGATATCAAGGTGTTAGATCTTATCCACCACAAGGCTTAAATGGTGATAAGCGCATACAGGAAACAAAGCTAATGAGTAATGGTCCTCTGGAATGTCAAATCTGTAAAAGACCAGGTCATACAGCTCTTAGGTGCTGGTATCGCTTTGATAATTCATATCAAGAAGATGACATACCAACTGCATTAGCAGCTATGCATATTGAAGAACAATGCGGTTCAGAATGGTATCCAGACACAGGAGCCACATCTCATATTACTGCAGATCCTGGTAAGATTCGAAACTATGCTGCATATAGAGGTAATGATACAGTTATGATAGGAGATGGCTCCTGTTTATCAATCTCATGCATTGGGAACGGAACATTAAACACAACAAATAGCATATTACCATTGAAAGATGTTTTGATTGTTCCTGAAATAAAAAAGAATCTCCTTTCTGTATCAAAATTAACAGATGACTATCCTTGTTCCTTTATATTTGATAAGTATGGGGTGTATATGAAGGACAATTACAATCATACAACAGTGAAGCTAGGAAGGAAAATCAAGGGGCTGTATCAAGTGGAATCTAGAACTCCAGATGCATACTTTACTCAGACTCAACATGAAGTAGGAGAAGATATTTGGCATCAAAGACTTGCTCATACCAGTCTAAAAACAGTGAAAGTTCTGCAAACTCAAAAGCTAATACAATGTAATTCGAAAGCTCAAAAGATGTGTAGCAGTTGTCAAATAGCTAAGAGTTCAGCTCTGTCTTTTCCTATGTCAGACCATATCTCTAATGTTCCTCTAGAAAAGATACATTGTGATGTATGGGGACCATCACCTATCCCATCAGTTCAGAAGTTTTATTACTATGTCATCTTTGTTGATGATTTTTCTCGCTTTAGTTGGATATATCCAATAAGAAAGAAGTCAGAAGTATATGATGTGTTTGTTATGTTTCAAAGACTAGTTGAAAATCAGCTTGATCAAAAGATCAAAGTCTTTCAGAGTGATGGAGGAGGAGAATTCACTAGCATTGAATTTCAGAATCATCTGCAACAGCATGGCATTAAACATAACATTTCTTGTCCTTATACACCAGAGCAGAATGGTATTTCAGAGAGAAAGCATCGACATGTAGTTGAGTTGGGGTTAGCAATGCTGTATCATGCAAAAGTACCATTAAAGTACTGGGTAGATGCCTTTATAACAGCAGCATATATAATCAATTTGCTTCCCTCAACAAAACTACATATGAAATCACCTCATTATAGGCTTTATAAACAGCAACCAAGTTATACTCATCTACGAGTTTTTGGATCAGCATGCTATCCCTGTTTGAGACCTTATATGAAGCATAAATTTGACCCAAGACCTCTTATCTGTGTGTTTCTTGGGTACAGTGCGAAACATAAAGGTTACAGATGCTTGTTGCCTACTCATGGACGTGTTTATATAAGTAGACATGTCGTGTTTGATGAAAGGGTATTTCCATTTACTCAAATAACTACTACAGAGTATCAGCAGGGGTCAGATCTATACAAACAATGGATAAGAGGAGTGGTGTCTCCTATGTCCAAAACTACAGAACAGATTCAGTCACAAGTTAATGAGACGACTAAATCTTTGCAGTCTTTGCCAAATACTGAATCAAGCCAAATTGTGCCAGAAATACAGGACAGTGGGATCAGCATACTCAATTCAACAAATATATCACAGCCGAATATAATATCTGATGCTGAGCTACAAACCATTCCTGATAATGCACTCAGTAATGTTGAAACAGTTCAGATGAATTCAAATAATGAAGAGCAAGTGTCTATGAGTCGAGATTCTAATACAACATCTCATATTAATACAGAATAAGGACAGGTCAGTTCTGTATCAGAGACTACTCAAGGTACATTGTCTACTCATCCTATGCAAACTAGATTAAAATCAGGGATTGTTAAAGTAAATCCCAAATATGCATGTCTAGTTGAATATCAGGTTCCTATTGAACCAAAGTCAGTAAAGTCTGCTTTAGCACACGAAGGATGGCATCAAGCAATGCAAGAAGAAATGGATGCTTTGTATGAAAACAACACCTGGGAGTTAGTTCCTAGAACTGATAAAATGAATGTGATTGGCTGCAAATGGGTGTTTAAAACAAAACTTGCACCTAATGGGAGTTTAGAGAGACTGAAAGCTCGGCTTGTAGCCAAAGGTTTCCATCAAGAAGAAGGTCTTGATTTCACAGAAACCTTCAGCCCTGTAGTAAAGCATGCTACAATTCGAATTATTCTCTCAATAGCAATGATGAAACAGTGGCAAGTTTAACAGTTAGATGTTAAAAATGCCTTCCTACATGGCAATTTAAGTGAAACTGTTCATATGGAACAGCCACCAGGTTTTAAAGACTCACAGAAACCCCATCATGTTTGTCTCCTCAGAAAATCTCTCTATGGGCTTAGACAAGCTCCCCGAGCTTGGTTTGACAAGTTCAGCAGCTTTCTACTAGAATATGGATTCTTTTGTAGCTCAACCGATCCTTCTTTGTTCATCCTACACACTAGCACAGACACAATCCTCCTACTGTTATATGTTGATGATATCATTCTAACTGGAAGTTCATCTCAAATACTCTCCAATCTTATTACTGCTCTACATCTTCAGTTTCATATGAAGGACCTTGGTTCACTCCATTATTTTCTTGGCATTGAAGTTCAGCGTACTCTAGCACATTTGTTTCTGTGTCAAGCCAAATATGCCTTTGATCTTCTCACCCGAGCCCATATGCTTGAGTCTAAACCAATTTCTACTCCCCTTTCGTTAAAACCAACTATATTGATCAATGACTCTATAGCTATATCTAATACTGCAGAATATAGAAGTTTAGTTGGGGGTCTTCAGTACCTTACATTAACTCGACCAGACATTTCTTATGCCACAAATCTACTATGCCAGAAAATGAAGACACCTACGGTTGCAGATCTTCATAGACTAAAAAGGGTACTGAGATATGTTAAAGGTACAATCAGATATGGCTTATTCATTCACTCGAAAAGCACTATGAATCTCTATGGCTTCTCGGATGCTGACTGGGCAGGATGTGCTGAAACCAGACGATCAACAACGGGGTTTTGCACATATCTTGGTTCAAATCTTATCTCCTGGGCAGCAAAGAAGCAGCCTACTGTTAGTAGATCCTCTACAGAAGCTGAATACCGTGCTCTTGCATCAACTACTGCTGATCTCACATGGATAAGCTTTGTTTTGCGAGATATAGGTTGCTTCCTTCCATCTCCTATTACTCTATACTGTGATAATAAATCAGCTATCTCACTCACTGCTAATCCTATCTTACATGCTCGAACAAAGCATATTGAAGTAGATTTTCATTTTGTTCGAGAGAAGGTATCTTCTGGGTCATTACGTGTCCAATATGTCCCAAGTCATTACCAACTTGCTGATATCTTTACAAAACCTTTGACACGGGTAACACATTCCTATCTACGAGTCAAATTGGGAATTTGTGCTCTTCCCATTCCCAATTTGAGGGGGGATGTTAAGAAACAAAGCCAGAACAGAGAAGCTGATAAAGGAAGAGAAGCTGACCTGATGAAAACTGAGCAAGATAGAAGCAGAGGAATGAAGCTGACAAAAACAGAGCAAGCTCGGAGTAAGCTGAAAACTGAGCTGGCAATCCTTGATCCAAGCTGAGCTGGCAATCCTCGTGAAGGATCTGGTTATACAACAGATTAAAACCAAGATCAGAAGCTGATCAAGCTACACGAGTGGCTAAGATTAATCGTTCTGTTAATAAGAGTTGTTAAATCTGTTGTAAAAGAAGTTGAAGAAGGAAAGCCTTAGTATAAAAAGGGCTGAGGAAAATGTAAAAGAAACGAGGGAGTGTGAGTTGATTGTTCGTGTACAGAAAAGGGAATCTCTTTGATCTGAGACTTCTCTCCAAGTCTTCAATAAGAGATCTTTTTGTTAGTTTCTTCTTTTGATCTTCTTCTTATCTTAGAGTTCTGTGAGATAGAACTAGAAGAAGGCTGAACAGATGTATGATGAAGCTTGCAGTTGATTGATTCAACAATTACAGCACACAGAAACTTTCTCACATACAGGTTATATTCTAGATTCTGTTTCTTCTCAAGAATGCTCCGCGTGGGCGCTTTCGATGAGCTTGTCGGATACTACGACCTGCGCCGGACCAACCCGGGGGCTTGGGCCTGGCTGAGTAAGGCCATAGGCGTGCTCGAGTTCGACCGATATTTCGAGAAGTACTCGCCGCCAAGGGGGGTCCGCTCGGGGGACGCGTGGGGGCGCGCTGGCGGCGAGCAACCCTCCGGCTGCCTCCGCCGGCGACACAACTCGGAAGTTCCGAGGCTCTAGTGGTGTGGCCCACATACAAAAAAGGGGTTAAGGTGCGCTGAGGAAAGTCGTGCCCCGGCTTGACCGTACGGCCCAGAAAGAAGGGCTTTTCCTTTTTGGGCTTCTCGCGGGTCCACTGATTCCCCGTGGACGTCGCGCGCGTACGTGGGGGAACGAAGGCGCTGTCCCGGGCCGTCGGATTCGCCAACGTCGGAACGTGCGATTCGTGGCGCGCACGTTGCTGCGAGGAACCTCCGTACATCAGGAGTTCGCTCGGTTCGGTTTTTAGCGGTTAACAGACAACTGACTCAAAATTCCCGGAAAAGCACAAGAACCAAGGAACCGAGCATTCTCTCTTCTTCTCCTTCTCTCTCTCTGTCCCTCCGTCTTTCTCTCTTGCAAATTTTCAGCCTCTCTCTCGCTCGCTCGCTCGCTCCCCCGCCCGCTCTGTCGCATTTCAATTTGCTCTGCCGGATCTTTCTCTTTTCTTTCTCGGGTCGTCCGTCAGATCGCTGGCCTTCTGGTGGGTGGTGCAACTTTTCCATCCTCTGTTCCGATTCTTGATGTTCTTCTTCGGATAAATTGCTGCGTAGTCGACAAGAATTTGAGTTTAATGCATGTCTGGGGATGTATTTTGTGTTTGAGGACGATGTAGGGAAGAGGGGAATGGGAATGGGAATTTACAATTTTTTCTGCGATGTGTCGTTGTATGATTTAGGATCTCTGCTTTTTCTTGGTTTTAAAATGGCGTTCTTGCTCAATTTGCTTGCGGTTTGTCGATTAGTAATGCGAGATGCATTGAAGGTGGTTGGTTTCCTAGGATTTCAGGAATTCAAGCCGTCCCGAAAAACCAAATCAGCGGAGCTTTCAGTTGATGGCCTGTTGAAATTGTCGAGACGGGTTGAGTTATGTTGTGCTGCGGAGGATCCGAGGAGGAAAACTACGGCCCTCCTGCAAGTCAATACACAGCCCCGCCCAGAGGAGGCGACCCATACGGTAATAATGCTTTCGTCCCCTCATTTTTTGTGCTCTATATCTGTCGACCCGGCCAGCCATTGTCTAGAATTAAGTGCAAAGTCACCAGTTAAATTGTGTGTGCATCTCTCATGCAGCCAGGTATATAAATCTGGCCCCCTAGACTCGATGATGATGATGATCAGGATAATATTTTGGCAAAATCATGAGAAAATTCGCCTTCTTCTCTTTTGCCTCGACCCCTCTTGCCAGCCTCCTTTTCATTGTCAAAGTCAGTTCAGCATCTTGTGCATTATTAATATTGTTCATCCATTAAACCTTGGTGTATTTCACCTGAAAGCCAGCTCTTCCATCGGATCAATATGGTTTTATTCAGTCGATGCTGGGTCTCGGATCTCTTGCCGAACTACTATGTGTAAATGCACCTTCTTTTCTTTTATGCATTCCAATAAATAGTATCGATGCTCTTTCTTATGATGCAGGAAATGCGAGAGGAGAGCCAAAACCTTCTAATGTGGCTAGGGGTGGAGCTCCACAAAAGGTCTTGCCCATCGAGGTGCCTGCTTTGTCGCTGGGTGAGTTGAATCGGACGACCGGCAACTTTGGTTCCAAGGCTTTGGTTGGCGAAGGCTCCTATGGCCGGGTTTTCCTAGCCAAGTTAAGCAATGGTCAACGGGCAGCCGTAAAGAAATTAGACACCAGCTCATCTGAGGAACCAGACTCCGAATTTGAGGCTCAGGTTATACTTATTTTCTGATATATGAGTCCAATCAAACGAAATTTAACATGTCGTGATGCGCATATCTTGTAATCGACCAATGCAGCTTTCCATGGTTTCAAGACTCAAGCATGAGAATTTCACGGAGTTGATTGGATACTGCTTGGAGGCTAATAACCGCATCTTGGTGTATCAGTTTGCCACTCAGGGCTCTTTACATGATATACTACACGGTATGACCGCGACCAAACTGAAGCATAATCTCCATTATGACTCAGAAAAGCAAAATATGAATCCAATACATTGTCCTTGGGCAGGTAGGAAAGGCGTGCAAAATGCTGAACCGGGTCCTGTGCTTAGTTGGAACCAGAGAGTGAAAATTGCCTACGGTGCAGCAAGAGGCCTTGAGTACCTGCACGAGAAAGTTCAGCCTCCAATAGTCCATCGAGATATCAGATCTAGCAACGTGCTTCTGTTTGACGATTTCCTGGCGAAGATCGCGGATTTCAACTTGTCAAACCAGTCGTCTGATACCGCAGCGCGGCTGCATTCAACTAGGGTCTTGGGAACTTTTGGCTACCATGCTCCAGAGTAAGTGACTCAATTTAGAGCCAAGAAAAACTAAAACAATGCTTTGTTAGGAAGAGTTGAAGACTAAGAACAGTTTAGAAGATTGTTTGTTTCCCTAGAGTTATCGATAGATTGGTAGGAAAGAGGAGGACACATCCCTTTGCTTCAATGGCCCATGCTTTTGAAATAGTGAAAGGAAAAAGCAACATTACCAATAGGTCAGATTCGGTGGGCCGAAAGAGTTCATACTTAGAAAGATTCAACTCATTAGATCGTACATTACTGTTACCATTCAATTTGATTTAGAATCGAAAGAAATGACAAGATCACAAGTTATGATGTTTCTCTGTTAGATACATCTAGGTAGTGTGGTGTACATTTCTGATTGAAAACGACATGAAGATGAGGATAATGTTAAAGCAACTCTTATGCTTTTCATTCATTGCAGAAACAGTGATTAGTTTGAATGTTATAGGAGCTGCTGAATGCCATAACGTTTGGGGTCATTAGGGATATGCCAAAGTCAAAATTGTCTGGAAATGATGTGAACTTTTGACTTCCCACGCGAGGAGAAGTACTTTAGTGATTGGTTTAGAAATGAAAATGCTGATCTCCTCTCTGCGATTTTCAGTTTCTCCACGGTGATGTTTCACTTTGAATTTCAGGTACGCCATGACAGGGCAGATCACCCAGAAAAGCGATGTCTACAGTTTCGGGGTGGTCCTTCTGGAGCTCTTGACGGGGAGGAAGCCTGTGGATCACACAATGCCCAAAGGACAGCAGAGTCTTGTCACTTGGGTCTGCTGCCTCTTTCCATTAGAATCTATGAAGCTTGGTAAGGCTTCTGCATCACCGATTACTTGACTGATTGAGATTCTTGGTATTGCAGGCGACTCCGAGATTGAGCGAAGACAAAGTGAAACAGTGTGTTGATCCGAAACTAAACAACGACTACCCACCCAAGGCAATTGCCAAGGTTCTTTCCTTTGTTCTTCTAGTTCTTGTTTGAGAATATGGAGAAATATTCAGGCGCTTTTATGTGCCTGCTTAGGATTAGTGCGTGCCGACTTTAAAAGAATGCCATTCGAGGCAAAAGTAAGATTAGCATTAATGGTCGAAGTACTTTGATTAGGCTAGTTTGATCGACCAAAGACTCGATAATGAGTACGTGAAGCAAATAATTTGAGAGGAAATATCAAATGTAAATTACATGTTGAATGAATTGGCATGACATTCCGATGGGGTGGACATGCCTTGAATTCGCATGCTAGCATGAGCAATGCCTTTCTAAAATCTGGTGCTATTTACCTGACCGTCGCAGCTAGCAGCAGTTGCAGCTTTGTGTGTCCAGTACGAGGCAGATTTCCGACCAAACATGACGATCGTTGTGAAGGCTCTTCAACCACTCCTAAATTCGAAACCTGCAGGTCCTGACTCTCAAGCGTAGTTCAATCCCACTCATTTTGCCAAAAAGAGGCGGTACATTCCCCCAGATCGCTTATTTGCAACCCTTTCTTGTCTTCTTTGTAATTGTAATGTTAAAGTTAAATCATTTACCCCGAGATGATCAAGAACACGCTGCAATCGTCTTGGGAACTCTAGGCACTGTAATGGTGTGGTTCACGCGTGAGAAGCAACAATATCCAGGTGAACGGCACCGAGTTTTGCCATGTTGATCGACTCTGATCTCTTACCTTCTTTTTCCCCTCACTAAGTTAAAGTTTTAGCCTTTTGGAATGTTCCCATCGGCAGTTTCTGAGTTCCAGTCGAAATCGATGCCCATAAAATTTCGGGTAATCCGTAGATGTGTGGATGGGGGTGGTTCTGGCATGTTGGGCTAGGTGGTTCATGAACCCGCACTTGAAAACCGAAGACGTCGCACTTGATCTCTGATGCATTTGTCAAGAAAATAACGTATCTCGCATCGATTACGGTCAGTGGAATCTATACTTCTCTGAACCTGAGATCTTATGCTCTCGAGCTATGGTGAAAGTCAAGGATTCTGTCACAGCTGAAAACATCGTGTTGCAGTGTTTTGTGGCAACAGCAATGATATGAGGCACGGTGACCCTGTAATGCTGAATGGAGCTCAATGAGGTTTGTCTAGTTGGTCAAATGATGGATACATGTGCGAATTAGAGGCACTGAAAGGATTTTGTCTCATGTTTTACTTCATTCAAGAGCTAGCTATTCGATTTTTTTTTTTCCTGTCATAATTTGGAAGCGTCATATCTATGTCAAATCTATGCCACTACTTTAAAAAATCAAATTAGAGGTGTTTAATGAGCGAGTTATATGATGTGGGTTTAGCTCGTTTCAAGTAAAGACTCTTATGTCTAACCACATAAAATTGTGTCTAAATATTTAGGGTTAACATTACAAAAAATTTCACTAGCACATTTATAATAAATTTACCTTAAACAAAAACTCAAAACTTGTTTATCTATAATAATTTTACTCTCCATTAATTTTCGTTAAATTTTATTATTAAATTGCCGAGTTATATGTTGTACTCATTTAGGGTTTTACCTCAATTTTTGGTTTTTTTTCATATTAATTCAATTTAACGGAAACTAAAAAATAATAAATTTGTTATAAATATATTAATTTGGAATTTTTGGTAGTAAAAAAAAATTAGTTTAAGTAAATTTGTTACAAGTGTACTAATTTAATATTTAATGGAGTCAAAATCCATATCTAAAGCTAAATTGTCTCTATAAAGTAGGGATTCGAATCTCTATATCTCCTTATTTATATGAAAAAAGTGGTCATTAAGGCAAATCTCAGTAGTTTATCTCTTTCTTAATATGTGAGGGATCATTTGGGGGAAGGTCATTAAATATGAAATCTTAAGATGCAAACAAAAGCAGATTTCCCCCAACAGCTAATAAAGGACAACTGCAGCCGACCATGTGGCAGAGATCTGCTGGTCAAAAAAAAAAACATTGCTTGATTTTTTACACATAAATATATTTTTAAAATTTTTTAATATTGTATTTTGTATGGAGTACGTGGCTTTCTCTGCTTGACCTTTCTCTCTTTTTATACCCCAAAATGTAACGGCTAAGCAAGGCTGCCCACGGGCGCCGCCACGTGAGGAGCCACAAATTTGTCCTCGTCTATTGACGACAAAATGTCGTCATTATTGCACATTCTTTCATTTGCTTATTTATTTCCATCGAAGAAAAGTACCTTATCGTGGTATTAATTCCGTTTTCCAAAGTGGGTTTTAGTTTTGGCTCGTAATAATTTGACAATTACTGACAATTACTTACTTGACATTTCCACGACATCGCCATCCGATTTTGTTGGCGGTATCATGATCTAAGCGGTTCAACACAGTCGTCTTAATAAATTATTTTTTATATGAAGAACTTAGGGAGAGTGTACTAAAATCAGGAAAATTTTGACAAAAGTAAGAGGATGTTCTAGAAGAAAATAAAGAAGATTGAAACTTTCCTCTATTTTATGGGTTAGCATCGAATCAGATCCCATGATCAAAACAACAAAATTAATCAGGTTGAATTTGATCTCCGAATTTTAATCGAATTGGTCCTATCAATACGACCGGCTCAAATTTAATCTGACATAAGGGTAGGAGCCAGATTGGAGGTCTAGTGCCATGGTCCGATTTCTCTACATTCACGTTGGCTGAAAAGTAGGGCTTCATTGTATGGGGGCAGAAACTCAAGAGATGCCAAAAGGCCAATGCAGTGGGGTCGTGGAGTGGCGTTAGGATGCTTGTGTCAAGAACCCAAGGATGAGATAACTATCAATTTAGAGGATCTTTGAAATGGGGTTAACCACGAACAAATTGATCATGAGCTAATGCCTCTTTATTATAGCCACGTCAAGTCGAAACAAGTTGATTCGTACATCTAACTTGAAAGACTGAATGCTTGAGTTAGACGGGCATGGCACTGTCATGAATGCTAGTACATTTCGTCCTACTATTCTTGAAAATAATCCTTAGAAGAGAAAGTTAGCTTGGTTTATGGGGCTTACGAGGTCCTATGATTGATGTTGATTGTCCAGTTGTCTAGCATCGTGATGCTTGGCCACTCCAATTAAAACTGTTCGATCCAATTTGTAGAACAATTGCTTTTTCACACTCAACAAAAAATAACAAATAAATATAAATGTTATCGGACTAAATGTGGTTACGTAAATTTATGTATATTTCGACTTTCTAATCAAAAACAAAAGTATTTCATATTTCCAAGTTTAAAATATTAGAATTAATATCACAAAAAACTCCAAATCATATCTACCATGACATAATATTTCAAATGTTTTTTTTTATCACTAAAAATCCTAAACTTGCTAATTGTGACACAAATACTTCGCGCCGCCCCCTTTTGATATAGTCAAATGAAAATTTTGAATGCTCGAGTTAGGTGGGCGTGGCACTGTCGTGAATGCTGATACAATTCGTCCTACTATTCTTGAGAATAATCCTTAGAAGAGAAAGTTGGCTTGGTTTATGGGGCTTACAAGGTCGTCCACGATCGTGACTCTTGGCCACTCCAATTAAAACTATTCCATCTGATTTGTAGAACAATTGCTTTTCCACACTCAACAAAAAATACAAATAAATACAAATGTTATTGGACTAAATGTGGTTACTTACGTAAATTTATGTATATTTTGACTTTCTAATCAAAACAAAAGTATTTCACATTTCCAAGTTTAAAATATTAGAATTAATATCACAAAAAACTCCAAATCATATCTACCATGACATAAATATTTCAAATTTTTTTTATCACTAAAAATCCTAAACTTGCTAATTGTGACACAAATACCTCGATATTTTGTGTCATAAAAAACCTTGAACTTATGGTAGTATGACAAATACATCTTGGATGTAACTAAAATAAATGGTACACACGTAACACATGTATGTGTTTGTAGTTTTTCATTACATAAGAAAGTTCAGAATAAATGTACCGTAATTGGCAAGTTTAGGGTTTTTGTTAATACAAAAAAAGTTTCAGGTATGTATTTCATAATGAGCATAATTTGGGTTTTTTTTTTAATGATATTTGCCCAAAATACTATATAAAAAATTCACATAGATTTTATATAAGCTAGATATTTAAATGTTTACAAAGAGTTATTAAGCTCATCACTAAATAAAAGTCAAATTGATATGCTAAACCTAAAAACATGACCAAAAAGGCCAAAATACAAATCACCCAAACGGGGCAAACACCTTGAAGTGTTTGGCTTTCCAAACGCCGCCCCTGTAGATATAGTCAAACGAAAATTCTGACTTGTGTTGATATAGATGCCAAAAAAGAAAAGAAAAAAAAGGACAGAACATTTATATCCCATATGCCGGAAATTATTTTTCTCTTACAAAAAGTAGAGATTTTCTAGTTTGAAATGACCATTTTGGGACAATTATCCAATTTATTTTGATATTATGCTCTATCAATTTTTTTTATTCTCGATAGTATTGATATGCATATTATAATTGTTTTGCCAAACTAGCAGGCTCTCGGTCTTTTGCTCAATTTTTTGCGGGACTACGCGTACGTTTACTATATGGATATTGGCTTTTTAAAGTCAAATATTAGTCTTAGTGTATTTTCATGACCGGCAGAAGTATTAGATAATTTATGTTTAGGGTTGTTGACGGGGTAAATCAAATAACTTACGTTGCCTAAATATATATTGTCTCCTTTCTCTTTCTCTCTCTCTCTCTCTCTCTCTCTCTCTCTCTCTCTACAGGCCAATATAAGAAACATTTCAAATGATTTGTTTTTAATAAAAAAATGGTTTAGACAATATTCTTTTATGAGGAAAAAGCAAATTATGGACTATTCTATCAAGCCTGATAGTGCTGCCTATGAATAAAGATCTATCATACCACGAAAGTACCTTAGTTCGCAAAGTCATTTTCTCCAATATGATTTTTTTTTTAAATTTAATATATGTGATGACTAAAGTGGCAATTTGTGTCGTTTTATCATTCTTTACTTTTGACTTCACGTAATCTATTCTAATTGGCTATTCCAGTTCTTGCTTAAAGATTGTTTGAGTTTATTTATTATTTTCATATAGGCAATTAATCTATGTTTTGTCTTAATTTTTTTGTGACAATATCCACACAAATCGTAATTTTCATTTAATTGCCCTGGCGATGGAATTTGAAGTCTCGGATTCCACTGATGGTGGGCAATATAATAACTCATCTCCAAAAGTTTTATTGCCTGAGAAGAATAGCACTGAACGTCTTCATAGATGACTCCTCTTTTCATTCTTTATTTGATAAAAAGATATCTGATCAACTTTTGGTATTGATTTCTCATTAACAAATCATTTGCCATCACGTTGCTTGGAATATTTAATATAATGATTTATTGTGATACTTTTGCCAATAAACTTCCATAGTCCAATGCTTGCCATCGATAGTTGCAATCTAGATAGATTAGGTACTCTCTTGCACCGGCTTTATTTTGTAGTTATCATTATTAATTTAAAGGACAACAACGATGGAAAGAAATGAAAACATAAGAAGGAGAAAAGGTACACCTCACGCTACATAACAACATGACAATTAGATAATAAATTGACAACACATTGCATTTGATCGGCCAAAAAAAATACAGAAACTACAAAGCCCAAAAGATACATATGCGTCCAAAAAAGGAAAAGACAAGAAAAGAAAAATCAACAAAGCTTACGTAAGAATTTTGAATATCCAACTCAGCAGTAAACACAACAGAAAGTAGCCCAAATCAGCAAATTCTTCATAATAATAATAATAATAATATTATTATTGTTATTATTATTTACACATTCTAGTGTCATCGAGATGGGATGATCAATGTTAAAGGTTGTGATAATTTGAGATCTAGTTGAATGATTTAGACAAAACCCAGTAATTTTTAAAAGGCTTGGCGTGAATATCACCTGATTATGCTTTTGATCTAATTATCTAAAGGAACAAATTTCATAACTCTGAAATTGGGCACTTGAATCTTGAAACTTCTACTTTACGCATTTAAGTCCTAAAATATAATTTGTCACCGTCCTCGATTCTTCAACGTCAGAAAATCGATATGGCATTTTTTATTGCCTTTTTCTTTTATTTTTTCACACAAATGGCACCTATGTATGTCAATAGGCGTCACGCCAGAAAACAGAAATAAAAAGACTAATTTTGTGTACCAACCTTGTAGCAACTCTGGCAGGGTCCCCCAACCCCGGCGGCGACAAAGGGGATGGCGCTACTCCCCCATCCTCGTCATCATCGCACGCTCACCTCTCCCTATTCCTGATTTTCACATTAATTTTCAGTTTATTCTTTCCTTTTCAATTTATTTTATTTACGGTTTATTTTTACCAAAAAAACGGCGCGATTTAATGCTAAAGGACATTCTTTTACTTTCCATTGGCATATTAATGGCAACGTGAGGCTTTTCTGTTGAGAAAGTGAAAATTTCAGGACTTAAATGCTCCGAATAAAAGTTGATGGCTCAAGTGTCAAATCAACATAGGTTTAAAGACTCAAATGTTATCATTGCGTAGCACCCTCGCCACCCTGCTTTAGGGACTCGCTATGCATGAGTGCTGGTAGGAAGGGTAAAAGGGTTTCGAAAAGTTTTTGGGACATCTCGGGCTTTTGAAAGATAAAAAAGATGGAGTCGCTACCACTCAATCCTTAAAAAAGATGTAATGACTAAGCTAATTAGATATATATTTTTTTGGTAAAAGGTAAGTAGTAAGCTAATTGGATATTTAGGTGCATAAAAACTAGAGAATACGGTTTAGAGACCCAGTTTCGTGTGGGAAGGGGTTAATGTCCCTACAATGCCCTTTCTATCGGAAAAAAAAAAAAAACCTTCCTATAGCTTTTTGATGATCATCGAACCATTCATCCTAAATTCTACTTGGTAGTTGCAGATGTTTTCCATAATCTGATGATATTGCTATTGGGACCACTTGTGTCTATTAATTGTGTCCTAAGCAAATCGCGAAAAAGGCATCTACAAGTTGAAAGAACCTTGATATGTGGAGAACAAGTATAATAGAAGGAGGTACCCTTAAAAGGCTTGGAGGGATCATGATAAGATGAACATCTCATTGGAGGGTTCTTGTTGCTTATGGTAATCTATGATAAGAGAAGCGTACAAATGAAAAAGCTACATTCTGATAATGTGATTTATCATCTAATAAAAAAATCACTTGCTATTTTGTAACGAGTCTTTACATTTAGTGAATTCAAGCCTACTTGTGATTGATACTATGGGAGAGTAAAAACATAGGCATCATTATAAGCTGGACAACTATATATTAGTGTGCAAATTAAGTGAGTTGCTTTTGGTCTCGCCACAATTGATATAGTAAGGTGCTTCTATAAGCTTCTCGTGAGTTCATCCATGGTTCCTTGATTTATGTATTGCTATCCATTTTGTCTTCCCCAATATATTAGTGTTCGAGATTTTTTTTAGCTATTAACATTATCATAATACCTCCAAGTCTTCATAAACTTTCTGTTCTTCCTAACTTGTTCATTTTTTTTATTAAGATTCATCTAGTTTCTATCAATCTTCTCACTTTGTTTTTGGGATTCCATCAATGGTCACAAAGTATCATTTATATCAATATTACCTGAAATAAGATAACATTTGCATTTATCGATTAATATTAAGAAATATATGGTTTTGTCAGTTTAAAATATTAGGGGAGTTTTTTTTTTTCAACACAAGTAGCAGTTGTTGGCTGCTACTAGTCTGTAGCTGATTTTGATCTTTTTGTTTTTGTGTCATTTGATACGACAGGCATCATTAGCATTGGATAGTGGCAATTTGTGTATGGCCAAAATTGCCACTACCACTATGGTTTCGTATTATAAAATAATCTGATTAAGTCCGAAAGATAATCGGATTTTGCGCTTTAAAGATTTTGAGATCTCAAATTCAATTTCGACATGTGTATTTAACTCTGGAGCTGAAGGCCATAAAGTCACTCCCCATTATCGTCCAAGTGGTATTATGGAAAAATACCTTTCATCAAAGCTAAGAACAAATTTGACTTGAGATACCATCTAACAATAACAAAAGTAATTAATTTCATGTGTCGTGATACAACACAAGGATCATGTCTTTTTGTGCAATTTAGAATCGAGAAAATTGTCCAAAAAATCCCAAACTTATCACACATTTGCTAATTTAGTTATAAGCATTCCAATTTTATCAATCAAATCTTAAACATTTTCGTATTTTATTAATTGAGTTCATCAGATCAATTTTGACAGAAAATTTCTAATGTGAATATAGATATACCTTGTGGGGGGAAGGGGGGGGGGGGGGCGGCGGTCCCCTGGACATAGTCCTTTCAGGCAGTGGCCGTTTAGTCCACGGTCCATTGGATGGTTGATGCAAGGCTAGAAATTGGAACACATTCCGCTCGTTCTTGTCCTTCGCTTCAAGGCATGTCCCTCGGTGTGGTCAGTACTCCATACTATCAGGCAGCGAAGCTTACACTTGTTCACTAATTATGAAGGTTCGCCGGGCCTCTTTCCTCCTCCCTTTTCTGCTCACTCGTAGGGGTCTGTACCCCCACAAAGGGGGAGGGAGTCGACTGAACATCCGACTGTCTTTCGAGGCATAGCTAGTGGAGACGTAGACATTTTTTAATAATATTATTAATTTTTTTTCTCTTTTTTTTTTCTCTTTTCCTTCTTTACCTTTTCATTTATTTCATTTTTTCTTTTCTTTTTCCCTTTGCCGGCCTAAGGCAACAACACCCCTCGGGTGAGGGATGCTTGCGCCTGGGCTAGTGAGGCCAACCCTTGAGGCCAACCCTCGCCCCTGGCTAGCAACCTTTGCTAGCCATTGATGAGGCATGCAATGGTTGACGGAAGAGAGAAAAAGGGATAAATGAAAAAGGGAAAAAAGAAGAGAAAAAGAAAAAGAAAAAAAGGTAAAGAAGAAAATAGGAAAACATAAAAGAAATCAAAATATTATTAAAAATTGCCATGTCAATGTCCACGTCAATGTCAGTGATTTCCAACCAAAATTTGATGGATAGACTGAATTGGAAAAATATCTAAAGGTTAATGATTCAATTGACAAAATTGAAAGGTTCGGGATTGTATTACCAAAAGTCCAATAAAAATATGACTTTTGGAACAATTTTTCCTTTAAAAATCATTATTCATAAGCTAGCAAACTATTTTTGCCATGCCAAAAGTCGTAATTCATAAATGTAATTAAAATGAGCCCGTGGACGTTTTCCCATGGAATCTGATTTTACTAATTGCTAGCCAACAAATTACTTTTGTCATGTCAAAAGTTGTGATTCATAAATGCAATTAAAATGAACCTGCAGGCATTTTCTTTCCAATGTCATATTTTCTCATCATTCATAACCATAGGCCAAGCAAAAACCACTTTCATTGTGCCAAAAGCCGTAGCTTAATAAATGCAATCCCAGCGAATCCCACGAATTTCCCCGTCATATCGGATATTTTACCCCGATCATCGCGATTCTACATGAAAATCTCGATCAATTCCAACCCGAACCGGATTCGTCCGACTCGGCGACGGTTCTCTCTTGCATAGGCAACCCCTCCCTCATAGAAGGGGCGGGCCAAATAAAGAAAGGCCGCGACCGGGCGACCGGGGCCCCGACCCCTTCACTCCAAAAAAAAGAAAAAAAAGGAAGAAAAACATCACCCCCAAATGACCCTAATTCCTGCATGACCACATACCAACACAATGGCAACACTAATGTGCCATAATCACCTTCCATTTTGATGCTCAATCTTTCATTTTTTTTGACACGGGCGGGCTCTCCCTCCCCCTCCTTTACCCTGGCCTCATTTTGCCCATTTTTTCTGTTACCTCAGACCGCTGTCTCTCTCTCTTCTCTCTCTCTCTCTAGACATTCTCTCTTTTTGGGTTGCATTATATAAGCGGAGAAACAAATCTCATCGTGGAACCAAAACCCTGCATTCCAGCCCGAAACGCTCTGATCCCCTCCCTCTCCGAGCTCTCCCACCCCCACGAAAGGAGAGAAATCCCTCTTCCCCCCCAAATCCGCCGCGGCTCCGCCGATTCCAATCCGTTCCGCCGATCTGCGATCCCGGCCGCGCTCCGGCCGTCGCGATTGCCGATTGAGATTGAGATTGAGATTGGATTCCGATTTTGTTTTTTCCATTTTTTTAATCCTTTTTTTATTAATTAGATTGGACTTGTGGTGGATTGCGATCGAGCAATCGGAATCGGGAGTGGGCGGGGGGCTGCTTATAGATTAGATTCGCGCGGAGGCGAAATCTCGGGCCTTTGCGGCTGCCCCGCCGGGGGATGGGGACGGATTGCCGTCGTCTGGGCGCAGGGTATTGAGATTTCGAGGCGGAGAGACGATGCCGGGATTGACCGAGAGGAATGACCAATCCGGTAATGCATCCCCAGCGCCGCCACCGTTGTGCTCGGTGGCTTCGGCAGGGGGCAAGGGGTTCTGGTCCAAGCAGCACGATGACGTGAGCTACGGTCACCTCCAGAAGGTAGAGGGCTCGCGGCCGGATTTTTCCCTTGGTTGGGGGGACGGTCAATTCGTTGGATTGGATTTTGGATTGTTGTGTTGATCTGTGTGAATTGGATTGTCCGTCGAATGAATGTGGATTGAGCTTGTACTAGCTTCGATTGGTATTCAGTCGATTGGGATACCGGATCCTCTTTGAATGCTGTCTCTGCTGGGCATACCTCTGGATTTTAATGACGATCGGGCATGTACATGATGCAGTAACAATTTAGTATTAGCATTATAGGAATGTATAGTTGGTATGCAATTTATTTTGTAAGCCGGTGTCCGTTGCAGTAGTCTCATGCATCGACTACAGGCTGCAAGGTCTCAGAGCTTCTCAACGTTGCGGATGTGATTATGAGGACAGTCATGCAAAGTTCCCGTCTGCGGTGACTCTTTTTTTTGGTTTAGGGTCCTTAGTGACTAAAGAATAAAAGAATATCACCTTAAATCTATGATACTGTCTAAAGTGCAATAAACATGCGGAAGAAACTAAAATAGTCATGATAGTTTATAAGAATGAGAATTTTAGATGTCGACTTCATATGCAGTTTTCTTTCTTGTGTGCCTATCAAACTGTTTACCAAGAAACTTAAATCACTATGTAGGTTATTCTAATAAGGGTTTGTATAATCATGTCCCTATTACTCTCCTCCGTCCCTTTTTTTGTTTGGCTTTTGCTAGATGGATTTCTTTTGAAAAGTCGATGTGTATTGACTTATTACTAAGAGGGAGACCTGAAATATTTCTTGTAGTTCTGGAGTGAGCTGTCCCCACAGGCGAGGCAAAAGCTCCTGAGGATTGATAAGCAGACCCTTTTCGAGCAGGCTCGTAAGAACATGTACTGTTCTCGTTGCAATGGCTTGCTACTTGAAGGGTTTCTACAAATTGTCATGTATGGGAAGTCTTTCCAGCAGGAGGGAGCAGTTGGGCACCTTACTGATAATAGTGCAGCCTCCTTGAAATCTCATGATGAGGGTGGATTGAGTGTGACTAATAGGTGTCAGGAAGAGATTCAAGATCCATCTGTGCATCCTTGGGGTGGTCTAACCACAACACGTGATGGGTCATTGACCATTCTAGATGGCTACTTGTTTTCAAAATCTTTGAAGGGGCTTCAAATTGTAAGTGCAATACTGTATGACCATATTATCAATTTCTTGTAATCATTTGCTGATAACTTGCTTGAATCAGGTATTTGACAGTGCACGTGCAAGAGAACGGGAACGTGAATTACTTTATCCTGATGCATGCGGTGGGGGAGGTAGGGGTTGGATAAGCCAAAATACGACAAATTATGGCCGAGGACATGGGATGAGAGAAACATGTGCATTGCATACAGCCCGACTTTCTTGTGATACACTGGTGGACTTCTGGTCAGCTCTGGGTGAAGAGACGAGGCAGTCTCTCTTGAGGATGAAGGAAGAGGATTTTATTGAGAGGCTAATGTACAGGTGTGTGGTTCTTCCTTTATACACAACATGCAGTCAAAATGAGTGGGTATTAGCAGGAGAACTATGGGTGTTGATGAGGGGTCTGGATAAGAGCTGAGATATCCTTATGCTGATTAAAAAGGTGGTTATCTTAGCAATACCTATGAATGGAGATAAGAAGCTTAATTTTGAGAAGATCCAGTTCTTCTACTAATTAGAATAAATTTTGTCCTGATTGTGTTTCCAAAACCGACAATTACAAGTCAAAGTCGTGCTGTCAACACATAATTATGAACGCTTTTTTTTTTTTTTAATAAGAGATGTACTTTTAATTTTTCTGCGGTCTTATCCTGTATAACTTTTTCACCATGGTATTTTTTTTTTTTTTGGTGGGGGGGGGGGTTGGTGTTGCTCTAAATATATTGCGAAAACTGACAACTGAGATCTGAGAGTGCATCCAAGTGAAGGGGCCTAGGAATGCTGTAGATTGTTGGAGTAGCTGTAGGGTCACAACGTTAAGTGTTTTTTTAAGATCTCAATGTCATGAACTTGTGTTTATGAATGAATCTGGTGCTGTAAATGAGATTTCATGTGCTATCTGTTCTACCTTTAAAAGGGTGAGTCTGGAATGGGGAAGCATTAGATGCCCTGTGGGTAGGTTGGCTTGAGTGCTTGAGCCCCAGGGATATTTCTTGAGGTGGGGGGCATTGTGGGAGGAGTCAGTGATCTGGGTTTTGAATCCAGTCTCTCAAACCTTTTTGAACAAAAGTAATGGGGGATTTCAGGATTTGTGATACATGCTGTAGTGGTGTGTATAACCTATGACTTTCTCTCGTCTTTGTTCTTTTGTTACCTGTTCCGTTATAATCGGTGGGCCAGTACTTCCACTGTAGAGAGAGAAAATTCTTGTC
This sequence comes from Eucalyptus camaldulensis, assembly GCA_019915185.1. Taxonomy (NCBI): domain Eukaryota; kingdom Viridiplantae; phylum Streptophyta; class Magnoliopsida; order Myrtales; family Myrtaceae; genus Eucalyptus; species Eucalyptus camaldulensis. The sequence continues at coordinate 19,547,644 of JAHSVA010000005.1, forward strand.
ATTGCCTTTGTCTGGGATTACCTGGCTGTATCCAAAATTATCTCACTGAATTTCACTTTCTTTGTCTTGATCTTTGTCTTCTTCGTGCTTCTAGACTGGTGTTAGGAGAGATGTAAACATTTTTTTCCTCTCCATGTTGCCCTGCAAAAGACTTAGATAATTTATCGAAGGATTGGTAATTGCAAAATGTAATTGTAGACCTATGTGCTTGGTCTAGAGAAATGGCTATACTGCTTAATCGTTTTATAACAACACAAAGGAAGTTCTTGAGGAACAGAACTTACTATGAGAGTATTATTAATTCAGAGTGTGAATAATAGGAACTTGATTAGATCTTTTCTCCATGGAAAATTTATTTTTATATAGGTTTTTTCCCGTGATTTACATTTATTGCAGATATATAGTACTTAAAGTCGTGTAATGTTGAAGTTTGGCATGGATGTACAGGTTTGACAGCAAGAGGTTTTGCAGAGATTGCAGAAGGAATGTCATTCGTGAGTTTAAGGAGCTAAAGGAGCTCAAGCGGATGCGTAAAGAACCTCGATGTACTAGATGTTTCTGCGCCGCAGATACAGCCTTTCAATACGAGGTTTGTGATTTCCTATCCTCTTCATTTGTTTTATTTGATAATGGCTTCTAGTCTCCTTATCTGGATTGTGGTGAATCATTAAAAAGAGACGACTAGTTCTGATAATGTTCCATTCAATCGAAAAGTAAAGAAGCTGGATCTTTCATAAGACTTTGGATTAGTGTAATCAGCTTTGACAATTATGCTTTGGCTGTTTCTCTCAGGTATCTGATGACACTGTTCATGCTGATTGGCACCAAACATTTGTGGACTCCGTGGGGTTATATCATCATTTTGAATGGGCAATTGGAACGGGAGAAGGGAAGTCTGACATTCTGGAATTTGAAGATGTTGGCCTGAGTGACAATGTGCAGGTCACTGGCCTTAATCTTGGTCGTTCAACCACTTACTTTATCACTCTGAGAGCTTGGAAACATGATGGCCGATCTACTGACATATCTGTTAAAGCTCACCCTTTAAATGGTCAACAATGTGTGCATAGTAGGCTTGTAGTTGGCAATGGTTTTGTGACAATTACAAGAGGGGAGAGCATTAGAAGGTTTTTTGAACATGCCGAAGAGGCTGAGGAAGAAGAGGTAGTTGAAGTTTTGAGCCATAAAGCTTATGTTCAAATATATGATAGGCATGGCTCTGGAGCTTGACTCAACTGTACGTATGCTTTCAGGATGATGATTCTGTGGACAAGGATAGGAATGACCTTGATGGAGAATGCTCACGTCCTCAGAAGCATGCAAAGAGTCCTGAACTTGCTCGAGAGTTTCTTCTGGATGCTGCAATTGTTATATTCAAGGAGCAGGCATGTTAAATTTTTTTCAAATTGCTGTCTTACTTAGATGGCAATCTTTTCTACGTGTCAAACGTCTATTCCGAGTTCTACTGCATCTTGCTTATCGGAATCTATTTCTGTTCCCTTGAGTGTCGTTGACTGCTTGTTGGATAATATTGGTCATAAAGAGGAGATTCGAATTAGCTTAATTGTATGTTCGCAGTCAAGATTTCTAACTTGATTGTATTGCTCAAATTTGGACATTAAGTTCCATAATTAATAGTTTGGGCTCTGTTGCTGCAGAGCCATTTTAATTACTTTTACATAGATATGGTTACTAAGCACAAGGTAGAGGTGTAATGTCCTTTGCTACAAGCTGAGTTGTTATGGCCTGATTTATGAGTATTGTTGAATGTTTCCTTAAATTGGAACACAGCATAAGTACTTTCATAATTATGTTGATGCCATTTCTCAAGTAGAGAAGTAAGAATAATGTAGACTGGGTTGAGATGATAATAAGATGCATATGAGAGGGCAATGGAAGTTCTTCATCAAGTGGTTGGTTTTGGGGTGTTGGAAGTTTAATTTAGACACTTGAATTACGGATCATCAGGGAATGTTCCACCACGTAGAATAGATCTATCAAAGATGATTATACTTGGTCAATCAATTTTGGTGAAACCTTGTTTTGGTCCAGTTTGAATTCAGGATCTCATCTGACTTGTTGTGATATGCTTTTCAGGTTGAGAAGGCTTTTAGAGAGGGGACGGCACGGCAAAATGCACACAGCATTTTTGTCTGTCTTGCATTGAAGTTGCTGGAAGAACGTGTGCATATTGCTTGCAAAGAAATTATCACATTAGAAAAGCAGGTCTGCACTTTTCTAAAGAAACTCCTTTGCATTGAATATTTTTGTTCTCTTTTAAGTACCATGAACACAGATCAAAATAACTATGCAGATGAAACTTCTGGAAGAAGAAGAGAAGGAGAAGCGTGAAGAAGAGGAGCGCAAGGAGAGGAAAAGAACAAAGGAAAGAGAAAAAAAGCTTAGGAGAAAAGAGAGGTTGAAAGGAAAAGAAGGAGATAGAGAGAAAAAAGACATGTTGGATGATATTCTTCCTGCTTCATATGACCTGAAGGATGAACCAAGACCAGGTGTCACTGAGGAGCCAAACGAGACTGCTAGCTGTGGCGATTCAATTTATGACACTGGTGATGTATTCACTTCCAAGTCTGCATCTTTGGATATAGAAGATGAAACATTCTCCAGTAGTGTAGAAAATTCATTTAATGAGAGTTCAGAGGTGGATTTTGCTGATGTGAAAGATGTGGCCGGTTCTTTTACGACAGAGATTTCCAAAATTTCCCAGAGAAGACCAAAGTTTCAGAAAGAAGGATTACAAGATCAATTGTTTAGATGGTCTGACAGACGTAGACCCACTGTTGTTTCAGAAAGTAGTGCTGTGGGTAATCGTTCTGAGTCAAGATATTATAATGATAATTTTGAATTTCATTCCAGGGGCATGAATGGGTGGATTAGGCAGACAAGAACGAACTCACAGAAATCAAATTCTAGAAATTCTGGTGCCAAATACTGCGAGAAGTTTCAGTCTCCCAAAAACAGGATGAATGACAGATATGATATCCATTCATGCAGTTGCAACGAGATCAACTGTCAGCGAGGAAAGGTTGGTCCACATTTTGCTGGGTCCAGAGTAGCTCGTGAGGGAAAATTTGGGACCAGTTCAGAATCAGCATTTGATGTATCAAAGAATTTTCATCGCAACAGTAAGTATAATCAAGTGGATTATGCTCATAGTGTTGGAAGACTAAAAAGCAGAATAAATGGTAGCAGCATTACTAGCAGGGACGTGGTCCATTCCAGGAAAGTCTGGGAGCCCATGGAATCGCAGAAGTACCCTCGGAGCAACTCTGATTCTGATGTTACCTTATTCGCCTCTAGTTTAAGTGTACAAGGCAAGGAGTCTGGTGATGTTAAGTCAGCTATTGAGTTGTGTTCAAGCGAAGATAGTCGAGATTCTATTGGAAATGATCAGAAAGTTTACAATCTGAAAGATTTTACTGATTCTGGCAGTGGCGCTGATGAAGCATGCGAAAGCCGACCCAATGCTAGTGCAGCAGATGCTTACCACTCAAGAGAAGCCACTGATGAGGAAGTTGGGTCATGTCTTGCAAATAGTACCAGTAACGGGACAAGTGATATTGTTACAAGTACCACTTCCAATTCCGATAACTGCTCATCATGCCTCAGTGAGGTAGACAGCAATGCATCCTCAAACCATGGAAATATAGAATCTTCATCTACATCAGATTCAGAGGATGTCTTTCCACATTCAGATAGAAGAGAAGCCTTAACCTTTGATGGCCGTTCTGAATGTTGTAAAGTCGAGGTGGAGGCAAAAGAGGTTGAGGATAGAAAGGAGGTGCAGGGGGGACAACCAGTTTTTGGGTTTCCACTTAAAAGCATGGGAACTAGTGTTTCTTCTTATACACCAATTAAAACTCCCCACTCCTCAAATGATATGAATGGGAACCTTTGTGTAGCTTCTGAGCATCGAGGAACGCTTCCCCAAATGCACAGTCAGAATTTGTACTTCCAGATGTTTCAGGGTCCTGCACCCATTGGTTATTACCCCCAAAATCTAGTTCCGTGGCCAGCAGTCCACACTAATGGGCTAGTGCCATATGCACATCCAAGTAGTTATCTGTACACTGGTCATTTGGGGTATGGTCTAGATGGAAATTCTGGCTTCTGCATGGGGTATGATGCCATGTCGCACTTAACTGCTGTACCTAATGCTAGTCCAGTTCCCGTCTATCAGCCTGCTGTTAAAGCCAACAGTTACTACCCAGAGGATAGAAATCGCGTTCCCAAGCAAAGTGTTAGTGTGAAGGACGTCAATGAGGGCAACAAAGAGAAGACTGTTCAAACAGGACCAAGATCTGCAGAGCCAACGCAGTGTGGGGAAAGTGGGCAGAGAAATTCTTCAGCTAAGGTGTGCCCTGAGGACTCAGGCTTTTCCCTGTTCCATTTTGGAGGCCCGGTGGCTCTTTCAAACATATCGAATCCAAATGTCGGGCCTGATGTAGGGGTGGACGGAAATATTCCTACAAAAGTTTCGACTGATCCTGCGGAAATTAATGCCGCTTGCAACAAAAAAGAAACTACTATTGAGGAGTACAATTTGTTTGCGGCTAGCAATGGAATAAGGTTCTCATTATATTAAAGTGTGCAGAGGTGGTGTGTGGTGGTCGTGTGAGAATTCAGTCCATATCTTCTTGTTTGGTCATAGAGGTCTGAGTATTTTATGGTATTTTTTTTGTGCTCAATAATTTCCAATTGAATGTCACAATTTTCGAATACAATCCACTTTTTGAGTTGAGTTTATTTTATCTCCTTTCGATTTTCCCCCATATATGAAGAGAGAGAAAACATCTCGAGCTTGCCAAGCAATCAGCATAGCAGGTTTCTCTGTATGAGTTTCAGATTTGTCTCTTCATGAATTTTAGATCTCTTTCTTCTCATGACGTTACATCTTGGCGCATTGGCTCAAGATAAAATTATACTATTTTGGCTTCCGGAGGGGTAATATTGATGAGGATGATGGTACCTGTTTGCTGTATAGGAAGAAGAATGACATACAAAATCTCTTGAGAACTGATTCTCTGGGAGCCATGCCAAAAGATCCCTCTCATGAAAATGAAACCTAATACAAAAATTCACTTGTACATGCATGTCATGAGTCATCAGTGATTATCAGAAAATGAGTGAAGACTCTTTTGCTGCGTACCTGATATTATTTTCCGTCTGATTAATTCAGCGTTCTCTACCAGTGTTAGCAGTCTATCCTTGGTATCTAACCAGCAAGAACTATGTCTAGGCATACACGCATTCAAGGCTTTACAACTGTCTACCCTTGGTCTCGAGACTTCCAGGGGCACTGGCATCATTGGTTCTCTTTCTTTGCTCCTTCACGGTATAAAATCTGTTGTCAGGACAAATGACGGTGTGGATAAGTCCCTCATTCAACAGCCTGAAAATCAACAATGACATATGATCTTGAATTTTGCTGAAACCAATCGTTCCCTTTTGAAGCACCAGGTGCGACGGCTTTGCTAGGTTATTCTCTTTTATACTTGCTAGGCAATGGAGGTGTCTGCAAACTGTTCAACCATTACGAGAATCCGGCCCGTTCCTATTAACAGTTCTAATCACATGCTGGGCATCGGTAAAGACAGCATAGACATTCGACACCCTTCATATATCCATGAAGAAAGAACATTGCTGATAGTATCCTGTGGATGCCTAAAGAGCAGGCGTTGTTCAGTGTATTAAGTTTTATTAAACCCCCGGTAATCCTTCCACAGCTTACTTCATCCCCCTTTACGAAGTTACTCTTACATCTTGTGTTAATCACGCTTTTCTCATCAAGTATGTTTTCGTGCGCTTTGTGGGTTAGTAGAATATCGGACACAGCTTAAGATTCGCGTAGTTAAAAGTACCATAACGCACCATTTTTGCAACGAATAAGACGGAAAGTTTCCATTCACCGCACGGCAAAATGCCGACTTAATATATTAGCTCGGCCAAACGGTTCTTCCTTCTGTCCTCAGCATACGTATGACCTAACTCTGAAGTTTATCCTAGTGCTAGAGAATGCAAATGATTGGAAGACCAGTTCGTCGTAGGAGTTGTCAATGCTGGTTATTTGGGAGTCTGCTGAGCACAGAATGCGCTGGCTTGTGCTCCCACTCGTAATCTAGATGAACGAAGGCTCTTTCCGTTTCAGGGAGCTCTTCGATTCTCATTTGCAATGATTCTCCAATTTCTTCTTTCATGGGGAATCTTAGGCAACTCAATATTCACCAAATATGGGAGAAGGATAGTAGAAATGCCAACAGTTGTATACGGCACTCACTTTAATATTAAAAGTTTTTGCTAGCTCATTTAGTATTAGCTCATTTAGTATGCGAATGATAACAATTTTGTCTCTTAGACACAATATCTGACTAGAAATAGATTTTTACATTTTTATTCCCTTACGAGCAAAATTATGCATTTAATAACGACAAAACATTTCTTTTCTCCGAGCGGTTGGTGGGTTGTAGCAGGAGGCGGGTGGACGCGATGGGCGTCAATGGATGGCAGGTGATAACGGGTGGGTGGCTGGCTAGTAGTGAAGGTGAGCGATGAAAATAGTTTTTATTTTTCATTTTTGTTTTAGAAATAGAAAAGTAGAAGATTTTTACTTTCATTCTTGTTTTAAACTTATTTCTTAACCAAAATTTTGTTCTAGAAATAGAAAAATAGATGTGGTCAAAAATAAAAAGGTCAATGAAGTGCCAAATAAGAGAAAATGGTCATTTAAGTGCATCTTGTGAGAAATTCGAATTGAATTGATGACGTGACCTTTATAATTAATCTTTTTTATTTGACTTGGTAGAGTTTTTTAATACAATTCATGTGGACGTCCAAAATGATGTCGCACGATCTTATGTGGCTTGTTCAACCAAAACGATGTTGCACCATCTCAATGCAAAACCCCGTCGCATCAGAAGGATCAAAACAACATTGGGTCACCATTGTTTAGGTCTACGAACTCCTTCTCGTCGTTCACTCACTATCGTTCACTCGGTCATCGATGCTTCCATGCTATGTCTGTAACCCTCACTCATTCAGGTTTGTCATTTTCTCTCCATGACTAAATGGGTAGGAGAAATTAGGGCTCAGAGGGAAAAATTAGGATAAAATTAGGGCTTGGTGCAACCATGGGAACAACGATACTAGAGAAGGAATGCACAATAGTGAAGTTGTGATTGTGGGGATCTCAATTTATTTAATCAATTCAGTGCTAACTTTATTGCTTTTTTTTCCCCACTAAACAACAATCGCTAAGTATTTTTATTGTCCTTTCTATATTGTCATCCCAAAAGTCAATTAATTTTTTCCTTGGGTGCAACGATAACATGGGAGACAATCTTGTGCCATCATCGTTTGCTATAGTGGGGAATTTATTATTGGTACCGAAGAGTGAGAATATACGAGTGGAATTGAAGATACTATTTTCTTCGATGTGAGGATGCCATCATAAATTGAATTTGTGAGGGACATGGTGCATTATTTAGGATGTAAAGTATAAAAATTGCATTATCGTGTCCCTAAAAAGAGTTTGAAGGACAATTTGAGATACTTTAGCAATGATAATGGTGTTGAAGATATTATCTTTATGGCAAGAAAGCTAAAGTGTATATTGAGTATTACAATGATGATGAAGATGATAAGAGCATTCATATAGAAGTAAGAAATGATATTGAACCTAGTACTCAGGTTGGGGATGAATCTATTCTAGATGAAGGATACCAAGAGAGGCATGAGAAGGAGAAGAGATATGCAAGTCATATAAAGAGAGTTCATCAAAGGGGGAGATGTCCCGAAGTCCCCAATGAAGACATAGGCAATGAAGAATTGACTTGATTAGATTGAAAAACTGCTCTATCTAGTGAACTAGATGATGAAGTTTTGGCAAATATAATTTTCCCAAGTGATGATGATGATAATGATGAACTTGCATAGTCAAGGCAAAGGTAAAAGGAATTTGTGATATGTAAATTTGTAATATTTGAAGAATCACATGAATTTCAACTAATAAATAGGGATGAAGGGCTCCAACTGATGGTCATCAAACTAAACAAAGAAAGTGACAATAAAAATAAGAGTGCTAGTTCCAAGAATAAGCTTGAAGATAATGAAGTAGTTTTGCGTTGAAGGAAAAACAAGTATTTTCCCATGATCCGACTGTTGCATGTCCTATTTTGTCTATATGTATACATTTTGATGATATGAAATAGTTTAAAGAAATTATTGTCAAGAATTCCATTACTAAACAGAGAGTGTTGAATTTATTATAAATACGAAGAAATTTGTGAGAATTAAGTGTCCTAATGAAATTGTTCGTGGAGGATCTATGGCATGATAAGTAAGAAGAGCAGGCCATTTCAAATTAGGTTTTTTTTTTTTTTTTTTTTTATGAGGAATGCATTTATTCCATTATATTTTACATAAAAGGATAACACATGCTTGGTTGTCGAAGCACTTCTTTAACACAATCAAAGTCATGCTTGAGATCAAGAGTCCTCTATTAAAACAGTTAGTAAAGAAGCAAGAAGGGGTTAATGTATCGAGAAATAAATGCAAAAAAACCAAGTAAAAGATTATGAGTACACAATAGGTCGGTACAAGAAATAATATATTCATATTTGGGATTATACTTTCAAATATAGGCTTCAAAACCCATCCAGTAAAGTATATGTGGTGGTTGTGGAGATGCCATTGCTTGATTGTGGAACGTTGACGGGGATTTTTGCTAGTTACAAAAGAATTGTAGGATTAGATAGATGTTTTTTGAAGACTTAATGCAAAGGAGAGTTGTTGGCTACCGTTTGAAGAGATACCAATGACCAAATGTTTTTTAATAGCTTGGGCTGTTGTTAAGATAAAGAGCAATAACACTTGGTCCTGGTTCTTTAAAAAAATTAATAGTTGACCTTGAGATAACTAATGAAGGAGGTCAAGCATTCATAAGCAATTAACAAAAGGTAATGTCACTACCGACTCTTGGCTTTGTATTTTTGCTTACAAGTACTTATTTGTTTGAATTATTGTGGGGACTTGTTCTTGCATCAATTAAGTTGATGCCATATGCTAAACATAGAATGCGTGCCATGCAAACTAGGCAAAGAACTATAAAGGATATAAGTTGCATAAGCAATTGTGATAGATAACAAGGAGGGCCAACATGACTGATTTTAGAATTATCGAATAGGGGTTGTCTCAGCCTATGTAGCACGGACACTCTTCGGAAGCCTTCGTGTCATGTTCGACACTCCGACATGTGTTCGACACATTCTGACATGTCCCGACATGTCCCGACACGCGGTCAATGAGTGTCGAAAAATCCGACACGTGGTCAACTTTCTCCGACACGCGATTCCGACACACACGGGGTCAATTTTAAAAATTTCTAATATTTGAGGGGTCAAAATATAAATATACACAAAAGAAGTAATAAAAGAAATAATAAAATTGCTATAAATATACACGCACGGGTCAATTTTTTTTTTTCAGTTTTGTTTTTTTTTAATTGTTTTAGTTTTTTTTTAAAAGTCTTTTACTATGAAAGAAGTAATAAAAATGCTGTATATGATAAATAAATAAATTTTAAAATATTATTTCAGCATTTTTCTTTAAAAAATGTTTTTTCCTCTAATTTTTATGTATAATTGTAACAAATTAAAATAATGAATGATATTATTTAATATTTTTTGTGTAGATTAATTCTAGGCTATTATTATTATCTATTTATGCATTTATATATAAAATATATATTTAATATATAACGTGTCGGAACGTATCAAAATTCTCTATTTTTAAGAAATGATGTGTTGGCGTGTTGTGTCATGTCATGTCGTGTTGCGTGTCTTGTGTTTGTGTCGGTGTTACATATATCTCAGCTAACAAAGGAAAGCTTTGAGGTATTATTCCAAACTAAACATAAGCATTGGTGTAGGGCTTTCTTTAACAAAAAATTCAAGTGTGATATCACTAACAACAATCCAATGAAGCTTTCAATGGCAAAATAATAGAGGTAGGTTATAACCAATCATTAACATAAATGAAGATACAAAGTTATAGTCATGCATTACAAGCCGATCGATCAACTCTTGATCACTCATTGGCTTACTCATGTGGCCTTAAGGTTTTACCCTTAAGCAGCCTTTCACACTCAATTCACAAGACTCGTATGTAGAGAGATAAACTCTTAAAAAGAAAAGCTCTGGTTTTTGTATTGCTTGTGAATGAATTACAATGAGGGAGGAGACCTCTTTATATACAAGTATAAGGCAAACCATATTCATAGATCTCCTTAGATCTAACGGTGGAGATTGTACCTCCCCATCTACCAACTACCGGCATTTATTGCAAACTACCAGCTACTCGCATTTATAACGTATGCATACAAATACAGTATCGCCCACCCCTAGGAGAATACTCTACTTCTCGGGGACATAAGCCTAGGGGCATTAATGTGTCATGCCCGTGCTAGAGAAACCTCTTGGACATGCTTTCTTTCGGGCCATGACATTCTCCCCCATCTAATTAGGCGACGCCCTCGTCACGTCTTCAGCGTGAAATGCTTCGATCTCTTTCTTGAACTACCAAAGACTCTACTTGGGCTCCCAACTGGCTTCACTCTCCGGAAGACCCTTCCATCGGATCATATACTCACGCTTGACCACGCAATACCTCTTCTGTATGACTCAATCCGCCAAGATGCTCTCAACTTCTCGATTTTACGAGGTCTTTGCCCCGAGCGGCGCTCATTGTGACTCCCCTCGATCCAGGTCTTCCTCATCAACTTGAAAGGGTTTAAGCATACTTACATGGAAAACCGGATGCACCTTTAGCTTTGGTGGTAGCTCCAGCTTGTATGCGACCTTTCCAACCCGTTGTAGCACTCGAAATGGCCCATCATAGCGACGGATCAACCTCTTGTGCATGTCCTTGTACCGAAGAACCACGTGCAGTTTGGCAAACACTTGGTCTCCAACTTGGAACTCCACGTGCTGTCACTTCTTATCCGCCCATTTCTTCATGCGCTTGGAGGCTTTGTGTAGACATGCCCGTGCCAAGTCCACTTCTTCTTGCATGTTCTTGGCTAACTTGTACGCGGGCAGACAACTCCCCCGGTAACCCGAAGCAACTGTGTTCGAGGTGTTCGGTTGTTGCCTAGTTGCAACCTCGAACGGACTCTGATCGGTCGACTCGCTTCGTTGCAAGTTATAGGAGAACTGGGCTACGTCGATCAACTTCGCCCAATTCATTTGTGTCGTGCTCACGTAGTGTCAGAGGTAGATCTTTAAGAGAGCATTGACCCGCTCCGTCTGACCATCGGTTTGGGGATGCAAACTTGTTGACATGTTCAGCTCCGACCCCAGCAGCTTGAACAACTCGAACCAGAAACGTCCTGTGAAGCGGGGATCTCAATCACTCACGATCATTTGTGGCACTTCCCAGTACTTCACCACATGCTTCATGAACAACTTGGCCGCCTCCTCGGCCGGGCAATCATTTGTTGTAGGCACAAATGTTGCATACTTTGAGAACCGGTCAACCACCACCATTAGAGTCCGACACCCTTCGGACTTCAGTAGGTTGACGATGAAGTCCATGGAAATGCTTTCCCAGGGACGAGTTGGAACGAGAAGTGGCTCCAGCAAACCTGGCGACGATCGTTGCTCCAACTTGTCTTGTTGGCATACCAAACAAGTCTTCACATATGTCTCCATGTCATCCCACATTTGAGACCAGTAGAAACGATCTTCGATGAGGGCCAATGTGCAGTGGATTCCTGGATGACCCGCCCACTTCGAGTTGTGGCACTTGCGCAAAATCTCCTTCCTTAGCTTTCCATAGAAAGGCACGTACAGCCGCCTTCCCTTGGTGTAAAGGAGCTCGTCCTCACACCAGAATTGTCGAGTCTTACCTTCCTTGGCATACCCGATGAGAGCTTGGACTCTTGGATTATGCTTTAGCCCTTCTTTGATGCAGTCGACCCAAGGACAACTCGGTCGACTCATCATGTGGCTCATCAGCTCCGTCTTTCATCTCAACACGTCGGCCACAGAGTTGGCCTTCCCTGGCTTGTACTCCAATGCGTAGTCGAACTCTGCTAGGAAGTCTTGCCATCGAGCTTGCTTCGAACTCAACTTCTTTTAGGTCTAGAAGTAACTCATAGCCATGTTGTTCGTCCTTACGATGAACTTCGATCCCAGGATGTAGTGTCTCCACGTCCGAAGGCAGTGCACCACCGCGGTCATCTCCTTCTCTTGGATGGTGCATCGATGCTCGGTGTCGTTCAGCTTTCGGGATTCAAACGCCATCGGATGTCCATCCTGCAAAAGAATGCCATCGATAGCATCATTCGATGCGTCCGTCTCTACCTCGTAAGGTTTGGTGTGGTCAAACAACGCCAACACTGGCTCCTCGGTCATAGCTTGCTTCAATCGGTCGAACGCTTTTTGGCATCGATCCGTCCACTCCCACGCCTTTTCCTTCTTCAGCAGGTCTGTGAGTGGCATAGTGATGCTCGAGTAGCTTCGGATATATCGCCAGTAATAATTGGTGAGGCCCAGGAATGATCTCAATGCCGGCACCTCATTGGTGGCTCCCATTCGACGATTGATTGGATCTTTGCCTCGTCCATCCGCACTCGCCCACCTCTGACGATATGCCCCAGGAATGGAACTTCCTCTTGGGCGAACGCACACTTCTCACGCTTAACGTACAACTCGTTCTCGCGCAAGGTTTGGAAGACCCGCCTTATATGTTCGACATGCTCCTCCAACGTTCGATTATAAATCACAATATCATATAGGTATACCACTACAAACCTATCTAGGAAAGGGTGGAGTACCTTGTTCATCATTGTGCAAAAGATAGCTAGAGCATTAGTCAAGCCAAACGGCATTACCAAGAACTCGTAGGATCCATACCGCATCACGTAGGCTGTCTTTGGCTCATCCCCTTCAGCGATCCAAACTTGATAGTAGCCCGATCGGAGATCCAGCTTGGTAAACCACTGAGTTCCACCAAGTTGATCGAAGAGATCTGTAATGAGCAGGATTGGGTACTTGTTCTTCACCGTCAGTTTGTTCAGCGCCCGGTAGTTGATGCACATCCGGAGTGACCTATCGTGCTTCTTTTGGAACAGAACCAACGCATCAAACGAGGCTTTTGATGGCCGTATGTAACCCACATCAAGCAGCTCCTTGAGTTGCCTCCTCAACTCTTCCAATTTAGGCGGTGTCATACGGTAAGGCGCCATGGCAAGCGGTCGAGCGTCAAGCGCTAGCACGATCCAGTGATCCACCTTTCTCTTGGGTGGCAGCTTCTTCGGCAACTCTGAAGGCATAACATTCTTGAACGAGTTGAGGACTTGGGTTGCTTCCGTTGGGACTTCTTTCCCTTCACCCTTGTCTTCCTCGATCTTCAAGGTTGCCAGGAAGGTTGCTTCACCACTCCTTGCTCCTTTGGTGAGTTGCATGGCCGAGATCATCTTCCGATCACGATCCGACTCACGATGGACCGGAATCACGCATTGACTATTCTTGTCAAACACGTATATACATTCGGCAAAGGGAATTACAACTGCATGGATTATATCTTGGAATTTTATTCCAACAACAATATCGTAGTCGTCAAGTGGAATTACCTCTAGAGTTTCTTTGCCTTTCCATGACCCGAGTTGTAGCTCCACGTCCCTTGCAACCCCGATCATAAGGACTTCCCTTGAATTCACCGTTTTGAGCCAATCGGCTCCATTCTCAACCTGTAGGTTGAATTTCTTCGCGGCTTCTTCCGAGATGAAGATGTCGGATGCTCTTGTGTCCACGAGTGCACTCATCGTGGTCACTCTGATCTTCACATCCGTGAACATCAAGCCTTTAGGCTCCTTTGCCTTATTGGCTTTGATCGTGCTAAGGAGTCGCAGCAATCCCAACCGCACTTCCTCCCTAGGCTCATCCTCTTTGCAAAGGGTGGCCAACTTGGCCTTGTTCAGGTAATCCCGCGCCATGTGTGGACCATTGCAAAAGAAGCAGCTATATGAGTGTACCTTCCTTTGCCCTCCTCCATTTGGCCCTGCATGAGCTCGGTGAGGATGAGGACCAGCTGCTGGTGGTCTACCTCCGGTCGGGAGGTTATATTTCCCCCGATCTCCCCCACCAGTGCCTTTGTCCCTTGGACGAGTGTCCGATGAGGATGTGGAAGGTGACGCCTTGAACTCCGTGAGCAACTCAGCTACGGTCATGGCCGTAGTGAGATCTCCCACGTTGTATCGCTTCAAATCTTGCTTTGTCCATGGCTTGAGACCGCCCATGAACTGGTGAAATGCCTCAACTTCATTCATCGAGGGGATTTGGAGCGGCAACTCCGAAAACCACTTGATTTAGTCGCGCACACCACCTTTTTTTCTCGAGACGCTTCAGCTCGTCACGAGCTTCCTTCTCCGCATAAGCAAGAAAGTAGTTCTGTTGGAACTCCTCGACGAAACCACCCCAGGTCGCGATAGGATTCCCACACCTATCATCCGATCGATGACACCACCACAACAAAGCACTATCCGCTAAGTACATAGAGGCAGTGTTTACCCGTGTTTGGTCGTCGTTGATTCCCATGGACTGGAAGTACCGCTCCATGTACCACAGAAAGTTATCCACATCCTTGGCCACCCGCGAGCCCCAGAACTCCTTGGCTTCAGCGTGTTCACTCGTGGACCTTGCACCGTGATCACCCCGTTCACGCGTACAGCTTGTGCTTCAGCGAGCTTACCCGTAAGCTCTGCTATCTCTGCGTGCATGGCCGCCATCATGGCCTCTAAGGGTTTGTACCGCTGCGCGAGTTCCTCCTATAGGGTCCCCCAAGCAACTCGTGGCGGAGTTCTCCCATGCCAGTCTTGAGCTCTTGCACTTCCGCAACCAGCTCCTTCCTTTCGGCGTCCACTCCGTCCATGATCTAGGTGAGGTCATCGACCAATCCTTGGACATCAGAGACGAACAACTCTAGCTTCACCATCCGTTATGCAAGATCCCTTGTTGGATCCCTTGAACCACCATGGGTCTTCTTCCCCTTGGCACCAGCCTTCTCAGTGTTCTGCCCACGATCAGCACCATCACCACCCATGGTGAGCGCCTCATCAGATCATGGATCAGCTATTGCACTTGCGCTTGGATCATAAATCAACTCTGATACCACTTGTCATGGGCCAATCGATCAACTCTCGATCATTCCTTGGCTTACCCGAGCGGCCTTAAGGTTTTACCCTTAAGCAGCCTTTCACGCTCGACTCACAAGACTCGTATGTAGAGAGAGAAACTCTTAGAGAGAGAAGCTCTGGTTTTTGTATTACTTGTGAATGAATTACAATGAGGGACGAGACCCATTTATATACAAGTATAAGGCAAACCGTATCCGTAGATCTCCCTTAAATCTAACGGTGGAGATTGTACCTCCCCATCTACCAACTACCGGCATTTATTGCCAACTACCGGCATTTATTGCCAACTCGCATTTGTAACGTATGCGTACAAATATAGTATCACCCACCCCTAGGAGAATACTCTACGTCTCGGGGACATAAGCCGAGGGTCATTAATGTGTCACGCCCTTGCTAGGGAAACCTCTTGGACATTCTTTCTTTTGAGCTGTGACACATGACTAGGCCACACAAGCAAAGAAATGAGACTGCAAAGTAGATGACAATGTGGTCTTAGGATTGCAAAGAGATTAAATGAGAACCTACCCACTAGTAGGTTCTATCATTTACTTTGAAATGGAGATGATAGATATGAGATTAAGAATAATGCTGATATGAATGTCGTTCGCTTAGAGAGGAAAAATTATTCATGTTGAGCTTGGCAACTAACTGGATTCCTTTTGCACATATCATTTATGCCATCCAATTGAAAAAAAAAAAAAAACTAGAGGATTCCCTAGATAATCAGTACAAGAAAAACATTTCATACTTCGTACCAATACATGATGTAGCCTATTTGAATTAGCAAAATCTGAGAGTCAACAAATCATGAAGCCCTTAAACCTTTGCCACTAAAGAAATAAATATGAATGCCAAAAAAGAGATGAAGAATGAAGAAGAAGGAGATCTCAGGTAAAAAAAAAAATGAACAAAACCAGTGCAAAGATGAAGAAGTGCTCCTATGGTTGCAAAGAAGAGCACAATTGAAAAAAAAAGTTGTGAATTGAAGAAACAACGTTAACAACAACAGCCATTTGCAAGGGCTAAAGTAGGGCCATTTGAAGACCCAATTGAAAGGCTTGTTGTAAGGTCAAGTGTATGGCCAACTTAAAGGCCAACAAAAGGGCTTGTTGTAGGGCCCAATATAGGGCCAATCACTAAGTTGACTGTTGAACAAACAATGAGAAAATATTTGTGCCGTGTTATTTTATAGGCTAAAGATTAACTTTGTTATTAGAATGTGCAACGGAAATTGCTTGAATCAGGAACCGCTTGGACCGGATCAAACTGGCCTGTTTTGGGCGGTTCCCACAAGTAGTAGTCCAATTCCCAATTCCATTCTTGGAACTAATGGCTAGTCGGTCTAGTTCCCAGTTCAAGTTAGGAACCGGATAGACTAGATCGGACTAGCTATTTAGATATATAATATATATTTTAAATTTCTTAAGAAACCATAATTCTTAATTTTCCTCAATTAATTGTTAAATCCTTACTCACTATTTAGGACCCTCACTCTTGCTTGCCTTTCTTGCGTACGACGACAGCGCTCTGAACTTCTTGCCTCAAGTACCGCCCTCACCTCAACGACAATGATGGCGCTCTCTCCCTCTCACCTCACGAATCATGCTTAATGGTGACAACGACTCTCTCTCTCTCTCTCTCTCTCTCTCTCTCTCTCTCTCTCTCTCTCTCTGGCCTCACATATCGCCCTCGAGTCTCGATGACTCTTTCCCTCAACCATTATATCTACAACTCTCTTGCTCGAGTCTCAGCTCTTGCCTCACGCATTGCCCTTGATGACTCTTTCCCCTAGTCACTATTTCCACGACTCAACTCTTGCTCAAGTTTCAAATCTTGCCTCTTGCTTCTTGTATCAGAACTAAGGATCTCTTGTACAACATCAACAAGCCCTATTTTTCTGCTTGGGGGTCTTGGGTTCATTGCCGCAAAACCTATAAGGTATTATTTGATGCCCTCCATGTATCCATCGTTCTTCATGTGTTTGTGTGAATTATGATTGATGAAACTGTCGTACGAGTACCTATTTGTGTGTATAATTAGAGACATTTTGATTAATAGGGTCATGTCTAGTTGATTTTTGCTATGGTAAGTCTAGCTTGATTCGAGTAAACGGTGCGAAGTGAAATTGGTGGTGACTTTGAACAAGGAATGTTCACTGTGAAGGCCAACACTATAGCTCTTTATCTTTTGTCGCTAGGATGCTAGATGTCGTAATCTCTCTCTCTCTCTCTCTCTCTCTCTCTCTCTCTCTCTCTCTCTCTCTCTCTGCAAAATGCACTTTGTTGAATTCTCTTATTGATTACGTCTATCTGCACCTTCTATGACCATGGTACATTTTGAATATAATCGTTCTTATTTTATAACATACAAAAAGATATTGGTGTTTGACATGAATGAATCGTTTGATAAAGGTAGTTCCTAAAACTCCGTAGGCTTACTTGGAATCCACTTTTGATGAGGCTTATGAAGTTAAATTAAGTTCCATCTTAATAGATATACATAGCATGTTTAGCAACACGCAAACAGATAAACAAATAAAAGATGTTTGTGGAGGATTCTTGTTCTTATTTGGAAATGGTGTTGATGTACATTTTGAGGATTATCTTTATAGAGTATTCTACTTTAGCCCTGTATTCTATTTTTATTTGTTTTATTTGCTCTAGCCCCGTATTTCGATTTTAAACAAATAAAATATGTTTGCACATGATTATTGTTTTTATCTGGAAATTGTGCTGATATACATTTTAAGGATCATCTTTATAGAGTATTCTTCTTTATTCTTGTATTATGTTTTTATTTGCTTTAGCCCTATATTCTGTTTTTAAACAAATAAAAGATGTTTGTGGAGGATTCTTGTTTTTATCTAGAAATAGTACCGAATCTATTTATGTATATTTTGAAGATTATCTTTATAGAATATTCCATTTTAGCCTTATGTTATGTTTTTGTTTGTTGTTATTGTTTTTATCAAACTCATAAAATTATGCTTGTTTTTTAGGCTTTTAGCCGTGCTTTTTTCTTTTTTTTGGATACCAAGGAACCGCCGGACATTACTTTTCGCTTATGCTAATCGTAATACACATGACCTTCCAATGCTTGGTAGCACCGTAAGGCCTCGCTGCAAACCGCTATTTAGATGTAAAACCTTGGGGGAAGCTAACACAGGATTCCACCACCATGGCCCTCCACTTAAGACGTGTTGATAATGCAAAGATTCGAACTCGTTCCCTTGGCGATGAGGTAGTAGTGTCACGCCCCGATCCTCGGGCACGCACACATCCTTCTCACTTGGTCGATTTTATAATGCTATATCCCAGGACTAGTATCGCCGACCCTTTCATTTATTAAGCACATGCGAAATCAGTTAAAATCCCCAGACAATAAAACGATGGGATAGAAAAGCAAGGCCATATTTTTCATATTGAAATTTATAACCAAACTTTTATACAAAACACAAATCACTTCATAACTATTCACATCAAAATGGAGATATCAAAAGAAGATAGGATCTCAATCCATCCAGGCCATACTCAAGGCCCATCTCGGTATTATATTCTTCTTTCAAAATCCTTCCCTTCAGGTTTCACCTCCAAGATCTCCTTCCCAGACTTCTCCTCCTCCGCTCCTTATCGGGTCCTGAAATGTTTTTCCCCAAACTGGGATGAGACTACGTCTCAGCGAGTTCTACCCCACTAAGCCCGATTAGTAAACTATTATACTACAAGCTGCCTAAACACACACAGGGCAGAGGACTTACCTTGGCCTCAGATCTCACCTGCAAGTCAGTACAATTCACAATAGGCACCCAAGCAATCATATCACTGATCGAAGCATCGATCAAATCGACCTAGACGATTAAATGCCAACAAGACCACTCACGGTCATTTCCATTCAGTCAATCAATTCACAACATCAAATCAAAGCAATGATCAATCGACCCCGTCGATTAAATGTCATACAAATCACTCTCCACGGAGGAGTATCTAAAAGCGAGGCCACGTGCATTCTTTAGGACGACATTCCAAGTCTCCGAGTCCACGTGCCTCGAACCTCGGGCCCACGTGCATTCTCTCAGGCGACCTCTTCGCCAAAGTGATACATCAAGTCACCGAGCCCACGTGCCCTTTTAGATGCCTGGGCCCACGTGCATTCTCTTAGGTGCTATCTCACCAAAGTGATGCATCAATTCACCGAGCCCACGTGCCCTTTTTACGATGCCTGGGCCCACATGCATTCTCTTAGGTGCTATCTCACCAAAGTGATGCATCAATTCACCGAGCCCACGTACCCTTTTAGATGCCAAACTCTGTCACCGAGCCACGTGCATTCTCCAGGACGACATACCGAGTCTCCGAGCCACGTGCATTCTCTCAGGCGACCTTTTCGCCAAGGTGACATATTCAACCACTGAACTCACGTGCATTCTCCAAGTGACATTCCAATTCACCGAGCCCACGTGTCCTCTTTGCAGTGGTTACCAATTTACTTTCAATACCGACAACCAATGCCCAACAATTTCTCAATAAAATAATTAAATCAACTCAACAAAGCATTATAAATGCTGAATAAACATACTTGGCCATTCACCAATCAATACTCAATCAAATAATTAAATTAACTCAACAAAGCATTATAAATGCTGAATAAACATACTTGGCCATTCACCAATCGATAATTCAATCTCAATCGATTCCAATCAATTTAGGGTAAATCCCTAAAATATCACAATTTATTCAATTCCATACAACGTGGAGCTCAAATAAATAAACGGACTGCGCCACGACGATCAGCACGAGATTTCGGTCGTCGTCCATCAACATCTTAATTTCTGAAAAATAATTAATTAAATAATAAATTTCGAAAATTAAATAATTAATATTAAAAATTCAATTTAGCTCAAAATAAAGCCCGATTAAATAAACGGACTTCACCACGGTCATCAGCACAATATTCCGATCCCGAGCCATCTCAGTTGAATTTTCGAAAAATAAATAATTATTTAATTTAATTCCGAAAATTAATATTTAAATACAAAAAAATCCACTTAGGCCCGAAAAGCCTAATTGGAGCCCACTAAGGGTCGAAAAAATTCCCGAGGCACTTCCAATAATTAGTAGACCGTGTCTACTTGCTAATTACATACTCAATTTATCTAATTCGCATCACAATTGGCTAATAATTGCTAATTTATTCTAATCTAACAACCTAAACATAATTAATTAAATCTAAACCAACCTTAAGCATAATTAGCCAACTAATCCAAGATTAGTGAGATTACTCACCAAATCGCGCGCAAATCGGATCAATCCGACGGCGGCGACGCGAGGAACGATTGTTCCCAAAGCACGGCTCGGGTTCGGGGCCGGGAAACAGCCCAAAAGCGGGCCCGAAGTACTGGATACCCACTCCGTGGCTTGTTGGTCGGGGCTGAACGGGGCCGCTCCGGCGACTAGGGCGGCGAGGGGAGGTCGGCGAAGGGCGAGGGGGTCGCGGGGGAGATCCGGCGGGGCTAGGCGGTGGCCGGAGGTGGCCGGACGGTGGCTGGTCGGTGCGGAACAGGGGCGAACAGTGGCTGGTTTGCGCGGCCTGGGTGTGCGCGGACGGCTGGACGGCAGCAAGCGCGCGGGCACGGCGCGAGCAGCAGTGCGGCGGTGCGACGGGCGGCGACGGAGCAGCGACGGCGAGATGCAGCTTTCGTTCTTCAGCTCCTGGTTCTTGTTCGCACGAACAGGAGAGAAGAAGGAGGAAGAAAGTGGTCGCGTGAGGGGGGGGGAAAGAAGAAGAGAGAGAAGAGAGGGAAGAGATAGGCTTGGACCGGTCAAAGAGGAGAGAGAGAAAGTGAGCGGTGGGGGGCAATTCGCACGAGGGGGAGGGAAAAAGGGGAGAGGAGAGAGAGAGAAAAAGAAAAAGAAAGAAAAGAAAAGAGAGGGAGGGAGAGAGGAAAAAGAAAAGGGAAATACATAATTCCTTCATGCAAATTTTCCTTTTCTCTTTTCCTTTTCCTTTCTATTTTCTTTTTGGGCTTCAATTTTCTTCCGATAATTTCTTTATTGAAATTTCGGACTCGTCAATAAATTGACAAGCGATGAGACAAGATCCTAAAAATAAGAATTATGACGCGCTTAAAATTTGATTCCCGAAATCGAGTTCAATTTCGTGGTTAAAAATCGATCAGACGTGATTTTAGCTCAATCCAACCAATTAGGTAGCTTTTAGGGATTTTACAGCTGATACATCCCTTAACAGCTTTACCCAATAGGTTAGTTAACTCGTGAGTGATCAGCTCAGAGAAAAAGGCCATAGGCACGCCGACGAAATGCCCATTTCACTTTATCGAAACGGGGTCGAATTTCAGGATGTCACAACTCTTCCCCTCTTATAAAAATTTCGTCCTCGAAATTTAAACCATTACACTTTGTTCAAAAAGGCGGGGGTACAACTGTCTCATCGATTCTTCAGTCTCCCAAGTCATTCCTTCAGTGCCGTGGTGTTGCCAGACCACTTTGACCAACGGGATGGTCTTTGTACGCAGAACTTGCTCTTTACGATCGACAATCTGGACCGGGCTTTCAACGTATGACACACGGTCATCCACGTCCAATTCCTCGAAATTGAGCACGTGGGTCGGGTCAGGCTCATACTTCCTTAACATCGACACGTGAAAGACGTCATGCACTTGCGCCAATCTTGGCGGCAACGCAAGACGATACGCTAGGTTTCCGATTCTTTCAAGAATCTCAAATGGACCTACGTACCTCAGACTCAGTTTGCCTTTCTTACCAAAGTGCGAAGTTCCCCTCATTGGTGACACTTTCAAAAAAACGTGATCACCAACTTGGAATTCCAAAGACCTTCGGCGCTTATCTGCATAACTTTTCTGCCTGCTTTGCGCTGTCTTCAATCTGTCTCTGATCACTACCACGGCATCTACTGATTGCTGAACCAACTCTGGGCCTGTTATCTTCCTTTCTCCAACTTCATCCCAACACACTGGAGTTCTGCACGCTCTGCCATACAACGCTTCAAATGGAGCCATCTTGATGCTCTGCTGATAACTATTGTTGTAGGCGAATTCCACCAGATGAAGCTGATCCTCCCAACTTCCTTTGAAGTCTATTACACGCGCTCTCAGCATGTCTTCAAGAGTCTGAATCGTTCTTTCAAACTGGCCATCCGTCTGAGAATGATAAGCCGTACTGTACTGAAGCTTTGTACCTAAAGCACTCTGCAAGCTCTTCCAAAAAGCAGCAATAAATCTTGGGTCTCTATCAGATGTTATCGTAATTGGCACTCCATGCATACGAACTACTTGACGCACATACAGGTTTGCGTGTCTATCTAGACTCAGGTCCTTTCGAACTGCAATGAAGTGAGCCGACTTTGTCAGCCTGTCGACTACTACCCAAATCGAATCATTTCCTCTTTGACTCCTTGGTAGTCCAGTCACGAAGTCCATCGTGATATGCTCCCATTTCCACTCTGGGATCGCGAGAGGTTGCAGAAATCCTCCCGGCTTGCAATGCTGGGCTTTTACTTGCTGACAAGTCAAACACTTGGCCACATGCTTGGCGATGTCCGCCTTCATACCTGACCACCAGTAGTGTTGACGCAAATTCTAATACATCTTAGTGCTTCCGGGATGAACGCTGTAATTGCTACGATGTGCTTCAGATAAAATCTCTTCTCTAAGCTCTACATCGTTAGGTACAATCAAACGTCCACGAAACCTCAGTACCCCATCATCAGAAACTTGAAAATTAGCTTTTCTTTTGTCGATATCCTCTTGAAGAATTTTCTGTACGTCTGGATCTGTCGGTTGGAGTTGCTTGATTCTAACCTGGACATCCGGCTCAATTCTGAGGGTGGCCATAAAACTTGAGAGGTGGCCTACCTCAAATTTGAATTCCGAATCTCGAGCTCTCTCGATTAAGTTCCACTCCTTAACCAAGATTCGTGCCACTGAAGACTTCCGACTCAATGCATCGGCAACCTTATTCGCCTTTCCCGGGTGATATAAAATATCACAGTCGTAGTCTTTCAGCAATTCCATCCATCACCGTTGTCTCATGTTCAACTCCTTCTGAGAAAACAAATATTTGAGACTCTGATGGTTCGTGAAGATCTGAAACTTTTCTCCACACAAGTAGTGCCTCCAAATCTTCAATATGATGGCTGCGAGTTCTAAGTCATGCGTCGGATAATTCAATTCATGAGGTCTCAACTGCCGGGAAGCGTATGCAACAACTCTGCCATGTTGCATCAGCACGCAACCCAATCCCCTAAATGACGCATCACTATAGATCTCGAATCCTCCAGGACCAGATGGAATCGTTAGCACAGGTGCGGTAGTCAGCTTTTCCTTCAGCTCTTGGAAACTACGCTCGCACTTGTCTATCCATATGAACTTCTCATTTTTCTTTGTGAGCTTTTTCAAAGACGACGCTAATGCTGAGAAACCTTCCACAAACCGTCTGTAATAACCTGCCAATCCCAGGAAATTTCTGATTTCTGTCACTGATGTCAGTCTCTGCCAATTGATCACGGCTTCTATCTTGCTCAGGTCGACGGAGATTCCTTCTCCGGAAATCACATGACCTAAGAACGCAACATGAGTCAGCCAAAACTCGCATTTGCTAAACTTAGCATATAGCTGATGAGTTCTTAAGGTCTGAAGCACTAATCTCAGATGATTCTCGTGTTCTTCATTACTTCTCGAATAGACCGGGATATCATCTATGAACACAATTACAAACTGATCTAGATATTCCTTGAACACTCTGTTCATCAAATCCATAAAGGCGGCTGGAGCATTCGTCAATCCAAACGGCATCACTGTAAACTCGCAATGACCATACCGAGTACGAAATGCTGACTTAGGAATATCCTCTTTCCGAATCCTCAGCTGATGGTATCCTGTCCTCAAATCGATCTTCGAGAATATTGACGCTCCTTGCAGTTGATCAAACAAGTCATCTATCCTCGGCAATGGATACTTGTTCTTGATCGTTACCTGATTGAGCTGCCGATAGTCGATGCACAAACACAACAAACCATCTTTCTTCTTAACAAATAGAACTGGTGCTCCCCAAGGTGATGCACTAGGACGAATAAATCCCTTATCTAGTAATTCTTGCATCTGCACCTTCAGTTCCTTCAACTCAGATAACGCCATTCGGTACGGTGCCTTTGAGATCGGTTCTGTCCCTGGTGCTAGCTCGATTACAAATTCAATCTCCCTTTCTAGCGGTAACCCTGACAATTCTTTTGGAAAGACATCTGGAAACTCCTATACCACTGCAATATCTTCCATTTTCAACTCTTCAACTGTCGTATCCACGGCAGTCGCTAAGTACCCTCGGCAACCCTCGTCTAACAAACAGATTGTCTTTAGCCAACGGGATTAATTAAATCGAAGATTCTTTTCAACTCTCAATAATCTTGCTATTTTCGCAAACTAATAGACTAAACTAGATTATTCCATGACCATGATTCCTTATCACAAGATGCTTTATGAACTCACTATTCATGTGGCGTCAAACTCACACCTCAGCAATTAATCAAGCACAATTATTGCTAATGATTTCCCCTTTCTCACTTTTACTTCAACAATTTAAGTTCAACCAACTCAGCACAAACTCTGCTACGATGTTCTGATAAGATCACCTCCAACACATTCTTCCTCTAATCGGTGCAAGATCAATTCTACTCCCATTCCTTTTGCCATCCTAGTGGTGTTCTGCCGCAGTAGCAATGCCTATGCTACTTTGGACTTCCACTGACAATCCTTCACCTGATGGCCATGCTAGTCATCATCACAACATGTTCTAGTCATACTCGGACACTGGATTTATCCATACTTCCTTCTACAATTCTGACACCTATCTGGTGCATCTTCTATCTTCTATTAGGCGAAAGCATGCACTCAATCTGGTTGCCCCCTCATTCTGCTAGGATCACTCCTGACCAGATATCCCTGTTAGCTATACTCCAAACAAATTCACGTCCTTGGAAGGACATAATGCCGATCTCCATCTTCACGTCCGAAAACAACCTGATCTATTTGACTCGGTGCCGACTTGACTACTCCATCCTTTCTCGTGAGTGGAATAGAATGCTTTTCTCTTGACCTCAGTCTTTCCCTGACCGATTTCCATTTCTGCCTGAACTGGATCTATACCTCGGCTTAAATGCAAAGACTCGCTCTCGGATCACGTCTCCACTTTGGATCTCAGCAGGTGAGGCGACAACGGCGGTTGTAACACTGACGGCGGCTCGATCCTGAGCTTGCTGGCTCATCCAGTTCCCATGGAACACTAGCATCAGAACGATCCTATCGAACTTAGGATCATTCGACGCTGCTACATTAGTACCAACCTGAGATGGTACTCTTACACTCGAGCTGGCCAGAGTCGACACTCTGCCACAACCACCTCGGGTACCGACCTTTGTCAGTACTTCATCCCGAGTCACAGAGGACATTGTCCTCTCACCAGGAGTTCTCAACTCCTGCTCGCTCATGGTTCAGTCTTTACACTGCAACCCGACTTCCAAACCCACACTGGATTAGAAGGTGAGCGATCCACACACAACAAACAAATTTAGCATTCAGCTAACACAGACATGCACCAGCATGAATTTAAAGGTCTTTCCTACTAACTATCCCATGGTCAACGCTCCTTATCACTCCAATCTTCAACCTGGCTCTGATACCACTTAAACTGAAGGTCACGCCCCGATCCTCAGGCACGCACACATCCTTCTCACTTGGTCGATTTTATAATGCTATATCCTAGGACTAGTATCGCCGACCCTTTCATTTATTAAGCACATGCGAAAGCAGTTAAAATCCCCAGACAATAAAACGATGGGATAGAAAAGCAGGGCCATATTTTTCATATTGAAATTTATAACCAAACTTTTATACAAAACACAAATCACTTCATAACTATTCACATCAAAATGGAGATATCAAAAGAAGATAGGATCTCAATCCATCCAGGCCATACTCAAGGCCCATCTCGGTATTATCTTCTTCTTTCAAAATCCTTCCCTTCAGGTTTCACCTCCAAGATCTCCTTCCCAGACTTCTCCTCCTCCGCTCCTTATCGGGTCCTGAAATGTTTTTCCCCAAACTGGGATGAGACTACGTCTCAGCGAGTTCTACCCCACTAAGCCCGATTAGTAAACTATTATACTACAGGCTGCCTAAACACACACAGGGCAGAGGACTTACCTTGGCCTCAGATCTCACCTGCAAGTCAGTACAATTCACAATAGGCACCCAAGCAATCATATCACTGATCGAAGCATCGATCAAATCGACCTAGACGATTAAATGCCAACAAGACCACTCACGGTCATTTCCATTCGGTCAATCAATTCACAACATCAAATCAAAGCAATGATCAATCGACCCCGTCGATTAAATGTCATACAAATCACTCTCCACGGAGGAGTATCTAAAAGCGAGGCCACGTGCATTCTCTAGGACGACATTCCAAGTCTCCGAGTCCACGTGCCTCGAACCTCGGGCCCACGTGCATTCTCTCAGGCGACCTCTTCGCCAAAGTGATACATCAAGTCACCGAGCCCACGTGCCCTTTTAGATGCCTGGGCCCACGTGCATTCTCTTAGGTGCTATCTCACCAAAGTGATGCATCAATTCACCGAGCCCACGTGCCCTTTTAGATGCCAAACTCTGTCACCGAGCCACGTGCATTCTCCAGGACGACATACCAAGTCTCCGAGCCACGTGCATTCTCTTAGGCGACCTTTTCGCCAAGGTGACATATTCAACCACTGAACTCACGTGCATTCTCCAGGTGACATTCCAATTCACCGAGCCCACGTGTCCTCTTTGCAGTGGTTACCAATTTACTTTCAATACCGACAACCAATGCCCAACAATTTCTCAATAAAATAATTAAATTAACTCAACAAAGCATTATAAATGTTGAATAAACATACTTGGCCATTCACCAATCAATACTCAATCAAATAATTAAATTAACTCAACAAAGCATTATAAATGCTGAATAAACATACTTGGCCATTCACCAATCGATAATTCAATCTCAATCGATTCCAATCAATTTAGGGTAAATCCCTAAAATATCACAATTTATTCAATTCCATACAACGTGGAGCTCAAATAAATATCACAATTTATTCAATTTCAATGGTTGAGCGTGTCGAATTCTGTGATTTTATTAATAAGTCACAACATTCTTCAACTATATATCACAATTTACTGTGGCTAGGGATTGCATGAAATTATTTTTTGTGAAAAAATAAGTTTGAAGACTTACTTTCACAAGTTTAAGTCTAGGGTCGCACTCACGACCGATATAAGTTTCATTCAAACTTGAACTATTTATGTCTCACTGTAAACTTTATTGATAACAACTGGAATTGATATAAAAGAATTATCAATTCTGTGGTGATGTCTAGTCACAAGGGTAAGAATATTGGGAAAATGGTTGAGAAATGCATCTACAAGTGGGGAATAAAGAAAAAAAATGTCCACAATCACTGTGGATAATACTAATTCTAATGATATTGCCATTGGCTTTTGAAAGAAAAATTATCAAAAGATAGGCTATAGATCTTAGATGGAGATGTTTTACATACGAGATGCATGGCTTACATATTGAATTTGATTGTGAGAGATGGATTGACTGATATACATAATTCTATTGTACGTATTTAAAATGTGGTTAGGTACATGAGGAGTTCTCCAATGAGATTTCAAGCATTTCAAGATTGCATTAGGAGTGCAAGGATTACTCATAAGAGTTCAGAGTGTCTTGATATCACAACTAGGTGGAACTCCACCTACCTCATGCTAGTCACCACCTTAAAGTTTACAAAAGCTTTTGAAAGGATGGAAGAATATGATCCTTCTTTCTTGAATTTGGTCATTTTCCCAATCTTCTTTCTTAACCGAGCTTGAAGAAGTGTTTTTGAAGAAGTTTTATGATGCCACCAACAAGATGTCCAGGACTTTATATATTCAATGATTATTTTAATAAGATGTCTACTTTATATAAAACTTTGAAACAAATGGAGAAGGCATTAAATCCTAGAATGAAAGCTATGGGTGTAAAGATGAATGATAAGCTTAACAAATATTACAAGAGTTTCGTAAAAGTAAATATAATGGTGTTGATTGCAATGATACTAGATCCAAGAAAAAAAAGATGAATTATGTGTAGTATTATTATAGACTAATCTAGAGGTGCAGACCCCTGGAGTGCCATAACTTGGTAGAAATGGACACTTAAGTACCATAACTTTCGAAAAGTACACTTAAGTGCCAAAGTTGAAGCAAAGTGGATCACTTGAATGTCAATCCGGCCAAATTGCATACGTGGCATTTTTCCGACGAAGCGAGTGCAAAACGATGCCATTTTGCACGCTGACGTGGCCAAATAATGCAAAAACAATGTCATTTTGGACTAACGTGGTAAAAAAATAATATAAAAATTAATTAAATTAAATTTAGTTAAAATATTGCCGTTACCGGGAAGGGCTGGTGACGGAGGGGGAGGGTCGGCCGGGGTTGCCGGACCTAGGCCAGGGGCTAGCAACCCTGGCTGACTGACGGCAAGGGCTCGCGAGCCCTCCCCCCAGATCGGGGCGAGGGTTGTAGCCCTCGCCCAGATCCGGCCCCAGGGGGGAGGAGGAGGAAGGAAAAATAGGGGGGGGGGGAAGGAGGAAGAGGGAGGCAGCTGGCAGCGAGGGCTAGGGCCGCCGGCCCTCGGCCTGAGCTCGGCAGCCCCAGCCGACCCTTCCCCACCTTCTGGCGACGGCAAAGAGGCGGCGGCGGCGAGGGCTCAACCCTCAGTCGCCGACTGCCTTCCTCCTTCGTTTTTTTTATAAATAATAATAATAAATATAAATTATATTATTATTTTGTTTTAAATTTAATTTAATTAATTTTTATATTATATTAAAATTCAAATTATGCCAAAACGACGTCATTTTGGCTGATTTAAGGGCTCTATTTTGGCTAACACTTGAAACGACGTCGTTTTAGATGAATTAGAGCTAACTCAGCTTTCTGGCGAGCCACCTCAGCAAGAAATATTAATATTTAATTGTCATGTATGATTTCCGACCGATTTCACCGGAGGTGGCACTCAGGTGTCCCACTTTTCTTCATATATGGCACTTAAGTGTACCTTTCAAAAGTTATGGCACTTAAGTGTCCCTTTGTGCCAAGTTATGGCACTTGTAGTGTTTTATCCCGACTAATCTATGATGATAGTGCAAAAATTGATGAAATGTTCAACAAGGTAAGGATTACCCTGGAACGTTTGTTTCATTTTTATGATAAATCTTATATTGGTTCTTGTGATAAACATTTGAGTAGTCAATTTTTTATTGACACTGGCAGTAGTTGGGATTTTGATAGCCATAAGGAGGATAGTTATAGGGACGACCTTGCTTTGGTTAAGAATTTCACTTTGGATAAGGCATTTGAATGGTTTCTACATGAGGAGAAAAAAGTGTGAGTGGGCAACTTATTCGAACTCGGCAAGTATCTCAAAGCTGAATGTAAAGAAGGTCGTGGTCTCGACCTTTTGATGTGATAGAAAATTGTTGGCAAAAATTTTAAAATCCTCTCTTTGATGGCTCGAGATATGTTGTGCATTCCTATAACAATCGTTGCTTCAGAGTCGACTTTTATTACATTTGGCCATATGCTTGATGGCTTTCAATTTTTTTTTACTCCTACAGTGTTAGAAGCTTTAATTTGCACTCAAAATTAATTCGGATAAACTACCATGCCAATTAATGTTAAAAAGCAAATCGAGAATGTAGAAAAGTTAGAGTAGAGTAAGTCATGGATATATTTTTTTATCTTGTAATTATTTCGTATATGTAATAAGTGAATGTTTTATTTAATATTTGGGATAAGTGCAATAGAAGTTCTAAAACTTGTTATGGAAATGCAATTGAGTTCTAAAACTTGCAAAAAGTGTAATCAAATCTTAAAACTTGTCAAATTGGCTCAATTGAGTTCTAAAGTTAACACTGTCAGACTTACTAACGAAAAATACTGACGTAGCACTTTAAATGATTTTTTTATTTTCCATGTGGCTTTTTTAAATAATTTTTTATTCAAAATTAGATTTAAAAACTAAAAAAGAAAAGCTAAAATTTATTTTAAAAAACTTTAAAAAAAGATTTAAAAAATGGCAACTCCGCCGCGGCTGCCGTCCATCACCGGAGGGGCGGTGG
Source organism: Eucalyptus camaldulensis (assembly GCA_019915185.1). Lineage (NCBI taxonomy): Eukaryota > Viridiplantae > Streptophyta > Magnoliopsida > Myrtales > Myrtaceae > Eucalyptus > Eucalyptus camaldulensis. Next base: position 19,578,101 of record JAHSVA010000005.1, read on the forward strand.
CGGAGTTGCCATTTTAAATAAAAATCATTTAAAATGCCACGTTTGCGCCACGTCAACATTTTCTGTTAATAAGTCTATCGGTGTTAACTTTAGGACTCAATTGAACCAATTTGATAAGTTTTAGGACTTAATTGCATTTTTTGCAAGTTTTAAGACTCAATTGCATTTTCATAACAAATTTTAAGACTTCTATTGCACTTATCTCTTAATATTTTGTTTTTGTTAGATGGATGATATTCATTCAGAGCTTACTGGTAAATAGAGTTTACAAGTTAAAGTGGAGGAAGTATGTGTGGTAAGATTTTCTATTAATTATTTGAGTTAATTTCTAGTAATTTTAGTTTAAAACTAATTTTCAATGATCATATATACTTTGTAGGACTATCTAGATTGTATATTGCCATGTTTTCATCGTAACAGTTCACTGAGAGCTACGAAAGCATTGTGATTGTAAGTTTTCAAGGGAATCTCTAGGTTGATAGCCTTGTACAAGCCAATTCAATGCCATCCTCATGTTCGAACAAGACTCTAACAAGGATGAAAAATCTATTTATGGAATGCACATATTTTGATGTTATCCACAAGTGTTATGCTTCACCGATGCCTCTAGATAGTAGTATGTCTAAGTCGATTGCTTGATACTTTTGCAAAATGTGTATGTGACTGAAGATATAGATGTCCTTGGTTTGCTTAAATCTCGATGCACTTATAGATTTCATCCAAGACACCTCTAGTCATGATAATTTGCCAAGACCTCCAAATTTTTTATGCCAAATTAGTTTTCATTCGATCTCGTACCTTTGTGTTTTATTTGATCCTGACATACAAAAAAAAAATCTAAGGCATTGAGGAGAGATTATATCCTAAATGAATCTCTTTCTTAAATTAAAGTGCAACCTCCAAATTTTATATGTCGGTTCTAAGGTGTTCTAAATGTATCTCTATCTTGTGTTTTTATGTACCGTGTGATTATAAGTTTCAGGTAACATACAGATTATACCATGTTCAAGTATTGTTCAAGACTTGAAGTCGCTCATAAGCAACAAGCCGCAACATTAATTAATTAATTTTTGGCCTGGAACAACAAATTTATCGGTTCCATCGAACCTGACCGCATTGGTCGGTTGGTCTGATTCTCGATTCCAAGATTGGCCGGTCTGGTCCTTGGTCCAATTCTCAATTCCACCTTGGAACCATGTTGAACAGAAAATCGATCACCCTTATTTGTTATGTCTTTCTCAAGTGAGAAGAAGACCGAGTATATAGGTTGCTTAAAGTGAGGCACCACAGCAAATCGAACCAACCGACTAAGAGAGGCTCTTGGAAAAAAGATGAGGCAATAAGTTTATGGCCTTTTTATAGAAGAACTTACCAAAATGACTATTTTGAATGTAAGTTTTGTAGAACTTGTGCATTTGATTTATGGTATTTCATATTGTTGACAACATGTTTATGTTGTTGTAGCTTGGGAGAAGTTTGTAGGTGGTTCTCTCTAGGTGGCCCAACTTAAGAGTTAAAGGTTGCGTCAACGAAGAGCGCTCCAAAGAAGAAGACATCGAGTGCAGTTCCAAAATAGCCACCAACAAAGAAGCTGGCACCAGTTCCATCTTAATCAATTGATCCTAGCACTAATTATAATGAAAATTGTTGCCGCTAAGAAGAAGGTATATGGGACTTGAAGGCAAGTTGAAGAACCTGCATATCTAGTTAGAATAGGTGCAAGGAATATAAATCAAGCCAAAAGTAAATCAAAAGGAAAAGCAACTAGGGGTTATGCATATTGATTGATGGGAGAGTACTGTACATAATACTAATTTTTTTTCTTTTTGGGATGAGAAACTTGACTAATAGAGGGTTGTTGCACATTTTTTTTTTGTTTAGGTTGGTTTTGATATGTTTGGTGGGAAAGGAACCTTGACTAATAGAAGAAAAGCTTGACTGATGAATGTTTTTATTTGTAAAGTTGAATGTCAATGGCAACAATATTTTTGTCAATGTAAACAAATAGTCCAATGTCAAGGAAATGATGTTTTTGTCTATATTTTTATCAATTCCCATTTTTTTGTCTTGCTTTTGGCCGGTGCTTTATATGGTTGTTGTGTTGTATAAATTCCGTTTGATCTATTCTTATGTTGTTTCTAAAAGTGATAGCTTGATGTTCTATGACTAGCGCTAGTTTGTTGTGGTCTTTTGCTATTAGTGCAAGCTTTCCTTGTCTCGTGTTGCTAATGCAAGCAGCTTGTTCTTGTGCTGCTGGTATAAAGACTACACTAGTGCTCCTAGTCTAAGAACCGGCAATGTTCATTTACACAACATTACACCAATACTTATTTTTGCTAGTTTGTGCTTGCACAAGCATGCGCTTGGGCTACTAGTGCAAGCATAAGATTGCTAGTATATGTTTGGTACTGAAATGATTTTTTTTTATTGAGAATGACATTGAAGTGATCACTTTTTAACAACAACTAGCACTAAAATAATTATTTTTTTAATAACTAATAATGAAATTATTACTTTTAACAATTACTAGCACTCAAATGACCTCATACAATTTTTTGCACTTAATAATCATTGGTTAACTGGACTTGCCATTATAGCAAACCAAACCAATAGTTCCTACAAAAATTACAGCAAACCATTACAAGACTTAGAATATACAACTAAAACAAAAAACTTGTTATCATCACATTCCACCAAAGATTGGAAATTGTAGTGATAAAGTTCATGAGATCACACGGTAAATATGTCTATCCTTAACTAAACATATAGGTTTCCAACAAGCCAACATTTCCACCAAAATTTGTAGCAAACCAGTAATACAACTAGAATACAAACTACCCAAATACAATTACATATTCTACTTATCTTCAAATATGGTAGACTGAGAAACTTCTTCATATCATTTTCTTTACATTTAAGCATAAAATAGATCAAACAAGACAACAAAAACACAATCCACGCTCGATAACACTTTCTTTTACTTTTCATCCTTGAAACTTCCTCTTCAAATAGTTGGCTAGAGATACTAAAAACTTCATTTTTACTTGCATAGAGTTGACCCTGTTTAGCTTGTCTGATAGTGTAGGTGGAAGTTGATGTTGTTCTTCAAGTAGTTCCACGATCACTTTTGTCACTCAACATGAAAATTTTGCATTGACATTGGAAACATTTGCACTTCGAGCCTTCTCTATATTTGCAACATCCATGAAATTTTTTTTTAGGATTCAATCGAGTTCAAGATTTTTTCTTAGATTCAGTAGCCCACAATAACGATATTGTTTAGCGCCATATTTTATTAGTTTCTTAGTCTTTACTACAAAAGAAAATAACGATATTGTTTAGCTTCTTCTTCACCTCATTGGAATGAATTTTAGCCACTCGTGAAGCTTTTGTTGTCCATTTGCATGATATAGCTGCTAATTTTGAGAGCAACTCAAATTAGGGTTTTGATTCTCAATAGAATGGTGATTAGGGTTTCAATTTGAGAATTTTCCCAAATTTCGCAATTTAAGGTTCTTTTTAGGGCATACCTTCTAGATGACGTTTTAAGGGTTATATACTAACTGGGCCACCAACAAGCCACATAAGACTAAGAAACTAATAAAATATGGCCATATCGAATTTTTGATGGCTCAAATTGGAGTTGGCACTTAAACGGCCACTATTTTTTAAAAAGTGGTACTCAAGTGATTCAAAAAGAACTTTTGGCATTGAAGTTAGCAACGTACATAAATTTTTACACTTCTAGTGTCTTCCCTCCCTCCCCCCCCCCCCCGGGTGATATTGTCATGCAAAATGTCCATTATACAAACTAATCGAAATTATTGTTGTTATAAGCAACTCAAGTGTAACAGGTTGAGGAGGTGCAACAAATCATTTGCATAAAAATCCAGATTTTGCTAACCTTAAGAAAGTAAAGGACACCAAAGGTAATTTTTGGTGCCGTTGGATTCATACTAATTTCTTAAAGAAGGCTAATTCTTGGATCTCCTCCCGTACGACCGTGTGCTCCTGGGCGTGGAAGAAAATCCTTCAACTTAAGAAATACTTCATATTGTCCTTCTTCTGGAAGACAGGTAATGGCTTTGATGTATCTTTATGGCATGACAATTGGCTATCTTGTGGTCCTCTGGACTCTTTTATTCCGGCTTCTCTACTAGGGAGTTTCGACCTTCCGAGTTATGTAGTAGCGGCTGATCTCTTCTCCCCGCGGGTCGCTCGCTCAAATTGCTTCTTGACAGTTTAAGTATTTCTATACCGGTTTCTTCCTTAACTTGGGATCGCTTCTCCTGGCGGTATGATCCTTCTAGTTCTTTTTTTTGTTGCTTCTGCTTGGTATACCTTTAGAACTAAAAAGGACCGCGTGGCTTGAGCTTCTTTTGTTTGGGATAATGCAATTGCCCCTCAGTTTCAATTTAACTTGTGGTTGATCACCAAAAATCGGCTTGCTACTTAGACACTCCTGCTCTCCCATGGAAGGATTGACTACTCTATTTGTGCTTTCTGCAATACCGTTCCGGATTCTATTGACCATTTATTTTTTGATTGTGAAACCCCGGCGACGCTTGCCTTCTTCTAGGCGTCCAAGTGCAACCTTCCTTGGAGGAATAGATCTTGGATGGACAATCTCTCATGGGCGTTGAAGTTCTTAATGGGTAAGGATTTCTTCCATAGTATTGTGCGGTTCTCATTCGGCGCCATGTACCATCTCATTTGGAAGAAGAGGAATAGCATCATATTTTGCGGTGAAACCTTGGTGGTCCCGACCCTAAAGAACCACCTCATCGAGGTTGTCAAAGACAAAGCTATCACTTTCAAGAATGTCCCGAGTAATCCTAGAAACAAGAGACTTCAGAGGAACTGGGGTTTTGACCCTATGGTCTTTCAGCAGCCATCATTTCCTCCTTAGGCGTTGTGTGTCTTTTGTATCCTCCTACTTTTGCCTGTCACTACTTACACTCTCAGTTCTTCGTCTTTCTTATTGCTAGTCGAGGTTTGTTGAGTTATTTGTAGTGTTGCTTGTTCGCCGGCCTTGGGCTATGCTGCTGTGTTTGTTGTTTCCTTTGGCTTTTACTCCGGCTCCCTTACACTCTTCCTGTTGTTGCAGCTAGAGTGTAAGTTTTTTGCGCCGGTTTTTTGTATAATTGTCCAAAGTTCAATATATTCTTACCTTTTACCCAAAAAAAAAAGGACACCAAAGGTGTTTGCATGAATTGCGTTGACGCGTTTAATTTGAGGATAGTGTCTACGGGTTTGGTATGTCAGTTCTGCAAACTTTTGATAGAGCTGAATGCCTTACAAGAGGAACTGAGAGACCAAATAGCAAAAGATTAGCACTGAGAAGAGATAGTGACTTTTATCTTCTTAAATCACATATATAAGTACAAAATTCTTAGCAATTCGTGCCTTTTCTTTCTAACATTTTTGTTAAATCGTTGTCATATTGGATAATTTGCTCAAACAAAGTCAACTCAATATGAATCCCCAGGTAAAGAAAGGAAAGTAAAGAGAGATGTCATGCTATATCGATTCCCTTTTGAAACTTTAGGCCCTATTTGTAAACGCGAGCTTTTCTAGATTATTCTCTTCCTATACTTGTTATGTAATAGAGGTGCCTATCAACTATACCATTAAGAGAATTTGGCCCATTACTATAAATAGTTCTAATATGAGTATGTAGGCTTTGTCTCAACTTAAGCATTTTGATCAGATCATATATTAAGTCACATGCATGGTATGGGTTAAGAAAGTACAAATACTTGACACCTTGCATGTAACAATGAGCCCATTCCCCTTTGAAAAGCCCAAAGCTTAGCCGTTCTTTCATTTTTTTTTTCTTTCTCTAGATTAGTACTGTTGAAGCATAAAGCGACAGAACGAATAATAACAAAGAGAAAAAAAGAAGCTCATGGGAGAGAGAAAACTGAGGAAAAAGCAAAAAGTTCTCACAAATAATCAATCCTGACATACCAACAAGTTTATTCAATTGCGAATTGCAATGCCAGGTAAGTATTCAAGCCCATTTCATTAAATTAGAGTAATTTTTGAAGTTGGGTCTTAAATTTGGAGCTATGTCGATTTTGAACTACAACACTTGATTAAGGAGTTTTTGAGCTGTGATTTATTTATATAAGAATGGTAAAGAAGGCATTGTGGAGCTATGAAGTTTGGTGAAACTCGAATCCGAAGTGCGGTTTGATCATAACGAAATTCGGAAGTCTCAAATATGTGTAACAAAGAAAAATGAAAGTCCGTTATAAATTAGTTTATTTATTGGCATTAGGAGTTGATCTATTGATGATTAAGTCATTCATTGGAGTAATGTTTTACTCAGATTTTGTGACATCCTAGATTTCCAGTCCTGTTTTCTACTGAATAAATCGGGCATTTCATTGACACGTCTATAGGGCTGTTATCAAAGCTGATCACTCTTGAGATAACTAGACTATCTGGGGAAATCATTAAGAATTTTAAAGCAACTAGACTTGAGAATTCGACCAAGAATCGGCTTCTCAACCGTGCTCATCTTTAAAGGTCATTACAGCACAGTATAAAATCGATTTGAAATCAGAGATAGGTTGGTTCGACTGAGATGTATGGCTAATCATGGGTGATACCACTAAATTGGAAAATTCTCGTCGACCGGCACTAGACTGATTTTCTTATTGTTTTGGTACCCTGTGTCCGTATTTGAATCATTGAGATTTCCACGACAATCGAGAGTCGCAAATGGGTCGAGTAGGTTCATTGTGACTCGAAGAAAATCGACCATAAGTCATTTGCACTGAAAAGTTCTGAAAGTTACCCAATAGTCTAGGTTACGCTAAAAATGCGTCGAATGGAAATTAACCGCCAATTCAAGTCCGATTTCAGAAATTGAAGTTCTGTCATGTCACAATAAATTCTAGGACCCACGGCTCAGTCTCAGAAGATTTTTTTTTACACTCGACACTTTCTAGGAAAAAGTCGTCGCCGAGTTGTTTTGTGCTGAAAAAGTGGCGAGTTGTTTTTTATGGCGAAATTTGAAAGCATGATGGATATGTGGGTGAGGAAAATGCCGGGGTAATCGATGGATGACCAATTGAAATTATAGAAGCCAAATGAGGATGATTTGAGATTATTCAAGTGTCCAATTGAGAGGAGATGATGCCAATTTCGTAACCCCCTTCATGCCTAGCCAAAATACACCATTTGAGGGGTTGTGAGAAGTGTTTGTGTGGCTCAATGGAGGCCAAGGGATTATACATTCCCAGACCAAGTCTTGGAGATATTTTGTGGAAAAATCAAGCCCAAGGGGCCCTCCATCCCTCATCATCTCTATCTCTTCTCTCCCCCACCCTCACTCCACCGTCCACCTCCATCCTCCATTCCACTTCTGTTTTGATCTTCGAAGAAACCCAGCGACCGCCCTTGCTCCTTCCATCGAGGCCATCGTCCACGACATCTCCTGCCGCCGCTCCATTATTCCCTACGCCCCCATTAGCGCGTGTTTTCTCTACAGTAGACTGATAACCAAAACCATTCCAAGCCCACTCACGAGCACCCTCCACTAGCTCGCATCTTTAGCGTCTCCACCGAAGCTGATTTCAGTTTGTTGACCCCTCCACTAACTCTTGTCGCCAACACACTCCACCGAATCCCAATTCACCGAAGCTTCAGTCAATCTTGCATCTTCTCAGGCGGTTTGTCGACCCAGCAAACCCACCAGGCAAAGCTCTTCCATGCACATGTCTTTAACCAAGCAAAGCCTGAAGCAGCTCCATTCTTCGCCCACATCTTCTTCAGCTCGTACCTCCCACGCGTGATGCCAACGAAGCCAACCGTGGATTGAGCCCAACAATTTCAGCCCAGAGGCCAGCGTCCATTTCTTTTGCTCGTGGACCAACCACGACGAGCCCATTTCGATTTTCAGCTGTTGACACATAAATTTTAACTATTTTTATTTGTTCGTTTGCATTAAGGTAACAATAATGTTTAACTTATCTTTTAAAAAGTTGTTAAAAAATATTTTGTTATGGAAGGAGATTTTGAAAGATTTTAGAGTTTGGATAATAAAGCCTTATCAAAAGATAATTTTCAATGGTTGAGTGAGTCAGCTTGGAAAATTTTAACAAACGATTTTAGATTTTGAGCCATTTTCTTGTTGAGTACATCTCTCCGTTTTGAAAGATGATCTTTAGCGATTAGGTTAATATATGCAAATCTTGTAGGTAGAACAAACTAGGGTTTTCTCTCTATATATAGCGGGGGCAAGCCTTCGCTAAAAAAAAAAAAGAAATTCTCTTCTGGTGGAGAAAAGTGAAAGTCTCCTGTAGGTACAATAAGGGGCTTTTTTAGGGTTCTCTTAATCAAAAAGGGGTTTAGTTTTTGCCTTCGGAGGGTTTTGGAAATCAAAAAAAAAAAAAAAAAGAGAAGTGAACACCCAAAAAGAAAAAAGCAGCAAAAAGGACCTGACAAGGAGAAGAGACAGAAGAGAAGCGAAAAGGCAAAAGAGAAGGGGGGTGATTTGACCCTTACTATTCATCGTCTCCCCAAGCTTGCTGCCCACGATTGCTGCTCCTTCCACGACGCCCGTTGCTGCTCCATCCACGACTGCCCAGAGCTCCTCCGCCTCACCGCACTGCGCCATCCCCGCCCTTTGCTCAGTCCCCACACCCGCTTGGAGCCCGATCTACCGCACCGAAGCACCGATCTCGCCCACGACTTGCTGGTTCGTGACGCCGGAGTGCCACCCAATCCACACCTTCTGCAACAACCGACGCCGCCGCGCCTCTGTACCCGCGAGCTCGCCGCGATCCACCACTCCTGCAGCCAAGCCCGACGCCCCCACTTGCCTGAGTCGGTCCCGCACCAGCAACCGAACGCTGCTCCCCGGCCTCCCCTGAATCGCGACACCTGCTGCTCGAAGCCAAAGACCCGCGATCCACCTGTTGTTCGGAGCCAAAAACCCAAGTCAGATTGGTAGCCCATCGCCACTCTCCTGCCCGTCTGGACCCGAGCCTCCTTAGCTCCGCTCCTATGCTACAGCCGCCCTTGCCGGATCCCCTTTGCCGGACTGATCAGCCAGCTCCCCTGGGAGATTCACGGCTGTGTGCGGAAAGAAAAAAAAAACAGAAAAAGAGAAAGAAAAATCAGATTAGGTAGTTTTTCTTTTATATTTTTATTATTATGTCTTTAATATTCTGTTTTAGTGGAATTGTTCCTTAATATATTATTGATAACGCTAAGGATTGACAATCCGATTTTCGCGCCCGAAATCCGACTCGCAATCCCTTACAAAAATCGAGAATCCAATCTCAAACCCGAGATTCGATTTGCGATTTAATTTTAGAATTGGTCAACCCGATCTCATGCGCAAGATATGGTTCGTCAATTTTTGGATATCAATATTATCTTGCTTGATTTGATGTCGTGTGTTTGGATCAATTTTATTTTCATAAGAGAAAAAAATACAAAAAAATTCGAATTAGGGTTAAGTTTGTTTTAGAATATTCCTAGCCTTAGGGTTAAAATCGCAATCTTATTTCGAATTTTTAAATAAAAAAATAAAAAAAATCTGAATAAGGATTAGGTTTGTTTTTATTATCTTGCATATTTAGGATTGCAATCTTATTTCTAATTTTTAAATAAAAAATCCAAAAAAGAAAGTGCATTCATTTAGGTTGTTAGTTTTTTATTTGAGTTGCATGTTAATTATGTATTAGTTTTAATTTCGAAATTCATATAAAAACACAAAAAAAAAAAATCATCATGCATACGTCATGTAGAATTAGGGCATCCTTGGCACGTCATGACATATTAGGATAAAATTGCATATTAAGTTTAGATTGATTTTTGCATCTTAGGTTAGAGCTTGCTAGGTTAAGACAATATCTTAGTTTAAATGAGGATTTAGTCTGACTCGATCCCTAATATAAGCTAGATAGAATTTTAATCTAGATAGTTATGTTTTGCATTTCATAAAAAATAAAATTTGTCTTAGTATAAATTAGTTGCAATTTCTAGGATAGATTGCATTTTTTTAGAATAGAAAAATCATGTGCACGTCATACAGAATTAGGTCCATGAAATGCACGTTATTTAGTAATTATTGTTAGGTTCATTTTTAATTAAAAATTGTCCGTCATTAGATTAGGTCATTTAATAAATGTCACGTGACATATAGCTAGCATATTAAATTGTATGTCGCATGTCATTTTAATTGAAATAATTTTGTACGTCATTGCATTGCATTGCACATCATTAGAATTAAGTCATTTGGGTAAATTTAAATTGCATATTTAATTATTACATTTCTTTATAATAGACTGCATGCTTATTTATGTCATATAGTTTAGGTTATGTTGCCATGCTATATCATTTCATGTTAAATTAATAGAATTGCATTGCATATTGATTATATTTTCATTTAATAAGTGAAAACAAAAAAAGAAATTGCGTGTTAATTAGAAATTATATCTAGGATTGTTGATGTGGATTTTGATTTAACACTACAGATGCTCTCGTTACTTTGAGATAAGTTCTGCATCATTTAATTGCTTTCTTGGGTGTTAAATTAGTAGTTTGCGCACCTGCATGAACACCTTACATGTTAGGGAAATAGATTTAAAATAAATCCAAATTGTTTGCCAAACATTTTTCAAAATAAAAAGAAAGGTACCGAAAGGGCGTTAGACATATCTAACGTAACCAAGTCCCCGTATCCTTAGTATCTGGTTCGTAGGAGTAAAGTAAATCTCCCGTTACTTTACTAGGGTTTCTAATTGACCCACCAAAAATAGATTAGTGGCAACTCCTAGTTAAAATTCAATTGCATGTTAACAATTCAAACCTAAGTCACGAATTGGTATGGGCTTGGGAGAGCCCGAGTTAAATCTAAGCTTAACAATTCATTAGCCAAACCATAAGTGGTTCACCCCTGAAAAAAATTGGTCACGACATTAGCGGCCCAACTTCAGCTCATTGGAAGCCCGTGAGCAAGCAGCTCGCAAGCCCAGTTCAATTCAGCTGCAGCCCAATCTATTTCACGTAAGTTAATTAGCCCAAGCTCAGTCCAGCAATTTGAAGCCCAAGCTTAGCCCAGTCCATCTCGAGCCCAAGAAGCCAGCCCGTCTTCAGCAGGCCCAATCTAACTTGGGTCCAGCCCAAAATCAAGAACAAATCTCAGTTGAGCTGAGATTTGATGAGCCAAGTTTAAGGCCCGGTCCAAGCCCGCAGGTAACGTCGAAAGCCCAATTTCGACTGCCATCGCGGTTTCCCGGTCCCTGCTTTTAATCAAGTGAGTAATCTCACTAATCATTGCTTAGTAGACTAATGATGTTTAAGGGTTGATTAGATTTAATTAAGTGCAATTAGGTGGTTAGATTAGCATGGATTAGTGATTATTAGTTAATTTCATTGCATATTAGTTAAGTGGTTAGTGTACTTAGCTAGAGAATTGCCTATAATATTTATTGAATGCATCTCGGGATTTTTCCCAACCCTTATCGGGCTTCAATTAGGCATTACGGGCCTAAATTAGATTTTTAGTATTTATTTATTAATTTTCGGAATTAATTATTTAATTATTTATTTTCGGAAATTAGGCAAGGATAGCCAACGACCAAAATTTCATGATGATTGTCGTGGCGCAATCCATTTATTTATTTGAGCTTTACGTTGTGATGAATCGAATTAATTGTGCAATTTGAGGAATTGTTCCTTAATTGATTAAAATTGAATGAAATTGAATGATTGATCGATAGATGGCCGAGTTTGGTTATTTAACCTTTATAATGCTTTGATGAATTGTAAAGCGGAAAAAATCGTACGACTGAACTGAGAATTCTATTGGCTGAAACCGATTAGGTACGAAGTATAGACAAGCGTGGTTTGGTGATTAAGGATATCACTATGCGAAAACGGTGCCTTAAAGAATGCATGTAGACTGTCTGTGATTTGTGACAGGCATGGTTCAGTGATGAAGGGCATCACTGTGCGAAAACGGTGCCTTAAAGAACATACGTAGACCGTCTGTTACTTATGTCACATTGGCGAAATCGACGCCCAAGAGTATTAATGGAGCTCTGTGACTAAGTGTACTATTAGAGGTTATGTGGGATGGAGTGAATGACCTAGAAATGGTTCGATTGACATGTAATCGACTAGATCGATTGATCATTGCCTTAAATTGATGTTGTAAATTGGTTGGAATAATGGAAATGACCGTGAGTGGTCTTGTTGCCGTGTAATCGACTAGGTCGATTTGATCGATGCTTCGATCAATGATGTGATTGCTATAGTGCCTATTGAATTGTGTTAATATGCAGATAGAATCTGAGGCCAAGGTAAGTCTTCTAACCCGTGCATGTATAGGCAGCCCGGTTAGCGTATTGGTTTCCTAATCGAGTCTTAGTGGGGTAGAACTTGCTGAGACATAGTCTCATCTGAGTTGTGAGTCTTAGCGGGGTAAAACTTGTTAAGACATAGTCTCATCCCGGTTGTGAGATAACATTTCAGGCCCATAGATGAGCATGTGGAGGAGGAACTAGAAGAGGATCAGGATGATCCTGAGTACGACTCGGATGAGGACTGAGATCCCATCCTCTTTTGTGAATCTTGTTTAAATGTGAATAGTGTGGAAATAGAATGTTATGAATAGTCTTATGAATAGACTTTGAGTTATGCCATGTATAAAGGTTTGGTTGTGGATTTCAATATGAAAAATATGGTCTTGCTTTTCTATCACATTGTGTTATTGGCTAGAGATTTATAATTGCTTATGCATGTGCTTTATAAACAAAAAGGTCAGTGATACTTAGTCCTAGGATATCGCTTTTAAAATCGACCAAAGGTAAGGGATGTATGCGTGCCTGAGGATCGGGGCGTGACAAATTTTGATATCGTGTTTTGAATACTTGTTAGGAATTCAAGTAATCGGCTCAAGTAACTATCATAAGTTGGTTTTTGCCTTTCCCAGGTGAGTAGTGCTATCTTTTCAATGAATTTGTAACTCATGACTTGAAAACGACAAAGATTAATATATAATGAGTTATAAATAAGCATGTTTGTTGCATAAGATCCGAATCATACGTTTACTACGATTTGATATTTGTGAACTGTTTAATAGTTCTTTTAAAATGTGTCGCAAAATGTTGTATATTGATTTATGAACTTAGTTTACGAAATAGATTCTGAAATGGTTTGAAAAATGTATTATGGTTGACAAATGGAGATGGGAAAAATCATGCATTTTGTTTTATGAAATCAATTTGTGATATAGATTATGGATTTAATCCTTGGTAGTGTAGGATGTGAGTTTGGCACTTAATATCACTATGAACCCTATTGAGGGTTTGTGAGTATGCACATACTAGTTTTGGATATTCTTTGATCTGAGCCTCCAACAATATAAGTAGAAACCCTACCAATGGAGAAATCTTGGTTACCTTATCACAAGGCATTATGTATAATCATGGTTAGATATTTGAGCACGAGTTTAGTCAATAAAGTGAGCCACTGACATCTGATTTGAGATTCGTCGATGGAATGGACCAATGATGGTTGATTTGTAATTGTGAACTAATATTGTTATTGATCTTATATGTCAAAAGGTTTATTGGAAAGATATTATCTACTTTTGATATATTACATATACAGTATTCTAGCTTAGGGATTGATGAATGATGATATCGTGTTTTGTAAATGTTCATAGTGATTTTTTTATTTGCCTAGAAAAGATACATTACTCATTAATGTATTGTTACTCGCCCTATTCCTTTCAACAGTTTTCAAGTTCTTTGATTAGCAATGAATAGTGCGAAAACGATATCGACAAAGGGACTTTTGAGAGTTGGATCTTGATGAATTGAGGCTATGTCCTTCGAGTGGAAGGATAGCATTGCCATAACCATTCTTGATAATTTTGGGCAATGACATTTCATAGATCCATGAAGAAAAGACATTACTAACAATACTCTGTGAATGCCAATAGAGCAGGCCTTTTTCAATTTATCAAGTTTTCTTAACCCCACCCCCCCCCCCTCCCAATGATCCTCCCATAGCTTATTTCATCCCCTTTTACAAAGTTACTCATGCATCTTGTGTTGATCACACTTTTTCTCATCAAGTATATTTTCGTGGGCATTATGGGTCAGTAGATTATTGGAGGCAGCTTAAAATTCACGCATTTGAAGTCCCATGAGCACCATCTATGCTACGAATAAGACATGGTATGTTTTCAGCACACAGAAACACACCGACTTGTATTTTAGTTGGGCCTATGGTTCTTCCTTTTGTCCTTTTAGCTTGCATATTGTTGGAAAAATATGGTTTTGAATCAATAAAGCAATCAAGTCAGACTCGAGATGCAATATCACTTTTTTTAAGGATTTATTTGTCCCACAATATTGCTAATGGTTACTGACAAATATCATTCATGATATAACAAAGTCTCAAATGAGAATACTAGATAGCAATTATAGTATTTCTCCGAAATCTCTCTAGAAAACAATTAAAAAGATGGCTGTAGTTTTTGAAAGAAAACTCGAAAATGATTTCATACTCATTCATAAAAAAAACTAACATATATATATAATCGATCTTAAAGAACATAGACAACTCTTCACGAAGGATTACAAAGTGAACAAAGGTATGCCTTCGGAAGAAGTTGCAAAATGAACAAATACATCCCTTCAAAAGAGGTTGCAAAATGAACAAATGCAACCCTTCAAAAAAGGTTGCAAACTCAACAAGTATAATTTCCAAAGGTTGTCTTAAAAAAACACACATAAAAATTTGGAATAATAAAAATGATAAAAAATAATTTTTTAATAAATAAAATTCCGAATTTTCATAATTTCCAAAAATACTTAATAAACAAAAACAACCTATGAACTAATAAAGGTTAATAAAATAAATGTACGAAATAAAATAAAAATATGCCTAATAATCGCACATCCACACGCAGGTATTGTGGAGTCTAGCCCACACCCAACCTTTTCTAAATACATTAGAAAAGGCTTATATTTATAAATTAGCCCATCTCCTTCTAAGTGGGACAAGGAAAAATATATTTTGTCTATTTTACAAACAAACATCCAACACATATTACCAAACTCTGGAGTTTATTCAAGTGCTAGAGAATCCCAACAATGAAAGACCAGTTCGTTGTATGAGCTGTCAATGCTGGTCACTTGGGAGCCTTCGGAGCACAGAATGCTCTGGCTTGTGGTCGCACTCGAAATCTAGATGAACGAAGGCTCTTTCCACTTCAGGTAGCTCTTCGATCTTTATTTGCAACGACTCTCCAATTGCGTGCGCTTCTTTCAGCGGTGAATCTTCGGGCAACTCAACATCTACCTGATATTGTAATGTAGAATGTGCATAGTTGAAATCATTTTATGGAATTAGCAACTGGAGCATAACAGGTTGAAGAGGTGCAACAAATCATTAGCATAAAAACCCAAATTTTACTAACCTCTACAAAGTAAAGGACACCAAAGGTGTATGCACGAACTGTGTCGACACGTTTAATTCGAGGATGATGTCTAAGGGCTAGGTATGTCAGTTTCTGCAAGACTTCTGGTGGAGCTGATTGCCCAACAAGAGACACTAAGAGACCAAACAGCAAAAGATTAGCACTGAGAGGAGACAGGAATTTTTATCTTCCAAGATCACATCTATCAGTACAAAATTTTCAGTGAAGAATTGATGAAATCGTGCTTTTTCTCTGTAAATATGTTAGTTGACTTGTTTTCATATAGCATACTTTGGTCGAACAAGATGGATTGAATATAAATCCTCAGAAAAAGAAAGATAAGTAGAGAGAGAGAGAGAGAGAGGAGCCACCGGCATTTTCCAAAACTGTGCCGGACCAATTCGAAATTGTATAAACAGCCAGGGCTACGGCACCAACTGGGTCGATCCACCAATAAAACTTATCTCCAAGAACAGCAGCAACTAAACCCACCACATTTGTCACCACATCAAAGTAATGATCCTGGTGGAATTAAGATCTTGTTAAAAAAACTGAACCGTTAAAGCACTAGCGCAAATGGAATTTTGTTGGCTCAACAATCCTTGTCAATTTGGTCCGCCATCTTACCTTTGCATACGCGCGAACTATCTTGTTCCCCGAGCTTCTGCAGTAGATCCAAAGGATGAGTTTCACTCCGGTTGCCGTCAGCATAATGGTATACAACCACACCAACTGATCTGATGTCATCCTTTCGGAAGGTTGGTTTCTGATAAGTTGCTCAACAGCTTGGACAAGCACCTGAAACCCTGTATCTTACAGAAAAATAGATTGCTTATGTTGTAAAGTGTAGTTCTCCTAGTGTTTCCAGCAGGATTTTTAACAAATGTTTAGTGAAAGCTTCAAGACTGAATTCTATCAATGTTTTTGCCAATGGCTTACAGTTAAATAGTCAGATGTATTCCACAGCAAGTGGAAATGTCCTAAAGCTTTTTTGCCTACTGCATAAGTAGTAATAATGTGAAAAATGTCATCAAATTCTTACACCTGCAACCAAATATATCCTATTCAATGAATCTAAATAATGTCAGGACAGAGTAGCAAAGCTGAGAATTGGAGAAACAACTCACCCAGAGTGGCCATGATAGCAGCGAAGATGATAATGCCTACTGGCTGTACCCGAAGTTTCCCGATAGGATACTTGTATATGTTTATTGTCTTCATCGACAAGTGCGTAAACCAAAGGATACCGCCGGCCATTAAATCAAGCAAGGAATCTAAGGTTGATGCTGCGATGGCTATGGACCCACTCTTCACAGTTGCATATATCTGGTAAAGGGAAACAATAAATATCAGGTCATCTAAATCATTTTTGGTGCAAAAATGCCATAAGAAGAGTAAGTTGGACAGCATTTGGCAAGTTGAGTCAATTCTGACATAAACCATTTCCAAATCTATTTGTTATGATAGTGCTAATTACATTTTAGAATAGAAATTAGCGAAACTCAGCTATATTATGTCTAAATTCACAACGTAGCAAGGTTCCTTGAAGTTCAATAGTACTTGAAGAGATTGCTGAAGTCGTAGCTACTGGATTTGTTAGTACTTTCAAAATATTGCCCTCCTCACATTTTCAACATTTCCTGTTTCATGCACAGAATGCGTAAGTGGGAGAGATTCCGTGTAATGCATACACCATGAAGACTTTTTCTATGACCATGTGGCAGCTCAAGAAGCCACAGAAATCCATGAATGATGCATTTAAATCACAAGGACCGTAGAATTAACGGTTCTATGCGTACCTTGAATACGAGCAGTAACACATTGGCCCAATTTGATATTTTCATAGCTCTTTCATGTCGGGCTTGCAATTTGCTGCTCTGATCTTCATCGATGACATGAGGTGATTCGAGGGACTCAACCTCTTCGAATGACTTCAAGGTGGCAAACTGTCTCTCATAGTATTCCTTCTCCCCTGACCAACGAGGAAATGAATATACTCATTTTGATTATAGTTCATTTTCTCTAAGACAATTCTTTTTATTGATAACATATGAATTGCTGGTTTTGGTTATTTGATGTTTACATAGGTCGAAAATTTTTATTTATCAGTTCTGTTGGAAGAACGCTTTTGTAGTTTGGAAACAACCTCAAATATCTAGTCTGAAAATTTACCAAATCTGACATATTCATATTCAAAATTATAAAGATGACTTAAACGACATACACCCTTCAATTGTAAGCATAATTTATGAAGCACTCATATGTGCGTTATGCGTCAGTCTGCACCTTTGGATTTGGGATGGTTCCATTGTACTCCAAACCAAAAGCAAACCAGAAATATGAATCTCCATTTGCCGTTTATGTTTGGAAACCAGTAAAATAGTGTACAGGGAAGAAACCAGCTTTATATTGATATTCGGAAGAGAACATATCTATACATAACAAATTGAGCTTAATCTCTGTGAACCATGGCTTATGAACAGAATCTAGAAACTGAAAGGTTACCTTCAACCAACCCAGTGGTCTTGGAAAGGTCGAGATGAAAGGGGGACTCAGGGTCAAGCCCAGACCGGACCTTGTCCGGCAATCTCAAGAAGAACTCATGCCTCAGAACTGAAACAGAGTTGCCAGCGTTGGCGTTGTTCACTTGTCCACAAGCGTCATTCCAATTGTCCTGACCAGTTTCGCTGCCATTTCTTGGCGACAAAAGTGGCGTTTTCGCATCATGATCGGCGCCATTACCCCTACTCTCCATGGACTTTGGAGCACAAACCCAACCAACAATTCAAAAACCTCTCTTTGTGTGATCAAAGAGCTCAAGCAAGATAAATGAAAGCAGACCCACTTGGAGTAGGCAGCTAGTAGGCAGCTATGACAGTCAAAAAAGAAAAAAGTGGGACACCCAAAAGAAAGAAAGAGACCTCTTGTCAGTGTAACTTCTTACTCATTCATTTGCGGAGAGACATCATCATGCTTCATCATTTGTTTAAAGAATGGCCAGAGAGTAGACAACCCAGATGTAAAGGAAAGTCGTAATCAAATTACCTCTGTCAGCTTTTTCTCAACAGAAGGAGAAGCACCTTTCTTGGTGCAATTCTTTTTAGAGATCCCTAAACAAGGACTCCCCACCCACAAACTCGAGGGAAAAGTTAGGAGAAAAGTGGCTTGATGCTGGCTCGTTACTTTTGTTCAGTAGAACTGAGGCTGGCCTTGTAGTTGAACATGCTTCTTGAATGCATGAAACCGTGTTCCTTCAGGCACAAAGATGCCCCACAGTATTTTTAAATTTTTATTTGATTAATTCAATAATTAATAGGGTATTTTTTTGTTGATATTAATTTATTTAATTTTCATTTAGTTGCTTAGCAAGTTTCTCAGCCCAATATTCGATAACCGAAATAATCAACAAAAAGACAAAAGGAAAACACATTTATTGTGCTTTGGTGGTTTGGAAGGTTGCTCATTAAGTGACATGTAGTTTCTTTTTTTGGACAAGTCTACGGAAGTTTGAACACCTGTAAATCCAATCTTTTCAAGTCGCTCATGCATTGGCTTGGGTTCGGCTTGGCTCCTCTGGACCCCTGACGCCTCGCCATGCTTTATTGGGCCCCGGTCAGTCTCTCTGCCAGAGCTATGGTGGGTTCCTCACGTTTCTCACCAGCAGGCTCACGAGAGGAAATTATAATTTTTTGTTTTTTTCCTTTCTTTATATTCTTGGAATTTAATTGAGTCACATGGTTGAAAACATGGACAAGAGGGTAGAAGAAAAAAAGGAGAAAAAAAAAAGTTCATGAAGGAGCACTCAATAGAGTTTTTCAGGCATAGCAAGTGATCAATTTGAAATTAGGTTCACGCTAAAATAAGTGGATATCTTGTTAGGACCTCGAAGAATGAAATAAAAATGAAGTTATATTGTTCAAACTCATATAACTAGCGTGCACATAGATATGAGCTGGATCAAATTACATTTTGCCTCTACTAATATTGGGATTATCTGAGTCAACCCCTATTATTAACCTTGTCTCAATGGACCACTTCTAATTTCATTGCTTGTGCCAATTTGGCCCAAACCCTTAATTTAAATGACTGTTGTGACGAAATTCGGGACATGTGGCATCACATGCCTAAGCTCTGACCTTCAATATTGATAAAATATTTGTGACACATCATTTTTCTTATTGATGACATTCGAAAATCACATATTCATTTTTCGATCTTTCTCATTTATGAAATAAAGAAAGTTTAAACTTATGTTGAAATTTTTATTATAAAGAAAAAGGGAAAACACTGCACGAACTAGGCCCTCTTTCCTTAAATCAATTACTAAGATATGAATTTGAGCACATCGACTAGGAATGCTGACTGTGGCATAATTTTCAATTTACTAACTAGTTTCGTGATATACAGAACTATGTTTCTCTAACTAAATATGTCCAACGAGAGCCCCTCGACCAGTGCTCCGAAGGCGGACACTCGTTTAAAAGAACCTTACATAATTTATGAAGGCAAGAAGCTACTCGCTTGACAATCTGTGTGGTGGCCAAAGCCAAAATTGTGATTTTAGGTCAATTTAAGACAAAAATAAGATTGTAAATGGCTGGCCAAATAGATTAATCTTAATCTATACAAGTTAATTTGACTAAGATAAATAAGTAAAAAATTTCGACATTTTAATGAGACTGTCAAGGCATTGGTAGGCATTGAAAAACACGCTGATGATAATGGAATTGAATGTTTGGCAATTGGGATTGTATCTTTAATGATCTGATCATAATCGTCCTGTGCAACTATTTTGGAAATTCCGGGAGCTACCTTGCTCATTGCAGTTGGCATCTTGAAGCTTTCAAATGAACTGAGAGAAATAAATGGGCAGTGGATAATGCATCAGCATGCATTCTTTATCTTGCTTAACATGCCAAGGACATTAATTGACAATTCCTAATGCAGGAACCAGACATAAAAAAAGTTTTGAGTGCCCTTAGGAATTCTCTTAAATAGAGTTGACCTTATTCAAGGTTGGCTGTGAGGATGTTTTGCATCACCTCTTTGCAACAAGCTTATAACTTTAGCCAAACTGCTATCTCGAGTTCAGTCAGGGCTCTACCAGTCATTTGTTTCTTGCTCCAACTACATCTACAATACCCAATCCCGCTCTCATGACCAAGACATCCAACCCAACCAAATACAAAAATGGTTCCTTTGAGACTACATGCCATACGGCAAAGCCAAGGGAATTTTTCATTCTTTAGTGCAAAACGGAGAAAGTGTTGGGGAGGACTAGGCATAATAATTAACCACAAGCCAAATATAATCCACAATCAATTTCTTCCCTAAAACTAAATTAACCAAAATTCTCTTGACCCCTTGTATCAACCAGCAATATATAACCTTACAATGTACAAATATAATATCAAAATGATAAGTAGACAAAGTAAATAAGGACACTAAGAATTTAATGTGGGAAACCCAATGCGGGAAAAATCATAGACTGTCCAAAAACATCCACTAATCACCAGGAATAGTAGAATACACAAAAATATTCTTCTTTAGTCACACACAAGAGGCTCAACATTAATATTACAACCATATTTTCTCACCACATAGATGGATAAATAAATGCAGAGTAAGAAAGTCCTAACTGCAATTGGAGAATTCATAGGTGGTTCTCAATGAACAAAAATCATCAACTCGTAGCCCTCGGTCTCACAAACAACATACTCAAATTTGAGCCAATTTCGTCAATATTTGGCCTTTCAATCAGGACCATAATGCAGCCCTCTTTTGTTCTTCTCTTCTTCCCTTCTTCCCTATTTTGGTGGTTTTTTGTTCTCTCTCTCTCTCCTCACTTTTTGGGCACACATGCACAAAGCCACCACTTTCTTTCTTTTTGTTCTTTTCTCTTCTTTTTTTTTTCCTTTTCTCTTATTTATTTATTTATATATTTATATATTGGAAAGGCCCCACAAATGAGGCAGACCCAACTAACAAATCCCCCTCGACCTCATATGGGAAAATCTATCATGCCCTTTTTTTTTACAAGAGTCAAGCTTCATCACGGCCAACGCCTTGGTCATCATATTGGATCCACTGTTGTCAATGTGGACTTTCTCAAATAGGAAATGCTTCTCTTCTAACTTTTTTTGGATCCAATGATATTTCATATAAACATACTTCGATCTTGAATGCAATACCGAATTCTTGCTAAAATAGATAGCACTCATGCTATCATAATATAGAACACACTTTTCTTACTTCAAACCCAACTCTTGAAGGAATTTTTGCAACCACAAGAGTTCTTTACCTCCTTTAGTAATAGAAATATACTTTGTTTCCGTTGCAAACAAAACAATACATTTTTGCAATCTTGATTACCATGAAACAGCATCCCCTACAAAAATCATTATGTAACCCGATATGGATTTCCAAAAATCAACATCACCGACATAGTCCACATCCAAGTAGCCACTCAAATCAAGCTTCGCATTTCCATAATACAAGCAAAGTGCAAAAGTGCCTCTAAAATACCTCAAAATCCATTTAACAACGGTCCGATGCTCCTTATATGGATTTGAGAGAAATCTACTCACAACACCAACTGTATGAGTAATATTGGGTCTTTTACAAACCATGGCATACATCAAACTACTCACAACCGATACATAAGAATTTTCATCATCTCTTCCTTCTCTTTCTTACTTGAAGGACATTTATTACTATTCAACTTGAAATGGAGTGCAAGTAGAGTACTTATTGGTTTACATGTATTCATGTTGAATCTTTCAAGAACCTTTTTAATATATCTCTCTTGAGATAACCAAAGTTTCTTACTCTTCATGTCACGAGTAATTCTTGTGCCCAAGATTTGCTTGGCTGATCCTAGATCATTCATTGCAAAAGCTTTACTCAACTCATTTTTTAAGCTCTTTTTTTTCTTATCATCTTGTCCAACAATCAAAATGCCATCCACATAAAGTAGGAGAATAAAAAATTATTATCTGAGAATCATTTCATAAAAGCACAAGAATCGAGTTTATCTTACCGTATCTTTATTCTTCCACAAATGATTCAAACTTCATATACCATTGTCTTGGCACTTGCTTAAAATCATATAGTTTTTCCTCAATCTGCTCCTTGCCTTCAACTTTAAAATCCTTCGATTGCTCCATATATATTTCTTCTTTTAGGTATCCATAAAGAAAATTTGTTTTTACATCAAGTTGTTCAATTTCTACATTCATACTAGTGGTCAACCCAATAACAACTCGAAAATAAGACATCTTTACAACTGGTGAAAAAAAAAATTAAGTCAATGCCCTCCTTTTGACAAAAGCCCTTTACAACAAGCCTAGCCTTGTATCGTGGTTGTCAATAGTTTTCTTCCTTCTTTAGCTTGTACATCCACTTATTTGTGAGTGTTCTCTTACCCTTTAGTAGCTTCACCAATTCAAATGTATGTTTATCATGCAAGGATTTAAGCTCCTCTTACATGACTCCATACCACTCATTCTTTCATTCACATTATATAACATCTTCATAAGTTTCCAACTCTCCTACATCAGTGAGTAATATATACTCATGCTGCAAATATTTTTAAGAAGGTTTATGCTCTCTTTCATATCTTTTAACTTGGGGTAGAATAGATTGCTCTTTCTCAACTGGCTCAACTAGCTTAACCGATTCAACGGGCTACTCTTACTCAACTATTTCACTTGTCTCGACTGAAAAATGAACATTATGTAAGGATTTATCATCTTCATGATTTCCATACACTTCTCCCCCATGATTTCCACCCACGGTAGGAGGATTTGGGTTAAAACTAACTAAACGTTGAGCTTTATTCTTTGGTCTCTCCGCCTTGTTGATGTCTTCAATAGTTTGATGCTAAAAGAACACTACATCTTGGCTTCTAATAATTTTCTTTGCAACTGGATCCCATAACCTGTAGCCAAACTCTTCATGTCCATAACTCAAGAAGATACACTGTTTAGACTTGTCATCAAGCTTGAATCTTTCATTTCTTGAAACATGGACAAACACCCGATAACGTAACAATTTTAAATTGTTGTAAAAAACATCTTTGTCACTTCAAACTCTTTGTGGAACATTCCCCCTAAGAGGAACCAATGAAGAAAAATTTATCAAGTCCACTGTTGTTCTTATCGCTTCACCCCAAAATGACTTAGGCATCATCATATGAAAAAGCATACATCAAATCCAATCATTAATTTATTTGGTTCATTCTCTCTACTACTTCATTTTGTTGTGATGTTTCAGAACAGTCTTCTCAAGCTTGATACCATAATTCTTGTAATAATATTCAAACAAGACTCTATATTCACCAGCGTTGTTAGTTCAAATATATTTAAACTTCTTCCCGATTTGTCTTTCCACATTGACATGAAATTGATTGAAAGCAGCAAGCACCTAATCTTTAGATTTCAAAGCAATAGCCCACACTTTTCTAGAACAACCATCAATAAAAGTCATAAAATATAATGCGCTTCCAAGAGTTTTAGAATCCATATAATAAACATCAGTGTGAACTAAATCAAGTATATTTGATTTTGTGTGAGGAGAGGAATTACAAAATAAGAATCAATGTTGCTTATTTTAAGGCAACGAGTGCATTCCTTTGAATTTTTCTCTTTTAAGGGTATAAGCTTCTTTCTAGCAAGGTTAGCCCTTTCTTCCTAAGATGACTAAGCCTCATATGTCATAAATCAACTGAGGAATTCTCCACTACATTGACCTCTCATTTAATCAAGTTAGCTTGCATAGTGTAAAGAGAGCCTGTCTTCTTACCCTTTGCTACTACCATGGAACCTTTAGTCAACCTCTATTTGCCATCAAAGAAAGAATTGCAATAACTATCATTATATAAGTCACCCATGGAGATGAAATGAAGTCAAATATCTGGAGCGTGTCTCACATTTTTCAAAAACAAATTACATCCGACATTGGTTTCCAAATAAACATTTCCATGCTAATAACCTTGGAAACATCACTATTTTCCATCCTACCATAACCAAAATTGTCACCGCAATAAAAAGCAAAATAGTCACGCTATGAAGTGACATGAAAAGAAGTCGCGGAATCAACAATGCACATAGAGTCCTGGCATGTAAGGTTCACACATCCGTCGTCACATACAAACACAATATCACCATTGGATACAACCGCTGTCATAACTCGTTTCTCTTCTTTCTTTCAATCTCCATTTCTATCATGGGATTTATCTCTATTTGGCAACCAACATTCTTTTGCATAATGTCCCATTTTGCCTCAATTGTAACACTTCATACTCTTCTTCAGTCTTGATTTTGACCTTTTTCTTGACTTGCCCCGATTATCATTTATTCGAAACCTTCTTGATTGATTTCTTGCCTTGTTTCTATGACAAGAGTGTTCGATATAGAAGCACGATTCAAGTTTTTTCTTCTTGTTTCTTCATTAAACAATCTTTCTTTAACCATGCTCATAAAAAGCATACCATAAGGAGCTGAGTTATTCAACACCACAACCAAACTATCCCAACTATCAGGAAGAGTACTAAGTAATGAGCATGCTTGCAATTCATCACCAAGCTCAATATTAAGATTTGTCAATTGATTTACAACATCTTGAAATTCACTCAAATGTCCTAACATACTACTCCCCTTCTTGTATATCAAATTCACAAGTTGTTTACCTAGAAGAGCTTTATTTTGTGAAGTTTTCCTCTCATGGAGATCTTTGAATTTCTTCCACAAAGTGTTTGCCTTTGTTTCTTAAGCAACATGATGAGTCCCAACTATCGAGAAGAGTACCAAGTAATAAGCATGTTTTACAATTCATCACCAAGATCAATTTCAAGATTTGTCAATTGATTTGCAACATCTTAAAATGCACTCAAGTGTTCCGACATGCTACTCCCTTCCTTACATCTCAAATTCACAAGTCATTTAACTAAAAGAGTCTTATTTTGTGGAGTTTTCCTCTCATATAGATCTTGCAATTTCTTCCATAAAGCGTCCACATTTGTTTCTTGAGCAACATGATGAAACACAGTATCATCAATCCATTGCCAAATAAATCCAATTGTTTTCTGATTCATTCTCTCCCATTCTTTGTCTTCCTTATCTCCTTTGGCTTCTTCACCCTCATCCGGATCAAATAAGCCTTTACAGTACAACACGTCTTCCATCTGAGACTTCCAAATAGAATAATTTAAGACATTTAACTTAAACATTGTGCCGCTAATTTCCTCCTTTAATAACTAGAGTCTCAACCTGACTCCGATACCACTTTGTTAAGGAGAAATGGAACAATAATTCACCATGAGCCAAAGATACTCTAGGATCAATTTCTCCTCCGAAACTAAATCAACCGAAATCCTCTTAACTCTTAGCAACAACCAGCAATATATGACCTCATAATATGCACAAATGATAAGTAGACAAAGCAAATAACAACACCAATGATTTAGAGTGGAAAACCCAAAGCGGAAAAAACCATGACTCGCCCAAAGAATAGCAAAATATACAAAATATTATTCTCTAGTCACACACTAGAGGCTGAACATCAATATTACAACCATATTTTCTCACCACATAGGTGGATAAGTAAATTCGAAATAAGAAAATCCTAACCGTAATTGGAGAATTTGGAGGAGGTTCTCAATGAATGGAAACCATCAACTTGTAATTCTCGGTCTTACGAACAAATATTCAAATTTGAGCCAATTCAGTTAACATTTGGCCTTCAAATCGGGACCACAAAGTTGCAGCCCTCTTCTTTTCTTCTCTTCTTCCCTATTTTTGTGGTTTTTTGTTCTCTCTCTCTCTCTCTCTCTCTCTCTCTCTCTCTCTCTCTCCTCACTTTTTGGGCGCACACACACATGAAGCCACCACTTTCTTTCCTTTTATTATTTCCCTTTTTTAACTTTTTTCTTTTTTTTATTACATATCTACATAATGGCTAGGCCCCACAAATGAGGCGTACCCAACCAATGGAAAGGAAATGAAGAGAAAGGGCTCTTGTGAAACTTTGGATTTTAAATGAGTTTCCCTCGGAAGTCACAACTCGTGGGTTCGAAGTGGGTGACCTCATCATTGTAACTTCATGAAGGCTTATCTCAAACATTGTTTATGCCTCCCGAGGGAATATCCACTAGCCATAAAAAGTTGTGAGAAGATTTGCTTAACAATGTAAAGATTTGGTCATGGCAACAAATACTGTTACATCATCATAAATCGACTTATGTTGTAATTATGATTGAATATTTCTTAACAATGACATGCTTTTTTGCAAAATTGTCATGCGTAGCTCACACGAGTGCTTGGGGCATTTTATTTATTGAATTTTTCATAAGGGTTAATATCACAAAAATCCCAAATTAGTACATTTGTGACACCTCAAACTAATTTTTTGACCATAAAAAATTTTAAATGACAAATTTACCCTCCATTAATTTATGTTAAACTTTATTATCAAATTACTAAGTTTTTACTTTGAGGTTTTACCTATCCATTAGTCACACAAGTACCTGTTTGAGATTTTTCGTGGTAATTTAATGGAAACTAAAATATTGTAAATTCGTTAAAATGTATTAGCTTGAAGTTTTTGTTGATTAGAAAATTAATTTAAAGTAAATTTATTTTAGATTTCAGGGTTTTTCATGATATACCTTTTTCGTAATAAAAACAAATCCATAGTTGAGAGCCTTATCAATTTGGAAGTTCCAGGCCTTGTACTACAGGAAATAATAATATAAAGAACATATGTTTTGATCCTTAGTCCACTCAAACCAAGGAATGCGCCCAAAAGTTGGCCCAATATTAAGCCCAACGTCCACAGAGCAAATGAAAGAAAAATCTCAACTGAAAAATCACCGGAAAGGAGAGAAACCGACGCCGGCATCTCTTCTTTTAACTGAAAAATCTCTCCACACTCAACTCTTTTGCAAGCACCAACACACTCACACACGCTGACACTCTCATATCTAGTGGTAGCATCTTGCTCGAAAGCTCAAAGTGATGGAGTCAAGCATTTGGGACTCTCAGAAGAGGGAATTCAAATAAGGAAAAAGCGGGCTCAGGGAAGGATTCTCAGGAAGGGAATTTTGTGGCGGACTTCCTTATCCTGGTGACCAAGTACGCGGTTCACAGGCACAACTGCTTGGTGTTCTCCACTATTTAAATGAGCGAATGGTGGACAGGTTGTGTTCATTTGTTCGTGGGATGCAGGTCGCTACGGTGGACAAATCAAGGGTGGTGCTCATCTCGATTCAAGCAGTGAAGGAAGTGCGACAAGCAGCAAAATCTACTTGTTGCACTCTGTTGTTTCAGGAGACTGCTTTTGCTTCTGGAGCTCGGATTTGAAGCTTGATCATGAGAACACAACTCTTTCTTGCTTCTCTGTACCGAAATTGCAATAGACTCCAGCTTTCTCAACATGGAAGTAGCAGTGGATAGATCCTGCATCGGCATAGATCCTGCATTTTGAGGCCGCTTTTTTTGGTGCTCTAGCATTGAGTTCCCCCCATGAACATTACTTGGATGGAATATTGGCTGCAAAATTCTCACACAATCCTGACATATCTTACATTGCTCGATGCAAATATATGTGAACTTTCTTTAATGCTCGAGTTTAGGTTGTCTCCTCGCTGATGAGACAGTGTACTAAATTCAAGATGAGATGACACAAAGGATGGGACTAAGGAGTTGCTGTGATGAAGAGGAGAGAGAGGGCAATCATCATGATACCTCCGAACTTGGCTTACGGTGAAGAGGGATCTCCACCTCTCATCCCTCCCAATGCCGCTTTCATTTGCATCATCAAGACGGCATCGCAGATCCACATCAGGTTTTTGACGAGAGATGGAGGACTCCTGAAGAAGATTATTAGAGAGAGAGAGAGAGGAAGGATTGAGCTACTCCTTGGGACGCTAATGAAGTTTTAGGTAATCACTTCATTTGCTCAGTTTTTTAAACATTCGACGAGCTGCCACTTGTATGGAAACGGGAAAAGTTATTTGATGTCTTTTTAACTGGACTGTCACACTCAACCACACATGTTTGAGTTCAGAGTTTCACGATTTTTAGGCTGATTCATCTTCCTAGTAAGGTACTAATGAGAAATGCGCCTGGAGCAGATTCCATGAAAAAAGTAAGAACTTTCGACAACTTTCTATCCTTGGATATATTGAGAATGGGAGGGAATTCACAAATAAGTGCTCCTGTTGCAGTCATATATGAGGTGATGCTTGAGGACAGAACTGTCACATCTTGAAGTCCGATGGAGATATGGAGTTTCAAATCAAGCATGGTGGTTGAACTTGAACTTGCCTTCTCATGGTATTTACATTTCTCGCTAGAAGAGAAAAAGGCTCTCTGAAATATTCCTAGTGATAATTTAGATTATAGTTCCAAAAATGTGCATCTGTGTCCATCGATGAGCGTAGCAGCGGAGACAATGAGAAGGGCGAGAAAGTGGAGCTAGTGGTGAAGTTTTCTTGTATGTTGAACTCTGAACTTGTCTCCTTGTATTATTTACGTCTCCTGGTAGAAAAGAGAGAGGCTCTCTGGAATCTTCCCAGCGATACTGGAGATTATAGTTCCGAAAATATGCATCTGTGTCCATCGATGAGCCTAGCAGCAAAAACAATGAGAAAGGGCAAGAAAGCAGAGCTAGCGGTGAAGTTTTCTTGTATTTAGCTGGTAATATTTCTTCCCTCTAAGTGTTAGCGTTTAGCAGATGTCACCTTTTCTTGGAGCGACACGCATGAATCTTAATTACCTATGCTTCTTCAGATGGCTTCAGGTAGAGCGAAAGTGTACCCAAAAGCATTGAAGTCGGTGGTTCGGCTGATTCCAATTTGGTCATCCTGCTCGAGTTAACCATGTCAAAAAGTGTGGTTGATGTTACTGGAGATACAAAAGTACTTACAAAGATCGTAAGAGAAGGTGAGCGCTTTGACCATCCTGATAAAAGATCAGTTGTCAAAGGTGATTTACTGCAAGCAGAGTGGAGCGATCTGTTGTGATGTGAATGTCAATCTAGATCTCTCCTGTTTAATCATTGTGCTAAAGATTCTTTCCTTCAGTGGCATATATTGGTAAATTTGAAGATGAAAGCACTTCTGAGAAGAAGGGATCAACCGAGGAACCTTTCCAGTATGTAGCCCTTGAAGGTACCATGCATTCATCAGCAATCCCAGACAGCAATTTCCGACTTCGTCGAATGAGTAGAAGCTGATTATGAGTGTTTGCGCCTGCTCAGAACAAGTCAATGAGGGCCTAGACAGAGCAATCCCGAACATGAATAAAGGAGAAGAAGCCCTTGTGACCATAAGTACCAACTCCGTCGTCCATCTCAATGATTCAGTGGTTTCGGCGAATTCACTGTAGAGTTTTGAAATAGAATTGATAAATTTTATTGAGGTCATTTTCATGTTCTTTTTCACTTTATCTGATACAATTAAAGAACGTTGTCACACGTGGAATCAAGTTCCCTTCTTTAAAGGACAAATCGCTTTACCAGATGAACAGTCGTGAAAAGTTAGAAGCATACGTTTGAAAAGTTAGAAGCATCCGAAAACGTAAAGAGTGACAGGGAATTCTCTGTTCAAGACAGGAAAGTTCTAGTGCGCATCCAAGAAACACAAGAAGGTGACTATTGAAAAATGCCATCACAAAATGCTTTTTGGCTGAGTGATATGTTTCACCACTACTTTTGATGGATTATAACCTGCTCGCAGGCTGAGAGATATGTACAGTTTAACCACGATTTTACTGATGAAGAGGAACTCAGTGCATGCGTGTCTATCGAGCTATTTGAACTGTGCAGCTTGTAAACTTAGTGAATTTAGTGCAGAGTTGCCAACTACAATCATGAAGCCAAACTCGATATTGGTTTCCCTAGATTATTCATGAAGTTGGAGCTTGGTACTTGTTAAGCCAATGCTTTTATTTACTCTCTTTTTTTTTGCGAATTTACTTCTTCATATTTTGCATTAGGGATCTAATGATCGTTGTCTTCTTCAATTCTCACTTGCAGGTTCACCTTAGTTGAGCAAAGGTTGACCTTACTCGCTACCGCGAATAAAATCTGCTTCATCTCTGTGTGTGGAATCGACTCCCGTACTGATTACTGCAATTGGGTTGCTGTAGAACTCACTGAAGAGCATGTGACAGTACGATTCAAGTAAGTTTCTGGCAAGCACTATCAAGTCCATCGCCTGTTTCATCACCTTATGAAACTCCATACACCGTGTTAGTTTTTCCTAGTATTCACCGGTCTGTTTGCTGTTATGCAGTAGTCCTCCCCATGATGAAATCTTGGAATATGTCTTGTCTTCATTTCATAATCTGTCTTTTGGACTGGTGCTGTCTCCTTAACACTTGGGTTGTGTCTGGACAAATGGTTTTGGGTCATCCTGCAACTGAAGTTCCTTATTTTAAGCTAAAAGATAGGAAAGGTCCTTGGAATTGCAGTAGCAAGAATTCTTATTCCAATTTGTGTGAGAAAACCAGATTTGTTACACGGTTCTATGGGGAGCTATCTTTTGCAACTGAAACTATATGGGACTATTTAAAGATAGTTGCTTTTGTTCTCAATTGGATGATATATGTCGATCAAACATATACGTATGAATTGTTATTCCTATCAAATTTATTGAATAATTTCGTTTTCGCTTGTCTTTACTATGAACTCTTTTAAGCAGTCAATTTCCTTTTTTGTAGCTCCATAGACAACAAAGTATATTTTTCTAGTGGTGATTGACACGCTCAGGTAGTTTATGGCCAAGAAGTCTACTTCGTAGCAAACACGAGACAAAAATTACCTTTCATTGTACAAGCTTTGTTCTCTTGCCGACCAGCAATTTAGAAGGGAGCCATGCAGCCAACATGGAATGAAACCCCTTAAAAAATAAAAGAAAAAATACTCGAAAACCGACCAGTCCAAACTTAGGTTTTCACAAATCTAATGTGTTTTGAGTCGAGTCAAGCTAGAGAGAGCATGCACGAAGCCCTTGTAATTTGCGTTGGATAAGGAAACAGTAAAACCCAATCCAATCCATTGACACTCGTTATGAATTTATATTAATAATATAATAAACGAGAAAAAAAAATGCACGTTATAAAAGTGCCATTTATTAAATTCCGGAATTTACAAAAAGATTTATTTTTCTTTTACTAATCTCGTGTTCTACATTTACTGATGTGAATACAATCTTCCCATGACACAAAGTCAACACATTTTTAACATCCCTCCTCTGCAACTCTCTATCTCTCTCTCTCTCTCTCTAGAGCTCCGCCCCCGGCCGCCGCCTCCCCACCACCACCGCCGGCCATGGCTGCGACGCCCGGCTTCCTCTCGTCCTTCAGGTACGGCGACGCCCTCACCGTCGTGGGGATCTCCGTCTGCACGGCGCTGGTGTGCGAGGCCATCTCGTGGGTCCTCATCTACCGCACCGCCTCCTACAGGGCCCTCCGCTCCTCCATCGACAAGGCCTCCAAGAAGCTCGAGTCCATGAGGGCCACCACCGGCGCCTCCTCCGCCGCCGCCGCCTCCGCCTCCCTCCGGAAGCCCTCCAAGGCCAAGAAGATGGACCGCGTCGAGTCCAGCCTCAAGGAGTCCTCCCGCGACCTCTCCCTCTTCAAGTTCAAGTCCGGCGCCGTCGTCGCCCTCGTCCTCGTCGTCGTCTTCGCCCTCCTCAACTCCCTCTTCGAGGGCAAGCCCGTCGCCAAGCTCCCCTTCACCCCCTTCGGCCTCGTCATGAAGATGAGCCATCGCGGCCTCCAGGGCACCGACGCCACCGACTGCTCCATGGCCTTCCTCTACTTCCTCTGCTCGATCAGCATTCGCACGAATCTGCAGAAGTTCCTTGGGTTCTCGCCGCCGCGGGGCGCCAGCGGCGGGCTCTTCCCGATGCCGGATCCCAAGACCAATTGATCGATCGGCTCGGCATCCGCCT
This sequence comes from Eucalyptus camaldulensis, assembly GCA_019915185.1. Classification (NCBI taxonomy): domain Eukaryota; kingdom Viridiplantae; phylum Streptophyta; class Magnoliopsida; order Myrtales; family Myrtaceae; genus Eucalyptus; species Eucalyptus camaldulensis. The sequence goes on from JAHSVA010000005.1 coordinate 19,610,515, forward strand.
CGGTATTTCGCGCGGAACTGTTTGATTCGAGGTCGTAGAAGTACTTTCTCTTGATTGTTGTAAGTTAGATTTATGTGACACGATGGGATTCTTCGGTGAGAACAGAAAGTAGGCTGATTGGGGTTTGGGATTGCGCCAGATCGCAAAAGTGCGAGACTTGAATTGATCAATTAATTTGCGTAGCGACGAGTTCCTCGTTTTGTTGAATTAATGTTTCGCTCTTACGAATTTCATGTGTGACGATGAATAAAGTAACGATTTTTTCAGGGCTTCGTCTGATGAATTAGTGAGTGAAGCGGTCGTATGTGTTGTGTCCAATAGCTATAGTTTGAATCTGCTTGAACTGAATATCCTGGTATCAACTGTGACATTTAAGAATTTTCTGGATTATGAGTAGAGGTGTAGGACTGATTTAAATGGCTTGGCATGTGACTACTGACTAGTGTTTCTTGTCGATTCTCTTCTTGCTTCAGTGCTTCTCTTGTTCTGTCCCTGCTGTTTTCCTAACTCATGGATCTATGTCAGCATATCTGTATCTTCTGATTTGAATGCCTATTCGACTTTGCCACCTAAAGAGCTCCTTAGGCAGTACCACTCAGGGATATTGGTCTACTGCCGGTATCATCAGTTTATTGAGTTTCTATACTGATGTAGCTATAGGGATCTGATTGCTCATTTGGACTTAGTTTCTTGGACTGCAGTGAAGGTGAATTAGATTCGTGTTTGATGTTGTGAAATAGGAGGTGAGAGAGTTCTATTTCTTGGTAGATCTGTTAATTAATTAAGAAGTTGAACTTCATAAATATAAACATTCCAATTGTTTTTCTTCTCTTTTTGGCCAATGCCAAATTCCAATTACTTGACTTTCATGCTACACTAGATGTCAGGATTCTTTGATTTGTATCAGATCTCCTTCCCTTTGGCGACTTCTTTCCTGATTAGATGTGGTGTTCTCCTTTTTTGTGCCCATTGACCAGACTTCTTCCCTTGAAAAAGTTCTTCTCAGAATTTTATTTTTATTCCCTTCAACCGGTAGTAGCATTATGGGGAGCATATAAAGAGGATGTCTGTGGTAAATTTTGACTGAATATCTTTGAGTTATAGATTACTTTGGTACTCCATTGAGGTTTTTCTATCGTATCATTGTCCATAAGTTGGTTACAATGTGATTTGTTTTGACTGAGTAATGACAGTGAGGATTTATTTAAAGTATAGAAAAGAGACAGTGAGAATATTTCTTTATAGCTTTTGCTGTTGAGGCTCCATGTGCATTTAGCCTAATCTCTGCTGATTGGCTTTAGTTCAAAACACTGCAGGAATTAGCAATGGCGATAGTTATCTAGCAAATTACGCCTCGTTCAATTGAACAGAACTGTATCATCAAGACTTAAGAGGCTTGCGGATCTATTTTAGGCAGTACTATTCAGCACTGTTGACCTAGTGCCAGTATCAACAATGTCTTGCTTTCAATACTGAGTAAATTGCTTCAGGTTTCATTGCTTCATGGAGAATTCTTATCACTCAGATGAATTTGGAGTTAGTGGCCCTTTCTTAGACTACCTTGCAGGTGAAGTAGGAGTCTTTCCTTAGATCTCCTAAGTAATAAAGACAAGATGGTCTTGTTTCTTAGGTTTATCACCAAGTAACCTACTAACAGACACCGGAGGGTTCAAAACGCCTAACGTCGGTGTTGACTAATCCCGGGGTTGCATTGATTATAAGCTACATTAAGATCGCCTGAGAAAAGGGGGGTGGGGGGGCGGAGAGAACTCCGATATGGGACAAGAATCTCTCCTTTGGAAAGTTTTTTTTTTTTTTTAAGTAGATGATCCGATTATTTATCAAATAAAAGTTAGCTAAAGTTGATGTCAGTTATCTAATATGTAGTTCCGGTTACGTGACTTACATATTATATCGAACATCTGATATTGTTTAGCTTGTGTTTGAAGTCTTATCTAGTGAGGTCTGATTTAAATCAGATGTGGGTTGGCTTGGCTCCTCTGTTATACCCGTTGATTAGAGTTCTTTCTCTGATACCCGAAAGGAAAAGAAAATTTGTTCCCTTGTTAATCTTTTTTCTTTGACAAATAGTTCCCCGTTTCACTTAAACTGTGCATGTCCCTCGGTTTTTTCGGCCAAAGCCCTTTGGCCGGAGATTAGGATATGATAACAATTTTTCGAATTATGACTAAGAATTTGTTTGCTGTGCTGATGAAAAAACAGACCAAATCTTTGTTTTTGTGAGGGAAAAGAACATTGGAAATGTCATAATTTTCGTGCAATGCCCATTTAAGTACTAAAACTTTTTGAGTATTACTTGAGTGTCATTTTGTAAATAAATAAATAAATAACGGTTATTTTAGTGCCATTTTAGTGCCATCTCAGATTTGTATGGCAGGAAAATCCGAGATACCGTCGGATGTGACTAGCCAGCAAAGTGAGTTTGCATCAATTGACTTAAATGACGTTGCCTTTATATTTTTCCCCGAATTCAGCCTCTTCTTCAAAACCTAACCCCACAACCGAGGATTTGAGGCAAAATTAGTAGCTGAAACTTGTAATGGAGGTCTGCTACTTCTTTTGTATGATATTGTTTCGCTGGACTTGAATTGAAACTTTTTATACTGGGATTTTTATGATGGATAGTAACACAGACGAAGCACTGATGTGTATCTGCTTCATTGAGGAGGCGATTGCTGCAGGCAACAAAGAGCGTGCGCTTGGACTGCTATTCGCCTGCTGCTGGGCTCTTGGACTGCTGCGAGAAGCTTAATTTTGGTTTAGAGGAGACCAATATTGGAAGGAAGTCTGATTAAGATGAGAGTAAGTACGGAGCCGTGATGGAGATTCAAATGCCGGGAAAAAGAAATACGAGGAAGAACACATGCAGCTAATTGAGCAGATCAAGAGAACGATGGATTGTCATGCACTTTTGGGATTGGAGAGCGGGAATAAGTTTTAACATGAAAAAACGTCGTTTTGTCAAGAAGGGTCAAGTCATCATCCGCGTTGGACTTCCTTTTGAACAAGAAAGCTTAGGTAGAAAGTAAGATTTTATAATAAAATAAAATAAGCCACATTAAGTGATCGCTTTTTCTGATATGACACTTTTCATATTAAAGTTAACGCTGTACGGGAACTATAGCACTTCCGGGTCGTCTATCTATTTTTGTTACTCCAATGACTGATTCCTGCTGAGATAAGTTCGATGATAATCTCCTCTTGCTCCAGTAGAAAACAGTGGAGTTCCATTTCAAACCAGGGAGCAGTTTATCTATGAACAATTTCTGATGTACACGGATTATTCCAAACTCTAGCCCGCATTGCCCCAAGAAGTTAAGAAACTGAAATCTTAAATTGAGGGAAAACACTAGTAGCCGTATATCATGAGCTTCCTTCCTTTCAGCAGCAAATCAAACATTCTTAAGTAAGGGAATATTATCAGAGCCATTAAGCTTAAAAACTCAGATCGATGTCATGCACTCCGCAAGCTACATATTGCACAAAAGAAATCTAGTGTAACATCTATTGCTGAAAAAGGTACATTGGAAACCAAGAAGTATCTCGCTCCTGGAAAGAACAGGAGAAGAAAAACAAAGTGTAAAGACCTACGCTATTCACACCTTCGCCAAGGAAAAAGCGCCTGAAGTTCTTTTTCTAAGATATCTAAGCAGCAGCCACGTTCATCTCATTGAGAAGATGGTAATATGTGTTGTGATCTGGACTGCTCCTGAAGCCAGGAACATTATCCGAGAAAAATCTGAGGACCGCAGCTAGATGTTGTGAATCTCTGGAAGCAAATGCTGCTTCAAGGAACATCGAAGGACGCATGGTAGTTACCTGACAAATTCACTTTCTGATTCTTAGGATTGGATTGTTGTTTGTCCAAATTAACAGACTATAATATAGGACAAATACACCACCATGTTTTTTCACTAATGCAAATCTGAACAACAGAAATTGCAAAAAGATATAAAAAAAAAAAGAGTTACTGGTAAAGAGCAAAACATGAGTCGACAAGATGTACTGGTGCAAAACTAGGAAAGGAAATGATGTGCATGAACCAGACCTAAGCTTTGTGATAGAAAAGAGTTAAAATAAAGACAAACTTTTGGCTTGGCACCATTTACCTTATGCTTTTTCACGTAACGTAGAGCTTCAAGGTAATACCCATCTTGCACCAAAAATACCACATATTCATTATGCAAGGAGAGTTGCCTTAGCATGTCCAGACCCAACTTCCTAGTTTGTCGATTATGCCTACCAGACTCCAATAATTGCAAGGCGACTTCTTTAGAAGGTTCGAGAATCTGCAACAAAATGTTTGTCTCGTCAATAATTCTGCCATATATAATTTACTCTAAACACCTTTTAGAACTTTTTTACATGTTAAAGCAAAGACTTGAGAACCTTGTTTATGATGAATAACCCAAGTTCTGCATATCTCTCATTGCGGGCCAGCAGTTGTGCCGTCAAGGCATAAATATTTGGCCGTACCTTAATCCTTTCCAGATTACAGCTGACAATAGAAGCACATCAGTACTCATCAAACCAAATTGAATAGCATTTAAACTTTGGCAAGAAGGAAAGAATATGAACATCACTCTCTCAAAGCACTCTCAGATTTGTTATTTGTGATCTTTCAGCTCGCTAAGATGACCAATGGCACGGTCCAAGCTTGTCAAGGTGTCTTGCCCATGTCCAGGCGCAGACCGTGACTAACAGCTAGAGAGATACTCAGCTCCATCACTCAGCTGGCTAATTTATAAAATACACACAGGGATAACTTGCTAATCCACATACACTGGCCAACTCTCTAGTGAACCCACAAAAAAACGCCTAATAAACTAGGTGGTGGCCTCATTAGGAAAAAGATTCCTTATGCCGTGTATAAGTTTGAACTGTCAACCCAAAAAGTATGGACACAGAGAAGCAGGATAAAAAGGTAAAATTCCAAGGAAACAGGATCCTCTTCAATCTCCTCAACATGGCTATTAACATTGAATGACAATGGATGGATTAGATGAATAAATATTTTTTGCAACAGGGCATAAAAAGTCTTTGCAGAGACAACAAAGGCATTCATTGGTCAATTACCCGCGAAGGAACTCAACAATGACCGCAACCAGGTATGACGGGTCTCCAGCCATCTCTTCCTCAACCGGAGCAAATACGTATGTATACATCTCATCAGGAGAAATTGCAGGTGATGTAACTAGAGCCTCAGGCTGTAAAGTTGATCTCAAAATGTTGTTACTTGCTCCGACAATTTCAGAATGTAAAGATGTTTGACCTCCAGTTCTCCGAGTTTCAGCACCCAACAACAATTTGCTGCTGCTGCCATTGGAGTTGGGTTTCACATATCCCATATTTCCATCTTCATCTGAGTCTGTCTCTGAAAAAGTTGGTCTTTCAAAAGATTCTCCATCCAATCCAGCAACATATTCACGTTCCACAGACTTTCCAGTTGTATCTGATCTGCTGGCATTAACACCAGTACCATGAATAGTAGCATATGCTGCACCAGAAGATTGTGCTTTCTCAGCTTTTGTTCCCTTAAAATAACCTGTTTTGAATGAATTGGAGTAGGATGTAACTAATACATCTATTGCCTTGGCAACCATGGTCACAGGTCTGCGCTCTAGAATGGCTGTACGTGCCATTGCCAAACACAAGTGTTTAGCCTGAAATAATAGAAGTAAATCCATAAGAGAATTGCCATTGATTTATTCACAGAAGAAAGCTGAAACAATTAAAAAAAGGGAACATTTTCATTTTTTGAAACAATTATATTCACAAAAGTTCCCAAGTTGGTCACCCAACTCTGCTTCCATGAGTCTTATTGAAGTATTGATGTTGCCCCTTGCACAAACAACTGAAGCTGCCATGATAGCATGATATTACCTCTGCGTTTGTATCATAATTATATCTCACGGAACAACATTATTCCGCTAAACACGTATTTTTCCCATAGGCGATTTAAATCTAAACCATCACCAGCCATTGCAGCCAAAGGCAGATTAGCTATGCTCCCTTTGATTGCATTGTACATGTATATCAAATAAACCAGTACATCCATCAAAATGAAGTTGCAACAATGTGAACTACCCCATATGACCCATGAACTATAATATTTCATGATATCAATCATCATCGAGCAAGAGAATTGTAATAACCATCGCATTTTCTATACATAAACTCCAAAGAAGTTCTTACATGACTACTCCAATGAGATTTTCTTAGAGCTATCGAAGCAAATCATTTTACACTCCAGTCTGCTTTGCTTTATCCTTTCAATGGGTTCGTCCTTTAATAACTAAAAAGATAGCTTTAACAAACAAAGAAAACAGCAGACCTTGTAAGCTTCTAACTTCCGTCGTTGCAAAAAATCAAGTACTGATGACACTTCTGAGCTACTAGCAGCAATGGCCTGCACCCAAGAGAAGAGGAAACTAATCCAAGAAGGAAAATGCCATAAATAGACACCGAAAATAATTTTCAAGCAAATCTACCTCTAAATCAAGATGAATCTTCCACAGGAGTTTACTGGAAACATCACATATCAGGTCAGGCACTAGGAAAGTCCAGTCATCTCCGTACATGGTTGCTTCATGATCACTTGGATAGCTTGCTACCTCTGAACTTTCCCCATCTTTAAAACTGGACCGCGCACCCAAACTACTGGATCTTGGAAAACCCCTCAACAAAAGCGGAAGTGGAGCTGATATTGGTGCTCGAGAGTCCAGAAATATGTCATATAGTATTATGACCTTGGCATCCACTTGATGCACAAGCAACACATTATCAACCACGCTGATTGCGACCTTGCTTGAATAAATTGGCAAAGAGCCCTGAAAATAGCAATGGGCATTATTTACGGCATAAAGCTATGGTACAGCATAGTAACCTAAGATACAGTGCTATTATGTTACACACAAATGTTAATCATTCTCCTACATAATTTGCTTTCTCTGCATTCTAAGACTAAAAGAAGATACGCCTCAAGTCTAACAATGAGGAAGATCATGTGAAAGTTTAAAAATCATCAATAACTACTGTCTGAGCATGTGAGGATGGGTCTGAATGCAACGAAAGGACTAAAAGCTAAGAGGTGGACTATTGACACTAACAATGGCTTTCTAGAGTTAATCAGTTTTGCCAGCTACCCAATCTATAGTTTTCCTGTAGAGCTCACTGAAATTATCAACAGGACCTCCCAAAGGAGGGTTGCTGATCTTTTTGAGCTTAAACCAAAGACAAGTCTTAAAAACTTTTTCTACTAGTTTACTGAAGCCTTCTTGTAGTCCAAAGGAATAAGAGTGAATTGAAACACAATCAGAATAGGAAAGAGAAGAAAAAAGAGTGTATCCTCCCCCCTGATCTGACTAGGAACTGACAACTATGAGATGCACCATAAATGCAATAAACATCATCATTGCAGCACCACTGATAAACTTTATATTTTTGGAGATACTTATTACTTACTCCTTTTTCTTTTTCGTTTTCTTAGTCTGGCGCTTGGTCTTTTACTCGTGGAGTGAGAAGATCTCTCTATCAAATGATTCAAGTTAGACCTTTACTCACCGTTTGGAAAACTGAGTAAAGAGGAAGGATTGAAAGCGAGTGAGGAAAACATGGAATATTCTTCAAATTTTTGTGAAACAGATATGGAGGAAAAATCTTTAATTTACGCCAATTTTCACTCCCCACCGCCCCCCCCCCCCCCCCCCCCCCCCCCAAAAAAATTTCCACACCTCTCGAGTTCCTAAACAAAGCATTAAGATCATGACACTCTTTTTATAAAAGATGGGGTAGCTCGAGAATATTCCTAAATGATGCATTATGATTTTAAGGGTGTAAACTGAGTCTATATAAATTTTAAAAAAAAAAAATTTACTTCACATTAGTAGGGGGAAAAACACACATCTATAAATTGGTTAGTTCCATGGAATTGTAACAGGGATAAGAATTTGTCATCAACTTCCAGAAAAAATAGCCACATTCATAGCAATGGAAACAGAATCTTAAGCAAAGATATACCTGTTGTACAACAGCATCACGATAAAACCGATAAGAATGAAGTAGCATCGCCACTCTATCAACTTGCAAGCAGTATATTCTACCATAGCTGCCAAACAGGAGAAGGACCTCTTTTATACTTGCTAATTAGGCACATTTAATCGAAAAGAGGGGGGAAGAAAAGGTACACACATGGTGACAATATAAACATCCTCAGCAGCCAGCACAGGCTTGTTGTTTGCCTCAGTCTTTGCCATGGCCATCTCAAATTTTGGCAATCTAATGATTCCAACAGAAGAAAGCTGAAATAAAAGAGAATTGGTTATTATCTTCACCAAAGAGAGAGAGAGAGAGAGAGAGAGAGAGAGAATTGGTTATTATATACCAGTGACAGAAAATGCAGGAAAGGCTACGCCTCCATTTGTTTCACGGAAAATTAATGCTTCAGAAAATATTTTCCTAATTATGATTGTTTTAATCTCTTACAAAAATGAATAAATGAAAAATAATTTCATAATTCATAAGAACTTTAACAGTGAAATATTTTTTTTCATGAATAGATTATTTCAAGTGATACAAGCAATCTTTTTTAGGAAAACATTTTTCAAATCATTCATTTTCTGTAAAACAAACGGAGCCTACATGTCATATTCTTCCACCAATAGAAAAAAAAACCACACAACTACTTCAGTCAAAGCCTAAAAGGCAAACTTTACCTAACTAAAAGACAGAAAATGACCCCATAATGTCTGAAGTAACTAAATCCAACATAATGTTACTTTGCAGAACAAGAAGATGAGCAACCCAGAATTCACAGACATGAAGTTGCACCAATTCAAAAATAAAGAAAGTAACCAAAAGTTAAAACAAGAAAGCTGAAAAAGAAGAAGAAGAAAATGCTTTTAATCAATCTCCCCTTCTGCTACTGTCTCAATCATAAGCATCAACTCAGGCACACATCTAGAGAAAAAGACATTGCCACTGACATCTTCAAGGCAAAGATTAATACAAAAGACAGCCAAGTCAAAAATTCTCATTTTCATGATCCATATAAGCATACTAACCGACAAAATCGTAAGTATAAACTTGTTGAAAAGCCCTGGAAGTTTCTAAAGTTGAATATGTGGTTCCATCTAATATTAAATGTCTGGGTTAGTCCATGCCCCATGAGAACTACCAAAGTCACCAGATATTGGTTACTTATCCAAGGCGAGCACCAATAATTTTTGTGAGAAAAGTATCTGGATTTGAGTCAAATATAATAAATGGGTGCATAGTAATGAACTTAAAGAGACCTCTCAAGCAATAACGAAAGACTGCTAATGATTCATTAAGACATGCCATATTTTAAGAGGCATACTAAAATCGTGCATGAACTTGCACATACTTTCATAATACAAAGGCCCAAAATAGTCGTGCCACAGGAAGATAGTAAATGGATATGTTTATAACAGGAGTCTAGGACCACATACATGCAACTCTCCCCAAATGACATGCATAGGCATGTTCTGTTAAGTAAAAGTGGAGCATGGAAATTAAAAATGAAACATACTACTTTGATTAGTAATATTTCTTTGGGGAGAAGTATGCTAGAAGTGCTTTCACTTGTGTACAGCACTCATTTTAGTACCACAACTTTTTGCTGGCTCACTTAAGTGCCACTTTTAAAGAGAAAAAAAAAAGATCCTTAAATGCCAACTCTAATTTGAGTCATTGGAAATCTGATATGACAATATTTTATTAATTTCTCAATCCTACATAATTTGCCGGCATGCCTAGTCAACATACAATTCTCTAGACGAGATCTTGTAGCAAGTTAAAAAATGATCACTTCAATGCTAGTCGTTGAAAAAAATGATCATTTCAACGCTAATTGTTGTTAAAAAGTGATCATTTCAGCGCCAATCTTAATGAAAAATTGATAACTTCAATGCCAAAAAAAAACCCCTAAACAATGTCCATAGCAAGTTAAAAAGTAATCACTTCAATGTTAGTCATTATAAAAAAAATGATCACTTCAATGCCAATCATTGTTAAAAAGCGATCATTTCAATGCCAATCTTAATGAAAAAGTGATCACATTATTGCCAAAAAATGCCACATCAGATAAAAATTTTAATTATAAAAGCCACGTAATTTTTCTAATCAGAATTTTTTGCCAAAGGCACTTAAATGATTGTTTTTCTCCGATTTTAGCACTTAAGCGAGCCAGCGAAAAGTTGTGGCAGTAAAGTGAGCGTTGTACACAAATTAAAGCACTTCTAGTATACTTTCCCCCTTTCTTTGATCATCCTAATCACCAATCCTTGCAAAACAGGTATGGATGTCCAAAAAGTTAGAATGCAATAAAATATTTAGGAGAAGAGGTGAAACGAAAACAACATGAGGACATCAAATAAAGAAAGTGCAACCAAATTCTAGGAAGTTTATTCCCTCTCAAAATTAGACTACAAGTTGTTTGAACACAAGCACTTGAGCTCCTGCAGATGAGCAAGTAAGTACAAATGTAATGCTCCTGACGCATTTTCCACCATTTCAAAGCTTGTTGCCAATAAAGGCCACCATTTTAAATAATGGCTGCGATCTCCAAACCGAGAAATGTCCTCATAAAACAGAAAAACGTAAGGGTAGGATAAAAATTACCTGGAATCCAGTGAAAGTCTTGCACTGCATTCCGGAAGCAAGTAGAACCAAACGACTTTCATGTGTGTATACATACCAACTCACATTCAATTTCCTCGTCTCCACCAGATGAAGTGTCTTTGAGTCAGAATTATAAGCAAACAAATCTAGCCCACTGAAACAAGTATAGAAATTTAGAATATTAAATTTTCATCACAGCTAAGAATACAAAAGGAATTCCATGAAAAGAATTGAAAGGTATAAAATGACCCTAAACCTCCAAAACTGCAAGAAAAAGGTACAAATAATATACATGGGACCGGTAAAAGCAACATGGAAACTGAATTGTTTATTTAAAACAGCATGACTGCTACATTATTATTTTATTAAAAAGAAAAGAAGGAATGAAGTCCCAAACTAGTTTCCCTGCAATGGTAAGCTTGAGCCTAGACACAGTACTTCAAATGATAATAGAGCAACATGGGCGCAGCACAGGACATCACCAATGTACCAAGGTCATATATATTTTCAAACAGTAGCATCTCAGTCAGGAATACAACAATGTAATTGCTAGTACTGGATATCAAAAAAGCTGGCAATAGAATCTGAAGAACATTGGCTCAACAATCAAATCAAAAGCTTTTGCCACTACAGTGTGTTTTCAAGAAAACGTCAGGATAACACATTAATGTAGCCAGAGGGATAAACGCCTAATTAAGTTTTGTGCAATTAGTGTGTCATTCTGTGACCAAAGGGAGGCATAAATGATTGGCACTAACGAAAAAGGCAGTATTTCCATCTCATGATTCATATACCCAAAATTGCCACAAAAGTATTTCAACCTGGATGCTGTTTTATCTTGCAAGAAGGAATTTTCACAAAATTTACTCCAACTGCTTCATTTGTACACCTATTAAACAATGTCACAATTTTGAAAGAATTGCATCCTAATGAATTACTGCATAGAAGCAATTAATGCACTAAGTCATTTATGAAAGTATGCCGCCATGCTGAGATGCTCCAAGAATACAGTGAAATAGCACATAATTCTACCTCTTATCTGCCAAAACAGGCCTTTCTTTTTCTGATAAGTCAAAGTACCTAGTCTTTGGATATACCAAGTGTAAGAGCAACAAATAAAATGGTTATAAACTTGATGAACCTAGAAACTTCATATACTCTTCTCCCTGAAGATGGTGTTGTAATCAGGAGAACAAGGTCATTTTATTCTACTCAAAGTAATCAAAGAAATTGAAGCAAAAAGTGAAGTTTATCCATACCTGGTTTTTACGAAAACGATGTCACACAATGGACAGTCAGTCCAAAAAAATCCCAATATATTCTCTGACTCTGATTTGCAAGTGTGACTAAAAGTTTCCCCAGTTTCTCTGTGCTGAAACTGTATTTCATGGTTTGAACGTTGAATAGCAATTAGCTTTCCATCCAAAGAAAAACGAATTGCAAGAATCGGCCCGTCACTTATTGAATCAGATATAGGAGCAGCCGCAGGGTCAAAGGGAACAACTTTCCAGGAGTAAACCTATGTCAGAGTTAAAATAATTAACAGAAGGTAAGAAGAATATATTTAGTTCAGTTAAATGTAAACGAGCATATTGTAAATTTCCTGAATTGAACAGGATTATTCATGTGCATACACTTCCAAAAGACAGGAGTTCCACTTAAAGTTGATTACAATACCTGATCATTGGCTGGTGAAAGAATAATTTTATTACCATCATCATAAAATAAACCCCTAGATCCTGGGATGCTGCAACGCAGAGGTGGCTGCTGAATATAAACGTGTGAAAGCCCACTTGACCCACTCATGCCAACAACAGGATGTGAACTTGATGCTAAACCAGACATCAATAGGCTCCTCGCTGTTCAACCTTGAGAATATAATTATGCCAGGTCTAAGCTCCGCTAATTCATGTAGCGGTTAAAAAAAAAAATTAAGAGTAACCTGATGGATGCACAAATTACCTTTTAGAAAGGATGCTTCAAGCTGCCAATCAGGATTTCACAAACAACAATTGCAGTATACTCACATGTTACCTCAACAGATAGACTGACAGGAGTATGTATTCAACCCTTTCGATTGACAGGAGTACGTAGTCAACCCTTTCGTTGGAGCTATCACAACGAGGAAGAGACATGAGGCAAGAGTGTTTTTCTTAAAGGAAATCATACTAGACGAGATCAAATGCTCAAGATATGAAATATTCCAAATTATCGTACCGTTCTCTGCATGCAACTCTTGAGTGCAAGAAATTCCTTCAAACACATATCATGTTCAACCTCTGGAACCTTTGCTGCAACGCAGCTCCCATACAGTTTTGCCTGCAAATACGGCACTTCATGTCATATTAAGCACTAACAAAGCAGAAGCTCGTATGGACCCCCCTTTTCCCCCAGCCAGACTACTGACCCCGAAAAGGACAGAGAAAAGAAGAACACCCAGAATAAACCAAGATGATATAAATTCCTTCAAAATGTTCAGGATGCAAGACGAAATTGTAAAACCATATTACTCTTCACGAGACTATGAGGAACACCATATCAAATACATCTGCCATGCCAGCAAGCTTAAGCCTCTCCATCAATTAACGTCAAGGCCCCTAAGGGAAAAAAGTGAGCATGGAGTCATCTTTCTAATCATACCATAAGCTTTATCTGATTTTTGCTTAACAGACTTTCTTATGAACATAAGCAAAACTTGTCCAAGTGTGAAGTCTCATCAAGCTTCCACAAACGAGTTGCTTACCAAATTCTATAGTACTTCCTAATACATAACTCATCCTTTTCGTTTAAAAAAGCCAAGTAGAAGAAAATATGGACATTGCCCCAAGATTTGAATCTATGGACGGAGTACCTAATAACCTGACTTCGAAAGTTTTGCACCCTCACGTCACACCGAAGCTGATTACTCTACATTCAAGGAGTAGGCACTAGCGCAGCTTCTTCATGTTATCAATCATTACAAAAAAATAGGTGAGGAATAAGCAAACATCATGGCACTTACTCTAGGTATAGCCAAGGAAAGCACATAGTGCGATACCAGCGAAACCAAACCAAAGGCGACGCTTATACAAAAGGTATAGTCAAGAACCAACCTGGGAAGAACAATTCACCAAGATTCGATTAAGCAGGGAGGTAGTATTCCTCTCCTTCATACCCGCATTCCTGCCAAGAAGACTCGACTACGTTAACATCGACAATTTGGACTCATGTCCATCCCGACCCACGCAAGACCAGAACTTTCATCATCGAAAGGAATTGTCATCGTTAAAATGTCTCGTAAGCTCGCGAACATGACGAAAACATTTCCGGGCCAAAATTAGAAGAAACTATGACTATCGACAAGATCTTTCACCAAAAAACAACTACAAAGGTCGGACGATCGGGGGTTTCCACTTCGGGCAAAGCACGAAGCCCTAAACGAATGCGCACCCCACAGCAGCAATCACCGTCGCCCATATCCACCCCGAGCTGAAATTCTCGCACCGTCGAAGTACGGAGCCGTCGTTCGGAACGTAAATGCGCGGGAGTTGCAGGAATCACCTCTCCGACGTCGGAAACGCCTGCGATTCGATCCGAGACCGGAAGAATCGATCCCGTTCCGCGCCGTGCAGATTCCTCCGGGAAGCGAAACCGCGATGATCGGCTACGGAGAGGTGTAATCGCTCGAGCACCTACCAGTCTCGTTGATTTCCTCCTCCATAAACGAGGCCATTGCGCCGAGCCCCGCCTCGCGCCGCGGAGGCGGGGGCGTTCGCGGGCCGGTCGGACCAAATTCGGGTCGAACCTTTTCGACCTGGGCCCGACACGTCGGGCCTACCGTATTTTGGCCCATATGAAGGCATTTACGTTTCGGGCCGGAGCAAACTGCACCATCGAGCGGGTCCGGAGCGGACTTTTATGGATTTGGAATCTTGTGCCTGACCTGCCGACTTCAACGTCACATCGTACGAATAATTTAAAAAATATTTTTCTAAAAATAATAGCTTCTATCATTTATATAAATGGATAAATAAAAAAATGCTTTCATTATTCATGAAAATGTTTACATACGAATTGTTTTCGATAATAAAGCATTTTCCATCAAATAATTATTTTCAGTAATATAAACGATTGTTTTGAGAAAAATATTTTCAATCTTTCGTGAAACAAATAAATAGTTATTCTATCTCAACAGTTGACAAGATGAGAATCGGGAACTACACTCAATGATTCGAAGATTTAATTTTATGCCTCATGCAAGGTTTCTTTATCTTTGAAATTCTAAAGTTAACCATACTTATATCGATAAATTTCACAAGCAACTGGCACTGAAATCCATTTTCCTTGACATATTGAGTATCTACATCCACACAAAAAATTAGGTTGAGAAAATCGCTCTTGATTTATAGGTTTTATCGTTCGTCGGTATATAAGATGAGACCTTATAATAGGAGTGATCAATTCCTGAACAATTGGTTCCTACTCAGACCAATGTCCCCTAAAATCAAATCGACCGACTGATTTAGTTCAATCTAGTTCCCATATGGGCCAATAGAATGGGTGGCATTTTCATTTTTATTTTTTTTAAATTTGATTTGTCGTTAATGTTCAAGACAAAATTAAAGGTGCTCTTGATAATCAAGGCATTTCTACATTTAGTAAGGTCCATGTAATATTGTAGGTTTCACGGAGATTTGTCCAATTTGTGGCAAAATTTGATTGAAATGATCAGTAACTATTGTGTTTTGATATGTTATTGCCATCTTACTCACATATTTTAGTGAAATGGAATTCATACAACTAGTTCTTGTCTACATGCATGAGTGAAGTGTAAAATGAGAAATGAATCAGGATTTTCTTATAACTTTACACGAAATAAAAATATAAAAATAGTCTTATCCAGATGTTTCGAGGGAGCAGTTCATACCTAAAACTAGAAATTGGACCGAAATTCATCAAAGGAATTATGAACTAGACAGGTACCCAAAAGTCGGCTAACATGATCCAGTTCGAGCGGTTTCTTTTCCTCACTCTTACCTTAAAGTCGGGGAGATTGGAGGTGACCCACGAAGCGAGATCGAATTTTGCGCCTTTTCATATTCAGTGATAACCCTGTCTTCGCCACCAAAATGTTGGGTGAGCAAATAGCAAATCCTGGTGAAGGGTTAAGCGTTTCATTTGAGCATTGATTAGCAGAAGAAACGCTTCGCAGTCGCTGTCCAGGTCTTCTCGCGATCTTCAATTTTATTGACCGACAAGGCTGTTTCAGGGCTCGTCCCTTCCTGTACAGCCCACTACAAGACTTTAATCCCATAGTACAGACAAGTCAGGGTAACCCATATTCAATAAATGCTAATCCAGAGTGAGTTTTTTTTTTTTTTTTAAGGTTAATATCTTAAAAAATCTCAATTTAATATATAAATAACAAATTTATCCCAATTTTTGGCCATCACAAACTCTATAATAGCACATAATTTTTTTACCACAAAAAAACTTGTACTAATATATTTATGACAGATTTGTCCTCCACTAATTTCTATCAAATTGGACAATGTTACCAAAAGCCATAAACCTATATATGTGACAAACGAACTATAAAATCTCAAACTAATACAATCCGTATTATTAAAGTCATTGATTTTAATGAAATTAATTAATGATAAATTTGTGACAAATTTATCAGTTATGGATTTTCGATAGCAAAAAAATCAGTTTAGGATAAATTTATTACACATATATCAGTTTGAGATTTTTTTTGATATTATTATTTTTTTCCATAAAATGAATGACTTGAAAAATATTTTTCAAAAATTATCATTTGAATCGTTTGCAAAAATGAATAAATGGAAAATGTTTTTTTTATCATCCACAAAAATAGTTAAATATAAAATACTATCAATGACGACAACATTTTTTTATTAACTTATTATTTCAAGTGATACAAATAATCATCTATTAGAAACTATTTTTTAATCTTTTATTTTTTGCGAAATAAATGAAGGCTAAAAGAAAAAAAATTCAAAGCACTACTTGTTAAGCAAATGTGGAATGTTTTTATTTTTTTAATTTTGATTAAAGAAAATAGTTTGTGAGAAATTACAAACTTACTTTATATGAGTTCTTAACAAATATCTAGGGGCACTTCTCATTAAAACCTTTGAAAGAAGTGCCCATTTTAAAAAAGAACATATTTTATTAGATTTGAATTTAGAGATTACTCTTTCAACAAGTCTTAATTGTATGAGTTTGTCATATATCTTTGATAAGTTTATTCCAAATGATGATCACATTTCAAAGGTTTTCCATTTAATAATTAAAAAGGAAGAGTGTTTTAATATAGGTTACATAAAAATCCTTTTTTTGTAAATATAAAAAAATCATTTTTTAAGGTTTAATATCCTAAAAAATTCCAAATTTTAGGTCTAGAAAAAACTCACTAAACTGAATATGCAATTGTTTAAAGTGGTTTTTACTTTTTTTTTCTTTTTTCTATATTTTGTGGAATTTTTATTTAATTTTTATTTAATTGAAAATTCCTGAAATTTTTATAAAATAAGTAAATGTCGATATATAGAATCATATTCTATTTATAATAATAATCTCTCCGAATTCATGTAATTTTTTTTTTAAAAGATTTTGAAGGGCCTACCTAGTAAAAGTTAGAACTAGGTACAAAGTTTCCCCAGACAAGCAATTAATGATTTGAAACGACGCAATGCCCACAATTTGAGATATGACAAGGTGCTGCGCCTCCCACAGAGTTCTGCACGAATTTATGGGCCGGGCACAGAGGACAAAAAGAATTAATGATGGAATATTCACCGGATACTCGTAATAAAGTTAAAAAAAAAAAAAATGCAGCTTTGTGTCGTGTCGGTGCTTGCCTAAAGTGGTAATTCTCCTGAACATTTTGATAAATCTTCAATGAGATTTCGAAACGGCTAAAAGGGTGAATTAATCTATATTTGATTATTCTCATATACATATAAAACGCAAAACATAAGCTTTTTCCAAGGAACTTGTGATAGAATATTAAATATTAAATTACGTCTTCACGTAATAACTTCATTTTTTGAAATAATTGATGGCGATTTTACAAAATTTCATGAGATACCAAAGTAAAATGACTATAATTTTATATCTTTCTGATAAAATATTTTCACTTTTAATAGTAGCTTTTTTGGTCGGATACTTTTAATATTAGTTAAAAAAAATCAGAGAAAAATGAGAGGAAGTTATATATTATTAATGGCACACCTTTGACCATCACTGCTTACGATGATTGCACGAGCACCATCGTCATACCGCCGCCGCCGTCAGGGACATCTTTCTCTCAAAAGCTCTCGACATCAATCTCGTCGCTTGTGTGGCGAAGCAAAGCTCAACACGATTGCGTCAAGCTCCACCTCGTCCCTATCGAGGAGCTGATCAACCACGAAAATACAGTCAAATGGTACAATCTCGTGAGCAAGATGACAGATTGGGTCATCAAACGAGACAGCGGATCTGCGTCCATGCCCAATTAAGGATTTTGCTGAGAAAATTACTGTTGCAGTGGTTACCCGAGCAACAAAGAAAGAGAGATTCCCATGTGTTTTCTTTTCATTTGCTTTTCTTTTTTCCCCTTTTAATATATTTTCTTAACCAATAACTTTTATTTTAAGCAAAGGGAATAGAATATAGGATGTATGAATAACCTCACGTCTAAATTATTACATATATTTATGATTATTTATAATAACCGAATCACATACGAAATGAAACCTAAAAATGAAGTTTGAAGAAAATAGATACATTACATGTATGTAACTCGAGCATTTCTTAATCCAATTTGTACAAGCATAGTTAGTGAAATAGTTATCTTACATTGTTAAATTCTTATTGTGCGAGATATAAAGCTTTTCGAAGCAACTAAGATTAAACTTCAATATACTACCCATAAAGACGTTAGACAACTAACAAATTTTTCAAAATTAATCGCGCTCATCAAGTATCTCGGAGGTGCTTATCAACATGATAATTAAAGAGGCCATGGTTAAATTATTCCACCAACTTTGGCCGTCCCTTTTACTTCTGATGGACGGAGGATTTCTTCCCTCCTTCAAATTGAATGGAGGCGACGAGTCCAAACCAACTACCGACCCGGTGAATTGAAGAGCCTCCTCTTCTGGTGGCCTCCATAAATGGACCCCGTCCGCACGAGGTCCTCTCGGGTCTATATAGCAGCGCCCTCCGACCACGGCATGCAACAGTCCAAATCCCGCCCCTCCATCGCTCTCTTCTCTAAGGCTCTAAACTCGTCCCTTGCCTTGGCACGCAGTGGAAGTCAGCACCGCAAGGCCGTCTACGGTTCAGTCATGGCTACCAAGCTTCCCCTCTCCTCACTCTTCCTTCTCCTCGTCCTTCTCCTCTCAGGTAAAAAACCGGATCCCCTTACTCGCTTGAAAAAGTGTTATGTGCATGTGAACCATCACGCCACGTGGCGGTGATAGCTTGAAAAAGTGTTATGTGCATGTGAACCATCACACCACGTGGTGGTGATAGCATGGCGTGACCAACATCCTAATCAATTAGGTTACATCATGTGTCATTGTCGCACAAAATTGTTAGTTTAGACTTGGATCAGGGGCACAAGTCAATGCGGTCTGGTCATTGAGTCTCACTAAAAAGAAAGGGATAAGTACATTGGAAGTCTTAAAATTTGTCATGAAAATGCAATTAAATCCTAAAACTTTTCAAAAAGTGCAATTAAGTTTTAAAACTTTCAAAAAGTGCAATAAAGTTCTAAAACTTATCAAAATGATTCGATCTAAATCCTTCCATTGATTGCATTTTTTGAAATTTTTAGAATTTGATTGCACTTTTTAGACAAGTTTTGAGACTCTATTGAACCTTTTGAAAGTTTTAGAACTTGATTGAACTTTCGTGATAAGTTTTAGAACTTAATTACACTTTTTAAAAGTTTTAAAACGCAATTACATTATAACTTCTAATACACTTATCTCAAAAAGAAAACTTAACACTCCTGTTCAGTAATCAGTCATGTTCATCACATTAAATACAGACCAAGTCCCTGCCATATAATCTTCCCGTTACACCTAATCCAAGCGTGGCCGCATGTTGACCGGACTTTAAAAGTTTGCTTCCAATGCCTCGTCATGTTCAAATCATGGCGAGAACTCGCTTGAAAAGCCATATTATCACACCACGAGCCTCAGTGGTGCTGAAAATCGTGGCAAAACTTGACCCTCTAGGAAAATTCGCCATGTCTTTCTGACTTTCCATTTCTGATTTCCTTGTAGTCGCGTGGAAGCCGCCCATGGCGAGCGCGAATCCGAGGACATGCTCCGTCGAACTGGACTCGAACGGCTGCACTCCCCAGGACTGCGTTGCAAGGTGCGCCGCCCAATACAGTGGGATCGGCGAATGCGCTCATCAGGAGTACGTGAGTAGCTACCACTGCGTTTGCCTCTACGCTTGCCTCTGAAGTGGCTCCCTTTCGTTTCTCTCTGCCTCTCCCGCTTCCTAGACTCTATGAAGCCATCAGTCATCAGGAGAGGAGAGGAGAGGGAGAACTCAATAAACTGATTTGGAATGCAAGTCTGCACTTGCAGATTACCTTCAGTTCAGAATGAGAATGTGTTTAAATTGTTGTTTTGTTTCGAAGAGAGTAAGTGTAACTTGCACTTGGCTTTAGTTTGCTCATGCTTATTAATAAGCTCGTGTTCAAATCACAATATCTCCTGCTTGAGTTAACTTTTCGGAGGCTGCAATTGCCGTCTTGCAAATGGAGTTTGTCTTCCACAATACTCGGGGACAAAACGAAACAATGTGCTTTGTGATAGCCATTTTTGTACATTCGATGTGCTTTCTAGATAAAAAAATATATAGAATTGAACATAGTAAAGTAAGAAAATGAAAGATTTCGTTGCAATTGTTTGTTTGAAAATTTCATGAAAGGATAACTTTATGTTCTTCTCTTCATCGAAACAAGAGGATCGTTATATTTAGTACTAAACCTGTTGAAGAGATGAAATATAACTGATCTTTTTGAATTAGAAGTTGAATCAATCATCAGAAGAGGAGTTAGGCAAAAAATTAGGATACATCTTGGGAAATAAAACTTTCATCAAAGAGAAGCATATGAAATGCTTTCATAAAAAGTCTCACAAAATCAAAAATAACGTTATGATCCTGTAAATAATAGGCCGTTAAGAAAACAGTTAGCGATTATCAATTAAGCGAGTCGGGTTACCAGTTCTCGCTCCACATTTTCAGCTTAGGTTACTTAGTCAATAGGCTCAGCTGAGGGTTCTAAGAATTCATTCAAACTTGTAGCTAATCATGACACATGATAATAAGAGCGTAGGTTTTAGTTTCAGTCTACAACCTCCCCCATTGGCAGTCGGATGTCAATAAGAACTTACATGCGTTACTAGAGTGAGGAGTGAACAAATGTATCATCGAGGCAAGTACAAGTGAACGAGAGTCGGGAAAGAAGATCGAACGCCGACCCAAGAAGAGACCCCTTTAGAGCTATCATCCGGACCATCAATGCTCAAGCAATGATGAAGATACAGGCTAATTCAGCGAGCAGGCTAATTCGAGAGAGAGAGAGAGAGAGAGAGAGAGAGTAAATCAGTCACCAAATCATTGGTCTTGCCAGCACCCCCTTCGAGGCATTTATCGATACAGCCTAAAGCATTTATTAGTCAAGGATGAGTAGGAACCGCCCGCAACAAATGTGACTGGCCAGCACCCCCATCCAACTCTGCGTCGACAGTGTACGTATCTGAGGCTTCCCGAGGCTGCTGGGGCGGCCATTAAAAGCTGTGGTGTCGCGCTCCCTTTCGCCTTCTTTGCAGTAGAGAGAGAGAGAGAGAGAGAGACTGGCACGGCTTGCGATGAGCAATCAATCGCAGCGGCATGCGATGGCGACAGTGGCAGCAAATAGGTGCGACGTTGAAATGAACCAAGGCACAAGCGAAGCCCCAAAAGAAGTATTCCGAGGACAGTATGAATGAATGTTCAATCGGGGCCTGAATCTTTTAGTATTGAATCTTTCACCGAGGCCTAGCCCATCTAAAGTGGGACCTGGGGATGTACAAACCCTTCACTTAAAAGAATAATTGATGTTCTTTTGTTAGTATTGAAATGTATAGCCCGACAATTCTCCCATGTTATTTGATGTGTGATCCAATGAATTTCTTACATCCCATCTGTCTTAAAAGCTTGCACGGAGTGCGCAGAGTATGGAAGAATGATAAGTGAGTATATTGACTTGGGGCAAATGCCTTGCTAAAATTTCTGACATTTTGTGTTATGTATGTGCATTTTCTAAGTACATTATTCAAGTAATTTACATATTTAAAAAAGAAATCATAATGCAAAATTCACCTTTGTTTATTATTACTGTCCCTTTTTTCACTTGTTTTTAATACGGAGAAAGGAAAGAAATATTGACCCTTATTACTGTGCGTAAATGTGATATTTTTTCAACAAAAAAAAAACCAAATTTGGTATTTTATTTATTTATAAAAAATAGTTTGGTATTACAAAAAAGGGAAATTGGTCAATTTTCAAATAGTTAGGGATTAGATGGAACATTAGATGAAAGTTCATGGTCTAAATTGAATAAATTGAAAGCTCGAGTATATGAAATTGAACATTAGATGAAAGTTCATGGTCTAAATTGAGCAAATCGAAAGCTCGAGTATATGAAATTGAACATTAGATGAAAGTTCATGGTCTAAATTAAGCAAATCGAAAACTCGAGAATATGAAATTGAACATTAGATGAAAGTTCATAGATTGAATTGAGCAAATTGAAAGCTCATGAATGAAATTGAACATTAGATAAAAGTTCATAAACCATTTGTGACATTTTCCCATTTGGAATCTTTTACCTGACCTGCCAACTTCAACGTCGCATTGTACAAATAATTTAGAAAATATTTTTCTAAAAATAATCACTTCTATCATTGATAAAAATGGATAAATAAATAAAATGCTTTCATTGTTCGTGAAAATGTTTACATACAAATTGTTTTCGATAATAAAACATTTTCCATCGAATAATTATTTCCAGTGATATAAACCATTGTTTTGAGAAAATTATTTTTCAATCTTTCATTTTTAGCAAAACAAATGAATTAATTATTCTACCTCAACACCTGATAGGATGCAAATCGGGAACTACACTCAATAATTCAAAGATTTAATTTTATGCCTCATGCAAGGTTTCTTTGTCTTTGAAATTCTGAAGTTAGCCATAGTTATATTAGTAAATTTTGCGAGCAATTGCCACCGAAATCAATTTTCCTTGCCATATTGGATATCTATATCCACACAAAAAAATAGGTCGAGAAAACCCCTCTCGATTTACGGGTTTTGTCGTTCGCCAATATATAAGATGAGACCTTACAATAAAGGTGATCAATTCCTGAACGGTTGGTTCATACTCAAACCAATGTCCCCTAAAACCAAACCAATTGACCGATTTAGTTCAAAAGAATTAAATCTTCCGAATATGGACCAAAAGGTCATTGAGCTAGCAATAAATGTTGTTAAAGAAAAGATAATCGAGGAACTAGTAATTCTGTTTCGAGTATATCACGATACTACTTAGATGTGAGTTTACCAACAGGAGTCAATCTCCTAGAGGTAATCGAGCGTCTCTTTGATTTTGAATTCAGTTTACCAAGACTTCAATGAAGAAAAATCAGTTATGATTTTTTACTATAGAACAGAGGCTCACATTCGATTTAGAAAGAGCGATATCAATAACAATAGGTATAAAAACGGATCCGTCCGAAAAACTCTAATAGGTCTACTTTTATCGGCTTGCTCTTCTTGGCTGAGGGGTGAAAACAATGTAATCTCTTATCAAAGAATACAGGGTTATTTACCAACGTATCTACCAAAATAGAAGAAATAACAAGATGATCGGGCCTTACTGAAGGCTTAGGCTTCTATGGGACCGGCTGAAAATCATCGAATAAAGAGAGAGAAATCCACTCTTAGTCGATACCCAGTATCTCCCTTATATAGGGGGAGTTTGGGCCATGCATTTGAAGATCTTTTGAAACTCCATTCGACCAAATGGGCCAATAGAATGGGTGGCATGCTCATTTTTTTCCTTAAAAAAATTGATTTGTTGTTAATGTTCAAGACAAAATTAAAGATGCTCTTGATAATCAAGGCGTTTCTACACTTAGTAAAGTACATGTAATATTGTAGGTTTCACGGAGATTTGTCCAATTTGTGGCAAAATTTGGTTGAAATGAGCAATGATTGCCGTGTTTTGATATATTCGCATATTTGAGTAAAATAGGATTCGTGTGGCCAGTTCTTGTCTACATGCATAAGCGAAGTGTAAAAAGAAACGAATTAGGATTATTTTTATAGCTTTTTAAGAAATAAAAAAAAAATAAAAAAAAAGTCTTATCCGGATGGCTCAAGGGAGCAATTCCATATCTAAAACTAGAAATCGGACCGAAATTCACCAAATGAACTAGGAGCTAGATAGGTGCTAATATGATCCGTTTCGAGCGGTTTCTTTACCTCAACCCTACCTTAGAGTCGAGGAGATTGGAGGTCGCCGACAAAGCGAGATCTGTTCTTGCGCCTTTTCATAGTCAGTGACAACCTGTCTTCGCGACCAAATGTTAGGTGAGCAATAGCAAATCATGGTGAAAGGTTAAGCGTTTCACTTGAGCATTGATTAGCAGGAGAAACGCTTCGGAGTGGACAGCAACGCTGTCCGGGTCTTCTCATGAGCTTTAGTTTTATTGGCCGACAAGGCTGTTTTTGGGCTTGTCCCTTCCTGTAGAGCCCATGACAAGACTTCATCCCATAGTACAGACAAGTCAGGGTAACCCATATTCAATAAATGCTAATCCAGAGTGAGTTTTTTTTTTTTAAAGATTAATATAAAAAATCCCAATTTGATATATACATAATAAATTTATCCCAATTTTTGGCCACCACAAACTCCATACTAGCACATAATTTTTTTATCACATAAAACTCATACTGATATATTTATGATAGATTTGTCCTCTACTAATTTCTAGTAAATTGGACAATATCACCAAAAACCATAAACCTACATATGTGACAAATGGATGATAAAATTTCAAATTAATACATTTATCAACTGTTACGTATTATTAAAGTCATCAATTTTAATGAAACTTAATGAAGGGTAAATTTGTTATAAATGTATCAGTTATGGGTTTTTTATAGTAAAAAAATTAATTTATGATAAATTTGTTATAGGTATATTAGTTTGAGATTTTTTGTGATATTAGCATTTTTTCCACAAAATGAATAAATCAAAAAATATTTTTCAAAAATTATCATTTAAATCATTTGCAAAAATGAATAAACGGAAAGCGTTTTTATCATCCACATAGTTAAATATAAAGTGCTATCAATAATGTCTATATTCTTTTATTAAATAATTATTTCAAACGATACAAATAATCATATATTATAAACTACTTTTTAAATCATTCATTTTTTGCGAAATAAATGGAGGCTAAAAGAAAAAAAAAATCTAAAGCACTTCTTGTTAAGCAAATGCAGAATGTTTTTATTTTTATTTTTTAATTTTTATTGAAGAAAATAGTTGGTGATAAATTACAAACTTACTTTAAACGAGTTCTTAACAAATATCTAGGGGCACTTCTCATTAAAACCTTTGAAAGAAGTGCCCGTTTTAAAAAAGAACATATTTTGTTAGATTTGAATCTAGAGATTACTCTTTCAACGGGTTTTGATTGTATGAGTTCGTCATATATCTTTAATCAGTTTATTCCAAATAATGATCACATTTCAAAGGTTTTCCTTTTAGTAACTAAAAAGGAAGAGCATTTTAATACAAGTTACATAAAAACTCATTTTTAAAGTTTGATATCCCAAACAATCCCAAAGTTTAGGTTTAGAGAAAACTCATGAAACTGAATATATAATTATTCGGAGTGATTTTTACCTTTCGCTTTTTTCTATATTTTCTGGAATTTTTGCGTTGGTTTTTATTTAATTGAAAATTTCTGAATTTTTTATAAAATAAGTAAATATCGATATATAAAATCATATATATTTATAATAATCTCTCAGAATTCATGTAATTTTTTTTTTTAAAGATTTTGTAGGACCTACCTAGTAAAAGTTAGAACTAGGTACAAAGTTTCTCCTAGACAAGCAATCGATGATTCGAAACGGCGCAACGCCCAAAACTGGGGATATGTCAAGGTGCTGCGCTTTTTTCAGAGTTCTGTACGAATTGATGGCCCGTGCACAGGGGAAAAGAAGAATTAACGGTGAAATATTCGCCGCATACTCGTGATAAATTAAAAAATAAAATAAAATGCAGCTTTGTGTCGTGTCGGTGCTTGCCTAAAATGGTAATTCTCCTGAACATTTTAATAAATCTTCAATGAGATTTCGAAACCGCTAGAAGGGTGAATTAATCTACATTTGATTATTCTCATATACATATCAAACGTAAAACATAAGCTTTTGCCAAGGAATTTGTGATAGAATATTAAATATTGAACGCCTTCACATAATAACTTCATCTTTTGAAATAATTGATGGCGATTTTACAAAATTTCATGAGGTACCAAAATAAAATGACTATAAGTTTATATCTTTCCAATAAACCATCGTTGTACCGATGCCACCATCGGGGACATCTTTCTCTCAAAAGATCTCGACATCAATCTCGTCGCTTGTGTGGCGAAGCAAAGCTCAACACGATTGCATCAAGCTCCACCTCATCCCTATCGAGGAGCTGATCAATCACGAAAATACGGTCACACGGTACAATCTTATGAGCAAGATGATAGTTCGGGTCATCAAAGGAGATAGTGGATCCGCGTCCATGCCCAATTAAGGATTTTGCTGAGAAAATTACTATTTTAGTGATTACTCGAGCAACAAAGAATTCTTTTCATTTATTTTTCTTTTTTCCCCTTTCAGTAGATTTTCTTAACCAATAATTTTTATTTTACGCAAGGGGAGTAGAATATAGAATGTATGAATAATCTCCTGTCTAAATTATTACGTACATTTATAATTATTTATGAGAACCGAATCACATACGAAATGAAACCTAAAAATGAGGGTTAAAGAAAATAGATACATTACATGTTTGTAACTCGAGCATTTCTTAATCCAATTTGTACAAACATAGTTAGCGAAATTGCTATCTTACATTGTTAATTAATTCTTATTGTACGAGATATAAAGCTTTTCGAAGCAACTAAGCTTAAACTTCAATATGAATATTTAATATTCAAAGTATAAAATGATGGACATACTGCCCATAAAGACTTGTTAGACAACTAATCTAGAAAAAAAAAAAAACTAACAAATTTTTCAAAATTAATCACGCTCATCGAGTATCTCGGAGGTGCTTATTAACATGATAATTCAATAGGCCACGGTTAAACTATTCCACCAACTTTGGCCGTCCCCTTCACTTCCGATGAACGGAGGATTTCTTTTCTCCTTCAAATTGAATGGAGGCGACAAGTCCAAACCAACTACCGACCCGGTGAATTGAAGAGCCTCCTCTTCTGGTGGCCTCCATAAATGAACCCCCTCCGCACGAGGTTCTCTCGGGTCTATATAGCAGCGGCCTCCCGACCACGGCATGCAACTATCCAAATCCCGCCCCTCTATCGCTCTCTTCTCTGAGGCTCTAAGCTCGTCCCCTGCCTCGGCACGCACTAAAAGTCAGCGCCGCAAGGCCGTCTCGGGTTCAGCCATGGCTACCAAGCTCCCCCTCTCCTCTCTCTTCCTTCTCCTCGTCCTTCTCCTCTCAGGTAAAAAACCAGCTCTCCTTCTTGCGCGAAAAAAGTGTTCTGTGCATGTGACCCGTCATGTCACGTGGCGGCGATAGCACGGCTTAACTGGCATCCTAGTCGGTCGGGTTATATTACATGTCACTGTCGCACGAAGTTGTTAGTTTAGATCTGAATTAGTTAGGGACACATGTCAGTGCGGTCACCGAGTCTCACTAAAAAGAAAACTTATCTCTCCTGTTCTGTTATCTGTCATGTTCATCACATTAAATACAGACCAATCCTCTGCCATATAATCTTCCTGGTACCCCTAATCCAGGCGTGGCCTCACGTTGACCGGACTTAAAAAGTTTGCTTCCAATGCCTCGTCGTGTTCAAATCGATGGCGAGAACTCGCTCGAAAAGCCTCATTATTACACCACGAGCCTCAGTGGTGCTGAAAATCGTGGCAAAACTTGACCCTCTAGGAAAATTTGCCATGTCTTTCTGACTTTCCATTTCTGATTTCCTTGTAGTCGCGTGGATGCCGCCCAAGGCAAGCGCTCAGCCGAGGACTTGCTCCATCGAACTGGACTCGACCGGCTGCAGGCCCCAGGACTGCGTTGCAAGGTGCGCTGCCCAATACCGTGGGATCGGCGAATGCGCTCATCAGGAGTACGTTAGTAACTTCCACTGCGTTTGCCTCTACGCTTGCCTCTGAAATGGCTCCCTTTCGTTTCTCTCTGCCTCTCCCTCTTCTTAGACTCTATGAAGCTATCAGTAATCAAGAGAGGAGAGGGAGAACTCAATAAATTGATTTGGAATGCAAGTCTGTTCACTTGCAGAGTACCTTCAGTTCAGAATGAGAGTGTGTGTTTAAATTGTTCTTTTGTTTCGAAGAGAGGAAGTGTAACTTGTACTTGGCTTTAGTTTGCTCATGCTTATTAATAAGCTCGTGTTCAAATCACAATATCTCCTGCTTGAGTTAACTTTTCGGAGGCTGCAATTGCCATCTTGCAAATGGAGTTTGTCTTCCACAATACTCGGGGACAAAACGAAACAATGTGCATATGTTGAGAAGAGCAAGGGTTCCTTGATCATGCGAATAAGAGAAACTTTGTGATAGCCATTTTTGTACATTGGATGTGCTTTCCGGATAAAGAAATATATAGAATTGAACATAGTCAAGTAAGAAATTAAAAGATTTCGTCGCAATTGTCTTTTTTTTTTTTTTTTGGTAAAGAAGATTTCGTCACAATTGTTTGTTCGGAAATTTCATGAAAAGATAACCATATGTTCTTCTCTTTATCGGAACAATAGGACCGTTATATTCAGTACTAAACTTGTTGAAGAGATGAAATATAACTAATCTTTTCGAATTAGAGGTTGAATCAATCATCAAAAGAGGAGTTAGGCAAAAAATTAGGATACATCCTGGGAAATAAAACTTTCATCGAAGAAAAGCAGATGAAATGCTTCCATAAAAATTCTCATAGAATCAAAAATAATGCTTTCATCCTGTAAATAATAGGCCGTCGAGAATACAGTTAGCGATTATCAATTAAGCAAATTAGGTTACTAGTTCTCGCTCCACATTTTCGGCTTAGATTACTTAATCATTAGACTCAGCTGAGGGTTTCAAATTTACCCTATAACACTGATAAGAATTCATTCAGACTAGTGGCTAATCATTACACACGATAATAAGAGCGTAGGTTTTAGTTTCAGTCTACAACCTCCCCCATTGGCAGTCGGATGTCAATAAGAACTTACATGCGTTACTAGAGTGAGGAGTGAACAAATGTATCATCGAGGCAAGTACAAGTGAACGAGAGTTGGGAAAGAAGATCGAACGCCGACCCAAGAAGAGACCCCTTTCAAGCTATCATCCGGACATCAATGCTCAAACAATGATGAAGATTCTGAGATTGAGCTAACATTCAAAGCAACCGATAATTCAGCGAGCAGGCTAATGCGCGCGCGCGCGCGCGAGAGAGAGAGAGAGAGAGAGAGAGAGAGAGAGTAAATTAGTCACCAAATCATTTGTCTTTTATGATTGATCGATACGACCAAAAGCATTTATCAGTCAAGGACGAGTGGGAACCGCCACGCAACAAATGTGACTGGCCAGCACCCATCAAACTCTGCGTCGACAGTGTACGTATCTGAGGCTTCCCGAGGCTGCTGGGGCGGCCATTACACGCGGTGGTGTCGCGCTCCCTTTAGCCTTCTTTGCAGTTGAGAGAGAGAGAGAGAGAGAGAGAGGGAGACTGGCGCGGCTTGCGATGAGCAATCGATCGCAGCGGCATGCGATGGCGACAGTGGCAGCAATAGGTGCGACGTTGTAACGAACCAAGGCACAAGCGAAGCCCCAAAAGAAGTATTCCGAGGACAGTATAAATGAATGTTCATTCGAGGGCTGAATCTTCTGGTTGTGCACTTCTTACCGAGGCCTCGCCCATCTAAAGTGGGACTTGGGGATATACAAACCCTTCACTTAAAAGAATAATTGATGTTCTTTTGTTATTATTGAAATGTATTGCCCAACAATTCTCCCCTGTTATTTGATGTGTGACCCGGTGAATTTCTTACATCCCATCTGTCTTAAAAGCTTGCGTGGAGTGCGCGGAATATGGAAGAATGATAAGTGAGTATATTAACGTGGGGCAAATGCCTTGCTAAAATTTCTGACATTTTTTGTTATGTACATGCATTTTCTAAGTATCAAATACCTCAACTTTCTAAATTTGGCTCAATGTGGGGCATCTTGTAAGTAGTTATGTAATGTGATTTTGCCGAAGTAGCTCACTTACTCATCAAAAGATAAGTATAATTGGTGATGTGACTTATTTATGCAGTAAAAATCTTATCATCTTTATGTAGTTGTCAAATATGTGTATAATGACGTGATATCATCTCAAAAGGCCCCATTGAATGTCAATGTAGATAATTGATGGCTATTTAACGGCATTAGTGTCCGCGTTAACATCTTCTGTCCTCAATTTTTTTAACAGAGGTCTTTAATTCACTGACATTTGAAATGTTGAGAGTACTTGATTAAACCAAAAAAAAAAAAAATAGGTACTTGATTGTAAAATGAGTAAAAGCTTAGGTACTTCAATCTCATAAGCCCCTTTAAAATTTGAGAAAAAGCCAAATTGTAATGGTAAATATGTTAAACATTTTCCGTGTTTAACAAGTCCATGCCATCTCAACCCAATAAAACATAAATGAAATAGAATTGCTCCTACCACAGCATTTCTTCTCTAAACATGAATTCAAAAACATATTTTCTTTTTCAAATGATAATTACTCCGAATGGCCATATAAGGTAATGCTCATTTCAGAGTAGCTCTTACTCATGAATGACTTAACAGAGGATCTCCCATCCAATGTGGTTGAGATATCTTGGGCACAACAATGACAAAGGTAAGGAGGGGTGGGGATGAGGGAGAAGGAGAGAGAGAGAGAGAATGAAACCAAGATCCAGCGTGATCACAATGTCAATTGGGTGGTTGGATGAGATATAGTTATCTCATAAAACAAGAGGACCTTTATCCTTATTTTTAAGGGTGAGTGAGTAGTCCTTAAATGGGTAGGTTCCAAATCTAGATCTGAAACTTACTATATCCAAATTAGTTCTTAGTTTTTTAAATTTAAAACCTACCTATAAATCCTAGAATCGACCATGTTGATCTGGCCCAGGTCTAGGATCTACCTAAGAACCAACCCATTTCTTTAATTCCTTGAAATGACAAACTTTAGTAAAACACCTCACTATTTACAATCAAGACAAATAGCAACTACAATAAAATGATAAAACAACAAAACAATGAGAAGTATAGTGCAAATCAAACAAAAATGTAAAGTAATTGAGAAATGTCTCACTCATCCCTTAGTCAAGCAAAATGAAAGTTAAAGAAACAATAGAAACTCCAATCCACCAAAAGTAGCAATTCATTAAAAATAAAATAAAAACCATAGTATCTTTAGCTACGTTATTGTGAAGTATTGAGAGCCGTCAACGGCTTGAAAAAATTAAATTCCCTAGACGATACCAAAAGTTGCAAAAGACATCATTCAGCTGCGAAAACAATCATGACTTTCAGTATTGTAGGACAAATAAGTATCATCGAAAGTGCAAGGACTTTGATTGGACAAGTATGAAAGGTGTGCAATTTAGGAGTGAGCTGTTTTGAGGTGGGTATGTTACAATTTTAGGGTGCATATGATCTAGACCTGGAACTTGGAACCTATTCTATAGACTTTGTAACCAAATCAAAATTGGCCGAATAGGGTTGATTCAGTCTGGTCCTAGGGTCTATCCCAATTTGACATTTACATAAGACTTTTTAGAAAAAATATATTGTTAGATAGTCATCATCTAAACTTATCAAATTTACCATCCTAAAAGGAATTAAATCTCCCTTATCCCATATTTAAAAAGGTGAAAATAAATCCACCGGGGATCCTTGAATTATTGTAATTTAATTAGGTCCCTCAACTTTTTATTGTACTATTGGATCCTTAAATCATATGTTTTTCTCAATTCCAGTTGCTCCTTTTGTTAATAAAGTACACAGAAAAAAAAATTGCCAAAGTGGCGTCAAATTACGTCGAGCGATATGATCGAAAAAATTTGAAATGGTTCCCTAGGTACTTTTTATCCCGACAATATTTTGATAGCTTATGGTTACATATATACATACATACATACATACATACATATATATATATGTATATATACAGAAATGCAAGGGCCCAACTCCCTTAATCTTTGGGCATTGGGCCTTTGATTTCTTTAGTTTGTTTGATGGGCCTGATATTCTTCACCAGCAGGCCGCGCGGCCTAATTTGTCGTCGGCTTCTGAGCCCATCTTGAGCAAGGAAATCTTGTGGAAAATCTACATCATCCATCCTAAGGTCTCCATCTCCATGCCACGTCAGCAATCCGAGGATTTTTAATTGAGTTTCGTTCTCCAATGCTTTTCTCACGCCATCAACACATGTGGTCCTTTGCTCAAAAAAAAAAAAAAAAAAAAACACATGTGGTCCTTGGAATATCATAAATTGCATTGACTCACGGCACTTATTTGCTCCTGTCGTTCTCTCTCTCTTGCAATTCGTGCACATAGGCCAAGCATTACTATTTAAATCCATGACCATTTCCATGATTTGAACTCGACAAACCGAGAGATTCAATTTTGAGAAAATTATCCAATCGGTCTTGATCCTGATGTACGGATAGTAGTTTATTTATAAACTTTTCAATTTTGCTAATTTATGTCTTAAATCTCTGCACGAACGTAGGATAAATGATTGTGTTAGTGATTTATGGTGAAAATTCACCATAAGGACAATACTGGAATTTAGAATTAAGCTTTATGACTAAATTTTAAAAATTGAAAGAAATTATTACTAAATTGGCATTGGTGCAATACGTTTAGGATTGATTAGCGAATTTTCCCAAATGAACTTTGCAAATATTTGGAGGATCGACTTCAACCAATTATGACTCTAGCGAAGGTGAACGTCGAACATAAGACCGAGTCATTGTGTCGAAGGCACGAGTTAGCCATTAGTTTCCCAAGGCTTACACAATACCAACATTGAGGCTATATCAAAGAGAACTAATTTTGATAATTATATGTATTTTATCTTTACTATTAGATAAAATAAATAGAACCCTCTCAATTTTATGGGATTATAATTTTTTAGTATCCTCAACTAGTTATTATTTTTCTTATTATTTTCTCTCTCATATTTCTATTTTCAAATTCGAAATTTTTGTATTTCATAGTAACCTTACCAAAAAGTTCATTTCCATATTTCTTCTTTTCGCAAACATGGGCACATATGTTTCATATTGTGTTAAATAATTCAAATATTTTGTAGTAAACCGATTATTCAATATTTATTAGGTGCCAATTTTTTATATACAAGTAACACGTGCGCACTTTTCCTAATTACAGTTATGGCAACTAGGGGTGATCAATTTTACAGGGTTGATTGTTTCCCAATTTTTGGAATCTGGGATCTATCTTATTTGCCCTAGACCAATCGTGGAACTTAACTTATTTTCAATCTAATTCCAAAGTCTACTCGGGAGCATGCTTTTCTTTTGTTCCTTTTTTTGTTGGTTTCATTCTTTTACTATAAAATAATATGAACAATAAAACAGCTCAAAGTAGAACCTGAACAACAAAAATTCCTTGTCCGCCAAAAGTAATAATCTAGAAGATGAACATGTAATCATGCACGACTATAAATGATAAAAAGTTCAAACAATGTACTGTAAAACATAAATTATAAAATTTCTTTATTATTTCATTTATAAAATTTTGCTTTAAATTCTAACCACCTATAAACAAAACAAATAGTATTGTTAATCAATTAACAATAGCTTAAGTGAGGGCGAGTTGAGAACAAGCGAGGATTGTGAGGCTCAAATGAGCAACTGCAAGCCACGAGACACGTGCATGAGAGAGAGAGAGAGAGTTATAAAGTGTTTGAGTGAGATAGGAGCCTTGAAGAGAACATTAAAAAAATAAAAAAGAAAAGAGAGAGAGAGAGAAAATGTTAAGAGAAAAATGTGGGTTAAAAGACTATGAAGTCAATTCCAAAATCAGTCCAATAGGTCTATTGAATCTTCACTTGGAACTAGGAAATGGACCGGTCCCAACAGGAATTTGAATCCGGGCTTGGTTTCAAGATGGTTCGGTCCAATTTTCAGGTAAAACCAATCCAAGTGCACAACCCTAATAGAAACCTACCTCAAAATGTGAGGCAAAAATCGCTATATGTGTAATTCACATACTTATCATCTAAGCAGCGTTGATACCGATATGCGACATGCAATACGACATGCCAACGCATCATCTCTAAAAAAATAGAGTTTTTTGATACGTTGGGACATGTTGTATAGTAAATATATATTTTTATATATACACGATAAATTATAATTTTTATAATTATTTCAACCAAATTAATTTGATTCGAATTCACAAATAAAGAAATAAATAATAAAGTCTAGAATGAATTTACAGTATAAATATTAATCAACCATTTCTTAATATCATTCATTATTTTAATTTAAAAATTCAACTCTATTCCAATAATTCATAAAACTTGGAGAAAAAAAAAACAATTTACATTTTGAACTCGCATATCAAACGTGTTAGAAGAGAAGGGAAAAAAAAACTTGGGGTGAACTGTGTATGGAAGTGAGAGTCAGAAGATAAGAAAATATTATATTTTTATTCTTTCCCCATTTATTATTTTTATTATTATTATTTTTTAATTTCTCACATATATACATTGTGATCTCTCATTTATTTAAAAAAATTTAAAATTGATGTGGCGTGTTGGAACACATGTCGGAATTATATGTCAAAAACTAGTATGTTAGAGTTTCAACTCAGTGCCAGAAAAATTAATCAAATGTCTACTTTTTTGACACGTGTAGATCAAGTGTTGGAGTATTCAATAAACATAGAGGTTTTTGGATAGTGTCGGTACTTCCTAACTTATCATTGAAGGAGAGGAAATATAGCGCCCATAAATGAATATGATGGATTTTGTAAACCAAATGAACAAACTTTGAATATAACTATCAAAGATATCGTATATTTAGTCAATTTTTTTTTTGTGGTAATACTATGAAAAACTCCGAACCAATACACTAATGGCAATTTTAATTCAAACTAAATTTTTTAACACAAAAAACTCAAATTTGGTACATCTGGAACAAATTTACCCATCAAATAGTTCAGTTGGATGACACATGATAATTGACAGGTGTACTAATTTGAAGTTTTACCCTGCGTTTATCACAGGTACACTAATTTATATATATGTTTTTTTTTTTATATTAATCATGTTCAATAGAAACTAATGAATGATAACAAAATATACCAGTTTATGATTTTTATTGGTTAGAAAATTAGTTTAGGGTTAAATTATTATAGATGTACTAATTTTAGCCTTTTTATGGTCAAAAATTTAATTTATGGTAAATTTATTATAAATATATCAATTTGAGAATTTCATGGTATATATATATATATATATATATATATATATATATATATATTTTTTGGGCAATTGATACGCTTTTTGACCTTAAGCTGACCAGCTTTCAAGAGAAATGCTGACTTTAGCGAATATGTGACCAGCCGTGTCCCAATCATATCTGTCTGACTAAATTAGTACTCATTCAAGTGCTAATTGGACTCTAGTTAAAGTGCGTCATTTATTAAAAAATAGAAAAAACAAAGAAAGTTAATGAATTGTGTGATTAAAATCAAAATTCAATAACCAGACTGCAATATGTATTAAAGTTCAACGACCACTTATGAAATTTTCTCCGATGGATTACATAGATGCCTCATCATCCATTCAAAATAATCACCTAGAACAATATACACACACATATAATCGCTTATTTATGAAAGAAATATATTTGCCTCCACACTATGCTGAAGCCGTTTAGTTTGTGCTTTTAATGCAAGATTTTTTTATAGGTCGAATATTTACTTGGATGCTGTCCTGGCAAATATAAGATTTCATTTTTAGAATAGTCAATTATAATCGCCATTTAGTAAGAATGGGCTAAATATAATTTATTTTCTTATTGTAAACAAATACATACATTTATTTTTATCTAAGCTTCACAAGTAAGTACTGACACACGGTGTACTTTTGCTTATTTGCGGGATAAGTACATTATCAGTGTCATAAGTTGTGTACGGCGCTTACTTTAGTGCCAAAAGTTTCTGTCGAATTATTAAGTGTCAAAAAGTTTGAAAAACGCTTACTTTGGTGTCAACTCCGATTTGATTGGTCGGAAATCCAATGTGACCCTTTTTTATTAATTTCTTATGCTAATGTGGCTTGCTGGAGAGTCCAGTTAGCATCTAAAGCAAGAAACGACATTGTCTAGTTATATTTCCCCCCGAATAAGAACCTTAATTTGCCAAATTGAAAGAAATCCCAAATTTCAAACCCTAATTATTGTCGACGAGCCCATAACTCCCCGGACGTGCGCCAGGTGGACGTCTTGACCTCCTCCTCCGTAATCGAAGGACGAGATGATGATGCCGCCTCCGCTAGTGGCTTTCTAATGGACAGATCCAACGATGAACACAAGGTTGAGGAGCCTGGTGGACATTCGTGATGTCTCCCCATGACCTCGAGCCCCGATCGAGGACCTCTTCCCTTATCGCACGATCTTCTACCGGTAGGTTAGGCGGTTGGCTCGATTCCGATTCTATGCGTGACGCCACCACTTGTGTGATGGCTCAATGCTCGACAGTGAAAATATGTCTCGAGTTAGAGGGTTGAGAAGATAAGTCACGCCACAGAGGTCCTGGAAGCAACACGACCTGTGACTCGAAGCTCTAGCTTCATGGAGCCATGACCTCTCGGCCAAGTTGGGGGAATGGGGCTCCGAGTTGTGGCTCGGGTTTGAGCTAGGGACTTCAAACACCACTCACTGCACGTGCATGGTGGTGGAGGGTGGATCATCAATGATGTGGGGCCATCCTTTGTAGATGGACTTGAGCTTTGTGGAGGAGCTCTAGTAGAGGGGAGCAAGGAAGATATTGAAGAAGAAGAAGAAGAAGAAGATATTGAAGAAGAAGGAGCTCTAGTAGACGAGAGCAAGGAAGATATTGAAGAAGGAGGAGGAGGAGGAGGAGAAGAAGGAGAAGGAGAAGGAGGAGGAGGACTAATTTTCTTTCTTCTTCGTTGGACAACTGCCAAGAAAGTCCACATGGATTGATTTTCTAAAAAAAAAAAGTGCACAGTCATATTAAATTTTTAATTTAAAAAAACCATGTCATTTTTTTGTCTGAATTTTTTGCCGAAGGCACTTAAGTGATTATTTTTTCACCAGTTTGACACTTAAGTAATCCGACAAAAACTTTTGGCATCAAATGAGCGCCGTACACAACTTTTGGCATTGATAATGTGCTTTTCCCGCTTATTTACTATTTGAGGTTGTGACCCAGTGGGGGTAGAAGATACCAAATCAAAAAATTTATAAATTTGACACGTGCGGGTTAAAAGTTTAAATTCAAAGTTTTGCTAAATAGATGTATTGTAAAGAATACAAGAGGAGATAATGAATATAATTAACTTCACAGGTTTAATTTCATTTCATTTTGGAGTGTATAGATTTCCTTATTTTAGTGTTATATTCTTCAAACGTCACTTTCATTCAATTTTTTAAATGGAAAAATTAAAACTTGAAATTATCTATATTTTATCCATTATTCAAATTCATTTTGAATAGTAGTATTTTAAAAATAATTTGTTGAGCGACAAATGAGTACATTAAAGCTTACGAAATTTTCTCTTATCTTTTTTCTTTTGGAATCAATTTATTTTCTATTGAATAAATTGCTTTAAAGGATGTACGATATATTAAAAATAATTGGATTTCCAAAGGAAGTCAAAAAAATTGAATGAGATGTCAATATGCAGGCTTCAAATAAGCTAAATCTCTTAACTTCTTTTAAGATAAATATTTGCCATTTTAATATTTATATTTGGTGACTATCAAGCACGAGAGTCGTAACATAACCTATCCTTCGAGTCATACTAATATAATTTTATATTAAGTACATAAGTTGTACGCTTATCCACATGTGAAATTATACTCCATAACATCAATATTATTCATCTAAGAAGATTGTCGAAAGGATAAATGTTTTGAAAGGATATTATTAATTATAATTTTTGAGATATCTTGTCCCTTTCTTGTCGTTTTCAAAGTTAAAATCAATGACAGAAAAAAAATTGAAAGAAATAAATATTGGAGAATATATTTGAAATATTTTCTCTTTAACCATTTTGTTTTCTAGTACTTAAACTCAACAACGTTGAAGAGGAAGCATTACCTCCTATGGGGCCTTCCGTGCCTTTTTTTTTTTAGGGTGGACTCTCATAATACATTCTTTATTTTAATATATTAGTATCGTTGAGCCTTTTGTTGATATAGTACATTTATTAAGTCATGTACTCGACGTTCGAGGAATGTTGAGATTCGTACGAAGCTTTGGACAAAGCAATTAATGTCATTAGGACGAAATACTTTTTCTTTACCCATTTTGTTTTTTGACACTTGAACTTAACAAAATATAAAATTTGAAGATAACAAACTAATAAATCGAAGTTCACTGGTCAACTATAGGCCCCGTGGCAAAAAATATGTCTTGTGTCTTACTATGCGACAATTGTGGAGATAAAGTGAAGTGTCACGCAATGATAAGAGAGGGAAACTCTTTCAAACGGTCTTTAGCTATATAATAAAATTGATGTGATATTAATGTACATTGACAATTAATCCAATGCATATTTTGAACCCTTAACATTCATTATTAAAAGATGTATTTTTAGACATCAAGTAAGATATTTTAAAAATAATTTTTTCTATTGTTCATTTAGTTCCGAACATATTATTATTTGAGATGTCAGTGAGAGGCAATAATTTAATCACTTCTAGGAATATTAGCAATTCATAAACATCCGTGTGACATTCATTTATGAAATGTAACATAATCTTTCCTCTCGTAGGTAAATATCAAAATTGGAAAACATTTTGAAAATTGATTTTCTCATAGGCAACCTTAGAAATTGTCAAATTATTTTAAAAAAATGAAAATATCAACCTTACTTTTCCTAACGAAAGGAATGACTAATTATCATCATGTGGCAAGCTTAGTGCATGATATTTTAACCGTCATCTCATCGGTTATGATTAATTAGCAATGACAATAAGTTAATATATAATTTTTATTTTACGATTAAATGAAAATTACTAATTTGAACATCCTATAAAAAAGTCTGCTATACATAACACAAGTTTAATCTATGATTTTCACGTAGTAGTGATTTTTGAACACCTCTACACGTTCTAACGATATATACTGTTATTTGAAGTTTTTTTTCCTTTTTTTTTCGTGAATAAGGAAAAACATCTTAATTTTTGCTTGAGACTAAACCAAGTTAAAATACTATCATAATTTCTCCCTTCTCAATTTTTTCGTTTTTTTAAATCTTGTTGATGATTGCTATATGCACCTTTTTCTTCATTAATTGATTTTCTCAACTATTTTATGATCGTACTCTAAGCTAGGGGTGTGGAAAAGAACCGGAATCCACTCGAACTGCTTGGAACCGGACCGGAATTGGTCGGAACCGATGGTTCTTGAGGGAATCGATCTAGTTCCCGAGTCCAATTTATGGGAACTGATGGGTACCAGTTCGGTTCCCGGTATCATGGGCAAATCCATCCATCTGCCTACCCGAACCGGACCTATTATATTAAAATAATATATTAATTTTTAATATTAAAAAATGAAATTACAAATTAACAAACCCAAATCAAATAATTAAAAAAATTAATTAAAGTGGGAAAAAAGTCCAAAGCGCACCAAATGGAGAGGCGCTGATCTCCAGTCAAACAAAATGGAGAGGTGTTGAATCTAAGAAGTCCAAAGTGCACCTTGACAAAACGTCGAGCAATTGATGGACAAAAAGCAAGCACGTGAAGAAGCAGGGCTGCAGGAGGAGGAAAAGAAGAATAGGTCAAGCGGCGAAGAACCATCAATTTTGGTTGAAAACCAAAATTGTTTCCCGTCAAGATGATGTTATTATTGTTGTGATACCAATTCCATGGATCCACTCGGGAATCGGACCGGATCGATGGTTCGATTCTCGGGTGGATCCATGTAACTAACGGGTGAATCTCGGTTCCAATTTTTCAGAATCGGTTCTTAACAGAAAGTTTCCGGTTCTAGGTTGGGAATCGCCCGCCCGAACCATGCATGTCCCTACTCTAAGCCTCCGGAGAGTGCAGCTGAATCTGGTTGACCTAAAGGTTTCTATGAAATTATTTCTTCCCTTCAATGGCAAAAACATTTTCTTAGTTGAGGATCTACATGTTTTAAATAAAGTTTACTAATTTGAACATCCAAAAAAAAGTCTGCTATCCATAACACAAGTCTAATATATGATTTTCATGTATGGTGGTTTTTTAATATATACGGACGTTCCAATTATATGTTCTATTATTTTAAGTTCTTTTTTCTTTTCTCTTCTTGATTAAGCAAAAAACATTTTGATTTTCGCTGGAGACTAGCCCGCGTTGAAAAGTTACTATAATTTCTACATTCTCAATTTTTTTTTTTTTGGGGAATTGATAAACGCTATATATGCCTTCTTCTTCATTTATCTATTTTCTCAACTATTTGCTAGAGCACTTTAAATCTCCATCCGACCATATGTTGCTAAAAATTCCAATTTGGATAGTGCAGTCGAAACTTGGTTGACTTAAAGTTTCCTATGGAATGTTTATTTCCCTTTGCTAGTAAAACCATTTTCTCAGTTTATAATTTAAATTTTTAGTTTTCGTAACAATTTAAATAATTAGATTGTGCTACCTATAAAAATACTTTCCATTTTTATATACGATTATAAAAGTTTATCATTGACTTCCCGTCAAGAAAATAAAGACAAAAACGAAACGATGTACAATTTTTTTCCTACAAGTTTGACTTAAATGTGTTTTCTTATTTCTTTTTTTAGATAAGTGATCATGAATTTTAGAACAGACTTTAGACATTCCGAGATTTTCTTTTTCTCCCTCTCTTTTTTCAATGTGTAGAAAAGAAAAAAAAGAAAAAAGAAAAGCCAAACGACGTCGTCTCGAGCTTTTGTTCCCGTACTCTATCCAGTCCTCTCGCCCTCGCCCGTCTCTCTATAAACCTCCTCGCATGGAGAGTGTCGCAGACGCAGCAGAAACCGCCACCCATCGCCACCGCCTCCTCCTCCTCCTCCGCCGCCTACGCCCCGCCACGCGCCGCCCCTGCAAAAAACCGGCTCGGTACCGCTGCAATCTCGAGACTCCGCACAGCAATCGATTTCCCCCGCTCTCTCTCCTTCTCTCCCTCCCTCTCTCTCTCTAAAACCCTAATTCCGCATTTCCTCTGCTCTCGCCGTCTCCTCCGCCGATTCGCTCCAATCAATCGCGGGGGAAAGCCCGCCGCTGCCGTTGCGAGATCCGCGAGGGGGGCCCGTGAATCCTGCGGATTGCTGGTGCGTTACCGCCCCGTAGGGAAGCCTGGCGCGCAGTCTCGTGCCCGTTCATGGCGGATCCGCCGCGCGTCCGCAGCGATAGAGGAGCCGACGCCGCCGCCGCCGCAGCTTTCGTGGATTCGTATTCTTCGATTGAGCTTGGAAGAGTGGAAGATTGCGAGGATTAAAGTATGCTGAGCGTGATTCGCGTGCACTTGCCCTCCGACATACCGATTGTAGGCTGCGAGCTCACACCTTATGTGCTTCTGCGCCGGCCCGACAAGACTATCTCCAATGACGACGTGTCCGACTACGCTCCCCTCGATGGCTACTTCCTGAGATATAAGTGGTGAGGATTTGGTTTCTGTGGAGCTTGTGTAGGGTTTGAAATGGAAGATTTAGTTTCGAGTGCCCTGCTCTGAGTTCTCGAGGATTCTCTATATTTTGGGGTTTCAGCTATCCTTTTTGACCTAGGATACCTGGACCTGGACTGGCAGGTTTTTGGGTATGAGATGGGGTTGGCTTTGTTTACTTGCGTGCAGTAGAGCTGGTATAGTATAAAGTTGTGTGAAATGCTTGTGGCCTCTTGAGTTTACTTGAGTTGGGAATGCTACGTTTATTTGCTCAGTTTTGTGGTCAATCATTGTTTCTTCAATCGACTTCCCTCTCATATTTCTAATCATTGTCTGGTCCCTTTAGGTTCGTTTGTAATGTTCTGTCAGTTGGCTTGCTATGTCTTAATATGTTTTCAACTCATCCTTTCTTAGGGTGCTGGGTCTTTCCCAGAATTATTTATTTATTTTTATTTTTTTGGGGTTGGGGGTGGGGGGGGGGGGGGGGAGGGGGGGCGGGCGTGTGGATTGGCATCATGGAAAGAGAAGTGTAATTACAAATTAAGTCTTAGTGTACTACGTAGGAATTGAACTATAGACTAGAAGAATCAATGCTTATTCAAATTCACATTGTGCATCTCTTTGAGTATAATCTTCATGTCTTTTATATGATATCATTCAAGATTATATTTCGCAGACTTTGTCATGAAACTAGTCTTGAGTAAGGAAAATGATGTTAATCGACCTCCTTTCATCCTAAAGTCTAACTGAATGTAGTTTTCTAATATGGGACTTCTTCACAATGTTTGACTCACTTTAGCATTGTTGCTACTCACATAATCAACTTCTACATGTATATGTTGTGTAGGAAACAACTTTCCATGTTGTAGTTGATTAGGTCGGTAAAGAAGACGCCTTTCTGGCATATAAATTCTCTTGCTTGTGCCAATTATGGTGTCTTTCTGCACCTTGATTGTGACACTTAAATTATGTTCGTTATTAGTTTAATTTTAGTATTAAGGAACTCATCCTTGTCTATTTCTGATTAGATTATGTTCAGTTTAATAATATCCGGTGATGGGAAGGAAATATTGGTTCAAGTGTTTAACTTTATGAATGCAACATATCTAGTTTTCTTTGACTATGTGTCTAGACCCATTTATTGAACGGTCGCTATCAATCTCCACTTTGCAGGTATCGCGTCCAAAGTGACAGAAAAGTTGCCGTTTGTAGTGTGCACCCCTCAGAGCAAGCCACACTGCAGTGCTTGGGTTGCGTAAAGACTAAAATACCTGTTGGTAAAAGCTACCATTGTTCACCAAAATGCTTCTCGGATGCATGGCAGCATCATCGAATTCTACACGACCGAGCTGTGAGTGCTGTAAATGAGAATGGAAATGAAGAGGAAGAGTTATTTGGGCGTTTCAACAGTTCAGGATCTGGAAATATAAGTGCTAGTTTATCTAGTTCTGGATCAAGCCCTAGTCTGGCTAATGGTTCGGCATCTTTATATCCTGCAGCAGCTACTCAGAGGGCTGGTGGTGAAACTTTATTTGAAGTTGGACGATCTAAAACTTACACACCAACAGCTGAAGATATCGGTCACGTTCTGAAGTTTGAGTGTGTTGTGGTAGATGCAGGAACGAAGCTTCCTGTTGGGCATGTCAGCACCATAGTAACTTCTCGTGTCATTCCAGCTCCCTCCCCTAGTCCTCGTCGATTGATTTCAGTCGGTGCAAATGATTTGATGGGACATTTAGATGCTGATGGTCGCATTTCATCGTCAGGAACATTTTCCGTGTTGTCATACAACATTTTGTCTGATATTTATGCCGCAAGTGAATTATACAGTTATTGCCCTTCATGGGCTCTTTCTTGGCCGTATCGCAGACAGAATCTGCTTCGGGAAATTGTTGGTTACTGTGCGGATATTATTTGCCTTCAGGAGGTACAAAAGTGCATGTGCAATCATAATTTTCATCTTATTAGATTGGTATCATTTTTCAAGTTGAGTTGAGGTGCTTCTGGGAACTTGTCTATCTTCATGAGATTCTCTGGTGCTTGAGACATAGTAGTTTTCCTTTTCACCATAAACTGTTCTATTTTTCAAGCTATGACCTTGAACAGGATTTGTTCTATAAGCTCATAAATCTGTGTCATTTTATAAGCTTTTCTGAAGATTGCTAGACATCTGATGTGCGCAGGTTGCACTCCAGGTGTATTCATGGAAGTATTAAGAATTTTTGTTCTGAATAATAAACATCTAAAGCAATTCCTTTTCTTCTTAAATTCCATGTCCAGAAGATGGTTCTTGTGTCAATTGTAAATGTCCCATGTCCTTTCATGGTTCGATTTCCGATGTATGTTTAGGAGATCAATATATAATTGATCCATATGCACAAACCAGATTGACTTGAGTGAAAATTTCCTCCCCCGACTTCCCCCTTTGTCATGTGATTGACGTAAGCTTAGGTTTGGACAATAAATTCCTCTTTTTGTCGTTCTAGATGGAGGTTCTCTGTGTTTTTCTGGTTTGAGTTTGCTATGGGGTATTTTTTTTTTTTTTTTTTTTGGTTTTTGGTTTCATGAGAGCGGGCATGCACAGATTTCTAGGTGCTTAATCATATCTTATGCCATGTTTGATATTTTGAACACTTAGACCTTATAGATCTGAATCACAACTGATCTTAATTGCTCAAATGGAATTATATAGCCCACTGCACTCACAGGGGATGAAGCTCAAGTAATCCTGTGCTATGTCTGATATTTGGGTTTTGCAATAAGTACATATATGATAATTATACTCTACTCTTATTAAATTGCCGAGGAGTCTTGTTAATGGAGAATTATGCTACTAATTAAAATGCTTAAGGAAACTGAGTTTAAATTATGATTATTGAATATGCATGGGTGAGGATATTTTGTCCCTGATCCATCTGTTCGAATGTTTAGAGTTCAAGTATTGGCTTCAGTTTGGAATTGCTAGATGAAGTTGCATAATTTCTAATTGTCACTATAGCTTCTTTTCAGGTTCAAAGTGATCACTTTGAGGAATTTTTTGCCCCTGAATT
Source organism: Eucalyptus camaldulensis (assembly GCA_019915185.1). Classification (NCBI taxonomy): domain Eukaryota; kingdom Viridiplantae; phylum Streptophyta; class Magnoliopsida; order Myrtales; family Myrtaceae; genus Eucalyptus; species Eucalyptus camaldulensis. Next base: position 19,655,431 of record JAHSVA010000005.1, read on the forward strand.
GGAGAAGCATGGCTATTTAGCTTTATATAAAAGAAAGACAAATGAGGTAAGCTTTGTAGTATTTGTTAGTCTCTGTCCAAGGGAGCTTCTTTTATTTTTTGTTTTTGCTATCTACAGGTTTACAGTGGGAATTTCAATGCAATAGATGGTTGTGCAACGTTTTTCCGGCGAGACAGATTTTCCCATGTTAAAAAATATGAGGTCTGGAGTCATAGGCTTGCAAATTTGCATCTCTTCTTTTTTATTTTTTGGTCTCTTGTTTATTTAAAAGATTTAATTGATTGCAGGTTGAATTTAACAAGGCTGCACAGTCTTTGACAGATGCTTTGCTACCTAGTGCCCAAAAGAAAACTGCCTTAAGCAGATTGGTGAAGGTGGCTTGATTTCTGCTTCGATTCAGTTTTTCATCCAGGCAAAAGTTTCTCCATTTGAGCCCTGCAGTCATGTTCATTAACTTCTGCTCGTGTAATTTCCTTCTTCATGGTAGGATAATGTTGCTTTAATAGCTGTTTTGGAAGCAAAGTTCAGTAACCAAGGAGGTGACAATCCTGGGAAAAGGCAGCTTCTATGTGTGGTAAGATGTCTGAAGTCTTATTAGTGCCTCCATAAAACTAGAGAGGAAGTTGTCACCAACCATGCATTTTAATGTTGTTAAATGTAAAACTCCTATTTAGAGAGCTGATCATGAGCTTTGTGTACTTTGAGGCCCTAATTTACAACTGTTCCACTTCTTACAAGATTCAGCATGTCAGTAGCTAAAAAAGCAAGACCACTACATTAATGAGGAATGAAGTCAACATTTGGAGAGATCTTTTTGTAGCACTATCAGTTAGAACCAGCACCTCTGATTACCCTGATTGCTTGCTTTGAACATAGGCCGGGGGGTTTTTAAGTGTTTAAACTCTGAGTGAATGGTGGGTCCTAAATTTGTCTCTTTGTAGTGGGATTGTTTATGCCATGTCATTTTGTGTAACTGATGCCTATTTTTTAGATTCTAGTTTACATTAACAGTGAGCATTAGGCTGTCCATTCCGCACCTCTAAAGCTTTAAACTGGGCTCCGTTTGACAACTTGGCTTACCAGCTTTAACAATGGCAGAGTTAGTAAGGCATATTAGAGAGAGAGGATTTGTATTCGGTACTTATTTCCTTGGGCTTTCCTGAGCTTTGGCAACTAAGATGCTGGATTGTCCATCTAATGTTCATCTCTGGTAGTATTTTCTTTTTACTTCTTTATATGACTTTTTTTTTGGTGTTCTGGTAGAGTAATTTGGCTTAATAGATGCTGGGTTCCATACAGTGGCAAGAATTTTCTACTGACAATTTTTGTTCTTGACTTAGGAAATCGTCATGTTATAATTTCCTCTCACTAGCAACTGTGTTCACCTGCTGCTTGTGTGCAAAAAATGGACATTTGAAAGATTAAGCAAAATTATATTTTGTGAGCAATGTATATATTTATGGAATGAGACAAATATTATGAGATTTGATATCTTGTTAAGAAAGCTGTTATGGGATAGAAAATATTAGATATTTTAATGAGGAACGTGAGAGTTAATTATATAAATTATGAAATTACACATTTGTCCATGGATGTAATTTTAATAAAATAAGTAATTAAAGATATGAGAAGGAAGAAAAAAAGGACTGAGATTTCTTAGCAGTATGAGGCTCTTTTTGCTTTATATTAGAGTATGAAATACTGAAGCTATCCCTTAGATTTGCCTTGGTGGTTTGCGAATTGAGCCTCTTTTGTTGAAGTTGCCTTTTATGGGTTGTTGGAGTTTGACCCTCTATCAAGACTTGGAATGCATGTGCTTCCTTTAGATAGAGACACTTTATAATTATTCTGAGTGGTGGATATGCCGTTATTGTTCACCGATTGTTGGACCTTTGCTGTATCACCTATTCTTTTTCAATAGTTTTAAAAGCTACAGGTGTCAATTTTTCAAAGTAAATTTCTTGCCTTTATCCCTAATATCTTTTAAAGGATTTTTGATGGTTCATTTATACACTTTAATCTATATTCTAACTCATCTTGGGGCTTTATACATCTTGTGACCATTTTATTTTCTTGCTGCTGGAGTGCAGGCCAATACACATGTTAATGTCCCCCATGATCTCAAAGATGTGAAGCTTTGGCAGGTACCTTTCCCATATCTTCATCCTCAGTGTACAATCTGTCTCAGCTATTCCACATTTTCTCCTTTTGAACCTCATTGCCCTTTTTATTGTCATTTTAGATCCACACTCTATTGAAAGGATTGGAAAAAATAGCTGCCAGTGCAGACATTCCAATGTTGGTGTGTGGGGACTTCAATTCAGTTCCTGGAAGGTGGGTAGCTGTCATGACTTTTTGGCCACATGGTTGTAATAAACGGACTTTGATGTGATGACTGTTAATGCTTCTTGCAGTGCTCCTCATGCACTCCTTGCCGAGGGAAAGGTTGATCCCATGCATCTAGATTTAGTGGTTGACCCTCTAAATATCCTGCGTCCCCCTAGCAAGCTGGCTCATCAATTGCCACTGGTAATCTTTTACATGCATAATGACTGTTTTGAAACACAACACTGGGGGCCCCCGGGGGGTGGGGGGGAGGGGGAGGGGGAGGGGGAGAGAGAGAGTCCCCCAAAAGTGGCAGTTACCTGAGAAACAGTTGATATTGCAGGTCAGTGCGTATTCTTCTTTCGCAAGAATGGGAGTTGGTCCTGCTTCAGAACAGCAGAAAAAAAGAATGGACCCCACAACAAATGAACCTTTATTTACAAGCTGCACTAGGGATTTCATTGGCACCCTCGATTACATTTTTTACACAGGTGAAATTGTTTTGTTGATTCTTCTCCTTTTCACATCTAAGTCTTTGCTAATTTGTATCTGGAAAAGAGCTCACCCTTGTATGAATATTTCTTTTGTTGCTGCTGTAGCGGACTCTTTAACGGTGGAGTCCTTACTAGAGCTCTTGGACGAGGAGAGCTTGAGGAAAGACACGGCTCTTCCTTCTCCAGAGTGGTCTTCAGATCATATAGCTTTGTTAGCTGAATTTCGCTGCAATCCTAGACCCAGACGTTGATGTTCCAGGTGGGCAAGCTTGTCTTTTCCTTCGGTTTCTTTTATAGGACTAGAATGTTTGGATGACTTTTGGAGCTGCTTGGTTATCTAAAGATCAGAAACCCTTCCATTGGTTGTTTGAGTGTGTCCTCTGAGACTCTTACTTGGAATTTTCTCATCTCGTAAGCTCCCATGCCATCTAGTAATCTGAACCAACATATTTTGTAATTAGGATTTGTGGTCAGGCAATTTGGTGACCATCTCTTAGCTGAGCTGAGATTTGCTGCGTGATCAACATCTTTCCTCCACAATTCATTTTCTTCATATTGGCGATGTCGATAATCTAGGACTAATTGTGTGTGATGCTGAAGCATTCGTAGGTCAAGCTGGAGACACCAGGGAAAGTTATAAAGAAGCAAATGACTCGACAGCACTCACTTGTTGTAAGAATGGTACATATTCTTTCTGCAATAGTCCCACAGTTGGGGATCCTTGCTGCGATCTTTTTGTATCATCCCCCCTTTTTTTTCATCCACAGAGAAATGACAGTTCATCCTTTAGATGTGTTTACTTCTCTTTTGGGGCTAACAGTAATTCGCTTAGGAATATCCACTTGCTCTTTTGCGTGTACTAGAAAATCCTCGCGCAGCGAGCAGTTGATTATAGTATGCATGCCCCGCTTTTTTTACTGGGTTTTCCACTCTTGGTTAGCCTGTGCAGACACAAGATAATAAATTTGCATGGCAAATTTGGTTGTCTATATCTGAATCTCATGTACTAGTTGAGAGTAGTTGCTCCAAAACCATTCTGAAAAAAGAACTAGAAAGTACTTGAGACTTCAGAGAGAGAGAAAGAGGGAGTTTGTGGCAACTCTTCTTTGTGGGCCTATCTATGATCAATTGAAATTAACCTTGTTTTCAGGTTTGTAACAGGTTTTACTGATTTGATACCACATCCCCTCATCAAGTAATTAGTGAAGAGATATGACGGATTGTGCAATTAGGCTTAGGTAAAGTCTGAACTCTGTCATACCGATTGACTTAAAGTAGATGAGCTTTGATTAATTCGTATGGAACCGCTTACAAAAGTGGTTAGCAATACCATAGAGTTGAAAGTTGGAAAATCGAGGTAGCTAACTTATTTATTTATTTATTTTTATATTAAAATTTTGAACCATCCAAAGTGAGTAGATATATATATTTACTTTTGTAATTCTTGTTAATAGGTCTTGAATAAGCTGACTAATGCGTTGTAATTATTTTGAACTGGAACTACAATGAAATGTTCGATGGTCAACGTATCTAGTAGCGGGTGGAACTCTGATACAGCCTTTGACCAATAGCGTCTCTCAAGACATTTTCAAGGATGTTTTTTTGAAGATCAAAATCATCAGAAATGCATACCGATATTCTGCAATTTGATTGTTCTTGCACCTTCTCGATGTTGTACACAAACTTAGGAAGCACGGTATTGCCTAACATCCCATCCCAATTATGGGTGAGCAGGCGACTTAAGCTGGCTCTCCACGTTTTCAGCGATGTTGAAAACAATTGATCCAGCTATTTTCAGTACTTGTCATTGAAAAAACAGTAGGGGTAATCAACGGAGCTTCATGAATCATAAATGGTGGATGCTACTGTCGTCTCGTCTTTGGCAGAAACCAGAAAGAATTCCGAGAGGATCATTCTGTTTACAAGCAATGGATGGAACATTAAGGCTTTAACGTAGTGCGAGTCGATCGTTGATTTTTCTAGGACATGCGGGTTCAGAATTATCTTTTTCGTTTTTGACTTTGAAGGCTGTAAACCCGTTTGGGCCTCGAACGACACTGATTTGTCCAATTTGTTCAGTTTTGTGCGCTCCGTTGCAGTCATGAAATTGACCAAGGGGTGCTGGATTTATGGGGAAGTGTTAGCATACACAATCACGAGTTCAAATGAAAGTTCTTGGGAGACTACAACTGACAAAGGCTTTGAAATATAACAAAAACTATTGTCGATGTTATTGGCCTTTGTGCATTCATGTTCATTACATATAGTCTCAGGAGGAAAACGAAACAAAAACGTCATCTTCCTATGTGGAAGTGAAATAAAACAAATTAGGAACAAAAGACATGGTTCCTTTTTAAATGCATCATTCCTAGGAAACTTTATATATAGTCCAGTGGAATAACTATAAAAACATCAAGTTGCTGACACTATTTTACGCAAAGTCAGATGACTCATGCGAGAACGTGGACGAGTCAATTCTTTGAAAGTTCATCTGCGGTCAAAATGAAAATAAAAAAAAATGAAATGAGCTTGTACCTGTTACATAGTATTGTGTCATGCAAATTTGTCATTCTTTGACATTCTTCTTACCAAGATATATTCATTGTTAGTGAAATAAATTTGTATATTTACGTAAACTTTCTTTCACTAAAAAGTAAAAACAAAAGTTCTTATTTTGCATAAAATGGGGGAATTTTTGTTCTTATAAGTGTTTCTGATTTTTTTTCCTAACAAATGATAATATCAAGACTCCAAAAGGGCATGTATCCGAATAACACGTGGAAACCAAACTTTTTATATGCTGTGTTCACACTATAGGTAAGTACTTACATGTTTGACGGTTCACATTATTTTTGAACAAAGTGCTAATATTAGCACTTTGTTCAAAACAAAATCTTGATTTATTGCTAATATGTCACTTCAAAATGAACAGTTTATATATAGCTTCTAATCTAAATCTTATCAAGCACACAATCTGACTTTTCCTTCATCAAGGACATCTGAAATTTTCCCAACATCGTTGGCAAGCATATTCACATTTTATTTATTTATTTATAATTCTATGAAATTCGAAAAACATGTTATATTGTAATAGAAAGCCCCCCCCAAAAAAAAAACCTTGTACTTTTGCTTAATTGGAAATAAACAAGCCCTAAAACTTTTTAAGTTGAGGACCTATCCTAGGTCACTAACTGATGAACCTGTCTTTTTCGGGCCATTTTTCATGGCAGATTATAAATATCGATATCTCCATGGATGGACACTTTATAGAGACAGCATCGACCACTAGTAATCCTTTTATTATTGCCAAATTAAGTGCATATCAATCTTCATGTTTATTCAATCTTGGTTAAAAACGACATAGGAATATTCTTAGCCAAAAAAGTTTCTTCTTTTCCATCAGTTGTCATATCTTCAAAAAAAAAAAAAAAAGAAAGATGTGAAGGTAAATTGATACATAAAATTTTTTTTCCAAAAAAGGCCCTGCATTTTTTAACTTCACACTTTACATTATTTAAAACACTACAAAAATAAATGAAAGCAGTTTAATTGCTCTCAATTACCCTTGATCTTAGACATCTCTCCTCTGCATATAAAAGTATCATATGTCAATCTCCTTCTTTTAAAAAATTTCATGCGCAAAAATTACTATTCTGAAAGTGCATTGTTCTAATTTTTTTTAGATAATTCGTCTTTTTTAATGTTGATTGTGGGCATTTTTCATTGGCTTCATTCGACACTCCTACAACTGGTATTAAGCCAAGTGTCTTGCAACAAAGATTATTCCGAGCCTTCAAATTATATTATCTAAAAAAAATTGTCAAATTAAAATGAGGAAAATTGTTTCCGCGTTTAACGTATAGATTCGAAATAACCTTTCGATATTTTCTGTGCTTTTATTCTGAAAGAAAAATTGGAGATTGTGAAGACCATCTATTTTACGTACTCATGTTGCAAGAAAGAAATCATTATTTTTGCTTAAACTTTTAAACTTTTTTTCTGTTTCCTTCTTTTAATTAAGAAGAAAAATGGAAACCGAAAATGTTCTCTTAAATCAGAGGAGTTGTAAATTTCTAGCCAAGTGCATTGTCTACGATAAATTTCCAAATATTTCTCAATTTTTTTATGAAATGATTGGTGAACTAACCGGTCCTTCTAGGACACGTGCAACAGATATATTTGGTAAATTATATTCAAACTATCAACTTGAGCGAAAGCAGCTATAGTATTCGACAATAATCATCAACAGAAAAAGTATATATTCAAAACATTACGTCATGTTCCACTTTCCAAGTAAAAGGAGGACATAAGATTTCATTGTAGGAAATCTCATTTTACATTTAATGCACCATATGAAATTGGGAAATTGAGATTTGTCAAAAGTTGTCCAAACATATAGTTAAAGTTGTCAATATTATGAAAGTGCATAATTCATTAACCTCTTATTCTAATTTTCATCCAATGAGAAAGTCAGGAAAAAAAATAAAAGGAGGGAATCTCAATATATATGACTATATCACACTTTTTCTTTTGCTAAAAAAAAGGAGGGGAGAGGTAGATTGATGCGTACCTAATCATCTATCCATTGTACATCTATTGAATCAAGTTGGATTCGAGGAATGTGGACGATTTCGTTCCAATCCTTGCCAATTTGAGGTTCACATCTTTTGCTCAATTCACCATAGTGTTCGATGCATAATTTTTTTAGGAAAGTGAGGGACTGGATTCTTTGCTTCACAGACAATAAGTAGGGACACCGGATCAAATAAATTAATCTGAGACAAGTATGATTGGTTAGCCATTCGGGAACATTTGTCAAGCTCAGGTAGTCATAGACTAAAAATGATTCCAAAGTGTAAGCCGATCCTTCAAGACATCGGAGCAACTCCATTACTTGTTCGGAGTTATAAAGTACTAGAGTACAAAGATTCAATGGAAAGTTGGACTTATTCTCCAAGGTCAATGCGAGCTTGGAACTAGCAATATTCAAGGACTCTAGGGCTTTTAATTCCTCGAAAGGCAAAAATATTGGTCCCCTACAATTTACCATTTCCAACCTCAAAGGCAAGTCAATCAGCAAGTACCTTCAAACAAAAGTTGGAGATTTGTGCATTCATTGAGTCCCAAAAATTGCAAATTTTCCAGGTATTGTATTCCATTTTCTTGGAAACCCTTTTGCTTTGTTGTATTGTATCGATATCTAAGGCTCACGAGCTTTTCATATTTTTGGGTAAATTGCCTAGCTCTAAGCAACCAATGAGGGATAACTCTAGCAGACTTTATAGGTCACAAATGGTACTCGGAAGCTTCTTCAATAGCTTGTTCCCATATAGACTTAACGATCTCAATTGCTTTAAATTACTTGTGGACCTTGGTAGTTCCTCAAAATTACTATATGAAAAATCCAGATACCGTAAGTGGCTACACTTGGAGATGCATGTTCTAGCAAACTCTTTAGTAATAACTCCATCATTAACTCGGTATTGAAAATAAATGACATGTGGCCTCTTTGAAGTTGGCTTTCTCAAAAAAGGTGGGACTCCATCGAAATTTGAAATTCCCTCTAACAAAGTGCTATAGAATGAAATGCGTTGAACCCCTTTTGAAATCTCACTATTATTTAAGCGAACAATAGAGAAATCATTTTGTGCCACACTCGTTGCAAGAGAATGGACGAAATCGTGTACTAATTCTGCTCCACGCTCCTTAACTTCTTGGATCAAAGATCTCTTCGACAACTCTTTGACGTACTCAATACCAACATCTCCCAATGCTAATTTTTCCCTTTTTGAACTAATGAGTCCTAAAGCCATCCATGACCTAGCTAAAGCAAGCCCTTCATTTGAACTCCTTTGGAAAAAAGTGAAAATGTGGCAAAACAATGTTTTAAGTGGGATGGTAAATGATCATGGCTAAGGTTGAATACCAGCACAATGTCCTTTTTCGCGTCCACTAACTCCCATGTTTCATTGTCCCTTACATGTTTCCAATGCCCATCATCATCCTTAGAATATAGAAGGCTCCTTAGAGTTTTCACAAGGAGAGGAACTTCTTGAGATTTTTTGACAATGTCATTTCCAGTCTCTAGAAGATTAGGACGTGCCCTCTTTTCTTTTTTTTCAAATGCCCATTTTTTGAATAAGTTCATACAGTGTTCATGAGAAAGACCTTTTAGATTATACACTGGATCGGTACCCTTGATAGAAGCAACTTCCACGCTACGAGTAGTCACAATTATCTTACTTTCACTAGCTCCGCCGATTAGCAAATTTCTCACTTCTTTCCATCTATTGCGGTTGTTACTCCAAACATCATTCAAGACAAGTAGAAACTTCTTGTCTTTAATGATGTCTTGTAGAAAGGTTTGAGATTGTCGAATATCTAAGTCACTCAAATTTTGATGAGTTGCATCTTTGATGATTCCTTTGATAGTTTTCTTTAAATCAAAGTCCTCAGTTACGCACACCCATAGTCGCAACTCCGATTGCTTTTTCACCTTGTCTTCATTACAGACTAATTTAGTTAGGGTCGTCTTGCCCATACCTCCTATTCGACGTGTGGACCCCTCAAGTGCCACAACTTTGGCCAAAGGGACACTTAAGTGCCATAACTTACGAAAGGTACACTTAAGTGCCAAAATCGGAGTAAAATGGATCACTTGAGTGCCAATCCGGCCAAAATGCTGACGTGGCATTTTTCCGGCGAAGCGCGCCCAAAATGACGTCGTTTTGCACGCTGACGTGGCCAAAACGGCGTCGTTTTGGGCTGACGTGGAAAAAATAAATAAAAAATTAATTAAATTAAATTTAGTTAAAATATTTAAAAATAATAATTTTAAAATTAAATTTAGTTAAAATATTTTTAAAAAATAATTTAAAAATTTTAAAAACTTAAAAAAATAAAAAAATAAAAAAAAAAGGGAACGGGGGGAGGCGGCTGAGAGCCCTCAGCCGCTACCGCCGTTGCCGCCCCGCTGCCGCCGGGAAGGGCCGGCGACGGCGGTGGGAGGGTCGGCTGGGGTTGCGAGCCCTCGTCGCTGGATCTGGGCGAGGGCTGCGAGCCCTCACTGCTAGATTTGGGGGGGCTCGCGGCCCTCGCCCTAGATCGGGGCGAGGGCTCGCGAGCCCTTGCGCCGGTCGACCGGGGTCGCCAGCCCCTGGCCAGGGCCTGGCGACCCCGGTCGACCCTCCCCTCGTCGTCGCTGGCCCTTCCCGGCGGCGGCAGGGCGGCGGCGGCGGCGGCGGCTGAGGGCTCTCAGTCGCCTCCCCCCGTTCCTTTTTTTTTTTTTAATTTTTTTAAAGTTTTTCAAAGTTTTTTAAAATTTTAAATTATTATTATTTAAATATTTTAACTAAATTTAATTTTAAAATTATTATTTTTAAATATTTTAACTAATTTAATTAATTTTTTAAATTCTTTTACCACGTCAGCCCAAAACGACGCCGTTTTGGCCACGTCAGTGTGCAAGACGATGTCGTTTTGGGCGCGCTTCGCTGGAAAAACGCCACGTTGGCGTTTTGGCCGGATTTTGACCAGAGTGGCACTCAAGTGATCCGTTTTTCTTCGAATGTGGCACTTAAGTGTACCTTTTGTAAATTATGGCATTTAAGTGTCCCTTTAACCAAAGTTATGGTACTTGAAGCGTTCTTTTGCCCCTCCTATTCCAATAATGGGAAACACCGAGAGGTTTCTATCATATGGCCGCATCAACATCTCAATTATATTTTCTTTATTAATATCTCTTCCCATAACATCCAATTGATTTATGAATAAGTCATTTCTTGTGATTATGTATGTCCCACACCATTATCAGCAATCCGCATATTTAGATTGAATTGATCTTTCTCAGTGTAAATCTTGGACAATCTTTCCCGAATCTCCTTGATTTTATGATTGATTTTCGCACGGAACATGAGTGGATTAGAGAGGGAGAAGAAGCAGTGTACCTTCCCTTTGACACTCCCATGGTGACTTATAACCTGCTTTCGTAACGCTTCACATTCGAGATCATCAAGCACGTCCTCCGCATCGTAAAATACATGTTGAAGTAGGTCTAGCCACACTTGCAAACTGTTGCTCTTCGCCTGCCGTGCCTCAGCATCTGACAACACTGCCTTAATGGCAGTCAACGTCTCTCTAAGTTCACGGATTTGATTTTCAATGCTGTAAATAGCGACGGCTTCTTGGAGCGCCGATGCTGCTATCTTTCCCAGCACATTTTCTGCAATATTGAAAAGCAGTGATTGGGCCATGCTGAGTAATGAGGAAATTGATTTGAGGCGACAAAGAACACACAATGGGTTTGTTTGGTAACACTCCCGAGGACAACTGATTTTGTTTTTTTATTTGGATGACTAAAAAAAGAATAGAAATCCATTTAGTAAATTCTTTATTCCTGAAAACAAAAATTAGTTTTTTTTTTTCATAGAGATTTATAATAGAATCAAGAAGTAAGAAAAAGTTATTTTTCTCTTTCTTTTTTTTTTCTCTTTCCTTCTCTTCTTCTTCTTCCTTTTGGCTGGTTGCCGGCCTCGGTCATGTTTGGTGATTGGCTAGACGAGGGCCAACAACCTTGCTGGAGTGTTGCTGGCTTGTAGTGACGCCAAGCCTCACTAGGCCACCTCTAGGTTAGCGTCGCTTGGCAATGGCTTGGCGAGGTCAAGCCCCGTCAGTGGCTAGGAGAGCTCCACCTTGCTAGATCTAGGCTAGGCTCGGCCTTGCGAGGCTAGGGTGAGGCTAACCTCGCGTCACCTAGGTGAGGTCGAGCCTCGCCCAGATCAGGCGAGGCTAAGCCTAGCCTTGGCCAGGTGAGCCTTCGACGAGCTCGTTGGATCTCGCCCAGCTAGTTGCCGGCCACGGCACTACCAAGAAGGAGGAAGAAGAAGAGAAAAAGAAAAAGAAAAAAGAGAAAAGAGAAAAATATAATAGACTTATTAAAAAATTTAAGAATCCTACTAAACACATTTCTATTTCGGGAATAAAATCGAAAAAAAAATTATTTTTGATAAAAAATTATTTCTGAAAATAAAATCGTTACCAAACGCGCCCGGTAAATGTTGTGAGTTAGCTGCCGTGATGATGACTTCCTCACGTATGGATGAAAGGGAGGTTTTTTCCTGCCTTTCCCTATGAACGGAAAGGACCGGCGAATGCCGCTCAACGGAAACACGCGTTCCACCCTTTCTTCATCTAACTTTCCTGGGACCAATAAAGAATCGAGATTAGATTAAAGATCCAACGGTGTCTCTTTTCAGTGTCTGTTCTTCACTTTCTGTACATGATTTACCTAAAAATATCTGTCCGTGTCGCCTAGAGTAATCAGTCAACAAAAAATTCTGTCATATCTATTAACAATAGATGCCTAAGCATTTTCCTTGATGATTAGGATACTTTTTTATTTATTTATCAATTTTGTAAGTAATATAAGCAGATCATTTTTAATTAGGAAGATATTTTCTAATTGGTTGATTTTCCGCAAAACAAATTCACTCTCAATATAAATATATTTTTTATTCATTTTATACAGCTTTCTCGTTTTAGAGATGATCTTGAATAATAAGGAGGTCATGAAACTCTTCCACAGCAAAGTCGCAAGTGTTGGATTAATTATTCATCTGTCAGGCTGGTAACGCAATGCCGTGAAGACGGTGCAAAAAAAATTAAGCCTCGGCTTGGTCGTGCTTAAATTTTCTAAATGCCGTGTGATTCACTTCCCGACCTTTGAACTAGTCAGTTGGAAAACAATAATGAATGAAAGGGACCAAAAGAGTTTCAAAAAAAAGGGAAGAACACATTTTTCATCAATATTTGTCCCTAATCTTTACCGCAACAAGAATTCACCTAGGGGCTTTTAGATAATTGTAATTAGGAAACTTTAGAAAATGGATCAATAATTTAACGTTAGGTAACAAATATCATAAACTTCTTTCTTTTTGGCCTTTCGTTTTTTATGGGTTTTTTTTTTAGGGTGGTTGATTGATTAAACGATTACAAAGCGCATTATCAGCCATAAAAGCCAAAGGCAATAAATTAAATTGGTTTTTGAGGGTGGTCATTTCATTTGTTCCCATGGCTTTATGTTCCCTTCAGGCCCACCACATGACGCGTGCTTGTACAAGACCCATCCCACTTTTGTAGACGACGCTTCTCCGGAAAGAGAGAGCATTCCAAGATGCGACAAGCGCTGCTTCCGCGAATCTTCTCCGAATTTAGATATCAACCCGATAGCTGTTGGCCAAACATTGGAAATATCGCAGATGTTAGCTCAATATCCAAGGTCCAATGTATCTGATTGAGTGGCTTTGATCAAGCCTCGACTAATAGCGTGTCTCGAGACTTTTTCAACAATTTTCTTTCGATAAAAATCATCAATAATGCATACCCATATTCAGAAATAGGGGTATCAAGGGAGCTTCATGAACTGCACCCGAATGGCGACTTAGTCATCTTTGGTGAGCGATCATTATGGCTATACTAAAAACCTTTCCAACGGAAAGCACCATTCTGTTATATAAGCAATGGACCGAACGTTAAGGTTTTAATATGGTGCAAGTCCACCAGTGGTTCTTCTATGACATATGGGTCAATAGTTATCTTTTTGTATTCCTACTTTCAAGCTGAAGATCCGTTTCAGTTTCGAATGACACCGATTTGGCTAAATCAACGAACTGAGCCCTCTTGATCTCATTCTCTTCTTTAGGTTGTCTAATTTGGGCAGCTCTGTGCACTGCAGTGTAGTCATCAAATCGATTAAGGAGATGCTCAATTTACGAGGAACTGTAGCATACATAACAGATAAAAACACTACAAATGTTATAACTTTTATATGATGTTCACTTGAATGTCATAACTTTTTTTTTTCTTTTATTACAATCATTGAGTGTCGTATTGATTATCGGTGATTTGTATAGCTAGAAAAAGCAATGAGGCATTAATCTAATATAAATATGCTAACGTGGCTCGCCAAAGATATGAAGACATTAAAAGAGTGCATACCTGATGACGTTTTGGCCATTTTGCTGCCCCAAATTGATTTGAGGATGAAATCCTAACTTAACCGAAAGGATTTCAATTTTTTTCAGAGTAATTATGTTTGAGTATCGATTTTGCCATTTGATTCCAAGGGGGAAGAAAAGAAAACCAAAACGTATTGTTGATTTTTGATACAAATTCGTCCATAACGGAACGAAAAGACTCAACCGGAAATAGAGAAAGAACCAATCAGTCAAGCAGAAGAAGAGATCGAAGTAAAACTCTGATCGGTCTCTCGGTTTATCTCGAAATTTGGACGACCTCATCTTGAAGGAGGAAGAATGATAGGAGTGTTGGAAATTAAACCACAGAAACTCAAACTATTTGTTATAATCAGAATATCAATGTAAATAAAACAATAACAGCTATATAATATCATTCTTTTTATGTAAACTTACAACTCTTGGAGAAGAATAAAATAAGATATCCTGGAAAAATAACATAAAATTGGAGGTGAGGTATGGATAACCGAATCTCCTTAAGGCGATTAGTTCCTGCCAAAAGTGCTCCGCAGATTCACGAACTATGCCTCCAACGATACAACACCTCGAACATGTTTGGATTAGCACTATGCAAACAGGACTCAGTCGAACCGTTCAATTGAATCAGTACACTTAGGAAAAATAGAAGAGTAGAAAAGTATATCAAAGTCTTTTTGGAATGGATTCAGAAAAACCAAAACCAAAAACCAAAACCCCCATGAAGCTCTATGTTCCTATCTATATATAGAGATTTTTAGTTCATGTACTAAAGAGATACATGAATTAAATAGACACGTGTATCTAGGAGATTCATGAATAAAGAGATACGTGAATCCAAGAGATTCATGTATCCAAAGATACGTGAATTCAAGAGATTCATGAACTCAATAAATACATGAACTAAACGATACATGAATTTAAGAAATTCATGAATTCAATAGATACATGAACATAAAAGTATAGGAAATTCATTAATCCAAAAAGAGATACGTGAACAGAAAAAACGTATCTTAATTTATTGGCTTCCGTTGATCCATTAACCATAATTATAACAATCCCCCACATTAATGGATCAACAAAACATTTTTGACTCGAAGGAATCTGAGCATGCTTGTTGAAATAAACCGCATCAAGATAGGTAGCTTTTGCTTTGAATCTTCTTTAGTGAAAGCTTATCGGACTTACTTAACTAGTCGATGGACTAAGCCTTGAATCGTCAATTTTTGTGTAAGCCTAGACAATAAACCTCAAACGGAGTATTTCCAATTCAAGATTGGTTCTCGGTTGTGTTCGTTCTTTCGCCCCCGAACCTCTCAGGATTCATGCGTGCTTTAGAAAATCTAGCTTTTAAAGATTTTCATAGAGTCGGCCAGCTCCACACATATAGGTGCATTCCTATTAAAGATATTCTACCTTATCTTACTTGGATGTTATTTGGATGTTACATTCCAAGTTATAAGAATCATTAAACGCATAGCGTACCCTTAATAACACTGTAGGAAAGCACTGTTGCATTATAGGAATGGGAGACAGTGCTTACACTAGAGTTTCCAAAATTTACGTTGTCCTATTGAACCTAGTCCATGGGATCTCCAGTCGTATAGGTTAGGTTTCCACCCTGGAATCTCTTTATTGGGTTAAGGCTCTTAAACCCATTCCCCTCGATGCGCAGTTTATCTACTCTCTTGACAAACCTTTTGTCAGCGAATCCGCAATATTTTCTTTTGACTTAACAAAGTCTAAATAAATGATTCCATTTGAGAGCAATTGCCTTACGGTGTTATGTCTACGACGAATATGTCTAGACTTACCGTTATAAATCACATTATGCACCCCCACACTTTTAGAAAATTGTAGGATGATAACTTTCAATTCCATAATTCGTATGGAGTTTTACCTACCTCTTTGTGGGGTATTTTATTAAGAATAAAATTTGCAGTTAAAACTGCCCCCCCACAAGTTCTGAGGTAAACTTGAACTTAAAACCATGGCATTAGCCATCTCCTTTAGTGTCATGTTCAATCGTTTAACAACTCCATTTTGTTGTGGAGTATAAGGTGCAGTCGTTTGGATAATTATTCCAAAACTAGCACAAAACTCTTTCAAATTGATAGAATTGTATTCTCCTCCTCTATCGGACCTAAACACTTTGATTCGTTTATCAAGTTGGTTTTCAACTTCATTTTTATACTTGACAAACATGCTCATAGTCTCATCTTTGCTAGTTAGTAAATAGACATAGCAAAATCTAGTACAATCATCTACAAATGTGATGAAGTACTTCTTTCCAGCTCTACATTCTACAAACTTTAAATCACATAGATCACTATGAATTAATTGTAAAGGTTCACTTGTTCTTTCAATGAATTTGAAAGGTTTCTTAGCAAACTTGGCCTCAACACAAGTCTCACACTTGTAACGGGCATCCAACTCAAATCTTGGAATTAACCCCAAGTTTGTTATTCTCTTCATTGTACCATAGTTTACATGTCATAATCTACCATGCCATAGATAAGGAGACACAACAGTGTAAACTGAAGACTTTTCTTTATTAATAGTCTTTGGGTACACATACTTTGAGTTTACATCAATGACAGCCACATTGGCCTTAAATAGGTCATTACACAAGTACCATTTCCCCACATACATCCCTCATTTTGAAAGTACAAACTTGTCAGATTCAAATATAACTTTGAAACCCTTCTTGACAAGTATAGGGCCAGAAATTAGATTTTTCTGAATCTCCGGTACATGCAGCACATTCAGCAGGGCGACCTCCTTGCCAAATGTAAACTTCAGGATCACCTTTCCTCTTCTGGCAATTTTTGCTGATGCAGAGTTAGCCATATAAAGCTTCTTATCTTCTTCAGCCTTCTCATAAGATGAGAACATGTGTTTATCTGCACATATGTGATTTGTGGCACTCGTGTCTAGCCACCAGTTATTAGTGTTCGACACCAGAGATGCTTTGGACATTATCACAGCAGACAGTTTCTCAATATTGTCATGTTCTGTCAAATTTAGTTGCTGGGATGCACCTTCGTTCTTGCCTTTTTTCGGGCGCTTCTTGCAATCCTTAGCACGATGGCTAGGCTTATTGCATATAAAACACGTCCCTTGGAATTTCTGGAATTGCTCTTTCTACTTGCCTTTTCCTTGAAAAGACATCTTCCTTTTTCTATCTTACTTGGATTTGGAAGATTCCACAACATTGGCCTTTGGCTCAGAAGAAGGATTCGCACTCCTTCTATTGTCTTCCTCGATTCTGAGGCGCAGAATGAGATCTTCAAGGCTCATCTCCTTCCGTTTGTGCTTCAAATAATTTTTGAAGTCTGACCAGCTCGGAGGTAATTTCTCAATCATGGCCGCCACTTGGAATGATTCACTAAGTATCATTCCCTTAGCCGAGATGTCACTCAGAATTAATTGCAATTCTTGAACCTGACTCATGACAGATTTAGAATCCACCATCTTGTAGTCCAAGAATTTGGCAACCACAACGGCATCCTCAGTTTTGTATTTTTTCTCTAAGGACTCCCATAACTGTTTAGCGGATTCAATATTACAATAAACATTATAAAGAGAATTCACTAAACAGTTAAGGATATAATTTCGGCATAAGAAGTCCCCATGCTTCCAAGCCTCCAACACACTGAGCGTCGTGACATCTTGCTCATTTGGACTAATTATCGGGCACACCTCCGATAAATATTTCGTCAGATTGAGCATGGTCAGATAGAAGAACATCTTCCGCTGCCACTGTTTAAAGCCCACTCCGGTGAATTTCTCCGGTTTCTCATTAGCTGTAACTGGAGGCGTTGCCATCACAGTAGGTAAAGTTCGTTGAACCATCCCTTCAGAAATTGAGCCAAAAGCCATTTGGCTTGTACTGTTCTAAAAAACAATCCTAGGCATACCAGTCGTATGACTTGTACTCGCACCACCAAAATTGATGTTAGCCCAAGGGCCCATAGCATTGGTTGCTATAAATTCAAACCCTGAGGGTTGAACATCTTCCATAGCAACGGTTGAATCGACCATAGGAACATCTCCAGAAACATTCGGGACATTGAAGGGCACTTGGTTGTTTCCAGCCATCTCAACAATCTGACAAGAACAACAAACAGTGAGTGAACTAATCGCCTTAAGATTGTTGGAAAATAATCCAAAAGAAAACACAAACTGTTTGTTGTAATCAAAACATCAATGTAAAGAAAATAATAACAACTATATAATATCCTTCTTTTTATGTAAACTTACAATTCTTGGAGAAGAATAAAATAAGATATCATTGAAAAATAACATAAAATTGGAGGTAAGGTACGGATAACTGAATCTCCTTAAGGCGATTAGTTCCTGCCAAAGGTGCTCCGTAGATTCACGAACTATGCCTCCCAAGATACAACACCTCGAGTCTGTTTGGATTAGTACTATGCAAACAGAACTCAGTCGAACCGTTCAATTGAACCAGCACACTTAGGAAAAACAGAAGAGTAGAGAAGTATATCAAAGTCTTTTTGGAATGAATTCAGAAAAACCAAAACCAAAAACCAAAACCCCCATGAAGCTCTATGTTCCTATCTATATATAGAGATTTTTAGTTCATGTACTAAAGAGATACATGAATTAAATAGACGCGTGTATCCATCCAGGAGATTCATGAATAAAGAGAAACGTGAATCCAAGAGATTCATGAATCCAAAGATATGTGAATTTAAGAGATTCATGAATTCAAAAGATTCATAAACTCAATAAATACATGAACTAAATGATACATGAATTTAAGAAATTCATGAATTCAATAGATACGTGAACATAAAAGTATAGGAAATTCATGAATTCAAAAAGAGATACGTGAATAGAAAAAATGTATCTTAATTTATTGGCTTCCGTTGATCCATTAACCATAATTATAACCATAATTACAACAAGGAGAACCAAAAGTCCGCGAACTATTGTTCTTGCCCTACTTTTGCGCAATCGAACCCACCATGGATGTCCTTTACGGGAACAAGGTCTGCGGCAACAGCGAAGATGAGCCCATGAAGAACATGATCCCCCACTATCAGCAGTACATCGACCTGATTGGCATTGGCCACGAGGAGGCTGAGTCGCAAATGTGTGTCTATGAGAGAGAGAGAGAGAGAGAGAGAGAGACTTACATGTTATAGTAGCAACTTCACCGCTTACAGAAGATAGATTTTCAGCTTTCCACCCACTTAATGTTTTTGTGTACTTTGTGATAATAGGCTAGTAAGTTCTTCGAGTAACTCGTGACATCCTTAGAAAAGAAGAATTTAGATTTAGTGTCAATAACCTTCTAACTTGCAGCATCACAGAAGGAGTCAAGACACTATCTAATAACCTGCATTTAATAAACAGAGGCTTCAACGAATAATGGGAGATTATCCGTGAACATCAGATGAGAGATCACACGACTTCGTTGACGAGTTCGAAGTGGCTTCCGGTCACCCTTTTCAACCAAATCCATGATTAAGTGAAAAAACCGCTCCATACAAAGGAGAAAGATGGAAAGCAAAAGCAGATCCCCTCGTCTGACATCCTTTTAGGTTGGAACGCTTCTGTTAGTTCCCCATTCCAAATAGTTGCATACTGTTAGTCAAAATACATGGCGTGATGAGATCCAGTATGAACCAGGAAGTCCAGCCATGTAAAGTTGACATGAATGAATTCCCATCTCATCCTGTCCTACGTCTTCTTAATATCTACATTGACTAGCATGTGATTGACTAGCATGTGGCCTTTCTTCCCCTTCATTTTGCACATTGAATCAATAATTCCTGTGAAATGATGATATTATCTTGGATTGGCGGTCTGTAAATTGGATGAAATTGATTCAGGCTATTTGGTTTAAGACGAAGAAGAACGTGCAGTGTCTTCTTTTTATATGAGTTATTTACTATGGTGATAACTTAGCTTGCAATTGGATGAAAGGAAGGTTCTTTCCCTCCGAGTGGCCTGCAGGTTAATAGAAACATGCCTTCTACCTTTTCTTTTATCTTACTTTCCAGGGAACAATCAAGAATTCAGAGTACTTCAAAGATCCAAGAGGGTCTCTTCAAAGTGTCTATTCTTTACTTCTTCTGTATGTAATTTACCTAAAAATAATTGTCTACGTTGCTTTGACTAATTAGTCGACCAAAAATGCTTTCATAAATACTTTCATAATCAATAATAATCTATGCCACGTTTTCATATTGATGATGAAAATACTTCTTTTTTTTACAATTCAATTTTGTAAGCAATATAAACATTTTTTTTAGTTAGAAAAATATTTTCTAAATAGTTGATTTTCCATGAAACAAATGCGCCCATGATATGTGAATAAGTTCACCCCATTGTATATGATTTTCTCTGCATTTCATTGAAGGGGGCCCAGACTAATGGGGAAAATTGTCCAAAAAGTCATAGATCTATTGCACATTTGCCAATTCAGTTCTAAACCTTTTCACTTTTTGTTGATTTAGTTCATCTGGCTAATTTTCGCCAAAAAATGCTAACGTGGACACTAGTGGTGTTATGTAGGATCGCCGGTGCTGACGTTGACAATTTTTAATAATATTTTAATATTTTTTGAATTATTTTTTTTTTGTTTTTTTGTTTTGGCTTTCTTGGCCTTTTTTGGTGACTGGCCGGCTAAAAATTGTCCACGTTAGCACCAACGATCCTACGTGGCACCGCTGGTGTCCACGTCAGTATCTTCTTGCTAAAATTGGCCGAATGGACTGAATCAGCAATAAGTGAAAATGTTTAGGACTGAAATGGCAAAAATGCAATAGATTTATGATTTTTTGGACAATTCTCCCAAAATAATGAGGAGGTTACGAAAAGAATTACTGACCAAAGTGAAAGACAAAGTCTAGTTGGCATCCGAAGTGATCGAATAAAAAATAAGATGGAACAACATGGAAGAATGAAATCTAATTCTGCCTCAAACATTTGAACCAAAAGGCTACCTCAGTTTCTATAACTTCTCTTCCATGCCAATCAAAACAAGCAAAGAATCGCAAGATAGCTTATAGCGATGGTGTATATGCATAAAGCAAAGTGAAACAAAGTGAGATATGGACAAGACTTTGTCTGGACCGTGGAATGAACTCTTTGGTGATGCTTTGGTCCATCAGTTTTGAAATTTTTAATTAATAGAATGCAATATAACTTAAATGCAAAGTAAAATACTGATATTCCAATTTCGTCTTTTTTCTTTTGTACATCTCCTCTCTTTTTACATCTATCATGGTGATATTTCAATTTTCCTTATATTCTTTTTTTTTTCTTTTGTGGTTTAAGATAATGTTGGGTCGTCTATCCGAAACTCAATATTGATTCCTCTCTCTCTCTCTCTCTCTCTCTCTCTGTCTCTCTCTCTCTCTCTCTCTGGTTTATCTTATTAATGAAATGATCGGTAATCTTTTCAACTTCGGCACATTAGACTGCTCTCTATTATTTAATCCATGTCCCGTTCCGTCTCTAATTATTTGTCTATTTACTTTCTACGGACCATCATGGATTGAACTCTTTTGTGATTTATCGGTTCGTAACTCTTAATTTTCTTACTTAATAGAGTCCAATATTATTGTAGAGGCAAAGTACAATACTAATATTCCAATTTTGCCTTCTTTTTGTGTCTCCTCTCTTTTCACATCTATCAAGGTAATATTCCAATTTGTCTTCTCTTTTTAGAAGGTGTGAGTTATGGAATTTCAACTCGAAATTGATATCTGAAAAACAATAATCATGTGAGGTTTAAATGTTTAATGTTTGCTTGGCTTAGAAAAATTCACAATTAACAGAGCAACATCAACAAAAACAAGGGCAAGCTCTCAATACATTAATTATACATGCTTGGCCTTCTTAATCAAGAGATGGATGGCAAAGTAATAGGGCAGAACAACGGTAAATATCTATCTGAAAATAATTTCATAGACATAAGGCAAAGGTGTGCTTAGTTCTTCAACTATTGGATAGTTTTGGCACGGTAATGAAAAGTTTACGCTTTATCTCTGGCCACATCATCTTTTCAAAGGTTTCTTTATTCTTATCTCTATCAAGCAATTGCGATGAATCCTTTATTTTACCAGGTTCATCTAAAAACATCGACCTAAGTTTTAAGAGCGCAAAAAATACCAATTAACATGGCCTTATGGAGAGCTTACACTTCACTCGCAATTGAACTGCTAGACACATCGACATGATCTTATGGACGTTAGCTCCATAACGGTGGCAAAAACACTCCACCGTCCATATTGATCGAAAATGTTAAGTACCTTTTAACGACAAAGAAGAACTTCCATAGAAGATCCAAACTTTTTAGCTTGAAAATACTCCTTTTCCCCCCTTTTCTTACCTTTTCTTTACAGCAATTATTTGATATTTTACACTTTGTCATTAGTAACTATTAATTTCTGTCACAGTCGTGCAAGATATGTCGATAGAAAAAGTGGCCTTTGGTACACAACTAGGAATAAATTGATCTGTCAATATTCGACTAATAGGAGAGTTTGAGCACTTCATCGAACTACAAGCACTATTTCTTCTTTCATACTTTGCATTTCAATGGGGATCCGGTTAGAAATGATTAGAGCACATCAATAAGCTTAATCACATCTTTTGTTTAGTTTACACTATATGCCTGGGATAATTGTCCAAAATGTCATAAACTTATTATACTTTTGTTAATTTAATCTTAAACCTTTCAATTTTGTCGATTGAGTTCAAAACTTCTTCACATTTTGACAATTGAGTTTATTCGGTCAATTTTGGCCAGAAATCACTAATGTGAACCCTAGTCATCTTACGTGTCACGGTCAGAGCTGATGTAGATAATTTTTAATAATATTTTAATTTTTGAATTTTTTTATTTCTCTTTTTTTTTTCCTGTTCTTTTTTGGATAATTCACGCATGATAAGAATATATAGCAGAAGAGCATACATGGGAAAATCACGGTGTATTATCACCTACATGTTTATCTCAATTAAAGCAGCTACTTTAGTAACTCCCGTTGCATGCGCAAGGTGGATACTTCATGGGATGTTTCCGTTGGCAAAGAGAGAAAATAAATAATGAAATAGATAGTTTATATTGCTTCGTTAATTTAGCTTTGATTCTTTTCTTCTCCATCTAGCCGACAGCTTTATCATTGTCTAGAATTAGTTTTGTCTCAGACCCAATTTTCTTTTTAAAAAAATAATAATAAACAGCGATAGAGAGAGAGAGAGAGAGAGAGAGAGAGAGAGAGAGAGAGAGAGAGAGGTGGCCGGGGGGGGGGGGGAGAGCGGGTTAATGATACGAAGGCTGATTAACAAAGCATTGCAACAAATTTTAAAGTGATTTATATTACAATTAGTTATATTCAAGTTGTCTAGAAATAGTCTGTTGCATCATTTTTTCAGTTAAAAATCTCATCAAGTTTTCTGTTAATTTTTAGCATTATTTATAAATAAATGTCATATTGAATGATTGACAAGTCCTTGCACATTGTTTTGAGAAGGGGATAAGAATTGTCTCATTAATTATAATGCTAAATAAATCTCTACCCTCATGGCATATGTATTTTTTTTTTTAGTACACACAAGAATAGTTATTCTTCACTTATCATTTTGTATCTTTTCAAAGTATTTTGCTTAATTTAGTTAAAAAAAAGTATTTTGCTTAATGATTTTTTTTTCCCTTGATTCAACTTTTAAAAAAGTGAAAAAGATTTCTCGACTCTTACATTTAAATAAGAATCTCTTTTGACGAAATTACAACTTTTCCTGTCGACACCTGTGGCCTGACACCGGCAACTTTCATAAGCTCTATCCTCTGCACATATCGGGTGGCACTGAAATTGAGAAAGGAAAGATCTTTCAACTTGATTTTTGAACTGACAGTCGAGGACAATCATTAGATGATTCGATAGCTTTTTGACCAACCACGACCGGTGTACACTTTTTTTTTTGTTATAAGTTTGGATAAGTCAAAATTGTTACATTAATATGAAAATATTCATGTGTGGATTTAAACAAGTCATCATACATAAGCCATGAACAGAAAAACTTCGTCACATCAGTATTACGTAATAAATTTAGATTATTTCATAAAAAATGATTTTTCGAGACAAAATAATAAATTTTCCCAAATAAGAATTTAAATATAGCATAATAAAGTCCAATAAATAAATTTTTGATACGTATAAACATCCAGTATTAAGAATGAATTTTAATTTTACCGTGATTGTTGCTTGTTGTAGCTACGAAAAGATTAAGCCAAGCGTGGTTCAAAAGAAAATATCTCACTTAATGGACCATGAACCTTGCACGATAGTGGACTTTTTGTTCACGAATAAATCTATTTGTTATTTCATCAAATTAACTATGCGTTATACTATATAGCAAACAATAAATGTTAGATATAGAGGACCTCTAAGTTCATAGATGATGTTATAAGTCTATAATAACTCCATCATAGTTCACTCATTAGATGTTAGATAGGGATGAGCATGAGGTGACTGGATTGAAGGGAAAATTATCAAGAAAACTCTAAACCTATTGTAATTATGCTAATTCAGTTATAAATTTATTTTTTTAGCCAATTGAGTTCTAAATCTTTTTCAATTCTGTCAGTTCAATCTATTCGATAAAAATAGGCCAACCAAAATTGACGTGCCGACCGGTGACAATTTTTTAATAATATATATATTTCAAATTATTTTATTAATTTTTTTTTTATTTTCCTTTGCTCCTCCTTCCTCCTCCCTCCTTCTTGCTTTGGCTCCAGCGACTAGCCAAAGGGGAGGGCTAGTCGGTTGTCGGACTAAGATGGCTGGGCAAGCTCACCTCACCGTTGCCCTTGCCCAGCCATTGGTGAGGGGGGCCTCGCTGTTGCTAGGTTTGGCAAGGCGAAGCTCACCCAATCACCTCAGTCCGACAACCAGCCAGCCCTTCCCTTTGGCGATTGCTAGAGCCAAAGGAAGAAGTAGGGAGGAGGAAGGAGGAGGGAAGAGAAAAAAAAGAGAGAGAGAGAGAAAGAAAAAAAGGAAAAAAGATCAAGAAATTAATAAAAATAATTTGAAAAAATAGAGAAAAACAAGGAAAAAAGATAAAAATTAATAAAATAATTCCTAAAAAATAAAATATTATTAAAAAAATTGTCATCGGCCATGTCAGCACCGGTCGGCCAATTTTAATGGGATGAATTGAATCGATACAATTGTAAAAGATTTATGACTCAATTGACAAAAAAATAAATTTAGGACTAAATTGATATAATTGCAATAGTTTTAGAACTTTTTTGATAATTTTCCCATGGATTGAATTGCAAGTTGGAGTTGTGAGCATATGTAGCTGGTCCTAATCATTTGTCAAAAAGTTTGAATTGGAGTAACTGCATCGATCACTTAGAATTGGCCTATTCAAAGGTGTTTCCCATTTTTACTAGAGAATTGATCCTTTTTTCCATTTTCAATTTTAAAAACATTTTAATATACTACAAACCCGTCCTAGAACAATGGTAAAAAAAAAAAAAATACAAACACTATGATCTTGGATGAATGTTAAATATGAAAAATGTTCATTTGGGTAAGTAATGTTTTTAGGAAAACTAGATAAAAAGTTTGTCTTTTGTGAAAAGTCCGACTTCAAGGTTGATTCGACATTGATCTCTTACAAATTCGGGCCTCCCTAAATAAATAATTAACCGGTTGACCTAGGAATCAACGTGGATTATTTCTGAGGCAAATGGATTCTTTCTTAACATCATTTTAATTTCTCAAGTAATTGTAAATAGGGGTGAGCACGGTTCCCGGGTAGAACCGAGAACCGGAGAACCGAACCGCAGGTTCCGGTTCGGTTCCCGGTTCCAGAGAGGCCGGTTCCGGTTCCTGGTTCCAGAGAGGCCGGTTCCGGTTCCCGGTTCCTTTTTTTGGGAACCGGCGGTTCTCGGTTCCGGTTCCCAAACCTAAAAACCCTAAATATTTTGATCTGGCGGCGTCCCAATTTTTGAACTTCCGCCCAAACCCTAAATCGTTGGTGAAACCTCCGCCCAAACCCCTGTCCCCCGACTCCTCCATACCCCTACCTTGAATCCCTCGACGACGCCCTCCCTCGACGACGCCGCTCACCCCAACGCTGGACGCCGCTCGCCCCCGGATGACGCTGTTGACGACGACGCCCCGCTGCTTGCCGCCCTTGAAGTCGATGCCGCTTGCCCCCTGCTCGCTCGCTACTGGACACCACTCGCCCCCCTCCCCCCCGTTGTACACCGCTCAGCCCCCGACGATGCCCTCGATGACGACGCCCCGCTGCTTGCCGCTCACCCACCGCTTGCCGCCCTCGAGGCGTCCTCCATAGCATTCGATTCAACTCTGTTGTAGTGCGCGCGCTCTCTCTCTCTCTGTGGCGTGGGTTTTGTGTCTTCTGTGTGTGAAATTTTTAATTTCTCTTTCTCTTTCTGGTTTTGTTTCTTGCGAAGTGCAGAATTCAGGTTTCAGGGACTCGAGGAGCTCTCTCAGCCGCCTTTCATGCTGGTAATCTCTACCGCCCCCTCTCTCCATCATTTGTTCACGATTGAACCTCTTGGTTTTCTTGAATTGCTTATAAGAGGTGATTGGAGTGTTCTAATTTTTTCTTGCTTTATCTCTCTTATGCTGGTGGCTGAAATAATTGGTGTTGATCA
The DNA here is from genome assembly GCA_019915185.1 of Eucalyptus camaldulensis. Taxonomy (NCBI): domain Eukaryota; kingdom Viridiplantae; phylum Streptophyta; class Magnoliopsida; order Myrtales; family Myrtaceae; genus Eucalyptus; species Eucalyptus camaldulensis. The sequence goes on from JAHSVA010000005.1 coordinate 19,681,938, forward strand.
GTAAAATCTATCTTAAAGTTGATTCTCTAGTTCGGCAGGCTGATGCACTTTGACTCATTTGTTGTTGAATAATAATCTTATCTGTTGTGTAGATCAGGTTCCCACTAATGGCAAGCTTTGTGCTGACAAGCAAAACCAAATTTTAGTTGGAACGTTGTATCAGTCAATTTTGTGCTAATAACCACGAATACAAGCATAATTAGTATTCTCTGCTTGTAGCAGTGAGGCCAAGGGCGAGCTTCTGGCTTGGCCTCACTGCTACAAGCGATGGAGACGTAGAAGACGAGGTGGGTGAGAGAGAGAGGAGGGGGATGGAAATCCAAGCATTATACTGGACATAAACACTAGACTTGGAGTAGCACTGCTGTGCAGGTAATTTTCATGTGCTTGCTGAAAAAGCTGTTTTTTTCAAGAGGGTCGCTTTTTAAATTTTTTGCTGGCGTTCTTTGACTCAATTGGAAGGGCGGGGCAAAGTGAGACTGTATAGGTGCATAATTTTGCGCTATTGCCTGTACAAGTGAGATTTCACTTGTTGTATCATCCAATTGATGTTTAGAAGTTACTACTATACAGGCAGTAGGAAGTTCCTATCAGTCAATGTTGTATCATCCAATTGATGCTTGGAAGTTTTTGACAGTCCCAAGTCTCACTTGTACAGGTGCAGTAGTTGGAAAGCTCATCAATTTGGTGACGAAGTGAAGGTTACCCAAGCTGATATATTCAAGTAGCCGAATAACATTAGGCAACTGATGCCTGCAAAGTTTTTGAAGGTATAGCTATGAATTTGTCACAAGTGCTAAAGCAAAATTCTCGGTTTTTTTTTTTTTTTAATGTAAGTTTGTGAAAACAAAAGAAGTTTTGTGCTTGTTTGTTTGTGGTGTGCCCATTTAAAAATTCATGTCTCGAAATATTGAAGAGATCGTGTTGTATTGGAATTTGAAATTTTCGAGCATATATCTCTCTTTTCCTCCAAGTTCACAAGAATTTTCATTTTCCTTTGAAGGTATGAGTTTTTTCCTAAATCCAGCTTTGATCTTTAATCCTTCTGCTTAATTGTTGGTAATGTTAGCTATGTTAGGCCTTCATGAACTCTCTATTTCCGATAAAAACTATATTATTACATTCTTCCCAAGTTGACTAGCATATATCGTTTTGTATTATCTTTGATGAATGACAAGCTTATTTTGTTATTGCTGCGTTCTTTTCCGTTTTTTAAAACTAAAATGAACAAAAAAAAAAAAAGAACCTGTTGGAACCTGGAATCGACCCTGGAACCTGTGATAGGGTAGGTTCCAGGTTATTGGTTCCGACGGGTAGGTTCCAGATTCCAAAAAATTAGAAACCTGTACCCGAGGGTAGGTTCCAGGTTCCAGGCGAAACCTATAAGGAACCTGGAACCGCTCACCCCTAATTGTAAACACATCATTGCTTGGAAAACTTCTAATGGATCCTCCAAAAGGATATAAAAAGAATATACAGAAGGTCATATTACTTTCACCGATCATTTGCCATTGTCGAAATTCAACCTAGATCCCTATTAAATGTCTCTCTCTCTCTCTCTCTCTCTCTCTCTCTCTTTGTGAAAAGCACGTGTCAACTGCAAGGCAAAACAAAAATAATGATAACGGGCATCCTCCAAATTTAAGCAGTAATGCATGGCAGGGGGACGATGCGACTGATCCGTCTTACAATGTCAGCTTCTCTTAAAGCACTCTCGACTTTTCCCTCTCTCAGCGTGAAAGTTTGAGCTGCTTCTACAGGAGGGAACCACAGTGGCGTCGGACCCATCTATGCATGCATGCAGCACTTCCCGTGAAGAGTCCAGTTCCCGAAGGGATTAAGTCTGATGGGTTTCGGTCTGTACTTCGTTTGGTTTGACCAAAACAGTGTATGGTCTTTCTCTTTTCCAGCTTCGAAAGACCCTTATATATATAAAGGTATACAGCCCCATAGAAAGGAAATTATGCGATTGTGTCCGTGTTTACTCTTTATTTATTGTAGATTTTGTGAGTGTTTTTGTGAGACGAGTTGGAGGGACAATACATGGGGAGATTGATAATGTAATTAAAGAATGAGAAGACACCAATCGGTGTGTGGCATACATGGGACGGTCCAGGCAAATGGTTATTGTTCTTTTTTATTCCGTTCTGTTTCTCATAATCTCATCTCGTTTTGAATGTTCTATTTTTTTGCATCTCTCTTGCTCTAGATCGAGTAAAAATAAATGGATGATATGTCTGCATCATGCAGCTGATGATGATGATCTTCTTTGAGTTGTTTTTCCTTTCGAGGGTTTCATGTATGATATTCTTTATTTCTGGAATTTGAATGATATAAGTATGTCAACGAATTGTTGTCAAAGGTAATGTTCTCATCAGTTGAAATTCAATCTCGACCATGTAATTGGAAGCAGCAGTGGTTGCCTCAAATATCGATTTCAAGGCTTCCGTCTTTTTGGGTGAGCTTATAAGTTTTTCCATTTTGATGATTTAATCTTTACACAATCTTTCCAAATACTCTAGATAGCACGTGTCTACATCCATCCCTTATGTTCGACATTGTCCAGAACAAAGAATAGGATAAAGATCTAGATTTATTATTTAATCCAGGCTGGTTTGATACCAAAGAAAATTTCACGAAATTCCATATTTGTCAAGTAAAATAGGCCTTGCTTTTATCGTTGAAAATGCTGCGGAGAATCTGGGCAACAATTCATCAAGAACTAAATTCAATTTAAGATCATTTTCACCCCCAAAACTAAATTAATCAAAATCGACTTAATTCCACTATATAATGCCAAGTAATAATTAAATAAACTGCCACCAACGACAAGGATTTGACATGGAAATCCAATGTAAAGAGGCTCAACATCAACAATACAACCATATTTCTTCACTACCAAGATGGATTAACAAAAACGAAATAAGAAAATCCTAATTGCAATTTGAGAATTTGGAGGAGTTTCTCAATGAACGAAACCGATCAACTCGTAGCCTTTGATCCCACGATTAACATATTCAAATTTGAGCCAATTCCATCAATATTTGGACTTTAAATCCACATCACAAAGACTTGCCCTCTTTCTTCTTTTTCTTGGCTTCCTCTCGGTCTCACGCCCTCTCTCTGTTTTTCTCTCTCCTCACTCTCCGGCTCCACTCTACAAACGAACCAGCCCCACTCTTTTCTTTCTTTTTTGACTTTTTGACTTTTTCTCTTTTTTCTTTGTTCCATGTTAAAGTTAGCGCGGCCCACAAGTGGCGGACCGAGCCGACAGAAAGAAAGGTCACCGTTGTAAGGAATACAGGTATAGAAATGATATATGGGTTGCAAGTGGGTTTATAGTGGGGAAAAACATTGTACAGATGGTCCTATACAAGTATTTAAGGCAAGATTAGTTGGCAATGGCTTTAAACATAAAGAAACTATTGGTTGTTTTAACACTTATGCTCCAGTAGCATGTCTAATTTGCATGTACGACGAAAGGATGTTAAGATTCCTTTTCTGAATGGTAACTTTAACTGAAGTTGTATAAATGGAGCAAACGGAAGATTTTTTACTTTTGAGAAATGAGAATTAAGTATGAAAATGAGTTAAGTCATTGCATAGTCTCAAGCAAATTTCTGGACAATGGCACGATAAGTTCGATTCCTTGATATTAATGAATGGACACGACCTTCATAATGCTAATGAGTGTATTTACTCCAAAGTTACCAAAGAATATGTGGTATTAGTATGTCTTTATGTGGATGACCTGCTAATTTTAAGCACAAATAGGACTGGATTTGATGAAACAAAAGAGTATCTAACTTCTTGCTAAAATGGAGGAATAGTTGCATAAAAAATCCTAAAATATGCAGTGAAAATTTGATTGGGTTCTAAAATTTTCTGAAAAAAGAAATACAATCAAGTTCAAAAACATGTGAAATTGATGCAATTGAATCCCTCTATAAACTTCCGTCCAAATTGGTGAACAGAAAATGATGTCCCAGCTTTATTTAAATATTTTTTTCCCTTCTACTTGGTCGTCCACATGATCAAAAGGACGCCGTTTTCTTCTCCCTCCTCACTGATGCAAAAAGGCGTCGTTTTTGTTGATGGTTTTTAGGGGTGTGCAAAATACCCGGGAACAGCCTGGACCGCCCAGAACCGGACCGGAACTGCCCAAAACAGCCGGTTCTTGAGGGAACCGGTCTGGTTCCCGGTTCTAATTTTTCGAAACCGGTGGGTACCGGTTCAATTCCTGGTTCCATCGGCGGATCCGCCCACCCGGACCGGAATCGGAACCTTTTTAATATTAAAAAAAATTACTAAAAGAAACCCTACATTAGATCTCATCTCCTCACTCCCTTTGTCTTTGGTTCTCTCTGTCTCTTCCTCGGTTCCTCCTAATCCTATCGCCATTTCGATTCCTCCTTGAGCATCGACGCTGCCGCCACTGCTGTTCGCCCCCTCGTGTCGGCCACCACCCGCCACAGCCGCGGAAAATTGTTTTGCGACCATTCTATGTTGAAAACCCGAACATAGACCTCCTCCCCTCTTTCCCAATTCATAGATCCGACCGTTCTATATTGAAAACCAAAATTGTTTCGCATCAAGATCGGTTCCATGGATCCACCCGGGAATCGGACCGGACCGGCAGTCCGGTTCCTGGGTGGATCCATGTAACAAACGGGTGGGTCCCAATTCCAATTTTTCGGAACCGGTCCTTAGCGGGCAGTTCCCAGTTCTAGATCGGAACTGCCCACCCGGACCATGCACACCCCTAATGGTTTTTGACCGAACGAAAGAGCTCCAAGGAAAAACGGCATCATCTTGGTTAGCCCCAAACTGAACCGAAAATCCCCAAATTAGTCTCCTTCGTCCGAGCCCTAAATTAGTCCTCTTCGTCTTGATTGCACAGGGGAGGATGGAAGGAAAAAATCGAGGGAAAATCTGAGGGCATTTCAAATCCAAAAGGTTCGTTTCTTTCTTTGGAGGTCATTGGAATCGACAGTTGGGCTTTGGATCCAGGTTTAGCTCGCTAATGCTGCCCGCATTGCTTGACCCTCTAGATATCCTGTGTCCCCTTAGCAAGCTGCCTCATCAATTGCCACAGGGTACCTTTTTTTTTTCTTTTTTCTTTTTCACATGCATAATGACTGTTTGACATTGCAGCTACCTGAGAAACAGTTGATGTTTCAGGGCAGTGCGTTCTGGTCTTTCGCAAGAATTGGGTGTTGGTCTTGCTTCACAACAGCAGAATAAAGAAAGGACACTGCACTAGGGATTTCATTGGCACCCTGGATTACGTTTTTCACAAGGGTGAGATTGTTTTTTGTCGATTCTTCGCCTTCCATGGGGGGCTAATTTAAAGGTTTCTAATGAAGATATTTGCACATCTAAGTCTCTGTGATGTCTACCTTGAAATGAGCTCACCCTTGTATGGATATTTCGTTTTTTTGCTGCTGTAACGGCGGAGTCCTTACTCTCTTGGATGAGGAGAGCTTGAGGGAAGACGCAGCCCTTCCTTCTCCAGAGTGGTCTTGGGATCATATAGCTTTGTTAGCTGAATCTCGCTGCAATCCTAGACCCAGACGTTGATGTTCCAGGTGGGCAAGCTTCTCTTTTCCCGCGGTTTCTTTTATAGGACTAGGATAATTAAACGGCCTTGGTGGAGCTGCTTGGTGATCTAAAGATCACAAGCCCTTCACCACCGGTTTGTCTGAGTATGTACTCAAAGAATTTTATTTGGAATTTTCTCATATTGTAAGGTCCAATGCTATACAATAGTCTGAATCAACATGTTCGTAATTAGGATTCGTGGTACGGCGATTATGGGAGTCTAGGACTGATTGTGTGATGCTGAAGCATTTGTAGGTCACGCCGGAGGCACCAGGGGAAGTTAAAAAGAAGCAAATGACTCGATAGCACTCACTCGTTGTGAGAATGGTACATATTCTTTCTGCAATCTTCCCCCAGTTGGGGATCCTAGCCGTGATCTTTTTACATCATGCCCCCTTTTTTTCGTCCAAAGAGAAATGACAGTTCCCCCTTTAGATGCGTTTTATTCTCTTTTGTGGCTAACATAAATTCACTTAGGAATGTCCACTTCCTCTTTTGCGTGTACTAGAAGATCCTCGTGCAGTGATTATAGTATGCACGCCCTGCTTTTTGTCCTGGTTTTCCACTCTTGGTTAGCGTGTGCAGATACGAGAGAGAGAGAGAGAGAGAGAGAGAGAGAGAGAGAGAGAGAGAGAGAGTAGGAACTCTTCTTTATGGGCCTATGATCAATTGAAATTAACCTTGTTTTCGGTTTGTAAAAAGTTTGACTTATTTGATACCACATCCCCTAATTAAGTAATTACTGAAGATATATGACGTATAGCGCAATTATGACTTAAGTAAAGTAGAAACTCTGTCATACTAATCGACTTAAAATAGAGGAACTTTGATTGAATAGTATAGGGCGCACACAAACGGTGGTTAGCAACACCACCGAATTGGAAATTGGAAAATGGAGGTAGCTAACTCATTTTTTTTATATCAAACTTTTGAACCATCTGAAGTGAGTAAGCTCGTATGTTTACTTTTGTAGTTGTTGTTAATAGGCCATTAATAAGCTGACTATTAGTGTTGTAATTATTTCGAACTGGATACAGTGAAATGCTCAATGTTCAAGGTATCTAATAATGGGGGGAACTCTAATCACGCCATGATCAGTAGCATCTCTCAAGACTTTTTTGAGAGGCTTTTTTCTTTAGATCGAAATCGCCCGGAAATGCATACTGATATTCTGAAATTAGATTGTTCTTGTACCTTCCCATTGTTGTACTTGAACTTAGGAAGCACGGTTTTGCCTAAACCATCCCATCCCAATTATGGTGGGCATGCAATTTAAGCTGGCTCTACGCACTCTCTGCGATGTCAAAATATAATTGATCTAGCTATTTTCTTTTTTGGCACTCGGAAAAACAGTAGGGATAATCAACAAAGCTTCATGAATCGTAAATTAATCCCATATCGTCTTTGGCAGGTCATCATAATGGTTATATTAATAACCATTCCAAGATCAATCTGTTTTACAAGCAATGGGCGGAACACCAAGATTTTAATATAGAGCGAGTCGACCATTGGTTCTTCTAGGACATGTGGGTTGACAATTTTTTATTTTTTTTCGTTTTCTCACTTTCAAGGCTGGAAGCCCGTTTCAGCCTCGAATGATACTGATTTGTCCAAATTGGGCAGTTTTGTGCGCTCCATCAGTCATGAAATTGACCAAGGGGTGCTGGATTTATAGGGTACCATAGCATACACAATCGCGAGTTTAAATAAAAGTACATGGGAGACAACATCTTTGAGCGCATAAAAAAAAACTTTTGTTGATGCAATTAGTCTTTGGGCATTCATGATTATAAGATCTAGTCTTAAGAACAAAAAGAGACGAAAAATATTATCTTCCAATGTAGAAGTGAATTAAAAACTAATAAAGAAAATGAAAAGACATGGTTTCTAAATGCATTATCTCTAGGAACTCTATAAATAGTCTACTGTAATATGTACAAAAAGATCAAGTTTCTAACACTAATTTACGAAAAATAACAATGATGCTGCGTGATTCTATTCACTGTCTATTAATGAAATATAAATATCATTCTAAGAAAATTCAAATGGCGATAATGCTACTGTTGGTCTCATTTAATACATATGAGGCATTTTCTCCGTAGAGAAGATTGCAGTACATACTCAAGCAAATGATGAAGGACAACACTCATTCAAGTAAGAAAGAAAAAGAAAAAGCACAATATCAATGTTTATTGTTTTCGTCTCTGAAAATAAAAGAGATAAATGAAGAATTGGCCGAGTGCAAGTCCAAACTCTGCAGAGATCCGCATGGCATGGCAAATAGATAACGCGAGTTCATCTGTGGTCGAAATGAAAAAAAAAAAAAAATGAAATGAGCTCAATGTATCCACTACATGGTATTATGGCATTTATTGTGGTGTCATGCAAATTTGTTATTCTTTGATATTATACTTACCAAAATATGCTTCATTTTACCTTACAAAAAAAAATGCTTCATTTTTAGCAAAATTATTTTTAATATGGATGTAAAATTTCTTTCACTGGAAACTTCCATAGAAGTTTTTGTTTTGTATAAAAATGTGGAAATATTTGCTTTTATTATCGTTTCTCATTCTAACAAATAATAATATCACGACTCCAAAAGGACATGTATCCGAGTGGCCCTTGGAAATCATGTTTTTTATATGCTGTGTACACAGTACACTATAGGTAAATTAGTATTAGCACTTTGTTCAAAAAGAATCTTGATTCATTACTGATATTTTACATCAAAATGGAGAGTTTATAACTTTATACACACTTTCTCTTTGTTCATCCAAAACATTTGAAACTTTCACCAATGCGAATATTATATATATTTACATATATAATGATATGATGAAAATTGATAAATATTTCATATTTTAACAAGATAGCATTAAAGTACTTTTACTTTTACTTAATAGGAAACAGACGAGCCCTAAAACTTTTGAGCTGAGGACCTATATATTACCATCCTAGTTCACTTGCTGGCGAACCTGTCCCTCGCTCGGGCATTTTTTCATGAAAAATTGCAAATATTGATATCTCCATGGATGAACACTTTATTGAGTGCGACGCGAATCAATAGTAATTCATTTTATTATTGCCAAATCAAGTGATAATTAATCTTTATCTTTATTCAATCTTGCAAGAAAATTGCATCCTATTTTGTAGAGATATGCTTAGCCAATTAAAAAAGCTATTTTCCTATTAGATGTTATATCTTAGAAAAATAACGGGAGAAGGTAAATTGATAGATAAAAAAGTTCCAAAAAAGGGCCTGCATTTTAGGAATTTTAACTTTATGCTTTTTGTTATTTAAACTACTATAGAAATAAAATAAAATCGATTTAGTTGCTCTCAATTACCCTTCATCTTAGGCATCTCTCCCCTGCGTATGACAGTATTATGTGTTAATCTCTTTTTTGTTCAAAAAATTTCATGCGAAAAAATTACTATTTTAGAAGTGCATCGTGCTGTGCAGTTCGGAAAGAATTTTTATGATTATGGCTTCATTCACATGCATCGTTTGTGTGACTATGACAGTAATTTCAAACGGATGTTATTAGTACTATGTTACTTTCATGCGTTGTATTGGGTGAGCTATGAACCATATCTGATTGCAAAAAATAAACTTTATTAATGAAATGAAATAAAATAAAAGATCATATTGCGAAACATAATTCAAAGTATTTATAAGAAGTTGAGTCACATCACCTTAAAGAATTATGAACATAGATATGTGCAACTATTTTGATTTAACAAATTAATCGAAGACATTTCGATTTTTCTATAATAAGAACTAGAAATTAGTTTTTCTCAAGTGGGAAAGTTAAATTAAAGGTGAATACATTTCTCTACGTGTCATCTTTTCATGCATATCAAGTTAGAATAAATAATTTTTTATTAGATAATTCGTCCTTTCTAATGTTGATAGTGGGGCATTTTCATTGGCTCCATTCGCACTCCTACAACTGGTATTACCGGTATTAAGCCAAGTGTCTTGCCAACAAATATTATCCTAAGCCTTCAAATATATTATCTAAAAATAATTATCAAATTACAATGATGAAAACTGTTTCCAAGGTAAACGTATAGACTTGAAATAATTTTTCAGCATTCGCCGTGCTTTCGTTCCAAATGAAACATGGAGTTCTGAAGAGTACTGATTTTACGTACTCAAATTGCAAGAAAGAAAATTTTATGTTTGTTTAAACTATTGAACTTTTTTCTGTTTCCTCCTTTCAATAAGAAGAAAAATGGAAACTGAAAATGTTTTCTAAAGTTAAAGGAGCTGTAAATTTCTAGCGAGTTCATTCTCTACAACAAATACCCAAGTATTTCTCAATTTATTTATGAAATGATTTGTGAACTTAACCGGTCGTTTTAGGACACAACAAATTCATTTGATAAACTATATTCAAACTATCAACTTTAAGCTAGAGCAGCTATCTTATGCAATAATAATCATCAATAGAAAAAGTATATATTCAAACAGTACGTGATGTGCCCATTTCCAAGTAAAACAACGACATGAGATTTCATCATAGGGAATCAAATTTTACATTCAACGCGCCACGGGATTTATCAAAAGTTGTCCAAAATCATATACTTAAAGTCGTCAATATTATGAATGCACATAATGCAATATTTTCTCATTTTAATTTTCATCAAGTGAGCAAGTCACGAAAAAAAGGGTAAGGAGGGAATCTCAATATATATGACCATATCACATCTAAGCACGAAGAAGAAATGAAGGGAGAGGTAGATTGATGCATACCTAATCATCCATCCATTGTACATTCATCCCATCAAGTTGGATTCGAGGAATGTGGGCAATTTTGTTCCAATCCTCACCAGTTTGAGGCTCACATCTTTTGCTTGGTTCACCACAGTGTTCGATGCATAATTCTTTGAGGACAGTGAGGGATTGGATTTCTTGCGGCATGGAGGATAAGTTGGGACATCGGATCAAGTAAATTGATTTGAGATGTGTATGATGTGGCAACCATTCGGGAATAGCTGTCAAGCTCACGCAGTCAAATACCATAAAGGACTCCAAAGTGTAGGCCGATCCTCCAAGACATCGGAATAGCTCCATCACTTGTTCGTAGTTATGAATATTCAAACAACGAAGATTTAATGGAAAGTTGGGCTTATTCTCTGAGGTCAACACAATTTTGGAACTAATAATTCGCAAGGTCTCCAGGGCGATTAATTCCCCAAAAGGCACATATATTGGTTCCTCACAACAATCAATTTCCAACTCCCGAAGGCACGGCAGTTGGTAAGTGCCTTCAAACAAAATTTGAAGATTTTCGCATCTCTCTAGTCCCAAAAATTGCAGATTTTCCAAGTATTGTATTCCACTTCCTTGCAAACTCTTCACTTTTGTTGTTATGTATAGATACCTAAGGCTGACAAGCCTTTTCATATTGTTGGGTAAATTGCCTAGCTCCAAGCAATCAAGGGATAACTCTAGCAAACTTTGTAGCTCACAAATGGTATTTGGAAGCTTCTTCAATAGCTTGTTGCCACTAAGATGTAACGATCTCAATTGCTTCAAATTACATATGGACCTTGGTAGCTCCTCAAAACTACCAAAACCCAAATCCACATATCGTAAGTGGTTGCATTTGGAGATACATGTTCTAGCAAACTCTCTAGTAATAACTCCATCATCAACTTCATATTGAAAATAAAGAGTGCACAATCTCTTTGAAGTTGGCTTTCTCAAAAAGGGTGGGACTCTAATGGAATTTGAGGTTCCCTCTAACGAAGTGTGAGAGAACGAAACATGTCGAACTCCTTTTGAAATCTCTATAGCGTCAAAGCCAACAATAGAGTAATCATTTTGTGCCACAAACATTGCAAGAGAATGGATCAAATCGTGTACTTTAAACATGAACAAGCCTCCATACTCCTCAACTTCTTGGATCAAAGATCTCTTCCACAACTCTTTGAAGTACTCAATACCAACATCTTCCAACATCTACCAACTCTTTGAGTGCTAAAGCCATCCATAACCTAACTAAAACAAGGCCCTTCATTTGATCTCCTTTGGGAAAAAGTGAAAATGTGGCAAAACAACGCTTTAAATGGGATGGTAAATGATCATAGCTAAGCTTGAGTACCGGCACAATGTCCTTTTCACTTCCACTAACTCCCATGTTTCACTATCCCTTATATATTTCCAATGCCTCTCATCATCCTTTGAAAACAGAAGGCTCCCTAGAGTCTTCACAAGGAGAGGAACTCCTTGAGATTTTTTGACAAAGTCAATTCCAATCTCTAGGAGATCAAGACGTGGCTCCTTTTCCTTTTTGTCAAATGCCCATTTTTTTGAATAAGGCCATAGAGTCTTCATGAGAAAGACCTTTTAGATTATACATTGGATGAGTACCCATAATAGAAACAACTTCCGCACCACGAGTAGTCACAATTATCTTACTTTCACTAGCTCCTCCGATTAGCAAATCTCTCAATTCTTTCCATCTACTGCAGTTGTCACTCCAAACGTCATCCAAGACTAGTAGAAATTTCTTGTCTTTGATGATGTCTTGTAGAAAACTTTGCAATTGTTGAATATCAAAGTTACTCAAATTTTGATGCAATTGTTGAATATCAAAGTTACTCAAATTTTGATGAGTTGCATCTTTGATGACTCCTTCGATAGTTTTCTTTAAATCAAAGTCCTCTGGTACGCACACCCATAGTCGCAACTCAAATTGCTTTTTCACCCTATCATCATTATAAATTAATTTAGCTAGAGCTGTCTTGCCCATACCTCCTATTCCAACAATAGGAAACACTGAGAAGTTTCTATCATCTGGCTTCATCAACATCTCAATTATTTTTTCTTTATCAATATCTCTTCCGACAATATTAAACTTGTTTATGAATGAGTAAGTCATTTCTCGTGATCGCGTATGTCCTACACCATCGTAAGCACTCCGCATATTAAGATTGAATTGATCTTTCTCTTTGGAAATCTTGGATAATCTTTCTTGGATCTCCTTGATTTTTTGACTGATTTTTGCACGAAAGACGAGTGGATTTGAGAGGGAAAAAAAAGCGATGTACCTTCCCTTTGATGCTCCCATAGCGACTTATAACATGCTTCCGCAATGCTTCACATTCGAGTTCATCGAGCACATCCTCCTCATCGTAAAATACTTGTTGAAGCCGACCTAACCACAATTGCAGACCGTCGTTCTTCGCCTTCTGCGCCTCAGCATCTGACAAGACTGCCTTGATGGTAGTCAACGTCTCGCTAAGCTCTTGGATCTGATCTTCAAAGTTGTAAATAGCAACGGCTTTTTGGAGAGCCGGCGATGCTATCTTCCCCAGCACGCCCTGTGCGACGCTGAAAAGGAGTGATTCAGCCATGCTGAGAGATGAGGAAATTGATTCTGGCTATTTCGTTTGAGACGAAGAAGAACAGGCGTTGTCTTCTTTTTATGTGAGTCGCTATGATGATAACTTTGCTTGCAACTGGATGAAAGGAAGGTTCTTCCCTTACGAGTGGCCTGCAGGTTAACAGAAACATGCCTTCTACCTTTTCTTTCATCTTATTTTAGTGGGAACAATCAAGAAGTCAGATTACTTCGAAGATCCAACAAGGTCTCTTCAAAGTGTCTACTCTTTACTTCAGTACATAATTTACCTAAAAATAATTGTCCATGTCACTTTGACTAATTAGTAGACAAAAAATACTTTCATAATCAATAACAATCTACGCCGCATTTTCATATTGATGATAAAAATATCCTTTTTAATTAAATTTTATAAGCAATATAAACAATTAATATTTTCTAAATTGTTGATTTTCAGAGAAACAAACGTGTAATATATGAAAAAGTTCACCCCGTGTTTTCTTTTCTCCGCATTTCAATGAAGGGGACCCAGAATAATAAGGAGGTTACGAAAAGAATTACTGACCAAACCGAAAGACGAAGTCTAGTTGGCATCTGAAGAGACAGAGAACAATCAAAGGCTGATTCTGCCTCGACCATTTGAACCAAAAGGCTACCTCAGTTTCTATAACTTTTCTTCCGTGCCAATCAAAACAAGCAAAGAATCGCAAGATAGCTTATAGCGATGGTGTATATGCATAAAGCAAAATGGAACAAAGTGAGATAGGGACAAGACTTTGTCCGGAACGTGGATTGAACTCTTTCGTAGTTTTGAAATTTTTAATTAATAGAATCCAATATAACTTAGATGCGAAGTAAAATACCGATATTCCAATTTCGTCTCCTCTTTTGTACATCCCCTCTCTTTTTACATTTATCATGGTCATATTTCAACTTTCCTTCTATTCTTTATTTTCTTTTGTGTTTTAAGATAATGTTGGGTTGTCCATCCAAAACTCAATATTAATTCCTTTTTTCTCTCTCTCAGTATATTTTGGTTTATTTTATTAACGAAGATAAAATAGGTGGAACTCGTGTTAATTAGAACATAGGAGGAATTAGAAGGTGTGAGATTATTCTAAAGTTACCATAGAGTTAATGGCATTAGTATGTCTTTATGTGGATGGCATACTAATTTTAAGCACAAACGGGATGGAATTGGATAAAACAAAAGAGTATCTAAATTCTGGCTAAAATGAAAGAATATGTGCATCAAAAGTCCTAAAACTTGCAATGCACGATTGATTGAGTTCTAAAACTTTAGAAAAAATAAGATCAAGTTATAAAATTTATCAAATTGATGCACTCAAGTTCCTCCATCAGCTTCGTCCAAAATGATGAATGATAAATGACATCCTGACTTTATTTATTTATTTCTCTCTTCTACTTAATCATCCACATGTTCAAAAGGACGTGGTTTTCTTCAGTGAGCTTGAGTGATACCGAATGTATTAATTAGACGGATTTGCAAAATTGGTCCCATAAATAACGTGACATATAACAAATGAGCATTCTTTTATTTTAATTTTTTAGGAGCGACATCCAATTACCTAAAAACTTATGGAACACTTATACGTGGCTCATGAACCAGTTAAGTCTAGGTCTCTGACTTCTGCATATAGCCCTGAACTAGAATAATTTGCACGCAATTTGTGAGATTTAATCAGATTATTCAAGTTCCTGAGCTAAATCATATGTTTCAACATTCAGTTAGTGTATATATCATCAATGTGGATATCAATTTTATAAATCTATCTTGATATATCTTTGATAATTCATGGAGATGTGGATGCACTGCTCATTCTCCTTCAGCATATCATTTCCATTAGTATAATTTTGCTTGCATTACTTCGAAGCTAGGGGTCACGATCCATGATTGCATGCTAATGAGTTGAAATTGATTGTCTCTGAGTGATCGAAAGAGCTCCAAGAAAAGGGGGTCGTCTCGGTTAGCCCCAAATTGAACCAAAAAGCCCCAAATTGGTCATCTTCGTCTGATTGCACAAAGACAACCAAAGGACAAAATCAAGGGAAAATTCGAGGGCATTTCCATCCAAAAGGCTTGTTTGTTCCTCAGGAGGACATTGAAATCGACAGTTGGGCTTCAGAGAAAATCCTTATCGCACAAGTACTGCATTTGGCTTAATGGTTATTAAGCATGCTCTAGGTTGTCAAGATTTAGATGTCAACAAACTCTTGGACGAGAGAAACTTCAATAAAGACACTTTCTTCCTTCTCCATTAAGGATCAACTTGTTCATGAGCAATTTGATCTTAATGTGAGGAGTGTTGATTCTTTTGATGAAAATTTCAAATAACGTTTGGGAAAATAGTTCAAAAAATCCGAAACTTATTGTACTTTTGTCATTTTAGTCATCAACCTTTTAATTGTGCTAATTAAGTTAATAACATTTTCATATTTTGTCAATTGAGTCAATTTAGCTAATTTTAATTGGAAAAATCGTTGACATAGATGCTTGCAGTGCCACGTAAGACACCCAATACTAATGTGGATAATTTTTTTTATAATTTTTTCAAAGATTTGAATTCTTGATTATTTTTTATTCTTTTCTTTTTCTTTCTTTCTTTTTTTCTTTTTTCTTTTCTTTTCCATTTTTTCCCTTCCTATCAAGCTAAGAAGGAAAAAACAAAAAAAGAAATAAATAAAAAAGTCAATTTAAAAAAAATTATAAAATTATCCATGTTAGCACTAATCGTGCCACGTAAGACGTTCAACATCCACGTTAGCAATTTCCTGCTAAAATTGGCTAAATTTACTCAATTGACAAAATTGAAAAGTTTAGAACTGAATTGGAAAAAGTTCAATAGTTTAGGACTTTCTGCACAATTTTCCCAAAAACGTCATCCTAATCTCCTTGACTTTATGATTGATTTTTATACGGGGTATTAGTAAATTAGAGAGGGAAAGTGATATAAGTCCTCTTTAACGCTCCCCTGCCGACTGATTGCTCGCTCATGTAAGGCTTTCAAACTCAACTTCATCAAGCACATCTTCGGCATTGTAAAATACACGTTGAAGCCGATCTAAACACATTTGCAGACCGTGGTTCTTTGCCTACTGCTCCTCAGCATCTAACAACACTGCCTTAATGGCAGTCAGCGTCTCTCTAAGCTTGCGGATCTGATTTTCAACACTACAAATTGCGACAGCTTCTTGGAGCATCGGAGATTCTATCTTCCCTAGCAACCATGCTGAGTAACGAGGAAATTGATACGGGCCATTTGGTGGAGACAAAAACGAACACAACATCTTCCTTTCGTACGTTAGTTGCTGCGATGAGAACTTGGCCACAACTGGATGAAAGAAATGTTCTTTCCTTAGGAGTGGCCAGCAGTTTAAGGGAAAAATGCTGTTCTACCTTATCTTTATCTTAAATTAGGTTTTGTAATGTTTAGATGTGTTTTACACAATAATTGGCTTTGTAATTCCATAGGATCAGCTTGGCGGTTCAGGAACGGACTTATGTTGTGCATCAGGGGCACACCACAAACTCACAACAGCAAATGCAAGTTTTATTTGGGTCACTAGCTGGATTTCAACTCACGTTTTTTAAGGCAGATTCACTTTTGACTGGTGATAAAGACAATTTACGTAACGGAGATTCATTACCACACTGTATATAACAATCAAAAGTAAGATTTGACTTCGTTATTTGGGAGGCCACAACAAGTTTATGATGAATTATTGTTGGAATTATACACTAGTATCGGTCCTACAATCAAACTATACGACTTTGGTATGACTTGAGTTGTCTAACAGTGTAGTTCTCAAACCTTTTCTTATCGCATTGTTTTCCGCCATGCGTATTAAGTTGCTCTTGGTTCTTCCTCTCCGACTCCCTTTATGCTAAATTTACAGATAAACAACCATTTGGCAAGAACCTTTGGAAAAGATTTAGGTACGGTCGGGTAGCAGTTAACCACTGTCCAAAGGAAGAGCCTCCACAATGGTGGCTGTGGTATGGCGTCGATGATGGGTGGAACGGCGGTGCCCATGGCAAGCCTGGTGACGGCTGAGAGAGGAGAGAGATGTACCAGGTCAAGGTTTTCTTCAGGAAAAAAAAAAATTACGTGCTAGATGCCCATTTGGATGATTAAAGACTTAATAAACGCTTGATAAGTGTCCTGGCACCGGCTGCAACACAGTCATTTCTCCTCCGGTCTTCGGATCCTCTACAACCTCTAAAAGACTCCCATCTCTCTGGAAAAAAACTAACACCCAAAGAAACAGAGTACTCTGTTCCCAAGTTCCAAAACATGGAAACCTATAGGAACAGAGCACTCTGTTTCCCAGTGCTAAGAGCAAAAAATCGTAGCCACCACGCAAATCATCAGAAGATAATTAGCAACTGACTACTGATACAGATATTTGGCCTAACATCCTGAGGGAGATTGTGGCTGCTCTTCCTTATGGGCCAATATCTATGATCAATTGAAATTAACCTTGTTTTCAGTTTGTAAAAGGTTTTACTTATCTAATACCACATCCCCTCATCAAGTAATTAGTGAAGGAACATGACAAAGAGCGCAAGCATGACTTGGGATGGACATGCGAGTTAAGCTGGCTTTGCTCACTCTCTGTGATATCGAAAACAAGTGATCCAGCTATTTTCTTTTCTTCTTGTTGGAAGAACAGTAGGAGTAATCGACGGAGCTTCATGAACTGTAAACGATGGATGCCAACGTCCTCTCATCTTTGGCAGGTTATCATAATGGCTATATTAGAGGATCATTTTCCAATAAATAAATAAATAAAACTAAGAGGGTCGTTCTGTTTTACAAGCAATAGACGGAACTTTAAGATTTTAATATAGAGCGAGTCGACCATTGGTTCTTCTAGGACATGTGGGTTAACAACTATCTTTTTGTTTCCTCAATTCAAGGCTGGAAACCCGTTTCAGCCTCGAATGATACTGATTTGTCCAATTTGGGCAGTTTTGTGCGCTCCATTGCAGTCATGAAATTGACCAAGAGGCGCTGGATTTATAGGGTACTATAGCATACACAATCATGAGTTCAAATAGAAGTACTTGGGAGACTAAAACCGGGAAAAGTACCAAAAAAGTCATAAACCTATTGCATTGGTACCAATTCAGTCTTAAACTTTTCAATTGGACCAATTCAGTCATAAATCTTTTAATATTTGTACCAATTCAGTCCTAAATCTTTTAATATTGGTACCAATTCAGTCCATCCAGCCAATTTTGGCTGGCCGGCACTGACGTGGAAATTTTTATGATTTTTTCAAAAATTTTATGATTTTTTATTAATTTTTTAATAATTTTTTTTCTTTTCTTTTTCCTTTTCTTTTTTGCTTTCTTCTTCGCGGTTGCCGGCGAGGACCGCGAAGCCCTCGCCTGCCTCCAGCAAGGGTCGCGGCCCTCGCCCGGCCTCTCCCAGAGCCGCCGGCGAGGCGGCTATGCCCGGATCTAGGCGAGGCTAGCCTTGCCCGTGGCTGGCAAGGCCATGGCGGCCATCGCCAGGGCGGAGGTGAGGGCCGCGAAGCCCTCGCTAGCCACCGGTGAGGGTCGCGAAGCCCTCGCTAGCCACCGGTGAGGGTCGCGACCCTCGCTCGGCCTCACTCTGGCCTTGCTGCTGAGTCCCCGGCATCTCCTCCGCTGTCTACCCGGAGCTTCTCGACCTCGTCACCGCTGCCCTCACCTCCACGAAATCCCAATTCGAGGCCCTGGTCCCCCACCTCCCGCACCTCACGCCGCCGCTCCTCCGCCCGATCTTCGCCTCCGAAACCCTAGCCCGCCGCCCCAACACCCTTCTCTCCTTCTTCGGATGGTGCCAGTCCCACAACCCGTCCCTCGCCGGCTTCCCGTCCCTCCTCCTCTCCCTCCTCCCACGGCAAGGCCAGGGCGAGGCCGAGCGAGGGTCGCGACCCTCGCCTCCGCCTTGGCGATGGCCGCCATGGCCTCGCCGGCGGCTCTGGGAGAGGCCAGGCGAGGGCCGCGACCCTCGTCGGCGGTAGGCGAGGGCTTCGCGGCCCTCGCCCAATGGCCGGCGAGCCTCACCGGAGGCTCACCGGCAACCACGAAGAAGAAAGTAGAAAAGAAAAAAGAAAAAAATTTAAGAAAAAAAGAAAAAATTAATAAAAAATTCGAAAAAAATCATAAAAATTGCCACGTCAGCGTCTGGCCACGGTCGATGTCCACGTTAACGTAAGCCGGCCAAAATTGGCCGGATAGACTGAATTGGTACTAATATTAAAAGGTTTAGGACTGAATTGATCCAATTGAAAAGTTTAGGACTGAATTGGTACCAATGCAATATGTTTAGGATTTTTTTGGTACTTTTCCCAACTAAAACCTGACTAAGGCTTTTAGCGCATAACAAAAACTTTTGTCGATGCAAGCCTTTGTGCATTCATGGTCAAGATCTAGTCTTAGGGATAAAAAAGAAAAGAAAAACATTATCTTACTATGCAGAAGTGAATTAAAACAAATTAAAAACGAAAAAGGTATGATTTTTTAAAATGCATCATCTCTAGAAACTCTATAAAAAGTCTACTGGTATAAAATATAACCATCAAGTTGCTGACACTAATTTAATATGCGGCACGAGTACATTCCCTATCAGCGAATGAAAAATAAATATCGTTCTATGACAATTCAAATGGTGATAATGTTAAAGTCGGTCTCATCTAATACGAACAAGGCATTTTCTCCATAGAGAAATTCACAATATAGATACCAACAAGTAATAAAAAACAACACTCATTTAAAGAAAGAAAGAAAAAAGTACAGTATAAACGACCATTGTTTTCATCTCTGAAAATAAATGAGATTGATGAAGACTTAGCCGAGTGCAAGTCCAAATCTTCGTGGAGAACCGCATGGCGTGGCAAATAGATCATGAAAGTTCATCTGCAGTCAAAATGAAAAAAGAAGAAGAAATGAGCTCAAAATATCTATTCCATTGCATCGTATTAGCATTTATTGTGGTGTCATGCAAATTTGTCATTCCGTGATATCATACTAACCAAGATATTTTCTTTGTTTGCAAAAATAAACTTTTTTATGGATGTAAAATTTCTTTTACTAGAAACTCTGTAGAAGTTTTTGTTTTGCATTCGAATAACATGCAGAAATTATACTTTTTATATGCTGTGCACACTCTATCTATAAGTGCCTACATGTTTGATGGTTCGCATTATCTTTTAACAAAATTCTCATGTTAATGGAGTAATGAATCTTGACTTAATATCGACACGTTACATCAAAATGGAGAGTTTATGATAAACTCTAATCTAAATCTCATCACACGCAGACTTTGACATTTTGTTCATCCAAAACATTTGAAACTTTCACAACATGTAGACGTTGGCAAGAATATTCGCATATATATATGTGTGTGTGTGTGTGTGTGTGTGTGTGTGTAATGATTTTATGAAATTTGAAAAATATTTCATATTTCTATGAGAAAGCTAAAAAATATATCTTTTGCGTAATCCAAAATAAACAAGCCCTGAAGCTTTTGAGCTGAGGACATGTATATTACCATCCTAGTTCTCTAGCTGGAGAAGTCGTCCCTCGCTCGGGAATTACAAATATCGATATCTCATAGATGGACACTTTATTGAAAGCAACACGAATTATTAATAATCTTTCTATTATTGCCAAATCAAGTGATAATAAATCTTTATCTATATTCAATCTTGTGAGAAAATGACGTCCTATTTTGTAGAAATATTCTCAGCCAATTAAATTTCCTCTTTTCCCATTTGATGTTATTATATCTTATGAAAAAAAAAAAACAGGGGAAGGTAAATTGATACACAATAAAGTTCCAAAAAAGGGCCTGCATTTTAGGGATTTTAACTTTATGCTTTTTGTTATTTAAACTACTGTAGAAATAAAATGAAATCGGTTTAGTTGCTCTCAATTACCCTTCATCTTAGGCATCTCCCCGCTGCATATGACAGTATTATGCGTTAATCTCTTTTTCGTTTAAAATGTTCCATGCGAAAAAATTACTATTTTAGAAACACTGTGCAGTTTGGAAAGAATTTTTATGATCATGGCTTCATTCACATGCATCGTTTGTGCGATTATGATAGTAATTTCAAACGAATGTTGTCAGTACTATTTTACTCTTATGTGCTGTATTGTGTGAGTTATGATCTATATCTTATTGTCGAAAGTAAATTTTCTTAATGAAATAAAAAAATAATTATATTGCAAAACATAATTAGAAATAGTTATAAGAAGTTGAGTCACATCACTTAAAGAATTATGTATATAGATATGTGCAACTGTTTTGATTTAACAAATTAAGGGAAGACATTTCGGTATTTCTGTAATAAGATCGAGAAACTAGTTTTTCTCAAGTGGGAAAGTTAAATTAAAATTGATTTCTCTATGTGTCATATTTCTGGCATATCAAGTTAAAATAAATAATATTTTTATTAGATAAAAATAGATCATTCGTCTGTTTTAATGTTGATTGTGGGCATTTTTCATTGGCTCCATTCGACACTCCAACAAATGGTATTAAGCCAAGCGTCTTGCAACAATGATTATCCCGAGCCCTCAAATCATATTACTAAAAAAAAATTGTCAAATCAAGATGAGGAAAATTGTTTCCGAGTTAAACGTGTAGATTCGAAATAACCTTTAGGGATTCCCCGTGTTTTTGTTCTAAAAGAAAAATGGGGTTTTTGAAGACCACCTATTTTAAATACTCAAGTTGCAAGAAATAAATCTTTATTTTTGCTTAAACTTTTAAACTTTTTTTCTGTTTCCTTCTTTTAATAAGAAGAAAAATGGAAACCGAAAATGTTCTTTAAATAAAGGAGTTGCAAATTTTTAGCAAGTGCATTTTCTACAATAAATTTACAAATATTTCTCAATTTCTTTATGAAATGATTGGTGAATTAAACTGGTCCTTCTAGGACACTTGCAACAGAAATATTTGGTAAATTATATTCAAACTATCAAGTTGAGCGAGAGTAGCTATAGAATGCAATAGTAATCATCAATAGAAAAAGTATATACTCAAAACATTACGTCATGTTCCAATTTCCAAGTAAAAGGAGGACTTGAGATTTCATAGTAGGAAATCAATATTTACATTTAATGCGTCACATGAAATTGGGAAATTGAGATTTGTCAAAAGTTGTCCACATATAGTTAAAGTGGTCAATATTATGAATGTGCATAATGCATTATTATCTTATTCTAGTTTTCATCTAGTGAGGAAGTCAGGAAAAAAAATAAAAGGAGGGAATCTCAATATATATGACTGTATCACATTTAAGCACAAAGAAGAATAGAAGGGTTGATTGGCGTACCTAATCATCTGTCCATTGTACATCTATCAAATCAAGTTGGATTCGAGGAATGTGGACGATTTTGTTCCAATCCTTGCCAATTTGAGGCTCACATCTTTTGCTCAGTTCTCCACAGTATTCGATGCATAATTCTTTGAGGTTAGTGAGGGACTGGATTCCTTGTGGCAAGGATGATAAGTTGGGACATCGGATCAAGTAAATTAATCTGAGATGTGTATGATTGGGCAGCCATGCGGGAACATATGTCAAGCTCGGGCAATCATAGACTGAAAATGACTCCAAAGTGTAGGTTGATCCTTCAAGACATTGGAGCAGCTCCATCACTTGTTCAAAGTTATAAATTACCAAAGTATGAAGATTCAACGAAAAGTTGGACTTATTCTCCGAGGTCAGCGCGAGCTTGGAACTAGCAATATTCAAGGACTCTACGGCTTTTAATTCCCCAAAAGGCAGAGATATTGGTCCCCTACAATCTACAATTTCCAACCCTCGAAGACGAGTTAGTCGGCAAGTACCCTCAAACAAAATTTGGAGATTTGCGCATTCATTGAGTCCCAAAAATTGCAAATTTTCCAAGTATTGTATTCCACTTTCTTGCAAACTCTTCTGCTTTGTTGTTATGTATAGATATCTAAGACTGACGAGTCTTTCCATATTTTTGGGTAAATCACATAGCTCTAAGCAACCAACAAGGGATAACTCTAGCAAACTTTGCAGCTCACAAATGGTACCTGGAAGCTTCTTCAATAGCTTGTTCCCATAGAGACTTAATGATCTCAATTGCTTCAAATTACATATGGACCTTGGCAGCTCTTCAAAACTACTATATGACAAATTCAGATACCGTAAGTGGTTAAACTTGGTGATGCATATTCTAGCAAACTCTTTAGTAATAACTCCATCATTAACTTGGTATTGAAAATAAATGCCACGCAGCCTCTTTGAAGTTGTCTTTCTCAGAAAAGGTGGGACTCCATCGAAATTTGAGATTCCCTCTAACGAAGTGCTAGAGAACGAAATGCACCGAACTCCTTCTGAAATCTGAGCAGTATCTAAGCGAACAATGGAGAAATCATTTTGTGCCACACTCGTTGCAAGAGAATGGACCAAATCGTGTACATTAAATAGTAATTCTGCTCCACACTCCTCAACTTCTTGGATCAAAGATCTCTTCCAAAATTCTTTGATGTACTCAATACCAACATCTTCCAATGCTAATTTTTCCCTTTTTGAACTAATGAGTCCTAAAGCCATCCATAACCTAGCTAAAGCAGGGCCCTTCATTTGAACTCCTCTGGGGAAAAGTGAAAATGTTGCAAAACAACGTTTTAAGTGGGATGGTAAATGATCATAGCTAAGCTTTAGTACCGGCACAATGTCTTTTTTTGCTTCCACTAACTCCCATGTTTCACTATCCCTTACATGTTTCCAATGCCCATCGTCATCCTTTGAATACAAAAGGCTCCCTAGAGTTTTCACAAGGAGAGGAACTCCTTGAGATTTTTTGACAATGTCATTTCCAATGGCTAAAAGGTAAGGACGTGGCTTCTTTTCCGTTTCGTCAAATGCCCATTTTTTGAATAAGGCCACCGAATCTTCATGAGAAAGACCTTTTAGATTATACACTGGATGGGTACCCATAATAGAAGCAACTTCTACACTACGAGTAGTCACAATTATCTTACTTTCACTAGCTCCTCCAGTTAGCAAATTTCTCAATTCTTTCCATCTACTGCGGTCATTACTCCAAACATCATCCAAGACTAGTAGAAATTTCTTGTCTTTGATGATGTCTTGTAGAAAGTTTTGCAATTGTTGAATATCAAAGTTACTCAAATCTTGACGAGATGCAGCTTTGATGATTCCCTCGATAGTTTTCTTTAAATCAAAGTCCTCGGGTACACACACCCATAGTTGCAACTCAAATTGCTCTTTCACCCTGTCATCATTATAAACTAATTTAGCTAGGGCTGTCTTGCCCATACCTCCTATTCCAACAATGGGAAGCACCGAGAGGTTTTTGTCATCTAGCTGCATCAACATCTCAATTATTTTTTCTTTATCATTATCTCTCCCTACAACATCCAACTTGTTTATGAATGAGTAAGTCATTTTTCGTGATGGTGTATGTCCCACTCCATTGTCAGTACTCCACATATTAAGATCGAATTGATCTTTTTCAGTGGAAATCTTGGACAACCTTTCCCGAATCTCCTTGATTTTATGACTAATTTTCACACGGAACATGAGTGGATTAGAGATGGAGAAGAAGCGGCGTACCTTCCCTTTGACACTCCCATAGCGACTTATAACCTGCTTCCGTAATGCTTCACATTCGATCTCATCGAGCACATCCTCCGCGTCGTAAAATACATGTTGAAGCCGATCTAACCACACTTGCAGACGGTCGTTCTTCGCCTTCTGCACCTCAGCATCTGACAACACTGCCTTAATAGCAATCAACGTCTCTCTAAGCTCGCGGATCTGATGTTCAATGTTGTAAATAGCGACAGCTTCTTGGAGCGCCGGTGATGCTATCTTCCTCAGCACGCCCTGTGCGATGCCGAAAAGGAGTGATTCAGCCATGCTGAGCGATGAGGAAACTGGTTCAGGCTATTTGGTTTGAGATGAGGAAAGAACACCCGAATGTCTTGGCCTTGTTTGGGATAAGGTTTTGAGATTATGGAAGAAAGTGAGATGTGGACAAGACCTTGTACGGAACAGGGATTGAGCTCTCCCCCGTTGCGATGTGTTTGGTTCGTCACGCGAGTCAGCTTATTCACGTCTTGCATTTGGTTTATACCGCATCGTAGGAAAATGGGTGTAGCTAAGCATATTTGCTCGAATTAAACTCAAATTCGGTGCGTGGGCGTGAATCATGGACGACCCTGATTTTGGTTCGGAATTACCACCGTCACTTTTACTTTGTTTTGTCAACGTTACTTCTTATTTAAGCGAGAAATAGCGCAACAAAAAGTTCTCTCTCCTGATAAACAAATTATTAATCGATTTCAAGATATAAAACAAGCGGTGGAGAGGGCACCGTTGCTCATTTAAGAGCGATGACCATGACAAACAAGTTAATTTGCTTAATATAGTCTATTAATTCGAGATCAAGGACTATATTGAAGAATTTTTATATTATTTATGGACTGTTTTTTGTTTTTCAATAATCAAATTGCATATTGATATTATCTAACTCAACAATTTGATAATAAAACATTAGAGGATAAATTTATTATAAATGTATTCATATGTGAATTTTCATGGTATTCATCATTAATTATTTAACTAATCAAACCCTAATTTCGAAAGTGTCATGAAAAAATTTGAATACAGGAGGAGACACCAGCGCTCAATAATAAACAGGACAAGCCAAAAGCTGAAGCAGAAGAGCTGCACCGAAAATGGCAGCGGAAGCAGAGGAAACAGAGGAGCTCGCATGGAGCAGGGAGACGATTCCCAGGGTCATGAAGATCGCCTGCGCCAGGCTCTCCCAGCGGGACCTCGTCTCTCTCCTGCTCGTCAGCCCGTGGCTGCACCGCACCCTCGTCTCGTACCCTTCTCTCTGGCTGGTATCTTCTTGGAAAAAAGAACTCCCGACCTCTTCTTCTTGAAATCGTAAGCTCGGCAGGTTCGATCGCGCGTGATTCCGATTCGTCCGGTGCGCATTTCAGGTTCTTGATTTGCGCGAGATGACCAACGCGGGGAACCGGCTCCTGGGCGCTCTCTCGCTGGTTAGTTTGTAGAGGCATTTCCTGTGCTGGGTTGTCTGATCTTGAGTGGATTTTTGGGGTCGTGCGTGAGCCATAGTTGACGTTGCATAATTTGATGGTGTTGATTTGACCCATTTTGCTGATGAGATTATCTGTGGATTTTGGGCAGCCAAGGTATCGCCAGGTGAAGCGAATCGACCTCGAGTTCGCTCAAGATATCGAGGACAAACACCTGGAGTCCCTCGAGAACGAGGTAATCGTAGGGACATTGCATTGCAATATTTTTCCAGCTACTGGAAGTTAGATGATGGGGCATCCTTTCACGGTAGATGAATTGAAGACAGATGTTGTATTTTGAAGGATTTTGTGAAATCTCAGGGAAAAGTCTACTCGATCCATCGGTAGCCATAGGCAATTTGATATTGATTGATTCCGATACGAATCAGAAAGATATGCCCTTTTGTTTCAATACACATATTAAAGGATCCTCTCAATAATGTAATTTTGTCGCTCACTTTTTAACCGTAATCCTGGCTTTGTTTGTTTAGTGTCCTCTTGAGGATTCTTTACCGTGGAAAACGATTAGTGCTCGCCTTCTCTTCAAAGTTGCTATTTTGACAACATTGTTCTAAATTTAGCAGATGACATGTGGAAAATAACATATTGACTAATAATTGTCGCCTGTAAATGTTATTAGGACTGACGTTAGATGCTTCAGTGACATATCTCTTGGGAAAGCATATCAGATGCTTGAGTTAACACTTCTCATAAGTTTTAAAAAGATAGTGCTCTGTTTCTATGTTACTTTAGTTTGCCTTTCCATGACTAAGTCCTGCACAATTTTTTTTGCTAGTTTAGAAAAGCATACTTCCCATGACATTAGTATCCCATACACTCTGTCTTCTAGGCAAATTATTCATTGGTTTTATCATGAACTACCAATTGTGCTCGAGTTTACCTTTTTAGTAACACTAATATATGTTGATCATTCAACTCTTAGTAACTTGTATCGCTAACCTGTGATCACTTGTCAACCACTCAACAGTATTCTGAATCTCTCAAAAGCTTGGAGACTTTAAATCTGAACGGTTGCCAAAAGATCTCTGACAAGGGAATTGCTGCTGTAACCAGTTGTTGTCCAAATCTTAAGGTTTTTTCTATTTATTGGAATGTGCGGTAAGTCTTCTATAAATGCGCTTGTGTTGTAAACCTCACTTCACCTTAATATTTATACAAATTAACTGCATATTTTTGGAGCTGCAGAGTGACAGACATAGGCATAAAGCATCTGGTAGAGAACTGCAGACATTTAGTTGATTTGAACTTAAGTGGCTGCAAGGTATCTACTTGGTCATGCCAAAGCCTTCCTTCAACTTTCTTCTGCATATGTTGTGTTGGTATCTTTGCTCACACTTATTAACATGATGATGGAAGGTGGACTTTCTCCAATGTCATCAATGAAGTATACCATGATTTGAAACACTGCCCGGTCAAATTTGTATATATGATGAATGGCTAACTAAGTTTTTCTTGAACATCTATGCCTTCTCAACTTTCTTACATGTATTCTGGTCACTCTAGTTTTGAAGTTCTACTTTGTTTCTGGAAGACACAGGACAGTTTTATTTTGACACTCAATTGAGTTCTTACCGTGTGTTTCCAAAAAATGCGATTTTGTGCTTGGTACTAGTCTCAAGTCTTGGCTGGTATATGCAACTGCAATTCTACTTAGATTTTTAAATGTGGGCGAGCTTTATTGGAGATTTTTGGTTCTTTGTGAGCAATTGTTTCTTGTTTGTATTTACAATGATACAGATTTCATTGCTTTAGCAAACCTGCTATTGACATTCCAAGTATTTATAATTGAAATTCTGAACACGCTTGCTATGAGAGATTTCTTCCCTATGTATATGGATGTTACATCCACAACTTGACCAAGTGGGCTTGCTAAAACAACTTGAGATGACAAATGCAATTGCCTCAGACAGTCATAATCAGTACAAAAGGATTTACAGTGATGCCATTTTTACTTCCTTTTTCTTCTATAGTTCCCGACCTTTTGGTCTTACTTCTTTCTATTCTCAGCACTCAGATTTTTGACATGCCTACGCATTTTGTGTGGAAGGAATTTCTATTTACAAAGCTGTTTTCAATTGTCGATGGCAGAATATTACAGACAAGAGCTTGGAGTTAGTTGCTGACAGTTATAATGAATTACAGTCACTAAACCTTACTAGGTATGTTAAGGTCTGATAAGAAAAGCTCAACCCTATTTTCAGGAAGCAAATGATGCTAATCCAGGAAAAAATAGAATAATTATCGCCGTTGCTGATATGGATATGCACCTTTAAGCTTGTAATTATTCGGTTATCAGGTGTGTCAAGCTGACAGATATTGGCTTGCGGCAAATACTATTCAAGTGCTCTTCTCTCCAGAGTCTAAACCTTTATGCCCTTTCTAGGTAAATGTGCTTTCTGTTCTTATGTATAGGTTTGAAGCCACTTATTTGGTATTAGTAGTTCACTTTCTGATTGCTTTTTCCAGTCTCACAGATAAAGCATACAACAATATTTCCTCTCTTTCCCATCTGAAGTACTTGGATCTTTGTGGAGCCCAGGTAAATTCCACTTATCAACACATGTTAATTGTCTTGCGTTGCCTGAATTTTCTGCCGCAATGTTATAAATGATTCTGCAGAACCTATCAGATGATGCACTTTCCTGTATAGCCAAATGTGGAAAAGTCGTGGCCCTGAATTTGACATGGTAAGTTTAGTAGTAAAGTGCCTTTATTTTCGTGGAGTCAACATACTGTGGTTACTTTTTCTGACCCAAAAAATAAAATAAAATACTATGGTTACTTTTCACAGGTGTGTACGTATAACTGACAAGGGGGTCATAGCAGTTGCTGAAGGCTGCGTCTCACTCGAGTTCCTTAGGTAAGTCTTGACGATAAGGTTCTTCCAACTAGGATAAAATTTCTCTGGGCTGAAATAAAAGCATCTCGGCTGAATTTTATTGATTTAATTCAGAGATGGTCAGTAAGCATATTACAAAGCTTGATGAATACTAAGCTCCGCATCTTCGTCATTCTAGCTGGGTTAAGGAGAGTACTTCTCATGTATGGTTATAAAATCTTGACGGTTCTTTTTCAAACCTCATTTCTGCATAGTTGTGTCATCTGCTAGAGAAGCTTGGCTAATATATAATTTCATAAGCTGCCGAAGCATATTTGCAATGATTTCTATCCAAGTGGTCTCTAATCAAATTAATGAGGTGTTTCTTACTGATTTTTTCCAATGTAGTATGGTAGTTAGCCCCAAAGATGTTAGCAGGACATGTTTTAAGTTGCAGTGTCTTTTGGCTTTGAGTACTTCAGATTGTTGGTCTTATCTATGCTTTCCATTGCATTGAGGGTTTGGCAGTTTTATTTGAAATTATTATTTGGTGGCTTTTATTCTGAAAATAGATGGAAGTGTAGATTAAGGTGTCTTCTTTTCCTACATTTTACACTCCTAAAATGAAAAGTCAGTACTTTTTCTTATATGTTTCCCCTCAAGCAAGCACATGTCAGAAGTTGGGGGAAAAGGATTTTCTACTTTTGGCTTCTGTAGGTGCCCTCTTATTGTCTTTTGATGCCAAACAAGTTGGATTGTAGGTCATTGTGATTGCTGATCTCCCGGACCATCTTGCATTTTGATAGTTTGCCTTAATGAATATGCATCTTCCACAAGATATACAGTCCAAAAGCTGTAATTAAACCTCATCAAATGTCAAATTCTCTCTTCATTGTTCAGTTAGTGATAATTGCTGCGAAATGCAGCTTGTTTGGGATAGTTGGGGTGACAGACAAGTGCCTTGAAGCCCTTTCGACGACCTGCTCAAACACACTCACCACACTTGATGTGAATGGTTGCATCGGCATCAAGGTGAGATGTTCTTTGTTGGTGCATGGAACGAGGTTTGCTGCTGTTTGAGTGAATTTATGTCATTGTTTACTATATGTATTCCTTTCCTCCTCAGAGACGAAGCCGTGAAGACCTGCTCAAATTGTTTCCACACCTCAAATGTTTTAAGGTTCATAGCTGACATTTTAAAGGAGGACAATATACCGATATAGATGACAATTATATATTTTCTTTTTTGGAAGAAAGTGGTGATACAGCTGCAGCTGCTAGAAAAGATCATATCATAACGCCATTTGAGATTTTTCAGCTGGATTGTCATGTTTCCCCTGGATTTCAAAGTCTGCTTGCTGTCTCTCTTGAAGTCTGTCTGATTGACAATGAAATTTTGAGAAAATATTCGCAAAGAATGAATGAGAGGATATTTGGCAGAAGGGATGACGAGGGAACATTGTTTTTATTGAACACCCAAGTTACGAAACGTGGTGGAGTTGTAACTGTGCAGATGGATGGTGCTAGTAAATCTTGTTTGATGCGAGAATGATGCATGGCAACGGACTGCGGTGTGGTCCCAGTGTCCTCACGCCGAATCCGTACGGATGTCCGCTTGTTGAGATAATCACCGTTTACTTCAGGTGAAGACCGAAGAGTGTTTGGGTTTGGATGAAAGAACGTGTTTGTTTCAAACACTTGAAAGGCAATAACGTGTTCTGCGTCAAATAATGTTTCGACCCTAACCCGACCCAAAACATATTTGTTTTCTTGTTTCATAATAATTATCCGAACAATTTTAAGACCCGAAACATGTACTCAACTTGTTTCCTGTTCAGGTCAGGTTTTTTTGACACCCCTACTATTTATTGACCCAACTTTTGGTTATTTCTGAATAGATATGCTTTGTCATAGATTCGATAGGATTAAATATCACACAAGCTTTTGAATCATGCGAGTGATAATTCTCACAAGTCGCACTGAAATAAGCACCAGAAGATGCCTTGCATGTCTACCTCTCTTCGGGGGGGTGCCTGATTTTTTGTTCTAGTTTTTGCTATTGTCCTTCTATTTCAGAATTATGTACGTTTCTTCTAAACGTTGTGCACCTGGAACCGCTAAAATTGATAATGGCTGCGAATCTGAATAACTAATTGTTTGAAGAATTGTAAAAAATTCTTGGATGAATCCTTTCCACCTGGATTATATCTCTAGTTCCTATTTGATATTGGAGGAGCAAGAGGAGAAAATATTCCCTAATATCACTGTATCACGACAGCAGCTAATGTGGCATGCATCTATCTAGTCAGTTCCGATTACAAATTGACATGTGGCAAGTGACTTGGAATTAGATAAAAACAAATTAAAAAATTGTTAGCGGATGGCAAGTTGCAAACGTTCCATAAATTTATGACACCAGCGGGATTAATAGATTCTAGCAAATTTGAAATGGCTAGCCAAGGATCCACTTATCTGACTGTGCCCCCATCTTTTTAAGTTCTTTGCAAAACTTTGCCCATCCATAATACTACCCAATTTTTTTATTTTTCATTTCACCTTTTGCCCCCACAGGCTTCATAAAGACCATTATGAAAACTCCATTGCTAAAACTGTGTTTGATAGCCACGATAAATAGAATATAATTTATTATATCTTGCGTTTAATGTCTACTCATAATAAGAAAAAGTCAAATATAAGAGAGATATATACTGGATAAAATTATTCAAAGTGAGATGTGAAATAAAGGTAAATAGGATTGTAATGTCTATAAAGAAAAAGTTAGTTTTCTCAAATAAAAAACTTATTAAAGCAACAAAATTGAAATTATATTTCAACATAAATAATAATTGAATTATGATATAAAAAATTCAAAATAACAAAAAATAAAAATTTATTTTTTTAATTTAATCTTATTTCTATGTATATATTCGACTATAATTCTATCTTATAATATACATTCAATCTATAAATATAAACATATAATAATATTTATTACATATTTTAGGAATTTTTTATTTCAGGTATATTAGTACAGTTTAGTATTTAATAAAATTTTGTTCAAGAATGATAGAAGCGGAAATATAAATAATAAAGAAAATAATTAAAAAAAAGAGAGGAAAATAAAATAAAATTAGCAAATAAAAATAAATTAGGGAAAAGTGTTGCAACATATTTTCACCATCTTTGTTTGTAAACTTTTAAGTTCATTTACATTGATATTTTTGTTCATATAAAAAATGTCATGATATGATATGAATATATTAAAATTTATTACCGCGATTCACTAAACAGTTGATAAAATATACCAAATTTTAGGATTTTATATTCTATCATATTCAGTCATATCTTTACTAAAGATATGGACAAGCAAACGTAGCTTAAGAGGCTTAATCTTTCGTCCTCTTATAACATGGCTATAGTTCATTGGGAAGGTTGAGCACAACAAAGAGATGCACTCAGGACTAGGGGAGAGATTTAAAACCTTAGTTTACATCCAACATGACCATTCCGGTTATTTTCGAAGATTGAACACGATTAAGCACTTTAGCACAATCACTCGTGCTTTATTGTTCTTCGGTCATAATAGATTACCTCTTTTACGTAAATGCTTTTAGATTTTTTGGGCACATTTTTTTTTAAATGGTAATGACCGGTGATGTTGGTAGATTACTCCTTGGTTAGATTCCTAATCCCACTAGCTAACTTCACTTGTTCTCGGGATAGATGGATAGGACTCCATCCTTTTGGAATTAGATTTGCTTTCACTTTTATCTTTCTTCTTTAAAAAATTAATTTTTTTTTTTTTTGTATAAGCTCCAAAAGATAAGATAATATCATCATGCATAATGTTGATAAACAATTTAAATTTGAAATTGATGTGACATTTGCTCGTGAGGAGAAGGCTTGTAAAACATACAATGCATTATGCAACTTGCAATGGATTTGAAGTGGCAATATAACAAAAAGCAAATAATAGCAAAAAAAACATTGTGAAGATGCATATTTGTTTTAATACATTACACAACTTGCAATGGCTTTGAAGTGCCAATAGAGCAAAAAGAAAATAATAGCGAAGAAACTTTGCGAAGATGCATATTTCTTTATAACTGTAAAGGACACTCTCCACCAATCATATCTCATGAACAAATAGATGCTTAAAGAGATATCTATAGGACAATGAAGCAAGTCAAATAACAAGTTTGCATTAAATTCAAAATCCAAAATGAAGTTTGGGTAGTTGTCAAAGTTTAAGGATTTTCATGATCTTTTCTTTGATGATAAACAAAAACATATGATATGATTGTATCGGTACATAACAGATACAAATAATAGTATTTTGACTCCTATTACCACGGCCGGTATGAAGCTATGAAAGCATATTCCTACCTTTGCAGTGACGAGGAGGATCAAATAATGTTGGCTTTATGATTGTCAAAATTGACATACAACAAGCAACTTTGAATCAGATAAAAATAAATTAATAATCTGCTAACCGCCGGAGGTTGCAAAATTCCCATACATTTCCGGCACTACCAGCTCTGATAAATGCTTTTTGGCCCACCAGAGACCCACTCGTCTGACTCTTCCCCTCTTTACATTTCTTTGTAAAATTTTGTCCTTCCATTCTACTATTCCCTAATCGCCCAGGTTTCTTCTCTTTAATTGTAAGAAATTTTGTCAATCGCATCACCTAAAGCCATCATTATCCAGTCCCCTCTTCACTACTAAGTTGGCAGTATACTTTCGTGACTCTTATACTCCAGCAATAAAATCGCATCAAATATTTTTGTTTATCATCAACGAAAGGATGGCCATGAACATCGTGAAACTTTGGCAACTACCCAAAACTTCATCTACGATTTTGAATTTGATGCAAGCTTGACATCAGTTGTCTTAACTGTCCGTAGCAGCCAATGCCAAAAATTCTTCTCGTTTTGCTCCATCTGGACATTCTGGGCGTTTGTCCTTCTCTTTTTCCTTCGAAATCACTCTTGCCCATCGAATTCATCATCCATCTCAGACGTATCCTCGTAGCAACCTTCATTCGCACCAAGTTCTTCCCCCTCCGATTCTTCTTGCTCTGTCTCATCCTCCACATCGTCAAGCATAATATCTTCCGGGGGTATCATACCTAGCCCTTTACCCCGGTAAATTAACCCAGTTCTCATCACATGGTAAAACTTCTCTCTTAGGCGGACAAGCGGATGTGGATCCACCAATTTACCTCTCCGGTATCCTTCCCTAAGAGCAACAGTAGTCGTCTTACACTTCAAAGAGAGGTAGAAAATCCCAGGATACCTAGTAAATATTCGCGTAAACTTATGAGGAAGATTTAGTTCTTCTCTCAAGCTCCTCAAGTAGTTCCTCTTAGTCTTCTTATGGATCGTCAAGCTCAAGATCTCATGCAAAACCCCAACAACTCGTTTCTCCATGAGATCACTGCTCGGATCAATATGCCTAGAATCTTCATATGGAGAAATATATGGCAATTTCTGGAACTCCTCCATCCACGCCTTCACCTTCTTCTGTGCACCATATCCCCTGGGAAAATTCATGGGGAATGCCAGGGCTGTTTGGCCCCTCTTAAACTGCCTATATTCACCCCCTACCTCATTACTTTCGTTTCTCTTCTCCAATGCCGAGGCTGCATAACTCTCAGGCCAATTCACGAGCTTCAAGTACGCATCACCGCTCGAAGCCTTGACAAATTGGAAATGATCTGGATAATTCGGAATCAACAATTTCATGAAATTATCTGGCAAACCCAGATCCCATTTCAATGGAATCAAGCATCGCAATGCCAAGGTCTTTGTCTTCGTCATCATGAGCACTTTAGAGAGCCTCTCCACAGTGTCGCGTTCATATTTCTGGTGTATGCTTTTCTCTTGCGAGTCCAACAGCAGAGCAGCGTCTGTCAATTTAAAACAGGGCAAACCCGCGTATCGGGCATGCGGGAATTCATGAAAGAGTGTAGGATACCTAAAAGTGAAGAAATTTCGAACAAAATCAACATCACAATCCACAATCAGAACCCAAATTCCATATCACACCAGCACTTGTTACCCGGCAAAGTTCACAACTTTCAACCTTTCCCCCCTAACGAGACAACCCCAATCGACTAAATAGCTCTAAAACTCCCTCAAAATTTCAGCTACAACGATTGCAAGAACGAATCCCAAAACGTAAAAGAGACGAGGCGGAGATTGGAGTTTACCTGCGCAAGAATCTGAGGACGGGGACGGTGAGGCCGAGCGCCTTCTGCCACTCGGCGACCGACTTGGCGGTCAGGAACCCGGCGGAGGACCGCTTGATGGCGTCCTTGAGGAGGCAGGCGGCCTTGAGGTCGGTCTCGGTGTCGATCACGTGGTCGAGGCTCCGGTTCTTGACCCACTTGAGGCGGACCTTGGTTATGGACCGGCACTGGTGGTGGAGGAGCGATCGGCGCAGCGCGGAGAAGAGGCCGCCGGCCTCGGCCCTGAAGCTCATCCCCCGCAAAATCGCTTCTCGGAGATGCAGACGGTCGGGCGTTCGCTTGAGCTGGGGACTGAAGAATCAACGCTAGTTCGCACGAACGGAGAGCCGGAGAGAAGAGAACCGGCGTAAGCGCATTGTCGGAGTTCAGGCCCGCCGCCGGTGTCCGGCGGAGGTTGTTCCGATTAGGGTTTTCAGGGTTTAGCGCGTAGCGCCGCACCGCCTTGTTTAGGGGCGGATTCAAGGCGATGAAATGGAGGAGACGGGGGACGACGGAACGGGGGTTTCAGGGGTGAGCATGTATAACGGTCCGGACCGGACCGGACCGGACCGGACCGGACCAACCAATTTTTGGTGGTTCTAAGGTGCCTCAGTTTTCATAAAATTGGAACTGATGATATTTAGTCGGGTTTAAACCGAACTGATTAGATTGGACTGACTTATATTTCTTTATTCTTTTATTTTTAAAAAAATAAAATCTAAATCTAAATCCTAATTTTCTCTCGGCTTACTTACTTGAGCAAATCTTTGTTTCTTTCATAATGCTATTATGATTCATCCAACTTGTTCCTTTTACCTCTTGCTTTTTATTTTATTTTACTTTCTTTCTTTTCCCGTAAAGATTCATCAATTTTACCTCATTTGCTTACTCACACCCTAAGTAACACCGACATATCGACACGCGATACGACATGACACACCGATGTATCGTTCCTAAAAAAGCAGAGAATTCTGACATATTAGGATACGTTAGTTTTTTCAAGGATGTCAAAAACCGAACCGAAAAAAGAAATCTATATTAGAAAATAATCCATTGAATCCTCCTCCTTTTTTCAAGGATGTCAAAAACTGAACCGAAAAATTTGGTTTTTTTAAGTTTGATTAAGATAATATTAAAAATTGAAACTTTTTTTTAACTAGTTTGGTTTTTATAACCGAACCAAACCTAGAAAATCTAAATTTTTTCCTTTTATTTTTAAAAAAAGAAATCTATATAATTTTTTTTCTTTTTATATATTTTTCTTCATCAACCGGTCGCCGACCTTGGTGGCGGCCAACTATCGGCCAGAGGTAAGGTGAGGCTCAAACTCACTAGATTCTAGACAAGTCGACCCTTGCTAGCTTGTGGCAAGGCAAAGGTGAAGCCTAGCTTAGCCAATGCCATGGGCTTGAGCCCCACTAAATCCAACCACCTAGGTAGGCCTCCAGCCTCGCTAGATGTCGGTGAGGCTCAAGCCCTGCATAGCTCGCCAGATCTAGCAAGCTCGAGCTCCAAGCTGGAGCTTGTGGCAAGGCTCCAGCTCACCTCTGTCTGGTCATTGGCTACCAACATGGCCGGCGACCAATCAAAAGGAAAGAAAAGAAATAAAAAGAAATAAAAAAAATAATTTTAAGGGTGCATATAGAAAAAGACTTTCCTTACTGAACAAAGAAAAATATCTTCTAGTTCATTTTCAGGTTTTTGTTGAACAACGGAAAATACGGTTATTTCTTGAAAAAATGACTTCTTGAAAAATATTTTCTAAAAAAGCCACATTTTTTGCAAAACGACCAGAGCCTCAATGTAACATTAATTTGCTTGGGCTCTAATATTTGTTTCACTAAGTTTAGACCACTCCATCATTTCGTAATTTTTTCAGTTTATAATTAGTAATCAAGATAATATAAAATTCATTCATATTTTTCTTTATTAAAATTCATTTATTGGTATCGTTGATATTTTTAATTCTATATCTCAAAGATAAGCAAGACCAACTGACCAATTCTTCTCCAAGCCTATTATGCGAATTCATAATATAATGTACGCAATCATGGATTGTGTCCTCAAGCCTTCATTATCTATTATATGTATTATACGCCTAATATGTTACATTAGATTTCATGCAAAAAATAAGAGTTTCGGTGTCTTTACAAGTGATAAAAATATTAAGTAAAATGCTAATACTAAGGTAATTGAATTGCTATGGAATTTAGTATTGCATTTTATCTATTTCCACGTGGTAGCATTCGCAAAATTATTTTCATTTAAAAATGTAATAGTGGTATATTGAATTTAATTTTCCATCTCATTAAAAAAAATTCTTCAAGAAATCAATGAAGTTTTATCTTGCTAGGGAAAAGACAATTTGATTGGAAAATTAATCTGACAATATATAGCAAAAAAAAATGAAAACAAAAGTAAAAACTGAAAATTCAAATTGAACTGAACCGAAATGAACTGGATTTCAGTTCAATTCGAATTGGATTTCGGTTTGGTCAATGAATTTCCTTATTGGTTCAATTTTTCAAACCCAACCACTTACACCTCTATCGTACAATCATGGCCCATTATCTCTGAATCTTATTTGTAAATCTTGGACAAAATCTCAATTTGTCGCAATTGGTAAATCAATTAAACCAAGACTTTCGATCAAGATATGTGAATCAACTAGTTCTATTGGATCGTCCAAGAGCCGAATCGGACTAATGTCCGATTCTCGATTCTAGAAATGAGGAACCCGTCCCCTAGGTCCGATTCTCAGTTTCTGCATTGGAACAGACCAAATTGAGAACCAATCACCCCAAATATATAATTCTATCTAATTAGATCCGATTACAAATTGACATATGCAAGTGGTTTGGAATTAAATAAAAACAATTAAAATATATTGGTTGATGATAGGCCGCAAAAGTCCCCTAGGTTTATGACGCCGGCTACTTAGGTAAATGCTTGCAAAATCGAAATGGCTCACCAAGTCTATGCAAAATGCTGTCCTTCCACTCTATTTCAGCACGGCCACTCAAAACATTCTCATTCTTCGATCACAATAGGCTCTCTCTTACATGGATGCTTTTAGATTTTTGGACACATATTTAAGAGTTGGTGAATCTAGACATGGTGGTAGATTATTCCGAACTTACATTTTCACGTATATGCAGCACATATCCATAGTCCCTTGAAACTAACTCATCTAGTCCTCAAGGTTAATGGGTAGGAATCTGTCTTTTTTAAAAAGGATATATATACTTAAGATTGTAACACTCGTCATGAAAGTGCACTTGAATTCTAAAGTTTGAAAAGTAAAATTAAGTCCTAAAATTTATTAAGAAAGTGTAATAAAATTTTAAAACATTTTAGAAAAAAATGCAATCATATCCTAAAAAGTGCAATTAAACCCTAATGGCCACTATTTCCACATGGGAAAGGAGAGGTGGGGGGTTTAAATCCTTACATTCTCAAAGGGTTAAGGTGGGAACGATTAGTTTCAAGTATATGTTTTAACTTTTACACCTTACAAAGAGACATGACAAAAGTCTGAGAATAAGTTGAAAATTAGAGTAAAACTAAAAAGAATAAACTCTGGCTAACTTGATGAACAGAAAATGCTAACAAATTTTAGGATTTAATTATACAAATTTGACAAGTTCTCTGACCCGACTGTATTTTATTTTTTTGAAATTTTTGGGACTTTATTGCACTCTTAAAAAGTTTTAAGACACAATTACACTTAGCGCATTTATCCTTTTTCAAAATGGAATTTATTTTAACATCGGCTTTCTTCCCTAAATAATTGGATTTTTTTTAATGATTGTAGAGGCTCCAAAGAACAACATCTTCGGAGCAAGAAATTAGCAAATTACAAGTATTCAAACCCCCTGTGGTGCTTTTCATAAGCTTGCCATGTTGG
Source organism: Eucalyptus camaldulensis (assembly GCA_019915185.1). Classification (NCBI taxonomy): domain Eukaryota; kingdom Viridiplantae; phylum Streptophyta; class Magnoliopsida; order Myrtales; family Myrtaceae; genus Eucalyptus; species Eucalyptus camaldulensis. The sequence goes on from JAHSVA010000005.1 coordinate 19,721,005, forward strand.
GACCAACTTTTAGCATTTAGCTAACTTCTCAGTTCGAACATGAAGCCCTCTGGCCTCAGTTTTTTATGCACAGGATCTTCATGGAAGCAAGTATACAGCATATCACTAGGACAAAATGCTATCTTATCATTCTAAAATCTCTAATACTAGATAGATATTTGAAGAAAAAAAGGGAGAGAATTTATTTTTGCATGCAAACACACAGATTTTTAATGGGAGGCTAGTCTGCCCCGACATATTACGAACCATGCATGAGGGAAAGACAAGGTTACATCACTAGTGATTTAGGCATATTAATATCTAATAACATGTGGTTCACATTATGATACCTATGACTTGCATTTGTTACAACACCATGACTCATTCCAAACATTTATTACTACATGACTCACCCCAAACATTCATTACAATGTGACTCATTCTAAATACTATTATGACACATGAGTGAAGCTTATAATAGATACATTGGATACGGATACGCAATTTTGAAAGGGGTTCAGAGAACGAATAGGACAAAAAGCAAACAATAGCAAAGGAATTGCAGCATTGCATTTGTAATGGTGAAGCACGCGCACTCCACCATTTCCACTTGATGAGTAAAGAGACATTTATTTATACATATTCTTTAAAAAGAAACTTAAGAACGACTGATTAATCATTTTGTAAGTTGAGTTGAGTTTCGAATATGCTAAGGCAGCATGAGGCTATGATCCGTCTATTTATGCTTTCAGCTTCCTCTTGCAATTTGCTAGAAGGAAGTGAAATTTCCTGCAATCCAGATGAAGGGTTTCGTTTTGCTTTTGAGCAGACTTCAGCGTGCCTCTTGTATGTGGGGATCCTGCGAGATCTGCTCGCTATATTATGATTGAATGATTTCACTGAGAATGCCGGATTGAACAAGCTCATCTCCTGGAGGCGTAGAGACGCTGGCAACAATCATAGGACATCTTTTATCTAACCTTGAACGGTAGTTTTGGTCGATTTTTACTTTTGATGTTCTCAAGCCAAGAAATTCACCTCGATATTGGACGACGCCGTGAATGCATCGTCCTTGTTTTGTTTTCCTGATCTTGTTTGTTAAAACGATGACGGTCTCGATTGATGTGGTTTAGTGTGTTGTCCATCGTTTGAAATTGTCCTGTTCAATGGATCTCAACCGCGAGGATCAACGTCGTTCGCGCCCGAGATTCTACATTGGATCATATTCCGGCCTGCATTTTTGGGCCGATTCTCCTTCCCGCATGATGACGGCCTTTCCGATTAGATGTCAATCTATAAGCCCCCATTCTTGGAGTGTGCAAGCAGGACCTTCATTAAGGAACTCATCAATATGTATATAACTAGCATGCATGTATGCATAGAATTTTTCTGTTTTCATCCCTGTCAAGAAATTCATCCGTTCTCCAGACTAGATGAACGGAAGGATTTGTGACCAAATATGAGTTTGATCCGCTTCTAACCTTTGCCATAACCCGTTCTCAAGAAGCTAAAAGCAGATTTCAGACTTTTTTTTCAGGCCATTTATTTGTTGGGGCCATCTTAGACTTACGGAGGGCATTTTGTGGTGGGCTGCGTATCGTATAGGGCAACAAAGTAAACCAAGACCATCTTAACTTATTCTGGCTCTGGCGTTCTCCCAATGCCTACTTCTAAAATCGCTCTCGGGACTCAGCAGAGTAGGTGAATCAGTAAACCTCATTAATATAGCACAAGATAGAAGGCTAGAAGCTAGCATGCTTTCGAATTGCTCAGATAACCTATGTTTCTCTGAAGTAGAGCAAATTACATGGGCTTTTTCTAAACTTTTGGGAAGAGAAGACAAAACAATGTACCTGGCACATGGTAAATGCAAGAATATACTGCTCAGATCAACATATTGAAAACGAGCATGAAGCACGGGATTTAGAAACCAAACAGCAGCTTTACATGAAGTTGCAACTGCTTGCGAAAGAACCAATGCCTCATAAAGGCCTAGCCTTCCAACATATGTACAAAGCATGTGCCCATATTAGAGAGGGACTAGAACTAGTATTCATCCTGTGCGTTAGTGGACTTAGCATATATTTACAAGACGGCAGGATAAAATACCTACCCTATGAAGAGAAGCATGTGAAAGGCTTTCATAAATTCTCATTGAATTGAGAATTGAGAATCGAGAACAAGGCTTCCATTCTGTACACGCCAGATCATGAATTGGTTACCGCATCCAATCTCAGTAAAACTACTCCCAAGCGCTGGTGACCCCTGTACCATACACTCCATACCCACCATAACCAGCAGAAACACCATGTCCAGTGCTATTATACCCTCCACCATAGTAATCCGTACCTCTGTTGAATGAGCCTTCCCGTCTGAAATCACGCCCACCAAATCGACTCCCTCCAGATCGCCTACTTCTGCCACCGCCATGTGACCTTGATGCGTAGTGTGTGAGCCAAGCAGGCACTTCCTGATTTGCCTCTTGCATCAATTCAGCTAGTGGCCTTGCCAGCGATAAGCTGTTCTCATTAAAGAAGGCTGTTGCTAGTCCTGTGTTGCCAGCTCGCCCTGTCCGTCCTATCCGGTGAACATAATCATCAATATCATTGGGAAGATCAAAGTTGATCACATGGGCAACGTGAGGGATGTCAAGACCACGCGCTGCAACATCGGTTGCAACTAGAATTGGAGTTCTTCCACTCTTGAATGATCGCAATGCCAGTTCTCTTTCCTGTACCAGATTTCATGCTATCATTAAAAGCATGAGAAAGGTCCAACATGAAGAAAAGGGCAACATTTTGCCTTCTTAAGTTTCATGAGTCCAGAAATGTTCCATCTTTTTTAAATGTAGCCACCTCACCGTGAAGTCTCAAAATTGACCAATGTGTTCCAAACTGTTCATGAACTTAAAATCTTTATATAACAGTTAAGCGCCGGTATCAAAAGTGAAAGAGAGAACCTATCTAGTATTTCAACAATCATTCAAGGGACAAAACTGTATGGCCCCAGAAGACTTGACAAGCCAAAGTATTTGATATTTTGAGTGGAAGAATGATGTTTTAGTTCTCATAAGACAAACAGAAGTAGGCAACTTACTTGCTGTGATCTATCCCCGTGGATGCTAGTAGCAGGAAACCCGTTTGTATATAACCAGTTTTCTAAGGAATCTGCTCCCCTCTTTGTCTCCACAAAAACCAAAGTCAAAGCTTGCTGAAAGTTTACGGGACAAATCACTAGTAAGTTCACTGAATAAATTGACAAAAAAAACCCTCCTGTCCTTATCACGAGAAAGGAAGCTTCCATAGAAAAAAGTTAAAAAAAAAAAAAAACTCTAAAGCCAGATATCATAGATTACCTTTCCGTGAAACCCATTTTCTCTTTGCGCATGGAGAAGGTCCATAAGATGGCTCCTTTTGTCAGACTCATGGACACGCTCGACTCTTTGAACAATCAAATCAGTACTAGAACCGACCCTTCCAACAGTCAAGTATATGTAGTTTGAAAGGAAATCAGAAGCTAGCCTCTGCATAATAGATAGGTTGAAGAAAGTTAAAAAGAAAAATTGATTTAGATTTTATAAGAAAACACCAAATCAGCCAAGAAATTGATATGTTATGCCTAATCAAATTGTACCTGAATCTCTTTTGGGAAAGTGGCACTAAATAGCATTGTCTGCCTCAAACCACATGGAGGCATTCCAGTCTGCTCCACAATTTTCCTTATCTGAGGTTCAAAACCCATATCTAACATTCGATCTGCCTCATCAAGAGCCAAATACTTAATTATCTGCAGAGATACTCGGGCTCTTTCAAGCAAATCAACCAATCTTCCTGGAGTTGCAACTAGAATATCAACTCCCCTTTCAAGTTCGCGTAACTAATCACAAAGAGGGGAACCATTAAAAGATGAATTTGTAATCATTAGCAAGCAGTCCAGTAACTCTGTCAACTGCAATCCACTTTGTAATAAACTTCAAACACCTTATAAAATAAAACTCAGAAAGGAGGGGGAAATATGCTATAGAACTGATTATGGTACAAAGCTAGATGCGAATCCTAGCAAATGAAAAATTCTGCACAAGTTCACTTAATTTTTAGCAAAAACATAACGAAAATCATTGATTTCTTCTCAAGTGATAGTCCATTTACTCTGGACTGACTCGTGAGTGACATCATACCAGATCACTTTGGTTTCTTAAGTTTTTTCTTTGATAATTGAAGATATTCTAATTTCAGTAATTAGTTATCCTTGCTTAAGTAACCACATCATTCAAAGCTTTCTCACCTCAACTACACTCATTTCATTCCCCATTCTGCCTTATAAGTGGATAAGTTCTATTGAAAAGAAATTGTATAAAACCTAAGCATTCAGGAAGAAACACCATACCCACTTCTCACCCAACTTACTGCAGCTTTGTTGAATTTTCCTGAACATTACAGGATAGTCCAAAAAAAAAAGGAAATGCACTCATCCCCCCACACCTCAAAACTATATCTTTTTGAAAAATGAACTAAATATACCCAGAACGTCCTCGACCAATGTTTTGGTCATATTCTAATCTTCGCTTCTCACCACTAGTATGTTGTAGTACTTACAAACTTTGTACCAATATTCTACTCGAAATGCTCCAGTTCCTATAAAATTAAATGAAAATACTCTTGACACTCCAGTTTTCCTCCAAAGCTTCAGCTTGATATTGGAACAAAATCTTAGATGTGGCCAAAGCTCATCCTATAGTATGAAAAATATAAGGCTTAAAACTCCAACTACATTCGTTCTCATCTAAGTTCTATCAAGGGTTCTTCATTAAACCCTTAATGTGTTCTTCCCTAAAAGAACACTAATAGAGATCATAAATGTATGCAACCTGCTCCTATAAACTCTCCACAACCCTCAAGAACTTCTTGATACCTTTTCATAAGCTTTTTCCATATTTAGAAAAATTATGCACAAACTCTTCTTCATCTCTATGTCTTTTCAACAACTCTGCAACAAATGGGTAACATCCATCATCACTTATCCCAAGGGAAGAAGGATTCCTCTTTGGTCGACCTATGCTCCAAATTATCACCCATGTCCTCATTAGAGGAACCACTGGCACAACTTAACAAAGGGGGAAAAAACAAAACTCGCTACAAGTGTCCCTCGAAAGGTATAAGAAGATAATCAGACTTTCCAATTTTGCTTTCACTGAGGACAAGCCCTAATTTTTGGTATTCAGAACCCAATCTACAACTCAACTGTCAACACCTAAAAACTTCATTGCTACCAGATCACTCTTACTCTGCACTTATCCAGCATAATGCCTACACATCAACATTACGACATCGTACATAATGCAGCTATCCACATAAACAACTTATGAATCAAGACTTTGATAGGAGAGGGAGGAAGAAGCAGCCCATGGTTATAAATTAGTGGATTTGAAGTATCAAACATTTGCTTTGGAGAAACTGTATACTCCAAATATGATAATAGAAAGCCTTTATTGACAAATCAGAATGACTAAAATACTGCAGTATTTGGGTAACAGTTGTTATAGCAGGTTTCTGGAATTCAATCTTCCAGCAAGATCCATGCCCCTTCACTGATCACGTTGCTAGAAGGACTAGAATTTCAGCAAAGATGAGTGGAGACAGTGTTTTTCTTTTTTTTTTCTTTTTTTTTTTTTTGGGGGGGGGGGGGGGGGGGGGGTGTTTGGGTTGGTTCCATAAGCTGCTTAGGAGAGTGTCCCAGTTAAGCATAACATGAAAAACCAAACATCGCAGCTCCATTGTTGGACACGCGTATGACTGAGCCAAATCATAACACTAAACTGAAATACAACAAACAAATAAAAAAAATAAAAACTTCTCAAGCATACAAATTATTGACATTTGGTAATTTGTTCTCTGGAAAGGCAGGGTCAATGAAAAGGCATGCAAGTAACGATTTGACAAGAAATGTGAAGGGCCTGAAGGTTCATCAACCCATCAAAAAGTAACAATTTGACATGACACGTGCCATAGCACTAGAGATGTCAAAAGCCTTAACTCCATGAAAATTAATTTAATTATTCTTTAGAGAAAAAAAAAAAAAAAAAGGAATAACTGCCCAGCATAATAGAAGGTAGAAGACATTAAAGTCCGAATGTAACCTGTTGATTGATTGGTGCCCCTCCATAAGCAACTACAACCTTGACACCAGTTTGATATGAAAACTTCCTTGCTTCCTCATGTATCTGCAAGCACATGACAAATTCCCCACACCCCACCCCCCAAACAAAAGAAAATGAAAACTTTAATGACACGTCCAATTATGATAGAAAACCAAAAGGTATTCTCTATAACCCATATCGTATGTCAAATAATGTTGCAGACTCAAATTTATACCTGAATAGAGAGCTCCCTAGTAGGGGAAAGAATCAGAGCAAGAGGATACGCAGTTCTTCCGCGTGGTCTCTGCACATAGCGCCCTCGCATAATTCCACTAATTATTGGAAAGCAGAAAGCAGCAGTCTTCCCAGACCCAGTCTGAGCGCAAGCCATCAGATCGCGTCCCGCGAGAGAAATCGGAATTGCATGGCGCTGAATTGGCGTCGGCTTCACATACTTGCACCTCTGAATATTCAAATTCAACGCTTCCCCTAAGTCTATATCTGCAAAGGTACCCGCAGGAGGGGGCACGTTATTCCCAGTGGCCTCCACAGGAATGTCCTCATAAGCGTCGAAATTGATCGCAGCGTTCTCTTGCCCGACAATCCCCTGCTCGAGTCCATCCTTGTCAGCAAAAGGATTCACCTCGCGATCTCTTCCGCGGTCCCGTCCTCCACCTCTTCCATTCCGACCACCAGCAGGAACATGACCACCACCACTGCGCCCAAAATCAGGTCTAAACCCACCGGTCGACCAGGACCCAGCAGGAGGCCCGCCATAACCGACACGGTCAATTACAGCAGGTGCAGCAGCACTTGGCGGAGCAGGAGTAACAGAGGACTGCGGCCTACTGCGGAGGTGGGGAGGGACGTACGTCCTCCTCGTCGGACGCGGCTGGCTAGCTTGATCAGAGGAAAACTTAGCCGCCGCCGCCGCTGCTGGCGCCGGCGCCGCCGCCACTGCCTCCTCCTCCGAAGCAGCAACAGAATCAGCCCACGAAGTTGTCATAATTCCCAACTAAGCTTTTCAAAGCCCCGGAAGACGTAATCCGATCATGCAACAACCAACCTGACCAACGACAAGCCAACGAAAAATCAAACTCGGAAGCGCAACAAGCGAACGCAGCATATCACTTAAACTAACCAAAAAATCGAAAGCAAAAATGCAACGCCGAAAACACCGAAAAAAAAAAAAAAAAGAGGCACTCGATCGCAGAAAACGAAATCGCAACCACGGATCAGACGCTACTTCATACGAACACAAACCGCGAGCTCCGACGAAGCCGGAACGAGCGGAAGGGGAAACGATCGCGCCGGATTCCGCACGGGGGAAATCCGCGACGGCGACGGAGAAGGCGGCGCGCGGGATCGGAGATCGAGAAGGGGAGATTACGAACCCGGCCGGGGGTGGGGAGCGGCTCGTCGGGAGCGCGAGCGAAACCCTAGATCGCCGCTGCTGCTGCTGCGGATTCGGGACGCGAAGCGGAGGAGGAGCGAGAGAGAGAGAGAGAGAGAGAGAGGTTGCTAAAAATTTGCAGAGCGATAGAGAGAGAAGGGAGGAGGGAGGGATGCGTGCGTTTACTGCGATGGGAAAAATGGGGGAAATTGCGGAAATGGAATTTCCTTTTTCTCGGCGTTTTCAACACTCTCTCGTCTTCCCCTCCTCCTCGCGCATCCGAATTTCTGCTTTTTTCAAAAACCGGGTTCCGCCCCCTCCCGCCCCCCTGGTGTCGACACGTGGCGCCGGAACTGGCAGCTCGGACCATCGGGTGTCGTGTGCAGCTGGCTTCCTCGGTCGGATGCTCGCGTTGCTTCGACGGGTTCAGAGAGAGTAGTACTAAACCTCTTTCGATCTTTTCGAAAAATAATTTGGAATATTCGCCTCCCCGAATATTCGCCTTCCGGAATTTTTCTGAGTTCATTATATATTTCGTATTTAGAAAGTTAAGCGATTAAAAAAACACTTTCTCTCCCGTCGCTTGTAAGTGAGGAGACTTATCTACGATCATATGTGTAATAAGATTTATGATTAGTAATACGAAAAACCTCAAATTATTACGTTTATAATTAATTGATAATTTCAAATTAGTATACTTGTGATAAATTTATCCTATTAAATTTTACTGTCAAATTGCTGAATTGGATAATACATATTATTTTATGAGTGTATTGATATGGAGTTTCAGCCTTCCATTTATCACGGATGTATTAATTTATGATTTTTTATAATATTAATTAAATTAATAGAAAATGACAAGAGGTAAATTTATCACAAATTGAGTAATTTGGGATTTTTTGTGATCAAAAGATAAATTTCACATAAATTTATTATAGATGTATTAATTTAGGGTTTTCGTGATATTAACACTAAGATTTATTTATCCCCCCTACAAACGTGCACAAATTATGTATTTATGCTAGAATGCAACATTTTATAAGTTGAGTAAATATCGTCCCATCAAGAAAATTAGCATCGAGGGAATTACAAATGCACGCTGAAAGAAAACCCGTCACTTAGAATTTAGAAAATGCAAAGAAGTTGTAAGCATGCGTATGTAAATTGAAAATCATACCGGGATTTGATATTCTTGTGGAGTATTGTAAAAAAGAAGCATATGAAAGATAACATAAAGTTACAAAGGTTCTCTTTACTTTATATGGACTTTTGGTTTGGCACGTGGTATGAATATCAACAAATGAGAAGAACTCAACCTATGCTTGCAAGATTATGTCAACAAATGAGAAGAACTCAACCTATGCTTGCAAGATTTCTATCTCAATTATCCTAATTATGGGGCTATTACTGTAAAATCGCAAAAACCAACATCATCCTTAAATTACTTTGCTAAGTTGGACCTAGTTTTGGACTTCGGTCGTTCAAAAAGTCATTTTTCTAGAAAAACGATAATATTTTATGGTGTTTGACTTAAATTTGAAATTGAAGTGGAACATATTTTTCGTCATTCGGTATTGGATTTGATTTTCATCCGTGCACTTCTTTTGATCATTTTTTGTTTTTATTTTATTTTTATGTTCTTTTTTATTTTTATTTTTATTTTTATTTAAAAATCTAATTTTTAATTATCTTTTATTTTTTTATTTTTTCTTGCTTCTTTTTTTTTTCTTTTCCTTTTCCTTAGCAGGTTATTGGTTGACCGACAAGCGCTACCAATTTGTGAGGCTCGAGCTTAGCGGCCTCTAGCAATGCTTGGGCATCGCCAATTTGGCAAGGCCTAAGCCTCATAATCTTTGGCAAGCTCGAGCATCATCGATTTGGCAAGAATTTAAATTTTAGAAAATAAAAATAATTAAAATGAGTGGTGAAATAAAGAGTAGGAAAAATGTTTTCCCCCTTCTAAAAAGCAGATTTTTAAAAAAAAAAATTCCTTTGATAGAAAATGTTTTCCGCAACCATTATTTTTCATGAAATAAACACTAAAAAATTTCGAAAAATATTTTCCTAAAAGTTATTTTCCATGAAACAAATGGATCTCGCTCACTTTTCTGAACTGGTTGAGGGTTAGAAAACACTAAAGTTTTGAGCCCGGACTAAATCAACCCATGAGATTAAGATCAAACCTTGAGCAGTGGATTGAGCCCATCCGGGATTTTCTCCCCCATAGTGAGTCCATTCTCATTTGCTCCCTTGCTTCGTGCCCTATGACGGAAAGAACTTGTTTGTACTTCGCGCATTGCAGAGGAAGACCAAGGGCTTGTTTGACAAAATTGGAAAATAAATACTAAAAATTTAGGAATCGAAGTATCATATTTTGAAGTCTTTAAGTCACATGGTAATAGATGAAAATCTTAATAGTTTCTCTTCAATATAGAAAAGATTATTGGGAGGCTCTAACATCTGCTGTCGGTAAGATTTTACTTTCAATCAATAGTTTATGACTTAATCAATTTAGTAAGCCTGCATTTATTTATTGCATTTGATTTCTCTATTAGAATAACCCATTAAGTTGTTTACAATTAGAAGTTATCAAACAGGCTGAAAATTTTGATTTTCAACTCTTAATTAATATGGTTACCAAATACACTTTGGCTTATCAATCTAGGGGCCTGCGACTTGGTCACCGATGAGACCTGCAATGGAGGTAGACAAAAAAAAGAGTGACAGAAAGAAGAGAAGGGCAATGGTCATTGGATTGAATAGGCTGGAATGGGAGCTGAAGGAGGTTTTTTTTTTTAATATGCAAATTGAGAGAAGCAAAGAGAGGATTGTGTGACATAGTCCACATCAATGTATTAGATGGCTAGATAACAGTGTTAGCTATCACTAAACCTGTCAAAATAGATCATAATTACATTTCTTAACCCAATTTTTAATAGGTTGAATTTTATATGAATTATTATATTCAATAAATTTGTCATAAATAAGTTTATAATGATAAAGCCAAAAATCATATGTATATTTAATTTTGGTCGAAATATGTATTAAATGAGTTTATAACTTACTTGCAACTTATCTCTATGACTATGTTCATGTTTACTTAGGGCGTGTTTGGTAACCATTCTATTATGAAGAACAATTTTTGAACATAAATATTTTTTTTTTTTGGTTTCTATTCTTAAGAACAATTTATGAGTATAAGAACGCACTTGGTAACTACAAAAAATTTATATTCCAAGAATAAAAATGCATTTGGTAAACTTGTATAATTTTGTTATTTCTTTTAATTTTTCAATATTTTTATTATATTTTTCTTTTTTTCTTCTTTTTTTTTCCCTTCTTTCTCCTTTGTGGCTGGCAACCTGTTGGGCGAGGTCCGGTGACCTCGCCAGGCCACCACGAGGGCTGACGAGGCTCGACCTCGCCTCGCCGACCAGCAAGGCTTAGCCTCACCTTGGCTAGGCGAGCTCGAGCTCGCCTAGATTTGGTGAGGTTGCTGGCCATGGTTGAGGCTGGTGACTAGCCAAAAAAGGAAGAAGAAAGAAATAAAAGAGAAGAAGAAAAAAGAAGAGAGAGAAAAATTGATTTTCGAAATTGTTCCCGAGAATAAGAAACTACTTCTTTCTACTTCTTATTTCTGTTCCAAATCTATTCCTGAGAACAAAAAAATAGATTTTTTTATTTATTTTCAGGACAAAATTTTTACCAAACACATTTATGTTCTTTTTTTGTTCATTGGGACAAAAGAACATAAATTTTTATTTTGGAACAGAAATACTTTTTAACAAACAGACTCTTACTTTATGCTCTTACCTCAGTTTGGACATGAATTTTCTAAATTAATTTAAATGTCAAAATATTTTAATTAAATGAATTGGGTTGGGTATGAATTGGATTAGGTATGGGTCATTGCATTTGTTCTTATATGGAAAATTGATCAAAATAAATTAAATGATTTAATTTGGATCAAATCATTTTTGACTTGACTAAATCTGACTCAACCGTTTGATCAATCTAGCTGTCACATTAGCAATTTTCTTTTAGTATACTTAACGGAAGGATCATATTAAGCAAAAACAAAACATTACAAAGAATAAATTAAGCAAAAAAAAAAATCATTTACAATGAAGAAAAGTTCAAAAATGATTTGTGATATTACCCTCGTAGAGGGTAAGTGTTTGGTATAGTTGCAAGTTGTCAGCAAGATGTTTCACCTAGTCTCACTCATAAATTTAGACCTTCGTGCCTAAATTGGTCACTTACGAAAGAAGAAAAACCAAGATTTTTCACTAGATTTCCAGTTGACAAGACCAGCTAGTCAACAGCCAACGCTTGCCGCCTCCCCTTTCTTTCCTAATTCAATTATCTATTGATCTATTTCAATTATCTAGTCAGTCCAACACGGTGGCTATTTTGAGTTTTGCGATTTCTTTTGATTATTCAACACGTGACGATGCTTTTGCAGTGGCGGGCGAGCAACTTGTTACATGTTCTCTCTTGCCGTCGGATGGACGGTCCGAGATCAAGCCCCCTTGACATGTAACGAGCAACAGCTGTCTATCAAAGCTTGTTCCTGCCATCATCGTCTATAAATTATTTTAAAAAAAGAAAGATCTTTGTGGCGACAATGTTGACCCTTGATTTTTCCACTCCAGCTCATCTTTTTTAATCGACGATCCATCTCAACACTTCTCATCTTCCCTCGAGTTCTAATTCCGGTGTCTATTCGACAGAGTCATCGCCGTCGTCGACGGTGGTTTAGTTTCTGTCTGTGTCCGTAATGGCTAGCGATTCCGTCGAAGCTCAACAGAATGAGCACACGATCAAGGTCTGGGAGTCCAACAAGGACCGACTGGAATCCATGCACCGGCGAATCTCCGAACCCCCGAAGCTGTTGTGTAGAGCCGCCGGGAAGACCGGTTGCTGCATCTTCCGGGCCCCGAAGAACCTGGCCGATATCAACGGCCGGGCGTACGAGCCCCACATCGTCTCGATCGGTCCGTACCACCGTGGCGAGCCGCACCTCCAGATGATCGAGGAGCACAAGTGGCGGTACCTCGGGACGGTGCTGGAGCGCACCCGCCCCATGGGCCTCGGTCTCGAGGACTACATGCGGGCCGTGGCGCCCCTGGTCGGGAGCTCCCGCGAGTGCTACTCCGAGCCCATACCCCTGGACGACGACGAGTTCATCGAGATGATGGTGGTCGACGCATTCTTCATGATTGAGCTGTTCCGCAAGGTCAGCCGGCTTGTCCCACACGAACGGGACGATCCGCTCTTCGTGATGGCCTGGATTCTGCCCTCCTTCTATCGGGACTTCCTCAGGCTCGAGAACCAGATCCCCTATTTCGTGCTTGAGCGATTGTTCGAGATGTCGATGGTGTCTGCTGAGGAATCGAAAAGGTCGCTGGCCGAGCTCGCGCTCGAGTTCTTCAATAACATCATGCAGAGGCCCGACAAGGTGATTGCCGCGTGCAGCGATCTTAAGGGGACACACCTGCTGGACCTGGTCCGGTCGAGCTTCATCCCAAGAGACTGGCATGAGCTGGAGGAGCCGCGGAGGCGGACGAGCGTCCCCGCCCGTTTGATCCACCGCGTGTCAGAGCTCCGCTATGCCGGGTTCGAGCTGCGGCGTATCGGGGAGGAGGGCGAGAGCTTCCTGGAGGTGAGGTTCAGGGACGGGTTGCTGGAGATGCCGACAATCATGATCGACGACTTCATGAGCTCGTTCCTGCTCAACTGTGTGGCTTACGAGCAGTGCCACCACAGCTCGTCCAAGCACATCACCGCCTACGCCACCCTCCTCGACTGCCTCGTCAACACGTACAGGGACGTCGAGTACCTCTGCAACCGCAGCATCATGGAGAACTACTTCGGGACCAATGGCGAGGTCGTACGGTTCATCAACAACCTCGGCAAGGACGTGGCCTTCGACATCGGCCGGTGCTGCCTGTCCGGGGTCTTCAACAGCGTGGACCAATACTACCGCTACAGCTGGCACGTGCAGTGGGCGGTCTTCAAGTCATGGCTGTTCCTCTCGAGCCTCGCCGCGTCCGTCCTGTTGCTGCTGACGATGGCGCAGACCTTCTTTACCGTCTACGGTTATTTCCGTCCCCCTAAGTGATGGAGCTGGGGCCAGAGTTTTGATTGAATTGCACGGTTTTGTTTTTTGAACAGGAATCACGGTTGCTTGCGGAGAGGAGACACTCTTTTTCGGATAATAATCCGCAAATTCACGGTCCTCTCACTTCATAATATCCACATTTTGTATCTCTTAGTCTTAAACGACCTATTTACCCTTGTACGTACCTGACATCTACAACCCAAAAGTGAAATTTAATGCCGAGGACTGCTTTATTATCTCCTTGAAGTTCTTGTCTTTATAATTATTTTAACGAAAGAACTCTCTTCTTTCCTTCTTTTGAGTTATCTCCAACAAAAAAAAAAAAAAAAAAAAAAATTGATGGGGAATTCCGAAGGCTTGATTGAAGTCTTGTAGGACTAGGAAGGTCATTTGGTCCAAAATAGATTTCACCAGTCTCAAGTTATAATCAACTTGTTATTTCTATACTTAGCATGTTCTTCACTTGCAACTGGATGGGTCTTGCAGATCAGAAGTGTCTGAGGTCTAAGGTTAATGGCGTTTGAAGACTAAAAGACAATCTCTTTGAAAGGCAAGAGAGGACCAGGTTTGTGAGAAAGTACACTTGTCTCATATTTTTATTAATCTTTATCATGAAATATAGATGCAACTTGAAATCTAACACAAAATGTAAGAATGACTATAGTAAATCTTGAAAAGTGAAGAATAAGAAAGAACAAAATCGAGGATGACAAGAAAGTAAAATTGAAGACGATATTAAAAATATTTCCTTTTGTAAGAGTAAGATAAGCCTTGGAATGTAAAGGCTTTCCATTTTTTTTTTTTTACTCTTGATGCCTTTCTTTTGTGGCTTTTATAATGTTTTTTCTTTCTGGGAGAATGGAAAGAATTCTTAAATGATTTTGCTTCATGTAATGGTTGGCCTAACCACGACACAGTGCTTTTTGGGCAATGATTTCGTACATATCCTCCTTGAGATAACTTATTTGTGTTTTAGGAGCAGTGACCCTATTTCGGGAGTGTAAATATGGGCCTTTGGGAGCCAAGTGGGCTCCTGGACAATGACGTAATAAGCCGCTGTGGGCTGCAATTATCTTGGATCTTATTTTTATTAATGTTAGCATTAAGATGTTCATATTTAATAAGGCTCCACCTTCATTAGTTTCTTTAGTATTGTAATGACTTTTGCTCCTTCTAATCTCCTTATGATACGGTATTGTGTTTCTTAGGGAGAGAAGAAAGGAGTAGAATATGGATTTGAAGTTGGGTTTAGATGTTATACTTCTATTTAAATTTAAAATTATCCTGTCTTTTTTTTTTTAAAAAAATTGCTATTAATGTTCATTTGTCATCCTTGAGCGATTTTAGTACTGTGTTTTGCCAGTTTTGGATCCCGTAATGAAACATTTTTCACCAAGTTATATATATATATATATATATATATATATATATATATATATATATATATATGATGCTTGTTTCTACAGAGTGGTCCAGGCCGTAAGTCCCTGAGTGGCTGTTAGACCGTTGGTTTAACTCTGTAACGGTTCTGAAGAAGGAATAGTTCCGATCTTAAGTATGAGTTTACATAGAAGATCTACATCTTCGTCTAGTTCTCTATCACAAATGGACTCAGATCCAAGTCCTATACATAGAGAAGAAGTAAGGATAGAAGATTTCAACAAATCTATAGAAAATTGGGAAATTCCTAAAATACAGCTTAAGGAAATATACAAGCAATCAAAACTGAAGTTTTTCAAAAAATCAGATTATGTCATAACTACTGAAGAAAGAGATGTTCCTCTTTCTAATTCTTATGAAAAAATACATCTTTTGAACAAAGAGTCCATTCTAAAGCATAAACAAAAATACAACTACATTCATATAGGACTAGTCCAAGTAGGAGTCAAACCTCTTACTAAAGAAGGCCTTAATACTTCCATTCTCTTAGTCTTACGTGATTCACGTCTTTTAAACTATGATGAATCGATACTTGGTACTGTAGAGACAAGTCTCTGCAAAGGACCTATACATTTTTACTGTTATCCCAATTTCTCCGTTTCCCTCAAAGATAAGAACATTCTTAGAGTCCTAACACTCCAAATCAAAACACATAATTATAAAGTAGCAGATGGTTCTATTCCTTTAGCCCTTGTTTATAGAATTCATTATAAAGCCATGTCCTCCGCCTTTGGAGAAAATGCTTTCAAACATAGTTCTCGAGGAGAAACACTTCTCCTCCAAACTGACATTTCTAGAGCTAATACAACAATTCCTAGGTCTATAAATTGGAACCAAGTTACTTTACTAGAACAATGGGAATTAGAAAACCAAATTCCCCAACAAGTTGTTCAAAATACAGATCCGACTAATGTCATTCAACATCCAGAAGGAAGAGTGACCATTAGATTTCCTAGAAGATTTTTCGATTCAAGATCTAGTCCTTCTTTTCATAATTCTTATACGAGGTCCATAGATCTTAATCCTAATCTTCCTCCTATAATCACCATTCCTCCTAGTACGCACAGAAACACTCCTCCTCCTAGTATACATAGAGATACTCCCACACATGATACAACACATTTACCTCCTTCTACCAGTAGAAGTAATCAAGAGACACCTCCTGAACCAGAAATTAGTGGTTTAGATAATCGATCAGGGATTTCCAGGCCAGTTTATCAACAAAACTAGCCTGAACCAGTCCTAGAAAGTACAGATTCCCCTCATCATTCTCCTACTTATTCTCAAATGATAGATGCCGAGCTTAATGTTTTAGAAAAACATTTTGAACCAAACAAAACTTTTCTTAATAAAGAATTTAATTCTGAAGACAACAAACAAATCAGAGAATGGTTCTTCAAAACTTTTGCTGACAAAGCAAAAGACGTCAAACAAAAATATTACGACTACATATACAAATATGAAGTCCATATATTCTTCTTTGATTGGTTAGAAGAACAATTCCTTGAACCAAAAGAAATATTTGTTTTAGATCATCATTACAAATGGAAACTTAATAATGGTGAAATCATAGAATCCAATCATCCACCACTTAGGAGAATAAAAATTCAGCATGGAGACAGTGAGGTTACAGCCACTCCCTTTAGGCTTCCAGACAAAGGAGACTCTCTATACACCCACAAAGTTATTGAACAAAACAATTTTACTAATCAACATTTAGTAACCTTAGGAAAACAGTTGAATAGGATAGAATCCACCATCCAGAATCCTACTCAAATCATTACACCTCAAGTTGAGACACTCAAAAAACCCATTTTTAAAGCCTTTGAATTTCCAAAAAATCTTAGCCCAGAATTTGCCAAGGCTATAGAACAAAAGAAAAAACTCTTAGGAAAATCAAAGTTAGAACCTGATCCTATACTTGACACTCCTAAATTCTAGAATCTTATCATTAAAGACACTCCTGACCAACCTACTATTAGTGCCCTGACCAAACACTCTGATAATTCCGATAATGAGTCAGTCAATGAGATTAACAGACTCAATTGGAGACAACCTCAAAAGCTTTATTATAGTAGAGCTACCCCACCAGACATTGCCCAAGAAGAATCATCTCAAAAAATACAGAATAAATACTCTCCTGACGCCATCTATGAATGGAACATTGATGGTGTTGCAGAAACCAATATTATGAACATTCTTAATAACATGGTGATGCTTGCTAATGCCTACAAAACACAGCAAGATGTTTCGGACCATGCTGTTGCTAATCTTTTAGTAACCGGATTCACTGGACAACTAAAAGGTTGGTGGGATAACTACTTGACAGATGAACAAAAGACACAAATTTTAATGCTTATAAGGTAGATGATTTTGGTCAACGCATGGATGATGATCAAGGACGTCTCATCCCAGATGCGGTCAATACCCTCATCTATTCCATCTCACAACACTTTATAGGAGATCCTTCACATATTAGGGATAGAAACCAAGATCTCCTTTCCAATATGCGTTGCAAATCCTTAGGAAGATTTAGAGAATACAAAGAGCTTTTCTTTCAAAGGGTTCTTATTAGACCCGACTGCAATCAACCCTTTTGGAAAGAAAAATTCTTGGCAGGTTTACCTCAGATTATAGGAGACCAAGTCAGAGATAAAATTAGAGAAGAATACAGCGGTCAAATTCCTTATGATATCCTTTTTTATGGAGAAATAGTCTCTTATGTTTATAGACAAGGAACATAAATGTGTAACACTATCAAATTACAAAGACAACTCAAGGAAGAACAATCCCTCACCAATAGAAGCCTAGGAGATTTCTGTGCCCAATATGACCCTTCTTATAATGAAAAAATAAAAATAAAATGTAGGGGGACTTGTCCTCCTAAGAAAGAAACAAAGAAACATCGCAACAAACCCCAACCCCATAGGAATAATCAAAGACACCAGAATAACCAAAATAGGACCCACACTGATAAGAAAAATTTGAAAGACATTAAGTGCTACTCTTGTGGTAGAAAAGGTCATATTTCAAAATACTGTAGGATTAATAAAAAATTAAATGAGCTTTCTCTAGATGACAATACTCTTAACCAGTTAAATAACATCTTCATAGAAAATGATGATACTTCTTCTGATGAATTTCTTGAGGAAGAAGGTCTTCAGATCAATGAAATAGATTCCTCTTCAGATTCCGAATATGAAGACGCTTCTCCAGAAAAACCCATTCCTGAAGTTAACGTCTTAACAAAAGAAGAAGAGTTACTTCTCAGCATTGCTGACAAAATACTTGACCCTGAAGCCAAAAAAGAATACTTAGATAGACTACACTCTTCTATGAATATTACTTCCAAGCCTAATACATCCTACAATCTTAAAGACATTTTGAATAGAAACAAAAAACCACAGTCTAGACCTATAAATATTAATGACCTCCAAAACGAAATAAAACAACAAAAGTTAGAAATACAAGCTTTGAAAGAGACTCAATTAGAAATGAAACAGGAAATTTCTGATATAAAGTCTCTTGTTATAAAAGGAAAAACAAAACTTGATGACCAAAATGAAATCACTAGTATCCCAGACACCTCTGATCCAGCATTTCTTATGTTGTTAACAGAAATAATATCTAGAAAATGGATAATAAATATTAAGATAAAAATCAATAATGAGTATATTATTGAAACAACAGCACTCTTTGATACAGGAGCCGATCTCAATTGTATCAAAGAAGGCCTTGTTCCAACAAGATACTTTGACAAAACCTCTGAATCCTTAAAATTAGCCTTAGGAGACAAACTGAATATACAATACAAGTTACCCGAAGCCCTAATAATAAAAGATCAAATGTCTTACAAAACATCTTTTCTTTTAGTTAAAAACATGAGGCAATAGGTTATCCTTGGAACACCTTTTATACAACTAATCCAACCCTTTACTGTTACCAATGAAGGTATAGAAACTCATGCTTTAAATAAAAAAATCACCTTCAATTTCATAACAAAACCACAGAAAAGAAGTCTTAATATTTTACAAGAACATTCCATTTTAGAAATAAATTGCCTTATAAAAGACAAAGAAAACCAACTTGAATTTTTAAAAGAAGATTTAGAATTCAAAAGAATAGAAGAAAATCTTTTGAAACCTAAAATTATAGAAAAAATTGATTCCTTACAAAAATACATAGAGAAAACCATATGCTCTACCTTGCCCAATGCCTTTTGGGAAAGAAAAAAGCATATTGTAGACCTACCTTATGAACATGATTTTTCTGAAAACAAAATTCCTACCAAAGCCCACCCAACACAAATGAACCAAGAAGTCTTAAAATTTTGTCAAGAAGAAATACAAGATCTTTTAGATAAAAAACTCATAAGAAAAAGTCAATCACCTTGGAGTTGTTCTACTTTTTATGTCAATAAAAATGCTGCATTAGAAAGAGGAGTTCCTAGGTTAGTCATTAATTATAAACCTCTTAATACAGCCCTTAGATGGATAAGATACCCTATACCTAATAAAAAAGATTTACTAAACAAACTTTGTAGATCAAAAATATTTTCTAAATTTGACATGAAATCAGGATTTTGGCAAATACAAGTCAGTGAAAAAGATAAATACAAGACAGTCTTTACTGTACCTTTTGGCCAATACGAATGGAATGTTATGCCATTCGGCCTCAAAAATGCCCCTTCAGAATTCCAAAGGATTATGAATGAGATCTTCAATCCCTATTCAGAATACATCATAGTTTATATAGATGATGTTTTAGTTTTCTCTTCCAATATAGAACATCATTTCAAACATTTATCTACTTTCATAAAAATAATCATACAAAACGGTCTGGTAGTCTCTCCTACTAAAATTGCACTCTTCAAAACCAAGATTAGATTTTTAGGTCATTACATCCATTTAAGCACCATCACTCCGATAGAAAGATCAATCTCTTTTACTGATAAATTCCCTGATGAGATTAAAGACAAAACTCAATTACAAAGATTTTTGGGTAGTCTCAATTATATTTTAGATTTCTTTCCCAACATAAATATCCTTTGTAAATATTTACACCAAAGGCTACGTAAGGATCCTCCACCCTGGACCTCTGTCCATACAGACATTGTCAAACAAATAAAAATACATGTAAAAGATATACCATGCTTACACCTTGCTGACCCTTCCACTTTCAAAATAGTTGAAACAGATGCCTCAGAATTAGGATATGGTGGTATTCTCAAACAGGTCAATAACAACAAAGAACAAGTTGTTCAGTTCATTTCAAAACATTGGAATTCCACTTAACAAAACTATTCGACAATCAAAAAAGAAATACTTGCTATAGTTTTGTCTATATCAAAATTCCAAGGAGATTTATTAAATCAAAAATTCCTATTGAGGATTGATTGCAAATCAGCCAAAGATGTTTTACAAAAAGATGTTTTAAACATTGCATCAAAACAGATTTTTGCCAAATGGCAAGCTATACTCTCAGTATTCGATTTTGACATTGAATTTATAAATGGTTCTTCAAATTCATTACCTGATTTTCTCACAAGAGAATTTTTACAGGGGATACCGATATGCCAAGACCCAAAAAAGACAAAGATAAAGGCAAAGGCAAAGCCACTGCCGAACCCTCCAATACACCACCAAAGCCAAAAGGCTTAACATCCGTCAAGACATGGCTCCAAATGGCAGAAAGCAACCAAACATTCTTACAGCAAACACTTTGACAACAGAACCCATATCATCTGAACCCATGCTAGCCTTAAATCAGTTAGCCAACATACCACCAAAAGAAACAATATTGTTACTTGCCCAGTCTTTACAAAACGTAAAGAAAGAGCCATCCAGCGCTATAGAGGTAAGTAGGAATAAGAACGCTTCAAGTGCCAAAAGTTGGCACAAAGGGACACTTAGGGCCTGCATGGTTGGAACTTGTTTCTGTTCCCAGGAACAGAAATTTCTGTTCTTTTGTTCCTGGGAACAAAAAAGGAATAGAAACGCGTTTGTGTGCGTTTCTGTTCTTTTTTTGTTCTTTTGTTCCCAGGAACACAAAAGAAACAGAAACAAGAAACAAAAAAAACTTGTTTCTTGTTTCTGGAACACAAATCAGAAACACTTTTTTTCTTTTTTTTTTTCTCTTATTTTTTGTTCTTCTTTCTTTTGGCCGGTCGCCGGCCTCGGCCATGCCGGCGACCGGCCGACGAGGGCCGGCGGCCTCGCCCAGCCACGGCGAGGCTCGCCGGCCCCCGGCGAGGCCGACGACGGCGAGGCCGACGCTCGCCGTCCCCCGGCGAGGCCGACCTCGCCCAGCGGCCGGCGAGCCTCGGCCTCGCCGAGCCACCGCCAGTCGACGCCGACCTGGCGGTGGCTCGGCGAGGCCGAGGCTCGCCGGCCGCTGGGCGAGGTCGGCCTCGCCGGATCTGGGCGAGCTCGAGCTCGCCCAGCCATGGCGAGGCCGACCTCGCGCCGGCCTGGGCGAGCTCGATCTCGCCCAGATCCGGCCTCGAGCTCGCCCAGGCCGGCGAGGCCGAGCTCGCCCAGCGGCCGGCGAGCCTCGGCCTCGCCTGGCGGTGGCCCGGCGAGGCCGTGCCTCGCCCGCCGCTGGGCGAGCTCGGCCCTCGCCGGCCGGTCGCCGGCCAAGGCCTTGGCCGGCGACCGGCCAAAAGAAGAAAAAAAAATGAAAAAGAAAAAAGAAAAAAAGGAAAAATAAGAAAAAAATAGAAAAAATAAAAGAAATAAAAAAATTATCCAAATTTACCAAACATGTTTCTGTTTATTTTTTATTCCCGGAACAAGTTTACCAAACGCGTATTTTTGTTCAAAAATTGTTCCCCGGAACAGAAATACTTTTTTCTATTTCTGTTCCCAGAAACAATTTTTAAACAGAAACGTTACCAAACGCGCCCTTAAGTGCCAAAAGTTACGAAAGGTACACTTAAGTGCCACATTCGAAAAAAAACGGATCACTTAAGTGCCACTCTGACCAAAATCCGGCTAAAAGGCTGACGTGGCATTTTTCCGACGAATTTCCGGCGAAATGAACTCAAAACGACGCCGTTTTGCACGCTGACGTGGCAAATAATGCAAAAACGGCGTCGTTTTGGGCTGACGTGGTAAAAAAAAAATTAAATTAAATAAATTAAATTTAAAATTAGATTTAGTTAAAATATTAAAAAATAAAAATTTTAAAATTAGATTTAGTTAAAATATTTAAAAAATAATAAATTTAAAATTAAATTTAGTTAAAATATTAAAAAATAATAATTTTAAAATTAAAAAATATAAAAATAATTCAAATAATAATTAATTTAAAATTACATTTAGTTAAAATATTGAAAAAATAATAATTTTAAAATTAAATTTAGTTAAATATTAAAAAATAATAATTTTAAAATTAAAAAAATTAAATAATTAAAAAAATAATTTTCAAATGAGATTTAGTTAAAAATTATAAAAATTAAAATTAAATTTAGTTAAAATTTTTAAAAAATAAAATTTATAAAAATAAAAAAATAATTTTAAAATTATTTTTAGTTAAAATATTTTTAAAAAATAATTTTAAAATTAAATTTAGCTAAAATATTAAAAAATAATAATTTTAAAATTAAAAAAATTTAAAAAAAGGGGGGGCGATGGCTAAGGCTCCCTCAACCACCGGCCCCCCTTTTTATTAATTTTATTAATTTTTTTTAATTTTTTAATTTTTAAATTATAATTTTTTAATATTTTGCTAATTTTAATTTAAAATTATTATTTTTAATATTTTAACTAAATCTAATTTAAAATTATTATTTTTTATTTTTAAAAAAATTTATTTTAAAATTTTTATTTTTTAATATTTTAACTAAATCTAATTTAAAATTATTATTTTTTATTTTAAAAAAAAATTAAAATTTTTAATTTTTAGTATTTTAAATAAATTAAATTTTAAATTATTTTTTAAAATTTTTAACTAAATCTAATTTTAATTTTTTTAATTTTTTTAAATTTTTAATTTTAAAATTATTATTTTTTAATATTTTAACTAAATTTAATTTTAAAATTATTATTTTTTCAATATTTTATTTAAATATAATTTTAAATTAATTATTTTTGAATTATTTTTAAAATTTTTAATTTTAAAATTTTTAATTTTTAAGTATTTTAACTAAATTTAATTTTAAAATTATTATTTTATAAATATTTTGACTAAATCTAATTTTAAAATTATCATTTTTTAATATTTTAACTAAATCTAATTTTAAATTTAATTTAATTAATTTATTTTATTTTTTATCCCATGAGTCCAAAATGACGCCGTTTTTGCATTATTTGGCCATGTCAGCATGCAAAACGGCGTCGTTTTTGGCTCGGTTCGCCGGAAAAATGTCACGTCGGCATTTTGGTCGGATTTTGGCCGGATTAGCACTCAAGTGATCTATTTTGCTCCGATTTTGGTACTTAAGTGTACCTTTCGTAACTTTTGGCACTTAAGTGTCCCTTTGTGCCAACTTTTGGCACTCCAGGAGTCCTTGTCCCGAGGTAAGTAACAATCCTTCCCCGCTTGCTACACAAAAACAAGCGGAATACAAAAGAATTTCGAATGAGGTGGTTATTAAGCCTCAGGCAACCCCTCCTTCTCAAAGATCAAAATTTTTCCTCAAAACATCTTTTAAAAAAATATTGACTGTGAAAGATGGATTCTTCGATAAAGATCCAATCAAATTTGCAGAAAATATATTTCCAAAAAATTGGCTTTTCAAACCTCACAATACAAACAAAACCCTTGCTTATTATGAGCAAATTTTGGTGCAAACAGAATCGGCAAGGTTCACTCACTTTGCTGATAAAACTAATACAGAAAATATCCTTTATTCCACTATATCCATCAGTAAAGTCATACACCCCTCACACTGGGCAGCCTCACCCCATACACCCAGAAAATTCCAAACCAGACTTACCCAAAGCCTTCCATACTCCTCCTCATATACATACTGGGACTACCAACAAGCTTGGTGGAACGTCTTTTTCAGACAAAATACAAATTTCCAACACTCCTGGTTATTGTTCTTCAAAGACAACTTCCCAAGACAAAGCTTACCAAACTGGTTTGACTCCTGGTGGGATTTCTTTGGTCCTTTGGACATAATATTACACCCCACAGTCAAACAAGGATACAAGATTTTCAGTAAACACTTCATACCAACTGTGACATCCTGAAATTCGACCCCGTTTCGATAAAGTGAAATGGGCATTTCGTCAGCGTGCCTATGGCCTTTTTCTCTGAGTTGATCACTCACGAGTTAACTAACCTATTGGGTGAAGCCGTTAAGGGATGTATCAGCTGTAAAATCCCTAAAAGCTACATAATTGGTTGGATTGAGCTAAAATCACGTCTGATCGATTTTTAACCACGAAATTGAACTCGATTTCGGGAATCGAATTTTAAGCGCGTCATAATTCTTATTTTAGGATCCTGTCTCATCGCTCGTCAATTTATTGACGAGTCCGAAATTTCATTAAAGAAATTGTCGGAAGAAAAATTGAAGCCCAAAATAAAATAGAAAGGAAAAGGAAAAGTGAAAAGGAAAATTTGCATAAAAGAATTATGCATTTCTTTTTCTTTTTCCTCTCTCTCCCTCTCTTTTCTTTTCTTTCTTTTTCTTTTTCTTTCTCTTTCCTCTCCCCTTTTTCCCCTCCCCCTCGTGCGAACTCCCACCGCTCATTTTCCCTCTCTCTTTCTTTGATCGGTCCAACCCTATCCTCTCTCTTCTCTCTCCTCTTTCTTCTTCCTTCCCACACACGACAGAACCAGCTCCTATCTTCTTCTTCTTTCTTCATGCTCGAGCAAACCAGAAGTTGCAGCTCGCCGAGAACCGCTCGCCGTTCGTCCCGCCGCCGCACCGCCGCACCGCCGCCCGCGCCCGCGTGCCCTCCGCCGTCCGCACACGCCTAGGCCGCGCGACCCAGCTGCTGTTCGCTGCTGTTCGCTCCTGTTACAGCTTTGTCCAGCCATCCCCGGCCACCTCCGGCCGCCGTTTGAAGCCGCCAGACCTCCACCGGCCCTCCCCGGAGCACCGCCCGTTCTGCCGAACCTTTCTCCGCCCCTAACCATCTCTGTTTTCCCCTGTTTTGCAGCCGACCAGCAGACCCACGAAGTGGGTTTCAGCGACTTCGGGCCTGCTTTTGGGCCGTTTCCCGGCCCCAAACCCGAGCCGTGCTTTGGGAACAATCGTTCCTCGCGTCGCCGCCGTCGGATTGATCCGATTTGCGCGCGATTTGGTGAGTAATCTCACTAATCCAGGATTAGTGGCTAATTATGCTTTAAGCTGGTTTAGATTTAATTAATTATGTTTAGGTTGTTAGATTAGAATAAATTAGCAATTATTAGTCAATTGTGATGTGATTTAGATAAATTGATTGTGTAATTAGCAAGTAGACGTGGTCTACTAATTATTGGAAGTGCCTCGGGATTTTTCCCGACCCTTAGTGGGCTCCAATTAGGCTTTTCGGGCCTAAGTGGATATTTTTGTATTTAAATATTAATTTTCGGAATTAAATTAAATAATTATTTATTTTCCAAAAATTCAACTGAGGTGGTTCGGGACCGGAATATTGTGCTGATGACTGTGGTGAAGTCCATTTATGTAATCGGGCTTTATTTTGAGCTAAATTGAATTTTTAATAATAATTATTTAATTTTCGAAATTAATAAATAAATTAATTATTTTTCGGAAATTAAGATTTTGATGGCCGACGACCGAAATCTCGTGCTGATCGTCGTGGCGCAGCCCGTTTATTTATTTGAGCTCTACGTTGTATGGAATTGAATAAATTGTGATATTTTAGGGATTTACCCTAAATTGATTGGAATTGATTGCGATTGAATTGTTGATTGGTAAATGGCCAAGTATGTTATTCAGGATTTATAATGCTTTGTGGAGTTGATTTAATTATTTGATTGAGAAATTGTTGGGCATTGGTTGTCGAGATTGAAAGTAAAGTGGTAACCACTGCAAAGAGGACACGTGGGCTTGGTGAATTGGAATGTCACCTGGAGAATGCACGTGAGTTCAGTGGTTGAATATGTCACCTTGGCGAAAAGGTCGCCTGAGAGAATGCACGTGGCTCGGAGACTCGGTATGTCGTCCTGGAGAATGCACGTGGCTCGGTGACAGGATTTGGCATCTAAAAGGACACGTGGCTCAGTGATCTGATGCGTCACTTTGGTAAGCGAGTACCTTAGAGAATGCACGTGGGTCCAGCATTCCGGAATGGCATCTAAAAGGGCACGTGGCTCGGTGAATTGATGCATCACCTTGGTGAGATAGCACCTTAGAGAATGCACATGGGCCCGGACATCGTAAAAAGGACACGTGGCTCGGTGGCTTGATGTACCACCTTGGCGAAGAGGTCGCCTTAGAGAATGCACGTGGGTCCGAGGTTTGAGGCACGTGACTCGGAGACTGGGAAGGTCATCCTGGAGAATACATGTGGCCTAGTTTTTAAATATCCCACAGTGGGGATTGATTTGTTTGGCATGTAATCGACTAGGTCGATTTGATCGATGCTTCGATCGGTCATATGATTGCTTGGGTGCCTATTATGAATTGTACTGACTTGCAGGTGAGATCTGAGGCCAAGGTAAGTCCTCTGCCCTGTGCGTGTTTAGGCAGCCTTTAGTATAATAGTTTATCTAATCGGGCTTAGTGGGGTAGAACTCGCTGAGACGTAGTCTCATCCCAGTTTGGGGAAAACCATTTCAGGACCCCGCTGAAGAGCTGAGGAGGAGGAATCCGAGAAGGAGAACTCGGAGGTGAGATCTGAAGAAAAGGATTTTTGGAAGAAGAAGACAATTCTGAGAGAGGCCTTGAGTACGGCCTAGTTTATCTAAGTTTCTGTCTTCTTTTGAGATCTCCATTTTGATGTGGATAGATTTTAGAATAAAAAGTTGTGAAGTGTTATGGTTTGTGTTTTGTATAAAAGTGTGGTTATAAATTTCAATATGAAAAATATGGCCCTGCTTTTCTATCCCATCGTTTTATTGTCTGGGGATTTTAATTGCTTCCGCATGTGCTTAATAAAAGAAAGGGTCGGCGATACATTGTCTTGGGATATCGCATTATAAAATCGACCAAGGTAGAAGGATGTGTGCGTGCCCGAGGATTGGGGCGTGACACCAACACCTCATGATATAAGGTTCCCATGCCTTATGCATTTCTTTATAATATTCAGAATCTTTTGGGTAACAGCATGGGAATTCGAATACAATACATCCAATAAACCAGGTGTACCAGTACTAGTCCGAAAATACAAAACAAAATGGTGGGATGGATTCAGATTTCTTGATCAAGGATCTGAAGCTGCGGTTAAAACATGGCTAAATAGCCAGAAAACCCAAATAATCGCATCCCCATCAAATACATCGTTTTTACAGGAAAAATCCATGGCAAGTGCAGCACTTGCAGCAGTCCAAAACAGAGAGGAATATTGCAACATCCTCATGACGATGCTCTCAGAAGCGGAAGAATCACAATGTGGATCTTCCAAATCTCAATACAGTCAAGACGGATCCTCCCAGTCACATCACAGTGGAAACACTAATGAAGACGACTGCTACGGGATCAATCTAGACAGAGATTAAAATTCAAAGACATCACATGCAGATACTGTTACAAGCGGCGCAAAGGCTACACACCGGAGCGTAATAGACATACACTGTTCATACACGGTTCACTGTTCACTATTCACTTTACACTGTTCACTCAGTACTGTTCACTTTACACTGTTCAGCACTGTAGCACCCTCTATAAATACATCCACTCGACATAGAAGAAGGGGCTCGAAATTTTCCAGATTTCTCTCTTCTCCTTCTCTCTCTCTCTCTCACTTGCAAATCATCCTCCCTTCCATCTCCATCCTCATCTCTTCCATCTCCAAGCTCTCTTACCTTGTATCCCCTGGTTTCAAAGTAAGTTAGTTTTTCATATACATAGTTTTATACAGAGTTACCAACTTACATGATAGTTGGTTAACCATTTCTTGTAATACAAACATCAATACTCCCTGGAGTGCGGATTACCGCCCTAGTGGATGACTTGATACTTTAGTTTCTGCGTCCTTCAATACATGTAATTTCAGCATTTCAGCTTTATATAATACAAGTTTATACCACCTCCATGGTTGGTTTTTGCTTATGCATTCTCTTACTTTATATTTTATATATTGCTTTCGGTCTTTACATTATTTTTAATTCTCGTGATTTTATTTAAGTCATTTACTTTCTTGTTCATATACATCATTTCCTTTTAAATACATCCTTCCTTGCTTTCATATAGATCTGTTAATCTCTTATACTCTCTTATTCTCTCATATAGTACTCCGATCCTAACCCCTTTTTGGTATCAGAAGACTCAGGCTTTCTGTGTTAGTCTTGGAGAGAGGGTCAAATGTAAATGAGACTACACTTTATAATCTCAAAAAGAAGTTGCTAGCTTGTCGCACATATAATACCAATGATAATTAATGTCAAAACCTCATTAATGACATTATTTTGACTTTGTATAATAATGAAGCCCATTAAAATTGAAGTAGTCTATATAATATCAAAGGTACTTTGACAATTTTGGATATAAATATAATGCTTAATAGATCACTACTTTCCACTACGCTTTAGACATAACATCGGAATCTAATCAATGATGTTGGACAGTGAGAAAAACGCTTAGTGGATGATGATCCAAGATGGATATGATGACACAATATCGGAATCTAATCGATGACGCTGGACAATGGTAACGACACTTAGTGTACATTGCTCTTAAATGCATATGTCGACACAACGTTGGAACTTAATCGACAACGTTGAATTAGAGCAACACCTAATGAACACTGTCTCTAGATGAGGATGATTACACAATGCTGGAATCTAAACAATAACGTTGGATGATGGGTTAGCATTGAAATCTAATTGACATCACTTCTTAAGATGTAGACACTCGTAGAAATTGAATTTACGACGGGAACTTAAGCTACGACTAGGCTAAGACTAAGTAAAGATAAAGGTAACGTGAAGTAGTTTTGTGTGTTGTTTGGGGAGGTCTTTTCTTAAATGGCTTGTGGTATTTCTAGGTTAACTTGGTAATTGTCAATGGTCAGTTGCTTTCTCCTCAAGAATTGCTCCATGTTTTAAGCTGAACTGCCTTATCCATGCTGGTTCGACAACTATGTTGTGGCTTGCCCAGCGAGTGTTTACTGCTCCTCTTTTGAGTTGGCGTTCTTCTAACTATTTTGCCTATTTTCATCACCAATGTTGCATCTTCATCATTTATCTGTGGCTTTGACACGTGGTGCTCCATTGCTTCGTCATGATATTATATGTCTCGGTCTATCGAAACTTAGCCGCCCAAAATTCCTTAAAATCCTCAATCATCTGTTCTTGTATGGATACTCATGGGCCGGGCTGATATAGATTATGACCCATTTATGGTTGTGATGATTGTCTCAAAGCTTTCTGTCCCTTGTGCCATGCACATGCCCGTTGGGATATTTTTGGGTGTCAAAATATACCCCTTTTAAAAGAAGTAAATTGAAAATTTATTTCTTTTAAAGAAAATTCCTTGTTTTGCGCGTCATCTACTATGGATGATTATTATACCTTTCCATTCTTTGACATATTCACGGCCGATACAAATCAACGGCTCTTATTGCATCTTGACACGTCATTTAAGCTTTTGGAAGATTTTCTTAATTTTTTTAATCATCATCCTCTATCACAGACGAATACACACCACCGTCTCTTTCGCACTTTGTCTTCTTCCTAAAACTCTAAACCTTTCATTCCCTATTTGTCATGACCTGACCTGCTTGAGACGCGTGACAATCCGTGCTCATCGTCATTCATTTCATTTAATTCATTCAATTGCGACGTCCTAGGAGGCGTCGCCGACCCAATCGCTTTATTAAATTAAATACGCAAGTGGAAGCATAAACAATTCACTCAATCAACAAATAGTGATAGTTATAACCACACTCATATATATACATATGCATGAGAAGATTGTCATATAAGTTATCAGCTAGAACATGATAAGCTATCGACAAAAATATAATAAGTTATTTGGTAGAATATGATAAGCTATCGAGATAACCTATCAAAACCCTATGATAAACTATCATATCAAAACCCACTTATCACATTGACAAAACATCATTTAACCTTAATCTAGCCTTAAAGTAACTCCAAAATGCAACAACAACCCAATTCAAAGGCTAGAAAGCCACTCACACCCAAGTCCTAGCTTTAAAAAGCATTAGGGGAGGAGCGACAAGACTGGACAATGGCTGGGGCTGTTGGTCACCCCTCTAAAGCTTCCGTGAGTGGGCTGGATGGCGTCCTAGGCGGCTGCACGGCGGCGGTGGGTGGTGATTGGTTGTCGATGAGGAAGATATGAGGAAAAATGAAGAGGATGGCTTGAAAATGAGATGCAAATGGACAAGGGGTGGTTTGGCTATGGCAAGGAGGGAGAAAAAGATAAATTTGAGAGCAAAAGTGAGAAAATAAGAGTGATGGAGAGGTATGGACGAATTTGGGGAGAGAGGAAGAGCGGTCCATGCTTGGGCTATTGAATGGCCAAGATTACATCATGCCATGTCCCATCTAAGATCAAGAGCTTGGATCACTTCTCACTTTACTTCTTGTCCAAGTCTTATTAATGCCAATTGATGAACCATTCATGGCTAGGTTAAGATGGATAGGTAGGCTTAGACTAGGCTAGGGGATGACATCGCCTCCCTCATCTTCTGCACATGGGTGCCCCTTCCTAGCTCATTTCCTATCTTGCCCTTTTGTCCTTAGTTGAATGAGAGAGTAATTTGGTCATTTCGCCAATATTGGGTACTGTTCACGCACATAGGGTACATTAAAAGTCAAGATCTTGCATTGATGGCTTGGTGGACTTGGAGGACCCGCAGCCCCATTATGGTAGCCCACCTCTTGTGCATGCGGGCCTTAGGCCGCCCACTTAGGCTTAGGCCCATTTGGGCCATCCATGATGGGCTTCGGCCCATGGGTTGCCTAACCATGGGCTTGAGCCTATTGGGTTGCCCAACACGGGCTTGGGCCCACTTGGGCCTTCACCCATGGCCTGTTTCTACATTTATGAACTTTTGCATTCCACCGATGAAAAATTGAGTTTTCATTTCAAGGTGGCATTTTTGACGTTTTTGGGGTTTACCAATCCTTATTGTAATCCCGTTTGAAGAATGGATGCCAATGTGATTCTATTATGAAAACCAAGGTCAGATTGTGGATGTCACACTATTCATAAGTCTTCCATGGTTGCCAAAGCTCCTAAATTAGAACCTGAATCCTTCGTCTCAAACTTCAACCGCCTTTCCCACGCAAAGAAGCCAACTACTGCTGATTTCAACTACTGAGTGTTGTAGAAAAGAATAAGAAAGCATTACCTTTGGTTCCTACCTTCTTGGATTACAATCACGTTCCATCTCTCTCCAATACAATATTCATTCATAAAAGATATCTGGACGTCTGTCCGCACCAAGTTCCAAAGTTTCCTTTTATTTGAGGAGAATTTCCATGCTTGGTATCTATGATTACAGGATGATTTGCCTACCCGTTTAACATGGAAGAACACGGGTATTGAAATGGCACTAGATGTTAACATGCTGGCCCATGATTTCAATAGAGGTTTGTTAGGTTTTGCTGTCTATTTTTGTTCCCCATTAATCAATTGCTTTTTTTTCCCTTGGGGACCCATGCTTGTGACCCTTTTAGACATATTCATTATTTTTGAATTTGTTTAGATGGCATTTTTGTAGATGCCATCGAAGCCGTAGAGCACGTCCATATCCCCAATGATGTCCTAACTTATGGTACCTTTCTCAATGAATATCCTAAAATCTTGGGTCTTGTTCATTTTAAAGAGCAAATACTTTATTGCTTTGTTAGTTGTTGAAATACGTATTCTTAAATCTAGTTCTTAAAGTCTTCAAAAATTTCTCTTGATTCGTTGCCAACCCTGTGAAAGGAAAGAAAGTAGCTCTTGGTCCACTCATTATGGTTGTTTTTGTATAGAAGCCTTACCCATGGTGCCTTTTCGATGTCATCAAAAGAAACTGGAGTTCTTTCTGGCCCATTTTGGATTTTGTAAACGTGTATGGCCCTTTATTTTCCTTTTTTTGTTTAGGAAAATTCCTTGTGCACTTCATTCAATCCATCATCGAAATCCAAATAGCCAAAACTTTAAAGTTCGGGTTATCAACTGCTTATCTTATCACCTAGGAAGGTTCTTGATGGCACTGCCTCGTTTGTTTATTTCCTTTAGGAGATATTAAACCTCGACCAAGCTTGTGCCGATCTCTTTCCTTATGATATTCCTGAATTCTATTACATTTTCTATGATAAAACTGATTATGGGTGACTTTGATACCTTTTGGTTGAGTGTACTTATGCCGACTGATCTTCCAATATAACTAAATAGCAAGGGAAGGTTCTACCATGGATTTGAAACTTATTCTTCACAATATTGTGCTAGGCAATTTCTTCTTTATCAGGGTGTAACCATGCCAATTGCTTACTCCATGGAATATTCTTTGATGAACAGGAAGAAGCATAATTCTAATAAGGATGAACCTTTTGTTTGCTGCTCTCAAATTACTATAGTATTGCGGGATCGATTTTTCTAAACTTCAAAGTTAATCAACATTTTCTAGGAGTTATAGCGGAATACGCTAGTTGGTAGATTGCCTTCACATTTGAGAGGCTTGTATGGCCATCAACGAGGCTCGACCTCGCTAGATCACGAGGATCACCCAGCCCCGGTGAGGCTTGCCTAGCCATCGGCGAGGCTCGGCTGATGAGGGCCGGCCTTGCCGAGGGCTGGCGATGCTTTGGTGAGGTCGCCGGCCCTCATTTGGCCGATCGTCGGTTCGATGACCGACCATTTGAAGAAGAAGAATAGGAGAGAGAAGGAAAAAAAAGAAGAAAAGAATAAAAAAGGAAAAATAATAAAATTATTTAGAAATTAAAAGAAAATGATTTAGATTAGAAATTTTGAGCACGGTACCAAACACAATTCTATTACAAAATCAAAATTTTGAACAGTTGCCGAACTGCTTAAAATACTTAGAAATTATTCTCGGGAATAGAATAAAAAAGAATCATTTTTTTTTATCAGAAATTGTTCCCGAAAACAGAAGCATTACCAAACGCGCCAATCTCTAATCCAAACATAGTGTAAAATGTACATCCTTCCCCTTTACTCTCTTTCCCCTCCGTTGCTCTCCTCTCACTACACCACATTTAAAAATTTGAGACGTAGAAATTTTACCTTTAGAAATCTATTTAATTTGCTTTTAAAGAATTTAGTGGCAGAACAGAGAGAACTAGAAAGAAAATATTGACGAATGACAAATGACATAGATAATCCATGAATTTTGGTTTAATGTACAATATAGTCCATAAAATCTTTAATTTGTTTAATATTATCATTGAATCTTAGTCCAATGTATAATGTGGTTTTTGAATTTTTAATTTATTCAATGAAGTCCATAAAATTATAATATATATTTAATTTAATTCCTGAATTATATGAAAATATCCAATATTATCCCTAATCTTAAATTAGTTGAAGAATTACATTGAATGTGTTTCAAAATTTAAAAGACCATGTTGAATTGATTAAAAATTTAGGAATAATATTAAATATTAAGTTAAAGTTTATAAATTATATTAAATAAATTAAAAATTCAAATATCTCATTACACATCAGGTCACAATTTAGAAATGTAGATACCATTCGTGTTGTTATCCTTATTGAGAAAAATAACAGAAAATCCCTTAGAAAACAAAAGAAAAAGAAAGGATCCATCGGCATTGGTCACTCCGATAGTCCCACCACAAAAAAGGGCAAAAAATCGTTACGCGCAGCGGCCCCGTCATTTCCTCACGCGCCTCTCGCTGGTCCCCTCCCCTTCCCTTCCCTTCCCGTGCTGCGCATTGGTTCGCTCGCTCCCTCGCTCGCTGCGAATCGGGGGGGAACAAAGCGGAGCGAAAGGTTAGGGCACCGCTCCCCCTGATCCGATCCCGCCGTCCGTCCCCCCGCTTCACCGGCGCGTGGATCCCGGGCTCCCCCCGGAGCCGCCGGAGCCTAAGAGATGGGCGCCAACTCCCCGTCCTCCGATGCGGGCTTCGATCTCGACGGGCAGATCGCGCAGCTCATGCAGTGCAAGCCCCTCTCCGAGCAACAGGTCCGGTTCCCGTTCCGTTTCCGTTTCCATTTCCGTTTCGTTCCCCACTCGCTTCTCGATGCGATTCGTTTTGCGTTTCTTCTTAGCCCCCGCCCCGGTGAGGATTCCGAGGCTGCGGATGATGCGGTCGGGATTTAGCGTGATTTGGGTTTTTGAGCGGATGCAGCGGTTGATTCCGCTGAATCTGTTTCGTGGCGGGATTGGCGATTCTCCGTTGGGGTCGGTCGATGTCGTGTCGAGTCGCAGGTGGATGAGCTGAGAATTAGTCTTAGACTGGGTGAGGAGGTTTCTGTTGCCAGTGGTTTGTTTAGCTGGGAGGGTTTACAGGAGGGAAATGGGCCCCTCACGTGACGAGGGTTTCTCGTGGGAGAGGAATGAGATAAAAAGGAGGAGGTAGATGCCGAAATGCAATTTGAAAGGGATTGGGAATTGGTATCGGATGTTTTAGTACTCCGCGTGTTGAAAGCGGAATTTTTCTGGAGGAGATGTTGTAATCGCCGCTTTAGGTGATCTGGAGAGGGGGGTTTAACGGAGTTGGAGTAATAAATTTTATGTCTGAATTAATCTTAAATGACATAAATGCAATCATTTGGTTTTGAAGACTCGAAAAGGGTCTTTATTTAAGAATGAAGAGTCGTGTCATTCTACTCCTGTGGGAATTTATTTTACTTCAGAAAGCGATGGTAGATAGTTAATGTTGGGGGGCAAACCATCTTTGAGTTTTTGGAGTATATGTGAAATGTGATTCTCCCACTCTTTCCAGCTTAGATGTAGTAGTTGTGAAGGATTTGATATGAGATCATATGAGATTTGTTCAAGCTCAAATATTTTGATAAACTGGGCTTTTGTTCTTAAGAAGCTTATCTTTGTCTAACTATGGATGCTTGTGGGGGTAATAAAGAGGCCACTGCAAGGCTAAATTGTGCTTAGCACCAAATCCATCCATTCCATTCTTAGCCTTCATTCTTTAATAACCCTGTTCTGTAAATTAGCACACAATGGTGCAATTTATCTCCGACAGTTGGGGGCAGGGTTATCATAATCAATTTCGGAGTGCAAAGCTTGTCTTTTGCTCTCCAATGACTGCTTTCTTATAATAGGAATCATAGTGCAGTTCGTTTTCAACAGTATTTTTTATAAATGTATGAAGTGGTGTGGAATGAAAATGATACACCCATAAACTTGAGGATTTCTTGCATGTGAAAACTGAAGCTCGAAAGTTGGACCAGCATTAAGCAGATTCTGTTATTGTACATTTATATTTTATGCTGATGTCGAGGTTTGCTGACTGCTAGTAATTTTGAATTACTTGCTGGTTGAAGAGTGCTCACTTCGTCCATCAGTCCTTCTCTCCATAAGCATCATTCTCACTATGTGCAACAAGCACACAACATGAACATGTGCTTGCCTGAAGGGTGTGTGCATATTGTTTGCATACACTTGGACATCTATATCCGGGAGACTTTTATTATTTTATTAAGTTCTATGAATTGCCAAAAACAGCTAATAAGTCCCGTCCTCTTCCACCTTTCCTTTCCTGTTTGATTTAACAAAAATGATAATAATATTTGATTTAACTATGATGTAGGTTAAAGCTTTATGTGAGAAGGCTAAAGAGATACTGATGGAAGAGAGCAACGTCCAGGTAAAATAATTATATATCTTGTTCAATTTTTCGTTTGTTGAAGTTCGCTCCTGTGACTGACATCTTTCTATATTTTTTGTGTGTGTTTCCTCTAGTCTAGGATATAGCTAGCTTTCTTAACCTAGTAACTGTTCTGTACAAGCAGGAAAAGAAACAGAATTGCTTTTGATAAGATAATAAGAAAGTATCCTGGTCATTGAGATCATAGTTTAAGATTTGACGATCGTTTACAGCATGAACCACATGCCCAATTTAAAGTTATGTACACTTGTATGCTGAATGTCCTCGAATTCACTAAAGCCAACTAACTGGACTGGCCTTCCTCTATAGTTTAGTGTTCTTATTAGATTAAACACCAAAATGCCTGCCCATTTTGAGCTTTTGAATGGAATTGGCATGACCAATAAATCCAAACTTTTGGCAACTCAAAGGATTTGATCGCACAGTGCATTTGAAATTGTGAAATAGGTAGCCAGTTATCCATGTGAATGATTCAGACACTGTGGTGTACCCTCGGTGATAATCCTTTATTTCAACTATTTGTAGTATGATAGCTTTCAAGCTCTCTCAGTGTTTCTATTCATGCACCTTTAAAGTTAAAACTATTTATTACTTGAGTCAGTGGAAAAACCATTCATCTGCCAATTAAAACGTTCTCCTATTTTCCCAGATATTCAGTAATTGTTTTCCTTTCAAAACCTTGGACTGATCAGTTTAAGAGATAATATAGTAAGTTAGCATGTACCTAGAGCATAAGAAAGCTGCTTTCATCATTGGAAGTGATCACTGAGGTTTTCATGACTGTTCTACTTGATCTTCTTTAGTTTACCATTCTCATATAAGTAGCTGCTAGTTCTTGCTCTGCACTATGGTAGGAGAAGATATGTGATGACATTGGTTTTCCTTAATTGATTGTTATTCTGTATACTTATATGCAGCCTGTAAAAAGCCCCGTAACAATTTGTGGTGACATCCATGGGCAGTTTCATGATCTTGCTGAACTTTTTCGAATTGGGGGAGAGGTAATAATTGTTACTTAACCTATTTTTTATGAATTGACAGTTTGAGCATTAAAATCTCTCGTACCGGCAGAGATAATTTTTTTCATAATCTTTAGAAGTTGAAGATGAGCCTCCAAAAGTCATGGAGACAAATCTCATAGTTCCTGTGCTTTTGTGATGTATACTATCTGTGTTAAAATCTTAAAGTTTTGCATAGATTTTCTGTGGGATATATTTCTTGATTAGATGACTTGTGAATCTATTAATCTTTTTTTCTTTTTCATTGACAGTGTCCAGATACCAATTACTTGTTCATGGGTGATTATGTGGACCGTGGATATTATTCTGTCGAAACTGTAACAGTAAGTATTAGTTGGTTTTAATTGTGTATTAGACATTTGTTTGGAATTCTGCAACAAGCATAAATATTATTATATAAGACTAAGATATAATGTGATTTGTCGCGAACAAACTTGGGCATAATTCTGCCAAAAACTGGTCATGTTGCAATGGAATGTCAGTGGCTTATTATCTGCCTATGGGAAGGATATGAAGATTTCTTAGTTACATGAATCTGCACATATATGTTTATCCAGTTGTTGGTCTGGAAGTTACTGGGAGTTTGGTGGTTTAACTTTGGGCGAGAGCTTAATGTGTCGTTAAATGGGTATATGGTGAAAATATGTACACATTAGGGAGTCATTTGGTGAAAGATTTTGTAGTTTATAGTTTTCCTTTCAATTCATGATTGCTGTATTGCCCCTTATTTCTTGTCTTATTTTTATTTTACTTGCCCACAAATAAAAGAACTGTCTAAAAAGCAAAGTCAGATCACTATGGTTAAAAGTTGGTGATGTCTCTGAAGATCACATTGTGTTGCCGGAGAAAGGGACTTGTGACGGGCAGATTAAAGTTGCCTCTTTTTCATACTTAAATAGTGAGTTTGTGATGCAATACGAGGGTTCAAGCCTTAACGAGGGGATAAAAGGACTCTGAGTGCTTGCCGACTGAGAAAGCTGGTTGCTGAAATTGCTAAAAACATATTAAAATGTTAAAATAATTCTTGTAAACAAAGATGGTAAAATAAGGATCTTTGATTTCAGATTGTTTACTTCAGACATGGGAGCTCGAAGTTGGAGTTATGGATTTTAAGGTGTTAGAAGTATTAACAAAGAAAGAGGTTCAGAGCCATTCAACTTGAGAAGTATTTTATTCAGTCAACACGACCTCTGGGAAGAACCATACCTTTCAGATTACTTTCTAGTTGGTAGACGGATTTGAGGGACAGGAAGGATGGAGTGAGGGATGGATAAAAGGATTTTACTTGGATGGATTTTCACATTAGGAAGGTATTTGGTTTGCCAGGGAAGGAGATCTATGCTTCTCTTTTTCTATGAAAGGAAAACAATTCACACAGTTATCCTGGTGGAAAAGGACTGCATTGACATGTCAACATTCACACGTCCCTTAATAACAGCCCCACATTTGAATAACAATTGAACTTTTTTGTACCAACGGCAATTAAGTTTGCATTCTTATACTATGTCTATTTTACTCTATATCTGCTTAATGGTTGTCGGATTTTCCATTCAACAATCTATGGAATTTTCCAAACCATTGTTCCCAACTCATCACTATAGACTCAATCAACTGTTTGTGCAAAAATAATAAGTCAGTTCAAATTGAATTATACCCTAAAAGGAAATGATGAGCATCCTGAGGTGTGAGCTTTGCATGGAAAAAGCATTCATCTCCAAGTTGTTTTTAGTTTCTTGTTGTTTTAAGATTTCTTGACGGTTTTCCCGTATCGTTTGTAACATTTGGTCATTTCATTTATCCAGCTATTAGTGGCCTTGAAAGTACGATATCCTCAGCGAATTACTATCCTTAGAGGGAATCATGAAAGTCGTCAGGTAATGCTTTCCATTATTATGCTATTCACCTCTTGTTGTCTTGCTGTCCTTCCTCTCCAACCTGTGCAACATGCTGGAGCTGGACTAGACAACTGCTCATATTAAGTATTGTTTTTGGAAAGTTTCTCCCTTCCCTCATGGAATCAGTTTATTACCTGAGATATCGGTGATTGCAAAGCAAAGCAACGATTCTCGTTGCTTGACCTTCCTATTGACTTTGATATCCGTCTGATGCAGGTTACGCCGTTCTTCTTCACAGTTCCTTTTGGAATTACCCGTTATACGTCTAAATCGTATATTGCTTTGTGAATCTTGCCCAGAGATGTTTTGTACCATTCAACTCATTAATTTTTTCCCCTTTTGGCAGATTACTCAAGTTTATGGTTTTTATGATGAATGCTTAAGGAAGTGAGTTCTCTATGCTAGTGTTCTTCTTTAAGATATCTTAAACTGTGTATATTTGACATTGGTTTGTACGGTTGCAGCATCTATCCTATGATTGCTTTGATCTTCACTTCATTCCCTCGAGGTCTTCATCATAGTCTACATATGTAAATAAGGGGCAATGTCAAATCCAAAAATGAAGAGAAGTTTTTTTTTTTTTTTTTAAATTTTTTTTTTAATTTTTTTAACTGTCCTTTTATTTTTAATGATCCCTCTGCACATCTTGGTTCATCTAATGCCTTGAGACCAGAATGTGGGTTATAACTCTGCCATTGTGCAGATATGTTTAGCTGGAAAAATGTTATGACTCAGTCTAGTAGTTTTGTTCCCTACATCATTGGGACCCTACCAAAGCTGGTTTAGTAATGTCTACCTCAAAAAGGATCATGTCATGTCTCTTGGGGCATTTATTTCCCCAGAAAATATATGGAATATCACGATTTGGTTGCTAAAGTTGGGGGTTTGTGACACATAAGAAGTTCCTAGGACCTAGTAGTGGTGCAGGAATTCCCCTAGATATGGGCTACATAGGTTTGAACAGTCACTTGATGCGACTTAGCAACTCATCCTGTGTTATGGACCTTCCTTTTCAGGAATGGATGGCATATCACGTTTCCTAAAGACTTGTTGATATAAAATGGCAATTGGCGTTTTTCATTAGCTATTTCATGACATGAGCTGTTGAAATGAATAGATCCTTCATTGCGGTGTCATGGTCTCATATTTTTATTAGCTATGCTGTTTCTTGTTTCTTCTGTAGATGAACTTGTGACAATGTTTCTCTCTGCTGATTC
The DNA here is from genome assembly GCA_019915185.1 of Eucalyptus camaldulensis. Taxonomy (NCBI): domain Eukaryota; kingdom Viridiplantae; phylum Streptophyta; class Magnoliopsida; order Myrtales; family Myrtaceae; genus Eucalyptus; species Eucalyptus camaldulensis. The sequence continues at coordinate 19,761,121 of JAHSVA010000005.1, forward strand.
ACTTGCAGGTATGGAAATGCTAATGTTTGGAAGATATTTACAGATCTGTTTGACTATTTTCCACTGACAGCATTGGTGAGAAGATCCTTTTAGTCACGGCTGTTAATAGTCGATATTAGGTCACAACTCTGATTAAAGTAGGTCATAGCTCTGATTAAATTGAGATAAACTAACATAATTTCATAAACAGATATTTGCTGACCAAAGAGATGTCACTAAGCAGTTGTTTAGTTGCTGGACTTAGTCTAGGAGAAGGTTGTTAATTAATGGTTGAAAGGCCTTGTCCATCAAACCTGGTCAATCATTTGTTTGCTGGAGAATTCTGTGAAAAGAAAATATTCTTTGGCATACTTCGTCTCCTTTAGTGTCATACTTAGGATAATCCCTGGAAGAATGGCCTCTTTTCCTTTTTGTTCCCTGAAGCAGTATGTACAACAGTCGTGGCAAATCACTCAAGTTGGTTCACACACTGGTACTTTGTCAATAAAACTTTAGTTAATGCATGCTTTAATGTCCTTACCATTGAGTTTGATTGCGGGGTTTTTGGGTTTGGGCTCCAGCTTTAGTGGCTAGATTATATTGGAGAAACGAGGAAAGTGGTAATATTGCTTACACTAATGGCTTTTTTGAAATCGTGAATGATTGACTATATAAGGCCATTAACCCACTTATGCCTTTCACCTTTTCTTATTTAGGTTGAGTCAGAGATTTTTTGCCTGCATGGCGGATTATCTCCTTCAATTGAAACTCTTGACAGCATTAGGAACTTTGATCGCGTTCAAGAGGTACCTCATGAAGGACCGATGTGTGATCTACTATGGTCAGATCCTGATGATCGATGTGGTTGGGGCATTTCACCTCGGGGTGCTGGTTATACTTTTGGCCAGGTCATTGTGTGAGATTTCTCAGTTGTGAGGTTGAATTGCTGTGTACTTTCTTCTCTGTGATTGTTGTTTCTGATCTTTGTTTTCAATTACGCAGGATATATCTGAACAATTCAATCACACAAACAACTTAAAGCTGATTGCTAGAGCTCATCAGCTGGTCATGGATGGATTTAACTGGGCACATGTAATTATTTTTCTTGTAAATTTGTCATTGTGGTTTTCTGTTCATCCTTTGTACTTGAAATAGAGATTTGAGAAAGCTAGAATGGGAGCTGTTTTCCGAACAGATATGTGCTTGTTTTAAGATAGCTCTAAAATAAGGCTTTCATCAACATTACTTTTTAAAATTTGAGAAACTTAAGTGAACCACATTCAGGCCTAAGCTACTCAATGGTAAAACGTTTGGCCTTTTGCACACAAACCATTTTGCACAATGTATGCGTAATCTGCAAGTTGTTTTGTTGTTTTGACTTAAAAAAGGTTGTCTTAGGGTAATAATTTGCAGAACAATCTAAAAGACCAGCAAACTCTTCTGTTTTTTCTTCTTGGGACAGGAACAAAAGGTTGTGACTATATTTAGTGCACCTAACTATTGTTATCGCTGTGGGAACATGGCTTCCATCTTGGAAGTTGATGACTTCAAGGGCCACACATTTATACAGGTATTTCTTTGTTCTTTTAATACACTTATTTCATACTACTCTTTCCATAACAATTGTACTTTGAGATGTGAATAATGTGGAAATGTTTAGTTCGATCTATGCATTGTGATTTTGTTTTGCTTGTTTGGCAGTTCGAGCCAGCTCCTAGGAGAGGAGAACCAGATGTCACCCGCAGAACACCTGATTACTTCCTCTGAAGTCACTCCACTGTGTAACTGATTTTTTTACTCATGCCTTTCCACGGAGTGTCTGGAGGCCGTTGATCCTGCTGGGAGCTAGGTCAGGTTGCAAATTCTTAAGTTCTCCCTTCGCATTAGCAGGCGTTGCTCTTACCATATGAACTATTTATGATATGATAACACAGCAGGTTTGCTTAACTGGCTATCTTGGGTCAGTGTATAAGGAACAGGGTGAAGATGTGGATAGTGAGTGTGTAATTTGTTATGGCTTTCTAAGTTTTGCTCAATGCAATCTATTGTTAAGTTATAGGATTGAGTGAACCCTGTGAATAGTAAATGTGTCTCACTTTTGTAGTTCATTTACTAGAGCAGTGGGTTGTCGTGATCAAAACATGAATTTGTCGAGAACTCCTAATTTTATGCAGTTGTTTTCACCTTTACTTTATTTAAAATGCTATTTTGGTTCTTTTGGAGAGGTTTGTTTAAAATCTTAGGGCTTCAGTTAAGATTATCATTTGCTTTCTGCATTGTCTTTGTATCTGAAAGGTAAATTGCAATTCGAGTCTTTAATACGATAAACTCTTAAGTTTGAAAGTTCAGAATTGCACTGTCAAAAAGGATTTATTAGCTCTTCCATAATCGTATGCTGGACACGAGAAGGAAATTTCTTTGTTAAATGGAGATCAAAATGAATTGCAATGCGTGATGTCTTGCCCGGGGTGCGTGGGTGGTGGTTTCTTGCGTGCCTCCCCAGGGTTGCTGTGCGGTGGGTTCCTGGGTCACCAAAAAAAAAAAAAAAGAATTGCAATGCTGGTCCCTCGTAGCAGCGCTGCTTCGCCTTTAAGCTGATCCTTTGGGTTTATTAAACATCAAGAAAGAATTGGAAACCTAGATCCATCCCCAATTAGGACGAGGTTATATCTTTTCTAGGCAGACTCCAATTAGATTTCTCCCGGGAAAAAAAGTGTCAAGTAGATTCAAAATCAAGTTTGATCGTCAAAAATTAATCTCAGGATTCAGTAAGGCGAGCAAATCCTCACATAACAGTACTTGTCTTTGAGGGGTTTGGAAAGAAGAGCCAAAGCAAAACTTCGGGAAGCCTGCCTTCCCTCGAATGTGATTCACAGCATATGAAATGATACGAAAGAATGAAAAAACGAACTGCAACATGGATAATCACCGTGACAGTCGAAACTTTTCCTTTTCTGGGCCACATGACGATCTGCTTGCCATCTTAATATGTTCGCCTCCCCCTCCTCCCCCTTTCGTGCGAATTCCTCAAGGTAAGTAACTAAAAGGATAGGGATGTTGATGAGGTAAGACCCATTTTCGAAAAGATGTGATGCAATAGTTATAGAGATGGCTATGTACACAAAAATTAGCATGAGTTGCTAGAAAAAATGGATGGGTTTTCATTACTAAGCTCCATACATATGATTTACACTCTAAATCTCATACTGGTAAGATCCTCGTAGGTGAGCTCATACATATTATATATGTATGTATATACAAAATTCAGCATCACATTAAGCATTACAACCCCAAATAAGAGAAGAGAGAAGGAACCAGATCCACAACAGACCAGGCAAGGCCTGCGTATTGAAGAAACCTGATCCCTGTATCTACGTCGAATGACTGCTGGTGGCCGTAAAAGAATAGCTTTTGCAAATAGCCGGATTGCTTGATCTCGTCTGACTTTTTGAGAGTGACCGATCCATTTAGAGCTGGGATGTAGCTAGTCGATCTGATCGGTATGCTCAGCGTGTTCGAGACCATGGGAAGTGTCCACTTGGCGAGGGTCTTGCTGCAGAATTTCACCAGTAGTATCGTCGGTATTCCCACGAGCACTCTTCCTAGAAACGCCGCGAGTGATAGTTGTGGTGTAAATATCCTCGGAACAGCTTCATGGTGGAATTGACTATATGTCTGTTGGACGCCGGCAATCTGCACCCAAACTATTTCATCAGCTCATGTACAACAAAACTATGATTGACATCTCAATCCTGGCAATAAACTATAAGACCCAGAATGTAACAAAGGGGACAGAAATATAGGACAAACACATATACATGAGAGATCTACAAAGACAGATACATACGTGATTCTTTTCTCTTACTGAATATGAATTGCGCAAAATGACAAACGACGTTGTCGGGCTTCCCAAAGCATGCCATCTTCTTTTTATTTTATTTTATTTCTTTGGATGATGGGCAAGCAGGGGGAAGAGAAGGGAAGGTAGGAATTGATCATCCACGAGGATACTCTATTCATACTGATTTTGTCTCTTACCCAGTGCAATTAGGTTCTGCTTTTCTAGGATACTGTATTTGCCAGGATAGAAGTATACAGGGAAGGTATCTGTTCAAAACCCAACAATTTGCGAACTAACCTTCCTCGGCCAAGTGAATAATAAACCTATAATGGCCCACCAATATCTTCAGGTACTCCTAGGGGAATGAACTTTCCTAACATCAGCAGGATAGCTAATCTACAGCTGCAGCTTGACGTACTCTGAAGTAGACTTTTGACAAATTGAAAGCCCAGTTAAGGAAGCTACAACTAATGGCAGCATCCGTGAACATCCAACAAAGACAAGGGGGAGTAATTTTGTTGGAAGCATGATTTCCCTTTCCTCTGAATATCCATCTCAGCAGGTTAACTCTGAAGAACATATACCTGAGGTTTCAGAGATTTAAGAATGGCTGACTTCTAAAGAAAGAACATACCTTTACATCAACCTTTTTTGGCCAAAGGGGGATAATCTTATGGAGTATCAAGTCAAAAGCTCTTAAATGGTTTAACATGAGTCATTCAACCGACATTATGAATATCCACAATCTCAATCTGGGTACCTCGTCTTATGCTTGACTAATACTAGGAAGGACATAATCTCCAATATCAAACATAACAAACATACTAAAATGTCTTGCGTCCTCACAAGTCACACACCCAAGGCTCATGAATCCAAGTAATATTGATGTCAACATAGTGCAGGAAATGTGGTATCCTAGTGCAGTGACTGCCATAGATTAGCAAAACTTGAAACAAAACTGAAGCAGCATTTCGATCTCAAATAATGATGAAGACTTACAATTCCCAGGGCAACACCATTGAAGGCTGTGTGGAACTCGAAACTCGGAGTTGGAAGTTCAGGAGTTGGATAAGCAAAAAGCAACAAGAAGCTAAGGGTTGTCCAGAAATAAGTTACTGCAGAAGCAAGACAGACAACTATGAGGAGCATGAAACTTTAAAAATCCCCACTTAACATGTGAAGTAATACCCACTCATTATCCAAGTTGCTCGTGTGTAAGGCTATCAACATGAACGATAGTATAACAAGAGAGATCACGATTGGTCTTTCCCACTAAATTTTTTTTTCCATCATTACTACTATAAAGGGATAGATCACCGGTTGGTCTCTCCCACACAAAGCAATATTTTCTATACTATTACCATCATAAAGGGAGAGATTAGTGGTTGGTTCCTCCTACTAATTATAATTGTTTATTCTTAGCAAAACAATCTTTTGTTAGATAAGAAAATTCAGAAAGTAAGGGATACCACAACTCCATAGCCTACCTATGTAATTATTACTTAACCACCACCTATTAAAGTCATATTCACCCTCCCCCCCCCCCCCCCCCCCCCCCCAAAAAAAAAAAAAAGGTCATATTTCCATAATTTTCATTTCTTTAAATCTGTAGTTCCTCTCCATAAGCCATCATCCTAACATCATTTTTCAGGAGGATTGAATCAAAACTTTTTAGCTTAAACATAAGCATATCGACTGGTGGGGGTTCTTCCATTAGAGAAGCAGATACTGAATGTAAACTATCAACCAAGAATCCTCAATCTGGTTCCAAACAAGCCTCATGAGAGTTTGTACAACAAATATAACAACGAAATTTCTGGAGTACTATCCCCAGTGTTCCATTTCAGCATTTGTCAATCCATCGACCGGTCATTAAATTAAGCATCATATATACAGAAAGCAACAATATGCTCAACAAATCCAAGTTTTTTCAGGAATTCATGCTATTTTATATGGGCAATAGACATGAAACCATGCACAGGTTTGAATTGATAAAAGTAGCAAGAGGAAAGACGCACCATTCTGTCCTGAGACTATAAAATTGTCAACATAATCGTGGACTGTTAGCCAAAATGCAAGGATCACCAAGCCCATAATGAGGCCGCCTATGATATCGATCAAACTGTGCATGCCGAGGTATATTCTTCCTACCATGGAAAAACCAGATGTCAACTTAATTATAAGATAAATAATGAGGTTCTAATAAGCCTGCGCAATTATGTTTTATCCATTGCGCAATGCCATAATGAATTAATAACAAAAGACCACAACCATAAATGGGCAGGGAAATAAAATACTTGACGTCAATTTCTTTTACCACTATACTATTTCTACTGAGGATGAACCATCAGCCAATTTTTCCTGCTATCTCAATTGTCAGTAAAATTTTGGGTTTCAGCGTGTTAATAGAGGAAAGGAAGACATAAACGTGGGATGTTTTGGGAGCAGTTATTTGGCAGGAGCCTTTCCCCAATCTTTTGCCACAACTTTAGCAATGAGTTAATTGGGAAGCTGCAAGATAAGAAAGAGATTGGCGTTCTTTTACATCTTCAACCTTATCTGTTGTTCATGTTTTCATTTAGAAAGCGATAATTTGGGAAGCCAAAGCGAGACCAACTCCCCAAGCTCTCCCTTAAATTGATAGTAATGATGATGCAACATACCCAAGCCAATAAGCCCAACAAGCAAACAAACGACTGCAAAACCAGCAAATGCTATTAAAGCATCCCTGCTTTGGATATAAGACAGGACATAGTGCAATAGATATCTGCAAAGCCACCGTAGAAGAGATGAGAGTCAGTGTATTTACAATATGCATTGATACAGCTATATTTGTACTTCAGAGGAAAAAGACAAACAATACAAGATCACTTTTCATGGCTTAGTCTACCATAGGCAATCTACCAACAAATGTTCACTTAAACAGAAAAAAAAGTGCCATCATACTGCAATGTACCATCACATCCCTGGAGTTTTATTAGCTAATACAGCATATGAGAGGGTAGATTAAAGGATGATGATTGTCATCTTTACTGTTATTTATAATTGGTAGTAGGAAAATTACTATGTGGAGGTTTACTTTAGGTCTATTTCCTGTTATACCATTGTCATGTAAGTGGGGAAGTTGTAAGAGCAGATATTAGCTCATTTCTTTTGCTATTTTCCTTAACAAATGAAATACAGAACAATATTCTCTCTCAACTCACTATCCCTTCTTCATTTTCTTCTTATTTTTCTTCACATCTATTCTCTTCTCATCTATATCTAAATTCTTATTGCAACCTCAATTCTCTTCTCATCACTCTCTACATTTTCTTAGTTCAATACATGTGCTTCAGATATGGCAACAGAGTATTTAACTTGAAAGCTCCACATCAATATGAATGCCTCATGACTATTGCCTGCATGACTGCATCAAACAGGTTATGATGCCCTACAAACAACATTATCAATTTTTGTTCCAGGGTCAAAATTCTAAGCCTCAACACCCCTCTAGAAAGGTAAAAATACCATAATGTCTGCTTCTAGTTAACAAATCGATCATAAAACAATTCCATGCACAAAATGCAATGAGGATTCTCGTGAAAAGAGATGACAATGTCATACCCGGATAAGCAAACTGTGTTGAGCGTGTGAGAAGAAGGCAATCCATACTCCATTGCATTCTCTTCTTCATCCTTTGTCGCCGTTACTCTCCTAACAGGGGGGCAACTTGGCCTTGGGGCTGATACCACATCCTATGCAACACAAACAAGAGCTCAGCAAAAGAAAGACAGTGCCCCGCATTTTCTTGCCCTGCATTTTTCTTTTTATTCATCATCAAACATACACTCACCACTTAAATTAAACAGGGACAATGTAAAGTCACCAAGTAATGGAAAATAGAGTACCTTGACGCAGTTGCCCATGTAATCACAGAAAGCCATCAGAAGGGTCATCTGCCTCGCCAATTTGCCATGACCGCTCTTCAAAAAGAAGATTTCCAAAAGCCAAGCCATCATCAATATTCAAGTAATGCAGCCACTCAAATTACTCTATAGATATACAGAGAAAACCACTTCTGTAGCTATGTGTCTAATTTCCACAGAGAGAGAGAGAGTACCCAGAAAAGCAAAGGTAGAAAGGCAGTGTAAAAAGGCACAGAAACGACACAGGACAACCCGGAGAACAAAGCATCCAACGCCCTGTGCCGGAACCTCTGCAAGGACAAAATAAATAAATAAATAAAAGGGGGGGTAAGAAAACGGAGTCAGATTAAAGCAAACCTCAATTCTCATTCACTAAACTAGTACTTCCACATATGTTCCATTCAATTCTCTCTCTAATTTCTTTGCCTCTCCATATCCCAGACCTGGATCTGGAGGATGAGAGGAACTCCCACATCCACATGGTGGGCAACCCAGGGTTGGAGCAGAGATCTGAGAACTGGCGTCACATTGCAGTACGAAGACACCAAGATCCAGCACACGATCCCACAGAGAGTCCCAGCTTGCCAAAGTGCTATGCTCTCCATCCCTCCCTCTCCCTCTCCCTCCCTCCCTTCCTCCCTCTCTCTCTCTCTCTCTCTCTCTCTCTCTCTCTCTCTGTGGCTGAATTCCCACTTCCAGAAGAGGGGAGGGGAGATGTTCAAGGCAAGCTGAGACAGACCCAGAAGTTGAAAATCCGTTGGCAGCACTCGGGAGGGAGAAAGGGAGAGCCTTGGACTCTGGAGGAGAGACGCAGCAGGGGAAGAGTTTTCTTTCCTCAGAGAAATTTCTCGTTGAAAATTCTGCGGTGTGTCGGAGTGGTCGGACGGCTTTTCCAATTTTTCATTATTTATTTTGGAATTTTTTGCTTCTCTGTCTTCTTCTCTCTTATTTATTTATTAATTTATTAATTATTATTTTAATTTTTTTCTAAGATTACACCGCGGGCTTAGTTGGACCTGGGTGGCGCCTGGTGGAGAATTGGCCGCCACAAGAATCGAACTTTCCATGTTCTCTCTCCATCTTGACAACCACCGGAATAAATAAAGGATAAAAGAAAAAGGAAAAATAAATTCATTTAATTTAATACTAATTTAGTTATTTTACTAATATTTTATTTCATCACGAGATATAGTCTGTATTCAAACGGGTCAAAAAGTAAAGTTGGCCAAAAAAGATCCCACCAAAAAAACAAAAAAAGTTGGCCAAAAGACAATTTTTATAAATAGATTGATTGCGATATATTTTTGGCACCAAATCACGGAGAAATTTCAACGAGAAGGGGCCGAGCTCCGAAGAATTTGGTTAGAAATAATTATTTATGATAATATCAATTAATATGACAATAAAATATTTGATAAGGACAGTTGATTTTTTTTTTTGTGGGTAATTTCGATGTCCAAGTATAAGTTCTTGATAATGATATGAATAGGGAGGCCCTTAGATTATACTAAAATTCGGTGAATATTATTAAAACGACACATAAAGAAAAAAAGATTTTGTAGTGGCAATATGGGTATCATTATTTGAATCAAAGCTCATTGCTTAATTCGCATTTACATTCCCTTAGTCTTTCAAAATGAATTTCAATCCGTAACACACGCTTATGGTCATTGGAATTTGTTTGGTTCATGCTTAACGGGGAGTATAAAATTATCGAGGAAAAAAGTTAACCGAAACCAAGGTTAAAAAAAATTAAAAGTAATATTGAGCAGGCGCATGCGCAATGCGTACGTGCTTACATATGTGCTTAGCAATAAGTATAGCTTACAACAACGCATTTAAATAATATACTCGTGCATTATCTATAACATCATAAGGGGAAAAAGGGGGTCCTAATTTCAAGGAGAGGAACCCTTCATATTCCACCTTTGACCTTGGTGAATTACTGGTGTATTAAAGATATGGAAGGGATAAAAATACAAATTAGCACGAAATGAATAACCAACAAATTTATAATTCAAACAAATCGAATCGAGTTGTAATATGACAATTATGTTAAAAACTATTTCACAGCTAATTTCGTTACAATAGTCTTCCATATATTCAACGTCGGCACATAAGATATATCTTATTCACTATCTCTATTAAAAAACCAAAAATAGATGGAATGCATTTTGCTAGCAAAAGCTAAATAAAATCCTTACAATTCTATTATTGTTTCTCTTAAGTCTGATTATATATATATATTCTATACTCACACGAATATGGGCTCAAATGACATAATTTACATTTTAATTATACTAAAACTCCGTTTGTTCCGCATAAGATGAATAATTTTAAAAATATTTTCCTAAAAATTATCGCTTATATTGCCTTAAATAATTATGTTACATTACCAACAATAATTTATGTCCAAACATTTTCTCGGGTGATGAAAATATTTTTCTTTTATTTATTTTTGTAAGTAAAACGACCAATTATTTTTAGGAAAATATTTTTCAAGTCATTCTTTTTCGTAGAACAAACATAACCCATAATTCTTATTTAAAAAAAAAAACAATTCAAACACAATATATTTCTTTGATTACTAGCAACCTCGATTATCTTTCCATTAGTATGATCAAAATAAAAAAAGATCGATTGTGACGTTCACTCTTCCATCGCGTGTGCGTGCACGTTAGTAGTATGATCAGAATAACCCATAAATGAAAAGTAGACCAGCAGCAGAACACAGGCCTTTCATTTAAAATCCTCAAAGTTCGAACATGCCTAAAAATCGCAGCCAATGGCAGAGAATAATTAGGCATGCATCAGAGCGTGCCAGTTAAAAGCAATCTAGTATTGCAAAAGCGATGTGACAGGGAACATTAGCATATCAGGCAGACTCTTACCTTGTTCATTTGAATTACTCAAGTGAAAAGCGAGAATATTTGAATTTGTTATACGGCACAGACTTTGAAGGCATAAATGATAATTATTCTGCTTAAAAATTAATTTCTGAAAAAGAAATAAAATTTTCTATTACTAGTCTTGGATGAGTTTTTAAGAAAAAATATGTATTTGATAATGATATAAAGTTTTTATTCTTTGAATTGAAATTCTTTTGATAGAAACATAAAATTTCTTTTTCTTGGGTAGTGACGGATGGCCGACGGTGGACAGTAATGATTAGGGCTGGTCGCTAATTGATGGCGGCAATGAACGATTAGCAGCTATCAATAGACGATGACTAGGTCAATGGTGGATGGTGGCTAGCGGCTACAAATGGGCGACCAGCTAGTAACAAAGACAAACGATAAGAAGAATTTATATCTCTCATGTTTGTTTCAGAAATAGAGAAGTAAAATTTTTTTAGTTCTAATTTTTAATCCATACATATTTCTGAAATAAAAATCTATTCTAGAAATAGAAAAACAAAATAGTTTTACCAAATGAATTTATGTTCCAAAAATAAGTCTGGAACAAAAAGATAATTCTGGAATAGAAATAGAATGCTTATTATGTGGACCCTAAGCTTTTGTGCAATGACTCCAGTCAAAAGGGAAGCTCGAGATATCATGCACATTGATGTATTTACTTGGACACACTTTTATCCAAAAATTTAGTTTTTCTTCATATTTTTTTTGCATTGTTTGAACTCGATTCACTATTAAATATCTTTTTATTTTAGGATCCTTTCATTTCCAAATTGAATTCGATTATCGTCGTTAGTTTAATAGAAAAATCCTAGAATATTTTTAAAACATGGTCACATTTTGACACATAAGTTGCTCAAAAGTTGGAAAAATCACATTGTGAGTTTGCAAAAATAATAATATGGAATTACATTATAATATTATTGTAGCAACCCATAAATAAAAGTAATTCCTCCCGATCGGCATAGGGACGGTCCATTTTCTAAGTTGCCACGAATGGCGTCGACGTTGAGGATGCAAAAGAAAAAAAAGAAGGAATGTCCGGAAGGCCCAAAATCACATATCAAACTAGCCCGAATTAAGGTGCTCCGGCCCGAATTAGCCCGGTCTGGCCTAAAATGTTTTAAACAAACAAGAAATTCCTAGAATTAGGAAAAATATAAAACACAAAATTTAGAGACGAGTCGTATGATTTGTTAACATGTGTGATGTTGTAGAAAACAATAATTTAACCCTCAAACTTCAACCGACTCATAACAAATTATATCGTGATAAAGTTAAGATGTGCGAACTTCATTTCTTTTGATGAAATTTATGAATTTTAAGTTAGTTTGTTTTAATAATTTAATATTTGAGTGCCAGAGTTTGAAATTTGCTAATAAAAAATATTTTTGAAAAAAATTAAGAAGCAAAAAATTATGGGCTATGGCCCGACCGGTTCGGACTGAACCGAGTAATTTTGGTCAGGGCCTTTTTTTCTTTCCCTTTCTTTGATCCATGCCGACCCAAAAATGCCTCTAGGATCGGCTTGCATCTAGTACACGTGAATTTCAATAAACGTTAACTTATATATTGTGAAAAAAAATTGCGGGGACAACGAGGTACATGCACATGTGTCAAGGTGTCTGATGAAAGTTTTCCCATGTCAAAAAATTGACGTGATTTAGAACGATGGATATGTGCACTTTGATCATAATCTATCGATTTAAGTTTTTAAGTAAAAAAGTAGGCATAATTAGATCTGTCAGTGAATGCATGGACTTGAGTTTTCGATTAGCAACTTGCCATATGAGACATGTGCTGAAAATAGCTCAAGATGCTGTGTGTCTTAATATGTCTACTTCCATATGAAAACTTAAAAATCTTTTCTGCTTGTGATATTGCTCAATTGGATGTATTGATACGGAATCTCGTTTTATTTTGGGTCATTCATTTGCCCGAAATTGTTCGAACTGAGTTCCCAACAAGATTCCCAACAAGATGTATTTTATCTTTCTAGTTCTCTCTCTAGATTTTGAAACTTGTATTTTTTAAAAGTTAAAAATTCGTACTATATAATTTACAAGAATATTTTTAAATAGCATAATTCACATTGTAACGTTATAAAAACAACCCTTAGGTTACACTAACTCCCATCGCAGAGCACAGGTCCTTGATTAATCCACTGTCAAATTTGCACTTAAGGGCAAAGGTCAATACCAAACTAGCACATTATTCCCAAAATAACAAAATTTTGGGAAAATTTTATAGTCTATATACTTCTATGTAATTGCACCTAGTGGATGCAAATACTTTGATTAAGAGGAGAAGAACCACCCCCCAAAAATAAAAACCAAAAAAAAAAAAAAAACAAAAAAAAAAGAATTTTGCAATAGTCATGATATAAAATTTCATAGATTTTGACTAAGTTTGAGCAAAGGACGGATGTTGTTTCGTCATTGTACTGATTCTCAACGTTGCTGTTTTCTCTTATCGACACGTCATCGTCGATAGGGAAGGCCCTGAGAGATTTCAGAGCAAAAGGAATTCCCTTACAATAAGGGTTGTCAAAACGGCCTGATCCTACCAGACCAGATTACGAGAAATGGGATATATTGGGGTTGGGTCTTAATATTGTTTGGATAAATGACGGGTAGTGTACATGTTTTGAGTTGGGTTAGGATCTTAACGTTGTTCGACCCAAATGCCTGTTTGTCTTAGTGTCCGTGTCTTTGACTTCAAATGCAAATTTAAGCCAAGGGTGATGTCCTTCAACGTTCGACACCTTTGCTATCTTTGCCTTAAGCCCTTGCGATTCCATCCTCCTTGTCGACCCCATCGCCGTCAACAACTCTTCCTCTTCTCTCTCCCAGCACACACCCTCCTCTTCATCATGGCCACGGCCACCACCTGACTAGGTCCGACCCGACCCGACTTGATTGTTCGAGTTATTTGCTGTTCGAGTCTTAGGTCAGGTAGGGTCAAGCATACTTCTATAATATTTTGGATCAGGTTGGGTATTATAGAAACCTGACCCACCTCGGTCGGACCTGACCCATTGACACCCTTACCTTGCTTTTCTTGACGGTCTTGATTGTTTTGTGTAGCATGCAATTTCTTGCTTGCAGTCGAGTGCACCATTTGAAGCAAGAAAGGCTTTGAACTTAAATATCAATAAAGATCCCATTAGGGAAATGACTTTGTGACTCTGGTCATCGTATCTAGGAAACTTCCCTCTCCGCCATGAACAAACCTCTCATCTCATTACACATGCTACGAGGACAACCATTGTCTTATTCACCATCAAGCACAAGATTTTTTTTTTTGCAAATGGAGCGAAAATTAACAACAAAATCTTAAACCTATTATAGTTTTTTCAATTTAGTTCTAAATCTTTTTTGTTGTTGTTGTTATTTTAGTCCTAAATCTTTGCACAATTATGTCAATTTAGTCAATTCGGCCAAATTTTACTGATGCTAACATGGACACAAGCTGGAGTTGGTGAATAATTTTTCAATAATATTTTATTTTTTGATTTTATTTATTAATTTTATTAATTTTTTCATTTCTTTTTTTATCTATCTTTTTTTACCCCTCCTCCCCCCTTCTTCCTCTTGCTTTGACGACCGACCAGAGGGGAGGGCCGGTCATCGACCAATAACGAGCTCACCTTGCCCGACCGCTGGCGAGGTGAGTCCCTATCAGATTTGGCGAGGGCTTCCCTTGTCTAGCGACGACGAGGTTGACCTTGCCGGTGGATTGGTGAGGTGGGCCTCATATGGTTTGGTTGTCTCGAAACTTCCAAGAAGTCCCTTGCACCATGGAGGAGACAAATTGGAGTGCCTCAACCACAAAATCACATAGACCATTTTCTTCTCCTCCGAACGATGGTGGGTGATCCTCCCTTCGACGTGCACATCGGTCGATGGGCTCTCTCTCTTTTTCTCTGGTTTGCTTGCACTTGGGGTGTCGTCCATCGCTTAGATCTAGCGAAGCGAGTCCTCACCAAATTTGGCAAGGGCTTGCCTTGCTAGTGACTAGGTGAGCTCACCCTCGTCCAACAACGACAAGGCAAGCTCACCATTGGGTGGTGGCTGGCCCTCCCCTTTAGAGCAAGAGGAAGAGTGAGGGAGGAGGAAAAAAATGGAGAAAAATTCAAAAAACTAAAATATCATTAAAAATTATTCACTAGTGCTAGCAGGCATCCATGTTAGTGCTGGCAAAAATAAAAATAAAAATTAGGTTTGAATTGAAAAAATTACAATAGATTTAGAACTTTTTTTGATAATTTTCCTCACAAATGGGTCTCTCAGGACTTTTTCGAGAGTTCTCTTTAAATCAAAACCATCGGAATTGCACATCCATATTCTAAAATCAAATTGTTCTTGGACCTTTTTGTCGTTGTGCATAGCTTAATAAGCACGACTTTGCCAAAGCCTCCCGTCTAGATTATTGGAGGGCATGCCATCCAAGTTGGCTCTAACTAGAGCTGGCAAAATGGGTCATAAACTAATATTATGACCCATCTTTAGTTAAATGGGTTATGTATGAGCCAAGTGAAAATTAAATATGGGTCAGAAATAGGTTAAGTGAAAATTAAATATGGGTCAGAAATGGGTATGAGAAAGTAAAACACAAAAAGAAATTGGTCTAAATGGATTATAAGGAAACCCACTTTAAAGTTTAAACCCGTGGCATTTTTTAACTTTATAAAAATATTTTTTTATTATAAAAAATTGAAATTATAATTATTTTTCATATTTCAATTTTTTTTTCTTTCCTTTTTCTTTCTTTTTCTTCCTTCCTTAGCTGGAGGCTGGTAGGGCAATCGGCCAGGTGAGGCTCGAGCTCGTCAGCAGGTTGCCGACGACTGACCATTTTTGACCCGACCCATCCATTTGCCACCCTTAGACCACTCTCTGTGATGATGAGAAGGATTGACTTGGCTATTTTCTTTTCTTACCTTTAAAATAATAACAGGGCATCTCGAGAGAGCTTCATGAATGCATAAACTGTCTCGTCTTTGGCGAGTGATTATAATGGCTACACTAAACTCCGTTACAACTAAAATAATCATTTTGCTTTATAAGCAATGGTCTGGACATTGAGATTTTAATATGGTGTGAGTTGATCACTATCTTAGTACACAATGGTTAATGGTTATCTCTTTATATTTTAGCTTTCAAGTTGAAGCCCAGGATATCGATTTGGCTGAATCTATGAACCAAGTGTTGGAGAAATCTTCTTGAAGTGTTTTGAAGTTGACAAAACGTTTCTATCAGTCTAGTCTGAAGGCTTGCAGACTCTGCTATTTAAAGTCTGAAGACTTCCGGACAGCCAGACTCAAGACTCAAAGTCTATCCTCATTGACAGTCTCTAATCCGTTGAAGAAAGGTTATCCAGAACTGGATGTTTCGTTGAGGATTTGACTTTATCAACTGGAGAAGATCTCGTGGCTGGAGAAGACATAATGGAGTTCTTTGATTGATCGAAGATTGACTCGATAATTGAAGATCTGGTGATTGCCTAAGTATTATTGGAAGATTCTGCTTATGGAAACCGAGATCCTGATTGTATGGGCGAACATGATTGATGGGCTATCAACACGTTCCTTTAATAGCTTGAACAATCTTCCTAATTGATTCCGTCCAACGGGTAGATTGGAGGAATTCCTTTTGTAAGTGCCAACGGGTATGATGGCATAAAGGAGTATTTAAGGAAGACTGTCTTAGTTGTTCAAGGTGTGTGCGATAGAAGAATTCCAAAGTCTGAAGCTCCTATTTGTTTAGATAAATCCTTTGAGCGAATACTTGTATACAAAAGAGAGTCTATATTTGTGAGAGACCTTGAGGAGGTGTGGTAGAACATCTACACTGTGGAATCAAGACAAAAGCTGTGCTGTAACTTATCTTTTGATCATAGTGAAATCCAGCCGGTGGGCTGTCAGTGCGGAAGAGTGGACGTAGGCTTGGAATAAGCCGAACCACTATAAATCCTGTGTTCAATTTTCTCTTCCTCATTCTCTCTACCTCGATCGTATATCATTTTGTTAATTAAGAGAGAATTTACTTTCTATCATATGTTAAGAATCACTTCCGTATTTCCATAAATTGTTTATGCACCTATTCACCCCCTCTAGGTACTCATACTAGCAATATCAATTGGTATCAGAGCCTGTGTACTTACTTTATTTGAAGTGTTTTACTTCATAGTAAAAGATCCATGGCTAGTATGCTAGCACCAGGGCTGATGGAATGGCAAAGCAATACCAGACCACCCTACTTTGATGGAAATGATTACAACATCTGGAAGAACAAGATGAAAGCTTTCCTACGATCAAAGGATCCTCTGGAATGGGACGTTGTAGAAAAAGGAATTACTCCTACCACTGCATCAGTCTCTGAAAGAGGAAAAGAAACTGAAGAAACCATCGGAATGTCTCAGGAAGAAATAATCAAGAGACAAACACTCAATGCAAAAGCAATTTACTCCTT
This sequence comes from Eucalyptus camaldulensis, assembly GCA_019915185.1. Taxonomy (NCBI): domain Eukaryota; kingdom Viridiplantae; phylum Streptophyta; class Magnoliopsida; order Myrtales; family Myrtaceae; genus Eucalyptus; species Eucalyptus camaldulensis. Next base: position 19,778,237 of record JAHSVA010000005.1, read on the forward strand.
ATATTGTGCTTTATCACCAACTGAATATAATAGAATATCTTCTTGTGGTATGGCAAAAGAAGTTTGGGAGAGATTGCATATCACTTATGAAGGAACAGATCGAGTGAAGGAAACAAGAATCAACATTCTTCTTGGTCAATACGAAGCCTTCAGAATGAAACTAGGAGAATCACTATCTGACATGTTTAGTCGGTTTACAGATATTGTGAATGGTCTTGAAAATCAAGGTCAACCAACTTCTGATCCCATGAAGGTAAACAAGCTACTGCGTGGACTCTCCAGGGATTGGAATCACATAAAGACTTCGATAAGAGAGACGCAGAAAATTATGCCACTATCTGTCGACGAGCTAATTGGAACTCTTCAATCTTATGAAGTGGAACGGATCAATGAAGATGAAGATTCAAAAGGTAAGAAATCCATTGCATTAAAATCAAATGATGATTCTGATGATACAGATTCTGAAGAAGATATGGACGATGAGGAGCTTGCTCTCATGATAAGAAGATTCAGAAAACTGAATAGAAAAGGAAGAAGGTTCAACTCAAAGAAACAAAGCTTTCAAAGACAACATACCAAGTCTGTTGATGATGAGGAACCAAACAAAGACATAGTCTGCTTTGAATGTAAGAAAAAGGGACACATCAGACCCAACTGTCCTCTTCTGAAGAAGAAGAAAGGAAAAGCTGAAAAATTTAGAAAAGCTCTCAAAGCCGAAACCTGGAGTGACACAGAGTGTGAAGAAAGTGATAATGAATATGCCAATCTATGTCTGATGGCACAATCAGACTCAGACTCTGAATCAGACTCAGACAGTGAATTTGAGGCAAGTAATTTTAAAATTCCTGTCAAAGTTTCTAAATATATTGATGAACTATGCTTTAGTCTTAAGACTTCTCTCAAAAGAATTTCCGAACTGAAAAAAGAAAGCTCAGCTCTAAAAAAAAAGGAAAATGTTTTAGCAGAAAGAGTTAAAAAGTCTAGACTTGTCTGTTTCCAATCTTAAAGAAAATGAAGATAATCTTTTAAAATAAAATGCTTTTTTAAAAACAGACTTATCAAATATATCAAAGAAATTTTCTATAGGGTTTGAAAAACTTGAGAAAATTCTTTCAGCACAAAGACCTTACTTCAATAAGTCTGGTCTAGGTATGACAGAAGAAACAATTCCCTTGATTGATTTTCCTAAAGTAAAAGAAAGAATTAAGAAAAGACTCTCGAGTGAGGTTTACAAAAATCACTTCAAGAAATTTTTTATTAAATCTATAGGTAGAAATGCTCTAAAATGTTCAAAATGTAACAGTCCGGATCACTTTGAAAAAGAGTGTCCTATGGTTTGGAAACCTGTTAAGAAAATATGGGCTAATACTGCTTATGTTACTAACACCAAAGGACCCAAGAAAGTTTGGGTACCAAAGAAAGCTTGAGACTCTTTTTTAAATGCAGGTCACCGTCAAGAAAAAGGTAAAGTGGTATCTTGACAGTGGATGCTCAAGACACATGACAGGAGACTCAAAATGTTTCATAAAGTTTGCTCAAGTAAATGGTGGAAAAGTTTCATTTGGAGGAAACATCAAAGGAAGTATTGTGGGATTTGGAACTGTGAAAATTGGAAATCTCACAATAAGTAATGTTTCCTTAGTGGAAGGACTCAATTACAATCTTCTCAGCATTAGTCAACTGTGTGATACTGGTTTCAAGATCTTCTTTCAAGAAGGAATATGTTCTGGAATCAGTAAAGACTCTACTCAGTCTTTCATGGGTCGTAGACATGGAAACATCCATCTTCTGGACGTGAAACCAAATGAATCACAATGTTTTATCTCAATTCAAGACGAAGCAAGCTTATGGCACAGAAAGCTTGGTCATGTCAACATGAAGCAATTAGCCAAAATCTCATCAAAACAGCTTATTCGAGGACTACCCAGATTACCTTATCAAAAGACTGATCCATGTACTCCATGTATTCTGGGAAAATAGGTAAGAAATTCATTTAAGCCAATAAATCATGTCTCTACTAATCATGTACTATAGTTGCTGCGTATGGATCTCTTCGGACCAACCAGAACACAGAGTATTGGAGGTAAGAAATATTGCCTAGTAATTGTGGACGATTACTCCCGTTTTACTTGGGTATATTTCTTTGCAAGTAAGTCTAAAACATTCTTGTATTTTGAAAAGTTTGCTAAAAAGATTCAAAATGAAAAAATGATGTGTTATCTCTTGTATAAGAACAGATCATGGAGGTGAATTTGAAAATCAAGATTTTACAAAATTTTGTGATGAATCTGGCTTTAATCATGTGTTCTCCTCTCCATATACTCCTCAGCAAAATGGAGTTGTGGAAAGAAAGAACAGATCTCTTCAGGAAATGGCTAGAACTCTTTTAATAGAAAGCAAGATTTCTTCACGATTTTGGGCTGAAGCTGTTTCAACAGCTTGTTATATCATTAATAGAGTCTTCTTAAGACCTATTCTAGAGAAAACCCCTTACGAATTGTTCAAAGATAAGAAGCCTATTGTTTCATACTTTCATGTATTTGGTTGCAAATGTTTTATACTGAAAAATGCAAAAGATCGAGTTGGTAAGTTTGAAGAAAGATCAGATGAAGGTATCTTCCTTGGATATTCTACATCAAGCAAAGCCTTCAGAGTCTATAACAAGAAAAGCCAGTCTGTGGAGGAGTCAATGAATGTCAAATTTCAAGACTCAACACAAGATGAATCAAGTCAGACTCATCAAGAAGAGTATGAACCTGCTCTAGACCTTCCAAAGCTTACAACTCAAGAAGCATCTCAGACTCTGGAAAACCAGAATCAGGATGTTCGTGAAGATCCAAACAAAGAGAGAGATCATCAAACAGACAAATCAACAAGTAACTGGAAGCATAAGTCCAGTCATCCCAAAGATCTAATAATCGGCGAAATTAATGAAGGAATTTGCACCAGATCCAAAAGGCGAGAAGAGTCTAGTGCTGTAGCTCTTGTTTCTGAAATTGAACCAAAAAGCATAGAAGAAGCTTTGTCTGATGAAAGCTGGATTGAAGCTATGCAAGAAGAGCTCAGACAGTTCAGTATTAATGATGTCTGGGAATTGACATCCAAACCAAAAGGTAAAATTGTTATTGGAGCTAAATGGGTGTTCAGAAACAAGATGAATGAGAAAGGAAAAGTCGTACGAAACAAAGCAAGACTCGTGGCCAAGGGATATACGCAAGAAGAAGGAATAGACTATGATGAGACTTACGCTCCAGTAGCAAGGTTTGAAGCTATTCGACTATTACTTGCGTTTGCTTGTTATAAAAATTTCAGGTTATTCCAAATGGACGTCAAAAGCGCCTTCCTAAATGGATTTATCCATGAGGAAGTTTATGTGGAATAACCACCAGGGTTTGAAGACCCAAAGAAGCCAGACTCAGTCTTTAGACTGAAAAATGCTTTGTATGGTTTAAAGCAAGCACCTCGAGCTTGGTACGACATATTAAGTAAGTTTTTAATACAAAATGGTTTTGTCAAAGGTAAAGTAGATACGACTTTATTTATCAAAAATGAAATCAAAAGTTTCTTACTTGTTCAAATATATGTGGATGACATTATTTTCGGATCTTCAAATGAAAATCTGTGCAAGAAATTTTCTAAGTCTATGCAGGATGAATTTGAAATGAGTATGATGGGAGAATTAACATTCTTTCTTGGTCTTCAAGTAAAACAATTGAATGAAGGAACTTTTATTTATCAAGAAAAATATGTTAATGATCTTGTCAAAAGATTTGGACTGGAGAAGTGCAAAAAGACCGACATACCAATGTCAAGTTCTTTGAAGATAGACAAAGATGAAGAAGGGAAGAAAGTTGATCAAAAGCTGTACAGGAGCATTATTGGTTCACTTCTTTATCTTACCGCTTCTAGACCTGACATTTTGTTGAGTGTTTGCATCTGTGCAAGGTTTCAATCAGATCCTAGAGAATCCCATCTCAGTGTTGCGAAACGCATCATTAAATACGTGGCTTCATCATCAAGCATCGGTCTTTGGTATCCTAAGAAGGGAGACTTTAATCTTCTGGGGTATTTAGACGCAGATCTGGCCGGTTGCAGAATTGATAGAAAGAGCACTTTGGGAACTTGTCAGTTGCTTGGAAGCAGGACAGTGTCTTGGTTTTCAAGGAAACAAAGCACTGTGTCTCTTTCAACAACAGAAGCAGAGTATGTAGCCCTGGGAAGCTGCTGTTCGCAAATTCTATGGATAAAACAACAGCTAAGAGACTTTGAAATTGAAGACTCATGCACGGAGATTAATTGCGACAATACCAGCGCTATCAACCTCACCAAAAATCCAATTCTCCACTCAAGAGCAAAGCATATAGAGATTCGACATCACTTTATTAGAGATCATGTTCAAAATGGAGATGTTTCAATTCAATTTGTTGACTCAAAGAATCAACTGGCGGATATATTCACAAAGCCTTTGGAGAAAAATCAATTTGAGTCTATTCGTTCCAGACTCAACATTTTGAGGTATGAGGATATCAAAGTCTAAAGACTTTCAGACTCAGACTTACAAGACTTTATCTGAAAGACAGTCTTGGTACGTCCGTCAGACTGTAAGTTTTTCTCCCTTGAATCTCATCTTGAAAAGGTACGACCGTCAGACTGTGTTTAAATTGTTGCTATATTTAATTGACGTAAATATTGCATCGTTTCATTTTCAAAAGAGAAGTTATTTTTGAAATAGCTATTTTTGCGGAAAAAGACAGTTATTTTGAAAAGGCATATTTTTATTTCCTTTGTGACGGTTCGTTTACTCTTCTTTTTAACCGATTGTGCACTGTCGATTCCTCTTCACTTTTCTCTCAAAAACCCTAGAAAGCATCGATCCTCCATTCCCGTTTGTCTTCTTCGTTCAATCCTAAAAAAGTTGTCATCTTTCCTGGGAAAGTCAAGCAAGGAATCTTCCAAAGACTGAGAAAGATGTCATCTTCAAGAAAGTCCTCAAGAATCGCAAGCAGGGGACCACGGCGGATGAGTGAGGGGCCTACGCACTTCGATCTTACTGAAGATGAAGTGACTCCAGAACAGCAAGCGAGCCCACAACATTCTCAACAGCGTCATTCTCCTCCATCTAGTCCTCAAGGCGTTGATCATCAACAACAGGAAGAAATCATCGAGGATGCAAACCCTGTAAGAGTTCAAAAGCCTGCTTATATTTACCAGTTATATCGTGCCCTAAAAGGAATTCGTACTCCTTTGAAATACATTGATGATTTTCTTAAAGACAAAGGACATGGGAACGAATATATCTTTCTGAAAAAAATGGAAAGTTTGGGAATTGCTCGAAAAGGGGTGGCTGAGGAGACCCTTGCAAATATCCCAAGTGATCCTCGTGACTGGGGGCCGAATCCTGTAGATGGGAATGATGATGATAAATTATACAGTCAATTTCAACCGAAGATGGGTGTTGCGGTTGAAAATCAAGGAAAAAGGGGAGATTTGTTCAGATCAAAGGAGCAAAAGGATTTGTACTCAAAATTGCTGAAGCATGGGGTAATAAACCCTAGGAGTGTGGATTTTGATTTTCTGGATGCAGTGAATGTGAACTTAAGGGAAAAGTTCAGTTATCTTCAACTTGAAAAGTTCTGCTCTGACTCTACAGAGGCATATGCTGAATTAACTGCATATTTCTATTCAAATCTAAGTTTTTTGGATGCGAATAGATTCTCTTTCAGCGTAAAAGATTAAGACTGTGTTGTGGATATGAATATGCTGGCAGATGAGTTAGAAGTCGAAAGAGGAAGATATCAAACAAACAAAGTTTCCATTGCTCGGGCCACACTTGAACTAGTGAAGGACAGGAGAACAGATGAAAAGATCACCTACTTAAGGATGGGTGCATACAACATCTTGCTTCACAAGATTGTGATTAATTGCCTCCGACCGAAATCAACTTCCAAGACTGATGTCTCAAGTTCAGAGGCCAAGCTGATGTATGCCATTCTTTTTGGAAAAAGATTTTCTCTCCCTCACACTGTGATGTTTCACATGTATAGAGCAATGATGAAGGACAGAGGTCAACTCCCTTATCCAAGCCTTGTTACGAAGTTATTCAGACATCTGAATATTCAGCCTCCACAAATCCTTTGTGTTCGACCATGCGATCATATGGTGGTAGGTCTGAAAATAGTTACCAAAATGCGTCTGAAGGAACTGAGCAAGGAGTTGGAGAAATTCAAGGAGAAGACTCCTGCAAAATCTCATCAAATATCTTCTGCAGCTAAAAGAAAAGGGAAGGAGCCCATGGTTGCTCCATCCAAGAGAAGAAGAGCTCTCCTCGTAGAGGATGAAGATGATGAGGAAGACATCACCATCTCTGCATTGGCCTTAAAGAATTTAAGTCGTCCTGTTCCACAGCAAGACTCGGAACAAATGACAAAAGAAGCAGAGGAGAAGGAAGCAGAAGAATTAGAAGCTGAAAAAGAAACAGAGGAGGAAAGACCAGAAGAAGAAAGAAGAGAAGAAGGAGAACATGAGGAACACTCTTCTCCACCTGTAGGCATGAAAACAGGGGGAGATCAGGAGAAAGGAGTGAAGTCTTCATGTCCTGATGCAAGTGAAGGAGTCAGTCGCTCACCAGCAGACCCAGAGGATGTTTATGCATCTCAGTTTCCAGAAGAAGGTCATGAAGTGTCATCGCCAAACCTGCAAGATTATGCTGATCTACCATCGTCTGCATTTACTCCATCAGATCGAGCCGAAGCAAGTACTCAGACTGATAATGGAGCAGATTTTTGCAGAATCATGGATATTCTCTTGGAGATGCGAGGTCAGATTTATGCCTTGGGATGCGAAGTTCAAAGCTTGAAGAATGAAGGTCAAACTTCTTCCTGTTCATTGAATGATAAAATGCAAGCCCTTTCTATTCAGAATCAGGCCAATGCCAAGAGTGAGGAGATTGCACAACTAAAGGAAGACTTTAAGAGGCTGGAAGGCATCGTTCAATCTATGGAAGATTTCGAGCTTGTCCGCGTTCCCAAGCAATCTTAACTTCATCTCATCCTTTTTAATGATGACAAAAAGGGGGAGAGATGCAAGATTTGATCAAAAACTTTTCATTCATTAAACTTTTTGTTTGTTGGATTGTTTTGAGGTTTATGGTTTGAACCTGTTTGACTTTGTTTTGTGTCTGGATGAGAACTGAACTAGACTTGGACTTGACTGCTTCTATTAATCAATATTGATATCTTATGAATGGCTTAATCATATACTGGACTAACCTATTTTCTGTGGTTGCAGATTCTAGTGTTATTCTGTTAGCCATTTATTTCTATAAGATATGCATATGTGTTTGAGGAATGTTTTGCAGGTCAAAGATATCCAAATCTGCAGGAAAGTTTTGTCACCATCAAAAAGGGGGAGATTGTTGGAGAAATCTTCTTGAAGTATTTTGAAGTTGACAAAACGTTTCTATCAGTCTAGTCTGAAGGCTTGCAGACTCTGCTATTTAAAGTCTGAAGACTTCCGGACAGCCAGACTCAAGACTCAAAGTCTATCCTCATTGACAGTCTCTAATCCGTTGAAGAAAGGTTATCCAGAACTGGATGTTTCGTTGAGGATTTGACCTTATCAACTGGAGAAGATCTCGTGGCTGGAGAAGACATAATGGAGTTCTTTGATTGATCGAAGATTGACTCGATAATTGAAGATCTGGTGATTGCCTAAGTATTATTGGAAGGTTCTGCTTATGGAAACCGAGATCCTGATTGTATGGGCGAACATGATTGATGGGCTATCAACACGTTCCTTTAATAGCTTGAACAATCTTCCTAATTGATTCCGTCCAACGGGTAGATTAGAGGAATTCCTTTTGTAAGTGCCAACGGGTATGATGGCATAAATGAGTATATAAGGAAGACTGTCTTAGTTGTTCAAGGTGTGTGCGATAGAAGAATTCCAAAGTCTGAAGCTCCTATTTGTTTAGATAAATCATTTGAGCGAATACTTGTATACAAAAGAGAGTCTATATTTGTGAGAGACCTTGAGGAGGTGTGGTAGAACATCTACACTGTGGAATCAAGACAAAAGCTGTGCTGTAACTTATCTTTTGATCATAGTGAAATCCAGCCGGTGGGCTGTCAGTGCGGAAGAGTGGACGTAGGCTTGGAATAAGCCGAACCACTATAAATCCTGTGTTCAATTTTCTCTTCCTCATTCTCTCTACCTCGATCGTATATCATTTTGTTAATTAAGAGAGAATTTACTTTCTATCATATGTTAAGAATCGCTTCCGTATTTCAATAAATTGTTTATGCACCTATTCAACCCCCTCTAGGTACTCATACTAGCAATATCACCAAGCCCCCTCAACCTCATTTTCATCTTCTAGGATGTTTATTCTAAGTAGTCTTGTGGCTGTTGTGTAATCATGGAGGGTGCGTTTGAGAAGGCTTTTGGAAAAAGTCTTTTGAGGAAATACAAAAGCCCTTGAGTGAAAGAAGTTTTTTAAAATGCAAATTGTGTTTGGTAAATCGTATTTGTGAAAGTCCATTGTAAAATACTTTTGAGCAAAATAGTGTTTGGACAAATTAATTTTACAAAAGACTTTTGTTATTAAAAGAGAGAGAGAGAGAGAGAGAGAGAGAGAGAGAGAGTTGGCCGGCCAAGGGCTTGGCCGATGACTGTTGGCGAAGAGCTAATAGTCATCGACGAAGGATAGGCGGTCCGGTTGGGGTTGCCATGCGGAGGATGCGGTGCGGCAAGGGTCGCCATGACCTAGATCGTGTAGCCCTAGTGACCATTGCGCGGAGGTCGTGGCGACCCTTGCCGGATGGTCGCGTGCTGCGCCATGACCTTCGCAAGGAGGTCGCATTGTGAGATTTGGGTCGCGGTAGCCTAGAACGCGAGATCCGAGTTGCGGCGACCCTCGCCGGATGGTCACACGACCTGCCGTGTGCAACCTCCATGCAGAGGTCGCTGAGGCTACGCGATTTGGGTTGTGGTGACCCTCGCCTCATTGTGTCCTTTGTGCGGCAACACTCGCCAGAGAGTCATATGACCCTAGCTGATTTCGCCTACCCTTCGTCGGACCACCTACCCTTTGTTGATGACCACGTGTAGATGCTGGTCCTCTTTAATAGAGAGAAGGGAAGAAGATGAAGATGAACAATTATCGGGGGCAAAATCGAAATAAAAAAGTATTAGTGAGGACAATTTCAAGAGAATTTTTTTCACTAGCCCTCAAGGGTAGCATGCCAAGAAAGCCCAAGGCACTTTCAGCCTTTTGAAGGCTTGCATTTCGCAAAGGGAGCTCAATTTTTTTTTTCCAAACACCAAGCATTTGGCCCAAAGGGCTTTTAACACCCAAGGGGTTTTGGAAATGTAGTTCCCAAACGCACCCGAAATTTATTGAGGTGGTGCTAAACTTATGAGAAACTGTAGCATACTCAATCAAATGTTCAACCAAAAGTGCTTGAGAGAGTAAAACTTGTAAATTGTTTAAGGATATTACTTAAAGGATAGGCCTACGGCTTATAATTTAGACATTGGCTCTCTCAATTCCATACTTCGTATACGTTGGGTGTTCAAATTGATGCTATGAGAACTTTATGAAAAAGGAATTGCCACTAATCTATTAGGGTCAACTAGAAACCAAATGAAGTATAAGCGCGTAGTTCACTTCCAGCGCAACCATAGAATTTAGGGTGTGAGACTTTATTACATTAATTAACTAATTAATGCCCTTTTGGTATCAAGTTTTGCTCATTAAAAAAATGTTTTTATTAGGTAGTCTAAATTGATTTGATATCTATTCACTAACATGTGAGTTGATTATTAACATAACAATTGACAACCAAAGTGACGTTGAATAAATTGCATGAAAAAGCAAACATCTATCACTCAAAAATAAATTAATGCAATCCTAGTTAAGCAAGGGGAGGCCAAAATCATCAAATGGAAATGGCGTAGTCAAAGACCTTTGTATCAAAGAACCATTCGAACCCTATTGTAAAGCCTTAGGCTTGTTCAATTTTGAGCAAAAAATATTTATCAAGGATTTTCTCACACTTGTAGAGAGAACTACCCAAAAAAACTATTTTTTAAAAATCTTTTTCTGATTTAATAAAACAAAATTTTTGGAATTGTTAATTAATTTTAATTTTTATAAAAATATTTAATTTAATTTATTAATTCAGAAAAGAAGAGCTGGGCCTGGCCTTGGGCCCTGTCTGGGTTAGGACAGAAGCCTAGTCACACAAATTTTGGCTTCATGCACAAAAGATGAGCTGTCAGAGCAAGCCCTCTGAGAAAAGGACCAAGCGAAGTCCAATTTGCCAAAACCGGAGAAGACCCAAAATCACTTATTACAAGCCCTAGCCCAGATTCACCTAATTCAAACTGGCCCAAACTCCCTTAGTCCAAACCGGCCCGAATTTACCAATCTTAGCTAAGTTCAAGCCCATAAATCTCCTTTAAACCCCAAAGTCCAACGAGCCCATAGCCAAATCTTCTCACATTTCCCTTCTCAGACGCCTGCACTTTCCCTCTTTAGCATTAGTACCTCCTAGATCCCCTCTTTTAATTAGACTCAAGAAATGAGACGCTAGAAGAAAATCAACAACCCATCTAAATCTAAAACAAGACATCCACAACACGAGTGAAACCCTCCTCGCCACTCCAAGTGTATACCAAATTATCTATGTCGGCTATCATCAAAATATCACCATCATTCATCGATTCGACACTTGCACTCATTGCTTCACAAAATATCGAAAACATGGATATAGAGAATGGGATGTAACACGAGTTCAACGCAAACATCACTGGAGATTTGGTAATATGCATAACAGAGACCCTCACTCACTCTCCTCACCAACATTCATCATGAAGAGAGAGAAATAGGAAGAACATGACAAAATAAAAGTTTAATAAAGTACTCGGCAACCCACCATGTGTCGAGTTTAGGCTTAATATACATTAGTCAATCGATTTCACACAAATCATAGCCAAATTTGTTGAAATAATAGTTATTTCCTTTTGCACGTTTTGTTGATTTGGTTTTTCAATTATTAGAGTTAGTGGAGTCATGTGTGTTAGTTGTCCTAGTTTTTAGGTGTTGGTGGAGTAAGTGCTTTATGCAGAACATGAGTAGTTATGGGTCCTATTTTAGTGGTGTTTTTACGTTACGTATTTGTCTTTTGTAAAAGACTTTGTTGTTCTGTACGTAAGATGAAGTTTTAGCCTCATATCTCCTCCCTTTAGCAATTTAACAGTGGTATCAGAGCCTGAGAGAAGCGTGAGTGAGTTCTTTTAAAAAAAAGATAAAGAAGGTTTAGAGGTGTGAGATACTTTCGTGAGAAAATTGCAACAGCAATATTTCCAATGGCCACCAACAATTTTGTTCAACCAACAATTCCACACTTTGATGGTTACTATGACCATTGGAGCATGTTGATGGAGAATTTTTTTACGATCAAAGGAGTATTGATCGGTTGTCGAATCTGGAATTCAAGAGCCATCAGTAGGCAAGGCTTTGACAGATCCCCAGAAAGAAGAATTGGAAGCTAGAAAGTTGAAGGACCTGAAGGCAAAAAATTATTTTTTTTCAGGCTATTGATCGTCCCATCTTGGAGACTATTCTTTGCAAAGAAACTTCCAATGATATTTGGGATTCTATGAAGAAGAAATATCAAGGCTCTGTTAGGGTGAAGCTTGCACATCTTTAAGCCTTGAGAAGAGATTTTGAGACACTAGAGATGAAGGATGGAGAATCTGTCACTAGTTATTATGCCAAAACAATGAAGATCAACAACAAGATGTGATTCCATGGTGAGAAGATGGACGACGTCACCATTGTGGAGAAGATTTTGTGTTCCTTGACACCAAAGTTTAATTATGTTGTCTGCTCGATTGAAGAGTCGAAAGACATAGATGCGCTCTCTTTTGATGAATTGCAAAGCTCCTTATTGGTCCATGAACAGAAGATGAACGGAAGTTCAACAGTAGAGGAGCAAGTGTTGAAAGCTTCTATCAATACTCATTCCAACAATTTCAAAGGAAGGGGTAGAGGTAGAGGTAGAGATAGAGGAAGGAGAGATCGAGGAAATAGAGATGTTAGCAGGAATTTTAAAGCCAACAATAACTACTTTCAAGGCAAAGGCAGAGGATGAGATCCTAACAAATCCAAGGTAGAGTGTTTTAGATGTCATAAATTTGGTCATTATGTATCTGAATGTTATACTAGGCTGCCTAATCATAAAGAAAAGGTAGAGAGTTCAAATTTTGTTGAAGAAAAAGAAGTTGAAACATTGTTGATGTCTGTTCAAGATGAAAAGAAGCCCGAGTCAGATATTTGGTATGTGGATACAAGCTACAGTAACCATATGAGTGGAAGTAAGTCTTCTTTTTCTCATATAAATGAAGATTTTCATTCCACTGTGAGTTTTGGGGATCATTCTATTGTGGAAGTGATGAGAAAATGTGATATTAAGATAAGAACCAAGAATGGTTTTGTGGAAATGATCTTCAATGTGTTGTATGTTCCTGACTTGAAAAGTAACCTATTGAGTGCTGGCCAATTACAAGAAACATGGTTATAATTTCACCATTCAAAGAGGTGCTTGTGAAATTTATGATTCTGTTAGAGGTGCTGTTGTAATTGTTCCTACGAGTTCAAATAGATTGTTTCCATTAAAGATTGAAAATATTTAATCTTGTTTGATGGCTGAAAAGAAAGATCTTTCATGACTGTGGCATTTTTGCTATGGTCACTTGAGTTTTGGTGGATTGAAGACTCTCCAATAGAAAAACATGGTGACAGGTCTTTCTCAAATTACTATTCCTTCCTAAGTCTGCGAAGAATACATTGTCAGTAAACAACATCGTTCTCAATTTTCAAAAGAGAAGTCATGGAGAACAAATTATGTTTTGCTGCTGGTGCATTAGGATATTTGTGGTCCTATAAACCCATCCTCTAATGGAGGTAAAATATACTTAATTACCTTCATTGATGATTTTTCCAAAAAAACTTGGGTTTATTTTTTACAGGAAAAATCAGAAGGAAAAATCAGAAGCATTCTCCACATTTAAAAGCTTCAAAGCTCATGTTGAAAATGAAGTAGAAAAGACCATTAAGACTCTTTGAACAGATCGTGGTGGTGAATATTGCTAAAAAAAATTTGAATTTTTTTGTGTAGAGCATGGCATTCGAAGAGAGCTTACTGCTGCATATACACCACAACATAATGGTGTATTTGAGAGGAAAAATAGAATCATTTTCAACATGGTGAGAAGCTTATTAACAAGAGGAAGAGTTCCAAAGACTTTCTGGCCAAAAGCAGTAAATTAGAGTATTCATGTTTTGAACAAAAATCCAACTTTTACTGTTCAAAATATGACACATGAAGAGGCTTGGAGTGGGAGAAGACCGGTTGTAGATCACTTTATAATCTTTGGATGCATCGCATATGCCCATGTCCCGGATGTGAAAAGAAAGAAACTTGATGACAAGGCTGAAAAATGTGTCTTTCTTGGTTTAAGTGAAGCATCCAAAGCATATAAATTATTCAATCCACTAACAAAGAAGATTGTGACTAATAGGAATGTTTTTGATGAAGATAACACTTGGGATTAGAATAGGCAGTAGCCTACCCAAGTTCTTTATGACAATGATGCTGAATAGGAGCAAATTTTAGCACATTGTATGCCCAAAAATTCATCAAATACGACTTCTATAGCTGCTAGAATTTCACCAACAGGCGCTAAAGTCAATGAAGAAGAAGCCAAATCTCTTCGCCGCGTTAGAAGAAGGCCTGCTTGGATGGAAGATTATGAGGTAACTGGAATTGGAGATTCAATTACTCACTTTGCCTTATTTTTAGACTATGACCCTACAACTTTTGAAAGTGCTGTCAAAAAAGAAAAATGGCAAAAAGCGATGGACAAAAAACCATTGGTGTAAAGTGGGTCTTTAAAACAAAGCTAAAAGAAAATGGTGAAATTGACAAATACAAAGTATGTTTGGTAGCCAAGGGATATAAGCAGCAATATGGGATCGACTATACAAAAGTTTTTTCTCCAGTTGCGAGACATGACACGATCAGATTGGTGGTTACATTGGCGGTACATAATTCTTGGCCTATTTTCTAGTTAGATGTCAAATCGGCATTCTTGCATGGGTACTTGGAGGAACAAGTATTTGTCGAGCAACCCCTTGGTTATGTCAAGATTGGAAATGAGCATAAAGTTTATAGATTGAAGAAAGCTCTTTATGGGCTAAAACAAGCCCCACGGGCTTGGTATAGTTGTATTGAAATTTATTTTTTTAAAGTTGGTTTTTCAAAATATCCTTATGAGCATACGCTTTTTGTCAGGATTGGAGATAAAGAGAAAATGCTTATTGTCTGCTTGTATGTTGACAATCTTATATTTAGTGGAAGTTGTGATGGCATGTTTGAAGAATTCAAGAAATCTATGATGGATGAGTTTGAAATGTCTGATTTTGGTATGATGCATTACTTCCTTGGTATATAAGTTGTACAATCGGATGATGGGACCTTTATTTCTCAAAAGAAATATGTGGGAGAAATTTTGGACAGGTTTCAGATGAAGGGTTGTAAATTTGTAAACACTCTAGTTGAGTTTGGCTTAAAATTATAAAAAAATCATGAAGGGAGGAAGGTTGACAGCACACTTAATAAACAAATTGTGGGTAGTTTGATGTATCTAACTGCAACAAGACAAGACATAATGTATTATGTGAGTTTAATTAGTAGATATATGGAGAATCCTACAAAAATACATTTGTTAGCTGCTAAGAGAATCCTTCGTTATTTGCAAGGAACTAGAGACTTTGGGCTATTTTACAAGAAGGGTGAAGAGTTCAATTTGTTGGGATTTACTAATAGTGACTATGCAGGAGATCAAGATGATAGGAGGAGCACTTCGGGTTATGCTTTTATGTTTGGGACATGTGCTATTTCATGGTCATCCAAGAAGCAACCAATTGTCACATTGTCAAGTACACAAGCTGAATTTGTTGTTGCAACAGCTAGTGCTTGTCAAGTTATTTGACTAAGGAGAATTCTTGAGGAGCTGCAATTCAAGCAATCGGGAGCTACTAAATATTTTTGTGACAACAACTGAGCAATCAAACTCTCCAAGACTCTGGAAGAAGCAAGCACATTGATTTGGAGTTTTATTTCTTGAGAGATCTTAGCAATGATGGAACAATTGATCTAATCTACTCCAGGAGTGAAGATCAAGTTGCTGATATATTCACCAAGGCCCTCAAGATGGAGTCATTTGTGAAGCTTTGAAGGTTACTAGGTATTTGCACGTTGAAAACAATCAAGGCTTTAAATTGAATGTTAGTAAACATCAGTTTAAGGGAGGGATTGTCGAAATAATAGTTATTTCTTTTGCACGTTTTGCTTATTTGGTTTTTCAGTTATTAGAGTTAGTGGAGTCATGTGTGTTAGTTGTCCTAGTTTTTAGGTGTTGGTGGAGTAAGTGCTTTATGCAGAACATGGGTAGTTATGGGTCCTATTTTAGTGGTGTTTTTACCTTATGTATTTGTCTTTTATAAGAGACTTTGTTGTTCTGTACGTAAGATGAAGTTTCAGCCTCATATATCTTCCCTTTAGCAATTTAACAAATTTAACCATAACCATTTTAAATCGACTCTCAGAGGCATTTTGTCAAACATGTGGTGTGCGACAGATGAAAGAAAACCACGGATGAGAATAGGGCTCAGAACAGATCAAAGTTAAACATGAGTTGGCAAGGAATGTTCAACATCGGTGAAGGATAGCATAAAAGAACCCAACACGCACACCCGGGCTCAGTATGTTGTGCAAAACATGAGAAAAAGCGCAAAAGCAAGGCAGAAAAAAAGAAGGTAGGTCGACGATCCCCGGCTCACCCCGGGGGGGGGGGGGGGGGGAACGGTGCACGCCTTTGACCATTACCATAGGGAAAAGTGCGCATCGGCAAGGGTTGGTGGCCAAAGTCCAGGCATGGTGGCTACTAGAGGAGGAGGCCCTTCACTCGTGGCCTCACTCCTCGCTCTCTCTTGGTCTCTCTCTCCCTCTATTCGAAGACCCCCCTAAATTGAATCCTCCTCTCTCCTTTTAAGCCTGGCCGGTAGGTGCGCATGCCCCCTGCCACCGCCATTTGTCCTGCTAGCCTGGCCCCCGACTGCTTGCCTTGGTCATCGCTGAGGTTCTGCCCTTGTACCTCCTCTCTCCCTTTACACAGATTGTGTGTGATGCATGAGGGAGGAGGAGGAGGGAAGAAGTCCTCGGGCTGGGTCAAGGGGAAAGAGGAAGAACAAAAAAGAAAAAAAAAGGACGGCCTTCCTGGCCCAATCTTGCTTTTTTTTTTAAAAAAAATAATTTTATTTTAATTTTAATACCAGTAATGCAAATGGTCCTTATATCTATATGCCATGTAATTTAATGAAAACGTGATGCAATTTCACGAAAATTATTTATTGTATTTTTACTTCTTTTTTTCAAAGACTAATCTATGATTTTTTATGCTATTAAGTTCTAAATAAAAAATGGTAAAATTTATGTATCCACATAAATAATAATAAATTTTTGCTCATGTAATTAGCATTTGTTGCATTCATATTCATAAGTCCACTCTTAAGAGCAGAAGGAAAAGAAAAACAAGATCTTCCCATGCAGAAGCGAAGTAAGACAATTAAAAAACGAAAAGGATATGGTTTTAAATGCATTATCTTAGGAAACTCTTCAACAAGAGCAATTCTAAAAAGATCTAGTAACTGGCACTAATTTATGTGGCACGATTTCATTCATTGTCCATAAATGAGAGATAAATATTGTTCCAACAAACTTATCAAAAAAAAAAAAAATTTGTTCCAACAAATTCAAATAGAGATAGCATGCAATGCGAATAAGGTATTTTGTCAATAGAGAAATTTACCATACAAACACAAGCAAATATTAAAGGACAACACTTATTAAAGGAAAGAAAGTAATAAGCACAATCTCAAAATCATTTTGTTCATGAAGGAATAGCTGAGTACACATTCAAATTCCAGAGATTCACGTAGCGTGGCAAATAAACCATGGAAGTTTATCTGCGCTCGAAAGAAAAGGAAAAAAACATAAGAAAAGAATGAACTTGACGCATTTATAACATAATTATATCATGCAAATTTGTCATTGTTGAATATTCTTTTTACCCAGATATTTTTCAATAGATATCAAAATCAACTTATATATGGATGTACGATTCCTTCGGTAAAAACTAATGTAGAAATTTTGTTTCGTATAAAAATATGTGAAAACTTTGGCTCTTAAAAGTTTTTCCCAATTTTTTTTTTAAATAATAGAATCATGACTCCGAAGAGGTATGCATGCGAAATAACACATGGAACCGTACTTTTTATATGTTGTGCACAATGTTTGATGGTTCACATTATTTTTTAACTAAGTGTTGATGGTACTGAAGTAGTGAATCCGGAAAATTGTCATCGTTCTAAAATAATAAACATCAAAAGAAAAGGTATACTTCATTACCTTAGATTCCAATTTTCAAGTTAAAATAGAAAAGGATATTTCGTCATAGGGAATCAAATCTCAATTTCAATATGCCACGGGAAACTTGGAAATTGAGATTTGTCAAAAGTTGTCCAAATGTATAGCTAAGCTAACAATATTATGAACGTGCAAAATGCATTATTCTCCAATCCTAAGTTTTGTCAAGCGAGGAAGTCAGGAAACAATGTACATCGCTATGTTACATCTACGAACGAAGAAGAAATGAAGAGTGAGGCTGATTGTACCTACCACTCCGTCCATTGTACCCGTTTATGGTCAAGTACAGCTCGAGGAACGTGAGCAATTTTGGACTAGTCCTCGCCAGTTGTTTGTTGACATCTCTTGCTCAATTCACCACAATGTTCGATATGTAATTCTTTAAGGGCGGTGAGGAATTGGATTCCTTGTGGCATGGACGATAAGTTGTGACACCTAATCAAGTGAATTTCCTTGAGACTTGTATGATTGGGCAGCCATTCGGATGTAGCCGTGAAGCTTGGGCAATCATAGATGCTAAACCATTCCAAATTGCAGGTAGGGATGTCCAAAAACCCGACCCGCCTTGACCTGAACACGACCCAAACATGAAATAAGTTGAGTATATTTTTCAGGTCTTAAAATTGTTCGGGTAATTATTATGAAACAAGAAAACAAACATGTTTTGGGTTGAGTTAGGGTCGAAACATTGTTCGGTCCTGAACAAATTATTGACTTCATGTATTTGAAACAATTCTCCTCTCACCCAAAGTTCCAAACCCAAACACTCTTTAGTCTTCACCCAAACCCAAACACGAAAGAAGACGCGATGATTGTGCCTTCTCTGGTCATTGACTCTACTGCCATTGTTGCCGCCGCTGCTGTTGACGACTACGCCCTCTCGTTGATTCCACTGCTGCCCTCTTCTTTGTTCCTTGCATTCTAGGGTTTCGCAGAGCAAGTCCCTTGCTTTGTAGCAGGAGGAGGAGGAGAAGGCCCCCCTCCCTTGGTCGATTCGGAGAACAACTCCCTTACTTAGGCTGCGTTTGGCAACCACTTTGCCAAGGATCTTTAGCCCCCTAAAGGCCTTTGGGCCAAATATTCAGTGTTTGGCAAATTTTTTGTGACTTGTCTTTGCCAATGCAAGCCTTCCCAAGGTTGAAAGCCCAAGGCAGGTTGGGGGCTGCCTTGGGCATTTGGCCTTCTCGGAAGGTTGAGGGAGAGTAAGTTAATTTTTTTTTCCACAAATGTCCTCACTAACATTTCGTTTTTCCGGTTTTGTCCTCGTTATTATTCATCTTCTTCTTCGTTGAGGATGGCCGACGAAGTTGCGTGGAGCTGCCCATGGCCGGCGACGAGCTGGATAGAGGTCGGCAAGAGGCCTGTGTGTCACGGCGATCGTCGGCGGCTAGTTGTGTGACCTCGGCGACCCCCTGTGAGTCGCGTCGCCGTGACCGCTGCAACTCCTGGCAACCACCTAGATCTGGGTTGCAGACCGCTACAACCTCGGCGACACTGCGACCCCCGGCAGATCTGGGTCATCGGAGGTCGCCGCGACCCAGATTTGGGCTGCGCAACCTCCGGCGACACAAATCACACGCAGATCTGGGTCACCGGAGGTCGCCGCGACCGATCTGGGCCGTGCGACCTCCGGCAATCCAGATTGTGCGATCGAGATCGCTCGATTTGGTCGCGACGATCTGGTTGTGATTGGGGTTGCCGTGACTAGATCAAGCGGCCCCGGCCACCTCCGCACGGAGGTCACGGCGTGGCGGGTCACGTGACGTTCCGGCGAGGGTCGCCGCGACCCAGCTCGCCGGTCGCTTGCCCCTCGCCGGACTGCCTGCCCCTTGCTGGCGGTAACCAACCAATTCTCATTTTTTTTCCTTTTTTTTTAATAATAAAAGTCTTTTGCAAAGTTAATTTGTCCAAACGCTATTTTGCTCAAATATACTTTATAATGGACTTTCACAAATACGATTTACCAAACACAATTTGCATTTCCAAAAACCCTTTTAGCTCAAAGGCCTTTACATTTTCTCAAGGACTTTCCCCAAAAGTCTTCCCAAACGCACCCTCAATCCAAAGCTGCACCGTATTCGATCTCTCTCGCATTCTGGGTTCTATTCAATTTTTATCAAAATGTGTCGCATTCTGGGTTCTATTCAATGTTCATCAAAATGTGTGGGTGCGCGTGTGGGGCTTTGCTGCTCCTCCTTTGATTCACTCGTGGTGTGGGGCTTCGTCTTCTTTACGTGTTGGTCCTAATTCACTGGAATTTTTCGTAATCAAGTCAAGAATCTTAGCACTTGCGGTCTGAAAATCAGAATTCTAAATGGAACTCTTGATTTCCTAATTTCAATTTGAGGAAAGCATAGGGAGATGAGAGGATTTACTGGTTCACAATTCACCGAATTTTGACTCTCTTTCTGGATGGGTTTTTTTTTTCTTTGCCTCAGTACAAGATTTTCTCATTCACGACCTCCAGTCTTTAGTGGCGGACGCGGAGCAACAACCCTCGTCGGAGAGATTTATGCAGGTCAGGTTTCTCACAGATTCTTCCTTTCCAAGCTGTTTTGCAATGGGGTGCCATGAACTGTTTGTTCTTATCTCGGGATTAATATTTAGTGAGGTCTCTCAATTACCCGTGTTGGATTAGCGGTTAAGGAGTGGACTTTGTATGTGTTGAAGCTATCGCACGTTCTGGATTCTCCTCATGGACCAATAATTTAGAGAGTGGGGAAATTCATAGGCTAAGTTTTGATGTGGGCTACCTCGTGTTTGAGGAAAAAAGAATCTGGGTCTTCTTGTTATTCACTTAAATAGCTTTTCTGCCTGGGAAGGCGATAAACCAGGTCCTCTCTGTCATAGATGGCCTGCACCAACCATGGTTGAATGGAGTGGACCTAATGGAAGATGCTCAAAAGATAAGCATGTATTTTCTACCGGATGCGAAGGGTGATCACCGCCATACCTTTCAGTTCCATCGAATTTTGGGAGCGATGCTATTTATGAACTTACTCAAAAAAAAAAAAAAAAAAAACTTACTCATTCTTTTTGGCTGTTTGAATCAGGATGGACTTTCTACTTAGAGGCGGACTTCGCAGGGGGAAACTGGAAGTGTGTAATTGCTCTCTTATCCTGTTGGCTTGAATGGAAAATTGATGGTAGACTGAGGGTCGATGGCTTTTTAAATATACTAAACTGAATGGCATTGCATAGACCCGTTATATATCTAGCTGTGCAATCTAATTTAACTTGTGGTAGATGAAAATGTAGGTGTAGAAAGATAATGAAAGTGGTCCCAATTAGATCTGCCTGCATTGGCAATTCGCGGGGACTGCAAACTCTGGAAACTCAAAATTCTTCTTTCGTCAACTTCATGAGAGCTGCCTTTTTATGCTAACCACAATGGGTTCTACACATTTTCTCTGTGTACCATTTAATTTTAGCCTAACTGCTGCATCTTCTGACATTTCTTTTATGTAGAATGGAACTAAAGACTCCATCAGCAAGCTTGTTTCTGACTTGAACAGCGCGACATTGGAGCCTGATGTTGTTGAGTCCCAGTCTCCTTTGACCTGATTTTTATCATCATATCTTCTCTCCTCCACTAATTGTTAGGTTTGCTTAACTAATTTTGTAAAAGTTTTGAACTTTCGTTGAGTTTTAGGTTGGAGTGAGGCGGTAATAATTAGGAACTTAGAAAAATTATATGATGTTGAAAGGGAATTACAGAATTCCAGGTAAGCCTATTCTCTTTTCAAACTCTTGAGCTACTCCTCTCTGGTAGATTTACTCAGAACATTACAGATGTATATCTATTAAAACTTTCATGTTTCACTTTATCAGAACTAATGCTCCATTCGTGTATCTCAGTTGAACTGCCAATGAATGGTATTCTACTTCAGCAACTTATCAAGTCCTGCAACTTCAGTAACATATATATCTTAATTGGGGAGTTGGGTCTTCTAAGTTTTTCACATCTCCTTGAGGCCAGACTTGTTCTGAAACTTGGGTCATGACATTTTTAAATTTGAGGATACTCAGAACATATAGGTGGTTTTTTTTTTGAGGAAAATTACTGTCCTTCAAAAAGAAAAAAAGAAAAAAAGAGTAGTTACTAAGTAAGTTCAAGAAAATAGACATTCACGGATCTAGATCAGCTCTCAAACCTTCAGGGAGTGAAGTATAGCGCCTATTTTAATTACAATGACAGACAACTCCCATTCACAAAGCACGACACAATGCAATCAGCTTAAAGAATGTCCTTGTTGCATCCATTCCCCAAATGTTTGGTTCGTATCTCACATCATTGCCAAAATAACAGTGAAGCTCCTGGTCATTTAAAGCTTCAGGGGCATAAGAAATTGTCATCACCAAATGAAGAACAAACATATTAAAGACACTGACTGACGATCTGAACATGTGAGATGGATATAGGCAAGATGAAAAACAAAAAAGAGCGCAACATGATTCCTACCAGTTTTTCCACTGTACAAGATGTTACTTTTGGATCAAGGCCATGAATCCATTATCAGATTGAGCAATCTATTAGCACTTCAATTGACAAAGAAAGTGGAATATAGACCCATGGATATTCATCATCTCAACATTAGTGTCCTGAATTTGAGAAAAGTAATAATCTTATGATGGTACCTTCAATGGCTAATTAATCCATGACAGAATAAGTGTACATAAGCTACTAAAAATGCAATCAGAACCACATAAACATGAGTACTTGCTATGATCAATCAATCCTTAGAAGTGTTATTCCACATTGATTGAATAAAGGGCATCAATAAGGGTTGTATACATGTGGTCTACCTCAAACTAATTAGTGGACATAAGCTTTTGGGTGGAACTTTTGCTAACAATGAATGAAGTTCTGTTTTATTATGCATGAATGAAAGAAAGAATCGCATAATGAACATTCTATGCTCTAGGAAATCAACTTTAACAGAACTTGAAAAAAAGGTAATACTCTCTGTTCGCATAAGAACATATTCATGTGATGTCAAGGAGGAAGAGTCTTTCTCTGTGACTGATGACATATAATGACACCCAATGTGCTTCAAAGGCATTCTTATCTATTTTCATTCCTACTAGGATCACAAGCCAGATGATACTAAAGCATTGCATTGACTTAGTTGACCCCGAGATTACTTGAAATAAGACAAGAAACAATAAGGCATCGACACAACCCCATGCCAAACTGAAATTACTAATGTGAAGCAGGTACTCTTAACTGACTATGATACTTTACCTGCTATATTTACAATTATTAGGAAACACAGATGATCTCCAAAACCAGCTCTCAGTTGTGCTGCTGTCATGCAAATATTCTTCATGATTCTGCATGGGGCATATGTGTTCTCCATCATTTTGGAATTCTTTTTGCGTGACTTGTAACGAAAGAACATGATTTCTTTCATCAGGATTCAGAGACATGCATCAAATTGTTGTGAAAATGATAATAAAAGAATATGACTAGTATCTTCCAAGTCAATTTGCACTCCTAATATTGCCAATGAGCTATTCCAATGTCAAGATTACAGTTATAGTGGGAAGTCCTCACTTCTGATGCAGTACCAATTAAGCTGTCCACAGAATTAATGATCATATGCACAGCTCCTTCCACTTCATTTTGGTGCCATAAGTAGCTAGGTAATACCCAAGCTCTGAAGATTTTTTGTCCCAGCCATCAGCTAGCCAAAAATGGTGCAAATTTCTGGCCGAAACCATAGTTATTGCAGGAGTGTCTTTCCAATTCCGTTTTGTGGCAGCTGTAACAAAACATTCTGATTTGAGCTATAGTTCAAGAAAAGATGGCATTAAGAGATCTAGATTAGCTCTCCAACATTAAAGGACTTAAAGCAAATCACCTTTCTAGCTACCCATTGATTGGTTGTCATATTTATCCGAAAAACATGAAAGCAATACGGTTGATTTAAGGACTTCCTCCATACTTCTGGTTTGGATCTCACACTATTATCCACAATATAGTGGAAATCCTCTGTTCTTTTTGTGAACTGAAATCTTCAGTTAACTTAAAAGAAAATCCACTTATTGTCAAATTCAGTCAGCTCTGTACTCTGAATTTCGCATCAGTGTGGGCATCAGTCGACTAGCATTGAGTTTGTAACCTTAAAAAAGCAAGACCATCACATTATAGAGGATCCATATAGAGGATGACATAATGAAAACCAACCATGGAAATAGGAACAAATTTAATGGTGTTTCTGTTTCAACGTTAGAAATCAAAAGGTATCAGCAAGACAAGAATTATTTTGCTATAATTGGCCATAAAATGCAAAGTTTTATGCTTTCTGAGGGTTTGAAGCACTGAGTATTAACAAAAGACGCATTGCAAATGCTAAAAACAATAGTATAGAGGAAAGTTAAAAGCAAAAGCTCTTCCAAACACACCACAATGTCAGAGCCTGATAACTCCTGGTGAAAGAAGAAACCGATGGACTTCTATTAGCGCAGCTCAAGCTTTTGCATTTTCCCATAGTCGAAAGGAGATAAGGAGCAATTCCATTCAACTAGAAAGCTAGCAAAGAAAAGGTAAGGACAAAATGAACAAGCCATATCACCATCACAACAATTCGGATGAAAAGCTAGCATCCTTTTCTGTGTGAAATTAGTAGCCTTCAACACCACTTCATTATGTTATTAGCTAACTGGGATGAGTGAAGACATCCTCGGAGAATTTTATGAGAAGGAATTTCCACATACTCATGGAGAAAATGCTACTTTGGATCATAGGTACAAACAAATGGGTCACAGGAGATTGTTCATCTTTCCACTTCTCATCACCCCTCAAGGTGCTTCAAGATTCGAGAATAGGAAAGATGTAGTTGTGAAAGTAGAAACCTCATCAATCAAGGTAATCTTCCCGTTCAACCTAAAGTTAGTACACATTAGTTCCAACAACTCTACAGTCAATTTCCACGCTACCTAGACAGGGTGATAAAATCAACCTCAACCTGTAATAGGCTCATAAGTCCTAATAATCCTGCTATACATGCTCTACGACCGCTCAGATAACATAAGGAAAATTCACCACCATTGACACGAAACCTAATCGAAAGCTATTATAGTTATCTCATTACACCATAACAAACTGGTAGAAGAGAATAACTGAGCATATCTTTGCACCTAACAGGAATTGCAAGCTGATAAATATAACAAGACAACTAAACATGCTTTGCTGAACATGTAGAAAAGCTTGAATTAGTCTCAATTCATTTCCTCCGTGTGTAGACATTGAACATCCAAAATTAGATCAACAATAGTGACTAAAAACCTCGAATGACCAGAATGCGCATGCACCAATCATGCCAAGAATCAACCGATGAATAAACTGATTGATCGGCGACAAGAGTGGATTAATGTTAAGAGGGGTCTAATCACCTTGACTTTGAAGATATGGCAACCGGAAGCAATGAAGACCCAACGCAAAGATCGTTCACCAGATTCCTCGCCTCCAACATTCTCTCTCTTCCATTTCAGGGTGGAGAGCAAAGGGTCAAAGCAATCGGTGAGTGGGTGAGATTACAAGTCGAAATCCATTTCTCAGCTAGCTGAGCATGTGAGCATGAATCTCACTTTTGAATCAGTCGTCCCATTGTCGTCCACCGGAAGAAGACAGAAACGGACCACTAGATGATGCTGGACCCCTCAATCTCTTCCCCTTCTCTCTGTGCTCGATTTCCACCCTCCTTCTCTTCTTGCCCCAATGCCCATAATAGCACCATGTCCTCGGCAACCTCGTTGGCTTCCTCATGAAGATCCGATTATAGCCCGCAAACCTCGGTTAGCTTCTTGCTATTTCTTCCCTAAAAAATAATGGCCGTTGTGTGGTAAAAAGTCCGGAAATTTCTCGAGTGACTCGCACCCACGCCTATCAAAGAGGTTCAGGAATTTACTGGGGCAGCGAATTTCAACTAAGCTTTTGCAATTTCTAACATTCAACCGCTTCAGATGCTCCGACTTTGAAAGGTCCAGTTCTTGAATGTGCTTGCGCTTAGAGATATCCACCACTTCCAGGGATCCCAATTTTTCAAGGCCTCGTATCGCATGGAGATTATCTGCCTCTTCATCAGAGTATAGTGACAGGCCCAACTCTCTTAGGGATTTTAAAGCTTCCAGTCCATCCAATTGCTTTAGTCCATCCAATTTGGGACATCTCCAAATGTAAAGCTTTCGTATGCAGGAGGGAAGCTCTGGGATGCTTTGAAGAGACATGCAAGAATCAAGGGTGAGCTCTTGTAAATGCTTCAGGTGAGAGAGCGATGGCAGCTCATTGCTCCGACAGGTGAGCCGCAGGGATGACAAGCTACAAGGAGGTTTTGGGAGTGACTGAAGCCCATAACAGCGATATAAATAGAGGCGCTCGAGAGAAGAAAGCTGATCTAAGTTTTCCAGCAAGCCAGAAATATTGGTGTCTTTTAAATAAAGGGTCTTTAGAGAAGACAATCCACCTTTATCAACGAGAATTTGTCCTTCCAGGTGAAAGCATCCGTAGGCATTGAGCTCTTGGAGGCTTTGCAATTTCCCGATAGAGCTTGGTAACCTTTTTATGTCGCTATAAGAAATCTTCAGAATTTTCAATTTGTTCAATTGCCCAATAAATTCAAGATTCTTTTATACGTGTATATGACAAGTCAAGCTCAACCAACTCTCTTAACTTTCCAATTGAAGAAGGGATTCCTTTTATTGGAGTCTTGTTTACGACAAGTTCCTCCAAATTTTCTAATTCGCCAAGTTGTTCAGGTAACTTCTTGAGACTTCTACAATGGCTCAAGTTCAAGGAAATGAGGCGCTTGACATCTCTAATGGAAGGGTCAATTTCCTCCAAATAAACACACTCTTTGAGAATTAGCATCTCTAAAATTTTAAATGCGGAGAGATTAGGGGTGGTCTTTAGTCTGGAGCACTGCGAAAGATTGAGAACTTTCAACCTCTCCATCTATAAGAAAGAAACATGTTCCAAGATTAGCAGTTAGATATAGAATGATTTATTATCAAATGTAACAAAAGAAAAAGCCTTCTTCATCTTTACCTTAATTGAACTCCATCCTCTCCAATTTTCACTAATATAGTTTCCATTAAAAAGATCACCTGATAAATCAAGTACGACTAATTTCTCCAAATGAAAGTTGGTCACCTTGAAAGAGTCACAACATCTCCCCCACTTTAGCCATCTTAATTCAGCAAGTGATCCTTCAAAATCTCCATCAAAATCCACATCCTTCACATGAAGGAACTTCAAGTTAGGCATATTTTTGAAGCTCTCTTGCTTCATGAACTCTTTGGAGCCCCTTTCGTCTAGACGTAGTGCCTCAATATTTTCATTTTCCGCCTACAAAAAATTAAATTAAATTGATGATTGTAAATACCATCCACCCTCCTTTTGTTAGTGTACTTTGCATGTTATTGTGGCTGATGCATTTTGTCTACACTTATAGGAAAAAAGAAATATATCTAATCTTCTACCATTATATGATCATGTAATATGTCGATCTTCACTCGTATGCCCCAATTTTTTATGTTTTATTTGAAACTCCTATATAAAATTAGCCTATTTTTCTTATAGATTTTGAAATTAAATTTTGTAACATACATAATAATGACAACCATTGTCCCTTTGACATATGTGAGAACTATTACACATTTCAAAAACAAAAAGTACCTAATCAGACTTTTGCATTCATAAAAGATGCCGACTCATTCCCTTCATGTTCATAAAATATTATTGGTTTTGGCATACGGCTGGATGGAAACAAGAATTTGGTCTATTGAACTCGACTTTTCATTTTTGGATATTCAAGCTCAAAGCTCAACAACTAATCCTAAGACAAGGGAGAAATTGTCTAATCAACCCAAAACTTATAAATTTTGCCTACTTAGTTCTAGACTTTTGCATGAAATTTCAATATAGTCCTTCCGGTCAATTTTCATATGAAATCATTGAAGTGACAGTGTGCCATGTAGGATGGCTGAAAATTATTGGCCCTCAATGTCAACGATTTGCGACAAAATTTAATTAGAAGGACTACATTGGAATTTCGCGTCAAGATTCAGGGCTAAATTGGTAAGTTTATAACCGAATTGACATTGAATTTGATCGGATGATTTTCCTCTAGGGTGAGCACACTACTCAATTAGTCATCATTGAATTTGCCCCATTCAATCATAAAATTCGACTTGATCTTAAGAATTTGTTGGTGCATTTTTGCATTCACCCATTCATATAAAAATATAAGAATTAGTAAATAAAGGATAGCAATTATTATCGTTTTCCCCTTTTTGCATTGCATCATTTATTTGTTGCTCTTCCAGTTATCTTATTTGATAGATTAATTATATATTTTTTCTCTGCTGATATCTAACGGTAGATTTTTGTCTCTTCTCTTTGTTTGTGTGGGTGCGTTAAGGCTCAACTAATCCCTACCAGGAAAGACTCACTCATTACAGAATAGAGGTGGATATTGTATGACACCAAAGGCAGATACATTGAGGAGAATATTACTTCCTTCAATCATTTACTTTCTTAAATTTGATCTTCCTTTTCAGTTTTTGGTTGAAAATTAATTTGTAAGAATATGTACAAAATCATATGTCAGTTGTTATTTAGTTTCTTCTGTTGTAATAACTATTCCTTAGTTTTGTATAATG
The DNA here is from genome assembly GCA_019915185.1 of Eucalyptus camaldulensis. NCBI lineage: Eukaryota > Viridiplantae > Streptophyta > Magnoliopsida > Myrtales > Myrtaceae > Eucalyptus > Eucalyptus camaldulensis. Next base: position 19,806,457 of record JAHSVA010000005.1, read on the forward strand.
TTGAATTATGTGCCCAAAATACCTATGACTAGATCCCACTAGCATGAACACTAGGATATCATTATGAAAACTGCGTAGAATAGCCTTATGCTATTATGTCACATATCGAAATCTTTCAAGTTCTCATCTTTCATATCAATGAACATGATTGTTCCATGATACACGTGCAGAGCTCATAACAAAAAAAAAAAAAAACCTTAACCATGCCACTTCCTTTATAAATTAATGTATCTTGAACAATCTTCCATCATTAATTTATGTAATTTGTTAATTTGACTAAAAGTGACACTAAAAGAAAAGCTAAATCCACAATTGAAAATTTAAATGTAATTTTTTAAATTTACTAGTGCTTTAACTGACAAGATAACTAATGATTTTCTATTAATTATCGAGTAATAGTCGTCAAACTATGTAGTGTTGTTTCAGGTAATCAACTAACCTAATTATGCATCTCTAGATTATTCTAAAAATTGATATATTTCAAGGTGTTTCTTCAATTACGTTAATGACATTCACTGAGTCATACAATTTAGACTAAATTTTCAAATTTTTTTTTTAAGACATGCACTTAAGCATTGACACTATAATATTGGATTTAAATTGTGAACATGCATAGCAAATCCTAGCAAAAGAAATTGTAAAAATTCTTTGTTCAAATGAAACCACTGCATAAGATCTTATTACTTCGAATTGAACAAAATCTTAAGTATAGTCATGAGGTGCAAATAATTCAACTAAAATCTTTCTTTTTGTTGTCATAAAGTAGGACCTGCACTCGAGCAAATTGCACCTATTCACAGTTGAAAATTAAAGATGAGATAATGCATTATATTCTTGAGAAGGATACTATCACATATATCATACAAAAGTACATTTCAAGGGTGAAAAAGGTGGATAATATGTGATCCATGAATTAAGCAGATCCATTGAAGTATGAAAAAAAAGAAAGTAAATTTGATAGTTTAGCATGTGGTTATATACTCTTAATTAACATTTATCAACCCATGCATTTATTTTCACGTCCATGTATTTATTTTCATGTCAACGTACTTCAAAAATAAATTTCCGATATATTTTGGGAAGATAGTATAAAAAAGAAGAAGAAGAAAGTAATGATTGACAGTAAAGTTTTTGTTAAATTTGTAATGACTTATATACATATTAGAGCCGGATATATAAGTGGCATAAAGTAAATTTTCAAACCTGTGCGTTTCAACAAGCAATATGGTAAGAAGGAGTAACATACCTGCTAAAAAAAGATGTCAATAGCCATTTTCTGAGCCTCATTGTCACGAGTGCAAAGTTTTTATAAATAAAAGGCCAAAAATGGATGTAGCTTTTACCAAGAAAATGCTAAAAACATACTGAGAATGGTCAAAGATATAGAGAAAAAGAACAATAATAGTTATTTCAGGTGCTACCATTAAAGGACATGGAATAGGCAAAAAGTAGATGTAATTGTTACCTTGCGCCTTAGAATTATCATGGCTTCCTTGTCCCATAGTCTGCTACAATCCCAAAGCTTCTTATATGTTGGATGGGCGATAGCTCTGCCTAAATCTCTTAAGTCATCATGCATTCTCAACTTATTGTCATAATCAACATATATTAATGAGCGGTCAATCAGCTTTTTCAATCCAATTCTTGGACATAGTTTGTGATCCCATAGGTAGGGGGCAATTCTTTTGTCAATTCCAATGAAAACACATGCTATGTCTAGAAACATTTTCTTAACCACATCTTCTAATAAATCATAGCTTATCCTCAATTGCTGTTGTACCTCCTCATCAGGCACATTCCTCAATTTCTCTAGCATTTCTCCACATATTCCTTGATCTTCTTCTCCTTTGAGGCGTGAACCTATAATTGTGAGAGCTAAGGGAAGCCCTCCTATGATGGCAACAATATCACGAGAAAGAGTCGCTAGTTGTTTTGGAGGTGGTTTCTTTTCAAAGGCATGTATGCTAAACAGAAGCAAAGAGTTTTCAATATTCATTTTTTGGAGTTCATACCAGTATGTAGACTCCAACAAGGCCTTATCTTGACAATTAATGGCCTTATGTCGAGATGTGAAAATGATCCTACTTCCTAACGAGAATTTACAACCTCCAATCAAATTATTGAGGTGGTTTGGATGATCCACATCGTCAAGAAGAATAAGAACCTTCTTTTTTTCACAACTTAATCGGATCATATTAATTCCCATCTCGAGATCATGCACTGTACTTTTATGACCTTTCCTTATATCTGAGAGCAATAGAGATTGGACACATTTGACACCTTCGCGATTAATTGTTTCTCTAATATCCTTGAGAAAACTCCGGCACTTAAATTTGTCAAAAAGCATTTTATAGATGATCGTAGCTAGAGTTGTCTTACCGATGCCACCTATCCCCCAAATCCCAATAATTCGAGTGTCCCGGCAAGCAAGATCCACCAATTCCATAACCTTAGCCACATGATCCTCGATTGCAACCAAGTTTACGGGAAGATGTGGTTGAAAATCATGTTGTTGCTTATGCAATGTTATTTCTACAAGTTCATTTATCAACTCCCCTTCATGCCTGTCAAACAACACAACACAACACATAAGAACTTATTAATGGCTCCACAAAACATAGATTAAAGATGATAAATAGAAAAGTTCTTCTGACAAGGATTTGTTAAAAGAAGGTAAACGAGGTACCCATCAGCAAATTTCTCTGATTCGAATACTCTAAGATCAACTGCCTTTCTGAGAGCTAGTGGCCCCTGTTGCTTGACCTCCTCCTCAAATTTATCCTTACAGGATTTGAAGGCCTTTCCAAAGCTCCCCTCTAGCTGTCGCACATCCTTGGGTGTCACCTTGTAAAGCACGGGCAAGACCATTTGTCCTCTGCTTTCCTTGCACTTCATTATATGGATGAGCTCGCGGAGGCACCATTCACTATCAGCATAATTTTCCGAGATGACTGGGATTGAAACCTTAGAGCACTCGACTGCACTGATGAGATTTTCACCAATATTCTCGCCGAAGGGGAGGTCCTCATCATCTCTAAAGACAGGGTTTGCATGGCACCTCAGGCCCACAGCTTTGAGTCTTTGGTAGAGGTGATCGACGAAGCCTTTTCGAGTATCAGACCCTCTAAAGCTCAAGAATACATAGTAATTGTTTCTATTCTCAGAGGTGGATGAAGCAGGTAGGTTAGAATTTGCTTCGGATGCCGATGGCACATCGATCTTCTCCAAAGAGTCCGAAAAGGGAAGAAGAAGAGGCGATTTGCTCTCGCACTGCTCTGACTGTAATTCAACCAATTTTTCGTGTCTCTGTTTCTTCGAAATGGTCGGACTCGAAGCATCGGTGTCTCTAACACGCTTGCGTTGTTGCTTTGAGGAATAATTTCCCATTGCAGCTCTCTCTCTCTCTCTCTCTCTCTGTGAGACTCGGCTGTTGTGGATAGTTTTTGAGGTGCTGGAAGAAGGGGGTGAGTACAGTGGTTTGCTTGTCAACCAGGAAGATGGCTCCGTTCGACTGCCAGGGCCTCAGCTTGGAAGCGTACTCGAGCTGGTAAAGAGGAAGAAGGCAAAGCAAGAGAAGGCAGGAAGACGAAGCAGGATTGTCGTTTCATATATTTCTCGTGTTCATATTGGGATCCAGAGACCTGTTCGAATTTTGACTAAAAAAATTTGAATTGTTAATTGACTAAAATCAGTTCTTGTGGTCCTCACTCCTCACTCCTTGCCCTCGACGTCTGCTCCCTGCTGGCCTTGGCAACTGCCCCCATTATGAAAAAAAAGAAAAGAAAATGAAGGAACGTATTAGCTATATTGCCACTATAATTATATTACCGTGATCACAAGAATTAATTATTCAAGAAATATACTTTATCTTCATTAGAATAAGAGATTTCTGCAATATTGAGAGTAATTATACGCTCCTTGAATTAAAGCCAAAAAATATTTAGTTCTATTAAAACGGAAAAATAAAAGGAAAATTGTCCAAAAATAAGTTAAGATAGACATCCCTCATGGAAAGTGTCATCTGTCAATTACCCATTGAAAGTAAGTGTTCTGGAAAATCACTTTTACATTTATTTGATAAGATATATCCATTGTATCTATTCTATATCTATATATGAAACATGTTTCATTTTATAAGCTTAATTCATATCTCTAAGAAATTATGCTCTCTCTCTCTTTGCAAGCACATCAACAAAATTTACGTTTAAATAATTTATGAAGTTCGGCAAATGACAAAAGATAATAAACGTAACTATTGGACACTCATGTTCTTTCTTACTTTTCTTTGATTTTTTGGCCCAAATGACATTAGCACTATCGGTTTTGAGACGACAACCACCCTTGCGTTACTAGAAAGTATTCACCAATTATTTTTCTCAACTAGCCCCCCCACCACTCTTCTTTCTGAGTCTCAAAGGCTGTCATGACCCTCTTCCTTTTCATTGTCCATGTGAAACGCCGTTATCAGCCCAAAAGAAAAAGCAAAGAACTTTAAAGCACCAATGCAACCAGTACGTTCCCAGGAACGTCTGTGTGAAGTTTCGTCCATGAAGCCTTATTTCCTCTCGATTGAACTTCTGTGTAGCAGGGGCATCATTGGATCGACAAATTAATGTTTGTTGTAAGTCTAACAGTAGGGAACTATTTGGGATGCTAAGGCTCCGAAAGTTAAGGATTTTGTCTTTCAAAATTGTGGGCTTCAATGAATTTTTTGTTTAGGAAATTTTGGCTACACTTACCCTCATGGAGTTGTAAGTGGAGCAGTGATTGTTGAGAAAATATGCTTCGAAATTGGGTAGTACAATGAAATCGGATCGAGTAAAACAACTCGGACTTTGAGGTGTGATATCACTTTCTTTAAGGATTTATTTGCCCCACAACGTTGCTAATGGTCACCGGCAAAAATCCTCCAGGATACAACAAAGTCTCGGATGAGAATACTAAATAGCAATTCTAGTATTTCTCCAGGGTCTCTCTAAGAAACAATCGAAAATTGGCTGCTGTTTTGTCAGAAAGAAGACTTGAAAAATGACCACACACTTCTTTCCGAAAAATGACAAGTATATATATGAAACAATCTTGCAACTCTTCGTGAAAATTGCGAACAAACACGTCTTTAGAAAATTGTTCGGATAAACAAATGCGACTCTTCGGAAGAAGTCGAAAAACGAACAATTGCAATCCTTCGGAAAAATTAAAATCGAATAAGTTATTTTCCAAAGGTTGTCTTGAAAAGACACATAAAATTTGGAATAATTTTTTTTTAAATAGAATTTCGAATTTTCATTTATATTTCATTTCCGAAATTCTCAAATTAAAAGGCAACCTTTGAACTAAAATATAAAATAAAATAAAATAAAATAAAATAAAAAGCAAGGGATTAATGCTAATTAAACCGCGGGCGCGCTAAGCTAAGCGCGCCAAATAATCGGGCACCCGCACGCGGGTATGGTGGGGTCTAGCCCCACATAATCACTCCTTTAACTACAAAAGGGAAATCCCACATTTTTAAACTGACCCTCTTGCTCCCACATTTTCTACGTGGGACAAAGTAAAAAGCACTCATTTTGTTTTAACAAACAAAATTCCAACGATCCCCCACTTTGATTGTAAAACAAAGATTTCAAAATAAAAATTTAAAAACCATACAGCCAAAGTTTCAGTAAGATTAATATACATACATAAAGGTCTCTTTTGAGTTAAACATTTACTTAGTGCAAGTATATCAAAGCTCTATCAAAGTGACAAGTAGCTCAGCTTTAAACTTGTACTTTTATGTAATAGAACCAGACATACCACACATACACTAACCTCTTGTTTCAGCGAGAATTTCTATATTACTCCGCACTATTATGGCCTTGTGCTTGATCCTGTTTCATGAGCTCTCTAGAAAGCAACCCTAACTTTCGTAAGAAGCAGCACCACTTCTAAGCTCATATAGGTGAAGTATCTACCATGTGTTTCTGTTACTATTAACACACTACAAACTTGTATCATACTTCATTAAGAATTCAATTCAGCCTGCAAAACGTAACAGACGATAGTGACTTCTCATATCAGGGCTACGTCAGTATCAAACAATCACATTCAATAACTTGTTATTACCCATTAAACCTTGTAACTAGTGATGTTCTAGAAAAAGGTCGGGTTACCACTATTGGTGATTTCAATTAAAAGGTTTTAGCCCCATTTCTTGTGAGGTCGTTATTACCATATGTCTTGGTAAAGCCTTCGTCAAAGGATCAGCAAGATTTTTACTTGACCTCATATAGACAATTGTTATGGTACCATCTTTAATCAATTGTCTCACATATTCATGTCTTAGACTAATGTGTCTAGACTTACCATTATAGGTGCTACTATAGGCTCTTGCCAAAGTGGCCTGACTATCACAGTGGATAGAAATAGGAGGCATAGGACTAGGCCATAATTTGATATCCAAGAACAAATTTCTAATCCATTCAGCCTCTTTCCCAGCTGCCGCCAAAGCAATAAATTCAGATTCCATTGTTGAGTGAGTTATACATGTCTGTTTCTTGCTCGCCCAAGATACAACACCTCCAGCTAGTGTGAAGATCCATCCAGAAGTGGAACGCTCATCTCCCACACTTGCAATCCAACTAGCATCGGTGTATTCTTCTAATACAGCCGGATAATTATTGTAGAACAATCCTAAATTTTTAGTTCTCTTAAGATAACCAAAAATTCTAGTAATAGCTCTCAAATGTTCTGTACTTGGATTACTTGTATACCTACTCAACTTGCATACATAATAAGCAATATCGGTTCTAGTACAATGCATCGCATACATTAAAGACCCTATAGCACTTGCATATTCTAGTTGTGCCACCGCTCTACCAGTATTATAATTTAATTTAATACTAAAATCAAATGGAGTACTTATTTCTTTAAAACCAAGATGTTGAAATTTATTTAATAATTTTTCAACATAACTACATTGGCTTAAAGAATAACCCCCACTATTTTTCTTAACTTTAATACCTAAGATAGTATCTACTTCACCCAAATCCTTCATTTTAAACATGGAAGTTAGATACTTCTTAGTTTCATTAACTCCAGTCATATTCGTTCCAAAGATAAGCATATCATCAACATACAAGCACACTAAGACACCATAGTCTTTAGTGAATTTAGAGTATATACACCTATCGGCACTATTATTGATGAAACCATTTGACAATATGACCGAATTAAACTTTTCATGCCATTGCTTAGGAGCTTGCTTAAGTCCATAAAGAGACTTAATCAATTTACATACTTTTCTTTCATTTCCAGGAAGAACAAAACCCTCCGGTTGTTCCATGTAAATCTCCTCATTTAAGTCTCCATTTAAGAAAGCAGTTTTAACATCCTTTTGATGAACACAAAGATCATAAATGGAAGCTAGAGCAAAAAGAACTCGAATGGAAGTTATACGTGCAACAAGAGCATATGTATCAAAATAATCTATTCATTCTTTTTGTCTATATCCCTTAACTACAAGCCTAGCTTTAAAAGCTTGAATAGAACCATCAGAATGATATTTTCTTCTAAAAACCCATTTGCATCCAATAGGTTTTGATCCTTTCGGTAAATCTACTAATACCCAAGTATTATTGGACATAATTGAGTCCATTTCATCATTCACAGCTTCTTTCCAAAAAGAAGCATCTCTAGAAGACATAGCATCATCAAAGCTTCCAGGATCATCTTCTAAATTTAACACTAAAGGGTATTTATTTACCACATTATTATCTCCATCTCCTTTAACAAGAAAAACATGAGTAATAAAATCAGGACCTAAGTCTTTTATTTTCCTAGCTCTAGTACTTCTCCTTAGTTCAATCATGTCTTTAGAATTCGTTTCTTTCTCTTGAAAATCACTTTGAGTTTCCCTAGATCTTGAATTATTTTCAATCATTTCAGAACTTGTAAAACATTTATTCTCAAAGAATTCGACATCTCTTGATTCTACTATGACATTAGACTCTAAGTCAAGAAGCCTATAAGCTTTACTATTTTCAGCATACCCTACGAAGACACTTTTGATAGCTCTAGGACCGATCTTTGTTCTCTTAGGATCTGGAGCTCGGTAGTATGCTAAACACTCCCACACTTTAAGATATGACAAATTTGGCTTTCTACCTTTCCATATTTCATAAGGGGTTATGTCATTTTTCTTGGAAGGTATTCTATTATGAATATAGCATGCAGTAAGTAATGATTCTCCCCAAAGATTAATTGGTAGCTTTGAATTTGAAAGCATACAATTAACCATTTCTCCAAGAGATCGATTTTTCCTTTCAGCTAAACCATTTTGTTGTGGAGTATATGGTGCCGAAGCTTGATGAATAATACCATGTTCTTCACAAAATGAAGAGAATTCATTTAAGAAATATTCTCCACCTCTATCTGATCGTAGAACTTTGATTTTCTTTTCTAATTGATTCTCTACTTCAGCTTTATATTTCTTAAACATGGTAAATGCTTCATCCTTCGATCTCATGAGATAAACATATAAGAACCTACTACAATCATCCACAAATGTAATAAAATACATTTTACCTCCACGTGTTAGCATACCATTAAATTCACATATATCACTATTAACCAAATCCAATAAATTCGAATTTCTTTTAACACTAGAAAATGGCTTCTTAGTAAGTTTTGACTTTAGCACATATTTCACATTTATCAAATTCGCCATTAAAATTTATCAAGTCTAATTTTCTCATGTTCTTCAAATAACGAATATTTATATGTGCCAACCTACTATGCCATAAAATTGAAGACTCGACAATATAAGCAGAACTAGAAATATTATTATTAATACTCAGTTGATACATGCCATCATTGGCATAACCCTTCCCAACAAACAGCCCATTTTTCGACAGGATAACCTTGTCGGATTCAAACAAAACCTGAAACCCCCTCTTACAAAGTAAATCAATAGAAACTAGGTTCTTTCTAATTTCGGGTATAAATAACACATTAAGAAGAGTTATCTTCTTTCAAGAAGTGAAGTCTATCTCCACCGTGCCTTTTCTAGCAACCTTTGCAAGAGCATTATTCGCCATCAGGACCTCTTGAACATTTGAGTCAACAATCTCTTCAAATTGCTTGAACATGTATTTGTCCTTGCACACATGAACAGTTGCTCCAGAATCTATCCACCAAGCAGATTGGACAGTGGTAGAATTAATTTCAGAAACCATAGCCATCGCATCGTTTATTTCAGAAATTTCCATGCTCGAAAACATGTTCGAAATCATGGCTACATAATTTTCTTCAACCAGATTTGCATCTGCTTTCACCACCGGAATGTTCTTGTCCTTTGAAATGCTCTTACGGTGAATGCAATCCTTGGCGTAGTGTCCTTGTTTGCCACATACAAAACAACAACCCTTTTTCTTCTTTTGTGTTCTCTTGAATTTATGCCCCCCGCTTTTTACTTTGAAGTTCTGGCCGAGTTTCCATTTTTTATCCACAAAATTCACCTTGGAATTGTACGAAACAGGATTATCACGTAAACGTGACTCTTCCTCAAAGTGAAGATGTTTCTGTATTTGCTCCAAAGTAAAGTCCTCCGACTTGTGAATCAACCTTTTTCCATAGTCTTTCCAACTTGGAGGCAATTTCGCAATAATTGCTCCAACTTGAAAAGCTTCTGGAATATCAATCTTGAGAGCACGAATCTTATTCACAATCACTTGCAATTCATGGACTTGTTCCAGCAAGGGCTTAGTATCAATAAACTTGAAATCAAAATACTTTGCAATTAGATATTTGTTGGTACCTTGCTCCTCCGCTTTGTACTTAAATTCCAGTGTATTCCAAATTTCTCTGGCCGACTTCATTTCAGTGAATAAGTCGTACAGACGATCGGAGAGTGTGTTCAGAATGTGTCCTCGACAAAGTAATTCATCCTCCGCACGTTTCTTCTTTTCCTTATTAACCCTCTCAATGGCTTCCGCACTTGGCTGTCCTCCATCGAAAGTAGGCTTAGGATCTTCTATAGGCGCCAAGTTAGGATCCAGTATGTAGGAGATCTTCAGAGCAGTGAGTAAGAACATCATCTTGTCCCTCCAACGAGCAAAATTGTTCCCATCGAACCGGTCTAGTTTCACCATATCTTGATTCATAACTTTGATTGTCTCCGACTCCATTGTAGCAAATTAAATCCTTAAAATTGTTGAGAAAATATGCTTCGAAATTGGGTAGTACAATGAAATCGGATCGAGTAAAACAACTCGGACTTTGAGGCGTGATATCACTTTCTTTAAGGATTTATTTGCCCCACAACGTTGCTAATGGTCACCGGCAAAAATCCTCCAGGATACAACAAAGTCTCGGATGAGAATACTAAATAGCAATTCTAGTATTTCTCTAGGGTCTCTCTATGAAACAATCGAAAATTGGCTGCTGTTTTTTCAGAAAGAAGACTCGAAAAATGACCGCACACTTCTTTCTGAAAAATCACAAGTATATATATGAAACAGTCTTGCAACTCTTCGTGAAAATTGCGAACAAACACGTCTTTAGAAAATTGTTCGGATAAACAAATGCGACTCTTCGGAAGAAGTCGAAAAACGAACAATTGCAATCCTTCGGAAAAATTAAAATCGAATAAGTAATTTTCCAAAGGTTGTCTTGAAAAGACACAAATAAAATTCAGAATAATTTTTTTTAAATAGAATTTCAAATTTTCATTTATATTTCATTTCCGAAATTCTCAAATTAAAAGGCAACCTTTGAACTAAAATAAAAAAAATAAAAAAATAAATAGCAATTATTCGCGCACCCGCACGCGGGTATGGTGGGGTCTAGCCCCAGCTAATCACTCCTTTAACTACAAAAGGGAAATCCCACATTTTTAAACTGACCCTCATGCTCCCACCTTTTCTATGTGGGACAAAGTAAAAAGCACTAATTTTGTTTTAACAAACAAAATTCCAACAGTGATAACCTCCGAGCAGTAGATTAACTACCACTGAACATGAGAAAAAATTATTATTGGAAATAATATGACGCCTCAATTGTTGAGATATGGCAAGTAGTGCAGGCTTCTGTTCAGGATTAAGAGACTGCAAAGGCCTCGACGATTGCTGCATGAAGCACAACGCCCCCTTTTCTCCTTCCTTTTCCTTTAATTTATTTTGGTTAAATATCCTTTTCTTTCCTACCAAAAGAACCTCCTATTACTTTTGAGATCAAGAGAGAGTAAGTAATTGTATATTTTCCTGAAGAAATAAAAAGGTTGTGTTTGGGTGCGAAAGAACTATGGCAAGAAGAAAGTTGAAAAAGAAAAAGAAAAAGAAAAAGAAAAAGAAAAAGAAAAAGAGAGAGAATAAAATAGGAAAGAAGGGAAGAATATAGAGTCGAGGTGTGAATGGGAAGGACGTCTTTAGTTTTACATCGAGAAGGGGATGTGTGGTGGCGCCGGCCACTAATTACAAATCAAAAGTGGTATCCTATCTCAATTATATTTGAAGGAAGAAGGACCAGAATCCCTTCATTTACGGTTACCAAGCAATGCGTCACGACATGTAATTATACCCTATACCGCATTAGTCGATGGCCTTTTCTATCATTGTATTTCGCAAATGGAAAAATTGGTCTTTCTATCTCATGAATCAAGGACCTTTGTCGGTTTTCTCATCCGTCCTATTCTTTCTGAGTTTGCAAGGCGACGAACCTTTTCTTTTTGGCATCAATGTGAAACACTGGTTGCCTCCGGGCGTTCAAAAGAAAAAAAGAAAAGAAAAGGAAAAGAGGCTTAAATAGCCCCCATCAATCAATACACTCCCTAAGTTAGTACGTTCCATTTATCCGTTCTTATTCAAGTTCTATGCAGCACACGCAAAAATTGACAAGGGATGCCGTAATTCTTGTCTTTGACGAAAACTACTATTAGAAATCAGCATCTACTTATCGAGGCTATTGTGTAGGAAATAGTAGGGGTTAGTAGCGGGGAACTATTTGGGAGACGTTCTCTTACCAAAAAAAAAAAAAAAACTATTTGGGAGACGTCCAATAGATAGATGCTTTCGCAAGAACATGAAGATGACGAGCTACTGTAGTCATCCGTGAAAGCTAAGGTTCTTTCAAAGTTTGCGGGCTCAAAAAACTGAGGAGAAAAAAAAAGGAGTTGGCTCATCCATGCAGGAAAGAAATGTAAGAGTTCGCTCTGTGTTTTTGCTTGTCATGTGAGAAAAAAAATTGTAATAGTAAGTAGAAGCTCTCACTAATTATAAATTATGTGTGTGACAATTGTGTGACAATTTTTTTTTGTGTGTGTGTGTAGTATTCATAATGTGTTTTCAATTAAGTATGTCCCGATCTGAGTTACTCATTATAATTTTCTTATACAGCCATTACCATGCTTCCGTACTCGACAACAATGAATGACAAATGATATCTAGTTTCAGAACGAATTTCCTCAAGTTACCTCCAAATGATTTTTCAACCATTAATGACCTCTATTTATTTGTAATTAAAAATTTGAAGACATGTCATAATTTTTTGCAAAGCTCATAGCTCAAAGATAAGCAAGTGGGAGCAAGACAAGTATGGCTAGGTAGGATCACATGCATCATACCAAATGCCACAAACGTCATACTCATGAATGTTTTTTTGTATTTTAAACCAATTATTGTATCAAGAAAATCGTCCACTTAATCCTAAATTTATTTTAGTTATGAATGTCAATTTAGTTTCAAAATTTAAAATTTAGTCAATTTAATTTTAAACCTTTATGCGATATTCCAATATAGTTTTTGTGACCAATTTTTGATGGAAACCACTAGACAATCCAAGATAATTAAGTTGTCACATCAATAATTCTCGATAAAAATTGGCCACAAATGGCCACAAAGGTTACATTGATATTTCACATACAATTTTGTATAATTAAGTTGATAAAATTGTCATATTCTACCGAGATTGTTTTCGGAAGTGACCCGTGATGCAATAGTAGCGATATGGCACTACTGCTGAAATTATTGGAAGCTTTCATGAGATTTGCTCTTTGGAGTCATTGCAAAAATGAGGAATGCATTTGTACGGATGGGCTGACGCTCACTATCCATGAAAGCTCGGTATGTGGCTGGCATGGATGGAGTACAAACACGAGTTAATGGGGATAATGACAAAGGGGGGATCCACTTTGCTTTGTCTCCATCATGGCTTGACCATCATACGCGTTTTGTGGACCATCTCTTGAGATCTTTCCCCCAGTTGGGGTCAAGGAATGTGAACCTTCAAGAAACCTACCTACACGGTGATTGTTTGGGGGGCTTGTGTGCACTACCTTGGTCTAGTGCCTCAACTTGAACTTCACATACATTTTGGGCCTCAACTGCTATATTCTTATGCTTGAATGAACATAACATAAAGTCAGAACATGATTTTTCCAGACAAAATGAATTTGATTGATATTCCGCACTTGGTCAAGTTTGACATATAAATCTGTTTAAGGAATCCAAGATGGCTGCGGAATCTTGTGAAGAAAATATAACAGTTGATCAAAAACATACTAATGATTAACCATGAAAAGAATTGTCAAGGGGCTGAGATAGCTGAACTTAAAGAATTTGCTGAAGAGAACATATGGGTTAGTTGAAGCAATTGTTCTTCCAATTGAGCATGCTTATGGATAATATGAAATGGAAAGAATTTGGGTAAGGGAATAAACATAATCAAATATATTTTAAGCCGAGGAAGCGAATCATTTTTCAAAATAAGTACTTCGAGAAAATTAGATTTGGTCATGATAACGCTTATCTCTGACTCTACTAACACTTTGCCAGCATCATCAAAATCCCGAATTTGATCAGTCAAGTACTAAAGTCTATGCTATATGCAATTTAAAATAACCAAAAAAAAATAAAAAATAAAAACGAAACCACATATCCACGCACAATTTCAAGTAGCAAAATTTTCCTTTTAGAAATGCATAAAATTTACTCAATTTCTCTCTTTTAACAATATGTAAAATTTTCCTATATTTCAAATCCCAAATGAATTCAAGTGTTTACTAAATGCTCGTACATAATAGGTTAAGGATATAGTTGGAATTTGCATTGGGAATGGGCTTTGGACACTCAAAAGCCCTTTGGCCAATATTTGGGTATTTAGGAAAAAATTTACAAACTCCATTAAGGGAAAGTTGGCCTTCTAAGGGCTAAAAGCCTAGAGTGGTCTTGGGGTGCTTAGGGCTTTCGGCCTTCTTGGCATACAAATTTGGGTAGGCTAATAAAAAAATTTCTTCCAAAATTATCCTTAACTATTTATTTTCTGATTTGCCCTTGTTATTTGATTATGCATATTCTCCATTAAGGGGCAGCCGGTGGGGTCACATAGGGTTGCAGGGGGGTCGACGAGTGGCAAGAGAGAGGTTAGTGGTTACCATCACCGGGGGTCACATCTTGCGATCCCTCGTGCTATCTAGGCCACGCAACCCCTCGCAAGGGTGACCCTTGCTTGAGGTCGCGCGACCCTCGCTAGGAGTCACCCAACCATAGGTGGTCCTCATCGGGGGTCGTGTGACTCAGGGGAGACCCTCGCCAAGGTTGTGTGGCCTCGACGAGGGCCACCTGCATTAAGGGTTGCGTGACCTCATGTGACCCTCATCAAGGGTTGCCCAATCATAGGCAACCCTGAACAAGATTGCGCGACCTTAGGCGAGGGTTTTGGCTGGGTCTTAGGTGTCCCCCAACCTCAAGCAGTCCTCACCTATGGTCTTTAGGGGTCGCTTGAGGTCCAACAACCTTAGACGACGGCTGCTGACGATAGATTTAGATCGTCGGTGGCTGCTACCCTTCATTGGCCAGCTTTTTTAAATAATAAAAGTCTTTTATAAATATAATTTGTTCAAACACTATTTTACTCAAAAGTACTTTACAATGGGCCTTTAGATTATAATTTATCAAACACAATTTATGTTTTGAAAGATCCCTTTAATATAAAGTCTTTTATATTTTTTTCAAAAATTCAATCAAATGCATCCTAAATTCAATCAATTATACCAAACTTTCCAATGGAACAGGGGATAAGATAGAGACGACAATCACCATCATACTATGGAAAAGCATTCATCAATTATTTATCTTTCGTCCCAATTGCTCTTCCTTTCCGAGTCTCCAAAGGCCATCATGGACCTCTACTTTTTAGGGTCAACGTGAAAAAGCCCTGGTTGCTAGTCCAAAGGAAAAAGGAGAAGCTTACACAATCAGTACGTTCGTAGAAACGTCCGCGCGAAGTTTTTGTCCTCTAAATGAACCATGCGGTGGGGCATCATTGGATCTGTGGGCTACCGGGCAGCGAATAGTAAGCTAATGGCAGGGAACTATTTGGTAGACATACAATAAATGCTTTCACAAGAAAATAGAAGATGAGGAGCTCTTGATGTCGTACGTGAAGCTGAGGTTCATAAAGTTTAGGATTTTGCCTTTCAAAATTTATGGGCTTCAATCTTCGTGGCTAAACGTGCGACTCTTGTGTTCAGGAATTTTGGCTACACATTTCGAAAAATTTCGTTCCAATAGCTAACGTTCCTACAGCAGTAGACTGGTGCCTATAAATAGGGCAATAGAAAGCTTCAGCATGCAAAGCTTCGCTAATAGAAAGAAAAAGAGAGCTGGCTCGTCCATATGTGAGGGAAAGAAATGTTCTTGCATCTCTGCCTTGACTTTTGGCCGACCGTTCCAAGTAATATTGGTCTTCGCTATTTTTTGATGATAAACAGTTTATGTGACCTCATGTTCCCCTCATTTATAAATTTTCTTGTGCCAATTTGCAATTTTTGAAAGGAGGCAACCAACACAGAAGAGATACCATAATTTTTGTCTTCGACGAAAATAATTATCAGAAAATTATTTTCGTTGTTGAGGCTGATGTGTAGGAAATAGCAAGGGTAATAATGGGAGGGAGCTATGTGGGAGGTGTATGATAGATAGATGCTTTTGCAAGAACATGAAGATGGGGAGCTATTAAAGTCATGCATGAAAGCTGAGGCTCTTTCAAAGTTTGCAGGCTCCAAATTGAGGAGAAAAAGAAAGAGTTGACTCATCAGCGTGGGAAAGAAATAAAAAAGAGTCCACTTCGTTCCAAGTGTTTTTGCATGTCATGTGAGAAAAAAAAATCATAATAGTATTTGCAAGCTTCTATCGATCATAGAGAATATGTCTGATAGTTGGGTGACATATATTTTATATGTCTATTAATATTTATACCGCACTTTCAAATCAGTATGTCCCAAGTTACTCATTATAATTTTTGTGTTACCATCACCATACTTTTGTGTCCAACAACGATGGATGATAAATGATATCTACTTTCAGAACTAATTTCACTCCAAGTTCACCTTAAGACATTTTTCATATGAAACCATAAATGGCTTCATTTTTCTTAACTAAAATATGAAAACATGACATAATTTTTGCAATGCACATAGCTCAAAGTTGGATACTCTCATTGGTTATCTGATTTGGAATAGTACCAAACCCATGTGGTGCAGGGCATGAAATGACGTTTTCTTTGGCCAAAATTGAGACCAAAAAAGCATAGTAGAGAATCCTACTTACAGAGCTTTATATCTAGATAATGTCTTCTGCTAACTTTACTATTACTTGATGAGGCACCGTGTGACCCATCTTAACGCTTCCAATGATCCAGGGATGACTATTACCCATGAAGCATTGTGTCTAACTTCCACGACCAGCGTCTCCTTACCTCAAATTATTCAAAGACAAAAGTACAATGCATATGCAATGCTGATGAAATTGGCAATACATCTCGACAATGAATAGTGTCACCTGCTTTATTTTACCTTTGATGGGAATCGTGAATCATTCTGACTTCGTGGCCAAAGTGATCGATTGATCAGAGCAATTTTTTTTTTCATGAACCGAGTTTTCTCTGCCATAGGAGCGCCATGAACATATAAAATTCCGATAAGTTGCACCCTCGATATCAAATCTTTCCAAGTTTTTCAACCTTTTAATCTCAATTAGATCATAACAATCGTGAGCATCAATAGCTTCAGACGTGTTAAATGTGAAAGGTCTGGTCTTTAAGGGACTGGCAGCGATATATTGTCAGCTCTTCCAATTTTTTCAATTTGTCAAGGCCTTGAAATAGATCATCATTCACTAGTGGAGCATCTAACTGTAGATATCCGAACAACCCCCTGCATTTGGATAAGTCCATCTCCAATCCCAAGCATTTCAAAGACTCCAAATGTTCAAGGCAGTCTAGGTTGGACAACTTGTTGCATTCATTTATATATAGCCTTTTTAAGGATTTTAATCCTTCCATACCCTTGATTTCTGTCAGCTCTTGGAACACTTTGACTCATAATTCTGGCAAGAGTTCCAAACTCGACAAACTTAGCAAGTCTTTCAACTTATAACACTCAGAGATATAGAGTTTCAATATTCTTGAGGGAAGCTCTGGCATAGATTCCAGCAATTTGCAATCAAGAAAATTGAGCTACTTTAGATAGATTAGGTCAAAAAGTTGAGGCAATGTGCGAAGATGACAGGTGTTTACTAGATCTTTTATATTGGCATCATGCTGCAATCCTTCAAATCAAGTTCTTCGAGACAAGAAAGCTTTGCAATTGCTTTAGGGAAGCTAGAATGCACATGTAACTTAATTGAAGGATCTCCAATGAAGACAACCCATATATAGAAACTTCTTCTCCCAGACTCCGGCAAAATGAGGCAAGTAACACTTCAAGTTTGTCCAACTTGCTAATAGTATTGGGTAAACTACTCAATTTTTTATCGTAAGCAAAATTCAAAATTTTCAAGTTTTCCAAATTCCCAATGCCATAATGTGCTTGTGAGGAATCTCCATCTTTCCAGAGTAGTCTTGACACCAAAACTCTCACAAAGCAATTACATCGTCCAGCTATGCGTTCATCCTGGTGACAAAACAAATAGTCCATTTTACATAGTCACTTCATTCATATCTCCCATCAGAACCACCTGCACATGTAATTCTTTTTAGTTTAAATGTCCCATATCAAAATGCCATCCCTTCTTTTATCCTAGTTAGCATGATATAGTATATCTTGCTATTTCGAAGATCCGGAGCAAGCATCAACACCTTACATGGCATAAAAAATCTAATGCTTGAATGAACATAACATAAAATTAGAAGATAATTTTTCAGACAGGATGAATTTGATCAACATTTCAACCCTTGGTCGAATTTGACATGTAAATTTGAGCTAGGAATCCAAAATGGCTAGGGAATCTTGTGAAGAAATATAGCACTCTATCAAAAACTTGCTAACAATTTAACATGAAGAGAATCGTAAAGGGACTAAGATAACTGAAATTTAAGGGATTTCCTAAAGAGTATATATTTGAAGCAATTGTTCTTTAAGTTGAGGATCCTCATGGATAATATGAAATAGAAAGACTTTGCATAAGGGAGTTAACAGAACAAAATAGATTTAAAAGAAGGAAGCAAATCATTCTTCAAAAGTATTACTTTGAGACAATTATAAATCAAATTTGCCTATGATGGTTGCCACGAACTACTTTTTCCATCCGGAGGGGAAAAGACATAAGTTTAGGGGTATTGTTGACACCTAAATTTAGGCGACCTGTTTAGTCATTTATTGCATTAAAAAATTAGGGGTTAATTTTATCCTTGAAAAAATATTAATTGCATAGCATATAATTTCAGTTGCACTTATTCATTTGTTTATCACTCATTGGCGGATGAGCTTCATTTTTACGAGTTGACAATTCAGTATTTTCGGAAATAATTCATATTATTCTTCTAATATTCGGTAAATATATCATATATTCACGCGATTTATACATTGAGTGATATATTTACTGAAGATTGGAAGTTTAAGGATGAAATATCAAGAGGGGATATCACACGTGGGGCATATCTTGAGTGATATATTCAATGTTTCAAGACAAGAAATATTTCATGGTAGATTTCATATGTGAGCTGGAAAAGAAAAGAAACAGGAAATAAAGAAAAATTGGCTTACAAATGCATGATACGCAAGGGTGAGGAAGGAAAATGAATTTCAATATATATCATGGATGCTCACAGACAAGATTTTGTGCGTCCATTGGAGCAAAAAAAGAAAGGAAAGAAACCACCCACCTGGGTGGCGCGGTTGGCGGCGAGCTTCTTCCCCTAATGCAAGGGGAGGAGTTCGATTCCTAGGCGTCGCAGGGTGAATTGCCCGGTGGCACGTGTGTGGTGACTAGCACGTGTTGCCCCCAGGGTTTACCCCCGTTACTCCAGGCTTTTTGGGCTGTCCGTGTTGGTACGGTGCGCGGGTTCTCTGGGTCACCAAAAAAAAAATAAAAAAAATAAAAAAAATAAATTATAGGCCGGGAAATTTCGGTCACGTCCTTGACGTATAAAAGATGGGCGCACTATAGACAAAAGGGGGATGGCCACAATTTTGAGAGCATAGAGAGACACACGTGAGAAGGGACGATTGAGAGAGGGCACGTTCGCGAGAGCTGAACAAGTCACGGTTGAAACCCCTTCACGGCCATGAATTTGTCAAGTTCGTGGCCGTGCCTCGATGCCGACCCTGCTCCCAATCGTCCGTTGCATTGACAACGGCCAGCTTTGTCGCGATCCTCTCCGATGATAAAGTAGCAGCGTGCACCCTCGTCTAGTGGTGATCAACAATCACGAAGTTTTGGAGGCCACGCGATGGAGAATATATGGCCATGAAATACAGGAACAAGAGAAGGAACTCTCCTCTTGGCAACAGGTCTGAGAATTAGGAGGTGCATAGCTGAGTCCATCACCACAATTCCCAGTCCACGGGTTCCTCCAACTCCGCAATCCCAGCGCCATTGCTTCTAGCCGATGACCAACTGCTGTCGAGGAGTCCCTATACAGCCAAGCCGTGAACCTTCAAACGACGGTCCTCGCCACAAGTGCCACTAGCAGCAGCCATCGAACTAGCAACATCGAGTTTCTGTTTTGCAGGTTGTCAAGTGAGATTCACTTGCAGATTCTTGAGCCGAACCATATTGGCAAACAGCCCCTTTGCCGTTCATCCTTGAGTCCACAAGACACCGCTCAGGACTCCATCACGGCAAGCCAGCAGCCCGTGAATTATCCTTGGCCGTGAACTGTTGGGCACCCCTTGGGCGGTGCCCGTTGGAGAGCATCACCAAGTCACGACTAACTCTAAACTTGCCGCGGCTTTGCCTTGGCGAGCCCCATCGATACGATCAACGTCAATGTCTTGCTTGACCCAGCAGTTCCTTCACGCCATTGGTGACTGAGGTCCTCCGTGTTTACCCGAGCAATTGCTAGGACAAGTTCCGATTGCGTGTAGCTGTGGCAGAAATTCTCGCACGTTATGTCCACCGGAGGTTATTGTTAAAATAGAAGAAAGAAAAAAGAAATTTCTTTTGGCGTGCAGGTGCTGTCCTTTGGAATAAAAGGTTTTCTAGTGTTCACCGTGGTCCAAGACCATCAAGCACGATAAACTCCTCCAGCAATGTAGTCTTCTCGCGTGCCCTGTAGCCGTGGACACACCCAATCGAACCACCACGTCGAGCTCACCATAGGCCATCACCAGTGCCATCTTTTGACGAGTCCGAATTCAGGAACGATATCTACGAAATAGGTAAAGATATTATCCAAATTTAATTTGATAATTTCCATACTTAATTCATTGATATTGCGTTAAAATTCAAATCTTCCAATGATGGATCTTATCCAAAGTTTCCCGAAAATCTTTTTAAATTAAGGATTTATTCCCTAAATTCACAACGTGCACATGATTGACAGTCCGATTTCACGCTCGAAATACGACTCACAATCGCACGGAAAAATCGCCTCACAATCGCACGGAAAAATCGCCAACGCTCGAGATTCGATTCGCGATTTTATTTTAAATTGGTCAACCCAATCTCATGTGCGAGATATGGTTCGTCAATTTACAGATATCGATTTTATCTTGATCTGATTTGCCGTCATGTTCGTTAAATCAATTTTATTTTGTTAAATAAAAAAATCCAAAAAAAATGCATTCATTTAGGATGTTAGTTTTTGTTTAATTAAGTTGCATGTTTAATTATGTGGCAATTTTAAATTTCGAATTTTATTAAAAAATTAATAAATATCATGCATATGTCATGTAGAAGTAGGGCATTCTTGGCACGTCATTACATGTTAGGATTGCGTATTATAGGTTTAGATAATTTCTTCTAGATAGATTGCATGGTTTTTTAGAAATATCATGTGTATGTCATATAGAATTAGGTTTATGAAATGCACGTCATTTAGTGATTTTTGTTAGGGTCATTTAATTAGAAATTGCCCGTCATTAGAAATGTTAGGATTGCATATTATAGGTTTAGATAATTTCTTCTAGATAGATTGCATGTTTTTTAGAAATATCATGTGTACGTCATATATAATTTAGGTTTATGAAATGCACGTCATTTAGTGATTTTTGTTAGGGTCATTTAATTAAAAATTGCCCATCATTAGAATTAGGTCATTTGGTTAATTTAGATTGCATTTAACTATTGCATTTCTTTAGGAATTATTTACTCATGTCATATAGTTTAGGTCATGTTACTATGTCATATTATTTCATGTTAGATTATTAGCATGCATTGCATGACTCTCATTAAATAAAGTGAAAACAAAAATTAAGTGATTGCGTGTTAATTAGAAATCATATCTATGATTGTTGATGTGAATTTTGATCTAACAACGCAGATGATTTCGTTGCTATGAGGTAAGTCTTGCAATTTATTCATTGTTTTTTTTTTAATGTTAAATTGGTGGTTTGCGCATCCGCATGAACACCTCACATGTTAGGGAAATAGATTTAAAATCAATTCAAGCTGTTTGCCAAACATTTTTCAAAATAAAAGAAAAAAGTACTGAAATGGCGTTAGAGAAATCTAGCGTAACCAAGTCCCCGAACTCATAAATTTCTGGTTCGTAGGAGTAAAGTAAGTCTTCCGTTACTTTGTTTGAGTTTCTAATCGACCCACCAAAAATAGATTAGTGACGATTCCTAATTAAAAAATCAATTGCATGTTAAAAAATTGAACCTAAGTCGTGAGTTGGTATGGGTTTGGGAGAGCCCGAGCTAGGCTTAGACTTAGTAGTCCATTAGCCTAATTATAGGTGGTGTATCTGAAAATTTGGTTGCGACGGGTATTACCTAAAAGGCAGGCCTATAGCCCTTGATTAAGCGTGGGCTCTCCCAAGCCCATGCTTCATGCGACGTTGTGGTGTTTAATTTTAGCTTCAATTGACATTGCAAGAATCTTCTAGTGAGGAGCCATCACTAGACTATTGGAGTTGGCTAGAAACCAAGTGAGGTATGGGAGTATACCTCACTGCCTCGCAACTACAGAATTTAGGGTGTAGGACTTGGTTACAATAATTAATTAACTAGTGGCTTTTCAGTACCTAATTTTGTTCAATTCAAGAAGATGTTTATTAAGCAGTGTGGATTGATTTTAAGTTTAGAAGTGATCATATACGTGCGCAATTATTAAAATAGCAATAATTGACTAAGGAAGCATTAAATAAATTGCAAGGAAATAAAAGAATCTAACGATAAGAGATAAGGAAAATCTCATTTTCTACTAAGCTAAAGAAAACATATTGAAAGTGCACAATCAAGAAATAGGAACCTAGCATTTGTCTTTAAACACACTCAAATCCTATGATAAAATCCTAAGGGCTTGTTCGATTTTGAGCGTAAATTTTTTATTATCAATGGTTTTCACACATTTTAAGAAAAAAAATACCCAAAAACTAATTTTTAACCTTTCCCCTAATTTTCAGAGTTTTCTAATTTTTAAATATTTTTCTCGAAAATAGGGTCTTCGGGTTGGGCCCTGGACACAAAATTGGGTTCTCAACCCCAAACAACCCAATTAAATTTAAACCCAGCCCAAACTGACATAAGCCCAGGCTCATTTAACCTAAACCAACACCAATTCATAACAAGCCCACTTAAGCCTACGTTATCCTCCCTCACCCTTTTCTCTCTTCTTTTTCAGCATAACGTGAGAAGAGAGACAGAGACAGAGACAGACAGAGCACGCTCAAACATGACCGAAGCTCACCACGCCGGAACATCAACAGCGGGATTCCTTCACATCACACCAAAGCATCAGAGGAGCACACGAAATTTGAGAGTTTAATCAAGACCAGAAACTGGAGCGCTAGAACACGAGCGCGAAGCTTCACAGCAAATGAATCAATATACGCCCATCGCCAGACCGATTGACCATCAATTTCGCCTCTAGCGCCAGCTGATTAACACCCATACACCCATAGCAAATCAGTACCCAACGTCCTACGTCCAGGTCGGCCTCCACCTTGGCTTGCCGCTGGAAAAGCAAATCTACTCCCAACAGCTACTGTCTCTCCGGCCAGTCATTCGCATTCCACGAATCATAGAAAAACTATAAGCCGCGTCTGAGGACCAACAAACGCCCAGAATCAACCCAAAATCAGAGGAGGCCTCAGCGAAATCTGGTTTGAGCATTTCTTTGAACACATGGTGAGAAGCGAGCTGGGGAGCAAATATCAACCTGTTCGGAGCTCGAGCGCACGCCCAAACTCAAAAGTAATCAACGAGCAACGTTTGGAATCAACAAAAACAACTCGTTCAGGTCCGGCACAAGCAAGAACTAAAGCAATTGAGTCAACTCTCACCTCGCTCAAGACAAGACAGAACAATCTTATAACTTAGATTTGCTTGGGATAGTCATTGATAGCTTATCTAGGATGAACAATCTTGATGGCTCATGAGATGTGACGTACTTAGAAGGTATTCTGATAATCGTTGGCATTATTAATAGAATGATTTCTCTGAAGCATCACGCCACAATCTTGGTTCAACTTCCCATTCCTGTTGTCATTGAATATGATTAAATTTGAGCTAATTATTTTATGTAAAAGAAAAGGAGACGAAAAGAAAAATTTAAATGACCTTTTCCTCCCCTCTTTCATAAAAAAATTTGAAAATTTGGATATTAAATATTACTGACCCAAAATAAAATACAAATTAAAGAAAAGAACTAGCAAACCCAGTTCATTAAAAAGTTTCCATGTAAAGGAAAATATTTCTATTTTGTTTCATTTGAAAATATGCGTGCTTTGTAAAACTAAGGTTTTCAATCCATCGTTTGTATTTGTTTAACTAATAATCCATCTTTTTACTCAGTGATTAAATATTAAACCCCCTCCTGCGTATATTGCTAAAATCAAATTGTCAATACACTAACAATAGAAAATTTTCAGTTGACGAAAATATATTTCGTAACAAAAGAAGCTCGTAACTTACTAATTTTATTAACATTTCTGTAAATATATTATAGTGCAACACCTATAAAATTCGAGTAGAGTTGGTCCCTAACTGATTTATGGGGACATTGGTAAAAATCATTTTAAGGTTTGTATTTTACTAATCACACTTATAAAAGTTGAAAAATATCAGCGATTTACTGATTTATTAAAATGTTGCTAAATTCTTCTACTTTTCCTTGTAAAGTTACTATTACCTACCCCCATGATCCAGAGCTCGATACTCCCCTGAAGCATCTGGTCAACTTCCACAATCAACGTCTCCATTTCTTGGAACTACTCAAAGACAAAAGTACAATAATCCGTGCAATTGTTTGTGTGACGGATTGTTTTTTATTAATATGTTATATTTGTACCTCATTTTTTATATATGTATGCCCCAAATCGCCTACTATAATTTTCTCAAGTCCCCACCACCATGCTTCTTTACCTAGCAACAATGAATTATAAGTGATGTGTACTTTTCAAACGAATTTAACTCTAACGGAACCATTAACAACCTCATTTTATAATATGTAATGCTCATTACTCGATCACAACGCTTCATTGACTATAAGTTTCCAAAACCTTTTCGGCCCATAGGCGACAACATGGCCTGACTTACCCTCTGCTTTCTATCGAATTTAACTATTTTTCCGGGAAAATGTCCTTGTGTCATGCCCGGAGTATTTTCATGTATCGGTGACATCACACGTTTTATTGATGACTATGACGTAGGATTTGCCACGAGGTTTGAGCATTGAGTGGGCTTATTCATCTCAAGCTCTGTAGCACGATCTATTTGAGGAAAGCGCCATGTGAGATTTTTATAAGGGCCCGACTCTATAATATTGACATTTATCTCCTTAATGAAGTCTAGTGTCCGAAATATATTTATTGTTAAGACGGGATGTTCGAAATTCTTCAAGCACTTGATATGTTGTCATTTAGATAGCAATGTCCATGTACCGGTCGATTTCCGAGCAAACGAATCTTCCATTCCGACAATTACAAAGTTTCATTCTTAATAAGTTGAAGCCATTTTCTAGAAAGTCTCAGCTACTCCAACGAGAATGCTTCGATCCTGAAGCGGTTACCTTCATGTGGTGTGCTTTGCAAATCTCTTCCTTGCCTCTATTGAGTTTTGGACTCCAGAACAGAGCGCACGAGATACTTACAAAAATGAGTAGGTTGATTAATTTATTGACTGAATGTAACGAAAGAGTAGCTTCCAATGCCACTTTCACCTTCACCTAGTCCCACTTTCTACTCCCTCTTTCGTTTTCCTTTTTTACTTTTTAAAGTAATTTTCCCTTAATATTTACATTGAAAAATTAAAAAAGAGTAGTTACTAAGGTCCTGTTTGGTAAAAAAATTTTATGTTCCTCGGAACAACTATTTTTATTCTTTTATTCCAGGGAACGAAAAAAGAATAAAAACCTATTTAGTAAAATTTTTGTTCTTAAGAACAAAAAATCTATTTTTGTTTTGTTTTCAAGAATAAATTTGGAACAAAAACAAGTAAAAAAAAATAGTTTCTTTTTCCCGGAAACAATTCATAAGAATCAAAAGAACAAAAACAAAGATTTTATTTTTTCTTCTCTTCTCTCTTCTTCTTCTCTTTCAGGGCGATTGCCAGCCTTGGCTATGGTCGGCGCCGACAACCGGCTAGATGAGAGCCGGTGACCTCGCTGGAGCATCATTGGCCCCCGGTGACACCAAGCCATGGCGAGGCTCGTCGACGCGAGGCTCGGCCTCGCCTTGGCCGGGTGAGGTTGCAAGGCTCGGCCTCCCCAGCTGACACGAGGCTCGGCCTCGCTAGGCTAGGGCGAGGCTTCGGCGAGCTCGCTGGACCTTGCCCTTGCTTGGCAAGGCTCTAGCGAGCTCGCCGGGCCTCGCCCAGTCGGTCATCGGCCACTACCGTGGTCGGCGACCGGCCAAAGAGGAAAAAAATAAAATATAATAAAAGTATTAAAAATTAAAAGAAATAAAAAAATTTAAGAATCCTACCAAATGCATTTCTATCATGAGAACAAAAAATTTATGGAGTTATCATACACATTCTTTTGCTAAAAAATTGCTCCTGAGAACTGAATCAGAAAAAATAATTTTTGATAAAAAATTGTTCCCCATAATAGAAGCGTTACCAAACACGCTCTAAGTTACTAGGTTCAAAAGAAATAGACATTCAAGGTAGATCAGCTCAAACCTTCTAGGAGTGAAGTAAAGCACCTATTTTCATTACTAGGACGGACAACTCGCCTTCATAAAGCACGACACAATGCAATCAGCCAAAAGAATGTCCTTGTTGCATCCATACCCTAGATGTTTGGTTCATCTCACATCACTGCCAAAAATGTAGTGTAGCTCCTGGTCATTTAAAGCTTCAGGGGCATGAGAAATTGTCATCACCAAGTGAAGAACGAACATAATAAAGACATTGGTTGATGGTTTGAACATGTGAGATGGATATAGGCATGAAGAAAAACAAGAAAGAGCGCAATATGATTCCTACCAGTTTTTCCACTATACAAGATGTTACTTTTGGATCAAGGCCATGAATCCATCATCAGATCGAGCAATCTATTAGCACTTCAATTGACAAACAAAGTGGTATATAGATCCATGGATATTCATCATCTCAACATCGGTGTCCTGAATTTGAGGAAAGTAAAAATCTTATGATGGTACCTCCAATGGCTTATTAACCCATGACAGAAAAAGTGGACATGAGCTACTAAAAATGCAATCAAAACCACATAAACATGGGTACTTGCTATGATCAATCAACCCTTAGAAGTGCTATTCCACATTGGTTGAATAAAGGGTATCAATAGGGGTTACATACATGCAGTCTACCTCTAACTAAAACTTTAAGCTTTTGGGTGGAACTTTTGCTAACAATGAATGAAGTTCTGTTTTATTATGCATGAATGAATGAAAGAATCAAATAATAAACATCCTATGCTTTAGGAAACCAACTTTAATAGAACTCAGAAAAAGGTAATACTCTATGTTCGCATAAGAACATATTCATGTCATGTCAAGGATGAAGAGTCTTACTCTGTGACTAATGATGTATAATGACATCCAATGTGTTTCAAAGGCATTCTTATCTATTTTCATTTCCACCAGGGTCACAAGCCAGATGATGCTGAAGCATTGCATTCACTTAGTCGACCTTGAGATTACTTGAAATAAGATGGGAAACAATAAGACATCGACAAAACCCATGCCAAACTGAAATTACTAATGTGAAAAAGGTACTCTTAACTGAATATGATACTTTACCTGCTATGTTTACAATTACTAGGAAACATAGATGATCTCCATAACCCACTCTCTATCGTGCTGCTGTCATGCAAATATTCTTCATGATTCTACATGGGGCATATGTGCTCTCCATCAATCTAAAATTCTTTTTGCGTGAATGATAATGAAAGAACATGATTTCTTTCATCAAGATTCAGAGACAAGCATCAGACTGTTGTGAATATGATAATAAAAGAACATGACAAGTATCTTCCAAGTCAATTTGCACTCCTAATATTGCCAATGAGCTATTCCAATGTCAAGATTATAGTTATAGTTGGAAGTCCTTGCTTTTGATGCAGTACCAATTAAGCTGTCCACAGAATATTCGATCATATGCACAGCTCCCCCCCCCCCCCCCCCCCAGCAGGGTAATGCCCGAGCTCTGAAATTTTTTTGTCCCTTCCATCAGCCTAGCCGAAAATGGTGCAAATTTCTGGCTGAAACCATGTTTATTGTGGGAGTGGCTTTCCAATTCCGTTCTGTGGCAGCTGTAACAAAACATTCTGGTTTGAGTTGTAGTTCAAGAAAAGATGGCATTAAGAGATATAGATCAGCTCTCAAACATTAAAGGACTTAAAGCAAATCACCTTTCTAGCTACCCATTGATTACTTGTCATATTTACCCAAAAAACATGAAAGCAATATGGTTGATTTAAGGACTTCCTCCATACTTCTGGTTTGGATCTCACATTGTTATATGCAATACAGTGGAAATCCTCTGTTCCTTTTAAGCCTCTGGGGTGTAGACATTGTCATCACCAAACAATGACCGAACTGAAGTAATAAATTGTGAATGATGTTAAGGTACGAATACAAATTTGCAAGATGATTAATAAAGGCATGAAGTAAAACATGGAAAGAGTGGCGACATGATTTGTACCAAGTTTCCCTATTGATGATAATACCTTCAGCCTGATCAAGGCCATATATCTGCCTTCAGAGAGAGCAATCTTCACATTGGCATATTAAGCAATGAACAAAGTTTATTACAGATCCATGGAGATTCATCAGCTTGACATTAGTTCCTTGGCTTTCAGAAAATGCAGAACACGTTTATGGTAGCTTCACTGTCGACTTCCATGACCAAATAACAAATTAATAAAATGCAATCAAGATCACATATGCGTGAGCAGTTTCCAGAATCCATCAGATAGTGAATTTCTCTACTTCATAAAAGTTGGAGAGAAGTATTACTTTATTTAAATAAGCGTAGATTGATATCATGTTGAGAATGAAGAACCTTGTACTATTTGACTGAAGACATGAAACATCCACCTTGTACTATTTGACTGAAGACATGAAACATCCTTTTGGACGCAATCTGATCTTTTATATTCATATCACGATCACGAGCCAGATAAAACTGAAGCATTACAATTGCTTTGCTCAAAGAACTTCCTCCAGTTGCTGGAAGTAAGACAAGAAAATTATATCGTGTCAAAGAAAAGCCCTGTTCAAACTGAAAATACTAATGAAAGTAGGTAATCTCCACAGAAAATAGCACTACACGTGCTATATTTTTTGTTTAGTTGGAGACGTTAGCGATCTCCAGAATAAGATCTCTCTCTCTCTCTCTCTCTCTCTCTCTCTCTATTTTCTCCATTTTCTTTCTACATGAGCTCTCAGTTTAAGAGGGAGCCGAGTGTCTCTTTTTTCTCCCCTTAAGCCAACGTCCACTTCCCTTGTTTAGTTGACTTTTCGACCTTCTATTTTGTTTTCTTTTTTCTTTTTTCTTTTTTCTTTTTTACAAGCCCTAAAATTTCTTTTTTACTTGGTCAAATCCCAAGTATTACAGTAACTTCATCAGGATAAGTCAATCACAACATACCGCTCCAAACTACTAGGGACAAAAATTAACACCAAATCAGTAACTTATCTACCAACCCACGTGCTTCAAATTTTAAACTTGCGGATGAGCACCCCAAACAACCTTTTATCTATTAATGTAAAAATAGAGTACACTTGTTCAACAAAGGTAGATTTGAACAGTGACACATAATTTATTTGCAACAATTAAAGTGGACAAAACAAATGTTGCTTATTTTATGGTGGCAACGTCTAAAGCCTCCAAACTAAGCTCCAAAGATTGATCTTCTTCCTTACTATTCCACAATCAAGCTTCCCAAATAGCACATATGGAGTTTTTGCAGGCAAATTGGGGAGAGACTCCACCACGGAACAATGCAGCACCAGCGATAGAGGGCACAACTCAATTGTGGACCAACCTTCTTGCCCAACATGAGAAAAGAAAAACGTTGAAAAGATAAGGAACAAACAATAAATTGGCCAAAGCAGTCTCCACCCCTCCATCAAACATAACCCATCCCCACTGGAGACACAATCCTCAAATTCATAGTTGAACAGGCCAACAACCAAATATTTCTCAAGCACAACTCAACATCATTCTTCAACACCATTTTGTGAACTGAAATCTTCATGTAACTTAAAAGAAAAGCCACTTACTGTCAGATTCAGTCAGCTTTGCACTCTGAATTTTGCATCAGTGCGGGCAACAGTCGACTAGCATAGAGTTTGTAACCTTCAAAAAGCAAGAGCATCACATCATAGAGGATCCATACAGAGGATGACAAAATGAAAACCAACCATGGAAATAGAAACAAATTTAATGGTGTTTCTGTTTCAACGTTAGAAATCAAAAGGTACTTCCTGACCTTGTCAGCAATACAAGAATTATTTTGCTATAATTGGCCATAAAATGCAAAGTTTCATGTTTTCTAAAGGTTTGAAGCACTGAGTATTGAGCAAAAGACACAATGCAAATGCTAAAAACAATAGTACAGATGAAAGTTAAAAGGCAAAAGTTCTTCCAAACATACCACAATGTTAGAGCTCAATAACCCTCGGTGAAAGAAAAAACCAATGGACTTCTATTATCGTAGCCCAAGCTTTTGCATTTTCCTAGTCAGAAGATGAGAAGCAATTCCACTCAACTAGAAAGCTAGCAAAGAAAAAGTAAGGACAAAATGAACAAGCCATATAACCATCACAACAATTCGGACACTAGCATGCTTTTATGTGTGAAATTAGTAGCCTTCAACACCATATCACTACGTTATTAGCTAACTGGATGAGTGAGGACATCCTCGAAGAGTCTTGTGAGAAGGAATTTCCACATACTCATGGAGAAAATGCTACTTTGGATCATAGGCACAAACAAATGGTTCACAGGAGATTGTTCATCTTTCCACTTCTCATCACCCCTCAAGGTGCTTCAAAATCCGATAACAGGAAAGAAATGTCTATGAAAGTAGAATCTCACCAATCAAGGTAATCTTCCCGTTCAACCTGAAGTTAGTTCACATTAGTTCCAACAACTCTGCAGTCAATTTCCATGCTAACTAGACAGGGTGATAAAATCAACCTAAACTTGTAATAAGCTCATAAGTCCTAATCTTGCTACACATGCTCTACAACTGCTCATATAACATAAGGAAAATTCACCACCATTGACACGAAACCTAATCAAAAGCTGCTATAGTTATCTCATTACACCATAGCAAACTGGTAGATGAGAATAAGTGAATAGATCTCTGAACCTAACAGGAATCACAAGCTGATAAATAAAACAGGATAACCAAATATGCTATGCTGAACATGTAGAAAAGCTCGAATTAGTCTCATCTCATTTCCTCCATGTGCAGTTATTGAACATCCAAAATCAAACCAACAATAGCGAGCGCATGCACCAATCATGCCAATAATCAACCAATGAATAAACCGATCAATTGGCGATGAGAATGGATTAATGTTAAAAGAGGTCCAGTCACCTGGACTCTGAAGATATGGCAATCGGAAGCAATGAAGACCCAACATGAAGATCCGTCACCAGATTCCTCGCCTCTAACATTCTCTCTCTTCCATAATCACCCCCATTGTCGAATTCCTCCGTTCCTCCATTTCAAGCAATCGGTGAGAGGGTGGTGAGAAGGTGAGGTTAGAAGTCGAATTCCATTTCTCAGATAGCAGAGCATGTGAACATGAACCTCACTTTCAAATCAGTCATCCCATCGCTGTCCACCCGAAGTAAGACAGAAACAGACCACCAGATGATGTTGGACCCCTCAATCTCTTCCCCTTCTCTCTGTGCTCGATTTCCACCCTTCTCCTCTTCTTACCCCAATGCCCAGAATTGCACCACTTCCTCAGTAACCTCGTTGGCTTCCTCATGAAGATCTGACTATAGCCCCTCAAACCTTAGTCAGCTTCTAGCTGTTTCTTTCCTCGTAAATCTTGGACGTAGTGTGGTAAAAAGCCTGATAATTTCTTAAGTGACTTGCACCCATCCCTATCAAAGTCCTCCAGTAATTGACTAGGGCAACGAATTTCAACTAAGCTTTCGCAATTACTAACATCCAACTTCTTCAGATGCTCTGACTTTGAAAGGTCCAGTACTTGAATGTGCTTGCGCCCAGAGATATCTACCACTTCCAGGGATCCCAATTTTTCAAGGCCTTCTATTGCATGGAGATTATCCGCCTCTTCATCAAAGTTGTCCGACTGGAGTTCATCCGCCTTCTCATCAAAGTCATCAAGGTTAGACGACATTGGAAATAGCTTTAGGCACAACTCTCTTAGGGATTTTAAAGCTTCCGGCCCATCCAATTTCTTCAGCCCTTCGCAATGCAGAAGCCTTAATTTTGATAGAAATTCCAAATCGGAAAGATTTGGCAACCTTTCCAATTCGGGACATCCCCAAATATCAAGCTTCCGTATGTAGGAGGGAAGCTCTGGGATGCTTTGAAGAGACCAGCAATCATGAAGGCTGAGCTCCCTTAGATGCTTCAGGTGAGAGATCTCTGGGATGCTTTGAAGAGACTTGCAAGAAGAAAGCCTGAGCCCCTTTAGATGCTTCAGGTGAGAGAGCGATGGCAGCTCATTGCTCCAACATGTGAGCTTTAGGGATGATAAGCTAAAAGGAGGTTTTGGGAGTGACTGAAGCTCTCCACAACCCCCTAAATCGAGGTGCTCGAGAGAAGAAAGTTGATCTAAGTTTTCTGGCAAGCCAGAAATTTTTGTGTTAATTAAACGAAAGGTCTTTAGAGAAGACAATCCACCTTTATCAACATGAAATTGTCCTTCCAAGTTAGGGCATCCAGAGGCATCGAGCTCTTGGAGGTTTTGCAATTTTCCAATAGAACGCGGTAACCTTTCTATCTGACTACCACAAATCCTCAGGATTTTCAATTTGTTCAATTCCCTGATGGATCCGGGTAATTCCTTAATCCTTGTATTTGACAAGTTTAGCTCAACCAACTCTCCCAACTTCCCAATTGAAGAAGGGATCGGTTGCGACTTGTGGTATTCCACTAACGACAAACTTACTGGACAGACTATTGAACTGGGAACTTCAGTCGGTTGCAAATTTGATTGTAAGCAACCAACTGCTCTAAGTGTCTTCAGCTTTTTCAAAGATCCTATACATGGAGGGATTTCTTTTATACTAGTGTGGTCTACGACAAGCTCCTCCAAATTTTCTAGTTCACCCAGTTGTTTGGGTAACTTCGTGACATGAATACAATATTTCAAGTTCAAGGAAATGAGGCGCTTGACATCTCCAATGGAAGTGTCAATTTCCTCTAAAGAGGTACAATATTCCAGGATTAGTAGCTCCAAATTTTTAAACATGGAGAGATTAGGGGTGCTTTGTAATTTGAAGCATCTCGAAAGATTGAGAACTTTCAACCTCTCCATCTACAAGAAAGAAACATATTTTAAGATTAGCAATTAGAAATATAATGATTTATCATCAAATGTAACAAAAGAAAAAGCCTTTTTCATCTTACCTTGATTGAACTCCATCCTCTCCAATTTTTACTAATATGGTGTTCACCAAGATAATCTTCTGATAAATCAAGTACAACTAATTTTTCCAAATGAAAGTTGGTCGCCTCGAAAGAGTGGCGACATCTCTCCCACTTTAGCCATCTTAATTCAGCAAATGATCCTTCGAAATCTCCATCAAAATTTACATCCTTCGCATGAAGGAACTTCAAGTTAGGCATTTTTTTGAAGCTCTCTTGCTTCATGAACACTCTGGAGCCCCTTTCGTCCAGACATAGTGCCTCAATATTCTCATTTTCCTCCTACAAAAAATAAAATAAAATTGAAGTTTGTAAATACCATCGAACCTTGTTTTGTTAGTATACTCTACATGTTATTGTGGCCGATGCATTTTGTCTACACTTGTAGGGAAAAAGAAATATATGTGATCTTTTATAATTACACGATCATGTCATATGTCCATTTTCACATATATGCCCCAAATTTTGATGTTCTATGTGAAATTCGAATATGAAATTAGTCAAGTTTTCTTGTAAATTTTGAAATTAAATTTTGTTACATTCGAAGTAATGACGATTGACTAAATATTGTGTGCCTTTGACATATGTGAGAACTGTTACACATTTGAAAAACAAAAAGTACTTATTCAGACTTATGCATTCATAAAGCATGACAACTCATTCCCTCTTTGTTCATAATTTTTTTTTTGGTTTTGGCATATGGCTGGATGGAAACAAGAATTTGGTCTATTGAATTTGAGTTTTCATTTTTGGATATTCAAGCTCAAAGCTCAACAACTAATCCTTAGATGAGGAAGAAATTGTCTAATTGATCATAAACTTATCAATTTAGTCTTAAACCTTCGTGTGAAATTCCGAAGTAGTCATTCCGCCTAATTTTTGCAAGAAATTGCTGATATGGTGGTGCGCAATATAGGACGGCCGTAAAATGATTGGATTGCGGTGAAAATTGATCAAAATGATTACGTTGGAATTTCGCGTGAAAATATTGTATAAGTTTACGATTGAATCCATATAATAGATTTATGACTGATTGAGTAATTTTCTCTTAAGACAAGCACACTACTCAATTAGTCATCATTGAATTTGCCCCAATTAATCATAAAATTTGACATGATTAAGAATTTGTTAGTGCATTTTTTTGCCATTCGCCCATTCATAAAAATATATATATATGAATTAGTAAATAAAGGTTAGCTATTATTATCTTTTTCCTCTTTCTTGCATTCTCTCATTTATTTTTTTGCTCCTCCATTTATCTTATTTGATAAGTTAATTATCTATTTTTTCTCCACTAATATCTAACGATAGATTTTTGTGTCTTCTCTTTGTCTGTGTGTGCACGTAAAAGCACAATTATATTTACCAGAAAGGCTTGTCCATTATCGAATAGAGGTGGATATCATATTACACTAAAGGCAGTATGCAAGAATACAATTTCTTTCACCTTTAATTATCTCATCACGTACTGCCTACAATTATTTACGTTCTTAATTTCGATCTTTACTTTTTCAGTTTTTGGTTGAGAATTACTTTGTATGAATACCTAGAAAATCATACATTAGTTGCCATTTAGTTTAATTTGTCGTAATCTACTGTTATTTAATTTTGCACATTGTTGAATTATGTGCTCAATACCTATGGTTAGAACCATGCATAGCATCGGTATGAACATTAGGACATGTTACGAAAACTGGGTAGAATAGCCTATCGAAATCATTTGAGTTTTCATCTTTCATATGAACATGATTGACCTATGATACAAGTGCAAAGCTCATAATTAAAACTAAAAAAAAATGCTAATAATGTCACTTTCTTTATGATTAATGTATCTTGAACAATCTTCCAGAAAAAAAAAATTCATGTAATTTGATAATTTGACTATAAGTTGGTATAGGCAACAATAAAAAAAAGAAAGAAAGTGAATATCCTGAAAAATCCCAAACTGGTACACTTATGACAAATATACCTCAAATTATTTTTTTTACTACCAAAGATTCTAAACTTTTACCCCAAACTAGTACATTTATGATAAATTTATCCTTTGTTAATTTTTGTTAAATTTTGCTATCAAATTGCTGAGTTAGATAATGCGTGACAGTTGATTAGTGTACCAGTTTGGGATTATACTCTCTATTTGTTACCATTTTTGTAGTTTTTTTTATGTATTAATCCAATTTAATGGAGGATATGATTTAGAGTTTTTGGTAATTGAAAAAATTAGCTTGGTGTATTTTGGTCAAAAGTGTATTAATTTAGGGATTTTTGCAGTTATTTGGAGTAAATTTATCACATGAGTACCATTTTGGTGTTTTCCATGATCAAAAAATTAGTTTGGAATAAATTTGCCACATGTGTATTAGTTTGAGGTTTTTAGGATATTAACCCTGAAAGAAAAGCGAAAGTTGCAATAGAGAATTTGATTTTTTTTTTTAAACTTTACCAGTCCTTTAAGGAAAAGAAAAACAAGAGTTTTATATTTATTGTTGACTAAGAGGCATCCAAATTATTTAGTGTTGTTTCAAGTTATCAACTACCCCAACAATGTTAATAACATAATTATGCATTTCTAGATTACTCAAAAAATTGATATATCTAAAGGCACTTCTTCAATTTTGTTATTAACATTCACTAAGTAATACAATATAAACTAAACCTTCAATTTTCTTCGTAGTACATTTACATTATTATATTGGATTTATATCATGAAAATGCATAATAAATCCTAGAAAATAAATTGTCAAAACTTTTCATACATATAAAACCACCACCTAACATCTTATTACTTGAAATAGAACATAATCTTAAGTTGATAGCCAATAGTTGAGGGGCAAAGGATTTAACTGAATTTTTTTTTTTGTTGCAAAAATGTAGAACAGCATACGAGCAAATTGCATGAATTCACGGTGCGAAATTGAAGATAGAATAATGTATTTGAATCTTGGAGAAGGAAACTATCACATATATCATATAAAAAGTAAAAATTCAAGAGAGAAAGAGGTGGATGACATGTGAGCCATGTATTTATTCTCACACCAACGTACTTCAAAAATAAATTGCTGATATATTTTGGGAAGATAGAATGAAAGACAACAACAAAGTAATGATCAACAGTAAAGTTTTTGGTGTTTGGTTGAATAAAATAAGTCAATCGGCACAAAGTTATAAAGACTCAAGCATTTTGGAGGGGGATGAACCAGATTTATAAGTGGCATAAAGTAAATTATCAAACCTGTGTGATGCTTGGTCTTCGACAAGTAATATATAGTAGGAAGTAGTATCAAATTTGCTAGAAAACGATGTTAAACTGACAAAAGAGCAATACAGACAGGGTCAAAACTACACAATTTTACTATCATATGCATCAAGAGATGACCTGTTGAATAGTGACTAGTGCAAAATTTTCATGAACTAAAGGCCAAAACTGGATGTAGCTTTTACCAAGAAAATGCTAATATGTTGAGAATGGTCAATGGTCTAGAGCTAAAGAATAGTAACAATAATAATTCGAGGGACTACCGTTACAGAACCTGGGAAAGGCCAAAAGTAGACATCATTGTTACCTTGTGCTGTAGAACGTTCATAACTTCCTCATCCCATGGTCTGCTCCAATGCCAAGGCCTCGTTTCTTTTGGACGGGCGATAACTCTACCTAGATCTCTTAGTTGATCATGCATTCTCAACTGATTCTTGTAATCAATTTTTATTAATGAAAGTTCAATCATTCTTGCCAATCCAGAATTTGGGTACAAGTAGAGATCCTCCCATGGGTAGGTGGCAATTCTTTTGTCAATTCCTATGAAAAAAACATGCTATGTCTAGAAACATTTTTTTCTCATTATCATCTAGTGCATTGTAACTTAGCTTCAACTTTTCTTGTACATCCTTATGAGGCATCTTCCTCAATTTCTCCAGCGTCTCTGTCCATATGCTTTGATGTTTTCTTTTGAGAAGTGAACCTATAACCGTGAGAGCTAAGGGAAGCCCTCCTGTGGTGGCAACAATATCACTAGAAAGAATCGTGAAGTCTGTTGGAGGTTGTTTCACTTCAAATGCATACAAACTAAATAGAAGCATAGAGTCTTTGCTATTCATTTCTTCGAGTTCATAACTTGTATATTCAGACTTCAAGAGGGCCTTATCTCGACATGTAATAATGATTCTACTTCCTGATTTGAAATTACAACCTCCAATCAATTTATCGAGGTGGTCTTGATGACCCACATCATCAAGAAGAATAAGTACCTTCTTTTTTTCACAACTTAATCGGATCTTTCCAATCCCTCTCACACAATCCGGCACATGATTTCCATGATTTCCCGTTATATCTGAGATTAGTAGATTTTGGATATGCTCCATACCATTGCGATTAATTGTTTCTCTAATATCTATAAGAAAGCTACGGCACTGAAATTTCTTAGAAAGCTTATTATAGATGTTTGTGGCCAGAGTTGTCTTACCGATGCCACCAATCCCATAAATCCCAATAATTCGAGTTTTGGACGGATCAATATCTGCCAATTTCATTACCTCAGCCACACGATCATCAATTCCAACCAAGTTCCCAGGAAGAGGTGGTAGGAAGTCTTGTTGTTGCTCGTCCATTATTACTCGCACGAGTTCTTTTACTAATTCCCCTTCACACCTGTCAAACAACACAACACATGAGAACTTATTAATGGCTCCACAAAACAAGGATTGAGGATGATAAGTAGAAAAATTCTTCTTCCGACAAGGATCTGTTTAGAGAAGGTAAAAGAAGTACCCATCAGCAAATATCTTTGATTCAAATACTTTAAGATCAAGTGCTTTTCTAAGAGCTACCGGCCCTTGTTGCTTGACCTCCTCCTCAAATTGATCCTTGCAAGATTCGAAGGCCTCTCCAAAGCTACCCCCTAGGTGCCGCACGTCCTTGGGTTTTACCTTGTAAAGCACTGGCAAGACTATTTGGCCTCTATTTTCCTTGCACTTCATAATATGAATGAGTTCGCGGAGGCACCATTCACTAGCAGCATAATTTTCCGAGATGACTGGGATTGAAACATTAGAGCACTCAATTGCATTGAGAAGATTTTGAGCAATTGGCTCGCCAAAGCAGAGCTTCTCATCATCTCTGAACACAAAGTTTGGATGGTACCTTAGGCCCACATCATTGAGTCTCTGGTAGAGGTGATCAACGAAACCTTTGCGAGTATCAGGGCCTCTAAAGCTCAAGAATACATGGTAATTGTTTCCAATCATGGAGGTGGACGAGGCAGATGAGTCAGAATTCACTGTGGACGCCCGTGGCACATTGACCTTCTCCAGCGAGTCCGAAGAGGGAAGAAGAAGAGGCAATTCTTCGATGACGTCAGGTCTTGGTCGCTTCGAAATGGTTGGAGTCGAAGCTTCGGTGAGTCCAGCTCGCTTGAGTTGTCGGCTCGAGTAATGATCTTCCATTACAGTGCACGTCTCTGTCTCTCTCTGTCTCTCCGTCTCTCCCCTTTCTCCCTCTGAGACTCGACTGTTGTGGATAGTTTTGAGCAGGAAATGATTACTCAACTATCTCTGCATCACATTTAAAGTGTCGCTAGTAAAGAGGAAGAAGCGAAAGCAGGAGGCAAGGCAGGTAGATGAAGTAGGTTTGTCGTTTCATAGATTTGATATGTTCAGATTGGGAGTCTAGAGATGCCTTATTGGGGTCTAAAAGCAAGGGGAAAAAGGAAGAAAAAAGAAAGTAATAGCCATATTGACACTACAACTATATTCATTAGAATAAGAAATTTTCGTAATATTGAAAGCAATTATATGCATCTTGAACTAAAGGTGAAAAACATATTTAGTTCAAATAAAGGGGAAAATTACCAAAAAAGTAATAAACCTATTGCAATTGTGCCAATTTAGTCATAAACTTATTTTTTGACCAATTGAGTCATAAACGTTTTACAATTATTCTTGATCAGTCCATCCGGCCAAAATTGGCCGGCTAGCACTGACGTGGCAGCCGACTAGCGCCGGCAACCTTTTTTTTAATAATATTTATTTTTTGAAATATTTTATTAATTTTTTTATCTTCTCCCTCTCCCTCCTTCCTCCTCCCTCCTTCTTCCTTTGGCTACGACGACCGGCCAGAGGGAGGGTTGGCCGGTCGTCGGACCGAGGCAGCTAAGCTAGCTCGCCTTGCCGTCGTTAGGAGAGGGCGAACTCGCCCAGCCACAGGTAGGGCAAGCCCTCGCCAGATCCGGTGAGGGGGACCTTGCCATCGAGGGGTCTGGCAAGGCGAGCCCCACCGGATCTGGCGAGGGCTCGCCTCGCCAATTGGTGAGCTTGCACCCAACGACGAGGGGGCGAGTCTCTGCTGGATCTAGAGAGGGCTCGCCTCCCGGTTGCTGGGCAAGGAAAGCCCTTGCCATATTCGGCGAGGGGGCCTTGCCGTCGCATCTGGCAAGGCCCTCCTCACCGGAAATGGCGAGGGCTCTCCTCTCCCCGTAACTGTGAGGTGAGCCCTCACTAGATCCAGCGGGGGCTCACCCCGCCTTCGCTGGCCGTGAGATCGCTGGATTGCCTCAATCCGGCAACTAGCTAGCCTGGCCAATTGCCGGAGCCAAAGGAAGGAGGGGGGAGGAGGGAGGAAGAAGGAAGAGGGAGAAGGGGGAAAAAAAAAGATAAAAAATTAATAAAAATAAAATATTATTAAAAAAAGGTCATCGGCGTCGGCCGGCTGCCACGTCAGTGTCGGCCGGCTAATTTTGGGCGGATGGACTGATAAAAAATAATTATAAAAGGTTTATGACGTAATTGGTCAAAAAAATAAGTTTAGGACTGAACTGGCACAATTGCAATAAGTTTAGGATTTTTTTGGTAATTTTTCCCAAATAAAATGAAAAAGTAAAAAGAAAATTTTCCAAAAGAAAGTTAAGATAGATGTCACTTATAGAGAGTGCCACGTGTTAGCCACCCATTAAAAATACTTTGGAGCATCACTTTTACATTTTTCTTAATAAGATAGATTCATCGTATCTATTTTAGATCTATATAAAAACCATGTTTCATTTTGTATGCTTAATTCATAGCTCAAAGAAATTATGCTCTCTCTCTTTTCTTTTCTTTTTTGGCACAGGCACATCAACAATTTGCTTTTAATTAACTTATGAACTTTAATAAATGACAAAAGATATTAAATTTTCAACCACTATCATATTTCTAAAAGGAATTCATCAATTATTCTCTTCATCCATCCCTACCACTCATCTTTCCAAGTCTCTAAGGCCAGGTGAAACGCACCGGTTGCCTTTAGCCATCCAATAGGAAAAGTAGAGTGCTTAAAGCAAAGCACCCACATCCGTCAGTATGTTCACCCAATCGCCCGCCTGAAGTCTTGTCCGCGTAACCTTTATTCCTCTAATTCAAGTCTCTTGTAAAAATGGGTGGCATCTTTACATTAAATAATCCACTAGAATTCTTTTCTTCGGAAACAACGGTTGATAGAGTGGGGAACCATTTGGGAAACGAAAATATTCGGTGGTTACCACGTCGTAGGCTAAGATTGGATGTTTCCAAAATGAAAGATGAGACGCTCTTGAGGTCATACGTGAAAGCTAAGATTCCTAAAGGGTCTTTCAAAATTTGTGGGCTTCAGGCTTTGTGGTCGAACGTGTGAATGTTTGTTCGATGAATTTCATTTACACATTTCCCTCACGGAGCTGTAATTGGAGCGGTAATAGTTTCGAAGGAAAGTCACGGATTGGCTAAGTAAAGCCCAAACCCAAGCTGTCTCTCCCTTTAAGCTGAGTATCTAGCCCCCCAAAATCTCTTTAGGATGGATGTTCTTCACTCTGAAGTCCATCTAGGTTATTCTTCTATTTTACGTACATGAATTGAAATGACATGTTTGAGCGACCCAAAAAGGAAAAAAAAAAAATAGGAGCATTGGAAAGCCTCGAAATAGAGGTTGAGAGCACTTCACAAATAGGGAGAAAAAGCGGAAAGCTAGCTCGTCTATTGAGTGCGTGATCGTATGAGCTTGTTTGCTCTATAATTGTTTTTGTGTCATGTGAGAAAAACTATTATAATAGTAAGTGAGAGATTTTACTATCCATAAATAATGTGCGTAATAATCATGTGATAATTATTTTGTTTGTGTGTTATATTTGTATCTCATTTTCATATATGGATGTCTCGAGTTGTCTATTATAATTTTCTCACGTCTCCACTACCATACATCCATGCCCAACAAAATTGTATGAAAAGTGATATACTTTTAGGAAGAATTTCACTCAAAGTTCACCTCAACACAATTTTCCAATAAAAGGTGATATCTACTTTTGTTCCAAACTCGGTTCACCATTAGAAACCATAGATATAATTGGAGAAGTTTATCATTGGTAGAAAAACTGATTTTCTTTTTCTATTGACTACTTTTGATATATCCTAGGTTAATTATCTTGACTTCCAACCTTTTGATGATCTGTTATGATCTTTCCGAGGCATATTTCTACCAAAAATAAAGAACTGAGATGACTGGACATTCAAGATCCAACTATACTATCCTTTGAAGAGACCAATCATTCTCAATAATCTTGGCTTTCTCACATTTTTAATCAGCCTAATACTTGACTTGGAGGGATATCATTTTCTCTTGGACTCTTTTCTTCAAATCAATTTTGATGTCCTAGGCATAATCTTATGATTGGTAGTGAGTATTTTTTAGCTGATTTGAAAAGTACAAAATACTCCAATTTTGTGCTATGAGTAAAAAAACTCCGATCCGTGCTATGTTAGGAATTTCACATATTGTATTGTTTGACTATGTTAATAATAGAAAGGGTTAATACCTTGAAAAACTTCAAACTGGTACACGTGTGACAAATTTACCATAAATTGTGGTTTTTCACCATGAAAAACCACAAACCGGTACATTTATGACAAATTTACCTCGACTGACCATAAAAAAAACCCTAAACTAATATATTTATGACAAAATTACCCTAAACTAATTTATTCGATTGCCAAAAATCATAAACTGATATATTTGTAACAAATATACCCCATGTTAAATTAGATTAATACCACAAAAAAAAAATTCACAAAAATTGTAAACTGTGACAAACGGAGAGTAAAATCCCAAATTTGTATATCAGTCAACTGTCACGTGTCATTTAACTTAATAATTTGAATGTGAAATTTAACGAAAACTAACATAAGATAAATTTGTCACAAGTGTATCCGTTTAGGGTAAATTTGTCAAAGGTGTACAAATTTAGGGTTTTTGGTGGTCAAAAAATTAATTTTGGGTAAATTTGTTACAGGTGTATTAGTTTGGAGTTTTTTTAGGGTATTAAACCTAATAAAAATGATAGAATGTCTTCCTTAGATATGCATGCAATCACTTGGATGGGTAGTTGAGCTGTTTCTTTTTCATCAATTTTGAAAAAGGACGTGTTGATTGTTGCAATTACACAACTTCATTCTCCAATTGTTTAAGCCATTTCTAGAAAATCTCAGTTCCATCGGCTACAGTGTTCAGATCTTGAAGAGTAACGCTCAATGTGGCATGTTCTGCTAATCTCTGCCTCCCCCTGCATTTCTCAATAGAAATACAACTCTTTGTGTATTTGTTCCTGTTTTGTAACCCAAGAAATCTCTTTTTGTTTCATTTAAAAAAAAAAGAAAAAGAAAGAAAGAGAGAGAATACCCATTCAAATTATAACGCAAACTAACAAATAAAAGGATACCTGACAAAAACTATTTTTGTAAAGAACGCAGTTGACTCGCAATCGTGCAAATATACAACTAAAACTACCCAATTCACCCAAAACATGACTAGTCACAATAATTATAATAATTACTGGAGGCAACATTTTTTCTTACTTGAATGAATAATTTCTCAGAGCAAAGATTGTAGTAGAAAATGTGAATTCGAGTTCTGCTCAGGTATCTATTGATGCTTGCTCTTCTCTAGAAAAAAAAAAATCAATATTTTCGGGGAATGATGTGATGAAGGATTGTCAATTAAATTGGAGTTTTTTTTTTTTTTTGTGGTTGATTAACTAGTATTGAACATAAAAAGAATTATCATTGAAATTGACACAGTGCCTGCATTTCTGAGATATAGCAAGTATTGTGGGCTCTTGTACAGTGGAAGTCCAGAGGAGAGGCCTTGCGACGGCCTCGACGCTTGCTGCATGAAGCACTGACGCCTGCATTCAAGCCAAAAACAATGAGTTTTGGCATAGATTCCTTCAACTTTTCTTCGTCGAATCAATTGATATAACTAGCTGTTGGCCCGCGTGTTTGGATGGGCATTTTATTAGGACGAATGTGGAAGCCTTTTTCATTGGTGAACAATAGCATTACTTGTCTATACAAGCATGGATTCACGTTCTTGAAAGAGTATATTACGAAGCAAAGCTAGACAAAATGGCCTAAGGGACTAATGGGTCAAAAGAATAATAGACATGAGTAAGATCAATGTGCCTCCGAGAGCTCTGTTGTTCCACGATGTCACTAAACTATCTCCATTCATAAGCCGACTTTAATCACTATTCTGAGGTCTGGGGTAGGAGGTTGTGAGGGATTAAATGCTCTTGTGTGGGCAATAACATCAACATCTGCTTTTTATTAAAGAAAGCACATGTCTAGATTTTCTCTTTCCCATGGACTGGTCCTGGACAATAACTTCAACTAATACTCTGGCTTGTCAAATGTGCTAAAGTGATGGCGATGAAATCATATCGTGTGATTGTTCCATTTGATCTTTTATTCATAGAGCAGGTTGTGTTGTCCACATAGATATATCAGAATTGTGACACTAAGACCTGGCGGAAGTGCAGATGACTATTTGAGCCAGGAGTGCAGTCAAAACTTACTGAACTGCATGACCAAATTCAATTCAAAACTCCAGAGGGAGAACTCCTAGTTGCACCTTTTCTCCATCCATAACAATTTTGAAAGAACACGGGGAGTGCTTTGCTTTGCTCTATTCTTGACCATGGAGACTCGAAGCAAGTTTTTCGAGTCCAACCTGTTGCTAATCTTCACAAGTGACATTTTTTGAATCGCTTGCAGAACAATGAAGGAAAAAAAGAGAGAGAAAGGAAAACGTAAAAGAAAAGAAAGAATAAAGAAAGAGAAAGAGCAAGCAAACAAAAAAAGAGAAAGGCTGTTGGACGAAATTGCCCCGGGCTAGATAAACTTGGGGCAAGACTAAGTTTGTCACTTCAAGTTCTTATTTATGACTGGGTTTGTCACTTTTGAGCTTTATTTAAGATAACGTCTACTTTGAGCATTCTTTTGAGAAAACGATTTCATTTTAAATTTTTATTTGAAATTTTCCCGAAGAAAATGC
The DNA here is from genome assembly GCA_019915185.1 of Eucalyptus camaldulensis. Classification (NCBI taxonomy): domain Eukaryota; kingdom Viridiplantae; phylum Streptophyta; class Magnoliopsida; order Myrtales; family Myrtaceae; genus Eucalyptus; species Eucalyptus camaldulensis. The sequence goes on from JAHSVA010000005.1 coordinate 19,851,253, forward strand.
CTCTCGACAACGCTCGCTTCCTTTCCATGATCCAACGGGGTTTTAGAGATCAAGACAAACTGATAAATGCAAGAAAACGGACTCGCGTGCCCTTACGGTTCACGTGAGGTAGGGACCGGCCATCACGCGTCCTTTGTCTAGAGGGCGAAAGCCACCAAAACGACGAAATCAAGTCCGGCCCAGTCGGCGGTTCTTGTACCATCCACGTAGAAATAAAGCCAAAACAAAGCGTTACCATCCTCTCAAGATTAGCATAAAAATGCGGCAAATCCACACGTTTAGAGACACCCGGCTGATTACTGCCCTATAAAGCATTCATTAGCAAAAATCCAACTTCAATAGAATATTGCTCACGCGTGGGATCTTCCCTTTCAGCGTGATTAGATGATTCCTTATGCTTTTTGAATTGTTTATCAATGTTTAATAATTGAAAGTTTGAGAATAGAGTAGGGGCTTGAAAATCAATTTGTCCGCCACCACCGCCACCCGACCCAACGAGATTGCCCGATCAAATCTGTCTAGGATGGAGCAAGTGATGCTTCGTAGTGAGACCCAACCCGTTTTCGGTGCGTTCTTCGCTTTGGGCCACACGAGCACGAATGCTTGAGTCACAATGAAAGAGACGTGCAGTAGAGAAGACAGGTGGAGTGAATGATACTACAAGGTATGGATGGGCTGGGGGCATGTCACATCACATGAAAGTGTATGCCCCCACCCCTCTCCATTTTGCAACAAAGCATAGGACTTTCCTTCGCATTAAACTTGGAATATGTTATCCATAGATTTAAGATTGTTTATGGGCGTCTTACCCTTTGAAAAATCGAGTGAATATACCCTTCTTCTTCTTCTTTTAATCATATAACAATCCCATTTATTGGTTGAAGTTCATTCAATTTTTTGTTTTGGTAAGCGAGAGCTAAACTTTTAAGATGAAAAGTATAGTATCATTGGGCATGAGAGGCTTGCATCTCTAAGTGGAGTTGTATAGAATGATATGCATTCCCAGATGAAGTTTGCAGGTTAGTTCCTCTCCGTGGAGGAGTAGGCATTGTCAGTAGATTGAATCAAGACCTCCTGAAGCATAATAGGTGGAAAGCCGTATTCTAAAATGCTATTTTTTAAGTTTGAATACAGCTGTCAATGACGATCCAAATAATAAGAGACAATTCTTTCTTTTAGTTAAACAAATGACCCAGAAATTTGCGGTCCAATCCTTATGTTTACATCAAACTTAATGAGGTTAATACCATAAAAAATTCTAGACTAACCTCAAATTGATATATATGTAATAATTTTACATTCCGTTGGTTTTCATTAAATTTTTCTATCAAATTATTAAGTTAAATGATACGTAACATTTAACAAGTGTACCGGTTTAGAGTTTGACTTTCAATTTCTACTTTATGACATTTCATAGTATTAATCTAATTTAATGGAAACTAATAGATGGTGCTTGTTACAAACTTATCAATTTGTGTTTTATGATAGTCAAAAAATTACTTTTTGATAAATTTGTCACATGTATTCAATTTAAAATTTTTGGCACTCAATAAATTAATCATAGTTAAATTGGTGGTTTATTGATATAGGATTATTCGTGATGTCATCAATTCTGAATTGAATTTACGTTAACAAAGAATAGGGGGACCCGTTCCAGAAGCAACTGGACACGCAAACAGAATTTTGCAATTGTCTAAGCCAATAAGTCACGATATAAAATTCCATAGATTTTGACTAGGTTTGAGCAAAGGAAGGATATTGTTTCGTCATTGTACCGATTCTCAATGTTGCTGTTGTCTCTTATCGATGCACGTCATCGTCGATAGGGAAGACCCTAAGAGATTTCAGAGCAAGAGAAACTCCCTTACAATAAGGGTTGTCAAAACGGCCCGATCCTACCAGACCAAATTACGAGAAATGGAATATATTGGGGTCAGGTCTTGATAATGTTCGGGTAAACGACGGGTAGTGTACATGTTTCGGGTTGAGTTAGGGTCTTAATATTGTTCAACCCCAAATTCCTATTTGTCTTAGTGTTCGTGTCTTTGAGTTCAAATGCAAATCTAAGCCAAGGTGATGTCCTTCGACACTCGACACCTTTGCTATCTCTGCCTTAAGCCGTTGTGATTCCATCCTCCTTGTCGATCCCACCGCCATCAACGGCTCTTCCTCCTCTCTCTCCTAGTGCACGCCCTCCTCTTCATCACGGCCACCACCCGACCAGGTCTAACCCGACCCAATTGTTTGGGTTATTTGTTGTTCGAGTCTCAGGTCTGGCAGGGTCAAACATACTTCTATAATATTTTGGATTGGGTCAAATATCATAGAAACCTGACCTGCCTCGGTCGGACCTGACCAATTGACACCTTTACCTTGCATTTCTTGATGGTCTTGATTGTTTTGCGAAGCGTGCAATTTCTTGCTTGCAGTCGAATGCATCATTTGAAGCAAGAAAGGCTTTGAATTTAAATGTCAATACAGATCCCATTAGGGAAATGACTTCATGACTGCGATTATCGTATCTAGGAAACTTCCCTCTCCGCCATGAACAAACCTCCATCTCATTCCACATGCTATGAGGACGGCCATTGTCTTATTCACTATCAAGCACAAGAAAATTTTTCTCATAGTTTGCTAAGTATCGCAAATGGGGAGAAAATTATTTTAAAAGATTTAAACATATTACAATTTTTTAAATTTAGTTCTAAACCTTTTTTAATTTTTGCTATTTTAGTTCTAGACCTCTTGCACAATTATGTCAATTTAGTCAATTCAGCCAAATTTGCCTGACCGACTGGTGTTGGCGAATAACTTTTAATAATATTTTATTTTTAAAATTATGTATTATTTTTTTCTCTCTCTATCTTTTTACCCCTCCTCCCTCCTTCTTCCTCTTGCTTTGACAACCGGCCAGAGGGGAGAGCCGTTCATCGACTAGTAATGAGCTCACCTCGCCCAGCCGTTGGCGAGGTGAGCTCTCATCGGATCTAGCAAGGGCTCGCCTCACCTAGCGATGATGAGGTTGACCTTGCCAGTGGATCAGTGAGGTTAGCCTCACATGGTTTGGCTATGTCAAAACTTCCAAGAAATCCCTTGCACGATGGAGGAGACAAATTGGAGTGCCTCAACGCAAAATCACATAGACCATCTTCTTCTCCTTCGAACGATGGTGGGTGATCCTCCCTTTGACATGCACATTAGTCGATGGGATCTCTCTCTCTTTTTCTCTGATTTGCTTGCTCTTGGGGGTGTCATCCATCGCTTAGATCCGGCGAGGCGAGTCCTCGCCAAATTTGGCAAGGGCTCGCCTTGCTAGTGACTAGGTGAGCTCACATTTGCTAGTGACTAGGTGAGCTCACCCTTGTCCAACAATGGCAAGGTGAGCTCACCATTGGCTAGCGACCAACCCTCCCCTCTAGAGCAAGAGGAAGAGTGAGGGAGGAGGAAAAAAAGAAAAAGAGAAAAAAATAAAAAAATTCAAAAAAATAAAATATCATTAAAAAATATCCATTGGTGTCGGCAGGCATCCATGTTAGTGTCAGTCAACCAAATTTAGCTGGATTGGCTAAATTGATACAATATAGCAGGTTTAATATTGTACTGGCCCAAAAAAAAAAATGTTTGAATTGGAAAAGTTACAGTAAATTTAGAACTTTTTTTTGATAATTTTTCTCATAAATGGATCTATAAATTTTCAATGTCCCACATAATTAATAATAGCTAGAATTATGATCTAGCCTGATTAATAGTCTCTCAGGACTCTTTCGAGAGTTCTCTTTAAATCAAAACCATCAGAACTGGACATCCATATTCTAAAATCAAATTGTTCTTGGACCTTTTCGTCGTGCATAGCTTAATAAGCAAAAATTTTGCCAAAGCCTCCCGTCCAGATTATCGGAGGGCATGCCATCCAAGTTGGCTCAGACCACTCCCCGCGATGACGAGAAGGATCGACTCGGCTATTTTCTTTTCTTGCCTTTGAAAAAACAACAAGGCATCTCGAGAGAGCTTCATGAATGCATACATTGTCTCGTCTTTGGCGGGTGATTATAATGGCTACACTAAAATCCGTTCCAACTAAAATAATCATTTTGCTTTATAAGCAATGGTTTGGACATTGAGATTTTAATATGGTGCGAGTTGATCACTGTCCTAGGACATATTGGTTAATGGTTATCTCTTTGTTTTTTAGCTTTCAAGTTGAAGCCCAAGATACCAATTTGGCCGAATCTACGGACCAAGCCGCCTCAACCTCATTTTCATCTTCCAGGATCTTTATTCTGAGCAGTCCTGTGGCTGTTGTGTAATCATGAAATCGACCGAGGCGGTGCTGAACTTATGAGGAACTGTAGCATACACAATCAAATGTTCAACCAAAAGTGCTTGAGAGTATAAAACTTACAAAGGCTTTGGGTAGATTGTTTAAGGATATTGTTTAAAGGACAGGCCTATGACTTATAATTTAGACACGGGCTTTCTCAATTTCATACTTCGTGTGACGTTGGGTGTTCAAATTGACGCTTTGAGAATTTTCTGAAAAATGAGATGCCACTAACCTATTAGGGTCAACTAGAAACCGAATGAAATGTGGGAGCAGAGTTCACTTCCTACACAATCATAAAATTTAGGATCGGAGACTTGATTACATTAATTAATTAATGCCTTTTGGTATCTAATTTTGTTTATTAAAAAAAGATTTTAAATTGATTTTATATCTATCCACTAACATGTGAGGTAATCATATGGGTATGCAATAATTAACATAACAATTGACAACCAAAGTGACATCGAATAAATTGCATGAAAAAGCAAACATCTATCACTAAGAAATAAATAAATGCAATCCCAACTAAGCAAGGGGAGGCCATAATCATCATATGGAAATGGTGCACGCAAAGGCCTTTGTATCTAAGAACCATTCGAACCCTATTGTAAAGCCTTAGGCTTGTTCAATTTTGAGCAAAAAATATTTATCAAGGATTTTCTCACACTTTTAGAGAGAACGGCCCAAAAAAAATATTTTAAAAATATTTTTCTGATTTTTTTTTGGAATTTTTAATTAATTTTATTTTTTATAAAGATATTTATTTAATTTTTAATTTGGAAAAGAAGAGATGGGCCAGGCCTTGGGCCCAGTCCGGATGAGGACAGAAGCCTGGTCACACGAATTTGGGCTTCACGGATAGAAGATGGGCTGTTAGAGCAAGCCTTTGGAGAAAAGGACCAAGCGAAGTCCAATTTGCCAAAACCGGAGGAGATCCAAACTCACTTATGACAAGCCCCCGCCCAGATTCACCTAATTCAAACTGCCCCAAACTCCCTTAGTCTAAACCGGCTCAAATTTACCGATCTTAGCTAAGTTCAAGCCCATAAATCTCCATTAAACCCCAAAGGCCAACGACCCCACGGCCAAATCTTCCCACATTTCCCTTCTCCAACGCCTGCACTTTCCCTCTTCAGTATTAAGATGTGTTTGGTTCAGCATTTCCCTCCCATATCCCTTCTTTCAATCAGACTAAAGAATTAAGACGCTAGAGGAAAATCAACAACCAATCTTCATCTAAAACAAGACATCCACAACACGAGGGAAACTGTCCTCGCTACTCCGAGTGTTTACCAAACCATCTTCGTCAGCTATCATCGAAATATCACCATCGTTCATGGATTCCACACTCACGTCCATTGCTTCACAAAAATGCCCAAAACATGGATATAGAATGGGACGTAACACGAGTTCAATGCAAACATCACTGGAGATTCAGTAATATGCATAACAGAGACCCTCACTCACTCTCCTCACCAGCGTTCATCATGAAGGGAGCAATACAAAGAACATCCCAAAATAAAAGTTTAATAAAGTACTCGGCAAACCCACTATATGTCAAGTTTAGGTTTAATATACATTACTCAATCGATTTCACACAAACCATAGCCAAATTAACCATAACCATTTTAAATCGACTCTAAGAGGCATTTTGTCAAACATGTGGTGGGCGACAGATGAAAGGAAACCACGGACGAGAACAGGGCTCAGAACCAGATCAAAGTTAGACACGAGTCGGCAAGGAATGCTCAACATCGGCGAAGGACAGCATAAGAGAACCCAACACGCACACCCCGGCTTAGTATGTCGTGCAAAACATGAGAAAAAGCGCAAAAGCAGGGCACATAAAAAGAAGGTCGGTCGAGGGCCCCTGCCCGGCTCCCCTAGGGGTTGGGGGGGGGGGGGGGGGGTGGCTGAGGTCCAGGCGCGGTGGCCACCGGAGGAGGCCCTTCACTCGTGGCCTCACTCCTCGCTCTCTCTCGGTTGCTCTCCCTTTCTCGCTCGGTCTCTCTCTCTCTCTCCTCTCCTTTCTCCCTCTATTCGAAGACCCCCTTGCACTGAATCCTCCTCTCCCCTTTTAAGGTAGGCGCGCATGGCCCCTGCCACCGCCAGCTGTCCCGCGAGCCTGGCCCCCGGCCGCCGGCCTTGGTCGTTCTGTACCTCCTCTCTCCCTTTGTGCAGACTGCGTGCGATGCGTGTGGGAGGAGGAGGAGGGAAGAAGTCCGCGGGCCGGGCCAAGGACAAAGGGGAAAGAGGAAAAACGGAAAAGAAAGAAGGCCGGGTTGGCCTGCTCCCGGCCCGATCTTGCTTTTTTTATTTACTTTAATTTTAATTTTAATACTAGTAATGCAAATGCTCCTTATGTTTATATGTCATGCAATTTAATGAAAACGTGATGCATTTTAATGAAAATTATTTATTTTACTTTTTACTTTCTTTTTTCGGAGACTAATTCATGATGTTCCATGCGATTAAGTCATAAAGAGAAAAAAAAAAGGATAAAATTTATGTATCAACATAGATAATAATAACTTTTTGCTCATGTAATTAGCATTTGTTGCATTCATATTCATAAGTCCACTCTTAGGAGCAGAAGGAAAAGAAAAACATGATCTTCCCATGTAGAAGCGAAGTAAAACAAATTAAAAACGAAAAGGATATGATTTTAAATGCATTATCCTTAGGAAACTCTTCAACAGGAGCAATTCTAAAAAGATCTAGTAATTAGCACTAATTTATGCGGCGCGATTTCATTCAGTGTCCATAAATGAGAGATAAATATTGTTCCAACAAATTCAAATAGAGATAGCATGCAATACGAAAAAGGTATTTTGTCAATAGAGAAATTTGCTATACAAGCACAAGCAAATAATAAAGGACAACACTTATTAATGGAAAGAAAGTAATAGGTATAATCTCAAACAATAACCATCTTCATGACGGAATAGGTGAGTACACATTGGAATTCCAGAGATTCACGTAGCATGGCGACCATGGAAGTTTATCTGCGCTCGAAAGAAAAGGAAAAAACATAAGAAAAGAATGAACTTGACGTAATTATAACATAATGATGTCATGCAAATTTGTCATTGTTGAATATTCTATTTACCCAGATAATTTTCAATAGTTATCAAAATCAACTTATATATGGATGTAAGATTCCTTCGGTAAAAGCTAATGTAGAAATTTTGTGTCGTAACTTTGGCTCTTAGAAGTTTTTCTCAATTTTTTTTTTTAAATAATAGAATCATGACTCCGACAAGATATGCATGCGAAATAACACATGGAACCGTACTTTTTATATGTTGTGCACAATGTTTGATGGCCCACATTATTTTCTAACAAAGCGCTGATGGTACTGAAGTAGTGAATCTGGAAAATTTTCATCCTTCTACAATAATAAGCATCAAAAGAAAAAAAATATCCTTTCAAAACATTACGTTAGATTTGAATTTCCAAGTTAAAGGAGAAAACGATATTTCATCATGGGGACAAATCTCAATTTCAATATGCCACGGGAAATTTGGTAATTGAGATTTGTAAAAAGTTGTCCAAATATATAGCTAAGCTGTCAATATTATGAATGTACAAAATGCATTATTCTCTAATCCTAACTTTTGTCAAGTGAGGAAGTCAGGAAAAGAAATATATAAGAAGGGAGTCTCAATATACATGGCTATATTACATCTAAGAACGAGGAAGAAATGAGGAGTGAGGCAGATTGATGCGTACCTATCACTCAGTCCATTGTACCCATTCAAGATCAAGTTGGACTCGAGGAACGTAAGCAATTTTGGACCAGTCCTCGCCAATTGTTTGTTGACATCTCTTGCTCAATTTACCACAATGCTCGATGCGTAATTCTTTGAGGGCAGCGAGGGATCGGATTTCTTGCGGCATGGATGATTAGTTGGGACATTGGATCAAGCGAATTTCCTTGAGACGTGTATGATTGGGCAGCCATTTGGGTATTGCCATGAAGCTCGGGCAATCAAAGACGCAAAATGATTCCAAAGTGTAGGCACATTCATTGAGACACTGAAGCAGCTCCATAACTTGCTCGGAATTTGCTATTGACAGAACACGAAGACGCGAAGGAAAGTTGAACTTTTCTCTGGGATCAACATGAGCGAGGAACCTTGAATACTCAAACTCTCTAGGGAGGTTAATTTCTCGAAAGGCACCGATATTGGTCTCCCACAATCTTCAATTTCCAATCTTTGAAGGCGAATTAGCCGGCAAGTACCTTCAAACAAAACTTGGAGATTTTTGCATGCTATGAGTCCCAAAATTACCAAGTTTTCCAGATATTGCATTCCACTTTCTTGCAGACTCTTTTGCTTTACTGTTATGTATAGAAATCTAAGACTGACAAGCCTTTTCATGTTTTTGGGCAACTTGCCTAGCTTTGTGCAACCATTGACGTCTAACTCTAGCAAGCTCTGCAGTTTTTTTTTTTTTTTTGGACAGTAGCAAGCTCTGCAGTTTACATATGGCATTTGGTAGCTTCTTCAATTGCTTGTTCTCAACGAGAAGTAACAATCTCCATTGCTTCAAGTTGCATATGGAACTTGGCAGCTCTTCAAAGCTACCGTATGGCAATTCGAGATGCCGCAAGTGGCTACACTTGGAGATGCATGTTCTAGCAAAGTTTCTAGTAATGACTCCATCATTAACTTTGTATTGAAACATAATTGCATGCAACCTCTTTGCAGTTTTCTTTCTCAGAAAAGGTGGGACTCCATCGTAGTTTGAAATTTGGTCTAATGAAGTAGTAGGGATGGAAACATACCGAACTCTTTCTGAAATCTCCATAGTATCTAAATCAACAAAAGAGCAACAATTTTGTGCCACACTCATTGCAAGAGAATGGACTAGATCGTGCACTTTAAATGACAATATTAATTCGGACTCACCAACATCCTGGATCAAAGATCTCCTCCACAAGTCTTTGACGTACTCAACACCAACATCTTCCACTGCTTGTTTTTCCCTTGCTGAACTAATGAGTCCAAAAGCCATCCATCGCCTTACTAAATTTGTGGCCAAAATTTCTGTTCCTCTGGGGAAAAGTGATAAGATAGGAAAACATTGTTTTAAGTGAGATGGTAAATCATCATAGCTAAGCTTAAGTACCGGTAGAATGTCCTTTTCTACTTCCATTAACTCCCATGTTTTGCTATCTCTTATATATGCCCAATATGTTTCCTCGTCCTTTTTATGAAGTAGACTCCCCAAAATTATCAGAAGGAGAGGCACTCCTAGTGATTTTTTAACAATATCGTTTCCAATCTCAAGGAGTTCAGGACGAGGCTCCTTTTCCTTCTCGTCAAATGCCCATTTTTTGAATAAAGTCATAGAGTTTTCATCAGAAAGACCTTTTAGATTATGTGCTGGATGAGTATCCATTATAGAAGCAACTTCTAAACTACGCGTTGTCACAATTATCTTGCTTTCACTAGCTCCTACGCTTAGCAAATCTCTCAATTCTTTCCATCTACGGCGGTCATTGCTCCATACATCATCCAAGACAAGTAAATATTTCTTGTCTTTGATGGTGTCTTGCAAACGGGTTTGCAATTGTTGAATATCAAAGTTACTCAAACTCTGACCAGTTGCATCTTTGATAATTCCTTCAATAATTTTCTTTAAATCAAAGTCCTTTGGCACACACACCCATAGTTGCAACTCAAATTGCTCTTTCATACTTTTGTCATTGTAAACTAATTTAGCTAGGGCCGTCTTGCCCAGACCTCCCATTCCCACAATGGGAATCACCGAGAGGTTTTTGTCATCTGTTGGCTGCATCAACATCTCAATTATCTTTTCTTTATCGGCATCTCTTCCAATGACATCAGACTTGTTCACATATGAGTAAGTCATCTCTTGTGAGTGTGTATGTGCTACACCATTGTCAACACTCCGCACATTAAGATCAAATTGATCTTTATCAGTAGCAATTCTAGATAATCTCTCCCTTATCTCCTTGACTTTATGACTGAGTTTTGCACGGAGTAATAGTGGATTAGAGAGGGAAAAGAAGCGGTGTACCTTCCCTTTGATGCCCCCATACTGACTTATCACCTGCTTCCTTAAGGCTTCGCACTCGAGTTCATCGAGTACATCCTCCGCATCATAAAATACGTGTTGAAGCCCATCTAACCACACTTGCAGACGGTGGTTCTTCGCCTTCTGCTCCTCCGCATCCAACAGCACTGCCTTAATGGCAGTCAACGTCTCTCTAAGCTCCTGAATCTGATTTTCAAAGTCGAAAATTGCGATGGCTTTTTGGAGCGCCGGTGACGCTATCTTCCCTAGCACACCCTCTGCAATGCTGAAAAGGAGTGATTCAGCCATGCTGAGGGATGAGGACACTGACTCTTGCTTTCGGTTTGAGAAGAAAACGAACACACGATTTCTTCCTTTTGTAAGATAGTTGCTATGATGAGAACTTACTTATAATAGGATGAAAGAGAGGTACTTTTCTTATCAGTGACCTGCAGGTAAACACGAAAATGCTTTATTCCTTCTTTATCTTACTTTCCTGGAAACAATAAAGAATCGACATTACTTCAAAGATCCAATAGTTTCTTGTCTATTCTTTACTTGTGTAAGTAATTTGCTTAAATCATGTTCTCCCTTAAAACAAATGGACCCTCAATATATAATTCTTTTCACATCCTTTTTATATGGTTCACTCGGCAATTCATTTTTAGAGATGATTCAGAATAATATGAAGGATGTGAAAAGAATTATTGATTAAACCGGAAGAAAAGGTCAAGTTGGCATTCGAAGAGATCAATAAAAAGAAAGATGGAACAACAGAAGTATGGGAGAAGTGCCAAAAAAGTCCTAAACCTTTTAGCTTTGTGCTGATTTAGTCCTAAACCTTTTTTTGGTGCCGATTTAGTCCTAAACCTTTTTACGTTGTGCCAATTCAGTCCTTTCCGGCCACTTTTGGCCGGATTTTGCTGACTAGACGTCGGCCGGCTGACGTGGCCTGATCGGCGCTGACGTGTACAATTTTTAATATTTTTTTAATATTTTAAATATTTTCTCTTTTAATTTTTATTCTTTTCTTTTTTTTCTAGCTCATCTTCTTCCTCCAGCCGGTCGCCGGAGCTCGGCGACCGGCTAGAGGCGACGGCCGGCGAGGTCGAGGTCGACCTCGCCGGCCACCTCGCCAGTGGCCGCTAAGGCGGCCTCGCGCCAGGCGGGCGGGGCTCGCCCTCGCGCGAGGCCGCCCTCGAGGCCTGGGCGGCGAGGGCGAGCCCCGCCAGCTCCTCCTCGCGCCGGATCCGGCGAGGTCGACCCTCGCCGGCTTGACCCTCGCCAGATCCGGCGAGGGCGAGCCTCGCCCGCCTGGTGCGAGGCCGCCCTCGAGACCTGGCGGCGAGGCTCGCCCTCGCCGGATCTGGCGAGGGTCAAGCCTCGCCCACGGCCGGCGAGGGCGACCCCACCAGCTCCTCCTCGCGCCGGATCTGGCGAGGTCGAGCCTCGCCAGATCCGGCAAGGGCGAGCCTCGCCCGCTCGGCACGAGGCCGCCCTCGAGGCCTGGGCGGCGAGGGCGAGCCTCGCCGGCCCGGCGCGAGGCCGCCCTCGCGGCCACTGCGGTGAGGCTCGCCCTCGCCGGATCTAGCGAGGTCGAGCCTCGCCGACCCGCCCTCGCCGGCCGTCGCCTCTGGCCGGTCGCCGAGCTCCGGCGACCGGCTAGAGGAAGAGGATGAGCAGAAATTTTTTTTTTTAAAAAAAAGAATAAAGAAAAGAATAAAAATAAAAAGAGAAAAAAATAAAAATAAAAATAAAAAAATTCAAAAATATTAAAATATTATTAAAAATTGTACACGTCAGCGCCGATCAGGTCACGTCAGCCGGCCGGCGTCTAGTCAGCAAAATCCGGTCAAAATTGGCCGGAAAGGATTGAATTGACACAACATAAAAAGGTTTAGGACTAAATCGGCACCAAAAAAAGGTTTAGGACTAAATCAGCACAAAGCCAAAAGGTTTAGGACTTTTTCGGCACTTTTCCCACAGAAGTATCAAAGGCTAATTCTGCCTCAACCATTTGAACCAAAAGGCTCTCTCAGTTTCTATAATTTAATTTAAAACAAGCTATTGGGAGCTCCAAGGCACGTAACTTTTTCTTCCATGCCAATTAAAACAAGTAAAGAATCACCGGACAAAGACTTTGTCCGGACAATGGAATGATCTCTTTCGTGATGTTTTGGTTCATCATTTTTAAAATTATTAATTGATAGAATCCAATATAGCTTAGATGCCAAGTAAAATACCGATACTCCAATTTCGCCCTATTTCACGGAGGTATTTCAATTTTTCTACATTTTTTTTTCTTTTTTGATAATATTTGATCGTCTGTCCAAAACTTTGTATTAATCTCTTTCCAATGTCGTCTATAAATAAATAGGTCTATCTTGTTAAAGAAATGATTGCTAATCTTTTCAGCATCGGCATATCGAACTACTCTCTTATCTCTGATCGACGTCTTGCTCCTTCTCTAATTATTTGTCTATCTATTTTAAGATATGATGACTTAGAACACATCTAAAGTGGAAGAAAAGAGAAATATTGTGCCAAAAGAAAAACCAAAGATGGCGACTTAGACTCATATGCAATGGTTATTTGATTTTTCATTGGATTGAGGGATCGAGAGCCCTCAAGTCGGAGACCCACCTTCTCGAGTCACATTACAATTGTCGTATGCCAAGGGTATGCCATCGTAAAAAGTCATTCCATCAAGTTATATTGTAGAGCAAACTAAATGGGGTTGGTATACGTTAAATTTCTCTCTCTCTCTTTTTTATCCCCGTTGCGAGTGATAAAGACATCCAAACTTTTGATTCAATTAAGGTCCACCAATCACAAATGTAGGCAAATAGTCTCTTCCACATACGTCATGTGAGACTTCGGGCACAGAGTGGAAAGTGTGACTCTCATAGTTAATTTAGACATGCTCCATGTCAAACACAAAGTGGATTTATATCTAACGTTTGCAAGTGTCTGGAAGGTATTTCTATACCTATATGCACATAGAATAATCCAAGTGATAAGCTAGTGTTTGCAATCATGCGGCTCAAAGACGTATTAGGTTCTATTAAAGATTTTTGTTTTCTTGATTTATCAAGGATGAAGTTTGACATAAACGTTGTGTATTTTTCGCAAATTGAAATTCATTTTAAGGTATTATGGATGACCACCAAAGTAGTTTTGCATTTATCACTTGAACGAGTGAATCTTATAATATTAACCTGTGCAACCGTGACTTCTACCATTGGAACCGCTACATTAAATCGGTATACACAAGGATAAGCTACACAGGACATTTTACACTTTTTGAGGAGCATCGTTTCTAAGCACTAGGAGAGAACAAAAGCAGTCAATCTTACTTTGAGATCCACCTCTTTTTTTCTCTTTTTCTTTTTTGTTGATCTTATGAGACCTAACTTTGAACAATATCCAAGACATGATCACGTTATCGTGCATACCATTAAAATAAAATAAAAATCACATTATATAGTTCACAACAATGCATTCTAATAATATAGTTCACATTCTTATATCGTTAAAACAACCCATAAATAAAAATAACTTGCGGCCCCTTTGCATTGATCTTCGACTAGGCCACTTCCAAATTTGCACGTAAGGGCAAAGGACGATGCCAAACAAGCATCTTGCTCCTTGAAGTACGAATATGTAAAAAAAAAGGGGAATTTTGTAATCCATATACTTTTAAATAACTGCTCACTAGACGCCCTCAGCGGTTCTCGTCGGGTTCTGGCAAGGGTGTCTCGGCTGACTAAGGGTCCCCTTGCTAGATCTAGTGAGGGCCGACCTCGGTTGTAGCCAATGAGGCGTCCCGGCCCTCCTCCTCATCAGCCATTGTTGAGGCTAGTGATCTGCAGAGGGAAATAAGGAAAAAAGATAAAAGAGAAAGGAAATTAAAAAAAAGGGAAAAAAAGAAACAAATTCAGAAAATGTAAAAAAAAATTAAAAATCATCTACATTAGCACTGGCCATGCTACTTAGGATGATTGACACTGATTGGAACGTCACGAGACTTGATCAATTAGTCAGAAACAAACTCTTTGTACTCAACAAGTAATGAGGCTTGATTGGTTAGTCAAAAGTTTGGTGTAAGTTTAGGAACTTGAGGGAGGGGGCTAAACTGATAGCTGTGTCTAAGGGTTACCGACGACAGGTAAAGAATTATCGCCAAGCATCAGGTTCGAATTACGAAGTCCATAGATGATCAACTACCGTAAATTCTACTATGTGTTGGATCGGAAAAACAGGGGAGAGAAATATAGAGCGGTGAGGGGTCGGAAGGTGGTTCGCCCCTCCAATTCACGAAGGCCAGCTAGCCGTCGCTACTACTCGAGCAAGGGCTACTGCCCTTGCCACAGGCCCGGTGGCGGCCCTCCATCAGACCATCACCACCAATCTAGGTTAGGGTTATCAGGTCCTCATTACCATCCCCGGTTCACGCGACAGCACGCGCGGATGGCTTGATCATAAGCGGCAGCAGCCGGCCATCGCTAGAAGTAACGAGCCCTATCGCCTCGGAAAACCATCAACGAGGGACATGCAAATAATTGGCAGTAGATGGCAGACAAGACAATGGTATCTCATTGGATTCATGCCGGCTGGGTTGGATCTTGTTTTTCTGGGATGGATTCATCCCCTTTAGTTGTTTCATATTAATGGGGGTTGGATTCATCCATTTGCTTTGCACACAATGTATATTTTTGAAAGGACACTAATCATATGCGGCACGATGGAGTCGAGACGTCATTTGCCTCATGATGTGGCAATTTCACCTAATGGCGGACAGTGAAGTTTTCAATTTTTAATACCCAAAATAGAAATATGTATGTGTGTGTATTAGAAGTAGGACATGATATTGCACGACAGAACTTAACCAAGAAATATTGCACCAAAAGGGCTATGTGGGGTACTGATCCTTTCACATTCGCAACTGAACTCCCCGGCCTCGATACTTAATTTTAATAGACCAATTAACCTCTAGGTGATTGATCAACTGCCCCAAACAACTAGAACTTTAAATTCTCAATCGATCTAAGAAATGATAGTGACCATCCTAGAACGATTTAAGGTTTGAATTGTAATAAAGCACCGCGACCAAGGGAAGGGGAAGGCTCTAAAACAAGGGATGGATTCTTGACATTAGCGCTTCTTTTCAGTTTCGATTTTGAAAACTCAAGGAGAAATTGCGGTTAACCCAAAGCGCTTGGAGTCTTCCTAAAGTCCAGAGGCATCGTCACATCCAAAGAAGTTGAACACCATATACATAGAAATCAAAAGCAACTCATGAAGTTCAAAGAGATTTGGCTAAGCACTTAAAAAAAATTGTGCGAAAATGTTGAAGAACATTTTTTGATATTACATAATGTTCTAACAGTGAATATTGTTAGAGATATTATTAGACATCAGGGTTATTATTTGATATTCTGTTGTTTTATAAGGTAATTAACTTCCTTCATTAGCATATTGTTTGAGTATAAATACCCTTCTCTGATAAAGTATAAAGTCAAGTCAACTGAGTAAAAATTATAACTTTTATTGATTCTCTTTCCCTCTCTCTTGAAGATCCTTAAATATTGAGCACCTCTTAACATAACTTTGTAAGAGACGGTGGAATGCTGGCCACAAGGCTAGAGTGGGTCCTCCCCTGATTTCTATATTTGTTTTATCATTCATAACACTTGTGGGTGAGGTATGACTATGATACTATTACATGGTTATACAGTCATTTCTCTAAAATATTATAGAGAACAATGGCAAGGTTTCCGGATTGACATTCTAATGGTGTTTCAATCGAGCCTTCTGACAAGACCTTTGATCCAATTCGAATATATAAGTATTTATGCCAAAAAAATAACAAATTCTTTGTAATCAACAAGTAACAAGGCTTGATCGGTTAGTTGGAAACTTGGTGCAAGTTTACAAATTTGAGGGATGCGGCTAAATTGACAGCTGCGTTTAAGGGTTAAGCATCAGTGTCGAGTTACGAAGTCTATAGATGATCGATTACTGCAAATTCTACTATGTGTTGTGTTAAATTATATCTCGAGTTTGAGTATTTA
This sequence comes from Eucalyptus camaldulensis, assembly GCA_019915185.1. Classification (NCBI taxonomy): domain Eukaryota; kingdom Viridiplantae; phylum Streptophyta; class Magnoliopsida; order Myrtales; family Myrtaceae; genus Eucalyptus; species Eucalyptus camaldulensis. The sequence goes on from JAHSVA010000005.1 coordinate 19,867,699, forward strand.
CAAAATGCGATTCGCTAGAAAAGAAGAAATATAAAATAAAATAAAAGGTGAGGAAAGTTTCCTCTTTGCTGCGGAATCCTTTACGAAACAGAAAAGGAAAGCCGCGTGAAGCTTCTCCACGCGAAGAACCGAGAGAAAGAAGTCCGCGAATCCTGCACGTGAAGCTCTAAGGAGGAGGTGGGGGCACACACATATAAAAGCAAATATTGTAACATTAGGCTAGTGGGCCCCAAAAGAATAAACGGAAAAAAAGAAGTTTTAAATTGCCCAAAAGAAGAAACAGAAAAAGAAGTTTTAAAGGCTCCAAAAGAAGAAACTGAAAAAGAAACCGAAAAGTCATTAAAGCAAAAATAGAGGGGAGAGGGTTCGGTTAAACAGAAACTTAGAGTTTCCTCGACCAAAAAGATAAGAAAAAGAAGGAGAAGAAGAAGAAGAGAAAAGGGAAGAAAGGAAATAAGTTTTGGCACATGCACGCCTCGGATGCCTTACCAAGCCAACTCGACTCCATAACTCGGTAAGAGATCAAGCCCCTTATAATTTTTGGATTTAGGACTTAAATTCGAAATTTTTGGAAAACTGAGCGGCGAAGTCTAATTTTTGGAGTCGTTGAGCCGCGTATTTTTGCAAGAATGGTAATTTAGGGTGTTGTGGAGCCGTGGGATTTTACGGATCGTGATTTGAGCTTATGGTTTGTCCAAAACAGAATTTCAAAGTTTCCCGCGCGCAGTGAACAGTATGCGTCCAGCAGCTTTGGGCCCGTATTTTGTCATTTTTCGGCTTGATTTTGGGATGGTCAAGTCGGGATTCTTGTGATATGTTTCAAGGGCTCTCTATTGAATATAAGTACGTTCGGATCGGGGTTCGGAAGAAAAAGTGAAGGCTTGATCAACTTTTGCGTTTAAACTTCATGTTGCAAATGGCTTGAACAATCGCTTTGGTTATGCGATTTGTTAGCACGCAGAAGTCCTTTTGTTAGAGTTAAGGTGTAACTTAGTCATTTTGTAGTCGAGATAGAATTTTATTAGATTTTAACATTATTCTTCGGTTATTTGATAGGGCTTTGAGTTCGACGATACAAGTATCGTTTGTCGTTTGGTCGTAGACGATAAGGTGAGTGGTACTGTATCTTCTTTGGTTTTATAAAATCATGTCTTGAAGTATATATATATGTATATATATTGAATTGAGAAGAGCATTTTTCTTGCATAAAAGCCGGATCGAACAATTGCTACCCTTTGGTTGATTGTGAATATTTGAAAAGCACTTTATACAAGATTTGTGGAGAAACATATATGAAATTGCTTTGCGATTGATTTATAAAAAGGTTTATGATGATTTGAGAAACGGATATGAAATGGATGATGGGCTATGTTGCAAAATGTTATTTGTTTGGTTTAAGATATTGATTTCTGGATTGGATTTTTGGTATTGGAGAATGGTTATTTATGCTCAATATGACTGTGAACCCAGTGAGAGGTTTTTGGGGTATGCATACCAGGTTCAGGATATCTTTTTAGGCCTAGCCACCGGCTTTGTAGGTGGAGACCTTGCCAAGGGGGGAATCTTGGTCGCCTTGTCACAGGGCGTTGTGTCGTGACCATGGTTAGTTATTGAGCAAAAGATTGATCAATGGATAGACCATTGATATGTGTTTTTGATGGAGATTATTCAATGGATTCGACCATTGATACTTGAATTTTGATGGCGATTCAGATGAGTTTTCCATATTACTATAAATCTTGATGATAAGAAATAACTCTTATAAGATTCAATACTTATTTTATATATTGAGTTGGCTTACGAAGTTTGGTATTGTTTTGTATACATGCATAGTGGTTGTTCGATCTGCTTAGAAGATATGTACTACTCACTGAGCTGTGGTTGCTCATCCCATTCCTCCTTTAATCTTTTCAGGTTCCTCAGCTAGTGGCGAATAGAGCGAGTGCGCCATCGTGGGAAACTTTTGGGGAGTTCTATTTTGTTTTTGGTATGGTTTAAGGAAGTGGTGCAAATGATCCTTACTAGTGGAATCGTTTAAGTTTTAAAGTATATGTTTTCTCTTTTTGATGAATTATAGAAACTCTGATGTTACAACCAATTTGAAGGTTTATCTGATATTTATATATATAAGTTAATATCAGTTTGTTGGTTGTGTTTGAGGCTGCGTCCTTTGTAAAGAAGGACGGCCGTGTCATCCCCATTCTTTGTAGTTTTTGGGGTGTGACAAATATTATGCAGGTTTTTTTCTCTTTGCCTGGTACACGCTGCCGAAGGTCTACGTAACGAAGCCTCACACATCCAAGCCGCTTGAAGAAGAGCCGCAAGATCTTGAAGCCTCGCCGTACGTACAGTTTTGTCGTGCGGTAATTTTGTGTCGTAAGTTTATCTCTAAGTGAGTTGTTTATTTATAAACACTTTGGGTTTGGGATTAAATTGGGGTTTGGGAAACACCGAGAGAGTGTTCGCTTGATCTATAGTGAAATTCGCTATTGCTCTCCCCGTGAACGTAAGTCTTTACGATTGAATCACGTAAATTTGGTGTCCGATTTATTTTCTTCATCCGTTTATATTATTGTTCGATCGCTCGCTTTATCGCAACATGTTGGATAGGAGAAAAGGGGAGAGAAGCAAAGAACGGCCAGAGGATGGAAGGTGCTCCGCCCCTCCAATTTGAGAAGGCCAGCTAGCCGTCGCTATTACTTGAGCGAGGGCTATCGCCCTTCCCACCAGGTCTAGTGGCGGCCCTTTGATCGGACATCCGCCACCAATCTAGGCAAGGGCTCTTAGGTCCTCATTGACCTCCCCAGCTTGCGCGACGGCTTGATCATGAGCGGCAGCGGTCCGCCGCCACTAGAACCAACGAGCCCCATCGCTCCCGAAAACATTTAACGAGGGACATGCAAATAACTGGCAGTAGATAGCAGACAGACACAAATCAAACGAGCTTGTGTACTTAATTGCATGAAAAAAATTTTAAGAAACCGAAGTAGACACATTGATGAGGTTAGGGGACCAAGATTGTATTTTCATTATAATATATAAAATAAAAAAATACATATGATAGATAAAAAAGAGGATCGGGATTGAACCATCGTCAAGATGTTCGTGCTTTTCTCAGTCTCGAATCAAAGAAACGCCTCTCAATGTAAACATCACCTTGGCACAAACTTAACTAAAAACAAGTTGGGTAATATTGTTCCCAACTAAATAATGAGGCGGGCCAGCTCTAAGGAAGATTTTGATTTCTTCTCCTTCGTGCAAACCGGACGTCGAGCGAAGTTAAAATTGTCCCCTTCAAGGCATCCAGAAGTAAAGGATAAGCAGTGAGCATTGGAAGGTGGCCTTGGGTCCTTAGTATTTTCACCTCGGAGGAACCATTCCCGATCTTGCTCTTCATGTAATACGAGACCGACACCGGCACGACGACGTCCTCTTGGGATTGAATGATGGAGCACGGAACAAGCACTTTCGGCAGAGCCCATCTCAGATCGCTCAGGAACACGGTCTTAGCTACGCTCACCGCGATTTCGGGCTCTAGTCTTCCCAAGCTGCGCTCGAACTCCATCAGTGCACTCGTGTTGTTCAGGGCTATTGGTTTCGGAGCGAAATCATGGACCCAACCTGAGTAATCCGCGCGCATCGATTGGAGTAGCGAGTTGATCGCTGTTTCATCGAGGCCTCCGACGTATCCTTCGGCGTTGAGGTACCTGTGATTCAAAAATATTTGTTAATAAAATGATTTCACAAGATCAATCAGCTTTTTTGTAGCGCTCAAGCTAGTTGCCGAGGAACATGTATACGGATAACTCAAGGTGACACGTGTCGTAAATTTAACACAATCTATATTGATTTCCCCCCCCCCCCCTTTTTTTTTCTTTTTTAAACAAAATAAGTGTGATGCAAAATGGGAAAATTATCAAAAAAGTCCTAAACCTATTGCAATTGTGCCAATTCAATCCTAAACTTTTGTTTTTGGCCAATTTAGTCATAAACCTTTTACAATTGTGTCAATTCAGTCCATCCGACCAAAATTGGCCAGTCGACGCTAACGTGGACTGGTGAACGCTGACGTGACATTTTATTTTTATTTTATTTTTCAAAATTTTAATATTTTTTTGGAATTTTTTAATTCTTTTTTTTTTCTTTTTTTTTTCCATCATCTTCTTTGCCTCTTGGCCGGCCGGTGCCGACCGGAGGTGAGGGTTGGCGAGGTCAGCTTCGCTGGCCAATGGCGAGGCTTGCCCCCGCTGGCCGGAAGCAAGGACCGGCGAGGACGAGGCCCCACCAGATCTGACGAGGTCAGCCTCGCTGGCCACTGGTGAGGGTGAGGCCTCGCCAAATCCGGCGAGCTCGGCCCTTGCCAGATCCGGCAAGGCCTCGCCTAGCCAAGGCGAGGGTCGACCTCGCCAGTGGCCGGACGATGAGTTGACCTCCTCAACGGGAGGATCTACGGGTGGCTATCCCTCTCTCTCTCTCTCTCTCTCTCTCTCTCTCTCTCTCTCTCTCTCTCTCTCTCTCTCTCTCTCTCTCTCTCTCATTTGAAGTTGGGAGCGCTCGCTTGGAACCGTTCTCTCTCTCCGCCTCAATCCGTGCCTTGCGATTGCGCCTCTGGAGTGCGAGCAAGCTCACGGCTTCCAATCGCCGCCGCATTGTGGACGGCGGGTGAGGAGCCTCGCCGGACACTGGCGAGGTTGACCCCTCGCCCTCGCCAGTGGCCAGCGAGGCTGACCTTGCTAGATCTGGCGGGGCCTCGCCCTTGCCAGCCCTTGCTTCCGGCCGGCGAGGGCGAGCCTCACCATTGGCCGGCAAGGCTGACCTCGCCGGTTAGCCAGGAGGCGAAGAAGATGATGGGAAAAAAAAAGAATTAAAAAATTCCAATAAAATATTAAAAATTCAAAAAAATAAAAAATAAAAAAATATTTAAAAATGCCACGTTAGCGTTCGCCGGTCCACGTCAGTGCCAACCGGCTAATTTTGGTCGGATGGACTGAATTGACATAATTGTAAAAGGTTTAGGACTAAATTGGCAAAAAAAAAAAGTTTAGGACTGAATTGACACAATTACAATAGGTTTAGGACTTTTTTGGTAATTATCCCGATTTAAAATAGTAAGAGTTTTACTAATATAGTAGTCTTTTGTCTAATATATTAGAATAACAATATATTATTAGTTATAAATTCTTGAAGGAGCCCCACAATGATTTTTAATTATTTATTATTTATTTTTTTTTGTGGCCCAAACTATAAGAATAGTCATGTAAGCATTTCTCAAATGGTAATTTTTTAACAACATATTATGAATTATAAATTCTTGAAAATAAACCTTACAATAATGTCTAATTATTTGTTGTTTGTTTTTTTGTGGCAAAAAACTCAAGAATAGTTAAATAAGTATTTCTCAAATGGTAATTCTTTTTAACCCTAACATGACATTTGGGATACAGTGTTTATTTCTATGTGCATGTGAATCTACAGACAGTATACCTGACTGCAGTATATGCAAGCAACATAAATGCATGGAAAAAGGTTGTCAAGAAAGGCAAAAAATGTTCTTCCTTCTTAACTCCGTTCATTAAATCAACAACTTACAACAGATGTTTCTACACACAGAGAGCGAGAGCGAGAGAGAGAGAGAGAGAGAGAGAGAGCCTACCTTGGAGATCCACTGAGCAGCACAAGGTGTTCAAAGAGGTCGGGCCTGCGTATTGCGGCCAAGCACCCGATCATGGCCGACATGGAGTGACCGACATAGATGCTCTTCTTCAACTTCAGCTCGTCAAGAAGGCACACCAAGTCTTCAGCGTAACCCCCCAGGTCCGAGTACTTGCTCGCGGCTGCGCCGAACACGCCCGGGTGGACGAAGGCCAAGTCGTAGACCACCACTTTGAAGAAGTATGCAAAGAACGGTACGACATGGTGCCAAACGGTCTGGTCAGCCCCAAAGCCATGGGACAGGACCAGAGCCTGCGTCCCGTTGCCGGAGACGTGGCCGTTTAAGGCTTGGAAGATCCCGCCGCCGCTGCATAGCGATTCACTCATTCTTCTTTGCTCTCTCTGCCTCTTTGCGAATGTAATGGTTGTTTAGCACTGAAAGTTTTCAAGAAACACAAGAATGGGAATGTTTTGTGTGGTGAGTATGCCCTTGAGGTTTGGAGTGGGTATATATGGGGCGATTTCATACGTGCCTCTTGTTTCTTTCTTTTTCATTTTTTCTTTTTGAAAATGATATTTCAGCTTCTCCACTTTATTTTGTGTTACATTTTTTTTTTTTGAGCAAGTTATTTTGTGTTACATGACCGGCATATAAATACACGCTTATTAGCGAGGCTTGATCGAGTGTGGTATAGGTGGAACAAGATCTTCAATCACGTCTCCTAATGTCTCCATGAGTCAAACACCAGTAGTGCATTGAACGGTGAATTTATTCAGAACTAACCTTTTCCACATGAATCGATAATCAGCACGATCGAGACATTGAAACGAAAGTACTAGCTGAGATAGGATCTCCATCCTATATTGAGTCTAGATAAAGATCATGAAAATCCTAAAATAATACACTTATGATAAATTTACATTGCGTTAGTTTTTCGAGAAATTTTACTATCAAATTTATGAGTTGGATGACATGTGACAGTTGATGGGTATACTAATATGAGTTTTTACTCTCGTTTATTCCCCACTAGCCGCTTATTAGACCAAGTCAATCATTATTTAGGAATCCATGACATTCACCGTTGATCCCATTTATATCTATATAGCTCATTTAGTTTGACTAGTTGCATCTACCACATCATCTATGAACTAAAGGCCTATTTGATCAGATTATATTTGTTTCATAACCTTAATTAGCATTAACTTAATAGATATGATTAAATGAAAAATGTGATAAGTAAAGACAGGTCTCTTAATTCATCCAATAGTAAAATGATTGATGGCAATTAGAACTTGCCAACTGCTAACAACTATTGTTCTTTCTTTGATAAAAAAAAATATATTTATAATATAAAACTATTACATTTCAATTGTCCTCAGACAACCTTTTTTATCCTTTTTTTTTTATCACTTATTTTCTCAGTTGCATTGAACAGCCCTAAATTTATGCAAAATTCTCTTATGAGCTCATATGTGTCCAATCAATAGTTAGAGGTGTTAGATGTGTTAAGCTTTTTGAAGGAAAAAAATCAATATGTGAAGTCGTGGCCGATTATTATTGCATATAATAACCTATTTAAATATCTTTTTTTGACGTTGCTCTATAAATATATTTTTATTATACTCGTTCGGTAGAGTACTTCGTTGTCATCGTGTTGGCTACGGCAAATCTCAAAATTGACTTGACGTGTGGTCTTATCGTAATGCACAACGAAAAGACGAGAGCTACAATTAAATAAGCCCAACCTCAAAAAGTTCATGAGACATGAATCTGAAAAGGATTAAGCACTGTGAGCATCAAATTATTTTGGGTGTATTTGGTAATATTTCTGTTCAAAAATTATTTTAAAGAATCAAAATAGAAAAAAACTAATTTTGTTTCGGAAAACAATTTTTAAATAAAAAAAATGTGTTTGGTAAACTTGTTTATGAAATAAAATAAAAAAAGAATAGAAATACGTTTGGTAAACTTGTATAATTTTTTTGTTTTTTTTAATATTTTTTTCTTTTTTTTTCTTTTGGTCAGTTGCCGGCCTCGGCCATGGCTGGCGACCGGTCGATGAGGGCTAGTGGCCTCACCCAGCCACGGCGAGGCTTGCCGACCCTCGGCGAGGCTCCGCCTTCCCTTGGTTGGGAGAGCTTGAGCTCGCCAGATCCGACGAGGCTAAGCTTGCCCAGCCAAGGTGAGTCTGAGTCTCACGAGGGGTTGGCGACGCTCGGCCTCACTGGGGGCCGGCGACCCTCGTGGCTAATCGCCGGCCATGGCCAAAACCAACGACCGGCCAAAGAAAAAAGAAGAAGAAAAGAAAAGAAAAAAAGAGAGAGAAAAATTATTTCTCGAAAGTGTTCCAGAAACAAGAAACAAGTTTTTCTTATTTCTTGTTTCTGTTCCAAATTTGTTCCCGGGAACAAAAAAATAGATTTGGAACAAAAACGCAAACAAATATGTTTTTGTTCTTTTTTTGTTCGCCGGAACAAAAAAGCAGAAATTGTGTTCATAAACATAGGCCAGGAATCCAAACAAACAGGCCCTTTGTGGTCAGGAATCCTTTGCACTGGCCTGTCTTAAAACTTTAATTTTTTTTTTGGTGAATAAAAGGTACAAAATTAAGAAAAATTAACATCATAAATCTTTAATACTAATTTTATCACTAAGCAAAATATAAGATAATTTTCTAAGCAGTTGTAGGTAAAACGTAATATTCAAACGCTTCGTTGTACCAACATTAATAAGTATATCAACAGGCCGATTACCTTTTTGAAAAATATGATGAATTTTGAGGCCAAAATGGGAGCTCTATAACCTTATGATATCCTTAAGTAGTGCTAGACTAGTACCATCCACTACTCTCTCTATTGTTAACAACTTGGGTAATAATTTCGGAGTCCATCTCAATGATGAGTTTGTGGAAACCTTGTTACTTTGCAATGATAAGTCCCATCTGTAGTGCCCATAGTTCAGCCTATAGAGATGAACATATTCCAAGAAATGAGGTACAACCCCAAGCTAGTCTCCCCCTTCATTACGGAATAATCCCCCGACTCTTGCAAGTCCATAATTACCTTTAGACGCTCCATCTGTATTCAATATAATCTATTCTAGTTGAAGAGGATCTCAAGCAATCATAATGGGAGAAGTACGTAATCCACTTATAGACAAGTTGATCGTGAGTGAAGGAATGATTTCCTTCATGTGCAAAAGAATTACTTGTACAAGATTGGAAGGAAAAACAAAATTTTTTTGAGATAGAGACTTGTTTCGCCATTGCCAAAAAAAGCCATATGCTTATACCTAAAGTAGTACCCCAATCAAAGTGGGAGTAAAATCTCCCGACGTTAGCCAAGTTGAATTTCAACCAATGAGAAACGTTCATGGAAAAGAACTCTTCAAGACAATTTTGTGGGACGAGATCAACTCAAATGTTCCTAATGATTGGACAATCTTGCAAAACATGTAATGTTGGATTCACAACATAGACAGTAAGAATTACCTCTCGTATTGCGAGACATCTTCAATTCATTGGTTAATAAATGCTTATATACGCTGATAGCCAAGGGAATGTTCTAATACGTTGAGACCTGTCTTAAAAGTTACATGCTTGAGGAAGCTGTAATAGGGATCCCACCCATGGATATGACATCCTCCACTTACTGCAAGATGGACTTGATTGTGATTAGGCGGAGAGATCATAGATGGTGGAATGCATCTAAATTTAAGTTACACGACGATGTGATGTCACCGAATCATTCTTTATTAATTATTTTCATATTTGACATTTTTAGCATCTAGTATAACGCGCGATGGACAATTTATTCTAAAATAGTTTCATGGATTAATGATGTCATCATCGCGTGATAAAACTTTTTGGGTCGAGTTCGCGTGTGGTTCTGAAATTCTTAAAATTGGCACAACCTTTTGGAATTACCGTGACTAGGAGGTGCGACTGCCTCGCGGTGATCAATGACCACCGCGAAGGATTGCACAATCCACCGCAGTTGGGTGAGAGAAAATGGAAAATCTCAAGGGACCACCGTTGGGTGGCGCAACTGTGGCCAGCAAAGTAGGAAACATCTCTGTTTTTCTTCTTACTTTATTTTTTATTTTATTTTTTTAAACTATTGTGTACTATGTTTTGTTATCCAAGCTTTGCCCACCCTCAAAGCCAAGAAATTTGGGTTTCAATCTAGACACAACCGGATTTATCCCATCCAATGTGCATCACCAAGCGCTAGATAGGGCAACTTTGATCTTATCCCGCCTCTTATCTAGGCCATCAAGTGCAATTTAAGGTGACGTTTGATTATCTGAACTTGGATTGTGATATGATTATGATAAGATATGATTAGAAATCTTTCAAATATATTTTGGACTGTAAAAAAACTTATTCCATGTTTGGTGCAATTTAATATAGGATTCAAAATGTTTGAAAATGTCATTTGCTTACAGAGGTTATACTCTCCGGATCTAGGCCTGGCAAGCAGGCGTCGCAAATGCTGGACATTTTCCGACGTCGTGCAGAGAAAGCAAATCGCCTTGGGATGTGACATCGATTCTCAAGACTTGAAAATGGAGTCCACCACCTCCGCCAAGAGCACCTCCTTCTTAAGAAGCTCGTACTATGGGTACACAACACTAACAGTGCTTACTACGAATCACGATATTCACCGCAACACAAACAGCAAATTCCATTAACATCGCATCCCTTACCAATTGCTCGGTCAAGCAATTCCACAGCAAACAGCAACGAGCCAAGAGACAACACGCGAACTGACGCGATGAAATTGTGAAATTTCCCTTATAAATGATTGAGTCAAAGAGGAGCTTATGGTTTGAGGATCAAGAATGAGAACCTTCATGCCGGATATATCCTGCAGCATCTTATAGACGTAATCTCGCACGGTCGAGACAATCACTAGTCACCATTTTTGCTGGAGCTCCTCCTCCTTCGAAATCTTTCGGTTGTTATTTCAAATTCTCAAATTTTAGTTGAGGATAGGATCACACGTCGAACCAACACAACAAAATCAAGTGATCACCGTCCAGGACCAACATAAGAATGCCCAAAACTTCATGCATTTTGATTTTTTTTTCTTCATCTTCTACTTTTTCAAAGACGAGTTTTCAGGCCAGTTGATTTTGGGTTATTCATCATTGACAGCCGCTTTGGTTAGATGGCCATCGAAGGATGATCGGCTGAACGGCGTTGGTGGTTGGAAGTAAGGATGATTGGTTGTCAATGGTCCAACGAAGCCGGACTCCATCACTCTTTCTTTTCTTTTTAAAAAAAAAATTATCCATTCGGATTTATCCCATCCCATAACCCAGATCTCTTATCTGGCATTTTATCCGGGTATATTAAAGTAAATCTGAGTTTATCCAATTCAGAAGATGTTGTCAAACTAGATAGAATATTTTGTTATCCTATCTAAACATAAATTTGGACTACCAAACACGGTCTAAAGGGTTAAGGAAGCTATTGAGAGTCGAATTGCACAATTGCATATAGAAACTACTTAGATCTCTCTATTCGTGCTTCTGAATTTTGAGACTTGTAAGAGATAAGATTTAGACACTTTCAAAAAAAATTGACACTAAACTGATGGTTCATAAAGTCTTCTTAAAGTGACCGTTCTTATATTTTCGGCACAAAGCATTCCAATTTGTGTGGTGCACAATTCGTTAAATGCATTTATTTTTTCACATATTGAGAAATTGGCGGCTAAATTGGTCCCCAAACGTGTAGTACTATCGATCCTTGCAGTTGATCGAAGAGAATTGGTACATTACCACAAAGTTCCAAACGTTATTATTTCATCTTAAAATAGAACAATTTCAGAGAAAAACAAATGCATAATTTCGAGAGGTGAAGAAAATTTGCTTACTTCCCTTTTTGTTGTGATTTTAAACGAAATTACTTGGAGAGAATCTTTGCTCAATGATTTTGCTTTTGAGTCTAACAAAATTAAGAAAAAGACTGGCAAAACTAGAGCATATATTTGTGCTTCCACTTTTGGCTCACGATATCGTTTGGTCAAATTAAAAAAGTGTAGAGCCAAAAATCTACTAATAGTCAATGAACGAACGATTTAGTTTCAATTTTTTTAATAAGCTTCCATCTAATTGACTCCGGCAAGCCACGCATATATTTTGACAGATTAAGTCATAAAAGTACTTTAAGTACAGTGCTTTTTAAAGATCATGGTACTTAAATTGTGCCATATAATAATGATTGTGACACTGAAGCCATCATTATCCTGATTTTTAAAGCACCTGTCACCCGCATCACGTAAATAATATGGTTTTTAGAACTTAAATTGCTTAGCAAGTGTCCCAAAATATTCATTTAATCAATGTCCAATACATCCGCATGCGAACAGTGCATGGGCCATGCAGAGATCAATATCAATTGGGGACCAACTAACTTGCCGTCCTGAAAGTTAATGATTGTCGACTTGTTAGCTTTTTGAATTAAATGATTCTTTTGTATACGTCCTTTGTAAGATATTAAAAAGTCGGCCCTCATCCGCACCTTAGGACTCATATGTAGAAACACTTACAAGGTAGAGATGGGTATGGAGCTCGAAAAATATACTACACCAATAAAGGGGACAAGATATGTGGGTATTGACACGTTAAAATAATGGACACTGCTTATCCGCCCACCACATTAATGGTTAGGCACAGGTAGCCTCTGTTAGTTGGAAATAGCCTCTACCTTAATGAGGAACCATATAACCATACCATGGATCTAAGGTAGGCCCCTTGGAGAGACCAATTTTCGCGCCGGGGGGGGGGGGGGGGGGGGGGGGGGGACTTCTTGTCCTAAAAGTTAATGATTGTTGGGTGTTAGCTTTTTGAATTGAATGATTTTCTGTATCCGTCCCTAGCAAGGTGTTAAAAAGGTACATCTTGGGGTCTTGTCTAGACCTCAGGATCTCTTAAATGTGAAAAATACTTAGAGGATAGAGTAGGTATGGCGCTTGAAAAATATATTGTCTTAATGAGAAGAGATTATGTGTGCAAATATTGATATGTTAAAATACTGAACGCAACTTGGCAGCCCACTGCATTAGCAGATAGACATAGGCAGCTGTTGGTTAGAAACAACCTTTAGCTACGTGAGGAAGCATGTAAGCACACCAAGGATCCAATGTAGGCGCCCCGGAGAGATCAATATCAATTGGGGACCAACAAACTTGGCGTCCCAAAATTCAATTATTGTTGGGTGTTGGCTTTCTGAATTAAATGGTTTTCCCTATGAAAAAGGCCTCATTCAATAATATATAATCCTCAATATCAACGTTCAATGATATATAATCCTCAATTTCAATTCAAGGTTGTGGCTCGCCCACGAATCTATCTCTTTCTTGTCTTCCATAATGTCATGTAATAGTGACGACCATACGGCAATTATTAGTTGCTTAAAAACATCAATCCAACGTTAATTGAGGCTACTTCCGATTAGTTATTAACGTTTTGTAATTGTGTAATACATGAGGTCAAAATGAATTTTGAGTTTTCAATAAATTTATTAATGCTAAAAGAAATTGGCTCAAAATAATTTGGACTAATCAGAATAACCAAATTAGTAATTTTATGGAACAATTGCATGTGTTACGAATTTAATTTTTTAGATTTTTCGTTCTTTAATCAAAATTTTGCGAGGAAAGAGTTCTTTCAAATCACCTCCAAAGAGTGTCAATCACAGAGTATCCCCATATGATGGATATCTCCATCGGAATGTGATCCCTTGGTGGCCCATTGACCCTTTAAAAGATGGTTTGATTGTCGCATGTTGAGACACGTTACACTTGTCATGATGTATCACCACTTATCATAATGAGTTCACACTTGTCGCAATTAGGCCACTACTTTTCGATGATCACCCATTGAGCAATTGAAATCAAATTAAAACAATCTGATAATCAAGACAAAGTCTCGAGACTAGAATTCATACCTAAGTCATTGGTTTCACTATCAATTTGAAACAGAACTCTCAACATGCGATTATCTTTCCCTGATTTCTTATCACAACCGTACATGACGTAGGAATGAAACATTTTTCTGCCCGAGTTATCAGGTGCAGAGTACATGAACACAAGAGAACGCTTTTATCAGCCCAGTCTAACCATCCGATGGGGAATTCTGAGTATGGAATTCTGAGTAAACATACCTTGTTACTGGAATGGAGCCTTTTATACCTCCTATGAAGGGTGACGCCATGAGTTTTGCCGAGGACAGGCGGATCACATAATTCCATCCTTCAACAACATTCCTATAACAACGCCTTCGTGAGTTTTGCTAGATGATGAGTGATGGTTTTTATGATGGGCTTAAGGCCCGTCCGCCCATGTTGGGCCTAAGAACCCAGCCCGCAAGATAAGGGCCCATGGAGGAACGGTTGCAATGTGAAAGTATGCGTTGAGGGGTTATGTCTTTTGAGATAGATGTTACGTTGAGACGTTGCGTCTTTTGGAGGAGACGCTTCGAGGGAAAGATAAAAAAGAAAAAGGAACATACTTTTTAGTGTACGTACGTGAAACTCTCTCTCCTCCTCCAACGTAAGACAAAAAGAATGCTCAAAAGCAAAAGAAAAGTACGTCTTTTCAAAGTTTCTCTCTCCCTTGAACCAACAGTATGCTCCTTGGCAAATCGGGATCAGATTCTTTCTCAAACTTCAACGTTGGTGTTTAATCTGCGGCTAACAAGGTACGCTCGATTCCGTGATGTGCTTTAGGATCGGTGATACATGTTCTTTCTAGGTTCGTCTTCCGCATTCGTTTTAGGGATTCGATTTTGTGTCGAATCCGGTTTTCGATAATCAGATATTCCCAACAATGAGGAATTAGTGCGGTCCCAACTGAATACCTTCGCTCTTATAAGCGGGGCATTGCCTCCCGATGATACTTTGGGAGCATCTAAAGCTTTTTCTCTACTGGATTTGCTTCTCTCGACACGACTAGAGCCTCTAAAGGAAGCTGTTCTACAATCTACTACATTGTGCGTTGGGAGGATCTTACAGATCTTCGACACAGAGAAGAAAATGACAGTGGCTTGCTTTATCCTGAGAACAGGAGACCCAACGTCCTTCCTAATTCGTATGTTCATCCTGGATATCCCAACAGAGAATCTTGGGAGTGTCAAAATCACTGTGCGGTGGAAAAAAGTTCACTTCATTCCTGGACTAAAAGAAGGTTGATTTTGGCTACTTCTTTTCAATCATATGGAAGTTGCAATCCAAAATAATGAGAGATCCGTAGATGAAAGTACTTTCAGCCTTTCAGCCAAAAACTTCACTTGACAGACAAAAGGCAGGAATCAGATAACAATTTCATAAGCTGATTAGTCAAGGAAATGAATCTATGGCAAAGCTATTCATCCCTGGAGGACCATTAAGGGCAGCAAATAGCTTTAAGTGTGATTGCCTTTTACCTAAGAAGCAGCAACAGATAACGTTCTTTAGATCATAAGTCAAGAAAGCAAAGGCTTTTGAATGCAAGTAGATATTTTTCCATTTCAAAAAAATGCTGAATGTCATTAGCTGCTACCCTGCTCAACAGCAATGACAGCACTTTTCTTGATGCATTGACTGGAATTAGCTGGGCAACAGCTGCAAGTAAAACCGTGGACGTACAAGCAAGGTTATTTAGGATGTGGATCGCTCTGGAACGTGGAACAAAAAGGCAGAAGGTGGAACATCCTTTTCTCAGATCTTGTACTTGAACTAGGATGCAAATATTCAGTTTTTTTAGGACTATATCGACAGTATTATGTTTGCTGCATAGTTAAAAGACTCCATTGACATTTGTCGCTAAAATACATGACAGGTCATAAAGTAATATGCAGTTCAGGATCGGTTATTTAGGGGTCAAAATCGCTAGTACAGCATAAAAGGAGCAGTGCTTCCATTGTGGCTTGACTGTGAAGAAAGAATTAGTGTTATCCAGCAACTCTGCCTTGAACTCAACAATTATTTATTTGGAAATGTAGTACAGAACTTTCATCCATGTTTTAATTCAGGGAGGAACCGGAGGGGCTTTCCAAGAGTATTGAATTTCATTTTTCTATTCACCAGTTGTTTTGAGAGTGGACATGATGCACTAAATGTGCAATCATCATAGATTTTCTAAATCTTTTGAAGGGGTATTTAGATGTTTTTTCTTCATCGATCTAGGTCAAATAAAACACTGATCGGAGAGGACAGTAGCCAATGCTTTTGTAAGTACAAAATTCTCCTTAGCCCAAAAAGAAAATAAATTAGGACTCCAAATAAGAAGTGATGACAAATCAGGATTGCAGAGGCCATGGCTCATGTAAAGGATGCTTGCGCTGTCGAAAATGCTAATATAGGATGACACTAAACAGCTTCAAACGCAATGAAAATAAAGAGCAATCAAACAAGAAAAAAAAAAAAAAAAAGCCACCAGAACGATAGGACTGAGATCAAAACTCACCAAATGTAGACTGTCTTCGGCAACAAATAGAACTCCCTTGGTGCACTCAGCCGAACAAACTGGAGTTACATGAGTTGAAGGTCGAAAAGAAATTGATGTAAAAAACAGGCTGTGCCTTGCTGTTTGCAAGAACCAGGGTCTATCATTGAGAGGAATCCAGAGAATCGCTCAAGGGCACCAGAAAAAAACAGGAGTTATGCCGATTCAATGATTGGCTATTTAACCTTCCCAGATTAAGCACCAGTAGACATTCCTAGGCTGAAATAATTTGCCTTTATCTCTGACATTGCTGCATATGCATTTCCTCCAGAAGAATTACTCGAAGAGTTGTGACATAGTAGCTCTGAAGAATTCGTTAATGAGACTGTCGGCCACTCAAAACGGAGAAGCATTCTATTCCTCATACCAGAAAGAACGCATAACTTGTCAACTAATACAAACCTTATGTCCTGGGGGATACAATGGTTGACTACACTGTCCATGATACTTGTTAACAGTATGGTCCCTGATGCAATCACTAGAAGGCCTCGATCAGGCATAATAGAAATAACTTCCACATAAGGCCTATGCGTGCTGATAACAATGATATTGCCAATATGAACTCCTTGAGGAAGAGATTTAGCATGCTTAATATTACTTCCGCTGGAATAGGAACAGGACTGTTCTTGTTCCAAGTAATTTGGAGGTACAGAAATGCGGGAAATTTCACTTTGACTATTAATGATAATTTAGCACCTGGGTCACTTAACAAATTTTTAAGTCTCAAAGCCTTGCAGAGAGACTCTACAATTCCCATCAAAGCTTAGTTCTACCAAAAATGTTTCTCAATCTTAAAATCTGCTCTAACTTAGTTGAAGGATGAACTGCAAAACCTCACAAGCTCTCTACCCCACTCGTAACCGTCTGCTTCTTCCCTCCCACATTCGTCCTACACTTTCAGAGTATCTATCATATCGAAACCACTAACCTCCTCGAGCGAGCGAAAGAGATAGAGATTAAAAAAGGTTCTAAAAAGAGGCCATTTCACGCATATACATTCTCATTTCCATACAAGCCATCAGCACAATTCCAAAGATTAAAACTCTGCATGTTTGATTGCGAGTGAAAGTTTTCGTGATCATACCCACTTTGAGTCACAAGTGCTACTTTATATCTTGGTCTTTCGACTCCAAAATCTGAACTTCAGGTGCACTTAATTAGCTGAGAGAGAGAGAGAGAGATGAATTGAAGTAACCGCCACGTTCTCTGAACCTGAAACACAAGCACCCAACAAAAAGAAGCAAAACACCCAAAAAAAAAAAAAAAGTCAACTTTTATTCATCACATAATAAACCTCAAAGTAAATTCAAAACAATCTAAGCATGAAGAGATTATCATAAAATTGGTAGAACCTCATACAGGAGAATCGAACGGCATGAAAATTTAGGAATGGAATGCTGGATAACGTACATTGAGAAAAAGCCCAGCTCAAACTCCATCGAGGACAGACAAGTATTAATGCATAGATAAGGTAAGGGGAGGATTTCGAGCATGTTCGAGAATGTTTTTGAGGATAAGTTGAAAAACAAGAGAGGTGGTGGTGGGCATTATATCTGTTCTTTTACTGTTTCTATGTTCGTTGTTCGATTCATGGTGTTTCTTTTCGGGATTTGACAGCACCATTTGAGACCCCACCTCTTTCTGATACCAGTAATCTTCTCGAGCAACTGCTTCCACCACACTTGTGAAACAGACAAACCATCGACCCTAAAATCTCATTTTGTCCTTTTACCCACAACTTCGATGCCGCAAAGGGGGAGAAACCCACCAGGAAAGAAGAATTGCAGGGAACCCCGAATTGCGGATTTGCTATCGAGAAAAAGGGGAAGCGAGAGCACGAGCAGTCCGTACGCAAACGATCTTTGACTAACAGCCACGCTCAATCGAGCGACAAAGTGAGAATCATCAAAGAGAGAGAGAGCGAGAATCCTCTCCAGCGAACGATGCAAGGAGGAGGAGGAGAAACGAAACTTCACGAGAGAGAGAGAGGAGTGATAGAGATGAGAAGATGTATGTGAAGAAGTTTTAAAAGGGGTGAGAATTGATTGCGTTTTTATTTTTATTTTCGGAAACAAAAAATAACTTTTTTTTTTTCATTTCTTATTTCTATTCCAAATATTTTCTGAAAATAAATTTATTTCCAAAAATAAAAAAACTTATCAAACGGCTGTCTGTGCTTCCGAAAACACAAGAATAAAAACACTTATTCCTAGGAGTATTACCAAACGTAATCTTAAAGTATTGACATACGTATACAACTAGAAAATTTTGTAACTTTCATATATATATATTTGCCTAATAAATATGCCTAAAAATTGCAGCCAATGGCAGAGAATAATTAGGCATGCGTAAGAGCGTGCTAGATAAAAGTAATCTAGTATTGCAAAAGTGATGTGACATAGAACATTAACATTAGGTAGATTCTTAGCTAGTTGATTTGAATTTCTCAAGTGAAAAGTGAGCATATTTGAATTTGTTACAGGGCACAGGGATTGAGCTTCCGTGCAGCCACTTCGCAGGACGAAGCATGGGTCAAAATGGAAGCTTGAGATATCGTGCGCATCGATGTAACTTGGATGCACTTTTATCCAAAAATTTAAATTTTCTTCATCTTTTTTGCATTGTTCGAACCCGTTTCTCAATTAAATATCTTTTTATTTTAGGGTCCGTTCGTTTCCAAACTGAATTCGATTGTCATCGTTAGTTTAATAGAAAAATCTTAGAATATTTTTAAAACATGATCACATTTTGATACATAAATTGCTCATAAGTTAGAAAAATCACATTGTGAGTTTGCAAAGAAAAATATAGAATCACATTATAATATTATTGTAGCAACCCAAAAGTAAAAATAATTCCTCCTGATTGGCATTGGGACGGTCCATTTTCTTAGTTGCCGTTGAAAGGCGTCCATGCTAAAAATGCAAAAGAAAAAAAGAAAAGTCTCTGGAATGCCCAAAATCACATATCAAACTAGCCCGAATTAAGATGCTCGGGCCTGAAGTAGCCCAGTCTGGCCTAAAATGTTTTAAACAAATAAGAAATATCTCGAATTAGAAAAAATATAAAATACAAAATTTAGAGATGAGTCACTTATGATTTGTGAACATGTGTGATGTTGTAGAAAACAATAAATTAATCACCAAACTTCGGCTGAGTCATAAAATATTATCTCGTGATAAAGTTAAAGATATGTGAACTTCATTTCTTTTGATGAAAGTTATGACTTTTAAGTTAGTTTGTTTTAGTCATTTGATATTTGGGTGCTAGAGTTTGAAATTTGCTAATGAAAAATATTTTAAAAAATTAAAAAACAAAAGAATTATGGGCTAAGGTCCGACCGGTTCGACTGAACCAAGTAATTTTGGTAAGGGCCTCTTTTTTTTTTTTTTTTTTTTTCCCACCTTTCTTTGAGCCATGCTAACTATTGAGCTGAGCAAAGTCCGGCTTGGTATGTTTGGGCCGGACCCAAAAATGCCTTTAGGATCGGCTTGCATCCCCAGTCGATGCCAAACTAGTATGACCATAAGTACGATTATATGACAAACATGAAACTTTTTAAATGTATGTATACTTGTATACAGTTGCAGTCGGTAGATGCAACAAAATTGAGAGAGAGAGAGAGAGACGATTTTCTAGGCCAATTGGGCATTGTATAAACGTACACGTAAATTTCAATAAACTTTAATTTATATATTGCGAAAGAATTGCGGCAAATAAAAGTAAACAATGAGGTACATGCACGTATCAGGGTGTTTGATGAAAGTTTTCCCATGTTGAAGAATTGATATGATTTATAACAATGAATATATGTAATTTGTTCATAATCTATCGATTAAAGTTTTAAAGTGAAAAGTAGGCATAATCATATTTGTCAGTGTATGTATGGACTCAAGCTTTTGATCAACAACTTGTCATATGAGACATGTGCTGAAAGATGGCTCGAGATGCTACGTGTCTTAATATGTCCACTTTCATTTGAAAACTTTGGGTCATTCCTTTGCCCGACATTGTTCGAACCAAATTCCCAACAAGATGTATTTTATCTTTCTAGTTCACTCTCTAGATTTTGAATCTTGCATTGAAAATTCGCACTATATAATTTACAAGGATATTTTTAAATAACATTATTCACATTGTAACATTATTAAAACAACCCTTAAGTTACAGTAACTCCCATTGCACAGCACAGGTCCTTGACTAGTCCACTTTTAAATTTGCACTTAAGGGCAAAGGTCGATGCCAAACAAGCATGTTATTCCATGAAGTATCAAAAACAGATTGGGAATATTTTCTAGTCTATATACTTCTATGTTATTGCACCCACTGAGATGCAATGATTAAGAGAAGAAGACACCCCCCCCCCCCAATTTTTTTTTTTTTTTTTTTGCAATAGTCTAAGCCAATAAGTCATGATATAAAATTTCATAGATTTTGACTAAGTTTGAGTGCAGGGAGGATGTTGTTTCGTCTTGGGACCGATTCTCGACAATGCTGTTGTCTCTTATCGATGTATGTCGTTGTCGATAGAGAAGACACCAAGGGATTGCAGAACAAGAGGAAACTCCCTTACAATGAGGCTGTCAAAATGGCCCGACCCTACCCAATCCGAATACGAAAAAGGGATATATAGGAGTCACGTCTTAATATTGTTTGAGTAAACGACGGGTAGGGTATATGTTTTGGGTTGGGTTAGGGTCATAATATTGTTCGACTCCAAATGCGTTACTTCTTGTCTTAGTGTCCGTCTCTCTCAGTTCAAATGCAAATCTAAGCTGAGGGCGACGCCCTTTGACGCTCGACAACTTTGCTGTCTCCGCCTCAAGCCCTTGTGATTAAATCCTCCTTGTCGACTCTGTTGCCGTCAACGGCTCTTCCTCCTCTCTCTCCCGGCACACGCTCTCCTCTTTGCCGTGGCCACCAATGACCTGACCAGGTCCGACCAGACCTGATTGCTCGGGTTATTTGCTGTTTGGGTCTTAGGTTGAGTCGGATCAAGCACACTCCTATAATATTTTGTGTCGGGTGGGGTATCATAGAAACCCAGCCTGGCCCAGCCTGGCCCGGCCCGACCCATCAACACCCTTACCTTGCATTTTTGGACGGTCTTGATTGTTTTGTAAAGCGTGCAATTTCTGACTAGCAGTCCAATGCTCCATTTGAAGCAAGAAAGGCTTTGAACTCGAATGTTAATACATATCCCATTAGGGAAATGACTTCGTGACTACGGCTATCGCCTCTAGGCAACTTCCCCCGGCACCATGAACAAGCTTCTCATCTCATTCCACATGCTACGAGTACGACCATTGTCTTATTCACCGTCAAGCACGAGAAAATTTTTCTCATTGTTTGTTAAGTATCGCAAATGAGTTTATAAGAGTGTGAATGATAATCATTACGATCATAAATTGATTTGTAGAAGAGAAATATATTTTTCTTTCTCTATTTTCTGGAAGAGTTTTTAGGTAAAAATTTGTGTTTGATAACGATGCAAAATTTCTATTCTCGGAATAGAATTTCATTTGATAATACCAAATTTCTCATTCTCGAGGGGTGGAGGATGGCGGCAGTAGCAACCGGTGGTGACCGGCTATGATAGACGACAAAGGACGAGTGATGAGAAGAATGTTTATTTCTAATTTTTGTTCCAAAAATAGAGAAGTAAAAAAATTTTACTTCTCATTTATGTTCCAAATCTTTTTTTTTTTTGGATTAAAAATTTGTTCCATAAATAGAAAAATAAAATTGCATCACCAAATGGATTTCTATTCCAGAAACATGTTTGAAATAAAAAAAAAATTGTTTTGGAACAGAAATAAAATGGTTCTTTGGCGTGCCCTAATTTTTCAATGTCCTAGACATTTAATAGTAGCTAGAATTCTTGTCAAGCTTGACTGATAGAATCTCTCGGGATTTTTCCGAGAGCTCCTTTTAGATCAAAATCAATGGAAATGGATACCCATATTCCGAAATCAAATTGTTCTTGGACCTTTTCGTCGTTGTGCATAGCTTAACAAGCACGATTTTGCCTAAGCTCCAGTCTTAATTATCGGAGGGCATGCCATCCAAGTTGGCTCGGACCACTCTCTGCGATGATGAAAATGAACGATGCGGCTATTTTCTTTTCTTGCCTTTGAAAAAATAATAGGGCATCTCGAGAGAGCTTCAAGAACGCAGACGAGAAAGGCCCACGTTGTCTCTTCTTTGGCAGGTGATCATAATGGCTATACTAAAAATTGTCCAAACTAAAATAATCATTTTGCTTTACAAGCAATGGACCGAACATTAAGGTTTTAATATGGTGCGAGTTGATCATTTTTCCTCTAGAATATATTGATTAATGGTTGTCTCTTCGTTTTTTCGCTTTCAAGCTACAATCCAGGATATCGATTTGGCTGAACCTACGGACCGCGCCCCCTCGACCTCATTTTCATCTTCAGGATGTTTTATTCCAATCATACGTTCAACTAAAACAAAAAGTGCTCGAGAGAGTAAAACTGACAAACGCTTTGAGCGCTTTGAGCAGATAATATTAACTTTTTGTTAATGTAATTAGCCGTTGTGCATTCATATTCATAAGTCCACTCCAAGGAGCAAAAGGAAAAGCAAAACATGATCTTCTTATACAGAAGTTAAGTTATAAAAAAAAAAAAAAACCGAAAAGGATATGGCTTTAAATGCATTATTCCTAGGAAGCTCCTTCGACAGGAGCAATTATAAAAGGATCTTAGTAACTGACACTAATATATGCAGCGTGGTTTCATTCATTGTCCATAAATGAGAGATAACTATTGTTCCAACAGATTTAATAGAGCTAATGCTACAATTGATCTTATACAATGCGAATAAGGCATTTTGTCAATAGAGAAATCTGCCACACAAACAAACACAAGCAAATAATAAAGGACAACACTTATTAAAGGAAACAAAGTAATAGGTACAATTTCCACAATCATCGTCTTCGTGAAGGAATAGCTGAGTACACATTCAAATTCCAGAGATCCATGCAGCGTGGCAAATAAACCATGAGAGTTTATCTGCGTTCAAAAGAAAAAAAGAAGAAGAAAATAATGAACTTGACGTATTTATAACATAATATTTTGGCATGTATTGTGGTGTCATGCGAATTTTTCATTGTTGAATATTCTATTTACCCAGATATTTTTCAATAGTTATCAAAATCAACTTATATATGGATGTAAGATTCCTTCGGTAAAAGCTAATGTAGAAATTTTGTTTCGTATAAAAATATGTGGAAACTTTGGCTGTCTTAGGTTTTTCTCAAATTTTTTAAATAATAGAATCATGACTCCGAAGAGACGTGCATCCGAAGTGACACATGGAACCGTACTTTTTATATGTTGTGCACAATGTTTGATGGCCCACATTATTTTTCAGCAAGGTGCTGATGGTACTGAAGTAGTGAATCTGGAAAATTTTCATCCTTCCACAATAATAAGCATCAAAAGACAAAGTATCCTTTCAAAACATTACATTAGATTCGAGTTTCCAAGTTAAAGGAGAAAACGATATTTCATCATAGGGAATCAAATCTCAATTTCAATATGCCACGGGAAATTTGGAAATTGAGATTTGTCAAAAGTTGTCCAAATATATAGCTAAGCTGTCAATATTATGAATGTGCAAAATGCATTATTCTCTAATCCTAACTTTTGTCTAGTTAGGAAGTCAGGAAAAGAAATATATAAGAAGGGAGTCTCAATATACATGGCTATATTACATCTAAGAACGAGGAAGAAATGAGGAGTGAGGCAGATTGATGTGTACCTACCACTCAGTCCATTGTACCCATTTAAGATCAAGTTGGATTCGAGGAACGTGAGCAATTTTGGACCAGTCTTCGCCAATTGTTTGTTGACATCTCCTGCTCAATTCACCACAATGTTCGATGCGTACTTCTTTGAGGGCAGCGAGGGATCGGATTTCTTGCGGCATAGATGATAAGTTGGGACATCGGATCAAGCGAATTTCCTTGAGACGTGTATGATTAAGCAGCCATTCGGGTATTGCCATGAAGCTCGGGCAATCATAGAAGCAAAATGATTCCAAAGTGCAGGCACATTCATTGAGACATTGAAGCAGCTCCATAACTTGCTCGAAATTTGTTATTGACAGACAACGAAGACACGAAGGAAAGCTGGACTTTTTCTCTGGGATCAACATAAGCGACGAACTTTCAATAAGCAAACGCTCTAGGGAGGTCAATTCCTCGAAAGGCACCGATATTGGTCTCCCACAATCTACAATTTCCAATGTTCGAAGGCGAGTTAGTTGGCAGGTCCCTTCGAACAAAACTTGGAGATTTTTGCATTCGTGGAGTCCCAACGATTGCAAGTTTTCTAGATATTGTATTCCGCTTTCTTGTAGACTCTTTTGCTTTGTTGTTATAGATAGAAATCTAAGACTGACAAGCCTTTTCATGTTTTTGGGCAACTTGCCTAGCTTCGTGCAACCATTGACATTTAACTCTAGCAAGCTCTGCAATTTACATATTGCATTTGGTAGCTTCTTTAATTGCTTGTTCTCAACGAGACGTAACGATCTCAATTGCTTCAAGTTGCATATGGAACTTGGCAGCTCTTCAAAGCTACCATATGGCAATTCGAGACGTCGCAAGTGGCTACACTTGGAGATGCATGTTCTAGCAAAGTTTCTAGTAATGACTCCATCATCAACTTCGTATTGAAACATAATTGCATGCAACCTTTTTGCAGTTTTCTTTCTCAGAAAAGGTGGGACTCCATCATAGTTTGAAATTTCGTCTAATGAAGCAGCAGAGATGGAAACATACCGAACTCTTTTTGAAATCTCTGTAGTATCTAAATCAACAATAGAGCAACAATTTTGTGCCACACTCATTGCAAGAGAATGGACTAGATCGTGCACTTTAAATGACAATATTAATTCGGACTCATCAACATCCTGGATCAAAGATCTCCTCCACAAGTCTTTGACGTACTCAACACCAACGTCTTCCACTGCTTGTTTTTCCCTTGCCGAACTAATGAGTCCAAAAGCCATCCATCGCCTTACTAAATCTGTGGTCAAAATTTTTGTTCCTATGGGGAAAAGTGATAAGATGGGAAAACATTGTTTTAAGTGAGATGGTAAATCATCATAGCTAAGCTTAAGTACCGGTAGAATGTCCTTTTCTACTTCCATTAACTCCCATGTTTCGCTATCTCTTATATATGCCCAATATGTTTCCTCGTCCTTTTTATGAAGTAGACTCCCCAAAATTATCAGAAGGAGAGGCACTCCTAGTGATTTTTTAACAATATCATTTCCAATCTCAAGGAGTTCAGGACGAGGCTCCTTTTCCTTCTCGCCAAATGCCCATTTTTTGAATAAGGCCATAGAGTTTTCATCAGAAAGACCTTTTAGATTATGTGCTGGATGAGTACCCATTATAGAAGCAACTTCTAAACTACGTGTTGTCACAATTATCTTGCTTTCACTAGCTCCTACGCTTAGCAAATCTCTCAATTCTTTCCATCTACGGCGGTCATTGCTCCATACATCATCCAAGACAAGTAAATATTTCTTGTCTTTGATGGTGTCTTGCAAACGGGTTTGCAACTGTTGAATATCGAAGTTACTCAAACTTTGACCAGTTGCATCTTGGATAATTCCTTCAATAATTTTCTTTAAATCAAAGTCCTTTGGCACACACACCCATAATCGCAACTGAAATTGCTCTCTCACACCATCGTCGTTGTAAACTAATTTAGCTAGGGCCGTCTTGCCCAAACCTCCTATTCCTACAATGGGAATCACCGAGAGGTTTTTGTCATCTATTGGCTGCATCAACATCTCAATTATCTTTTCTTTATCGGCATCTCTTCCAATGACATCGGACTTGTTTACATATGAGTAAGTCATCTCTCGTGAGTGCATTTGTGCCCCACCATTGTTAGCACTCCGCACACAAAGATCAAATTGATCTTTCTCAGTAGCAATTCTAGATAATCTCTCCCTTATCTCCTTGACTTTATGACTGAGTTTTGCACGGAGTATTAGTGGATTAGACAGGGAAAAGAAGTGGAGTACCTTCCCTTTGATGCCCCCATACTGACTTGTCACCTGCTTCCTTAAGGCTTCGCACTCGACTTCATCGAGCACATCCTCCGCATCATAAAATACATGTTGGAGCCCATCTAACCACACTTGCAGACGGTGGTTCTTCGCCTTCTGCTCCTCCGCATCCAACAGCACTGCCTTAATGGCAGTCAACGTCTCTCTAAGCTCCTGAATCTGATTTTCAAAGTCGAAGATTGTGATGGCTTTTTGGAGCGCCGGTGACGCTATCTTCCCTAGCACACCCTCCGCAATGCTGAAAAGGAGCGATTCAGCCATGCTGAGGGATGAGGACACTGACTCTTGCTTTTGGTTTGAGAAGAAAACGAACACACGATTTCTTCCTTTTGTAAGGTAGTTGCTATGATGAGAACTTACTTATAATAGGATGAAAGAGAGGTACTTTTCTTACGAGTGGCCTGCAGGTAAACACGAAGATGCTTTCTTCCTTCTTTTATCTTACTTTCCTGGAAACAACAAAGAATCGACATTACTTCAAAGATCCAGCAGGTTCTTGTCTATTCTTTACTTGCGTAAGTAATTTGCTTAAATCATGTCCTTCCTTAAAACAAATGGACCCTCAATATATATATGTATGCATGTATGTATGTATGTATTCTACCCTTTTTATATGGTTCACGCGGCAATTCATTTTAAGAGATGATTCAGAATAATGAGAAGGATGCGAAAAGAATTACTGATTAAACCGGAAGAAAAGGTCAAGTTGGCATCCGAGAGATCAATAAAAAGAAAGATGGAACGACAGAGAAGTATTAAAGGCTAATTCTGCCTCATACCATTTGAACCAAAAGGCTCTCTCAGTTTCTGTACTTTAATTTAAAACAAGCTATTGGGAGCTCCAAGGCACGTAACTTTTCTTCCATGCCAATTAAAACAAGCAAAGAATCACCAGACTTTGTCCGGACCATGGAACGATCTCTTTCGTGATGTCTTGGTTCATCATTTTTAAAATTATTAATTAATAGAATCCAATATAGCTTTGATGCCAAGTAAAATACTGATACTCCAATTTCGCCCTGTTTCACGGAGATATTTCAATTTTTCCTACAATTCTTTTTTTTTTCTTTTTTGGTAATATTTGATCGTCCATCCAAGACTTAGTATTAATCTCTTTCCAATGT
This sequence comes from Eucalyptus camaldulensis, assembly GCA_019915185.1. NCBI lineage: Eukaryota > Viridiplantae > Streptophyta > Magnoliopsida > Myrtales > Myrtaceae > Eucalyptus > Eucalyptus camaldulensis. Next base: position 19,895,085 of record JAHSVA010000005.1, read on the forward strand.
CGTCTATAAATAAATAGGCCTATCTTGTTAAAGAAATGATTGCTAATCTTTTCAGCATCGGCATATCAAACTGCTCTCTTATCTCTGATCGACGTCTTGCTCCTTCTGTAATTATTTGTCTATCTATTTTAAGAGATGATGACTTAGAACATATCTAAAGTGGAAGAAAAGAGAATTATTGTGCCAAAAGAAAAACCAAAGATGGCGACTTAGACTCATATGTAATGGTAATTTGATTTTTCATTGGATTGAGGGATCGAGAGCCCTCAAGTCGGAGACCCACCTTCTTGAGTCACATTACAATTGTCGTATGCCAAGGGTATACCATCGTAAAAAGTCATTCCATCAAGTTACATTGTAGAGCAAACTAATTGGGGTTGGTATACGTTAAATTTCTCTCTCTCTCTCTCTCTCTCTTTTATCCCCGTAGTGAGTGATAAAGACATCCAAACTTTTGATTCAATTAAGGTCCACCAATCACAAATGTAGGCAAATAGTCTCTTCCACATACGTCATGTGAGACTTCGGGCACAGAGTGGAAAGTGTGACTCATAGTTAATTTAGACACGCTCCATGACAAACACAATATATCTAACGTTTGCAAGTGTCTGGAAGGTATGTCTATACCTATATGCACATAGAATAATCCAAGTGAGAAGCAAGTATTTGCAATCATGTGGCTCAAAGACGTATTAGGTCTATCAAAGATTTTTGTTTTCTTGATTTATCAAGGATGAAGTTTAACATAAAAGTTGTGTATTTTTGGCAAATTGAAATTCATTTTAAGGTATTATGGATGACCACCAAAGTAGTTTTGCATTTATCACTTGAACGAGTGTATCTTATAATATTAACCAGTGCAACCGTGACTTCTACCATTGGAACCGCTACATTAAATCGGTATACACAAGGATAAGCTACACAGGACATTTTACACTTTTTGAGGAGCATCGTTTCTAAGCACTAGGAGAGAACAAAAGCAGTCAATCTTACTTTGAGAGCCACCTCTCTCTCTCTCTCTCTCTCTCTCTTTTTTCCCTTTTCTTTGTGTTGATCTCATGAGTCCGAATTGTTAAAATATGTCTCGAGTTTAAGCCCAATGCAAAATTACGAATATTCCGAATTGGATATGTTGTGGATGTTCGAAATCGAGCAAAGAAGATCCGAAGATCAACTTCCCAAATTTGAATCTGCGTTGAAGAGTCTGGCTACTAAAATAGGAAAGTCCAACTTTGACTAGGACTTGGATTTTGTTTAAAATATAGATATGTTTTGGATAAGAAACAAAATCCTATGAGAAGTTGGCAAAAGAATAAGGGTTTTACTTATATATAGACTTAAGGCCATGGGTGATAGATGTGGATCACAAATTGTTTTGAAGCGCCGCGTGAGTGCTTGGTGTTCCGCCGTTGATCGTGAAGAATTGGTCTTGAAGCGCCGCCTCGTTGTCGAGTGCTTGGGAGGGATTTTCTTTATCGTGAATTACATCCAAGAAGGTTTAGTGTTAAAGCCAATTAAATCTTGTGGTAAGATTTGCGTGTAATTCCTTCGTGAGATTGCTAAACAATGTGTGTGTTATTGGGTGTAATTGGGGCTTGGGAAACACCGAGAGAGTGTTTGAGTGACTTGAGTGTGTAATCTCCTTGTATCGCTTGATCTATAGTGAAATTCGCTGCTGCTCTCCCCGTGGACGTAGGTCTTTACGACTGAACCACGTAAATCTGGTGTCCGATATATTTTTTCTTCTTCCGTCTATATTTTGTTCGATCGCTCGCCCCATCACAACACTAACTTTGAACAATATCCAAGACATGATCACGTTATCATGCATACCATTAAAATAAAAAAAAATTCACATTATATAGTTCACAACAATGCATTCAAATAATATAGTTCACATTCTTATATCGTTAAAACAACCCATAAATAAAAATAACTTGCGCCCCCATGGCATAGATCTTCGACTAGGCTACTTCCAAATTTGCACGTAAGGGCAAAGGACGATGCCAAACTAGCATCTTGTTCCTTGAAGTACGAATGTGTAAAAAAAGGGGAAATTTCGTAGTCCATATACTTTTAAATAATTGCTCACTTGACGCCCTCAACGGTTCTCGTTGGCTTCTGGCAAGGGTGTCCTGGCTGACTGAGGGTCTCCTTGCTAGATCTAGTGAGGGCCGACCTCGGTTGTGGCCAATGAGGCGTCCTGGGCCTCCTCCTCATCAGCCATCGTTGAGGCTAGTGATCAGTAGAGGAAAATAAGGAAAAAAGATAAAAGATAAAGGAAATAAAAGAAAAAGGAAAAAAAGAAACAAATTCAGAAGATGTAAAAAAAATTTAAAAATCATCTGCATTAGCACTAGTCATGCTAGAGCGATGCTAATTGGAATGTCACGAGACTTGATCAATTAGTCAGAAACAAACTCTTTGTACTCAACAAGTAATGAGGCTTGATCGGTTAGTCAAAAGCTTGGTCTAAGTTTACGAACTTGAGGGAGGGGGCTAAACTGATAGCTGTGTTTAAGGGTTACCGACGCCAGGTAAAGAATTATCGCCAAGCATCAGGGTCGAATTACGAAGTCCATAGATGATCAACTACCGTAAATTCTACTATGTGTTGGATCGGAGAAAAGGGGAGAGAAATAAAGAACGGTGAGGGGTTGGAAGGTGGTCCGCCCCTCCAATTTGCGAAGGCCAGCTAGCCGTCGCTACTACTCGAGCAAGGGCTACTGCCCTTGCCACAGGCCCGGTGGCGGCCCTCCATCAGACCATCACCACCAATCTAGGCAAGGGCTATCAGGTCCTCATTGCTATCCCCAGTTCGTGAAACAGCACGCGCGTACGGCTTGATCATAAGCGGCAGCAGCCGGCCATCGCTAGAAGTAACGAGCCCCATCGCCTCCGAAAACCATCAACGAGGGACATGCAAATAATTGGCAGTAGATGGCAGAAAAGACTAGGGTATCTCATTGGATTCATGCCCGCTTGTTTGAATTTTATTTTCCTGGGATGGATTTGTCCCCTTTAGTTCTTTCATATTAATGGGGATTGGATTCATCCATTTGCTTTGCATGCATTGTATATTTTTGAAAGGACACTAATCACATGCGGCACACGATGGAGTCGAGACGTCATCTGTCTCACGATGTGGCAATTTCACCTAATGGCGGGCAGTGAACTTTTCAATTTTTAACACCCAAAATAGGAATTTATATATTATAACTAGGACATGATATTGCACGACAGAACTAAACCAAGAAATATTGCACCAAAAGGGCTATGTGGGGTACTAATCCTTTTACATTCGTAAGTGAACTTACCAGCCTAGATACTTAATTTTAATAGACCAGTTAACCTCTAGGTGATTGATCAACTTCGCCAAACAACTAGAACTATAAATTCTCAATCGATCTAAGAAATGATAGTGACGATCCTAGAACGATTTAAGGTTTGAATCGTAAGAAAGCAGCACGCCCTAGGGAAGGGGAAGGCTCTAAAACAAGGGATGGATTCTTGAAATTAGCGCTTCTTTTCAGTTTCGATTTTGAAAAGTCAAGGAAATTGCGGTTAACCCGAAGCGCTTGGAGTCTTCCTAAAGTCCAAAAGCATCGTCACATCCAAAGAAGTTGAACACCATTGACATAGAAATCATAAGCAACTCATGAAGTTCAAAGAGATTTGGCTGAGCACTTAAAAAAAATTGTGCAAAAATGTTGAAGAACATCTTTTGATATTACAGAATGTTCTAATAGTGAATGTTGTTAGAGATATTATTAGATATCGGGGTTATTATTTGATATTTCGTTGTATTATAAGGTAATTAGTTTTCTTTATTATGCATATTGTTTGAGTATAAATACTCTTCTATGATAAAGTATAAAGTCAAGTCAATTGAGTAAAAATATAACTTTTATTGATTCTCTTTCCTCTCTCTTGAGATCCTAAAATATCGAGCACCTCTGAGATAACTCTGTAATGGTGTCACGGTAGAATGCTGGCCACAAAGTTAGACATGGGTCATCACATGATTTTTATATTTGTTTTGCCATTCATAACGCTTGTGGTTGAAATATGACTGATATTATTACACGGTTATACGTCATTTCTCTAAAATATTATAGAGAACAATGGCAAGGTTTCCAAATCAACATTCTAATGGTGTTTCAATTGAGCCTCCAGACAAGACCATTGATCCAATTCGAATATATAAGTATTTATGCCAAAAAAATAACAAATTCTTTGTAATCATAACGAGGCTTGATCGGTTAGTTAGATACTTGGTGCAAGTTTACAAATTTGAGGGATGCGGCTAAATTGATAGCTGCGTTTAAGGGTTATCGATAGCTTTTAAGGAATCATCGACAAGCATCAGCGTCGCGTTACGAAGTCCATAGATGATCCACTACTGCAAATTCTACTATGCGTTGGACAGGAGAAAAGGGAAGAGAAGCGAAGAACGGCCAGAGGATGGAAGGTGCTCCGCCCCTCCAATTTGAGAAGGCCAGCTAGCCGTCGCTATTACTTGAGCGAGGGCTGTCGCCCTTCCCACTAGGCCCCATGGCGGCCCTTTGATCACCGTCACCAATCTAGGCAAAGGGCTCTAAGGTCCTCATTGCCCTCCCCAGCTTGCGCGATGGCTTGATCGTGGGCGGCAGCGGCCCGCCGCCACTAGAACTAAGGAGCCCCATCGCTCCCGAAAACATTTAACGAGGGACATGCAAATAACTGGCAGTAGATAGCAGACAGACACAAATCAAACGAGATTGTGTACTTAATTGCATGAAAAAAGTTTTAGAAACCGAAGTAGACACTTCGATGAGGTAAGGGGACCAAAGTGTATTTTCTTTATAATATATAAAATGAAAAATACATATGATAGATAAAAAAGAGGATCGGGATTGAACCATCGTCAAGATGTTCATGATTTTCTCAGTCCCGAATCAAAGAAAAGCCTCTCAATATAAACATCACCTTCGCACAAACTTAACTAAAAATAAATTGGGTAATATTGTTCCCGACTAAATAATGAGGCGGGCCAGCTCTAAGGAAGATTTTGATTTCTTCTCCTTCGTGCAAACCGGACGTCGATTGAAGTTAAAATTGTCCCCTTCAAGGCATCCAGAAGTAAAGGATAAGCAGTGAGCATCGGAAGGTGGCCTTGGGTCCTTAGTATTTTCACCTCGGAGGAACCATTCCCAATCTTGCTCTTCGTGTAATACGAGACCGACACCGGCACGACGACGTCCTCTTGGGATTGAATGATGGAGCACGGAACAAGCACTTTCGGCAGAGCCCATCTCAGATCGCTCAGGAACACGGTCTTAGCTACGCTCACCGCGATTTCGGGCTCTAGTCTTCCCAAGCTGCGCTCGTACTCCATCAGTGCACTCGTGTTGTTCAGGGCCATTACTTTCGGAGCGAAATCATGGACCCAACCTGAGTAATCCGCGCGCATTGATTGGAGTAGCGAGTCGATCGCTGTTTCATCGAAGCCTCCGACGTATCCTTCGGCGTTGAGGTACCTGTGATTCAAAAATATTTGTTAATAAAATGATTTTACAAGATCACTCAGCTATTTTTGTAGCGCTCAAGCTAGTTGCCGAGGAACATGTATACGGATAACTCAAGGTGATACGTGTCGTACATTTAACACAATCTATATCGATTTTTCCCTTTTTTTTTCTTTTTTGAAAAAAATAAGTGTGATGCAAAATAGTAAGAGTTTTAGCAATATAATAGTCTTTAGTCTACTATTAGAATAACAATATATTATTAGTTATAAATTCTTGAAGGAGCCCCACAATGATTTCTAATTATTTATTATTTTTTTTGTGGCCCAAAATGTAAGAATAGTCACGTAAGCATTTCTCAAATGGTAATATTTTAATAACATATTATGAATCATAAATTCTTGAAGGAATAGACCTTACAATAATGTCTAATTATTCGTTGTTTGTCTTTTTGTGGCAAAAAACTTAAGAATAGTTAAATAAGTATTTCTCAAATGGTAATTCTTTTTAACCCTAACATGACATTTGGGGATACAGTGTTTATTTCTATGTGCATGTGAATCTACAGAGTATACCTGACTGCAGTATATGCAAGCAACATAAATGCATGGAAAAAGGTTGTCAAGAAAGGCAAAAAATGTTCTTCCTTCTTAACTCCGTTCATTAAATCAACAACTTACAACAGATGTTTCTACACAGAGAGAGCGAGAGCGAGCGAGAGAGAGAGAGAGAGAGAGAGAGAGAGAGAGAGAGAGAGAGAGAGAGAGAGAGAGAGCCTACCTTGGAGATCCACTGAGCAGCACAAGGTGTTCAAAGAGGTCGGGCCTGCGTATTGCGGCCAAGCACCCGATCATGGCCGACATGGAGTGACCGACATAGATGCTCCTCTTCACCTTCAGCTCGTCAAGAAGGCACACCAAGTCTTCAGCGTAACCCCTCAGGTCCGAGTACTTGCTCGCGGCTGCGCTGAACACGCCCGGGTGGACGAAGGCCAAGTCGTAGACCACCACTTTGAAGAAGTATGCAAAGAACGGTACGACATGGTGCCAAACGGTCTGGTCGGCCCCAAAGCCATGGGACAGGACCAGAGCCTGCGTCCCGTTGCCGGAGACGTGGCCGTTTAAGGCTTGGAAGATCCCGCCGCCGCTGCATAGCGATTCACTCATTCTTTTTTGCTTTCTCTGCCTCTTTGCGAATGTAATGGTTGTTTAGTACTGAAAGTTTTCAAGGAACACAAGAACGGGAATGTTTTGTGCGGTGAGTATGCCCTTGAGGCTTGGAGTGGGTATATATGGGGCGATTTCATACGTGCTTCTTGTTTCTTTCTTTTTCATTTTTTCTTTTTGAAAATGATATTTCAGCTTCTCCACTTTATTTTGTGTTACATGGCAGGCATATAAGTACACGCTTATTAGTGAGGCTTGATCGAGTGTGGTATAGGTGGACCAAGATCTTCAATCACGTCTCCTAATGTCTCCATGAGTCAAACACCAGTTGTGCATTGAACGGTGAATTTATTCAGAACTAACCTTTTCCACATGAATCAATAATCAGCACGATCGAGACATTGAAACGAAAGTACTAGCTGAGATAGGATCTCCATCCTATATTTAGTCTAGGTAAAGATGATGAAAACCCCAAAATAATACACTTATCATAAATTTACCTTCCGTTAATTTTTCGAGAAATTTTACTATCAAAGTTATGAGTGGATGACACGTGACACTTGATGGGTATACTAATATGAGTTTTAACTCTCGTTTATTACAAGTATACCGATTTGTGATTTTTGGTGGAAATAATCCAGTTTTATTTTTTTTTGTTGGTATGGTAGTGATATAATTTAATGGAAATTAACGAGTAAATATATTACAAAAGTACTAATTTTGGGTTTTTTTATAAGCAAAAAATTAATTTATGGTAAAGTTGTAACATATGTATATTGATTTAGAGTTCTTTCATGGTATGAACATATTTAGATTTAAACATATTTCAATGAGTTCCCCACCAGTCCCTTATTAGACCAAGTCGATCATTATTCAGTAATCAGTGACATTCACAGTTGATCCCATTTATATCTATATAGCTCCTTTAGTTTGACTAGTTGCATCTACCACATCATTTATGAACTAAAGGCCTATTTGATAAGACTATATTTGTTTCATAACCTTAATTAGCATTAACTTAATAGATTTGATTAAATGAAAAATGTGATAAGTAAAGACAGGTCTCTTAATTCATCCAATAGTAAAATGATTGATGGCAATTAGAACTTGCCAATTGCTAACAACTATTGTTCTTTCTTTGATAAAAAAAAATTATAATATAAAACTATTATATTTCAATTGTCTTCAGACAACCTTTTTTATCCTTTTTTTTATCACTTATTTTCTCAGTTGCATCGAACAGCCCTAAATTTATGCAAAATTCTCTTATGAGCTCATATGTGTCCAATCAATAGTTAGAGGTGTTAGATGTGTTAAGCTTTTTGAAGGAAAAAAATCAATGTGTGAAGTCGTGGCCGATTATTATTGCATATAATAACCGATTTAAATATCTTTTTTGACGTTGCTCTATAAATATATTTTTATTATACTCGTTCGGTAGAGTGCTTCGTTGTCATCGTGTTGGCTATGGCAAATCTTAAAATTGACTTGACGTGTGGTCTTATCGTAATGCACAACGAAAAGACGAGCTACAATTATATAAGGCCAACCTCAAAAACTTCATGGGACATGAATCTGAAAAGGGATTGAGCGCTGCGAGGACCAAACAATTTTGTGGCCAGGAATCCTCTGCACTGGCCTGTCTTAAAACTTTAATTATTATTATTATTATTATTATTATTATTATTATTATTATTATTATTGCAAATACAAGATACAAAATTAAGAAAAATTAACATCTTAAATCTTTAATACTAATTTTATCACTAAGAAAAATATAAAATAATTTTCTTAGCAGTTGCGGGTAAAACGTAATATTCAAACTCTTCGTTGTACCAACATCAATAAGTATACCAACAAGCCGATTGCCTTTTTGAAAAATATGATGAATTTTGAGCCCAAAATAGGAGCTCTATAACCTTATGATATCCTTAAGTAGTGCTAGACCAGTACCATCCACTACTCTCTCTATGTTAACAAGTTTGGTAATAATTTTGGAGTCCATCTCAGTAATGAGTTTGTGGAAACCTTATTACTTTGCAATGATAAGTCCCACTTGTAGTGCCCATAGTTCAGCCTATAGAGTTGAACATATTCCAAGAAATGACCACCACCCACAGCGGCAGTGTTGGCTTTGGGCTCTCTTCCTCTCATGAAGGAGAGAAGTTCGAATCCCAGCATTGTCGTTAGGGATTCTTAAGCGTGATGTCTTGGTGGTGGGTCATGCGCTAAGGTTACTTTAGGATTTACGTCAAGGTTGTCGGTTGGCGGCGGTTCCTCCAGTCCCAAATATATATATATATTCCAAGAAATGAGGTAAAACCCCAAGCTAGTCTCCCCTTCATTATGGAATAATCCCTTGACTCCTACAAGTCCAGAATTACCTTTAGACGCTCTATCCGTATTCAATTTAATCTATTCTAGTGGAGGAGGATCCCAAGCAAACATAATGGAAGAAGTATGTGATCCACTTATAAACAAGTTGAAATTATTTCCTTTGCGTGCGAAAGAATTACTTGTGCAGGATTGGAAGGAAAAACAAAACTTTTTTGAGATAGAGACTTGTTTCTCCATTGCCAAAAAAGCCATATGCTCATACCAAAAGTAATACTCCAATCAAAGTGGGAGTAAAATCTGCCGACATTAGCCAAGTTGAATTTCAACCAATGAGAAACATTCATGGAGAAGAACTCTTCAAGAAAATTTTGTGGGACGAGATCAACTCAAATGTTCCTAATGATGGGACAATTTTGCAAAACATGTAATGTTGGATTCACAACGACAGTAAGGATTACCTCTGGTATTGCGAGACATCTTCAATTCATTGGTTAATAAATGCTTATACGGTGATAGCCAAAGGAATGTTCTAATACGTTGAGACTTGTCTTAAAACTTACATGCTTGAGGAAGCTGTAATAGGGATCCCACCCATGGATATGACATCCTCCAATTGCCGCAAGATGGACTTGATTGCGATAAGGCGGAGAGATCATAGATGGTGGAATGCATCTAAATTTAAGTTACACGACGATGTGATGTCAATTTTCATATTTGACATTTTTAGCATCTAGTATAACGCGCGATGGACAATTTATTCTAAAATAGTTTCATGGATTAATGATGTCATCATCGCGTGATAAAACTTTTTGGGTCGAGTTCGCGTGAGGTTCTGAAATTCTTAAAATTGGCACAACCTTTTGGAATTACCGTGACAAGGAGGTGCGACTGCCTCGCGGTGATCAATGACCACCGCGAAGGATTGCACAATCCACCGCAGTTGGGTGAGAGAAAATGGAAAATCTCAAGCGACCACCGTTGGGTGGCGCAATCGTGGCCAGCAAAGTAGGAAACATCTCTGTTTTTCTTCTTACTTTCTTTTTTATTTTATTTTTTTAAACTATTGTGTACTATGTTTTGTTATCCAAGCTTTGCCCACCCTCAAAGCCAAGAAATTTGGGTTTCAATCTAGACACAACCGGATTTATCCCATCCAATGTGCATCACCAAGCGCTAGATAGGGCAACTTTGATCTTACCACGCCTCTTATCTAGGCCATCAAGTGCAATTTAAGGTGACATTTGATTATCTGAACTTGGATTGTGATATGATTATGATAAGATATGATTAGAAATCTTTCAAATATATTTTGGACTGTAAAAAAACTTATTCCATGCTCGGTGCAATTTAGTATAGGATTCAAAATGTTTGAAAATGTCATTTGCTTAAGAGGTTATACTCTCCGGATCTAGGGCTGGCAAGCAGGCGTCGCAAATGCTGGACATTTTCCGACGTCGTGCAGAGAAAGCAAATCGCCTTGGGATGTGACATCGATTCTCAAGACTTGAAAATGGAGTCCACCACCTCCGCCAAGAGCACCTCCTTCTTAAGAAGCTCGTACTATGGGTACACAACACTAACAGTGCTTACTACGAATCACAATATTCACCGCAACACAAACAGCAAATTCCATTAACATCGCATCCCTTACCAATTGCTCGGTCAAGCAATTCCACAGCAAACAGCAACGAGCCAAGAGACAACACGCGAACTGACGCGATGAAATTGTGAAATTTCCCTTATAAATGATTGAGTCAAAGAGGAGCTTATGGTTTGAGAATCAAGAATGAGAACCTTCATGCCGGATATATCCTGCAGCATCTAATAGACGTAATCTCGCACGGTCGAGACAATCACTAGTCACCATTTTTGCTGGAGCTCCTCCTCCTTCGAAATCTTTCGGTTGTTATTTCAAATTCTCAAATTTTAGTTGAGGATAGGATCACACGTCGAACCAACACAACAAAATCAAGTGATCACCGTCCAGGACCAACATAAGAATGCCCAAAACTTCATGCATTTTGATTTTATTTTTTCATGCCCAAAACTTCATGCATTTTGATTTTTTTTCTTCATCTTCTACTTTTTCAAAGACGAGTTTTCAGGCCAGTTGATTTTGGGTTATGCATCATTGACAGCCGCTTTGGTTAGATGGCCATCGAAGGATGATCGGCTGAACGGCGTTGGTGGTTGGAAGTAAGGATGATTGGTTGTCAATGGTCCAACGAAGCCGGACTCCATCACTCTTTCTTTTCTTTTTAAAAAAAAATTATCCATTCGGATTTATCCCATCCCATAACCCAGATCTCTTATCTGGCATTTTATCTGGGTATATTAAGGTAAATCCGAGTTTATCCAATTCAGAAGATGTTGTCAAACTAGATAGAATATTTTGTTATCCTATCTAAACATAAATCCGGACTACCAAACACGGTCTAAAGGGTTAAGGAAGCTATTGAGAGTCGAATTGCACAATTGCATATAGAAACTACTTAAATCTCTCTATTCGTGCTTCTGAATTTTGAGACTTGTAAGAGATAAGATTTAGACACTTTCAAAAAAAATTGACACTAAACTGATGGTTCATAAAGTCTTCTTAAAGTGACCGTTCTTATATTTTCGGCACAAAGCATTCCAATTTGTGCGGTGCACAATTCGTTAAATGCATTTATTTTTTCACATATTGAGAAATTGGGGGCTAAATTGGTCCCCAAACGTGTAGTACTATCGATCCTTGCAGTTGATCGAAGAGAATTGGTACATTACCACAAAGTTCCAAACGTTATTATTTCATCTTAAAATAGAGCAATTTCAGAGAAAAACAAATGCATAATTTCGAGAGGTGAAGAAAATTTGCTTACTTCCTTTTTTGTTGTGATTTTAAACGAAATTACTTGGAGAGAATCTTTGCTCAATGATTTTGCTTTTGAGTCTAACAAAATTAAGAAAAAGACTGGCAAAACTAGAGCATATATTTGTGCTTCCACTTTTGGCTCACGATATCGTTTGGTCAAATTAAAAAAGTGTAGAGCCAAAAATCTACTAATAGTCAATGAACGAACGATTTAGTTTCAATTTTTTTAATAAGCTTCCATCTAATTGACTCCGGCAAGCCACGCATATATTTTGACAGATTAAGTCATAAAAGTACTTTAAGTACAGTGCTTTTTAAAGATCATGGTACTTAAATTGTGCCATATAATAATGATTGTGACACTGAAGCCATCATTATCCTGATTTTTAAAGCACCTGTCACCCGCATCACGTAAATAATATGGTTTTTAGAGCTTAAATTGCTTAGCAAGTGTCCCAAAATATTCATTTAATCAATGTCCAATACATCCACATGCGAACAGTGCATGGGCCATGCAGAGATCAATATCAATTGGGGACCAACTAACTTGCCGTCCTGAAAGTTAATGATTGTCGACTTGTTAGCTTTTTGAATTAAATGATTCTTTTGTATCCGTCCTTTGTAAGATATTAAAAAGTCGGCCCTCATCCGCACCTTAGGACTCAGATGTAGAAACACTTACAAGGTGGAGGTGGGTATGGAGCTCGAAAAATATACTACACCAATAAAGGGGACAAAATATGTGGATATTGACACGTTAAAATAATGGACACTGCTTATCAGCCCACCACATTAATGGTTAGGCACAGGTAGCCTCTGTTAGTTGGAAATAGCCTCTACCTTAATGAGGAACCATATAACCATACCATGGGTCTAAGGTAGGCCCCTTGGAGAGATCAATTTTCAACGGGAGGGACCAACAAACTTCTTGTCCTAAAAGTTAATGATTGTTGGGTGTTAGCTTTTTGAATTGAATGATTTTCTGTATCCGTCCTTAGCAAGGTGTTAAAAAGGTACATCTTGGGGTCTTGTCTAGACCTCAGGATCTCTTAAATGTGAAAAATACTTAGAGGATGGAGTAGGTATGGCGCTTGAAAAATATATTGTCTTAATGAGAAGGGACTATGTGTGCGAATATTGATATGTTAAAATACTGAACGCAACTTGGTAGCCCACTGCATTAGCAGATAGACATAGGCAGCTGTTGGTTAGAAACAACCTTTACCTAGGTGAGGAAGCATGTAAGCACACCAAGGATCCAATGTAGGCGCCTCGGAGAGATCAATATCGATTGGGGACCAACAAACTTGGCATCTCAAAATTCAATTATTGTTGGGTGTTGGCTTTCTGAATTAAATGATTTTCCCTATGAAAAAGGCCTCATTCAATAATATATAATCCTCAATATCAACGTTCAATGATATATAATCCTCAATTTCAATTCAAGGTTGTGGCTCGCCCACGAATCTATCTCTTTCTTGTCTTCCATAATGTCATGTAATGGTGACGACCATACGGCAATTATTAGTTGCTTAAAAACATCAATCCAACGTTAATTAAGGCTACTTTTGATTAGTTATCAACGTTTTGTAATTGTGTAATCATGAGGTCAAAATGAATTTTGAGTTTTCAATAAATTTATTAATGCTAAAAGAAATCGGCTCAAAATAATTTGGACTAATCAGAATAATCAAATTAGTAATTTTATGGAACAATTGCATGTCTTACAAATTTAATGTTTTAGATTTTTCATTCTTTAATCAAAATTTTGCGAGGAAAGAGTTCTTTCAAATCTCCTCCAAAGAGTGTCAATCACGGAGTATCCCCATATGATGGATATCTCCATTGGAATGTGATCCCTTGGTGACCCATTGACCCTTTAAAAGATGGTTTGATTGTCGCATGTTGAGACACGTTACACTTGTCATGATGTATCACCACTTATCATAATGAGTTCACACTTGTTGCAATTAGGCCACTACTTTTCGATGATCACCCATTGAGCAATTGAAATCAAATTAAAACAATCTGATAATCAAGAGAAAGTCTCGAGACTAGAATTCATACCTAAGTCATTGGTTTCACTATCAATTTGAAACAGAACTCTCAACATGCGATTATCTTTCCCTGATTACTTATCACAACCGTACATGACGTAGGAATGAAATATTTCTCTGCCCGAGTTATCAGGTGCAGAGTACATGAACACAAGAGAACGCTTTTTATCATCCCAGTCTAACCATCCGATGGGGAAATTCTGAGTAAACATACCTTGTTACTGGAATGGAGCCTTTTATACCACCTATGAAGGGTGACGCCATGAGTTTTGCCGAGGACAGGCGGATCACATAATTCCATCCTTCAACAATATTCTTATAACAACGCCTTCGTGAGGTTTGCTAGATGATGAGGAATTAGTGCGGTCCCGACTGAATACCTTCGCTCTTATAAGCGGGGCATTGCCTCCCGACGACACTTTGGGTGCATCTAAAGCTTTTTCTCTACTGGATTTGCTTCTCTCGACAAGACTAGAGCCTCTAAAGGAAGCTGTTCTACAATCTACTACATTGTGTGTTGGGAGGACCTTACAGATCTTCGACGCAGAGAAGAAAATGACAGAGGTTTAGGAGGTGCTTGACAACCACCTGTTTCTGTTCCAGAAATAATTTTTCTATTCCAGACTTGTTTCTGAAATAGAAATCCGTTTGATAAACTTATTCAATTTTTCTATTTCTAAAATAGATTTTTGTTTCAGAAATAGGTTTAGAATAGAAATTAGAAGTAGAAATTTTCTACTTATCTATTTCTGGAACAGAAATAAGAAATAAAAAAATTTCTCATTGTTCATCAACCGGTCCATCATCCGTCGCTGCCGACCCCCGTCCATCGGTCGTCGGCTGTTGCTGCTGGTCGTCGGTCACCCGCTGCTGCCATCGGTTGCCGATCACTGTTGCCTGGCAGAGGCGGCGGCGGGCGGCAACCGGCGACCGGCAGTCGGCGAAGGGAAGAGAGAAAAAGAAGAAAAAAAGAAGAAAAAGGAAAAACATAAAAATAAGATGAAAATGCCCTTGGTGGGGTAAATGTGTCACCGTTTGCAAAGTTTGGGGTTTTTCATGCCACCAAAAAAAAAAGTTTGGGGTAAATTTATCACTTTGGGTAAAGTTTAGGGTTTTTTGTGGTATTTTCCCTTTTTTTTGGTTAATTACTTCTATTGGTACTTTGCATATCCTTTTTGGGAAATAAAAATCTCCTCAGTACTTTGCTTCATTTCAATCCCGAGGAAATAATATGAGACCATTATCAGTCATCTCGAATTCTTTCACCATCAATGCCTTAAAAGCATCAATTATCGTTGGATTAATTCTTGTAAAAATAAGTTGATCAACATAGAAACAAGCGAGTAGAACATCACATTTTTCTTGCTTCAAATAAAGTGCTTGATAGTATGGACATTGAGAGAATCCATTCGCCTTGAAATTTGCATCAATTTTGGAATTCCATGCTCTCGGTGTTTGTTTAAGCCCATATAGAGCTTTCTTTAACTTCAACACCTTGTCTTCATGACCTTTCACAACATACCCCTTGGGTTGTTCAACATAAATTTATTCTTCAAGGATGCCACTCAAAAATGTTGAATTGACATCTATTTGATAAATTCGCCAATCATTTTGATCAGCGATGGAAATGATCAATCTAATCGTTTGCATGCGGATGATAAGGACAAAAACTTCATTATAGTCAATTCCGGCTTTTTGCTTGTACCCTTCATGATTAATCTAGTTTTGTATCTTGTCACTTCTCCTTTCTTGTTTTTCTTGGCCCTGTATAACCAATTTGACTCCAATCGTTTTTTTGTTCTTTGGAAGATCAGCAAGCTTCCATGTTTGAATCTTCTCAATGGCATGAATTTCTTCATTTATGGCTTTTCTCCGTTTTCCTTCTTTGGCCACATCATCATAGACAAGTGGTTCACAATCTACAAGAAGACATATAAGGTGATGCTCATCGGTAGCTTTGTAAATGTTAGACAATCTCCTTAATCTTGGCACTAGCGATTCATCAATACCATTTGAAGAAGTTGGCGATGATGAACTTGAAGAAGATATTGGAGAAGAATGTGTAAAATGATACTTTAACTCCGCTTGATTGGAACCACCATGAGCATGTGCTTCTTCTTTTTCATTGTTTTCCCACGTGCCATCTTCATCAAACTTGATATCTCTACTTATATACACTTTCAAAGTGTTAGGATCAAATAATTATAGGCTTTGGATACCTGATAAAGATGAGCTTTTTGCTTTTGTCTTCCAGTTTCGATTTTTTCTAGTTTGGCACATGAGCAAATGCAATGCTCTTGAAAATTCTCAACTCTAAAACACTTGGTGTTCTCCCGGTTTATGCTTCCTGTGGAGTTACACCTTCAAGTCTAAATGTGGGACATCTATTGTGAAGATCAATCGCACATGAAACAGCTTTAGCCCAAAGTTCCTTGGACAAATTTTTGCTCTTCAACATGCTTCGAACCATGTCAAGAATGGTTCTATTTTTCCATTAAGCTACGCCATTTTGTTGAGGAGAATATGGAGCCGTCAAGATATGCCGAATACCATGATCCTCACAAAATTTGTTGAATATGGCTGAGGTGAATTCTCTGCCACGATCAGTCCTCAAAGCTTTGATAAAATAACCATCCTTCTTTTTAGCCAGGTTTTTTAATTGTTTGAATGTATCAAACACTCATGTTTTTTCTTTCAAAAAATACACCCAAGTTTTCTAAATAAATTTTCAATAGAAGTAACAAAATATCGATGATTACTATATGAGTGAGGAGTGATTAGGCCATACACATCAGAATGAATTAACTCAAGCGGCTTCTTTGCTCGATGTCGCTTCTTTTAGAAAACTAGCACTAGAATGCTTACCGATAATGCACCCTTCACATCTAGCACTGGAATGCTTATCGGTAATACACCCTTCACATGATTATGTGGTAAGCTATAAACCATCTTTTTGCGAGAAAGCAAACTGAGTTCGCCAAAATTGAGATGGTCAAACCTCAAATGCCACAACAATAAAGGATCATCCACACACGCTTTTAGATATTGAGACATTTCATTGTTTATATTGATAGTAAACATTATGTTCTTCGACAACTTTAAATTTGCAATCAGTTTATTATTCTAGTCTCTTAGCACAAGACTAAGATCTTTCATATGAACAATATAGCCTTTCTCCAGAAGATGTCCCAAACTCAAAATATTGCTTGCCATTTTCGGGACATAATAAACATTAGTAAGAAATTGACATGCACCACTCTTCAAATGAATTAGAATTGTACTTTTGCCTTTAACAAGAATTTTAGAGTTATCACTAAAAGAGACTTTCACTTTTATTATCTCATATAACTTGGCAAATATCCCCTTTCTCCCGCATATATGGTTGCTTGCACCGGTATCCAAGTACCAAGTAACAATTTTGTCCTCCTTCATCTTCTTTGAATGCCAATGAGAAAACTTGATCAGCATCATTCACCAAATTTGCCTTTTTGTTCACTTTGGTACTCTCCTTGTTCCAGTAGCTAGAAGTATAATGACCAAGTTTATTGCAATGATAACATTGAATTTTAGATTTATCATACCATTGGCTTGTCGAGTTCTTTCCTCTTCCATGAACACCCCTTTGATACTAATATCTTTTGTCACTTTGAGCAACATCTCATTTGCTTCTCACACAACCTCTTCCTTGAAAGCGACCTCGACCTCAACCTCGACCATGATCATGATCTTGGTTTGTCCCACGAGCTTGTGTGAGATCTCTTCCTTACTCCTTCTCATCTTGGATGGTTAGCCGCATTTGGAGAACTTCCTCCATCGGTTCAATTTCTTTCTGAGCCTTTCTTCGTGGGCTTATAATGAACCCAAAAGCTCATTGATCATCATGGCATCCAAGTCTTTGGATTTTTCAATTGCAACAACGATGTGGTCATACTTCTTATCTAAGGACTGAAGTATTTTCTCGATAATACGAATATCTGAAATGTTTTCTTTGTTTCTTTTAATCCGAATGACAATCATCAAAACTCTTGTAAAATAATTAGCAGTTGATTAAGATTCTTTTATATAAATTACCTCAAATTCGCCTCTCAAGGTCTGAAGGAAAATCTTCTGAACTTTTTGTACTCTTTGATGTGTATTGTGAAGAATTTCCTATGCCTCCTTAACAGTAGTCGCATTCGAAATTTTTTCAAATATGGAATCATCTAAAGCTTGATAGATGATTAACAAGGCATATTGATTTTTTGTTTGTACCTTCTCCAAGGCATTCCTTTGGTTCTGGTTCAAGGTCGTTTCATCCTCTAGCTCATCATGGCCAGTGTTGACAAGGTCCCACACACCATATGCGCTTAGCAGAGCTGTTAGTCTAGCAGCCGAATTACCATAAGTTTCTTTGATAAGATGAGGGTATTGAAGAGGAAGCTGATTGTTTGTTGAGGCCATGATCATAAACTGTGCACTCCGATACCAATTTGATGGAAGTAATTTGAAGTTGAAACGCTCCTAACTCACACAAAGAAGACACAAAGATAGATAGACTCATAGATTTATTTCACCTTAACAAAAAAAAAAACAAAACAAAACAAAACAATTAGAAGATTCTCCTATTTATAAACTTGTTACATGACCTTTGCTCTTCCCCATAAAAATAGCTAGTGTTCCGGATAAGATTTAGAAATTAACAAGACAATTACCATATCTCATTATATCTCACCATATCTCTCTAGACAATCACTACATCTAGAAATACGAACAAACTTTAAAGATAACACAGTAATTATGACTCTTATTCAATACTAGTACTAAACAATCTCCGGTATCAATTCTGGTATCTCGGTGACGAAGTATCGGCATCGATGAATTTGGTTTAATTTCTAACATCTTTCACAAGATCTTCCCCAACTTCTTACGGTGCTTTGTTTTCATTTGACGGATGTATCAGTCCCCGTTTGCTTAAAAGATTTCTCAATAGATAGCCGGTGTGCCAGTAATCTTTAAGAAACATGGAACAAAAATGCGAAACAACACGTTTCACTTGGTGCTGCAAATCATTGTAACTAAGTTTGAGTGCAGGAAGGATATCGTTTCGTTTTTGTACTGATTCCCGCACACTGCTATTTTCTCTTATTGATGTCCATGATTTTTCTTTTTCTTTTCGGGTTCAGAAGATGTCCAATATTGTTGATCGGTTGCTTTTACATGAAGCCCACTAGAGGTCTCAGAGCTAGAAGAACTCCCTTGCATTTGTTGACAATTTTGTTTGCGAGCTCGATAAGTGCATTTTCTTGCTTGCGGTCGGATTCCCATCTGAGGAAAAGGAAGAGAATGTCCAGAAAAGAAGGGCCTTTAACTTAAATGCTAATACAGATTCCATTAGGGAAGTGACTTCGCGACTGCAGGCAGTCGCGACCAGGCAACTTCCCTTAGTGCCTTCCACGAACAAATCTCTCATTTCATTCCACATGCTATGAGTCCAACCCCTGTCCTATACATCGTCTAGCGCGAGGAAAATATTATTACCGATTACTTAGTACCGCAGAGGGGTCTACTATAGCTCAATGTTCAAGGTATCTAATAGTGGCTGGAACTCTGATCAAATTCTGAACGATAAGTCTATAAAGACTTTTTCAAGAGCTTTCTTTAGATTATAGTCATCGAAAATGTATACCCATATTCTGAAACCAAATTGTTCCAGGACCACTTTTCGCTGCACACGAGTTTAGCAAGCACGGTTTAGCCTAAACATCTTATCCCAATAATGGGAGGACATGCGATCCGAGCTAGCTCGACCACTCGTTGCAACGCTGAAAAGGATCGATTTAGCCAATTTCTTTTCTTGCCGTTGGAAAAACAGGAGTGGGGGTCTCGAGAGCTTCATGAAACGCAAACAACGAATGCCAATGTCGTCTCGTTTTTGGCAGGCGATCATAATAGCTACAAAAAAATTCGTTCTAACTAAAAGGATCGTTTTGTTTTATAAGCAATGGAACGAAACGTTAAGGTTTTAATATGGTGTGACTCGATCAGTGGTTCTTCTAAGACATATTGGTTAATAGTTTGTTTTCTCACTTTTCAGGCTGAGAACCTGTTTCAGCTTCGAATGATACCCATTTGGCTAAATCTACTGACCGAGCCTTCTCGACCTCAATCTCATCTTCGGGATGTCCAATCTGGGCAATTCTATGCGCTCTAGTGAAGTCATAAAATCGACCTAGGAGATGATGAAATTATGAGGAACTATAGTATACACAATCAGGAGTTCAAACAAAAGTTCTTGGGAGACTAGAACTGACAAAGCTTTGGGTAGATAACAAAAACTTTATTGTTCATACAATTAGCCTTTTGCTTTCATGTTCATTAGATCTAGTCTGAGGAGCAAAAGAAAAAGAAAAACTTATTCTTCCTATGTTGTAGTGAAGTAAAACAATTTAGAAATGAAAAAGATACGGTCTTTTATATTTATAAATTCATTAATAATCTAGTGGAATAATAGTAAAAAGATCGAGCAGCTTATAGAAATTTACCAAAATAAGATTTAATAGTGCGGCTGTCTGTAAACGAAAGATAAAAATCATTCCGAGGTAATTCCAGTAGACAATACCACAGTAGGTCTCTTACAATACGAACAAGATATTCTCCGAATGGAGAAATTTGCAATACAAACACACAAATAATAAAGCACCACTCATTTAAGTAAAGAAAGTAAAAAGTACAATATCAACGGTTATTGTTTCCATCCCTTGAAATGAAAGAGATTAACGAAGGATTAACTGAGGTCATGTCTAAATCTTTGCAGAAATCCACATGGCATGGCAAATAGATAATGGAAGTTCATCTGCACTCAAAAGAAGAAAAAGAGGAAATGAGTTTAGAATGTCTATAACAAATTATAATGGCATTTAAGATGGCGTCATGTTTTGATAAAAAAAAAAAGAGAGAGAGAGAGAGAAAAGAAAGGCGGTGTCATGTGAATTCGTCATTCATGGAGATTCTAATTATTAAGATATTTTTCATTAGTTAGCAAAGTAAACTTTTATATGGATGTATAGCTGGCTCTCCCTTAATATATTCTTACCTTTACCAAAAAAAAAAAAAAAACTTTTATATGGATGTAAGATTTCTTCACATAAAAACCAATGTAAAAGTTTTTGAACAGTGTGCTAGTGGTGCTCGAGTAATGAATCTCGATTTACTATTAATAGGTTAGATCAAAATGGAGAATCCATATACAGCCTCGAATCTAAATCTTATGTCGTACACATTTTGACCCCAAACATCTTAAATTTTTGCAACTTGTAAATGTCAGCGACCGGATTTATATTATTTTTTTCAAATTCTTTGAAATTGGAATAATATTCTAAACAAGAAAGTAAAAAAAAGAAAAAAGAATTACTTTTGTTTAATCAGAAACAAACCGGCCCTAAAACTTGCTCATGCTTTCTCTTTTTAATTGAAAGAAAAGTGAAAACGGAAAATGTTTTTTGAAATCAAAGGATTTGTAAAGTTTCTTATATAGGTGGTTTTCTATTAAGTGCATTCTTCAATGAGTTTCAAATTATTTCACAATTGCTATTTGATGTGGCAAGTGAACTTAAGTAGTCCTTTCAGGACGCTTCCGACAGATTCATTTGATAAATTATATTTAAACTATCAACTTAAGCTACAACGGCTATCTTATATATAAATCAGCATAGGTGATCTTTAAGTGAGTCGCCATGAATACTTTTTGTTCGATCATTCTATAATAATTATTTTGACAAAAAAAAAAAACCACCGATGATATTATTGTGATTGAGTGTGAATGCATAGTTTTCAACTTCATATACGGCAGAATGAAATATCCGATTGTTTCACAGCTTTAGCCTTCTGCAATAATAATCATTAAGAGACTAAGCATACGTTCAAAATAGTACGTCCAGATTTCAATTAAAATGAGAACGAGATTCCATTGTGAGGAAGCAAATTTTACTTTCAATGTGCCACATGGAACTCGAAATTGGGATTTGTCAAAAGTTGTCCAAGTAAGTATATGGTTTAAGTCGTCAATGTTATGAATGCACATAATGCAACATTCTCTTCTCCTAATTTTCACGAAGTGAGGAAGTCAGGAGAAAAATATATACAAGAACAGAATTTTGATTTATATGGACATATTACATCTAAGAACGAAGAAGAAATGAAGGCATAGGCAGATTGATGCATACCTAATCCTCCGTCCATTATATTTGTTTTGAATCAAGTTTGATTCGAGGAACATGAGCAATTTTGTGCCAATCCTCGCCAGATCGGTCACATCTTTTGCTCAGCTCACCACAATGTAGAATGTGTAATTCTTTGAGAGCAGTGAGGGATTGGATTCCTTGTGGCATGGACGCTAGATTGGGACATCGGATCAAGTGAATTTCCTCGAGACCTGTATGATTGGGAAGCCATTCAGGTATAGCTGTGAAGTTTGGGCAGTCACGGATGCAAAGCGATTTCAAAGTGCAGGCAGATTCATTGAGACGTTGGAGCAGCTCCATCACTTGTTCCAAACTTGTAATTGACAGTACACAAAGACGCCAAGGAAAGCTTTTCTGGATCAACATGAGCGGGCACCTCTCAATGGACAAACACTCCAGCGAGATTAATTCCCCAAAAGGTACGGATATTAATCTCCCACAGTTTTTAATTAGCAACTCCTGGAGGCCAGTCAGTCGGTAGGCACCTTTAAACAAAACTTGGAGATTTTGGCATGCCTTGAGTCCCAAAAACTTCAGGTTTTTCAAATACTGTATTCCGCTTTCTTGCAGACTCTTTTGCTTTGTTGTTATATATAGGTACATAAGATTGACAAGCCATTTCATATTTTTTGGTAACTCGTCTAGCTCCGAGCAACCACTGACATCTAAATGTAGCAAATTCTGTAGCTCACAAATGGCGTCTGGAAGCTTCTTCAATTGCTTGTTCTTAGAGAGAATTAATGATCTCAATTGCTTTACGTCGCCTATGGAACTTGGCAGCTTCTCAAAGCTACCATATGACAAGTCGAGATACCGTAAGTGGTTACACTTGGAGATCAATGTTCTGGCAAATTTTCTAGTAATAACTCTTTCATCGACTTGGGATTGAATCATAATTGCACGCAGCTTCTTTGAAGTTTTATTTCTCAAAAAAGGTGGGACTCCATCGTAGTCCGGAATTTCCTCTAACGAAGTAGTAGGGATCGAAATGTACCGAACACTTTCAGGAATCGGTAGAGGATTTAAGTCAACGGTAGAACAATATTTTCGTCCTACAGTTGTTGCAAGAGAATGGATCAAATCGGGCACTTTGAAAGATAATACTGATCCGTACTCCTCAATTTCTTGGATCAAAGATCTCTGCCCAAGGTCTTTCACATAGTCAACACCAATGTCTTCCGGCTTTTGTTTTTCCTTTGTTGGAATAATGAGTCCTAAAGCCACCCATAGCCTAATTAATTTCCGGGCCTTGATTTTTTGTCCTTTGGGGAAAAGTGACAAAATAGAAAAACATCGTTTTAAGTGGATTGGTAAATCATCATAGCTGAGCTTAAGTCTCGGCAGAATTTTTACTTCCACTAACTCACGTGCTTCTCTATCTCTCATATTTGCCCCATACCATTCTTCTTCCTCTTTGGGAAGTAGACTCCCCAAAATTACCGCAAGGAGAGGCATTCCTTGTGATTTTTCAACATTATAATTTCCAATCTCAAGGAGTTCAGTACGAGGCTCCTTTTCCTCTCCACTGGATGCGTATCTTTTGAACAAAGCCATAAAGCTTTCATGAGAAAGACCTTCTAGATTATACGGCCGATGGGTGCCTATTGTAGAAGCGACTTTTGAATCGCGTGTTGTCACAATTATCTTACTTTCACTAGCTCCAACGCGAAGCAAATCTCTCAAATCTTTCCATCTAAAGAAGTCTTCACGGCATACATCACGCCATACATCATCCAAGACAAGAAGAAATGTTTTGTCTTTGATGGTTTCTTGCAAACAAGGTCGCAACTGCTCAATATCAAGGTTGCTCAACCAATGACCAGTTGCACCCTCAATAATTCTTTCAATGATTTTCTTTAAATCAAAGTCCTTTGACACCCACACCCATAGTCGCAACTCAAATTTCGCTTGCACACTATGGTCATAGTAAACTAATTTAGCTAGGTCCGTCTTGCCCAGACCTCCCATTCCCACAATGGGAATCACCGAGAGGTTTTTGTCATCTGTTGGCTGCATCAACATCTCAATTATCTTTTCTTTATCGGCATCTCTTCCGATGACATCCGACTTGTGTACATATGAGTAAGTCATCTCTTGTGACTTCATATGTGCCATGCCATCATCAGTACTCTCCAGATTAAGATCGAATTGATCTTTGTCACAAGAAATTTTGGATAATCTCTCATTTATCTCCTTGACTTTGTGACTGAGTTTGTCACGGAATATTAGTCGATCAGAGAAGGAAAAGCTTACCTTCTCTTTGATGCCTCCGTAGCGACTTATCACCTTCTTCCTTGAGGCTTCACACTCGAGTTCATCGAGCAAATCCTCCGCATCGTAGAATATGTCTTCAAGCTGATCTAACCACACTTGCTGGCAGTGGTTCTTCCCTTGCTGCTTCTCCGCATCTGACAGCTTTGCCTTGATGTAACTCAACGTCTCTCTAAGCTCGCTGATCTGGTCCTCGACACCATAAATCGCGACGGCCTCTTCGAGGGCGAGGGAGGCTATCTTCTTAAGCACCCCCTCTCCCATGCTCAAGAGGTCTGCCATGTTTTTCTGAGGAGGGAATGGGCCAAAAACAGGTGGAAGAAATTGGCACTTGGCTATTTAGCTTGAGAATTAGATGGTCTAAACGAGAATGTCTCGATGACTACATTTCAGATTAACTCGGGTCCCTTTTATAATGGACGATCCCACGTCGATGTTAGGGCCCCACCAATAGTAGCGCAAGCTTTGCCCAACGTCGGTTCAGTAATAATAGCCGCGTATTTCCCGCCCCAAACTACGACCATTGTCACTGGACTTTTCAATGTAAAGTCGGCGGTCGATTATTCACATAATAATCATCAAAATATAACCAAAGGAAACAAAATACAAAACATCAAACACAATCCAAGCAAGAAGCATCATTATCATTAACGCGATATTAAATTAGGACACTGGTAGAAAAACTTCGGACGTTAGGCACAGGTCCAATAACTATTTGTGGAATTCGGATGGGCCACACTTGAAAATGGTACTGTGCAGTTCGATTCTCGGTTTTTAGGTGAGAACCAAACCAAGAACCGGGAAACTACATGCAACATAGTTTAATTGCATGAAAATTTCAAAACAAAGAAATCACCAGAAGACTCACAATAATTTTTTTTTTTACCAGAAGACAGTATAATAAGGCTCCAAATTTGACTGATCATGCTATGAGTTGCAACCTGCACGCTCGACGCTTTCGAGCCCGTTTATCCTTACCCGTGCAACCAAATCACACGAAACTAGTGGCATTACGGCAATAACTTGATAAGGAATCCAATAATATTCACCAATCTTACAGATTCAAGCTAGAAAATTCGACATTTTTTCTTTTTACTTTTACGGTCCGCCTTTATTGTTTGCGTTGTCCAATTTGAGAGAGAGAGAGAGAGAGAGAGAGAGAGAGAGAGAGAGTTTTTCCATGTCCCCCCACTATCAGATGTTGGTTCGGCCATTTCATCTTGTTAGTTCATTTGATTAGAGAAAAGCAATAAAAAGAAAAACGACTGGATCCTGTTCAAGAAGAAAATTTCTATTTTAATCCGGTTTCTTACTGAGGCTATAGCATGAAATTTAGATTTCAAGGACCTCTATATTAAATAACCACGTCAAGTTTCTTGTATTTTTGTTGTCTCTTATGTCAATTGACACTTTGTACTCATTTGAATTTGGTTCCTCACTAATGTTCACATGAAGAATCAAACTCCCACTCTTTTGTTTATTATTCTTTTAAGCTCTCTCTCTCTCTCTCTCTCTGGCGTGATTTTTTTGCAGTTTTGTCCATGTCTTCTCACTACATCCATTGATATTATGTACATTTTCAAAAATAATCATATAAACCAGTTATTGAAATATGGATTAAATCCAACCACTGGGGGTTCGCCCCAGTGGCCACCCTTCCAACATGGAAGGGGAAGGTGAGGGGTTCAAACCCCCACCTCCTCAGGGGGGGGATGGGGGTAGGGACGCGTAAGTTTCGAGAGTGGGTTGCGACTCCCACGCCCTGCAAGAGACAGGGCACAAGTCTGCGAGTGAGTGTAGAGTAGGATTAGAATAGGACTAACAAAAAAAAAAATATATATATATATATATATATATATATATATATGGATTAAATCCTAGCAATTGTACTTGCATTTTTTTTTCCTTATTAAGGACTACGCGAGAGTAAATGAGTGAGATCTGGTTGCAGATTTTCCAGCATAATCGTGTAATATTTGGCATGTAAGTTCTAATTGATGTGTTGCATGTGAAATGATTGGATATAAATTTAGAATCACTTCAAAAGTAAAATATGTTTGCTTGTGTACAATATTGTTTTTTTTAATTATAATTGGACAATAAATTTTTTTATTGGGGCATCTTCCCTTTTTATTTTATTTTGTCTATAATTTTCTTAAATATCTATTTGATTATATTATGTTGACACCTAAATTTTAACTAATCATGATTTCTTGCCAACAGTATAGCATGAAATGTAGATTTCAAGGATCTCTCACAACAAATTTCTTGTACTTTGGTTTTTCTCTTACAACAATTGACACTTTGTACTCATTCGAATTTGGTTCCTCACTAATGTTTGCTTGAGGAATCAAATTCCCACTCTTTTATTCGTTATTCTTTTAAGCTCTTTCTCTTTCCTAGGGTGAATTTTTGCAGTGTTGTCCATGTCCTCTCGCTGCATGCATTGATTCTATATTTATTTTCAAAAGTAATTATATGAACATATTTATGGAAATATAGGCTATTCCTAGCAATTGCACTTGAAATATGGGTTAAATAATTGAGATGAGGTTGCATATTTTAATCGTGTAACGTTTCGCACATAAGTTCTAATTGGTGTATTATATGAAATATGATTGGGAATATAAATTTAGAATCACTTCAAAAGTTAAAATATGTTTGCTTGAGTACAATATTGTTTTTTTTTATTATAATCATACCATACATTTTTTTATCGAGGAATTTTCCCTTTTTATTTAATTTGCGCCTGCTATTTTCTTAAAAGTCTTATTTAGTTATAGTCTGTTGACATCTAAATTTTAACTAATTATTTAAGAAAGTAATTACATAGAAAATTAGGGAAGCTACATACAACGTAATTTAATTGCATGACAATTTTGAAACAGAGAAATTGTCGGAATACTCACACCTAAAAAAGAAGGAGGAGGAGAAGAAGAAGACCAGAAGACAGGTCTACAAGGCTCAAATTTGACTAGTGGTGCTACGGGTTCCAACCTGTACCCTGGACGCCTTCGAGCTCGTTTCACCCTAGCCTTGCAACCAAATTACACGAAATTAGTGGCATTACAGCCATAACTTGAATCCAATCATTTCCACCAATTTTCCAGATTTCAACGGGGAAATTCGCAGTTGTTCTTCTTCTTGTTTTTTTTTTTTTTTTTTTACTTTTGCATACCGCCCGCCTTTATTGTTTGTGTTATCCAAATTTAGAGAGAGAGAGAGAGATTGTATTTTCCATGTCCCCCAACTATCAGATGTTGGGTCAGCCATTTCATCTTGTTTGTTCATTTGATTAGAAGAATAAATAAATAAGAAAAAACGATTTGATCCTGTTGAAGAAGAAAATTTCTATTTGCTAATCCAGTTTCTTACCAAGCCATGAAGTTTAGATTTCAAGGGCCCCTAAATTAATTAACCAAGTCAAGTTTCTTGTACTTTGATTTTCCTTTTACATCAGTTGACACTTTATACTCATTCGAATTCGATTCATTACTAATGCTCGCGTGAGGAATCAAACTCCCACTCTTTTGCCAGATATTCTTTTAAGCACTTTTTATCTTTGTGGTGTGATCTTTCACAGTCTTGTTCATATCTTCTCACTGCATACATTGATAATATATTTATTTTTAAAAGTAATTATATATATATATATATATATATATATATTTATTGAAATATGGATTAGATCCTAGCAATTGCACTTCCAATTTTTCCTCATTACAATTTGATCATGTTCAAGAACAAAATTTGCATTTGCTAATCTAGTTTCTTACCAAGGCTATAGCATCAAATTTAGATTTCAAGGACCTCTAGATTAATTAACCATGTCAAGTTTTTTCTACTTTGATTTTTCTTTTACTTCAATTGACACTTTGTACTCATTCAAATTTGGTTCATCAATAATGCCGCGTGAGGAATCAAACTCCCACTCTTTTGTTCATTATTCTTTCAAGCACTTTCTCTTTCTTTGTGCTGTGATCTTTTGTAGTCTTGTTTGTCTCCTCTCACCGCATGCATTGATACTGCATTTATTTTCTAAAGTAATTATGTAAACCTATTTATTGACATATCCGTTAAATCCTAGCAATCGCACTTGCCATTTTTCCTTATTACAATTTGATCCTGTTCAAGAAGAAAATTTGTATTTGTTGATATGGTTTATTACCAAGGCTATAGCATGAAATTTAGATTTCTAGGACCTCTGGATTAATTAACCATGTCAAGTTTCCTGTGCTTTGGTTTTTCTCTTACTTCAATTGACACTTTGTACTCGTTCAAATTTGGATCCTCATTAATGTTTGTGTGAGAAATCAAAATCCCACTCTTTGTTCGTTATTCTTTTAATTTCTTTCTTGTCCTCTATGGTGTGATTTTTGCAATCTTCCATATCCTCTCACGGCATGCATTGATACTATATTTATTTTCAGAAATAACTATATAAACCTATTTAAATATGGGTTTAATCCTAGGGATTGGACATGCATTTTTCCTTATTAGGGACTACACAAGAGTAAATAAGTGAGATTATGTTGCATATTTTCCAGCGTAATCGTACTGATTGGCACTTAGGCCCTGTTTGGCAACCATCCAAACAGGGCCAAATTTTGATTTTTTGTTCTCGGAATCAGTTTGAGCCGAGAATCGCGTTTGGTAACATTTTTGTTCCTAGAAACAGATTAGGAGTGGAATCAAGAATTAAAAAAAAAAAAAAAAAAGTTGATTCTTATTCTAGGAACAAATTTGAGAATCAAAAACCAACTCTTCTTCTTCTTCCCTTTGGCCATCTCACGACCGCCGTCCACCCCCGCCTGCCGGCGCTCGCCACCGCCCGCCGCCGCCGCCGGCTACCGTCCGCCACTGCCGGTTGCCGTCCGCCGATCCGGCAAGCTCACCGGAGGCTCGCTAGGCCAAGGCAAGGTCCGGCAAGCTCGTCGGAGGCAAGCCCAGCCACCGGCGAGGCTCGGCCTTCCTAGATCTGGCGAGGCCGAGCCTCATGGGGGCTGGGCAAGCCTCGCGACGCCTAGCCTCGCCGGTGGCCAGGCAAACCTCGCCTAGCCCCGGTAAGGCCGACCTGGCCACCAGCAAGGCCGAGCCTCGGTGGGGCTGGACGAGCCTCACCCAGCTACTAGCAAGGCTCGGCTGACGAGGGCCGACAATGCTCCAGTGAGGTACCAAAGAAGAATAGGAGAAAAAGGAAAAAAAGGAAAAAAGTAAAAAATTATTTAAAAATTAAAATAAATTGATTTGGAATAGAATTAATGAGTACGGTACCAAACACAATTCTATTCCAGAATCAGAAATTTTGGACAGTTACCAAACGGCTTAAAATGCTTAGAATCAGTTCTAGAGAACAGAATAAAAAAGAATAATTTCTTATCAGAATCTACTCCCGGGAATAGAATCGTTACCAAACGCGCCCTTAAATTCCAATTGGCGTGTTACATGAGATATGATTGGGAATATAAAATTAGAATCACTTCGAAAGTTAAAATATGCTTGCTTCATTACAATATCCTTTTTTTATTATCATTATAGTCGTACAATACATTTTTTCGTTGAGGCATTTTTCCTTTTTTATTTAATTTTTTTTATTATATACTTAAATTTCTTATCTAGTTATATTATGTTGATACCTAAATTTTGACTAATCATTTAGGAAATTAATTACATAGAAAATAAGAGAAACTACTTACAACAAAATTTAATTGCGTGACAATTTGGAAATAAAGAAATTATTAGAAGACTTGCACCCAAAAAAGAAAAAAGAAAAAGAAAAATACATTACATGAATCCAACCTGCACGATCGACGCCTCAGAGCTCGTTTCTCCCTTCCCGTGCAACCATATTACACGAAATTAGTGGCGTTACCGCCATAACTTGATAAAGAATCCAATCATATTCACCAATTTTCCAGATTTCAGCGAGGAAATTCGCAGTAATATTTTTTTTACTTTTATGTTCTGCCTTCATTGTTTATGTGGTCCAATTTAGAGAGAGAGAGAGAGAGAGAGAGAGAGAGAGAGAGAGAGAGAGAGATTTCCATGTGCCCCAACTATCAGGGGTTAGGTCGACCATTTCATCTTGTTAGTTCATTTGATTAGGAGATAGCAATAAAAAGAAAAACGATTTGATCCTGTTCATGAAGAAAATTTCTATTAGCTAATCTGGTTTCTTACTGAGGGTATAGCACAAAGTTTAGATTTCAAGGACTTCTGGATTAATTAACCTAGTCAAGTTTCTTGTACTTCAATTTTTCTCTTACATCAATTGATACTTTATACTCATTCAAATTTGGTTCTTCCCTAATGTTTGCGTGAGGAATCAAATTCTCATAGTTTTGTTCGTTATTCTTTTAAGCACTTTCTCTTTCTCCGTGGTGTGATCCTTTGCAGCCTTGTCCATGTCCTCTCACCATATGCATATATATATATATATATATATATATATATATATATATATATATATATATATATATATAAAGTAATTACATAAACCTATTTATTGAAATATGGGTTAAATCCTAGCAATTACTCTTGCAACTTTTACTTTTTCCAATTTGATCATGTTCAAGAGGAAAATTTGTATTCACTAATTCCAGTTTCTTACCAAGGCTATAGCATGAAATTTAGATTTTAAGCACTTTTGGATTAATTAACCATGTCAAGTTTCTTGAACTTCGGTTTTTCTCTTATTTCAATTGACACTTAGAACTCATTCTAATTTGGCTCCTCAATAATGTTCACATGGGAATGAAACTCCCACTCTTCTGTTTGTTATTCTTTTAAGCTCTTTCTCTTTCTCTATAGTGTGATTTTTGCAGTCTTGTCCATGTCCTCTCACCGCATGCATTGACACTATATTTATTT
The DNA here is from genome assembly GCA_019915185.1 of Eucalyptus camaldulensis. Lineage (NCBI taxonomy): Eukaryota > Viridiplantae > Streptophyta > Magnoliopsida > Myrtales > Myrtaceae > Eucalyptus > Eucalyptus camaldulensis. The sequence goes on from JAHSVA010000005.1 coordinate 19,926,366, forward strand.
TCAAAAGTAATTATATAAACACATTTATTGAAATATGGGTTAAATCCTATCTATCGGACTTGAATTTTTTCGTTATTAGGGACTACGCAAGAGTAAATAAGTGAGCAGGTTGCATATTTTCCAGCGGGATTGTATAATGTTTGGCACTTAAATTCTAATTGGCGTGTTACATGAGATATCATGGGGAATATAAATTTATAATCATTTCAAAAGTTAAATTATGTTGGCCCGAGTACAATATTCTTTTTTATTATAATCGTACAAAACATTCTCTAATTGAGGCATTTTGCCTTTTTACTTAATTTGTGTCTATTATTTTCTTAAATATCTTATTTGGTTATATTCTGTTGACACCTAAATTTTAACTAACCATTTAAGAAATTAATTACTTAGAAAATTAGAGAAATTAAATATAACCCCAATTTAATTGCATGGCAATTTTGAAACAAAGAAATTATCAGAAGACTTACACCGAAATTTTTTTACAGGAAGACAGGTTAATAAGACCCCAAATTTGACTAGCTGTGCTACGAGTTCCAACCTGCACGCTCGATGCCTTCGAGCTCGTTTCTCCATAACCGTGCAACCAAATTACACGAAATTAGTGGCATTACAACCATTGATAAAGGTTCCAATCATATTCACCAATTTTCCAGATTTCAGCGAGGAAATTTGCAGTAATTTTTTTCTTTTACGTTCTGCCTTTATGGTTTGTGTTGTCCAATTTTGGAGAGAGAGTGTGTTTTTCCAGGTCCCCCGACTATCGGATGTTGGGTCGGCCATTTCAACTGTTAGTTCATTTGATTAGAAAAATAATAATAATAAAACGAAAAACGATTTAATCCTGTTCAATAAGAAAGTTTCTATTTGCTTATCCGGTTTCTTACCGTGGGTATATCATGAAGTTTAGATTTCAAGGACCACTGGATTAATTAACCATGTCAAGTTTTTGTACTTTGGTTTTTCTCTTACAACAATTGACACTTTGTATTCATTTGAATTTGATTCCCCCCTAATGTTTGTTTGAGGAATCAAACTCCCACTCTTTTGTTCATTATTCTCTTAAGCACTTTCTCTTTTTCTATGGTGTGATCTTTTGCAGTCTTGTTCATGTCCTCTCATCACATGCATTGATACTATCTTTAGTTTCAAAAGTAATTATATAAACCTATTGATTGAAATATGGGTTAAATCCAAGCAATTGCACTTGCATTTTTTCCTTATTATGATTACACCCTATTCGAGAAGAAAATCTATATTTGTTACTCCGGTTACTTACTGAGGCTATATCGTGAAATTTAGATTTCAAGGACCTCTAGATTAATTAACCACATCAAATTTCTTGTACTTTGGTTTTCTCTTACATCAATTGACACTTTGTACTCATTCGAATTTGATTCCTTACTAATGTTCGTGTGAGGAATTGAACTCCCTATCTTTTGTTCGTTATTCTTTTAAGCACTTTCTCTTTCTCTGTGGTGTGATCTTTTGCAACCTTGTCCATGTCCTCTCATGGCATGCATTGATACTGTATACATTTTCAAAAGTAATTATATTAACCTATTTATTGAAACATGGGTAAATCCTAACAATTGCACTTGCATTTTTTCCTTATTACACAAGAGTAAATAAGTGAGATCCAGTTGCATATTTTCTAGTATAATCGTGTAATGTTTGGCTTGTAAGTTCTAACTGGCATGTTACACGAGATATGATAGAGAATGTAAATTTAGAATCACTTCGAATAGCCCGAGTGCAATGTCATTTTTTATTATAACTGTACAATATGTTTTTTGATTTAGGCATTTTCCATTTTTATTTAATGTGAGTCTATTATTTTTTTAGAAAATTTATTCACTTGTATTATGTTAACATCTAAATTTTGACTAATCATTTAAGAAATTAATTATATAAAAAAAATTAGGGAAGCTACATGCAACGTAATTTAATTGCATGAAAATTTCGAAACAAAGAATTTATGAAAAGACTTAAACCAAAAAAAGAAAAAACATACGACCAGAAGACAGATAAGGCTCAATTTGACTAGTCGTGCTACGAGTTCCAACCTGCACGTTCGACGCCTTCGAGCACGTTTCTCCCTAACCGTGAAACCAAATTACACGAAATTACTGGCATTACAGCCATAACTTGATAAGGAATCCAATCATATTCACCAATTTTCCAGATTTCGGCTAGAAAATTAGCAGTATTTTTTTTTTTTTTTTAGATTTATGTTCCGCCTTTATTGTTTGTGTTGTTCAATTTTTGAGAGAGAGAGAGAGAGAGGTTTTCTCCATGTCCGCCCACTGTCATATGTTAAGTCGCCCATTCCTTCTTGTTATTTCATTCGATTAGATCAAAGCAATAAAAAGAAAAACGATTTGGTCCTGTTCAAGAAGAAAATTTCTAATCATTAATCTGATTTCTTACTGAGGGTACAGCATGAAATTTAGATTTCAAGGACTTTTGGATTAATTAACCACGTCAAGTTTTTTGCATTGAAAAGTTCCTATAATATGGGCTTACATTAATTAATTAATTTTTTATTTTAAATAATCGGGTTAATGGATATTGTAATATTTGTTGAACCTACAGTGATCTGATTGAATTGGGTATTGGCATCTATTAATAACGGGCCTAGTTGAGCAGCAAAGTGTAGACAATTGTGTTTAACCGTAGCCCGTAATGGGAATAGCCCAGTTGACACGCTGTTGATTAGGGTTTGTTAGGTTCCCTCTCTAGTCTATAAAATGGTAGATTATAGCTATCAGTTATTTTAATCCCATTGAAAGCTACTATACTGAAATAAGTCATAGAGAGGAAAATCTGGCATTCCGATATATCACTGGTTATCAGATTAATCTATTTTCTTCAAGTGAAGCAATGGCTCATATAGGTACGCTTTAATTCCGTTGTGTTTATTGATCTCGGTGTTTTACAATCATATATTAATATGTTTCTTCTTAATCAATTAGTTGTTTACATGAATAATTTTCTACATTTTGTACTTTGGTTCTTCTCTTACATCAATTGACACTTTGTGCCCATTCAAAGTTTGGTTCCTCACTATCGTTCGCGTGAGGAATCAAACTCCCACTCTTTTGTTCATTATTCTTTTAAGCTCTTTCTCTTTCTCTGTGATGTGAACTTTTGCAGTCTTGTCCAGTTCCTCTCACCTCATTTTATTGAAATATGGTTACATCCTAGTAATTGCATTTGCATTTTTTCCTTACTATGACTTTATCCTGTTCAAGAAGAAACTTTTGTATTTGCTAATCGGTTTCTTACCGAGGGCGTAGCATGAAATTTAGGTTTCAAGGACTTTTGGATAAATTAGCCACATCAAGTTTCTTGTACTTTGGTTTTTCTCTTACAATAATTGACACTTTGTACTCATTCGAATTTGGTTCCTCACTAATTTTCGCTTGAGGAATCAAATTCCCATTCTTTTGTTCGTTATTCTTTTAAGCTCTTTCTCTTTCCTAGCGTGAATTTTTGCAGTGTTGTCCATGTCCTCTCACTGCATGCATTGATTCTATATTTATTTTCAAAAGTAATTATATTAACACGTTTATTGAAATATGGGTTAATTCCTAGCAATTGCACTTGAAATATGGGTTAAATAAGTGAGATGAGGTTGCATTTTTTAATCGTGCAACGTTTGGCGCATAAGTTCTAATTGGTGTATTACATGAAATATGATTGTGAATATAAATTTAGAATCACTTCAAAAGTTGAAATATATTTTCTTGAGTACAATATCGTTTTTTTTTTAATTATAATCGTAAATTGCATTTTTTGATTGGGGAATTTTTTTTCTTTTTATTAAATTTGTGTATGCTATTTCCTTAAAAAATTTATTTAGTTATAGTCTGTTGACACTTGAATTTTGACTAATTATTTAAGAAATTAATTACATAGAAAATTAGGGAAGCTACGTACAACGAAATTTAATTACATGACAATTTTGAAACAGAGAAATTGTCGGAATACTCACACCAAGAAGAAGAAGAAGACCAGAAGACAGGTTAAAAAGGCTTAAATTTGACTAGTGGTGCTACGAGTTCCAACCTGCACCCTGGACGCCTTCGAGCTCGTTTCACCCTAGCCTCGCAACCAAATTACACGAAATTAGTGGCATTAGAGCCATAACTTGATAAAGAATCCAATCATTTTCACCAATTTTCCAGATTTCAACGAGAAAATTCACAGTTGTTGTTGTTGTTCTTCTTCTTTTTAATCTTTTTTTAAACTTTTGCATTCCGCTCGCCTTTAGTGTTTGTGTTGTCCAAATTGAGAGAAAGAGCGAGATGGTATTTTCCATGTCCCCCATCTATCAGATGTTGGGTCAGCCATTTCATCTTGTTTGCTTATTTCATTAGAAAATAAAAAAATAAAAAAACGATTTGATCCTGTTCAAGAAAAAAATTTATATTTGCTAATCCAGTTTCTTACCAAGGCAAGAAGTTTAGATTTCAAGGGCCTCTAAATTAATTAACCAAGTCAAATTTTTTCTACTTTGAAGTTTAGATTTCAAGGGCCTCTAAATTAATTAACCAAGTCAAGTTTGTTGTACTTCGATTTTTCTTTTACATTAATTGACACTTTGTACTCATTCGAATTTGGTTCCTCACTAATGTTCGCGTGAGGAATCAAACTCCCACTCTTTTGCCAGTTATTCTTTTAAGCATCTTTTCTCTTTGTGGTGTGATCTTTTGCAATCTTGTCCATGTCTTCTCACCGCATACGTTGATACTATATTTAGTTTCAAAAGTAATTTATAAATCTATTTATTGAAATACAGGTTAAGTCTTAGCAATTGCACTTGCAATTTTTCCTCATTATGTTTTGATCATGTTCAAAAACAAAATTTGTATTTGCTAATCCGGTTCCTTACCAAGGCCATAGCATCAAATTTAGATTTCAAGGACCTCTAGATTAATTAACCATGTCAAATTTTTTCTACTTTGATTTTTCTTTTACTTCAATTGACACTTTGTGAGAGTGCTAGTATGAACACCTAGAGGGGGGTGAATAGGTGTTTAAAATAACTCTTGGCAAATATATGCAGAATAAAATAAACTTCAAACAAAGGAGTTAGGGAAGAGAATAAGAACACAAGATTTATAGTGGTTCGGCTTAATCCAAGCCTACGTCCACTCTCCCACGCTAACAGCCTTCTTGGCTGGATTCCACTATGCAATCAACAAGATATTACAACTTCAAGTGCAAACACTTAGTAGATCACACTATCTCACTAAGTCACTCTTTTGGTATTTCTCTCACGATCACAAACGTTTAAGCTCTCAAGAGACAAGTATATGATCGAAGGTCGCTCAGACTTTGGAATTATAAATTCTACGCTCTATTTCTTACTTGCTCACCGGTCCTTCATCTCCTTAAATACTCCTCCACTTCCAAACTAGCCGTTGGACAGTATCTTGAGGATCGTCTTCCAATATACCCATTAGACAGCTCTGTATCTAGAATATTTGGTAGCCGTTGAGTGACAAAGGTAGAATCCCAAATTGATTCCGATCGCCCATACAAACGAAATCTTGGTTTCCATAAGTAAAGCTTCTTCGTATAGAAAGATCTTGTCTTTAAGATCCAACCGTCAATCAAATAGATTGAGTCAATCAAATCAATCTTGATATGGAATCCAAACCAGATCACTAGCCGTTATATGATTGGGCTTGAGTTACGTTCTGTCGAATCTGGATATAAAGTCTGAGAGCAATAGACTTTAGAATCTGAGTCTGAGTGCGATAGACTTTACAATCTGAGTCTAAACGTATTCTACTTCTGAACAGATTTAGCTTTAAGGTTTGAACACCGTCTGAATTAGTTCAGCTCCAACATAGAGTCTGTCTTCTGGTTCAGCTTCAGCATAGAGTCTGTATTCTAGTTCATCATTCACGTTCAGTCTGGAATTAGTCAGAGTTGACAGACTTCTGATGTAGAACAGACTTTGACACTAAAGTCTGGCAGTCTTCAGACTTTGACACAGAAGTCTGGAAATCTTCAGAATATACTTTGGACATATGTTACGTTCAATCTTCTGGCCGTCTTCAGACTTTGACAATATCCTTTACATGTTCTATTATCTGCATGGCCTATTACTTAACCATTAAACATGTTAGTAGCCTTTGATTTATTTTGTCATCTTCAAAACATCATGAAGGATTTCCCTAACACTTTGTACTCATTCCAATTTGGTTCCTCACTAATGTCGAGTGAGGAATAAAAAAATGTGAGGAATCAAACTCCCACTCTTTTGTTCATTATTCTTTTAAGCGCTTTCTCTTTCTTTGTGGTGTGATCTTTTGTAGTCTTGTCTGTGTCCTCTCACCGCATGCATTGATATTGTATTTATTTTCTAAAGTAATTATGTAAACCTATTTATTGACATATGCGTTAAAATCCTAGCAATTGCACTTGCCATTTTTCCTTATTACTATTTGATCTTGTTCAAGAAGAAAATTTGTATTTGTTGATCCGGTTTCTTACCAAGGCTATAGCATGAAATTTAAATTTCAGAACCTCAGGATTAATTAACCATGTCAAGTTTCTTCTGCTTTGATTTTTCTCTTACTTCAATTGACACTTTGTACTCATTCAAATTTGGATCCTCACTAATGTTTGCGTGAAGAATCAAATTCCCACTCTTTTGTTCGTTACTCTTTTAATTTCTTTCTTGTCCTCTATGGTGTGAGTTTTGCAGTCTTCCATGTCCTCTCACTGCATGCATTGATACTATATTTATTTTCAAAAATAATTATATAAACCTATTTATTTAAACATAGGTTTAATCCTAGGGATTGAACATGCATTTTTTTTCCTTATTAGGGACTACGCAAGAGTAAATAAGTGAGATTATGTTGCATATTTTCCAGCGTAATCGTACAATGATTGGCACTTAAATTCCAATTGGGGTGTTACATGAGATATGATTGGGAATATAAATTTAGAATCACTTCGAAAGTTAAAATATGTTCGCCTCATTACAATATCCTTTTTTATTATAGTCGTACAATACATTTTTTCGTTGAGGCATTTTTCCTTTTTTATTTAATTTGTTTCTATTATTTACTTAAATATCTTGTATAGTTATATTCTATTGACACCTAAATTTTGACTAATCATTTAGAAAATTAATTACATAGAAAATGAGAGAAACTACATACAACACAATTTAATTGCATGACAATTTGGAAATAAATAAATTATTAGAAGACTTACACCAAAAAAAGTACATTACATGAATCCAACCCGCACGCTCGACGCCTTAGAGCTCCTTTCTCCCTTACCGTGCAACCGAATTACACGAAATTAGTGGCGTTACCGCCATAACTTGATAAAGAATCCAATCACATTCACCAATTTTCCAGATTTCAGCGAGGAAATTCGCAGTAATATTTTTTTACTTTTATGTTCTGCCTTCATTGTTTGTGTTGTCCAGTTTTGAGAGAGAGAGAGAGAGATTTTTTTTCCATGTCCCCCAACTATCAGAGGTTAGGTCGGCCATTTCATCTTGTTAGTTCATTTGATTAGAAGATAGCAATAAAAAGAAAAACGATTTGATCCTGTCCTTGAAGAAAATTTCTATTAGCTAATCTGGGTTTCTTACTGAGGTTATAGCATGAAGTTTAGATTTCAAGGACTTCTGGATTAATTAACCTAGTCAAGTTTCTCGTACTTTGATTTTTCTCTTATATCAATTGACACTTTGTACTCATTCTAATTTGATTCCTCCCTAATGTTTGCATGAGGAATCAAATTATCATTGTTTTTTTCGTCACTCTTTTAAGCACTTTCTCTTTCTCGTGGTGTGATCCTTTGCATTCTTGTCCATGTCCTCTCACCACACTCTTTTGTTTGTTATTCTTTTAAGCACTTTCTCTTTCTCTGTGATGTGAACTTTTGCAATATTGTCCATTTCCTCTCACAGCATGCATTCATTCTATATCTATTTTCAAAAGTAATCATATAAACCTATTTAGTGAAATATGGGTTAAATCCTAGTAATTGCATTTGCATTTTTTCCTTATTATGATTTTATGCTGTTCAAAAAGAAACTTCCATATTTGCTAATCCAATTTCTTACCGAGGGTATAGCATGAAATTAAGATTTCAAGGACCTCTAGATTAATTAACCACATCAAGGATCTTGTACTTTGGGTTTTTCCTTACATCAATTGACACTATGTAGTCATTCGAGTTTGGTTCCTCATTGATGTTTGCGCCAGGAATCAAACTCTCACTCTTTTGTTCGTTATTCTTTTAAGCTCTCTCTTTCTCTATGGTGTGATTTTTTGCAGTATTGTCCATGTCCTCCCACCCCATTCATTGATACTTTATTTATTTTCAAAAGTAATTATGTAAATCTATTTATTGAAATATGGGTTAAATCCTAGCAATTGCACTTGCATTTTTTCCTTCTTATGATTTAATCCTGTTCAGGGAGAAACTTTTGTATTTGCTAATCGGATTTCTTACCAAGGCTATGTCATGAAATTTAGATTTCAAGGACCCCTATATTAATTAACCACGTCAAGTTTCTTGTACTTTGGTTTTTCTGTTACATCAATTGACATTTTGTACTCATTCGAATTAGGTTCCTCATTGATGTTCGCATGAGGAATCAAACTCCCACTTTTTTGTCATTATTCTTTTAAGCTCTTTCTCTTTCTCTATGGTGTGATTTTTTGCAGTATTGTCCACATCCTCCCACTGCATTCATGATACTATATTTATTTTCAAAAGTAATTACATAAACCTATTTATTGAAATATGGGTTAAATCCTAGCATTTGCACTTGCATTTTTGCCTTATTATGATTTGGTCCTGTTCAAGAAGAAACTTATGTATTTGCTAATCTGGTTTCTTACTGAGGTTATAGCATGAAATTTAGATTTCAAGGACCTCGGAATTAATTAACCACAACAAGTTTCTCATACTTTGGTTTCTCTTTTACATCAATTGACACTTTATACTCATTCGATTTTGGTTCCTCACTAATGTTCATGTGAGGAATGAAATTTCCACTCTTTTGTTCGTTATTCTTTTAAGCATTTTCTCTTTCTCAAAGGTGTGATATTTTGCAGTCTTGCCAATGTCGTCTCACCACATGCATTGATACTGTATTTATTTTCAAAATTAATTATATAATTATATTTATTGAAATATGGGTTAAATCCTAGCAATTGCACTTGTTTTTTTCCTTATTACGATTTGATCTTGTTCAAGAAGAAATTTTATATTTGCTAATCTGGTTTTTTACCAAGGCTATAGCATGAATTCAGATTTCAAGGACCCTAGGATTAATTAACCGTGACAAGTTTCTTGTAATTTGATTTTTCTCTTACATCAATTGACATTTTATACTCATTCGATTTTGGTTCCTCACTAATGTTCATGTGAGGAATCAAACTCCCGCTCTTTTGTTTGTTATTCTTTTAAGCACTTTCTCTTTCTCTAAGGTGTGATCTTTTGTAATCTTGTCAATGTCGTCACTTTGCATGCATTGATACTATATTTATTTTCAAAAGTAATTATGCAAACATGTTTATTGAAATATGGGTTTAATCCTAGCAATTGCACTTGCATTTTTTCCTTATTATGACTTGGACCTATCCAAGAAGAAATTTTGTATTTGCTAATTTGGTTTCTTACCAAGGCTACAGCATGAAATTTAGATTTCAAGGACCTTTGGATTGATTAATCATGTGAAGTTTCTTGTACTTTGGTTTATTTCTTACTTTAATTGACATTTTGTACTCATTTGAATTTGGTTTCTCACTAATGATCACATGATGAATCAAACTCCCACTTCTTCATTCGTTTTTATTCTAAGCTCTTTCTCTTTCTCTGTGGTGTGATTTTTGCATTGATACTATCTTTATCTTCAAAAGTAATTAGATAAACCTATTTATTGAAATATGGGTTAAATCCTAGCGATTGCACTTGCATTTTTTTCCTTATTAGGGATAATGAGAGAGTAAATACGAGAGGTCATGTTGCATATTTTCCTGCGTAATCGTGTAATGTTTTGGCATGTAAGTTCTAATTGACGTGTTACATAAGATATGATTGGGAATATAAATTTAGAATCACTTCAAAAGTAAATTATGTTTGCCTGTACAACATCGTTTTTTATCGTGATTGTACAACACATTTTTATATTGGGGCATTTTCCCTTTATACTTAATTTGTGTCTATTATTTTCTTAAATATCTTCTTTAGTTATATTATGTTGACATCTAAATTTCGATTAATCATTTAGGAACTTAATTACATCGAACATTAGGAACTATTCTTTAGCCCCTAAACAAAAATTGTCATAATTAGATTGCATAGCATAAGGATTTTAGGAGTATTCATCATTAATTGCATTTGCATTGGATTGGCTGTGGTGAAGGAACCTGAATTAATCATGTGGATTGAAGCTGATACTTAGCAAAATTCTGCCAAGCAAGGGAGTAGTGACCGAAATTTCCAAGCCAAAATTAGAGTATTTGAGCTTTAATTGAGTTAGGTTTAACCCGTTGAAGTTAAAGGTTTTGAGCTTAATATAGTTTCTTCACTCAAGCTAAGTCTAGGAACAATAAATTTCTTTCCTTTTCTTTTTTTGTGTATAATTCTCTCCTGTTAAATGGAGCTTTTATTTACTTCTGTATTTTTTTTTTTTATATAGCCAGAAAAATTTTATTGTGTATTCAATAAAGAACCAATTTTAGAAATACTAGAAAGCTTTCGTCTACAAATAAAGAAAGCAAGACTTTAGCTCCGCAATTTTAGCATCAAATATTTTTTAATATAAAATCCTTAAATTTGTAGAGTGCTGCTTTTAGATAGTCAACAAGTTGAATCAAATAATCAGCTTCCATCTTTCTTCTGTCAGCAAAAGCTATTATTTATAAAATAACAATAGAGACAAGCAAAAAAAATATAATTAAAAATAAAAAAATTCTCAAAATCGAAACTCTTGCACAATGATCTCCCATATTATAGCATTATAAATTCGATATAATCAATTAGGCATGGCAATATACAACTTAATGTCTCAAAGCCTTTGGCCATAAACATCTGAATAAAGAAAACTATCTGTAATTTTCACGTAAATTGGGTAACATTCATGTTCCCAACTAATTATTCAGGTGGCCCGGCTCCAGCGAAGGTTTTGATTACTCCTCTTTAATGCAAACCGGACGTCGAGTGAAGTTAAATGGTTCCCTTCGGAGCATCCAGAACCAGAAGCAAAGGATCAGCGATGCTAATGAGCACTGGAAGTGCCGGTCCCAATTTATGCAATGAAAGACCGATACCGGACGACGACGTCCTTTCAGGATTAAACGACGGAGCACGGAACCAGCACTTCCAGCAGAGCCCATGTCAGATCACTCAGGATTTCAGCTAAGCTTACCGCAATTTCAGGCTCTATTCGTCCCAAGCTGTGCTCAAACTCCGTCAGCGCACTCATGTTATTCTGCTATTGCTGTTGGAGAGAAATTATGGACGCACCCCGAGCAGTTCGCACGCATTGATCGCAGTATCGAGTCGATCCCCGGTTCATCAAAGCCTCCGGTGTATCCTTTGGCATTGAGGTACCTGGAGTTTACATACATATGTTAATGTTTTGATGTTAAACGATCAAGAATCATATACACTTTTATGCGACACTCAAACTAGTCGCCAACAGACACATGTAGTTATAAAATATGGGCACGGCTAATTCCATCAATCTTAGCCAAAAAGATAAATTTGCCCTTGACTATTTAATTGCAATTTAAACTGGTGACCTTCAAATTTATTTACTTTCCTTCCTTTTTAGTTTTTTATATTTTTTTACACAGGATCTGGATACCATGATTAAGAATTTTAATTTTTTTTCATTTTTGTTTGTTGTGGCCATTTCATGCATACCAAAGGCACTATGCTTTTTCTTTTTATTCTTTTAAGATTCTGCTACGTGGAAATTAGTTGTGTTAATAAGAGAAATTTCCGAGAAACCTAATTATTTTCTTCATTGTTGAGCAAATTTGTGACTTGGTTGTGAAGTAAAATCCAGAAATATTCTAACAGTTTTAACATGGTCACTTGTTTATAAACTTTCGCCTTTGTTGTGCATAAGAAACGGTTGGATTGTAATATGCACAATAAAAACTAGAAGTTTATGAACATATATTTTGCTAAAAAAATTGTGTATGTTAAAAGTTTTCTAGATTTTACTTAAAATTAATCCATAAATCTCCTTGACGACGAATTAAGTTTTTGGGAATTTCCCCTTTTCAACAAACTTATTTTGACGGAAGTAAAATCTAAAAATAGAAAAGAAAATAATGTGACTTTAATATGGGTTAAGATACCTCATAAATAAATTAAAAAATGTGAAATCCTTAGTTTTGGAAACTAGATCCTATATAGAAATAGAAGAAGTAGATAAGAAGGAAGGTAGAAAATTTTGAAGCCATCACTTTAAATTGCAATTAAATTATTGAGGTAATTTGTCTTTCCAATGTAAAATGGGATGGATTTAGTTATGTAAGAAGTGGAATTGGCGCCATCCTTAAACAAATTGAACTCAAGATGACCGATGTCGTGCACTTAACAGAATCGTTTTTTTTTCTTTTCCTCCCTAACTTAGCCTATGAGGCAAAATGATAATTCTTTAAACTCTAAAAAGATAATGGAAATATGATGTTTCTTTACGTGTGCCTGTGAATCTACAGAAAATATATCTGGCGGCAGTATATGCATTATATGAAGTACAACTCAGCAAAAATGCATGGAAAAAGCTTGGTCAACAGAGAAGAAAGGAAAATGAGAGAGAGAGAGAGAGAGACTACCTGGGAGATCCACTGAGCAGCATAAGGCGTTTAAAGAGGTCGGGCCTGCGTATTGCTGCCAAGCACCCGATCACGGCTGACATCGAGTGACCGACGCAAATGCTCCTCTTCAGCTTCAGCTCGTCCAGAATGCGCACCCAGTCTTCAGCGTAACCCCCCAGGTCCGAGTACATGCTTGCGGCTGTGCCGTACATGCCCGGACTGATGGACGAAGGCCAAGTCGTAGACCACCACTGTGAAGAAGCACGCAAAGAACGGCACGACGTCATGCCAAACGGTCTGGTCGGCAGTGAAGCCATGCGACGGGACCAGAGTCGGCGTCCGGTTGCCATGGACGCAGCCATGTCGGGCTTGGAAGATGCCTCCGCTGCTGCATAGTGATTCGCTCATTCTTTTATGGTCTTTCTGCCTCTTTGCCAATGTAACAGTTGTTCTCTATTGAAAGTTTTTAAGAAACACAAGAAGGTGAATGTAGTGTCCCGTAAGGGTGCCGTCTGGGCTTGGAGTGGGTAAATATGGAGCGATTTCATGTGCGCCTCTTGTTTTTTTTCTTGTTCTTTTTATTTTTTCAAAAATGATGTTTCGGCTTCTCCACTTTATTTCCTCAAAAATTATCCAAAAAATCATAAAATTATTGCATTTTTGTCAATTACGTCCTAAATTTTTTACTTTTTATCAATTGGGTTATAAACCTTTTAACAATTTATCAGATGAGTCCATCCGACCGATTTTGATCGGAAATTACTGACATTGACAATTTTACTAATATTTTAATAATTTTTAAAAAATATTATTTTTTTTCTTTGTTTTTTTCCCATTTTCTTTGCTTTTCTTTTGGCTTTTAAGTTGGGGCAGACAACTCACGCCAGTCACTAGTAAGGGCTAATGGACCCTCACCGGCTTTGTGTGAGGGCGCATAAGCGCCCACCTAAATCTAACAATGGTCATGACTCTCTCACCGAATTTGGCTAGGCAAGGGCTTGGCGACCCTTGCTAGCCAAGCCATGACACCCTCCCCAAAGCTAACAAGGGTTGCTAGCCTTTAATCAAAAACACAAGAAAAAAAAAAACCATAAAAATTTCAAAAAATTATTCAAATATTGTTTAAAAAATGATCACGTCAACGTTTGCAATGCCATCTAAGATAATTGGCGTCCACATTAGCAATTTCTAACCAAAATTGAACGAATGGATTCAATTAGCAAATTACCAAAATGTTTAGGACTATTGGCAAAATTGAAAAATTTAGAACTGATTTCAATAAAAGTGCAATAGATTTAGAAATTTTTGAACAATTTTATCCTTTGTTTTGGGTTCATGTCCTAACATATGTGCGCATGTTAGTGAGGCTCAAGCAAGTTTTACACAGGCTGACGAGGATCTCCAATCCCATATGATATCTCTTGATGTCTCTATAAATAGAACAAGCAAACTTAACCGAGAATTCAACGGAACCAAATTATGAAAAATATTAAAGAAACGTCGTTTCTATAGAATAGGACGAAACCATGGACCATTTGCTTCTCTGTTGTAAAATCTGTTAAATTTTGATTATCACTCTTAAATATGATAATGACGGAATTGGCTAAACCGTTAAGCGCCAGCCACATAGTCTTGTGAATCCCGGCGGGCATCTCCAACTCCAAGGGTACTCGACGAAACCCCGCTTTAAACTCATCCTATGTGAGGAAATAACGGTGCAACTACCATCTAAAGACCAAACGCCCCTCGAGCCTTAAGGACGGTTCAATCGTCGCATGTTAAGATATGTTACACTTGTCATGATATATCACCACTTATCGTAACCAGCCAACACCGGTCAGGCTGTCACGAGAGGCCATTGCTTGTCGATGGTCACCCATCTGGCAAATGAAAATCAAACTAAAAACAATATGATAATCAAGATGAAGTCTCAAGACTGGATTTCATACTGGTAAGTCATTGCTTTCACTATCAATTTGGAACAGAACTCTCAAGTTGCCATTATCTTCCCTGATTTACTTACTTACCACAACCTTGCTTGACCCAGGAATGACATTTTTTTCCACGTCAGTTTATCAGGTCCAGAGTATATGAACGCAAGATCTGGTTGCAGGAACGCTTTTTATCAGCCCAATTGAACTACCGATAATTGCCAGCATCTTTTGCCCTAAGCAAATTCCAGATTACCGTACGTGGATGCTAGGACGGATCCTTTTATACTTCCTAAGGAGATCGATACCATAAGCTTTGCTGACGACCGGCAATCGCACAATTCCGTCCTTCGACAATATGACTACATTGTGCATTGGGAGGATCCTACCAATCATCAACACAGAGAAGCAAATGACCTGTTTATCCCGAGAACAAGAGAATCGCCGTCCTTCCTAGTATGTCATCCTGGATTTCCTGACAAGGAATCCTGGGAGAGTGTCGAAATCACTGTAAGGTGAAAGGGAGGCACAGAGATTCCACGTGAGAGCCGACACATCCGAACAGGAGTTTGCAAGTCTTAGGAGATCTGTCTTTTGACAGAAAAAGAACTTGAAAGTGGTCCGCCTGAATCCTGGAGGAGCAAACACGGTCAAGTGCAAGACCTGCAGGTGATGAATAGTGCATAGGTTGGAAAGAACGAGATTGAATTCCCTCTATCAGATGGACGGGAATGTTCCTTGGAATGAATGATGAATACTCCTTAGGCACAACAAAAGAACCAAAGTTTCATTTCGTCCACCCCCCCTTTCAGGAATAAGTAGTCTGCATCCTAATCGATGAAACCAGAACGAGATCTTTTCAGCATTCATACATAACAAACATATAAGCCGACACATTTAAGTTTCTAAATGCTCAAAAGAGTTGCAAACCCTGAACATATTTCCCATAGTTCTTAATCCCCAATGTCCTTAAAATAGTGGGATCTATTCTTACAAGCCCCGAGGACACAAGATTGTCAAAATGAAGTAATAGAACTCCATATGACTTTCCACTGTGCAACATCAAAGGTCTCAGAACAGCACGCAATCACCTACGAAACAGAACACCAACGCGTATAGCACTTTCTGTATTCTCTTCCCAGCATTAATACACAGCAAAACTTTTGCTGCACCTTACGTTATGAAGTTGGAGCTAGCAGAATCTCAAGATAACAAACTCACTCTTCGACTCGCAAAATATCACATTTCAGAAACAGTTTGTTGTTCTATCCCCCTGTTTAAGATAGCAAGAGATTAACAATGATTATAGAACCTCTACAGAAGCACACTGAGAGAAATGCCAAACAAATGAGGTGATGGACCTAAGTTTAAAACGGGCACAGCTCGATGACAAAAATACATTCACGAGGATAACCACGTCTTGCACTGCTCTTCCATTACTTCCCACAACACTTAATGTGTGTTGAAGAAACTAAAAGATTTCAACAGAGTGAAAAGCAAGCAAGAATAATTTAACAGAGTAAAGGCCGAGAACTCTTAAAAGAGTTATCACCAGATGCAGCTTGGCTAACATCCATTCTTCAGATCATGGGACGTAAAGTATATTTCGGATACAGATATGTCAGACCTTCATTTTGCAATCTCAAATGATGCACACAAAAGATCAGGCAAATGATTTCCTTGAAGTTTTTAAACATATGAAACCAAAGGAACATACATAACTTTGAAGACTGATGGTAGAGTTCACCTAATTTTACAAACTTTTAGCTAATAATGGACATCACATCATGTACTTTGAAAGGATGTCGAATTCTTCTATATATATTTATAAAAGAAGGCAATCTCCCAAACAATATATTTTGAGTTCAAGAAAATCGAGATTATTCCCAGTGCTAACTTTACCTATAATCAGTTTCAGAATGAAACTTAACAGAATGAAAATGTAAATATGAGTCAAAACAACATTACACTACATCATGCTACTGAGCAGATCCTAATTTTAAATCAACGTGAAATATTCCTCAAAATATCTCTTAGTGCCTTATATCTAACAAATAAGGTATTCCTTATCTGGCGGTAGATGCATAAAAGCTATTATCCCAATGGCAAACAACCTATTCAGGCTTTTCTGTTCCAATGTCACCATCTAAAATGGCATGCCTAGTCAGAACAACCTCTTTCACGAGATTCCTATAAGTAAACGGCCTAACTGCTGCTCGCAGAAATAGTTCTGGAGGAATCTTGCTCTTCCTAATTCTCTTCCTCCATGGGCCAATTCCAATGGTCTTCCATTCTTCTGGACTGACTTTTGGTTTTGCGCCCCTCATTGCGGTTTCATCTCCATCTTTCATTTCCTTTGCGCCCCTCATTGCGGTTTCATCTCCATCTTTCATTTCCTTCAATTGCTTCTTATAGTGCTCCGTTGTTACTTCAACACTCCGCTTTGCTAACATTTCCATTCGTTCAGAGTTGTTTGCTGCTTTATTAAATTCCTCTTGCCAATACTTCTCCCCCTCTTCTTCATCGGTGTTGTCATCTTCTATACCCGATTCATCATCTCCACCATCTTCCAACTCCATGACTGTATCATCTTGATCACCCTCCTCCTCCTTCTCCTCCTCCTCCTCCTCCTCCTCCTCCTCAGCATCATCATCATCATCATCCTCTATCCAATCTACGATCTCATTATCACTTCTACTACCACTCCAATCATCTTCATCATCAGGAGCATCACAACCCAATTCCATCTCCTCCAACTTAGCTTTCCACTCCTTTGTATACGGATGCAACAACTCAGCAGGATGATTTGTCAGCAAAAACTCCAAACACTCATTTTTCTTCTCATCGCTCGACTTCTCATAAGCCTTAATCACATCATCTACAAAGGCCTTCGGATTCGCCCTGAGAATCTTGCACAAGCCATTGAAATAAGTACACAATTGGACCGTCCCATCATCATTTTTCACCTCGAAAAGAAAGTCCTTCTCTGTCCTGGGATCAAGGAAAGGCGTCAACAACCGGAAGAAATCGTCCTGAGGCTCAAACCTACATTGATACACTGGTTTCTTAACATAGATAATGTCAGGCCTCATCCATGCTGCACACTGGGTAATCAACTTCCGAGCCTTATTCCCGAGCCTACCCATCAAGTTCCACTTATCCAATCTCTGCTTCCCAGCTTCCAACACCACCTCGGCCACCAAAGTCCATTGTTGCCATGGCGCTTCCCTAACCCTCCACTTCGGGTGTCTAACGAACACCCAAAAGTACCTAAACCCCACGCTCTTATCCATTTCCTTCAACCGCTTCCCGAAATCCGCCGCCATGTCGAACTGCTCAATCTTCTCCCACTCCTCATGATCTCGGACCTCGCTAATCAAGGTCACTTGCTCGTCCGAGAACCTGCCCCGAATCGGGTCGCCCACCACCACCCCTCTCCAAGAATACGGCCCGAACTCGCCGTACTTGTACCAATCGTAAGGGTGCCGCAGATTCGGGTCGTCCTTCTCCATGAACCTGACCATCCTATCGTACCCCAGCCCAATCTCCTGCAGCTCCTCCTCGGAGAAGTTGTCGGCGTGGTTCTTGCTGGGCTTCTTGAGGCGGTAGAAGAGGGACTCGGCCAGCTTCCGGCTCTTCCTCCGGGCGTTCCACTTCGCCTCCCGCCGCACCTCGGCGCCGCCCTCGATGCGGCCCGGCGACGGGCCCCCGCCCTTCTTCTTGCTCCTGCCGGCGAACGCCCGGGCATCGCGGCGGCTGCGGCGCGGCGGGGAGTCGCTCCGGCGAGAGAACTGGGGCGAGGAGAGGCAGAGGGGTCTCTGCAACCGGGGCTGCGGCTTGAGAAAGAGGGTCTTCTTGGAGATGAAGGGGTTGGGGCAGGGGAGGTGCAGGGGAGATAGCAGGGGGTTCAGGGTTTTAGAGAAGGAGAGGCACAGCAGATCTTGGTTCCACATTTTGGAGCAGAGCAACCTCTGCTTGGCTATCAAATCTTTAAATATTAAAGGAGGGACACGACCGAGTTTTAATAAGCTCAAAAGTTTAAGATTATTTAAAATATTTTTATGTCCATTTTTATAACTATTGAATATTTTCGAAAATCTGAACAAAAAAAAAATATTCAAAAAACTTGTTGAAGCTCAATTAAACTCGATTTAATTTCAGACCTGAATATGAATAAGTCCAAATAATAATAGTTATTCTGCAAAATTTGAAATAACTCTTGTGAAAGTTCTTACATCGAAAATCAAATGGTGAGTTGATTTTGATAGATCGAAATCAAATTTTATGAACTTTGATGTGGGGTTTTGATAGTATAAGCGTGAGGGGTAAAAAAATATAAATTTGAAACATTAGCTTTGGGTGTGCATGGTTGCACTTTTATTTTTTGTTCATCAACAGATTTTCTGTTTTTTTGTTCACGGGAACAATAAAAGAATAAAAACGTGTTTATTTGCATTTTTGTTCCAACTCTGTTTTTTTGTTCCTAGGAACAAAATTAAAATAAAAACAATAAACAAAAAAAACATGTTTCTTGTTCTAGAATAATTTTTTTTCTCTCCTTTCTTTTTTTTTCTTTTTTTTTTTTCTTCTTTTCTTCTTCTTTTTTCTTTGGTTGGTCGCCAGCCTCGGTCATGGCCAGCAACCGGCCGTCGAGAGCTGATGAACTTGCCAGAGAGCCCCCAACAAGCCTCGCCGTGGCTGGGCGAGGCCGCCGACCCTCATCGGCCGATCACCGGCCATGACCGAGGCCGGTGACCGGCCAAAAGAAGAAAAATTAAAAGAAACAAAAAAAAAAAAACACAAATTTACCAAATATATTTCTATTCTTTTTTTATTTTCAGAACAAGTTTATCAAATGCGTTTTTCTGGTCAAAAATTGTTCCTCGGAACAGAAATAATTTTTCTATTTTTGTTCCCTAGAACACTTTTTGAACAGAAATACAAACAAACGCGTCTTTTGCTTTTTGCTAATAAAAGCACTTCACACCATTTTGACTTGCAACCATGATATATAGATGTGTACATATATAGTAATTTGAATCGTGAATGTAATCAACATTGAACTCTAGGTTT
The DNA here is from genome assembly GCA_019915185.1 of Eucalyptus camaldulensis. Classification (NCBI taxonomy): domain Eukaryota; kingdom Viridiplantae; phylum Streptophyta; class Magnoliopsida; order Myrtales; family Myrtaceae; genus Eucalyptus; species Eucalyptus camaldulensis. Next base: position 19,946,200 of record JAHSVA010000005.1, read on the forward strand.
TGAAGGGTCATTCAAATTGTTGGAAGATAATTGTAATATAATTATTGTTAAACAATTTAACAAGACACTCGGGTAATCAAATCTGGAGAAGTTAAGAGCAAAAGAATCGGTGGCTGTCTGCACAATCTATGTATTATTTTCGTTAATTCAAAGCACTTAACATATGCACACAGCCTAAATTCATAAGAAAGATTAATACATTCTATGACACGCATATGTTGAAAAGGGGTAAAAGAAAAAACAAATATTTAAATGAAGAAAAATTGACACTATTAAAATGAAGAGGGAACATTACAAGAAGATTTGTTGACACTTTAAAAGTACAATGAGCACTATTGAACCTGGTACTGATTTTGCCAAACCCCTTTTAAATGATTTACTTTCTACGTTTCACTGGTGTTCCGATTTATGTTTCGCAAGAAACACGTAAAATCCTTCTAATGCAAAGCAAGTACGATCAATGCTTTTCAATCTCCAAGGTCAAATCCTTAATATGCATAGCAAAGTACCCTGCACATCAACTTGAGAAACCTACACCACTTCCAGACATTATCGGACACATCTTAAATAACAAAAGAATCACCACAAAAAAGTGTCCAATAGACCCCGCAGGGACTCTGTCAAACGGTATTGTGCATACAATCAATTTCGACCTATCTCCAATCGTAATGCCTCTCACGTACGAAAGAGTAATTTCGCCTCTCCATGCGTGAGAACAGAGCACTCTTATTGAAGAGGCCTGCAGCCAGAAACATCATGATTCATCTTCTGTAAATTCACTTGGAAAGGTATGTAGCCAGAAAGAAGAAAGTAAGGTCTTTGTCATCATATATACAGCACAAATGTACAAACCGCCGCACCTCTAATGCTCTAGCAAAACGAACGAACCGTATAATTTACCCATATAGGCAAACTTAGTGGCCCATGACATCATCCTGGGTAAGAGAATTGGAGTTCACAAAGCTTCAATGTAGCAAAATTCTCCGCCCTCGCGTAGTATTGATATGGTCTTCGATCTGAGTTTGTAACTTCCCATGTTATGCTTGAGCATCTCAGATAACACTTCATCGCTTAATGCAGACTGTGCTGCCGCAAACACGGTGCCTTTGGCATATTCTGCAGCTTGACAGAATCTTTCCATGGATAAAGCATGGAGCAAATATGTATCCACAGCTCGACCTAAAGAAACTTGCAATGTCGGGGACTAATTCAAAGCATAATGAACCCGTTCGAGGAGTTGCACGACCTGATTGACCGGAATAGGAGAAAATGGTACTGAACTCAATTTGACCGTGTCTGGTGCACAAAGAGGTAGTGATAGTATGGCCTCCTGTTGCATGCTTGTAAGCTCCAAAAACTGAGAGAGCAGGTCACCATCTAGAACCTTAGGTATCCCACCCTTCAACAAAAGAATCAGGAGAAACCTTACGACAGAGATAAGAAGGATGAAACGAATGCAGATAATGTCGTGCCCAGGCTCTTCTTTCAGTTACAAAGACTTTCTAAATTCAATAACTCTCTTGGAGACAAGGGGCGGCAGAGGGTTAACAGCACAACAATAAACACAGAGGAGTTGAAAATTATGAAGAAACCTAATTGATAGGAAGAGCATAGAGTAATCAATTCACATTCTAACATATAGTTTTTCACATACTACTGAACTTTTTCCGCCTGTTTGTGAAATCTTTACATTGCACCAAAGCAGGGTTACCAAAGCAGAGTTCACTTGCCATGTGTCATAATTCTTCTGCGTCTCTCCATTGAGGGGGTTATTATGTACAAGTAGCCACTGGACCAAGTAACCAAATTTCATGCACGATTTAAGTCATATTCTGATGACAGAAACTCCTTTATATCTTCATCAAGCTTTGTGTTTCCCCAATTTTCTCCTAAGGATGTGTTAGACTCAGAGCTTCTCTCATCGTTTTACTCACATGGCATATAAACCCCTCAATCAGTAAATAGCACCATCAGCCCAAAGTGCACTTCCCCTTTCTCCAATAATGTTAGGCCATTAGACAACGGGACAGATGGAAGTTGTTCTGGTTCAAGTTACAGCGGTAGTCTGGGATTCTTTATAAAGATTTTAAAATACTAGAAGGATATCATTTCCAACAAGAAGGCTTTCTGCCCCAAGCAAAGGTGGGTCATTCATAGGTTCACAAAATTGTACCCCTCACCAGCTGGCACAGGCCCACACCCCAACCCCCAAGAAGCTTTCTTAAGACTGATGCTAAGCTTTTAAGACAAGTGTCATTAGTAACTATGTATGCCTGCTCTTACACAACAGAGAGCACTCGCAAATAAAATGATCAAATAGCAGGACCACGTTACTAATTTGAAGTAGGACAATCTCTGTATCTGAAAATGAAATTGTGAAATCATATGTGCTTGAAAAACTGAAACAAAATTTCAACTCCACCAAGGGCTCCACTAATGCAAGGTAAAATTGGCATCGTGGTGATGCACACACATCTGTCCAGAAAGGCAGAAGTTACGTATTTAATCACCACAATGTTCAAAAAGGACAAACATTTCAATGACTCTAGAGTACAGAAAAGGAGATAATAACTTAAGTGCTAATTTCATAGTTCGAAAAAAATTTCATATCTGCAGTATATAAATAACCGCAACAAGAGAGTGCATCAGTCCTTACCAGATTTTCACGACTACGGAACTCATTATGATCATTTCCTAAAACTGGGGCAGTCAATGGATGAACGGCAAGTTTAGCCTGCACTGCTTCTAGGAGTTCATACTCGTCCCTGCGGGCATGGCGATTTTAAGCATTACATTAGGTCGAATAATAATCAATAACAAGAGGACAATCACAAAATCACCATTTGCTTCAATAGGCTGCAACAATTTTCACACTGAAAGAGCATCGACACTTTGGTCCAACCTCCACATTCAAGCAAACGCTTCCCCACACATGACGCAGTTGAATGCGTCTAACAGAACGATCAGAATATGCATTACATTCACAACGGCCTTCCACGGCATTAAAGCAACATGCTGCATAAATATGAAAAGAAAGTGTCCTATGCTTGGCAACAATATTTAACAAATTCATGCTACGGATGTATGGTGTAACAAGGGAATCATATTAAAGAAAAAGGAAAAAAAAAAATCTCCATATACAGATTGGATCTGAAACAAATAGTCACTTTTGATGCCTCGAGTTTCGGTGTAAATGCTTTCATTGACCTATTGGACTCCTTATCTTTCATATAGTTTTTGTACATGGGAAGGTATACCCTTGTTGCCCTCTAAATGAAATACCCTTTACTTTAAAAATAAAAAAAATAAAAATAAAAATAAATAATAATAATAATAATAATAATAATAATAATAATAATAATAATAATAATAATAATAATAATAATAATAATAATAAAGTAAAGAACTAATAAAGATGATAAAATAGATTATTAGCCAGATTTAAAGCTATATTTCTAGATATTTTTGGTCTCCACTAATTTAGATGCCTAAACAAGAGTGCAATTATGCCAAGCATAGTTACTGACCGCCAATGTCATTGTGTGTTGAACTTATCAGTATCAAACAAGTTTACAAGGTTGTATTTTTCTTCATTTCATACTCCAAATTCTTTAACTATCAGATTCTTCAATAAAGTGAACCAATAAATAAAAAGAGCTTGGATTTCATGAGGCAGGATACGAGCAAAATATAAGACTTTTCTGGGCACCATAACCTAGTGCCACCAATAAAGGGATTATTTTTTGGGCTTTGCTTCACTTCTCACATCCAAAGCTAAAACTACAGCCCAAAGTGTCTCTCCTCTTTAGTTCTTCACTCTCTTTAACTTGTTTATCAAAAGTGATCCCCTCTTCAAAGAAAGGAAGGAAAACCCCCCTAACACCTTAGCCAAAGAAGTCTATTAGCGGTACTTAGCATGCCAATTGTCAGCACAGAACAGTACCAAGCACAACTAAAACTTGGAAATTTCTTTTGCATTATAAATAACCAAGTCTAGCCACAACATGACAGCCACACTAACATAAAGAAATGATCTTTCCATGGCAACTAAAAGAGGCATCCCAAAACCTATAAAACACCTCTTCTGTCTTAACTAAATTGTGGTGCTGTAAAACTTAAAACCTCAGATCTTCAACCTCAACATTCTCCTGATACAATTCCACAGCAAAAGCCTCATCACTAGCACATATTATGGAGAAATTTGACAATGACAAAGCGGGTTGTCCCCAATTAATATGTGATAAAGGTAACTTGACAGAACATCGGTTCCAGCATATTATCTACAGTATTAGAAGTCATCAAGGTGTGAGGAATATCATAAATTGACTGGTTGTTGCTAAAGAGAAGACCAAGGAAGGTGGCGCATCATTCAGTTCTCTCAGCTGTTGAAGATTGAGAATCAGCTAAATTGGGACTTCAACATACCAGGAATGAAAGGAAATGAGGGGATTTTGCACTAGAAGCTTCTCATGAGAACAATTTATGATGTAAAGAGGATGTAAAATACCATGAAAGAGTTTTCTGTACCACCAATTATAGTTCAATAAAGTATTCACCTCACAAAGAAAATCTCAGACAGAAACTACCATCCTAAGCTACCAATTATAAAGAAAATCATATGTAGACACAGTGCCTCATGGGGCAACCTAGTTCTACTTTTAAAATACCCAAAATGATCATTCTCAAGTGAACAACTCAATATCCCAAACACCAAACATACCATGAATCAATCATGACAAATCACTGTCAAAGATAGAAGACATAGACGACTAAAATCCATTAGGCCTTCTCTTATCTAAATTCACTGATATAAGGTGAAGATGTCTGTGAGAAGCCAAACATTGATCCTAACAGCTAAGGTATTCCCAAAGTGCATGATAAAAACAACATGTAAAGCTACAAATGGCGGCTCTTGCCTTTATAAATTTATTAAAGCATGAAAATGATTTTTTCTTGGACATAAAGAGTACATCCTCCAACTCCTAAATAAGTTTCCAAACCTTCCTCAGGCAGAGAAGATGTGCAAAGCTAGGACTTAAAGCAGCAAAAACCAAAACCATTAATGCTTTGGACACAAAAATCACTCCTTTCATATTCCAAAAGCTTCCTGCACTTCTTATACAAACTTCAGGGGAATATTAGTATGGCATCTTTCAGTAAATCATCGCTTTTGCAATTTGGAAACAGAAGTCTTAACTTGCTATTATCTTCCTTACTTGATCAACATCAACCTTGAATGACACAGGCAAGGCACCCCAGAAAAATCTTCCACACAAGTTGAAGACAAGTATCTACTTGAATGTATGCTACAGGTATGCATACTAACTCAAATCTCTGCCCATGAAGGAAGTAAATTCTGAAATAGCCATACCTTGATATTGGAATAAAGACTGTTATACTTCCTAGTAATGTGCTAACAATGATAATCTTGTGGGCCAAGTCAACATTCAAAATTGGGTTATCAGATGCCTTCAACACGTCATCAGCTGGGAGCTTATAAGAGAAGGATCCCTGCAAATAAAATATAGTTCACATCATCAGAGACAGAGGACAATAACATCCTAATATGAAACAGATCATCAGCACCAACTTAAGCCCAACCATAGAGCGTGCCTAGCAATAAGATGAACAACATGCTGCCAGAAAAGAAGCTCCCAAATGTACCAACAATTAACACATTCAACTAATTGATATTATCAACAACAGTTGAAAGTGAAAGAAATAATCTAGCAAAATTAGCAACTCTAAAAGAGAATTTCAGTAAGTGAAAATCGAATAAATTTCACTCATTCAAATATTCAGTCATTTCTTGCCAAAGCCTTTTAAGTCATACCTAATTTCACTTTCAAGGTTTGGATTGAATGCTTATGAAATCTTAACAAATCAATTTGAGCTCTCAACTGCATTGAATGTCATGCTCCAATCTTATCAATGTTAGAATGGTTCTACTTTCTAGTTTTATACTCGAACAATGTCATCAATAAGTTTCCAAACCTTCCACAAGCAGAAGCAAATGCTTGTAAACTTTCTGCTCTGCACGTATAGACAACTAAACAAATTGAAAGCCAAATGCTTGTAAACTTTCTGTACAACAGCTACATGCCAATAACAAGAATTACCTTCTTGATGCTCATCCCAATCTCTCCCATATAATAGGCACAACTTAATGTCAAGTTGCTCTCTGGACTTGCATTATCTGATAAGGAGAATAAATTGACAGAAATCAAAAGAGGAAAACAAACTTGGTCGAGGAAATAAAGGGATCAACAGCATAGACAAAGCAACAACTATTCTTCAAACAACAATCACAAAATGAAAATTCAATAAACACTCATTCAACTTAGTGGAGCTGGCTATATGTCTCCTATCAAAGGCCAAACAACAGTTCACCCTCTTTGATAAACACCATGCTATCTCGAAGAACCATCTCTTTAATGGGATAATGACACAAATAGTCCCTGAACTTTGGCCTAATGTGCAATGTAGTCCCTGAAATTTTAATTTGTTCAATATACTCCTTAAACTTTAGCCCAATGTGCAATGTCGTCCCTGAACTTTTAACTATGGTAGCAATTCTTAGTGAAGTATTGTTTTATAGTAAATCAAGGTTAGTAAAAAAGATAAAACTGTGGCTCCATAAGAATCATAAGTAATCCTCTAACCTGTCTAGATGCTCCAGTCTAGTAATAAGATACTTCTATCTTCATTAGCCTTCTAATGTTATTAATTGCAGATGCTGACATCGCTACGACAGTGCCTATACAGATATAGTGCACATGACAAAGTATAAGTTTCACATCAGTTCACATCCAGAGTTATTTCCCGATGTACAGTGGTTGAAGAATTAATAACCTTCAGTACGATCAGGAGAAGATAAGACAGCTATACTCCCTTTCCTGTCTGAAACAACAGCTGTGTCGACATCCACAAGAGTACAATCAGCAACTAATCTTTGGGATGGATCAGAGTAATCTTGCTCTAGTTTTCTGCCTTCCTGGCATCAAAAGAAGTTCCCTAATGAACATTCATGAACCAAAGAATAAGCAGGAAAAACATAGTTTCCAGAACTAAGGAAATGCTACAGACCTCATGATAAGAGTAGAAAAGTATACCATCACGGCAATCACCAACAGCAATTCTGGTAAAATGCGACGTCAAAGAAGTAATCATAAAACGAGTCCTTCCCACAGCAAGCCTTTTTACCTTTTGTGGATTGTCATTCGTAAAACCACATACATAAAACTGGAAAAAAAGACACCAACAATATGATCAGTAGAGCTGAAAAATATCCTGTCCTTTCATGGACTAAAATAGCAAAAGATATGGTAATGAAGATTACAGTATTGCCAGCTGATGCCAAAAAATGATGATCCAGATAAGGACAAACGGCAAGCACCATTCCTGTCCATGTAGTCGCATAAGCCAACCGAAACTGCCATACTTCACTTTCTTCAAGTTTGATTCCTTCACAATTAATATCATCTTCGCTGCTGCAGAAACTACTACTCGATAGCTGCTCAGACGCATATCCAACACTCTCACGAAATGGCGAACTGCGTTGAGAAAATGAAGCCGCCTTTCTGAAGAATGCCATTGGACCACCATATGAATTCTGGGTTCGCTCAAGGCACAGCACAATCAGACGGCCTTTGGTACTGTCGAAAACCATCCAGTTAGCAAAAACATCATCAGGGTAAAAAGAGAAGGATGAGTCAACAGTGCCACAAGTAGATCTCTGAGATTTTATAATTACAGGTACTGAATGAACTGGTAATAGAGATAAATTCCAGAAAGCAACAGAATCAAATACAAAATGACATGGCATCTTTATTTCATGACAGACCAAAGCTAATTAAAATTTAATACTAACAGAAATAGTAGGACGTTAGCAAGAAGGTATACCTCTCGGCTTCACCACTGGGCATTATAGCAGGACCAGAAGATAGACTGGTCCCAATCACAACTACCTGTTCTCTCCCAACCCTTACTAACTCCATGCATTTTCCAGTTTCTTCAGGTTCAAGTTTAAAAGTTGACAACACTGAGCCACTGTAAGGATCCACGCAACATATGTCTGACGTGCATGTATCAGCACTTAATTCAGTCCTCATCACAAGTAGCAGCTTGCTATCGCTATGATACAAGACCTTTCGTGGAGTACCTTCAATCTGAAACTTCTGTACGTTAAGCCTCTTGCTATGCACCATTTCCACCTTGCAAAATACGGAACATCATGGTGATATCCTTAATAAATGTACGTTACTGTGTCAACAACATTCCTTTTTAATAGAAAGTAGTTTTGGAAGGACACAGTGGGGCTTTAGAAATGAATGCAATATGTATGACATGAAACATCATTAACTCTGAAGTCCACAATTACTACCATCTTTGGTGGAAGGAAAGGTATTGAACAGCACGGGGATGATGCATCATCAGCATCGCCCACAAATAGCTTGCTAACAACACCTATGCAGCCTTGGAATAAAATAAAGAAATAAATAAAAATCAAAATAAAGATCTTCTGAGTAAGCAGTTCTGCCTCAATAGTTTTTCACAATTCTGTGAAAATGTCTCAGTACAAGCATCTTCGAATCACAATATCCCAGGCATTGGCCAGCACTTTTGACCAGCAGCTTAAGCATCAAGTTCACAACAGTTCTTCTCATACATACTTCCATCTAACATCTGTTCTTGGACAACTAAACTTCCCTGAAACCATTCTTATCTTGGCACACCCATTTAGTACCCAATGGCAATCCCCACAAAGCACTTTGGTTAGCCAATTAAGCATGCCTTCTATGTTGAAAACTCCAGACTATGTCAAAAAAATTTGCAGAGCCTTCATAGTAAGAAATTCTAGATCACCGGTATCAGAGTGCATGTATTCTCATTTTCAGTTATTTTAATGTGAGCTCTCTGGGCAACTAAAAGAGTATACCTAATGTTTTCCTAGCATCATGTGTTTCAGCCAAGTATTAATAAAAGGTTCCACTCTACTTGGCAACATTGGGCACAACTACTGAATGAAGTTAATGAAAGTGCGATGACGAGTTAAACATGGTAACCTGCATATGCTAATGCAGAGAGTCTGCATCATTCGGTAAAACTGCAAAGAAAAAGCATCATGTTTTTCTCTTAATACTCCAGGAAATTGATCACATAAGCACTCGAGAAAGTTTGAGCCGCAACAATTGGCAATGAACTCATGGCCCGCTAGAAGAGTAGTTTGCATGCTTGCATATATCTTAATACTCTTTTAATTTGGAACTGTCAAAGGGGTTGCACAACTGGTTGGCTTTTATTTTACTGATCCCAGAAAAGGGACTTGCTGTGATGTAAGGAAGGAGTGTCGTCTCAAAAATACATTAACAGTAAAAGGGATTTGCTATGATGTATGGAAGGAGTTTTGTCTCAAAAATATATTAATTAAACTACAAGCTTCTTCAAGTTCTCATCATATCACAATTTACAATTAACAGAGCACTTAGCCTTTCAAGTTCCTAATCTTTATTATTCATGGGTGAAATAGCCAAAAATATTAGTGAACTGTCCATATAGAGTTCCCAAAAGAAGGTTAAGTTTGGCTACTTCAGTCAATCATATAGAAGTCGCAATCCAAAATAATAAGAGATCTATAGAAAAAGGTATTTTTACCCTTTTCAACCAAAAACTTCCACTTGACAGACAAAAGGCAGGAACCAAATAACAATTTCATAAGCTGACAAATCAAGGAAGTGAACCTATGGTAAAGCTACTTATCCCTGGAGGACCATTTAAGGGTGGCAGACAGCTTAAAGCGCAATTGTCTTTTACCTAAGAAGCAGCAATAGATAACATTCTTATAGCTCATGAAGTCAAGAAAAAAAGACCTCTGATTGCAAGTAGATCTTTTTCCACGTCAAAGATGCTAAATATCATTATCTGCTACCGTGCTAAACAGCAATAATAGCTCTTTTCTCAACACATGGACTGGATTTAGCGGGGCAACAGTTGGAAGGAACACAACAGGTGTACAAGCAAGGTTATTTAGGATGTCAATCGCTCTGGCATGTGGAGCAGAAACACAGAATGTAGAACGTCCTTTGCTGAGATTGTGTGCTTGAACTAAGACACAAATATTCAGTTCCTTTTAGGACTGTGTCGACAGTATTATGTTTGATGCATAGTTAAAAGACTCCATTGTTTACTAAAGTTGGACATTCGTAGCTTAAATACAAGCCTAAGATTAGGATTATAATAATCAAAACAGGTCATATGTACGTATGATGCTTAATATACAGCTCAGGAACGATTATTTAGTGGTCAAAATTGCCAGTACAGCATAAAAGGAATAGTGCTTCCATTGTGGATTGATTGTGAAATGTGAATTATGTTATCCAGCAACTCTGCCTAGAGCCCAACAGTTGTTTGTTTGGAAATGTAGAATACAAAACTTTAATCTATATTTTCATTCAGGGATGAATGGAGGACTTTTAAAGAGTATACTTTTTTTCTTCTTCACTCCAATTGTTCTGGGAGTCGACACGATGCATTAAACCTGCAACCAATATAGATTTTCTAAATCTTTTTAAATGGGTATTTAGACATATTTTCTCTGTCGAACTAGATCAAATAAATCACTGTAGAGGACAGTTCCCAATGCTTTTGTAAGTAAGAATTTCTCCTTAGCCCCAAAAGAAAAAAATTAGGACTTAAAAAAAGAAGTCATAACAAATCAGTACTGCACATATTTAGAGGTCATGGCTGATGCAAAGGACACTTGCGCTATCAAACTGCTGATTTTGAATGACACTGAAGTGCTTCAAACGCAATGAAAATAAAGAGCAATCTAACAAGAGAAAGCCACCAGAACTATAGGAATAAGATCAATACTCACCAAATGTAGACTGTTTTCGGCAACAAATAGAACTCCCTTGGTGCACTCAGCCGAACAAACTGGAGTTACATGAGTTGAAGGTTGAAAAGAAATTGATGTAAAAGATAGGCTATGCTTCGCTGTTTGCAACAGCCAGGGTCTATCACTGAGAGCAATCATGTCGGAGTCCAAAGCATCGCTCAAGGGCACCAAAAAAACAGGAGTTATGCCAATTCGACGAGTGGCTATTAATTGAAGATCAATAGGAAAGCTATCTCCAAACTTCCCAGATGAAGCAGTAGACGTTCCTCGGCTGAAATAATTTGCCTTTATCTCTGACATTGCTGCATATGCATTTCCACAATAAGAACTACCAGAATAATTCTGACATAGTAACTCTGAAGAATTCATCCATGAGGCTGTAGGCCACTCAAAACGGAGGAGCATTCCATTCCTCAAACCAGAAAGAACATATAATTTGTCAACTAATACAAGCCTTACATCCTGGGGGATACAGCCGCTGACTACAGTGCCCATGGTACTTGTTAAGGATATGGTCCCTGATGCAATCACCCGAAGGCCTTGATCAGGAATGATAGACACGACTTCTACAGAAGGCCTATGCGTGCCGATAACAATGATATTACCAATATGAACACCTCGAGGAAGAGATTCAGTATGCTTAATGTCTCTTCCATTGACATAGGAACAGGACTGTTCTTGTTCCAAGTAATTCTGAGGTACAGCAATGCATGAAATTTCACTTTGAAATCTAAGATGGTGCACTTCAAATAATTCATATTGATATGTAGAAAGCACTTTAATCCCTAGAACTATTAGAAGGCAAGGATTAGAAGTAGAAACCACCACAAAATGATGTCCCACTGCACCCATACTGATACCAACATTACTGGGAGACCAAGTTGCACATATTGGTGAGGATGAAGGAATGCCTTCTGAGTGGGCAGCCTTGGTGGGCAAACAAAGCCTCACTGCACTCCGGTGTATCTGGATTAGCCAACCATCTCCTACAAGGCCAGAGGCCGAAGTACAGACATCAGGCCGGAAACCTACTGCATCAGTCACATCTGTAAAGCTTAGTCCAACAGATAATACCCTTGTTTCTTCAACAAATGATAGTACAAGGAAAGAATGGTAAGAGTCTGCCACTTTCATCTTCATTGTCCAAATACCAGTTATGCCTTGATAAATGGAAGCAGTTTTCAACAGCTTCTCAACATTGATGCCACTTCGAATAATTCTGAGTGATCCTTCGGGTGCCACTCCACAACAAACAAACATCTGATCTTGTTTTTCATCATGAAAATCTGCTAGTGACATATCCAAGATAGGACAATTACTTTGGATAGGATTTGTATATGTTAGCTTTCCATTTTCAAATTTCAGGATCTTCCCATCTCCCATCTCAACAATTGCAGCCAAGTATCCACCTTCTACCCACAGAAGAGCCTTGCAAGGTAGATCTCTAAATAGACATTCAGATAAATTAACTTTAAGACCATTAAAATCAGATGAAACTTCAATTATGAAAAATTCTCCTGTATCTACACAAAATATCATCCTCTGATTTCTGGAGTTTCCAGGTTCCCAACTCCATGAGCAGACATATCTGGAGCTCAATTTAGTATTGCAGTCTTCATCATCTATACACATGGGGTCATGATCCCTCAGCTTCAACAAAGCACAGGCAGCATCGTTTGACCCTTCATCATCCATGCTGAAGTCATGTACACTACATGTTTCTTCCACCACATCAATCTCCTCCACTGAAGGAGTTAAAGAATTCAAACTTGTCCTATAAACACAGCACGGATTGCAAGCATCTCGAAGATCCATCAAGAGGATATCACCAAGCCTCATCAAAAAGGCAAATCCATGAAGATGAGGAACTTCAATGAGGTTATGCGCCAACGGTCCAGCTTCAACGTACTGAGAAATAAAATGCAAGTCGTGCTCTCTAACATTCCATCCGAATAACAACAGCTCATTCAGACTCGCGCCCTTCCTGAAGAACTGATAAATCAGCTTGACGTGGTGTCAGAGCACCAAAACAAATACAAAACTGGAATAGGAAGTAAGATTCATCCAATAGCTGTGTGAACAACTATAAAAATGTGTATTACAAGTTTCCTAGTACGACATAATACCCATAATTCATACCTATTCAGAAGAATGGCTAACACAGCATCATGCTCCTTACTTGGATGATTTGATAGAAAACACATGCTCCATATAGTTCCAGTTATATAAGGCTTCTGGAAACTTCTTCCAGCAATTGTGTCTCCATTGTCAGGGGGATAAAAAATCCTCTGAAATTGCAGCACAATGAAATTAATTGGGCACTGAGAACATCAATAAAAATTAAAGATCTCACAGACTGCTTATTCCAGAAACATGTACAAAGAAATATAATTTTGCATCAGACCTGATCAATGGTATAGCTTCCAACAGAAACTGAAACTGAGAAAAGAGCAAATCGGTCCTCATATGCGCTAACAGCTACAAAACCACCTCTGGACAGAGAAAAGCATAGTGGAGGCATAAGATCTTGAAATTATTCTCAATCATAAATGTTTCTTAAGTTAAATTTGAAGCACATGTGTCGGTACACAAGCTGGGACAAAAAGAGTGGATATTGAACATGAAGGATATGATGGCTACAGAGTAGCATACAACTCTCCACCACTTTGTATATGACCACAACAAAGACATTCCCTTGTTATTCATAAAAAGAGAATGACATTTAAAACCTATGGATGCCATTGTAATGACATTTAAAACCTATGGATGCCATTGTCCCAAGCATATAATGTGTTTCACAAAGCTAGCTCATGTATGCCTTGTGGTAGATTTGGATAGAATGCAACAAAAGATTTTAAAGGAACTGAGACCCAAATACTTTGGTCTTTGTTGATATGATTCTTGATATCATCCATATGGTAGTTTTGAACTCCAGAGACTACTTTCTCATGATCTGAAGAAAGAAAAGTTATAGTTCCAGTTGATGCAACTGCCAAGAACTTTAATGATTTTCAATTACTGATTGCATAAACATCACATCCTAACAACGCAGTACCTAATGTTCATATAACTTAGAATTGCTTAGTCATTTCCAAAAATGTCAATCACAAATTGTACTTCCAATTGTCCTACTTATTCCTCATACGTATACTCAGCTTCAAGAGACACAAGCTTATGCTTCAAAAATTATTCTACGTATGAAACTCAATTACTGCTAATTAGGAAGCAATTTGCTGCAGAGTAAGACAAAGAAGCCTATCAATTCTATGGACGTGCAAAATAAATATGACTCCAGCACCAACAAAATATAATCACACTAGCAAACTGGAATCATCAGATTTACTTGTGTTTTCTGAATCTCATAACTACATGTGTCACTTACACTGAATCAACAGCTAACATTCTACCAAGCTGATTTCTTGAGTTTCCAGGATTGGACAGTTGCACACTTGTCACTGGCAAAAACCTGAGTCAATGAACAAATAGCCATTGTTCCCAGATAAGAAAACTTGTCACTCTCTCTTAATAAGGATCGCACAAACCACATAATCTTCCAGACTCGAATTTGATACGGAAGAGATAAAAAGGAAATGAAATGACCTGTTCATTTCTCCGCAAAATGTGAGAAATGAAAGCTTTCCAGAATCAGATATGACAACCAAAAGATCCTTCCCCTTCATCTTCATAAGATTACAACAGAAACAACATTCAGAATGACCGACATGTGCATTGTAATTTGCAAAAGAAATTTCATTCATGACATCCCAAAAAAAATTCTTCCATGGAAGATAAGAAATGATAAAATATCTCCAATAAGAATGTTGTGTAAAAGTACATATATCGATAGACCTGAATGTTATGTGCATCAAACTTCTCATTCCAGGGCAGAATTGCGAGATCCTTAATTGTTCCAAACACAGACTGCTCGCAGATGGACTGCACAACCCCATCAGCACCAATGAATGCCAGCTCTATGGATGTCTCCTGTTATAAAATATCCATGGATCACATTTAGAGGAGACAATATCATTATGAGTAAATAACTGCCTTCACATGAAAACGCAAGATGTGGGATGATATCAGGCAAAACTGGAAATGTCCAAATTAGACAAGGGGCACATTTGTAGCCGGAACCTAAATTCTCGAAATTGGATAGGTAGATTTTGTGACAGGCAGTCTTATAGAACCATAAAATAATTTATCACAGCTGGTTTTGCAATTCTATCCTAAAAACCTGCAGGCTCCATGAAACTAAAGAGCTGCACTTGTGCTTACCACCCACAACCAAGGATGAAAATCCCCTGCTTGATTAGGGTGGCAACAATTCTGAAAGTAATGTATGTTCCTTATTTTCCTACCAGTTCAATTTCATTCGTAACTGTTAAAAAGGAATATTAAGCACATGCCAAAAAGTATGGAAGGCTCATATGCAACTAACTGTCAAGAATAAACCCGAAGAATTTAAATGCAAATGTAGGATTCCAGGGACAGATACAATAAATGGGAAAAAAAGAATATCAGAACATGTCTTCATAAGGAAACTCAAACTCCACAGATTTAAAACAATATGTCCACCAACTGACTTGCTTCCAGTTCTTCTTCGTATATTATCTTGTACAACCATACTTACTGACAACGTAATACTAGATATAAATTGCTTATACAGAAGACAAGCACACAAGCCCATGTCAAATAACAATTTCCGGGGATTTCTCATAATAAACCACCCCCACCAGCAACGAGACACAGTGGATGGAGAATTCCATGCCACCTGTGGTGCAATTCCTTTTAATTTCTCAACAGTTAAACCTTCCTAAAAGATAGTTCATCACTGGACAACACACCGAGTCAGTACACTACAGTGCCTTGTTCAGTTCCACTTCCGAACTCTTGATAAACCAACCAAACAAATCGCAAGAGCAAGTAGCGAAAAAGAGTGACATTCAAGCAATCTCCAAATAATTACACCTCCACATTGCGGACCCTCGAATTCTACAGAACTGATCAAAATTATAGCCAAAGCCTTCAAGGTGGGATAGATGTCAAACAAGTCCACAATAAAGAAGCTTCAATCAATGAACCAAGCCAGGCTTATGTACTGTCGATGCACAAATCGAACTGAATCATACAAGTTCCCCGCGAATCGAGCATGATTTCGCGAACTCTCCATCCAACTCCAATAACACACCATATTAATAACAGATTATAGAGAGAGAGAGAGAGAGGGAGGGGTAAGGGGGGGCAAAAAGAAGGAACCTTGCCGAAGACGATGTCCCGGGAGGACGGCGAGCGGAGGCGGCCGTAGGCGACGTGGAGGACGGCGCTGCCGCGGACGACGCACTTGGCCAGGTAGTGAGTGTTGCGCGACGTGGAGGCGGGCGCCCCGGACCTCGCCGTCGAGCACTCTTCCTCCGACACCGCCATCTCTCTCTCTCTCTCCCCCAACGGCACCCCGACGAAAAGATCGATTGAGGAATCCTCCGGCGCGGGCCGCGAACGCTAGGGCTTAGCCCTTCCCCTTCCCGCTGCTTCTTCTTCTTCTTCTTATTCTATTCACTTCACCCTTGCTGCTTCCAGCACCGGAGAGGGCAGAGAACTTGGACGGGGAGTGAAGGGGGTTTTCTCGATCGAGCTCGGCCCGGATTGATCGATGGATGGAGGGATCGATCGATGCGAGTGCGAACGGTGGAGTTTGCGCTTTTTTTGGGGGGTTTTGGTGGATTTTGGTGATGAAAGCGGAGACCGGGGGGAGGGGTCGGGCGGGGAAAGGTGTCGCGGGACGTGTGCGAGACCACCGAATCGAATCGAATCGAATCGAATATCGGTCTTTTCTAGGCCTTGGTCCGAGCTCCGGCTCGAATCTTGATTTTCCTTCTTTTCTTTCTTTTCTTAATGATGGTCCCGACGACGACTCCTTTTAAACGGGGGCGTGTGTAACGGAAGGGGCCAAATTAGGAGCTCTTATGGGCAATTCTCCCTAAATTCTGAGAGAGAAGAGAAGAGAAGAAAAGGAAATATATATATATATATATATATATATATATATTTGAAAAAGATATTAATCGTTTAGATTAATATCAGCCGTATCACTTAAGTCAACCAAATCTATTAAACAGTATCTCTGGCAAAAATTATCAGGCGACTAAATTGATAATGACGCAACATGTTATTGTCTTTTTTTTTTTTTACACTTCTCCCTTGTTTTTCCATATAAAGAGCACGTATTGGATCTTTTATTAACATGTTTGTTTCTTAGTCAAGCCTCTCGTTGTAGACATTTCTTAATCTTTTTGGACTCCCGAGGAGGAGCACTGATGTCTATCTCATTGCATAGTCATTTGATCATCGCTAAGTGATCGATTTTATTCAACTGTACCTGTCCAGTCCAATTTCTAATTGCTAAATAGACCGGAGGGACTCGATCATCCCTAGTTTCAAGTAAGCCATCACATTTTCACCGTCCGCCAATGAGCACACGTGCCATTTTTTTCATGGCAAAGCTAAGGACATTATTTTTTATTTTTTACTTCCTTGTTTTCTTCCCTTATCTCTCTCTCTCTCTGTCTCTCGCTAAAGTCGCAATCGGGGGTCGGTGAGGGGTGAGGAACTTGAAGGTGTCGATGTTGTTGAAGCAGACGTCGCGGACGTGCTTGTTGAACGGTCTCGTTCGGCGCATCGATGTCGCCAATCATATCATGCCCTGCGTCTCGCCCGATGCCACCCTCTAACTGGCCGATCCGTAGGCAGAGGCAGAGGCTTGTTCGAGTACATCGATTTGTCGACTTTTATTAGAGGAATTCATTGTCAACGATGTAACAATACGAGCACCGTGATTCGGAAGGAATTTCAACAACGTTGTATCATTTGAAAAAGAAAATAAGAAAATGATATAAACAGTTTTTTAATTTCGGTCTAATTTGCGATATCATACTGAATTTGAATTTATTCGATATGGTTCATCAATATCAATAAATGTTTAATCTATCTAAATTATATAAAAATATTCGATATCATCATTGTGTTGATTCAAGTAAATGAGAGCTAATCATGTGTCCCTCGATTCTTTAAGTTTTAACCATGGAGGGCAAAACAAATTATGCGTGAATTATACAAGTTAGATATTAATTTTATATAATAAAATAATAATTCATTATCATTAAATAACAATAGACATTTTAACGCCTTAATTAATCTTTTCTCTCCATAATAGATGGATAAAAGGTGGACGTGATGACTTGTTATTTGTAAATATCCAATTCAACATATAACAATCTAATGTCATCAAGCAATGCTTTATTTATCATTTGAGCAAATTGAAAGATTCCGCTGAATATTTATCAATAATTCATTGATTATAGTGAATAAACTTAAAAGCTCAAAGACAACATTTCATGTACAAACCGTGTCGATTGTCCTAAATTGGAATATGTTCGATTCTTTTCTTTGGGTAGAAAAAATAGTTTATATTGAACAAATAAAACAAATTCTTTTTTTTTCCTCATCTCTATTCGACAGTTACTGCGCTCTGCTTCTTCTTCAATCATTATCACATCACCGATCCGACCAAAAGCTGTCAGGCTAATTCTCTCCCTGCGCGAATCCGACAATGGCTTGACGAGCTCCGGCCCCGACCCGACCCCACCATGGCTCGGCGGAGCCACACCACCGACCTCGGCTGCATCGCCTGCGACGACCTCGCCGACGTCGGCGCCGGCAAGGAGGGCTGGCTCGCCGACAACCCCAACCTCCTCTGCGCGCTCGACACCCACGCCCTCGCCCTCGCCGACCGCTCCGTCGTCCTCGTCATCGGGTGGTCCGACCCCGATTCCCCCCGGATCAAGATCCGGCCGGAGCTCTCCCCGATCCACGCCGAGTTCATCAGCGCCGTCGAGTGGCTGGTCTTCGACGAGATCCGGGTCGTCGCCGTCGGCACCTCGCGCGGCCACCTGCTGATCTACTCGCTGAACGGCGATTTGATCCACAAGCAGGTAAATCTTCGCTGGATGGCGTCGCCCTGTTCCTTTTCCCTGCTGGGTTCTTTTCATTCTCTTCTGTGGGAATTGGGGATGGAGATTACTCCTTTGGGTGCGTTTCCAGCCACTGGGTATTTCATGTCTTCCTGATTGTCATGATCGTGATATGAATTCCATTACTCATGTCCTGCTGTTGTATCTGTAAGAATTCGGGTGAATCTGTTTGATCATCTCTTTCTCGATTGTAAGTTCGCCCCCTCAAGCATTCAAAATCACATCTTTAGATCGTCTAAGCCGGTATGGATCATTCCAAGACGCACCACCCAGCAATCACACTGGTGGATCCCTATAATGGGGACTCAATTCCCGGAGGGCTGCACTATCATGTGGTGCATTTTGAAAAAAAAAAGAAAAACCAAGATTGTTTTGAGGGTGCAAAATCTTGGTTGCTTCATTTATTTGGCTTCGGTCTCCTTGCTTGGATGGAGTATAGCCTTGAGATGCTTTTCTTTTGTTTGCTTCTCTCTCTCTCTCTCTCTCTCTCTCCCCTAATACATTTCTGATGTACTTGAACTTTTCAACTCCTTTATTATCTATTAAAAAATAGGAGATTCTGTTTGATCGTCACCTTTTTATCAGCAGTTATAATGGAAAATCTGTTGGCAATTAGCTCTTAACCACACCAAACGGGTAGGGAGGAACTTGCAGGCAATTAGGAATCAGTGTGTTCCTTTCCAGGCATTCTTCGAAAATATCTTTGACTGTAGTCATTTCTTTCGACTGAGGACTGGAAATGAAGGTCTAGATCCCTTCGGCCCTTTTGGCTTTTATGCCTTTCTGTTTTTTGTTCAAAATCCTTGCATTTACTGAGGGAGCCTTCCATTTTAGTTTTTAAGCTAATGCTTTTCTACGTGGCAAAAACAAAAGCCTCATGGTTAACCTACCATGTCCTTAGAGCCTCTAGTTATAATGACAATGTATGTTAATTGGTTGGCTGGTTTCGCACCATTATTTTTTGTGTTCCATTCTTTTCATCTCTTCCTTATTTCATCTTTAATTGGAAAAAATAATTAACTTACTAATCAAAATGATTTCTGCGCGGAAAATTAAGTCTACTGAGTGATATAGGTAGAATTTTGATGGAACATGCCTTTCCTTATCTGTGTTGGGGGACCACATTGTCAATCTAGAATAGGTTCACTCATTTGAATGGGGATATTAATAATTTCGTTGTGCAAGCATTATCTTATAACATGAATGCATGGCTGAATATATGTTCTCACAGATAATACATACTGCCCGGATATTAAGATTGAGAGTTCGGGGAACTAAGAAAGACCTGACGACAGACACTTGTGCAGAGGAGGTTTGTGCTATAATGCCAGGTGTTATCGCTCGTTTTGATGGATCTGATATACAGGTGAATTTTCCTACCGACTGATTAATATGTTCTTCTGAATTTAATTGAATGTTTTATGTCAAGCAATGAAATTATGACCTTTTCTTAACAAGGAAAATGTTAAAGATCATTCATTTTTTTTATAGTTAGTGTTTATTAAAACTGTTGCAATATAAGCTTGATTTGAAAATATAAAGATGATGTTTTAGTTGTTTTCACTTTTGTTGTCTCTTTTGATTTGAGGAAACAAACGCAAGACAGTGGAATGTAGGTCCTAATTGACTGTTATATTTTAACTGTTAAATGAGGAAATTTGAAATATATTTAGAACAATTGTAATTATCTTTGCGAAATCTTCCTGTGCACTTTCTTCTTCAAAATTTGTATAAAAGCAAATTTTCATGTACTTCCAACCACCCCCCCCCCCAACAAAACAAAACAAAAAAAAACAAAAGAGAGAGAGAGAAGAAGACCATAAATTTCCTAGTAGACTTTTAAATGAGCACTAAAATTTCCTAGTTCTTTCGATACTTCACTATTTAGTTCCTTAAGCTCTTAATCTGGACACTGCTACACATCTTCCTTTTGCAATGTAGAGCATGCTGTCTAGATGGTCTGAAGAAACAAATTCTAAGTTTTGGGATGAAATGGAAAGACGAAAGTCTGGTTTTCCGGGAAGCACTTTTGAACAATTACCCTACCAGTTATGGAATGTCAACAAGTATGGTGCATGTGCTGATGCAGCAATCACTGGGATAATGCCCCCTCCTTTGATGGAAGTTCAGGTTGGCCACATCCACTGCTTTTCTTGCCTAATATGCCAAAAGACATTTATTTTCCTATGTAATGGTTAAGCTGAGCTTGTGTCGTATTTCTCCGTATAGCCTATGTTTTTTCCTCATAAAATACGGGAAGATTTCATTTTGCTGTCTAGATTAATGGGTCCTGCAGTTAGTTCTTCTGTCTACTTTTGGGAAACTATCTGTAGTTATACTGATATTTGAAGTCAGCTGCCTTTATTGTTAGGCAGTCAAGTCAACGGTATTACCGTGCAATTACTATTGGTGAGGATGCCGTAATTTCAGCATTCAGGTTAGGGCTTGCAATCTGATGTCATTATATTCCAGTTTTTCTGGTTATTTGGTGGTTTTTGCCACTTTCCCCTATTTCTGTTCCCTGTTGATTGTGAATACCTTTTTAAGTTCAATTTCATGCTTTTGAAGACTTTCAGAAGATAGAAATAGATCCATAGTTGGAGCAATTCTCTCAAAGGTTGTGCCTGCGACATTTTCAACAATAGCTTCTTTCTCCAAAATGATATGGCGAAGTGACCAAGCGTCAACGCAAAAATCAGAAGTGAAACCTCAATCGTTTGCCCGAGGTAATATTTTATTGTGTATATTTTGGTGATAATGATACCACAACTGACATAATTTACTCTGAAAAATAGTCACAGGTGTCGCCGAATCCTCGGCCAGTTTGTTTCCCTGTTGTTTAAGTGCCAAGCATGCATCTCTGTTCACATCGATATTTTACTGGTCTGGTTTCCAGGGTCCTAGCTGTTCCGTCATCATTTTAAGTACTAACAAGTGGTTGGTTCTCAATTGCAGCTTCTCCATTGACATGTTTGAAGGATCATCCTAGGAAGGGTGAAAAACTCACATTATCGCCCAGTGGTACACTGGCTGCAATAACAGATTCACTTGGCCGTGTTTTGCTATTAGATACTCAGGCCCTGGTGGTAGTGCGTCTGTGGAAGGTTTCTCTTCAAATTTAATCCTATTATTTTATTAGTATGTTGCATCTTTCGGCCCATCCTGATAAGGGGCTTATGCTGCTATCCAGGGATACCGTGATGCTAGCTGTCTGTTCATGGAGATGCTGGTGAACAATAGTTTGTCTTCAAGTTCCTCTCACTACGAAGCAACTAAGAGTGACTACTGCCTCTGCCTTGCTATACATGCACCTAGAAAAGGAATCATTGAGGTGCAGTGTCTCTCTCTCTCTCTCTCTCTCTCTGGTATTCGTGTGCACACATGCATGTTTACACACATGACGTGTTTTATTCTGCTTAAGAATCCAAACTTGTAATTGCTAAGTCCGATCACAGCTCTGTTAAGTGGGGTTGTGTTGCTTTGGCCATCTTTTCTTCATCTTTTTGTTGAACAAGGAAAAGTACTTGATCTAGGACCAGTTTCCATCCAAGTCAATGGAATATATCTGAGCCTATATTAGGTGTGAACTCAAGACCATTTGAGGATTCTGGATGTTAGTACATATCATCACCATACTATATGCATCTACACATTTGTGATCGCCATTTTGAACACATTTTGATTGAATTTCCTTGTCATCTCGTTTGAGTGAACTTAAAATGTTTCATTCATGATTCACTATCTAAAAGTCTTATTCAGATACCACATGACAGTCCTTCCCATTGAATATGCCATTGATTGAAAACTCAACGCAGGTGTGGCAGATGAGAACCGGACCTCGTCTTCTGGCTATTTCATGCGCCAAAGGAAGCAAAATGCTGCAGCCCACGTACAGATTTGGAACGTCAGTTTCCTCTCCATATGTCCCATTGGAAGTTTTCCTGTTAAATGGTGATTCAGGTCAAATCTCAGTTATCAATAGATATTCACAGCTAAAACTTTGATTTTAGCGGACTATTCTTGTTTCCTCTAAACTAAAGAAACGCATAATTGTATTCTCACTGCTTGTGTCAAGAAATATATCCCTCCCGTTTTTTTTTTCCTTTCTATGCAAGTGTTAGAAGTCAGATGAATGGTCCAAGAATTCCACTCGCCGGCGACCACCGTCGCCATGGAGGTTTCTGGATCTGCTTCTTTCCATGTTTTGTGTCTTCTGCTAGAGTTGAGACCACCTTCGCAGTGGCTGCGTCGCGGACAAGATCTCATCCTTCTCTTTCTCTGTCGCTGTGATCTCGCACGATGACTGCAATAGACTCGAATTGACCACCACCACAGTGGTTGTTGTGGGGCCATGATGATGGTGGTCACTGTTGAGCGGGCCGGATCACGGCGGCGGCGGTAGTTGTCACCGTTGTCCACATTTTTTTCTCTCTTAACATAAGGTGAATTTTTTTTTTAATATATAACACTAATTTTTTACTTACATCAACAACAAATGTACTAAATAAAATTGTCACATGTTTTCGGATTGCCACCTTAACTTTTCGATAATCAACTCAGCAGTAGGGGTAGTAGGGGTGGTCGGTTCTCGATCTAGTCCATTGAAATTAGTGTTTTTCTTTTTTTTTCACTATCTAATGTCATTTGTTTTGAAACTGGAATTGTGTTCTTTACTACCTTTTTAGAAAGAGATCTTGAGTAAAGGACCCTAACTATGGGTTCATATATTTTCAACAATAAACGGAAATTAAGAAGCAGATTTGTAAACAATGACCCCACAATGACCCCAGTACACTAAAGGAAGGGGAAAGATACCAAATCTATACATTTCACTCTACATCAAATCCATTAAATTGTGTTCGTGCACAATGAGAGAGTTCTCATTGTGATGAATCTTAAAATATTGATAGAAGCGATGATGAGTGAAAAAATGATGAGTAAAAAGTCATTGTGCCGTAACTTATGGGGCCACTAGACTATATTGTGTTTAGTTTACATTTTAATAATTTTTTTGAAGAAATAATAATAATAAAGTATATGTAGTCAATTCAGTCTCGTTCTTTCTTGGAACGGGGAATCGAACTATTCGGACACCAATTCCGCTTTTAGGAATTGGGAATTGGACTGAAACTATTAGGAACCAAACCCAACTAGCAAGTTCAATTTGATCAAGGTGCTTATCAGTTTTGGCAAGCCATTTTGCATACCTCTACTTGGCACTGCAATGGCAAAATTTATAATTTAATCTATGAGTTAAATAGTAAGTCTTTTTAAAACGTACAAGGATCACTAAAAAAAAAAGCAGGACTCTTTTGAATTTCAAGCAAAAGTAAAGGACTACTAGTTCCATTTCACATTTTCTCTTCGCAATTGATTAACTAGATATAAGCAAGACAAATCGCACCCCCAATTCCCCCTATAAAGGTCTTCCTTAAGGGGAGGGATCCTGCATTTAGTGGTAAAGATAAAATTCAGAATCATACCTTTGGTACCTACTCAAAATATGATAAAGCCATATATAATAAGGATTCTATAAGTGGGGTGTGATAAAAGTGGATAAAATTTTTTTAGAACAAACTTCTTAAATTAATTAAATTAAATTTATATTTCAATGTAAATAATATTTGTACTCTAATATAAGAAATTCAATAACAAAAAATAACAATAATTAAGTTTTTTAATTTAATCTTATTTTATTTATATATTTGAATATAATTTATCTTGTAATATAAATTCAATGTATTTATATTTATTACATATTTTAGGTATTTTAGTATTTTAAGTATATTAGTACAGTTCATTATTTAATAAATTTAATCAAAGAATGATGGAAATGGTAAAAAAAATTAAAAAGCGAGATTTTTTTTATATAAAAGCAAATAAAAATGAAGCAAGGAAGAGTATGGCTAAAGATTTTTACCATCTCTATTTGTGTGACTTTTTGATTCATTAACACTAATATCTCCTCTATACAAAACAAAATACATGATATGTTGTGAATATATCCAAATTTATTACTGCAATTCATCAAACGATAGATAGGATATAATAGAATCCATGTATGTCATCCAGACGACCAAATGTAGATGTTTTACATCTCAATAGTCCTAAGATCTATACGAAGATCGAGATGAAGCTTTTTAAGGAGTATCTTAGGTCCATTTTAGCTTCTCTCTTTTTAATTGATTAACTAGGTATAAGGTCTAGAGAACTAGCGAGACAAACCTTTATCTCTACGGGACAAATATAAAGAAGTATATAAAGCCCAGCTCGCCAGTTTCAAAAAGAGTACCCAGCTAAAGAAGTATTTACCATAATTTGATTCACGGCCTACAAATTTTCCTCTCCTAATTTGACTCATCACATGATTGCTATTTTATTTTCCTAATAAAAGAGTTGTCTCATCCTATCTTTTGAGAGCAACTCCTCATAGCCAGGGATGGTGGTCAAACCGTCCCTACACTTCCTCAAATCTCGTCTGTGCACGACAGTGCTAGCGGTGATCATGACAAAGATGACGGTGCATTTGAATGTCACATTCTCCACCCCGTGACTCTTTCTTCACAAAAGTCCTTTTTGAAAAACCGTTGAAACAACCGCTTTGCCTAACTTTCTTTCCTCCACACTTCTCGCCCTCTCCCTCTGTCCCTCTCCCCCTCTCTCGGATTTATTTCTGTCGGTCATCTCCGCCTTCTTCTGCTACCACCTTGGACTTGTTCCCTTTTTCATCGTCTCTCTCCCTCTCTAAACCTAACGTTGGAGCAGTCTCATCAATGGTGATTTAACTTTTTCTCTTGTTAAGGTACAATAATCCTCCTCCTCCTTCTCCTCCTGCTCTAGATTCATGAATTTTTTTTTTTTTTAATTCGGGGGCGACAAGGTTTGAGGAATAAAAGTATTTCTCCGCCGATGATTCGTGAAATGAATATGTTGTCGTGAGAGCACCATTGGGTTCGTGCAAATCTAACCTCGAGCTTCTGGTTATGCATGCGACATGGAAAACAAAGCTTTCGCGATTCGATGGAGATTAGTCTCGTGTTTATTTGAGTTCCCGTGCCTGGTTTCATATCCATTTGACAGGAGAAAATGACCCCTTTCTGCATTTGTATCTTGATGACCTCTTTCGGACACAGTTGCATTGCCGCCACTCTATGTAAAAGGCGAGGGTGACCCCAGCAATCCATCGGGTTTCCACGGTTGAGGTACGGGATCCAACATGGCGAAATCATATGCTTCAAGAAAGATTGCATCTCCCGTCTACAGTGCGAAGGAAATAGAGACCACGCTTTGCTTTAGCTCGCCTTCATTGGACAGGGAAAAGAAAGCGTTTCTTGGGTCGACAAGCTTGCGGATTAGATACAGAGAAGAGCACTCACGGGAATCGGATGGTTTACACAGCAAGCGTTCGTACCTTCCGTTGTCTGAGCCGGCAAGTTCGAGAAGCAAGGCTGCCGCGACAAAGTTGCAGACGGTCTACCGTAGTTTCCGGACCAGAAGACAGCTAGCTGATTGCGCAGTTCTCGTGGAACAGAGATGGTTGGTCTTGCTCTCTAGATGCATTCTCTATCCATAGATTGTTAGCCCTAAGAGACAGCAAATTAACTTGTCTTCTGTCTATATAATGTAAATAGCATGGAGAAAATAGCATGGAGAGGTTTTGTGTCTATTTTCTTGAACTTTGGTCTTTCACATGGAAGCATCATTTTCTTTCTGATGGCATGCTCTTTTGAAGGTGGAAATTGCTGGATTTCGCCGAACTAAAGAGGAGCTCCATATCTTTCTTCGACATCGAGAAACCCGAGACTGCCATTTCACGTTGGTCAAGGGCAAGGACTAGAGCTGCTAAGGTACGTACATCCAGGATAATTTCACTTACTTTCATCGGGATAGCTGACATTACTCTATTGATTATAATAGTTCTCTACTGTAATAGGTTGGAAAGGGCTCGTCCAAGGATGAAAAAGCTAGAAAACTCGCTTTGCAGCATTGGCTCGAGGCGGTGAGTCTCACTTTTGCATAACCGATATAGCAATGGAGATGCCACAGCATTTGTCTTGCTTCATGTTCTTTTTTATGACAGATTGATCCCAGGCACAGATATGGCCATAATCTTCAGTTTTACTATGTCACGTGGCTCCACTGCAGGAGCAAAGAGCCCTTCTTCTATTGGTAAGTCGACGGACTAAGTCGAAGCAGATTAATTTAGTGCCTGCGAAAATATGACCGACGATACCAGGACGATTACTGGGAATTGCAGGCTTGACATAGGTGAAGGAAAAGAGGTCAACATTGATAGATGCCCTCGAGCAAAGCTTCACCAGCAGTGTATCAAGTATCTCGGACCGGTGAGGCTTTTTCCCACGACCAGTTATGGATTTAACAATCAGATTCCAATGCCTGGATCGATTAAGAAATACATTAGAACATTTTCTGCAAGAGATATATGTGCCACCGCCACCTCCTATGTGTGTTCTGTTCTTCTGCAGACTGAGAGGATGGCTTTTGAGGTCGTAATAGAGAGCGGGAAGTTCTCCTACAAGGAAAGCGGTGAGATCCTTGACACGAGAGGAGGGCCCAGAGATGCTAAGTGGATCTTTGTGCTTAGCACATCCAAGGACTTATACGTCGGGAAGAAGAGCAAGGGCACGTTTCAGCATTCGAGCTTTTTGGCTGGCGGGGCCACATTATCTGCCGGCAGGTTAGAGGTGGAAGATGGTATACTAAAGGTAACAATACATTCTTCATCATCTGGAAATCCTTTTTCAATAAACAGTTTGGCTCGACCACGGGGGGCCTTTGGATTTCATAGCGCTGATCTTTTATTGTCTTAGGCGGTTTGGCCCCACAGCGGGCATTATCTACCGACTGAAGAGAACTTCGAGGCTTTGGTGTCATTCCTCAAGGAGAAGAATGTGGACCTTACCAATGTCGAGGTAAGAAAGATGAGCTTGACGGTGTCCTATCTGAAGGCATTGGCATTTGACATGAACTCTTGTTTTGATATAATCATGGTAAAACAGCAAGTGGAATTTGGATGGGAACAGGAGAATCAGAAGCTCTATTTGCAAGCGAAAAATTTCATTTATTTGTGTTTCGAAAAGTTATCCTAGAGCAAAGCTATCTTCATAGTTTCTCATCTTGTCGAGTTAAATTCCCAGTGGCTTTTAGTATTTGATCCGATGTTATAAGAAGCCTATAGCTCTTCCATATTTGTGATATGCAGAAATGCCCTACCGAGGAAGAAGAGGCAGTCCTTGCGAGAAATGGCAAAAGCCTCCCAAGCAATCCCTCTGAGGTCGATTTGGTACAATTCCACAAAGAATTGCGTGATGTGAAATCAGCTGACGAGGAACCTAACTTACAGGTGCGCTGTGGCGATGCCGTCAGCGACTCC
Organism: Eucalyptus camaldulensis; assembly: GCA_019915185.1. Classification (NCBI taxonomy): domain Eukaryota; kingdom Viridiplantae; phylum Streptophyta; class Magnoliopsida; order Myrtales; family Myrtaceae; genus Eucalyptus; species Eucalyptus camaldulensis. The sequence continues at coordinate 19,974,518 of JAHSVA010000005.1, forward strand.
GATCCTCAAACGACCACTTGGTCACGGCGAGTAGGCTCAAGCATAACCAAGCTCGAAATACCGCAAAGGCCTAATGGGTTCCACACGTTTGGAGAAGAAGCGCTTCCGTGTGGGCTGAGCCGTTGGACCCAGTTCGCCGGTAGTCCTTCGGAGGACGACGGGTACGAAACCCCGGAAGAATCGTTCCTCAGTGAAGAGGACTTCATGGTCCCTAAACTGAACATGTTCGACGAGGAAGATGCGGACGTGGAATGCCCGGTTCCGAGGGAGAAGATCATGCAAAGAATAGATTCGCACAGAGGGTCGAGATCATATCAGCTGGGTCGCCAGTTGTCCTTCAAATGGACAACCGGGGCCGGCCCGCGCATTGGCTGCATGAGGGATTACCCCATGGAGCTCCAATCCCACGTGTTGGAGCTCGCGAACTTGTCCCCGAGAGCATCGAGCACGCATTCCTCGCCATCCAGCTCGTCCCGGCTCAGCCCGAAGGTGCTAACACCGACGTCTCTATGTAGAGAGGCCACGATGAGCAGAAGCCGCTTCGTCCAGGAACGGGTTATGACGTCCCAGACAGCCACGCCGTAGTGTTATGCATACACATGCCGGATCAGGAGGCATTTTTTTTGCTTTGCATTGTTTGATTGCTTTGATAGGAAACCCCCCCTTCTCGTCGGGGGGAAAAGCTTGTTTGGAACACTTTGGCAAATGCCATTGGTGCATATATACAATGAGAACCTCGGTAACTAGCACCTGTTGCAGTAGATGGAAGATGGATGATTGCTGGTACTCGTCTAGGCCATTGCCAATCATTCCAGCCAAATTCAACCAATCTAACCAATTTTATCACTACCCACCAAAAAAAAAAAAAAAAGAGCGAGAGAGAGATAATTTCTTTATTACTACTAACATAAGCAACATTTGTGTTTAAACATGCAAGCGACATGACGTCACGTCGAGCGTCCGTATGGACAGCAGTGTACCATTGCATATATAATAGATGGATTTGAACGTCGAAAAGAAAAAATTTAAGAGACTGTTGGTGAAATTATCTCAATTTACGAAGTGAGCAAGCTATAGTATTGACTATCTTGTTCTCTAAACCACAATAGTGTATAATTTATCTGAGTCAACTTTTTCGGCCATCGAGTTCTCCAACTTGATGCAATCTTGCAATCAATATATAATTTATCTGAGTCAACTTTTTTGGCTATCGAGTTCTCCAACTTGATGCAATCTTGCAATCAATATTTTTCACCATTCCTCCCGTATTAATTTCATCAACTCGTTGATGTGATGTTGCTAATGTGATCATTAACATATCATGAAATAATGACGTGACACTCACCAATTTTTTTTTAGCAGGAAAATTAAGCCCAACTTTTTTTTTCTCCTTCTCTCTTTTTCTCTCTTCTTCTTCCTCCTAGCCAATCACCACATGTCGCTGCCAACAATCAGCCACAAAGAAAGAGGAAGAAGAAGAGGAAAGAGAAAAAGAAAAATATAACAAAAATATTGAAAAATTAAAAGAAGCAAAAAAATAATAATTTAAGAATCCTACCTAATGAATTTCTATTATAGGAACAAAAATTTTGGACCATTATCAAATATTTTCAAATACTCATAAATTATTCTCGGAAATAAAATAAAAATTATTTTTGAATGGAAATTATTTTCGAAAATAGAATAATTAATAAACGTACCCTAAAAGGACCCATTACAAAATATTGAATTCTCTTTAAATTTTCCTTCTTTTTCTGGGTTTTGACCCCCTGGAGTCTAAAGGCCCACGATATGACAACTATACCCCTGACCCCTAAAGGCAGAATAAGGCCATGGGCCGCTCAAGAATGAATGGGCAATATGGTCATCTCATCGATAAAACTCCCATATAAATACGACCCTCGCTAGGGTTTTGCTCGTCCTCGCTGAAGATTTTCAGAAGCTCAAGCTTTTCGGCCGCTCCCTCTCTTCCTCGCCTCTCCTTCCTCTCTCCCCATCTCAGGTTCTTCCCGATTCCTCTCTTGATCTCGCGCTCTGTTTAATACACGAACGCTATGCGTACCCGAGTTCCGTCGATGCGTTCTCGATGGGTTTTTCGCGGTGGCTTTTGCCTGGATTGGGTTGCCTCTGTTTTTTGATTTTCTGACCCTGATAGTGCAGCTGCAGCAGCACTATCCTCTTCCGATTGCTTTGCTCGCTTTGTGGTGTGATGTGCGCGATGTTGTTCCCCTTGATGTGCTTTGTAGTCTGGGTTCTCGTTTGGATTCTGGGTTGAGTTGTTTGAGCTGGGGAAATCGCTTCATGACTTGTTTTTTCCTTTTGGGTAGATGAGAGGACGGATGAAAACGGGTTTTTATCTGTCTGAGGGTGGAGCGTGCGGAGGCTTCGTGCGATATTGAATTGCCTGTTTTGTTTTGAATTTGAAGATGTAGTGGGCGTATGTTTGACAATCTAGGTCCCCTTTGATGAAAGGGTTAGCTCTTTTATTTGCATCGTATATGTAGTATTGGGGAAGTCCTATTGTATTATGTAATTCCTACTGTAATGTGCGGATTTTGTGTGTGGTTGTGAGAATTGGGAAGTTAAATTGTGTTTATGAATGGAAATCAAATTTGGGTTTTTCTGATGATGGGTTGTGTTGGCTCTTCCGAATAACCGTGTGTGGCTGGTAATCGATTTTTCAATGGCGGCATGATCTTTATGTTCAGTTTGTCTGGTTTGTCGCCTTTGTGCAGAATGGATTCTCAGATCAAGCATGCTGTTGTGGTGAAAGTCATGGGCCGAACTGGGTCAAGAGGGCAGGTGACTCAGGTGAGAGTCAAGTTCTTGGACGACATGAACCGGTTCATCATGAGGAACGTGAAGGGACCGGTGAGGGAAGGAGATGTCCTCACCCTTCTGGAGTCTGAGAGAGAAGCAAGGAGGCTCCGTTGAGCAAATCATGATTTTTATGTTTCCCTTGAGTTTTGGTAATGACTATAGTGGGGTTTCTGCTGCTGCTGGTGGATTGAATGTGAGAGTGTTTTAACTTTATTTTCAGTTCACATTTTGGTCACTTTGTGTCAAACATTTGAACTTGAGTATGAATGAATTGTAGGAAGTATCTTACGTTTAGTGACGTGTTATGGATCTCCATTTATTGGTGCGTGAGATATGATGTCAATTTCAGCTTCACCTTTGTGTTTCTGAGATGTTTGGCTGTATGGGCGCTTGGTTTATTATCATTTCTTTCGATCAAATAGCTAATTGAACTCTAGGGGATCTTGCGGAGAGCGTGTTCTAAATGAGGTTTTTATCTGGTTATTACTTGGCTTCGTTGATGCTTGTGAGCTTTTGAGTTTTGAGATATAGAAAGGGGAAAAGGATTCTGCTGGAACTGATGACTTTGGCCATCCTTCTTATCACACTTTATGGTTAAAACGGCGTCGACTGGGCGCTTTCCCTAATTCGAATTCCTTGGATATTCCACTTCTCATGTTGAGATATCCATCTGGTGGAGGCTATTAACACAAATTATACCAATGATTATAAAATGGCCGAGTTTATACCTTTTATTTTGTTTGGTTTCTAAAGTTCTGTTTGAAATTGTGGGCCGGGTGCAAAAATTGAGTTTTACATCTGTCTTACAGTGTATTTTCACCGTCAACTATAATTCTAAAGAGAGAACATTCTCAGTTTTCAAAAGAATTGGGTTTGCCATCGAGTTAAATTCGACTTGGTTTTTCTTCTCTCCTTTTTATGATGTTCTTCGTGATGTACGATTTCTCTTGTCTAGGTGTCTCGCGGTGTCATGAGCTGTCTGTGCTAAGTTAAGACACTGGTCCGGTCAAAACAGATCATACGTGCCGAGAGAAAAGGGATTCGCATAGATAATCATGTCATGACCCGACTCCTTAAAAATGTTGCCGAGCTAAGATTAAATTCGATGCCTGTGTTCTTCCAAGGTGAAAACTTTCATTTTAAGTTGCCAACTTGATTGTATAACCTGCCTCTCCTTCTGTAGATGGTTCGGTTCGAATTAAGGTCCATTTGTTTGGCGCAAATTCTTCATCAGAAATGTTTTTCTCATTTTGAGCATTTGAATTGTTTAAGAAAATTAGTCAAGGAAAACTCTATGTTTAAATTGATGGAGGTGATTTTCTCTTTTAAAAGTAGGATATCATTTTTCGAAGCACGATTAAATATTGATGCTTGAATTGGAAACCTTGGCATTTGAGCTCTATATGGCTAGGTAGGTCCATAAATACTAGACTTGAGTCTCTTGAGGATGGGCAAGGCTTAAAACACAAATACTTATGCTGAGGTCCCTAATGGTTATGCCTAGGTACCCCGTTCATGTGCCTAACTTACTAGTGCAAGCCCCAACCTATCAAGGCATCCTCATCAATTTGGGTACACAGATACTAGGGATTGGCCATACTAGTGATTGGCTTGAGAAATCCAATTGGCAACTAGGTTTAGAAGGGGGACCCTAGCCCCTAATGCCCGAGTAAGGGTCCTTGACACTTGAGTCCAAGACCCCCTAATGCTAGAGTTGGAGTCCCTTAAGGTCAAGCCTAGACCTTGACGCCTATGCTCTGGTGTTCTGCAACCGTGCCCAAGTTCCTGAGGGCCGAGACCCTCATGACTGGGCCCGCATCCTTCGTGGCATGGTTTAAGGCCCCAGCACTTGAGCTTGAGTATTGCAAAGTTGGACTTGGGACTTAAGCACCTATGCCTAGGTTAAATAAGAGGGAAAAATAAATTGTTTACGATTTATGATCAATGAAAGTGCTTTTGTCTTGAAAACTTAATCTAATAGAACGTTATTTAACATTTGATGATAATAGCATGGGTAGTTCTCATAACACGAAAACAATGCGTGTCTTTTTAGAAAAATAAAAGCAAATTTGCCTCCTAAAGACGAAAAATAATTTTCAACTCAGTTTAAGATTAAACTAAATATTTGAAAAAGTTTCCATTCGTTGAGAAATAACCTCATGAATAATGTTATCTAGAAATTTTAATTTCTCGCAAAAACAACGGAGCATAACTCTGTTTTTCATATCTATCGTTATTATTGAAGGTGGAAAAAGTTTTCCGAGGGGGATTTACCATGAGAGCTAGATAACATCGTCAATACGGTAGGCTGTAGCTAACATTTGTGTAATGTGCTAAAATCCTCGAATATATCTTATTTTGATAAAAAAAGAAGAAGAAGAAAATAATCTCATTAGACGTGGGTTCTCTTGGGCCTTTCTATCGCCCGTTTCCTTTTGTTTTGTTTTTCTTATAGGATCCGTTTCCTTCTGTTTTACCACGCTTTCTGTTATCCATATATCGTTTTGTTTAGGACGGTCTTGTATTTAGTCACGGCAGGGAGAAAAAAAAATTGTAGAAAAGAAAATCACATTAAAAAAAGAAAAGCCATAAAAAATCCTAAATCATACCCACTATAACATATTTACTTTAAATTTTATTTAAAATATATACTCAAGTGACACATTTAATCTCCATTAAAATTTCATTAAGTGAAATAAAAATGACTTTATTTTTGTTAAAAAATTATCCGATGAAATCTCGATGAACGATAAATAGGATTTTTATGTCACAATAAAAAAAAATTACAGGATGAATGTATCGCATTAGATATAATTTAAATGTGATTTTTTTCTCTTAAAAAAAAGAAAATTCCTTTCTAGCCATTTTCACATTCCCCCCTCGCCACGGGCCTCGTTCCAAAGCCTTCTCCAAGCCCGCAGTCCAAAAATTCCTTATTTCCAAAAATTCGCCATCTCGAAACTGCCGTACCGTACAGGTTCCGAGTTTTGCCCCGTCGACTCAGTCGAGAGTTCGAGTCGTTGCGCGGAGTCAGCTCAGCTCTCACTCTCTCTCTCTCTCTCTCGGCGGGTGGAAACGCTGTTGACGCGCAGGAATCGCGGAGCCGGCAGCGAGCGCTACCCGAGAAATGCGATCCAACATTGTCACCGAGGTGAGCCGATGTCCGATCCGCATCTTCTCCCTCCGTTCTCCCCGATTCCCGGTCTCCGATCCTCGTTTCGCTGCCGCCCTGTCCCGCCGGCCGCTCGCCGGAGGCGAATCGGCGGAGGACTGGGGTCGGGGCTGGCTCGTTCGACGCTCGGGAATGGGCGCGGGGAGCGAGGTTCTCGCTAGGGTTTTTGTTCGGTGCTCTGCCGGCGATGTTTAGAGAGCCGCGGCGCGCGCAGTGAGGATATGCTTGGGGAGCTCTCGCGTTCTCGATTTTTGTTTGTTATCTGAAGATTCGGAAGGTTATAGCATTGAAATGATGGTAGATCTTTCGTTTGGTTTGTGCTGGAGATGGGGTTTTTGCCGCGAGGACAGGAAATTTCTGATTTTGTCTTGTCGATTTGGTCCTTTTGTCGGCCGCGGGGTGAAGTCGTGTGGATTCGAACTGTCGTATGGCCTAAGATTTTGAGGTTAATTGGCATCGAGTGAAGTCCTGGATCTTAAGAATTTGCGTGGAGTATAAGTTTGGTATATAAAGAGAGGTTTTTTCAAATTCATAACCGTGTATGTACATCCTGATGGTTGGACTAGCGTAGGTCTTGACTGTGGCCACCAACGGTGGAAGCTAGCTAGATTCGTGTATTTAAGTCGGATAATCTTGTCGCTATATTTCTCCTGCTTAATTTAATTTTACGAGCTCTTCGCTTATAGTAACTGAGGAAACACAACTACTAGCAGCTGATTGAGCCTGCTGTCTGCTCGCAGTTAGGCATTTCAGTGTAAAATACCTTTTGCAGTTTGTTCTTGTTCGAATGAGGTGGTTGCTTCGGCTGGTGGATAAGATTGTGTGGTGATGCCTGTAGTGATGTATGTGATTATGTCCACCAAGATTTGGTTTCCTCTACCCAGAAGCTGCCTTGTTGTTCTTTTTACTTCCTGGTTGCTTTGAATTCATATTACTTAGGCCTTATGTTGCATTATTGTGTTAAGAATGGAGATCCCATGTGCTGATTAGATTGTTCCACTTCCTCGGTTTTAATAATTGTTTGCTTGTTGAAATCTGACATGTGCATGTGGTGGTAATCATTAAAAGTAATTTATTCGAATACTAGATTTTTGGAATCTTCACAAAATATATATTTATTGTTTAAGATATCAGCTTTACACATTGTACAGGCTGGATTGCCTACTCGGTTGGGACATTGGTGGGAAGGGATTCCATTTCTTACTTCTGCTGTTGTCATCACGTGTGGGACCATATACTTGATATGCCTTCTGACGGGATATGACTCCTTTCTTGAAATATGTTTCTCGCCTGCAGATGTCATATTACGGTTCCAAGGTATGCTTTTTAGAACTATGTTCTGAGAAATGGAATGTTACATCTTGAAGGTCAAAATAACAGGCAAACCGATCCCCATATGGTTATGCAAGCGGATGATTTATTGCCAAGCCAATGTCTCTTCTTTTCATAGTTACCTCTCCTCACCATCACCTTCCACATTCCTATGCAGCACTTCCTTTCTGGCACTGTTGATCAGTAGGATAGTTCTCTTTGGAAGTTCACTGGTTTTGATTGCCCTTGTCAGTGAGTGTCACTGGTCAACTAGAGAGAAAAAGATGGAGGTTGAGTGAGGAATGGTACTTGAAAATCTTTTTGAGTAGATGCAATTTTCAATGAATAACTGTTAGATGATGGCCTTTCTTCACAACAGAGAATATTAATCTGATATGACTCTGTGACCAAGGCTAACATATCCTGGCTTGTGTCGTAAGCTGAGGCTGACTTGTCTACTTTAGACTTCCATGCAACAATAATTGGTTAAATAACTCAATCTTTTAGAATATTTCCCCAGCACATCATCTTTGAGCTTGAGCAGATATGATTGATATTTTTGGTTGGTATTCATGAATTACAAGATGGTTCTAGTTGTTACATTAAACTGATTGGAATAACTTTGTTTGTATTGTTTCAGTGTACAGGATATATACGTCGATTGTTTTCCATGGTTCACTGCTACATGTTTTCTTCAACATGCTGGCTTTGGTTCCTTTAGGCTCAGAGCTGGAGAGACTTATGGGATCTGTTCGACTGTTGTACATAATAGTTCTCTTGGCCACAAGCAATGCTATTTTCCATCTTTTCATTGCCTTTTTGGTAGCCCATAATCCTTTTCATCCTTTTCAATACCTGATGGCTGAGTGTTCAATTGGGTTTTCTGGGATTTTATTCTCCATGATCGTGATAGAGACGAGTCTGAGTGGAATTCAATCAAGAAGGTATGTGATTACCCCGAGGCTTGATAAAAATGTTTCTTCTTGCCTAATTGCTACTTCAGTTTACTCTATCAAATACTACAGTTTTAGGCTCTTATTCAAAACTCATGATTTCTTTGGAAACTTTATCCTACAATGAATATAATCACAGTTGTGTGTTGGAAAAAGAATAATAGTAATAATCACAGTTTTTTTTCCTAATCTGTGGTGTATGCATTGATTCTAACAGATCTGGAACTTTTGACCCTTCTTTTGCAGTGTGTTTGGACTCTTCAACGTGCCTGCTAAATGGTATAGGGATTGACATGGCTTTATAGTCCTTCAGTTTATTCTTAATTTCACTCTCTGCTATGTTTCACTGAAGTAATGTCATTCTGTAAATCACGAACCAGGTATGTCTGGATCTTGCTGGTTGCCTTCCAGCTTCTTATGTCAAATGTGTCATTACTTGGACACCTTTGTGGAATTCTGTCGGGTTTTGCATGTCAGTGATTCTCCTTTTATCTCCTTTCTTCTTGCCCTTTAACAATCAAGTTACCGGTTTGGTGAAATTTTTCTGGTGTGCCTGCCTTTTCCAGATACTTATGGCCTCTTCAACTATCTCATACCTGGGACGTCCTTCTATTCTGCCATAGAGGCCTCCTCATTACTGGTAAATTTCATACATTTCTGTTACTTGAAGTTGAACTACAATTAATTTAGTTGTTTTTGTTGGATCAATCTATTAAGTCTATGTCTTAAAAAGCCTGAGGTTGTAGAATATGCTTTCCATGATTATTACTGATAGCATTGAATGTTACTATGTGTTTTAAACCTTCTATATTTATTGGATTAATAGGGTCTTGCATGAATCTATAGGATTGTTATGGTGGTAATATTGAATGGTTTCATGTGTTGGAAATTTTACACAAGTGGGGTCTGTCTCTTATCTTGGAGCCATTTTAACTGTAAAAGTAACGGTAGAGTCAACATTATCTCTTAGGAGAGACGCACTCACCTTTCCATGGACAAAATGAAATTAAACCCCTAGGGACATTTGGTTGGATATGGAATCTAGAATAAATACAGAAAAGGAGTTCAAAAAGCTGTTTTGGTTTTGGATGGCCTGCCTTGTTCAAGTCTTTAGGTTTCCTTCATCTGTCCTATCCACATGTAGATGCCTAGGCAGATTGGAGCTGTTTAGTCACTTAAGTGCAGTGCTCATCGAGACAGTCCATTGGTAACACAAATTTCTGCTTTACCTGAGGGTGTGCAAACTTGTGGCTGAAAAAAAAGAGAAAGAACCGTGGAGATTGTCTTATTCAACGTTTTTTCATTAAACTAAAGAGCGCTTGAAAGCATCACCCTATGCCATCAGCCCAGTGGACTATATTTGTTCCATGACCAATAATTTAGGTCTTTTTCGAGTTGTGCCTGTCTATGTTTTCTAGATGACTGGTGTCCATATATCCTGGACAGATGTAATTGTAATTTGCTGTATCGGTACTCGAAATAGGTTTTTGTTGTATGCACAGGACATACCAAATCGCACATTTCAAACATGTCTTGATGTGAGTTATTTAGATGTTAAAATGATATGTGTGGCTTTTCACATCTAATTGCTTGGTACGATGTAGAGAGCCACTAGCTTGATTGATGCGACTTCCTTGTTTGCCTCCCTGATGTGTATTGGATAGAGTCATTGTGACTTGTTCAGATGCATCTCTGATCCCAATATAGCCAGCACTGGCTTGTGCACATATGGTGCATAATGAAGAGCCAGTGTTTTGCAAGCTTCAACTTTTAGTAGTGCACTTTGCAAAAGATTGTTGCTGCAAATGGTATGAACTGTAGAATCATCTGAATAAAAGTGCTGGCCCAGCGACAGTAAAAATGGGCCCTCCTTTTTGTTTGTTTGCAGAAGCGGAGTGAGTCATATATATTGTCTGCACATGTCTTTGTGTTTAAGGCTGTTGAAGTTATGAGGATGCTGATTCTTGGAGTCCCCTTGACAGTTTTTGACTAGTGTTATCTTGTGTCAATTCCATACAATCACCGGACGGCGTTATTTGGCCTTAGTTTCTATAAATAGCATACAACTTTGTTTAGTTTGACATGCTCATTTCCACCTGGTTTATTTTATTTGGTATTTGCATGTATTCAATCAAATTCTTAAATTAAGTTTTGCAATGTCACAATGGGTGCCTTCAATCAGGTGATGAATTTTTGGGGAAAAAAAGAAACAGAAGCTATGAGCTTATTCGTTAAGTAGGTAGATCAGATATCTGGCAGCAAGCTCAGTCCATGTACCATTACATTTTGCCATTAAGTCTATGTTCTTTTGTGCATGTTAATATATGTAGGAGCACCCAATCTCTTACTTGCTGGCTTTTCTGCAATTTCTTTATTCATATTTTTGAATTGCTTAACACAGAACTTTCGATTTTTTTTTTTGGGTCAAAACTTGTTTTTGTGGGTGTGATACTGCAGGATCTTGATCATAATGATGGATTGCAAATGGGATTACATATATTTCTTTTGTTTTCAGTTTGATATGCATAATCTAATTATATATGGTATCCCTTAAATTGTCTTCAGTCAACTTGTGTAAGACGGCCAAAATTTATCATGTCCACTGGGGGGAACGCTATGGGCTACATCCCTACATATTCAAATCAAAATGCAACATCCAGGTAAACTGTGGTTTTGCTTCTTAATTTGGTCTTTGCATAACTGGGAGACTTAACTGTTTTTTTTTGTTTTGAATACTTAAATAGTGGATTGATCTCTGGAAATTTGTGGAGAAATTTGTCTGCTTGGATGCCATGGCGGGAAACTTCTGTTCAGGTATTGGGCACAGGTTAAGTGCTGAAAAACATTCATCATTTTTTGTTGAAGATTATTTATCTGAAATGCTGATTTATTTGAAATATGATTATCTGTGGGAGCCTAGTTCCATGAGGATATTATTTAATTAGTTCGAAATCAATGGCTGTTGTCATTAAATTGTAGCTTTCAGAGAAATTAGGTAAAGAATATTGTGGTTCTCTGATGGATTCAGATTTTGTTAACCTAATTGTCTAAGAATTTGTTTTGACCTTCTTCTGTTGATTGATGCAGTCAACACAAGACAGTAGCTTTCCTGGTAGAGGAAGAACACTAGGATCCGAAAGAGGTCAAATGGTTTCTTCTCAAAATTCTGATTACAATTTACAAGCTAGGCTCCTGGATAACAATGGCCCTGAACATTCACCAGGCATCGTGCCTGTAGTTTCTGGGCAGCAGTTGCTGGATGGAAGGTACCAGAAAAAAGAAATATTTCTTCTCTTCTGCCCCCCTCTTCTCTTTTTCTTTCTCTTCTGTCCCTTTTCTTTTGTGCTCGTTGGTCATTTACGTGGATACAATCTTTGACATTATAATCTTCTATGGAATTGAGGTTGTAGTGATTCCGTCTTTCTTCAACTGCTACTTCAACTTGTGTCTTTTTCCATCTTTCTTCAATGCATGAAAATTAGCTGCTATCCTGAAATTAGCCTTGTTTCAGGCTAACTGTCCCGAAAGTGTTTTAGAGATCGGAACAATGAGATACCCTTTTTCATTTGACACTCTCCGCATGCTGTACTGGTGGCATCATTTAAAAAAATCCTTCATGTTGCTGCGTCTGGTTTTTACCTGTCATTTTCTCCTCTACTCCAGGAACCTGGAAAATGCATTGCCTGTGACTTTAGAAAGCCATCTACACAATCAGGTTTCTTTCTACTTGTGATTCAAAAAGCCGATTTGCTTCCTACCTCTGGAGGTCATTTTGTCATGTTGGGTTCATTCATTTGTCAATGCAGGCATCAGTTGTTTCTGATGAAGAAGTCCAAAAACTTGTATCCATGGGCTTCGATAGGGTAAATTGCAGCTTCCATTGTCTACATTTGATTTCATGATTGTTCATTGGGATCCTTTAACCTGTAGCTTTCACCTTTTAAAATTCTTGAAAATTTGGATCCACTATCCCTGAAGAACTGAATTGCTTAGTCAATAGTCATCTTCTTTGGAGCAGCAATTCCCTGGCTAGTCTTCACTGTGTTGATGATCAACCACATCGCATGTTATGAGAATGGACAGATGTTTAAGTGCTTTTTTACCCAAGCCAAAATCAGCATGTGAAGTGTTATCTTAGATGGAAGATAAGGAAATCCATACCATCCACTACAGTCAATGATTAGGGCTGAAAAGAAAATTATGCCCCAGGAGCACCTAAGAATTTCTTGATCCTTTTCTCTTTTTCTGGTCTTGATTTTCATTTTCTTGTTCTGTGTTGTTCTTTGAAAGCAAAATTCTAGAATTCATTCTGCAAGCCCTTCATGGTTCTTTTAAGAGACTCAATTCTATAATGAGAAGAAAATGACCACGCATTGATGCATTTGATGGAAGAAAGAGATTAACCATTTGGCATTTCACCGTTTTCTTTTATGATTTTTCATTGTAGACCCCTGTTCATCAAAGTTTAACCTCGACTCTTCACATTATCACCTATGTCTCATGACTAACTCCTCGGCTGTGTTTCAGACACAAGTTGAAGTAGCAGTTGCCGCCGCAGACGGGGATCTTAATGTAGCAGTAGAGATTCTAATGAGCCAACTGGTATTTCCTTGAAACCTGAGACGTCAGTAGGATTCTCATTGTGCTGCTGGTTCTAATTTGCAAATGTGCTGTGCGTGCTGCAGGGGTGAAGCTGCGGCAAGCGCTTTTTCCACATTATTCCTCGTTAGCTCCTCCATTGCGATTGATCTTCTGCGCTCAATTTCAGCTGATTATCCATTCTCATTCTGTATATAACTTACTCTTAGTTACTCACTTTAACATGGTTTGATAATGGTTCGGAAGAGGCAAAATGGGAAAGAAGATATTGTACTTACAAAGTCACTAACAGGATTTGAAAGAGAACTTGGAAAGAGTTTTACTAGGTATTTCACCTAAAGCATAATACTTGAGAATGGTATGGGATCCTTCTATCTCTGAGGCAAAGAAAGCATTGTTGAGAATTCGAGAAACTTAAATTTTCCTCCGCATGAGATTGGCTGTAACTGTATCTCCAGGGCAAATAAAGATTTTCAAAAAATTTGAAAAGCTTCATTTTACCTCTGCATGGGATAGGGGTGTAATTGAGTCGAGTTGAACCGATTTGGTGCCGAGCTCTAGTTCAACTCGATACGCATGCTTGGCTTTCCAAACTTGATTTGAGATTGATCGAACTTTATGCTGGGTAGCTTGAGCTTGATCTTGATTTTATACTTTCCACCTATTTTGATAGGTGTCGACATGTAGCTGTTTTGAAACGATAATAGAAGCTTGATCGCGTTTGCGAGCTTCTCGAGTTGATCTCATCAAAGCCCAAATGGACAAGATACTCTAGTAGCTTGAGTTAAAGCTCTGGCAGAAAATTAGGCTCTCTCGTGAAAATATTGAACAAGTTTGTCTTGTCATGTAAGTAATGAATTAATCCATTTATTGATTGTCACGTGTTTATAATGATCCCGTTTGTCAGATTTTTTTTTTTTTTCCTTCATCTCTCTCCTCTGTTACTTTTTTCTCATCTTGCCTTTTGCAACAATGGCATCTCTCTTTACTCCTCTCCCTATCGCTCCTCTTTCCTTCTCCCCTTGCTCCTCACTCTTACATGCACGGCTTTTGTCTCTCTTGCTCGAAAAACCAATTTGGTCATCTTCTCCTTCGAGCCTGTCCTCCCAGCCTCCCCCATTGTTGCCACCAATGGGGTCGCCGGCATTGACCGAGCTGACTAGATTTGGCCGAATGACACCGAAGACAGCTATGGATGAGCATTGGCATCACGCGCGAGCCGCTCATACAGAGCTGGTCTTGCCCATCTCAGTCTCCAACTGCCGACCAAATTTGGTCGGACAATGACGTTGATGGCCACGGATAGACATTGGCGTCGCTTGCGAGCCTAGCTCGTCTATTATGGTCAGTAACGTTGTTCATGGCTGGCCTAGCTTGTCTATGATTGGTGATGCTGTTGTCCAGAGTCACGAGCCATCATCGTCCATTGCCTCAAAAGGCAAATAGGCAAATTGAAAATCGAAAAGTTTGTCAGCTCTATTTGGGAACCACTTCCCAAAGCCCTTTGGAGGCTTAAAGATCTTTGGGCAAATACCAGCCCGTTTGGCATTCATTTTTGGGTTGGCATTCCCCAAATGCGAGCTTTACAAGGCTGAAAGCCCAAGGCAGGGTGGGGGCTGCCTTGGGCTTTCAGCTTATCGAAAATGCTAAGCTTGAGAGATTAAAAAAAAAATTTCTTCCCAAATTACCCTTGTTGATTTTTCATTTGTTTGGTTTCACCCTTACTATTTATCGTCTTCTTCCACGAGCTTCTTCTTCTTCCGTGACTAGTCGCCAGTGAAAGGTAGGTAGTTGTCGGCAACCGTCGCCCAAACGATTGTTGTCGGGGGTGGCGTGACTGACGTCGGGGGTGGGTTGCGGGGAGGTCTGGGTCGCCGGGACACAGATCTGAGGCGATAGGGTCGCGGGAGGACCTTCTCGCCCCCGATCTGGGTTGTGCGACTTCGCCGCCCTTGGATTTGGGTTGTGGTGGTGTTGTGCGACCTCCCGCGTCCTTGCCGCGACCTAGATTGGAGGTGGCGAGGTCCTCCCACGACCTTGGCGTCCCGAATCTAGATCGCCGGAGGTTGAGGTGACGTTGCGTGACCTCGTCGCCTCCCGATCTGGGGTCGTCAGAGGTCGCGGGAGGTCGCACGACGCTGCCACGACCCAAATCCGTGATCGCCGGGCCTCGCCACCCTAGATCTGGGGTCGCCGGAGGTCGCGACAACGTCGCGCGACCTCGCGGCCCCAAATCCGAGGTCGCCGCCCTTGTCGGTTAATTTTTTTTAATTTTTCTTTTGATAAATTCTTTTACCATAAAGATGCTTTATAAATATATTCCCAAAACACTATTTTGCTCAAAGTGCTTCACAAAAGCTTTCAAAATATAATTTACCAAACACAGTTTGCATTTTCCTTTAACTCAAATGTGTTTGAGACTTGTATTTCCTTTAACTCAAATGTGTTTGAGACTTGTACCAAAAGTTTTCAAATGTGTTTGAGACTTGTATTTCCTTTAACTCAAATGTGTTTGAGACTTGTACCAAAAGTTTTCCCAAATGCACCCGTCGTCCGTGGCCTTCCCGTCGTCCGTGGCCTCGGAAGGTATTTTCGTCCGTGCCCTTGAAAAGGTAAAGCGGAGAAAACAGTGATAGAAGAGAGTGACGACGGAAAGAGAAGAATTTTAAAACGTGAGCACCATTCAAATACATGGCGATAAATGAGTGAAATGATGCACGACCTATGTACCAAGAGAGGCCTATTTAATATTTTCTTGTCAATCTTAATGATGCATGACCTACGTACCAAGACAGGCCTATTTAATATTTTTCTTGTCAATCTCGAACTCACGTTACTCTAAAGTTGCTCGACTCATTGATAAGAGTTCCTCGAATTCAGTCTCTGAAACTTGGGGAAACCCCAAGACATCTCTCCTTTATCAAATAGTTCTTTGCAGGATCTTGGCATCATTTAAACCCCACGCGGATACGGTGTGTTAAAGATCTTGTTACCAGTGATACTTTTGCATATCGTCGAGTATAATAAGGTTAAACTTTCGTGTCTCTAGGTATATATTTACGAAATAATCTGGTCTTTTACCCCGCACTTCTCATCACGAGCGCATATCGGACAAGATTCGGTCCCATTCAACATCGAGGGTGCGATATCTATTTCAAAAAAGCTGCCGTTGGACAAGAAACTATACCCACTTTATTATTATACACGTTAGACAACATTACATGCTTATTCGCATCCATCGATCTTCCATCGGCAAACCAACCGCCGCTTGATCTCTCTCTCGCCGATCTCCCTCATTGCTTGCTCGCTTCTTTTGGGGGCTTCACGATCAGGATGGGGCACTTCGCGTGATGCGCGCAGTAGTCGCTCACGCTCCCTAAGAACGCCCTGCAATTTACCGGAAAGACCGTCAATTCGACGATGAACACGCCTCGCGGTATACTGGATTGCCAGAGAAACTTCAGTGGAGATATCCGTACGCGAGTAGAACTTAAAAGACTCGACAATGTCATAAACGTACATGGGTCTCGCACTAATCTAAAAGTCATGGAAAGACGACTGCATCGGCCAGTAAATCGATACTAAATCGACACTGGTAAGAAGCTGTTTCCATGCTTGTGCTCACGTTAAAGGGTTTGCTCTCACTCAATAGTCATGATCATCACCTTTTGATCTTGCCGAGCCCGCGGCTGCCTACGACGAGGAGATCTGTGTGCATTTGCTCTGTTGCCTGGCAGATCATGTCTTTGGGGTCCCCAATCAGAATCAAGGTCTCTGCCTTAACCTGCAAACATCGTCGAGTTTATAATTCATCAACTGATGCTCAACTCAACATCTGTCAAACACGATTGCGAATTCTCCTCCTTCGGTTCTGTTTCTAGCATTTGCTTTCTCATTACTGTACATGGAAATCTAGCGAAAGAAGTGGTCGGGAACTCAGTTGAATCACCATCGATTCTTTGCACATGTGCAGAGCACGGGAGAGTATGAGGGCCGAGTTCTCCTCTTGGGCTTTCCTCACTGATTCCACCACCGATGACGCCGCATAGAACGCTGCAACAACCGGGCGCCCCCGAACAGATCCGTATAATGTTAGTACAAGCTCTATGTCAAGCTTTGCCATTCTTGCAGATTACATGTTTTGATGGCTAGAGAGCCCATTTTAGATAGCTAAAACCTGACTGACGACATGCACCGGGATCTCATGAACCATCGGCGACCATTGGTTTGTGTAGAACTAAACGAATTTCAGACGGGGAGAGAAACCTGCTCCGCCAGGGCCGGCGGGGAGCGCGTAGTGCTGAAAGGGCTGCTGAACGTGAACGAGCGTGATCATCTCCACCTCGTCGCCGTCCGCCGCCAGAGCCGGGGTGCTCCTCCGGAGCAGATGGTCCAGCGTCCACCGCAGCGCGTAGAAACTCCCTTCGCTCTCGTCCACGGCCACCATCACTTTCATCTTCAACTTCGTCTCCGCCGCCACCGGCTCCTGCATCACCATCCCCACCACCGTGCTCTCCTCCACTGGTCCACCCGCCGCGAGCGGGGACGTGCCCGTCGCTGTCGTCGCGTCCATCGCCGGATGTCGCCTGGGGCTTGACTGGGGATCCGGCGAAGTTGTCTGGCTATTTAAGCTCTCTCCATTGAGAGGAGTGAGAGAAACGGGTAAACGTGGTGGCGGTGGCTGAAGGAGGAAGGAGAACATGGACGCGTGGTGCCCATGCAAATGCTTACGGCCTAACTTTCCATGCAGAAAAGAACGAACTCCTTATCTTCCAGGGGCACCTATGTAATTATATTGAATTCTGATTAATTTATGGTAAAATTGATTACGCAACAGTTTTTAATTTGTTGTTCTATTCTAGATTACAAAATAATTGTAAATAGTTATGAGACCCCCTCTTTTAAAAATTTGTGGATCACAACAAACTGTTATTCTCACAGTAACTCAAAGATTATCATGCTAACAAAACCCTTCATACAATTGCATCAGAACAAGTAGTGGAGAAAATTAATAGGGAATCATTTCAAAATTGAGGTTTTAATGTAGTTCTAACATTATTCCTTTATTCCCCCAATCATTTTGTAATGCAGCAGCAGCAGCAGCAGCAGCACGGTAGAAAGGCATAGCTGTCTGTCAACAGCTTGACCAGGGGTAGGCATGCAACCCAAGCGATGGAGGGTTTTAGAGACTCAAATACCAAGTGCCCAATGCTGAGATCATCATTTGCCTCGCGCTGAGATGAAAGCATCCTCGTCGCAATTGCCAGCATCGCCTCCAGGACTTTGTTCTGCTCTTTAAGCTGTCAAAAGAGCCAGAAATATCGCTCTAAGCAACCGTTAAACGAGTGTTGAGTTTGTTTTGTGATGCTGAAATTAGATTAAATTTAGGCAGTTATTCAGTCCTATGAAAGTACAAAAACTCCCACCAAGACTTCAATTTTAAAATGAGTCGGTAACTCGATTCTCAGTCACCACGTCAGATTTTCTATCACAGTAAAATGACCGTAGAATCATCATGTGGCCAAAGAAAAAGTGGAAAATAAGCTGATGAGTGCAACCTAGAGTCTTGACTAACCAGCTCAACAGCAGAAGCAAGCTCCTCTGCAGCTCGTTGCAATGGAATAGTAGTTGCTGCAGCAGCCTCCCCACAATCAAGTTCCAAGTCTGTAAGAAAATTAGGATCGTGTACTCTTCCCTCTGATGTGAACAAATCCTGAAGCAACTTGACATCTTCAGCATCCATGCTTTCCCTTGACTGTAAATGCCAAATGTGAGAGAGTGAAATAGATTGGTCAATTGATTTTTACGAGAAGTCTGGTAAACCTTAACCTTATCTGCAACTTTGTCACATGATTCATCTTTGGATGGGAAGGATGTCCTCAGTGTCTTAGCATGTTTATCTTTGGTACTGTGGACACGTGGTGATGCTTTTATGTGCTTTGCCCTGAAGAAATGATAGAATAATTGGACTTAGAAAGCACGCACGGCACCCCCAACTGCACGGCACACATTAACTAAGACAGGATATATAGTTGATGATTGAGAACTTAAAAAGCTCAAGGTGCAAATTCTCTATCTCGTAGATATTGCGTTAATGTCCGTTTCAATTAGTTGATCAAAAAAGAACTTATCTACTCATGGGTAGGTTGTTTCCTGGTCGATATGCCTGGGGAGCTCATAGGTGATTTTTCTGAAACATTTTCTTTTTTCTCATTGTATTCCTAATGAACATTGACATCAGAATAAGAACATACCCTGCCCTAGATTAGTTTGACTTTGAACTTACATACCTGGCACCAAACCTGAGGGTCGACAGAGTTTCTGAAGCATTTGAAGGACTGGGTGAACAGCAACATAGTAATGCCATTTGAGAGTTCCCTCCCTGTGAGATGACCACATTGTTTATGTTCTGCATAACATGCTAGCAGGATAATGGAAGGGCTAATATGTGGCAGTCTCACAAGAGAATCTTGCAATATTCGAGTAAGTTTGGAGTTGCGATATGGAATATGGTTTCCTTTTCCGTTTGGACCACATGTCAGGGCATGTACTACATTTCCAAGTGCTGACAGGGACTTATTGATGGTTTTAGCTTCTTCAAGAACCCTGCCCTCTGCTCCCGTTTTCTCAACTTTCTCAGAGCCAGCCAGGTCCACAAGAATTAGCTTTCCAAATGTTCTGGCCATGCTCAAGACACGAAATTTTATATGAGAAACCAAAAAAATTGCCAATAAATTGCAATCCCATAAGAGACCAACCATACCTCTTCTGTATGGTTGATGCTTGGTGCACCGAGAATATGTAAATACAATGGCTTCTGCTGCTGCCCACGTTCATTTCTGTTTCAGCTTAAGTTTGAAACTTGATGAATAATTAGGGAAGGTGGCAGATATTTTTAAGAAAGTTCTCATATGGCTATGCAAGATGAAGAACAAGTACAAGCCAAAACAGAATGGAGAAAGGATACGGGTCTCTCCAACTGCTCTGTTGCATATTCCACTCTGGAGTTCAGAGGATGGAACTAGAAGATCAACCCAGGGAAGATTGGAATACAGTCAAATGAAAAGGAGCTTGTATCTTACGGATAAACTTTGTAACGCTTCAGCAATGTCGGATAGAGATATCTGGAGGGAAGGAGAAAACATCAAGGGGGTCCCACAGAAAGAAAGCATAAGATAATATGTAAGTGTAGATGGTTTTAACCCAATAAGCTATCTGGTTTTGCGTATACAACAAAGGATAGGTAGATTTATGTTAGTCGAGCAGCAAACTAATTTCTAGTCATTCCACTTGTGGTATTGTCGGAAACACCATTGAAGTCCAAAGACCAAGATAACATCTTTTTCTCAGAAACATTTTGTGAATGTTTGTGAGGCACATAAGCATCTTAAGATGCATTCTTCGGGCCCACAGCACATAAAAAACCAGCGATTTAAACCACCTAGCTACTATCTGCATGTTAGTGGATTGAAAGCAGTTGCTGAGCTGGTAAGTCACCTCTGTAACTTCAGGTAAGGATAGTCCTTGCGATTTGGTCTTTTTAATTTGTATGTTATCCTTTGAAAGATCTAAAAGGTCCCTGGAAGAAGGAGAATAAATGATGTCCATGAGGTTTTATTTATGAAACTTCCTGGGATTCTTGAATGAGATTCAGGAGAATGACATACAGCATGCAATAATTAAACTGAAGAAAAGCCATTATCTCAACATGAATGTCTTCAAATGCAGTCATCAAAATCTATACCTTACTTTCTCCATGTAGATCTCTACCTGAAAAAGTTGGAAAACGTTAAAATTAGAGCATTGCATCAGTAACTAAGTGAAGCACCAAGTAGCAGCTCACATAGGCGCACCATGGACAATTTGATTGTATACTTGATCGAATCAGCAGAACTGATTTCTCTGAAAATTCCAGCAACCACTCTTGCAAGGAGACCTTTCTTGGCATCATCACATTCAAGGATGCTTGGTCCCTGATTCATAAATATTGTCACCGAACTAGTATATATCAACAACCATCTACTAACGCTGTTCGGTGGACAGACTGATCACCTCCATGCTATATGTCTTTCCAGCTCCAGTCTGCTCCAGAAATAAGTTGAGTTTGTTGTTAGAAAAGAGAAAATAATTGGTATAATTTATTTAGCATATCCAGAAAATAAGTCGTGTAAAGTATCATAGATGCAGTTCTAGTTCTGCGACGATTGGAGCTATGATCGTAATATCTAGTTAGAACAAGGACAGGGAATTCCTCTATACGGAGATGCGATACAAAATGTCAAACTGGAAAACTTGGAAATAATTCTGCACCGAAAGAGGTTGTTCGAGACTTGACACTAATCATAGGATTACTTCTACTCCATTCATTTGTAAACCACCTATTAGCATCCTATCCTCCACATTTACACATGCATGCATCTAATCATGCCACTCTACCTCATAACAATTCTACTTTGTTCAAGTGATGCATCAAGGTAAAGAGTTAAGGAATCAATAGACAACAGAAACCTCGCATCATTTGTTGCAGCACAGTGTCTCACCTGTCCATAGGTAATGATCGTCCCATTTATTGCATTCACCACATCTGTTACATTTAAAAGCAACACATACAAACTAAAATATTAATAAACCAGGAAGTGAACCAGATAGCGCATGCTGTGCTAACGTTACATTCTTGCGATGAATACGCTTACTAACAGAAGAAAGCAGTGGATCTGAATGTGATTAATCGATTCATCTCAATCGTCAATTAAAGGATGAGAAAGCAGCAGAATCGCATGAAAATACTCGATTAATCTCATGTGCATGTCGACACAAGCACCTAATGCTGTGATCTATGATTCTCGCTCTATGGAGCGAACGAACTTCACATCTACGAATGAACACGAACGAGCAGACATCATGATTGACGTCACATCTATCAGGTACCGTGGCGATGCTAGATATACCTCGAACGATAGGACGAGCCAGGAACGAATAGACATCATCTTGCTTCGAGTCGTCGTAGAACACCTTGTCGAAGCTGAACTTCATCTCTCCTTCCTTCTCATCCTAACAACCATCGACGTCGAGACAACCCCAGTTTAATCAATCGAAACCACCACGATCCCAGCCAATACGAGAGGAGAATTCACAAAACCTCACTTGAAACTACAAATTCCACAACCGCAACTACCGTTTCTTCCGGTAGGCACACAACCACATCGGACCGGATTTTTCTCGAGGACAGCTGCAGAAGTAGTAGAAAAAGGAGCTTTCGTTCAAGCACCTTGAGATTGAAGGCTTCGTCGTCGATCCGCTCGATGCAGACGGAATCGCCGTGATCGCGCCTCTCTTTCGAGCTCAAAGGCCGGAACCGCGCGCAGACGGTGATGTTGGCCATCATCTTCGCGCTGGCGCTGCCGAAGAAGGCCGAGTCGAGCTGAGAGATTTGACAGAGTACCTGCGAAAAATCGCAGAGGAAATCTGGAAGATCGAAGAAGAAAAGCAAGCGAGAAGAAAGGAGGAGGAGAAGCTCCTCGCCTTTTATGGTGACGGAAAATGGAGGGAAAATAGGAAGTACGAGAACCAGGCTATTTTCAATTTTCTTTTATTTTTTAAAGACACGATGACACTTTCTTTTCTTATCAAATATTGGAAATGGAAAAAAAAACGGTTATTTTAGATTCCAAAAACAAATTAAAAATAGTGGCGAGTAGTAAGTGCCTATATATTTCCAAAATATTATATGAACTCCTAAAATTAATGAAAAATATGGTCAATGCTAAAAAAAAGATTAATTAAATCCATCCCAACACAGAATCTCTAAATATTGTCATCTCACTAACATGGATAAGGCAATTGTTTACTCTCTCCACGTCATTCAGTGACGTTGACACGTGGTTGCATAGAATCTGATTTCGATCGGTCAAAATCAACTCACCATTCGATGGTTGGTATAAGAACATTTCGCAAGAATTAAGGTATGTTAGAGGTATGTTAGATGTAGCAAAGTGAAGATCCATAAACTTTTGATATTCAGACCAAATCGAGTTTAATTGAGCTTCAACTAGTTTTTCGAA
This sequence comes from Eucalyptus camaldulensis, assembly GCA_019915185.1. Classification (NCBI taxonomy): domain Eukaryota; kingdom Viridiplantae; phylum Streptophyta; class Magnoliopsida; order Myrtales; family Myrtaceae; genus Eucalyptus; species Eucalyptus camaldulensis. The sequence continues at coordinate 19,997,434 of JAHSVA010000005.1, forward strand.
AATATATATTTTTGGTTTGATTTTCGAAAATATTTGATACTTTGGGCTGACGGTGTTATTTACCGATGGGGGTGTTTATATGCCACTTGAGTAAAACGAAGAGAATAGCTCTGAGTCTAACACGTCCTCAGGAGAAGATTGGGGAAGCACGAAACTTGATGAAGATATGAAGGAGTTTCTGTCTTCAGAATATGACCAAAAATCGTGCATGGATTTGGTGACTTGGTCCAGTGACCACATGTAGCCATACATAAAGAACCCCTCAACGGAGAGATGCAGAAGAACTATGACGCGTGGCGAGCGAACTCTGCTTTGGTAACCCTGCTTCAGTGCAATGTAAATATGCCACAAACAGTTGGAAAATTTCAGTAGTAAGTGAAAAACTGTTATGTTAGAACGTGTGAATTGACTACTCCATGCTCTTCCTATCAACTTGTTTTCTTCATAATTTTCAACTCCTCCGTGTTTATTGTTGTGCTGTTAACTCTTTCCCGCTCCTTGTCCCCAAGAGAGTTATTGAAATTTAGACGGTCCTTGTGACTGAAAGAAGAGCCTCGGCACAACGACATTATCTGCGCTCGTTTCGTCCTTCTTACCTGTGTTCTCAGGGTTGCTCCTGATTCTTTTGTCGAAGGTCGGGATACCTAAGGTTCTAGATGGTGACCTGCTCTCTCTATTTTTGGAGCTTACAAGCATGCAGCAGGAGGCCGTACTATCACTACCTCTTTGTGCTCCAGACACGGTCAAATTGAGTTCAGTACCATTTTCTCCCATTCCAGTCAATCAGGTCGTGCAACTCCTCGAACGGGTTCATTACGCTTTGAATTAGTCCGCCATTGCAAGTTTCTTTATGTCGAGCTGTGGATACATATTTGCTGCATGCTTTATCCGTGGAAGGATTCTGTCAAGCTGCAGAATGTGCCAAAAGCACCGTGTTTATGGCAGCACAGTTCGCATTAAGCAATGAAGTGCCATCTGAGATGTGCAAGCATAACATGGGAAGCTACAAACTCAGATCAAAGACCATATTACTACTACCTGAGGGTGGAGAATTTTGCTACATCAAAGCTTTGTGAACTCCAATTCTCTTAACAGGAGGATGTTGTGGGGGCACTAAGAGTCTATTTGATAACGCTTCTATCTCAGAGAACAATTTCTTTTCAGAAATAGTTTTTTTTCTATTTCTATTCCTAGGAACGATTTTTCAATAAAAGAATGCGTTTGGTAACTACGTAAAATTTTTATTCTTGGAATGAAAAAATAATATAAATGTGTTTGGTATGATTCATAATATATAATTTCTTTTAAATTTTTTCTTATTTTTCTTTATTGCTGCTATTGCTGACCATTACCGTCCGCCACCGATTGTCGCCGTCACTGATCGTGGCCTCTAGCCACTGATAACCGCTAACGACGAACCACTGCCCACTGCCACCAACCGCTGCGGTCAACTGCTGATCGGAGTCGGCCTGGACTGTCGCCTATCGCCACCAACCGTGATGGTTGGTGGCAGTGAGCAGTGGCCTGTCGTCAGCAGTCATCAGTGGTTGGCAGCCACGGTCAGTGACGGCGGAGGTTGGTGGTGGTCATCAGTGGGCGACAATGTTGGTCGTTGGCGCCGGTCGGTCAGTTGGCAAGTCGGTGAGCGACGGCGTCAGCAGTGGGTGTGGTAGCCGGCGATGACAGTGGCTAGTGGTGGTGACGGCGGCCGGCGGTGGCGACGGTGGCCGGCTATTGGCCAGCCGGTGAGTGGCGGCCTCAATGGTCATTGGCGGTGGGCCGTGGCAGGCGACAGTGGCGGCAACGGTGGCCGGCTGGCAGTCAATTGGTGGGCGGGTGACGGGAGGCAGTTGGCTGACGGGTGGCGGGCAGCGGCCAGCTGTCGATCGGTAGCCGAGGAAAGAATGTCCAGATCTGCCGCTGCCTGGTCACTTAGAGGCTTTACTCTGTTGAAACTTTTAGTGACTATTGGCTTTCAAGTATATGAAACTGCGTATTGGCAGGATTATTGCTAGATTATGTAAATTTGAACAGGAGTTAGGCCAAATATCCGCGTAAGTAGTTAGTTTCTAATTATCTTTTGATGATTTGCGTTGTGGTTACAATTTCTTGCTCTCGGAACTTGGGAACAGAGTACTTTGTTTTTTTTTTGGGCGTTAGTGTTTTGCCACAGAGAGAGAGAGAGAGAGAGAGAGAGAGAGAGAGAGAGAGATGTGAATGTTTAAAAGGTGGTGGCGGATCCGAGGATAAGAGAAGGAAACGAATATGTTGCAGCTGAGCAGCAAGTTACCATTGGCGGGACACTTGGCAAGCATTTATCAAGCCTTTAATCATCAATTTGTGCACGTAACACACAATTCTTTTATTTTTTGGAGAAAACCTCGACATGGTGCATCTCTCTCCCTTCTCAGCGGTCGCCAGACTCGCCATGGCCACCGCCGTTCCACCCATCATCGACGTCATGCCACAACCACCATTGGGGAGGCTCTTCGCTTGGACAGCGATTAACTGCTATCCGAGTGCACAACATTCTCGCCAAATGATTGCATATCTGTAAATTTAGGCCCGCATGGTAATGTTTCTGTTCATTTTCTGTTCCTGGGAACAGAAACAAAAAAAAGTGTTTCTGTTCCGGGGAACGGTTTTTGAACAAAAGAACGCGTTTGGTAACGTTTGTTCCGGGAATAAAAAATGAATAGAAACACGTTTGGTAAATTTTATTCTTTTTTGTTTATTTTAATTTTTTAATATTTTTATTTTATTTTCCATTTTTTCCTTTCTTTTTTTTTTCTTCTTTCGGTCGGTAGCCTCGCCTGGCCACGGCAAGGCTCGCCGGCCCCTGGCGAGGCCGAGCCTGGCCGTGGTTGGGCGTGGCTCGGCCTCGCCTTGGCGTCGCCGGTGCGGGCGAGGCTGAGCCTCACCGCCCTGCTGTTGGAGCCAAGCACCTGCGCCCTGAAGCCCGCAGCTCGACACCGTCCCGATCTCACCACGCCATTCGCGATGCCGTCCGCCAGTCTTTGCCTGCGTCGCCTCGTGTCGATCTTGAAGCCTCTAGTGCCGCGCCGCCGTCGCACCGTCCTCCGGAGCCCCTCGTCGGAACCCTAGCCAAAGATCTCGGCCTCGCCGGTGCAGGCGAGGCTCGGCCTCGCTGGGGGCCGGCGACGCTCCGGTGAGGTCGCTGACCCTCGAGGGCGTCGCTGGCCCTCGACGGCCGGTCGTCGGCCATGGCCGAGGCCGGCGACCGGCCAAAGAAAAAAGAAGAAAAAAAGAAGAAGAAAAGAAGAAGAGAAGCGTTTCTTTTTGGCTTTGAAGAAGTGTTTTTTTTCTCCAGAAGCAACTTTTTTGTGTTTCTTTTTTTTGCTCCAATTTTGTTCCGGGAACAAAAAAACAAAAAAAGAACTGAAACGCAACCAAACGCGTTTCTGTTCTTTTTTTTGTTCCCGGGAACAAAAAAAGTATAGAAGTGTTCCAGAAACGTTTTTTTGGAATATTTCCATGCACGCTCTTAGCATAAAGGGAGTCGGAGCAGAGGAACCAAGAGCAGCTTCGTATGCATAGAGGAAAACAATGCGAGAAAAAATGGTTTGAGAATAATTGATAGATGATGCAAGTCGATAGATCAAACATATACCTAAATCTGATAATGTAATTGTAAGACTGATACTAGAGTATAATTTCGACAGTAATTCATCATAAATTTGTCATAACCTCCGAAGAAACGAATTCTAATCTTACTTTTGATTGGTATATACATTGTGATAGGGAATCTCTGTTCCACGAATTGTCTTTATCACCAGTCAAAAATGAATCTGCTTTACAAAATACCAATTGAAATTCAGCTAGTGACCCAAATATATTTGCATTTGCTGGTATGAGTTTGTAGTATGCCCCTAATTCACAACATAAGTCCGTTATCGCCAAGCTGATCCTATTGAGTAACAAAGGCAATTATTGTGTAAAACATATCTAAACATTACAAAACCTAATCTAAGATAAAGAAAAGGTAGCAAAGCATTTTTCTGTTAACCTGCTGGCCACTCCCAAGGAAAGAACATCCCTTTCATCCAGTTGTTACCAAGATATCGTCATAGCAACCCACGAAAGGAAGATAGTGTGTTCTTGTTTGTCTCCACCAAATGGCCTGTATCAATTTCCTCATCACTCAGCATGGCTGAATCACTCCTTTTCAGCATTACAGAGGGTGTGAGGGTGTGCTGGGGCAAGATAGCATCACCGGCGCTCCAAGAAGCCATCTCAATTTACAGCATCGAAAATCAGATTCACAAGCTTAGAGAGACGTCAAATGTTATTAAGGTAGTGTTGTTAGATGCTGAGGAGCAGCAAGCAAAGAACTACCATCTGCAAGTGTGTTTGGATCAGCTTCAACATGTATTTTAATATGCGGAGGACGTGCTTGATGAAGTTTAAGTGTGAACACTTACAAAAGCTGGTAATTAGTCGGTAGCAGCGTGTCCGATAGATGGTACATCGCTTCTTTTCCCTCTCTAATCCACTAATACTCTATGAAAAATTAGTCATGGAGTAAAAGGAGATTAGGAAGACATTATCAAGAAAATTGTCCAAGAAGTCATAAACCTATTGCATTTTTGCTAATTTAGTATCAAATCTTTCAATTTTGTCAATTGAATTCTAAACCATTTCAAGTTTCACCAATTGTTACCATCCGGCCAAGTTAACCGAAAATTGTCAACATTTCCTATGTGGCACGACCGGCATTAATGTAAACTATTTTTATAATTTTTTTTTCATTCATTATTTTTCATTTTTTTCCTTTCTAACCGACGAGGGTCATCGGCCAGCTAGCCAACCCTTGTTGGTCACATGCGGGGTTGGCCGCCCCTCACCAAGTGGCTGGTAGGGTCAGTTAGCTATGATTGGCGAGGGTTGGCTGGTCCTCACTTGTGACTTGCGAGGGTTTGTTGCTGACCCTCACCAGCTAGGAAGGAAAAAATGGAAAAGAAAGAAAGACAAAAAGAAAAGAAAAGAAAAAAGAAAAAAGAAAAAAAAATTAAAATTTCAAATTAAAAAAAAATGTTTGTGTTAGTGCTAGGCGTCTTGTGTAGCACTACTGAGATCTAAGTTAGTAATTTCCGGTTAAAATTGGTTGGATAGACTTAATTGATAAATGTGAAAATGTTTATGATTTAAATGACATAATTAAAATGTTTAAGGTTGAATTGGCAAAATCGTAATAGGTTTGGGACTTTTTGGACTATTTTCCCTAACGTTATTTGAAATTTTCATTGAATGAATCAACACGCCCACATTAAGATCAAATTGCGTTGATCCTTAATGGAGAAGGAAGAAAGTGTGTCGTTATTGAAGCTCCTCTCATCCAAGAGCTTGTCGACATCTAGATTTTGACGACTTATTTATTCATTTATTGCATATAAAACTTAGGGATTGGTCATGATTCCTAATCAACAATATTAGTAAAATTGCATATAGATATTAAAGAACATTTTAATGATGTCCATATACTAGCATTTTAATTGGACTAGAGCTCATGGACTCAAGTAAAGAGGCCTGAAAATTAAGGGCCTATTTGTTAACTTGCCCAACAGTGAAAATTTCTATTCTTTTGTTCCCAGGAGTAGATTTGGAACAGAAATGTGTTTGGTAAAAATTTTGTTCCTGGGAACAAATTTCTATTTTTTTTTATTTTGTTTTCAGAAGTAAATTTGGAACAGAATCGAGAAGTAAAAAAAAATTGATTTTTTTCCCTGGGAACAATTTTAGAATCAAGCACATATTTTCTCTCTTTTCTTTTCTTTTTTCTTGTTCTTCTTCCCTCTTCCTTCTTCTTCAATTGCCGCTGCCGTTGCTGTTGCAGTCTACCGCCATTCGCCGTCTGCTGCCCATCACTGATCGATCCAGTGAGCTCGTCAGAGGCTCACCAAGCCAGGGCAAGGTTCAACGAGCTTGTCGAAGGCTCACCTAGCTACTGCCGAGGCTCAGCCTAGCTATGGTTGGGCAAGGCTCAACTGGCGAGGCACGGCCTCATCGAGGGCTGACGACGCTTCAATGAGGTTGCTAGCCCTCGTCTAGTTGATTGCCAATCATCCCAAGGCCGGCGACCGGCCCCCTTGAAGAAGAAGAAGAAGGGGAAAAAGAAAGGAAAAAAAAATATGAAAAAAAGAAAAGAAAAAGGGAAAAATAATAAAACTATTTATAAAATAAAAAAATGATTTGAAGTAGAAATTTTGAGGACGGTACCAAACGCAATTCTATTACGGGAATTGAAATTTTGGACAGTTGCTAAACGGCTTAAAATGCTTAGAAATTGTTCTTAGGAATGGAAAGTGTTACCAAACGTGCCCTAAGGGTGCGAATGATAACATTTCTATTTCGGGAAATATAATTTTTTTTTTCAGAAACTAGAATAATTTCTAAGTAAAATAACTTGTTTGATAACTTTACAAAATTTCTATTCTTGGAATAAAAAAAAGGCTATGAATGCGTTTGGTACGATTCATGAATTTTTGTATTTATTCTTTTTTCTTATTGCTCACGGACCGCCGGCCGCTGATCGCCAACCTCCTCCTGCTGCTGCACGATTGCCAACCGTCGCCACTGCCTGCCGCCACATGACCACCACCCATAGCCACCGGCTGTTGCCCCTTCCCGCGGCCGTCGATGGGCTGTGGGTAGCGAATAATGGTGACGGTCAACGGCTGTGCGGCAGTGGGAGGAGGTCGGCAGTCGTCGACTAGTGGTGGGCGGGCAGGTTGTGGCGACGGTTGAGCGGTGATGGCTGGGCAGCAAGTGGCGTCAATTGCCGGACGGGTGAAGGGGGCGGTGGCAATGGCGATCGGTGGTGGCCGCGGCAAGGAAGAAGAACAAAAGAAAAATACAAAAGATAAAATGACTTATTTCTAGAAATTGTTTCTGGGAACAAGAAGTTTTTTTTTTTTTTGTTTTTTATTTATGTTCCAATTCTATTCCCTGGCTACTTCTTTTTTATTTTAGGGAATAGAAGAATAAGTTGGCGTTATCAAACGGATTTTTATTCTTTTTTTTTTTTGTTCTGGGGAATAAAAGAATAGAAATCGGGAGAAACAAAAACGTTACCATACGGGTCCTAATTATCTTGACAAAGCATGTCGGGGGCACAAATTAGCAAGCCCATGGAGAGCTACGGGGCCTAAAAATATCGCATAAGGAGGCACATGGGAATTTGTAGACATATTTCATTATACAATGAAGTTTGGAGAAGACAAAGGTGTGTATTATCTTTGAAAATTGCAATTATGCGAAAATATAAATTTTTTTGACAAGATTTGACACTAGTCAATGCTTGTTATTTTTAATATTTTCAAATTTATAATGTTTACATAACCATTATTAGGTGACTTTTTTTTTTTTGGTCAGAGTTATTAGGTGACTTATAGTTATAACCTTTGAAAGGTTGTATCTTTTCAGAAGTTATAAAATTCAAAAGAAAAAAAAAATACAAAAACGATTATTTCTTGTTATAAGAATTTACGGTTACCTTTTGAAACAGTTGGTTTATTCACCAAAAAGGGAATCCCGTATTATAGCTACAATGTTTAAGAAGAAAATATTGTATCTGTTCTAAAACGCTGCTATAAATTCATCGTTTCCCTCTTAATATTTTACTTACCAATTTTCCTTTTCCTAAAAAATACAACCATTATTTTATATTGGTCCTTTTTTGTGAGTTATTGGAGAAATACTAGAGTTGTTATCTAGTCTTGTTTGAGATTTTGTTGTCCATGATGATTTTTGCTAGTAACCATCAATAATGTTGCGGGGCAAATAATTCCTTAAGACATGTATTCACGCCTCAAAGTCTAATTCCAATCTTCCCAATCCTATTTCTTACCAACAATTTTAAGGAATTATTTCTGCAACAATAGAGTCAAAGTCCATAAAAGTCATGAATCAAGACATGATTACAATGACATGTTTTGATGGTAAGGATTTTGCTTGTTGGAGAGACAAGATAATGTTTCTTCTCACTGCTTTGAGGATTTCCTACATTAGGATCCCAATCTAATGCCTATAAAGAATCCAGAGCCCACCATTGGAGGACAATCCACTGTAGAAGCCATTGAAAGGGTCAATAAGGAGAAGAAAAAACGTGAATAGGATTAATTGCTTTGTTATTGGCATATTCTAAACACGTTGTCTAGTTGTTTTTATGATTTATTCACCAAGATAAAATCTGTCAAAAACATATGGACTGTACTCGAATTCAAATACAAGGTAGATGAGCAAGGTACTAATAGGTATTTGTTGATATTACACCCTTGTTGGAACAAGTCCATGAATTATAAGTGCTTGTCAATGAAATTTGAGCCATCAAGACTGACATTCCAGAATCCTTTCAAGTTGAAGTAATTATTGAAAAATTGCCTTCAAGTTGGAATGATTATGGGAAAAGGATGTTACATATGTCAAAGGACATCACTTGGACGGAATTATGAACCATCTTCAAATTTTTACGTTTATGTAATAATTCTCTGATTGAAGGCTAAATGTGGCCAAGGGGTATAGACAAAAAGAAAACAATAGAATTTTTTTATAAGTATGCTATTGTAGCATGGATAACATCTATTTGATTTTTTTTTTAGCTTCCAGTTATGCTCTTGGTGTTCATCAAATTGGTGTCAAAATTGCTTTTTTTTTTTTTTTTTTTAAAGAATGTTTTGTTCTTCTTGCAAACGAAAAGAAAATATATAAATTGGTCAAATCTCTTTATGGGCTTAGGCAAGCACCTAAACAGAAAAATTTGATTTAGTTATATTATCAAATGGTTTCAAAATCAATAGTGTTGATAAGTGTATTTATTCTAAATTCACTAAAGATGACACTAATTTTGTTGTTAGTACAAATACATTTTCGAAAACGTCCTTAAATTTGTATCACTACATATCGAGAATATTAGATGTGTTTCAGCCAAGGATGACCACTGAGCTTAACTAAATGCGTTTCACTGATAGAGCGCTGACATTCATTGCATTTAATACCTAAGCAAAGGGAATGCCTCACAACATTTTATACATAAATAAAGTAGAAAGGGAATGCTAATTAAACTATGGTGGCAATCCATGTTAGTGGATTGTGTTCGTGTTCGTGTCGACATAAGGGTATTATGCAAAGCAAGTCAACTCAAATACAATTATCGTGTTGATCTCTTTGACACGAGCTTGACCAAAAAGTTAACCAGTTGACACAACACCGGTTCATGCAACGCTATTAAATATCAGGTTGACGAGTCAACACAAGTACATGACCTGTAATGACATGAGATAAGCTCACTCAAACGAAATCAACCACCAAAATGACACAAAATATCCTCAAATTTTCACAAAATCTATTTATAAATTGCAATAATCCATCAATAAATTATCATCATATCAAATTAAAAAAAGGAAATAGCTAATGAAATTCATCATTTTAAAATCTTAATAGTGAAGAGGGTGGAGGAATGTCATTTTAGTTAATCGTGTCTAAACGAGTCACATACAGTTCATTTCAACTCCACCAACCCCCTTAACTTAAATGGGTTATATAGGTCAATTGCATGTCTGGTGGGTTGGACAAGAACATGACAATAAACCGTGTCTCGTTATTGACTCGAAATTGACCCTGGGCACAATTAGTCTTGATCCATACTTGCTAATTTTGTTAGAGATGATTTAAGAAATATCCCTATATTATAGATAATTATTTTGTTTCCATTGATTTTCTATATCTCTAGTCATCATGCATATATCTAGGATATTCTTTGTATCTTTTTTCGCTTGTACATATCCTCGATTGATTATCTTGTTACCTAAATGATTTCTAAAATAACCTATTCATGTACTGCATCGTTATGAGACATAGCAAAATATAGGGAGAAATACCAAAAAAATAAAATAAAAAATCTAACGTTATTGTAATGTATTAATTCAATCCTAAATTTTTTAATTGAACTAATTTAATGCTAAACATTTTCACAATGATACTAATTGAATCCATTTGCCAAATTTAGATAAGAATTTATTGACAAGAATGCAAGTCATCCTATGTGGCACTATTAGCATTGACATGGATATTTTTAAATTTAATTATTTATATTCATTTTTTAAAATTTTTTTATTCTTTTTCCTTTTTTCTTCTCTTTTCCTTTATTTTTTTTCCTCTCTCTCTCTCTCATTTTTCCCCTTCGTCAATTGCCAACCTTTGTGATGTGGTTACCCTTGCCAAAGGTTGGCAATGGTAACCATTGGGATTTCCTTCCAACATAAAAGGGAGAGGTGGGGAGTTCAAATCCCCACATTATTAGGAGGAATGGAATGGGGATGATTTAATTTTAAATGTGGGTTTCGACTCTCATACCCTGTAAGGAGGTATGGCAAAAGTTTAAGGGTAAGAGTTAGAGTGAGAGTAGAGTAAGATCGACAAAAAAAAAAAAAAAAACCTTTGTCAAGGGCTAGATGAGGTCGCTCACACTAGATCTGTCGAGGGTTGCCTTGAGGAGGCCTCGCCCAAGGTTGACGAGGGGTCGCCTTGCCCAACCTTGGCCATTGCTAGCGATCGACGAACTTCATGGCCATCATCAAAGCCAACAACTTGGCGGAGGGAAATAAGGAAAAAAGAAAAAAGAGAAAGGGAAAACAAAAGAACAAGGAAGGAAAATAGAAGAAAAAGAAAAGGAAATAGAAAATAATAAAAAATGCGAAAAATTATTTGAAAATTAAATAAAATGTCCATTTCGGCGCTGGTTGTCCCATATGAGACGATCAACATCCAAGATAGCAATTTCCGGCTTAAATTGACTAATGGACTCAATTTTTACAAATATAAAAAATGTTTAAGATTAAATTAGTCAAATTAAAAATTTATGATTATATTAGTATCAATATAACAGTTTTTTGACTTTTCAAATAATTTTCCTTAAAAATCTATAGATATTACACAATTATTTTTTCCACCATAATCTTATCTTGGTATTTTTTGGAATCGTATTAAAGTGCGAATAAACCTCAATTGCTTTCGATATCCCAACGGAAAGTGCGAATAAAACTCAATTGCTTTCGACATCCCAACGGAAAGTGCCAATGATACGCCTTTTTCCTCTGAACCTGAATAAACCACTCCCGATTTTTCTTCTCTTTAACTTTTTTTTTTTTTGGGTCGAATTCTCTTTAATTTCACGGGGAAGATTTTCTGGTGAAGGGTTTCCTTCTATTTAAGCCCGAGACTTGCGACGTACCGTCCGTCACCTTGAAGTCCAGGAGTCAACAACGTTCGACACAGGTACTCATGTGGAGTACCGCATAAATTTCCCAACTCCTGTAATGCAAGAAGCTCTCCTCCTCCTCCTTCTTGGCAATTTGAGTGTCGTCTAAGTAACGTCCGTGTTGTTTGCGAAAGTTGATCGTGCAGAAGTAGCAGTCCATTGAAAAAACATGGATGCACAAATTGATGTTAATCAGGGAGAATTCACGTGGAAAATCAGCTACTTCACTGAGCAGGATGCAAATCACCTTTACTCTGAAGCATTCACAGTTTCTGGTTGTCAATGGTATTTCAAATTTTTTCACTTTTTATTTTTCTGTTTTTGCGTTGTTTCTTGATGATCGCATGTTCATCGTGTTGCCAAGTGATTTTTGCGTTTTCCGATACTTTCTGAGCAGGAGAATTCTGGTATTCCCCAAAGGGAAATGGCTCGGGCCATTTGTCGCTTTTCCTCGCTGTCCCTGATTCTGCGACGTTGCCATACGGATGGACCAAAGACGTCAAGTTCAGCTTGGCTGTGATTGATCAAATCAGAGATGTTCGCTCTATTAGAAAGGGTTTGTTCTTGAATTCGATTGAATTTTTTGGAATCTCTTTTTTTCTTTTTAATGTGAGTGTCTGATGGGTTTCTCTCTGATTGATTGTACGCATTTAGATTTTAAAAGAATTCGGTGTTGTGACATGAATAAGAAGAAGGGTTTAGATGATAAAAAGAATAAGCGAGAAGAACTGCAAAGAGAGATATGGAGCTGAGGGAGAAAATAGCTTTTCCGTATCTCATTCGTTAATTCTATCAATGGTGGTTGTTACTCACTAAGGAATTTAGCAAGTTAAGTTGTAAGCCACTGGTCCAGTAGATGGAGGAGTTGGGATTTGACTGCATCTAATATGATCTATATGTTGGTCCGGAAAAAAGGGAGGAGCCACAATTTAACTTCTAGGATGGTCATGTTTGGAGGTCGTAACACTGTCGCGTTTTGTCAGTTTCATTTTTGTATGAATTGGGCTGCTTAAGTTGATCATGGGGAGGTGTTTGCTTCTTCTGTTGCTAATATTTTGCTCGACGAACAATACAAAATTCTAGTTCTTGATGGTCTCCAATGTTTCTTCCACATATCTTGCTTGTAAAGAAGTTCTTCAATTCATCACTGTCTCCTGGATTTGTAGAAGCGCAACGCCATTACACTGCGAGAGAGAAAGACTGGGGTTTCCTAAAGTTCATTCCCTTGACTGAGCTTCATAGCCGTACTGGGGGATACCTAGTAGATGACACTTTGGTGATTAAAGCTGAAGTTTGCGTCTTAACAGTTACTCCTCCGACGAACATTCAGCCAGCTAGACCAACTGATAAGTTTGACTCCTATTTTACTGCTCTGGAGGAATTTGTCAATGGTGCTGAGACTCATGGCGTTAGAGTAGGACCAAGTTCGTGCTGCCAAGATGGTGTTTTGACGGCTGAAATTCCTAGCTTAGAAGAAGTCGAGAAGGCTAAGCAGTCGTTGACGGAATGCCTTTCGGATCTCTTTAAATTGAATATAAAAGAGAAGCTATCTGAGGCACTATCAACTTTAAGCTCGGCCAGAATTGGGTTATCTTCAGAGCAAAAGATAGCAATTGAGACATTTCAGGCCAATTTCAATGATTTCACTTCCGACTTCTTAGCATTTGAGCAGGACGATGCTGAGTTTGAGCTGCATAAACTTCAAAAGGATCAAAGGTTCTCTGCTATGAAGCAGAGCCAGGAGACTCACATCTTGTATAAGCAGTTAATGGATGACCTCATCATGGAAGAGGAAAAGCTCAAGAGAAAGACGGGGCAAGTGAAGTCTAGGAAGGACAAGCTTCTCTCAGACTGGGAGATTTTGCTGGTTGAGGCTGAAGAAGCGAAGTTGGGCTATGAAGATGAGCAGAAGAAGGTAGCAGAGGCTGAGGAAAAGAAGAGAATAGCAGAGGAAAGAATGTCTAGATCAACCACTGCTTGGTCAAATTTGAAGGCCCAATTCTGTTTAAGCTTTAAGATTACAAATAGGCCATGAGCAGTTGGTCACTCAAGAAAGGAAACTGCGTTTTAGCTTGACTTTTTGTTGGTCAATTTGTGGCTTATGTGGTTGATCTCCTATCCTGTTCGTATAGTCAAGTATATATAGAGTCAGTTCTTGATGTCTTGATATGAATTGCGTTGTTATCATTCCATCGGTTATGTGGATAATCACTTTGTTCCTTCACATAAAACCTTCTTGATATGACTCCGCATTGGGTGGCTCTAGTAATAAGGATGTTCTTATACACTTTCTGTGAGGCGGAGCCTTTAGATTTTAATTATAGTCTCGGGGATTTGTATTAGGAGAGTTTACCCTGTCCTAAGTAAGGAATTGTCCCCTTGCAATTGCGTTTGGAATCACAAAACAAGGACAATAACTGATAATTAGGAGTGTTCATACAAGGAGGGAGCCACAACAAGTGTTGGGGATGGTATCGGTAATTACAGGAGAAAAACAATTGACGCTTTCAATTTCTCCAAACGAACAGCAATGAAAGACATTTTAGTTTTGGTTGCGAGGTACAGAACATAATGTTGTATCCATAGTTCTTGCCATGGTTTTTCTTTTAGGTGTTTTTGGGCACAAAACAATTGTTGGGCTGGGAACTTTCGAGTTTGAAACTGCATATAATCAAATGCACTTGGGCGCCCGTTTCATTAGGCAATGTTCACTTTGTTTAGCGAGGATAATGAATGACCTAAAACACAATCTTGTTCTATGGGGCCTCTTATTCTTAGAGGTTTTGGCCAAAGTAAACTTTTGTGTCCAAGCTAGAAGTAGACTCAAGCCATAAATTCATATCCAATGTAAAATCCTAGTACACATAACAGTGGCATGCGACCTAGTACACATAACAGTGGCATGCGACCAGGGATGCAAACTGATGACACCATGGAGTCTATTGTGAATGAACTTTTATTATGAGGAGGACTTCTAAGGAAGATGAGAACTTTCTTGTAACATATGCTTGTAAGATTGTAAAACTAAGAGAAGTAGAAGGTTGGAAAGATGATACTGGGCAATTAATAAGAAACCATCATGTCTTTCGAGTTTTGAAGAATGAGTGAAGAATGAGACAAGGAATTCTCACACAAGACATTTTTTATTACTTGGAAGCCCTTGACAGGTAAGAGTTTTCTTTAACAGCCATGGTTCGGCTCTTTCTGAGAGATTAAATCCGTTAATTCATATTAAGAGGATTCAAAAGTAGGGCCACGAAAATCCCATCTCGTATAAGCAGTTGATGGAGGATAAACCAAGGAAGAAAGAGAGAGCTCACAAGGGAGATGGAGAAAGTGAAGTGTAGAGAGGACAAGCTCCCATCGGACTAGGGGGATTTTGTTGGTCGAGTCGGAAGAAGCAAAGTCGGGCTATGACAAGAAGCAGAAAATAGTAGCGGGGGCTGAGGAAAAGAAGAGAGTAGCCGAGGAAAGAAAGTCCAGATCAACCATTGCTCGGTCTGACTGGAAATCTTTATTCGGCTAAATTTCAGTAGTCATTTGTTTTGAAGTACAAAAAACTGTGTTCTGGCAAAATTATTGCCGGACTATGTTAATTCGAACGGAATATTAGGCCAAATATCTGCATTTATAGTCAGTTTCTAATTATCTTTAGATGAAATGCGTGGTGGTTATAAATTTTTGGCTGTTGGAACTTGGGAACGGAGTGATCTGTTTCTATAGGTGTTAGTGTTTTGGAACTTCAGAACAGAGTGCTTTGTTTCATTGGTGTTGGATTAATCTAATCAAATTATTGTATATGCTTTCTTATTTTAATGGGTTCCCAAGTCATTTGATCTATTGATTGTAGTAAGGAGGTAATACTTACCGACATATATGCTAAAAGATCATTAAAAATGGATATTTAACCTCATAATTAAATGACAAAGTTCTCCCGTTTTCATTAAAATTTATTGATTAAAGAGCGAAATTTCCAACGCCTTTTTGTTTTATTGCATTTAGGTTAGATGTGTCTCATTGGTTACATTATTTTGTATAATGTTTTGCTGATGGTATATATAATACTGAAAAAAAGATGCTTATTAACATGGACATTTCTATTTTTCTTGACAATACACCACGAAATGGTCTCCATCTTCTGGGAAAATCTTCTTTTTTGTTCATAGATTACTAAAATTGCATTTGATAATGGATAGAGTTAGGATAACGATAGCACTTTCTTAACACATTTTGAGAGTTGATTGTATTTTTTTAATGTCTTACGACTCAGATACATTTTCATGACAAGTTTTAGAATTATATTGCACTTATTTTTCTTTGTTTTTTGCTTTTGCTTTTCCATCATTCCTCTTATAAAAGAACGACAATTCCAACATACCATCACCTTGTAGTCGAAGGGTAACAACGTTCGACACAAGTGCTCCTGTGGGGGGTACCTCTTAATTTTTCCATCTTCTGTAATGAAAGATACTGAAGCGACATATCGGGAATAAAAAAAAAGGGCATATTATAGTGCGGAATCTTCAACAAATCCACTTGGAAGTAACATATCAATCAGAGCTGATCATTTGGCGATTCTTTTCTAATTTGTTTTTATTTAATTTCCATGTGGATCACATTTCAAATTGTTATTTTTATCTTTAACGTTTCTTTTGACTCAGTTCTCTGTTTTCTTGGTGGGCTACTCTCCTCCTCCTCCTCCTCCTCCTTCACAGTTGGAGTCTCGTCTAAGAAGAGAGATCAGCCTTGTTTGCGAAAGATGTTTGAGCAGGAGCAGCAGCGAAATAAAAAATAAAGAATGGAAATCGCTGACGTGCAAAATGACGTCAATCAGGGAGAATTCACTTGGATAATCCGCAACTTCACTCGGCAGAGCGCGAAGCTTTACTCTGAAGCATTCACAGTTTCTGGTTGTCAATGGTATTTCAATGTCTTTTCTAATTTTTTTTTTTTGTTATACTTATTTTTCTATTCGTCCGGTTGTTCCTTGGTGATCGCACGTTCATCGTGTTGCCAAGTGATTCTTGCGCCGTCTGATCCTTTTTGTTCAGGATAATTGCCGCATACCCCAAGGGGAATAACACGTACCATTTGTCACTTTACCTCGAAATCCCTGATTCTGCGACGTTTCCGGACGGGTGGACTAGAAAAGCCAAGTGCAGCTTCAGTGCGATCGATCGAACCAATAATGCTCACTCTATTACCAGAGGTTTGTTCTTGAACTGGATTAATTTTTGTTGGAATCTTTTGCTTTTGATCTAAGTGAATGATAGGATTCTCTCTACGTGATCATGCATCTAGATCTTGAGAAACCAGTATCACCACTTGAAAAAAGAGTGCCAGTCTAGATGAGAAAAGAATGAGTGAGAAGAAATAGAAAGAGATATATTGAGTTGAGAGAATATGTTTTCTGTGCTTCCTTTGATAAACCTCTCAAAAGTAGGTAAGCTTCTAGCATGCGCGCATAACGATGCCGAGGTTACTGATTAAGGAATTTAGCTAAGTTAAGTTTGTGAGCAGCTGGTGCAGTGGACGGAGGAGCTGGGGCTCTGAGTCTCTGACTGCGCCTATATGATCCAAATGTTGGTCAAGTAAAAAAGAGAAGCCACAATATAAGTTTAAGATAATTACATCTGGTGGTCTTAAAAATGTCGTGCATTGTAACTTTACCAGACTTTTTTACGAATTAGATTGCTGAAGCTGATCATGTGGAGGTGTTCACTTCTTCTGGACAATATGACATTCTGGTTCATGGTCTCCAATGTTTCTTCCATTGATCATGCTCTGGTGTTGCAAACAAGTTTTTGAATTCGTCACTGTCTCCTGAATTCTGCAGAAATGCAACATGATTTCAATGCCAGAGAGAGTGACTGGGGTTTCAAAAAGTTCATTAAATTGAGCAAGCTTCAAACTCGCACTAGGGGATACATAATAAATGACTCTTTGATGATTAAAGCCAAAGTTTGCGTCTTAAAAGTTACTCCTCCAGTGAATCTTCAGCCAGCTAAACCTACTGATAAGTTTGACTCCTATTTTACTGGTCTGGAGGAACTCGTTAATACTGCTGAGACTAATGCTGTTAATGTAGGATCAACTTCAAGCCACCATGATGGTGCTTTGAAGGCTGAAATGCCTAGCCTAGAAGAAGTTGAGAAGGCTAAGCAGTCTTTGAAGAATTGCCTCTCGGATCTCTTTAAATCCAATATGAAAGAGAGGCTATCTGAGGCACTATCAACTTTAAGCTCAGCCAGAATTGGATTATCATCGGAGCAACAAATAGCAATTGAGACATTTCGGGCCAATTTCAATGATTTCACTTCCGACTTCTTAACATTTGAGCAAGACAATGCCGAGTTGGAGCTGCATAAACTACTAAAGGATCAAAGGTTCTCTGCTATGAAGAAGTGTCACGAGACTCACATCTTGAATAAGCAGTTAATGGATGACCTTATCAAGGAAGAGGAGGAAGTGAAGTCTAAGAGGGACAAGCTTCTGTCTGACTGGGAGGTCTTGCTGGTCCAGTCGGAAGAAGCGGAGTCGGGCTATAAAGATGAGCAGAAGAAAGTAGCAGAGGCTGAAGAAAAGAAGAGAATAAGCGAGGAAAGACTGTCTAGATCAACCACTGCCTGGTCAAATTTGAAGGCTCAATTCTGTTAAAACTTAAAGGTATCAAATAGGCTAGGATGCTATTGTTCACTTAAATAATAAAAACTGTGTCTGAGCTTGACTATTTTTTGGTCAATTTCCAGCAGAACCATTGCTTAGAGGGGCATAAATGTTTGATCCTATATCATCTGAGTTTGGTCAGCATATGAGGCTAATATATACATAAATATATCTATGGAGTTAGTTTCTTATGTCCTCATATGAATTGCATGGTTATCGCGCATTTTGCTCTTGGAGCTTGGAGATTCTAACTATTTTAATGCACTTTCTTGACTTTTCTTATGGAATATGTGATGCTCAAGTTGTTTCTTCACGTATAGCCTTCTTGATATGACACCACGCTAGGTGGCTCCAATAATGAGTGTTAGTGTTTTGCCAGACGAGAGAGAGAGAGAGATGTGAATGTTTAAAAGGTGGTGGCGGATCCGAGGATAAGAGAAGGAAACGAATATGTTGCAGCTGAGCAGCAAGTTACCGTTGGCGGGACACTTGGCAAGCATTTATCAAGCCTTTAATCATCAATTTGTGCATGTAACACACAATTCTTTTATTTTTTGGAGAAAACCTCGACATGGTGCATCTCTCTCCCTTCTCAGCGGTCGCCAGACTCGCCATTCCCACCGCCGTTCCACCCATAATCGACGTCATGCCACAACCACCATTGGGGAGGCTCTTCACTTGGACAGCGATTAACTGCTACCCGACTGCACAACATTCTTGCCAAATGATTTTATATCTGTAAATTTAGCATAAAGGGAGTCGGAGCAGAGGAACCAAGAGCAGCTTCGTATGCATGGAGGAAAACAATGCGAGAAAAAATGGTTTGAGAACTACATTGTTAGATGACGCAAGTCGATAGATCAAACATATACCTAAATCATATAATTTAATTGTAAGACTGATACTACTGTATAATTCCGACAGTAATTCATCATAAATTTGTCATAACCTCCCAAGAAACGAATTCTAATCTTACTTTTGATTGTTATATATATTGTGATAGTGAATCTCTGTTCCACGAATTGTCTTTATCACCAGTCAAAAATGAATCTGCCTTACAAAATGCCAATTGAAATTCAGCTAGTGACCCAAATATATTTGCATTTGCTGGTATGAGTTTGTAGTATGCCCCTAATTCACAACATAAGTCCGTTCCTAAATCGCCAAGCTAATCCTATTGAGAAACATAGGCAATTATTGTGTAAAACATATCTAAACATTACAAAACCTAATCTAAGACAAAGAAAAGGTAGA
Organism: Eucalyptus camaldulensis; assembly: GCA_019915185.1. Lineage (NCBI taxonomy): Eukaryota > Viridiplantae > Streptophyta > Magnoliopsida > Myrtales > Myrtaceae > Eucalyptus > Eucalyptus camaldulensis. The sequence goes on from JAHSVA010000005.1 coordinate 20,016,629, forward strand.
AAAGCATTTTTCTGTTAACCTGCTAGCCACTCCCAAGGAAAGAACATCCCTTTCATCCAGTTGTTACCAAGATATCGTCATAGCAACCCACGAAAGGAAGATAGTGTGTTCTTGTTTGTCTCCACCAAATGGCCTTTATCAATTTCCTCATCACTCAGCCTGGCTGAATCACTCCTTTTCAGCATTACAGAGGGTGTGAGGGTGTGCTGGGGCAAGATAGCATCACCGGCGCTCCAAGAAGTCATCTCAATTTACAGCATCGAAAATCAGATTCACAAGCTTAGAGAGACGTCAAATGCCATTAAGGTAGTGTTGTTAGATGCTGAGGAGCAGCAAGCAAAGAACTACTATCTGCAAGTGTGTTTCGATCAGCTTCAACATGTATTTTAATAGGCGGAGGATGTGCTTGATGGAGTTTAAGTGTGAACACTCACAAAAGCTGGTAATCAGTCGGTAGCAGCGTGTCCGATAGATGGTACATCGCTTCTTTTCCCTCTCTAATCCACTAATACTCTATGAAAAATTAGTCATGGAGTCAAAGGAGATTAGGAAGACATTATCAGGAAAATTGTCAAAGAAGTCATAAACCCATTGCACTTTTGCCAATTTAGTATCAAATCTTTCAGTTTTGTCAATTGAATTCTAAACCTGTTTAAGTTTCACCAATTATTACCATCCGGCCAAGTTAACTAAAAATCGTCAACATTTCCTACGTGGCACGACCGGCACTAATTTAGACTATTTTTATCATTTTTTTTCATTCATTCTTTTCCATTTTTTCCTTCCTAATCGACGAGGGTCATCGGCCAACTAGCCAACCCTTGTTGGTCACATGCGGGGTCAGCTGCCCCTCACCTAGTGTCTGGTGAGGGTCAGTCCGCTATGATTGGCGAGGGTTGGCCGGTCCTCACTTGTGATCGGCGATGGTTTGTTGGTGACCCTCCCTGGCTAGGAAGGAAAAAATGGAAAAGAAAGAAAGACAAAAGGAAAAGAAAAACTAAAAGGAAAGAAAAAATAAAAAATAAAAAACAATTAAAATTTCAAATAAAAAAAAATTGTTTGTGTTAGTGCTAAGTGTCTTGTATAGCACTACTGAGATCCGTGTTAGTAATTTCCAATTAAAATTGGTTGGATAGATTTAATTTATAAAATGTGAAAAAGTTTATGATTTAAATGACACATTTAAAATGTTTATGGCTGAATTGGCAAAATCGTAATAGGTTTGGGACTTTTTGGACTATTTTCCCTAACGTTATTTGAAATTTTCATTGAATGAATCAACATGCCTCACATTAAGATCAAATCCTTAATGGAGAAGGAAGAAAGTGTGTCGTTATTGAAGCTCCTCTCATCCAAGAGCTTGTCGACACGACTTATTTATTCATTTATTGCATATAAAACTTAGGGATTGATCATGATTCTTAAATAACGATATTAGTAAAATTGCATATAGATATTAAAGAACATTTTAATGATGTCCATATACCAGCATTTTAATTGGATTGGAGCTCATGGACTCAAGTAAAGAGGCCTGGAAATTAAGGGCCTATTTGTTAACTTGCTAAATAGTGAAAATTTCTATTCCTTTGTTTTTGAGAGTAGATTTGGAATAGAAATGTATTTGGTAAAAATTTTGTTCTCGAGAACAAATTTCTATTTTTTTGTTTTTAGAAGTAGATTTGGAACATAATCGAGAAGTAAAAAAAAAAAATTGATTCTTTGTTCCTGGGAACAATTTTAGAATCAAGCACCTATTTTCTCTCTTTTCTTTTTCTTTTTTTCTTGTTCTTCTTCCCTCTTTCTTCTTCTTCAATTGCCGTTGCTGTCGTCGTTGCCATCCACTGCCATCCGCCATCCGCCACCCATCACCAACCGGTCTAGCGAGCTTGTCGGAGGCTCGCCAAGCCAGGGCGAGGTCCAGTGAGCTTGCCGGAGGCTCACCCAGCTACTAGCGAGGTTCGACCTCGCCTAGCCAAGGCTCGATCAATGAGGCACAGCCTCGTCAAGGGCTGGCAACGCTTCGATGAGGTCACTAGCCCTCGTTTGGCCGGTTGCCACTCATCTCAAGGTCGGCGACCAGCCACCTTGAAGAAGAAGAAGGGGAAAAAGAAAGGAAAAAAACATAAGAAAAAAGAAAAAAAAGGGAAAAATAAAAAAAAATATCTATGAAATAATAAAAAAAAATGATTTGAAGTAGAAATTTTGAGAACGGTATTAGACGCAATTTTATCATGAGAATTGAAATTTTGGACAGTTACCAAATGGTTTAAAATGTTTAGAAATTGTTCTAAGGAATGGACGCGTTACCAAATGTGCCCTAAGGGTGTGAATGGTAACACTTATATTTCGGGAAATAATTTCTTTTCAGAAAAAATTCTTTTGTATTTCTATTTCCTAGAATAATTTATGAGTAAAATAATGTATTTGGTAACTATACAAAATTTCTATTCTTGGAGTAAAAAAAGATTAGGAATGCATTTGGTACGATTCATGAATTTTTGTATTTATTCGATGTTTTTTCTTGCTCATGGACCGCCGGCCACTGATTGCCAACCTCCTCCCACCGTAGCATGACTGTCGACCGTTGCTGCTACTTGCCGCTTGCCGCTCGCAGCCGCACGACCACCACCCATAGCCATCGGCCATTGCCCCCTCCCGCGGCCGTCAATGGGCTGTGGGTGGCGGGTAGCGGTGACGGTTGGTGGTCGTGCGGCGGTGGGAGCACGTCGGCAGTTGTCGACTAGTGGTGGGCGGGCAGGTTGCGATGACGGTTGAGCGGTGATGGCTGGGCAGCAAGTGGCGACAATTGCCGGTCGGGTGAAGGGAGCGGTGGTAGTGGCGATCGGCAGTGGCCGTAGCAAGGAAGAAGAACAAAAGAAAAATGCAAAAGAAGAAATAGCTTATTTCTAGAAATTGTTCTCGGGAACAAGAAGTTACTTTTTTGTTTTTTTGTTTTTCATTTATGTTCCAAATCTATTCCCTGGCTACTTTTTTATTTCGGGAAATAGAAAATAAGTTAGCGTTATCAAATGGATTTCTGTTCTTTTTTTGTTTTGGGGAACAGAAGAATATAAATTGGGAGAAACAGAAACGTTACTATACGGGCCCTAATTATCTTGACAAAGCACATCGGGGCACAGATTAGCAAAGCCCACTGAGAGCTACGGGGCCTGAAAATATCACATAGGGAGGCACATAAGAAGCTGTAGACGTATTTTCATTATACAATGAGGTTTGGAGAAGACAAAGGTGTGTATTATCTTTGAAAATTGCAATTATGGGAAAATATAATTTTTTTTGACAAGATTTGACACTAGTCAACGGTTGTTATTTTTTATTTTTTCAAATTTATAATTTTTACATAACCATTATTAGGTGACTTTTTTTTTTTTTGGTCAGAGTTATTAGGTGACTTATTATAACCTTTGAAAGGTTGTATCTTTTCAGAAGTTATAAAATTCAACAAAAAAAAAAAGAAATACAAATACGATTATTTCTTTTTATAAGAATTTACGGTTACCTTTTGGTTTATTCACCAAAAAGGGGATCCCGTATTATAGCTACAATATTTAAGAGGAAATGTTGTATCTGTTCTAAAACGCTGCTATAAATTCATCGTTTCCCTCTTAATATTTTACTTACCAATTTTCTTTTTCCTAAAAATACAACCATTATTTTATATTGTTCCTTTTTTGAGAGTTCTTGGAGAAATACTAGAGTCGTTATCGGTCTTGTTTGAGATTTTGTTGTCCATGATGATTTTTGCTAGTAACCATCAATAATGTTGTGGGCAAATAATTCCTTAAGACATGTATTTACTCCTCAAAGTCTCCAATCTTCCCAATCCTATTTCTTACCAACAATTTTAAGGAATTATTTATGCAACAATAGAGTCAAAGTCCATAAAAGTCATGAATCAAGACATGATTACAATGACCGGTTTTGATGGTAACGATTTTGCTTGTTGGAGAGACAAGATAATGTTTCTTCTCACTGCTTTGAGGATTTTCTACATTATGGATCCCAATCTAATGCCTATAGAGAATCCAGAGCCCACCATTGAAGGAGGACAATCCACTGTAGAAGCCATTGAAAGGGTCAATAAGGAGAAGAAAAAACGTGAAGAGGATTAATTGCTTTGTTGTTGACATATTCTAAACACGTTGTCTAGTTGTTTTTATGATTTATTCACCACGATAAAATCTGTCAAAAACATATGGAATGTACTCGAATTCAAATACAAGGTAGATGAGTAAGGTACCAATAGGTATTTGTTGATATTAAACCCTTGTTGGAACAAGTCCATGAATTACAAGTGCTTGTCAATGAAATTCGTGCCCTCAAGATTGACATTCCAGAATCCTTTCAAGTTGAAGTAATTATTGAAAAATTGCCTTCAAGTTCGAATGATTATGGGAAAAGGATGTTACATATGTCAAAGGACATCACTTGGATGGAATTCTGAACCATCTTGAAATTTTTACGTTTATGTAATAATTCTCTAATTGAAAGCTAAATGCGGCCAAGGGGTATAGATAAAAAGAAAACAATAGATTTTTATTTATTTATTTTATAAGTATGCTATTATAGCATGGATAACATCTATTCGAATTCTTTTTGTTTTAGCATCCAGTTATGCTCTTAATGTTCATCAAATTGATGTCAAAATTGCTTTTTTAAAAACTGAATGTTTTGTTCTTCTTGCAAATGAATATATATAAATTGGTCGAATCTCTTTATGGGCTTAGGCAAGCACCTAAACAGTGGTATGAAAAATTTGATTCAGTTATATTTTCAAATGGTTTCAAAATTAATAGTGTTGATAAGTGTATTTATTCTAAATTCACTAAAGATTAAGGTGCTTTTTTCACATCCCAAATTTTACAAGATTATGAGAAATGACATGGCTGTCCTATACCAAAGGACATAAGCTAAAATGAAAAAAAAAACTAATACAAACTTGCTATCAATGTATACACACACACATACATCTATATATTTGATAAAAGAGGGAGTTGGTTATAGGATTGGAGTTTTTAAAATCCGTCAAGAATTACTATGGCCACAGAATTTAAGATGACACTAATTTTGTTGTTAGTAAAAATACATTTTCGAAAACGTCCTTAAATTTGTATCACTACATATCGAGAATATTAGATGTGTTCCAGCCAAGGATAACCACTGAGCTTAACTAAATGCGTTTCGCTGATAAAGCACTGACATTCATTGCATTTAATACCTAAGCAAAGGGAATGCCTTACAACATTTTATACATAAATGAAAGTAGAAAGGGAATGCTAATTAAACTATAGTGGCAATCCATGTTAGTGGATTGTGTTCGTGTTCGTGTCAACATAAGGGTATTATGCAAAGCAAGTCAACTCAAATACAATTATCGTGTTGATCTCTTTGATACGAGCTTGACCAAAAAGTTAACCAGTTGACACAACACCGGCTCATGCAACGTGATTAAATATCAGGTTGACGAGGCAACACAAGTACATGACCTGTCATGACATGAGATAAGCTCATTCAAACGAAATCAACCACCAAAATGACACAAAATATCCTCAAATTTTCACAAAATCTATTTATAAATTGCAATAATCCATCAATAAATTATCATCATGTCAAATTAAAAAAAAAAGTAAATAGCTAATGTAATTCATCATTTTAAAATCTTAATAGTGAAGAGGGTGGAGGAATGTCATGACACGAGTCACATACTGTTCATTTCAACTCCACCAACCCCCTTAACTTAAATGGGTTATACAGGTCAATTGCATGTCTAGTGGGTTGGACAAGAACATGACAATAAACCGTGTCTCGTGGTTGACTCGAAATTGACCCTGGGCACAATTAGTCTTGATCCATACTTGCTAATTTTGTTAGAGATGATTTAAGAAATATCCCTATATTATAGATAATTATTTTGTTTCCATTGATTTTCTATATCTCTAATCATCATGCATATATCTAGGATATTCTTCGTATCTTTTTTCGCTTGTACATATCCTTGATTGATTATCTTGTCACCTAAATGATTTCTAAATAACCTATTAATGTACTGCATCATTATGATACATAGCAAAATATAGGGAGAAATACCAAAAAAATAAAATAAAAAATCTAAACTTATTGTAATAGTATTAATTCAATCCTAAATTTTTTAATTGAACTAATTTAATGCTAAATATTTTCACAATGATACTAATTGAATCCATTTGGCCAATTTAGATAAGAATTTATTGACAAGAATGCAAGTCATCGTATGTGGCACTATTAGCGTTGACGTGGATGTTTTTAAATTTAATTATTTATATTCATTTTTTTAAAATTTTTTTATTCTTTTTCCTTTTTTCTTCTCTTTTCCTTTATTTTTTTTTTCCTTTCTCTCTTTCATTTTCCCCCTTTGTTAGTTGCCAACCTTTGTGATGTGGTTACCCTTGCCAAAAGGTTGGTAAGGGTAACCACTGGGATTCCCTTCCAATATGGAAGGGGGAGGTGGGGAGTTCAAATCCTCACATTCTCAGGGGGAATGGAATGGGGACGATTTAATTTTAAATGTAGGTTTCGACTTTCATTAGGACAAAAGTGAGAGTTAGAGTGAGAGGAGAGTAAGATCGACAAAAAAAAACCTTTGTCGAGGGCTAGATGAGGTCGCTCACACTAGATCCGTCGAGGGTTGCCTTGAGGAGGCCTCGCCCAAGGTTGATGAGGGGTCGCGTTGCCCAACCTTGGCCATTGCTGGCGATCGACGAACTTCATGGCCATCATCAAAGCTAGCAACTTGGTGGAGGGAAATAAGGAGAAAGGAAAAAAGAGAAAGGGAAAAAAAAGAACAAGGAAGGAAAATAGAAGAAAAAGAAAAGGAAATAGAAAATAATAAAAAAATGCGAAAAATTATTTGAAAATTAAATAAAATGTCCATTTCGGTGTTGGCTGTCCCATATGAGATGACTAGCATCCAAGATAGCAATTTCCGGCTTAAATTGACTAATGGATTCAATTGGTACAAATATAAAAAATGTTTAAGATTAAATTAGTCAAATTGAAAGTTTATGATTATATTAGTATCAATATAATAGTTTTTTGACTTTTCAAATACTTTTCCTTAAAACTCTATAGATATTACACAATTATTTTTTCCACCATAATCTTATCTTGGTATTTTTTGGAATCGTATTAAAGTGCGAATAAAACTCAATTGCTTTCGATATCCCAACGGAAAGCGCGAATGATACGCCTTTTTCCTCTGAACCTGAATAATCCACTCCCGATTTTTCTTCTCTTTAACTTCACGGGGAAATTTTTCTAGTGAAGGGTTTCCTTCTATTTAAGCCCGAGACTTGCGACGTACCGTCCGTCACCTTGAAGTCCAGGAGTCAACAACGTTCGACACAGGTACTCATGTGGAGTACCGCATAAATTTCCCAACTCCTGTGATGCAAGAAGCTCTCCTCCTCCTCCTTCTTGGCAATTTGAGTGTCGTCTAAGTAACGTCCGCGTTGTTTGCGAAAGTTGATCGTGCAGAAGTAGCAGTCCAATGAAAAAAGATGGATGCACAAATTGATGTTAATCAGGGAGAATTCACGTGGAAAATCAACTACTTCACTGAGCAGGATGCAAATCACCTTTACTCTGAAGCATTCACAGTTTCTGGTTGTCAATGGTATTTCAAATTTTTTCACTTTTTATTTTTCTGTTTTTGCGTTGTTTCTTGATGATCGCATGTTCATCGTGTTGCCAAGTGATTTTTGCGTTTTCCGATACTTTCTGAGCAGGAGAATTCTGGTATTCCCCAAAGGGAATGGCTCGGGCCATTTGTCGCTTTTCCTCGCTGTCCCTGATTCTGCGACGTTGCCATACGGATGGACCAAAGACGTCAAGTTCAGCTTGGCTGTGATTGATCAAATCAGAGATGTTCGCTCTATTAGAAAGGGTTTGTTCTTGAATTCGATTGAATTTTTTGGAATCTCTTTTTTTTCTTTTTAATGTGAGTGTCTGATGGGTTTCTCTCTGATTGATTGTACGCATTTAGATTTTAAAAGAATTCGGTGTTGTGACATGAATAAGAAGAAGGGTTTAGATGATAAAAAGAATAAGCGAGAAGAACTGCAAAGAGAGATATGGAGCTGAGGGAGAAAATAGCTTTTCCGTATCTCATTCGTTAATTCTATCAATGGTGGTTGTTACTGACTAAGGAATTTAGCAAGTTAAGTTGTAAGCCACTGGTCCAGTAGATGGAGGAGTTGGGATTTGACTGCATCTAATATGATCTATATGTTGGTCCGGAAAAAAGGGAGGAGCCACAATTTAACTTCTAGGATGGTCATGTTTGGAGGTCGTAACACTGTCGCGTTTTGTCAGTTTCATTTTTGTATGAATTGGGCTGCTTAAGTTGATCATGGGGAGGTGTTTGCTTCTTCTGTTGCTAATATTTTGCTCGACGAACAATACAAAATTCTAGTTCTTGATGGTCTCCAATGTTTCTTCCACATATCTTGCTTGTAAAGAAGTTCTTCAATTCATCACTGTCTCCTGGATTTGTAGAAGCGCAACGCCATTACACTGCGAGAGAGAAAGACTGGGGTTTCCTAAAGTTCATTCCCTTGACTGAGCTTCATAGCCGTACTGGGGGATACCTAGTAGATGACACTTTGGTGATTAAAGCTGAAGTTTGCGTCTTAACAGTTACTCCTCCGACGAACATTCAGCCAGCTAGACCAACTGATAAGTTTGACTCCTATTTTACTGCTCTGGAGGAATTTGTCAATGGTGCTGAGACTCATGGCGTTAGAGTAGGACCAAGTTCGTGCTGCCAAGATGGTGTTTTGACGGCTGAAATTCCTAGCTTAGAAGAAGTCGAGAAGGCTAAGCAGTCGTTGACGGAATGCCTTTCGGATCTCTTTAAATTGAATATAAAAGAGAAGCTATCTGAGGCACTATCAACTTTAAGCTCGGCCAGAATTGGGTTATCTTCAGAGCAAAAGATAGCAATTGAGACATTTCAGGCCAATTTCAATGATTTCACTTCCGACTTCTTAGCATTTGAGCAGGACGATGCTGAGTTTGAGCTGCATAAACTTCAAAAGGATCAAAGGTTCTCTGCTATGAAGCAGAGCCAGGAGACTCACATCTTGTATAAGCAGTTAATGGATGACCTCATCATGGAAGAGGAAAAGCTCAAGAGAAAGACGGGGGAAGTGAAGTCTAGGAAGGACAAGCTTCTCTCAGACTGGGAGATTTTGCTGGTTGAGGCTGAAGAAGCGAAGTTGGGCTATGAAGATGAGCAGAAGAAAGTAGCAGAGGCTGAGGAAAAGAAGAGAATAGCAGAGGAAAGAATGTCTAGATCAACCACTGCTTGGTCAAATTTGAAGGCCCAATTCTGTTTAAGCTTTAAGATTACAAATAGGCCATGAGCAGTTGGTCACTCAAGAAAGGAAACTGCGTTTTAGCTTGACTTTTTGTTGGTCAATTTGTGGCTTATGTGGTTGATCTCCTATCCTGTTCGTATAGTCAAGCATATATATAGTCAGTTCTTGATGTCTTGATATGAATTGCGTTGTTATCATTCTATCGGTTATGTGGATAATCACTTTGTTCCTTCACATAAAACCTTCTTGATATGACTCCGCATTGGGTGGCTCTAGTAATAAGGATGTTCTTATACACTTTTCGTGAGGCGGAGCCTTTGGATTTTAATTATAGTCTCGGGGATTTGTATTAGGAGAGTTTACCCTGTCCTAAGTAAGGGATTGTCCCCTTGCAATTGAGTTTGGAATCACAAAACAACGACACTAACTGATAATTAGGAGTGTTCATACAAGGAGGGAGCCACAACAAGTGTTGGGGATGGTATCGGTAATTACAGGAGAAAAACGGCAAAAGAACGCTTCAAGTGCCATAACTTTGGCCAAAGGGACACTTAAGTGCCATAACTTACGAAAGGTACACTTAAGTGCCAAATTCGAAAAAAAACGGATCACTTGAGTGCCACTCCGGCCAAAGTCCGGCCAAAACGCCAACGTGGCGTATTTCCGGTGAAGCGCGCCCAAAACGACGATGTTTTGTACGCTGACGTGGCCAAAACGGCGTCGTTTTGGGCCAACGTGGCAAAAAGAAAATTAAAAAATTAATTAAATTAATTTTAATATTAAATTTAGTTAAAATATTTAAAAATAATAATTTTAAAATTAAATTTATTTAAAATGTTTTAAAAAACTTTAAAAACCTTTAAAAATATTTTTAAAAAATTAAAAAAAAAAGGGAATGGGGGGAGGCGGCTGAGGGATCAGCCCTCAACCGCCGCCGCCGCCGCCCCGCCGCCGCCGGGGAAGGGCCGGCGACGGCGGGGGGGAGGGTCGGCCGGGGTCGCCGGGCCCTGGCCAGGGGCCGGCGACCCCGGCCGACCGGCGGCGAGGGCTCGCGAGCCCTCGCCCCGATCTGGGGCGAGGGTTGCAGCCCTCGCCCAGATCCGGTGAGGGTCGGCGGCCCTCGCCCGGCCGGGCCAAGGGCCTCCGCCCGCCGGGGGTCGCCCCAGCGGGCGGCGGCCTTGGCCCGGCCGGGCGAGGGCCGCCGACCCTCGCCGGATCTGGGCGAGGGCCGCGCGCCCCCCCAGATCTAGCGGCGAGGGCTCGCGGCCCTCGCCTAGATCCAGCGGCGAGGGCTCGCGAGCCCTCGCCGCCGATCGACCGGCGAGGGCCGCGAGCCCTCGCCTAGATCCAGCGGCGAGGGCCGCGAGCCCTCGCCCAGATCCAGCGGCGAGGGCTCGCGAGCCCTCGCCGCCGGTCGGCCGGGGTCGCGGGCCCCTGGCCAGGGCCCGGCGACCCCGGCCGGCCCTCCCCCCGCCGTCGCCGGCTCTTCCCGGCGGCGGCGGGGCGGCGGCGGCGGCGGCTGAGGGCTGATCCCTCAGCCGCCTCCCCCTGTTCCTTTTTTTTTTTTTTTTTTAATTTTTTTAAAGTTTTTTAAATTTTTAAATATTATTTTTTAAAATATTTTAACTAAATTTAATTTTAAATTAATTAATTAATTAATTTATTTATTTTGTTCCATGTCAGTCGAAACGACGCCGTTTTGGCCACGTCAACGTGCAAAACGGCGCCGTTTTGGCCGCGCTTCGCCGGAAAAACGCCACGTTGGCGTTTTGGCCGGATTTTGGCCGGATTGGCACTCAAGTGATCTCTTTTACTCCGATTTTGGCACTTAAGTGTACCTTTCGTAAGTTATGGCACTTAAGTGTCCCTTTGGGCAAAGTTAAGGCACTTGAGGGGTCCGCACGTCGGAGAAAAACAATTGACGCTTTCAATTTCTCCAAACGAACAGCAATGAAAGACATTTTAGTTTTGGTTGCGAGGTACAGAACATAATGTTGTATCCATAGTTCTTTCCATGGTTTTTCTTTTAGGTGTTTTTGGGCACAAAACAATTGTTGGGCTGGGAACTTTCGAGTTTGAAACTGCATATAATCAAATGCACTTGGGCTCCCGTTTCATTAGGCAATGTTCACTTTGTTTAGCGAGGATAATGAATGACCTAAAACACAATCTTGTTCTATGGGGCCTCTTATTCTTAGAGGTTTTGGCCAAAGTAAACTTTTGTGTCCAAGCTAGAAGTAGACTCAAGCCATAAATTCATATCCAATGTAAAATCCTAGTACACATAACAGTGGCATGCGACCAGGGATGCAAACTGATGACACCATGGAGTCTATTGTGAATGAACTTTTATTATGAGGAGGACTTCTAAGGAAGATGAGAACTTTCTTGTAACATATGCTTGTAAGATTGTAAAACTAAGAGAAGTAGAAGGTTGGAAAGATGATACTGGGCAATTAATAAGAAACCATCATGTCTTTCGAGTTTTGAAGAATGAGTGAAGAATGAGACAAGGAATTCTCACACGAGACATTTTTTATTACTTTTTTTTTTGGTCGAAAAAGGCAAAATATATATTCAAGTAGGAAAGAAAGTACAACCCTTAACCAGGGCTTCAGTACATATTATATCCAACATAACTTGAGGAGGATAATGAACCTAGTTTGGTGGAAGGAGGCCTCGCCCGTGGGCTTTTGCGGCCCAATCAGCTAGGGCATTTGCCTCCCGTCGACAATGCTTCAGTGAGAGATTGGGAAATCAGGGCATTAGGGCTGCACATTCGGCGAACAGAGCAACGGCTCCGATTAATGGTCTCGACGAGGATGAGGTTATTTGATTCAAGCTACAAGTGAGAATTGGTTTTGCCTTTCTGCAATAGATCCTTCAGCGTATGCAAAAGTGCGTGGGTCTCCATCTCAAGTACTGTAGATGCGTGAATGCTGCATGTAAATCCATCAATCACTCTACTAGTGTGATCTCGAGCTATGCTTGCAATCGCACCGAGATGGTTAGGGCTAAGAAAGACGCCATCCATGTTTACCTTAATAGCTCCTCTCTTTGGTGGTTGCCAGATACTATTAGGGTTTTGCCAAGTAGGTTTTGTGGGTGCTTGCTGCTGTTGAGATCTGAGACAAAAATTGCCCATATTCAGGGCTGTGTCAACAAGAACTTCCGGATGGGTACGTTGATAGTGAAAGATAAATTGGTTTCGAGCCTTCCAAATGTGCCACAAAAGAGCTGCAAGATCTCAAAAACTGGTATGTTCCCTTTCTGCTCACTAATATGTGCAAGCCATTGATCTATGTGGTTTGTTGTAGAACTGGAAATTTTAATTTGCACTTTGGGGTTGTGCCTAACAGAACTTGTCGATGGACAAAGAAGAAACAGATGTTCGGGGGTTTCAGGAGTATTAGATGAACACAATTTGCAAAAAGGGTCAGGGATAATCCTACGTTGAAACAAATTAGCTTGGGTAGGTAACACATTTTGGCATAAAGACCATAGGAAAGTACGAATTTTTGGGGCCGTCTTTGTCTTCTAGATCTGTTTCCAAAGCTTTGTTGGTGGAATATAAGAAGAGGATGCATATAAATTTACCATGCCAGATGCTGATTGTTTGATGCAATGATATCCGCTCTTAAAAATATAGTTTCCATCTTGTGTAGTTGTCCAACATAGTTTATCCTTAGATGCAATTGTCCATAGATTAATAGTTAGAATTTCCTCAACAATCTGTGGCTGAAATGTCCGATGAAGAAGCTCTACATTCCATTCATTCTGCTCAGGAAGAAGATACCCTGCTACTAATTTCGGTTCCTCTCTATTCGCTGGCCCACCTAGAATGCCCATATTCAACCATTTATCCTCTATAGCACTAATGGAGTTTCCATTTCCAACTGACCATTTAAGTCTATCGATAATAGAATCTCGGCCAAGAAGAAGACTCTGCTAGCCCCAAGAAGGTCTTGACCACTTATCCGCTTTCCATAGGGATGTAGAATGAAAATTATAAAGCTTTAAATAGGTTATGAAAAAGTCGCCAGGCTTGCTTCCTCAATAGGGCTTTATTAAAGGATATGCGGTCTCTAAAACCCATCCCTCCTTTCTCCTTACTCTCTTTCAGAAAGTCCCAACTTTTCTAGTGAATACCAGCTCTGTTACTATTGTTTTGCCACCAAAATCGGGCTATTTTTTTCTCAACAGGTTTGCATATAGAAACAAGAACTTTAAATGTCATCATAGCATGCTGAGGTAAAGCCTGAACCACTGATTTCAATAGAATTTCTTTCCCGCCTTTAGAAAGTAGACTTTCTTTCCAGCCATCCAACTTAGCATTGACTTTTCCTAAAATCCAGGCGAACATATCCCTTTTTGATGATCCCCAATCAGATGGTATTCCTAGATATTTGCCAATTTTATCCAACAGTGGTACTCTTAATTCGCTTGCCAAGTTAGTCTTAAGGGTATGAGGGCAGTACTTGGTAAGAAACAAACCTGATTTGTTCCTATTAATTGCTTGACTTGTGGCTAGGCAATACTGATTTAGAATACTTGCTAAATTTTGACATTCTTTGATTGTACCATCAATAAAAAAGATAGCATCATCAGCAAAGAATAAATGGGATAAAGTTGGACACCATTTATTAAGCGTGATACCTCATAGATTACCCATGTCAACAGCTTGTTGGATGAGGTTGGAGAGTAAATTAGCCAAAAGTATAAACAAGTAATGAGAGAGGGGGTCACCTTGCCTAAGTCCCCTTGATGGTTGAAAATAGGAAAGAAATTCGCCATTGAACTTTATACTGAGAGAGGTTGTAGTAACACACTACATCAGCCAATTTACCCAACGATCATTGAATCCCAATCGACAAAGATAAGCTTGTAAAAAATCCCACTCCACCCTATCATATGCTTTCTGCATATGCAATTTAAGAATCCCCTGAAACCGTTTCTTTCTTTTTCGAACCTTTAATTGGTGAATTACCTCCTAAACGAGTAGGACATTGTCTTGTATTTGTCTGCCCGATACAAAGGCACTTTGTTCTTTAGAGATCAAATCTGGCAACCAAAGCTTCAGTCGATTCACCAACACTTTGGAAATAATCTTATATATGAAATTACATAAGCTGATAGGGCGAAATTGGTCTAACCTCTCAGGATTTGGGATCTTTGAGATTAGAGAGATGGCTGTTCGGTTTGTTACTTGGAAGCCCTTGACAGGTAAGAGTTTTCTTTAACAGCCATGGTTCGGCTCTTTCTAAGAGATTAAATCCATTAATTCATGTTAAGAGGATTCAAAAGTAGGGACACGGAACTCCCATCTTGTATAAGCAATTGATGGAGGATATCACCAAGGAAGAAAGAGAGAGCTCACAAGGAAGATGGAGAAAGTGAAGTGTAGAGAGGACAAGCTCCCATCGGACTAGGGGGATTTTGTTGGTCGAGTCGGAAGAAGCAAAGTCGGGCTATGACAAGAAGCAGAAAATAGTAGCGGGGGCTGAGGAAAAGATGAGAGTAGCCGAGGAACGAAAGTCCAGATCAACCATTGCTCGGTCTGACTGGAAAGCTTTATTCTGCTAAATTTCAGTAGTCATTTGAGTACAAAAAACTGTGCTCTGGCAAAATTATTGCCGGACTATGTTAATTCGAACGGAATATTAGGCCAAATATCTGCATTTATAGTCAGTTTCTAATTATCTTTAGATGAAATTCGTTGTGGTTATAACTTTTTTGCTGTTGGAACTTGGGAACGGAGTGATCTGTTTCTATAGGTGTTGGTGTTTTGGAACTTCAGAACAGAGTGCTTTGTTTCATTGGTGTTGGATTAATCTAATCAAATTATTGTCTATGCTCTCTTACCGACATATATGCTAAAATATCATTAAAAATGGATATTTAACCTCATAATTAAATGACAAAGTTCTCCCGTTTTCATTAAAATTTATTGATTAAAGAGCGAAATTTCCAACGCCTTTTTGTTTTATTGCATTTAGGTTAGATGTGTCTCATTGGTTACATTATTTTGTATAATGTTTTGCTGATGGTATATATAATACTGAAAAAAAGATGCTTATTAACATGGACATTTCTATTTTTCTTGACAATACACCACGAAATGGTCTCCATCTTCTAGGAAAATCTTCTTTTTTGTTCATAGATTACTAAAATTGTATTTGATAATGGATAGAGTTAGGATAACGATAGCACTTTCTTAACACATTTTGAGAGTTGATTGTATTTTTTTAATGTCTTACGACTCAGATACACTTTCATGACAAGTTTTAGAATTATATTACACTTATTTTTCTTTGTTTTTTGCTTTTGCTTTTCCATCATTCCTCTTATAAAAGAACGACAATTCCAACATACCATCACCTTGTAGTCGAAGGGTAACAACGTTCGACACAAGTGCTCCTGTGGGGGGTACCTCTTAATTTTTCCATCTTCTGTAATGAAAGATACTGAAGCGACATATCGGGAATAAAAAAAAGGGCATATTATAGTGCGGAATCTTCAACAAATCCACTTGGAAATAACATATCAATCAGAGCTGATCATTTGGCGATTCTTTTCTAATTTGTTTTTATTTAATTTCCATGTGGATCACATTTCAAATTGTTATTTTTATCTTTAACGTTTCTTTTGACTCAGTTCTCTGTTTTCTTGGTGGGCTACTCTCCTCCTCCTCCTCCTCCTCCTCCTCCTTCACGGTTGGAGTGTCGTCTAAGAAGAGAGATCAGCCTTGTTTGCGAAAGATGTTTGAGCGGGAGCAGCAGCCAAATAAAAAATAAAAAATGGAAATCGCTGACGTGCAAAATGACGTCAATCAGGGAGAATTCACTTGGATAATCCGCAACTTCACTCGGCAGAGCGCGAAGCTTTACTCTGAAGCATTCACAGTTTCTGGTTGTCAATGGTATTTCAATGTCTTTTCTATTTTTTTTTTTTTTTGTTATACTTATTTTTCTATTCGTCCGGTTGTTCCTTAGTGATCGCACGTTCATCGTGTTGCCAAGTGATTCTTGCGTCGTCTGATCCTTTTTGTTCAGGATAATTGCCGCATACCCCAAGGGGAATAACACGTACCATTTGTCACTTTACCTCGAAATCCCTGATTCTGCGACGTTTCCGGACGGGTGGACTAGAAAAGCCAAGTGCAGCTTCAGTGCGATCGATCGAACCAATAATGCTCACTCTATTACCAGAGGTTTGTTCTTGAACTGGATTAATTTTTGTTGGAATCTTTTGCTTTTGATCTAAGTGAATGATAGGATTCTCTCTACGTGATCATGCATCTAGATCTTGAGAAACCAGTATCACCACTTGAAAAAAGAGTGCCAGTCTAGATGAGAAAAGAATGAGTGAGAAGAAATAGAAAGAGATATATTGAGTTGAGAGAATATGTTTTCTGTGCTTCCTTTGATAAACCTCTCAAAAGTAGGTAAGCTTCTAGCATGCGCGCATAACAATGCCGAGGTTACTGATTAAGGAATTTAGCTAAGTTAAGTTTGTGAGCAGCTGGTGCAGTGGACGGAGGAACTGGGGCTCTGACTGCGCCTATATGATCCAAATGTTGGTCAAGTAAAAAAGAGAAGCCACAATATAAGTTTAAGATAATTACATCTGGTGGTCTTAAAAATGTCGTGCATTGTAACTTTACCAGACTTTTTTACGAATTAGATTGCTGAAGCTGATCATGTGGAGGTGTTCACTTCTTCTGGACAATATGACATTCTGGTTCATGGTCTCCAATGTTTCTTCCATTGATCATGCTCTGGTGTTGCAAACAAGTTTTTGAATTCGTCACTGTCTCCTGAATTCTGCAGAAATGCAACATGATTTCAATGCCAGAGAGAGTGACTGGGGTTTCAAAAAGTTCATTAAATTGAGCAAGCTTCAAACTCGCACTAGGGGATACATAATAAATGACTCTTTGATGATTAAAGCCAAAGTTTGCGTCTTAAAAGTTACTCCTCCAGTGAATCTTCAGCCAGCTAAACCTACTGATAAGTTTGACTCCTATTTTACTGGTCTGGAGGAACTCGTTAATACTGCTGAGACTAATGCTGTTAATGTAGGATCAACTTCAAGCCACCATGATGGTGCTTTGAAGGCTGAAATGCCTAGCCTAAAAGAAGTTGAGAAGGCTAAGCAGTCTTTGAAGAATTGCCTCTCGGATCTCTTTAAATCCAATATGAAAGAGAGGCTATCTGAGGCACTATCAACTTTAAGCTCAGCCAGAATTGGATTATCATCGGAGCAACAAATAGCAATTGAGACATTTCGGGCCAATTTCAATGATTTCACTTCCGACTTCTTAACATTTGAGCAAGACAATGCCGAGTTGGAGCTGCATAAACTACTAAAGGATCAAAGGTTCTCTGCTATGAAGAAGTGTCACGAGACTCACATCTTGAATAAGCAGTTAATGGATGACCTTATCAAGGAAGAGGAGGAAGTGAAGTCTAA
This sequence comes from Eucalyptus camaldulensis, assembly GCA_019915185.1. Classification (NCBI taxonomy): domain Eukaryota; kingdom Viridiplantae; phylum Streptophyta; class Magnoliopsida; order Myrtales; family Myrtaceae; genus Eucalyptus; species Eucalyptus camaldulensis. Next base: position 20,034,478 of record JAHSVA010000005.1, read on the forward strand.
GAGGGACAAGCTTCTGTCTGACTGGGAGGTCTTGCTGGTCCAGTCGGAAGAAGCGGAGTCGGGCTATAAAGATGAGCAGAAGAAAGTAGCAGAGGCTGAAGAAAAGAAGAGAATAAGCGAGGAAAGACTGTCTAGATCAACCACTGCCTGGTCAAATTTGAAGGCTCAATTCTGTTAAAACTTAAAGGTATCAAATAGGCTAGGATGCTATTGTTCACTTAAATAATAAAAACTGTGTCTGAGCTTGACTATTTTTTGGTCAATTTCCAGCAGAACCATTGCTTAGAGGGGCATAAATGTTTGATCCTATATCATCTGAGTTTGGTCAGCATATGAGGCTAATATATACATAAATATATCTATGGAGTTAGTTTCTTATGTCCTCATATGAATTGCATGGTTATCGCGCATTTTGCTCTTGGAGCTTGGAGATTCTAACTATTTTAATGCACTTTCTTGACTTTTCTTATGGAATATGTGATGCTCAAGTTGTTTCTTCACGTATAGCCTTCTTGATATGACACCACGCTAGGTGGCTCCAATAATGAGTGTTAGTGTTTTGCCAGACGAGAGAGAGAGAGAGATGTGAATGTTTAAAAGGTGGTGGCGGATCCGAGGATAAGAGAAGGAAACGAATATGTTGCAGCTGAGCAGCAAGTTACCGTTGGCGGGACACTTGGCAAGCATTTATCAAGCCTTTAATCATCAATTTGTGCATGTAACACACAATTCTTTTATTTTTTGGAGAAAACCTCGACATGGTGCATCTCTCTCCCTTCTCAGCGGTCGCCAGACTCGCCATTCCCACCGCCGTTCCACCCATAATCGACGTCATGCCACAACCACCATTGGGGAGGCTCTTCACTTGGACAGCGATTAACTGCTACCCGACTGCACAACATTCTTGCCAAATGATTTTATATCTGTAAATTTAGCATAAAGGGAGTCGGAGCAGAGGAACCAAGAGCAGCTTCGTATGCATGGAGGAAAACAATGCGAGAAAAAATGGTTTGAGAACTACATTGTTAGATGACGCAAGTCGATAGATCAAACATATACCTAAATCATATAATTTAATTGTAAGACTGATCCTACTGTATAATTCCGAAAGTAATTCATCATAAATTTGTCATAACCTCCCAAGAAACGAATTCTAATCTTACTTTTGATTGTTATATATATTGTGATAGTGAATCTCTGTTCCACGAATTGTCTTTATCACCAGTCAAAAATGAATCTGCCTTACAAAATGCCAATTGAAATTCAGCTAGTGACCCAAATATATTTGCATTTGCTGGTATGAGTTTGTAGTATGCCCCTAATTCACAACATAAGTCCGTTCCTAAATCGCCAAGCTAATCCTATTGAGAAACATAGGCAATTATTGTGTAAAACATATCTAAACATTACAAAACCTAATCTAAGACAAAGAAAAGGTAGAAAAGCATTTTTCTGTTAACCTGCTAGCCACTCCCAAGGAAAGAACATCCCTTTCATCCAGTTGTTACCAAGATATCGTCATAGCAACCCACGAAAGGAAGATAGTGTGTTCTTGTTTGTCTCCACCAAATGGCCTTTATCAATTTCCTCATCACTCAGCCTGGCTGAATCACTCCTTTTCAGCATTACAGAGGGTGTGAGGGTGTGCTGGGGCAAGATAGCATCACCGGCGCTCCAAGAAGTCATCTCAATTTACAGCATCGAAAATCAGATTCACAAGCTTAGAGAGACGTCAAATGCCATTAAGGTAGTGTTGTTAGATGCTGAGGAGCAGCAAGCAAAGAACTACTATCTGCAAGTGTGTTTCGATCAGCTTCAACATGTATTTTAATAGGCGGAGGATGTGCTTGATGGAGTTTAAGTGTGAACACTCACAAAAGCTGGTAATCAGTCGGTAGCAGCGTGTCCGATAGATGGTACATCGCTTCTTTTCCCTCTCTAATCCACTAATACTCTATGAAAAATTAGTCATGGAGTCAAAGGAGATTAGGAAGACATTATCAGGAAAATTGTCAAAGAAGTCATAAACCCATTGCACTTTTGCCAATTTAGTATCAAATCTTTCAGTTTTGTCAATTGAATTCTAAACCTGTTTAAGTTTCACCAATTATTACCATCCGGCCAAGTTAACTAAAAATCGTCAACATTTCCTACGTGGCACGACCGGCACTAATTTAGACTATTTTTATCATTTTTTTCATTCATTCTTTTTCATTTTTTCCTTCCTAATCGACGAGGGTCATCGGCCAACTAGCCAACCCTTGTTGGTCACATGTAGGGTCAGCCGCCCCTCACCTAGTGGCTGGTGAGGGTCAGTCCGCTATGATTGGCGAGGGTTGGCCGGTCCTCACTTGTGACTGGCGAGGGTTTGTTGGTGACCCTCCCCAGCTAGGAAGGAAAAAATGGAAAAGAAAGAAATTCAAAAGGAAAAGAAAAACTAAAAGGAAAGAAAAAATAAAAAATAAAAAACAATTAAAATTTCAAATAAAAAAATAAAAAAAATTGTTTGTGTTAGTGCTAAGTGTCTTGTATAGCACTACTGAGATTCGTGTTAGTAATTTCCGGTTAAAATTGGTTGGATAGATTTAATTTATAAAATGTGAAAATGTTTATGATTTAAATGACACAATTAAAATGTTTATGGCTGAATTGGCAAAATCGTAATAGGTTTGGGACTTTTTGGACTATTTTCCCTAACGTTATTTGAAATTTTCATTGAATGAATCAACATGCCTCACATTAAGATCAAATCCTTAATGGAAAAGGAAGAAAGTGTGTCGTTATTGAAGCTCCTCTCATCCAAGAGCTTGTCGACAAGACTTATTTATTCATTTATTGCATATAAAACTTAGGGATTGATCATGATTCTTAAATAACGATATTAGTAAAATTGCATATAGATATTAAAGAACATTTTAATGATGTCCATATACCAGCATTTTAATTGGACTGGAGCTCATGGACTCAAGTAAAGAGGCCTGGAAATTAAGGGCCTATTTGTTAACTTGCTAAATAGTGAAAATTTCTATTCCTTTGTTCTTGAGAGTAGATTTGGAATAGAAATGTATTTGGTAAAAATTTTGTTCTCGAGAACAAATTTCTATTTTTTTGTTTTTAGAAGTAGATTTGGAACGTAATCGAGAAGTAAAAAAAAATTGATTCTTTGTTCCTGGGAACAATTTTAGAATCAAGCACCTATTTTCTCTCTTTTCTTTTTCTTTTTTTCTTGTTCTTCTTCCTTCTTTCTTCTTCTTCAATTGCCGTTGCTGTCGCCGTTTCCATCCACTGCCATCCGCCGTCCGCCACCCATCACCAACCGGTCTAGCGAGCTTGTCGGAGGCTCGCCAAGCCAGGGCGAGGTCCAGTGAGCTCGCCGGAGGCTCACCCAGCTACTAGAGAGGTTCGACCTCGCCCAGCCAAGGCTTGACCAACGAGGCACAGCCTCGTTGAGGGCCGGCAACGCTTCGATGAGGTCACTAGCCCTCGTTTGGCCAGTTGCCAGTCATCTCAAGGTCGGCGACCAGCCACCTTGAAGAAGAAGAAGGGGAAAAAGAAAGGAAAAAAATAGAAGAAAAAAGAAAAAAAGGGAAAAATAAAAAAAATATCTTTGAAATAATAAAAAAAATGATTTGAAGTAGAAATTTTGAGAACGGTATTAGACGCAATTCTATAACGAGAATTGAAATTTTGGACAGTTACCAAATGGCTTAAAATGTTTAGAAATTGTTCTCAGGAATGGACGCGTTACCAAATGTGCCCTAAGGGTGTGAATGGTAACACTTATATTTTGGGAAATAATTTCTTTTCAGAAAAATTTCTTTTGTATTTCTATTTCCTAGAATAATTTATGAGTAAAATAATGTGTTCGGTAACTATACAAAATTTCTATTCTTGGAATAAAAAAAGATTAGGAATGCATTTGGTACGATTCATGAATTTTTGTATTTATTCGATTTTTTTTCTTGCTCATGGACCGTCGGCCGCTGATTGCCAACCTCCTCCCACCGTAGCATGACTGCCGACCGTTGCTGCTGCTTGCCGCTTGCCGCTCGCAGCCGCACGACCACCACCCATAGCCATCGGCCATTGCCCCCTCCCGCGGCCGTCAATGGGCTGTGGGTGGCGGGTAGCGGTGACGGTTGGTGGTCGTGCGGCGGTGGGAGCACGTCGGCAGTTGTCAACTAGTAGTGGGCGGGCAGGTTGCGACGACGGTTGAGCAGTGATGGCTGGGCAACAAGTGGCGTCAATTGCCGATCGGGTGAAGGGAGCGGTGGTAGTGGCGATCGGCAGTGGCCGTAGCAAGGAAGAAGAACAAAAGAAAAATGCAAAAGAAAAAATAGCTTATTTCTAGAAAGAAGTTACTTTTTTTTTTTTTCATTTATGTTCCAAATCTATTTCTTGGCTACTTTTTTATTTTGGGAAATAGAAAAATAAGTCAGCGTTATCAAATGGATTTCTGTTCTTTTTTTGTTTTGGGGAACAAAAGAATATAAATTGGGAGAAACAGAAACGTTACTATACGGGCCCTAATTATCTTGACAAAGCACATTGGGGCACAGATTAACAAGCCCATTGAGAGCTACGGGGCCTGAAAATATCACATAGGGAGGCACATAAGAAGCTGTAGACGTATTTTCATTATACAATGAGGTTTGGAGAAGACAAAGGTGTGTATTATCTTTGAAAATTGCAATTATGGGAAAATATAATTTTTTTTGACAAGATTTGACACTAGTCAACGGTTGTTATTTTTTATTTTTTTAATTTATAATTTTTACATAACCATTATTAGGTGACTTTTTCTTTTTTTTCTTTTGGTCAGAGTTATTAGGTGACTTATTATAACCTTTGAAAGGTTGTATCTTTTCAGAAGTTATAAAATTTAAAACAAAAAATACAAATACGATTATTTCTTTTTATAAGAATTTACGGTTACCTTTTGGTTTATTCACCAAAAAGGGGATCCCGTATTATAGCTACAATATTTAAGAGGAAATGTTGTATCTGTTCTAAAACGCTGCTATAAATTCATCGTTTCCCTCTTAATATTTTACTTACCAATTTTCTTTTTCCTAAAAATACAACCGTTATTTTATATTGTTCCTTTTTTGAGAGTTCTTGGAGAAATACTAGAGTCGTTATCGGTCTTGTTTGAGAATTTGTTGTCCATGATGATTTTTGCTAGTAACCATCAATAATGTTGTGGGCAAATAATTCCTTAAGACATGTATTTACTCCTCAAAGTCTCCAATCTTCCCAATCCTATTTCTTACCAACAATTTTAAGGAATTATTTATGCAACAATAGAGTCAAAGTCCATAAAAGTCATGAATCAAGACATGATTACAATGACCGGTTTTGATGGTAACGATTTTGCTTGTTGGAGAGACAAGATAATGTTTCTTCTCACTGCTTTGAGGATTTCCTACATTATGGATCCCAATCTAATGCCTATAGAGAATCCAGAGCCCACCATTGAAGGAGGACAATCCACTGTAGAAGCCATTGAAAGGGTCAATAAGGAGAAGAAAAAACGTGAAGAGGATTAATTGCTTTGTTGTTGGCATATTCTAAACACGTTGTCTAGTTGTTTTTATGATTTATTCACCACGATAAAATCTGTCAAAAACATATGGAATGTACTCGAATTCAAATACAAGGTAGATGAGTAAGGTACCAATAGGTATTTGTTGATATTAAACCCTTGTTGGAACAAGTCCATGAATTACAAGTGCTTGTCAATGAAATTCGTGCCCTCAAGATTGACATTCCATAATCCTTTCAAGTTGAAGTAATTATTGAAAAATTGCCTTCAAGTTCGAATGATTATGGGAAAAGGATGTTACATATGTCAAAGGACATCACTTGGATGGAATTCTGAACCATCTTGAAATTTTTACGTTTATGTAATAATTCTCTAATTGAAAGCTAAATGCGGCCAAGGGGTATAGACAAAAAGAAAACAATAGGTTTTTTTTTTTTTTTTTTTTTTTTTATAAGTATGCTATTATAGCATGGATAACATCTATTCGAATTCTTTTTGTTTTAGCATCCAGTTATGCTCTTCGTGCTCATCAAATTGATGTCAAAATTGTTTTTTTAAAAACTGAATGTTTTGTTCTTCTTGCAAACGAATATATATATATATATATAAATTGGTCAAATCTCTTTATGGGCTTAGGCAAGCACCTAAACAGTGGTATGCAAAATTTGATTCAGTTATATTATCAAATGGTTTCAAAATTAATAGTGTTGATAAGTGTATTTATTCTAAATTCACTAAAGATTATGGTGCTTTTTTCACATCCCAAATTTTACAAGATTATGAGAAATGACATGGCTGTCCTATACCAAAGGACATAAGCTAAAATGAAAAAAAAAACTAATACAAACTTGCTATCAATGTATACACACACACATACATCTATATATTTGATAAAAGAGGGAGTTGGTTATACGATTGGAGTTTTTAAAATCCGTCAAGAATTACTATGGCCACAGAATTTAAGATGACACTAATTTTGTTGTTAGTACAAATATATTTTCGAAAACGTCCTTAAATTTGTATCACTACATATCGAGAATATTAGATGTGTTCCAGCCAAGGATAACCACTGAGCTTAACTAAATGCGTTTCGCTGATAAAGCACTGACATTCATTGCATTTAATACCTAAGCAAAGGGAATGCCTTACAACATTTTATACATAAATGAAAGTAGAAAGGGAATGCTAATTAAACTATGGTGGCAATCCATGTTAGTGGATTGTGTTCGTGTTCGTGTCGACATAAGGGTATTATGCAAAGCAAGTCAACTCAAATACAATTATCGTGTTGATCTCTTTGACACGAGCTTGACCAAAAAGTTAACCAGTTGACACAACACCGGCTCATGCAACGTGATTAAATATCAGGTTGACGAGGCAACACAAGTACATGACCTGTCATGACATGAGATAAGCTCATTCAAACGAAATCAACCACCAAAATGACACAAAATATCCTCAAATTTTCACAAAATCTATTTATAAATTGCAATAATCCATCAATAAATTATCATTATATCAAATTAAAAAAACGTAAATAGCTAATGTAATTCATCATTTTAAAATCTTAATAGTGAAGAGGGTGGAGGAATGTCATGACACGAGTCACATACTGTTCATTTCAACTCCACCAACCCCCTTAACTTAAATGGGTTATACAGGTCAATTGCATGTCTAGTGGGTTGGACAAGAACATGACAATAAACCGTGTCTCGTGGTTGACTCGAAATTGACCCTGGGCACAATTAGTCTTGATCCATACTTGCTAATTTTGTTAGAGATGATTTAAGAAATATCCCTATATTATAGATAATTATTTTGTTTCCATTGATTTTCTATATCTCTAATCATCATGCATATATCTAGGATATTCTTCGTATCTTTTTTCGCTTGTACATATCCTTGATTGATTATCTTGTTACCTAAATGATTTCTAAATAACCTATTAATGTACTGCATCATTATGAGACATAGCAAAATATAGGGAGAAATACCAAAAAAATAAAATAAAAAATCTAAACTTATTGTAATAGTATTAATTCAATCCTAAATTTTTTAATTGAACTAATTTAATGCTAAATATTTTCACAATCATACTAATTGAATCCATTTGGCCAATTTAGATAAGAATTTATTGACAAGAATGCAAGTCATCGTATGTGGCACTATTAGCGTTGACGTGGATGTTTTTAAATTTAATTATTTATATTCATTTTTTAAAATTTTTTATTCTTTTTCCTTTTTTCTTCTCTGTTCCTTTATTTTTTTTTCCTTTCTCTCTTTCATTTTCCCCCTTTGTTAGTTGCCAACCTTTGTGATGTGGTTACCCTTGCCAAAAGGTTGGTAAGGGTAACCACTGGGATTCCCTTCCAATATGGAAGGGGGAGGTGGGGAGTTCAAATCCCCACATTCTCAGGGGGAATGGAATGGGGACGATTTAATTTTAAATGTAGGTTTCGACTCTCATTAGGACAAAAGTGAGAGTTAGAGTGAGAGTAGAGTAAGATCGACAAAAAAAAACCTTTGTCGAGGGCTAGATGAGGTCGCTCGCACTAGATCCGTTGAGGGTTGCCTTGAGGAGGCCTCGCCCAAGGTTGATGAGGGGTCGCGTTGCCCAACCTTGGCCATTGCTGGCGATCGACGAACTTCATGGCCATCATCAAAGCTAGCAACTTGGTGGAGGGAAATAAGGAGAAAGGAAAAAAGAGAAAGGGAAAAAAAAGAACAAGGAAGGAAAATAGAAGAAAAAGAAAAGGAAATAGAAAATAATAAAAAAATGCGAAAAATTATTTGAAAATTAAATAAAATGTCCATTTCGGCATTGGCTGTCCCATATGAGATGACTAGCATCCAAGATAGCAATTTCCGGCTTAAATTGACTAATGGATTCAATTGGTACAAATATAAAAAATGTTTAAGATTAAATTAGTCAAATTGAAAGTTTATGATTATATTAGTATCAATATAATAGTTTTTTGACTTTTCAAATACTTTTCCTTAAAACTCTATAGATATTACACAATTATTTTTTCCACCATAATCTTATCTTGGTATTTTTTGGAATCGTATTAAAGTGCGAATAAAACTCAATTGCTTTCGATATCCCAACGGAAAGCGCGAATGATACGCCTTTTTCCTCTGAACCTGAATAATCCACTCCCGATTTTTCTTCTCTTTAATTTCACGGGGAAGATTTTCTAGTGAAGGGTTTCCTTCTATTTAAGCCCGAGACTTGCGACGTACCGTCCGTCACCTTGAAGTCCAGGAGTCAACAACGTTCGACACAGGTACTCATGTGGAGTACCGCATAAATTTCCCAACTCCTGTAATGCAAGAAGCTCTCCTCCTCCTCCTTCTTGGCAATTTGAGTGTCGTCTAAGTAACGTCCGTGTTGTTTGCGAAAGTTGATCGTGCAGAAGTAGCAGTCCATTGAAAAAACATGGATGCACAAATTGATGTTAATCAGGGAGAATTCACGTGGAAAATCAGCTACTTCACTGAGCAGGATGCAAATCACCTTTACTCTGAAGCATTCACAGTTTCTGGTTGTCAATGGTATTTCAAATTTTTTCACTTTTTATTTTTCTGTTTTTGCGTTGTTTCTTGATGATCGCATGTTCATCGTGTTGCCAAGTGATTCTTGCGTTTTCCGATACTTTCTGAGCAGGAGAATTCTGGTATTCCCCAAAGGGAATGGCTCGGACCATTTGTCGCTTTTCCTCGGTGTCCCTGATTGTGCGACGTTGCCATACGGATGGACCATAGACGCCAAGTTCAGCTTGGCTGTGATTGATCAAATCAGAGATGTTCGCTCTATTAGATGGGGTTTGTTCTTGAATTCGATTGAATTTTTTGGAATCTCTCTCTTTTTTATTTTTATTTTTTTATTTTTTATGTGAGTGTCTGATGGGTTTCTCTCTGATTGATTGTGTGCATTTAGATTTTAAAAGAATTCAGTGTTGTGTCATGAATAAGAAGAAGGGTTTAAATGATAAAAGAATAAGCGAGAAGAACTGCAAAGAGAGATATGGAGCTGAGGGAGAAAATATCTTTTCTTTATCTCATTCGTTAATTCTATCAATGGTGGTTGTTACTGACTAAGGAATTTAGCAAGTTAAGTTGTAAGCCACTGGTCCAGTAGATGGAGGAGTTGGAATTTGACTGCATCTAATATGATCTATATGTTGGTCCCGAAAAAAGGGAGGAGCCACAATTTAAATTCTAGGATGGTCACGTTTGGAGGTCGTAAAACTGTCGCAAACTGTCGCGTTTTGTCAGTTTCATTTTTGTATGAATTTGGTTGCTTAAGCTGATCATGGGGAGGTGTTTGCTTCTTCTGTTGCTAATATTTTGCTCGACGAACAATACAAAATTCTAGTTCTTGATGGTCTCCAATGTTTCTTCCACATATCTTGCTTGTAAAGTTCTTCAATTCATCACCGTCTCCTGGATTTGTAGAGTCGCAACAACATTTCACTGCGAGAGAGAAGGACTGGGGTGTCGTAAAGTTCATTCCCTTGACTGAGCTTCATAGCCGTACTGGGGGATACCTAGCAAATGACACTTTGGTGATTAAAGCCACAGTTTGCATCTCAACAGTTACTCCTCCGATGAACATTCAGCCAGCTAGACCAACTGATAAGTTTGACTCCTATTTCACTGCTCTGGAGGAATTTGTCAATGGTGCTGAGACTCATGGCGTTAGAGTAGGATCAAGTTCGTGCTGCCAAGATGATGCTTTGACGGCTGAAATTCCTAGCTTAGAAGAAGTTGAGAAGGCTATTCAGTTGTTGACGGAATGCCTTTCGGATCTCTTTAAATTGAATATAAAAGAGAGGCTATCTGAGGCACTATCAACTTTAAGCTCGGCCAGAATTGGATTATTGTCGGAAAAAAAGATAGCAATTGAGAAATTTCAGGCCAATTTCAATGATTTCATTTCTGACTTCTTAGCATTTGAGCAGGACAATGCTGAGAAACTTCAAAAGGATCAAAGGTTCTCTGTTATGAAGAAGAGCCAGGACACTCACATCTTGTATAAGCAGTTAATGGGTGACCTCATCATGGAAGAGGAAAAGCTCAAGAGAAAGACGGGGGAAGTGAAGTCTAGGAAGGACAAGCTTCTCTCAGACTGGGAGATTTTGCTGGTTGAGGCTGAAGAAGCGAAGTTGGGCTGTAAAGATGAGCAGAAGAAAGTAGCAGAGGCTGAGGAAAAGAAGAGAATAGCAGAGGAAAGAATGTCTAGATCAACCACTGCTTGGTCAAATTTGAAGGCCCAATTCTGTTTAAGCTTTAAGATTAGAAATAGGCCATGAGCAGTTGGTCACTTACGAAAGGAAACTGCGTTTTAGCTTGACTTTTTGTTGGTCAATTTGCGGCTTATGTGGTTGATCTCCTATCCTGTTCGTATAGTCAAGCATATATAGAGTCAGTTATTGATGTCTTGATATGAATTGCGTTGTTATCATTCTATCGGTTATGTGGATAATCACTTTGTTCCTTCACATAAAACCTTCTTGATATGACTCCGCATTGGGTGGCTCTAGTAATAAGGATGTTCTTATACACTTATCGTGAGGCGGAGCCTTTAGATTTTAATTATAGTCTCGGGATTTGTATTAGGAGAGTTTACCCTGTCCTAAGTAAGGGATTGTCCCCTTGCAATTGAGTTTGGAATCACAAAACAAGGATACTAACTGATGATTAGGAGTGTTCATACAAGGAGGGAGCCACAACAAGTGTTGGGGATGCTATCGGTAATTACAGGAGAAAAACAATTGACGCTTTCAATTTCTCCAAACGAACAGCAATGAAAGACATTTTAGTTTTGGTTGCAAGGTACAGAACATAATGATATATCCATAGTTCTTTCCATGGTTTTTCTTTTAGGTGTTTTTGGGCACAAAACAATTGTTGGGTTAGGAACTTTCGAGCTCGAAACTGCATATAATCAAATGCACTTGGGCTCTCGTTTCATTGGGCAATGTTCACTTTGTTTAGCGAGGATGATGAATGACCTAAAACACAATCTTGTTTTACGGGGCCTCTTATTCTTAGAGGTTTTGGCCAAAGTAAACTTTTGTGTCCAAGCTAGAAGTAGACTCAAGCCATATAGTCATATCCAATGTAAAATCCTAGTACACATAACAGTGGCATGCGACCAGTGATGCAAACTGATGACAACATGGAGTCTATTGTGAATGAACTTTTATTATGAGGAGGACTTCTAAGGAAGATGATAACTTTCTTGTAACATATGCTTGTAAGATTGTAAAGCTAAGAGAAGTAGAAGGTTGGAAAGATGATACTGGGCAATTAATAAGAAACCATCATGTCTTTCGAGTTTTGAAGAATGAGTGAAGAATGAGACAAGGAATTCTCACACAAGACATTTTTTATTACTTGGAAGCCCTTGACAGGTAAGAGTTTTCTTTAACAGCCATGGTTCGGCTCTTTCTGAGAGATTAAATCCGTTAATTCATATTAAGAGGATTCAAAAGTAGGGCCACGAAAATCCCATCTCGTATAAGCAGTTGATGGAGGATAAACCAAGGAAGAAAGAGAGAGCTCACAAGGGAGATGGAGAAAGTGAAGTGTAGAGAGGACAAGCTCCCATCGGACTAGGGGGATTTTGTTGGTCGAGTCGGAAGAAGCAAAGTCGGGCTATGACAAGAAGCAGAAAATAGTAGCGGGGGCTGAGGAAAAGAAGAGAGTAGCCGAGGAAAGAAAGTCCAGATCAACCATTGCTCGGTCTGACTTGAAAGCTATATTCTGCTAAATTTCAGTAGTCATTTGTTTTGAAGTATAAAAAACTGTGTTCTGGCAAAATTATTGCCGGACTATGTTAATTCGAACAGAATATTAGGCCAAATATCTGCATTTATAATCAGTTTCTAATTATCTTTAGATGAAATGCGTGGTGGTTATAAATTTTTTGCTGTTGGAACTTGGGAACGGAGTGATCTGTTTCTATAGGTGTTAGTGTTTTGGAACTTCAGAACAGAGTGCTTTGTTTCATTGGTGTTGGATTAATCTAATCAAATTATTGTCTATGCTCTCTTATTTTAATGGGTTCCCAAGTCATTTGATCTATTGAGTGTAGTAAGGAGGTAATACTTACCGACATATATGCTAAAATATCATTAAAAATGGACATTTAACCTCATAATTAAATGACAAGTTCTCCCATTTTCATTAAAATTTATTGATTAAAGAGTGAAATTTCCAACGCCTTTTTGTTTTATTGCATTTAGGTTAGATGTATCTCATTGGTTACATTACTTTGTATAATGTTTTGCTGATGGTCTATATAATACTGAACAAAAGATGCTTATTAACATGGACATTTCTATTTTTCTTGACAATACACCACGAAATGGTCTCCATCTTTTGGGAAAATCTTCTTTTTTGTTCATAGATTACTAAATTGTATTTGATAATGGATAGAGTTAGGATAACAATAGCACTTTCTTAACACATTTTGAGAGTTGATTGTATTTTTTTAATGTCTTACGACTCAGATACACTTTCATGACAAGTTTTAGAATTATATTGCACTTATTTTTCTTTGTTTTTTGCTTTTGCTTTTCCATCATTCCTCCAATAAAAGAACGACAGTTCCAACATACCATCGCCTTGTAGTCGAAGGGTAACAACGTTCGACACAAGTGCTCCAGTGGGGGGTACCTCTTAATTTTTCCATCTTCTGTAATGAAAGATACTGAAGCGACATATCGGGAATAAAAAAAAGGGCATATTATAGTGCGGAATCTTCAACAAATCCACTTGGAAATAACATATCAATCAGAGCTGATCATTTGGCGATTCTTTTCTAATTTGTTTTTATTCAATTTCCATGTGGATCACATTTCAAATTGTTATTTTTATCTTTAACGTTTCTTTTGACTCAGTTCTCTGTATTCTTGGTGGGTTACTCTCCTCCTCCTCCTCCTCCTTCACAATTGGAGTGTCGTCTAAGAAGAGAGATCAGCCTTGTTTGCGAAAGATGTTTGAGCAGAAGCAGCAGCCAAATAAAAAATTAAAAACGGAAATCGCTGACGTGCAAAATGACGTCAATCAGGGAGAATTCACTTGGATAATCCGCAACTTCACTCTGCAGAGCGCGAAGCTTTACTCTGAAGCATTCACAGTTTCTGGTTGTCAATGGTACTTCAATGTCTTTTCTATTTTTTTTTTTTTGTTATACTTATTTTTCTATTTGTCCGGTTGTTTCTTGATGATCGCACGTTCATCGTGTTCCCAAGTGATTCTTGCGTCGTCTGATCCTTTTTGATCAGGATAATTGCTGCATACCCCAAGGGGAATAACACGTATTATTTGTCACTGTACCTCGAAATCCCTGATTCTGCGACGTTTCCGGACGGGTGGACTAGAAAAGCCAAGTGCAGCTTCAGTGTGATCGATCAAACCAATAATGCTCACTCTATTACCAGAGGTTTGTTCTTGAATTGGATGGATTTTTGTTGGAATCTTTTTCTTTTGATCTAAATGAATGATAGGATTCTCTCTACGTGATCATGCATCTAGATCTTGAGAAACCAGTGTCACCACTTGAAAAAAGAGTACCAGTCTAGATGAGAAAAAGAATGAGTGAGAAGAAATAGAAAGAGATATATTAAGTTGAGAGAATATGTTTTCTTTGTTTCCTTTGTTTCCTTTGATAAACCTCTCAAAGGTAGGTAAGCTTCTAGCATGCACGCACAATGATGCCGAGGTTACTGATTAAGGAATTTAGCTAAGTTAAGTTTGTGAGCAGCTGGTGCAGTGGACGGAGGAGTTGGGCTCTGACTGCCCCTATATGATCCAAATGTTGGTCAAGTAAAAAAGAGGAGCCACAATATAAGTTTAAGATAATTACATCTGGTGGTCTTAAAAATGTTGTGCATTGTCAGTTTACCAGACTTTTTTACGATTGCTGAAGCTGATCATGTGGAGGTGTTCACTTCTTCTGGACAATATGACATTCTGGTTCATGGTCTCCAATGTTTCTTCCATTGATCATGCTCTGGTGTTGCAAACAAGTTTTTGAATTCGTCACTGTCTCCTGAATTCTGCAGAGATGCAACATGATTTCAATGCCAGAGAGAGTGACTGGGGTTTCACAAGGTTCATTAAATTGAGCAAGCTTTATACTCGCAATAGGGGATACATAGCAAATGACTCTTTGATGATTAAAGCCAAAGTTTGCGTCTTAAAAGTTACTCCAGTGAATCTTCAGCCAGCTAAACCTACTGATAAGTTTGACTCCTATTTTACTGGTCTGGGGGAACTCGTCAATACTGCTGAGACTAATGCTGTTAATGTAGGATCAACTTCAAGCCACCATGATGGTGATTTGAAGGCTGAAATGCCTAGCCTAGAAGAAGTTGAGAAGGCTAAGCAGTCTTTGAAGAATTGCCTCTCGGATCTCTTTAAATCCAATATGAAAGAGAGGCTATCTGAGGCACTATCAACTTTAAGCTCAGCCAGAATTGGATTATCATTGGAGCAACAAATAGCAATTAAGCCATTTCGGGCCAATTTCAATGATTTCACTTCCGACTTCTTAACATTTGAGCAAGACAATGCCGAGTTAGAGCTGCATAAACTACTAAAGGATCAAAGGTTCTCTGCTATGAAGAAGTGTCACGAGACTCACATCTTGAATAAGCAATTAATGGATGACCTTATCAAGGAAGAGGAGGAAGTGAAGTCTAAGAGGGACAAGCTTCTGTCTGACTGGGAGGTCTTGCTGGTCCAGTCCGAAGCAGAGGAGTCGGGCTATAAAGATGAGCAGAAGAAAGTAGCAGAGGCTGAAGAAAAGAAGAGAATAAGCGAGGAAAGACTGTCTAGATCAACCACTGCCTGGTCAAATTTGAAGGCTCAATTCTGTTAAAACTTAAAGGTATCAAATAGGCTAGGATGCTATTGTTCACTTAAAGTATAAAAACTGTGTCTGAGCTTGACTATTTTTTGGCCAATTTCCAGCAGAACCATTGCTTAGAGGGGCATATATGTTTGATCCTATATCATCTGAGTTTGGTCAGCATATGAGGCTAATATATACATATATATGTCTATGGAGTTAGTTTCTTATGTCCTCATATGAATTGCATGGTTATCGCGCATTTTGCTCATGGAGCTTGGAGATTCTAACTATTTTAATGCACTTTCTTGACTGTTCTTCTGTGAATATGTGATGCTCAAGTTGTTTCTTCACGTATAGCCTTCTTGATATGACACCACTCTCGGTGGCTCCAATAATGAGGGTGTTCTTGTATCCATGTCTCGTGAGACACAGCCTATGGATTTCATTACTATAGTTGAGATACTGAGAGGAGAAGAGAGAAATGAGGAAGATTGTGAACAGTAAATCGTAGCAAACATAAATCCTAATACTAATATAGTACTAAATATTAACTAACAACTCATGGGATTTATGTTAGGAGCGTTTACCCTGTCCAAAGTAAGGGATTCTGTCCCCTTGCAATTGAGTTTGGAATGAAGAAAATAAGGACACTGTCTGATCGTTAGTAGTGTTCCTACGAGGAGAGTGCCACTACCAGTGGCTCTAATGTTAAGGAGGTTATCAGTAATTACAGAAGAAATATAATTGACGCTTTCGATTTGTCCATGTAAGTAGCGATGGATAACATCTCAGGTTTTTGGTTGTGAGAATATAATGTTATGTCCGCACTTATAGGGCTTTTTGCTACATGGATTTTCATCATATCCTTAGAAGATCCGTGGTTTTCTTTTTTTGTGTTTTGGACACAACACGTTCGTTGGGTTAGGAATTTTGAGTCTGGCACTGCATGATCGAATGCAATCCAGCTCTCGTTTGGTTTTGTGATATTTACTTTAGTTTAACGAGGTAATAACAAGATCTACATCACAATCTTGTTATATGGGACCTTTTAATCATAGAGATGTTGACCAAAGCAATAGGCTTGAGTCATAAATTCATACCCGGCGTAAATTCGTAGTAAAAGAAAAATAACTTGTGACATTCGATTTATGTGAGAAGACAATTTTGCGATAGACTTGTTTGGTAAAGTTCACATATTTAGTCTATTTCTCATGTAGATTTTATTATGCTGCGAGGAGGATTAGATTTCTCTTTTAACGCATGCTATAAAGTTGTACAACTAGGAAACGTAGATGATTGTGGCTCAGTCCATCAGGCTCCGATCCAGTCGAGCCTGCTTCTTAATCAGCGGCACGACGCCACTAGGCCATCTAGCGACCGCATGCCATGTTTTTCAAAAATTAATAATTTTACTTGTGTAGTTTTACTCGTTGACCAATTTTGATAGGATATTACTTTTCTTTATTAGAATATCTAAACCAGATAAATAATTATAGAATTAAGAAAAGCTAATTACAATCAGAGACAAATTGTTGTGATTAATTTTTTAATAATTGTTTAGAAATTTAGTTGATTTAATTTTCTCCCATTTTATACTTTTTTTTTAACGACAGTTAAAGGTAAAAGAGAGTTTTTCTATTAAAAAAAAAGTAAGATAAAAATACACATTTACGCCTTAAATAGTCATTTGCAATGCATACATGAAATGTATATCCCTCTCCTCATATTCTTATCTTCCAATCATATCATACATAAAACGTCATATTTCCCTTCATTTTTAGTCTCAGGAAATTCTGATTGGTGAATTATATATTATAAATATAAGCCACATGCAAAATTTATTATAAACTAGCAAGATACTCATGGTTTACATTACTCTTAGACTACATTTGTTATATTATTCTAAATTTTTGGTGTAAATGCGTATTTTCGCAAGATATTAGAATATATAGAAAAATATAACAAAATAAGGATTCCCATCGATCAAACCCAGTCATTTAGGTTTCGTCATCCAATAAAAAAAAGCACGAAACATAAAATTACAATAATATTGAATTTTAATTAATTACATGCAATATTTCAAGCACTTGAAATAATAGGAATCGATAAGAACTTTGAAAGCATAAAGAAATCGATAACTTTCCTCACTACTCGCAATCTTCACCTTTTGCTCATCGACTTGGCATGAAAAAGACGAGTAAGTTAATTTTGTAAAATCTATCGGATATTTCAGTTTCCTTTTCCAGATATATGCTTCATTCTCTTTAGGATCCTTTTTTTTTTTTTTAGGTGGGGGGGGGGGGTTTATGAAAATCTCATCATCCATGGAATGTATCACAAAAAGAATAGTTGGATTATTTGCATAAATATACAAATTCAATTTCTAGTTTTAAGAAAATTCGCAATATTTCTTTACCCCAAAGTTCATAGTTTCTAAATTTATTTTCAGAATAAGAATATTCCCGCGAGGTATCGAGCGAGGTGGACTACGGTGGGATTGGAAAATGGAAGATTAGGTGAGCTAGTGCCGGTTTAGTTTGGGGGAAAGTATATTTGACGGTCAAACTTTGACCCCACAATTCTTGATATTCTATCTATAAAAGAAGTATTTTTGGACAAATGCTCTGAAAGCCTCGAGGAAGGAAAGTTTATTACAGTGCTTCAATTAGATAATTAACTTCTGTTTTTTCTGTGGTGCAAGAGAATTTTTGACTCTTTTAATCCACGACTGTTTCCATTGTAATAATATTCTTGTGTTATCTAGTATCCTTGTACTCCTTGTCTCTCTCATGAAAACATTCTCGAAATAATGTCAGAGATATAAAAAATAATTTTGAAAATTAATTTAGCAGTGCTAGAAGCAAGACTAGTAAGGTGCTTGAATATGACCCGCTATTTTATGATATGGAGTTATATCTTACGAAGTAAGTTTGTAAATTGGTGTTTTTCCCCTACAAAATTACTCTCTTCTTTCTATTTTTTCTCCTCTTTTTCCAAAAGTTCTTTGACAACTTTTTCTTGAAAAGAAGAATGCAATCACAAATGTTGTTATGTTTCACTGGTCATATCTTATATTTGAGAAAATTACCTAATTAGCCCTAAACTTATTATATAGATATCGATTCAGTCTTAAATTTTTCAATTTTGCCAATTTAATCTTAAACATTTGCTCAAAATTCCAATACAATCATTTTGGCCAATTTTCATTGAAAATTGCCAACGTGATGATTAAGTTATCGTTGGCCATCTTATGAGGCACTTCGCCATGCTAGCCATTTCCTGTGAAAATTGGCAAGAATGATTTTATTGGAAATTTATGCAAAATTTTAGAACTAAATTGGTAAATTTGAAAAGTTTAAGACTAAATTGGCATACATACGATAGGTTTAGAATTGATTAGACAATTTCTCCTTTTAAATTTTCATACTCTATTTAGATTAGAATAATTTTACATTGTACTCACTAGCCAAATGAAATCTGTTTGGGTGGAATTTCGCATATGGAATGAAAATTGTCTACACTAAGGACTGGCCAGAAGATGAGAATCTTCTTCAACATATGTGCCTCGTGAAATTGTAAATAGATGCTTCGAACGTTGATATCCGTGGGCAATTCATCATTTTATCCCCTCCACATCATTTTTATACAATTGACTCTTTGCTTAGTAATTGTTTAGTTTAAAATACCACTACATTGCGATTTTATCTAATCTCTTTTCAAGTGTTTTCTACATCTTTGTTTTCGTTGGCTTCTTGCGAATTTCATAATTTGACTTTTATTTAAAGGGAATTTCATAATTTGACTTTTGTAGCTTCTCCAACCTTCAGGACTTCCTTACCCAATCAAGAGGATTAATTTCTAGATGTAGAGAGAATGATAACTAAAGGATGAGTTATTACCTAGAGGAAAAAATGACAAATGGAGGGCCTATTCAGAGCGTAAATTTAACTCAAACGGGAAATGTTTCCCAACGCATAAATTTGCTAGAAAATGGAGGATTGTGGCCCAGGTCCATCGGGCCCCAATCCAGCTGAGCCAACCTAATCTCAAACGACCACGTGTCAGCCCAATTGACCGCTATGAACGCCAACATGGCGCTGACCCAACCTAGCTGGCACTGGGACTACCACATAGCAAGCACCCATTGGATGTGCTTCAGCTAGCAAGCAATCATGCGCCACATGGAATTTTTTTCTTTTAAAGTTAAATATTTGTATTAGGTAGATTTTTACCCAAATTTAACCGATTAAAAATTCAGATATTCATTTTTTTTGTCAGTCCTACTCTATTCCTACTATACACTTACTACACTCACTCTCAAACTTTTGCCCGTCCCCTCCCTAAGAAGGTGGAGATTTGAACCCCTCACCTCTCCCTTCCATGTTGGAAGGGTGGCCACTGGGGCGAATCCTAGTGATTATCAGACATCCCTTTTCTTTATTAGAATATCTAAAACAAGATAAAATTATAGAAAAAAATTAAGGAAAAAAACAAAGAGTTGTTATTATTAACTTTTTTGCTAATTTTTTTTTCATTATTATAGTTAATTTAGCATTTTAGTTAATTTTTTTTCTCCCATATTCCATATTTTTCATTTTTACAACAATCAGAAATCAAAGTGAGTTTTCCTAAAGAGATAAAAGCACATTTTACACCTCAAAATTCAAAAAGTCATGTGCATTGCACTTGCTAACAAAAAAGTTTAGAAAAATGGAATATAGTGAATATTGATTTACACCATGCATACAAGGATAGAGGAAGCTTTTGATTTAGGAGAGATTATGCAAATCAATCACGAAAAAAAAGTCTCACTATAGGAAAATTGGGAAACTTCTAATGGCTTTCTAAAGGAATATAGAATGGTCACAAAGAAAGGAAATTCAGTTATTTACATTTAGGATTAGTCCAAATTGCTTTAAAATCCCCAACAGAGATTGAAATTCAACACTTACATTGGTTGTGTCTAAAGGATTGTAGGCACAATAAGTTCACACACTCTTACCAGAGATTGTAGAATCCATGAACCTGTATATTTCAATTGCTACCCAGATTTTACCATTTGGATGAAAGATCCAAATGTTATGAGAAAATATGGTCAATATAAAGCCTCAACATCCTTCATAATTGAAGGATCTCAGAATCTAGAATAGTCTATAAAATCTTTTACAAGGCCATGTCACCAACAATTGATCCAAGAACACATAAGTGAGATTCTGGAAGATGAGAAACCATTTCAATATGTGCAAATGCTGAAGAAAAGAACTTAGTAGTATCAATAACAATTAGACAGAAGGACATTCAACTTCCAAGAAAAATGGATTTTTCAATTAGAAAATGTTCAAAGACCTGCAAAACAATGAAGAAGTTGACAAGATTATTGAATATGAAGATGGAGAAATAGATAATAAGTTTAATAAGAGTGGAAAGATGAAAAAACGAATGTTGTAGAATTGAATGGAGGAAAAATACCTACATCTATTTCATGTAAAATACCTTCTAGGTCATCATGCTCATCTTCCTAGAAACAAATCATGAGAGAATAGCTTGTGATAGAATTAGGAAATTGAAGACCAAGTAATATATCCTTCTTGCATATTGATCCTCTATTGCAGGAAAAAGAATCCACAACTATTCATCTTAGCAAAGGCAGGATGCCCCCAAGGCTAATTGCGCCTGCGTTTTTCAGATTGCGACTCTTTTTTCAGATTTCGAAATGAACATATACGTTTCTTTAGAATAGACCACAAAACTAAGCAGAATATTTTGTTTAAGAAAAGTATGGGGGAAAAAGAATATGATTTGCAGAAACATGCATTCCAAGAAAAGAAAGGTTTTCAAGAATTGTGGTTCGCAGAATTAAGAAAAAGAAAGCGAATCTAAAATCTTCGATTGGTTTCTAACCAGAGTACAATAAGGAAGCATAAATAACGTAGAAAATTCTGACAAAAAAAAAATAACAAAGAAAATCATTATGCAACTTATACTACGGGAGATGGAAAACCAAAAACGCCAATCCATCCTCTTTTGTTTGGATTAGAACTGGGAGAGAATACTAAAGAATCGCCAAAGAACACTACACTAAAAAAAAAAAAATTATATTTGGCAGCGCTTTTTCAAGCGTGTATCCTGTCATCGTGAGGTTGTTCATATTACGGTTTTCAAAGGGTATCGCTATCAGTATTGCTAGAGCGACATAATTCAAGACCACTGATTTAGTTGTCAGTACATATATATTTTTGGAAATGTTTTAAGTTTTAATCGGTCTATATTGGTAATATTTTAACAGATTCCACTTTAGGAAAAAGTTCATTGACAAAAGCCGACCGGCACTAGAACTAATATAAACCTCTATAAAATCAGAAGCCATAAAAATCAGTCCTATATCGCTGAACAATCAAAAAACCAGAAATCACAAAATGTCAGGACTTAAGAGATTAAGAAGATAAAGAGGATGCAAAGGGAAATGTAGAGAAGAGGAGAAGAAAGGAAATTAAAAAATCAAGAGGATGATTTCACTCCATTACATCTGTGAAAGCAAGAAACATATGGTTGCCTCCTGAAATTTGCAAAACTTGAAACAAAGGAAAATAGAATGAAAATAGGGATTGCAGCAATTATAGTGCCAAAGGGCCTTCTCAATCCTTGGCAAGCGCTTGAGGCCCAATATAAGCATCTCTCCACGGAGCCCACCAGCCCATCATTCCGACCGATGAGTCTGTCCAACTCCCCTCCCTTTGAACTGAGGAATAAACTCTGGAAATGGTTGGTCAATGTAATCATAATCCAGGTTCAACCATTGGATTAGGAGCTGAAAACCAGCTTGGCCTACTCAATTTTCTTTTATTGAATGTGCTTTTTCAACAGAGACATGAAATAGATGATGAATTTGAGCTGTTGCTGGCAAAGTCAAGCGATAAGCAACCTTTCCCCACTCTTCTCTCAAATGGAGAAGGGCCACAGCACTTAGGGATGAGCTTGTGAGATTCCTGGGGTCTCTGCTAGTAGGGTTGTATCTTTAACTAGACCATGTCCCCTTCTACCAAAGACCTCTCCACCCTTTTCTTTTCTGCATAATGCTTCATTCGGCTTAAGGAAGCTTCTTTTATGAGCTAGCCACTGCGTTGAGAGGTACCAACGCATGAATGTCAAGCCCTAGAGTTGGTGGGGAAGAACCATACAAAGTCTGAAATGTAGTTGTCCGGATGCTAGTGCCAAAGGTGGTATTGCACCACCATCCAGCCTAGGATAACCATCGATTTCATCTGTTTCGCTGAGCTTAACGCATACACCTCAAGTAAGTCTCCGAATAACGATTGAGTCTCTCGATTTTCCCATTTGACTGGGGTTATTTGCTGTCGATAGATGCAGCTGCGTTACCATCAGCTTGAAGGTTTCTTGCCAAACTAAACTACTAAATATCTTGTCTCTACCTATTACAATGCTTAGAGGTAGCCCATGCAACTCATAAACATTGTTGAGGAACAACTTGGCCGCTTCTAGTGCAGTAAAATGATGAGACAAGGCCATAAAGGGAGCATAGTTGACGTGCTGAAGCGTCAGGCGGTAAACACCATCTAACGCACCTACAGGACTTTCACTGGTAATGCACCGACCGTCCTAGCACAAATAGCTGAACAAAGGGACTGCCGATAGAAATTTCAAACAAATTTTTTTAAAAAAATAGAATAGGAATGCTACTAATTAGAGTGGCAATTTGTGTTCGTGTTGTGTTGACATAAGGGTATACTACAAAACAAGTCAACTCGGATACGATACAATTAAATTATTATGTCAATCTACTAGACACAAATTGACACTAACTTGACCCAAAAATTAAGCGGTTGATACTAACACGACCTCTGTAACATGATTAAGTATTGTATTGATGAGTCATTGGAGTGCATGACTCGCTAGCACACAATCAACCCTCGAACGGGACATGAAATATCCTCAACTTTTCATAAAATCTATTTAGAAATTGCAATAATCCATCAACACAATATCATCAGATCAAATTGAAAAACATGGTCACAACCAATGGAATATCATCAATTTGGCATCTTATTAAAGAAGAGCATGAATAAAAATCTTTTAATTAATCATGTCTAAACGGATTATACGAGTCAATTTCGTGTGTGTCGGTTAAGCAGGAACATGACCATTATTAATCATGTCTTGAGGTTGACATGAAATTGACTTGGGTACGATTAGTCTCAATTCAAACTTGCTAATTTTGTAAGAAATATTTATGATATTTTCATAAATTAGAGATAATTATGATATCTATATAATTATGATATCTATCTTGATTTTTGTGCATATATATATTTATGAAATTTTCCTTTTCTCTCTTTAATTGTGCATTTGATTACCTTATTATGTTAGATTGTCATCCGATAACAATAACAGTTCTCTTTTTTGCTTTGTTCTTATCTTGAGAGATAGTAACCGATCGGCTTTCAATATGCCAATCAAAAGTGCGAACGATACGCATTTTTTCTCTGAACCCGAATAAACCACTCCCGATCTTTCTTCTTTAACTTCATGGGAAGGTGTCTCGTTTTCTGTGTTTCTTTTTAATTGCTTTTCCCCGTTCCTCCTTCCATAAGAGCCCGAGACATGCAACATTGCGTCAGCTCGAAGTCGAAGAGCCAACAGCGTATTTCATGAGCAGTACCGCCTAAATTTCCCAACTCCTGTACTATAAGAAACTCTCCTCCTCCTCCTCCTTCGCAGTTGAAGTGTTTTAGTGTTGGCAAGCGATTCTTGCGTCTTCCGATACTTTTTGAACAGGAGAATTCTGGTATACCCCAAGGGGAATGGCTCGGACCATTTGTTCCTTTTTCTCGGTGTCCCTGATTTTGCGACGTTGCCGTAGGGGTGGACCAGAGACGCCAAGTTCAGCTTGGGTGTGATTCATCAAATCAATGATGTTCGCTCTATTAGAGAGAGTTTGTTCTTGAATTCGATTGATTTTTTTTTTTTGGAATCCTTTTTTTTAAGGATTAATACCCTGAAATGCCTAAACTAGTATATTTATAACAAATTTAGCCTATGTTAATTTTCGTTAAATTTTACTATTAAATTATTAAGTTTGATGACATGTCACAGTGGACTAATGTACTAGTTTGAGATTTTACTATATGTTTATCACAATTGTATCATTTTTGTGGTTTTTTGTGTTATTAATCAAAGTTTAACAAATATACCAGTTTGAGGTTTGTGGTAATTCAAGAAATTAGTTTGTAATAAATTTGTCATAAATATATTAGTTTTGGATTTTTTCTGGTTATTTGGGGTAAATTTGTCATAAATGTACAACTTTAGGGTTTTTCATGGTTAAAAAATTAATTTGGAGTAAATTTATTGCACATGTACCAGTTTTGATTTTTCAAAATATTAACCATTTTTTTAATGTGAGTGTCTGATAGGTTTCTCTCTGATTGATTGTGCGCATTTAGATTTTAAAAGATTTAGTGCTATGACATGAAAAAGAAAAAGGGTTTAGATGATAAAAGAATGGACAAGAAGAAGTGCAAAGAGAGATATTGTGCTGAGGGAGAAAATAGCATTTCTGTATATCATTCGTTAAACCTCTCAAAGGTGGTTGTTACTGATTAAGGAATATAGCACTTTAAGTTTGTAAGCAACTGGTCCTGTGGATGGAGGAGTTGGTGTGGATGGAGGAGTTGGGGCTTGACTCCATCTGATATGATCTATATGTTGATCCAGAAAAAAGGGAGCCACAACTTCACCTCTAGGATGGTCGCGTCTCGAGGTCTTAAAACTGCGGCGCATTGTCAGTTTCATTTTTGTATGAATTTGGTTGCTTAAGCTGACCATGGGGAGGTGTTTGCTTCTTCTGTTGTTAATATTTTGCTTGACGAACTATACAAAACTCTAGTTCTTGATGTTCTCCAATATATCTTCCACATGTCATGCTCTGGTGTTGTAAATAAGTTTTTGAATTCGTCACTCTGTCTCCTGAATTCTGCAGGGGGGCAAAATGTTTTCACTGCAAGAGAGAAAGACTGGGGGTTTCACAAGTTTCATTCCGTTGACTGAGCTTCATAACCGTACTAGGGGATACCTAGCAAATGACACTTTGGTGATTAAAGCCAAAGTTTGCGTCTTAACAGTTACTCCTCCGGTGAACATTCAGCCAGCTAGACCAACTGATAAGTTTGACTCCTATTTTACTAGTCTGGAGGAGTTCGTCAGTGCTGCTGAGACTAATGGTGATAGTGTAGGATCAGCTTCGTGCCGCCATGATAGTGCTTTGAAGGCTGAAATTCCTAGCTTAGAAGAAGTTGGGAAGGCTAAGCAGTCTTTGAAGGAATGCCATTCAGATCGCTTTAAATTGAATATGAAAGAGAGGCTATCTGAGGCACTATCAACTTTAACTCAGCCAGAACTGGATTATCATCGGAGCAACAAATAGCAATCAAGATGTTTCAGGCCAATTTCAATGACGTCACTTCCGACTTCTTAACATTTGAGCAGGTCAATGCTGAGTTTGAGCTGCATAAACTACAAACGGATCAAAGGTTCTCTGCTGTGAAGAAGAGCCAAGAGACTCACATCTTGTATAAGCAGTTAATGGATGACCTCGCCAAGGAAGAGGAAAAGCTCAAGAAAAAGATGGAGGAAGTAGAGTCTAGGATGGACAAGCTCCTTGCGGACTGGGAAATCTAGCTGGTCGAGTCTGAAGAAGCGAAGTTGGGCTAGAAAGATGAGCAGAAGAAAATGGCGGAGGCTAAGAAAAGGAAGAGAATAGCTGAGGTAAGAATGTCCAGATCAACCACTGCTCGGTCAAATTTAAAGGATCAATTCTGTTAAAACTTTTTCAGGTTTCAAATAGGCTATGAGGCAATTGTTCCCTTAAAAGTATGAAAACTGGCTTCTAGCTTGACCAGTCTTTTTCGCCAATTTTCAGCGGAACAATTGTTTAGAGGGGCTTATGGGGTCTATCGAACATCACGTTAGCATAGTCAGCATGTGGGTCAAATATATACATACAAATGGATGTCTTTAGAACCAGTTTTGATGTCTTCATACAAATTGTGTGACCATGGTGCTTTTGGCTCTTGGAAATTTTCAGAAATCTGATGCGGTCCTGACTATTGTTCTGTCAGTATGTGATGATCGAGTTGTGCCTTCGTATAAGACCTTCTTGAAATGACTCCGCATTGAGTGGCTTTGGTGATCAGGGTGTTCCTGTTTCCACATCTCATGAGGCAGAGCGCATGGATTTCTTTGTAGTCTTTGGGATTGGTAGTAGGACGGTTGACCCCATCCTAAGATATCTCCCCTTGCAGCGGAGTTGGAATGACAAAAACAAGGATACTGTCTTATGGTTAGGAGAGAGCCACAAGCAGTGGTTCTTGTGCTAGGTTTTGGTCCTGAGGACTAGAAACAATGTAATATTCCTGGTTATCTGGAAAAAGGGCTTTCTGCTACGTGGATTCTCATCATGTTTTTCAGCACAAAACAATCGCTGGGTTAGGAACTTCGGAGTTTGGAACTGAACAATCAAATGCAATCCACCTCTCAATTAGTTTTGTAATGTTTACTTTGTTTAATGGGGATAAATGAAATGACCTACAACGCAATCTTGCTCTCAATTGGTCATAAATTCATGGAAATATTCTAAATAAGGGCCTTAAGTACTCTCATTTTTATTATTTTTTTTAAGCAGGCCTTGAGTGAATGTTTTTTAAGCAAGGGCTTGAAGTGGCTAATTGATCTTCAATGGAAAAATACAATTCCTAAAAATTTTAAAATCGTTTCTCAATCTTTGAGCGCATCCTCTCGAAGCTCAATCCCCTTAAACTCAGCAATTTCGACGCCCTCTTTCCACCTCGGTAGCCACACTATTGCCGCCACAATTTGACGCCTCCTCAGAAGCCCTGCACCTTCTCGTCCTGTACACCTTCTTTGGAAGCCCCACGCCTTCACCTTCCTCCTCTTGTATCGAGCGCAATCAATTGATTCCTCCTCTTGTATCGAGCGCGATCAATTGAGTTTCAGTCGCCTGGAATTTATTTGCTGTTTGTTTCTCAAGGATTTGTGCTGTGGTCGTCACCAGGGAGAGCTGAGCACAATTTCGCCCGCGATGAGTGGCGGCGGAGGATTGCGTTGGATAAGACTGAGAGGGTTCACCTCTTCAGACGAAAGAATTTTTATGTCCACGAGGGTAGGTATCTCCTAGAGAGAGTGCGAGCTCTACTGAATTCTGTTGCACATTTTTTCACGAAGAAAATAATTAAAACGGCATGTTCTGGACTAGAATCAAATCAGTCCTATTCAAGTTTACAGCAGTGACTGTAGACATTTTGAAAAGATTTCGTATAGATTTGATCTCCACTCCAAACTTATTATGCCTTTGTTTCACTCCTCAATCAAATGCCTGTGATTTGTTCGAAGACATGCTTAGCGCCATGACCGAAAAATGATCCATGACATTTTGCAGATAAGCATGTCGACATAAATTGCTTGTTTTCAATTGATTTGTTAATAGAATCGGGAGTAACAATTCATGTTCACAGGTAGTGTTCATGTCATGTCAACATTATGGCATATTGCAAAATAGGTTATATCGTGTGAAATAAGTGAGTCATTTTTTTAGGGAAAGAGAAAGAATGGAAATCAGCTGAATGGATCCACATTCTTTTGTAAGTAGAGTTCCAAACCCATCATTCCAGCCTATTATTGATAGGGATTGTCATAAAGAAAATTGGATTCCTTAAGAAAAATTCATTCATGCGTTGGAACAGAAGGTTAGGGCATATCTGCAAGAAAAAAATTCAAAGGTTAGTAGGATTACGAAGTATTCTTTATCTCACTCTAACTTTGAAGTGTGCTGCGTGACAAATGCGACTTGAAATTAACAGATTAACATGACACAACCCATGTAACATGATTAAATATTAGGTTAACGAGTTAACATAACTGCATGACTCGTTATGACATAAAATTAATCTACTAACACAAAATAAACTCAAAAGACAAACATGACATGAAATATCCTTAAATTTTTTGGATATCAATTCATGAATTTCGATAATTCCTCACTAAAATATTATCAAATCAAATTAAAAGATACTGTTATAATCTATGATATATCATCAATTAAAAATTAACAAGGAAGACCTTGGAAAGAATAGTCTGAGTTCATTGCGTTTAAATAGATCATATGCAAATCTTGTCAACAATAACCCGCTAATTTCAATGGGTTATATAGGTTAATTTCGTGTTTGGTGAGATGGATTTGAACATAACACAATCATTAGCCTTGTCTCATGGGATGACATGAAATTAACTTGAACACAATTAGCCTCAATCTGGTGTTGCTAACTCAGTATTGTGTTCAAATCATATTATTATGTCGTATGAGAAATTTGTCACCCCTAAATAAAACTCGCGACTCTATGAGATGGGAAAACATTCAGTGATTTGTTATAACCAGATTGGTATCCTACGTGCCGCGTATTTTTTCACAAATCCATGTTAGCAGCTGATGGAATCTAGGTAATTTTTTTTTTATTTAAATTCACCTCTCAACTCCCTCTCTTTTTCGAACAAAAAAAGAAAAGAAAAGAAAAAACTCTCTCTTCTTCCTCCTCGGTCCATTAGCGCCCTACCTCCGTTCCTCCCCGCCGTCAACACCAGCAGAGTCGCTGGCACCGTGACCAAGCTGACCACCTTTGCATCCAAGTAAGCATGGGCGATTCCCTCTGTTTTCTCCATCTCGAGATCTGCCCGTCAATGACTAAAATCGCTGGCATCGTTTATCCATGGTTGAACGTGTTTATGTGTCGTCTCTGTCATTCATCCATGGTCGACCACGAGCCTAGCAATGGATGACATATCTCGATATTTGAGCTCAGTCCGTGCCTTTAAGACCTCGACCTCACCCGTCGCCATGGCTGACCATGAACCAACTGCAAGAAGGCGGCTTTGTTTATATTTTTCTTGATATTTGAGCTCTGTCCATGGCCTTCGAGACCTCGACCTCGCCCATTGCCATGGACGAGACTAGGAGGCGCAACTGCGATTCAGATTTCAATTGAAAACAAATTAACATAATGACACCGAGGCCTTGTTGCAGCTCCTGTTAATGAATTAGCCGCTTCATTCTTGGTACCACCAATTAAAATCTATTTTCTACTACTGGCTGCATCAAAAAATAAATCACAAATTTCTGATAAAAAACAAGCAGTTTTTGTGGGATTTATAATATAAATACCTTTAAGGTGTGGTCCTAGGATTCCATTTCCTAGTACTATGACCAAAATGAACTCTCACTTCCATATTTTCTTCCAAATTAATATTTCAAAATCTTCTTGTCATTTCTTCCTCCCCACTTCCACCATAGCGACCGAGGGGTGGCTCGGCCGTCGATGGGCCCATCATGAGCCAAGCCAACTGCAAGGGACGAATAGCTAGCTGCGAGCGATGACATGATGGAAATGACCAAGAGCACAACTGAGGGAAGCTTCCATGGCCAAACAAATATAGATTTTCTTTTGCTTTACTTTCATCTAATGTCAGCAGACATGTGTCAATTTGTGATTATATTTGAGTAAAAAACACATGCCACCTCAGTAGCCTCGTGATAGTGGCAAACCACTACTACTCAATATTTTCTCTTGTAGAACAATACTCGTTGGCTTTCACTATGCTAGCTAGAAAACATGATGATATGATAATATGTGTTGACATCTAAATTTTTAAATAATTTTTGGATTAATTTTTACTAAAATAAAAAATAAAAATCATATGGCATATAGTTTATGAATGTTTATGTTATTTTGTTTTGTTTTGTTTTATTTTTAGACCACCAGTGAGAGTAAGATTTTTCACATATTCCGTTGAGATTTTTACATATTCAAGTAATATACGCTAATGGACGTATTTGAGTAGAAAGAAAATTTTCGGATAGAATATTTAGAAAAAAATAAACAATGAATATTACGTGAGATGCAATCGATATATTCGGAGATCATGCACAAGCAAAATTGGAAATGAAATATTTCACAAAGATTTAAATTTTTTTATTATAAAAGGTGTCGTTCGTGTACGGACAATGGGTGGCGGCTTTCGAAATTTTTGAGAGAAAATACGTGAGGAAGTTTTAGGGTTTTTGAGGTTTGAAGTTGAAATTCAAAAAAAATCTTTTCGGTGGGCTGAACCCACGTCCGAAAAGCAGGAGAGAGACAAGACTGGTGAGTAACGTGAGAGAGAGAGAGAAAAAAGAGAGAAAAAGAAAAAAGAAAGAAAAGGGAGGCGCGACTGTTCATCTTCCTCGCGGGGCTGCCCCTGCCCGCGCCGGCACCGCCTCCACGAGCTACCTCCGCGTCTCCGCCGCTGTCGCTCCACCACCGCCGCTCTGCCGGCGTCCTGCCAGTCGTCGGAGATCCCCCTCACCCACGAGCTTGCGCCGGCCCGCGACGTCTCAGCAACCCGCGACCCAGCGACCCACCTGCAGATCCCGAGTCGCCGGTCGCTACCGCCGCGCCCCGCCTGCGAGCCTCTGCGACGCCGCTGCTACCGCCAGATCTGACTCGCCTGCAACCAGAAGCCAGAAGCCACTGTTCCTGCCGCGACTCCGTCCTCAGGCTGTCCGATTGTAGCTGCCGGTTGCTGGGCTTCCGACTCTGACCCACGACGCTGCTGCTGCTGTCTCCGCCTCTGCTCCGACGACCCGACGCCAACGGCAGCGACACCTGACGCCGCTGCCCCGGAGACCAGTGACCGACGTCCCTGCTCAACCCAACGCCCTCCTGCCCGGAGCCGAAGCCCTGTGACCCGACGTCCCTAACCTCCGCACTTCACGCCCGGACGTTGCCCCCGGCGCCTGACAGCAAGCTTCGCCCCCCGCAACACCCCTCGCCGGTGCCCTGCCACGCCGGAGTCCCTCGCCGGTGTCAACCCTCGCTGCCCCGGGCCGGACGTGCTGCTCGCCGTGCCCTGGCCGGAAACCCTCGTGGAGGTCCGAACCGGCGGTCAAGAATAAAAAAAGAAAAAACAAAAATCGAATTAGGTATTTTTGCTTTATTTTATTAGGCAAGTTTATGTTATTTTATTTTTTATCATATCTTTTTATATCTTGTTTTTTTTTTTTGAAATACTTCTCTATGCATAATTGAAAATCCCAATATATCACCTAGATTCATAATCCGATTCGCGACCATGCTAGCTTTTTTTATTTCATCTATAAAGCTTTAGATGAAATAATTAATCAAGTAAGAATAAGATTGATATTTTGATATTTAAGGTTTAAAATGAATTTATCGATTTTATTAGTAAAATATTATCCATTGATTTAAACAATCTGTGATATTTTTGATGATTTTGAATAGCTTATCTTGTCTTGCTTTATATATCTTGAAATATGTTTTAGTTAGAATATTGTATGCATTAGGGTTATCTTGCATGTTTAGGGTAGGAACTTTATTATTTAAAATTTTTAAAAATTGAAAATACAAAAAACATAAATTTGGGATGTTAGATTTTCGTTTTATTGAATTGAATTGTATGTTTAATTATTTGCTAATTTTGATTTCGAATTTTTATTAGAAGAGAAAATAACAAAAAAACAAAAAGAAGAAAAAATTAGAATTAGGCCGTTCTTTGCACATCATTGCATATTAGGATAGTTTAATTCTAGATAATATTTTGTAAGTTTAGATTAATTGCATCTTAGGTTAGAGATTGCTAAGTTAAGATAATATCTCGATTTAAATTAGGATTTAGTCTGACCTAATCTTTAATATAAGTTAGATAGAATCTTAACTTAGTTAAGTAATTTTCACATTTTTCTAATTTCGAATTTCATAAAAAAATAATCAAAATGCCTTAGGATAAGTTAATTCCATAGATTGCACATTTATTAAAAAAAAATTGTCATGTGCATGTCATTAGGATTAGATTTATGAAATGTATGCTATTTAGTGATTGTTGTTAGGTTCATTTAATTGGAATTGCATGTCATTAGAATTAGGTCATTTAGTTAATATTGCATTGCATATTGCATGATTTTTATTAATTAAGTGAAAATATATAAAATAAATTGCATGTTAATTAGAAATCATATTTAGGGTTGTTCATGTGGATTTTAGTTTTCGTTAATTTGAGGTAAGTTTATTTTTGCAATTTATTTATTATTTATCTGGGTGTTAAAATTTGGTGGTTTGCGCAACAAGGAAATATATTTAAAATCAATTTAAGTTGTCTGCAAAAAACATTTTTGAATATAAAAGAATGGTACAGAAAGGACATTAGAGAAATCTAGTATTATTAGGTCCCGTACGCATAGATTTTGGTTTAAATTTGAACGAATTTGAACATAAGTCGCGAATTGATAAGTCGCGAATTGATATGTGTTTGGGAGAGTCCGAGTTAAGTTTATGCTTAATAATCCATTAATCAAATTTTAGGTGATTCCCCCAAAAAATTGATCGCGACAATATGCCTTTTTCCTTTAAACTTGAATGGACGAGTCCTGACTTTTCCTCCACTTTAACTTCATGGGGAAGTTCTCTTGTTCTCTTTTTGTTTCTTTAGCTTTTCCCCCATCCTGCGGGACAATACTCGTCCTCCGCCTTCTTTGCAATCAGAGTGTTGGTTAAGAAGAGAAGTTTGTGTTTCCGAAACTTGATCTGCAGAAGCAGCAGCCAAATTTAAAGAAAGAGAGAAATGGATGCACAAAATGATGTTAATAGGGGAGAATTCACGTGGAAAATCAGCAACTTCTCCAAGCAAAATGCGAAGAGGGTTTACTCTGAAGTATTCAGAGTTTCTGGTTGCAGATGGTACTTCAACATTCTTTTTATGTTACTCTCTCTCTCTCTCTCTCTCTCTCTCTCTCTCTCTCTCTTCATTTTTGTTTTCTTGATGATTGCATGTTTTTTTTTTTTTTTGGTAAAGATGATTGCATGTTCATCGTGTTGCCAAGTGATTAATATGTTGTCTCTGATCCTTTTTGAGCAGGAGAATTCTGGTATGCCCCAAGGGGAATAAGAACAGCACGAACTATTTGTCGTTGTACCTTGATGTCCCTGACTCTTCCACGTTGCCGAACGGGTGGTCAAGAAAAGCCGAGTTCAGCTTGAGTGTGATCGATCAAATCAATGATGTTCGCTCTATTAGAAAGGGTTTGTTCTTGAATTGAAATAGTTTTTCTTGGAATCTCTTCTTTTTAATCTGAGTGTATGATAGGTTTCTCTCTGATTGATTCTACATCTAGATTTTGAGAAATTGGTGTCATGACTTGAATAAGAAGAGTTCAGATGATAAAAGAATAGGTGAGAAGCAGTGGAAATAGAGATATTGGGATGAGAGAAGAAATGGGTTTTCTGTATCTCATTTGTTAAACCTCTCAAAGGTGGGTGAGCTTCTAACATGCGCGTACAACAACCCAACGTTACTGATTAAGGAATTCAACTAGTTAGTTTGTAAGCAACTGGTCCAGTGGATGGAGAAGTTGGGGCTTGACTGCATCTATATGGCCATATGTCGGTCCAGCAAATTAAGTTTAAGATGGTTAGGTCTGTTGGTGTTGAAAATGTCATGTATTGTCGGCTTCCTTTTTTGCATGAATTTGGTTGTCTAAGCTGCTCATGGGAAGGTGTTTTCTTCTTCTGTTGTTAATATTTTGCTTGTCGTACAATACAACATATCATGATCTGGTGCTAGTAAAGAAGTTTTCGAGAATGTGACCCTGTCTCCTGAATTCTGCAGATGCGCGACATGATTACCATGCAAGAGAGAGTGACTGGGGTTTCACAAGTTTCATTCCGTTGACTGAGCTTCATGATCGTACTGGGGGATACCTAGTAAATGACACTTTGGTGATTAAAGCTGAAGTTTGCCTCTTAGCAGTTACTCCTATTAAGCCAGTTAGACCAGCTGACTTCGACTCCTATTTTACTGGTCTGAAGGAACTCATTAATGCTGATGAGACTCATGGTGCTAGCGTAGGA
Organism: Eucalyptus camaldulensis; assembly: GCA_019915185.1. Classification (NCBI taxonomy): domain Eukaryota; kingdom Viridiplantae; phylum Streptophyta; class Magnoliopsida; order Myrtales; family Myrtaceae; genus Eucalyptus; species Eucalyptus camaldulensis. Next base: position 20,068,877 of record JAHSVA010000005.1, read on the forward strand.
TCAAGTTCGCGCCACCGAGATGGTGCTTTGACAGCTGGAGTTCCTAGTTTAGAAGAAGTTGAGAAGGCTAAGCAGTCTTTGAAGGAGTGCCTTTCGGATCTCTTTAAATTGAATATGAAAGAGAGGCTATCTGAGGCACTATCAACTTTAAGCATGGCCAGAACTGGAGTATCGTCGGAGCAACAAATAACAATTGAGACATTTCGGGCAAATTTCGATGATTTCACTTCCGATTTCTTAACATTTGAGCAGGACAATGCTGAGTTTGAGCTGCAAAATTTGCAACAGGATCAATTGTACTCTGCTATGAAGAAATGCCATGAGACTCACCTCTTGTATAAGCAGTTAATGGAGGACCTAACCAAGGAAGACGAAGAGCTCAAGAGAAAGGCGGCAGAAGTAAAGTCTAAGAGGGACAAGCTCCTCTCAGACTGGGAGATCTTGTGGGATGAATCTGAAGAAGCGAAGTCGGGCTATGAAGATAAGCAGAAGGAAGTAGCAGAGGCTGAGGAGAAGAAGAGAATAGCTGAGGAAAGAATGTCTAGATCAACCACTGCTTGGTCAAATTTGAAGGCCCAATTCTGTTAGAACTTTAAGGTTTCAAATAGGCTATGAGCAATGGTTCACTCTAGTAGGAAACTGTGTTTCAGCCTGACTATTTGTTGGCCAATCTTCGGCAGAACAATTGCTCGGTGTGGCTTATGTGGTTGATCCTATATCGTTAGTTTAGTCGGCATGGGGGTCAAATAAAATACGTGTATATATATATATATATATATATATATATAGAGTCGGTTTTTCATGTCCTCATATGAATTGCGTTGTCTTCGTCCTTTTTGTTAAATTATGTCTCGACGTTGAGCGTTTGCAAAACGCAATTCATTTAGATAAACTTTAAATTATGTCTCGACGTTGAGCGTTTGCAAAACGCAATTCATTTAGATAAACTTTTTATTATTTGATCGTGTAGATATTTTTCTGATGAAGATAATATTCAAGATTACACATAAGAAAAGAAATTCGAATTTTTTTTTGGGTCTTGGATGTTTTCAATCAATAAAAGAAGCTTCGTTGGACTCCTTGAAGGTTTACAAAAAATCAGTTTACAAAAAAGGAAGATATGTTTTGTCACAAAAAAAAAAGGGGCACACTATATCTTAGGGGTAATCGGTTCCCGGTTTGGTCCGGTTCCATCTTGGAACCGGGAACCGGACCGGGAGCACCGGTTCTCAAAATTGCGAACCGTGGACCGGACCGTTTGGTCCTAAGACTGGGAACCGGACCGACCATCGGTTCCGGTCCGGTCCGGTCCGGTCCAACAAAATTGGCTCTACTTTTTTGCACTAAAGAGTGATCATGCTTCGGACCGATTAATCCAATTCGGTTCTCGAGCAATTCAACAAAACTAATCACACATGTTTCCACGTACAAAATATTCAAATGTGATTCACACTTCGTGTGTTTCACACTTAACTTTAACCATGAAAGCCGTGAATAATTTGGCTAAAAGTTATGCATGGCTTAGATTTTATAGACAATCTCTGCTCTTTAAATGTTTAGTCAATGTGGGACTCTTGGAGGCTTGAAGTGCCTTGTGGGTCTCTTGGAACCTTAGTCCCACATCAAGTAGAAGATGAAACTGATAGAAAATGAGAAAGAAAATTGACAAAAATTGAGAAGGAATTGGAGGAATTTTCTGTATTGTGTATTGCTGTGTTTGTACATGTATTACACACCTATTAATAATACAAGAAAAGAGTACAATAGGAAAGAATATACAAAATAGGTTGTGTTCCTATACTACTGTTCTAATATCCAATCTCATGGATTCATAGAATCAATTAACCGTATTTAGATAATTAGAATAAAAAAACAAATCATATTTCCAACAAAAATTAACAAGGAGATTTTTTTCTATAAATAAAAGAGTAATAAAAATAGTTTTAATGGTCTCTTGGCCACGTAAGATGATGCTACCTCAAATTGCAATTTTAGTTGCAATAAGTTATCATGTTTATATATTTTATTAATTCTATGTATATAAATTATATATAAAAAAATTTGTTTCGGTCTGGTCGGTCCGGTTCGGTCCGGTTCCCACCTTAGAACCGGGAACCGGACCGACCGGCCATCGGTTCCAAGATTAGGAACCGGGAACCGGACCGCCAACCGTGGGAACCGCCCAAAACCGGCCGGTTCGGTCCGGTCCAGCCGGTTCTCGGTTCGGGCGGTTCCCGTTGCACACCCCTACTATATCTATTTATCTTTAAGAGGGGTAGAAAAAGAAGGAAACTCCCTTTAAAGAAAAAGAGTCCTTGTAGGAGTGGCTTCCGATAAAGTAGTGGGGCCAAGGTCAAATTTTTGACTTTGGGCACTCACAATAGAAATGTAGCCCTACGAGGGAAAAAAAGGGAGCCGCTGAAGCCCTATAGGGAAGAAAGAGCAGCACAAAAGGAACATCCAGAAAGAGTGTTGCATGATCAAGAAAAAAGAACGCGGATTTGTACGTACGCAAATCAAAAGACGAATGCTGGAGTTCTTGTTTTGGCGTACGTAGAGCATTCTATTTTGAGTTTGAATGCGCGTTAATTTTGTGCAGTGAGTTTATATTCAAGTGAGTGGTTTATTTATAAATACTTTGGATTTATAGTTAAATCTGAGCGCGTGAGCGATTGTAAACTTTGATTCTCCGATTGTAGTGGATTATTTGCTGCTGACTCTCTTCGTGAATGTAACTACCATACTTGGACCGAATCACGTAGTGTCATTAATTTTCTTTTATTTCTCTAGAGTTTTTTTTTTGAACAAATTATTTCTCTAGAGTTTGCATGTTGACGTAAATTATAAAATCCTGTTGTTTCTGCATATTATATTCCCACACCTTTTGCCCTTGGAGCTTGGAAATTCTCACAATTCTAATGCGCTTCCCTGACATTGTTTTGTCAATATGTGATGATTGAGTTGTCCCTTCACATATAAACTTCTTAATAAGACTCCACATTGGGTGGGTCTAGTGATAAGGATGTTTCGGTATCCACAACTCATTAGGTGGAGCCTATGGATTTCATTACAGTCTTGGAGATCTGTATTTAGAGAGTTTACCCAGTCCTAAGTAGGGGATTTTCTCCTTGTAATTGAATTAGGAATGACAAAAAGAGGATACTTCTGATGGTTAGAAGTGTTCATGCATGAAAAGAGACACAAGCAAGTGGCTCTTGTGTTGGGAAGGTTATCACTAATTACAAAAGAAAAACAATTGAGTTAGTCTCACCCTCTCCTCTTTCTTTTGTTGATTTTGTTTACGTGTTATTGTTCTTTTCTTTTTCTTCCCTTTCGATTTAGATTTGGGAGCTTTCTTCTCCCAATCTAATTCTCGATTTGAGAGTTTGAAGTCTCTTGATCTAATTCTAGATTTGGATGTTATCTTCTCCAATCTACATTTGAGAGTTTAATAAATATGCTTTTGGGGATTTGATGCTCCTTTGCTTTGTTCGTGTATAGATTCTCTACTTCTAGTCTCCATAATGATCGCACGAGTTTTGACGTCTCATTGAATTATGAAGATTTGCTCCTCCACATGTTATATTTATATTTGTTTAACCTATTATGGTTGTTTTCGTATGATAATGGTGTAGAGGACGCTGAACATATGCGTACACCACCAATTGGCAATGTCATAATTATTGAAGAAGGAATTTCCAGCATGTGCTTAACTTTGCAAATGCCCCATCAATCCTCCTTGTGTTCTAGATTTGATTTTGTTTTTAATATTCATGATTTGTTTCAATTTGTTTTGTCATGAAGACTATGTACTTTTGCATCCTTTTGAGTAATAAATACGATTTTCTTTTGACCAATAACAAATTTGTGCAAACAAATGGCAATGACGAACACTTTGAGTTATGATAAAATTCAAGGCAAGATAAAATTATTCTGTTCCATGTTTAGCACTTGCAAGGTAGATATAAGAGAGATATAATCTAGATAAAATTATCTCATGGAAGGTGAGATAAAGGCGGATAGGATTTTTTATATCCATAATAAGAAAATTATTTTTCTTGAGTAACAAATTTCTTAAATTAATAAAATAAAAATTTAATTTAAATATAAATTTATTTGAATTCTAATATAAGAAATTCAAAATAACAAAAATAACAATTTAGTTTTTAATTTAATTTATTTTTTATTTATATATTCGAATTTAATTCTATATTATAAAATAAATTCAATATAAATTTTATTTATATTTATATTTATATTTGTTATATATTTTAGGTATTTTATCATTTTAGGTATATTAGTAGAGGTTACTATTTAATAGGATTTTGAAAGGGCAAAAAAGAAAAAAAAAGAAAAAAAGTATAAAAAGAGAGAAAAATTCTAAAAATAAAATAAAAATAAAGTAGATAAGAATGTGGTGAGAGATTTTTACTATTTTCGTTTATGAACTTTTACATTTATTTACACTGATTTGCCGTTTACACCAGACGGTGTAAATAATATAATGTGAATATATCTGACTTTATTACTGCAATTCATCAAACAATGGATAAGATATAGCAAAATTTCTAAATTTTATATCATATCTTATCTAGTCCTATCCTGGTTAGAAATCAAGATGATCGAATGTCCCTTTAGGGTTTGGTTGTGGGGTACAAAACATAATGATATATCCGTAGTTCTTTGGAGAAGGGCTTTTGCTATTTGGCTTTTCATCAAGTCCCTAATTGATCCATGTGGTTTTTCTTTTTCGTGTTTTTCGGCACAACACAATCGTTGGGTTGGGAACTTTGGAGTTTAGAACTGCATAATCAAATGCAATCGGGTTCTCATTTCGTTTTATGATATTTACTTTGTTTAACGAGGAAAATGAAGGACCTAAACACAATCTTTAACTATGGGGCCTTTTAGAGGTTTTGTCCAAAGTAAACTTTTGTGTCCAAGCTAGAAATAGTCTTGAGTCATAAATTTATACCTAATGCAAAACCGTAGTAACCATCTATGTAGCACCGACACGGACACGTGACACGTGACATGACACAACACGACACGTTGACATGTTATTTATTAAAAATAGAGAATTTCGACACGTTCCGACACATTATATATTAAATATATTTTTATATATAAATACATAAATAAATAATAATAAAAATAGCCTAGAATTAATTTACACGAAAAATATTAAATAATATCATTCATTATTTTAATTTGTTACAATAATACACAAAACTTAGAGGAAAAAAACATTGTTTAAAGAAAAATGCTGAAATGATATTTTTAAATTTATTTATTTATCATATATAGCATTTTTAATTACTTCTTTCATAGTAAAAAACTTTAAAAAAAAAAAAATTCTAAAAAAAATAAAAATGAAAAAAAAATTGATCCCGTGCGTGTATATTTATAGCAATTTTATTACTTCTTTTATTACTTCTTTTGTGTATATTTATATTTTGACCCCTCAAGTATTAGAAATTTTTAAAATTGACCCCGTGCATGTCGGAATCGCGTGTCGAAATTATGGACTATCGTGTCGGAAAGAGTTGACCACTTGTCAGATTTTTCGACACTTGTTGACCCTGTGTCGGAGCGTGTCGGGATATGTCAGAGCGTGTCGGACACATGTCGGAATGTCGGACACGACACAAAGGTTTGCAGAGAATGTCCGTGCTACATAGGTAACCATAACAACGGCATTCAACGAGGGCCGCAAATTGATGACGATATGGAGTCTATTTGAATGAATTTTTATGATGAAGACTTTTGAGGAGGATGAGAACTTTCTTATAACATAAAATTGTAAAATTGTACAACTAGGAAAACTAGATTGTTTGAATGATGATCCTGGGCAATTCAAATGAAACCGTAATATCTTACGAGTTTTGAAGAGTGAGAAAAGAAAGATATAAGGAGTTCTGAAACAGGTGTTTTGTGATTATTTGGAGGCTCTTGACAGGTAAGAATTTTCTTGAACAGCCATGGCAAGACTCTTTTGGAGAGATCAAATCCGTTGATTCATATAAGAGGATTTAAAAGTAGGGTAGTGAAACTCCCATCTTGTGTAAGCAGTTGATGGAGGACATCACCGAGAGAGAGAGAGAGAGAGAGAGAGAGAGAGAGCTCACAACCAAAGATGGTGAAAGCGAACAGTAGGAAGGACAAGCTCCTCTCGGATTGGGAGATTTTGTCGGTCGAGTTGGAAGAAGCAAAGCTAGTCTATTACATGGAGCAGAAGATAGTATCGAAGGTTGAACAAAAGATGAGAGTAGCCGAGAAAAGAATGTCCAGACCAACCACAGCTCGGTCTGACTCGAGGGCTCTATTTTGTTAAAATTTTTTAGTGGTCATTGGTTTTCAAGTATATGAAACTGTGTTCTGACAAAATTATTACTGGGTTATGTTAATTTGAATAGGATATTAGACCAAATATCTGCTTCGTTAGTCAGTTTCTAATTATCTTTAGATGAATTGCGGGGTCCCTGCAAATATTTTGCTCTTGTGAACAGAGTGCTCTATTTCTTTGGGTGTTAACGCTATGGAACTTCATCATTGGGGTCAGATTCATCTAATCGAATTATCATATATGCTCCTCTTATTTTAATGGGTTTCAAACTCATTTGATCAACTAATTGTAGTAAAGTGGTAATAGTTACTGATATATTTGCTAAAAGATGATTTAATTGGATATATAACCCATTAATAAAAGGTTAATACCACGAAAATCCCAAAGTGGTACATTTGAGATAAATTTTTTTAAATGAATTTTTGATTAAAAAAAAACCATACTAGTATATATGTGACAAATTTACCTCAATTAGTTTCTATTAAATTGGATTACTATACCAACCATAAGTTGGTATGCCTGTGACAAGTTGAGGGTAAAACTCAAAATTGGTATACATGTCAACTATCTTGTCTCATCTAACTCAACAATTTGCTAGTAAAATTAACGAATGTACTAGTTTATGATTTTTGATGATAAAAATTTTGGATAAATTTATAAAAAAATATATTAGTTTGGGATTTTTCATGATATTAACCCATAATTAGATGAAAAGTTCTCCCATTATCAATATAATTTATTGATTAAAGTGCGAAAAATTCAATGCCTTTTTGCTTTGTTGCATTTAGGTTAGATGTATCTTATTGGTTACCTTATTTTGTAAAATGTTTTAACATTATAAAAATATTTTTTTAATAAAAAATCGAAATTATAATTATTTTTCATATTTCATTTTTTTTTTCTAATCTTCTTCCTTTTTCCTTTTTCCTTCTTTTTCTTCCTTCCTTAGCTGGCGGCCGATGATAGGCCTCGCCGGATTTGGCAAAACTTGAGCTTGCTAGCATTGGGCGAGGCTGAGCCTCGCCGAATCTAGCGAGACTCAAGGCCTTGCCGGCAAGATCGAGCACTGCCCAATGCCCGCAAGCTCGAGTCCCGCCAGATCTGATGAGGCTTGGCCTTGTCGATGACTGGCGAGGCTCGAGTCTCGCGGGATCTAGTGAGACTCAAGCTTGCCGGTGTCGGGTGAGGCCTCGGCCTTGCCAGATCGATGAAATCAAGCCTTGCTTGACACCGGCGAGCTCGAGTCTCGCTGACAATTGGCGAGGCTCGAGCTTGCCGACATCGGGTGAGGCCTAGGCCTTGCCGAATTGGTGAGATCGAGCCTCGCCCATCGTTGGTGAGCTCGATCTCGCTTGTGGTCGGTCGCCGGCCATTGTCGTGGCCGCGCGGCTGGCCAAAAAGAAAAAATAATTATTAAAAATTAAAAATTATATTTTAAAAAATAAAGATAATTAAAAATTATATTTAAAAAATTAAAAATTCGATTTTTTAAAAATATTTTAAAAAGAATTTTAAAAATTTTGCATTAAATTTGTATTGCATAAAAATTGTTAAAAAATTTATATTGCATAAAAATGTTTTAACAATACCTTTTTTTAATAAAAAAAATCATAAAAATGAGCTTTTTTAGGTTTAGTTAAAATTTTTTCATATTACAGTTTTTAGTTATTCAATGGTTTGTTCACTTCAAATAAGAGAAGCATGTGAATACTTTAATTTTTTTTTTTTATAAATATTTCAATTTATAGGTTTTTTTAAAACTTTTTTTTAATTATATTTACTATTTTTAATTTAATTTGAAGTTTTAATCCAATTAGCATATATTAGGAGTGGGTTTTCCTAGAATATTAATAGGTTTTGACAATATGGGTCGGGTCGGGTTGGGTATGGGTCGGGTACAAGTCGGGTTGGGTATGGGTCACTTGATTTACACTACAAGAATATGGGTTAAAATGGGTTAAATGGGTCAAATATGGGTCGATCCATTTTCGACTTGACCCATACCCGACTCGACCCACCCATTTGCCACTTGGTTCACTTGGTTGTCCCACAGTGAAAAGATATGAGTGATTATGGACAAGAATGGCCACTAGTCAACGGTTGTAATTTTTAAATTTTTTGAATTTATAAGTTCTTAGGCGTCTTATAACCTTTGAAAGGATGAATTTTTCCAGAAGTTATAAAATTCAAAAAAAAAAAATAAAAATGATTATTTCTTTTTGGCCAAATTTACACTTTGCCTTTTGAAATAGTATGTTTGTTCACACAAAAAGGGATCTTGTATAATAATCACAACATTTCAGAGGAAATGTTGTATTTGTTTTAAAACACTGCTATAAATTCGTCGTTTCCCTCTCAATATTCTACTTCTCAATTTTCTTCATTCTTAAAAGAGTACAATCATTATTTTCAATCGTTTCTCTTTTCAGAGTTCTTGGGGAAATACTAGAGTTGTTATTTGGTTTTGTTGAGATTTTGCTGTATCTTGGATGATTTTTGCTAATAACCATCAACAACATTGTGCAACAAATAATTCCTCAAAGATAGTATATTCATGCCTCAAGTGTAATTCCAATCTTCCCAATCCTCTTTCTTACCAACAATTTTAAGGAATTATTTGTTCAACGATAAAGTCAGAGTCCATCAAAGTTATAAATCAAGACATGATTACAATGGCCCGTTTTGATGGTAATGACTTTGCTTGTTGGATAGACAAGATAATGTTTTTTCTCACTGCCTTGAAGATCTCTTACATTATGGATCCTAATTTGATGCCTATAGAGGATCCAAAGGATGATAATCCAATGTAGTAGCCATTTAAAGGGTCAATAAGGAGAATAAAAAATGTGAAGAGGTTGAATTGCTTTGTTGTGGGCATATTCTAAACACGTCGTTTGATCATTTGTACGAGTTATTCACCGAGATAAAAACTGTCAAAGACATTTGAGAATCCTTTTAAGTTGAAGTAGTTATTATAAAATTGCCTCCAAGTTGGAATAATTGGGAAAGGATGCTGCACATGTCAAAGGACATCACTTTGGATGGAAGTTTGAAACATCTTCAAATTGAGGAAAAGTCACGTCCACGTGATAATTCTGATTGAAGGCTAAATGTGGCCAAAGGGTATAAACAAAAAGAAAATATAGATTATTTTGATACATATGCTCTTGAAGCATGTATAACATCTATTCGAATTCTTTTTTTTTTAGCATCCATTTATGATCTTTGTGTTTATCAAATTGATGTCAAAACCTCATTTTTAAAAGGAGATTTAAATGAGAAAATTTACATTGAACAATCAAAGTGTTTTGTTCTTCTTGCAAATGAAAGGAAAATATGTAAATTGGTCAAATCTCTTTATGAGCTTAAGCAAGCATCTAAGTGGTGGCATGAAAAATACGACTCGATTATATTATCAAATGGTTTCAAACATAATAGTATTAATAATTGTATTTATTCTAACTTCACTAAAGACTATGGTGTTTTTGTCACATCCCGAATTTTACAAGTTTAGGGAAAATGACATGGCCGTCATATACCAAAGGACATAGGCTAAAATCGAAAAAACCAACACAAAGTTGCTATCAATATAGATACACACACATCTATATTTCTAATAAAAAAAAGGGAGTCGGTTGTAGGATTAGAGTTTTTAAAGTCCATCAAGAATTACCGTGGCGACAAAATTTAAGATTACACTAATTTAGTTGTCAGTACAAAAATATTTTCGAAAATGTTAAATTTGTATCACTGCATATCGGCAACATTAGATGCGTTTCGGCCAAGGATAACCACTAAAATTAACTAAATGCGTTTCACAGATAAAGCGTCGACATTCATTGCATTTAACGCCTAAGCAAAAAGAACGCCGTACAAAATTTTATACTAAAATAAAAGTAGAAAGGGAATGCTACTAGAACTATGGTGGCAATCCATGTAAGCAGATCATGTTTGTGTTGTGTCGACATAAGGGTATACTGCAAAGCCAGTCAACTCAAATACAATTATTGTCTCAATCTCTTTGACACACTTGATCAAAAGATTAACCAGTTGACACAACACTAACTCATGTTGCATGATTAAATATCAGGTTGATGAGTCAACACAAGTATATGACCTGTCATAACATGAGATTAACTCACTCACATGAAATCAACCCACCAACATGACACAAGATATCCTCAAATTTTCACAGAATCTATTTGCATATTGCAATAATTCATCAATAAATTATTATCATATCAAATTAAAAAACGTGGAAATAGCCAATGGAATTCATTGTTTTAAAATTTTAATTGTGAAGAGTGTGAAGGGATATTATTTTAGTTAATGGTGTCTAAATGTGTCACATATAATTCATTTCAACTCCACCAACCTGTTAATTTGAATGGGCTATAGGGGTCAATTGCATTGTTTGGTGGGTTGGACTCGCATATGACAATAAGTCGTGTCTCAAGGTCGACTTGAAATTGACCCTGGGCACAATTAGTCTCGATCCACACTTGCTAATTTTGTTAGAGATAACAAGGAAATATCCCTATATTAGAGATAATTAGGTTATTTCCATTGATTTTCTATATCTCTCGTCATCATGCATATATCTAGGATATTCTCCATGTTTTTTTTTTCTTTTATAGTGCATATCTTTAATTGATTATCTTGTTACTTAGATGATATTCTAATAAAATCTATTCGTGTGCTGCATCATTATGAGACATACAAAAATATAGGAAAAATTATCAAAAAAATTCTAAACGTATTGTATTAATACCAGTTTAATCCTAAATTTTTGATTCAACTAGACCAATTTAATCATAATCTTTTTCATTGATACCAATTGAGTCATCCGGACAATTTAGGTAGGAATTTATTGACGCGGATGCTGGTCATCTTATGTGGCAATTCTAGCATTGGGGATATTTTTAAATTTTATTTATTTATTTTTATTAATTAATTTTTTTAATTTTCATTTTTTTTTCTCTTTTTTGTATTTTTTTCCCCTTTGTCAGTTGCCAGCCTCGTTGATTCGAATCACCCAGCCAACCTTTGGCAAGGGCTAGATGAGGTTGCCCACAATAGATCAGTGGTCGCCTTGCCAAGGCCTCGCCCAAGGCTGATGAGTGGTCACCTTCCCTTGCCATCATTGGCAGACAGCGACCTCCACGACCATCACTGAAGCCGGCAATTGGTAGAGGGAAATAAGGAAAAAATAAGGAAGAGAAAGGAAAGAAAAAAAAAAAGAAACAAAAATAAGAAAAAGAGAAGAAAAAGAAAATGAGAAAGAAAATAATAAAATAATGAAAATTCGAAAAACATTATTAAAAATTAAATAAAGTGTCCATTTCAACACTAGCTATCCCATTTGAGATAGTCGGCATTCAAGTTAGCAAGTTTTAGCTTAAATTGGCCGGTGGACTTAATTTGCACAAATATGAAAATGTTCAGGATTAATTTAGCTAAATTGAAAGTTTAGAATTATGTTGATACCAATATAATAGGTTTATGATCTTTGTTATACTTTTCCCTAAAACTATACAAGTATTATACAATTAATTTTTCCACAATAATCTTATCTTGATATTTTTTGGAATCGTATCAAAGTGTAGCGTTAGATTTTTTCATCAAATAAAACTCATTGGCTTTTGATATGCCAACGAAAAGTGCGAATGATACGCTCTTTTCCTCTGAAGCTGAGTAAACCACTCACGATTTTTCTTCTTTTTAACTTGGGATATGTTCAGCAGAAGTCCTAAAACTTGTCAAGAAAGTGCAATTGAGTCCTAAAACTTACAAAAAGTGCAATTAAGTCCTAAAACTTGTTAAGTTGGTTCAATTCAGTCCTAAAGTTAACGCCGTCAAAAAAGATAACGGAATTGCTGACGTGGTGCTGACGTAATATTTTAAATGAATTTTTTTTATTATATATATGGCTTTTTAAAATTATTTTTATTCAAAATCTTTAAAAATAAGATAAAAAATTAAAAAGGAAAAACTAAATTTATTTAAAAAACAAAACTATTAAAAATAAAAATAAAAAAGGCCGGTGGAGCTTCCGCGGCTGCCCATCGCCGAAGGGGCCGGCGACGGCTGCCGGAGGGGACGGCGATGGTCGCCGGCCTTGGGCGGGGTGGCCGGCCCTCGCCCAGGCGAGGTCTCGTCGGCCCTAGGTGAGGGCCGGCCACCCCCGCTAGGTCGGGCGAGGACGCCCAGATCTGGGTACGCCACCCCCCGCGAGGGCCGGCCAAGCCTCGTGGGGGGCCGGCGACCATCGGCCTGGGGTCGGCGATGCTCGCCTAAATCTGGGCGAGTAGGCGTCGTCTGACGAGGCCTTGTCGGACGAGTCCGAGGGGGAGGAGTAGCCGCAGCTCGACGAGCCGACCAACGAGGAGGACAAGGAGGAGCTCGAGGCCGTTGCTTGCTCCACCAGCTTCACCAATGAGGACGATGCCGCCCTCGCCGCCGCCGACGACGAGAATGGCGAGGCCGAGGAGAAGGAGGACCATGAGGTTCGGTTGCTTGGCGCCTAGATCTGGGCGAGCATCGCCGACCCCAGGCGAGGGCCGGCGAGGCCTCGCCCGAGGCGGGCGAAGACCGGCCACCTGCCCAGGGCCAGCGACCGTCACCGGCCCATCCGGCGGCCATCGTCGGCCCCTCCGGCGATGGGCGGCGGAAAAAGCTCCACCGATAGCCTTTTTTGTTTTTATTTTTAATAGTTTTGTTTTTTTAAAATAAATTTAGCTTTTCCTTTTTAATTTTTTATCTATTTTTAAATATTTTTAATAAAATAATTTTAAAAAGCCATATATATAATAAAAAATTCATTTAAAATATTACGTCAGCGCCACGTCAGCAATTCCGTTAACTTTTTTAACGGTGTTAACTTTAGGACTGAATTGAACCAACTTGATAAATTTTAGGATTTAATTGCACTTTTTGTAAGTTTTAGAACTCAATTGCACTTTCTTGACAAGTTTTAAAACTTCTGCTGAACATATCCCTTTTAACTTTACGGGGGCGTTTTTCTAGTGAAGAAGGGTTTCCTTCTATTAAAGCCTGAGACCTGCGACGTACCGTCACCTTGAAGTGAAGTCCAAGAGTCAACAACGTTCGACACAGGTACTCATGTGGAGTACCGCATAAATCACAACTCCTGCAATGTAAGAAGCTCTCCTCCTTCTCCTTCTTCGCAATTTGAGTGTCGTCTAAGAAAGAAGTAACGTCCGTGTTGTTTGCAAAAGTTGATCGTGCAGAAGTAGCAGTCGCAATGAAAAGAAATGGATGCACAAAATGATGTTAATCGGGGAGAATTCACATGGAAAATCAGCTACTTCACTGAGCAGGATGCGAAAATGTTTTACTCTGAAGCATTCACAGTTTCTAGTTGTAAAGGGTATTTCAATTTTTTTACTTTTTATTTTTCTGTTTTTGCGTTGTTTCAAGTGATTCTTGCGTCTTCCGATACTTTATGAGCAGGAGAATTCTGGTATACCCCAAAGGGAATGGGTCGGACCATTTGTCGCTTTTTCTCGGTGTCCCTGATTCTGCGACGTTGCCGTGCGGGTGGACCATAGCTGCCAAGTTCAGCTTGGGTGTGATTGATCAAGTCAATGATGTTCGCTCTATTAGAAGGGTTTGTTCTTGAATTCGATTGATTTTTTTTTTTAAATTTTATTTTGGAATCTCTCTCTCTCTCTCTCTTTAAATGTGAGCATCTAATAGGTTTCTCTCTGATTGATTGTGCGCATTTAGATTTTAAAAGAATTCGGTGTTATGACACGACTGAGAGGAAGAGTTTTAGATGATAAAAGAATAGGCGATAAGAAGTGCAAATATGGAGCTGAGGGAGAAAATAGTTTTTCTGTATCTCACTCGTTAGACCTCTCGAAGGCGGTTGTTACTGATTAAGGAATTTAGCAAGTTAAGTTTGTAAGCCACTGGTCCAGTAGATGGAGGAGTTGAGATTTGACTGCATCTAATATGATCTCTATGTTGGTCCACAAAAAAGGGAGGAGCCACAATCTAGCTTCTAGGATAGTTACGTCCAGAGGTCTTAAAACTGTCGTGCATTGTCAGTTTCATTTTTGTATGAATTTGGTTGCTTAAGCTGATCATGGGGAGGTGTTTGCTTCTTCTGTTGCTAATATTTTGCTTGACGAACAATACAAAATTCTAGTTCTTGACAGTCTCCAATGTTTCTTACACATAACATGCTCTGGTGTTGAAAATAAGTTGTTGAATTTGTCACCGTCTCCTTAATTCCGCAGAGGGGCAAAATGGTTTCACTGCAAGAGAGAAAAACTGGGGTTTCAAAAGTTTCATTCCATTGACCGAGCTTCATAACCGTACTGGGAGATGCCTATCATGACACTTTGGTGATTAAAGCTGAAGTTTGCATCTTGACGGTTACTTCTCCGGTGAACATTCAGCCAGCTAGACCAACTGATAAGTTTGACTCCTATTTTACTGGTCTGCATGAATTTGTCAATGGTGCTGAGACTCATGGCGTTAGAGTAGGAGCAAGTTCGTGCAAATCAAGATGGTGCTTTGATGGCTGAAATTCCTAGCTTAGAAGAAGTTGAGAAGGCTAAGCAGTCGTTGAAGGAATGCCTTTCTGATCTCTTTAAATTGAATATGAAAGAGAGGCTATCTGAGGCACTATTGACTTTAAGCTTGGCCAGAATTGGATTATCATCAGAGCAAAAGATAGCAATTGACACATCAGGCCAATCATCCGACTTCTTAGCATTTGAGCAGGACAATGCTGAGTTTGAGCTGCATGAACTTCAAAAGGATCAAAGGTTCTCTGCTATGAAGAAGAGCCAGGAGACTCACATCTTGTATAAGCAATTAATGGATGACCTCATCAAGGAAGAGAAAGAGCTCAAGAGAAAGACATGGGAAGTGAAGTCTAGGAAGGACAAGCTTCTCTCAGACTGGGAGATTTTGCTGGTCGAGTCTGAAGAAGCGAAGTTGGTCTACAAAGATGAGCAGAAGAAAGTAGCAGAGGCTGAGGAAAAGAAGAGAATAGGAGAAGAAAGAATGTCTAGATCAACCACTGCTTGGTCAAATTTGAAGGCCCAAGTCTCTTATAACTTTAAGATTACAAATAGGCTATGAGCAATTGGTCGCTTAAGTATGGAAACTGCGTTTTAGCTTGACTTTTTGTTGGCCAATTTTCAGCAAAACAACTGCTTAGAGTGGGTTATGTGGCTGATCTCCTATCTTGTTCGTTTAGTCAGCATATATATATAGTCAGTTCTTGATGTCTTAATATGGATTGCGTTGTTATCGTTCCGTCAGTTATGTGGATAATCGCTTTGTTTCTTCACATAAAACCTTCTTGGTATGACTCCGTATTGGGTGGCTCTAGCGATATGGATGTTCTTATACACTTCTCATGAGGCAGAGCCTATGGATTTTAATTATAGTCTCGTGGATTTGTGTTAGGAGAGTTTACCCTGTCCTAAGTAAGGGATTGTCCCCTTGCAATTGAGTTTGGAATCACAAAACTGAAATAGCTAGTACGAGTACCTAGAGGGGGGGTGAATAGGTATATAAAAAATTTCTGCTTGCACGATATTTAAACAATTAGAGAATTTGCAACAGTTAAAAATTCAATCGCAAGACTGAGTAAGGGAAAGAGAGAATTGAACACTCGGTTTATAGTGGTTCGGCTTGATTCAAGCCTACGTCCACTCTTCTGCACTGACAGCCGATTGGCTGGATTCCACTATGATCAAAGAGTTGTTACAGTGTTGATCTTCCTTGATTTCTAGGTGTAGATGATCTACCACACTCACTCAAGGCGTCACCAAGTATAAACACTCTCAGTATACAATTTCGCTCAGTCTCAACTAACAATCAAGGATCTTCAGACTCTGGAATTTTTCTATCGATCACACACTTAAACCAACTAGAACGTCTTCCTTTTATACTCCTTCATGCCATCATAGCCGTTGGCACTTACCAAAGGAATTCCTCCAATCTACCCGTTGGACGGAATCAATCAAGAAGATCATCCGAGCTATTTAAGGAATCTGATGATAGCCCATCAATCCTGTTCGCCCATACAATCAGGATCTCGGTTTCCAAGAATAGAATAATCCAAGATTATTTCGTCGACCATCGGATCTTCAATGAATCAAAGAATCCGAAATGATTATCCAACCGAAGCATCTATTCCAGAGGATAGGATCAAATCCTCAACCATAAACCTTGGCTTTAGATTTCCTTCAACACTGGATTAAAAAGACTGTCAGTGAGAATAATTTTGAGTCTTGAGTCTTGAGTCTTGAGATTACAAAGTCTTGAGACTATAAAGTCTTGAGACTTTAACTATCGATATCCAGACTTAGACTGATAGAAATGTTTTGTCAGCTTCAAAATATTCTGGAAAGATTTCTCCAACAATCTCCCCCTTTTTGATGGTGACAAAACTTTCTTGAAGATTTGAACAACTTTGACCTGCAAAAACATTTCTCAAGCAATATGACTAACTCATAAAGATTAATAAACAACCAGACTCTGCATCCACAGCAAATTGGTTAGTCTTTCATGAGTAATACCATGTAACAATACTTGATATAAATGCAACCAGTCAAGCATCAAAATCCACAGCCAATTCAGTCTAACACTCAAGTTCAAGTTCTCAAGTCATACTCAAAAATAAACACAAAAGTCAAATAAAGTTTTAAAATAATGTTTGTTCAAATAGGTTCTCCCCCTTTTTGTCATCATTAAAAAGAGGGTGAGAAAGGAGTCATGTCTGCTTGGGAATGCACACGATCTGGAAATCCCCAATGGACTAGACTACTCCTTCGAGCTTCTTCAGATCTTCTCGCAGATGAGCTACCTCTTCTCTCTTGGCATTGGCTTGAAGTTGCAGAGCGAGGTCTTTGAATTTATCTTCCAGAGAGACTGAAGATGCTTGTCTAGCATGCTTCAAAGCTTGGATTTCACAGTCCAGAATATATATCTGGTTACGCATTTCCAGAAGAATATTCATGATACTACGAAGATCTGCAGAATCATCCGTCTGTGTACTGGCATTGGCTTTCTCAGATGGTGTGTGTGCAGACGATGGCGCTTCTGAACGGTCTGGCAGATTTGGAATCGACGTATCATCTTCTTCAGGCAATTGAGAGACCTGAACTTCTTCTGGGTCTTCTGGAGATTGTCTTGGATCTTCAGCAGCATGAGGTGGAGACCTCTCTTGCTCGCTAACTCCCCCTGTCTCTAGGACATCGAAAGGGGAAGAGTGATGGTCATGCTCTTGATTTCCCTTCTCTCCAGATTTATCAGCAGACTGTTCTTTTTCTTCTTCTCCTTCTTCCTCAACTTCTTTCTCCTTCTCTCTGTGTTCTTCTTCTTCTCTGCTCTGCTGAAGTTCTGTCGAATAAGACACAGAACGTCTTGTTCTTGTCAGTGCTGGAATAGTAGGATCTTCATCATCTTCATCCTCATCCTCATCCTCAAGGATAAGAGTTCTTTTCCTCTTTTTCGATGAAGCACCATTGGCCTTCTTTCCTTTCCCTTTTGAAGCAGACTGGACTGGAGATTTTACTTTGAATTTCTCCATTGCCTTAGAGAGTTCTTGCAGACGCATCTTCATTAACATTTTCAACCCTACCACCATCTTATCACACGTTCGAACACAAAAAGTATGTGGCAGTTCAATATTCAGATGTCTGAAGATCTTGGTCACCAGACCAGGATAAGGCAATTGTCCTTTGTCTTTTGACACTGCTCTGTACATATGGAAAAGAATAGTGTGCGGGAGAGAAAACTTCCGTCCTGAGTTGATCGCATACATCAATTTTGCTTCAGAAAGAGACACAGAAGTCTTTGAAGTAGACTTAGGTCTGAGACAATTGATCACAATCTTGTGAAGCATAATGTTGATGGCATTCATCCTGGAATAGATAATTTTCTTATCTACATCCCTATCTTTGACAAGATCCAGAGTAGTTCGAGCAGGTGAGACTTTGATTGGGAGATAGCGTCCCCGTTCAACTCCAACTATGTCTGCCAACATATTCACATCTACCACATAGACTTTGTCTCGAACACTGAATGAAATTCTATTCGCATCCAAAAAGCTAAGATTTGAATAGAAATAAGCGGTCAGATGATCATACCCGTCTGTAGAGTCAGAGCAGAAAGTCTCCAGTTGAAGCAAATTCAACTTCTCTCTTAGGTTCAAGTTGATGGAATCCAGGAAGTCAAAATCGACACTTCTAGGGTTGATTACCCCTCTTTTCAACAGACTGTAATACACTTTTTCCTGATCCTTGGATTTGAACAAATCCATCCGATTTCCTTTCACCTTTGCCGCCACACCCATTCTAGGTTTAAATTCAAGGAACATTTTGTCATCATCGTTCCCGTCAATCAGATTTTGTCCTGGCATACGAGGATCTCTTGGAATGTTCGCAAGTGCTTCCTCTGCTTTTCCTTTCGGGGCAATTCCCCATTCCTCCATTTTCTTCAGAAAAAGATACTCATTCCCATAATTTTTGTCCTTAAGGAAGTCATCTATGTAGTTCAATGGAGTACCTGTGCTTTTCAATGCACAATAAAGTTTATACAAAAAGGAGGGCTTTTGAACTCTTACTGGGTCGGCATCCTCGATTATCTCTTCTTCCAGATTATGACTTGCACTTTGTGGGGCAGGAGATGCTGAATGACGTGGAGGAGAGCGAATCGGACTTTGTCGCTGACTAGGTAAGTCTTCTTCCTCAGTGAGATTGAAATGAGTCGGTCCCTTCTTCATTCTTTGTGGTCCCCTGTTTGTGATTCTAGATGATTTCCTCGAAGACGACATCTTTCTTTGTCTATTGGAGGATTCCTTCACTTGCTTTCCCAAGAAAAATGACCACTTTCTCGATGATGAACAAAGAGTAGAAACAGTATCGAGAGGATAGTGCTTTTTAGGGTTTTGAAGATTGGGGAAAAGAAAAACTGTATATATATAACTCAGTTTTTGAAAAAGGAAGTTCAATCGATGCAAGGAAAGTGAACGATTACTTCTTTTCAAAATCGATAACTGCCAAAATTATTAAACAAAAGATCGTACCTTTTCGAGTTAATATAACTAAATGACAATTAGTACCTTTTAGATGAAATACGACTTACAGTCTATAGCCATGAATGATTGAGTCTCAGGATTTAGAGTCTAAGAGATCAGAGTCTTAGAGTTGGTGAGTCTCTAGACTTTAACTTCTTCAAGCTTCAAAATGTTGAGTCTCGAGCGAATAAAGTCGAACTGATTCTTCTCCAAAGGCTTTGTGAATATGTCCGCTAGTTGACTTTTTGAATCAACAAATTAAATCGAGATTTCTCCGTTTTGAATATGATCTCTAATAAAGTGATGACGAATCTCAATATGCTTTGCTCTTGAATGAAGGATTGGATTTTTGGTGAGATTGATAGCGCTGGTGTTGTCACATCTGATTTCTGTCCATGAGTCTTCAATGCCAAAGTCTTGTAGCTGTTGTTTTATCCATAGAATTTGCGAACAGCAGCTTCCAAGAGCTACATACTCTGCTTCTGTCGTTGAAAGAGCTACAGTGCTTTGCTTCCTCGAAAACCAAGACACCGTTCTGTTTCCAAGTAGTTGACAAGTTCCAGAAGTGCTCTTTCTATCGACTCTGCAACCGGCTAGATCTGCATCTGAGTATCCTAGAAGATTAAAGTCTCCCCTCTTTGGATACCAAAGACCGATGCTTGAAGATGAAGCAACGTATTTGATTATTCGTTTCACGGCAATGAGATGTGATTCTCTAGGATCTGATTGAAACCTTGCACAGATACAAACACTAAACAAAATATCAGGTCTAGAAGCAGTAAGATAAAGAAGTGAACCGATCATGCTCTTGTACAGCTTTTGATCTACTTTCTTCCCTTCTTCATCCTTGTCTATCTTCTGAGAACATGACATTGGTATGTCGATCTTTTTGCACTTTTCCAATCCAAACCTTTTGACAAGATCATTCGCATATTTTTCTTGATGGATGAAAGTTCCTTCCTTCATTTGTTTCACTTGGAGTCCAAGAAAGAATGTTAACTCTCCCATCATACTCATTTCAAATTCATCCTGCATGGACTTAGAAAATTTCTTGCAAAGACTTTCATTAGAGGATCCAAAAATAATGTCATCAACATATATTTGAACAAGTAACAAGTTTTTGTTTTCCTTTTTGATAAACAAAGTAGTATCTACTTTACCTTTGACAAAACCATTTTGTAATAAAAACTTACTTAGTCTGTCGTACCAAGCTCGAGGTGCTTGCTTTAGACCATACAGAGCCTTTTTCAGTCTGAAGACTAAGTCTGACTTCTTTGGGTCTTCAAATCCAGGCGGTTGTTCCACATAAACTTCCTCATGGATAAATCCATTTAGGAAAGCACTTTTGACGTCCATTTGGAATAACCTGAAATTTTTGTAACAAGCAAACGCAAGTAATAGACGAATAGCTTCTAACCTTGCAACGGGTGCGTAAGTCTCGTCATAGTCTATTCCTTCTTCTTGCGTATATCCTTTGGCCACGAGTCTTGCTTTGTTTTGTACGACTTTTCCTTTTTCGTTCATTTTGTTCCTGAATACCCATTTGGTTCCAATAACGGTTTTACCTTTTGGTTTAGATGTCAATTCCCAGACATCATTGATGTTGAACTGTCTGAGCTCTTCTTGCATAGCTTCGATCTAGCTTTCATCAGATAAGGCTTCTTCTATGCTTTTTGGTTCAATTTCAGAGATGAGAGCCACAGCACTAGATTCTTCATGCCTTTTTGATCTGGTGCGGATTCCTTCATTAAGTTCGCCAATAATAAGATCTTTGGGATGACTGGATTTGTGCTTCCAGTTACCAGGTTGATGATCTCTTTCTTTATTTGATTCTCCATGAGCGTCTTGATGATGGTCTTCCAGAATCTGAGATGCTTCTTGAGATGTAGACATTTGAAGATCTAGAGCGGATTCAGTCTCTTCGTACTGAGTCTGGCTGGATTCATCTTGCACTAAGTCTTGGAATTTGACATTCATTGATTCTTCCACAGACTGGCTTTTTTTGTTGTAGACTCTGTAGGCTTTGCTTGATGTAGAATATCCAAGGAAGATGCCTTCATCTGATCTTTCTTCAAACTTACCAACTCGATCATTTGCATTTTTCAAAATAAAGCATTTGCAACCGAACACATGAAAGTATGAAACAATAGGCTTCTTACATTTGAACAATTCATAGGGGGTTTTATCAAGAATAGGTCTTAGAAAGACTCTATTTATAATATAGCAAGCAGTTGAAACAGCTTCAGCCCAAAATCGTGAAGAAATTTTACTTTCAATTAAAAGTGTTCTAGCCATTTCTTGAAGAGATCTATTCTTTCTTTCCACAACTCTATTTTGCTCTGGAGTATACGGAGAGGAAAACATGTGATTAACACCAGATTTATCACAGAATCTCGTAAAATCTTGATTTTCAAATTCACTTCCATGATCTGTTCTTATACTAGAAATAGCACATCCTTTTTCATTTTGAACCTTTTTAGCAAACTTTTCAAAGTACGAAAAGGTTTCTGATTTATTTGCAAGAAAATATACCCAGGTAAAACGAGAGTAATCATCTACAATTACTAGACAATATTTCTTACCTCCAATGCTCTGGGCTCTTGTTGGTCCAAAGAGATCCATATGAAGCAACTGCATTATATGATTAGTAGATACATGATTTATTTGCTTAAATGAATTTCTTACCTGCTTTCCCAGAATGCATGGAGTGCATAAGTCAGACTTTTGGTATGGCAGTTTAGGTAGACCTCGAACAAGCTGCTTTGAAGAGATTTTGGCTAATTGCTTCTTGTTGATATGGCCAAGTTTTCTGTGCCATAGAATTGCTTCATCTTGAATTGAGATTAAGCATTGTTCTTCATTTGGATTTACATCAAGGAGGTAGATTTTTCCATGCCTTCGACCCATGAAAGACTGAGTCGAATCTTTGCTAATTCCAGAACATATGCCTTCTTGAAAGAAGATCTTGTAACCAGTATCACACAATTGGCTAATGCTGAGTAGATTGTAGTTGAGTCCTTCCACTAGAGAGACATTGCTTATTGTGAGATTTCCAATTTTTGCAGTTCCGAATCCCACAATACTTCCTTTGCTATTTCCTCCGAATGAAACTTTTCCACCATTTACTTTAATAAGCTTTATGAAACATTTTGAGTCTCCTGTCATGTGTCTTGAGCATCCGCTGTCAAGATACCACTTTACCTTCTTTTTGACAGAGACCTGCATTCAAAAAAAAGTCTCAAGCTTTCTTTGGTACCCAAATTTTCTTGGGTCCTTTGGTGTTAGTAGGATGAGCATTATTAGGCCATACTCTCGTAACAGGCTTCCAAACCATAGGACACTCTTTTTCAAAATGATCCTGACTGTTACACTTAGAACATCTTAAAGCATTTTGACCTACAGGCTTTACAAAAACTCTTTTGAAATGATTTTTATAAGCCTCTCTCGATGGTCTTTTCTTAATTCTTTCTTTTACTTTCGGAAAATCAATCAAAGGGATTGTTTCAGCTGTCATACCTAGACCCGACTTATTGAAGTAAGGTCTTTGGATTGAAAGGACTTTTTCAAGTTTTTCGGACCCTATTGAAAATTTCTTTGAAATATTTGATAAATCAGTTTTTAAGAAAGCATTTTCTTTTGAAAGATTGTCTTCACTCTCTTTAAGAGTAGAAACATTCAAGTCTAAATTTTTTACCTTTTCTTCTAAAATGTTTTCCTTTTGTTTTAAAATTGAGTTTTCCTTTTTGAGTTCGGAAATCTTTTTAAGAGAAGTCTTAAGACTAAAACATAACTCATCAATATATTTAGAGACTTTGACAGGGATTTTATAATCACTTACCTCAAATTCACTGTCTGAGTCTGATCCAGAGTCTGAGTCTGATTGCGCCATTAGACACAGGTTGGCATATTCCTCATCACTCTCTTCACACTCTGTATCGCTCCAGGTTTCGGCTTTAAGAGCTTTTCGAAATTTCTCAGCTTTTCCTCTTTTCTTTTTCAGAAGAGGACAGTTGGGTCTGATGTGTCCCTTCTTTTTACATTCGAAGCAAACTACATCTTTATTTGGTTCCTCATCATCAACAGACTTGGTCTGCTGTCTCTGAAAACTTTGTTTCTTTGGGATGAACCTTCTGCCTTTTCTATTTAGTTTTCTGAATCTTCTTATCATGAGGGCGAGCTCCTCATCATCCATATCATCTTCAGAATCTGCATCATCAGAATCATCATTTGATTTTAGTGCAATAGATTTCTTACCTCTTGGATCTTCGTCTTCATTCATTCGTTCCACTTCGTAAGACTGAAGAGTTCCAATCAGTTCGTCTACAGATAATGGCACGATTCTTTGCGTCTCTCTTATTGAAGTCTTTATATGATTCCAATCCTTGGAGAGTCCACGTAGAAGCTTGTTCACCTTCATGGGATCAGAAATTTTTTGTCCTTGGTTCTCAAGACCATTGACAATATCTGTAAAACGACTAAACATGTCAGTTATAGATTCTCCTGGTTTCATTTTGAAGGATTCATATTGACCAAGAAGAATGTTAATTCTGGTCTCTTTCACTCGATCTGTCCCTTCATAAGTGATATGTAACCTGTCCCAGACTTCTTTTGCTGTAACACAAGAAGATATTTTGTTATATTCAGTTGGTGACAAAGCACAATATAAAGAATAAATTGCTTTAGCATCGAGTGCTTGTCTCTTGTTTATTTCTTCTTGAGACATTCCGCTGGTTTCAACAGTTTCTTTCCCTCTTTCAGAGTTTGATGCAGCAGCAGGAGTGATTCCTTTTTCCACTACGTCCCATTCCAGAGGATCCTTTGATCGTAGGAAAGCTTTCATCTTGTTCTTCCAGATGTTGTAATCCTTTCCATCGAAGTAGGGAGGTCTGGTATTGCTTTGCCCCTCCATCAGCCCCGGTGCTAGCATACTAGCCATGGATCTTTTACTATGAAGTAAAACACTTCAAACAAAGTAAGAACACGGGCTCTGATACCAATTGAAATAGCTAGTACGAGTACCTAGAGGGGGGGTGAATAGGTATACAAAAAATTTCTCGAGGCTTGCACGATATTTAAACAATTAGAGAATTTGCAACAGTTAAAAATTCAATCGCAAGACTGAGTAAGGGAAAGAGAGAATTGAACACTCGGTTTATAGTGGTTCGGCTTGATTCAAGCCTACGTCCACTCTTCTGCACTGACAGCCGATTGGCTGGATTCCACTATGATCAAAGAGTTGTTACAGTGTTGATCTTCCTTGATTTCTAGGTGTAGATGATCTACCACACTCACTCAAGGCGTCACCAAGTATAAACACTCTCAGTATACAATTTCGCTCAGTCTCAACTAACAATCAAGGATCTTCAGATTCTGGAATTTTTCTATCGATCACACACTTAAACCAACTAGAACGTCTTCCTTTTATACTCCTTCATGCCATCATAGCCGTTGGCACTTACCAAAGGAATTCCTCCAATCTACCCGTTGGACGGAATCAATCAAGAAGATCATCCGAGCTATTTAAGGAATCTGATGATAGCCCATCAATCCTGTTCGCCCATACAATCAGGATCTCGGTTTCCAAGAATAGAATAATCCAAGATTATTTCGTCGACCATCGGATCTTCAATGAATCAAAGAATCCGAAATGATTATCCAACCGAAGCATCTATTCCAGAGGATAGGATCAAATCCTCAACCATAAACCTTGGCTTTAGATTTCCTTCAACACTGGATTAAAAAGACTGTCAGTGAGAATAATTTTGAGTCTTGAGTCTTGAGTCTTGAGATTACAAAGTCTTGAGACTATAAAGTCTTGAGACTTTAACTATCGATATCCAGACTTAGACTGATAGAAATGTTTTGTCAGCTTCAAAATATTCTGGAAAGATTTCTCCAACAAAAACAAGTATACTAACTGGTAATTACGAGTGTTCCAACAAGGAAAGAGCCACAAACAAGTGTTGGGGACGTTATCGGCAATTATAGAAGAAAAACAATTGACGCTTTCAATTTCTCCAAACGAACAGAAATGAAAGAAATTTTAGTTTCGGTTGTGAGGTCCAGAACATAATGCTATATCCACAGTTCTCTGGAAAAAGGGCTTTTCCATGGATTTTCTTGTTGGTGTTTTTGGGCACAAAACAATTGTTGGGTTAGGAACTTTTGAGTTTGGAACTGCATATAATCAAATGCACTCGGGCTCTCGTTTCATTGGGCGATGTTCACTTTGTTTAACGAGAATAATAAATGACCTAAAACACAATCTTGCTCTAAGGGGCCTCTTATTCTTAGAGGTTTTGGCCAAAGTAAACTTTTGTGTCTAAGCTAGGAGTAGACTCGAACCATAAATTCATATCCAATGTAAAATCATAGTACACATAACAGTGGCATTCGACCAGTGATGCAAACCGATGACACCATAGAGTCTATTTTGAATGAACTTCTATTATGAGGAGGACTTCTAAGGAAGATGAGAACTTTCTTGTAACATATGCTTGTAGAATTGTAAAACTAAGAGAAGTAGATGGTTGGAAAGATGATCCTGGGAAATTAATATGAAAACACCACGTTTTTCGAGTTTTGAAGAATGAGTGAAGAATGAGACAAGGCATTCTCACACAAGACATTTTTTATTATTTGGAAACCCTTGATAGGGAAGAGTTTTCTTTAACAGCCATGGCTCGGCTCTTTCTGAGGGATTAAATCCGTTAATTCTTATTAGGAGGATTTAAAACTAGGGCGGCGAAACTCCCGTCTTGTATAAGTAGTTGATGGAGGATATTACCAAGGAGAGAGAGAGAGAGAGAGAGAGAGAGAGAGAGAGAGAGAGAGAGAGAGAGAGAGAGAGAGAGAGAGAGAGAGAGAGAGAGAGAGAGAGAGAGAGCTCACAAGAAAGATGGAGAAAGTGAGGCGTAGGGAGGACAAACTCCTCTCGGACTCAGGGAATTTCGTTGGTCGAGTTGGATGAAGCAAAGTCGGGCTATGAGAAGGAGCGGAAGTTACTAGCGGAGGCTGAGGAAAAGAAGAGAGTAGCCGAGGAAAGAATGTCCGGATCAACCACTGCTCGGTCCGATTTGAAAGCTTTATTCTATTAAAAACTTCAGTGGTCATTCGTTTTGAGGTACAAAAAACTATTTTCTGGCAAAATTATCGCCAGACTATGTTAATTCGGACAGAATATTAGGCCAAATATCTGCATTTATAGTCAGATTCTAATTATCTTTTGATGTAATGCGTGGTGGTTGTAAATTTTTTGCTCTTGGAACTTGGGAACAGAGTGATTTGTTTCTATTGGTGTTAGTGTTTTGGAACTTCAGAATAGAGTGCTCTGTTTCATTGGTGTCGGATTCATTTAATCAAATTATTGTATAACCTCTCTTATTTTAATGGGTTTTGAAGTCATTTGAACAATTGATTTTAGTGAGGCGGTAATGCTTACCCACAATTAAATGACAAAGTTATCCCATTTTCATTACAATTTATTGATTAGGATTTCTTTTATTGCATTTAGGTTAGATGTATCTCATTGGTTACATTATTTGTATAATGTTTTTGCTGATGCTATAAATAATACTGAAAAAAAGATGCTTATTCACATGGAAATTTCTATTTTTCTTGGCAATACACCATAGAATAGCCTCCATCTTATGGGAAATCTTCTTTTTTATTCATAGATTACTAAATTGGATTTGATAATTGATTGTGTTAGGATAACAATAGCACGTTCTTAATAAATTTCAGGACTTGATTATATTTTTTTTTAAAGTTTTACGATTTAAATATATTTTTATGATAATTTTTAGGATTAGATTGCGCTTATTTCTTTTGTCTTTTCGCTTTTCAATCATACCTCCTGTACAATAACGGCACTTCCAACATAACGTCGCCTCGTAGTCAAAGGGTAACAACTTTCCACACAAGTACTCCTGTGGGGGTACCTCTTAATTTTTCCACCTCCAGTAATGAAAGACACTGAAGTGACGTATGGGGAATAAAAAAGGGCATGTTATAGTGCGGAATCTTCGACAAATCAACTGGGAAAAAACATATCAATAGAGCTGATCATTTGGCGATTCTTTTCTGATTTGTTTTTAATCAATTTCCATGTAGATCACATTACAAATTGTTATTTTTATCTCTGACGTTTCTTTTGACTCAATGCTCTGTTTTCTTGGTGGATTACTCTCCTCCTCCTCCTTCGCAATCCGAGTGTCGTCTAAGAAGAAAGATCAGTCATATTTGCGAAAGATGATTATGCAGAAACAGCAGCCAAATAAGAAAATAAAAATGGATATCGCTGACGTGCAAAATGACGTCAATCCAGGAGAATTCACGTGGATAATCAGCAACTTCACATGGCAGAGTGCGGAGAAGCTTTACTCCGAAGCATTCACAGTTTCTGGTTGTAAATGGTACTTCAATGTCTTTTCTATTTCTTTTATTCTTCTCATTTTTCTATAAATGCAGTTGTTTCTCGATGATCGCATGTCGTCGTGTTGCCAAGTGATTCTTGCGTCATCCGATCCTTCTTGTTCAGGATAATTGTAGCATACCCCAAGGGGAAATACTCGGCCCATTTGTCGCTGTACCTCCAAATCCCTGGTAGGGGGGGACCAGAAAAGCCAAGTTCAGCTTCAGTGTGATCGATCAAATCGATAATGTTCACTCTATTACAGCAGGTTTGTTCTTAAATTGGATTGATTTTCGTAGGAATCTTTTGCTTTTGATCTAAAGTGTATGAGAGGATTCTCTCTGAGTGAGCATGCATCTTGATCTTGAGAAATCGGTGTCACCACTTGAAAAAAAAAAGTACGAGCCTAGATGAGAAAAGAATAAGTGAGAAGAAATAAAAAGAGATATATTGAGTTGAGAGAATATGTTTTCTGTATTTCCTTTGATAAACCTCTCAAAGGCGGGTAAGCTTCTAGCATGCGCACACAATGATCCAAATGTTACTGATTAAGGAATTTAGCTAAGTTTGTAAGCAACTGGTCCAGAGGATGGAGGAGTTGAGGCTTGACTGCACCTACATGATCGTCGACCTAAATTTAAGATTATTTCGTCTGGTGATCTTAAAGATGTCATGCATCGTCAATTTATTGACCTTTTTTGAAAATTTGATTGCTGAAGCTGATCATGTGAAGGTGTTCACTTTTCTGGACAATATGACATTCTAGTTCCTGGTCTAATGTTTCTTCCACTTATCATACTCTGGTGTTGTAAACAAGTTTTTGAATTCATCAGTGTCTTCTGAATTCTGCAGAGATGAAACACAAGTTCAATGCCAGAGAGAGTGAACAGGGTTTCAAAAGGTTCATTACATTGAGGGAGCTTCATAATCATACTAGGGGATACATAGCAAATAACTCTTTGATGATTAAAGCCAAAGTTCGTGTCTCAAAAGTTACTCCTCCAGGGAATCTTCAGCCAGCTAGACCTACTGATAAGTTTGACTCCTATTTTACTGGTCTGGAGGAATTCGTCAATGCTGCTGAAACTAATGATGTTAATGCAGGATCAACTTCAAGCCACCATGATGGTGCTTTGAAGGCTGAAATGCCTAGCTTAGAAGAAGTTGAGAAGGCTAAACAGTCTTTGAAGAATTGCCTTTCGGATCTCTTTAAATCCAATATGAAAGAGAGGCTATCTGAGGCACTATCAACCTTAAACTCAGCCAGAACTGGATTAACGTCGGAGCAACAGATAGCAATTGAAACATTTCAGGCCAATTTCAATGATTTCACTTCCGACTTCTTAACATTTGAGCAGGGCAATGCTGAGTTGGAGCTGCATAAACTACTAAGGGATCAAAGGTTCTCTGCTATGAAGAAGTGCCACGAGACTCACATCTTTTTTTTTTTTTTGGTCGGAAATATATAGCTTTCATTACTTAACCACCATCAGAGTACCACAAAGACGAGACTCACATCTTGAGTAAGCAGTTAATGGATGACCTCATCAAGGAAGAGAAGCAAGTGAAGTCTAAGAGGGACAAGCTTCTGTCTGATTGGGAGGTCTTGCTGGTCCAGTCCGAAGCGGAGTCGGGATATAAAGATGAGCAAAAGAAAGTAGCAGAGGCTGAAGAAAAGAAGAGAATAAGCGAGAAAAGAATGTCTAGATCAACCACTGCTTGGTCAAATTTGAAGGCTTAATTCTGTTTAAACTTAAAGGTATCAAATAGGCTAGGATGCTATCGTTCACTTAAAGTATGAAAACTGTGTTTGAGCTTGACTATTTTTTGGCCAATTTCCCGCAGAACCATTGCTTAGAGGGGCATATATGGTTGATCCTACATCATCTTAGTTTGGTCAGCATATGAGGCTAATATATACATACATATTTATATAGAGTCGGTTTCTTTTGTCTTCATATGAATTGCATGGTTATCGCGCATTTTGCTTTTGGAGCTTGGAAATTCTAACATTTTTCATGCACTTTCCTGACTGTTATTCTGTGAATATGTGACACTCAAATTGTTCCTTCACGACTAGCCTTCTTGATATGACACGACGTTGGGTGGCTCTAGTAATGAGGGTGTTCTTGTATCCACATCTCGGGAGGCAGAGCCTAATGGATTTCATTATTGTAGTTTAGATAGTGAGAGGAGAAGAGAGAAATGAAAAAGATTGTGATCGTGGAGTCTATTGAAAATGAGGGATATATAATCTGGGGCAAGAGTGAACAGTAAATCATAGCAAACATAATTCCTAATATAATATTATATATTATCTGAGAACTCTCATGGGATTTATGTTAGGAGCGTTTACCCTGTTCTAAGTAAGGGATTTTGTTCCCTTGCAACTGAATTTGGAATGAAGAAAACAAGGACACTGTCTAATGGTTAGTAGTGTTCTTACAGGAGAGTGCCACTGCTAGTCGCTCCAGTGTTGGGGAGGCTGTCGATAATTACAAAAGAAAAATAATTGACGCTTTCAATTTGTCCAAACAAGTCGCGGTGGATAACATTTCGGGTTTTTGGTTGGGAGAATATAATGTTATGTCCGCACTTATCTAGTATAGGGCTTTTTGCTACATGGACTTTCATCATATCCTTTAGCTGATCCTCGGTTCTCTTTTTGGTGTTTTTCGGCACAACACGTTCGTTGGGTTAGGAATTTGGGAGTTTGGAACTGCATGATCAAATGCAATCCAGCTCTCGTTTCGTTTTGTGATATTTACTTTAGTTTAATGAGGATAATAAAAAGATATACAACACAATCTTGTTCTACGGGACCTTTAATTTTAGAGATGTTGTCCAAAGCAAGCTTTTGTCTCCCTCCTAAAACTAGGCTCGAGTCATAAATTCATAACCGGCGTAAATTTATAGTACATCTAACACTGGCTCATGGTACATCTAACACTGGCAATCGACAAGTGCTGTAAATTGATGACAACTCATGTTGTCAAGCAAAAAAAAAAAAATTGTGACATTCGGTTTATAGAGAAGATAATTTTGCGATAGACTTGTTTGGGTAAAGTTCACATATTCAGGAGGATGAGATGTCTCTTTTGACATACGCTTGTAAAGTTGTACAACTAGGAAATGTAGATGATTGTGGCCCAGTCCATCGGGCCCCAATCCAGTGGAGCTCGCTTCTTAATCACGAGCACGAGGCCACTCAGCCATCCAGTGATCGCATGCCATGTTTTTAAAAAATTAATAATTTTATTTGTGTATTTTTACTCATTGACCGAATTTTGATTGGATATAACTTTTTTTTATTAGAATATCTAAACAAGATAAATAATCATAGAATTAAAAAAAAGCTAATTATAATCAAAGAAAAATTGTTACTATTAATTTTTTAATAATTGTTTTTAGAAATTTAGCTGATTTAGTTTTCTCCCATTTTATGCTTGTTTCAATTTTTTTTTTCTGACAGTTAAAGGTAAAAGAGAGTTTTTTCAAAAGAAAAAAGTGAGACAAAAATACATCTTTATGCCTTAATAGTCATTTGCAATGCATACATGAAATGTATATTCCTATCCTCATATTCTTCTCTTCCAAACATATCATACATAGGTCCCAAAGGGTTTTCAGCTTACAAAGTCGCTTGGGAAAAATATTAAGTTTTTAGTTTAGCTTTTTGAGGTCTTATTGGCCAAATGCTTGCATTTGGAATGTTGAAAGTCCAAAGCAGGCTGATCTTTACTAGCTCTGGGCTTTTAGCATTTTTGAAATGCTAAGAGAGGGCTTAATGATTTTTTTTCTTTCCAATATTGCCTTCACTAATAATTATGTTTTCTGCTTTTGCTCTCAAAAATACTATTCATCATCTTCTTACTTAGACTTGATGGTCCACTAGCAAAGCTTAGCCGACGAAGCTCAGTGGCTGACGGACAAATCTAGCCCCTTCATTGATGGATCACTGTGCTCTTCGCCAATGGGCCATCTCCTCCTCCTTTTTTTTTTTTTTTTCCTTTTTCTTTTCACCTTGAAGTTGCTTTATAAAATATACATCAAAATGAGTATCCAAACACTCTTACCTTCACCAAACACCCATTCATTCAAAGATACTTGGGGAAATGAATCAAACGGCCCATAAAATGTCATAATTCCCTTTATTTTTAGTGTCAAAAATTATAATTGGTGAATTATAGATTATAAATATAATTCACATGCAAACTTTATTATAAACTAGCAAGTTACTCGTGCTTTACATTACTCTTAGACTATATTTGTTATATTATCCTAAATTTTTGGTGTAAATGCGTGTTTTCGCAAGATATTAGAATATATAGAAAAATATAACAAAAAGAAGTGTTCACATCAGTCAAACAATGAGTATTATCAAAACCCAGTCATTTAGGTTTCGTCATCCGATTAAAAGAAAACATGAAACATAAAATTACAATAATATTGAATATTAATTAAGTACACGCAATAATTCAAGTACTTGAAATAATAGGAACCGCTGAGAACTTTGAAAGCATAAAGAAATTGATAATTTTTCCCACTACTCGCAATCTCTACCTTTGCTCATCGACTTGGCATGAAATTGATAACCATCCGTACAACACCTCAAGATCAACTTCACCATGTTTCCCTGGACATAACGGGGCGCGTCAGAAAATCGAACTACTTCAAAATCAGCATCTGGAATTGAATTATAAATTGAGCACGATATCCTGGAGTGAATATACGGATTTTTCCTCCCTTCGAATTTCTTCGACATTGCTTGTCCACAACATAAGTTCCTCTCGGATACTCTCCATGGGTTGTGTATATTTTGTATTTATTAAGTTATTTGAGTAAGAACTTTTGTATTCGGTTGATTATATTGTCTAATGTGCATTTAGTCTGTTCCCTAAAAAACATCAATGACTGTAAAATTTTAACATATGTTTTCTACTTCATTATATAATTTTCGATGCTTAATCTTAATGTTTAGATTTTAAATTTAGTTGACACTCACCTCTAAAACTACAAGTGAGAAAAGAGAAATCATGACAAATATTGGCTTTTATTTTCTATATATATTATCTCTGGGATTTGTCTCATACAAGTGAGAAAGATACGCTATAGATTTCTTTAAATGTGCTTGTCCTTTGTTGTGATAATTTTCTATGTGGATTATTCCCAAGAGGCCCCCTGCAGATGTTTCTCCATTTTCAAAACTGTAAGTTGGTGAAAGTGTATGTTAATTTGGAAGTTAAGAAATGTGATCATAAGGACGAGAGGGTTGATTAGCTAATCGACCAACGTATAACAAGAGTCTTGCATTGGTTGCAGAATATTAGGTTTGAGTTACAACTACTCAACATCACTTGAGATCTTAAAAACGACCTTGTCAACATAGCCCCACTGACGTGTCAATAGTTCCTCTCCACACAAGGTAGCACTGCCCATGAGCATAATTCGTCATAGGTGCGATCATGACACAGCTGACCACTAACACAACACATATTCGATGTCTTTTCCCATTACCTGTCCACGTTTTTAAAAGATTATTTTTTCCTCATGGGCTAGAAGAGATCCTTCCCACCTAAACACTTTGATTCAATTCGTTAAATTGTCTCTAAATAATGTGATAAATTTCACATCCTATAATGACTTTCTTCTAAGATACATGACAACCAAGTTTCTTTGTTTTATTCCATCAAAGGAGAGTGCGACATACGAAATTATATTTTCCGTCTTTTGACAATTACACACAACAAAATCCTGATATTCTTCTTGAAGTATTAACACACCTAAGAAAATCTAGATAGAACTAATTTACATCGATTCACTCCACATGAGTGGCTGCAAGTCCGATAGCGAGATTATGTCTGCGGACCCAACAGAATCCCAACGCGTACTCGTCTCCCTCTTCTCATGAGTATGTCCATGCCTAATGGCGGGATTCTCCAGCTTTCTAATTCGCTCCAGTTCACTAGCCACTTCTCTCATCGTAGGTCGCATCTTCCCATGTAAGTTCAGGCACCCTCTTGCGATGTTGGCAAAGGCGACGATCCCTTCTTCCTTGCCTTGCTTTAGAACTTGAGGGTCGACTATGTCGAACAGGCAGTTCTCGTCCATCGACAGGAGAAAATAGCTTGCAAGGTTTTTCTCGTCCTCATCTCCAAGAAGCAAGATTGGCTTTCGCCCTGTCAAGAGTTCGACGAGGACCACACCAAAACTGTACACATCGCTCTTTTCTGTTAACTGACACGATTGAAAATACTCAGGATCTAAGTACCCAAATGTCCCTTGGACTACTGTAGTCACGTGAGTTTGATAGAGGGAAAGGGATTTGGAAGTGCCAAAATCAGCCACTTTTGCACGGTACCTATCGTCTAAGAGAATATTAGTAGACTTGATGTCCCGATGATAGATTGGGATTGTTGCCGATGAATGTAGATAGGACAAGGCTCCCGCTACATCGGTGGCAATTTGAAGACGTGTCCCCCATGATACAAGAGAGTCATGTAAGTACTGGAAGAGAGTCCCATTCGGTATGAATTCGTACACCAAAAGTGGTGACTCTGTTTCCAAGCAGCACCCAAGTAGCTTAACCACATTCCTATGGTTGATTTGCGAGAGAATGGCAATCTCATTAATGAAATGTTTGACTTTTCCCTTATCAATCGCCTTTGACTTCTTAATGGCGACAATTCCTCCATCCGCAAGCATACCCTTGTAGACGGTTCCTTGCCCGCCTTGGCCAAGTATTCTGTTCTTGTTGAAATTGTCGGTGGCCTTCTCCAAATCTTTGGAATTGAACAATTTATTCTTGTCAACATTGGTCTCGGATGAACACAGTTGTTGCTGCAACAAGAGACCCCCATTCTGTTTGAAGTACCTCTCTTTGAGCTTGATTTCTTTCCTTCTCTTCATGAAATTGTACAACAGCCATAACAAAAGAAGCAAGAGTAGTACCCCTATGCCTGCTCCGATACCTGGTTTATTAAAATAGTACAAGGATTACCAAAAGCAAGCATCAAGGATTTGTGCTATAAAATAACATTGAAGCTAACAAATTATGCAATTTTAGTTCAACACATGAAGAAGAAATCACTAGAGAAATCAACGAGTAAGATCAAGATATTACTACATAGGGAAAGCAGATTGCTAAAAAATCTATTATAAATCTAGATAACATAGAATTTATAATTGTTCAAGTGTTTCCTAGTCCTAAGTTACCCCTAAAACAAAACTTACAAGTATTATCTCACAATTTCTCATAGACTCACTCACAAGACTCATAGAAAAAGAACCCTAACAACCCATTGTTTACTCTAGTGCATAATAATTAAGTAGAATTATATATATATATATATATATATATATGTATGTATGTATGTATATTTATATCCAAAATAGGAAATCTCTTTTAATAAGCCTTCTCAAATTAGTAATACTACTCAAGCTAGGAAACCTATTCGGATCGAGTTTTCCTTATGGGTTCAAACTTAAGACATATTCTCGATAATCTCCACATTGGCTCCACATTTATAGTCAAGTTATAGTGCTCATCATCTATACAGCTCTTATGACGCCCCATGGCACTCAACCATCAAAGATGTCTATCAAACTTAAACTGAGCTTGGACTCGTCTAGAGGAATGAAGTTGATCCATATGTCTCCAATATTCTCCATCGCAACAAGCTTCTTCATGATTACATCCTCTCTTGAAATGCTATTATCTAATGCGAAATTTTTTGTCACCAACGAACTTGATTCTCCAATGATACCTATGACTTTCATGAACACTGCATCAACCTAATGTCATATGGGCATTAACCAAGTCATTAGATAGCACCACCTCTTCAACTCCTTTTGTTGTCATCATGTTTTTAGTTTAAATTGCCAACAAAATTATCATGTCTCTCAATTATGCCTTCCAATTGGCAACACAATTGATGGAAGAAATTGCATAACTGCTCATAAATTGACCATCCTCAAGGTTCCTTGCATGACACAGGTCAGCAAACTTAGTTATTGCCACACTATTAGAACTATATTTCCCAAAACACACCTGAATTTATGTTGTCCCTAACAAACTGAGGAGGATCCTCTTCACAGCATCACAATAAATTAACCATATATATTCTTCATACTACATGTGAAAGAACAATCCAAGGACTACCTATGACATTACTTAGACAATCAATAGCACTAGCATGTAAAGCACGGGATAGATGCTCTACCTTTATCCAAGTACACTTCGATAGTCTTGACAAATTATGATATGCAACAAGTGGGGTACTTATAAAATTTCCCAACTGCATGCTGAAGTGTCTCTACACTTTCTTGAATAACTCCTTCAAGCCACTAGCAACCATTTTAGCAATCTTCACTCTTAGCATCTCCATAGCTAGAGCTATCTCTGCTGCACCAAAATTATCTATTTCAATATTTGCATTTAATTGTTACTCTATCTCTTCCGACTCCATTGACCATCTCATTGCTTAGTCAATTGTGATCTCGAAACAATTGTCAACTGCTATGGAATCTAGCGACTCTATAAACATTGACACATCAACTACATTGTAAACATTTTTAAGCTCTTTCTGAAGCTCCACCTATTTTTGAACATTGTCTAGATTTTTCTCTACAATCGATCTGTATTCCTAATTTAAAATAGAGCAGATTTATCAAAGGTAACATCTCTCCTAAACACAAAACCAATTGAATCTTCCTCATTGTACCACAACCTATATTCTTTCACCCCATTTGCATAGCCTAAGAATATGCACATCCTTGGTCCTAGCTCTGGCACCATCACTCACACAAACATAAGTAGGGCAACTGAATACTCTCAATTTGTTATAATCAACTATTACCTACCACGTTTCAGAGTTTTTTAATCAATTAATGGTGATGGTAATCTATTCACTAACCAACAAGTGGTATTCATTGTTGTGACCCAAAAATCTCAATTTATCCAGCATCAGAGAGTAAAAAGTGCGAGATCTCTCCAACATAATTTTGTTCATTAGTTCTGTGACTATTCAGTCATGGTGTATTGGCAACAATGTGGTATTTCACTATGCCTTCTTAGGCACAAAACTGGCCAAGCTCATTTGAAAAATTCCAACCCTTTATTTGTTTTTAGGCATATGATCTTTCTTCCTATCCACTTTTCAATCATCACCTTACATGATTTGAACCAACTAAGCTCCTCCTTATGAAGATAAATCTTGACTTTCCTCAAAATGTGATCAACAAAAAACAACATATTAGCACTACCCTTGGAATGTACTTGAGAAGATCCCCATAAGGCTAAGAATATGCAATCTACAATCTTCGAGGTCTAGCGAAATGTCATATTGAACTCCATTGTCCGTTAACTACCCATGTATAGTTAGCTTCTTGGTTTTTTTTGTCACCCAGTAAACCTCTTTGACTTCGAAAAGTCATCTCCCTCTCACTCATGTATTAGAGTCTCATGTGCCACAATTGGGTTGTGTCTTGACTCGAAGCCTCGAAGAATGTAATAGATGAGTTAATTACCGTCGTTCCCTAGAGGAGATATAATTGGCAGTCTATTTTCACTTGCATCCCAATAAGCATACCTCAAAGATCTTAAAAAATCTACCTTTAGTGGGGATCTGATATCCAAACTTGTCAAGAGCATTGAGCAAGATAAGATTCTCTCTCAATTCCAATACATGTCTTGCGTCAGTCAACGTTCTCACCACTCTGTTGTGCATTTTATTAAGAAATGTTTTGGTCCTTATTACTTCATAAGCACCATTGTTTTCCATAAGCACCTTACCACCTTTTGTACATGGAAGTGTAGTAAACTAGTGCTTATGAGAAGCCATAAGACTCAAGCATGTAATCATTATTTGATGAACTCATGATGATTATTAACACATCATCAACACCATTGGAACTATTATATTTTCTAGTAACAAAATTATCATGGCTTGTAAACTCCACCTTGACTCTTTTGTTATTGTATTTTGGACAATCACTCTTATAGTGGCTTTACCTCATTACAGTGATAACATCAAATGTTTTGAATATTTGACCTTGATGAAGAATGGCCCTTTCATCTCCGAGCTTTAGAACTTTTGCATTTGTCTCCATCCCAAATAATCAAACCATGCAATGTATCTTACACTAGATTATCTTCTCGTAGCTTCTTTTTTCACTACTTAAAACACAAGGCAAACTTTATGTCTTTTAAGGTAATTAGTACCCCCCCCCCCCCATGTTTGTGAATTAATAAAGTGATAAGAGACACGAACAACATCATGCTTTGCTTCTTATTAGGCAAGTCTTATTGATGTTCTTCAAGTCCATCATGAGTTTGTTAAACTCATTCAAATGGGCTCTGATGGATTTGCTTCAACTTCCCAAAATTGAAACATCATTTTCAGTATATACAAGCGATTGTTCAAATCTTACATCAGATAAAGTGCCTCAAGTTTTGCCCACAATGCTGCGACATCATTCTATTTAACAACTTCAACCAACACCTTATCAAATGGATTCAACAAGATTATGCATTTCGCCTTCTCCATCAACTCCACCTTATCGGTTTGTTTCATTGTTTATGGTAATTTATCCTTGCCATCCAACACCTTTGCTAAATCTTGAGTTATTGATAGGGAACATGTCTTAATGTTGTATAACTCAATCTTCATGTTGAACTGCTCAATCTCAACTCTTACTCCAAACATAATTGTAAATGCAATTTTTCCAAACGATGATCAAACAAGCAAAAACCCCGAATATAAACTCTAGAAACCCAAGCCTTAGATGTGATACCAACTGTTGTGCAATCATGCAAAAGCTAATGGATCTTGCAATTCAAGTCTTACATTGGCAGAAGAAATTACTATTGAAAACATGTCTTGGGTTTAAGCCCAATAAGAAAAATTTCCCAATTTGAATGGTTTTTATACTTGGAGTTAGTTTCCTATTTGATTTATTACGTATTTTGATTAGTTTTTATATATTTATTTATCCAACTCTTATTTATATATAAGAAGCAGATCTTTTTCATGAATAGTTTTCAGGAGAAATTTATGCTCATGAATTACATCCTGAGTATTTGAAGTTGTGAAAATCTTTTGTTAAGATATTGTGTAATTCTTTCTTGAGATTGAGAGATTATCTCATGAGTAATAATGAAAACTAAATACTATGGAATTATTGGGTGTAATTGGGAGTTGGGAAACATCGAAAATGTTTGAGTAACTCTAGTATGATTGTAATCTTTGTTGTATCACTTGATTTATTATGGAATTTTGTGTTGTTCTCCTCATGAATGTAGATCAAACTAACCAAACAACATAAATTTGGTATTTGATTTATTTCCTTATTTTGTCTATTTTATCATTTGATCACTTGTTTTTGCAACAATTGATGTTAGAGTGGGGCTTTGGATTATTAGTACTAGAAGGAATTGCACTTACCCCTCTTTGGGAAGAAGCCAGAATCAATGAAGGAAGCTAATTGAAAATTATTAAATACAAGTGTTGGGTGTTATTTAGCTGATGATGTTGGTAATATCATGTTTAACATCGTGAAAAAGAAGACCATTGAGGGTTTCATGAAGGCCCTATTGAATAAATATGAGAAGCTCTATGCAATCCACAAGTTCTACTTGATGCGATGTTTGTTTCATGTAAAGACAGGTGAAAATGTGTCGGTTGTTAGCATATCAATGAATTAAATATGGTCGTGAGTCACTTGAGTTTAGTTAATGAGGCATGCGCTTTGATTTTATTATCCTCATTACTAATAGTTAGAAAACTATTGTTATTGTTTTTAACAATTCTTCTGAATCTGAAAGCTTGACATTTGATTAGGTTCATGATCTCATCTTGAGTGACAACATCCATAAAAAATAATTTAGTAAACTTGTGCCTGCTACTTTAGTAGGTGAAGGTAGAAGAAAACTAGTACACGTGTTAGTAGAAGTAAGGTGTATATGAACAATCATAGTTCATCTAGAACTAATTGTGTGGTCTATTGGAGTTGCATCTTATAAGATTGCCTACTAATGATGTAACTGTAGCTAAATGTATTTTAGAAGCTAATTATGTTATCTGTATCATTGAGGATTCGTTGTTTAACGAATAGCTTATGGATTCGTCATTCATTTCACATTGCATCAAATAGGAATTCATTTACAACTTATCAGTGTACGGATAGTAGTAAAATGCAATTAAAGAACAACGTTGAACGCAATGTTGTGGGTGTTGGTGATATTAAAATCATAAGTTATAATGCTATTTGGAGGACATCAATTGAGGTGAGACCCGTTCTAGAATTGAAGAAGAATTGAATATCCTTGAGTGCCATAGATTTAGTTGAGTTTAAGTAATTTTCAAAAAGTGGGGTTTAGAAAATTGTTTGAGGTGCATTGGTGATAATGAAAAGAATTAAGCATGATGGCTTGTATGAGTTTTGAGGTGAGACAGCGATGGACTTCACTACGAAACATTTGATGCATCTATTCAAGATTTGAATTGTGGCATGTGTCCAGGACACATTGGCAAGAGAAGCCTAAAGTTTCTAAGCAATAGGAATCTATTGTGTGATTATGTGGCTAAGAACTTGAAGGTATGCAGGTATTGTGACTTAGACAAATGACAGAAAATCCAATTCAATACAATTGATGGAAAAAACCTTAAAGATTGCAAAGTTGATTCTCTTCAATATTTGTAGACTGTCACAATTTTCTTCGAGGAAGAGTGTTAGATTAATGCTAATAGTTATAGATGACTAATTGAGAAAGACTATAATATTTGTGCTAAGGCATAAGTTTGATGTTCTTGCTAGGATCAAGTAGTTGAGAGCCTTGATCGACAATGAGACTAGCAAGGCGATTAAGCTATATGAAGGAAGGCATAGTGAGATACTACACTAGCGCCATTAAACCACAATAGGTTGCAGAGTTAATGAGATGAATATTACTAAATATGAGCCATAAAATGCTCTCTAGTGTTAGTATGGTTAGGAAATCTCAAGGGAATGTGCTTAATACGGCAAGCTATCTGGTGAATAGGTCCCCATCAAGTGTGATTGGATGCCGGACTCTTGAAGAAGCGTGGCTAGGTAAGTTGTTGTTTATTATGTGCTTAGAATATATGGTTCCTATGTTATTTTCAAGTGATTGGTGGTATGCTTGATGGGAGGGAAAGAAGTGTGTGTTCTTAGGTTATGCACAAAGTGAGCGGGATTATTGATTATGATGCCCGAAATTAAATTCACCTATTATCAGTGGAGAGGTTACATTTGACAAGTTTCAAGTACTTTTTCTAGGAGTGTTTATGGTAATGTTATACGAATTTTGATGTTGTTTAGCTCAAGGTGGAATTACAATTAGAAACTCCTAAGATAGCGAGTACTTGTGCAGTATTCAACACAAATGGTGTATGTTACAAGATGGAGCCTATAAATCCAATGATTGCTGTAACTACCAAGTTTAACAAGGTGCGT
This sequence comes from Eucalyptus camaldulensis, assembly GCA_019915185.1. Taxonomy (NCBI): domain Eukaryota; kingdom Viridiplantae; phylum Streptophyta; class Magnoliopsida; order Myrtales; family Myrtaceae; genus Eucalyptus; species Eucalyptus camaldulensis. The sequence goes on from JAHSVA010000005.1 coordinate 20,110,178, forward strand.
GTTCAATCTCCTAACAATTATGGATGCAATGTTGGTTTTGCTTTATCAATGATTGATGAGGTGTTTTTAGAAAACCCTTGTGGAGAGATTAAATGTGCAAGTGGAATTTATGTTTTGATGAAGTTCCACGATTATGGTGAAGTCCAATTGTGTCATTGGGGTTAAGTCCATGCCGGGTAGTGGGAGAGTAGTGATGAAGTTTGGATTCATCGAAATGATTGTGACTTGGCTTAAATGTCATGCCATGATGGACATTGTCGATGATATGTCTTCAATTTGAGCTCGAAAAGGAAATTTTCCTAATTTGAATAGTTTTTCTAGTTGGAGTTGATTTCCTATTTGAGTGGTCACCTAGCTTGAGTAGGTTTCCGATTTTGGATCCAGCTTTTATCTATATATAAGAGGTAGTAAGAGGAGCTAGTGCTCATGAAGCAGTCAAAAATTTGTGTTGAGATTTATATAATTCTTTTGTGAGATCAAGAGATTATTTTGTGAGCAATTGTGGGGGCTAAATAATATGTGAGCTATTGAATGTAATTGGGCTGAAAATTACTAAGAGTATATGAGTATTTCGAGTGTGGTTGTAATCTATATTGTATTACTTGATTTACAATGAAATTTTGTGTTACTTTTCCTACATACGTAGGTCACGCTGACTGAATTGCATATATATGGTATTCGCTTTATTTTTTTGTTTTTCCTACTTTGTTGATTGATTTCGTGTTTTCCACAGCAATTACTAGAGAAATCCATGAGAAACGATAAATATATTAGAGACTCACGTGGTTCAGTGTGATTGTTGATACCTACTTCACGAGGAAAGCCAGCCACCAAAATGTTAATGTGATTGGGGAAAAATTCTCCTTGTGAAAATTTAGCATATAACAGAACATCCATCTAATCAGTCGAGCAGCAGCCAAAGAAAAACAAGCAGAGTTCTTATTGGTCGATCGAGATTATGTATTAAGGGCAAAAAGGTAAAAACCTGGTGTAAGGTTTGACGTACTGTATTTGTTGTTGAGTCAACCAAGTTAAAGACTATAAACTATTTAGGCTACAATTGTAGGAAAAAATATGTGCCCAAATCAAACAGCAAACTTGAATTCCGAAGAGCTATGTAGAAACAACAAACATCCAATCCACTGAAAATGCATCAGGCTATATAACATTTTCTAAATTGCGGGTTTTAGCACTTACAGACTCCATGTTGCCGTTATTTTAATGATAGGATGTGATATTTGCGAATCTGGGTGCACAAAAGATGGAGAATCCTTGTTCATGATCATGACAGAATGAAGAAATTTACTTACCTACGAGGAGAAATTTGACTGTCTTGCTTCCTTCGACACATTCAAAGGAACCGCGTCGATTCACACACTTTCTTCCAGGGCACCGATTGGTCAGATCTTTGCATTCATCGACATCTGAACAAAAGATGACAATCAAAATTAGTAGAGCTTCGTCTCTTTATTGGGTGTTTAGGATTGCATGTAAAGCTACTTCAGCCTCCAAAGAGCTACTTCTCTTTATTAGTACAGTGTTTCGATGTTGTGTTTCCAATGATTGGTGTGATAATATGTAACTGGTCTTACCTTCGCATCCATCTTTAATATAGGGGTTACCGGTGAAGCCCTTACGGCAAGAACACTGCAGAAACGGCATCACCTTGCGATATGCTAAATTGAAGCTGTCGCTGCTGCAGTTATAGGAATCGCCAGAGATGAGGCCACTTTTGTAAATCTCTAACGCAGCTCGGGAGGATTTAGCTATCCCCCATTCTAGCACCGCTGGGAACCGCCCGCTCTCCTTCAACTTATCGAAGTCTGTAGTTGAAGGTGCGAAGAGCGACCTATCTCCCAAGAAGGCATACTCGCACTTCTTCTTTGCTGAATTCTTGTCAGGCCGGAAAGTGACGTTGAAAGCTCGAAGATCCGAGGTAATCATGGTGTGGCAGCATCCGTCATTGCCCGAACAATTCTTCCTACTGACGTTGTTATCATTTCTGCAAACGGACTTGCATCCTATGATCGCAGACTTTGTGCCATCCACTAGAGCACATACGTCACAACCAACTGCGGCGAAGACGTTCCCCGTCTCTGAAAAGACGAACTGGCTTCCATTCAAGCTCACAGGCGTGAAGCTTTCATTTCCCCCGCAGTTCACTTTCGACGAGTAGATTATGGGAAGACTGACACGTATCATGCCGTTCCTTTCGCCATGGACATCGGGTAGAGAAATGTTGAGCACCGTCAAGTTGGGCTTGTTCAGTATTGGGACGCCACCATCGCTGCTTTCCTGGCAGACAATCTCGTACCAGTCATCCAGGAAACACCCAGTTCCAATCCCGAAGGGGAAGGGAATGGTGACGCCACCACATGTTTGCGGGCAATTTCCCTTCACCGGGGGAGCTGCTAGCGAGGCTTGTTCATGAAGCAAAAGCGACCCTAGGAGCAGAAGAATCTGAAACATTCTTGTTCCCGCTTCTTTTCTCAGGAAATCGTGGACCTGTTCGAGGAATGAACGGAGGGCGCAGCTACTTATACGGCTCTTTCTTCTGTTGTCGTGGACGCCATCATATCCGAGGATACTTTCTTGAGCAGAACTGTCAAAACTTCAGGGTTCTGCTTTGATGGCAATCACGATTATTATATTTCAGTCTCAGCTGAATATGAAAAAGGAAGAAATTAACCAAATAAACACAGAGATATTAAAAGTGATGAGATTTGGAGATATTTTCTTTTGTTCCCCGTTGAAATGTCTCCTTTCAGATAGGCTCAAAGTCATTTTCTGATTGGACGTCTTTGAAGGCTCCTCCTTTGTCCTGGATCCACATGAGGACAAGGCTTGAAAGGTGCCGTGAAATGGGGTATTTCGGAAGTATCTGTGCATGTCCTCGTCGCCTGTCCCACGGTATTATTATTTTGCCAACGATGGCAACAGGAAACCGAAGCAATATACGGGCTCATGCCTAATAAGTAACTATGTATACTGCAGCAACTAATTGGTGAATATAATAAAAAAAATGTCACATCAGCATTGTTTTCCTTATTAAATTTTCAAGTTCTTTTTTTTGTTTTTGATGTGGTGCTTGTCTTGGTTGAGTGATCTGTAGTAGCAAATACCTCGTGCCACTCACACATAATTTTATATACTACGGCAACGTATTGGTGAAAATATTTTTTAAAAAAAGGTCAAGTTTCGGGATATTTCTTTTTTCTCTTATTAATTTTCAAATTCTTTTTTGATGTGGCGCTTGGTGGACACCACATTGGTGCCATGTGTTTTTAGAACATAATTAAAAAAAAAATGAAGCCACGTTAATATGTTTTGTTGGCCAAATCGAATGGAGTTAACGGAGAGATTTTATTGTATCAACTTAATAAGTTTTAGGATTTGATTGAATTTTTTAAAAGTTTTAAAATTCTATTGTACTTTGCACTTGTCCGAAACAAATAAGCACATTGACCTTGTAGACAGCCATTTTTTTTTTTTTTGTGGAGAATTGAAATATTGAATGGCTCGAAATTCTTAGGTTTGATCGAGCTCATGTAAAAACCTTCCTCCATGTCATTCCTCCATGGAGATATGATCTTTTAATTCCATGCACTTTTTTGGAGTCACGACTATTATAAGAAAGGAAAAAACCTCGGAATCACCGGAAGATGTCTAACTATCAAATGGGTATTGGCAATATTTAGAATTTGAAAAGTTGGACCTCTGAATGAACATTTGTATGCATTCATGCCATGACACAAGCACCCATATATTGCCGCATATTACGAACGATATTTCATTTTAAATATGGCTGAGATTATATATATTTCATTTTAAATGTGGCTGAGATTATATAAATGTTAAGAGGTGGATTTTGTTGGTTTTTAGCCACTAGTGAGCGGGAGGAGAGTTTTTGGCCGTAACAATTAATTGTGCGGCACACTCTTCAATTATATCCCAAAGAAATTGCAAGTGTTTTGTAACGTGACAAAGTCTTGTGGTAAGAATTTATGTATTCTATACGAGATTGTTTTGCAAAAAATTGAATGGGCTAAACACTATAAGTTATTGGCATAACTAGGTCTAAGAAGTACTAAAGATGGTTGTGACTTGAGTGTGATTATAATCTTTATTATATCTCCTCTATTTATCATGCAACCCTGTGCTGTTCTCCTAGTGGAGTTGGTTACGTTGGCCAAACCACGTAAATATGATGTTCAATTAATTGCCTTAATCTATTTTAAACTTTTCGATCACTTGTTTTAAAAAAAAAAAGGTTGGTATAAAAGATAGTTAGGCTGAGTTGAAGTAGATTGATGGCTACAAAAGAAGGAAATGTAAAAATCAACAAATTTGATGGGAAGGACTTTGATTTTCAAAGATGCATATTAAGGATAATATGTACCGGAAGAATCTGTTCTTACCTTTGTCTAGGGAGAGCCAAAGTCAATTAAGCAAGCTAATTGGGATGTAATGGATAGACATGCATTGGGTGTTACTTGATTGTCACATTCAACATTGTGGAAGAGAAGACCATACAAATCTAATGAATATCTATAAAAAATGTACGAGAAGCCTTCTACAATCAATAATGTCTATTCAATATGACTTCGTTTCACTTAGAAGATGGGCGGAGGTACATCGTAACTGAGCATATCAGTGAATTCAATTGGAGATTGACTTTTCTAATCATGTATGTGCTTTGATTTTATTATCTCAATAGCTTGATAGTTGGAATATTAAAATTCCTCCACGTATATAATAAAGTTATACATGCTCGATGAAAGGCGCAATTTTGGTACAATTACGCTTATTTTTTATTTCGTATTTTGTGTGTGTGTGTGTTTTTTTTTTTTCTTTTACTTTCAATTTCTACTAATTCTGCAAATTGAGCTTGACAGTTGAAACACAGAGTTCAACATGATTTTCACGTTTTGTGTGCGTATATAGACCTAACACTACGGAGAAAAAGGGAATATTGACAGGGACCTTGATAGTGTTATTTACGTGAAAGAAGGGATTGAAATTTCCTGTACCGTACGCATTATGTCATTACACAGCTCTGTTACTTCCTGGTATCTGCTTGGGATGCTTCCTTGATGAGAGAAAGATCAAAGCTCCAAAGGTAGACGACGCCAATTTAGGCATCCGAGCGCGACTGTTCCCACTGTCGTGGCCAGAACTTTGTCCTCATCTTTTTTCATGAGAAAAGACTAGGAGCATTATCAAATGAATTGAAATGAATTATTGTGAGTGGACTTAGACTTTTGATGGCCCCACTCTGGTATTCCTAGTACTTTCTTTCTCCTTATCGAAAAAGAAAACCATTATCCACAACAAGGATGCCTTTCTAAATGGCGAAATCACTCGATTTAGACTACGACGACCAAGACGTCTTTTCTCTCTCTCTCTCTCGACAAATGAAATGGCTGGGCTGGGCATCTTTTCGATCTGCAAAGGTGAAACCAAAAATCACTTTACTAAAGCAAAATTGATTTCCTCTTTAACTTGTTTAATTGTAGTCCTCATCATTTTTATGATGTGGTGCTTGTCCTAGTTGAGTGATCTGTAGTAGCAAACACCTCGTGCCACTCACACATAATTGTATATACTACGGCAACATATTTTCTCTTATTAATTTTCAAGTTCTTTTTGTATGTGACGCTTGGTGGACACCACATCGGTCCCATGTGTTTTTAGAACATAATTAAAAAAATGAAGCCACGTTAGTATGTTCTGTTGGCCAAATTGAGTGGAGTTAATGGAGAGATTTTATTGTATCAACTTAATAAGTTTTAGGATTTGATTGAATTATTTAAAAGTTTTAAAATTCTACTGTACTTTGCACTTGTCCGAAACAAATAAGTACACTAACCTTGTAGACGGCCTTTTTTTTTTTTTTTTTTTTTTTTGGAGAATTGAAATATTTAATGGCTCAACTTCTTAATTCTGATCAAGCTCATGTAAAAACCTTCCTCCATGTCATTCCTCCAATGGCGATAGGATCTTTTAATTCCATGCACTTTTTTGGAGGAACGACTATTATAAAAAAAGAAAAAACCTCGGAATCACCATAAGATCTCTAACTATCAAATGGGTATTGGCAATATTTAGAATTTGAAAAGTTGGACCTCTGAATGAGCATATGTATGCATTCATGCCATGACACAAGCACCCATACATTGCCGCATATTACGAACAATATTTCATTTTAAATATGGCTGAAATTATATATATTTCATTTTAAATGTGGCTGAGAATATATGTTAAGAGGTGGATTTTGTTGGTTTTTGGCCACTAGTGAGTGGGAGGAGAGTTTTTGGCTGTAACAATTAATTGTGGGGCACACTCTTCAATTTTTTTTTTTTTTTAACAGTGAAAGAGCAGCATATATTAATGATAAAAATCCGTACAACCAGCTGCAAGAGCATCCGCACATAACAAATTCAATAGCGGAAGGGGCGGATGAAGAGAGGATATGCTAAGCATAGGGTTTCGATTATGGGCTTTACAGGCCCAGTCGGCAACCGCATTGGCTTCCCTAGGGCAAAAACCAAGCGAAAGGTTGGGGAAGAGAGAGAGTAAAAAGGCTGCCTCCGAGAAGAGAGGACGATCCGGCCATGGCGGCTGTGCCCGTCGATTCATCACTTCGACCAGAGAGAGGTTGTCCGAATGTACGACAAGGGAGGCGTTCTGAAACCCCTGATCCAGCAGATGACGAAGGGCTAAAGAAAGGGCTTGGATCTCCACCTGCAGAGCGGAAGAAGCTTCAACCCTTGCTGAGAAGATATCAGTAAGTTTGCCGTGGTGATCTCTGGAAATACTAGCAATACTACCATGTGTGCTACCTTGGTGATAGGAGCCGTCAATGTTGATCTTCAGTGTACCAGGATCCGGGGGACGCCATAAATGCCCCATCTGAGAGACGGAGGACTTCTGGTGTGCAGAGGATGGCGAAGACAGTCGATCTACTTGGGAATTCGTTAAAGCGGCTTCTACAACAACAGTCGGATGAGGAAATTTACCCCGGAAGAGGAAACCATTTCGGCCCTTCCAGATCTGCCACAGCACATTTGCGATCAGCGCAAGTCGAGGTAAGCGGTTCCCATTAGCAATCGTTGATACTAGCCATGAATCCAGTCTCTGGATAGTAGTAGGATCAATAGATATACCAATCTGAGAGTGTGACCAGACCTGTTTAGTCCACGAACATAGTAAGAACAGATGTTCTGTCGTTTCAGGAATCGGTGTTTTACAAAGTGGGCAACACGGACTGTCTATAATGTGTCTTCGGTGCAGGTTGTACCTCGTTGCTATGGCGTCATTACAAAGGGACCAGAGGAAGATACGAACTTTAGGGGCAGCAGGCATAGTCCAAAGAGTTCGCCAGAACCAGGTAGGGGTTCTGTATGAAGTAGAAGCACCATCTATCGATCCATTGAGGTTAGTCTGAGTAATTGCATGGTATGCCGACTTTACAGTATAAGTACCCTGCTTTGTTGCTGTCCAAATGAGTGCATCTTTTGTGCAAATTGGTCGAATCTGAATGTTTGTGATTTCCTGGATAATTGGCAAGTCGAAAAAAGTATGTAGTAGGTCTGTTTTCCAAGAACCAGTAGACTGATCAATAAGATCAGCTACTAGAAGGGGTTCTGCTTGGGCTTTTGGTCCACCTAGAACACCCATGGGTAACCATCTGTCTGTTCTGATGTTAATGCATTGCCCATCTCCGACTGACCAACGGATGTTCGGTAGGATAGCTGCTCGTCCACACAAGAGGCTCTGCCAGCCCCATGATGGGCGAGAGCCTTTGGTAGCTTTAAGAAAAGTGGATGAATGAAAATAGAGTCCTTTAAAAAACTTAGCCCATAATGAGGTCCCAAAGAAATTGCAAGTGTTTTGTAACGTGACAAAGTCTTGTGGTAAGAATTTATGTATTCTATAAGAGATTGTTTTGCAAAAAATTGAATTGGCTAAACACTATAAGTTATTGGCATAACTAGGTCTAAGAAGCACTAAAGAGGGTTGTGACTTGAGTGTGATTATAATCTTTATTATATATCCTCTATCTATCATGCAACCTTGTGCTATTCTCCTAGTGGAGTTGGTTACACTGACCAAACCACGTAAATATGATGTTCAATTAATTGCCTTAATCTATTTATTAAACTTTTCAATAACTTGTTTTCAAAAAAAAAAAAAATGGTATAAAAGATAGTTAGGCTAAGTTGAAGTAGATTGATGGCTACAAAAGAAGGAAATGTAAAAATCAACAAATTTGATGGGAAGGACTTTGATTTTCAAAGATGCATATTAAGGATAATACGTACTGGAGGAATCCGTGCTTAACTTTGTCTAGGGTTTGTCTAGGGAGAGCCAAAGTCAATTAAGCAAGCTAATTGGGATGTAATGGATAGACATGCATTGGGTGTTACTTGATTGTCACATTCAACATTGTGGAAGAGAAGACCATACAAATTTAATGAATATCTATAAAAAAAATGTACGAGAACCCTCTACAATCCACAATGTCTATTCAATATGACTTTGTTTCACTTAGAAGATGAGGGAAAGTACATCGTAACTGAGCATATTAGTGAATTCAATTGGAGATTGACTTTTCTAATCATGTATGTGATTTGATTCTATTATCTCAATAACTTGATAGTTGGAATACTAAAATTCCTCTGCGTATATAATAAAGTTATAAATGCTCGTTGAAAGGGGCAATTTTTGTACAATTACGCTTATTTTTTTATTTCACATTTTGTGTGTGTTTTTTTCTTTTACTTTCAATTTCTACTAATTCTGCAAATTGAGCTTGACAGTTGAAACACAGAGTTCAACATGATTTTCACGTTTTGTGTGCGTATAGACATAACACTATGGAGAAAAAGGGAACATTGATAGGGACCTTGATAGTGTTATTTACGTGAAAGAAGGGATTGAAATTTCCTGTACCGTACGCATATGTCATTACAAATCTCTGTTACTTCCTGGTATCTGCTTGGGATGCTTCCTTGATGAGAGAAAGATCAAAGCTCCAAAGGTAGACGTCGCCAACTGAGTTGCCGAGCGCGACTATTCCCACTGTCGCGGCCAGAACTTTGTCCTCATCTTTTCTCATGAGAAAAGACTAGGAGCATTATCAAATGAATTGAAATGATTTATTGTGAGTGGACTTAGACTTTTGATGGCCCCACTCTGGTATTCCTAGTACGTTCTTTCTCCTAATCGAAAAAGAAAACCATTTTCCACAACAAGGATGCCTTTTGAAATGGCGAAATCCCTCAATTTAGACTAAGACGACCAAGACGTTTTTTTTTTTTTTTTTCTCTCTCTCTCGACAAATGAAATGGCTGGGCTGGGCATCTTTTCGATCTGCAAAGGTGAAACCAAAAATCACTTTGCTAAAGCAAAAGCGATTTCCTCTTTAACTTCTTTAATTGTAGTGCGATGTGCGTGTCCCACGACCTCTCCCCATTATTGAAGCGAAATTCATTTTGATTGTTCTTAGTCCGACGCTTTTTGTGCTCAAGCAATCAATAAAAGCACTTGGCAATGTTACTTTGGCCCCCCAAAAGAGGAAAAAAGATGTATGTGAATCACGAGAGGTCTTTTGCTTCCACGCAATTGAATTGAAGAAAGCTAAATGCGATTCTTGCTTTAAACTAGTCTTATTAATTCGCTAATGCTCTTGATCATGCTGCGAAAAGTATTCTGAACTATGGGCACAAATAAATCGCTACACCAATTGTTAGGACAGAGACTATAGAGCCGATTGTTTTGAACCAAACAAAAACAGTTAGGTCCAAATAAATCGCTACACCAATATCCAAAATATGTTCAGTCAGAAAAAAGTCATGCATTTTGATCATGAGTAATCTTCCCCAAAGGACAATATCAATGGGGCATCGCGTGTTAATATCTAATTGGCTTAGAGTCTGGGATTTGCTGGTCAACTTCATACATAGGAAGAGAATTTGAAACACTGAGTGAGTTCGATATGATTTTCCCGTTCCGCCTAAACCTATGAAGAAAGGGAGCAGGGTTCGAGTCCCCTAATCCTGTTGATTAAATGGAAGAAGGGAAGAATCTTTCGTGTGATGTACTTGCAGCTGGAATTTTGGATCTTGCATCTGTTCATAACTTTAGATATGCTCGAGCTTGATTACTTTAATAAAGTTGACTCCATCATGTTTCTGAAATTGAAATTAAATCGCAGCTCTTTTCGGCACCGAAAACTAACCGGCGAATCGAGCTGGCCAAAGGTTGGTACAAGCAGGATCCCTACTACACAAGAGTACAAGTGCAACTCTAACGTATTCCTTACAATAAGCTGCAACACTCTCATGATAAATGAACGGAAAACAAAAATCCATCTTGTTGACTAGTCAGAAACGGCATGTTCCCCCAACTTGTTGTCTGGGCCACGGGGTTTCTTCCCTCGTTCTTTTCTCAGCAAAGAGATTGGCCTTTCCTCAACAAGGACCACTGCAAAACTATACACATTGTACGGATTCAGCACACAATCACTAAGATAAAAAAGCATAAAAGCAAGAAAAAAAATTTAAGACACAAGATTTTATCCTAGTTCATTTTAAACTAGGGCGATGTCTATAGAATTTCGTTATAATTAGCATATCGCACATCTCTGTTATATCTCACACTTACAAGAGAGAGTAGAACCCATGTGTCAAATTATTGCTAGCGAATATGAACTACACCCCAACACTTATCTCTTTTTGTTAGTGAATTGATGCGTTTGGAAATAATCACGGGCCTGTTCATGTATAGTAAGAGATTCTTGTAGGGGGATGATGCCAGAAAGGACTGCCTTTGCCGTGGTTCCCGATGTGAATGACTACAAATCTGAAAATGTTGCTACATTCCCGTTCGCATGATAAGATTTCGTTGATCATATAAATGTCAAAGCTTGAGCATATCAAGTCCCATCGATACGAAACCAATTTGCACGTAAACAAACGAGGGAAGACCAGCTTGGTGGGATCCAATGGATGACTTGTTGATAGCGGCTCCTGTTGTCACGCCCCAAACTCCGAGCACGTAAACATCCCTCGATGGTCAATTAAATTGCAATGTCTCAGGACGCGTCGTTGACCCATTCTTTTTATCTTTCGATTAAACGCATGTGGAAGCAACTCAAATAAACACCCAGTCAATCAACAACGACAGGGATAGCAAAGCACAATAGACGATTTCCAAAAGCGAGATCTTTCGTTATCCACTTGTTAACCCCAAGAAGTTTGATAGTTACAAGTCTATCTCAAAAGACAACTTTATAACTGCCAATAGGCAAAAAGGGTCAGAAAGGGTCGGGGTTAGCTCAAACTTCACTAATGACGAGGCCAATCAAAAGTAACGCTAGACACGGCCGCGTCTTGGTCCATCGAGACCCCAAACCGCATGTGACGGTTCTCCATACTACGGCCTAAAAATATGTAACAACAATTGGGTGAGATATAAATTATAGCGAGTTTGCAGCTTAAACATCGATTAGGACACAAATTCGTCTTGAATGCGGCCTAAACATACACCACATACAAACTTACATTGCCTTGGCACACCCCTGCATATTAACACATCTCATATGCCATTATCAATACAATAAACATAATCAATAATCACATGCACTAAGCATCCAAACAGGTCCTGATTATAAGGTAGAACCCATTTTGGCACGTCCTATACCGTGCCTCACAGTTTTACCCCATAATAAGGCACAATGTATCACAATTATTCACACGTGTTTTGATTATTATGATTTTTCAAGCCACGGCCAACACAAAAGTCAGTAGTCTTCCTACATGACTAGGCATCATCCCGCCCCATTAGGCATGGTATCATCTAGAACCCCTGCCTGGACAACATTCTATAAAGGAGCATTGGTTCGGCCTCAACCGTGATTTGGCATCCGAATCCCTGCCGGGCATTCGCCCCAAAACTTCCGTTGGTTGACAGGTTCAATTAAATGACCACATAAGCATGCCAACACTCAAGCTAATTTTTATCTTCCGTTAATTAGCCTAGTGTAAAAGAGTTCGTGCCTAAATAACAAACCTCGGAAAATCTTTGCATTTAAAAATTTCAGTAAAATAATTGCACATGGTCACGTATTTGAAATCAACCCATCAAACTTTGCACACTTCTATTTTAAAACCCCATTGTTTTATTTAGCACGTAGAATTTGGTATCCAAACCCAACACCTCATATTTTTTTATTTTCTTGCCCATAAAACCTCTGAAAATAGTAAATAAAAATATATAAATGAGCAATCAATAACATAGCATCACATGCGCAAACAACCGGAATTACGCACAATCTCATTTAGAGAAACGAGCATAAAATTATACTTAACAGCTAAACCGTCATTAATTACATTAATCGCAATTAATTAAGCTAATCATGATTAATTAGGCTAATTACAATTAATTAGGCTAATTGCAATTAATATACTAAACTCGATTAATTAAAATAACTATACTTAATGAAAAATTAATTGATGTTAATTAAAATAATTATAATTAATTAAATAAATTATGATTAATTAAATAAATTACGATTAATTAAATAAATCAAAATTAATTAAACTAAACTCAATTAATTAATCTAATCATAATTATTTAAACTCATCGCACTCAAATTTAATCGCAATTAAGGCTAAACTAAAATTAACTAACACTAACTGTCATTAATATTAAACTAATCTACTACCTAAATGTAATTAACAACCTAATCCCCGATTAGGAAGTTAACTCACGGGTTTCCGACAACGGTGAGCTCATGGTGATGGCGGCGCGATGGCGTCAAGAACATGACGCTCATGGCTCAAATGGCGGCGCAAATTGTGACGCCTTAGTAGCGTCACGTACTAAGCGCAAGTGGAAATTATATGGATTATCTTTTCTTTACAGGACTTATTCATTACAAAGGCTTAACTAGCGTTCACCTTTAAAGGTTAGCATGTATAACATGGATATTTTTTAAATCTAAATTTCATATACAAGGTTGTCCTATAATAGTCCTGTCATCTAACAAATAGACAATTCAACTAGGATCATAGATAAGAATCATGAGAAGCTTCATTACTTTCCTTAGTAACATCTGGGCTTACAAAAATCAACCTGGATCACTTCTAGTCTTGGACCTATATATACATTGCATTTACAAGTTCCAAAAGTGAAGTTGCAAGTAAACAGCCAGGGAGAAAGGGTGAGGGGGACTCGAAACTTGTTCGTTTGTTCTCAAATTTTGATATGTTATTCATAAGGATGGGTCCTACAACTTTCATTAAGGGTTTGAAGTCCAATTCTATCTAGAAAATTACAGAAAATTAACTGAATCATCAAAGGTCTTGCTGTTTTCTACAATACAGCTTATTGTTTCAAAGAAATTTTCTCCTACCTCCACATTTTTGCATCCATTTGGCTATAACTAGAGGTTTTTTGCATCCATTTGGCTATAACTAGAGGTTGAACTTAATCTAATAGATGTTCTCTTAAATAAACTTATTATTTTCCTTATCTTCATCATTAGAAATCAAGGCGACACAAAACAAAAGGCTTTCCATCTATATTTCTCTGGAACAGAAATGTTTTGCACCATTTTCTTCATTTCTAGCTCAACTAAACCATTAATTTATCTACCAATCTCTCTTACAGCATCTTGACACTCTTCTACAGCATCTAAGGGTAATCACAGCAGGTCTTTACTTACATAGAAACTTTCCACAGTTCGGTACAAAGCAAATACTCGCACCTCGGCACATTACCACAACATACATCACATCTCTACACTCCGCAATCATCTCTTCACCTTGCTTGACAATTTCAGCTTACTCACTCTTCAATTTCGAAACATGCAAGACTCTAATGCAACATGCAATGACTTGTGGCTTCAATCTAGGACTCATCTAGCTCAATCCAACACAAAACAGCAACATCACATCTAATCCTCCACCATTCAGCTAGATCCACAAGTTCCTTGACAAAATCAATGGATAACTTCTAGTCTAGAGACTCATCTTTCTTTACCTTAGTTCAGCTACTTTGTGACTCAAAGATTCTTCGAAAATTAGCACCTAAACTCGTGCAAGAAGAAGAAAATTTGCTAGAGTTGCTATTGGTTCTTCGTTGCTCAACCGAGAGAGAGAGAGAGAGAGAGAGAGAGAGAGAGAGAGAGAGAGAGAGAGAGAGAGAGAGAGAGAGAGAGAGAGGGGAAGACGAAAATGAGAGTTCTTGATTTTTCTTTGGAGAGAGAGAGAGATGACGAGAGTTATGGGAGGAAATGGTCTATAAGCTATGTTGGGAATAACGGATCCCTGAAAACCGGATTCGACACTAAATCAAACCCCTAAATCAATGCGGAAGACGAAGCCTAGGAAAACACGTATCACCGATCGTAAAGCACACCACGGATTCGAGTGTACCTTGTTAGCCACAGATTAGACACCAACGCCGATAAGAGGAAGAGAATTTTGGCCCCGTTCGATCCTGTTCGATCCGACGATGCCTTGAAGGGGAGAAAACAGTGGCCTTGTGCTTACTGTTCTTTTTGGAGGGAGAGAGCACGCGGGAGAGGAGAAGACGTACGTTAATTTCCAACAGTTGTCTTCTCTCTCTCTCTCTCTCTCTCTCTCTCTCTCTCTCTCTCTCTCTCTCTCTCCTCCCTTTTATACCTTCCCCCATCCACGGGCCCTATTCCTGTGGGCCGGGCCTTTTGGGCCCAGCATGGGCGGACGGGCCTTAAGCCCATCACCAATTAAAACCATCATCTCCCACTCGCACATGGTGGGCTGAACATGATTCTCTTTACCTCTCTTCAACATTCATACCGGTGAATAATCTGTGTGACCAGCATACTTTGAGAGCTCGTTGCTATACATCTGTTAGGAATATATAGCAGCTCATAATGGGCATCACACTCCGAGTAGATTTAGTATGCAGTATCCTAGATCGATCGATCACATTTATATCTCTCTTGATCTCTTTTAAACAATGATATATATATATATATATATATATATATATATATATATTGTATTCACAATTATGATTATCCCAAAGACAGTCATAATTGGTTAAGGCCCGTCCAAACTCTCAATGAATACAAAACTACAATGTGATTCTTCAAAATCGATCTTCCTCTTTCCTTCAAACTCTCAATTTCAGTTCAGTTTGCTTTTCTAGAAATGCCCTATTAGATCGAATCGAACTCATGACCATTGGCAACATCCTAAGATAGCAAACACTAAATAGAAATCTTGAGAATAAGTAAGAGTCATGACGGGACTAAAAATTGAGGAACTCTTTTCCTCAAGAGTCTCACACGATATAAAAGTTGAGATCAAACTTTTGCCACTTTTATTGGTCGTCTCATGCATACGTAGTATGAAATATGTATTACGGTAATAACTCCTTTCCCATGGAGCGTATGTCTACACTTTCAATACCGTACAGATGATAGTTCAGACATACCCAATGTCTAACTTGAGTTCATGTATCTACTCATTCACAAAATTTATCAGAACTCACATCTGGCATAGTAAGTATGTGGGGTATTTTACTTTCGGACATAGTAAGTATTATGTTCTCATCTTAACACCCAGTTAAGGCGACATACGCATTTTAAGCTTGAGCTCTCGATTATCACCTAGATAATAAGCTTAAAAACAATATCATCTCTACTTATCACACAGTAAATAGAGGCGATTACCCGTGTGAGTGGGCTAATCTTTTATCTGTCCGACATACTTCCTCAACTTAAAATAATACACTGAGTATTAAGATGCATAAAGATCAAACAAAGATTCATATGCATCAATGATGAAAACACAAATTCATCAAATGTGAACACTTAGGGAAATTACAATATTCAGTACATTAGCCTCTACGCAATCCTAGAGATTTCATATGGCCACAAAACACATCTCTAGGTATTGGCTTTTCCATAGGATCTGCTACCATTCTATGCGTAGTATGTACTCTAAGTTCACATCTTTTCGTGCAATCATATCTTTGACAAGATTATACTTGGTATCTATAGGTTTGGTCTTGCCATGATATTTTGGATCTTTGGTGTACGCTTTCGCTGCTTGGCTATGACAGTTAACCAATAACAAATCTGCAGCACTTCCAATAACACCTAAATGATCCAATAATCTCTTAAGCCAAACATCTTCTTATACTGCTGCTGATAATGTCACGAACTCAGTTTCCATCATGGACAAGGCTATACACTTTTGTTTCTTATTGCTCCAACATATGGTGCCATTATTCGGTAAGAGAACAAATCCAGAAGTAGATTTCCTTTCATCTAAATCTCCTCTCCAATCAGCATCAGAATAGCCTTTAAGTTGCAGATCCTTTCCATAATAACTCAACGTATAATCAGCAGTCCTCTTTAGATACCTTAGTATTCATTTAACGGCTTTCCAACGTGCTTGACCTGAATTGGATTGGTATATGCTCACCATTCCAACTGCATAACATATGTCAGGTCTTGTACACATCATAGCGTACATCAAGCTCCCAAACAGCACTAGCATACGGAACATGTTTCATTTGTTCCTTCTCTTGTAGAGTCCTTGGACACAGTGTATGGCTCAATCCTTCACCTTTTGCAATAGGAGTGTCAATGGGTTTACAATCCCATATCCTTCAATTCAAAATTGGAAGACAACCGACTTTTGACAGTATTGACAAGCTCCATATTGCTTCCGGCAATTAGTATATCATCAACATATAATGATATGATCACAAATTGATCCTTGGATCTTTTGATATATACATAATGATCCTCATCTATCATTGTAATATCATATGCCATTATGACATTATGAAATCGTATATACCATTGTCTTGACGACTGCTTAAGGCCATATATCGACCTTAAAAGTCGACATACCTTTTCTTCTTGGCCTTTCACTATGAAACCAGCAGGTTGTTCCATTTATGTTTCTTCCTCTAATTCTCCATTGAGGAAAGCAGTCTTTACATCCATTTGATGTAACTCAAGATCCAGACTAGCCACTATTGCCAGAATGATGCGAATCGAGATAAATCTTACTACAGGAGAAAATGTATCTTCATAATCTATTCCATCCTGTTGATTATACCCCTTTGCCACAAGGCGAGCCTTATGCCTTTCTATTGAGCCATCAGCTTTTCGCTTTATTTTGAGAATCCACTTGTTCCCAATAGCTCTGCATCCCTTTTGGAAGATCAACCAGTTCCTAAACTTGGTTTGATTTCATTGACTCCATCTCCTCTTTCATTGCATAAATCCATTTTTTTTATTAGGGCAATTTAGAGCCTCATTAATATTTCTTGGCTCATCCTCATCTTGTAGAGCAACCATAAAAGTTTCCCCTTCAATGTCGAAATGTTGACGGGGAATACTTTGGCAACTTGTTCGCTATATAGGAGAATGTACACTTAGCACATCATTCCCCATTATGCTCCCACTCAGATTAGATAATGACGATATCATCTCATCATGTGGTTGTAATTGAGAAAGAGTTGAATTCAATTCATCACTTCTCATATTAATCCCACTTGGAAGAACTCCTTTATTATCATTATCTTGATCCAAGGTTTTAAATAAGGAGTAATCTTCCCTTATTTCGCCCTTCTTAGGAAATTGATCCTCTAAGAATGTGACATCTCGTGATTCAAATTCAATTACACTCCCACTTTCCTGCTCACCTATGAACACATACCCTTTCGAGTGTTCGGAGTATCTCATTAAAATACTCTTTTTTCCTTTAGGACCCAATTTCCCAAACTTGTGAGAGGATTCATTATAGGCAGCACAACCCCATGATTTAAGAAAAAAGTCCGGTTTTCTACCTGTCCATAACTCATATGGAGTGGAACTAACTGATTTGGAAGGCACCCGGTTAAGTATGTAGGCAGCAGTTAATAACGCATCACTCCAAAAAGTGATATGTAAGTTAGCATGCGCCATCACGGATCTAACCATTTCCAGTAGGGTTCTGTTTCTTCTCTCTGCAACACCATTTTGTTGAGGAGTATATGGAATAGACAACTGTATTTTTATTCCTTTTCATCACATTATTTTCTGAACTCATCATATAAATATTTTCGACCTCGATCTGATCTCAATACTTTTATTTTCTTGTCTAATTGATTTTCTTCCAAGTTCATAAACCTTTTGAAACAACTTATGTTTCAGATTTATGAGAAATCAAATAGACACATCCGAATCGAGTATAATCATCTATTAAAAGTGATGAAGTAAACAGAGTCATGCCTTCTTCTCACATTCATTGAACCATAAACGTCAGAATGGATTAAATGCAGAGGAACGTCAGCTCTTTTACCTTTTCCAAAATGGTTTCCTTGTCATTTTCCCCTTCTAGGCAATGCTTACATATAGACAAATCGGCTTTTTCAATATTGCCCAACAAGCCTTTTTTGGCTAGTCTATTCATACATTATTGGCCAATATGACCAAGTCTAGCATGCCACACATTCACATCATTATCATATGAAGTAGAAGACGTGAAACAAGGGAATAACATATATTGACATCACCACAGTCAACATTTAGTACAATAAAATCATCTAGAAAGTGACCACAATCATAGTAGTTTGTATCCAAATACAAATCTACACCGTTATTACGGAAGTTCACACTAAAACCAAGCTTAACCAACATTAAAACAGACACTTAAATTTCGACGAATCTCCAGAGCATTTAGAACATCATGTAGGAACAAGGTGCGCCCACCACACATGTTCACTTGGTAGGTGTCAATCCCTTTCACTTCAGCTCTGGAGTTGTTTCCCATATAGATCCACTTAGTTCCAGTTGGTACTCGTCGGAATTCCACGAAGGATCCTCTATCCTTCGCTACATCGTCTGTTGCTCCTGAATCAACAGTCCACAAAGGATTGGATTCAGTCAATAATACAGAACTTGACACATAAGCACAGTTCTCAAATGTACAAGAGGTGTTTACCTTCTTTGGCTCACAACAGTCGAGAGCATAGTGACCCTTCTTGTCACAATTGTAACACCTCACCCTTGACATTTTCTTCACTTGAGGACGTTTTCCTTTCTTGTGTTGGTTAACTCTTGATCTCTTGCAATAAGGACTTGATCCTTTGCATTCCCACATATTGAACGAATCAATACGCTTGTGCTTAGAGCTCAAAGCCCTTTCTGAGCTAGAACCAGTATTGCAAATTTCTATTTTCAGCTCACATGTCGTTAAGCGGTCCTCTACCAGCTCAAGGTGGCGCACAGCATCTTCAAGATCTTCCATAACATGGTCAAGAGCTTCTAGTGCTTCTTGCTTTTCCAGCACATATTGAATCTTCATATTCAATATTTCACAATTGTTACCGTTCATATCAGCAATTATGTTCTTAGTTGCTGAAAACATCGATCTGAACACATCAGACATACATGCACGGATAATTAATGCCTATCATTTATGCATCCCTATTTGCAGAGACCCATCATATTAATGAATAGTTTCAAGTAAGGTTTCAGAATCAAAAGGTCATTACGTTTCCAATCATCCTCCAAAAATCCTAACTTAAAACTATTATTAATATAATTGTCTTATACAAAATAAATTCTATGAAGTTACATAATACTTCTAAACTACCCACAGCTAATTACCCACAGCAACTAGCAACAACAGAAGGCAACAGATAATTGATATCCAATGAAACAATAATGCTTTCAACATAATACAACAATTCATTACACTAAGTAATGTATACAAAGCAAAATATCAACATAGAAAGAGATATTTAACACTCAAAAAACATCTCATAATTAATCTAAGAAATAAACAGGGAATATCCATTCTAATCTATCAGTCAAAATATCTGAGATTTTTGAAGGCACATTTGCCAACCATGGAAAAACTTTTGGAGAGCTTTCATGTCGCCTCCAAGGCGCATTCGCTCTGCGCCATGTGGCGCTTAATCTAAGGGTTGAAGTTTTAGCCAACTCAATCCTATAATGCTCTCTCACAAAAGCTTCCACTAGCCTCCTATAATCCGGGACCACGTTGACCTCCCATAACCGATCTAACACTGCTTGCCATTCAGGCGGAAGAGTGTTCATCAAAGCCGGCACCTTCTCAAAGTCCGGCATAAGATAACTATTCCAGATGATTTCTTGTATCATCTGATTGACCTTGACCATGTGTGATACTAAATCACCATCAAGCCACCAATAATCAGCTAACTCTTTCATCAGCCTTTTCAGTCTAGCTCTTCCTTCGTCCGTTCTCGGGATTGCAGGTATCCGTGTATAACGCATCATAGTTCCTGCAAAAAATGCAGAACTAAAATGGATCATTTTTAATCCATAATAAACAAAATGGAAAATACATAATTTTCCATGATTCATGCAACAGATGCATAATAAAAAATGGATTACCTCTAACCCACACAGACATAATTGAAAAAGAAAAAATTTATTTATTTATTTTTCTCTGGTCAACGGTCAAAGTCAACGGTCAAAGTCAACAGTCAACAATCGTAGGTCGACTAGTCAATGGTCGCCGGTCGTCGGACGTCAGACCGATCGGATCGGACGAGCCGGTCGGGCTGGTTGGTCCGGTTCGGGCGAACCGACGGCACGTGCCGCACGCGTGCGCCGGCTGACGTCACGCAGACGTCAGCCGGCACGTGCTGCGCGGGTGCCGGACGTCCGCGGTTCGGGTCGGGTCGGGTCGCCGGCCGGTGACTGCTCGGCGAAACGTCGTTGTGCTGACGTCATCGATGACGTCACCCTAGCGGTTACTAACCGTTGGGTGACGTTAGCACGCGTCGGTCCGCGGACTGGTGCGTGCTGATTCGCCGGCCTGCAGCGAGCACGTGCCGGTTTGCCGACTGGCGCGTGTGTCGCACGCGCTGGGCGAGCCAGTGCTTCTGGGCGCGTCGCGCCCACGCGTACCGCCTTCTTGTCACGCGTGTGGGCGCGTGCGGCATCGCTCGGCGGCGCATGACATGTCGCCAGACTCGCCTCGATGATCTCTTTCACCCAGTGCCTTCAGAATTCGATTTTGACTTACGAAAACTTAGAAAAATGGCCGAACAGCGCTCCGGTGTCGGGATTTCTCTCCCCGATTCGTGCTGGCCAATTTTCTTCGCGAGAATTCAATCAAAAAACATCAAACAGGTCGGGAAAAATGTGAACTAGGGCTCTGATACCAATGTTGGGAATAACGGATCCCCGAAAACCGGATTTGACGCTAAATCGAACCCCTAAATCAATGTGGAAGACGAAGCCCGGGAAAACACGTATCACCGATCGTAAAGCACACCACGGATTCGAGCATACCTTGTTAGCCACAGATTAGACACCGACGCCGATAAGAGGAAGAGAATTTTGGCCCTTGTCGATCTTGTTCGATCCGACAATGCCTTAAAGGGGAGAAAACAGTGGCCTTGTGCTTACTGTTCTTTTTGGAGGGAGAGAGCGCGCGGGAGAGGAGAAGACTTACGTTAATTTCCAACAGTTGTCTTCTTTCTCTCTCTCCTCCCTTTTATACCTTCCCCCATCCACGGGCCCTATTCCCGTGGGCCGGGCCTTTTGGGCCAAGCATGGGCGGACGGGCCTTAAGTCCATCACCAATTAAAACCATCAAGCTAATCCCTAGAATAGGCTAACATTAGATTTACTAATGATGATGTGTCCTTTGCTTGTTTTGGTTTTTAGGAAGAAAAACCGTGGGAGAAGAGAGGGAGAAGGGAGAAGAGAGAAGGGTTGTCGTGGCTTCCATGCACGATCTCTTTCAACACCTGTCGTTCGCCATCAATTAACCTTTAATCCATGTTGTTAGTTAGTTCATTAGTTTCTAATGTTTTTCACTTAATTCCATCTTGAATCCACTAAATTTCAAGTCTCTTGTAATTATACAAATTTATGAAATCATATGACATATTAGCAATTTAGTGTTAGTCTATGGAGAATTTATCATAAGAAATCCTAAAGTTAGAAATTGACATTAGCATTACAATCACTAATCAAATTATTCTAACTATAATCTATAAGCTTAATTGAAAATAAAATTACTTAGGTCCAAATACCCGATCTGGCCCAACAGGCTTATTCTATAACAATCACGGTCTACTAAACTAAATTTACTATTCTAACAGATCCAAATCTTGGCCCGCTCTAAGCCAAGCCCAAGCCCATAATCTCCCATTCGGCTTATCAAGTCCAATTCATGCGGCCCGCTTACTTCTCAAGCCCACACAATCCTCACGGTCCATCGGGTTTACTTTTTGGCCTGATAAAAAATAATCCAAGCTCTTAATAATCCAGCTACACTAATAAAGGTCGGTGAAATTTGGGATGTCACACAAATGGTGGTGGTTCAACGAAGTTGAGCTCACGACCAAAAAGGGGGGGCTCGGCTTAGGCAGATGGGCAGCATGTGGTGTGAGCGGGTGGCGGCAAGAGTCGGCGATGGTGGTGCAGGCAAAGATGATGGTTTGGTGAAGTTGAGGAGCAGCCAAGCTTGGTGGTTTGGTGGTGAGGATAGCGAACAACATGGCTCCAATCGGCGGATGAAGGTGGCGTGAGATGGTGATGGTGGTGTGGTGGTGGAGATGGGGTGAAGATGATGATGGATGGTGAACGTGGGGGAGAAAGGGAGGAAGGAAATTGAGGAGGGGAAGAAGATGGGGTGAAGAAAAATGGAGGGGAAGGATGCGGCAGAAGTGAGGGTGAAGAGAAAAGAGAGAAGAGGGAGAAGAAAGAGAAAGAAATAAAAGAAAATGAAAAGAAAGGAGGAGTGTGGCAGGAGGGGGGTATGAGGGGAGGCGAAAGAAAGAGAGAGAAGAAAAAGAAAAGAAAAGAAAGGGGAGATGGGAGTGGGTGAGCATTGGCAGAAGAGGAGGGGGGGCGGGAGCGGGGGAATGGACATGTGAGAGAGGAATGGAAGAGAAAGAAAATAGAGGGAGAGAGAGAGAGGATTTTAGAGAGATTTTTCCCTAAAAAATCATCATTTTCCTCACACCACTCCCCATAAATCCCTCCTCACCAAGTCTCTTGCCCCCTTCTATTTCTTTTTATTTCTAGTTTCATAAAACAAACTTTTTTGTCCAAAAAATTCAATTTTTCCTTTTGATCCGATTTTTTTTTTGTCTAATAATTCATTTTTCAAAAAATTTCAGACATTGCCGATAATTCGACGAACGATGAGACAACGTCCAATAATTAAATCTCGAAACCATCGAAAGTTTGATAATTAAATTCGATTGAATGCGACTTTAATATGACCTAATCTATCGGGTGGCTTTTAGGTGTTCTCGCGCGGTTGACCTATGGCCGATAATTTACATTTGTGCATCTTTGAATCACGGACGACCCTCAGTTGTCATGTAATGATGAGTATTCAACTACGTACCTTAAATATAATATCAACAGAAAATCAATTTATCGTCATTTGACGTGAATATCGTAATCGTGTAGAATCACCCGTGAATTGACTACGCATTTCCATTGAATCGATTTATATCCATTTGCTAATTGATTTATATATTGTAGTATTGACCCTTGTCGATCCATATGGTCGAGCGGTTTATTCCTAATCGAATTCTCTAGTCT
This sequence comes from Eucalyptus camaldulensis, assembly GCA_019915185.1. Taxonomy (NCBI): domain Eukaryota; kingdom Viridiplantae; phylum Streptophyta; class Magnoliopsida; order Myrtales; family Myrtaceae; genus Eucalyptus; species Eucalyptus camaldulensis. The sequence goes on from JAHSVA010000005.1 coordinate 20,133,798, forward strand.
TTCGTGTTTTAACCCAATATGGTCTCACCTAATGGATCAGTTAATTCGTGAGTGATTAGTTTAGAGTAAAGTAACTTTTAATGCATTGATGAAATAACTATTTCATATATCTTGAAATAGGGCCAAATTTCGGGATGTCACACTTGTGGTCTTTAATAATGTTATTGTGATATCTCGAAATTTGACCATGTTTCGAATATATGGAATGGTTGTTTCATCGACGCGCCAATGGTCATTTTACTCAGAGCTGGCCATTCTCAAGTTAACTAATAATTATGTGAGGCTGTTAAGGGATATAAACGTGACAGACTAGAGAATTCGATCGGAAATTGACTGCTTGACCATAATAATTGGCAAGGATCAATACGACACCGTTATAATCAAATTACGATTGGATATAAGTCGGTTCGATGGAATCGCATAGTCGAATTGCGGGTGGTTTCGCACGATTGCGATATTCGTGTTGAACGACAGTAAACTGATTTCCTATCGATATTGTAGTTGGGACACGTAATTGAAACCTTGCGATTTTTATGACAATTGAGAGTTGTCTAGGGCGTGACAAAATTTCTATTCAAGAAATTAATTTCTAGCCAAAAATTGATTTCTCAATTTCTATTTCCCGAACAAATTTCTGAGCAAAAAAACCCGTTTGATAACAACTCAAAATTTCTATTTTTGGAACAGAAATCCGTTTGATAACATAATAAAATTTCTATTTCTAGGAATAGAAATTGATTAGATATCAACATAGAAAATATTCAAATACAAAATAATAGTCAAAATAATACTAAAACAATAGAGGAAACCCTCAAATACAAAATAGTAGTCAAAATAATACTAATACATTACAAAAGTTGAAAATACAATTTCATGGAATTTTTGGCATATTATTATCCCTTGCCATTTTATTGGTAATGGTTTTCCTAAGTGTATTTATTTGGTTTCTCTCCTCGGTCAATGTATCGTTTGCAAGCTCATCCTGTGTCGGTTCAAACAAGTATTACAAAAGCATGAATATGGGTGCCATCAATGGTACCTATATAGTCTCGTCATTTTATCAAAAACTAGTATTATACAAGATTATCAACAAAATAAAATTGATGGTGTAAAGGAATATATGAGAATTCTACTTTGAAGTAATGTTTATGGTTAGGAACCAATTGAGGGAATGTCAGTTTATTTTGATTCTCGAATTGAATCATTCCAGTTACTCATCCCTATTTTTTTTTTTTTTATTGTTACTCAATGAACCTTTAATGGCTCTTGCATAGCAAAGAGAGAGATTCTCTTGAATCTCTTACCTTTGAATTAAAATTCAAGATTGTATAATAATCTAATTATTTTGATTTTGCAACAATTTTGAATCCATAAAGAAACAAGGTTAAATTTTTAGGCATGTTTTTTATTCATCTATTGCGCAAGAACTTTTTCTTCAACTGGCCATGCGCGTGCCCTTTCTAGGAGGAAAGAGCCACATTGTTTTTAAGTAAGCATTTAAGAACTTTGTTCGTTTTTGAAAATTGGGGACCCATTTGATTGCCTTTCATCCTAACGAGGAAGTTATAAAAAAATTGAAAAAAAAACACGAGCAAAATAAGAAAAATAAAATTAGCAATAATTTGTGAAGTTGTGGTTATGAGTAAATTAAGTTAGCAAGAAAGCACAAGATTCTTTTATATGGTTTGATTTCAGCTTCTGATTTCTATTTCAGAAACTGAGAAGTTAAAAATTTCAGCTTTTGATTTCTTCGATTTCTTTGGCTACGTATAGGGGTGAGCACAGTTCCCGAGTAACCGGGAACCGGGAACCGAACCGGAGGAGGGTCCGGTTCGGTTCCTGGTTCTAAAGAGACCGGTTTCGGTTCCCGGTTCCCTTTTTCTGGGAACTGGCGTTCCCGGTTCCGGTTCTGGTTCCCAGAAAAAGGGAACCAGGAACCGGAACCGGAACCGGAATCGGAATCGGTCATAATTCAAAAAAATAAAACCCTAACGTTGCCCCCGCAAGATTTCCCCCCCTCTGCAGATTCTTCCCCCCTTTCCCTTTCTTTTCTCTCTCTCTTTCTTTTCTCCCATTTTCCCTCGTCACGTCACTTCCTGCCCCCCCAACTTTTTTCTTTTCTTCTCTCTCTCTCTTCTCTTTCCCCCTCTCTCGACCGAAACCCTACCCCTTCTTCTTCTTCTTCTTCTTTTTCTTCTTCCTCCTCCTCTTGCTGGCTACTGCTTCACCCACCACCACACCGCCGCCCCACGCCCTACTCACCACCACCTCTTGGCCACCGAACCGCCACCACCCACCGCTCGTCCGACAAGCCGTCTCGCCGTTGAGCCCGACGAGCTGTCGCACTGTCCGCGCCGCCCCTCGCCACCGTGAGCCACCGCCGCCGTCCCCAAGCCACCGTCACCACCTCTTGTCGCTGCTCGCTCGGCCGTCCAGGCCGTCGTTGCTCCAAACCGCCACCGCCACCACCTCCGCCAGAACCGAGCTCTTCCTCCGTCGGGGAAGTTGAAGCCCTCGAAGATCGATCTGGCCTAATATTTTTTGGGAATGCTCAGTCGAAAGGGACGTCTTTTTCGGTTTTAAGAAAAGAAAAATCTTATCTACCGAATCATTGTAGATTTCAATTGGAATTAGGAATTCCGTGTACAAATACAAGTGGTCCTTAACTACTTACATATATATTATATCGGATCATATATGTATTAACATTAGGCATTACAATAAATAATACGCGAACCTCGCTTGCGGCTTGATGAATGGGATGGCCTCGTCGAGGTTCCAATTCGCCACCTCCATCTCGCGAGCCATGGCTTTTGCGAAGTGCCTCACGGATCATAAGGCGTAGTGCAGGGCTTGGGCGAAGTGGGTCGGGCTCAACGACGCGAGCTTGAAACCATCGAACAGGGGCAAGATGCTGCTCGCATTGAGCTTCCTCTCCGACAATCGGTTCTTAGAGACGAGCTCGTTGAGCTTCTTCTCCGACGACCGGTTCTTAGAGACGAGGTCGTTGAGCTTCTTCTCCGATTACCAGAAAGAGAAGGGAATCAAGGTTAAGCTTGTGAGTAGATAGACAATATGATATCGTATCCATATAGATTTTGTGGCTTTTGCAAGACTCTATCTGGATGTCTTCTTCAACGTCGCCATTTCCTTTTTACACATCGGATCGCCTGAATCTCGCCAGAACGATGTGAAGACTTTCCTCTTCTCAAGGTGGGCCCTCCAACAAAAATGGGCACAAAAACTTAGCGCCATTGTTGCAAGCCTTGGTCGTCTCTAGATTTTCCTGAGCAGCTTCCTTTTACTTTCTTCTGATCGAATCTATTATTTCATTTCTTTCTTTCTTTTTTCAATTATGTTCAGCTATTGTATTGTTTTCGATGCTTCAGCGACTGCCAACACAAGTTTCTGCTCGACATGGCACCCACTTCTTGCCCACTCAAATCAAGAGTGTTGGGAATGACTGATCCCCGAAAACCGAATTCGACACTAAATCGAACCCCTAAATCAATGTGGAAGACAAGCCCGGGAAAACGAACACGTATCACCGATCCTAAAGCACACCACGGATTCGAGCGTACCTTTTAGCCACAGATTAAACACCGACGCCAATGGAGGAAGAGAAATCAGACTCTGTTCGATCCGAGGAGGCAAAAATCTTCAACGTGCTTTACTGTTTTGCATTTAAAGAAAACGGGAGGGAGAGAGCGTAAGTGAAGAGAAAAGCGTACGTTTACAAAACAAACGATGTCTTTTTCTCTCTCTCTCCTCCCTTTTATACCCCCTTCTTTCCACGGGCCCTATTCCCGTGGGCCGGGCTTTCTGGGCCCAACTTGGGCGGACGAGCCTTAAGACAGGCCTTAAGCCCAAATCAAATAAAGCCTTCATCTCCCACTCGCACATGGTGGGCTGAACAGGATTCTCTTTACATCTCTTCAACTTTCATACCGGTGAATAATTCGTGCGACCAGCATACTTTGAGAGCTCGTTGCTATACATCTGTTAGGAATATGTAGCAGCTCATAATTGGGCATCACACTTTGAGTAGATTTAGTATGGAGTACCCTAGATCGATCGATCACATGTTATATCTATCTTGATCTCTTTTAAACATGATATGTATACTGTATTCACAATTATAATTATCACAAAAACAATCATAATTGGTCGACCAGTGAATACAAAAACTACAATGTGATTCTCCAAAATCGATCTTCCTCTTTCCTTCAAACTCTCAATTTCAGTCCAGCTTGCTTTTCTAGAAATGTCCCATTAGATCGAATAATCTCATGACCATTGGCAACACCCTAAGATAGCAAACACTAAATAGAAATCTTGAGAATAAGTAAGAGTCCTGAGGGGACTAAAAATTGAGGAACTCTTTTCCTCAAGAGTCTCACACGTCATAAAAGTTGAGATCAAACTTTTTGCCACTCTTATTGGTCGTCTCATGCATACGTAGTATGAAATACGTATTACGGTATTAACTCATTTCCCATGGAGCGTATGTCTGCACTTTTCAATACCGTACAGATGATAGTTCAGACATACCTAATGTCTAACTTGAGTTCACATATCTACTCAATCACAAAATTCATCAGAACTCACATATGGCATCATAGACAGATAAAGTAAAATATGTGGGGTATTTTACTTTCGGACATCGTAAGTATTATGTCCTCATCTTAACACTTAGTTAAGGCGACATACGTATTTTAAGCTTGAGCTCTCGATTATCACCTAGATAATAAGATTAAAATCAGTCTCATCTCTATTTATCACACAGTAAACAGAGGCGATTACCCGTGTGAGTGGGCTAATCTTTTATCTGTCCGACATACTTCTCAACTTACAATAATGCACTGAGCATTAAGATGCATAAAAATCATACAAAGATTCATAGGCATTAATCAATGAAAAACAAAATTTCATAAATGTGAACGACTCAGGGAAATTACAATTCAGTACATCAGACTCTACGCAATCCTAGAGATTTTACATGACCACAAAACACATCTCTAGTTGTTGGCTTTGTCATAGGATCTGCTACCATTCTATGTGTAGAGATGTACTGTAAGTTCACATCCTTTCGTGCAACCGTATCTTTCACAAAGTTATACTTGGTATCATATGTTTGGTCTTGTCATGATATTTTGGATCTTTGGTGTACGCTATAGCTGCTTGGCTATCACAGTTAACTAATAATGGATTTGCAGCTTTCTCAATAATACCTAAATGATCCAAAAATCTCTTAAGCCAAACTCTTTCTTGTACTGCTGCTGATAACGCCACGAACTCAGCTTCCATCGTGGATAAGGCTATGCACGTTTGCTTCTTACTACTCCATGATATGGCGCCATTGCTCAGTAAGAAAGCAAATCCTGAGGTAGATTTTCTTTCATCTAAATCTCCTCCCCAATCAGCATCTGAATAGCCTTCAAGTCGCAGATCATTTCCTTGGTAATTCAACTTGTAATCAACAGTTCCCTTCAGATACCTCAGTATTCTCTTAACGGCTTTCCAATGTGCTGGACCTGGATTGGATTGGTATCTACTCACCATTCCAACTACAAAACATATGTCGGGTCTTGTACACATCATAGCGTACATCAAGCTCCCAACAGCACTTGCATAAGGAACATGTTTCATTTGTTTCTTCTCTTGTGGAGTCCTTGGACACAGTCTATGGCTCAATTATTCACCTTTTGCAATAGGAGTGTCTATGGGTTTACAATCTTGCATACGAAACCGTTCTAGAACTTTGTTTATATAAGTTTCTTGCGAAAGAGACAACGATCTCTTCGAATGATCTTTTGAAATCTTAACTCCAAGAATGTATGCAGCCTCACCCATATCCTTCATCTCAAAGTTGGAAGACAACCAACTCTTGACAGTCTTAACAAACTCCATATTGCTTCCAGCAATTAGTATATCATCAACATATAATAATATGATCACAAATTGATCATTGGATCTTTTGATATATACACAATGATCCTCATCAATCATCGTAAAATCATATGCCATTATGGCATTATGAAAATGTATATACCATTGTCTTGATGACTGCTTAAGACCATATATCGACCTTAAAAGTCGACATACTTTTTCTTCTTGGTCTTTCACTATGAAACCAATAGGTTGTTCCATATATATTTCTTACTCTAATTCTCCATTGAGGAAAGCAGTCTTTACATCCATTTGATGTAATTCAAGATTCAGACGAGCCACTATTGCTAGAATAATGCGAATTGAGGTAAATCTCACTACAAGAGAAAACGTATCTTCATAATCAATTCCTTCCTATTGATTATACCCCTTCGCCACAAGGCGAGCCTTATGCCTTTCAATCGAGCCATCAGCCTTTCGCTTTATTTTGAGAACCCATTTGTTCCCAATAGCTCTGCGTCCTTTTGGCAGATCAACCAGTTCCCATACTTGGTTTGATTTCTTTGACTCCATTTCCTCTTCCATTGCATTAATTCATTTTTCCTTACTAGGGCAATTCAGAGCCTCAATAATATTTCTTGGCTCATCCTCATCTTGTGGAGCAACCATAAAAGTCTCCCCTTCAATGTCAAAACGTTGACGAGGAATACTTTGGCGACTTGTTCGCCGTATGGGAGATTGTACACTTTGCACATCATTCCCCATTATGCTCCCACTTGGATGAAGTCCACTAAGGTCATTATCTTGATCCAAGGTTTCAAATAGGGAACAATCTTCCCCTATTTCGCCCTTCTTAGGAAATTCATCCTCTAGAAATGTGACATCTCGTGATTCAAACTCAGTTATACTCCCACTTTCCTGCTCACCTATGAACACATATTCTTTCGAGTGTTCAGAGTACCTTATAAAAATACTCTTCTTTCCTCTGGGACCCAGTTTCCTAAACTTGTGAGAGGACTCATGTGTATAGGCAGCACAACCCCATGGCTTAAGAAAACTTAAGTTCGGTTTTCTACCCGTCCATAACTCATATGGAATGGAAGTAACTGATTTGGAAGGTACACGGTTTAGTATATAGGCAGCAGTTAACAACGCATCACTCCAAAAAGTAATAGGTAAGTTAGCATGCGACATCTTGGACCTAACCATTTCCAATAGGGTTCTGTTTCTTCTCTCCGCAACACCATTTTGTTGAGGAGTATATGGAATAGACAACTGTCTTTCTATTCCTTTTTCATCACATAATTTTCTGAACTCATCAAATAAATATTCTCGACCTCGATCGTATCTCAATGCTTTTATTTTCTTGTCTAATTGATTCTCTACCAGGTTCATAAACCTTTTAAAACAACTTATTGCTTCATATTTGTGAGAAATCAAATAAACATATCTGAATCGAGTATAATCATCAATAAAAGTGATGAAATAAACAGCCTCATACCTTCCTTTCACATTCATTGGACCACAGACATTAGAATGGATTAAATGCAGAGGAAATTCCGCTCTTTTTCCTTTTCCAAATGGTTTTCTTGTCGTTTTCCCTTCTAGGCAATGCTTACATATGGACAAATCGACTTTTTCAATATTGCCCAACAAGCCTTCTTTGGCTAGTCTATTCATACGCTGTTGGCCAATGTGACCAAGTCTAGCATGCCACACATTCACATCATTATCATATTTATTAGGAGACGTGAGAAGGGAATAACAAACATTAGTATTAACATAATCAATATCTAATACAATAAAACCATCTAGAAAATAACCACAACCATAGTAATTTGTATCCAAAAACAAACTCACACCTCTATTACTTCATATTAAAACCTAATTTAACCAACACTAATACAGACACTAAATTCCGACGAATCTCCGGAGCATACAGCACATCATGAAGGAACAAAGTGCGTCCACCACGCATATTCAGTTGGCATGTGCCAATTCCTTTCACTTCAGCTCTGGAGTTGTTTCCCACATAGATCCACTTAGTTCCAGTTGGTACTTGTCGGAATTCCATAAAGGATCCTCTATCCTTCGCTACATGGTTCGTCGCTCCTGAATCCACAGTCCACAAAGGATTAGACTCAGTTAAGAATACAGAACTCGACACAAAAGTAAAGTTCTGAAAAGTACAAGGGGTGCATACCTTATTTGGCTCACGACAGCCGCGAGCATAGTGACCCTTCTTGTCACAGTTGTAGCATTTCACCCTTGCAAGCTTTTTCATGCGGGGACGCTTCCCTCTTTCATGTTGGTTAAACTTGGGTTTCTTCCCTGAAGGACCTGCTTCTTCCTTGCCTTTTCCCTTATCAAACAAGTTAGGGTGCTTGGGCTTGGAGCTCGAAGCTCCATTTGAGCTAGAACTAGCATGATAAAGTTCAGCATCCGGCTTAGCCACCAACAGGCGGTCCTCTTCTAGCTCAAGATGACGCATTGCATCCTCAAAGGTTTTGATATTTTCATTATGAGTCAGGTGCACCTTCATATGCTCTTAACTCTGAGGCAATGAACGAATCACTGCTTGCACTTGCTGCTCATCTGTGAGGACATGGCCAGCATCTCTCAGCTCAGTTATCATGTTTGACATCTTTATAAGAGTCAAACCTGGTAGTGAGCTGCCTCAGTCTAGTCACCGAAGTATGACCAAATCTAGTTGCCAATGCCTCCCACATTTCCTTAGCATTGTCAAAACGCCGAAACTCTCGCATGACGTCATTTTCCATGCTGCTCAGCAACGTGATGCGAGCTAGGGAGTTCATTCTTTTCCACACAAAAAAGGCTTCTTTGTCTCTTTTGTGCTGTGCAGTGGTTCCCTCTTCAGGTTCTACCATGGTCATAACAAGAGCCTCAAGTGCTTCTTGCTCTTCCAGCACATACTGGATTTTCATTTGCCAAATTTCATAGTTATCTCCATTGACCTTTTCACCTTTGTTCAGCTCAGCAACTATGCTCTTTGTGGCTGAAGCCATTGATCTGAACAAATCAGACAAATATGCACGAATTATCAATGCCTATCATTTATGCATCCCTATTTACATAGACCCATCATATTAATGAATAATTTCAAGTAAGGTTTCAGAATCAAAAGGTCACTATGTTTCCAATCATCCTCCAAAATCCTAACTTAAAACTATCATCAATATAATTGTCTTATGCAAAATCAATTCTATGAAGCTACAAAAACTTCTAAAACTACCCACAGCTAATTACCCACAGCAACCAGCAATAACAGAAATCAATATATAATAGAACATCCAATAAAAACAATAATGCTTTCAATTAACACAATTAGGTAGTAATCATTACATAATATGTCCATAAATCACACTTAACATATATCAGCCAATACAACTAACACCAAGTTAGCACACGAACTGGGAAAGATCCTCTTTTGTTCAATTTCTTGATCTTTTCCCTTGAAACAATACAATAATATTCATTTACAAAATCCATCACAATTTTCTTATAGGAAGCAGCTCCGTTGACATCCCATATGCGATTCAACACATCTTGCCATTCAGGTGGAAGAGTGTGTATGAAAAATCGCACCATCTCTGACTGTGACATAGGACGACCATTCCATATGACCTGTTGAATTTTTCCATTGACTTCAAGGACATGATCAATTAAGTCACGTCTCTCCCATCAATGATCAGTCAGCTCAGCTATCAACTTAGACAGCCTATCATTTTGTTCATCGGTAACTGCGCGAATAGGTGTGCGCAGCCTCAGGGGAGGCATTGTTCCTGCAACAAATGCAGAACAAATAAGGGATCCCATTATAATCCACATAGACTTAATTGAAAAAGAAACATATTATTTTTTTTTTGGGTTAACGGTCAACGGTCAACGGTCGTCGGACCAGTCGGACCGGTCGGGCCGGCTCGGGCGAACCGACGGCACGTGCCGCGCGCGTGCGCGGGCTGACGTCACGCAGACGTCATCCGGCACGTGCCGCGCGCGTGCTGGGCCTCGCGTGGGTCGGGTCGCCGGCCGGTGACCGCCCGGCGAATCGTCGCCGTGTTGACGTCATCGATGACGTCACCTTAGCGGTTAATGACCGTTGGGTGACGTCATGATGACGTCAGTACGCGTCGGTCCGCGGACCGGCGCGTGCCGGCTCGCCGGCCGGCGGTGCGCACGCGCCGGTTCGTCGATCGGCGCGTGTGTCGCACTCGCTGGGCGAGCCAGCGCTTTCAGGCACGTCGCGCCCACGCGCAGTGGCTTCTGGCAACGCGTGTGGGCACGTGCGGCGTTGCCCGGCGGCGCACGACGTACCTCCAGACTCGTCTCGACGTCGCCTTTCTCCCCATGTATTCAGAAAACGGTTTCGACTTACTAAAACTCAGTAAAATGGCCGAAGAACGCTCGAGTGTCGGGATTTCTCGCCCCGATCCGTACGGCCGAAACACTTTCGCGAAAAAATCAATCAAAAATATCAAAACAGATCGGGAAAACGTGAATTAGGGCTCTGATACCAATGTTAGGAATGACTGATCCCCGAAAACCGGATTCGACACTAAATCGAACCCCTAAATCAATGCGGAAGACAAGCCCGGAAAAACGAACACGTATCACCGATCCTAAAGCACACCACGGATTCGAGCGTACCTTTTAGCCACAGATTAAACACCGACGCCAATGGAGGAAGAGAAATCAGACTCTATTCGATCCGAGGAGGCAAAACTCTTCAACGTGCTTTATTGTTTTGCGTTTAAAGAAAACGGGAGGGAGAGAGCGTAAGTGAAGAGAAAAGCGTATGTTTACAAAACAAACGGTGTCTTTTTCTCTCTCTCTCCTCCCTTTTATACCCCCTTCTTTCCACGGGCCCTATTCTTGTGGGCCGGGCTTTCTGGGCCCAACTTGGCCGGATGGGCCTTAAGCCTAAACCAAATAAAGCCTTCAAAGAGCGAAATGCCAAGCGTATGCTCATACAACATGCCTGTAGTTATTATTATTATGAAACATGGCCAAATTATACATTAGACAATGTTTTCTCTAGAAAACTATGAATTTAGTTGTCTGTTCGGATGTAAGTAAAAGATTTATATTGCTGTGTTTTGGCAGGTATTGAAAATGGAGGGCCAACTATTGAATTATTTCGGCTTCCAAATATTCGCGTCAACTACAAAAATGAAATTAAAAAAAAAAAGAACCTGTTGGAACCTAGAACCGACCCTGGAACCTGTGACAGGGTAGGTTCCAGGTTCTCGGTTCTAACGGGAAGGTTCCAGGTTCCAAAAATTGAGGAACCTAAACCCGAGGGTAGGTTCCAGGTTCCAAATAGAACCGAACCGGAACCAGGAACCGCTCACCCCTAGCTGCGTATGACAAAATTTCTAAAACAGAAATTGATTTCTGGCAAGAAATCAATTTCTTAATTTCTATTCCCTGGACAAGTTTCTGAGCAAAGAAACCCGTTTGATAACGACTCAAAATTTCTATTTCTGAAATAGAAATCCGTTTGATAACAGAAGAAATTTTTTATTTCTAGGAATAGAAATTGATTAGATAACAACATACGAAATCCTCAAATACAAAATAATAGTCGAAATAATACTAAAATAACATAGAAAATCTTCAAATACAAAATAATAGTCGAAATAATACTAATACATTACAAAAGTTGAAAAAAAATTCATGGAATTTCCGGCATATTGTTATCCCTTGCCATTTTATTATCAATTGTTTTCCTAAGCGTATTTATTTGCTTTCCCTTCTCGGTCAATGTATTGTTTGCAAGCTCATCCTGCGTAAATTCAAACAAGTATTGCGGAAGCATGAATATAGGTGCCATCAATGGCGCCTATATAGCCTTGTCATTTTATAAAAAACTAGTATTATACAAGATTATCAACAAAATAAAATTAATGATGTAAAGGAATATATAAGAATTCTACCTTAAAGTAACATTTATGGTTAGGAACCAATCGGGGGAATGTCGATTTATTTTGATTCTCAAATTGAATCAGTCCAGTTGCTCATCCCTAATTTCTTTATTGTTGCTCAAAGAACCTTTAATGGCTCTTGCATAGCAAAGAGAGAGATTCTCTCGAATCTCTCGCCTTCAAATTAAAATTCAAGATTGTGTAACAATCTAATTATTTTGATTTTGCAAGAATTTTGAATCCATAAAAGATAAGGTTAAATTTCTAGGCACTTTTTTTATTCATCTATTACGTAAGAACTTTTTCTTCAACTGGCCATGCGCGTGCCTTTTCTAGGAGGAAAGAGCCCAATTGTTTTTAAGTAAGCATTTAAGAACTTTGGTCGTTTTTGAAAATTGGGGACCCATTCGATTGCCTTTCATCCTAAAGAGGAAGTTATAAAAAAAAATTGAAAAAAATGCAAAAAAAAAAAAAAACATGAGCAAAATAAGAAAAAGAAAATTAGCAATAATTTGTGAAGTTGTGGTTATGAGTGAATTAAGTTAGCAAAAAAGCACAAGGTTCTTTTATATGGTTTGATTTTAGTTTCTGATTTCTATTTCAGAAACTGAGAAATTAAAAATTTCAGCTTTTGATTTCTTCAATTTCTCTATTTTTGGAATAGAAATCTGTTTCAGAAATAGATAAATTAAAATGCATTACCAAACGTATTTTTGTTCCAAACCTGTTCCGGGGAATAGAGAAACAGAGAAATCGAGAAACATAAATTTTATCATACGCGCACTTTATTCTGGAATAGAAATCCGTTTTAGAAATAGAGAAATCCAAATTACGTGTTATGATAAAGGGATAGTAAATTTTATTATAAAGGGATAGTAAATTTTATTCCTCTTTCATGTTAGAATCGATGTTACTAGAAGATCAATGTTCGTGGTCAAAACCTGAAGAACGTTAGAACTACTATTGTGAGGATAGTAAACGTTCATGATCAAAATTTGAAGAACGTTAGAACCAAATTTTTTTTATTAAGGACCAAGGGTGATGTGATTAGCCTACTTCTCATATCTATGTGTTTTTATTAAAATGCACAAAAATACTTTGAAAATACGTGTATAAACATTTTTACTTTGCTACGATCAGATTTTGATTTTAATTTACTAATGCACGTATTTTTATTTAGCGAAATAAAAACCAACAATGGTATCGGAACTAATCCTTAGACATTTTCGTGCTTTTAATTGTTGATTAGTTTATGTTGTTTGTGTGATATGATAACCGATTCTCATTTATGATCAGAATTTTTTTAATGACACTTTCAAGTTTTTATTTGATATGCATATTAATCGATTAATATGCAAGGTAAGACCAATGATAATAAAGAAAATCTCCTTATTTTTTATAATAAGTTGTAACGGGTGTTTGAACTTGTGACCTACCATCGTCGTGGTTTACTCTATGTTCTAATGGTTGATTAGCTAATTATGGCTACATTGGAGTCAGTTGCCGTTCAAGAATATAAAACCACTCCATTATACATTTGATGGTGCAGTGTTTAGGCTAAATGATTTCTAATAATTGTTAGATGATGAATCATTTATGTCCTAAATACTTGCATGAGATGATGGGGTAGACTTTATTATGATCATGAGGTCAATAATTGTCAAGTGAGACTTCCGTGATCTAGAAGCCGAAGTATGATTGGGACTCTTATGTGATGCATTGAATATGTGATCCACTCACTAAGTTCAGATGACACAAATAATTATCAGGTGATGTAGACTATGAAGTGATGGGACTCTAATCCCCACTAGTGATCTTCTCCCAACGAAGAATGCTATTTCCCATACTAAGGAGTATGGGATTTGAAAAGAATAGTGGGATATAATATTTCATCCAAAGGCCAAAATGAAATATTTGTTGAAAGTCAACGGCTAACAATTTATTTTTTTGCATAGATATTTTATCACTTCAAAAATGGTTACGACAAACCCACTTGCTTTTATTCTTAACAAGAATTGTTTGATGGGACCCAACTATACTGATTAGGTAAAGAATTTGAGAATTGTTCTCAATTTCGAGAAAATTGAGTATATGCTTAATTAAAATTTGCTAGAAGACTTTTTGGGTGGTATCAAAGCAGAGCGCGAAACTTATGAGAAGTGACGCGACGGTGACTTGAAAGTTAGGTCATACATTGTCACGCCCCGACCCACTCCAAACTCGTGACAACCTACGCCATCACTTTTCACTTAGGTCATTTGCTTGCGACGTCCTAGGACATGTCGCCATTCCATTCATTTTATCTTTTGATTATACATAAGCGGAAGCAAAATAAACATCTCCCAATCATTAACAAACAATAGCGATAGTACAAGGCATACATCAAAATACACTTATATATATATATCTATCATCAAACATAATCTTTTCTTCCATAAAAAAACATAGCCATTCACATGTCCGCATAGTGGATTCCTTCATAATTGTCCAAGTATTGGGGTTGAGGTTAACCTAGCACCTCTATTCTACGAGAGTGACCTCACAAAGTGGTATATGCACTTCTAGTGCACATCCATCTCAAGGTACTTTGGCTCGGGCTCGGATAGCCATGATGAAGGAATGAAAAATTTAAACAACGAGGAGTGAGATAAACTCAATGAGTGAACGAACTCCTTAGACCTCGCGTAGGGAAGTCGTTCACCTCGGAAACGCCCTAAATGCGCAAATTACCTAACGATGGTAGATCAATAGCGAAGCGTGCTTTTCCCTAACTATAAAAAAGAATGATCATCTTACCTTCATAAGCCATCATAACTAAGCACGTAAGCAATTCTCATAGCACTTTTCAAATTCACGGGTCAAACACAAGAGTATGCAACATATTATAAACCTGCACCCATATCATGCAATAATCCAGAGTTGTTCATATATCAATCTGAGGTCACACATGTGCTAATTATAGCATCACTTCTCATAATATGCATTCATTACATACTACCATGCAACCCTCGACCATGCTTTCAGATTATTATAGCTGCTCAGAGGCCAAGGCCAACTCGAACATTCGCAGTCATTCGACATAACCCAATATCATCTCGCCCAGTGACGAAAAAGGATTGATTATGACGAGACTTTCTCACCCGTAGCCTTGCTAAAATCTATTGATATTATGTTGGCTATAGTTGCACATTTGGACTATGAGATATTTCAAATGGATGTCAAAACGGCATTCCTAAATGGATTCTTTGAAGTAGACATCTACGTGGAACCACCATCAGGGTTTGAGTCTGATTATGGTAATCAGAGGGTTTGTAAGCTTAAGAAAGCCATATATGAACTTAAACAAGGCTTCAAAAGTTGGAACATCTGATTTAACAAGGTGATGAAATCGTTTAACTTCATCAAAAATCCAGATGAACCTTGTGTATACAAAAATGTTAGTAGGAGTAGAATTGTGTTTCTTATTTTGTATGCAGATGAAATACTATTCATCGAAAATGATATACCCTTGATATTATCAATCAAGATAGTCTTGTCATAGAAGTTCCCCATGAATGATTTAGGAGAGGCAACATATATTCTAGGTATCAAGATCTATATAGATAGATCGAGACGAATAATTGGTCTCACAATTTACTTACATAGACAAAGTGTTGACACGTTTCAACATGCAACATTCCAAAAGAAGATTATTGTCTTTTAAGAATGAAATCCATCTTTCTAAGGATATGTGTCCAAATAATTATGAAGAAAGAGAGCAGATGGCAAAGGTACCTTATGCATCCACTATTGGTAGAATAATGTATGTTATACTATGTACAAAACCTGATATTGTGTACACTATAAGTATCACTAGTAGATATTAGTTTGATCTAGGTAAAGAACATTGGATATCAATCAAGATTATTCTCAAGTACTTGAGAAGGATCAAGGATTTGTTCTTAATATATGGAGAAAGAGACTTTAAAGTTGAAGCATATACTGATTTTGATTTTCAATAAAATCTTAATGACTACAAGTTGACATCTGGGTTTGTTTTTACACTCAACAGTGGTGTAGCTAATTAGAAAAGTTCCAAACAGAGCATAATTGTTAATTCCACGACCAAGGCAAAGTGTGTAGCTGATTCTAAAGCAATGAAGGAAATGGCTTGGATAAAACGTTCATTTCAGAACTTAGAGTGATTCCTTCCATTGAAAGATGATTACATTGTTTTGTGACAACAATGGGGTAATAGCTCAAGTTAAGGAACAAAGGTCTCACAAAAAAAATTCAAGCACATTCAGAGGTGCTTCCATCCCATTAGAGAGATCATCGGAAGAGATGATATCACCTTACAAAAAATAGCCTTAGCGGAAAACATGGCAAGTTTCTTCACTGAAGTGTTATCTCAATCTTCTTTCAAAAGACATTTTGACAAGATGGGTTTATGGCATGAAATAGGTTGCTTTAGTGCAAGTAAGAGATTGTTAGCTATATGCCCTAAAGCAATCATGTAATAATTACATCTTAGGAATAATTTATGGTACCTAAATATTCATTTATTGTCCTTTTTATATGAATGAGTCCACAAGATTAGCTATGCCTGAACCTATTCTTAAGGGGTTAAGAATATGTGTGACAGATTTATAATTATTCTGAATTTTTAAACAATTCCCGGTTGATGAATCATTAAGAGGATATTGATGATCCTATTGAGACTGATGTATTCTCAAGCTTCACAATTCAGTGTTGGACACTTGAGAGGATGATAAGTCGTAAGTCATTGAGTATTGTGATATCTGAGTTAGAGCATAAGTACTTATCTCGGACAAGTTCATTGAACGTGACATACATAAAATGATTAGCAACATAGAAGCTTTTGGCGAGGTTAATGTCTGATTATTCAAGCTTTTGTATGGTGTAAGATCCTTAGACTTGAGACACGATGTTGACTTGCATGTTGGATGGATTTGGTTCACAAGTGCCCATATTGATGCTTCATCAAACCTTCTCTATACTCAATGATCATAGTTTGTTTACATACAAAGGTACATGTGTGCGCACTATAGAATCTATTTTCTTATTTTACACACACACGCGCGCGCACACACACACACACACAAAAGATTGATGTCCAATGCAATCTAATTATGACATTATATTGAAATCTTCAATCGAGATTATAACCAAGAATGGATGGTTCATGTCTCGAAAAAATACATGTCAATTAGTTTGGACATATGATCGAATTGGTGGCTTGACCAATAATTCCATGGCCTTTTTTTGATTGTGACATGGTGAGATGGAAGGATCAAATTACATAGTCGCCAAAATTGACAACTTAATTATGTTCTTGAAACATTTCACACTTTTTGGATAGCCATGATATATTGCTAGATTTCACTCATAGTTTGTAAGAACAGGAGATTGACCCAGACAATACGTTCTCTTGGTTGTGTTAATATGTTAGTACGAGTTATACTACTAGCTCAGTGATGAACTTAGAGATGTCACACACCGTAACCAATTAGAATAACATTTGAATGAGAGAGAGAATATTGCAAATGTGTTTGCAAGCCAATCAAATTGAGGTGGGCTAAAAAATAAAAGAACTAAAAAAGGGGCTTTAGACTTTATAAAGTCTAAAGTGGATTTTAGATTTTACAGCTAAATCAAAGATCTAAAGCGCGTTCAGATTCAATGACCAAATTAATAATATGAAGTGAGTTTAGAATTAATAACTGCATTAATGATCTTAAGTTAGTTCAAAATCAATGGCATCATTAATTATTTGACGTGAGTTCAGAATCAATAACCAAATTGATGATTTGAAATGGTTTCAGACTTAATGGCCATATTAATGTTCTAAAACAATTTCAAACTTAATGGCTACATCAAAATATGAAATGATTTTAGATTTAATGGTCATATTGATGATCCGAAACGTTTTTAGAATCAATAGACGTTTTAATGATCTAAAACGGTTTTAGATTCAAATGACCAATCAATGTTCTGAAATGGTTTCAGATATAACGGTCAAATTAATATTTCTAATAGTTGCAAAGTTAATGTCCAGAGTAAAGATTTGTAATGGTTACAAATAATAATGCTCTGTAACGGTTACAGAGTTAATGCCCAAATTAGTGTCTAAATGGTATCAGAACTTACATCCATTAAACGTTAAAGCCGAATTAATTCTAAAATGATTCTAGACTTAATGAGCCAACTTAAATATGATTTGGACTAGTCATGAAAAGGCCATCATAAGATCATATCACAGGATGATTGACAATTGACAATTAAAAGTATTGATAGTGATTAACTAAGTCATTCACACATGAGAGCAATTGCTAATACAATTGTAGCTGTGAGATCTCTCAATTTCTCTCTTCTATTCAACATGAGATTGGTGTTGGTGGTGTGTCTGAACTTGAGGCTCAACACTTGTGAGGTTGGATTTGAAGAACATCAGAACTTACATTACAAAGAGATGAGATGTTCTACATCTAAAGAATGTCAGAACCAATATGGTTAAAATTCCAAGAACGTCAGAACCGATGTTACTAGAAGATCAACATTTGCGGTCAAAATCTGAAGAACATCAGAACCAAATTTTTTTAGCAAGGACCAAGGGTAATGTGATTAGCCTACTTATGTATATATGTTTTTATTAAAATGCATGAAAATGCTTTGAAAATACGTGTATAAGCATTTTTACTTCCGCTACATTCAAACTTTGATATTAATTTACTTATGCACGTATTCTTGTTCATTGAAACAAACACCAACACAAAGATCTAAAATGAAGCCCAAAATTTCCGAACGTCAATTTTTTTTCTAGTGCATCAATACTTCTACTTCATCTAGAAAGCAGACATTATGGGCTATGATGCACTCAGCTATAAGACAAACCTAGAAGAAAGTGTCTCTATGCAAAGTCCACGCATAATTTTGAGAAAAAAAGTATGTCTGACTTATGACTTTCCTTCAAGAAGATGAAAGAAGATTGAATAAGCAAACATTAAAATATTGAGTATTGCATAGACATAATTGACCGAATATGAATGAAGTCTAAAGAACACATGCATGGATAATTGACCAAACATAAAAAGATAGAAGTTGTTATGAACCGAACGAGACCAACAACAGTGACTGAGATCCGAAGTTTCTTGGGATTGGTAGGCTATTATAGATGGTTTGTGGAAAGATTTTCTATGATAGCTATGCCCCTGACATGATTGCTAAATAAGGAAGAGAAGTTCGAATGGACAGATAAGTGTGAGTGTAGTTTCCAAGAGCTTAAGCATAAGCTGACTACCACACCCATGTTGACAATTCCGTCCGGTTCTAAATGATATGAGATTTATAGCGATGCGTCATACAAAGGATTGGGCTGCATTTTAATGCAACATATGAGACTTGTTGCATACGCATCCCATCTGCTGAGGCCTCATGAGTTGAATTATCCGGCGCATTATTTGGAACTAGCAGCAATCATCTTTGCCTTTAAGATTTGGAGGCATTACTTATGTGGAGAAAAGTTTTAGATCTTTACAGACCATCAAAGCCTGAAGTATTTATTCTCTTAGAAAGAGCAAAACATAAAGCAGCGTTGTTGGATGGAGCTTCTTAAGGACTACTACTGCGACATCTTGTATCATCCTTGAAAGGCCAATAAGGTCACGGATGTGTTAAGTCGAAAGTCATCGATTGCGCAAATGATTGTTCAAGAGTGGATTCTACTTGAAGGAGTTCAAGATTTGGATTTCAAGTTTGAGGTATGCCACATTTCAAGTCTCATGGCTACCCTCAAAATTGAACCAGAAGTGTAGGTGATTAAGATGTTGTAGTCGACAGACCTCGAAATTCAAAAAAATCTCCAGGAGGATGCAGAGAAGAGGAAAGCTGATTTTCAAGTTACAGAGGACGGATTATTGAAGTTTCATGAACAATTGTGCGCGCCCAATGACGTCGTTAAGGCGGAAATTTGTCAGAAGCCCATCGTAGTAGTTATAGCATTCATCTAGGCAACACAAAAATGTATCAAAATATGCATTAGTACTATTGGAGGAATGGTATGAAGGCAAATATCGCAAAGCATGTTACCAAGTGTTTGATGTGCCAACAAGTAAAGGCACAACATTGCAAACCTAGTGGACTTTTGCAAACCCTAGAGATTCTCGAGTGGAAATGAGAACATATCATAATGGATTTTGTGATGGTCGAAGAGATAGCAGGGTAATGACTTCATTTGGGTTGTGGTTGATAAGTTGATGAAGTTTGTGCACTTTATCACCGTATGAAAGGACTTTGCATTAGATAGATATGCTGAATTGTACATGCAATAGATAGCTCATCTTCATGAAGTACCAGTGACGACCATGTTAGATTGAGACCCAAAGTTTTCGGCAGCTTTTTAGAAAAATTTGTAAACTGCCTTGAGAATGAAGCTGCAATATAGCACAAACTATTCAAACACTCGAGGATATACTATGAGCTTGCGTGTTGGATTTCAAAGGTAGCTAGGAGGAATAGCTTCATCTGGTTAAGTTCACTTACAACAGTTATTAACAGAGCATTAAGATGGCACCATTTGAAGCATTGTATAACAGGGCCTGCAAAACTCCTATCTATTGGGACAAAGTCGGAGAGTGCAAGATTGCGGACCTTGAGTTGGTTTAGCAGTCAATGGATGCCGTCAAAGTCATTCAAGAAAGGCTTAAAACTGCTGAGAGCCATCAAAAGAGCTATGTAGATAAGTGGCGTAGGCCTTTGGAGTTTCAAATAGGTGAACACGTATTCCTCAAAGTGTCACTGATGAGAGGTACTTTGCGTTTTGGCAAGAAAGGAAAATTAAGCTCGAGGTATGTTAGTCCCTTTGAGATTTTGGAGCGGATTAGCACTTTAGCATATCGTCTCGCATTGCTACCGAGACTTGCTCAAGTGTATAACGTCTTTCACGTGTCGATACTGAGGAAGTACGAACTTGATCCGATGCACGTGCTGAATTTTGAGGAAATAGATGTGGACGACTAGGTGTCGTACGTGACAAGGCCAATTCGGATAGTGGATCAAAAGGAGCAAATGCTACAAAACAAGACGATTCCCTTGGTTAAAGCGGTCTGACAACACCACGGAACGGAGGGAGCCACTTGGGAAAGCGAAGAGTTGATGAGGCGTCAACACCCTCACCTTTTTGTTGAAGGGTTGTAATAGTTCAAATTTCGAGGACAAAATTTTTATGAGAGGTGAAGAGTTGTGATATCTAGAAATTTGGCCCTATTTTAAAATATATTAAATGGTTATTTCGACGATGCGCTTATAGTTACTTTATTCCAAATTGATCACTCACGAGTTAACTAATCTATTGGGTGATGCCATAAAGGGTTAAAACATGAAAAACCAGAGAATTCGATCAAAAATCGACCACTTGACCATAAGGATCGATAATGGTCAATACTACACTAGTATAAGTCAATTTGCGAATGAATATAAATCGATTCAACAGAAGTACATTGTTGGCTCGCAGGTGATTCCGCACAATTATGATATTCGCGTCGAGCGACTATAAACCAATTTTCTATTGATCTTTTATTCATGATAAGTAATTGAACCCTCGTGATTACATAATAACTGAGGGTTGTCCACGATTCAAAGATGCACAAACATGGATCAAAACTTATCAACCACAGGTCAACTGCGCGAGAACCCCTAAAAGCCACCTGATAGATTATGTCTACTAAAGTTGCGTTTGATCAATTTTTAATCACGAAATTTAATTCAATTTCGGGTTCGAACTTTCAAGGATTCGAGATCAAATTATTGGACGTCACATCATCGTCCGTCAAATTATCATGAGTCAAAAAAGAATTATTGGACGAAAAATCAGAGATCAGGAAAAAAAAAAGAAAAGAAAAAAGAAAGAAAAGGGAAACAATAATAGTTTATTTTCCTCTCCAATTTTCTCTTCTCTCTCTCACCTCTTTCTCCTCCCCCTCACCTTATGCCACACTCCACTTTTTTCCTTTTTACTTTATTTTTCTTCTTTCTTTCTTCTCACTCTTCTCTCCTTCTCTCTTCTCTTCCCCACCCCACACCATTTTCCTCCCCCTGCTGCCGACACCATCTCCTTTCTTCTTCTTCTTCTTCCCCTCCATTTCCTTTCTTCTCCTTTTCCCCTTCACGCCCTTCTTCTTCCTTTCCCTTGCTACCACCCAACTCACCCACCACCACACCATCGCCTACGCCTGCAACTCACCATCACCTCCACCGCTCACCGTTGCCATCCTCAAGCTGCCCACTCACTACCGCAAGCCACCGCTCACGTCCCTCACGCTGTTCGCCATGCCGTCACCATCATCCTCCCCTTGAGCCACCATCACCACCATTGCCCAAGCTGAGCCCCCTTGGCCATGAGCTCAACTTTGCTGAACTACCGTCGTCGAGTTCCCATTCGAGTCATGAGCATTGTGTTTTTGTCATCATCGCACCGCCATCGTCACGAGCTTGCTATCACCAAAAACCCGTGAGTTAACTTCGTAATCATGGATTATGGTGTTAATCACATTTAGGAGGTAGATTAGTTAAGGATAATCGTATTTAATATTAGTTAATTTTGTTTAGTCTTAATTGTTATTAAGGATTGTTTAAATTAAATTTAAATGCGATTATTTTAAGTAATTATGATTAGATTAATTAATTGTGGTTAGATTAATTAATTTAGTTTAGTTTAATTAATCATGATTTATTTATTTGATCGTTATTTATTTAATTGTAATTATTTTAGTTAACGTCAATTAATTTTTAATTAATTATAGTAGGCTAATTAATCGATTTTAGTTTAATTAATTGTAATTAGCCTAATTAGTTGTGATTAGCTTAATTAATCATGATTAGTGTAATTTAATGACGGATCAGCTATTAAGTGGAATTTTATGCTTGTATTATTGGAGGGACCTGTGTATAATTCTGATTATTTGAGCTTGTTATGCCGTGTTATTGGTTGTTCAATGTATATGCTTTGATTACTATTTCAAAAAAAAAGGTTTTATGGACAAGAAAATAGAAAATTTTGAGGTGTCGGGTTTGGACTTTGAATTTTATGTGCTAAATAAAACAATGGGGTTTTAAAATGAAAGTGTGCAAAGTTTGACGAGTTGATTTTAAATACGTGATCACGTGCGATTATTTTACCGGAATTTTAAATCTAAAAATTTTCCGATGTTTATTATTTAAGCATGAACTCTTTTACACTGGGCTAATTGACGGAAAATAAAAATTGGCTTGAGTGCTGGCTTGTTTGTGTGGTCACTTAATTGAACTGTCACCCAACAGGAGTTTGAGGAAGATGCCCGATTTTTATTGGATATCCGGCGGGGGTTTGGATACCGAGTCGTGGGTAAGGTCGGACCAATACTCCTTTATGGAATGCCATCTAGGCGGGGGTTCTAGACGATGCCATGCCTAATGGGGTGGGACGATGCCTGGTTATGCTAAAAGACCACCAACTCGTGTGTTAGCCATGGCCCGAGGGGTTGTAATAATTGGAACACATTTGAATAATTGTGATACATTGTACCTTATTATGGGATAAAATTGTGAGACACGGTAGAGGAGATAACAAAATGGGTTTTACCTTATAATCAAGACCTATGTGGATGCTTAGTGCATGAGAGTTATGTGTTCTGATTATTGGTTATGCTTATTGTATTAATAATCGCATATGTGACATACTAATACGCAGGGGTGTGTTAAGGTGAGGTAAAATTGTATGCTGTTGCATGCTTAAGCTGCCTTCGACATGAATTTGCATCCTAATCGGGGATTAGGCCATTAACTTGCTGAGATTTATATCTCATCTTATTGTTATTAAATATTTTCAGGCCCGTAGTATAAAACACCATCGCATGCGGTTTGGGGTCCCAATGGCATCACTTTTGGTTGGCCTCTAACCTTGACCGCCTTACTAATTTTTGAGATGATTGGTAGGGAGCTGCAATGTAAGGGCTTGTAAATATTAAGTTTTCTGGGGTTAGCAAACAAATAAATAAAAGAAGTGTTTTGGAAATGTTTGTCTTGTGTGTATTATCCTCAAGTTTTGTTAATTGGCTGAGTGTTGTTTATTTGAGTTGCTTCCGCATGCATTTAATCGAAAAATAAAAATAACAGGTCGGCGACGTGTCTTGAGACGTCACAATTTAATCTATCATCGTGGGATGTTCGCACGCTCGGGGTTCAAGGTGTGACACTGGTAGCCGCTCTCTTATGGGATGCCATAGTGACATACTTCATTCTATGACATTCCATTTTTAAGGTCACCATACACCAAACCGGCTTCTTCACTCCCAGATTTTGTTTCTTCTACCCAATATTATACAAAGTCAATGCACTTTCAGAAAAAAAATAAAATTTGAATGACCCATATTGATAAAAATTTACTGGAAGTAAAGGGGAATAGGGAATAGGACAGTCCTTTACATTACAAGCACAGTACCTTAGCCATATAATTAACAATTTGTGAGGAATTACGACCTGCTAGTCTTGCCAATTTTACTCAAGGAGATGAGAGTTGCTGCTAATATGTTTACTTTACTGTTTGTCATCAGATATTAACGACTGTGAAGATTCAAATATTTGCCCCTGGACAGGCTGGACTTGCGTGAACAAACAGTGCACCTTTGACTGCGTTGATGGTAGAAAGGCAGCGAAGTTCGTTTTTATCGGTATGTAAATCTTTTTACCTAGAATTTTTAGACCGTTTCACGCTCTTGAGCATTGTTACAAACAGAACAGCATAATCGCATCCTCAGAACCAGAAACAATTGAGCCTCGAAATTCCGACAAGATCTGAATGAAAAGACCAGTTATGAATCCGGCTATCTTCACCAATCTAGTCACAAAGACAATGGGTGAAATCAAAGACAGAGTGTTAGCTATATGCCCTAAAGCAACCATATAATAGTTACATGTTAGAGATTATTTAATGGCAAATAAATATTCATTCATCATCCTATTTATATGAATGAGTCCATAAGATCAGTTATGACTAAACATATTCTTAAGGGGTTAAGAATATATATGACAGGTTTACAGTTATGCTGAATTCTTAAACAGTTCCTGGATCATTGAAAGGATATTGATGATCCTATTGAGACCGGTGTGTTCTCATACTTTATCATTCAATATTGGATACTTAAGGGGATAATGAGTCACAAGTCATTTAGTATTGTAATATCCGAGCTAGAATACAGGTGCTTGTCTCGGACAAGTTCACCGAACATGACATACATAGAACAATTAGTAATATTGAAGCTTTTAGCGAGGCCAACATCTAATCATTCACACTTTGGTCTGGTATAAGATTCTTAGACCTGAGGCACAATGTTGAGTTATATGTTGAATGGTTGTGGTTTACAAGTGCGCACATTAACGTTTCGTTGAACCATCTTTGTACTTGATGATAATAGTTTGTTCACATACGAAAACACATGCGTGCGCAATATGGAATTTGTTTTCTTATTATATATAAATATGAATATAAATATAAATATAAATACATACAGCCAATCACCGATCTCGTTGATGGCGAGCGACCGGAAAAATGAGGCTCGGCGACCTTGCTGGAGCCTTGATGGCCCTCGGCGAGGTCACCTCGAGCTCGCTTGCCATTAGCAAGGCCCCCTGAGCCTCGTCGTGGCTAGGCGAGACCCCTTTGCGCCTCATCATGGCTGGGCGAGGCTCGACCTCACCCAAATTTGGGGAGGCCAAGCCTCACCTGACCATCACTAGGTCGGCATCACTTTGCGATGGTGTCGACTAGTCTTGGTGGCCAGGCAAGGCTCAACCTCGCAGATCTAGGCAAGGTTGAGCCTCACCTAGCCATGGTGAGGTCGAGCCTTGCTCGACCACGGAGAGGCTTGACCTCGCTTGACCACCGCGAGGTTGAGCCTCTCCTAAATGGGCGAGGCCGACCTCGAAGTGGCCAAGCAAGGCTCCCCCAAGGTTGGCGACCTTGCCGGCCCTTGTCTAGCCAGTTGTCAGCCGGGCATGTCAAAGGCCAACGACTGACTAGAGGAAGGAGAAGGAAAAAAAAAAGAAAAATGTAATAAAATTACTAAAAAAAATTTAAAAAAAAAGTTTTAAGTCACACAAATATTTGAAGTTAGACCAAATGTATTTCTGTTTTGAGAACATAAAATTTATATAATTACCAAACATTTTAAAATAATCAGAAATTATTCCCAAAAACGGAAATAGAAAAAAGTGTTTATGAAAAGAAATTATTCCCAGGAACTAAAACATTACCAAACGCAGTCCTAGTATCCCTGTACTCCTCCTTGTCTCTCTCATGAAAACATTATCAAAATAATGTTAGAGATATAAAAAATAATTTGAAAAATAATTTAGAAGTGCTAGGAACAAGACTAGTAAAGTACTTGAATATGACCCACTTATTTATGATTTGGAGTTATATTTTATGAAGTTTGTAAATTGGTGTTATGTTTCACTAGCCATGTCTTAAAACTCAGAAAATTATCCAATCAGTCCTAAACTTATTGTATGGATATCAATTCAATCTTAAAATTTTCAATTTTGTGAATTTAATTTTAAACCTTTGCTTCAAATTTCAATACAATCATTCCGGCCAATTTTCACTGAAAATTGCATTGAAAATTTGATGTGAAGATCAAGTTATCACGGGCTATCTTATTAGGCACTTCGCCATACCACCCATTTCTTGCGAGAATTGGTAAGAATGAATACACTGAAAATCTACGCAAAGTTTTAGGACTAAATTGGCAAACTTAGAAAATTTAGGACTAAGTTAGCATACATATAATATGTTTAAATCTGATTAAACAATTTCTCCTCTTAAATTTTCGCACTCTATTTAGATTAGAATAATTTTAAATTGCACTCACTGGCCAAATGGAATCTATTTGGGTGGAAGTTCGCATATGGAATGAACATTGTCTACGCTAAGGACTGGCCAGAAGGATGAGAATCTTCTTCAACATATGTGCCTTGTGAAATTGTAAATAGATGCTTCGAACGTTGATATCTCTGGGCAATTAATCATTTTTATCCCTCCATATCATATTTATACCCGGAGAATATTGACTCTTTGCTTAGTAATTGATTAGTTTAAAATACCACTACACTGGGATTTTATCTAAATCTCTTTTCAAGTGTTTTCCACATCTTTGTTTTCCTTGGCATCTCGTGAATTTCATAATTGACTTTAAGTTAATGGGAATACCCATAACCGCTGAAAAAGTAAAATACTGAGATGTGGAATCATACGTAATTTTTCCGTAACTTTTGCAATTTTAATAACTTCTTAAGTCTTGGAGGGAAAGCTGATGGTTTATATGTAATGGGCTCAAGGCCCGTCCGCCCAAGTTGGGCCCAAAAAGCCCGGCCCACGGGAATAGGGCCCGTGGATAAGGGAAGGTATAAAAGGGAGGAGAGAGAGAGATGACACCCGTTGGAAAAAGAAAATAAATGTACGTCTTTTTTCTCACGCTCTCTCTCTCTCTCGCTTTCTCTCCCAAAAGGCAAACAGTGAGGCGCGAAGGCGAATTTGCTTCACCGGATCGAACAGGACCAAGTTTCTCTTCCTCTATCGGCGTCGGTGTCTAATCTATGGCTTAAAAGGTACGCTCAAATCCGTGGTGTGCTTTAGGATCGGTGATACGTGTTGTTTTCCCGAGCTCGTCTTCCGCATTGATTTAGGGGTTCGATTTAGTGTCGAATCCGGTTTTTGGGGATCCGTTATTCCCAACATTGGTATCAGAGCCAGGTTCACGTTTTCTTGACCTATTTGACATTTTGTTGATTGATTTTTCTCAAAAGCAATTCGGCCGTACGGATCGGGGCGAGAAATCTCGACACCCGAGCCCTGTTCGACCATTTTTCCAAGTTTTCGTAAGTCAAAATCGAATTCTAATGGCATAGGAAGAAAGGTGACTTCGAGACGAGTCTGGCGATACGTCGAGCACCGCTGGGAGACGCCGCACGCGCCCACACGCGCAGCCGGAAGCCGCTGCACGTAGGCGCGACGCGCCCAGAAGCACTGGCTCACCTAGGGCGTGCGACACACGCGCCGGTCGGCGAACCGGCCCGTGCTCGCCGCTGGCCAGCGAACCGACACGCGCCGGTCTGTGGACCTACGCGTGCTGACGTCACCCAACGGTCAGTAACTGCTAGGGTGACGTCATCGATGATGTCAGCACAACGACGTTTCGCCGGGCGGTCATCGGCCGGCGACCCGACCCGACCCGAACTGTGGACGCCGGCACGCGTGTGACATGTGCCGTTTGTTCGCCCGAATCGGCCCGACCGGTATGTCCGGTCCGGCCGGTCTGTCTGGTCCGACTAGTTCGACGACCGACGACTGTTGACCGTTGACCGACGACCGTTGACTGTTGACGACTGTTGACCGTTGACCGTTGACCAAAAAAAAAAGAAGAAGGAAAGAATGTGTTCCTTTTTCAATTAAGTCTATGTGGATTATAATGTGATCCCTTATTTGTTCTACATTTGTTGCAGGAACAATGCCTCCTCTGAGATTGCGCACACCTATTCGCACAATTACCGATGAACAAAATGATAGGCTGTCTAAGTTGATAGTTGAACTGACTGATCATTGATGGGAGAGTGGTGACTTAATTGATCACATCCTTGAAGTTAACGGGAAAATTCAAAAGGTCATATGGAATGGTCGTCCTATGTCACAGTCAGAGATGGTGCGATTTTTCATAAATACTCTTCCACCAGAATGGCAAGATGTGTTGAATCGCATATGGGACGTCGACGGAGCTGCTTCATATAAGAAAATTGTGATGGATTTTGTAAATGAATATTACTGTATTGTTATAAGGGAAAAGATCAAGAAATTGAACAAAAGAGGATCCTTCCCGGTTCGTGTGCTAACTTGGTATTAGTTGTATTGGCTGATCTTAGTTAAGTGTGCTTTGTGGACATCTTATGTATTGTTTACTACCTAATTGTATTAATTGAAAGCATTATTGTTTTATTGGATGTCTATTATATGTTGCTTTCTGTTATTGCTGGTTGCTATGGGTAATTAGCTGTAGGTAGTTTTAGAAGTTTTTGTAACTTCATAGAATTGATTTTGCATAAGACAATCATATTAATGATAGTTTTAAGTTAGGATTTTTTAGAGGATGATTGGAAACATAGTGACCTTTTGATTCTTAAGCCTTACTTGAAATTATTCATTAATATGATGGGTCTATGCAAATAGGAATGCATAAATGATAGGCATTAATAATTCGTGCATATATGTCTGATGTGTTCAGATCAATGGCTTCAGCCACGAAGAGTATAGTTGCCGAGCTGAAAAAAGGTGAAAAGCTCAATGGTGACAACTATGAGATATGGCACATGAAAATCCAATATGTGCTGGAAGAGCAAGAGGCACTTGACGCTCTTAACCTGACCATGGTAGAACCTGAAGAAGGAAATACTGCACAACACAAAAGAGATTAGGAAGCTTTTGCTGCATGGAAACGAAAGAACTCTCTTGCTTGCATCATGTTGCTGAGCAGCATGGAAAATGACGTCATGCGAGAGTTTAGGCGTTTTGACAATGCCAAGGAAATGTGGGAGGCATTGGTAGCTAGATTTGGTCATACTTCAGTTACCAGACTGAGACAGCTCACTATTAGGTTTGACTCCTATAAGAAGCCTCATGGTCAGACCATAAAGTAAAATCTTAGAAATATGTCAAACATGATAAATGAACTGAAAGATGCTGGCCATGTCCTCACAGATGAGCAGCAGGTGCAAGCAGTGATTCGTTCCTTGCCTCAGAGTTGGGAGCATATGAAGGTGCACCTGACTCATAATGAAAATATCAAAACCTTCGAGGATGCAATGCGTCATCTTGAGCTGGAAGAGGACCGCCTCTTGGCAGCTAAGCCGGATGCTGAACTCTATCATGCTAGTTCTAGGTTAAATGGAGCTTCGAGCTCCAAGCGCAAGCACCCTAACTGGTTTGATAAAGGGAAAGGCAAGGAAGAAGGTCCTTTAGGGAAGAAACCCAAGTTTAACCAACATGAAAGAGGAAAGCGTCCTCACATGAAGAAGCTTGCAAGAGTGAAATGCTACAACTGTGACAAGAAGGGTCACTATGCTCGCGACTGTCGTGAGCTAAAGAAGGTATGCACCCCTTGTACTTTTCAGAACTTTACTTATGTGTCGAGTTCTGTGTTCTTAACTGAGTCTAATCCTTTGTGGACTGTGGATTCAAGAGCGACGGACCATGTAGCGAAGGATAGAGGATCCTTCATGGAATTCCGACGAGTACCAACTGGAACTAAGTGGATCTATGTGGGAAACAACTCCAGAGCTGAAGTGAAAGGAATTGGCACATGCCAACTGAATATGTGTGGTGAACGCACTTTGTTCCTTCATGATGTGCTGTATGCTCCGGAGATTCGTCGGAATTTAGTGTCTGTATTAGTGTTGGTTAAATTAGGTTTTAATATGAACTTCTATAGTAGATGTGTGAATTTGTTTTTGGATACAAATTACTATGGTTGTGGTTATTTTCTGGATGGTTTCGTTGTATTAGATATTGATTATGTTAATACAAATGTTTGTTATTCCCTTCTCACGTCTCCTAATATATATGATAATGATGTGAATGTGTGGCATGCTAGACTTGGTCACATTGGCCAACAGCATATGAATAGACTAGCCAAAGATGGCTTGTTGGGCAACATTGAAAAAGTCGATTTACCCATATGTAAGCATTGCCTAGAAGGGAAAACAAAAAGGAAACCATTTGGGAAAAGTAAAAGAGCTGAATTTCCTCTACATTTAATCCATTCTAATGTCTGTAGTCCAATGAATGTGAGAGGAAGGCATGGGGCTGTTTATTTCATTACATTTATTGATGATTATACTCGATTCAGATA
Source organism: Eucalyptus camaldulensis (assembly GCA_019915185.1). Taxonomy (NCBI): domain Eukaryota; kingdom Viridiplantae; phylum Streptophyta; class Magnoliopsida; order Myrtales; family Myrtaceae; genus Eucalyptus; species Eucalyptus camaldulensis. The sequence continues at coordinate 20,164,561 of JAHSVA010000005.1, forward strand.
TGTCTATTTGATTTCTCATAAATCTGAAGCAATAAGTTGTTTCAAAAGATTTATGAACCTGGTAGAGAATCAATTAGACAAGGAAATAAAAGCATTGAGATCCGATCGAGGTCGAGAATATTTATCTGACGAGTTCAGAAAATTATGTGATGAAAAAGGAATAGAAAGACAGTTGTCTATTCCATCACTCCTCAACAAAATGGTGTTGTGGAGAGAAGAAACAGAACCCTACTGGAAATGGTTAGGTCCATGATGGTGCATGCTAACTTACCTATTACCTTTTGGAGTGATGCGTTGTTAACTGTTGCCTATACACTTAACCGCGTGCCTTCCAAATTAGTTACTTCCACTCCATATGAGTTATGGACAGGTAGAAAACCGGACTTAAGTTTTCTTAAGCCATGGGGTTGTGTCACCTATACAAATGAGTACTTTCACAAATTTGGGAAATTGGGTCATAGAGGAAAGAAGAGTATTTTCATAAGGTACTCTGAACACTCGAAAGGATATGTGTTCATAGGTGAGTAGGAAAGTGGGAGTATAACTAAGTTTGAATCACGAGATGTCATATTCTTAGAGGATGAATTTCCTAAGAAGGGCGAAATAGGGGAAGATTGTTCCCTATTTGAGACCTTGGATCAGGATAATGATGTTAGTGGAGTTCGTCCAAGTGGGAGTAATATGAGAAGTGATGAATTAAATTCAACTCATTCTCAATTGCAACCACATGATGAGACGACGTCATCATTACCTAATCCAAGTGGGAGCATGATGGGGGATGATATGCGAAGTGTACAATCTCCCATACGGCGAACAAGTCGCCAAAGTATTCCCCGTTGACGTTTTGACATTGAAGTGAAAACTTTTATGGTTGCTCCACAAGATGAGGATGAGCCAAGAAATATTAATGAGGCTCTGAATTGCCCTAGTAATGAAAAAAGGATTCATGCAATGGAAGAGGAAATGGAGTCAATGAAATCAAACCAAGTCTGGGAATTGGTTGATCTTCCCAAAGGACGCAGAGCTATTGGGAACAAGTGGGTTCTCAAAATAAAGCGAAAGGCTGATGGCTCGATTGAAAGGCATAAGGCTCGCCTTGTGGCAAAGGGGTATAATCAACATGAAGGAATTGATTATGAAGATACATTTTCTCCTGTAGTGAGATTTACCTCGATTCGCATTATTCTGGCAATAGTGGCTAGTCTGGATCTTGAGTTACATCAAATGGATGTAAAGACTTCTTTCCTCAATGGAGAATTAGAGGAAGAAATATATATGGAACAACCTGCTGGTTTCATAGTGAAAGGCCAAGAAAAAAAAGTATGTCGACTTTTAAGGTGGATATATAGTCTTAAGCAGTCATCAAGACAATGGTATATACGTTTTCATAATGCCATAATGGCATATGATTTTACGATGATTGATGAGGATCATTGTGTATATATCAAAAGATCCAAGGATCAATTTGTGATCATATCATTATATGTTAATGATATACTAATTGCCGGAAGCAATATGGAGTTTGTTAAGACTATCAAGAGTTGGTTGTCTTCCAACTTTGAGATGAAGGACATGGGTGAGGCTGCATACATTCTTAAAGTTAAGATTTCAAGAGATCGTTCGAAGAGATCATTATCTTTTTCACAAGAAACCTATATAAATAAGGTTCTTGAACGATTTCGTATGCAAGATTGTAAACCTATTGCAAAAGGTGAAGGATTGAGCCATAGACTATGTCTAGGGACTTCACAAGAGAAGGAACAAATGAAACATGTTCCTTATGCTAGTGTTGTTGGGAGCTTAATGTACGCTATGATGTGTACAAGACCCGACATATGTTTTGCAGTTGGAATGGTGAGTAGATACTAATCCAATCCAGGTCCAGCACATTGGAAGGCTGTTAAGAGAGTACTGATGTATCTGAAGGGAACTGCTGATTTCAAGTTGAATTACCAAGGAAAGGATCTGCGACTTGAAGGCTATTCGGATGCTGATTGGGGATGAGATTTAGATGAAAGAAAATCTACCTCATGATTTGTTTTCTTACTGAGCAATGGCGCCATATCATGGAGTAGTAAGAAGCAAACGTGCATAGCCTTATCCACGATGGAAGCTGAGTTCGTGGCATTATCAGCAGCAGTACAAGAAGCAGTTTGGCTTAAGAGATTCTTGGATCATTTAGGTGTTATTGAGAAAGCTACAAATCAATTATTGGTTAACTATGATAGCCAAGCAGTTATAGCATACACCAAAGATCCAAAGTATCATGGCAAGACCAAACATATAGATACAAAGTATAACTTTGTAAAAGATATGGTTGCACGAAAGGATATGAACTTACAGTACATATCTACGCATAGAATGGTATAGATTGACAAAGCCAATACCTAGAGATGTGTTTTGTGGTCATGTAAAATCTCTAGGATTGCGTAGAGTTTGATGTACTGGATTGTAATTTCCCTGAGTTGTTCACATTTATGAACTAGTGTTGTTTCATTATTAATACCTATGAATCTTTGTTTGATCTTTATGCATCTTAATACTTAGTGTATTATTTTAAGTTGAGGAAGTATGTTAGACAGATAAAAGATTAGCCCACTCACACAAGTAATCGCCTCTATTTACTGTGTGATAAATAGAGATGAGATTGTTTTAAGCTTATTATCTAGGTGATAATCGAGAGCTCAAGCTTAAAATACGTATGTCGCCTTAACTGAGTGTTAAGATGAGGACATAATACTTACTATGTCCAAAAGTAAAATACCCAACATATTTTACTTTATCTATCTAAGATGCCAAATGTGAGTTCTGATGAATTTTGTAAATGAGTAGATACGTGAACTCAAGTTAGACATTGGATATGTCTGAACTATCATCTGTACGGTATTGAAAGGTGTAGACATACACTCCATGGGAAATGAGTTAATACCGTAATACGTATTTCATACTACGTATGCATGAGCCGACCAAAAAGAGTGGCAAAAAGTTTGATCTCAACTTTTATGATGTGTGAGACTCTTGAGGAAAAGAGTTCCTCAATTTTAGTGCCCTCATGACTTTTACTTATTCTTAAGGTTTCTATTTAGTGTTTGCTATCTTAGGATGTTGCCAATGGTCATGAGTTGATTCGATTTAATGGGACATTTCTAGAAAAGCAAGTTGAACTGAAATTGAGAGTTTGAAGGAAAGAGGAAAATCGATTTTGGGAAATCACATTATAGTTTTGTATTCACTGGTCGACCAATTATGATTGTTTTTGTGATAATTATAATTGTGAATACAATATATATATATATATATATATATATCATGTTTAAAAGAGATCAAGAGAGATATAAAATATGATCGATCGTTCTAGGGTACTGCATACTAAATCTACTCGAAGTGTGACGCCCATTATGAGATGCTATATATTCCTAACAGATGTATAGCAACGAGTTTTCAAAGTATGCTGGTCGCACGGATTATTCACCGGTATGAATGTTGAAGAGAGGTAAAGAGAATCCTGTTTGGCCCACGTTGTGCGAGTGGGAGATGATGGTTTATATGTAATGGGCTCAAGGCCCGTCCGCCTAAGTTGGGCCCAAAAAGCCCGGCCCACGGGAATAGGATCCGTGGATGGGGGAAGGTATAAAAGGGAGGAGAGAGAGAGATGACACCCGTTGGAAAAAGAAAATAAACGTACGTCTTTTTTCTCACGCTCTCTCTCTCTCTCTCTCTCGCTTTCTCTCCCAAATAGTGAGGCGTGAAGGCGAATTTGCTTCACCGGATCGAACAAGACCAAGTTTCTCTTCCTCTATCGGCGTCGGTGTCTAATTTGTGGCTTAAAAGGTACGCTCGAATCCGTGGTGTGCTTTAGGATCGGTGATACGTGTTGTTTTCCCGGGCTCGTCTTCCGCATTGATTTAGGGGTTCGATTTAGTGTCGAATCCAGTTTTCGGGGATCTGTTATTCCCAACAACAGCCATGAAGTGATGGCTTTTTTTGTTCCTAAAAACCAAACGAAAAAATAGGTCGTATTCTGCAATGCAATGGAGAGAGAATCCCGACGCAACTGTCATGGTGCTAGGAAGAATCTCGCTGGTGATTTGCATGATGTTAGGGAGAATTTCGCAGGTGATTTGCAATATGATGTCTCCATCCAGGCGAGTTCATCAACTCATCAGATCTAGTGTTCCAATTTCTCTTATTTCTTGAAACGATATCATTTCTCAAAAAGTGATTATGCTCAAGCAAAAAAGTCCTTCAAGATTACCTAAAAATCTCTCAAGATAAAGGATGCATAATAGGTATGAAATCAGTTTATATTTGATATATATTGATCAATATTGAGGTTTATTTTGTAGGAACGTTCGTTTCAGCTTAGTCTATTTCATGTGAATTTTCACAGTGAGCATTGCTAGACATTTTCCAGCTGTAATGTTGATTCAGGGGACCCAACTATTTTACTTTCATGAAACCTATTTTTGGGAGGAGGAAGTCCGAAGAGAAAATGAATGAATTGGAAAAAATGTGAGATAAAATATGAATTTGGGAGGAGTGATTATTATAGGGGGAGAAAAATAGCAAATATTATTCTATCCATTGTTGGGAATAAGAAGGAAAGTAGGGACTTGGAAAAGTTCATAGTACGAAAACACTAAAATGATGTCTGAAGATTAAGATGTTGCTTTCTAGTTTCTACTCTTGTTCTCTTCGTTTCCGAGGGCTTAAAATGAAAGATTACCCAATCAATTTTAAACCTAAATTATAGATACCAATTCAATTCTGCATTTTATAATTTCACAATTTAGTTTTAAACCTATGCATGAAGTTTCAATGTATTCTTCTCGGTCAATTTTATAGGGAAACCACTGACATTGTGGTCTAATTATCATCAATCATTAGTGGTTTCTAGCAAAAAATAGTTGTAATGACTATATTGAAATTTTGTGTAAAGCTTTGGGACTCAATTGACAATTGAATTTTTTTTTTTTTATCTCATTAGCATTCGTACAATAGATTTAAAACTGATTGGGCAATTTCCTAAATCATGGGCATAGTCAATGAAATATGGTCAATTTTAAACTCTTTTTAATGAAGAGCATGAAAAGAATTGTCTTTTAGTTAATCGTATCCAAACAAGTCACATAGGGTCATGTCAACGCTAGCTCGTTAATTTAAGGTTTTATATGGTTAATTTAAGGTTTTATAGTGAAGAGCACAAAAAGGATAGTCTTTTAGCTTGGTGTTCTATTCGAACCTAATTAATAATTGTTGGCTTTCGACGTGTTGACCAAAGGTGTGAATAATACGCCTTCGTCCTCTTAACCCTGAAAGAGAAGTTCCTGATTTTTCCTCTATAACTTCCCGGGGAAGTTCTCTGTTTTACTTCTATTCCTATTCCCCATTCCTTCTCCTATAAAAAGCCCGACACTCTTGACATACCATCACCTTGTTCACGAAGAATCAGCAACATTCTTCGCAAGTACTGGTGTGAAGTAGCTCATAATCTTCCCCACTCCGGTAATGTAAGAAACCCACCTGCTCCTCCTTCTCCTTCGCATTTAGAGTATCGGCTGAAGAGTAACATCTGTGTTGTTTGCTAAATCTGATCGTGCAGAAGCAGCAGCCAATGGATGCACAGAATGATGTTAACCGGAGAGAATTCAGGTGGACAATCAGCAAGTTTACTAGGCTGACTGCGCAGAAGCTTTACTCTAATGCATTCACAGTTTCTGGTTCTAAATGGTACTTCAAAAGTTATTATTTTCGTTATTGCGTTATTTCATGATGATCGCACGTTCATGGTGTGGCCAGATGATTCTCGGGTCGTCCGATCCTTTTTGAGCAGGAGAGTTCTGGTATTCCCGAAGGGAAACAACACACACCATTTGTCGCTGTACCTCGATGTCCCTGATGCTGCGACATTGCCGAACGGGTGGAACAGACACGCCAAGTTCAGCTTGAGTGTGATCGATCAAATCGATAATGCTCGCTCTTTTAAAGAAGGTTTGTTCTTGAATTGGCTCGACTTTTCTTGGAATATCTTCTTTTCACTGTGAGGGTATGATGGGTTTCTCTCTGATTGACTGTGCATCTAGATTTCGAGAAACCAGTGTTGTGACTTGAAGTAGAACGAGAGTTTTAGATGAGAAAAAGAACAGGTGAGAAGATGTCGAAAGAGAGATCTTGAGCTGAGAGAGAGCATGTGTTTCCTGCGTTTCATTCGTTAAGCTTCTCAAAGGCAGGTGAGCTTCTAACATGAGCGCACAACGATCCCGAGGTTACTGATTAAAGAATTTAGGGATTTAAGTTACTAAGCAACTTGTCCAGGGGTGAAGGAGTTGGGGATTGACTGCGCCTAGATGATCCAAATGTTGATCCGGCAAAAAGAGAGGAGCGACAACTTGAGTTAAATATAGCTGGTGGTCTTAAAGATGTGAGTTGTCAGTTTATTGACTTTTTTGTTTATTGGTTTGTTTTATGAATTTTGTTGCTTTAGCTGATCGAGGGGAGTTGTTTGCTTCTTTTGTTAATATTTTGCCTGACCGACAATTCCACATTCTAGTTCATGGTCTCCAATGTTTCCTTCACATATTATGCTCTGGTGTTGTAGTAAACGAGTTTTTGAATTCATCTCCTGAATTCTGCAGAGGCGCAACATCATTTTACTGCGAGGGAGAGAGACTGGGGTTTCAGAAGGTTCATTCCATTCGCTGGGCTTCATAGTCCTTTGCGGGGATACTTAGCAAATGACACCTTGGTGATTAAAGCCGAAGTTTGCGTCTTAACAGTTACTCCTCCAGTGAACATTCAGCCAGCTAGACCAACCAATAAGTTAGATTCCTATTTTACTAGTCTGGAGGAATTCATCAAAGTTGCTGAGACTAATGGTGTTAGTGTAGGATCATGTTTATGCCACCAAAATGCTGCTTTGACTGCTGAAATTCCTAGCTTAGAAGAAATTGGGAAAGCTAAGCAGTCGTTGAAGGAATGCCTTTCGGATCTCTTTAAATTGAATATGAAAGAGAAGCTATCTGAGGCACTATCTACTTTAAGCTTAGCCAGAACTGGATTATCATTGGAGCAACAAAAAGCAATTGAGACATTTCAGGCCAATTTCAATGATTTCACTTCCGACTTCTTAGCATTTGAGCAGGACAATGCTGAGTTTGAGCTGCATAAACTTCAAAAGGATCATAGGTTCTCCGTTATGAAGAAGAGCCAGGAGACTCACGTCTTGTATAAGCAGTTAATGGATGACCTCATCATGGAAGAAGAAGAGCTCAAGAGAAAGACAGGGGAAGTGAAGTCTAGGAAGGACAAGCTTCTCTCAGACTGGGAGATTTTGCTGGTTGAGTCTGAAGAAGCGAAGTTGGGCTATAAAGATGAGCAGAAGAAAGTAGCAGAGGCTGAGGAAAAGAAGAGAATAGCAGAAGAAAGGATGTCTAGATCAACCATTGCTTGGTCAAATTTGAAAGCCCAATTCTGTTAAAATTTACGGTTACAAATAGGTTATGATAAATTGTTCACTTAAGAATGGAAACTGCGTTTTAGATTGACTGTTTGTTGCCCAAGGTTCAGCAGAACAATTTTTTAGAGTTGGTCATGGGGTTGCAAATCATGTTAGTTTAGTCAGCATGTGGGTCAAATATGTACGTATATATGTACGTGTCTATAGGGTTAGTTCTTGATGTCTTGATATGAATTGCGTTGTCATCGTGCTTTTTGCCCTTGGAGCTTCGATATTCTCACAATTCTGATGCGCTTTCCTGAGTGTTGTTCTGTCAATATGGGATGATCGAGTCGTTCCTTCACATAAAACCTTCTTGATATGAATCACGCATTGGGTGGCTTTAGTGATAAGGCTATTCCGGTATCCACATCCCATGAGGTGGAGTCTCTCAGCCTAAGGAATTCATTACGGTCTCGGCAATTTGTTTTAGGAGAGTTTACCTTGTCCTGTAAGGGATTGTCCCCTTGCATTTGAGCTTGGAATCACAAAACAAGGATACTAACTGATGGTTAGGATTGTTCATACAAGGAGAGAGCAACAAACATGGGCCTCTAGTGTTGGGGATGTTATTGGTAATTACAGAAGAAAAACAATTGACGCTTTCAATTTCTCCAGACAAATAGCAATGAAAGACATTTTGGTTTTGGTCGCGATGCACAGAACATAATGCTGTGTCGATAGTTCTCTGGAAAAAGGGCATTTGCGACATGGATTTTCATCATGTCCTTAGGCGATCCAAGGTTTAGGCGATCCAAGGTTTTTCGTTTTGATGTTTTTGGGCACAGCACCATCGTTGGGATAAGAACTTCGGAGTTTGGAACTGCATAATCAAATACAATTGAGCTCTCATTTTATTGGGCGGTATTTACTTTGTTTAACAAGGATAATGAACGACCTAAAACACAATCTCGTTCTCTGGGGCATTTTATTCTGGAGGTTCTGGCCAAAGTAACCTTTTGCGTCCAAGCTAGAAGTAGACTCGAGTCATAAGTTTGTATCCAATGTAAAATCATAGTACACATAACAGTGGCATTCAACCAATGATGCAAACTTATGACAATCTGGAGTCTATTTTGAATGAACTTTTATTATGAGGACTTTTGAGGAAGATGAGAACTTTCTTGTTTCTTGGAAAATTGTAAAACTAAGAGAAGTAGATGGTTGGAAAGATGATCCCAGGCAATTAATATGAAGCCACCGTACCTTTCTAGTTTTGAAGAACGAGTTAAGAATGACACAAGAAATTTTCACACAAAACTTCTTTGATTATTTAGAATCCCTTGACGGAAGAGTTTTCTTATAATAGACATGGCTTGGTTCTCTTTGAGAGATTAAATCCGTTAATTCATATTAAGAGGAATTAAAATTGGGGCCATGAACTTTACCAAAAAAAAATTGGGGCCATGAAACTCACATTTTGTATAAGCAGTTGATAGAGGACATCACCAAGGAAGAGAGAGAGAGAGAGAGAGAGAGAGAGAGAGAGAGAGAGAGAGAGAGAGAGCTCACTCGAAAGAAGGAGAAAGTGAAGTGTAGGAAGGACAAGCGCCTCTCGGATTCGTGAGATTTTGTTGGTCGAGTTGGAAGAAGAGAAGTCAGGCTATGGCAAGAGCAGAAGATCGTAGGGGAGGTCGAGGAAAAGAAGAGAATTTTCAAGAACGTCCAGATCAACCACTGCTTGGTCCGACTTGAAGGCCTTATTTCGTTAAAAATTTTAGTGTTCATTCGTTTTCAAGAATATGAAACTGTGTTCTGGCAAAATTATTGCCGGAATATGTTAATTCAAACAGGGAATTAGGCCAGATATACGCGTTTATAGTCAGTTCCTAATTTTCTTTAGATGAAATGTGTGGTGGTTGTAAATCTTTTGCTCTTGGAACAGAGTGCTCTGCTTCTTTGGGTGTTTGTGTTTTGGAATTGGGAACAAAGTGCTCTGTTTCTTCAAATGCTAGTGTTTTGGGGAACTTCAGAACGGAGTGCTCTGTCTCATTGAAGTCAGATTCATCTAATCAGATTATTTGAAGTCAGATTCATCTAATCAAATTATTGTATATGCTCTCTTATTTTAATGGGTTTCGAAGTCATTTGATCAACTAATTGTAGTAAAGTGGTGATAATTACCGATATATATATATATATATATGCTAAAAGATTACTGAAAATGGATATATAACCCAATAAGTTCTCCCTTTTTCATTACATTTTATTGTTTAAAGAGTGAAAAATCCGACGCCTTTTTGTTATATTGCATTTAGGTAAGATATATCTCATTGGTTTACGTTATTTTGTATAATGTTTTGCTGACCGTATAAATAATACTGGAAAAAAAAAGATGTTTACTAATATGAAAATTTCTTAATTTCTTGGCCATGCACCCCCATCTTCTGGGAAAATCTTATTCCATATTAATAAATTGCTAGATTTGATTTGATAATTGATTGAGCTAGAGTAACTTTCCATAGCCAGCAAATGTTGCCCCAGAAAATCCCACCTTTTTTAAATATTAGATACACTAAAATTGATAGATTGCGACATGATTTATTCATTATTAAATATTAATCATCCAATTTAATACTCGATTCATGTCTATTAAACATTTAAATAAGAAAAATTCTACTTTATGCTCATGTACTTTCACATTTTTCTAATAATTAATTTGTCTAAGCAAGTCTTTTTACTTTAATAAATTTTCCAAGTGAGTATCTCTGACACCGGATCAGACTAAATCTAGCTAATGTGGTCGTCGAAATTATCATGTGGACGTGAGTGGAAAAGTTTACTAGTTAGCTGAATGTGGCTGGATTTGAAGCCGATGGAACTTGATTGGAAAGTTTGTGAAAATACAATGATTTGGTTTGAAATAGCGCGAAAGCACGGGATGAAATGTACAATTTTATTTTTATAACACGTCAAATTTGTATTTAATCTAAATAAATCAATTATTATTGGTCAAGTCCGGAGAGGCAAAGTTGGATATAAAGAGGAGCAGAAGGCAGTAATAGAGGTTGAGGAAAAGAAGAGAATAGCCGAGGAAGCGGCGAGATCAACCAGTGCTTGATCCAAATTGAAAGCTCTCGGCATGAGTGGTTCATGCTACTTTAGTCTGCATTCCGGTCAAATGTATACTTACGTATGCATGCCAATGTAGAAAGGAAAGGTTATAGAACTAGGGTAGCAGTCCGTGTTCATGGGTTGTGTCCGTGTTGTGTCAACATAAGGGAATACTACAAAGCAGGTCAATTCAAGTACAATACAATTAGTTTATCATGTCAATCTACTTGGCACTAACTTGACCCAAAAATTAACTGGTTGACACAAAACGACTCGTGTAAAATGCTTAAATATCAATTGACAAGTCAACATAAGTACATAACTTGCAATGACACGAAATCAACCCTCCAATGAGACGCAGAATATCCTAAGTCTTTCATAAAATATATTCATAAATGCAATAATCCGTCAACAAAATATCATTAAAACAATTATATAAAAAATATGGTCATAGCCAATGGAATATCATCATTTTAAAATGTTCATAGTGAAGAGTATGGACAAATAATCTTTCAGTTACTGGTGTCTCAACGGGTCACATATAAGTCGTTTCAATGCCAAACCATTAATTTAAATGGGTTATGCTGGTCAATTTTTTGTCTGGCAGGTTGGACATGAACACGACAATTATTAATCATGTCTTGAGGTTGACATGAATTTGACTTGGGCACGACTAGTCTCAGTCCAAATATGCTAATTTTGTAGGAGATAATTATGATATTTTTCTAGATTAGAGGTGATCATGATATTGATCTTGATTCTGCATATTTCTCATGATTGTGCATATAGTTATAATATTCTCCATATCTCAATTTGATTGTACATTTTATTATCTTATTATTGTGATGGTCATCGTAACGATTCGCATTTTCGCTATATTCTTACCTTGACATCATTTTAGAGTCGCATTGAAGTGCCGTTCTATAATTTTTTTCACTCCCGACTTTTCTTCTGACTTCTCGGGGAAGGTGTGCCGTTTCGTTTTTGTCTTTTACGATTCCCCCCATTACTCCTGCTATAAAATCCCGAGACTTCCATCGTTCTATCACCTTGAAGTCGAAGAGTCAACAACGTTTAACACAGGTACTCATGTGGAGTTCCTCATAGTATTCCCAACTCCTATAATGTAGGAAACTCTCCTCCTCCTCCTCCTCCTCCCTTCATCCTCCTTCGCCTTTAGAGTGTCGTCTAAGAAGGAACATCTGTTTTGTTTGCGAAAGTTGATCGTGCAGGAGTTGCAGTCCAAATAAATATTAAAACATGGATGCACAAAATGATGTTAATCGGGGAGAATTCACGTGGAAAATCAGCTACTTCACTGAGCAGGATGCAAAAAAGCTTTACTCTGAAGCATTTACAGTTTTTGGTTGTAAATGGTATTTCTAAGTTTTTATTTTTCGATTTTTCTATTTTTGCGTTGTTTCTTGATAATCGCATATTCATTGTGTTGCCAAGTGATCCTAGCGTCGTCTGATCCTTTTTGAGCAGGAGAATTATCTTATACCCCAAGGGGAATGCCACGGAACATTTGTCGCTGTACCTTGATGTCCCTGATTCTGCAACGTTGCCGAACGGGTGGACCAGAAATGCCGAGTTCAGCTTGAGTGTGATCGATCAAATCAATGATGTTCGCACCATTAGAGAAGGTCCGTTCTTGAATTGAACTGAATTTTCTTGGAATCTATTCTTTTTAATGTGAGGGTCCGATAGGTTTCTCTCTGATTGATTGCAAAACTAGACTTTGAGATACCGGTATTATGACTTGAAGAGGAAGAAGACTTTAGACGGGAAAAAGAATAGGTGAGAAGAAGTAGAAAGAGAGATATTGAGCTGAGAGAGAATGTTATTTCTGGATTCCAATCGTCAAACCTCTAAAAGGCGGGTGAGCTCATGCGTGGACAACAATCCCAACTTTACTGATATATGAATTTAGCGATTTAAGTTACTAAGCAAAAGGTCCAGTGGATAAATTTGGGGCTTGATCGTGCCTATATGATCCAAATGTTGGCCCAGGAAAAGAGAGGAGCCACAATTCAAGTTATTAGATAGTTACGTCTGGTAATCTTAAAAATTTTGTGCATTGTCAGTTTTATCGACCTTTGTGTGGATTTGCTTGCTTAAGCTGATAATGTGGAGGTGTTTGCTTCTTCTGTTGCTAATATTTTGCTTGAAGAACAATACAAATTCTAGTTCTTGATGGTCTCCAATGTTTCTTACACATGTCATGCTCTGGTGTTGGAAATAAGTTTTTGAATTCGTCATCCTGTCTCCTGAATTCTGCAGAGGGGCAAAATGTTTTCACGGCAAAAGAGAAAAACTGGGGTTTCGCAAGTTTCATTCCATTGACTAAGCTTCACAACCGTACTGGGGGATACCTAGCAAATGACACTTTAGTGATTAAAGCCGAAGTTTGTGTCTTAACAGTTACACCTCCGGTGAACATTCAGCCACCTAGACCAATTAATAAGTTTGACTCCTATTTTACTAGTCTGGAGGAATTTGTCAATGGTGCTGAGACTCATGGCATTAGAGTAGGATCAAGTTCGCCCCACCAAGATGGTGCTTTGACGGCTGAAATTCCTAGCTTAGAAGAAGTTGAGAAGGCTAAGCAGTCATTGAAGGAATGCCTTTTGGATCTCTTTAAATTGAATATGAAAGAGAGGCTATATAAGGCACTATCAACTTTAAGCTCGGCCCGAATTGGATTATCATCAGAGCAAAAGATAGCAATTGAGACATTGCAGGCCAATTTCAATGATTTCACTTCCGACTTCCTAGCATTTGAGCAGGACAATGCTGAGTTTGAGCTGCATAAACTTCAAAAGGATCAGAAGTTCTCTATTATGAGGCAGAGCCAGAAGACTCACGTCTTGTATAAGCAGTTAATGAATAACCTCATCAAGGAAGAAAAAGAGCTCAAGAGAAAGACGGGGGAAGTGAAGTCTAGGAAGGACAAGCTTCTCTCAGACTGGGAGATTTTGCTGGTCCAGTCTGAAGAAGCAAAGTCGGGCTATGAAGATGAGCAGAATAAAGTAGCAGAGGCTGAGGAAAAGAAGAGAAAAGCAGAAGAAAGAATGTCTAGATCAACCACTGCTTGGTCAAATTTGAAGGCCCAATTCTGTTAAGACGTTAAGGTTATAAATAGGCTATGAGCAGCTGTTCATTTAAGTATGGAAGCTGCGTTTTAGCTTGACTTTTTGTTGGCCAATTTTCGGCAGAACAACTGGTTAGAGTGGGTTATGGGGTTAATCATCTATCTTGTTCGTTGAGTCAGCCTGTTGGTCAAAAAATGAGTGTGTGTTTATATATATATAGTTAGTTGGTTAGTTAGTTAGTTCGTTCTTGATGTCTTGATATTGATTGCGTTGTTATCGTTCTGTTGGTATGGGATGACCGCGTTGTTCCATCACATAAAACCTTCTCGATATGGCTCCGCATTGGGTGGCTCTAGTGATAATGATGTTCTTATACACTTCTCATGAGGCGGAGGAGCCTACGAATTTCGTTAGTCTCGGGAATTTGTATTAGGAGAGTTCAGCCGTCTTATGTAAGGGATCGTGCCCTTGCAGTTGAGTTTAGAATCACAAAATAAGGATACTAACTGATGGTTGGAGTGTTCATACTAGGAGAGAGCCACAAACGAGTGGCTCTAGTGTCGGGGATGTTATTGATAATTACAGAAGAAAAAACAATTGACGCTTTCAATTTCTCCAAATAAATAGCAACGAAAGACAGTTTCGGTTCTGGTTGTGAGGTGCAGAATGTAATGCTATATCCTTAGTTCTCTGGAAAATGTGGCCATTGCTACATGGACACGACACAATCAGGGAAAAGTACACTATCAGTGCCATAAGTTGTGTACAACGCTCACTTTGGTGTCAAAAGTTTCAATCGAATCACTTAAGTGTCAAATTGAAGAAAAAAAACAATCACTTTAATGCTACAAACCGGTGAGAGATTTCAGCCAAATTAATTACATGACTTTTATATTTAAAAAAAAAAGTTGCAATGTCTTTAGAACGCGTCATTTTCCATCCTCCTCCTCAGGTAAGCGAGGAGAGATTGAGATTGTTGCTCAAGCAAGAAGTGGCAGGAAGAATAAGAAGCAAGGGTGGAGGAAGAGGAAGAAGAAGAGTGGTTGAAGCAAGGGCGGAGGAAGAGGAAGAAGAAGAGTGGTTGAAGGTGCCGCTGGTGCGTTGGTGGTGGTGGTGGTGGTGCCGGTGCCGTTGCTGGTGTACTACTGGTGCTGCTGGTAGTGGTGCTGCTGCCGCTGGTGCCACTGCTAGTGCCACTGCTGGTGAGGAAGAAGAAGACAAGGTTTGTTCTCTCTCTCTCTCTCAATTTGGGGATTTAGGATTTCTAAGTTGGGGGAAGACACAAAACGGCATCGTTTTGTTGTTTGGATGACTAACTGTACACTTCGACGAGCCACGTCGGCTTAAAAAATTAATAAAGAAGTGTCACGTCAGATTTCTAGCCAATTTCATTGGCATTGTCACTGAAATGATCATTTTTCAAATTTGTTGGCACTTAAGTGATCTGATGGAAACTTTTGGCACCAAAGTGAATGTCGTACGCAACTTATTACACCGATAGTGTACTTCTCCCACACAATTATTTGGCTAGGACTTTGGACTTTGGAACTATATAATCAAATCCAATTGAGCTCTCATTTCGTTGTGCGATGTTTACTTTGTTTAACAAGGATAATGATGACATCAAACACAATCTTGTTCATTCGATCTTCTAGGTTTTGTCCAAAGTAAACTTTTTTGTCCAAGCTAAGAGTAGACTTGAGTCATAAATTTATACCCCATGTAAAATCATGCGCATAACAGTGGCATTCAACCAGCGCAGCAAACTGATGACGATATGGAATCTATTTTGAATGAACTTTTACTTTGAGGACGACTTTTGAGGAGGACGAGAACTTTCTTGTAACATATGGTTGTAAAATTGTACAAGTAAGAAAAATAGACGGTGTGAATGATGATCCTGGGAAATTAAAATGAAACCATCATGTCTTACGAGTTCTGAAGAGTGAGTAAAGAATGATACAAGGAATTCTCAGACTGTTTTTTTATTATTTAGAAGCCCTCGATAGATAAGAATTTTCCTTAACAGCCATGGCTTGGCTCTTTCTAAGAGATCAAATCCGTTAATTTATATCTAGAGTATTTAAAGTAGGGCCGCCAAACTCACACCTTGCATAAGCAATCGATGGAGGACATCACCAAGAAAGAGAGAGAGCTCACGAGAAAGATGGAGAAAGTGTAGGAAGGACAAGCTCCCCTCGGACTGAGAAATTTTATTGGTCAAGCTGGAAGAAGCGAAATCAGGCTATGGTAAGGAGCAAAAGATAGCAGTTAGGGGCGAGCATGATCCGAATTGAGCTAGTCCACCCCCTAACCCGAGGACCAACCCATGCAGTGCCGGTTCTCAATTTTTGGGACTGAGGACCGACCCTATTGAGCTTAGGACCCAGGACCGGACCGACTCAATGGGTTTGGTTCAATTCTAGGGTCAACCTGGGATTAATCGATAATTTTTTATTTCATTTTTTTTACTCTTTAAAAAAACGATTGAGGACTGGACTAACTTAATGGGTTCGGTTGAGTTTTAAGGTCAGTCCAAAACTAACCAATAATTTTTTTTATTTCATTTTATGTGCTCCTTGAAAGGGTAAACGAGGATCGTACCAACCCAATGGGTTCGATGATGAATAAGGTTAGCTAAGAAAAGCAAGTGGCGAGGGTCAAGTGGGGTGAGTGTCGAATATAATGAGTATTGAATGTCGAGCAGGAAACAACAAGCCAAGCGAGTATCGAGCGGCGAGTGACCCAAAGCAAGTGAGGAGAGTGTTGAGTGGCGAGTGAAGAAATTATTTCTTTCAATTTTGGCAAATGGAAGACTAAGATGACAACAAGAAGTTGTTTATACCTTTTTTGGACACCGTGAGGACTCCTCACAAAAACATTTTTCTCCTTCGTAAATTATAACTATCGACGCTATAAAAGACATTAAAAATCGAAGTTATTAAAGAATAATGTAAAATTACTTGAACTCCTCGCTAAAGGCTGTTTAATGTTATTGATACCATTTATTTTAAGTTTTTCTCTATATAAAAAAATATAAAAATATAAATAATATATATTCATGGTTGGTCCGGATTAGACCGCCTCGGAACTCTTAGGACGGAGAACCAACCCGTATAGTGCTAGTCCAGAAATTCTATGACCAAAGACCAACCCAGTCTCCCTAAGAACCGGACAAGGACTGGCAAGGTTGGGCCATCCAGGATCGGTCCAGGGTTGACCCTAGAATGATACTCACCCCTAATAGTAGCAAAGGCTAGGGAATAGAGGATAATAGCTGAGGAAAGAACGTCCAAATCAACCACTGCTTAGTCTAACGTGAAGGCTCTATTTTGTTAAAAAAATTTAGTGGTCATTCGTTTTCAAGTATATGAAACTGTGTTTTGGAAAATTATTGCCAGATTATGTTAATTCGAACAGGATATAGGCCCAATATCTGCATTTATATTCGGTTTCTAATTATATTTAGACAAATTGCGTGGTGGTTGTAAATTTTTAGCTCTTGGAACTTGGGAACAGAGTGCTCTGTTTCTGTGGTTGTTAATGTTTTGGAACTTTAGAACAGATTCCTCTGTTTCATTGATGCTTTCCTATTTTAATGGGTTTCAAAGTCATTTGATCAACTAATTGTAGTAAAGTAGTAATATTTACTGATATATATGCTATAAGATGATTAAAAGTGGATGTATAATCCAATAATTAAATGAGAACTTTCCCCATTTTCATTACAATTTATTGATTACAGAGTAAAAAATTGAACGCCTTTCTGTTTTCTTGCATTTGGATTAGTTGTACCTCATTAATCATGTTATTTTGTAGAATGTGTTCCTGAGGAGCAAACAATACTGGATAAAAAAGATGTTTACTAAAATGGAAATTTCTAAATTTCTAGGCAATAGACCAAGAAAAGGCTTCCATCTTCTGGGAAAATCTTCTTTCAAATTAACAGATTACTAGATTTAATTTGATTATAGACTGAGTTACAATTGCCATAGCCAGCAAATGTTGCGTCAAAAAATCAAGCAAGTGAATCAGCATGTGAAATCCTATTCTAGATGATTCGAACAAGTGAAGGGATATGTAGCGCCTTCCCTCTAGAGCTAGGTGTCATGGTCAGGCTATTGGTCTCGATTAGACTGGTCGAATGGGTGGGTCAGGTTGGGTCAGGTCAGGTTTGGGTTAAGTTGAAGACAATCCAACTCATATTTGATTCATTTAACCCGTTTTGACCCATATTCATGTAGTGTAAATTTAGTGACTCATACTTAACTCTACCTATATTGCTAAAACTTATAAATATTCTAGGAAAACTCACGCCCACTGTAAGCTATATGCTAATTGGATAAAAACTACAAATTAAATTTTAAAAAATAAAATTAAACAATTAAAAAATAGTAAATAAAAAAAAATTTATAAAAATTATAAATTGAAATATTTTAAAAGATTTTGACTAATTATATATTTATAAAACCTGCTTAGATTTGCCTTTCATCTTACTTGATTAGCTTAGGGTTTACCCGTGCAAGGAAGGCACTATTTAGAACATTAATTGAGATTCCCCGCCTAACCAAAATAATTATAATGGCCCCCTTTTTATTTTTACTTTGTGGTTTATGAAGAAGATGAAGACATTGAGGAGATTTATTTCCTTTAAGGTTTTAACCAAATTAACTCACCAAAAAAACAAAACCGAGACAAACGGAGCCGAAGATCCACGTACTAGGTTGGTTTTTGTGATGAATATTTGTCTGCAAAAATCGACGAATTACATGCAACTTTTTTTTTTTTTTTCGGGGGCATTTCCGACAAGAGGAAACCAGCCAAGTGAATGAAAGAAGAAGGGAATCGAGACGGTCTTTGGGAATGAAGGCTTTATCAGTATTGGGCTTAAGGCCCGTCCGCCCAAGTTGGGCCGAGAAAGCCCGGCCCACGGGAATGGGGCCCGTGAAAGGAGAGAGGTATAAAAGGGAGGAGAAAGAGAGAAAATCACAACGTTTTGTTTAAAAGAAAAAGGACGTACGTACTCTCCCTCTCTGTCGTTTTCTCCAAAAGCAAAACAGTGAAGTGCGAAGGCTAATTTGCCTCACCAGATCGAACAGGACCAAGTTTCTCTTCCTCTAACAGCGTCGGTGTTTAATCTATGGCTAAAAGGTACGCTCGAATCCGTGGTGTGCTTTAGGATCGGTGATACGTGTTGTTTTTCACGGGCTCGTCTTCCGCATTGCTTCAGCCAGAAGCCGCTGCGCGTGGGCACGTCGCGCCCGGAAGCATTGGCTCGCCCAGCACATGCGACACACACGCACCGCCGGCCGGCGAACCAGCACGCGCCGATCCACGGACCGACCCGTGCTGACGTCATCATGACGTCACCCAACAGTCAATAACCGCTAGGGTGACGTCATCGATGACGTCAGCACGACGACGTTTCACCGGGGCGGCCACCGGCCGACGACCCGACCCGACCCGACCGCGGAGACCCAGCATGTGCGCGGTGCGTGGTGGCTGACGTCTGCGTGACGTCAGCCCGCGCATGCGCGCGGCACGTGCCGTCGGTTCGCCCGAGCCGACCTTCACCGGCCCGACCGGTCCGACCGATTTGTTCGATCCGACCGGTCCGATGACCGACGACTGTTGACCATT
Source organism: Eucalyptus camaldulensis (assembly GCA_019915185.1). Classification (NCBI taxonomy): domain Eukaryota; kingdom Viridiplantae; phylum Streptophyta; class Magnoliopsida; order Myrtales; family Myrtaceae; genus Eucalyptus; species Eucalyptus camaldulensis. The sequence goes on from JAHSVA010000005.1 coordinate 20,183,845, forward strand.
GACCGTTGACTTTGGCCGTTGACTGTTGACCCGAAAAAAAAAAGGGAAAAGAATGTGTTTCTTTTTCAATTAAGTCTATGTGGATTATAATGTGATCCCTTATTTGTTTTGCATTTGTTGCAAGAACAATGCCTCCCCTGAGGTTGTGCACACCTATTCGCGCAGTTACCGATGAACAAAAGGATAGGCTGTCTAAGTTGATAGCTGAGCTGACTGATCATCGATAAGAGAGAGGTGACTTAATTGATCATGTCCTTGAAGTCAACGGGAAAATTCAACAGGTCATATGGAATGGTCGTCCTATGTCACAGTCAGAGATGGTGCGATTTTTTATAAACACTCTTCCACCTGAATGACAAGATGTGTTGAATCGCATATGGGATGTCAACGGAGCTGCTTCCTATAAGAAAATTGTGATGGATTTTGTAAATGAATATTACTGTATTGTTTCAAGGGAAAAGATCAAGAAATTGAACAAAAGATGATCTTTCCCAGTTCGTGTGCTGACTTGGTATTAGTTGTATTGGCTGATATATGTTAAGTGTGATTTGTGGACATATTATGTAATGATTACTACCTAATTGTGTTAATTGAAAGCATTATTGTTTTTATTGGATGTCTATTATATATTGCTTTCTATTATTGCTGGTTGCTATGGGTAATTAGCTGTGGGTAGTTTTAGAAGTTTTTGTAGCTTCATAGAATTGATTTTGCATAAGACAATTATATTGATGATAGTTTTAAGTTAGGATTTTGGAGGATGATTGGAAACATAGTGACCTTTTGATTCTGAAGCCTTACTTGAAATTATTCATTAATATGATGAGTCTATGTAAATAGGGATGCATAAATTATAGGCATTAATAATTCGTGCATATTTGTCTGATTTGTTCAGATCAATGGCTTCAGCCACAAAGAGCATAGTTGCCGAGCTGAACAAAGGTGAAAAGCTCAATGGTGACAACTATGAAATTTGGCAAATGAAAATCCAGTATGTGCTGGAAGAGCAAAGCACTTGAGGCTCTTAACCTGACCATGGTAGAACCTGAAGAGGGAACCACTGCACAACACAAAAGAGACAAAGAAGCTTTTTCTGCGTGGAAAAGAAAGAACTCTCTAGCTCGCATCACGTTGCTGAGCAGCATGGAAAATGACGTCATGCAAGAGTTTCAGCGTTTTGACAATGCCAAGGAAATGTGGGAGGCATTGGCAGCTAGATTTGGTCATACTTCGGTGACTAGACTGAGGCAGCTCACTATCAGGTTTGACTCTTATAAGAAGCTTCATGGTCAGACCATGAAGCAACATCTTAGAAAGATGTCAAACATGATAACTGAGCTGAAAGATGCTGGCCATGTCCTCACAGATGAGCAGCAAGTGCAAGCAGTGATTCGTTCCTTGCCTCAGAGTTGGGAGCATATGAAGGTGCACCTGACTCATAATGAAAATATCAAAACCTTTTAAGATGCAATGCGTCATCTTGAGCTGGAAGAGGACCGCCTATTGGTGGCTAAGCCGAATGCTGAACTTTATCATGCTAGTTCTAGCTCAAATGGAGCTTCGAGCTCCAAGCGCAAGTGCCCTAACTGGTTTGATAAGGGGAAAGGCAAGGAAGAAGCAGGTCCTTCAGGGAAGAAACCCAAGTTTAACCAACATGAAAAAGGGAAGGGTCCTCGCATGAAAAAGCTTGCAAGGGTGAAATGTTACAACTGTGACAAGAAGGGTCACTATGCTCGCGACTGTCGTGAGCGAAAGAAGGTATGCACCCCTTGTACTTTTTAGAACTTTGCTTATGTGTCGAGTTCTGTGTTCTTGACTGAGTCTAATCCTTTGTGGACTGTGGATTCAGGAGCGACGGACCATGTAGCGAAGGATAGAGGATCCTTCGTGGAATTCCGACGAGTACCAACTAGAACTAAGTGGATCTATGTGGGAAACAACTTCAGAGTTGAAGTGAAAGGAATTGGCACATGCCAACTGAATATGCGTGGTGGACGCACTTTGTTCCTTCATGATGTGTTATATGCTCCGGAGATTTGTCGGAATTTAGTGTCTGTATTAAGGTTGGTTAAATTAGGTTTTAATATGAACTTCTATAGTAGAGGTGTGAATTTGTTTTTGGATACAAATTACTATGGTTGTGGTTATTTTCTAGATGGTTTTATTGTATTAGATATTGATTATGTTAATGCTAATGTTTGTTATTCCCTTCTCACGTCTCCCAATAAATATGATAATGATGTGAATGTGTGGCATGTTAGACTTGGTCACATTGGCCAACAGCGTATGAATAGACTAGCCAAAGAGGGCTTGTTGGGCAATATTGAAAAAGTCGATTTATCCATATGTAAGCCTTGCCTAGAAGGGAAAACGACAAGGAAACCATTTGGAAAAGGAAAAAAAACTGAATTTCCTCTGCATTTAATCCATTCTGATGTCTATGGTCCAATGAATGTGAAAGGAAGACATGGGGCTGTTTATTTCATCACTTTTATTGATGATTATACTCTATTCGGATATGTCTATTTGATTTCTCATAAATTTGAAGCAATAAGTTGTTTTATGAACCTGGTAGAGAATCAATTTGGATATGTTTATGAACCTGGTAGAGAATCAATTAGACAAGAAAATAAAAGCATTGAGATCCGATCAAGGTCGAGAATATTTATTTGATGAGTTTAGAAAATTATGTGATGAAAAAGGAATGGAAAGACAGTTGTCTATTCCATATAATCCTCAACAAAATGGTGTTGCGGAGAGAAGAAACAGAACCCTACTGGAAATGGTTAGGTCCATGATGGCGCATGCTAACTTACCTATTACCTTTTGGAGTGATGTGTTGTTAACTGTTGCCTATATACTTAACCGTGTGCCTTCCAAATCAGTTACTTCCACTCCATATGAGTTATGGACAGGTAGAAAACCGAACTTAAGTTTTTTTAGGCCATGGGGTTGTGCTGCCTATACACATGAGTCCTTTCACAAATTTGGGAAATTGGGTCCCAGAGGAAAGAAGAGTATTTTTATAAGGTACTCTGAACACTCGAAAGGATATGTGTTCATAGGTGAGCAGGAAAGTGGGAGTATAACTGAGTTTGAATCACGAGATGTCATATTCCTAGAGGATGAATTTCCTAAGAAGGGCGAAATAGGGGAAGATCGTTCCCTATTTGAGACCTTGGATCAGGATAATGATGTTAGTGGAGTTCGTCCAAGTGGAAGTAATATGAGAAGTGATGAATTGAATTCAACTCATTCTCAATTGCAACCACATGATGAGACGACATCATCATTACCTAATCCAAGTGGGAGCATGATGGGGAATGATGTGCAAAGTGTACAATCTCCCATACGGCGAACAAGTCGCCAAAGTATTCCCCGACGACGTTTTGACATTGAAGGGGAAACTTTTATGGTTGCTCCACAAGATAAGGATGAGCCAAGAAATATTAATGAGGCTCTGAATTGCCCTAGTAAGGAAAAATGGATTAATGCAATGGAAAAGGAAATGGAGTCAATGAAATCAAACCAAGTCTGAGAACTGGTTGATCTGCCAAAAGGACGCAGAGCTATTGGGAACAAATGGGTTCTCAAAATAAAGCGATAGGCTGATGGCTCGATAGAAAGGCATAAGGCTCGCCTTGTGGCGAAGGGGTATAATCAACAGGAAGAAATTCATTATAAAGATACGTTTTCTCCTGTAATGAGATTTACCTCGATTCGCAGCAATAGTGGCTAGTCTGGATCTTGAGTTACATCAAATGGATGTAAAGACTGCTTTCCTCAATGGAGAATTAGAGGAAGAAATATATATGGAACAACCTGCTGGTTTCATAGTGAAAGGCCAAGAAGAAAAAGTATGTCGACTTTTGAAGTCGATATATGGTCTTAAGCAGTCATCAAGACAATAGTATATACGTTTTCATAATGCCATAATGGTATATGATTTTACAATGATTGATCAGGATCATTGTGTTTATATCAAAACATCCAAGGATCAATTTGTGATCTTATCATTATATGTTGATAATATATTAATTGTCGGAAGCAATATGGAGTTTGTTAAGATCGTCAAGAGTTGATTGTCTTCCAACTTTGAGATGAAGGACATGGGTGAGGCTGCATACATTCTTGGAGTTAAGATTTCAAGAGATCGTTCAAGGAGATCATTGTCTCTTTCACAAGAAACCTATATAAATAAGGTTCTTGAACGATTTCGTATGCAAGATTGTAAATCCATAGACACTCCTATTGCAAAAGGTGAAGGATTGAGCCATAGACTGTGTCCAAGAACTCCACAAGAGAAGAAACAAATGAAACATGTTCCTTATGCAAGTACTGTTGGGAGCTTGATGTACGCTATGATGTGTACAAGACCCGACATATGTTTTGCAGTTGGAATGGTGAGTAGATACCAATCCAATCCTGGTCCAGCACATTGGAAAGCCGTTAAGAGAGTACTGAGGTATCTGAAGGGAACTGCTGATTTCAAGTTGAATTACCAAGGAAAGGATCTACGACTTGAAGGCTATTCAGATGCTGATTGGGGAGGAGATTTAGATGAAAGAAAATCTACCTCAGGATTTGTTTTCTTACTGAGCAATGGCGCCATATCATGGAGTAGTAAGAAGCAAACGTGCATAGCATTATCCACGATGGAAGCTGAGTTCGTGGCATTATCAGCAGCAGTACAATAAGCAGTTTGGCTTAAGAGATTTTTGGATCATTTAGGTGTTATTGAGAAAGCTGCAAATAAATTATTGGTTAAATGTGATAGCCAAGCAGCTATAGCATACACCAAAGATCCAAAGTATCATGGCAAGACCAAACATATAGATACAAAGTATAACTTTGTAAAAGATATAGTTGCACGAAAGGATGTGAACTTACAGTGCATATCTACGCATAAAATGGTAGCAGATCCTATGACAAAGCCAATACCTAGAGATGTGTAAAATCTCTAGGATTGCGTAGAGTCTGATGTACTGGATTATAATTTCCCTGAGTTGTTCACATTTATGAACTAGTGTTGTTTCATTATTAATGCCTATGAATATTTGTTTGATCTTTATGCATCTTAATGCTTAGTGCATTACTTTATGTTGAGAAAGTTTGTCGGACAGATAAAAGATTAGCCCACTCACACGAGTAATCGCCTCTATTTACTGTGTGATAAATAGAGATGAGACTGTTTTTAAGCTTATTATCTAGGTGATAATCGAGAGCTCAAGCTTAAAATACGTATGTCGCCTTAACTAAGTGTTAAGATGAGGACATAATACTTACTATGTCCGAAAGTAAAATACCCCACATATTTTACTTCATCTGTCTAAGATGCCAGATGTGAGTTCTGATGAATTTTGTAAAAGAGTAGATACATGAACTCAAGTTAGACATTGGGTATATCTGAACTATCATCTGTACGGTATTGAAAGGTGTAGACATACGCTTCATGGGAAAGGAGTTAATACCGTAATACGTATTTCATACTACGTATGCATGAGCCGACCAATAAGAGTGGTAAAAAATTTGATCTCAACTTTTATGACGTGTGAGACTCTTAAGGAAAAGAGTTCCTCAATTTTAGTGCCCTCATGACTTTTACTTATTCTCAAGGTTTCTATTTAGTGTTTGCTATCTTAGGATGTTGCCAATGGTCATGAGTTGATTCGATCTAATGGAACATTTCTAGAAAAGCAAGCTAAACTGAAATTGAGAGTTTGAAGGAAAGAGGAAGATCGATTTTGGGGAATCACATTATAGTTTTGTATTCACTGGTCGACCAATTATGACTGTCTTTGTGATAATTATAATTGTGAATACAATATATATATATATATATATATAATTGTTTAAAGGAGATCAAGAGAAATATAGATGTGATCGATCGATCTAGGGCATTGCATACTAAATCTACTCAGAGTGTGACGCCCATTATGAGCTGCTATATATTCCTAACAGATGTATAGCAACGAGCTCTCAAAGTATTCTGGTTGCACGGATTATTCAACGGTATGAATGTTGAAAAGAGGTAAAGAGAATCCCGTTTGGCCCACCATGTGCGAGTGGGAGATGAAGGCTTTATTAGTATTAGGCTTAAGGCCCGTCCGCCCAAGTTGGGCCGAGAAAGCCCGGCCCACGGGAATAGGGCCCGTGGAAGGAGAGAGGTATAAAAGGGAGGAGAAAGAGAGAAAATCACAATGTTTTGTTTAAAAGAAAAAGGACGTACGTACTCTCCCTCTCTGTCGTTTTCTCCAAAAGCAAAACAGTGAAGCGCGAAGGCTAATTTGCTTCACCGGATTGAACAGGACCAAGTTTCTCTTCCTCTAATGGCGTCGGTGTTTAATCTGTGGCTAAAAGGTACGCTCGAATCCGTGGTGTGCTTTAGGATCGGTGATACGTGTTGTTTTTCACAGGCTCGTCTTCCACATTGATTTAGGGGTTCGATTTAGTGTCGAATCCAATTTTCGAGGATCAGTCATTCCCGACAGGGAAAAAGAAAAGCAGTCGGAGAGAGAGAGAGAGAGAGAGAGAGAGAGAGAGAGAGAGAGAGAGAGAGCTATTCGTGAACCTTAGATTCATGGCATTGTCCAAGGGGCGTGGTGGGGCTGGGCCGGCAGCCGCCACTGCCCTTCTCCTTCCCCTCCTCCTCCTCCTCCTTCTTGGTTGGGTTGGTTGGGTTCCAAGGTGGAGGCGTGGTCTGGCGTCCAAGCAAACTTCAGGAGTAGCGCAGAGGCGAGCGACAAAGGCGAGGGAGTGGTTGTTTGCGTTGCAGAAGCTTTAGGTCACCGATGAGGATGAGGAAAATGGGTCGTCATCTCCCCTGCACTTTTTTAAGTGGGCTGCTTAATATTTTAAATGATTCAAAAATGGGTTGCAAGTTTGGACCCATTTTTGACCCATTTAAACCAAATTCAATTTTTGGATATAGTTTTAACAGGTCTTTAAAAATATCTAACCTATATATAACCAATAAAGATAAAATGAGTTCAAAAATGGGTCCATCATCGAGACCATGAGACTATGTGGCACCTGGTGAGCCAATTCACTAAGGCAGCTTGTGCTTCTAAGGATCATTCCCATGGCTTGTATTATGGCATGCCTCACTCTCTAAGACCATACCGTGCCTCCCTTTTGATAGGAGCGTCTCATGTCTCGAGCAGGGCATGTGTCTTGATTCAACACAATAATCGGTTTTAGTCCACAATGACCATCATTAGGAGAGTGGCGTAAACTTTTGGCAATTTATCACGGGTGATCGGCGCTTTTGGACATTTTTCACATGATATTCCTTTTATCAGTAAATTCTAGCACAAAGTCTCCGACACCACTCCAAATCAAGTTTAGTCAGTTCATATCTCATCCCTCATGCTTCTCTCTATATCACAATGTTTACTTACATGCTTTTTCATGAATGCGGAATAGTCGGACTGTGAAATTCTTCCCATTTAATTTGAAAAATGCCCTCGTTGAGGATTATTCTATTATTTCCTTAGATTCACCTAACCATCACCACCTCTCTCTATGTCATATGCAAACAACCAATGCTTGCCCACCAGTCACTCGCTGTCATTTCCTTGTGTGCCACCCCAACACTGCCTCTCCCTAGGCTTTACGTGAATGGCCTACACTTGTATCGTTCATATCACATTTCTCACTCTTCCTAGACATTATAGAGTTTACTATGGGCCAAGATGCTAAGGTCCGAGAAAAGTTTCCCAGAGGAAAAAGTAGGTTTCGAGAAAGGGTTTGGAAAAATTGAAGAGAGTTGGTTTCAAACTAACAAATTCAATGGATTCATTGAAAAAAATCGTATTCTTAATGGATGAGAGTAAAATAAAAAATAAAAAATTGAAGGAGAGTAACAACTATATTCATATAATTTTCATTCTAGCATTATAGGATGCTACTTTTATTTAGTCAAGGGCTTTGAATCCTTGGACACCCACTAAGGCTACATTTAACAGTTGAGATAAAATTCAGAATATGATAAAGTTTATCATATCCTGCATTTGATGTCAGCTCAAGATATGATATAGTTAGATATAAGATGAATATAGCCCGGTGGAAGAAAAGTGGATAGTATTTCAAATATTCATAATAAAAAAGTTATTTTTCTTGAATAAGAAATTTTTTTAATTAATACAATTAAAATTATGCTTCAATATATATAAAATATAAGAAATTCAAATTAACAAAAAATAACATTTTAGTTTTTTAATTTAATCTTGTTTTTATTTATATATTTGAATTTAATTCTATCTTATAATGTAAATTCGAATATATAAACATAAATATATATTTATATTTATTATATAGTTTAGGTATTTTAGTATTTTAGTATTATTAATACAATTTACTATTTAATAAAATTTTATTAGAGAATTATGGAAGGGATATGATAAATTCTATTCTCTAATGAAATTTTATTAAATAATAAACTGTACTAAAATATCTAAAATAAATAATAAAAATAAATATATATTTATATGTTGAATTTATATTATAAGACATAATTAAATTCGAATATATACATAAAAACATGATTAAATTAGGAAAAAACTCATTTTTTAAAATTTCTTATATTAGAATTCAAATATAATTTATATTGAAATATAATCTTAATTTTATTAATTAAAGAAGCTTGTTATTCGAGAAAAATAACTTTTCTATAATGGTTATAAAGAATCTTATATACCTTTATCCCATATCCCCTCATAGGATAATTCTATTTAGCCTATACTTTTCTATTATGGTTGTAAAGAATCTTACATACCTTTATCCTACCTCCCCTCATAGAATAATTTTATTCAGTTTATATCCTTTTCATATCTGAGTTTATCTTTTCTTTCTTGAGCATCAAAGGTAGGATATGATAAATTTTATCACATCATGAATTTTATCTTGATTACCAAAGATTGCATTGTTTTTTTTTATCTACATTGGTCTTAGATTTGGTGGACTTTTTTAGCTTCTCCAACCTTCAGGATTTCGTTGCCCAAATCAAGAGGATAAATATCTAGACTCAGAGAGAATGATAACCAAAGCATGAGCTATAGCGAATTACCTAGAGGGGAAAAAAAGGGTAAATGGAGGGCCTGTTCAGAGTGTAAATTTAACTTAAAAGAGCAACACTTCCCCAGGCCAAATTTTGCTAGAAAAAGGAGGAGCGTGACTTAGGTCCATCGGGCCCCAATCCAGCCAAACCGACCGCTCGATCAGAGTAACAAGGCCACTGGCCCATCAAGCTTCGCACGCTGGGTTTGTGGAGAAGACGAGCGGGGCTGAGGATGAATAGGTGTTTTAGGGTTTCCGATGCTCAATGACAAATGGGGTAGAGTGGATCAGGTAACAATTTTCTATTATGGAGATTTTTCTATGTGGGAAGCGCATTGTTGCATAGACTCCACATAAAAAACTTAATCTTGGGTAGGTGTGAAATTGACAAAACAATTTCTACAAAATTTTGGGAGGCTGTTATAATGAGGATGCCTAGTTTCAGTAGTTTGTGTTACTATAAGAGATTGCTTAGTAGATTTTGTTGTACTTGCATTTAACTGAGTAGGATCTAGAACCATTCCTAGTCCAAATTAGTTAATTTCCCCATGGTAGAGTGGAATAGCAAGGTATTCATTTACTAGGTCTTCATAAAAAAAGTTGATAACATTAGCATTTTTTCCTTTTCAGTCTTTAAGATGAATGCGAACAATCCTGATTCAATTGGCTTACACTTCACAGAATCTGATTCCCATACTTTTCTCATCATATCAAGTAGAGCTTGAATATATATATTTGGCTTGGAATATAGTTTTTCGATGAGTGCTAAGTCACACTCTCTTATTTTATATAATGGAATATCATCCATTAGCACAACTTCTTTCTCCTTCGACCACAAATTTCCTAATCTCTTACATAATGCATCTATTCTCATTTCTTTTTCTCCCCCTACTTCTGTACTGACTTTCTTAACACTGGATTAGAATATACCTATAAAATATGGAGTTTCTAATTTGAAATTTTGTATGACAGTGCTAGTAGCAACCCAAAAGGTAACATCGAAGGGGTAATGTTGAAGATGACTTTGGGCGACAAAATTAAGGGCCAATAGAATATGGTTCCTAGACAGAATGGTGAAGAAGTCAACGAATTAGTAAGTTAAGTGACTGCTACGTGACTGTTGAGGGCTGGATTGAAGCGATTTCTAGATAGAAGCACTAATGGTTGGTTTGTTGGTTTTTTTTGGGAGGAAACTTGCTGAGTTTGGTAGGGGTGAGCTGTATTGGCAAGACACTCGCACCATACCGAGCAGATGGTGCTCTTGTAAGTTTTTGGAAAAGACAATTTACTGGGAATCGCCTGGGATGAGATTCACAAACCACAAAAGGCAATTGGTGAACTCCTATGCTAGATCATGGGGGGATTTGTCGATTCCCATTGTGAGGGAAAATGGGTGAAAAAAGTTGGGTTCGGGGTGAATAGCAGGACGAAGGTAGCGATGCAAAGGGAATTGATGAAGAAATTTGGTATAGGGTTAGGGTTTTTTCTTTTGTGTCTAGACCTATATATTTCAATTGCTACCCAAATTTTATCATTTGGATGAAAGATCCAAATGTTATGAGAAAATGTGGTTAATATAAAACCTCAATATTAGTCATAATTGAAGGATCTCATAATCTAGATTATTATATAAAATCTTTTACAAGGTCATGTCACTAACAATTGATCCAAGAACAGATAAGTGAGATTCTGAAGGATGAGAAGCCATTTCGTTATGTGCAAATGCTAAAGAAAAAAACTTGGTAGAGTCAATAACAATTAGATAGAACGAAATTCAACTTCCAAGAAAAGTGGAATTTTCAATTAGAAAATGTTCGGAGACCTACAAAACAATGAAGAAATTGAAAAAATTATTGAATATGAAGATGGAGAAAAAGATAATAAGTTTAATAAAAGTAGAAAGATGAAAAACTGAATATTGCATAATTGAATGAAGGAAAGATATCTACAACTATTTCATGTAAAATGCCTTCTAGTCATTATGCTCATCTTCCTAGAAACAAATCATCAGAGAATAATCTGTGATAGAATTAGGAAATTGAAGACGAAGTCATACATCATTCTTACAAATTAATCCTATATTGTAAGGAAAGAGAATCCACAATTATTCATCTTAGCAAAGGTAGGATGCCCCCAAGGCCAATCGCCCCTGCGTTTTTTCAGATTTTGAAATGAACATATACATTTTCTTATAAATAGACCACAAAGGTATTAAGAAAAGAATGAGAGAAAAAGAATATGATTTGTGGAAACATGCATTCCAAGAAAGAGAAAGGTTTTCGAGAACAATGGTATGCAGAAATAGAGAAAAAGAAAGCGAATCTAAAAAAAATTCTTTTATTGGTTTCTACCCAGAGTGGGCAAAATAGGGAAGTGTAAATAACATAGAAAATTCCGATAAGGAAAAAAATAACAAAGAAAATCATTATGCAACTTATACTATGGTAGATGGGAAACCCAAAAGACCAATCCATCCACTTTCGGTTGAATTAGAACTAGAAGATAACACTAAAGCATCGCCATGCAACACTACATAAAAAATGGTAAAAAATTACCTAAAACTCGAAACTTTGCCCAAAGTGACAAATTTACCCTAATTTTTTATTTTTGTAATATGAAAAATCCTGAAATTTGCCAATCATGACACATTTACTCCAAACTTTTTTTTGTGACACAAAAAATTCTGAACTTTCGTTCGTGTGACACATTTACCTTAAATTATAGGGTATTTTGGTCATTTTACTTTTTAAATTTTTTTTCTTTTTTTCTTCATCTTCTTTCTTCCCTCCGCCGGCCATGGCGGAGGGAAGCCAGCGTCCGACGAGGGCAGCCCTAGCCAGCCCAGGCGAGGGTGACCCTCGCCGGACGCCGGTGAGGGCAGCCCTCATGGGACGCTGGCTTCCCTCCGCCGGCCTGAGGGAAGAGAGAAGAAGAAGAAAAAAAGAAAAAAAGGAAAAGGAAAAGGAAAAACATAATAAATAAGATGAAAATGCCTTTAATAGGGTAAATGTGTCACAATTTGCAAAGTTTGGGGTTTTTCATGTCATAAAAAAAAAGTTTGGGGCAAATTTGTCATTTTGGGCAAAGTTTGGGGTTTTTGGTGGTCTTTTCTTTAAAAAAAAAAATGCTGTTCGGCGATGCTTGTTTAAGCATGCATCTTGTCATGATAAAGTTTTCATTTTATGTACAAAGTCTATCACTATTGATCTTACTATAGCGACATAATTCAAGACCACTTAATTACTTGCTAGTACTTATATATTTTTGGAAATGTTTTAAGTTTTAATCACTCTATATTGGTAGTATTTCAACAGAGTATGCGTTAGGAAAAGTTCATTGACAAAAGCCGACCGGCACTAGAACTCTATAAGCCCCTATAAAATCAGAAGCTTTAAAAATTAGTTCTATACCACCGAACAATCAAAAACCCTAAATCACAAAATGTGAAGACTTAAGCGATTAAGAAGATAAAGAGGATGCATAGAGGAATGTAGAGAAGTGGAGAAGAGAGGAATTTGAGAAATCAAGAGGATGATTTCACTCCACGGCGAAATTACATCCATCAAAGCAACAAACATTTAGTTGCCTACTGATATTAGCAAAACTAGAAATAAAGGAAAATAGGATGAAAATAGGGATTGCAACAATTATAATGCCAAAGGGACTCTCAATCCTTGGCAAGCGCTTGAGCCCAATATAAACGTCTCTCCACGGAGCCCATCAACCTATCATTCCGGCCGCTAAGTCTGTCGAACTTCTCACCCCTTGAACTGAGGAATAAACTCTGAAAATAGTTGGTGAATGTAATCATAATCCAAGTTCAACCATTGGATTAGCAGCTGAAAACCAGCTTGGACTACTCAATTTTCTTTTATCCAATGTGCTTTTTCAACATAGACATGAAATGATGATGAATTTGAGCTGTTGCTGACATAGTCAGGCAATATGCAACCTTCTCCACTATTCTCTCTACTAGAAAAGGGCCACAGTACTTAGGGATGAGCTTGTGAGATTATCAGGGTCTTTGCTCATAGGGTTTTAGTCTTTAAGTATACCATTTCTCCTTCTGCTAAATACCTCTCCACCCTTTTCTTTTTTGCATAATGTGACATCTCGATTTTACAATTCTAATTTTAACAAATTGAGACGGGCATTTCGTTGGCACGCATATAGTTCCTTTCCTTGAGTTGGCCACTCATGTGAAAATTAGTCTATCAGGTGAAGCCGTTAAGAGATTCTAATGCATCAGACTTGAAAATTTGATCAGGAATCGACCTTTGACCGAGATAATCTACAAAGGTCATTATGGCACAAATAAAAATCGATTAGAGATCAAAGGTAGGTCGACTCGACAGAGAGGCATGTGATCAGGTGTGGGTGATTTCACCAGATTGCATAATTCTTGTCGATCGGCTAGTATCGTGCCAAAGTGAAATTAACCGTGAAATTGTGATCGAATTCAGAAATTGGAAATCACGGTATGTCATAAATCATTTTAGGATCATTGACTCATCTTTGGAAGATTTTTCATGCAATCAGAGTTTTTTCAGCAATTAAATCAGGGAATGGCTAATTTGGCTCGAGAAATTAGTAGGCCGGCCTTCGGTTGTTCTTTTGGGAGTTAAGTTGGTTATACGAACAAGTGAAGATGTGAATTGAAGTGTAGTGACATTGAATTAATTTTACGGACTTCAATTTGATTCAATTTGAAAAGAATCGAGTGGAATTGAAGAAATTGTTGTACAAGATTCTATGCCTTGGCGGAAAATGAAATTGAACCTATTGGACTGAGGTTGTGGGAGGTTGAAGTTAGTGGATTGTGACATCACAAGTGATGTCATAGGGTGGGGCAAGATGAGCTAGAGTGGTGACACTTGGAGGGTAGAGATTGAATCCCAAAAAGGTGGGATGTCACTTCCCCCTTGTCTCCATCATCTTCAAGCTTGGAAGAGAGGGAGAGAGGGAGAGGAACAGCTGTTTTGAACCAGCGAACCCAACTCCCCTTCGTCCGCCCTTCGCTCGCTCGCTCGTCGCCGCTTGCCGTTCGTCGCCGGAGCTCGCCGTCACCGCTCGTTCGCGCACGACTGTGCGCTGTCCCACGTGCGAGCTGCCCCGCCTTTGCCCGTGAGTTCCAGTCCGTTGTCCGCCGTCCCACAGTTGCTGCTCGATGTCACGGCACCTCGCTGAAGTCTCCATCGCTACTGTTCCTCCGCCCGAGCCACTACCGGTCATTACTCGAGCTGCCGCCTCTCTCTTCCGCCGGTTTCGCGTCCAACCAACCGTTGTGCCGCCTTCCTCCAAGCTTGGTCAGTGGCTGGAAGTTCCAGTGAGATTCGGCCCTTTCAAGCTTGATTTGGTCGCATTTTGGTTCTCATTTGGTGTTGATCTGTGTAGGTTTGTCATCGGCATCGTCGTGCTCTTCGCCAGAGACTCATCGGAAAGCAATTCCAGTGAGTTTAGCTCACTAAGCCTTGATTAGAGGGTTAATGATACCTTAAGTGTGTTTAGCTTAGGTTGATTGAGATTAGGTGGTTAGATTAGTTTATTTAGTTGTGGATTAGATTAAGGTGATTAATTAAGATAAAGTATGTTTAGTTTAAAGTTAAGTAGGTTTATTTTAATATAAGCCTTGATGTGACTTAAAGGGATTTGTTTCTGATTTAATCGAAATCATTGGATTATTTTACAATATATTATATTCCGAAAATTATTAAAATATTATTTTAAAAAATTCGAAAAATTATTTTTGATCCCAATTGCTCAAAATTTCGTGCTGATCGCTGCTGTATATTTAGAATTTGAAATTGATGAGTGGTTAATGCAAATTGAGTGTTGAATATGGAAAATATGGATTTTATTTAGAAAATCTCAAATTTCGGGTTTGGCATCGAAATTGGATTTTTAAAGATTAATATTATAATTGGGATATGTGAGTGATGTGCAAAGTACCTTGGGTTGATTATGAGTTGTTGTATGGTAATTAAGAGGAATTGTCTTGAGCTATTGAGCTGGAATTGTCCCTATATAGGATGCCCCCATACAACGGATGCGGGTCGCAGTTGATTCTGGGCCCATGCTCCTTCGGCAACGCCGTCGATGTACTGACGAAGCCGCGCTCCAAGGTGGGGAGGCGATGCCTGGCTATATGTTAGTAAATAGCCGAACTACGAGTAGGCTATGCCATTGTGTGACAGTGAATAATAATTTGGAACGCTTGCTGTGATTGCGAAATTAAGTGAAATTGATTGTGTTCCAACGGTTTAAGTTCCTATTATTACCTGTGATTGAGTGATATTAATTGTACTAATCTGCAGGAAGGTAAGAAGGCGAGGTAAGTCTTATGTGCTATGTGGCTAGACCACTCTAGGGCGTATTTTCTTTCTAATAGGGGTTTAGGAGGGGTGAACTTGCTGAGACAATGTCTCACCCCATTGTGAAAAATATTACAAGGCCGTAGATGGCAGGACCTCCGGAGAAGAATGGCATCCCAGTGCAGATTATCGAGCAGGTGCACAACTTTCCTGATCCTGGGAGCCATTGGGTCTACGAGCTGATCACGACCACTGTATGGATTCAGGAGACCGAGGATGTTAGGGTACCACATAGGTTGAGGGCATAGTTCCGTTTTAGAGCTAATAGCTTTAAGATTGGTCTACTCGATAGTTTTGATATTCCACTGGCCATGATGGATGCTATTTTGAGTGAAGGTGTAGCTGACCTTCCTTATGGTAGGGTGGACAACCCTTCGTCTCCGGACCCGGTGCAGTCATATGTGGAAGATGTGGGATCGACGAACGAGTCCGACTAGTAGTTATAGGATTATTCCTCTTTTTGCCGGATCGATCCATGTAGTGTAAACTGACTCTTTTTTATGCACATAAACTCTGACCCATTTTTGGTGCATATAGTCTCTTGATCATGTTGGTGTATGTAAACCCTGGAATGATGATATATGAAAGTATGTTGGTTTGATTTTGAATTGATTTTTCCTGCTTCCTATCCCATAAGTTTTGTAAGGGATTTCTTAGTACATTCCGCATGCGCATAATAAATGAATGGGGTCGGCGACACTACCTGGAAATGTCGCATTTACATGACCATGACGGGTTGTTCACATGTCTCAGGGTTCGGGGCGTGACACATAATGCTTCACTCGACTCTGAGGCTTAGTCAAGTTTTCTTTTAGGAGCTACTGCATTGATGGGTGACACCACATGAATGTCAAGCCCTATTGTTGGTGGGGAAGAACCATACAAATTCTAAAATGTAGTTGTCTGGATGCTAGCACCAAAGGTGATATTGCACCAATATCTAGCCAAGGATAACCATTGATTCCAGCTATTTGGGTGAGCAAAATGCATACTCCTCAAGTAAGTCTCCATATAAGTAAGTCTCCATATACTGATTGAGTCTCTCGATTTTCCCCTTTGGTTGGGGTTATAAGATGCAACTGTGTTATCATCAGCTTAAAGGTTTCTTGCCAAAGTAAACTAGTAAATATCTTGTCTCTACAATTACAATGCAACTCATAAACATTGTTGAGGAACAACTTGGCCACTTCTAGTGCTGTAAAATGATGAGACAAGGGCATAAAGGGATCATATGTGCCGAAGCATTGGGCAGTAAACACCATCTAACTAACATGTTAGTTTAGTCAGAATGTGGGTCTAATAAATACATACATATGTATGTCTCTAGGGTCAGTATTTGATTTCTTTATATCAATTGCATGGCCATTGAGCTTTTGCTTCTAGAGCTTGGAAATTCTCACAATTATAATGTAGTTTTCTAGCTATTATTCTGTCAATATGTGATTATCGAGTTATTCCTTCATGTAAAACCTTCTTGATGTGACTTCGTATTGGGTGGCTCTGGTGATAAGGATGTTGCTCTATCCACATCTCATGAGGTAGAGTGTATGAATTTCAAGGCAGAAGAGTACTAAAAGTGTTAAAAGTTATTAACGGTACTAACTTTAGTATCAAAAGTTTTTACTGGTGTTGCGACCAATTTTTTCGGGGTGTGAACCACCTAGGATTTGGCTAATGGATTGTTAAGCCTAAACTTAACTCGGGCTCTCCCAAGCCCATACCAATTCGCGACTTAGATTCGAGTTCTTAACATGCAATTGATTTTCAATTAGAAGTCGCCACTGATCTATTTTAGATGGGTCAATTAGAAACCCAAGTAAAGTAATGGGAGATTTACTTTACTCCTACGAATCAGATATTATGGGTACGGGAACTTGGTTACACTAGATTTCTCTAATGCCCTTTCGGTACCTTTATCTTTTATTTTGAAAAAATTGTTTGGCAAAGCAACTTGAATTGATTTTAATTCCTTAACATGTGAGGTGACCATCCAGGTACGCAAACCACCAATTTAACACTCAAGAAAGTAAATGAATAAATTGCAGGACTTACCTCATAGCAACGAAAGCATCTGCGTTGTTAGTTTAGAATTCACATCAGCAGTCCTAAATATAATTTCTAATTAACACGCAATTTTTGTTTTGTTTTCACTTAATTAATGAAAATCATGCAATATGCAATGCATACCACTAATTTAACATGAAATGATATGACATGGCAACATGACTTAGCTATATGACCTAAGCAATATGACATAACTAAGCATGTAGTCTATCCTAAGCATGATATGATTTATTCTAAATAATTTTTTAATTTTCCATGAGATTCAAAATTAAAGAAATGCAACACTTAAATATGCAATCTAAATTAATCTAATGACCTAATTCTAATGACGGGCAATTTCTAATTAAATGCATCTAACAAAAATCATTAAATGACGTGCATTGTATGAAACTAATTCTATATAATGTGCACATGATTTTTATTTTCCTAATAAACATGCAATCTATTTAGGAGAAATTATCTAAACCTATAATATGCAATCTTAACATGCAATCACGTGCAAAGAATGCCCTAATTCTATATGACATATGCATAATGACTTTTTTTGTGTTTTTCCTTTTTTCTTTTTTTTTTTAAATTTCAAAATTAATAATTACCAAATAATTAAACATGCAATCCAAGTTTTAAAAAAAAAACTAGCAACCTAAATTAATTGATTTGATTTTTTATTATTTTTTGAAAATTCGAAATAAAATACCTATTATGAACATGCAAACCCTGAAACTAATTTTTTTTAAAGAAAACTAATTTAAGTAAAACCACAACAAATCAAGCCATATTGATACTCAAATCGACAAATCATATCTTGAACATGAGAGCGGGTTGGCCAATTTCACATAAATCACGAATCAGATCTCGAGCGGGAGATCGGATTGGCAATTTTTTTAAGTAATTGCGAGTCAGATTTCGAGTTTGAAAATCGGACTGACAATCACTAATTTCGGATTTCGAGTTTGAAAATCGGACTAACAATCACTAATTTCAAGGCAATTTCAATCATGGAATTTCAATTTCACATTAAAGGAATAATTACACTAAAAAGATAAAATAAAATAGCAAAAATAATAAAACAAAAATAAGATAAAGAAAATACCTAAATTTTCTTTTGCTTTTCTCTTTTTTTTTTCTTTTCTTTTTTTTCGAAAAAGAAAAAGAAAAATAAATTTGGTGGCCGGTCCGGCGA
This sequence comes from Eucalyptus camaldulensis, assembly GCA_019915185.1. NCBI lineage: Eukaryota > Viridiplantae > Streptophyta > Magnoliopsida > Myrtales > Myrtaceae > Eucalyptus > Eucalyptus camaldulensis. The sequence goes on from JAHSVA010000005.1 coordinate 20,202,520, forward strand.
GGGGAAATCGCCGGCTAGGGTTTCGGCGAGGGCACCGGGAGCGGTGCGACGGCGGCACAGCAACAGGAGCTTCAGGGATCGGCGCGGCGGCGTCGCGGGTCTGGCTGGGCGCGGGCGTCGCAGGCGAGGGACTCCGAGCGCGGGCTGAAGATCGGATTGTGGCTACCGCGGGGACCTCGGATCTGCAGGTGCGGTGGTCTTCGGCTGAGGCGGAACGCGGCGAGACCAGAGGGAGCGGCAGCAGCGTCAGGGAAAGGCAGAGGCGTCGTGAGCGGCGCTGGGTCGCGGCTTCACGAGGGGAAGGTAGCTGGGTGTCGGGGCACGGACTCCTGTGGATCGTCGCTCTGGTGGCGCAAATCAGCAGCTGCGGAGGCGAATCGGTGGCGGAGGATCGGGTCGCGGCTGCCGTCGCGATGGAGCAGGGGAGGCTCGTGGGTCGCCGACGCGGGTGATGCCGGCGCAGTCGAGGGCTGGTTCGGGGACGGCGACAGGCGAATCGGCGACGAGCTCTGGTGGCGTCGGTCGCGGCTCCGGTGGCGTCAATCGCGGCTCCGGTGCCGACATGAGTACGGCACCTGGCGCGGTCGGGGGTCCCCCGAGGAAGGCGAGCAGTTGCCGAACTAGGGTTTCACCCTTTTTTTTTCACTTTTTCTCTCACTTTTTCTCTCTCTTACCTCACTTTTCACTTTTTGCTTTTGTGCTTTTTCACTTGACGGAAGGGACCCCCTTTTTTCCCACCGTACGCAACTCTTTTATACACCCAAAAGAATGTCTCTTTGCAGTATATTTCATTGCCAATTTTGTTCGTGTAAAATTCCATTGAATATATCATTTCACCTACCCGATCAAAAAATTCTCCTTTTGCGAAAAAATGCATCTCCTAGTGTATATTACCTAAATATGAAAAATCTTAACAAAATATAACAAAGAACAAAAAAAATAAAATTTTCCTAAACTATATGCCATGTGATTATGATTTTTTATTTTTTATTTTTTATTTTTTATTTAGCAAAAATTAACCCAAAAATTTAGGTGTCAACAACTGGATTACATAAATGTCAAATCGGACAAAAAATGATATTTGAGTGCCAACGTCGAGAAATTTCAATAAAATATAATACATGGCTTTCATAATTAAATTTTATATGTCTTGGCATATTATTTAAAAAATCTAGTTCACATGGCGTGCTTGATACTGAAGTGATCAATTTTTAATAACATCTAACACTGAAGTGATCATTTTAAACAAAATTTGGCACTCAAACAATCACTATTAACAATTTTTAGAGATGTCATTTTGTGACATCCTGGATTTTCAATCCTATTTTCAATTGAATAAATTGGGTTTTTCATCGACGTGTCTATAGTATTATTTTTAGAGCTAATCACTCATAAGATAACTAGACTATCTGAGAAAGTCAATAAGAGATTTTAATGTAATAGACTTGGTCGACTACTCGACCATGCTCATTTGCAAGAGATCATTACAGCACAGTAAAGATCGATTAGGGATCAAGGATAGGTCGATTCGACTGAAAGGTATGGTTAAACGTGGGTGATTCCACCAAATTGAAAAGTTCTTGTCAATCGGCAGTAGACTGATTTTTTTGTCGTTTTGGTACCCTGTGTCCGTATTTGAAACCTTGAGATTTTCAAGACTACCGAGAGTTATCAATGTGTCGAAGAGGTTCATTATGGCTCGAAGAAAATCGACCACGGGTCATTTGCACTAAAAATTTCTGAAAGCTATCCGGTAGCCTAAGTCACGCTAAAATCGCGCCAGAGTGAAATTAACTGCGATTTCAGAAATTGAAAGTTCTGTTATGTCACAAGTCATTTTAGAAACGTCAACTCATCTTCTGCAAACTGAGATTTTTGGCGAAAAGTCGAGATAGGGCCGTTTTTGTCCAAAAAATTCCGATGACCTTTTTTTATTGCAAAATTGAGATGCAAGTAGGTTTTATTGGCGAGGAAAAATGTCAATTGGATCGAGGGTATAATTGTTAAATTTATATAGGCCCAATTGAGTTGAATCAAGTGAGGATTGAATCCAATTTGGGGAAAATTCAATCAAAATTCGTAGCTTCCCCATGGACACCACTTTTGGACCATTTCAAGAGCTTCCTAGACAAGCTTGATGGCTGGAAATTGCTAAGGAAACCAACTGGATGTGGTAGAGAAGACCAAGGTGGCTCCCTCCAAAGCCCAAAGTTGTCCCTTCTCCTTCCCCCTCCATTTCCGTTGAGCACCCCCATCTCTAGCATCCTTGAAGCTCTGAAAAACCCAGAAAATCAAGCAGCCAAGCCTCCCTGCCTGTTGGACTGCCAGCACGCCACCGTCGCGCCACCGGAGCCTGTTTGTCGTCCACCCGCTCGCACGCTAAACCCACACTTCCCTGGTTGCCATTCTGCCTCCGTCGTGACCCTAGGACATCCCTCGAACCAGTCGCATCTTCCCCGTCATTGTTGGAGCCGCCTAGTTGCCCGCCAAGCTACCGGAAGCCCACCGCAGCCCATCAGCCACCTACTGTCGCCATTTCCAGCCCATCCATCTGCTCAGCTCTCTCCTTGGCCCACCAAGCAGAACCAAGACCCTCTGGATTTTCAGCCACTATTTGGCCTACCTTGGTGCCCTTCCGGACCTCGAAAGGCGCACTCGCTTTGGAGTTTATCGATTCTCTTTGCGTCCTTGTTGTTGTGGTCTAAGCAGATCGTTAATCAAGTGAGTTTAACTCACTTATCCTTACTTAGTAAGTTAATGACACTTAAGGATTTATTAGTTTAGGCTAAGCTAGGATTAGGTGATTAGTTAGAATGGATTAGTGATTTAATTGTTTGTTATTGCATGTTAGGTGGTTAGGATCGCACAATTAGCAAGTGGATAGGCCATATTATTTATTTAGATAGGTTCGAAAATTTTCCAAACCCGAATCGGTATTTAATTAGACTTTTCTGGCCTAAGTGTGCATTTTTGCTATTTATTAGTATTTAATAATTATTTTCCATCATTATTTAATTAATTAATTATTTTTTCGAAAATTAGATCGGGATAGCCAGTGACCGGAATTTCGTGCTGAATGCACTGTTGTGGTTGGTTTATTTATATGACTGTTAATTTGTGCAATTTGAGTGTGATTTGTGATTTTGGGTATTTGTCTCAAAATTTGTTATTTTCAGTAATCAATAGAAAATACCAGGCGTCGGTTTACAATGACAAAAATGTTTTTTTGGACTGTGGAAATGAGTGGGATTTTCACAAGTGGAAATATTGTATTTTGTTAAGACCGATTATGTACCCACACACAATTATTTTTGTCAAGGAATGATAAAAATGGTTGCATTCTCATATGGTGAGAACAATATATTATATTAGCTTATGGGTTTTGATATGTCAGCTTAACGTGAATAGTATACTTAATCAGCTTAGAGTGAGCATCATGGGTATACTATATTAGCCCGATGGTTGGTATGTCAGCTTAGCGATAGCAGTATACCGGTATACTATATCAGCTTGATGGTTTGATATGTCAGCTTAGCGAAAGTAATACACCTTAGTAACTTCTAGTGAGCATTATTAGTATACTATATCCATCTGCGGACTCGATATATTAGTTTAGAGGGAGCAGTATACTATTAATCAGCTTAGTGCGAGCTATACTATCTATTATCAACTTAGAATGAGAAGTCCTGATATAATCGGACTTTATAGATAATATTGAGTGGGTCGACCAAGGGAAGGGTGATAACATGTAATTGACTGAATCGATGATCGATGATTCGATCCGATTTGAGGAATTGAAATGTTGTAATGATTGGTTGAGTTTTTGAATGAAATTGATTGCAGGAAGAAGTAGAGGCAAAGATAAGCCTTCTCCTCGTGTTTGCACTTAGGCAGCCCTTGGGGTGTATTTTCTTCCTAATTAGGTCTTAGGAGATTGAACCTACTGAGATGTCGTCTCACTCCGTCATGAGATAACATTTTCAAGTCCCTAGATGACAACTCCTCCTGAGCATTTTGGTTAGCCAAAGAAGGTCACGAAACAGAAGTGTTTCATTCCGCTTCATAGAAACCCAAGGGGGTGTGTATATGAGTTAGTGAGGTCCATGGTCTAGGTTGATGCGAGTCTATCTAAAAAGGTGCCCCATTGATACAGATCATGGTATCGTCAGAAGCGGAATGAACAGAGAGATGGGCCCATATCGGAGTCTGAAGTTTCTATATATATATTGAAGGTTGTTTTTGGAAAAGGCACAGTATATCCTAGTGGAGGTTCGGTGGTAAACCCGGTAGACCCAGATCTTGCAGATCCAGGAACTCTGGTGCATTCAACTGAAGGCTCAAATGTGAGTGAGGAGGTGGAGGAATAGGACCTGTAGTTTTATGAAACCCACATTGTTTTGCATACCTTGTTTGTATATATATCGAATAGTTGTATAAGACTTAGTTGATATGTATATATTAAGGTGTGTTTTTTTTTTTGAAAAAAATTTATGGCCCTACTTTCCTATTTTATCTTGTTGTTGTCTGGGGATTTAATTATTTGCTTCCGAATGTACATCTAAAATGAATGGATCCGCCATGTGTCCTGGGATGTTGCTATTTAATTGATCACTGAGGGATGGGCATGCACTCAAAGGACTGAGATGTGACACATTTAGGGGTTAGGAAAAAACCACCAAAAATTCCAAATTTTGCTCAAAGTGATAAATTTACCCAAAACTTTTTTTTGTGACAGAAAAAATCCCAAACTTTGCCAACCGTGACATATTTAGCCCAAACTTTTTTTCGTGACATAAAAAACATTGGATTTTTATTTGTGTGACACATTTACCCTAAATTAAAAGGGCATTTTAGTCTTTTTACATTTTAAAATTTTTTTCTTTTTTTTTTCCTCTTCTCCCTTCTCTCTGTCGGCCATGACGAATCTAGTGGAGGGAAGCCGGCGTCTAGTAAGGGCTGCCTTAGTCGGAGTCGGGCGAGGGTCGCCCTCACTGGACGCCGACACCCTCGCTCGACACTGGCTTCCCTATGCCAGCTGGCTGAGGGAAGAAAGAAGAAGAAGAAGAAAAAAAAAAAAAGAAAAAACAAAAAAAAGACGAAAATGCCCTTAATTGGGTAAATGTGTAATAGTTTGCAAAGTTTGTGGTTTTTCATGTTACAAAAAAAAGTTTGGAGGTAACTTTGTCACTTTAAACAAAATTTGGGGGTTTTTTGTGGTCTTTTCCCTATGAGTTATATGTTGATTGGGCATGCTGGCAACTCATGTAGGGTTGAGAAATTAATAAAATACGGTCACGTTGGATTTTTGAGGATCAAGATCGAAGTTGGCACCTAAGTGATTGTTTAAAGATAATGACACTTAAATTGATCCCAAAAAACCTTTTGACACTAAAGTGAGTGCCGTATATAATTTGACACTTCTAATGTCATTCTCCCATGGATTTCATTAAAGCCTTGGGGATTTGTATTAGGCTAGTTTACCCTGTCCTAAGTGAGGGATTTGTCCCCTTGCAATTGAGTTTGGAATTAATAAAACAAGGATATCTTCCACGTCATCATGCTCATCTATCCTAGATATAGATAATGAGAGAATAGTTCGTGATAAAATTAAACAGAAGATCAAGTAATACATCCTTGTCATAGGATAAGATCGTATATTGCTAGAAAAAGAAGCACACGACTACGCACTTTAACAGAGGTAAAATACCCCAAGGCCAAGCACGCCAACTTTTCAGATTTTGACATTAACAAATTGACATTTTCTTTTAAATTATGCCACAAAAGCCAAAAAGAAGATTTCGTTTCAGAAATGATTGAGGAATTAAGAAAATGATTTTCAGAAACAAACATTCAAAGAGAAAAAAAGGTTTTCCAAGAACAGTGGAATGCATAAATAGAGAAAGAGAAATTAAATCTAAGTTCCTTTGATTGGTTTTTACTAGAGTGACTTAAGGAAGTATAAATAACCAAAAAAAGTTCTCAAGTCATTCATTGATAGTATCAGTACTTGGAGACGCTGTAAACTACTTGTGCGCAAATTATTGAAATTATTCAAACCTATTAAGCAAATCTAACATTTACTGGCAATATCAATTTCGAACTATTTATTTCCACATCTATAGGGTAGTTTTGTCATCATAAAAAAAGGAAAAATTTGTTAGGAAAATATCTCTAAGGAATTTTGATGATTCCAAAACTATCATTGATTAAATATTTTTACGTAATAATTGTATATTTTTGTCCTTATGACGAGGTGATAATTCCTTGAGGACTATGATAATATTGATGGTTTTCGTGAGCTCAGTGGAGATAGATTACAAGAATGGGGATCTTAACAAGAGGAGAACAAGTCAAATACATGAGGATTTTAAAAGGACTTGAAAGCACCATGGCCAATTTGTCATCAATGTAAAGTCTTTGGAAGCTAACATACTCGCGAATTATTGGATGATTAATCACAAGTCATTCCATATGGTTTGACCATGCGTAGCACCAACAGACTGGTGGTAAGGAGCACATGCTATCATCAGGTGATAAGGAGCATTGCATTGTGCTCATTCGTCTTGAAAGGTGTTAGTAAACGAGTGCATTTGCATATGACCATTGAATAGGAAGGATATTGCCGTTAACAGGCTGAGAATTCGTAGCAAGAGAACCGGAAATGAGTCACAGAACCAATCAACAGTTTTGGTCAAACAGTCCAAGATACATTGACGTAATAGCGGTTAGCGGACTTCATTTTCGGAAACCGTGCCATTGTTTGTAGGATTGTTGGGCGATCTAGACCTCATCGACGGACATAATGAACTCCAAAGAGCTTTCAACTCCTCAAAAGCAACTCCAACGGATAAATTGAAGATGTCTATATAAAGATGATCAAAGAAGCTAAAACGATTGAACAGAAAAATTGAGAAAGATTGTTTTGTTGTTATCATCTCTCTATTTTGATAAAACTGCTCTACTGTTTGTTTATTACTCTCATTATAGTGATAAGAGGAAGTGTATAAGAGTGATAGTAGTTCTTGTGTCCTAATAGTGTGATCAATCTTGTAATAAAAGTAGTACATGTTGATTGTAATTTCTCTTGAAGATTACTAGAGGATTCTAGCCCATGTTGAAGCTATTACCCAAGAGAGTAGATGTAAACTTGGGGCTACTTTCTATCTGTTCATTATCGCTTCTAGCTGTATGATAGAAGCACTTGCTTTCTTAAAATAGTTAATAAGTTCTTATTGCTGTCAAAATAGATTCTTTTACTTCTACGAGAAAAAACTATTAATGTTTTCAATTAACCTATTCATCCCATAAACTAAGTTGTATTATTAGCCTCAATAGTTTTATGCAGATGGCAGCCCATTGAGGCCTTGAATCCTCAAGTCCTTGTTGAAGATGAAGCAATCAATTGCAATGAGAGAGTCCCCAATTACCTTCAAATGTCAAACATAGTCAATCATGGACCGGTCGGTTTCCTGACGGTAATCGAAAAGTCAAGTTTTTTCCATTTTCTTTGGCCGCACAATGATCAATAAAGCATTGTCCAAGAGAGAGCCAAATCTCTCGAGATGTTCAAAGGTCATGAACTTCGTGGAAACCTCGATGGTGAGGGTTGAATTGATCAAACTACAAACTCATTGATCTGTCTTTACCCAAGTGAAATTGGAGGGATTGAACGCCACAGTGCCATTGTGATCAGTGACATCAACAGGCACAGAGAAGATTCATTCACATAAACCATCGCATCTTTGCAGAATAAAATAGGCTCAAAATGAGATTTCCGTATAATTATCAGCATCAAGCTTCATAAAGACAAGACTTGTGATGTTGGGAAGAACAAGAGGAGATATGGAGCGCATGGCCTTAATGTGAGCAGCAGCAGAAATTGGAGAAGCAGAGAAGAGGAAGAGATTGTAGTTAGCGCAATGTTGGGGGAGGTGAAGGGAAATTGGGATTCGGAGTAGAGATATGAGGAAGAAAAAGAGAAGAAGAGGTTGAGTGCACGTCCATAATTTGAGCAGCAACATGAATGGTAGTAGCAAACAAGAGGGAAGAAAATGTGAAATTAGGACTAACAGAATTAGATGATGATGAGTAAAGAGATGGTGGAGAAGAGAACTGATGATGTATCATATTTTTGAGACACAAATAAGAGCAAAAGAAGTGTTGCATTTGCAGTAGAGACGTTGAAAAATGTGATTTGTTTTCCTGCTCTGACATCATGTACATCTTTTGAATCAAAGAGAGAATAATGATAAAATGTATATGATGGTTTGACCCTAATTAGGGCAGTAATGATAAAATGTATATGGTGGTTTGACCCTAATTAGGGCAGCGTTACATGTATTTAGAGGAGTGATCAATCATGGGCAGAGTACACCTCAATCCAAATCCCTTAATTTCGTTTCCCTTAATTTTGTATCGTGCTTATTCACGTCGTGTTAGAAACTGTCCCGTCCAAGTATTCGCGAGACCGAGAGATACTCGTTGGCTTTCATTGTGCCAACCAAAATGTGAGAATGAGATGCCTTTTTCCTCTGAACCTGAATAGACCCCTCCCGGCTTTTCCTCTATAACTTCTCGGGGAAGTTCTCTCCTTTTTACCCCCTTGGCTTTTCCCTCATTCCCACTTCTAAAGAAGCCCGAGACGTCCATCATATCATCACCTTGAAGTCGAAGAGCCAGCATCCTGTGACCCAAGTGCTCGTGGAGAGTACCTCATAATTTTTTCCAACTCCTGGAATGTAAGAAACTCTCCTCATCCTTCTCCTCCTCCTTCTTCGTAATTGGAGTCTCTGCTAAGAAGAACATCCGTGTTGTTTGCGAAAGTTGATCGTGCAGAAGCAGCAGTCCAAAAAAAAACAAAAAAACAAAAAGAATGGACGCACAAGATGATGTTAATCAGGGAGAATTCACGTGGGCAATCAGCAACTTCAGTCGGCAGAAAGAGACGAAGCTTTACTCTGAAGCATTCACAGTTTCTGGCTGTAAATGGTAATTCAACATCTATTATTTTTATTTTCATTTTTCTATTTTGAGGTTGTTTCTTGATGATCGCATGTTCATCGTGTTGCCAAGCGATTCTTGCGTCGGTCCGTGTTATTTTTAAGGAAGCAATTTTAGGACATACTTAGGTCCACCGATCCTTTGTTTGTGCAGGATGATTGTTGTATACCCTAAGGGGAATAAGACGGACCATTTGTCGCTGTACCTCGATGTCCCTGATTCTGCCATGTTGCCGGACGGGTGGACCAGACATGCTAAGTTCAGCCTGAGTGTGATCGACCAAATCAATAGTGTTCACTCTATTAGACATGGTTTGTTCTTGAATTAAACTGATTTTTCTTGGAATCTCTTGCTTTTGATCCAAATTATATGATGGGGTTCTCTGAGTAATTGTGCATCTAGATTTTGAGAAATTGGTGTCATGACTTGAAGAAAAGTTAGGGTGAAAAATAAGAGCTTAGATGAGAAAAGAATACGTGAGAATAGATAGAAAGAGAGATATTGGAGTTGAGAGAATACGTTTTCTGTATTTCATTCTTTAAGCCTCTCAAAGATGGGTGAGCTTCCAACATGCGTGTACAAAAATCCGGAGGTCACTGATTAAGGAATTTAGCCAAGTTAAGTTTGTAAGCAACTGGTCCAGTTGATGGAGGAGTTGGGGCTTGACGGTGCCTGTATGATCCAAATTTTGGTCAAGAAAAAAAGAGTGGAGCCACAAATTAAGTCTAGACGGTTAAATCTGGTGGTCCTAAAAATATTGTGCATTGTTAGTTTATAAACCTTTTTATGAATTTGGTTGCTATAGCTGATCATGGAGAGGTGGTTGCTTCTTCTGTTGCTAATGTTTTGCTGGACGTACAATATTACATTCTAGTTCATGGTCCCCATTGTTTCTTCCACTTATAATTGCTCTGGTGTTGTAAACAAGTTTTCAAATTCATCATCATCTCCTCAATTCTGCAGAGACGCAGCATTTTTTCACCGTGAGGGAGAAAGACTGGGGTTTCACAAGCTTCATTGCATTGAGTAAGCTTCATAATAGTACTGGGGGATACCTGGCGAATGACTTTTTGGTGATTAAAGCCAAAGTTTCCGTCTTAACAGTGACTCCTGTGAATATTCAGCCTGCTAGACCTACTGATAAGTTTGACTCCTATTTTACTGGTCTGGAGGAGCTCATCAATGCTGCTGAGACTAATGGTGTTAGTGTAGGATCAAGTTTGTACCTCCAAGATTGTGCTTTGACTGATGGAAGTCCTAGCTTAGAAGAAATTGAGAAGGCTAAGCAGTCTTTGAAGGAATGCCTTTCCGATCTTTTTAGATTGAATATGAAAGAGAGGCTATCTGAGACACTATCAACTTTAAGCTCAGCCAGAACTGGATTATCATCAGAGGAAAAAATAGCAATTGAGACATTTCAGGCCAATTTCAATGATTTCACTTCCAACTTCTTAACATTTGAGCAGGACAATGCTGAGTTTGAGTTGCATAAAGTACGAAGGGATCAAAATTTATCTGCTATGAAGAAAAGCCATGAGACTCACATCTTGTATAAGCAATTAATGGATCACCTTGCCAAGGAAGAGGAAGAGCTCAAAAGAAAGATGGAGGAAGTGAAGTCTGGGAGGAACAAGCTCCTCTCAGACTGGGAGATCTTGCTGGTCGAGTCTGAAGATGTGAAGTCAGGCTATAAAGATGAGCAGAAGAAAGTAGCAGAGGCTGAGAAAAAGAAGAGAATAGCCGAGGAAAGAATGTCTAGATCAACCATTGATTGGTCAAAATTGAAGGCTCAATTCTGTTAAAACTTTAAGTTTCACATAGGCTATGAGGCTATTGTTCACTTAGAAGTATGAAAACTGTGTTTGATCTTGGTTATTTTTTGGCCAATTTTCGACAGAACAATAGCATAGAGGGGCATATATGGTTGGTCCTATACCATGTTAGTTTAGTCAGCATATGAGACATATATGTATGCCTACTGAGTCAGTTTTTGATCTCCTCATATGAGCATGGTCATCACACTTTTTGCTCTTGGAGCTTGGAAATTCTCATAATTGTGATGTGCTTTACTGAATGTTGTTCTGTCAATATGTGACGATCAAGCTGTTCCTTCACGTATAGCCTTCTTGATATGACTACGCATTGGATGGCTCTAGTGATGAGGGTGTTCTTATATCCACATCTCATGAGGCAGAGACAATAGATTGCATTACTGTCGTGGGGATTGGGGATTTATGTTGGTAGAGTTTACCCTGTCCTAAGTAAGGGATTTTGTCCCCTTGCAACTTAGTTTGGAATGAAGAGAACAAAGTAAGTGTCTTATGAGGAGAGAGCCACAAAGAGGTGGCTCTACGGTTGGGGAGGTCATGAGTAATTACAGAAGAAAAAAAAATTGATGCTTTCAATTTGTCCAAACAAAAAGCAATGAATAACATGAGTTTCTCGATTTGCCCATCTGACCGAGGTTATATGCTGTTGATAAATGCAACTGCGTTCCCATCAGCTTGAAGGTTTCTTGCCAAACCAAACTAATAAAGATCTTATCTCTCTCACATACAATGCTTACGGGTAGCCAATCCAACTTATAAACCTTGTTGAGGAATACTTTGGCGACTTCTAGTGCTGTGAAACGATGAGGCAAGGCCATAAAGGGGGCATAGTTCGTGAGTCGATCCACCACCACAAACACAATATTCTTCCCATCAGATTTAGGCAAAGGCTTCAATTGAATTGATGGTGACATGAGTCCAGGCCTGAGCAGGAATGTCCAGAGGTTGCAAGAGTCCAGGGTTAGGAGTTCGCTCCCCCTTCCTCTGGCATACATTACAAGCTTTAACATATTCCACCGCATCGTGTTTCATCCTTGGCCAAAAGAGCAATTGCTTGACCCTTTGATAATTGTCCCTCACACCAGAATGACCTAACGCTGAAGCATGTGAGGCAGTCAAAACCATGTAACCTACCTAGATGTATAATATAAAAGTACGAACATTTCACCGATAAAGCACTGATATACATTGCATAAATACAAAGCAAAGGGCATACTACAAAACATGTCACTTTGAACAGGTTTTGATTAGTTAATCGTGTCAAACAAGTGAGTCATCTGCTCGGGGAAAGAGAAAGAAAACGAAGCAGCCGGATAAATTTGCATTCCATTGAAATAGGGTTCCGAACCCCACCATTCCGGCCTATCAGTGATAGGGATTATCATCAATAAGATTTTATTCCTTAAGGAAAAATTCATTCAAGCCCGGGAACAAGAGGTTGGGGCGGATCTCCAAGAAGAAAATCCAAGGTTAGTAGCAGTACAAAGTATTCTTCATTTCACTCTGATTTGCTTCTTCTGTTGCTAACATTTGACGAACAATACAAAATTATAGTTCTTAATGGTCTCCAATGTTTCTTCCACAAGTCATGGTCTGATGTTGTGAATAAGTTTTTGAATTCGTCGCCCTGTCTCCTGAATTCTGCAGGGGGCAACATGATTTCATTGCTAGAGAGAGTTGCTGGGGTTTCACAAGGTTCATTACATTGACTGAGCTTCATAATCGTACCTGAGAATACCTAGCAAATGGTGCTTTGGTGATTCAAGCCTAAGATTGCGTCTTAGCAGTTACACCTCCAATGAACGTTCAGGCAGCTAGACCAACTGATTACTTTGACTCCCATTTTACTGGTCTGGAGGAACTCATCAATGCTGCTGAGACTGATGGTGTTACTGCAGGATCAAGTTTATGCCACCAACATGGTTCCTGGAGGGCTGAAATTCCTAGCTTAGAAGAAGTTGCGGAGGCTAAGCAGTCTTTGAAGGAATGCCTTTCGGATCTCTTTAAACTGGATATGAAAGAGAAGCTATCTGAGGCTATCTGAGGCACTATGAACGTTTTAAGCTTAGCCAGAACTATATTATCATCGGAGCAAAAAGTAGCAATTGAGACATTTCAGGCCAATTTCAATGATTTCACTTCCAACATCTTAACATTTGAGCAGGACAATGCTGAGTTTGAGCTGCATAAACTACAAAGGGATCAATGGTACTCTGTTATGAAGAAGAGCCATGAGACTCACATCATGTATAAGCAGTTAATGGATGACCTCGCTGAGGAAGAGGAAGAGCTCAAAAGAAAGATGGAGGAAGTGAAGTGTAGGAGGGACAAGCTTCTCTCAGACTGGGAGATCTTGCTGGTCGAGCCTGAAGAAGCGAAGTGGGGCTATAAAGATGAGCAGAAGGAAGTAGCAGAGGCAGAAAGAGAATAGCTGAGGAAAGAATGTCTAGATCAACCGCTGCTTGGTCGAATTCGAAGGCTCAATTCTCTTGAACTTTAAGATTTCAAATAGGCTATGGGCCAACTGGTCATTTTAAGTGTGAACACTGTGTTTTAACTCGATTATATTTTGGCCAATTTTCAGCAGAACAATTGCTTAGAGTGGCTCATGAGGTTGATCCTACATAATGTTCTTTTAGGGAGCACTTCGGTCAAATATATACATACATATGTATGTCTATAGAGTCAGTTTTTGATGTCTTTATATGAATCGCGTGGTCTTCGTGCTTTCAGCTCTTGAAGGTTGGAAATTCTCACGATTCTGATGCACTTTCCTGACTGTCGTCCCGTCAATATGTGATGATCAAGTTGTTCTTTCACGTGTAGCCTTCTTGATATCCGCATTGGGTGGCTCTAGTGATTAGGGTGTTCCTGCGTCCACATCTCGAGAGGCGGAGAGCCTATATGCATTTCATTACAGTCTTGATTTGTATTAGGAGAGTGTACCCTTTCCTAAATAAGGGATTTGTTCCCTTGCCATTGAATTTGGAATAAAGAAAACAAGGATACTTTCTAATGGTCAGGAGTCGTCATACAAGGAAAACCACAAACAAGTTGCTCCAGTGTTGGGCTGGTTATTGACATTTAAAGAAGCGAAAGAACTGATGCTTTTGCCTAAACAAAGGCTGTGTTTGGTTGGATTTTTGGAAAAACTTTTGAAAAAACGCAAAGGATTTTAAATTAAAGGAGATTTCCAAAATACAAATTGTTTTTGTTAAAATTGTAATTTAAAATTCTATTATGAAGTACTTTTTAGTAAATTAATGCTTGGAAAATTTATTTATACAAAGGACTTTTATTATTAAAAAGAAGAAGAAAAAGATAGCTGGCCCTTCATTAGAGTTAGCAAAGGGCAGCAGCCTCCAGTGATCCAAATTTTTTGCTAGCTGCCTTCACCTCAAATAGCCCCCAGAGGCAACTAGCAAGGGCCGCTTGAGGTCGTTCAACCCCCTTAACCCCTCATGAAGGTCACTTGACCTCAATGAGGACCAACTGGGTTGCGTGGGTCATACGACCTCATGATCCCTTGCGAAGGTCATATGACCCTCAAGGGTCATTTGGATTGGACAACCTCAAACGGCCTCGCGAGGGTCGCATGACCCAAATGGCACTCGCTTGACAACGGTCGCCTGGGTTGCCTCAACCATGCTGGCCTCTCTTTAGCCCTTCACCTGCCCCTCACAACCATGCAAAACAATGTCAGCCGGCTTCAATGGAGAAAAAGATGAACAGTCATAAATAAGGGCAAAATCGAAAAAAGAAAAAGTTAGTGAGGGTAGTTTTGGAAAAAAAATATTTTTACTAACCTTAGGCTTTTTGCATTCTAAGAAAGCTAAAAGCCCAAGTTAACCTAACATCTGGCTTGGGCCTTAAAACTTTCCGAACACTTACAATTTGGTCCAAAGGGCTTTGGAAACGCAGCCAAATAGCAATGAAAGACATTTTAGATTTTGGTTGAGAGAACTAGAACATAACGTTATATCCGTGGTCATCTCATTTCATTTCGGGACCTTTCATTCTTGGAGTTTTTCTCCGAATTATACCCAATGTAAAATCGTAACAGTGGCATTCGACAAGCACCATAAGTGACGACAACCTATATTGTAAAAGAAAAACAATTTGTGACATTAGGTCTAAATGATAAGATCACTGGTTGATGGTTTTATTTGGGAAAAAGTTCCCATGTGGAGTCTATCTTAAGTGAACTATTGCACTGCACGGGACTTGCCAAGGAGGATAAAAACTTTCTTGTAAAATAAAATTGATGCTTTGAATGAAGATCCTGGGTAATTAAAATGGAACGATCATGTGTTACTAGTTTCAGAAAATGAGCAGAGAATGTTAGAAGGAATTCTCATAGAGGACTTTTGTAATCGGACCTTTGTGGTCATTTGGAAGCCCTTAACAGGTAATAATTTTCTTTAACGGCCATGGCTAAGCTCTCTCCTGAGATCAACTCTTTGATATTATGAGGATTGAAAGTGTGAAATAAGACTCCATAAACAATAAATAATCTATATTTAAAATCAGATATAAATTTTCTAATATTTATTTGTTAAATATTTGAATGCAAAGATGAAATTCGAAAATAGAAAATTCTTACTTACCATTGAATGGATTTTTTTTTTTTTTTTTTTGAAGAAGAAGAATGGAATGTGATGTTCAAACAGAGGAAGGGAGCGGAGGGAGGAAGGGAGGGAGAGATAGAGGGAGAGGGAGGGAGAGAGAGAGAGAGAGAGAGAGAGATTTTTTTGAAGAATGGAATCTGATGTTCAGAGAGAGAGAGAGAGAGAGAGAGAGAGAGAGAGAGAGAGAGAGAGAGAGATTGTTTATTAATTAAAAAAAAAAAAAACTAATACAAGGACGTCATGAAGGTAACATTTCCAAGTAAGTGAATCATGTGAAATCTTATTCTAGATGATTCAGATAAGTGGAGGGACATGAAGCGCGTCCCCTCCGAAGCTTAGTCTCCTGGTCTAGGCCGATTGGTATCGATCACGAGACCGTGCGGCACCTGGTCAGTCGATCCTTCAAGCCAGCCTTTGCTTCTAAGGCTTGTATTATGGAATGCTTCATTTTGATCCATTGTATCACGTTTCCCTTTTTATTCGGGCATCTTGTCTTTCGAATAGAGCATGCATCTCAATTCAAAGTTACAATTGATTTCAACCTAGCATGACCATCATTAAGAGTGACATTAAACTCTTGACTAGTTTTTGCATGGGTGGCTAGCCTCGCCTTTAGACATTTTTTTGCTTGATATTTCTTTCATCAGTAGATTTTCAGTACAAAGTTTTCAACACCACCCCCATGATCAAGTTGTGTCGTCCATATCTAATTCCTCATGCGTCCATATCTAATTCCTCATGCTTCTCCTTATATTACAAAGTTTACTTCCATACTTTTTCATGAAGCGGGGAATAGTCGGATTGTGACATTCTCTGCACTTGATTCCAACAGCGCCCTCCTTATGACGTATTCTATCACTTTAATGATCACTGCTTCTCTCTATGTTTTACATGAATGACCAATGCTCGTCAAACAGAATGCATCACTTGACACTTGCTGTCATTTCCTTGTGTACCACACTAGCACTGCCTGTCCCTAGGCTTTATGCGAATGGCCTATGCTCGGCCACTAGGAACGCATTGTCTCTACTAATCACACTCAACACATTGTAGAAGTAGATGACATATGTACATGTAACTTAGGGATTCTGCTCTGATATCAATTGTCATGGTTTGAGCCAATTGGCCTCAACTAAGGGATGTGCGACACCTAGTGAGTAGATTTACTAGGCTAGCATTCTTTTTGAAGGATCACTCCTATTGCCTGTATCATGAAATGCCTCGTTGTCACCAGTCACTCAATGTCTCTCATCAACTTGAGCAACTCACCATCTTAAGCAAAGGAATGCATCTTGATTTAATGTAATAACTAGTTTCCCCTTATTGTAACATTATCAAGAAAGCAGTATTAGCCCCTGACTAATTCATGCATAGATGGCCAACCCTGCCGTCTAACATCTTCCACGTGATATTCCTTTCGTCAATAGATTCTGCACATAAACTCCCAATACCACTCTCATGACAAATTTGTACCGTTCATGTCACATCCTCCATGCTTCTCCCCGTAGTACGGCTTTGATGGTTTTATTAGTGATGGGCTTATGGCTTGTCCTCCCATGTTGGGCCTAAAAGCTCGGCCCACGGAATTAGGGCCCGTTGATAAGGGAACGTATAAAAGGGGTGAGAGAGAGAGAGAGAGAGGACACACCTTTTGGCGCATAACGTACGTACGTCCTCTCCAACGCTCTCTCTCCCTCCAAAAGGAACGGTAAGCACAAGGCTACTGTTTTCTCCCCTTCAAGGCGTCGTTGGATCGAACAGGATCAAACAGGGCCAAATTCTCTTCCTCTTATCGGCGTCAGTGTCTAATCTATGGCTAATAAGGTACGCTCGAATCCGTGGTGTGCTTTACGATCGGTGATACGTGTTATTCTCGGGCTTCGTCTTTCGCATTGCTTTAGGGGTTCGATTTAGTGTCGAATCCGATTTTTGGGGATCCGTTATTCCCAACAGGCTTCACATCCATGCATTTACGAAATTGTGAAAAGTCAGGTCGTAACACTAGGGCCCAAGAAAAGTGCCCCAAAGAAAAAGTAGGTTTCGGGAAAGGGCATTTAAGAATTGGAAATACTTAGTTTCAAAATTAACAAAGGCAGTGGATCCTTCGAGGAAAAATTCTATGGATTCATCAATAAAAATCATATTTTTTTATCAAGCAGAGTAACGACTATATTCATTTAATTCTAATTGTAGCATTCTGGAATGCTAGTTTTATTTAGGTAGGGTTTTAAATCCTTACTAAGACACTGCATTAATTGTCCTCGATCCATACATGTCTTGGATTTGTCGGAATCTTCGAGTTTCTCCAACCATTAAAATCAAGAGGATTAGTATATAGAGAGAAACACCTAAAGCATGAGTGAACTACCTTGAGGAAAAAAATGGCAAATGGAGCATTGACACCAAAATTTTGGCCAGGAAGTAGAGGTTGCTATGACCCCTAAACAAAAAATATCATTAATACATAATTCATATTTGCATCACGTGTAAATCATACGACTCGAGCATGGCATTACCATGTACAATTATACATGTAATCGAAGGTACTTCTAAAAGATGTGGTTGGCTCAGCAAATTTAAACTCCTCAATCTACTCTTTGTTGATGAAGTTTTCGGTGGTTATTCGCAACTATCATTTCACTTATATTATTTGATCTTCAAGAGATAAACCAGGATTGAATAGTTCGAAATCTCTGATCAGGGAAGTTGAATTTTCAAAAGAAAGCGATTTGTTGTCATAAATAAGGAAAAGTCGCTCTCTATAAAATGAGAAAGAGGAGACAACAATTGAGAGAAACACAGAGGCTTCCAATACTGCAGTTCGTCCACACGAGACCACACGCCGGTCCACCTCACACCCGACGCAGCTCCACCCAGTAGATCCATGAAAAATTGGACTTCCAACATACCATCACCTTGTAGTCGAAACTAACAACGTTCTACACAATTACTCATATGGACTACCTCTTAATTTTCCAATTGCTGCATTGTAAGAGAATGAAGTAACAAATAGAAAGGAAAAAATCAGCGTCAGAGTGTAGAATCTCCAATAAATCTACCTGGAGATAACATATCACCCGGTGATTCTTTTTTGGATTTGTTTTTTATTCAATCTCCGTGTAAATTAAATTGTTATTTATTCTTTAACGTTTCGTTTGACTCAGTTCTCTGTTTTCTTCGTGGGTTGCCCCTCCTCCTCCTCCTCCTCTTCTTCGCAATTACAGTGTCGACTAAGAAGAAACATCTGTTTTCTTTCCGAAAGTTGCTTGTGCAGAAGCGGCAGGCAAATTAAAAAAATATGGATGCACAAGATGATGTCTATTGGGGAGAATTCGCGTGGAAAATCAGCGACTTCACTGGGCAGAATGCGAAAAAGCTTTACTCTGAAGGATTCACAATATACGGTTGTAGATGTTACTTTAAAACTGTAGATTTTTTTTTCTTTTTTTAAGTTTCTATTTTTGTGTTGTTTCCTGATGATCACATGTTCATCGAGTTGCCAAGTGATTCTCGCGTCGTCCCTGATCCTTTTTGAGCAGGAGAATTCTGGTATTCCCCAAGGGGGACAACACGGACCATTTGCCGCTGTACCTCAATGTCCCTGATTCTGCGACGCTGCTGAACGGGTGGTCCAGAAACGCTCAGTTCAGCTTGAGTGTCATCGATCAAATCGATAATGCTTACTCTGTTAGAAGGGGTATGTTCTTGAATTGAATTGATTTTTCTTGGAATCTCTTGTTTTTCATCTTGGTGTATGATAGGTTTCTCTCTGTTTGATTGTGCATCTAGATTATTGGAGTATTGCTCCATGTCGCTTGACAGCGAATCTTATATATTCTTTATATTCATGTGGTCTCTTCACCTATTAACTTTTGAATGTGGTATCAGAGCGAGTGCTATCCATTTCACAAGAACATTAGTCAAATTCTAGCTTAAGTTTTGGGTAGGACTTTCTAACATAGATTTTGAGAAATTGGTCTTATGACTTGAAGTTGAAGAAGAAGAAGAAGAGTTACAGATAAGAAAACGCTAGGCGAGTAGAAGTAGAAAGAGAGATATTGATCTGACAGGGATAATATTTTTTATGTTGTCTATATTTCATTAGTTAAACTGTCAAAGGCGGGTCAGCTTCTAACAGGTGCGTCCAACAATCCCGAGGTTGCTAATTGAGGAACATAGCAAGTTAATTTTGTAAGCAAGACGTGCAGTGGATGGAGGAGTTGGGGCCGGACTGCACCTATATGATCCAAATGTTGGTCCAGAAAATAGAGACATCCACACTTTAAGTTTAAGATAGTTATGTCTGGTGGTCTTAAAAATGCTGTGCATTGTCAGTTCATCGACTTTTATATGACTTTTGTTGGTTAAGCCGCTCAGGGGAGCTGGTTGCTTCTTCTGTTGCTAATATTTTGCTTGACGTTCAATACAACATTCTAGTTTTTGACGGTCTCCAATGTTTCTTCCGCATGTCATGCTTGTGAAGAAGTCCTTGAATTCATCACCGTGCCTCCTGGATTTTGCAGAGACGCGACATGATTTCTCTGCGGGAGAGAGAGACTGGGGTTTTGCAAGATTCATTCCATTTTTCGAGCTTCATAATCGCATTGGGGGATACCTAGCAAATGACACTTTGGTGATTAAAGCCGAAGTTTGTCTTAACAGTTATTCCTCCAGCGAACATTCAGCCAGCTAGACCAACTGCTAAGTTTGACTCGTATTTTACTGGTCTGGAGGAATTCGTCAATGCAGCTGGGACTAATGTTGTTCGTGTAGGATCAATTTCGTGCCACCATGATGGTGCTTTGACGGCTGAAATTCCTGGCTTAGAAGAAGTTGAGAAGGCTAAGCAGTCTTTGAAGGAATGCCTTTCGGGTCTCTTTAAATTGAATTTAAAAGAGAGGCTATCTAAGGCACTATCAACATTAAGCTCACCTAGAACTAGATTATCGTCAGAGAAACATACAGCAATTGAGATATTTCAGGCCAATTTCAATAAAAACACTTTCGACTTTTTAGCATTTGAGCTGGACAATGCTGTGCTTGAGCTGCATAACCTACAAAGGGATCAAAGGTTCTCTGCTATGAAGAAGAGCCAAGAGACTCACATTTTGTATAAGCAGATAATGGATGATATTGCCAAGGAAGAGGAAGAGCTCACGAGAAAGATGAAGTGAAGTTTAGGAGGGAAAAGCTCCTCTCAGGCTGGGAGATCTTGCTACTCGAGTCTGAAGAAGCGGGGTCAGGCTATAAAGATGAGCAGAAGAAGGTAGCAGAGGCTGAGGAAAAGAAGAGAATAGCTGAGGAAAGAATGTCTAGATCAACCACTGCTTGGTCAAATTTGAAGGCTCGTTTCTGTTAAAACTTTAAGGTTTCAAATAGGCCATGAGGCAGTTGTTCACTTAGTATGAAAACTGTGTTTTAGCTTGAATATTTTTTGGCCACTTTTCAGCCGAACAATGTCTTTGAGGGGCTTATGTGGTTGATCTTGTGTTAGTTTAGCCAGCATGTGGGTCTAATGCATTCGCATATACGTATGTCTCTAAAGTCAGTTTTTGATGTCCTCATATGAATTGCACCGTCATCGTGTTTTTTGCTCTTGGAGCTTGGAAATTCTCACGATCCTGACAGATTGTGTCAATATGTGATGATCGAGTTGTTCCTTCACGTAAAACCTTCTTGATATGACTCCACATTGGGTGGCTTTAGTGATACAGTTGTTCCTATATCCACATCTCTTGAGGCAGAGCCTATGGATCTCAATACAGTCTTGGAGAGGAGAGGTCACCCAGTACTAAGGGATTTGTCCCCCTGTAATTGAGTTTGGAATGAAAAAAAACAAGGATATTGTCTAATGGTTAGGAGTTTTATTAAGTGGCTCTGGTGTTGGGAGGTTGTCGATAATTACAGAGGAAAAATAACAGAGGAAAAATAACCATGGTTTCAGTTTGTCCAAACAAACAACAATGAAAGGGATTTTAGGTTTTGGTTGTGAGAACTAAAGCATAATATTATATCCGTAGTTATCTGGAAAAGGGTTTCTGCTACACGGATATTCCTCATGTTCTTATCTGATCTGTGGTTTTTCAATTTGGTGTTTTTGGGCACAACACAACTCGTGGGGTTTGGAACTTTTGAGTTTGAAACTGCATCATGAAATGCAATCTAAAGCTCTTACCTATAACACGAATCTTGTTCAATGGGGCCTTTTATTCCTACAGTTTTTGTCCAAAGTAAACTTTTGTGTCCAAACTAGAGGTAGACTCGAGTAATAAATCAACATCCTACGTAAGATCATAGTACTCATAACAGAGGCATCTGACAGGCACCTTCAAATGATGACAACACAATGTTGTAAAAGAAAAACTACTTGTTGCGACATTCGGTCCAATTGAGAAGATAACTTTTTTATCGTCTTTTTTGGGTAAAAGTTCATATAAGAGTCTATTTGGAATGAATTTATATTGTGCGGAAGACTTGCAAGAAGTAGCAGAACTTTCTTGTAATTTTGTACAACTAGGAAAAGTAGATGCTTTGAATGATGATCCCGGGCAGCCGAGGTTTTCGTCTGAACAGTGACTCCTGTGAAAATTCAGCCAGCTAGACCAATTGATAGCTTTAACTCCTATTCTACTGGTTTGGAGGAACCCATCGATGCTGCCGAGTCTACTGCATAGCTTGACCATTTTTTTGGCCAATTTTCAGCAGAACAATTATCTAGAGGAGCTTATGTGGTCGATCGAATATCATTTTAGTTTAGTCAGCGTGTGGGTCAAATATATACCTGCACATGTATGTTTATAGAGTCAGGTTTTGATGTCTTCATGTGAATTACTTGGTCATCGTGCGTTTTGTTCTTGAAGCTCGAAAATCCCAGAAGTCTGATGTGCTTTCCTGACTATTGTTCTGACAATATGTGATGATCGAGCTGTTCCTCCACGGAAAACTTTCTTGATATGAGTCCGCATTAAGTGACTCTAGGGATGAAGGTGTTTCTGTATCTACTTCTCATGAGGCAGAGCATATGGATTTCATTGGAGTTTTGCGCATTTGTACAAGGACAGTTTACTCTGTCCTAAGGGATTTGTCCCATTGCAATTGTATGTGGATTTCAATGGAGTCTTACACATTTTTATGGATTTCATTGGAATTTTGCATAGTTGTCATCTGCCCCAGGGGAGCTCGGGCCTAGGTTGGCAAAGGCAGCCCTCGCTTGATCTGGCGAAGGGTCTAGGCCAATGAGGGCAACCCTCGCCTAAGCTGGCAACCTCCGCTAGCCATCAACGAGGCTTGGCGATAGCCAATGGAGGGAAAAAAGAGGGGAAAAAAACAGCAAAGAAGAGAAAAGAAGTAATGAAGGAAAAGGGAAAAAAAAAGAAAATAAATAAATAAAAAGTTGAAAAAAATTAAAATATTATCAAAAAATTGTCCACATTAGTGCCAATCATACCACATAAGATATTGGATATCCACATCAGTAATTTCCAATCAAAATTAGCCGCATGAACTAATTAGTAGAATGTTAAAGGTTTATGACTCAATTTCACAATTAAAAAAATTAAGGCTGAATTGATAAACGTACAATAAGTTTAGGACTTTTTAGATAATTTTCCCTAAAAATAGTGATATGAAGTCTTTGAATCAATGTGTGAAATCCTTTTCTAGATGATTCGAATTAGTGAACGGATATGTAGGGCCTCCCCTCTCGGAGCTGAGTATCTTGGTCTAGGACAATTGGCCTCCGTCATAGCACCATCCAACGCCTAGCGAGCCAATTCATCAAGCTAGCGTTCCCTTCTAAAGATCGTTCCCTTCCATGGCTTGTATTATGGAATGTCTCGGTATGGTCGATCATACCACACCTCCCTTTTAACTTCAGCATCTCATTTCCTGAGTGGGCATGCATCTTGATTTGATATAACAATTGATTTTCGTCTATCATGGCCTGTTGGCTAGGTCCATCTCAGTTATGGGGCCCTACCAATATGATAAAACAACAATAAAATTTTTTTAAAAAAAAGGAAAAAGTTAGAAAGTAGATAGAAGTACAGCGCAAGTGCCAAAACTTAGCACTGTGAGACCCTTAAATGCCAAAAGTTCCTAATGGTATACTCAAGTGCTACTTTGAATAATGAGACATTTAGGTGCCAATTTTGACAAAGGATGCCGGAAATCTAATGTGGCTTTTTTTTAATAATATAAGTCACATACGTAACTCGTCAAAAAGTGAGTCAACAAAGAAGTGGCAAAACAACGTGGTTTTGCTTCTTATTTGAATTTTAATATAAATTTTAATTAAATTAAATTTAAAACTTTAAAAAAAAAAGTTGCAAAAGGTGTTGAGTGAGGGCTGGGCAACCCTTGCCCAATGCCTTCTACAACTTCTTCTTCTTCCTTTTTATTCTTTTTTTTTAAGTTAGTTTTAAACTTATATTAAAATACAAATCTAAGGCAAAACAACATTGTTTTTGGCTTATCTAGCCACATTAACATGCAAAACGACGTTATTTTTGACTTATCTAGCCATGTCAGCATGCAAAATGACGTTGTTTTGTATTTGTCTTGCCAGAAAAACGCAACGTCAGCATTTTGGTCGAATTTTCTCGCTATTAACACTTAATTGATCCATTTTGCTCAGATTTTGGAAACTTTTGGCACTTAAGTATTCCCACATGCCAAGTTTTGACACTTCAGGTGTTTGTGCCTCTCGAAAAGCAAAACGAAAGAAAAGTGGGGCTGCTCGTGCGAGGGTGTGCCCAAGAAGAGGAAAGAGGAAAGAGTGAGATATAGAGCATGCCAAGAGCACCAAGAGTATAGGGGAGAGGAGAGAGAAAAGGGCACAGCTTTTGTGATCCTAATTCAAATGCCAAATGTTGATGAAATTGGCTCAAATGTGAGAATGTTGTAAATGAGACTGAGGGCTACGAATTGATCGGTTTTGTTTGTAAAGAACCTCCTCCGAATTATTCTATCGTGACTAGGGTTTTTCCTATTTCATTTTTGTTAATCCACCTTTGTGGTAAGGAAATATGGTTGTATTGTTAATACTAAGCCTCTAGTGTGTGACTAGAGAAGAGCACATTGTGTATCCTACTATTCCTGGTGATTAGTGAAAGTTTTTGGGTAGTTAGTGGTTTTTCCCTCATTGGTTTCAACATTAAATTCTTGTGTTATTATTGTCTTGGTCTCCTTGTTATTTTGGCATTATCTATTGCTAGTTATTGCTAGGGTTAAAACGATTTCGTTCAATTTAGTTTCGGGGGAGAGATTGATCATGGATGATTAGTTCTTGGTGAATTATTACCTCGATTCTCCCCAACAAAGTGGTATCGGAGCTAGCATTGAGATTCTAGTGTTAAATTGAAGAAACTAGTGGCACCATGTTTAAGTTAAATGCCTCAAATTATTTCATTTGGAAGCCTCAGATGAAATATGTGTTATATTGTAAAGATTTGTTTGATCCCATTGAAGGTGATGAGGCTAAAGGGGATAAAGAAGACAAAAAATGGGAGTGAATGAATTAGAAAATGATTGGGTTTATTCGACAATGGATTGATGATAGTGTGTTTCATCGTGTTACTTAAGAGACGAAAGCAAACACTTTGTGGAAGCATTCATAAGACTCTATGAGAAGAGAACCCCATGAAATAAAACTTTTCTAGTTAAAAAAACTCATGAATTTGAGATACGAGGAATGGAGTAGAATGTCAAAACACTTGAGTGAATTTCAAGATGTTATAAATTAATGGGTTAATACCTTGAAAAACCCCAAACTGGTACACTTGTGGCAAATTTTCTTCAAACTATTTTTTTTACCACAAAAAACCCCAAATTGGTATTCTTTTGACAAATTTACCCCAAACTGGTACACTTGTGACAAATATACCCTCTGTTAGTTTTCGTTAAATTTTACTGTGAAATTATTAAGTTAAATTACATGTGACAGTTGACTAGTATATCGATTTAGGATTTTACGCATCGTTGTCACAGTTTACAATTTTTGTGATTTTTTGTGGTATTAATTTAATTTAGTGGAGGGTATATTTGTCACAAATTTATCAGTTTGGGGGTTTTTTGCAGTCGAATAAATTATTTTAGGGTAAATTTGTCGTAAATGTACCAGTTTAGGGTTTTTTATGGTCAATTGGGGTAAATTTGTCACAAGTGTATCAATTTAGGTTTTTTCATGATCAAAAAAATAGTTTGGAGTAAATTTGTCACAGGTGTACCAGTTTGGGGTTTTTTTAGGGTATTAACCCTAAATCAATTGACAAATCTTGAAATTGATCTTGGTGATGAATTGCAATCATGTCTATTAACTGGTACTCTTCCTAAGAATTGGGACACTGGTTATCGAATTAAACAATTCAGCTCCTTTCATTGTGCTTTCTATGAGCATGGTTAAAGAAAGATTGTTCAATGAAGAAGCAAGGAGAAAATGTTCGAATTATACTTCTATCTCAAAGGCTCTTGTCATTAAAAACCAAGCAAGAAATCAATCAAAAAAGTTTCAAGATAATGACAAAAGAGGCAAGTCAAGAGGAAGGTTGAAATCAAGGCCGAGGAGGAAGTGCTATAATTTTGGCAAGATGGGACATTATGCTAAAGGGTGTTGGTTGCCAAAGAGAGATACATCCCATGATAAAAATGAAGATCGAAAGAAAGAAGATAAACACGTTGCAGAGGTAGGTGCATCCAATGGCGATATTGAATTCATTTGTAACGATGCATGTGTGAGCCTTACATACTAAGACTCTAGTAGGGTTGTTGATTCTACAGCCTCATTTGATGTCACTTCATGACATAACTATTTTGTTTCCTATCACAATAGTGATTTTGATTGTGCTCTGATGGGAAACAGTTGTATTTCCAAGATTATTGGGGTTATCGTTATGAGAGATGTTTATTTTAAAACCGATGTTGGATGTGATTTACATTTGAGAAATGTGAGACATACCTTAGACATTCGACTTCACTTGATCTCCACAAGTGTCTTAGATAATAATGGTTATTGTTATTTCTTCTATGATGGCAAATGGAAATTGACTAAAGGTTCCACGATAGTGGCTAAGGACAAGAAGACATGCACTCTCTATACCATGCAAGTTAAGTTTATTAGAGAAGAGATAAATGCAGTAGAGGACTCTTGAGTTGACCCATAGCATATGACACTAGGTCATCTTAGCAAAGACAGGCTTGACACTCTTACTAGAAAGAATCTTGTACTCGCTGTCTAATAGGTAAACAATAGAGGTTCTCATTTCATAGTTCCTTTCCCCACACAAAATTATATGTACTTGATTTAGTTCACATTGGTGTTTATTTCATGTATGCTAGAATACTTGGTGATGCATTATACTTTATGACATTTATTGATAATTGGTCCAGAAGAGTGTGGGTTGTTACCTTGAAATCTAAAGATAAGATGTTTGCTACTTTCAAACAATTTCATATCAACATGAAAAGAGAAAGCAGAAAGAAATCAAAGTGTATTCAAGCTTATAACAATGGTGAATATAGTAGCCCGTTTGAACATTATTGTAAAGATTATGATATCCAGCTTGTGGAGACTGTTTCATAAATACAACACCAGAATGGAGTAGCAAAGAGATGAATTGGACAATTAATGACCGTATTTGGTGTATGCTCTCTCATATAAGGTTGCCCAAGTCATTCTTGGGTAAAGCGATGAGAACAACAGTGGATTTGATAAATCTTTCTCTATTCATTCCTTTTAAGGGTATGTTCCACAAAGAGTTTTGAGTGGAAAATATGTTTCTTACAATCATCCAAAAGTATCTAGTTACAGGCATTTGTGCATATTTTAAGAGATAAAAGGTCGAAACTTGATGACAAGTCTAAATAATGTATATTTTGGGTTATAAACATGAAAAATTTGGCTATAGATTGTAGGATCAAGTTGCAAAGAAAGTTGTTAGTGATAAAGCTAGTATAAACACCAAGAGGGGGTAAATAGATGTTTGAAAGAAGTCTTGACAAATAAATACGGAATAAAACAAATTTTGAGCAAAGTATGAATAAGGATCAAAGTCTAACAAAGGAGCCACCAAACTTTTAGTGGATGTTCAAAATCTATTATGTGATGGAACAGACTTCTAAAATAATATGTAAGCATGCAACAAACTTAAATAAGAAGAATTAAAAGAAGAAAAGATTGCACACGAAATTTATAGTGGTTCAATTTAGATCAAGCCTACGTTCACTCTCCCACACTAATAGTCTTTTAACTGGATTCCACTATATGGTGAATAAGATATTACAACTTTCAGTGCAAACACTTAGTGGTAAATCACGCTATCTCACTAAGTCACTATTTTGGTATTTCGCTTACAATCACAAACATTTAAGCTCACAAAAGACAAGTGTATGATCGAAATTTGCTCAGATTTTGGAAATCTAGATTCTACACTCCGTCTCTTGCTTACTCTCTGGTTCTAGTCTCCTTAAATACTCCTCCACTTCCAAACTAACCGTTGGACAATATCTAGAGAATCGTCTTCCGAACAAAGTACACCTCAAGTCCCAAAACTTGGTACGGATGGACATTTCAGTGCCAAAAGTTAGGAAAGTGATATTTAGGTACCAAAATCGGAGCAAAATGATCACTTAAGTGTCACTCCGGCCAAAATCCGATCAAATTGCTGATGTGGCAATTTTCCGACGAGATGAGTGCAAAAAGGCGTCGTTTTGCATGCTGACATGGCTAGAAAATGCAAAAACAATGTCGTTTTGTCTTTGAAGCGATAAATAATTAATATAAAAATTAATTAAATTAAATTTAGTTTTAAATTTATTTAAAATTTTAAAAAATTAAAAAACTAAAATAAATAAGGGAGGAGGGGCCAAAGGGAGGCGGCTGAGGGCTGAGCCCTCACCATTGCCGCCTCCCCCCCCCCCCCCCGGCGGCCGCCAGGAAGGGCCGACGACTAAGGGGGGAGGGTTGTCCGGGGTCGCCGGCCTTTGGCTAACCAGTGGTGAGGGCCCGTAAACCCTCGCCGAATTTGGGTGAGGGCCACGACCCTCGCCCTAGATCTGGGCGAGGGCTCGCAGCCCTCGCCGCCGTCGCCGGGAAGGGTCGGCGACAATGGGGGGAGTGTCGACCGGGGTTGTCGGGCCTTGGCCTGGGGCTAGTGACCCTGGCCGACTGGCAGCGAGGGCCTGCGAGTTCTCGCCCAAATCTGGGGCAAGAGTCGTGGCCCTCACCCAAATCCAACGAGGGCTCGCAAGCCCTCGTCGCAGGTCGGCCAGGGGCCGGTGATCTAGGCGAGGGCTCGCGAGCCCTCGCTACCGATCAGCTAGGGGCCGACAACCCTGGCTGACCCTCCCCCTCCGTTGTCGGTCCTTCCCGACAGTGGCGGGGAGACAGCAGTGGCGAGGGCTCAACCCTCAACTGCCTCCCTTCGCCCGCCCCCCCCCCCCTTCTAAAGTTCTCAACTGCCTCCCTTCGCCCCCCCTTTTTAAAGTTTTTTAATTTTTTAAAATATTTTGAATAAATTTAGTTTTAAATTTAATTAAATTACTTTTTATATTAATTATTTACCACGTGGAGACAAAACAAGGTCGTTTTTGTATTTTCTAGCCACGTCAGCATGCAAAACAACGCCATTTTGCACTCATCTTGCCGGAAAATTGTCACGTCAGCAATTTAGCCGGATTTTTGCTAGAGTGGCACTTAAGTGATCCATTTTGCTCCGATTTTGACACTTAAGTGTCACTTTCCTAACTTTTGGTACTTAAATGTCCCTCCGTGCCAAGTTTTGGCACTTGGGGTGTACTTTGTCCATCGTTTTCCAATCTACCCGTTGGACAGATTTAGTAGCCGTTAAGTGACAAAAGTAAAATCCCAAGTTGATTCTGATCGCCCATACTAACAGAATCTTAGTTTTTATAAGTAAAATTTCTCCGTTTAGAAAATTATTGTCTTCAAGATTTAATTATCAATCAATTAGATTGAGTCAATCAAATCTATGTTGATGTTGAATCCAAACTAGATTACTAGCCGTTATATGTTTGGAGCTTGTGTTACATTCTGTTAAGTTGTCTCATTCTGAACATGCTTTCTTTTGAATCTGCTACGTTCTAAACTTGTTCTGTATTTAAAGTCTAAGTGTGTTCAGTCTGAAGTAAAATTTGAGTGTCTTCCATCTAAAGTAGACTTTACAATCTAGACGTAAGTCTAAACATATTCTGCTTCTGAATCAATTTAACCTTAAGGTCTAGACACGGTTTGAATAAGTTCAGCTTCAACATAGAATCTATCTTCCGGTTCTTTCAAGTATAGACTTTGACAATATCATTTACATGTTTTATCATCTACATAGTCTATTACTCAACCATTAACACGTTAGTAGCCTTTGATTTATTTTTGTCATCTTCAAAACATTATAAGGAATTTCCCTAACAATCTCCCTAGATGATGATAAAACGGTCTCTGAATATGCAAATGTGTAAACATGCTTTTAAAGATATCAATAAATCAGGGCAATTTTAAAGAATAATGTAATTCAAATCAAAAGATAGCAGAAGATAGCAAATAGATTGAGCATAATTATATATGGAAGGATAATCCCAACTCAATAACTAATATCAACAAATATGCATATTTATATTCTCTCCCCCTTTTTGTCATAATCAAAAAGCGATAACAATGGAAATTGTATCGCGTAGAGAATATAAAACGATAACAAATGTATCTTGCATGAAACACAATTTCAAAAAAAAATCAGTTTTTACAAAGTAAGTTGAATATCAAAAATATGTGATATAGCTCACTTCGATCATATATATCAGCAAATATCCAATAAAAATCACGGATGCATTATAAAATTCACTTACCCTTTTTGTCATAATAAAATGATAATGTAAATAAGAGATTTATTAATAACAAAAGGTAATAAAAGATGCACTAGTCGGATTTTTTAGAACTTGATAAGTTCTAACACGTTTACATTTTTCTTCTTTCCATTATAATCAAGATCATTATCAATTCAAAAATATTTTTCCATAATTGATCAATGCTCCCCCTTAATTAGTTGCCATTTTGAGGTGATCACGATTCTCCCTCTTTCTCTTGGATTCACTTTCTTCCCCTGTCATCATGACAATATTTGCAAATAGCATTAATTGTGGCCTTTCGAGAATTTGCTAATACTACACGTTCTTGCTCAATAATTTGTGAGAATTTTACACAAAGACGAGAATTTTCAATAATTCAAAAATAATACGGAATCTTCATAATTTTCAGATCGAGCTTTCCAAACTTCATATGAAGGTTTCTTTTGCCACCTGCAAATTGTTGTATGATAGAGAAGAATCTTTGCAAAAAATATCACATAATACATTCCTCCGATTTGCGGATCAAACTTGCTAGATATAAGATATTTTCTAAAAATATAGCAAGAGTATCCATGAACAAAAAATAATATCTTTCACGAATAAAGGGATTTCCTTGAGCATAAAACTCAAAATCATATTATTATTACATTTCGCAAAAAGAAAAATGATATTTCTATCACGTGCCAAATCAAGCAAAAAAGAATGCAATACCTTATGTTTATGACAAGAGATCTTTGCAATATAAATCATATATAATTCATAGGCAATCATTTAGAATCTTCATAAAATCAAGTAAAAATTTGCAAGGCAGCATAATAAAAAAAAATTATTCTCTTACCCAAAATATATGTTTGAAATATACCATTGACTAAAAATTATGATTGCCAATCTTTGCATGTGTACTTTTCAGATTGCACCAAAATTTGCATAGATTTGCAATCATTCTTCCCCAGTAGAATTTCCTACAATAAACTCATTTTCTTTTTGGTATCCTTTTAATTGGATCCTTCCTTGACATTAGAGCAAAATATAAAATCTCCATGGATAATCAAATATTATTTCTTTAACTCATCATAACATATTATTTAAGGAAAGAACATTATGCACAATAATATCTTGAAAAAGAAATTCTCAATTAGTCAAAGCACGATAAAATCAAAGTGAATAAAATCCTGGAGTATCTATCCAATCAACCGAATTATATGAAGGCAAGATATCAACCAATCAAATTATTTAAACAAATTCCATCTTACAAATTACAAAAAATATATCAATATAACAAAATCATAGAATACGGTCATTATAAAGTCTAAATCAATCAATACACAAAGAGAATATAAGTATAATGAGAATTTTTAAATTATGTACTCAAACCATATTAATATATATACACACACACATACACATTCCTTACCAAATTCTCTTTCTTCTTTTCATTTATTTCCTACAAAAATAACTCACATTTTCTTTGGTACCCATATTTTCTTGGGTCCATGAAAGTCAGTAGAATATGTTGTTTTTACCCAATATTTCTTAACATATCTTAGACTTTAGGATATTCTTTCTCAAAGTGTTCTGAGTCTCCACAATTTGAACACTTTAGGGCATTTTGATCAATAGGTTTCATAAAGATCCTTTGAAAATGCTTTTTGTACGTAAGTTTATGAGGTCTTTGTTTAAGTCTCTTCTTGACTTTAGGAAAATCTATCAAAGAATTACTTTCCTTATTGAAACCAAGTCTCGACTTGTTATAGTAAGACACTTGTATGGAAATGATATGCTCTAATATTTTTGAACCATTTATAAATTTTGTTGAAATATTTGAAAAAAATTTCTTTAGAGAATTATTTTCTTTGACAAGTAAATCTCGACTTTCTTTTGTTTGTAGAAAATCTTTTTGCAAAATTTCAAACTTTTCTTTTCGAGAAAGATCCCGTTGCCTAAGTCATGAATTTTCCTTTTTTAGTTCAGAGATCTTTTTAAGAAAAGATTTGAGATTTAAGTAAAGCTCATTTATATACTTAAAAACTTTAATATGAATTTTTGAATGTCTTACCTCAATTTCCTTGTCAGATTCTAAGTCCGTGTTTGAGTAAACTCTGATTCTGAATCTAATTCTGATTCTGATTTTGATTTTGATTCTAAATTTAAGTCTAAGTCTGAATGTGCCATCAAGCATATATTGCCTTACTTGTCATCTTCTTTCATTGTTTTTTTTTTTTCTGTACATTCTACTTGTATTGTTTCTTCCATTTTATACTCGACTTTTTGAATTTCTTGATCATAAAAGCAAGTTCTTTGTCATTCATGTCATTTTCTGAGTCTATTTCATCGAAATTGGCATTAGATTTTAAACTGATGGACTTCTTACCTTCAAGATCTTCGTCATTGATTTGTTCCACTTTGTGGGATTGAAGAGTGCCAATCAGTTCATCAACGGATAGTGGCATAATCCTTTAAGTCTCTCGGATTAAGGTCTCAACATGGTTCCAATCTTTCGAGAGACCTCGCAGACTTCATTAGAGCAAAAATTAAATGACCTTGATATGCCAAACCATTTACAATTTCTGTGAAACAACTGAATATATCTCTAATTGACACTCCTGGCTTCATCTTGAAGGATTAATATTGGCCAAGCAAGAAGTTTACTTTTGTCTCTTTTACACGATCAGTCTCTTCATAAGTAACATAAAGTCTATCCCAGACTTCTTTAGCTATTTCATATGAAGAAATTATGTTATATTCAATAGGAGATAATGCACAGTATAGCGAATAAATAGCTTTTGCATCAAGAGCTTTTCTTTTGGACATCTCCGTCTGAGACATAGGAGCAAGGGGTTCGATTTCTTTGTCTTTGCTATTCTTATTTGATGTAGATGTAGTAGTGGGATTGATTCATTTTTCCACAACATCCCATTATAAGGGATCTCTGGATCTTAGGAATGCCTTCATTTTGTTTTTCCAAACATTATATTACTTTCCATCAAAATATGGTAGCCTGATATTGCTTTGCCCTTCAACCAGCCTTAGTGCCAAGATACTAGCCATAGAAGATTTTTCACTCAAAAGTAAAAACACTTCAATAAAACAAGCACTTGGCTTTGCTACATTTTGTCAAGTTGTCTCGTTCTGAATCTACTACATTCTAAACTCGTGTCTCGTTCTGGATCTCATCACGTTTTGGACTTGTGTCTCATTCTGTATGTAAAATCTAAGTGTGTTCAGTCTGAAGTAAAATCCAAGTGTCTTCCGTTTGAAGTAAAGTCTTAGTGTATTTCGTCTGAAGTAAAGTCTTAGTGTCTTCCGTCTGAAGTAAATTTTACAATTTGGATGTAAGTTTGAACATATTCTGCTTCTGAACATATTTAGTCTTAAGGTCTAGACACAGTTTGAATAAGTTTAGTTTCAGCATAGAGTCTATCTTCTATTTCCTTCAAGTATAGACGTTGACAATATCCTTTACACGTTCTATCATCTGCATAGTCTATTACTCAACTATTAAACATGTTAGTAGCGTTTGATTTATTTTGTCATCTTCAAAACATTATAAGGGATTTCCCTAATAGTTAGAAGCCAACATGTGGTGCTCTTTGAGCATCAAACCATTGAAGATGTTAACAAGTTAGAAAGGCAAAAGAAAGTAGTTCAATATTTTGTTAGTTTTAACAGAAATCCTCCTACCATATTGGGTCGAAATCGCAAAGGAGAAATGCATGAAAATTATGAAGATGGTGAATCCTCACAAAATGTTAATTCTTCAATTGAGACAAGTGAACTAATTAAAGTGTTGCAATGCGTAGACCTTCACAAAGATATCAACCGCATGAGTACATATTACTTACTAATACATGAGAGCTAGACATTTATGAAGAAGCTACATCATGCGATCAAAAAAATGAGTCGCATAAAGCCATACAAGAGGAGCTTTAAATCCTTGCGTGAGAACCACACATTTGAATTGGTGAAGTTGATTGAAGGTGAGAAAACACTTACAAATAAGTGGGTGTACAAGTTAAAAATTGAGGAAAATAGTTTGCAATTACGATATAAGGCTAGGCTTGTAGTGAAAGGCATTTGTCAAAAGAAAGGAATTAACTTTAAAGAGAAATTTTCACCAATTGTAAAAATGCATTCTATTCGAGTTATTCTTGGGTTTTCCACGAGCTAGAATTTAGATATTGAACAACTTGATGTAAAGATAACCTTTCTTCATGGTTACTTACAAGAAGAAATATATATATATATATATATATATATATAGAGAGAGAGAGAGAGAGAGAGAGAGTGAGAGAGAGAGAGAGAGAGAGAGAGAGAGAGAGAGAGAGCAATCAAAGGAATTTAAAGATGAAGGCAAGGAACATCTTGTATGCAAGTTGATAAAAAGCTTATATAGTCTCAAGTAAGCACCAAGGCAATGGTAGACAAAGTTTGAAACATTCATGGAAGAATATGTATATGGTAAGACCAACTCTAATTCTTGTGTTTTTTATGAAAAGATTCTCAAATAATAATTTTCTTATTCTCTACTCTATGTGGATAACACATTGATTGTTGGGCATGATGCTAAGAAATTCAAGTGCTTAAAAAATGAGTTGAGTAAAACTTTTGCAGTGAAGGATCTAGGCTTAGCTAAACAAATCCTTAGCATGAGAAATTACTCGTGGTAGGAAGAACAAAAAACTTTGATTTTCTCAAGAGAATTATATTGAAAAGGTACTGGAAAATTTCAGCACGAGCACATGTAAGCTGGTAAGTACTCCATTTACTAGTCATTTCAAGTGGATTAGTAATAAGTGTCCTACAAGTGAGAAAGATAAGGAAAAGATGATGAAAATACCTTTGTATTAGCTTTGAGTAGTTTAATGTATGCAATAGTTTGTGCAAGAGCAAATATTACTCATGCAATTGGTGTTGTGAGTAGGTCTCTCTCAAATCCAAGTAAGAAGTATTGGACCGTTGTTAAATAGATTTTGAGGTATCTTATAAGCACTTCTAAATTTTGCTTGTGTTATGGAAATGCGAAGCCTAGTTGAGTGGTTACTTAGAAGCAGATTATACCCGTGATGTTGATTCTTGAAAATCCACATCAAGTTACATGATGACCTTTGTAAGGGAAGTTGTTTCATGACAATCAAGATTGCAAATATGTATTGCTTTGTCTACAACTAAAGCAGAGTATATTGCTATCACTAAAGGAGGTAAGGAACTCTTGTGGATGCAAAAATTCTTACAAGAGTTAGGTCTGAAGCAAGAGAATTTTGTTATGTATTGTGACAACATGAATGCTATCTATCTTAGCAAAAGTCTAGTATTACATTTAAGATTGAAACATATTGATATGAAGTATCATTAGATCCAAGAAAAATTAGAATAGAAGCTCTTTCTAATTGAGAAAGCCCACACTAACAACAATGAATCTGGCATGATGACTAAAGCCTTGCTCATGGTGAAACATGACTTCCGTAAAAATAAAGCGGGCATGATGGGACTTCCCACACGAGGTGGAGAGAGAGATTTATTGGTTAGGTCTGCCTCATTTGTGGGGGGCAGCTGAAATTAAAAAAAAAAAAAAAGCAAAAAGGAAGAGAATGTGGGGCTGCTCGTGCATAAGTGTGCCCAAGAAGAGGACAAAGAAAAGAGTGAGACGGAGCGCTCATCGAGAGCACCAAAAGAATAGGGAAGAGGAAAGAAAAAAGGGGGTGCGGCCTTAGATGTCTCCATTTGAAAGCCAAACAATGACAAAATTGGCTCAAATTTGAGTATATCGTCCATGAAATCGGGGGCTCGAGTATCAATTTTGTTCATTGAAAACCTCTTCCGAATTATCCAATCGCGATTAGGGTTGTTTTGTTCCATTTATGTTAATCCACATTTGTGGTGAGAAAATACGACTATATTGTTGATGTTGAGTTCTAGTGTATGATTAGAGAAGAACACATTGCGTATCCTACTATTCTTGATTTAAAATGAAAGTTTTTAGGCGGTCCGTGGTTTTTTCCTCATTGGGTTTCCACGTTAAATCCTTATGTTGTTATTGTCTTTTATCTCCCTATCATTTCAGCATTATATATTTCTTGTTGTTGCTGGAGTTATGTCGATTTCAGTCAATTTAGTTTTGGAGTGGATTGGATTAATTCTTAGTGAATTGTTACCTCAGTTCTTCCCAACATGGCCAGGGTGGCATCAACTCTTGATCGGTTTGTGCACAGATAGCTAAATGCCGACCAAAATGCAAATGATACACCTTTTTCCTCTGAACCTGAATAAACCATTCCCGCTTTTTATTCTTTAACTTCCCAGGGAAGGTGTCTCCTTTTCTTTTCTTTTTCTTGTTCTTTTATTCTTTAACTTCCCAGGGAAGGTGTCTCCATTCCTACTTCCATAAAAGCCCGAGGCTTCCTACGTACCATCGCCTTGAAGTGGCAGAGTCAACGACGCCTGACATAGGTACTCGTGCGGAGTACCCAATAATATTCCCTCCTCCTGCAACGTAAGAAACTCTCCTTCTCCTCCTTCACAATTAAAGCGTCGGCTAAGAAGAGAAATTTGTGTTTTCTGCGAAAGTTGATCGTGCAGAAGCAGCAGCAGCCCAATAAAGAGAAATGTATGCGCAAAATGATGTTAATCGGGGAGAATTCACGTGGAAGATCAGCAACTTCACTCAGCTTACTGCACGGGAGCTTATTTCTGAAGCATTCATAGTTTCTGGTTGTCGATGGTACTTCAAATTCTTTTATTTTTATTTTTATATCGCTACTTTTGCGGTTGTTTCTTGATGCCCGCATGTTCATCACGTTGCCTAGTAATTCTTTTGTTATCCGATTCTTTTTGAGCAGGAGACTTCTGGTACAGCCCAAAGGACAAGACTCGAACCATTTGGCGCTGTACCTCAGTGTCCATGATTCTGAGACGTTGCCAAATGGGTGGACCAAGTTCAGCTTGAGTGTGATTGATCAAATCAACAATGCTCGATCCATTAGAATAGGTTCATTCTTGAACTATATTGATCTTTCTCGGAATTTCCTTTTCTTTAATCTACTTGTATGGCGGGTTTTTGTCTGATTGATTGGGCATCTAGATTTTGAGAAATCGATGTTGCGACTTTAAGAAGAAAAAGAGCTTAGATGAGGAAAGACCAGGTGAGAAGAAAGAGAAATAGCCATATTGAGCTGAGAGAGAGAATTTCTGTATTTCATTTGTTAAACCTCTAGAAAGGTGGTGAGCTTTTAAAATGCGTTACAACAATCCTGAGGTTATTGATCCAACTGTTGTAATCAAATTCGCAATTAGCTGGTCCAGTGGATGGAGGATTTGGGCGTTGACTGCATCCATGTGTTTGAAATGTTGGTCCAGTAAAAAGAAAAAAATTTCACAATTATGTTTAAGATATATCTAAGTGGTCTTAAAAATGTTGTGCATTGTCAGTTCATAGACTTCTGTAGGAATTGGTTGCTTAAGCTGATCATGGGCACGTGTTTGCTTCTGCTGGTAATATTTCGTTTGACGTACAGAACAACATTCTAGTTCTTGATGGTATTCCACATATCATGCTCTGGTGCTGAGGTAAAGAAGCTTTTGAATTAGTCACCCTGTCTCCTGAATTCTGCAGAGACGCAATATAATTTCACTGCGAGCCTGAGTAACTGGGGTTTCTCGAGCTTCATGCCATTGACTTTGCTTCATAACCCTAGTCGGGGATACATAGCCAATGACACTTTGGAGATTAAAGCCGAAGTTTGCGTCTTAACAGTTACTCCTCCGGTGAATATTCAGCCAGCCAGACCAACTGATAGCTTTGACTCCTATTTTACTGGTCTGGAGGAACTCATCAATGCTTCAGAGACTAATGATAATAGCGTAGGATCAAGTTCGTGCAGCCAAAATGGTGCCTCGGGGGCTGAAACTCCTAGCTTAGAAGAAGTTGAGAAGGCTATGCAGTCCTTGAAGGAATGCCTTTCGCATCTTTTTAAATTGAATATGAAAGAGAGGTTATCAGAGGCACTATCAACTTTAAGTTCAGCCAGAACTGGATTAACATTGGAGCAAAAAGTAGCAGTTGAGACATTTCGGGTCAATTTCAATGATTTCACTTCTGACTTCTTAACATTTGAGCAAGACAACGCTGAGTTTGAGCTGCATAAACTACAAAAGGATCAACGGCTCTCTGCTATGAAGAAGTGCCATGAGACCTACATCTTGTATAAGCAGTTAATGGATGACCTCATCAAGGAAGAGGAGGAAGTGAAGTCTAGGAAGGACAAGCTTCTCTCAGACTGGGAGATTTTGCTGGTCGAGTCTGAAGAAGCGAAGTCGGGCTATAAAGATGAGCAGAAGAAAGTAGCAGAGACCGAGGAAAAGAAGAGGATAGCCGAGGAAAGAATGTCTAGATCCACCCCTGCTTGGTCAAATTTGAAGGCTCAATTCTGTTAAAACTTCAAGGATTCAAATAGGCTATGAGGCAATTGTTCTCTTAAGTATGAAAACTGTGTTTGAGCTTTGACTATGTTTTGACCAATATCCGGCAAAACAATTGCCTAAAGGGGCATATGTGGTATATCCTATTTCATGTTTGTTCAGTCAGCATATGAGGCAAATATGTACATATATATATATATATATATATGTATGTCTATAGAGTCAGTTTTTGATCTCTTCATATAAATTGCATGGTCATCGCGCTTTTTGCTCTTGGATCTTGGAAATTCTTGTACTTGTGATGCACTTTACTGGATGCTGTTCTGTTAATATGCGATGATCGAATTGTTCCTGCATGTATAGCCTTCTTGACATGAATCCGTGTTGGGTGTAGTAATGAGGGTGTTATTGTATCCACATCTCATGAGGCAGAGCCTACGGATTTCTTTACTGTCATGGGTGTTGAGGTAGTTTGCCCTGTCCTAAGTAAGGGATTTTGTCCCCTTGCTTTGAATGAAGAAAACAAGGAAACTGTCTAATGTTTAGGACTGTTCTTACAAGGAGAGTGTTGGGAAGGTTATCAGTCATTACAGAAGAAATATGCTTTCAGTTGTCCAAACAAATAGCCATGAATAACATTTTAGGTTTTTGGTTTTCAGAACTAGAACATAATGTTATGTCCGTAGTTTTCTGGTACAGGTCTTTTTGCTGCATGGATATTCATGTCCTTAGCTGATTCTTCGTTCTCTTTTTGGTGTATTTGGGCACAAAACGTTGGTGGGGTTAGGAATTTTGGAGTTTGGTCCTGCATGATCAAATGCAATCCAGCTCACATTTCGTTTTGTGATATTTACTTTAGTGTAACGATGATAATGAAATGATCTACTACACAAATCTTGTTCTATGGGTAAGCTTTTGTGTCCAAGCTAGAAGTAGACCCGAGTCATAAATTCATACCTAACGGAAATTCATAGTACATCTAAAATTGATAATCGACAAGTGCCGTAAAATGATGAAAACTCATGTTGTCAAAGAAAAATAACTCGTGACATTCAATTTGTGTGAAAAGATAATTTTGGGACAGACTTGTTTGGGTAGAAGTTCACATATTCAATTTATTATGCATGTAACTTTTAATATGCGGAGGACTTGCAAGGAGGATGAGGATTCTTTTTTAACATATGTTTGTAAAATTGTACAACTAGGAAAAAGTGCTAAGGCAAGACCCATTGGCACTGGAATTGCCATCTTTGGATGCACTACTTCCAGCGAGCGATTGCAATTTGCAACGCCATGTTTTTCGAAAATTAATATTCTTATTTTGTATAAATTTTACCCGTGGACCAAATTTTTATTGGACATATAACTTTCTTTATTAGAATATGTAAACAAAAAATTAATTATAGAATTAAAAAGCTAATTATGACAAAGAAAAAATTGTGATTATTAAAATTTTAATAATGGATTTTAGTTATTTAGTTGACTAGTTTTCTCCCATTTTATATACTTTTTCATTTTTTTTATGACTGTTAAAGGTAAAGAGAGTTTCTTAAAAAAATGAGATAAGTATACACTTTTATTCCTTAATGGTCATGTGCAGCGCAGTTGCTAAAGTAAAATATAACAAAAGGTTAACAACTATAGCAAAATGAAAGTTCACGAGGTTATTGTGTAACATTTCAAAGTTGGGGGGCAAACGTGTATTACTCCCAAAGTTCAAGGTGGTTTTGTGTAATTTTCCCAAAAAATTTCAACTTTGATTTTCTCTTCCTCAGTTTTCTCTCTCTTCCAAATAAAAAAAAGTTTTATTTTCCTTTTATAGTCTCTCACTCTCCTGATGTTCTTCTCTTCGAACCATAGCATACAAAAAATGTCATATCTCCCTTCATTTTTAGTTTCAAGAAATATCCTCTGACGATGCAAACTTTATTATTAACTAGCACGATATCTGTGATATCCCAAATTTTCAATTATGTTTTCTACTGAATAAATCGGGCATTTCACTGATGCGCCTATAGGGTTGTTCTTAGAGCTGATCACTCTTAAGATAACTAAATTATCCAGGGAAGCTATTAAATAATTTTAATACAATAGACTTGAAAATTCGACCATGAATCGGCTCTCGACCGTACTCATCTTTAGAGGCCATTACGGCACAATATAAAATCGATTTGAGATCAAAGATACGTCTATTTGACTGAGATGTGTGTCTAATCGTGGGTGACACCACTAAATTGGAAAATTCTCGTTGATCAATACTAGACTGATTTTTCTATCATTTTGGGATCCTGTGTTCGTATTTGAATTCTCGAGATTTACACGACAATCGAGAGTCGTCAATGTGTTGAGTGGGTTCATTGTGTCTCGAAGAAAATCAACCACGAATTATTTGCACTAAAAATCTCGGAAAACTACCCGATAGTCTAGGTTACGCTAAAAATGTGCCGAATGAAAATTAATCGCAAATTCAAGTCTGATTTCAGAAATTGAAGATTCTGTCATGTTACAATAAATTCTAAGAATGTCAACTTAGTCTCAAAAGATTTTTCTGAAATCTGAGACTTTTTGGGAAAAAGTCATCGCAAGACCGTTTTTGTTCAGAAAAAGGCTAAGACCGTTTTTGATCGTGAAATTGGGATGCATGATGGATCACTTAGTTGGGGAAAATGCCAAGATGACCGATGGTAGGTGGATCGAATTTATGAATACCAAATGAGATTGAATCGAGCAAGGATCGATGTCCAATTGAGAGGAAATGCTTCCAAATTCGTGTGCCCCCACCAACCCACAACCTTTGGACCATTTCGGCTTTCTAGAAGAGTGCATGGGTGTCTCATTGTGAGCCAAGGAATGATACTTGACCAAGAAGGAGTCTTGGAGAGCAAGTGTGGAAAATCAAGGCCATGGTGGCCCCCCTCCGACCTCATCTCAATTCTCTCTCTCTCTCTCTCTCTCTCTGTGTCAACCGGCCAAAACCCTCTCCATCTCCCTCCTCTCACCTTGTTCAAACCCCACCAGCAGCCAAGGAAGTCGCCGGAGCAGACACACCATCGCCGAACCGTTTTGCCTCCTCTATTTTCACTTCTTCCAATTTCTACTCCAGTTGACCTTTCACCAAAGATCTAAGTAAAAAGTTGACTTCCAGGATAAATCAGCGAATGAGCCACCCATCTCTGTGACGAGGACATCCAGCCTGTCCCAATGAGCCCAACCTCACCCCGAATGGAGCCGCTTGCCGTCCCATACGGCCGCCGCAATCCACCGGTTGTCGATCCGTTGGTCCCCTGCCCACCTACACTGTTTCGCGATTTTCTTCATTTTTCTTCCGTTCTGACCATTCCTTTGGCCATTCCATCCACCTACAAGACCACCTTGACCCCCAAGAGCCATTGGTTGCTGACCACCCACTCGCCGAAGCTCTAATCAACCCGTTTCTTCGCCGTTCAGCCGCCGGTTGCCTCACCAAGCCTTCCACCGGTCTTGCTTTGCCTAATCGAGCCATCCTCTTGCCTTCGCAGCCATCAAACAGCCAAGAACAGAGAGGAAATTTGTGGGTTTCCAGCTGGCTTCTAGGCCCGTTTTGAGGTGTTTCTGGGCCTCGAATCTTAAGCCCACTTTGGAGAAAAACAACCCCCGTGACGTTCCCAACTTTTCAATCCGAACGGATTGTTAAACGGGTGAGTTATGCTCACTAATCCATTCTTAGTAGGCTAATGACGCTTAGGGGTTGATTAGATTTAATTAAGTGTAATTAGGTGGATATATTATATTAGAGTAATTAAATCAAAAACTTATTGATGCATGTGAAGCAAATGATTAGTGTAGTTAGCAAGGAGATAGGCTCTATTATTTATTGAACAAGTCTCAGTAATTTTCTGGGCTCGTCTCGGCTTCCAATTAGGCATTACATGCCTAAATTGGATTTATTGTATTTATTTAATAATTTTCGGAATTATTTAATTATTTATTTATTTTTCAGAAATTAGGCTGGGATAGCCAACGACCAAGATTTTATGCTGATGATCGTAGTGCAGTCCGTTTATTTAATTAAGCTTTATTTTATGCTGAAATGAATTATTTGTGAATTTGGGATTTATTTCCTAAATTAAATAATTTTGGAAATTAATTGAAGAATAACCGGGCATCTGTTGATAATGCCAAAAATGTTTAGGTGGACACCGGGCTACGGAAGCACGCCGAGTTGATGAAAAGAACTCTAGGCTACGAAAGCACGCTAGGTCAATATACAGGACACTAGGCTATGGAAGCACGCCGGGTCGATAAAAGGGACTCTGGGCTACGAGCACGCCATGTCAATTTAAAGAACACTAGGCTACGAAAACACATCGGGTCAATGAAAGGGACTTTGGGTTACGAAAGCATGCCATGTCAATTTAAAGGACACCGGGCTACGGAAGCACGCCGAGTCGATGAAAAAGACTCTCGGCTACGAAAGCACGCCAGGTCAATTTAAAGGACACTGGGCTACGGAAGTACGCCGGGTCGATGAAATGGACTCTAGGCTACGAAAGCACGCCAGGTCAATAGAAAGGACAGCTTGACCGAGTCAAGTGTCGATGCACTTGAGAGAGAGTACCTACACAATGACAAGTATTTAGAGTATGGGTAGAGACATACTTACCTGGTAATATCTCTGATTCTTGGGGATATGTCCTTTGGAACTTAGATATCTTGTGAAGGCCTCTCACCTCCTGACAGAAATAAATTTTGGAATAGTAATGACACACATTGAATGTTCATGATGATTTCTCATCTCCTAATATCATGAGGAATTCTGAAAGAACCTAAATGTCAGGAGCTCTTGGGTCTTTGAGAAAATATTACCTGTCAGACATGATTAGAGCAAAAATGCATTCACCGAAGAAATAAGCAATTAAGGCTATTATGGAATGCACACTTCAAAATCCACTGAATTTTTATCAATTCAATCGAGGTTTATACATAATGACATTTGCATCACCAAAATTTCCACTAGAGAGAATTATCGTTCAAGACAATTTTCACTCATGACATGGATTTTCTAAGAATACCAAATGAGAGACTTTCAGTTAGAAAAGACTTTCACTCACTCTCATTTAGAAGAGCTATTTTATGAGAATCACTCAATCTCACTATATCGACAAGGGTCCGAGTATTCTCGCAAGCGGTACGACCTTACCAATCTGAAAGGTCTTTAACATGGAGCGAGCATGATGTAGGCTTGGTCAATGACTTAACAAAGAGACTCTTTGAGTCAAAGCTATTGAAAGAACAATCTTGTAATCATCTCCGGGCTTACAAGTCAAGAACTCTGCAAAATGAGAAAGAAATAATCATGCCCGCACTTCTTCGAGCGATACTTATAAACATATGAATTCCTACGTTAATTCAGGTGCCCTAATCAGGAGAAACTTTGCAAGGGACGTAACGTAGGCTGGGTTCATGTGTTGAGAAATGAAAGGATCATTAGGCTCAAAGATGTGTAAAGGGTGAGAGCTGATGATCATCTAGGCATTGCCACCGGTTTTCTTTTTCATCACCGGGAATGTCTTCATGAAGCGCCCCCATTGATTGTAAAAACTCAGTATTTGAGTTCTTTGAGTATTGCTCCATTGGAGATACAAGCTTTTTACAACTGATAGTCCTTATCTTGACTCTTTTTTTTTTTCATCTATGGGCATTGGCCTTGCTTTTACCAGGCACACTGCTTTTTATGGCCCGTAGTTCTCATTCATTTTTCTTCACTTTTTTTTCATGGGCATTAGCCTTGCTTTTACCAAGCACACTACTTTTTTTCATGCCCCTTAGTTCTATTTTGATTTCAATTCTTGCGCACAGTGCATGCGTCAAGGAATTACACTCTGAATGACACTCGAACTTTCAAGGGTCTTCATCCACCTTTTGCCTTCCCCCAGTGTGGGGGATAATCACCAACTGGGTTTAAAGA
Organism: Eucalyptus camaldulensis; assembly: GCA_019915185.1. Lineage (NCBI taxonomy): Eukaryota > Viridiplantae > Streptophyta > Magnoliopsida > Myrtales > Myrtaceae > Eucalyptus > Eucalyptus camaldulensis. Next base: position 20,247,192 of record JAHSVA010000005.1, read on the forward strand.
AATAAAAATTGCAAGCTCAAGTGGGCTATGCAAAGGGTATAAGTATGTAGGATAGAGAAAGAAATGCTCTTCGTCATCTTAAGGCACTTAAATTAACACATGAATTCAATGTAATAGCATGACTTGAAGATTAATGCAAGTGAGAGCAAGAAATTTTCTTTCCATTTTCCTCATCTCATGACGCTATTTTACCTCCTGGTTGCCCCGATGTCGGGTGGTTCTTGACAGGGGTAATTTGAAAAGAATTTTCACAAGTGTATAAGGCTCAAAGGGGTTAAGCAATGGATCACCTGTAGTGTTTGGGGTAGAGAAATAGACTGCCCCTCATCATTTCAGTTGTTGTACCTTTTGCGAGAGAACACTTCACCTTAAGGATATAAACCTTCATACACTCATCTCACAAGTGTATGAGTAGGGGACTGTGTATAGGATAGGGTTCGCCTTTCATCATCTCGATTGTCTCATTTAGTACACTCAATCAATTCCACATCATTCATTAGATTAGTCCATCTTGATGTTCTTTAGTGGAATTGGTGGACAAAACATGTAAGAGTCACCATGCAGAATTATTTATTTTTTTTTTTTAAAAAAAAAAAGAGCTTAACAACTTTAAGCATGAAAAATTGTCAATCTCAAAACAAACAATTTACCACACTAAAAAAAGCTTTTAGGCATTCTTTCAGGGAATTCCCCCACAAAAGGGACTATCTCAGTAATTGGTGTTCTTGGATTGCCCCTTATTGAAAGGGAACAAACACACTAATTGATCAATCAAGACTGAAAATACGATCTTCAGTTTAATAGACGCTCCGTTCTTGCTTTTGCCCCTGATGTGCCTTTTTTTTTTTCAGATTCTTTCACCCAGGCCAAGAAAATAATTCTCTGAAACATAAAGTAAATGAGTTAGAAAATTAAATAGGGCTAACCTAATGCATGCTTTTGGAAACAATTTGAAAAGATATTATTTTTTTAGGATTTTTTTATGAGGAAGCATGAAGAAGCTTAATCCTCAGAATTCTCCTTGGATGGCATTTTCTTTTCATTGTTGGATATCGTCACCGGGCTAGCTTGGTGTGCCTCATTATGCCCTCAAAATTGGAAATAAAATTGTAATTTCATTGAATATAATCAAATGAATTACATTATTGGAATGGAAAATGCAAACAAGCAAGCCCTAGTAACAAAAGCAATAATTGAAATCTTAGAAAGCAGAAAATCCTAAAAAACTTGAAGTCCTAGAAGATAAGAACTTCTTCACTCAGCAACAGCGTTTGCGCCTCCATCATGGTTGGGTGGAGGATTTTTCTGATTACTGCTAAAAGAGAACGCCTTTGTATCCAAGAGGTCTTGGACCTTATGCTTCAAAACATCGCAATCATCAGTGGAGTGACCAACCTCTCCCATGTGATAGTCACACTTTTCGGAGGGATTATATGCGGGATAATGCTCAGGATTTGGTCGCTCTGGCTCTGAAGAGAGTAATCCCTTCTTTTGGAGGACAGGCAAAACTTTGGATAGGGGTCCAGGAAGAGGTGTGAACTGTCTTCTAACATTACGTTGTCGACTAGGGAGCTAATGTTCTCCACCTTGTTGCTCAGTAGAAATCTTAATTACTGGAGTGCGACCATGATTCGGTTGAGAATAGGTCATATTAATCTCAGCTTCAAGGTCCTTCTCCTTCTTGGTAGAAAACCTTTTGTTAGATGGTTAAGTAAACCACCCTTCTCTTATCCCCATCTTAATTTGTTCTCCCATGGGAACAAGTTGGTTGAACTTTTCAACATATGTGCTAGCCATCCAGTTACAAAACTCAGACGGAAGAGTCTTGATAAACAACTTCATCAATTCCTTGTCAGTAGGCTTAGGGGTGATTTGAGCTGCTAGATTTCGCCATCTCGCGGCATACTCCTTAAATGATTCACTCCTCTTCTTCTCCATTCTTTCAAGATCTTCTCGGGAAGGTGCAATGTCCATGTTGAACTTATACTACTTGAGAAATGCGTCGGCCACTTCATTCCAAGTGTCGAGAAGGTTCACATTCTTCATGACATACCAGTTTAACATGGGCCCAGTCAAACTCGCATAAATTGATTGGATCATGAAGGGCTCATTTTTGACGTGCTGGGCCATGCGTACGTAGTACATCTGCAAATGAGATTTTGGGCAAGATGTACCATCGTACTTCTTAAACTCTGGCATTTTGAACTTATTTGGCATTTTGACCTTCTCATAAACCGAGAGGTCGAACGGGAGTGAGCTTTGTGACTCTTGTAGTTGTTTCACTTTCTCTTCCAACTTTGCGAAGCGTTCATCTTGCTCCATCTTGGGGACATTATCAAGCTTGACCTTGTTAACAATAACTGACAATGGGTCATCTTCCAGCTCGAGCATGTCGTCATCACCCACTTAGGCTTTGTTTGCCTGCTTCAGGGCTTCTATCTCGGGGAGAGCGGGTGCAAGATTCGGATTCACCTAGAGGGATTGAAGTTGAGCAGTTATAAGCTACATAGAGGCGACTAACTATTGGAGTTGATCTTCCATGGAGGACATGTGATCGCGCATCTCGCTTTGATCGGCCATTTTAGCCCTTGATCGCGTAATGATGGGAGAGCGTGGAGGATCCGTTATCACCAAAATTAAATGAACGAAAATGCATAATTACGAGGTGTAAATAGTGAATCAATCCATGACAATGATCTATCAACTTTTTTTTTCATTTTTTATGAAAAGTTCTTACAAGAAGAGAATTTTCCAAAGAGAGCTAGAAAAGTAGACACCTTAGCAAGATCAAATTTTCTAGACATGAATTGAAAACAAATTCTCCAAAAAAATTTTACAAATGATTCAATACATGCAATTTCCTTATTTCATTTCTAACTGACAAATGAATTAGATCAAATGATTAACCTAGATTGTCATGGACGGACTAAAAGTATAACAAAGTAAATTGCATGGTATAGGGATAGAAGACTTACTTCACCAAGACGAATCGACGGTGATCACATAGACATGCACATGAGATGTGAGGCTCGATTTCTACTCTAGCCAGGCTTAGCAAAGTAGAGTTTAAAGGGTGGGATGACTAGTCGCAGCCTCGCGTACTAAGTCAAGTCCTCTTAACTCTGGCTTAGTCGAGAATGATACCCAACGCGACGCAGTCTCGCGAGCAGAGGTAAACATTCTTGACACCAAAAAAGAAACTTTCGGGATTGAGTTGGGCAACCTCTACTACGCAGCCTCGCGGTCGAAGTCGTATCGTCGAAGTCGTATCCAACTCAATACCATCCTAAGTATCCTAGTGCGGCCTAGGCCCGGCGGTAGGTTGTGTGTGCATGAGTGTAGTGTAAATGCAAGACATGCACAACAGTTTATATCAAGCAACACTTCAACATGAAAATACACCATACATTCCTACACCTCCTTGCAAAACAAAGGTTAGCAATCACTACTCCCCTTATACCTCCCAATCTGTAAGAACATTTAACACCCAAATGTTAGGGACGTACCTTGAATCTTCGCTGCCAAACAAAAGCAATTTTTCAAAAAGAAGAAAATTGGCCTAAGTCCACTAAGTGTTTTAACATAAGTCCCCAGCAGAGTCACTAAGCTGTCGCGACCAAATTTTCGAGTGTGAACGATCTAAGGTTTAGCTAATGAATTGTTAAGCCTAGACTTAACTCAGGCTCTTCCAAGCCCATACCAATTCGCGAATTAGGTTCAAGTTCTTAATATGCAATTGATTTTTAATTAGGAGTCGCCACTAATCTATTTTTGGTGGATCAATTAGAAACCCAAGTAATGGGAGATTTACTTTACTCCTACGAACCAAAGATTTAGGTTCAGGGACTTGGTTACATTAGATTTCTCTAATGCCCTTTCGGTACCATTCTTTTATTTTTTTTTAAAATGCTTTTGCAGGCAGCTTAAATTGATTTTAAATCTATTTTCCTAACATGTGATGTGATCATACGAGTGGTAAATCACCAATTTAACACCCAAGAAAACAATGAATAAATTACAGAACTTACCTCATGGCAACGAAAGCATCTGCAATGTTAGATTAGAATTCACATTAACAACCCTAGATATGATTTATAATTAACACGCAATTTCTTCTTTTTTGTTTTTAACACGCAATTTCTTCTTTTTTGTTTTTACTTATTTAATGAGGATCATGCAATGCATGCTACTAATCTAACATAAAAAGATATGACATGGTAATTTGACCTAACTATATGACGTAATAAGATGCAATCTATACTAAAAAATGGAATCAATTTATTCTAAGGCATTTTTTGGTATTTTTCATGAAATTCGGAATTAGGAAAAATGTAAAAATTATCTAGTTAGATTAAGATCCTATTTAATTTGTATTAGGAATTAGGTTGAGCCAAATCCTAATTTAAACTAAAATATTATCTTAACCCAAATAATCCTAAAATGCAATCTATTTAAGAAAATGCCTAAACTTACAATAAACAATGAAAAAAAATATTATTTAAAATTATACTAAGTGCAATTTTACCCTAATATGCAATGACGTACCAAATATGCCATAATTCTACATGACATATGCATGATGATTTTTTGTTGTTTTTCCTTTCTTCCCTTTTTTTAATTTTGAAATTAATAATTGCCAAATAATTAAACATGCAATCCAAGTTAAAAAAAAATAGCAACCTAAATTAATTGATTTGATTTTTTTGATTTTTTTGATTTTTATTTTTTAAAAATTCAAAATAATAAAACTCCTACCCTAAACATGCAAGATAACCCTAAAGCATGCAATATTCTAATTCAAACGTATTCCAAGATAAACAAAGCAATCAAGACAAGCCAAGCCATTCAAAATCACCAAAGATATCATACATTGTTCAGATCAAGGGATAATATTTCGCTAGTAAAATCAATAAATTGATCTTAAGCCTTAAATATCAAAGTATCAATTTTTGCCCGCTTAATTAATTATTTCATCTAATAGATGAAATAAAAAATTCAAGCATGGTTGCGAACCAGGTGGCATGTCATAATTTCTAATTATGCATAGGGAAATATCTCAAGTAAGAAAAAAAAGAAATAAAACAATAAAATAAAATAAACCTTACTAATAAAATAAAATAAATATACCTAAAAAAAATCTTGGCCGGTTCGCAGCTCCGGTGAGGGTTCGAGGGCATGGCGAGCAGCACATTCGACGCTGGGCAGCGACGGTTGACACCGGCAAGAGACTTCGACGTGGCAGGGCATCGGCGAGGGGCGTCGCGGGGCGCGAAGCTTGCTGTCAGGCACCGGAGAGAGGCGAGCAACGACGGTGTGGGCTCTGGCGATGTCGAGTCGTGATAGGGACAGCAGCACGGCAACGGCTGAGCGTTGGGCCGAGGCGAGCAGGGGTGCTGGGACTTCTGGTGCTGCAGATTGGCGACGCAGAGGCAGAGCAAGGGCGCTTGAGTCACAGCTGTTGCGGGGGATCTCAGATCGGCGGCGACTAACAGATTCGGACGAGGCAGGGGAAGCAGTGTTGTCACGGATCGGCTTCGTGGGCTGCCGGTGCAGCGGCCATCGGCGTGAAGAAACGAGCGGCGGTCAAGGGTTGAGGCACGGTGTTGCACGTCGAGGAGCAGATCTGGCGAGACGACGATGGCGGAGGTGCAGTGACTAGTGCAAGGTAGTGGCTTCGCGGCTCGGGCGGGGAAGTGAACAGGCAGGTCGGCGCGAACTCACAGGTGAGTGGGATCTCCAGTGACTGGCAGGGCGGCGACAGCGACGGCAGAGCGGCGGCGGAGACGTGAAGGTGGCTTGTGGAGGCAGTGCCGGCGCGGTCATCGGCGCAGGCAAGGGCAGCCCTGCGAGGAAGATGAACAGCCGCGGTTCCCCTCTTTTTTCTTTTTCTTTCTTTCTCATGTCACTCACCAATCACTTCTCTTTCCCCTCTTGCTTTTTTGGACATGAGTTGAATTCCTCACCAATTTCCTATCTTCTTTTTTTTCTCAAAAATTTCGAAATCTCTCCCCTAGTCACGAAAAATGCAACTCTCTTTTATAATGATTCTAGACAGCCGCTTTGTATGGTATTTTCCGAGTTTCTATCTTCTGTCGCATTATATCAAAGCTATGAATCGGAGCGTGATTTTGCAATCAACTCAATTTTGCTCAAATTTCTTCCATTCTGTAAAAATTCTTACCCTTTATTCACTTGATTTTTAAATTGCTTCTGCATTTAACAAAATCCGAATATTCATCAGAATTTTAAACTTCCATGCATAATCAATCAAATCAATTTCCCATTTTTTCATTTTATTTATTCTGATGCATTTTTTTAGGGGTTAAAATTATTCCCTAATTTTTATGTAAAAAATCAATAACTAGGTCACCAAAATTTAGGTGTCAACAAAGGTTTTTCACTATTGTTTAAGTGATAGCCATAAAGAAGTTAGTAGAGACATAGTAACAAGAGAAAAAGATAAAGCAAAAAATCTGGGGGCTCGGGGATAAATCTGATTTACATCAAGCTGACATCGGAAGTCGATTCATGATCTGATTGAGTTGAAATCTTGTCAATATGTTCGTGGTGCACTCTTTTCGAATTTGGATGGTTTGATTTTTGTTTAAAGCTCTCTACACCAAGTTTTTCATAGATTGATCAAAACTTGCATTTTGTTATCAGATTTATCCTTAATCTTTTGTGAAATTTATGCGTATTTCCAAGAATAACGTTCTTGAGATCTTTGCTACTATTTACCTCTAGTTTTTACTAAAGAAAAACTTTGCTAACTTGATTTTGTTCATAGTGAAGATTTTTGGGTGAACTTCAATCCCGTGGCTTTTTTATCTTTTGACACCGAGGAGATTTTCCATGTAAAAAATCGCATTGTGTTTGCATGATTAATATTTATTTTGCTTTATTATATTGATTCCTATTAGGTTTACACGAGAGGGAAGATTATATTATTCCTTTGCGTTAATCCGATATTATTCGAATTGTTACTATTCTCTCATCAGGTACGAAAGTCGATTTGTATGTGATATATCTCTATCAATTTTGAGTATTATTTTCGTATGAATTATGGTTATGGCATAGTCTAATTTTTGGGCATGGTCACAATGAGCATTGATGGACATTTTTCGACCATAATGTTGATTTGAAGGACCTTCAGTGAAGCCCAATTTTGGGAGGAGGAAGTCGAAGAGAAAATGAATGACTTGAAAGAAGATGAGAAGAAATTTGAATTTGGGAATGGCGATAGTTGTAGGGGGAGAAAAATTGCAAATATTGTTCTTTCCATTGTTTGGAACAAGAAGGAAAGCAAAGAGACTTGGAAAAGCTGATTGTGTGAAAAGCCCAAAATGTTCTTTAAAGCCTATAATGTCGCTTCCCATTCTTGTTCTCTTTGTTTTCATAGCTATTAAAATGGAAAATTACCCAAACTGGCACTAAATCTAATATATAAATGTTGATTCAATCCTAAACTTTCTAATTTTACTAATTTTGTCCTAAACTTATGTGTGAAATTCTAATGTAGTCTTTTCAATCAATTTTTTCTAGAAGACGCAGATGTGGCAATCCAATCATTGCCGATCATTCTGTATAACACACTACCACATTAGTGATTTCTGGTAAAAAATAATTGAAATGACTACATTGAAATTTCATATAAAGGTTTAAGATTCAATTAACAAAGTTAAAAAGTTAAGGGCTGAATTCATATTCATATAATAGATTTATGACTAATTGGACAATTTCCTAAATCATGGCTTAGTCAATGAAAGATCATCAATTTAGACTCTAACAGCGAAAAGCAAAAAATAAGTCTTTTGGTTAATTGTATTTAAACTAGGGGTGAGTGGTTCTGGCTTTCATAACTTAGAATATACCCATTGGAACATACTCCTTATAGATTTAAAACTTGAAACTTACCCTGCATACCTTAGAATATGAAATCTACCTTGTCACAACTTCCAGATTGGTTTTAGGGTACCTAGGAACTAGCCTTTTTTCTTTCTTTCTTTTTGTTTCATTTTCAGTTAAGTAAAATAAAAGTGAATGCAACAAAAAAAATTAAAATTTCCCATTGTAAATAGTAATCATCCATAAAAGATGAAGACGTGAAATAAAATAAACAATAAAGGGTTCAAACACGTTACATAAAACCTAAATTATAAAACTTCAATTATCCACTAAAAAAAAAATCCATTTGCTGAAACTCTTCTTGCAATTGTTGTGAGAATTAAAGTTGCCCTCAGGATGGTCAAATAGAGAGGCCTCCCTAGATATAAGACGGCCAAAAAGAGGTCAAGCACTATGTTTCAATCCAGCAAGGGAGCTCTTTAGCAAGCAGCAAAAGACTAGATGATCAAAATTGTAACAAGAGGACAAAATAAGCTTCAGAGTGCTTCAAGTAAGGCCGTCAAATGGGTGGGTTAGGTCGGGTTTGGGTCGGGTTGAAAATGGTCCGACCCATATTGACCCATTTAACCCGTTTTAACCCATTTTAATGCAATGTAAATTTGATGACCCATACCCGACCCGACCCATATTATTGAAACACATTTATATAACTCAATTTAGTTACTTAAATAAAAACTTCACACCAAATTTAAAAAGTAAATAAAAAAATGTGAAAAACCTTTAAATTGAAATACTTTTGAAGAACTCTTGATAAGAAAAGGTTTGATGAGCTAATAATTGACATGAAAATAATATTTGCTTATTAAAAATCTTCTTGAATGTGAGAATGCATAGCTTCTTAATTGTGATTGTTTTTAATTTTGGTTGATTTCTTGATTTTAGTTCACCAAGTTAAAAATTACATTATGATGTTTAGAATTTCTATTTATCAATCTAAACGGCATCAAGCTTCATCTAAAAGTATTTCTCTAGTATGTATATGGATATCTATCTACCAAATATCATTAAAAAAAATCGAATTTTTATTATTTTCAATTTTTTTGAAATTATTATTATTTATTTTCTTTTCTCTTTTCTTTCTTTTTCCTGCTCCTTCTCCCTTGTTACTCCATCAACAATGACCAGTCAAGCCGCAGTCCGGCGAGATCAAGGCTCTGCCCGCCCAAGTGAACTTGAGCTGTCGAGCTCCGTCGTGGCCGATGAGCTTAGGGCTCGGCCAATCTAGGCAAGCCCGAGCTTTGTTGTGGCTGGCGAGCTTGCGGCTCGCCAGATCCAGGCTGTCACGCCCCGATCCTCCAAGCGCGTGCCCATCCTTCTCTAGTCGATGAAATTTTGTGACTTCCCAGGATGAGTCGCCAACCCTTTCTTTTTATTGTACACACGGAAACGAAAATATATCCCCTGACAGTGATCATCTCGAGATAGAAAAGCAAGACAATAGATTCACAAACAAACATGTTTTTATATATACACTGAGTCATGTACAAAAGTCTATGGCCAAAAGACTACAAAAGACTAGCCTTCCAAAAAGAAGCGGTCCTAACTAACCTATGCTTCCGATCACCTCCTCTCAGTTCCAGGTCTTCCACTCAACGACCCTGAAAATGGTTATACAATAATCAGTGAGATAACGTCTCAGCAAGTATATGCTCTAAACCCCGATTAGGAGGGAAATACGCCCAGAAGCGTACTAATCATGCAATCATACAATCACAGAGCCTTACCTTGGCCTCAGATCCACTCTGCAGGTCAATACAATTCAAATACTCAATTAAACAATTCAATTCAAATCCACCATCAATCAAACGATTCATTCGAGTCCATGTCATCAATGTCATTCATAAATTATGTCGATTCGAACACTGCTCACCTAAGCTAAAATAGATATACGCATATATCATTGCTCCCCAGAGCTGATGTCTAAAATTTGCTTACCGAAGCTGCTAAATCAAATAATACTCACCGAAGCTGCTAGATCACTATTACTTGCCGAAGCTGATATCTAAAGTGTTCACCGAAACTGCTAAAGATCTATATTGACGTTAATGCTCCCCGAAGCTGTTATAGATCTATATTGCTCGCCTAAGTTGATTTGGTACTTAAAGACCACTTTCGGTGTCAATTCCCAACACTCGGTATTTTTCCAATTAAAATACCAATATATCACAATCATCACTCAATTCGACAATACAACACTTAATTGTAGAAACTAAATACATCATTGCGATCAGCTTGAAATTCTATCAAGCGGCTCTCCAGGTATAATTTCCGGGAAACATTAACTAATTAATAATTATTAAAATTAGGGAGAGGTTGGGAGTTCGAAGCCCCTGCAACGCAAGTTGCAGAGAGGCTGGTGGGCCATTAGGTGATTGACGCTTGGCGCCGGGATGGTGGTCTCCTCGCTAATGACACCTAAGGGTTTACGTGGCGGCTGTCAGCCAAGGTGGTTCCTCCAGCATAAAATATATATGTATATATATATATATATATATTAAAATTAATTAAATAATCGCAATTAATGACCATAAATACTAACCAAGGCCAGAATTACTAAATTAAATACCAATACGGACCCGGAAAATTCCTGAACCCTTCTAGATAAATAATAAAATTAATCTAGGCCTTAGCTAAACCATGCTAACCACCTAACACGCTTAATTAAATAATTAAATTTCTAATTTAATCTAACTAACCACCTAATTCCTAATTAAATAAATCTAAACACCCCTTAAATGTCATTAGCCTACTAAGAAGAGTTTAGAGCATAAACTCACTGGTTTATTGTAGAAACCAGTTCACCGTGATGACGACGCGAAGACGGCTGAAATCCAAATTTTCGGCGGCATCGGCGGACACACAGGCCGGGCTCAAAAGCCTTGCAAGCCCACAGCAATTGCTGGGCTTGGTTGATGGGCTTGGGCCTGCTTCTTGGACTTCAAGTGGGCCGAAAATTTGCTGAAGGTGGGCTGAAGTCGCGAGCTTAGCTTGCGGGCTGCTAAGCCCAACTAACAAGCTGAGATGTGGGCTGCTGCTGGAAACACTGAACTGGGCCGGGCTTCAAGTGGCTGACTCCTTGGGCTGCTGCTGCACACGGTTTGGGGACTGGGAAATTGCGAGCTGGGCCGAGCGGAGGCTAAACTGCGAAGAAGCAGCTCCGGTGGGCCTCGCTGCCTTCGTGCGAAACTGAGGGAGCGCGTGGCACGGAGCTTGGGAAATGCTTCGGTCAACGCCAGGGATTTTGCTGAGGAGGGATCCACGGTAATTGACTCGTGGACGTGGTGAAAGATGAAGCAAATGGTGGTGGTAGACTTCGTGAGTGGGCTGGCACGCGGCAGAGGGGACAAACCGAATTGGAGAGAGGGCGAGCTGCTTCGTTGGACTGACTTTGCGCAGCTGGAACAAAGGGAGCCGTTGATGGCGTTGAAGATACTGCAGTGTCGACCGATGGACCTGAAGACGCGGACGTGAGCTGGCGGTGGGGATTCGGTGGTCGTCGCTGGATTGGAGGAAGCTGCGTCGGTCTTTGCTGATGATTGACAAGGCTTCAACTGTTGACTTGGGGATTTCGGTGGAGATGCTGACCGTGCGGGGGCGTGGGCTTGGCTGCGGTTTGTGGCTTCTGTGGCCGTGAGAGAGAGTAAGTGGAAAAGAGGGGCAGACGGTGGCTTCGTGGAGGAGATGGCCAGCAAGAGAGAAAGAGAAAAATGAAGAAGCTGCGGGCGGTCTTCGACGAAGCTAGCTGAAAAGAAGATAAGGCAAGAGCAGCTGGCACCGGGGAAGGAGACGTGCGAGAGGTTGGCGACGCAAATGGGAGGGTAGCTGGTCAAGACTTGTTGAAGACGCCACGGTTGGGGAAAAAAAATCAACAAGCCCAATCCACTTAATTAAATGCATGTCCCATATTACTTTCCAATCATTTAAGTCCATAATAAGTCAATTCCAAAGCGCCGAATTTCATCACATAAACTTCAATTTCTTCTCTGATTCTCTAAGTCAACGTCCAAGTTTGCCGAAGAAAAATCCCATATAATTTTCTATAAGTCTCTGACACTCAAAGGCTCAGCTTGGAAGTCCAAATTTCTTTTAATTTGGCCCGTCCAAATTTCCGCTAAATTTCCGCAACGTCCGAAACAGTTTTCCTTAAAAATCCCGGAATCTCTGAAAATTCCCTGGAGGATTAGTTAACGTTCCTAAAATAGATTATGACACCACAGAATTTTCAATTTCTGAAATCAGGTTCAAATTCTCGATTAATTTCACTTCGGCACGCTTTTAGCGTAACCTGGTCTACCGAGTCACTTTTAGAAATTTTTGGTACAATTGACCTATGATCGATTTATCTCGAGTCACATGTACATCTTCGACACATTAGCGACCATCGGTTGTCATGAAAATCTCAATGTTTCAATTACAAGTACCGAGTACCAAAACGATAAAAAAAAAAAAAAAAAATCGGTCTAGTGCCGATCGATGAGTATTTTGTAACCAGGTGGAACCACCCATATTTTGATTACATATCTCAGTTGAATCAACCTATCTTTGATCTCTGATCGATTTCGACAGTGCCATAATGATCTCAGCAGATGAACACAGTCGAGCGATCGATTCCTGGTCAAATTCTCAAGTCTAATTGCATTTAGATTCCTTAATCGCTTCCCTAGTTAGTCCAGTTATCTCGTGAGTGATCAGCTTAGAGAATAGCATTATCAGCGTGTTGATGAAAGGCCCGATTTATTTAATCGAAAACGAAATCTGAAAATTCAGGCTGTTACACAAGCGAGCCTAAGCCTAGCCATGGCCGGCGAGCTCGCGGCTCGATTAATCCAAGCAATCCCAAGCTCCGTCAAGGCCAGCGAGCTCGCGGCTCGCTAGATCCAGGCAAGCCCAAGCTCAGCCAAGGCCGGTGAGCTTGCGGCTCACCCAATCCAGGCGAACCCAAGCTCTGTCGAGGTTGGCAAATGCACGGCTGGCCTGAGGCCGACAAGCTCGAGATCGATGACGAAGATGGTGGCGTGACGGCGGGGTAGGCGATGGCTACAATCGGTTGGGATCGAAAAGGAAATGGGGTGCTCTACTCATCCAAAGATTTGTAGTCATGGAAGGAAGAGAGAATTGAGGCAGAGCCTCTACCACAGAGCAGGAAGGCCATGGGTTCAAAGTGGGTTTCCTAATAACCCATTCAGACCCATTTCTTTTCTCGCTTTATTTTCTAAGACTCATTAATAACCTATATTTAACTTTCACTTGACTTATATATGACCCATTTTGCCAGCTCTAGCTTCAAGACAGCAACCCAATCTACACTACTCCCACCTTTCGGCACAAGTCAACAAGAAATATTAGTTAGTGCCGTTCATGTTATGACATTGCCGGGGACAAAAATATAGCACAAAAAAGACAACAGATGCAAGCTTATAAATTTTGTCAATCAATATTGTACCGATTTGATTCTTGATTCCAATTCCTAATAAATAGGGAATCAGGAACCAGACCTGGTCTTCCTAAAACCTAAAACTGGACCGATAAAACTCATTTACATCAAGAGGGAGCATAGTTCCAAGGTGGAACAGGACTAGTTTTAATTCAAACCTGCTAACTTGGCATCGTATTCAATTCTAATTATTCGCTGTCAAAGTGCCAACAGAAAGCGTGTATGATATGCCTTTTTTCCTCTGACCCTGAAAGAAGAGCTCCTGATTTCTACTCTGTAGCTTCCCTGGGAAGTTGTTTCCGTTTCTCCTTTTGCTTTTCCCTCTTCCTCCTATAGAAAGGCCGAGGCTTCCGACCCACCACTACCTCCAGGTTGAAGGATCAACCACATTCGACGCAAGTACTGGTGTGAAGTACCTCGGAATCTTCCCAACTTCGGTAATGTAAGAAACCCTCCTCCTCCTCCTTCGCAATTAGAGTGAAGGCTTAGGAGAAACATCTGTGTTGTTTGCTGAAGTTGATCGTGCAGAAGCAGCAGCCGATGGATGCACAGAATGACGTGAATCGGGGAGAATCCAGGTGGACGATCAGCAGCTTCAGTAGGCAGTTTGCACGGAAGCTTTACTCTGAATCGTTCATAGTTGCTGGGTGTAAATGGTACTTCAAAGTTTCTATTTATAAGTTTTCCTATTTTTGCATCATTTCTAGATGATCGCGTGTTCGTCCAGTTGCCAAGTGATTTTTGCGTCATCCGATCCTTTTTGAGCAGGAGAATTCTGGTGTACCCCAAAGGGGATTGCTCGACAAACCATTTGTCGCCATACCTCGATGTCATCTGAGATGTTGCCAAATGGGTGGACCAGAAATGCCAAGTTCAGCTTGGAGTGTGATCGATCAAATCAATAATGCTCATTCTCATAGAAAGAGTTTACTCCGAATTGGATTGATTTTTATTGGAATCTCTTCTTTTTAATGTGAGCGAGTGATTGGTTTCTCTACGATTGATTGTGCATCTAGATTTTAAAAGATCAGTGTTATAACTTGAATAAGGAGAAGAGTTTAGATGATGAAAGAATAGGTAAGAAGAAATGCAAAGAATATTGAGCTGAGTGAGAAAATAGCTTTCCTGTATCTCATTCGTTAAACCTCTCCAAGGCAGGTGAGCTTCTAACATGTGCACACAACAACCCGATGTTACTGATTAATGATTTCGGCAAGTTAGTTTGTAAGCAACTGGTCCAGTGGATGGAGAAGTTGGGGCTTGACTGCATCTAATGTGACCAATATGTCGGTCCAGAAAAAAAGAGAGGAGCCACAATTTAAGTTTAAGATGGTTATGTCTGGTGGTGTTAAAAATGTCTGTGTATTGTCAGTTTCATTTTTGTATGAATTTGGGTGTCTAAGCTGATCACAGGGAGGTGTTTGCTTCTTCTGTTTTAAATATTTTGCTTGACATACAATACGACATTCTAGTTCTTCATGGTTTCCCATGTTTTTTCCACATGTTATGCTTTGGTGTTGTAAATAAGTTTTTGAATTCATCACCGTCTCCTGAATTCTGCAGACATGCTATCACGTCCCGAACCGCGAGCGAGTGAACATCCCTTAGCGGTTGATTAAATTGCGATGTCTCAGGATGCATCACCGACCCATCATTTTTATCTTTCAATTAAACGCATGTGAAAGCGACTTAAATAAACACCTAGTCAATCAACAATCCAAAGATAGTAAAACACAACAAACAATTTCCAAAAGTCGTACATTTATTTATCCACTTGTTAACCCAAGGAGTTTAACATTTACATGCCTACAATAAAATATAACTCCTACACAACCTATGAGCAAAAATGGGTCGGAAAGGTTAGGGTTAACTCTAGTTTCACTAATGGCAAGGCCAGGCAAAAAGTGTCGCATCTCGCGCCCACCACATCCGTACTTAGCAGATTTTCACGTTACGGCCCTGAAAATGGTTAACAACAATGGGGTGAGATAAAATCTAAGCAAGTCAACTTCCTAAACCTCGATTAAGACGCAAATTTGTCTCAAAGGCAGCTTAATCATGCAACAGCATACAATCTTACCTCGCCTTGACACACCCCTGCATATTAGCATGTCACATATGCCATTATCAATACAACGAGCATAATCAATAATCAAAACACATAACTCTCAAGTCCTGATTATAAGGTAAAACCTATTTTGGCATGTCTCACACCATGTCTGACAGTTTTACCCTATAATCAAGTGCAATACATCATAATCATTTACATGTGTTCCAATTATTACGACCCCTCGGGCCACGGCCAACATACGAGTTGGCGGTCTTTCGGCATGATCGAGCATCGTTCCGCCCCATCGGGCACGGTAACGTCTAGAACCCTCGCCTAGCGACATTCTATAAAGGAGCATCGGTCCAGCCTCAACCGTGACTTGGCATCCGGACCCTTGTCAAGCATCCGATAAACATCGGGCATCGTCCCCAAACCCCCATTGGGTGACAGGTTCAATTAAATGACCACACAAGTACACCAACACTCAAGCCAATTTTTATCTTCCATCAATTAACCCAATCTAAAAGAGTTCGTGCTTAAATAACAAACCTTAGAAAATCTTTATATTTAAACGGTAAAATAACTGCACGTGGTCACATATTTAAAATCAACCCATCAAACTTTGTGCACTTTCATTTTAAAACACTATTGCCCCTTTTATTACGTAAAATACGACGTCCAAACACAACACCTCAAAGTTTGTTATTTTTTTACCAATAAACCATCTTTGAAAAATAGCATTTAAAATACATGATATGGACAATCAACATCATAGCATTACATACTCAAGCGATCAAAATTAAGTGTAAATTCATCCAACAAAACGAGCATAAAATTCTATTTAACGACTAATCTATCATTAGTTACATTAATCGCAATTAATTAGACTAATTATGATTAATTAAGCTAATTATAGTTAATTAAGCCAAACTCAATTAATTAGCTTAACTTTAATTAATTAAAAATTAATTGACGTTAATTAAAATAATTACGATTAAATAAATAAATTACAACTAATTAAACTAAATCCAATTAATTAATCTAACAATGATTAATTAATCTAATCGTAATTACTTAAACTAATCGCCATTAATATTAAATTAACCACCCCTAAACGTAATTAACGCCCTAATTGATTAGGAGGTTAACCAATTTCCGGCGACGGCGAGCTCGCGGCGACGGCGAGCTCGCGGCGACGGCGTCGAGAACGTGACGCTCGCGACCCAACCGGAGGCTTGACGGTGGCGGCGGCAGCTCTTGAAGCTCATGGCCAAGAGGGAGGGGGGGGGAGGCTCGGTTCGGGCAGTGGTGGCGGCGGCTCGAGGCAACGGCGGCACGGACAGCCGAGCGAGCAGCAGCAAGAGGCAGTGATGGTGGCTTGGGGACTGTGGCGGTGGCTTATGGCGGCGAGCGGCCGCACAGACGGCGCGACGGCTTGTCGGGCTCGACTGCGAGACGGCTCGTCGGACGAGCGGTGAGTGGTGGTGGTTCGGCGGTGAGGACGGTGAACGGCACGGCTCCAAGCGGCGGACGGAGGTGGCGCGGTGGTGAGTAAGGCGGCAGCAAGGGAAAGAAAGAAGAAGAAGAAGTGGGGTTCGGTCGAGAGAGGGGGGAGGGGAAGGAAGGAAAAGAAGAGAGAGGGAGAGAGAGAGAGATGGCGCGGTGGTGAGTAAGGCGGCAGCAAGGGAAAGAAAGAAGAAGAAGAAGTGGGGTTCGGTCGAGAGAGGGGGGAGGGGAAGGAAGGAAAAGAAGAGAGAGGGGGGAGGGGAAGGAAGGAAAAGAAGAGAGAGGGAAAGGAGTGGCAGAAGGGTGGCGTGGGGAAGGAGGGAAAGAAGGAGAGAGAGAGAGAGAAGGGGAAGGGGGAATGGATGGCAGAAGGTGGGGAGGAAACGTGAGGGAGACGAGAAAGAGGAGAGAGAGAGAGAGAGAGAGAGAGAGAGAGAGGAAGAAGACAAAAAGAAGGGGAGAAAAGGAAGGGGGGGGACGTTACACATGCAACATAATTTCAATGCAAGAGTGAAAAACTGGGATTTCACAAGTTTCATTCCATTGAATGAGCTTCATTATCGTACTGGGGGATACCGTGTAAATGACTCTTTGGTGATTAAAGCCAAAGTTTGCGTCTCAACAGTTCCTCCAGTGAATATTCAGCCAGCTAAACCAACTGATGAGTTTGACTCCTATTTATCTGGCGTGGGGGAACTCATCAATGCTGATGAGACTAACGGTGCTCCTGTAGGATCAACTTCGTACCCTCAAGATAGTGCTTTGATAGCTGAAATTCGCAGCTTAGAAGAAGTTGAGAAGGCTAAGCAGTATCTCTTTAAATTGAATATGAAAGAGAGGCTATCTGATGCACTAACAATTTTAAGCTCAGCCAGAATTGGATTACCATAGGAGCAACAATTAGCAATTGAGTCATTTCAGGCAAATTTCAATGATTTCACTTCCGACTTCTTAACATTTGAGCAGGGCAATGCTGAGTTTGAGCTACAGAAACTACAAAGGGATGAAAGGTTCTCTGCTATGAAGAAGAGCCACGAGACCCACATCTTGTATAAGCAGTTAATCGACAACCTTGGCACGGAAGAGGAAGAGCTCAGGAGAAAGACGGAGGAAGTGAAGTCTAGGAGGGAAAGCTCCTCTCAGACTGGGAGATCTTGCTGGTCGAGTGTGAAGAAGCGAAGTCAGACTATAAAGATGAGCAGAAGAAAGTAGCAGAGGCTGAGGAAAAGAAGAGAATAGCCGAGGAAAGAATGTCTAGATCAGCCACTGCTAGGTCAAATTTGAAGGCTCGATTTCTGCTAATATTATAAGGCTATGAAGCAATTGTTCACTTAAAGTATGAAAACTATCTTTGGCTTGACTATTCGTTGCCCAATCTTCAGCAGAACAATTGCTTAGAAGGGCTTATGTGGTTTATTCCATATCATATTAAATTAGTCAGCATGTGAGCCAAATACATACATACATACATACATACATACATACATACATACATACATATGCCAATACAGTCAGCGTTTGATGTCTTCATATGATATGCGCGGTCATCGAGCGTTTTGCTCTTGGAGCTTGGACATTCTCACAATTCTGATGTGCTTTCCCAACCGCTGTTCTATGAATATGTGATGATCGAGTCTTCTCTTCACGTAAAACCTTCCTGATATGACTCCGCCTTGGTTGGATCTAGTGATGAGGGAGTTAACATGTATCCACATCTCATGAAGCAGAGCCTATGGACTCCGTTGCAGTCTTGAGATTTTGTATTAGGAGAGTTTACCCTGTCATAAGTAAGTGATTTGATCCCTTGCAAATGAGCTCGGACTGAAAAAAAAAACAGGATACTGTCTAATGGTTAGGAGTGTTCTTACTGGGAGAGCCACAAACAAGTGGCTTTTAAGTTGGGAAAGTTATTGGTAGGTACAGAAGAAAAATAATTGATGCTTTCAATTTGTCAAAACAAATAGCATTGAAAGACATTTTAGACATTACTATAACATAATGAAATAAGCTACAGCAGTCTTGCTTTATGGGCCCTGCCTAGAGCTTTTGTCCGAAGTAGAGCTTTTGTGTGCAAGCTAGAGGTAGACTCGAGTCATAAATTCATAACAAATGTAAAAATCATAGTAGACATAATAGTGGCATTCGACAAGTCGCCGTAAAATGATGACCACATATTTTGTAAGAGAAAAACTTGTTGACGTTCTGTCCAAATGAGGAGATGACTTTTTTAGTCTTGTTTGGTTAATATACCACATCTAGATGTAGACCATGTATACAAGAAAAGAGGAACCTTTGAATTTAGGAAACATCATGTGATTAAGACCGTTGAAAGAACAATCTCATAGTGGAAAATGTTGCTTTCAAAAGGAATGTGGAATGATCATAAAGAAAGGAAGTTCTATTATTTAGATATAGGGTTAGTCAAAGATGCTTTAAAACCCCAACAAGGATTGAATTAAAATACTTTTAATTGTTATATGCTTCTTGTCGGCATAATAAGTTCACACACTCTTCACTAGGAACTGTAGAATCCACAATGTGATGGATTTATATTTTTCAGTTGCTATCCAAATTTTAGTGTTTTAACAAAAGAATCCAATTGCTATGAGAAAATTAGCAGCACAAATAAAAGCCTCAAGATTCCATACGACAGAAGGATCTTAGAATTAGATAATAGAATCTATTACAAGGTCACGTCACCAACAATTGATCCAACAGCACAAGTTAGATTCAGACAAAGGAGAAACCTTTGTGCTATGTGCAAATTTGATGAGGAAAGAAAAACGTTGTAGTGCCAAAGACAATTAGACATAATAACAATCAACTTCCACAAAAACTGGATTTCCAATCAGTAATTGTTTAATCACCTCCAAAATAATGAAGAAGTTGAAAAGACTATTGTGTTGCGGAATATGGACAAGCAAATCAGATAAAATAAGTTAGAAGGAAGGAAAGGGAACTGGACACCGAATTTATGTGATTCGGTCCAAATATCGGAACCTACATCCACGGAGAGAACAGTACGAAATTCCAACTATAGAAACAAGCGATACACTAGAGAATACAATCACTTGAGTACTCAAATATATTATCAGTGTTTTCCAACCCCAAATTACATCTAAATAACTCACACTGTGTTTAGCCCATCATAATTCCTAATGAAACATCACTCAAGGAATTAAATAAATTCTACTAACAAGAATTTAATTGACTAAAATACTCGGGTGTAATTATAAAGAGAAAATCCCTCACCTAAGAGAACTCTCAGCACTCTTCTACAGTCTCAGAGCTCTCTCTCTCTCTCTCGGATACCGAATTAACTTGGCGCCTATCTTCTCCTTCGTTTCTCGCCTTTATAGAGAATCCATCTCAATGTTGCATATGTTAAGATGGGCTTCGCGCGGCTTCCTCTTTTTGACTTGGCATGAGGGAGTCATTCTCCATATGAAAAAAAAGACAAAACAAGCCCACCATTATCCATGGGCGTGCATGCACGCGCATGCATTAAAGGTGAGAAGAAAATGGATGTATGAGCCTTTCTTTCCTCTTTCTTTGACCCATGCAATGCATGTCATCATTGCACTTTTCTTCATGCACGCCAACTCCCAAGCTTTCTTGAAGAAGTCAGCCTGAGCACTATTCTCCCTTCGCACTTCAGCCGAAAAAAACAAAAGACAGAGAGCTTCTATTTACATTAAATAAAAGCAGCAATTTTGAGCTTTCCCTCTTGCAGCTGCACGCTTCCTTCTGCCCACATTTGGCATGTGCACAGTAATTAATGCACGAACAAACAAAGTCAAAAGACGATCTCCAAAATTACTCGATTTAACTTGGACTCTATTTATTCGATACATTTAAATTCGAGATATATTTTAACATATTAAATATGAAGATGGAGAAATAAAAAATAAGTTAAATAAGAGTAAATCAGTGAAAAGTTGAACATTGCAAAATTTAATGAAAGAAAACTACCTTGAAGAATTTCTTATAAAATATCTTTGATGACATCATACTCATCTATCCTAGATAAAGATCATAAGAGAATAGTTTCCAAAAAATTTAGAAACAGAAGACTGCATCCTTCTTATAGGATTGCTCCTATACTGCTAGCAAAAGCTATGTAGGATCACCATAGGACACTACAAAAGGGGGAAAAAACAGCTATTGGCAACTTCGTTAGGGGACGAACGTGCACCCTGTCGTTAGAAGTTGGTTAATTTGACAGTTTTCAGTGACTATCGCTTTCAGAGTTACTATGGCGAGAAAATTTAAGAGCATCCTAATTTGTTGTCGTACAGATATATTTTTGGCAACGTTTTCGTTTTTTATCACTCCATATTGATAATATTTCGATAGATTATGTGTCAAGAATAGTTTATTGACAAAAACCCATCATCATGAAGGCCTTAAAAATTCGGAAGCCCTGGAATCAGTCCTACTTCATTGGACAATCAAAAGCCTTAAACCACAAAATGCATGGCCTTGATAGTTTAGTACGTTTGTTTTGTAGAAAATTAATAAATTAATAAATAATAGCTTGTGTTGTTTATAAAATATAAATGAACAACAAATATTTTCATCATTTATTAAAATGTTTAGCCAATAATTTATTGTCGATAATGAAAATATTTTGATTGATTAATTATTTAGGAAAATGCTTTTTAAATCCATAATTTTCTGCGAAACAGATGGAATTTAAGGAGAAGAATATAATGCAGAGAGAAATGTTGAGAGGAAGAGGAGAGGAAATTGAGAATTCAAGAGGATGAATTTGAGTTCTTGCTGGCAAAGTCAGGCGATATGCGGCCTTTCCCACTTTTCTCTGAACGCTACTTAGGAATGAGCTTGTGGGATCGTGGAGGAGCCGGGGATCTCTGCTTGTAGGGCTGTAGCTTTAAGTATACCATGTCCTCTTCTTCAAAACACATTCCGCCCTTTTCTTATCTGCATACTGCTCCATTCGACTCTGAGGGCCTGATTTCAATCTTGTAGGAACTGATTCATTGTTTCGACATTTGAGGACGCATGAATGTCAAGCCCAAGGGCTGATGTGAAAAAACCATACAAAGCCTGAAATGGAGTTGTCTGGATGCCACTGCCAACGGTGGCATTGCACCACCATTCTGTCAAGGATAACCAACTAGCCCATCTGTTTGGTTAAGCAAGAGGCATACACCTCAAGTTAGTCTCTCGACCCTGATTTGAGTCTCTCGATTTGCCCATCTGGCTGGGATTATATCATGTCAATAGATGTAACTACCTTCCCTTCGGCCTGAAAGTTTCTTGCCAGACCGAACTTGTAAATATCTTCTCTATCACTTCCAATGCTTTGGGATAGCCCATGCAACTTATAAACGATGTCAAGGAACAACTTGGCCACCTCTAGTGCTGTGAAAGGATCAGACAAGGTCATGAAGGGGGTGTAGTTGGCACGGCGGTCCACCGCCACAAACGCACTATCCTCCCGTCAGATTTAGGGAAGGCTTCAATGAGATCCACAGTGACGTTAGTGCAGACCTAGGAAGGAATGTCCAGTGGTAGCAATAGTCCAGGGTTATCAGTGTGCTCCCTCTTACTCCTTTGCCGCACATTACAGGCTTTAACCTATTTCACAACATCCTGCTGCATCATTGGCCAATAGAACAGTTGATTCACCCTTTGATCAGTTCCCTTCCCACCAGAACAACCTCCTAATGCTGAAGCATGTGAGACAGTTAACAACTCAAAACACCATCTAGCGTACCTATATGTTTTTCACTTATAAAGAACTGATGTTTGTTGTATAGATACCTGAACAAAGGGAATGCCACTTTAACTTCAGGTGTAAGTTGCTGTCAAAAAATTTAAAAAAAAAAGGTTTAATATAATGAAAAACTCCAAATTAGTACGCATGTAACAAATTTACTCCAGACTAATTTTTTAACTATAAAAAAACCTTAAACTGATACATCTACGATAAATTTACTCCAAACTAACACAAATTGGTACATTTATAATAAATTTACTTTTAATGAGTTTCTCTTAAATTTTATTATCGAATTATTGAGTTAGATGACGCGTGTACCAATTAAAATTTAACGGAAACTAAGGAATAATAAATTTTTCACAAATGTATTAGTTTGGGTTAGGTTGGGATAAATTTATTACAAATATACAAATTCGAGATTTTTATGATAAAAAATTAATTTTGAATAAATTTGTCACAGATATATCAATTTAGAATTTTTCATGGTATTAACCTTATTACAGAAACTTCCTCGTGAAGTTAAAGTGGAAAAATCAGGAGCTTATTATTATTATTATTATTATTATTATTATTATTATTATTACATTGGTCAGAGGAGCTGTTTATCTAAAGACTTTTCATGTCATACGCGCTTTTGGTGGAAAGCCATTGACATTGACATTAAATAGAAATGAAAAACTTGAAGGGGAAATGTTTTCTCCTTCTTCTACAAATGCCCTAGACTACAACCCGTCCCCTTGAAGTCGATTAGTCAACAACATTCGAGAGGGGTACCTCATAAATTTTCCCAACTCTCTGTAATATAATAAACTCTCCTCCTGCTCGTCCTCCTCCTCCTCCATCTTCTTTGCAATTAGTGTTGGTCAAGAAGAGAAACTGGTGCTTGCCAAAGGATCTTGCAGAAGCAGCAGCCAACAAGCAGGAAAAAAAAAACATGGATGCACAGAATGATGTTAACCGGGGAGAATTCACGTGGAAAATCAGCTACTTCACTGAGCAGGACGCGACGAAACTTTATTCTGAAGCTTTCACCGTTTCTGGTTGTGAATGGTACTTAAGAATTCTTTCTTTTTATTCTTTTTATTTTTTTCCATTCTTTGCTTTGTTTATTGATGATCGCATGTTCGTCGTGCTGCGAGTGATTCTTGCGTCGTCCCTGATCCTTTTTGAGCAGGAGAATTGTGGTATTCCCAAAGGGGAATGCCACTGACCATTTGTCGCTGTACCTCGATGTCCCCGATTCTGCAACGTTGCCGAACGGGTGGACCAGAAAAGCCAAGTTCAGCTTGAGTGTGATCGATCAAGCCAATAATGGTCTCTCTATTAGAAAGGGTTCGTTCTTGAATTTGATTTATTTTTATTGAAATCTTTTCTTTTTAGTGTAAGTGTATGATGGGTTTCTCTCTAATTAATTGTGCATCTAGATCTTGAGATGGTGTTATGACTTGAAGAAGAAGGGTCTAGATGAGAAAGGAATATGTTAGAAGTAGAAAGAGAGATATTGAGCTGAGAGAGAGAATATGTTTTCTGTATTTCATTCGTTAGACCGACCTCTCAAAGGCGAGTGAGCTTCTAACATGCGCGTACAACAATCCCGAGGTTCCTGATTGAGGAATTTAGTAAGTTAGTTTGTAAGCAACTGGTCCTGTAGATGGAGAAGCTACGGCTTCACTGCATCTATATGACCCAAACATTGGTCCAGAACAAGGAGAGGCGCCACAATTTAAGTTTAGGATAGTTATGTCTGGTGGTCTTAAATATGTTGTGCATCATCAGTTTATTGACTTTTGTATGAATTTGGTTGCTTAAGCTGATCATAAAGAGGTGTTTGCTTCTTCTGTTTTTAATATTTCACTTGACGTATAATACACCTTTTCAGTTCTTGATTGTCTCCAATGATTCTTCCACATCATGCTGTGGTGTTGTGGCAAAGAAGCTTTTGAATGTCACCCTGTCTCCTGAATTTTGCAGAAACGCAACATGATTTTAATGCAACTGATAGTGACTGGGGTTACGCAAGTTTCATTCCATTGACTGAGCTTCATGATCGTACTGGTGGATACCTAGCAAATGACACTTTGTTGATTAAAGCGGAGGTCTACGTCTTAACAGTTATTCCTCTGGTGAACATTCAGCCAACTAGACCAACTGATAGGTTTGACTCCTATTTTACTGGTCTGGAGGAACTTGTAAATGCTGCTGAGACCAATACTGTTGGTGTAGGATCAAGTTCGTGCCACCAGGATGGTGCTTTGACAGCTGAAATTCCTACCTTAGAAGAAGTTGAGAAAGCTAAGCAGTCTTTGAAGGAATGCCTTTCAGATCTCTTAAAATTGAATATGAAAGAGAGGCTATCTGAGGCACTATCAACTTTAAGCTCAGCCAGAACTGGATTATCGCCAGAGCAACAAATAGCAATTGAGACATTTCGGGCCAATTTCAGTGATCTCACTTCCGACTTCTTAACATTTGAGCAGGACAACGCTGAGTATGAGCTGCATAAACTACAAAAGGCTAGAAGGTTCTTTGCTATGAAAAAGAGCCATGAGACTCACATCTTGTATAAGCAGTTAATGGATGACCTCGCCAAGGAAGAGGAAGAACTAAAAAGAAAGATGGAGGAAGTGAAGGAAGAGCTAAAAACAAAGATGGAGGGAGTGAACTCTAGGAGGAACAAGCTTCTTTCAGACTGGGAGATCTTGCTGGTTGACTGCGAAGAAGCGAAGTTGGGCTATAAAGAGGAGCTGAAGAAGTTAGCAGAGGCTGAGGAAAAAAAGAGAATAGCTGAGGAAAGAATGTCTAGATCGACCACTGCTTGGTCAAATTTGAAGGCTCAATTCTGTTAAAACTTTAAGGTTTCAAATTGGCTATGAGGCAATTGTTCACCTAAAAGTATGACTACTGTGTTTTAGCTGGACTATTTCATGGCCAATTTTTTAGCATAACAATTGCTCAGAGGGCTTTTGTGGTTGTGTGGTTGACCATGTATTATGTTAGTTTAGTCAGCATGTGTGCATGCCTGCATGCATGCATGTATGTATGTATGTATGTATGTATGTATGTATGTATTTATTAATTATCAGAATTGTGATGCACTTTCCTGACTGATGTTCTGTTCAAAGTTCTTCCATGTAAAACCTTCTTGGCTTGACTCCGCATTGGGTGGCTCTAGTTATAAGGGTGCTCCTGTATCAAAATCTCTGAGGTAAAAAAGCCTATAGATTTCATTAGTCTTGCAGATTTGTATTAGGAGAGTTTGCCCTGTCGTACGTGAGAGATTTGGCCCCTTGCACTTGAGTTTGGACTGAAAAAGACAAAGATAGTGTCCAGTGGTGAGGAGCGTTCTTACGGGGAGAGAGCCACAAGAGTAGGAAGATATCGGTAGTAACAGAAGAAAACTAATTGATGCTTCCAATTTGTCCAAGAAAATGGGAGTGGAATACATTTTAGACATTACTAGAACGGAATGTTATGTCCGCAGTACATGATGAAATGACCTGCAACCCAATGGTGTTTCCATGGGGCCTTTTATTCTTACAGTTTTTGTGCAAAGTAAACTTTTGTGTCCAAGCTAAAGGTAGCCTTGAGTCATTAATTCATTTTCAATCCGGGTAAAAGTTCGAATATGGAGTCTATTTTAAATGAACTTTTGTGGACTTGCAAGGAGGATGAGAATTTTATTTGAAGATATGCTTGTAAAGTTGTACAACCAGGAAAAATAGATGCTTTGAATGTTGATCCTACGCAATGAAAAATCAAACGATCATGTAAGATCCTGCTTCAGCCCCCTACCAGAGCTAAGTGTCATGATGCGAGCCAATTGGCCTCATATATGGGACCATATGTTACCTGGTGAGTCGATTCACCAAGCCAACCTTCCCTTCTAAGGATTGTACACATGACTTGCTTCATAGAATGCCTTATTGTGATTATGTCCCACGCATCCCTTTTAGCTTGGGCATCACATGTCCCAAGCGGGGCATGCATCTCGATTTAACACAATATTGGTTTCAGCTTGTCTTGACCATCATGCACGCTAATTGGTCCTACCTTCAGACATTTTTCACATGATATTCCTTTCAGAGATTCCTAGCATAGTTTCTAACACTACTCCCACTTAAAGTTATGCCTTTCATATCTCATCCTCATGGTTCTCCTTGTATTATGAATTTATACTTCCATGTTTTCATGGAAGCGGGAATAGCGCGACTATGAAAGTCCCCCCCACTTGATTTCAATAACGCCCTCATTATGGCCTATTTTGATGCTTCCTTGGATTTTCCTAACTATCATCGCCTCTCCTTATGTCTTACATGAACAGTGAATGCTCACCTACCAAATGCAATGCTCTTTGTCATTTCCTTGTGTACCACATGAGCATTGGCTCACCCTAGGCTTTATGCAAATAGCCTAAGCTGAAGTAATAGGAACACAATGTCTCTATCGGTCATGATCAAAACATGTTAATAGATGACATATGCAAATATGACTTCAAAATCCTACTCCAAATAACACCTATCACAGTCCAGGCTGATTGGCCTCAACCACAAGATAGTGTGGTGCTTCATGAGCAAATTCACTTAGCCAGCCTTCCTTTTTGAAATGCCTAATTGTCACTAATCGCTCCATGTCTCCCAATCAACTTGGGCACCTCACAATCTCAAGCAAGGATGCTTCTCAATTTAACATGACAATTGGTTTTCCACTTATTGTGGCCATCATTAAGAGAGGGACATTAGCTCTTATTAGTTTCACACATGTGGCAAACCCTGCCTTTGGATATCTTTCATGTGATATTCCTTTGATTAGTTAATTTCTAACATAAATTCTTTGACACCAGTCTCATGATCTTGTTGTATTGTTCATATCCCTCATGCTTTTCTCCTAGTATAATGGAGTCCACTTCCATGCACTCATGGAATCTGGAAAAGTCAAGCCATGACACTAGGGCCCAAGAGAATTGCCCCGAAGGAAAAAGTAGGTTTTGAAAAATCATAGAAACTTGGTTTCAAAAATAAGAAATTCAATAGAAAAGAAATGGAATCTTCGAGAAACAAATTCGATGGAACCATATATTTAATCCAGCAGAGTAATGATATATTCAGTTAATTTAAAATCTAGCATTAAAGGACGCTACCTTTATTTTGAAAGGGTTCGAAATCCTTACTTGGGCCCATGCTAATTCTCTTCGATCGCTGGTCATCTTGGATTTGTTATAATCGTCGAGCTTCTCCAACCTTTGGGATTTTCTTAATCAATTAAGATCAAGAGATTTGTTTCTAGATATAGATAGAGTGACAACTAAAGCATGAGATAGAGTGAATTACCTTGAGGAAAAAAATGGCAAATTGAGGGCCAAATTTATTGGTGTGAATTTCCACTCAAAAGGGAAACGCTTCCCCAGGCCTAAATAATAAAGCTAGGCATGGACTTAAAATCCGCTAGAAAATGGAGGATTGTGGCCCATGTCCATCAGGCCCCAATCCAGCTGAGAAATCATGCTGTGCTCGCTGGGCTAGAGCCGAAATTAAGCAGAGGCTGAGAGAATTCACATACTGGGCCAAGCTCGGAGACGCTTTGGGCTAAAAAAGGACACGTGCTAGGCCTGCTTGAGCCAGGACTGGACCTTGTTGCTATGTGCAAATGCTAAGGGGAAAAATGTAATGGTGCCAAAGACAATTAGATAGAATGAAATTCAAACTTCCCAGAGAGATGGATTTTTCAATCGGAAATTGTTCAAAGACCTACAAAACAAGGAAGAAGTTGAAAAGGTAAATGAATATGAAGATGGAGAAATAGAAAATAAGTTTAATAAGAGTATTTCGACGAAAAGTTGAACATTACAAACTCAATAAGGAAAAGATATGTACGAGAATTTCATACAAAATACCTTAGAGGTCATCATGCTTATCAATCTTAGGAATAGATCATGATAGAATAGTTTGTGATAAATTTAAGAAACGGAAGATCAAGTATTGCATCGTCCTCGTAAAGTTGATCCTAGGGCTGGTAAAATGGGTCATGTGCCCATTTTAACCTTTCCCTTTAAAATAGGCCAAAAAAGCTTAAAAAGAAGATTTCGTTTGAGACGGAATGAGGGAAAAAAAATGATTTGCAGTGCATCGTCCTCGTAAAGTTGATCCTAGGGCTGGTAAAATGGGTCATGTGCCCATTTTAACCTTTCCCTTTAAAATAGGCCAAAAAAGCTTAAAAAGAAGATCTCGTTTGAGACGGAATGAGGGAAAAAGAAAATGATTTGCAGAAACATGCATTCCAAGAGAAAGAAAGGTGTTCAAGAACGACGGTACGGAGAAATAGAGAAAACAAAAGTGAATTTAAAATTCTGTGAAAGGTTTCTACCAAGAGTTAAATGAGGAAGTACATATATCACTATACAAACTTATGCTACAGTAGATGGAAAAGCCCAAAGATTAATCCGTCCTCCTCTAATTGGATTAAACCTAGAAGAGAACACTAAAGCATTGCCATATAACACTACAAATGAAAAATGTTATTTGGCAATGTTTTCCTATGTAATGGACATACATTTTATTGTTATAAGATGGTTTATATGCTAAGTAGCATTGAAACCAATAAGTGACATGTGACACAATATGACACTACACTCCGACATATCATTTCTCAAAAAATAAAATATTCTAACACATCGGGACATGCTGTATATTAAACGTATATTTTTATATATACATGATAAATTATCTATTTCTTATTATTTAATCAAATTAATTTAATTCAAATTCACAAATAAATGAATAATAAAAAAATAGTCTAGAATGAATTTGCACTAAAAACATTAATCTACCATTTGTTAATATTATTCATTGTTTCAATTCGACAAATTCAACTACATTTCATTCAAATAATCCATAAAACTTGGTTGGGGAAAAAAAGCAATACACATTCCATTATTAAATTTATTTAATGATAAGTAAAGAAAAAAAATTACATTTTACCATCAAATACAACAAAAAGTCTTTAGCCCTTTATTACCTTTTTTTTATTTTTTATTTTTTACATATTTACATTTTGACACCTCATTAATTGAAATTTTAAAAAATTGACCATGTGCATGTCGGAATCATGTGTCGGAATTCCAAACTCGCGTGTCAGAAGAATTGACTGAAGACTCCTAAGAAGTATTGGTACTTCCTTATTTATATGATGGTTTTTGAAAGGGAAAATTGTTCAAAAAGTTATAAACCTATTACATTTTTGTTAATTCAATCCTAACATTTTCAATTTTTGTTAATCTAGTCCATTTGGCCAATTTTAGCCAGAATTCGCATACATGAATGCCGACAGCGCAACGTGGCACAATCATTGTTAACATAAATAAGTTTTGATAATATTTTAATATCTTTTGAACTTTTTTATTTTTTCTCTTTCTTTCTTTCCACTCTCTTCTTCCTTTTGCCGGTGGCCAGAGGCAATGGCTGGCCACCAATCATGGCTAGGCCAAGGCAGTGAGGCGTGTCCAGGTGAGGGCAAAGCTAGCCCTCTCAACGCGAGACTCGGCGAAGGTCGACCTTGCCCAAGCTAGGGTGGCTTTGCCGAGCATCAGTTAGGTGAAGGCAACACTGGGCGAGGCCAACACTCACCTAGGCAAGCCCTAGCAAGGGCTCCCTCGATGAGGCCGGCCCTCGCCAAGGCTGGGTTAGCCTTGCTTGGTTTGGACGAGGGCCGAGCTCGCCTCTCATGGGCGAGGGCTCCCCTCACCGGAGCTTGCCCTCTCTTGGTTAATATGATGATTTTTGAAGTCTCTTCTTGCTATGAAAATTATTATGGCGACAAAATTTTAAGACCATCTGGATTTTAATTCGGCACAAATATATATTTAAAGACTGTTTTTAAGTTCACATCACAATAATTTGGTAAAAGTCCCAACAGGTCGTGTTCGGGAAAAGTTTAAGCCCACCAGCACTAGAATTTTTGAGGCCTAAAAATCGGGAGCCCTAAGACTCAACCCTATTCTGCCGAAAAATCAATTCCCTCCCCAAAATGTGAGGACTTGGGAGATTGAGAAGGAGAAGAGAATGTAGAGAAGAGGAGAAGATGGGAAGTTAAAGAGATCAAGAGGATGAAATCTTTTCGCAATTTGTTTTCCCTAAGGGCCAGATGTCGATCTTGTTAGAGACGATTTACTGTTTTGACAGGTGATAAAAACATGAATGTCATGCCCAGGAGTTGGTGGGGAAAACCCATACAAATCCTGAAATGGAGGTGTCTGGATGCTAGTGCCAAAGGTGGTATTGTACCACCATTCAACCGAAGGGTACCCATTGAGTCCATCTGTTGGGCAAACTGCATTCGTCTCAAGTAAGTCTCCAAACACTGAATCTGCTTGAAGGTTTCTCCCCAAAATGAACTAGTAAAGGAATGCTATTAGAACTCGGGAGGTGGCAATTCGTGTTTGCTTGTGTTATGTTATGTCCACAAAAGCGTATACTACAAACTAGGTCAACTGGAAGATGATACGATTACTTTAATCGTGTCTGAGTAACACAATCCGAAAATTAAAGCGGGGTGAGATAACACAACCAGTGTGACACGATTAAATATCGGGATAATTAGTCCATACGATTACATGACTAACTATGAGACAAATTAGCCCGTTGACACGAAATCAACCCACCAACATAAACGTGACATGAAATGTCCTCGATATTTCTTAATATCTATTGACAAGTTGCAATAATGCATCAACAAATATCATCAAATCATTTTTTTTTAAAAGAAAAACATTGTTTTGTCAATAAAATACTGTCAATTTGAAATTCTAATGGTGAAGAGTATGGAAATTATAGCAGCTTAGTGAATCATGTCTAAACAAGTCATATACGAATCGTGTCTAAACAATTTAGATAAAAATCGTTTGAACGAGTTATAGAGATAAAATTTCGTGCTTGGTGGGTTTAACAAGAACACAATACAACGGCGTGTCACCATGTTGAAACTCGCTGACATGGCGTCATGTTCGAGATACGTGATCAAGTCGGGTCACAGATTTTCAACTCCAAAACAGGAGAAAAACAGAGCTCGTCAAGCTGAAGGCAGAGTAACTGATTGGCTTTCAGCGCGTCAGTGGAGTGTCCACCAAAAAGCGTGATTGATATGATATGCTTTTTTCGTCTGGCCCCGAATAAACCACTCCCTGCTTTTTCTACTCTAACTTCGCGGGGAAGTTCTCTGCTTTTCTTCCCTTCTGTGTATCCCTCGATCCTTCCTTCTCCCATAAAGCCCCGGGACTTCCATCATCCTATCGCCTTGCAGTCGAGGAGTCAGCAACGTTTGACGCGAGTGCTGATGGGGAGTACCTCGTGAGTTTTCCAACTCCTGTAATGTAAGAAACTCTCCCCCTCCTGCTGCTGCTCCTGCTCCTGCTTCTGCTCCTACTTCTTCGCAACTAGAGTGTAGATCAAGAAGAGAATCCGGGTCGTTTGCGGAAGTTGATCTTGCAGAAGCAGCAGCCCATTATTTTATTTTTTCTAAAAAGAAAAGAATGGATGCGCAAAGTAATGTTAATCGGGGAGAATTCACGTGGAAGATCAGCTACTTCAGTGAGCAGGAGGCGACCAGGCTCTACTCTGAAGCGTTCACAGTTGCTGGTTGTAAATGGTACTTCAAGATTGTTTTATTTTCTATTTTTCCTTTTTTTGCGGTTGTTTCTTGATGATCGCATGTTCATCGGGTTGCCGAGTGATTCTTGCGTCATCCGATCCTTTTTGAGCAGGAGAATTCTGGTGTTTCCCAAGGGGAACAACACGGATCATTTGTCGCTGTACATCGATGTCCCCAATCCTGCGGTGTTGCCGAACGGGTGGACCAGAACAGCCAAGTTTATCCTGAGTGTGATCGATCAGACCAATGATGGTCGCTCTGTTAAAAAGGGTTTGTTCTTGAATTGGATTGATTTTTTTTTTTTTTTGGAATCTCTTCTTTTTAATGTAAGTGTATGATGGCTTTCTGTCCGACTGGTTGCGCATCTTGATTTTGGAAAATCGGCGACTTGGAGAAGAAGGGTCTAGATGAGAACAGAACAGGTTAAAGGAAGTAGAAAGAGAGATATTGAGCTAGCAGAGAGAATATGCTTTCTTGATTTTTCGTCCGTTAGGCCTCTTAAGGCCGGGTGAGCTTCCATCATGCGCACACAGCTAATCCCGATGTTACCGATTAAGGAATTTAGCAAAGTTAAGTTTGTACGCAACTGATCCTGTGGATGGAGGAGTTGAGGCTTGGCTGCGTCTAATATGATCCAAATGTTGATCTAGATAAAAGAGAGGAGCCACAGTTTGAGTTTGAGATAGTTACGTCTGGTGGTGTTAAAATGTTGAGCATTGTCATTTTATCGACTATTGTATGAATTTCATTACTTAAGCTGATCATATGGAGGTGTGTGCTTCTTCTGTTGCTAATATTTTGCTGGACGCACAATACAACATTCTAGTTCTTGATGTTCTCCAGTGTTTCCTCCACATATTATGCTCTGGTGTTGTAGTAAAGAAGTTTTTGAATTCGTCGCCCTGTCTCCTGATTCTGCAGGGACGCAACATGTTTTTACTGCAAGACAGATTGACCGGGGTTACCAGAATTTCATTCCATTGACGGAGCTTCATAATTGTGCTGCGGGATACCTAGCAAACGACACTTTGATGATTAAAGCCGAAGTTTGCATCTTGGCAGTTACTCCTCCGGTGAATATCCAGCCAGCTAGACCAACCGTTGGCTTTGACTCCTACCTTACTAGTCTGGAGGAACTCATCAATGCTGCTGAGACAGGTTTTAGTGTAGGATCAAGGTTGGGCCAACATGATGGTTCTCTGACGGCTAAAATTCCTAGCTTAGAAGAAGTTGGGAAGGCTAAGCAGTCTTTGAAGGAATGTCTTTCGGATCTCTTCAAATTGAATATGAAAGAGAGGCTATCGGAGGCATTATCAACTTTAAGCTCAGCTAGAACTGGATTATCGTCGAAGCAAAGAATAGCAATTGACACATTTCGGGCAAATTTCAATGATTTCACTTCCGACTTCTTGACATTTGAACAGGACAATGCTGAGTTCGAGTTGCAAAAACTGCAAATGGATCAATGGTTAGCTGCTATGACGAAGTGCCATGAGGCTCACATCGTCTGTAAGCAATTGATGGGTGAACTTGACAAGGAAGAGGAAGAGCTGAAGAGAAAGATGGACGAAGTGAAGTCGAGGAAGGACAAGCTCTTCATGGACTGGGATGTTGTGCAGGCCAAGTCCGAAGAGGCGAAGTCAGGCTACAAAGATAAGCAGAAGAAAGTAGCAGAGGCAGAGGAGAAGAAGAGAATAGCCGAGGAAAGAATGTCTAGATCGACCACTGCTTGGTCAAATTTGAAGACTCAGTTCTGTTAAAACACTCAAGGTTTGAAATGGGCTACGAGGCAAATGTTCACTCATGTATGAAAACTGTGTGTTGGCTTGACTACTTTCGGTCAATTTTCGTAAGAAACAATTGCGAGGGGCTTATGTGGTAGATCCTATATTATGTTGGTTCAGTCAGCTTGTGGGTCAAATACATACATACTTATGTATGTCTATAGAGTCAGGTTTTGATGTCTTCATATGAGTTGCATGGTCGTCATGCTCTTTGCTTTTAAATCTTGTAAATTCTCATGATTCCGATGCTCTTTCCTGACTCATGTATTGTGTGGCTCAAATAATACCCTCTTTCTGTATCCAATCTTGCGGATTTGTATGAGGTGAATTTGCCCTCTCCTAAGTACGGAATTTGTCCCATTGAAATTGTTAAATTATGTCTCGAGTTTGAGTATTTATAAAATGCGATTTGTTTGGACAAGTAGAAGTTCGTGGGACTCCGTGAAGATTTACAAAAGAAAGTAACAAAAAATAAAAAGGGCAGCAAAGTTTTCTTCATGCGTCTGCACGAAGAGGCCGAATAAGAGAATAAGAGAATCTGTTCGTGGGGCCCAGAGTCAACACTGGGCACACGCACGCGCACACACAGGTTCAGCATGAAGTCCTCTGAGCGTAAAAGAAAGATGCCGCCAAAGGAAAGAAGCATCTGTACATGAAGCAGGCGTTGGTGGGCCCTTAACCTGGGCACATATATATAAGAACAGAATCTTTCTTTTTTGCGCTCGCGTTGAACTACCAAAAAAACCCTACGAAGCCGCATACGATCTTTAAAGTTGCAAGCCGCGCAAAGCTTTGAAGAGATACGTGAAGCCGTACGTAAAACATATTGTTTTGAGCTTGAACGCACGATAATTTTGTGCCACAAGTTTATGTCTAAGAGAGTTATTATTTATAAACACTTTGAATTTGAGATAAAATCTAGGTGTGGGAAACACTTGAGCGTTTAAGTGATTGTAAACTCTTATACTCCAATTATAGTGAATTATTTGCTGCTAGCTCTCCCTATGGACATAGATATCGATATTCGGATCAAACCACGTAAATTTCCGATGTCATTATTTTTCTCGTTAATTTTTCTGGTGATTTCGCGTTGACGTAAATTGCAAGATTCTATCGTTTCCGCATATTATATCCCAACAATTGGTATCAAAACTTAAGGTTAGATTTCTTGATTGTAATTTGAAGCTTTTGCTTATCTGATTATTATCTAGAAATTATGTTATTGCAATTATGTCTAAGAGGAAATCTAAAATTGAGAAATTTAATGAGAGCAACAACTTTATGTTATGGAGCATCAATATGCGGGCATTATTGACAACATAAGTTTGGTCAAAGCACTCGATGGTGAAGATGAGTTGCCGATTATAATGAAAATCTCTGAGAGGGTAGAACTAATGGAAAAAGTAAATAGTCGGATAATGTCTTAATAGAGGTTGCTGAGTCGGATAATGTCTTAATAGAGGTTGCTGAGATGCTGCAGCATTATGGGCAAAACTTCAAACATTCTATGTAAAAAAAAAAGTTTGAACAATTACTTATACATGTTGAAGAAGATGTTTCAATTTAGATATACTGAAGGTACGTCTATCACAACCCACCTAGATGAATTTAATAAACTCATATTGAATTTGAAGAACATCGGTAAGATACTTGATGATAAAGAACATGGCATGATGTTGTTAGCCTCTTTACCAATCATGGGAGCACTTTAATAATTCATTGTTGCAAGGGCGTACTACGATTACCTCAGAAGAGATAAAGTCCACATTATTCTTTAAAAAGTGGCAGAGAAAATTGTGGGATGACAATCTGGCGCAAGAAGTAGCGCAAGCACTAACAATTCGGGGTAGAGAACAATATCAAGAGCCTAGTAGCAGCAAATGTAAAAGCAGATCGAAATCATGTCATAGAAAGTCCAAGGGACACGTGAAGTGTTTTAAGTGTCACAATGAGGGACACATCAGAAGAGATTGTCCAAAACGGAGGAATAAAACTGACAGACAGAATACTGCAAGTAGTGTGGCAAACGTTGCCCAAGGGAGCAATAGTGATGCAGAAGCTATTTTATGTGTGATTGTTATTTTGTCTAGAGACGAACGAGTGCTAGATTCGGGGTGTTCTTATCATATGACGCCTCATAAAAACTGGTTTACTATTTACCAAACTACAAATGGTGGTAGAGTTCTTTTGGAGAATAATATAGTTTGTAAGGTTATGGGGATATGGACAATTCAGATTCGAATGCATGATGGGGTGGTGCGCACATTGACAGATGTGAGGTATGTACCCAAGCTTAAGAAGAATCTTATTTCTTTGAGGACACTTAATGACTTTGGGTGTAGGTACATCGCTAAATGTGGAGTACTGAAGATCTCTCGAAGTGCCATGATAGTAATGAATGGGAAGAAAGTTAATACTCTCTATCGTCTACTGGGAGAGATCAAAACTGGAACCGCTGCAGTTTCATCAGGTGAGTCAGACTCTAACTTGACTCAATTATAGCATATGCATTTAGGGAACATGAGTGAGGCAGGTATAATGATGCTGAGTGAAAGGGAGTTGTTGAATGGTCAAAAGAAAGGGAAGTTGGACTTATGTGAGCACTACATTTATGGGAAGCAGTACTGAGTTAAGTTTAATACAGCCATTCATTCGACCAAACGATCAATTGAATATATTTATTCAGACATCTAGGGTCCGTCTTTGGTTCCTTTGAAAGGAGGTGCTCGATATATGCTAACATTTATCGACGACTATTCAAGGAATGTATGGGTTTACTTTCTGAAGCATAAATATGAAGTGTTTGATCGGTTCAAGAAATTTAAGACATTGATTGAGATGTAGTCAAATAAGCAAATCAAGTGTCTGAGAACCGATAATGACATGGAGTTTTGTGGTAAAGATTTTATCGAGTTCTTCGAGAAAGAAGGTATTGTAAGACACCGCATAGTACTTGGGACACCATAGCAGAATGGCGTGGTAGAACGAAAGAACCGAACTTTGCTTGAGTGAGCTCAATGCATGCTTTCACATGTAGGACTTGGCAAGGAATTTTGGGCCAAAGCAATTAACATGGCGTGTTACTTGATTAATTGATCTCCATCATCTACTATTGAGTGGAAGACTCCTGAGGAAGTATGGTCGGGGAAACCTGTTGATTACTCTAAATTACATATATTCGGTTGTCCTGCGTATGCTCATGTGAGTGATGGTAAACTTAAGCAAAGGGCGAAGAAGTGCATATTTCTAGGTTATGCACATGGGGTGAAAGGCTACCGGCTGTGGTGCACTAATCCCAGATCACCCGGTTTTCTAATAAGCAGAGATGTGATATTCGACAAAATTGTAAAGAAGACTAATCATGGTGTCATAAGTGAGGTGGAGCTTTAGGTAGAAACTTTAAAGACCTCGAATGTAATTGAAGTTGAGATTATAGATGAAGCCGCAATTCTTGAAGTCAGTGATAATGAATAACCAGTAAAGCCGCAGCAGATTATAGTCGCAGATAGATAGAGAAGGCACATTAAATCACTGGTACGTTATGGTTATACATATATTACTTATGCATTGACTGTAAGTCATGAGGTGGAGATAAATGAGCCTTCGTCCTACTTTGAGGTGATGGCTAGTTTGGAATCATCACAGTGGCTAGGGGCTATGAGTGAAGTTATGGAATCACTCCATCGAAATCAGACATGGGAGCTGATCAAAGTACCCAAGAGCCAAAAGATTGTCAGAATTAAATGGGTCTTCAAACGAAAATAGGGCATTCCTAGTATCGAGGCAGTAAGGTATAAGGCGAGACTTGTGGCAAAATGATATACACAACGTGAGGGCATTGACTATAATGAGGTATTCTTTCTTGTGGTAAGACATACTTCTATTCGTGTTTTACTTGCCTTAGTTGCTTCGTAGGATCTCGAGTTAGAGCGACTAGATGTGAAAATTGTGTTTCTTCACAGTAAGTTGGAAGAGCAAATTTAAATGAGGCAACCAAAGGGATTTGCTATTTCAGGTAAGGAAGATCATGTTTGCTTGTTAAAGAAATCTTTGTATGGGCTGAAACAGTCTCTCAAGTAGTGGTTTAAACATTTTGATTAGATGAATAGCTGCGTTTATTTTAGGAAATTGGAGAATAGTTCTTTGATTTATCTACTCTTTTATGTTGATGATATACTGATAGCAGCTAAAAATATGTCTGATATCGATGTGCTGAAAAGGTAGTTAAATACTGAATTTGAGACAAGATTTAGGTGTTGCAAAAAAAATTTTGGGTATAGAGATTTTGCGTGACAGGATTGCAGGAGTTTCATGTCTATCTCAAAAGAAATATATTGAGAAGATCGTGACACGTTTTAATATGCAGTCGGCAAAATATGTAAGTACACTTTAGTGAGGCACTTTAAACTTTCAGATAAATTATCACCGCAAACTGAGGAGGAGGAGGAGCATATGTCCCGTGTTCCATATTCTAGTGTCTTTGGTAGTATTTTGTATTCTATAGTGTGCACTAAGCCCGATATTTCACAAGCTGTAAGCGTAGTTAATCATTATATGAAGCATCCTGGTAAAGCTTATTGAGAAGCTGTGAAGTGGATCCTTAGATATTTGAAGGAGATAACAAACGTGGATATAGTATACCCAAGGGACAACAATGGCAATGAGACCACTGGTTTTATGGATTCAAATCATGCTGGTGACTTGGATGATCACAGGTCTTTAGCAGGGTACATATTTACGCTAGCGGGTGGTACAATTAATTGGAAAACGTCATTATAGGATCACATTGCATTGTCTTCAACTGATGCAAAGTATATGGCACTAACCTTTGTAGTGAAGGAGGTGATATGATTACAAATTTTGCTCTTGGACTTTGGGTTAAAACTGAAAAGTATGGATATACACTGTGATAACCAATGTGTAATATATTTGGCGTATAATCCAGTTTATCACAAGTGAACGAAGTATATCAACATCAAATACCAATTCATCCAATATGTCTTAGTTAAGGGTAATGTTATTACTAAAAATTTTACTATAGCAGATAACTCGGCAAACATGATAACTTAGTCTATTCCTTTGACGAAGCTTAAGCTCTTCTTCAACTCTATCGGTGTTTGTGGAGTGTGAGCGCACGTCGGGATGTTGGAGAGCAGTATGGATGATGAACACTATAACTTAACTTTAAACATCGAATCAAGGTAGAAAATTGTAAAATTATATCTCAAGTTTGAGTATTTGCAAAATACGATTCGCTTAGACAAATAGAAGTTCATAAGACTCCGTGAAGATTTACGAAAGGAAAAAAAAAAAAAGGGGTAGCAAAGTTTTCTTCACGCGTCAGCACGAGGAGGCCAAATAAGAGAATCTGTTTGTGGGGGCCCAGAGTCAACACTTTGACTCTGAGCACTGCACGCGCAGCGTGAAGTCCTCTGAACGTAAAAGGAAGATGCCGCCGAAGGAAAGAAGTGTATGTACGTGAAGCAAGCATTGGTGGGCCCTTGACGTGGTGGGCCCTTGACCTGGGCACACATATATAAGAA
Organism: Eucalyptus camaldulensis; assembly: GCA_019915185.1. Classification (NCBI taxonomy): domain Eukaryota; kingdom Viridiplantae; phylum Streptophyta; class Magnoliopsida; order Myrtales; family Myrtaceae; genus Eucalyptus; species Eucalyptus camaldulensis. The sequence goes on from JAHSVA010000005.1 coordinate 20,286,799, forward strand.
CATAATTGTTAATCGTTCTTTTTTGCGGGCTCGTTGGACTGCCGAAAAAACCCTACAAAGTCGCACACGATCTTTGAAGCTGCAAGCCACGTGAAGCTTTGAAGAGATACGCGAAGCCGTACGTAAAGCGTATTGTTTTTAGCTTGAACAAGTGATAATTTTATATTGTGAGTTTATGTTCAAATGAATTATTATTTAAAAATACTTTGAATTTGGAGTTAAATCTAGGTATGGGAAATATTTAAGCGTTTGAGAGATTATAAATTTCGATACTCCTATTATAGTGGATTATTTGCTACTTATTCTCACTGTGGACATAAGTATCGATACTCAGACCGAACCACGTAAATTTTCGGTGTTTTTATTTTTCTCATTAATTTCTCTAGTAATTTTGCGTTGACCTAAATTACAAGATTTTGTCGTTTCCACGTATTATATCTCAACAGGAATAGAGTTTGGAATTAAAAAAAAAAAAGGCAAGAGTACCCCCTAATAATTAGGAGTGCTTTTTTTTTTTTTTGGTGGCTCTAGTGTTGGGAAGGTTATTGGTAAGTACAGATTAAAAACAATTGATGCTTTCAACTTGTCTAAACAAATAGCAATGGAAGACGTTTTAGGTTTTAATAGTGAGAACTAGAACATGATGTTATGTTCGTGGTCTTTAAGCCAGCAAGACCCTTATCCCTCCAACTCAGTCTATATCAACAACCTTCGATCTCTTCTAGAAGCAGATGATTCAGCCTGGATAGTACTAGTGGGGTCATTGTTCCATTCCAAATCATGGATAAACATTTTATTTTTTCTTAAAAGAATTTTTGATCTCGAATCGACCTCTCAACAAGATTTGAACCTAGATGCAGTTCTTTCTACTAAATAGATATCTGTGTTAGTCATATCTAAGTCTTGCAACAAAAAAGTATATAGATAAATTTACACCACCGTCAAGTAGGGAACTTTGGAGTTTGGGATTGCATAATCAAATGCAATCCAGCTCTCATTTCGTTTTAGTGAAATAAATCAAATGATGTCCATGACATTTAGGGTGCGTGCCCATTTGCCTAGAGATTCATTTGTCAAGCCTGTCAGCTTTAATACCATAAAGGTAAACAAAACCGTTCACTTTAGATTGCTTTTTTTAATGAAAACTTTCCACATCAAAGATTGCTTTTTCACTAATTAGGATCAGTGGAGAAATATTAAGTTTCCCCATTTGTTTAGATTTAATATAAAAAAAGTACTCTTTTACTTTTTAGAAAAAATATAAATTATTATTCGAATTTCGAAAATTTTATATGAATTTAGACATTCAATATTTGCATATTGTGAAGGATTTTGTAAACAAGTGTACCTTGCACTTTTGAAACTCCCAAATGAAGAATATATGTTATTTTCAATGCACATGTAATTAATAGTTACCAAAAATTGTCCAATCGATTTATTTATGATGGAAAGCTAGACCGCTCGTCTCTTTTGGGATAGTGGAGGGAAATCGAGGAGGCAAACTGAGTAACCCAAGAGCATCATGATGGATGTAAATTGATAGGGAGAATTACCAAAAAAGTCCTAAATCTATTGCAATTCTACCAATTCAGTCTTAAACATTTTTTTTGTCCAATTTAGTCCTAAACCTTTTATAATTGTGTCAATTCAATCCATCTGGCCAAAATTGGCCGGCCGGCGCTGATGTGGACATCGGCGGGGACAGCCAACCGGCGACGTAATTTTTTAATATTTTTTTAATTTTTTTTTTAAATTTGTTCGAATTCTTAAATATTTTTTAATTTTTTTTTTGCCTTATTCTCCTTCTTCTGGCCAGATGCCAGCCAGAGGTGAGGGTCGGCGAGGTCAACCTCGCCGGCCACTGGCAAGGCTTGCCCCGCCGACCACTGGCGGAGGCGAGGCGGCCGTCGCTAGATCTGGCGAGGCTCGACCTCGCCATGGTTGGGTGAGACCGAGCCTCGCCAGATCTTGCGACAGCGGCCTCGCGGTCGCTGGGCGAGGCCGAGCCTCACTAGATCAAGTGAGCTCAGCCCTCGCCGACCACTGGCGAGGGCGAGGCCCTGCCGCGCTGCGTAGTGTATTCGAGGAACCTGCGGAGGAGCTTGATCTTGTCCTTGTCTGTCCAGAGGCACTGGAACAGGGTTTTGGTGACGGTCACGGCTAGGGAGGGCCGCTTGAGCTCGGAGGGGGAGATCGTGCCGACGATCGGGGGGACGGGGGAGGCGGTGGAGCCGGCTGTTGCTAGGCGAGAGGAAGGAGAAGAAGGCCAATATATATATATATATATTTAAAAAATATTTAAAAATTCGAAAAAAAAAATTATTTAAAAATTACCTCGTCGGTCGGCTGTCCCCCGCCGGCGTCCACGTCAGCGCCGGCCGGTTAATTTTGGTTGGATGGATTGAATTAGCACAATTATAAAAGGTTTAGGACTAAATTGGACAAAAAAAAGTTTAGGACTGAATTGGCACAATTGCAATAGGTTTACGACTTTTTTGGTAATTTTCCCAAAATTGATACACGATTGTTGTATGCAGTATCTGAAGGCAGACTCGAAATGATTGAGGACTTACGGCGTGATGTCGAAATTAACCTTTTGGAGAGCATGCGGTATGTTTAGAAGCCTGTTGGTGATTTTCCCCCCTTTTTTCCATACATTGTATTTAATTATTTAGTATGAGCTAAAGGGCAGAAATCCTATACCAATCAATTGATCAAATGCGCTTAATTAGAAACTACTTTTAACGAACAAAAATTTATAATATCTAGGATGAATAGAATTTCTAAGTTATTGAATGTTTTTCATTGCTAGTATCAACTAAACCAAGTTTCGTTTTATTTGCTCAGATTTTATGGGCTTATCTATTAATTAATTAACCTTTTGACCAGATGTAGTGTATATCCTCTCTCATGTGTAATTAGTATATTGAAAATCAAATTATTTCCTAGACACTAGTTAAGAAAACCCTTTAGTAAAACTTTCAAGTGTCCCTCTCCTATAATGTGTAATGGCAAGTATGATTCAGGTTTTCTTTTCGGTCGGTAAGTATGATTCAGGTTAAAAGATACCTTAGTAGAGCCATCGATAAATTTCAGGTCAACATTGACCATTTCAGTTCTGACTTTTTAGCCTTCGAGCAGGCCAATGCCGAACCCGAGCTGGAGCGACTGAGGAAGGACGACCTTCTCTGCAATTAGGAAGAGCCTCAAAACTCATATCTCACATAAGTGAATGTTGGATGACCTCGCCGAGGAAGAGGAGGTGCGCAACGCGAAATTGGAGGAAGTGAAGTTTAGGAGAGAAAAGCTCATCCGGTAATGGAAGATTTTGGTGGTCGAGTCGGAGGAAGCGAAATCCGTGAACAAAGCTCATGAGGAAAAAGAAGCGAAGAAGAGAATGCCGAGGAAAGAATGTTGAGATCAACCACTGCTTGGTCGAATCTGAAGGCTCAGTTTTGCTAAAACAATGTAGAGAGTAGGTTGTAACTGAGGCAAGTGCTTGTTAGGCTCATTTATATACGCGCTTAGGCGAAACCGTTGTTGAAATGGTCTTGTTTCTTTTATCCCATGTTATCCAAACGTGGTCAGCTCATTTTTGGCCAAAACGTCGGCTGGTGATGATCTTTTATGCAAACTGTGTGTGTTGAGAAATCAAGTGGATGTGCAAGTAAAATAATCACTTGATTTTATATAAGCAATATTACAAACTTCTTACACACCACTCTCATACACCTCTCACACCTCACACGAACACAATTCTTGCACACACACCCACTCACTTACTTCACTCTACACTCACGTCACCTACTCCACCCACTCACACACTCACGTACTCCACTCACATCACACACTCCTCACACTTTTTCACACTCACACACAAGGGGCAAGAACCCCTATTTATAGGGTGTAAAAGTCGGTGGAAAAATCTGGAGAGAGGGGGGAGAGAAAATTCTAGAGAGAGGGAGAGAATTCTGGTGCAGCAGAGGAAAGAAGAGAAATCTGGAAAAATCCAGAGAGAGAGAGAGAGAGAGAGAGAGAGAGAGAGGCGGTGCTCCCATTTTTTTCTGACACTCCCCCTCACCGACTACTCTCTCTTAGCATGGACATCGTGGTCATACCAAGTTGCCTTCGAAACTCTTCGAATTTTACAGCTCCAAGACCTTTGGTGAAGATATCTGCAACTTGATCATCTGTTTTGGCATACTCCATCTTTATCTCGTCTTGTAATACTTTTTCTCGTAGGAAATGATAGTGCACTTCTACATGCTTGGTCCTCGCATGGAAAACTGGATTCTCCGCTAAGCTTATGGCTGACAGATTATCACAGTATATCCGTGTAGGTTGATTCATTGGTTGATGGAGATCCTCCATTAGCTGTGCTAGCCATGTACTTTCTTGTGCTGCCATTACTGCTGCTCTATACTCAGCTTCTGTTGTAGATAGTGACACAGTTGCCTGTCTTTTGCTACACCATGACACTACTGCTGATCCGAGGCTAAACATATATCCAGTAGTTGATCGTCGCGTGTCACGATCTCCAGCAAAGTCAGCATCGCAATGACCCACAACTTCACATGATGCTTCTTTCCTATACAGAAGCCCAAAATCAAATGTACCCTTTACATACCTTAGTATGCGCCTGACTGCATCTAAGTGGGGCCTTCGCGGCTTCTCCATGAATCGGCTTGCTACTCCCACTGCAAAGGCAATATCAGGCCGTGTTATGGTTAGGTAAATAAGGCTACCCACCAATTGCCTGTACATAGTTGAGTCTTCCAATTCTCGTCCTTCAATTGCACATAACTTTACATTTCCATCAATCGGAGTAGAAATAGGTTTGCAATCAAGCATCCCGAACTTGTCTAGGAGGTCTCGTGCATACTTCTGCTGACATAGGAATAATCCTTCATTGGTCTTCTCAATCTCAAGTCCCAGGAAATGTTTTAATTCTCCAAGCTCTTTCATCTGGAACAGCACTGAGAGGTTGGTTCTGATTTGGCATATCTCCTTTTCATTATCTCCAGTGATGATTAGATCATCCACGTAGATTAATACTATCGCAAGCTTGCCATCTTCTACCTTTACAAACAAGCTCGAGTCAGCTGGGGCTACAAAGTAGCCACTTTGCACTAGAAATTCAGCAATCTTCCCATACCATGCTCTCGGGGCTTGTTTTAAGCCATAAAGGGCTTTCTTTAACTTACAAACATAATCTGGATGAAACTTACTTTTGAAACCATATGGTTGCTCCATGTATATATCTCGATCTAGTTCTCCATGTAAAAAGGCATTCTTCACATCCATTTGCCATAATTTCCACAACTTGCTTGCTGCAAGTGCTAGTAAGACTCGAACTGTAGTAATCTTTGCCACTGGACTAAAGGTCTCATCATAATCTAAGCCATACTTTTGAGAGAATCCTCGAGCAACTAGTCATGCCTTATATCTTTCTATCGACCCATCTGGTCGAGTTTTAAGTTTATAGACCCATTTGCAAGATATAGGACGTACCTCTTTAGGTCTCGGTACTAGGTCCCATGTTTCGTTCTTTCTTAATGCTTGTATCTCTTCCTCCATGGCTTTCCTCCATTCCATGTCTTGCGAAGCTTCCTCATATGTGGACGGCTCAACTACTCTGACATCTTCGGTCAGCGCCGCATTTGCATATTTGGGATTTGGTCTTCTTTGTCTTGTTGATCTCCTTAGTTGAGATTCCTCCTCTTCAGGTTCTTCCATCTGACTTGGTCGGAACTCTTCTGTAGTTCTTGGATGTACACCAGTTCGCCATGGGCTCTTTGATTTTTCTGGTGAGTGTGCTCTGACTTCTTTTCTTCTAGTTACATTATCATTTCCTTCTTCAATTAACTGGCTCTTATCAATCTCGTCATTTTCTTCTATTCCTTCACGAATCTGTTCTTCAACTTGTTTTGAATTAGGTTGTGATGTCCACCAAGATGATAGTTCGTCGAACACCACATTTCTGGAAGTGTAACACCTCCCTGTTATAGGGTCACAACACTTCCATCCTTTTCTTTGATCATCGTAGCCCACGAATATGCAGCGAACTGCCTTCTTATCGAACTTGTTACGAAGATGGTCTAGCACGAATGCATAACATACACACCCAAATATTCTAAAGTGACTTACCGCGGGCTTGCGATTCCACAACTTCTCATAAGGTGACATAAAGCCAAGCCTTGCTTGAGGTAGTCTGTTGATCACATGCGCTGCCGTCTTCATACACTCAGCCCAAAACTTGGGTGGAACACTCTTCGCATGCAGCATAATCCTGCATGTCTCCGCCAAATGCCGATTCTTTCTTTCGGCAACTCCATTTTGTTGTGGCGTATTTGGACAAGTAAATTGTCGACGTATCTTCCATTCTTGAAGAAATTTTATAAAGTCATCTGATGTGTATTCTCCCCCATTATCCGTGCGAAGGCATAGTATTTTCTTGCCTACTTCATATTCTACTTTTCCTTTAAACTCCTTAAATTTGTTTAATGCTTCGGATTTTTCTTTCATGAAGTCGACCCAGACGTACCTGGAGAAATCATCAATGAATGTTATCATGTACTTTGATCCTCTGACTGACGATTGCTTCACTGGTCCAAATACATCTGAGTGGACAAGCTCGAGAGGCATCTTAGCTCTGAATTTGGACTCTTCATATGGAAGCTGATGTGCCTTCCCATACTGGCATCCAGCACAAATGACATCTTCTTGTACTTCCAAGTGGGGGAGACCTTTTAGCATACCTTTCTTCATCATCACCTTTAATTTATGGTAGCTCACGTGCCCAAGCCGTGCATGCCACAAATCAGGTGTTTCACTCTTTCGAGTTTTGTCCACGTATGCCGTCTGAGCTGACATCACGTAGACAGACTCTAATCGACGCTCCTCCATGATTGGTGTACCGGTTGGCTTCAAATTGCGGTACACCCTAACGTCTCTAGGGCCAAACACCACATAATTGCCTAAGTCTGTAAGTTGTGCCACGGACAGTAGATTCTTCTTCATTCCTGGCACATGGTACACATTTTTCAGTTCGACTTGATGCGAGCTAAATCGGGGTGTCATCATTGTTTGGCCCACATGGGTAATCGGCAACTTTGAGTTGTCTGCGGTGACAACTACTCGTCCACCTTTGTACTCGCACATGTTTGATAGCTTGCCTTGATCTCCGGTCATGTGATTTGAGCACCCCGAGTCGACTATCCAATCTTCTTCATAATCAATCAATTTATCACTTACCGTGATGAGGGCCATCACATCTTCTTGTTCCTCCATTGCAAAGGATGCTTGGAAATCCCACTCTTCTTCGCTATCATTTTCCTTGGATGCTGCGACATTTCCTTCAACTCTTTTGAACCGACAATCCCTGGCAAAGTGACCTACTTTGCCACACGTGTAACACCGTCCATTACGCCTTCTATTCTTCTTTTCTTCATTTTCGTCCTTATCGCGGTCTCGACGAGCTCCCCCTGGCCGAGGTCGAGTTCCTTCTATTCGCTTTTGCCATTCTCCATGACTTTTCCACGGTTTGCCATCTCTTGCACTTGCTCCATTTCTATTTTGGCCCTTGAACCCTCTTTTATTACTAAAGAGGGCATTTTCATCCTCCTTAATTGAGACCTTAGAAATTTGTTTATCTAAGGCTTCTTGGTTGGCCAATATATTCTCCAACTCTGTTAGAGTTGGCTCATTTGCCCATCCACGAGTGGCTGTAACGATACCATTATATTCCGGCCTTAACCCGTGAATTATTATTCTTCTTATTCTTGTCTCAGAGATGGCATTCTCAGGATCTAATTTTGAAATTTCTTCGCAAATAGATTTAACTTTAGAAAAATATTGACTCACCGTCATATTTTGTTGCGAGATTGAGAGGAGCTCATTCTCCAGACATTGTAACTTGGCATCGTTTGTCCTTGCAAACAGTGTCGCCAAGTTATCCCAGGCCTCCTTTGGGGTCGCCGCACTCTTTATGTGTTGCAGTAATTCATCTTCAACAGTTACGGCAAGCACATAAAGAGCCTTACCCGATTTTATATTCCATTTTCTTAATTCGCTATCATTCATGGGTGGGGTGGTGTTGCTCCCGCCAACAATATCCCACAAATCTTGTCCTAGCAAGTAATATTGTATGCGGGTACTCCAATTATTATAATTTGAGTTGTTGAGCTTCTCGATTCCACTTACCGAACTCGAGAAATCCGCCATCGTGACTTGAGTATAATGCCCCGCACTATACTAAGTAAGCTTGGTCCCGGACCAACCGACTTCACAATCCCGGATTGTGCACTGGCAGAACTCCGACGTACTCCGCTCCTTGGCTCAACGATCCTCAACCAACTACTCACTTATAATGGTCCCTGACCACTGTTTTTGCACGGCCTCCGTCAACCTGCTCTGATACCAATTGTTGAGAAATCAAGTGGATGTGCAAGTAAAATAATCACTTGATTTTATATAAGCAATATTACAAACTTCTTACACACCACTCTCATACACCTCTCACACCTCACACGAACACAATTCTTGCACACACACCCACTCACTTACTTCACTCTACACTCACGTCACCTACTCCACCCACTCACACACTCACGTACTCCACTCACATCACACACTCCTCACACTTTTTCACACTCACACACAAGGGGCAAGAACCCCTATTTATAGGGTGTAAAAGTCGGTGGAAAAATCTGGAGAGAGGGGGGAGAGAAAATTCTAGAGAGAGGGAGAGAATTCTGGTGCAGCAGAGGAAAGAAGAGAAATCTGGAAAAATCCAGAGAGAGAGAGAGAGAGAGAGAGAGAGAGAGGCGGTGCTCCCATTTTTTTCTGACAGTGTGGTCATTATGTTTTTCGCTCTTGGAACTTAGACATTTGCTCTGATAAATGTGCTTTCCGTGGTTTTGTTCCATGGATGCATGAGGATCGACTAGTTCTGTCTTGGAAGACCTATCACAGGTCTGTACTTTTCATGTTTCCAAACAACCCTATGCAATTTATGTGTTGGTCGTGAGTAGTGGGGATGTGCAACCTCCAATCCGTATCTATGAAATGCACATTCATCTTCTCAAACTAGTTGCTGTCTTCAGAGCAAGAAGTCTTCTTCTGTTGCTAATGTTTTTGCTCGCATTTCTGGGGAGGACTGATAAAGAGAAACAGAATTGCTTCTCCTTAAAAGTTCTGAATTTTCATTTCGTTTAGAAGCAGAAGATCCTCAAGATGACTTATCCCAATAATTAAAGTAAGGAACTGCCATGAAAGAGACTTGATCATGCGAAAACGACTTCAAATTTGAACTCATCGAAGCAGCTGAACTGCCTCGAAGCCAATCTGGAAAGTGTACGAAAATGTTCCTGCTGGCTGACTGTCATCACGAGAGACAGATTATGACGATAAAACGTGGAATGAATTTGTTGGGTGAATTACAAAGACAGTCACCAAGCTATACAAATATGTCGAGGTATGAAACATTTCACCAGACAATTTGGTTCATCAAAAGTATTCATGAAGTATAAATGTCAACGATGCTACCGAATGCTTAGGAAAAACAAGAATGTGGGTCACAGTTGAGGATGAATAAAACATAATTTACTGCAATTTCTAGGGAGTTTGCATCACATCTATCTAGAGCGTCAATGACAATGTAAGGCATTGCTTTCCCGTCAGGAATTAGGAAACCAGAAGAGGCCAATAGAAAAAGGTTCGGAAAGAAGCTTTGGGAATGTTTTAATAATGGGTTCCTGATCGTGAGTTCCTACCGAAGAAATAATGCGTTAACTAATATTCTAATGTTTAAGACACTGGATACTGCCATTGAGTGGCCATTTTAACGAAGAAAAAAATCCGTATGTAGATTTATTCCATCACCAATATGACAAAAGCAACAAGAAATCTGGAGCTTGTGTTTGTCTGATTTATTTGTTTATTTTGGCGATTATGTATGAGCTCTGGTCAAATTGGTGATTAATGGTTTTGTGAGGCAATCTTTCTTATTCTGAGATGCCCCTGACGCAATGAGTGCAAGAAGAGGTCGCTTTTCTCGCTGGGGCTTCTCTTCTCGTCCTCCCCGAAACACAGCCCAAAATCAACACGTTGATGTCCCGCTCTCTCCTGAGCCGGAGCTCATTCCTCGTTTCGAGGAGAGGTGGATGTTCATTTCTTTTTTCTCTGTTTCAAATCCATGTTCTTGAATCTTGCCCTGTCTAATGCAATTTCAGTCAATTCTTTAACGTTGAAGGTTGTGCTCTTTTTGTGTTCCCTTCTTGACCCATCAGGAATGGGGCGTGTGTTTATTTGGTTTTGCTGTTAAAGAACGATGATGTGTGCGATTTTTTCATTCGAGTTTTTGGGAACCATTGAGTTTTTCTTCATTCTAAAGACTGATTTTTTCAACTGATTGGATTATGGGGAAGCTGGCGATGGGAGAGCAAAATCCCCCTTCATGGAAATAAACATGGAAGATTACCAACTTCACTAGCCTGACTCGAGAAGTACTACTCCGAAGTGTTCATGGTCAGCGACAACGCCTGGTAATCACTGAATTCAGTTTTCGGCAAGCGTAATGATCTAATTGTGCCTTGTTCTTGTCTTTTTTGTTTCCTTGTTGAATTTCCTAAGAATTAGGAGTCCTCTTGTATGGTACGGTTGAGCAGGCGAATAGTTATCTTCCCCAAGGGGAACCATACAGATCATCTGTCAATACACTTGGACGTTGCGGATTCCCAAAGGCTACCATATGAGTGGAGTAGAAACGCCCATTTCAAATTGATTCTGGTCTGTCAGAACGATTATGGCTATTCTTCGATTAAGGGTATGTTGATTGCAACTCTCATAATGTCTGGTTTTTTTCAGTCTGCTCCTGGAATCTGATTTTGAAATATGGTATTTGTGGGTTTTTCTTTTCTTTTTTTTTTTCTTTTTTTTTTGGGGGGGGGGGGGGGGGAAGGGAATGAGAAACCTTCTTTATATGCTACTGAAGTCCTCTTTCATGTCTCGGATGAAATTAGGCTGCGTCCTCGCAATTGGTGGTATTCATATTGATAAAGTCTTCACTTATAAATTTGGTGTAACGGCAAATTTGATTCATAACCAGAGAAATCTTGCTTATGCTAATATCTTACAAAATTGTGATTCATGTGAAATATATCCACCATCGTTCATCATTTGAAGTATTCCAATGTGTGTGGTGTAAACTGGCAAAGACCATAGTTGGGTTAGCTATGCAGTACTTCTGTAAATTTTATCAGTAAGTCTCCTTCAGATAGAGGATTATTTCACTTCACTTCTTGTGCTAAGTATGAGGGAATCAAAGGGAGAAATTACTCCATAGGTCATAGCACATCTATTTGTGGAGATTCTCACTTTATAGATGCGATGAAGTTTGTTCTGTGTGCATAATTTTGTGCCAATTCCATTAAAATGTGTGCTCTTATGCACTTCAAAGCATCTGAAATGACAGTATAAATACTTGGCAACCGAATAGAAGGAATGCATGAACATTTGGACATTCAGAAGTATTGGAAGGGGTGGACATTCACCACATCAATACTGTTTGTGGAACAAATTGTGGGATTTAGGTATGAAATTGACACGGAAGGGTTGCCGTAATTTGGAATTTTTCATTTCAGCAGATCAGACTGATTTTATGATGAAGCAAACTGAGAGAGCATGTTTCGGCCTTGTTGTCGCAGTGCTTTCTAAAAACATGCTTTCGTTCTTGTGGTTCTGGTGTCCCATGTTTCAGACCCAAAAACACAGGAATCTTTTCATTCATTGAACCTAATGCAGTGAAACGGGGTTTATTTTTAAACTGTTATCCCTTTTTACTGAAGTCCCATATGGAAAAAATGCAGAGACAGAACATATTTTCACTGCAAGAGAGAGTGACTGGGGCATCGCATCCTTTCATCCATTGCACCAAGTCCATCATGGATATAATGGGTATTTAGTGAACAACACTTTGATGGTTGTAGCTGAGATTTGGCCCCCCAAACCTCGGCTGAAATTACTCGGTTGAACCTCCTGAAAATATTCCTCAGGCGACACCAACAGCCACATTTGACGTGTATTTCACAAATCTTGGGGAAATTATTAACACTGCTCAGAGTTCTCCTGCCAGAGGAGTGTTGAAGACAAGCAATCAAAAAGGTGCTCTTTTGACTTCTGAGGCTCCAACCGTGGAAGAAGTAGAGAAGGCTAAACTATCTTTGAAGGAGTACCTTTCCAATATCTTCAAGCTAAATGTGAAAGACAGATTGGCTGAAGCAGTGTCGACGTTAAGCATAGCCAAAAGTGGGTTAACACTGGACCAGCAAAATCAGTGACGGCCTTTTGGGCCAACTTCAATGAATTCACTTCTGACTTTTTTGACCTTCAAGCAGGACAATGCAGAATTCAAGCTGCCGAAATTGCTGAAGGATCAAATGTTGGCGACAATGAAGAGGAATCACGAGACTCACATCCTGTATAAGCAATTTTTGGGTGACCTGACCAAAGAGGAGGAAGAGCTCATTAAAAAACTCGAGGAAGTGAAGTCCAGAAGAGAGAAGCTCATTTCGGAGTGGGAGATTTTGATGGTGCAATCGGAAGAAGCGCAATCTGGATACATGGACCAAGAGAAGAAAGTAGTGCAGGCCGAGGAAAAGAAGAGGATAGCCGAGGAAAGAATGTCTAGATCAACCACTCCTTGGTCAACTTTGAAGACGCTATTTGGTTGAAGCCTTTTGGCTTGGATCAGAACTGGCTATGAGGACACTGAACAAATGGGTCGCATTTGTGAATATAACCGTGTTTATGTCAAAGTCAAATCTCTTGCTCATAAGTGCTTATGAGGAGGTGAAATCCTGTGCCATTGAGATACAGTCACCTTCTGATAATTTTTGTACGAGTTGCCACTTCTGCTGTGCTTTTATACACTTCAAACTTCAAATTCTCTGTTTTTTTTCTTTCGGTTTTCTCATCAGAGGTTTGAAATTAGAATCATTCCCGTTCGTAAGCCTATTGATGCTTCGCTTTGGTCCGCTTAATTGTCCTTAAATGATAACCTATGTCTCATTGTGACTGAAGTGGTATTTCCTCTTCACTTTGAAGATGAGATAGAGGACGCTCTTTTTTCCACTCCCTAAAATTTTGACGATGTGTTTGACAGATATGTCGATGGTTTATTTACTAACAATATAATAACTTACGAACATCACATGAAGTTATACGTTTTCAAAAAAAATTTAGAAATTTACCGCTCAAAACAAAAGTAAGCAATAAAAATAGTAAATAAGGCAGAAAAAGAGTTCTCGATTACACATTCCACTACTCCTTTGGATATCACCATGTTCCGATCATGTTGTCTGAGAGATTCTTTTCTTCTTTTCTTCTTTCGTTTTGTGGTGAGTGGGAGATTCGTGATTTACTACAAGGGGAGTAATAGGGATGGATTGTCGCTGTACCTGGTCGATGCAGATTCCACGCTGTTGCCCTGCTCAGCTGAAACCATTGTGCTGTGAAAGTTTGGTGTTATTCTTGATTCTCTTGGAATCTCCTTTTTATATGAATATATGTCTCTCTGGTTGATTTGGCTTCTGAGCTTTGAGAGGTGGGACTTGTGTTGAATTGAAAGATTCTTTTTGGCACATATTAGATCGCGAACTTGAATGGGTTGGTGTTCATGACACTTGATGGTTGTGTATATGCCGTGAAATGTGTTCCTGAAATTGGCCTCATGGCATGTTTAATGCAGTTCAGGGTCTGTGTTTGTTACATTTTTCACCTTCTGAGTTCCTGCCTTAAGACACCTTATCTTGTCTAGAACTTACAGATTGCTTCCTACAGTTTTTTAACCTCGTGTGCTGTGTAGTCATATCCAGAAACTCAAGAGTGGAGACTAATTAAACTGTCGTTGGACAGTAAAGAGGTCTACACCTGGAATAGACAATTTTAAGCACCTTGGACTTCAGTGGTCAGACTGATTCATGCCGCAGAATGTTGCACTTGCCATGCAATATATAGAGAGTTTTATAACCCATCGCCCTGTCTTCACGATTCTTGTATAAAAAATGCGCACATCTACGGCTTGAGTTTACTGTGAGAGAGAGTGACTCTGGTTTTAACTCTTTCTTTCCATTGACCGAGCTTCATGCTCGCAGTGTAGGGTTTCTAGCAAGACATTTTGGTATCAAAGCCAAGGTTTAGGTCCTAAACGTCACTATTCCTTTGAATATCGAGTCAGCCGGACCAATAGAGAAGTTTGAATCATGTTTTAATATTATCGAGGAATTCATATTTACGTCCTTAAGTTATTTATAGTTGTCCACTTTGAGTCATTTTGGAGTTAGATTTTAATAAAAGAAAAAATTATGACATTATTTCTTATAAACAGCCATGTAAGAGTGGATACAATATTAACAAGAAAAGATACGCGGCTCTTATCATGGCTCTTATTATCCACTTAAAACTTATGGAATTAATGGAAAGACTCAAGTGCTTAAAAGTTACAAAGTTTGGAGTGAAATGTATGAAATGAAAGTCTAAAGATATAAATACATTATCGCCACAAATTTTAGAATATGCTCTATGATTCTCCCATTCCCTAACAATTATTCTTCATTATCATTTAGGGATTTCCCTATTTTGTGTCTTCACTAGCATATTCCCCACAAAGATGAAGGCTAATGACTAGTATGAGAGATCGGTAGGATCGGAAATTAAGCCTTTCTAGCAAAATAATAGACTATGTGTTCTTTGATTTTAGGTGTGGATAGTGTTTGCATAACTTGTATACCATTTTGTTTGCGATTGCTGTGGAGGTACTTTTTAGGCAATTGACTGAAAAGGACTTTGCAGCTTTAATGCGCCAAGTATTTCCGTTTTATGTACAATGAATACTTTGAGAGTCTTAACTTTTTCAAATTAAGTATACTTAATTAGTGCCTAGGGCACTCATTAACATAGGACGACTTTGCACATGACTCTTCTCCTCCTAAGATAGGCTTAATCACCCGTGGAAAATTGTCCAGTTAGTTTGTGATATCCTGATTTTCAAGTTTTGATTTCGACCAGATAAGTGGGGCTTTTCATCGACGCGACTATATTGCATTTCTCTGAGATGGCCACTCACAAGATAACTAGACAATCTAGGGAAGCCATTAAGGGATTTTAATGCAATAAACTTGAGAATTCAATCAAGAATCGACTCATCAACCATATTCATCTACCGAGATCATAACAACACATAGTAAGATTGATTGGAAATCAAAGATAAGCCAGTTCGACTGAGATATATGGTTAAACGTGGGTGATTACACTAAATTGCAAAATTCTCATCGATTGGCACTAAACTAATTTTTATGTTATTTTGGTACCTTGTGTCCGTATTTGAAACATTGAGATTTTCACGACCACTAAGGTCGTTCATGTGTTGAAGGGGTTCATTGTGGCTCGAAGAAAATCAACCATGGGTCATTTGCACTAAAAAATCCTGAAAGTTATTAGGTCGCCTAAGTCACGCTAAAATCGCGTTAAATCGAAATTAACTGCGAATTTGAATATGATTTCAGAAATTGAAGGTTCTGTCATGTTATAAATCATTTTAGGAATATCGACTTAATCTCCAAATAATTTTTTTTTTTTTGCAAACTGAGACTTTTTGGAAAAAAGTCAAGGTAGCGCCGTTTTTGTCCAGATAATGTCGAGGACTGTTTTTGATCGTGCAGTTGGGATGCAAGTGAGATCAATTGGTGAAGAAAAATATTAATTGGATTAATGAGGTGTTGGTTGAATTTTGAGAAGCCAAATTGGATGGATTCAAAGAGGAATTAAGGTCCAATTGAAGAGAAAACTTGTGAAATTCGTATGCCCCCATCCATGACTTGTGGACCACTTCAAATGAACTTCTAGAAGGGCATGGGTGGCTGATTTTCAGCCATGGAACCTAGCTGGTAGAGGGGAGTGGTCCCCAAAGAGGATAAGTGAAACCAAGTGGTGGCCCCCTCCTATCCAAACTTGTCTCCCTCTCCATCAGCCATATTCTTCCTCTATCCTCCTCATTTCTCCATTGCCAAGGTCCTTGGAAAGCTTAAGAGAACCAAAAAACCGAGCTAGCCCTTTCCCCTTGCCTGTCGACCTCTTTTTCCCTCAATTTTCTTCTCGTTCTAGTTTCTACTCCAGTTGACCTTTCATCAAAGATCTGAGTTAAAAGTTTCCTTCCCAGATGAATTAGCTTACACTCCACCCACCACTATGACCAAGACAGAGAGCCCGTCTAAATGAGCCCGACCCCGCCCCGAATAGAGCCACCGTCTGTCCCATCCAACTGCCGAAAGTTGCTAGTCATCGGTCCGTCGGTCTACTGTCCGCCTGCACTATTTTGTGTTTTTCTTCATTTTTCTCTCAATTCGACTCTTCCTTTGCCCATCCCAACCACCAAGAAGTTCCCCTAGACCCTCGGGAGCTAGGAGTGATTGAGTCTAGGGTGGGTAGGGTCTAGACCTAGACCTTGTACCCGACCTTGTTATAACCGATTCTCTTTTTTTGGATCATGTTTCTGACCCTATTTCTATTGGACCCTATTCCCGACCCACCCTGTTTTTCCGATTTGGGAATAGGGTTAACCATGTTTTATATTGGAACCCGTTTTGCAAGGCTAGCGAGCAGCCAGGAACCGGGTTGACAGAGGCGGCGTCACGATTTCGGGGGGCGCGGAGTAGGGAGAGGTGGAGTGGTGACATCGGGATCTCACGAGCTGTGGGTGTCATGAGAGAAAGGCGATAGTGGGCGAGCAGAAGCGGCGTCAACGCTCAAATGGAACAAACTAGGGTTTGATGGCATTAGCCATTGGCACAAATGAACAGAGCAAAGGGCAACGCCAAGTCGTCAAATCACTGGATTTGTGGCGTTGGGTCACTGATTGGAGGTCGCAGTGGTCGGATCTAGCTACAGGAGCAGAGCAAGGTGAGCATGGTGGTGCGGCGTGGTGCAAGGACGCGGGCTCGCAGGTGAGAGTTCCGGCGAGATGGGACAGTGACAACTTTGTGGGTCCAGGGCAGATCTGATGGGCGTCGGAGTTAGAGTGTCGCAAATGGAGGCTCGAGCAAAGGCGGTGGGCTCGCGGGTGAGGCAAAGCGCAACGGTGCTCAAGAGATCGGAGGTGCAAGCGTCACGGTGATCGACTCAAATCTATTGGCACCAAGCTCTTCTGTGGTGCAGCGATAGCAGACACAAGGACGAGCGAGCGTCGGCACTCGGGCAGAGAGGTAGGTGCGGGCTCGCCGGTGAGGCGGTAGCGCGAGTGGTGCAGCGTTGCTACTCGAAGGCTAGCGTTGCAAGGGACTGGCAATGCAGGGAATCGATGGAGGTCATAAGCTCGGGGAAGTTTGTGGGTGTGAGAGCAGATAGAAACAATTTAGGGTTTTGGTCTTTTCGGGTTGGTTCTCAAATCGGTTCCCAAACTGATCTAATCAATCCGGTTCCCTGGTGGGTAATCCCTCGGAACCTGTTCTCGAACCAGTTCAAACTGGTTCTGCATTTTGGAAACCGGTTCTCGGACCGGTTTCAACAGGAACCGATTCCCGACCTCGTTTTCCGAGTTGACCTAGTCTAGTTGCACACCCCTACCGGGAGCCTCCAGTTGCCAACCACCCGCTCACCAAAGCTTCGATTAGCCTGTTTTCTCCGTTGAAGCTGTTGGTTTCTTCTCTAAAGTTCAGCCTAAAACAAAAGCAAAAAACTAGCAAGGGTTTTCAGACTTCGTAGCCTGTTTTCGAGTCATTGCCGGTCTCGCTTGGTGTCGCCGCTAGGAGAATTGTCGTCACCTCTGCGTCACTGTCGCCGTAGACTCACCAAATCGCTAAACAAGTGAGTTTAACTCACTAATCCTTACTTAATAGGTTATTAATGATTAAGGGTTGATTAGTTTAGGTTAAGCATGGCTTAGGTGGATAGTTAGATTAGATTAGTGAAATTTAATTATTTCCCGATACATGTTAGGTGGATAGTTAATGTAATTAGGGCCTAGACAAGCTCTAGTATTTATCTAGAGTGACTCAAAAATTTTCTAAGTCCGTTTCAGAGTTCAATTAGGCATTATGGACCTAAGTTGGATTTATTGGTATTTATTTAATATTTTATGTGATTATTTAATTAATTATTTATTTTCCAGAAATTAGACCGGGATAGTTAGTGATCAGAATTTTATACCGATTGTAGTGGTGCAACCTGTTTATTTAATTGAGCGTTAATTGGTGCTGATTGTGCATGAATTGCATTTTTGGAATTTATTCTTAAATTTATTTAATTTTGATAATTGATTGGAAAATAACCGAGCGTCGGTTTACAGCGCCAAAAATATTTTGGTGGACCATATAAATGGTGAGATTTTCAAGGGTCAAAATGTTGTATTTTGGCTAAGGTTGACTGTGTACCCACACACGATAATTTCTATCGGGTATCTTTAATACGAGGGAAAGAGGCCAATTATGACTTTGATTGAGGATTCTAAGTGTGAAGCACATAGTCCTTGGCCGAGAGTAATTAATCATGTGAGGGTTATGAGTTGCATTGAAAAGACTATTGAAAGATGAAATGATGTATGTTGGGTGTGTGACGATGTGGAATAAGGCATGGAAACCACTGAACTTGGAATCGGTTGTGCCCACTAGGCTGTAATCCACTGTTGAAAATTTAGTAGGTCGTGCTAGCTGAGTCGTAATTCAGCATTATCACCTAATATAGGTTTTGCTCGTTGAGCCGTAATTCGGCATTACCACCAAAGTATGGTTGTATCCATTGGACCGTAATCTACCATCAAATTTGAAATTGGTTGTGCCGATCAGCTGTAACTTAGTATTACTGCCAAGATTTAGTAGGTCATGCTTGCTGAGTTGTAATTCAGCATTGGGATTGAGTAAGTGAGATAACTTGAGAAATGTCTCGTTAACATGTAATCGACCGAGTCAATTGATTAATGATTCAATATGAATTCTTGATTGATGTAATGTTGTAATTCAATGATTGTTTATTGAATTGACTTGTAGGAAGGAACTAACGCCAAGGTAAGTCTTATGGCTCGTGTTTGTGCTTAGGCAGCCCTTAGGACATATTTCCATCCTAATTAGGTCTTAGTGAGTTGAACTTGCTAAAACGTAATCTCATCCTATTGTGGGATATCATTTTCAGGTCCCTAGTTGACAGCGGTGGAGGACCCGAGGCCCGAAGTTTAGAAGGTGAAGCCCGAAAAATCGGCGATCTTGTCTAACTAGTTAGTCATAGGACAATTCTCTTTTGGTTGATAGCCGATTCCTCTCTGTAGGCTATTGTATATTTATAAAAAGACATTTTTGAAAAATCGACCCTACTTTTCTATCTCATTGTTTTGTTGTCTGGGGAGTCATTAATCGTTTCTGCATGTGCATTAAAAAGAATGGGTCAGCGATGCATTCTGGGACGTTGTTATTTAATCGGTCAGTGAGGGATGGGCGAATGCCCGAGGATCGGGGTGTGACACAGTCCTCAACCTATCACGCAACCAACTACCATCTCTAAACAGAGCTATGTTCAAGGCAGTTTCTTCACTCTCGCTAAGTTGGGTTTGAAAAACCTTCAAAGAAAAGGTTTATCATCATTTTCTATTATCCATTCTTGATTTCTAAATATAATATTTGCATCCATTATTTTCACAGATAAACGAGCCTCGCGATGGAGCGAGTCACCTTGAACTAATGTGCTTCCTCCACATCACACCATCACATGCTCTCTTATTCTGCAAAGATGGATCCAACAGAGGATGTCGAGGCAAAGATAGAGGTGACCTGCCGAAGAATTGGGATGCAACCGATGAAGTTCTTGGGACCAAGAGAGAGGGAGAGTAAATTGAAAAAAAGAGTCTCCTTCATTTTTTTTTTTTAAAGACGCAAAAGAGAGAAGAGATTGCCGCATTAGTTGAAGATAGTGAGGATGAGAGAGAGAGAGAGAGAGAGAGAGAGAGAGAGAGAGAGAGAGAGAGAGAGGGTCCCAAAGTTATGTGTTGATCGTTGAGTGGTCAGCCCCACGGTGATGCGAGGAGTCAGCCGACCTAATATTTTCTTGTCTTCCCCGCAAACTGTCACACTCCCCAAACTCTCTCTCTCTCTCTCTCTCTCTCTCTCTCTATAGAGATGTAGATCTTTTCTCCACCTTCTTTGCCCCCTCGTTATATACCTGATTTTGATCCTTTCGTAACACCCATGTAGATCTTTCCTCCACCTTCTTTGTCCTCTTGTTATATACCTAATTTTGATCCTTTTGTAACACCCACCTCTCACTCTCGCTCTCTCCCCTCAACCTCCACCACCATGCCTCCACTTCCTCTCCATCTCGTCATGGCCATTCTCATCCTCATCCTCATCTTGCCCTCTCCCACTTCTACTCCACCCCACCCAACAGCCCATACTCGCCCTTCCCCTCCTCCTTGGCCCCTCCCTACCCCTTCTACCCAACATCACTTGGGCCAAGGCGACATTTGGCGAGATCATCAGTGGCTTGAGTGAGGATCAACCCTACGACACCTGGTGAGCTAGTCCTCACCATACCTTGCCTTTGCCATCCACTGACAAGAAGAAAGGGGGGAAAAATAAGAAAAATTATTAAAAAAATTCAAAAAATCATTTAAAAATATTAATATCAATGCCAATCTTGCCATGTAAGATGACTAGCTACAAGTTAGTGATTTCTGGTCAAAATTGGTTAGATGGATTTAATTGGTAAAAAGGTAAAAAGATTTAGAACTCACTAAGCACAATTAAAAGATTTAGTACTGAATTGGCAAAATTGCAATAAATTTAAGATATTTTCAACAATTTTCCCTACTAACGTGTTTTGATGGAATAAATGAAGGTGATTGAGTTTGAGGGAAAATAATTTTGGGATATATGAGTTTGCCACCAAGGAAAAAAGGAGTATTCCACTGGCCAAGATCATTGAACTTTTTTGGTTCACCACCAAGGAATTTGATAAACAATTGAATGGTTCACTCATTTGAAAGAAATTCTCAAATATTATCAACTCAATTTTGAATCTTATAATTGAGAATGCACCTCTTGTATAGATGGACCAAGATGTGGAAACTGAAACATAGGAATTAGGAGACCTTATAAAAGAAAACAAGACATATGAATTAGGAAAGATTACAAAAGGAAACATTAAAAATATAGGAATTATAAAACAACCCTCCAGCTTTTACCCTAGCCAAATTTGCCTTTATTCTTCAATTCTAGAAACTCTATCTTGGTCGCTTTACCTCATTGGGCCCATTGAATCATGTGATGGCTAAAATCTCTCTTTGGTTGCGTAAGTTTGGTTGATTGATGATGCTAGAGTTGGGCTTGTGAGTTAATTGTCTTCAATAGACCCGCATCAAGGAGAGAAAAGCTCATTTTGGGCAGGGAAATTTGATGGTCGAGTCGGAGGTAGAGGTGTAAACGGTTCGGTTCGGTTTGATTTTTTTAAAAAACCGAACTGAACCAAACTGATAGAAAAATTCTCCGAACCGAATACGAACTGAACCGAAATTTCAGTTCGGTTCGGTTCGGTTTTTCGGTTTTCAACTTTTGGTCTTCGGTTTTTGGTTTTTGGTTTTTTTTTTCTGTAAACTCAAAATATTGACAACTTGCCTCAACATTTCACAGCACCAACTTTTTCTTAGATTCAACCAGAGTCCAGCTCAACATAGAAACCTCGATTTTTAATTTGAAGAGAGAAGACCTTCATGCTTTTCTTCTCTATAATAATCATAGCAGAGGAAAAAGGCCTGTCGATCGACATCTTTTCGGAACATGATATCAGAGCATAAGAAAGCAAAAGGTGTTCACAAGGGGAATACCCAAAAAAGTTCAACGAGGGAAAAGTGAAAAGAGCATGTGGGATAAATAGCTTCACTTGGGTTATCATTTCAACCAACTACGAAGATAAAAAGAATTATCTCGATGCAGAAACCACAAGACCCATCGTTGAATTCCTGCTAAGAAGACAGGGGACCAAACCAAACGAGTAAGGAAGCTCTCCGCCACAAAGAACAGCAAGACCCTTCTCGGGAATTTCATCAAGCACCTGGTGTGCAGCATTCGGTGATCAATTTCCAGTTGATTTGGCGCTCCACTATCGCCAAAGTGTAGCTACACAAACATCATGGATATATTCAGAGAAAACTCAATGTCTCTGGTTCTTTGTTTAACGAAGTAAACTAATATGATTGTCCTTGAAATCACTAAAGACTAGCATGACCAGAAAAACATATTCTTGATTCACGACCTACTCCGTAATATCTAGAACTTAAAAGCTCAATTATGGCTCTTTCCACTAGGGGAAAAACAATCACAACATTAAAAATAGATAATCTAGCATCTCAATCAGCCATTTTAGCTGAGATGAAAGAATCAAGGCAACATTTCGACGGCCATAATAAATAAAACATGCAAAACCCAACTGAAGTTTTGCTCAGCAACTCAATTTATAGACACCATATACTACCCTGAAATCAATAACAGGAAAAAACAACCCTTTTCGCTTCCCACACTGGAATCGACCAAGCAAGAGATCATCGACACCAGATGAAACCACAAGCATAGCCAGCATACTCAAATCCCATAATTCCAAAATCAACTCCCCGCCCAGGGGACCAAAAAGCAATTTTTACAAAATGAAAGTAGAGCCCAGTTCATCCAATCAGTCCAGCTGAATGTCAAGCCAAACTCCACCCACAAAATTCATCAACCTGACGACCCTCTGACACACCCGATGCGCACGAATTGCACGCGAGAATCGCCATCAACCAAGATTCAAGAGAAAAGTAGTCACCTTAACGAGAGAAAGAGAGAGAGGGGGGTAGCGCTGCGGTTTCCCGAGGTAGCAGAAGACGAGGAGGAGGTTTTTGTCTCCCGGGGTGTATAAGGCTAAAACGACGAGAAATTTGCTTCGGACCATGGTTCTTTGTCTGGTCTTAGCCAAATAGCGTGTAAAGTGACGAAGGAGAGACTTGGCTGCCCCCCAGTCCAGAGCAGAGCGTGCGCCATCGCAGAAGGAAGAGGGGCTCTGTCCCTCAATCGGTTGCCGTCGCCGTCGCAGTCGCCGTCCTTGCCGCCGTCGCCGTTGCACCTCCAAGCCGACCAAGAGGAGACACGAGACAAGAGGAGAGGGCCAGAGTCAGGAGAGAATAAAACCTAGAGTCGGGACGGGAGAGAATAAACCGAACCGATAAAAGAGATTTTATCGGTTCATGGTTCGGTTCGGTTCGGTTAACCGATAAAAACCGAACTGATAAAAGAGATTTCGATTTTTAATGAGATCCAAACTGAAAACTGAACCGAACCAATTTCGGTTCGGTTCGGTTTTCGGTTCGGTTCCTGACACCCCTAGTCGGAGGGAGGGAAATCTATTAACAGAGCTCATTAGTAGTAGTAGCGAAGAAGAGAATAGCCGAGAAAAAATTGTCGAGATCGACCGCTCCTTGGTCGAACCTGAAGGCTCAATTTTGCTAAAATCTTTTAGCTGGTAACTGTGGCAATTTGGCCAACTTTTACAAGTGTCTAGGCAAAACTATTTTTGAAACGGGCTGTTTCTTGTATCCTAGGTTATATGCTTGCGGTCAGCTTATTTTGGCCACAAACAGAAATAGGGAAAGAGTCAGTTTGCGATGATCTTCCATGCGAACTGCGCGGTCATTATGTTTTTTGCTCTTGGAACTGAGAAGTTCGCTCTGATAAATGTGCTTTCCTCTCCGTTGTTCCGTCGATGCACGAGAATTGAGCAGTTCCGTCTTGCAAAACTATTCCCGGTGTGTACTTTACATGTCTCCGGACAAAAAAATGCGATTTCTGTTTGGGCTGTGAGAAGTGGGAATGTGCAATCTTGAATCCGTAAGCGTGTACTGCAGGTTCATCTGTCTCAAACTATTTGCTGTTTTTGGAACAAGAGCTCTTCCCTTTCTTCTCCTGATATTCACTTTGCTCGCATTGCTGCAAAGGACTGATCTACAGAATCGAAATTCCTTCTTCTGAGTTCCGAATTCTCATTTCCTATACAAGCAGAAGATCCTCGAGAGGACTACTCCCTATAAAACACTTAAAAACCTGCCCTGCAAGAGACTTGATCATGCAGAAACGACTTCAAATCTGAACTCGCCGAAGTGGCAAAACCGCCTCGAAGTCAATCTGGAAAGCGTATGAAAATATTTCCGTCAGTTAACTATCATCAGGAGAGAGACTTTGCAATTTGACCGAAGATGAAATGAATTTGCTGGGTGAATTACAACCACGTCAAGGTGTGAAACTGTCCATTTCGCAAGCCAACTTGGTATGCGAAAAGTATTCACGGAATGTCAAGGTCAACGATGCTAGCAATTGCTTAGAAATAATAAGAGCGTGGCTTGCCGTTGACGATGGACAAAATATCATTTAGTGCAATTTCTAGAGAGTTTGCATGACTTATACCTAGAGTGATTATGACAAGGTAAGGCATTGCTTTCATATTAGGAATTAGGGATTCAGAAGAGGCCAATTGATAAGGGATTGGAAAGAAGCTTTGAGAATGTTTTTAATAATGGGTTTACAAATTCCTACCAAAAAAAAAATAATAATGCATTACCTAATATTCTAATGTTTAAGACACTGAATACCTTTGATTGGACATTTTCTATGGAATTAGAAAAAAAAAATCCATAAGTAGACTTATTCCATTACTATATTGACAAAAGCAACAAGAAATCCGTTGCTTGTGTTTTATTTTATTTTGGTGATTAATGATGAGCTCTAGTCAGGTCTGAAACTCAGTGCTATGGCCAATCACATTTTCACTTTTGCCGGCCCTTGTCTCTATTGGTTATGGTTTCAACCATGATTTATTAATTCGGAATGAGTACTTTTTCTCTGATAATGGTGGAGTCAAAGGCAATATCAATTGAATAATTTATACGCAGATCAAAGCTACATCAGCATCGAAGTTTTTTCAATTTTTAAAAACTTTTTAAGTCGATTGGCAAAACTAGATCCTTGGGTTTGGTGGATTCGTGTAAACTCACGCGTACAGAGGTTGTGCCACACATGTGAGCTTTACACGATAACTTAGTTTTCAAGGTCATCGTAGAGTTTTTAAAAGAGATTAATAACGTAGGAACAAACATCTTTATAAAAGGCTAATAAAAGGAAAGATAAATATACTTTAGAAGGGTTATCACATGATTGCATATATTTTAGAAGAGATTAATAACGTAGGAACAAACATCTTTACAAAAGGCTAATAAAAGGAAAGATAAATATACTTTAGAAGGATTATCACATGATTGCATATATTTCAAAGAAGGTGATATTAGGTTAGGGGTAGTGTCAGGGAAATCAAACTACCTAGTATGTCTGTGCATGAACTTGTTGAACAAAAATCTAGGGAATCTTGAATATGGAGATTTGATTACACACTGGACAAATTAGCATCTCACACATCTTTTCAATATTACAACATTGCTATTGCAAAATGCGAATATTGCCAAAACATTAATATGGTGGTTACTAATTAAGGGCACCATTTTTCAGGTGTAATTCGAATACAAAATGTGAAATCGGATTGAAACATAATGCAACGCATCACGATCCATCTGACTAGGTCTCGTTTATTCGTCGATCTATTTTGCTCTACTTGACTGCTCCACGTGTCGTCCATATCCACCCCGCGTGGGCCCTATTAGACATGACTTTGGAAATGGGGCCTGGAACCGAAATTGCCGTCTCTAACACTAGGGAACGAAACCAGGTGCGAACCGAACAAATTCCATGTCGATGTCAACGAAAAAGACCCTGAATTTAAAACGGAGGAAATCGACAAGAAGAACGCACGAAAAGGAGACATTTTTAACGTCAATTCGACACGTCTCAAGAAATTGGAGAGATGGAGCAGCAAACAAGCAACCACCCAATAATAATCGGGATTTAAGGTTTTTCTTCTCTGGGTCGTGATCGAACTTGAAGGGTTGGCTTCGTCCAATTTAAAGTCCTTGCATTCCTGGTCAACTGCAAAAAACTGGCGTGTCGGCCGCGTACATCGGTGGATTTCCGGAAGTAGTGATTTTTACGAGTTGGCCAGGGCCGATCTTTCGTTTCCTTGAGATGCCCACGACTCGATGAGTGGAAGAAGGGGTTGCTTCTCTCCTTGCGGCTTCTCTCCTCGTCGTTCCCGAAACTCGACCCGAGTTCAACCTGTTGCTGTCCCGCTCTCCTGCGAGTCGGAGCTCGTTCCCTGTTACGGGGGAGAGGTTGGCGTTCGAATCTTTTTCTTCTTTCGAGTTCATGGTCTTGAATCTTGGGCTGTCTGATGCAATTTCAGTCGATTCTTTAACGTTCGAGATCGTGCTCTTTCTGGGCTCCTTTTACTGACCCTTCAGAAATGGGGCGAGTGTTTGTTTGGTTTCGATGTTACAGAACGATGATGTCTGCGATTTTTTCGTTTGAATTTTCTGGGAATCATTGTGTGCTCTTGACTCTGAAGACTGATGGTGACTCTTTCTTGTTGTTTCGATTGATTGGATCGCGGGGAAGCAGCAGGCGATGGGCGAGCGAAATCCCACTTCATGGAAATACACATGGAAGATTACCAACTTCACTAGCTTGACTCAAAAGAAGTACTACTCTGAAGTGTTCACGCCCGGGGATAATGCCTGGTAATCCTTGAATTTAATTTCTGGCGAGCGTAATGATCGAATGATGCCTTGTTTGTCTTTATGTTTCCTTTACTTGTTGAAATTCCCCAAGACTTATCCATTCTCTTTTATGGTACGGTTGATTTGAGCAGGCGAATACTCATTTTCCCCAAAGGGAACAGTGTAGAGTGCTTGTCAATATACTTAGACACCGCTGATTCCGTGAGGCTACCGTATGGATGGAGCAGAAGCGCCCATTTCAGATTGATTCTGGTCGATCAGAACAATAATGACTATTCTAGGATTAAGGGTACGTTGATTGCGACTCTGACTATGGCTGGTTTTTTCAGTCTGCTGTTGGAATCTGATTTTGAGATCTGTTGGAATGAGAAAACTTATTTCTTTGTTGCTACTGCAGTCCTCTAACATGTCTAGGATGAATTTAGGCACAAATATGTCCTCGCAATCAATGGTATTTGTGTTAATAAAGTTTGCACTCACAAATTCAGAGTAATGACTAATGAGATTCATAACCTGAGAAATCTGGCTTATGCTTATTGTGATTCAGGTGAAATACATCCACCATTATTCCTTATAAGTGAAAGCATGTCATTGTCTTTGTGGTGTACATCGTCAAAGACCACAGTTGGGTTGGCAATGCAGTACTTTCGTCAATTCTATCAAAAAGAATATTGAAGGATTATTTGACTTCTCTTGTTGAACTAAGTATGACTTTAGGGAATCAGAGTGAGAGAAATTACTCTGAAGTTTCTTCCATGTACATAATTTTGTGCCAATTCCAATCACACATGCACTTATATGCACTTTAAAAGCACTTGGCAACAGAAAGCTTGGAAGGAATGGATCAACATTTGGACATTTAGAAGTATTGGAAGGAATAAAGATTCATCATGTCAATACTGTTTGTGGGACAAATTGCAGGATTTTAGGGACTTTTATCTAATGAACATAGAAGTGTTGTCGTAATTTGTTTTTTTTTTTTTTTTGGTCATTTCAGCAAACTGGATTGGGTTTCTGCTGAAGCAAACTGAGAGAACATGTTTAGGCCTTGTTGTTGCAATGCTTTCTCAAAATATGCTTTAACTTTGCTCTTGTGGTTCTGATGTCCCATGTTTCTGATCCAAAGCGCAGTAATCTGTTCATTTATTGCACCTAAGCCAGTGAAACAAGGTATCGTTAACCCGTTACTCCTTTTTACTGAAGTCCCATCCCAACAAAATGCAGAGACGGAACATGATTTCACTGCAAGAGAGAGTGACTGGGGCTTCACATCCTTCATTCCATTGAGTGAACTCCATGACAGCCGTAATGGGTATTTAGTTAACAACACTTTGACAGTTGTAGCTGAGATTTTGGGCCCCCAACACCCGGCCGAAAATACTCAGGTGGCTGAACCTCCAGCAAATGTACCTCAGGCAACACCAATAGATACGTTCAACGCATATTTTACAAATCTTGAGGAAATTATTAACGCTGCTCAGAGTTCTCCCGCCGGAGGAGGGTCAAACACGAACAATCAAAGGGGTGCTCTTTTGACTTCTGGGGCTCCAACCTTGGATGAAGTAGAGAAGGCTAAACTGTCTTTGAAGGAGTGCCTTTCTGATATCTTCAAGCTAAATGTAAAAGACAGATTGGCTGAAGCAATGTCGACATTAAGCGTAGCCAAAAGTGGGTTATCACTGGACCAGCAAAAATCAGTCAAGGCCTTTTGGGCCAACTTTGATGAGTTCACTTCTGACTTTTTGACCTTTGAGCAAGACAATGCTGAATTCGAGCTGCAGAAATTGCTGAAGGATCAAATGTTTGCAACAATGAAAAAGAATCACGAGACTCACATCTTGTATAAGCAGTTGCTTGGTGACCTGACCAAAGAGGAGGAAGAGCTCAACAAAAAACTTGAGGAAGTGAAGTCCAGGAGAGAAAAGCTCATTTCGGACTGGGAGATTTTGATGGTCGAGTCAGAGGAAGCAAAATCTGGGCACAAGGGTCAAGAGAAGAAGGTGGCAGAGGCTGAGGAGAAGAAGAGAATAGCTGAGGAAAGAATGTCTAGATCAACCGCTGCCTGGTCAAATCTGAAGATGCTATTTGGTTGAAATCTTTGGCTTGGATTAGAAATGGCTATGAGGATACTGTGCAAATGGATCGCAGGTGTGAATAGAACTGTGTGGATTCTCTTGCTAATAAGTATTTTCGAGTGGTGAAAACCTGTGCCTTTGAGATACAGTCAACTTCTGATAACTTTTTTACAGAGTTGCCACATCTGCTGTGCTCATGTACACTTCGAATTTCTGATTCTCTGTTTTTTTCTTTTGGTCATTTCATTAGAGGTTTGAAGATAGAATCGTTCCTGCTCGTAAGCCTGACGATGCTTCGTGTCGGTCCG
Source organism: Eucalyptus camaldulensis (assembly GCA_019915185.1). NCBI lineage: Eukaryota > Viridiplantae > Streptophyta > Magnoliopsida > Myrtales > Myrtaceae > Eucalyptus > Eucalyptus camaldulensis. Next base: position 20,315,862 of record JAHSVA010000005.1, read on the forward strand.
CTTAATCGCCCAAAAATGATGACCTGTGGCTTCGTTGTGACCGAAGAAGTTGTATTTCGTTTTCACTTTGGAGTTGAGACCGAGGATGTTCTTTTATCCCAGTGTATGTACTGCAGAAAGATTTCAAGAGAATGATTTTGGACATTAACATGCTCTCTCTTACCACAATCGCTTTGCGTATGTCCTTATCATGCAATTCTCTGATGTCACTTTGATTCAGAGATTCCGTCGGGGGCAAAAGGGAGCAACTTTCGGTGATGGTAATTCGGTAGCATTGTTAGTAAATTTGAAATCCTAGCAGTCAAATTGTGTGACTAGCAACCTGCTCGGCAGTTAATGGTTATTTACCAACAATGTCAATAGCTTCCGAACATGACACGAAATAAAATTATTTATCAATTTTTTTATAAACTTACCACTCGAAACAAAAGTTTAGCGTTGCGAATAGTATAATTTACCGGTTAAATTAAGATCTTACTATAATAGGTCCACTTACAAGTTAGTAAGAGTTGAAAAGATACAAAGTTTAAGTAACATTGAACTTATCTATAATAGAAATTATTCGTTGAAAACAAAAACTTACTGGTGCGATGAGTTGCTTACAGCAACAGGTTACCAACAACATAAGAAACCTGCTAATTCGAAACAACATCAAACTTAGTGTCTATAATAGTGAGTTTAGTTCAACTTTGTAAGTAAGTTTTGGGTATAATGTAAGTACTGAAAGTCAAAGCCCTTTGGGGAAATGTATATTGCATTTGATAATTTTTTTTTTTTTGCAAAATGACTTTAGTTTAAGTAGGGCTTGGCCAAAAAAAAAAAAAAACTTTTGAATTGGACTTTGTCTGAATTTATATATATTTTTTATTAAAAAAAAAACTAAAACCCTTCGGTATAGTTGGTATAGGACTTAAGCAATCAATGAGGCAAATCTTATGTCAACAATTGTCAGCCGAGGTTGTCCGACCTCGAGTAAACCTTTGCCGACTATCATCAAGGTCACGAGGCCCAAGCAATAGTTGCCTGGGTTGCATGACTCTCACTAGCCCTTCAACGGCAAGTTACAAGTCACTCACTAAAGTACGCTCATTTTTATTGTTGCAAGTTACAAACAATTTTAGGAATTTACCAATGCCCTATTCAATAATAAACTATCAAACGTTTCAAAAAACAATTATTGAAAATAGAACCTAACCATTTAAATTAGTAAGGTACCAGGAAAATTACCAATTTTTCAAATCAATAGTAAGTTATCAAACTATTTAACAATTGTCCAGTTACTTCTCTTTTTGTCCAAGTTTCTTTCCATTTGTAATTTCCTCACTTGGTTGGCCAATTGCTTCCCCAAGGGTAAAGTTCCTAAACCCTGAAAAGTAATCAAGTCATTGATCCAGTAACTAGTTCCCAGTTTCGATTTGGTTCCTATAAGAATCAGGAATCAAACCATCTCTCTCTAGAACCTAGAATTGGACGCATTCCTATCGGTCCGATTCCCAATTCTACCTTGGAATCATACTCACCTGTATAGGGGCGTTCATGGATGGAATGAAGCCATGGGCCTAAATCAAGCTCAAATGAAGGGACGTCCAAAGGGTCTTGAGAACACTCCCTTGGCCAAGTCTCTCATCGACTTCACCAAAGTTGAGGTGAAGTCAAGTCTTCCAAGTCCAAAGGAAATTGGTGGAGAATGGATCGCCACCACGAGGACGAGGAAGGAGAAACTATTTGTGGCTGAAGAGACCATGGTGAACAAGAGAAATCATGGGGAAAAGTCATCCAAGCCATCCTTCCAAAGGATTCAACCCCAAGGAGACTTCTACAATGAGAAATTTGAGAAGCCACCGCCAGTCCCGTGCTTCATTTGCAGCGGTCCCTGTTGGACCCAAAAATGCCCCAAGAAGAGAAAGATCAACACATAGCTCACCTTGGTAGAGGAGGAAAGTCGAAGCAAGAGAAAAGGGAAGTGTGACTCGGAACCATGAAAATTCTCAACTCCGTCAACTCTGTGAAGACCCAAGCACTACCCACGGAGGAGCCCACAAGTAAATATTTGTCATCCAAATATTTGTCATCCGTGGAAGTCAAGATGTAAGGACCTGGGCCCCACTATGTGATATTGTCCACTTTGGGTCACCCGCCCTGGCGTGGACGAACCGTCATCCCAGCCACGGTCTTTTCCCTCACGGTTTTAAAACGCGTCACACATATTAAAGAACCCAAGTCTTATAAAAGCTCCCAAGACTCCCTCCCTAAGCGATATAGGACAGGAGAAATGCACTTAGCCTCGCCCGCATACTGCCGAGGCGATCTTAGTCCGTCTCTCCGAGTCCCAGCCATGGTCTTTTCCCTCACGGTTTTAAAACGCGTCACACATATTAAAGAACCCAAGTCTTATAAAGGCTCCCAAGACTCCCTCCCTAAGCAATATAGGATAGGAGAAATGCACTTAGCCTCGCCCGCATACTGCCGAGGCGATCTTAGTCCGTCTCTCCGTATTGCCTCGGGTCTGGGTTGTCACATTCTCCCCCCCTTAAGGCACAACGCCCTCACTATGGTCCCCACATGCGGTCGGGAGTCAGCTTTAATACCATTTGTAAGGACCTAGGCCCCACTATGTGATATTGTCCGCTTTGGGTCACCCGCCCTGGCGTGGACGAACCGCCATACCAACCACGAGTCTTTTCCCTCACGGTTTTAAAACGCGTCACACATATTAAGGGACCCAAGTCTTATAAAGGCTCTCAAGACTTCCCCCCTAAGAGATGTGGGACAAGAGAAATGCCATTAGCCTTGCCCGCGTACTGCCGAGGCGATCTTAGTCTGTCCCTCCGTACTGTCCCGGGTCTGGGTCGTCACACAACATATACGACACAACTCTCTACACATTGGTTGACAGCAGTGCATCAAATATGTTCATGTCAAGCGAAGTGGCGAAGAGTTTGGGACTTCACATAGAACCAACCAAGAATCAGTACAAGGCCGTCGACACAAATAACATAATGGCCATATATGTTGCCCAAGACATGGAACAACAAATTGATGGATGAAAGGGTGAGCTCTCCTTCAAGGTAATTTAACTCGATTACAATGATCTCATCTTGGGTTTTGGAATTCTTCAATAGCATGAGGGCCATGATCGACATGAGGACCAAGTTCATTATCATCATCGAATCGCAATGCCCCTCAATAGTACCTATGATCCATGGGTTGATGGAGAATAAGAACATTTCCATGATCTAACTCATGGATAAAGGGCTAGAAGTTGAAGAGCCCAAAACTAAGTCACGTACAAAGCTGCAAAAACTGAAAGTAGAGTTGCAGCGTCCTACTCAACATGAGACAATAATCCATGTACTTCCTAAAGTAGAGAACTTGTCGGACAATATAGTGATGGCCAAACTGAAGAAGGAGCCAAGTAGCTAACCAACTGAGAAGCCAAAGAAAAAGTAGCAATGGAAGCGGAAGAATCGATAACGTTCAAAGCAACCGACAGTCCAAACCAAACACCTTGGGTCAAGAGTACCAAGGGCGTCGCTTGAATGGGTGGGGTGGGGGATGTCAAGGTTCCCCATGACCAAAGGACCGTATTCAATCCAAGAAGACCAACCAAGTTGCCTAAGGTTTCTATAACATTTCCAAGGGCAAGCAAAATGGTAAATGTACCAAATTCTAGAGTATTTTCACTATAAATGTCAGTAGCTGGTAGATGGGAAGATGAGATCTCTACCACTAGATCAAAAAGCCATTGACGATCATAATTCAAAAGAATTTTGTATAAATAAAGGTTCTCTCTCCCTTTTTTGTATCTATTCAACATTTCAATAATACAACACATTCTCTCCCAAAGCTTCTCTCTAAACTTTCTCTCTCTATGATTCGAATGAGCAAGCGAGTGATTGACTCTTAGGAAAAGACCTAGTTTAGGTGCTCCTCTAATCGAAGGAAGCCTAAGTCGCCACATAGTCTCGATCCCAAACAATCGGCCCTCGATACTAGTATGTGAGATTGGTAGAAATAAAAATTAAAAATTAAAAATTAAGCCTTTTGAAAGTTAACAATCTATATGTGTTTGAGTGTGAAAATGATATTTACATAACTGTGTATGATCATGTTAGCGAGTGTTGGAAAGGCGCTTTTTAAGTAATTAACCAGAGACTTTGTGACTTTAATGAGACAAGTATAGCCATTTTATATGCAAACAATGCTTTGAAAATTTAACCGTTTTTTCAAATTAAGTATTCAAAATTAGTGCCCTATGGCACTCATTAACACAGGACAACTATGTATTATCGAACTTGACATGATAAATATTTTCTTCCTAAACTAGACTTAATTAGCTAGCCTAGACAAATCACATGTGGGGAGATGGTCTAATAAGTCCTAAATTTATTGTATGGATATCAATTAAATCCTAAACTTTTAAATTTTTAACAATTTAGTTTTATACCTTTGCGTGAAATTCCAATATAGTACTTCTAGCACTCTTCACCAAGAACCACTAATGCGCCGGTGTGCTAAATAGGACACTCAGGGATGACTAAATTGTCATGTCAATGATTTTCGACAAAAATTGACTAGAAGAGCTATAGTTGAATTCACACAAATATTTAAAACAAAATTGACAAATTCCAAAAGTTTAGAACTAAACTACTTATGTACACTTGGTTTAGGACTGCTCAATAATTTTCCCAATCAAATCTCATTTGTGATCATAGCCAAACTATGGACATGACGCACCATGTATATTTGCTCATGCAGTCAAAAGGGAAATGATAATTTGATATGGTAGATTGTTTATCTTGCTTTATCAAAGGACATAGACTAATGGTTGGGTATAAATTTTCTTAGATTCTCAAACCACCTACATAATATTATGAGAGAACAATTTAACTCTATATAACATGAAGGTATATGATTCTCATTATTACATCGAATTTGTGTTGATTATTATGTCACTTCTAAGTTGTTTCAACATAGTTACAAACTATTTTATTTAAAATTTGTTGTGCCAAATCTATATTATTTTCAATGAATCTAGCCATTCTTTCATGTAGTGAGAATTATCCATCATATTGAGGTTTAAAAAAAGATAAAAGGACCGGAAGTCCCTAAACTACTATCGTCACACCCTAAAACTAAGAAGAATGAGGATGGCACAACCGTCTTTTCACTCTTAGGATGTAGTCTCAAATACAACTAACAACCTATTATTAAAATAATATGATAAACATATATATATATATATATATATATATATTTATGACAAACAAGTAGGTTGGTTAAAACATCAAAATTTCTACAATTCATTAAAACAAATATCTACATCTCCAAATAACAACTAAGCTTAGCAAACTCATCTCAATCATACATAGCTCAGAAAATAAACAACTTACTACACTCATACATAAAAGTCCATTTATCAAATGCCCTATGATAACGTGACTGCTCTCATTCTAATTATCACTAACTAAGAACCTGAAAAACATTTAAGACAAATGGTATAAGCAACTATAGCCTAGTGAATAATACAACTCTTGTAAGCATATCAAGCAACCACTATGCATATATATGTATGTGTGTGTGTATAAAGCAATACTAGAAACTCATGCTATAAACTCAATATATAATATACATGTCCGATCAAATATAAGTTGTTTCATTTCAACAAAGTTCATGAATACTCATTCAACCATCAATGATTAAGTTCAACTATCATTTTCCATCAAATCACATGTCAATAATTTGTTCCACTGACCAATCTATTACTCAATATCCAAATATGATCACGACATAGCTCTTAATGGTAAGATGACCAAAATTTCCCCTGACCAAGTCTTCACTTATCATTGGCTAGTGGCTAGGCATGAAATATTCTAAAACTAGTATGCATATCTAGAAACCCGTAATTGGGTTCATAGTGATACTGAGCATGAAACTTTATCTTCTAAAATTAAAAATCCAATACATAACTTATGTTAGAATCCAAAATGCATTTCACAACCAAACAAATAATCTTTTGCAAATCAGCTCAACCACCAGAAGTACTTTTCGTAAAACATTTCTGAAATCATTTTAGAATGTATTTCATAAACTGAATTCATGAATCTGTATGAATAATTTTTCACATTTCATTTCATAACCACTTTTTAAATCATTTCAAATAACAATTAGGGTAGCTAATGGCTGATCAAAAGTTATGCATCAAATGTGCTATAAACATCACTTTTGCCTTTTAACCAAATTGCACTTTGCACATAATATGTCTAATCATTTTAATTTTAAAATATGAGTTTACAAATTAAAAAAAAAAAATAGCAACGGTCACTTGGGAATGCCTAAGATTAAACAATAAGAACTGCCAAACTCGAAATCTTATCAAATAAATGAAAAATAATATCAAAATTGAGAAAAAATGCTATCTCAACTGAGAAACGACTCAACCAAAAAAAAAAAAAACTAAAAAACTAAAAATCAACTAAACTATGCTTACTCTATCTCAACTAAGAATAGACTAAACTAAGCTTGCTTGCTAACAAAATAATTCCACACACTAATAAAATTCTCGTCTGAAGCGGATATTCAAAACTATCCATAACACGGAGCTTGAAGGCAAAACTTGCCCTAACAAAAATCTCATCCAAAGCAGATATTCAAAACTATCCACAATATGGAACTCAAGAACAAAACTTTAAAATTTCGCTCTAGCTAAACCATTACTCCAAATCAATTTTCATCAAACCCCACAGCTCGACGATGCCGTAATCTATCATTTACATGAAATTCCTTAGCTTAACATCTAAAATATCACATCTACTTGTTCAAATTTCACATGACGTTAAATTTGTGCCATAATTTCAAAAACAATTAGACAAACAAGGTTTAACGCTTATTGGCCATTACAAAACGAAGTAAATCCGGCTTGGCGAGGCCTCTATGGCATATACCCCTTCCCTTTTTTTCCTTTTTCTTTCTTTGTTTCTTCTTTCTTTTCCTTTTCCTTCTTTTTCTATTCGCCTTTCTCTCTCTATTGTTTATCTTTTCCTTTTGGATGCCCACCTTTTCTTTTCTTTTTTTAATTAAACAGCTTTTTGACTTTTTGACTAGCAAAAAGGTCAAAAGGCACAAATATTACTACTGCAAAAATATTTTTCAGGCGTCCTTAACTTTCTTTTGTAAAATGAGTCTCTAAACTTTGTTCTTCAAGTTGGACCGTCCATCAAATTTATAGATAGAAATATAAAGGTGACAAACGTCAAAGCCACATCAGTAAATGAACATCCATGTTAGCACTACAAAAATCATATTTTTCCAACTTGAAAATTATTCTCATTTCTTTTTCCTAGCCACTATTCAAGGATCCAACAACCCTCATCGATGGCTACACTTGGGGGATCGTGGCCCTCATCACTCCAAAACATATTTAAGCAAGGGCCGCAACTTTCGTTTGATTTGAGTCAAGTAAGACGCTTGCTACAAATATGAACGAGGGCTCCTTTTGCCCAAATTTGTGGGAGGGCTGTAACCCTTACCCCTAGAGTGGTTATCACTAACAATTGGTGGCAGACCTTGCAGGCTACCGGTAGCCCCAACCTCGCCTGGTTCAATCACGACATACACGTGCTCATGATTTTCCTATATAACACAAAGGTGAGGGTGTTACTTGTATCGGTTTGGCCTGAAATTAGCGAAAGACGTCAGAACCTCAGAAGTGCACGGGCGGCAGCACCTCAATTGTAGCCATGGATTCCTTTATTGCCTCTCCTCTTGGACAGCGAGTTGATAAAGGTCAAGTGGCAACACCGAATCCATATAGCCAAGATTTGAGACCAAAAAGGTAAGTAAGTATCATTCAAAATCAAAAGGAAACATGTCACATTTCTCTTTCCTTCATAGCCCTATACTGTTGTAGTATCAATTATGGTACTTCAAGTTTTTCTTCAGCTACCTCTATTTCATTAGAGAGAGCCAAGAGATTGTTAGAGCAAGCCACAATGGACATGTTCCCTTGCTTTAACTCCAATAGTGTCGGGTTAAGAGAGAAAAGTTTTGCACAGTCAAATTTCCCATACATATCTTTGATATTTTCCTACATAATCCATGAGTCATATGTCAAGGGAAGTCCAACCATGACCTATAGGGTTATGAAATCTGCTATCCATGTTCAGACAAATTGATTGCATTTTTTCTAATGCTGTGCCAGACTCTTATCAATCAGAATTGGGACAATCCCGTCAAAGAAACCATACCTATCCTTTGTGACTAGGGCTCGCCAAAATTTTTGGGACCATGTTAAGTCATTATCAAGATCGGGCAGTAGCTAAGTGATGAGTCACAGCTCCGACCAGTTGACTGTAGAGTTGTACAGGGGATCACCAAGATCCGGGCAACCATTGGCGCCAGAAATTGAGTAAGGTATGAACCCTAGTGGGTATTCGTTTCCAAACACGATGTACCTGATTTAGGTACCTAACCTAGAAGGATCAATCCTAGCCTAAGGGCTGGGATTGAACAAGATGCCATTGAATGGGCTCAGTCTGGACAATGGACCGTTGATTGGATTGGGCTGAACGAGTCGCTCGTGACTTGGCATGGCTTCATCGGGCTAATCCAAGGCAGGTTCTTGTTGCGAAGGCGAAAGAGGTACTTCCTTCGGGGTCGATCCTTCTAGAGAATGGTTCTTCTCAAACATTGATGACTGATTTTCTGGCATAATATCAGTAAGAAAAAATGATTTCTTTGCTGAATTGTTTAAATACTAATTCCTACTATAAAGTACTAACTTTGTTTTGCAGATGTTGACACTTAAATTTTAGCTACCATATTGCATAAGAAAATTAGGTGTTTTTTTTTTTTTTTTTGTGACCAAAGATCCGCCGAAGCCTGCCTTTGTCGACTTACGCTGATTTGGGATCTCATGGAGCCCCTGCTTTAAATGCTAACAATGCAAGGTTTCAAATTCTCATTCACTGGAGGAGAGATCTCAACCAATTGCGCTGCTCACAGGTGGGTGAAAATTACATGTTGGTCTCACCACTAAAGAAGAATATCATTAACATAATTCATATTTGCATCACACAAAAATCATACAGCTCAAGCGTGATGTTACCATGGTACACATGATTGAAGGGACTTCTTAGACATGTAGTCAGCGTGGGGAGTTTAAAATTTGCGCCCAACTCCTTGTTGATGAAGTTAATAATCCGTAGCTAATAATCCTATCCACTGTCAAATCGCTTCAAATCAGTGTTTGATCTTTAATGAGAAGTCGAAACTATTGAAAAATCGAACTCTGAATTGGTGATATTTGAACTCTTGTTGCTGGATAAAGTTCACGGCTGGCGAGAGATTTTCACAAGGTCAAGGGAATCAATTCGATCAGCAAGAAAATTTGAAGCAGAAATCCAATATAAGATAGTGGATAATAGCCACAGTGGTGGTTTGAAAGAAGGGGCCGCGCATCAGTCTCTCAGATGTCATCACACATTCACCATCTCTTCAAAATTCTTGAAATTCATTATCTTATCAAGGGGCAGCCATCTCTATAAATAGAGAACTTGGCCCTAGAGGAGAGGGCCATGCATTGAAAAGAGGAAAAAAAAGTAGAGGGCTTCGTAATAGAAAAAGAGGAGGAAGAGAGAATTGCCAAGGAAAAGATGAAAAGGGAAGCCTCTCTTTGTCCATGGTATTCTTATTTCCTTCTCTAACCCTCTGGTCTCCGTCCGCATAAAGACGAAAGAAAGACCCACACGGACTCCACAAATAGAAAGAAAAGAGAAGTGTGACACGAAAGCAGTGAGAGAGAAGGCTCGAGATTGGAGAGTTCGGCCACGATTGCCCCTGCCCCTGCACCTGCACCATCTCGCTCCCCGATTGGCGCTGTGCCTGTGTTGCTGCCGCACGCTTGTTCCAAGGTCGCTTCTTCCCACGTAGTGGAACACTGCCACTCGACGCTTCTCGTCGCCTGTCCAGTTTCCAGTCCTCCAACGAACTCCCACGACATCAACAACGCGACGAGCAGGACGTTCCTCTTGGAGCCCCCTCGGCGAAGTCCAATCTGATCCAAGCCCCGACAACGAAGCCTGTTGTCCCTTGAGACGAGCCAAGTCCATTGACGCCAGCAGCCTTCCTCCGAGACGCCTACTGCTTCCTGACGAGTTCCCACAAAGATCAACATTGCGCGCTGTCCGCTCCTCTCTTGCTGTGTCGTGTCGCGGCCCCTGACGACAAAGAGTTGCTGCTGTTCCTCAACGTCACCTGTCCGAAGCCGCTGCCATCCCCCTCCTGTCGGCGAGCTGAGTAGTAAATTCCGACGACACCACTGCTTTCCCGACCCTGCTGTGATCCTCCCATGGGCACCTGAAGGCGCCACCACCCAGCCGAGTCGTAACACTTTTGTTTCGTAGGTTGTCCAAGGAACATCCCACCGAGAGCACCTCCACCGCCATCTGAGCCTCATCCGCAAGCTAGCAATTCGATTCTCCAAGATTGCGCGCGCATTCAAATCGGGTAACTTCCTATCCCAATTGATTCGAATTGCAATAATTGCTAAGTTTAGATAGATCATTATCTATTTGATTGACTTTAATTGAATTGAATCTTAGGCATTATCCAAATTAGAGATGATAAGTTGATTTAATTACAAATTTGATCCGTAAAGATATCAGATTTTTTCAAATTGTTTCAACTTAAAATTGGATATTTGTTGTGCTAAGATTGCGATAATCTTTAATCTAACCCGTTAGATTATCATTATATATATATATATATATATATATATATATATATATATATATGGAAATCTTTGTGGATTGCCTTGTGGATTATGTAGGTTCATCTTTACCAATAAATTCAAAAAAAAAATTAAAAGATTGCATTGTATATCAAATCATTTAGATTTGACTCTAGGAATAAAATTGCATGATAGGATTAGATTAGGTTTTCCTATTTTAATTTGAATACATGTTTGGATAATATCTAGGCTCGATAGCATTTTTTTAAATTAATTGCACGTTAAGATAAACTTCTAAGTTGAGATGTGATTTAGGGTAATCTATTTCCTAAATTAAATTATATAATTTTTTTATTTTAATTGATTTAGGTTTATGAATTTTAATAAAAACCCCAACATGCCATATGGTATGGTCTAGTTGCATCATTATGCCGTATCATGACATATGCCATGTCATATATAGTTTAGGTCATGGCACTAATGCTCATAGCATATGCACTTCATTCATATAGTGCAATGCATGTCATATATGCACGTCATTTGGTGATAGTATGTTAAGCCAGTTAATTAAATTAAGATTAGTTTGCATGTCAGTTCAATCAATCACATGTCATATAAAAAATAATTGCATGTTAAACAACTCAGACCTCTGGATTAGTCTTTCTCTGCAACAATAAGGATAGAATGATGGAAATGGGAGGCAATCAAGAAAAATTTTGGGGAAGCTAGGCAAGAAACGAAAAGCTCTAATACCATGATGAAGAAAAAGAAGAAATTGGGGAAGTTTATATTTCGAATTACATCAACTATTGACTTAACATCTATAAGACTCAATTTATAACACAATGTATGGTCAATAAGAGGAAAGAATAAAGGAAGAATATACAGAATCAATTCTAGATGGATTCATTCAATCGTTCTAGAATGGCGAGCATATCTCGAACAAATATTTTGGGAATCACTGCGCGCGCGACTATAAAGACTGATGATCCTTTTTCTTTTTCTTTTTTGTCTCGATTAATTGGATCGTGGGCAAGCAGCAGGCGATGGGTGATCAAAATCCCACTTCATGGCAATACACATGGAGGATAACCAACTTCACTGGGTTGACTCGAGAGAAGCACTACTCCGAGGTGTTCACGCTCGGCGGCAATGCCTGGTAATTGTTGAATTCGATTTTCAGCAAGCGTAATGATTGAATTATGCCTTGTTTGTCTTTTTGCTTCCTTTACCTGTTAATTTCCCTAAGACTTATCCTTCTCTTGTATGGTACGGTCGATTTGAGCAGGCGAATACTCATTTTCCCAAAGGGGAACGATGTAGAATGCTTGTCGATGTACTTAGACGTCGCTGATTCCGCGAGGCTACCATATGGGTGGAGCAGAAGCGCCCATTTCAGATTGATTCTGGTCGATCAGAACAATAATGACTATTCTAGGATTAAGGGTACGTTGATTGCGACTCTGACTATGGCTGGTTTTTTCAGTCTGCTTTTGGAATCTGATTTTGAGATATGATGGAATGAGAAACCTTCTTTCTTTTTTGCTACTGCAGTCCTCTAACATGTCTAGGATGAATTTAGGTGCATCTAATCCTCACAACCAATGTATCCGTGCTAATAAAGTCTGCGCTCACAAATTTGGAAATGGCTAATGTGATTTATAACCTGGGAAATCTTGCTTATGCTTATTGTGATTTAGGTGAAATATATCCACCATCATTCGTCATATGTGAAGCCATTGTCTTTGTGGTGTACATTGTCAAAGACCATAGTTGGGTTAGCAATGCAGTACTTTCGTCAATTCTATCAATAAGTCTCTTTCAAAAAGAATATTGAAGGATTATTTGACCTCTCTCGTTGAACCACTAAGTTATTCCAACTGCTCGTGCACTTATTTGCACTTTAAAGCATCTGAGGTGACGATATGAATACTTGGCAACAGAAAGTTTAGAAGGAATGCGTGAACATTTGGACATTTAGGAGTATTCGAAGGAATGGAGATTCACCATGTCAATACTGTTTGTGGGACAAATTGCAGGATTTTAGGTACCATATCATGAACATAGAAGTGTTGTCGTAATTTGGATTTTTTGTCATTTCAGCAAACTGGACTGGGTTTCTTCTGAAGCAAACTGAGAAAGCATATTTAGGCCTTGTTGTTGCAATGCTTTCTCAAAATATGCTTTGACTTTGTTCTTCTGGTTCTGGTGTCCCATGTTTCTGATCCAAAGCGAAGTAATCTGTTAATTTATTGCACCTAAGCCAGTGAAACGAGGTATCTTTAACCCGTTACTCCTTTTTACTGAAGTCCTGTCTGAACAAAATGCAGAGACGGAACATGATTTCACTGCAAGAGAGAGTGACTGGGGCTTCACATCCTTCATTCCATTGAGTGAACTTCGTGACAGCCGTAATGGGTATTTAGTTAACAACACTTTGACAGTTGTAGCTGAGATTTTGGGCCCCCAACGCCCGGCTGAAAATACTCAGGTGGCTGAACCTCCAGCAAATGTACCTCAGGCAACACCAATAGATACGTTCGACACGTATTTTACAAATCTTGAGGAAATTATTAACGCTGCTCAGAGTTCTCCCGCCAGAGGAGGGTCAAACACGAGCAATCAAAGGGGTGCTCTTTTGTCTTCTGGGGCTCCAACCTTGGATGAAGTAGAGAAGGCTAAACTGTCTTTGAAGGAGTGCCTTTCTGATATCTTCAAGCTAAATGTAAAAGACAGATTGGCTGAAGCAATGTCGACATTAAGCATAGCCAAAAACGGGTTATCACTGGACCAGCAAAAATCAGTCAAGGCCTTTTGGGCCAACTTCGATGAGTTCACTTCTGACTTTTTGACCTTTGAGCAGGACAATGCTGAATTCGAGCTGCAGAAATTGCTGAAGGATCAAATGTTTGCAACAATGAAAAAGAATCACGAGACTCACATCTCGTATAAGCAGTTGCTTGGTGACCTGACCAAAGAGGAGGAAGAGCTCAACAAAAAACTTGAGGAAGTGAAGTCCAGAAGAGAAAAGCTCATTTCGGATTGGGAGATTTTGATGGTCGATTCAGAGGAAGCGAAATCTGGGCACAAGGGTCAAGAGAAGAAGGTGGCAGAGGCTGAGGAGAAGAAGAGAATAGCGGAGGAAAGAATGTCTAGATCAACCGCTGCCTGGTCAAGTCTGAAGATGCTATTTGGTTGAAATCTTTGGCTTGGATCAGAAATGGCTATGAGGATACTTTACAAATGGATCGCAAGTGTGAATAGAACTGTGTGGATTCTCTTGCTAGTAAGTACTTTCGAGTGGTGAAAACCTGTGCCTTTGAGATACAGTCAACTTCTGATAATTTTTGTACAGAGTTGCCACATCTGCTGTGCTCTTATACGCTTCGAATTTCACATTCTCTGTGTTTTTGTTTCGGTCATTGTATCGGAGGTTTGAAGATAGAATCATTCCTGCTTGTAAGCCTGATGATGCTTCAGGTCGGTCCGCTTAATCTCCCACAAATGCTAACCCGTGTCTTCATTGTGACTGAAGAAGTTGTAGTTCTCTTTCACTTTGAAGTCGATACCCAGGATTGTTCTTTTATCCCAGTGCATGTACTGCAGAAAGATTTCGACAGGATGATTTTGGACATCGACATGCTCTCTTACCATGCAATTCACTGATATCACTTCGATTCAGCGAACAATGATCCGTTAAGGGCAAAAGGGAACAAATTTCGTGGATGGTAATTCTGTAACATTGTTAGTAAATTTGAAATTTTAGCAGTCAAATTGCGTGACCGGCAACCTATTCGACAAATACGTCGATGCTTATTTACTAACAATGTTAATAACTTCCAAACATCACATGAAATAAAATTACCGCTCCTAACAAAAGTTTAGTGGTGAGAAGACTAATTTACTGGTGAAATTAAGATCTTACTAATAGGTCCGCGTACCAGTTAGTAAGTTATAAAAAGAGTTGAAAAGGTACAAAGTTTGTGTAACATTGAACTTATTTAATTTTATAGAAAATAACCATTGAAAACAAAAACTTACAGGTGCAATGAGTTACTTACAGCAAAATTATTTATTTACCAATATAAGATAATTTACAAGTTAATTTACCAACAAAGTAAGAAACTTGCTATTTCGAAATAATATTGAACTTGGTATCAACAAATCAAATAAGTTACATACTAGAGTTCGCTCATTTTTCAATAGCAAATTACAAGCAATTTGAGGAATTCACGAATGCCAAATTCAATAGTATATTATTGAACATTTAAAAAAACATATAATTGGAAATAGAACCTTCCCATTTAAATTAGTAAGGTACCTGGCAAATTACCGATTTTTCAAGTCAATAGTAAGTTATCAAATTGTTCAGCAATTTTCATTAGTAATTTCCTCACTTGGTTGGTACGTTGCTTCCCAAGAGTAAATTACTAATTCCCAATAAGTTATCCAGTTGTTTAGAAATTTGCTATTGATAATAAAATCTTACTAAAGTTAGTAACTTAAGTATTTACTTAATCTCAGCGGTACAAATACTAGATTACTACTGAAATAATAACTCACTAGGATAATTGCGCTTTCCAAAATGTTAAAATCCCCACGGAAGTGAAATTAAAAATGTAACAACATAGCTCACTTTTAAGGTGGTAATAGGAAGTTATCACCAGAGTAGTTAATTTATTACCAGCGACGTCAAAGTAATAGTAACTCAATAATCTTCTTGCAAATTTATTCATCAAAAGTATATCTTAGCAGTGCAAATAGGGATGATATTAATTAGTTGCCGACGTAGGCCCACCTTCAAGGATTCATGATGGTAACACCTAGAGATTGTCAACACTGATTGCCCTTCCCACCCCTTTTTATAGATATATTGATATTGGGACCCTTAAGTTTTAATATTAGTTTTCCACTAGGAATTTGCAGTTGTTAAATTGTTATTTTGTCGATAAGTGAAAAACGGTTAACCAATGCTATTGGTAAAGTATATAAGCAATTAATCTACTGTCGAGAAAGTGCATCCCCTCGTAAAACACGCATGCGTGCTTGTAATTTAAGTGCGTAATTCAATACGTTAAGTTTATTATTTCATCAGTATGTTGTCAACAAATAATTGTTGATACTCTAAAATCCTAAACAATGTCAACAATCCACTAAGAATTTCTAGAAGTAAAATAGTTTTTTTTTTTCGTAAGGTACAATCACTAACCACCACTGGTAAATTATCTAAGCAACTCATAGCTTACTAGTAGAAAATAAAAGCATCGACTTGTACAATTTTAAGGATAGTAAGTAACTGCTTCATGGGTAACTCAGTAATAGATGACCGAACTTATATGCTGTCAATCATTTTTTCACTTAGCAACGGTATTTCAAACTTACTACCCGATTTTTCGTTAACTTTAGCCTCCATGGGGCAGATTGGCTTACGGACCAACTTCCTGCTCCTTTAGCATAGGAGGCTACAAAGGAGTAAATCTCAACCGAAGCTCATCGTAGAAGCGTGACCACGGAGGGAATCTGAACTGCTTCGACTTGAATGAAGGAGTCGTGACTCAAGGGCCATGTCTAGCGAATCAAAGTTATAAGAGACTACGGGTGTTAATGGCTCGATTTGATTTTTCAGAAAACCAGAACTAAGCCGAGCCGTCTAGGTATAAATTAGCTAGGAAACCCAAATCGAACCAAACTGTTTGAGTATGTATTAGCTTTGAACCGAACCATGCCCTAAATCAAATACTCAGTTCATTTTGGCTTAGTTTTTCGGTTTTCCTTTTTGAAATATTAAGAAGAGGTTTACAAGAAAATGATAGAGATTATATAAATTGTAATATTAAGAAGATTGGCAATTTTCAATTCAGTTCACTTAACTGAACCAAATTAAAATTATCTGAACTAAAGTAAAAAACTGTCATTTTTTTCATTATCCGAATCGAAACTCAAACCAAATGAAAATTGCATGAAAATTCGAATCGGTTCTAGTTTTGATTTGGTTTTTCAGTTCGGTTCTAACATCCCTATAAAGGATAATGTGGATTGGCTCGAATAGTTGAGCTTAGCAGATTCATTATGTTGGGACGATTGGACTCCTCTCATCATTTGCAAGGTCCCGATACATGAAGTCCATTGCGAACTCGTATCTACCCAATTCAAGTCACATTCCACTGGCTTCGTTCTCAATTCTCTGCTAGAGGGTTCCCAAAGTGAGAATCTAACAATAATACACTTAAATCCTAAAACTTTGATTTCTTATATTTACATCATAAAGTCTTTTTACATTATCCACTTTAGCTTTTTCATTCACTCCGTTAGCTTTTAGTGAATAGAAAATCTTCACAGATTAATTTCTGATTAATGACCACATAGGAGTGAAGTAAATAAATAAATAAATAAATAAAGGACACATGACTCTTATCGTCAAAATGGGTGCGGGGTTCAAATCCTACGCTTTACAAATAGGCTAAGTTTAAAAGTAAGTTGAGAGTTAGAGTAGGATAGATAAAAAGAAAAAATTGGCAAAGTTAATAAAAAGACTCAAATGTTTGAAAATCGCAAGTTTTAGACTTAAATGTACAAAATGAAAATTTTAAAACCTAAACATATTATTGTAAAAAATGATAGAATATGATCTGCAATTGTCCCGTTCCCCAACAATTATTCTCCATTATCATCTAGGGATTTTCCTATTTTGTGTCTTTACCGGCATATTCACCACAAAGACGAAGGCTAATGACTAGTACGTGATATCGGGTAGAAATCAGGTAGAAATTGAAAATTAAGCTTAACAGGCAATGTGCATTTAGGTGAGGAAAAGGGGTTTGCATAACTTGTGTATGATTTTGTTAGCGAGTATTGTAAAGGCACATTTCAAGTAATTAATTGAAAAAGAATTTGTGGCTTTAATGCCACCAGTATCTCCATTTTATGCGCCATCAATGCTTTGAAAATTTAACTTCTTTTCAAATTAAGTATACTTAGTTAGTGCCCCATGGCACTCATTAACTTAGGACCACTTTGTATAATCCAACTTCACATGATAAATTTTTACCTCTTAAGTTAGGCTTAGTTAGCTAGCCCTAGACAAATCATTTGTGAAAACTATTCAATTTTGTCAATTTAGTTATACAGCTTTTGCGTAAAATTTCAATATAGTTCTTTCAACCACTATTAGTCAAAAAACTCTGACGTGCCCGTTTGCTGCGTAGGATAACCAATGATGACTAGATTTTCATGTCAATGATTTTTGGCGAAAATTAACCAAAAGGGCTATAGTAGAATTTACACAAAAATTTAAGGCTAAATTGATAAATTTAAAGAGCTTAGAATTAAATTGACTTAAGTACACTTGGTTTAGGACTTCTAGGTAATTTTCCCAATCAAATCTCATTAGTAGTTAGTCAAAAACTATGGATACAAGGCACTATGCTTATGTGCCCATGCAATCAAAAGGGAAAAGGTAATTTGATATCCATAAATTTTTTTTTTGCTCACTTAGGTACCACAAATTTGAAACATCAATCACTCGGGTGTCATTGGTGACTTATTTCACAGGAAAATCCAGGATGTCGATTGTCCTAAGTGGCATTATTGGCACCAACGTGAACAATTTTTATAAATTTTTTCTTACTTAAGCATCACAAATGTGAAAAATCAAGCACTTAAATGCTATCGACAATTTACCTTGCTAGAAAATCCACCACCGGCCTCGCCTGAGGCCTTTAAGGCCCCACTGGCAACTACTAGTTGAGGGTGAGGCCTTTGCAACAGGTGCACAAAAAAAGAAAAAAAGAAAAAAAAAGGAACATAAAAAATAAAACTAAAAAATAATTCAAAAAAAAAAAGTTGCCAAAACAGGCACTCAAATGATCGTATGTGACATTTGAATGAGCGAAAAAGAAAAAATCTAATACTTAAGTGAACGCTATACGAAAGTTAAGACACTCCTGCTATAATCATCCCTAGTAATTTGTTTATCTTGCTTTATCGATGGACATAGACCAATTGTTGGATATAAATTCTCTTAAATTCTCAAATCACCTACAAAATATTGTGCGAGAACAATTTAACTAAATCTGACATTAAGGTATATGTGTCTCATTATTTCATCGGATTTGTGTTGATTATTATGACACTTCTAAGTTGTTTCAACATAATCACAAACTGTTTTATTTAAAATTTGTCGTGTCAAATCTATAGTTTTTTCAATGAATTCAGCCATGTTTTCGTATCGTGAGGATTATCAATCATATTGGGACTTAAAAAAGCGATAAAAGGACTAGAGGTCCCTAAAATACTATTGTCATATCCCAAAACTAAGAAGAATGGGGATGGCACGACCATCCTTCCACTTGTAAAACCCAACGTCAAACACAACCAACAAATTGGTTGCAATATCAAAGTTTGTATAATCCATCAAAAATGCCCTTGTGATAATGCAGACACTCATGTTCTATTTGTCACTAACCGAGAAATATGAAAAACATTTAAGATGAATTGTATGAGCAACTACAACCTAGTGAATTGTACATCTCTTCTAAGCATATTGAGTAACAACTATGTATATATAAAGCAATACCACAAACTCTGCTCCAAATCCAATATATAATAGACATATCAAATCAAATATGAGTTGTTTCATTTTGATAAAATTTTATACAAATTAGAAATACTCATTTAATCTACCATTATAATTCAACCATCAATGCCAAGTCCCTTGATCATTCTCTATCAAGTCACGTGTAAATGATTTGTTCCACTAACCAATATATTACTTAATATCCAATTATGGTCACGACACAATTCCTAGTGGTAAGGCAACCAAGATTTGCTTTAGCAAGGTTGCCACTTATTATCAATTAGTGGCTTGGCCTAGAAATATTCTGAAATTAGTATGCATACTTAGAAACCCCTAATTGGGTTCATAATGATAATGAGCACCAAACATCACCCTCCAAAACTAAAAATCCAATCTAGAATCCATCTCATAAACCAAAATACATTTCACAGCCCTTTCACAACTCAGCTCAATCACCAAAAATACTTTTTGTAAAACATCTCTCAAATCATTTTAGAACTTATTTCATAAATCAAATTCGCAAATCTATATGAATAACCTTTCACATTTCATTTCATGAGCACTTCTTAAATCAGTCGACATCACTTTTGCCTTTTAACCAATTACACTTTGTACATTATAGGAAAAATTACCAAAAAAATCATAAACATATTGCAATTGTCTCGATTCAATCCTTTTTTTTTTACCAACTGAGTCATAAACATTTTGCAATTATGCCAATTTAGTCTTTTCAGCCAAATTTGACTAGCCAGCATGAACGTGGATGCCGGCCAGCTCTAGGGGACAAAGTTTTTAATATTTTTTTCAATTTTTTGTTAATTTTTAATCTTTTGTTTTTTCCCTTTTTTACTCCCTTTTTGTTTTGGTTTTTTTTTTTTGTTTTGCTCCCTCCTTCTTGTGACCGACTAGAGAGGAGGACTAATCGCTGGACTAAGGTGGCTAGCTAAACCCAACTGAGGGCGAGCTTGCCTTGCCGTTGTCGAGTGAGGGCCGCCCAGCCACCAACGAGGCTAGCCCTCATTGGATCACCCTCACCCAGATTTGGCGAGCCCCTGTCAAATCTGGTGAGGCCCCCAGTGGCTAGGTGGCTCTTGCCCAATGATGGCAAGGCGAGCCCTCGTCGGATCTAGGCAAGGGCTCACCTCTCCAATGGCTAGGCGGCCCTCACCTAGCGATGGTGGGGCGAGCTCACCCTTAATTAGGCTTAGCTTGCCTCAATTTGACGACCAACCCTCCCTTTTGCCCAGTAGTCGGAAGGAGGAAGGAGAGAAAAAAAAAGAAAAAAAAAGGAAAAAAGAAAAGATTAAAAAGTAATAAAAAATTTTGAATAAAATAAAATAATATTAAAATATTATCCGTCAGTGCCGATTAGCGTCCACATCACTGTCAACCGGTCAAATTTGGCCAAAATGACTGAATGGACACAATTGTAAAAGGTTTATGAGGCCAAAAAAAAAAACTAAGACTAAATCGACACATAAGTTTAGGAATTTTTTTGGTAATTTTCCCCACATTATATGTCTAATCATTTCATTTTCAAAATACGAGTTTATAAATTTAAAGAAGAAGTATCAACACTCGATTGGGAATGCCTAAAACTAAACAATAAGGTTATTTAAACCGTCAAACTCGCAATTATATCAAATGAACAAAGAAATAACATCAAAAATTGAGTAAAAACACTACATCAACTAGAAATCGGCTAAACCAAGCTTACTTGCTAATAAAACAACTCATACATGCTAACAAAACTCTCATCCAAAGCAGATATTTAAAACTATCTACAATGTGGTGCTCAATGGCGAAACTTTAAAATTTCGCTCCAACTAAACTATTACTCCAAATGAATTTTTTGTCAAATCCACGGCTCCGCAATGCCTTAATCTATCATATCCATGATATTCCTTAGTTTAACATTTCAAAAATGAGACTTCATTCAAATTTTAGACAACCTTAAATTTATACAATAATTTCGAAAACTACTCCGAACAAACAAACGAGATTCACATCCTTATTAGGTATTGTGAAACGAAGTAAATTCAGCTTAGTGAGGCCCCTATGATGTGCACCTCTTCCCTTTTTCTTTCTTTCCCTCTCTTCCTTTTCCTTTTCTTTACCTTTCTATTCGCCGCTCTATCTCTCTCTATTGTATTCCTTTGCCTTTTGGATATCCACCTTTTTCTTCTCTTTTTTTTTTTTTTTACTATACAACTTTTTGACTTTTACAGCTGCAAAAATATTTAATAAGTTTCCTTAGCTTTCTTTTGTATAATTTGTCCCTGAATTGTGTAACTTGCTCTTCAAGTTGGACCCTTAGTCAAATTTATGGATAGAAATGTTAATGTGACATACATCAGTGCCACATCAATACATGAACTCCATGTTAGCACCACAACATCATGTTCTATTGAGTTGACGATTATTTCCATTTCTTTTTCCTAGTCACTATTCAAGGGTCTAAGGGTTCAATGACCGTCACCAATGGCTGCGCCTCATCACTTCAAGAAATATCTAGTGGAGGGCCACAACTTTCGTCTAATTTAGTGAGGCAACACTCTCTATAAGTATGATCGAGGGTCGCTTTTGCCCAAATCTGTGGGAGGACTGTGAGCCTTACCCCTAGGGTGGTCATCACTAACAAGTGGTTGTGGGTCATAGCAAACTTCACCAACAATTGGCTAGGTCAGACCTCACTTGGTTCGATTGTGACAAAATTGTGCTCACCATTCTCTCATATAACAGAGGTGAAGTGTCATCTATGTCAACTTGGCCTGAATTTAGTGAGGGGCATTAGAGCCTCATCAATGCATAGGTGGTGGTGCCTCAACTGAGCCTAAAGGAGTTAGGACCGAATCAAAATTGATACCGATCCAAATCAAATCAATTTTTTGTGCATTTTGTGTTCAGTTTGGGTTTCAATTTGGATAATGAAAAAGTAACTATTTATCTATTCTGATTCGGATAGTTTCGCCAAATTGAAAATCATCACTCTTCTTAATATTGCAATTTACACAATTTCCCTCCTTTTTCACTAGATCTATTTTTTATAATTTAGAAAAGAAAATTGAAAAACGGATACAATCCAATCCGAACAGAGCCGAATCGAGTCTTTGGGGCACGGTTAGACTTGGTTCAATTTAGTTCAGTTCAAAAGAAAACCCAAATCATTGATACCATTGCGATTAGACTCTCTCTCTCTCTCTCTCTCTCTCTCTCTCTCTCTCTCTCTCTCCTATTCTTTATTATGGTAAGTTAAAAGATAACAATTTAAAAAAAAAAATCTTATTGTCTCATAAGGTGACGTTTATAAGCACTCACTTTCCCTCCCAACTCTCCCATGTTCTTCCGTGATTCCTCCTCCTTTTCATTTTCTCTCTTTGTAAGTTGCTTTTCCAGTGGATGATCATGAATTGGCTATTAGACATAAAAAAATGTATTTGAAAAACAGGGTGAAATCTAAACAAACCTCCAACCATTGCTCAAAATTGCGTTCTTTCGAAATTCTTAGAGATTCAACAAAAAATCGAGCGCACTCTACTAGCCCAATTTCCTTGCGTACTGATGGTGTATTCCAAACGAGAGGGTTTGCATTAGACCTTGTGATTACCCTTAAGAAATTAACGATCATTCATTTTATATACCATCTTCTATCAATGCGATTACCAAACGAGCAATTATCACAAAGAGGTACAAAGCGAGGAAAAATTGCATATGGAATAACCGCTACTTTAAAGAGAAAACATGGGTCTGAAAGAGGGATCATATATATATAACTTTCTCCCACTTAATCCCGACATTTTCATCATACAGATTATTCATCCAAATCCATCATAAATTTTATGCTTAAAAAAAAACAAAAAAACAAAAAACATGGATCATGACGACATGTCATTTAAGAGTGAGTAATATCTTCCATATATCATAATGCGTCTTATTTCTTTAATGTCAGTGTATATGTGACAACACATCTTAATGAATAAACCCTATGTTTATTCCAGAACTAAGGATAAATGTTATTCTCATAAACAACCGATTATGTACACCCAAATTAAGAATTAACATTACAATCGAATAAGAGTTTCATTCAACAAAATCATCCATATGACAACAAATCACATAATGAGACCTATTCCTATGCTAGTTACATGATCTTTATATTTCATTTTTTTTTATCCTTATGCTTCGTTAGTGGCATACCTTTAGTTAAAGAATCATTTATTTATCAATCCTTATACTTCCTTAACACATTTCCTTATGGCTAAATACTTAATGTCGATATGCTTATTTCAAATGTCACTTTGGGCATTTTTAGCCATAAAAGCTGTAGTTGAATTGTCACAATATATTCTTAATAGCCTAGAAATAAAATTAATAATTCTAAGCTCAGAAATGAAATTCTTCAACCATACACCATGTTAGGCATCCTTAAAATAAAAAACGAACTTAGCCTCCATAGTGGAAGTAGCAGTCAAAGTCTACTTCACACTCCTCCATGACACAGCTCCGTCAGCTAACATAAAAATGTATCCAGATATTGATTTTCGAAAATGAACGCAACCCATGAAGTCCACATCTAAATAACCAATAACTTATAGGTTGTCAATCTGTCTATACATAAGCATGTAGCATTTGGTACCTTGAAGGTATCTCGTCACTTTCATTGCAGCTTTCTAGTGGTCCATACCTGGATTATTCTGATATCTTCCTAACATTCCCACAATATAGGTGATGTTAGATCGAGTGCAAATTAGCATACATCAAGCTTCCGACAACATAAGCATATAGAATGTTATTCATTTATTCCCTTTATAGATCATTCTCCTAGCACTGGTTTAAATTGAACCTATCACCCTTCAAAATAGATGTTATACTTGATGAACAATCTTTCATAGAAAATCCCTTTAGGACCTTATTTATATAGGTTTCTTGAGATAATCCTAAAATTTCTCGAGATCTATCTCTATGAATCTTAATTCCAATGACATCAGATACTTCACCCATATCCTTTATATCTAATTTCTTAGAGAAAAATTGTTTCATCTTATGTAGCATCCATTTATCATTGGTTGCAAATATAATACGATCCATATATAGTATAAGAAAATAAATTTTGCTCCTGCTGACTTTCTGGTATATACATTGATCCATGACATTTTCTACAAAACCAAATGAAAAGATGACATCATGAAGTCTTAAGTACCATTAGCAGAATGCTTGTTTCAAGTCATATAGAATTTTTAAGTTTGCATACCAAATGCTCACTTTTATTATAAAAGAATCCTTCAGATTGTTTCATGTAAACCTTCTTTTCTAATTTCCCATTGAGGAATCTCATTTTCACATCCATTTGATATAATTTCATATCAAAATAGGCAACTAATGCCAAAATAAAACAAAAAGAATCTTTCTTAGAAGCAGGACAAAATATCTTCATGTTTCACAATGAATCCTTACTAGTTTTGAAGACCCATTTACAACCAATGGCCTTCACACCATCAGGCAACTCAACCATATCCTAGACTTTATTTTCCTTCATGGCATTGTACCATAAATTGGATTTATCATTGTCCATTACTTGTGAAAACATTTCAGAATCATTCTTAGCTCCAATATTACAGTCAGATTATTGTAAAGACACAATATAATCACTAGGAATTGTTGATTTCCTTATACTAGCAGATCTTCTTAATGTTATATCAACATTCTCTTAAGGAACGTGTTGCTCAAACTGGTTGTTCAACAGTTTCAGGTAATTGTTGAATAACTGGATATACTACATCAATATCAACAGATTATGGAACTTCAATGATTGGTTGTTCAGGTTGTTCAATAGCTGGTTGAATTGAAGGGGTATTATGAACAACAACCAACATTATACTTGATGTGGAAAGTTAAGTATCTAAATGATCTTTCTTAGGAACAAGATCATTCAATTAATTACTCCTACTAATCAAGTCATTTTCAAGAAACTTAATATTTCTTGATTCCACAATCCTAGTGGTGTGAGATAGAAAAATAAAACCTATATCCCTCGGACCTTTTGGCATATCCAGTGAAATACCCACTTATGGTCCTTAGGTCTAACTTCTTTTCTTATAGGTTGTAGACTCTCACTTTAGACATGCATCCCCAAATCCGTCCATGTCGCAAACTAGGTTTTCAACATTTAAATAACTCAAAAGGTGTCTTTGGAATAGCTTTGGTCAAAACTCGGTTTAATATGTACACTGTCGTTTTAAGTGCTTCGGTCTACAAGGATTTAGGAAGTTTGGAGCCAGTAAGCATACTCCGTACCATGTCCAATAAAGTTCAGCTTCTTCTTTTCGCTATACCATTTTAGTTCGGAGAACCAAGCATAGTATATTGGACAACTATCCTAGACTCTTGAAAAAAACTTGGCAAATGGACTAGGTGCTTATCCATTTTCAATGTATCTATCATAGAATTCCCCACATTTATCTTATCTCACAATTTTAATTTACTTGCCGCATTATTTATTTACTTCCGCCTTAAATACTTTAAAAGCATCTAACGCTTCACACTTATTATAAAATAAGTAGAGATACATGTAACGTGAGTAATTATCTATGAAAGAGATAAAGTATTTTTGGCCATACAAGTCCATATTTGGACTACAAATATCTGTATCTATAATTTCTAATATTATTATTTTTTTTGTTGTTGAAAGTAAGAGATATATTAGGGAAGGTCAAACTATACAACCAATTGACTTCAAAAACTTACATTCAAAATGGACATGCCCATTATGAGTGGAAGGAAGCCAAGGGAAAAACTCAAGAGACAACCAAGAACGGCCAAAAAAGCGAAAAGCAGACCAACAACCAGAAACGACCTAATAACAAGACGCTTAGCCAGTCAGCCCATAATCTATAATTTCTAATATTTATGTACTCATCTTGGCACATTTCTTTGTCTTATTGGTATGTTTTCCTTTTATACAGTCCAAACAAGTATCATAATCAGTTAAATCTAAAATACTGAGTATTCCATCATTCACCAATCGCTTAATTATATTTATGAAGCCACAACATAGATGAATCTTTGTTCACAACACATCATTTTATACTGGTGTTATTATAAACATGCATCGCATTATAATAGGCATTGTTTTGTAAATTAATTGGGAAAAAACCATTAAACAAAGTACTACTCCCAATAATTTCATATCTAAATGATAAACAAAAATTTGAATCTGAAAAGTGAAAAGAGTAACTCAAAGGTACAAGTCTTGAAACTGAAATTAAGTTTCTAGAGAAACTAGGAACATAAAAGATCATATCCAAATTCAAAATAGAGCCACTATTGAGAACTAGTCTACATGTCCAAATAGCTTCCACATATGAACACATCTTATTTCCTGAATAGATGCTTTGTTCATTTCCCATTGGCTTTCTGTGGTTTTGAAAACTCTGCAAGAAATTCCAAATGAATCAATCCACCAAATGTTGCAACTCACATCAGCCATATTAGATTCGTAACAAACACAAGAGATTGGATTACCTTTATTCTCAAGTTGGGCATTAAATCTGATGTAATTCTTCTTTATATATCCCTTCTTTTTACAAAAGAAACATTTGGATTCTTTCTTAATGTCAGTTTGGGGAGGTATTTTACCTTTTTTCTTTCTGCTTGCCATGACTTTTATCATTTCCTTATGTTGCCAAATGAGCACTTTCTCCCAATTCCATAATCAGCATTTCTTCCTCTTAAATACACATGGTCATGGGTTCATTAATTGACCATTTATTTTTATGTGTGTTGTAAGGGATCTTGAAATGTGCATATTGTTGCAGGAGAGTGTTTAGAATATAGTATACAAGAAAGGATTCGGATATCTCGACCTCAAGGTTCTTAAGTTGAGCTAGAAGATCCCTAATCTTCATTATATGCTCACACACACTTCTAACATTAGTGAGCTTCAATGATGAAAACTTCATAATTAAAGTCATAGCATGTGCCTTTTCAAAAGTCTCAAATTATGCATCAATAGCCTCTAATAGACCCTTAGCATTGCTATGCTGAGCAACCGAACCTCAGATATTATGAGATATTTTAGTTCTTATGAACATCGTACTAAGGTAGTTGGACTACTTCCATTGATCATAAAGAGCTATTTAAGCTACAGTGCTTGAATTAGTAAGAACATATGGTTTGTCTTTCCTTATAGCATAGTCAATGTTTTCACCATTCGGTATAAGAACATCACACTTAAATTTAGAGAAATTTACAAGTTGCAAAACTACATATCAAACATTCATGCTTATGTCACAAAATATGAGGCAAAATATATATAAATCATGTTTTCCCACTATAAACATATAACAAATATGAATCACATAACATAAAAACTGCTTGTGGGCAAAGTTTTTAATTTAAATATATTCATAATTACATCAGGAAGAAACTACCATATTATATACATTTTCTTACTCACTGTGGGTAAATTAAGAAAAATAATGTGATATTTCATCCTAATTAATCATATTAATGTAATGAAAATTTCTGTGGCACAAAATTCAATGAAAATTTCTGTGGCACAAAATTCATCATATTAATATAATTAAGTACAATTAATGTTCATTTCCAAATATGATTCGGAGGCTCTTAATATATAATTTAATTAATTAAGGATATTGTGGCTAGTCTCTAATTAATTAAATATATGGATCATTGGACAGTTAATTGCATGCATAAAATATTCATAAAAAAGCATGAAAAGGCAAAATAGTATTAAAAAAATGCACCAAGGGGCAAAACAGTAAAATAAATTCGGCCAAGGACAGAACCGTCAATTATAAATGCCTAGGGGTAGAATCGTAATAATGGAAAAAATAGAAGAAAAGAAAAAAGGGGGCAGGCGCCTGCCGTGCATGCACCTCAGCCACATACCCGTGTGGTTAAGAAGGGCATGTGTGACAATCTGATTTTATGCTTCTGTTCTCAGTGGAATAAATTGAGCTTTTCATCAACGTGTCTATAGTGTTATTCTCTAAACTAATCACTCATGAAATAACTAGACTAGTTGGAGAAGTCATTAAGGGATTTTAGTGCCACCAGCTTGAGAATTTGACTAAAAATCAATTACTCGACCATGTTAGTCTACAAGGATTATTTCGACATAGTCAAAAATCTATCAGAGACCGGAAATAGATCAATTTGAATGAGATATATAATTAGGCATGGGTGATTCCATCTAATTACAAAATCCTCATCAATCGACACTAAATCGATATTTGTATTGTTTTGGTACTCTGTGTTCGTAATTGAAACCTTGAGATTTTTCACGACAATCGAGAGTTGCCAATGAGTCGAAGATGTACATTGTGGCTCAGAAATAATCGACCACGAACCTATATCACCAAAAAAAATTCCAAAAACTACCCAATAGTTTAGACCGCGTTTGATTGAATTTAACTGCGAAATTTATTCTAATTTCAAAAATTAAGAACTTTCACGTGTCACAATTAATCACGAGGAATGTTGTTGCATCATTTCAAAATTTATGGACGATGGGAATTATTTAAGAAAAATACAAATGCAGCAAATTTAAAAGAGTAAGGGAAATGCAACTTTTTAAATAGGATTTTAGGACCTTTAGTATGGAACAATTAGAGAAGATTTATAAGTGACTAATAGGGGACTTCATCCTATTAACTCAAGTGGTAAATTGGTAAAAAAGAAATGAGGATAAGTCTCTTCAAGTAAGGAAATTCATAGGAAGGCCTTTGGTCAAGAATTTCACCTCAATTTTCATGTCATTTGGTAGAGATAACTTTGAGAAAAGTTGTGGACATGTGATGGTGATGGGTGAGCAAAATTCCATGGAAAAATAAGCCAAAACTGGTGGAAATTTCAATGGGAGCTTCTAAGCATTTTCCTCCCTCTTTCCCCATTCTTTACCTGCGTGTGGACGTTCGTTGGATTTCACAGCACGTCGACTACTTCGACCTTTTTCCTTTCTTTCTTTTATTTTATTCTTTTTCTCTTTTCTTTTTCAATCGTGCAAGCTGTTGTTTTCTTCTTCTTTGAACGTGCAACTCCCGTTCCTGCCCCCTCTTGGACAACAAATCAGCAACTAAAAGGAACGTCCAGCCAGCCAAGCTTCATGTTTTCCTCCCACTACAAAAAAAAAAAAACAAAAACAAAAAAAAAAAGTGACTCTCTGTGCTACTATTGTGGTTGCCCAACGGCAACCCCAGTTGCTATTCCGGCTTCAACTCACCATCAAGAGATTCAAGGCTTGTCTAGGTGTTGCCGTCCAACCACAAGTGAGAGCCACCATTAGTTCCAAATAGGTGAGTTGTCTTCTAAAACCGGATTAGGGCTTGTGTACCTCTTTTTAGGAATTCATACAAGTAAAAAAGGCGTAGATGATATTACTTATGGATAGGTGTTAGTTAGAAATTTTAAATTAGCCCTAGTGAGGCTTAGTTGTGATTTAAAGGACAAGATAAGAACCGTAGATGATAATTCGACCAAAGACAGGGGTTGTTTCTTAAAACTGTTTTTTGGACGTGCGCGATTTGCTATTTTTGTAGATTGATGTGTGTTACGATTTTGAAGAAATTTCCTTCTAAAGAAATGTTTTAAAAATATTCAAGTATAACATATAATTTTTCCAAGATTTTTAAAAGTTAAAAAGAAGATTCTAGCTTCGTTTGCTTTAAACAGAAAGTTAGACTGCACTAAAATTTTGACCGGTAAGAATTCTACGGGGCTTTACCAACATTTAGAGTTTGAATCTTCAAACGATGTCTTCACAAAAGTTGTTTTTCATGTCTTTTAATTTAACATACTCGAATTTCAAATCAAACGAACCTGTTTCGGACCCCAAACCAAGCTGATTTTGGAAAACAGAACCGCTGGAAACAAACCCGATTTTTATGCTGGGTTGCGTGAATTACTGGGCCGAATCTAGAGGGATCTAGGCTTCGGTGTCTTCATGAAAAAAAAAATTACATATCCTTTAGCACGTGTTCAAGTTTTAGAATTTTTCGAACTCATATGAGTTGATTTCTGGTCTTGAATCCGAAAATGCGCAATTTGACGATTTCTATTAATTCTGATTAGTGGAAGTTATAACTATTTTGAGATGTTTCTTGCTATAAAATTGTTTAATTGATGTTGTGAATGAATTGTGCAATTGAGTGTTGAACCGTGGCATTTAATGAACGCATATACAATATGAGAATCCGTCATGAGCCATTGAGGTTAGACGATACTCCTTCGAGAATGCCGTCTGAGTGTAGACGTTACCGCACTCAATGGTGCGAGGTGATGCCCAGTTATACCGGAAGACTGTTATCTATTTCATTAATTGTGTCATGTATGCTTACATTGATATTCATGTCCTTACATATACTCTCGTTAAAGTATTCATGTAATGCGTGAATTCGACATTGTTAAGTATGTTTTGATTGATACTAATATGCAGGAACTTGTTTGCATTAAAAGAGTGGTAAGAAACGTGACTAGATTGCATGCAGGATGTACCCTTCTCCTACTCGAGATTTAAGGAATTAACTCACTAAGATGTGATCTCACCCGTTGTGGGCTAAAATTTTTCAGGTCCTACATGGAGAAAGGCCAGGTCGTGTATAGTCGGTTACAGTAAAGGAAGAGTAACACTCTTGTTATCTCCTTCCAAGTGATGACTGGTCTTCCGTTAAAATTAGATGTAGGGTGACGGCTCACCCCAAAGAGATCCAGAAGCAGGGTAGTGTATAGTGAACCCCAGTCTTGTAAATAGAAGCTTAGCCCGTGGGTTATCGAATAGCTTCACCTTTTTGTATCAGATCTTGGGATATTAAACTGGTCTATATACATAAATACTACGGTATTATAGGTGTGGCTTGTAAAAATATTATACTACGTTTCTATCCCATTGCTTTATTGTATGGAGATTGTTTTATGTTTCTGCATGTGCAAAATAATGAATGGGTCGGTAATAATTCCTGGGATATTGCAAATTTTAAATTGACCATTGAGGGATGTGCATGTGCCCGAGGTTTAGGTCGTGACAGTGTGTGTAGGGCAATTCCGCACGCATGCGTGCCATGTGCATGTGGTTCCGCACACATGGCCCCACTCGCATCTTCCTCCGCATGAACAAAAGGCCTTCTCTCACTATTTTTCGCCATTCCGTCAACCCATCTCAAACCAAAATAAATTATGGGTTTTGACGACCACACCAGCACAACCACATAAGTCCAAGTTTCGGCATAAATGGCCAAGTAATTGGCCTCGAATCAAACAAAAATTTCCCAAAATGCAAACCCTTAACCATCATGACTTCTGCCGCCCGATTAGCCTCTAGCAAACACCAATATGCCAAAAGAACTTACGTCTATTCTTCCTCATGGCAATGCGACCGTACCAATCTAAAGTCGAGTAGTAGGTCACCGGAATTTGCGCAGAATCAACGAGTTTTTCTCTTGACCTTAGAATTTAGAATTATTGTTCATGTTTAAAAGGCCTAAAAAATAAACCAAAGATTCGATAAAACAAAGCAAAGCACTAAACACGCTCTGATACCAAATGTTAAACATAAAAACATATGAGCACAACAGGATCAAATCTAAACAAACCTCAAGCCATTGTTCAAAATTGCGTTCGTCTAAAATTCACAGAGATTCAATGAAATATCGAGCACACTCTAATAACGCAATCCTCTCACATACTGA
The DNA here is from genome assembly GCA_019915185.1 of Eucalyptus camaldulensis. Classification (NCBI taxonomy): domain Eukaryota; kingdom Viridiplantae; phylum Streptophyta; class Magnoliopsida; order Myrtales; family Myrtaceae; genus Eucalyptus; species Eucalyptus camaldulensis. The sequence goes on from JAHSVA010000005.1 coordinate 20,347,870, forward strand.
TGGTGTATTCCAAATAAAAAGGGTTTACATTAGACTTTGTGATTACCCTTAAGAAATTAACGCTTGTTCATTTTATATGCTGTCTCCCATCAAGGTGGTTATCAAATGGACGGTTGTCATGAAGAGGTACAAAGCATGGAAAATTTACATGTGGAATAATCGCTACCTTAAAACATGGGTCCGAAAATGAGGAACCATATTATATAGATATAACATTGGCAAATATTTGCATTTATGGCTATGATGAATCCTCCGCCTTGGGATATAATCACTGCCTCTTTTCCCTTTCCCTCTCTCTCTCTCTCTCTTTCTCTCTCTGTGTGCTAACATTAGTCACTAATTTACACGTTGATGGTCGCTCTTGTTTCTACCGCTTCTTTTCACTGTTGCTAATTCTTTGATGTCAGTCTTCGCCCTGTGATTAGTAGAATTCGAGTTTCTTCTTCTTCTTGTAATTGAAGGGTTTGGCATTTTTCTTGTTTTTTGAGGTGGGTGGCCTTTTGAATTGAGCTTTATCCGGTGATTTCTTCGGATTTTGATTGGGTTGATCAGGTTTTGGCTGGGATGAAGCTAACTGCTTTTGACACTGATGCGTTCTGCTTCCTCAATGCATGCTTCCACCCATGATCAAGACCGACTTTGTCTAATTACTATGCTGTAGCCTATGAAACACCAACACTCTCCAAGAGCCTTCATGTCATGTCGAACACTTCGACACTTGTCCGACACTCTTGGATACTCTCGGTCAACACATGTCGGAAAATCCAACACCTAGTTAATTTTTCCGACACTTGAGTTGGAATTCTGACATACGAGTTTCTGACACGTGATTCCGATATCGACATCAATTTTAAAAATTCAATAAATGGAGAAAGAAGAAAAACCTAGTCTTCTCTTCTCTTCTTACTCCCATTTCCCGCGATATACAATTTACTCCTTAAGTTTTTTTTCTCCTCTTCCAACATATCTAACATGCGAGTCCAGAATATAGCTTGCTTGTTTTTTCTCCAAATATTATGAAGTATTGAAATAGAGTTGAATTTGTCACATTGAAACAATAAATGATATTAATAAATGGTGGATTAATTTTTAGTGTAAATTCATTCTAGGCTTTTTTAATTAATTATTTATGAATTTGATTCAAATTAATTTGATTGAAATAATAATAAAAATGATAATTTACTATGTATATATAAAAATATATATTTAATATATAATGTGTCCCAACGTATCGAAATTCTATGTTTTTTGAGAAACGAGGGTCAGCATGTTGTATCGTGTCATGACGTGTGTCGCGTGTCAGTATCGGTGCTACTTAGATTGTAGCTTTGCCCGAAAAGGACAATCACAAGACCTTTAGCCATACCTGGAGACCTTAACTTGAAGTCTTTCTAATCTTATTTAACGACGGGTTTCAGTTTCGTATGTTCACATTTGATGAATTTGGTGATCAAAAAATTGCAAATTTATACTCATTTTCCTTTTCTGAAGCATATCTTAAGAGCACGAATCGATTATGATTTGAATCGTGCATTTTCGAGCATGTTTTTAACACAATTTCAAATTCTAAAAAGTTATTAAATGCTTGATTTGGTTTTAAAATGAGATGATGAATGAATACACATTCTATCATCAACATTATTGTAGCTTGTCATTTCCCATGAACCTATGTTATGTGATATACTTGAAAACATGGAATGTAGAAGACCCTTAAATGTAGATTCCTTAATGTGTAGTAACTTCATATAATTCTCCACAGGCGAATTTTCCTTGCCGTGATTTATTTTTTACCCAAACAATCTAGTTGTTACCGCAATCTTGGAGTTAATCCCCTTCATATTGGGTGAAGACTACCAAGTAGAATTCGCCACTTTTCTCACTTGCTCTCTCACACAAACGCACATTGCGGCACTTTGCTCTGCTGATTTGCGAACTCGGCTTTGTTATAAGGTTGATGGTTTTACTTACCACAACTCTACATCTAGTCTGTGCGCTACGCTACATGTCCCATCTTTGACTTATGGCCTATTTTTATTCTTGTTCTCAAGTAATTGTTAAGAGAAGCCCATAATAGTCGAGGATATATTTTGTTCCTGGACTCTGACTGTCAGAAGGCTTTGTTGCATGTGTAGGCAATTGGTCTGTTTGTTTGCAACCTTTGTTGTAATCAGCAGCACATCTTTTGAGACTCCCACTTTCAGGGTTTAGTATGATGATGAACGGGTGACAAAAGAAGATATAAAGAGGGCCTTGGAGGAAAGTATGGGGGAGAGGAGGAGGTGATGTCTTACACTGATTATCAAATTGATTCTCTGCCTGACTTGTGATGAACTTACTTGTTTCTTATCTATTTTTTTTCAGTTGCCGCAGACCGATCCTGGTTTCAACAACACTATAGTCCATAATAATCTGGTAGAGTTTTTGCGATTATTTGAGCCTTTTATCTTTTAGACCTCTGATTATTCATCTAGAGGAGCTGGCTGATATTTCTCTCTATGATAGACCTCTGATATATTGTACTACGAAGTACTGGACATCCCTCTCCCAGAGATGCAAGGTCTGAAGAACCTGAAAGTTGCGTTTCATCATGCCTCAAAGGATGAAGTGCATTTAAGTTCTCTCTCTGTCTCTTTCAGGCATCTTATGCACATTAATTTCTGACTTTTGCCTCTTTATTTATTTTTTGGATGCATTTTAGGTTGTAATCTATCATGTTAGACTGTCAGAGCAGAGTACAGTTGGCGATGTCATTAATGAACTTAAGACAAAGGCAAGTTATCAATTGACATTGCCATATGCCAGTATTCCTTTTTTTAGGAAAATGATGGAGAATACAAAGGGAGATGTGCATATTCTGGTTAATCTCACTCTACTTCTTGTTTGCTATTTTCGATGGAGATCTTGACCTTGAAAAACAAGTACCAACGATAGCTAGTTTATTGTATTATGTGGGGAGTGGTTCATGTCAGTATACGAGTTGGCAGTTCTGCATTACATCTTGCTGTTTTAAACTAATTCGTACATCATTTAAGCCACCTTCTGCTAGAGGGGAATTTACTATTTTTTGTTCATGAAAGGTCGCAACTGAGACCTTTTCAAGCTTTCACCAGAAGAAGAATAGAATTTCAAACTTTACTTTCTATAGGGGCTTAGAAGTTATTACTGTTAGAAGTATGTCCTAAATTAACTGATTAAAAAAAATTAAATTAAAGCTTCATGCATGTGCACGAATTCGTGCACATGCACGAAGCGTAATGGTCAGCAGTGCTGACCATTATGCACGAAGCATGGATGGTCATGCCAAGATCGTGCATGAGCGGTTACTCATGCATGATGGTCGTGCATGAGCAACTGCTCATGCACGATCGTCTACTATGGACGACCAGCAACGGTTGCTAATCGATGGTTGCTGATCGTCCATCGATGAGCAACTGTTGCTGGTCATTTTTTAATATATAAACAATTGAGGGATGAGAGAAAAGAGTTGTTGAAAAACAGAGAAAAGTGTTATTGTGTTTTGGTTTTGTTTTAGAAACACAAGCAAGGAATCAGTGATGCTTTGCTGAAAATAGAGAGAAAAGTGTGTGCGTGTTCTTGGTCTTTTAGACGCAAGAAAGAAGAGCATTATCTCGTTTGGGCCGTGACTATTATACATCAAGAATACAACGGATTCTTTCCACGTGATTGCTAGCACGATCAAAGTGGTGGATATCCGAAAGTTCTCTCTTCTGTTCAACGTTCGTTGTTGGTGTGTCTGAACTAGAGGTCCGACGCTTGTGGGCTCGAACTGTAGAACGTCCGAACCGACTCATTTCAAAGTGTGTTTCGAGAGGTATTTCGTTTAACTCCCTTTTATGTTTAGATTTTTGATTAAAACGCACAAACAACGCCTAAGGAAAATCATGTGTAATATTTATCTTTGTTTCCGCTGCGTTTATTTTGTTGATTTTTTTTCTTATACATGATTCATGAAACCCCAATAGTGGTATCAGAGCCAACCTTAGGCGTTTTTCGTGCATTTAATTGGTTTGTAGTTCAAATATATTTTTGCGTTCTAATGGCTAATTTATTTTTTGTTAAGAGAATTGGTTCTCTTACTCTTATGTGGCCTATAGAAGTTGATTGATTTATGTGATAAATTTAATCAACAAAGCAAAAATTAGAACAAATCAATTTTGAATCAAAAATCCGTAACTTGTTATACTTGATGTTTATATTTTGCAAATGATATGCAAAATTTTATGCATACCTTCCAAAGCTTTAAATTTTGAATTTATGGCTCGTAAGGAAGGGTGATAATCATGAAAAATCCCTAATTGTTGTGATTGCTGTGTGGATGAATGTATGATGATTACAGGTATTCTTTTTGGGGATGTAATTATTAAATGGAGGCTGCGTCCTTCTTTTTATATTTATTTTTACGAAATGTAATTTAAGTATATTGTAGTATTTCAATTATTGATGTAAATACTACAAGAGAGGAGGAGCCATTGGAGGAGCCATTAAACTGGTGAGCTCTTTGGGCCCGGTCTTTGAAGAGTTCAAAGATTGAAGAAAAAGTGAAGAGCATGTCCATATTATTAAAACATTAAAATGGCTAAATGGGTCTCTTTGGCTCGAGACCCATTGAACCATAATTTCATGATCACCACATAAGATAAATATTATGTGATATCTATTTATTTATTGTGTTTATGGTATCGTGCATGTTAAACCGGTTAATGTGCAAAGTGAGACCATTAATAAAGACCAAAATCTCCTTATTAATAATATTAAGTCGAAACTGGTTTCGGACTCGTGGCCTTCCATCGTCGTGGTTTGATCCAATATTATAGTGATTAATTAACCGATTATTGATACATAGGGGTTGATTACCATTTATAATATTGGATCACTCTATTATGCATATGATGCTGTGGGGTTGGAGCCAAATCATTTCTAATAACTGTTAGGTGAGGGAATCATTTGTGTTTTCAATACTTGCATGAGACGATGGGCTAGACTTAACTATAATCATGATGCCAATAACTATTAGGTGAGGCTTTTATGATCTAGAGGCCGAAGTTATGATTGAGACTCGCATATGATGCGTTGAACAAGCTGGTTCACTCACTAAGTTCATAGAACACCAATAACTGTTAGGTGAGGTAGACTTTGGGCTAGTGGGACTCCGATCCCCACTAGTAATCTTTACCCAACGAAGATTACCACTTCCCATCTTAAGGAGTATGGGATTCGAATATAAATTTAGTGGGAGGATCTATTTCATTTAAAGGCCAAAATGAAATAGTTACTTTGAAAGATACAACGGCTAACAATTTATTTTCTACAACAGATATATTATTACTCTGAAAAATGGTGACCACAAACCCACTCGCTTCAATACTTGACAAGAATTGTTTGACTGGACCCAATTTCACTGACTGGGTGAGGAATTTGAGAATTGTTCTTAATTCAGAAAAAATTGGGTATGTACTTGATGAAAAGATGCCAACCTTTTTTCCTGAGGGTAGGACCCAAGAGGAGCGTGTCACTTATGATAAGTGGCGTGATGATGACTTAAAAGTTAGGTCATATATGCTTGCTTCTATGAATAATGAATTACAGAAGAAGTATTAATCTATGAAAGATGCTGGGTCGATCATTTTGCACTTAAAAGAATACTTTGATGAGAATGGTCGACCCTCTAGATATGAGATATCTAAGGTATTGTACCGTATGAGGATGGCTGAAGGATCATCTATTAATGATCATGCTTTGAAAATGATCTGGCACATTGAAGAATTGGTTAGGCTGAATCTCGTTATGGACAATGAGTTAGCTGTGGATTTGATCCTCCAATCTTTACCCGATTCCTTTTCTAGTTTAGTCCAAAACTTCTACATGCATAAGATGGAGAAAACTCTTGCTGAGTTACATAGCATGCTGGTAGTTTATGAGAAGGAAATGCATAACACGAGGCCAAATGTAGTGGTTATGGCTAACGCTTCTTCTTCAAAGGGTAAGACTGTTTTAAAGAAGAATAAATGGAAGAGGCCTGCCAAACCTGTTGTGCAACCAAAACCCATGATTGATAAAGGGAAATGTCATTACTGTGGTGTCAAATGGCACTGGAGAAGGAACTGCAAGAGGTACCTCGTGAGCTTGAAGGTCAAGCCCAAGAACCGACCTTATGAAGGTATGGTGTTTATGCTTATTGAAACTAATCTTATGGTTAGTGCTGAATCCAGCTCATGGGTTCTAGATTCTGCTGCAACTTCACATATTTGTATGTCTTTGCAGAATCTGGAAATAAGCAGGAAGCTAGGGCGAAATGAGATTGTCCTGACGTTTACCAATGGAGCAAGTTTTGCTGTATTAGCTATAGAGACTTTTCATTTATGTTTGCCTTCTGGACATGTGATGATTTTAAAGAACTGTTTGCATTATAAGAATGCTATTACGAACACCGTATCTATACCTCATTTGGGTAAAGAGAATTATGAATTTTCTTTTGCTGATGATGTATGTTCTATTTATCATAATAGAATATGTGTTGGTTCTAACATATTAACCAACAATCTTTATACCATTACAATATCCGGTAATGTGATTACCAATTTCAATAAGCAAAATAGAATTGATATAAATGCCATAACTAATAAACGCCCTAGAGATGGTCCAAATAAAAAGTGTGTTTGGCATCTCCGATTAGGTCATATTGGAGAAGACAGAATTAACAAGTTGAGTAATGATGGATACATTGATCCTTCAAATTTTGAGTCATACTCGACTTGTGAGGCATGTCTTCTAGGAAAAATGACCAAAGCGTCTTTTGTGGGACAAAGTGCGCGAGCTACTAACATATTAGAATTAATACATACAGATGTATGTGGACCAATTAATGAAACTGCTAGAGGTTATTATAATTACTTCATTACCTTCACCGATGATCAGTCACGGTATGGTTATTTATACCTCATGAAGTATAAATCTAAATCATTTGAAAAGTTCAAGGAATTCAAGGCTGAAGTTGAGAAACAAACAGGAAAATGTATTAAGGCTCTTCGATCAGATCGAGGAGGTGAATACCTTAGTACTGAATTCCTGGACTATCTTAAAGAAAATGGCATTTTATCACAATGGACACCTCATGGAACTCCAGAACGTAATGGTGTATCTGAACGAAGAAATCGTACTTTATTATATATGGTACGATCTATGATGAGTTACACCGATTTGCCAATATCCCTTTGGGGATATGCCCTTGAGACTGCTGTATATATACTGAATAGAGTGCCGTCCAAATCTGTTCCAACTACGCCCTATGAGATATGGCATAGTAGGAAACCTAGTCTTAATCATATTAAGATTTGTAGTTGTTTAGCTTTCGTGAAAAAGCTGAAAATGGAAAAATTGGAGGCAAGATCTGAACAAGGTCGCTTCATTGGATATCCAAAGGAAACTCTTGAATATTATTTCTATTTTCATTCAAACCAAAGAATTTTGGTATGCAAGCACGCTTCTTTTTTGGAGAATCAGTTTGTCCAAGAAAGTGGTGCTGGGCGGAAAATAGTCTTACAAGAAGAAAGTAATGAAGTGCCAAACAACCGAGTTCAGATACCAATCTCTAATTCAGTGGGAGCTTCTGATACACAACCTCTTAGGAGAAGTGCGAGAACGTCTCGCCCACCTGCTCATTATAAACACTCAGTTGATCATATTGAACCATTATTCATTGTGAATGATAGTGATCAACTTGGTGATCCTAAAACCTATGAGGAGGCGATGTTGGACATCGATTCTAGAAAATGGCTAGAAGCCATGAAATCTGAAATGGATTCAATGTATTCCAATGAGGTATGGACCTTGACTAACCTGCCTGATGGTATTGTACCAATTGGCTATAAATGGATCTTCAAGAGGAAGATGAATGTTGAAGGTCAAATTGGAATTTACAAAGCACGACTGGTGGTGAAAGGATATCGTCAAAAAGAAGGAATTGATTATGACGAAACTTTCTCACCTGTGGCCATGCTAAAATCCATTCGGATTATGTTGGTTATAGCTGCACGCCTTGATTATGAGATATTCCAGATGGATGTCAAAACAGCTTTTCTAAATGGTTTTCTCGATGAGGACATCTATATGGAACAGCCACAGGGTTTTGAATCCAATAGTAAAAAATAGAAGGTGTGTAAGCTTAAGAGATCCATTTATGGACTCAAACAAGCCTCCAGAAGTTGGAACATCCGTTTTAATGACGTAGTCAAATCGTTTGACTTCATCAAAAATCCAGATGAACCTTGTGTATATAAGAAGATCAGTGGGAGTGCAATTGCATTTCTAGTTTTGTATGTCGATGATATACTTTTGATTGGAAATGATGTACCAATGATATCATCGATAAAACTATTCTTGTCACAGAAATTCTCCATGAAAGATTTAGGAGAGGCAACCTACATTTTAGGTATCAAGATCTATAGAGATAGATCAAGACGATTGATTGACCTCTCACAATCTATGTACCTAGACAAAGTGTTAACACGGTTTAACATGCAATTTTCCAAGAGAAGATTATTGCCTTTTAGGCAAGGGATCCGTCTTTCTAAGGAGATGTGTCCCAACACTCCTGAAGAAAGAGAGCGGATGGCAAAGATACCATATGCATCCGCTATTGAAAGCGTAATGTATGCTATGCTATGTACTAGACTTGATATTGCGCATGCTGTAAGTATTACTAGTAGATATCAGTCTGATCCAGGAGAAAAGTACTGGATAGCAATCAAGAATATTCTTAAGTACTTGCGAAGGACTAAAGATTTATTCTTGATATATGAAGAAGGAGAATTTAAAGTTGTAGCTTATACTAATTCCAATTTTCAATCGGATCCTAATGATTATAAGTCTACGTCCGGGTTTGTCTTTACATTCAATGGTGGTGCAGTTAGTTGGAAAAGTTCCAAATAAAGTATAACTGCCGATTCCACCACTGAGGCAGAGTATGTAGCTGCTTCTGAAGCAACAAAGGAAGCCGCTTGGATGAAGAAGTTTATTTCTGAACTTGGAGTCGTTCCTTCAATTGAGCAACCGATCACATTGTTTTGTGACAACAATGGGGCGATAGCTCAAGCTAAGGAACCAAGGTCTCACCAGAAGTCCAAGCACATTGAGAGATGCTTCCATCTCATCAGAGAAATTGTTGGGAGAGGTGATATCGCCTTGCAGAAAATTGCCTCAGCAGAAAACGTGGTAGATCCCTTCACTAAGGCCTTACCTCAGTCTTCTTTTGAAATACATATTAACAAAATGGGTTTGAGGTACTAAACAAGTTGGCTTTAGTGCAAGTGAGAAATTGTTAAATGTATGCCCTCAACTTGCTATGTAATAGTTACATATTAGGGATTTCAGTTGTACTTTCATTATTATTATTTAATTAATGGCAATGACGTATTCATTCATTTGTCATGATTCCATAAGATTAGTTGCAACTAGACCTGTTCTTGAAACGTCAAGAATAAATGTGACTGGTTCATAGTTAGACTGAATCTTTAAATCATTCCCGGTCGATGGATTATTTAGTGGATATTAATAATCCTGTTGACGCCAGTGTGTTCTTAACTTCGCCATTAAGTATTGGATACTTAAGGGAATGATGAGTCACATGTCATTGGGTATTATGATGCCTGAGTTAGAACACAGGTGTTTGTATTAGACAAATTCACTGAACGTGACGCATATGGAACGATTAGCGACATAGAAGCTTTTAGCGTGGTCAATGTCTAATTGTTCATGCTTTGATCTTGTGTAAATAATTCTTAGACCTGAGGCACAGTGTTAACTTGTGTATTGAACAACTATAGTTCACGGGTGCACATAATGCCGGGTCGTTGATCCGTCTTTATACCTGATGGTCATAGTTTGTTCATATATGAAGTTACACGTGTGCGCAATATGGAATCTGTCTCCTTGTTATATGCAAGGTATGATAATGATGTCTTATGCGATCTAATGTGACACTGCATTGAAATCCTCGGCCGGGGTTGTAACCGAGAATAAATTATTTATATCTCGAATAAAATACATGTCAATTAGATTTGTGCATATAATCGAATTAATGACTTGACAAATATTCCATGGTCTTTGTTTGATCGGGACATAGTAAGACAGAGGGATTGAATTACACTGTAGCCAAAGCTGACAGGTTCATTATGTTCTTAAAGTATTCACACTATCTTCTCAATCGTGGCTTGTAAGACCTAAAAGATTAATCGGGACAATTAATTCTTTTGGAAGTACTAATGTATTAGTACAAGTCTTACTACCAGCTTAGTGATAAACCTAGGGATGTCACACATCATAAACAATTAGGATGACGTGGAACAAGAGAGAAATATTATTGCAAATGTGTTTACAATTACTGCAATTGAATTGAGTCGATTTAAAATTAAATTAAATGAGATTTAATTTAATTTGTATTATAGTCACGAGCCTACTTGCATATGATGCACACGCATGCCCAAAGTGGATATATGTTAACATACCAAACAAGTTGGCTTTAGTGCAAGTAGGAAATTGTTAGAAGTATGTCCTAAATTAGCTGATTAAAAAAATTAAATTAAAGCTTCATGCACGTGCACATGCACGAAGCATAATGGTCAGCGGTTGCTGACCATTATGCACGATCGCTCATGCACGATCATCTACTATGGACGATCAGCAACTGTTGCTGATCGTCCATCGATTAGCAACCGTTGCTGGTCATTTTTTAATATATAAACAATTGAGGGATGAGAGAAAAGAGTTGTTGAAAAACAGATAAAAGTGTTATTGTGTTTTGGTTTTGTTTTAGAAACACAAGCGAGGAATCAGTGATGCTTTGCTGAAAATAGAGAGAAAAGTGTGTGCGTGTTCTTGTGTCTTTTAGACGCAAGAAAAAAGAGCATTATCTCGTTCGGGCCGTGACTATTATATATCAAGAATACAACGGATTCTTTCCACGTGATTGCTAGCATGATCGAAGTAGTGGATATCCGAAAGTTCTCTCTTCTGTTCAACGTTTGTTGTTGGTGTGTCTGAACTAGAGGTCCGACGCTTGTGGGACTCGAACTGTAGAACGTCCGAACTGACTCATTTCAAAGTGCATTTCGAGAGGTATTTCGTTTAACTCCCTTTTATGTTTAGATTTTTGATTAAAACGCACGAACAACGCTTAAGGAAAATCATGTGTAATATTTATCTTTGTTTCCACTGCGTTTATTTTGTTGATTTTTTTTCTTATACATGATTCATAAAACCCCAACAATTACTTCAGGTTCAATGAAAGGGCCGTTCTTCTTTTGAAGAGTTACTGGACTGCAGCGGAAAGTCACACTTAAAATTTTTACATGCATAGATTAGTAGTTGTTTGATCTGTCCTCTCTGCCTTGCTTATATTTTTTTCACACACCTCTCTCTCTCTCTCTCTCTCTCTCTCTCTCCCTCTCTCTCTCTGAAAAACTTCTTTCTGAATATACTCAAAGGAAATCCCTTATTGAATAGGTAGATTTGTCTCGTCTCTCTCTGAAAAACTTCTTTCTGAATATACTCAAAGGAAATCCCTTATTGAATAGGTAGATTTGTCTCGTCCAGATGCAGAACTTAGACTTCTTGAAGTCTTCTATCATAAGATCTATAAGGTAATTGTCTTTTGATTGGATGCTTTAGTTATTTTCATGTATTCAGTTTCCAATCTCCATTGTCACTTAAACCATTGTATTTTAAATGTTTATATGTCAAACCATGGTTTAACCGTGATAGTGTTTTAGACGTTGAATTCTATTTAAACCATTCACTACATGCCAAATATCTGTGCAGATCTTTCCTTCCAGTGAGAAAATTAAGAACATAAATGACCAGTACTGGACATTGCGCGCTGAGGAGGTGAGCATGCTATAGGGCTTAGGGCTCTCTTTTGCTCCTTCCAATCTTTTCATCATCTTAATTTTGGTTGAATTGCTTGAGGAGTGTAAAGATGTTGGTTTGTTTCTTGTATCCTTTTTGGGCTGGTGAAGTTCTTATCAATTCAAAAACGTTTAAGCCTTATTAATTGATAATGTGAATACCTCATAGAATGGAAGATCCGTGACAGAGAACATTTTTCTTCTTCCCTTCTAGTGGTACTTGACCAAGGATAAGAAAGCCATTCAAAGAGAATTGATTACTTAATAAGGAAGATTATATATTCACCAATATTTCTTCTTGTCATTTCAATTGTATGAAACTGTGTACCAGCCCTCATGCAAAGTAATTATCTATATTGTGGCCTAAAATTCTCGTATCAAGGGCTGATCTAAGTACAATTTTTTTTTATGAGTGAATTTTCCATAGTCCATGGTTTCGTGACTCTGAAGAAGCATATGACAGCTGATGAGTGCTTTGCGTTAGTAAACTCAGAAATCCCGACCTGATGGAAACAATTGTTTCTAGATTCAGCAGGTCCTAAACAATCACAAAATGTGTTTTCCTCCAGTAGGTTTCATTGGCAGAAAAGCCATAACAGAGTTGTGGTGGATATGGTTTTTCTCTGTACCTAACGCAATCACTTTAGAAATTCTGTGTGGACTAGGTGATATAGCTGTTTAAGCCATTTTATGCCTGGTTTAAATTCTTGTCGGTTGCTTGTCTTTCCATGTTGTGCATCGTGATTTATTTCCCAGTTTGCAGAGCCATCACACCTATGAGAAGCCTGTAAAAATATACAACTAAGAAGAGCTGAGGATCTGACAGGACCTTGATTTAAGGGACTACTTGATAATGATGTGCAGGTTGAGAACCCTTGTTGCATCAGAAGTGATGGCCCTGTTGACAATTGTAGGCTTAATTATTCTTCACGGTGACGATTGTATGTGTAGGCTAAAGGATTCTCTAATTGTAAAGACTGATGAATGAGTTGTTTGTGTTTCGACTGATTGTATTATGGGGAAGCAGGCGATGGAAGAGCAAAGTTTCCATTTGTGGAAATACACATGGAAGATTTCCAACTTCACTAACTTGACTCAAAAGAAGTACTCTTCCGAAGTGTTCACGCTCAGTGACAATGCCTCAGTGACAATGCCTGGTAATTGTTGAATCCGATTTTTGGCAAGCGTAATGATCAAACCATGGCCTGGTCTTGTCCTTTTGTTTCCTTTAGTTGCTGAATTTCCTAAAAACTATCCATTCTCTTTTATGGTACGGTAGATGTGTGCAGGCAAATACGCATCTTCCCCAGGGGGAACAATACAGAGCATTTGTCAATATACTTGGACGTCGCTGATTCCAAGAGGCTACCATCCAGGTGGAGCAGAAACACCAATTTCAAGTTGATTCTGGTCGATCAGAACAATTATGGCAATTCTAGGATTAAGGGTATGTTGATTGCGACTAAGACTATGCCTGGTTTTTTCTGTCTGCTGTTGGAATCTGATTTTGAGGGTACTTTAAGGGAATGAGAAACCTTATTTCATATTTGCTGTTGAAGTCGTCTTTCATGTCTTGATAGAATTTATGCACATGTATACCCTCACAATTGATGGTATTCGTATTAATGAAGTCTGCATTCATAAATTTGGTGCAACGGCAAATTTGAATCATAACATGAGAAATCTTGCTTATGCTAGTAGCTTACAAAATTGTGATTCATGTGAAATATATCCATCATCATTCATCTTGTGTGAAGTATTCCATTTTTTATGTGGTGTATATTGGCAAAGACCCTAGTTGGGTCAGCTATGCAGTTCTTTTGTCAATTCTATCAATTAGTCTCTTTCAGAAAGAATACTGAAGGATTATTTGACTTCTCTTGTTGTACCAAGTATGACTTTAGGGAATCAAAGTGAGAGAACTACTTGATAGGTCATAGCAAATCTGTTAATGGGGAAGCCGCATTTGTAGATGAGATTAAGTTTCTTCTGTGTTTTGTGCCAATTCCGAACGCACATGCATTCTTATGCACTTCAAAGCATCTGAGTGATGATATGAATACATGGCTCTGAAAGTTTGGATGGAATGCGTGAACATCTGGACAAATAGAAGTATTGGAAGAAGTGGAGATTCCCTATGTCATTACTGTTTGTTCGCTAACCCGACCAAGTTTCTGATGAAGCAAACTGGGAGAGCATGTTTGGGCCTTGTTGTTGCAATGGCTCTCCAAATATGCTTTAACTACATTCTTGTGGTTCTGGTGTGCCATGATTTTTTATCCCAAACATAGTAATCTTTTCATTCATTGAACCTAATGCAGTGAAATAAGGTGTCTTTAAAACTGTTACCCCATTTTACTGAAGTCCCATCTGAACAAAATGCAGGGACAGAGCATAATTTCACTGCAAGAGAGTGTCTGTGGCTTCGCATCCTTCATTCCATTGAGCAAAGTCCGTGACAGCCATAATGGGTATTTAGTGAGCAAAGCTTTGATGGTTGTAGCTGAGATTTTGGCCCCCCAAAAGCAGCTGAAAATACTCGGTTGGCTGAACCTCTGGCAAATATTCCTCAGCCGACACTAACAGATACATTCAACATGTATTTCTCAAATCTTGAGGAAAACATTAATGCTGCTCAGAGTTCTCTCGCCAGGGGAGGGTCAAACACAAGAAATCAAAAAGGTGCTCTTTCAACTTCTGAGGCTTCAACCTTGGAAGAAGTAGAAGGCTAAGCTGTCTCTGAAGGAGTGCCTCTCCGATATTTTTAACCTAAATGTAAAAGACAGGTTGGCTGAAGCAGTGTCGACGTTAAGCTTAGCCAAAAGCAGGTTATCACAGGACCAGCAAAAGTCAGTCAAGGCCTTTTGGGCCAACTTCAATGAGGTCAGTCCGATTTTTTGACTTTCGAGCAGAACAATGTCAAATTCGAGACGCAGAAGTTGCTGCAGGATCAAATGTTTGTGACAATGAAGAAGAATCATGAGACTCACATCTTGTATAAGCAGTTGTTGGGTGACCTGACCGAAGAGGAGGAAGAGCTCAATAAAAAAGTTGAGAAAGCAAAATCCTGGCACAAGGATCAAGAGAAGAAAGTAGCGAAGGCTGAGGAAAAGAAGAGAATAGCCGAGGAAAGAATGTCTAGATTAACCACTGCCTGGTCAAATCTGAAGAAGCTATTTGGTTAAAACCTTTTGGCTTGGATCAGAAATGACTATGAGGACACTGCAAATGGATTGCTCAAAGTGAATAGAACTCTCTTCGTGTAAAATCTCTTGCGTATAAGTGCTTCCGAGGGGTGAAAACCCGTGCCTTTCAGATACCTGTTATCTTCTGATTATTTTCGTACAGAGTTGCCACATGTGCTGTGCTCATATACGCTTCGAATTTCACATTCTGTCTGTTTTTTTCTTTCGGTTATTTCATCGGAGGTTTGAAGATGGAATCGGTTCTGCTTGGAAGCCTGTTGATGCTTCGTGTTGCTCTGCTTACTCGCCCGCAAATGATAACCTGTGGCTTCATTGCGACTGTAGAAGTGGTATTTCTTTTTCACTTCGAAGTTGAGACCGAGGATGTTCTTTTATCCATGTGCATTTACTGCAGAATGATTTCAAGAGGACGAGTTTGGACATTAACATGCTCTCTCTAACCACAATCGTTTTTCCTTGTGTCCTTATCATGCAATTCACTGACATCACTTTGATTCAGAGAACAATGATCCGATGGGGGCAAAAGGGGAACAAATTTCAGGGTTGGTAATTTGAAATCTTAGCAGTCAAATTGTGTGACTGGCATCCTGTTTGATAGATACGTCGATGGCTATTTACTAACAATGTTAATAACTTCAAAACATCGTGTGAAATTATAATAAAAAAATAATAATAATTTTTTATAAATTTATTGATCCAAACAAAAGTTTAGTGGTGAAAAGAGTAATTTACCAGTGAAATTAAGATCTTGCTAATAGGTCCGCTTACAAGTTAGTAAGTTATAAATGGAGTTGAAAAGGTACAAAGTTTAAGTAACATTGAGCTTATCGATTTTTATAGAAAATAAACATTGAAAACAAAAACTTGCAGGTGCAATGAGTTATTTACAGCAAAATTATTAATTTACCAATACAAGATCATTTACAAGTTAGTTTACCGACGACGTAAGAAACGAGCTATTTCAGAATAATATCGAACTTGGTATCAACAAATTGAATAAGTTACTTACTAAAGTTTGCTCATTTTACTGTAGCAAATTACAAGCAATTTGAGGAATTTACAAACGCCAAATTCAATAGTACATTATTGAACATTTAAGAAAAGTAATTGGAAATAGAACCTCCCCATTTAAACTAGTAAGGTATCTGGCAATTTACCGATTTTTCAAGTCAATGGTAAGTTATCAAACTGGTCAGCAATTTTCCATTGGTAATTTCCTCACTTGGTTGGCACGTTGCTTCCCCAAAAGTAAGTTACTAATTCCCAGTAAGTTATCAAGTTGTTTAGAAATTTGCTATTGGTGATAAAATCTTTCTTACTAAAGTTAGTAACTTGCGTATTTACTTAATCTTAGCCGTACAAATAGTAGATTACCAATGAAATTAATAACTCACTAACATAATTGCGCTTTCCAAGTAGTTAAAATCCCCACGGAAGTGAAATTAAAAATGTAACAGCATAGCTCTACTTTTAAGGTAGCAATAGGAAGTTATGACCAGAGTAATTAATTTATTATCAGCGGCGTCAAAGTAATAGTAACTCGCTAAGTTTCTTGCAAATTTACTCTTCAAAAGTATATCTTAGATGTGTAGATAGTAAGTTAGGGATGAAATTAATAAGTTACCGACGTAGGTCCACCTTCAAGGCGGCAATTAACTAATTCATGATGGTAAATACCTAGAGATTGTCAACACTGGTCACCCTTCCTACCCCTTTTTATAGATATGTAGTTATTAGGACCCTTAAATGTTAATATTAGTTTTCTACTAGGAATTTATAGTTGTGAAATTGTTACTTTGTCGGTAAATAAAAAACGGTTAACCAATGCTATTGGTAAAGCATATAAGCAATTCTTAATCTTCTGTAGAAAAAGTGCATCCACTTGTAAAAGACGCATGTGTGCTTGTAATTTAAGTGGGTAATTCAATACGGTAAATTAATTATTTTATCAGTATGTTATCAGCAAATAAATGTTGATACTCCTAAAATCCTAAACAATGAAAACAATCCACTAAGAACATATAGAAGTAATAGTTTTTTTTTCCCCGTAAGGTACAATCATTAACCACCACTGGTAAAGTATCTAAGCAACCCTTAAACCCACCAGTAGAAAAAAAAGCATCGACTTGTAAAATCTAATACCAATTGATAATTTACTCTAAATTTAAGGATGGTAAAATAGTTGTTTCGTGGGTAACTTACTAATAGATGACCGAACTTATATGTTGTCCATCATTTTTTCACTTAGCAACAATGTTTCAAACTTACCATCCGGTTTTTCGTTACATTTAGCCTGCACGGAGCAGACTGGCTTACGGACCAACTTCCTGCTCATTTAGCATGGGAAGCTACAAAGGATTACATCTCAACTCAAGCTCATCGTGTGAAGCGTGATCACGGAGGAAATCTGAACTTCTTCGACTTGAACGAAGGAGCGGTGACTCAAGGGCCATGTCTAGCGAATCAAAGTTATAAGAGAGTACGGATGTCGATGGCTCGGTTTGGTTTTTCAGGAAATCATAACCGAGCCAAGCTGTTTGGGTATGCATTAGCTAGGAAATCCAAACCGAATCAAACCGTTTGGATTAAAATAGCTTTGAACCGAACTACGCCCCAAATCAAATATTCAATTCATTCAGCTGGGTTTTTCGATTTGCCTTTTTTGAAATATTAAAAAGAGATTTACTAAAAAAAAGGGGAGAGATTATATAAATTGTAATATTAAGAAGAGGGGTAATTTTTAGTTCAATTCACTTAACTGAACCAAACTGAAACTATCCGAACCAAAATAAAAACTTGTCATTTTTTCATTATATGAACCCAAACCTGAACCAAACCAAAAATGCATGAAATTCGAATCAATTCTCGTTCGGTTTGGTTTTTCAATTTGATTCCGAAACCCCCATTAGGGAGTTAATGCGGATTTTCTGGAACAGTTGAGCTTACCAAATTCATCATGTTGGGACCATTGGACTCCTCTCATCATTTGCAAGGTTTTGATATTTGAAGGGCATTGCACATTCCATCTACCCAACACAAGTCACATCCCACTGGCTTCGTTCCCAATTCTCTGCTAGAGGGTTCCCAAAGTGACAATTTAACGATAACACATTTGAATCCTAAAACTTTCATTCCTTATGTTTACATCCTAAAGTCTTTTTACATTGTCCACTTTAGTTTTTTCATTCACTCCACTGAATTTTAGAGAAAAGAAAATCTTCATGGCATCATTTCTTATTAATGGCCACATAGGAGTGAAAAAATAAAAATAAAGAAAAGATATGTGGCTCTTATCGTTCACTTCAAACAGATGTGGGATTCAACTCCACGCTCTGTAAAGAGACTAAGTCTAAGAGTGAGTTAAGTTAGAATAGAACCAAAAAAAAAAAAAATGACAGAGTTAATGAAAAGACTCAAGCATATAAAAGTTGCAAGTTTTAGACTTAAATACACAAAATGAAAGTTTTAAGACCCAAACATAACAAATTTTAGAATATGATCTGTAATCGTCCTGCGCCCCAACAATTATTCTCCATTATCATCTAGGGATCTTCCTATTTGTGTCTTTACCAGCACATTGACAACAAAGACGAAGGCTAATGACCAATACGTGAGATTGGTAGAAATCGCAAATTAAGTTTTTCGAAAGCTAACACGCTATGTATATTTGGGAGAGGAAACTGCCTTTGCATAACTTGTGTAGATTTTGTTAGCAAGTGTTGCAAAGGCACTTTTTAAGTAATTAATTGAAAAAAAAAAAAAAACCATTTACGGCGGTGAGGGCACCCTTCTCACATGAGAAGGAGGCATGAGAGATTCGAATCCCCATTTTCTCAAAAGGGTTGGGGTGATGACAATTTAACTATAGGTATGAGTTTCGACTTCCACACCTTATAAGGAGGTAGGACAAAAGTTTGAATGCAAGAGTTAGTAAAGTATGATCCAAAAAACAAAAAGTAATTAACTAAATAAGACTTTGTAGCTTTAATGCGATGGGTATCCCCATTTTATGGGCAATCAATGCTTTAAAATTTTAAATTTTTTTTTTCAAATTAAATGTACTTAATTAGTGCCCCATGTCACTCATTAACATAGGACCACATTGTATAATTCAACTTGACACGATAAATCTTTAACTTCTAAGTTAGGCTTAGTTAGCTAGCCCTAGACAAATTATATGTAGAGAAATTGTCCAATCAATCCTAAATCTATTGTACAAATGTCAATTCAATCATAGACTACTAAATTTTATCAATTTAGTTCTAAACTTTTACATGAAATTTCAATATAGTTCTTCTGGCCACTATTCGCCAAAAATCACTGACGCGACGGCGTGCTATGTAGGATAACCAATAATGACTAGACTATCATGTCAACGATTTTCAACAATTGATCGAAAGAACTATAGTGGGTTTCTCACAAAGATTTAGGGCTAAATTGATGAATTTAAAAAGTTTGGAACTAAATTGACTTATGTACACTTGGTTTAGTATTGCTAGGATAATTTTCCCAATCAAATCTCATTAGTAGTTAGCCAAAAACTATAGATACAAGGCACTATGTGTATCTACCAATGCGATCAAAAGGGAAAAGGTAATTTGATATGGTAGATTGGAGATAAGTATAGCAGGAGTGTCCTAACTTTTGTACGACATTCACTTGAGTGCAATAACATTTTGTTCACTCACCTAAGTGCCACAAATTCGAAAAATCGATCACTAAAATGCTATCAACAATCTACCTTACCTGAGAATTCAACATGGACAGTGGATGTCGGTGCCAACGTGAACAACTATAGATACAAGGCACTATGTGTATCTCCTAATGTGGTCAAAAGGGAAAAGGTAATTTGATATGGTAGATTGGAGATAAGTATAGCAGGAGTGTCCTAACTTGAGCGCAATAACGTTTTGTTCACTCACTTGAGTGCCACAAATTCGAAAAATCAATCACTTAAATGCTATCAACAATTTGCCTTACCTGAGAATTCAACATGGACAGTGGATGTCGCTGCCGACGTGAATAACTTTTGTAATTTTTTTCACTTACTTAAATATCACAAATTTAAAAAATCAATCACCTGAGAGTCACAATTTTGAAAAATCAAGCACTTAAATCTTATAAAAAAATTGTCTCGCCCAAAAATATGCTAGCGGCCTCACCTAGGGCCTTCTCGGGCTCTCCGAGAGCCGTTGGTCAAGGTTGAGGCCTTTGCAGCCGGTGTACAAAAAAAAAAACGAAAAACTAAGAAAAAAGGAAAAAGATAATGATGATGATAATGCAAAAGGACATTCAAAAAAAAAACTAAGAAAAAAGGAAAAATCAATGTAGAACGATTTGCTAGAAGTGACATTCAAATTATTGATTTTACTCCAATGTGGCATTTGAATAAGCGAAAAAAAAATTATGGCACTCAAGTGAGCATCGTACGAAAATTTAAACACTTCTACCATGCTTGTTCCCAATAGATTGTTTATCTTGTTTTATTTATGAACATAGACCAATTGTTGGATATAAATTTTCTCATATTCTCAAATCACCTACAAAATATTGAGGGAGAACAATTTGACTATATCTAACATTAAGGTATATAATTCTCATTATTTCATTAGATTAGTAGCGATTATTTTGTCTCTTCTAAGTTATTTCGACATAGTCACAAATTGTTTTATTTATAGTTGTGTCAAATCTATATTACTTTCAATAAATTCAGCCATATTTTTGTGTTGTGAGGATTATCAATCATATTGAGACTTAAACAAAACAATAAAAGGACAAGGAACCTAGATTCCTCTTGTCACATCCCAAAACTAAGAAGAATGGGGATGGCAGTAGGTTCGTTAAATTATTAGAGTTTTTATAATCTATCAAAAAGAATTTATACATCTCCAACTAATAATTAAACTAAGCATACTCGTCTCAATCATACAAAGAAAATAAGCCACTAACTAAGCTCATGCCTAAAAATTCCTTTATCAAATATGCCCTCACGATAATTCAAATGTTCTTGTTCTATTTATCACTAACCAAGTAACCTGAAAAACATTTAAAACGAATAATATGAGCAATTGTAGCCTAGTGAATTGTACATCTCTTATAAGCAAATCAAGCAACAACTACATGTTTGTGTGTATGTATAAAGCAATACTAGAAACTTTTACTCCAAATCTAAGATATAATATACATATCAAAGTCAAATATGAGTTGTTTCATTTCAATAAGGTTTTATACCAATCAAACTACTCATTAAATCCACCATTATAAATCAACCATCAACGGCCAAGTCCATTGATCATTCTCTATCAAACCAAATATCAATCGTTCACTCCACTAGCAAATTTATTACTCAATATCTAATTATGGTCACGACACGACTCCTATTGATAAGGTGATCAAGATTTCCCTAGCAAGGTTTTCACTTATTATTGATCGGTGGCTTGGCCCAGAGATGCTCTAAAATTAGTATGCATACCTAGAAACCCCTAATTGAGTTTATAATGAATGAGCACCAAATATCATCCTCCAAAATTAGAAATCCAGTCCGGAATCCATCTTATAGACCATAATACAATTTACAACCAAATAGATAACCTTTTGCAACTCAGTACAACCACTAGAAATACTTTTCGTAAAACATTTCTCAAATCATTTTAGAACTTATTTTATAATCCAAATTCACAAATCTGTATGAAGAACCTTTCACAATCTATTTCATAAGCACTTCTTAAATCATTCGACATCACTTTTGCCTTTTAACCAATCACACATTTTATGTCATCTTCATTTTCTAAATATGAGACTATAAATTTAAAGAAGATGTAGCAACAGTTGCCTGAGAATGCCCAAGACTAAATAATAAAGGTTACTTGAACCATCAAATTCGCAATCACATCAATTAAGCAAGAAACAACATAAAAAAATTCGAGTCAAAATGCTACATCAACTAAGAATCAGCTAAACTAAGCTTACTCGCTAATAAAAACAACTCATGCATGCTTACAAATCTCTTGTATGAAACAAATATTCAAAACTATTTGCAATATCAAGCTCAAGGATAAAACTTTAAAATTTCGCTCTAACTAAACTATTACTCCAAATCAATTTTAATCAAACCCCACGGTTCCACAATACCGTAATCTATCATTTCCATGACATTTCCTTAGTTTGACAACTCAAAAATCGGGCCTCATTGTTCAAATTTCACACGACATCAAATTTGTTACATAATTCCGAGAACTACTCATATTAGACAAATATGATTTAAATCCTTATTGGGTGTTGCGAAATAAAATAAATTCGGCCTAGTGAGGCCTATGGCGTGCACCCCTTTCCTTTCCCTTTCTTTCTTTTCTTCATTCTTTCTTTTCCACTTTTTCCCCTTTCTGTTCGCCCCTGCCTCCCTCTCTATTGTTTTCCCATCCCTTTTCCTTTTGATATCCACATTTTTACTTTTTCTATTTTCACTATACAGCTTTTTGACTTTTACAGCTGAAAAAATATTCAATAAGTGTCCTTGGCTTTCTTTTGTACAATTAACTTGTCCTACAAGTTGGACCAAAGTACAATTAACTTTTCCTACAAGTTGGACCTTTGGTTGAATTTATGGGTAGAAATGTTAATGTGACCTATTCATATTAGCGCCATAACATCATGTTGCTCTAATTTGACAATTATTCTCATTTCTTTTTCCAAGCCGCTACTTAAGGATCCAATGACCCTCATCGATGGCTGCATTTGGGGGACCATGGCCCGCCTCACTCCAAGACATATCTAGATGAGGGCTACGACTTTTGTCTGATGTAGTGGAGGCAATACACTCACTATAGATATGATCGAGAGCCACTTCTACCTAAATCTATGGGAGGGATGTGACCCTTACCCCTAGGGTGGTCATCGCTAACAAGTGGCTATGGATCGTAGCAAACATTATCAGCAATCAACAAGGGTCAAACTTCACTTGGTTCAATTGTAACACACATGCTCGTCATTCTCTTATATAACATAGAGGTTGAGGTGTTACCATGTCAACTTGGCCTGAATTTGGTGAGGGACGTCAAAGCCTCATAAGCGCATGGGTGGCAGCACCTCAACTATAGCTTAAAGGTGTCATAATCGAAATTGATTCGAACATAATCGAATTTCCATGCATTTTCAATTCAATTTGGGTTTTGATTCGGACATAACCATTTTTCTATTTCAATTCGAATAGTTTCACCATATTGAAAATTGTCACTCTTTTCAATATTGCAATTTACACATTCTTTCTCCTTTTTCACTAAATCTTTTTTTAATATTTTAAAATAGAAAATCCAAAAACTGGTCCGATCCGATCCTAATTGAACTGGGTTTTTGGGCCATGGTTCGATTCAAAATGAAATCTGAACTGAACCATTGACATGTTAATAGTGTAGCCACCGTTCCTTCGACCTCAAGGTTTGATTTTTCTCTCTCTCTTCTTTTGAGGTTTTTATTATGATAAAAGCTTAAAAAAATAATTGTTTTTAAATTTTTCTTATTGTCTCGTAAGGTGACATACGTAAGCGCATACTTTCCCTCCACCACCCTGCTGTGTTCTTCCGCGACTCTCTCTCTCTTCCCCCTTCCTCGTCCTTTCCATTTTCTCTCTCTCTCGAAGCTGCTCTTCCAGTGGTTGATCACGAATTCGCAAATCTCTGCATCCATGGCTATGATGAGTCTGCCTTGGGATGTAATCACCGCCTCTTCTCCCTCTCTCTCTCTCTCTCTCTCTCTCTCTCTCTCTCTGTGCTAACATCAGTCACTAATTTACACGTTGATGGTCGCTCTTGTTTCTACCGCTGCTTTCCACTGTTGCAGGTTCTTTGATGCTGGTCATTTCGCTCTGTGACTCGTAGAATTCGAGTTTCTTCTTGTTCTTCTTTTCTGAAGGATTTGGCATTTTTCTTCTTTTTTGACGTGGGTGGCCTTCTGATTTGAGCTTTATCCAGTTGTTTCATAGGATTTTGATTGGGTCGATCGGGTTTTGTTTGGGAGGAAGCTAACTGCTTTTGACAGTGATGCATTCTGCTTCCTCAATGCATGCTTCCACCCATGATCAGGACCGACTTTGTCTCATTACTATGCTGTAGCTTTGCCTGAAAAGGACAATCGCAAGACTGTTAGCCGTACCCGGAAGCCTTAAATTGAAGTCTTTCTAGTCGTATTCAACGACGAGTTTCAGTTTCGAATGTTCACATTTGATAAATTGGCGATCAAAAAATAGCAAATTTTATACTCATTTTCCTTTCCTGGAGCATATCTTAAGAGCACGAATCGATTACGATTTGAATCGTGCTCTTTCAAGCATGTTTTTAACACAATTTCGAATTCTAAAAAAGTTACTAAATGCTTGATTTGGTTTTAAAATGAGATGATGAATGAATACACATGCTATGATCGATATTATTGTAGCTTGCAGCATTTCCCATGAACCTATCTCATGCGATATACCTGAAAAAATGGAATGTAGGAGACACTTAAATGTAGATTCCTTTTCATAGTATTATCACAACTTCATATACTTCTCCACAGGCAAATCTTCCTTGCCGTGATTTATTTTCTACCCAAACAATGTAGTTGTTACCGCAATCTTGGAGTTAATCCCCTTCATATTAGGTTAAGACTACCAAGTAGATTTCATCACCTCTCTCACTTACTCTCTCTCTCTCTCTCTCTTTCTCTCTCTCTCTCTCTCTCTATCTCTCTCTCACACACACACACACACACTGTGGCACTTTGCTGTGCTGATTTGTGAACTTGACTTTGTTATAAGGTTGATGGTTTTACTTACCACAACTTTACATCTAGTCTGTGCGCTACACTACAACATGTCCCATCTTTGACTTATAGCTTTTCTTTTTTCATTTTTTAATCTTGTTCTCAAGTAATTGTTAAGAGAAGCCCATAATACTCGAGGATATATTTTGTTCCTGGACTCTGACGGTCACAGGGCTTTGTTGCGTGTATAGGCAATTGGTTTGTTTGTTCGCAACTTTTGTTGTAATCAGTAGCACATCTTTTGTGACTCCCACTTTCAGGGTTGTATTTGATGATGAACCAGTGACAAAAGAAGATACAAAGAGGGCTTTGGAAGAACAGTATCGGGCAGAGGAGGAGGTGATATATTGCACTGATTATCAAATTTATTCTCTGCCTGACTTGTGATGAACTTATATGTCTTCTATTTATTTTCTTTCAGTGGCCACAGACCAATCCTGATTTCAACAACACTACCTTCTAGTCTATAAAATACTTAAATGCTTACGTGCTTGTATGACGTGACAGAGACAAGGACAAAAGGGTAAAATACTTTCTTGATGAGTGCTACTCCTATTCTCCTTTATGTATTTGTGGAGCCGGGAATGTAATGGATTGGACTTATGTTCTTATTGTCTTTAGATGAGTATGATGAAGACACAAGAAGAGAAGGAGGAACAGAGAAAGTACAAAGCACAAGCCCATCTTCATACTATAATAAAGGTGTATACTCAGAAGCAGCATTGGCCTTTTCTTAATATTATGTCTAAAGCAACAGCTTATTATGCTAGGTTGCACGAAAAGAGGATCTTGTTGACCAGATTGGCAAAGATATATACTTTGATCTTGTGGACCATGACAAAGTCCGAAGTTTTCGCATTCAGAAGCAAATGTCGTTTACTCTTTTCAAGGTATCTTTACACTTTTCGTGACTTCAGCTAATGAATAGTTCGAGCTTCACCCCAGGATAGTTAGGTCTTTAAGTCTCTTTACAAACCCTATAATGCATTTATTCTGTTCCAGCCACAATTCTTCTCTAATATAGCCTTGTTTTTGGCACTTTTGTTGTCTTTACTTCTCCAACTACATCAGTGATGATTCAGGAATCCATCTTGACTGTCATCTGCTCTTGAAAGTATTTCTGCATGCGATACCTGCTCATTTTCTTTGATAATTGTGTGCTTACTTTTCAATGTAATTTTGTACTTTGTTTCTTCAATTTACCATAATAAATCTTTGAAGAGCTGAAAATCGTTATATCCTGGTAAATTGACCATGTTTCATAGACCTTTAAAAGTACCTGACACCTGACTTGGTGTCTTCTGATTTCGGTACACGGATAGTAGTTATATGATGATATCACTTGATGCTAAGTGATGCATGTAACTGATTTTCTGGTAACTCACAGGAGCAAGTTGCCGGAGAGTTTGGTGTACCTGTGCAATGTCAGCGTTTCTGGTTTTGGGCAAAGAGGCAAAACTGTACTTACCGTCCATATCGACCTCTGACACCCCAAGAGGAAGCACAACCAGTAATGACATTTTAGTGCTGAATCCCATTCTCCAATTCCATGAATTGATTTATGTCATTTGGGAGGTTCCTTTTTTTAAGTACGTCAGTTTCTTCATAGAATGCAGAAAAGGTAGATACATGTAAAATTCATTTAGGTCACTTTCCTTAACAGAAGTTATGAGTTCTCTCTAAACTCTCTCTTATGGTATCTGCTATCTACCATATGAACTTATTCCTTATGGACAAAAGCCCAAATATTACTCTATGGCCTTTACCTTGTTTGCATGGAACTTGGGATGCTAGGTAGGCAGGTCATGTCATGCACTGAAGTCTTCAGTAGATATTTTACTTTCTTGACAAGAATTTGAGTGGGCCTTTAGTGATGGTGGTGCGAGGAAAACCGCTGTCATCTTTGATTTTTATTTAATCGGCTCAGGCTCGTCATAAGAATGAGGACGAATTGGAGTATGTAGAATGAGTACTTGCTTCTCGTGTATATTTGATCATCTAATGATTGTGATAACCTCTGACATAGGTTGGACAGTTAAGGGAGATGCCGGACAAGGCTTACAATGCGAAATTAAACCTGTTCTTGGAAGTTGAGCTTGGGCTGGTAATGATTTATAGTCATTGGCCATGCATATTTGTGTTTGGCATGTGATTCTGAGGTGGCTTCGGAAGGTACCATATTTTTGTAGCTTTTACTATGGTCTAAATGACAGTGCATGATATTGCAGGATCAGGTTCCTGTTTCACCACGCAAAAAATCTGATGAAGATATCTTGATATTCTTCAAACTTTACAACCCTGAGAAAGGAGAACTGCGGTAGTTTGCATTTCTGTATATAAAATTTTCCTGTTTTCTTTGCACCTTTTTTCTTCATCTTACAAGAGAATTACCACCATCATACCAGATATGTAGGTAGGCTTTTTGTGAAGACATATGGTAGACCAATTGAAATTTTGCCAAGATTAAACGAGATGGCAGGCTTTAATCAAGATGAAGAATTAGTATTATTTGAGGTTTGTTCCTTCCCTTCCCTTGGAGAAAGAGGAAGCCTGCATTTGAACATACTTCCTTGAGGAAAAGATACTTCAATTTCATTCAAGTTGGCTAAATATTTGCACAGAAGTTAAATTTATGACCTGTTTTTGCAAAAATCATAATGAGCAGCTTTTACTCCTCTTTTAAAATCTAGTTTTTGTGGTAAAAGATAAAAGCCATCATAGTTTGAACTATATAAGGTCTGCCATAATGCTTGGCAAAGTAAATTTAAGGCCCTCATTTCATGTTGGTGTTATCCCCAGGAGATAAGTTTTGAGCCTCTTGTCTTCTGTGAGCATGTTCACAAGGAGGTGTCGTTTCTAGAGAGTCAGGTATAAAATGGCTTATCATGTCTCATTCAGATTAGCATTTTGCACATTTTCTTAGAATAAGTTCTATTTCTCTTCTCAGATCAAAGACGGGGACATCATTTGCTTTCAAAAAGCTCAAATAGGCAATGAAGTTGAATTTCGTTACCCTGATGTTCCTTCTTTCTTGGAGTATGTGCATAATCGGCAGGTACCACCAGCCATCATTTGTTCAATACAATCACTTGAGTATTTGTGAGTTTCTTCTTTACTTGTGAATCTGGTGTCTGGAGTTGTTTTGCTTAGTCTTCAGCATGCAGTTGAACTCCTCTTTCTTTCCTCTGCTCTTTGCTGGACTTTGTTTTGGCCGTGTGACATGCAGAAACTAATTTAGTAAGAGGATTAGGAACTATCTTTTAAAGCATTCTCACTATGCCACAACTTATAGGGACTAGTTCATTGCTATGAGGAGTGTGTTAATGGACCTGTCAACTTATAGGAAAGAGCCATACTATCATCCATGAATTCGCTTAGCATTTGATGATATTATTTGATATTTGTGAAGGCTATATGTGCTGGAAAGGCATAAGGATGGGCAAAGGGATTTATGCATTGTTTTCATTATTTTGGAGGAAATATGACAGGTTACAAGGGAAATTCTTTGGAGAATTCTATAGAGGAAAGGATTACATGTTGTTCATATACAAGGAAGATAAATCAAGGTTTATCCTCTAGCCTAGGATTGATGCAAGTTTTCAGCTTTAAGCTTATCCTTACGCTTTCAAGCTAATCAGGAATATTCAAGATGATAACCTTGGCATATGCATTTTGCTGATGTTTGTAGATGAAAGCTGAAAATCAACCGGAGAGAATTCAAAAACTCACATTGTAGTAGGAAATGTTGGAACATTAGGATTTGTTTAAGTCAGTCCAAAAAAGTAGTATATGGACTATGGAGGATAAGTTCAAATAAGGGCAGCGGGCCAAATATCACAATGTAGATGCAGAAATTATGGAGTTCTTACCCACAAAATACAAGTGGGATGGAGAATGTTGAGGAGTGTTCTTGGTTTTACGCGACCGTTGATTGCCACTTAAGCTTAAGTGATATATCTAATAAAATTGGTAGTCAAATGTTGACACATGCTCAGAATGAGGATAGCGGATGTGAGAATGCTTTAGTGATTGTATGGACATTTAAGAAAAGCCATAATAAAGTTATGGCAAACATGGCTTTTCTCTGTACTTGATGCGTTTGCTTTAGAAATTCAGTGTGGACAAGGTGATACTGCGGCGTAAGCCATTTTATGCCCCGTAAAAATTCTTGTTGGTTGCTTGGCTTTCCATGTTGGGCATCGTGATTTATTTCCCATTTTGCAGAATCACCATACCCATGAGAACCCTGTTAAAATATACAACTAAGAAAAGCTGAGGATTTAACGGGACCTTACATTTAAGGGACTGCTAGATGATAATGAGGTGGAGGATAAGAATGCTTGTTTGGTTTCGATGTTAAGGAATGCTGATGTCTGCGATTTTTTCATTTGAATTTTTGGGAGCCGATGTGTGTTCTTCATTGTAAAGACTTGATGACGTGTCTTTTTTGTTTCAACTGATTGGATTATGGGGCAGCACGTGATGGTAGAGCAAAGTTTCACTTTATGGAAATACACATGGAAGATTACTAACTTCACTGGCTTGACTCAAAAGAAGTACTACTCGGAAGTGTTCACACTCAGCAACAATGCCTGGTAACCATTGTATTCGATTTTAATCGTGGCCTGTTCTTGTCTTTTCGTTATCTTTAGCTGTTGATTTTCCTGAGACTTATCCTTTCTCTTGTATGGTGTGGTTGATGTGAGCAGGCGAATACTTATCTTCCCCAAGGGGAATAATACAGACCATTTGTCGATATACTTGGATGTCGCTGATTCTGAGAGGCTACCGTCCAGGTGGAGCAGAAACGCCCATTTCAAATTGATTCTGATTGATCAGAACAATAATGGCAACTCTAGGATTAGGGGTATGTTGATTGTGACTCTGATTATGTCTGGTTTTTCTGTCTGCTGTTGGCATCTAATTTTGTGATATGGTATTTGGGGGAATGAGAAACCTTATTTCATATCTGCTACTGAAGTCCTCTTTCATGTCTAGTTAGAAATTAGGCACATATATGTTCTTGCAATTGATGGTATTTGAATTAATGAAGTCTGCACTCATGAATTTGGTGCAATGGCAAATTTGATTTGTAACCTGAGAAATCTTGCTTATGCCAATAACTTACAAAATTGTGATTCGTATGAAGTACATCCACCATCATTCATCTTACGTAGAGTATTCCATATATTTGTGGTGTAAATTAGCAAAGACAATTCTCTTTCCAAAAGAATACTGAAGGATTATTTTTCTTGTAAGTGTGACTTACAGGGAATAAAGTGAGAATTACTCAATAGGCCATAACACGTCTGTTTATGGAGATGCCCAATTTATAGATGAGATTAAGTTTCTTCTGAGTATACAATTTGTCCTGATTCCAATCGCACATGCATTTTCATGCACTTCAAAGCATCTAAGGTGACAATATGAATAGTTGGCTCCGAAAGTTCAGATGGAATGTGTGAACATCTGGACAATTTAGAATTATGGAAGGAGTGGAGATTTGCCATGTCAATACTGTTTGTGGGACAAATTGCAGGATTTTAGGTACTATACTAAATGAACATAGAAGGGTTTTGGTATTTGAATTTTTTCCATTTCAGCTAAACCAGACCGAGTTTCTGATGAAGCAAACTGAGAGAGCGCGTTTAGGTCTTCTTGTTGCAATGCTTTCTCGATGCATGCTTTAACTGCATTCTTGTGGTTATCTTTAACCTGTTGTTACCCCTTTTTACTGAAGTCCCCATCTGAACAAAATGCAGAGATGGAACACAATTTCACTGCAAGAGAGAGTCTCTCGGGCTTCACATCCTTCATTCTATTGAGCGAAGTCCATGACAGCCGTAATGGGTATTTAGTGAACAACACTTTGATGGTTGCAGCTGAGATTTTGGGTCCCCAGCTCCCAGCTGAAAATATTCGGTTGTCTGAACCTCCTGCAAATATTCCTCATGCAACACCATCAGATACATTCAACACATATTTCTCAAATCTTGACGAATTTATTAACGTTGCTGAGAGTTCTCTGGCCAGAGGAGGGTCGTACCCGAGCAATCAAAAAGGTGCTCTTTCGACTTCTGAGGCTCCCACCTTGGAAGAAGTAAAGAAGGCTAGGCTGTCTCTGAAGGAGTGCCTTTCCGATGTCTTCAAGCTCAATATAAAAGACAGATTGGCCGAGGCAGTGTCAACGCTAAGCATAGCCAAAAGCGGGTTATCACGGAACCAGCAAAAGTCAGTCAAAGCCTTTTGGGCCAACTTTGACGAGTTCACATCCGACTTTTTGACCTTTGAGCGGGACAATTTTGAATTCGAGATGCAGAAGTTGCTGAAGGATCAAAAGTTTGCAACAATGAAGAAGATTCAAGAGACTCACGGCCTGTATAAGCAGCAGTTGGGTGACCTGACCGAAGAGGAGGAAGAGCTCAACAAAAAACTAGAGGAAGTGAGTTCCAGACGAGAGAAGCTCATTTCGGACTGGGAGAATTTGATGGTCGAGTCGGAAAAAGCGAAGTCTGGGTACAGGGATCAAGAGAAAAAAGCAGCGGAGGCCGAGGAGACGAAGAGAATAGCTGAAGAAAGAATGTCTAGATCAACCACTGCTTGGTCAAATCTGAAGATGCATTTTGGTTGAAACCTTTTGCCTTGGATCAGAACCGGCCATGAGAGCACCGTTCAAATGGATTGCTCATGTGAATTTAACTCTTGTGTGTAAAATATCTTGCTATTAAGTGCTTTGAGTGGTGAAAACCTGTGCCATTGAGAAACAGTCACCTTCTGATAATTATTATGTTGGAGTTACCACATCAGCTGTGCCTTTATACACTTTGAATTTCACATTTTCTGTGGTTTTTTTCGGCCATTTCATCGGAGGTCTGTAAGCCTGTCGATGCTTTGTGTCGGTCCGCTTAACCCTATCGTGACCGAAGTTGGATCTGTTTCGCTCTTTGAAGTCGAGACCGAGGATCTTCTTTTGTGCATGTGCATGTGCATGTCCTGCAGAAAGATTTCAGGGATGGTTTTGGACAACAACACTCTCTCCTCCCACAAGCATTTCACACTCGTGTCCTCCTGATGCAATCAACTGATATCACTTTTCATTCAGAGCATAATGTTCCGTTTGGGCAAATGGGGAACCAATTTCGGTGTTGGTAAATCTGTAAGGATATTAGTAAAGTTGAAATCTTTGCTGGTAAAGTTTTTGTAGGTGCCAGTTAGTAGGCCACATGTCCAACATATACCTCAAGGGCTATTTACGGACATGTTAGCAACTTACGAATAACTTACGAAATGATGAGTTACTATTTTTTTAGAAATTTACTTCTCTAAACTTAGCAATGAAACTAAGATCTTATTATTGTAAGTCTACTTATACATAATAAAATACAAGTAGTAACAACTGTACTTCAAGTAGAATATAACTTAATCCTTTCTTCTTCTTCTTTTTCTTTTTAAGAAATTCATTATTAAAAATGATTATAAAAAACTCACCAATGTAATTAGTAACTTACCATATTAGTGTAGGCTCGCTTTTTGGGTGGCAAGTTACCGACCAAATAAAGAAATTACCAAAGTCTAAAAATTCGGAAATTCTAAGTCAATAGCATATTATCAAGTCTTTTAGCATTCGCCATTGACAGTATCTTCACTTGGTTCATTGGTGGCAACACTGTTCCCCCAAGAGCAAGTACATACGTATCCATAGGGCACTAATTCCACTAGTAAGTTTCTAGTTATTGACAAGTTATCGAGCTATCTAGAAATCTATCATTAGTAATAAGATCTTTACTAAATCTTGGCGATGCGATAAGTTATCCCAAAGCTAACCTTCCAAATACATGGTCAGGTTGTGATTGGCATTTAAGGCCACAACTTCGCAAAATTCAAGCGTGACATAAACACATAATTACAATTTTCTAATTTAACACAAAGGTAGTCACGATAACTATGTTAGCGCGAGTTGAGTCTAGCGAGGGACGCCAGAGTCGCGGCGAAAGCAGGGGCGCTTCTACATAGCTAACTGTCCTTGAACCTAAAGCCCAATTCGATTTTTCCTTTTCCTTTCTTTAAATATTTATATTTTTCTAAGACTTCAAATAACTTTTTTTATTTTTTAATGTTTACAATTGTCTTGTAAAGGCAACACGTAAGCATTTTCAAAGATGCTGTGGGTGCTTTCATTATTAAAAGGACAAAAAACAAAAAAGAGAAGAGAGAGAGACGTCAGACAGGAATCGGAGCGAGGAGTACTAGGATTCCGTCTTTCACCGCGCCCGGAGAAAGACCGACCAGGCCACCGCGCGCGCACGTGACCCCCCCGCGGATCCGCCACGTCACCGGCTCGCGCTTCGTTGCCCCCAAGCCCGCCGTCCTCCAAGTGCCGGCCCCTCATTGGCTCCCCCGCCCGCTCGACGCGACGACAATGACGCTCCTGCCCTCTGCCCTGCCGCGAAATCTCCCACCCGTGCCATCCCATCGCGAAACCCCCCACGACTCTCGAAGCCAGCCACACTTCTTCCGCGACACTCCTTCTTCCCCCCTTCCTCCTCCCTCTCTCTCTCTCTGCAAATCGCTTCGCCGCCGGTCGATCGCGAGCTCGCCGGAACGTGGCCGTTCATGACTATGATGACTCCTCCGCCGTTGGATGTAATCGCCGCCCCCAATCTCTCCCTCTCTCTCTCTCTGCGCCTGCTAATATTAGATACTAATTTCGCGACGGTGATGGCGGTCTGTGATCTCCGTCTCTTCTCTTGCTTTCGCTGTTGCTTGCTGATTTTCCTTTGATGCTCGCCATTTCGTCGAATTCAAGTTCCTGTTTTGATGAGGATTGATGGGGGCCGTCTTTCGTTGCATCTCGTGACGGCGGGAGGCTCTCTGAATTCTGAGCTTCAGTCGTCGCCCAATCCGTCGAGCGTGGCGATTTCTTAGGGTTTCGATTAGATTGATCGCGGGGTGGGAAGCTAACTAACTGCTTTCGACGCTGATTTGTTGCAGCAAGAGGAGGAAGAAATGCTGGTCCCGCACTCCGATTTGGTCGTCGAGGGGCCTCAGCCCATGGAAGGTAGCATTTTCGCTCGCTTCGCTTTTTCTTGGCTATGTCGAATCCGTAGCGTTTTTCTCTGTGGTTTTCTTGAGGCTGCGAGGTTTGGCAATAGGGGGTGGCTTTCTTGAGGCTGCGAGGTTTGGCAATAGGGGGTGGCGATTCGTGCGTGTGATGCTGTCGTTCTAGTTTGGTAATGGGGTAATTGGTTTTTCCGGGTGTTTAGGCGTGGCGCAGGTGGATCCTGCTGGCGCGGTGGAGACTCAGCAACTGGAGGAGCCTCCTTCGATGAAGTTCACTTGGAGAATCGACAACTTCCCTAGGTTGAATGTGAGGAAGCATTATTCCGAGGTTTTTGTTGTGGGGGGTTACAAATGGTAATTGAACTCTCCTCATTGATATTGGTCGCGCGTGCCGTGATTTTATGATTTTGGTACGATACTTAGTGGTGATTGGTATTTTGCACTAACTAGGTTGCTCTCCACAGGAGGATACTTATTTTCCCAAAAGGAAACAATGTGGAACACTTATCTATGTATTTAGATGTAGCAGATTCACCAGCACTTCCGTATGGATGGAGCAGATATGCCCAGTTCAGTTTGGCTGTGGTGAATCAGATCAATAACAAGTATACAATAAGAAAGGGTACGTAACTGTCGGAGAGAATCATATGTTTTGCCAAGCAAATGCCAGTATATCAGCAAGTGGCTGTTTAATTGCTTATGCTTTCTAATTTGATGATATTGAAAAATCATTTCTTCTGTCTTTGGTTTGTGGTCTAGTATTGGTTGGCAGAAGAATAAATAGGTAGCCTGCTATTATGTTTTGTTGCCTTATCAAAACTTTAATTTGTAGGTGGAGCAGCAGAATAAAATTCATGAATCTGGTAGTGCTCATCTTGTTTAGTCTATGAGAGAAAGCTTACCTGATCTCCCTTAGTAGGAGGAATTTGAAAGTCTAACTCTGCTTACAATAAAAAAGAAATCCTGCACGTGGGGATTCTTTTTTTTTCTTTTTTTTTTTTTTTTTGGGCGGGGGGTTGAGGAGAGATAGAGAGGTCCATTGAAAGAGGGAGGGAGGGTTCTGACCCAAAATGGCCCTTGTTCATTGGTATAAAAAAAAAAAAAATCCACAAGAGATCAGCAAGGTGGAAAAAAAATACTTTAGAGGCAGAAGTTGCAAGTTGATGGGTCCAGAGGGGAAGTACAAAGTTATGTCACAAAATTGCCCATGCTCATAGAAGGGCAAATCCATTGTCCTAGTCAACAGCTAACATTTTTTTCCTAAGAAAATGGGTAGAATAAAAACAGGCAATAGAAAATTACTATCGACCCTTTGCCACGAAAAATGGGCTTGAAGACTGAAGTCGAAAGCCATGCAGTTCAGCCCGGCAGAACAGTTGGGGAGGCCTTTGTGGAAGAGATATCTAGAGTCAGTTTGTAGACTGCAACTGGATGAACTTATGTTGTGTTGCATGCAGTGGTAGTTTGCTTCAATTATTGTTCGCTGCAGAGAAAATGTTCGGTACAATTAAGTGGCTTCTTAGTTACCTTGCTTCAATTAGCCATTTATTGTATTTGCACTTGTTGACTGGTCGCTTTCTGTCTTTGGCTTGTGACCTGTATATCTTGACTGAAGATATAGGTATCCTCTTACCATGGCTTTTATTTCGATGTCATTAATACTGAGAGCGACAAAACTAAAATGTATCTATTTGGGTATCATTTGCCTTGTTTGGTCTAGAAACATTGATATTGAAGTGAGGAGAATATTTCTCATCTCATCTTCAACACCCATCTCTCAAACAACCAGCAGCATGGGCATTACTTTTGATGCTCGAGTAGAATGGGAGGTGAAGCTGAAGCTGTTTGATTATTCACTTGATTGTCCTCAGGATCGTCTGTCTTTACCTGGGTTGGGAATTTCTTGTTTGCCTTGATATGTAGCTTTTCCTTGGTCGCTTTTTGTGAAAAGGACGTCATCGAACTAGTTTGCATGATTGAATTGGAGAGTTCTCCTTAGTCATTTGTCTCTTATTTCTTGGAGATCTTCCTGTTCTAGCTGCTTTCTTTCACCTAAGAAACTTCATCATTTTGTTGAAGGTAGGCTGAATGACGTAGCTACTACTCCATACTTAATTCTTCTGTGGCTTATAGCTTATAAGTGGTCACTAGTCCAACAGCATCCCTGTTGCTCTATGCTGTGCTTAATTTTGGCGTAGCATCTCTATTATGGGAATAATGAGAGTGCTCTTAGGCTGCAAAGCTTTACTTAGGGCTAATCTGCTTACTTGGGTCTGCTTAGGCTACATGAGCTTTTCCAAGGTTCAAAATTCACCAATATATGCCATGACTTCAATTAGTATGGTACACTGCATTTGGTCATCTTGTTTTTGAAATTACTCATCTTCACCCTCATTTTACTTAAGTTATACATGTTACCTTTGAAATAATGTATATAAATTCTTCAGATACACAACATCAGTTCAATGTGAGAGAGAGTGACTGGGGTTTTACATCCTTCATGCCTCTTGGCGAGCTATATGATCCTGGTAGAGGATATATGGTAAATGATACAGTTTTCGTGGAAGCTGAGGTTGTTGTGCGCAAGATTCTGGATTATTGGTCATACGACTCAAAAAAGGAGACTGGTTATGTGGGACTTAAGAACCAAGGAGCCACCTGTTATATGAACTCTTTATTGCAGACTTTGTACCATATTCCGTACTTTAGAAAGGTCAGACTCTCGCATTACCCCTTTTTTGAATGCGAGTGATTATATGGTAATGCATCTTGATTTTGTATATTTCAGGCTGTATACCATATGCCAACAACTGAGAATGACATGCCTTCTGGAAGCATTCCTTTGGCTCTTCAGAGTTTGTTCTATAAGCTGCAATATCATGATAGCAGTGTCACGACAAAAGAACTGACAAGATCATTTGGATGGGATACTTATGATTCATTTATGCAACATGATGTTCAAGAACTGAATAGAGTCTTGTCTGAAAAGCTTGAGGATAAAATGAAGGTATAGGAGGTCGTAGCTTAAACTTTTCATATTCAATCTATAAGTTGTGCTTTATGGATCCAGGGAACTGTGGTAGAGGGCACAATACAGCAATTATTTGAGGGTCATCATATGAATTATATTGAGTGCATCGATGTAGACTATAAATCAACCAGAAAGGAATCGTTTTACGGTAATGTTCATGCCGAAAGTTTGAGATTTTGTCTGGTTGTTTCCCTGTTCGCATTTTCATGATAATGTTATTATAAAGTGAGAGGTTTTTGAATGCTAAGTTTATATGGCAGATCTACAGCTTGATGTTAAAGGGTGTCGGGATGTTTATGCTTCGTTTGACAAATATGTTGAAGTTGAACGTCTTGAAGGTGACAACAAATACCAAGCTGAGGAACATGGTTTGCAGGTTGGTAAACGTGTTTGTAGATATCCATAGATAGTTGTCTCGTATCTATGGAACTGGGCCACAAGATACTTGATAGTAAATAGCTGATATCATTGTCTTTCTCTTCTGTTGCCTATAAGATATTAAGCCAGAAGGTTGCTTCCGTTTCTACTGGCATTTCAGGGTCATAGTGGATCCTGCTAACTAGTTGCGCATGATATACCAATTTCAACTATTGTCTTCTGAGTTTCACTAGTGGAGACTGCTCAACTTTTTTATCACCCTACTAAGCTAAGTTTATCGGTTACTGTTGGATCAATATTTTTCCTCGATACAGAGTTTATTACCCATGGTGACTGCTTAATAGGATTTTGATTGATCATCTGTAGAGTGAAATCTCCGTCCTCTAGAGTGAAGGAAATGGGCTAATGTTATTTATCTCATTTCTTCCATGTTCTTGTTTAGCATCTTTCTTGGAAACTGCAGAAAGGCTATTGACCTGTTCTTGTAAACTAATCAATGGTCAAAGATAAATTGAAGGATGGTTGTCATTGTCCATTTTTGGAATTTTGTTTTTGTTATTTCAGGATGCAAAGAAGGGCGTCTTGTTTATTGACTTCCCCCCAGTTCTGCAACTTCACCTTAAGCGGTTTGAATATGATTTTATCCGAGACACTATGGTTAAGGTAAGTGTACTGTTCTATCCATGATTTTGGTATTTGACTGAAGTGATGGAACTCATTATTTGAATTTTTGAATTTGATGGAGGTTCTGTTGACGAAATGTCATTAGTTGCACCTAATCTCATTGTTCTCTTCCCACATGCTATACTGCATCTAATGATTAGAGAGAAGATTTTATGTAGGGTCTTGTTAACAAGTGGTCATCGACACTTGTCGAGACTGCTAAAATTAGTAATAATGCCTATCAACACATCTTGGGAAGTTGAAAGGAACATAGTCCGACAAAGTGACATGCTTCAAATAGAAATGGCATATTTCCAAAGCAAATTAGTGATTGTTGTAAGTGATTTAGAGGCATTCTTTTACTTTTTCCTTATAAGACAAGTTCCTATAGATTTGCTGATTTAAATTGATTTTGGATAAGCATAAATCAGATTTGTGGAAATAATTCCTTGCGTTCTCCTTCTTTTTATTTCTGACACTTTGTGTAAAGTTCCAATTTTCGGATGTGATATTCGGTCAGGATCTTAGGTTCTTTTGTTGTTTCAGCATTGAGATCCATTGGTCTCAGTCTTGTTCTTTTTGTGGTGAAATGGTATCAGTTCAGTCTCATGCTCATCATTTACTAACAAATTTTGTTTATTCAGATAAATGATCGCTATGAGTTCCCTCTTCAGCTGGACTTAGACAGAGACAATGGAAAATATTTGTCACCAGATGCAGATAGGAGTGTACGCAACCTTTATTCTCTTCACAGGTTTGGCCTTTGCATCATAATTGCACAATGGCCTGTCTCTTGGCTGCTGTTTCCCCCCTATGAACTTCTCTTCATCCCATCCACCAGCAAACACAACCCCCCCCCCCCCCCCCCCAAAAAAAAAAAAAAAAAAAACTAGGAAAAATACACAAAGAACAAGGGAGAAAAAAGCCTCCTTCTGGAAACATCAAATCCGAATGATGTTTACAGTTGTTCACGGTTATACTCCATTGAGTCATAGTGGCACATTTTATACTACTGTGCAATTCTGCTTGTATATTATACTGAAT
Source organism: Eucalyptus camaldulensis (assembly GCA_019915185.1). Taxonomy (NCBI): domain Eukaryota; kingdom Viridiplantae; phylum Streptophyta; class Magnoliopsida; order Myrtales; family Myrtaceae; genus Eucalyptus; species Eucalyptus camaldulensis. The sequence goes on from JAHSVA010000005.1 coordinate 20,386,968, forward strand.
ATTTGCATTTGGTATTTATCATATTAGTTATTTGATTATAATGCACTCATTTAAGCCACGTTTCTGTGTTTTCTTTTCTTTTCTCTCTCTCTCTCTCTCTCTCTCTCTTTTTCTTTGGCAAATATGACCACTTCTAAGAAGTATTTTTGTTGGGGGCTTGGAGGTGAAGCTTTTGTGTATGGTTTTGCATGTGGCAGTGTATATGTCTCTTGACATGCGTGAAGTTCGATAGTTTATATTGGTGAATGCGCTTATCCTTGACTTGTTATCATGTCTTGGGCAGTGTCTTGGTTCATAGTGGCGGTGTTCATGGTGGCCATTATTATGCCTTTATCAGGCCCACACTCTCTGATCAATGGTATGTGTTCTTCCCTGTGCATACTCTCTCTCTCTCTCTCTGACAGAATCATCTAGCTTTTCTTTGCATTATCTTGTTTAATGGATTATCTAGCAAAGGGCTTTGCTGCATCTTATTTTTGTTTGGAGATTAGCCAATGGGTTTCATTTTTTGTCCTTTTCATATGGCACATGTGCTTATGATAAAGCTTGCTAGATTTTCTGCTCTGCTACAAAATTCTGCAGTGAATGATTCCCTTTGATTTCAATGAACTATACTGAAATATGCATTCTTTAACACCTGGAATTGGAACCATTGTTGGGCAAGTTCAGTGACCTCAAGATCTCAATCACTGTTAAGTCCTGTTTACCACTAGAATCAAGAATGAGAAAAGCTCCAAATATTAAATAACTTTCACCTGCCAAACGGAATCTGAGGCATCTGCATCCTCCATTCCCATACCAAGACTTCAGTTGTCATCATTCTTTCAAATTCAAACAATCTGAACATAATGCAGGCAGGTTAGGTTCAGTGTTGAGGAATAATTCTTAGCTTAGCATGCATTGGTTATCACTTCTTTAGGGTGAAGTACTGATAACATTCTAATGGAGTAATAAGCTATTATGGCAACAGCCAACAAATCGAGACCATGATTAGTTCGATGTGGCAATCTATTTCTCAATTTTAATGTGCTACAAGCATGCTTCAATCCGTGGTTAGGACCAACTTTGTCTGATTATTATGTTGTAGCTTTGCCTGAAATGGACAATCACAAGACTCAATCAGTACCCGGAGCCCTTAACTTCAAGTCTTTCAAATCATATTCAATGAGTTTCAATTTCAAATGTTCACATTGATAAATTAGCGATCAAAAACTAATAAAAATATACTTAATATCCTTCCTGAATTATACCTTAATAGCACAAATCAATTATGATTGGAATGATGCACTTTCAAGCATATTTTGAACACCATTTTCAATTTCTAAAATGTTACTTAATGCTTGATTTGGTCTTATAATGAGATAATGAATGAATATACATGCTTTGATGGATATCTTATTGTAGCATGTACCATTTCCGATGAATTAATGTTATGTGATGTATTTGTGATTACGGAATAGAAGAGACACTTACATAAAGTTTCCTTAATTTGTAGTATGATCACAAATTCAATGTTTCTCCACTGGTGAATCTCTATTGCCATGACTACTTTTTTCCCCAAACAATTTTGACTTTGTTTCAGTTGTCACTGCAACCTTGAAGTTAATCTGCTTCACCTAGGTGAAGTGTATCCAATAGAACATACACACACACACACAATGTTGCACTTGCCTCTATTGATGTGTGAACTTGGCTTTGTAATAAGGATGATTATTTTACTTACCACAACCTTATCTCTAGTCTTTGCACTACATTACACCATGTTCCATCTTTGAGTTCTTGCCTTATTTTAATTTTCATCATCAGTAATTGCTAAGAAAATCTTAAAATAATTGAAGATATATTTTGTTCCTGGACTCTTGATGATCACAAGGCTCTACATGGATGTATAGGCAATTGGTCTGTTAGTTTGGAACTTTTGTTGTAATTGGTAACACGTCTTTTGAGACTTCCACTTTCAGGTTTAAATTTGATGATGAACGGGTGACAAAAGAAGATATAAAGAGGGCTTTGGAAGAACAGTATGGGGGAGAGGAGGAGGTGATTGCACTGATTCTCAAATTGATTCTCTGCCTGACTTGTGAAGAGCTTACTTGATTTTTATATGTTTTCTTTCAGTTGCCGCAGACCAATCCTGGTTTTAACAACCCTCCCTTTAAATTTACAAAATACTCAAATGCATACATGCTTGTGTATATACGTGACAGTGACAAGGATAAAATAATTTGTCACGTCGATGAGAAGGACATTGCAGAACATTTGAGGGTAAAGTCCTTTCTTGATAAATGCTACTCTGATTCTCTTTTGTTCATTCATGTAGCTGGGGATGTGTATGGGTTGGACTTATGTTCTTATTGTCTTTAGGTGAGGTTGAAGAAGGAACAAGAAGAGAAGGAGGAAAAGAGAAAGCACAAGGCACAAGCCCATCTTTATACTATAATAAAGGTATATAGTTGTCCTGGTGTTTACTCAGAAGCAGCATAGGCCTTTTTTAAGTATTATATCTAAAGCAACAACCTATTATGTTAGGTAGCACGAGAAGAGGATCTTGTTGAGCAGATTGGAAAAGATATATACTTCGATCTTGTGGACCATGACAAAGTCCGAAGTTTTCGCATTCAGAAGCAAATTAAGTTTAAAGATTTTAAGGTATCTTTACACTTTTTATTACTTTATGTGATGATCAATTCAAGCTTCACCCTAGTATAAAGTTCTTTAAGTCTCTTCATCATTATGCTGATTCAATACACTTTGTTGGTTTCTCCAGACCCTAGTATTTATCTGCTCCAACTTCAATTTCTCTAATCTAGCCTTGTTTTGGCAGTTTTGTTGATTTTTACATCTCTGACTATGTTGGTATTGATTTAGGAATCCATCTTGACTGTCATCTGCTCTTGGGAGAATTTGTGTGTGATACTTTATTGATTTCTTTTTTGATTGGGGTCAACTTTTCATTGTAATTTTGTACTTTGTCTCTTCAATTTACCATAATGTATCTTTAAATAGCTGAAAATCTTTATGTCCTTGTTAATTAGCCATGCTTTAAAGACCTTTTAGAATACCTGACTTCTAACTTGGTGTCTTGTGATTTTGGTACAGGGATAGTAGCTATATTATGACATAGCTTTATGCTAATCTAAATACAACAGTAAAAACAATTAAGATTGTTGTTTGGTTTGTCAGCCATGTGGACGTTGCTGTGTCATTTGGATCCTATCTAGTAATTGTATCTTCAGATATGTTGATTGATGCATGTAACTGATTTTCTGTTAACTCGCAGGAGGAAGTTGCCAGAGACTTTGGTGTGCCTGTGCAATGTCAGCGTTTCTGGTTATGGGCAAAGAGGCAGAACCATACTTACCGTCCAAATCGGCCTCTGGCACCCCCAGAGGAAGAACAACCAGTAATAACATTTTAGTGCTGAATCCCATTTTCCGATTCCATGGATTAATTTATGTGATTGGGGAGGTTTTTTATTTCTAAGTATGTCAAAGATTCTTTAGAGAATGCAGAAAAGCCACATACATGTAAAATAAGCTCGTTTAGGTCACTTTCCTTAATGGAAGTTATAAATCCTCTCTAAACTCTCCTTTACAAGATCAAATATTACTTCGTGGCATTTCCCCTGTTTGTGTAGAAATTGGGATGCTAGGTAGGCAGGTCATGTCAGGCACTTGAAGTCTTCAACAGATGTTTTACTTTCTTGACAACAGATTGATTAGGCCGTTAGTGATGATGGCTTAAAGAAAACTGTTGTCATCTTTGGTTTTTGTTTAATCGGCGTAGCCTCATCATAAGAATGAGGATGAACTGGAGCATGTAGAATATGTAATTGCTTCTCATGTATATCTGATCATCTAAACATTGTCATAACCTTGACATAGGTTGGACAGTTAAGGGAGATGATGAACAAGACCAACAATGCAGAATTAAAGCTGTTCTTGGAAGTTGAGCTTGGGCTGGTAATGATTTATAGTCGTTGGCCATGCATTATTCGTGTCTGCATGCGGTTCTGAGGTGCCTTTGGGTACCACATTTTTGTAGCTTTTGCTATGGTCTAATTGATAGTGCTTGATATTGCAGGATAAGGTTCCTGTTTCACCACCCGAAAAATCTAAAGATGATATCTTGCTATTCTTCAAACTTTACAACCCTGAGAAAGGAGAACTGCGGTAGTTTGCATTTTTGTATATAGAATTTTCCTGTTTTCTTTGCACCTTTTTTCTTAATCTTATATGAGAATTACCACCATGATACCAGATATGTAGGTAGGCTCTTTGTGAAGTTTTATGGTAGACCAATTGAAATTTTGCCAAGATTGATTGAGATGGCCGGCTTCAATCAAGATGAGGAATTAGAACTATTTGAGGTTTGTTCCTTCGCCTTCCCTTGGAGAAAGAGGAAGCCTGCATTTGGACATACTTCCTTGAGGACTAGATGGTTCAATTTCATTCAAGTATTTGCAGAAGTAAAATTTATGAAATGTTTTCACAAAAATCACGATAAACAGCTTTTACTCCCCACTTTTAAAATCTAGTTTTTATGGTGAAAGATAAAAGTCATCATAGTTTCAACTGTCTAAGGTCTGTCACAATCCTTCGTAAAGTAAATTCAAGGCCCTCACTTCATGTTGGTGTTATGCCCAGGAGATAAAGTTTGTGCCTGTTGTCATGTGTGAGCATCTTGACAAGAAGATATCATTTCGAGCGAGTCAGGTATAAATTGGCTTATAGCGTCTTGTTGAAGCTCACTTTCCACTCATTTTCTTAGAATGAGTACTGTATTTCTCTTCTCAGCTTGAAGATGGGGACATCATTTGCTTTCAAAAAGCTCGAATGGACAATGAAGATGAATTTCGTTATCCTAATGTTCCTTCTTACTTGGAGTATGTGCATAACCGCCAGGTACCACTGGTGCTCCTTACTACTATTACTGAGATTTGTGAGTTTCTTCTGTACTTGTGAATCTGGTGTCTGGAGGTGTGTTTCTTTGTCTTCAGCATGCAGTTGAGCTCCTCTTTCCTTCCTGCTCTGTTTGCTGGACTTTATTTTTGCCATATAACGTGCAGAAATTAATTTGTGAAGATAAACACAAGAAACCTCAGGATTAAGAAACATCATTCAAAGCAGTCTCACCATGCCAGAATGCACAGGGACTAGTTCATTGCTATGAGGAGAATTTGTTAATGTTGTTGATGGACCTGTCGCCACAAAAGAAAGAGCCATATCATCATCCATGAATTCCCCCAACATTGGATGATTTTACTTGAAAAATGGTATATGGACTATAGAGAATAAGTTTAATACAGGCAGCAGCCAAAAGTCACAATGTAGGATGGAGAAATTGTGATCTTAACCACAAAATACAAGCGGGATGGAGAAAGCAGACAAGTGTGTTCGTTGTTTTACACAACCATTGAATACCATTTAAACTTAAGTGAAATTTCTAATAAAGCTGGTAGTAAAACACCAACACAAGCTCAAAATGAGTGTAGCAGATGTAAGAATGCTTTGTTGATTATTGTGGGCATATAAGAAAAGCCATAGTCGATTTGAATCTATTTGGCGTGTAGCCTCAACCAAGGATGAGATGAGAAAGTCATTTGAAGTATTCTGACATGGAACTGTGCCTATGAATGCTACAGTGAGAAGATGTTATTATCAGATGAAGCCCACATTAGAATGGGCAACAGACCCAAAATGAGGTGGAAGAAGATGACAAGGAAAGATATAGAGTGCTTAGAGTAGGCTTTAGGCAGAATAGAGCACAATTGCATAAAAAAGATTCATAGACCAGACCCACCATAGAGGAATAAAGCTTAATTGTTGTAATTGTATATCTCTGCTCTTTTGGGCAGAGATAAAATGTGTCTTCATTTCTTTAATTTTTCTTGGCATTTCTTTATTGGTGAAACTTATTTCCTTTTCCATTAAACCTAAAGGGCTCTCTTACTGAGATGCTTTGAGAAAAGCTGCAAAGGACAGTGCTCTTGGTGACTTCTCATGCATTCAGTTTGTACTTTTTAGTAGTATATTGGTGATTTTCATGCACACATTCACCAATATTGTAAATCTTGCATTTGGGAGATGGACTGACATGTTTTGTTTATCGATATAAACACTGGATGTGGCTTCAGTCCTGGTGGATTTTTTATGTCTATTTTTTCTTGTGTCCGTCAATCTAAATTCTCTATGGAATATGGTTTTGTAGATTGTTCATTTTCGATCATTGGAAAGACCAAAGGAGGACGATTTCGTCCTAGAGTTGTGAGTACTGCTTATACCTTTTTGTTTTTATCTCTTTTTGGTTTCTGAGGGTGTATGATATTCATCAATTATGCATATGCCTTTTAGGTCCAAACTACATAATTATGATGAAGTGGTCGAAAGAGTGGCTCAACAAGTTGGGCTGGATGATCCATCAAAAATTAGGCTTACATCTCACAATTGCTACTCGCAACAGCCTAAGCCTCAACCAATTAAGTTTCAAGGGGTAGAGCATCTTTCAGATATGCTAGTCCATTATAACCAGGTAGAGTTTTCATGATTCATGATTATATGAGCCTTTGATCTTTTAGACCTCTGGTAATTCATCTAGATGAGCTAGCTGATATTTCTCTCTATGATAGACCTCTGATATATTGTACTACGAAGTACTGGACATCCCTCTCCCAGAGTTGCAAGGTCTAAAGAACTTGAAAGTTGCGTTTCATCATGCCTCAAAGGATGAGGTGCATTTGAGTTCTCTCTGTGTCCCTTTCAGGAATCTCATGTACATAAATTTCTGACTTTTGCCTCTTTATGTATTTTTTGAATGCATTTCAGGTTGTAATTCATCATATTAGACTTCCAAAGCAGAGCACAGTTGGTGATGTTATTAATGAACTTAAGACAAAGGCAAGTTATTGATTGTTATTGACATATGCCAGTTATCCTCTCTTTAGGAAAATGATGGAGAATACAAGGGGAGATGCACATATTCTGGTCAATCTATATATATATATATATAGAGAGAGAGAGAGAGAGATTTTTTTTTTTTGGCTATTCTAATTGGGATCTTGACCTTGAAAAACAAGTACCAAGAATAGCTAGTTTATTGTATTATGTAGGGAGTGGCTCATGTCAGTCTACGTGTTGACGGTTCTGTGTTACTTTTTGCTGTTTTAAACAAACTTCTTGTACCATTTAAGCCATCTTCCGCTGGAGGAGAATTTACAGTTTTTTGGTCCATGAAAGTTCGCAAATGAGAAGTTTTCAAACTTTACTGTGAGAAGAATGGAATTCAATCTTTCGTTTCTATAAAGGCTTAGAAGTTCTTTGCTTCAAGTTTAGTGTGAGGGTTATTCATCTTTTGAAGTAATGTGCTGCAGTGGAAAGTCTTGCTTAGAATTTTTATATGCATGGATTAGTAGTTGTTTGAGCTCTCCTCCCTGTCTTGCTTATATTTGTTTGACACTTCCCCCCTTCCCACCACCCCCCCCCCCCCCCCCCTCTCCCATTTCTCTTCTTTTTCTCTCCCTCTCTGAAAAAACTTCTTTCTGAATATACTCAATGGAAATCCCTTATTGAACAGGTAGATTTGTCTCGTCCAGATGCAGAACTTAGACTTCTTGAAGTCTTCTATCATAAGATCTATAAGGTAATTGCATTTTCAGTGGATGCTTTAGTTATTTTTATGTGTTCAGTTTCCATTCTCCGTTGTCACTCGAACCATTGTATTAGAAATGTTTAAATGTTAAACCATTGTTTGATTGTGATGATGATTTAGATGTCAAATTCTACTTAAATTATTCACTTAGCATGCCAAATATCTGTGCAGATCTTTCCTTCCAGTGAGAAAATTGAGAATATAAATGACCAATACTGGACATTGCGCGCTGAGGAGGTAAGCATGCCATAGGACTCGTTGCTCCTTCCAATCTTTTCATCATCTTAATTTTGGTTGAATTGCTTGAGGAATGTAAACATGGTGGTTTGTTCCGTGCATCCCTCTTGGGCTGGCAAAGTTTTTATCATTTCAAAAACATTTAAGCCTGATTACTTGATAATGTGAATACCTCATAGTATGGAAGATCCATGATGGAGAACATTTTTCTTCCTTCGCTTCTAGTGGTACTTGACTGAGGAAATGTGTGTCATTCAGAGAGAACTGATCTCTTAATAAGGAAGATTATATTTTCACCAATATTTCTTGTCATTTCAATTGTATGAAACTGTGTACTAGCCCTCATGTAAAGTAATTAGATTGTAGCCTAATATTCTCATATCAAGAGTTGATCTAAGAACAAATTTTTTTTGATAAGTGAATGTTCCATAATCCATTGCTACGTGACTTTGAAGAAGCATATGACAGCTGATGAGGGCTTCGCATAGAGTAAACTCAAAATCCCAACCTGATGGAAATGATTTTTTTCCAGATTCCACGGGTCCTCAACAATCATAAAATGTTTTTCTTCCAGCAGGTTTCATTGGCAGAAAAAAATAATAAGTGAATTAGGAAAGTAAGTTTTTTTTACCAAAAAAAAAAAAAAAAAAATAGGAAAGTAGGATTGAACTTCAAACTAAAATGACATATTGAGAGAGCATGTTACAGGGTACTGCCAATAACATATTTTGCTGAACTACTTGGTCTGAGCTCTTGTTTTCTTTATCTATGGTGGGTTTTGTGGTTGCACTTCTGACCATCTCTCTTTCTTTTGAAGATAGCATCCTTGTTGTTTTTCTTTGGGTCTTCTTCTTTATCCTTTTTCTTAACTGTTCTTTAATTTATTTTCATGTATATTTGTTGTTGTAGCTATTGAAACTTAAATTTATTATCTGCTCAGATTCCTGAAGAAGAGAAGGACCTTGGGCCACATGATCGCTTGATTCATGTTTACCACTTCATGAAGGAAACTGCTCAAAGTCAGCTGGTATTGAACATTCAATTGTTCTACAATTGTTTTTGATCAAGTTTAAGTTTTCTTCCCATTATTTTTTCTCTTTTAATTTGGTAAGAATGTTAAGCAGGTGTCTTTATGTTTTCTTTCCCCTTCTTAATGTGTGCTTTGATCAGCAAGTGCAGAACTTTGGGGAACCCTTTTTGCTGCTCATCCATGAAGGTGAAACGTTAGCTGAAGTGAAAATGCGCATACAAAAGAAACTGCAAGTTCCAGATGATGCATTCTCCAAGGTCTCCACTTTGTCATTATGCCTTATTTATTACCATTATTGTGGTAGAGGTTCCTATAGGGTATATAGTGTTTATGCATACCAAATGCTGAAACAAAATGTGAAATGCTTAAACAGTGGAAGTTTGCATTTCTTTCGTTGGGTCGCCCAGAGTATCTTGAGGATTCTGAAATTTTATCAAACCGTTTTCAGGTGCATCTCTCTCTCTCTCTCTCTCTCTCTCTCTCTCTCTCTCTCTCTCTCTCTCACGCACACGCACGCGCGCGCGTGCGCGCACACATCCCCCAGCCTTTACACAAAGACAGCACTCATGACAAATGATAGATAAGTCATGTTGTCAGTACCTGACTCAGATGTTTCGACAGAGAAGAGATGTTTATGGGGAACAGTATCTTGGATTGGAGCACTCTGATGCTCCCAAGAGGTCTTATGTGGTGAATCAGGTGAATTTACTTACTGCATTTGCTTTAAAAATTCTGTGTGGATGAGGTGACATTGCTGTGTAAGTCAATGTATGCCTGGTTAAAATTCTCGTGGGTTGCTTGTCTTTCCATGTTGTGCGTCATGATTTATTTCCAATTTGCAGAACCGTCACACTCATGAGAAGCCTGTTAAAATATACAACTAAGAAGAGCTGAGGATTTAACAGGACCTTCCATTTAAGGGACTACTTGATGATAATGATGTGGAGGTTGAGAACGCTTGTTGCATCTAAGTGATGATGGCCTGGGTGACCATTGTACATGTAGGCTAAATTATTCTTTAGCGCGGGTGAGGAAGGTGGGTGTCCACTCGTTTATGGAATCTCTTCTTCATATGCCCTGCTTGAGCTCTTCCTCTTTCCAAGGGATTTTCTTGTTTCCCAGTCTGTTGTCCTACGTCTGTAATTTAGTAGTGCATAAGAAGATTTTGGATGAGGGTGTTTATAGCGGGAATCGTTCCATATTACTATTTTTTTCCCCTTATTTGATCTTTTTTGCAGTTTGGGTTTTTAAGTTTAGCAGGGGACGACCTCAAAATTTCAAGTGGCTGGTTGTACCCGATGTAGGGTGTTGTAGAAAGAGCCGTACTGCATGAGCAGTCCTGATTGCTCTGTTCTTCCACATCATGATTATAGTGATCGTTTGTTTCGTTTAAGGATGTCTTATACAGGTTTTATAAAAGTGTGCTTTTCGGAGCTATCTGTTTCCTTCTGTTTAGGTCGGATTCTTTTTTTCTTTAGGGCTCCTTGGCTTCTGGATTTTCACCAGTACAATAGGATTTGCCGTTTCAACCCACAGTAAAAAGACGTCAGGAGCGGATGAAAATCGCGTTATGTTGTTGCTGTCATCATGGGCCATGAAAGTATATGTAGCTGTAAAAGATAGAAGGAGGAGTGTCACCTGTAATTCGTACCTCTACCAATGTAAAGTACCTTTGGTTCATTGATGCTTCTGATCTTTCATGTTTATCTTTTTTCTTTTTTTCCAGATGTCTGATCTGATACTTGTCTGAAAACTAGCCCCCCATCAAACCGAATGGCTTAGGTGACATTTTTTGTTCGAGGCTTTTCGTTCGGACCGCATGGTCTTTTTTCCATCTGGCTTTCGCCACTGAAAATGTTGGAAAGTCTTCGGGTCAAGAAACAGTTTTTCGTTCATTGCCTTTTTTAGTCCATCAACATTGGGGTTATCTGGAGTATAGCTTTAGAAAGGGTCGTCGCGTCTCTCGTTGCATCCAGTAACTCTTGTTGGGAAAATTGAAGAAATCCTACGAGCCATGCCTTTGCATATATGTACAGGTAATGAGCAAATGAACCATGCATTTGCGTTAGTAACCAAAGTAAATGGAAGTAGATCATTTATGTATAATTAGTCAATGGACATCGTTTTTCATTATTGACAACGTTTTGTGTAAATGTTTTCATAAGCGATAAAAATATCTTTTGTTTATTTATTTCTGTTGCAATAATATCTAGGAAGGTATTTTTCAAATTATTTATTTTTCGCGAAACAAACGGAGCTCACGTTATATTGTTTCATTTTGTATAAATGTAGCATGCATCTGCAGAGATTAGCCATATCGAGTCATAGGCTCAATCTCATGGCCTTTCCTGGAGCATTATTAGTTGACGGTCTTCATTCTCTAGGTCTTGTAGTCTGCCCAAAAGCAGAAACAGTTGTTGGATCATGCTCGGAATGTGATGGAATATAGGGTCGAATTAGCGGCGTGGTATTTCTATGATGATCCAGCAGTGTGGTAGAGAGACTCGCATGGGGAGACTGTGGGCCATCTGGGCTACGGATTTCTTGATTCTTGAAACCTCTGGAGGATTAGAAAAGGGGGCCCTAGGGGCCAAATTTACCTAGTCATTCTTTGACGAAATGTAAGTTGGAAGTGAGGGTGTGCAAAAGATCCGGAAACCATCTAGAATCAAACCAAACCGGCATTTTCCATGGAACCAATTAGGTTCTTGGTTTCAATCTAATAAACAAATGAAGAGGATGGTGGAGATCGATTGAGGATGTCCATAAATGTTGCAGTGGTTTGTTATTATAATATGAAATTAAGGGCCAATGGCTCATTTTAAAAGTATAATTGGGTCTCTCATTAGCCATCCTCATTATCAAATTAAGTTGACATTTAAGAAATATAATTCAAGCAATTAATGTTTTGACTTCTATAGAGGCTAGGGCTATTAACGTAAATTTCAATTCTCTGCATGTTCTTGGTGCTGGAAAACTCTAAGAAGGCCATATCATGACTTTCAAAGAAATTAAGTTCCTAGCCAGCAAGTATTGTCGATTCATTTTGCCTTATAATTTTCAGTTCTTAATCAAAATTAATAGATTGAAATTAAACTGAATAAGTTTTAGTGCTCTCTCTACATAGAAATTAGATCTATCGTGATATTAATTGATTAATGCAATTTTGAAGGTATTAGGGATGGTTTTATGGATCTACACATTTACCTGAGAATCGGATCATATTAGTAGTCTAGTCTCTAATTGGATTTATGAAATAAATGGGTGGTTTCTAGTTCTAATTTTTTGAAACCATCTTTTGCTCGAGATTAGATGCCAAAGTAGGAGAAGCATGCGTAATTTAGTTTATATATATGCATAAAGCCTGAAATCTCGGATAAGCGCCTGTAGCTCAGTGGATAGAGCGTCTGTTTCCTAAGCAGAAAGTCGTAGGTTCGACCCCTACCTGGCGCGCCGTTTCTTTTTCTGGCCCTCTTTTCTATTATCAATTCTTGTTTTCTCTTTCTCTCTTTTTTTTTCCCCTGAGGTCCCTTAATTCCACGTAAGCACAAGGACAGGACCGACTATCGATTAAAGGACAATGAACTGTGTCTTGAGTCCCAAAGTCGAGGTCTAGAACAGCTCGACCACTCAGACTACGAGCTCTCGAAAGCGATGGAGATCTCGAGCAAGAAGTTTGATTGTGACCTCGTTTGTATTTATCGCTGGAGAGTAAATGCATTGAAAATTGAAAGATTATAAAAATAAAATGTAAAATTAAATTGGTATTACGTGATATCCGCTTCTTGTCCGCTATAAAATTTTGTTAATGATGGACACTAACAGCATTAATTATCTCTCCATGTCTTACCAAATGCAAACAAGAATTGGCAACCAAACCGGAAATATCAAATAAAAGTTGCTTTAGAAAGTGATAAAAGAAGCAACCTTAAAATCAAGATAATCGAATACGCCGATTTTGCTATGTCGTGTAGTGAAAAATACCAAATTGCAATAGTAGACTATTACAGGAAAAAGAAGAAGAAAAATAGCTGAAATCAACCTGCCCCCGATCACGAAGTTTCACCGGTCGGAGAATTGCCGGGCATGCCAGCATTGATTGTTGGTTAACTTCAATTAATTGAAAGCTTTGGTAGAACCGGTCCCCATGAATTAGACAAACGACGAACGATCAAGAACGGAATTGTGAACTTGATCTCGGGTCTTGAAGTCGAGGTCTAGAACAGTTTCAAAACTCTATTTCAAGCCCCTGGAGTCGATAGTAAGAAATCTCGAGCAAGAAGTATGGTTTTAACTACATTGAATCTACATTGTGGGAAAGTATAGGCACATGTAATTGAACAACAAGGAAATTTAAAAAATTAAAGTAAATTCCGATTACAAAAGAATTATTTATTTATTATGAATGAAACATCTAGTCATACACAAAATAAATACAAAACGTGACAATGACATATATAGTTGTACATTTAAAATAAAGATTGATACCATGAAAAACCTTACATTGATACACCTGCGATAAATTTACCTAAAACTAATTTAAATCTAAATGCTACATCTTAAATAAATTTACTTTCTTTAATTTCCGTTAAATTTTACTGTCACATTACTGAGTTAGAGTTGGAGGACAAGTAACAATTGATAAATATACCAACCTAGGGTTTTATCCTCTTTTTGTCACATGCTTACTAGTTTGTGATTTTTTGAGATATTAATACAATTTAATAGAAACCACTATGCCAATTTGAGGTTTTATCTTTCGTTTGTTACATGTGTACCGGTTTGCGATTTTTTATAGTATTAATCAAATTTAACGAAAACAAACAATGAGTAAATTTGTCACATATTTATCAATTTGAAGTTTTTTGTTATAAAAAAAGTAGTTTATAATAAATTTGCCATAGATATATTGGTTTGTAATTTTTTTTGGATATTAAACAACTACCGCAAGTCTCTCTAAAAGAAAAAGATGTTATCCACTTTTAACTTGATCCTTATCTAAAGAGCCTCATCCACGCATAACTTTCCCGCAATCTGGCTGATCTTTGCCGAACGCTGAATTGCAATCACATTTTTGCTGCAACGAATAAGGTACTTGGCGAAATAACTAATTCCGACAAATATTTATCTACCATGTAATATCATGTACTTTCCTCTTATAAATAAGGCACAAAAGCATAGTGGCTAGCCATTTGAAAGTCCCTGCAACAGCCAATAAATACCATAAATAGTTGCGAGTCTTTTGCCTGTGCCTGTGCCTGTGCCTGTGCCCTGACCCACTTAGGACAAGAACATGCGAGCTTGGTTGGTGTTATGAATTAGAAAACCCATGACTCCCTCGATCAACCGCACCAATCTCGCGGGATGCAATGCGCCATTTTCAGATAAGTACGTCACAATTGTGCAGTGATGCGAATTTGTTTAGAAAAATTATAGCTTGTGATTCAATAGTAATGTTTTAAAGGTGGTTTACCTCGAAGTTAAATGGGACAACTTTGAAGATTCTGCCGCTTTCCAGTAGTGCACCGAACAATTTAAACAGAAATTGGATCTGCCTCTTTTCATAGTTTTGTGGCTGCTACAAGAACTTAAAAAGAGAATAATCTCCTCAACGAGATTATGAATCAGAAAATGTACGCATTGGCATCATCATGAAACAAAATATAAAGTAGGAAGGCTGAAATACAATTCCCTGAACTTGTGCACATAGGCACTTGGGAATTCCCATTAGATTTCGAACAGAAATATGGTAAGACAACGACTTAATCTGTGAGCTGCATATAATACAAGAAGTCAATTTGTGCAGAACAAGCAAGGATCAAAACTGTAACACCTAAACACTACAAGGACGCAAAATGTACTTTCATTCATGAGTAATGGCAGCTATTGTATATGTCAGACATCAGAAAATTTCTACATAGGAGCACATATTACGTGAGACAGAGACTGCCCTTTTCCTTGAGTTTCTTCTCATCACATCCTAACTGCATGTGTACAGGCATGAGAGTCGATCTTGTGCTCTGCGTGTGATATAAATTTTCTTTACAAGGGTCGACCTCCCAGAACATCGGCAACCCTCTGAATGGCTCTAGCCACTCTCCATATCTCATGTTGAATCGAGGCTTGCCCTTCCCCGCTTCTCATTCCCGCTGATCTCCAAATGGCTTCTGCTATTCCAGGAAAGAAGGATGTCCTGCTTCTGTAGTCGCTCGGTCCATAAACCTGCAAGTAATGCCTCCACCAATCAGGACTTGCCAGGCGCGCTTCAAAAACCAAAACCACAGCGCAGAGCTCAATCTGTACGTAGTACATGCTATGCTTGTCCCCAAAAGAGAAGATTATTCTTTTTTTTTTTTTTTAATCTTTACTCACGAGATGTTTGAACCACCGTCCATAGGGAAGACCATCGGCATCCAAGAAGCCTCTTTCAGCAAGCATCAGCCGATCATTTAATGCTCGCCTCCTCAACACTCCAGGCTCGCCAGTCGTCTGCTCTGCACTCAATTTCTGCAATACAACCGCACAATTTCACCTGAGTTAAAGTGTATTTTCCTTGAATTAAGATTGCCAATTAAGTATTAACTATTAAACACTAACTTTTACCTCTGCTTCCAGTTCAACCTCTTTGGCCACCGATGCAAGTGCTTGGATTGACAAGGTCAAAGGGTGCACAGAAATATTTCCATCTAGTAAGTTATTCAAGATATCTACATAGCCCTGACCAAAAGCAGAAAATATGTTCATGAGAGGCAGAGCATGGGATTATTCTAGGAGCCAGAGCAACCATCAGTCTTCTCCAAAGATACATGCATCTTGACACTGGTCATTGCTGTCACGATAAGAAAATACCATGTAGGACTAACAGTTGTCTTTGCAATATGCCACTTTATTGATACTCTGTATCAATAAGCTATCTACCTAATTAAGAATGGATCTTATCTCACTTTCCTATAAGCAATTGTCCACATTTGAATCTGATACCTCTGTGCTTCTAGTAGAATATTGCACTAATCCAGAAAAACTGCCAGAATAATTATAAGATGATCCCTCATAAGCATGTAAAAAGTACTGCATACCCGCAACTGGTTCGTATAATTGAGGTAATTGAAAGGTAAAATTAGATCATCCGCAAGACGAAGTGCTAAGAGCCCCCATACTCCTGCAGCTGAGAGCATGGAAACGATAAGTTAGATTCTTTCCACATGCCTTCCAAAAAGCTAAAAGAAACTTACCGGCCACATGACGCTGAAAAAAAGGATCTCCGCGATTCACCATCCAATCATACGTGTCATAGGCAGTGTGGTAGACAGGAAAATCTGAAGCATCAAATTACAATGAGCCAGATCTCTTCTAATACCCCCCCAGTGATTCATAAATAATGATAAACAACAATGTGAAAGGTTGTAGGTACCTTTTCCATAGTACATATCAACAGAAGGAATTCCTGCGTATTGCAAAAAGGGAGCATAATCTGAATCTATCCCACTGAGTCTTTGGATCTACAGCCAAATGGCCAATCTTATCAATTTCTAAGTAATAAGAGTCTAATTTAGTCAAAAACTCAGTCTGCAATGCACAACTTAATCTCAACATCCTCAAGAAAACAACCAACACACTGAGTAAAAATTTCAGCATTTAGTTCATGAATTTCAACATCAATCTTTAAAAAAAACAAATTAAAGGCTTCGAAATAAATGTCAGAGTTTTCCACACATAGACTTCTAGCTCTTCCATATGTTACCATTGCCTAATATTCATATAGTCTCCCCCTGGTTAATGCCTTCACCATTGGGGTTTGGACTTTCCAAAACAAGATCAGTGCCAAATTTCAATTTTCCACCATATATAATACTCATTTCACAGGTGGATTCTTGTTCATCTCATTCTTTGTTCTTCAACTTCATGTTGTTTTCTTCATCACATATCCTTACATAGGTGTTTGTGCTATTAGTGTTCCTTTACCAAATAGGTCAAGCGTTCACATTGGCCTTCCTAACACTATACATATTTGAAAGGGGGTTGAGAACACAAGTAATCCTGGATAGATTTAAACAAGAACTAGCATTTCCGTAGATGTATTGGAATGTAAGAACATATCCATCCTAAGAGTTCAAGTTGGCACAAGGCAATTTACACTATAGAAAAGACAAAAAAAACATTCAGTTTCAACTTTGTTGTACGTGAGAGGAAAGTATCTTGGACACGTGACGAAACACCCTGCTCGATCCAAAACAACAAGAAGAAAAAACAAGACCACAGGCCTTATGAGTGCAAAGTCATGCAAAAATGTGCAGACATTCTGAGCAAAAATACCAGTTAACCTTACATCGATGCCGTCATTAGCTTTTGTCCACATCTCATAAACAGTTGCTTCCTTATTGTCAGGATCCTTAACCTGATGCCAATACATCAATAATCAATAGAGTGCACACATGCTCAGAAAAGTTAGAAGGCATAGTTTCAGAACATAAGATCTAAGCCATTTTAACTTTGTTGCACCTTCTTTGTGATCTCAATGAGGAGCTCATCTAGCTGTGGAGTTGCACGGGCAAAAAATCCTGGCCCTTGAACAGCACAATCTATGTTAAGGTAGGCTATGGCTTTTGAACCCAGGGTCATGAGATTCTGCTCAACCCACTCAGTAGACCCTATCTAAGATCATGCCATCAGAAAAATAAATAACTGAAAGTCTGCAAGAGATGGAAAACCACAAGGAAATGTACCAAGTAATGCACTGTTCAAGTTCAATTACTTTTTGAAAAAGCGTGCAATGCAGCAGTAATACCAGCTAACAATAAAGGGCACAAGGCATCTTATTTATCCAAAATGCACGTCATGTCTGCCAGGGAAGAGTTTCGACTTACCATACCAAACTCTTCAGCATCCCAGCTACAGAGTATAATACTTCTCCGAGGATTCCAACCCCTTTGCATCATAAGAGCATACCTACGAGCAATGTCAAGTAGGGCTGCAGTGCCACTGTTTGGGTCGACGGCTCCATATGTCCATGCATCCCGGTGGTTGCCTAACAGAATGTATCGATCAGGCTCTTCTAATCCCCTTATGACAGCAAAAACATTATGGATTGTTGCCACTTTTTTCTCCCCCTGAAGAGAAACGGAATAAGAAGAAGATGAATCTGAATTCTTTTTTCCCCATATCTCTTTCACACCTATTGATGAAAGTACATGTGTTTATAAATGCAATGCGAGGAAAAGGAGTTTACATCCAGAAAATGTTAAAAATGCATGCACTCATTCCAGCAACAACAGGTAAACTGCCTAGAAGTGTGTCATACTGCCTTCTGGTTTTTAGTAACACAGAAGGTTAATTCACAACATCCAGCTCAATTGTCACTAGACTGCCACAGTATTAAGTCATCATGATTGAATGAAGACGATGATCGCAAGATGCCATCTTTCAGCAAGGTCAACAGCCCAAATCCTTCAATCAACAGCCACTTATGGTCAGCTTGAGCATTTTAACAAGGGAAGAAGAGATGAAGTCGATGTTCAGTGGCCAAAACTAATGGAAAGGTATTTTTCCTATTTGAGTTAGAGATTATCTAGAGCCGAGCATAACCAAGTACTCACCTATCTGATTGCTCAGCACCTCGGTAAATAAATCCTCCAAAGATCATGTATAAGCACTCTTTGGCAAACCTTTGCAGTAATACATGGAAAGCAATGTTATCCTCCAAAATTTGTCAAAACAACATGATCGTCGACATCGAAAGCTTCACAAATAAGTCAATCAGGAAGCCTGATGCTAAAAGCAACATCTAGTTTCAAACCCAAGTCCAAGCACCTAGGCCAAACCATGGATGCAAAGAAGGGATCCACCAGCAAACAAATTAAAACAAGAACTTTCTGTATCAAGCCCTGTAGAACTTTCCTCGAACAGCGTTGACCGCCCAAAACTTGTGAAATAGGATCTCTACATGAGGCGTGTTGAAAGGAAAAAAAATGGAAGACGACAAGAACCGTGCCAACCAAAACCCCAAGCAACAATCACTGTTCGCGCCGCAAAAGTCGAACCCAATAACATCACATATATTTTCGTAGACCCACATGAAACAAAAACACTAAGGAAACCATCACCATCCACGCAACCAACCAACCAACCCACCTGGTATGTAAAGTTCAACGCCGTCGGGCCGGGCCCCACCCCCCGGACCTTAAACCCCATCGTCTCCGTCCACTCCGGCGGCGCCGGAGGGCCCCCCAGCGACGCCAATATCATCTCCGCGCATTCCGCGGACACCGGCAGGGACGGTACCTTCGGGAACCTCGCCGACACCTCCTCGTCGTCCAAGCCCAAAGCCTCCCCGCCCTCGAGCGCTGCCCAGCCGGGGCTCAGCGGGTCCCCGACGCCCCTCATCACCGTGCCCCTCTCGACCCCGCCGCGGCGGCCCGCCCCCGCCCCCGCCGCGTTCCCCTCCGTGTACATCAGCACCGCCGCCACGCCCTTCGACGCCGCCGCACGCACCACGTCGCCCCTCGACAGGTCCCCCCTCCTCGCCACCGCGACGCACCCCACGACCTCCGCCCCGGCCGCGGCGAGCGCGGCGTAGTCCTCCTCGCGGCCGTAGTTCACGAACACGGCCCGCGCGCCCGCCGCCGACCCGGAAGGCGAGTAGGCGTGGTAGGGGACGACGGCGTCGGGGGCGAGGCCGGGCTCGGTCAACGGGAGGTCGACGGAGGTGCCGTTGGGGAAGCGGGCGGCGAGGGAGGCGCGGGCGGGGTAGGAGAGGAGCGGGGCGAAGCGGGCGACGTGGGTCTCGAGGCCGAGGGACTCGAAGTGTTCCCGGACGAGGCGGGCCGCGTCGAGGGAGGGCGCGGTGCCGGCGACGTGGGGGCGGAGGGTGAGGGCGCGGAGGTAGGCGGCGAGGGTGGCGTTGGCGGCGGAGGAGAGGAAGGCGCGGCGGAAGTGGTCGGCATTCCGGGAGCTCACGTGGTGCTGCTGGTGCTGGCCATGGTGGCGGAGGGCGTAGAAGGCGAGGAGGAGGATGGGCAGGACGGAGAGGGCGGTGCAGGTCGGGGTGGGTTTTGAGGGGAAGAGGGAACTGGGTTTCATCTTCCTTGCTCCGGTCAGAAGGAAGAGAGAGAGAGAGCGTAGGGTTTTAGAGAGAGAATGAAGAGGAGGAAGAAGAAGAAGAAGAAGACGACGACGATGGTGCTGACGAAGAAGAAGAAGCAGCAGCAGAAGGTGGTGTGCACTAACACTGTATTTTCCAAGACAGGCAACTTTATATTATTTTTTTGGACAGGGCACATTCATTCATGTGGGCGAGCATCGCATGCTTTTGCCCGATAAAATGATGGAAAATGATGGGTTAATATAATAAAAAAAATTAAATTAATATATTCATAATAAATTTATACGAAATTGACTATTAAAAATCTTTAATTCGTGATAAATTTACCGTATATTAATTTTTTGTTAAATTTATCGCCAAATGATACTCGATAATTGATGGATATATCAATTTGAGATTTTACCTTTTATTTATTATATTAGGGCGATTTTTTATGATTTCTCGTAAATATATTGATTTAAGTTTTTTATGATTAAAAAATTAATTTACAATAAATTTATTAAGAATACACCAGTTTTGAGATTTCATGATATCAACTTAATGATTTTGTATCTATCTTCTATCTAATCGATATATTCAAAAACAATTTTGACATATTAAGGGTGTGTTTGGTAATATTTCTGTTTAAAAATTGTTCCAATGAACAAAAATAGAAAAAACTATTTTTATTCCGAAAAACAATTTTTAAATAGAAGAACACGTTTGATAAATTTGTATAATTTTTGTTCTTAGAGTAGAAAAAGAACGAAAACACTTTTGGTAAACGTGTATAATTTTTTTGTTTCTTTTAATTTTTTTAATTTTTAATTTAATTTTTCCTTTTTTTATTTATTTTTTTTCCTTTTGGTCAGTTGTCGACCTCAACCATGGCCAGTGACCGGCTGACGAGGGCCGACGGTCTCACCCAACCACGGTGAGGGCCTCACCAGCTGACACGAGGTCACCGGCCCTTAACGACCGGTTGTCGGCATCGTCGGCCCTCCAAAAAAAAAAGAAGAAGAAAAGAAAGAGAAAAAAAATATAAAAGATAAAATTTATTTCTCAAAAGTGTTTCAAGAACAAAAAACAAGTTTTCTTATTTCTTGTTTCTGTTCCAAATCTGTTCCCATAAATAAAAAAATAGATGTGAAACAAAAACCCAAATAAATGTGTTTTTGTTCTTTCTTTTGTTTTCCGGAACAAAAGAACATAAATTGTGTTTATGAACAAACACAAAGAACACAAACAAACAGCACCTAAGAGAGTGACTATATATGATCCTATATTCTTGTCAATACTTTTTCCCCTTAAAATCAAGCGGAATAATTACACAATTTCTATTTATACCGTCTGGCAAGTAGAATGAGATTGTATTCTCATTCATGACATCACGAGCTTAAACTCGTTCGTCGCATAGGCACACAACCCTCGCACCACTCAATGGGTTACTTGGATTCTTAATAGTCCGATGACGTTATGATGATAGGGCGGCATACTCATTTGGTGAGCCCAAGTATCGCGATGATTGTAACTTAAACTACAAGTGAGCGATTTCAAGTTCCGTTTAAGTTTTATTTAAACCTAAAACCTATCTATTAGAAAAGGTTCTTTAATTTTCTTTTTTCTTTTTTTTTTTCTTTTTTGAACTCAAACTTATTCTGCCTACTCAAGAATCTGGAGTTTATTCTATTATGAATTTTGAGGTCGGTTTCATTAGTTCTCTTAATTGAATGATTACGGTGAATCATCACTCTTAATGATCATCATTTATTATAATTTATATATCATAATTCATATTTAAACACACATAAATTATGAAATATTGATAAAATGAAAATCTCCATCATAAAATATCTTCAAAAATATAAGGTCGGATTAATAATTTCTTATTACACACTGAATATCGCATAATCGCGCGCAGACATTAAAACAACTAAAACAAATAAAACGACTTGTTTCAGATTCTTGATAATTCTCGGTTCAATCTAAAACCTGAAATCGAGGTATCATAAAATCTGAAATTGAATCCATTTTTCACCATCATGATAATATGTCTCATGGGAACTAGAGATTGGAATCAGACGTAGCCATCGGGGGTCTCAAACTATCGTTTTCAAATGAGGTTTGGCTTGCCGGTGGGCCCCGACCTCCATCACCACCACCACCACCTTTGTCTGTACTTTTAAAATCGAGCATATCTCACGGAAGGCGAGGGAGGGGATGTGGGTAAGTGTCCACGTTCGCTTGCATCACCCAGGATAGAGAACAAAATCATGGGAAATTGGGAATCATTCTAATCAGCCATCTCCCACTTTTACATTTTCCTAAGCAAAATCTATTCTATAAACTTTAGTCATCTGTCGAATCATGCCCCCTCCGAGACCAGATCTAACGGGTGCGGTGTGATGCAGATGGCGTTTTCCAGGTCAAAACCCGAGTGCATAAATTTTATAATCTTTTAGATGATATTCATGTCAAGCTTGAGCATTTCTCAGCGATTGTCTTCGTTGAATTTTTTTTTTTTTTTGCCGGATTTAATAGCGGACGGCCAGACTTCAATTAAAAAACAAAAAATTTAGTTAGTGAAACATATCTTTGAATAATTTCATAGGATAGAATACATAATGTTTATAGGATAACCTTACCAAGTTACAGGAAGGAGCCTCTCAAATAGGGTCGCCCCACTTGCCGGGTGATCCAAAGTGGACTAATAAAACTGCATTTCTTGTTTTATGTGCTGATATCCCATGCACCTGACCCCCTTCCCCAAACTTCCTCTTAATATTTTTCTTTTCAAGAGAGAGAATACACAAGATGATATTGCGAGGTCCCCGCCCTAAGACGAATTTCCTACTTATTTTCTTCTCCTTTGAGTCTTTTAAGAAATTGTGAAGGTCTAAAAACTTAATATTTAGTTAGTGGAACCTTTCTTTAAATGATTTTATAGCACAGAATAAATAGTGGAATAATCTCTAGTTACGTGCAGAATATTGCGTGGGGTCCACATAATCTATAAAAGCAATTATTTCCCAATTTCTAAATGTTTCTACAAACAGAATAATGCGAAATGATTGGCGTTGCTTTGCTTGTGGGGGAGGATTGATATAGCCCCAAAAAAAGGGTGAAAATGATATCACACATAATAGCAATTTCCCGAGAAAAAGCCCTCAATGCTCTTTATATGATTACACTTCGGCCAACCTCGGATCAAATGCTTTTCATTTATCATAGACTCACAAGTTAGGAGGATCGAGATCTCTTCTTCGATCATCAAAACAAAACGCACATTGGTGAAGCAATTGTTTACGATTATGCTAGCGATCAAATCTGACCAACGGTTATAGTAGTTCCAACCCTAAGTACACTCATAAAAGATACATTTCTTCGATCCAACCCGATTAAGGTAAGCACAATCCTCGATCCACCTGATTTGCAAGTCTATGATTAGTGAAGAGCATTTGGTCTGAAGTTGGCTAAACTGTAGTCATATAAAGAACATTGTATGGACCTGTACATATCCTTAGAAGGCTTAATTGAGAGCAAAAGCTCACTTTATAAGTCTCTCAGGTATCGCCACCTCTCCGAGGCAGAAAAGTTCATGGAGGAGAATTTGGGGGGACTAGGATTGGTGAAGGCTTGATTGTAAATGAGGAATCTATGGAGCCCACCCTCGATGGAGGGATAGGCTGCTGTAAAACATAGATCAATACTAAGTTCTTTAGGGTCAGAACTGCTATAGCTGTTGTTTTAACAGCTAGTAAAACCGTAAACAATTACTTCACCAATGCGCATTTTGTTTCATCGACCGAAGATGCGATCAGGAAATCGGGAAAACACCTTACGCTCTCACGAATTATCCCACTTGATCCGATGATACACTCAGTAAATTTTTAGCCTGCAGAGGTTAATTTACGGAGACATGTTTGCCATTTTACCCTTCTCAAATTAGTACACCTGAAGAAGAATGCTTCTTCTTTTTCACCACTTGAGACTCGAACATGGGAGCCCATTCTTTCTATGGTACTCGCTTGGCTATACGATAATTTTTTTTTCCTGATTTAAGATTTGTAGTTGTTTTCCATTAGGGCTATGATTTGAAATGTCGTAATCCTTGTAATTAGTAATGCACCTTCCAAAATCAGGGCACCTAAAAAATGGATGAGACGACTCCCTGGAAGCCATTATAATCTGTAAGAGTATGATGTGCACCTCCTCATGAACACTAATTGAGCGACAATGGCTGCAAGCTCGAGACTCTAGTGGGTATGGCTGCAAGCTTTGTGGCAAGCTCATACTGACCGACCTTGACATGGTCATCGCGAGCTTAGAGCTTGAGCTCAACTCACGTCTATAGCAGTTGCAATGGACCCCCTCTCTCCCACACACAATTTTCTCTTTTTATTTTACTCAATGCGACACCTATTTTGCGCCATAATAATGTTACGACAATTTTAGCAAGGCCATGTATATCAACATCCATGTTAGCAATTCAAATATCTATGTCAGCAAAAATCAACTAGCAATGAAAGCAAAAAGATTGATAGAACGACAGTGACATTTTCTAAAAAGTATAGTGACTCCTTTGTGAAAAAAAAAAAAATACAGAGGGACAATGTCGATTTTCACATAAAAGTAGAGAAATCGAGGGTGACAATTTTTCTTCACGGAAAAAGAAAAAGAAGAGAACAACAACGGATCTTTTAAATTTCAATTATTTAGTTCCAAAGACGGACGTCAGATATGGAAATGCATTTACTATTTATCTCGTAGGAAAGAATCGGTGCCTTCTCCATTTTTGTCTTTGTTCTGACAGGGGTATCTGTGCCAGGGCCACTCTCGCCACAAGTGGGCATTTTCTCAGGATGCATCCTCCACTATGTGACTAAATCCAAAAACCAGTTGTGCATGAACATTCACAATAACCTGCACTTCCCTCTCTCCAGGTGCTCATGCTAGTCATGGAGAGTTCACCCACTCTCCATGGATTCACATGAAATCATGTGTCCGGAAGAACAACGGCTACGACTCCGGAAGCGGAGGCGCAAACACAGAGAAAGCCATGCATCGATGGAGTTCGGCATGATTCCTGCCTACCGCACAAGCCCATCCTTTAAATTATAGCGCCGTTGAGAGAGAGCAGAAAGTTGAGTCGAAAGCATTGATTCCCAACTTGCTCAAGTTTTTCCTAGGAAGATGATCACTCTCTTTCCACAGGTAAAAATAGAGCGCAAGAGGATTACAACGTCCCTATGGTTGTTACCGTCTGATGTGCATCGTGAATTGAGTTCCTAATCTATCTAGGAGCATCATAAAAGAAAAAGAAAAAACAAGGAACTGTTAGCTACTGCAGTAACCGCTTTCGAATTGGAGTAGCAACTTCAATGTGAATCCCTTAACCGCACTAATTCTTCATCGAAAAGACGAGATCGATTTACCAAAAAACAATCTTCAACAACAGTGAAACACGGAGGAGGAGGAAGCCACGGCGGAATGCGGAATGTTCAATAATGTTACAACAGCTTATGACCAAAATGCATGTAGTACTCATTGTTGCACCAAGGCATCGGTTTCGGCCGAAATTGGTCACTGAGGCATGTTCTTTCTGCTCCAAAAGTTACACGTCCATCTTCTACTTGTAACGAGCCATTCCATTAGATTCTGATTTCCTATTCTCAACTAGACAACTTCCCATCAACATGTCTTCATACTCCGGCCACAGTGTTGTAGGTACCGTGCACAGCAAAGAGTAGCCCGCGTATCAAAATGCAAAAATCCAGAGCCGTTTGCCAGAGTCTCAGGGAAGGACCCAACAGTAACAATTGAAACGAGGCCGGCAAAACAAACGAGAGAAGCGCGCAAACGGTTCTCCCCACGAGGGAGGCGAAGACTCCGAATGCTGGTACGCAAGACGCTAAAGCACCCAATCCTAACACCACTTCAGACGGAGGGCATAAACCACACACTTTCCCATCTTTCTTTTTGAGCAACTGAGCTCATCGCCGAGCAGTTTCTGAAACCATTCTGTGCTTTTCATCTTATCTTCAAGAGTTAGAAAGAGAGAGAGAGAGAGAGAGAGAGAGAGAGAGTAGGGTTTTAGAGAGGGAATGAAGAAGAAGAAGACGATGGTGCTGACGAAGAAGAAGAAGAAGCAGCAACCCGCGGCAACCCGCAGCAACGCGGCAGAAGAAGGTGGTGTACAGTAACACTAGTCTTGTCCGATTTTTTGGAGGACACTTTTTTTTTTTGTTTTTTTCTGGACAGGGCACATTTATTCATGTGAGTGAGCGTAGCATTCTTCTGTCTAATAAAATTATGGATTAATACCACAAAAAATTCTGAATTAGTATGCTTAACTAATTTTTTTACTATTGAAAACCTCAAATTAATACATTTACGATAAATTCATCACCTTTTAATTTTCATTAAATTTTATAGTCAATTATATGTGGCAATTAATAAATACATCAGTTTGTCACATGAGTATGATGTGATTTTTAAGCTAACAAATGGTAATTTATCACAAATATATTGATTTGATGATTTTTATGGTAAAAAAAAATAATTTAGAGTAAAATTATCATAAGTGTATCGGTTTCAAATTTTTCGTGATATATCCAAATTTGATTTTGATATAAAGAGAATAGCTGCATACATTCTTATATTTTTGTTAATACTTTTCCCCTTAAATTCAGGCAGAATAATTACCCAATTTCCACTTACACCATCTAGCCAAGTAGGATGAGATTATATTCCCGTTCACGATGTCACGAGCTCAAACTTGTTTGTGGCAAAGGCACACAACCTTGCATCGCTCAATGGGTTATATGGATTTTAATGGTTTGACAACATTACAATGATGGGATAGAATACTCCTTGGTGAACCAAGGAGAATCGCTATGGTCATGCCTCAAATTAAGAATGAAGGATTTCAAATTTCATCCAGATTTCATTTGGGGCCTCTGAAGTCTACCCATTATAATAGGTTCTTTGATTTTTTAGAACCTCGAATCTACCATGCATACTCAAGAACGTAGAACCTACGTTGTCATAGGTTTTAGGGTTATTTTCACAATTACAGCAAATTATTATCTTTAATGACTATCATTTGTTACAATTTACTAATTATAACTCATATTTAGACATACATAAATTATGAAATATTAAAAAACTAAAAGTCTCCATCATAAATATCGTCTTAAATGAAAGTTTGGACTAATAATTTCATCTTACATATCGATAGAATATCTCAGTATCTCACAAAAATATTAAAACAGCTAAAACACATTAAAAAAAAAAAGCTTATTATAAATTCCAGATGATTCTTGATTTTATTCAGAACATGAAGCCGATATATCTTAAAACCTGAATTCGAATCCGTTCCACAAACCTGATTCTCTCAGGATTTTCGTTTTATGCCGAAATTATGCTTACCCCTGCCTTTAATGGTTGCCGGCCATCACGATAAGCCTCGTGGGACTTTAGATTGGAATCAGACGTAGCTATCGGGAGCCTCAAAACTATCGTCTTCAAATGGGCTTTGGCTAGCAGCTGGGCCCCGATCTCCATCACCACCACCACCACCACCTTGTCTGCACTTTACAATCGAGCATATCTTACGAATGAAAAGCGGGGGGAAGTTGGTAGTGTCCACATTCGCTTTCGCCACCAAGGATAGAGAACAAAATCATGGGAATCATTCTAATCTGCTATCTCCACTTTCAAATTTTCCTAATCAAAATCTATTCTATAAACTTTAGTCATCTGTCTAATCGTGCCCCCTACGAGACCGGATCAAACGGGTGTGATTTAATGCCGACGGCAATTTTTCAGGTCAAAACCCGAGTACATAAATTTCGTAACTTTTTTAAATGGTATTTATGTCACGCACTCAACGGTTGCCTTCATTGAATTTTTTTGCCAGATTTAATATCAGACGGCTAGACTTCAATTAAAAAGCAAAAATTTAATTAGTGAAACGTTTCTTTCAATGATTTTATAGGACATAATAGATAATGGTTACAGGATAACCTCATCAAATTGCAAAGAGTACCTCCCGAGTCAAGGCCGCCCTGCTTGCTTATAATCTAAGTGGGCTACTAGGATTGCATTCCTTGTTTTACATGTTAGTATCCCGCATGTCTAAACCCCTCCCCGCAAACTTTCTCTCAATATTTTCTTTCTCGAGAGAGAATACAAGATATGACATTGCGAGGTCCTCCACCTTAGTGTAGATCTCCTATGTCCAAAAACATAATATTTAGTTAGTGGAATGTTTATGATTTTATGGAATAAATAATGGAATAAATCTCTAGTTACGTGGAGAATATTGTGTGGGGTCCACATATCTATAAAAGCAATTATTTCTCAATTTCTGAATGTTTCTACAAACGGAATAATGTGAAATGATTGGTGGTGCTTTGTTTGTGGGGGAGCATCGATATAGCCCTTGAAAAGGGTGAAAACGAAATCTTAGATAAAAGCAATTTCCCAAGGAAAGAGCCCTCCATGTTCTTTGTATGACTACAATTCCAGCCTCCTTCAGATTGAATGCTCTTCATTAATTATAGACTCGCCAAATGAGTGGATTAAGATCGCATATTTAGTCGATGAAACGCAACTCAAATTGACAAAGTAATTGTTTACAATTTTGCTAGGTGTTAATGGCTGATCGATGGCTGCAACAATTCCAACCTTAAATATATTTATAGAAATGACATGTCTTCGATCCAACCCAATTAAGATAAACACAATTTTTGATCCACCTGATTGGCGAGTCTAATTAATGAAGAGCATTCGATCCCAAGTGTAGTCATATAAAAACATCATGTGGACCTAGGCACACTCTTAAAATGCTTAATTAAAAAACAAGGGTTGGTGAGGGCCCGATGGAAAATAAGGAATCTAATTGTGGAGCCCAACCTTGATGGAGGGACAGGCCACAATAAAAATCAGATTGGTACTAGGTTCTTTAGGATTGGAATTGCTATAGCTGTTGGTCGGATTTAACAGTTAGCAAAATCATAAACATTTGCTATGCCAGTGCGTGTTTTGTTTTGTCGACCAAAGATGTGATTAGAAAATCGGGAAAACACTTTACGCTTTCGCGATCAATTATCCCACTTGATCCGACCATACACTCGATAAATTGCTAGCCTGCATAGGTTAATTTATGGAGACGCGGATCGGTCATGGTTGCTATGTTAACCTTCTCGGATTAGTACACCTGAAGAAGAACGCTTCTTCTTTTTTGGCCAAATGAGACTCGAACATGGAGCCCATTCTTTCTACAGTACTCGCTTGGTTATATAAGGATTTTTTTTCCCCGATTTAAGATGAATATCTCTTCCCTTCATGGGAACTGTTTGAATAACATGGCCGAGTTGGTGTCGGCCCATTTTGGAAGGATCCCATTCGATTCAAACTTTTTTTTTTTTTGATCAGTCCTATTCTATTCGATCCAAACTTGAACTGCTATCTTGTAGTTGTCTACATTGGGGCTATGTTTTGAAACGCCGGAATCTACGTGATTAATAATGCACATTCTAAAATCAGGGCACCTCAAAAATGGCTGAAACGGCTTCGTAAAAACCGTTATAATGTGTAAAAGTATGATTTCTACCCCCTCATGAACACTAATTGAGGGACCATAGCTTTGTGGCGGGCTCATACCGACCAACCATGGCCACAAGCTCAAGTTATCATGGTGTTTGTAGGCTTGAAATTTAGGGCGCGTTTGGTAATATTTCTATTACATAGAACAATTTTTGAACATAAATAGTTTTTTCTTTTTTTCTGTTCCGAGAACAATTTCTGAATATAAGAACGCGCTTGATAACTGCAAAAAATTTCTACTCCAAGAATAGAAATGCGTTTGGTAAACTTGTATAAGTTTGTTGTTTCTTTTAGTTTTTCAATATTTTTTATTATATTTTTCCTTTTTTTCTTTTTTTTTTCCTTCAAATTCATCGGAGCCTCGCCAAGCCACCGTAAGGGCTGGCAAGCTTGACGTCACCCAAGGCTGGTGACCAGCAAAAGGAAGAAGAATAAGAAGAAGAAGAAGAAGAAGAAAAAAAAAGAGAAGAAAAAAAAGAGGAGAGATAAACCGGGGGACGTCATGTTTAAGACCTCTAGCGACGTCTCTCGGATTCGAACTCCTCCCCTTTCATGAGAGGGAGGGAGCTTGAGCTAGTGACGCCATCGCAAGGGGTGGTAGAAACAATTTCCTTTTACTTATTGTTTATGTTCCAAATTTGTTCCTGGAAATAAAAAATATATATATATATTTTTGTTTCCAAGAACAAAAGTTTTACTAAATGTGTTTTTGTTCTTCTTTTTTTCTCCGGAACAAAAGAACAAAAATTTTTGTTTTGGAGAATAGAAATAAAAATAAACAAATAGGCCTTTAATGGCCATGGTCACTGCAAGCTTAGAGCTTGAGCTTAGCTCACATCTATGGCAGTTGCGATGGACCCACTCTCTCCCATACACATAATTTTCCCTTTTATTTCGTTCGATGCAATACTTATTTTGTGCCATTATAATGTTGCGAGAATTTTAACACGACCATGTATTCGAACATCCAATGTTAGCATTTCAAATATCTATGTCAGCAAAAATCAATTAGCAATAAAAGCAAAAAAAATGGATAGACCAACGGTGACATTTTTTTAAAAGTATAGCGAACCCCTTTGTGAAAAAAATAAAATAAAATAGAGGCACAATTTTGATTTTCACATAAAAGTAAAGGAATCAAGGGTGACAATATTCCTTCACAGAAAAAGAACAAGGAGAAAACAACAATGGATCTTTTAGATTTCCGAAGACGGTTGTCATGTATTGAATTGGGCGGAAATTACTATTTATCTCGTAGGAAAGAATCGGCGCCTTCTCCATTTTTTGTCTTTGTTCTGACAGGGGCATCTGTGCCAGGGCCACTCTCGCCACAAGTGGGCATTGTCTCGGGATGCATCCTCCACTACGTGACTAAAACCAAAAACCAGTTGTGCATGAACATTCACAATGATCTGCACTTCCCTCTCTCCAGGTGCTCATGCTAGCCATGGAGAGTTCACCTACTCTCCATGGATTCACTTGAAATCATATGTCCGAAAGAACAACGGCCACGACTCGGGAAGCGAAGGCGCAAACACAGAGAAAGCCGTGTGTCGATGGAGCTTGGCATGATTCCTGCCTACCGCACAAGGCCATCCTTTAAATTCTATTGCCGATGAGGAAGAGTAGAGAACTGCATCGAGAGCACTGATTCCCAACTTGCTCAAGTTTTTCCTAGGAAGATGGTCACTCTCTTTCCACAGGTAAAAATAGAGCGCGAGAGGATTACATACTACGTCCCTATTGTTGTTAATGTTACCATCCGATCTGCAGCATGAATTGAGTTCCTAATCTGTCTAGGAGCATCATAAAAGAAAAAGAAAAAACAAGAAACTGTTAGCTACTGCAGTAACCGCTTTCGAATTAGAGTAGCAACTTTAATGTGAATCCCTTAACCGCACTAATTCTTCATTGAAAAGACGAGATCAATTTACCAAAAAAACAATCTACAACAGCAGTGAAACACGGAGGAGGAGGAAGCCACTGCGGAATGCGGAATGTTCAATAATGTTACAACAGCTTATGACCAAAATGCATGTAGTACACATTGTTGCACCAAGGCATCGGTATCGGCCGAAATTGGTCACTGAGGCATGTTCTTTCTGCTCCAAAAGTTACACGTCCATCTTCTACTTGTAACGAGCCATTCCATTAGATTCTGATTTCCTATTCTCAACTAGACAACTTCCCATCAACATGTCTTCATACTCCGGCCACAGTGTTGTAAGTACCATACACAGCAAAGAGTAGCCCGCATATCAAAATGCAAACATCCAGAGCCTTTTGCCAGAGTCTCAGGGAAGGACCCAACAGTAACAAATGAAACGAGGCCGGCAAAACAAACGAGAGAAGCGCGCAAACAGTGCTCCCCACGAGGGAGGCGAAGACTCCGAATCCTGGTACACAAGACGCCAAAGCACCCAATCCTAACACCACTGCAGAACGGAGGGCATAAACCACACACTTCCCCATCTTTCTTTCTGAGCCACTGAGCTCATCGCCAAGCAGTTTCTGAAAGCATTCTGTGCTTTTCACCTTATCTTCAAGAATCTCGTTAATCGGATGCAACATGATAGGAAATGTGAATGCCAGCCCCAAGCACAATCCAATCTGTTACCAATTTAGCATAAATTAGTAAAGTTTAATGGTTCAAGTTTGATAGGCAACACAAAAGATAACTAACAAACCAGTCAAATTAATTCTGCAGATAATGGACCTTAGTATGAAAAGCACTACTCAGAATCCTGATAAGCCAAATTAAATCCAAACTAGACTAAAGCGCAACTCGAATCCCCCTCTTTGCCTACTTCTCTTCTCTTAGCCTATCCTAATTTGCAAACCCACTATATTCACAAAGAGAACTCCACAATGGGACTACAGAGAAGATGAAGGTTGACTTTAATCTCTCTCTCTGTGACTTGCCATAAGCTGACATATTAATTGCATGTACCACACTGCTATATAAAATGCACAAATCTAGATTCTGGAATGGGTACGAGGAAGGATATAGCAGTACCTCCACCAATTATGCATTCATATAAAGCTTATTATCATGATACCTTACCTGGACAGCAACTGTTGTCCAAGCTCGAGGAAGATTAAGCGTGACAATATCTGCTGTCTCATCACCATAAGCCATGTAGCCAAAGAATCCGAACATAACATAAACAAGTATTATGCCTGAAAAAGCCTGAGCCAGCACCTTTCGGAACGTCCTCCTCTCCTTCATTGATGCCTCCAATGCCAATGTCATTCCAAACCCCTCAAAACAGAACACAGCCATTCCTCCTGCAAACGGCAGACCCCGAATATCTGGGGAGATAGCTTTCCTATCACCAAACGAAAATTGACCACCTAAAGCTTGCTGTATGTCTTCTTTCACCACAAACCCCATTGCTATGACATTGCATACGTCAGCAAAGATGCTAAAGGGGGCCAATGCTGATAGAGTGTTTATCCATGACAGAGCAATCTGGAGCGGCACTAACAGAAATATGAAAGATGCGAATGTGAGTCCGTGGCCTTCAAATATGGAAGAAAGATTCTGTCCAATGAATACAAGGTATGCCACAGCTCCTCCACACTGAGAAATTGTAATGAGGAACTCAGTGAGGTAGCGACCAGCTTTTCCCATGCACTTACTACCCAAGTCCCCATAAGTTTTTACATCAGCTGACTCTTCTTGAGATGCCAGTTTGTCTCTGCATTGAACCTGTATATATTAAGCCTCAGCTAACATTTCAAAAATTATCTTCTTGATCAAAACTAAAAATTACAGAAAACAACAAAGTAAGCCTGGCAATTATACGATCAAACCATACAAGAATACACTAAACAATATTACCAAGACACGGCAAAGATATGATCAAACCATACTAGAATACACTAAACAATATTACCAAGACAAAACTGATTACGGTGCTGTAGACTTGCAAGGCAACACCACTGAGGGTTATACAGTCGGTACTGCTCAAGGGGCATGAGGTCTCAAGTTCAACTCATACTCGATGCAACCTATTGGGCCAAATTACAAGGAATTCATTCCTCGCAGATTCCGAGTCCAACGTGGTGGCCTACCTCCGCCAGACCAGGAGCTGGAGTAAATTTTGGTGGGTCCAATATGAACCTAACTACAAAGCAAGCTCTACAGACTAGATTTGAATGAGGGATCGAACCCAGTGGGAGGCTGGGAGCCACGCATCTAGCAGTTCAGGCACACTCGATCTCCGAACACCCACCCAAAGTTGCCACCTTTAACTGAATTATTCAGGAATAAAACACTGGATGAAACGAAGAGATTCGAATCATATATAATGTATAAAGAGGACCCTCAAAAGAAGAATAATTATACCTCCGCCGATGAGTTATCAGCACTATTGTCAGGTCATACACTCAAAGACGAAGCAACTCCCGTCGCCATTTTCGAAATGACAGAGCTTTAACAAGACGTCCCATTTCCCCCAACCAAGAATAGACCATAAATTCAATACCCAGATAACAGAAAAACAAAAACCCGGAAACAAAAAAAAAAACAAAAAGAATCAACTTTGACAGAGGAAGGACCGGAAATGAGAAAAACAAAACGCGGGCAACCACTCACAAGAATGAGCATGCAGTAGTAGGTAGCAACGCCGGTGACAACAACCCCAACTGCACCCGCAAGCCAACCGGCGACCTTGAAAGCGAAGGGCAAGCCCAGGACCCCGGTCCCGACGATGGAGACGATGATGTTCCCTATAGTCTGAATCGACGAAGCAGATCCAGCGGCCGACGACGACGAAGAAGAAGACGACGATTCGAGCAGCGGGCTCGACGACCCTTTCCTTCCCCCATCTCCCACCATATTCGATAGGGATTGCTCCAAGCCCTCGCTGCCTTCTTGGAGCAACCCACCCACCGAACCGGAAGAACCAGCAGCTTCTATCGAAATCGATCTGGACGAGTCGGGACGAAGACGGGTGACTAGGCCTTCTCTGCTATATGATATGATATCTCGGTTTGGCGAAGACAGGAGAGTGACGGGACTCTAGCCGGCCACGTGGACGCTGGAGGAGAGAGGTACTTTGGCGGAGAGACAGGTGGGGTCGAGGTTGGCGGAGCTAGGCACCAGACATGGATATGGAATCTGCCATCCGAATCACCCCGTGACATATGATTGGGGACATTATTTACTATGTGGTTCGCTGGCATTTATGATGGCTAGATTGACAACATTAAAGATCCCGAAGACAAAAAGGAAAAAAAACAAAGAAAGAAGAAAACAAATCGCGGTGTCGCTCGCCGTGTTGCTGGGTACGGCGGTGGGGCGGGCCCGGCTGAACAGAGTAACCCTCCGTTTCTACTCAAAAATAGTTTATTCTGACTTTACTTTCGGGACGAATTTCTAAGCATTCAAACGCGCATGATATTTGCACAGAATTTCTATTCTAAGCATTCATACGCGCATGATATTTGCATAGAATTTCTATTCCCGAAGTCAGAAAATGTTAGAATGTGTTTGATATAACTTTCAAATTTTCTTCGTTACATAATTTTTTTTTTCTGTCGCGAGCTTCAATAATGACCAATGACCGGCTAGAGTCGAGAGCCAGCAACTCAACAGCCTTGAGGGAGCCTTGCTCGCCCAACCATCATCGAGGCTGATGGCTAAGTGAGGCTCAACCTCACTCAGCTACGACAAGGCTCTAGTAAGGTCATTGAGCCTGGACAATGGCTGGTTTATCGAACCTCATCTCTGGCTAATCATTGGCCCTCGCCAAGACTTGGCGATCGACTAGAGGAGGAAGGACAAAAAAAAAAAAAGAAAAAAAGAAAAGAAAATGACTTGCTTAGAAAAATTGTTCTCGGGAATAAAGAAATAACTTTTTTTCTACTTTTTGTTTCTGTTATAAATCTATTATCTACTTGTTGATCTATTCCAGGGAATTGAAAAGTTAGTTAATATAACCAAACAAATTTCTGTTCTTTCTATATTTTGGGGAACAAAAGAATAGAAAAAGGGAAGAATTTGGGTGTTATCAAAGAGGCCCTAAACATTTCTATTTACAATGAAAATGTTTTTTGTTAATTCTTTGTAAGCGATATAAACAGTTATTTTCAACAAAATATAATCCGAATCATTAATTTTTCATGAAAACAAATACACCTAGAGTTCTCAAATTTTATTAGCTGATTAAGATGGCCCGGATGCCGTAATGAAAATTAGGTACTTAAACTTAATTTACTACTTTTTATTAGTGATTAAATAGACATTTTTCTTAAAATAAGCGTAAATTTAATTAAGTGAAGTGCAAACAGGAAAATAAGATTCGTAAATACGGATAATTCAAGTTTTGACTCACATCGCTGGACTTTTGAAACCTCTACATGGCCGACCCATCTCTCAAATATCTACGACCCCACATTTTTTGCTTGGTTGGACCCTATCTTTGGAAATATTTTGTTATAGCTTCATGATGGTGCAAAACGAAAACGTTGTATACAAAATGTTGCCAAATTTTTCTTAAGGTGTGTTCATTTTGCGGATAATAAATAATTTTTAAAAATTTTCTAAAGACAATCGCTTGTAACAGTTATAAAAATGAATTAACGAAAAATGTTATCAAAAAAATATTAAAATATAAGTTGTCATTAATAATGAAAATATTTTTAATTAATTAATTAATTAATTAATTATTTTAAGTAATATAAGTGGTCATTTTAAGGAAAATGTTTTTGAAATTATTTATTTTATGCAAAATGAAATTAGCCTTAACAAAAAAAAAAAAAAAAACTCAAAGTGCCACGTGGCACTTCAATGTTGATTCGAGAGTAGGTATAATCTCAATGCTTATCGTAGTCAAATTGACGCAGCCTAACAAGCCCCATAGGTGGCATGTTGCTAGCTTACACTAGTCACACCTTAGAGAAATGACATGACCCAGAGGTTTTCTATACGAAAGAGAAGAATGAGCTTTTTATGTCCTAGGATTTTCTGAAGTGTTCTAGAATAATCCTAGAGGTAGGCATTGTTGTAAATCTATAATATTCTATAGTATTCCTATTATGAATTAGGATAATTAGTAAATAAGGAGATGTGATTTCCACTGTTAGATTGAGGAGAAATCTGTAGCTGTGGTAAGGCCTAAACTTGTATATGGGTTCTCATTTCATCATTTATATATAATAGTTCTAGAATTTCTCTCTTTACCGTCCATGTAAGTGTGAGTGAGTAAGCTTGACTTGGGAACAAATTTTTAAGGCCGCACGGATAAGGTTGACTTGGGAAGAAATTCTTAAGACCGCATGGATAAAAGAACGTTAAATTGATTGATCCGTGTGACCCATGACACAAGATTGTGACAATCTTCATTTGTTAAGCCCAAATTCAGCAGAGACTAAAATTTAATTGTCACAGTAGAAAGAATATCCAGTTAGACAATCATGAACTAAAAATATACATCATTCTGCTCACATGTACTAAACATTAGCATTGGTCATGCACATAGGCTATTTCTGTAATCATCACAACGCATCCTTATAAAGCAGCCATAATCTAGTTTGGTCTCTTACATGGTGACTGAACAGTTTTTTATATGATGGGCCAATTTAGGCTGTCCGCCCATGTTGGGCCAAACCCAGTCCATAAGAGAAAGGTCCATTAGAGGAAGATGGTAGTTATTTTTTAAGTGAAAGTAACTGCAATATATAAATAAAAAATGAGGAATATTGAAAATTTGTATAATATAATACGTTTTTTTTTTTCTCTTTTTGAGATAATAGTATACTCCATCTTGAACAATAGAATTTCACGGCTTCGATCAATTTCTTTGAGATTGCAATAAGTATTTAATCTATGGCAAATAAGGTATGTCCTTCTTCATGATATACCTTTCAATCAGTGTCACAAGTTTCCCGAGCCAGTTTTTGCATTGTTTTTTGGGGTATTTGATCGTTCGAGTATTTAAATGGATGAGTCATATTTTGAAACTCAATTATAGTCCTCCTCAGCTTATAGAACATTAACTTTTGTCACATGATTATAGTGTACGAATATTGGTCCACTTCATCTATAATCGATGTAGCATGATAAGACATTCTTAAATATCAAATATCTCCTATTTATTTAAATTTAAATAAACTTTATCTTTTAATAAAAGTACAAAATTTGATCAAATTAGTTAAAAGATTTAAAACCCAATTTAATTCTATACATAATGAGTGATCCAACAATTTTTTGAGAGACATGCGATTAGCTTGAGTTTCTTTTCATCTATTTTCTTTTCTTTTGCCGACTACTTGTTAAATTATATCTAGAGTTTAAATATGTGTGATGACTTTCCAAAATCAACTTTCTTATTTGAATTGGAGTTTATCTTGAAGGGAATATTAATGTGATCAGAGTTGTTTTTTAAATCTATGGAAAGTCTTCGTTTGTTGGTCAGGAAAATCCAAATCTTTAATCCGAGATATGACCTCGTGAGAGTGAAACTCTTCAATGGCGTGCAGTACGAATAACATAGATGGAGATGGCAAGATATGGTGACTAGATTCTACATTGAAAAAGAAACGATAAAAGAAAAAAAAGAGTGAATTTATTATACCGACCATAAAAAAGAAGAAGAATTTATTACTTTAAATTTCAACTGAAAGATTAAGGATAGATTTGTCCTTGTGTAAATGAAGTGGATTTATAGTCCTTTAGCAAGTGAAAATGGCACCAGTCAAAATGATTTTTTCAAGAATTCTTTTAAATATGATTGTATTTTGTGAATGATATGAAAGTAGTTTTTTGATATATGTTACAAGAAAATTATCAAAAATGCATTGGAGAAAACATCTATAATACAATCTTATGTCTATAATTCGAGTGTCGGGCATTGGGGCTTGGGTGCATGAGATCAAGCTTGACTATTAGTGATGGGAGCTCGGTTGTCGAGATCATGAGACTAGCCTCAGTGGACCCAATCCTAGCCTTGGGTGACTTGATCTCGATCGCTAGGAAGCACTAGGTCCCCACCAGGCCTAACCTAGCTGAAGTTGGGGTTCATGAATAAATGAAAGAATTAACTTAGAGTTCACAAATGATTGGGATGTCGAGAAATTTCTAACTCAAGAATCAGAAGCTGTTTGTTCAAGTACTACCAATTTCATAAAAACTATGTTGATTTGGGCCATCTACATACACTCTTCACCTGGTTTGACTGACTTGTTGAAATCTCAAGGTCTTTTTTAAGTGTCTAAGTAGCAACATGTCCGTACAAACATTTTCTAATGTTGGAGATAAGAATCCAAAAAGCATCAAGACTCAAAGGGAGAAAGTTATCCGAGGCTTCTTTGCTAGGAAGGGCGGCTCAAACTTCAAACCAGAGGGAAGTCGAGGTGTCGTGTAATTTGATGCGCTTGAGTGTTCTCCCCAATTAGATTTTGATATCTGGATTGTAAAAACGGTCAAGCCAAGATGCGGATTTTGTTCATGGAGAGTGTTGCTATGAGAGTGTATAATTTTTCCAAAATTCTCATACTCTAAAGACAAGCTCTAATTCCATAGCAAAATAGAGGTAAGAGAAGAAAGGAAAACAAAGAAAAGATAGAAATTTGAGCAACAGGATAGTGAATGTATTATCAATGGCTCTGCATACCTGAGCATTTGAAAGGAAAATTATCTATTCTTGTTGGGATCTCTTCTTTTTGGTAAATGAAGCTAACTTGATACGGCAATTCAACTTTCCTTTGAGCCCAATCATTCATAAACCCACAATATACATTGAAAGGGTTGGTGGATTATGAAAAGATAAGTATGATGAGAGAAAATCGGATTCAAAATATTGAACATGTCATCGCATTTCACTATGTAAGCAAGAAATTGGGTACGAAGATAGACTATTCCATCAAATTTCCCTAATTTAGCTGCCCAAGTTTCAATTCTCTAGAGGATTGCTGTAGCTAATTGCTGTAACTTTACAATTGACCAATTCACCGTGAATGGAGTCCGCTTGGACCTCTCTCATTAGCCATTGCTAACCCCAAACTCTCTCTCTCTCTCTCTCTCTCTCTCTCTCTCCCCTTGTCATCTTCCCTCCGCGTCACTCTTTCGTCCGCTTGGACGAAATGTGCCGAGCTGTCGAAATGTGCTCAACCTGTTTTTTGACCAGATTACTCGAAGAGGTCGGCTCCTGCCCATCCTCTTTCACCGGTTCTGACCTTCGACATAAACACTGAACTCCATCCTTCCTGCTCGGCATCATAGCTTAAAGTCCTGAAGCGACTAGGTCTCGCTCAAAATCTGTTCATTGGCCGCGACTCCAATCCTTAATGGCAATTGAAGCTTCTGTTGTTGTTCCAGTTCCAGCTGCTAGTCGCGGCTTCGGTTCAGTCCATCAACAACGGAACACTCTTACCCTGTCGTACTCTTTTTTCTTTTTCTTTCTTTTTTTGGGGGTGAGGGGGAAGAGCTGGCATAGCATGTTTTAGATTAGGATCCAGTCAACTTCTTCCGAGTCTATGTTACCAGTTAGACATATCCCTGAGATGGTTGATGATCAGTTTTGTTTTGCAGACTAGGCACGAAACTGGTTCGATAAAATAGGTTTGAGGTTTCGCTGTGCAGTGCTCTTTACTGTTTTTCAACCTGAAGACGTGTTTCAATACGATTTACACGACATAAGTTGATGTACTAGCTGTTAAACCCATACTGAGAATACCAAGAGTTTTACTGACTTCATGTCCTCTTTGTTTCATGCATGGTGTCTTCAAGGATGGCCGGGTTATTGATGAGGAACTGAACATGAGTCATATTGAGGAATCTTTGGCCAGTGAAGGTGCGGTGGCCGTTGATATGGTGGTGGCGGTGAAGGTCCGATGGAGGGGGTCATGCATCCTCTGGAAGGGAATATTTATGGAAGAGAGGAGAATTCGCTCTAGAGTTCTCCCCGCTCCTTGTTCTCAGCGGCTTGTGGCCAGCGGCAGCTCTTCCTCAGCACGGCCAATAGTGCACTAACACCGAATGGGTTAGCGTCCTCTCCTCAATCCATGCTCGCCATATGTTCGAGGAAATGCCTGAATTAAATCCGTTCGAGTTAGTTTGGAATTTATTTTTTTCCCTAGGTTACATGAAGGTGTTTTGTATGGCATAATGTTTCCATTATGTGTTCATTTTTGGTTAGGTTTCGTTCTTAACAAGCCCATATCTCTTTGGTTGCCTTTTGTTGCCTTTTGCCTTGTTCTTGTCGGTATGTCTCTGTGAATGTTTTCTGGATATTGCAATGTGACTGCGAGCATAAGTCTTGGGCGGATGGTGGTGGTCCAATGAGGTGGCAGCGGCATCGGTGCGGTGACTGGGGATAGCTAAAGATGAGTTGCTACAGAGCTACTCGTCGCCATTCTTCTTTGGCCGTCCCGATGTGGGCGACGATGGATGGCTGGCTTGGAGGAGACGACACCCTGAGGGATAGTGACCAAAAGAGTTGGCTAAATTGGTCAAGTTGGGTTGGGTGGAGGAGGGTCTGGGGCAGATGGTGGCATCGTGACAATAATGAAAACCAATCGAATCATTACAAATGCTCATTTCGGGACATTACTGCTGTAGCAGTCATGGTTGTCCCTTTTTGATCTCGTGGATTTGGTTCCCCCATTTTGAGTTTTCTTTCCTTTCGTTACCGTAGGCACTCATTAAAATATTTTTGTTACATATCTTGATTTCTTCTGTCTAGTCTTTATTAAACTTTTCCCTTTATTTTTGCATCCACTCTAGGAGAAGCTTTGCGAAGCAAATACGTGGTTGAGATCAGGGCTTGCAACTGATGTTGTATCTCTTTTATTCGAGAAAAGGATTGCAACTAAAATGGATGACTATTGGACTGGGATGCGAATTGCAAACATGCCTCCAATCATGGCAGCTGTTGCGTAGCATCTGGAGCAAACTTGAAGTTGATTGAACCCTTCAATTTGGAGTTGCTCAGTACTAGTGTAGTCAGTGCAATGGTGAAGCACAATCATGTAGAGGGGAAATCATTGACGTGAGAATTTTATGTAACAATACTGGTGGGTACCGGTGGATTTCATTCAAACAGGCAATATTGCTCAAGGTTTTAGATTGGACATTTATTGTCAGAAGTTGGAGTCAGAGTGTTTACTTAATAGATGCTGGTCGAGAATGATTCATTTGACAAGGTAATGTTGACATCACTGGGTATCTTTTTTAATGTTTTAAAACGTCAATTTATTTTGCAAAAGTATAATTTTTTTTTTAAAAAAGGTAAAAAGCAATATATATATATGTGTATATATATATATATATATATAATAAAAGAATTATATAAATGATGATTCAGCCCTCTTAGCCCGTTCGGCCCTCCTATCTTCGTTTCTTTCTTTTTTAGGTCCATGTTCATTACTTTTCTTTTGAGCCCATAAAAGCCTAAAAGGGGCCCGGCCTAATATCACTTCTTCCCTTTGTTTGCTTCGTTTGAATCACTTCTTCCCTTTGTTTGCACGAACCAGCATCTGTGAGGAAAAAACCGCCACAAGAGTGACGCGAGAAAAGCTGGGGCAGAGGGGAGGGCTGGCTGGCGTTAGTGATAAGGACGCGTAACTGAAAAGATTCGCAAAGGGGGAGGAGACGAGTTTTTTGCGGAGGGGCTGGTTTTGATGGATATACTCCTTATTTTTTATCTTGATTTTTGCGTAACCTACTTCTGCTAATAATATTTAAGAGAAGAGAATCGGTGATTTCAGAGACGAGGAG
The DNA here is from genome assembly GCA_019915185.1 of Eucalyptus camaldulensis. NCBI lineage: Eukaryota > Viridiplantae > Streptophyta > Magnoliopsida > Myrtales > Myrtaceae > Eucalyptus > Eucalyptus camaldulensis. Next base: position 20,429,295 of record JAHSVA010000005.1, read on the forward strand.
AAGAAGTAATGAGATAGCTTTAATTGTTTCATTTTTGTCTACAGGATCTCGACTCAAAATCAGGCATAGACGGTTTTTCTCAACTTTTGTGCTTTCTCTGCCAGTGTCCTGCCTATCTCAACTGCGGATGCCATGGAGACCGGTGTTTTTATCTGGATTCAATTGGTCTTTGCTGCGCCTCAACTTGTATCTCTTGTTTTAGCTGGATTTGATGATGCAAAACGGGGTCTTTTTTGCATCTGAAGCAGGGTACAGTGGAGTTGCTGCCAGACGTAGGCCTCACCTGGCCCTGGGGAAACTAGGAGTGCAGCCTGAAAGTGATCTTGTTGAACAGATTGTTGCTCACAGACTGGCTCGGATTCTTTCTTGACCGCTTTGAGGTAAGGATGGTTAACTAGATTTTTGTGGAAATATTGATGATGATGGCAACACTTTAAATTGTTAGAGAGGTCAGAGTTAAATGCATGGTGATACTCATTGTACTTGTATTACATATACTCAAGATGCATAATTAAAAAAAAAAAAAAAAAAGAGTACTGGAATACTTGATTAGGTTTGCAACTTATATAAGTCATTCATCAGCAAGCTCGAACTTGGCTAATATAGAATGAGTCATTGATGGGTCATGACTTTGTTGCCTGAGTTTTCTGGCTCATCTATAATGGACATGAGAGGGCTGGCTACATGGGTCTACTTTTGGTATTCTAGTCTAATTAGGACATAACTTGTTTGATGATTGTGTTAGGCAGTTCCTCATGTTTTTGACATAAGTATGGCTAGCATGAACTTGACATACTAATTCGCATTGTTTTATTGTATCGCTTTAGAAATTGCCATTCCTAACTCTATTTCAGAAAGCCAACTGTGGACATGGGTTCTGACAGTTGAAACATTGTCCTTATTATGGTCTTTTAGAACCTTCAGAAACTTACAACTTCTCTTTAAGGGGTCCTTGTACGTTTACCCTCTTGATCATTGCCAATCAAAACATATTTTGAAAAACCTACAAATCACGTGTATTATGTTTTCTACAGTGATGTCACTATTACAATGGATTTTGGTTCAGATAGATATAGTTTCTGTAAAAGAGAAAGAATGATGATAGAGAGAACAAAGACCGATTAAAAAGAGAGGGAGCGGTAAAGTCATTCATAAGCAGTCTGTTTTTTTTTTTTTTTTGGCTTTCGGGATTGTGTAGGAGACTTAATTCTCAGTCATAGATGGATTTTATATGTCTCACTTAACTCTATGACAACAGCGTAACATATATCGAGATCTTAACCCTTGAAAGGGATTGTGCAAGTGTGAAACCGTGATGCTCAAAAGTTCATTCTTTCACCTAAATTCTAGCCCTAGTTAGTAAAGTAAAGTGGGATTTCTATATTTCTTGCTTCTCCCTTTTGTTTGCTCTGGAATTTGAAGAAGAGATAGGAGGCATTCGTCAGCTTGACAAGGCCAAGGGAATACTATATGTTAGAGAGGATGGTGAACTTCGGACTTTAGGAGCTCAGAGCTCATTCGAATCTACATATGTAAAATTAATTGCACAATGTCCATCTACTCCCGAATTGGCTAAATGCTAGTGTAGTGGATGTTGTTCCCTGATGTCAAATTGAAGGAATATATCTTCGGTTGGCCTTTTCCAACTTTGGGGGTTCAACCACAGTTACTCTCTTTCTAGCCGTTTCGTAGGTTTTCACCACATATATTCTGGGTTCTGAGATAATATGATACTCTATCCTTCCTCACTTTGCTGATCTTCCCCTCTAAGAGAGGCCGGTGCAGGATGAAGAAAACTAAGAAAAGCATGTCTTGTATTTTCTCAGGTCATTTATCTTTTTGAGTGGAACACAGGGAAGTGCCCTATTTTTTCCATCTCTGCATCTTTTCAAATTTTGTATTGGCTACATGGTATAGCCAAGAAGAAATTAATTCCATGATGTATTAGTATCCTAGTTGATCTTGAATCAATATTTGATACATTCAATGATAAAGGTGTGTAATGAGGTACCGTAGGAGTCAAACTAGTAGATAAAAACTTGCACTGTGTTAGTTCATCTCCCTAGACTTCTCTAGGAATAGATATTATGCTAAAATAAACAAGCTTTAGGGAAAAAAATGGAAACACTAATTAGAAGATAAACAACAATTAGATCAATCCGAAATACAATAAATCACGATATGCATGACACTGGTTAGTATCAGTATTAACTCCATTCATAGGGAAGTATGTCAACTAGATTCAATCCGAAAAACAATAAATCACGATATGCATGACACTGGTTAGTATCAGTATTAACTCCATTCATAGGGAAGTATGTCAACTAGATTAAATGAAGACCATACAAACAACATTTAAATTCTAATGGCAAGTATCAATCCTAGTTAAGTATGTAAAAACAAATTTGAAAGATGACAAAAACTAACTTCTACCAACTCATGACAACTGTTACTTCAGGAAAAAGAAAAAAAAAAGCATTAACTACACATGCATTAAGATGTTTTAGTTGTGCCAATTGTGCCCCACATCCATATGAAGATTTTCCCGAAGGACCACCAAAGCTCCTTTAAAGTTTTGCTTCTTGTATCCGGCATAGCAAGGCAGACCCTTACACCCCCCTAAGATTGACATAGTCATGAATACGAAGGTGGCCACACCGAGGGTGATCACCTCATATAGCAATATAAAAGTTAATGTCAAGATCACTCACCCATTGATTCACGACAATCGCGGTTGTGTACCCCTGGGCATGCAACCTTAATGTGAACCTCGAAGCTGTATATGGACGTTATTGGGCCTATGCCGAATGTGTAGAATGCTATGTAAAACACAAATGAGGAAATACAAGTAGCTATTGTCCATGAGGACTCCATGTTGCGATCGATGCTAACAAGGCACGTACCGAGGATCGCGAGTGACAAACTCATCACCCAAAGCTGATTAATAGCAAATTTGTCACCCATCCACATCTAGGTGGAAGATGGGGATGAGAATTGGCAAGGTACTTGCCACTTGTACTATGATGGGTAAGAGCATAATCCAATTAGTGGAGGTCACGTTTGCCTTTTCGTAAATTCACGAGTTATACAACTGCATAGTCTTAACGGTACATGCTTGTTGGATTATGTTAATCCTCAGTGTGCACAATGACTCATAGAAAAATACCAAAGTTTGATTGCTAAGTTCCTGGTGCATGGACCTCTCACGGTTGTCAATAGCCTTTGTGATTTTAGCAAGCCGACAATCGGTCTCCGCATCGGAGTTAGAGTTTTGGGCTAGGACTTGCTTTGCGTCGTTCATGCTGCCTTGCATGACAAGCTATCAGGGGAATTTTGGCATGATGCAGACCTCAATGGCGAGCAAGATTGTCGAGAGTGTTCCCAGGCCAAGCATGAAAAGCTACCTGCATTTGAGCACGGGCATTGGGATAGCATAATTGCATATAAGGCTAAGGAGGGTGCCAAGGTTGATGGAGACTTGAACAACTGAAGCAAGTAACGAGAAGATGCTCATTAAACATGAAAAAGAGAAACTAATGACTACTAAATAAATGAATAAACATGATATAAAATTAGAAAGCAACTACCTCGAGAAACGAGGTGAGCAAGTTACGAAATATGGCGGGAGAGATTTCTGCAATATATACGGGGGCGATGGTGAGTGCCAACCCAACACTGACTTGGATAATAGCACAGCCCTTAGGAGTAAAGCATTTTGGGGCCTAACCCCCCCCCCCCCCCCCCCCCCCCGGGATGTTTGTTCCCACTAAAAAAGAAAGCCCATGTCAACTTGATCGCATTGTGGCGATCAATCCGGTTAGCGATGCTCCTTGCCATTGCTGCCCTTAAGACCGAGAACAAATTCATGATCTCGCTTAGATGTCAATGTGCTCCTCAATTATTCTTTTATGTCTTTTTTTAATTATGTCAGGGCCTCACTTATCACCCCTATGATTATCAATTAAAAAAACATAAAAATATTATATATTATAACAAAGTTCCATGTTAATCGTAGCCATATAAATAAAATTGAAAAATTAGAATTGAAAAAAATTTATCCTATCTTTTGGTTGGATGACTAACCAAGACCAAATAATATGGAGGCGATGGATGCCCTGATGGCACATGAAATGGCATAACTACTTAGGGTAATCAAGGATTAGAATTTTCAATGGATTCCTATGTGGTGGTGTTGATGGTTGCGTCTATCAGTACTTGTAAAGTCAAGTGGCAACATATATAGTAACTAAAATTTTAACAAGATGATACTTACAAAAGATAAGGTTTCTAAAAATTGTACCTCTTGAATACTACCAAGAAGATGATGCTTGGCGTCGCTCGGTAGAGTCTCCCGAGTGTCGTTTCTAGAAGATGAAGACGGTGCCATCAAACTGGAGCCTAGTCTCTTAAGAGACAAAGCCATTGAGGCTTCGGTTTGATGGCGTTGTCTTCATCTTCTTTCTAGAAGATGATTGGTAGAGTTGGAGTATCATTTTCTTGGTAGTATGCAAGAGGTATAATTTTCATAAACGTTGTCTTTCTTTAGTATCATACTGTTAAAATTTTAGATACTATATTTGACACCAATAGATTTTGCAAGTATCGATAGATCCTCAACACAATCCCACGAGAATCCATTGAAAATTCCGATGCCCAATGACCCTGAATAGTTACGCCATTTCATGTGTCAGGGGCCATCCATCGCCTCCATATTATTTGGTCTTGGTTAGTTATCCAACCAAAAAACAAGGAAATTTTGTTTCAATTCTAATTTTTCAATTTTATTTATATGGCTACGATTGACATGGAACTTTGTTATGATACATAATATTTTCATGTTATTTTTTCATTGACAAGTCATAGGGGTGATGAGCAAGGCCTCAACATATTTAAGAAAAAGATAAAAGGAATAATTGAGGAGCACGTTGACTTCTAGACTGGGATCAAGAATTCATTCTCAGTTTTAGAGGTAATGATGGTCAAGAGCATCGCTGACCGGATTGGCCGCCGAAATGCGATCAAGTTGGTGGGGGCTTTCTTTTTTGTGGGAACAGTTGTCAGGGTTAGGCCCCCAAAATTTACTCTTGGGGAGTCGTGCTATTAGCCAGGTCAATGTTGGGTTGGCACACACCTTTGCTCCGTCTATATTGTAGAAAATTTGCCCGCCATATTTTGTGGCTTGCTCACCTCGTTTCCTGAGGTAAATGTTTTCTAATTATTTATTTATTTGTCATTTATTTATTAGTCAGTGGTTTCTCTTTTTCATGTTTAATGAGCATCTTCTTATTACTTGCTTAAGTTGTTCAAGTTTCCATCAATCTTAGCACCCTCCTTAGCTTCGTATACAACTATGCTATCCCAACGCTTGTGCTCAAATGTAGGCGGCTTTTTGTGCTTGGCTTGAGAATACTCTCAACAGTCCTACTTGCCATCAGGGTCCACATCATGCTGGACTCCCCCTTATGGCTTGTCATGCGGGGCCGCATGAACAACCAAAGTAGGACCCAACCCAAACCTCTAACTCCGATGCGGAGGCTAACTGCTGGCCTATCGAAATCATGGAGGTTGTTGACAACCATAAAGGGTTTGTGCGTCAGGAACTCAGCAACCCAACTCTCGTATTTTTCCATAATGTCATAGTGCGTGCTGGGGATTAATGTAACCCAACAAGCATGTGGTGTTGAGGCTGTGCTGTTATATAGCTCACAAAATTACGAAGAGGTGGATGTTACCTCTGCTAATTGGATTATGCTGTTGCCTATCATAATTCAAGTGGTGAAGACCTTGCCAATTCTTATCCCCATCTTTCACCTAGATGTGGATGGACAGCAAAATTTGCTGTTTATCAGCCTTGGGGGAATGAGTTTGCTGCTTGCGGTTCTCGGTATGTTCTTTGTCAACGTCAACAACAACATGAAGTCCTCATGGGTAGTCACGACTTGTATTCCTTTGTTTGTGTTTTACATAGCATCATCCTACGCATTCAACATAGGCTTACTACAGCTCGAAGGTATTCACATTGAGGTTGTGTGCCTAGGGGCATGCAACCGTGATCGCCATAAATCGATGGGTGAGTGTAATCTTGACTTTAATTTTTATATCGCTATAGAAGGCGATCACCCTTGGTGGGGTCACCTTCCTATTAATGACTATGTCAACTTAGGAGGTGTAGAGGGTCTACATTGTTAGGCCAGAGACAAGGGGCAAGACCTTAAAAGAGTTGTAGTGATCCTCTGGGAAAATTTTCCCATGGATATTGGGCACAACTTGAATAACTAAAATAGGGATGAGCACGAGTATTGAAGTGAGATAGGCTCGAGGAGGGTAGGCAATGAGTCTTCATCTTAATGCGTGTGTAATTAGTACTGTTGTTTTTATTCTTTTTTAAAGTAGCTAAGTTGCCATGAGTTAGTGGAAGTTAGTTTTTGTCATGCTTTCACATTTGTTTTTATATGCTTGACTAGAATTGGTACTTGGCATTAGAACTTAAAGGTTGTTTGTATGGTATTCATTTAATCTAGTTAGCGTCCTTCCCCATGGATGGAGTTAATCTTGACACTGACTAGTGTCATGCGTATTGTGGTTTATTGCTATCTGTTGTTTACCTTCTACTTAGTGTCTTCATATTTTCCTAAAGCTTGTTTATGTTAGCGTAATTAGGGGTGATTGGATCCAGGGTGGGTAGGGCATAGACCTAGACCCTGTACCCAACTCTATTATAACTAGTTCCTCTTTTCAGGATCCTATACCTGACCTTGTTTATATTGGATCATGTACCCAACCCACCCTGTTTTTCCGATCCAGTTCCAGGGTCAACGTTATTTCCATTGGAACCTGTTTTGCAATCTTATGATATTCTATACAACTTGAATTTTATATTAATATGCAAGAAAATAACGTAATCCTCATAATTTGTATTGAAATATTAAGCACTTGTAATAAATAAATACATGAACTTTTTGACTAAACGAAAAATTAAGGATCTACAAGACTAATTATAATAAATAAAATCATAAGGCAAATAATTAAAAACAAACATGGGTCTAATATTAGTCTTTTTCCCACAACTACTACATGTATAACTCCTCCTATAAAAAAGAAATTAGGCAAGCCAATCCATCTGATACACAAGAATTTGGCGGCAATGAACACTATCCGTCCATCAGATGGTGTGAGAGGGAGCCGATGAGGGAGGAAAGCAAGTGAGGAAGAGGAATGATAAAGAAGGGGTGTCGTGCATGTTTGAGAGAGCCAAGAGGAAAAACGTCATGTGATTGCGGGAGTAAGAATAGAAATTCGGGGAAAAAAAGGTTTTGGACCTCTACTTACAAAACCGGTTTGGAAACTGGTTCCAAAACCAGTCTAGGAATTGGTTTTTGGGTGGGTAATCACTCAGAACCTAATCCCGGACCGGTTTAAACCGGTTTCGAATTTTGGGAAGTGGTTCCCGGACTGGTTTCAACGGGAACCGGTTCTTGACCTGTTTTCCGGGTGGGCCGATTTGAGAATTGGGTATACTCGGTCCGGTTGCACACCCCTAAGCATAATATATATTCCTAGAGAATTCTAAGATAAATTAACTGATATAGCCATCTATGATACTTAAACATAAGATTATGAGAAAGACTCCTAGTGAATAGGTTAGATTCCTAGGGTACCTCATTATATACCTTTACCATTGCATGCATCAAATGTCAGTTCAAGATGGATTAGGATACTTACACAACATGGAATTAATTTCTTCTTGGCTATATGCAGAATTGTCCATAGCAATGGTTGGATGATAATTTGCATAATGATCTAGCTCTTGCCGCAAGCTTCAAAGCTCGGCATAATATTAAGATATAGAGAGCTCGGCATAATATTAAGATGTAGTCAGCTCTTTTTGAGTGGTGTCATGAACGTTTTTTTCAAGGTTAATACACTTGTGCATCATTCCAAGTTGACCATAAGTTTCCCTTGCCGTTGACCAATTTTGTGCTGCAATGTCAAGAATCAAATATCCTTTTGCAATATGTGGCTACATCGAATTAAGCATAAAAGCCATTACCAAAAAGTCATTTGAGATCCACTTGTCCTGACCATTACCTGATGTATCCAGCTATGTAGAAGTGTCATTGATGTGTCCTTTAAGTCCATTGCCTACAATGTTCGAGAATGTAGATCAAGACTATATCAAATAATGTGTCGTCAAGCTTCACATAGATTGTAGCAAATGTAATATAACCTATAGGTGAAGGGTTCTTAATTGAACCAACTGTATCGTCAGACATTGTGTCTTAAATTTTGCCCTGAAAAAGTGTGAAGGGCGCAATCCAGCCGCCAAAACTTGCTAGAAAAGGCAAACAATTGGATCGAAGTCCTCTTATAGTAAGCTAAAGTTGTCCTTCAAAAATTAGCTAAATCAAATCAAGGGAAAGCAAAAAGTCATTTTTTTTAAGGTTTAGGAAACCTAAAAAAAATCAATAATTTTTATTTTCCCCAAAAATCTTTAAAAAATGAATATGGTGGTCGGTGAATTGTAGTACTTGGTCTTCACACACAAGATAATTGTAGGCCGGTGATAAGGCAAAAATAATCTCGAACAAAAAGATCCAAAAAAAAAAAATCATAAAAGGTTGAACCATCCATTGCAAACTGCAACGAATCTTTAATTTATCTCATAGAGGTGAGATTTAGGGCAGACAGTAATTCGAAGAATCACCTCATTAGCATTGACCTATACTATCAAAGAAAGCAAAGGAGAAGGTGAGAAGGAATTGTAGTGGGAGAAAGCGAAGATAAGAAGAGAGAGAGGGAAAAACAAGATTGCACAAAGAAAAGATTAGGGTTAGGGTTTAGTTTAACCATAACTCTGATACAATGTTGAAAGACAAAAACTGAATTGATTGCTTGGTTAGATCGATCTAACCCTAAACTATCTATTTATAATAAAACCAAAAGGCCAAAAATTACAATATCACCCTTATTGTCCTCATATATAAATTAATAAATAAATATACAAATATATCCCTATTAGCAAAATACTCTCAAGAGAGATTGTGTTGTGAACTTTAAGCTCTAAGTAAGAGGAACATGCGAGCACTTCAAAGCCAAAAATTATAGGAGACTCGTGCAACCAACTGGATAGAAGCATTAAATTGCCATAGGCCTTTGGGTGATTAAGGGTAGCAATTTACCTTAGCCAGCATATGTCCACATTGCCTGCCCTTAATTTGTTATTTATTTATTTGACTACCACTTGATAATTACTTAATTTTTAGTTTTCTATACCTTTTCAAGGATTAGGAAAACTGCGTATGAAATCAATTATAACATGAAAATTCAGATTGTTAGGCAACATTTGAGGGGTTTGGAGAGTACGGTAAAATGTTTTTTATATTCCAAGAATCTTTGCGTATGAAATTGAGAAAACGAGAATCTAAACTCGTGAAAACAAGTTGTCTCAATTTAGCATGCGAAACATTTAAAAAAAAGAAGAAAATCCTAGAATGGAATCACAGCAAAGAATCACAATAGTAAACATCAAACATGGCAATCAAAATTAGAGCAATTGGAATAGGACCCATGGATAATTGGGCCTAAAAAAATTATTGGACATCAAGCACACAATAAAGAACAACTTCCATGAAGGCAATTTCCTAAGCTACACATGACTTTATAAAAATTCAAGAACACAAGTTAGCCAATTGGAAATGGAATAGGGCAATAAGACATCATGGCAAGTCAACAATAATTTGACATAGTAAATGATGTCTAAAAAATTGGAAATTTCACAACAACATAGTCATGAGGAAGACAAACAAATTTTGTTGATGACTCGACCTCAAAATCTTCATTGAATAATTCATGAATACGAAGGTGACCCCGCCGAGGGTGATCGCCTTATATTGGGATATGGAAATTAATGTCAAGATTACACTCATCCATCGATTCATGGCGACCATGGTTGCGTCCCCCTGGACACGCGACCTCGATGTGAATAGTTCGAAGCTATAGATGGACATCATTGGGCCTATGCTAAATGCATAAAATACTACGTAAAAGACAAGTGAGGAAATACAAGTTGCTATTGCCCATGAGGACTTCATGTTGCGGTTGATGCTAACAAGGCACATATTGAGGACCGCGAGCGACAAACTCATCCCCCAAAGTCTAATTAACAGCAAATTTCCATCGCCCATTTACGTCTAGGTAGAAGATGGGGGTGAGAATTGGCAAGGTCTTCGCCACTTGGGTTATGATGGGCAAGAGCATAATCCAATTAGCAGAGGTCACGTTAGCCTTATCATAAATTTGTGAGTTAGACAATAGTGTGATCTCAACACCACAAGCTTGTTGGATTATGTTAATCCCCAATGCACATAATGACATGGAAAAATACCAAAGTTGGGTTGCTGAGTTCTTGGTGCACGGACCCCTCACGGTTGTCAACAACCTCCATAATTTTAGCAAGCCGACGGTTAGCCTCCACATCGGAGTTAGAGTTTTGGTCTAAGACCTGCTTTGCGTTCATGCGGCATTGCATGACAAGCCACTAGGGAATTCCAGCATAATGCAAACCCCGATGGCAAGCAGGATCGTCAAGAGCGTGTTCAGGCTGAGCTTGAAAAGTCTTCTGCATTTGAACACGAGCATGTGGATAGTATAATTAAATCGGAGGCCAAAGTGGGTGCCCAGGTTGATGGAGACTTGAACAACTGAAGCAAGTAACAAGAATATACTCATTAAACATGAAAAAAGAAATTAATGACTAATAAATAAATGAAAAAAATGCGATACACAATTAGAGAACAACTACCTTAGGAAACGAGGTAAGCAAGCCATGAAATATGGCGGGAGAGATTTCCACAATATAGATGGGGGTGATGATGAGTGCCAGCTCCGCATCGACCTGGCTAATAGCGCGGCCCCCCCAGGAGTAAAGCATTATGGGGGCTTAACCCCATGACGACCTAAGTAGTATTGATACATGACACGACACGATACGCCGACACGTTGGGATATGTTATATGTTAAATTAAAATTTTATTTTTAATTAATTTGATTTAAATTTACAAATAAATAATAATAAAATAACTTACAATAAATATACACTAATAATATTAATAAATCTATTTATGGAAAATTTGAAAGACATATTCACCTATATTTAGGAACATGTTTTTAATTTTAACAAATAAAAGAATAAAATCAACTTTATTTAAATAAATCTGTGATTTTTTATAACAATTAAAATTTATAATTATTTAATATTCAATATTTTATTTTTTGAAATCACTTTTTAACTCATTTATTTATTTATTTATTAACAAAAATAACTTTACCGCCCGAAAATTATTCCCCTCAAAAAATTATATCCCTAAAAAACCCTCTCCTCATTTCTCTCCCCTCCTTCCCCACGCCACCCCAAAATTCCCCCATCGATTTCTTCCTCTACTCTCTCTCTCCCCCTCCCCTTCTCCCCACCCCCCATCAATCACCCCCATCCCTACTCCCCTTCCCCCTCGGTTTCTTCCCCTTCTCTCTCCCTCTCTCTCCCCCTCCCCTTCCCCCCATGCCACCACCTACTTCCTTGCCCCCCATCAATCACCTCCATCCCTGTTCTTCCCTTGCTCTCTCTCTCTCTCCCCCTCCCCTTCCCCCACGCCACCACTTGCTCCCCACCCCTGCTCCCCCACCCCCTCAGTTTCTTCCCTGCTCTCTCACTCCCCCTCCTCTGCCACCACCAGCTCCCCCGCCCCCTCAGTTTCTTCCCACCCCCCAAGAGCACCTACCATTTATCTGATTTCTCTCTTAGCCCACCCCACGCCACCTTATCCACCCCCTCTCCACCCTCGGTTTCTTTTTGTCGTCCCCCACCACCCTCTCTCTCTTCTTGTTAAAATTGGCTAAAACCCTAATGATGGCCTCTTCTTCCTCCTCGTCGTATAATCCTCTCAGCTCTCTCGGTCACCTCATCGCAATCGCTCGTTGCCTCGCCTTCGGCCCTTCCTCCTTCGTAGCTGCAGCCTCGCCGCCAGCCCTCCATTGTAGCGTCGCCTTCCTCTGGCCCTATCTCGCCGTTGTGGCCTCATCGAGGGAGCCTCCGCTCCCTCTGCCTCATCTCCACCCTCCATCGTCTTCTTCAACAATCTCTCTCTCTCTCTCTCTCTCTCTCTCTCTCGGACACGGATGTTGAAACGTGTTGAGAAAAGTTAACCATGTGTCGAAAAATTCGACACATGTTGACTGCGTGTCCAAAAGTGTCTGAGCATGTCAAAGCGTGTCGAACATGACATGGAAGCTCTGGCAATGTGTCCGTGCTTCATAGATGACGACCATTGACACAGAAAAGAAAGCCCTCGTCAACTTGATCGTGTTGAAGCAGTCAATTCCGTGAGCTATGCTCCCCATTATTGTTGCCCCTAAAATTGAGAACAAATTCATGATCCCCTCTTGCAAGTCAACGTGCTTCTCAATTATTCTTTTATCTTTTTATTAAAGTATGTCGGGGCCTAGCTCATTACACCTATGATTGTAAAAAAAAAATGAAAATATTATATATCATAAGAAAATTCTATGTTAATCTTAGCCATATATATAAAATTGAAAAAAATTTACTTCGTTTTTTGGTTGGATGACTAACCAAGACCAAATAATATGGAGGTGATTGACGCCCCCATGGCACATGAAATGGCATAACTATTCAGGGTCACTAGTGGATTGGAATTTTCAGTGGACTCCCATGGGATGGTGTTGATGACCGTGTCTATCGATACCTACAAAGTCAATTGGCAGCATATATAGTTTCTAAAATTCAACAATATGATATTTAGGAAAGATAACGTTTCTGAAAATTATACCTCTTGAATATTTGGTATTTAAAAGATGGGGTTGATTTTATTGAAAAATCATTTTGCAACAATTTTTATAATTTTCAGGAGGTACAATTTTCAAAAATGTTATCTTTTCTATGTATCATCTTGTTGAAATTTTAGATACTATATACACCACCAATTGACTTCGTAGCTATCGACAAACGCAGTCATCAACACCATCCCATGGGAGTCCATTGAAAATTCCAATCCTCAATGACCCTGAATAGTTACACCATTTCATGTGCCATGGGGTGTCCATCGCTTCTAATATTATTTAGTCTTGGTCAGTCGTCCAACCAAAAACTAGGGCAATTTTTTTTTTAAATTTTATTTATATGGCTACGATTCACGTGGAACTTTGTTGTGATATATAATATTTTCGTGTTTTTTTTTAAATTGACAATCATAGGGGTGATGAGCAAGGCCCCAACATATTTAAAAAAAGATAAAAGGAATAATTGAGGAGTTCATTGGATTCTAGGTAGGAATCATGAATTTGATCTCAATCTTGAGGGCAGCGAATGTGGAGAGCATTGCTGACTAGATTGGCAACGCGATCAAGTTGGCCTGGGCATTCTTTTTTGTGGGTACAATTATCATGGGGTTAGGCCCTAAAATGCTTTACTCCTGGGGGGCCGTGCTATTAGCCAGGTGAGTATCGGGTTGGCACTCACATCGCCCTATCTATATCAAAGAAATCTCCCCTACCAACTAGGATACTAACACAATATGGAATTAATTTCTTCCTAGCTATGTGCAGTGATGTCCATAGCATTGGTTGAACAATTATCCACATAATGATTTAGCTCTTGCCACAAGTTCCAAAGCTCAACATAACATTGAGATATAGTCATCTCTTTCTCAGTGGTGTCATGAACCCTTTTACCAAGTCTGTACACTTGTGCATCATTCCCAAGTTGACCATAAGTTTCTCTTGCAGCCGACCAAATTTGTGTCACAATGTCAAGAAGCAAATATCTTTTTGCAATATGTGGCTGCATCAATTAAGTAGAAAAGACATTACCAAAGGGTCACTTGAGATCCACTTTTCCTAAGCATTACTTGATGCATCTAGCTTTACAAAAGTACCATTGACATGTCCCTTAAGCCCATGGCCTACAATAATCAAGCATATAGATTGAGACCATATCAAATAATTTATGCCGTCAAGCTTCATAGAGATCATAGCAAACATAATATAACTTGTAGGCGAAGTGTTCTCAACTGAACCAATTAAATTGTTAGACATTGTGTCTCAAATTTTGCCCGTAAAAAGTGTGAAGGGAGCAATCTAGCCACCAAATATTACCATAAAAGGCCAAAAATTGGATCGAAGTTCTCTCATAGTAAGGTAAAGTTGTCCTCTAAAAATTAGCCAAATTAGGTCAAGGAAGACAACAAGTCAATTTTTTTTAAGGTTTAGGAAACCTAAAAAAAATCAATAATTATGATTTTTCCCCAAAATTCTTAAAAAAAAAGAAAGGAATATGGTGGTCCACGAATTGTAGTACTTTGGTCTTCACATAAGAGATAATTGTAGGCCAGTGGCAAGGCAAAAATAATCTTGAACAAAAAGATCCAAAAAATTCGCAAAAATGTTGAACCACTTATTGCATGCTACAACGAATCTTTAATTTATCTCATAGAGGTGAGATTTATGGCAGACACTAGATTCAAAGAGAAGCACCAAATTACCAAAGGCCTCTGGGTGACTAGGGGTGGCAATTTATCCTAGCCAACATACATCCGTGTTGCCTGCCCTTAATTTTTTTTATTTGATTATCACTAGACAATCACTTTTATTTTTTAAAAAACCTTTTCAAGGATTAGGAAAACTGCTTGATGTTAAATATAAAATGATCTTTTGGATTAAAGTTAAATTTGAGATAAATGTGGAGTAATATTACAAAGAGTGCAGCGAAACCTAAATGTCTCAAAGGAGTGAGGACAGGGCCTACCACGTGGGGGTTGATGTGGGGCTTCCTATTTATCCCGAGGGGGGATGGAAAATGCAAGCCCCACTACCCATCGCCATCCCTATGGTTGAGACTCACTCCATCATCCACCCAATTAATTAAGGGTATCCTAGAAACATGAAGTACTAACAGAGGTGATAGAAAATCTAGTTTAATCGAATGTCATCTCTTGGGAGATGCTTTAGATGCTTTCAAACTCCTTTATCAGGAATATTCACTACCTGAGAATGACAACATAGTCCTTATGTATAGATGAATTGGAAAATGTAGCATTTTGTGATTAGAAACAGAATAGAGAATTGCAACAACTGAAAAAAGCTCATGAATGCAAAAGAGAGGTACTTCTTTTGCTCTAATTCCAAGCCTCTCCAACGAAAAGTACCTTTGCATCAATGGAGAATTGAACATTTTCAATCAAGAAATGCCAACATAACCAGCAATTAACAAAGTTTTCTTGTAGGGATATGCCAATTTATGTGCTTGAATATTTAAATGCTCCATGCATCATCATCACGTGAGCAACACATCCACAAGTACCCTCTTCCTCCAACATGTACCTCTAGGTGCACAAGGAACAACGGTATTGCCATATCACATAGATTGGCAGAGACCTTGCCCTATGTTGAATTCAACACCCTTCATTTTTTTTTTCCTGAACAATGCCAACAAATCCTAGCCCTGAAATCCTTGAGGAATAACTTGACGTAGTTTACTCATTCTGACCTCTATGCATTTACAATACGTCGAGCTTGTTATTGACCAGCGGTACATTTACAATTTTTTGTAATGTCGACCAAAGAGGTGTGATTAGATAATTTAAATTTTCACTAATTTAAGGAGGTGGGTTCTAGGAGATAGTCATATTCAAATGGATAAATTGTTAGGCAATTTAACAAGTAGACAATTTTCATATCCTTAATTTTAAGTGGGAAAAAGTAGGCACATGGTGAGAGCGGGTTGTGTCACGCCCCAACATTACCCCTCCGATGCCATGGAGCGGGGACCGGGGAACATTCGAGGGCTGGAGGGGCAGTTTTGATAGCAGATAAGGAAGGTCCACACTCCCCAATCCCACAACGGCAGCCTCCCACGACACGGCGGGAGCGGGCCATGTCACGCCCCTCCCCTGCACGTATTGTGCTTATTGCAACCCCTACACTGGGTGGGGGTTGGTTGTTGGTTGTTGGGTGTTCATCCAAAAGGAGCAGCTATGGCTTCCCCTTTACCTACACATGCTTTCGACTTCTTTTCTTTTTCTCTTTTCGATCGAAGATGAAAGTAGTGTTTTTAGAAATTTTTGGTCCATGTCTACATAGCCCCCATCATACATGGCATTCCCCACTAATCCATCCTAACATACTAGAATAGAATCTGAAACTTGAGAACTAGACTAATGGGAACCTGTAGGTTTCAGATTCCAAGGTATGCAAGATAAATTCTATGTTCTAAAAAATAAGGAACTTCTTTTGAGAGGTAGATTTCAAGATCTTAGTTGGAGGAACCTGGAATCTAAAACCTATAACCTATAAACTAGAACCTAAAATAAGTTTTAATATTTTTCTTGGTTCATATCTTCACACGATATTATGATATTTGCTACTGTTTGATAATGAGTGTATAATCTAGAAACACTAGTTTAAACTTCAATTCTATGACTGAGACTTTTGATTTATTAATATTCATATTTTTTGTGTGTTTTTATGATCAGTAAATTATAATTGCAAGTAATAGTTATTAATGATTTTAATTCATTACAATCATTTGATTAATAATATAGGTGGAAGCAACCCTAAAACCAATCATGAAACCTGTTACATGGTAAGTTCAACATCTAGGGAATGTACAATACGTTCAAGGTTTCAAAAATTGAGAAACTTGTTCCAACGGATAGGCTCCAAATTCCCTATGAAATCTACATGGAACTTGGAACCGCTCACCCATAATGGTACTCTCTAGTTCACCCTTGCCACTTTGAATTCCTCAATATTGCCAACATACTTTTTCCAAAATTAGTTAGAAACCCTACCCAAGTAGTAGTGGCAAGTAATTTCTTTATTTTTGTTCTTTTAGACGACAATCTTGCGGAAAATTACAAGTATAGAACCTACAGGCAAGTTGCAATCTACAAAATAAATCAATTTATCAACTCTACAAATGAATTTATTAGTATACTTATAATTTCACAAGAAGAGAGCATAAATAAAATGGAACCATCTAATGAGAAGCAGTACTAAGATATTCTCATATGATTAAAAGCAATATTGATTTATTAACATGATTTTAGACTGACGCTGACTAACTGTTGACCCAACAAAATTAGAAAACTTGTTTTTCAATTTTGTTCATTGTGGAGTATATGTAATCCTATTTGTTCTGCATTTGTAGTAGGAATAATAAAGAGTTTTGTACGCACGCCTATGTTCTCGAGAATGGATGAACAGAAGGTGAGACTTGAAGGACTAATAACAGAATTAGCTAATTATTGGTGGAATGACGGTAATATAGTGGTCACACATGGTTCGGGTCAATAAGATGATACAAGAAATCATTTGAAATGGCTTTCTTATGTCAAATTTTTAGAATGTGTTGGCCCTAATGAATACTCTTCATTAGAATGACAAGCAATATTAGATCGCCTATGGGAGGTCAACGTGGTCCTAAATTATAAAAAACTTGTAGTGACTTTTGTGAGAGAATACTATAAAATTGAGGCAACAACTTCAACCCTCAAGTCGAGTGTTACTTAATGCAGAATGAATGTGCCTTGGAGGAGACATAAAGGCTCTTTGAAGGTCTTTCTGTGGTTGCCTAATGTGCCTTTAGAATTTTTAGAGGAATTTACTATGAGATTAGGAAAAAACTTTCCAGTTTATGAGTTAAATAAGTATCTATGAATTTATTTGTTATTTTTCTTAGGTTGGTTTAAGATGTTTTAGGCATAAATATATTTTTCTATTTTGATGTAGATATTTTTTACATGAATATATTATTTCTTGTAAATGGCATGTTTAGTTAATGAAAGTTTAATATTATCTACTATTGTAAATTATTATGTTAATTTACAATTATTTGTGGGAATTCAAGAAAATTTTGATGACTCTGGTGAATTTATTTGTGCATAAATGATTATATTAATAATAATGTCAAGTTAGGATTTTTGGAAACAACGTGACCTTTCAACTCAAAAATCTTATTTGATCTTATTCATTAACATGATTTGTTTATACAAAATAGATGCATAAATGTTATGCATTAATAATTCGTGCATGTGTCTGATTTGTTCATAAGTTTTAGCAATTTAGAGCATAGTCGTTGAGTTGAACAAATGGGAGAAATTAAACGGGAATAATTATGAGATGTTAAAAATGAAAATTCATTATGTTCTAATAAAGCAAGAAGCACTAAAAGCTCTTAACCAAGTTATGGAAGAACTTGATTATGCCGTGCACCACCTTGAGCTAGCAAAGGATCGCCTCATGGCGAATGAGTGGGAAACAGGTATTTGTTGTGCTGATTTTAACACGGAAGGAGCTTTGAGCTCAAGCGCAGGAGTATTAATTCGTTCAAAAGGTGAAAATGCAAGGGATTGAGTCTTTCAAGCAAGAAACCAATAGTTAACCAATATAAGAGAGGAAAACGTCATCGAGTAAAGAGAATGTCAAAGGTGATGTGTTACAACTATAGCAAAAAGGCTCATTATGCTTGCGACTGTCGTAAGCCAAAGAAGGTGAACATCCTTTGTATTATTGAGAAGTTTACTTATGTATCGAGTTATGTATTCTTAATTGAATTTAATCATTTAAGGACTGTAGATTCGGGAGCAAAAGACTATATAGTGAAGGATAGAGTATCTTTGATGGAATTCCGACTGGATCGAAATAGAACTATGTAGGAAAGAACTCTAGAACTGAAGTAAAAATGAATAACACATATCAATTAAATATGTGTGGTGAACACATTTTATTCTTACATGATATATTATATGCTCTGAAAACTTGTCGGAATTTAATATCTGTATTAGTGTTGGTAAAACTTTGTTTCAATTTAAACTTCCATAATAATGGTGTTGATTTGTATTTGAATACAAATTATTATAGTTGGTTTTATTGTAATAAATGTTGACTATAGTAATATCAATGTTTGTTATTCCATCTTCATATCTTCTAATTCATATGATAATGATATGAATGTGTGACATGTTAGACTTGATTATATTGGTTAATAATATATGAATAGACTAGTCAAATAAGGCTTGTTGGGTAATATTAAAAAAGTCAATTTGTTCATATGTGAGCATTGTCTAGTAGGAAAATGATAAATAAATAATTTGGAAAAGATACAAGAGCTGAATTTCCTTTTATAGTGTCAGAGGAAGGCATGTGGCTGTTTATTTTATCATGTTTATAGATAATTATATTTGATTCAGACAAATCTATTTGATTTCTTTTAAATTTAAAGCACTGAGTTGTTTTAAGAAATTTATGGGCTTAGTAGAAAATCAATTATATAAGAAAATAAAAATTAAGAGTCGATTAAGGTTGAGAAAATCTATATGATGAGTTCAAAAATTTATGTGAAGAAAAATTAATAGAAATACATTTGTCTATTCCTTATACTTCTCAACAAAATGGTGTTGCGGAATGGAGAAACAGAACTTTATTGGAAATAATTAGGTCTATGATAGTGTATATTAACTTATTTATCACCTTTTGGGGTAATGTTTTGTTAACTACTACTTATATATTTTACCGTATGCCTTCTAAATTAGTCACTTTCACTCTATATAACTATGGACAAATAGAAAATCCGACTTAAGTTTTCTTAAACGGTGGGGTTATATTGCCTATACTCACGAACTCTCTCACAAGTATGAGAATTTAGATCCTAAAGGCAAGGACAATATTTTCATAAGATACTCTGAATGCTCAAAAGAATACATGTTTACAAGCGAGTAGAAAAGTGAAAGTATAACTAAATTTAAATCATGAGATGCTACATTCTTAGAGAATGAACTTCCTAAGAAGGCTAAAATAGGTGAGGCTTACTTATTATTTGAAATCTTGGATCAAGATAATGAACTTAATAGAGTTCATCCAAGTAGTAGTATTATGAGAAATGATAAATTAAATTCGACTTAGTCTCAATTACAACCATATGATGATGTGATATCATCATTTTCCAATCTTAGTGGAAGCATAATAGAGAATAATGTGTAAAGTATACAATATTTCGTATAATGAGCAAGTCGCAAAAGTATTCTTCATTGGTATTTTGACATTGAAGGGGAAACTTTTATGATTGCTTCACAAGATGAAGATGAGTCAATGAATGTAAACGAGACTCTAAATTGCTCTAATAAGGAAAAATGGATGCATGCAAAGGAAAATTAAATAAAGTCAATGAAGTCAAATTATATTTGAAAACTTGTTAATTTTTCAAAAGGACAGAAAACCATTGGGAACAATTGGGTATTCAAAATAAAGAGCAAAAATGATGGCTCAATAGAGAGATATAATGCTCATATTGTGGCGAATTGGTATAATCAACAGAAAAGAATTGATTATGAGGAAATGTTTTCTCCTATAATAAGATTGACCTCAATTCACCTTATTCTGGTAATAGTAGCTAGTATGGATCTTGAGTTACATCAAATGGATATAAAAATTACTTTTCTCAATGGAAAACTTAAAAAGGAAATTTATATGAAGCAACCGGTTAGTTTCATTTTGAAAGGCCAAGGACAAAAGGTATGCCGACTTTTAAGATTAATATATGGCCTTAAGTAGTCACCAAGATAATGGTATATATGTTTTCATAATATCAAAATGGTATATGATTTCATAATGATTGATGATGATCTATTGTGTATATAATTTGTGATCATATCATTATATATTGATAATATATTGATTGTAGGAAATAATATAGAGTTTGTTAATACCGTTAAGAGTTGGTTATCTTCTAATTTTGAGATGAAAGACACAATTGAGGCTATATACATTCTTCAAGTTAATATTTAAAGGGATTGTTCAAATAGATTGTTGTTTCTTTTGCAAGAGATCTATCTAAACAAGGTTCTTGAACGATTTTGTATGTAAGATTACAAGCCCATAGATACTCTTATTGCAAATGGTGAAGGATTTAGTTGTAAATTTTGTCTAAAGACTTCACAAGCTAATGAACAAATGCAACGTGTTCCTTATGCTAGTACTATTTGAAGTTTAATGTACATTATAATGTATACAAGACCTGACATATATTTTGCAATTTAGAATGGTAAGTAGATACCAATTCAATCTAGGTAAAACATATTGAAAAGTTGTTAGAAGAATACTAAGGTATCTGAAGGAAACTGTTAATTATACGTTGAGTTATCAAGGACTGTAGCTTGAAGGCTGCTCAGATGTTGATTAAGAAGGAGATTTAAATGAAAGGAAGTCTACTTCTGGATTTGTTTTTTTACTAAATAATGACACTATATCTTGGAGCAATAAGAAACAAACTTATATAGCTTTGTCCACAATAAAGCTAAGTTCGTGACATGGCAGCAATACAAGAGAGTATTTGGCTTAAGAGATTTTTATATCATTTATGTGTTATCAAGGATGCTATAAACTCATGTTGGTTAACTGTAATAGCCAAGCAGCAATAACATATACCAATGATCCAAAATATCATGACAAGACTCAATATATAGATACCAAATATAATTTTGTCAAATATATGATTACATGAAAAGATATAAACTTGTAGTACATATCTATGCATAGAATGATAACATATTGTATGGCGAAACCAATACCAAGAGATGTGTTCTACGGCCATATAAAATCACTAGGACTGCATAGAGACTGATGTACTAAATATTATAATTTTCCTATCTGTTCACATTTAATGAAATTGCCTTTCATTATTAATGCCTATGAGTTTTGTTTGATGTATGTGAATTTCGATGCTTAGTGCATCATATAAAATTGAAAAAATATGTTAGACAGATAAGAGATTAGCCCACTCACACGGGTAATCGCCTCTATTTATTATGTGATAGATAGAAATAAGATGGTTTTAAGCTTATTATTTAAGCGATAATTGAGAGCTTAAGCTTAAGATATAGATGTCACCTTAACTAAGTGTTAAGATGATGACCTAATATTTACTATGCCTGAAAGTAAAATAATCCACATATTTTACTTTATTTATATTTATCTTTGATGCCAAATGTGAGTTCTGATGGATTTTGAGGAAGTAGATACATGAATTCAAGTTAGATATTAGTAATTGTACTGTGAATAGTACATTCCCTAGCCTAATGCTACAGTAAAAGTGAACAGTGATTTGGTTCATCTGTACGGTATTGAAATTGAAGACATATGCTTCATGGGAAATGACTTAATATCATAGAATGTATTTTATACTACTGATGCATGAAATGACCTATAACAGTAGCAAAAGTTTTGATCTCAATTTTTATGTCGTGTGAGATTCTTGAGAAAAATAGTTCTTCAATTAAGTGTCATCATGACTCTTAATTATTTTCAAGATTTCTATTCAATATTTGCTATATTAAAATGTTGCCAATAATTATTAATTAATTCGATCTAATGTGACATTTTTAGAAAAGTAAGTTGAATTGAAATTGAGAGTTTCAATAAAAAAAAGAATAAGAAAGATCAAGTTTGGAGAATCACATTCTTGTTTTGTATTCACTAGTCGACCAATTATGATTATTTTTGAAGATAATCATAATTGTGAATATAATATGTTATTATTAAAAAGAGATAAAAAAAGATACAAATGCGATCGATTGATTTAGGGTACTATATACTATATCTACTAAAAAATGTGATGCCTATTTTGAGCCGCTAAGTACAAGTGAGAGATGATTAGTTTTTTATTTGATGAGCCAAGTCAGGCCTATTCACCCATGTTAGGCCAAACTCAGCCCATAAGAAAAGGGCCCATGAGAGGAAAATGTCAGTTATTTTTTTAAGTGAAAGTAATTGCAACATATAAGTGAAAAAGGAGGAACGTTGGAAGTATGTATGATACAATACATTCTTTTTCTCTCTTTGAGATAACAATATACTCCCTCTTGAAAAACGAAACTCCAATGCTTCAATCAATTCTTCTAAGATTGTAACAAGTGCTTAATCTATGACAAATAAGATATGTCCATCTTCATGATATACCTTTTGATTGGTGTTAGATGTTTCCCGAGTCTGTTTCCACTTTTTTTTTCGGTATTTGATCGTTTGAGTATAGTTCATTTTTCAGGAATCCATTTCCAATAGTTACCATCTCCGCTCCCAGAAGGGTCAACACAAATATATCAGATAACTCAGAAAAACTAGAAACATAGAAACTTTAACTATAATCATTGTTTTGCAACTTAACATTGATACAAATACCTTTTTTTTTAGCTATTTTCCTTCACTCCATCTGACTCCCAAAGATATCATCAATTTCCTGCTGCACAAAAGATAAAATTGTGAGAAATCAAACAGATAAAAGGGCTCTACCATCATCAAAGAGAAAAAGCGGTTGCAAAAGAGGTTATCAAGTTTGGACATAAAAAAGCTCCTGCCATGAGAAAATCACTCATAGCTCGATCGAAAATCCAAGGATCGTGTACTAGTCTGTCGTCGGAAAATTCTAAGACACCTGCCAACTAAAGCACGTATACAATAACTACCACTGAAATTACAATTGCCACGAAGCTCTCATACTTTGATTTTCAGGAATTTCCTGACACTGTACACTTTCTGCTATAATATTTCTAGCGAAGAGCCAGTTTTTAACTACTAGTTTTCTACTGAAACCAATATGCTTGTTCAAAGAGCACAAGAGACGTCTTTATTTAATTTGAATGAATTAAGAGTCAAATTCGAATTATAGGCAAATGAAAAAAATCCTATACTTTGCTTGAAAAGTAGACATAGGAAAGCTAACCAAGAACTTTCAGTTACCTGAAGAAGATATATAAGTGTTGAGTTTCTAAATGGTACATGCTCCTCCTCCTTGACCAAAGCAAATATGACATTGCTTAAGGACGATGAACTCTTGTTAATAGCCTAAATTCCACAGGAAGGGGAAAACAATAGCTCATACAACATATTCAAAAGACAAGAAACTATAATCATGTTGAAAGAGATATGTACTTGAGTTTCCTGCCGATCATTGAAGTTCAAGACCCCTTGCACTTCTGCTCGATGCTCTATCAGATCACGGGTCAAGTTCAAGGTCACAATATATGTTGCAAGACACCCAAGCACACATATATGTACACACACAGAATAGGGGGAAAGGAGGAGAGAACATACCTCATTTACACCGGAAAATACTCGAGTAAAAACAAAATGACTTCTTGATGCATGCTCTCGTTCATCTGGGTCTTGCCTATGGATTTGAAAAGAGGTTTATACCCTAGATAATTGCCTCTATACTGCACATTACTACATTATATTTTTTTCCCAAAAAAAAAAAAGAAGAAGAAAGAAATAGTTAAGCCTATCTGCTGCATGCTTTGGCTTCGCGTACTCTTTAGCTATCTATATCGGACTTAAATAATATAGACAATTGCACTCATTTAAAAAAAACTTGACCAAAAGATTCGATTCAACAGGGTAGACACTCTCTTCCTCCCCTCTTATGCCATACCTTCAAAAGTCATATAAATTTTCGCGTATAAATCACTTTCAATTTTGAAAAACACGATATAAAAAATGACCAGAAAGACCTCGGGCAAAATCTATGTGCTTTCGTAAGTTAGATAATAATAATGGCGGTCATTTTTAAAATATATATATTTATACATACATAGGCAAATAAATAGATGTGACATGTGGACAATCCAACATGTATGGGCTTCAAATATGGATTTCATACATGTCAAATCATTAGAGGACACATTATTTCTTCCCGTATCACCGCATGACTGACCATGAGGGTTAATACCTTGAAAATTTTTAAATTGCTACATTTATGACAAATTTACCAAAAACTAATTTTTTGATAATCAAAAACCCTAAATTGATATACCTTTGACAAATTTATGCTAAACTGATATACTTGTGATAAATTTATCATCCGTTAAATTTTATTATCTAATTTCTTAGTTGGATGACATATGACAGTTGACTGGTATACTAGTTTGAGATTTTATTCTCCCTTTATTACATTTTTACAATTTTTATAGTTTTTTGTGATAAGGAAAATTATCAAAACCTTTTGCAATTATGTCAATTCAATCTTTTCGGCCGAATTTGGTCGATCGGTGCTAATGTGGATGCCGACTGGCACTAGCGCACAATATTTTAATATTATTTTATTTTTTCAAACTTTTTTTTATTAATTTTTTAATCTCTTCTTTTTTGTCCTTTTTCTTTTTCTCTCTTTTTCTTTTTTCTCCCCTCCTTCCTTCTTTTGACAACTAACTGACCAAGGGAGAGGGCAAGTCGTTGGACTAAAGCAGTTGGCTAGGCCCAACTAAGGGTGAGCTCGCCTTGCCATCGTTGGACGAGGGTCACCTAGCCACCGGCGAGGTAAGCTCTTGTCGGACCGGGTGGGGGCGAGCCCCTTCGTCGAATCCACTAGTGAGGCTAGCCCCCGTTGGATTTGGTGAGCGCTCACCTCGCTAGTAGGTGGGCAGCCCTCGCCTAGATCCGACAATGACTTGCCTTATTGGTGGTTGGGCAGCCCTTGCCCGGGGACAGTGGGTTGAGCTCACTGATCCATTGGCAAGGCTTACCTTCGCCTAGATCTAGTGAGTGCTTACTTTGTTGGTGGCTGGGCGGCCCTTGCCTAGCGATGGTGGGGCTAGCTTGCCCTTAGTTGAGCTTGGTTAGCTACTTTAGTCTAGCGACTAGCCAGTGGGGAGGGCCAGTCACCAAAAGGAGGGAGGAGAGAAGAAAAAGAAAAAAGAGAGAAAAAAGAAAATGTTAAAAAATTTGAAAAAATAAAATAATATTAAAATATTGTCTGCTAGCATCGGTCATCATCCAAGTCAATGCAGGCTAGCCAATTTTGGTTGGAAAGACTGAATTGATATAATTATAAAAGGTTTAGGACTTCATTAGCCAAAAAAAATAAGTTTATGACTAAATCGACACAATTTCAATGAATTTATGAATTTTTTTGGTAATTTTTCCTTTTGTAATATTAATCCAATTTAATGGGGGTTATATTTCTCACAACTATATTAGTTTGAGGTTTTTGACTGTCAAACAAATTAGTTAGGAGTAAATTTATAACAAGTGTACTAGTTTGAGATTTTTTGTGGTCATTTGGGGTAATTTTATTAGAGGTGTATCAGTTTAGGTTTTATTTTTTTATTGTAAAAAAATTATTTTGGGGTATTTTGTCACACATGTACCAGTTTTTTTTTGTTGTTGATTTTTTAAGGTATTAACCCTTTAATGAATGTTTTACCAAAAAAAAAAACCTTTAATGAATGCTATCATATAGTATATATTAATTTTTTAGAGCACAGGGACGCACATATGAAATCTGCAGCCATGCTATGACATAAAGAGCTGAGAATCATTTCTCTCAATAACATCACTTGAAAATTTAGAGTTTCCTTTGATATCTTTGGAACCACACGTCTCTAATTACTCGCATAAAAGCGAGTGTCTTTCGCATCCGCATCTAAATAGTTCATTTTCTCTCCTACCTAGGATCTTGAGGTTGCTCCTCACTAAAGATGATTGAGTCCTTTTCAAAATCAAAGCCTTTCTTCAAATTGAACCCACATCCGGGAACGGGCCTACATGATAATTCTATAATAATAGAGTTATTTTACTTATTTTAGGTAACAAATACGATACTTTATAATGCAATATTCATTAGAAAATATTAGGATTTCCTCATATTTACCTAAATCTTCCTTATTTATGCAGAATGATGCGATATTAAGAAAATGAGGAAAAAAGGGCAAAAAGAAGGAAAGGAAAATTCTGTGATTCAAGAATTCAAATCAAAAAGTGTTGGAAGATATCAAAGGAGAGATTTTGCGATTTATTCCCTGATTGTATGTGGAAAAAAAAAAAGCAATTGCCTTGTGTTAAGATTCTTGGATATATCCTCTAAATAAGATAACATTGAGAGTTTGGGGGGACAACAAATTTTTTTTTTTTTCAGATCGTTGTTCATTATTCTAGGAGCTTTTTAAGTATATTTGAAGAGAAGAAAAAGTAGTGATATAATTTTTATTCTTTGATTAAGGATATTTGGCTTAATTTATATTTTCATTTCTTCTTTTACTATGTTCTAACTTTCTTTTGTTAGGGCTACAATCTAGCTTGACCATGATGATATATAATAGGAAAAGGGAACGCACCAATAAGACAGACAATGCTAAAGAGACTTTAGGACTGTTCATTTCCAACTAAATGGAAAAAATAAAAAAGCAATAATCGCTCATATAAAAAAAAAAACAATTATTTATAGAGCAGTAGTCGCGGTTGAATGAAAGGATATTTGGAAGTGGCCACGGTGCCAGGCAGAGGTGATTATTGGCTGGGCTTTGATCAAATATTAAGATCGCACTTAATTCCTTAGTCGAGCTCCTTCATCCTAATACCTACAAATTTGTAGATAAGGTCTCGCCTTTTCGACCAAATGCCATTGCGCGAGCCCATCTCATAGCGTCTTCAGTCCCTTGTGACTCCTATCCGGTCAAGAAAGGCTTGTGGGCCATCATGCAGACGATTGGGTCGAGCTTGGGAATCAGACTTTGATGATGCTATTAGAATGAAAACGCGTGGTTTCATTTGTGATATCACTAAGTATTATTGGTTAATGTCATAGCGATTAAATGTGCTATTTTCAAGTATCATGTTTAGAATTAGGAGTAATCTTAGAAATGAGGTATTTAGCCATATCCCAGCCCCAAGCACCTGTTGAGGATGTGGAAATTGAATGCACCAAAATCGGAAATGCATCAAATTGAATAATAATAATAATTAAATATCATAATCCTTGCAAGCACTGCGTTTTTTTTTTTTTTAAATTATATAAGTAAATCAAGATTGCCTTATAAGCTCCACCTAACTTCAACCTATATATTTCTGACCTTAATCTGTGACATGTGAATACTCCTACTAGAATTATAAGATACACGAGTAAAGGACCATGCACCCATCTTGATAGGTTTTTTTTTTTGGCAAACCAATAAGAACGGGTGACGGGCATCTACAACTTCTCCTGTGTAATTATAAGAGTTCCACACCGGCAATAAAAATGCCTCATAACTTAAGGATGGTATGGGGCGGGAGGAATCCATGCCCAACGTGGATTGCCTTGAAAGGGGCGAAATTATCCCTACGAAAATGCCCCCGTAAGAGTCGAGCTAGAGTTATCCCATGCCATGGCACAGTCAAACCTATGCTGCAAACGAACCACAGCTAACCCCTAAGGTCGAGAAGCATTCCGGAATTGTGACTGGAGATGTCCCTCAAACCCCTTAAAAATAAACTCTATTATACCAGCTGGTTAGAAAAAGATTAAAGACTACGTTACCAGGCCAGCCATGGTAATCGTTAGTATGTTTATAACACGGAATCGCAAATTCGAGGACGTCTTCCAAAGCAACAAACGATCTTGACTAGATCACAGAGTATCCAAGAAACATCAGTCGAACCTGGGGACGGTTCAGGGAAATGATAAGGCCAGGCTTGGATAATAACCAAGACCTGGATGGCCGGCCGGCCGGCCATCATGTGATAATATTTTATCAATGTTACTTTGCCTCGTCCAACATACGTCCTTTACTCCAGGTTTCCAACACTTTATCTCGCCGAAATTTCAACAATTTTCTATCTCTACTAGCATCTTCAATGAGTTTTCCTTAACATGGATATGTAGGGGAAAATCGCACTAGGATTATCTGTATTGGCGACACATCATACTAATTATATCCTGCCACCTCGTCCCATATAAATAAGTTCGTGACTTCTATTTATAAGTACCCAATTACATTTGAATATCAATTATGCTGGTGAGTATCGACGTTTGTAGATATTGAGGATAACAGGGAGATGGAGATTGAATGTGAGGCCGCTGCTGGATGACGCCATTGATGCCCTCTCCTATCGTGCTCCAGCGAGACGCGCTGCTTGTCCTTCAACCTTAGAGCAATGTGTTTATCTGCAGAGAGTAGAGTTTTGCTATTTTTTGGCTAAAGTGCAGAGAGTGGAGCTTTGAGGCGGAGGGGAGAGAGAGAAGGAGAGCGTGTCAGAGAGCAAGGCACCACGAATCTCACTTGATTTTCGAGATTCAATAGAGCATGAGTTTGAACGAGTACTCAGTAGCTTGCTGAGGATTAAAAGGAAAGTTAGGGCCGTCGGAGGAGCATTTGACTTGTTGAACCGTATTTAAACGGATGGGTCATATTTCGAAGCTCAATTATAGTCCTCCTCGACTTATAGAACATTAACTTTTGTCAAATGATTATAGTGTACAAATATTGGTCCACTCCATCTATAATTGAGGTAGCATAATAAGACATTCTTAAATATCGAATATCTCCTGTTTATTTAAATTTAAATAAACTTTATCTTTTGGTAAAGCTACAAAATTTGATCAAATTAGCTAAAAGATTTATAACCCAATTCAATTCTATACATAGAGTAATCCAACAATTTCTTGAGAGACATGGGATTAGCTTGAGTTTCTTTTCATCTATTTTCTTTTCTTTTGCTGACTACTTGTTAAATTATATCTAGAGTTTAAATCTGTGTGATGAATTTCCAAAATCAACTTTCTTATTTGAATTAGAGTTTATCTTGAAAAGAATATTAATGTGATAAGAGTTGTTTTTCTAATTTATGGAAAGTCTTCGTTTGTTGGTCGAGAAAGTCCAAATCTTTTATCCATGATTTGACGGCGTGAGAGTGAACCTCTTCAGAGACGTGTAGTAAAAATAACAAAGATGGAGATGGCAAGATACGGTGACTAGATTCTAAATTGAAAAAGAAAAGACAAAAGAAAAAAAAGAGGGAATTTATTACTTTAAATTTCAATTGAAAGATTAAGGATAGATTTGTCCTTTTTGTAAATGGAGTGGATTTATAGTCCTTTTAGGAAGTGAAAATGGCACCAGTTGAAACGATTTTTTCAAGAATTCTTTTAAATATGATTGTATTTTGTGAATAATATGAAAGTAGTATTTTGATATCTGTTACAAAAAAATTATAAAAAATGCATAGGAGAAAACATCCATAATACAATCTTATGTCTATAATTCGAGTGTTGGACATTGGGGATTGGGTGCATGAGATGAAGCCTGCCTATTAGTGATGCGAGCCCGGTTGTCTAGATCATGAGACTAGCCTTAGTGGACTCAATGCTGGCCTTGGGTGACCTAATCTCAATTGTTAGGAAGCACTAGGTCCCCACCAAGCCTAGCCTAGCCGAACTTGGGGTTACGAATAAAAGAACGAATTAACTCGGAGTTCACAAATGATTGGGAAGTCAAGAAATTTCCAACTCAAGAATTAGAAGCTATCTATTCAAATCCTACTAATTTCATAAAAACTATGTTGATTTGGGCCACCTACATACACTCTTCACCTAGATTGACTGACTTATTGAAATCGCAAGGTCTTTTTTGAGTCTCTAAGTAGCAGCATGTCCATACAAACATTTTCTAATATTGGAGATAATAATCCACAAAGCGTCAAGACTCAAATGGAGAAAGTTATCTGAGGCTTCTTTGCTAGGAAGGGCGGCTCAAACTTCAAACCAGAGGGAGGTCGAGGTGTTGTGTAATTCAATGCGCTTAAGTGTTCTCTCCAATTAGATTTTGATATCTGGATCATAAAAACGGTCAAGCCAAGATGCGGATGTTATTCATGTGGAGTGTTCCTACGAGAGTGTATAATTTTTTCCAAAATTCTCATTCTCTAAAGACAAGCTCTAATTTCATAGCAAAATAGAGCTAAGAGAAGAAAGGAAAACAAAGAAAAGATAGAAATTTGAGCAACAGGATAAGGACAGATAGTGAATGTATGATCAATGGCTCTGCATACCTGAGCATTTGAAAGGAAAATCATCTATTCTTGTTGGGATCTCTTCTGTCTTGTAAAGGAAGCAATCTTGATACAGCAATTCGACTTTTCCTTTGAGCCCGATCATTCATAAACCCACGGTATACATTGAAAGGATTAGTGGATTACGAAAAGATTAGTATGATGAAAGAAAATCAGATTCAAAAAATTGAACATGTCATCGCATTTCACTATGTAAGCAAGAAAGTGGGTACGAAGATCGACCATTCCATCAAATTTCCCTAATTTAGCAACCCAAGTTTCAATTCTCTAGAGGATTGCTGTAGCTAATAGCTGTAACTTTACAATTGACCAATTCAACGTGAAAGGAGTCCATTTGGACCTCTCTCATTGGCCGTTGCTAACCCCAAACTCTCTCTCTCTCTCTCTCTCTCTCTCTCTCCCTCCTCTTGTCATCTTCCCTGCGCGTCACTCTTTCGGCCGAGGGCATTGGCATAGGAGGACGAAATGTGCCGAGCTGTCGAAATGTGCTCAACCTGTTTTTTGACCAGATTACTCGAAGAGCTCGGCTCCTGCCCATCCTCCTTCACCGGTTCTGACCTTCGACATAAACACGGAACTCCCTCCTTCCTGCTCGGCATCATGGCTTAAGGTCCTGAAGCGACTAGGTCTCGCTCAAAATCTGTTCATTGGCCGCGACTCCAATCCTTAATGGCAATTGAAGCTTCTGTTGTTGTTCCAGTTCCAGCTGCTAGTCGCGGCGTCGGTTCAGTCCATCAACAACGGAACACTCTTACCCTGTCGTACTCTTTTTTTTTTTTTGGGTGAAGGGGAAGAGCTGGCATAGCATGTTTTAGATTAGGATCCAATCAACTTCTTCCGAGTCTATGTTAGCAGTTAGACATATCCCTGAGATGGTTGATGATCAGTTTTGTTTTCAAGACTAGGCACGAAACTGGTTCGATAAAATGGGTCTGAGGTTTGGCCGTGCAATGCTCTTTACTGTTGTTCAATCTGAAGACGTGTTTTAATACGATTTACATGGCATAAATTGATGTACTAGCTATTAAACCCATAATGAGAATACCAAGAGTTTTTTGACTTCATGTCCTCTCTGTCTGATGCATGGTGTCTTCAAGGATGGCCTTCTCATGGGGGTTATTGATGAGGAACTGAGCATGAGTCATGGATATGCATATTGAGGAATCTTTGGCCAATGAAGGTCCGATGGCCTTTGACATGGTGGTGGCGGTGTAGGTCCGATGGAGGGGGTCAAGCATCCTCTGGAAGGGAATATTTATGGAAGAGAGGAGAATTCGCTCTAGAGTTCTCCCCGCTCATTGTTCTCATCGACTTGCGGCTAGCGGCAACTCTTCCTTAGCACGGCCAATAGTGCACAAACACCGAATGGGTTAGCGTCCTCTCCTCAATCCATGCTCGCCATAAGTTCGAGGAAATGCCTGAACTAAATCCGTTCGAGTTAGTCTGGAATTTTTTTTTTTTTTCCTGAGGCTACATGAAGGTGTTTTGTATGGTATAAGGTTTCCATTACGTGTTTATTTTTGGTCAGGTTTCATTCTTAACAAGCTCATAACTCCCCAAGTTTTTTGGTTGCCTTTTGTTGCCTTTTGCCTTGTTCTTGTCGGTATGTGTCTTTGAATGTTTTCTGGATATTGCAATGTGACTGCGAGCACAAGTCTTGGGCGAATGGTGGTGGTTGAATGAGGTGGCAGCGGCACCAGCGTGGTGACTGGGGATAGCCAAAGACGAGCTGCTACAGAGCTACTCGTTGCCGCTCTTCGCTGGCCGTCCCGATGTGGGCGATGGTGGACGGCTGGCTTGGAGGAGACGACACCCTGAGGGGTAGTGACCAAAAGAGTTGGCTAATTTGGCCTAGTTAGGGTGGGTGGAGGAGGGTCTGGGGCAGATGGTGGCATCGTGACGGTAACAAAAGGCAATCGAATCATGATAGATGCTCATTTTGGGACACTACTATTGCGGCAGTCATGGTTGTCCCTTTTTTGATCTCATGGATTTGGTTCCACTGTTTTGAGTTTTCTTTCCTTTCATTATCCTAGGCACTCATTAAAACATTTAGTTGCATATCTTGATTTTTTATTTTTATTTTTGGTCTTGTCTTTATTAAAATTTTCCCTTTATTTCTGCATCCACTCTAGGAGAAGCTTTGCGAAGCAAATACGTGGTTGAGATCAGGGCTTGCAACTGATGTTGTATCTCTTTTATTTGAGATAAGGATTGCAACTAGAATGGATGACTTTGGGACTAGTGTGCGAACTGCAAACATGCCTTCAGTCATGGCAGCTATTGCAGCAGGGGGGAAATCACCGGCATGAGAAATTTATTTGACCGCATTGGTGGATTTCAAACAGGCAATATAGCTCAAGGTTTTAGATTGGGCATTTATTTTCAGAGATTAAAGTCAGAGTGTTTACTCAGTAGATGTCGGCCGAGAATGATTCATTTAACAAGATGTTTTAAAACATCCATTTATTTTGCAAAAATATAAAATTTTATAAAAAAGGTAAAAAGCAAAAAAATATAAATAAAAAAATAATAAAAAATGATGATTCGGTCGTCTAAGCCCGTTCGCCCGTCCTATCTTCGTTTCTTTCTTTTTTAGGTCCATGTTCATTACTTTTGTTTTGAGCCCATGAAATCATAAAAGGGGCCCGGCCTAATATCACTTCTTCCCTTTGTTTGCACGAACCAGCATCTGCGAGGAAAAAACCGCCACAAGAGTGACGCGAGAAAAGCTGGGGCAGAGGGGAGGGCTGGCTGGCGTTAGTGATAAGGACGCGTAACGGAAAAGATTCGCAAAGGGGGAGGAGACGAGTTTTTTGCGGAGGGGCTGGTTTTGATATAGATATACTCCTCATTTTTATCTTGATTTTTGCGTAACCTACATTCTGCTAATAATATTTAAGAGAAGAGACTCGGTGATTTCAGAGATGAGGAGAAGAAGTAATGAGATAGCTTTAATTGTTTCATTTTTGTCTACAGGATCTTCACTCAAAATCAAGCGTAGACGGTTTTTCTCAACTTTTGTGCTTTCTCTGCTGGTGTCCTGCCTATATCTCAACTGCAGATGCCATGGAGACCGGTGTTTTTATTTGGATTCAATCGGTCTTTGCTGCGCCTCAACTTGTACCTCTTGTTTTAGCTGGATTTGTTGATGCAAAACGTGGTCTTTTTTGCATCTGAAGCAGGGTAAAGGGGAGTTGCTGCCAGACTTGGCCTCACTTGGCCGTGGGGAAACTAGGAGTTCAGCCTGAAAGTGATCTTGTTGAACAGATTGTTGCTCGCAGACTGGCTCGGTTTCTTTCTTGACCGCTTTGAGGTAAGGATGGTTAACTAGATTTTTGTGGAAAATATTGATGATGATGGCAGCACTTTAAATTGTTAGAGAGGTCAGAGTTAAATGCATGGTGATACTCATTGTACTTGTATTACATATACTCAAGATGCGTAATTTAAAAGAGTACTGGAATATTTGATTAGGTTTGCAACTTATATAAGTCATGCATCAGCAAGCTCGAACTTGGCTAATATAGGATGCGTCATTGATGGGTCATGACTTTGTTGCCTCTGAGTTTTCTGGCTCATCTATAATGGACATGAGAGGGCTGGCTACATGGGTCCACTTTTGGTATTCTAGTCTAATTAGGACATAACTTGTTTGATGATTGTGTTAGGCAGTTCCTCATGTTTTTGACATAAGCACGACTAGCATGAACTTGACATACTAATTCGCATTGTTTTATTGTATCGCTTTAGAAATTGCCATTCCTAACTCTATTTCAGAAAGCCAACTGTGGACATGGGTTCTGACAGTTGAAACATTGTCCTTATGGTCTTTTAGAACCTTCAGAAACTTACAACTTCTCATTAAGGGGTCCTTGTACGTTTACCCTCTTGATCATTGCCAATCAAAACATATTTTGAAAAACCTACAAATCACGTGTATCATGTTTTCTACAGTGATGTCACTATTACAATGGATTTTGGTTCAGATAGATATAGTTTCTGTAAAAGAGAAAGAATGATGATAGAGAGAACAAAGACTGATTAAAAAGAGAGGGAGCGGTAAACTCATTCATAAGCAGTCTGTTTTTTTTTTTTTTGGTTTTCGGGATTGGATGGATTTTATATGTCTCACTTAACTCTATGACAACAGCGTAACATATATCAAGATCTTAACCCTTGAAAGGGATTGTGCAAGTGTGAAACCGTGAAGTTCGTTCTTCCACCTAAATTCTAGCCCTAGTTAGTAAAGTAAAGTGGGATTCTCTATATTTCTTGCTTCTCCCTTTTGTTTGCTCTGGAATTTGAAGAAGAGATAGGAGGCATTCGTCAGCTTGACAAGGCCAAGGGAATACTGTATGTTAGAGAGGATGGTGAACTTCGGACTTTTGGAG
This sequence comes from Eucalyptus camaldulensis, assembly GCA_019915185.1. Lineage (NCBI taxonomy): Eukaryota > Viridiplantae > Streptophyta > Magnoliopsida > Myrtales > Myrtaceae > Eucalyptus > Eucalyptus camaldulensis. The sequence continues at coordinate 20,464,574 of JAHSVA010000005.1, forward strand.
CTCAGAGCTCATTCGAATCTACATATGTAAAATTAATTGCACAATGTCCATCTACTCCCGAATTGGCTAAATGCTAGTGTAGTGGATGTTGTTCCCTGATGTCAAATTGAAGGAATATATCTTCGGTTGGCCTTTTCCAACTTTGGGGGTTCAACCACAGTTACTCTCTTTCTAGCCGTTTCGTAGGTTTTCACCACATATATTCTAGGTTCTGAGATAATATGATACTCCTGCCACTCCTCTACCCTTCCTCACTTTGCTGATCTTCCCCTCTAAGAGAGGCCGGTGCAGGATGAAGAAAACTAAGAAAAGCATGTCTTGTATTTTCTCAGGTCATTTATCTTTTTGAGTGGAACACAGGGAAGTGCCCTCTTTTTTCCATCCCTGCATCTTTTCAAATTTTGTATTGGCTACATGGTATAGCCAAGAAGAAATTAATTCCATTATGTATTAGTATCCTAGTTGATCTTGAATCAATATTTGATACATTCAATGATAAAGGTGTATAATGAGGTACCATAGGAGTCAAACTAGTAGATAAAAACTTGCACTGTGTTAGTTCATCTCCCTGGACTTCTCGCTTTAGGGAAAAAAAATGGAAACACTAATTAGAAGATAAACAACAATTAGACCAATCCGAAAAACAATAAATCATGATGTGCATGGCACTGGTTAGTATCAATATTAACTCCATTCATAGGGAAGTATGTCAACTAGATTAAATGAAGACCATACAAACAACATTTAAATTCTCAAGTACCAATCCTAGTTAAGTATGTAAAAACAAATATGAAAGATGACAAAAACTAACTTCTACCAACACATGACAACTGTTACTTTAGGAAAATGAAAAGAAAGAAAAATAACAGCATTAACTACACACGCATTAAGATGTTTCAGTTGTGCCAATTGTGCCCCACATCCATATGAAGATTTTCCCAAAGGACCACCAAAGCTACTTTAAGGTTTTGCTCCTTGTATCCGGCATAGCAAGGCAGACCCTTACACCCCCTAAGATTGACATAGTCATGAATATGAAGTGGTCACACCGAGGGTGATCACCTCATATAGCGATATAAAAATTAATGTCAAGATCACTCACCCATTGATTCACGATAATCGCAGTTGTGTACCCCTGGGCACGCAACCTTAATGTGAACCTCGAAGCTGTATATGGACGTTATTGGGCCTATGCCGAATGCGTAGATTATTGGGCCTATGCCGAATGCGTAGAATGCTATGTATAACACAAATGAGGAAATAGAAGTAGCTATTGTCCATGAGGACTTCATGTTGCGGTCGATGCTAACAAGGCACGTATCGAGGACCGTGAGTGACAAACTCATCCCCAAAGCTGATTAATAGCAAATTCTGTCACCCATCCACATCTAGGTGGAAGATGGGGATGAGAATTGGCAAGGTACTTGCCACTTGTACTATGATGGGCAAGAGCATAATCCAATTAGTGGAGGTCACGTCCGCCTTTTCGTAAATTCACGAGTTATACAACTGCATAGTCTTAACGGTACATGCTTGTTGGATTATGTTAATCCTCAGTGTGCACAATGACTCATAGAAAAATACCAAAGTTTGATTGCTAAGTTCCTAGTGCATGGACCTCTCATGGTTGTCAATAGCCTTTGTGATTTTGGCAAGCCGACAATTAGTCTCTGCATCGGAGTTAGAGTTTTGGGCTAGGACTTGCTTTGCGTCGTTTGTGCCACCTTGCATGACAAGCTATCAGGGGGATTTTGGCATGATGCGGACCTCGATGGCGAGCAAGACTGTCGAGAGTGTTCCCAGGCCAAGCATGAAAAGCTACCTGCATTTGAGCACGGACATTTGGATAGCATACTTGCATATAAGGCTAAGGAGGGTGCCAAGGTTGATGGAGACTTGAACAACTGAAGCAAGTAACGAGAAGATGCTCATTAAACATGAAAAAGAGAAACTAATGACTACTAAATAAATGAATAAACATGATATAAAATTAGAAAGCAACTACCTCGAGAAACAAGGTGAGCAAGTCACGAAATATGGCGGGAGAGATTTCTGCAATATATACGGCGGCGATGGTGAGTGCCAACCCAACACTGACTTGGATAATAGCACAACCCTTAGGAGTAAAGCATTTTGGGGGCCTAACCCCCTAATGTCTGTTCCCACTAAAAAAGAAAGCCCCTGTCAACTTGATCGCATTGTGGCGATTAATCCGGTTAGCGATGCTCCTTGCCATCACTGCCCTTAAGACCGAGAACAAATTCATGATCTCTCCTAGAAGTCAATGTGCTCCTCAATTATTCTTTTATGTCCTTTTTTTTTTAAATATGTTAGGGCCTCACTTATCACCCCTATGATTATCAATTTAAAAAAACATAAAAATATTATATATATATATATATATATTATAACAAAGTTCCATGTTAATCGTAGCCATATAAATAAAATTGAAAAATTAGAATTGAAAAAAATTTATCCTATCTTTTGGTTGGATGACTAACCAAGACCAAATAATATGGAGGCGATGGATGCCCCGATGGCACATGAAATGGCATAACTATTTAGGGTAATCGAGGATTAGAATTTTCAATGGATTCCTATGTGGTGGTGTTGATGACTGCGTCTATCAGTACTTGTAAAGTCAAGTGGCAACATATATAGTAACTAAAATTTTAACAAGATGATACTTACAAAAGATAACGTTTCTAAAAATTGTACCTCTTGAATACTACCAAGAAGATGATGCTCGGCGTCGCTCGGTAGAGTCTCCCAAGTGTCCTTTCCTAAAAGATGAAGACGGTGCCATCAAACTAGAGCCTAGTCTCTTGAGACAAAGCCATTGAGGCTTCGGTTTGATGGCGTTGTCTTTATCTTCTAGAAGATGATTGGTAGAGTTGGAGCATCATTTTCTTGGTAGTATGCAAGAGGTATAATTTTCAGAAACATTGTCTTTCTTTAGTATCATACTGTTAAAATTTTAGATACTATATTTGACACCAATTGATTTTGCAAGTATCGACACATCCAGTCATCAACACAATCCCACGAGAATCCATTGAAAATTCCGATGCCCAATGACCCTGAATAGTTACGCCATTTCATGTGTCATGGGGCCATCCATCGCCTCCTTATTATTTGGTCTTGGTTAGTTATCCAACCAAAAAACAAGGAAATTTTGTTTCAATTCTAATTTTTTAATTTTATTTATATGGCTACGATTGACATGGAACTTTGTTATGATACATAATATTTTCATGTTATTTTTTCATTGACAAGTCATAGGGGTGATGAGCAAGGCCTCAACATGTTTAAGAAAAAGATAAAAGGAATAATTGAGCAGCACGTTGACTTCTAGACGGGGATCAAGAATTCGTTCTCAGTTTTAGGGGTAATGATGGTCAAGAGCATCGCTGACCGGATTGGCCACCGAAATGCGATCAAGTTGGTGGGGGCTTTCTTTTTTGTGGGAACGGTTGTCAGGGTTAGGCCCCCAAAATGCTTTACTCTTGGGGAGCCGTGCTATTAGCCAAGTCAGTGTTGGGTTGGCACACATCTTTGCTCCGTCTATATTGTAGAAATTTTTCCTGCCATATTTCGTGGCTTGCTCACCTCGTTTCCTGAGGTAAATGTTTTCTAAATATTTATTTATTTTTCATTTATTTATTAGTCAATAGTTTCTCTTTTTCATGTTTAATGAGCATCTTCTTATTACTTGCTTAAGTTGTTCAAGTTTCCATCAATCTTAGCACCCTCCTTAGCTTCGTATACAACTATGCTATCCTAACGCTTGTGCTCAAACGTAGGCGGCTTTTTATGCTTGGCTTGAGAATACTCTCGACAGTCCTGCTTGCCATCAGGGTCCACATCATGCTGGACTCCCCCTTATGGCTTGTCATGCGAGGCCGCATGAACGACCAAAGTAGGACCCAACCCAAACCTCTAACTCCGATGCGCAAGCTAACTACTGGCTTATCGAAATCATGGAGGTTGTTGACAACCATAAAGGGTTTGTGCGTCAGGAACTCAGCAACCCAACTCTCGTATTTTTCCATATGTCATAGTGCGTGCTGGGGATTAATGTAACCCAACAAGCATGTGGTGTTGAGGCTGTGCTGTTATATAGCTCACAAAATTACGAAGAGGTGGATGTGACCTCTGCTAATTCGATTATGCCGTTGCCTATCATAATTCAAGTGGTGAAGACCTTGCCAATTCTTATCCCCATCTTTCACCTAGATGTGAATGGACAGCAAAATTTGCTGTTTATTAGCCTTGGGGGAATGAGTTTGCTGCTTGCGGTTCTCGGTATGTTCCTTGTCAACATCAACAACAACATGAAGTCCTCATGGGCAATCACAACTTGTATTCCCTTGTTTGTGTTTTACATAGCATCCTACGCATTCAACATAAGCCTACTACAGCTCTAAGGTATTCACATTGAGGTTGTGTGCCTAGGGGCATGCAACCGTGATCGCCATAAATCGATGGGTGAGTGTAATCTTGACATTAATTTTTATATCGCTATACGAGGCGATCACCCTTGGTGGGGTCACCTTCCTATTAATGACTATGTCAACTTAGGAAGTGTGGAGGGTCTACATTGTTGCCAGAGACAAGGGGCAAGACCTTAAAAGAGTTGTAGTGATCCTTTGGGAAAATTTTCCCATGGATATTGGGCACAACTTGAATAACTAAAATAGGAATGAGCACGAGTATTGAAATGAGATAGGCTCAAGGAGGGTAGACAATGAGTCTTCGTCTTAATGCGTGTGTAATTAGTACTGTTGTTTTTATTCTTTTTTTAAAGTAGCTAAGTTGCCATGAGTTAGTGGAAGTTAGTTTTTGTCATGCTTTCACATTTGTTTTTATATGCTTGACTAGAACTGGTACTTGGCATTAGAACTTAAAGGTTGTTTGTATGGTATTCATTTAATCTAGTTAGTGTCCTTCCCCATGGATGGAGTTAATCTTGACACTGACCAGTGTCATGCGTATTGTGGTTTATTGCTATCTGTTGTTTATCTTCTACTTAGTGTCTTCATATTTTCCTAAAGCTTGTTTAGGTTAGCGTAATTAGGGGTGATCGGATCCAAGGTGGGTAGGGTATAGACCTAGACCTTGTACCCGACCCTATTATAACCAGTTCCTCTTTTCTGGATCCTATACCTGACCCTGTTTATATTGGATCATATACCCAACCCTTTTTCGATCCGGTTCCAGGGTCAACCTTATTTCCATTGGAACCTGTTTTGCAATCTTCTGATATTTTATACAATTTCAAATTTTATATTAATATGCAAGAAAATAACGTAATCCTCATAATTTGTATTGAAATATTAAGCATTTGTAATAAATAAATACATGAACTTTTTGACTAAACGAAAAATTAAGGATCTACAAGACTAATTATGATAAATAAAATCATGAGGCAAATAATAGGAACAACCATGGGTGTAATATTAGTTATTTTCCCACAACTACTACATGCATAACTCCTCCTACAAAAAAGAAATTAGGCAAGCCAATCCATTTGATACACAAGAATTTGGCGGCAATGAACACTATCCGTCCATCGGATGGTGTGAGAGGGAGCTAGTGAGGGAGGAAAGCAAGTGAGGAAGAGGAATGATAAAGGAGGGGTGTCGTGCATGTTTGAGAGAGCCAAGAGGAAATACGTCATGTGATTGCGGGAGTAAGAATAGAAATTGGGGGAAAAAAAGGTTTTGGACCTCTACTAACAAAACCGATTTGGAAACTTGTTCCAAAACCAGTCTAGCAATCGGTTTTTGGGTGGGTAATCACTCGGAACCTAATCCCGGACCGGTTTAAACCGGTTTTGAATTTTGGGAACTGGTTTCCCGACTGGTTTCAACGGGAACCAGTTCTTGACCTATTTTCCGGGTGTGCCGATTTGAGAACCGGGTATACCCGGTCCGGTTGCACACCCCTAAGCGTAATATATATTCCTAGAGAATTCTAAGATAAATTAACTGATATAGCCATCTATAATACTTAAACATAATATTACGAGAAAGACTCCAAGTGAACAGGTTAGATTCCTAGGGTACCTCATTATATACCTTTACCATTGCATGCATCAAATGTCGGTTCAAGATGGATTAGGATACTTACACAACATGGAATTAATTTCTTCCTGGCTATATGTAGAATTGTCCATAGCAATGGTTGGATGATAATTTGCATAATGATCTAGCTCTTGCCGCAAGCTTCAAAGCTCGGCATAATATTAAGATATAGAGAGCTCGGCATAATATTAAGATGTAGTCATCTCTTTTTGAGTGGTGTCATGAACGTTTTTTTTCAAAGTTCATACACTTGTGCATCATTCCAAGTTGACCATAAGTTTCCCTTACCGCTGACCAATTTTGTGCCGCAATGTCAAGAAGCAAATATCCTTTTGCAATATGTGGCTACATCAAATTAAGCAGAAAAGCCATTACCAAAAAGTCATTTGAGATCCATTTGTCCTGACCATTACCTGATGTATCCAACTATGTAGAAGTGTCATTGATGTGTCCTTTAAGTCCATTGCCTACAATGTTCGAGAATGTAGATCAAGGCTACATCAAATAATTTGTGTCGTCAAGCTTCACATAGATTGTAGCAAATGTAATATAACCTATAGTGAAGGGTTCTTAATTGAACCAACTGTATCGTCAGACATTGTGTCTTAAATTTTGCCCTGAAAAAGCGTGAAGGGCGCAATCCAGCCACCAAAACTTGCTAGAAAAGGCAAACAATTGGATTGAAGTCCTCTTATAGTAAGCTAAAGTTGTCCTCCAAAAATCAGCTAAATCAAATCAAGGGAAAGCAAAAAGTCTTTTTTTTTTTAAAGGTTTAGGAAACCTAAAAAAAAATCAATAATTTTTATTTTCCCCAAAAATCTTTAAAAAATGAATAGGGTGGTCAGCGAGTTGTAGTACTTTGGTCTTCATACACAAGATAATTGTAGGCCGGTGATAAGGCAAAAATAATCTTGAACAAAAATATCCAAAAAAAAAATCATAAAAGGTTGAACAATCCATTGCAAACTGCAACGAATCTTTAATTTATCTCATAGAGGTGAGATTTAGGGCAGACAGTAAATTCGAAGAATCACTTCATTAGCACTGACCTATACTGTCAAAGAAAGCAAAGGAGAAGGTGAGAAGAGCAGGACTGCATGGAGAAGAGATTAGGGTTAGGGTTTCAATTTAACCTTGGCTCTGACACCATGTTGAAAGACAAAAACTGAATCGAATGCTTGGTTAGATCGATCTAACCCTAAACTATCCATTTATAATAAAACCAAAAGGCCAAAAATTACAATATCACCCTTATTACCCTTATATATAATTAACAAAATAAATATACAAATATATCCTTATTAGCAAAATACTTTCAATAGAGATCGTGTTGTGAACTTTAAGCTCCAAGCAAGAGAAACACGAGAGCATTTCAAAGCCAAAAATTACAAGAGACTTGTGCAACCAACTGGGTAGAAGCACTAAATTACCAAAGGCCTTTGGGTAGCAATTTACCCTAGCCAGCATATGTCCACATTGCCCGCCCTTAATTTTTTTTATATTTGACTACCACTTGATAATTACTTAATTTCTAGTTTTCTAAACCTTTTCAAGGATTAGGAAAACTGTGTATGAAATCAATTAGAACATGAAATTTTAGATTGTTAGGCAACATTCGAGGAGTTTGGAAAGTACGGTAAATTTTTTTTTATATATTCCAAGAATCTTTGCGTATGAAATTGAGAAAACAAGAATCCAAACTCATGAAAACAAGTTGTCTCAATTTAGCTTGCAAAATATTTTTAAAAAAAAAAAATCCTAGAATGGAATCGCAGCAAGGAATCACAATAGTAAACATCAAACATGGCAATCAAAATCAAAGCAATTGGGATAGGACCATGGATAATTCGGCCTAATAAAATTATAGGACATCAAGCACACAATAAGGAACAACTTCCATGAAGGCAAAATCCTAAGCTACACATGATATTATAACACAGGTTAGCACATTAGAACAGAATAGGGCAATAAGAAATCATGGCAAGTCGACAACGATTTGACATAGTAAATGATGTCTAAAAAATCTGAAATTTCACAACAACATAGTTATGAGAAGACAAACAAATTTTGTTGATGACTCAACCTCAGAATCTTCATTGAATAACTCATGAATACGAAGGTGACCCCACCGAGGGTGATCGCCTTATATAGCGATATGGAAATTAATGTCAAGATTACACTCATCCATCGATTTGAGGTGACCACGGTTGCATCCCCCTAGACATGCAACCTCGATGTGAACACCTCGAAGCTATAGATGGACATCATTGGGCCTATGCTGAATGCGTAAAATACTACGTAAAATACAAATGAGGGAATACAAGTTGCTATTGCCCATGAGGACTTCATGTTGCGGTTGATGCTGACAAGGCACGTACCAAGGATCACGAGCGACAAACTCATCCCCCAAAGGCTAATTAACAACATATTTCCGTTGCCCATTTATGTCTTGGTGGAAGATGGGAGTGAAAATTGGCAAGGTCTTCGCCACTTGGACTATGATGGCAAGAGCACAATTCAATTAGCAAAGGTCACGTAAGCCTTTTCATAAATTCGTGAATTATACAATAACGTGATCTCAACACCACAAGCTTGTTGGATTATGTTAATCCCCAACGCACACAATGACATATGAAAAAATACCAAAGTTAGGTTGCTGAGTTCTTAGTGCACGGAACCCTCACGATTGTCAATAGCCTCCATGATTTCAGCAAGCCAATGGTTAGCCTCCACATCAAAGTTAGAGTTTTGGGCTAAGACCTGCTTTGTGTCGTTCGTGCAGAATTGCATGAAAAGCCACCGAGGGAATTCCAGCATAATGCGGACCTCGATGGCAAGCGGGATGGTCAAAAGTGTTCAAGCCGAGCATGAAAAGTCTTATGCATTGGAACACGAGCATGTGGATATTATAATTGCATTTGAGGCCAAGAAGGGTGCCAAGGTTGATGAAGACTTGAACAATTGAAGCAAGTAACAAGAATATGCTCATTAAACATGAAAAAAAGAAACTAATGACTAATAAATAAATGAAAAAATGCAATACACAATTAGAAAACAACTACCTTGGGAAATGAGGTAAGCAAGCCACAAAATATGGTGGGGGAGATTTCCGCAATATATATGGGGGGTGAAAATGAGTGCCTGCTTGGCATTAACTTGGCTAGTAGCGCGACCCCCCACGGAGGAAAGCATTTTGGGGGCCTAACCCCATGATGACCATTGCCACAAAAAAGAAAACCCCTGTCAACTTGATTGTGTTGTAGCGGTCAATTCGGTGAGCGATGCTCCCCACTATCGCTGCCCCTAGAACCGAGAACAAATTCATGATTCCCGCTTGCAAGTCAACATGCTTCTCAATTATTCATTTATCTTTTTATTTAAATATGTTGGGGCCTTGCTCATTACACCTATGATTGTTAATAAAAATGAAAATATTATATATCATAACAAAGTTTTATGTCAATCTTAGCCATATCTATAAAATTGAAAAAAATTTACCTTGTTTTTTGGTTGGATGACTAACCAAGACCAAATAATATTGGAGGCGATTGACGCCCCCATGGCACATGAAATGACATAACTATTCAAGGTTGTTAGGGAATTGGAATTTTCAATGGACTCCCATGGGATGGTGTTGATGACTGTGTCTGTCAATACCTACAAAGTCAATTGGCAGCATATATAGTTTCTAAAATTTAACAAGATGATATTTATAGGAAAGATAACGTTTCTAAAAATTATACCTCTTGAATATTTGGTATTTAAAAGATGGAGTTGATTTTATTGAAAAATCATTTTGCAACAATTTTTATAATTTTAAAGAGGTATAATTTTCAAAAATGTTATCTTTTCTAAGTATCATCCTGTTAAAATTTTAGATACTATATATGCCGCCAATTGACTTTGTAGCTATTGACAAATGCAATAATCAACTCCATCCCATGGGAATCCATTGAAAATTGAAATCCTTAATGACCCTGAATAGTTACGTTTCATGTGCCATGGGGCATCCATTGCCTTTAATATTATTTGGTCTTGGTTAGTCATCCAACCAAAAAACAGGGCAAATTTTTTTTCAATTCTAATTTTTCACTTTTATTTATATGGCTATGATTCACATGGAATTTTGTTGTGATATATAATATTTTCATTTTGTTTTTAAATTGACAATCATAGGGGTGATGAGCAAGGCCCCGACATATTTAAAAAAATAAAAGATAAAAGGAATAATTGAGGAGTTCGTTGGCTTCTAGGTAGGAATCATGGATTTGTTCTCAATCTTAGGGGCAGCAAATGCAGAGAGCATTGTTGACTAGATTAGCCGTCGCAATGTGATCAAGTTGGCTTGGGCTTTCTTTTTTGTGGGAACAATTATCATGGGGTTAGGCCCCAAAATGCTTTACTCGTGGGGGCCATGCTATTAGCTAGGTCAGCGTCAGGTTGGCAGTCACATTGCCCTATCTATATCAAAGAAATCTCCCCCGCCATATTCCACGGCTTGTTTACCTTGTTTCTTGAGGTAGTTGTTTTCTGATTATGTGTTACATTTTTTTCATTTATTTATTAGTCAGTAGTTTCTCTTTTTCATGTTTAATGAGCATATTCTTATTACTTGTTTCGGATGTTCAAGTCTCCATCAACCTTGGCACCCTCCTGGGTCTTGTGTGTAATTATGCTATACCTATGCTCGTGCTCAAATGTAAGTGGCTTTTCATGCTTGGCCTAGGAACACTTTTGACGGTCCTACTCGCCACGAGGTATGCATCATGCTGAAATCCCCCTAGTGGCTTGTCATGTAGGGTTGCATGAATAGTGCAAACCAGTTCCTTGCCCAAACCCTTAACTTTGATGCAAAGGCCAACTATTAACTCATCGAAATCGTGAAGACTATTGACAACTATAAGGGGTCTATGCTTAGGGAACTTAGCAACCCAACTTTTGTATATTTCCATATGTCATTGTGTTCGCTTGGGATTAATGTAATCCAACAAGCATATGGTGTTGAGATCATGCTACCATATAGCTCGCGAATTTATGAAAAGGTGGACGTGACCTTTGCTAATTGGATTATGCTCTTGCCCATCATAGTCTAAATGGCGAAGGCCTTGCCAATTCTCATCCCCATCTTCCACCTAGACGTGGATGGGCGGCGGAATTTGCTATTAATCAACCTTGGCAGATGAGTTTGTCACTCGTGGTCCTCAGTGCATGCCTCATCTGCATCAACCACATCATGAAGTCCTCATGGGTGGTAGCAATTTGTATTCCCTTGTTTGTGTTTTACGTAGCATCCTACGCATTCAGTTAGGCCTAATAAGGTCAGTTTACAACTCCAAGGTGTTCACATTGAGGTTGCGTGCCCAAGTGCACAAATTGATGCATGAGTATAATCTTGACGTTAATTTATATGCCGTTATACAAGGTGATCACCCTTGGTAGGGTTGCCTTCATATTCATGAATATGTCAATCTTAGGGGGCATGGGAGTCTACCTTGATATGCCGGAGACAAGGGGCAATATCCTAAATGAGCTATAGAAATCATTCGGAAAAATCTGTCCATGGATGCTAGGCACAATTGGCACAATTGAAATGGGGACGGGCACAGGTATTGAATTGACACAGGCTCAAGGAGGGTAGATAGCAAGGCTTCATCTTAACGCATATGCATTTAATACTACTATTTTTTTTTTAAAAGTAGCTAAGTTGTCATGAGTTGGCGGAAGTTAGTTTTCATCGTGCTTTGAAATTTGTTTTTACATGCTTAGCTAGGATTGGTACTTGGCATTAGAACTTAAAGGCTACTTATATGGTCTTCATTTAATCTAGTTGACATTCTTCTCTATGGTTGGAGTTAATCCTGATACTGACTAGTGCCATGCATATCGTGATTTATTGCTATTCAAATGGATCTATGTGTCTTCATCTTTTCCTAAAGCTTGTTTATTTTAGCATAATTACTATTCCTGGAGAAGTCCAAAGAGATTAGCTAACACAGTGCAAGTTTCCATCTATAATACCTAAACATAAGATTACGAGAAAGACTCCAAGCGAAAAGGTTAGACTCCTAGGATACCTCATTACATACCTCTACCATTGAATGTATGAAATGTCAATTCAAGACCAACTAGGATACTAACACAATATGGAATTAATTTCTTCCTAGCTATGTGCAGTGATGTCCATAGCATTGGTTGGACAATTATCCGCACAATGATTTAGCTCTTGCCACAAGTTTGGAAGCTCAACATAATATTGATATATAGTCATCTCTTTCTAAGTGGTGTCATGAACCATTTTTCCAAGTCTATACACTTGTGCATCATTCCCAATTGACCATAAGTTTCTCTTGCAGCCGACCAAATCTGTGTCGCAATGTCAAGAAGCAAATATCTTTTTGCAATATGCGGCTGCATCAATTAAGCAGAAAAGACATTACCAAAGGGTCATTCAAGATCCACTTTTCCTGAGCATTACTTGATGCATCTAGCTTTACAAAAGTACCATTGATATGTCCTTTAAGCCCAAGGCCTACAATGGTCAAGCATATAGATCGAGACCATATCAAATAATTTATGCCGTCAAGCTTCATAGAGATCGTAGGAAATGTAATATAACTTGTAGGTGAAGTGCTCTCAACTAAACCAACTAAATTGCCAGACATTGTGTCTCAAATTTTCGAGGAGGACACCTGGAGTGCCATAACTTGGCACGCCGGGACACTTAAGTGCCATAAATTTAAAATGGTACACTTAAATGCCATCATCGGAGTAAAATGCGACAATTAAGTGTCACTCTAGAGAAAATCCGGCCAAATGGCTGACGTGGCAATTTTCCAGCGAGTTTAGTCCAAAACGGCGTCGTTTTGCACGCTGATGTGGCGGAGAAAACGCAAAAACGACGCCGTTTCATGTCTATGTGTAAATAATAATATAAAAATTAATTAAATTATAAAGTATTCAAAAAAAATTTTAAAAAAAAGAAAAATTTAAAAATTAAGAAAATTTTAAAAGTTTTAAAAAATTAAGAAAAAAAGGGGGGGGGGAAGGTCGAACGGGCGGCTGAGGGCTGAGCCCTCGCCGCCGCCGCCTCCCCGCCGTCGCCGGGAAGGGCTGGAGACGGAGGGGGGAGGGTCGACCGGGGTCGCCGGCCCCCGACCGACCGACGGCGAGGGCTGCGAGCCCTCGCCGAATTGCGGCGAGGGCCGCGACCCTCGCCCCAGATCTGGGCGAGGGCTCGCGGGCCCTCGCCGCCAGTCAGCCGGCCTCGCCGGCCCCTGGCCAGGGCCCGGTGACCCCGGCCGACCCTCCCCACTCTATCGCCGGCCCTTCCTGGCGGCGGCGGGGAGGCGGCGAGGGCCCGCAACCCCTTGCCGGATCTGGGCGAGGGTCGCAGCCCGCGCCCAGATGCCCGCGAGCCCTCACCGTCGGTCGGTCGGGGGCCGGCGACCTCGGCCGACCCTCCCCCCTCCGTCGCCGGCCCTTCCCAGCAACGGCGGGGAGGCGGCGGCGGCGAGGGCTCAGCCCTCAGCCGCCTATTCGACCTCCCCCCCCCCCCCTTTTTTTCAAATTAAAATTTTTAAAATTTTCTTATTTTTGTTAAATTTTTTAAAATTAAAATTTTTATAATTTTTATAATTTTTTAAAATTAAAATTTTTAAAATTTTCTTTTTTTTGTTAATTTTAAAATTTTCTTTTTTTTTCTAAATTTTTTTAATTTTTATGCTGATTTGGAGCTTCGGCGAGCCACGTAAGCAAAAAATAATAATAAAATATTGCCACGTAGGATTTCCGGCAAGAGTCGCCGGAGGTGGCACTTAAGTGTCCCACTAGAAAAAAAAAGTGGCACTTAAGTGTACCGTTTTGAAGTTATGGCACTTAAGTGTGTCCCCCCGTGCCAAGTTATGGCACTTGTGCTGGACTTCTGCCCAAATTTTGCCTCAAAAAAGTGTGAAGGGAGCAATCTAGCCACCAAAAATTGCCAGAAAAGGCCAACATAGTCCTTATGTATAGATGAATTGGAAAATGTAGCATTTTGTGCTCAGAAACAGAATAGAGAATTGCAACAACTGAAAAAAAATCGCATGAATGCAAAAGAGAGGTTCTTCTTTTGCTCTAATTTAGAAAGATCCATAACATTTTGAGGTAATTGATAGATGGCGTATCGCAAAATGCATTCAAGCTCAATGTACAAAAAATCACACCACTACTCCTATACGGGCCAAAAAATTTCCAAATATTATGGACACAATCAAGTTGGAGATAAAAACATAATTGGACTATGGGTTAGTTGAAGCGTGAGGATGTAAGTAAGTTTCACAGGAAACAAAAGGCTATTCAAGTATTATAAGGAACTAACGATTGTGTCCTTTCCTTTAAAAATTTGCAAAAAAAATTTAATGTTGACATTTGTTTTGAAAAAAAAATGGATTTAAAAAAATCAATTGCACGAGGTGCTAAATTTGAAAAAAAAACTGTAAAAAGTTTTCCCCGACCCCAAAAAAGAAAAAAACATTATTCCAAACCTAAAAATGTAACTGAGAAAACAAAAAGACTGCATCCATTAACTTGCAAGTTAGTCAAACAGGGTCTTAGATTAACATCAAATGACAAACCACTGAATTAGAACCTTCTGATTTCCAACTAAAATTGATTATTGTTCCTACAGGTCAAAATTATAAAGCAATTTAGGAGGCCAAAGGAATTAGAACCCTATTCCAGGCTTCTGTTCTCAATTAATCAACAAGCTAAGTTGCCCTCCTCTCACGCTGGAGAAAAATCAACTCTTAACATGAATCAAAACACTAATCCAATAATTTGAACCAAAGAAGAAAATATATAAAAGCACATGCAAGAAAACTAGCCGACGGTTCTTTTGGAGCTCTTTCACAGACACTCCAAAGCATGAAAGATCAAATTAGAATCAGTACAAAGAAAGAAAACTCACAGTTTCTTCCACATTTTCAGTAATGCCTGTTGGACACCCTCTCTGAAACATGCCTGTTGAATTATTTAAAGTACCGTCTTTGTTATTTTATCAACTTCGTCTATGTAAACAATACCTTACTATGCTGCCTCCACATTGAAATTAGTGGACTAAAGGCCATAACATAGGTTGGACGTCGATAAACATGTTGAAAAGGCATGCCAAGAGCGGCAATAAATTACTTTAAAATCTTAAACTACGTTTAAATACTGTAAAAACATGAATGGATGCTTATGGTAGAAAGCATCTTTACCCCTATCACTAAAAAAAACCACCTATATGGTATGTGAGACAATACTAGCAATACATGACAAATAGTTGCAAATCTACTTCTGCAAATTAGCAGAAACTTGCAGCCATTAAAAATATTTTAAAGCCGGCTAAGCATTCTTCGCTTTGTAACCAAGTAGCATGTGTTTAGCTCTAATTTTTTTTTTTTTTTTTTACGATTCCACCTTCCTACTTGTGATGTTTTGAAAAGTTTTAGCATTTCTAAGAATGAAAATTTCACACATGGGCATCACATGAAAGAAAATCAGGTTTGAATCAATTAAAACGTGAAATTTCAAATTGTTTCGAAACATTTGAAGGGTTTGAAAAGTATAGTAATTTTTTTTTCCAAGAATTTTTGTGTATGAAATTGAGAAAACAAGGATCTAAAATCATGAAAACAAGTAATCAATTCAACATGAAACATTTGAAAAAAAAAAAAAAAAACCTACAATGGAATTGAAGCAAGGAATCACTACAGTAAATATCAAAAAGGGCAATCAAAATCAGAGCAATTGGGATAGGACCCATGGATAATTGGGCCTAAAAAAATTAGAGAACATCAAATACACAACAAAGAACAACTTACATGAGGGAAGTTTCCCAATTAAGCTACACATGAATTTATAAAAATCCAAGATGTAGCGCATTAGAAACAGAACAGGGCAACAAGACATTATGGCAAGTTGACAGCAATTTATCTTAGTAAATGATGTATAAAAATTATGAAATTTCACAACAACATAGTCATGAGGAAGACAAACAATTTTTATTAGAGATTCGATCTCGGAATCCTCATTGAAAATCTCATAGAAAAATAACAAGAGGTCTAACTCAATAAGGGCAGAAGAAGCATTCCGAATTTCACTCATAGCAGATTTCAGGGCAAAATTTGCTGAAATAGAAAATGGATCCAATGATATGCAAAGGGTGCAAAATTGGCATCATTAGAAATCTTAAGACATCCCCTATGACTTTCTAAGAGACATCAAATTCAATTAAGGTCAAATTCATCTTCAAATGATGGCAATTGCAAAAGTGCACATATCACTCATAACATGACAGAAAATGATGCATGATAATTGGCTTCACTAAACTACCTAAATGATGCATGAAGATGGGGACATTCAATCATGATGTAGGGTTAAATGCAACAAATAAGTTTGATTAAGACATCAAACCCTAGATCGATGCACAAAAATCACACAAATTCATTAACATTAATAGGTAACCTATCATTAAGAAACATTTATGACAGAATGCTTAACAATTTGAGCAGTAACTTGTCAACTTGGTAAATGGTTTTTACATAGCAAATGATGTTCAAATGATACATGCCATACATTGTCTCGAAGCTTGTGATGTATTCTAAGCATGTCTAGAAGGCGCCATGCACTAATTTTTCTTTTAAGGAGCTCAATCAAATATATTTTCACAAGAACATAATCAATCACAATTGTAGTAAGGATTGCATAAAACATGGGTGGTTCTTAGTAATCTAATG
Source organism: Eucalyptus camaldulensis (assembly GCA_019915185.1). Taxonomy (NCBI): domain Eukaryota; kingdom Viridiplantae; phylum Streptophyta; class Magnoliopsida; order Myrtales; family Myrtaceae; genus Eucalyptus; species Eucalyptus camaldulensis. The sequence goes on from JAHSVA010000005.1 coordinate 20,481,417, forward strand.
ACATGGTAAAAATCCATGAAATTTCCTATATGTACAATGTAATGTCATGATCATTTTTCATGAGACATTGAAGTATAATTTGGTTCACAAAAATGTACACAAAAATAGGAAAACAAAACAAGGCATTCTATGTCTCAAATTGTAGCAGTCCGAGCATGATTTTGCGCAAGCAATTCATCTAGCCAACGATGACCATCTAGCGCAATCCATACCTTTTTTTAGAAAGCTTATGATGTATTGTATGACTTTTATGAAGGACACAAATCCAATATAGCATATTTACTACCTCACTTTAGAGCAAACACACATTGGACTCAAACAGGGCCGATCGGCATAAGGACGATTTTTTGAAGATTCACCTAATCAAATATATTCCAAGAAATCTAGGGAAAAAAAAAAAAAAGATGTCATGACCTAAGCAATTTTGTGCAACTTTCATGAAGAAACTATCTTCAAACTCAAAACTCAAAAATCGGCAAATAATAAACAAAAGATGCAAACCACAAATCAACTAAACAATAAGCAAATAACAAATTCTAGACTCAATTTTGGACAGGCAAAAATCATATCAAACGAGATCAAATTGGGGTGTTCTATAGCTTGTTAGAAAGGTATTCGAACCATCTTCAAATATGGTGAGACCTCAAGTGCAAAAAAGCACAATAACCAAGTTGTTCAAAGGCAAACATCCAAACAGTCCAATTAGGGATCCGAAATTGTAGAACATCATTTAAGCAATCAACCATCATGAAACCATAATCAATCATCCATATCTATTCTACATCATCCTAAACATCCTATGATAGGCATATTCATCATCGATCAGACCCTAGATGCGAGCTCTAGCCTCGATCTCCTAATAAGATCTCGCTTCATCAAGCTTGGGATTAGGTGTATACCTTTATACAATTTTAGACGAAACGACATCAAGGCACCATATTGACTAAAGGATGTCGGGGATCGTTGATGGGACACCGAGGACATTAGAATGGACTAGCCTGGCACTAATTGGCAGTTGGTTCATTGGTGAGGAGGACTGGCTTCGGTTGGACTTGGTTTGGATCATCGATGGAAGAACAGCCATCGGAGCTTGTTCAGTAGCCCTCCAATCAAGCTCTAATGACTCGAGGGTCGGGGACTCTCCTATGGGGTGACTGGCGGTGATTAGACCACCCTAGGAACCAGTAAAAGCTAAGGCTAGTTCAACCGATGGTCTTCAAGCTTCAATGAAGACGAGGTTGAGTGGGAGGATCCAGCAACCATCGAAGCTAGCGGTGGTTTCGATCGGCACCAAGAGAGAGAGAGAGTGAGTGAGGCTGGAGGCAGTGGTGCGGTGCGGAAGACCGCTGGCAGTGGGGATCGTCGCATGTACGAGAGAGAGAGAGAGAGAGAGAGAGAGAGAGAGGGAGGGGGGGGGGGGGGGAAGAGCTAAGAGAGAGAATTTTTTTTTTCTATGTTTCTAGATTTAGATACATGCAAATGAGGCCCCCCATGGGTACATATGATTGGACCTTTTAGGCTAAGTTGGACAATTTCATGCAATTTCATGTTCAAAATTGCAAATTAGAATTGAATTCAATTAATATCGTAGGACATCTATTGGTTAACTGCCTATAACTAGGGTAACTCATTGTATCCAAATTGACTTTGAATTGATGGCATGACTTTTATGCTAAAATTGAATTGAAATTTAATGGTGAAATTGAACTTTAATTCTTGAAATTAAACCTTAGTCTCAAATGAGACAACTTGAATCTACTCAATTGAGATTTATTAGCTTGGTTTTCTTATGTTTGAGAAAGCTAAACTTCTCAAATTGAAAAGTTTCACAATGAATTTCCCAAATAGATCCTGGATTCAGACTTATTTTACAAAAATGAGTGGAATGGAAGTGCCCATTTGCAAATCATGAAGAATTTGATTTGGATGCCCTAATTAGGGTTAAAAGTGACAATTCATATTTTGAACGACCGTTCTCGCAACTAAAAAAAGAGCAAATGGGTAATGGTCCCCAAATCAAATATTGTAAAAGGAAATAAGCCTAATTATGACTAGAATGAAAAGAATTTTATTTTTGGCCGTTTTGAACCTAAAATCGAAAAATTTAGAAAATAAGGCTCTTAATTGATTTTTGCAGAATTTTCAAGGCTAAAGTCAAATCAAAGCTAAAATGAAGTAATTTGTAGATTTTTTTTATTTTTTAAAATATTTTTGTCAAATGTTTGATCAAAAGTCAATTATTTAGTTAACTAATTTCATTTTATGTTGATTTTTGAGTCACATCTTTGAAATTTTTGAAAATAAACCTGGTTAAAGTGAAATTAGGATCGTTTAGAATCTTTTTGGCTTTTGACTTGAGTTTATATTTTGGTCAAAATGTTGAAAAAAAAGTCAACAGTATGACTTTTTGAGTTTTCGATAGAAATGAATGAGAAATTGTTTAACAATGATTGAACAAAAGAAAGAAACAAAAGACAATACTTTTTATTCAAGAAATGGATTTTGTCACGATCAAAAATCCTAATGTCGAGTTTTTTACCTTTATCGATGCGTTTATTAAAAATCAGGTGTCAACAATATTTATAGAATAATTAATAATAAACTTTGCACTTGACTTTGCAATAATAAGTGAACATATGAATATTTGTGATTTATATGTGATTGCAATATTTATTTTAATAAAATAATTGAAAATTATATCTTCTTATGAATAGGGATATCACAAATTCGAAATTAAGATTTTTTTTTCCAAGATAATAATTCTTACTCAAAATTATATACATATAATCTGGCGTTCGACGTCCAGCAACCAGTGTCCGACAGTTGGCATCCAATGTCTAGAGTCCGACGGCTGGCGACAGACAATAGATGGCCAACAACCAGCGGCGGGCTGCGGGCGGCTCGTGGCCAGTGGCGGGTAGTCGACAGTGGACGTTCGGCAGGTGGCAGTGGGCCTCTGACATCCAGTGATGGGCGATGAACGGCTAACAATCGGTGGGCATCTAGCATCTAACAACTAGCAGTCGGCAACCGGCAGCCGACAATGGGTGGGCAACAAGCAATGACAAAAGTGAACGATGAGGAAAGTTTTGATTTCTCGATTCTGTTCTAGAAATAGAAAAGTTAAAAATTTTAGCTTCTAATTTATACTCTAAATCTATTTTTGGAATAGAAATTTGTTCCAGAAATAGAAAAATGAATCTGCGTTACTAAACGAATTTCTGTTCTAAACTTGTTTCAGGGGAACAAAAAAACAGAGAAATAGAAAAACAAAAATATTGTAATGCCCGCCCTTAAGTAAAGCCTCATCTCTAAGCTAATTGTGTTCTTGATGTAGTCGTGTCAACCCCTTTTGACATGATTAATAAACACGTGGAGTTTGAGTTGAGCTCATAATCAATGAGATCAACTTCATGTTTTATGCTGGAAATGCGCATGTAGTTTTCTTCATTGTCAAAACCAGACGATTTCACTTAGTCTCTTGACCTCCATTAATAATTGCTTCAAGTTCGAGTTGAACTCATATGACTCATTTAATAAAATGGATCGTGACGTCTTGACAAATGACATTACTTATATTGACCTATTTAATATAGATTAGCTAGGTTTTTCTCCTTTTTATTGCTAATAAGTAAAATTGATTGTACTCATTGATATAATTGGACCAAGTATTAGAGTAATAAACTTCTCCGTAAACAGCACAAACATTCATAATCTTATTGGTTCTTTCCTGAAATGATTAAATTATTATATTAGACTCTTTTTTTTGGTGACCCGGGATCCACTGAGCCCGACTTACATTTACGCTAATCACCAACTCACGGCCCGTATAATATGCGGTGCACCTTGGACTAAGCGTATGCACCTTGGACCAAGCGTCAATACCTGGGGGCAAGCTAGCACAGGACCCCCACCATCATGGCCCTCCACCTAAGACGTGTTAGCAGCTGCGGAGTTTAACCCTAGGACCTCTGCGGTGAAGTGCCCAAAGCCCAACCAACTCAGCTGCTCACCGGTAGGTTATATTAAACTTATTAAGCACATAAATTTTGTGAAAAGAGAGAGAAAGGAAAAAAAAAAAGCTCAAGCATTAAGCCACCATCACACCGTGCAGATGAAGGTTACATTTAGACCTAGTCTTTAGGAGATGCAAGTAAACACTTATTCAAAAAGCCAAATCTGAAGAAAGAAAAGACTTCCCATTCTTACTTTTGCTCAAGAAAATTAACCAATCCAACCGCCTACGAAGGCCATGTGGATTCTTAAGTAGTCCATCGGATTTCAAAAAAGCTACTGAAAGGTTTATCATAAAAGTGGGAAACATTGAATCTTCATATCTCTTAAATGAATACAAATATTATCGAAAACTACCGGTGACTGTTCATAAAAACACTACACAGTCAAAACTTATTTCATCACCAAATTTTCCGAGAAATATCAAATGTGATAAAAGATTATAAAGATTATACATACTAGGTTTTACAAGAAATAGTTACTGGTAGTTTTTGGTAATATTTGTAGTCATTGAAGGGTACGAAGATTCAATTTTACCCACATTTGTGATCAACCTTTCAGTAGCTTATTTTAAACCTGATTGAGTACTTAAGAATCCGCATGGCCTTCGTATATTGGTTAATTTTCTCGAGCAAAAATACTATTTTTGCTCAAGCTAATTGTTGTTTTTTTTTTTTGGTCAAACCTTACGCAATATAGTCAACGAATTATTGAACTTTTTCATTTAATGATGCAAATGGGTTTGAATTCCCTCTTTCAAATAAAATGCCTTATTTAATTTTTACCGTGCTATGTAATCTATCTAATCTATATAACGGATATAGAAAACAAAAAATACTTCCTATTTTGACGGCACATCAGTCATTTTTCTCTCAAATATCCTCATTTCACTTATTTTATAAATATTATATTTAGGGACAAAAGCGTGAATTTATTGTATTATGCTATCACTACCATGAAACAAATTCTTAGTTATAAAAGCATTCTGAAAAAAAAATGATCTTCTGTTTCTCTATATGTGTAAAATTTCAACTTTTTATTATGTGTTCTTATCAATTTCTTTGATTTAAAAATGATCTTCTGTTTCTATTTTTATGTAATTTTATGTTATTTTTAAAAAGATATCAGGAAGCTCATGTTAAATAAAAATTATTTCACGGATAGTAATATTAAATAAATAAATAAAAAGTAGAAGTCATTATTAAGGATATTCTTTCTTATTTTGGTCTAAATTATTAAGGAATTGAATATATAATTTTTTTTCTTTTACCATATCTATTATCATAAAGTTTTTTTTTTCTTTTTTGTCAAAAAAAAGTTATCATAGAGTTAACAAAGTGCTCTTTAAAGTTTTTCAAAGCGTCAGGATCACAATCAAATGTTGAATTGAATCTAGACTAAGCTTGATTATGTAGGTACTCTCTTTCTCTTTTTGCATCTTCCGTTTCTCAATCGCATCTGCTAGTAAAGAAGTATCCAATCTTGTTGTGTATCAACCGTGCAATCTTAGGTGAACTCTAGAATTGGGTTACTTGAACACACAATTCACATTCGAAGTATTTATATTATAAGTAAAAAAAAAAAAAATTGTTAGGTCTGCTCTTTTTCAGTTGGAAAAGTAATTCTTTTAACTCTTTTTGCATAATATTGTTAGAATATGTTGGTATCTGAATTGGGTTCTTTCGTTATAACTTATTGAAGGCTTTTGTTTTTTGTTTTTTTTTTTTTGTTGGGGGGGGGGGGGGGAGGGAGGGGTTGGATATGTAATTGTGATTAGTCACATAGGAGGTGCTCAATGCCTTAGAGGTTTTTTTAATTCAATCCAAGAATTGAACACGCATTTAGAAGGTGACTAAGAGCACACAAAAATCATGCTAAGAAAATGGTGGAAGATGATGAGAATGAAAATCCATGTAGACTCTTAAGAGATTATGTTGCGTCGAGAGTTCAGGGCACCACATCAAGCATCATGAGACCTATAATTCAAGCAACCAACTTTGAGATTAAGCCATCACTTATTTAGATGCTTCAACAATTAGTGCAATTTAGTGGGCTATCAAGTGATAATCCAAACACTCATCTCGATGTTTTTCTTGAAATTTTGGCACGATTAAAGATAATGGAGTTATAGATTATGCGATTAGATTGAGATTATTTCTATTCTTTGATAATAGAGTTATAGATTATGCGATTAGATTGAGATTATTTCTATTATTTCTTATATACAAAGCTAAGAGTTGGCTCTCTTCTCTTCTTATACAATCGATCGCTACATGGAATGATATGGCTCAAAAAATTTCTTAGTAAGTTCTTTCCACTTGCAAAGTATGCAAAGATGTGTAACGATAAGATGTGTAACGATATTACTAATATTATGCAAATGGATAATGAATCGTTGTATGAAGCATGAGAAAAATTCAAGGAGTTTCTTAGGAGATGCTTACATCATGGATTACCCGTATGGATGCAGGAACTTTTTATAATGGGTTTAATACAAATCTCCAATCTATGATCGATGCGGCTGTAAGGAGAACTATAAATAATAAAAAATCAGAAGACCTACAATCTATTAGAGGATATGGCATCCAATAGACATCAGTGACCTATTAAGAAGCTACCAATGAGAAAAGCTAACAGAGTTCATGAAATGGATGCTTTCACTGCAATTATTGCACAATTTGAAGCACTCAACAAAAATATAGATAACATGAATGTTTTGGCCATTCAAAATTTGACATGTGATTTTTGTGGTAGAGGACATGTTGGCGTAGAATATTGGGTAGGTAACCATTTCTCACAACCTAGTGTAAATGCTAACTTTGTTGGGAATTTTAACAAGCCACAGAATAATTCATACTCCAACATGTACAATTCGGGATGGCACAATCATACAAATTTTTCATGAAATAATTAGAATGTGATGAGACTATCATCGGGATTCAAACAATAAAAAGTGACAAAGTCAAATCTGAAAGATATAGTCACCAAACTTGCTAACACTACCTATGACTTCATTAAGAGCACGAATGTGAAATTTCAAAACCAGGAGGCTTCAATAAGAAATCTGGAGATGCAAGTGGGTCGGTTAGCAAACATGATGTCAATGAGACAACAAGGTTCTTTAACAACATAGAGAAAAATCCAATTGAAAACATAAAAGTGATAAACAAGTGGGAGAATAAGATGCCAAACAATATATTTTTAGAGACAAGGAAGAGGAGATCAATAAATAGTAAAAGGAGACAAGCAAGATCAAAAAAATTTCCAGATAATCCAAACTTATATGTGCCGCTAGTTCTATTCCCTTAGCGATTTCAACGGTACAAAATATATAAGCAATTCTCTAAATTTCTTGATATATTTAAAAAAAAAAATTGCACATTATCATTCCTTCTGCAGATGTCTTAACATAGATACCTAGTCATGCAAAAAATTTTAAGGAGATTTTGGCAAACAAAGGGAAACTGAAGGATTATGAAACTATGAAGTTGAATGAGGAGTGTTCAACCATCCTACAAAACAAATTACCTCTAAAATTAAAAGATCCATGAAGTTTTACTATTCTTTGCACTATTAGGAATTCTTACTATGAAAATGCGTCATGTGATTTAGGTGTGAGCATTAATTTGATGTCTTTTTCAGTTTTCAAGAAATTAGGACTGGGCGAGGTAAAAGCAACACGGTGTCGTTTCAACTACTCGATCGATCAATTAAATATTTAAGAGGTATTGTGGAAGATGTATTGGTAAAGATTGACAAGTTTATCTTTCCCCTAGATTTCATAGTTCTTGATATGGAGGAAGATTTTGAGGTACCACTTATCAACTTTTTCTAGCAACGGGAAGAACTTTTATTGATGTACAACAAAAGAAGTTGACTCTTAGAGTTCAAGATAATCTTGTTTCTTTTAATGTTTTTAAAGCAATGATATATGATAATAATTCTTGTTTTAGAGTTGAGACAGTTGACAAGTTGGTGAACAAGATTTCCAAGAATATATTTTACATCTAATGATAATTCTTATTTTAGAGTTCAGATAATTAACAAGTTGGTGAACAAGGTTTTTCAAAAAAATATTTCAACGACTCACTTGAAGTATGTTTGGTTCAACCAAGGGACAAAGAAATTGTGGAGTTGAGACAACACACAACAAAGCCTAAACAATCAATTGAAGAGCCTCCAATTCTTGAACTCAAACCCTTACCTTCTCATTTCAAGTATGCTTATTTAAATTGAGTTTCTTCTTTTCCAGTAATTACATCTTCTTTAATAGATTTGATGGATGAGAAATTGCTGAAAGTACCGAGAGAGCATAAGGGTGCAATTGGATGAAAAATAACTGATATCAAGAGAATTAGCACTTCACTTTGCATGTACAAAATTTTGATGAAACGACAATATAAGCCCACTATCCAATCTTAGAGGTATTTGAAGCCTTGCTTTGAAGGTGGTTACAATAAGCAGAGAACTACCATTGAACTTCATCCTCCAAAATAGTAGTATCTAAGATAGTTTGACTGAAAACTATAAAGTGAGTGCTTCTTGAGAGCAACCCAAGGATTTTCATTATGTTTCTTCATTTATTTTTAAGTTTACATTTCACAAAAGAAAAAAAAAAGATTAATTTTTCTCTTTTTTATCCGGGTTAATTTCTTTATTGAGAGACCACATTCCTAGAGCTTAGTCATTAAGGCCATCCATGGACACATTTTACAACAAGGGGGTTTTCTTGTCCCTATTTTTCTTTTTCATATTGAGGACAATGCTTCATTCAAGTTTGGGGGGAGACAAAATTTTTGCTAAATCTATTTATTTTTTTTTTATCATGATTGCATTCATTGTTTAGAATTTTTGCAATTATTAGGAAAATTTAAATTTTGTTCGAACTTGCAACTGATACGTGAATTAATTTTGATTCTAATTATGTTGATCCACTTACTGAGCATTGAAAGTCCTTCATTTTTTAATTGTGTGTGAACCTAGAGAACATTTATGTGAAGTATGTGATTTTCTTAGATCTCATCCAAATCTTAAAATTTATTTAAATGTGATTTTCTTAGATCTCATCCAATTCTTAAAATTTATTTGATTTTCTCTTGAGGTAAATCCTAGGTTTCATCTAAATGAGAAAATAATTTAGACAAGTTTTGGATCAATTAAGCCTTTCAAGCCAACCTTGTTTATTTATTCCAAGTCACCCCGTTGAGCCTTAATTATTATCCATTTTTTCATTGACACCAATATATGTTTAGCCTAGCTTTTATCAAACTATATCATTGTCTTATGCCCCCATGAACATGATGATTTTTCTTAGATAAAAGTTTATTTGAGCCTATAGCAATTTGGGAGGAAGGATAGAGCATAAGAAAAAAAAAATTGATTGCTATGGTTCTTTAGGGTGTATCATAAAAAAAGAAAAAAAAAAGAAAATTGCTTTTTTGGTTCATTATCCAATTTTCAATTGAGTGAGCCTTTTGGATACTCAATGGGTTGGGAATTTTCATGTTATATCAAGAGGGACTTTTGGAGGAACTCCGCTATAAAGCAATTAAGGAAAAAAAAAGAGTAACGAATAAAGAAGAAGAAAAAGAAAAAAAAAAAGAAAAAGAGAGGGAATGATGATATGCAATGATGGAAAGAGAATGAGTGAAATTGGAGACAACGACATTGACTTTAATTAGATATTAGAAATCAACGTGTTGATAGGTGATTTGAGCTTAAAATTACCACTCTCTTACTTTTAGCCCAGCCTTACATTACTAACCAAGAAACATCCTATTGATTTTTTGTTAGATAATTAGCTTACATTAGTGGATAGATGAATGAAAAACAAACTTATGAGATTTGGTCATTATTATAGAGAATTTTTTAGAAGTTGTATACCAATGTGAATTTATCTAGATTACATATAATATGAAAAGATGAGGACATTTGGCTTTTCTCAATATATATCTTACCTTTACCAAAAAAAAAGAAAAGATGAGGACTCACACACACACACACACACACACACACACATACTTGGATTGCATAGTTATAATTGGTCTTCACTTATAAATCAATTTCAACGTTTAGATGAAATTTGTGTTTTTGTTTGAATTGTAAATTTGAGCAATTATGGAAAGATGTCACGGAGGAGATTGTTAGCTTGAGTATGTGTTATATCTTGCTTTTGCTTGAGAACTAGCAAAATGTTAAGTTTGGAGGTTTGATAACTCTATAATAATAGAGTTATTTCACTTATTTTAGTCAACAAATATGGTATTTTATAGTGCAATATTCATTAGAAAATATTTAGATTTCCTTCTATGTATCCAAATCTTCCTTATTTAAGCAGAATAATGAGATATGGAGAAAATAAGGAAAAAAATGGCAAAAAGAAGGAAAGGAAAATTCTATGATTTAGGAATTCAAATCAAAAGGTGTAGAAATATGGGTACCAAATCAAGTATCCTACGATTGATTCCCTAAATTATGCAGAAAATAAGCAATTCCCTTGTGTTAGGATTCTTAAATGTATCCTATAAATAGGATAACGTTGAGAGTTTGAAAGGACAACGAGTTTTTTTTTTATTTACAAATGGTTTTTCATTGTTCTAGGAGTTATTCAAGTATTTTTGAAGAGAAGACAAAGTGGTGATAGAATTCTCCTTCTTCGATTCAGGATGTTTGGTCTAATTTATATTTTTGTTTCTTCTTATACTATATTCTAATATTCTGTTGTTAGGGCTACGATATAATCTGATCATAATGATATAAATTTCATGATTTTATGCAAACAAATGATTTCATTCATGTGAATTATATATTATTGTGCTTAATGCTTTTAAGTAATTGACCATCACTTGAATAATCCAATATTCATGTTTGAGATTGAGAAGTGATAATATGCAATTGCTCATTATAATATCTAAATGTGGATAGAGATAAACCACATTATTTGTATAGCTTTCGATGATAAGGTGTTCAAAAGACTCATTATATGCCTAAAATATTCCTAGATCATTTATGTTTATGTTTTTTTAAATTCTTAAAGAGATATAGTGTATTGATAAATTGAGTAAGTTTGTTATACTTAGAGATATGATAGTAAATAGATTAGAAAATTCCGCTATCACGTGTTTTATATCGTTTTTGTACGTGTAATGATCTGAAATTTATATATAGTGGTTATGGTGAAATTGGATACTCTAACGTATTTATTTAATTGATTTACTACATTTCATTTCCAAATTTTGCTTTTCAGAATTTTAATTTTAATTTATTCTCAATTCTATTTTGATATGTTAGATAAATTTTACAATTAATCCGTTTTTAATATTTAATTGGTTTGTTATTCGTCAATATCTGTGGGATCATATTCTTTCCTCATCATTATATTACTTATTCGGTAATTCACTTATGTCTAGAATTTTGCAAACACTACACATCAATGAACCTTTAAGCAAGGTTTGATAGAAATTGCTAGGTGGTAGACTAAACTTGTCTAAAAAAAAATCATAGATATTCAACTTGATATGCGACCAAACTTGTCAAAATAGGTCTTAAATCCTATTTAAAACATAAATTGGTCATAAATGAGTCATTTAAATATTAAAGAGACTACTTAAATGAGTTTAAAAATTGAAAACCTCAAACTTGTCAAAATAGGTCTTAAATCCTATTTAAAACATAAATTAGTCATTTAAATATTAAAGAGACTACTTAAATGAGTTTAAAAATTGAAAACCTAGAATAAATGGGTCTAAATAGGTTGAACTTAGAACCCATTTCTAACCCAAAGCTCACATACTCTATTTCCCTCTTTTAGCTTATAAAAATGTTTTTTTTTTTAAATTGACATTATAATTATTTTTTATATTTCCTTTTTTATTTTATTTTCTTTCCTTTTTCGTTCTTTCTTCTTCCATCTTTAGCTAGCAGTCGGAATGGTGATGACTGACGATCGGCCAGGTGAAGGACAAGCTTGTTGGCCTCGGGCAAGCTCAAGCTCACCTATGGCCAGTCACTAGCCATCGTTGTGGTTGGCAATTGGTTGAAGAAGAAGGAAAAATCAAAATCAAAAATCAAAATCAAAATTTTAAAAATAAAAATAATTTAAATCCTATTTTTAAAATAATAATAATAATTAAAATTCGATTTTAAAAAAATAAAAATAAAAATAAATTCGATTTTTTAAATAGAAAAGTGAAAAATATTAAAAGGAGTGCATGAAGGAAAAATCAATCATATTTTTCATACCAAATTATGGAAAATATTTTCTAATTTATTTCATATTTTAGGTAAAAATTAGAAAATACTATAATTTATAAAATTTATCCACTAGATTTGTATTGCATGAAAGCATTTTAGTAATGCCATTTAAAAAAAAATCATAAAAACTAAGCTTTCTTAAGTTTAGTTAAATGAGTTGAATATAAGTCAAGATTTTTGCATTATAATAAATGAGTCATAAATAGGTTAAATATGTCAGTCTGGGTCATATCATTTATGACCCAATCCGATTCACTTATTTGATTGATCTACATGTGATCTTCTTTATGGGTGAGTGCTAAGTCCGAATCAATTTGAGAAGTGGCCTAGACGATTCAATTATATGCTAGGTTTTGATTTGTTGTAAGTTATATTTCCCTGAATGCATTATTCAAACAGACGGAAAGAGTGACCCACCATGATCATTGTTGATATCAATTGACAAAGCCACTTCTTGAGCTACTCACTCTACAACTCGCAATTGAAAAATGAGCAAGATAGATGAATAATCAACTTATGCTAAATTTAGCTCATGTCTCTTCTTAATTTTATTTTTCCTAACTCTAGATCTTTCGAATTCATAACTCTTTATTTCATAATTACCAAAAAGCCCTTGACCTTCGATGAATGAAAAGCATAAGTAAAACCACATTGTCATTGTCAAATTTCTCTTCTTCTTTTTTTAGCAAAAAGAATATTTGCTTGGGAAAATTTTAAATAAAAGCCTGAGGTACTTTTATTTTCTTAAATAAGAACATAGAATAGATCACATTTCAAATAAGGTGTTGTCATTTCTCAAATAAAAGCCTAAGATGAATTATGTTGCAAATAAGGATCTAAGGTGGCCATGTTAATCTTAAAGAATGGTTTGATATCACCGATTAGTTAAAGGCATTTTCATCATTTACTTCTCTCTCTTTTTTTTTCTTCTTTTTTTTCTTCTTTTTTTTCTTTTTTCTTTGATTTTTGCCAGTGAAGATGGTTGACGTCGCCTAGGCGAGCCTTGTCAGCCACAGGCAGGGTCGACCTTCAATAGATCTAGGTATCCATGAGTAAATATTTCATAGTAGCCTCATTAGACCGTACATCCATCTTGGTATATCTAGATAATAGGTAGGAGCATAAACTGAAACATTCCGAAGCTACAGAGATAGTTATTAAATCGTTAGCACCACATAAAAACATTCCTCCTAGAGTAGTTGTTAATATAAATAAGAGAAACTCTATGATCGCCATTTCTATACATTCAATGTACTCTACGGATAGAGGAATACATAGAGTTGAACATAGTAAAATAAAAAATTGAAAGATTTCATTGAAATTGTTCGTTTGGAAATTTCCTGAAAAGATAATCATAGGTTCTTCTCTCCATCGGAACAATAGGGCTGTTATGCTCATTACTAAACTCGTTGAAGAGATGAAATAGAACCAAGGTATATCTTTTTTATCAGAGGTTGAATCGATCATAAGAATAAGAATTAGGCCAAAAATTAGGATACATTCTAGGAAAATAAAACTTCCATTGAAGAGAAGCAAATGAAAGGCTTTCATTAAAATTTTCGTAGAATCGAGAATGAGGTTTTCATTCTATACATGCCAAATCATGAATTAGTAACCACATCCAATCTCCAAAAAAATCCAATTGTTTCGAACTTTCTATTTTTGGAATGGAATATTTATGGAATCCCCATTAATAGGATCAAACCTTATTCCATGGTATTTTCATGAGATTCCTCTTTCTTATTCTTAAGCAAGCCCCTGAGAGGGCTTAGTTGATCCATGATTTATGTTTCATCTTTCGTTTCTTTTTTGTTTATCTCAAGAAATATATCGATCAATTCCGATTTTTCTCTTTCTATTGATTCTTTTCCGATCGAGATATATGGATCCATAGATCTATGTGTCTATATAGATCCTTTGTTCATGGATTAACGAAAATGCGCAAAAGCTCTATTTTCCTCTGCCATTCTATGAGTCTCTTCATTTTTGCATATGACATCGCCACTCCCTTTGGCAACATCCACTAATTTGGAACTTAATTTGAAAGCCATATTTTGACCCGAATGTTTTCAGGATGCTCCTAATAACCAACGAATGGCAAGTGCTTTTCCTTGTGTGGATCATGTTCCAATGGGAACTTGATGAGTCGATCCGCCTACATGTCTTGCTTTTACTGCTATATCAAGAGTTACTCCACGTATTGCTTGACGCAAAACAAATAGTGGATATGTTTATGTCTTTTGTTGAATCTTTTTCATGACTTGATAGATAATCTAATAAGCCAATGATTGTTTTTTTCTGTGTTTCAAAATATAGTTAACCAACATGTTAACTAATCGATTACAATAAATTAGATCAGATTTTGCAATTTTTTCTTCTGCAGTACCTCGACATGACATGAATGTGAAGGGGATTCAAGAATCAGTTTTCTTTTTATAAGGGCTAAAATCATTCATTTTGGCTTTTTGATCCATATTGTAGGGTGGATCTCGAAAGATATGAAAGAAAGATCTCCCTCCAAGTCGTACATACGACTTTCGTCGAATACAACTTTCCATAGAATTCGATATGTATCCATGAGATCAAGTATGGAATTCTGTTTACTCACTTGACATTGAGTATCCGTTTCCCTCCCTTTCCTGCTAGGATTGGAAATCCTGTATTTTACATATCCATACGATTGAGTTCATGGATTTCTGAAATAGTGTTAAAAAAAAAAAAAAGAAGTGCTTCGAATTATTGTTATTTGACTCGAACCCGTTCTAAAAAAGTCGAGACATTTCAAATTGTTTGTTGACACGGACAAAGTCAGGGAAAACCTCTGAAATTATTTCAATATTGGACCTTGGACATATAATAGTTCCAAATCGAATCTCTTTAGAAAGATATTTTGTCTCATAGTAGCTTGCTCCAGTCCCCTTACCAAACTTTCATTATTAGGTTAGCCATACACTTCACATGTTTCTAGCGATTCACATGATATCATCAAATGATACAAGTCTTGGATAAGAATCTACAACGCACTAGAATGCCCTTGTTGACGATCCTTTACCTTGACAGAATCTAAGGTTCCTCGAACAATGTGATATCTCACACCGAGTAAATCATTAACCCTTCCCCCTCTTACTAAGGAGCTGATTGTTTGGCTTTTGTTTTTGTTCCTCAGAACACAATTTTTGTTCTTTTGTTCCGGGGAACAAAAAAAGAATAAAAACGCATTTGTTTATACTTTTGTTCCCAGGAACAAATTTGGAACAGAAACAAGAAATAAGAAAAACTTGTTTTTTGTTCCTAGAAACACTTTTTGAAGAAACAAAAGAACAAAAACATAAAACTTGTTTTTTTCTCTCATTTTTCTTCTTTTTTCTTTGGCCAGTCGCCAGCCTCGGCCATGGCCGTCGAGGGCCGGTGGCCTCGCCGAAGCGTTGTCGGCCTCCGTGAGGCTCGGCCTCACCTTGGTTGAGCTCGCCCAGATCCGGCGAGGCTAAGCTTGTGCAGCCACCGGCGAAGCTGAGCCTCACGCGACCATGGCGAGGCTTGACCTCCCTAGTCGGCATAAGGCCGAGCCTCACCAGGCCAAGGCGAGGCCAACCTCACACCACCTAGGCGAGGCCGAGCCTCGCCAGTGGCCTGGCGAGGCACGCCGAGGCTCGCCCTAGCCTAGTGAGACTCCGGCAAGCTTGCCGGATGTAGCCCAGCCGATCGCCGACCAAAGAGAAAAGGAAAAAAGAAAAATATAATAAAAATATTTAAAAATTAAAAGAAACAAAAAAAAAATATACAAGTTTACTAAATGTATTTCTATTCTTTTTTCTATTTCAGAAACATAAATTTTGTGTAGTTACCAAACACGTTCTTTTGTTAAAAAATTGTTTTTCGGAACAGAAATAGTTTTTTCTATTTTTGTTCCAGTAACAATTTTTGAACAGAAACATTATTAAACGCACCCTAAGACTACATAATGTTATTGTGAATTATGGCCAATACTAGGTATATAAGCACTTATTTCAAATCCAGAGGTTAATTGTACTCTAGCAACTTTACATAAAGCAGAATTTGGTTTTTTAGGGGTAATAGTGGAAAAGTTGACAGATAAGTCACCCTTACTGGCACTCTATAGAACCATACATGAGATTTTAACCTCATACGGCTCCTCATTCAATTCTTTCGAAGTCATTGGGTCCTTTTCCTCATTTGAGAATCTCCTCCCTTCTTCCACTTCATCCTGAAGAGTAACTAGAACAAATTCAATTACGTTTTCATGTTCCAATTGAACACTTTCCATTTTAGATTATTCTCAAAGGAGAAGATTCTTCTTTTTACCAAACATCTAAGGATCCAATCATAATTTTATAATAAGAACAAGAGATCTTTCTCGATCAATCTCCTTGCCCCTTATTCTTTGAGAATTAGAAAGATCATTTTCAAGTTTGAATCTGTTCATTTGAAATCTGGGTTCTTCTACTTCATTTCTATTTACTTATTTTTTCCCTCTTTTTTATTTTTGTTTTTTATTTCTTTTTTTATTCCCTTCCATCATTCCTTAAGTCCCATAGATTTGATCCTGTAGAATCTGACCCATTTTCTCATTGAGTGAAGGGCAAGAAAGATTGATTTTTATCAAAAGTACTATGTGAGTGAAATCTTCCGTTTTTTTTCCTCTTTCTCTATCCCTATCCCATAGGTACAGCCTTTGAATCAATAGCGAACCTTTTCTTTTGTATCTGTATGAATCGATATTATTCCATTCAAATTCCTTCTCGATACCTCCTAAGGAAAATCCCAAATTGGATTCTAAATTGATGGGTTAGTGTGAGATTATCCATGCGGTTATGCACTCTTTGAATATGAATTTATTTTCTGAAAGATCCTAGCTTTCGTGCTTTGGTGGATCTTTAAGATCCTTTCGATGACCTATGTTGTGTTGAATGGATATCTATATGATCTGATCGATTGCGTAAAGCCTGTGGTAGCAAAAAAAACCAGGGAAAGTATACAGAAAAGAGTGCTTGCAAGCCCTCACCTAGATTTCGATCTTCTATAAAAATTGAGTCTTTTTGCCAATTCTGTCTAATTTGATTGACAAAAATGCTAATTTAGTTTTTTTTAATATTTATCTCTCCCATGTGGTGTTAAGGTTAATTAAAGCCTTAAAATAACGTCGTTTTGATTCGAACAATAATTTTTATAAAGAATCTTAATTAAATTATATTAACAAATCCAAAAAAAAATTCATAAAAAAGACAATCTCCAAAAGGGAAAAAAAAGAAGCTAAAACTTTAAAAAAAAAAAAAAAAGTCCAAGCTCTTTGCTTGTGGCCACGGGTCATCGCTAACGCTCCCATCATCTAGGTGGCGTTAGTAAGGGACCATTGTTGACCAATAGGCCATTGCTCCATTAGTAATGGAGTGACAACTACTTATCAAACCACCCACCTACTCACACACACATTAAAATTTTTCAGCTTTTTATTTTTTTTATCTAATTTAACAAAATTATCATCGGAGGAAAATGCTTTTAATTGATCGAAATATTTAGTTGGCCAATAAGATCAAGTTCTTATTTGAAATTATCATGGTCATTTTAAGCTTTTTTTTAATAATATCCTATTCAAATTCTTATTTAAAAAAAATGAGAACATTTCATGTTATTATTTAGAATTTTTTTTTTGTATTACGGTGGATTTTTTTTCCTAATAAAGTAAAATAAACGGGGGAGACATTTCTTGCTCATACTATTTTATTTTTTCCTATTTTATACATCGAGAAAGAAAAAAAAAAGAAAGGAAAAAGGCGAAAATGGAAAACTTCGTAAGCGGCCAAAGAGCAAGGAAGGCCGTCCGTTCCGTTTCCTTTCCATCTCCATCTTCACCCACCACCGTTCTTTTTTTCTTTTCTTCTTTCCTTCCAATTTTCCGGGAAAATATATATAAACCTATATTTGCCTCCTCCTCTCTCCCCCTCCCTCCCCGCCTGCAATCCTTTTTTCCTTTTTTCCCGGAAAATACGAGGAATCTATTTTTTGCCACCCTTCCCCGCTCTCTCTCTCTCTCTCTCTCTCTCTCTCTATCTCTGTCTACAGCAAATGCATCGCGTCGATCGAGGAAAGGCAAGGACGACGCAGTGAATTCCGCGCGGAAAAAGGACAAAGAAGAAGGAGAGAGAGAGAGATGGGTCCGGAGGGGCAAAGCTTCCCCACCCCCGCAGTCTAGGGTTTCAATTTTTTTCCCGCTCCCTCCCGAGGGGGAAATGTACCCGGGAAGAGCAGGCGACCAGAGAGGCTCTGTTTCTTGCTCCGCTTCGAATTCGTTTCCCTCCAGGAGGCCTCGGTCGGTGCTTTTCCCGGGTAAATGAGCGCGCCGATTCCCGAGAAAGTTGGGGGGTGGGGGAAAGATCCGCGTTCCGGTGAAGATCGCCGTCCATGTCCGTTTCGCAGCTCCCTGCCCCGTCTGCGTTCTTGATCTGACCCGTTCGCCATGTGAGTGAACGAAATGGCCTCTCTTTCTCTCTCTCTCTCTCTGTCTATCATAATCCATATTGAAGAGAAAATTTATGGGTTTCTTTTGTTTTCTCTTCTTTTCTTTTTTCAGGAATACGCGAGGCTTTCTTGCGTAAGAACACTTGTCTTTTTTTGGAGTTTCGAAAGAGGGAAGTTGTTGGTTGATCTAAATCCGTATTCTTGTCTTTGATCTACCTCGGATTCAAGAAGTGTCTTTGAGTTGCTTGAATTCTAATGCTGTGTGGCTATGGATTCGGTAGAGACATTGCCTTCGGGATCTTCAGGTTGCTGTCATGGCTGCAGTGATTGTCAATCTTCAGCGGGTAGTGCTTGGTTTCGCAATGTCAAGCGTAAATATGACGAACTGCAGGGGAATAGGAGATTCTTTGTGCCCGGGGTTGAGTATGATTCTGTTGCGCGAATTGAAATCGAGAACGAGACCGCAGCATTGCGGGAGATGGTTTGTAGCCAACAGAAAGCCATACAGGATTTGACCGTGGAGCTCGAAGAAGAGAGGAATGCCGCTTCATCTGCGGCGAGTGAGGCCATGTCGATGATTTTGAGGTTGCAGAGGGACAAGGCGGAAATCCAGATGGATGCGCGGCAATTCAAACTATTTGCGGAGGAGAGAATGGGACACGATCAACAGGAGATATTGGCTCTGGAAGACCTGTTGTATAAGAGAGAGCAAGCCATACAATCACTCACATGCGAGGTACAGGCTTATAGACATAGAATGATGAGTTATGGGCTCACTGTGGCAGAAGCCGATGGGGGCATGACTGAAAATCTTGATTGCCGATTTGAATTTCCATTTTATGATTATCCTCCTTTGAAATGCCACTTCAATGAGACACCTGGTCCATGGGAGGGTGAGAATGAGGTGGTTGATGTTGAAAAGTTCGCACATGGCGAGACTCCCCATGGCCGTAATGAACTGAAGGATCTGGAACACCGAATTCACCAAATGGAGCAAGATCCCAGCAACACTCAGTTGGATGGGGATTTTCCTGGCCTTGAGAACATCCCAGAGAAAGTTATAGTAGGTCAATCTCCTAGGCAACCACAACATTCGAGGAGTTCTTCGAATGATGGTTTGGGTTCAGACTTGCCTCTTGATTCTCCGAGACTCATAAATAGCTTCAAGAGGATGGAGTGTGTTATGGAGACGGAGAGTCCCCATCAGGCAAAAAAGCTTAATAACTCACCAGAAGCTGATGATGATGTAACTGACAGGATCTGTACGATTGATTCAATCTACACAGGCTTGACACCCAAGAAATCTGGACATAGCGGTCCTGAAGAGGACATAGTTACACCAAGATACACTTCAAACTGCATCAATGCGGATCAGGATCCAGATATCACAAAGCTCTACATGAGGCTTCATGCACTTGAGGCTGACAGGGAATCACTGAGGCAGGCAATTGTTTCAATGCAAACTGATAAAGCTCAAATGCAATTAATTAAAGAAATAGCCGAGCGTCTATGTAAGGAAAGATCACCAGAAGAACGCATGCCTGTTAGAAAGCCATCTCCTTTTGGATTTTTTTCCTCTGTTTTCAAGGTAAGGCGTCTTGTTTTTTTTTTTTTTTTGGTGGTGGTTTTGCAGGTGTTTAACACCCAATGTATTGTTACCTTTAGTTTGGTTTATGATTCATGCTGAATGAAGTCGTTTGCTTATGGCAAACACTATTATCTCCATTTTCTGCTCCACTTTTTGGGTTAGTGTTTTTACTTAGCTTAACTGATTGTGGTGCCTTAAGAAAAGGGCTGTACGGAAGAGGAGGAATTAACTGCATGGTACTTCTTGGTTCTGCAAGATATAGAGGGAATTGAAATGCTGAGGCTGTTGAAAAAAAGGAGGAATTACCATATGATTTTTCCTCGTTCCTTCTCACTAAAGGCAGTTTGTTGGGATGTTGCTTCTTCAATTTCTGGCATTAGTTTGATTTTCCTTTGCCTTTCCCACATCTGACCCGATTTGTTCTATCATATTGCATAATCAAGTAGCTTTGCCTGTTGATCTACTGGCAATGCTGTTTCAACAATGAAATTGACAATCTTGTCCTTTTTGTTTCTCATTTTATTTCCGTCATTTATAAAATTGATGCCACAAGTTGTTCCCCTGGTTGAGGCTGAATATTTTTTGATCTAGTGCTTACATTTTGCTTATGGTAGACTGTTCATTAAAGATTTTCTGGTGGTTTTGTTTTCTTTGTTGAGCTGGTATTGGAAATTCATTATGCAGCAGGGCAACTTCTTTAATTTTCCATGTGTGGTGCTGCTTTCTCCCTTTTCAAAATAGTTCTTGTAACTCTCTCTTTGCTTTATTTGCAGTGGATTGGGTCCTTTGCCTTTCGGAGAAAGAAGGCTCGTAGAAGCAAGTGAGTACTTTTCTTTTTGGTGCTAAAATCGTACTGCTGTACCTGTTTTTCTGTACTTTGAGGGGGCATCTCCTCAATTCAGACTTTTTATTGTAAATTCTGTTCTTTTTGATGCAAAATTTTTTTAATTCTTGATTTCATGTTGAGGAAACATGCAGTGGCGAATGACTTTTTGTATGAACTAACTGTACAGACGTCTCTTGTGTAGATATTTAATGTTTTGGTCAACTTGTAAATTACCTTGGTGTTGTGCATCAAGGATGATTCTAGCTATCGCCGGATGGGAAGTTAATTCATGAAAATTTGGAAAGTTTCTTGTACACCTTATAGAATACAAATTTTATCTGATGGAATGCACTTGAGTGCATTACATGTTGCAGAGGAAATAATTGTGCCATTAGGGAGCAGACTTCTCAGTTGGTTGTTCTCTGCATAGAGGCCATTATCGTTGGTGCTTTTGGCAAATACCTCTAGTTGTGACAGGCTTCATGACTAAATGTAATTTTTTGAGCAATTAGGACACCGTGATGTGAAAATAGTCACAGTTCCAGTTTTATGTTAGCACGCAGCAAATTTTTGTTTTCTCGAAATAATTAATAACCGTTGAGCTTTCCTGCCTGTGATCTCTTACCTGCTTTGTTATAGATCCTTTATCTTCGACTCATCACTTGCAGGTACTTGTTTGGGCTATCGCCTGATTGTGTGGGCTTGCTAATTCTTTTAGAAGACAGACCCCAGAAGCAGCGGAGATGTCTGACACGTGCAAAAAGGGTGGCTTCAACTGTCAAACTTCCATATCCATAGCAAGCCTCTCCTTATATGCAGAGAAACTTAGAACAGTTAAGAACAGAGTCTAAGCATCTGTCTTCTTTGTATGCATTTGTTGCTGCAGCATTGGCTGTTTCAGAGATAGTATGTTCTCTTTCAATTTTTTCATTCGATGTGATTATTGAGCCTCATTCGGCAAGTGAAACATGGTTGAATGGTGCGCCCATGTATTTTTCTTACATTCAAGGTGGAGGTAGGCCACTTTCGGCTTGCCTCTCTCTCTCTCCCTCCCTCTCTCTCTCTTCTTGACTCATCGAGTAAAGCACTATTTTTCAGCATATTGTTACAGTTCTGGGAGTAGACTCTTATGTTCTTGCTTCATCTTAGTCTGCAGATTTTTTTATCTTGTCAAGAACGCGCATCAGCTGATCTCTATTCTCATGATACTCACCGGGTTTTCTGGGAGGATCAAATATCTGCCTGCTAGACTAACCGTCTCAGTTTGGAAGACCTTTGGATAAATTTGATTACTCCATGGACCGCGTGTTGAATTAATTCCTGTAATTGGGTCATCTTCTTGGTTAGGTTGGATGCTTGATGATTCACATTTCATTTGGTGGGAGCAAGGGCCGGTTACAGAGGTGGCCGAACATAAGATGGTTTTATGCCAATCATTATTCTTTGCTGAAATTAGCAAGCGAAAAAATTAAAAGTTACCTGAGGAATTCTTTTACACTGATTTTCTTTTCGAAATGAAATGTCAGTTCTGGGTTTAGAATTAGGGCTTTTGGCTTTTATTTTTTTTGTACTTTTCAATGTTATCTGTTGCACAGAATATTTACAATACATAAACAATAGCATCTGGAGTTTTCTCCTAAAATACCATTCTTACTCGGAAGTTCAAATGCTGTAGATTGAAAGAGCTTTTCCTCCAAGCAAAGGTTATTAGTTTGATCGAGCAGTGCAAGAGCTTGTGCGCTTTACATGCATTTTAATGCAACGCGTTGAACCAAGAGCATGCATGAGTAGTGCGATATCCTATCCACTTGATTACCATCTTTTCACAAATGATTAGCACTTGGAAATACCTTGAGTAAAGGCGATTGGGTTTGGCACATTCTTTAATACCCTTTGACCCCAAATTGCTTTGCCAAAGCTCAAAATTCAAGGCAAGTTTCCGTTTGCTTTAGAGTTGGAGCTTTGTCAGTGCTGTCTAGTCGTGTCAATGAAGTTTCCAAAGTTCCTATCCTGCCCTCTTTAAATTATCCAAACTTTAACTATACCCTCGTTAGAGGGAAATTTGGCAAAGCTCGCATCCGCTACCAGGTCAGGTGTCTCTCGGCCAGGGTTGGGCGACCCTATAATCCTCTTGCAGGGGCACGGTGTTCTACATGAGACAGAGAAATAGCCTCATGGGTCAACACAAGTCAAGTATTTCCCAACATGCATTAGAATCTCCGCTATAAAAATTTATTTTGGTAATGTCTAATGATACTGTTGTAAATCAATGTGGAGAGTACTTTTTACACGTGCAAATGTGAAAAGGAAAGAAAATAGTGTAAGTGTCATAAAAGATTTTACTTATCAATACCCTGTACCTAGAAATAGGCTTTAGACATTTCATGCAAAAAAAAAAAAATGATTAGATTTGCAAGTGGCAATTTATAAATGGCCGAGATTAGCTGCAAAGCAGGCCAAGTTGCAGGCTAGCAGCCACCCACGCACTGGATGCATATCGCTGCTTTGGGCGCGTTTGGTAACGATTCTGTTCCCGGGAACTGATTCTGACCAGAAATGATTATTTCTGATTCTGTTTCCGGGAACTGATTCTGAGTAAAAAAACGCGTTTGGTAACAAATAAAATTTCTGATTCTGGAATAGAAAAAGAATAGAAACGCGTTTGGTAACTATATAAAATTTCTATTCCAATTCTTTTTTAATTACCTTTTTAGATTAAAATAAATTTGATATTGAATTTTCATAAACCATTCACTGATTAATTATATTTTTATACTAAGTAATAAAAATATTAACTAATCAATTATTATTATATAGTAAATAATAAACCATAGTATAAACTATACTAATATCCCTACAATATGTAATAAATAAAAATACTAAATTATAACATAAAATTAAATATGTACTCTATATACAACAAATATATATTTCATACTAGGAAGAAATAAAAATAAAATATAGAAATAATTTTTTTTTTGATTCGGCACTTTTGATTCTCTTTTTTGATTCTCGGACGGAGAATCATATTCTTTCTGATTCTGAATTCTTGTCCAAAACTGATTCTGGGAGTAAATTTGTTCCCAGAATCAGTTTTGGACAAAAAATTTACCAAACGCGATTCTGTTCCCAAACTGATTCTGGGAACAAAAAATCAGAATCAGGCACTGTTTGGATGGTTGCCAAATAGGGCCTTTATCTCCGTCTGGTCCTGCACGGATTTCTATACCCTTTTCAGGCCGCCTTCGACAAAGTCTGGGACTCGGTTTCCACCGATGCTTTGCCATTACCCATTAGACATTTTCATGAGCAGGTCTTCGAAAAATGACCTAGGATGCCAAGGGCAGAGCGGTTCTGAAAGGGGGATGTTTAATAAATAAAAAAGAAGATAAAATATCGATGTAGTATTACATTTTTTAATTAAGACTTAATATCACAAAAAATCCAAATTAATATAGTTGTAATAAATTTATTTCGAATTAATTTTTTGTGGCTACTAAAAATTCAAAACTAATATACATATGATAAATTTATCCAAAACTAATTTTTTTTTATTATCAATGGCCACAATTCAATATGTATGTAACAAATTTATCATCCATTAATTTAAAAAAAAAAGGATTTATGAATCGGTACACCCATTAATTGTCATTTAACATTAAATTCAGTAGTTTGGTGGTCAAATTTATAGAAACTAATAGATGATAAGTTTGTCACATATGTACTAGTTTGCATTTTTTGTAATAAAAAAAATTAATTTAGAGTAAATTTATACAGTAATATTAGTTTGAAGTTTTTCAAAATACTAACCCTTCAATCTAAACCAATTTATTTATTTATTTATTTTTTTACATTGGTATCAATTTAGTATATCTTGTTAGTTATAGTTGGAAATCGCTGAAATGCTGGTAACACGACCAACGTTAACATGAATATTTTTAATAATATTTGAATATTTTTTTCTTTTTTATATTTGTTATAATTTTCCTTGTTTATTATTAGTTTTCTTTTTTCTTTCTTCATTTTGGCCACGAAGTGTAATAGGCCTTGTTAGTCTGGTGAGGGCCTTTGTGCCCTCACCCACCCTCACCCAAGCGACTGTGGGTGAAGGAGTGAAGGTCCCCACCAAATCTGGGCTAGAGTTGCCTCTTTGGCCAAAATGAAGGGAAAAAAAAAAAGAAGAAGAAAAAATAATAATAAAGAACATAACAAAAAATTATAAAAAAAAGTCAAAATGTTATTAAAAATGTCTACATTAACATTAATTATGTTACGTAAGACGATCAGCATCCATGTTAGTCATTTCCAACTTAAATTGGTTAGGTACCAATGTGAAAAGATTTATAATTAAATTAATCTAATTGAAATGTTGGGGACTGAATTTATATCAATGTAATAGATTTGAATTTTTTTTTAGTACTTTTCTTGTTATTAAATGATGAGGATGAATGCTTGGGGTGGAAGAGCACAAAATGATTTTGTCTTTGTCCTAAGTAGTTCTTGGTAATGGCGGCGAAGAAGAGCGTACCTTCTTGGTGCAAGACATGGCAATTGAAATTTGTTTTAGCTCGCTCTGTTTTGAGATCAGAGAGAAGAAAACATATGAAGGGGATGATGGAGATGGGGTTGGAGCTGACAGGTGAGAGGTGTTCACTTAAGTGAGTGAAAGAGAGGAGTCAGAACAGAGAAAGAATCACAACTTGGTGACAAAATCCCACATTGACTACCACCCCACATCATCTGGTAACGGCTAATTCTTGCCCAATTTACAAAAATTAATGAGCCAAAAGTTAAAGTTACTCTGGACAATGCGCTGTTTTTGCTTTTTGGGAGGCCAAAAAAAAAAAAAAAAAACAACTTTTAGCTTTCCTTGTCAAAACTTAGTATGCGAGGAACAATTTATTGCGTATTTCTCTGTCAACATACAGGAGAGCACATGCATATAAAGTTAACGACATGACCTTTGATGGTACAGAAGAGCTATGGCTTTACAGAGAATGAACAAGACATTAGACAAAAATGTCTCCACGAACCGCAAGGACTTTGTAGAAGGAAACAAGTTTAGTTTGATGGAAGTTTGCATGTGTTGTGATTATGATGGGTTAATGGATCGATAAAAGTAAGCAAAATGAGATACATCTCTTTAATTCATAGATCTCTTGGATTCCTATATATATTATTTAATTCATGTATCTCTTTAGTTCATATTATCTTCTGTAAATGACTTCTCCAACTCTATAAATATATTTGAAATTCTTCATTCCAAGCATCACTAGAAACACTTATGTCTCCTCATTTCAAGTTTCTTTAAGTGCGCTAGTTTCAAAAAGTGTTTGATGGAGTTCTATTTGTATTGCACTAATTCAAACAAGTTCGAGGTATTGTATCTTGGAAGGCATAATTCATGAAACTACATTAATCGCCTTAAGGAGATTTGATTAGCTGTACTCATTACCTATTTATTTTTGTTATCACTTTCTTAGATTCATTAATTTTTTGTATATAACAAATAATGTTACATATACTTCCTCCAATATGTCATTTCTTCTATAATCTTGAAACGGCATGGACTTGTAAAATGTGAAAGACCTTGAGAGCATAGGGACTTCAATGGTTTTGGATGTACCAAGTAGCAAAAGGCAAGCAGAAAAGAAATTGAGGCTTTGTTACAATATTGGAAGAACCAAGCAATTGAATGAGAATATGCTACAAAGTAGATGGTTCTATTACAAGCCTCTATCCTCTTTGATGGAAGTCTCGGAGTCTTTACGATTCGATTAACATTTTAAATCGGCGTCCCACAACTGCTTTCCAACACCGAAACCGCAGTCAATCGGGAGAAGATTGTAATATTTTTTTTTTTTCTATTTTTGGCTAAACAAAATAATTGTTACTGCGCAGCAAGAGCATACTGTTCTCCTCGAGTGTCCATGGATACCCAATAGAAAAACATTTTGAAGGAAAGATCTGGTATATGCCACTATACTCTGCTAAATGAGGCTTCATATGATCAAATTGAGACCGAGACTTTTAAAATCAAATCAAATTGGTGGTTGAAGTGTAGTTAAGCTCATGAGCGATCTCTTAAGTGGTTGCATTAATTTCTCCATTTTCTAGTGTGGTAAATGTTGGCTGTCAAAGCGGCATCCTAGGATCGACAAAATTTGAAACTCGAACATATTGAAGGAGAAGACGAAGATTTACACACTCAATTTGGAATCCATCGTTTTTTTATGCGAAATGACGACGATCCGATGCTCAGGTTCTTCTCCTCTCTCACCCTCGGATCCAAGATCGATGAGACCGCCCCTCGCACCTTTCCTTAAGTGAAGTGATAGTGTGTTTGCAGAAGCAATAGGGTTAAAGGAGGGACCATACCGCTATTTATAAAGTTTTTCGGCATCACACGCTAGGCCCAACTCGGCCCACACAAGTTAGGCCCATATTCGACTATTAAGAAATCTTATATTTTACTTTATTAGATCAATCCCGTAAAATCGTAAATTACAATTTCAATTAATGTAGTCCACATCATGAAAACTCTTACATTCTCCCACTCGGACTATATTAATTGAGATTGTACTATGTGCGCGCACATTTATGTTGGTTCAAAGACGATTTTTAATGGTTAATCTTATTCCATAAAGTTTCAAACACCAAATCATAGCGATAGCTACATGTATACACACAGAACCTTACATGGTCACAAGTGTTTTCAACTTTACTGATATAGATTCAATATGATTATGTGACAAATAGATAACACTTCATAAAAAGTAATACATTATATGTTATCCTCTTTGTTAGTCACTATTATGTTACTTTAGATATCATAAGAAACCAGAATTGCCATTACATAATATCTTTATAATTCTAATAAATCCACATATAGTTTATCTTTATGGTTAATCTCTCTTTATGTGTAATCAAAACATACGTTCAAAGCTGATAACCAAATGCCTCCAATCTTCACTTATAAGATCTCTATTATATATGATCAATTCAATATGGTGACAATACATTTATGACTACTTTATTGAATGTATAACATAGATTTAAGTTTTATTAGAGCAAAACCAAAATAGCTCTCACTAAATAGCAGTATTCAATAATTCTCCTCAGTCCATGTTTATGACATATTACTCAAGTACACAAGGGTGAAGGTGTTTAATAAGTGGATTTACAACCACATCATTTGTGTAAATATGCTCTACTCTGATGTCACCATTATGTATAATTTTTTTTTTTATGGTAAAAAACTTGACATCTATATATTTAGACCCCTCAAGACCTCTATTATTGTTGATAAACAACACTGAAGGGTTATTATTTCAATACAACCGTATGAGTCTATTCACAAAATCAAATATGATCAACTCCTTAATGAGGTTCTAAAGTCAAACATCCTGAGTAATGGTTAAAAAGTATGCTACAAACTTTGTTTATACGATAAAGGATGACATCAATCTTTGTTTTTCACTTTGTCATAATACTACAATTTCTACTAATATAAGATATATTGTGTTGTTGATTTCTTTTTTTTTTCTTTTTTTTTTGGTGCTGCAGGAACCGGCTTGCAGTCGACAGCCACGCCGTAAACCCCTAGGTGACACTTAAGCAGAAGGACCCACCACCCTTGAGTCACACTTAATACACCTAACGCCTCCCTTGGGTTTTGAACTCTTCACCTCTGGGCTGAGGATCAGCAGGACCTTATCTAGTGGAGCCACCACGGCCGGTGGTTGTTGTCGATTTCTTGTTATATTGACAACTAGTAAAATTTGCATTCGAAAATCATCTTGACAGTGATTGTGTCCTAGATTTGACTAATATCTACTAGAAGTCCTATCAGAAAAGCAATATTTGGCCTAATGCAAACTTGACCATGTATGATATTTCCAAGTGCACTAACATAAGGTACACCACTTGGGTTTTCTCAAAATTTGAATGAGGACAATGTGAAAGACTCAATCTATCAGCCTTAATGAGAGGAGTAACTTCTAGCTTGCAATGTTGTATCTCGTGTTTCATCGCATCTAACCACATATTTGATTGAGTAAAAGAAACGACATTTATATAAGTCACTAGATTGACAATGCAACAAATATCATAGTCACACTCTCATAGATAGACTATATTATCTAGTGGTATAGTCAATTGTCTCTCCCTAATAAATCTCTTGAATGGAGCTATAATCACTTCATCCTACACCTGAGAGACTTGACAAATTTTATCAGGAATTGTATCGATACAATATTATGAACCTCAATAGGTTTAGTATGTGGTGTAGGAGACTTCACAATTATCTGTATAAGTAAAAACAAATATATAGTTGTCTTCATCATACTATTATCTTTAACAATCTGAGAGCAGTTATCATTTACAGCTATGTCGAACTCCAAAAAACTTCGCTATCTATGATTCCACAATTCTTATACCTCCATCGGGATCATAAAACTAATATCCCTTCGAATGACTTAGGTAAGACATGAAATAACATCGAGTGATTTTGGAATCCAACTTCCTTAATATTGGATTATATAACCTCACTTCTGTAAGACACTCCAAACCTTAAGATGATCAAGTTAGGTGTACATGTAGTCCACAACTCAAAATGAGTCAATGGAACAATTTTAGTAGAAACCAAATATCCTTCAATTGTATGTCTTTGTAGGAATGATCATAGTATTTATAATATGCTAAGTATAGCAAAGATTACCCGTATCTATAGAAACAAAAGGATACCGGCGGAAGAAAGTAGTTCCGAATGTTGTAATGTCTCAAAAATTTACATGGTGGGTCCATTTCTTGAAGGGACTAGTTAGTGCAAGGAAGGCGGAGCAGATTGAGTGAATAAATCGAATTGTTACACATTGGATCCTCGTTTATTACGTGGAAATGTACAAAGGAAGAGCTGCATAGGCACCCATCTTCTAGAAAACCAAAGTACAATCAAACACGTTGTCAAACGTTGACTGCCAAAGAGTTTACAGGTTTCCCTCAACAATCAATTCATTGACCAACAGAAGATCCTTTTACCCTCCAATATTTTGGTTCGTCCATCACTAGATCCTCTAAACCCAAGACTGATCTCTCCCCCTCTCTCCTTTGCTCTGCCATGCCCAGCCTCACCACCTCATCGCCCGTGCATCATAACTCCATCGCCGCTCGGTCCCAATTGCCGTCGATCCTTCTCCTCCATCGCACATCGCATTGTTGATCATATGTCTCCCCGCCTCTCCGTCTCCCTCAAAATGAGCTGGGTCACTTGCTGTGGTGTTTGGCCACCATCACGCAAGTCTCAAGCAGGTTGGGACTCTCGGATCGATGATCGTGACCTAAGGGTGACAAATAGGCGGAGCTGGCCCGAGCATGGTACAATCCTTCCGGTCAGGAGTCATGCCCCGCCGTGCCGCCTCCTCTAGTCACTTGGGCCAGCCCAAGCCTGCCAGTCCTGACCGGCCGGCCTAACTGTCTTTCTCTTTAAAATTATGTGCCCGAAAGGGCCTATAAATTTTTGGGCCTCCGGCCATCAAACAAGTCAACGG
Source organism: Eucalyptus camaldulensis (assembly GCA_019915185.1). Lineage (NCBI taxonomy): Eukaryota > Viridiplantae > Streptophyta > Magnoliopsida > Myrtales > Myrtaceae > Eucalyptus > Eucalyptus camaldulensis. Next base: position 20,512,123 of record JAHSVA010000005.1, read on the forward strand.
CTAATGATACGGCGGCCATAGCCCCTCAAAAGAATTTCAACTTCTATAATGATAGGGTTCCGCGGCCTCTAAACCCAACTTTCACGCCTAACTATACTTTCATTTTGCAAATCTAAGCACCCAATTACTCCAAATAACAAATCTCAATCGCTCAATCTCTATCAAATCCCTATACTCAATTCCTTTTTAAATATCAGTTATCCAGTCCCTCGCCGAATATTCTTCCTACACCATTGGCCGGCTACAAGTAGGTTACTAATAATATAACGTAATCAAGACAGTAATCAAGACAGTAACTTTGCACGTGTTATGTGTAATATAACCATGCAATAGGGTGAAAAAAAACTCACGACCATGAGTTTCAGAGTACATCAACTCTCGCGAGGAAAAAAATACTGAACCACCTCCTACTACATCATGTTTACACAAATTGACAACGCTACAAAGCGGAAGGCAGGACGCACGCGGGCAATGCGTTCTCTCTACCTGCAAAGGTACTCGACGCTAGACGACGGCGACGGCGAGGACAGCCACGAAAAAGAAGAAGGCGAAGGCGAAGAGACATCCAACGATGGCCCCGCCTTCACCGTCTGGTCGCTCTTCCCGGTGAGCTTTTGCACCAGACCCATGAACTCCTCCGGCCTCACGTGTATAATTTTCGGTGACTTCAAGTACACTATGACCGGAGCCAAACCACTTGTCGCCCGAACCTTCTTCTTGATCTTGGTCGACTCCTTGCTCACCGCTAACTCTGCCGGCTTCTGACCTTGCAACCGCACCCTCCTGGCGCCGCTTCCTCCTGCGTACTCCATCCACAGCGCTGTCCTAACTTTAACTAAATAATATCAAGGAAAAGACCCGGTTAACACTTCTCTCTCTCGCTTGTCGATGAGATTTCAAGTTATTCTCCTCTCTGTGTTACTGCATGGGAATTGAAACAGCTGATGCACTTGTTTATATATGCAAAACACCGTGAGTTGTTGGAGAATGACGATGGCGGAGGCGGCACTGCCAAATAACCGGTCACTACTTTGAAATGGTCCAAGCTAATCTTTAGTCATTATTCTTTTGCCGTAATGAGTAAATTCTGCCGGCGACGAATTGTTGTGCTTAAAAAATTGTCTAGGAGCGTTTTGACTCGGCTGAACCATCCGCAAGGGGACGAAAGAAAGGCGATATTACAGGGTCAAACCAATTCAGTCAAAAGTTCCGATCTTAAAATGTCAACGCTGAGCTCTTCCTTTGTATTTTATTATCGTTCGGGCTTCGACTTTTGTTGTTGACCCTTTGTACTCAATATAACAGGAGAACTAAAACTTTTGAATCGGCACCGTAACGTCGTGGGCTTTTGTCAAAACGGCGGAAAAGTTGAAGGTAAATCCAAGGTGATAACCGAGGAAATCGAAGCCTTGACGGAAAAAAATTCGGAGCGGGAAGATTCAAGTCCGAGGTTTTTCAATTGACACGTGATCGAACTCTTACGAAATGGGAATTTTGACCTTCCATGGTTGTTGAAGAATCAAAGAACATTCATCTGAAGATTTGCGTAAGCTGATTAAACTATAAATAAGGTTGTTACTTTTCCGTAGGTAGGTAGACCTTTTGCTTCTTAGGCCTCGTTTGGTTTCCATGACCAGGAATTTCTCGAATGAAATCCCGTTAGACCTTCGGTTCCCGACATCGGAAATGGCCCGGGTTTGCCTTGAATCTATGGCCGAGCATTGGGTGAGCCAGGTGTGCTTCACAAGGCTATGCATTTATGGGGGGAAAAAAAACATCGGTACGGTTTGTGGCCTGTGAGAGAGATGACTTGACCAAGATGATTTGTGATCGAGATTGATGTGATGATCCATCCCATTTAAGCTTAGTATTGGCCCCATGTGACCCAATTGTGATTAGGTGCCCGTGCCACTACACGTGCATGATTCATACATGTGGACTGGCAGAGTCCAAGATCGACCCAATCGAATGACTAGGATGTGAGCGTGAGTGAGCAAAGATGTTTGTGACTATACATAAACAAGCGAGCCATGAATCTAGCTAAGATGTGCGTGCCTTAAGCCAGTACATGCACGAGAGGCTATCAACATTCTTCTGGAAGCGAGCCGAGGCCGAGGCGAGCGAGCTAAGCGTACGATATGTCGTTGCTTCGGAACCAGGCAGTGGCATGGCACGTGAGGATGGATAAGAACGGCTAGTTCCGGCTTATTGGGAGCAGGCTTTGACTGAGGTGAAACTTGTAAGCATCATTGACATGTGGAATGGCCTGATTGGCCGAGTTCTCTCTCTCTCCCTCTCTCCCTCCCTCCCTCCCTCCCTCCCTCCCTATGGATAAGAACGGCTAGTTCCGGCTTATTGGGAGCAGGCTTTGACTGAGGTGAAACTTGTAAGCATCATTGACATGTGGAATGGCCTGATTGGCCGAGTTCTCTCACTCCCTCCCTCTCTCTCCCTCCCTCCCTCCCTCCCTCCCTCTCCGCCGCCCACCCCCAACACCTCTCTCTCTCTCTCGGTGTCTTTTCATGTTTTTTAAGGGGCCAAAACTTGGTGTCTTTTTATGTAGTTTATAGCTAGCTTCGTCCATACATTTATGGTGACTTGTCTGTTGATGAGCAGACTTGCATTATGGAAATTCTCAAGCAAACACGGGCATTTTGCCGAACACTTGGTGCGCATGATGAAACGCGCTTCTTCTTTTGTGTGCCTATTTGAAATTGGTCCCTAATCCTTTGTCGAGTGGTCCTTATCTAAGTTCAAAGTAGATTTAACCTTGTGACAATTTTCATTCCAAGTACTCTCATTCCTTGTGTGGATTGCAAAAAAGTTTTGAGATTCTAAGAAAAAATACACTTTTCAATTGGCAAACAGCACTAGTAACCAGCAGAGGCCGGAGCCGGTGGTGGGAGTGGCGATGATGATTGAGTTAGGTTTTTTTATAGTTTTCAAATGGCGTTAAAAATGTGGAATTGGAATCTCAATATTTGCTAGGTTCCAAACTTTTTGAGAAATTTTATTCCATGTGGAACCCCATTCCACATTTTGGTTTCTCTCCAAACATGAAGATTGTGAGGATATGAATCCCATTCCTTGACAAATCCAATTGCACATTCAACCAAACAAATCAAAATATTCATCTTACCATCACAAACAATGACGGTCGGGGGTCAAGTATATTACAAGCTTCTACTTAGTTGGTCAACGTAGTAGTTAGATGTTTAATTTCTATCTTGAACTTGTCATTTCGTAAATGGATGTTGACGTTGCCGCTCGAACTCTCCCCTTTTGGTGAAAGAACATGTCATATTAGCTGTATCTAAGTCATGGCACGTTGCAGAAGCATTCGATTTGTTAAATATGGCACTTTAAGTCTCCATTATCCTAGACCATTGCTTCAAATATGGGCAAAGAGAAACCGTCTCTTGGTCAACGAAGCAGGAGTTGCCCGAGACCGGCTTCAAAGAAAATTATTAGAGCTCGGATCAAGTTTCCCATGAATAATTTGACCGCACGGCCTCGGCCAAAAGTCAACTGTTTCTGTTTCTGCATCTGGGTGGTCAAGTCAAGCCCAGGCAGGTTCAAGTCCGAGTTTCTCTTTTCAGTTCCACTTCGATTTGTTTGGTACATGATGTCTTTTACCTGATAACCAGAGAGTTGAATTCAATGAAAGTTGCTGATTACATAACAGCCAAGGCTGGAACTGGAAGGTGGATTCGACTGATCCACGAACGAAAAGATCCTATTCAAGGGCCAATCCTTGTTAGAAGAATTAATCAAGTTTTGCAAGATCAGAAGTGCATAGAAGTCAGCATCAGTAGAAAAGCCAAACCTGAAGAAGCAACTGAAACAGAGGAAGCTGAAACAGAGGAAGGTCGTGAGTTGGCGATCCAATTAAACTAATGAGCTGGCGATCCGTGACAACAGGAGTGGATCCATGAGCTGGCAATCCGTGGCAACAGGAGCTGGTGATCCATGAGAGTAAAACCTGAATCACAGAAGCAGGTCAAGCAAATCAAAAAGAAGCTACACAGTCAGAAGAAATACACGTGTATTGCTTATCTTCTGTTGTAACAATTTGATAACAGAAAACAGTTGAGCTAGTGATTGAGTATAAAAGGAAAATAGAGAACGAGAGAGATTGTGGGAGTTTATTGTTAGTTCTGAGTTGCTAAGCTTTGCCTGTTCTTCATCGGAAGCTTTTTCTTCGTTCTCTGTATTTTGGAATTGATGAAGGATTGTGTAAAGAATGAACTCGAAGTTCTGGAGAAGAAATATAACAGAAGTCTGAGGTATTTTCATTGATTGCTCGAAGATCTTGTTCTGTATTCGATTTCTTCTCATGGTATCAGAGCCCATCACCTGGGTATGATAGTTCTGATGAGTTCTTACTGCATGATTTGATAAAGATCCTAGTGTTTCTTAGATAGCTTACCTTCAAAGTTTACTGGATTATCTTCAAATCTTCAAAGTCTTTGAAACATAGAAGAATGGCCACTAGAGTGCAGAAGTATTCTTTCCCTATTCATGTGAATATAGGTAACTTCGTTACTATCAAGTTGAATGAAGAAAACTTTCTGTTGTGGCAAGCTCAGTGTAATAGATTTCTGAAAAGCCAAGATCTAATTGGCTTTATTAATGGTGAAACATTACCTCCAAGTCGAATGATACAAACTGAGACAGGAGAAATAATGAATCCTGATCACCTGGATTGGATAAAAACTAATCAGCTTATATCATCTTGGATAAGCGGTGCGGTATCAGAAAATATTCTAAGTCTAATAATTGGCTTAGAAACTTCACTTGAAGTATGGCAGGCTCTCATAAATAGATTTACACAGAAATCTATTGCAAAGGAGTTTGAGTTAAGAGGAAAACTTCAAGCCTGCAAGAAAAGAAACAAATCACTAAGCGAATATCTTCGAGAGTTCAAAACCATTTGTGATCAATTGAATGCAATTGGAAAACCTGTTGATGATATAACAAGAATGTTTGGAATACTGGAAGGGCTAGGTCCAGAATATGAAACTTTCAGAACAACCATGTATTGTCTTAAGCCTCAGCCAGAGTATGATGAGATTATCTCCCAACTTGAAAGGTTTGAAACCCGATTACAAACATACTCTATGAATGAGTATAATTCTAACTTGGCCTATTATAGGCAAAGAAAAGCTGGAACAAGTCAGCAAAGAATCAATCCCAGAAATCAAAAAGAAAATTTTCAAGGAGAAGTGAGCTATGGAAGAGGTCAGCCTTTTATTAGAAGGGAATATGGAAATAATTCTGCAGAAGCTGGAAGGAATCAACAACATAGAATGAATAACCTGTATTCAACTCAGCAAGGTCAGGTTAATAAGGATAATTGGTCCAGCTATGGACAAGGATTTCAACCCTATTCAAATCCTGCACAAAGGTATCAAAGTGTTAGGTCATACCCACCACAAAGCTCAAATGGTGATAGACAAACACAGAATACAAAGCCTACCAATAATGGCTCTCTGCAATGCCAGATCTGTAAGAAATCAGGTCACACAGCACTCAGATGTTGGTATAGATTCGACAATTCATACCAGGTGGATGAAATACCAACTGCGTTAGCAGCAGTTCACATTGAAGAACCCTATGGCTCAGAATGGTATCCGGATACAGGGGCTACGTCTCACATTATCTCAGAACCTGGTATGATTCAAAACTTCAATACATATAGTGGTAATGACACTGTCATGATAGGAGATGGATCTCACTTATCAATCTCATGCATTGGTAATGGAATACTAAATACAGGAAATAGCAAATTACCTCTAAAAGATGTATTGATAGTCCCTACAATCACCAAGAATCTTCTATCTGTATCGAAACTGACAGATGACTATCCCTGCTCTTTTATTTTTGATAAACATGGGGTATATCTGAAGGACAATCACAATCATACAATAGTGAAGCTAGGAAGGAAAGTCAAGGGACTTTACCAGGTGGAACCTAAAGCTGCAGAAGCTTTCTTCATACAGACTCAACAGGAAGTAGCAGAAGATATCTGGCATCAAAGGCTTGCTCACACCAATCTTAAAACAATGAAGATTCTGCAGAAACAAAATCTCATTCGGCTTAGTTCCAAAATTCAGAATATATGTGGCAGCTGTCAAATTGCTAAAAGCTCAGCTTTATCTTTTCATTTCTCAGACCATATTTCTAAAGTTCCATTAGAAAGAATACATTGTGATGTATGGGGACCTTCACCAATTCAATCTGTTCAGAAATTCTCCTACTATGTCATCTTTGTGGATGATTTTTCTCGGTACAGCTGGATATATCCCATGAGACAGAAATCAGAAGTATATGAGATATTCGTTATGTTTCAAAGACTTGTAGAAAATCAGCTTAGTCACAAGATAAAAATCTTCCAAAGTGATGGAGGTGGTGAGTTCACTAGTGATAAACTCCAACTTCATCTACAGAAGTGTGGAATTCAGCAATTCATCTCCTGTCCTCACACACCAGAGCAAAATGGTGTCTCGGAAAGAAAACATAGACATGTGATCGAATTAGGATTAGCAATGATGTATCATGCTAAAGTACCACTGAAATATTGGGTCGATGCATTCAAAACAGCAGTTTATGTTATCAATCTTCTTCCCACAGCAAAACTACATATGCATTCACCTCATTACCAGCTTTACAATAAGACACCAGACTACTATTATCTTCGTGTTTTTGGATCAGCTTGTTATCCATGTCTCAGGCACTATACAAAGCATAAATTTGATCCAAGATCTCTCACGTGTATCTTTCTTGGCTACAGTGAGAAGCACAAAGGATACAGATGTCTCTTACCTACAAATGGAAGAATCTACATCAGTAGACATGTAATTTTTGATGAAAATGTCTTTCCCTTTATTCATACACTTAGTACTGAATATCAAAAGGGATCCGATCTATAAGACAGTGGATAAAAGGAGTCCTATCTTCTAGTTTCAACTCTACTAAGAAGCCTCAATCACAAGACAATCTATCAAAGGTGTATTTGCAGCATACCAGACTTAATCAAGTAGCTCCAGAAATACAGAACGATGAGCTCATTTCAAGTAGTTCTGAAGGTCGATTTCACATACAAATGTCACCTGATCCTGATCCTGAGGTACAGAGTACTGTTAATAATATCTCCAGTAATATTGAATCACATCAGTCGCCTCCACCCTTAGAGGAACAAATATCTACAAATCAAGAACCTGTTTCAACATCAACTGATACCACAGGACAATCTCAAATCAGTATAGACACTGGAAATATACAAGGTACATCTTCAACACATCCTATGCAGACTAGACTACGACCTGGAATTATTAAATCAAATCCTAAATATGCTTGTCTGGTTGAGTATAAGATTCCTGTTGAACCAAAATCAATAAAGTCTGCTTTAGCAGACCAAGGCTGGTACCAAGCAATGCTAGAAGAAATGGATGCCTTATATCAGAATCAAACCTGGGAACTAGTTCCTTGCACTAATCACATGAATGTAATCGGGTGCAAATGGGTGTTCAAGACAAAACTTGCACCCGATGGAAGCTTAGATAGACTCAAAGCTAGGCTGGTTGCCAAAGGCTTTCATCAAGAAGAAGGTCTTGATTTCACAGAAACCTTCAGTCCTGTAGTAAAACAGGCAACAATTCGAATAATCCTATCAGTAGCTATGATGAAACAATGGAAAATCCATCAATTAGATGTCAAAAATGCTTTCTTACATGGACACTTAAGTGAAACAGTGTTCATGGAGCAACCTCCAGGGTTCAAAGATTCACAAAAGCCTCACCATGTTTGTCTCCTTCAAAGATCACTTTATGGACTTCGACAAGCTCCTCGAGCCTGGTTTGATCGGTTCAGCAGCTTTCTGCTCGAATATGGCTTTTTCTGTAGCTCTACTGATCCTTCTCTATTCATCCTGCATACTGACACAGCCACTATTCTCCTATTACTGTATGTAGATGATATTATTCTCACTGGAAGCTCACCTCACATGATTTCTAGTCTTATTACTTCACTAAGTACTCATTTTCATATGAAGGATCTAGGTTCTCTTCACTATTTTCTTGGTATAGAAGCTACACGAAACTCAAACTATCTATTCCTTTGCCAAACCAAATATGCTCTAGATCTTCTCACTCGAGCTCATATGCTACACTCCAAACCGCTTTCAACTCCTCTTTCACTAAAACCATCCATTTTAATCAATGATTCTCTACCTTTCCATAATCCTACTGAGTACAGAAGCCTAGTTGGAGGTCTGCAATATCTTACCTTAACTAGACCAGACATTGCCTATGCCACAAACATACTCTGCCAACAAATGAAGCAACCTACAATTGCCGACTTCAATAGATTGAAAAGAGTCTTACGGTATATAAAGGGTACTATAAAGCTTGGCTTATTTCTTCACTCTCACAGTACAATGCATCTTTATGGTTACTCTGATTCAGATTGGGCTGGTTGTCTCGAAACCAGAAGATCAACTACTGGTTTCTGTATATATATTGGATCCAATCTTATATCTTGGGCAGCCAAGAAACAACCTACCATGAGCAGATCATCTACTGAAGCTGAATACCGTGCTCTTGCTTCGGCCACTGCCGATCTTACATGGGTCAGTTTTGTATTACGTGATATAGGCTGTTTTCTTAAGCCTCCTATTCATTTGTACTGTGACAATAAGTCCGCAATATCTCTTACTCTAAATCCTGTCTTACATGCTCGAACCAAACATATTGAAATAGATTTTCACTTTGTTCGGGAAAAAGTCTCCTCAGGATCATTGCATGTTAGCTACATTCCAAGTTCTTATCAATTAGCAGATATCTTTACAAAACCATTGACCAGCAGAGCACATTCTTATATGCGAAACAAATTGGGAATCTGTGCACTCTCCATTCCCAATTTGAGGGGGGATGTTAGAAGAATTAATCAAGTTTTGCAAGATCAGAAGTGCATAGAAGTCAGCATCAGTAGAAATGCCAAACCTGAAGAAGCAACTAAAACAGAGGAAGCTGAAACAGAGGAAGGTCGTGAGTTGGCGATCCAATTAAACTAATGAGCTGGCGATCCGTGACAACAGGAGTGGATCCATGAGCTAGCAATCCGTGGCAACAGGAGCTGGTGATCCATGAGAGTAAAACCTGAATCACAGAAGCAGGTCAAGCAAATCAAAAAGAAGCTACACAGTCAGAAGAAATACACGTGTATTGCTTATCTTCTGTTGTAACAATTTGATAACAGAAAACAGTTGAGCTAGTGATTGAGTATAAAAGGAAAATAGAGAACGAGAGAGATTGTGGGAGTTTATTGTTAGTTCTGAGTTGCTAAGCTTTGCCTGTTCTTCATCAGAAGCTTTTTCTTCGTTCTCTGTATTTTGGAATTGATGAAGGATTGTGTAAAGAATGAACTCGAAGTTCTGGAGAAGAAATATAACAGAAGTCTGAGGTATTTTCATTGATTGCTCGAAGATCTTGTTCTGTATTCGATTTCTTCTCAATCCTCAATGATCTTATGCCAATCCTTAGGTGGTGGAGACCACCCCCACCGTCCTTCGTTCCTTCTCTTAGCTAGCATCTCCCGCATCTTCCAGAGCCCGGTTGATTTTGCTGTGGGGTTAGCCGGGGTGATTGAAACTCTCCCTGAAGATGCTTAGTCATCAGGCTGCCGTGACCCACTAACCAAAGGAAGGTCTTGATGGGGCCCTTTCCGCTGGCAGATTACTTCCCCATGACTTCAGTGGCGGTCTCAGGCTACGATCCCTTCAGATGGACACGAAACACCTGGACTTCGGATAAGCTCCCAACCCACCATCTGTCTTCTCCCTGCAGACAATGTCCCCATCAGTTAGCTCAAGCTTCTTGTCATCTGGGTCTCCCCATAGGAAACCTCTGCATGTTCTCTCCCATCTCACTGCAAGTTCCTTGGGGTAGCTTCGCAGATTGCATAGCATGCGCAGGCACCGGAAGTTGCACATGATGCACCTTGGACCATGCATGTAAACAACATCCCCAACTTCTTCCCACTGACTCTGGCAGAACATTGCCTGAAAGCCCTTACACGATCCCAGATAAGATACAGCTCGGCGAATTCTTGTTGGAGAGTTGCTCATTGACATCCAAGGCTAGGGCTTTCACGTAGCAATTTGTATGGGGACTGAGGTTTTTATCCAAACCGCGGAAGCAAAAGAAATGGGTTCACTGTACAGATATTTTCATGCAGAAATCTGCGAAACCCTGTAGAAAAGGATGAATCTCATCTTGCCTCTTCAAGATCAAAGACCCACCCTTTAATCAACTTTTCGTTACACTAATGACCTGGTATACCTTTTTCTTTCTCACATGGCCCGAGTGCATGATCCTCAACCTAACACTCACCATCTTTTTTCCCTTTCTGATTCATACCTCACTTTCCTTGCCTGCCTTTTTGATGGAGGCTTGATAAAGACTGAACTTGGGTGGTTCGAGTAAATCCAGTCTTTTTACTATACAAATTGAAGCTAGCAACAACATCTAGTTATGTAGAATTAGGTAAAAATACACCGATACACTTGTACCAATTATCTCTTAGAAAAATCACAAAATTCATCATAATTAAAACGTATCTACATGTCAGACCTCCTATACTTTGAAATCGTATGCATCATGATCCTAGGTTTTGGAAAATCTACGCTTTATACATCTTGAAGTATCAAGATGATTAAGGAAGCTAGATGCGCGAACTGTTGGCCTTATGTCCCGTTTGATTTTCCGAACGTTTTTCCAATTATCTGCATTGATCTTTGTATGAAAAAGGTAGAAAATCCAAATTATTTGTTTGACAGCATTTTTGGCAATAGTTTCTGAACAAAAATAATAGAAACTCTTCTCAAAACCAATACTAATGGACTGAAGACGACTTTTTGGTACTTTCAGATCTTTTAATCGAAATGCATCGATGATTAGAGATTCATGTTTATTGGATGGTATTAGGCAATGTAGAAAAAATTGCTTGTGATTCGCAACTTCTATGGGAGTCCTAGTTTGCTTGCGTCTGCTGCTAACTGACCATATCCTGTTTCTACTCAATTAATGAGGGACAGAAATTTTCTTGTAATTTTAATGAAATATAAACATTCATTCTCTATTTTATTCTTAAATAGTATTGTTATTGCCACTCACCAACCATGTTTTGATTGCACAAAATCGAGAAAATCCCCGACCTTTCGTGTCTCTCGATATCAATGTCGGATCAAATTGTACAAATAATAAATAAATAAATAAATAAATAAATAAATAAAAAGAGTACTCGATTGAAATGTAAATAAAAGTTAGAGGACCAAATTGTACAAATATCAAAACTTAATTATGGACTAGTCAAACGAGTAGATTGAGTCGAGTCAAAAATGATCCGACCAAAATTGGCCTATTTAACCCATACTGACCCATTTTTAAGCAATAGAATTCTAGCGACCCATACCTGACCTAGCCATACCCAATCCAACCCGAGTGTCAATTCTTAGCAATTTTTTTTTCTTATATTGTTATGTCTGAAATATGGGTAACTCCTTGGACCAGCTTGCTTAATCGGTGAGAAAGCTTGAGTGCTTGGATCACATTGTGGGCTAGAACTTCACATGACACATGGCAACGTGGAGACGTGGCTGAGTGTCGTGTTGATGAATGAGAACATATGCATGGATGAGCATGGAGGTTGGGTTATGGACAAGGTCGGATTCGGGATAGGATTTTCTATATTATTTCTCTGATGCTTATCGAAAAGACTGCCTAGAAAGATAGATATTCCATTAATTGCTGCTTGCATAAGCACTAAAAGATCTAATAATTTAAAAAATTTAACTTATTAGACTCATCAAGATTTGTTATAATAAAAAAAGTAATACGGAAACGGGCCAAATATCAACAAGAAAAAATAGGGCAAAAAAACAGTATAAACAATCAAATATGAAAAACTGGCAAATTTGAAACCAAAAAAAAAAAAAATGGAGAGAGAAAGGATAAAGCTTCATTGTTGTATGTTAGTTTTATTCTGCGTTGTATATACAATTTGAAATATAAGTCTAAATTTTTTTCTGTCCAATTGAAAAGATTCGCTTAAATTTCTTTGGATATTCAACAGGACTAAATGAATCAAGAAGTCCGTCAAGTACCCTAGCAAGTCCGCTCCACGTGCCCAATGAAGCCGATATTCGTTCATTTATTTTTACCAATAGTACCAATAACTATATTTAGTAATATATATTTTTTAATCATTAATTTGTTGCCCAATAAATGGAACATTCAATAATAGAATGCAGATTTCTGATGGGTTTATCAGAAAAAATCGACCGTTGCAGACTTGCGTTCGCAGGCAGGAGCGGATGTCCTCAACCGTTGATTTAAATCGACAGTGGAGTAAATATTGTATGCCTCAGCCGTTGATTTGGAGTTGAGTAATGCGTTAATCTCTGAAATCTGAAATTATATAATCTGCGAAAGTCAAGTCCTTGTCAATTATGAGTGGGGAATTTTATGGATTTGAAATTTGCTTCCTTTTAGAATTTTTTTTTTTTTGAGGAGGGATAATCCTACAAAAAAATACTAAACTTATTTTCGTGAGATATCAATATTTTAAGCTTCTTTGTCATCTCATCCATACTGTAAACTTGCAAGGACCTAAAAGTATGCATTAGACTTATGCATTGATTAGGGTTTGTGGATGCCAATGCTGACAATAATGCGCTTTTCTCTTTCAAGCCTTTAAGCTCTATGCATACCGGGTTTAGAGATGAGAGCTAGGTAGGGCCATCAAATGACTGGGTTGGGCCAAAAATAGTCTGATTCAAATCAACTCATTTCTCGACAGGAAAAATTAACTTATTTGACTCGTTTGGACCCATTTATAAGCAATATAAACACAATGGCATGACACGATACAACGAATACTTGACCGGATCCAACTTATATTATTAAAACACATAGATATATAAAAACAAAAACTTCACGCTATGTGCATAGCGTGTAAATATTAAAATTTTTAATAATATTATAATGTTTCAATTAAGAATTTTAACTTGTTTGCGACTTTTTCTCTAATGCAAATATTTCGAGTTTCACAATGAAGTATCTAACATCTCTTAGAATCAATAAGTCCATAAATATTAACACGTAAAATAGTATACTACTTTTCACGTTGTTCTAATATATGAAAGATAATAAATTTTTTACTATTTTCAATTTTGAAAAATAAAAATAAAGAAGAGGATCATAAGTAGAAAGTAAACTAGAAAAATAAGGTGTCCCACCTGAAAACCCCTAAGCCGAACTTGAAGACAATTGAAGCGTGATTGTGGATGGGTTGAGCTTTAAACCCATTCAAAGTCCACATTGTATTGGACTATAAACCCATTTAGCAAAATTTAGCTAACTCATGTACAACTCAACCTATCATATAATTTAGACAAAAAAAAAAAAAAAAAAAACCTATCATATTGGGTCATATATGGGTTATCTATAGGTTAATAAACAGGTCTTCAACCCATTTTGACATCTTTAGAGTTAGCAGACGTCCCTAACCTTGTTCAATGACTTTCAAATCTAATTCATATTTAATTCGAATCTTGTAGAATTTCGATAGGTGGAATTCCAAATATGCATCACTTAAAACAACAACTTGATGAAATAGGAAAATAATCGAGGTAAATGAGTAATATTTTTTTTCATTTAGCGATTAGGCAAAATCTAGATATCCCGATTAATCGATTTTCTGAGCTATCATAAAAATGCATGCAACCTCAAGTCAATCTGTCCATTTTGCGGATCTATTCTCCCTGCCAAAAAAAAAAAAAATCTAAGATATAATTGAGATAGACTCATATAAAAACAACACTGTCCTTTCTGCCATAATAATTGAAGCGCACAACGCGGGCCTTTGCAAACTTTCTTCATACGCGTCAGGTTCCCCCTTTAATAATTTCGCAATCATGCAGCACCCTTATCCTACAATCCACACCTTTATAGCGGTCTCAATTTCCCACTTGGAGCGGCTGCCCATGACCGAGCAGCACGTGTCCAGCCATGTGAGGCCAGGAGCGGTCGCCGTTTCGCCGTCGGGCCCCCACCCCCCTCGCGCTGACGTGTCGAGGCTCCGGGGGGGGGGGCTCCGCCGCACACGTGGCGGAGGGACGGCGGTTCGTCGGGTGGGGGGCGTACATCCCCATCACGTGACCTTTTCCCCTGGATTGGACGGCACCGCCCTGTCCGCCGGTCCAGCAAATGGTCTTTTCCGCGAGCTCCATGGAGGAAGCGTGGGATAAATATTAAAAATATTCCTCGTTTTTACTTTTCGCGCAATTAATATTCTGAGATCGACATGAAAAAATCGATTTTCTCTCTTTTTCCGTGCAGCTAATTATCACGATCGTTTTCAATTTGCTGAGTATTTCAAATACATACAAGCCCTCACTGCCGTTAATCAAGGATATTATTGTGAAAAGTAATTTTAATCTTAAATTATTTTTTATTCTTTCTCTTTTTTGTTGTTTTTCTTTTTCCTTTTCAACAAGGGCTCGGCTCATTGGCTGCTTGTCGAGGGCCTACAACCTCTCACTGCCGTTTGTGAGGCCTGTGACCTTCACTTACCACAAGGAGACATCACCTGGATTTGAAATATTTTTAACTTGTAAGGAATGTTTGACATTTATATAAAAAAGATTCATGTATGTTGAAAGTTTCAATTTTTTCATATAAAAGGAAAGTCAAAATGCTTTTACTTTATGTTTTACATATGGCATTTATATTGAACTATTTTCACATTTTGTTACTGTTTTCACGTGAGGGAGATTGCATACCCCACCCCGGACCGTCCATGTCCGCCCCATGCCTCCCAGTGGTAAGTTTATAGGCCCCTACACGCGTCGGAGGGGCTTTTGATTTTGATGCATTGTTTGCATCGCCCTACATTTTTATGTTCAACTTAATTTTAATTTTATGATATCTATATATAATATCAATACTTACAGTCGTTCTTCAACTAACAAGAACACAACTAGTAGTAAAATAAAGATAATGACAATAGAGACCTTTTTTAACATATAAAACATATGTTATAAATCTCTAAGTTTAATGGGTGTGAAGAGGGTCACGACCAACAGTGACTAAATATGTTGTTGCCTATTAAGATCGAAAACTCAATAAATTTGACATTAAGTTTTTCACGTTGCATGGACAACCTAGAATTATTTTGTTCAAAAGATGGACATAAATATTTAGACCTAAATCTCAATTTAAGTGCATCAATTCCATGTCCATATCAGCGTTTAGGGAAATTGGGACTACTTAAGGCTAATTTTAGATGGAGAACTAACGGGAGCAAATTCTTCTTTAAAAAAAAGTTGCAGGTATATTTGGGATCAAACCTGAAATTAGCAGTTTTTTTTTTTTTAGACAAAAAAGAGTTTGGGACATATTTGGGCTGGACTTTAAAATTGATTTTTTTTTAAGAGAAAAAAAAGTTTGAGTCAAAGTTAGTATGTGACCTAAATTTGAGGTGTTTTTAGGGGATTAGGCCTAATAATTTAAGCGCTGGTTAAACATGTTGGGGGAAGTAAATAATTGATTTCCAAACTAGCGTTTGTGTTTGTACATATCAGTGAGGTCAAAGTACATTGAAAATAATATTGTATTTTATTTAATTAATCAATAAGTACTTTTAAGGATACATTTTAAATTATTTTTTGAATATTTCTGTGGATGGTGTATCTAGCTGAAATAGTGATGGGTCTCATTTTGTCCCCCATCATTGGAAGCATCAATGTCTAAAAGAACTGATGCAGCCTCAGTCACACGATCCATTTAGAAAAAAAATATATCTTCTCCGCTAAAGAAAAAAAAAAAAACCCACCAAAATCATCAACTAATTCACTTATCCAAAATGCAAGGAGAAAATAATAAATTAAAGAAAAAAAAAGAAGGAGGAGAGAGATAAGAAATGAGGACATCGACCGGGAAAAGGAGGGACAAGGAAATAACGAGGGCACGTGGCGGGCGACGGTGGTGCGACGGTGACCAACCATCCACCAAGCGGAGACGGACAGCTCCTAATCAGGAACCACCAACCAAACCAAGACGGAAGCACCAACGAACGATGATGCCTTTTAGGGCCACTGCTTTGTCCCCATCAATTCCCCTCCCCGACAGCCATCATCGCTGGAGCAGCCACCTTGACACTCCCCCACACCCTTTCCCCCCTCATTTTCCCTTTGCTACCCTCGCGTTTTAGATCTATCTACGGTCTGGACATTGGACCGTAAGAGGGCGGAAGGTGAAGGGTCCTTTTTGGGGATAATTGTCCAAAAAACCTTATTATTATTGTACAATCATTGACTTAGTCTTAAATTTTTTAATTCAATCAATTTATTCCTAAATTTTTTGAAGATATATCCATCTAGTTCTAAACTTTTAATTATGTCAATCGCGTCATAAAATTTAACCAAAAAACTCTAAACCTATGCATATTTATAAAGCAGTAGACTAGTAGATGTATTTATCATTTAATTAGCTGTGTCAAAGATGCTGGTTCTTTTGTAGCGAGGGTCTCCTGAAGGTTTTTATCAATTCAGTTATAAATTTTTTAATTTTGCTAATTGAGCTGTAAACCTTTTCATTTTTTGTTAATTTTGTCCATTTGGCCATTGGAATTCGCTAAAGTAGATGCCAGCTACCTTATGAGGCACGCTATTATTGACGTGAATAATTTTTAATAATATTTATTTATTTTTCTCTTCTTCTTTTTTTCTTTAACAAAGGCTAACGAGGGTTGTCGAAACCTTATTATTTATGGGTGAGGATTGTATGCCATCGTGGCTGTAGGCAAGGCCATCCTCGCCACTACAGGTGAAGGTGCCCTCACCCGCAACCACAATGGCCTTTTGTGTGAGGTTGCCTCACTAGCTGTTGTGGCTGTGATGGCCTTCTAGGTGAGGGTCGCAAGTGAGGTTGCTTCACTTGTAGTCACGATTGTGGTGGCCTTGCCCAAATCTAGACAAGAATTATGATCCTCACTTGTGGCTCAAAAAGGCATTGCAACCCTTATTAGTAGCCAACGAGGGCCCTATGACTCTTGTCGGCCACAGTTGAAAAAAAGAAAAGAAAAGAAGGAACAAAGAGAAAAAGAAGGAAAAAAAATCAGAAATTCAAGAAAATATAAAAATATCAGTAAAAGTTATTCATGTTAGCACTAACCGTGCAAAATAGAACAGTTGATGTCTATGACAACGAATTTTGGCCAAAATTGACCAGTTTGACTCAATTAGTAAAATGTGAAAATGTTTATAATTCAATTAGAAAAATTTAAAATTTTAAAAATAAACTAATAAAAGTGGAATATGTTTATGACTTTTTTGACAATTTTCCCCAATTAGTCTTGAACCATCTAAAGTTTTGCCAATTTAGTCCTATAGCTATTATTTGGATAATTGGTCAAAATAATTATATTGACAAATTGTCAAAAAGTTTAAGATTAAATTGGCAAATCGTTAAAATGTTTAGAACTAAATTGGTATTATTGAAAAGTTTATAACTAAATTAGCCACCATACAAAAGGTATAGAACTTTTTAGATGATTTTCGCGTATTTTCGTGCATAGTTAGAGAAATTAGCCAATCTGAAGTGAGCTTTTAGAATTCGGATGCAGAGATTTTAGAATTCGCATGGAAACTTGGTTTGAATGCTTTTATGCGGCGGACGATGTGATTGATCGATTAGGCCACATCGGCCGTATGATCAATGTATAAAATACTTTCTCAAGAAGAAGGAAGTCCTCTTTGCTGGGAAGGTATTTAAGGTATTTTCGTGTTTGCTACGGTTCTGTCCTCCTCATGCTCGAGTGAGTAAGGATGGTAGTCATCGATTTTTTTTTTCTTTTTAGTGGATGCTGTAGTAAACTCGCCATTTTTTTTTTCGACCACTCGATGTAGTAAACTTTCATTTCCTTGTAATCGATGCACTTTCATCAAGATTTCACCAAATTTATGCAATCTTTTTAACATCTTGCTGGACAAGTTAGTTGAATTCCAGCTAAAGTTCATCAACCACAAAGAAATGAAAGTATGGTGCATCTAGTAATTGAAATCAAAGTTCAATGACCTGATTACAACTTCAATAAAAGTCGAATGCTCACCAGTGAAATTTGCCCTTAGGTGTTCCTAACCCATTCGTAAAATGAATTGATGTGTCCTCTTTACTTATATTTTATCCTATTTGTCACGATAGATATACATAATCGTCTAAATTAGTAAGACATAAATTTTCTATTGATTTTGGAGAATGCCTCTCTTGGGGGTGCGAGGAAGGTCCACCTAGTAAGTGGGGATGGGATTTGCAAATCGAAAGGATCAAGAGGACCCTAGGCTTTCGAAAAAGGGCTTAAATGGATAAAGCCTCCTTTGTGGGTGGGAGATTCCTCATGGAAAAGGACAGATTATAGACGATAGTGTTGCATAAAAAGTAACCCATGCAAGGGAATGGTGAACAGCTGGAATAAGGTGAATGAAGTGGGTGGTAGGGAATCCCAAACCAGCGAGATTAGGGGTGGGTTTGATTGAACTTTCCCAAGGGGCTTTGAAAACCTTTTGGGGAAATGCTGAGATGTTTGACAAGTTTTCCTAAGGAATTTGGCCAAATGTTGGCATTGTGAAAGTTGAAAGCCCAATATCAGTTCCTACTAACATTGAGCTTTCAGCATTTGTTCAAATGCTGAAACTAGATTTTTTCCTTCAAAAATTATCCTCACCAATTCATTAGTTTTTTCCCCCTCTATGTAATTGTTCATCTTCTTCATGTGACAATGGCCGATGAAGGGCTGATAGGGTAGCATGACCTCAAGTGACCACCACCTGGGTCTCATGACTTAAGCGATGGTCGTCTAGGTTGCATGTTGTGTAGGTTGTGCAACCCTCGCTCAAGGTTGTCGAAGGTAGAGCAATTGCAGCTACCGGTGCTAGATCTAACTCGTTAGTAGTTGTTGCCCTTCACTGGCTCCGTCGAAGTGTTTAAGTTCTTTTTTAATAAAAATAATATAAAAACTATAGTCAAAGTCCATTGCAAATGATTTTTTTTGCCAAACACTCTTTGAATCCAAAGTCCATTTGTAAAGAGTTTTTACCAAACATAACTTACATTCCCTCAAAGAACTTTCAATATTTACATTACACCCAAAGCCTATTTGCAAAGCTAAACCAAACGCACAATAAATCATATGGGTAAATCATTCTTGCATAATCCTTTTTTTCTTCTTTTTGTTGGTGGCAGGGGGGGGAGGGGATTTTGACAAAGAGTGCGTTTGTTTCACGAAAAATGAATGAAATAAAATGAATTTTTCTAAAAATAATCGCTTATATTGCTTGAAATTTTTCATCAATAAAAAATATTTCCATTATTAATAACAACTTATGTCTAAGTATTTTTCATGGATAATGGAAATATTTTTCGTTTATTCATTTTAATAAACAATATAGGCAATCATTTCTTAGGAAAATATCTTTTATATCATTCATTTAAAGGGAAATAAACGAAACCCTAATTTTATTTTCTTTTCATATAGATCACATTAGCGTGACTAATATGTGAAATAAAAAAATTAGTTTGGTGCTATAACTTTTTTTATAGCATATATTTGATGATAAATGGCAATGATAATAACAACTATTTAATATATGATGCCATTTTGATTTTGGCTAAATTACAATTATAAGACCACTGCCCCCTAATTTAAGAGAATTAGTTCTGAGACCTCCTCTCATAAGACCAAAATGTTGACCAAAATAACTTAGTGGGCATGCATTTCTCAGTGTTGTCACATGGAACAATCATGTGAGAGAATGCAATGCATTGTTCTTTTCAAAATTTATTATTGAATATTGCAACATATGTTAAGATTTTTTTTAATGACAAAACTAATTTATAAATGATATGACAAAATGAAACAAGATATTTAAATACGTAAAAAATAATTAGTTAATTCATATAAACCCGATAAAAACACGTCGCACATCTTTGTAACTACGATGTTGGCTTTACTTTATGCCCAAGGTATCTTACAAAGAGTCACGCACAACGAAAAAGTTTATAAGTGCCCGGATAAGACCCAGCTAATAAATATTACGAATTACTGCACCGCACCAGAGGATCTAGAAAAGAATTGATAATACATCTAAGAAAAAATATGTGGTGCAAAAAAAAAAAAATATATATATATATATATACACACACACACACACACACACACACACACACAATATTCAATCATCCAGTGTTAATGATACAAATGTTGCTCAAACAAAAATAAAGAATTATCTTATAAAAATGTAGGAGATAAAAGAAAATGAAAAATGTCTGAAAGGAAAAATAACACAATGTTCAACTGTAAGGTTTGAGAAATTCTCATCTTGAAATGTGTATCCTAAGCTTATATCGCACGAATGTGAACTAATTACATCGCAAGAAAATGTGAAATTAACCTGATTGAGTAATTATATATATATATATATATATATATATATATAATGTAATCACTAATACATTGACAATACTTCCTCTATTAAAGCGAAAAGCGTTTAAGTCCATGATGCATCGTGAATTTTCTACTGATTTATCAGGTTTCTAAGTCGACATGAGACGACATGAAAATTTGTCTACTTACGATATGTCAATATACACAAATATTGTCAATATATACATATAATTCGAGCATGAAGACAAGCAAGGGGAAAATGGCAACGAGAAAATATGGCATAATCTTCTTGGAGAGGGTGATGACAATGGAAAAGTCGGCAGGCTAATTAGTTCTCTACTTTATGGTACAGCAAGGTACGTACATGGTCCAAAAAAGAATTTTTACGAAAGACGATGGTGCCAAAAATTGTAATGTTGCTATCAGCAAAATCATAATGCCAAAATTTGTAATGTTACTCTCAGCCACATCTTTTCTTTTGATAGCCAATAACGTCTCAATCAGAGGGAAAAGCTCGAAACACGAAAATATTGTACGTCCGTAGGTCCTCGAATAAGTCCCATTCTTCCGCACTTGGGAGTTGATGATGGTCTCCAACTTTTACCTTAACACCAAAGAAGAACTCGACTCAATACTTTAGCTCTATCCTAGTTGATCATGATTTGACATGAAAACGTATACTGACTTTTCCTCAATAATTGAGTACTTTCATAAATATTACATGTTTCGGTCCATTCATAAAGCGAGTACTAGTCTTCACAAGAATGCTAATTCTTACTATTTGTCCATATGTTACCATGTGAGCATAAACTGCGTCGATTTGAGAGCCTCTGCCCAAAAAGACAAAAGATTGCGTAAAAATGTGGCCGTGCACTATAGTTCTTCTCCCTTTTTTTTTTTTTTTTTTTTTGTAATATGTTTGGGTGGTTACAATCCTAATATTTCATTAGCCGAAATTCCTCGACTAAGGTTTTAGTTGGTAAGCCCTAAAGCTCCTAATATATTGAGTTTTGCATGCAGCCCTCCTAATTGAGGGTTGTATTAGTACCGACATAGATGACCTGCTGAATAGCAAAGATGAACTATTTGGTCAGGTTCTTCTCTTCTTTTCTCGCCAGGTTTCGTCATTCAAGATAGGTTGTGTTAGGGTGCATTGTCGGGACATTAAGCGAAAGAAGCCCGGCATCAGAGATGTTGTGTAATGATAAGCAATTTACATACCCAAATTAGCTCATAACCCATAAGCTTAAATTTGTGAATGAATGGGATATCGACTAAATATGTTGACAGGTTCGGATTTATCTCTCTCTTGATGATCGCCTCGAAGTTAAAGTATCGACTTCTGTTGCGCCGACCCACCTAGTAACCGAAAAATAGATTATAATGTGCCGGTTGCCTTTAAGCGGTGATGTCAAGAAAATATACAAAGTGTGGAAGTCATTGGCGCCATCACATATGCGTATGAAATATCTTTTGTAAGTAATATAAAATTTGACCCCATAATATGGAAAATGACACCACTGAATTTTTAAAACAACCTATTGAACCTAAATGGAACTTGACAAAGTCTAAGTGAAGACCAAAAAGGTACAACCAATAAACTCACTGAACTACTTGAATGCTTGGAAGGAACGGGTTCATATACTTTCATTTTTCGTGTATGTTTACATCCTCCAGCTGTCATTTTACTTTAAATTTAAAAGGGCTAATACCACAAAAAAAATCCTCAATTAATACACTGGTAATATATTTATCATAAACTAAATCCAAAGTGGTACACCTGTTGATAAATTTATTCTCCATTAATTTTCAATAAATTTTATTATTAAATTATTGAGTTGGATGACACGTGATAGTTGGCAGGTATACCAGTTTGATATTTCGCTCTCCATTTGTCAAGATATACTATATTGTGGTTTTTTTTTTTTTTACGATAATTGGATGGAAATTAATATAGAGCAAATTTATCACAAATGTACTGATTGAGAGTTTTTGGTTGTCAAAAATTAATTTTATGTAAATTTATCATAAATGTATTGATTTGAGATTTCACGTGATACTAACATAATTTAAAAGAAAAAACTATTCTATTGCAAAGATATTTCGGATTACTTCATACAGCCCAACTCTCTCCAAGTTATTTTTAGTACCTCATATATGTAATCATTTGGACACATTTAATGAGTATAGATAGAAGATGAGAACTCGTGGAAAATTTAGCTGAAGTTAGATGTAGGAAGAAGATGATGATGATTTTTACCAAAAAAAAAAAAAAAAAAAGATGTTGATGACGACCACGATGACGAGATCGCTACGCAAGATGATGACGAGATGGCAATTATTATGTTATTCTTGACCCGCATCCCTCATTTTAAAAGATAAATGTGTCGAAAATGGTATTTCATATCCAAACAACAACGTCACCCCCGAGATTATTTCAAGTTATTAGAAGGAGAAAAATGTACACATGGTTTTGGAACAAAGTTCCAAGAAAGCGAATCGCTCGATTCCCTGTTGGAGAGGTAATCTAGGATCAAACGAAGACCTCACAACCCTCAGCAAAGCAAGAACCAAATTCATGGTCTCTGTCGTTTTTTTGGCTACTTGCGGGCCTGCGGCATGAGCCAGCCAGGTAAGGCTAAGCCACATTTAATGTTTAAAGTTAGGTTAATTGACTAACTCCATCCCCCACTTCCCCGTCTTGATAGCCGACGTGACGATCGCCCGTCCAATTTCGACAGCCCCAAGGAAATTTTGGGGCAAGGAAAAGCGAATTGCGACCCTTCGCGAAATGCGCAGGTGCAAGGCATCTTCAGGATGTCGTTTCGAGCTCAGTTTTAGTGAGGCTCGATCGGCCACACATCGAGAGATGGTGAAATCTTTACTGGGCCTCATCATGACATAATTGATTTGATCTATTGAGTCATCTTTACGACAACATTAGAGATAAAATGGATGGATGATGGGTGGGATGCAAACCTTGGAGATGTGTTGACTAGACTTGCCAAACTGATAAGTCGGGTCATTAAACGATTCGATTCAAATTGATCTTTTAGCCCGTTTGTGATCCATTTATTTGTAATGCAAATTTATTGAACCAATCTATACCAGACTCAATCCATAATATTAAAACACATCTATATCCAATTTAAGAAATCTCATATTTAAATTGAAGTGAGAAAGTAAAGTGAGCGGACGTGAGATTAAGTGAGATCAAGAGAATTGAGTTGGGTCCAAGTAAATTATAAATCAATTTATGACCTACTCATTACTTGTATTATGTAACTGAACTCATTATATAAGGGTTAATAAATAGGTTAATGACCCATTTTATATGTCTAGACCGTTCAATTGATAAGCTCTTGGCTTTTTTTGGCCCTGGGGTCATTATGGTCACGAAGGAGCAAGGTGACACGTGCTTGGAAATCAGTGAAGCAGGGCCAGTGCCGGAACTTCGCTGCCTTGCCCTCTTTAATCGCTCCTCTATAAAGAGGAGGGGAAATCCACTCATTTTGGAGAGAGACGTAGTTTACAGGAAGCAACGCGCCCTCTCTCTTTTCCAGCTCTTCCTTCCCCACTGCTCATCACCACTCAGGTATGGAGATATAAGTATAAATACTTTTTATATTTCTACATAACTTTCTTGGGAAGTTGATGCAAGCTCGTATCCAGAATGCCTTTTCTTTTTTTCTTCTTTTCACTGGCTTTTGTCTGCTTGAAATGCTGCTCCTTGATTCATTCACCCAAAGTATCGATCTGGTTCCCTACTTCTTCCATTTCCCTCTCTCTCTCTCTCTCTCTCTCTCTCTTTGTGTGTATAAAAGGAGAAAAATGACATTGACATTAGAAAGCGGATAATAATTAGTACAAAACTATAAAAATTTAGTATCTTTGTGCACTCTTCTCTGGTGAATTTAGAGACATTTTTGGCAAAAATTACGTTCTTTTAAATTGATGGCCTTGTTAGACCAAGCGGAATCAAAGGTGTTTCTTGCTCATTTTGAACATGACCCAAATTTCGAAAGAAGGCATAGCTCGGTTTCCTGTCTCATTAATCACTTTTCCTTGCTTTTTTAGCTTTGGTTCGAACCTGACAATTAAGATTCTCTTCTAATGATCGGTTAAATTTGTGTAACTTCTGACTAGGAACATCATCATTATTATCATCAAAACCGCTCAACTTTATTTGAGAGACGTTTATGGAAAATCTTGCATGTGGTGATAGCTAGGTGACGGAATTGATTAATACGATGGAGAGGACAAGCTCCCCTGGGCTAGCAAGGACGATATCGGACCAGCTACTGGAGACGGTGGCGGCGGCCTTCAAGTCACCGACGCCCTTGAGTGAGGCCCCAGGGGGTGGGCCGCCGTCGGGGGGTTCAGCGGGTTCAGCGGAGGCAGGCGGGACGCTGTCGAGGAAGTCAAGCCGGAGGCTGATCCCGGCATCACCGGGCCGGGGGAGCACGAGCCGGAACGCACATATCCGCAAGTCCCGGAGTGCGCAGCTCAACAAGCTCGAGCTCGACGAGGTCAGCAGCGGGGCAGCACTGAGCCGGGCCTCCAGCGCCAGCCTTGGCTTCTCCTTCTCCTTCACCGGCTTCAGCATGCCCCCCGAGGAGATCGCCGACTCCAAGCCCTTCAGCGACGACGACGACATACGTAAGTTCCATTCCCGAACTCGCCGTAATTTTCGTTTCTATCAAGACATAAATACAAGTAGTGGTCCATGAATCGAAGGAGATGGGGGGCAAATGAAATCATCTTAGGTGTGTGGATGGAAGTTTTTCTTACATTTCATTTTGTTTCATTTTTTTTTCGGAGACGATTGCCGTGAGCACGAGGTTGCCTGATTCGGGAAAACCCCGTGACCGAAAAAGCATTCATTTTTAACCTAGTGCAGATGCATGCGTGGGATCTTGGGTTATAATGTATGTATGTATGTCTAGTCTTCATCTAATTACAAGGTCCATACCAACTAAATTACAAAGAGATCGTTGATTGATCTAACACAAGAAGGATTACATAGACAATTTTATGCGGTAAGCCAGGTTAAATTTGGAGCTGGGGGGCCCTTTGCTCCATTGAAGTTAGCTTAAATTATTTGTACAGGTTCAACCCTTCAACGCTTTCCCATGAGTGAGTCACGGTTCAGAAAATGACGGGCTTCCATCATAGAATTTATTGAAAAAGAGTGATTTTCCAGAGGGCTTTTCCCTCTAGATCAGGCGCATCACTGAAAAGACGCAATGTCTTTTTTTTTTTTCTTTCTAATCCCAAAAGAATGAAACTAGGTTAAGATTGGTTCCTATAATATAGTTAAGGATTCCCTGCTTAGTAGTGGATGCACGAATCACTTATCTAAGTGTCACGACAAGATGTTTGTGGGTTATTATTTCTAATAAAAAAACCTATCGCTACTCTTTTCGAAATAAAAAAGGGCAAGAAAGTGGCAAACTGATAGGGGCCACTATCCGCCCGTGGAGCAGTGACTTTAGAAAGAAACATACAAAATAAAGCAGGAACGGACTGGGACAGCGACCCCATTTTGGAGCGCCTATGTCCATTGCAGCTGCGGCAATTATTTGCATCCACTAGGTCAGGAACCTCTGTAGATTTGGCATGGATGTCCATTTGATAAAGCTTCCTTGGCATCAAAATTATTATTGTTGAACTGTGCTTGTTGTTTCTAAAGTACTGCGGCAACCTCTAGTTGATGAACGAACCGGACTATATCGACATTGGTTTACAAAAA
Organism: Eucalyptus camaldulensis; assembly: GCA_019915185.1. NCBI lineage: Eukaryota > Viridiplantae > Streptophyta > Magnoliopsida > Myrtales > Myrtaceae > Eucalyptus > Eucalyptus camaldulensis. Next base: position 20,538,377 of record JAHSVA010000005.1, read on the forward strand.
CAATATATTGTACGGCATGTTAGATTATAAATAAGTGGGTCCGGAGAAGGGATAACGTCACTGCACGCTAGACTTGTCCTTTGTTACCACACATTAGCTTGGTAGGCGATTTGACTCCCATCAGGAGAAGAACACAAAGTGGATCGTATTTAACATTTAACTATAATAAATTTCATTATTTCGCTTATCACTTTGTGGTATATTGCATGTTTAAGTTCATAAGTATTATAGAAATAAGAAAACACAATTTAATTAAGTTTCGTGTTCATGAAATATACCACTAATTTTATGGATTAGGAAGGATGAGTAAAAAGCCATATGGATGATCCCAATTAGCGATTTTCCTGGAATTGTGAGAAACCATCGAGTGACCTGTGCTTAGTTGACATCCATGTTTGACGAAACTAGGGATTCCAATTATCCGATTGACTGAATTATACGTGGTCTCGCATGATTTTAAGGGATGACCTATGTTATATAAGAGGTTATTATATGATCTATGGGCCATATGGACCAATATCATTTGAATAATTTGTCATGTTTTGGGACCCACGTGGTTGAAGATTCTGAGACGAAGCCTCCGAGCATAGAACACGTTATTCAACTTTTGTCCACCCCACATAATAGTAAATTGACAAGCTAGTGATTTAGGTTTGGGACCATGTGGCCACAAATGTGGCGATTTCATATCCCCGACGGGGAATCTTAGCTGAGATGTTTTGAATTTTCGTGATACCTAAGCATGACTTTTCTGCTCTTTTTTGTACCCAATTTCAAGAAGTAGGTTCGTAACACTTTGAAAACCCTCAAACCAGTGGTCAGAAGTTCTTTGTTCAGGCCGGTTCACCATCTCTATCATCTCCACCTCCCTCTATTTGTCCTTGTACACTGAAACTGAAACATCGCCAGCTTTCTTTTGTAGTCGTGCACTTGACGAATTCAGTCCTTGATTTACCAGGAATGCTAAAAGACATTAAGAAATTTAACTAAAACTAACATAACTAGATGCCATGAACTCGGAATGTGTCAAAATGCTGTCATACAAAAGAAGCTGGTGGGCCTTTTATGGTTCGATCTAGCTTGTGAGAACAGAACTCGTCATTATAAAATTCTGTAAAGAATATTCATGTTCTTAATTGTCATTAGGATCAACCCAGTACCGGTCAAGTCATAATTAGCCTACTTTCGGACTCGAGCTTTAGACTAAAAGACCTGTTTCTTTCAATCAGCTGCACTCTCTAGTGATCAGCGTTGTATGAAACAAGCCGGAAATGTGAGTTCTTAGGTGTAATGATGGTTAACAAAAAAGGCCCCTAAGTGCAGCTCGAGTTCAGTTGAGTTATGATAGAAAATTAATGACTCATATGTCTAAAGGTGCCAAATGAGCTTATTGGATTGAGTAATGTAAAAAGGTGTCGCAACATACTGCGATGTAACTCCTTTTTGATGAATTCCTCACTCTAGTAAGTAATCATCGTCGATGTCTATTGCAGCTGAGGATCTGGAAGCCGGGATGCAGAGACCGAAATTCCAGGCGGAGCCAACGCTGCCAATCTATCTCAAGGTGATGGTACTTGCCATGGAGGCTCCATGGATTCTCTCTACTTCTCTCGTCTCTCTGCTCTGCAACCGCATCTACAGGAGTTCGATGTAGCTTCTGCTTATAGGGCATCGATTGATTCATTACATCTATTTGCAACAGGCGAGCCATGGGAGAATTTTAGCTAGAGAGATGCACGGGGGCTGTTAGAAACAAATTGGCTAAGATGGTCAGGTTCAGTCTTGTACAGAGTTCCATCTTATGTGACATTTTTGTACAAGACTCTCTCTTCTTTCCTACAAATAAGCAGCATAACACAACTCAAGGCTCAAACTATTGAGAAAATGCAATTGGGTAGTAAATCGATAAGGCTTATCTAGTTTACAAGTCCGAAGGAAGACCAGATAGCCCATCTTCACTTTGGTTTCGAGACTAGACTCTGGCGAGTTGGTCTCGGCAAATGAGTCAAACTCACAGGTCAATGTCTAAGTAAACATTACAACTAAAGCTGCTGAGGAGTAAAGAGCGGAGAAAAATTTTGGGCAATGCGTGTAATAGTGTCATGACACAACATGATTGTCAATTAGATCCTGGCATCCATTTACTGAAGTGAATTTTTTCTTGTTCTCTTTGTTACAGTTCACTGACGTGGCATACAAGGTGATCCTCAAAGGAATGAAGTCGAAGCAAGAGAAAGACATATTGAATGGGATCACAGGATCAGTGAATCCAGGAGAAGTTCTCGCGCTGATGGGGCCTTCAGGAAGTGGGAAAACCACGCTGCTGAATCTTCTAGGTGGCCGGATAATGAAACCTACTGTCGGTGGTTCAATCACCTACAATGACCAGCCATACTCCAAGTCCTTGAAAAGCAGGTATCATATTAGCAATTTTCATGCCTTGGACAGAAAAAGAATTTATTTGAGCAGCATATCAAGTAGCCATTGAAAAGCAACGTAACGGGATAACGGAATAGGTCGTGGATACTATAATCTTCTGGTGCAATGAATTGTCTGTCTATTCAACGTAGTGCATGATTTGTTTACACGACATCATTGGATGGAACAAGTGCGTTCAGCACAGTCCTAATATTTCTGCAAAAAATGCTGCAGGATAGGATTCGTGACTCAGGACGATGTCTTATTTCCTCACCTTACCGTAAAAGAGACTCTGACTTATGCGGCTCTCTTACGACTTCCAAAATCATTGAAAAGAGAGGAAAAGGAAAAACGGGCATTGGACGTCATCTATGAGCTAGGCTTGGAGAGGTACATTTCTTCTCCTACTAATTATGGAGATGTCTAGTGTCAATCAATTACTAGAATTGATGTTACTTAGGACTGACTCAAAAAATTGGGAATAGGTGTCAAGACACAATGATAGGCGGTTCCTTTGTCCGTGGAGTATCAGGTGGAGAGAGGAAGAGAGTCTGCATAGGCAATGAAATCTTAATCAATCCCTCCCTTCTGTTTCTTGATGAACCAACATCCGGATTGGATTCCACAACTGCATTGAGGATTGTTCAGCTGTTACATGACATAGCAGAGGTACAAAAATTTATTGATGATTTTCTTTTTCCCAAGCTGCCCTGAATTTCTCTGCCTATTCCAATGAAGAGTATATATTCCTATGCACTTTACTGTCTATATGTGGACCCAATATAGCAGCATTACCAGCTACCGGGAAGGAATTTTCTGATTTTCATGGTCCATGCCTTAGAAAACTACGATATTTATAATGAGGAATCATCTTGGTTCAGGCCGGGAAGACTGTGGTGACTACAATACACCAGCCATCAAGCAGGCTCTTCCACAAATTCGACAAGCTGATCCTGTTAGGGAAAGGGAGTTTACTCTACTTTGGCAAAGCGTCAGAAGTGATGATTTACTTTTCATCAATAGGATGTTCTCCTTTAATTGCCATGAATCCGGCAGAATTCTTGCTAGACCTAGCAAATGGGAACGTTAATGAGGTTTCTGTGCCATCAGAACTAGAGGATAGAGTGCAGATGGAGAAAGCAGAAACTCAGATAAGGAATGCAAAGCCATCTCCAACTGATGTTCATGAGGTAACACTTCGGTCATCTTTAACAAACTGATTGACATGAAACTCAACAGGTGAAAACTTGTGATCGACATATTCATACAATTGCCTGGTGCCCTTTCCTTTCAATGCAGTATCTCGTGGAGGCCTATGAGACGCGGGTAGCAGAGAACGAAAAGAAGAAGCTTTTGAGTCCACTCCCACTGGACGAAGTGCTCAAGTCAAAGGTGGCTTCGCCCAAGCGGAATTGGGGAGCAAGCTGGTGCCAACAATACAGTATCTTGTTCTGCAGAGGGATCAAAGAGCGACGACACGAGTACTTCAGCTGGTTAAGGGTAACTCAAGTCCTATCCACTGCAATCATTCTGGGACTGCTCTGGTGGCAATCTGACAGCAGTAGCGCCAGGGGCCTTCAGGATCAGGTATAGCAGGCGTACAAGCATACGAGTTTTTAACACCCACTCAATATAAGTGATTGAATGGTTGAGTCACTGGGAAAATTGTTCAGAAATACCATGTTCATCTACTCAACTGTATCTGAAGCATATTTATTCCTGCATCGCATTGCAGGCGGGGCTGCTTTTCTTCATTGCTGTCTTCTGGGGATTTTTCCCGGTCTTCACGGCCATCTTCACGTTTCCTCAAGAGAGAGCGATGCTGAGCAAGGAGCGAGCGGCTGATATGTACAGGCTCAGCGCATATTTCTTGGCCAGGACGACGAGCGACCTCCCACTAGACCTGATACTGCCCGTACTTTTCCTGTTGGTCGTTTATTTCATGGCGGGCCTCACGCTGGATGCGGGGTCCTTTTTCCTCAGCTTGCTCGCAGTCTTCCTGTGCATAATCGCTGCTCAGGTACTCAAACTTCTTTCAGTGATCACCATCACATACTTCATCAAACTTCGTCTCATCACTAATTGGAATTTGGTGGGCGATGACAGGGACTTGGACTAGCTATTGGGGCAACTTTAATGGACATGAAGAGGGCGACCACTTTGGCGTCGGTGACAGTCATGACCTTCATGCTCGCTGGGGGGTTCTTTGTTGAGGTGAGCAATCCCGAATCGCTGCCGAGAACCTTGTCACCCATATGTTTGTGAAAACAGATTTGTGACACGTTGTCTCTTCGCAGAACGTTCCAGTGTTCGTGTCCTGGATCCGCTACATGTCTTTCAACTACCACACTTACAAGCTTCTCATCAAGATACAGTACAAACACAAAGCATCGAGCGTGAATGGCATGATCATAGACAATGGTCTGAAGGAAGTAACGGCGTTGGTGATTATGGTCTTCGGGTATCGCCTTCTGGCGTACATTTCATTGCGAAGGATGAAACCACCATCGGCAGCCTAAATAAGCTACTAGCAGATTTTTCCTGGCCTAACAAAATTAATGCAGAGAATCTCGAGACCCCCTCCAATGCTCCAAGAGATTTGGGAAGGATTAGGAGTTTCCAGGTTGAACTACGGTCATCACCGGCAAAGACGACCCCTGAAACACGAGTCGCGTGATCGAAGGCGCTGTGGGTATATATCCATGTCTCGTATAATGTAGAATAGCATAATCAAGAGCATCCATTAAAGCACTTTTTGGGCCTAATTACGTAAGGACACTGGTAGCCTGGTTTTGTTGGTTCTTAGTTCAGTCAAAAGTTGTGACAACATGACGATCAAGATCGACCATTTTCTCCTATAAAATTCAAGTTTCTTAGGATGAATCAAGGCTCTGTGTTAATGTTTCAAAGTTCACATGTGATTGTTATACAGAGAATTGAGTGGAGGTTTCATAGTTTACTGATTGTGACTGAGAGTGACCAAGACAACAGTCTTAAAAGAAGAGTTGAGAGTGAATAGCTGATTTGCAGGAACTTTGGGTGCTTTAAGGCACCCATGAATAGAACTACAATAACACCTAAAGGGACGATTTTACTCCGTTTAAGGAAAAAATAAATAAAAAATTCTGTACCAGTAGATTTGTGAAAGAGTTGATAAGCGTAAAAAAAATTATAGATAACAAAATTAATGGTTAGTTTATAGCTCGGTTATTTGTTTGTCTCTTACCGATGCATTTATGAAAATATCAACTCTTCTACTTGTTTTTCTTATCAACGCTTAGAATTTACCGATTTTAATAAGAATTTATCAATTTTTTATTCGAAGGACTTTCCAAATTCTTCATGATTAACTTAACAATTCTTTTGAGCTATCAACTCTCATTTACATCACTTATTAATTTTATTTTATTTTTACAGAATTTTGCAATCGTTTACCAACTTTTATTAATCTTTCTTTCAAGTGTCTTAAATTTTCAAACTTGTTTATAGAAATTACCAGCATTTATTTGCGTGACTTAAGAATATTATTTTATTCCAACTTGTATTTGAGTTACTCATTAGTATTTATATTTTTTTTTTTGGAATTTACCACATTTTTTTATGGGTTAATATTCTGAGAAACCCTAAACTGGTACACTTGTGACAAATTTACCAAAAAACTATTTTTTTTATCACAAAAAACCCAAAACTAGATAAATTTACCCTCCATCAGCTTCCGTTCAATTTTCCTGTTAACTTTGCTGACGCGGTTGCTAACGTGGCAAGACATGTGGAAATTCATAAGTTTAATATTACTAAAAATCCCAAACTGATATATTTACAATAAATTTATCCTAAACTTGTATATTTATGACAAATTTATTATAAATTAATTTTTTAGATCATAAAAAAAAACCTTAAACTAGTACACGTGTGAGACATTTATGCTCCTTCAATTTTCCCAAATTTGATCGAGTTGTGATGCGCAATCAATTTTATTTTTCGGATTACTCTAACATTGCCTCCATATCATTAATACTTGATTTTTTCTTTCTTTCTATCAGAATCACTATTAGAAGACTATTCAAAGACTATCAAATGTGCACTTCATTCTTGTGTGACAGAGGTGCCCATTAACTAAAGATTAGGACATATTGCATGTGCAAATATACAAAAGAAGTTCTATTCATAATTAACCAGAAGCAATATACTTTTCATCATAATAGGCATAGAGAGAGAGAGAGAGAGAGAGAGAGAGAGAGAGAGAGAGAGAGAGAGAGAGTGTGTGTGTGTGTGTGTGTTCCATCATACAAGCCATATGCAATCGACCAAATTCATCATCAAAATGCAAATAACATCATCTACACAAAATGGAGAGAATGAAACTAAAACCACAAATCAATACATCTTTGGCATAACTTTACAAAATAGCCTTCACACTAGACTTGAATAAGCTTTACAAAGTGCCTTTATCTCAGACACCAACCAGCCAACTAGCCAAAAAAAGCAAATCCACACCAAACAATAGAGGTCCAAAAGCATGTTCTATATGTAATAATAATAATAATAATAATAATAATAATAATAATAATAATAATAATAATAATAATAATAATAATAATAATAATAATAATAATAATAATAATAATAATAATAATAATAAAGTCAATATATGCTAAACTTGAACAAGCTTTAAAAATCAAGCTTTACAAAACAACTTTTACAGGACAAGCTTTACACCTAAAATCCAACTCTCCCTATAGGTTCATTGCATTACTTCACTTTGAGATTGTTCAGTTTTAGGCGTCCAGAAACTTGGCTTGAAAGATCTATTGTATGATTTGCACGACCTTGACGAATTTCTTATACTATGTCACCGTCAGGCATCTGAAAATTGAGGGAAAAACATTATCTTATTATACTAATCATAGTGGATTAAAAAATGTTTAACAAAAATAAAATGTTCACCCTTAAATATGAGTTTCTATCGACTTCAGATACGTAAAATCAATATCCTTGTAGAACCTATAAGAAGACAAACCATATTAACATTTTACTTTAGTATTATCAAAAATCATATGAATTCTACTACTAGACTACTCACCATTCTCTTCCCACAATTGACAATATTTGATTGTCCCGTTATAGACCCAGCTAAGGTACTTTCACTTTCTTTGTTCGATGCCCCTCCTTTAATGGTTAGTTGCTTTGGATGCTTCCTTGGCTCACCTCTTTTGCCTTGTATAATAGACATATATAAGGTATTCTAAGGGAAAATGTATCACATTTGTGTTTGAATTTCCTTACAAGTAGTTTAATCTGGATAGGTGCCGGAGGTTGGGGGCTGTCATGTTGTGTCCAATACCATGACAATTGAAGCATTTCATGGTAATACCAAATTTTGATATTTTAGTATAATTAGTGTTGGTGACCCTTGGCTTCCTCATTCTTTTGCTTTTCTCATCATTTTTCTTCTCACCATTGGGTCTCTTCCTATTTTTCTTGGGCCAAACTGGAAACTTTTTGAATGGCGGAGGCAATAAAGGCTCTTCACTAGTCGCTGGCCACATTTTCTTTTCATTCAAGGTAGGTAATGCAAATTGATTGCGCTCATACGCAGCTTTCTTGAAACAATCAGTTACATAATCATTTTAGTTACACTTCATGAAGTTGATGCATGAGATAGCATGGTTGCATAATATCACTGATATATTTCATTGTCTGCAAGTACATGTCTTATCATTCAAATCAACCATAAAAGTATTATCATTTACTTCAACTTCGAATCTGGAAGCCGTAGATGTCATTGCAATGCAAAACTTAGACTTCATCTTTTCCTCCACAATCTTCAATATTGTCCGCTATATAATATTGTCCGCTTTGGATATTGAATCCTCATGGACTTAAAACGTGTTATGTAGGGGCAGAGGGCCATCCTGTGAGCCTTCCCTCTCCCAAGCCATAATATTGTCCACTTTGGAGGTGTGGCCCACTGGCCCACCCTCCCTCACGGCTTTGTTTTCAATGCAGCGAAAGCGGACGTGAAATACATTACACAGATTAAAGAGACCCAAGCCTTTATAAACTAGCCCAAGACTCCCTCCCCCACTAAGCGATGTGGGACTAGAGAATGACCCATTCCCCTTCCTTGCGCACGTTCGGGGACCGAGGCGTGAATGCACCGCCATCACTCCTTCCCGTGCACCATCGCTTGGGCTGTCACAGTTTATAAGCCCGTCATAGCTAGAAATTTCTAACCTTCTATGTAACTTTTGCGATTAAAAGTATGAGACTATAAATTAAAACTAACGACCTTCTCTAAGCAAAACAATAATAGGATGTAGAATAAGATAATATCTTGTTTGGTGTAATTTGACATTTCTATTGTGAAACTAATAAAATAAGAAATTATAAAAATAAAGGCAGTTTTGATCAAACAAAATAAAAAAGAAACAATAAATTGAAGAGAGAGAAGGATATTTTGGTCAATTAATTGACAAAAAGGAGTGTTTTAGCCATAATGGGGGTGGAAATAGTGCTGCTCTAATAGTAATAATAATGTTTAATTCCCTTTACCTTTTTTAATTTTCTTTCAATCTTCTCGAGGTGACTGTTCATATTCCCTATTTTCAAATCATACAGCTATATGTTTTTTTTTCCTTATTTTCTTTCAATCTACATTTGGTATGCTAATATGAAATTCAAAAAGATATCGAAAAGATTTCATATTCAAAAAATAATACTAAAAAAGATTTCATATCTCAATAGGGCTTACGTACCTTAAAGCAATCCAAAAGCGTTGAAGTTGATCAAATCTTGTGGGAACGATTTTGTGTGCGTGTGTGGGGTGAGTGTGTGTATTGAGAGATTAGTTCGAGAGAAATTGTGAGGATCGAGCAATGTGTGAGTTATTATGTGTGATTGAGGATTAGGAAACACAAGAAGTATTTAAATAACTCAAGTATAATTGTAATTTTTTTTTTATACCACTTGATTTATAGTGGAATATTCTACTGGATTTCCCATGGAATATATCACATTGACTTAACCACATATATCCAGCCTCCAATCGTATATTTCTTTGTTCATTTATTCTATTGTTTGATCTTTTTGTTTTCGCAACAAAAAGGGTAGAGTTAGTTACCAGGCGAAGTCTTCAAACGAATAAGTAGTTACCAGGCGAAGTCTTCAAACGAACAAGACCTAAAAATGTTGATTTAGGCTCGTGAGAAGATGAACAGAGAATCGACAATTGAAGAAATCTTCATATGTCCGAATTAGCCAGGCTACTTTCGTTCTGTAGAAAAGATCTCCAAAAATAGAAATATATACGTGAACAATCAGTTCGAATAAAGGGCCAAATCCCTTGTAGATTACAAGATAGGTTGCAGACGGTTCAAGCCCGTCGTTTTTCTGTTCACGGAATTGCCCGCACCACCTTTTTTCACTCGCCGACTTCCTTGCATCGTCTTTCAACCGCCATCAAACTAATCTCCTTCTCAACTCTTCTCTGTCCAAACGTACGTGTGCTTCTCGTTAGGCTTTCCTCCCATATAAAACCAGCCCTTTCCTTCACATGAACCCAGAAAAAATACACCAGAAAATCACTAACCAAATTCCCTCGCCGCGCACCGCCTTCTTCAATGGATTCACCGAGCCAGAAACTAATGATATCGCTCGTGTTTTGCCTTGCTGTCTTCTTCTCCGCATCTTCAGCCAGTGCAGAATCCGTGCTGGTACGCGAGCTTTGCAGGGCAACCAAAGTTAACCCAGAATGCGTCGCCGCTCTAAACCCTGACCCACGGGCTGCAAAAGCGACTTCACATCTTTCTCTCGGTGAAATCGCTTTGCAAATAGCGGCGGAGAACACTACCAAGAGGCAGGAGTTATTGGACCAAATGCTTGTGGACCCAAACACGACATCTTCATGGAAGCCGGTGCTCAAGACTTGTAAGGCTCACTTCGAAACTGCGGCCATGCAGTTCTCAACTGCAAGTCGCGAACTTGGATTGGACGCAATGTCTGCAAATTATGAAGTCTGGATGGCCTCCGACGAAATCGTCGCCTGCTTGGCGTTCATGAGAAGTTCCAAGCAGGACATTCCACCATTAGTTACCAGTTGCAATTATGTTAAAACTCTCGTTTCCATTGGTGATGCCATCACCAAAAGGTGGTAACGACGAGCATGGATTGAAATTTCTATGATAATGTGCAGCGAGGGGGAATTATATTTCTGTAACAACGATCTTCTTGTCAAATGCTTGTGCAGTACGTGCAATTGCTTCAATAATATTTTGATTTAGCAACATATATGTGGTGGTGTCCAACCAATTAGAAAATAGAGCAAAAGCAGCCATTTTTACAGCTTCTCTCTAATTTGGTGGATTATATTTCTGTAACAATGATCTTCCTGTTGAATGCTTGCGCAGTACGTGCAATTGCTACAAGAATATTTCTATTTAGCAACATATTTGTGGTGGTGTCCAACCAATTCGTAAATAGAGCAAAAGCAACCAGTTTTGCAGCTTCTCTCTAATTTGGTGGATTATATTTCTGTAACAATGATCTTCCTGTTGAATGCTTGCGCAGTACGTGCAATTGCTACAAGAATAATTCTATTTAGCAACACTTCTGTGGTGGTGTCTAACCAGTTAGAAAATAGAGCAAAAGCAGCCATTTTTGCAGCTTCTCTCTTATTTGGCGGATTATATTTCTGTAACAATGATTTTCTTGTTGAATGCTTAGTAGATGCAATTGCTACAAGAATATTTCTATTTAGCAACATTTCTTTGGAATTGTCCAACCAGTTAGAAAATAGAGAAAAAGCAGCCATTTTTGCGGCTTCTCTCTAATTTGGTACAAACAAACAAAGATTACTCGTTTGATGTAATGATTCCAACTCTTTTCCAAAGAAATCTTAAATCACAGTATGATCATAATATCCTAGCAAAGAATAGTATCAAATTTGGTTCGTTTATTTTAGTTTTTATTTTTATAAAACAACTATTCAATGCCTAAAGAATGACCAAAAAAAAGTATCGAAGTACGCTTCTCCTTTGGTAAAAGCCATTTTGCCCCAAGATTTTGGTGGATTTGTGATGGTATGTATGAATTTAGGATTTTGTGTGATATGAAAAATTAATTTTGAGTAAATATGATGCGGGTATGCCGGTTAGAGATAATAACTGATAAGTTTGATAATATTACTGGCAAACCATCGGAAGATTACTTTTTTCATTAGATTTAGAAGTGAACCACTATTTCCTCATATTGCTGGAGACATATATTCATATTCAATCATGTCTTTTATGTGGTTAGGTTATTTAGGTGGAAAGTTCAACCAAGAGGGTGGTGAATAAGTTGATTCTCAAAACTTTAGATTTTTTCAGGAGCAACTCAAGTTAATTTTGATAGATGTTGGAACGATTTCATTATGTCAGATTAATGATGCTTCTACGAGATAAATAATGAAATAAGTAGAGAGATAGAAGGAGTTGCAAGCAAATCTTATAGTGATTTAGCTTAGATTAAGTCTACATTCATTCTCCCAAAGTAATAGCAATCAACAAGATTGAAAGGGTGTGGCCCAACTAGACCACAGTAGGACTAGGCCGGTCCTTGGTCCTAGGACCCTGCACTTTACATTGTATGGGTTGTTCCTCAATTTTAGGACTTCCAGAGCAACTCTATATATTACATATATGATTTATACAAGATATATCATATATTTTATATTTTATATTTTATATTTCTTTGTTTATTCTAAATCTTGGCACCTCCGCTTTTGTTATTTCTTATATGGTTCTATCGTGTAAATTATATACCAAGCCTGGAAAAAGAAAAAGAAATCCTCTTCACTCACCTTGCTCACCGCTCACCTCTCTTCATTGGCTCACTCGCCTCACGAGTGCAATTCAATTGGTGAAATCACTCGCCTCTCTTGGCCCGCCTCACAAATGTAGCTCAATAATCGCAACGATTTTTGTTGTTATATTATCTTAGATTTACATTTGATATGCCCTAATATTCATAATTTGCTTGGCCAATGTCGCATTATTGATGGATATATAATTTGAAAATGCATGTTTTTCCTTTCAAGGAATACAAAAAATGAAACAAAAATAAATAAATAATTGGTAGGTCTTAAATTGACCTTGGAACCAGACCGAATCGATAGGGTCAGTTTGGTCCACTCTTTGGTCATAGGCTCAATAGGGTCGGTCTCTAGTTCCAAAAATTAAGGACTGATACCATGTGAATTGGCCCTTGGGTTAAGTACTGGATAGACCCAACCCGGATCATGCTCACCCGTAATTGGAATTAACTAGTAAATTCAATACTTACAACAAAGCTAATGTTCCTTCTACCAAAGTTGATAGATCCCACTACCAGTACACAAGCACCACTATCAATACACAAGCACTACTTACACACTTAAACACCTCTCAGATCACAGTTACAATCAACAGGAACTTTCAGCATTTGTAGCTTTCTTGTTTTTCCATCTATTTTTAAGCATCTATAAATCTACTATATAATCTTGAATCTCCAACTTAGTCGTTGGAATTAATAAACACAATCAGGTCGTTAATTTTATTTTATAGTCTCATACTTTTAATTGCAAAAGTTACATAGAAGGTTAGAAATTTCTAGCTATGACGGGCTTATAAACACACAATTAATAATCCATTTTTTTCTCAAATAGTTGTAAGAAACTTTATTTCAAATTTGAAAATTAAAATTCAATCTAATTATATAACCGATTTTGACCTTGTAGGTGTGTTTATGAAATAAGTCTGTAGGGTTTTAAAGTCAAATACCATTTATTTATGCTTTCTTTTGAGCTTTCTACATTTTAAGAGGAATTACAAGATGGGTAGAAAATTTATATTCACATTCATTACTTTCAAACTCTCATCAAATTTTTTTCAATTTTTCCCCTTTATGCGATTATAATATTTAAATGGGTCCATAGCTCAGTGGTAGAGCATTTGACTGCAGATCAAGAGGTCATCGGTTCGATCCCGATTGGGCCATTTTGATTTATCTTTTTGTTCCCCTCTCCCTTTTAGGCCTAACCCTTGGGTCTCTATGTTTTACATTTTTCGGTTTGTATTAGTATAACATTAAATGCATGTTGTTAGAATTCCGACCAAAATTTTTACATTTATTGGTCTTGACAATAACATTAAATGCATGTTGTTAGAATTGCCCCCAAAAATTTAAAAAATTAAATAAATGCTTTTTATTCAATCGAGATTTTATTAGATACACATTTCTCATTCTCAATTTGTGTTGAAGATGAGATGCATCATCTCAGAATTTCATTATATCTTTCTATACTTTTCAAGTCTTGCCAATTTAGGTTTTTTATGATTGGAAAAATTAATTAGAGTAAATTTGTCATAAATATATCAGTTTGGGGTAAATTTGTCATAAATATACCAGTTTGGGGTAAATTTGTCATAAATATACCAGTTTGGGGTTTGTAATGGTATTAAACTTATGAATTTTCACATGACTTGCCACGTCAGCAACCACGTCAGCAAAATTAACGGAAAAATCGAACGAAAGCTAACAGAGAGTAGATTTGTCACATATGTACCAGTTTGGGGTTTTTTGTGGTCAAAAAAATAGTTTTGAGTAAATTTGTCACGGGTGTACCAGTTTGGGGTTTTTTAGGGTATTAACCCTAAAATTAATGACCTTCTCTAAGCAAAACGATAATAGGATGTAGAATAAGATAATATATTGTTGGGTGTAATTTGACATTTATATTGTGAAACTAATAAAATAAGAAATTATAGCAATGAAGATAGTTTTGATAAAATAAAATAAAAAAGAAACAATAAATTGAAGAGAGAGAATGATATTTTGGTCAATTAATTGACAAAAAGGAGTGTTTTAGCCATAATGGAGGTGGAAATAGCGCTGCTCTAATAGTAATAATAATGTTTAATTCTCTTTACCTTTTAAAATTTTATTTCCATCTTCTCGAGTTGACTGTTCATATTCCCTATTTTCAAATCATATAGCTATATATATTTTTTCTTATTTGCAAGATTTTTGAATCACCACGGGTTCCGATTTGGCAAGCATGTGTACTAAGATTCATTTACTTATCTTAAGAAATCTTTCCAAAGAAGGGAAAACGATAGGGATGCAATAGTTATTGTCACCTATGGCAATGCTACTGCGTTGACGTTGGCATATAAAACAAGGACAAGGAGAAGCTCACTTTTGCATAATTTTCGGCATTTACTCAAGGAAACATGATTTTCAAACAATCTTGCCAAAAATTTATAGTAAAAGAATTGTCGGTTATTTTAATATTTTCCACACAAAGCGTAGGCAATTATCTAGTATATTTGATAATCTAAGAGCACACGCAAAAACTTGACTATATAAAGTTTTATTCTATTCTATAGTTCTCGTGCATCGATTAAGTCTAAACATTTATAACTTATTGATTAAGAACCCGTGAGTGCAAGGCCGGAAATTATGGCACAAGCTGAGAGGAAGAGCGCATTTCCTCAAGATCAATGTTGAATAAGTCATGTTAGGTTCATTATTTATTTATCCGTTGTGTAGTCGAACATTTTTCCAAGCATTAACGATGCATTAAAATCGAAATAAAAAGCGAGCATCTTAGTAGCAAAATGGCACGACTTGAAAAGTATAGAAAGATATAATGAAATTCTGAAATGATGCATCTCATCTTCAACACAAATCGAGAATGAGAAATGTGTATATAATAAAATCTCGTTTGAATAAGAAGTATTTATTTAATTTTTAAAATTTTTTGGGGGGAATTCTAGCCACATGCATTTAATGTTATTGTCAAGACCATTAAATGTAAAAATTTTCAGGGGAATTTTAACAACATGCATTTAATGTTATTTTAACTGATTCAAACCGAAAAATGTAAAACACGGTTTACCAAAAGAGCTAGCCTAAAAGAGAGAGGGGAATAAAAAGACAAATCAAAAGGGCCCAACCGGGATCGAACCGGTGACCTCTTGATCTGCAGTCAAATGCTCTACCACTGAGCTATGGACCCATTTAAATATTATAATCACATAAAGAGGACAAAAATTGAAAAAAAAAATTGATGTGAGTTTGAAAGTGTTGAATGTGAATATAAATTTTCTACCCCATCTTGTAATTCCTCTTAAAATGTAGAAAGCTCAAAAGAAAGCATAAATCAATGGTATTAGACTTTAAAACCCTATAGACTTATTTCAAAAACACACCTACAAGGTCAACATCGGCTAGATAATTAGATTGAATTTTAATTTTCAAATTTGAAATAAAGCTTCCCGAAACTATTTGATAAAAAAAATGGATTATTAATTGTGTGTTTTTAAGCCCGTCATACTAGAAATTTCTAACCTTCTATGTAACTTTTGCGATTAAAAGCATGAGACTATAAATTAAAATTAAGGGTTAATACCTTAAAAAACCCCAAACTGGTACACCTGTGATTAATTTACCCCAAACTATTTTTTTGACCACAAAAAACCCGAAACTAGTACATATGTGACAGATCTACCCTCTGTTAGCTTCCGTTCGATTTTTCCGTTAATTTTGCTGACTTGATTGTTGACGTGGCAAGCCATGTGGAAATTCATAAGTTTAATACCATTAAAAACCTAAAATTGGTATATTTATGACAAATTTACCCAAAACTGGTATATTTATGACAAATTTACCCAAAACTGATATATTTATGACAAATTTACCACAAGCTGATATATTTACGACAAATTTACTCTAAATTAATTTTTTCGATCATAAAAAACCTAAATTGGTACACGTGCGGCACATTTACCATCTTTCAATTTTCCCAAATTTGACTGAGTTGTGATATCCAATCAATTTTATTTTCCGGATTACTCTAACATTGCCTTCATATCATTAATACTTGATTTTTTTTATTGGGATCATTATTAGAAAACTATTTAAAGGCCCCCAAATATGCACTTCATTTTTGTGCTGGGAAGATGCCCATTAACTAAAAGATGGACAGATCGCTTACGCACATATACAAAAGAATCACACTCAAAGCACACCTGAAATTAGCGACAAACATAAGTGATTTTGGTTCCGGCATTTCAACGGGCATGTGATGTACGAGTTACTCATATCATTCACATGCAAGTTCCATATTAAAATTTTGACACTTACGATTCAAGGTAGGAAAGACTACGTAACACTAATAAGGACCAGCAAAGTAAGAGTGATATGTAAGCGTACAAACAGATTGCGGACAAGTAGTAAAACATGTGGGGCTGAGACATATAAACATAAAGCCAAGTTTGTCACAAACTAAAAACGAGTGAAGCAATCACAATATGTGCACTTCTTTTGTATATGTGCGCAAGTGATCTGTCCATCTTTTAGTTAATGGGCATCCTCTCGACACAAGAATGAAGTGCACATTTGGTAGTCTTTGAATATTTTCTAATAATGATTCCAATAAAAAGAAAAAAAATTAAGTATTAATGATATGGATGCAATGTTAGAGTAATCCGGAAAATAAAATTGATTGTACATCACAACTCAGTCAAATTTGGGAAAATTGAAAGATGGTAAATGTGCCGCACGTGTACCAATTTAGGTTTTTTATGATTGGAAAAATTAATTAGAGTAAATTTGTCGTAAATATATCAGCTTGGGGTAAATTTGTCATAAATATACCAGTTTGGGGTTTTTAATGGTATTAAACTTATGAATTTTCACATGACTTGCCACATCAGCAACCACGTCAGCAAAATTAACGGAAAAATCGAATGGAAGCTAACAGAGAGTAGATTTGTCACATATGTACCAGTTTGGGGGGTTTTTTGTGGTAAAAAAATAGTTTTGAGTAAATTTGTCACAAGTGTACCAGTTTGGGGTTTTTTAGGGTATTAACCCTAAAATTAATGACCTTCTCTAAGCAAAACGATAATAGGATGTAGAATAAGATAATATATTGTTGGGTGTAATTTGACATTTATATTGTGAAACTAATAAAATAAGAAATTATAGCAATGAAGATAGTTTTGATAAAATAAAATAAAAAAGAAACAATAAATTGAAGAGAGAGAATGATATTTTGGTCAATTAATTGACAAAAAGGAGTGTTTTAGCCATAATGGAGGTGGAAATAGCGCTTCTCTAATAGTAATAATAATGTTTAATTCTCTTTACCTTTTAAAATTTTATTTCCATCTTCTCGAGTTGACTGTTCATATTCCCTATTTTCAAATCATATAGCTATATATTTTTTTTCTTATTTGCAAGATTTTTGAATCACCACGGGTTCCGATTTGGCAAGCATGTGTACTAAGATTCATTTACTTATCTTAAGAAATCTTTCCAAAGAAGGGAAAACGATAGGGATGCAATAGTTATTGTCACCTATGGCAATGCTATTGCGTTGACGTTGGCATATAAAACAAGGACAAGGAGAAGCTCACTTTTGGATAATTTTCGGCATTTACTCAAGGAAACATGATTTTCAAACAATCTTGCCAAAAATTTATAGTAAAAGAATTGTCGGTTATTTTAATATTTTCCACACAAAGCGTAGGCGATTATCTAGTATATTTGATAATCTAAGAGCACAACAAAAATCTTACTATATAAATTTTTATTCCATTCTATGGTTCTCGTGCATCGATTAAGTCTAAACATTTATAACTTATTGATAAAGAACTTGTGAGTGCAAGGCAAGAAATTATTGCACAAGCCAAGAGGAAGAGCGCATATCCTCAGGATCAATGTTGAATAAGTCATGTTAGGTTCATTATTTATTTATCCATTGTGTAGTCGAACATTTTTCCAAGCATTAACGATGCATTAAAATCGAAATAAAAAGCGAGCATCTTAGTAGCAAAATGGCACGACTTGAAAAGTATAGAAAGATATAATGAAATTCTGAAATGATGCATCTCATCTTCAACACAAATCGAGAATGAGAAATGTGCATATAATAAAATCTCGTTTGAATAAGAAGTATTTATTTAATTTTTAAAATTTTTTGGGGGGAATTCTAGCCACATGCATTTAATGTTATTGTCAAGACCATAATATGTAAAAATTTTCAGGGGAATTTTAACAACATGCATTTAATGTTATTTTAACTGATTCAAACCGAAAAATGTAAAACACGGTTTACCAAAAGAGCTAGCCTAAAAGAGAGAGGGGAATAAAAAGGGCCCAACCGGGATCGAACCGGTGACCTCTTGATCTGCAGTCAAATGCTCTACCACTGAGCTATGGACCCATTTAAATATTATAATCACATAAAGAGGAAAAAAATTGAAAAAAAAAATTGATGTGAGTTTGAAAGTGTTGAATGTGAATATAAATTTTCTACCCCATCTTGTAATTCCTCTTAAAATGTAGAAAGCTCAAAAGAAAGCATAAATCAATGGTATTAGACTTTAAATTCCTACAGACTTATTTCAAAAACACACACAAAATCGGAGAGATAATTAGATTGAATTTTAATATTCAAATTTGTAATAAAGCTTCCGGCAACTATTTGATTAAAAAAAATGGATTATTAATTGTGTGTTTATAAGCCCGTCATACTAGAAATTTCTAACCTTCTATGTAACTTTTGCGATTAAAAGCATGAGACTATAAATTAAAATTAACGACCTTCTCTAAGCAAAACGATAATAGGATGTAGAATAAGATAATATCTTGTTGGGTGTAATTTGACATTTATATTGTGAAACTAATAAAATAAGAAATTATAGAAATGAAGATAGTTTTGATAAAATAAAATAAAAAAGAAACAATAAATTGAGAGAGAGAAGGATATTTTGGTCAATTAATTGACAAAAAGGAGTGTTTTAGCCATAATGGAAGTGGAAATAGCGCTGCTCTAATAGTAATAATAATGTTTAATTCCCTTTACCTTTTAAATTTTTCTTTCCATCTTCTCGAGTTGACTGTTCATATTCCCTATTTTCAAATCATACAGCTATATAACTTTTTTTTCTTATTTGCAAGATTTTTGAATCACCACGGGTTCCGATTTAGCAAGCATGTGTACTAAGATTCATTTACTTATCTTAAGAAATCTTTCCAAAGAAGGGAAAACGATAGGGATGCAATAGTTATTGTCACCTATGGCAATGCTACTGCGTTGACGTTGGCATATAAAACAAGGACAAGGAGAAGCTCACTTTTGCATAATTTTCGGCATTTACTCAAGGAAACATGATTTTCAAACAATCTTGCCAAAAATTTATAGTAAAAGAATTGTCGGTTATTTTAATATTTTCCACACAAAGCATAGGTAGTTATCTAGTATATTTGATAATCTAAGAGCACACGCAAAAACTTGACTATATAAAGTTTTATTCTATTCTATAGTTCTCGTGCATCGATTAAGTCTAAACATTTATAACTTATTGATTAAGAACCCGTGAGTGCAAGGCCGGAAATTATGGCACAAGCTGAGAGGAAGAGCGCATTTCCTCAAGATCAATGTTGAATAAGTCATGTTAGGTTCATTATTTATTTATCCGTTGTGTAGTTGAACATTTTTCCCAGCATTATCAATGCATTTAAATCGAAGTATAAAGCGAACATCTTAGTAGCAAAATGGCAAGACTTGAAAAGTATAGAAAGATATAATGAAATTCTAAAATGATGCATCTCATCTTCAACACATAAATTGAGAATGAGAAATGTGTATCTAATAAAATCTCAATTGAATAAAAAAGTATTTATTTAATTTTTAAAAGTTTTGGGGGGA
The DNA here is from genome assembly GCA_019915185.1 of Eucalyptus camaldulensis. NCBI lineage: Eukaryota > Viridiplantae > Streptophyta > Magnoliopsida > Myrtales > Myrtaceae > Eucalyptus > Eucalyptus camaldulensis. The sequence goes on from JAHSVA010000005.1 coordinate 20,558,535, forward strand.
ATTCTAATAACATGCATTTAATGTTATTGTCAAGACCATTAAATGTAAAATTTTTGGGGGGAATTCTAACAACGTGCATTTAATGTTATTTTAACTAATTCAAACCGAAAAATGTAAAACACAGTTTACCAATACAAGAGAGAGGGGAATAAAAAGACAAATCTTAAGGGCCCAACCGGGTTCGAACCGGTGACCTCTTGATCTGCAGTCAAATGCTCTACCACTGAGCTATGGACCCGTTTGATGTTGGGGAAGTGCACTTTTTCTCTTCATTTAGTAATATATGTACTCGTCAGCTTTACTTTACTGCTGGGGAAAATTTTCCTTATTTTTCTTTTGTCGTAAAAAACGCAGTTCTCGGACCACAATTACTTGCCCAAAGAGGAGGACCAGAATTATCTTCTTTTTTATAGCCCAAATGCCAAAATATGCATGATTTTATACCTTGAGCACAAAAACACCCAAACCCATTAGTATTTCCTTCCAATTAGATAGCTCCCATGGCAAATAGTGATGACGAGTACGAGTGACAGGCAAAGGGAGCGAAAATTAGAGCAATGATGCATACAAAATGATGTCATTTTATCAAGGATCTAAGCTGTTATTCAGCTTTGTAGCTGCAAAACAGCGTCGTTTCTGCACACGTCAACATCTTAATTTTCACTCGGATGGTATGTCATTGTACACGTCACCACCGCTTAGTCATGTGAGTTGCCATATAAGACTACTGGGACAGAAAACTTAGCAACTGGGTATTTTTTGTCCATGAGAGTAAGTTGGTGCCTTTGCTTGGCTAAATTCATGGTTTTTATTTTTATTTTTATTTTTTTGCATCTTGCATTTCCCTTGTGAAAAAAAGTAGTCGTCATCATCGACAACTATGATGTTATTAAACTTTTTTGTATTTCTTATCGTGCTCTGTATCATAGACGTCGTCGTCGTCATCCTGAACAATTTAGATATTATGTTCATTAAATATACATCACCTTATTAGCAAATGCTTGTAAGAGAGGGAACAGACTACGTCATACTGTAATAGTAAGATGTGTTCTTTTGCTGCTCACGTCTGGGGTATAATTGTTGTGTGAGATAATATTATATTTGAGTAGTATAATTTCGGTCCAATTATGTGTCTAGATTCCACATGCAATATTTAAAATCGTTACTTTAACGGAAGGATGAAAACTGAAAATCAAGCATTTTAGAACGGTGAAACATTGCTATCCCTCTTGAAAAGATTTTCCAGTGATCTGAGTGTACATGAAGTCGACACATCTAAATTTTGGATATAGATGTATCTCACATGAAATTCATATGATTTAATAAATGTCTTATCTTTCTTAAGCTCGATTCGGAAGAGTGGGAGGGGGAAAGAAAGAGAGATGAGAAAATCAATTTTTATATTCTTCCTCCTGCTTTTCGCCCAAATCTCAAACTTTTTAATTATTTTCCATCCTGATTTGTCATCAACCTAATTTCTCTGAATTTCCAAGCAAGGCCTGTGCAAACGGTATCCAGGCTTCGTTGCTGCAACTGGAAAGCGTGCGACATGCGTCAGCCAAAAGCAGCATCCTTCAAGTACACGTTACGCATCGTGCTGCGACGTGCATTTGAACTTTCAAGAGTGGCCAAAGAAAAGCATCTCTCTCTCTCTCTCTCTCTCTCTTTCTCTCTCTCTAGGCGGTGCTCCAGATCTGAGTTGCGCCCTGAAGAAGCATGGCCTCTCTCTCTCCATCTATCAAGGCCAGATCGCGCCGGGCGCTTCGGCTTCAGCTCGCGAATGGGTGCTCGCATCGTATACGGGGTCGTGTTCGTGTCGTGCTCCTGCGCCTGCATCAAGCTTCTCCACCTCCTCCTCCGCCCCATCTTGTACTTCACCTCCTGACCCGAAATCTCAGTCGATGAACAATGGTTAGCTGATTCCCAATTCCCATCTCTCTCTCTCTCTCTCTCTCTCTCTGCAAATTTCATCAGTGAATCTCATGGGGTTCTTCCTCGGTTGCTTTTGTCGGGATGGTTGATCCACCCTTTCAAGTGCTTTTCTTTTTCGGGGTCGATGTAAGAACTGGCTCCTTCGTATGTAGTGGATTCAATCGGTTTCACTGATGTCGTGTATGGGACGAGTTCGTTCGTGGTTATGAATGCTAAGATATGTTGTTGTCAAGATATTATAAAGTTGATTGCCAGAACTGATACTCAGAAGAAAGCACCACCAGAAAACTGTACTACTCATGGCTTGTGCAATCTAGTCAAGTTGGCCCCCGTTTTTGTTAATGTTCGAAAGGGCAGCCCAGTTCACTCGGCCGGGCAGTTGAGATCTGAGCTCGAAGGGTCGACCCCTCTCTCCACTCAAATCAGCTTTTGAATTTTGAAATCTGAGCCCAACTCCATTGACAGAGCGGTCCTCAAGCTAAGAATTCAATTGGGTTGCAAACTGCATTGAAGAGAAGTACGGTTTAGTGGAGACTTTAAGAGATTGATCTTTAATTATGAAAGTAACAATAGATGCAGCATCCTATGTATAGAGGTGTCAAGAACTGAACCGAAAACCGAACCAAACCGAACCGAAAAATTCGGTTTTTTCGATTTGGTTCGGTTCTCATTAAAAACCAATATTTTTTTATTGATTCGGTTTTTATCGGTTAACCAAACCAAGCCGAACCACATCACAAACCGATAAAAATCAAACCATTAAAAATTCGGTTCTTTTTCTGAGCCCAAATCAGCGAAAGTTGCATGGAGATGTTGTCTTTTGCTCCTCCGAACGTGGGGAAGGAGACTAGTTGCAGAGAACCGGTCCATTTCGGCAGAGACTCGTTTGCTCTGTTTTTCGATCGCAAAACAGAGCAATGCGAGAGAGGGAGAATGTGATGCTAGGGACCAGAGCTGATGAGAGCAAGTAGAGCAAGTAGATCTCTGTGATCTGGCAATTGAATTATCTGAAAAAAGCAGAGAGTTGGAGAGAAAATATTTGCTTTGCAATATTGCTTCTGGGTCCAGCAAAGCAGAAGGGAAAAAGAAGGAAGACTCTGTCAGTGAACCGCTCGCTCAAAGGTCACTCCTCTTCATCCGCCGAGTTCCAAAAAGTTTCTTCACCACCAATCAACGCCAGAATCCACTGATCACCATCTCTGACTACCAACTTTCATCGTTGCATCCCATAACTGAACACCGCGAGATCGGCCATAACAGGATGGGGGAAAATAGAGCATTAGTTTTTAGAGTTACAGAGGGTTCATTGAAAGATCTTTCTCATCGATTGCTCTCATTCTCATGTTTTCTTTGTCGATTCAATCACCGTAGCCGCCATCGTCTTGATGCATTGCAGAGAGACCCACCAAAAAAAACGACATGGAAAAGAAGGGCCTGATCACGAATCCAATAGCTTAGCAAAATAAGACAAGTACTTATTGATGAAGATGGACGGACGAACTCTCAAAGAAAAATGGAAGCTTTTTGGCTGCCGCTGCCCTAAAACGAAGACAAAAAAAAAAAAAAAAAAACCGAAAACCGAAAGCTAAAAACCAAAAAATCGAACCGAACCAAACCGAGTTCAGTTCAGGAGATTCTTTTAACGGTTCGATTCAGTTCGATTTTTCAAAAAAATCGAACCGAACCGAACCGTTGACACCCCTACTATGTATACATATGGTTAAGATTAAAATTAAACAGATTGATAGGTTTGTGAGTGGTTTGAGACTATGCGATTTTAAGCTCGATCTCCGCTTAATTTGATGTTGGAGTTGCAGATCCTCGGGCTCAATTGAAATTTAATAGTTAACCAGTCAAGCTCTGGTGGCTCTCGGAAAAGATGTGATTTTTTTTTTCAAAGCAGAAAAAAAGAAAATAAAAAGTATAAGTGTCGCAAATCCAAGGATGCAAGGTTGTGAGATTGGACAAAGAATATTAGCAGAAAAGTGTCAAGAAAAGTCATAAAGCCATTGCATTGGTGCCAACTTAATCCTAAACCTTTTGATTTGGTACAAATTCAATCATAAATCTTGTAATGATGTTAATTTAGTCATAGACCTTTTGAACTAGTGTTAATTTAGTTCTAAACCTTTTTGACTTGATTGCAATTCAGTTCTTGTGACTAATTTTGGTTGGATTTTACTAATATGGACACCAACCAGCTTATGTGACACTAATGATGCTAACATTTATAATTTTAATAATATTTTAATTTTCTTTCTTTCTTTCTTTAGCTCTCATTCCTTTCTTCTTCCTTTAGGTGGTGGCCAGCCAATAACCACAAGCAATGGCTAGGCATGCTAGCCTCACTTGACTATGATGAGGCCAAGCCTCGGTGAGGCTAGCCCTTGCTTAGGCCAGGGCTACCTCATCAGGCATCACCTTCGCTTGGGTGACGCCTGATGAAGGGAGCCCTCATAGGGGCCTAGCCTTGCCTTGGCTTGGCATGGCTAGCCCGCCTAACCATCGCCTATGGCTAGTGGTTGGCCACTGCCTAAAGGAAAAAGAAAAGAATGGGGAAAAAAATCATAAAAAATAAAAATAAAAAATTGCAAAATTACTAAAATATTATTAAAAATTGTCCACATTAGTACTTGTGGTACTACATGAGCCAACCGGTGTTCAAGTTAGTGAAATTAGGCCAAAATTAGTAGTAGGACTAAATTAGCATTATTTCAAAAGATTTATGACTAAATTGGCATCATTAAAAAGTTAAGGATTGAATTGACACCACATCAAAAGTCTTAGGACTAAATTGATACTATTAAAATTGGCACAAATACAAAAGTTTAGAACTTTTTTGACACTTTTCCCAAATATTTCCATTTATTTTGTAGAAAATAAATGATTTGAAAAATATTTTCCTAAAAAATGATTATTTGTATCACTTGAAATAACTTTTTAATGAAAGATGTTTTCATCATCAATAATAATTTATATCTATACATTTTTTGAACAATGAAGATATTTTCTATTTATTCATTTTTGTAAATAATATAATCAATTATTTTTACAAAAATATTTTTCAAATCATTCATTTTCACAAAACAAACATAGTCTCGTTATGCTATTGCCTCATGTGACATGTATAATCACATCAATCGAAATTTTAGCTTAAGGATGGATTTGAATGGATTGAACCGACCAGTGCAATGGCAATGGAGGGAAACATGGGTAGTACCAAGAATTCTGGTTCCTTGCTTTTTCAAATAACAATAATTTGTTAAATAAATAAAAAAAATCGTTTATTGAATTGGAAAGATTTGGAGTATAATTAACCTTGTTCAAAGTTTATTTAGATACCACATCATCCTTTATTTTCTTATTTGTAATGATATAGTATTTTTTGGGTTAGGTGAACGGTAACGAAGCATTTGGAATCAATTCATAATTCTTCCTGCCAAAGAGTGCCGTAATCTAAAACCGACGAGGAAGAAAGCGAGTATGAGAATTTCCCTCAAATCAAGAAAAAGCTGGTGAAATCATATGCAGCATTACCCAAGAAAAGAACAATTGTACACTGGTTGATAATCTTGAGATACATTAAGTTAGATGGATGGGGATCTTGTGAGCACAAATTCACCATAAAATGTAGTTTTCCAAAAGTAACTAAAATTTCCTCATACTTCATGAAAATTTACTCACGGATCTAGACCCAGCCACTTGACACAGCAATGGCCACATCATGACGAGGTTCCAACGGCAGCATTGATGCCTCATCAAGATCTGGAGACATCTTGAGAGAAACCAGAATGAAATGAGCAGTTATTTAACGAAACAAGAAAGAGAGAAATGTCAAGTTATATGTCATGAATTTCTTCAGTACCCTCAGCAACAGCAACAAAAGAGAAATTATGTAAACTTCTTTTTGTAGGTGTCCAAGTTAGGATTATGTTTCCATCCATCACCGATCGGAGGAAACTTCCACTGGCCACTGTTTCGATTGGTGAATGATTATACTCGTGGACATCGTCCACATCTATATTCTACTAAGTTTGCATGTTGAGATGTCTACAATTCACAACCTAACTATCGGATGTATGGCTGAGGGTTGAGCTAACTAAACGGTCCATTGAACTGATTGCCGATGCATCAAATGCAATGCAGGTAATAATCTGAAGTGTCCCAATTGATTTGACTCCTGAATACATGGAGGAAGGCAGTTATTGACGACAACCAACGACAACCAGCCACTATTCTTAAACATCCACAATCCAACACGGAGGAAGGTAGACGGTTTCCTGGGAAACCTACTGTTTTCTCTATCCTCGTGCGTCAACTATCTAAACATGGGCTTTTCATGGCGATCAGTTTATCCTCAGATCTCTCTTCTTTGGCTCTTCTTTTTCACCTCCTTTTCCTTTCTCTCCATGGATCTTCTCCAAACAAATTGTTCAATTTGATAATCACAGATCTTGATCCATCCCGTTGACGAAATAGGCCAGAGAGAGAAGAGAGAAGATGGAGAATCCCTCTCTGGGAGCCGGGCTAATTGCTGTATGTGCAGTCTCCGGCAGCGTGGTTCTTCTTTCGCTCCAACTCCACAAGTGTCTCCTCTCCGACTTCATGAAAGAGATTGAATTCCACTTCCTTGGTACGCAATACCTTCCTTTTTGCAGTTGTTAGCATTGCAAATGTCACATTAATGATATTTTCTGGTCATCGACCATTGCATTTACCTTTAGCAACGAGAGCATTTCATTGTTGTTTAAAGGCTTAGAATTTCGCGACGAAATTTCAGTTTTGTTGCTAAGGGGTCTTTTGGCAACTACGCCGGCTGATTTAGCTAATCTTGTACCTCATTTTGAGTCGTTTCACGATGCCTTACGCCATCCATTCGCTAGGAACCAAGAAACACAAAGCGGAAAGGAGATCAGCCCGGCGCCAGAACAACGCAACGAACCCATCCCAGAATGACGATGGATGTCCCACGAGAAGCATCTCAAAGCCAGACAAAGGGCATCGATTTAAGAGCTCTAACCAATGTGTAATGGAGGATCGCAACCTCGAATTGGAATCGATGCCGGTTAATAGACAAATGCTGTACCGGGGGATTTTGCTGAACAAACACCTTAGAGGGCATTTTGTACCTAGGCATTTCTAGTACAAATGATTTGATGCGCGATCGCCATATGGGTGTTCACCAGAAACTGTCGCGAATGCCAAACCCTCAACAGTATAGTGCCGATCTCCCGGGACAGCTTTAATCTGCAATTTTTCGAGTTACTCAACGGTCTTAATATCGATATTTAGACATTTGCACCTGGAAAAAGGAAAAAGAACTCGACCTATGCATTCGATACAAAGTGAGAGTAAAGTTGGTTAAAGAAGTGACAATGAAGTTGCTGTTAAGATTGAATATACCAAAATCTGATGGCCAAGATTTTAGTAAGCGAAGTGGCTACTATTGGAAGGATCCAATATGTTAACGTGGTGCAATTTGTTGGTTTTTGCTTCCACAACTTTAAACAAGCTCTTGTGTACGATTTCATGTCCAACAAGTCCTTAGATAAGCACATTTTCTCTTATGATGCTAATTAGTCTCTTGATTTAAAATTTAAAAAAAAAAAAAAGTACGTGAGATCTCTCTTGGTGTGGCAAGGATAATATAATATTTACGTTGAGGATATGACATGCAAATTCTATACTTTGACATCAATACTCACAATATTCTTCTAAATCAAAATTACACACCAAAAGTTTTTGTCTCAAGCTTGCAAGACTTCATCCCATAGACCTCAACATAGTATCCTTGACTGCTGGAAGAGATGTGGCTCCTAAGCTACTCTACAAGGACATTAGTGGTGTCTCTTGTAAAGTTGATGTTTATAATTTAGGAATGTTACCAATAAAAATTGCTTATAGGAGGAGAAATGTAAATGTAAATGTTGAGTGCTCAAGTGATATTTATTTATCTTTATGAGTTTATGATCAACTCAGTAAAGAAAATGAAGTTGAAATGGAATACATTGAACAGGAAGGAGAGATAATTAGGAAAATGGAAATAGTTGCTCTCTAGTGTATGCAATTAATCCCCATTGATCAAAGTTATGTTTGAAGGTGATGTTGATAAACTGTAATTGCACCAAAACTGCTTTTGTATATATCTAAGAAGATAGTTGATGATGTCGACACTAAAATAGAACACGAACCGTTCCCAACTTCATCAAGTGCTTTGACAATTTCCAATGAATATTGACTTCAGTATAACCATTAAATTACAAAATCGTGCATTGTTTGATTTTCTTTTCTCCTTGTATGATTGAAATGCAAAATTTAGGTAGTTCCAGCATAAGCATAATTGATCATGTAATTCACGAACCTAAATGATTTTAGCGTTCGATAATTCTTGTGTTTTGTAGAAGAATTGCCTCATGGCTACCTATTTACATTTCTAGTATCCTGAGTGCTCTTGATATGACAGACCAAGCTCGTCTTGTGTGGAGCAACGAGCCTCTCTCCTTCTCTGCCCCGTCCAACATCAAGCTCTCTTTCCTGCCAAAACCTCTCACCCTCGCCCCTTGACCGCCTCCTGACCACCCATCACCTTCTCTCTCTTTCTCAAGTCCTGCAATCGCTCCCGATCACGGCGCGTCCATCGTGCGCTCGCCCCATCCCAATTCGAGCTCGACTCAGTGATTCTCCCCTAGGACATCGATCTCTACTCGAAATGCTATGAATGGCTGAAGAAAAGCGGATTTTTAAGGATATGTATGAGGGACTTGGTTTCTCAGATTTCCATGATTTCTTGTCATGCCAATAATCACACAGAGTTCGAAGCAGTCGATACTTTTGTTCACATGCTTGAACATGGTTTCCGATATGATTAAGAAATTCCTTATAAATGCAATTAGTATGACGAGTTACTTGGTGAGTATATTCCCATTGATTGCAATTGGATGTTGGACTCTTTAAGAAGTGTGGTCTACTAACATTGCCGATTAGTCTGTTCATAAAATATTTGGTTGCTTGTGTTATGTTCGAGTGAGTAATAATAAGCTCAACGTGTTAGAGAATTCTTGTGTGGCAATTAAAGTTGTAGGTAGAGTCGGTGCATTATTGAGGTCCACAGTTATGATTAAGTTCAAGTGTAGTAGCTTGGACTCAAAAGATCTTTGTGGCGGTTGAACCCCTAAGAGAATGTGGGAGAGTAGTAGTAATTACGTTTCAAGAAATCGATTATGACTTGACTCAAATATTAAGTAGGTGGAGATTGTTAGAAAATATCTTGAATTTGAGCCTATAGATAAAATTTCAAATTCACATAGGAGATTTCATAATTGGGTATTCCGACAAATTATCAAATGGACATCCAAATTGGATTGGACTAAGTTTCTCAACAAAATAGGGAAATCACTTTTTTCATTAGATTTAGAAGTGAACCACTATTTCCTCATCTTGTTGGAGACATATATTCATATTCAATCATGTCTTTTATGTCTTTAGGTTATTTAGGTGGAAAATTCAACCAAGAGGGTGGAGAATAAGTTGATTCTCAAAACTTTAGATTTTTTCAAGAACAACTCAAGTTAATTTTGATAGATGTTGGAACAATTTGATTATGTCAAATTAATGATGCTTCTACGAGATAAATAATGAAATAAGTAGAGAGATAGAAGGAGTTGCGAGCAAATCTTATAGTGATTTAGCTTAGATTAAGTCTACATTCATTCTCCCAAAGTAATAGCAATCAACAAGATTGAAAGGGTGTGGCCCAACTAGACAACAGTAGGACTAGGCCAGTCCTTGGCCCTAGGACCCTGCACTCTACATTGTATGGGTTGTTCCTCAATTTTAGGACTTCGGAAGCAACTCTATATATTACATATATGATTTATACAAGATATATCATATATTTTATTTTTTATATTTCTTTGTTTATTCTAAATCTTGGCGCCTCCACTTTTGTTATTTCTTATATGGTTCTATCATGTAAATTATATACCAAGCCTGGAAAAGGAAAAAGAAATCCTCTTCACTCACCTGGCTCACCGCTCACCTCTCTTCATTGGCTCACTCACCTCACAAGTGCAATTCAATTGGTGAAATCACTTGCCTCTCTTGGCCCGCCTCACAAACATAGCTCAATAATCGCAATGATTTTTGTTGTTATATTATCTTAGATTTACATTTGATATGTACTAATATTCATAATTTGGTTGGCCAATGTCGCATTATTGATGGATATGTAATTTGAAATGCATGTTTTTCCTTTCAAGGAATACAAAAAATGAAACAAAAATAATAATAATTGGTAGGTCTTAAATTGACCTTCGAACCAGACCAAATCGATAGGGTCAGTTTGGTCCAGTCTTTGATCATAGGCTCAATAGGATCAGTCTCTAGTTCCAAAAATTAAGGACCAATACCATGTGAATTGGCCCTTGAGTTAAGTACTAGATAGACCCAACCCGGATCATGCTCACCCATAATTGGAATTAACTAGTAAATTAAATACTTACAACAAAGCTAATGTTCCTTCTACCAAAGTTGATAGATCCCACTACAAGTACACAAGCACCACTATCAATACACAAGCACTACTTACACACTTAAACACCTCTCAGATCACAATTACAATCAACAGGAACTTTCAGCATTTGTAGCTTTCTTGTTTTTCCATCTATTTTTAAGCTTCTATAAATCTACTATATAATCTTGAATCTCCAACTTAGTCGTTGGAATTAATAAACGCAATCACGGGAAGATTTGATAGCTCATAAAATCGGATCTTTTTGGTAATAGCGAGCTTTCCTAAAATAAAGTCGCTACTTGTGTCGATCGTCGGTTCCTTTGATTGACCGAGTAAAATAAGTAATAATTAATTTGATTTAACTCCATTTTTTCCTTCCAAAATTCCAGGCCTAGAATCTAAGCTTTCCAATTCTTTTGACCAACGAATTAAGTCAAAGGAATATCCAGATCTTCCAAATAAGAACAGTGCAAATGCTATAACTTTTATGCGGCACTCACTTGAGTGTCACGGCATTTTTTTTTTCGCTCTCTTAAATGTCATAGATTTGAAAAATCGATCATTTGAATATCATTACCGATTTGCCTTGCCAAAAAATCCAACATGAATGCCGGTCATCCTATACGGCTTCATTAATTCTAACATGGAATTTTTTTTTATCTTTTTAATTATTTATTTTGAATTTTGAATTTTTATTTTATTTTGTCTTTTTTAGGGCTGGTGAGGGTCATCGCGACCTTCACTGGTTGTGAAACCCTCACCCAATTCGAGCAAGGGCCTTCACAGCTAAAGACGAGGCAGCCCTCACCCAATATGGGCAACCTTGCCAGCCTTGATAGAAAAAGGAAAAACAAAAACAAAAACAATAATTCAAAACAATAAATAAAAAATTCAAAAATTCCATGTCGGATGGGAGATTAATAAAAAAAAAAATCGATATAGGATGATCTACAGGAAATTACACTCATATGATCGATTTTACTCCAATACGGTACTTAAATAAGCGAGAAAATAGTTATGATACTGATAAAAGGGTTGTACAAAAGTTATAGCATTTGCGTTGTTCTTCTTTGTAGATCTTCATATCCAATTAGGGTAAGCAAATGATAAATGTATTCATCACAGTTGATAAAAGGAGCTGCCTTTATCAGCTGCCTTTATCAGCAATTTAGTGAATTTATCCAAGCTTCCCCCTAGAAATCAACTTTTGAAGTAAGCGAGTACATTAGCGATCAAGACTTTACTCAGTTGTTTACATTACTCAAAATAAACAAAATCTACATTTATTGAATAATAATGAGAAATAGATGATTTGTTAACTTCAAAATATCATAGAATGTTTTCCCAATGTAAGTAAGGTAGGGTTTGTTAAGATATGAAATCTTTTTTGATATATCTTTTGGATATGAAATCTTTTTGATATCTTTTTTAATTTCATATTAACATACCAATTGTAGATGAATTGGCATTCCATGATCCTTGCTTTGTCAAAGATTGTATTTCTCAAGGATCAACTCTCCGCTCGCCGAAACTCATGTTCTGTTTCAAAATTTTTGCAGGAACTTAAAGCCCATGCCGATGAATTAGCAATCATTGACACTCCTATCTCTGATGATGATTTAGTCGTTCATGTACTTCAAGGACTTGGAACTTAGTATAAAGAAATCGCAGTAGTGATTAGGGCTCGCGAAAAAGCTCACAATTTGTGAATAATTTTTTTTATATCATTTAATTTACAGATTGTACACGCTTATAAAGAGAGAGAAAAATACAATCTTTGATAGAGCAAGAATGATAGAATGCCAACTCATCTACAGTTGGTATGCTAATATAAAATTCAAAAAGATATCAAAAAGATTTCATATTCAAAAAATAATATAAAAAAAAGATTTCATATCTCAACAGGGCTTACGTACCTTAAAGCAATCCAAAAGCGTTGAAGTTGATCAAATCTTGTGGGAAGGATTTGGTGTGCGTGTGTGGGGTGAGTGTGTGTATTGAGAGATTAGTTCGAGAGAAATTGTGAGGATCGAGCAATGTGTGAGTTATTATGTGTGATTGAGGATTAGGAAACACAAGAAGTGTTTAAATAACTCAAGTATAATTGTAATTTTTTTTTTATACCACTTGATTTATAGTGGAATATTCTACTGGATTTCCCATGGAATATATCACATTGACTTAACCACATATATCCAGCCTCCAATCGATATATTTCTTTGTTCATTTATTCTATTGTTTGATCTTTTTTGTTTTCGCAACAAAAAGGGTGGAGTTAGTTACCAGGCGATGTCTTCAAACGAACAAGACCTAAAAATTTTGATTTAGGCTCATGAGAAGACGAACAGAGAATCGACAATTGAAGAAATCGTTTGTACATATGTCCGAATTAGCCATGCTACTTTCGTTCTGTAGAAAAGATCTCCAAAAATAGAAATATATACGTGAACAACTATTTCGAATAAAGGGCCAAATCCCTTGTAGATTACAAGATAGGTTGCAGACGGTTCAGGCCCGTCGATTTTTTGTTCACGGAATTGCCCGCACCACCTTTTTTCACTCGCCGACTTCCTTGCATCGTCTTTCAACCGCCATCAAACTAACCTTCTTCTTATCCCTTCTCTGTCTAAACGTACGTGTGCTCTCGTTAGGGTTTCCTCCCATATAAAACCAGCCCTTTCCTTCAAATGAACCCAGAAAAAATACACCAGAAAATCAATAACCAAATTCCCTCGCTGCACACCGCCTTCTTCAATGGATTCACCGAGCCAGAAACTAATGATATCGCTCGTGTTTTGCCTTGCTGTCTTCTTCTCCGCATCTTCAGCCAGTGCAGAATCCGTGCTGGTACGCGAGCTTTGCAGGGCAACCAAAGTTAACCCAGAATGCGTCGCCGCTCTAAACCCTGACCCACGGGCTGCAAAAGCGACTTCACATCTTTCTCTCGGTGAAATCGCTTTGCAAATAGCGGCGGAGAACACTACCAAGAGGCAGGAGTTATTGGACCAAATGCTTGTGGACCCAAACACGACATCTTCATGGAAGCCGGTGCTCAAGACTTGTAAGGCTCACTTCGAAACTGCGGCCAGGCAGTTCTCAACTGCAAGTCGCGAACTTGGATTGGACGCAATGTCTGCAAATTATGATGTCTGGATGGCCTCCGACGAAATCGTCGCCTGCTTGGCGTTCATGAGAAATTCCAAGCAGGATATTCCACCATTACTTACCAGTTGCAATTATGTTAAAACTCTCGTTTCCATTGGTGACGCCATCACCAATAGGTGGTAACGACGAGCATGGATTGAAATTTCTATGATAATGTGCAACGAGGGGGAATTATATTTCTGTAACAACGATTTCTTGCCGAATGCTTGCGCTGTACGTGCAATTGCTGCAATAATATTTTGATTTAGCAACATATATGTGGTGGTGTCCAACCAATTAGAAAATAGAGCAAAAGCAGCCATTTTTACAGCTTCTCTCTAATATGGTGGATTATATTTCTGTAACAATGATCTTCCCGTTGAATGCTTGCGCAGTACGTGCAATTGCTACAAGAATATTTCTATTTAGCAACATATTTGTGGTGGTGTCCAACCAATTCGTAAATAGAGCAAAAGCAACCAGTTTTGCAGCTTCTCTCTAATTTGGTGGATTATATTTCTGTAACAATGATCTTCTTGTTGAATGCTTAGTACTTGCAATTGCTACAAGAATATTTCTATATAGCAACATTTCTGTGGTGGTGTCTAACCAGTTCGAAAATAGAGCAAAAGCAGCCATTTTTGCAGCTTCTCTCATATTTGGTGGATTATATTTCTGTAACAATGATCTTCTTGTTGAATGCTTAGTAGATGCAATTGCTACAAGAATATTTCTATTTAGCAACATTTCTTTGGAATTGTCCAACCAGTTAGGAAATAGAGAAAAAGCAGCCATTTTTGCGGCTTCTCTCTAATTTGGTACAAACAAACAAAGATTACTCGTTTGATGCAATGATTCCAACTCTTTTCCAAAGAAATCTTAAATCACAGTATGATCATAATATCCTAGCAAAGAATAGTATCAAATTTGGTTCGTTTATTTTAGTTTTTATTTTTATAAAACAACTATTCAATGCCTAAAGAATGACCAAAAAAAGTATCGAAGTACGCTTCTCCTTTGGTAAAAGCCATTTTGCCCCAAGATTTTGGTGGATTTGTGATGGTATGTATGAATTTAGGATTTTGTGTAATATGAAAAATAATTTTGAGTAAATATGATGCGGGTATGCCGGTTAGAGATAATAACTGATAAGTTTGATAATATTACTGGCAAACCATCGGAAGATTACTTTTTTCATTAGATTTAGAAGTGAACCACTATTTCCTCATATTGCTGGAGACATATATTCATATTCAATAATGTCTTTTATGTCGTTAGGTTATTTAGGTGGAAAATTCAACCAAGAGGGTGGTGAATAAGTTGATTCTCAAAACTTTAGATTTTTTCAGGAACAACTCAAGTTAATTTTGATAGATATTGGAACGATTTCATTATGTCAGATTAATGATGCTTCTAGGAGATAAATATTGAAATAAGTAGAGAGATAGAAGGAGTTGCAAGCAAATCTTATAGTGATTTAGCTTAGATTAAGTCTACATTCATTCTCCCAAAGTAATAGCAATCAACAAGATTGAAAGGGTGTGGCCCAACTAGACCACAGTAGGACTAGGCCGGTCCTTGGTCCTAGGACCCTGCACTCTACATTGTATGGGTTGTTCCTCAATTTTAGGACTTTCGGAGCAACTCTATATATTACATATATGATTTATACAACATATATCATATATTTTATATTTTATATTTCTTTGTTTATTCTAAATCTTGGCACCTCCACTTTTGTTATTTCTTCTATGGTTCTATCGTGTAAATTATATACCAAGCCTGGAAAAAGAAAAAGAAATCCTCTTCACTCACCTTGCTCATCGCTCACCTCTCTTCATTGGCTCACTCGCCTCACGAGTGGAATTCAATTGGTGAAATCACTCGCCTCTCTTGGCCCGCCTCACAAATGTAGCTCAATAATCGCAATGATTTTTGTTGTTATATTATCTTAGATTTACATTTGATATGCCCTAATATTCATAATTTGGTTGGCCAATGTTGCATTGTTGATGGATATATAATTTGAAAATGCATGTTTTTCCTTTTAAGGAATACAAAAAATGAAACAAAAAACAATAAATAATTGGTAGGTCTTAAATTGACCTTGGAACCAGACCGAATCGATAGGGTCAGTTTGGTCCACTCTTTGGTCATAGGCTCAATAGGGTCGGTCTCTAGTTCCAAAAATTAAGGACTGATACCATGTGAATTGGACCTTGGGTTAAGTACTGGATAGACCCAACCCGGATCATGCTCACCCGTAATTGGAATTAACTAGTAAATTCAATACTTACAACAAAGCTAATGTTCCTTCTACCAAAGTTGATAGATCCCACTACAAGTACACAAGCACCACTATCAATACACAAGCACTACTTACACACTTAAACACCTCTCAGATCACAGTTACAATCAACAGGAACTTTCAGCATTTGTAACTTTCTTGTTTTTCCATCTATTTTTAAGCTTGTATAAATCTACTATATAATCTTGAATCTCCAACTTAGTCGTTGGAATTAATAAACGCAATCACGGAAGATTTGATAGCTCATAAAATCGGATCTTTTTGGTAATAGCGAGCTTTCCTAAAATAAAGTCGCTATTTGTGTCGATCGTCGGTTCCTTTGATTGACCGAGTAAAATAAGTAATAATTAATTTGATTTAAATCCCATTTTTCCTTCCAAAAATCTAGGCCTAGAATCTAAGCTTTCCAATTCTTTTGACCAACGAATTAAGTAAAAGGAATATCCGGATCTTCCAAGTAAGAACAATGCAAATGCTATAACTTTTATGCGGCACTCACTTGAGTGTCACAGCTTCTTCTTTTTCACTCTCTGAGATGCCATAAATTTGAAAAATCGATCATTTGAATATCATTACCACTTTGCCTTGCCAAAAAATCCAACATGAATCCCAGTCATCCTATACAGCCTCATTAATTCTAACATGGAAATTTTTTTATAATTTTAATTATTTATTTTGAATTATTTATTTTTATTTTTATTTTGTCTTTTTTAAGGCTGGTGAGGGTCATCGGCGACCTTCGCTGGTTGTGAAACCCTCGCCCAATTCGAGCAAGGGCCTTCACAGCTAAAGACGAGGCAGCCCTCACCCAATATGGGCAACCTTGCCAACCTTGATAGAAAAAGGGAAAACAAAAAAAGAAATTCAAAAATTCCATGTCGGATGGGAGATTAATAAATAAAAAAATCGATATAGGATGATCTACAGGAAATTACACTCATATGATCGATTTTACTCCAATACGGTACTTAAATAAGCGAAAAAAATAGTTATGGTATTCATAATAGGGTCATACAAAAGTTATATAGCATTTGCGTTGTTCTTCTTTCTAGATCTTCATATCCAATTAGGGTAAGCAAATGATAAATGTATTCATCACAGTTGATAAAAGGAGCTGCCTTTTATCAGCAATTTAGTGAATTTATCCAAGCTTCCCCCTAGAAATCGACTTTTGAACTAAGCGAATACATTAGCGATCAAGACTTTACTCAGTTATTTACATCACTCAAAATAAAAATAAAAATAAAAATAAAATCCGCATTTATTGAATAATAATGAGAAATAGATGATTTGTTAACTTCAAAATATCACAGAATGTTTTCCCAATGTAGGTAAGGTAGGGTTTGTTAAGATATGAAATCTTTTTTGATGTATCTTTTGAATATGAAATCTTTTTGATATCTTTTTGAATTTCATATTAGCATACCAATTGTAGATGAGTTGGCATTCCATGATCCTTGCTCCGTCAAAGATTGTATTTCTCAAGGATCAAATCTCTACCGCTCGCCGAAACTCACGTTCTGTTTCAGAATTTTTGCAAGAACTTAAAGCCCTTGCCAATGAATTAGCAATCATCGACACTCCCATATCTAATGATGATTTAGTCATTCATGCACTTCGAGGACTTGGAACTGAATACAAAGAAATCGCAGCAGCGATTGGGGCTCGTGAAAAAGCTCACGATTTATGAATGATTTTTCATATCACTTAATTTACAGATTGTACACTCTTATAAAGAGAAATAAAAATACAATCTTTGATAGAGCAAGAATCATGGAATGACAACTCATCTACATTTAGTATGCTAATATGAAATTCAAAAAGATATCGAAAAGATTTCATATTCAAAAAATAATACTAAAAAAGATTTCATATCTCAATAGGGCTTACGTACCTTAAAGCAATCCAAAAGCGTTGAAGTTGATCAAATCTTGTGGGAACGATTTTGTGTGCGTGTGTGGGGTGAGTGTGTGTATTGAGAGATTAGTTCGAGAGAAATTGTGAGGATCGAGCAATGTGTGAGTTATTATGTGTGATTGAGGATTAGGAAACACAAGAAGTGTTTAAATAACTCAAGTATAATTGTAATTTTTTTTATACCACTTGATTTATAGTGGAATATTCTACTGGATTTCCCATGGAATATATCACATTGACTTAACCACATATATCCAGCCTCCAATCGATATATTTCTTTGTTCATTTATTCTATTGTTTGATCTTTTTGTTTTCGCAACAAAAAGGGTAGAGTTAGTTACCAGGCGATGTCTTCAAACGAATAAGTAGTTACCAGGCGAAGTCTTCAAACGAACAAGACCTAAAAATGTTGATTTAGGCTCGTGAGAAGACGAACAGAGAATCGACAATTGAAGAAATCGTTTGTACATATGTCCGAATTAGCCAGGCTACTTTCGTTCTGTAGAAAAGATCTCCAAAAATAGAAATATATACGTGAACAATCAGTTCGAATAAAGGGCCAAATCCCTTGTAGATTACAAGATAGGTTGCAGACGGTTCAGGCCCGTCGTTTTTCTGTTCACGGAATTGCCCGCACCACCTTTTTTCACTCGCCGACTTCCTTGCATCGTCTTTCAACCGCCATCAAACTAATCTCCTTCTTAACCCTTCTCTGTCCAAACGTACGTGTGCTTCTCGTTAGGGTTTCCTCCCATATAAAACCATCCCTTTCCTTCACATGAACCCAGAAAAAATACACCAGAAAATCAATAACCAAATTCCCTCGCCGCGCACCGCCTTCTTCAATGGATTCACCGAGCCAGAAACTAATGATATCGCTCGTGTTTTGCCTTGCTGTCTTCTTCTCCGCATCTTCAGCCAGTGCAGAATCCGTGCTGGTACGCGAGCTTTGCAGGGCAACCAAAGTTAACCCAGAATGCGTCGCCGCTCTAAACCCTGACCCACGGGCTGCAAAAGCGACTTCACATCTTTCTCTCGGTGAAATCGCTTTGCAAATAGCGGCGGAGAACACTACCAAGAGGCAGGAGTTATTGGACCAAATGCTTGTGGACCCAAACACGACATCTTCATGGAAGCCGGTGCTCAAGACTTGTAAGGCTCACTTCGAAACTGCGGCCATGCAGTTCTCAACTGCAAGTCGCGAACTTGGATTGGACGCAATGTCTGCAAATTATGAAGTGTGGATGGCCTCCGACGAAATCGTCGCCTGCTTGGCGTTCATGAGAAGTTCCAAGCAGGACATTCCACCATTAGTTACCAGTTGCAATTATGTTAAAACTCTCGTTTCCATTGGTGATGCCATCACCAAAAGGTGGTAACGACGAGCATGGATTGAAATTTCTATGATAATGTGCAGCGAGGGGGAATTATATTTCTGTAACAACGATCTTCTTGTCAAATGCTTGCGCAGTACGTGCAATTGCTTCAATAATATTTTGATTTAGCAACATATATGTGGTGGTGTCCAACCAATTAGAAAATAGATCAAAAGCAGCCATTTTTACAGCTTCTCTCTAATTTGGTGGATTATATTTCTGTAACAATGATCTTCCTGTTGGATGCTTGCGCAGTACGTGCAATTGCTACAAGAATATTTCTATTTAGCAACATATTTGTGGTGGTGTCCAACCAATTCGTAAATAGAGCAAAAGCAACCAGTTTTGCAGAATCTCTCTAATTTGGTGGATTATATTTCTGTAACAATGATCTTCTTGTTGAATGCTTAGTACTTGCAATTGCTACAAGAATAATTCTATTTAGCAACATTTCTGTGGTGGTGTCTAACCAGTTAGAAAATAGAGCAAAAGCAGCCATTTTTGCAGCTTCTCTCTTATTTGGCGGATTATATTTCTGTAACAATGATTTTCTTGTTGAATGCTTAGTAGATGCAATTGCTACAAGAATATTTCTATTTAGCAACATTTCTTTGGAATTGTCCAACCAGTGAGAAAATAGAGAAAAAGCAGCCATTTTTGCGGCTTCTCTCTAATTTGGTACAAACAAACAAAGATTACTCATTTGATGTAATGATTCCAACTCTTTTCCAAAGAAATCTTAAATCACAGTATGATCATAATATCCTAGCAAAGAATAGTATCAAATTTGGTTCGTTTCTTTTTAGTTTTTATTTTTATAAAACAACTATTCAATGCCTAAAGAATGTCCAAAAAAAGTATCGAAGTACGCTTCTCCTTTGGTAAAAGCCATTTTGCCCCAAGATTTTGGTGGATTTGTGATGGTATGTATGAATTTAGGATTTTGTGTAATATGAAAAATTAATTTTGAGTAAATATGATGCCGGTATGCTGGTTAGAGATAATAACTTATAAGTTTGATAATATTACTCGCAAACCATCATAAGATTACTTTTTTCATTAGATTTAGAAGTGAACCACTATTTCCTCATATTGCTGGAGACATATATTCACATTCAATCATGTCTTTTATGTCGTTAGGTTATTTAGGTGGAAAATTCAACCAAGAGGGTGGTGAATAAGTTGATTCTCAAAACTTTAGATTTTTTCAGGAACAACTCAAGTTAATTTTGATAGATATTGGAACGATTTCATTATGTCAGATTAATGATGCTTCTACGAGATAAATAATGAAATAAGTAGAGAGATAGAAGGAGTTGCAAGCAAATCTTATAGTGATTTAGCTTAGATTAAGTCTACATTCATTCTCCCAAAGTAATAGCAATCAACAAGATTGAAAGGGTGTGGCCCAACTAGACCACAGTAGGACTAGGCCGGTCCTTGGTCCTAGGACCCTGCACTCTACATTGTATGGGTTGTTCCTCAATTTTAGGACTTCCGGAGCAACTCTATATATTACATATATGATTTATACAAGATATATCATATATTTTATATTTTATATTTCTTTGTTTATTCTAAATCTTGGCACCTCCACTTTTGTTATTTCTTATATGGTTCTATCGTGTAAATTATATACCAAGCCTGGAAAAAGAAAAAGAAATCCTCTTCACTCACCTTCCTCACTGCTCACCTCTCTTCATTGGCTCACTCGCCTCACGAGTGGAATTCAATTGGTGAAATCACTCGCCTCTCTTGGCCCGCCTCACAAATGTAGCTCAATAATCGCAATGATTTTTGTTGTTATATTATCTTAGATTTACATTTGATATGCACTAATATTCATAATTTGGTTGGCCAATGTCGCATTATTGATGGATATATAATTTGAAAATGCATGTTTTTCCTTTCAAGGAATACAAAAAATGAAACAAAAAAAATAAATAATTGGTAGGTCTTAAATTGACCTTGGAACCAGACTGAATCGATAGGGTCAGTTTGGTCCACTCTTTGGTCATAGGCTCAATAGGGTCGGTCTCTAGTTCCAAAAATTAAGGACTGATACCATATGAATTGGCCCTTGGGTTAAGTACTGGATAGACCCAACCCGGATCATGCTCACCCGTAATTGGAATTAACTAGTAAATTCAATACTTACAACAAAGCTAATGTTCCTTCTACCAAAGTTGATAGATCCCACTATCAATACACAAGCACTACTTACACACTTAAACACCTCTCAGATCACAGTTACAATCAACAGGAACTTTCAGCATTTGTAGCTTTCTTGTTTTTCCATCTATTTTTAATCTTCCATAAATCTACTATATAATCTTGAATCTCCAACTTAGTCGTTGTAATTAATAAACGCAATCACGGGAAGATTTGATAGCTCATAAAATCGGATCTTTTTGGTAATAGCGAGCTTTCCTAAAATAAAGTCGCTATTTGTGTCCATCGTCGGTTCCTTTGATTGACCGAGTAAAATAAGTAATAATTAATTTGATTTAAATCCCATTTTTCCTTCCAAAAATCTAGGCCTAGAATCTAAGCTTTCCAATTCTTTTGACCAACGAATTAAGTAAAAGGAATATCCGGATCTTCCATGTAAGAACAGTGCAAATGCTATAACTTTTATGCGGCACTCACTTGAGTGTCACAGCTTCTTCTTTTTCACTCTCTGAGATGCCATAAATTTGAAAAATCGATCATTTGAATATCATTACCACTTTGCCTTGCCAAAAAATCCAACATGAATGCCGGTCATCCTATACAACTTCATTAATTCTAACATGGAAATTTTTTTATAATTTTAATTATTTATTTTGAATTATTTATTTTTATTTTTATTTTTATTTTGTCTTTTTTAAGGCTGGTGAGGGTCATCGGTGACCTTCGCTGGTTGTAAAACCCTCGCCTAATTCGAGCAAGGGCCTTCACAGCTAAAGACGAGGCAGCCCTCACCCAATATGGGCAACCTTGCCAACCTTGATAGAAAAAGGAAAAACAAAAACAAAAACAAAAACAATAATTTAAAACAATAAATAAAAAATTCAAAAATTCCATGTCGGATGGGAGATTAATAAATAAAAAAATCGATATAGGATGATCTATAGGAAATTACACTCATATGATCGATTTTACTCCAATACGGTACTTAAATAAGCGAAAAAATTGTTATGGTATTCATAATACGGTCATACAAAAGTTATAGCATTTGCGTTGTTCTTCTTTCTAGATCTTCATATCCAATTAGGGTAAGCAAATGATAAATGTATTCATCACAGTTGATAAAAGGAGCTGCCTTTATCAGCAATTTAGTGAATTTATCCAAGCTTCCCCCTAGAAATCGACTTTTGAACTAAGCGAATACATTAGCGATCAAGACTTTACTCAGCTGTTTACATTACTCAAAATAAACAAAATCTACATTTATTGAATAATAATGAGAAATAGATGATTTGTTAACTTCAAAATATCATAGAATGTTTTCCCAATGTAAGTAAGGTAGGGTTTTTTATTTTTGGTAAGAGGTAAGAATGAGTAAGGTAGGGTTTGTTAAGATATGAAATCTTTTTTGATGTATCTTTTGAATATGAAATCTTTTTGATATCTTTTTGAATTTCATATTAGCATACCAATTGTAGATGAGTTGGCATTCCATGATCCTTGCTCTGTCAAAGATTGTATTTCTCAAGGATCAAATCTCTACCGCTCGCCAAAACTCACGTTCTGTTTCAGAATTTTTGCAAGAACTTAAAGCCCTTGCCAATGAATTAGCAATCATCGACACTCCCATCTATTATGATGATTTAGTCATTCATGCACTTCGAGGACTTGGAACTGAATACAAAGAAATCGCAGCAACGATTGGGGCTCGTGAAAAAGCTCACGATTTATGAATGATTTTTCATATCACTTAATTTACAGATTGTACACGCTTATAAAGAGAAATAAAAATACAATCTTTGATAGAGCAAGAATCATGGAATGCCAACTCATCTACATTTGGTATGCTAATATGAAATTCAAAAAGATATCAAAAAGATTTCATATTCAAAAAATAATACCAAAAAAGATTTCATATCTCAATAGGGCTTACGTACCTTAAAGCAATCCAAAAGCGTTGAAGTTGATCAAATCTTGTGGGAACGATTTTGTGTGCGTGTGTGGGGTGAGTGTGTGTATTGAGAGATTAGTTCGAGAGAAATTGTGAGGATCGAGCAATGTGTGAGTTATTATGTGTGATTGAGGATTAGGAAACACAAGAAGTGTTTAAATAACTCAAGTATAATTGTAATTTTTTTTTATGCCACTTGATTTATAGTGGAATATTCTACTGGATTTCCCATGGAATATATCACATTGACTTAACCACATAAATCCAGCCTCCAATCGATATATTTCTTTGTTCATTTATTCTATTGTTTGATCTTTTTGTTTTCGCAACAAAAAGGGTAGAGGTAGTTACCAGGCGATGTCTTCAAACGAATAAGTAGTTACCAGGCGAAGTCTTCAAACGAACAAGACCTAAAAATGTTGATTTAGGCTCGTGAGAAGACGAACAGAGAATCGACAATTGAAGAAATCGTTTGTACATATGTCCGAATTAGCCAGGCTACTTTCGTTCTGTAGAAAAGATCTCCAAAAATAGAAATATATACGTGAACAATCAGTTCGAATAAAGGGCCAAATCCCTTGTAGATTACAAGATAGGTTGCAGACGGTTCAGGCCCGTCGTTTTTCTGTTCACGGAATTGCCCGCACCACCTTTTTTCACTCGCCGACTTCCTTGCATCGTCTTTCAACCGCCATCAAACTAATCTCCTTCTTAACCCTTCTCTGTCCAAACGTACGTGTGCTTCTCGTTAGGGTTTCCTCCCATATAAAACCATCCCTTTCCTTCACATGAACCCAGAAAAAATACACCAGAAAATCAATAACCAAATTCCCTCGCCGCGCACCGCCTTCTTCAATGGATTCACCGAGCCAGAAACTAATGATATCGCTCGTGTTTTGCCTTGCTGTCTTCTTCTCCGCATCTTCAGCCAGTGCAGAATCCGTGCTGGTACGCGAGCTTTGCAGGGCAACCAAAGTTAACCCAGAATGCGTCGCCGCTCTAAACCCTGACCCACGGGCTGCAAAAGCGACTTCACATCTTTCTCTCGGTGAAATCGCTTTGCAAATAGCGGCGGAGAACACTACCAAGAGGCAGGAGTTATTGGACCAAATGCTTGTGGACCCAAACACGACATCTTCATGGAAGCCGGTGCTCAAGACTTGTAAGGCTCACTTCGAAACTGCGGCCATGCAGTTCTCAACTGCAAGTCGCGAACTTGGATTGGACGCAATGTCTGCAAATTATGAAGTGTGGATGGCCTCCGACGAAATCGTCGCCTGCTTGGCGTTCATGAGAAGTTCCAAGCAGGACATTCCACCATTAGTTACCAGTTGCAATTATGTTAAAACTCTCGTTTCCATTGGTGATGCCATCACCAAAAGGTGGTAACGACGAGCATGGATTGAAATTTCTATGATAATGTGCAGCGAGGGGGAATTATATTTCTGTAACAACGATCTTCTTGTCAAATGCTTGCGCAGTACGTGCAATTGCTTCAATAATATTTTGATTTAGCAACATATATGTGGTGGTGTCCAACCAATTAGAAAATAGATCAAAAGCAGCCATTTTTACAGCTTCTCTCTAATTTGGTGGATTATATTTCTGTAACAATGATCTTCCTGTTGAATGCTTGCGCAGTACGTGCAATTGCTACAAGAATATTTCTATTTAGCAACATATTTGTGGTGGTGTCCAACCAATTCGTAAATAGAGCAAAAGCAACCAGTTTTGCAGCTTCTCTCTAATTTGGTGGATTATATTTCTGTAACAATGATCTTCTTGTTGAATGCTTAGTACATGCAATTGCTACAAGAATATTTCTATATAGCAACATTTCTGTGGTGGTGTCTAACCAGTTCGAAAATAGAGCAAAAGCAGCCATTTTTGCAGCTTCTCTCTTATTTGGCGGATTATATTTCTGTAACAATGATCTTCTTGTTGAATGCTTAGTACATGCAATTGCTACAAGAATATTTCTATTTAGCAACATTTCTGTGGTGGTGTCTAACCAGTTAGAAAATAGAGCAAAAGCAGCCATTTTTGCAGCTTCTCTCTTATTTGGCGGATTATATTTCTGTAACAATGATCTTCTTGTTGAATGCTTAGTAGATGCAATTGCTTCCATAATATTTCTATTTAGCAACATTTCTATGCAATTGTCCAACCAGTTAGGAAATAGAGAAAAAGCAGCCATTTTTGCGGCTTCTCTCTAATTTGGTACAAACAAACAAAGATTACTCGTTTGATGCAATGATTCCAACTCTTTTCCAAAGAAATCTTAAATCACAGTATGATCATAATATCCTAGCAAAGAATAGTATCAAATTCGGTTCGTTTATTTTAGTTTTTATTTTTTATAAAACAGCTATTCACCGCCTAACGAATGACCAGAAAAAGTATCGAAGTACACTTCTCCTTTGGCAAAAGCCATTTTGCCCCAAGATTTTGGTGGATTTGTGATGGCATGTATGAATTTAGGATTTTTTGTAATATGAAAAATTAATTTTGAGTAAATATGATGCGGGTATGCTAGTTAGAGATAATAACTGATAAGATTGATAATATTACTGGTAAACCATTGGAAAATTGGATTAGATTATGATTTGATTATGCCATCAGAATATTAGATTAGAGTATGATTTGATTCTGCTATCAAAATATTAAGATTAAAGTGGTACATATGATTTGATTTCGGTCAATCTATCAGATTAGATTTTCGGAATATAAAATAGGAAATCTAGTTGTCTTCTTAATATAAATAGCATTATGTATTGTAAAATAATAGCATCTATTATGGCTTTCAATGAAGAACATTCTTCTCCTGGGGAATTTATCTTTGAATCGTTGTTTTCTTGAATCCTCATATTTTCTCCAATAACTTATACTAAAATTAATTTAGGGTAAAGATATCACGGATGTATTGGTTTGTGACTTTTCTATTATTAACTGATAAGACAGCATCATATGCAATTAGGGATGTCAAAATATTTCACAAACCCAAAGGGTTCCCTAAAGCCTTATGAAATTTGTAACATGGGTCACAATGGGCTTCGAAAAGAAAACCCTAAAAAATGAGTTTCAGTGTGCTATGAATTCACTTAATCAAAATAGCAAAGTTCAAGAAAACATCCCTCAGTCCCTCTCCTCTCTGAAGAATCAAAGTCATCTATGGCCGACGTCACTAGCCATTCTGCTTTTTGATATATGTGGCTTTATACCCGTTTACATTTTGTAGAGTCCGTAAATGGAGGGAATTGTGCAGACCTTGCAAATAGGGGTGAGCATGGTCCGGGTTGGTCCGGGTCACCCCCTAACCCTAGGACCAGCCCGTACAGTGTCGGTCCGCGATTTTTAGGACCGAGGACCGACCCTATTGAGCCTGGGACCAAGGACCGGACCGACCCAATGGGTTTGGTCCGGTTCCAGGGTTAACCCGGGACCGACCGATAATTTTTTTTGTCTTATTTTTTATACTCCCTAAAAAAGCAAACCTACACATTCAAATTACACATCCATTAACAATGCGGCATTGTGCAACTAAACTATAAATACCAATACATATTTAGCAAATTTAAGATGACACAATAATAGAAATTTTGTACCTGCTAACTGTTTAACGAGATATGGGACAAAATGGAAAGTCCTTGTAGTCATCTATCTTTAATATTCATAAAACCATATGTAAAAGCGTTTTCTTGTATTTGATCATGTAGCAAATCACCGTAGCAACTGCAATACTACTCTATTCTTCAAAAACTTCTACCATTTGACACAAATTGAAAAGCAAAGTGCAGCTGAAATTCATTAGTAAAATATAATTAAACCATAAAAAAATCAAAATACTTAATATAAATCATGAATATATAACTTCACATCTTGTTAATTCACTTAAACTTCTAAACACTCGAAAACAAAAAAAACGACACATAATTAATACTCAACAAAAATTTTAAATTGAAAGTATTATTAGTGTTATTGATAGAATATCTTAATATAATATAATATAATATAATATAATATAACATAACAGACATTTTACTTAGGTTTGAGTATATAAAATAATTATAAATAATATAATATACTATACAGGGTTGGTCCAGGGTTGGACCAACCCAAAACTCTTAGGACCGAGGACCAACCCGCACAGTGTTGGTTCTGGAATTTCAGGACCAAGGACCGACCCAGTCCCCTTGGGAACCGGACCAGGACCGGCAGGGTTGGGCCGGTCCAGGGTCGGTCCAGGGTCGACCCTAGACCGCTGCTCACCCCTACTTGCAAAGCAAGAAGATATTGATGATTTTCTTGTCAGTAGTGCTCCCTCGAATTTATATTCTACTCAATCATTTCTCATAAAGCTTGACAATCACATGCTTTTTTACCACCAAAAAAAAAAACAAAAAAAAAGGCTAACGATCATCATGATCCTGCTAATTTGTGTATGAGTTGACATGTGATGCAGGGTCCTCAGTCTGTTACATTTGTCAACGTTGTAACATTCCAAAAAATCGCAGCTTGATGAATATTGATGCAGTTTTCACAAGGAGAGCTAATAATGGGCGACCAGAATGCAATCATACCGAAGCATAGCGCATCAAAAGTTATGAGCTGGCTCTAAACAAGCAAAGTCCTTCACCCGTCGTGTTTCCGCCAGCTTCAAACCCCATCCATAACCAAACCTAAGTTCCCTCATTGACTTTGGCTAGCCAATTTATGGAGTTGTCCATTCCTCAAAGGCAACATTTTAAGGAGAAAAAATACTAACAATGTAGCTTAGGTTGGGTTGAAAATGAATTGCTAAAATTATATTACATAAAAATAAATTAACATGAATTAAATGAGTTAATTTGGTACAAGATTGTCACACTAATAACATGAGATCTTGTGTTTTGATTCGCCAAACTTGTGATATGATGTAAAAGTCTCAGATTTTTTTTTTAATACAAATTGTATCAGATTCCAAATCTTGTACTGTCAAACGAAAGTGGTTCTATCTTCTCTCTTCTTCTTCTTTTTCCAAAGAAACGAATTAATTAGTGCTTGCTCGGAAATTTCTAAAATTAACTCCTTGTAATATCGTACTTTGATTATACTTTCATTTTACACTTGATTACTTAACATTGTGAATATTTTAACAATTTATCATGAAGTTTTTGTACTAAGTTACGATAATGTATTGTAAAATTGTACGGTAAATGTAAAAGCATTCATACTTGCATTTTAATTGTTTCTGCAACAGTTGCGTAAAAATGAGCGATCAAATATAATAATAAACGGACCGAAGAAATTTATCGGACACGAGATCTATGTAGTTAAGGGAACTACTTTACAGGACGAGTAGCACAAAGTAGCGCTATAGATCAACCAATATGACAGAAATTACAATTATACTCGAATCATTTAAACATTTTCAATATTTTCCAGCAAACAAGTTCACCTAATAACTAACTCGAAGTGTTTAACCACACACAAATCCTTGTAAAATAGTCACCCAATATCACGGAGAAATTCTCAAAAGTTATCACGAGATGGCACTAACTCGACCAATATCGAAACTCGGACTTCCAAATGTTTGCAATTTCATCACTTCACTCGGTCTCGACGAATCTGAAATTTCTTGGACTTTCCTTGAAGAACCCAGGGCCATCCGCACAACATGGGCCAAGCTTCAACACATTTCAATTCAGGTTGGACTCTCTTGTAATGAGCTCAGACTTGTCGTATATTTTAACTTTTACTTTTACTCTACATTTGAGTCAAATCACAATAATTTCATGTGGGCTATTCTCCCATAGGTTTCCCAACCACTGTAATCGTTTTCGAAGTCCCAACATCATTCGAATTTCACCCTAACCATGGATTTTATTAAGACGCCAACTCCTCTTGCACCTTTGGCTGAAGGCTTCTTTTACCAAGCAAAACCACAATTACATTTTTGCCTATTATCATCCACTTATGTCGTCAAACTTAGCAGCTACAATAACTATTAGTTCTACAGACTTCACCTCACTAATGGTACCGTTTGTATGAATTATTGTGTAAGTTTTAGCTACTTACTTGTTACCTCAAGTAATTACAACTCAATATTGAGTTGGCCACTATCAATTTCCTCGTAGACGTCATGTTCTACTTCCCCAGAATTCTAACATCTGATCACATTCAATGAGGATTTATTTACCATGTAGTTTGTTGTATTGAGCGCATCACGGCGGATAGTGATCGATGGATGGCAGATGGTGGATGACAATCAGCTAGTAGTGAGGACGAATATTGAGAAGAGTATTTATTTCAATATTAAGAAGAGTTTTTATTTCTCATTTTTATTCTAGAAATAGAGAAGTAAAAAAAAAATTACTTTTAATTTATGTTCCAAACCTATTTATTAAATAAAAATCTATTTCATAAATAGAAAAATGAAATAATTTTACAAAACATATTTTTGTTTCAAAAATAAGTTTGGAACAGAAAAATAGTTCTTGAACAAAAATAGAATGATAATCATGTGCACCCTAAGTCTTTCTCAAATAGTCATTCATAACCACAAGCATAAATCTAACACTCTTCCTTGAAACGACAACCCTGCAAAGATCCAAGCGAATCAACTCTCCAATGATCCTAGCGAATCAACTCTCCAATGATCCTAGCTTTTCTAACAATTGTACTAAAATGCATCTTTTGTTGTTTGCACAATGTATAGTACCTACACATATTTAGCTCCTTAGTCACATAACTATATAATGGATTCCTCTCACCCAAAACCTTCAAGCTTCTCATGCCAACATGCCCCCAAAAACATTTGCCACAATCCATCTCTTTAACATATGCATCCAATTCCCAAGGCAAAATCTACCATTGCCTGCCATTGGAGTTCATTCAAGCCTCTATATGCTTGATTCCTCTCCTCATCACTAAGTCATCTTGAGCAACCTTCTAGTTTCGAAAGTATATTGACAACATAGTTGAATCTAGGACACTCAAGCACATCAAGCTCTACTTTAACTTTGGAGCATGTCTTACACCAATCAACATCTTCACAATATCATCATATATTTTGATTTTAATGTCACTTATACCTACAATATTCGACTCAACGTTGTTCTCCCACTGCTCGGTACCACCACTATTGCACTGATAAGTAGCAAACCAATAAAAATATGTTCAACGACACATCTTTAATGACAAAAAACACATTATCAATACTCTTTAAGTTACTATCACTAGATTGTGATCATGAGGAAGCCAGCCCAGTCGAGCGAACCCACGGCTGCGTTTGCAGTACCTTCAAAGCACTCACATGGGCAACTGAATTGTATTGCAATATGGGAGACTAACTTGCCCGGCCATCACCAAGAGGTTGCAGGAGCACTTCCTTATGCAAGATCACATCACTCGACTCTTGTACCGAAACTGCCTCGAAGCAACTCAGCATATTCTTGGCCCACATTCGCCCATATAATTGTCGACATACTATTTCATTGATTGATAGGATAGACAGACCATCCATTCGTGATGGACAGACCATCCATTTGTCATGTCAGCCTTTCACTTTTGCCTTTGCACTTGATGCAGGAGGCATCCGATGCTAGCGTACGAAACCAGAATCAATCTAGAACGGCTCGTGCTACATATAAGAGTTTACATCCCGGGCGAGAACCAATCTACAGTAAATTATCCCGAACCTGTCTTAGATTGGAGTCGAATTTCCAAAGTGAGAATCCCAAATTGGCTCAATTAAATATGTAAATGCACTGAACACGCATGCCGAGTTATTATCTTTTCTCTTATTAAATAAACACATATCAATTTCAATTCGACATACGTCCATAGATCTAAATCATTATTCCTCTCAAAACTTGTTCAGCCACTGTTGAAGAAGTCATCAGAGGGAGAGGATGCGGATGGGAAAGAGGGGAAATGTGGTTGAAAATGAAGACGTGTGCTCCAGGTTTTGTGATAGAAACTACCTAATAACATGGAATTGAAACCTCTCCTATTGATCAATACCGTCAAATTTATGTTGGCAGGAAATTGCTTGGCATTTCAATCATCGCTAATTGACTTAGACGAATTGAAAGCTTAGATAAAATCATATATCTTGTGCAAAACAGATGATCAAACGATCGAGTTTATGGGAAAAAAAAAAAAAAAAAAAGAACTTGAGCTATTAGGTCTCCAAATCAGACCTAGAACAATTCAAACACTCCAATTTTTAAAATCGACTGCAAAAGATCTTAAATAGGAAAGGGCAAGAATTAACCGCTGTCTAAGGTGACGCCAGGTTGTTGATGGCTTAATTATACTTTTGCGCACTTCATCGCACAGTATAATTTTGCACCCAATCTTCACTATTTTATCGCCGACTAGCAGGGCAGATATGAACCTCCAGTCATGTCTACCCTCTTATCAAACCAAAGTCGGGATAGTTTTATCGCACCCCTAGGGCCAACGTCCGATTATTCGCATTTATCGCGTGCGAGGCGCGTCACCAACGTCGGTTATCATAATTGCTATCCTATCCGGGTCACCTCACACCGAGTTGAATTCAATCGCACGCGATGGATGACAAATCATGATTTTTCACGAAGACGTCGGCGTGGATCTTGTAAAATGGCCCGACCATATTTCCTCGCCGGACCCATACGGGAGGGCAAGTTGGGTGGATTTCACATGTTTTAACCTGATTTGTCAATAATTTACATCTGATTGATAACGACATATTGGTTGAGTTGAATCCAACTTTTGATTTTCTTTCCCTTACTCTCCTGATTTATGATTTACAAGGAAATCTAGAAGAGTCGGCCAGCTTTGATGGTTTTTAGCCAGCTGGTTTTGCTTGCTAATCGCCTTTTCATTCGAATCAACAACGTGAGTAACTGAATTTTGGTGACGATCGTATTTTCGAGAGTGTCTATATCAGTGGAGTTTCGTCTTGGAATAATTATTGTAATTTAATGCATGATGCGAACGTTTTGTATATCTGAAGCTGGGGTCCCTCAAGGCAAGGATATCTATTTATTTGAATTTGGAAGTGGAAAATTTCATTTCTCAAACATCTTATGAATAAGATAATTAATTCCCGAAAAATAATTACTTGTGTCACTTACAAAAATTAATGAACGAAAGAAAATTCATTGTTCACGAAATTGTCCAGCCATAAATTAGTGTTGATAATGAAATATTTTTCATTAATTAATTATTTCAAGTAATATAAACAATCATTTTTTATATATATTTTTCACATCATCAATTTTCCTCTAAACAAACGCGGTAAAAACATATTTATATATTACTTTGAAGAACTTTTATTTGAGGAGAAAAGCCGCTAGAGTCTATGACACCAAGTTTCGTACTCCAAAGGGCATAATTATCTTTAAAGATAATGCTTGCACACTTCAATTAGTTGATCTTAATTTTCATATTTTTCAAAAAATTTCTAACAATTCTTATTTTTCATATCATATAACATATTTTTCCAAGAAAAGTTGTCTCATCCTTAGCCCATTTAAAACCGACGGAACGACTCAGGTGCATCGGAATTGTGAGGTTTAAGATTTAAATGCGTGGAACGAAAATCCAAAGACTCGAGTGCATAATCGAGAGAATTTTTTATCTTGCCCTGTAATTGTCCCTATGAATTAAACGTGCATATGAAAGAACGATCTCTTGAAGGGCCCAATTCTTTTCCGATTTCAAGTACCTCATTTCGGCATCCGAAGACCAGTTTGCAATTAAACCACGTAATTACAGGACATACCAGTTATTTGCTCTTAAAGATTAGTAAATATATATAAAACCCAATAATTCAAATCTAGATCGTGAATGAAGAGAACAGAAAATTTTCATCGATTATTCCCGTTTCCCATATTTAGATATCGGCAAAAAGAGGGAAAAAAAATTGGTGAACATTAGAATGAGGAGAGTTACAGGGTAATTGAGCTACCTGGGACGGGGTGGTCGGACATTCCGTCCTACCTCGGGAATTTTATCCCGATTCCCAACCTGTGCCCCGCGTCGACGGAGGCGGATTTGATCGGCTCCTGAGGACGAGTTTCTTTTCTTCTTCTATTCTATTCCCTTTCTCTTTTCTCTTTCGGCAATCCGTGTTGATGGGTCTTCAAGAGATAGGCATCAACTCTTGCGGAATTTCATTCTTTTTTCCACTCATTATTGTCGATGTTTGATAGACTCTAATCAGCCCAGATGCTGAGGAATCATTCTTTTGATGTTGCATCATGACGGGCATAGTGGTTCAAGCACAATTGCAACCCTTGATGTTGATCTCTT
The DNA here is from genome assembly GCA_019915185.1 of Eucalyptus camaldulensis. Classification (NCBI taxonomy): domain Eukaryota; kingdom Viridiplantae; phylum Streptophyta; class Magnoliopsida; order Myrtales; family Myrtaceae; genus Eucalyptus; species Eucalyptus camaldulensis. The sequence continues at coordinate 20,592,128 of JAHSVA010000005.1, forward strand.
TGCAATTCCTTGAGGGATAAATCATTGTCCTTGCGTGTTCACAAACTCTTCCTTGAATGTACTTAACTTAAATCATCTTTTACAAAACTCTTCCTTGAGTACTTCAACCATCTTTTGCTTTGTCCATGGTCAATCGACTTGACTCATAATTATGAAAAGAAATACAGAAAATGACACAAATGATTTATAAATTTTTTATTTTTGATATTTTAATTTGTCCAATACGGCCTCTCAATTTTATCCGAATGTGTAATGTCGTTCCTAAACTTTTAATTTGTTCAATGTGGCATTAAACTTTTAATACATTTTCAATCTAACCCCTAGATTATCATATTTAGATGTCAAACAAGTAAATCGGATCATAAATGATCCAATCCAAATAAACCCATTTAATATGTTTTAATCCATTTTTCATGCAATGCAAATCTAGTATACTATAAACAATCCAATTCATATTGTTAAAGCACTTTCATATTTAATCTAATTTACTAAAACTCATAATCAAACTAAGGTGAGAGTGTGGAGTTAATGAACGCGAGATCAAGTACAGGCAAGAGAAACTAAAGAGTGAGATATAAAAATATATTAAATCTAAATAAGCTATAAACCCACTTATAACCAATTTATCATTCATTATGACCCATTTGACAATAATATTTTGTTTAAATCCATTTTCTTAGTATAACTAACCCATTTATAATCCATGATCCATTTAACACTAATATTATGTTTAAACATATTTCTTAACCCATGGGTTTAAGATTTATCTTGATTGATTTAATAATATACTTAGATTTGATTTAGTCCATAAATTAGCTAGTTCATAGACTAAATTAAACATGTACCAAGAATTCTTAGATCATATCGAACAAATTAAAAATCGAGAACTGATGTTACATATTAGATAGTTCATTAATCATGTGTTGTTTTTCCAAAAAAGTACTGGCTCAAATTTGAAATTGCCGAGTCAAAGTTCATTTTTTTTTTTTTGGTCGGTTCTATTTTATTATTTATATTCTAACTCTTACTTTTGAATCTTTGTCATGTCTTTTTATAAGATATGGGAATCTACCCACACTTGAAACTAATTCGTCGGTCCGAAAACACGAGGAAGCGCTCACGCGGGCAAGTTGGTCGACTCAAAGAGAGAGAGAGAGCAAAGCGAACAAGACGTCACGCGTGGCGGAACAGTGAAAGGCTTTTGGCGTTTCGCGGGGCAGCGCGCGTCACATCGTCAGTGCCAGTGGGGGTCGGCGTCGTACTTGTTTTTCTTGTGCAAGCTTGCGAGGTGACTTGTTCGTTTTCTCCTTTTCCTTTTCCATGGTTGACACGTCGGATCGGCCCCCCCCCCCCCCCCCCACCTCCCCTAATCCACCCAATCATGCCTGTCTCTCACTTTCGGAAGAAAGTATATCCTTTTCCTATAAAATTATATGCCAATTTGTCATTATATTCTTCTCCTTTTTCCATTATTTTGATTTTAGTGTTGTGACTGATGCCGTGTCCTTAAATAATCAAATTAATACCATCAAGTGTGATCATTGAAGATAAAAAGGATTTGAATTGGGAAAAAAACAAATTAGTTGGAGTACCCAATTCGCAATAAAAAAAAAAGTTTGAGAATTTAATTGCAAAAACTACTTATGTTAAAGTTCTATATCTTTTGAGAAAAAGTCACAAAAACTCTCAATTTATACTCATTATGATATATTTATTTAAATCTTTTTGTAACATAAAAATCCCCAAGCTAAGTCAACCATGACTTCGACCGAAAAAAAAAGTCCACTATCACATTTTTATCTTAAACGTTTTCATGTAACATAACAAAACCTCAATTTTATATCTCTGTGATATATTTATTCCCCGTTAAGGTTCTAAGATGATTTTGACCAGAATAATATTTTTTTTATTTGTATTAAATTAAGCATCATGTTAACACCGTTTGCTTTCTAATGTTCACATAGAAAGATTTTTAACTGTTCTCATTGACAAAAGTTGACGGAGAGTAAATATCTCTTATAGTTAAAACTTTGAGATTTTGGTGTTACAAATTAAAGTTTAGAATAAATATGTCACAATGAGTATAGTGTATGATTTTTTGTGACTTTTAGCCTTTTGGGGGGGGGGGGGGGGTTCGAAAGATTAAAGTACTATATCTGGGTGTTGATTTGCCTATGAACAGCAAAGAGAGAGTACTTCTAAAGTTCTCATAATTGTAATCTAACCAAAGAAAAAAGCTATTTTTTTTCCTCAATGATGTGCCTACTTTTCTGAATTAAATTTGGACCTAATGATGTGCCTGTTTTTCCCTTTGGTTTCTTTACTGGACTAAATTCTAGGAGTTTAACATGTTTTTAGCCCTTTTTCTTGCTATATCAGCCTAGGCACATCAAACATGCAAATTGACATAATTAAGTGTGATAATTAAAAAATGACTTGATTGGAAGAATCAAGTATGTTAGACGCCCTGATTTGCACCAAAAGAAATTTAAGGATTCAATTGCAAAAGTCGCACAAATTAGACGACTAAATTTGGACTCAACCTACATTTTGTGGGTTGCATTTGTCCTGCGACGATCTACATGCTAGTTGAGGTGCAAATTAAGCTTTAGATCCTAGTAGTCGTCGCTCTAAATAATAAGGCATGATATTTTATACTTTCTAAAAATCTTACAAATTAATATGCAACGAATATCTGGTTAATGAAACAATAATTGAGAAAGAGAAATGCTAGGCACATCAAGGCTGGTTTACAAAATACGTAACACAATAATTTGTCACCTAATTTAGTATTTGGATTTGGTTAATCGGTTTCAATAAACCTATGGTTTCTCAATTGAGATATCCTGGAAGGAAGTTCAATGAAACTCTATCCTCTATCCATGAACAAGTGAAGTTGCATGTACTCACCCATATAAATCTAGATGTATCATATTGATTGATTCTTAGAAAATAAGACGATCACATAACATGAAAAGCAAAAATAATTAAAAAAAAGGAAAAAAAAAATACTAGTAAGAGTGGGAGGATGCAGTCCATCAGTTCGATAGATTTCTGAAGTCTACAAGTGATAACTTATATTAAAAGATTTATTAGTTCATGTAATTAGAATCTTTAAAAATAATAAATTCAAAATAGATTGAATTTAGAGGCATGTACTCCCTTTCAAATAATAAGATATATATAGATAGATAGACGGAGATATGCATTGCGAATAAAATTAGTCGGTTGTGTTGATTAGATTGTTTCAAGGGGGTGGATTTTAAATGATGAGACATTCATTTTGCTCTATATATTTTTTCAATAGCAAGCTGTTTATTATTTATTTATTTATTTATATAACTTTTAGGAAGCTGCTGGAAGCTGTTAAATGATGAACCATTTGTCATGTTTTATAATCGAATTCTATCCAAAACTTGACCCACTTTCTTTTCATTTTTTAAAAAGGAATTCCGTGCTCCTTTCATATGTCGTGTGACATCTGCTAAGTGGACAAAATCTAATCAAAATAAATATAGCTAAATTTTTACTTTAAACAATTATAGCTAAGCTTGTTGGCATCTTCAAACTTTCATTTTATAATATCAAAACGCGGTGATGACAAAGCAGTCCATATTAAACGACCCCACAACTCCATTGCGGGTACACAAGAAAAGGGGGAAATTTTCAATTAGGCCCCTTTAAAGAGCCCACTTCCTCAAAATGCCCCAGATAAATGATTTTTTTTCTCAATAGACTCCCTCCACTTGACGAACGTGAATCAATTAACCACATCGGCGAGAAGAGTGGCCAGCCGGGATGCGCGTAAGTGATTTTCCGGCCAAGTAGAGGCATTTTGGTCCAAAAACGAAAGCTCATAGAAAGTTCAAATTTGAAAATGAAGAATCCCTAGAGGGAGAGAGAGAGAGGGAGGAGGGGGAAGTGGGCCCGTGGTGAAGATGCCGCCCTAGAACCAATGAGGATATGGATCCAAGTGTCATGGGCTAATAGATTCCTTGGCCACGGAACGACCCGTGCGGCACCTAGCAAATGGAATTCGCCATGCTAGCCTTTCTTTATAACTATTCTAGCTAACAATACGGTGAATAACTTCTCTATACGAGATTATATCACATCCAACTTTGCTCGAGTGTCTAGTCGATCGAGTGAAATAACAAATATCTTTAAGCTCAACAACTGGTTTCGGCTTGCCATGGCCTCGACAGGAGAGCGGCATCAGCTCCCAACCAATTTGTGCACGGAAGGCCAATCCCGCCTTCAAAGCTCTTAAGTGATAAAATTCTGCTATCCTAGAACTCCTAGCACAAATCGCCCTGACGCCACTCTCACGGACCAGTTGTGTTCGCCCCCTCTGCCTTTTCACCCTTCACTCGATAACTCCAAACACTGCTCACAAGTGTCACGAGTACAGGAGGATTCACAGACATAACATTCTTCCCACTCAATTTCACAATGCCCTCGTTGCGATCTATCTTGTCCCTTCCTTGCGTCCCTTAACCATTGATGCGCCACTTTTGGGATTTCACATCGAATGGTCATGCTTGCCCAACAAAACACGTTTTGCTCCATTGTAGCCTCTTTTGATCTCAGTTGTTCGAGCCCTTCTCGACCACCTACACTTTCTTTGGCAAGTGTGGCATTTTTCGCCAACCGCATCTTTTGGCAACACCATTTTTGCCTACTAAGCATCTTGACCCCAGCAAACCAAATGGAGGTTCTTTCCTTGTTGAAAATGTGGCTATAGACCTCTTCCAATCGATCCAGGAACATTATCCTTATTTAGCGAGGATTCAATTCTTCTCGAACCCACTGTCTGCTTAGCGAGGAACCAACTCTTCCTAGTGCCCCCATTGTCATCCTAGAAGCTTTAGAGAGTCGCACTTTGTCTGAGCACCTTTTGCCCTGGTGATTCACTTTCCGCTCTCGTAGGACTGAGTAGACCACTAGTACTTTGTAGCTCAACCCACACTGGAGCGCGATTCTCTAAATCACCCACTTACTAGAGGAATTCATGCTCTTACACCATGTGTCACAAGCCAACAGATTCATTGGCCACGGAATGACCTGTGCAACGTCTGGCGAGCGAAATTCACCAGGCTAGCCTTCCTTCTATAGATGTTCCAGTGAACAATATGGTGAATAGCTTCTTTGTACAATATGATACCACACCCAGCTTCGCTTGCGTGTCTAGTCTATCGAGTGAGATAGCAAATCTATTTAGACTCAACAACTGGTTTCAACCTACCATGGCTTCATCAGGAGAGCGGCATCAGCTCCTGACCAGTTTGTGCACAAGAGGCCAATCCTGCTTTCAGAGCTCCTAAGTGATATAATCCTTCTATCCTAGAACTCCTAGCACTAACCGTCTTGACGCTACTCTCACAAACCAGTTATGTTCATCCTCTCTGCCTCTTCACTCTTCATTCAATAACCCCAAGCACCGCTTACAAGTGTCACGAGTACGCGAGGATTCATGGACCGTGACACAAGCATGGATGAGTCCATCACCGTCACCTCACACAATCTCGCACACTTGAGAGAGAGTCAAAACTTGCTAGGTCAATCGGCACCTTGTGTTTTGCTTACCCAACACATCCTTCAAAGCCGCTCTTTTTTTTTTTTTAATTCTATGTTTTTAATGTAGTAGTTATACATATAAGTTTTGTTATTACAAAAAAAAAAAATTGAAAATTAGTGTGGTTTTGGAATAGTTAATATATCATAATTGGTTGATAACTTATTTGTTTAATCTATTCAGTGAAGGTAAGTCCAATTGAATATATTTATGAATTCAAAGTTGAATTCCCTCTTGATAATCATCCCAAATTAAGGTATTAGACTTTTGGTGCATGTTCCCAATAATATCTCTTCCTGCCATTCTTCTTGCTTGGTGAATGAGTAATGTCATACGCCTCCACAGCTTTGCCTAAACCAAAAGCAATTAATAAGACACCATATGTTGAAAATTGTGTGGTGTGATAATTCAATACTAAACTCGATTTAACACAACCATTTTCATATCTTGTGGTCATCAATGATTCTCACATCCCTATTTGGTCCACCTATGAGCCCTTCTTCTTAGTTGAAGATCTATAACAACAGTTGTTGCGGACTTTGGTGTTAGTCCCAACACAAGGTCACTTGGCCCGATTCATATAAGGTGTGTTTGGCTTAGCTTTCCCAAGAGATTAGAACTATGGGCCTATAAAGTCCATTGGGAAAGAGTTAGGCATCTAGTAAAATTTCTTTGAACCACTTTAGGGAAATGCTAGCTTTAGCAAAGCTGAAAGCCTAAGACACTCCCCTTGGACTTTAGCATTTTCAAATGCTATTGTGGGGTTTAATGACTTTTTTCTTCCAATTTTGCACTCACTAATGATTGTGTATTCCAATTTGGTCCGCCTATAAGCAGGAAAACGTTGCCAGTCGTCATGGTTGAAGCTCACTTAGGGTCACACGATCTTGATGGCAATTGCTTGTCACCTGGGGTTGCATGACCTCAAGGTGACCCAAATTTCTTTTAGCAGCAATCTTGATGAATTCTACCTAGAATGATGAAAAATGGAGGACGAACTCAAGCTTTCAAACTCTCAATTTACTCCACTCACAACCATAACGTCTTGCCATCAACTCTTCTTTGATCACTCATAGTTTTGCACTATAAAATCACTCAGTTCTACTATCTAATTTTGGTATGAAGACTCATGACTTTATAGAAAAAAAAAATAGGGAAGGAGCCCCCGTTTTTTGGAGATAGAGACTTTGAGGAAAGACTATGAAGCTACTTCAAAGCTACTATACAAAAGACTACACCAAAAGTCACTAACAAAACAATATTTGCTTTGAGGAAATACACATTAAGCTACAATATTTGGGACACTAACTTTGCATTTTCCAAAGGCTCAATCAAACATAAACATAATGTCTTTGCCAACCCTCGTCACTTACATAAAGCATGGGTCATGGGCCGATAGTTTCTTGGCCAAGGAATAGCCCATGTGGCACCTGATGAGCCGAAAACACTAGATGAGCCGTTCTTCTATATATCATTCCTAAGGACAATATGACAGAACGTATCCTCATATCGGATCGCACCAAATCCAATTAAGCTTGGGCATCTAATCTCTCGAATGAGATATACAACACTTTAGTACAATAATTGGTTTCGAATTGCCATAGAATCATTAGGAGAGCAATATCAACTCCCGACTAGTTTGTGCATCGAAAACCAACCTCACATTCAGAGATATTATATGATAGCGTTGATCTCTAGTCACTTGTGCTCTCTCTAACAAATATGACATCTCGGGCCAATTGCTCTCCCTCGGCACACTTTATTACACCTACTAGGCTTCTTATGATCTTAGCAAGACCAATAAAGGTTTTTCTCCTTGCATAAAACGTGGTAACAAACCTAATTTTAAGATTCGCCCATTGTTATGAGCAAGTCGATTCATTTTTGTCCCTCCCCCTCATTGCCATTCTAGAAGCTTGCCAGAAGTTGCACCTTGTCTAAGCCTTCTTGGCCTCAACAATCACCCCCTGCCCTCATAGGACCCCAATAGAACATAAGCTTTCCTCAAATAACCCACCTTCTAGAGGGATTTTGCTTTGATAGCACTTGTCGCAGGCTATTGATTTAGCATTCCTTTACTCGTGTGGCCTTAAAAAACTCTTCCCAAATTAACCCTACAGTACCTTAAAAATTTTATTGATTACAACTGTAGACTCCATTTAATATGATGGTAGATCTTTTATCATCCCATCTATGAACTACCCACGTTAATAATTACCAAAAAAAAAAAACTACCCACATCAATTCAAGAATATGGGAAAAATGGTATTAGAAAAACCAAAAGTTTCGTACAATACTCACTTTCTTATCAAACAATTTTTTTCAAATAACCAAAGTACCACTTAAAAAAAATGATCACTTAAGTGCCAATTCTAAATTACATTGCTGAAAATCTGACGTGATCATATTTTTAACTAATTTCTCCGAGTAATATGACTCGTCAATGTGCCCAATCACTGCATGGACTCCTAAACAACGCTGTCTACAATGTTTGACCCAAAATATTAACCCTAAATTTCAAATTGAAAGAAATCCCCAATTCAAAACCTTATAACCAAAATCGAAACCCTAAAACCGAATGTCTTCTTCCATATAGTCTCCTCTCCTCCATAGCCTAAGAGGGAGACAAGAAGAAAAATAAAAGGTGGGGACGAAAATAAATTGAAGAAATCCCCAATTCGAAACCCTAAAACCCAAAAAGTCTTCTTCCATACAGTCCCCTCTCCTTTAGAACCTGAGGGAGAGACCAGAAGAAAAACAAAAATTGGGGACGAAAGCAAATTTTGATAACACTCCGGGAGATTTTCGGGCTTCTTCCTCCACAAGCGAACGTCCTCCATCATCAATTGCGACCATTCCCTTACCATGGTCGAGAAACTCTCTATTATCCTCTTTTCTTTTCTTTTTTAATTCAATCCATCTGAGTGAGTTGATCCTTTGCCCGAAGCTTTTTCATTGACATCGATCACCGTAGCCCGCGTACTCGGGGTCACGATTCCGCATTCGATTATTGCTCGTCATTGTGGATCTCTTGTCCTATTTGATCAATGCTTACCTAAACCTTTTCGGATGAGTTTAACCAGCAGTCTTGGTTGAAAATCCCTCCTCGGCAAAGTTGGTGTTCTTAATATAAATAAGCCACACCAGATAAAAATTTAAATTACAAAAGCCATCTAATTATTATGGTTGAAATCTCTCACCAAATGTACTTAAGTAATTATTTTTTCTCACATAAATAAGCTAACGAAAAATTATGATACTAAAATAAGCAATATATGAAGCTTTTGGCACTTCTACATCTTTTTACTTAAGAATATGTATTTTTAGTCATGAGCGGGACTTTAAAAGGCTCCCGCCATTAGGCAGGCGGGCCCCCCCCTTATTATGGTTGAAATCTTTCACCAAATGTACTTAAGTAATCATTTTTTTCTTTGATTTGGCACATAAGTAAGCTAACGAAAAATTATGATACTAAAATAAGCAATATATGAAGCTTTTGGCACTTCTACGTCTTTTTGCTTAAGAATATGTATGTCAATTTTCACACGTTGCTCTCAAGGAATAATCTAGAATCCCCTTGTGTCCATTTCCTATAGTGCCCCTAAAAACATTTAGATCATTTAAGAAAGTGTACTACCTTATAAGCTTCCAAGTTCACTCGATTCTTTCGATCACTTCGTCGATTCATTGTGCCCCGAAATCTCTGGGCCATGACCATGAGTCTTCATCATCTTCCTTCTCTCTCCCTCTCCCATGTAAGCCGATGGCAATGCTCTTCGCTTCAGCCGAGCGATGGACATCAAACCGTCATGGTTCCTGGTCAATGACGGCATCCCAGTGCAATCACGTTCTCTCCATGTTTAGAGGTTTTCGATTTTAAATTCTCCCCACAAAATATTACTTTTATTTTGAAAGAAAAATGCTCCTACTCGGCCAGAAAATCGTCCACGCGAGCTGCACATACATCCCGACTAGCCACTTTTACCACCCGCATTTCACCGACGGGGGGCTAATCGATTCACATTTGTCAAGCGCGTGGGGTCTTTCGAGACAAAACCAAGTACTAGGGGGGCATTTAATAAAATTGGGTCGAATTCAAGGGGGTCGATTGAAATTTTCCCCTCCAAAATGACGGCAAAGGACAAAAAATAAAATAAAATATTGGTTTCGCCCAAAGGCCCAAGCTATCCAAGTAGACTCCTACTAAGTCCTTACGTATCAAAAACAGTGCGTCTATGTCGGACTACTTTCAACCATACTTGCCGAAAGCAAAAGCTCACGACTCCATCGAAATTTTATAATCATGGTCGAGAGAGATTACTTGGATTATCTACACGTCGATGGGTATAAAGCCGCCCTTGTAATAAGCTATTCGACTCGCTTCCTTCTCTCTCCTTTCCGTCCTGCCCGCTGACTATGATAATTGAATTGGTGTCAGCGACACGACACCGGTCGGACTTCGTCTCCCAATTCTCATCGATCATAAAATAATCGCCGCCTCCCTCATTGTGTTCTCTTTGGGAGTTGAAGAGTGCCCCGTGACGCAAAGCAGCATGATTTTCTTAAGTTTGTGATAACTTAGTTTAGTCCCCCTCTGTATTCTGGAATGGACAAAGGGGTTGAGAGAATAATAAGCATCTCACTAGGGGTTCAGGTGTTTATTTTAATCTCCTCGTCAGGGTCAGATCTATCTTGCCATGTGATTTGGGATGTCAGATTACACGAGTCAATGGAATTTGAAAGAAAAGAAAAGAAAAAAACACCAATGTTTCAAATCTCAATTGGAAGTGTTGGATAAAAAATGAAATTTTCTTGTTCTGTCTTTTCACAATCCAACAATATTATATGGCATCCAATAATAAGTATACAATCTGAAATCACTAGTCTAAACTTTCATTTTCAGCAATATCCATGATCGAGATCTTTACTTCGTTAATATTTCATAATTTTCATGTGTCTAAATATAAATTATAATCAATGTATTGTAACAAATGATGATCATTGAAGATGATGATTCACTATCATTGTACAATTAAAACTACTGGTGGAACCAGGATAAACCCCAATGCCGACTTTGAAACTATGACGGAGCAGATTTTAGATTTCCTAAATATGTAGAGTATGTTTCAAGTTAAAAATAAACAAATGAACCTATTTCGACACTCACCTTTAATCCTTCAAAGGCAAGTGGACGAGGGAATTCACGTCGGTCGGTTTAGATTGGTCCGGTTAAAAAGTTTTGGGCATGCATATATGTTAAAGATGAATTGTGGAAAAAGCTTTGGGCGACAATGAAATTTAACCTTAAGAAAGAGAGATTGAACAAAACCAAAAGCAAAAGCCCCACCTTTTTCTTCTTCTTTTTTCAATACAAAACCCCCCACCCCCAACCCCCCAACTTGAATCGAATGTAATGCGGGAATATCCTCCCAAACGAACGTCGACCATTTTTCTCCCGGGCCTCTCTTCCCAAATCCAAGCCGTTTCGCAGCTCATTCGACTCTCCTCTCTCTCGCGCTCTGTCTCTTTATATATATATATATATATATATATATATATATATATATATATATATATATATATATATATATATATATATATATATATCTCTGCGATTCTTCGTTGGCTTCCCTAGTAACTCTGCCGAGCCCTGCGCAATCGGGCCAGCGTGGTAACGTCCGGCATCATCATCGCCACCATCGTCCTCTTCACCTCCTCCCCTCTCAACATCTCTCCATCTCTCTCTCTCTCTCTCTCTCTCTATCCCCCACCACCTCTCAAAACCTCTCCTCCTCCGCCGCCCCCGACGGCGGCGCCGCCACCGCCGCCGCTGCCGCCACCCCCATGAACCTTCTCCTCCTCCTTCTCTCCCCCTGAAGCCTCCCCTGGAGCAGGGGGGATCGGGGGAGCCGAAGAGGGGAAACAGAAGCTGCTCGTGTTCGCGCATTTTTTCTTCTTTCATGCCAGATTCGTGACTGCCCATCGATCGTCTTTGCGAAATCTCGATCGCCAACGTCGTGAGATTTTCTCCCTGGGGACGAAGGACGGGCCCCGCGAGGAGAGTCCGGTCGTCCGCGACATGCCGCCCCAGATCGTGCTGCGGCCGCCGTCCGTGAGCCGCCGGGAGCCGCTGCTGAGGGCGAGCAAGTCGACCTCCTCCTCCGCCTCCGCCTCCTCGGGCTCCTCCGCCGGCGGCCGGGGGAGCGTCCGGTTCGCGGAGGTGGCCGGGGGGACGGCGGCGGAGTGCGCGGTGGTGTGCTGCTGCTGCCCCTGCGGGATCGTGAACCTGATACTGCTGGCGGTGTACAAGGTGCCCGCCGGGCTGTGCCGCCGCGCGTGGAGGAAGACCCGGCGGAAGAGGCTGATCAAGAAGGGCCTGCTGTCGCCCAAGGGGCGGAGGCTGACGTGCGGGTGCGAGGAGAAGGAGCTCCAGATCCACCCCTTCGGGGCGAACGAGGCGGCGCCGGAGATGAAGACCCCCGCGGCGGCCGCGGCGGACGCGGAGGTGGACAAGCAGGTGGCCAAGCTTGAGAAGGAGATGTGGGAGAGGTTCTACAGCACCGGCTTCTGGAGGAGCCCTTCTCAGCGAGAGCCCGCGTCGGCTCAGTGCTACTGATTTCGACCCCGGTTATATATGGAAATGAACCCACAAAAATGAGAAAGTTTCGAGCTTGGCATTGGCGACGGCAATGGCGGAGGAATAGTCAGCTGGCGCCCGGAAGTTCAAGAGATTGCACGAGAGGCAGGGGCCTCCGGACGGTGATTCTTGGGTCGATTAGGAACAGAGGATTTGTCGCGTGTACATGATGAATTGAATTGAGTGTATCTGTGTCAGCAGAATTACTATAATTCGAACGATCAGGAATTGGCCCTGATCCTCCTGCACCTCTCTCAAACTCTCACGATTGCTTTGCGAATTTGGTCCTTGGGGGTGTGAACAGAGTTTGCATTTCGGTTCCGGTCCTTGGTCCGACTTTCGCATTTTTCGGGATCGAAAACGGTCGTGAATCTGTATATATTATAAATATGTATTTCTATATGATATGATTAATAACATGTGGGATTATAATACTTAAAACGTACTTGGCCGTTTCTGTCCATAGGACTTCATTTTCTTCTCCATGGTTATCTTTGATCCACGAGCAGTACTGTCGAAAAGAAAAAGTGGGCAAGAAAGAAGTCGAGAGATTTCTAGAGAAATCAAGTCCGCCGTACGCGGCCTTCAACTTCCTGTGTCTTGCGAAAACAACGTCTCATCGAGGCGTTTTTGGTAGTGAATTGCTGGGATGATAAAGTCAACAGATGTTTGATTTATGTTTTAATCAATCTTTTGATTTAGACGGTGTTGTCATCCCTGGCCAAGCGCTCGGACTTGCGCCCTCTATTCGTCCATGTGGACCTATCGCGCATCGGTGATTAGGTGTGCAGTCTTAATCTCGTGGAATTACATGCTGAAGTTCGCTTCGGTGCATCTTCAAATCAATTAATGAAGGGGGACTGTGGCAACCACCGGAGTCGCTTTCCCTTTCACAAGACTGGCAAGGCGAACCGAGCCGGCGTTCCATAACATCAGCATGTTTCCCCGTTGTTGCCGAGCTCGTTCGGCGGTCCCGGCAGCCTCGATCACGACTCTTCAGGAATCCAACTCAAGTGCTCGGTGATTTCTGCGCAATGAGATGAGAAGCTGCGAGGGGGTTTGATTAACCCACTTTTGGAGTCCAAAAAGTTAGAAATTTTTGCTAGGAAACGTCTGCTCTGTTTCCTTTGAAATGCATGTTGATGTTGGTACGTCACGGACCGGCGACCCCGACTCCATTTTTTTTTTTTTTTTGTCCCTTGTTGGATCTCTTTCTTCCTTTTATTTTTTTTTTAATGCTAATTTTAATAGATTTTATGGTATTCACTCCAGGTACTTCAGATCTGCAGAGGAACAGGGCGTGTAAGCTGTCGATTTCACTCATTGAAACAGAGGATGGGTCCCCTGTTCAGACATGTCCTGGGAGACCCGTGTGGTATGACATCCCTTTTTTGGCCCGTAGCTTTCAATGGAGTGAATGATACAACTTTTCATTCCCTTTTTACCTCATTTTTTTTTAATATCATAAAAAAATCTTAAATTAATATATTTATAATAAATTTATTTCAAACTAATTTTTTGACATCATCCCAAACTAATATGCTTTTAATAAATTTACCCTCTTTTAATTTTCATAAAATTTTACTATAAAATTACTGAATTTAATGATACATGACAATTAACGAGTATATTAATTTGAGGTTCTACTCTCCATTTGTTATAAATATATCAATTTGAGATTTTTTGTGGTATTAATCTAATTTAAAGAAAATCACCAAATGATAATTATCACACACACACACACACACATATATATATATATATATATCAATTCAAAGTAAATTTGTCATAAATATATTAATTTAGAGTTTCGAAATATTAATATTTTTGTTCTTCCAATTACATCAGCCAGTCATCATCTAATGCTCTAAAGCACATTCAAGTTTAAATCTCCATCGATCTTACATTTCCATTGACTTCTTAGGCATTGCTAACAACATCGTTCTCCCCAATGACATTGTTCAAAAACCAGAACAGACAATACACAACTCCTCCTCTCATTATCAATCGGGCATTACACGTGGGACATGATCACATCGAAAAGAAGGATAGGATAACAAGCAAGATGATGAGAGTAAACAATTGAATAAAAGAGCATGACCCATGCTCCAATACGATTTTAAACGAATCATTTTCTACCAAAAACTTAAGGCTCAGTGCTATTTCCATTCCTTTATTGGCTCCTAATCCTATATCATATTGAATTAACTACTTGATTTAAAATTTTTTCTTACATTTTTTCTTCTTCATTTTTCAATTACACTAAAAGAAAAACTTATCCACATTCCTTCCAAATAATTTTTTAATCCTAGCCACTTCTTCCGCAATCATTACATTTCAACGTTTGTTTATGTTTGTCTTCTTTTAAATTTATTCTCGGCTATTATAATCTAAGCAAAAACTAATCATATATCGGAGTAAAAAATTGTTATTTTTATATGCAAATTGTTTACTTTATTTTCCTAAAGCATTTTCATTATCATGAATTTTTGGACTTCGATTTTTAGTACAAATTTACAAGAATTTACTCAAAAATTATATATTGTGGTTGATGTATGCATTAAACACAATCTACTTAAAGGTTATCCTCTCACTTGTGCTTAGGTTATTTTTTTAATAATACTATACCAATACAAAAAAAAAAGGAAATATACAAATAATTAACAAAATAATTAGTTTTTTATTAGAAACACAATAATCAGTTAATTATCTATTAAATAAAATATTTTTTGGAGAAGAAGCAAACAAATTTTGTTTCAAATGAGAAAGCAAAGGCAAAAACCAAAAAAAAAAAAAAAACAAAACAAAACAAAACAAAACAAAAAGAAGACAGGCATTAGTCTTCAATCAAGAGTAGGCCTCATATTTAACCTTAGTAATTATTATTCATCAAGAGCATGGCAATTTCATCTCTAGTAAGAAAAAGAAAAAGAAAAAAGTAAGAAATATTCTTAAATCAAGTGTGGGATCCGTAAGGGATAGTGTAATCATTTTGATGTAAATTGGGTGTTAGAAGCTAAAAAGAGATGGAAATAGCGAAAGCCAAACTTAAACCATAAAAAACGTGCCAAACGAGTGCACAACCACTTTATTCGCCTCTAATTCTATTTGAAATTGCCGATAGTGTTTTCAATTATCACTGTACAAAATGCCTATATCCTTAACCATTTATGTAAATCGAGCCCAAACAAGATATCAAAGAGCATCTAATCTTTTGATGGGTATCATCTAAATTCGAAATTTAAAGCGTGCATCATTTCACTAGAGGAATAAGGATGCCACGCATTCAGATTACACATAAGCAATTACGTACGATTAGTCGTCCGGGGTCAAGGAATCAAAGAAGATTCGAATCCTTTTCATACTTCTATTGCTAACAAAGTATTATAAACCCCCACATTAAAAGTGTCAAACTGAAAGATTTGGAGGAAATCTCATTCCGAGGAAAATTCGAAAGTGCAGATGGGAATACATTCCACCACCAAGTGGACTCCATGTCACATTAACGACGAAAGGAAGTCCCATCATTAGTCAAGAAATGGACAAGGGCCACTAATCTAATTTCAAAAGCAACTTTGATTTCCTTTTGATTTAATTAGGCCACCCTCCTTTGAAAAAAAGAATTATCCGAACAAGATGTTGCTCACGATTCAGACTCGTGTAACGTGTTCACCCACAATAATTAGGTTTCTTAGTCGTGTCGAGCCGGGTGATCAAGCTGCACTATCTTTCTATCGATTATGCTATATAACCTATATATGCTGAATTTATATCTGCTTGTGTCACCATCAAACTTGCCGATGAATCACGTTAAAACGTGTCAGTTTATGTCAAAAATCGTCAAGACCATAAAAACAATATTGACCTTAATTTCGTCAACCATATATTTTCTTGAGCTTTGTTAGCATAATAGTTTTTTGGCTATCATGAGAATAACAATTTATTGTGAGTCGCAAATTCTTGAAAAATAATTATTTTTACAGTAAATTAAGCATTATCACCCAATTATTTTTCTATTTTCTTTGGCCAGATGTGCATAAGAAAAGGACTATACCTTCTCAAACTCCCCTTTTCTGAGCAAAAAGAAAGTAGCTTTACCTGTTCTTACACCGTCTATGTGTGCTGTGTTAGTGCCTTGTCCATTCCAAAGGTCTTGTTCCCACCAGGGGGGCTCGGCCTAATTTATGTTTTCATAGCTTTTCCCCCATGACTAGATTTAAGAAACACTCCATCACGACTTTCATGTCTTTCGGCCCAATGGGCTTGACAAGCCCGTGTTGTTCACTGTTGGTCATTTTACCTTAAATTTCTTTTGTGTTTTTTTTCTTTTCTTTCTCTCTCTTTTGTACCGGAGCTGCCGGATAAGATGGGGACCTTACCCAGAAGAGGTTCTCTCATGCCTTGTCTTGCCAAAGGTTGTCGGGGAGTCGCGATGAAACTTTTTTAGCTGGAACGAAAGCATCATTTCACCTTCTGATGGTAATAGGAATGACCCGTAGAAGACAAGATCACTCTCTAGGGGCCGTTTGGTTCAGTTTTTGGGAAATGCCTTTGAGAAAATGCAAATACCTTTGAAGTAAAGAGATTTTCTGAAATGTTAGACTATTTGGTAAACTATAACTGAAAAGTACTTTAAGGAAATGCAAGACTGTTTGGTAAACATATATTTGATTGAAAAGCCCTTTAGTGTGACCAAATTAAGTTTTTTAGTTTTAGTATTTTTAAAATTGCAAAAAGAAACAATGATTATATAACCTTTTACATTTTCATGATGAGAGTAATGTAAAAAATATATATTGGTAAATTTATTTAAATATTATATTAAAAGAATTTGATTATAGATTAGATGCAAAGCTTAAAAAATTAAGTTCTTTAGTTTTAGTATTTTTAAAATTGCAAAAAAAGAAACAATGACTATATAACCTTTTACATCTTTATGTTGAAAGCAATGTAAAATATATATATTAGTAAATTTATTTAAAAATTATATTAAAAGAATTTGATTATAGATTAGATGCAAAGCTCAACTTTGACCTAGGGTTCTTTTAGGTTTGTTTTCAACTTTGAATAATTTTTTCTCAATTATTGTAGTATTAATCATCTTCGTTAATTAATAATCATTATAGTATATTGATAAAAAGTTGGGCTATTGATTATCAAAAGATAAAAATGACCAAAAAAAAAAGGTGAACTCAACATTTGCAAAGGGTTTTATTATTTAAAAAAAAAATCCGATGAAACTCCATCGTCGATCAACGATGGTTGGGGTGTGGGGAAGATGATCGGTTTTTAAAAAAAAAAAATCAATGGATGAACAGTAGAGGTGGACTTGCATTTCAAATGCTAGCATTTGGCCATGGACACCTCCAAATGCTGAACCAAACACCTAAATTTTTTCCCAATGAGCTTTCAGCCCTAAAAGCCCCTTAGAAATGCTGAACCAAACGGGGCTTAGATCCGAGTGTCCAAGAACCACCGGTCGCTAACTTGCTCGACGAAGCATCGTCAGTTTTCTAATAACTAGTTTTCCTGAGACTTACCAAAAAAAAAAAAAACAAGAATAATGGTGGAAGCATGAAGGAAAAATGGAGTGTTTATAAAGTAGAGAGATACGTAGATAGGCTTGTAAATTTGTAGAGCATATGAAGTAAGTGAAAGATAAAGAGATAGCCTGCCAAACACCACCAGCTGCACGGAAAAATGTTTTGAGCTTAAACTTATGTCGTTTGCTTCCTTTTTTACGATTTTATCCATAAACAGAAGCATTGCAAGTATAGAGCAGACAGCCACATTATCTTTATGCTCTCTCTTTGACCGTAGAAATGAAAGCACAAGACATTTATGGCAAAGTTACTTCCTAAATTAAAAGGGCCATCGAATTACTATGAAGAGAGAGAATTAAATTGGTTTTCCTTTTCACAACCAAGAGTAGATTCCGCAAACTTTTCATGCGAGTATAGCAATATAAACAATCATTGCAATGTTAATTGGCATTCAATTCCATGCAATTTTATCACAACAAAAGATAATTCGAATTTAGTATGCAAATTCAAGGCAACTTACGATTTCATGGGAACATGTAATTTCAAGGCACCGTGCGATTTTAAAACGGCATGTATTTCCAATATTAGCACACAATTTAAAGCAGTGTGCAATTTTGGGATTGTGATCTACATCATTTCCTTCCTAATACCTCTCAAGGAAAATCCCGAATTGGATTCCAAATTGACAAGTTAATGTGAGCTTATCCATGCGGTTATGCACTCTTCCTCAACGTATTCAAGCGGCGGCATAGTAAAGAGATAAAAAGAACTTTTCGAAAGCCTTCGTTACCAATATCTTGATTATTCAGATAACCCGTAAACCTAAAAAATCAAGAACATCAATAATTCGCAGGCACGAAACCATCGATTATGAGAGGGGGGATGTGCATGGCACCCCTAAAATACCTCCAATGCTAAAGCGAAAAGACGAAAAACTTCCATTTCTGGCCCAACGTTGCATAGGCCCAGCCCATCTTGAGCAAGGCCGGGCCAACTAGCAGAGCGTGGTAATTGAAGGTTGGCCCCTTTGAACTCACAGGTGCTTGAAAAGTCACATTTTCCCTTTTTTAAATATAAATAAATAAATAAATAAATATATATATATATATATATATATTTTTTTTTTCTCTATATTTTGACCCAACGTTGATGGTGGGTTTCTCTCTGGTCCAATGTCCATTTGACATGATCTCGTGGCTATCGAAAGGTTGTATGTTGAACTTCTCATAAATGCAATTTGCATTTTACGAAAGAGTCGGTGTTATGTAATTATGCAAATCAAACAGATGGAAAGTCACAAACTCTTCCTCAAAAAAATTTTGTCTAAGTAATTCTGCAGGCGATGTAAAGCTCACAATTAGATTTACATGATCCCATCATCTACTATACGAAAACACCCTATCAAGGTTAGATGGGTATGGTTTAAAATCGCAATTTTAATGATCTAGCTATTTGATTTGGTTAAATTCTGATCTCTCATGGAGCATGAACCAATTGTACCATTTAATTGAAAGTTTGACACCATTGATTTCAAGTCAAAGTTTGGTCAAATTTCCCATAAAAAATTAGGTATCTACAATAGCCAATAACTATCTCTCTCTCTCTCTCTCTCTCTTTGCAAGTTGTTCATATTATCGAGACAATTTGAGAACAAAAGAAGAAAGTCGAGAAGTGACATAGTACAATTGGTAAGAGTTAGAGGATCAAAGATACTTAATCCAAAAATAAATTTGATGAACAACCACTCATCTCCCAAGTGATAATGATATCACCGAGAATCAATGTAAAGATAATTTATGAAATTCAGTACAATTCTCATCATGTGAACCAGAAATGTGTGGATACATAGTTGCGTTTGACCAAAATCAATACACGACAATAGTTATTTTCTAACATTAGTCGTTCGCCTCATTGTATTTGTCTTCATTTGCCCCTGTCCACTGCTTGGATCGCCCACTTCATTTTTATCCTAATAAAATCTGAGAGGAATCAGAAATTATGGCAAATGTCAAGGTTGACTCGCAAATGAGACAACGATTTAGAATCATTGACCCATAAAAAAGGGGTGCTGGAGTGCTGTTGTTGAACGACCCGCCATTGGGATTTTCATCATGCTTTCAATTGAATATGTGGGCAGGCGAGTGGTTGATTTTCCACCACCTGTCGACCCAATCAATTGAAAAATAGCCCTTCAAAGGGGACAGATGAGTTTCCACTTTGAAACGGCTCGTTATGATTAGCTAGGTTATCCAGTACATGAAATGCTTCCCTAATCTTATTGCATAAATTAAATATAAGTTAATTATCTAGATTGATGACTCATCTATATGATTATTTCTATTTCGTATGGGTTAATTAGAGATTTTATTGCTTATGTAATCATCGCACGCGAGTATTCTTTCTTTCATTGCTGAATTAGCCCTCCATGACAACCTCATCAAATCTTCCCCTTATCACTATTTTGAGCTACGGAGTTGAGCGACCTTTAGTTAGTTTAATCCTTAAGCATTTGTTAGTCATGTGGATGGATTTCCCGACCATTAACATGCCATCAACCTTGGATTTTTATGTTCTGAGTGGAATAAGCAGTTACGACATAAACTTAAATTGCAGTAATGAATGTAAAATCTGGGATAACGTCTAAAAGTGGTGGTTGCTCTTGTTGCCTTTCCCAACCCTTTTGCCGTATAAACAAAAAATTGGGACTCAAAGCATCTACATCTACTGTCAAGTCGTGAGAAATTTTGTGAATTTGCTCTAAGATCCCGGATTTTCATCCATAACTAAAACTAGGGCAGATAATTTGATGCATCACTAATATTAAATGAGGTAGGTGTATTTAGTTGCGCTATTATTTTTCTATTTCAAGATTTTTCTTCTCTTAGTCCATTTAGCATATATCAAGTTGCGCGTTCTCTCCAGATCGTGAACGCATCGTTTCGACTTGTGATTGAGCATTATATGCACGGAAAGATTCGATATCTCCTATTCAACTTGGGATCAGCTCTCCATGCATTCTTAGCTCTAATTTATGCGTTCTTGTATGTTAATCTTATCCAATTTAAAAATTCGATAGCGAAAACATTTGGCCATACTTAGTAAGAAAAATATATATGGCTCTTTTCCCCTCGCAACAAGCTTCAATTGCTTGTCATGAAACCCTAATTTACGAACTTCAGTTTGGACTCACGACTTGGAGCATAAGAGTCGAGTGAATTCTATCAGGACACAAGCCAAATGTTCTCGCTTCATAGGGTTGTTGTTGAGCTCCAAAATGATATACTCTAATCATAAGGGAAAATTACCAAAAGTGTTTCAAATTTATTGCATTTATTTCATTTTATTTATAAATTTTTCAATTGTGTCAATTGAGTCATAATTTTTTTTTTATAGTCTACCAATTTAATTTTTCCAACTAATTTTGATCAGAAATTATTGATGTGAATGCCGGCTAGTCTAACACAATACAATCGATGTTGTCCATGGACAAATTTAAAAAATGATTGAATTTTTCTTCTTTTTTTCTTTTCGTTTTCCTTCTTCTTCCACTGTCGAGCCTTAGCAACAATTAGCGACCAACCATAGGAAAGGGTTGACCTCGCCAAGATCTAGCCTTAGTTGAGGTCATTGAGGCTCCACCTTGCCCAATCCCAACAAGGGCAATCCTTGCTAGGGATTGGTTGCCGAGGTCCAACAACCGGCAAAATAAGAAAGGAAAAAGAAAAATATTATTATTTAAAAAAATTAAAAATTATACACACCAATACTAATCACGTCATGTATGATAATCAGCATCTATCAGTATTTTCTATTAAAATCAATCCAAATAACTTAATTGACATAATTGAAAACTTCACGTCTAAATTTGTATAAATATAATAAGTTTATAAATTTTTTTGATAATTTCTCCCTGGTCATTCGCGCCACAATCCTGAATATTCTATTGATGCGGTAAGCCCTTGTCCACTTCTCATCATGGGTCAAAGATGAGCAGCTTCTAGACAGCGTCTAGACCAGTTCGCAATAATGGTCGGGGCGTGGGAAGGGGGACCAGGAGCAGTAAGGTCACCGGCAAGATCACCCAGAAAACGTCAAAGAAAATATCTTTCATTTTTATGACGAGGAAGTCTGTTTAAGGTAGGTTAATTCCGACCCACAAATGTACGTTCAATCTCATTAAACCACTATCCGACGCAAGCCAGAGAAATCGAAATTGTTGTGGGACATGTGTCATGGCCCGAAAGAAAGTATGTTCAAGAGGTTTCTCAAAATCGATCGGCCCGTAACACATGTCTATAGGTTGAGGATAAGCAGAAGTTGAAGCAGCCATGTGAATGATTTAATGAAGAACTTGAAAGTCCATGTAAGAAGAGGATGTATATATAGGGAAAAATTGCTCGAAAAATATTAAATTTATTGTACTTTTGCCAATTTAATCCTAAATTTTTTAATTTTACCAATTGAATCTTAAATTTTTTCACGTTTTGCCATTTGAATCCATCTAGTCAATTTTAACAGAAGATCGTTAATGTAAACGCTGGCCAAGTGTGTAGCACAGTTCGCCTTGACGTTAACAATTTTAATAATATTAAAATATTTTTTTGATATTTTTTTCTTTTGTTTTTTTTTTTTAATCCTAGGCCAATGAGATGGCCAATCACAAGCGAGGGCCACTATCCTCACCCTTTGGCCAAAGAGAGCCGCGATGCCCTTACCAGTCATAGGCAAGGACATCGGGTCCTTGCCCTAGTTAGCTGGTGAGGGTCGCAAAGTTTAGACGCCGTTGCCCAAACCTTTTTAACCCTTGCCTATGGGTGGTGATCTTCCTAGCATATGGCAAGGAAAAGAAAAAAAGAAAAAAATAACATAATGATAAAAAAGATATTAAAATATATTAAAAATTATCTACATCAGCGATTTCTAATTAAGATTGATTAGATGGACTCAATTGGCAACATGTGAAAAGTTTTAAAACTAAATTGACAAAAGCACAATAAATTTTAAACTTTTTTAGACAATTTTCCCTATTCATAACCGCTACAAAATCATACTGTAAGCTAGAGATAGATGGAGAAAAGAGTATGGATCAGCTCATCCTTTATGTAAACGCCAATAACACTGCGTTATCCCCGTCATACATATATATATAGTCTAAACAATAGTAAAAATTAGCACTATACCGATGGTTTAAAACGTGAAGAGAAAGGAGAAAGCTTGTCCCACTTAATCGCTACACCCAAAAGTGATAAGTGCCCAATCAGTCCTAAATCAATTATACAAAAATCAATCTAGTCCTGAACTATTCAATTTTACTAATGCAATCATAAACCTCTGCACAAAATTCCAATATAGTTATTCTAACATGACATTCAATCATCGTCGATAGTTTTATGTGATATGTTGACGTGAGACAACTTGTGAATCGCCGTGTCAATGATTTCAGTAGCACTTGGTTGAATGACTACATTAAAATTTCACATAAAATTTTAAAACTATGTTTGCCAAGTTAGAAAATTTTAAAATTAAATCGACATCCATAGAATAAATTTTGGACTACATTGATAATTTCCCCCTCCCAAAAATAGAAGGTAATTTCATTGCGTAATTCCCTCTAGCCTATTTAGGTCTTAGGCCTAATAAAGAAATATCATGAATATACAAAAAATCCTACCATCCTGTGTAAGATATACATAACAACGCAAGTCTATAAACAATCTTTGGAATATATGACGCATTGGTATCTCTTTAATGCTGTGTTTATTTGAACAAGAGAATTATTCACAGATTAGTATTATGGATTTTCATGCGTTTGGTTTGCTAAGAATGATCAAATGATGGAAAACCATTTATGGTCCAAGAAAATATTCATGCTTAAAGTTAGGAAAAAATTTTCCCCACGTTTTTTAAAAAGATTTTCCAAAAATTATTATTTTTCTTTATAATGAAATTTTCCCCAAGATAAACACACTCATGTTTCAATGACATGTTTGTCCTTAACAGGTGAACATTCTAAGTAATTGCCTAGACCAAAAAAAAAAAAAAAGTAATTGCCAACTACATATATTTGAAAAGGCATAAAACATACTAATGTGGAGAGACCATGCATTCATGCCTAAGGTGCTATAGTACGTATTGCCCCTCCGATTAGTTATGGTAGAGGCAACGCACGCGCTATGCACATGATTGAAGTAAGATTATTATGTAAGAGTTTTCCTAACGTGGACTAAATTAATTACTATTGTAATTTACTGTTTTTACGATTATCGTAAAAACAAGGTTGGTCTAATGTGAGATCGAATGTTTCTTAATTAGTCTAATATGGGGCTAGCTAGTGTTGACCGAGTTGAGCCTGGCCCGTAATGAAGAGATTTGGCTGGAAACTCCATAAATAGTGTTAAAGTCTCTCTTCTAACCATAATTCTCACACGTATCATCAACTAAGGAGCGTTTACCTAACGCTAAACGTGAGAGACCGCCTCATTGAGCTAGTGATACGCAGAGCAATAAAAGAGAATGACTTGCGCGTGGAATATTGTGTTTCCGCTTCAATAACAAATCTTTCTACTTAATTATGCATGTTCTTGTTCTTGTTCTAGTTATGGAGATCTTGGGATTGCGCAAATTACATCCAACATATTGTGCATGAAAAAATGGTGGATGGTTAATACATGAAGTTGATGAGTAACTTACTGTTCATACTGAAGAAGTTGTCACTTTGGTTCATTAAGAGATGATCACCGGTGAAAATGGGGATGATCTGTCTTGGTTGTGGACGAGAGAGGAGCTGAAAAAAGATAGAGTGAGAAAGCATTCAGGGAATCATCTATCTATAATGTTTTAAACTTGTATCATGTATTGACTACACCTCATCATTTAGTAATTGATATTTACTGATTAATTTAATTAAATGAGAATATAATTTCTTGGAAACTGTACAATGACCAAGGCGTGATTGTTGGAGGGTCATCACTCCGAAATTTATTATACATAAATTTAGTTGTAATATAATTTCTTAGAAAATGACCAGGGCGTGATTGTTGGAGGGTCATCACTACGAAATTTATTATACATAAATTTAGTTGTCAGAGATTATATATTTTTCTTTATAAGTGACAAATTAGGAG
Source organism: Eucalyptus camaldulensis (assembly GCA_019915185.1). Taxonomy (NCBI): domain Eukaryota; kingdom Viridiplantae; phylum Streptophyta; class Magnoliopsida; order Myrtales; family Myrtaceae; genus Eucalyptus; species Eucalyptus camaldulensis. The sequence continues at coordinate 20,617,007 of JAHSVA010000005.1, forward strand.
TAAGTCCTGGAGAATCGGTGAAATTGACTCACAGGCTTGATTGACGGAAGTAAAATTGAATATAAAGGCCCAAGACACACCAAACTAGGAGGTCAAAAAATTTAGATAATTACCTAAGTTTCTATCCAATTTTTTTTTTTGGTCGGTTATCCAAAAGATATCTGTGAAAATTTATGCATCACATGGGCATCATACTAATTTATTCTCAATATCTTAGATTACCAAAATTTAACAAAAAAAAGAAAAAAAAATTGATATCAAGCTGTAGATGAGTTTGCTTCATTTTAATTTTACTCATTCTAGCATCTTAAATGCCCATGCTGATGAGGATTTATGTATTAAGGGAAATAAATTACCCTCATGAACTTCTTTTGAAAAAAAAAACAAAAATACCTATGAGGGGAAGACACGATATTTTTCTTGAATTTCTACATTTCTGTATCTTCCTTTTTTTCATTTGAAATGTCTCGAAATCAAATTTCGACACGGTTGAGAAGGTCGCCATTGAAATAAGAAGCGGTCTAGTGAAAACAAGTAAGACGGGCATCTTCCTCCCATGGCGGATATATTCTCTCGATCCGTTTGAACATTCTTCACAGGGAAAAATCACGAAATTTCTATGAAAACGAGGTTGTCTTGGTCATCCGAAGGGCAGGTGTCTAATTGGAGAGCCGACATCATAGTACTTGGATAGATAAAACAGATGGAAACACAGGGTGAATGTGTGGCTTACAGTGGAGATGATACCCCTCCGTGAATGAACGTGCGAAATACAAACAAAAGGTTGGACCTTTTCTATGGTGAAGCTGGTGGGACGGAGCTGTCAGGCATTGACCCGCTCTCTCTGGAGTTGCCCAAGGACCCTCCTGCTTCAACACCCCTCATTGAATAGACGTCTCAATCAAAGATGACAACTTCGACCCCCAAAAAAAAAAAAATCAAGATGACAACCATTCCACAGCATAATTATTGGTCCTTTCAAAACGAGATTTTTATGGGAATTCTTGGAAAAGTAATCTCCCCCGATTTCGTCACGGACGCCACGAGGAAGAAGCAGAAACGCCCCATTATTGAGGAGCGATTCCCCTCTGGAATAGATATGATGATGAACTGCGAGTCCCTCCTCCGCGCCAGGGGGAGAAAATAGTGCGTTGGGGTCATATCAAGAATGAGATTTTTGTGGGTAGACCGTAGAAAGATCATTGGGGGCTACTACCCAATGCGATAAGATGCCCAATTATTTAAAGCTGCGTGGAAAAAGATGGAGCTTTTGAGGCCCCATTTTCTGATGCTCTGGTTGGAGAGAGAGAGAGAGAGAGAGGAGAGAGAGAGAGGGTCTGTTGTGTTTTCCAACGCACAAAAATACATAGAAAAGCAGACAAAAAGAAGAACCAACCAACCCATTATTAAAGGTGGTAATAAGACTTACATGTCTTCTCCTCTTTCCTTTTTTTTGTCCTCTCTCTCTCTCTTTTCCTCTGTTTGATTAGATGGTCTGAAAAATCTGGGGTTTCGTTTTCTTGTCATGGATCTCTAGCATTGTCCCAGTTCGAGGAATCAATCTCTCTTGCCCATCTTCCGGGGCGTTCATATTCCTGAATGGAGGTATGTGGATTTATTCTTTTTTAATTACTCAACCATCGAGTTTTTCGATTTTCTCTTGTTCTTTTTTCGGTTGTGCTCTTGATTGACCATCTTCACGTATTGTTTTCATCTACCTGTGACCAATTTACATCTGGGTTTTCTGTCTCTCGTTTGCCCTTTTTGTATTCTTGGCTGAATTCTGCCATTCATTTGTGGGGGTTTCTGTCCAAAGGGTATTTGGATTCTGATTGAATTATGCATTCACGATTTTTTTTGGGGGGTAGGTGAAATTAAAATGAGCTATATTTCTGAAGAGGTGTTGTTGAGCATATATGAAGTGTTATAAGCTGGATTCACACTGTATGTTCTGATGACATCTGGAAGGGATTTGCGGATAATAAGCCGGAAACTGTGAAGGTAGAGGGAGATTATTCATCAGGAAAACTTGTAGTTCGAAGAATATCACAAGAAGAAAATACGGTATTTATACCGTATAGAGAGTCTAGGCAAGTGTCTTGGACTAGTGAATGGTGGAAGACTTATAACTTTGAATTTTGTGAAAAGGTAGCTACAGTTTTATGAAAAGAAGTTATATGGGATACAGAACTTCCGAGATCATCTGCCACCGAAAGAATTGCATATGAATTCTTAATTTTAATTCTGGCATGAGATGTGCACAGGTTCTGGACGAGGAGGCAAAGAGAGCTGGAGATCATATGACATCAGCAGCAGCTTTTGTGGAAGGAGGAATACAAGAGGCCAATGACGATGCTTGCAGCATATGCCTGGAGGAGTTTTGCGACGGTGATCCTTCAACGGTAATACACACGCATGCACGCACACACGCACAAGTTCTATCTCCTAATGATGATGTTGTTGCATTAGGCATTAGGCATAGGCATGGGGACCTGAAGATGACATTGCATATGTTTTTCGCTACTTGTGGTGCTTCTTGTTATGCCAATGATATATCTCTTTCTTCTTTGATATTTGAGCTTTAGCACATATTAATAATGAAAATGAAAATGTGCAACATGTGCAGAACTTTAAGCATCCAAATGACTAAGTAAGGTGTGAACATGATGAATTTCCCTCTTAATATTTTGCTTGTTTAAGTTGGTATGGGTGCCTTCTGTTCAATTGCTCTGTTTATATCTCATTATAATATGTTCTCTATGTTTTCCCCTATCCTCAGGTCACTTGTTGCAAGCATGAGTTTCACCTTCAGTGCATTCTTGAATGGTATGTTTGTCTTTTGTTACTTTCTTTAGAAACCCCTTGCCACCACACTTCTCTCTCTCTCTCTCTCTCTCTCTCTCTCTCTCTCTCAGAGGAAACGGGCGTTGCATACAAGCACATAGATTCATTCTCCTGATTGCAAATCTTTTGATATGCCTGTTTCCATAGATATATCTTCACTTTGCTCCATTTGCTTCTACTCCATGAATCATGTTAATGAATGGTTGGGCTGAGCTTGATGTGATGGTGAGGGAGTCACAAGGTCAAACCATAGTGGCTGGCCCTGAAAGTTCAGAAACCTTTGAAAGAAGAATTTGAGAGAGGGTTTTAAAGGAGGTTTAATGAATGGGAAACAAAGTCCTAACTAAGTCTATGCACAAAGAGTAAGGCTACATAGATATGACAGTACCTAAATATACAATGAGGAGACTGTGTTTGCAGTTTCCCTTTTCCCTAAAGAATGATATGGTTTTGTGGGATGGATTTCATGGGGACAAAGCTATGCAATGAACAATAACATTGATGTTTTTCAGTGGGTCTCCACACCTCAGCTTGCCTGACCAACAATAACATTAATGTTTTTTTTGAAAGTTTTCTTTGAACCAAAAAAAAAAAAAAAAACATCAATGTTATTCGGTGTAGTTTCGCATGTTTGACATCTTAAGGATACTGACCTTATTATAGCTATCATCTTCATTTGTCGAAGTCATGAATGGAATCTTGTTTCGCATTTGTTTCGCATTGGTTTGCAAGCCATGCCTTTAGAAGTTTGGGAAAATATTATTCACCTCACTTTTTATCTAGCACCCATTGTTTACCCCTCTGGTTTAGCTTTCTATTGCACAACGTGTTCACTTTAAAAATGGGTAATAAGAATCTATTTCAAATCATTGTTAGAAATGAAAGCACTTATTTACTCTTAATCTTGGCTTTTAGGTGTCAAAGAAGCTCTCAGTGTCCCATGTGCTGGCAGCCAATCAGCCTGAAGGATCCTTCCAGGTTTCCACCTCTGGTTTGTTATAACACGTTTTTCTGACATTCTTATTGGTGGATCTTTATGTAACTTGAGGTGCATGTGTCGGCAGTCAGGAACTGCTGGATGCAGTGGAGCGAGAAAGGAACATTAGGCTCGCTCCAAGAAATCCAACAATATTTCATCATCCGGCTCTCGGTGATTTTGAGCTGCAGCATGTCCGTTGTTCTCCTTCCAATACCAATTGCCATTTTTCTGTTGATAAGATGGAACTTGTGTAATTTTTTCAAATTCTAATGCAGTTACCTGTTGGTGCAAATGATGCCGAACTTGAAGAGCGCATAATCCAACACTTGGCAGCAGCTGCTGCAATGGGAAGGGCACACCACCTCAGCAGACGGGAAGGCCATAGGGGACGACCGTCTGGTCATGGCCGTCCTCATTTCTTGGTCTTCTCAGCTCATCCTAACGGTGCTCATTCTGGTCATGTCTCTGGTTCAGTGGTACAGGTAGAAGGGGAAAGTCAACCAGCGGCAGTATCTGTTGCTCGTACATCAGTACCCATCGAATCCACTGGTGATGATTTACCTCGTCAGATTTTGATTCAAACTGATCAAGTTTCTTCTTCTGCCTCCGGGTCTCCTGTTACTCCCACAAATAGACAAGGGATATCCCTTTACAGTCGGTATACAAAATTATTTATCAACCTTAGCTATCACTGTATTGAATCATTGGATACAATCAAACCATGATTGTGATCAATACATCATCATTAGACTATGGATCATTCATTTGCAGGAGCTCTGCTGGTCACCCTCCTTCTCCAACTCAGGATAGGGCAGGCCCATCAGAATTTCAAACTATTTCAGAATCTCTAAAATCTAAATGGAATGCCGTCTCAATGAGGTACCTTATTGAGTATCTCATAAGGGAAAAATTTGACATTGTTTTGTAACAATTTGATGTAACTTTTTTTTCGATGTGCTATAAGCCAGGTATAAAGAGTCCCTTAACAAAAGCACCAAAGGTTGGAGGGAGCGGCTTTTTTCCCGTCACACTTCTGTGGCTGATCATAATACTGAAGTTAGAAGGGAAGTGGTTGCAGGAATTAACAATGTGCCTCACATGATGGGAAACCTTGAAATTAGGGACAATAGTGTTGGTAATATTGCTACTGAATCATCAAATCAGTCTGCTAATTGTTCAGCTGATGAGGCTGCCATCCAGAGCAGTGCAGAGAACCGGGAAGAAAATCCATCAAATGAAGTCAGTTCATCTGCTGCCAGTGCCGCCAGTTCTGTGTCCATATGATTTGTCAAACCATCAGGAGTTGCATCATCTTCGGCATGTCATATCTGTAGGTGAGTCTTCATCTTGAAGCAAAAATCTTTTAAGACCTGTAATGTTAATGAGATGTCATGATGCATGTGTGTCATTACAGTTGTTAGCCAGTTAGTAGTCGTCAATTGTCTTAAGTCACTTGCAAATCTCAATTGTCCAACTTACTAAAAGCAATTTAACAATTTCATTGGTAAGATTGTAGCTCAACCCAACAGTCAAAAATCCGATAAAAGGTTTGACTTGTCCATGTCAACGCATTTCCCTAATATTTTGTAATGAAGCGGTCCTTTAAATGACCCATATAGTCAAACTCACTATACAGTTGCAGAACTAGTTGGGTCTAGAATTTCCATATTGTAAGAATTTAGACCGTTCATGTTACTGCTGTCAAATTTATCTTCCTTTTGTTGGGAAATTAGTATAAGAATCAGAAAAAAAAATAAAAAATAAAAGTAGCTTCCGTCTCAGATGTCCACTAATGTAAAAATGTGTAAAAGTAACTGCTATATAGAGAAGAGTGAGTTGAGCTTATCATCTCAGCCATCAGTGTATGTTAATCTTTTCAGAATGCACTTGGTCCATCAATTTTGTCAAAATACTCGACTTATGATACTTCCACTACTAATGAACTTGTTTAGAGAACATGTGGACTTTATTATTGCTCGCATAACAGATTAAGAAAAAGACGTTACTTATCATAATCATAATTTACAAAAGAGCAAAATGGTTGGAATTGTAAAAAGGAAACATAATTGATGTTCAAATAGACGTTGCTTAAAGTTGGAAGAAGGTTGATCAATAAAAAAGTAATAGGTAATGCAATAGATGAAGATGGAAACCCTTTGGTGTACTTGAAAGAATAAATGAGAAAGGGATGCTGTCGCTGAATGAAGAGTTGTGCAGTGATGATGTATTATAGAGAATTATGAAGTCAAATCATAAGAAACTACATAATTTGAGGCAAAATTTGTTGGAGGAAAGTGGCTAAATATCAGAGAAGATTCTGTTTGTTGGACTGATTAGTTCCAAAATTGGTAGTTTGCTGTTTTCATAATAAAAATGGTTGTTCAACACAGTATTAGAGCTTCAAAGCAAGAATCACCTCTTGACACTCCCTGTCATTTTTGTCTGGTGCTCCTCTCTGTCCTCCCATCGTTGTTTGATGCGGTCATATGTTTTCTCATGTAAAATTTGATTAACGCATGAGGGGAAGTATCCATGTAAATGCTTTATATACATGGAGATACATATTTGATAGTTTAAGCTTTTGGGGACAAAAACTGTGATACAACTATGCTATATCAAGATTATACCTAATTGACCATAAAAAAAAATTGATCCCGCACATGCACTGTGCAGAAACATTATAATAGATTGATCTTTTGAGAAAAAATTTGCTAACCGCACGACATTCTAATCTTGGGAAGTTCTTGGAATTGCTTAATATTGTCCTGTGTACTGCTTCGTCTTGCAAAGAAAAGGGAGGTGCTTTACACATGAAGCATCTAAAGAAAGAGATTATGGAATTAAGAGACTCATGCCTGTGATTTCTCATGAACTTTTGCTCTAAATAGCAAAGACTTTCTGATGTTGAAGATGATTAGTCAAAACTCTCTTTTCTCCTCTGGGGTTCAACAAGCCATGTCCCCTTTTGCGCCGAATAGGAGGATTAAATCTTCATCGAGTTGATATAGGTATGCTCAAATGGCTAAGGAAAGGCATATCCAATGATTGGAATGGAAGTCTTCCTCTCGAATTCAAATTCTCAATCTGATTTGAAGATATTCTAAGGGAATCCGTACATAGTTTGAGGATTCGGTCTGGTTAAAAGGTTGCTTACCATTGATACGTTTTATTGCTTACCAAACTACTTTCTGGGGGGTTACTAACCCCCCCCCCCTAAAAAGAAAAGAAAAAAGAAAAAAAAGAAAATGTCTGGTGGTTCAAGAAGCTGACCAGGATGCTTGCCACCAATACAACAACACAAACGAACAGATTTCCCTCCCACTATATTTGTTGGCTGCATGAACATCTGAAACCTCTATGATGGTTGCCTTTGGATTGATTTTGCTCGGTTAACATTAGCTTCTTGGTCATATTAGACCGTGGAAGCGTGGCTTTTGAAGTCTGTACCAAAGTCTCAAACAAACTAAAGTTATTTTCTCTTAGAATTGGAATGAGTCGGTTTACGTATCATTCTTCAGAAAGATGTTTCCCACCGAATTGCTTTCAAATTGCAGGACGAGTATACTCCCAGATATGACTTGCGGATGACCAGATGCTTTGGGTAAGAAGTCGCACAAGGTCCTTGCCATCTTTATGGGATAAAAGAGGGAAAGAGTTTAATGTGGACTGGCATTCATAATGGGTACATCTATGTAAATCTTGTTTATGTGCATGAGACTCAAAGATTATATGCCTATTATGCTGCCATTTTGGAGGTTAATTCTCATTTATATATGGAATACGCATATAGTTGAAAATGCATATCTATCCCCCCTCCCAGTCCCGGATTTGTTCTTAATCTTTCAATCGGGATCTAGCAAATCTTGCCTTCTCTTTCCGCCCCTCTTTAGATTACCTTTCTTCAGTTCAGCATGTTTTGTGAGGGGTTTTGGTTGAAATTTGTTTGGATGCTGGCGTCGTGAAGAGGTGATTCATGGTGAATGGATGGAAGGGGTTCTTTCTCAGACCTCGTCTAATGTAAAGAGGCATCTGGCAGGGCAGCAGGTCAGCAGGTCAGATGCACATACTTTAGATTCACTCCTATATAGTATCTGTTGTGTCACCGGGTGTGCAAAAAAACCAGGATCCACCCGGACCACCCAAAACCAGACCGGAACCGCCCGGAACCGGACCGGAACCGCTTAGAACCAGTGCTTCTTGAGGGAACCGGTCCAGTTCCCGGTTCCAATTTATGGGAATCGGTGGATACCGGTCCGGTTCCCAATTCCATGGGCGGATCCGACCACTTGCCCACCTGGACCGGACCGATAATTTTCAATATTAAAAAAAATTGAAATTACTAATTAACAAACCCAGCATCAAAAGGCAAGCAGTGCACGAACCAAAATTAGTCCCAATCTTTGCGCGCAGAAGAAAGTCCCGATCCTCCTAAGGCGCCGCTTAGCCCCTAACCTTCTGAGACTGCCAGAGGGATGATAAGCCTAAACCCGACTCCTGTTTTGGGGTAGCGTAGCCTTTGTCTTCTGGGTATCTTTCCAGAGCGGGATCTCATCTCTCTCGATTTGTTGCTGCACAAGTACTTGGTGCGGCGGTGGCTTGCATTAGCTTGTATGTTTTGTCTCGTTAGAGATCGGATGCGAGTGTTTGAGCTTATTTGAGTTGACCTTGATCTGGGTTTTACGTCAAGTTCGTCCTTTGGCATGCAGTTTTCTTGACAAAACGTCGAGCAAATGGAGGCATCCAGAAGTTAAAAAGTCTAAAGCGGACCTTGATAAATCACTAAGTAGTTAGTGGGCAAAACTCACAAGGCCAACACGCTAAGAAGCAGGATGGGATTAAGAAAGTGATATTATTATTATTGTGAGACCAGTTCCATGGATCCATCTGGGAACCAGACCAGACCGGCAGTCCAATTCCCGGATGGATCCATGTAACAACGGATGGATCCTGGTTTCAAATTTTCGGAACTAGTCCTTAGCGGGCAATTCCCGATTCTAGGTTGGGAACTGCCCGCCCAGATCATGCACACACAATTAGGGATGATCAGTAAGGTCTAAATTGGACCCTGTACCCGATCTCGTTACAACCAGTTCACCTTTTTTGGACAATGTGTTCGACCCTGTTTGTATTAGACCGTGTACCCAACCCACTTTGTTTTTCCAGTTCAGTTCCAATGTCAATCCTGTTTCCATTGGAACCTGTTTTGCAATCTCCCGATATCCTATATGACTTCGAATTTTATATTAATACGCGAGAAAATAACGTAATCCTCATCATTTGTATTGAAACATTAAGCATTTGTAATAGATGAATACATGAACTTTTTTACTAAATAAAAAATTAAGGATCCACGGGGCTGATTATGATTTATAAAATCATAAGGCAAAGAATTAGCAACAAACATAGGTCTATATTAATCTTATTCCCATAACTACTATATGAAGCTACTCATTTATACAAACATAACTTCTCCTACAAAAGAGAAATTATGTGAGCCAATCCACGTGGTACACAAGAATTTGGCAGCAACGAACACCATCCATCCGCCGAACAGTGCGAGAGGGAGCCGATGAGGGAGGGAAGCAAGTGAGGAAGAGGAACAACGAAGGAGGAGTGCCGTGCGTGTTTGAGAGAGCCAAGAGGAAAAACGCGAGTGATTATAGGAGTAGGAATAGAAATAAGAGGAAAAATTAGAGTTTTGGATCTATACTTACAAAACCGGTCCAGGAACCGGTTCCTAAGTGGGTAATCAATCGAACGCGGTTCCCGGACTGGTTTAAACCGATTCCAAATTTTGGGAACCTGTTCCCGGACCAGTTTTAATGGGAACCGATTCCCAACCCTATTTTCCGAGTGGGTCAGTCCGGTTTCCGGGTATACCTGATCCAGTTGCACACCCTTAGTCACAGTGGCGCCAGTTGCTCAAAAGATGCCTTTAGCAACGAGGTGATTTACAACAATTACTTGTCCATCCTTGAAGAGCCTCTTTGCAGCATGCGAACACCTTTGCTAATCATGCCGTTGTGTCTTTCATGTTGCGAATGCATGCATGCGTGCAGATCCCAAATAGTAACACAACCCTATGAGAACAATCACCAAGAGTGAAAAAGAAGGTGATCAGTGAGAGGAAACCAATCTAGTTATGTCAGTTCAGTTTGGGAGGCAGACTAACGCAAGGCAATTACAAAACTGAGCTCGAAACAGTGCCTAAGATATTCCCTAATTTGAAATCCTAGAAATGAGCATTGGATCAGCTGTAGAGCGGATTTGCTGACATTCTTATATAAATGGGTCAACTCTTGCGTGCACTGTAAATACGAGAACGCGCGACATTATCCATCGACACCATTGGAAAAGACCAATGAGAAATTATTACACTTATTACATACAAACTTTCAGGATACAGAGGCAAGCCCCATTGTCCATCGACACCGTTGGAGAAGGGCTGATGAGAAATTATTACATACGAACTTTCAGGATATAGAGGCCCGTCTTGGCCGAGGGACACTTGATGAAGCTGGTCATTGCCGTGTGCGGTAACATCTTTACGTCAAACACATAGGATGTGTTCTAGGATCAACATAAGGTGTAGCAAGATTTGATACATCCGAAATTCAACGAGAAAAAATATCCAAACATTGAGTAATCATCAACCATGATAACAAAAGTGTCGAGTCTGATTGGCATGTCGGGAAAAGAAAAAAAGGTTCTCTTCGAAGCACTGGCATTGAATAACCAGAAGAAAACTTCCATACTCAAGGCCTTTCCTGCCGAATTCAGAGAAATTGGGGAAAGTAACGCAGTGTCTGCCAGTTAAGGAATTGCTCGGTATGCCGGTCAGTAAAGAGATTCAATAGAAAACCCCAGCTGACCGAGTTGAAAGCCTTAATATTAGCCTACATAACACACCTGTCATTCTTTGCAAGAATGAAATCTCATCTACATAGACGAAATCAGGGGAAGAACTCTTCATCCTGAACATTACGTCCTAGATTTCTCATATTGAGACGGTGACCATCAGACTCACAAGGAGAAAAAGAGCCTTTGCGGCATCCAATTCTTGCACAATCTCAACATCAAGAAACTACCTTTACTGCTTCTTTACATCTTTCCTACTATGATCTCACAACATTCTTTTACTTTTATCTTTCATCTGCTGCTAGATGATATATATCACTCGCCGCATAATTGAATAAAACTTCATCCTCGATCATTTCCCAGGAGATAAACAGCTTTATTGGCCCAAAATGTTCACAAACAGCTTCCCCAACATCAGATGTATTTTTTCGACCACCAAAAAAAAAAAAAAAGATGTATTTCTAGATGCTATCATCATTCTTGCCTACTTAAAAGTAAATGGAAAATCTTGCAAAAACGCAATATAGCATCTTGATGACCAACAGGCTTGGTCTAAACGTCCTTAGCTATTCCAGAAAAGTCAAGTCCAGAGTCTGGCTCATTTGCTCCAGGCGATTTTCCTCTGGGAGAAGGCTCTTCAATCGGTACCCCCCGCCTCATAGATGACCAAGACGAATCTCCATCGTGCAAGGAAGGGCCATCAAACATCCCAAACAACCCTTTCTTCATCTCTTCAGCCGCCTCAAAGAAACGGTCTAAGTTACCAAAGAAATTCCGACCGATTGCATCGATGTCGCTATGCAGTCCTGGTAAGTCGAACACTCCATGGTCTGAAGATCCAGCGGGGAAAGACCCTCTAAGGACCTGTTCCGTCACATCATCTTCTGTATATTCTTTGTTAGATTGCACCACTTCGACAGGCCTGATAAACAGAAAGGATCCATACCCAGATCTTAGATTCCAAACAAAGAGTGACAAAGCACATTACTGGGTAACATAAAATTGCTCATACAAGAGAAATGCCTCACTGTCCAGCAGATATACTAGTCAACACTAAATGCTTGCTGTTGACCATCATAATGCATCTAGGAATCCTAATTCACAACCTTATCAACATTTGAGAAAGATGCTAAGAGTTGATTTTCCAAGAGCCACCCAAAAGTTTCCTAGTAACTTTGCTGCATTAATAAATTGAGCAACTGGGTGAGTATGATATGGGTGCTCCAAAAACATAATCCATCACTCTTAAATTTTATGTAAATCATACCTTTACGTGACGTTCAATAAGAGTATAAGAACAGAAAGAATACATCTCCAACTCCTACCGATTTCTCATTATTTGGGACTTATGCACAAGTCAGCTAAGACATCAGGTCACACAACATACCCGAGACAGAACCAAGAACATCTCCTCGACAGGATACCTAGATAACCGGAGACGAAAGAAAAATTAAGACCAGGCTTTGCTTAAACTTTTACCGAAACAGATTACAGGCCCATCCTTGTCTCAATTCGTCTTTTGTCTTCTCTTTCTTCTTTTCGGTCCATTAAAATGTCGATAAAATATTGGCACGCTAGTAAAGAAACCATAAATCCCTAGGATGTTATCTCCCTGGACGATATGATCGGTAGACGAACACGAGACAAACCGCCCGCAGACAACTTAAGCCCGTTGCGACCCAAATACAGAACGAAACGAAAGAAGAACAACCTAATCACAACGGTCAAATACGGCAGCAAGCACATTCCTTTGCGTTCATCAAGGTTGAAAGAACCTTCCACAATTGCGAAGACTAATGCCACGATTCATTCGGCGCTCAGGAACAGGAAACGAAACGGACAACACGAAGGCACCGAACGTGCTGCCGATGATGAACTCAACCGAAACCGATCGAGCATCCGAACAATCAATCCTCGACCGGAACAATCACAACCATCGATAAAAATTACGAACAGCGTGAAAGGATGAGAAGAAGGAACCTTCCGACGCAATCGCGGAGGATTTCCTCGGTCCGCTCGCACTTGCGGATGAATTTGCCGGGCTCGACCTCCTCCGTCCGGCAGCGGGACTTCACGACCTTCCGGGTCGAGCACCGGTCGCCGGTCCCCGCGCTCCCGCCGGAGCCTCCGTACTCGGCGATTCCGCCGGAGGCTGGCGGATCGCCGCCGCCGTCGCCGCCGTCGCCGTCGTCTCTCCACACCCAACCCATGCTTCCACCTCTCTCTCTCTCTCTCTCTCTCTCTTTCTGAATTGCTTCCGGCGCAATCCAGAACTTCTACGGAAGCGAGACGATGGGCCCGACGAAGGGACGGCCCGGCCCATCCCGGCCCGGCCCAAATCAGCACCGCCGATGGAAACTCTCGACCCACCGTTTTCCATAATTTCCCTTTTTTCTCGGATTCCATTGCGAGTCCCGAAATTACGAAATGGATGGACTTTCCCGGCTGAAATTACGCGAAGCTCCATCAGGCGTTGGCGGTATTACGGATCTACCCCTGAACTTTTTTGGGAAAGTTGGTGTCATGTGAGAACTCTTTCGCATGAAAGGAATGAAGAAAGGTGGCTAATAACCATAAAGAGTGCAGTAACATGACTTGAGATTTTGTCGGTCGGTCGGTTGATCGAGGACTTTTGATTTTTGGGAAAGTTGGTGTCATGTGTGAACTCTTTTGACCGCGCTCGAGTATGCTATAGATAGCAAAGATAGAGATAGTAGCTTGAATGGTAAAATGAGACTAATCGAGAGAAAAGAAATGGGAAATCGTCGAGATTGACTTATTTGATGGTGAAATGGAGGTCGCTCTAGTGCCAGTGATTTTTCCGAGCTGTTTTGAATTTTCCAATGTCTCAATAATGCTGGTCAGAATAGATGACAATGGCATCTCCTTGATTGAATGAAGTATTATCGAAGGAGCTTTCATTTTCTCCGAACGTTAGTACCAAAAGTCAAAGTATTCCCCCATCCTTCACCGACGAATTAATTAAAGGGCCTACGTTAATCCCTGATTGGGTAATTGATAGATAAGACTATCACCTCTGTTCATGGAGAGTATCTTATACGTCACCCTTGTTTATGTCAAAGGAGAGAGATGCTGGGAATTGGGAATCTTTCTCTTTGCATTTCTATTTTGGTCAACTAAAGATTCAAGCTTTAAATCAGATCCCAAAAAAAAAAAAAAAAATCTGGACCACCATTGGTAGAATTCACGCTAGAAAAACCGACGGGGCTTCCACTTGAAATATCTGATCATTTTTCGATGTTTAAAATATTTGGAAATATTTATTCACACCCATTGTTTTTATTATCCGTTGTATAAGTAACATTTAGAATAATAGTACATAGAAAAACAAAATGTAAAGGCTAAGAGTGCACGTGTACTTAAGATGCATTAATCAAAGTCAATGATCTACATCATGGCCAACAGGTCAATAGAATTTATGAAGATCAATATGAAGATATCGAGGAGTACTTTTTAAAAGAAAAGAGATATCATTTTTATCTCATTATTTTATAGCTAAAATATTTTAGAAAGTTTATAAGAAACCTTCAAATTATAATATCATCAGCAACTCCGCGTCATATAGATTTTAAATATTTGCATACGATGACATTTGTCTTAATAAGAGTTTCAATCAAATTGAGTAAACTTGTAAATAAAGGTACTGCAATTAATACTTGGTTTTAATTTGACTTTCCCAAGATTTGATGAAAGAAATTAAACTTTTGCTGATTAATGATATGAGAACTAATTTTGTAACTAAAGCAAAGTATATTGAACAAAATTGAACATATTTGAAACCAAGAGGATCAAAAGTGTAACGTTCTTAGGAACTAGGCACCACATGCCGATTCACTGGTGTTGACTTGGTATATTCAGTCTACACTTTGACCAAAAATTGAATTTTGTCATGAAATTGCAGTTGGAGATAAATGAAAGGACTAAATTATAAAAAGATATAGTACTTGGATCAAAAATACATTCAAGTAATAACACAAGGAAAATCTTTATAATTTTCCCAAATGAGGCTGTGTTTGATCATCTGAATTTCTAATTAAAATAAGACCGGATATGATAAAATATGAAATTTATGGATTTTGCTATATCCTATTTATTATCTAGTGAATCATATTAATAAAACTAGATATTTTCACATCATATCATGTTTATTATTTGGTATGAACCCATATTAATGTAAATGAACCTAAAAATCGCACAAATGGGATGGTAAGAACCTATCACAATATTCTTGCCTTCTTCATTTTGATTTGCTTAGTTATTATTATTTTCCCTCTCTTTTTTCTTTTCTTTTCTTTTTTCTATTTCTTTTTCCCCATCCATCATTCTCAAATAAAAATTTATTAGATAGTAAACTATATTAATATCCCTAAAATATGTGAATTATATTATAAAATAGATAGAAATTTGAATATATATATAGGAATAAACAAATATGAAATTGTTGTTATTTTTTATTTTTTTTTAGAATTAAAATATCATTTTAATTTTTTGATTTAAGGAGTTTGTTATTCGAGAAAAATCATTTTTCATTTTATCTATTTTTATTCCACCTCCCTTATGGAATAATTTTATCTGGGTTATAATTCTCTTCTATACGACTTTAGCATGTCTTGGATAGAACCAAGTATAAGGCATGATAATTTTTATTATATTCAGAATTTTATTATGATTACCAAACATAACCAAAGAGAATTTAGCAAAATATTATGCATTCTAATGTTGCTAGAAAAATATTCATCCCAAATTACCGATAGCTAAGAGATAATGGTTTTATTTTATTTTTTAAAAAATTTTGGGTCAAAAGAAATTTCTGTTCATTACCAAAATGATATATGATAAGCAATCACAAAAAGTCACAATAACAAGGCAAACCCATTTAGCTCCAAAATATATCAAAAACTAGAAATCAAGGCATATCATCATAGCATGGTTGGTAGAGATGATTACAGGCTTGTTCTTCAATGACAAATTTATGAATGCATCGAAGCAAAAGGACCAGTAGCAATCACCGAGTCACACATCATCATTAATGATAAGCATATGCCAAGATCTTCATTTGTAGTTATGGCTTTGTCTTTCAGCATGCGCCCAAGTTCAATGTCTTCAACACCATCATCATACAAAAACAATATACCATGTTGAAAAGGCTCAGATTTGACACTTGTGAGAACTAACCTTGTAGCCAATGCAAAGAGCCAAAGTTTTTAATTAAAATGCATTGAACGAGTACAAATTTGACTATGAACACCAATAAAACTGGAGATGTGATACTTATTCATTAAAACTCCAAAATTTAGAATTAGATCGGAGAAAAATCTCCCAGATATAAGATCGGGAGAGTAAAGCTCGCAAATCTAAAACTAAACGGGGAGAATAATGAAAGAACTAAAACGAAGGGCCCCTAGGAGGGGAGGGAGAGATCTACATCAAGTCCCTCCGCTCCATAAGTGGAAGGGACGAAGAAAAGTTCAAAGAGGGAGAAAGAGGGTTGGGAAAGGAAAGATCTCCGAGGGCCATGGTTTAAAAGTGGAGTTATTTATGTTCCTGACATTAAAATTCAGGCCTTTTCATCCATATCTTGATTTTTTTTTTATTTTTTTTTAAATTGAACTTATAAGAAGATAAAGGAGTTAGTAAATGGATAGATTTAACGCAAACAAGCTAGCCACTGTTGTAGAAGGCAAATTGCTGTCATGCCATATTAAAAAAAGGACCGTATTATCTCTTGCTTTTAGATTAGGCTTTGTCATCGGTTGGGCCATGTGCCATCAGTCGACCACATGGTACGAGGCAATTGAGCAATGGTTTTCTCAAATTCCCACCAAATGAATGCTTAAGATTCACATGATTACTGACATCCTGTGACCAATTTCATACCGGTTTCGCCAATTCTTTTTTCTGTTTTTTTGTCTATATTGAAGTTTGTATCTGTGTCTATGTTTCATCAATCCGACCAGCCCCTTAATTATACCCACCAATTCAAGTCCCCGTCCGATCCCCACACGTCCGTGTCATGAGGGCCCGTACATTTGCTACCATAAATGTGACTATGATCTTCTACCATCTTAAACATTTTTCGAATGCAATTTATCATTCTATCGATTGCAAAAGGATATGGACAAGAGGATAAATCCATCTGCTTCATTTCCCAAAGGCATGTGGGTCACGAAGTAGGTTCTTGGCTTGTCATTTTTTGTCTGTAGCTTTCAATTAAATAGAAACATCAAAACTGTTTAATCTCAAACCAGTTTCGATAAGTGCAAGTATGCGAACTTGCTTGGGACAACAATTGACATCTCCAAAATCAGATAATGTGTACTCCAATTAAAAGGTTGGGGGCAATTTTTACTCTCATTAGGAGGAAATTAGGTTTTTTTTTTTTGGGTAAGGAATATGCACATTTGACAAGGTGATTAACAAACGAGTTGATTACCATAAGATTTTAGGATCCAAAAATTATTAACGTGTCGGGAGTACACTTGATTATGGACTTGACAACTCACAGTGCATGGTGCCAAATGGGGCTAAAGGCTAAATAGGGTGTGAATATGACAAACACATTGTAGTTATGAAACTCAACTCAACTAAAGCTCCTCCATCTCACGGTAGGCATCTAGCCTCATTCGGGTTTTTCACAACTCATAGACTCTATCATCATGAATAGATTAAAAGAGCCACTTTGATAATTAATATAGATTTGGATCAAAGTTTAGAGATTACAAAGAATATTTTTAAAAAATTTAGAGATGGGCTTTGTCTTTCATTTGAATTTCTTTAATCCACATACTCGTAAAGTAATTTGTCTTTTTCTTGGGAGCGGTTGGTGTCAACTATTGACAAGAAGGGAGGACAATTTGTCAGGTTCGAAAAAAACAAAAATGTATTTTTCTCTTCAATAATGTAAATGCCCTTGTTTGGTTTTCCACCTAGAATCACGAGCAGATCCGCACCGAAGTACAGCTAAAACTGTCGCCTACACGATATAAAATCTAAAGGGATAATTCCAATTTTGTCCAATTAATTAAATTAATTGCGCCACCAACACCAGTAATTTTCGACCAAAAATCAACATAATTCTTCGGTGAACGGAGATCGGAAAGTCCGGTCAAATTGATGATATGAACTACATTAGGACTAAAGTCATGGGACTTAATTGTACAGATTAGAAGTTACAGAACTTGATTGCACAATTCACATGAGAATAAGATCAAAAATAAAATTATCCCTAAGGAAAACTTAAATAACATGTAACTACTTACCAAGAAAATTCAACAATTCACTCTTGTACACAGCAATTATGCTTTTCCCCGTCGTATATACTAGACAAATTTTCTTATGACTATTGAAAGGGTGTGTGTGAAAAGAAAAATTAGATGTGCGGTGGAGAGAAAAAATACTTTAAAATTTGAGTCAATTTGGAACAAATAAATCTGATTGATTGTAAATTTGCAAAGATAAGGAGCAGGTTGAAATCCAATTTTGAAATTTGGAATGTTCATAAAATAATTTTTTGGACAACTTGGTGCATTATGAGATCTACTTTGTCAGCATATATTTAAGATATTACTTTGAAGTTATCTTGACCTTTTAAGTTGTGAATTTGTTAATTTATCATGACATATTATCATGGTTACTAAACTTAGTGGTGGAGCCTTCACATAGGTTGACCGGTAGTGATTGAAATGTTGCATCAATGATTATTCGTGAAAATTGACCATAAAGCTATATTGGAATTTTATACAAAAGTTTAGAATTAAGTTGATAAAACAAAAAAATTTATAACTAAATTTACATACATACAATAGGAATAAGACTGATAGGTAATTTTTCTTGAGTCATTTGGTCGTTTGTCCTAATACCAACAAGAATATATGGAAAGATTCTTTCCCACGAGCTATATCAAAATTTAAAAACAAAAAGACAAGGCTCAGAATTCACGTGCAGATCGAAAGAGACATCAACCAAAGGCAACATTCTAGCATCATGGGGGCAACAAATCAACAGAAAAAAGCCAACCTTTTGTATCTTCTCCCTTCCAATTTTTTATTTTTTATTATTTTTAACTTCACATCCATTGTGAATAATCCTCATTATCCAACAAAAGGAAAGCATAATTGCGTTTGACCGTGTATGTTCGTTCTAACGGTCGCAACGGGTTAAATGGAGGGGACAGACATCGCGTGTATATAAAGACCCTAGAATCGATTTTGAAATTGCAACTTTGATTCCAAGATCAATTTCAGAGTAAATAGGGTATGTTTCGGATTCCAAAAAAGTGAAAATCGATCTTGATAGGTAGGTTTCAAGTTTCTAGTGGAATTGAAACCTCCCTTAAAACCACTCACTCCTTAGTTGGTCATGCCATATTAACGAATTATTATTTATTTTGGATCAGGGTTTGTGACTTTTTGTGCATGTACGATTAGACCACATGGTACGAGGCAATCGAGCAATTCTTTTTGCAAAATTCCCATCGAATGAATGCTTAAGATTCACACAATTAATAGTATTTTATGATTAATTGCATACGCATGTCTCCAAATATTTTTGCATGTATATTATGCTAACAACTGTCTATACATCATCAATCCGACGAACCCCTTTATTACATCGACTGATTCAAGTTCCGGTGCGATCTATGTTGGTTGTTTGTTTGTAAAACAAATAAAATGTGTTTTTTCCTTGTCTCACATAGGAAAGTTGAGAAGAGATGAGTCACTTTATAAGTGTGAACTTCTAGTTTGTTCAAAAAAAAAAAAAAGAATGGATTGTGTGCACCACGTGCAATGTGTGATTATTAGGCACACTTAACACTTAGCACACTTGCAACTTAATTTGCACTAACTTGTTTTTTTTTTTTTTTTTGGTATGATTATCTCAGTAACCTTTGTTAGTAGAAATGTTGTATTTGTTCATTTGGTATTTTTGGAAATTATAAATTCATAATATTATTTAAAAATTATTTTTTTATTATTCCGAATTTTATCTTTTCAAAGATAACCTTTGAAGATATACGTGTTCAACTTGCAACTTAACTTAAAGGAATATCTTTTTCA
The DNA here is from genome assembly GCA_019915185.1 of Eucalyptus camaldulensis. Lineage (NCBI taxonomy): Eukaryota > Viridiplantae > Streptophyta > Magnoliopsida > Myrtales > Myrtaceae > Eucalyptus > Eucalyptus camaldulensis. The sequence goes on from JAHSVA010000005.1 coordinate 20,636,765, forward strand.
TTTTGCAATCTTCTTGAAGGGTTACCTATGTTAATTGAGACCGAGATAAATATGTCCATTTTGGCACGAATGCTAATACAGTCTTTTTGAGTCTTCTTTTGAAAATTACAGCTATCAATTCAATTGTTTCCTAAAGATACTCTAAAGAAATATTAGAATTACTTTTTAGTATTCTCAATCGAGACTTCATTATACCTTAAAGGAAATTTATCAATGACTATTAACAACTTTGTATGATAAATAATTCCTTAAAGAAAGTTATCATTCCTCAAAATCCGATTCCATTCTATTTAATTCGAAATTATATTTTACAACACCCACGTCCCCACACGTGGGTGTCGTGAGACCTCATGCTATTGCTAGTAGAAATGTGACTATGATCTTCTACCATCTTAGACAAATTTTTAAATGTGATTTCCATTCTATCGATTGCCAAGGGACATGGACAAGCGGTTAAACCCATCTGCTTCAGCTCCTAAAGTTTCGTGGGTCGTGTTCCATTGCAATGAAGTAGACCCTTTTCTTGTCATTTTGTTTGTATCTTTCAATTGAATAAAAAAATCGAAGCTGTTCATCTCAGACGAGTTTCGATAAGTTGTGACACCTAATTATTATATTATTCTATAGTACAAGTCCTTGATGACCTCCCGTCCAGCAGTGACATCTACTTTTCGGAAAAATTAAAAAGAAAGAGAAACATATGATTACATGAACTTGCGTGGGACAACATTGGTATCTCCGAAACCGGATAATGTATACTCCAATTAAAAGGTTAGGGGCTATTTGTACTCCCATAAGGAGGAAATTAGGTTTGGGAGATGCACATTTTATAGGATAATTAAGATAAAAGTTTATTACTATGAGATTTTAGGATCCAAAAGTTATTACTATATCATGAATACACCTGATTACGATTCCTATGAGCACATGGTCCACTGGTACCAAATGGGGCTATGGACCAATTTGTGGGGCTAGAGTGACCACATATAGCTATAGAACTTGACTCAGCCGAAGCTCGATGTAAGGGTCTAGCCTAATCTAAATTCGCCTAATCATTGGTTGAACAGTTTCAATTTGCGGGCTCTATTATCATGAATAGATTAAAAGAGCCAAGTCGATATTTTATATAAATCTAAATCAAAGTTTAGAGACTACAATAATATCATAAAAAGTTTAGAGATCAGCGTTTTTCTATCCATGTATTCGGGAAAGTAATATTTCTTTTATCTTAGTGGCCATTGACAAAAGGGGAGGACGGTTTGTCAAGTTCCAAAGAAACAAAATGTATTTTCTCTTCAATAATGCAAATGTACATGTAATGACACACTTGGTTTGGTTTTCCATCTAGAAGCACGAGAAGATCCGCTCCAAAGTACGGCTACAACCGTTGCCCACACGCTGTAAAAGTAAGGGGATAATTCCATTTTTGTCCTATAACTTAGATGAATTATGCAATCGAGACTTATAATTTTGGTCTGTAATTCAATATAGTCATTCGGCTACTAGACCAAAAAGTCCGGTCAAATTGATGATATAGGGTACATTGAACATTCGATTAAAGTTACATGACTTGATGTACATTTTAAAAGTTACATAACTTGATTTCATAAATCACTTAATTTATGATATCAAAAATTGAAATTATCCCTAAGAAAGATTTACAAAGCAAGCAACTAATTTCCAAGAAAATTCAACAATTTCACTTATGCACACAGCAACGGTGCTTTCTCCTCGTCATATATATCAAACATATTTTTCTTATGAGAATTATAAGGGCAAACGTGAAAAAAAAAAAAAAGCTGTGGATTAAGCTTCAAATTCAACCAGCCACGAAAAGATTTAGTTGTATTTTTCCCTCAATTGTCGCTTTTCTTGTCGAAATGTCTTAGCCCCTCTAAAAATCTTATCCATTGAAAACTCGATGATTTAAGATTTTGGCTATCATTTAATTGAACTCACTGAATTTGGGCTCGGAAATCTAACATGGCTCTCATGTAAAATATTGCATGAATTATTCAATTAGTTTGAAACCTATTATACATATATCGATTCAATTTTTAACTTTTTAGTTTTGCCAATATTGTGCCAAACCTTTGCACGAATTCCTATATAGTCCTTTCGATCAATTTGTTGGAAAATTGTTGATGTAATGGCTATGTGCGAGTTCGGTAAAAATTAATCGGAATGATTATATTGGAATTTTGCATAGAAATTTATACCTAAATTGGCTAAGCTGAAAAATTCATGAGTAATTAAGTAATTTTCCTTGAGATATATGGGCATTTGTCATGGTATGATTTTCGATACCAAGAATATATGAAAAGATTCTTTCCGAGGAACTACATTCATTATTATCCATTGCACTAGTGACATCTCCAATAAGAGTGAAAATTCCAAACAGAAAGACAAGGCTCCGAATGCACGTGCGGTCGAAAGAGACGTTTACCAAAGTCAACAATCTAACGGCATGGGACAACAAATCCACAGAAAAAACCCAACCTTCAGTATCTCCTCGCTTCCAAATTTGTGAACTTCATATCCATTGTAAGTAAATAATCCCCATTATCCAACAAAAGGAAAGCATAATCTTGTTGCCCGTGTGTATCCATTCAATTTAATGCTTGAATGGATTAGATGGAGGGGAGGAATACCATATATATATATGACTTTACCATATATGCAAAATAAATCATAGGTATATATATATTTTTTTTTGGGTAACACATTGGGATGACGAATTTCTTGGAAAATAAATGATCCGGAAAATATTTTTCTTAAAAAGTTCAATCAGAGTAATTAGTCAATGAAAAATGTGTTCATAGTCAACATACTTGGATAATCAAAAGAGGACGGTAACGCGTTTTTGGTCAAATCCCATTAGATCCGTTTTGGTTTTTCTTTGGGGGAGGAAAAGTCATTAAAGAGCATCTCTATTGAATTATCCGAATCTCACCGTAAATGCCCCGATTCCCAGAATCGCAAGCACAAGATATTCTCCTGCCTTTTCGGGTCAAACCCGAAACCCGCGTTCCGGGTTTACCCACCGTATTTTCCGGCGATCTTCCCTTTCGTTTCCAATTTTTATTTTTATTTTTATTTTTTTCCGCTGCGGAACAAAATACGGTTCCGAGCCGAGCGTCTACGCCCGTTGACCTCAAATTACGGTGCCGTTACGGAACGGAAACGACGACGACCGAAACAAGTCAACAGTCAACGGCCCTCGCCGCTACGCCGTTACTTCCTCCCCTCCCCGTGCCACGTTCCGTTGCGGAAGCGGCGCGTTTTTTAACGGAGCGGCGGGGTTTAAGCCGGGTTAACCTAACCGCGCCCTCCGGTCAAACCATCGCCTTCGCCTTCAACCTCACTGTCTCTCTCTCTCTCTCTAGAGCGCACAGTAGAGCGAGAGTGGTCGCAGCTGGTCCTGTCCGTCTGTTCTCCATTCAACTTTCTCTCTCTCTACGGAAAACCAACGGCATATTCTCTTTCTCTCTCTACCCGCGACATTTTACATCGGGGGACGTGGATTCCTCGTAACCCACCTTGGATTCCGGCAGAGATCGTCTCGAAGATCGCGAGCGCCGCACGCCCGGTCCTGCCCCGCTCCGAGGTCGTCGTCGTCGTGGTGTGAGATTTTGTCCTGAGTGAGGCGGAGCCAATGGGGGTGAAGATGATGAGGTGGCGGCCGTGGCCGCCCCCGGCGTCGAGGAAGTATGAGGCGAGGCTGGTGGTGAGGAGGCTGGAGGGGTGCGATCCGCCGCCGCCGGAGGAGGAGGAGGGGGGAGGGGCGAGGCTGGCGGTGGAGATCCGGTGGAAGGGGCCGAGGGCGGCCGCGCTGACGATGAGGCGGGTGGCCGTGAGGAGGAACTTCACGAGGGAGGCGCGCGTGGGGGAGGGCGGCGTCGTCGAGTGGGGCGGCGGCGGCGGCGGAGGCGCGGGGGAGGAGGCGGAGGAGGAGGAGTTCGCGGCGGTGTGCAGCCTCTCGGCGCACAGGGACCGCGCGTTCCATCCCTGGGAAGTCGCTTTCACCGTCTTCAACGTGAGCCGCCTTCTTTTTCCGATCACTTTTCACTGAATTTTTTTCTGGGTTACTCCCCTTTTCCGCTCCTTCAGCAAATGCTGGTGCTTTTCTTGATCGAGCCTTCGATGCTTTCGGAGATACATGTCTTTGCATCTCTTCACCGGATGCCGAAATCGGTCGTCCGACGATTCCGGTGGCCGATTGAATCGATTTCGTAGTTACTAAGGTTGCCGGAAAGTCAAAAAGTTATCTCCTTTCTCGAAAGTCAAAAGATTTCTGACAGCCGGAAAGTCTGAAAGTGGTCGCTGATGATCTTTCTTGCTTGAGATTGGAAAGTGAAGGTAGTCAAGATGATGATGGATCATAAAATTGGTGAACCTTTTTATCGGTGTAAATAATTAAATTACAGCTTAAATTGGTTGATATGGTCCTTTTCCATGGAAATGGCAGTTTTTTCCTTTCGAGCGTTTGCTACCGTGTGGCGTTATTCAGCTTGTTTCTCTCTCTTTGACTAAAATTTCTTTTTATTAGAATTTCATAAATGAGGTTGACCGGGCAAAGTTAATGTGGGGGGAAGATTTTGAATAAACTGTTTTGTCCAATTTGAATATTGGGTGTGACTTCTGAATTGGCTTGTGGCAATGCCTCGACTCTTTTTGCATTTTCGTTTTGTGATATTCATAGTAAATTTGAGAAATTCAGTTGTGTCGGAACTTAACTGTTGTGCAGGTAATTGATCAGCCCACGAAGAACAAAGATCGGGTTATTGGAGCAGCATCGTTGAACCTCGCCGAATTTGCTTGTGCGTCTGGGCAGAAAGAATTCGAGCTGAGTGTCCCTCTGGTTACTCCTGATGGAGCTACGAATTCGTCCTTATTGCTTTGTGTGAGTGCTGCTGCATATTCTCTCCCTGCCTCCAGTTTTATGCTATGGATAGACTTCTTCTTTCTGTAGAATTATCAGTCCTTCTTTGAGTTATTTGTGTGATGTCTAGAGCTTATGCTCCATGCAGATTGTTCTCAGGTTAGTAGAACTGCAGACTACCCAGGAAACAACTGGCATGGTGCAGACACGAATTGCACCTGTTGCATCTCCACCACAGTCAGCTGAAGCTGTGTCAGCGGGAAAAGATGAGCTTTCTGCTCTTAAAGCTGGTTTGAAAAAAGTGAAGATCTTCACTGAGTATGTTTCCACCAGAAGAACAAAGAAGGCTTGTCACAGGGAAGATGGCAGCGACGGAAGATTTTCTGGCCAGAGCGAGGATGGCGATTATAACTATACAGCCGACTCCAATTCCTTTAATGATACAGAGGAAGGAGAGTCAGATGCGAGTAAGGTAGAGTCCAGTTTTAGAAATTCATTCAGCTATGGCACACTGGCATATGCAAACTGTGCGGGAGGCTCATTTTACTCAAGTATGAGGATAAGTGCTGATGCTGAGGATTGGATTTACTATAGCAACCGCAAATCAGATGTCGGTTCCTCGCACATGGACGATTTCACTGCATTGGCTTTTGAGCAATCACAGTCACATAGTTCAAGGCGTGGTATTCTGTCTTGGAGGAAACGGAAACTGAGTTTCAGGTCTCCTAAAGCAAAGGGTGAGCCATTGCTAAAGAAGGCTTATGCTGAAGAAGGTGGAGATGACATTGATTTTGCCCGTCGTCAGCTTAGCTCAGATGAATCTCTCTCCTTTGGGGTATGAACTTGCTTTCTATTTGCGTTTCTTTGCTTGTGGATCGCATTCTTTTTTCATGCCAGTAGTCCTCGTCAACTAGTGTCTGTTCAGTGAGTTTCCTTGCTACAAATCTATTCACTGATGTAGTAACTAACTTGAACTCTTTTCTCAGTGGAGTAAAACAGATGAAGACTCATCTGGACATCGTTCTTCAGTTTCTGAATTTGGAGATGACAATTTTGCTGTTGGCACTTGGGAGCAAAAAGAAATCATAAGCCGTGATGGACATATGAAGCTCAAGACCCAGATTTTCTTTGCTTCTATTGACCAGCGAAGTGAGCGTGCAGCAGGGGAAAGTGCATGTACTGCTCTTGTTGCCGTGATAGCTGATTGGTTTCAAAACAATCGTGACTTGATGCCCATCAAATCCCAGTTTGATAGCCTGATCAGAGATGGATCGCTAGAATGGAGAAACTTGTGCAAGAATGAAATGTATCGGGAACGATTTCCGGACAAGCACTTTGATCTTGAAACGGTTCTTCAAGCCAAGATACGCCCTCTTTCTATGGATCCTGGGAAGTCATTCATTGGGTTTTTCCGTCCAGAATGTATGAAAGAGGGAAAGTTCCATGTTTTTGATGATGCGATGTCCTTTGATGATATCTGGGAACAGATCAGCAGCACAGGATCGCAAGCATGCAATGATGAAACTCAGTTGTACATTGTCAGTTGGAATGACCATTTTTTTGTCCTCAAGGTAGAGCCAGAAGCCTACTACATAATTGATACACTGGGAGAGAGACTCTATGAGGGTTGCACTCAGGCCTTTATCTTAAAATTCGACCACAGCACTACAATTCTCAAATTGCCGCCACCTGTCCAAACATCTGGTGATAACACAGCTGATCAGCAAAACTCGGTTCCTGTGCAACAAAAAAACGCTGAGCCTGAAAAAATCAAGCCCCAGGAGAATTTGGAAGTGACTGAAGTAGTAAAACTCGATCATGGAGAACCAACTGAAAGTCATGAGATGGAAGAGGTCCTATGCCAGGGGAAGGAGTCGTGTAAGGAGTATATTAAGAACTTCTTGGCTGCAATTCCTATAAGAGAACTGCAAGACGATTTGAGGAAAGGTCTGTTCGCGTCAACACCTCTTCATCACCGGTTACAGATTGAATTGCACTACACAAAGCTCTTACCATCGCTGGCCATAACTCCAGCAGATCAAATTGTCGAAACAGCACAAACTCTCGCTGCTACCAGCAGCAGCACAGATAGCCTAATGGAGACATGACTCTGTAGTGTGTGGTAAACCTTAATCCTAGCTATTATTGACTTGATTCTGTTGATATGCTTTGTGTCATAATGTGAAGTGGGTTTGACAATGTGAAAATTTTAGTTTTGAGAGCAAAAAGAGCTTGCTCATGTTTTGGACTTGTACAGAGAGATCCTTTGATCTGCGTCTGTGTTGAACTCAAATTTTAGATTGTCTGAAAGAGGTCTCATGTGAGGATCCGAACTTCTACATAATTCTGACTCAGTCCTATTTCCTGGCAACTTTCATGAAATTTTTCTTAATTGTTTTGTCCCTTTTCCTTCCCTGGGTCGCAGTGATTCTATTTTCATAAACTTTTAAAAGCTTTTTTGTGGGATTCTGAACTACATCATGCATCTCTCTCACCAATTGCAGCATTGAGGTTTATGTGAAGAGAACTTTGACCCGGATACACACCCAATAAAAATAAGATCAGAGTGTTTCCGGGGCGCTTTAGCGAATATGTTAAGAGCAATTCAAGGCACTGATTGCACGTATGTTTAAAAAGTTAGTTTCTCTGGAAGTTGAAAGTTCCTTTATTCATTAGTTCAGCACGGGCCTGGGAACATATGATAGCAGGAAAAAGAGGAATCTTTCTTGAAATCTTTTCATTTGAATGAGATCTAGTCAGCGTGTTGGAAGGAGTGACTGACTAAGAGTCATGGTGTCCCCAGGCTTACTCTATTAGATGGTCCCCAGGAGCACAAAGTCATGAGTTTGTGCCCATGGTGGTTTCACATGGCTGTAATGCATGACCAGCGAACGACATTTCATGTGGACTGTGGACCCGAACTTGAAAAGCTTTGTAGCATAAAGAGAGGGCATGATATAGGCAGGAGGATGGACATTCCTGGCTTCTGATTTCGAATTTCTCAACTAGAAGTCCTTTTGCACTGGTTTCTTGCAGTTAACCCGGCCCTTTCGACTCTCGAAAGCTCGGTATCAGTCTGACCCGGGTTCACTCCTTCCATCTGGTATAGCCTTATTAGATCCCTTCACAGAAACTGCTCGTTAATCAAGCAGAAACCCTTCGATGGAAGCTGCAAAGGGTTTTTGATTAATGGCCAGGATATAGGACCCTGCGATTCGTTTTATGATAAACCACAGCAAGTGACGAGTTCGCACAGCTCTAGCTTATGATAGGGGTGGCTCCTCATTCCCTTGTCTCGTTAGGGGAAAATTGTCCAAAAAGTCCTAAACCTATGGCACTTTTACTAATTCAGTCCTAAACCTTTTAACTTTGCCAATTGAGTCCTAAACTTTTTAACTTCTTGCTGATTAAGTCCATCCGGTCAATTTTTGGTCGGAAAATGCTAACGTAGACGCCGGCGGTGTCACGTAGGACTACCGGTGCTGACATGGATAATTTTTAATAATATTTTAATATTTTTTGATTTATTATTATTTTTCTGTTTTTTCCTTTTCTTTTTTTCTTTTTTCTTGGCCTTTTCCGGTGGTCAGTCACTGGCCATAGCTAGCCGGTTGGCCTCGCCCACCACAAGTGAGGCATAGCCAGGCGAGGGGAGCCCTTGCCCAGGCGTGGCCCGACAAGGGTCGCTTAGGCGAGGTCGACCCTCCCCTAGGCCAGGGTGGCCTCATCCTCATCGGGCGTCGGCCGGGCGATGCCGAGGCTCGCCCTCGCCCAAGCGTTGACCTCGCCCAAACCAGACCAGATCTGGCGAGGCCAGCCCTCGTCCCTGGCCGCGCGGGCATTGGCCACTAGCCACAGGCTAATGCTCGGCCGTGGGTGCCAGGGAGCCACCCCCGCTGTCGATGTGGATCTCGCTCAGCTTCACCCAAACGTTGAGGAACTCCTTGGCCTTCACCCCGCGGAGCTTGCGAATCCGGTGGGGTTCGACGTAGGCCGACACGACAGTGTCGTAAGAGACAACCATGTTGTCGGCCACCTTCTGCTCCGCCTTCTTGTGGTGCTTGAGCCACACCAGCCCCACGCCCTTGTCATAGCCGTACTCCTCGATCTCCTGGGATGCCGTGACGAGGCCGTTGGGAAGGCCGATCTCCGCCAGTAGGAGGTTTAGCTTCTTGCGGCAAATCTCGTCGCCGTGGTAGACCTTGGCCTTGGTCTTCATCTCAATCCGTGACGAGAGCCATCCTCGAGGAAGAAGAAGATGGAGATGACGGAGATGGCGGAGGTGGAAAAGGAGGTCGAGATGAGGTGGGGGGAAAGGGCTCCCCTCGTCAGGGCTCCTCCTCACCCAGCTAGGCCTCACCTGTGGAGGCGAGGCCAGCCGGCTAGCTGTGGCCGGTGGCCAGCCACCGGAAAAGACCAAGAAAAAAGCCAAAACGAAAATAAAAAATGGAAAAAACAAAAAAAAAAATCAAAAAAATATTTAAAAAATTATCCAGCGTCGGTAATCCTACATGGCACCGCCGACGTCCACGTTAGCATTTTCTGGCCAAAATTGGCCTGATGGACTGAATCGGCAAAAAGTTAAAAGGTTTAGGACTCAATTGGCAAAGTTAAAATGTTTAGGACTAAATTGATAAAAGTACAATAGATTTAGGACTTTTTGGATAATTTTCTCCCTCGTTAGGGCAATGCGTGCCGTCATTCAGGCTGTGGACAATTAGAATTAAAATGATGATTTCGCATAGTGACATTAATTTCAGACATTCTGATGTAAAAAAAAAAGAAAAAAAAAGTGAGACCTGAGTGTGGATGTCACCATATATGTGCCTAAAACAGCAGTGTGGACGCATCTGTGTTTTGCGACATGTCTGATCTGCTGATTGCGGTGTTGAATTACTTATTCAGTTGACGATACGATTACTTAGTAGTGAGGCAGACCCACTTACGCTTTAACAAATTTAAGTATTTTGAGTTTTACACTTCAAGATATCAGAGTACCTAATGAAAGCTTTTTATATGTTTGCCTAATTTTTTAAATTATGGTGGATGTAATTTTGTTATGTGTATGTTTTACGGAGTTAGGTTTTGCGCTTGTTGAACAAGAATCATCTTTGTAAATTTGGATAAGCATATTGTTATTCTAAAACTTGTCATGAAAGTATAATTAAGTTTTAAAACATTCAAAAAGTACAATTAAGTTATAAGACTTATCACAAAAGTTCAATTGAGTTATTAAACTTTAAAAAAATACAATCAAGCCATAAAACTTATTAAGTTTGTGTAATCAAATCATCTACTTTTTTTTTTTTTTGTGACCCAAGGAAACCTCGCACAGCCGACAGCTGGGAGTAAACCCCTGAGGAGGCACGTAGGAAACCATCACCCACGCATCCCGGGTAAATCGTCAAGTGTCTCCACCTGCCTCCCTACAACGCAAGTTGCAGGGGCTTCGAACTTCGACCTCCAGCGTGGAAGTCCTAGAGCCTACCAGCGGAGCCACCCTCGCGGGTGGTTAATCAAATCATCTATTAACTCCATCTAACCTGACAAAAGGAAAATACTAATAAGTTTTAGGACTTTATTACACCAATTTAATAAGTTTTAGAACTTAATTGCAACTTAACAAGTTTTAGAATTTGATTGCACTTTTTTTAAAGTTTTACGACTTGACTGCATTTTTGCAATAAGTTTTAGGACTTAATTGCATTTTTTAAAAGTGTAGGACTTAATTGTATTTCCATAACAAGTTTTAGGACTTTCGGTATACTTGTCCCTTATAATTTTGAGGATCTAAGAATATACTTTGGTTTATTTGTGATAATTTATGGTTAGTTGATATGCTTGATATCGATTTTTGGACTCAGCACGTTACACAAAAGTCAATTTTTAAACATGTGGTATTGGCTACCTTGATTATAACAAACCGAAATTGTGAGTGATAAAATCGTAATAAAACAAACATCGTAAATCAATTTGACATCAAAAGTGGTCATGGCAAGTTCAGTATATGCTTGAAAATACAACAAGAACATTGATTATGTGTTTAATTTCAATCAAACTACGAATTACTCTTGAGCTCAAAAAAATTCGTATGGCGCGGTTAGAACCCTTGAAAATTGAACATCCAATTTGGATTTGGATTCCGAGTGTCTGCTTGTTAAATATCCTACTAAGGAAAGTTTGACATCTTCAAAGCATTGCCTTTCCCGTGTAATGTGTAACTTGTGCATTGAAAATAGAAAAGATTTCCTCATAAAACATGATTAATAAGTGTTTGGGGCATCTGCTAAACAGAGCTTTTTGCATTTTAATTTATCTAATCAAATCGCAACACCAGATCACACATTCAAGTCGATTGAACCAACAAGTAATTAGATATGTTAAGATACATACGAATTGATTGCAAAATGATTGTTTCTTTCATTTGATGATTATTTAATCAATAAGACCTTTTTTTGATGTGTTTGATTTTAATTTTAAATTGTTTCTTTTGTGATTTCTAATAAGATGAATCATGAAAGTATATTTCGTAGATCACTTCAAATAGTTCTAGCGCAAAAATAATAATTCAAAAGTTTCAGAATTAAATTTTACTTCGTCCGATAGTTTTGAAACTTTTACCATCCCTTTACCCGATTTTAGAAGATTGTCAATAGAAAAACATTAAAATCTACTTCAAATAGTCAATTAAAAGGAAGTTAATAGAAGAGGCATGTTATAGGGGGAACAGTTATAAGAATCAATCGTTAAACAAGATTAACTATTGTCAATCTTAAACGGCTTAGGTTGATTTGAGTAGAATCACAATTAGGAGGTAGTTGATGTTCCAGACACTGGCAAGAGAGTCTGAACCACAATAGTTGCAATCACCTCTAGCTGTGGCCATTAATAACTGATCAATGGATTAGTCCAGTTAGGAAATGGACCTAAGAGAACTTGCCCAGGTCTGACCATAATTGAAAAGTTACAAATTTCTTTGTAGAATAACAGGGCAGGCATACGTATACAGGGTGGACGTGCTTATGATTAGCTTTATTTAAACAGTTTATTCATTATCAATCTCAAACGGCTTGGAAGAAAATCTTATATCTCAAGAGGATGTTCCGAAATGTCTTCTATGGGGATGGCCGCTCAACTTCACTTTGGTTTGATAACTGGCACCCTTGGGGTCTTCTAAACTTAATCTTTTCGGATTCACTTATCTATAGTTTCGGGCTTTCTAGGCAGGCAATAGTGGCAGATCTTTTTTCTGATGCTAAGTAGCCTCTCAAGACGGTACTGGAGTCGTGGGAGCACCCCCTCCCAAGCCTTTCTTAGGTCTCGGACTGCTTTTATTGGAGTGAGAATTCGTCGGGCCAGTTCACGGTTGCAACGGCTTGGGAGACCATTAGGCGGAAGAGGACTCCAGTCCTTTGTCATATGTTAGTCTAGAAAAATGCAATCACGCCACGATATCAAGTAAACCTTTGGCTTATAACCAAGTGCAGACTTCCCACCCAAGCCTTTCTCTTGTCTTATGGTAGAATTGAGAGTGGATTCTGCGCTTTTTGCAATGATATGCCTGATTCTATTGACCATCTATTTTTTAGTTGTCGTGTCACAGCCGGTGTTGCTTTCTTTTGGGCGGCCAGATGCAATCTGCCTTAGCATAACAAGTCTTGGGAGGAGAATTTCGTTGGGTCACCACCTTGCTATTGGGCAAAGATTTCTATAAATGCTTTGTCGGCTTTTCCGTTGGTGCTCTATGTCATATTATTTGGAACAACAGGAACAACATTCTTTTTAGAGAACAGCCACTTGCCGTTCCGGCTATGAAAAACCATATTTTTAAAGTGGTTAGAAGCATTTCCCTAAAGCACTTTTCAGTTATAATTTACCAAATAGTCTTACATTTCTTAAAAGCTCTTTGGGCTAAAAGTCTTTGTATTTGGCTAAAGGCTTTCCCAATGTTGAACCAAACGGGGCTAAAGATAAGGCTATCACATTCAGGAACGTTGATGATAATTTCAATAATAGAAAATTGTAGTGGAGCTGGGGCATTAACCCGATTATCTTCTCTAGGGACCCTTAATCACATTCTTCAGTTTAGCCGATGCTTGTAATTTGCTTCTCAATCCAAGGTTGTTGTTGTTTGCTGTGGAAGTTGTGGAGCCTCTCTCCTCCTTGGCTGAGGTTTCTTTTGTATTTGGTTGCCAGTTGTTCATGCCGTGCTAGTTTCTTCTTGTTTTTGCTCTTGTTGTAGTTTGGTTGCTGTGTGTTATTGATTTTACATCTCGGCATCCTTCCACTCATAATGATCTTATTATTTTGAGTGTAAATTTTGGTGCCTTGATCTTTTGTATAGTCGGTCATTGCTCATTATATTTATTATCTTTACCAAAAATAAAAAAAAATCTCAAACGGCTTAGGTTGATTTGATTAGACAGACAACTAGGAGGAATTTGATGTCCTAGACACCGGCAAGGGAGTCTGAACCACAATGGTTGCAATTTCCTCAGGCTCTGGCCACTAATAACCAGTCAATGCATTAGTCCATGGAGTAGTCCCGCTAGGAATTGGGCCTAGAAGAACTTGCCCAAGTCTTGCAAAATAAGAAGTTGCAAATTCTTTGTAAGAATAATAGGGTCACACATACAGGGTCGATGGGCTTACGATTAGGACCACATTGACAAAATTGTGAAACCGTTTCATGTGCTAGTTGAGAAACATCGACTGAATTTATATATCCTTAATTATTCCGGTCTATACCCTCTCTGCCTTGGAGCACTGAACCGTGTTTATAGTCCCTCGTACTCAGCTTGCAAATGCTCCTGGTGGAATGCAGCCCATGTACTTTCAAAGCCGGCATGACATGTGTGCTCTTTAATCAAGAGGCCTTGCGGATTAATCATAGATCTCGAACCAAGAGCACTCCTAGATTCATCCACTATAAGCTAGAGCAATCTCTATGTTTAATACACATTCTGTTTAAGACATCAGGAAAGTCCTCGTTCCAAAGTAGACAAGAGAGATGAATTAAGATGGTTGGGCGGAGGCTCTACAAATTCTCTTTTAAAACAGCTCATAGATTTCCACAGCAGTATTTTCTAACCTTAGAGATCCAACTCCGAAGCACCCCTAATCCCCTTTCTGGAGTCAGGCATCAGTTCAATGGCATAAGACAATGCCTTCGTGGTCTATGCCATCAGTCCAAGGACATGGGGAGCAACATTTCAGTGATTTATAGGAGGTTGTGGAGTGGAAAGAAAAACCCATGTATTATCCAACCCATACGTCCCAGAATTAGTTACCGTAATTGAACAGGTATTTGTGTCATAGAACTAATAATGCTTTAAATATAACTTTTACACAACAATGACAGGAATAATAAGAGAGACAGACAGTCAGCATAGCCTGACTGCAATCTAGACAGGATTTTAAACCTTCAACAATCACAATGCCAACTTATTGAACTCTATGCACAAAATATAAGTGTATTGTATTTCTAGGGACCAAGTAAATACTTACACAATTTCATCACTAGAAGATAGAAGTATCCACTCACACAATTCAAGGGACTCATCTTTGACCAACTAGCACAGATGAGATGCACACTTCATAGTCCACAACTATCCTTAAATCTCTGCCACAGATGAGCCAATCCCAATGTCGAAATTAAAGCCAATGCATGTAAGCTCTCGCTTGTCTCCATCGTACATCTTCATCTTCAGGGAATATGAACCCTGCATGCCAAACATGATTATCATAATATGTGAAATCCATGACACAATATTCCAGAAATATCCAGAACCGGAAAAAAGTCATGCTAGAAGGATAAACTAAGAATTTGCACAAACAGAACACACCTCCAGGACAGTGCCAGCAAGGACAACAAGCAGGAGACAAGGTTGGACAAAAAGAACAAAGAGAAGAAGAAGGAGAAGGAGAAGAAGAAGAAGAAGATAGCCTTAAATAAAGGAATAGTACAACATCAACTTAGAAGTCATATGCCGTTCAAGTCATGTCATGGTTTGGAGCAGTTGATATGACATTCTACTATATTGCAGAGGAAAAACCCAACATCGTAGCACCAAAACTGCAATAATCTATGAGATTTCATGAGGTTTTACCTATTTTTAAGATAATCAAGTTGTAAGTCAGGGGCATAGAATAAGTTACACCAGCTATATTGACACTTTCGACAACATCACCATACTTCAAGAATTAAATTACAAGAGAAACCATCAAACAATTTCAGTGAATATCTTTGCCAAGATTTACTTGCACGAGGACCCAGACGTATTATCAAACTGAACATACAAAAGTTGGAAGAATATACTATCCAGATATGAGAAGAACGGAAAATATCAATGCATCAATGATACTGTCTGATCAAATGGCAACACTGCACCGTATATGTTAGTCTAACATTGACTAAGGTTCTTTGAACAGAAGAAAACCACTGTAAAAATCCTGGCAAGAACAAACCACCACAGGCTGTCAATAAGAAAGTTCTGGAGATGAGCAGCTGGAGTAGCTACAGGATATTGTTTCCTTACCACAGAGAATTCTTGCAATCAAAGATTTCTACCAGAATTCTAATCATGGAGTACCACTCGAAAGTAGTAAGATAAAAAAAAAAAAAAAAAACTAAAAACGGATCTTCATTGGACGAAAAAGAAAAGGTGTGTTAAGGGAACAGTATAAAACTAAGCAAGGAGAACTTGTAAATGGTGACAGCAATGTTGCACAAACTGAGAAGTTCTTAATCTCATTTCCACCTCTTTACGTCAAATAACCAAGCAACACTTCAACAAAAATGAGACAATGTAATATGAAAAAAACATATCAAGCGAGCTGGATTGAGATCATTAGCTATTGCACATCAGAGCAAGATTTGCAATTACGCCCCTCTTCTACATTATAATGCAAAACAGTTGTAAAGCACGCAAATAAAGTTTCTGGGATTTAAATCTCATGAAAATCATCAAAGTGTAAGCTTACTGGTGGAGTGTATCCTGGCAGGACTTGAGAATGAGCAACCACAAAATCCCCCGTTGTTACGGGGCAAGAAGTCTCAGAGCAAAGGTCATGGGTCTCGGTGTGAATGTGCCACCCAAAGTATGAAACATCAATAACCAGTTTCCCTCCAGGGATTGCTAAACCTGCAAAGACAACCCCCAAGCAACGGTAACACAGAGCACAACATGCATGTTGCCCAACATATATCTCGACAAAGTATCAAATTTCCCAACTTTTTCTTTTGGGTCAGAATCAAATCTCCTAACTTGACCGTGCCTTATTTGAAACAAGGGGTATTGACACCATGGACAAAGGAAAGTGAACAGGAAACAAGAAACTACCCGTTGATGCAGAGATGCTGAACGTGGCCGTCTTGCCTCTCACAACCGGATAAGGCGAAATCTCAACCCCTGTCACCTTCACATCATATTCAGTGTTCTTATCTGCATCACACACAACAAACCCATTACCCAAAAGGGGGAAAAAATCAACCCTCTTGAGCATATATGCACACTTCACCGCTTGCAACACCAAACATCTAAGCCACCGCAAACTACAATATCTCTTAAATTAATCTATGCAACAAATCAAGCACCAAAATTTATGAAACTCCGACCGAGTCCTCATCGCAGAAAATCAACAAAATTCTTTCGAACCCATCAGGGAAACTGACCGCAGTAGCTGACTTCGGTGGTGGTGGCCCGAGCCAGGGACGCGATCGCGCAGAGCGCCAGCACGATCAGCTCCGACTTCACCATCCTCGCGCACCCACTTCGCTTCTCCGGTCTGCCGAAGCAAAATTATCAACAGAATCGCAGAAATTTCAGATATTGCAGAGAACCCAGACCCAATTCGAACGAATACGATTTGATAATCGGATCGCGAGAGATTCTTTCACCAACCTGCGGATTGGGATTCTGCTCGAGCAAATTGCCCGTCGGAATCGAACGAGGCTGTTGTCTGAATCGAGGAACAGGATCGGAAGTCGTCGGTTCTTGCCGTGATCCTTTTTCGGTTTTATTCTCCGTCGCAGTATTATCTGACTTCAGGAATTTTTCTTTTTTGTTTTTGGCTTGACATGAGAGCTTTCGAAATTATATTGCAAATGAGTCCTCCGACTTCCCTGTATTTGCATTTTTCATCCAACCACTTCTATTCTATGCTTTCTTGCGGTTGAATTATATGGTTCATTGGACCGAGCAGAGGATAAAGACGCAAAAATTATCTTGGGTGAGAGACTCCGCATTATCCTTCTATTTCTTCTCTATCATGAAGACAAAAATAGATAGGGAATTAAGAAATCTCACAATAATGAAAGTAGATACTATGCTACGATTTTGATTCTGGCAATAACTTTCCGTGTCTGGAGTAAATGATAGTTAAATGCCCACAGCTAAATTAACAGCACCGTTCTCAATCACAGGTTAATCAAGTTCCCCTGGTTGAGGACAATTCCGTACTTATTTCACCTAATGTAGAATGTCACAAGATTATCGCATGTGGATATTTCTTGAATTTTTGCAGCTAATATTATGTTAGGCTGTCAGTGAGACTACGCAAGAATCTCGCCGGAGTTGAGTTCTCCCCGGTGAGAAAGAATTGATGACGGGTGGGAGCCTCTCAAACATCTTGTTGATTTAATAATCTCGTTTACATAGGATGTTTTGATTTTATACAGGATTTAGATATCTATCTTTGCCTAAATTCACTTGTTTTAGGCCTATTTTCCCAGGTGAACTCTCACTTTAGGGCCCGTAAATATCGGACTCAGAAACAATTGTTTTATGAGCTTCGATGAAGTATAAATACTAATCATCGAGTTTGGCGTTTAATTCTCTTTTTCTCTATCTCTTTAGTTCCTCCTTCCTCTTCCTTCTATTTGATTTTCCTGCCCAGATTACCGTTCTAAACCTATCTTTCCACGTGCCTCCATTCATCATTATTAGAGATGTCAGAACTAAATCAAAAATTGAACCAGAACCCAACCAATTTTTCATCATTTTCGATTTGAATAATGAATTATTATTATTATTTTTATTTCGTTCGGGTAGTTTTGGTTTGGTTCAGAACTGAACTATAGTCCATTCTCTCGATATTACAATATTTACACGATTGCTCTTTTTTGTCACTAAACCTCTTGTTAATATTACAAATAAGAAAATAAATAAATAAAAACTGAGGAGTCACCGTTTGATTTTAAGATAATTCATACTCAAATAGTTTAGTTCGGATTTCATGAAAACTTGAACCAAACTGTTAATATCATTCATTGTACCAAATGACAAACATTACTAGTATAAATATGAGAGATACATAAATAAAAGGTTCAACGTGGAACGAGTTAAAAGGAGGAATGGAGAATAGATCTCGAGACCTTTAGCTAGTTCCAGTTTGTTTTAACGCAAACTCAACATGAAACTTAAGATAAAGCGATAACCACTTTCAAGAACACAAGTTTGTACGAGGCAATATTGAGGTATATAAGACGATGTTTGAACTGCTCATGTTCTAGATACGATGAAGCCCTAAGCGGAAGCCTCAACATATTAAATAGGTTAGGTGTCAAATTTTAAATATGTGACTTTGAATACAAGGATAGACTTAAGTGCAATGTCATTTACTAGGAACATTTTGAACTATGAAGAGACAATGCGGATTACATTTCATATCTCAACAACTCTCCCAAGGGCATCGTCAGGAAAGTTGACAGAAAAAGAATGAATTACTAGGATTGATTAGGTGCTTATTATTATTTAATTTCAATATTGCTTGAACTGAAATGCTTGAGACTTGATAAACATTCCTAGGAAGTTTGAGACTGACAGATGAGCTACCTCATAACTAACAAAATTCGGGTTGACCAACATAAAAAAGGACACTAACCGATAAGTCATTGACTTGTTCTTTACTGCTCCGTAGATGGTTGGGAATATCTAACATTGTAAAAAATCTTAATCTTTCTAGGTTAAAAATACTTTCCTAAAATTGATTATTTGTATTGATTGAAATAATAAGTCAATAAAAAATATTTTCACCATTAATAATAATTTATGTCTAAACACATTTTTAGACAATGGAATTATTTCTTTTTCTCACACGATCTGGCACTCTTTTTTAGAATTTTTTTTAATTATTTATTTTTCATAATTGACTCGGCTCACTATTTCGTTGGAAATAAAGATGTATATGTGGACGCTAGGTAATTAACTGAAGAGTGAAGATTCATGAGCTGTGTGTACCTCGAAATCTGGATCAAATCACTAGTCAGTGTCCGCGTTTCTGGTAGTCTCGAATTGAAGGATGCCGACATGTGATCCCAGCATGTTTCTATGAAGTACGAGCGAAGGGTGATGAGACGGTATTCTAGTCTCCCCAGTGACACCAATTCGACATATCCCAAGTCTCAAACTCAGTCAAATTGGGTTGGTCACGTCCATGGATTGTTATAGTGACAGATGAGAGGTCCTGCTACCCTGAACTATGCTAGCATAGGTGAGACGCGATTGTGCCAGCGGCGTACGCTGATGTGGTTGTCTTAAGCGGTATTTTTGAGTAGATTGAATATTTTGAATCTCACGTCACTCGTGTTTATGAATTGTTGTATATTAATAAAAGAAAAATCTCATGTGACTTTTAATTAACATGATAGGCTACGATGAGTTTGCCTACAAATGAAATGTAAATCTAGTAGTTTGATTTCATGTTAAACTCGTATACGAGTCAAATTGCCATTACAAGTAGCGAGTTCTAACGCAAAAACAGAAATTCTTATAAGTGGGAGCTAACATTAATCGCATAATATTAGAGTTTGTCTTTACAGAGTCTATAAAATATATAGCCAATGCTAGATTGCCAAATTCATTTACACGATCTTATTATTATATCTGGCGTAGCACATATTGATTACAGTAATAATGTGGTTGGGTAGTTAAAGTAGGCTAGAATTAATAGTGACCCGTGATAGATGAAATGGTTAGAACAAACATTATAGTTAAGCTATGGTCCTCTTTCCTATCCTAAGATTGAAGCACTTCAGTTTATCCATCGAAATCATCTAAAGGAGGAGGAAAGGGGGACCTGGCCTAGAAATTTGTACGCTCGTGTTGGGGTTGATCAGTTCAATTGAAAATATCACCAACCATGGCTCGATCAAGTATAAATTTGCAACACAATTTCTAGGTACTCCAAATCTACATTTGGATCTACAGTTGTTAAATTTTAACATGTGGCATCAGAGCCACTTGTACATTGGTTTAGAATTCAATTGATACTTAATCTTGATGAGAATTCATGCATAGTGCTTATGTTGCAATGTCTATTAGCTGAAAATTTAGATATGAAATTCAATATTTTTGTGTACTTAACTTTGAAATTGATGTAGGGCTATTTCTAATCACAGCATGTTGAATAAATTTTGTACATTCCATGCCCTAAATTGGCCTTAATATACGCTGAATTGCATATTAAATCGAGTTATTGCACTCTTAAGCGAAGATCTTCTTACTACAATTCCGCAGCAGAATCTTGTGAACCATCATCGATCGGAGTAGGAAGATCAGCTGTTCCGTCTGTTCATTCGCTTTTGTAATAGGAATTGTAGCAACTATTTTAGAAGGAACAATCCAATGAATATAGACACAACTTGATTTGACTTAGAAGTCTCAATAAAGGGAGATGTTCAAACTTCAGCAACATCGAACTCCAAATGCATAAAATCAACGATCTTACTACCACAAGTAGGACAGTAGAACCTGCCAACTTTTGACCTTTTAGGATACCCAATAAAGAAGCAAGGAGTAGTAGTTTTAGGATCAGCCCTTTTTCTCATATGGGTTACAGATGTTACCACAGTAGACAACCCCAAACAAGAAAATGGTTGAGAGAAGGTTTTCTTTCGGTCCAGATTTCTCAAGTCGTTTTAGGTATGGATTTGCTAGGGACTTCGTTCAGGGTATACAGAGCAGTCATAAGAGCATCATCCCACTGATGATCTGGTAGGTTACACCTACTCATCATGCTCCTCACCATATCGATAAGAGTGCAATCCCGCCTTTGGCCGCACGATTTTGTGGATGATTATATGTCATGTTCTTATGGGGCAACAATCTAACAATTTTGCAAGTACTTGGCAAACGGCTTGATTTTCTGCCTGGTTGCATCATGTTTGCCATGGTACTCACCACCGTGGCCAGCAAAGGCGTGGTAATGATCACTATTGTGGTATGGAAGGTCCCAAAGCTGCCATAAAGAAAGTTATCAAGTGCTTCTTTCGCAACAAGAAAGGACACTAAAGAAAGACTGCTTTGAATCACAAGTCTTGATTAGCTAAAAAGGTAATTCAAAAGGAAAAAGATAAACTTTAGTTTGTTTTGCGGCCAATTTTAGTGGACGCGTCTTCTGATTCTTACTAAATTGATAGCGGCGATTCTATCCATGATGCAATCTCACCATGGTTCAAAAGCATAAGGAGACCAGATCAGTTTGACCAAACTTAAAGTTGCGAATAAATGAGAAGCTACTGACGAGTCAATATGTGTTGTTAGGTTGATTTGAGAGTATGGTTTTGAACTTGCTCTAAAAAACACCTTTTACGTTCCTTCTTTTACAAGAAACTTGCTTTCTATTCCAGTGTTCGACATGTCTGGTTTTTCATTTACTTTTGGTGATTTAGCGGATTGTCTTCTGATTCTTAGTGAATTGAATCTTAAAATTTTCAAAAATTGTAATTAAGTTTTAAAACTCATCAAATTAATACAATTAAGTAATTCCAATAATTACGTTTTTTGAAAATTTTAGAATTTGATTGCATTTTCTTGACCAGTTTCAAAACTCAATTGTATATTCGTGATAAATTTTAAGACTTTTGATGCACTTATGGCAATCTCATTGTAGGAGTTTAGAAGCATGAAGAAACCAAATCAGTCTAGCTTAAAGTTGTGAATAATTGAGAAGCTGCTCACGAATTGATAGGTGTTATTTGGTTGACTTAAGAGTCTGGACTTGAACTTGTTTCAGAAAACACCTTTTTTTTCCTTCTTTTACAAGAAATTTGCTTTCTACTCCAGCGTTGGACAAAATCTGGTTATCATTTGCTTTTGGTGATTGTAGAGTTCAGACATCTTTGAATTGTACAGTTGTTGGATCTGGTGCTTTATGCAATGGTTTATATCAGCCGTGTTTGGCTTCGAATCATGTTCAAGAACCTTTCTCAGTTGAATCTTCTGTCCCGAAAAGATCTTTGTCAAATGGGAAGTCCACTTTGTATAATCCATGACAGAGTTTCTGAACAAAATACCCTTTAGGCTACAGCAACTTGGTGCTGCATCTACATCCATATACTCTAAGAAAATTTGAATCTGATACAAGGAGATGTCTGCAAAATGAGCTGGAAAAGAAAGGAAGACTTGAAGAAAATTGCTATCTTTATAGAAGAAGCTCTAGAGATCCAAAAGAATATGAGGCTAATTATACAAGTACAACCGCGGTCTAAGCAGGAAAAAAAACAAGAACAAATATCCCTATATAGAAGAAGAGGAGCATGAGTTCATTTACAGTAGAACCAATTCATCCAAAAACATGATCAATTCAGAATCCTATACCCTTCTTTCATAAGGATCTATATGTGATTCAATCTCTCCTAATTGCAAGCGGAACCACCTCCGCGAGTGGAGTCGAGAGCGGAGTCGGCAGAGGCGACGTCCTACACACCGGGCACGTCGGGTGCAGGCGCAGCCACGGGTCGATGCACTTCTGGTGAAACAAGTGGCCGCAGTCGGGCAACGCCCGGAGCATGTCGGTGTCCTTGTAATCTGCCAAGCAGACTGAGCAGCAGCTCGCGGTGGAGCCCTTCTTCTCGAGCTTCGCCTCCGAGTAGAGCAGCTTCGGGTAGCCCGTGATGGTGGCCTCGTCGAGGCCCTGCTCCGCGAGGCCCTGCTCCACCACGACCACGACTCGCTCCTGATCGGCGGCGGGGGGTGGCCGGTGCAGGCGCCGAACCCTCCGGCTGGCGAAGGCGGAGGAGGCGGACGCACCCTGGAGGTTCCGTGCGCAGAAGTAGGAGGCCAGCGTTATGGTGGTGATGAGGAGGAGGACCCCGACGGAGACCCCAATGCCGTACCCGAGTCCCCCGATGTTGTGGCCGCCGAGGACTCCGCCCGAGTCGGGGGCGGTCGCGTTCATCTCCTCAAGCAGCCTGTACTCCAATGGCGAATCCCGTGGCGAGATCGGTTTGAGGTGCGTGGGTGTCAGCCATGGCCACGGCACGAAGCAAGGGCTTTACTTCGGGGATCAAGGATTCCAAAGTCAATGGTTACAACATGTAGCGATGGAGATTGGCTTGAGGGAGAGAGAGAGAGCTTTAATTAAGGGAAGATGTATTTGAGCGATGCGTATATGAATATAAAAATGTTAAAAAGCCTAATCGCTTCGAAAGGAGAACTTGGCTGAATACAAAATGGAAGATCTAGTAAGGGTTTTCTCTCATTACTTTTTTGGTGTGGTGCGTCAACGCATTGAACGTGTCGTTTGCAAAGCCTATTCTATTGCGCGAAGTGGGATTAGATGCATCAGAAAAGTTGTGGTGACGTGAATGGTTCTTTGGTGATTTTTTTTATTTTTTTCCAAAATCTGTCATCAGCTCTCCATCCCTGATGTGTCAACTTGGATTGCTTAATTTTAGAATTATGGGGTTTGGATCTCTGAGAAAAGGCAATCTCCCCCGTCGCTTGCGATTCGAGCCAGCCCCGACAGACAACGTGCCAAGGCCGACCCTAAGTGAGCTTTGCTCTCTACATCCCTCTCTCTATCTCTTCTTTGCCACAGCCGGGCTCGACGAACAAAGAGTCGAGCTGGACGCCGTGATTGAGTTCAACCAGATCTTGGTTGCGGTGTGGTCGGGCTTGATCAGACTTAGGTTAAACACTCGATGCGCGCCGGAGCTCGACTAATCCGCATTGAGCTCGATGCCGACAAGGTCATGATGTTAACTACTCATGTTTGCTCTACCGGATCTGGGTTTCTGAGCAATGGGTTGGGGGGTTGTTTCAGGTTTAGGATAAGTTAGTTTTCATTAGGATTGATTTTGAAATGGTGGGAGGGATGAAGATGCAAGCGGAGTGGTGAATATCCGAACGTCATTGTAGAATTTCAAAATTGAAGATGAAAGAAAACAAAATAGATGACTTTTGTTTTTCTATATATTCCAATATTCATTGTAATTATCTTTACCAAAAAAAAAAAAAGAATATTCATTGTAATTATGACAAAATCCCGTGACAAAATCCGAAAAGAAAGTGGGAACGGCTAACTTTCCATCGTCACTCGATGGAAGGGTGGTTACCTACTACTTTAATCAACTCGTTGCAAGGGTGATTGTTTTTTTTAAGGTTACGTGCACGACATCACAAGCTCATGCATGGCTGCTTGTAGCAAACGGCGACACAAATGTGCCCGTCGTGATGTGGTTGGCGTGGAGTTTGGAAAATAATTTTTTTTTTTTTGCCACTTTTTACTCTCTTTTTTCCCCCTTTAATATGCAGTTACCTTCGTCGGGGGTTTGTTAAGTTTCTTTACCAGGTAATAATATGAATGATTTCTGAACTTTAGTTTAATATACAATGCAGTCCTTAAATTTTAAATTCGTTCAATATGACCATATAGTACCAAAGCTATTTTAAAATGTTCAAAGTAATCATTTTATTAATTTAATATAAGGAATAATATTTAACATTTTCATATAGTCAACGGGCTAAATTGAATATGTATGAAAGGTTCAGAGATTACATTGAACAAAGTAAGAGTTCATAGACCACATTGTATATTGAATTAAAATTCAGTAATCATTTGTCATTCTCTCTCTCTCTTATAAATATTTTATCATAGAATCTAATGACCATGTCAAGGTTGCCAATAAGGTGATTTAAGAAGATTTGTTATGCTCGATAGGTCTTAGTAGAACTGAGAAACTATCGACGTGTTGGACTATTGGAAAAATCCTCTTATCCAAAAGATAAATTTGTAGATCTACTAATTGAATTTGATGATGAAAAAATATGTTTAATTCACTTATATGTATCTTGAAGGGTTTAAATGTTCTGCATGATATTTAAGCAAGCTTGGTCTATAAAATCAAGGGTTAATACCTCGAAAAACCCCAAACTGTTATACCTGTGGCAAATTTACCAAAAATTATTATTTTTTTTTACCATGAAAAATCGCAAATTGGTATACTTGTGACAAATTTGTTGCGGCTAACCATAAAAAAAAGAAAATCATAAACTGGGACATTTATGATAAATTTATCTCAAACTAATTTATTCGATCGCAAAAAACCGCAAACCAGTAAATTTGTGATAAATATACCCCTTACTAAATTGGATTAATACCACAAAAAAATCACAACAATTGTAAACTGTGATATGGAGCGTAAAATCCCAAATTGTCACGTGTCATTTAACTTAATAATTTAATAATAAAATTTAATGAAAATTAACAGAGGGTAAATTTGTCACAAGTGTACCAATATTAGGTAAATTTTTCATAGATTTACCAGTTTGGGGGGGTTTTTAGGGTATTAACTCTAAAATCAAAATGAATGATGTTTTGTTGGCACTAATAAAAGTTATACAAAAAACAGGGTAGTTGTGTAAGGTCCGTTTGATAAGGCTCTTGTTCTGAGGATTAATTTCTTTTTAGAAAGAGTTTTTTTTTTCTATTTCTATTCTCTAGAACAATTTTTGATAACTACATAAAATTTATATTCTCAGAATATATAAAGAACATGAATGCGTTTGGTACAAATCATAATTTTTTTTTATAACTTTGTATGTCTTTTAATTTTTAAATAATATTTAAGAATTTTTCTTTTCTTTTCTTCGCTGGTAGCCATTGGCACTGATTGATGGCCGGGGTGGATGAGGGCGAGGTGGCCAAAAGTGGCAAGAAAGAAGAAAAAAAGAGAAAAAAAGAAAAGAACAAATAGATTTATTTCTAGAAATTATTTTTGGGAATAAGAAGTTACTTTTTTTACTTCTTAATTCTATTCTAAGTTTATCCCTCGATCAATTTTTTTATTTTGGGAAATAGAAAAATTAATTGACATTACAATATATATAGGAGAACAAAAGGATAGAAAAACAAAGAAAGAGAAACATTAACAATCAAGCCCATAATGTGTTGAAAAGCCTAGGCTAGCAAATCAAGACTTGCTTGGCATGGCCGATGCAGCGGCGGTCAACACGGAATAAAAGCTCCGATATAGGTGGTGGCGGCGGGGCAAAAAGATAAAACAAAAAAGAAAATCAGTCCCGATCATTAAAGATTGTAAGTGTCGGTATCTCAAAATCTCACATTGACGAGTTGCGCAGGTCAAATTTCCTACAAAACTTTACAACCTTATATTTCCAACATGAAACATACCTCCCTCAATTTAATAATCACGTATAATCAGAAATGGTTTAATGTAATTCCTCATGGTCTTTGAAGAGAATGATACATTTTTTTTTTGGGAAAAGTATTAAAAAGCTCTAAACTTATTATATTAGTATTGATTCAATCTTAAATATTTCAATTATACCAATTTAGTCATAACATTTTTGCATTGAGACTAATTTAGTTCATCTGACTAAATATTATTAAAAAAAGTCCATGTAATGCGCCAGTTGTGTCATGTGGGACGTCTTGTGTCAATGTCAACGATTCCCAACCTAAATTGGCTCGATAAATTGAATTGGTACCAATGCGAGATTACTTTAAAACTCAATTGTCCCAATTAAAAATGTGGTTTAGAATTCAATTAGTACAAATGTAATAAGTTTAATAATTTTTTTGAAAAAATTATACAAAAATTTCTAAATCTATTGTACTTTTATCAATTTAGTCATAAATTTTTAAATTTTTCCAATTAAGTATTAAATCTTTTAACAATTTGTTAATTAAGTCTATCTAGCTAATTTTTGTCAAGAAATCGCTAACGTGGACATTAACCATTCTACTTGGCATAGGCATTGGTGATGTGAACATTGTGAAATAATGTTTTAATATTTTTGAATTTTTTCATTAATTTTTCTTTTCTTTTTCTTACTTTTTTTATTTTTAACTTAAGGTTTAAAGGTCGGTGAGGGCTTGGACGCCACAGATCAATGTAGTAATTTTGTTGCATAAATTGGCCGGATGGACTGAATTGAGGCTAATACGAAAATATCTAGGATTGAATTGACTTGGTTGAAAATTTTAGAATATAGTTGATATCAATGCAACCGATTTATCACATTTATTTTATTTTATTTGCGCTTGTCCAGTCCTCAATGAACATACCGGGCCAGAATCTGTGAAATATGGGCCCGTACTGTGCGGCCCAAATGCAGGCCCACCTAGGTTCGACCGTCGTCGTCGTCCTCTCCATCCCAGGCGCTTTCACTTCAAGACAAAGACCAGACCAGAGCAGGACAGCGAAAATCTAGAAACTTGCAAGAGCAGCGTTGACCTCGGCCGGAGATCGAAAGCGAGACCCGACCATCCACCCCATGGCGCCGCTCCCCAGCCTCCTGGCGAGCGCCCTGCTGGCCCTCGCCGCCGCCGCGTCGCCGTCGTGGCTGGCGGCCGTCCGGTCGAGCGACACGAACGGCGCGTACACGCCGTGCGCGGACACCACCGTGCAGCGATCGGACGGATTCAGCTTCGCCATAGCGTTCGCCGCGAGGACCTCCTTCTTCTTCAACAGCACCCAGCAGCTCTCCCCCTGCGACAGCAGGCTCTCCCTCTCCTCCTCCGGCTCCCAGATCGCCGTCTTCCGCCCCAAGGTCGACGAGATCTCCCTCCTCACCATCAACACCTCCTCCTTCTCCCCGGTCAGTCGCATCCTCCCTCTCTTATCTACTTATGTTGTTAGAAATCTACGTCAGCGGAAGCGGTTTCGTTGCGGGTTTTGCCGTTTGCTTTAGTTAGTCGGTGTCATCGGTTAAGTGGGCGTGATTGCTGAAAGAGCTGTGGAAATTTGAAGTCTTTGGCCGTCTGATTTGCGCTAGCATTGCATTTCATGATAGAAAGTTTTGTGCTTGCTTCTGCATATGCTTCTCTCTAGTTTTTTTCCTCCCTAGGCGTTTGAAGATTCGAGGGATTCGGTAGCTGGATCTTGCTTTAAAGGGCTCTTAATTGGAAGTTTATCCAGATCATTTGAAATTCATGCACCTGCGCTCGCTGACATACGCCCGTGCGCACACAGATAGGACAGAGTTTGGAATGATTTTACCATAACTTTGTGGTTTTCATGGTTTGTTGTCTGAAAATATGTTTGGTTTAAGTTTGTGTAACTATATTGTGCTCGAACTTAGTGTTGATAACCACATGCTTCTCTCGGTGTCTACCCAATCGAAAATATTATCTTAATTAGGCTTCTCTGTTGATTATGCATCTTGAGTCCTGATCCAGTTTAGAGAGATTGGACGACATGAGGGTGGATTTTGTGGCCCATGTCTTGTTTCTCTCTCTATTGAAATCTATCAGGTCTGCATCTTCTCAGGGTGATAGCATTTCTTATAATTTAGGAACCCGCAGGGAATATGATTTTCGTATTAAGCTTCTTCTCTAATTTTTATGGTATATTGTGTCCTTAAATGCTTTGTGATCCTTCAGACTCTTTCTTGGTCTTTTGTTTAAGATGAGGATAACAAGCCCTTTCTAGGTTAGGACCAAAGTTCATCCTTTCATCATTCCTCGTTGTAGACTCAATTTGTGGTGTTTTCTTGCTTTTTACTTGGAAAAAAAATCTGGTATAAGATGAATGACTATGAATGACTATGAATGACTAACTCCTTAGATTGGAGCTTAAGAATCCTTTTTAACTTTGTGGATAGGTAGTTTGCTTGGCTTTTATATACTGAATTTGTCATTACCTTGACAAACCACTATAAAGGAAGAAACTGGGGACTCTTGTTCTGGATATGTGATGTTCTTTCAAACCGTGTCAAAGATGCAGGGTGAAAGTAACGTCTTTGAAATTTTTTTGACAGGAGGTTACAAGTACTCTGAAACTGTACAAAACTACTTGACTACATAAAGCGTATATTTATGCACATTACCACCAACCACAAGTGCCATACTTCAGTGATTGATTGGTTATCTGTTTACAGTTTTCTCCTAGCGAGCAATTGCTACCATTTCTTCACTCTCCATTGATTTTTAATATTATAAATTTGGTCAATAAGTTTGTCCATTTCAGACAAACAGTTACTTGAAGTGCCAGAATTTGAACTTCTCTTTCGCTATCTTTTGGTATCATCAACCTTTTGCGTGTCTTGAGGCAAAATCTAAAATTGCACATGCTATATGATGCATACGATTTCTGATAAATTGTTTTCTTCACAGGACACTAGTGGTGGCTACATGGTTGCATTTGCTGGTCGGAAATATGCTGCAAGGTCTCTCCCTGCTTTTGTTGCCAACAGCACGTACACAGTGACCAGCTTCACTCTTGTAAGCGAAAGATTTTAATCCTATTTTGGCATCTTGTCATAATCACTCTGCTTAAAGATCCAGTAAAGGAGCTGTTCTGCGGTTGATGCAGGTGCTTGAGTTTCAGAAGGGAAGGCTGCAAAACCTGTACTGGAAAAGAGATGGGTGTTCTTCATGTTCAGGAAACTCAAACTTTGTCTGCCTAAATAATCAAGACTGTGCACTCAAAACATCCGACTGTAAAAATCGTGGAGGCTCAGTAGATTGCAGCCTTGGGATTCAACTGGCGTTTTCAGGGACAGATAAGCACTTCTCAGTACTCAATTCTTGGTATGAAGTCGAAAAACTTCGCCAATACTCGCTCTATGGACTTTATTCAAATCTAAAAGACTCTCTAACTAGTCAGTATAACAAAATATTCTAAATGTTCACATGCTCAACTTTCTATAGATTTCTCGTGGTCGATGCAATCTTGTTGTATATTTGTGTTTATAACTACCTCCATATTTTTGTTGGAATTCTTGTACTGAAATAGTATGTTGCTGGGGCTTAGTTCTTTCTTGCCTCCTACTTTTTTTGTCCTCCTGCTACCGTGAGGACTTGTTGACAATTTATGTATGCTGCCTTAATGAGTTGAAGTTGTTTGGACCATGTTCATTGTGGTATTGGCTATTTTTGGGGTATCTTGCTCATAAACTCTGTAACATATATGCATAATGGAAATGCATGAAATACTAAACTTTTGGTAAACATGGAGAAGTATATTAGTAAGTTAAGTTGAAGTCTTGATTATAAGACACTAGGGACATCTATGTTCAAAACACGGAACCACCAAAGTTTCATGTTTGGAACTTGTTCTCTGTTTATTGCTTGGATCATTTGCAGTCTGGCAACCTGCTGAAAATAATGACTATGAGTAAGCTTCTATGTTTAGGTAAATGTGAAGATTTTCGGTAAATGTGAAGGGCCAGGGGAAAAAAAAAGAAGAAAAATGTCCTAACTATGGTAAAGGGAAAAGGAGAAAGCCACATGAGAGTTTTTTTAAAATAAAATAAAATAAAATAAAATAAAATAAAATAAAATAATGTTACTCTATTTTTCTATTTGATCAAAGAATCATCCGATATTTGATTAACATGATCTTGTTAATTAGTGCTTTAAGAAACTTTTTAGTCACTTTAATTTTATATTTATTGATGGTGAGTTCCTTGGTTTCACAAGTAGCAAGGATCACAAGCTTGAAGCATGCCTTTGAGATCCCTTGACGTCTTATGTTTTCTTGAAGCTGATGTCATCCGAACGAAATTATATTCAATTTTTTCTTGCCACATGTTCAGTAAAAACTTCCTTAGCTTTAGATAATCAAGTAAAGAAATAATGAAGATAATTATATTACTTACTATAATGAATATATCTGTGTAACTGATTGATGACTTCACTAAAATAGGTAAGGTTTTTATGCAACTTGATCCTTCCCCTCACTAATTACTTTGTTTGAAATTATTGGATGAACATCACAGCAAAAACAAGATCTTTGTTTATGTTGTCAAGATCCATACACTCGAGATCTTTTCTGGTCTCTTTCCAAATCTTCTCTGTTTTTTGTCTCCCCTTTTAACTTACATCCAGGTTTTAGGTTTGCACATTCTAACTAGCATATGAAGGTTTCACTTCACATGTCTAAACCACCTCAAGGAGCTTTTCTCATCTACTCTTAATAGGCCAAATACCCAAAAATAAATAAATCACATACTCATTCTGGGGACGCAGCTTCACTTTTCAAATGTCCAAAAAATATCATGTGCTTACCCAAGGGACAAATTGTCACTGTTATCTTTTCAATCCAAACTATCCTATGTAGCGGATATGTAGCTATGTTTGCCATGTGCACCATGGCCATCATAGATCGTGTCTGCACCATGGTCATTGAAGATCGTCGCTTGAAGAGTCGATTTTGTGTGAAAGATTGTTGTGACCGTTGCTGACCTCAGATGTGAGGCCAGCACTAATCACTGCCTCTAGATTGAGGGCATCAAGAGCACCACAGCAGTAGTTGTGGCCAACATCGACCTTGACAGTCGGCAATGACACGGACACCAGCCACACCCCCTTCCCATTTCTCCCTTTCTATCTGTGTCCTCTTTCTTTCATCTTTAATAAACATTACTTTGTTTTGACTAGAATCGTTAGCTTTGCTTTTTCAATCTGCTTGAAAAAGCTGCTTGCCAAGTCATTCTCCATATCAGCTCTTTAATGTGTGGTTACGTAATCCGCTACATAGGATATTTTGGATGGAAATGATGTTGGTGGTATTTTTATCCTCAAAGAAGAATACATAACTTTTGTTTTTGGATAATTGAAATGTAAGG
Source organism: Eucalyptus camaldulensis (assembly GCA_019915185.1). Lineage (NCBI taxonomy): Eukaryota > Viridiplantae > Streptophyta > Magnoliopsida > Myrtales > Myrtaceae > Eucalyptus > Eucalyptus camaldulensis. Next base: position 20,668,466 of record JAHSVA010000005.1, read on the forward strand.
CCATTTTTGTCCCTGGATATAAGCACATGTTTGATTTTTGGATTTGGCAATTCTCAGTCGCATGTACACCAAACTTCCATTGTATAAACTCATCTATAACCATCTCTTTTTTTGACTGGCAATAAATCCAGCCAATCATCTATTCATTTTTTTTCAACTTTTGGTGGTTGACCGCGTCGGTTTGTGCCATAGTGCATCGGCCTCTTGCCCTGGTGGTATTATAGTTTGAGAATTTAGAAGAAGGAAAAGAAAGTGACTTAGTGATTTGTTACGATTCTCTTTTTTGATTTGTTAAGTTGCACATCCAAGATAGGGGTTGGTGATATACCAATTAACACCTTGGATGGACAGTATTGCACTTACGTTCTTGACATACATGCATTTTGCCAAACCATTTTGAAAAAGGCGCTTTCTTTCTTGAAGAACTTTTATCTAATCCATGCGATCCTTGTAGTGACGCTCATGCTCGTGGAAGCTAACTTTATTAGAGGTTAATGTGACTCCCTTGTTGAAGCCCTTTTCGAATAGGGTTGCCAAACGAAGCCCTTCTTTGTTCATTTGTAAAGAAACTTAGCTAAGTGCTGCATTGTCTCGATTGTGCTTCCAGAATTGGTATTCCAACCTTTTTATGAGCATTAATACAACATATCTTATACACATACTTTACATTAGAGATGTCTATGACAAGATCACATCATGAAGATTTTTTTGGCTTAGCAATTGGAATATTAAGGAAAACAGTTGAGAAGTAAGTGGAATTATATGTTATGGAGGGACTATTTAGTGAAGCGAGTATAATTTGGTACTCTCAAAGGAAAAATCATGACTAAAGGAAGAGTGCTTTGCCATGTTAGGGATTTTTTATCATTTTTAGTGTATATGTTAAGAGTTAATATCACAAAAAATCCCAAACTGGTAAATTTGCGACAAATTTATCATAAATTAGTGTTTTTATTATAAAAAAAATCTCAAATTGGCACATTTACGGTAAATTTACACTAAATTAAGTTTTTGACCAAAAAATTTCAAACTGGTATATTCGTAACAAATTTACCATCGTTAGTTTTCGTTATATTAGATTAATATCATAAAAAATCACAAATTGGTATACCTATGATGAATGAAGTATAAAATTTAAATTGGTATATCCGTTAACTATCGTGTTATTCAATTCAACAATTTGATGTTAAGATTTAACAAAAAAGTGATGATAGATTTGTCAAAGTTATATCGGTTTGAGGTTTTTAGTTATTAAAAAATTAATTATGAGTAAATTTATCATAGACGTTTCGATTTGAGATTTTTGTGGTATTAACCCATATGCTAATAATCTTTGGATAGATTTGTTTGCTAGTCCAATGTTTTTTTTATTACTTAAAAGATGCAAACTCTGTTCAAGATGGTCTTTCGTCAGTCTCAAGATGGATATTTATTTGATTGAGAACAGTGCGTTGTCAGCATCGCACGTGTCAATAACGGATATAAACCTAACCATGCAAGAGAGTACATATAGGTCGTTCCAATTCCCTCTCCAAAGGTATCGGGATTCGACATTGTACAACGAGGATACATGTATTTTGGCACCCTTGTTTAGTTCTTCGTGTACGGCTTTCCTTTCCCGGAGGTAAAGCTTCTGGGGTTGTCATTTCTTCGTGTCTCTCCGCTTCCGGGAAACTTTCGTACCTCTTCAGCAATCGTTCGATCTCCGGGCGAGATGGCCACATGACCGGTTCGGTATCACCACGACCATACATGATAACGAACGCAATGACACCACACGCTTTATTAATCTCACTTACTTCCTCAGCCAATTCTAAATGCTAGCATTTGTTTCTCTCAATCCACATTAGCTTAACCTTCTTTCTCATCATGGGTAATTCTTAATGCGGACTCTCTTGCCTCCATATGTGTAAACGTCGGTGTATTCATAGCGTGCTTGAAGATGGTGATTCCAAATCCTGGCATTGTTGATTCAAGGCAATCGAGAATCAAATTAGGGATTTTTTTTTTTTGATAAAGATAAGATATATATTGACTTTTAACCAAGGAAGCTATACGGCAAAAGAGCCTCGGCACAAACAAAACTTGCACTTACGAATCAAATTAGGAAGTTGGGTGCACATAAATGGTGAAAAATTTGGATCATCAAAATAGATGTGCAATTCATGATGCCTAGGTTATGGGAGTTAATGAGCAGATTCTTTTCTCTTTTAGGGTCTCTTATTCAGCATAGAAAATCATGGTCATTCAATGAAAGGCTTTGGATACACGTCGGCCTTGTGCAGATTGCAGATTTTGTTTCGAAATCATGCCTCAAATGCATCATTGACCGAGTGTGGCAATGTTCAAAAGTGGAAGGGAACAAAAGAGGAATATTCTCGTATGTGGCAGTTGGAAGGAACATGGACAGGGTGAAATTAATAGCTCATAATCAGATTGAAATCCAAGAACCTAATTTATAATAGTGAACAACCAAGCATAAAATAGAGCCTCCGAATATCACATAGTCGGTCCAGCAAAATGAAAAGAAAATGAAGAAGGAAAGAACCGCACGTAGCCGGTATTTTTTGTTATGATTTCGGGAAGAATCCACTATCGGTCGTGTGATTTCACTCGATTATTGTGCTTAGAAACTAATTAGCTTTGGTATGCTAGATCATGAAGAGCTAAAATGAAAAAATCGACTAGGTTGCTTTTTGTGGAAATAAAGTTTTTAGAGTTGTGAAGTAGCGCGTGTAAGTCATTTCCAATATGAAATGTTAATGAACTTTTTATGGAAGAGCTTTGCGGTGTTGATTTTTGACGCGGGATTGGAGGATCAGCCCAAATTGGGGATTTCATTTTTTATTTGTGGATTTTTACATTTATTGGAATGTTTTAGATTATGCCATTTCCTTTTAAAATGTTGTTTGATTAGATTTTAGGTATTATTTTAATTAATTAGGAGATATAATTTACTATTTAGGAGTTATCTCATTGGAATTCTTTTTACAAAAATTGATTTTTTTTTTAAATTTATTAGAACGTTTTCTCTTTTTGAAACAATATAGAGAGTTTATGACATATGCGTTTGCGATTCGCATCTCTTGTGTTTTTTGTTTTCACCGTGTTAATTCTAGTACCGTAGTATGTGACGTGTCCTTCAGATAGATTGAGTATCATCCTTTTATGTAAAGACGGAATGACTAGTAGAAATGTTAGAACGTCCATATATCAAAGAGAAATTCATATATATATATTGGTAACCGAGGACTCCACCACGGGCCCACCGTGCTCGGACGGCACTGAAGGGCCGGGCCCCTATACCTTGGGGGAGACTAGCCTAGCATCCCACTGTCGGGAACTCTCACTTAAATCGCTAGCAATTGCATATTTTGAACCCTTAACTTCGGCGATAAAGGAGAGACTCTCAACCAACACAGCTGTCCACGGGTGGGTTAAAATACTTAAATATTAATCTCTATCAAATCGAGAGAGTTAGATCATGCAGCTTAAATTGCTTTTCAACTTGCAGAGTACTCAATTTGCAGTTCATGAGGAGCTTCAATTAACTCATAACTACATTAGGCCTGTTTGATAACTCAATCAAGCGTTTAAAAATGAAAATTTAACATTTAGGATGCATTTGTTTGTAGGGAAACTTCATGAAGAGGGAAAATACTTTTCAGGAAATCATTTTTCAGGAAAATTCTCTATTTAGTAAAATATGACTGATAATATTTTTAGTGTTTGAATCTCATTTGGAAAATGATTTTGATCTCATCTTAAGCAAATAAATCGTCTTTTAAATATTTTCCATGTTTTTAATTTTTTTTAATTTCCTTTTTCCTTCTTTCTCGTTTGCCAATTGTTGAGCCTTGGCGACAATTGCCATAGGCCATTGGTGCTATTGCCGAGGCTTGGATAAGGCTGACCTAGCTAGCCTCAAGTGAGGTCGAGCCTTACTAGAATTGGGCAGGGTCAAGCTTGCTAGATCCGGTGAACCATATTGGTTGAAGTTCAAAAAACTAATTCCGTAAAAACACATTCTCTCAAACAAACACACCTTAAATAAGTTTGTTTGATAGCCTTTATAAGAATTGATTTAATAGACTCAATCAAGTAAAAGGTCCATTGAATGCAGTAAATAAGGCATACTTAATTTGTTCAATAGCGACAATAATTGATAGAAAATAGATTCACGTTAGATATATTGGCAAAACCTTATTGTTCAACCATTTGGTAAGAAATCAATAAGATTCAGCTATTAATTTTAAATTAACCATAAAGATTTTAAATTTTATTTCAGCACTTAAGATAATGGGAACTTAAAATTCACTAACAAAGTCACTCCCTGTTTGGTAAACTGAAAATTAAGTGTCCAAAATTATATATTTAATTTGAAGTGTTGATTCGCCCACAAAAAATAAAAAATAAAATCGAAGTATTGATAATCTCAAATGTTGAAATAGAATTACAATCCTTTCTTATGACAATTAAAAATTGAAAGTTAAATACTATTATTCTCTTGCTTAACATGGAAAGAATACTATTGGTATGTTTTATCAATATATTTGGCAAGATTCTAATTGCCATCGATTACTTTTCAGTTGAACAAATTGAATTACCCCTTCCTTGAGTACCAGATTTACTGGTTGCTTTTATAATCTAATGATTTAAATAAATTTTATTTAAGGTTATAAAAAAAATTAATCTTTAAGTTTTGAATTTTTAATTTTCCGCACTTAATTAAGTTATCAAGCAAGTGATTTTATTGGTCAATTTGTCATTAAGTGCGTTTCATGGATTTCTAATTACACACGCCTTGATTGATTATTTGTCAAAATCACTCAATTTTGTAAGTGAGGGCTTACTTAATCGGCCAATTGATTAAATATTCTATGGGATATTAGGGAGCGCACAATAGAAGCTCAATTACTACATCTAGGATATTGCTAAGAGGGAGCTCAAGTCTATGCTTGTTAATATATTCAAGTAGACTTATCTTCTCTAAAAAACTTAAGCTAATAAGTTAGAGGCTAACTATAATACATTAACTATTTTATACCACACCAATTCTCTAAAATGAGAATTGTATAACATTACTCACATATGTATCTCAATAATCTGCCCCTCATATGTTAACTTAGTGTTAGGCTTGATCCTCCTTAATTTATGTATTCTTCTGCATCAACTTATCTTTCACCTTGGTCTCTTTCCAAAACGAACCATTAAGGATGCCATTCGGACCGTGTTGTTACATCACAATGCCTCAAATTCCTTCTTTAAGATATTCACAAAATACTAGAATAGATTGGGGGTCTATCAAACTACCATCGGCTCTAATACTATTTGTTTGGAAGTGCGTAATAGAATCCCAATACCTTCATTCGGGGTGATCGCAAAGAGAGAGTTTAAGTCCGAGCCAATCGACATATTTAGTTAGATCCGCATTCACTAAAAAAGTTAGGTTAGTGAGTTATAAGTCAATTATGATATATTAACTATTCAGCACCACATCATTTAATGTAATACTTTTTTTTAACATAATTCATACTTGTATCTCATCATGGAATCATTATGATAATATCAATGTTAAAAGCTGGCGATAATGCTCATGTGTTTGGTAAGAAATTATTTAATTTTCATCTATTATGAAATTACTATTCATTTTCATTTTTAGTACTTAAATACTTCAATACCTAAATTTAAATTTTCAGCACTTATCTTTCAATTATATTGAACGAAATAATTATCAAATTTCCCACACGTGGCTTGTGCTTATCCATTGCAATTCTTTGTATTTTGAAGATAACAATTATGTGTAAACTAATACTTGAGTGTTTTGAGTGTTTGCTTTTGTTGGTGCTGGGCCTCCTCCCCTGTACATCCTTTTGGTAAAATCTATACAATTCTTATCTTTATAAAAAAAAAAAAATTAAAATGTGTAAACTAATACTTGAGTATGCAGACAGACAAAATATTCCTTACATACACAAGTTCATATACAGATAATGAATACATTATAATGTGGTGTTAGTGGAGAGCTTCCATATTCTACAAATGGAGAATGACGTACTGAGTGGAAAGTGTTAAAGAGTTGGAAGGACATTTGTATTTTGGTGAACATGATAGTTGAGATGCTTGGATGGACCAAATAGAAGAAGAACGACTAGGGTAACATTTAGGTTATCAATATCCTTGGAAGGACTTCAGTGTAGAAGGTGAACAAATAGTGATTGGATGAGAATGGCCAAGTTTGAATGGATCGCGTTGTTGAAGAAATTCTCTCTACAGGCAAAGTGGACCACGTATTTGAAAATGAAGACCTAGCGCTAAATCAATTTGATTTAAATTAAATTAGTGCTTTGGAGCCAATTCAGGCATTGGAATCCAAATAGAGACGTTGTGGAGAAGTCAAATTGGGATTTGCCGTTCTTGGCTAAGCAGATAAAGTGTTAGGAAAAAAGTAAAGGCAGTTTTATCGATTTCGAGTAAAGTCCATTTATTATTTGCAAAAAGATGTTTTGAGTTATGGACAGACGCTGCAACGGCTTCTTTGACCTATACGTGCGTGTGTCCAATGGGATCAACACACTTTGAAACCAGTTCTTTTTTCTCGTGCTTATCAATTGAGAAAAATCTTGTGAAAGTAGATTGATTTTTTGACAGACTGCTGGTGTAATTGTTGTAAAAGAGTGCTTCGAGCGTAAAGTGAAGTGTGTGTACTTGTGGAATGAGCTACAACTTCATCTGCGAACATTGTCAAAGGCCTTAGGGTTGCAAATGGTGGATTCCGGCTTTGTTAGTGGATTGTTTTTGAGTTGAAACTTGAAAGTGGAGTAAGTCAAGTGAAAAGACCGAACCGCTATATATTTGCTTTGCAAGCCCTTCTATTCCTTACTCTCCACATTTCAAATTATAGAAGATACTTTGGTCTGTACTGTATATAACATTAACAATCACTATTTCATCCTCTACATAGGTTTGCATGAACTTGTTATTGATTCATCCCTTCTTGGTTATCAATTTCGATCCATTTCTTCTTATGAACGAATCCAAACTTTGTTTCATGGGCAATTAGTGGAAAAGATAGGCCCACGGCTAAGGGTAAATATAGTGAATTTTTTTTTTTTTGTTAGAGTAAATATAGTGAACTTTTTCATCTTTGGTAACTACCATGATTCTTTTGATAGATGAATGTTTTCTCTGTGAGATTACCCCCGTAAGAATTTAGTCGAGTTTATAATTTTTGCTATGAATTCAGATTTATATTGCTATTTGACAAAACAATAAATAATATACAAATAAGAAAAGATAATTATATTATCATAAGTTTTGTTCAACGCTCATTTTAATGCTAACTTCTCAAGTGATCACATAAGTAGCACAATTTATTAAAAAAAAAACGGTTTCTCGACTTCCAAGACAGGAAAAATTCTACTATATCTCAAATATCAAATGAATGTTTGAGTTTTAAAAATATGTATACTAGTGCGACAATCGACGAGGAATAGCACAATGGTGGACATGGTGGTCGAAGTCGAAGCAAGCACTGGGAAATAAATTGAAGCGTAGGCATTGAATCACGCCCACGTTTGATGTCCAGATACCGAAATTTTAATTTCTCCCAGTCACTTTCAAGAAGCAAAGAAAGGAGAAATTAATTTGCTTTTCTCATCCTAAGTTCGCTGGTTTCCAGCTAGTTGGAGAACTCACTTTTGTTTCATCCTTCGGTTTGGGGGGTTTAATCTAAGATATTGCTACGTAAAACAGGACAAATCGGATAAAGTTAAGAGCAAAAGAAATTTTAATGAAACTTAATGATGTGGACCTAAAAAGGATAATTATGTTGCAGTTAATGTGGACCCTGGTCTTAACCTTTTTAGTCTATCTCTCTCTCTCTCTCTCTCTCCACATGTAAATTTTGATTATAAATGCATAGTCTCTACATAATATAAAATGTTTCCACTCTCTCTCTCTCCACATGTAAATTTTGATTATAAATGCATAGTCTCTACATAATATAAAATGTTTCCACTCTCTCTCTCTCCACATGTGAATATTGATTATAAATGCATAGTCTCTACATAATATAAAATGTTTCCAAGGTTCCTGCCTTGAAAAACATAAAATTCATGTATATCTGCAAAGGGGACCCGGTTCTTTCTGTCACATAATTGTGTCTAATCAACTCAACTTTCCAAAACACAATCATTTAGTTTTTTCAATCTATGTACTTTGTTTTTGCCAGCCAAACTATTTAGCTCTGTACTTAAATTTATGTAGTCCGTTTTACTTTCTTTAAGATGGCCAGAGATTAGATATCCTTGGTGCAGGGTCGGCCACATGATATGATCTATCCTTTTCACTTAAATGAGCATATAAAGGGTGGGAAATCAAAATAAATTGTGTAATTAGGCTGGTCGGAGAATTCCAAAACTAATTTGTGGACCGGAGAGAATACAGAGTCTTTCGGAATAGAAATATGGCAATTTTATTAAGATTGAGTTTCTTACTTGTAACAAACTGTTGTTAAAAGTCAACTGTGGTCTATTTATTTAAATGTTTCTGTCACATCTTTTAATAAGTTCTACTTATAAATTCAGTTTTAGTATATACCTATCATTGCTATCCAGAATATCTATGATTGGTGGTAAGAATATAAAGCCAAAAGATCTAGGCGGTTAACAAGCTTAGGCTCTTAGCATCAATTAACTTTCGGCAAGAGGGATGAGCTCGGGCCTGCATAACCCCTTCATTTTGAATTGTCAAATGACATACATCTGTGATTTTGCTCATGAGGAAAAATTAAAACGTCTCTCTACAAAGTTCGTAACTATCCACTTTTTTTTTTTTGGTCGGAAAAGGTAATTTCATAAATTCAAGTCATAGTACTAGAGCAGCCCATGGCGACTTGTAGTCACCGTGTCTCCACCACTTTTTAATGACGGGATCCTCGTTGCAAGCACTCTAGATCTGGTGGGTATTGCCATCGGTTATCCAAATCTCAGTTTTTGAATCGCGGTGGAGGTGTCACTATCTTCAACAACCACCGTTGATGATAAGGTGATGACCAAATATATATATATATATATATATATATATATATATATATATATATAATAAATATGTATTTATGAGAGAGAGAGAGAGAGAGAGAGAGAGAGAGAGGGGTTGGGATCTTATTAAGAGTTAGAGATGGTGACCAGTTGGACTGGTAGTGATTGATAGGTGATGGTTGCACAATTAGTGGCAACGATTGTGGTGTCATGGTGAATTGTTAAAATAATTAAATATTAAATTATGTATTTATTTAATAGCTATAACTTTTAAAATAGTTGAGAGTCTCATATGATATTAGTATAGAAAGTCTTGAGTTCAATTTTTTCAGACCTTTATTTGTCTTTCTAAACTAAAAAATGGCATCATTTTAACCTACCCAAAATTTTGCCATAAATTGACTAGCTGCGTAGTCAATCAAATAGTTTAGTTCATGTGTTTAATTGGAAAAGTATGACATAAGACTCTAATGTGATTGCTACTTACTAAAGTAGGATTTAGCGGGAATAATTATGATTTTATTTGCATGCTGATATGAAAGAATTATCGTGACATGCCACAATGACGAAAATAAATATGTGAATGTTCTAATAGCTACTGCATAGAGAAGATCATTACTACTATACAATAGTTACTATAATTATTGCGGTAACAGAGACACAGATTTAATACCTAATAATCAAGAAGATTGATTTTTCACCTTTAAATCCATTATATGAATTCCAATGTACTCTTGAATCTTTCAGTTGATATAATTTAATACTAAACATTTGTGAAATTTCAATATAATCTCTCAATTCAATTTTCTTTTATATTTACTGATGTGACAGTCTATCATCATCGGCTGTCAAAGCCATCCTTCCTGCAAGGTCGACAATTGGACAAAAGGACGCTGATTTAATCAACCTTTGTTTGACATCTCCAGCGTCACCAAGCTCACTCCCAAGCTCGGCAACCTCAAGGGCATAACAATGCTCCCGCACTCTCTCTTTCACTTCCACGTTGTCATCGAGGGCTATCCTAATGACAATTCGCCTCATTTGTCCATCCCGTTCACCACTTTGAGGATGGACACTGACTTGCGGGCCCGACAACTTCAATTATTTCTTTGCTATGTAGGATTTTTCTGGATAAAAAAGGTATACACTTTGCTGCATTCACAAGCTATTGTTGATGGGTTAAAATTGGATTTGTTTATTAGGTCCGCTTTGGTGGATCTTTACTTAAAAGTTCTCGAAAGTGGAGCTCGCAAAGAAGCTGTTTGATGAGATACCTGAGAGGGACAACGTGTTGTGACACCATGATCTCTCCTCCATGGCCCTCAAGATATTGACGAGTTGGCCCGCCTTTAAACCTAGATCTGGATGGCTGGCATTATCACGAAACTCGTACAACCCCAATGAGGTTGTCGTGGTTGTTGGTGACCTCGGAACAAAATCGAGGTGCCATGGACGGTGACCTTGGTCGAGGTTATTCATGGCTTCCATGACCATGATCTGAGGTCCTGGGGCTTATCGACCTTGACTCTAAGGTCATAGCGGCTGTCCTCAACCCTAGGGACCACCATGAACGAGAAACAGAGAGAAATTGCCGGTGATCAAGACCCGAGATTATCATTTTATCGGGTAGTAGGTGAAGACTCTGAAAAACAGAGGTAGAAGATGAACCATAACCAAAAGGAAAGAAAAATATAAAAATTAAGAAAAACGAAATCGTTTGTTCCTATCAAATTGTGACTGAATCACAACGTTAGCAGTTTTGGGTGAGTATTGGTCATACTATATTAAAATATTACGCAAAAGATTAGGATTATATTGGCTCAATTAAAATGTTTAGGCTAAATAAATCTCTTATCAATATTATATTGTTTGTCTAGAGATAATTATATAAAGTGATAAAAACAGTGCAAGTATCTTAACTTTTGACTTTTTACAATAGAATACCTAAATTTGTTACTGTTCAATCAAGTACCTCAATTTTTCAGGTGAAAGTTAAATAATTTGCCATATCCTGTGATTTTGCGGAAGTGGCTACCTTATTTGACAAAGTTAAATATAACTGGTAACATGACGTGCTTGCTCTATAAAAAAATTGGCGTCAATCCTTTTTAGTATTGGGTGATGAGGAGAGAGAGAATGCCAGCTCGGATGATTTTTAGCCGTCCAATATGTCTGTGCTAACGCGACAACATCTCAAGTTACCACATTGGATGAGAACTTAGAAAGCCAATGGCTATTTAGCGACCTTAGTGTCCAAGTTGACGTCTTCCGTCTACGATCTTAAAGGAGGCCTCATGTTGACATGCATTGGAAAAGTTGTTGTACTTGATAAAACCAAAAACATCGAATTATAAAACGAACTGAAGTTCATATATTGTGGTGGTGTCAGTAATTCGACAAACTGCAACAGCTTTCACCTGGACAGTGCAAATGGAGAACCGCCATGAAAGCTCTGTCGAGCCGATCCGCGACCTTTTTTCGCCTGTAAATTTATGTGCGAAAAGGACTTGCGAGTTTACTTTGGCATGTGGTCATTGTCTCTCACTTTCATCCATTTTCTTTCTTCTGCGGCAGCAGAAGCAGCAGAAATCTTGAAGCCTGAAGGAATCTGCAGTCCCTATCGACCAGCTGAATGGCTAAACGTTGACTCAGTCCGTGGCTTTGGGTTGTAGGATGAATCGGTCAGCATCCATCCATTCATTGCCATTCATTTGATTAATCGACTGCAACGTTGCAATCAGCGAAACTTCTTGCACCCGCATGCGCTGACAAGCATAGGACAACGCAAGTTGAAGTCATTTTATAATAATGTTTACAGTATTAGCAAGAGCGAAGTAAGCTACAAGATTAGCTAGCAGCTAGATTTACTAGATAAGCTTAAATTTGCAAGCTATTAGGGTGGCCAAATTCCCTAGAGTAGTAATAATTTGTCGTGCTCTTCAAATTTTCTTTCCCTTGAACCGTTGAGCCTGCATGAGGCGTATTTTCTTTAGTCTCTACGTACAACACCTTAAATATATTCTAAATTAATTTAGAGGAAGAAAGTTAATTTAATGAAGTTTCGACACCCTTGAAAGCATGGTTTATATTTGGACCCAAAAAATGATCATGACATATGTTACTTAACAAACGAAGATGAATGACCAAGATGCATTCTGTGCGCAAGTCATACTTGTGAATGGAAAGAGGTAGCAAGTGTTCACATTTTAATCAAAATCTTAATATATAGGAAATGACAATATGGTCGCCATAAAAAAGTTTATCAAGTTTAGTGTTCGAATATTACGTGTCTCATAAATTTGTAAGGTTTTTGGATCAATTCGTAGGGAAGTAATTCGTTGAGAATCCCATCATAATCGTGCAAAACCTGCTGTTAGAATTTTGTAAAGCACTTTAAAATACTATCAGACCCGGAAAAAAAATGATAATGTTTTATAGCCACAGCATTTGAACATATCCTCGTACCTTAAAACATTGAAAAAATAAATTAAAGTAAAAGTGGAAAGGAAAGATACTCCCGAGGTGGCAGAGGAGCGATGGTTGAAGGATAATCCGATGCGGTCCTCTCCCAGGGTGCAAAGGAATCTGCCCCACATTGGTTGGCACGTAGTCTTGAGCCATTGTTAGTTTTTTTTTTTTTTTTTAAAATTTTATTTTATTTTATTTTATTTACGCTATTTGATATTTTATATGAAGATATAATCTAGGGTTTCAACTATTTTATTTCTGTTTGTTTGTCGTTCCAGTTCTTTAGGGTTTCACTTGTAGGCTTGTAGCAACTATTGCTCCCCCATAGATGTTAGTGAAAATATAGGCTTGTTGAATATTACGGAATGACACTAGGCGATGTAAAATCCTTGCATTCTTGCATGGAAGAAAAAGGAGGAAAGCTTGGAGACCGGTAAAGTAATTAAGAGACGAGACTTCAAGTAATTCTCGTGAAGCATGAAGTATCTCGGTTTCACTTTTAGGTGCAAACTTTTGAGTTTGAGTTGTACTTTAGATGGTGAATGGGTTGCATTTGACTAGATGGGGAAGATGGATTTAGGGTAACCCAAAAAACTGATTTAGTATGTCAATTAAGGACACGCATAATAAAATTTTTGTTTTTCTATTTCTTTGCTTTATAGTTCTTGGAAACAGATTTTGAATAAAAATCCATTTAGTAAAACAATTCCATTTTTCTATTTCTAGAATAAATTTCCATTCTAGAAATGAATTTTGAACATAAATCATAAGTTAAAATTTTTGGTTTTTGTATTTTTAGACAAAAGTGAGAAATGATAACTATTCTCATTGTTCACCTTCGTTATCGCCCACCACCCACCTATTGCTTGTGGGATGCTGGCCAACTGTCACTAGATGTCGGATGCCCGTCGTCGCCGCCGCCTCTTTAGAAATAGAAATTTATTCTTTTATCAAATGAATTTTTGTTCAAGAAATATAAATTTTGAGTCGTTATTAAATGCTTTTCTTTGCTTAAAAACTTGTTCAGGGAGTAGAAATAGAAAATGATTTATATTTCAGAAATATTGTCATGTGCGCCTTAGGCATAATACTAGGATGAATATCATCGCTTGTAGAGTTTTCTTCTCCAAAATGGACCTTTTTATTTCCAAGGGGGAGCGAATGTTTCAATACTAATATCCTATTTTGATTTGAGACCTTTAGTAATCGACCATCTAGATAGATTACTTGTCACATTTAATCCAAGTAACCATAAATTATCCAAAAAGTTGAAATTTTGGGTGCGAGCCATCTCATGATTTATCGTTCTTCAGTGGTTTTTTTCCCTCCTTTTTATCGTTTACTTACACGATCTCCATATAATATTTACACAAGATGGTCAGCAAGGATTATAGGTATCTTACATCATAGAAGTAGTCATATATATTTATATGTATAATCTAAGTAATGGGCATCTAAGTAATGCGGGTTGAATCAATCATTTCACTTTCCACATTAAAAGCAGCATGACTCCACCATTGCTAGCTATGCAATTTTGACTGCATCTGTTATCTCAGCAAAGCACCTCAGGTTGTCTTTCGTAAGTTTCTTACCAAAGCCAAAGTCATAACCCAACTTGCTCACAACCAACTGCTATTAAAAAATGATTTAAAAGGGGTTGCTTTTTGAAGTAGACCATTAAACAAACCTGCCACTATCTCTCCACACACATCCCTCCAACACCATCGATTTTTGGAGTATAATAAGAAAAAAGAATAAGTCATTTCATTAAAGCGAGAGAGAGAGAGAGAGAGAGAGAGAGAGCGAGAGAGAGGGATGTTTTTTTGCTGGGGTAAATACTACGGACTGTATTTTTGAGCATTGATATAAACAAGTGCATGAAAGCTCCAGGTCATTGGCTGGTGGTCGTCGGCTACTTCTCCTCCCACTGGCGACGCATTTATCGGCCTCTCTCTCTCCTTCCCTCTCTCTCTCTCTCTCTCTCTCTCCCTCCCTCTCCCTTTCCCTCTCCGAACAAGGCTTTCTCTATCCTGTTTTGCTTCAAATTGTACGACATGGTTCCTAACAAATGGGTGTCTCTTTGCTTGAAGCTGTTCCTGCTTCCTTCCACTTGTGCCTGAGTACGTCTATTTTCGTTTCTGTTTCTATTTCTTTTTAACCTCATCCCGTAAGAACAGTTTAATGGGTCTCACCGCAATCTTCAAGCTGTGTTCTCAAGTTTGTGTTTCCATAATTCCATGCTCTGTGAGATTTCTGCCGTTTCTTTCATACAGTTATCTAGAGACGATGTTCTTTATTTTTATTTTTACTTTTTCATCTTCGTTCAAATTTCTTTCTGGGTTTCCTCTATTTTGTTTGATTTTCTCAGTGATTTTGAGTTCTATTGCAGAGAACAGATTTATTAGTGAACTGTTTTGCCACTTACTTCCCGTTGATGACTTGTTTATTTTTCTTAGTTCATGCTTACTTTGCTTATCAAGCCAATCCTTTTGGGTGTTGATTATTCAGGATTGGAGATAATTAGAAACCCATGTAGTAATTTTTAAGTTCTTTCACTTTGTAAAATAACTTAGTCCTTTGTCCTTTTTGTTGCCTTTTTTCAAATCCATTTGGGAAATAATCCGAAAAGTATACTTCGTTGAATCTGCAGGTCCTGATTTGCAGTAAAATCAAAGCAAACCCTATTTGAAAAAAAAAAAAAAAACCAGAATTATCCTTGTGATATTTGCGAAGATATACTGGCTATCAAGCCATGACTTTCAAAGAGCATGAAATGATTCACAATAATCCAAATACACAGTCGTCATCGCTGTCGTTTGCGCCTTGGTTGGTGCTCCATGGCTCACAAACTCCTCAGAGTGAATCTGTTGGTCGATTGAATTCAGTGGAACACCATGCTTCTGAGGAGTTCCACCCTTTATCCAAAAAGGCGACTCAAGCTGTTGAAGGAAGTGCTGACAGGCCAGATATGACTCAATATGCCTTCTTTTCTGGTACCCCTTTTTTGAGCATAGAATTTATGACTATTCCTCTCGAATATATTTAAGTCTCTTAAATGTCGCTTGTCATACCAGGAATGATTTTGTTTCAATTTAGTGGCTTTGGAGCTCACATTGGTGATGTCTAGCTTGCTTTTTATTTTCTTGCCAAGCTTACTTTAGTGACTACTACTTTCACAAGGTCGTTGATCGTGAGAAGTAACATAGCACAGAAATAGACTACATTGATGGATAGAAACAAGAATGCTATGAAGTTACTGTAGTGAATTTGTAAAAGAAATACCTTTGCTTATGGATCTCTTTACTCGGATGTTTCATCAGGAAGAAGATGATTGAAAGATGCTATTGAAATTGACTTCTCTTGCTTCTTCACTAGGCTAATATGATTTTATGCATGGCGCATTAATCTCATCTCCCATAGTTTCAAAGGTCCTCACATATTGAATTTGTCGAGTTCTCCAGTAGAAGAATAGTCATTCAATGGCTTTACAATTAGCGTATTCAAATTGCACTTTTGGGGCCAGTCCTAATCTTTTCAGAGTTCTGCCATTGATAGATAGTACATACTAATCTAGAGCATCATAAGGTACCATGTTGGGAACACAAGGTATTATTCTTGTTATGCCTAATGATGCAAGTTATATTCTGATGCTTCAATGGTTTAAGGATCTAGTTTACAGGACATTACTTAGAGATCTTTCATTAGTTAGTGTGAAGGATCTTCTTCTTTGTGTCGTGCATTTTTAGGTGTACAGCTAAATCGTCACGTGCATGTAATCCTAATCAGTAAAGCACTCATCAATTGAATTGAAACGGTTTGACCAAAGCATCTCAGTATGCAAGAAAGGAGAAAACAAAACTCCGCATGCATATCCACATAAATTTATTAACTCATTGGTTGGATTCTAAATCAATAATCAAGAAATTGGGTAAAAGGGTACTAATTCTCACGACAAAGAACCTCGGTCATGATTGGTGATCAGTGTGCTTTTGCAGTGACATGCTTCTCATTAGCACAGTATGTAGACCTCTGTTGAGTAAAGGCTTAACTCCTAAAAATTGGATGGAGCGACTTATCGGTGGACTATCACATGTCCGACTAGAGAGGAGACAATGACAGTGCAGAAACAAACCTAGTACTCTCAGAAATATGTCTAGTTAGAAGCAAGAGTAGCAAAATCACAGCAAACCTTAATCTTTTATACACCTCTAGTTCAGTGTCCTTTCGCAATTCAGGAGGGGAACACCTCGCTTTCTTGTCATTTAGCAAACAGTATTTGCATGCAAACGCTGCTGTCTAGGAGAACCTTTTATGTCGACAGTGAGCATATGCCCAATGTGGCATATTCATAAAAAAGAATGCTGTCTGATAGCAATTCGTAAGTACTAAAATATACTCTACCTCCACTAGAGGTTTGTGCACATCAAGTTCTACGCTTTCAGATAGAATAGTAAACTTTTGTCTATTGAATATATCTCTAGATTTTGTCCATCCGCCTTACTCAGCAGTTCAGGATTTGCTAGCTCTTTTCTCTCCCGATGTTTTCTTCTACCCCTGATTTCACTTGTTTGTATGTGTAATCACTTGTGCCATTCCTATTAGACTGGGAAGACGAAATGGTATCTTTAGAAGGTAAAGGTGATCCCATCCACAAGAAAAACATTTGAATATCTTACATGTTTCTCTTGTAGAATAAGCGGAAGCTAGTGGATCCCAGTCCTCGAGGAGAGCCAACCAAGAAATCCTCTATGAATCCAAAGAATACAAAAGTTACAACTGGTCAAGTGTTTTTCAGCCCTAAATTACACTTAAAGCAAAATCTACTAGTGTTATTTCACAATCTCTAAGAAAAAAAATTCACTTTGAAAACTCGCAAATAGAAAACCCTAATTTTCTGTTGCTTGTTATAGTGTGTAATAACCAAGCATAACTTTGATTTTATATGTTCTTATGCAACTTGCCAATTAAAATCAGGAAACCTAGAGGACATCCAACATACAGGCTAGACTTCTACCAAGTCAGGTTTTGTCTACAAGAACAAACAAGAAATATAATTTAACAACTCTTCACCTTCGCTCAATGTTTGTAGCTAAGTCATAGTATTCATCATCTATGCTAGCTCTCCCAATGCCACAAGCACTCAAGCATCGCTAATGTCTATCAAGCCCAAGTTGAGCTTGGACTTGTCCAAAGAAAGGGACTTGATCCACGTCTACAAAATTCTTCATCGCGAAAAGCTTCTTCTTGGTCATATTCTCTCTTGATGTATTATTTTTGACATAGGAATATTTGTCACCAAGCAATTCAATTCTCCATATCTCTAATTTCTATCAAACACACCGAATGAAGCTGATGTCCCATGCCAACTAGGGGTGAGCAGCGGTTTAGGGTCGACCCTGGATCGACCCTGGACCGGCCCAACCTTACCGGTCCTGGTCCGGTTCCCAAGGGGACTGGGTTGGTCCTTGGTCCTGAAATTCCAGGACCAACACTGTGTGGGTTGGTCCTCGGTCCTAAGAGTTTTGGGTCGGTCTAACCTTGGACCAACCCTGTATATTATATTATATTATATTATATTATATATAATTCTTTTATATATTCAAACCTAATTAAAATGTCTATTATATTATATTATATTGAGATGTTCTATCAATAGCAATAATAGTAATTTCAATTTAAAACTTTTGTTAAGTATTAATTACGTGTCGTTTGTTTTGTTTTCAAGTGTTTAGAAGTTCAAGTGAATTAACAAGATGTGAAGTTATATATTCATGGTTTATATTAAGTATTTTAAACTTTTTATGATTTAATTGTATTTTACTAATGAATTTCAGCTGCACTTTGCTTTTCAATTTGTGTTAAATAGTAGAAGTTTTTGAAGAGTATAGTAGTACTGCAATTGCTACGGTGATTTGCTAGTCAAGTGGTGTGAAGCTCATTTTTTGGTTGAGTAGACTCTACATGATCAAATGCTAATCAAGTGATGCGAAGCTCATTTTTTGGTTGAGTGAACTCTACATGATCAGGAAAACGCTTTTGCATATGGTGTTATAAATATTAAAGATAGATGATTACAAGAACTTTCCATCTTGTCCCATCTCTCGATGAGCGGTTAGCGGATATGAAATTTCTATTATTGTGTCATCTTAAATTTGCTAAATATGTATTGGTATTTTATAATTTAGTTGCACAATATCGTATTGTTGATGGATGTGTAATTTGAATTTGTAAGTTTGCTTTTTTAGGAAGTATAAAAAATAAGACGAAAAAAATTATCGATCAGTCTCGGGTTGACCTTGGAACTGAACCGAACCCATTGGGTCGGTCCGGTCCTTGGTCTCAGGCTCAATAGGGTCGGTCCTCGGTCCTAAAAATTGAGGACCGACACTGTGCAGGTTGGTCCTAGGGTTAGGGGGTGACCCGGACCAACCCGGATCATGCTCACCCTTAACGCCAACATCATTTATCAAGTCATTAGACTAATACCACCTTTTCAACTCCTATTGTTGTCACCATGTATTTAGCATTAGTCGTCGATGGAATTATCTTCTCTTAATGCCTTCAAACAGACAACATAACTCACAGAAGTGAAAGGCATAACTACTCAAAAATCAACCATCCTTCAAATTCCTTTTATGACCCAGGATTGCAATTCCAATAGTGTGTTTGATAAGATTTCCCAAGGGATTTTCAACCTCCAAAGCCTCTTGGGGAAAAATATAAGGTTTTGGTTCACCTTTTGGTTTAGTATTTAGCCAAATGTTGGCCATGGCAATGTTGAAAGCTCAAGGCAAGTCCCCACTTGCTTTGGCTTTCAACATTTGCGAAAGGCCATTTCTAGGATTAAATGTTTTTTTCTTCCAAAACTAGTCTCATTAATTCTTTTCATTTTTTGATTTTGCTCTTGTTGTGATTGTTCATCTTCTCTGTGCAAGGGCAAAACGAGGCCAAATCTGGCTGAAATGGGGCCGATGAGAGGTTGCGACCCCAAGCACCCTTGTCGAGGTCGTGTGATCCTTGTCGATAGTCACCCAAGGTTGTGCGACCTTAAGTGGCCCTCACCTGTGTTGCACAACCTTTGCTGAGGGTTGCCTAAGGATGGGCGCCCTCATACAATAATTGTTAGTGCTAGAGCTAGCTCACCAGTAGCCTGAGCCCTTTCTTGGCTTTGACAAAGGGTTTGTGTGTTTTTTTTATTTAATATATATAATGTTGCCAAAGCCCTTTGTATTTTTTTTTTAATTTACCAAACAAACACTAACCCAAAGTTTCTTTGCAAAGGAGTTTTTACGAAACACAATTTGCATTTCTCCAAAAGGCTTTAGGCTTTCAGCATTGACATTTTCTCAAAACCCATTTCTAAAGCCGAACCAAATGTAGCCTTACTCCCACACTATTTGAATTGCATCGTCTAAGTCTAAAACATACCTCAATGATTGTCATCCAAAAATAGATAACTAAGAGGACCCACTTTATAACATCACAATGTGAACTTTGATTAACCATATTAATTCTCTTGATTGCACATGAAAGATCAAGCCTAATATTATCAACAACATAATTTAGACAACTAACCGAACAAGCATGTGACGCAAGAGCCAAATGCTCCACCTCCAACAATTTATGATAGGCCACTGGTGGAGAACTTATAAAACTTTTACTTTGCATGTTGAAGTGCCTTGATGCTTTTTCAAAATAACTCCTTCAAGTCACTTCCAATATTTTCACATTTTTCACTCTCAAATCTCCAAACCCGAAGCTATCTCTATTGTAACCAACTTATTTAGTTCCATATTTGCATGCAATTACCACTTTATCTCAGTCACCTCTGCTGATCACCTTGAAGCTTATCAATTGTGACCTCGAAATTTACTATTATTGAATTTGGTGACTTGAAGATAGTATCAAATATATTGTGCTCTGAGTATGTCTGGATTATCTTGGAAGCTCCATGCTCCACTTGTTTCCAAATATCGTTTAGATTTTCCTCAATATTTGATCCCTTATACATCTTTCGCAAACAAAACAAATTTGTCGAAAGTAACATCTCTAATTACATAAGCTCGAGTGAATCTTTCCTAGTGCACCACATCCTATGTCACTTCATCTCATGTGCACAGCTTAGGAATATACACTTCCATGCCCTTGGCTCATGTGCATCATTACTCACACAAGCATATGCTGGGCAACCAAAATGCTTAGTTCGGTGTATATATTGCTTTGGCCTAGAAGTCTTGAATTAATCTAGCATGTAAGAGTGAAGAGTGAGCTCTCTTCTCGTTCATCAATTCTAGCCTTAGATCAACTATGGTGTGTCGGCAACAATGCAATGTTTCACCATGCCTTCCTCTACACAAAATTGGCCAAGCTAATATATAGTTAACTCCAACCCTTTCATTTCTCAAGCACATGATCTTCCTTTCTATTTGCTTTTTGTTATCATTGCCTTCCACGATTTGAACCTACCATGCACCTCATTCTTGTACTTTACAAGACAAATCCAAACTTTCCTTGAAGTGTCATCAACAAAGGACAACATACATCTTGCATCACTCTTGGACACAACTTGAGGATTCCCATGGGTTTGAGTGTACATAGCCTATAATCTCCAAGGTTTTGTGAACTCCTGTTCCAAACTTCACTCTCCATCGCCAAAGTTGTAGTGTCCATAGAAGTTCAATTTCTTGATCCAATGACCTCCCTATAGACCCTTGTGGCTAAAAACCATAATTTCCCTCTCACTTATGTGTTTGAGACTCATTTACCACAAGTGTATCATGTTTTCACTTGAGGCCTCAGAGAAATTCTCTAACAGATGAGCCAATCATTGTTGTTCTTTATAGGAGATATAGCTTGTCGACTATTTTCTCTTGCATCACAATAAGCATAGCTTGAGAGACATTCAAAACTCTACTTTCAATAAATATCCAATATCCAAACCCATTAAGAGACCCGGTAAGATAAGATCCTTTCTCAACTGCAATACATGCCTTACATCAGCCAATGTTCTCAACACTCCATCAAGCATCTTAGTCTGAACTGCTGTGATATCTACTACACATGTGGCACTATTTGCCTTGAACTCTTTTCGACCCTTTGTGCATTGATAAATGATAAACCCATGTCTATGAGCAGTCATATGATAAGAACAATCAGAATCAAATACCCAATCATTACCTAATGAACTCGTGGTCATTGCTAACATGTAATCAACATCTCTGGAACTTCACTATAGTAGAAATATTACCATCACATGGAGATTCCAACTTAGCTCATTTATCATTGCGGTTCAAACAATCTATCTTATATTGTCCTACCTCATTGTAGCGATAATGTTAATGATTCCAAATGTTGGACCTCGATTTAGAACAACTCTTCTATTTGCTACCTCCAAACCCTCTATGTTTGTCTTTGTCTCTGATAATAAAACCTTGCAGCATATCTAATGCTAAGTTATCTTCTTATAACTTTTTTTTTCTCATTCTTTAAAAAGAAAGGCAGATTTTACCTCTTTCAAAGTAATCGCAGTGTGGCATTGTAATAGTGAATCAATAAAATGTTCAAAAGAATATGGTAGAGATACCATCAACATGATTTCATGCCTTGTTTCTCACCTAGCTATTCTTTAGTTCCATTGTAAGTTTGTTGCCACTCGAAATTGAAACATCATTTTCAAATTATACAAATGATTGTTCAAAACCTTCATTTGATAAAGTTTCTCCAGTTTTGCCCACAATTTTGCTTCATCCTTCTCTTTGACCAATTCAATCAAAACCTCATTTGACAGATTCGATAGGATTATGCTTTTTTCCTTTTCCATCAACTCTACATTATCGTCCTCTTTCATCTAACGGTTCACCAAACCCTAGATTGTTATCAGGCAAGCGTCTTAATGCTTCACAATTCTAAGTTGTTCCTTCTAGTGAACTTCTCGATAGCAACTCTTGTTTGGACAGAATTGCAAAAACAACATTTCTAGATAGTGATTAGATAAGTAAAAACCTTAAATGAACTCTATAACCATAACCTTAACTACAATATCAATTGCTGTGAAATAACGTGGAAGTTAATGGATATTGCAATTCAAGTCTACGTGAAAATAACAAATGACCAAAGAAATCATTGATGAATAATAAAGAACACTAGAGATTTATGTTGTTTGGTCTGAAATTGGCACCCATTCCACAAGGAGAGCCAGCCTTCAAAATCCGCTATGAATTTAGAGAATATAGAGTTTACAATTGCTTGATTGCTCAATATTTCCTAGGCCTATTTTACACCCATAGAAAGTGTTATCTCACAATCTCTTACAGCATACTCACTTAGAAAACTCACAGGGATAAACCACTAAATGCTTCTCTTGGTTTCTCGAGTGTGTAATAACCAAACAGAAATCTGTTTTATATGTTCCTATGTAATATGCCAACACAAATTAGAAAACCTCAATCTTCTTTCTTATTATCTTTAATCTAAGATCAGACTCCAAAAATTTTTGGACTGCACTAAATTTGCTAGGAGGTTAAAGTCCCCCCCCCCCCCCCCCAAAAGAAGACATCCAAAATATGGGCAAGACGTCTTCCAAGTTGAGTTTTTTATACTGGTTCGAACTCGAGACATAATTTAACAACGTTAATGAAACCATACAAATGCAATTTTATTAATGGCTGCATGTGTCGTTCATAACACGAGGCAGTGGAGTTTTTAATGGCATATTGAGTTCCCGGCAAGCCTATCTAAGCATAATTGAGTTCTCTTAAAACCAGCCGGTGTAGGGAGTCTTGTAATTGTTGTCAAGTTATTGTTGTGTCGGGATGACAGGGACGCAGCTGCTTACTCGAAAGCCTTTTTGCAATGATCTTATGTTATCTTATATTTCGATCATGAAGTATGACCGTTGTACCTTGTTAAATGCAGAAGAAAGTAAATTCTCAATCGACTGGCGGAAGCCTCAGCTAACGATGTCAGCTCTACCGGAGTATGGTTCTAATTTCCATAGTGAATTTGGCCCACCGATGGTATCATTCTACAAGTAGCCTTAATATTATTCTTAATTTATAGTTTTATATTGCTAATGCTAAATTTTTTTTTGTGGATGGATGATCATCCAAGATGTATTCCAAATATTCAAATGTAGATCAGATTTCTGGGCTATTCCCTCTTTATGGAGCTCAATGCCAGGTTCGTTTATGTGCAGTTTTCGTCTATCACCTATATTGAGTAGGTTCAGTCTTGCACGACTAAGTGTTTGCACCCTAAACAGTTCCACTCCTGTTAAAACATCAAATACGAATCAGATTTCATTACTTGCCTCCTGATGGAAGCAAAATCGTTGCAAAGTCATGCGCATTTTCCTTGAATATAGATACGCAAGTGTGGTCTTTTTCGGTTGCGGAGACGTTCTTGGAAGTCTTATAATGGTTTGCTTTGCTCTTCAATCCATATAGGGCCGCATCATGCTTCCTCTGAATTTGACAGCAGAAGACGGACCAAGATATGTAAATGCCAAGCAGTATCAAAGGATCCTCACACGTCTCAAGTGCCGTGCAAAGAAGAAATTGGAGAACTTTGGAAGAGCCCGCAAGGTATTTCCTCCATATAGTATCTCCACTATGCTAATAATTTATAACTGTCTGCGATTGACGATGAGAAAGGCGGGGATTGAAACAGCAAAAAGTCATAGCTGTAATAACTTTTCCATCAACTCAAGTCATACGCCCAGCGTGGCAAATGTTATAACTGTAGTAAGTCAGGTTAATCAGAGGCTTTACTTTAATTGGATTTGGTAGAAGATTACATTATGCGATAATTTGTTGTTACTCTGATATGTGCTTCTTCTCAGGAAGATGTTGCACTTCAAATCATATTCACTTCTCTTTCTATGTGCTGATAGCCATACATGCACAAGTCGCGCCATCTTCATGCTATGCGCCGCCCCAGGGGATCTGGAGGTCGCTTCTTAAATACAAAAGCCCTGAAAAATGCAACAGAAGTAAACATGAAGAAAACTGGCAGTGATGGAATGTCACCCTGCCCAACCAGTCCTCAGAGTTCAGAAGTCTTGCAACCTGAGAGCAGAGGTTTGAATGCATCAAAAGTGGGAGATAACAACAGGACCAACCTTACTGGTTCGGAGGTGGCCAGCCTGTACTCCCCGCATCGGCTGCTGAACAATCATGTCCGACCATGCGTTCACCCACATCTACATGTGGACAATGGGGGGCATGACATGGTTATGCCCGGAAAGTGGGCTCCAGCAGCTGATAGCTGCCACGACCTCAAAGTTGTCTGAGGGCAAAGGAAGTGGTTCCAGTGCTAGTAGCAGCACCATGGTCACATCCTAGCAGCAATTCGAAGCTCAGTTGCAGTTACTGTTCTTGCACTGAGTTTCTGGGTCTGGAGGAGGCAAATCATCCTTGGCTCGTGCATCAAGGCTGTCTTGACCATGTATATGGCATGGCTTTAGGCTTTGAGACCTTGATGCCCAATAAAAGTATAATATCAAAGGTGACAATTTTAGGTTTCGCTGCTGGATCTTGATGTAATAAGGGCATGTCAAATGTGTGTTTGCTGTCAAAAAGACATCAAAACTATGCATATTGAAACCTGAGTGGCTGTGACTTGTTGGGTTTTCTGATTTCTGGGCGACTTAGTTTGATTATTTGCACTAGAGCCTGCCTTTCGGGCATATCCCTTTTCTACTCAGCACAAGTTAGTGATTCAATCTCGTAGTCTTAGTGAGTGGGCACGCCTCAAAGGTACGATAAGTGGTTTAAGTATAAACCACTGTATATGCTTGTAAAGATGATGCATTTTATGTTTGTGTAGAAGCCTGACGCTTTGTAGGAAAACTGAATTTCCAGAGTTTTAATGATCCAGTAAATAGAACACTCGAAATAGTAGGATTAGGCAGAAGAATTCATGTGGTAGGCAGATTTCCTTGCGTGTTCTCATCATTAGAGGTTAGCCTCCAATGTAGTTTTGACAGGCCACAAAGTCTGTTTGGTTCAGCACCTGTCGCAATATGGACAAGGATCGTGTCTTCACAAAAGTCAAGTAATTGCCAGAGTAGACATATCCATTATACGCTTAGATATCATATCATACTCGATAACTCATAACTAATGGCATGAACCTCATGAACCCAGTTCTAAAGCCGCAATATACCACCTTTTCCAGTAGCCTTTCAGAGCCGCTGTAAGCACCAGTTGCAATTACAGTAAGGTCTCAGTTGCCCCTGAAGATGACTGAGCTTCATCACTCAGTCGATGGATATAATATCACTAGTCTACTTTCTGATCAGACGAACACTAATATGTCTTCTCAGTAGTCTACTTTCTGATCAGACGAACACTATGATTGAGACAACATGCGCATGACAGTCAAGAGGTGTGATCTTCTTCTGGCTGATGGAATAGGAGGGTAATCTAACATTTGGCACTGCATGCGAGACTATTGAATAAACCTAATGAAGAATGGAGAATTATCCATCTACATCCTCTCCGAACCCAGTAGAACGAGAAGTAAAGAATAGGTGAAGTTAAGAGGAAAAATCCTTCAAAAAGCAGTAGAGTCGGTCGGCCACTATGATATCCACAAAACTATGAATTTCCTTAAGCCTTTTGCAATTTTGAAAAAGCAAATGATGCAGCTCAAATCAAAGTTGGTATCGAGTCCCTCCGAAATCACTGAAAAATTCGCCGCTGACTGAATAAAAATTATAGTGTACTTCCATGAACAGATGACCTACCCCCATCAAAAATCATATGACTGAAGGCAAAAAGAATAAAGCAATCAAATTTAAACAGGGAAGCCTCAAGTGTCGAAACCACAATCTGGTATAGAACAATATGTATATCACTGAATAAACCAATAACGCAAGGAACCTCAAACTGCAGGCGGCGGAGGGGATAGCACAGGTGCTGGTGGATTATTGCTGCTGCTGTTATTTTTTTCCCATGGCCTCACAGTAAACAGTACCACAAACAAAACAATCACTAGCAAAATTATGATGGCATAACATGTCCACTTCCGCGTGTTCTTCTGCAACTTCCTAGCGGTTTGCAGGCGCTCAGTGCCACCTCGCACAAACGAATTAGCTCTCGCCACGTGGCTCTCGATGTCGTCCAGCTGCTCGCCCTGAGACTGCACCAGCACGGCCATGTCCAAGAATACCTGGTGCAGCTCCTTAAGATTCTTCTCCATGTCCTTGACGGCATCGTGCCTCTCCTGGATTTCTTGTATCGTGTCCAAGATTCTCCCTCTGCCTTGCTCCTGAATGGCCTTCTGCAAGAAGGTCTCGCTCTCACCTGCATATGAATCAGAGACTCGTAAGCATTACCATAACAAAGCTCAAATACTATCCTGCATTACAAGGAAACCAAGACAGCAAATAGCAGAGTAGTTCCTCTGCCTCGATCTTCATAATTTTTCATTGCAGAAATTATTCAAGTCCCCAGATTCTGTGAGTTCTAAAGTGCACAATGAGCCATGGCTGATCCTCAAAACAGGACAGAATGACATTTGTTCCACTGTAAGCATAAAGGCATGAACTGAGTACAAGCAACATACAATCAGCAACCAAAATATTAGATATACCCAATTCCAGTTCTCGATTCTACAGCTTCCAGTTTAGCCACACCACCAATCCCATGCCAAAACTTGATTTCGGAAACGGAAAATTTGTCCCCAAATTCTCATAATTCTCAAATCTCCACTGCGTTTGACCTTTTTTTTTTTTTTTTTTCTTTTCTCTATCAGCACGAATACGCTCGATGCAAACACAAACACGGAAGCGCGATCCTTTCACGAAATTGGCATACCAAGTGTCGTAGCATATCGTGAATCTACCTGTTGAGATCAAGAGATCGAGCGTCCTCTCGTCGGGGTTCTCGCCGGTGACGGTGAAGTACCTGCGCTGGACGGTCTCCCGGTACTCCGACGAGATCAGCTGCCTCAGGGCGTTGAAGCTCTCCATCGAGTCCTGCAGCTTCTTCCTCAGCCCGCTGACCACGGAGGTCCGGGTCCTGTCCGACGATGAGCCCGGCCCGCAGCCGGGGAGGCTGCGGTTGGCGGCGTTGGACCGGTCGAGGGCCTCGAGGCGGACCTTGACGACCTTGGCTTTCTTGAGGGCGGCCGTGACGTCGCCCTCCATGCGCGACCGCAGGTCCTTCACGGCCCTCGCGTTGTGCAGCGTCTTGCTCTGCTCGTGCGACGACCGCAGCCTCTGGTGGAGCGACTCCAGCTCCTTCAGCTCCTCCTTGATGCACTCCACGTCCTCGAAGAACTTGTCCAGGTTGGCCCCCCCGGAGGAGGGGGCCGGCGCCGGCGGGGCGCCCATCTCGACGTCGTAGCCGCGGTCGGAGGCGCCCCTGGAGGGCGACCGGTCGCTGTGGAAGCGGGAGAAGGAGCGGGAGAAGAGGTCGTTCATGGCGGCGGCGGGGCGGCGGCTGATCGGACGAGTTGAGGAGCGAAGAAGGTCGGATGGGTTTCCGGGCGAGAGCTCGCGGATGTTATAGCCGCGGGTGGGTTCTGCGGGAAGGAAACGGGAGAGGAGAGAGAGAATGAGAACGCAGGCGAGAAGTCAATGATGGGAACTGGGGAAGGAGGAGGAGGGTGGCGGTGGGGACAGGCGGGCGAGAAGTATTCTTAAATTTTCCGGGAAAAAGAGGGAAGATTCCGGGAAAACGCGAGGGAAAAGCGCGTGAGTGGGGGGATAAGGCGGGCGGCTACGCGGAGGACTTGGTCAACCCGTGCGGTGAAGTGAAGACGGCGGACGAAGGAGGAGGAAGAGACCTGGTCAGGTCTCGGATCGCGGGGGGATCTTGGGAGTTCGTCTTTCCTTCTCTGTTTGATTTGTTCTTTTCCCGTATGTCGTTTTGCACTTTGCGAAGGTTCGTCTGGACTTGCCCTCGGTTCCGCTTCGGGTGCTATTTGCAAGTACAGATGATGAGGAAAGAATCGGGATTTTTAAATGCCCATAATTAAGAAAAGGTCAGGTCCGGTTGGTCTCGAGACTTTGGTGCATCCTTATCGCTAACCCGCAGTTAGATCTGATCATGAATTGGACGGTCCACGAGATCATTCGAGCCGAGAGGGATGGAGGTTGTTTTAGGGTGGGCCAGGATAGAGGTGTCTAGTTATGAGGGTTGACATGAATGGGTTTGAACCACACCTAGCCTGCAAAGTACGATAGCCATGCATATTTTCATGTTGGGACATTTTGAGCAATGAGTTAGGCTCGATTCACGGGTGGTCTGATTTTAGGGTTGGTCCAAGACCACCCGTAAATCATCTCCTATGCTTTCGTAATGGTAGTGTTTCACCAGTTTTGTTCCTAATATTGTTCATCGAACAAACGATATGTTTCGGCTTTTATTAGAGGAGACTCAAGTTTCGTGTTGAATCTGAACAAAGGATACCAAATACAAATATTATTTCCAATCTGCGCATCACAACATTGAGGACTTGCTAACTTTCACCTTTGGTTCTAACTTATGCTAGAATTTAATCAACAACATAGTTTAGAAATAGTTTGGTAAGCTAGAATTTAGTCAACAGCAATATTTCTAGATAAGAACACAACATTGGAATTTAATCAATGACGTCACACTCGTGGTACAACACCGGAATTTAATCAATGATGTTACGTTGGAATGTAGGCTCTCATCGGAATCTAATCAATAATGGGAATCTGGAAGCGATGGCTATGAAACTAAAGTGCGATAAGGTAAATATAAAGTAAAGGCATTTGATGTGTTGTTCGAGAAGTTCTTTATTGGATGGCTCGTGGTATATATAGAGCAATTTGGTAACCATCGAATAGTTTTTTCTTCCTTGGTGACCGTCCCTGATCTGATCTCTTCACATGTTTCTCTATCTTCCTACTATCCTTTACAATTGCCTTGGTCGTGCTATACTACTTCTGATTAGTCGACAGCGGTTGCATGACTTGGTCACTGAGTAATAATTGCTCCTTGACTTTGTGTGGTCCTTTGCACATATGATGATTAAGACTCAAATTTCAATGTCAATACTGCTCGAATTTATTACCCATGACATTATTCCGATATTTGGACACTTTGTGATTCCTTCTCTTACCATCGGACCACATGCTTCCATTCACAGGCTCATCGACACCTAGTCAAACTTTCTTGCGTGTTTTTACTTGTCCTTTATACCTGTGACTAACACGGGACTTGTTACTATTTTTATCCTCATGACCAGCACGTGACGATACGGGCAACTTGGATGTTAGTAGGTGGAGATGGTGAAAGGGTGCGACGGATTGATTTATGTAAAATTATATTTTCTACATTTGACCCCGGCATCCAAAACTCTCTCTCTCTCTCTCTCTCTCTCAACCCTAGTCTTTATGCTTATGTAATTGTCTCTTTATTGTAAAAGTATGTCCACATATAGTCTTTCTCCACCAAATAATAAATTTTTTTAGATTTGATTCTGACGTACTATTAGTGCTAGACGTCGCTTCATGCTCATTTCATAATTGGCTTCTGCATAGTTTTTGTCTACAAAGTGAATAGATAGTTAAGTACATAAAAAATTTATAGTTTTCCTCCACCTGATGACTTAGATTTTTGATTGAATTTGCTAATATTCTTCTTCCTCGACTTTGTTGAGAGTCGAGCCCAATAGCCTATCAAGAACAAGACTAAAGAAATCAACCAATCTAAGATCTTGCATATAGATGTCGGACACTTAAAAAATGAACCGTGAAAACGCACATTAAATCGTGCTCGTTGATTCGTAGCGTTTCATCCGAAAGAAATGAACAGAGCTGATACAAGACCCCATATAATTCACGCATTGTCCCCTACTTTATAATATTCTGTTTTTGCCGACATATATTTATAAGACAATTAATGGTAATTTACTTTAGAACTGTTATAATATTTAAATAATAAATCACGCATTTATCTAACATCTTAAGCTTTTAAAATAATTAGTAGTGGTCCTATAAATTTTACTTGGTCTTAGAGTTAGGAGATCCTAATTTCAAATTCTCAAAACCTTTAGTTACCTCCCTAATTGAATATTTCTTAGGCTAAAGCTAAAAGTCCAGTCTAACCTTTGACAAGAACATGTGCTGTGAGATTAACTTAATCTCCACTATGCTATCTGCATTGCACATAAGGTCAACCTTCAAATTTGTTGTCCAACCTTAAAAATTCTGGAAACCCAATTGGATATCAATATTTCTAAATGGTTACCTAACAACTCCTACTTTTGCATACCTCTCACTTTTGAAATTTATATAATGTCCCATTTTCCTACTAAAAAACTAGTATCCATGCATGAGCATAGCATGCAAAAAGGGTCTAGAACCATGAAAAAGATATAAGAAATGTTATAACTTTTGTACAACACTCATTTTAATACCAAAACTTTTCAAGCAATCATTTAAGTGTCACATAGGTGAAAAAATGAATACTTAAGTACCTCCAATGACAAACTCTATCGATTCAATTAGCGTGAACTTGATAATGAAACCTTAATTCATATGTGACTTTCTTTAAAAAAAAAAGGGTAACACACAAGATGACCAAGCAAACGGACTGTTTATTTTTATTAAAGTCAAGGAAACGTAGGGTTCTTCTTTATCATGTTTTATATTAGCAGACAATTTGTATAGTCTATCTGGGAAAGGTGGGGTTGCTTTTTTGTCCTTGTCTTTGTCTCTGTCTTCATCTTCCTTGCTAAAAACCATGGAACAAGGAAAGGTAAAAGCAACTCAAACATCTCTCTCTCTTCAATTCGTTCACTTTCAATCTGCTACTTAGCGACGAAGCCACGACGGCGGGGAACGAGGTAGGAGAACTTGCTTTTCTTCGTGTACGGGCTGAGAACGAGGGTTTTGAGTTGAGGTTGCGTTAAGGGTTTTGTGGTAGTTGTGTCTGTGGGTGTTGTGGTGGATCACTGAAAATCCAACAACATTGGATTGTAGGAGGTGATTCTTCGAAAGCTCAAAGCGCATTGGATTGCAGTTTTGAATTTTGCCCCTAATTCCTCAATTTGGAGGTTAGGATTGGGGTTTAAAGAACATAATTGATTTTTGCCCAATTCATTAATTAGGAGGCCAACAATGTGTTAGATGACGTGTTTAAGTCCAATCATGTTGACTTCATGTTTTCGGTGAGTCACATTAGATGATTTAAATATATTACTGATAGCACTGAAATGATTGATTTTTTTTTTTAAAGTGACACGCAAGTAATCGCTAAAAAAATTTGACATTGAAGTAAGTGTCGTACAGAAAGATTTCTAATCTCATTTTTCCGTTAAATTTATATTGAAGTAAGTGTCGTACAAAAGGATTTCTAATCTCATTTTTCTGTTAAATTTATAATAAAGATAGAGATTAATTAGACTTTACCTTCTTAAATGTGGAGTTACTTATTGTGTATAGTAAATTTTCAAAATATAATTTTTTTTTCAGTTGAATTTCTAGAGTTAACAAAACGTTACGCTAAAACTTCATCTCCACAAGCAAGATGCAAATTATGAAATTTCTACCTCCTGTTGTCCATTCAATTACGTGTAGATCCTGCAAGCCCTCCGCTTGTTGATAAGTAATCTCCTTCCAATCGTCGGATTGCTCAACACAATTCACTCTCATTAATTCACTTGTCGCTATTTTAAAGGGGAAGGCGCATAAATTTTTGAGCTCGAGATTATTTACGTTAATTGTAGTAGAGTCGACTCAAATATCATTTTTAGGAACAAATCAACTTGATTGTATTAATTTAACTCGTCAATAGATTTATATTTATGAAAAGATTCGCCAAGGGAAATAGCTCTTTCCCGTGTGATTAAGAAAAATTGTCATATGTTGTGATTAAATAATTCTACATCTTGATTTCAAGACGGTTTGTAGGAACGAGTTCCTATAATATCAAAAAGAGCTCTAGTTCAAGATTCCCGAGTATATTGTTAAGTCGAGCTCAAGGTAGTCATAATCAGTTCAACTAGCTTGTGAATCTAGTCATGTTTAATCAAATTCATATTATTTTTTTGAGATTATGCATAGTTGTAAAAATGGGGGAAAAGTACAAAAAAGTTGTAAACATATTATATTGGTACTAACTCAGTCCTAAATTTTTGAATTAAACCAATTTAGTTATAATTACCAATTTAGTCCATATGGCTAATTTAGATGGGAAATTATTGAGATGGGCGCTGGCATCCTATGTAGCACGCCTAGTGCTAACATGGGTATTTTTCCAAAAAAAAAAAAAATTGCTTTTTTCTTTCTTTTTCTTCCATGGCAATTGTGTGCTCCACTTTTGCCTTCAAATACACTGTTCATCTTCTAGGAAAAGGGATGCCATCTTTCCGATGTTTTATTGAGATCCAAAAATGAATTATTATTATTATTATTTTTTGCGGTTTGATAAGGAAAAGCCTAATTGATTTTTTTTTTTAAATAGACATACATTGTTTGAGCGCAAGCCATTTGCGTGTGGGTAGCTAAAAAATTGGACATGAGCACTAGAGCCCTTGGTTCAACCTTGATGGACCCCAATCCATGTGTCAAGGAGATGGGCATGGTCGCCTCGGTCTTGAGCAAGAGCACAAGCATTGATCCTTGAGTTCACAGAAGCTAAGCCCAAGAACCCGGTACCTATCCTTGAAATCCGAGCTCAAATTCATTAACGCTAAGCTCGGGTCTACAAAAGGTGGAGTGTAAGACTCCAATGCCTAAGCACAGGAGCTTGATGCTTGTATCCGAATCCCCAACATCTAGCTCTTGAATTTATTAAGGCTAGGCTCAGGTACACAAAAACCAAATGGTGTGATGCTAATGTTTGAATCCAAGAATCCAATGCTCGTGCCTAGGTACTCGACACTCAAGCCTTAGTCCATTGAGGCTATGATCAGGATTCCTGCTTGTGCCTAGGTCGTGGGTACTCATGTGTAAGTCCACAATGCCTAGGCTTAAGACCCCAACACACATTCCCAAAACCACTCATGCTAATGCCCAAGCCATTAAGGTTGATGCTCGAGAACTCAATGCTCATGCCTAGGTCCATTGAGGCTAAGCTTGGAACCCCCATGCTCATGCCCTAGTCCTCAGTGACTAGGCTCAACCGTTAATGTCCCAAGCTAGCCTCAATGGACAATGGACCTGGCGTCATGGACTTGTGCATTAGCATTGGAATCTTTGGCCTAGCCTTGATGGACCTATGTGTAGGTGCCAAGGACCCTAGCCCCAAGGATTGGGGCACGAGCACCAGGATCTCAACTTGACCTTGATGGACACAGGTCTACTTCTGGGGAACTTGGCTTACCCTTGATGGTTGGGTAAGGGCGGGCAAGGGCACAACCGCTAGGAATCTAGTTATAAGAACGGGGACCAAGGCATGGGTGTTGGGACCCAAGCATCGCCACCATGGTCTTGAGTTTGCCCTCGATGGGTTGGGCCTTAGCATGGGGGACTTGATCCTAGGCACTAGGGACTTGGTCTCAATGAGCCTAGACTTAGGTGAAGGGAAATTCAGGCATAGGCACTAGGGTCTCTAATCCAGGCGCGAAGACCCAAGCCACAAGTACAAGGGTCTTGGGCTTAGCCTTGATATACTTGAACCTAGGCACAAGTGTTTGATTTTTAGGTTGATTGTTTGGACAACCCTTTAATCAAAAGTTAATCCTAGGTCAAAAATTGAATTTTTGCTTAAAAAGATGTCAATTAGCCTTAATTTTACTTTTGTCAAATTATTTTTTTTTAAAGTCAACTAAAGAATTGACTTTGATCAAACATTGGACCAAAAATTTGGAAAAAATTGAAAATCCACAAAACACATTTGGCTTTTGTGTTGAAAATTTCATAAAAAAATCGATCAAGAACCTTGTTTTTCAAATTTTTTCGATTTTAGATTCAAAATTGGCCAAAAATAAAATTACTTTTGTTTTGGTCATAATTAGGTATAGTTCTTTTAACGAATAGTCTAGAGGCTATTTTTAATCCACTTGTTTATTCAATTTCGAGAATTGCCATGTCAAAAGGCAAATTGCCATTTTACATCATAATTAGGGGGTTAAACTTGATTCTTTATAAGTTGCGAAGGGACGATCATTTTCCACTCATTTTCTTAAGATAAGTCCAAATTGAGGTCTATTTTGAGAAATTCACATGAAAACTTCCCAATTTGAGGAATTTCACTCTCTTGAATGTAAGAAAACCGAGTTGTTGAGATTCAATTGAAGAAATTTAGATTTACCTATTCAAGACTATGGTTCAATTTCACGAATCAAGGTCCAATTTTCATATTAGACCTCGATTCATTTTTGGCCAAGGTCTTGCCACTTTAATTCAAGGTCAATTTGAAAGCATTAGGTTATCCTAAGCATGGGTAATTAGTCAAATAGGTTTATCACAATGTTAATTGAATTGAATTTCAATTAATTTGCAATTTTAAACATAGAATTTCCAAATTGCCTATTTTAGCCTACGATGTTCAATTACATGTACCCATAGTTTAAGTCTGCTATTTTTCACAATAATCATTCGATGGAGTTAATAGAAAACCCATAGATTGCATCCATGGGGTTTAATTGGCTAAATTGTATCAAAACCGGACAATTTCTCCTCAAATTGGATAATTTTTCTCTTCAAAGAACCAAATTGTATACATTTTAAGCCCATAAGGTAAGAACTGATCAAAATCAACCTGAACCGATCAAAAATTGGTCTAGAACCAATTATATCAACATAAATCAATCTAACTAGTTTGATTGGCCATCGATGAGGCAAGTTGATTTGGCCCCTTGCTGGTCGGTTTTAGACCTCCGGTGACTAGTTTTGGGATATTCACTATGCTAATTTTATCCTTGTGCCCTTGTATTTTTAAGATTTTGAGAATTACCTCCTGAATCTCGGAAATTTGCGCTTTAGCCCCTAATTGGGCCTTTAAGTGCAATTCTCATTTTAAATACCAATTTTTGAGAATCAGATACATCCGATCTACTATACAACACATCTTAATGGTGTTTAACTTATAAAAAAATAATTTGGCCATTAAATCAAGTTTTTGACCATCGGATCAAATTGACGGCCAAAATTGCCTGATTAGGATCTAGTATAAAAGGGATTTTCCCTGCAATTTTGAAAGGAAGTCTCATTTTGTGCAAAGGACTCTCTTACTAAACCGAATTCTCTCTCTTCTCTATGCTTCTTCCCACCCTCTCTCTCTCTCTCTCTCTCTCTCTCTCTCTCTCTCTCTCTCAATGCTAATTAGAGTTTCTGCTAGCTCCAGTAATGGTTTGATCCACTCGATCAAGCTCAATCATCGGCATGGACGTTGGTGATCATTCCCATGTCCTTTCCAAGTTAGATCGACGATCTGACGCCCTCCTCTGGTGATCTGACCATTGTTGATCTCTTCGTCCAGGAGCTCTTAACCCTCTAGTGGTCGAAGCTTAGCTAAAACGACATTGGAATAGTTCTAGTGGCCTAGTTTCCTACCGACAGTCCAAGGATAGTTTGAATAAGGATCGATTCTCTCCCTAAGTTGAGCCGACGCTCCAGCCGGCTCCTAGGTATTTTGCAATGGTTCGATCCAATCCTTGGAGCTTAGATTGTGTTCTGGCGATCATCTCTTCATCCAATTGTATCCAAAATTGAAGCTAAATGCAAAAAGGTAGATTCTCGAACTTGAAATTGATGAAATGAGATTGACGTATCTGATCGAGGTTAGGATTCAAGATTAGATCCAAATGATATGCTTAAATCTAATGTTGATGAAGTTGTTAGATGTTTGTGGAAGTTTAAAGCTTAGTGGAGATAAACTTGAGTTTTTTTTTGGATGAGATTAATGTTGATTTGCAATTTTCATAACTCTGTAATAGGCCTACTGTTTGGCCTAAAATGAGATCTTAAATAAGCTTATTTGATCTTGAGTCTCTCTAGGCTTAGACAATAGACTTCGAGACCTTCGATTTGATAGGTCATATGGAGATCGTTCGAACCTTGAAAAACACATCCGAATTTGGTCGATTCTACAGTAGTTTAGATTGATTTTGTGGTTTCGTTCTTATTTTGATTTTTGAATTTTCTTATTTTCATGCTGATTTTTTTGTTGATTTTTGGAAAATCTTTCTTCACAAAATTTGTTTGAAATCTTCTCGAGTATGTCATGCATTTTTTCTAGATTTTTTGGTGATATTTTGATTAGTCGAAGTTGCTTAAAACTGAGCCTAGGTTGATTTGTCCTGCACCCAATCCAAGTTGCATTTTTGTGAAATTGAGCTTGTAAATGAATCCATTTGACTTCATAATCTTCATAAGACTTGAAATAAAGTATGATTCGCATGATTTGCTTGTTGTTTAGTATGTCAATTGGATGTTAACACTATGAAGGTTCTACTGCGAATTGTGAGTCTAGAAACATGCATCTATCTTATTCTTTTCACTTAGATTTGCATGATCTCAATTAGGTTTTGATGTCTTAACAAAAAACGTTCCGCATTTTGTATTCCATATATAGAATTTTTCATTAGACTTTTGCATGTCCTTAGGTAATTGAAATCAAGCATGTTCTGTAATGTTGAGGTTAGATTATAGACTTATCATGAGCATACCAAAATGCATTCATTTGGATCTCTAAAAGACCAAATCTTATATCAATGCCTTCTTAACTTTTAAAGTGTGCATTACAAGCTTTGTGTCCATATATGATACGTCACATTTGAGTATCGTTTAGCATGTGAATTTTATGTCTTAATTAGGCTAGTTGTATTGGAAAAACGTCTAGCATGTTACTTTAGTTTTAAGTCATTTTGCATTGCTAATAACTTTTGTGATTCTTTCGCATCTCAACCTAGGGTTAAATGTTTATCCGAATCATTTTTCACATCCAATCCTTCATTGTATGCCAATTTCATGCCATTCATACATTGTTTAAGTGACTTTAAAAGTCATAAATGCATACTATTTTTTGATTAGTTAATGGCTGATATGTGCACTTTTACAAATATCGATTATTGAGCATTGAATTGATCTCGATTGAACCCAAACCTTCCTAGGAAGTCATAGAGCTCATTTAAATCTTTCAAATGCCACTAGTTTTATGCAATTTGCTTGTCGTTAGACCCACTTTCCATTTTTTTCAAATTAGGTTAAGAATTTTAATTTATGATAAATTCGGAACCCTTGTTTTACCCTTGTTTAGGTAGACTTTTGTTGCTTTCGTGTGAATTTTTCAATAGTGATTCTTGAGTCGAACCCTTAACAGACTTTGATTGTTGCCCTTTTATCTTCATTGTGGTGAAATTTCATGATTTTAGATCCCGTTTGATAGGTCAAATCTCAGTTGCAATAGCATAATATCCTGTTGTTTTGTCAATTTTCTGATGCCATAATGTGCATTTTTGGATTTTTGTAAATTCATGCTTATCTCTTCTTAGGAAACTTTCTTCATGAAAATTATTCCTTATGTTGTCATGCATATTGTATAACTTTTTTAAGGATAAATTATCGATGGGTCATTTTCAATTTTGTTTATTTGGCTTGTCATATTTGAAATGTTCTGTTGTAAATCTTTGTTGTGATTGTTTATATAGATTTTTAAGGATGGCTTGCATGTGGAATTAGGACTCATTGTCTTCATGAAATTTGTTTTAAGTTTCTCGATCTTCATTGTTAAAAAATTTCAATAAATGAATTGATCTTTTGATCACATTTTCCTCAACATTGATTTGAAATGTCGTTTTTGCATATCAAAATGTCTTTGGTATGTGTGATGCTTCCAACATTAAACTTTTTAGATTCTTTCAAATCACATTGAGATTGTCAAGATTTGGATTGTATTTAAAATGTCTGCAACATCTGTGAGTGCATGATATGCGAGCCCCAAATTAGCTTTCGCAATTAAATGCGTTTTATAGCCGAAACATTCATTTGTGTAAATATCTCTTTTTTCTTTCTTAACGTTTCAAATACATTTGAACTTTTTGAAGCATCAGGTGAACCACACACATGTTTGAAATCATGTCATTTTTTTTTAAAATAGAAATGCTTGTGATTGTGATTGGTGTATGCCTATTGAATAAGTGACTTGCCGACGGTTCACTCAAATAGGTTGATTGTTTGAGAAATAAGACTCAAGGGCCTACCTGCCTATTTAATTTATGCTAATGTCTGCGGATGTTAGATATATATTAGGTGAGATGCTTGATGCCATAGGTAGATCTTGGGTCTCATTTAGAATATGATTTAGGGATTCATAAGCGTTAGTGGCCATGCGAGAACACAAATAGTCACTAAAATTGTCGGTCATAAAAATGAATTGGGGTAGGCATCTAGAGGGACTGGCGCATGAATTGCAAAGGTTGATATCGAGGCCCAAATTTCAATAGTTTTGAACATTGCTTCAATTGTTTGACTATTCTTGATTATTTCTTGTGTCTTTGACTATTTTGTCGTGTAATGATTATTTCTTTTCATTATATGTACCATTTTTCCTTAATATATGTTTCGGGTTTCTTCATTTGTATAAACACCCGATGAGATGTGGGTTTCATTTTTTGCACTTTATTTTTGTTCGCTAGTTGGGGTTGCATGTTAGATTTATTGCTTTCCTATATTGTTTACTTGACTGTTTAGGCTGCGCATGGTAAAATTTCTGAAACAAAAATTGATTTCTGGCCAGAAATCAATTTCTCAATATCTATTTCCTGGACAAGTTTCTGAGCAAAGAAACCCGTTTGATAACGACTCAAAATTTTTATTTCTGAAACAGAAATCCGTTTGATAACAGAAAAAAATTTCTATTTCTATGAATCATGTTGTCCCCATCCTTTTACCTCACTCTTCTTGGTGCTTGTTATGGTAATTTAATTTGATAAAAGTTGGTAAATCACTTTAATTTATATTGGTAATTCGATAGAGTAGTTAAGAACTTCAAAACATTAGCAATTTATGTAAATAAAATCTAGTAATTAGTATAAAAAATGCTAATATGCAAACTATAAAAGATTTGGTAGTTTCAAATGCTAATATGCAAATAGTTAATGTATTTATTCTCCTCATTCAAGATTCGGGTTTAAGTCACTACATTT
Organism: Eucalyptus camaldulensis; assembly: GCA_019915185.1. Classification (NCBI taxonomy): domain Eukaryota; kingdom Viridiplantae; phylum Streptophyta; class Magnoliopsida; order Myrtales; family Myrtaceae; genus Eucalyptus; species Eucalyptus camaldulensis. The sequence goes on from JAHSVA010000005.1 coordinate 20,708,047, forward strand.
TTTGGCATTCTTTTGAGACCACGAAGTGATTTTATGGTAGGTACTAGTTGACATGGAGGTAGGCGCAATTTGCGAGAGATTCGAAATTAATAAAATGGAAATTGTGCTAGAAATAGGAATTGATTAGATAACAATATAGAAAATCCTCAAATACAAAATAATAGTCGAAATAACACTAATGCATTATAAAAGTTGAAAATACAATTTCATGGAATTTTCGGTATATTATTATCCCTTGCCATTTTATTGGCAATGGTTTTCCTAAGCGTATTTATTTGGTTTCCCTCCTCGGTCAACTGAATGTTTGCAAGGTCATCCTGCGTAGGTTCAGCCAAGTACATCGGATCTCCATATAGGGAAAAGTTCCTATCCATCTTGTCTTGATCATGGATGTAATTATGGATGGCACAACATGCAATTACGATATGTGCTTGCTTTCAAAGTGCAAATGAGGGCATGTGCCTCAAAATGAAAAAACGATTCTTCAATGCTCCAAATGATCTTTCTATGACATTCCTTAAAGAAGAATGCCTATAGTTGAACAATTCTCTTGCAGTTGTTGGCCGTCTCGCTCTACCCCTATACTCATTTAAATGATACCGGTCACCTCTAAAAGGAGTTAAAAATCCCAGAGTTGCTGCATAACCAGAATCCATGACATAGTATTTGCCTACAATAATGTATTTATACATTGGTCATAATTTGTAACTATAAATATGATCATAAAGAAAATTACTCCTTAAAGGACAAACAAATACCTGGTGGCGGTCGAGGAAATTCCAAGTGAGGAGTCTCTAGTGTTGCTGGAAGCACTCGACAATCGTTGGTAGAGCCTTCCCAACCAGCATATACAAAAGTAAATTTCATATCAAACGAACAAACGCACAGCACATTCTGAGTGGTGGTGCTTTTCCTACCTCTAAATGAGATTTGCTTCGACATAGGTACAGAAGCATGAATGCGGGTGCCATCAATAGCACCTATACAGCTCTGTCATTTTATCAAAGACTAGTATTATACAAAATTATCAACTAAATAAAATTAATGGTGTAAAGGAATATATGAGAATTCTACCTTGGAGTAACGTTTATGCTTAGGACCCATAAGAATCTCTTGTAGAACAACATCAAAGGAAGGTGGTATAATAATCTCTTTTGCCAATTTGAGAACTGCTTGCAATACTTTAGTGAAGTATTTGCTTATAGTCTATCTCGAATGTTGGAATCTCTCACATAAATCTCTATTTGAGTTCTTGTGACAAATCATAGATAAGAAAATCCCGATTTGTTCATCTACCCCAATATATCGGGTATCTTCCAACCAACCTTTTTCCTTCATTAGACCACAAAGGTTGAGAAAGACATGTCTTTCCATTCTAAAAGCTTCATATACTCTATCGGAATGCCCATGAAGAATCTCCCTTATCCATTGTGCTCCTGATAATGAGCTATCCCTAATAGGTTTTCTCGTGTGCATAGACATATCCATTGCAACAGCGTCCAACCATGCTATCAGTATATCAAGATCAAGATCAAAATCATCAAAATCCTGTCCAATTGATTCAACTGATGCTACTTGACCATTAGACATGCTACTTTCACCCTCATCCATATTACCTATATCATCACACAAAATAAGAATATAAACACATTAGATAAGGACTCCAATATTAATCAATAATAGCAATAATGTCATCATAATTGCAACATAAAAACATAAACAAACAAAGTCTCAAATACATAAGTCATGGGATGAAATTAAACAAAATAGAAATCTATAGCATGTTTCTTAACAACTACTCAAGAGATTCAATAAGTCCACGCCTCCTTTCAGGTAGAGCAACCATGAAAGCCTCTCTCCAAGTGGCATTAAGGCATGCCTGATTCACAGCCTTATTGTAAAGATTCTGCTCCAAATCAGACATGCCATTTAGAACGGCGACCACAACTGCTATGGAGTAGGGGTCTACAGGAGGTGGGGCTACAGGAGGTGGGGCCTCTGAGGTTATGGAGTCACTTGTTGATTTGGCGGTCCTTAATTTGATCATTTCTTGAATGGCTTTCATGGTGACACCGAGTTCATGGTTGTTACTCTTTCTTCTCCTCTTGGAATTTGGAGTCCTATTCAACTTGTGTTTCTCACAAACTGAGGTGGGAGTCGCGTCAGATGCAAGGACTCCCGTATCAACATCGTTTTCATTAGATTCCTCCGTATCACCTATGGCATCACCACCACCATTGCCGCCACTAACACCATTGTCTTCTTCATCCGACACCACATACTCTTCTGCATTTTCTTCTGCATTTCCTGCTGTATATGCCCCAATAGCATATGTATCACCAAACACAATACAAAGGTCTGGATACTGAGGAAACCCATCATTCTTGAATTTAACCCATTCAATATTATCTTGCAAATTTCATTGAAATGACATACATGAACAATATAATTGAAGCTTACACCCACAATAAGAAAAAATGGACCCAAGTAAAGTGATACCTTGATGTGAGAATCCCATACACTTGAATCCTCCACAGTAACTATTTTGTTGACATTATCCCATCCAAATCCAGATTGTGAAAGAAGCTTCTTAAAACTACTATATTGCTTCTTTAGTTTGTTTACCCTATTTTTCAATTGAACTACATTATAGTGGAGTTATGTTTGTTTATTGAACTCGGCATGTATATTATTCCACCTTACTTTGTTGTAGGTATAGGTGGGGCGATTTCCCTTTTTCACCTCTTCCACCAACAAACTTATAAGCACATTGGTCAAAGACTTAGTCCACTTTGCTATAAATGCTTCTTTGTGGGGTGCCATTTAACCTTAACTGAATCAGTATTCAATGAAATATATCAGATGATGCACCAATTCAAGAACAAAAGCTTGTGATTAACAAGCACGTCATGAAGGATAAGCTGAAATTAGAAGTTAAAGAATAACAAATAACAAGAAAAACAGTTACATAAGATTAATAGAAGCTAAAGGGTGAAATTTATGATACAACAGTGAATGCTTTATTGCACAAAATGCATGGAATCCAAAAGCCACTAACTGGCCTAGAAAGATGGAATTCTGGCATAAACAGAGGGCGATCGGAGCAATGAAATTCCAGAAAAGAAGAAGTAAACAATTCTGAGAAAAAAAAATCCTGGAATTGTTTATTTGTGGACGGCAACCGAAGTCCAGTCTACAATCTCTGGGTGTGGCGTGGTTAAACTAACAGGCTCGCATTAATATGACAGGAAGTTTCAGACGGAGGAAAGACGATCACTTCTAATCAATAACTAACAGAATAGAAGCCAAATTTATGCACTGTAGATGATGATATCCCCTCATTGATCTGCAGATATATTATAATGCTGGGAATCCCAGCCAGGGATGGAATTCTGCCTCAAGTTTTCTGATTTTACAACTTGAAAGTTCCAACCCAGTGAACACACTTCATGACTTTGACTCTGCTTTTTTTATTGTGTCAAGTGGGGACTTTAATTATAACTCAGTAATACACTTCCTTTGTTTTAGCCAAAAGCTCAGTAGCAAACCTTGCAAGTTAGGAATTAACTCCTTAATGATCCGTACCTATCAAGTAGCAGCAGCACAACGAAAATGTATACAGTCTATAACACAAACCTAACATGTGAAACACCGAAATCACGATAAAATCAGTAAATGCCAAACAAGATGGCTCTAAACTCACATATTTGCCTCCTCACAGATCAACAAGTAGACATCAATTGCTTCTGCACCTACCACCAAATGCCATAAGACTTGGGAGCTTTAAATAAAGCTTTTTGGTGGCCATTAAAGCTAAGATGTTGCCATGATTCATAGGTTGATCTTTTTGAGTGCACGTCTAAAGCATATAAAATAATGAAGCTAGTTGCTATCTGCCGAATTATGGTGAACCCTGACAAAAGCATTTGTGATGTGCTATGTCTAAGAGTCCTCATAAAATATGAAGCTTTAGGAAACATCGTAGAAGTGAAGCAGATTAAAAGCAGCTTGCCAACGTCAAAAAAGAAAAGATTACTAGCCATTTATCAGACCAAATCAATGTTTAGCAAGCTCAATCTAACTTATGGAGAAAGAGAAGCAAACTCAAATATACAGCTTAGTGACAGCAGGACTTTGCATAGAAATCCAAAGTTATGGCCTTTTAAGATAATATGCAACTTTCTATAATTCCAAAACTAAAATTATCCAGGTTTTGAATTGGGTCCTAAAGCTGATGATCTGCAAGCATGATTAACAAGAGAAATGGTGCAGCAAATGTTTCACAAACCAAAAAAAAGTGATGGAGCTTCTGATGTCACATATACTCAACAATTACATAGAAATAAATTGGTAATATCACCAGTGCAATTGAATGTAATCCCACCTAATATTGAGAGAGAGAGAGAGAGAGAGAGAGAGAGAGAGAGATCGAGATCCATATTAGAACATTAAAACAATGAAGAATTTCTTTAGCCAGTTAACAGCAAAACAAAACTAACGTAACATTCACAAACAAAAATGGTATTCACACTCAGTTCTACTAGTCAAAGAAAAGAGTAATTAACCCTCCCACACATCCCCAAAATTTAATAGTCAAACATAACAGGAAAAATCATGATCATGTTAGGGTAGATCCAACCATAATTGTAGCAAGACCTTCTTGTATTTGACATGAGAAATCATTCTACTGACACAACAAGTTGCAGAAGCACAAGTCCCAGAACACAAGAACTATCAACTGCAAAATTAGTTAAAGCCCAGAAGCTAGGGCGTTGAAGAAAGGGTTGAAGCCAAGTACCCCCAAAACTAAAGAAGTGAACAAGAACAGAGAAAACACATTGATTATGCACAGAAATAGAGCAGCCCAGACTCCCAGCACAAATTGCAGAGCACAAGCACAGAACAACCAAGAAAGAGGCGAAAAGGGAAGAATCGATCGAACCTCGTGAGGAATCAAAAGCAGAAATGGGCGATGGCGACTGGATCTGCGGAATCGAGAGCGGAAGGGGACGCGGATGAAGATGGGCGACAACTGGAGATGGGCGACGGCGACGGCGACTGGAGTTGGGCGACTGGATCCGCGGAATTGAGAGCGGAAGGGGACGCGGACGCGGACGAAGATGGGCGACGACTGGAGATGGGCGCGGCGATTGGAGTTGGGCGACGGCAACGGCGACTGGAGTTGGGTGACGGCGACTGGAGATGGGTGATGGTGATGGCTACTAGAGTTGGGCGACGGCGACGGCTACTGGGCGATGGCGACTGGAGCGCGACTGGGGACGCGGACAGACGAGGCGGCTCGGACAGGATGACCCAAGCAAATTAGCCGGTGGAGATGAGTGGTGAGGGCGAGGGTGAGGGCGAGGGCGAGATGAGCGGCGAGGGCGAGGATGAACAGCTTCGGAGTCGCTAGGGTTTTTGGTTTGAGGTGAGGAGAAGGAATGGGAAAGCTACGGTGTGAGGAGAGAAGGAGTTGATATTTGCTCAAGGAAGGAGGGGGATGGATAGAAACAATTTCTATTTCTACTTCAGAAATAGAGAAGCTAAAATTTTTAGCTTCTCATTTCTCACCCAAAACAATTTCTGAAACAGAAATCTGTTTCAGAAATAGAGAAATCAATTTGCGTTACCAAACGGGTTTCTGTTTCAAACCTGTTCCGGGGAACAGAGAAATAGAGAAATTGAGAAATAGAAATTTTACCATGCGCAACCTTACTTACCATCTAGTCCTTTAAATTCAATTTTGTGATTTTTTTTTCCTAGAAATAGAATTGCATGAAAACGATCATCCACGTGTAATCATTTAGTTTAGGTTCATCGATCTCAGAAAAGTAAAAAGAAATGCCTGGACACCTTAGGTAACACGACATACTGTTAGGCACCGAAAGGGCATTAATAAAAATATTAATGTAAGTCAAGTCCTCGAACCTGAATATGTAGTTGCATAGAAATCGAAGGACAACTCTCGACCCTCGATTCGGTTTTCTAGCCGATCCCCAAAAACGAGACTAGTAGCAGCTCCCATCTTTGTTAGGTTATCTTAAACAATTATAGTGAATAAAAATAAACCAGTCGTGAGGGGTATGGACCTCGATGAGGTTCACTGCGGTTTATCATACCCGCCATGGAAAGTTTCTAATGGATGGAGTGATACCATCCATAGGGTGCGTGTACTAATGGGAGGGCTATCATGGTAAAGGTAACTTAGAATCCGATTTCCACACCTGACTTCCTTTTTCGAGGTGTGTAGCTCATGTGGGTGTGGATCACAACACCTTTTGTTGTCACATGAGTACGAGTCTGGGAGAGCTTGTAACTACGTGCAAGGGAACTCACAAATGGTTCGTCTTGTAAGGTGAGGTGATGATGCTTTTGTGGATGTGAACCGTGAGGGAACTCTTATGATCAAATACCTCTAAATCCGACAATTTCCTCTATCCCTTGAGAGGCGGCGAGGTTGGGTCGCGACACAAGTCTATCTATAGTTTGTAATTTAATTCTCTTTACTTGTTAAGAAAATTCATTCAGTATATTTATTCATTGACTTGGTCCCTATTAAATTTGTAACCATTTTTTTAGAGTTATTATTACAATTTAATTTTATTGGTTACAATAAAAAATATTGTATTACATATTACTACACATGAAAGCCATCATTTTGTAACGTTTTTGTAATGGCTATGTAATGATTTTGTAACATTTGATTTATTTCTTAATAAACCCTACGTTATTTTATAACTATCCTCAATTTAATGATTGCCAATTGATTTATAAATGGTTGTCATAACTCTATCTTTCATTTGTTTATGAAATCAAACTTCAAACCACAATTCTTTAAGACACATTGAATTAAAAGAGAAATTTTTCCTGAAATGATTGTTTACTTACCAAAGTGGCACTCAAGTCGTCGCTAGAAAAGTTTTGGCACTAAAATGAATGTAATACGAAAGTTATGGTATTTTTAGTATTCTTTTCCTATCTATTGTATATTAAAGATAGAGATTAAATTGACTTTACCTCATGATGTAGAGCCACTTATTGTGTTTAGTTAATTTTTAACAATAAAGGAACCTAAGAATTCACAAACAGATCTTGTGGCACTATTGCTTATTTTATTACCATTTTTTTTTTATATTATCTTTCCTCTCTTTTTTTAATTATTTTATTTTTTTATCTCTTTTTCCCTTTCCATCATTCTTTAATAATTTTTTTTAAAATAGTAAATTATACTAATATACTTAAGATATGTTATATATTACATTTATTTTATAAGATATAATTAAATTTGAATATATAAATAAAAAAAGATTAAATTAAAAAAGTAAATTTTCATCTTTTCATCTTTTGTTATTTTGGATTTCTTATATTGTAATTTAAATATAATTTATACTAAGATATAATTTTAATTGTGTTAATTTAAGAAGTTTATTATTCGAGAAAAATAACTTTCTTATATTGGATATTAGAAATGTAATTCTCCTTTATCTCACCTTCCTCGTAAGATAATTTTATCTTACTTATATCTCTTCTATATCTCAAGCTGTCACCAAATATAAAATATAATAAATTTTATTATATCATAAATTATATCGTGACTGGAAAATGCAGTCTTAACTTAGGAAAGCTTTTTTCCATTAATCATATTAGTTGGAGTTAACGGATGAATTTTATTGTACAAAATCGACAAATTTAGGATTTTATCGTACTATTTGAAAGTTGTAGAATTCAATTATATTTCCACGATTTAAGTTTCAAGGATTCTCGAATTCAATTATATTTCCACAGGTTTGAAAAAAATCTATCAATTCCATTTCTAGGGAAAGTATAAATAACCTGGGCCTCCCACATCTCCCCCAGCTCAGCGTGCGCGGTGCATAACTACATATGGTCGCTTTCCCTGCGATCCTCTTCACTCTCTTCTCCTTCCGCGTGCGCCCCTCGCTCTCCGCCGCTCCCCCTCATTTCCTCCTCCTCTCCTCCAGAACCTTCTCCGCTTCCGCCATGTCCCACCGCCCCAACTACCAGGGCGGCCGCCGAGGAGGCGGCGGGCGCGGCGGGGCCCGCCGGGGCGGCGGCGGCGGCGGCGGCGGCGGCGGCAGGGGGGGCCGCGGCGGCCGCGGGGAGCAGCGGTGGTGGGACCCGGTGTGGCGCGCGGAGCGTCTCCGGCAGCAGGCGGTTGAGGTAAAGTTACTGCCGTCGACTCTCTCTCTCTCTCTCTCTCTCGATCGAGCTTCGTGGTTTTAGTGATCGGATTGGTTGAGTTTGGTTCATTTGTTGGCGAATCAATGGTTCGGCTACATGTCCGTCTTGCATACGAAGACGGATTGTTGTGTCGTAGTAGTAATGGAGCGGCTGAGCTTCGGGAATGTCCAAATCCCTGGCTTTGTGTTCGCTTAGGAATGATGGTACGGGCTAACTAACTTATTACTTGTTACTGATCGGCGATCATGTTTGCGTAATCTTGGACTTGGTGGAAAACGTTATTACTTCGTGGTCGGGTATACGCAGTGCCTTCTGGGAGAAAAAAAAGTTGCGGAGCTTATTCAATAGTGATGGAACCATTATGTGTACTTTCATAATTGCATTTATTTTGACGGAAACGATACGAGAAACTTCCATTGTGAAATGGGATGCTACTCAACTTCTCTCTGTGTTGAGGAGGTATCTTGCCACTGGCTCATTTTGCATGATTGGGATAGTGATCACGTGGTAAAACTGTTGCGAACGAATGTTGTGCTTGCCTTTTCTGGGGGATTCATCTACTTTTCTTCATGTTCAGATGGAAGTTCTTGATGAGAATGAGTGGTGGAGTAAGATGGAGCAATTGAAAAGTGGTGGAGAGCAGGAGATGATAATTAAGCGTAACTTTAGCCGTGCAGATCAGGATGTTCTGTCGGACATGGCTTACCAGCATGGGCTTCACTTGTAAGTTTCAACTTTCTCATCTTATTGCTTTTGTGCTGTGGAAAGCTAAAGAGAGTGAAGTCTATACCTCATTGTTAAGTATTGGACCACGGAATCCCTGAATTGTCACTTACATGATGACAGATGAATTTTTTTGAAAAATGGGGAGCTCGATTGAGCTCTTGTTTATTTATACAAAGAAAAAGGATGAACATAACTATAATGAAAATTTTGACATGGTACATACAACGAATAAATGGTGAAAGAAAGTTACACAAGGATGCTATTGTGATTGTGACCTAAATATATGAATTTATATAACTTGAAATGTTAGTTATTTTTTAGTTTTCCACTAACTTTATAATGTACATTTAAGTTTGGTCTCCTACTTATTTGTACTTTGCAACTTCCTGGCCTTGTGAAAGAAAGCCATGCATACAATAAAGGGAAGGCACTTGTTGTTAGCAAAGTTCCACTGCCAGATTATCGGGCAGATCTGGATGAGCGCCATGGATCGACACAGAAGACGGTAACATTCGCACGCAATCCTTTTGTGGATTTCTGTTCGATTGCTTTGCAGTGAAGTTAGAATGTTTTTTTAAGAGTGGGGCAAGGCAAACCTTTGACATAGCTTATATGTAGTGCAAAATTCCAACTTTGGAATGTGAAAAGGATTTTTCTTTTCTCTTCATTGTTTAGAGGAAGGTTTTCCACTATTGGGCTTTTATCTTTATTTTTTGTGCTTTGTGCAGATTCAAATGTCTTCAGAAACCCAGAGACTTGTTGGAGAGCTTTTAGTTGGTTCCTCAGTATCTGTTGGCAGCTCCTCTTTCCCATCTAGGCAGGGGGGTAAACAAGTATTGCCAGCTGGAAATATAGAGAAATCTGTTTCAGTATTGGAGATCGATTCTGCTAAGGAGAAACTTAACGCTGAACTTTTGGCTAAGCAAGAAAAGATGAAGGTGGGTATTGTGATTGGAGCGAGAGATTGTATCACTCATTGATATCTATTCGTGAAATCAGATATTTCTCTCGTTTATGAATCCTCTAAATTCATCAAGGCCATTTTAAGTACAAGTTGCCCTTGCAGGATAGCGCCAATGTCAAGGCAATGCAGTCTTTCCGCGAAAAACTTCCTGCATTTAAAGTGAAAGCTGAGTTCCTAAAAGCTATTGCAAATAATCAGGTGTAGTGCCTTCTTCTTTTGATCTGTCAAGTATTGAACTGATCTTTCTTGTAGAAAAGACTTATTAGGCTGTTCTTGCTTGGATCGGCTTTTCAACACAATAAGTAAATCAGCAAATTGTATGTTTGTCAATGAGTGTCACAACTCTAAAATCAAGCATCTTACTTGCTTTAGTAAGTCTATACTTCCTCGCTAGTGGACTTTTGAGTTTTGTATGAATTTTCACGATGCTACTACGTTACTACTATGACAGACCTGTCTGTGAGATATGTAGTGGAAGTGTTTTATTTAGATGTTTGATGTCTACTATCACATTGATTTTTCTTAGACACCTTTGATGATCTAGGTACTAGTAGTATCTGGAGAGACAGGTTGTGGTAAGACTACACAGCTCCCTCAGTTCATTCTGGAAGAGGAGATATCTTCTCTTCGCGGAGCTGACTGCAGCATAATGTGTACACAACCACGTCGTATATCTGCCATATCTGTTGCTGCTCGAATATCTTCTGAAAGGGGAGAGGCACTTGGTGAAACTGTTGGATATCAGATCCGTCTGGAAAGTAAGTCTTCTGCAGAAACAAGGCTGCTATTTTGCACCACTGGAGTACTACTTAGACGACTGGTAAGAAAGTTTTGATGATTATTTCCCCTCTCTTGAAACTTTAGTTTGAGTATTGTACAGATAATAGTAACTTCTTTAGACTGTGCAAATGCATCTTTTATGGGAATTACAGACTGCACTTGCTCTCTGTGCATTCAACACGAATTCGTAATTTGGGGTGGTACCTTGAAATTTCATATTATACCTTCTATGGAAATTTCATGATTGAACATGTTTGTAATGGAACTTTTTAAAAATAAATTGTCTTTTTATTTTTTGGTCGAAGAAAATAAATTGTCTTTGGATGTTGTATAAGTCCTCCAGTCTCATTGGACTTACATTTCTGCTACATGCTGTTGTTGCACATGGTGAAGCTCTTTTGTCAACTTATGGCTCATGCATTTTTGTTTGTTCATTTCATCACTGTGATGTGTTTTCTTTTTGATCTCTGACCATGATGTGGAAGCGCAGGCTCAAGACCCGAAATTGACTGGTGTAAGCCACTTGCTTGTGGATGAAATACATGAAAGAGGCATTAATGAAGACTTTCTGTTGATAATTTTGCGTGACCTTATTCCAAGGCGTCCAGATTTACGGGTTATTCTGATGAGTGCAACCATTAATGCTGACTTGTTTTCCAAATATTTTGGAAATGCTCCCACTTTGCATATACCGGTAAATGAATATTATTTAATAGAACAGTACTTTTGCGCATTTTAGTCTTGGAAAGATATCTCAAAACTGTGCACTATTTGATGTGTAAATCTTGCAGGGGTTGACTTTCCCTGTGGCAGAGTTGTTCCTAGAAGATGTGTTGGAGAAAACTCATTACATTATAAAGTCCGAGTTTGATAATATTCAGGGAAATTCAAGGAGGAGGAGGAAGCAGCAAGATTCTAAGAAAGATCATTTGACTGAACTTTTTGAGGCATGCTTCTGTTCCTTGTTTGTTTCGCTAATTTTGTTTAGACAGCATTGTTCATTTTCTTTCTCAGCATGTATTCTATATCAGGCAAAAGAATTAGAGATGCATAACATTACTTCTGAATATATGTAATGGAGATTACTGGCATTTTTGTTAGTCTTTAGAATGATTTGATGGGATTATATAACATTGTATTACGTTACGTTGACAACCTAATTCTTTAGCAGGGAATCATTGCGTTTTAATCAATAAGAAAAAACGAACATCACTGATTTTGCTTACTGTCCAGTTTGATTTTTCATTCTGAAAACATGGTCATTTTCGACTCGGGGTAATTCTATACCATTGGCACTGTAATTAGACCAAAGAACTTCATTTTGTGTCTGGAGTTGCAGATAATCTTGTGTGGAAGGCAGTATTTTCACACAGGACTTGAGGGAGAACCAGTTAACCAACTTTGTTTGCAGTTCAGTAAGTTTGAGTGGTTGAAATTATTAAAGAAAGAACATGGTGCAGATGTAAACTCCCTGACCAGTGGATTATGATCCTGAGTTTGATAATTACTTGATTGTGAAGCATTTTATTGATACCAACACTTTGCACCCTCCATTCAACTGGCATAAACACGGCTGGAAAATGCATTAGTGGTACATTTGGTTTGTGGAATAGAAGAGAAAGTGGAATGTCACAGCCACCCTAAAGCTACACTAATTAACTGGTCTTCCTGTCATTTTCTCCCTCACACAAACTCAGCAATTTCTTCTATTTCTCCAAACCAGTGTGTTTGCTCCAAAACGGCTGAGAGTTAATATTCTTTCTTTTGGGATACTATTGAGCACGAATTGCTGGTAAAGTAGGATCTTATACCAGTCAGTATATTGGATTTCTTTCTTTTCTGTTTTTTTTTTTTTTGGGGGGGGGGGGGGGGGTGGGGGTGGGGGGCGAGAGCGAGAGAGATGTCAGAACAGTTTCACATTTGTGGCATCAGATCTTGTGCCTAATCTATTCCTGCAACATCAGTCTAAACCATTGTGTTTGCCCCAAACTGTTGGTGTTTGTGGCAGTGCTGAATTCTATTTCTGCTACATCGGACTAAACCAAGATGTTTGCCCAAAAATGGGTGTGGAGAGGATATGTTATTTCTTTTAGGTTACTTTCTATATCTATTCCTGCAACATCAGTCTAAACCATTGTGTTTGCCCCGAACAGTTCGTGTCTGTGGCAGTGCTGAATTCTATTTCTGCTACATCAGACTAAACCACGATGTTTGCCCAAAAATGGGTGGGGAGAGGATATGCTATTTCTTTTAGGTTACTTTCTATAGAGAGAGAGAGAGAGAGATGGCTGGGGAGAGCACAGATCAAGTTGGGTATTTTAGACAGTCTCTTGGGTTTCTCACTTTACCTCTCCGCATCTCATACCTAGATTGTATCTGTACATGAAGGAAAAGAGGTGTAATGCAAGTTAATTTTAGAATATGGCCATCCAAAAGATTCTACATTTTACCTCATAATACCCATCTGGAAATTTTCTGTCTTTTATCCTGTTTTTCAAATGTTGCCTTGATGGTCCATGGTTAAACCATACTGTTCCGGTTCTCTTTTTGATTCACAAGTATTTAATTTAGAGCAAGAAATATTTGGAATGTATAAAAGATATTTTTCTTGTGGACCTTTCTTTAGATGCACATTGTCCTGATTGCTATTCAAAAGTTTTCTTTCGTGAAATTTTATATTCTATTAATTTTGGTGCGACAAATTATCTATATAGGACGTCGACATTGATTCTCATTATAGAAGCTACAGCAGATCAACAAGAGAGTCTCTTGAAGCTTGGTCTGGTTCACTGATTGATTTGGGTCTGGTATGTTCTTTTCTCGACTGCTCTCATAGTTCTTATATTCTGAACAACTAGATGTGGCGCATCTGACTAGAATGAGTGGCGGCATTACTAATGGATGTTAGCTCAGGCATTTTTCCCTGACATTGTTAATGGTTATTCTTTAAGAGTCCAATTACAAGTCCCAGTGGGGATTTCCTGTTGTTGGATATCAGTTAGAGGATATTGAACGTATTTGAGGTACTGAAAAACAAATTTGATGTTGAGATTGAGAGGCATGCAAGTCAGCTCTATTTCCAAAGGTTTTCCTTTTCTCTAAACCAAGAATTGGGAAGACTAGCTGATGGAGCAAAATCCAAATAGAGTTCCCTTCTCTCTCTGTGTGTAGAGTTAAGCTCACCCTCTTTTTGGGGTATAGCCAGTTCTACCAGCAAGATGCTACCCTATAATTACTGATTAAACAATAAAACAAATTTACTTCCCCATAATAAGTGTTCTTTTGACTCACATTTGCTTTTGTGATTAGTTGTAACCAACATTGTCTGGCTTTTGTGGTAGTTAGTGCATATCATTTAAGCAACTGCTAGGAGATCTTCGCACTTTAATTTTTGCAGCATTGAAAATTCACAGGTGGAGTCAACTCTTGAATATATATGTTGCCATGAAGGTGATGGAGCCATTCTTGTATTTCTCACTGGATGGGATGACATTTCAAAGCTGCTCGACAAGGTTAAAGTTAACCATCTGCTTGGGGATCAGAGCAGGGTTCTTGTCCTTCCTTTACATGGTTCCATGCCTACTGTTAATCAACGGGAAATATTTGACCGTCCTCCGCCAGGTAAGAGGTAAGCACCTCCATCTGTTCTGATTTGGACTTTCTTTTTCCCATGAAATTAATTTCATCCTCCTCTGTCCTTGTCTTTCTTGCTTATTATGGGGATACTCTCCCAGATTATTCAGGATAAACTATTATTACTCAAAATTTTTGTAAACTGTTGTAGTAGTATATTAATATAGACATATCGAGTTGGAATTTCATGTTTGTCAATTTAGAGTTTTCCCCTGTTGCTTTTGTGCTTGTTAGTTGGTAGTGGACAGAAATGTGGACATTATTAGTGTCATAAAGGCTTCCACTTCTACTTATCAATCATTGGCTATAAACGGCTGCATCATTTTGCAGGAAGATTGTGCTGGCAACAAACATTGCAGAGAGTAGTATTACAATAGATGATGTTGTTTATGTTGTTGATTGTGGAAAGGCAAAGGAAACTAGTTATGATGCTCTGAACAAGCTGGCTTGTCTTTTACCATCCTGGATTTCAAAGGCCTCAGCACATCAGGTATGCATCATGATGATTTAACTTGTCTCAGTTGTGAACACAAGAAGTGAGATTTCTGTGAGCTCTGTTAATTTTTTTTCTGAGCCTCTCTCTCTCTCTCTCTCTCTCTCTCTCGTCTGGAAACACTTCAGAGGAGAGGACGTGCTGGACGTGTGCAACCGGGAGTTTGTTATAAGCTTTATCCAAGAATCGTTCATGACGCAATGCCCCAGTTTCAACTTCCAGAAATTCTCCGGACTCCTCTACAAGAACTTTGCCTTCACATTAAGAGCTTGCAACTTGGTGCAATAGGATCATTTTTGTCCAAGGCACTTCAGCCACCTGACCATCTTGCTGTTCAAAATGCTATCGAACTGCTAAAAACAATAGGGGCTCTCGATGATAAGGAGGATCTTACTCCACTTGGTGAGGGAAATAGAGTGGTTTCTCCTATTTAATACTGGCTTTGCATTGTAATTGTAACCTGGTATTCTTGCACCTGACAGGCCGTCACCTATGTACTTTACCTGTGGATCCAAATATCGGGAAGATGCTTTTGATGGGGTCCATATTTCAATGTCTGACTCCTGCCCTAATCATTGCTGCTGCTCTCGCTTACCGTGACCCATTTGTCCTTCCAATAAATAAGAAAGAGGAAGCTGATGAAGCAAAAAGATCCTTTGCTGGTGATTCCTGCAGGTTGAATCAGTGGTTTGAGCCTTAGTTTTTGCTTACTTTGGAGCATCATGTTGCTGAAATCAAAACTCCTCTGTTTCCAGTGTAAAATTTTTGCATGTCTGTACTGCAGTGACCACATAGCACTTCTGAAAGCTTTTGAAGGGTGGAAAGAGGCAAAACGAAGTGGGAAGGAAAGATCATTCTGCTGGGAAAACTACTTGTCCCCAGTGACCTTGCAGATGATGGATGACATGAGAATGCAGTTCCTGAATCTCCTTTCTGATATTGGCTTTGTAGACAAATTAAAGGGCCCTAGTGTATGTCCACCTTGGTGATATTTTGCATAGCTTGTTTTGTTGCAGCATGTTTGATGCCTTATTTTATCAATTCCTCTCTCTCTCTCTCTCTCTCTCTCCCCCCTGTGATTTTGGACTTCCATTCATGACTGTTGCAGGCATACAATCTTTATAGCAATGATTTGGAGATGGTATGTGCAATTCTCTGTGCTGGGCTTTACCCAAATGTTGTTCAGTGCAAAAGAAGAGGAAAGCGGACAGCATTTTACACTAAAGAAGTTGGTCAAGTGGACATTCACCCAGCATCTGTCAATGCAGGGATCCATCAATTCCCCCTGCCATACTTGATATACAGCGAAAAGGTGAAAACTACCAGCATTTTTATCCGAGACTCCACAAATATATCAGATTACGCTTTACTTCTTTTTGGTGGAAACCTTGTTCCTAGCAAAAGTGGGGAGGGTATTGAAATGCTTGATGGCTACCTTCACTTCTCTGCATCAAAGAGTGTGCTGGAGTTGATACGGGTAACTCCTTTACAATTCCGAGTGTTTGTTTGCATTTGTTAATTCGATTCTCCTTTTAGTTTCTTTTCCGTTCTATAAAAATTCAATTCGGAGAGTATTTTTGGCAGAAATTGAGAGGGGAGCTGGACAAGCTTCTGAATAGGAAGATTGAAGAACCTGGCCTGGACATTTCCAGTGAGGGAAAAGGGGTGGTGGCGGCTGCAGTTGAGTTGCTTCACAGTCAGAATGTAGGGTACTAATTCATGTCTGAGAAAATGGACATTTTTATCAGATGATTCAGGGTACTACTTAATTCTAGTTGCAGCCTAGTTGTTGGAATTTTATCTCTTTGCTAGGATGAATATTAGTTTGTACTTTGTACATCAGGGTGTCTATTGTATAACTTCTTTTACGGCCTAATATATCCTGCAAAAACTGCTTTTTGGTGTGACAGTGGCTTCTTTGAGGAAGAAAACCTAGCAAAATTTTGAGTATGTTAATTGCAGTATTCAGTAATCTTGTTGGATAGGATCTCTTTTTATGTGCACATGTGTTAGCGCGTGTGCGGAGTGAAGGATGATAATATGGTAGACCTGTGCATGCACTGAATTATGATGTATGTGGTTGATCTTCGTGCTGGCTGAAGGGTTGATTCTGGTTAGGGATGTAGTCGAGCTGAGTTGAGTCAATACGGTGCCAAGCTCGAGCTCGACTGGACTTGCAATTTTGGGGTTCAAAACTTGACTCAAGCTCAATCAAGTATAGAAAATTTAGGCTTGAGCTCAATTTGAATTGAAAATCCTACTACTCAAGCTCAACTTGATGCAGTAGAGTTAAGTTACAGTTATTATAAAATATTTTCGAGAAAAAAAATTATAGAAGCTCAATTGGACTCGCAAACTTTTTGACTGGAGCAAGGGTGAGCTCGAGCTTGCCTCGGAATTAGACTAGTCGATCTCGAGTAATCGTCGAGCCGAGTCCAAGCTACTCTCGGTTTCACTCCTGATTCTGCTTATTCAAGTAAGCACCGTAGCGTGTGCATTATTATCCATTTTAATATGATTTTAAACATTCTGTTGAATAGTTCTTGTTGAGTATCTTTATCTTACTCAAGAAGTAAATGGCTATCTGTTGCTTTTTAATGAGTGTGGGCCCTTTTTGAGCCGCACGGATTTGATGCGTGCTCTTCAAATCAAAATATTAAAAGAGCCATGAAGCAAGAAAAGGTTTGTATTTTATTTCATTTTTCGTCTCCATCAGTGAGCAAGTGGCCCTGTATTGCTGGACAAGTTTTAAGTATGGCGTACTTACGATCTTGCATTGCAAAGCGGAGGAAAAAGGGGAGAAAAGACTGATAATGCACCGTTCCTTCTCTCTCTCTCTCTCTCTCTACCTTTTTTTTCTGATGAAGCATGCATTTCTTGTTGATAAATCAAGATTAAATCTGTTATAAACTATTCTGCTTCTATGCTGCTGATCTTGGAGTCTATTTAGTAGAACTTCATGAACTTTAGAGAAATTTTTTGCTAGAGTTAGAATCACAAGATTTCGTGTTCCTCATTAGCCAAACTGAAGTTTGACCGTGGCATATTTTGCAATTTTAGACATCACTGATCATATAGCTATACCTTTCCAAGCCTCGAATGCCCCCTGTTTGTCGTACAGCTCAATTATACTTCTTTTGATACCTTGCACCATATGAAGAGATTGTTTTGAGTTTCGAACCGATATGACAATCTAAGCATCTGCTGACTGCAACATGCCGCTTGTTTAATCCGTCTTTAGGGGATAATTTGTCTAATATAGCCGGTCAACATGTGAAACTATGCTTAGGAATGTTTGGTGTGGACCACACTAGTCTATTCCAAGGCGTCTCCTTGGCTTATTCCAAGCATTATGAATTGCGAAGCATTTCAAAAGGAATTGCCGGCCAAATTTCTATCTGAGGGTCTTGGATGAGGATGCATTATGCCAAACCAGAAAGACTAAATCGAGACCAAGGCATTTTATCTTGCAGCATGCTGTTTCCAATTTCAATCCTCTATTGCGTCACGAAATTGGCATAGAGAGATAACCCTACAATGCTTACCAGCCACAAGGAAGTCTTCAACTCTTCATACCATCCCCAATGCTAGACTGACTACGAGAACTCGATACTTAAGAGAATTTTGGCAGGAGGAGCTACAGGCCAAATGCTTCTTTGCCTGATGAAACATTCCTTAGCCCTACCAATCCATGATGAGCCTGATTCAACAACTATCACCCAAATTAGCACAGCAGCTTTCTTCTGCTGATGGATCAGTAACAATTCCAGACCACCTTCCTCTTTTGGTAGACAAACATCAAACCCATTTGACGTTCCCAGCTGTAGAGAGTAGAGCTTATCTGTGCTGGACCATTAAAGGGAGCTGTAACTTTCAATGAAGAATGAAACCCAGCACCATTAATAGACAATACCATATAACACTGAACTAACTAACTTGAGTCTCCCAGCGAAAGGCAATCTTTACTCTTAACACTGCCTAGAGTTTTCTGTCAATCAAGGGCTTACAATCTCTTGTAAATAGCTTGCAAAAAGTCAAAAGCAACCCCGGGTGTCTCTCGGCAAACTACCCATCTTCGTAATCAGTTGATCATCAGTAATTCCAAAGGCCTAGGAGCTCCTTGAGCTTAGATACAGAACCTCCACAGTGTCGTCATCCTTCTTGCAACTCCAGAGATCTTATTGCATTCCTGGATGTCCTTGCCTTCATAATCTCATGAAAGAAACCAACGTTGTAATCTCCCAATTTCGAGCCATGTCAATCTTAATTTCTGCCTGGAAAACGTTTCTTTTATTGTTTGTAGCCGCCCAACCTCCAAACTAAGTGAACAATAACCACAATTACCGGATAGTGGATATGGTTAAAATTAAATGGGTCAACATCACAACCATATTATTCCAAAAAACTCACGCATTCCAAATTTTAAAAATTCATTCTCTAAAGTCAAACGCGTAGTAAAGTTACCGAACTCTTTTCCAATTTTGTTCTCCCAAATTCTTCTAATTTGATTTTTACAGTAGTAAATTGCTTGACTCGTATAAACAAGATGAAGGTCCAATGAGATGGCGAAACGGGCATTTAATTATAAAAAAATAAAAATAAATGGAAAATAAAATGTTATACGAGAATTCCTTGTGTTTGTAAAGCTTGGTCGTGAAAAATGGTGAAGTTACAGGATCCAAGAAGCCCATGATCCAAGAGATTTTTGGGTCAAAGCAATGCGTATAAGACTACCGACCAATGGGACATTCCTTCTTTTAGAAAACTCAACATCCCCTTATCAACTCCCTAATTTTAGATTTAGAGGTGCTTCCATGTGGATCCACATTGGTACATGGGATATACTGGTCAAACCCTAGTTACATCACCAGTTTTGCCGACATATATCATATTTTATGTGTTGGGCTTCTGCAAGATGTCTTACATTCATGTCATGCATGTGTTTGAAGAAAATGTAATGATACAAAAGAAATATCCAAGCGCTATAAGATAAGATCCATAAATCCCTTTTTCAGTAGTTCTCTCGCTAGATGATCTTGAATTGGATTCCAAATAGACAGGTTAGCGAGCTTATCCGTGTGGGTATGTGCTCTTTGAATAGAAATCCATATTTCAAGAGATCCTAGTCTATTGGTGTTCCAAAAATACCCTTAAGATGCCTCTTGGGTTAATGTATAGTGTGACTTGTCAGATATATTGGTCATATGAGATTCCCCCGGTATGATTTTTTTCGATCTAAATCTAGTAGGTTTTACACTTTCAACTGTTTTGAGTTATGATACAGGGAATGATCATAGTCAAGATCGCCATTCTTGGATCCATATTCATCATATAAGAAGAAGTCCGATAACTAAGGAAAAAACCTTCTCTTTCCACATCCAAACTATCATCTTTTTTTGCTGGAGCTTAAATTAAACCGCACTATTAATCAATTACTTATGAGGCTAAGTGGAATATGAGAAGGCATGCATGCATCATTAAGCGTACTCTTCTATTGTCTCTTCCTTATAACTCCATTTTACTTGTACACAAATTGCGGACCTTACTTGTCCCGCCAGAATCGAGCTGTTACAAAGGGTCACTTTTGGGATTGCTTGATCAAATTACTACTTTAACCAACTTGTTTCCTCAATTTGATTTCGTTCTCTTGATAACTGTAATAAAACGTAGATCGCTGCTTGGCTTCCAACGCTTGTGTTGGCTATAACTTCTTACAACATACAGTTGTAAACTTGCTAAGTTAAACTGTTCGTTTCCCAATCACCCCTTGATGTATATAAGTTGTGCCTGGAAAAACAAAAAAATTAAGGTTTCGTTTATTTCACGGATAATGAATAATTAGAAATATATTTTTCTAAAAATAATTATTTGTATTATTTGAAATAATTAGTCAATGTAAACTATTTTCACTATTGACAGCTTATTCATAAACATTTTTGGGGACGATAGAAATATTTTTCATTCATTCATTTATTTGCAATAAAAATGATCATTTTTAAGAAATCATTTTTCACATCTTTCATCCGGAAAAGGAACACACTCTAAGTGTCGTGCCCAAAGGTAATCAAAGTTGAGAATTGATCATGGAGCCCTGCTAGTGGTGTTTAGCAATTGATATAAAAAATAGTAGGATTAGTTACATATTTAAGGCAAAATACAAAACCAGGAATCTATTGTAGCTACCTCATCTATTTAAGTTTAGAGGCTAAAATATCATCATGTATATACTATCGAACATTAGAAAAATGGAAAATCCCTTGTAAAAATTATTAGGCATTTTCTTTATTGGCCCAAAAAATTCTCGACTCTGCCAATGATGAGGTTATTTACAACGCAGCTTCACTTTTACGCGTCACCAAATGTAAATAGTTTCATAGTTTGGTCACTCATGTAGATTTTAATTTGTGCATGAGGTTAGTGGAGTATTTCGTCGATTCAAGATTTTCCCACTTGCTTGAAGTGGACTTCCTTGTCCCAAAAGGGGGGAAAATCAGGCTAGCTTGCAATTTTTCGACCATCCCTATTCATACGGGATGAGCTTTACTCCTCATAATTAGATATGCAGACATAATTACACTAACCATAACTATCTGGAACCTGGTGGAGTTTGGTAGAGCAACAAGCAGAATAACGCTAAGATGACACATCGAGATCCAAACTCTTCATAGAGGACATTGTTGGCATGTTAGACAATCGTTCTTGACAGAACTTATTGATCATTATGCGACCAAGAACCACACCTAAAATACGTACGACCATGAATTTATTGAGTTCAATCAATTTTAGAGGAGAGGTCCAATTTTGAAACCCCAATATCTCGTCTCCCTTATAGCTATTAGCATGCTGGCCGACGCATGTGCACTTACCACATGAACATTCAATGTACTTTTTCAAAGTGAACACATTAATTGCAGAATATCCTAAAATGGGCACCTTTATTTTGACTAAAATGATCTTAGATAAGATTCTAGGGCATTTACTCCTATGCTGCAAAATGGAGCTTCTCCAACGAGAGAAATCCATGGGATTAGTTAATGTAGATTGATGAGAGTTTAAGGAACTGGAGGCTGCTAGTATTTTATATGCTGTGGATGCTTATGCATCGGCTCTGAGAAATGGTGCGCATCACAAACTTTGTGTCTGCTCTCCCAAGCAACACCCCATCGTCTCTCTCGAGGCAATTGCTTCCTCCCTCGCCCACCGTAGCCCAACCACGGGGCGGCACGTATTGGGAGACACAGACACCTCGTATCAGCCTGCGGTGCTGCGAAAATCCTGCAACTTCCCTCGTCCTTGACGGCACCGGAATGTCAACTCCCACTCCACACTCTCATGTGCACGAGCGCCTCCTCATTTCCATGTGCCTCTCTCTTTATTTTTATCAGAACCCAACAGAAAAATGATAAAGAAATGTCATCTCGTAGCTAGAGACTCAAGCATGTCTCTGCTTCATTTAACTCTCTCCCCACACTTCTTCACACTAATCTCTCTCCCTCTCCTTCCCCCCCTTCTCTCTCCCGGGTTTCAGAGGGAGAGTGTATGTTCTTTTGGTGGTTCTTCATTTTTGAGAGAGAGGAGTTATGATGGTGGTTTGAGGGATCTTGATGACTAGAGAAAAATGGAGAGAGCATGGAACCCGAGTGTTGAGATGTCACCCAACTGTCCACGTTGTGGATCTTCCAACACCAAGTTCTGCTACTACAACAACTACAGCCTCACTCAGCCCAGGTACTTCTGCAAAGGTTGCCGGAGGTACTGGACGAAAGGTGGCTCTCTCCGGAACGTCCCCGTCGGCGGCGGTTGCCGGAAAAACAGGCGGGGCAAGACCATACGTATATCCTCCAGCGCTGCTACTTCATCAGCTTACCTTGCCGCTGCCAGCAGCCCTTTTGGGAGTGGATTGTCGTGTGGTTCTATGTTGAGAGACAGCAATAGCTCCTTGGCCGATCCAACTAGCTCGTCTAATGGCAGCTCGCATATTGATCTTGCCCTCGTCTATGCGAATTACTTGAATCAGAAGCCCGAACCGGCACACGAAGAGTTGGCCGGTGGTGAATCCGATCACCACAACAGTCAGCCTCTGGCAAATTTAAAGCAAGTTCATGACTTGGACAATATCGAATTGATGCATGGAAATGAGCTTCTTGGATGCGAGTTCATTTCTGAGCTTTTTTCTGAGACTCACTTGAGCAATGGAAATAACCAGATGTACCATCAACCTCATCATCAAGCAGGTGACTCTAACAATCTTAACGGGATCATTGATCAGATTCAATCGTGTGATGGTGGTGATGCGAGCTACTTTAGCGGGTTGCCACCTTTGCCAAGCCAAGGGGGCGGCACGTGGTTGAATGACCCTGACCATTTGATGATTAATCATGGGTTTGCGAGCACAGAGCTCATGCCAGTTCTTGGTCCAGAGGCTAATCCAGATCTCTTGACCAGTAACTGGAGGGAATTTGATACTTCTATACAGGATTCTCCTTTCTCCAGGAAATGACACAGAATGTGATATACCCTCTCAATCCTCCCTCTCTCTCTCTCTCTCTCTCTCTCCCTCCCTCTCTCTATACTGTCACTCAATACTACAATTATGTATAGAAAGACATGAGAAATAAACAGAACCTGAAAACGGATTATGTTTACTTTTATCACTTGTATGAAAATTGATTTTTCTTTAGCATCTGTGAGGAAGTTTTAGTGAAGTTATTTGAAGGTACTGACAATGCAAAGTCCCGATCTGACTCTTAACATCACCTTCTTCTAGGTTCTTTTGTACAAAGCCAATCCTCGCCAATAATCTTATGTCGAAGCTCGACGACTCAACAAACCAGGTATTGAACATATCACAGGCCTTGTTAGATCCCGCAATAAATGGACGTCACATCAATTTCGCAAGAATGTGCGCTGGGTGAACAAATTGGTAATTCCCGATCGTGATCTGCTACTAGCCCGAGCATATCACATGCTTCCAATGATTAAATGGAACTTTGTAGCCGGTCTAATTTGCTGCAAAGAGCGTAGTTTTGCTAAATATGGTAGAGCTGTAGGGACACGCAATTGGCGAAACATACTAAAACATGAATTTGCAGCTTCAAACTAGAGATCTCCATTTTCTTGGAGAGTTCCTATTTTCAGCCATTATCTTTGACTTAAGTTCAAAATCAATTTAAAGAAGTCAGCCAATGCATTAAAGAAGGGAGGAAACGCTCTCTGAACTTGACAGAGAACCGCATACCATGATGTCTTTTCACTCATTAAAGTTGGACGACTATTTTGTCCAACATGTGAGGCGTATGTGATCAACTATCAATCTTGACTTAGGGATACGTTGAAATTGACATTAGAGATCCAAGGATTTCGTTGCTCGCCCAACTCAATCCCGGGTACGTTATTCTTGAATTTGTCATTCGATGGATCTTGCAAGAGCCCTCGGATTCACAGACCAAGATTTTGACTTGTGAACCCTTTTGCGTCTCTCATACTCTGTCCGTGTCGGAGTTTGATCATGAAATCGGACCATTCCCACACGCCAAAAGCTAAGTTTTTAATGGGGAAAAGGATTGGAAACTCACCTCTAGAGTGCTTCTCTTTCTCGCTGTCCTCTGGCGAACGAAATTTGCAGCTCAAATTCAAGTGTGAACATGCATTCCAAACAAACTCCTAAATGGATAGAGTTGTTGGGATAAAATCCTGATTTGTGTTTATATTGACCATTTCCTATATCAGTCATGAAGGTTTCCATTAAGCTCCTTTTTTCATTTCTTTGTTATTTTAAGATTTTCTTTTCGTAACACGATAAAAAAAAGCTTAAAACCCTGATCATTTGTTTTTTGAATGCCAAATTGCTGGTACTCTTGCGCATTATTGGGTGGCTAAGTGTAATTTAGCTTGGCAAAACAAATGCTGGGTTGATAATATTGCTTGGGTTACCAATCATCTTGCTGACAATAGCTTCCACCAATCCTTGGCTCGCTTTGCTTTTGGAGCTTTATGCTATCTTATTTGGAAGGAACGAAATGAGATTATCTTTCGCAACCATCCCCTTTTTCAGCCAGCGTTGAAGATGCATCTTCATAAGGCGATTAAGGATAACGCCTTGTCCTTCAATCACGCCCTAGAAATTTCCCAAAATAGAAGACTGCAACAAAGTTGGGAATTGCCGTCATCAATCTTTGATTGATTGTGTTCTTCCCCTTCTTGTTGTTGTTTTGCCTCCTAGTGGCTGTTTGCCTCTTCTTCTTCTTTTTTCTTCTTTTTTTTTTGTGGTACCACGGCACCCCTACACTCTCTTGACTCCTTTGTCTTTTGAGTGTTTGTTTTGTTGGTGCCGGGCTTCCTCTCTTTGTATATTCATTTGGTAAAATCTATATCATACTTACCTTTACCCCCCAAAAAAAAAGAAGAAAAAAGCTTAAAACCCCGTGGGTTGGAAGGGGGAAATCAAGATAACCGTGGGATTGGGAATGGATTACATAGACTTGTCCAGCACAGGAAATGGGAAAAAGATGAGGCACCTCTAATAACAACGAGGCGGGGATGGGGATGCGACCCTCGCTCCCGTCCCGCCTCGCCTCATCGTCATCCCTACTCCGGTCACCAAATATTTATGGTCTTGGATTTTCAATCGAATTGGGTCAACCCATCATGAGCTTTTACAAGTTCATTGCACGTTTCCCCAACATCTCTTACTTGTACGTAATGTTGGCTATTATTATTGGTGAAATCCTTTCATTGATTGCGTTGTCACGCACGGCACTTGGATTTGCATGTCTGGTAATAAAAACAGAAAAAGATGGCATGAAACAGCATTTTCTCTGAAGTGCAAAGGTACCGGATGAAACACTAGTGTGATCAAATTCCTCAATCTAAAAATTTCTAGTAAATGAGAATCCAAGTTACAATCGATATGACTTAGGAGAGTCTATGTGAAGTGTAAGCACCATTTAATGAGGAGTTGTTAGCATATGCCTATCAACCTGTTAAACCTCCTCAAGGTTCATCTCGGAAGGGTCATGACGTAAGTTATATAAATAAAATCCAATAAGTTAGTAACAGAATTCATAAGTTTTCACATAATAAAAAAAATGATTAATACCACAAAAAAGCCTAAACTATCTTCACTGTGATATATTTAACTTAAATATTTTCTTTTGTATCACTAAAAATCCAAAACTTACTCATTGTGATCAAATGTAAAAAATCCTAAACTTATAACAATGTGACAATATACCATGGATGGAACTGTAATAGATGGTATATATGTCATAATTGTACAAATTTGGGTTTTTTTGTAAAACAAAAAAAATTAGGGTATTTGTGTCTAAGTTAATAAGTTTAATGTTTTGGTGATAATAATAATAATAATAATAATAATAATAATAATAATAATAATAATAATAATAATAATAATAATAATTGGAGGCATTTGTGTCATTTGGAGGCATTTGTGTCATAATGGGCATAATTTGGAGTTTGTAGTGGTATTTGCCCTAAAAAAGATTGGTAATTTCATAAAACTTCAAGTAAATTGCCACAGCTAATGACATTCACTTCTACCAACATGTTTTCATACTTACTCACACTTGTTGAAATTTATCAGTCCATATTTTTGGACACTGAGTAATAAAATTATGCTTTCCAAGTTGAATATGCTACCGTCTTTTTCTAATATTAGAATTATAAAAAGAACGGCGAGATGACTTCCTTGTATCTTACCATTATAAAACTGTTTTTGATAAGACACTTCATCAAAAACATTATACTTCTGCTCTGAAAGTGGATGTTCTGTCCACGGATACAGTTGCGAAAGTTGAATGGACTTCGGAGTGACGAGCAATAGGAGAACAATGACTGAAGACGATCCTTCGATTGTCCTTTCCTTTTTTTAACTTTATTTTCTGGCGAATGGCTGAAGACCTTTTCAACAAATGCAAAAGGCCAACACATCATTTTCAAAGAGGAGGAAAATTTGGCACCCAATCAGGAGCCTCTGGAGCTTTTGTAGGGCTCGCAATGTCTTACTTTTACATGATCTAAGTCCGCTAGTCGTCGCTGAAGCGCTGAAATGAACTCTCGAGAACACGTAACGGTAGTCCCATCATTTCGCGTAAAAAGAACGATTTGGAACGTGTTTTCCTAAAGATGACTGCTTGTATCGTGTAGAGAATTTTTTGGGCAATAGCTTCTCTTTTGGACACCGTGATGAGCGGGCTCTGCAATCCACATCCATGAAAGCTTGAGCTGGCATCATCACTCTGCATAAATGTGGTAGCTGAATGGATGTTGAAATGGCCCAAGAATGGCCACCGAAAAGCGCATTGACCATCTGAAAAGAAAGTTATAGGACGTAATCATGAAAGATTAAGATCTTTCTTGCATGCCCAACCTTTTACAACGGGCATCACATTGCTATGATTTCGCTGGAGGCTCTCCTGTCTTAGTGGCATCCAAACATAAAAACACTAGGGCTAAAAAGATAGGTTAAAACAAGTTTGCGAAGAAGTCATTCATTTGTATAGGTGAATGTCGAGTTCATGAAGTTTCTCTTAGCTTCATGACCAGCTGCGATATCATCTTCATTACATGATGGTTTACTGTACAATACCACCATCATCAATCTGCTTTAATAAAGCCAAAATTTTTTGTAAAGCACTTTTGCTGATTGGCACATGAACATGGCGAAGGATTGTTTTCTTACTCTCGTCAGATAGCAACGTTACACCACAGAGAAATACTTCCTCTCCATCACTACGAGTGCATGATGCAAAGGTTGATTCAGTTGCAGTCCTATTGACCTAATGTGTTCTTGGATACGGTTGGACATCGTGAGGAAGTATCTTGTGGATTAATGAAGCTGCTGAGATCAAAGCAAGGCAATCGATCCCTTCTTTCCATAAGATTTGATACAAGTTCTAAGAGAGAACTTGTATTTTGCTTAAGCTTTAGAAATATCTCAATTTGATTGATCAGCTACACTATACGTAAACAAATTTGTACAACTAAGGGCCTGTCTTGGTAAAAAGTGTTGAAAATTTAATAACTGAATTTTAAGTTTTCACAGACTTAAGTGCTGAAAATAGAAACAGAAAGCTGTTTGATGATAACTGAAAATTGGTCACAGCGAATATTATTAATTTCTAACCAAATATGGAACAAGGATCGTTAGCAACAGGTTTTAACAATATGGCAAGGTTGTAATTACCATGAATCACTTCTTCCATTGAATAAATTAAGCACCTATCCCTTACCAAATTAGACGAATTTCTAATCGAATCTTTTAAGCTAATACTAAGTAGGGTCATCAAACAAATTTTGTCTGATTAAGCACTGAATCTTAATCTGCAGCACGTACTTGGGATTATCAAATAGGCCCTAAAAGTACCTCGGCAGAGATCTTCCAAGCAAGTTGCAGCAATATTGCAGAACAGAGTAAGTCTTGATTTAATTAGCTTTCCTCAGATGGAAGCAGATTTTCCTAAAATCATGGGTCATATTATCATGGACATCATTTCATGTCCATATCTATAAAAGAGTATACTCCATCCACTACGGGCGTTCTTACTGTGTCCATCATCAGTTGGAAAGGTACAACTTTCACTGATGGTGTGACAGTAACCATTACATGAATTAATATACAAATTCTTAGCCAAAAAAGGCAAGAAAACTACAAGCTCACTCTCTCTTTCAAGATGGGTATGATGAGAGCAAATTGGAGGGTATACAAGGAGAGTGCTTCCAAACCCTAGCGTGCAATTTCAGTATCTCAATCGCCTTCTCTTTGGTCTTCCTCCCACAGTCCACTTGCAGAACCAAACACAGCTTTGCTGCGACGCCCAACTGCAACATCTCTTGCGCCAGGCTTGTCGTTGCCGAGAACTTGGAGACAGAGAGCAGAATTCGGACCGCCCTCTCGCTAGCCACCTGCGAAACTCTAAGTATTCTCTTCGACACGATTGCGATGCCCGCCCCATGCCTTAGCAACTCCGACCTCCCCTCGGCGCATTGGCACAGCATCTCCAACAACATCAATATTAACTCGCTGGTCCTACGGTCTGAACAACCGAGAAGTAGCTCTACCAATATGGAGACTGCCCCAGATTCGACGGCTTTGATCCTGTTTCTGCCCCAAGGGCATAGGTTAATCAGTAGCTTCAGTGTGGCCTTCGTGGCCTGCTGAGAGATCTGGTCGTGAAGGACTTGGGCCACCTCGGTGAAGAATTCCTGCCTAAGCGTGATGATCTGCATCGGCTCGGCGACCTCGAACATCGACTTGAGCAGCAGCACAGCGTATGCCCTCGACTCGTACGGCCCACACTGCATGATGCGTGTGAGTGATTTAATGAACTCACCGTCCTTGGCCACAAGGCTCTTGAGGCCCGGCGCAGAGAGCTGGAGATGGTAGAGGATGCACAGTGCGTCGTCGCTTGGTGATTTGATGTCAAGCAGGGATCCGTCTTCCGATGCCAATGCCTGATCTTGTGAGGTGGTGTTTATCACGGAGGCCAGGAACTCGATGGCCCCGGCAGCTTCCATGCACCGCTTGGCCGAAGTATTATGAGAAGCGATAGATCTCAACCGCCTAAGACACTTCTGCTGGAGATGAGGCTTGTTGGCATCTCGCAGGATCTCGGTGATCTGGGCTTTGCTGACGGGGGCCTTAGGGGTCGGGATTCGCTCGATGCCATGCGACGAGTTGAGGGTGCACCAAGATTGGAGCAGACGGCGAAGGGTGTGGTTTGGGGTCAGGTCCATGTCGGAGATGGGCTGTTTTGTGACGGGGCACAAGCTGTTTTTGGATGAGGCCAGCCATGTCTCGATGCTCTCTCGGTCATAGGTTATCCCCGTCGAGACGGTAACCGGATCTCTCATGATCTCTAGTGAGATGGGACAGAGGAAGAATGGAGGAACTTCGACTTCATTGTTCTCCATTTGCTCACGGCGTGATGTGGCCGGATTGATATGCTGACGATGCAATCTTTATGCCGATTCCGAGTACGATGCCTGATGAGCTCTTGTGATGAGAGAGGAGATAAGATTGTGAATTTGTTTGGTTTGGCTTGGTTATATATATATAAAGGCGGAAGGCCAGGCACGCAGAAGAAAGTCAAAACAAAACACGGAAAGTTAGACGTAGAGAGAGAGAGAGAGAGAGAGAGAGAGAGAGAGAGAGAGAGAGAGAGAGAGGACTTTTCAACGGTATTGAAAGGCTCAAGAATGGCCAACTCCTAATTACCTGGTCGTGAGCGATTAAGAGGGCAAAGGGCAACAAAAGGGCGTCGAGAGAGGAGGGAGGAAAGCACGAACATGCTACCTCCTCCCTTTGACTTTCTCTCTCTAGAACTATTACGTGGCTGTGCACCAAGTATTCTTTATCGTTTGACATGACATCATTTTATGATGGCCAGTGATTGCCGACAAAATCAAGTGGAGACACCGTCGGATCTATGCATGTTCTAATTATTTATGTTCCTTTTGATTTCCTTTAACTACTACTGCGGCCATCATCAGCGCCTTGATCCTTCTCCAGTTAATAATGGTTGGCTTCAGCATGGCGTTGCTCCTTCAACCCTTTTGAGTTTTGACCTAACAAAAGTCGAAAATGTCAACGCTGATCTGGTGGACGTGGTTCAAGCATTCTGGGTCAAAGGATCGAATCCAAAAACATCTGATACAGAGTAAATATGTCATGATCAGGAAGGGTTATAGCCATCTGGGAATACAGCCTCGTGATCGATAAAGTTCAACCCTAGCAAGATACGTTCCTTGTACAATTCCGATGTTTCTTTTAGCGAACAATGTACAATTTAATGATCAAGACATCCAAATTCATAATTTTCCTGGATGTCTACTGATTTTCTTTCTCTTCCATCGCACAATAAATCACATTTTGATTGTCAATGTAAAATTGCATTTTAGAACTTCTTGCAGAAACATGTGGACGGATCTCTAATGATGAACCGGGCTGCGCCTTTTTTACGAGCCTCCAATGTTCCAAATTGTATCATCAACACAAAAATCGCGTGATCTCCTTTCTCTTGTTGGAAGTTATTTCTATGGCAACTCCTAGGATCATGAGGTAAATACCTTACTAGAAATTAATTGTTGACTTGAGGAGGCAAGAGACTTGAATTTATTCACCGTTCTTTGCGTGAGCCGAAAAGCTCGGAGCCGGATTAATTAATTAGGTAAGACGCTCGATAACATACATACATATATATTGCATACTTTTAGTGCATACTAGTGACTAGCAATTTAAAACAAAAAACAAATAAGGAAGCTGGAGACAACTCCGTTATCCTTTCAAATCTTAACCATACTGTGTATTTCACTTAAAATGTACAAATAATTAATAAGTTATTGAAAACTTGTGAAAATCTAAACCGTTACACATACGTCAAGCCCTAAAAAGGAGTACTCAAACTAACCACACAAGGCAATGAACATTTGATGGTGTGGGGCTAGATTTTGACTTATGTGTTGATCGCTCAACAGGTTCTCTTCCCAATTGGTGCAGGATTTCAAATCTTACAAACATTCGCACTTACGAACCGATGTTTACATAGGTATTGGATTGTACTGTGCAACAATAATCCCTATTCCAACGTTTTGCTCAGTCAAGTCATGCGCCTCAATTATCCTGGAAGCCTTCTAGGAGCTAGACCTTGTTCGAGCCCTCTCGTTGCAACGATCACCTTTGCACTCGTTAGATCAGATATGGGTCTAGTCCATCAAGAACCACACATACATTTACTAGGGAGGTCAAACTTTAATATCATCAATAACAATCTAGTTTAGTCTTCATGGGCCAAGCCCTCAAAAAGATTACTTCAAGTAACGCATGGGGGTGTGTATGAAACTATATATCACTTAACAAAGACTCTCCCAACGCCGTAGGACTTGGGATGTTGCATACTGATTTCAAAACATTTGCAAAATAACTTATGTTTTGTCAATATGAAAGTATCACGAAATGGAAAAAAGATCAAATGCGTTTATTTGTGTTGGGACTTGAATACAATAAATGGTTCCTACTTCCTACCAAAACACCTAGCTATTCGATTTTCCAATCTTTTCATCTCAAAAGGATAAAATAAATAAATAAAAAAATATATAATTTTCCCCTCACTAGCTTCATTTGACCCATATTCCATTGGAGTTTTCACGTTGGTCCATTTTATTACATCGCATGCTATAGATAACTTGGCCAACTGTTCACCCAACACATCATCTCCATGGTTGGCTATCGTGGTGAGCTCTTTTTTTTTTTTTTTCCTTCTCTCTCTCTCTTTTTGTGGCCATTATTTGGTCAACCCCGTAAGGTTCATGATGCAAACTTGAAATTCTAGCAACCACAATGAAGAGCCAGCTATTCTTTTATGAAAGTAATCGAGAAGTGCAATGTACCGTAGCTTTTATGAATTATGACTATCTTGCAAATGGCCATGTCGGTGTTGCCCTTGTACTTTGGAGGACCAAACAAATCCCACATAGGGCCAGATTAAGAGAGAGGGTTGACCAAATTTAGGCTGTCTTCGTTTATTGCAGGTTACGTGCTGAAATAGGAAGCACTCGTCAAAGACGGCACTAAGAAATGTCACCTCCACATGTTCCTGATCCGAGATGAACGAGGATAACGATGCTATTCTCTCCAATTTCAATTTGCAATTTTGATTTGTGGGAATTAACTTAAGCAAAAGGATTTGAACTCACCCCACAACATTCCATTAATGGAAGAGCCACTACCAATTGGTGGGATGGTGACGACGGTGACACTATCGGGGTTGGCGTCGGCCATGAATACTCTCCCGTGATAAATCCAAGGGTAAGTGCTACGAAATCTTGTATAAGTACAAAGTAAATGTGAGAATATAATTAGTAGTATTGATTTTATCTTTTTTCTTTGCAAAACAAGACATGTTTGGTGTAAGAATATTATAAGCACAAGTGATTCGTTCTCTAAACTATTATATATATATATATATATATATATATATATATATATATATATGGATATATAAACGATAGATACAATATCTTCGATTTATAGTTTAAGAGTAAGTCGTTGCAAAACTTTACAGACTTTAATTTTTTTGCCATAAACATATATACCCCTTACCAGTTTTGGTGAAATCAATATTTTCCAAGATTTGGGACATTTCTCAATATATTCATAATGAGTTTATCTAGGGCGTGAATGATAACAATTATGCTCCAACAATCTATTTATATTCGAGAAATAGATTTTTCTATTTTTATTCTCCATACAAGTTTAGCAAAAATACGTGTCCGATAGCAACAAAATTTTTTTGTTCCTCAATTAGAATTTCCTTTAATAACAACACAAAATTTCTCCCTCAAGTGATGGCAACAAACCACGATGGTGGACAGTGAGTAGCACAGACCAGTAGCAACAGCGAGCGACAAGAAGAGTTTTTATTTTTCATTTCTTTTCCAGAAATAAAGAATTTACGGACTAAAAATTTGTTTAAGAAGTAGAAAAATGAAATTGCGTTACCAAACATATTTCTGTTCCAAATCTATTCCTGTGAACACAAAAAAATACTTTTGGCAAAAAATAAAATGGTTATCATGCACTCCCCCAAAAGGGGTGTTCATGTAGTAGGTTTTAAAATAGGGCAAATACTGGATTGATCCTAAAGCCAATAGATTAAAAATTAGTTCACCGTCCATCAAGCAAAACTTTTAGGAAGGAACCACGATGCATGAACATGAAACTCAGAAAGAGGTCAACGCCGCAAACCAGCTCAGCTTGGCTGCAGCCAGAGATGTCTCTGTCTACACCCGTGCATTATCTTTGTTTTCAATTGGAAATTTATTGATTAAATCAAGTCTCGAGCTCAACCAAAATTCAAACCCTCAGCTCACAAAGCCGCGTTTCACCAGCGTATAACTTTGAACGTACGTCGACGGCTCGATCACCACCGAATACAATTCAATTAATGATCGATACATTCAGATATATCCTGCCCAAGTTGCAATCTGTGTGCCGTTTCCTATCTGCTTATTAATAATAGCAACCTGCGGTCCTTGGAAGGTGGAAGGGTTGTCTACTTCTTGAATTACTATGAAAATAATTAATGATTCTAATCTGGATTTTAATTAGGTTTAGGTTCAGCCCTTGCACCGACCGCGACACAACTGCCGAAAGTACCATTTCAGCGGTCAAACGGGAACGTCGGGAAGTTGATGTTGTCTTTGTTAAACCATTATCGTGATCAGAAATGTCAGACTATCAATATTTTTGCCAATTATTAAAGCATGGGGTCTCAATGTATTTTGAATAGATTGTCGGATGAGAGGAGACTTTGAACTTTCTCGAGGACGGTTCCTCTTGCGAATTGGATAAGAAATTTATAAGGGATTTTGCTTCTTTGCAACTTGCATGCATGGACCATACCATCTCCTTCCTATTCATGAGATGTTTAACCTTTCTGACATTGAATACAAGACCTGCATACCGATGGTGTGTAACCCGGGGGCCAGTCCTAAAGTTATTTTGGTTACGGACTGTCAATTATATTTCATCACCTGAAATGAAAGTGCATAAACAAGTGTATAGAAACCTACAAAGGGATGAATTATAAGTCTGCAAGTAAGGTAATCAATGCACGGGCTCAGGCTAGATCGGTCCTTGTGTCGGGGCTTATTTGTTGTCTAGGCTGCCCATAATGAAAAAACTTTTAGATATAAAATTGCAAGTTCGGATAAGGTATTATAACTAAGGGTGAGTCTGGGAATAATTTGCATTAAGAACTTGCATTGGAGTGAGGGACCTTAAGTAGCTTTCATTGAAAGCACCACTGGTCTCCGGTGCATTATGCAAACCCTAGCAAGTATCTGCTGGGTCGCATGACCCTTGACAATGCTTTCCCTAGGTCTAGTGACCCAAATGAAACAGATCTCATCTCGAAATCGATGATTTAAACCCTATTTTGGGTACTCAAATCACTAACCAAACTTAACGATTTGCTTAAAATCAACAAATTAGCTTAAAATTGATTACCTAAAACCCTAACTTACGAACTCTATTTAAAATCCTACCCATTCAATTTGTGAATTTGATTTTGGGGTTAAACTCTTTCTATTTCTATTATTTGAGAAGAATGAGAGATATTATTCTTGTTTAAATATACTCTGTATTGATTTGGTTCAATTGATAAGCTTATTGTACATGTCATTATCTTTAGCCAAGTTTGATGCCACATCAATTTCTTTTAGCTAGAAAAGTAAATCGTAGATAATTTTGATCCACAAAAAAAAAATGTTTGTACTTTTGTGGAGTCATTTTGTAACATGGAATTGTTTGGGTCTTAAGGGTGCAAATTACTGTTTTTGGGGGGTTCCAATAAATATTTTCGTTTCTAGGGTAAAAGTTAGTGCTTTTTATGGATTGTTTGAAAAGTCGGTTATCTTTGTCTTGGTCGCATGAGTTCATGCTTTTCTTTTTGGCATTTGGCCTCCCTTATTGTTTCAAACTGTGTCAAGACTTGGTGTCGATTTCATGAAGTGTTCTATCCGGTTGTTGTGGAACCATATTTACCCAATATTGTATGATATGAGAAACAATGATTTCCATTATAGTAGGCTTTTAGTTTTTCAATATATCTAGTTGTGTTTTATAAAATAATCCATTTTAGAAGCTTGCGGGATAAATAAGTTTTATATATTTCACCTATATGTTAAAAAGCAAAAGCTATTATAACTGCTTCATCATCTTCTACCTTTTTAAGCTTCATACTCATTCTATGAAAGCTACATCTTGAATCACAAAATGTTTACTCTCCTTACTTCAACACAACTTTTCACCTACCACGTGCTCTCATGGTCATAAGCCAAGACCATATCATATGATGTAGAAGAAAATGTCAAATTCATTATTAGAATGATACATGTGAGGGATATAACCTTCACATTGTACTAAATGTGCAGCAACAATCGCATGATCCTCTATCATGGTTGGTGTTTGTGTTTGGTGCCGCAACCATTGAAACCATTAATTCATATGTATAAGGGTAATTGTGCAAATTACTATATCGACTATCGAGATTTGTTGAGGTGAATAAGACACCGAATGAAGTAGAGGGTTATTGTCCAAAAGTATCATTGAGGTGCAATGTGGATCCCATCAAATAAGGGTGACATGTTAGCGTTCAAATGTTATTATTATTATTTTTTTGGTGGAAAGCATTCAAATGTTATATGAAATTATAAAAAATTGAGGTCATGTTCCAAAGAAATGTCGTAAAGATTGGGCATATCCGTAAAAGTTTTTGACATGGAGCTGACTTTGCATCGTTTTACACATTGTCTAGACTAAATTCAATTAATAAAAAAATAAGATTCAATCGTGACATAAATTAATCGCAATAGTCCATTTTAATCCTTGGACTTGAATAATTTTTTCAATAAGGTCTTTGAATTTTTAATTTTGATCAAGTTTTCAAACTTTTATAACTTTTCTAATCAAGTCCCTCTGATTCCAAAACCAAGTAATTAGAGTTGCATGTCCATTCGAGCCAGCAAGAGTTTGACGTGGGAAGAACTTTTTGGCCACCATGGACTTCGAGTGAGTGGTTCTAAGGTGAATTCCAAACCTCTAAGTTGAAACCTATATTGTTTGGATCAGTTCCTAGATTTTGAAATCTAAAATCTATTCTATAGATTTTAAAGTTCAAACTACTTAAGATTGGAACAGCGTATCTTAGCAAAGAACAAGTAAAACCTTGAAGGCCGATTTCATCTATAAGTAGGATAATTAACACTGAATCCTTGTTGTCATTTACTGAATAGATATTTTGAATTCATTCCCTATACGTCAATTGGGTCTAATGTGAAGTTTTAATTGATCCGACTTGTGCGCTCTTTGTGCTCGTTCCCCAAATCCATGCGACGTAATCAACCTTCCGAACTAATAGCAGTTATAGAAAAAAGTCAACCTTCGGGTTCTCCTAATGTGCTTTAGCTAGGAACAATTGTTTAGTTAGAAACAATTGTAATCTCCATGATTTGCACGTTGTATTGAAATATAAATGATTGTTTGACAGCATTTAATATAATATGAGATAATATTTTATTTTGGACCACAAAAAATCAAATCACAAATAATTATAAATTATTATGGGACCCTCTTTTTCAAGAATTTATTGCTCACAATAGATTATTATTCTCATAGTACCTCAAAAACTGTTATGCTAATAAAACCCGTATTAAAATTGTTGTTAGCTCGTATAGAACCCAAGAGAGAGCATAACTTATTTAGGCTAAGTTCGTCATGACCTCTTCCATAATTCAAAAGTTGCAAATGGGTCCAGCCAACCTCGTGCTTATCATTACATTTAATTGGTCCACATGAAAGCAAGATGAGAAAATCATATGCGACAAAAGTGGTGAAGTTAGGAAAACTACGATGGTGTGCGCTTTCAACTTGTTTATTACATGAAGCGGGGTCACCAATGCGATAAAACATGGGCTGCTTTGATTTCGATTTGAAAGATTCCGAAGTGGATGAAGGCGGCCCGTCTCGACATGTTTTTCATGGCCGTCGATATTTTAGACGGACTTGATCATTTGCGTGCATTAATGTTAAGAAATAATGGGAATTCGCTCCATCTTTTGGCAAATGAGTTAATATAACATGGGTACAGATGTTTCCTCCAAAAGTGTTGACAAACCACCTTTCGAAATGTAAATCAATATAAAAATCGACAAAAGAAGCTGAAGGGTGCTTTGTTGATTCTTGATGAGAAATGCGGGTTGATGAGAAAATTGAAGGTATCAAAACTAAACACAGCCAGGGTTAATCATGCAAAAGGGTATTGGAACGTAAAGATAACATGAAGATGAAATTGAACAACCTTTGTCTATTGATTAATTGGTGGTCTTTACTCAAAATTATAATCCTAATACTTATAAATACTAGCAGCAATTAACAACATTTATGTTAAAATATGTTTCAAGTTTGAGCTTGAAGTGGAAATCTGAATATTCTGAATTGAAAATTATGTGGACGCTTGAAACTGCGCAATGCAAAATACTGTAATTTTCTTTTACGAGTTACAGTTGATTTTATTTCCTCTTTGGAGCCCAAAGGCTATTGGATCTAAGACTTTGACTCAGTCAAAAAAGTGGGGGCAAGAAAGAAAAATAGAAAAAGGAAATAACAGAAACAAACTTTTAGTGGGACTTTTTTTTTTTTTTTTTGATCAACTTTTAGTGGGACTTTGCCAAGAGGTTTATATTGTATAATATACACACACATGTAAAACAAGTCAGAGTCTTTATGCGCCGCCGTTGATGTGCGAGGGCTGTGGGCAAATTCTTTACCGCCCACATGTCTTTAACTGAAGAAGAATACGAGTGTTCTAGCTGACTAAATTCTTAAGGTAAAAATTGTGTATAATTTTTTCGTGAAATTGAGAGATTATTTAGTGAGAAATTGTAGGACTAAATATTGCGCAAGTTATTAGGTGTAATGGGGCTTGAGAAACACTGAAAATGTTTGAGTTACTTGAACGTGGTTATAATTTCCGTTACATCGCTTGATCTATAGTAGAATTAATTACTATTTTTCCTGTAAATGTAGATTACTATAATTGAACCATATAAATTTGGTGTTCGATTTATTTTCTTTATTCTGTCTATTTTATTATTGGATCACTTACTTTCTATAACAATTGGTATCAAATCTACGCTTGCCTAGGTTGAAGTGAATCAATGGCAATGGAAGAAAGGAAAAGTAAGAATCGACACATTTGATGGAGAGGAATTTGGATTTTGGAAGATGCAAATTGAGGATTATCTCTATTAGATGAAACTGCAATTGCCTCTATCTTGGGAGAAAAGAGAAATGATGAAGCAAACTAACTGGGAATTGCTAAATAGATAAGCTTTAGGTGTTATTCAACTGACATTGGCTCGTAATGTTATGTTTAACATTGTGAAAGAGAACACCATTGTGGGTTTGATGAAAGCTCTATCAAATATGAGCGAGAGGCCTTTTGCGATCAACAAGGTCTATCTGATAGGACGTTTGTTTAACTTGAAGATGAGCAAATGTGCATTAATTGTTTGTAGATCACATTAATGAATTTAATGTGATTGTAAATCAATTGAGTTTGGTTGAGATTGACTTTGAAAATGAGATACGTGCTTTGATTTAGTTATCCTTATTGTTTGATATTGAAATATTACTATTACTCCTATTAGTAATTCGTCTAGGTCAACAAATGGATTTTATGGGGTTTGAGATTTAGTTTTGACCAATGACATCATAGAAGAGAATCTGACGAATTTGTATTTGATACTTTAGTAGGTGAAAACATAGAATTAGTACATACATTAGTAGGAGTAATATAAACATGAACTTATGTAGTCAATCTAGACTCGTGGTATTGTCAGTTGAGGCTATAGCAAGAAAGGGCATCTTAAAATGAATTGTCTAAAGTTGAAGAATGAGAAGAGTAAGGGAATTATAGTTAAGTCTATAGATGATGTTGCGATGTAACTATGGTAATTCGAATAGTGCTAATTATGTCTTATCAATCATTGGTTATTCATCATTTAATAGATAGATTATGGATTTTGGTTGTTTGTTTTATTCTACACCAAAAAGATGCCGGTTTACTACTTATCAATGCATGGATAAAAGTAAAATGCAGTTGAGGAACAATGCTAAATGCGACATTATAGGTGTTGGTAATATTAAAGTCAAAATACATGATGGTGTCGTTATGACACTAATTGGAGTAAGGCACGTTCCAGAGTTGAAGAAGAACCTGATTTCCTTGAGTGTCATAGATTTAGCTAGGTGTTATTATATTTAAGAATATAGAGTTATGAAAATTATTGAGGTGATTTAGTGATAATGAAAGGAATCAAACATAGTGGTTTGTATAAACTTCAAGGTGAGACGATGACAAATTTCACCATGAAGATATTGGATGTATCTGTTTGAGAGTTTAAATTTTGACATATGTGTTTGGGGTGCATTGGCAAGAGAAGCTTGAAGGTTCTTAGTAAAAGAAATGAAATCTCTTGGGTGATTATATTGTTAACAGACTACATATATGTAAGTGTTGTGATTTAGATCAAAAGCGGAAAGTGCAGTTTAGTATGTCTGTTAAAAAACCACAAAAATTGCAAAGTTAATTCACTTGAATGTTTGTAAAATGTCGTGGTTTCCTTTAATGAAGAGTGCTAGATTTATACTAACAGTTACTGATAACTACTTGAGAAAGACGTGGATGTATGTGTTTAGGCACAAATTTGATGTTGTTCCAAGGATCAGTTAGTTGAGAGCTTTGATCGAAAGGAAGACTAATAAGATGATCAAGTAGGTATGGATTGATAGTAGCACAAAGTTTTGCTCAAAATTATTAGGTGAATTCTACATGAAAGAAGACATAGTGAAACACCGCACTAGTACTAATGAACCACAATATGTTAATGAATTGATGAGTTGAACATCACTAGAGATGGCCCATAAAATACTCTTTAATACTAGTATGGTTAGGAGATTCCTAATAGATGCACTTAGTACGGCAAATTACTTGATGAATAAATCACCATTGACTGTGATTGGATGTTAGACTCGTGAAGAAGTGTTGTCAAGTAACGTTGCTGATTATTCTATTATAAGAATATTTAGTTGTCCATTTTATGTTCGAGTTAGTGATGGTAAGCTCAATGAAATTGCAATAAAGTATATGTTCCTAGGTTATACACAAGGTAGATTGAGCTGACTGCACCAATCAGTGACCATTTGGGGTTAGCATTAACTTATAATTAATTCCAGAAGGCATATTCCAACCGGCATGCGACTTGAAACATTACAAACTCCCCACTTAAAAAGTTGACATCCTCTTCAATGTTAAACTCCTCTTATTTGATATTTGGTTTGGTCCACTTCTACCTTCTCCACCATTCTAGATGTTTGCCACAAGTCACACATTGTTTGAGCTCTTTTACTTATGCAATTACTCCCTACCCTCGTTAGATTAGGTCTAGGCCTAATTTGTCACCGAATTGTATATCTACTTGAGAGGATCTTATTTGCATACCTTTTATGACGACCAGCCCAATTCATATGGGCTAGTTTCAAAAAAGAAAAAAAAAAAGTTGAATTAATCGCATAAAAGTTATGACTGTTTGAGGATGGGTGTTAACTTATGAGACTTAATAAAACATCTTTCAACCAACATAAGACTTGAATGTCATATTTGTGCTTTGAAACTAAGGAAAGAATTTTCTTTGACCGTAAATTTCTATAAAAGTTGGTGAGTTTTAATCGATATGGGTGAAAAATAGTAGCCCGTAAATTGTTGGTTTGTAATTAAAAGTAAAAGTACCCACTTTTTATAGAAGTTTTACCGGCATTTATGATTTGTTTAAAAAACTACCAACTTTTTTCAATAAATTACCGACTTTAATTTGCATGCCATACAACTCTATATATTTGTCGACACATACGAAATTATCAACATTTGTATATTTACCGACTCTTCTACGATAGATTTATTAACTAATTTTCGGTTATCAATTTTCATTCAGTTCTCTTGCGGATTATTTGCTTTTTTGACAACTACTATATTGTCAATAAATTACCAAATCTCTTTTGCGGAACTTATCATAAATACTACCTTTTATATTACTTTTTATAAATTTTCTCTGGTTATATTACAAACTAATTTCAGATTATCTTTATTGCAATTGTTCAAATAAAAAACACTTATGATCGTCTTCAAATCACCGACTTCTGTAACAGTTGCGAAGTCGTGCAAAACAGCATTGTTAGGATCTGGGTATTGCGGCCACATCGGATAGTTCTTCATGCTTGGCTTGCCGTAGCACTGGTGCGGCTCGTGGTATCCGATGCTCGAGGCTAGTTGTTGCCCTCTCCTTGGACTGGCCCTTCTGTTCTGCCATCGAGCTGATGCAACCCGACGGATCAGAAACTTCAGAAAGCATAATCGATCCTTTCGTTCGACGCCATCTTTTGTTCCTCCAAGTAGGAGAACATGTCGCGAAGCTCTACCATTGAAATATGGTCGAAGATCTTCCCTTGATCAAGATCGATTTGGTACAACAGGTGGTACAGTTTCAAGATGGGTATGAAGAGAGAAAATTGGAGGGTATACAAGGAGAGTGCTTCCAAACCCTGGCATGCAATTTCAGTATCTCAATTGCCTTTTCTTTGATCTTCCTCCCACAGTCTACTTGCAGAACCAAACACAGCTTTGTTGCAACGCCCAACTGCAACATCTCTTGCACAACGCTCGGTGTTGCCGAGAACTTAGAGACAGAGAGCAGAATCCGGACTGCCCTCTCGCTAGCCACCTGCGAAACCCTAAGTATCCTCTTCGACACGACTGCGATACCCACCCCGTGCCTTAGCAACTCCGACCTCCCCTCGGCGCATTGGCACAACATCTCCAACAACATCAATATTAACTCGCAGGTCCTAAGGTCAGAACAATCGAGAAGCAGCTCTACCAATACCGAGACTGCCCCGGATTCGACGGCTTTGATCCTATTTCTGCCCCAAGGGCATACGTGAATCAGTAGCTTCAGCGTGGCCTTCGTGGCCTGCTGAGAGATCTGGTCGTGCAGGACTTGGGCCACCTCGGTGAAGAACTCCCGCCTCAGCGTGATGATCTGAATTGGTTCGGCGACCTCGAACATCAACTTGAGCAGCAGCACAGCGTACGCCCTCGATTCGTAGGACCCACGCTGCATAATGCGTGTGAGTGATTCAGTGAACTCACCGTCCTTGGCCACAAGGCTCTTGAGGCCTGGCTCGGAGAGCTGGAGATGGTAGAGGATGAACAGTGCGTCATCACTCGGTTTTTTAATGTCGAGCAGTGACTCGTCTTCCAATGCCGATAACTGGACTTGCGAGGAGGTGTTTATCACTGAGGCCAGGAACTCAACAGCGCCGGCAGCTTCCATGCAACGCTTGGCCGAAGTATTATAAAAAGCGATAGATCTTAGTCGCCTAAGACACTTCTGCTGGAGCTGAGGCTTCTCAGTATCTCGCAGGATCTTGGTGATCTGCGCTTTGCTGATGGGAGCCCTGGGGGTCGGGATTCGCTCGATGCCGTGCGACGAGTTGAGGGTGCACCACGACTGGATCAGGCGGCGGAGGGTGTGGTTCGGGGTAAGGTCCACGTCAGAGATGGGCTGTTTGGTGACGGGACACAAGCTGTTTTTGGACGTATACAGCCATGTCTCGATGCTCTCTCGATCATAGGTTATCCCGGTCGAGACAATGACCGGATCTCTCGTGATCTCCAGGGAGATGGGGCAGAGGAAGTATGGAGGCACTTCCACTTCATTGTTCTCCATTTGCTTGCGGCACGATGCGGCCGGATTGATGAGCTGATGATGCAATCTCTATGTCGACTCCAAGTGCGACCGAATTTGAGTGCAATGACTGATGAGCTCTTGTGATGAGAGAGGAGATATGATTGTGAGTTTGTTTGGTGTGGCGTGGTTATATATATTAAAGTGGAAGGCCGGCAATTTAAAACGAGGCAAGTCAAGACAAAATGCCGGAAGTTAAACGTAGAGAGAGAGAAGACTTGTCGATGATATTGAAAGGTTCAAGAATGGCCAACTCCTAATTAGTAATTAAGGCTGTGCATGATAAAATTTTTATTTCTTTATTTCTTTGTTTCCCTATTATCAGAAACATGTTTGAAACATAAATTTATTTGGTAACGTAATTTGATTTTTCTATTTTTAGAACAGATTTTTATTTCAGAAATTGATTAGAAGAAGAAATCAGAAGTTAAAATTTTTAATTTTTTAATTTCTGAAATAGAAATTAAGAAATTAATTTATGTTTCGGAAATTTTGTCATGCGCACCCTAAGAGAGCAAAGAGCAACAAAAGGGCGATGAGAGAGAAGAAGGGAGGAAAGCACGTGCATGCTACCTCTTCTGAGTCTTCTCTTTGACTTTCTCTCTCTAGAACTATTGCGTGGCTGTGCGCCACGTGTTCTTTATCGTTTGGCATGACATCTCCATTTTAATATAGTGACTGCGGACCAAATCAAGTGAAGACACCGTCGGATCGCTGCGGGTTCTCATTTTTTTATGTTCCTTTTGATCCCATCTTCAGTTAATAATAGTTGTCTTTAGCGTGGTGTTGCTTCTTCAAACCTTCTTTTTGACCCAACAAAAGTCAAAAATGTCAACGCTGATCTGGTGAACATGGTTCGAATATTCTGGGTCAAAAGGATCGACTCCAAAAACATTTGATAAGGAGTAACTCTGTCATGACCAGCTCGGGTTATTGCCATTTGGAAATACAGCCTTGTGATTGATGAAAGTCCAACCCAAGCAAGATATGTTCCTTGTACAATTCCGATGTTTCTTTTAGCCAACAATGTACAATTCAATGTTCAAGATCGCAAATTCGAACTTTCCATAGTTGTCTACTGATTTTCTTTCTCTTCCGTCATACGATGGACCTCATTTTGATTGTCAACGTAAAATCACATATGAACCAGGCTGCAACTTTTTCTACGACCCTACGATGTTCCAAATTGCATCATCTACACGAAAAAAAAAAAAATATAATCTCCTTGCTCCTTTTAGAAATTTATTTCTATAGCAACTCCTTTGATCATCAGGTAAATACCTAACTAGAGATTAATTGTTGACATGAGGAGGCGAGAGACCTCA
The DNA here is from genome assembly GCA_019915185.1 of Eucalyptus camaldulensis. Taxonomy (NCBI): domain Eukaryota; kingdom Viridiplantae; phylum Streptophyta; class Magnoliopsida; order Myrtales; family Myrtaceae; genus Eucalyptus; species Eucalyptus camaldulensis. Next base: position 20,752,553 of record JAHSVA010000005.1, read on the forward strand.
ATTTATTCGCCGTTCATTGTCTGAAAACAAAAGTTAGGAGTAGGATTAATTAACTAGGGAAGATGCTTGATTAGATAAAAATGCATATTGCGCACTTTAACTGCATACTGTTGACTGGCAATTAAAAAAAAAAAGAAAACAAAAAGGAAAGCTGGAGACAACTCCTTTATCCTTTTAAATCTTAACCATACTTTGTATTTTAATTAAAATGTACAAATAACTAATAAGTTATTGAAAGCTTGTGAAAATCCCAACTGTTCCACATAGATCAAGTCTTAAAAAAGAGTATTCCAAGTAATCACACAAGATAGTGAGCATTCGGGGATGTGGGGCCAGATATTGAATTATGTATTGATCGCTTAATAGATGCTCTTCCAAACTAATGTAGGATTTAAGATGTTACAAACACTCGCACTTATCAAACTAATGTTTATGCTAGTATTGGCTTGTACTGTGCAACAATAATCCCCATATTTGATGTGTTGCCCAGACAATTCATGCGCCTTAGTCATCTTGGAAGCCTTCTAGGAGCTAGACCTTGTTCAAGCCTTCTTGCCGCAATGATCACCCTTGCCCATGTTAGATTAGATGCAGGCCTAGTCTATCCAAGAACCGCACATACATTTACTAGTAAATGGAGGTCATACTCTAATATCATCAGTAACAACCTAGTTCAGTTCACATGGGCCAAACTTTCAAAAGGACTATTTTTTTTTTTTTAGTCCGTCCTACTTTATTCCTATTATATACTCACTCTCAGAATTTTGCCCTGCCTCTTGCAGGGCGTGGGAGTCGAAACCCACTCCTGAAACTTACGTGTCCACATCCCATCCCCCTCTGAAAAGGTGGGGATTTGAACCCCTCACCTCCCCCTTCCATGTTGGAAGGGTGGCCATTAGGGCGAATCCCGGTGGTTTCAAAAGGACTATTTCAATTAACGTAAAAAGTGGTAAACACTTTGGGGTTTTCTTTTCTTTTTTTTTTTTGGGGGGGGGGGGGGTTTAACCTATCTATCACTCAACAGAAACTCTCTCAATTTCATGGGATTTGGGACGTCGCATACTGATTTTAAAACATTTGAAAATAACTTCTGTTTTGTTAATATGAAAATATCAGGCTATGGAGAAGATCAAATGCGTTTATTTATGTTGGGATTTGAATAGAATATGTGCTTCCTACTTCCTAACAAAACACCTACCTATTAGCTAATTCGATTTCCAATCTTTAGCTCTCGAAAAGACCAAAATGATCTTTTCCTCTCACTCGCTAAATTTGACCCGTATTTCATTAGAGTTTTCACGTCGGTCCATTTTATTACATCCCATGCTTTGGATAACTTGGCGGACTGTTCACCCATCACAATATTTCCATGGTACAATGATCAACTCTTTATTTTACTTTTTGTGGCCCTTATTTGGTCAACCTGGTAACGTTCATGTTCATGATGCAAACTTGAAATTCAAGCAAGCACAACGAAGAACCAGCCATTCTTTTATGAAAGTAATCGAGAAGTACAGTGTACCTTAGCTTTTTTGAATTATGACCATCTTGCACATGGCCATGTAGGTGTTGCCCTTATACTTTGTGAGGAACAAACAAATCCCACGTAGGCCAGATTAGGAGAGACGGTTGACCAAATTTAGGTTGTCCTCATTAACTGCTTACGTGCCGAAATAGGAAGCACTCGTCAAAGATGGCACTAAGAAATGTCACCTCCACATGTTCCTGATCCGAGATGAACGAGGATGACGATGCCATTCTCTCCAATTTCAATATGCAATTTTGATTTGTGGGAAGTAACTTATTCGGACCATTGAAGCAAAAGAATTCAAACATAGCCCACAGCATTCCACTAATGGAAGAGCCGCCACCAATTGGTGGGATGGTGATGACGGTGACGGTGAAACTGCCGGGGTTGGTCTCGGCCGTGAATACTCTCACATGATGAATGAAATGTGCAAGTGGAAAGTGATGTTGGAGCATTTCTTGATCATGTCAATTTTGTAAGAGTCGTCGATTTTGTTGCGATTAAGCGAGCGATAAAACAAAATATAAACAGAAAAAGAAAATAAATCAGACACTAGATTTATGTGATTCAGTCGTAAAGACCTACGTTCACGGGGTATCGAATTTTACTATAAATCAAGCGATACAAGGAGATTACATACTCAAGTCACTCAAACACTCTCTCTCTCTGGTGTTTCCTAAACCCCAATTTAATCCAAACCCAAGTCACAGCACAAAATTATCACACAAGCTCAAAACAAACGCTGAAAAAGAACTCATTTTCTTGATCGCGCTTCAGCTTGAAGACATACGGCTCCTCCTTTTCTCTCATACGGGTGCAGCAGCAACGCCCCGAAAAGAAGACCCTAAACCCCAATTTAATCCAAACCCAAGTCACGGCACAAAATTATCACACCAGCTCAAAACAAACACTGCATAAGAACTCATTTTCTTGATCGCGCTTCAGCTTGAAGACATGCAACTCCTTCTTTTCTCTCGTACGGGTGCAGCAGCAACGCCCCGAAAAGAAGACCTCTTTCGCGGCTCCCTTCTGCGACTTCTATGTAGGGTTTTCGGTTTCGGCCGTCCCACGCACGCCCGCAAAAGAAGAAAGTGAATCATGTTCGTATATATACGTGTGTGTGCCCAAGGTCAAACTTTGACCTTGCCCACCACCTTTTAATCTTCACAGAGAGGGACTTCACGCCAAAGAAGGATTCGGAGCTTCACGACAAAATTGCAGAGTCCTTTACGTTGACTCTGGCCCCACTGCCATATTTCCAATATTACTTGCGGAGGAACTTCACCTTTACAATTCGGATTCCGCAGCAATTGAAGAAAACTTTGCTTCAATTTATTTTATATTTCAAAATTCAGTAATTCGCTTTGGGCTTAAACTCGAGACATATTTTAACAAATTTAGTGGTCAAGATGTCGATCTTGTTGTTATCGATCAACTACCTAGTTGTTGATTTACAAGCCTATTGCCAAATTTGAGTCTACTAATTGATCACTTTACGTCTAGAGGCTGTTCACATTCCCTGAAGGTCATTAATTCAGTTACTTTGGAACTAGTAAAACTTGGAGAGCTACAACAAACTGCATTTATTTCTCATATTTTAAAGTTCTAGTAAATGTCATTTAAGTTTCTAGAATCTTATTATTATTATTATTATTATTTTTGGACATAAACCAGTCTTATTTATTTTAGCTGTTTTCTACTAAAACTAGTTTTGTCTTTCCTATGAGTCTTTTTGTCTTTCCAATGAGTCTCAACAATTACTCAAAATTGGAGGATTGTCCCAAGCTCATCCATATGAGCATGCTATGATGAACACAAATGGAAGACTTGGTTGATTCATAAAATATTGGAGCATTTGGCTTGAGAATAAAAAGTTTTCTTATTTTGTTCTTATCCCTTAGATGGATTCTTACAAGTGACAAGTAATGCTCTTATCCCTTAGGTTGAATATCAACGGGTTGAATACCTACGCGTGGCAAGACCTATCCATTTAAGTTTTCATTTATGTTATCTCCTATTTCTCTCCTCTCTCTTCAGTGTTACAAAGTACAAACGAGAATACTATTAGTAGTTGCGATTTTATGCTTTTTCTTCGCAAGATAAGGCATGTTTAGTGTAAGGATATTATTATTAGCACAAGTAATTCGTTCACTAAACTATCATTTTTTATTAAAAAAAAAGATACATATAATATTATCAATATACAGTTTAGAAGTGAATCGTCGCAATACTTTACGAAGTTTAGTTTTTTTCCATAAACATATATCCTCTCGCCAGTTTTGGTGAAATTGATGTTTTCCAAGTTTTGGGACGGTTTTCGAGATATTCAGAATGAGTTCATCTAGACTCAGTAAGTTCTAAAATAGGGCAAATACCGGATCAATCCTAGAATCGATAGAATAAACTTATTTCACCGTCCATCAAGCAAAACTATGAGGAAGAAACCCCGACGCATGAACATGAAGCTCAGAAAGATGTCAACGCCGCAATCCAGCTCAGCTTGGCTGCAGCCAGTGACGTCTTTGTCTACACCCGAGCATTATCTTTGTTTTCAATTGGAAATTCATTGATTAAATCAAGTCTCGAGCTCAACCATAATTCAAACCATCAGCTCACGAAGCCGCGTTTCACCAGTGGATCTTTGAACGTACGTCGACGGCTCGATCACCGCTGAATACAGTTCAATAAATGATCGATACATCCACATATCTCTTGCCCAAGTTGCATTCCGTGTGCCGTTTCCTATCCGTGTATTACTAATAGCAAGCTGCGGTCGTTGGAAGGTGGGAGCGTTGTCTCTTTCTTCAATTGCTATGAAAATAATTAATAATCCTAATCTGGATTTTAATTAGGTTTAGGGTTAGTCCTTGCAACGACCGCCACACAACTGCCCAAAGTACCATTTCAGCGGTCAAACTGGAAGTTGATGTTGTCTTTTTTAAACCAATTTCGGGATCGGAAACGTCGGACTACCAATATTTTCGCCAATTATTAAAGCATGGGTCTCAATGAATTTTGAATGGACTGTCAGATGAGAGAAGACTCTGAACTCTCTCGATGATGGTCCCGCTTGCGAATGGATAGGAAATTTATGAGGGTTTTGCTTCGTTGCAACTTGCATGCATGGACCCTTCCATCTCCTTCCTATTCATGAGATGTTTAACCTTTCTGCAACTTGAATACAAGATCTATTCTTGCGAATGGATAGGAAATTTATGAGGGTTTTGCTTCGTTGTAACCTGGGGACTAGTTCTAAAGCTTTTTTCATTGAGGATTGTCAATTATATTTCATCACCTGAATTGAAAGTACATAAACAAGTGCATAGACAATTACAAAGGGATGAGTTATAAGTCTGCAAGTAAGTTAATCAATGCGCGGACTTTGGCTAGATCGGTCCTTAGGGTTATTTGTTGTCTAGGCTGCTCATAACAAAAAACTTCGAGGTATAAATTGCAGGGTGGAACAAGGCGTAATAATTAAGGCTGAGTTTGGGAATGTGTTTCCATTAGAACTTGCATTGGAGCCCGGGACCTTAAGTAAAAGAGCTTTTACTTAAGGCAGCACTAGCCACCAGGTGCATTGTACGATCCCTAGAGAGGCTATGCTGGGTCGCACGACATTTCCCTAGGCCTTAGTGACCCAGGTGAGGTAGATCTCATCGAAATCGATGATTTAAAACCCTATTTTGGGTACTCAGAACACTAACTGGGCTTAACGATTGGCTTGAAATAAACAAATTAGCTCAAAATTAATTACCTAAAACCCTAACTTATGAACTCTATTAAAAATCCAAGTCATTCAATATGTGGATTCAATTTTGGGGTTAGACTCTTTCTCTCTCTATTACTAAGGAGAACGAGAGACATTATACTTGTTTGAATATACATTGTATTGATTTTGTTTAGTTGATAAGTTTATTGTACAGGTCATTCTCTTTAGCCAAATTTAATGTCACGTCGGTTTCTTTTAGCTGGAAAAGTTCATAGTGAATAATTTTGTTCCTTAAAAAAGAAAAAGAAAAATGTACTCTTGGGGAGTCATTTTTCAACATGGGATAGTTTGGATCCCGGGTTAGGATAAAATTTATTATATTTTACATTTGATACTTGCTCAAGATAAGATAAGTAAGTTATTAGGAATATATAGACCGAATAAAAATTATCCCATAAGACAGGTGTGATGGAGGTAGATAAGATTTTTAATATCCATAATGAATTTTTTTTAAGAATAACAAACTTCTTAAATTAACAAATTGAAATTATATTTCAACATAAAAATATTTGAATTCTAACATAAGAAATTCAAACTAACAAAAAATAACAGTTTAGATATTCTAATTTAATATTATTTAAATATTATAATATAAATTCAATATAAAAATATAAATTTATATTTATATTTATTACATATTTTAGGTGTTTTAGGTATATTAGTGTAATTAATATTTAATAAAATTTTATTAGAGAATGATGGAAGGGGAAAAAGAAATAAAAATAAATTAATTAAAAAAAGAGAGGAAAATAAAATAAAAATAAAAATAAAAATAAAAGTAGGCAAGAGTTTCATGAGAGATTTTTGCCATCTCCATTTGTAAAAAAAAAAAAAAAATTTGTTCATTTATGCTAATATGCCATTTATATTAATAATGTATATGATATAATGTGAATATATCTGATTTTATTATTGTAACCGTCAAATTGTACATGGGATATAACAAAATCTATGAATTTTATATTCATTATATTCAATCATATCATAGTTAGAAATTTGAATAACCAAGCGTAACCTAAGGGTATAAATTACTATTTTTTGGGGTTCCAATAAAAATCTAATTTCTCGAGTAAAAATTGGTGCTTTTTATAGATTCTTTGAAAAGTACGGTTATCATTGTCTTCATCGCACGAGTCAATGCTTTGCTTTTTGCATTTGGCCTCCCTTACCGTGTCAAATTGCGTCGAGATTTTGTGTATGTTTCATAAGTGCTTTATCCGGTTGTTGCTGAACCATATTTACCCATTGTATTATACCAGATACAATGACTGCCTTTACAGTAAGCTTTTAGTTTTTCAATAAATCTAGTTGTGTTTTATAAAATAATTCATTTTAGAAGTTTGCGGGTAAATCACATTTATATATTTTACCTATATGTTAGAAAGCAAAAGCTATTATAACTGCTTCAACATCTTCTACCTTTTCAAGCTTCCTACTCATTCTATGAAAGCTACCTTTTGAATCACGAAATGTTTACTTTCCCTAGTTCAACACAACATTTCAACTACTACGTGATCTCATGTTCATAAGCCAAAACCATATCATATAGTGTAGAAGACAATGTCAAATTCATTATTTCAATGATAAATGTGAGGGACATAACCTTCGCATTGCACTAAATGTGCAGCAATAGTCGCACGTTCCTCTATCTCGGTTGTTGTCTTCTCGCACCCATCCGAACCGTTAATTCACGTGTTTAAGGGTAATTGTGCAAATTATTGTATTGAATATCAAGATTTGTTGAGGTGAATAAAGGCACCGAACGAAGTGGATGGTGATTGTTCAAAACAATTATAATTTTTTTTTTAGAGATGCAATGTGGATCCCACCAAATTTGGTCACCATGTCGGAATTCAAATGTTTTTTTTTTTTTTGGTCGAAAGTACTCAAATATTGTTTAAAATTATAAAAAATTGAGGTTATATTCCAAAGACAAGTCAAAAAGATTGGGCATGTCCGTAAAATATTTTGAATATGGAGCTTAATTTGCATCGTTTTACACTTTGTCGAGAATAAATTCAATTAATAAAAATAAGATTGCATCGTCACTTAAATTAATAGCAATAGTTCATTTCCGTCGCTGGACTTGAATAATTTTTTCAATAAGGTCCTTTAATTTTTGTATTGAATTTACAAACTCATATAATTTTTCTAATTAAGTCCCTCTATTCCAAAACTGATTAATTGGAGCTGCATATCCATTCAAGCCAGCAAAAGTTTGACGTAGGAAAATTTTTTGGCCACCATGGACTTGGAGTGAGTAGTTCTAAGGTGAGTAGGTTCCAACTTCGAATTTGGAATCTACAATGTTGCGATTGGTTTTCATTTTTTGAACCTAAAACCTATCGTGAAGATCCAAAAGTTCAAACAACTTAAAAATGATAGGACGTATCTTAACAAAGAGCAAGTAAAATCCATGATCACCGATTTTATTGAAGGGGATAATTGAGACAATTACCAAAAAAAAAAAAAATTAAACTTAATGTAATTGTGCCAATTCCAAAAGCTGTTTATGGTCAATTTAGTCATAAAAAATTTTGATTTATGCTAGTTTAGTCTATCCAACCAATTTTGTTTGACTGGTACTAACATGGCATTTTCAACGCTAACGTGAACTTTTTAATAATATTTTAATAATTTTTTGAATTTGTATATATTTTCATACTTTTTTCTTTAATTTTTTTCCCATTAACTTAGGGTAGGCAAGAGTAGATGGCCGAAATCGCCAGATGGACTAAATTGACATGGATGTAAAAAGTTTAGGATTTAATTTGCACAGTTACATTATTATGTTTATAATATTTTTGGTAATTTTTCTCAAGATAATTAACATCGAATCCTTGTTGTCATTTGCTGATTAGATATTTTTATTTCATTCCCAAAACGTCAATTGGGTCTTATGTGAAATTTTAATTAACCGAGTTTGTGCCCTCTTTGTGCTCATTCCCCAAATCAATGCGACGTAATCATCCTTCCAAATCAAAAGCAATTAAAGAAAAGGTCAATCTTCTGGAACTCCTAAATGCGCTTTACTTGGTAACAATTGTTTAGTCAGAACCAATGAAAACTTTCGTACAATTCGCATGATTTACACGTGGTATTGAAAATTGTCGTTAGCTTATACAGTTTTCAAAAGAGAGCAATTGAGTGCATAATTTAATTGGGGCTAAGTCCATTCATCATGACCTCTTCCATAATTCAAAAGTCGCAAATGGGTGCAGTCCAACCTGGTGACTATCATTACATTTAATTGGTCCATAAAAAAGCAAGATAAGAAAATCATTCGGGCCAAAAGTGGTAATAAATTTAGAAAAAGTACGACGGCGCGCACTTTCAATTTGTTTGTTCTAAGAAGCTGGGTCACCAATTCGACATACTGTAGCTGCTTTGACTTCGCTTTCAGGCATTTCGAAGTGGCAAAGTTGGCCCGTCACGACATGTTTTTCATGTTCGTCAATATTTCAGACGGACTTGATCATTTGCGTGCATTATTGTTAAGGGAACAATAACGGGGATTCGCTTCTTCTTTTGGCAAATGAATAAATATACCATGAATAAGTGATTCGTTGAAAAGTGTTGGGAAAACACCTTCCAAAATGGGGATCAATATGAACATCGACCAAAGATAGGAATGGTGCTTTGTTTCGTGACCTTGCCTCTCGGTAAACAATCTAGAGGTTGGCTAATGGATTACTGGACTTACACTTAGCTCCAAATCTCCAAAGTCCTCACCAACTCGAGACTTTGATTTAAGCTTTTAACATGCAAATTAATTTTATTTTGGAATTGCCACTAATATATTTTTCTAAGTCGATTAGAAATCCAAGTAAAGTGGGAGAGAATACTTTACTTCTACGAATTATAGATTAAATAGATTTAAGGTAATTACGCTAGGTTACTCTAATACTCTTCAGTGCATTTTCTTTTTTATTTTCAAAAATATTTTGGCAAACAGCTTGAATTAACTTTAGACTTATTTACTAAAATGTGAGATGGTAATGCAAGTGTATAAACATTGAAACTAACACTTAACAATCAAAGGCAATAAACAAATTTCTAGATGAGGGAGAGAAATTGAATACCTCGGTGCAAGCGAAGCACATTAATTAATTTTCCAAACATCTGCAAAGTATTTATTAAAAAGAAATGCTATCTTAACCTAGCATGATTTCTACTAAGTAATTAACAACTCTAATTAATTCAATTTATTTATTTGATTTTTCTTTTCATGTAAGGAAGCTAACTATATGCAATTCTAACTTAAGTTAAACATGCAATTTATTCTAACATGTCATCCATTCTAAATCAAATGACCCTAGCCATGCAAACATTAAATGACATGGAATTGATGACAAGGCATAGATGATTTGGCATATGACTCGGCAAGTAATATGGCATGATGTAGCAAGATGATATCGCATTGATGACATGGTAAATAATGATGCATGGATGATGCAACTAAATCTATATGACATGCACATGTTTATTTTTTTATATATTTTTTAACGAAAATTTGTAAGTGAAATTCATGGAAATAAATTATTTAGAACAAAGGTATACTATACAAACTAGGAAATAATATGAATTAAATCCTATTGTAATTGGGAAACCTATCCAAAGTCTCTAAATAATATCTAAGCATGCAATTTTATCTGAAAAGTCTATCCAAATCTATTACATGATGCAATATTATTGTGTTTTCAACATAGGAAGATTATCTACATCAAAGATAAGCAAGTATATCCAACCTAGCTTGAGGTATTCATCATGATTTCAAAAAAAAAAAAAGATTATGCTAATTGAAAAAAAAAATCTATCGTGAAATTATCAATTATTGCAATCTTAATCATTAGAATATCCCAGAAAAAATCAAGATAATTAAAAAATGATCTGAGGTCTTGCAGATCAAATTTGTAACTATCATGATTTTTATCAATAAAATCCCAATGGACAATGCATGTTCAATTAGATCATGACACGTTTAAAATAGGTAATAATACTCGTGAATCAAGTCGGATAAGCATCTTACCAAACCTGAATGTGCAACCTCCAAATTGAGGCCGGCAGCTTGGGCTCACGGACGGCGCTGGTCAGTGATGCTGGCGCGGTGGTGCTTATTGTGTAGCCAACAATGGTGGTGCTCGACCAAGGACACCACTGGTGACTCCTTAATTAGCTAGGACCTGCTCTCGATGGTGAGTTTTCTCACGGCCAATGACAACTCGCTGTATGGCTTGGTGATCATGGATGAGGTAGCAAAGCTGGCTTACCACCGTTGAGGATTTCTTCAAACCTACGAAACAGAAACAACTGTAACAAGTGAAGTGGAGCAGCGGCTTTGTAGTTGGCCGCCAGGTGGGCACGGATTGGTAGCGGGTGAGTCACGATGCAAGTCTGCAGGTGGCTCGGAAAAGCAGTAAGCAGCTTGCAGATCAGCAATGGGCGCGGGCTTGGAGCAGCATGGTCAATCGACGAGGGCTAGGAAGGCAGCAGATTGCCACGGGGGAACGGGGAGGTCAGCGTTGTCGTTGGGCGAGAAGCACCAGATCGAAGGTAGCGTCAGTGCAGGGCTCGACTTCCGGTGGCAGTGGTGACGGCAGCATCACGAGGTACGGCAGAACCTCCTTGGGACAGAGCAGTAGCGTCTGCGGGCTTAGCTAGCTAAAGCAGAGAAGTCTCGATTGGAGCGGGGACGGCAAAGCAACAACGTTGTCGAAGCACGACCAAGGGCTTAGCCAAGAAACTCCCTCCCTCCCTCCCTCCCTCCCTCCCTCTCTCTCTCTCTCTCTCTCTCTCTCTCTCTCTCTCTCTAGCGTGCTTGATTTCTAATTACCGACCCCCTTAATTGTAAGGCATTGATATGTTTATATAGTGTTAATCCTAGGTTTAACCTTAAAATTCAAGATAGGATAAAATTTATCCTGTATTCGGTGCCTACTCAAAATAGGATAAAATCGGATATAAATGAGATATAAACTGGATAAAATTATCTCATAAAAGAGGTGGGATAAAAATAAATATAATTTCTAATATCCGTAAAAGAAAGTTATTTTTCTCAAATAATAAACTTCTTGAGGTAACAAATTTAAAAGTATATTTCAACGTAAAAAATATTTAAATTATGCATAAGAAATTCAATAAAATTTAGTTAATTTAATCTTATTGTTATTTTCATAAAATCGAATTTAATTTTACAGTATAATATAAATTCAATATATAAATATATATTCATTACATATTTGAGGTGTTTTGATATTTTAGGTATATTTTCTATTTAATAAAATTTTATTAGAGAATGATGGAAGGGAAATAAGGAAAGAAATAAAAAAATAAATTAATTAAAAAAGAGTGGAAAAAAAAGCAAATAAAAATAAAGTAGACAAAAGTGTCGCGAGAGATTTCTACCATTTCCTTTTATAAAATTTGGGGTTTATTTTATATTGATATGCCATTTATACTTAGCAATATACATGATATGATGTTAATATATTTGATTTTATTACTTCAATCACGTAACAGTAGATTATGATATAACAAATTTTTTTGTACTTCATATCCTATTATATCCAGTTCTATTTTTGTTAGAAATTCAGACGATCGGACATAGCCTAACTTTACGAGCTTAATCTTCACCTTATTAAGATAAAGGGGCTCTGCTCATCTAAGGCTTTGACTAATTGAATTCTAATGGGCTGAAATTATTTTAATCAAACTCAAAAGTTCCCTTCCCTTGTAAAATTTCAGCCGAGCCTAATGCATGAGCTGACCGAATATGAGCTCACTTGTGGGTTAAATTAATGGTAGGCTTGATCTTTTAAGGGCTTATTTTAATTAAGCCTTCGACTTTAACGGGCTAAACCCAACTCTCAGAAGTTTGTCCTTTTCTTTTTTGAATTTCGGCCATCTCGTCTCCAAGCCTTGGCCGAATTGTCCCTCTTCACGGGCTCAGTCCATTTTATTAAGCTTAGAACCATTTGCCACCGACCCAATGAGATGAAATAATGAAATGCGCTCCTAATGACTATACATAGGTGTGAGGAAAAAAAAAATCGATTGATTCAATTGAGAAGGGAATTGCCCGACACCGATTTGATTCACAGTTCCATAAAATAAGAATTAGTGAATATCGATCTGATTCTTAGTTCTTAGTTCCATGAACTGAATCAACCAATTTGGTCTGGTTTGGTCCGGTGAATTTTGATTCACAATTGACGTTCTAGTATGAATTGGTCTGGTTTGGTCCGGTGAATTTTGATTCACAATTGACGTTCTAGTATGAATTTCGATATAGTGTGAATTTCGATAAGGAATTGATCACTTGGACTAAATTGATTATTTATTTTTATGAAATTTAATATTTAATTTTTAAAAATATTTAAAAGAAATCATTTAAACTTAAATGTTTACGAAATGTTGGTCCCTCGAATCAACGCCTTTCTAAGTGCTGTCGTTCTATCGACATCGCACTTGATCTTAGCCAAGAGACAAATGACACTTTGCCTCGTTCCTCGTTATTTAAAGAGACAACTTGCTTGTTTGCCTCTTCTACTAGCTGATGTGAGACAAAGCTCTTTACAGCTGTCACACGCTCACTCCCTCACTCCCTCTCCCTCACCTACAAGAGACAAGCCACTCCAAGAGTCCTACATTGAACAAATAGTACAGAGCGTAAGAGACTTTCTGTTTAAAAGCCAAGTCCGGCAACTCTTTCAAGCATGCCTTTTTTTGGCCTTTTGGCTAAGAGTGTGTGAAGTGTGGTCGACGCACACAAATGCTAATTTTATTTTATTTTTTTTACATGTGTGTACATATGTTTCAAGCACATGCCATCGGTTCCATTAGACTACCCGAAAATTAAATTAGACCAATTGGTCTAGTCCTGACTAGTTCTAGCGTCCTTTGACCTCCTAGGAATTGATCGCCCCTAACTATGCACAATTTAATTCATTTATTTTTCTTAGGGGTTTGATCCCTAACTTTTGATGCAATAAATTCCTAAATAGATTGTCAAAATTTAGGTATCAACACTTTTGTTAGAGAAATTTAGGATAATTTTAGTAGTTTTATGTATCTCTCAAGATTGTGTGAATATTTCTCTTTAATTGTGCATATCTTCATTGATATATTATCTTATTTAGTCATTTTATAAAGCCTATAAATAGGCTGATGTAATCTTCATAATGATATATCAAATTATATACAATTACTCTCTTTCGCATGTCATTCTTATATCTCTACTCAGTATTAGAGCTAGTCGATCCTAAAGCGCATCAGGTGCACTCGCACTTGGTGCAAACCCAAATGCCCATCCAAAGCTAATCTTGCTTCTTGTTAACATTGATTTCAACATTATTCATCTCATTCGATAGCCACTGTACTTTTGTCGCAATCGAGTTCATTCCATGATAGTTGTGTTTCAATGCCAACAGTAACAACCACAACACCTAGTCAAGCCTTTCATGGAGCTGGCTTTTCTTTCAGCACTAACCGCATTACTTAGTCATTATTTTCTCAAGCGATTGTGTAGCCCACTTGATACTATGACACCAATTGTATAGGCCATGTCACTCAATTATGGTTTCGCAAGCCAACTGCATCAGTCACTTGTTGTTTTCCCTTTAATTCATGACGTTTCATGTTGTTTTGAGAAATCAACACCAAACTCACTGCCCTTAGACTAGCTAGATTCAAAAGTTTCGCCACAAATAGCCATTGGATACCACCTCATTTGCCATGTCTCAATTGTTGGGTACTAATCAAACTCAAGTTGACATCCTCAATGCACCTTAAGTTTGAGAGGAGCTGTCAAAGATATTTAGATTAATTTTGATAGTTTTCTATATCTCTCAAGATTGTGCAAATATTTTTCTTTGATTGTGTGTATCTTAATTAATCGTTATCTTATATAGTCAATTCATAGAGCCTATAAATACATGGATTTAATATATCAAAATATACACATTTACTCTCTTCCGCATATACCACCCTACATTACTCATAGAATTTAGCAACAAGATTATACAAACGCTTATCCAAAGGCCGACTACTCAATAATCGTGGTCTCATCACTCCGCCCACGACGACCATTCAGTCATTATCATTCGTTGGACTGGCCCTTCTGCCATCGAGCTGAAGCAGCCCAACAGATCAGAAACTTTCCAAGCATACTCGATCCTTTTGTTCAACGCCATATTTTGTTTCTCCAAGTAGAACATGTGGCGGAGATCTACCATTTAAATATGGTCTAAGATCTTGCTTTGATCAAGATTGAATTGGTACAACAAGTGGTGCATTTCAAGATGGGTATGAAGAGAGCAAATCGGAGGGTATACAAAGAGAGTGCTTCCAAACCCTGGCATGCAATTTTAGTATCTCAATCGCCTTTTCTTTGATCTTCCGCCCACAGTCCACTTGCAGAACCAAACACAGCTTTGCTGCGACGCCCAACTGCAACATTTCTTGCGCAACGCTTGCGGTTGCCGAGAACTTGGAGACAGAGAGCAGAATTCGGACTGCCCTCTCGCTAGCCATCTGTGAAACCCTAAGTATCCTCTTTGACACAACCGCAATGCCCGCCCCATGCCTTAGCAACTCCGATCTCCCCTCGGCACATTGACACAGCATCTCCAACAACTTCAACATTAACTCGCTGGTCCTCCGGTCAGAGCAATCAAAAAGCAGCTCAATCAATACCGAGACTGCCCCGGATTCAACAGCTTTGATCCTGTTTCGGCCCCAAGGGCATAGGTTTATCAGTAGCTTCAGTGTGGCCTTGGTGGCCTGGTGAGAGATCTGGTCGTGCAGGACTTGGGCCGCCTCAGCAAAGAACTCCTGCCTCAGGGTGATGATCTGCATTGGCTCGGCCACCTCAAACATTGACTTGAGCAGCAGCACCGCATATGCCCTCGACTCGTAAGGTCCACGCTGCATGATGCGTGTGAGTGATTCGGTGAACTCACTGTCCTTGGCGACAAGGCTCTTGAGGCCCAGTTCGGAGAGCTGGAGATGGTAGAGGATACACAGCGCGTCATCACTCGGTGTTTTGATGTCGATCAGTGACCCGACTTCCAATGCCAATGACTGATTTTGTGAGGTTGTATTTATCAGGGAGGCCAAGAACTCGACAGCACCGGCGGCTTCCATGCAACGCTTGGCTGAAGTATTATGAGAAGCGATAGATCTCAGCCACCTAAGACACTTCTGCTGGAGTTGAGGCTTCTCGGCATCTCGCAGGATCTTGGCGATCTCGGCTTTGCTGATGGGAGACTTTGGGGTTGGAATCCGCTCGATGCCATGTGACGAGTTGAGGGTGCACCAAGATTGGATCAGGCGGCGGAGGTTGTGGTTCGGGGTCAGCTCCATGTCAGAGATTGGCCGTTTGGTAATGGGGCACAAGCTGTCCTTGGACGTGGACAGCCATGTCTCAATGCTCTCTCGATCATAGGTTATCCCTGTTGAGACAGTGACCGGATCTCTCATGATCTCCAGCGAGATGGGACAGAGAAAGAATGGAGGAACTTCCACTTCATTGTTGTCCATTTGCTCGCGGTGTGATGTGACCGGACTGACGAGCTGACGATGCAATCTTGATGCCAACTCCAAGTGCAATAAAATTTGAGTGCGATGATTGATGAACTCTTATGATGAGAGAAGAGACCAGGGATAGCTGAGAAGATTGTGAATTTGTTTGGGGTGGCTTGGTTATATATATATATCCAGGTGGAAGGCCAGGCACTTCAAAACGAGAGTCAAAAGAAAACCCGGGAAGTTAAACGGAGAGAGAGAGAGAGAGAGAGAGAGAGAGGGGACTTTTCAACGGTATTGAAAGGCTCAAGAATGGCCCTCTCTTGTACTTAAGAGGGCAACGAGCAACACGAGGGTGACGGGAGAGAAGGAAGGGAGGAAAGCACGAGCATGTTACCTCCTCCCTTTGACTTTCTCTCTCTTGAACTATTGCGCGTGCGCCACGTGTTCTTTATCGTTTGGCATGACATCATTCTGAGATAATCAGTAATTGATGACAAAATCAAGTGGAGACGTCGTCGGATCTATGCGTGTTCCTATTTTTAATGTATCTTTTAATTCCCTTTAACTACTGCTGCGGCCATCATCAGCATCTCGATCCTTCTTCAGATAATAATAATTGGCTGAGCATGGCGTTGCTCCTTCAACCCTTTTGAGTTTTGACCCAACAAAAGTCGAAAATGTCAACGCTGATCTGGTAAACGTGATTTGAATATTATCGACTCTGTTGACATTTAACACGGAGTAACTGAGTCATGAACAGCTACTGTTATTACCATTTGGGAATACATCCTCGTGATTGATAAAGTTCAATCCTAGCAAGATACGTTCCTTGTACAATTCAGATGTTTCATTTAGCCAGCAATGTACAATTCAATGGTCAAGACATGCAAATTCGAACTTTTCCTTGATGTCTTCTGAATTTCTTTCTCTTCTGTCAAGCAATGAATCTCATTTCTGTTGTCAATGTAAAATCGCGTTTTACAACTTCTTGCAAAAATTACGTGGGCGGATCTCTAACATGAACAGCGCTGCAGATTTTTCTATGAGCTTCCGATGTCCCAAATTGTATCATCTACACAAAAATATGTGATCTTCTTGCTCTCATTAGAAAGTGACTTCTATGATTTAGAATCATGAGGTAAATACCTTGAGGAGGCGAGAGACCTAAATTTATTCGTCGTTCTTTGTGTGAACAGAAATGTTGGGAGCAGGATTAATTAATTTATTAGGAAAGACCCTCGGTTAGATACATATGCATATTGCGCAATTCTCGTGCATTATAGTGACTAACAATTTAAAAAAAAAGAAGAAGAAGGAAAGCTGGAGACAACTCCTTTATCCTTTTAAATCTTAACCGTACTTCATATATCACTCAAAATAAACAAATAACTAATAAGTTATTGAAAGCTTGTAAATACTTGAACCGTTCCACAAAGGTCAAGCGCTAAAAAGACTACTCCATGTAACCCTATAAGGTAATAAGCATATGGGGGGTGTGAGGCTAGGTGTTGACTTATGTATTGATCGCTCAGTAGGATCTATTTCCTATTAATGTAGGATTTGAGATGTCACAAACTCTCGCACTTATGTAACTGATGTTCTTGTTAGTATTGGCCCATACCTCGCAACAATAATCCCCATATTCAATGTGTGGCCCAGTCAATCCATGCTCCTATGTCATCTTGGAAACCTTCCAAGAGTTGTACCTTGTGTGAGCCCTCTCTCCACAATGATCAGCTTCGCCCTCGTTAGTTCAGATATGAAGAACCATACATTCATTTACTAGTAGATGGATGCCCATGTTTAATACCATCAATAACAATCTAGTCCAGTCCACATGTATTAAGCCTTTAAAAGGATTGCCCCGAGTAACGTATAAGTCGGTGAACACTTAAGATGTGTGTGTTAACCTATAAATCATTCAACAGAGATTCTCCCAATGCTATAGGACTTGGGACTTCACATACTGATTTTAAAACATGTTTTGTTAATATGAAAATATTAGGCTATACAGAAAAGATCATACGCGTTTATTTATGTTGGGATTTGAATATAATTTAAGGTTGCTCACTCACTACATTCGACCCATATTCCATTGAAGTTTTCACGTCGGTCCATCTTATCACATCCCGTGCTATTAATAACTCGGCCAACCGTTCACCCTACACATCATTTCTATGGTTGGCTATCATGGTCAACTCTTTTTTTTTTTTTCCTTTTTGTGGCCATTATTTGGTCAACCCCGAAAGGTTCATGATGCAAACTTGAAATTCTAGCAAGCGCGATGGATAACCAGCCACTTCTTTATGAAAGTAATCGAGAAGCACAATGTACCTTAGCTTTTATGAAGTAAGACCATATTGCACGTGGCCATGTCCGCGTTGCCCATGTTCTTGTGAGGATCGAACAATCCCACATATGGCCAGATTAGGAGAGTGTTGACCAAATCTACGTTATCTTCGTTAATTGCCGGTTACGTGCCGAAATAGGAAGCACTTGTCTCGCAGTAAGAAATGCCACCTCCATGTAATCCTGATCCGAGATGAACAAGGACGACGATGCCATTCTTCCCAATTTCAATAGGCAATTTTGACTAGCACTTATTCGGAGCAAACTTACGTCATTAAAATACCCCCACTCTTGTCTATAGTTTATGGGGAAAAATACCAAAAAAGTTATGAACTTATAGCATCGGTACCAATTTAGTCATGAACATTTTAATATGATTAATTTAGTTTTAAAAAATTTCACATATGTATCAATTAAGTCTTTCCAGCCAATTTTGGCCAGTCGGCGCTGATGTGGACACCAGCCGATCGGCGAACATTGACATAGCAATTTTTAAATAATTTTTGAATTTTTGAATTTTTTTTTCCTTTTCTTCTTCTTCCTCTTGGCTTCTTCTGTTGTAGTGGCTGGCAAGCAGCCACCGGAGGCTTACTGGCCACTACAGGAGAAGAAGATAAGAGGAAAAAGATGAAGAAAAAAATTAATAAAAATTAATAAAATTCGAAAAAAATAAAATAAAAATTTAAGATTTGCCATATCAGCGTTTGCCGATCGGCCGGTGTCCACGTTAGTGCCAGTTGGTCAAAATTGACCGGAATGACTGAATTGATACAAATGCCATAAGTTTGGACTTTTTTGGTATTTTTCTCATAGTTTATGTATATATGAATTCTTGAAAAAATAATTTTATTCAATATAAGTTTGCTTAGAGATATCAGGTTGAATTAATATTTATACTCCGATTCAATCCTAGCCTTAGAATTGGAATAAGTTTGGCAATGGATCACGACTTCTCGATCTAGTATATGGAGAGCCCGCTTTCAGTCATCCACCCTACACCCACTCTCTCAATAAGTGCTTCAACAGGAATAATATAAGAGTAGATTGATACAATATACACGTATGGTAAAATGCCTGCCCAACATCCAAAACATGCTATTTTCTCTGAAACAATTTAGTCAAAGGCATATAAATAGAGTATACCATGTGGTCTCTTATCAAAAGTAATTCCACATGTTTTACTATTTTCATCTCAACTTCTTTAATCACATGTTATTATAGCGTGTCTATTTTTACTTATTTATGATGAAATCGCATGAGAAAAAGAAAAAAATCATCGTATTCTCTCGATTTGTTATAGATAGTAAAATTTAGCGACATAACTCAAGGGCTAGATATAGATTTTCCAATAACATCACTCATGGATATCCATTTTCATGGTATGTATAAAGCTCTTAGAGACAGTCTCTTTTTTAGGTCACTTGAAAATGAAGCTATTTTATTTTCAAAAGTATAAGTATGTATGTGACCGGACAAAATTTCATTGAGGTATAGAATTATAAGGTTGAATCTAGTAATTAAACATCGTGCAGTCATTAGGGGCAAGAATGATAACTATTTTATTTTTGGACACAGTTTTTGACTATCCATTTCTGTTCTCTAAATGAGTTTTTGAGCAAAAATACAGGTTTCATGATGATACGAAATTTCTATTCTCAAAATAAAAATTCATTTAATAATGACATAAACGTGATGATAACCATTTTGATAAAAAAAAAAACAATTTCTAACCTGAAATAGATTTTTCTGTTTTTAATCCTTAGATGAGTTTTTGAGCAAAATACGGATTTAATAATGACACAAAATTTTTGGTCCCGGAATAAAATTTGTTTGATGATGGCACAAAATTCTCCCTCCTGGCGTGCTATGGATGTCGACAAGCGATGATAAATTTTTTCTCATTTTTGTTCTAAAAATAGAAAAGTAAAAAAATTTTACTTTTCATTTCTAAGGATAAACTGAGTTGCACGTAACGATGCTTTCCCTAGGTCTAGTGACCCAGGTGAGATAGATCTCACCTCAAAGATCGATGAAACCCTATTTTGGGTACTCGCAGCACTAGCCGAACTCAACAATTTGCTTGAAATGAACAAATTAGCTCAAAATTGATTTCCTAAAACAATAACTTACGAACTCTATTTAAAATCCTAGCCATTCAATCTGTGAATTCAATTTGGGGTTGAACTAATGCTCTTTTTATTATTTGAGGAGAATGAGAGACGTCATTCTTGTTTAAATATACTCGGTATTGATTTGGTTCAATTGATGAGTTTATTGTAATGTCATTATTTTCAGCCAAATCTAATGCCACATCAGTTTCTTTTGGCTGGAAAAGTTAACGGTGGATAATTTTGTTCCTCAAAATTATGTTTGTACTTTTGTGGAGACGTTTTGCAACATGAGATCGTTTGGGTCCTAAGGGTATATATTACTGTTTTTTTGGGGTTCCTCAAAATATTTTTTTTGTTTCTCGAGTAAAAGTTGGTGCTTTTAATATATTGTTTGAAAAGTATGGATATTTTTGTCTTGATCGCATGAGTTCATGCTTTTCTTCTTGCCATTTGGCCCCCCTTACCGAGTCAAACTGTCTCGAGACTTGGCGTCGAGTTCATGAACTGTTCTCTCTGGTTGTTGTTGAACCATATCTACCCAATATTGTTTGGTACGAGATACAATGACTGCCGTTATAGTAAGCTTTCAGCTTTTCAATATCTCTAGTTGTGTTTTATAAAATAATTCATTTTAGAAGCGTGTGGGCTGCTTCGACATCTTCTACCTTTTCAAGTTTCCTACTCATTCTATGAGAGCTACCTTTTGAATCACGAAATGTTTACTTTCCCCAGTTCAACAGAACATTTCAACTACCACGTGACCTCATGGTCATAAGCCAAAACCGTATCATATAGTGTAGAAGACAATGTCGAATTCATTATTTCAATGATAAATGTGAAGGACAAAACCTTCGCATCACACTAAATGTGCAGCAACAGTCGCACGATACTCTGTCTGAGTTGGTGTCTTCATTTGGTGTCGCAACCATTCAAACCATTAATCCATATGTTTAAAGGTAATTGTGCAAACAATTGTATCGAATAGCGAGATTTGTTGAGGTGAATAAAGGCACCAAACGAAGTGGAGGGTTATCATCCATAACAATTATCCTTTTAAAAAAAAAAGAAAAGAAAGAAGTGCAATGTGGATCCCATCAAATTAGGGTGCTACGTTACATTCAAATGCCATTTGAAATTATAACAAATTGAGGTCATATTCCAAAAAAAAAAAAAAATCAAAAAGATTCGGCATATCTGTAAAAGTATTTGAACTTGGACCTTAGTTTGCATTCTCCTTGTCGAGAGTAAATGCAATTAATAAAAATAAAATTCCATCGGACAAAAATTAATAGCAACAGTCCATTTTAGTACCTGGACTTGAATATTTTACTCAATGAGGACCTTGAATTTTTAATTTTGGATCAACTTTTTAGACTTGCATAACTTTTTTAATCAAGTCCCTCTGATTCCAAAATCAATTAATTAAAGCTGCATGTCATTCGAGCCAGGAAGAGTTTGACGTGTGAAGAACTTTTTGGACACCGTGGATTTGGAGTGAGCGGTTCTAAGGTGGGTAGGTTCTAGATCTTGAATTTGAAACTTACCTTGTCAAGACTAGTTCTCAGTTTTTGTGACCCAAAACCTATCACTTAAATCCCAAATTACAAATCACTGGGATTCGCCCCAATGGCCACCCTTCAAATATGGAAGGGGGAGGTGAGGGATTCAAATCTCTACATTCTCAGGAGGATGGGAGTGGGGACACGTAAGTTTCAAGAGTGGGTTTCGACTCCCACGTCTTGTAAGAGGCATGGCAAAAGTCTGAGAGTGAGTGTAGAGTAGGAATAGAATAGGACTGACAAAAAAAAAAAATCCCAAATTACAAACTATTTAAAACTGATACAATGTATCTTAACAAAGAACAAGTAAAACCGTGAACACCGATTTCATCTAAGTAGGATAATTAACACGGATCCTTGCCGTCATTATTTTGATTTCACACCCTATACGTTAGTTGGGTCTCATGTGAAGTTTTAATTGATCCAAGGACTTGTCCCTCTTTGTGCTCATACCCCAAATTAATGTGACATAATTTTTTTTTTTTTTTGAGTAAAGGTAAGGTATGTATTAACTTTAACCACCAAAGGAACTTTACAAAAGGAAGGAGACTCGAGATCCAACAGAGAGAATGCAACGTAAATTAATCAAGGAAAAAGTCAACATTAGGAGGCTTAGGGGCCTCCTAATGCGCTTTACTTAGTAACAATTGTTAGTCAAAACTAATGAAAATTTTCGTAAAAGTTGCATGATTAGCACGTTGTACTGAAATTGTCGTTAGCTCATACTTTACCCGAAAGAGAGCAGTTGAGTGCGTAACTTAATTAAGGCTAAGTCCATTCATCATGACCTCTTCCATAATTCAAAAGTTACAAATGGGTCCGGTCCAACCTGGTAATTATCATTGCATTTAATTGGTCCATATAAAAGCAAGAAAAGAAAATCATTTGGGACAAAAGTGGTACATTTAGGAAAAGTACGATGTTGCCCACTTCAATTTGTTTGTTTTAAGAAGCGCGGTCGCCAATCCGATATAACATTAGCTGCTTTGACTTCGATTTGAGACATTTCGAAGTGGATAAAGGTGGCCCGTCACCACATGTTTTTCATGTTCGTGAATATTTCAGACGTACTTGGTCATTTGCGTGCATTATTGTTAAGAACAATAATGAGAATTTGCTCTTTCTTTTGGCAAATCAGTAAATATACCATGAATAAGTGCTTTGTCCACCTAGGTCACGCACCGCTTGGGTTGAGCGACCCTCGTTGAGGGTCATGCGAGATCGGACAACCTCCGACGGCCCTCACCAAGGTCACCCAACCCTAGTTGGAGGTTGCCCAACGTTAGGCAACCTTGATCGATGGCACCAGAGTTCATAGCCTTTCATCGAACAGGTGAAAGGTTTGGTCTTTTTTTTTTTTTTAATTATATCTATTTGATTTTTTTTTCAATTTTAAACAAATAAAAATAATGTCTTTTTGACTAAACGGCATTTCTCACAAGTTGATTTTCAAAGTGTAGTTTACCGGATGGTTTTTGTATTTACCCAAAGCCTTTTAAGCTAAACTACTTTACATTTACCCAATAAATTTTCAAAATGCTGAATCAAATGCACCATTCATCATTAGCTGCGAGTTGAGGATAGATAAGTGACAGGTGAGTCCCAGTAAAAAGCTACAGGTAGCTTAAGGAAAAGCTTGCGAATCAGCAATAGGCACGGGCTCAGAGTAGCAGGGTGGGTGAACGAGGACTAGGAATGCAACAGATCGTCACGGGGGAATAGGCAAGTTAGTGTTGTTGTTGGGCAAGAAGCAGCACAATGAAGGCAGCGTCAGTGCAGGGCTCAGCTTCCCGTGGCAGCGGGAACGGCAGCATCGCAAGGTATGACAAGACCTTTTTGGGATAGAGTAGCAACATCGTGAAGCTTGGCTGGGGAAAGCAAAGGAGTCTCGCTTGGAGCAGGGATGGCGAAGCAACAACGTTGTCGAAGCAGAGGAGTCATCGGGGATCTCAACCGAGGGCTTGGCCAAGAGGCTCCTCTCTCTCTCTCTCTCTCTCTCTCTCTCTCTCTCTAGTGTGCTCTGATTTTTAATTGCCGGCCCCTTTAATTGTAAGGCATTACTGTGTTTATATAGTGTTTATCCTAGATTTTAACTATAACTTTACAAGCTTAATATTTTCCTTATTAAAATAAAGGGGCTCTAATCACCTAAGGCTTTGACTAATTGAATTCTAATGGGCTGAAATTATTTTAATCAAAGCTCAAAAGCAGCCTCCCCCCCTCGCCCCCCCCCCCTACCCACAAAAAAAAAAAAAAAACCGGGTCAAATTTTGGCCAAGCCTTATGCATCAGCTGGCCGAATTTTAGCTCACTTTGTATATTTAATTAATGAAAAGCTTGATCCTTTAAGAGCGTATTTTATTTAAGCTAAAAGCCTTTGACTTTAATGGGCTAAACCCAATTCATTTAAAGCTCAGTAGTGTCCTTTTCCTGTGTGAATTTTGGCCATCCCGTCTCCAAGACTTCGTCGAATTTTCTCTCTTCATGGTCTAAATCCATTCAATTAAGCTCAGAATTATTGGTTGCTAATCTGATTAAATGCAATTAATGAAATATGCTCCTAATGACTATTTGCAATTTAATTAATTTATTTTTGCTAAGAGTCAGGGTCAATCCCTAATTTTCTATGTATTAAATTCTTAAATGAGTTCTCAAAATTTAGGTGTCAAACTTTGATTAAAGATATTTAGGATAATTCTAATAATTTTCTAGATCTCTCAAGATTGAGTGAATATCTCTCTTTAATTGTGTGTATCTTCATTAATATATTATTTTATTTAGCGATTTTATAAAGTTTATTAATAGGCCGATGTAATTTTCATTATCATATATAAAAAAAATACACAATTAATCTCTTTCACATATCGTTAACATTTCTCTACTTAGTATTAGAATCGGTCAATCCTGAAGTGCACTTGGTGCACTCACACCCGATGTACACCCAAGTGCCTATCTAGAGCTAAATTTGCTTCTTGTCAACATTGATTTCAACATTATTCATCTCATCCGATAGCCACTATACTTTTGTCGTGGTTGAGTCCATTCCATGATGGTTGTGTTTTGATGCCAACTGTGATAGCCACATCATTCAGTCGAAACTTTTCAAGGAGTTGGCTTTATTTCGATACCAACTACATGGGCCACATCGCTTGGTAACTATTCTCCTAAGCCAAACATATATGCCACTTGATGCTACAATGCCAGTCTTATAGGCCACGTCATTCAATCACTATTTCACAAAGTAGTTGCATTGGCCGCTTGCTATTTACCTTCTGATTCTTGATCTTTTGTGTGTTGTTTTAGGAAGTCAAAATCAACACCAAACTCACTGCTCTCGGACCAGCTAGATCAAGAAGTTTCACCACAAACAATAATCGGATGCCACTCTTTTGCCTGTCTCAACTATTGGACACTAGTCAAACTCCAGTTGGCATCTTAAATGCTCCTTGGGTTTGAGGGAGGCAATTAGAGATATTTATGGTATGTTTGGTAACATTTTTATTTCTGTCTTTTATTTTATTTTTTGGTTCCCTGGAATAGAAAACAAACAGAAATCTATTTGTGTACTTAGTTAATTTTCTATTTCCCAGAATAGATCAATGGCCAAATAATAGATTTGAAACAGAAACAAGAAATTAAAAAACTCTACTATTTTGTTTCTAGGAACAAAAAGGTAAACAATGTCATTTTAAAAAATACAAGGTCATTTTGGAGAAACAAGCTCAGCGTAACCTAATGTTTGTCTTTGCACAATCGACACAAGGTCCGAGTGAGATGTATATTTGAATTGGGTCTCTTGATTGATCCAATTCCCCATTTATTAAAAAAATTAAAAAAAATAAAATAATTCTAAATTTCGGAAAAGATTTAGAAATTATATTTTTAGTAGATTTTAATGTTAATTCTAGTTTAGAATTAATTTAGCATAAAAATGTGAAAATCTTTTGACAAAAATGAAATTCAAAATTGAATAAGTTCTTAGGGTTTCACCATATGTATTTTTAAATACCATTTTCTTTTAGAGATAAAGCTAGGTTGCGATAGCTTGGTGACTCGTTAAGAGAAAATTGTCTTCTTCACGAGCAAAGTGTGGGTGTTAATTGAGATAAATACCTTCTTCACCATCATCATCTACAATTCTATTTGAATATGATGTGGTGGCAGGATGGGCAATTGTTGCTTTGAATCATACTGATGATGGGTGAGTGTATGGGGGAGGATGTCAATGGGCAAATGCAAAATTAGGAATAGAATATGGTCCGAACCAAGGCATACAAGATGTGCCAGCAGCCATAAATCAAAATTGGTATTAATGAAACTCACCACCAAGGCCTACAAAAATCACCAGCTAAGGATACAGGACTTTGGGATTCAAAAAGCTCCCTACCAAGGCATACAGAAAAACCATCAGCCAAGGATACAATGCTTTTTTGGCTCAGCACTAAGGAAGAATCCACTCTTCAAAGATATTCACTATCACACAGGAAATTCTCAAATATTCATTTATTCAAAATTCGCTATCTTACATTTGAGAATTTGCCTCATTATATAAAGGGAATATTACCTAGGAAATAGACTAAACATTGAAGATAGGGAAACTACCCAACATTAATGACATGGAAACTAGAAATGACAATAAAGACCTAAGAACTAGAAAGAGCATTAAGACATCTAAAGACTTGAACTTTCACTCTTTGAAAACCACAACACAATTCTGACTTACTAATGACACTTAATGTGGCACCCCTCGACATGGCCCCCGATCCGCTAGGGTCGCCATAGCTTGCTCACCTATCACTTGTCCTAATAACATACCACTCTGATACCATTTGAATTGTAGTGAGTCCATAAATCCTGGGGGTTCGTACCATCTCAATCGGTCCCAGTGCAGTTCAAATTAACGGAAGCATACTCAACATCTCCCTAACCTGTACACAAACTAATTAATACAATGCAATGCACACCAACTACAACATTTCATATATATATATATATAAGCTAATGCCAAACTACTTTTATTGACATACTAAGATGGATTTCACGACGAGGTACAACAAAAGGCCAAGACTTTAACTAAACTCGACTATACTCAAAAGTACTCGACTATACATGTACATCAATCTATCAGCTAGTGTTGGCCATCCCAAAAAGTGTTAACCTCCACCAGTCACACGCTCCTATGACACCCATCCTGGTGCATCGACCGGTGGCGGCGGCAGCATCCCCATCATCCTCCCATCTCAACGAACATGGACAGATAAGAACTCCTGGACTATGGGGCCATCAGGTAAGCCCACATCGTACATAACCAAAACACGGACACGGATAAACACCAAACCATGAACACCAATGCAGGGGTGCTCCAAGCACTCGACCTCAACATCAAACGATAATCCATAAAATGTACCACGTGTAATAGGTGCTAGAGGCATCTCTCAATTTGAAATGTTAGTCCCTAAAGGGATAAGTACAACCACTCAGCAGTAAAAATCCATTAAATTACACAATGCAACAAGCAAAACAATCAAGATATCACGAGTAAAGCACATATCATCCATGCTATCGAGCATACATCACCATGCGGTCATGCATATCTCACCATGCAGTCATGCATATCTCACCATTCTATCGTGTATATACCACCATGCAGTCACGCTTGTATTTCCATGAGGTTCATCCCATGCCATATGCACATACATACACATGATTCATGTCATCCATACACTCATGTATACATCCCCATGAGATCCATTCAAGCCTTCATGATTGCATTCTCAATATCAAATAGCATCAATTTACTTTCATAAGCAGATCATGCATCATGCCATATGCAAACACCCATGCGCATGATTCAATTTCCAATTTTATCTTTCAAAAGGATCTTATCATTTTTCTTCCAAGGACCAATGTTTGCATCCCTCATTTATTGCTCGCATCCAACCTGGCATTACGAGGAACTTCCGGCACACACCTCCGGGCATCTAGCACACACACTCAGGGCATCTCACATCCCACCTGGCATCATGAGGAATCGCCGAGGCTCACCATGAAAATGGTTACCATTGCCTTCCGGAATTACGTACCGACATATCACCAGGCATCCCCTGGAATTACGTACCGATATAACACTAGGCATCTTGAAACTCTCGAGGACCCTCCGGCTCACACACTCCAGGCATCCGGCACACACTCCGGGCATCCCGACACTCCTGGGGCATCGTCGGCTCACACCTCCGACGGTATCATTATTATCACAATATATAATCATATATATGTCTCATTTTCAACATGTCATTTGATGCAACAATATCAGAGGTCTAAACCAGCTTTTTGATGTTACATGACATGCTAAGTGTCACCGCATATGCAGTATGATTAATCACTCAAGAAATTATATCTCATAGAACAATTCATTTATTTTTGAAAATACAGCAATTTTCGGATAAAACAGAATGCACTCCTTTAGTAAAAATTCTTGGAAAATTAGTAAAAAATCTCAATAAATTCTGGAAATTAAGCATAATGTAAAAAAGACCTAGAGAAAGATATTTTATGAAGAAAACCATACCGAAAGAGCTTCATACGAGTCGCTGCAGTCTATACATCACAGCAAAAGAAATTCCAGCACCACTTTTGCATAGTTTTGGAATTAATTTCGATTAAATCCTTAAATGAACTCCAAAAATTCTAATATTTTAATATGTTATAGCTGAGACCTATAGGTAAAAGTCTCATGAAGAAATTGAAGTCTATTTCCTTCTGAATTAAAAGTTATAATTTTTATAACTCTCCCTAACTCTCAGTTCACTGTCCAGATTCATCCTCTTCAAAGAAAATCGTTTTCCCAAATCAATACTTGTTCGTTTATTCTCAAATTTTAGTATGTTACTCCTCAAGATTTATCCTACAACTCTTATCAAGGACATGAGATCAAATTCGGACTGGATACTTGCAAAAAATTCACAGAATCACAATAGATCAACATAAGAGTTTCCAAATCTAGTACCTTTGAAGAAAAATGGTGTCACCGACCTATAATTGTTCGTTTTCTCTCAAATTTTGATGTGTTACTCTCCAAGAAGTCCTCTACAACTTTCATCAAGAAGTAAAAGTAATATTCCAACTATAACTTTGTATGCAGCTCATGAAATCACCAAAGGTCGGACTGTTTTCCAGAAAACAGAATACTAGACTAAGGATCTACTCCCATAACTTCGAAAATCCTCACCTCTACCACATCCGAAACTCACCATTCATCACACACAATCACAGCAAGCGAAGTGTAGATCAAAGGACTCTACTTACCTCTAATACAAGCAAAATCACAGCAAGCACAAGGTGGGGAAAGGCGGGTTCAACGGTGGGACTAGGCGGACGCACAGCGGCAACCGATCTCCTTCTTCTCTTCTTCTCTCGCACAGTCGCTCAGTTTCCCTCTCTCTCTCTCTCTCTCTCTCTCTCTCTCTCTCTCTCTCTCTCTCTCTCTCTCTCTCTCTCTCTCTCTCTCTCTCTCTCTCTCTCTCTCTCTCTCTCTCTCTCTCTCTCTCTCTCTCTCTCTCTCTCTCTCGGTTGATAACCCCCTCATCAATCCGCCTCTCCTCTCTTTAATTTTCTTTCCCTTGAATGATTTGCAATCATTAACCTTACATGGCGTTTTACACTTGGCTTCAATGGATGGACATGTGGCTGATCTCCCTTGCCACTTGTAAATTTTCATGCAGGTTGATGGGCCATCCTTTGGGCCGACTCCTCCTTCGGTTGATAGCAGCTCCTTTGGGCTTCATGGGCTAGGCCTTAGTGGCCGAACGGTGGGGGGGGTCTTGTGGGCTAGTTTTGGGCTAAAAATTTCGGCCCACTTCTTCTTTTAATAATCTACCCTAAATCGTCACTTATATAAATACCTAATTGCAATTTATAGGGCCATAAAACTTGCAACTTAAATCAATAAAATCCAACCTATAAAGTGCACAGCCAAGAATAAAATTTTCCTATCAAATAATGGTCCATTAAAATGCTCGGCCTTAATCTATTTTATTAAACCAATGACCATAACATAGTCCAATGGCGCTTCCATTACCTATCCATGGTTTATAGCATATCTAGAGGTTGTCATGAGGTTTTAGGATGCCACACTTAACTAGACACAAAGTAATTAAAATAGACATCAAAATTCATTCATCTCATTGGGCATTCTAATAGACATCTTCGAAGATCACCGAACAACAAAGGAAATTGTTCAAAGAAGCTTTTGCTTGCTAGATAGTTGATTAGTAGTGTCAAAATCGATAACAAGCTTGTAAGTTGATAGCAACAACCATGAAATTGACAACTCTCTTGCATAATCGACATCTTCAACTTGAATTGATCAACAAAGCCCAATGCTCCCACATCAAAATAGAAAAGTGGATAGTTGTGAACAAGTATATTGCATTATCATTTGTATTCTGTTTATAGTAATCGAATAAGCCTGTGCTCCATGAATTTCCAATATCATTTGCTTGAGGTTTGATGAGTTTGTAAAAATAAGTACACCAACTTTAAAATCGCCTCCAACCACTAGCCATTTGGTCTTCTTCTTCTTATTCTATGCGCCTTTTTATTGTAATATAAAAAATATATTGTCAACCTTATTATATTGTGAGTTATAAACTAATGGAACTCTCTGCCGCCATTTTCAATCATCCATCTTTGACTAATTATTACGTTGAATTTTCTGATGCCATTTTAGAATATCTTGATCAGTTAAGTCCTTGAATAAACATGAATTGTTAGGTCTCCACTAAAATTCTAATAATTAAATGAAAAAAAATGGGAATATAATTTTTTAGAGTCTTATCAAACATATTTCTATTTTATTTATTTATTCTAGGAGTAGCAATTATGTGCAATTACTTAACATTTTCTTCTATTTATGAACTTATCTAGAGAATAGAAATAAAAAGAAAAATTAAACAGAAATGGTTCTTACAAATAAATGTTACCATACATACCCCTGGAATAATTATGATAGTTTTTTATATCTCTCAAGATCGTGCAAATATTCTCTCTTTGATTGTGTGTAACTTGTTTAATCTTTTATCTTATTTAGTCATTTCATTAAGCCTATAAATAGACTGATGTAATCTTAATTATAATATAGAGAAATATATTTACAATTACTCTCTTCCACATATCATTCTTATTTCTCTACTACTTTGTTGATTCTTGTACAAGAAATGCAGATTGACAAGAAAATTAAAGGTATGAAAGCTATAGACAACCGTGACAGGTCATGTAAAAAGGTACTAGAATGTAAAGATAATAGGAAGATAAAATTGAACGACTAGTGTTCATTGTTTGATTAGCGGTCCTTTACTCGAATGATAATCCCAATACTTATAACTATTAGAAGTGATTAACAATAGTTACAAAAAAAAAAAAGCAAATACCACCTACATGACTCATAAAATTTAGCAACATGTATTTGTAAATGATTACTCAAAGACCTACTACTCAATAATCATGGTCTCATCACTAGCCCCACGACGACCATTTCTTCCACAACTTATAGCACCTTCTCCTGACGGTTTTAACAGCCCGTATTTCGCGGCCATTATCATTTGTTGGACTGGCCCTTCCGCCATTAAGCTAGGATCAGAAGCTTCCCAAGCATATTCGATCCTTTCGTTCAACGCCGTTTTTTGTTCCTCAAAGTAGGAGAACATGTCGCGGAGCTCTACCAACGAAATATGGTCGAAGATCTTGCCTTGATCAAGATCGATTTGGTAAAACAATTGGGACATTTTCAAGATGGGTATGAAGCGCGCAAATTGGAGGGTATACAGGGAGAGTGCTTCCAAACCCTGGCATGTAATTTCAGTATCTCAATCGCCTTTTCTCTGATCTTCCTTCCACAGTCCACTTGCAGAACCGAACACAGCTTCGCTGGGACGCCCAACTGCAACATCTCTTGTAAAACGCTCGCGGTTGCCGAGAACTTGGAGACAGAAAGCAGAATTCTGACTGCCCTCTCGCTAGCAACATGCGAAACCCTAAGTATCCTCTTTGAAACGACTGCGATGCCCGCTCCATGCCTTAGCAACTCCGATCTCCCCTCGGCCCATTGACACAGCATCTCCAACAACATCAACATTAACTCACAGGTTCGCCGGTCAGAACAATCAAGAAGCAGCTCGATCAATACTGAGACTACCCCGGACTCAACGGCTTTGATCCTGTTTCGGCCCCAAGGGCATAGATTTATCAGTAGCTTCAGCGTGGCCTTGGTGGCCTGCCGAGATATCTGGTCGTGCAGGACTTGGACCGCCTTGGCAAAAAACTCCTGCCTCAGGGTGATGATCTGCATCGGCTCCGCAACCTCAAACATCGACTTGAGCAGCAGCACTGCATATGCCTTCGACTTATAAGAGCCACACTGCATGATGCGTGTAAGCGATTCAATGAACTTACTGTCCTTGGCCACAAGGCTCTTAAGGCCCCGCTCAGAGAGCTGGAGATGGTAGAGGATGCACAGCGCGTCGTCGCTCGGTGTTTTGACTTCAAGCAGTGACCCATTTTCCGAGGCCAACGAGTGATCTTGTGAGGTGGTGTTTATCACCGAGGCCAGGAACTCAATGACACCGGCAGCTTCCATGCAACGCTTGGCTGAAGTATGATGAGAAGCGATAGATCTCAGCCGCCTAAGACACTTCTGTTGGCGGTGAGGCTTCTCGGCATCTCGCAGGATCTCGGTGATCTGGGCTTTGCTGATGGCAGGCTTTGGGGTTGGGATCCGCTCAATGCCATGCGACGAGTTGAGGGTGCACCAAGATTGGATCAGGCGGCGGAGGGTGTGGTTAGGCGTCAGGTCCATGTCGGAGATTGGCTGTTTGGTGACAGGGCACAAGCTAATTTTGGAAGTGGACAGCCATGTCTCAATGCTGTCTCGGTCATAGGTTATCCCCGTCGAGACGGTAACTGGATCTCTCATGATCCCCAGCGAGATGGGACAGAGGAAGAATGGAGGCACTTCCACTTCATTGTTTTCCATTCGCTCGCAGCGCGATGTGACTGGATCTATGAGCTGATGATGCAATCTCGATGCTGACTTTAAGTGCGATCGAATTCGAGGGCGATGATTGACAAACTCTTGTGATGAGAGGGGACAAGCGATAGCCGAAAAGATTGTGAATTTGTTAGGAGTGGCTTGGTTATATATATATCAAGGTGGAAGGTCAGGCAATTCAAAACGAGGAAAGTCAAAACAAAACACAAATTAAATTTTGAGAGAGAGAGAGAGAGAGAGGACTTTTCAACGGTATTGAAAGGCTCAAGAATGGCCAACTCTTAATTACCCGGTCGCGAATGAATGAGAGGTCAAAAAACTATTGCGGGGATGTGCGCCACGTGATCTTTATCGTTTGACATCGCATAATTCTGAGATAGCCAGTGTATGCCGACAAAATTAAGTGGGGACACCGTCGGATGTGTGCAACGTTCGTTCTTTGTTCTTCTTTTTTATGTTCCTTTTTAACTACTATTGCGGCCATCAGCACCGTCGGATGTGTGCAAAGCATGGTGTCCTCCTTCAACCCTTCTGAGTTTTGACCCAGCGAAAGTCGAAAATTGTCAACGCTGATCTGGTGAACATGGTTCGAATATTCTGCGTTAAAGGATCGATTTAAAAAACAATTTGATATGAACTAACTTAGTCATGACCAGCTAGGGTTATTGTCATTTGGGATAACAGCAACGTGATTGATTAAGTTCAACCCTAGCAAGATATGTTCCTTGTACAATTCCGATATTTCTTTTAACCAACAAGGTACCTTTCAATGTTCAAGACATGCAAGTTAAGACTTTCCCTAGATATCTATTGATTTTGTCTCTCTTCCGTCGTACAGTGAACCTCAATTCAATTTTCAAAGTAAAATCCCGTTTTACAACTTCTTTCTAGAAGTATATGGGCGGATCCCTAACAATGAACCGGGCTGCAGCTTGTTCTAGGAGCCTCCGATGTTCCAAATTGTATCATCTACATGAAAAAATTTGCGATCGCCTTGCTCTCATTAGAAATTGATTTCTATGGGAACTCCTAGAATCATGAGGTAAATACCTAACTGGAGATTAATTATTGACTTGAGAAAGCGAGAGACCTGAACTTATTCACTATTCTATGTGTGAACAGAAAAGTTGGGAGCAGGATTAATTAATTAATTAATTAGGGAAGACCCTCGATTAGATACATATATAATGTGCACTTCTAGTACATGTTAGTGACTAACATTTAAAACAGAAAACAAAAACTGGAGGCAACTCTTTTATCTTTTTAAATCTTAACCATACTTCATTTTCCATGTAAAATGTACAAATGATTAATAAGTTATTGAAACCTTGTAAAAATCCCAAACTGTTCCCAATAAGTCAAAATCCTAAAAAGGAGTACTCCAAATAACCACATAAGATAATAGCCATTTGGGGATGTGGGGGTGCGTGTTGACTTATGTACGATCGCTCAACAAGGTCTCTCTTCATTTGATGTAAGATTTGAGATATCACAAACTCTCACACTTATTGAACTGATGTTCTCATTTGTATTGGACTGTAGAGTGTAACAATAATCCCCATATTCAATGTATGGCCTAGTCAATTCATGCTCCATTGTCATCTTGGAAGCCTTACAACAGCTATTTCTTGTTCGAGCCCTCTTGCAGCAACAATCACCTTCGCCCCAGCTAAATTTAATATAGGACTGTAGAGTGTAACAATAATCCCCACAATAATCCTAGCTAAATCTAATATAGCAACAAACTCTCACACTTATTGAACTGATGTTCTCATTAGTATTGGACTATAGAGTGTAACAATAATCCCAATATTCAATGTATGGCCTAGTCAATTCATGCTCCATTGTCATCTTGGAAGCCTTACAAGAGCTATTTCTTGTTCGAGCCTTCTTGCAGCAACAATCACCTTCGCCGTAGCTAAATCTAATATAGGCCTAGTCTATAGGAACTGCACATACATTTACTAGTAAATGGAGGTTGTGCTTTGATATCATCAATAACAACCTAGTCCAGTCCATATGAGCCAAGCCCTAAAAATATTGTTCCAAGTAACGTATAAGGTGGTGAACACTTTGGGTGTGTGTTAACCTATAAATTACTCAACAGAGACTCTCCCAACACTATAGGACTTCGGGCTTCACGTACTGATTTTAAAACATTTGAAAAAGAACTTATGTTTAGTTAATATGAAAATATCGGGCTATAGAGAAAAGGTAAGACAGTATTTATGTTGGGATTTGAATAGAATATGTGGTTCCTTCTTCCTAACAAAACACCTAGCCATTAGCTAATTCGATTTTCCGATCTCTTCCTCCCAAAAAAAAAAAAAAAAACAAGAAGAAGAAGAAAATAATCTTTTCCTCTCACTCACTGTATTCAACCCATATTCCAATGAAGTTTTCACGTCGGTCCATTTTATTACATCCCATGCTATGGATAACTTGGCCAACTGTTCACCGTTCACATCATTTCCATGGTTGGCTATCATGGCCCACTCTGTTTTTTTTTTTTTTTTTTTTTTTTCTATTTGTGGCCATTATTTGGTGAACCCTGTTAGGTTCACGATGCAAAGTTGAAATTTTAGCAAGAACAATGAAGAACCGGCCATTCTTTTCTTGGACTGGTGAAGTTATAAGGTCATGAAAGTAATTGAGAAGTACAATGCACCTTAGCTTTTGTGAACTACGACCATAGTGCACATGGTCATGTCGGTGTTGCCCTCGTTCTTGTGAGGACCAAACAATCCCACATATGGCCAGAGTAGGAGAGAGGGTTGACCGAATTTAGGTTGTCTTCGTTAATTACACGTGCCGAAAGAGAAAGCACTCGTCAAAGATCCCACTAAGAAATATACCCCTACTCTCGTATATAGCTTATGTACATATATATAAATTCTTTTAAGAATTTATTCAACATAAATTTGCCTAGAGATCCCGGTCAAATTAATATATGTATCCCGATTTGATACTAGCACTTAGAATTGAAATAAGTTTAGCAATGGATCACAAATTCTCTATTTAGTGAATGGAGAGCCTGCTTTCAATCATCCGCCCTGCCGCCACCACTTCGGTATATGCTTCAATAGGAATTACACAAGAGTAGATTGATACAATATACACTTCTGGTCAAATGCCCGCCCAACCCTATGAGAAAAACATGCTATTTTTTCTGGAAACAATTTAAGACCATGTCATCTTTTGTCAAAAGTAATTTCACTTGTTTAACTATTTTCATCACTGCTTTAATCACATATTCCAATAATGTGTCTATTTTTACTATTATATGCTGAAAACCCATTAAATAAATAAAAACAACATGATATTCTCTCGATTCGTTATAGATAATAAAGTGTAGCAACATAGCTCAATTGCTAGATACAGATTTTCCTGTAACATCATCGATGAATATCCATTTTTGTGGCTTGTATGAAGCTCTCAGAGACATGTTCTTTTTTAGGTCACTCGAAAATGAAGCTATTTTTTTTTCCCCGAAAGTATAGTTATGTCACCGGACATACTTGAATCTAATAATTAATTGAAGCAAAAGGATTCAAATCTCTCATATTGACATCCGACCACGACAAAAGGAAGAGAGAGAGAGAGAGAGAGACTGAAGAAGCAAAAGGATTCAAATCACCCCAGAACCGACAAACATTCCATTAATGGAAGGGCCACCACCAGTTGGTGGGATGGTGATGACGGTTGGTATGGGCCATGAATACTCTCACGTGCTAAATCCAATCTGTACGTAGGCGTCCCCTTTTGACTAGGTTTTATAAACTGCCGATCCCACTCAGTTTTTCTCCATAGCTAGATACAAAATGCTAGATCCAAAATGCCGGTGTAAGGACAATTTATTTCATAAAAAATAAATGATTTAAAATTTTCATATGTTATCTTGTAAGTTTAATTTTTAAACAAATGTACAAGTACATAGTAGGGCTTTGCTAAGGGAAAATTACCAAGAAAACCCTAAACCTATTGTTCTAGTACCAATTCAATCATAAACATTTTAATTGGATAAATTTAGTTTTAAATCTTTTCATATTGGTATCAATTCAATTCATCAAACCGATTTTGGCCGGTAACACTAATGTGGACACCGGCCGGGCCAACAATGACATTACAATTTTTAAATATTTTGTTTATTTTTTTGAATTATTTATTAATTTCTTTCTTTTTCTTTCTCCTTTCGTTTTTTCTCTTCGTCTTCCTTAGGCTTCTTCTCCCATAGTGGCCGGCGAGGCTCCAACAAGGCTCACCGACCATTGGGCGAGGCCAACCTCGCCATGGCCTCACTAGCCACGGGCAAGGCTATCTTCGGCCGCGACAAGGCTATGGCAAGACTAGCCTTGCCCGTGGCCCTAAGAGAGGTTGGGCAAAGGCTGCGACCCTTTTTGGAGCCTTGCCGATCATTGCAAGAGAAGAAACCCGAGAAAGGAGAAGAGAAAATTGCCATATTGGCTTTCAATCACCAGCCGGCATCCACGTTAATGCTAATTGGCCAAAATTGGCCAAATGGACTAATATAATACTAATATGAAAAAATTTAAGGCTAAATTAATCTAATTAAAAGATTGTGGACTGAATTGGTACTAATACAATAGGTTTATGATTTTTTTTTTTAGTACTTTTCCTACTTTGCTAATATAATAGTCTTTAGGTTACTATGAGAACAATAATTTATTATGAGCCACAGATTCTTAAAAGAGTAGACCCCACAATAATTTTTAATTAATTATTATTTGATTTTTTTTATACATAATAGACTGTTATTCTCACAATAAATTACATTATCACCCAATCACTTCTTGTAAAAATATCATTAGCAAAACAAGACATGTCTGGTGTAAGAAAATTATTAGCATGGATCACCTATTTTTTCTTTAAAAAAATAGGTAAAATGTTATCGTTTTGTTTCACAAAATACAAATGATTTGAAATTCTATAAACTACATAGGATATCTCGTAAGAATATTATTAGCATAGGCGATTCGTTATCTCACCTATCTCTTTTTTGGAAGTAAATAGCATCAGTTTGTAGTTCAATAGTAAATCGTTGTTGTATTTACGGACTTTAGTTTTTCCCCCATAAACACATATTCTTGCCAATTCCGGTCAAATCGATATACTTTTCAAGTGTCGGGGCGGTTCTCGAGATGCGCTAGAATAAATTCATCTTCCACACAATTGGTTCTAAAATAGAGCAAGTACTAGATCAATTGCAGAACCGACTGAATAAAACATTTTGCACCGTCCATCAAGCAACCCTTTTAGGTAGGAACCACAATGCATGAACATGAAACTCGCGATATGTCACCACGGCAATCATCTTTATCTTCAATTGGAAATTCAATGATCAAATCAGGTCTTGAGCTCAACCTCAATTCAAACCCTCAGCTCTCAAAGCCACGTTTCACCGGCGTAGAACCTTGAACGTACGTCGAAGGATCGATCCCCGCCGAATACAATTCAATGAACGATCGACATATTCAGATATCTCCTGCCCAAGTCGCAACCTGTGTGCCTTTTCCTTTCTGTATATTAAGAATAGCAACCTGCGGTCCTTGGAAGGTGGAAGCGTCTCCCATTTCTTCAATTACTATGAAAATAATTAATAAATCTAATGTCGATTTTGATTAGGTTTAGGGTCAGCCCTTGCACTGGCCGCTCAGCGGTCAAACCGGAAGTCGACGCTGTCTTTGTCAATCCTTCTTCCGGAAACGTCGGGCTATCGATATTTTCTTCAATTATTAAAGCATGGGGTCTCAATGTATTTTGAATAGGTTGCCAGATCAGAGGAGACTTTGAACTTTCTCGAGGAGGGTTCGTCTTACCAATTGATAAGAAATTTACGAGGGTTTTGCGTGATTGAAAGTTGCATGCATGGACCATTCCTTCTCCTTCCTATTCATGAGACGTATAATCTTAGTGAAATTGAATAGAAGACCTAAATACCGATGGCGTGCGACCTGGGGACTAGTCCTATAGCTCTTTTGGTCTTGGATTATCAACTATATTTCATCACCTGAAATGAATGTGTGCATATACAAGTTCAAGAAAAATTACAAAGGGATGAATTATAAGCCCTTATTTGTCGTCGAGGCTGCCCACAAATGTTAGAGCACTTTTCAGCCACCACCAGCCACCAGGCGCATCATGCAATCCCTAGCGACATTACAGTGGGGTCTCGTGACCCTCAACGATGCTTTCCTTGGTCTATTATTGACACGGGCGAGACAAATCTCGCCTCAAAATTGATGATTTGAAACCCTAACTTGTGTACTCAAAACACTAATTGAACTTTACGATTTGCTCGAACTCAACAAATTAGCTCAAAATCGGTTACCCAAAACTGTAATTTACGAACTTGATTTGGGCAAAATCCTGGCCATCCAGTCTGTGAATTCAATTTGGGGCCAAATCTTTTTCAATTGAGGAGAATGAGCATAATCCTACTAAATAATGTCATTTTTATTATAATATCCACATTATTAATTTGGTTCAGCTGACTAGTCTATTGTACATGTTATCATTGTTAGCCACACCTGATGCCACATCAACTATTTTAGTTAGAATAGTTAACGGTGAATAATTTTGTTCCTCAAGAAAAATGTATTTACTTTTGTGGAGTCATTTTTCAAGAGGAAAAAAACCAAAACATTCATAGACCTAATGCATTGGATCAAATTCAGTCATCAACCTCTCAATTATGCCAACTTAATTTTAAATCATTTCATAAATTGTCAATTGAGTCCTTTTGGCCAATATTGGTTAGAAATTGCCTATGTGGATGTCAGTCATCTTACCTAACACGACCAACTAATGTGAACAATTTTTATAATTTATTAAAAAATTTGAATTTGAATTTCTTTTCTTTTCTTTATTT
Source organism: Eucalyptus camaldulensis (assembly GCA_019915185.1). NCBI lineage: Eukaryota > Viridiplantae > Streptophyta > Magnoliopsida > Myrtales > Myrtaceae > Eucalyptus > Eucalyptus camaldulensis. The sequence goes on from JAHSVA010000005.1 coordinate 20,792,332, forward strand.
TCCATTCTTTTTAGCTAGCAACACTAGGTGAAGGACAGCAGCCCTTGCCAACCACTAGCGAGGGTCACAGCTCTCACCTATGCCTACATCCGGCCCTTGCCAATGAATGAAAGGAAAAAAAAAATTAAAAAAGAAAATAATAAAAATAATAAAATATTTAAAATATTTTTGGCCAAAATTGGTTAAATTGACTTAATTGATCAAATGTGAAAAAAGTGTAAAATTGAATTGGTCAAATTAAAAAGTTTATGATTGAATTGGCACAATTGAAATTGATTTAAAACTTCTTTTTTTGTACCTTTGCCTTTTTTCAACACAAAATTGTTATGGTCCTAAGGGTATAAATTACTGGTTTTTTGGGGATCCAAAAGACATTTTAGTGCTTTTTTATGAAATGTTTGAAAATTACAGTTAGTTTTTTCTTGATTCCACGAGTTCATGTTTTTCTTTTGGTATTTGGCCAACCTCATTGTGTCGAAATGTGTCCAAACTTGGTGCCAATTTCATAAAGTGTTCTCTCTAGCTGTTGTTAAACAATATATACCCAATATTGTATGATATGAGATAAAATGGCTGTTGTTATAGTAGGCTTTTAATTTGTCAATATATCTAGTTGTGTTTTATAAAATGATTACTTTAGAAGCTTGCAGGATAAATAACTAATATATATATGTGTGTGTGTGTGTGTGTGTGTGTGTGTGTGTGTGTTAGAAAGCAAAAGCTTTTATAGCTGCTTCTACTGCATCTACTTTTTCATCTTCCTATTCATTCTATTAAAGCTACCCGTACTTAATGTTATACGACACAGGTACTTTGAATCCCGGAATTACTTTCCCTAGTTCAACACAACTCGGCTACCACGTGCCCTCACGGTCATAAGCCAGAACCCCAATTTATTGTAGAAGACATTGTCAAACTCATTATTTCAATGATAAATGAGAGCAACAAACCTTCGCATCGCACCAAATGTGCAAGAATAATTAGGTAACCATCTAGTCTCGTCCGTGTCTTCATTTGGTGCCTCATACATTTAAACCATAAATCCATACGTATAAGGGTAATTGTGCAATTTATAGCTATGGTATCATATATCGAGATATGTTAAGGTGAAGAAAGGCACTGAACAAAGTGAAGGAACAAACATAATTTTTTTCAGAGGTGCAATGTGGATCCCACCAAATTAGGGAGCCACGTTAGCATTCAATTGATACATCAAATTATAACAAATTGAGATCATATTCGAAAGAAAATTCAAAAAGATTAGGCATATCCGTAAAAAAAAATAAAAAATGAACTTGGAGATTAATTTGCATCGTTTTATACCTTACCGAGAATAGATTCAACTATCGATCTTCACATAAATTAAAAGCAATAGTCCATTTTAGTCCCTGGATTTTAATATTTTTTTTTCAACTAAATCCTTGAATTTTTAATTTGTTTGATCAAGATCGAGTCCCTCCGATCTCAAATCCAATTAATTGGAGTTGCATGCTCATTTGAGCCAGCAATTTGCTATTTCCAAGGTAAGTAGGTTCCAATCATGAAACATAAAACCTAGTTTGTTAAAAACCAATTTCCTATTTTTAGAATCCGGAATCTGCATCATAGACCCAAATTGGCCCTGTTGGTCCAATTCCAAGGTCTCCCAAGAACTGACCAATTTTGTTTTTGTTTTTTTTTTTCATGTTTTTATTCCTTGAAATGACAAAATTTATTAAAACACCTGTTATTTGCAACTGAGACAATTAGTAGTTATAAGAAAAAAGTAGAACAAGAAAGGGCAAGAAGTTTGGTACTACACAAACAAAATATGGAGCAATTGGTAAAGGTCCAACTCATACCTTAGCTAGGCAAAATAAAAGTTAAAGTAACAACAAAATTTCCCATCTACCAAAAGTAACGGTCCATAACATGACAAATACGTAAAATAAAATAAATAATAAAAAGTTTAGAACACGTAACTTAAAAACATAAAAGAGATTGCTCCAAATTCTTGGTCCAATTCGGTTAAGGTCTACCTTGAACCAATGCTTACCCCTACCATGAACTATTTTTTAATGCATATACCCAAACTTTGAAAGATTGAAACCACAGCCAGATTTTGAGTATAATAAGACTTCTCAATACGAACATCGCAAATCAAGCATTCTACATCGGACTCTAGTTTCCTTCGTCAGATAGACACGTCAGCTTCAATTAACCGGATTTCTAGGACTTAGTAGACATATTAAAAGTTCAAATACTCGAATGTTCAATAAATACATAAGTTCATGGACCAAAAATGAAATCTTACCCAGATTAATTCAGATTTTTGAAATGCATGAAATCAAAATCGATGAAGATGTGATAGCAGATGAGGAGATCATCCAAGGAAGAAAGAATCTCTTAATGAATTTTGCAAACAAATAGCATAATCACTAATAGTCGTAATCAAGCGGGCAAGACGCCATTCCACTTCTGACTGTTTCAAGCAAATGTTTATTCCCCTCTTTCTATCTCATATGAAGGTTTGGTAAAATGATGTAATCATAAATAAAATGATGTAATCATAAACCATGCGAAAGATGTAGGAAGATGGAATGATTCAAACTCGAATCACGGTCTATACATAAATGGGCCAAAGGAATTGAAAGAACCGATGAAAAAGGAAAAGAAGTGGAAGAAATCAAATGAACGATCATGCCGTTAGTCATGTATCAGGACAATGACATTATGAACGACTACATGATCCTAAAGTTCGAATCACTTAAAAACAATACAATGTATCTTAACATAGAACAAACAACGATTCATCTAAGTATGATGGTTAACATTGAATCCTTTTTGTCATTTGCTGAATATTTTATTTTCATTCCCTATACATATGAGAAGTTATAATTGATCTAAAAACTCGTGCCCTCTTTGTGCTCATTCCCCAAATTAATTGCGACGTAATCAACCTTCCAAACAAAAAGAAATTAAAGAAAAAGTCAACCTTCGAGGCCTCCAAATGCGATTTACTTGGTAAGAATTGTTTATTAAAAACCAAGTGATATTCACGTAAATTTTGCATAATTTGCACGTGGTGCATTGAAATTGTCCTTAGATGATACAGTATCCAAAAGATTGAGTGCATAACAATTTCTGTCATCATAGAATCAAATCGAAAGCCGACGGTACATGACCTCTTCAAACTAGCAATCATCTTTACGTGTGATTGGTCCATATAAAAGCAAGATTAGCAAATCATTTTGGAGAAAAGTGTTAAACTTTTGAAAAGTATGAGGGGAAAGTACTAAAAAAGTTATATATATTACATTGGTGTCAATTTAGTTATAAATATTTTAATTAAATCAATTTAGTCATAAACCTATTATAATTATACAAATTCAATCTTTCTTGGCAAATCACTAATGTGGATATTATTTAATAATTTTTTTTTATTTTTATATATATTTTTTCTTCTTGGTCTGTAGATTCGAATCGGTAGACCGATTCCTAATGATTGAAGCGGAAATATGCCCAATAAGCAAAGAAGAGCATCAGCAGCGTGTAAAAAATATAGATGAAAATAACAAAATACTCCTAAATTAGATTAGAAGAGAAACTCTCAACTCACAGGTCTTAATTGCAAAATCCTACAAATTTTATAGACAACCATGAATTTTTATTTCATGAACGGTAATTTTCCATAGGGACATGACTAATGATATTATCTTCAACGTGGCACTAATTTCAAGCCGGTTACTTTCATTTTTTTAATTATTATTAAAACTCTAAACTTGTTGGTGAATCATGGACACCTTGTTCGGTTAATTTTTCTGAAATCGAAACCAATTGCATGATTAAATCTCACTAGGATTGCAATTGCTTGCTAGCCAAATTACTATATATGAACATTAATGTCAATTTCAGATGATAGCATGTCAATTGAACCAGGTCTTGCATGTTTAGGTAATGGTTTTTAGACATTAGCCTTAAATCAATATTTGATGACATTATTTTCTAGCCGAAACCTATAAGAGTGAATTTGATGTTCATTTGAGTGTTATTCGGTCCTAGATTTGATGTATGCTACATGAACAATAATTAGGAGGAAGTAGACTTGATTTTTGTTGATCTCTTAAAATTCTGACTCAATTGGATAATGTCGATGTTCAATTGAATCTTGTTTGATTTTTCTATATAAATTGGGCTATAATTAGGGAAAATGACTTTAATGAAAGCTGAAATAAACATTGTAAGCTTTAATTAGTAATTAAAGCTACTCAATTAAGGAGTTTGTTAAGTTATTCAATTGGATCAAAACCTAATTGGTCAAAAGGTGGGGGCAATAGAGAAGTTGCCATTTTGGTCAGCTTATTGAGTTTGTGATTTTTAAGGCTAATTAGCCTAATTTGATGCTCAATTGACATTGCTTGTGATTGGATTGATGATTGTTTGCCCTCAATTTCGATAATCAATGCATGATCCTTCGGAAGGTAGTATAGAAAACAGGGATCAGAGCTTAACTACATGCTTTGTGACTAAGCCCAATGTGATGGATGTTCAAGTGGGGGTTAATAATAATTTAGCATTGATTAATTAATCCTTAGTTTTACGATATGGATGGGTAATGGAATCACATAATCGATATCAAATTTCTGAACCAAAATTGAAATTCTTGATTGTCGATTGTTTTGTATAAGCTTGCTAACATTTGGATTAAGTGATTGCATTGTTGGATAATGGAATTGATTGTCGAAGACCAGTGGCCGGAGGCTTGGAAGGGTAGTCTAAGGTGGTGTGTTGACACTTAAATTTTGGCGACCCGTTTAGTCATTTATCGCATTAAAAAATTAGGAGTTAATTTTATCCCTGAAAAAATAGTTAATCGCATAGCATATAATTTTATGTGCATTTATTTTTAATTTGCATTTACATTAGCCCGGTGATGGATAGGTTCGAATTAATGGTTCAGAAACTTTAATTTGATGAATCGAACTAAGCCCATGTGACATCCCGATTTTTCTCAAGTTTATTTTCAGTCAATTGAGTCGGGCAATTCATCTGTGCATATAGCTCGTTTCTCAGAGTTGGCCACTCACGAGAGAACTAGTTTATTGAGCGAAGTAATTAAGGAATTTTACCGCGTCAGACTTAGGGACTGATCACCCTCGGGTCGGATGCAAGAAAATTTCCCCAAAAGCTACTCAGTGGACTAGGCGCGCTAAAATTGCACCAGAGTGAAATTAACCGTGAAATTGAAATTGAATTCTGAAATTTGAAAGTCAAAGGGTGTTGCAAATCTTATTTGGAACATTGGATTAATTCATGGACTTTAATTTAGACTCAATTAGAAGAGAATTGATGGAAATTGAAATAATTAAATGTGCAAGAACTTGGACCCCGGCGGAAAATGAATTAGACCTATGGGAAGATGTTGTGAAGATTTGAGTTAGTGGAGAGTGACATCAGCAGGTGATGTCATGGTGGAGGCCAAAATTAAGGAGAACTTGACAAGTGTCACAAGCCAATTGGCTCACCAAAAGTGGGGGTGTCCCATCCACTTCATCTTCAACCTCTAGCACCTTGGGAAGGGGAATTCGAAATTGGGAGAGGGAGAGAAAGGATCCGGCGAACTTGCAGCTGGTCCGTCCGCCCTTCGTCGCGTCTCCGTCGCCGCCGTCTCGCCCGCCGTCGCACGCCGTCGCCGTTCGCCGCTCGTTCGCGTGTGAGGCCCCGGGTGCGAGCTCGTCGCGTCTCCATCGCCGTCGTCTCCTTGCCCGAGCTGCTGGTAGCCGACCGCCGAAGCTTCCGTAGCCGCCGACCGTCCGCTCAAGCCCCCGTTGGTTGCTGCTCAAGCTGTCGCCGGTTCTCCTCCGCCGTTCTCCGCTCGTTCGCCGCCGTTCCGCCGCCCCTTCAAGCCGGTTAGTTGCTGGAAAGAAAACCAGCAAGATCTAGCATCTTTGGAGCTCCTTTTGGTCCCCTATAAGTGCTCATTTGGTCTTGATCCGTGTAGGTTTTTCGTCGGCGTCGTCGTGCTCTTCGCCGAAGACCCGTCGGAAAGTGATTCCGGTGAGTTTACCTCACTAATCCGCGATTAGCGAGTTAATGATGCCTTAAGTATGTTTAGTTTAAGTTGATTGAGATTAGGTGGATAAATTGGCTTAATTAGACATGAATTATATTAAGGTGATTAATTAAGGTAAATGGGTGTTAGTTTAATGGTTAAGTGTGTTTATTTTTAAAATAAACTTTGATGTGACTTAAAGGAGTTTATTTATGATTTAAATAAATGCTTCCAAATTGTTGGATTATTTAATAATATATCTTATTCCGAAATTCATTAAAATATTGTTTTATAAAAAAAAAACTCGAAAAATTTATTTTGATCATAGTTGCTCAGAATTTCGTGCTGATCGCTGCTGTGCATGTAGAATTTGAATTTGATGACTTGCTGTGGCGAATTGAGTGTGATTGCGATTTATGAGGATTCTTTAGAAAACCCTAAGTGTGGGAATTGATGGGAGATTGGCCGTGATTAACCACCTATTAGAGGTCGTGCCTAGTGAGGCCGTGATTAACCACCGATTAGAGGCCGTGCCTAGTGAGGCCGGGATGGACCACCTATGAGAGGTCGTGCCTAATAAGGCCGCGATGAACCACCTAAGAGAGGTCGTGCCTAATGGGGCCGTGATTGACCACCTATTAGAGGTCGTGCCTAGTGAAGCCGTGATGGACCACCTATGAGAGGTCGTGCCTAGTGAGGCCGAGATGGACCACCTATGAGAGGTCGTGCCCAGTGAGGCCGTGATGGACCACCTAATTAAAGGTCGTGCCGAGTGGGGCCGTGATTTCCACTGGTTATTAAGCCTTCCTATAGGGTCGAGATTGGAAGTAGTAATTGATTCACTAGAATGACATGTAATCGATCGAGTCGATTGATCGCTGAGACGATCCCCATGATTGAGCTGTGATGATGATGTGATTGTGCCAGGGTTGGTTGGTTATCATAATTGCACGTGGTTGAATTATATAAACTGTGCTAACTTGCAGATGAGGGCTAAGACGAGGTAAGTCTTCTTGATGTTGTGGCTAAGCTGCTTTGGGGCGTATTTACTTTCTAATAGGGGTTTAGGAGGGGTGAACTTGCTGAGACAAAGTCTCATCCCGGTTTGGGGAAAAATATTACAGGACCGTAGATGGCGGGACCCCCAGAGAAGAATGACCTCCCAGTGCAGATCATCGAGCATGTGCGCAGCGCCCCTGATCCTGGGAGCCATTAGGTCTATGAGCTGATCAGGGCTACCGTGTGGATCCAGGAGACTGAAGATGTTAGGGTGCCCCATAGGTATAGGGCTTGGTTCCGTTTTGGGGCCAATAGTTTTAGGATTGGTCCGCTTGACAGTTTTGACATTCCCCTGGCTATGATGGATGCTCTTCTAGGAGAGGGTGTGGCTGACCTTCCCGATGGTAGGGTGGACAACCCATCATCTCCGGACCCTACGCCGTCAGACGTGGAGGATGTGGGATCGTCGAACGAGTCCAATTAGTAGTTACAGGACCGTTCTTCTTTTTGGTGGGCTGATCCTTGTTGTGTAGGCTAACCCTCTTTTGATGCACATAGACTCTGACCCATTTTTGGTGCATAGGCCCTAGATCCGGTTGATGTATGTAAGCCCTGGATTGTTGGCGATATATGAAAGTATGTTGTTTGATTTTGAGTTGATGTTCCTGCTGTCCTATCCCGTATGCTTTTGTAAGGGGTTTCTTAGTACGTTCCGCTTGCGCATTAAAAATGTAAATTGAGGTCGGCGACACTACCTAGGAATGTCGTACTTGCATGACCATGGCGGGTTGTTCACGTGTTTCGGGGTTTGGGGCGTGACAACCCCGTTTAAGTGGTATCAGAGCATGGTTCATGTTTGGAGTGATAAGGTGCGTGGGAGTCACGGGATAGCTAGCAGGAAGAACTTTTCATATTCTGATGCATGTGATTGTTAGTTGTTTGTTAGCTTGGTTGGGAGGTTACTCATATTCTAATATAGCATTGGAATTCGCTAATAGGCATCTGTATTGAGCTTGAAGCATGAGTGACCGAGTGCCAAGAGCTGCTAGGAAGAGAGCAGTAGGCCCCGTGTTTCGGGGTGGGCCGTCGATGAGAGTCGGTGCCCGAAATGCCTTGGGAAGAGCGCAGGCTGAGGTCAGTGCGAGTGGGGTAGCGTCACCTTCTGAGGATGCAGTGGCCCCTGAGGATCGGAGGTTTGTTGGGATCATGCAGATGCTTTAGATGATGGGTAACAGACTAGACCAGCAAGCTGCCGCTTCAGCCGCCGCTATCGCCGCTGCCACCAATGCTGCTAATGCCGCCAATGCTGCTGTTGCCGCTAATGCCGCTGCTGCTACTGCCGCCGCATCAATTGCCGAGCCAGAACCAGAAGAGGAACTTGAGGAAATTCCACTTGAGGATGTGGCCGCTGGGAGGCCTAGGCAGAAGTTGGTACAGCACTTTCTGAGATTGAACCAACCAACGTTCACGGGAGCGGGAGATCCCGAAGCTGCAACACTATGGGTTCAAGAACTATAGAATGCCTTTGAGCTGCTGTTGTGCACTGAAGGAGAGAAGGTCGTGCTGGCGGCCTATCAGTTGAGGGGGACCGCAGCCACATGGTGGAAGGCTAATAAAGGGATAGTGTTCCCTGATGGTGTAGCTCGAGAGTGGAATGCGTTCCTAGAAGCCTTCAATGAGAAGTACTTTTCTGATTGTGCTAAGGAGCTGAAGATGGCGGAGTTCCAACGCCTTCGTCAAGGTACCATGACAGTCGATTAGTATGAAGCGAAGTTTGCTGAACTGTCGCAGTATGCCCCTGAATTAGTCCAGAAGCCGGTAGACCGAATTCGAAGGTTTAGAGATGGGCTTAGATCGGAAGTGAGGAGCTTTTTGGTTCCGTTAGATCTGAAGGAGTACAAGGATCTTTACAAGCGGGCCCAGTTGATTGAGAAGAACCAGAATGAGAAAGCTGCCGCGTCTGGGTCGCGGTTTAACTCAAGCAGAGGTGATAATCGGTTTGGGAAGAGGCCGATGCCTGGAGGAAGGTACCATGTTCCACCCATCAGGAAGGGTAGAGTGGGGAAGCCGTCATTGAGCTTCAATGGAGCATGTTGTTTGTGTGGAAGGCGACATGGCTCAGCCCCATGCCCTCTTAGGACGGGTGCTTGCTATGAGTGTGGTCAGCAGGGTCACATTGCTAGGGTTTGCCCTAAGAGACAAATGAGACAGCCTCAGTTGCCGCCGCCGCCACCGCTGGGCCAGAACAGAGGATTCGCACCGCAGATCATGCCGCCGGGTGGATCGAACCGACCTCTAGCTCAAGGAAGGACTTATGCGCTGACCAGAGGACAGGCGGAGGATGCGCCTAACGTGGTCACAGGTATGGTCTTGCTGAACAACCAACCTGCTTATGCTTTGTTTGACCCAGGAGCTTCGCATTCATTTATAGCTGAAAGATTTGTTAAATTGGTAGAATTAATTCCTGAATTGTTGGAATCTGTGATTAGTATATCTACTCCGTTGAAAGATAAAGTGTTAGCTTCGGTAGGTTGCCTTGATTGCAAGTTAGTGATTGGTGAGCGAGAGGGGAGGATAGACCTGATAGTCCTAGCCATGTATGATTTTGATGTGATAATTGGCATAGACTGGCTCACCAAGCAGCGAGCTAAGATGGACTGTTATCGCAAGGCGATTCAGTTTAATCAATTAGAGGGTGAGAGTTTCGAATTCATTGGGAGTCGAGGAGGACCCTTGATTTCCTTAATCTCATCGCTCGAGGCAACCCGCTTGTTAGGCAAGGGTTGCCAAGGTTACCTAGCAACTGTCGTAGACACGACAGTAGAGGAGCTAAAGATTGAAGACATTTCAGTGGTGCAAGAGTTTCCAGATGTGTTCCCAAAAGAACTACCAGGTTTGCCGCCGGAAAGAGAGATAGAATTTGTAATTGAGTTAGCTCCCGGGACCGAACCTATCTCCAAAGCTCCCTACCGAATGGCCTTGTCAGAGCTTAAGGAACTAAAGGTGCAAATGCAAGAGTTGTTGGATAAAGGATTTATACGTCCGAGTGCATCACCTTGGGGAGCACCGGTGTTATTTGTGAAGAAGAAGGATGGTTCATTACGCTTGTGCATCGACTACCGACAGCTCAACCAGGTGACGATTAAGAATAAGTATCCATTGCCAAGGATTGATAATTTGTTTGATCAGCTTCAAGGAGCGTTGATATTTTCTAAGATCGACTTGAGGACGGGGTATCATCAGCTAAGAATCAAGAAGGAAGATATCCCGAAGTCGGCGTTTCGCACTCGATACGGCCATTATGAGTTTACTGTGAAGCCGTTTGGGTTGACAAACGCCCTGGCTGCTTTCATGGACCTGATGAATCGGGTGTTCAAAGAGTACTTAGATCAGTTTGTAATTGTTTTCATCGACGACATCCTGGTGTATTCAAGGAGTACTGAGGATCATGAAAAGCACTTGAGGATAGTGCTTCAGACCTTAAGAGAGCACGAGCCGTACGCCAAGTTTAGTAAGTGCGAGTTTTGGCTGACTCGTATGGCTTTCCTAGGTCATGTCATCTCTGGAGAAGGAATCTCTGTGGACCCCGCAAAGATTGAGGCAGTGATCAACTGGCCGAGACCGACGACAGTGACAGAAATTAGAAGTTTTCTGGGTTTAGCAGGGTATTACAGACGGTTTGTGGAAGGGTTTTCAAGGTTAGCATCGCCAATGACGAGACTTTTGAAGAAGGAAGAGAAATTTGTGTGGACGGATAAGTGCGAGAGTAGTTTCCAAGAGCTTAAGCATAAGCTAACTACCGCACCTGTGCTTACTATTCCATCCGGTCCAGGAGGGTTTGAGATCTATAGTGATGCATCATTTAAGGGATTAGGTTGTGTGTTGATGCAGCATGGTAGGGTTGTTGCTTATGCGTCTCGTCAGTTGAGACCTCACGAGTTGAATTATCCGACGCATGACTTGGAGCTTGCAGCAATCATCTTTGCCCTGAAGATTTGGAGGCATTATTTGTGCAGAGAAAGGTTTCAGATCTTCACTGATCATCAGAGTCTCAAGTACCTATTCTCTCAGAAGGAGTTGAATATGAGACAACGTCGGTGGATGGAGCTCTTAAAGGACTACGACTGTGAGATTTTGTATCACCCTGGAAAGGCGAATAAAGTTGCCGATGCACTGAGTAGGAAGTCTTCAGTTGCCCAGATGGTACTTAAGGAATGGGGCCTAATTGAGAGAGCGCGAGATTCAGATTTCAAGTTTGAGATAAGCCACCTTTCGAATCTTGTGGCCACCCTTAGAATTGAACCGGAAGTGCAGGTCAGTATTAGAACGCTTCAACAGACGGATTCAGATGTTCAGAAAATCCTGCAAGAGGATGCAAGGAAAAGGAAGGCTGGCTTTCAGATTTCTGAGGATGGAACATTATGGTTCCAAGGACGATTGGTTGTACCTGACGATGTGGAGCTCAAAGAAGAAATTCTGTCAGAAGCGCATCGTAGCAGTTACAGCATACATCCTGGTAGTACCAAAATGTATCAGAATCTGCGTCAACATTACTGGTGGTGCGGCATGAAGGCGGATATCGCTAAGCATGTCGCCAAGTGTTTGACGTGTCAGCAGGTGAAAGCTCAGCATTGCAAACCGGAAGGACTTTTGCGACCCCTTGAGATCCCAGAGTGGAAATGGGAGCATATCACGATGGACTTCGTGACGGGACTACCGAGGAGCCAGAGAGGGAACGATTCGATTTGGGTAGTGGTCGACAGATTGAAAAAGTTGGCTCACTTCATTGGAATTCGAAGAGACTTGAGTTTGGATAGACTGGCAGATCTATATGTACGTCAAGTGGTTCGTATGCATGGAGTGCCAGTTACAATTACTTCGGACAGAGACTCGAGGTTCACCGTCGCTTTTTGGAAGAGCTTACAATCTGCATTAGGAACGAAGCTGCAGTACAGTACGGCCTATCACCCACAGACTGATGGCCAGTTTGAGAGTACAATTCAGACTCTTGAGGACATGCTGCGAGCTTGTGTCCTGGACTTCAAAGGAAGTTGGGAGGAACAGCTTCATCTGGTCGAGTTCGCCTACAACAACAGTTATCAGCAGAGTATTCAAATGGCTCCTTTTGAACCATTGTATGGCAGAGCATGCAAAACGCCAGTGTGTTGGGATGAGGTCGGAGAAAGGAAGATCACCGGTCCAGAGTTGGTTCAGCAGTCAGTAGAGGCAGTTGCAGTTATCAGAAATAGATTGAAAACCGCTCAAAGCCGTCAGAAAAGTTATGCCGATAAGCGTCGAAGGCCATTAGAATTCCAAGTTGGTGAGCACGTTTTCTTGAAGGTGTCACCGGTGAGAGGTATTTCCCGTTTTGGCAAAAAGGGAACACTGAGTCCGAGGTACGTAGGTCCCTTTGAGATTTTGGAAAGAATAGGGACTCTGGCGTATCGTCTTGCACTACCACCAAAGTTGTCACAGGTGCACGACGTCTTTCACGTGTCGATGTTGAGGAAGTATGAACCTGACCCGACTCACGTTCTAAATTTCGAGGAATTAGACGTGGATGACAAAGTGTCATACGTTGAAAGCCCGGTTCAGATTGTGGATCGCAAGGAGCAAGTTCTGCGCACCAGGACCGTCCCAATGGTCAAAGTGGTCTGGCAACACCATGGCACTGAAGGAGCAACATGGGAGACTGAAGAGTCGATGAGAGAATTGTACCCCCACCTTTTTGAGCAAAGTGTGTAATGGTTTAAATTTCGAGGACGAAATTTTTATAAGAGGGGAAGAATTGTGACATCCCGATTTTTCTCAAGTTTATTTTCAGTCAATTGAGTCGGGCGATTCATCTATGCATATAGCTCGTTTCTCAGAGTTGGCCACTCACGAGAGAACTAGTTTATTGAGCGAAATAATTAAGGAATTTTACCGCGTCAGACTTAGGGACTGATCACCCTCGAGTCGGATGCAAGAAAATTTCCCCAAAAGCTACTCAGAGGACTAGGCGCGCTAAAATCGCACCAGAGTGAAATTAACCGTGAAATTGAAATTGAATTCTGAAATTTGAAAGTCAAAGGGTGCTGCAAATCTTATTAGGAACATTGGATTAATTCATGGACTTTAATTTAGACTCAATTAGAAGAGAATTGATGGAAATTGAAATAACTAAATGTGCAAGAACTTGGACCCCGGCGGAAAATGAATTGGACCTATTGGAAGATGTTGTGAAGATTTGAGTTAGTGGAGAGTGACATCAGCGGGTGATGTCATGGTGGAGGCCAAAATTAAGGAGAGCTTGACAAGTGTCACAAGCCAATTGGCTCACCAAAAATGGGGGTGTCCCATCCACTTCATCTTCAACGTCTAGCACCTTGGGAAGGGGAATTCGAAATTGGGAGAGGGAGAGAAAGGATCCGGCGAACTTGCAGCTGCTTCGTCTACCCTTCGTCGCGTCTCCATCACCGCCGTCTCGCCCGCCGTCGCACGCCGTCGCCATTCGCCGCTGGTTCGCGTGTGAGGCCCCAGGTGCGAGCTTGTCGCGTCTCCGTCGCCGCCGTCTCCTCGCCCGAGCTGCTGGTAGCCGACCGCCGAAGCTTCCGTCGCCGCCGACCGTCCGCTCAAGCCCCCGCCGGTTGCTGCTCAAGCTGTCATCGGTTCTCCTCCGCCGTTCTCCCCTCGTTCGCCGCCGTTCCGCCGCCCCTTCAAGCCGATTAGTTGCTGGAAAGAAAACCAGCAAGATCTAGCATCTTCGGAGCTCCTTTTGGTCCCCTATAAGTGCTCATTTGGTCTTGATCCGTGTAGGTTTTTCGTCGGCGTCGTTGTGCTCTTCGCCGGAGACCCATCGGAAAGTGATTTCGGTGAGTTTACCTCACTAATCCGCGATTAGCGAGTTAATGATGCCTTAAGTATGTTTAGTTTAAGTTGATTAAGATTAGGTGGATAAATTGGCTTAATTAGACATGAATTATATTAAGGTGATTAATTAAGGTAAATGGGTGTTAGTTTAATGGTTAAGTGTGTTTATTTTTAAAATAAACTTTGATGTGACTTAAAGGAGTTTATTTTTGATTTAAATAAATGCTTCCAAATTGTTGGATTATTTAATAATATATCTTATTCCGAAATTCATTAAAATATTGTTTCATAAAAAAAAACTCGAAAAATTTATTTTGACCATAGTTGCTCAGAATTTCGTGCCGATCGCTGCTGTGCATGTAGAATTTGAATTTGATGACCTGCTGTGGCGAATTGAGTGTGATTGCGATTTATGAGGATTCTTTAGAAAACCCTAAGTGTGGGAATTGATGGGAGATTGGCCGTGATTAACCACCTATTAGAGGTCGTGCCTAGTGAGGCCGTGATTAACCACCGATTGGAGGCCGTGCCTAGTGAGGCCGGGATGGACCACCTATGAGAGGTCGTACCTAATAAGGCCGCGATGAACCACCTAAGAGAGGTCGTGCCTAATGGGGCCGTGATTGACCACCTATTAGAGGTTGTGCCCAGTGAGGCCGTGATGGACCACCTATGAGAGGTCGTGCCCAGTGAGGCCGTGATGGACCACCTATGAGAGGTCGTGCCCAGTGAGGCCGTGATGGACCACCTAATTAAAAGTCGTGCCGGGTGGGGCCGTGATTGCCACTGGTTATTAAGCCTTCCTATAGGGTCGAGATTGGAAGTAGTAATTGATTCACTAGAATGACATGTAATCGACTGAGTCGATTGATCGCTGAGACGATCCCTATGATTGAGCTGTGATGATGATGTGATTGTGCCAGGGTTGGTTGGTTATCATAATTGCACGTGGTTGAATTATATAAACTGTGCTAACTTGCAGATGAGGGCTAAGACGAGGTAAGTCTTCTTGATGTTGTGGCTAAGCTGCTTTGGGGCGTATTTACTTTCTAATAGGGGTTTAGGAGGGGTGAACTTGCTGAGACAAAGTCTCATCCCGGTTTGGGGAAAAATATTACAGGACCATAGATGGCGGGACCCCCAGAGAAGAATGGCCTCCCAGTGCAGATCATCGAGCATGTGCGCAGCGCCCTTGATCCTGGGAGCCATTGGGTCTATGAGCTGATCAGGGCTACCGTTTGGATCCAGGAGACTGAAGATGTTAGGGTGCCCCATAGGTATAGGGCTTGGTTCCGTTTTGGGGCCAATAGTTTTAGGATTGGTCCGCTTGACAGTTTTGACATTCCCCTGGCTGTGATGGATGCTCTTCTAGGAGAGGGTGTGGCTGACCTTCCCGATGGTAGGGCGGACAACCCATCATCTCCGGACCCTGCGCCGTCAGACGTGGAGGATGTGGGATCGTCGAACGAGTCCAATTAGTAGTTACAGGACCGTTCTTCTTTTTGGTGGGCTGATCCTTGTTGTGTAGGCTAACCCTCTTTTGATGCACATAGACTCTAACCCATTTTTGGTGCATAGGCCCTGGATCCGGTTGATGTATGTAAGCCCTGGATTGTTGGCGATATATGAAAGTATGCTGTTTGATTTTGAGTTGATGTTCCTGCTGTCCTATCCCGTATGCTTTTGTAAGGGGTTTCTTAGTACGTTCCGCTTGCGCATTAAAAATGTAAATTGAGGTCGGCAACACTACCTGGGAATGTCGTACTTGCATGACCATGGCGAGTTGTTCACGTGTTTCGGGGTTCAGGGCGTGACAGCCCACGAAGAGAGTAAATCGGCCCAAGCCCATATCCTCGAGGATATTTTACGAATTTATCTTTGTGAGATTTCAATTCAAAAGCAAATATTGCGTTTGGAAAACAAATCTTCGTGGATATGAATTTGAAAAAAATTAAAAACCCTAATCCGTGGCCACTTTGAGGGTTTTTATTTTAGGTTTTCCTTTCTCTCGTTTCTCTAGGTTAAAAATTGAAGTCAAAAGGAAAAAATTTGTTTTCTTCGGTTTTAGGTTTTTGGGGTGATGTCCTTGGAGAGAGCAACACAAAAGAAAAACTATTGAGGGAAAGGAAAAGTCAATAGGTCAGAGGGAAAACAGAGAAGAGACAAAGAGGGAGACTTGTAGCAGGGCAAGGGAAAGAAAAAATGAAAAGAAAGAAAAAAACAACGGTCTTCTTCTTCCCCATGCAGCAGCTCCTCACTAAGCCAAGCGGTCGTCCAAGCGTTCCTTCGCCTAAGCGACTGCTCGATCTCTTCACGCCACCGTCGCGCGAGTACCACCTATTCACGCCTCCGCCCGATGCCCACCGCCTGCGACTGCCGTTTCTCCATTTGCTGTTGCTCAATCAAGCTTGAGCTTTGCCATCACTATTGCTGCTCAACCAAGCTGATGTCGTCGCTTCCCACCGCCTCGACAAGCCGCTACCTTGATCACGACACCTGCTTGCTGCGGTAGCATCACCTCGCATTAGTCGCCGAACACCGGTGATCGCGCCTCCACAGCCGTGAGCACCCGAGCTTCTCTGCTGCCACTGAATGTTGCCCCTGGCCCTGCTGTGCCTGGTGTCAGACAACCCCACTCCAATTGAGCTGACTTACCGTAAACCAACTAGTGGCGACTCCTAGATAATAATATTTGCATGTTAAATATTTGAATCTTAAGTCACGAATTAGTATGGTCTTGGGAGAGCCCAAGTTAAGTTTAAAGTCTTAGTAGTCTATTAGCCTAGACTTAGGTGGTGCACCCGAAATTTAGGTCGCGACAGCTTGGTGACTCTGCTAGGGACTTGTGTTGAAACACTTAGTGGACTTAGGCCAATTTTTCTTTTAAAAAAATATTTTTGTTTGGTAGCGAGGACACCAGTTACGTCCCTAACATTTCTAAGGTGTTAAATGTTCTTGCATATGGGAGGTATAAGGGGAGTAGTCTTTGCTAATCTTTATCTTGTAGGAAGGTGTGAGATGAATGATTTATTTTTTTTTTCTGATTAGAAGTGTTGTTTGCATTTAAATTGTTGTGCATGTTTTATTGTTTTTAACACTACACTATTGCACACACGACCTGCAGTCAGACCTGGGTTGTGATAGGATTTTTAAGATGGTGTTGAGAATGATACTTTCTCTAAAACGATGCTGCTATGTAGAGGTTGACCTTCTCTTCCCCTAATTTTTTTTTTCATGGTGTCGGATGTGTTTGTCCATATCCGCGAGACTGTGTGATCATTGGGCATTCGATTTCATTGAGCCGGAGTTAAGGAGACCTGACACATTAATGCGAGACTGCAACGATCAGATCATCATCTTAGCTTCACTTTGTTAAGTTGTCTTGGTAGAAATCGAGCCTCACATTTCATGCGTATGTCTATGTGATTATCATCCCTTCCCGGTGAAGGTAAGTCGTCTGAACTCTCACTTCGCAATTTACATGCTTTATTGCAATTTTTTTGGTCAATGACAAAACAATTTGTAGTCAAATCTCATTTTATATGCGATGGGGAAAACCGTTGTACAATTCATTTCCATTCTTGAGGTTTCAGATGCTACCATATGGTCTTGGAAGAAGAAGTCAAGGCATTCGAAACCCTATAGAAATCCCTCGAAGGTCTCGTTCTGCTAAATTATGACACCATGGAAGAGATGAAGAAAACTCTAGAGGACAGAGACAGGAAAGACAAAACTCGCCACCTGAGCAAGAGTGAGGGAGGCAAAACTCATTGCTTCCCAACATTCGCGAAATATTCCTTGACCCTTTGAGAATGATGCAAGCTAGAGTGGAAGTGACGGACACCCTGGGGCAGCCAAGTGGCAAAATCAACTATTATGTGAAGTACTTGGCTCCCCCCAGCTTTTACATTGACCCTTGTGACATTGTCCTAGATGGATGGGGTGGCATGGACGATCTGGCACCTCCAAAGACAAAGAACCCTGATAATGCACTAGAAGGAATCAAGAGTCTGTTCGATGACCTCCTCATAGGCGCCATTGACAACGGGCCTCCAGAAGAAATGGGTCCTAGCCCACGAGAGTAACTCATTTGTTGCTTTCACACATTCCCTTGTGTGGGAATTTTTATTGCTTTCAAGGAAATGTTTTCAATTTCTTCTTTTTCGTTTTCCATTTAGGGATTGAGCATTGCATTTACCATTTAATAAATGTAATTTGATTGATGAATATCAATAAAATTACAAGTTTTGTTTTGAGGACATGATAGGGTAAACTAAACTAGTCCAATGACGATATCTAATCATGAAAAGAAAATATCATCCACAGAAAAATCCTAAGGACTGGGTTTCTTCATGCTTCCTCATTAAAAAAAATCCAAAAATAAAAAATAAAAAATCATTTTTGAAGCCATTTTCAAAAGCATGCATAGGTTAGCTTTGTTTAATTTCCTGACTCATTTACTTCATGTTTCAGAGCATTACTTTCTAGGCCTGATGAGAATTCATTTGAAAACGCACATCAGGTTGCAATTGGCCCAACTGTTAAAAGAAGTTAATATGACAGATTGGTAGCATAATAGATCTTGGTAGTGACCCGACTGAGATAAAATCTCGACCCAAGCCGAAAATGGATATTCCATTTGCTTTTACTTTGATATTGACAGATCATACTCAGGCACGTTCTCTTGTGCAGGGGCAAAAGTGGATTTTCAGTCTTGAATGATAGGGACAATCCAAAGACATCAACTGCTGAGGCAATCCCAATGTGGAGAAATCCTTGAATGAATGTTTAAAACCATTTTTTTTAGTGTGGAAAACTTTTGTTTTGAAATTGACAATTTTTCATGCTTAAAGCTGTTGAGCTCTTTTAAAAAGGAATTTGCATAGTAACTCTTACATGTTTAGTCCACCAATTCCACTAAAGAACATCAAGATGAACTAATTCAATAAATGATGTGGAATGGATTAAGCATGCTAAATGAGACGTGTCAGGATGATGAAAGGCAAATCTTATCCTATACACGGTCTCCTATTTATACACTTGTGAGATGAGTGTAGGAAGTTCCATATTTGCAAGGTAAAAAGTTCTCTCGCAAAAGGTACAATGACCGAAATGATGAGCAATTTATTTCTCTATCCCAAACACAACAGGCGATCCATTATTTAACCCTTTTGAGCCTCATACACTTATGGAGATTTATATATATATATATATATATATATATATATATATATTACCCCTGTCAAGAACCACCCCACATTAGGGCAAGTTGGAGGTAAGACAGCATCATAAGGTGGAGAAAATGGAAAGAAATTTTCTTGCTCTCATTTGTATCCATCTTCAAGTCATGCTATTACATTGAATCCATGTAGTAATTTAAGTGCCTTAGGATGACGAAGAGCATTTCTTTCTCTATCTTACACACTTATATCCTTTGCATAGCCCACTTGAGCCTGCAATTTTATTTCTTTAAACCCAGTTGGTGATCATCCCCCACACTAGGGCAATGCAAAAGGCAAATGAAGACTCTTGAAATGTTCGAGTGTCATTCAAAGCGTAATTGCTTGATGCAAGCATTATGCACAAAAATTGAAATAGAACTAAATGGCATGAAAAAAGTATTGTGCCTGGTAAAAGCAAGGCTAATGCCCATAAAAAAAATGAAGAAAAAATATGCATGAGAACTGGGGGCATGAAAAAGTAGTGTATTTGGTAAAAGCAAGGCCAATACCCATAGATGAAAAGGAGAGTCAAGATAGGTGACTATCAATTGTAAAAAAAAGTATCCCAATGGAGCAATACCCAAAGAGTCAAGATCAATAGTGCATGACAATCCCCGATGAAAGAGGAGACCGGCGATAATGCCTAGATGATCATCAACTTTGACCCTTATACACATCGTCAAGCCTAATAATCTTTCGTTTCTCAACCTATGAACCCAGCCTATGTTACGTCCCTTACAAAGTCTCTTCTGATTATGACACTTGAATTAACATGGTAATTCATATGTTTATAAGCATCGCTCAAAGAAGTGCGAGCAAGACTATTTCTTTCTCATTTTACAGGGTTCTTGACTTGTAAACCCGGAGATGATTGCGAAGCTGTTTTTTCAATAGCCTTCACTCAAAGAGTCCAATTGTTAAGCCGTTGACCAAACCCACATTACGGTCCATGTTAAAGACATTTCAGATTGGTAAGGTCATACTGCTTGCGAGAATGCTTAGACCCTTGTTGGTATGATGACAGTGAGATTGAGTGATTATCATAAAATAGCCTTCTAAATGAGAGTGAATGAAAGTCATTTCTAACTGAAAATCTCTCATTTAGGATTCATAGGAAATCCATGTCGCGAGGGAAAATTGTCTTGAACAATAAATCTCTCTAGTGGAAATTTGGGTGATGCAAAAGTCATTATGTATGAACCTTGATTGAATCGATAAAGACTTCAGTGGATTTTGAAGTTTGCATTTTGGAATAACCTTAATTGCTTATTTCTTTAGTGAATGCATTTTTTACTCCAATCATGTCTAATAGGTAATGCTTTTTCAAAGACCCAAGAGCTCTTGACATTTAGGTTCCTTTCAGAATGTCTCATGATATTAGGAGATGAGAAACTTTCACGAATATTGAAGGTGCATCCTTAATGTTCAAAAAATTTATTTCTACTAAGAGATGGAAGACCTCCACAGGATATCTAAATTCCAAAATATATATCCTAAATAATCAGAGATATCATCAGGTAAGTATATCTCTACCCATACTCTTACCTGTCATTGTGCAGGTATTCTCTCTCAAGTGCATCGACACTTGACTCGGTCAAGCTGTCCTTTATATCGACTCGATGTGCTTTTGTAGCCCAGTGTCCTTTAAATTGACCTGGCATGCTTTCATAGCCCAGAGTCCATTTCATCGACCCAGCGTGCTTCCATAGCCCGGTGTCCTTTAAATTGACCTGGTGTGCTTTCGTAGCCCAGAGTCCATTTCATCAACCCGACGTGCTTCTGTAGCCCGATGTCCTTTAAATTAACATGGCATACTTTCATAGCCCAGAGTCCATTTTATCGGCCTAGCGTGCTTCCGTAGCCCAATGTCTTTAATATTGACCTGGTGTGCTTTTGTAGCCTAGCGTCCATTTCATCGACCCGGCGTGCTTCCGTAGCCGATGTCCTTTATATTGACTTGGCATGCTTTCGTAGCTCAGAGTTCTTGACCTTGCGTGCTTTGTAGCCCAAAGTCCCATTTTATCGATCTGGTGTGCTTTCCTAGCCCGATGTTCATTTATATTGACCTGGCGTGCTTTCATAGCCCAGAGTCCATTCTAGTGACCTGGCATGCTTCCGTAGCCCGGTGTCCTTTGTATTGACCTGGCATGCTTTCGTAGCCTAGAGTCCTTTATATTGACTTGGCGTGCTTTCGTAGCTTATAGTCCCTTTTATTGAACCGACATGCGTTCGTAGCCCAAAGTTCTTGACCTACCGTGCTTTTACAGCCTAAAGTCCCCCTTTATCGACCCAGTGTGCTTTCGTAGCCCAATGTTCATTTATATTGACCTAGCGTGCTTTCATAGCCTAGGTTCCCTTTTATCGAACCGGCGTGTTTCCGTAGCCCGGTTTTCTTTTATCGACCCGGCGTGCTTTCGTAGCTTAAAGTCCTTTATACTAACATTCGATTAAGTTGCCCCCCAAAGATTTTTCTCCAAATTTAGTCTGATTAAGGCGACCGTAGAAAGGTACGGGTCTTGAAAAATCATTTTTTTTTTCGTCAAGGCGACCGTAGAATGGTAGAAGTTCTAGACAATATTTATTTCCCCATTCAGGCAACCATAGAATGGCATGGGTCCTGGAAAATCAATTTTTTCATCAAGATGGCCGTAGAAAGGTACGGGTCCTAGACACAACCAAACACTGCCATACTGGGTGACCGTAGAAAGGTACGAGTCCTAGGAAAGCAGTCTCCTTACAAAACCTTGTTACTATTCTAGGCGACTGTAGAAAGGTACAAGTCCTAGACATGTAACAACAACTATCTCAAATTATTCTATCCTCCTTAAAGGTAAGTTATTCCAGGTAGGTTCCTTTAACATTTGCATTAGCATTTCCGTGCATCATATAAATTGCATTTTAAAATGAGATTCATTTTCCGACCAAAAAAAAAATCATTCACTACATGTGCATGGTCAAATTTTAGGTCTCAATTTGTCTTTGAAGGCAACCTCTATGAGCTCACCTTCAAAGATGGACAATTGTTGACACCTAAATTTTGGCGACCCGTTTAATCATTTATCACATTAAAAAATTATGGGTTAATTGTATCCCTGAAAAAATAGTTAATCGCATAGCATATAGTTTTAGGTGCATTTATTTTTAATTTACATTTACATTGGGCCGATGACAGATAGGTTCGAATTGATGGTTCAAAAACTTTAATTTGATGAGTTGGGCCAAGCCCACAAAGAGAGCAAATCGGCCCAAGCCCGTATCCTCAGGGAGATTTTACGAATTTATCTTTGTGAGATTTCAATTCAAAAGCAAATATTGCATTTGGAAAAACAAATATTGCGTTTCGAAAAGAAATCTTCATAGATATGAATTTGAAAAATTTAAAAACCCTAATTCATGGCCTATAATAGGTAAAACCGCATTGAGTTTTGGGGGGGCACACATTGAATACCCGGCCACATTGAGGGTTTTTATTTTAGGTTTTCCTTCCTCTCATTTCTCTAGGTTAAAAATTGAAGTCAAAAGGAAAAAAAATCATTTTCTTCGGTTTTAGGGTTTTAGGGTGATGTCCTTGGAGAGAGCAACATAAAAGAAAAGTTGCTGAGGGAAAGGAAAAGTCAGCAGGTCAGAGGGAAAACAGAGAAGAGATAGAGAGGGAGACTTATAGTAGGACAAGGGAAAGAAAAAAAGAAAAGAAAGAACAAAACAACAGGTCTTCTTCTTCCCCATGCAGTAGCTCCTCGCTAAGCTCAGCAGCCGTCCAGGTGTCCCTTCGCCTGAGCGACCGCTCGATCTCTTCATGCCACTGCCGTGTGAGTACCACTTACGAGCGCCAACACCTGAGTCTGCCCTGCTTGCGCCTCCGCCCAACGCCCACTGCCCGTGGCTGCCGTTTCTCCATCTGTTGCTGCTGTTGCTCGATCAAGCCTGAGCTTTGCCAGCACTATTGCTGCTCAACCAAGCCGACACCGTCACTTCCCACCACCTCAACGAGCCGCTGCCTTGATCGCGACACCTGTTCGCTGCGCCAACATCACCTCACACTAGTCCTTGAACACCGACAATTGCACCTCCACAACCGTGAGCACCCAAGCATCTCTGCCGCCACTGAACATCGCCCCTGGCCGTACTATGCCTGGTGTTAGACGACCCCACTCCAATTGAGCCAACCTATCGTAAACCGATTAGTGGCGACTCTAAATAATAATAATTTGCACGTTAAATATTTGAACCTTAAGTTGCGAATTTGTATGAGCTTGGGAGAGGCTGAGTTAAGTTTAAAGACTTAATAGTCCATTAGCCTAAACTTAGATGATGCACCCGAAATTTAGGTCGCGACATGGTGCATAGTATTAGGTCAATTAGCTAAGCTTAGAATTGATTATGCTAGTCTTGTTAATAAACATAGGAACTAAGAATTAAATGTGACGTCCCCAGAACGTCACGGCTAATGTCGTTATTCAATTCTTTCCACTTTTTAAGTATGTGGAAGCGTTTTTAGACCAATAATAACCTTGGACATAAGAAACTCAAAGAATGCACACAAATATAGAAAACCAGGCAGTTTCATTTCTTTCTTATTTATATACTATTGGCGACCTAGGTCGGCTACACTGGGGATAAAAAAATGCTCCTACTCCAGGCTATATCAAAGTCCATTAATTAAACCACTCTAACCACGATGCCATTTAACTACATAGTTGCCTACATGTCCAAGTCCCATTGCCCGGTCTCTCCAAAAATGCCATCCTCATCTTTCAAGCCCTCAACCTACTTGACCCTGTTGTCTCTATCGTTGTCACTGTTTGAGAGTGAGAGTGGTCCCACCAAACGCTTGTCGATTTGGGTAGAGACGGCAATGAACTCAATCAACACCAGCCCAATGGTAAGCAAGCATCTATCATCT
Source organism: Eucalyptus camaldulensis (assembly GCA_019915185.1). NCBI lineage: Eukaryota > Viridiplantae > Streptophyta > Magnoliopsida > Myrtales > Myrtaceae > Eucalyptus > Eucalyptus camaldulensis. The sequence goes on from JAHSVA010000005.1 coordinate 20,816,339, forward strand.
GGATCACAATGATCTGAATGAAGGTGACCATAGGGAATCGGGGTTATTCAACTTTGTTTGGTGCCATGTGAAATCAATCAGGGCACCATAGAGGGTCATGGAGGACACATATAGTAGAGGCATATCTACTATCTGAAAAATGATAATCCACCACAAGTGAGCATAACACCCAACAAGCAAACTACTACCCAACCTACACTACATATGTCAATAATGGCACATGTGATGGAGTTTAGATATAAAATATAGAAATCACTTTAAAATCAACTTGCTTGAGAACCTTTTCAAAATCAGGATAGCAAGTGAAAAACATTTCCTCTAAAATAGTAAAGCTCAAGTTAAATCTAAAATTGCTAACAATCATAGTTGCTATGAATTAATTGGCACAATCTTATGAGGAACCCCATTATCCCCCGGGCATCTTGTACTCATCTGGCATCGCAAGAACAATTGGGGGAACCATGTTACACCTCCTAGGCATCTAGAGGAACCTAATTACCCCTCCAAGGATTCCTACTACCATTGGGGCATCATCGTTCCAAGAACCAATGACATCCTTAAATCACAAACTCATCCCATAGTACAACAATTCCATAATTTTATTTAAGCATGCCATCCACTAAGTTAATGCACATGAATAGTTTAGTGTGTACCATCAACTATACTTTATAAACCATAAAAAAAAAAAAAAAGATACAAACATTTAGTTCAGCAATACTAGCCAAAATAATGGTTTACAAAAGGGAGTTCAGCCAAAATCAGCAAGAAAAGGACAGCATGCCTGCTTATAGAAATCAAGGGCATTTCCCAAGTAAATTAATTCAAAAAATTATGAAACTTTAACACAACGTGGACAAGATCCAAGGAACATTTTTCATGAAAAACTCAAAACCCAATTCAATTTGTACAGGACCCAATAATTTTATGTAATTTGGGTCAAAAGAGGGGAAAATTTTATGATAAAATAGAACAGAAATTGGACGTTTTGAAAGCCTAAGTTAGTTCCAAAAATCCTACGAAAATTACACGTTATAGTTTAAGATATGCTCTAAAATTTTCATGAAGGACACTAGTCCAAATTATTTATCAAAAATTCCGTAGAAAATGGAAACCGAGTAAAAGTTTGGCAATGGATTATGAAAATAGATTTGGACCCGCATAGTTATTGAAATATATTTTGTACGTACGAAGTCTAAAAAATTTGAAATTAAAGTATGTCATAAAAAAAGGTATAACGCACAACTTTTGTGTAGAAATTCTCTCCAAATTTGTACCACAAAAGCTTACGCAAAATTAGTAAAATCCTACCAACAATAAATCGTCCTGAAAAATGGTCATAACCTCGGATTCGTCCATGACTCATGTCAATGAAGTTCAAATCAGCTCACATTTCAACTTCCAGCAATCCCACAACATATCCATAGGCTCGCGAAACTAGAACTTCAACAACATTTGCAATGCACACTTTTCGAAATTGTTGACTGACACAACTAAGCACGACTAAAACTCTAGGAAATCAACCTCAACGTGTGGAAATTAACCTATGTAGCATAAACAGGAAGTAGTTCACCTACCTCTAGTTCAAAGCACATGTTGACGCAGTTTGGGTGAGGGTCTCGGAAGCTCAGTTGCGGCCGGTTGCTCGTCAATCCATGACAAGTTGATGGGGCGGCTTAAGGATGGTGAGGCGGCATCAACGAATAGCTAGATGGGACACATCGACAACGATCGAACAACGTGAGGTCACGACAAAATGAAGAGAATGGAGAGGGAATGAGTATGTGAAGTTTGGATGGAGACGAAAGTTGGGAGAAGTTGTTGGTGAAATGAAGAAGATGATAAAGTCGTCAGCTGAGAAGGAGGAAGTAAACGCTGGTTTTATATTCCTCTTCCACCGCATATTGCATGCATCTAATTAGGGTTAAGATGCTACCTTTGAGATTAACGTGTGTAATCCATGGTGAAGCCAGCATGGAGAAGAGACATGGCTAAAACCTAGCTGAATTTAATCTTTCACCACCTTTGAATTTCCTTGGTCAAAGGTCTTCAATCGTGGCTACCCCATGAAAGACAGATCGGGGCAGACGTGGTTTGCTTGGGGTAAATTTCATTTACCTTTTTGACAATTCAATGAACACATTTAGCCTAGGATGGCCACATCACTTAGTCTTGTGGCCTTACAAGGAGAAGCCAGTTGTGATGTTATAATATGTCTCGAGTTTGAGCCTATGAATGAAATTTTCATTCAAGATAAATTAAAGGAAAAATTTGAAAGCTGAATATTTGTGGACGTGCACAAGATTTCCTATTTGGCATTGGAGTTCCAAAGTGAATATTTGGACCATAAGTTGCAGTTTTAATAAGTTGAATAAAAGTCCATGATTTGTAGACTAAGGAAATCAGATTCCGTATGTATTGTTCATTCAATATTACAGAAAAATAGGAAAGTCAAAGTTGGACTTGTTGACCAAAGTGTCCAAGTTTCCTTTTCCAAGTTGAAGTTGGCTATGCCATGCATATTTTATCATATATATTTGTTTCTTTTTTTGCCGCAAGAGCATGCCTATGCCAGAGTGTTGTTGATGTAAGCATTGAAGTTTGTTGAAAGAGCAACGTGGTCTTCACGTCATGGTGAACGTGAAGATTTCTTGAAGAACCGTTTCTAAGCGAGTGCTTGGCGTGGGTTTCTTTGTTGATTTTTCATTCGTGCAATTACATCCGAGAAGAATTAGTGTTTGTAACCGATTAAATCTCGAGGTAAGATGTGGGTATAATTCTTTTGTGAGATTGAGAGATTAATTCTTGAGGAATTTTGAGGCTGAACACTACATATGTTATTGGGTGTAATTAGAGTTTGGGAAATACCGAGAGTGTTCGAGCAACTCGAGTGTGTAATTGCCGTTGTATCGCTTAATCTATAGTGAATTTATCGCTACTCTCCCCATGGACGTAGGTCTCTATAACCGAACCACGTAAATCTAGTGTCCGATTTATTTTCTTGTTCTGTCGTTTTATTGTTCAATCGCTTGCTTTCCGCAACATGTGGTTTGGGGACAAGTGATGTGGCATAGCAAAATGAAGCAGTGAGGCAACGGTGATTCATTGGGCTACAATGGAAGTTTGGTGGTGACACGGGGTTGAGTTAGTGTCACTATGATGCCATGGCATTGCAAGTGAGGCTGACATGGCTCGGTGATGATGGGCATGAGCTGAAAGGCTTGCCCTTGTGATAGTACAGTAAGACACGGTAACTATGGCAAGACACGATGACGTGTTGAGCTCAATGACGCAACATGGACCCTTGAGCATTCAAGACTTGCTATTATGTCAAGCAAAAAATTGGATGTCACAAATCTTCCCATCTTAAGGAATTTCATCCTCGAAATTGAACGTCCCCTACGTTTCATTGAAAAGGTAAGAATATCATTGTCTCATTTCCTCCTCGTTTTCTCACATCACTTCTTCCTTATCATGGTGTCACCACAAGACTTTGATGAGTGAAATCACTTTTGTTTGAAGGACTTGTTCTTTTCAATCCAATATTTTTCGTTGGTTCTTCCACATACTTCACCTTTTCATCCATTTCGATGTTCTCAATCCAATATGTGAGCAAGGTCAGGCTGATATTTCCTCAGCATCAATACGTGGAAGACATCATGCAAATTCAATAGCTTGGGAGGTAACGTCAATCAATAGGCCAAATCCCCTATCCTTTTGAGGATTTTGAAGGGTCCGATGAATCTCAGGCTCAACTTGTCCTTCTTTCAAAATCTTGATACGCCCTTCAATGGTGATACTTTAAAGAATACGTGATCTCCCACATTAAATTTCAAGGGTCTTTTGCGCTTATTTGTGTAATTTTTTGTCAACTTTGGGCCATCTTAAGTCAATTCCAAATTATCCCTACCACATCCAAGGTAACGTGTATCAATTTTGACCCTGTTAGCTTTCTCTCGCTCACCTCATTCTAACATACAAGAGTTCTATAAGTCCTTCCATACATTACCTCAAATGCTCTACTGGAAACTATTATTATATGCAAATTCTATTAGATGTAGTTTCTCGTCCCAATCACCTTTGAATCACACAAGCCCTTAACATGCCTTCCAATACTTGGATTACTCTTTTTGATTATCAATCTATCTACAGATGAAAGGCAATGCTAAACTAGATTTTGGTCCCTAATGCAGCTTAGAGACTCCGCCAAAAATTTGATGTAAACCTTGAGCCTTAGTCTGAAGTTATGGTCATAAGCACTCCATATGAGTGTACTATTTGCCTTAAATATATTTCTACATATCCATCTATCGAGTAATCCATTCGTATAGCTAGAAAATGGGCATATTTGGTTAGATGATCTATTATCACCCAAATAGAGTTATGACTATTTGATGTTATTAGTAATTCTCATACAAAATCCATTGTTAGGTGTTCTTATTTCCACTCTGCAATGTCCTATAGTCTTAGCATTTCTAAAGGCTTGCGATGTTCTACCTTTACTTCTTGGTAGGTCAAGTACTGAGACACATGCTTAGCAATATCAGCCTTCATCCCATTTTACCAATAATGTTAGTGGAGGTTCCTGTACATTTTCATATTTCTGGGATGAATACTATAATTACTCTTGTGTGCCTCTAATAAGATTTCCTCTCTTATCTCCTCATTGTCAAGCATACATAGGCATCCATGAAATCTTATTATTTCATCGTTACTAACCTAAAAATCCAACTTCTTTCCTTCTAATTCCTTTTCGTGAATTTTTTTTTCCATGATCACAAGATTGAACTGTTGTAATAACTTAATCTTTCGTATGGTTTAAAATTCTATCCTATATGTAGCCATCACACAAATTTGAGCCTAATGATTCCACTTCTCGGCTCAACTAAACACACCATCTAGCCGAATTATAACACCTTCGTTGCCACAAATTCAAGCCTAAAATCATCGAAATTGACACTATTAATAATTCATCTAGCCCAATCCAACCAAGACATCCACTATGCCTTTGTTGCAACATAGATTCAAGCCTAAAGTACGACACCATTCGTTCGATTAAAAGACAATCCATCATTATCTAATTTCCATTGAGTATTCCTCAAGTTCCCAACCTAAAGGATCATCACTTAGATTCCACTATTTTACCTTGGGAAGAGTATGACCACTATCGATCATATCTATTAATTCCACATGACCTTTTTTTTTATACTAATATCATCACCTAAAATTAGAAGTCGACCATCATTGATTAAACCTATTATATAAACATAAGTAATTTCATGACTCATATGACAACTCAAACTCATAACTTCCAGGATCAATCTTTACATCTTGAACACCTCCATATAATGCATCAGTACGTCCAATGAGATCCTCTAATAGGAAATCACAACCTAGGTCAAACGATCATAATTTAATCCTCAAATTCATAACTCACTCTTCATAATTCACATCTTAAGTTTTGTAATCTAATCCACCTATGCCATCAAGAATCAAAGTTTATCCATTAAAACTTGCTATGATAATAACAATTACCTATAACCATCCAAAAGATCATAATTTTCATCAAAGTCTAAAGCTAAGTTCCATCACGCAGGAATTCAAACACTACTAACATCCTCCTAGGTGACCGCATATATGTTTCCTTGAGTTGGTAGCATTTGTGGGTTTCCTTGTGAGAGTGCTTAGCCTGGACATAGTGGCATTGGTCGTGTCGAGCCAACATTCATCTATGTCTTTTCCCGTTGACAGTTCCTCCTCATGTAGTCCTACCATCCACATCCAAAACATCTCCTTAGATCTTCACATGATCTTGATCCATGGTGTTTATGACACTTTTGACATGGATCATTTTGATATGGCACCTGACTCATGGCTTGGCCTTTTTTGATTCCTTCATAGTTTCCAAAATGTTGCTTCTTATAAGAGGGGCCAACTGGTTCTCGAGATGGGTGGGACCTCTTGTCACATCAAGCATAAGTCAATGCCATCTGACATCGAATCATGTTTGTCATTCACTCTCCATTTGTTCTTTCATCAATTCCTATTCCACGAGCCAGGCTTGCTCATAAATTTCATTATAGTCCTTGATATTGAGGGATATAGTTGTTTCTTGATGTCTTGGTTCTTTTTTTGGGTGACCTAGGATCCACCAAGCCCGACTCTCGCTTAGGCTAATCGCCAACCCACAGCCCGTACAGTGCCCGATGCTCCTTGGACCAAGCGTCAATACCTAGCGTCAATACCTGGGGAGAAGCTAGCAAAAAACCTCACCAGCATGACCCCCCACTTAAGACGTGTTAGCAGTTGTGGAGTTTCAACCCTGGGACTTCTGCGATGAAGTATCAAAAGCCGAACCAACTCAACTACCCACTGGTGGATTTCTTGATGTCCGTCCTTAGGCCTTTCAAAAATCTTTTGGCCTTCTCTTCTCAATCTTCAACTAGTCTAGGAGCAGATCTGGAGAGCTCGGAAAATTTGGCTTCATATGATCCACATTAGCTTTTTATGACTCAGTTGGACAAATTCTGTTATTTTCTTATCTTTAGCACAATCAAAGAAATGATTTTTATGGAAAGACCTAACAAATTCATCCCATACCACTGTTATACCGGTCGAGAATATTGTGTCCCTAGAGGCTCTCCACCAATACTTGGCATTTCCCTCCAACTAATACTTTGCTAGAGTTAACTTTTCTATGTCATTGTAGCTCAACAGCTGGAAGATTCTCTCCATTCTGTCAATCCATCGTTCCGCCTCTTCAGGACTTCCCATTTTGGTAAATGTGGTTGTTATTGGGCTTGCCTTTCCATTAGATTCCGTATATTGGCAAGTGCTTATAGAATATCCTCCATCTGGGATTCTGCTCTTGAAGCAATGACTTCCAACCTAAATGAAGAACTTCTTGATCTTACCACATTTCCCTTCAAATTACTAAGCATTACTCAAGTAAACGATTAGTGACTTGGTGTTACTAATCGTATAAACGATGTTGGAACCGCATCAGTAACATATATATGTTACCAACATATACAGGTAACTTATAATCATTACCCACACCTTACGAGTGATAGTCCATCACCCGTTGTCCAAAACAAAACAAAAACATGCATTTTGTGTTTTATCACAAGCGTTCATCCTAACTCCTTCCATCACTAACACACCTTATCACTCCAATCAACCTATGCTCCAATACCAACAAAGCTGTCATTTTCCTAGCACGTCAAGACTAATGTAATAATCCAATTCTTTCCATTTTTTTTTAAGTATGTTGAAGTGTTCTTAGACCAATAATAGCTGCACGTAAACGATCAGTGACTCGATGTTACTAATTGTATAAATGTTGCTAGAACCGCATCAGTAACATATACATGTTATCGAAATATACAAGTAACTTATAATCGTTACCCACACCTTATGAATGATAGTCCATCACGCATTGTCCAAAACAAAACAAACACATGCATTTGGTGTTTTATCACAGGCGTTCGTCCTAACTCCTTCCATCACTAACGCACCTTATCACTCTAATTTATCACTCTAATCAACCTATGCTCTAATACCAACAAAGCTGTCATGTTCGTTGCACGTCAAGACTAATGTAATTATCCAATTCTTTCCATTTTTTTAAGCACGTGGAAACATTTTTAGACCAATAATAGCCCATGACATAGGAAACTCAAAGAACGCACATGAAAATAGAAAACCAGGCAGTTTCATTTCTTTCTTATTTATATGATATTGGTGACCTAGGTTGGGTGCACTAGGGATAAAAATTGCTTCTACTCCAGGCTATACCAAAAGTCCATCAACTATACCATTCCAACCACAATGCCATTTATCTACACGACCCCCTACATGTCCAAGTCCTACTGCTTGGTCTCTTATAAAATGCTATACTTGTCCTACTCGACCCCTTGTCCTACTCAACCCCATTGTCTCCATCACCGTCACCATCTGAGAGTGGGAGTGGTCCCACCAAACACCAGCAGATCCTGGCATAGATGGCAACAAACTCGATTGGCACTGGGCCTAATAGGAGGCCAACATCTGTAGTCAGGATTGCAATGATTTGAAAGGTGACCACAAGGAATCGGGGTCGTTCAACTCTATTTGGCGCCACGTGAAATCAATTAGGGCACCGTAGAGGGTCATCAAGGACACAGGTAGTAAAGGCATATCTACTAGTCTAAAAAATGATAATTTGCCAAAAGTGAGCATAACACTCAGCAAGCAAACTATTACCCAATCTACATTACATATGTCAATAACAACACATGTGAGGGAGTTTAGATATAAAATATATAAATTAATTTAAAATCGACTTGCTTGAGAACATTTTTAAAATCAAGATAGCAAGTGAAAAACATTTTCTCTTAAACCAATAAAGCTCAAATGAAATCTGAAATTGCTAACAATCATAGTTACTATGAATTAGATCTTTCAGGGAACCCCCATTATCCTCTAGGCGTCTCATACCCATCTAGCATCACGAGGACATTTGGGGGAACGGTGTTACACTACCCAGGCATCCTTTGGAAGAACCTAGTTATCCCTCTAGGTATCCTGACTCCCATCCGGGGCATTGTCATCCTAATGACTAACGGTATTCTCAAATCACACACTCGTCCCATGGTGCAACAATTCCATAATTCAATTTAAAACATGTCATCCATTGAGTTAATGTACAGGAATAGTGTAGTGTCTACCATCAACTATCCTTTATAAATCATAGAAATGATTCAAAAAATTTAGTCGGGCAATACCAGCCAAAAGGACAGTTCGCAAAAGGGAGCTTAGGCAAAATCAGCAGAAAAAGGGCAACCCACCTGCTTGTAGAAATCAAGGGCATTTGTAAAGTAAATCAGCTCGAAAAATTACAACACTTTAACACGATGTGGATGAGACTCCAATGAGCGTTTTTCACGAAGAATTCAAAACCTGGTTCAGCTCATACAGGTCCCAATAACTTTATAATTTGGGTCAAAACAAGGCGAATTTTTATGATAAAACAAATCAGAAATTGGACGTTTCGAAAGCCTAAATGAATTCCAAAAATTCTAGGAAAATTATATGTTATAGTCTAAGATGTGCTCTAAAACTTTCATGAGGACACTAGTCCAAATTGTTTATCAAAAATTCTGTAGGTTTGGTAATGGGTTATGCAAACAGATTCGGACCCGTGTAGTTTTTGAAAAATATTGTGCATGTACGAGTCCAAAAAATCTGAAATTAATGTTTGTCGTAAAATAAGGCATAATGTACAACTTTCATGAAGAAAGTCTCTCCAAATTTATACCACAAAAGCTTACATAAAATCAGTAAAATTCTATCTACAATAAATCATCCCGAAAAATGGTCATAACCTCAGATTCATCGATGACTCGTATCAATTAAGTTCAAACCAGCTCACATTTCAACCTTCAGCAATCCCACGACTTATCCGCAGACTCAAGGAACTAGAACTTCAACAACATTTACATTGCACATTTTCCGAAATTGTCGACTAACACAACTAAGCACGAAATTAACCAAGGTGACTAAAACTCAAGGAAATCAACCTCAACCTACAGAAATTAACCTATATAGCAAGTGTTGATGCAGTTCAGGCGAGGTCTCGAAAGCTCAATTGTGGCTGGTTATTCGTCGATCCGCGACGAGTCAATGGGGCAGCTTGAGGACGCAGAGGGGCGTGAGTAGATGGCTAGATGAGATGCATCGCTGGCGATCAAACGATGTGAGGCTATGGCAAAATGAAGAGAACGGAGAGAGAATGAGTTTGTGAAGGTCGGACGAAGATGAAAGTTGGGTGAAGTTGTTGGTGTAAGAAGAAGATGATGAAGTCGTGAGCTCAAAAGGAGGAAGCAAACGCTGGTTTTTTATTCCTATTCCATCACCTTTTGCATGCACCAAATTAGGGTTAAGATGCCACCTTTGAGGTCAATGTGTGTAGTCCATCGTGAAGCCAGCATGAAGAAGAGAAGCATGGCTGAAACCTGGCTGAATTTAATCTTTCACCGCCTTTGAATTTCCTTGATCAAAGGTCTTCATCGAGGCTGCCCCATGAAAAGACAGATCGAGGCAAACGTGGTATACTTGGGGTAAATTTCATTTACCCCTTTAACAATTCAATGAGTGCATTTAACCTGGGATGGCCACATCACTTAGTCTTGTGGCCTTACAAGGAGAAGCCGACTGTGGTTTGGGGACGGGTGAAGTGGCACGGCAGAATGAGGTGGTGACGCGGTAGTGATTCACTAGTTGAGGCGTTGCTACAATGGCGGTCCGATGATGAAGCAGGGTTGAGTTGGCATCGCTGTAATGCAATAGCGTCGCAAGTGAGGCTGAGGCAGCTTGGTGATAACAGGGATGAGCTGAAGGGGCTGTCCTTGCTATAGTGTGATGAGACACGATAGTTGGAGCAAGACACAGTGACGTGTTCAGTTGGCGAGCTCAATTACGTGACATGAACCGTTAAGCATTTGAGACTCACTATTTTGTCAAGTGAAAATCTGAATGTCATAGTAAATAATTTAGCATTTGGTTAATAGTTAATGAATAAAAACCAATTTAGACTTAGGATCATTCTTTTAATAAATAATTAGCTTATTCTAGAATAGTACTATCATCTCTATTAAAATGAGTAGAATTTAAGCTCACCTTAATTTAGGATTAGGATAAGCCTCTAGCATTAAACCTCTGGGGGTTAATTTCTCAAGGCTTATAAAAAAGTAATGCAACATTTTTTGCCCGATTTGATATGGAGTCAAGCTTACAAGGGTTCATGTTGAGGCTCAGAATAAGGCCATACAATATTTTTGGCCCGACAAGTATAGAGTTTTCATTTCCGCACGTTTACTTCGACCTTTCAATGATTGTTGCTTAATTCCCACAATTTGAATGTATTATTTGTTCCTTTTTCTTTCTAGAATGGTTAGGAAAATTTTATGGTCATAATAAATCCTTAAAGAAAATACGCATAGTGACATCAAGGGGCCTTGAGGGTTCATAATTGGTAATAAAAGAATGTGTGATCATTTAGATGAACAATCCCTCCAAGTTAGAGGTACCGAAAGGATGCCAATTAGGTAATTAGCGTAATCAAGTCTCCTAGTAGTCATATGCATTTTAGTGGAGAGGCCAAGTGGCATAGTAGAGAAAAGGGTTCAATCTTCCGAGTTCCATCTTTCCTTTTACTTTTCACTCAAGAAAAGGGGAAGCTCTCATTCCAAGCGACATGTCAAATTATGAAAGTTAATTCAAACTTGTAAATGGGACATCCTTCTTACAAGAAGCACGCAGTCACTTCAACATAACAAAAGAAAACCAAATCAGATGTTTGAGTTGTGGCGACAAGCATGGACCTAAGAAACTGAATCAGCCATTGGCAACCAACATTTTGATTCTGCTAGTCTGAGCTAACATCTGGCACCATGACCTTCGAACAGAGCCTTCATTGGTTTACAATAAGCTTTACCTGATTCATTCGATCAATTACCTGCTTTCATCTCAAGTCATGACTCTATGAGTTGCTCCAGGACTAATTTCACAATGGAGAGAGCGTCGACAGTCACCGCCACCTTCACAGTCAGTTTGTTGGACCATTCTGTGTGTTTTCATCAAAACTATATAACGATGTTTTGGTATAGCTGAGTAGTTAGAACAAGCATACTCAAGAGAAGGAACCTTTACAAGCGTAACATATGAGGACAACTCAATCTCCTATAGTTTAATTTAGAGGCAGTACCTCATCAATACTTCTATTCTTTGAAGAAAAAACATTCTGTCTCTTTGAAGGGTACTTGTGATGCAAATCTGGTTAGTCAATAATAAAGGCAACAAGAAGAAGCATAAGGCTATGACCAGAACCAAAACACTACCAAATTTGACAAATGGTGATGCCGTTTCCGTTTGTTGCACCTTCTCCATATTGAACTTATAGGAATTAACTCTATGACTCCAGACTTTATGCAAACTTTCGAATCCAGAAATGTGCCTTTCACAAGATATTACATTCTGAACTTTATATGAGGTTCAAATAATATCAAGCAGCCTTGATTCATGACATTATGCCCACCATCAACGGTCAACATCATAAATGATTATGTTAAACTAGTAGAACATTTGACCTGAAGGGCCCCAATAATTGAGTCGCGGGATTCTACCTACCTTTGCTGTCTGTTATATAGTATAGTGAGTCCTCTTGTGATACCAGTTGTTTGCACTCTTACCATACCTTCAGTGAAAGCTACAAGTGAAGGGCCAATAACTGCAAGTATTGCTGTTGGATCATGGAGGTAAACTCCAGCATCAAGATGACATATAAGTGTTAAAAATAAATGATGAGAAGATAATAAAAACCATGTCTGGAATCAGATGTTCCAGTAAGCATACCTTTGGTGAAGTATGCTTCACAATGATAGAAAAAATGCACTTCCAAGATTCTGGAGAGAGACTAAGCAAATCTTCCACTTGAGTTAACCAACTGATCTCTATCTGCACCTGTAGAGTCTCAGAAAAGTTCAGATAAAAAACCTGGCAATACAAATCTTATTATCATTTATATAAATAAATATGTAATTGACAATATAAGGATTATTACACAATTTAAATCTTCTATTAAATGCAAAAAGCTTATGGCTGTTGACTTGCCTGACTTTTGGAGAAGAGCCTGGATTACACATCCATTTTTGTTGCACTTAATTAATGAAAAAATGCTGCTTCATAACCCATAGCATATTCTTTGGCCAAGAAAAAGAAAAGGCCATAAGTAAGCGATAAAAGTAAACTTGCAAAACTATGCTGGCCTTTAAGTAAAATGTATTCTTCGGTCAAGTCATCAGAAGAAAACAGCATAGGTTTCTCCAAAATATGCAGATAGGTAACTTTACTTATAACTAGAATGACTAAAGAATCAGTAGAAAATCTTTACCAAAAAAAAAAAAAAGAATCAGTAGAAAATCACTAGCATTATCTATGCATTCTTGATGCTAATCTCTCTTTAAGTCCATCAAAACATGAGCACTATTAGCATCTTTGACTGGGTTACATTTGTTCCTCCAGCCAGAATATTAGCTCCACTAGGAAATACAATTTCTGCAGCATCTGGGTCGCTAAAAATCTGGTCAGCCTGTCAAAGATATACAAGAATGAGAAGGACAGTTGAAGGTCTGGACCTAAGCCATTCAAATAACTTTAGGTTTGAATGGTACGTCTAGCCACCCCCAAGCAGTAAAAAAGACGGAAGTTATTTCAGATAGAACCAGGTATGTCCAACCCAACTTGCACCACCAATATGATGCAACAATTAGCAAAGAAAATTAGGCCACGCAAACTTCTCAGCCATGGTTAATTAGAGGAAAAGAGTGTTTGAGCAAACTTCTAGTAGCTGATTAGGTTTTACATGGCAAATTTTAGATATTCGTCTCTTGGAAGAAAAGGAGATTTACAACTAACATTGGCTTCAGCTACTGGATTCACATTGCCATTCACAGAAATAGCTCCACCAAGAAGCACGATCTCCATGGAAAAGGTTGGATTTTGGAGAAGAGCCTGGATTACACATCCATTTTACAACATATGAATAAGCCCCTCCAAAACAAGTATGGTACATTTTTTACTATCAAGTCAAACAAGCAGGACAAACGATGAAGAAGCTGACCAGTGCAATATTTGTGAGCAGGCCCAATGCAACCACAGTAACTTCCCCTGGATAAAGGTTTGCTTGCTCAATGAGAAAAGCGGCCGCTGACTGTCCCATTGGTTTTCCTTTTGATGGTGGGAAGTTCTGATCGCCAAGTCCATCAGCGCCATGGACAAAAACCACAATTCGAAGCTTTGTACCTTTCTTAAGGAGAAACAATGAGGAAATCAAACAACTGGTGATGTTTCTTTAGAACAAACGATTGGGTTTTAAGTTGTTTAGAAGAGTGCATGAGAATCAGCTCACATTCAGAATGCCATCACAATTTATCAAACTTAAGTATGAGATCTGCAAAGTTACAGTTCAAGAACATCACAAATATGATGTGAAGCATTCAAGAGTTCCGGTAATTATAAAGAAGAACCTGTCGCGACCTCTTTTTTTCGGCGCCCGCAATCGGGTACGAGCGCCTAAGGAGGCTAATGGCTCGGCTGAATTTAATTATGCCCGGACTCTCCCAAGTCCACCAATTTACGACTTTAATAGTCTGAGTTTTTAACCTGTAAATCAATTTTTAAATTGGAGTCATCACTAATCGATTTGGGGTGGGTTGATTAGAAACCCAAGTGAAGTATCGGGAGAAATACTCACTCCTGCGCAACTAGAGAAATTAGGATCGGGGACTTGATTACACTAGTTAATCACTAATGCCCTTTCAGTACCTAATCTTGTTTAAACCCTGAGGTTTTTGGATGTTCGAGGGATTTTCCATGCATTTTTGGGAGGAAAAACATTTTCTCGGTCTTTTTATAATTTTTTGGACACGAAAGGGATTTTTTTTTGGGGATTTTTTTGGTATTTTTGGGAAAATACAAGTCTTTTTGGCTTTTTCTAATTTTTTTTTGGCTTTTTCATGAATTTTTGGCCCTTTTTGGATTTTTGGCATTTTTTGGAAAATATGGAATATTTTTTATTTTTTTGATTTTTTTGGAAAATAAAATATTTTTATCATTTTTTACTATTTTTCGATTTTCTGGAAATTAAAACATTTTTTAATATTTTTGGAAAATAAAATGTTTTTTGGATATTTTTGTTTTTTTTATATTTCGAAAAGAAAATATATTTTTTGCTTTTTTGGAAGATAAATTATTTATTTATTATTAAAATATTATTTTAAAATAAAACCGACCCGGGTCGGATCCACGGGTTGTGTTCGACCCGGGTCGGCGCCCCGAATGAGGACGGGCCCGCGTTGTGGGCCCGACTCGGATTTTTTTTTTGTTTTTGTTTTTTTATTAAAATGACGCCGTGGCCCAAAAGCCCGTTTTCAAAAAGAACCGGGCCGACCCATTGACCCCATTTGGCGAAACCCTACCCAATTCGCCAAACCGGATTTTCGCCGCCCAAAAATCACAGAAACCCTACCCGACTCGCTGACCCGGCTCCGACTCCACGACCCGGCTTCCAACCTCCCTTGGCCTCGCGAAACCCTACCCGACTCGCCGACCCGGCTCCGATTCGGCGACCTAGAAAATTGCAAACCCTAGGGTTTGCAAATCCGCGGCGCCGAGGGAGGAAAACCGAGGCATTACGGCGGCGACGGCGGTGGCGACGGTGACAAACCGGCTACGGGGACGGCGAGGACGAGCAACAACATTGTTGCGCTGGTGTGGTTGGTGGCGACATGGTCCGAGAGGGGGAATGCGACGACGATAACACAATCGACGGCGGTGACGGTTACTGTTACCTGTCCGTGACGGGGTGGCAAATAGTGGCGGTGACAAGGCAACTCGGTTTCCCGATCTAACGCGGCGTTGGCGGACCGATCACGGCAACGGCTTCACAGGTGGGGCACGACAACAAGCCGTCGAAGCAATGGTGCGGGACTGAGGCGAACGGCTGCGGCACGGCGTCCAGCGGCAACAACAGCAGCAAAAAAAACCAAATCTACTGCGTAGATCTCGGCCGGACCCTCCTCAGCCTTGATTCCTCCTCACTCAGGCCAGATCCAAGCCTCCACCGGTCGGATCTGACCTTCTCGAAGTCACTCACCGCCTGCCTTCCCCGAAGTCTCTCGGTGGAAGGTGGGCTGAGCTCGCGACTCAAGCTCTATCCTGCACTCGCCCTTCAACCCTTCCTGATGTCTTTCAGTGAAGGATCTCCGAGCTCGCCACACCCTCCGACGATGCTTGCGGCCACCTATTTATAGGCGAAGGAACTCCGGTCGACGGAGGGGCTCGGTCGCCAGCCTCCGGCTTACCCACCGGTTCCGCTTGGCCGAACCGGTGTCCCATCGAGCTTTCCAGCGAAGCTCGCTCGACATTAATGGCGCCTGATCTTATCCTCTCTGGCCGACGTCGGCCTACTCCCCTCGGCCGTAGGCCGTCCTTCGCGCGCGTCGCCGGCCACTGCGCGTGAGATGCAAACGACTGAGGAAGAAGAAGATAGGAGGAAGAAGAAGAGAGAAAAGGGGCCGGGCCAAGGGTGAAGGAAAATGGGCCATAGGGGCCACCCAGAAGAGAAAGGCGGAAAAAAGGGCGGAAAAAAGGGCTGGGCTTTTGCTTTGCTTTTTTTTTTTTACTGATTTTTTTATTTAAAAAAAGACAAAATAAAAATAAAAGAAACTTAATTTAAAAATAATAATTTAGGTGTCAACAGCTGCCCCTCTTTGAAGGTGAGTTCGCAGAGGTTGCATTCAAAGACAAACATAATACCTAAATTTTGTCTATACATATGCAATAGATTATATGATATTTAGGACCTTAGTGTCCTATGCAGAAAATGAGCAATATAACATTGCATATACTAAGACAGATAAGAAGATACGTGTAGTTACTTACCAGGAGTGAGTGAGATAGGGTGTGAACCCCAAGTTTTGGCAAGTATCAAGGCGTCATCTTACCTGCTGCATGAGGAGATTGCTTTCCCAGGTCCCGAACCATTCTTCGGTCGCCTGTTAAAGCAATAAGTGATTTGTCTAGGACCCGAACCTTTCTTCGGCCGCCTTAACGGGGAATTACTTTTCCAGGACCCGAACCTTTCTTCGGTCGCCTGTTAAAACAATCAATGATTTGTCTAGGACTCGAACCTTTCTTCGGTCGCCTTGACGGGAGATGCACTGACCTTTCTCAGGGCATCTCATTTGTGGGTGCCTGATTTGTATCAAGGACACCGGTTGGAACCTGACCTTTCTCGGGAGGATGCACCGACCTTTCTCAAGGCATCGATTTGTGGGGCGTCTGACTTCTGTCGAAGACACTAGTTGGAACCCGACCTTTCTCAGGGCATCTGTTTTGTGGGGCGTCCGACTTTTGTCGAAGACACCAGTTGGAACCCGACCTTTATCAGGAGGATGCGCCGACCTTTCTCAGGGCATCAATTCTAGGGCGATACCTAGACATTCACAAGCATATCAAAGAGTACCTGGATATTCACAAGTACTAACATGAAGGATGTTTGGGCCTTTGCATGAGTCGAAATGGGTATTTGGCTGACCATAGGCATTGAATGGGTATTTGGATGATCACAATTATGAATTCTTGGGGGATACTTGGACATTCACAAGTATTGAAGGGGTACCTAGACGATCACAGGTATAAACTCTTGGTGCATGGAATATCGAGGACGTACTTGAGATATTCGTGTGGAAATATCAAGGATGTACCTTGGATATTTATGAAGGTCTCTCACCTCCTAGTAATTGGGAATATCGAGGATGTACTTTGGATATTCATGAAGGTCTCTCACCTCCTGGTAGTTGGGAATATCGAGGGCGTACTCACCTCCTGGTAATTAGAAATATCGATGGCGTACCTGGGATATTCGTGAAGGTCTCTCACCTCCTGGATGGTCGCAGGCACTTAAAAGGGGTGGAACACCTGGGTAGGCGCAGGCACACAAAGCAGTGGAATGCTTGAACAGCTACTATTATTTGGGGACAACTTGGGCAAGTTGAGTGTCATGAAAATGAAGTACTTGGACAACAATGCGTACTTGATGATATGGGGATACCTAGACAGCAGTAGGTATTCCAATAGATACTTGGTCAGTCACAAGTATCAATGCTCTAGGACAACTCGAATAGGTCGAGTGTCAGGAAAGGGGAGTATCCGAACGGTGGTCGGTACTCAAAGACAATAGGGATACCTAGACAGCAGTAAGCATCGAAAATCAAGGGACAACTCGAATAGGTCGAGTGTCAAGAAGAGAGTACCTAGACAGTGGTAGGTACCTTAAGACAAATGTGGATAGGGATATGCTTACCTGGCAATATCTTTGCTCTCTGAGAGCATGTCTGCTATTTGCACAATATGCACACATGATTGTATATGCTATAAATTCATGAGTTGAAATGAGATTCGTGCATGATAATTTTGTCAGTTCTGCATCTTTTGATTTCCATTGGGGAAGATTTTGAAAAACAACCTTCATTTAGAATGTAGATGTCTTAAGCATGCCAGATGAGGGACTTTCAGTCTGAAAGGACTTTTCGCTCACTCTCATGGAAAAGGCTATCCTGACCATTGATGCAGGATTCATAAGGACCACACTATCTCACTGTCATCATGTCAGCAGGGGTCTGAGTATTCTCGCAAACAGTACGACTTTACCAATGTGAGAAGTCTTTGTTGAAACTGTGATGAAGACTTGGTTAATAGCTCATCAAATGGGATCATCGAGGTCAAGGCTCACGAACAAAGTGCCGCACGATCATCTCCAGGTTTGCAAGTCAAGAATCCTACGAAAAGAGATAGAATAGTCTTACTCGCACTTCTTCGAGTGATGCTTATAGACATATGAAATCCTACGTTAATTGAAGTGCCCCTAGTCTGAAAAGACTTTTACAATGGGATGTAACGTAGACTTGGCTCGCATGTAAGATGGTGAGAGTTGGTGACTGTCTTGGCATTTGTTACTAGTCTTTCTTGTCAGATAGAGGTTCTATGGACAACAACTTTTCTTGGCTGCATTTTTGACTGGGGGGCATTGGTCTTGCTTTTACCAGGCACACTGCTTTTTTTCATGCCCCTATTTTTACTCCAATTCTTCTTTTATGGGCATTGACCTTGCTCTTACTAGGTACACTGCTTTTTTATGTCCATGTTTTTTTCATTTTTGTCGTTAGAGGAACCAGCCTAGGCAAGTTCAACCAAAGCACCATTATTAGACTGTTGAGTCTTCATCTTCAGTAGGCGCTCTGGGCTATGGCAGTAACTTCTGTTTTGCCTCCATGTGAGGGTGAATTTACAGACTCAATTGAGCTGTACAATAGATACAAATGCGTAAAGAAAGAATTGCTCTTCATGACTCTAGGGCACTTAAATTAATGTGAGTGTTCATATGCAATAAAGACACCCAAAAGGTTGATGCAAGTGCAAGCAAGAAAATTTCTATCTCTCTTCTCACCTTGTGATGCTGTTTTGTCTCCGATCTGCCCCAGTGTGGGGTGGTTCTTGATGAGGATATGAGAGAAGCTTCACCAGTGTATGGGGTTCAATGGGGTGAGCAATGGAATGCCTCTCACTATTTTGGTTATCGTACCATTCGCGAGAGAACTCTTTATCCTGCAACCATGGAATCTTCTGCACTCATCTCACAAGTGTATAGATGGGGGACTGTGTGTAGGATATGGCTTGCCTTTCATCATTCTAATGCGCCTCATCTAGCATGCTCGATTA
Organism: Eucalyptus camaldulensis; assembly: GCA_019915185.1. NCBI lineage: Eukaryota > Viridiplantae > Streptophyta > Magnoliopsida > Myrtales > Myrtaceae > Eucalyptus > Eucalyptus camaldulensis. The sequence goes on from JAHSVA010000005.1 coordinate 20,835,656, forward strand.
ATCTTGTATTCTTCATTTAGCTGTCTATTTTAATAATTCTCAATGGAATCTGTGATTTAGACAGACAAAATCATCATGCAAAAAATCCATATGTAAAAGGCATGCACTATTTTAAATATGATGGAGTTTGGACTCTTCAAAACAAGTGAATGGTTTTGGCTCAAAAAGACCTTCCTTGTAGCTTTAAAGGTCAACAGAATAGTATTGTTAAGCCTTGAACATCAAAAGGGTTATTCACAAAGGGGTGTCAATGGTTGTCCCTATTGATTAGGGATATGACACATGAATGATCATATGGGGTTGGGAATCTAATCGGGCATCTTTGTTTCTTTTTCCTTGCTTGGATCACTTGATTTGCCTTGTTTAACCACTTGATCAGGCTCTTGAATTCCAATGTTTCCTGTCAATATGAGTTCGGAGAGTGAGTGTTAGAAATGATGCCAAATTACCTTTTCCCCAGAGTTTATTTGTGCTGGTTCTTAGGGAAGTTGCTGACGGCCTCTTTTACATTTCAATGCTTTTCTTCTGCTAGCCTTTCCTACTTGTGGCCCCGTATGCATGATTGCTGGTCGTTGATTGATTTTCAATGCTTTTCTTCTGTGGAATTTTTCTTTCTGCTTCTTGCAAGAGCATGTGTCTGGAACAAGAAGTGAGGCTTCCAGATTCTAAGATTATTGACTAGAACATAAGGTTTCTTTTAACCAGACCGGTTCCTGAATGACGCATCCTTTACATCGAGCTGGGCAAAATTGACAGGGATTACTCATACGCGTCTGCTTGGGTAATGTCGATTTGCTCAAGTTATGCCATTGAGTTTGCTTCTTGATTTATGACACTTCCTTAAAGACTGGTCATCACCATTCATTTTTCTCCACACATTTTTTATGATGGTGTAAATACATCACTCATATATAAAGGTGCATAAGCATTTTCATTCTGATAGAGAAGTGCTTGGCAATGCCAGACAATAAACATCTTTCAAGGGTAGTACTTTTTTACAGCATCGGAATTAACTGGTTTGGAGAATTCCCACCCGTCCATTTCAGTCAGAATCAAGGCTCCTCCAGGGAGTATCTTCTTTATTACATAAGGACCCTTGTAATTAGGGGCGAACTTGCCTCCGGGCTCCGGAAAGATTGGCAGCGACTTTCTAAAGACTAGCTCATTTACCTCGAAGTGCTTGGGTCGCACCTTTTGATTGAACGATCGAGCTACCCTTTGCTGGTAACACTGACCATGACAGAGGGCTTTCAGTCGTTTTTCGTCGATCATATTCAATTGCTCAAGCCTTTGTTGTGTCCATTCTTCCTTGGACAATCCTGCTTGGGATAAAATTCGAAAGGAAGGGATTTCTACTTCTACAGGTAAAACCGCCTCCATGCCGTAAACCAAGGAAAAAGGCGTTGCCCCAGTGGAAGTTCGAATCGAAGTACGATACGCTGTTAGTGCGAAGGGTAGCCTCTCATGCCAGTCGCGGTAGTTTTTAGCTGTCTTGGATAGGATTCTCTTGATGTTCTTGTCGACGGCTTCCACAGCTCCATTCATTCGTGGACGATAAGGGGACGAGTTCAGATGTTGGATTTTGAACTCAGAAAACAATTGATCAATCAACTTGTTGTTTAGGTTTGACCCATTGTCAGTGACGATAGCTTCCGGTACGCCATAACGGGCGATTATGTCACGTCTGATGAATTTCATAACGTTTCGTGCAGTTATGCTTGCATAGGATGCAACCTCGATCCATTTTGAGAAGTAGTCGATTGCGACCAAAATGAATCGGTGCCCATTTGATGCATTCGGATTGATTGGGCCAATTACATCAATACCCCACATCGAAAATGGCCACGGCTCAGATAACTGATGCAATTCAGTTGGAGGGACATTTATCTTGTCCCCGTGAATCTGACAACGATGATAGCTTCGCACATGCTGAGCACAATCACTCTCTAAAGGGAACCAATAATAACCCAATCTCATTATTTTCTTGGCCAACATACGTCCATTCATGTGAGGGCCACATACTCCCCCATGTATTTCTTGCATTATTTGTATGGCTTCATTTGCATCCACACACCTTAGCAAGACTGAGTTATATGATCTTTTGTACAAATTTTCACCGCTGACGAAGAACCTCGAAGCCATTTTCATAAGGTATTTTCGATCAGATGGAGTGCTTTCTTTAGGGAATTCCTGCTTCTGGATGTATTTCATGATGTCGTAATACCAGGGTTTCCCGTCGGTTTCTTCAGTTATAGTCATGCAGTGGGCCTGCCTTGTCAAGACTTCAATTTTCAAAGGCTCTACTCTAACCCCTTCGCTACTCGTAACATGGATGATAGTGTTGCTAGTGCATCAGCAAACTGATTACGAATTCTAGGTAGGTATTCAAATGAGATGTCTTGGAATTCTTTTACCAATTCTTCCAAGTAGTCGTGATAAGGCACTAGTTTGGCGTCTCTTGTCTTGTCTCCCACTCGCCCATAGTCTGGAGGATAATTAAGGCGAAGTCACCGAAAACTCTTAGTTTTGACACTTCCATTCCAATAGCCGCTTGTAGGCCGAGGATGCATGCTTCATATTCGGCTATATTGTTGGTGCATGGAAACATCAATTTTGCAGCCACAGGATAATGCTGCCTATTTGGGGATATCAAGACCGCCTTAGTGCCTGAACCTGACAAATTTACAGCTCCGTCAAAGAACATAGTCCATGTGTCCTCTTCTACAGTTGAAATTCGGTCATCTGGGGAATGATCATCGCGTACTTCTTTAGGGCAATCTGCTAACATATCAGCAATCACCCAACCTTTAACTGATTTTTGCGACATCACCTGGATGTCGAATTCTGAGATTAGGATTTGCCATTTGGCCAATTTTCCCACCAAGGCCGGGCAACCAAGCAAATACTTGATTGGGTCATTCTCAGTTACAAGGAATGTCTGGTAATGCAAAGTATACTGTCGGAGTCTGTGCAACACCCATACTAACGCGGCACAGGTCTTTTCTGATTTGGAGTAGTTTTGTTCTGATATTGTGAACTTTTTACTCAAATAGTAAATGGCTCGTTCATTCCCATCATGGGGTCCTTTCCAACATTGCACCTAAGGATTCACTGTTGATGGTAAGGTAGAGGGTCAAAGGGTGTCCTGAAGTCGGGGGTACTAAAACCGGGGGTTTCATCAGGTACCACTTTAAATTTTCAAATGCTAGTCGGCAGTCATCATCCCATTTGATTTGTGCATCTTTCTTGAGAAGTTTAAAGAAAGGTTTTGCAGTTTCAAAAAGCTGGGAAATGAATCACACAATGTAATTTAATCTTCCCAAGAGGCTCCGGACTTCCTTCACAGTCGAGGGAGGAGGCATCTCAAATATCACTTTAGTTTTTGACGGGTCCACTTCTATCCCTTTACAGCTCACAATGAATCCAAGTAATTTGCCAGAAGTTGCCCCGAACACACATTTTGCTGGGTTCAAGCGCAACTTGAACTGGCGAAGTCGATCAAATAATTTTTCTAGAGTCTTCACATGGTCTTCTCCATGTCTGGTTTTGGCGATCATGTCATCAACATATATTTCAATTTCTTTATGCATCATGTCATGGAAAAGGGTGACCATGGCACGTTGGTAGGTTGCTCCAGCGTTTTTCAAGCCAAAAGGCATGACCTTATAGTGAAAAGTTCCCCATGGAGTAATGAATGCCGTCTTTTCCTTGTCTTCCTCCTTCATTTTTATTTGGTTGTATCCTGAGAACCCATCCATGAAAGAGAAAAGTTTGAATCCAGCAGTACTATCCACAAGAACGTCTATGTGAGGTAGTGGGAAATCATCCTTTGGGCTTGCTTTGTTCAAATCGCAGTAGTCGACACAAATCTGGATTCGACCATCTTTCTTCTTCACTGGTACAATGTTTGCCACCCAACTAGGATTTTGCAAGACTTCGAGGAAGCCTACTGCCAGGAGCTTCATTACTTCTTCTTCAATCTTTTTTGATAATTCAGGCTTAGCTCTTCTTAGCCACTGCTTCTTAGGGGTCACATCAGGGTTGGTTGGCAAGCTATGCTCCACGATCATTGGATCAAGGCCTGGCATATCGGCATAAGACCATGCGAATACATCTTGATATCTTTTTAGGAGGGCAATTAAGCTTGCAGCTTCTTCTTCAGGAAGGTTCGCACCAATCTTTATCTCCCTTGGATCTTCTGTGCTGCCTAAATTGACAATGATGGTGTCTTCAGTAGTAGGGGGCCTTGCTTCTTCATGGCGCTTCCAATTCCATTGAATTTCATCGGAATCATCAAAATCATTATCTGAGTCATCAGAATTGTTATCATGGCTACTTACGGTCTATGTAGCACCGACACGCGACACGTGACACGCGACACGACACGACACGACACGCGATACGTCATTTCTAAAAAAGTAGAGAATTCCGACACGTTCCGACACGTTAAATATTAAATAAATATTTTATATATACGTATAATTATTTCAAAAATAAAGAATATAGTCAATTTATTTAAATAAATTTATAATTTTTCATGATAATCATAATTTTTTATTATTCAACATTATTCATTTTTTTTCCTTTTTAAAATCACCCTCCACCCCTTCCCTCCAAAAAAGAAAAGAAAAAAGGGACATCCCGCCCAGGACGAGCATCCCATTTTAATTTGTTTTTGGCTCTTCTAGCACCATCATATTTTACTTTTATTTTTCCTGCTCTTCCTTGAAAACCCAAATGCACGGTACCTCAGTTTTAAATTTTTTTCTGCACTCCTTGGAAACCTAAACCTATCTGCCTCATCCCCCTTTGACTCCTCCTTCACGGCACCCCCTCCTTAGAAAACTAAATCGTAACCTCCTCCTCCTTCTGTGCTCACTGCTCATCCTCCTTGCACGGCACCCATTCTATCTTTTAGAAACCCTTCGAGAGCAGCTTGAAAACTCTCGGAAAATGGCCGCTCCCTCCTCCATTGGCACGATCCTCTTCCTCTCAATCCCTACTCTCTCTTGGTCACCTCGTTGCAGCTGCTCACTGCCTTGCTTCTGGTCCTCTCTCTTTTGCGGTCGTAGCCTTGTCTCCGGTCCTTTATCGCGGCCATCTCGGTCGCCTGGTTCTCTCTTCCTCCAGCCTTCTCTCACCGTCGCGGCCTCACTGCTGCTGCCTCGCCTCCACAGCCTTGCTTCCTCTCCCTCGCCTCATCTTCACCCTCCATCACCAACGATTCACTCTCCCTTCACACTTGCAGATCCGCTCCAGAAACCCAGCCTCTTGCTCGGACACGCTCCGACTCGCGTGTCGAGAAAAGTTGACCACGTGTCGGAAAATCCGACACGTGTTGACCGCGTGTCCGAGCGTGTCCGAGCGTGTCGGACACGCCGACATGTGTCGAACACGACACGGAAGGTTCCCCAGCGTGTCCGTGCTTCATAGCTTTCGGTGCTGGTTTGGACCGTTCCCATACCCTCGCCCACCGCTATATTGTTCTTGTGTCATAGAGTAGATAGGCTAAGGGAACAAATAAGGTTAGTAGCATGCATGCTTCTTTCTTTTGAAAAGGTGATAAATTGTTTTTAAAGATTAAAGACAAGGAAACATGAGGAGACCCGGACCTCAGATTTCTTCTTTCATTTGACGGCTGGCTATCATCAACGGGCCGGTTTGATGTGTCTCCTCATGCCCTCAAAATGCTTTCAACTTTATTTATTAGTAGACGGATTTACAGGGTGATTTCAAAAAATAGTTCCTTGAGCGGAACTGATGTTGAAAACAAGCCAGACATTAAAAAAAAAATATGTACAAGCTCCCACGTAGGGGAGTATGCAGAGGGATTAAAAGGATTCTACTCGAGCGGGTCTGCACCCATTTCCCCTAACGGTCCTTTGTTAATAGCGCCCACGAAGAAGTCTTCATACTAGTTGCCAGCCACGTCTCCTTATGCTCCCGACTTTGTGGATTTCAGATCATCCACGTCTCCCCATCCATTAGGGACAATGTTATGATGATGATCATAGAAACTTTGGGGAATTGAATAATTAACATAGTAGTCAAATTTACCACTTGGTTGGCCCAAAGTGTCTATGATTGCCTCTCCTTTATACGCCTCCTTAGCATGCTTAGGGAACATGGTACAAGTGCTAGGTACCACGACGAGGTGATCATTGCCGAAACACAGCCATGGAGAGCGGAACGTGAATACCCCAGCATCCAAAAGATCTTGAACCTTGTCTCTTAGGATGGTGCAGTCATCTAGCGAGTGTCCTAATTCCCCTGAATGGTAATCACATTGCTTGGAAGTACTCGGGGGTAGGATGGTTCAGTTCTCTGCCGATTAGCCCTTGCTCCAGGAGAATGGGGAAAATAATGGACATTGATTTAGGAAGGGGCGAATATGGCCGAGTGCTTCTTGGGGATAAGGGTAGCCGTGCCCCTTGCCAGGTCGTGTCAGTAGGGTTCTCTTCATTTACCACTAGCTCCTCATTGTGACGAGAACGGAATGCACGGGTAGCTTGAGCGAAGTTTTCTGTCAAATGGTGTACAGTCTCACGTAATTCTTCGACTTGGTGTCGAAGCTGGATGAACGAGAAGTTATCGCATGTCTCTTCTAATTGCTCTTCCTCAATGGCACCTATGAAAATATCCTCGAGCATGGTGGTCATGTCATCTGGCCCCTCCTTTTTTATAAGTGAGGGCCAAGTTGTGTCTTCCTGGATTATGGGCAATTTCACGCTTTCGGGGTTGAACCATTTTGGAGTATCCACTTCCTCTTCCTCATGCATCATCTTGGCTGGGCCTGGGAAAGTTTCCTCGAGACGGGGATATACAAGGCCAACTTTTTTCTTTGCTTTTCTATCTGGGGAATATCCCAAACCAATAGTATAGGGTCTTCTCTGAGCTTCAATAGGTTGACGAATGCCTTGGCCTCTCCCACCAAGCCCTTGTCCTGGAAGGAAACCGTGTCCTACCATGATTTTTCCTACCATGATTGCAGCACTTGATATCTCGGGGACGAGGGGCAAAGTCCCTCGAGTTTCGTGTATAGTAGACACAAGCTCGAACGATTGATAGCTAGCTTCGCTCTTGTCACTAGGTTCAACATAAGGAATGGCCGTCTCGTGGTAGATGCGGTGATCTTCTTCTCCTCAGACCGTGATCAGTTTTCCTCCAACCACGAATTTCACACTTTGGTGGAGGCTTGAAGGTACTGCTCCTGCGACGTGTATCCATGGGCGCCCTAAGAGGAAATTGAATGCAGTGGGGATATCCATCACCTGGAACAAAATTTTGAATACGGTTGGGCCAATTTGAATGTTGAGCTCGATCTCTCCCACTGTTTCCTTCTTTGTTCCATCGAATGCTCGAACAGAAGTCTTCGGTACCTGGATCCATGATCTCTCTATTTTAAGGCAACAGAGTGTCGCTAGTGGACATGTTAAGAGCAGATCCATTGTCAATCAGCACTCGAGCGACGTGAGATGCGTTGCACTTGACTGATATGTAAAGGCCCTTGGTGTGTCCTCTACCCTCCTCAGGAATCTCTTCATCAAAAAATGCCATTTGATCCTTTAGAATGATGGTACTGACAAATTCCTCGAGTTTGTCATGCTCAATAGTTTCAGGGACATGTACTTCACTTAATACTTTCATGAGAGATTTCTGGTGCTTGACAGATGTCTGAAGCAATTCCAGTAGAGAGATCTATGCCAGTGATTTTCGTAACTGTTCCACGACATTATATTCGCTGGCCTTAACTACGGCCAAAAACTCCTTGGCTTCTTCGTCAGTGACGGGCTTAGCAGACTGAGTATTTGCTTGAGCATAGGTTCGCCCAGATCTCGTGACCAAACCAACATCAAGGTCATAAGACCATGGTACCGCATTGTTGTATTTGTATTTGTAAGGTTGGGGAATCTCGATGACTATAACTGTTTCTGTTGTTGATGCTTGAACAATGGCTTCCTTCATTTCAAAGATGCTCTCAGGTGAGGCTGAGTTCTTCTTCTCCTTTTTCGCATTTAGCGCGGCAAATTCTTCCTCCCAGTTGACGAGGACTTGCGATATGGTAGAAACTATGCTGGTGTGGCCGGCGTACACAATTATTCCGGCCTCTATCATTCTTAATACCTTTTTCTCCATTATTGCGAAAGGCGGTATTTCATTGCTCGGATAATACCCGGTTTCTACTAGCCCTCGATAGATGTCGACCATATGTGCATTGACATTTCTGATTTGGCCGGCTTCAGAATTGAATATCATGTGTACTTTATCAGCATGATCAGGGAGTGGATTGCTTTGGACATTCGGCTTCGCGGTTTGGAATGAGAAGGCCTTAGTATCCAGCAGGTTTTGGATTCGATGCTTAAGGACGAAACACTCATCAGTTGAATGGCCTACTTCTCCCATGTGATAGTCACATTTTTTGGACGGGTCATAGCTGGAGAAGCTTTCAACGTTAGGTCGTCTTGGTTCAGTTGAAAGAAGGCTCTTGTTTCGAAGGATTGCTAAAACCTGGGAGGGAGATCCAGGAAGCGGAGTGAATTGTCTTCGGTTGTTGTAGCGCTGGGGTGGACGGCTATTAGTCTGTTGTTGGTCTATGCTCGTCTGAACAGTTGGGGGGTGACCGGTGTTTGCAGTGTAGGTGGCATTAACATCGATGAATGATTCTTTATCTTTTCTCATGTTGAGCCTTCTGCTGACAGGTGCAGGCTCAGTGAACCAGCTATCCCTTAAACCTGTCTCAATCTGCTCTCCCACTGGAATGAGTTGATTGAATGATTCAGCGATTGTAGTTACCATCCGATTGCGGTATTCAAAAGGGAGGGTTTTGATGAACATTTTTCTCAATTCAAAGTCAGTTGGCTCCGGACTGATCTGGGCGGCGAGATTCCTCCATCTAATAGCATATTCTTTGAAGGATTCTTGCTTTTTCTTTTCCGTGCGATCAAGATCCTCGCGAGAAGGGGTAATGTCCATTATGAATTTGTACTATTTGAGGAATGCTTCACTTGCTTCACTCCAAGTCTCGATGAGATTTATGTTCTTTTTGATGTACCATCTCAGGGCGGGACCTATCAGGCTTGACTGGAACAACTGGATCATTAAAGGTTGTTCATTAACGTACTGGGTCATTCGAACCAAGTACATCTGCAAGTGAGCTCTTGGGCAGGTCGTGCCGTCGTACTTCTCAAACTCAGGCATTTTGAATTTTTCCAGCATTTTGACCTTAGAGTAGATGGAGAGGTCTGTTGGAGTAGGATCTTGAAGGCCCTGCAATTGCTTTAGCCTCTCTTCAAGCTTCTAAAGGCGTTTGTCATGCTCAGTCTTAGACAAATTGTTGGGCTTTGCTTTCTCGACTACGATTTGGTGCGTATCCTCCTCCAATTCGGACATGTTATCCTCGGTATCTCTTCCTTGATCACCTCGGGTAGACGATTGCGGTAATAATACTTCGATTGAGGCTGGGGGGGAGCCAATTTACCTTGGATGGAATCTATCTGCTTTGAGAGTTGCTGAAGCACATTGAAGACTTGCTTCATTTCACTTTCCATAATCTCGACACGGCTTGGTACATTTTCTTCGGCCATTCTATCTTTTGGATTTGGCGAATACGACTATGATGTGATTACCTGCATAAAGAAAATGGAGAGAATGTAAGCCAGGAAACGTATGGAACACTGGCCCATGGCAAGGGTCACGTCATTTTTATTTATTAGCAGGAGATTTATACAATGCCAAAATGGCTTTTTACACAAGTCAAAACGACCTTAGATATTAACATTAGGAAACATCAAAAGTCCTGCTGCCCATTTTATATGCGATGGGAAGCTCCAGTCTTGTGAAGCCGCTTGCTTCTTTGTACTAACTTCGATACGTGTCTCTTGCTGGTCTCCAAGCTCTTTTCAAGAGATTCGATTCGCCCTTGCAAGGTAAGTTTATCAACTACATCAGGGATTACTGGTTGCAACTCCTTGGGAATTATATGGTTGAGGATGTAGAATGTTGATGCATGATGAACTTTTTCTTGTTCCTTTAACCTTCTGGGCACGACGATCTTTTCAGTGTGACATCTACTCCATGCGTTCTGAATTATGCGGATTTCCTCCAAGTAGTCGTAGTCCGTACAGGTGAAAAAGATTCGAAACAATCTTGATTTGAGCGGTGGCGGGACTTCTTGAAGGACCTTGTACTGACGAGCCACCCTATATGGATAATATGAGGTAGCTCCGGAGAGGCCCAGCAACGAGATGGAGTTGTAATAATTAAGCGCAAAGCGCGCCTCTCCTGCAATGAACCATTTAGCTCGCCATAGGAATGTCTCAGGGACCGGGTTTTTTGCCAAGTTAATCCATCGAGAATACTCTTCATTGGGAGAATATTTTTCCAAGATTTGAAACTTTTGCAATGGCTGTTTAAACTCATTGATTTCAAATATTTGCATGAGGTGCCCAAATCCTTTGATATGGGAAAAGAACCACATTTGTAAAATTTCTGGAGCGGCCCTCATGATTTTTTCTTTTTGGTCCTTGAAACGATTAAGGGATAAAAACGTTTCGGCTAAAACCATATTCACATATCCTGCTCCAAAAATGACTTGATTTATCACCCATGTGATTGAAGGATCTATAGCATTCTTTCGATGGGGAAAGATAATAAAACCAAAGAATGCTAAGAGGAAGATCTTGGCTTTTTGAGTCATTGACTGTTTTTCAAAGCATTTAGTTAAAGATGATAGCGGAAAAGCATTATTGTTGGCTTGAACAATTTCTCTTACCGAATGATTTTTTAGAAACCGTGATAGACTAACCACAGGGTCAATGCCGATTGTTGACAAGCTCACTTCTCAAGGGCATTCCTATGGCGAGACTGTACTCTTCTAAAGTCGGAGTCAGTTCAAATTTGCCGAACATGAAGGTGGATGTTTCAGGGCACCAGAAATGTGGTAGTGCTTGCATGACCCCAGAGTGGATATTGATTTGGAGCAATGGGAGGAGATGACCGATTCTTGATTTGACGCACTCTTGGCCGAGTTGATCTAACTGCTTCCACCATCTGAGAAGCTCTCCCTTTGGGGTAGGAATGAACTGACTATCAAATCTTCCCATCGCATATAAGGAAGGGAAATACACAACCTGACCCTATTTTGCCATGAGCCAGAAAAGACTAAGTAAAAGTAAAGAAATCACTTTGCTTTTAAATAAAATGGCAAGCACAAAGACATACAGATGGGATGTGCGGCTCGATTTCTAACTCAGAAAGATTGGTGAGATTAAAAGGATATCCGCCCGTCGCAGTCTCGCGTTAGCAGCATACCCTCTTAACCTCGGCTAAGAAATTTGGGGAAAAGAAAGGCGACCTCTACAACGCAATCTCGCGTTCGAGGTCGTATCTTTCTTAACACCATCCTAGAAATCCTATGGCGGCCCAGGTCCGGCGGCCGGGTTGTGTGTGCCATGTTTAGTGTTTAAAATAGTAAAGCATGCATAACAATTTATAATCACAAGATAATATATTTTAAACAAAGATTAAAATAAATTTCTAAGCTTTTGACCTGCATAAGAAAAACCTAAGTTAGTAAAGATATTAAACAAGACATAAAGGCCTAAGTCCTCAAGTCCCCAGCGGAGTCGCCAAGCTGTCGCGACCTCTTTTTTTCGGCGCCCGCAATCGGGTACGAGCGCCTAAGGAGGCTAATGGCTCGGTTGAATTTAATTATGCCCGGACTCTCCCAAATCCACCAATTCACGACTTTAATAGTTTGATTTTTTAACCTGTAAATCAATTTTTAAATTAGAGTCGCCACTAATCGATTTGGGGTGGGTTGATTAGAAACCCAAGTGAAGTATCGGGAGAAATACTCACTCCTGCGCAACCAGAGAAATTAAGATCGGGGACTTGATTACACTAGTTAATCACTAATGCCCTTTCGGTACCTAATCTTGTTTAAACCCTGAGGTTTTTGGATGTTCGAGGGATTTTCTATGCATTTTTGGGAGGAAAAACATTTTCTAGGTCTTTTTATAATTTTTTTGGACACGAAAGGGATTTTTTTTTTTTGGGATTAGACTTGTATTTTTGGGAAAATACAAGTCTTTTTGGCTTTTTCTAAATTTTTTTGGCTTTTTCATGAATTTTTGGCCCTTTTTGGATTTTTGGCATTTTTTGGAAAATATGGAATATTTTTGATATTTTTGATTTTTTTTTGGAAAATAAAATATTTTTATCATTTTTTACTATTTTTCGATTTTCTGGAAATTAAAACATTTTTTAATATTTTTGGAAAATAAAATGTTTTTTGGATATTTTTGTTTTTTTAATATTTCGAAAAGAAAATATATTTTTTGCTTTTTTGGAAGATAAATTATTTATTTATTATTAAAATATTATTTTAAAATAAAAACCGACCCGGGTCGGCGACCCAAACGAGGAAAAAACCCTAGGGTTTGCAAATCCGCGGTGCCAAGGGAGGAAAACCGAGGCATTACGGCAGCGACGGCGGTGGCGACGGTGACAAACCGGCTACGGGGACGGCGAGGACGAGCAACAACATTGTTACGTTGGTGTGGTTGGTGGCGACATGGTCCGAGAGGGGGAATGCGACGGCGATAACGCAATCGACGGCGGTGACGGTTACTATTACCTGTCCGTGACGGGGTGGCAAACGGTGGCGGTGACAGGGCAACTCGGTTTCCCGATCTGGCGCGGCGTCGGCAGATCGATCACGACAACAGCTTCGCAGGTGGGGCATGACAACAAGCCGTCGAAGCAACGGCGTCGGGACTGAGCCGAACGGCTGCGGCACGGCGTCCGGCGGCAACAATAGCAGCAAAAAAAACCAGATCTACTGCGTAGATCTCGGCCGGACCCTCCTCGGCCTTGATTCCTCCTCACTCAGGCCAGATCTGAGCCTCCACCGGCCGGATCTGACCTTCTCGAAGTCACTCGCCGCCTGCCTTCCCTGAAGACTCTCGGTGGAAGGTGGGCTGAGCTCGCGACTCGAGCTCTCTCCTGTGCTCGCCCTTCAACCCTTCCCAATGTCTCTCAGTGAAGGATCTCCGAGCTCGCCACACCCTCCGACGATGCTTGTGGCCACCTATTTATAGGCGAAGGAACCCGGTCGACGGAGGGGCTCGGTCACCGACCTCCGGCTTACTCACCGGTTTCGCTCGGCCGAACCGATGTCCCATCGAGCTTTCCAACGAAGGTCGCTCGGCATTAATGGCGCCTGATCTTATCCTCTCCAGCCGACGTCAGCCTACTCCCCTCGGCCGTAGGCCGTCCTTCGCGCGCGTCGCCGGCCACCGCGCGTGAGATGCAAGCGACTGAGGAAGAAGAAGATAGGAGGAAGAAGAAGAGAGAAAAGGGGCCGGGCCAAGGGTGAAGGAAAATGGGCCATAGGGGCCACGCGGAAGAGAAAGGCAGAAAAAAGGGCTGGGCTTTTGCTTTGCTTTTTTTTTTTACTGATTTTTTTATTTAAAAAAGACAAAATAAAAATAAAAGAAACCTAATTTAAAACAAATAATTTAGGTGTCAACAGAACCAAGAGGTAGCCTTGTGGGGTTTTATCGCTTCATAAAATAAACATTATGTGGTGACAACAAGAGATTCCTTAGTTTAGTGAGCAATGACAAATGAGATATGCCTGCACTAAGAAATAAAATGAGAGGACCCGCAAGCCTCTTCTACCCTCGGAAACCCATTATATATGTCGAATGCACACATGTCCCAACAAAGACACACGGTAACCGGAAATGCATACAAAATCAAGGGTAACTCATATGTGCTAGGGTCGACACTATTCCTAACTCTTCCTGGTTATATCTATGGATTGGGATCCTCTCAATTACTCGACCATACCCATCCCTTCACATCAACCGCAAATGCATCTCAACCACTCATCATTTTGTCCAAGTGACAAGTCACGATTTTAAGACCCTAAATTGAGTCTAAGTGATCAATATTATCCCCTGGACCCTATACCTATCTTACGAAAGCGTGCAATTAGGAAAGTGCATACGGTAATTGTCTCATGGGACCCTTCAGTCAAAGGGATGTCAGTCCGTCCTGCAACCTCCAGCTGCCCCACCAAACGAAAAAATGACACAAGAGAGTGAAGCCAAAACATTTAACCCAAAGAAAATTCATGTTCTTTCAAGATCAATTCTTCATCCAACACCACAAAAGCTCAGCGTGAGTATATGAAATCCCGAAAACCTCCCGCAGTAAATTGTCACACGCTACCAAGTGAACATGCCAAATGCAAGGCATTTCGGGTGGCCGGAGTCGTGTAGACGTTCCCGTATATGGTGGTGAGCCCAAATACCTCCACCTCCGGCCACCGCAACGTGATGAAAATCGCCATGGCGTCGTCTGAATGCGCCGAACCGATTCATGACGGTGAGAACCGAGACATAACCACAATGTAAAATCGGGCAATTCGATGAAAAAATCGAAGCTTTTTGGGGGATTAAATGTTACATACCGATACCGGGGTCGGTCGATGATGATCTTCTTCTTCTTCGTGACCATGTCTTTCAGGGAAGGAGGTTCCCACGATGAACCGGACTTCACCCAATCCACGTGCAAAACGGGAAAACCCTTCTAATCTCTTAAGGAAACACAATTTAAGATCATGTTTATAGTGAAGTCATTAATAATTTTCATGAACAAAAGATAAAAATGGACGAGCATAGATATGAGAGAGAAAAGCTAGACAAGAGAGGGATATTACGATAATATATACAATTATTCCTGTAACATAAAAAGGTAAAATAACTACATTATACTTATCATTGGAGTATAAATGAGGATTAATATCACTAAAAACTCAAACTAATACATCAATGATGAATTTACCCTAAACTAATTTTTTATCATCAAAACTCTAATGATACATTTGTAATAAATTTACTACCAAAAACTCTAAGCCGATACATTTATGACAACTTTAACCTTCATTGCTTTCCATTAAATTAAATTAATACCACAAAAAATCACAAACTAGTAACAATAAAATCCTAAATTAGTGCACAAATCAACTGCCACATGTCATATAACTTAGTAATTGAATGGTAAAACTTGATGGAAACTAAGATAGCGTAAATTCATCATAAATGTATTAATTTGGAATTACAAATTAACTTTGGATAACATAATTCTAGGTTTACCTTTTTGAGGTTTTTCGTGATATTAACCTTATATGTCAAATAAATGATTTATGGAAATTCGTAGATTAAATTATTCTACAGCAATCTATTAGGGAAACATAGAGATGAAAAGATATTAAAATTTATATATATTATTCAACCTCATTACACTACAATCCATGCTCTCTTAGGGTTTCTTGTTTTGAGATTCGTTAAAGATTGTTAGTCGATGTTAGAGTTTGAGGAATAGGCCAAGAAAGTGAGAACGACTTTGTAATTTCTATATATTCAGTCGTATGTTTTTACATTGTAAAAATTCTTACTTATAGTACAATGAATGTCTATTTGAGGAAGAAAATAAAGGAAGATATATTAAATCAAATCCAATCACCGATTAATATAATCTATCAATTATAATGGCTTGCCTAAATTTAAGAGAAATTATCTATAGCTCGAGATTTACTTATGGGAAAAGGGACACATGATTGTTTAGCAAAAAGATAATTTTTGCATTGAGGATGCGGAAAAGAAGGGCCCAAACATTGATGGGAAATGATAACTTTATTATTGGCAGCAACATTACATAATGATTATTTATTCATGGAAAAATGCGATAAATCAAAATTGTTAGGAAAACTGGTCCAAAAATATAACCTTTGCAAAAGAAAACTACCCAAGCCCATCAGTTTGCCAGTCAAAAAGGCTTGAAAGAGACAAGTGTAAGACTTAAAGATAATATGATAGGAATTGTCATCAAAAGCCTTTGATACTGAGATAAGATTGAATTTCGCTAATTATATTAGGGATTTTGTTATCACAAACATGTTATTAGATATTATATCTAAATCCTTATGATATTATTATATAATTAGCTATTTAAAAATTTATTTATTATAATCATTATGACATAAGATATGTATATACATGTATATTGCAATTTGTTATAAAATTTCTATAGCAATTAATCATCAATTATTCATAATTTTATAACATGCAATTATTAATATATTTTTTTGTATTATTAGCAATAATTATAACCGTTATACTTTTAAGGGCAATCGCCTCACTCTAGTATACAATTTTTTTTAAGAAATTAATGTTAAATTTAATTAATTTATATGTATTTTAATTAGCAAATTTTATAATATTACACACAATTTTCAATCTTTCTAGAAATTTTTTTTCTACTGTCAAACAAGCAAAGTTTTTAGATTTTCTGTTAAGCAATAGAGATATTGAAAATTAAAATTTACGAAAAAATAATTATTGCTCACATGACATAAAGTGTGTTTATTACATAAATAAGATTGAAAGTATCCCTTTTCTGAGAAAACATGTAAAAAAAATGTGGGTTCGGGAGGAAAAAAAACCTCCCACGCCTTCACTCACATATCAATTTAGCATTCTTTTGCGTGTATGTTAAGGATTTGTTTGGTAACATGTCTTTTTATTCTTTTGTTCCCCATAACGAAAAAGAATAAAAATTTATATTTGTTCATCAGTTAATTTTTTTTATTCCTTAGAATAAATTAGCAGTCAGAAAATAGATTTAAAAAAAACAAGAAGTAAAAAAACATATATATATATATATATATATATATTGTTCAGGAAACAAAAAGATAAATAAGATCATTTTACATAAACAAATTGAGCTTAACCTAAACCCTACACCCTACACCCTACACCCTACATCCTACACTCTACACCCTAAAATTCAAAAGGTCTATACACATGTTTATGGTAATGCATAAAGATTTACTATCAACATTCTCATATTGTGAGTTAAGAACTAGTGGAACTCTTGTTACCATTTTTAGTAATCATCTTTGACTAATTACAAAATGTTCAATTTTATTCACACATAAATTATTAAATCTCCACTAACGCTTTTATAACTAAATGAAAAAAAAATGGGAATAGAAACTTTTAGGATAATGCCAAACATACTTCTGTTCTTTTTTTGTCCTGTGAGTAGAAATTTTTTTTAATTAGAAACTTATTCATGCAATAAAATATAAAAAACTATTTCTGAACAGAAATATTACTAAATGCATCCTCAATGATTGGATAAGGGTTAAAAGAAATGTTAGTTCACCCAACTAACATGGATCGTTGGATAAGATGAGACCCATTTGATATAAATGTTGATTTGAACTAAGCTGACACAAGCCCCATGCACCTAATACTTGCTTGTGGGGACACGTAGTAATTTTCCACTATGCCATTTGTTTTTCTTTCCTTTTATTAAGAGAAAAACGTTCTATTGTTATATTAAGTCGACAAGACATACATTCTCTAAGAAACAATATATACATAGTGATTGTCCAAGAATGGACTATACATAATAAAATTTTATCTTGCCAAGTCACATATTACATACTTTACCTCTTTTTTTTTAGAAATCTTATTTACATTGTACTTCAGCTTTATTGACTCATTTTCAAAAGTTTAACTTTCACCCGTCGGCCATTTGTTACTTTTTGTCGTGCGACATTTTCATAATTATTCTCTCTCTCTCTCTCTCTCTCTCTCTCTCTCTCTCTCTCTACGATTCCCAACCATAAACGGCCGCCGTACTTATCATCATTCAATAAGCAGCGAAAATGCGGTCCAGCTCCGGTGCCTGCAACGGCGATTCCAAGGAGGAGGAAGAATCAGAACGGTCGGAGCCCTCTACGGCACCTCGACCGCGTCGTTTGCCCCAGCTGAAACAGCTAAGGGCGCATTTGGTAACGATTCTGTTCCCGAGAGCTGATTCTGATCAGAACTGATTCTTTTTTATTCTGTTCCCGGGAACTGATTCTAAGCATTTTAAGTTGTTTGGTAACTGTCCAAAATTTCTGATTCTGGAATAAAATTGTGTTTGGTACCGTATTCATTAATTCTGTTCCAAATCAATTTCTTTTAATTTTTAAATAATTTTTTTTACTTTTTTCCTTTGTTTTCTTTTCTTTTTTTAATTTTTTAATTTTTTTCTTTTCATTTTCCTTTTCATTTTCCTTTTTTTCTTTTCTTTTTCTTTTTTTTTTCCTTTTTTCTTTTCTTTTTCTCATCTTCTTCTTCTTCTTCTGGCCGATCGCTGGACTGGCGACCGGCCAGACAAGGGCCGGCGACCTCACCGGAGCATCGCCGGCCCTCGTCGGCCGAGCCTCACCGGCAGCCAAGCGAGGCTCGCCTAGCCCCGCCGGTGGCCAAGCCGACTTCATCGGGGTCGGGCAAGGCCTGCCAGGCCACCGGCGAGGCTGGGCAAGCCTCGCCGGTGGCCAAGCGAGCCTAACCTGGCCATCGGTGGGGCTGGGCGTCGCGAGGCTCGCCCAGCCCCTGCCCAGTCCCAGCGAGGCCAAGCCTCGTCGGTGGCCAGGCAGGCCTCGCCCGGCCCCACCGAGGCCTCGCCCAGCCCCGGCGAGGCCCGCCTGGCCACCGGCGAGGCTCAGCCGAGCCTCGCCGGTGGCTGGGCAAGCCTCCGGCGAGCTCGCCGAACCTCGCCCTGGTCTGGCGAGCCTTCGGCGAGCTCGCCGGACCGGCGGCGGTGGCGGCGGTCACGAGATGGCCAAAAGTAAACAAAAAAGCTTTCTCGTTATTGTTGGTTAGAACACTCTAAAAAGCGGCCGTTCACTTCAGGGTCCGAAGGAGATGTAGTTGCTTTTACTTTTTTTTCTTTGTCGAGATTGGCTTGGTCTTCAGTGTACCGCACCGAAGCTTGTGGAGCCTATGCGAAGCAAGCGGGTAGAAGATCGAAAAGAATGCATTGGGAAGAAGAAAATTTATTGATTTTGATTCTCAAATTCGTTCCCGAAACAAGAATCAACTTTTTTTTTGTTCTTGATTCTATTCCCAATCTGTTCCCGGGAACAAAAATTTTACCAAACGCGATTCTAGGCTGAAACTGATTCCGGGAACAAAGAATCAGAATTTGGCCCTGTTTGGATGGTTACCAAACGGGCCTAAGCCTCCTCTTGCTTTTCTTCTTCCACTACCTCCATCGAAGCTCCGAAAGGCTATCTCAGGTTCTTTCTCTATCTCTTTTCCACTAAGAATGGTCCCAATAGAACTCTCTTAAAACTTTCGTAAAAGGTCTCACTCTTTTTCTTCATACGAATTTACTCCTAAAATCAAGTAGTAGCCTTCGACAACTCCACGTCTTGAAAAAAGCTGGCTTCACGTTTTTATAAAGTATAAAAAATCAAACCACTGGGATTTGCCTCAGTAGTCACCCATCCAACATGGAAGGGGGGGTGAGGGGTTTAAATCCCTACCTTCTCAGGGAGGGATGGGGTGGGGACGCATAAGTTTCAGAAGTGGGTTTCGACTCCCACACCCTGCAAGAGGTAAAACAAAAGTCTAAGAGTGAGTGTAGAGTAAAAATAGTATATGACTGACAAAAAAAAAAAAAAGAGCATAAAAAATCTCACCTGCCGTATCACTCCATTTTATTGAAACTTTCCTTCCTAGAAATGGACCGTTGAATTGATTGACGTGAGTGAAGAGTCAAATCAAGTGCTTTTGTGACAACGATTGTGTGATGTGCATTAAATCAAGAGCTTTTGTGTGGTCCTTGCTCTCTTAGAAACGAACTCGTTAAACAATCAAACTTAACTCTCAGAAGAAAAACTAAATAGCTATGAAGATTGGCTTTGCAACACGAAATGATGCCTATATATACCGATAGAAGGAGGCATGCCCGCTTATCAGAGCTTCCCTGCATCTCTACCGAATCGATAATGTAGGCGATAAAGAAAAATATCTCCTACGATGTCATCAATCCCTCCTCTTCCTCCCACTAGAAACATAACTAAAGTCGAATTGACGGTCGGCAAATTTTCATCGAAGCATATGGGGGGGATTACTTTCTTAAATATGCTTCTGACTCAAACTCAAAGGTAGCATTTAAGTTATTATTTTTCTTGTATTGCTTGCTGAAATTTTTTCAGTCGTTATGTTATCCGAAAATTAAGAGCATATAAAATGATTATTTTGGATTACCGGGACCATCCCACAGCATTTGATAAATAAAAAGAAGAGAATTTCCAGTTGATTAGAAACTCCATGCTTGTGTTGGTCCCTACATGATTGACAATTTCTATGCTAACAAATGTAAAAAGATTATCTCTACTATAAAACTAGTCTTGATATAAAAAGATAACCGTTGGGTAATTTCGATTCATTTTTACCATAGTCAATCGGGTTTTGGATAATTCTTGCTTTCTTACCAAGTTTTTGTCATTTTCCTCTTCTTTTTATTGGAGAATTCTCGAGGCATTGCTGACGAACAAATTGAGAGACCGAAAGAAGAAGTGAGAAAGATGTTGATAGATGCTATGGATAAGCCTTCACAAAAGTTGAACTCGATTGATCAAATCCAATGCTTAGGAATTGCCTACCATTTCAAAATTGATAGATGAGCAGCTGGAATAAATTCACAAAAGTTATTTCAAATGTGGCGACAACGATGATGACCTATTCATGATGGCTCTTCTCTTTCAATTGTTGTGACAACAAGGTTGTAATATTTCGTGCGGTACGTAATGTTTCAATTCTCAGTAATTGATTATATTGCGAATATTTGTTGCAAATGTTACTTTGATAGTCCATTTCCTTGATTAGAGTGAACAAGTAACATCGCTAACATGGAGTCCGAGACACCTAGAGTACCAAAAATTAGGAAAATAACATTTAAGTGTCAAAATTAGAGCAAAATGAATCAATTAAGTGACGACGACAAGAAAATCCAACTAAAATGCTGACGTAGAGATTTTTCGATGAGCCAAATACAAAACAATGTCGTTTTGCACGATGATATGGGTAAATAATTAATATAAAATTAATTAAATTAAATTTAAAACCAAATTATTTAAGAAGAAGAAGAGGAGGAGGAGGAAAATGAACAGTAGCCGGCAGTTGAGGGCTCAACCCTCGCCGTAGTCGCGGCCTCCCCGCCATCATCAAGAAGGTGGGGGGAGGGTCGACCAAGGTCCCCGAGCCCTAGCTAGAGGCCGGTGACCCTAGCCCACTGGCGACGAGGGCCTGCAAGCCCTCACCCAAATCTAGGGCGAGGGTGACGGTCCTCCCCCAAATCTGGCGACCCTGGGCAAGGGCTCGCAGGCCTTCGCTGCCGATCGGCTAAGGTTGTCAACCCCTTACCAGGGCTCAACAACCCTGATTAACCCTCCCACAACCTTTTCGACGACGACAACGGTGGTGACTAAACCCTCAGCCGCCAACCGATGTTCATCTTTCTCCTTTAAAAAAAATGGTTTTAAATTTTATTTTATTTAACATTAAAATTTGAATTGTGCCAAAATGACATCGTTTTTGTGTTTCTTTGCTGAATCAGCTTTCCAACGAGTCGCGTAAGCGAGCGAAATCGATAAAAAATTTGCCACGTAGGATTTCTGACGAGGATCACCGAATGTGGCACTCGAGTGACCCATTTTTTAGAGAGAAAAAAATGGCACTAAAGTACACTTTCTTAACTTTTAGCACTTAAGTGTCTCATTACTTGGGGTATTCTTTTGCCTACTAACTGTATGATTTACTCTAGTATTGATTTGTTTATTTCTTGACCATTTTCTTCATACAATTTTAACAATGCGCAAGTTCTTCAATTTTCTCACTTTTAAATTTCCATCGTTTCTAATTGATCTAGATATTGAACATCATGTTTTTCATAGCATCTTATAGTAGCATCTTTTCATTAGTCCATTTAGCCATGTAGAAATCTTTAACAAGTATTTATTTGGAGATGCCTTCCACATCACACTCACTAGGTTCGCTTTTGGAGCCTTATGTAATATCATTTAGCAGGAAAGGAATAATATCCTATTCCATGATCGGACTCCTTTCTTGCCGGCTATGAAGAAACACCTTGATAAGGTTGTTAAGGACAAGGCTTTGACGTTCCACCAGGTACCTAATACCCCTACCAACAGGAGATTGTAGCTGAGCTAGAGCCTCAGCCCGTCTATTTTCTCTGATTGAGCCGTGCCTTTGCTTATGTTTTGTTTACCTTTGCCAAGGATGTGCATTGTGTAATTTTCATATTGATGGTTGTTGCTTTGTTTTTTCCTTGTTTTCGTTCCTTGAAGCTCAGCGCCCTTCCACTCTTTTGACTTGTTTGTCATATTGAGTGCATGTTGGTGCCTAGTTACTATTGCTATATAGCGTTTTTGGTTGAAAGTTAATACAAATCTTACCTTACCAAAAAAAAAATATTTAACAAGTTCAAGGACAACGAAGGGAATTTCAAGAAATCTCCTATTCTAATGTGCAGGGACTAGTAAATCTATTTGAAGCTTGCCATCTTAGATGTCATGGCGATGATATTTTGCATGATGCACTTGCTTTATAACTCACCTTGAATCAATCAATACAAGAAAAACAACCCCTAATCTTGCGAAACGAGTGACTCATGCCCTAAACCAATCAATCTTCAAGGGGCTACCAAGGCCAGAGGCAAGTCACTACATTCCACTCTACCAAGAGGATTCTTCGCATAATGAAACCTTGCTCTTCTTGGCTAAACTCGATTTCAACATAGTGCAAGCGCAACACTAAAAGGAACTCGGCAACATTACAAGGTTAACTTTACAATAGCATGTCTAAAGCAACTAGATGTTCTAAGAATACCAAATTGCCATAGATTGATTCGTGCAATTCTAATTATCATAAAGTAAAAATCATTTGTACGTGACAAGGAGTGCTAAACTCTTTGGATCATTGGTCTGAAGTATTTCCTATATATAAACACAAAATTCTATCAAATATGTTTTTGCTTAAACGGGATTTATTGGTAAAGTATAGGTGGTGTAAGGATTTAGATGTAGAGAGGAAGTTCCCATTTGCTAGAGATAGGCTTGTGAAGCTATATTTTTGGATGTGTGGAGTTTTTTTTCAAGCTAGATTATAGAGCTGCTAGAGAGATACTAACCAAAGTAGATGGCATTCTTTTTATTTTCGATGATATCTATGATGTCTATGACACATTGGAAGAACTAGAACTCCTTACAGAAGCAATTGAAAGGTATTGTCATGGTCCGATCCTCGGGCACGTACCCATCCCTCACCTGGTCAATTAAATAGCGACGTCCCAAGACGCATCGCTGACCTATTCGATTTTAAATACATATGCGGAAGTATATAAATAATCCCCAGACAATAAAACAGTAGGATAGGAAAGTAGGACCAAGTTTTTCACAGAAGTCCTTTTTATAAACATACAAATTTATACACGAAAGCCTACAAAAAGGAATCAGCTTTCAACAAAAGAGAAATGTCCTAGGACTAACTAGCTGAACGTGCTCGTCAATTCTCTAGGCTTCCCATCTGAACTTTGGGTCTCGGGTCCCCCACCGCTATCAATTAGGGGCCTGAAAATGGTTATACAATAACCAGTGAGACAATGCCTCAATAAGTTCAACCCCCTAAGACCTTATTAGGAAGCAAATACGCCCTAAGGGCTACCTAAGCACACCACGGGTCAGAGGACTTACCTTGACCTCAGTTCCACCCTGCAAGTCAATATCATTTACAAAGGTCTCAAATCACATCAATCAATCAATTCATAACATCATATCAAATCATTGATTAATTGACTCGGTCGATTACATGTCATCACGACCCTTTCTTGGTTAGCTCATCTCATATTATCCGCTCATATTAGGACTGCTTACTACTAAGCTGATAAATAGATAGTATAGCTCACTTCTGAGATAATTGAGTATATTGCTCTCTGCTAAGTTGTCATATCGCCCTTAAGCTGATACAGTATGCCGACAGTGCTCAACCTAAGATGATAATGCATACTGCTCTCTACTTAGCTGCTATATCACCTGTAGGCTAATATAGTATACCGACATATTCCATCAAAACTAACAAAGTATACTGCTCTCTACTAACCTAACATATCGCCTGTAGGCTAATATAATATACCAATATACTGCTCTCTGCTAAGCTAACATATCGTCCCTAGACTAATATAATATACTATCATAATCATACAACCAATTCAACCTCTTTTATCATTCCCAATAAAATAGCCGTATATAGATACAAGGTCGGCCTTAGCCAAACTGCAAAGTTTTCACTTTTGAACCTCTCACTATTTTCAGTAGTCCTAAAAATAGATTTTTAGCGCTGTAGACTAACGTTCGGTAATTTTCTAGTTAATTACCAAATTTAATTAATTTAGGAATAAAATCCTAAAATCACAATTAAATCAATTCATCACAATTTAGAGCTCAAATAAATAAATAAATTACACCACAATAACTAGCATAAAATTTCAGTCGTTGGCTATTCCAACCTAATTTTCGGAAAATAAATAGTTAATCAAATAATTACGAAAATATTAAATAAATAGCAATAAATCCAACTTATGCCTGTAATGCCTAAATTAGACGCCGAAACAGACCCGGAAAAATTTCAAAGGTTCGTTAAATAAATATTAGAAAGTGTCTACTTGCTAAATACACTAACTAACCACCTAACATACATCGGCAGATAATTAAATTAACTAATCTAATCTACTCTAATCTATCCACCTAAACCATGCTTAATTAATCTAATCAATCCCTAAGCATGATTAACCGACTAAGCGAGGATTAGTGAGTTCAACTCACTTGATTCGCGATCTATCCGGTTCAAAACGTCAAGAACGGAATGAGGACTGACTTTCTTCAAAGTGGGCCAAACTTTTGAGACCCAGAACTACTTCAAAATGGGCCTAGAAGCTATTGGAAATCCACTAATTTGCTCTCTGTTTTGGGGCTAGAAACAATGGAACAGAGGCTGGTTGAGGTGTGCAAGGGTGGCAAAAGCAGCAGCGGTCGACCACAAGTCCAAGCAATGCTGAACAGCAATGGAGGGAGCTTCAGCAGTGGCTTGAGCTGCTCAGGGGAGCTGCTGGAACAAGGCTGGAGTAGGGACAATGGCTTGAGGGAGGCAGAGACACACGGGCAATAGCGGCGCACGAGGGCGACGTCACGACAGTGAACGGTGACGGGCAGTGGCGTGTGGCTGCTCCAACGGTGCTGCTGGCTCCTCTGCGGTTGCTACCATCGAAACAGCAAGGAGGGAGGGAAAAATGGGGCTGGTCGACCAGCAGGGAGGGGGAGAGGAAAGAGAGAGGGAGCAAGGAGTCCACCTTAGTCACATTTTTCCCTTCAAATGTTCCCTTGACCAATCCTCAGCCACCAACTCCTCCTTGGCCTCCATTAAGCCACTAATGCTCATCTTAGGACTCTTGAATTGGTCCAAAACCATAGGCATATAGGGCATACAAATTTTCAACATTTCTCCCTTTTATTGGACACTTGTTGGTCCTCAAATCAATTCAATTTGGCTCATACAAATTCAATTATTGAGTCGATAATCAAATTGGTATTTTTTCTCACCAACTTAACCCACTTGCTTCTCAATTGCGCAATCAAAAACGATCCCTAACTTTTTCTAGACAAAAACAGCCCTAAGACAACTTTTTTTCCAAAAGTCCCGGTTTGTAGAAAAATCTTCTCAGACTGAGTTGACACTCCTAGAATTAATTGTAACATGATAGAACTTTCAATTTCTGAAATCGGACTCAAATTCGCAGTTAATTTCAATCTGGCGCGTTTTTAGTGTAATCTAGGCTATTGAGTAAGTTTTAGAAATTTTTTTAGTGCAAATAACTTGTCGTTGATTTTTTTCAAGCCATAAAGAACCCACTCAACACATTGGTGACTCTCGGTTGTCATGAAAATCTCGAGGATTCAAATACAGATACAAGATACCAAAATGATAGAAAAATCAATCTAATATCGGCCGATGAGAATTTTTCCAATTTAATGATGTCACCTACAATTAGCCACACATCTCAGTCGAATTGATCTATCTCTAATTTCAAATCGATTTTATACTATGCCGTAATGGCATCTAAAGATGAGCATGGTTGAAAAGCCGATTTCTGGTCGAATTCTCAGGTCTATCACAGTAAAATTCCTTAATAGCTTTCCTTAATAATTTAGTTATCTCGATAGTGATCAGCTTTAAGAACAGCCTTACAGGTGCATCGATGAAAACCCCATTTATTCAGTAGAAAACAGGATTGAAAATCTAGGATGTCACAGGTATAGCTTGCACTAGAATGCTTTTCTCAATTTACTAATTTTAAACTTACTTATTCTATCTTTGATTAGCAATTAATGAGGGTCAAGTGTGATATTTTCTAAACTTGACATCAGGTGGGACGTCGATGCGAAACATGGATTGCCAGAGTATATGCAGGAGTTTTACCAGACAATTATCAATCTGTATGGTGAAATCGGCTATGAATTGGAGAGAAAAGGACAAACTTACTGTCTCTTTTATGCAAAAGAAGTGGTAAGCCATTCAATGTTACATCAATCAAATGCAATTTTTACTCTATCCACTTGCAATAGAATATCAAGTCTTTGGAAAGGATGAGAGGCTCCGACGTATTTAAGTCCACCAAATGCATCAAAGTTCGAATATTGACATAGATTTATTTTTTAGAATGAATTTTCGCATGAAAAACCAAGTGAAAGCATACTTTGTCAAAGCCAAATGGTTCAACCAAAACCATGTACCAACAGTGGAGGAGTACATGCCCATTGTTTCCATGTCACTCCTTGAGCGAATTCTCAATCTTACCCGATGTGCCCATATGGTGTATAATGATGAAAAGGATCACTACTCTCATGCTAGAACCAAGTACAAAAAGTTCGTGACTTCACTCCTAGTTAATCCATTGCCAATATGACGAGTTTCATTAGCAAGCAGCCATAGATTGCATTACACTTGATCAGTGCTCTCCTCTAGCTAGAGAGAACACACCCCAACCCCCGTCCATTTTATTGGCAGATTTCAAGTGAATGAAAACAAAGAGTCCGGAAAAAATGTCGCATTGTAATATATTAAGGAAAAAATTTCAATAAGAATTGGAGGTCAGAGTGTTTTCTCAAAAATGATCCACAATGAACATTGTCGTAAATAAGGGCATAAAGTGGCAAATTTAATTTCAAATAAGGGCTCAAGCTTCCTTACTAGTCAAATCTTAATGTAGCGAGGGATATTTTTGTCTATAAGCCTTTTTCTTTCCCTTTCTTTCTTCCTTTCTCTCTCTTTTTCTGTGTTTCTTTTCTTTCTATTTCTTTTTTCTTTCTTCTTGCTTCTACAAAAATGATTCCTAATCCTACCTTTTGTCCCACTTAACGGAGCAATCTACACTCCATGTAACCTAGGCCTAGAGTTTGGCCAAAAATAGAGTCGAAAATTGAAAATGTTAAGAATTTGATGAGAAGCGTAGTCCATCAACAAGCAAGCTAGGTTTCAAATTCCTGATCAACCCAAATCCTTAGAGGTTGTACTTAGATGGTTGCTTTTAGTTGAACAAGTTTGGTACTTCATGCGAAATATAAGTATAGTATTAAGTAGAGGAAAATGGAACTATAAGTGCACAACTTTTATACAACGCTCACTTTAACGTCAAATTTTTTTTTTTGGATCACTTAATTGCCACTTATAGAAAAAATGATTACTTCAATATTAACTCCAATTTTGGCACACTAGAAATCCAACATAATAATATTTTATCATTTTTTCGAATTGACAGGACTCCCTAAAACTCCAACTTGACATGCATAGCATAAATGATATCGCTAAACACAGACCCCACTTTAAAGCACTAATTTGTGGAATAAAGAACCCTAATAGTTACTTTGCTTAGCGTTTGGGCTAGATATGGATAGTGATGATTGAACACTAGATCTAGATGGCATGGTTGGCCATGGATGACAGCTCGTCCACATCAGTACCCTCAACCACAATATTGTTGAATAAATGGTATTAATGGCTCAACATAAGTTCACACATTTCTTCTTCAACCTTCGGCATTAATGGATGATTTAATGGATGCATCCCTTCCACTCTCATGCATTAGTCTTGAAACGGTTTCATGGATAAACTATTTGCTGTGTTAATGGACGCATTAACACATTTATGGACAAATTAAGGGATGGCTGAATTACGGGACTAATTCCTTTATCTTTATACAGCAAATTTTACTCGCATTAAGGGCCGTGTTAATGACGAATCTTCAAGAGTCTCTTTGCACCAGTCCTCAAATAATCTTCACCTTAAGAAAATGATTTTCTTCCAAGTCTTCTTAAATTCATGGTAGAAAGAATCATTTAAAATTTAGAATACCTCTTTGGAAAAACACTCCTCCAAGTGTACTGGTTTCTAGAAGTGTTCAACAGAGTCCTGTTTGTATAGTGTTAATACAAACGAGTCCAAGGTGTTTTATCTTGAGAGGCATAATTTGTGAAGCTGCTTAACACTATTGGTACGAACTAATCGCCTTAAGAAGATTCGGTTAGCTGTACCTCACCTCCTATTTAATTTCCCATAAATTTCATTACAATCAAACAGCTCATTTAGACGAATGCTAGTGGAAAGGTTCATACCTCAGGGCCTAGTGTTATGGCAGTAAATGCTGCGAGCCTTCGGGTCGAGACCATCCGTGGTGGTGTGGGTACAAGTAACTTGACTAACATACCTTGGACTTTTTTTCACAACAATAGAAGCCCAATGGCATATGGTCCAATTTCTGGACGGATGGTTCAATAAGCTTTACCTAGTTTGATGTTAGCACATCCAATAACATCGGAGAAGCCAAAAAAAATTCACTAACGTGGGCTTTAGCAGTGGTAGCATAAGGTGTTCTTCTATTTGACCATGTTAAATCTAGTCAAGTACTTATCAAAGGTGTCCCTGATAATTAGTCTCAATGAGCAAGATGTCACTATCCTTGGGGCGTTGAAGTCTTGGAAACACAAGGACATGTTATACCGAAATTATATCCTTAATTGTTTGGTAAATTTCCTTTATAATGATTATTGTAACATTTGAACTGCTAAACAATTATGAGAGTCCTTAGAAAAAGAAATATAAAATTGAGGATGCAGGCACCAAGAAATTTGTGGCTACTAAATTCCTAGATTTCAAAATGGTGGATTCTAAATTTGTTATGAATCAAGTTTAGGAATTGCAAATAATTTTAAATGATATCTTTGCTGAGGGAATGTTACTTAGTGAGTCATTTTAAGTGGTGGTTATTATTGAGAAGCTGCCTCCAAACTAGTTAAACTTCAAAAATTATTTGAAGCACAAACGAAAAGAGATAAGCCTTGAAGATCTTATTCTACGCCTTAAAATTGAAGAGGATAACAGAAGGAATGCAGACCCTCCTATTGAACCAAAGGCCAACACTGTGGAGTCCTCAAATTCTAAGCAAAATATCAAGAGGAAGAAATCTTTTCAAGGAAAAGACAAGTAGAAGAAACAATCCACAAAATTCCAAGGGGCGTGTTTTATTTGCAATAAGCTTGGCCATTGTGCTAAGGATTGCAAGAAGCGTCCAAACAAAGGCAAAGGTAGTGGTGCAGCCAAGCAGCTGAATCTGACAGAGCATGAAGATAAGGAGAGACTGACTACTATGGTGATGTCTGAGGTATCATCAGTGTTAAAAAATATCGATTGGTAGTTTGACACAGATGCCACAAATCACATTTGTGTGGATAAATACATGTTCTCCTTTTATGAGAAGACTAAAAAAGAAGAGAAGCTCTACATGGCTAACTTTACATTAGCAAAGATTGTTGGGAAAGAAAAAGTGATTTTGAAGTTCACATCTGGCAAATAAATTACCCTGCTAAATGCGCTACATGTACGAAAAATCCGAAACAACCTCATTTCTAGCCCCACACTTGTCAAGAAGGGTTTCTAAATTGTTTTTGAATTTGACAATTTCGTACTTTCTAAATGGGGATGTATGTGGGGAGAGGATACTTGTATAATGATCTGTACAAAGCCAATATTACTGTTATTGATGTAAACTCAAAATTCTTGTACCCAAAGACTATTGATAAAGAAAAGTTTTTAGTTTATATTGTTATGTTTCCTTTTTATGGAACTGTAGATTAGGACATGTAATCTATGGTACAATGAAAAGGATAACAAACTTATGGCTAATTCCAAGGTTTGACTTAGATGCCCATTACAAGTGTGAGACTCGTGTTGAGACTAAGTTTGCTAAGAAATATTTAAAATCGGTTGAAAGAATAAGTGAACCTCTATAACTAATTCATAGTGATTTATGTGATTTAAAGTTTATGCAAAGTAGAGGAGGAAAGAAGTACTTAATCACCTTTTGTGAATGATCATACTTGATTTTGTATTTTTATTTATCAAATAGCAAAAATGAGGTTATGAGCATGTTTATCAAGTATAAAAATGAGGTCAAGAATCAACTTGATAAATGAATCAAAGTGCTCAGATAGAGGAGAAGAATACATTTCTACCAATTCAAAGGAGTTATGTGCTAGCTTGAGGATAATTGTCTAAACCATTACACCTTACTCCACGGTAAAATAGAATTGTTTGATGGAAAAATAGAACTTCAAAGGAAATGGCTAATGCCATGCTCTTAAGTTCGGGTATACCTCAAAACCTGTGGAAGAAGTAGTTCTAACTGCAAACTATATTCTTAATAATATACCCCATAAAAAGACTAGTAAAACTCCCGATATTTTATGGAATGGACGGTTGTCATCCTACAATTTTTTGAAAGTGTGGGGATGCCCAACCAAGATGGCAATTCCTCCTCCTAAACAAACTCGGTTGGGAGCTAAAATAATGGATTGCATATTCATTGATTATGCTTAAAATAGCAACGCATACAGATCTTTGGTTCATAAATTTGAATAATGCGGAAATCCATGTCAATACTATCCTAGAATCAAGAGACGCTATATTTTTTGAGGATATATATCCTATGAAAATAAACCAGGGTGAACCATCTTAGAAGAGGTTTAGAAAATCAGAATCTGAAAATGATTAAGTTGAGATCCAAGAAGCCGAATTTCGTAGGAGCAAGAGATCATGGATTTAAAAATCTTTTGAACCTGACTTTCTAAGATACATGTTAGAAAGTGAACTTCAAACTTTTCAAGAGGCCATGTCAACTCCAAATGCTCCTTACTAGAAATAAATTGTTGACAATAAATTGATTATATCCTAAGCAATCACACTTAGGAATTGATTGGTCTTCCATTAGGAAATAAACCAATTGAATGTAAATGATATTCAAACAAAAGCATAAAGCCGATTGTTCTATAGTAAGTATAAAGCACAACTTGTTGCCAAAGGATTTACATAAAGAGAGGGTTTAGACTACTTTGATACTTATTCACTAGTAACAAGAACAACATCAGTTAGGATGTTGATTGTTATAACTTCACTATACAATTTGCAGATACATTAGATGGATGTGAAAACTATATTCTTAAATAGGGATCTCGATGAGGAGATTTATATAGAACAACTTGAAAGATTCAAGATCAAAGAACAAGAATACAAAGTGGCAGACTTGTTATATCATTATATGGACTTAAAAAAGCTCTTAAACAATGGCATGAGAAGTCTGACCGTGTGATGATCCAACATGGGTTTAAAATCAAAGTGTGACAAATGTGTATATACTAAATCCACGTCAATGATGTGTACTCATTTGTCTATATATTGATAACTTGCTGATTCTTGGAGATAATGTTGAGGTTATCAAAAGTAGCAAAAATGTTCTCAAAAAGAACTTTGAAATGGAAGACTTAGGTGTTGCAGATGTTATACTTAGCATCAAATATTTAAGAAATTATGATGGTCTAGGTTTACACAATCTCATTATATTGAAAAGGTAATTGAGAATTTTTAAGGGTTCAACATCAAAGATTGAAATAATCCCTATCTTCCACATCTAACTTTACAAAAGAATACTAAAGACAATATTAGATAGCTGAAGTACTCTCAAGTAATGGGTAACATCATCTACATCATGAACTACACTAGGCCGAATATTACATACTCAGTGGGAAAACTAAGTAGATATATCGGTACTCCTGATCACGAGCATTGGAATGCTCTATTGAAGAGTGTTAGGTTATCTAAAAAGAACCAAAGACTATGTTCTGCAATATGGCATATAAGCTGTTTTAGAAGGGTATTGTAATGCTAACTGGATTTCAAATTCTAATCAATTGAAATTGACTAGTGAATATGTGTTTATGTTAGGAAGTTTTGTAGTATCTTGGAAATCTTCAAAGTAAACTCTAATAGCATACTCCATGATGGAATAAGAGTTTGTTGCTTTAGATAAAGCTACTAAAGAAGTAGAATGGCATTGACAGTTTTTAAAGGATATTCCTTTGTGGTCAAAACCTATACCTGCAGTATGCATTTATTATGACAATCAAGCAGTGATTGCAAGGGTACATAATGTAATATATATCAGTAAGTCTAGGTGAATTCGTCATAGACATAATACCGTAAGGTAGTTGCTATTGAATAGAATAATTTCTTTGAACTTTATAAAGTTAAAAGAAAATATTGCCGATCCACTAACAAAGGGTTTGTCAAGAGAGCAAGTAAATTGTCCATCAAAGGGAATGGGGTTAAAAACCTTTATTCAATAAAGAGATTCCAAGTTGGAAACCTAACCTAGTGATTGGAGATCCCATGAACTAGGTTCAATAGAACAATGCAAATTTTGGATACTCTACTGTGAACATTGTCCCCCACTCTTATGATGCAAAAGTGATTCCCACATGCATTTTAAGGGTACACTATGCGTTTAATAATTTATATAGCTTGGATTTCAAAATCCTATTAAGGCAATGTAAGATACCTTTGATAGGAATGTACTTCTATGTGTGGGGTTGGCTAACTCTATGAAAATTTTTAAATACTAGATTTCCTAAAGCACACATGAATGCCGAGAGGTTCAAGATCAAAAGAATGAACACAACAGAGAACCAATCTTGATTGAGCAATAGTCTATGTGAGGTCTATTGTCTGGGCTTACATTAACAATTGGTGATTCAAGGCTTAGTCCATCAACTAATTAAGTAAGTCCGATAGGCTTTCACTAAAGAATGTTCAAAGTGAAAGCTACCTATCTTGATGCAATTTATCTCTACACGCACCTATTCGAGTAAAAATAAAATGTTCTGTTGAGCCATTAATGTGGGCGATTGGTGAAATTAATGGTATTAATTGCTCAACATAAGTTCACGTGTTTCTTCTTCAACCTTCAGCATTAATCGACGATTTAATGGATGCATTCCTTCAACTCTCATGCATTAGTCTTGGAACAATTTTATGGACAAATTAGTTGACGCGTTAATGGACGCATTTCTTCAACCCTAAT
The DNA here is from genome assembly GCA_019915185.1 of Eucalyptus camaldulensis. Taxonomy (NCBI): domain Eukaryota; kingdom Viridiplantae; phylum Streptophyta; class Magnoliopsida; order Myrtales; family Myrtaceae; genus Eucalyptus; species Eucalyptus camaldulensis. The sequence goes on from JAHSVA010000005.1 coordinate 20,869,055, forward strand.
GCACTAGTTTTGTGACGCATTTATGGATGAATTATTGAATGGACGCATTAAGGGAAAAATTCCTTCATCTTCATGCAGCAAATTTTACTCACATTAAGGGATGTGTTAATGACAGATCTTCAAGAGTCTCTTCGCAATAGTGCTTAGATAATTTTCGACCTACAAAAATGATGGGATAAGAACGCTTCAAGTGCCAAAAGTTGGCACAAAGGGACACTTAAGTGCCAAAAGTTACAAAAGTGACACTTAAGTGCCACTTTGTAAGAAAAGTGGGACACCTGAGTGCCACCTCCGGCGAAGGCAGCCGGAAATCATACGTGGCAATTAAATATGATTATTTCTTGTCGAGGTGGCTCGCCGGAGAGTTGAGTCAGCTCTAATTCACCCAAAACGACGTCGTCTCCTCAGGTTGGCCAAAATGGAGCCCTTAAATCAACCAAAACGACATCGTCTCCCCCATTGCCCCAAATCTAAAACCCTAAATCAGGCAAATTGCCATTGGAGCGTTGGAGCCCTAATCCCGAACCCTAACTCGATTTGCCCCAAATTCTACGGTTGGATATTAAGAATGAAGAGCAGGACTTTCAGCAGCGACTCAAATTTCTCTCGCCAAAGCGAAGGAGAAGGCGAGCATTTCTGTTTTTGTGGGTTACCAAGTCCAAGAAGAACATCGTGGATGCGAAGGAATCCTGGGAGAAGATTCTATGGATGTGCCCAATACAGAGAAGGGTCGAAGTGCAAATATTTCGAATGGGTTGATGCGAAATTCTCTCACCGAGCCACAGAGGTGATATTGGACCTACTTGATGGATGTCATCAACCTCCATCTACACCTGTGGACGATTTGGACGAGGTTGACTCAATGCAAGCTCAAGAATCTTCTGCTAACCATTTGAAGAATGAAGTTTCAAAGATGAATATTGAACGAAAGTGTTACCAAGCGTTTATTGTGTTGCTGTTTTTTTGTCTATCCTATTTTATGATGAAATGTAAAGTATTGGAAAATGAAAAGAAGTTTCTCCGACTGCCATAGTTGTAAATGAGGTCAAGGAAAGGGAATGAATGAATAAATGAGATGCTGTTTGAATGAATGAGATGCTATTTGTACTATATTTTTGCTTATTCTCAAATATAAATCGGTGATGATGGAATGTATATTGGGTGGATGTGTTGTGGTGACTTATTTTCTTCAACTTAATGTAAACCAGTAGCAATGAATCGAATGGAGTTGGCATAATTTGAACATTCGTATATATAAACCAGCAGCTTCTCTGGTTTGCTGCAAATCACCATTTACATAGGACAAACATGAGTGATTACTCGAGTGCTATAAGTTGTATATAGTGATCACTTAAGTGCCAGTCATGATTAAAAAAAAGTCATTTAAGTGTCAAGTTAGTATCAAAAGTGATCACTTAAGTGCCATTTGTGATTAAAAGTGAACACTTAAGTGCCGAGTTTTTTAGAATGTGATCAGTTAAGTGTCAATTTTATTTGTACGTTTCATCTATAAACTACACCAGCCATCAGCTGCTATCAGCCACCACGATCACCCACCACTGGCCACCATCGGCCTCTAGCCATCACCACCAACCACATCAAGCATTCCAGGCATCCACTTGAGCCATTACTATGCTGCTGGTATTCTGCAGTGCAGAAGTTCCTAGTGCCTTACATCAGCTTGCACCAACACTACCTGGAGCAAGATGTGTGCAAGATGTGCATATTGCACACTTACATCTTGCACCAAGTGCAACACAAACCCTTAGCCCCCAACCCCTATAATAGACCCACCAGCCTATCAGTAGGCATCGGCACCAACATCTTAGCTACCACACCAGCACGTAGCCACCACCATAAACCCACCATTAGCAGCCACTGTCAGTGGTGGGTCGTGGGTTTGTTGCAAAAGGGGTTCATGCAAACTATACTAGTTACAGCAAAAGGCCCCAACCCAATCCACATAGTGGACCCACCACCATCAAGTTTCGCTAACCGCCACTATCAGCCACACAAGCACCCTAGTCACCACCACAGATCCACCACCAGAAGCAGAAAGCAATAAGTAAAAGTAAAAACAAAATACAGAAAATGAAAAAGGCACCAAAGATGACAAGCAACAAAATCATTTCATTGATATTGAAATGAAGTCTCACAAAGTCGATGACAAACTATTTAAAAGAAAACATCCACAGTAAAACAATTGACTCGTCAGCCCCACAAACCATATCCCATCCCATTTCATTAATCAATATGCACAATGCCTCCTGTTCGTGCTCCTTTCACTTGATTCATAATCCTTGTGCTTTTTCTAACTGGACGTGAGGTTTCTTCTTCAACTGTCTCAGGATGCATTGATTTTGATGGAGGTGCAATTGTCCTAGGCTGAGCTGATTGAGAAGGAGCTGGAGCTGCAACTATCGTAGGCCGAACTGATTCAGATGGACCTGTAACTGGGTTTTTCTTACTCTTCTTTCTTGTTGGCGCAACCAATGTCTTCTTCTTTTTTGTTGGTGCAGCCATTGATTCTTGAGTTTGGCCTTGAGAGATAAGAACCTCTGAACTTCTCCCAGGCTTCAAAAAGAAAACTCAATTATTAACAAAAGTTTGCACCATAAATTAAATTAAATACAGCCTAGTAAGCTTGTAAAACTTACATTAAGAATAACTGTTCCAGAACGCTCATCTGTATAAAGCCCATAACCACACTGTTTTAGCCTCTTTCCAAGAGCTCCTCTTGTTCGAAGGGGAACGTCAGTTTCAGGTACTTGTGATTGATTAGCCCTTCTTCTCGCATGTGATTTCTTGGGCTCTTGTTGTGGCTGTTTAGCTACAGCAGGGGCTTCTTCTGGGCATTCGAATGTTAGACGTCTTGTAGATGGCCTTCTTGTAGGTGGCTCATGATTTGGCTTTCTTTTGGTTGTTTTTCTATTTAGCCCTTCAGCTTCAATGACACCTTATGTTGGCTTTTGTGGTGGCCCTTGTGATGACCCTTCTAGTGGCCTTTGTGGTGACCTTGGTGATGGATCTTGTGGTGACCTTTCAGTTGGGCCCTTTGTTGACAGCTGAGCTCTAGCTTGCCTTCTTCAAACCTGAGAAAAAGACAAATGATATCATAAATATAAACATCAGGCCATTGTAAAGGAAAACTAAACACAAATTATTTAGGTTACCGGGTATTTTTTTCTCTACTTCTGCTGAAGAACAGTCGACTTAACTGGCCCTCCAGTTGCTTCGGCCAATCCTTGAGCTGGCTGTCTACCTGGCCTTGTTTGAATAGACCCTTCAGTTTCAGGTATAGCAAGGGTTTCGACCAATTCTTCACGTGTCATTCTCCTGACCTGACAAAGACAAAAACATTATGTCAATTAGTTGTACATATCTGTTTATACAAACCATAAAACAACATAAACACAATTGTCATGACTTACTGGGTTTATTGTTGTCGACTGAAGAACAAACGACTCACTTCGCATTTCTATTTGTTCTTCTCCAATTGTCCCTTCACTAGGTCCTTCGACTAGCCTCAACTGTTCCTGCTGCTTCCTTAATTGACAGCCTTTAGTATTGTGCCCTGCTATGTGGCAAAAAGAGCACTTCATCTTTACACCTATCCTACTCATCCTACGTTGACTTGAGACCTCTCCTTCTGCCATTCTTCGTTTTCGCTTTGGTCTTCCCATTCTCTTCTTTAGTGGCAAAGGTTAAGGTGCTTCATGATCTGTTGGCTCCCAGAACTTGGTACCTCTGATTGGCTGCAACATGCACTAGTACGAAGCAAGATATCTCGGTTTCTTGTACCAATCATCAAGGTAGTCTTCTGTGTTGTGGCCCTTCAATTGAATGGCACATATGGCATGTGCACAAGGAATTCCACTTACTTGCCATGCTCCACATGAACACTTCCTTGTACCTAAATGGACAACATACTTATCAGAGCCCTTCATTATCTCATATCCTTCATCCCCATTCCAAATGGGATGACAATACCTACTCGTAGCCAAGTTCTCATCCAATTTTTTAGCAATCCTAGGACCACATTGCCTAGTCCAGTTTGCAGCCTCATCCCTTTGTTTGTGCAACCGAGTCATAACCATAACCCTTATGTCTTCAAGCATCGAGATAATTGGTTTGCATCTGGCATCTATTATCCTCCCATTGAATGATTCGCAAATGTTGTTATTTATGTTATCGCACTTGAATTCCTCACTGAAGAACGCCCTACACCAATACTTTGGTTCTGTTTGGAATAGTGCATCATAACCTTCCCTTGTCAATTGAAGCAGTTCTTCTTTGGCCATCCTAAAATCAGCCATATTCGTGCTCTTTGCTAGCTGCCAAAATTTGAACTGCAGCTTATCCCCTTTATAGTTCTTTCCCCAATTTTCATATATGTGCCGCGCACACATTCGATGCTCGGCATAAGGCAACAACTCAGCTATTGCTGGAACCAGTCCCTGCAATAATTCAAAAAAAGAAAAGAAATGTAAGCAAATGACATGTTCATATCAACAAGCAAACAATTGACCAAATCTTTCAAAGAGTACCTTCTGTTGGTCACTCATGAACGCCCACCCTGCACCATTTGTTATCTCCAAATCAGCCATCAAATTTTTTAGGAACCAGGATCAATTGTCCTTGTTCTCTACCTTTACAACAGCCCAAGCCAGTGGAAACATCTGGTTGTTTGCATCTATTCCAATTGCAGCCAATAATTCTCCCTTGCACAAGCCCTTCAAAAAACACCCATCCAATCCTATAATCCGTCTACAACCAGATAAAAATCCTCGTTTGCATGCATCGAAGCAAACATAGAACTTATCAAACTTGGTCCCAATATCAGGAAGTGGTCTCTCCACAACCTCTACATACACTCTACTTGAAGGATTTTGCAGCCTACACTCCCAAGCATAATCCCACACCTGTCCATATTTGCTGTTGTATTGATCAATGAGTATCTTCATCACCTTTTGCTTCGTTCTTTTGCATTGATTCCTGCTTATATTGATGCCAACCTGCTCCTTCACCAGCAACCTAAACTGAGTACTATTCATCTGAGGCATCATCTTAATCATATTAAAGAAGTGCTTGCACAACCATGCACTTGTTACCCTTTTATTTTCAAAATTAATGGAACAAGTATGTTCCTCTTTGTACGCTCTAATCTGGAAAGATCCACTTCTCCTAACAAATGCACCATAGATCCTCCATGGACAATTTTGCTGCGAACACTTAGCTCTTACAAAGGCCTTAGTGTTTCTAATGAAGTCAATGCTCCTCTGTGCAGCAATGGAGTTCTTCAGTATAGCTTCCCTAAATTGTTTTGCATCTTGAAATTTCATACCTACCGACAAAGTAGGAGAGGCAACGGATGGATCATAAGAAGGAAACTTACTTTTCCTTCTCCTTGTATGCACAACTCCATCTTCTTCAAGCTCATCCTGGGAAGTAACATTCTCAAGGCTTTCTTCATAATCAATCTCCTCACCAATGGCAACAGCATCTACAGGGCCTTCGGCTCTATTTGGAACTTCATCAACTACCTGCAAAGCTGCAAATTTATTTGTCAAAAAATTCCTTTGCCTTTTTCTTGACTGTACAAGCTCCTCGTCGTCGTTATCAGTTGTGAAATTTGCAGTAGGCAACCCTTCATCATCATCATCACTTGATTCAGCTACTTCCCAATCTAATCCAGTGATTGTGACATCACCTATGTCATCATCACTATGGTGAACTGCATCTGCGCTCCTCTCCTCTCCATCATGTCTATCTTGCCTTTCTTCGACCCTAACCTCAGTACTACCTTGAATACCATTTCCTTCTTGTTCTATTTGGGCACTTTCTTCATCATCATCTTCATCCTCACTTTCATTGTACTCAACATATATTTTTACCTCTTCACCATTAAGATAATGGTATAGAATATCCCTAAAGCCGTTATCGTTTTCTAAGGTTCGCAAACCATCTCTTAAACCTTTCCCAGGAATACAATACAGCAACTTCTGAACTTTACAAGGCAAATAAGTTAGTATATCCCTAACAAATCCTATATAAGATGCCTCTTAATGTCGACAAAAATGGTGCCCTCATTTCCACCCTCATACTCCCACTCATCCTCCCCAATTACAAATTCCCCAGCATAGCAAACTATGACAGCGACATAATCCTTGGCATGAGCCATTTCTGCACCAACAACAAGACAAAGAATAATTAGTTTTAGGACCACATCCACAAAGAACAATAGACAATCGCACAAGGGAGTCCCCCCACTCTCATAGACTTTATTAAACAGGTCCCCACACTGACAATAGGCCCCTATATGACAGCCAAAAAAGAGGTCGACACTTTAATAATTTACCTTCCCTTCCTCTACAATATTAATAAAAAACAGAGGCCCCCACACTGAGAATATGCCCCTTCATGACAGCTAAGAGGTCGCCACTTTAATTATTTGCCTTGCCTTCCATTCCCTTAAAATATAAACCAAAAACAGAGGTCCCCACAACAAGCACAGCCCAAGCAATTTTGTCTAATATCTTTTGCTGAACTAAACCTGCGATATGAGAATGTACATCCACTTAATCAAATCTATTTTTCCTGTGAAAACACATAGAATTTCATTAAAGCAAGCTTGATGTAAACTTATAGGGTAAAAGTTTTGTTTCTCATCCAGCCAAGAGGAGAAATCATACCCTAATCTATAATGTTTGGCCATTAATATATTGTGTCAAGAGGTCATTACACAATCCAAGCCCTAAATTTATCCATTGCACAGTAGACTAATACTACATGTCAAAAGAGCTCATAGTTTATAAACTTTAAAATGAGGTACTTACATGTGGTTTCAAATTTGTCCCTTGCAGGTAAATGAACTTATATAAAGTATCAAAACAAATTTTGCACTCCTCAATGCCCTGCATATATGTCGACTATCTGATTAGAAACAACAATCAGGAAAGAAGACTAAAAGAACGAAAAGATCGGAATCAAATGAACAAAAGCAGATTGATAGCAAAGTTGCGTGCTCTTTGCAGAGCACTTAAAGGCCATTATTCCAGCCACCTGATTCAATAACTTTTCACTCAAACACATTAGTTCCTAGTTCCACATTAGTCAATATTTTGTCTCACTCGAGCCTTGACTGCATAAATCATCGACTGAGGCAAGCATCTCCACACAAGGGAGTAACCAAACAGAGCGCGCGCATTTCAACAGCATTTCCATCGTAGCCTTAATAAAATAATCGAGCAAGCCCTAATAAAATAATCGAGCCCTAATTTCATCACGAGGGAGGGGGAAAAGGGGCCCAACCTAGAGGAGTGACGATGGTGAGCAGGGATGACGACCAACGATGCTAAGTGGCTACGACAACCAACAACGGCGACCGATGACCACCTATGGGCGTGAACGGCGACAGAGAGAAGGGCGGCGACGGCGTGAACGACGATGGAGAGAAGGGCGGCGACGACTGAGATCTAATGTGAACGCAGATGGGAAGGAACAGCGACGGCTAGGTGTGCTTAAGCCAAAATGACCTAAACGACGTCGTTTAACACCAACAAAAAACGATGTCGTTTAGGTCAGCTCACTCAGTGTGGGTGGACGACGTCGTTTTGTCGTCCACGTGGGTTTTTTTCTTTAAACATTTGCCACCTCAGTAAAAGAAGTCGCCGGGAAATGCCACGTATGCAATTTGGCCGGATTTTAGCCGGATTGGCACTCAAGTGATCCATTTTGCTCCGATTTTGGCACTTAAGTGTACCTTTCCTAACTTTTGGCACTTAAGTGTCCCTTTGTGCCAACTTTTGGCACTCCAGGGGTCCGTGTCCCCAAAAATGATTATCTTTTGAGTCTTCTTTAATTCGCAATAGATAGTCATTCAAAAATTAGAATTCCTCTTTAGAAAAGCACTCCTCCAAGTGTGCCGGTTTCTAGAAATGTTCAACAAAGTTCTGTTTGTGTAGTGTTAATACAAATGGTTTCAAGTGTTGTCACTTGAGAGGCATAGTTTGTAAAGTTGTTTAACACCGTTGGTAGAAAAAAATTCAATTAGCCATATCTCACCTCCCTTTTAATTTCATATCAATTTTATTACAATCAAACAGCTTTGTATTTGAGTTGTGATTCAAAATCTTTATATGTAAAGATTATATAAATATTGACTTAATCATTATTATATTATTGTTATCATTTGCTCAAATTTGTTTTTTCTGGTTCTAACAAACAGAATTGCATATATATTTTTTTATTTTCAATTTGTGAATATTATTTTTTAACAAATAGTGCCCTTAGCCACAAATTATCCAGAAGGGAGAGAGAGTATCAATACTCGGAGAATTGAAAGTGGCGGAGACAAAGAATCTGCGGCGGGCCAAGAACGTGAAACTTCGACAACACTTGTGATTGAACAGGACGTGAGCAGTATTTAGACAAGAAAAGAAAGGATGATTATAGAAGAGAGACTTGGGAAGAGAGAAGAAATAGGGAGTGCGGTGGTAGGAGAGCCGAGCTTGAGAGAGGCAGTGCAATGACAAAGCCACCATTGCCTGACACTCTAGAAGGATAAATTTATCAGTCCCAATTGCATTTGCACAAGCAATGGAAGCATCTAAATCGAGAATAGAAGAAGAGGATGACAATGAAAAAGAGAGCAAATTAACGTCTTTAGCGATTACTCGCGCTTTATCTAGCAGTGGCAAGTGAAAATTACTTATACAGATTTGGCAAGCTTCCAAAGCCAAAAACTTGTCTGCGGCGACAATGAGTCTAGATTTGGAATTCAACCAACCCAAACTCGGAGGCATCGGTCTAGATAGAAAGGACAATGGAAGGGCGGCTTGACTTGGATCGGTTGCAGTGTTTACCTTTATACAGCACCAGCAACTCTGTCACTATGACAAAGTGACGCAAGGAGGCATGGAGGTTGGTGACCATGTCCTAAGTAGCATCAATATTAACACGCAACACGACAAGACATGACACAACATGCCGGCAAGTCATTTCTTAAAAAATAGAGAATTTCGGCACATTGTATATTTAATGTTATATATACATGATAAATTATCATTTTTACGGTTATTTTAATCAAATTATTTTAATTCAAATTCACGAATAAATAAATAATAAAAGAGCCTAGTATGAATTTACACTAAAAATATTAATCCATCATTTGTTAATATAATTGATTATATTAATTTGACAAATTCAACTCCATTCTAATAATTAATGACATTTGAAGGAAAAAAATAAGCAATCTACATTCTAGACTTGCATGTTAGAGCATATTGGAAGAGATGAAGAAAACAAACTTGGAAAGTGAATTATGTGTCACGGGAAGTGAGAATCAAAAGAAAAGAGAAGACTAGATTTTTCTTCTTTCCTCATTTATTATTTTTACATATTTACATTTTGACTCATTATTTATTGAAAATTAATTGACCCCGAGCATGTCGAAATTAAGCGTCAAAATTCTGAACTCAAGTGTCAAAGCGTGTCAAGAGAGTTGTCCAGGTGTCAAATTTTCTAACAAGTGCCGATCAAGTGTTGAAGAGTATGAAAGAGTGTCGGACACATGTTGTAGTGTTCGACAAGACACGAAAGCTCCTCAAGAGTGTCGATGCTTCATAGACAACGGCTATAGATGGACAAGAAGAGAGAGAAAATAGGTTGAATAACCGCATTGGATATTCTTTTTCTAAAAAGTCACATTAGAATAGATATTTAATCAAATAGTCACATTATTTATATTTTTAAAAAAATCACGTAGACATTAACATCTAAAAAAAAAAATCACATTTGATTTTTGTGCTGAATTTTGTCACTAAAGGCACTAAAGTAATTGTTTTTTTTTTCTGATTTGGAACTTAATGGTACATTTAGTAACCATTCTATTCCTAAGAACAATTTTCGCTCAGAAATGATTGTTTTTTATTCTATTCTCAGGAATAATTTCTAAGCATTTGAAGAAATTTGGTAAAACCCTTCAAATTTCTAGTCCAAACCATTTTCTTTTAATCTTTTAATAATTTTATTAATTTTTTCTTTTTTTCCTTTTTTTTCTTTTCCTTTTCCCTCTTCGTCTTCTCCCTCCTAGTTGATGATCAACTAGACGAGGGTCGGCGACCTTGCTAAAATGTCACTAGGCCTTGGCGACTTGAACCACGCCAAGCCTCACCCAAATCTGGTTAGGCTCAGACCCACCGAGCTACCGCTAGGTCAGCATCGCCCAACAAAGGCAAGGCTGACCTAGAGGTCTTGTCAACTTATAGGTGGCTCGGCGATGCTAAGCCTTCGCCCAACCAAAAGGAAGGAGAAGAAAAGGAAATAGAATAAGAGAAAAAGAAAAGAAGAAAAATTAGACTTGATTCTAGCATTATTCCCAAAAGTAAGAAGCAACTTCTTTCTACTTTTTTATTTTATTCCTAATCTATTCCTGAGAACAAAAAAAAAAAGATTTTTGTTCCCGAGAACAAAAAATTTACCAAATGAATTTATGTTCTTTTTATATTCTAGAGAACAAAAGAATAAAATTGGACAGTTTTTGGAGTGTTACCGAACAAACCCTAAGCGATCCTATGAAAAGTTTTAGCAACAAAGTAAGCTCCGCATGAAAGACATGACACTTCTAATTTCCTTTTCCCCAAACTTGACTTATTACATTGCTAAAATGTTCCATTAACAAAACACAATATTATCAGGCAAATTTCGTTGTAGTCTTAAATAAATAAAAGAAAACAAAAGAGAAAAGTGTAATAGAAATGCCTTCAAGATTAAAACTTCAATCCCAAAATTATAGATCAATGTTGTGTGGTTTGTTTTCTTCTTACTCGTTTTCATTTTTTGGGCAGCAAGAGCCAAAATTCCTTGATTGAATGTGACTAAACAAAGCTTACTTGTGCTACAACCTATAAGTTATTGACATTCACTTTCTCTTCTATTGGGTTAGATAGGTAGGATTAGAGGTGAGCATGATTTCACAGTAGAACCTAGAATCTGAGAATTGGACCAAATGAAATCTATAGGTTCCAAGTTTCAAGATTTACATGGTAGATTTCAGGTTTCAAAAAATAAGAAACCTGTTTTGACAAGTAGGTTCTGAGTTCTTAATTGAAGGAACTTGGAACCTAAAACCTATAACCTGTAACTTAGAACTTAGAACAAGTTTTAATCTTTTTCTTGGTTGATGTCATCACACAATCTTCCAATAGTCCATGCCATTCAATGATGAATAAATAATTTGGAAGCACTAGTCTGAGCTTCTATTTAGGACTAAGACTTATACTTTATTAATGTTCATATTTTTTGTGTGTCTTTATGGACAGTGAATTATAGCAGAAGTGATGGTCATTAAAGGTTTTGATTCACTGCAATCGTTTTATTAATAATATAAGTGGAACTTGGGTAAATCCTAAAACCAACAATAGAACTTGTGACAATGTAGGTTCTAAGTTATACGATATACAGGGTAGGTTCTAGATTCCAGGTTCCAGGTTTTAAGTGGAACATATATGAAACTTAGAACTATGCACCTCTAGATAAGAATTTGACTTGATTTGCTCACGAACCATAGTGGAAGCTTCCTTGAAATGTAGATGCGCATTAAAGATTTATTACTTTTGTGCGAAAAGCTTCCTCCAATTGAAGGTTGTTCATCAAGAAGGTATTCTCATTCAAGCAGTTGCTTCATTTAACTTATTGTGATACTCTCACGTTGCTCTGATACATAAAGTTAAATTGACCTCAAAGACATTTGTATTTTAATCACGTAGTATATACACATCAATAGCTCATCAACTTGTTTTTTTTTAACATGGAAATCTTCAATAGCTTATCTCATGAGATTTTGTGCCACATACTAAGGCTATGTTCATTTAACGGAAAATGTGGCGCTTCTAGAAAATGTTTTTCAAGAAATCATTTTTTAGAAAAATAACCATATTTTTTTATATTCAGCCGAAACCTAAAAATGAACTAAAAAATAGTTTTCACTATTCAGTAAGGAAGATCTCTTCCTCCATGCACTCATTTGAATAATTTTTTTATTAATTATTTTTTAATTATTTTTTATTTTTTATTTTCATTTTATTATTTATTCTTTTTCTCTTTTTTCTTTTTGTTTTTGTTTTTGTCCTTTTTCTTTATTTTTCTTTTCTTACTTCATTGGTCGGTCTCTAGCCACGATGATGGCAGCAACTAGCTAAAGGCAAGCTTGAGCTTCGCCAACGAGCCCTACCTAGGTCGCTAGATCTAGCGAGGTCCTGTGATGAGGCTCAAGCTCACCTATGGTTGATCATCGTGGTCGACAATCAGCCCATGAAGAAGAAAAAGAAAAAGATTAGAAAATAATTTAAAAAATCATTTCTAAAAAAGAAAAAGAAAAGAAAAGGTGTTTGGTGAAAGAAAGTAAAGTGAAAGAAAATATGGAAAAAAAAAATCCTATTTTGAAAAGTGGAAAATATTTTCCCCTATTTTAATAGACTTTTTTTCCGTTGATGGAAACTGTTTTGCCCAATCAATTCATCTTATGTGAAACGAACGTAAAAAAATAATAATAATAATAAAAAATAAAAAAAAATAAAAAAAATAAAACTGGAAAATGTTTTCCTAAAAGTTAATTTCCATGAAACGAACGGAGCCTAAATAGTTTCCCGAGGTGAGCAAGACAGAAGATGACATCGGCACTTATGTACCATGACTTGTTTTTATGTTGCACGTTACGTAATCATTTTTGTACAAGCTAGCCCTAAGGGAATTATATAGCTTTCATCATAGTTCAAGTTGAGAGCAAAGACCTTCTTAAATCCATTATTTTTTTCTTTCAATGTGGCATTGGTAGTTATTAATTACGTGGTGTATACTTGTAATTTTGCTATGAAAAGAATACATCAAAGAGTGAACATATGAAAGATGGGAAAATTACTAATTCAGTCCTCAATCTACTATGCATATGTCAATTTAGTTATAGATTTTTCAATTTAGTCAATGTAATTTTAAACCTTTGCTCAAAATTTCAATGTAACCCTTATGAGCAATTGCTATCGAAAATCGCAGTCCACATAAGACATCTTTTCAAGTAAAGTTATTTACATCAACATATTATGTAGGACGGCTAGCGATGACCGAATGCCACATCTATAATATTCAACAATAATTGGCCATAAGAATTCCATTGGAATTTTATAATAAAAAAAATGTTGACTACATTGACAAAATTGTGAAGTTTTTGTCCAGAACTAACATCCATGTAATAGATCTACAACTAATTTGGTAAATATCCCACTAAAGACGTAACTATATGCCTCAGATCGATGGGTAGTTGAATTTTCTTCTTGAACACATCAAGCATACCAAAGAAAACACGAATTAGATTAAGTAGTAATACAGAGAGGGAAGATGACATACTGTATCAGCGTCATATATCAAATTAAACACTTGCTGTGCACTCATTACAATAATGATGTCCATCATCTTATTACATCCAGAATTTATCAAAATTAGCCAGCAATAAGAGAAATTTATAGATACAATAAGACAAACGCAAAGGAGTTTGGTTAGGGCCGTCAAATGGGTGGGTCAAATCTGGTTTGGGTCGGGTCGAAAATGGTGCAACCCATATTGACTATTTTGACTCATTTTGACCCATTTTCACGCAATTTAAATTTGATGACTCAAACTTGATCCAACTCATATTACCAAAACACATTAATATTCAACTCAATTTAGGTTAATCCACTCCCACCCATTTAAGTCACTTCAAGCTCTTCACATAAAGGTTACTTGAATGAAAACTTCACATCAAATTTAAAAAGTCAACAAACAACAAAAAATTAGTAAATAAAATAAAAAATGTGAAACACCTTTAAATTGAAATACTTTTGAAGAATTCTTGACAAGAAAAAGTTTGATAAGCTAATAATTAACATGAAAATAATATTTGCTTATATGTGAAAAACCATTTTTTTTCTATCGCATGATGCAATACAGAAAAATGGTATTGCTAAAACACATTCATGCAATACAAATTTTAATGGACATTTTTCATAATTTTTTAAAAATTGAATTTTAAATTTTTTATTTTTATTTTTAAAAATATAATTTTTAATTTTTCTTTTTCTCTTTTTTTTCTTTTTTCTTTATCTTCTTCTTTGACTTTATCTTCTTCTTTGACTGGCTGCCAACCATGATGACAATTGACGACTAGCCATAGGTGAGCTCGAGCTCACTTGACGCTAGCGAGCTTGAGCCTCCCCATTCGTCGGCAAGGCCTCAGCCTCGCTAGATTGACAAGATTGAGCTCTCTTGATGCCAAAAAACTTGAGGCTCGCCAAATCAACAAGGCTCGAGCATCATTAATCATTGGCGAGATGGAGCTCGCCCGACATTGGCAAGATCGAGCTCATCGAGTCTTGCAAGATATCAACAAGGCCTCCACCTCACTAGATCAAAGAGCTTGAGCCTCACTTGGCCAATTGCTGACCGTCACCATCAACTAAGGAAGGAGGAAGATGAAAGAAAAAAAAATGAAAAGAAAAATGAAATATAAAAAATAATTATAATTTCAAATTTTATAAAAAAAATGTTTTTATAAAGTTAAAGACAGAAAGAGGGTGTGAGCCTTGAGTTGGAAATGGATTCTAAGTCCAACCCATTTAAGACTCGTTTATCTTAAGCTTTCAATTTTTAAACCCATTTAACTAGTCTCTTCAAAATGTAAGTAATTCATCTATGACTAATTTATGATTTAAATTGGTCATATCGGTCTAAGCTCATTTTGACACCTCTAAGTTCAGTACTTAACCCAAAGTACTTGAAAAACATACTCACGACAATTCTATAGCTAATCATAATCATTAACATCAATTCAGGTCGACCAACGTGTCAACACAAGAAGCGAAAATTGGCAGCAATTACCTTGAACAAGGCGACTGCACACAGCTTAGGTCGAGTGTCCGGAGGCTCCCAAGCAAGCCCAGGTTTGTCAGGAGTTCATCGGAGAGGAAATTCAAGTTGACGATGAAGAACTTGAGATTCTTGAGTTAGTAAAACATCTATCATAGCGCCACGAATACGTGACCTTTGACAATGAATTCAACCAAAATCCAATGCGACCCAATAGATCAACAATGAATGAATTGGCCGTGCTGGGTCATGACCCATTCTCTCACTCATAATTTTAGGACGTATATATAGGTTGTTTAAACATTTACAGGGTCACTTGAATTCAATCAAATTAAGGATACGTTTGGTTTAGCTTTCCCAATAGGTTTTTAGCCTCGAAATCCCCTTTGGAAAATGTTAGGATGTTTGATAAGCTTTCTTCATGGTCTTTCGGCCAAATACTGGCCTTAGAAAAGCTAAAAGCCCATTACTAGTCCTAATACTAGTAGCGACTAGCAATAGGCTTTCAACATCAATTTGTTAGTTTTCTGATTTTGCCCCTCTATGTAACCGTTCATCTTTCCCACACGATGATGGTTGGCAAAGGGCCAAAAAGGTAAAATTTGGTCAGCGAAGGGCCAACGACCTTCGCTAGAGGTCGCACAACCTTGGGTGAAAGCTACCTGGGTCTCACGACCTTTAGCAACCTCAAGCAGCCCTCGTCAAGGGTTACGCGACCCTCATGACACCCAAATGAGGGTGGCCTAAGTTCGCAAGACCTAGGTGATGGTTGCTTGGGTCGTGCGACCTTAAGCAGCCATAACCTAGTTCTCACACGACCTTTGTCGAGGATCGCTTGAGGTCATGCGACCTCAGGTGACCATTACCTAGGTCTCAAGACCCTCATGGGAGGTCGTCCGAGATGTGGCAACCGTAACCCTTCTCGACTCCAGCAAAGGGTTTAGGTTCTTTTGTTAATAAAAGAAATATAAAAACTATAGCCAAAACTCAATGGAAAAGGTTATTTGTCAAACACTTATTGAATCAAAAGTCTATTCATAAAGAGTTTTTACCAAACACAATTTGATTTCCCTCAAAAGGTTTTAGCTTTCACATTTGCATTATACCCGAATTTCATTTGTAAAGCTAAACCAAATGTACCCTAATGAACCCTAAGTCTTGATGAGCTTCTAGAAAACCCATTTTTGACCCATTTAAAAAAAAAGGTTAATAATAAAAAAATTCGATCGGTTCAAGCTACCTCTCTTTCTATAACGATCCCAATTCCATCTCTAGGGTCTCAAGCAGCAAGGGTTATTTTCGCAACATTCCAAGCTCGTCGTCATCCGGATTCTTTTTATCTTATTATCATGCAAATGCAGAAGCGTGAATAAACAACTCCTCGGACAAACAATAGCTGAAAGACTAGGACATATATCACACAAAACAATATAATTTATATTATAATAATACTTTTACAAGTCCTTTGTGTACAAACCATCTTTTCTTTTTACATCACACTAAAGTTTCCACATAGGCCAAGGAAATTTCCTATCTCTTCTAGGATACTGCATCTCCCAAAACTGACGTGGGACTTCAATACATACAAGATTGAAAGATGAGGAAGTGAGTCTTGAGAACTCAGTAAATAAAATTCCTAGCTATCTACTAAGAAAGCATCTCATCATCAAAGCTTAGCAAGTACAACACTTGAAAACGGTGTCAATGGTAGATCAATAGCAAACTTATTACTACATCTCGAATACATATAAATATTCATAACAACATGCTTCAATGCATGCTTACCTTCAGCTTAACAATGAATACATCAACATATCATGCTTATGCATAATCGACACTCATGTAAATTTGTTTAGCGTTAACCTAACTCAACCAAGCCCTCCTAGCTCTACTGAGGTTTCCAGCTTCTTGCTGGGCTTTCTGGCTTGACCAAGGGTTCTTGGAGCTAGCTTCCCGAGGCTTCCGAGTTTAAGACTCGAGTATCCTAGCTTAACTAGGGCATCTCATTCAATAAACGAGGCATCACTGCCACAAAACGTTGGCAGCGAGTGCATTTTCCTCTTTAAGTGCACACATATATGCATCATACAAGTCAATTCTTATCTTTTCTCTTGGCCAAGACATATATGACCCGAAGGCATGCTCATCCATTTGTGTGTGCCATGAATTCTTATACTACACTAATAAATATGTCGAGAACAAACCTTGGTCCGTGACTTGAACTGATCACTTAGCACCAATCCTTGCACCAAACAAGGCTAGGAAACGGCACGCCTCAATGCCGATCCAAGACCTTGAGGCTTGTGTACACATCGCTATAGTGAAGATCCAAAGCTCAACAGACCTTCTCCTCGACCCAAAGTGAACATATTTCATGCCATGAATAACCCTTGATTTATGGCTTGATTCAATCGCCAAGTACAAAGTCCCCACACCAATTGAG
This sequence comes from Eucalyptus camaldulensis, assembly GCA_019915185.1. Lineage (NCBI taxonomy): Eukaryota > Viridiplantae > Streptophyta > Magnoliopsida > Myrtales > Myrtaceae > Eucalyptus > Eucalyptus camaldulensis. Next base: position 20,886,396 of record JAHSVA010000005.1, read on the forward strand.
ACTTAGAATCAGCACGCTTTCATACCTCACCAAAACCTCGTGGGCTTGGGCAATCCCCATGCCGATCAAGACTTGGAACCGGCACATCTCAATGCTATTCCAAGATCTCGTGGCATTAGGTGATCTTTGCATCAAACTAGACTTGGAACCGACATGCTTTAATGCCAATCTAAGGCCTTGTAGCCTTGGATGACCTTGCCTCATGGCCTTAGGTGACTTTGCCTCATGTTAAACTCAACTTGAACGAACCTCGACTTCATTATGGGCATGAACAACTCAAACACATGTTCAAACACAATCATGAGCATACTATAAAAAAGATCCAACATCCTACCCATGGCTTAACAGGTGAGTACCTAACTAGACTTGATAATGAAGACTACTGCCCTAGAGGAGAAATAGGGATCTTATTTGCCTTGGCAAATCTCAGGAATTAATTTGGATAGCTTGATGGGTTGGCGGTGCGAGGCCGAGAGAAAGGAAAAGGAAGAGAAGGGTAGGCGTGAATGGCAAGAGAGCTTAAAGTGATGGAAATGAATGAGAGGCTCCTCCTATTTATAGGCCTCCACATCCTCAATTATTGGTGCAAACTCATGATTAGGCCTAAGATACGAGTTGGCCTATTTAGCCTCCTTAAATGGCACCTATAATTATTTGTGTTTATTTATGATCGATCCAATTACTTATCCTCTAAGGCTCACTTTAGGTTCATTATTGGCTAAGGTGCCGAGGGGACACATAAAACCTCGTGATGCCTAATGTCCTCTCCTAATTGGTTGGCTCTTGCCTTGTTCTCCAAAGCTATAATTTAGGCCCATCATAACCTAGGATTCTAGAGGATACCTAAGCTTATGAGTCACCGATTTCTTCTCCAAGGAAAATCTCAAGCCATCATTACCAAATCTTCAAGTGGAGACCTAGGCTTATGAGGTGGAGATCTAATGCCCCAGCGTCATTATTTGAGGGCTTCTTTGTCTTCTTTTTATTAGGCCACATGAACACTTGCCTCATTATTAAGGGACAAATCATCATGGATAGGTGGCATCCTAAAATGATGAGCTAGCATCAAGGCCATAGGCTAGCCATTATTTGCCAAGGTGTCTTATTTCTATTGGAACATTTGGCCTAGATTCTTTGCTTAATCTCCAAGGTGAATCCTTGATAATCATGATCAAATCTAGAAAGATCTAAATGGAATGGTGAGTCACTCTCCTTCATGAAGAAGTTAGGGTGTTCTAGAGAATTCTATTTTGTCCATTTTCTAAGCAACGTGGCAATCATTGAGAAATAAGCCATTGAAAATGCAACCGGGACTGGACAAGGGCTTTTTGTGTACATCCCCTAATGACTATTCCGACACACCCAAGGTTCATGGCTAAGCCTCCCTCAGTGTGATTGTCATAGGCAAAGTTGCCTTCCTTGGCTAGATTGGTGGCCTAGGGCGCGGCTCAATGATCAAGCCCTAGATTGACTCTAATGGTCAGATCGGATCCTGAATTAACCGTAGGCTACATCCAAGCTAACTCCCTATTGTCATGTCATTGTTCGAGATCGGTCAAATTCGTGCCCAATACACAATCATACTGAGTCGAATCATGGTTGTCCACAATCAATGCATGAATGAACGAAATCAATCGTGATCAGCACATGACCATTTGGACCGATCCATGATCGTCGATTGATCCGTGATGGGTGTAACCATTCCTCAATCAACCCTAACGGTTGGGTTGTCGTCCATTGACCGAACCGCTTAGGTCCATGATCGTGGTCATGGGATTGGTTCACGACAATTCCCTTGATTGATCCATGATCATTATATGGCCAATTCTAAAACGATCCATGACCTATTCCTACTACTAGCACACCAGATTCATAGCCATTTCTCGTAGGTCAAAAATCGGGATGTTACACTTTCTAGCATGTGTGAAGTGCAAGCTCGCTACTAAATTCACTAGGAGATGTATTGGGTCGCACCAGATTTCAATTGAGCCCATAATCTCGGACCCTAGTACAAGAAAAATTGACGGATGGTGTAAAAAGCTATGAGTCTTCTTTCTATTGATGAATTCCAATGTCTTTGTTCTTTCTTTTCTTCCACCTTCCTTTCGTCTTGGACAGATATCTTTGATTGTTGCCGCTTTTACTCGCGCTCGTCTCCCTTCAGCAAGTGCTTATGCTCCCAAAATTACTCATTGCAATCTTAGCGATGTTTTTTCTAGGGTTAATGTCATTAAAAAAAAAAAAAAAAAACTTCAAGTTATACTCACAGTGACATAAATACCTAGAAATTTTTTATTTGTATCATGAAAAACCCTAAACTTACTCATTATGATACACATACTCCAAACTTTTTTTGTGTCATAAAAAGCCTCGAACTTATACCAGTGTGATAATATACTGGATAAAATTAAAATAAACGATATACGTGGGTTTTTTCGTAACAAAAAAAAATTGAGAGTACTTGTGTTATAATGAGCAAGTTTAGGATTTTAATAATGCAAAAAAGAAATTATCATAGTTTGGAATTATTTTTTTGTGGTATTCGCACTTTCCATAGTTCTTTTCCCCCAAGATTTGATTTCCAGTGGGTTTTTGTTAGGTTTTGATTGATACGAGTTCTGGGCCTCATCACTCCTCTGTTCCTATTCTCTCTGTGGCCCTCCCATTTTGCTTGTGCAAACAGCGCCCCAGCGAACAGTACTTCCTCTCATTTTGAATGATATATTTCAAAATAACAACCATTGAAGCAGAATTTATGTAAGAAGTTTTCGGAGACAATGTTGGGCAAAGTAAATGTATGAATATGAGATATCAAATCACAAAATTTAATGAGAAATACTCTTATGTTGTATTTGGTATAAAATGCAAGTAGAAAGAATGGAGTGAAATGGTATAGAATAGAACTAAAAAAAAAAGGGGAATCGAATGAGGGGCATAATCTATTTCTACTATGAAATTTATTAAATAATTGGAGACAATTATGAACATGCGCCTTACTCTGATCAACACCCCTTCCCCCTTCTCTCTCTCTCTCTCTCTCTCTCTCTCTCAAAATGATTTTCCAGTGAATGAACAGTAGGTCGTGCTCTTATGTGTGAAATATAGATTATTACTTAAGGATAAGAAATCATGTAATATCCTTTCCCTTTCACTTTCCCTTTCTGTAAATAGCTTTATGTCATCAAAAAATTGTAGGGATTTCTAACAACACACTCACAATTTTTTTATTGAGGATTTTTTTGTGTGTTCAGTTTTCTCTTCCTACATGACATAATAATGAAGACAGTTCTGACAAAATGAATCTGCTATTTTTTTAATATTCTTTCCATAAATTTAAGTGAAATATCTATGTCATCATTATTGTTAAAGGCTACAATAATATACTTGAAACTGGTAAAGAAAAACCAATGGACGCATGATAAGAGTAATAGTTCTTAAAATACATTAGATTAAAAAAAAGGTGAAAATCAATCATTCATGAATTTGCTCTAAAAAAAAGTTACAAGACTTTTGAGGGTAATTTGGGGCGCATTTAGTAATGTTTCTATTCCCGGGAACAATTTCTTTTCAAAAACATTTTTTTCTATTTTTGTTCACGAGAACATATTTTAAAACATTTTGTAACTATATAAAATTTCTATTCCGAGAATAGAAATACATTTGGTATGACCCCACATATTTTTGTGACTTAAAATTTATTTTGATTTATTAATAACTTTATTGCATTTTTTCTTTTCTTTTTTCATTTTCTTCTCCTCCCTCTTAGCCGGCCGCCAACCTTGGCCATGGCCGGCCGGCAAGCAACTAGTCAAACAAGGGTCGGTGAGGTCGCTGACCTCAAGGGAGCTCACTGTGGCTCGACAAGGCTTGGCCTCACCAAGGCTAAGCCTTGCCCAAACACCAACGAGGCTTGACCTTGCTCGGCCATTGCAAGGTTGGGCTCACCCACCCATGCGACGCCAACCTCACAATGGTCAAGCGAGGTTGAGCCTTGCCTAGCCATAGCGAGGCTCGAAGGGCCCTTGCCAATGGCCAACAAGCTCAAGGGCAACCTCGTCGAGGGCCAGTGAAGCTTAGCGAGGTCGCCAAACCTCGTCCGGTCGGTTGCCAGGCAACGCCGAGGCTAACGACCAGCTGGAGGAAGAAGAGAGAAAGAAAAAGAAAGAAATAAAATAAAAACTTGTTTCTTGTTTTCTAAATTATTCCGAGAACAATAAACGATTTTATTTTTGTTTCTTGTTTCTGTTCCAAATATATTCCTAGGAACAAATTATTCTTGAGAGCAAAAAAATTACAAAACGTGTTTCTGTTATATTTCTATTCTATGGAACAAAAGAACAAAACATATGTGTACCAGAGAGCATTACCAAACGCTTCCCTAGTCAATTAGCTCAAAAAAGGCATATTTTAGACAAAATAAGAGTGGAAATAGCCCCAACCTTTTAAAGTTACTACTCTTTATTGCAACTTTTTTATTAAATGGAGCACATTGCAGTTTTTGGCCTAATACCTTAAAAAAACTCTTAACTTTAGTCTTTGTCCCAAAAAACTTAAAATTTTAGGTTCAGTTCCAATTCTACCAACATTTTTCTCTCCCATTAAAAACCCTCAACTTTTGGTCATGTCCCAATTTTACCATTCGGTTCCAATTTTATCCTAAAATTTTTAGGTCCTATGAAAAACCCTCAACTTTAGATCTTGTTCCAATTTTATCCTAAAATTTTTATACTCTCATAAAAACCACAAATTTTTACTTGAGTCACAAATCTACCCCATTAACCTTACGTCCAAAATTTCTCGTTAATAACCGAGAGATGGAAAACACTCAAGCACGAGTTGTTCGAGTATCATGAGCGTGAGCTCTCCGACCATGAGAGATGGAACATTCCCAAGCACAAGAGATCGATGAGTACAAAATCACTTAAGGCAATTTTGACAGAGGCTTAATGAAAGCATAGTAAAAGTTTGTGATCTTTTAGGAGACAAAAAAAAAAATAAAGTGATATTGAAATTGGACCTAAAGTTAATATTTTTTTTATGAGACAAAGAAAAGTTTAGAATATAATTGATACCGAATCTAAAGCTGAGGTTTTTTATGAGACAAAAAAAAGTTTAGGGTAGAATTGAAACAAGACCTAAAGTTAGAGATTTTTTTATAAGAGAAAAGGTTGAATTGGGACAAGAATTAAAATTAGAGGTTTTTTAAGAATTAGGCCGCAACTTTTTTAATGTTTTGGTTCTTCATTTCATTTTAGCATAAAAATTTCTAAATGAATTTTATTAAGTAATTTTTGTAATATACCTGTACAATAAGCTAACATTTGTTAACAATTTCACAAATTTTCTCCAGTCTCCATTTTCTGAATAGGAGATAAACCTACATAAATAATATAGCCTTTTTTGTTCAAATCTTTCCATAAATTAGAAACTTAGTGGTTGAATGTGTTAAAATATGTCTCGAGTTTGAGCCCAATATGAAATTCCGAATATTCCGAATTGGATATGTTGCAGACATTTGAAATCGAGCAAAGGATATCTGAAAATCAACTTCTCAAAGTTTGAATCTGCGTTGGAGAATTTGACCGCTGAAATAGGAAAGTTCAACTTTGACTTGGACTTGGATTTTGTTTAAAATATATAGTGATAAGTTTTGGATAAAATCGGGCAAGAGAGGAAACATAATCCTATGAAAAGTTGGCAAAAGAATAAGGGTCTCACTTATATATATATATATATATAGACTTGTGGCCATGGATGGAAAAGGATTGATCGTGAAGAATTGGTCTTGAAGCGCTGTCTCATTGTCGAGTGCTTGGGAGGGATTTTCTTTGTCATTCTTGTCTATGAATTACATCCAAGAAAGATTAGTGTTTGTAGCCAATTAAATCTTGTGGTAAGATTTGCGTGTAATTCCTTCGTGAGATTAAGAAATTATTTCTTAAGGAATTTCGGGGCTAAACACTGCGTGTGTTATTGGGTGTAATTAGGGCTTGGGAAACACCAAGAGAGTATTTGAGTGACTCGAGTGTGTAATCCCCTTGTATCGCTTAATCTATAGTGAAATTCAGTGCTGCTCTCCCCATGGACGTAGGTATTTACGACCAAATCACGTAAATTCAGTATCCGATTTATTTTCTTCTTCTGTCTATATTAGTGTTCGATCACTTGCCCTTTCGCAACAGAATGTGTGCAAATTGGTTTTCTTTTTCTTTTTCTTTTTGATATTTATGGTTACTTATTTTTAAAATGATAAAGTTTGTAAAAATGTTAAACATTTGATAAATAAGTCTCGAAGATAGGTAAAAGTGACTAGGACAAGGAGGACGATGACTCCGCATCCGTTAGGCATAACGTGGCAATGGAAATTCATTGGGAAATAGTTTTGGAAGAAATTTATTTTGGAAATAATTTTCCATAGATAATTAAATTGGAAATTAAAAGTCGAAAAAGAAGATAAAAGTCCTATGTAAACAAAACGATGATGTAAGAGAATCCACTCCACTTGGTTAGGACACTTGTTCGCCCCAGTGGCCACCCTTCCAACATGGAAGGGGGAGGTGAGGGGTTCAAATCCCCACCTCCTCAGGGGGGATGGGGGATAGGGACGCGTAAGTTTCGAGCGTGGGTTGCGACTCCCACGCCCTGCAAGAGGCAGGGCATAAGTCTGCAAGTGAGTGTAGAGTAGGAATAGCGTAGGACTGACCAAAAAAAAAAAAAAAAAAATGGTAATGGGTGGTTGCGTTTTTGTTCTTATTGATTTTCTTTTTGGGTAACATAACGCAGTGATGGCAACGTACATTTATGATTGATAAAGACAAACCATTGAACACTATACAAATTGAGCAGATATTGATAGGACATTCAGATTCTCAGACGATATCTTCTGGGCGTAATTCAATAAGAAATATGTTATCCTCTCAAGGAGAAAGAAGATGCTTCCTCTTTGTTCAGTCTCTAGCAATGAGTTTTTCTAATAACTGGATATTGTTTATCTTCGTGTCTATTCTGCTGGGATACAAGAGGTTACCAACAGATCATCTGAATATTTATTTAGGCACCTCAATCTACTAATTTATGTCAATGCGGAAAATTGAATGGACCTACGTGGAGCCCATAGGACAACGCGTGACTATCATTTAAATTGCTTTATAAATCACCGGGCATTTTCAATGCCACGCAAGGCTAAAAAAGATGAGTGGTCTTTATGATAATTTTTCATTGAATAGGCAAAGCGGGCGTTGGGGGGTGGTGGTGGTGGTGGTGGTGGTGGTGTTGGTGGGGTTTGGGAAAATTCAGTTTGCTCGACAATCAATCACCGAATCCACGGATTGGCGCGTTGGGGGATTCGTAGCTTATTGCTCGAGATTTACTGACTATGTACAAACTACTCTGAATTAACGCACTGACAAAGGTCAAGGCTTGCACATAAGGGCATGCACGGTAACATTTATATTTCTCCCAATTTCTGTTCTTTTTGTTCTCCAGAACAAAAAGAAGAACATAAATTCGTTTGGCAAAACTTTTGTTCCATATTTTTTGTTCCCAAGAATAGATTTGGAATAGAAATAAGAAATAAAAAAAAAAAGTAAATTCTTATTCCCGAGAACAATTTCTAAAAATAAGCCAATTTTTTCTTTTCTTTTTTCTTTGTTTTTCTTGCTTGCCGCGGTTTTGGGTGGCCGCTTGCCAACTGCCAGCCACCTCCAGCCGACCATGGCCACCGTCAGCCGTCACCAACCGTTGCCCCACCCGCAGTGACGATGGTCACCGCCACCGTCTAATTGTCGTCTCTGCCACCCACAGCCCACTGGCCACCCCCGACCTCTAATGACCACCACCAACCGCCATTGCCATCGCCGACCGTCGTCGCAGGACCACCGACAGCCCGTTGTCACCTCCCCCCGACCGTCGTTGCGGCCGCCGCATGCTACCGCCCGTCGCCTGTCATCTCCACCCATCGCCCATCGCCACTGCTCGCCACCGCAGGACCGCCACCCACAGCCCACTAGCCACCCCCAACCTCCAATGACCACCACCGACTGCCATTGCCACCGCCGACCGCCATCGCAGGACCACTGGCAACCCGTTGTCACTGCCCCCCGACCGTCGTCACTGCCCCCCGACCGTCGTCGTGGCTGCCGCCCGCCACCGCCCATCGCCCGTCATCTCCACCCACCGCCCATCGCCACCACTCGCCACCGCAAGACCGCCGCCCACCGATCGTCACCGCCAACGGCCACCACACGATCACCGCCCACAACCCACCAGCCGCTGCCGATCTCCACCGACCCGCCACCCACAGCCAAGCAACAGTCAACGGCGACAGGCAACAGGCAGTGGCGGGCAGTGATTGGCTATTCGTCAGCAAAAATAAAAAACAAATAAATACAAAAAATAAAAAATCGTACCAAACGCATTTCTATTCTTTTTCTATTTCAAGAATATAAATTTTGTATAGTTGCCAAACACCTTATTTTACTTAGAAATTGTTCCCCGAAGTAGAAATAGAAAAGAATTAATTCTAAAAAGAAACTGTTGTTCCCCGACCAAGAAGCATTACCATGCACACCCTAATTGGTTGGGGAGACCTTATATGGGGTTCTATAGATTTATTTATTTTTCGGTCCTACTATATTCCTACTCTAACGCTCACTCTCAAACTTTTATCATGCCTCCTTGCAAGGCGTGGGAGTCGAAATTCACTCATGAAATTATATCGTCCCCACCCCCAACTCCCTGAGAAAGTGGGGATTCAAACCCCTCTGAGAAAGTGAGGATTCAAACCCCCCACCTCTCCTTTTCATGTTGGAAGGGCGATCACTGGAGCAAACCCCTTCTATGAATTTTCAACTGATCAGGTTTTCACGCCGTTAATGAAATATCAAATGGACACGCGCATTGAAAGTTTAAATGCTTAATTGAATAGAAGAAGTTTCAAGTACTAAATTGCAAATAAGGCGAAAGGGCACACTCTTCCATAGCACTATTTTTCATTTCCTTAGTTTTGTGCAAGCGAGGGTAGTAATAATTAGGTTTAATGCTAGACCTCCCTAACACTAGTGAACCAATCATTAGGCCTATATTTATCCATAGGTCTAGTTGATAATTCATTCACAGTGGAAACGTAGTTATCAAAAAGAGACAATTAACATGGAATTGCACTTTTAGTCTACGATTGTATAACATAAGCGAGATTCAGTCTTAGTCCTTTTATTTAGTTTTAGTAACAAAATAGCACACACATTGTGCTAAATTTTAACTACTTTCATCGTATTTGTCATACGAAATCCTATGGATATGTGTAATCATATGTGTACGAATTCGTCCAATAGATTGGCAAACCTCTTTAGATTAATTCTAGCGTATGCAATCCAATCCTCCTTTTCAGTTTATGACACGGGCGGTTTATCTGAACTTTCTTTATTCTAAAAGCGACCACAAATCCGCAAGATTGATTTTGCTTTTAAGTTTGAAAGACATAGAAATACATAATGGTAGGCTAAAAGTGCAAAGTTTATGTAGAGATTTGTACGCATAGTGAAGAGCGCGTGACTAGGATCTGGCATGTTCCTTTCCTCATCCCAATCTCTATCCTTCCTTTCGTTTTTCTTTTTCCCATCCCTAATTTTTATGATTTTTATTTTTTTGGATTAATACCACAAAAAATCCTAAACCGGTACAGCTTAATAAATTTATTCCAAACTAATTTTTGAATCACCAAAAATCTCAAATTGTTACATATGTGATAGATTGACCCCAAACTGGTACTCGCCTAGGACATTACCTTTGGTTGGTTTTTGTCAAATTTTATCATGAAATTATAAAGCTGGATAACACATGGCAATAACTTAACTGACATGACAAGTTCATGTAGAAATCCATACACACGAAAGACATTTACCTTCAGTTAGTTTCCGTCAAATTTTATTGTGAAATTGTTAAGCTAAATGACACATTGCAATAACTCAATTGAACTGACAAGTTAATGTAGATCCATAAGCTAGGTCGTCTTCCAATGAACTTTGTTGATAGAGCTGAAAGTTGAGGGGCTTCTCTTCATAACACTTCTAATTGAAATTGAACATCCTAATTTGATGGTTTGGATGAGTTAGCAAAACAATCCCAGAAAAAAGAAAGAATCAAAGACAAGAAAATTAGAGAAAAGTGTGCTCGAACGAATTTCAATGCCTAATCACAAAGACAAAGATGACGATGAAGGAGTGTGCTCAATGAAGAAGAAGATGAAAAAGGATTAGAATGCTCTAGGGGAGGGGGAGAGGGAGGGAGAGAGAGACAGAGAACATTTCTTATTTGTTTTCAAATTAAGACTAATTGAAGAAACAATTAGAGAGAGTTATAAATTCCATGCGAACTTGTCACATCAATTGAATTATTGTCATGCGTCATTTAACAAAGTAAATTCACAATAATATTTGATGAAAACTAACAAAGGTAAATGGGTCGCATGTGTTCCAATTTGGATTCGTAAACCAAAAATTAGTTTGTGAGAAATTTGTTATATATGTGCCAACTTAGGTTTTTTCATTGTATTAATTTATTTTTTTTATTTAGGGGAACCATTTGGGAAGAGTAATGATAAAAGCAGATGCAAAACGAGTAATATGCTTCAATCGCACAAAATTCATAATTTAGAGATGAAAATCTTGATTTTTAAAGTCTACGGACTAAATTACAGACCTCTGTATCCAGTTAAAGTATATAGAATCTATACTCGCAAAGTTAGGTTTCTTGGGATGTTGCCGATGTGATGCCCAGCTTGAATCCACTCATCCCTACTCGAACTTCCTAATTTTATGCGCACATAAGGATCAAAAACCTGGATAAGGTTGGGTTGTATTAACGTATCTGGCAAAATTGTAGTACCAAAGCGTTGAATATCTCTCTCTGTTGCTTTTTCTCCTTCACCAGTTCCACAGTGGGAGGAAGACCATTAGAGATAGGCATGCCGCAAGTTGCCTTGAAAGTGGCTTATAATTTGGGTAAAAAGGGTCCGAGGAAAGACAGAAAATAAAATGAAACAGATCCAGATTACCATTCTGATGTCAGTTTTTGATTCCAACCCACTTCTATTCAAAAGGGAACACTCAAATGCCTAGACCAAGGGCCTTGTTTCTTCGTTATTTCACATCACGTCTAAAAACTGGGAATAAGTTAGCCCCAAAAACCGATGAAAGATAAGAACAGAAACTATTGGGAGCGTGGGGGAATATTTTCATCGAGTCAGATCCTACTCACTAGTGACTTCTGACTTTGCTTGATCCATCGTCCAGCTGGATGACAGTGTCAGATATTCAAAAAGCGAGTAAGTATTAAGCATAAAAAGTAAAAGAAGGAAAAAGCCAAGGAGAACGATAGGAATCAGAGGAATCACACTGGGTTTTAAACAGATCCCGAAAGCAGGATGGATCTCCAAAAGAAATACAAAATGCTGCAAGTAAAGCACATGAGTCCGATCGATCGGACTCATGTGCTTTACTTGCAGCATTTTGTATTTCTTTTGGAGATCATGTTAAATAATTTAAGAAGCATCTCACGGAGGCCAAATAAGGATGACGAACTACTCTAGGGAAGACGATACAGTTGAAAGAGCACCCAAAGAAGACTTATGAATGTTGAAAGATGTAAGAACGTAGGCATAATGATGGCATATCTTACATGTCACAAAAGCTAAGGAGAAGCTATCGAGAAACGCATTCAGTTGTGGATAGTCGAATTGGATATAAGTCGAGTATCCTTTGCAATAATCATTTGTGAACTAGGTAGAGATGACGAGGTGTTTGGGCCAACACATCATGACCTTAGCAACCTACAACGGTCTTCGGGAAGTTGCTGCACCAATTTTATGTATTACCCAATTTAAAAATTCTATTTCTTGTAGCATATTCCTTTTTCGCCTTTTCCCACGTCACCCCATTGTCACCGAGACACGATCCATTTAAAAAAACCGGCAGTCGGCACTCTTTGTCCTTCGCGGGGGATATTCTATATTCTTAATTCTCTTCCTTATTATGTTTTTGTGTCAGGAATTCTGATTCTCGACACGAGGCCATATATATACCTTCGCAAAATTAATTAAATCTTTTCGAGGGTCGTTTGAAAGTACTTAGCCGCCAGTCACTTTTTTTACAATGACATGTATAAATAACAGAGTGATTCTAGGACAACGTGAAACTGGGACTTAACCTAGTACATACTTGCGTGATTAAACATTTATTTAGAGATCGACCAGCCCATATCGAGTCAGGACTCGGATTAAAACTAATATATATTGAAGTGTTTAATGCGATCGCGTTATCTTCACCTCCCCAATTTTTGCCCCACATTCTGTGAACTTGGGGAAGACAGACAGAAAGTCTGGTTCGGTGAAAAGTGGTACTTCTCAAGATAATGGTTGCAGGGGCGATCATGGTGTCGTAGTTGCAACAGATATAAGGACCCGCATCTCCGTTCATTAGGGCATCGGCAAAACTCTCTTATTTTTCATAGGCATAGGGGCGGGAAAGAGCGAGTAAAGTTGACTACCCATTCGGGGTATCATTATAAGAGTGTCACACCTATTGCAATACGTACAACTCAAGCAAGGATGAACCTCAGCTACTCAGCACCAATGAAGTGGGCAAACCTGTCAATACGACATCATGGGGGCACTAGAAGTCTACTAGCCATAAAGCCACAGGATTATTTACGTTTAAATTATGTCAATTTAATTATAAATATTTCGATAACTTACCAATTTAGTCATAAACATTTTAATTGTGCCAATTCAATCATAAAATTTTTGACAATTTATTAATTTAATCCTAAAGGTATTGACGATTTATCAATTTAGTCATTTCAGCTAATTTTGACCGAAAATGGCCGATGTGACGGTTTAGTTAACATCAATCATCCTACATGGTATAACTTACAGTAATTTAAATTAGTTTTTATTTTTTATTTTTCCCTCCGCTGATCTTAGTCAAGGGCTATTCTCACCAAATTGAGCGAGGGCAACTCTTACTTAGGCAAGGGTGGCTGACACTAGCGCAAGCAAGTGCAACCCTCGCCAAGTATTAGCATGAGCATCCTTCATTTGAGGCAAACAAGGGCTGCCCTTGCCTAGAGTCGGCGATCTCTGTTGGCCATTGACAAGGCTTAGGGATGACCATCAAAGGAAAAAAGAGAAATAAGAAAGGAAAGGAAAAAAAAGAAAAAAAATTCATAAAATTTAAAGATCTTGCAAAAATTGTCCACCAACATTGACTAGATTACCACGTTAATAATTCTGGCGAAAATTGATCGGAATAACTAAATTGACAAATTGTCAAAATATTTAGGACTAAATTAATAAGTTGTTAAAATGTTTAAAACTTAATTGGCAAGTTGTCAAAATGGTTATAACTAAATTGACACGATTAAAAAGTTTAGAACTAAATTAACTACCGTACAATATGTTAAGGACCTTTTGGATAATTTGCCCCTATTTGACGCCAAAGAGGTAATTGTTGGCTTGGATAAATTTTAATAATATTTTCATATTTTTTTCATTTTAATTAAATTTTTATTTCTTTTCTTTTCTTTCCTTTTTTTTCTCTAACCCCTGACTGGCAAGATCACCGAATGACCCTCTCCAGCCATGAGCAAGGGCCGCAATGCCCTCACTTGTGGCCAATGAGGGTAGCAATGCTCTCACCCAAACCAAGCGAGGGTTGATTGGCAACCTCGTCGACCCAAGTTAGAAAAAAAGGAAAATGAAAAAGGAAAATGAAAAAAAAATCGATAAAATATTAAAATAGTATTTAAAATTGTCAAAGTTAGTGTTGGTCATATTACGTAAGATAGCTAACATCCACTTCAATCATTTTTAGCCAAAATTAACTGGATAGACTCAATTGATAATTGAAAAAGTTTACAACTAAATTGACACAATTTAAGTGTTTAGTTTTGACTTGGAAAAAGTGTAATAGGTTAAAGATTTTTTGGGCAATTTTCCTTATATGGACCGCAATAATACACTGTGGGCACGGTGATCCTTTATGGATCACGGTGCGCCATTGGTAGAGCAAGGTGATGCGTGTTAATCATCCTCCAGCGTAGTGCTGATGTGACACTCCGCGATTCGCTAATTTAAGTATGGCCCACGGGATTTTCGATAAAGCATATTTTTGGTAAAATCGAATTCTCGTGATTCTAGCGGCAACTGAAAAGCTTGTAATGTCTAGTGCCTCAAAATATGCTCAGAGCAGGCTTTTTTATGTTGCAGTTGTTTAAACCGGGTAGAGCTTCCTTGTGAGTTGTGACGACTTTGCCAACCGAACTCCGATTGGTCGTGGACAGCCTTAATCGTGAAGTGTACTTAGTCTACATTGAGCTTGGCCGACTCGCAATATTAATTCGGTTTATTCTCATTTTAATCACTTAATTTATCGTTCAGTTTCCAATTTTGTCTAGGCAGAACTTTGCGTCGTGCTCCCGTTTTGTCCTCACTAACCTTCAGTCTCGTGATGTCTTACTCATTTTAAACTTGATGGATGTGATTATTGATAATTCAGGAAGCTTGTAACTTTACTTTCAATTCATGCCATCTGATTGGGGGAATTACAAACTCTTGATATCATCGAGTGGTCAAGATTTTAAAGATAGGATACACAAGAACCCGAACGTCGAATTTCGGCAAATTTAGTACAAGGTACTTGACAAATCCTAGCCAACCGGGTTATTTGATGTACATCATTATCAGTCAGACCTCGAGTCAATTTTGATCAAATCGTAAAAAATTAGATAAAAAGATGTGTCTATGCAGTCAGAGAGTGGGTCTAAAACTCGCTCGAGTTTGAGCTTCTCTTCAAGCTAGTCGAATCGCTTTGCAATTGGAATATGTCCTTGAGCATGTCAGAATGGAGCTTTTCAGGAAGAATGTAAGGTCGCAACAGCAAACAGAATTGGGCCGGGACTTCCTCCTGGTTTATTCTACACGTAATTTGCTACGATGCTTCCTTCTACATTTGTTTAATATTATTTTACCTAATAAACTTATTTACTGTTTATAGCCCACAAATTCTGTCATTCTGGCAAGTTGGCCTCAATGCCATTCTCTCGACAGATTCTTCTTAGGAATACCGAAATTCCATACGAGACAAACCCTAGAGCGTCATCATTCCACTAGCTGAGCCCAACAGAAGAAAGAAGACTTGGAAATATAAAAAATGGCCAATTGTATCAGAAAAAGTAGACTTTTTGACGGTTTCTTCAGTAGTTTCCTTCTTCTGAAAAAGACCGAATTCTCGGGTTAATTCTATGTCCCGATAGCTCCACCGCTAAGGCAACTCCTCGCTCGTGAACTATGGGATCCAGTGCGATTCCATCAGCGTTTGAGTGATGGATCCTCTACGTAGACCCATCATTGTAAAGAAGGGTAAAGAAAAAGAAGGTGTCGATGTGATGTGATGCAGCCGGTACTCAAGATCAGCTCATTCGACAAAGAAGATCGGCACGCATTCAAGATCGACAGCACTATGATCAGAAGTCCCTCATCAATGAGACCTCATCTTTAACCTTGTCATAAAGATTTTATCATTTTCCATGCGTTGAGACTTGCATCAAGACACTTAGGGATGGCCACAAGCCTTGGAAATATTGTACATTTAATAGGTTATAGTTTCTATGTACATAATGATTACTAGTTTCTATGTTTGAATCTAGTATTTTCTTGTTTTCACTATAAGAAGTCATTGAACCTTTGTATATGGGAGACCAAATTTGATTAATGAAAATTTGCTTAATGCAATTATCTTGAACCTTAAAAAGTTCAAACCCCTTTAAAATCTAGAAGAATTTTCACTATGTCCTTAAAGAATCGAGGCATTTAAAGTCTGCATCCTTGAAGAGTTGCAGCCATCAACCTCGAAGAATTAATGCCATTTCAACTTCCTTGGAGGCCCAGAAGAACAACTATTGAAGTCTCTAACATTTTCTTCATTTCATCCATTTCCGTGTTGTCCACTTCCATCAAAAGTGAACAACACTACAGTGGTTATCTGAGAAAACCCAAAACATGAAAGTTATAGATCTTTGAGTCCCCATTCTTTTGGCTTTGAAATTAGGTCATCCTGATCTGAATCAATAAACTTATGCCCATTTTCCCGAGCTTACACGAAGCAGAAAGTTTCAATCAATTTTGTAACTAAGGCTGTGCATGACAATGCTTCTTGGTTGGATAAGAGTTTTTTTTCAAAAATAGTTCTTTTCTAAGTCTATTACGGGGAACAATTTCTAAGTAAAATAAGGTGTTTGGTAACTACACAAAATTTCTACTCCAGAAATAGAAAAAGAATAGAAACGTATTTGGTACGAAACAATTTCTTTTTGTATTTATTCATTTTTTATTCTTACTCACGGATCGCCAACCGCCGGCCGCTGCCGCCTTCAGCGGCAACCAATGGGCTGTGCGGCGGCGATCGGTAATGACGGTCAGCGGCCGACGGTCGTGCAACGGCGGTGGCGAGCGGCAACAGGCAGCGATGCTGCCAGCCAATGACGAGCAGCGACAGCAACGGCCGGCGGTCGGTGGTGGCTCCGGGCGGTTAGAGGTGGCCGCAGCAAGAGAGAGAAACAAAAGAAAAATAGAAAATTGGTTTATTTCTAGAAATTGTTCCCAAGAACAAAAAACAACTTTTTTTGTTTTTCGTTTCTACTCCAAATCTATTCTCGGGCTAACTTTCTATTTTTGGGAACATAAAAACAATTTGGTTTTACGAAACGGATTTATATTCCTTTTTTGTTATAGGGAACAAAAGAACATAAATCCGGAGGAATAGAAATATTCCCATGCGCTGCCTAAGTTTCCGTACATGTTAGTCACTCTCCCAGTCCTATTATTTGAGTAGCTGACCTTGGGCTATGCCCATTTTCCCGAGCTTGCACAGAATAGAAATTTTTGCTCAATTTTGTAACTAAGTTTCCATACGTGTAAGTCACTCACCCGGTCCTATTGTTTGAGTAGCCAAACTTGGGCTACATCACAATGCCACCATCGCAAAGTCAAGTAGGATTACTCTGAAGGAAACAATACTCTCCTCACCAATCCAAATGATCCGTAAAATCATGGGAAATACATCATAGATCATATGTTCTATTAGATGTGTACTTAGTACCAAGGGATATGTTGTATTAGATATGTTCTATTGACCCGGTTTGTAACGGCACAAGTCTCTTTTAAAAACAGTATCACACTGAAGAATTCTAATCCCGGAATTTCCTCTCATCTTTCTTTAAAAAACTGCTTTTCTATGATTTTACACATTCGGGGAAAACAGTTTTTTCTAGTGTTTAGTATAGGAATCTAGACGTTTTTCAGGTTAAGATCATAGAAAAACAGTCGTTGACATGGTATAATAACATAGGTCGGATACCCACATTTCAACCACTGTGTTTTATGCTCATAGTCTCTAAATGTTCGTTTGATAAGAATGTATATATATCATGATATTTCGAAAGTAAGGTCCAGTTTATTTGAAGACATATTATTATGGATACAATTGTATATCCGTGTCCCAACAATTTAAAAGTTTTGGAACAAAATGGTAGTATTATTTATGGATATTGAAAAAGGATACTTCATGATGATGGTGTGTCAATTTGGATTTCGCGTTTCATTATCATTATGCATATGCGTTCCCGATTAACATCCACGATGGAGCGTCAAATCAACAGAAAACGAATGGTAGATGGGTTAGGCTGCTTCTTAGTGTGCGTGATGACAAGAATACCTTAAGTGATAATGACACATGATATAACCAACCAATTGATTGCAAGATGCATACACATGGCACCAAGTGGAATAAAATTTTTAACACGACGAGCAATGATAATGATTAGTTAGATCACATCATCAATGTCACGTAATATATCTGTCACGCGAAACAAGCTTTCATGGGAATTTACTCTAATAACTTGTAATGATATACTATCTCCAACCCATTAGTTTCGTGCCACGTGTCTAATAGAAAAAAACACTCTTTCTTGGGGAGTTGTAACAGGCCAATTGAAAGTGAGATGCATATATTCATAGTACCAAGTGAAACAAGAGTTATAACATGCAAGTAAATATAATTAGCTGGTTAGACCACATCATCAATACCATGAAATATGTCCGTCACATAAAATACTTTTTTTTGGAACATTACTCTAATAACTTGTGATCATGTATAATCTCCACCGTATTTGCTCTCCCAATTGTCAAATGATGTCATTATTGTCGCAACCTTCCCCTAGGTAAACCACCAAAGGAAAGCTAATTGATTACTAAATCTAAGACTTAGCACCAACTCTTTCAAGCTCATACCAATCGCAACTTTGGAATTTTGATTTTATCAATTTCATATGAAATTAAATTTAATTAAGAGTTGCCACTAATCTATTACCAATTAATTAGAAACTCCAGTAAAATGTGAGAGAACACTTTACTTTTGTGAATGAAAGATTCATATATATATATAGGAAGTTGATTACGTTAAATAAATCGAACACCCTTTCGATACATTTTCTCTTTGTTTCAAAAATAATTTGTATGCAATCTTGGCCAATTTTAACCTTAAGCCACTAACATGTGAAATATGATCACACAAGTGCGAAGCAAGAAAATGAATAAATTGCTAGAAATAGGGCAAAAACCTCAATGCATTAAGCATAGCATAACTTCCTTATGATAATGTCTCAAGTGTTTTGCAAGATGTTAAATAAACAATATATGCATGACCTAAACATGATTTCTAAATGCTACGACATTAAACTCTTTTTTCTTTTTTCGTTTGGTTTTTCTTCTTTAAATATATATGCTTGTGGCATGAACTTAAACGCAATTTATATGTAAACTAATCCTAATATCAAGAACTAATTTAATATTAAATTAAATTTATATGAGCCTAAGCATATATTCGCTTAATGACATGGATATTATAACGTAGATATGATGACATGGACCTAAAGTATATAGGACTAAGTGACATGTAATGAATGACATCCAAATTATGAAACTAGCTCTACATAAGGTATGCATGTTTTATTTTTTGTGATTTTTTTTTCAAGCTTAATTGGGAAACTATATAATGACCTAAATAATTTTTATTAAATCGTAGTCTAAATTAGATCATTTCCTAATTACTACATGGTTACTAAGATATGTAAAAGTAATTTAGGAAACTTAGATGTATGCAAGCTAATTCTAAATGCCGGTGCAAATTTTTTTTTGTATTTTTATAAAATAATATTTTTAAACTAATTGATATGCAATACGTAAGCCCATATAATTAAGTATTCACCACACCCATAATAGGAAACAAAGGCAATCGGGGATTAGATCTTAGGTCCTAAAGATCAAAACCACAGTAAGATCAAAACCACAGTTATATGTGCAACTCGAAAGACGAAATTTTCTATTTATGAAACACCTAAAATGTTCAGCAAATCAATTTAGAATCTTATTAGTAATAAAGTAGGCAATTGAATATTGAAAATGAGAATCGTTTTAAGGAAATTAGTTAAATTGAGACCTCAACTTCGAACAGTAATCGGCTAGGGGTATCCATGACGGCAGCCGGCAAATCTATGACAGGGCCAAGAATGGCGATAGGCACCAGGCAACCAAGCTTGCTCCCTATCTAGCGATGCATGACCGCAACCTTCCCTTGCTGACGCTGCAGTTGACAACACAGCCGACCAGGAAGATTAAAGACTTGAGTCTAGGAGCAAGTCCAAGCCTCAAATCTCGACTCACTTTCGAATCAAGGTCAATCCGAGGACAATAGCTTGGATCGGCCTGAACTAAGGTCGAGAATGGTCAGCAGAGGGTGCAGGTAGCCTGTGCAACGTCGACGGTTGCTATCGACCCCAAGGCTAACTATTGCATGAGCGAGTAGACCCAAAGCGACTTTGTGGTCACACCGTGTTTGACGGTGGCTTGTGGAGTTGCCGGCGAAGTTGGGAGCGGGGGCAAGGCATAGCAAACTTGGGAGAAAAAGGGAGGAGAGAAAAGGGACAAAAGGAAATGGAAAGGAGGGCTGGGCTTTCTCTTTTCGTGTGTTGGATCACCATGTGAGGCGAAAGTGGCTATAGGGGGTGAGCACTTAGGAATGATGTATAATTATTTATTTTTATTTTTATTTTTTTGAAGACCGAAGGATCGCCAGAGATCATCCTTCGGGAATCACACGACCCTCCGATGCTCGACAGCACTGGTGAGGCCTCGCCACAAGCCGCTATTTAGACGTAAACCCTCGGGAGCTGACCCAATAAACCACCTGGGATCCCCACTTAAGTCGCAAGCATCCGAAAATTCGAACTCATTCCCTCGTCGATGAGATAGTAAAGTCCAACCATCACGGTTACATATGGGTGGATAATGATGTGTAATTATTGATATGTTCTAGCAGTATAATGAGCGATACTGTAATATTATCCTTGTTTACATTTTCCACGGAGCAAATTTAATAGCCCTTCCTTGCGTATCACATGAACACTATGTTTGGTAGATGAGATTAGAAAGAAACAAAAAAGGGCACTTGATTATAATGTTGTCTGGACAGTGGCAAGAGAAGCGGATGGAAAATAACGTATTGCGACTATTCATGCCGTTTTTCATGATAATTCCTAATACAATAAGGGTAGAAGTGGAAGAAAAGAAAATACTTTTTTTAATAAAACACTAATCCTTCCAATTCTCTTCATATTCGAATGGATTTGAGAGGATTTAAAATACATAATATAATAGGACAAATACGGCGGGAGTGTCATAACTTTTTTTTTGGCTCACTTAAGTGGCACAAATTTGAAAAATCAATCACTTAACTATCATCAGTGATTTGCCTTGTCGGAAAATCCAATACACACTAATCATTCTTTACTTATTTAAGTATCACATATTTGAAAAATCAATTACTTAATGCCACAAAATTGAAAAATCGATTACTCTTTGCCTTGTCAGAAAATTTTCCGTTGGCCTTACCCAAATTTGGCTGAGCACCTTTGTGACCACGTCAACCACAAGTGAGGCGGCCTCACCCAAATCTAGCTACAGCCGACGCACAGAGGAAAAAAAAAAACAAAACAAAACAAAGAAAAAAAGGAAAATAAAAAAAACGTCAACAAAATAATTTAAAAATCGATCTTTCAAAAGAGGCAAAAAAAAATCCATGTGAGACGATATTCGGATGACTGATTTAACTCCAATATGGTACTTAAGTGAGCGAAAAAATTTATAGTACTCAGGTGAGAACTGTACAAAAATTATGGCATTCCCACTATACTTGTCCCTAATACAATTGAACACACAGTCTCTCCAAATCTTTCATTATCCTTTCTTCTTATTCTTTTGCATTTTGTCTCTTTCCCTCTATTCAAACAAGGCAACACCTTTAAATATCGTTTCTTTTCCTTCTCATTCCCCTCTAGAAACACTATGTATGCGTTAAGTTTAATAGACTATCAAATGAGCTTAATTTTGTTATGTGTTAAATTTTTAATCTCTGTTTCTTAACTAGGTTTTCATATAGCCCCTAATCTCCTAATAAAGAGAAAATTTATGTTTCCCAGGTGTGAATAGTTCCCTTGTAGTTTACTAACATGATGAAAGGCGCAAATGGAATTTGGAGATACCATGGTTTCCGAGTTACAGAGTCCAAAAGATTTCCAAACTCAAATTGACTTTTTCCATTGACAAACTCTAATTGGGGTTTTGAATAGGATTCCACACGCTTTCATCAAAACACTTCTATATAGCTCTCTCTTTTGGCATGTCATGTGTTTTTCTCCAAATCGCATCTTGTATTTCAAATCTAGGGTTCAATTTACGCGTGGGAATAATGCTTAACGAATACTCCATTCACCCGCCATGTAAATTATCAAGATATAAATTAACATCCTCATATTTTTAAGGTATTTGTACGTTTTGTGGGAAAAGTAGAAAGGACGTTTTGAGGGGTCAAACAAGCACAAAACTTGAGGCATAAAATAACATTGTTTGTGCACGATAGTGGGCAAGCTATATATCTCTCTTGATTACTAAAATTTTGGTGGGCTATTTGTTCGGGGCTAATAAAATATTAGGTCAGATCTAGGTAAAAGCCTAGTCAGCCACTCTGAAACGCATTTGTCAAAGAAAATCTTTGTCCTTCCACACAACTAAGCACGACGCACCAAGCGAAATATTCTCGAGATGATGCGCCGAACTATGCCTCCTTATAAATCCGTGGCCTCCGATCCCCATTTTCCTCCACACATCTCTCTCTCTCTCTCTCTCTCTCTCTCTCTCTCGTACAAGAAAAGCAAATTGAGTTCATTTTCCTTGAGCCATCATCAGCGATGGACATTGAGGCCATAGCTCAGGAGAGACGACCGAGGCCGCTAGCTCAAGGGTTGAGTTCGCTCCGGACACGCCTTGTGAAGTGTAAGGACAAGGCGGTCGACCTCGGGAGGAGCATCAAGAAGCTCGGACAAGACGACCCGAGAAGAGTGATCCACTCGCTCAAAGTGGGGTTGGCTCTCACGATTGTCTCCCTCATATACTACGTGAGGCCCTTCTACGACAGCTATGGGATTTCTGGAATGTGGGCTGTGCTCACAGTCACTGTCGTCTTCGAATTCACCGTCGGTAAGCCTCGTGCAATCAAATACGTCTCGTTATAAACAAAGGGGGAAAAATGAAAACATTCCTCCATTACTAGTGAAGCATCAGCTTTGCATTAGCACCATTAGTTGCGCAACACATGCACAACCATGTTAAAACTGCGACTAATGGATCCTATGTGCGTCGTGCACAATTGACTAATATAGACTTTAAAATGATAGTGGATGTCACGTGAATTTTTTCACATGATCCCAAATTGAAATTACTTTTTTGTTTGGCAGGTGCTACCCTGAGCAAAGGTCTGAATAGAGGCTTTGCAACATTCTCAGCTGGTGCTCTAGGTGTTGGGGCACAACATTTAGCATGTCTTTTCGGAGAGGAAGGGGAGCCCATTGTCCTTGGGGTCCTCGTTTTCCTACTAGGTACCTGTCATATTCCTATGGGCATTACTAGCGATGGCTCGTACTCATTACATTGACATTCATTTCCAATGATGCGGCGAAACCACATTGGACGTTGAAATAAACGAGACTAAAACAAATTAATTTACTCGTTTTTAAACATGCTACCCGATACAATATTGTCCGATCACTTAAAAGATTAAACTGAGTAAATAGTCTTAGAGCATCTGGGGTTTCTCTAATTTCGTCACTAATGGGGCACGATAAATTGCCTCACCCACGTTACAGTTAGATTTAAGTTGTAACAGAGCAAAAGCGGAGCATGTTATTATTTAGCTAGAGAATGAAGTTGAGATTGTGTTAGTCTTGATATCTTACATTGGTGGAAATTATCAATAATTTCAGCTGGAGCAGCTACATTCACCAGATTCTTTCCCCGGATAAAGGCGAGATACGACTATGGCATCCTGATATTCATCCTCACATTCAGCATGGTGACCGTCTCGGGCTATCGAGTGGAGAAGCTGCTCGAGCTAGCTCATCAGAGGCTCTCGACCATCATAATTGGAGGAGCAACCTGCATAATCGTGTCCATTTTCCTTTGCCCGGTCTGGGCCGGCGAAGATCTTCACAAGCTCATTACCCTGCACCTGGAAAAGCTCGCCATTTTCCTTGAAGGTAATTCGAAAGCTTAAGATAATATCTTGAAGAGATCGACAGTATACATCAAACATGTAGTGAATTCAACAAATATTGAGATTGAGAGTGAAATACCTGTCGCTGTCCGGCAGGATTTGGAAGTGAATATTTCCAATCGGTGAATGAAGATAAACCTGTGATCTCCACAGAGGAGAAGACATTCCTTCTGGGGTATAAGAGCATTCTTACATCCAAGAACATGGAAGAATCATTGGTGAGATTCTCTCTGTCTCTGTCAACTTTACCTTTGAGTTTGCTAGTGCCATGCAGCATCGGCACACTGCGTCAACATGTACCTTCTGGTACTAAAAAACGTATCTTTTTACACCTGATACGATGAATCGACACGTGATTGCTTCTTTCCTACTTTTACTATTTGTTTATAAGAAGGACAATGGTTGTGTGAATTTGCAGGCGAACTTTGCAAGATGGGAACCACGACATGGGCGCTTCCAGTTCCACCACCCATGGAAGCAGTATTTGAAGATTGGAGCACTCGTCCGTCAATGTGCTTACCGAATTGAAGCTCTCAATGGCTACCTCAACTCTGACCTCCAAGTAACAATTCGTATTACGCTTGATAATAGTGTTCATTTGCATTCCATTGTCGCATGAGTCCTTATTGTCATGCATGGAAAAGCGACATTTTTTCATTGCAGCTTTATTGCATGATCACGCGTTAGGCGGAATGAAAAAATTAATTACAACTTGCTGCATTCACTCCAAAGAGAACGATATTTCAAAAGATCATTTAGATTTTTCAAAAATGGAAGTTTTCTCAATATAAAACATGTACTAAGAATAAATAAATAAATGGAAGTTTTCTTAATATAAAACATGTACTGAGAATAATAAAGACGATAGGCCATGTTCTCTTCTATGCATTTAGTGGAACTCCATTAACTTATGCAAGTTCTTCCCAATCAACGACTCACGACAAATATGCAAATGTGCAATGCAGGCGCCTCCGGCATTTAAGAAGAGAATTCAGGAACCATGCTTGAATATAACTTCGGAATCAAGCAAGGCGTTGACGATGCTTGCCTCGGCCATTAAACTCATGACTGACCCTTCCCTGGCAAGTCTCCACCTGCACAACTCCGAAATTGCCGTCGATAACCTCAAGATTCTGCTTAAAACCACGTCGTTGGAGGACACAGAACTGCTTTCGATTGTCCCTGCCGCTACCGTTGCTTCCATATTGATTCAAGTGGTGAAGTGTGTCGAGGAAATCTACCAAGCCGTCAACGAGCTTTCTGACTTAGCGAATTTCAAGAGCGCGGTGAAACCAAAGGTGTCGCCGGAGAAACCACAAGCGCAATTGCTAATACATCTAGGGGTTGTGAAACCCGTCGTCAATATTGGTGGCAACAAGGGCGATGTCGTAGTCACGGTGCTTGATGATAAAATTCCAGAAAATGAAAATAACTCTCGGGCTAATTATCCTGACCAACCCTTGTAAAAATTGATCGTCGCTAACGTGTGAACTGTGCCTCGATTATGGAAGTCATGTAAATGTCATGTCGTCGAAGAATGAACTCCAAAATCTCAGCCTGAAGAGGCGAGATGATAATGGGGGGACAAATTTGTAATGAAACCTTCCATTTTACTGCATCTCCATTATCTTGTCGTTGGTGTCGCGAAAACATCGGTGTATTCCGTATGTGCGTTTCACATATCATGTGGATCTCAGCTCATGCAAAAAGGAAAAATCAATTATATTGGTCAATTCGTCAAAGTACTTTGGCCAAAAAAGAATCTTCAAAAGTCATTGATATTACATTCGTTAAATGGAGAGAAAACAACCGCCACTTTAAATTTTCTCTTCAAAAAAATTTCCACTCAAATTTTCATTTCCGTCGTTATCCCACATTTCCTAAAGAAAACGTGAGAGTATAAGCACTACGCCTTGGGCGATTGTGACTATCATTCATTGAATCTTCCGACTACCAAGTAAACTAAACCTTATGCCATATAATAATAATGATAATAACAACAATGACGACATAGATTCCTTACAGTAGCGTACAATTACCTTAAAATGATCAAAGTACTCCTACTTTTAGAGGGTTTTACCTAGAAAATCTAAACCTAAATCAAATTCCCCTCTCTTTCTCTCTTCCTCCCCTCTACCTCCACTGCCACCGCCACCGCATAAATCAGTCACCATTACTTGGAGGTTGCTCGGCCTTAGGATGCCGTCCGATTTGGGTCGCCCAAGGTCGACGACCTCCGATCTAAGGTCGTGCGAGTAACAGTAAGCTGTGGTCAACAAATCAAAAGGCAAAAGCGAAAGAAAAAAGCCTGGACTAGTCAAAGCAAGGAATGAGCGGCTGAAATAAAAGGAAAGAAAAGGAGAGCATGCAGAAAGTAAAGAAGAAGAAAAGAAAGAAAGAGGAAGAAGAAATGAAGGGGAAAGGAGTACATGCCATTGGGGGCCTCACCAAGCCGAATTTAATTGGATTCAAAACGCTTCATAAGAATTTAAGCCCTTTGTTTGTCTAATCAGTAGTGAGAGTTATGGCGTAAGAAAGTTTGTTGTGTGGGTGGCCCGCATGTCATGGGAGTGGTTGGGGAAAAGTATTAAAAAAGTCTTAAACTTTTTACATTTCTATCAATTTAGTCCTAAACCTTTTTTTGGTGCCAATTAAATCCTAAACATTTTTATGCTGTGCCAATTTGATCCTTTCCTACCAATTTTAGCCGGATTTTGTTGACTGGACACCAACCGGCTGATGTCACATGATCGACGCTAACGTGAACAACTTTTAATAATATTTAATATTTTTAAATTCTTTTATTTTTATTTTCTTTTCTTTTTTTCTTTTTTTCTTTTTTTCTTTTTTATTTTTTTCTTTTTCTTTTTTCTTTTTTTCTTTTTCTTTTTCCTTCTCCTCCTCTTTCCTCCAGCTGGTCGCTGGACCTCAGCGACCGGCCAGAGACTATGGCTGGCAAGGTCGAGGTCGACCTCGCCGACCACCTCGCTAGTGGCCACAAGGGCGGCCTCACACTAGGTGGCAAGGCTCGCCCTCATCTAATCTAGCGAGGGTCAAGCCTCGCCCATGGCTAGCGAGGATGAGCCTCACCGCCCAACGTGAGGCTGCCCTCGTGGCAACTAGCAAGGTGGCCGGCGAGGTCGACCTCGACCTTGCCAACCATCACCTCTAGTTGGTCACCGGACCTCATCGACCGGCTGAAGGAAGGAGGAGGAGGAGGAAAAAATAAAAATAAAATTCAAAAATATTAAAATATTATTAAAAGTTGTCCACATCAGCACCAATCAAGCCATATCAGCCAATCAGCGTCCATTCAGTAAAATCTAGCTAAAATTGGCTAGAAATGACTGAATTGGCACCAAAAAAAGATTTATGACTAGAATGGCACAAATGCAAAAGGTTTAGGACTTTTTTAACACTTTTCCCGAAGTGGTTGTCATATGCATTAGTGGTTTTTCGACGATGTTAGCTGTTCTTGAGGTCTTTTGTTGACTTGTAATGAGCATTTGACTATGAAATAGTGTAGTTTAGTCAAGCCATCAGTTAAAGTAGAGTTTTATTTGGTTTCGACGTCGATTCTTATTTAATTGATAGGATTGTGTGTGTGTGAAGATATATATTTTGATAACATATTGTTGCCGCCATTCTTGTTGGTTTCAAGGTGCGACAATGCGATTTTAATTGTGAGGACAAAAACGAAGGGACGGCAATCAAGGGGTGGAGGATAACATAGGTCCCATTCAAGTTGAGTCGGGGAGAGAAGGGCAGAATAAGCAAAGAATAAAAGAAAAGGAAAAAGGACATACCATGTACCACAATAGATGAAGATATTTTAAATTTCAAGAATAAAGCTCATTGCCTTCAAAGTAGCATGTTTGCTTGAGCTTTGCTAACATAATGGTATTTTGGCTACTATGAAAATAATAATTTATTGTGAGTCACAAATTCTTGAAGAAATGGGCCCCACAATAATTTATAATTATTTGTTTGTTAATTTGTTGTGATTCAAAATATCCTGTTTTTCTCCAATAAATTAAAGGCTGTCATCAAATTATTTCTCGGTTTACTTTTATACATTAGCAATATAACTATTGTATAAGATCAGTCTCTCTCCCTCTCCAAATTCTTCTAATCATAAAGGATAATCATCCTTAAACATCTGTCCATACTTTAAAAAAGTACAATTTTCTACTTCATTAAGATAAAAAGTATGATCTAGAGAATAATTTGTATCTCGTGTTGAATCCCAAAACTCAATCGTCATCCTCAAAACTTGGCATCAAATTAGTGAATCCCTATTGAGTGTATGACACAATATAATATTAAAGTTAATATAATATCCGTTGAGTCAGATGGAAAACAATAAAACCACATGCCTCCTTTCTGCTTTACCTTCTAATAACCCACTTATTGTACTTTGAAGTCAAGCTCAAAACTCAAAATAAAAGTATAGCAGTGCACAATCCAAAACGAATTTGAGTTTGTCGTGCGAGTTTTGACTCGAGGGTTTTCTTTTTCTTTTTCTTTTTCTTTTTTCTTGAGGAATAGTCTTGACTACCTTCCCCATGTGTGCCATAACCATTTAGATGCGGAGACCTATCTGAAGATACAAGAACCGAAAAGGGCGACGAAAACGGGCAACTTAAAGGCGGACATGCAGTGGATTTGGACATCATGCTGGTAACATTTCAAATGTATCTTGCATCATATTCAATTATCTTTAGTTCATATTGATTGACTTTGCTACAAGAGTATCAGAACAAGTTCGCTACTCCAAAAAGGATGAAAGAGTTGAAAAGTAAAGACGGCTTAATCCCATAGCTCATCAAATCAATAGGTTATACATGAAAAATTGCTTGTCAAACCGACAACACCATCAATCAGCATGATGACAGCTGGGAATAACTTTTCAAGGGTAATATAAATTGTTGGTCTCTGAACTTCGTTTCGTTGTTCAATGTCATTTCTAAATTTTCTATTTATATAATTTAGTCGTGAAATTTCAAAGATCAAATGAATTTGATCCCTTTGTTAAATAAAACATGTTGAATGTCGTTTTTTTTCTCGACATGGACTACTAACTTAGCGATAACTAGTCAAGATAAAATGCTACGGACCATCACATCGTGTTTTCCGAATTGCTCCCACTCCCTCTGCATTTCTCGCTGCCTCCCTAGCCCGTGCGAGGTGCACTCTTGCACCTCGGCCTCCATCGCAATCAAGATCTCGTCAAGCTCAAGGTCGGCTTCGAGATCACAGCGATTGCAAGGCAATCTCTGAGCCTTCCAATCTGGAGGCTGCGTTCAACCTCGAAATTTGGAAGCTTAACCCCTCTAGAATAGAATGCTTTGATGGAGCTAGCAGTATCATCTAGAAGGAAGAATAGGTGATTTTGAAAATACTTTACTATTTAATGAGGAAATAAAAACAATCAAAAAAAGTATTGTCAGACTCAAGTGAAATCTAAATCTGAATTCGATTTTCACCATAACACAAAAGTCAGTCTAAATATTGACAGTGATGTGATGATATATATTGGTGTACAAAAGTCTATCAGAAATAGAAAACAATAAATTAGAGATAGAGAAAATTGCAAAATAGTGGGTCAGCTTTAGTAAGTCTACATCAACTTTCCCACACTTGAGTAAGTCTTCAATTAAATAATAGGTGACTCACTCTTTTCATTACCCCTCAAGGATTACAATTTGTAGCTCACAGAGACAAGTATAAAAGATCAAAATTTTCTCAGAGTTTGGAATTTTTTACTCTAGATCTCTTTGTACTCTTCTACACTTTGGTCTCCTTTTATACTCCTCTACTTCTAATCTACCCGTTGGACAATCTTCAGAGGATCATTCTCTAATCAATCTGTTGGACGAAATCCGTAAAGAAGATTAAGCAGCCATTGAGAGATAAAACCTGATTCCCCAATGATTTGGTCGCCCATACAATCAAATCTTCAGTTTCTATGAGTAGAGTCCTTCAATTAAGGAAAGCAACTTGTCTTTTTAATGATTGTCAATTAATTAAGCAGCCATTGAGAGATAAAACCTGATTCCCCAATGATTTGGTCGCCCATACAATCAAATCTTCAGTTTCTATTAGTAGAGTCCTTCAATTAAGGAAAGCAACTTGTCTTTTTAATGATTGTCAATTAATCTTGATGTCTTGCATAAAAGATTTCATAGCAAACTATCCTTAACATTAAAAAAAAAAAAAAAAAAACTATCCTTAACATTGAAGATTTATCGTTACTTTCTATATAGAAAATCCTAGCGAAATTACTAACTATGTTGGTGTGATCAACGGGGCTTGCGTCCGAATATAAATATAGATTTCAGATTTTGATGACGTCCAGCTGTAGTAGACTCAAAAGATATTTCACGATCTTGATGATCTCCACATGCAAGCTTTGCCAATATCCATGTTGTTGCAGGATGATATCCAAGGCGTAATTATCTTCGGATACGATATTTGAACAAACATTAGATAGAGTTTGAATAACTTCAAGATATAGGCTTCTCTTCATGATCGCGACGTTCAAACAGCAATATATTGATCTGAATAAACTTCTCTTCATCAGTATTTCCTGTAAGAAGATGCTTCTATGCAATTATTAGATTCGAGATAAATCAAGGAAGGTTTTGTGAACTCTACAATCTAATAGTAGGTTTTCCCACCTGAGAGAGAGAGAGAGAGAGAGAGAGAGAGAGCTAGAGGGGGGAGACGAGAGGGTGGAAAAAGGGAGAGATGAGAGAGCAGGCCATAGAGGGGAGGGGCCACATCGTCGGCGGCAACTTGGTGGCAGCTCTCGCGTTGGTCGTCGCCTATTGGTTGGTCGAACAAGTGGCCAGTCGACGATGGTCGTGGCTGTTGATTGGGTCAAGGGACTAGACTGAGAGGGAACTAGGTTTTTTTCTGAGATATTTGGCATAAATTGCCACATAGAAAGTATCGCCACATCGTCAATTTTTAATGGAGGCCCTATTTTACATCGGGTACGGATGAGTCTAACAAATTTTTTTCATAGGATGATTTGCATGCAACCTTGAGATTAGTTAAGCTTGAAGCTCAAATATTCTTGACAAATAAAATGTAAATTCAATTGTTAACTCACTTAGCTGGTGTACGTGGAACGTTAAGCCCATGATACTGCCTCCCGATTGGCACTCTATCCACAGCCCCACATTAAACCGCATAGAGACAAACCGCAGCCTCGAAAAAGGAAGAGAAAATAACAAATAAAATCACTGGGAAATTTAGGTCATGGCACTTCAAGTTGTCTCGCACGATATTCATTAATAATTCAATGGTGCTCCAAACGAGCGGGCTAAACTAGATCATCCTAAGAAGAGCATCCATAGGTTTGATTTTGACGAAGTGTCTAAAGATACCAATGCCATTTGTTTGTCTTCGATAACCTTAAACAAATATGTGCTTGCGAGGGTCCCATATGTAGAATATCTTATCCCAACTCGGATCCATATAAAATAGTTCCTTTTTCTACTTTGATTCCCCTAGTTTAGTGTGGTACCCATCAAAATATTACATCGCCTAACACGACAACATATGACCACAGAACTTTCGACATTTTGAGCCCTTTTCCATGACTAAAAGCATGAAGAGGAAGAGGAACGACCGACGTTGATTGCTAGTGGTATAAGAAAAGGATATATGAGTATAATTAAAATGATAAATCAAACCCCTCAAGAGATTGAGTAAGTATAGTATTTGATTTGAATGAAAAATAAATGCCCTGTTTAAATTAAAACTTCTTCCACTCTATATATCCCAAGTTATGTCCATCAATTTATGAGTGGAGCTTTACCCAATGCACTTAAACAAAGGCAGTTTCCATGCAAGGACTAGTCAAGTCAAAAAGGTCACTAAAAAAAAATCCCACCTCTTGGGACCAAAAAAAAAAATTGCCATGATAAGTCCAAATTTGGTTGCTAAGGGCCTATTTATTTTTACTCCAAATAGTATCTGATTTTGTTCTTCTGTTCCCCGGAACAAAAAAAAAAGAACAAAAATCCGTTTAATAAAATTTTTGTTCCTAGAAACAAAAAAATTGTTTTTTATTCCCGGGAAGAATTCCTAGAACAGTTCCTATTTTTTTCATTTCTTTTATTTTCTTTTGTTTTCTCTTCTTCTCTTCCTCTTTTTTCTTCTTCCCTTTTGCTGGTCGCCGGTCTTGGCTATGGCCGACGACCGACCAAACGAGGGCTGGCGACCTCGCTGTGGCTAGGCGAAGCTCGGCTTCACCCAACCCAGCCAAGGCGAGGCTCGACCTCACTAGTGACCAAGAAAGGTGGCCAAGCGAGCTTGCTGAACTCACCTAGCAGGTCGCCGGCCACTGCAAAAAAGAAGGAGGAAGAAGAGAAAAAGAAGAAAAATATAATAAAAGTATTAAAAGATTAAAAGAAATAAAAAAAATTAAGAATTTTACCAATCATATTTCTATTCCAGGAACAGAAATTTTGGATAGTTCCCGAGAGCATAATCAGAAAATCATTTCTGATCAAAAATTGTTCCCTAAAGCAGAATAGTTACCAAATGCGCCCTAAAAGTCTTGGCGACTAAATGGAGCTGTCAAGAGTGGGAAATCAAAATTCTTCACTATATGCTGTCATGTTTCTTATTAATTTATGTTATTTTAAATCCTCAATATATTGCATGTTCTTATATTATGATTTTATGAATATTGAAATCTTATGTCTACTATCTTCTTTTGATCAGATGATATATGTACACGAAGGATTTGGATCCACATTAAATAAAATTCCAAGCAAACTCTAACTGAGAATTTGATTGATGTTAATGTTGATTCTGTTATAATTTCATGCATATTGTTTTTCTTATAGAAATTCATGTCTGACACCAACACTTAAGAGTACAAATATGCGGGCATCATGCTAGTAGATACCCATGAAAAAAAGGTTGCCGACATTTAACAACAACCGCATCTAGAAAAGCATGTGGTAAGAGTGGGCACTCACTTGAATTACAAAAAAAAAACATATATTAGGTTTTAAGAAAAATCATATTATATGCATTATGTATGTCTCCCCCTCTCCCTTTTTTCGAGATAAATGCTTTTCGCTTTCTTCCTTCCAATATAAAGCATGGCCCTAACTGGCTTTACGCTACATTTAAAATTAAAAAGATGGGGGTTTGGTGATTAACATTGCCCATCAACTCGTTATTCAAACATTAGCAAAAAAGAAGGAGCAACCAAACAAAATCGAATCAAGCTTCAGATATGGTACCAGACAGAATCCCCTCGAATCATTTTATATATAATCATACATATATATATGCCACTTGATCATTGAATTTTCTAGCATCTTGTATGCTTGCCGTTGATTACCCCTTTATTAAATGCTAAGAAAAATTTAATTCGCAATTAAGAGGATTGGGGACACAGAGGAAGCATTTCGTATGATCAGAAATAATTATTATACACATGGGATGCGAGAGACTGAAGTTGCAATGATAGTCCAAGTCCTATAATGCTATTCAATAGTAAAGACCGGTCACACTTTGTCGCTAACTTACTACTACTTTTCAAGTTTTGGCACACAAGGATCCAGTTGTTTCACTACAGATGGTATCAAAATAGCGCTCCCTCCAGTAAATATGTGGGCCAGAGACGGACTGGGTCCCCAGCCAATCTAACGAGAACTATGAAGGATTGTACAACTGACAAGGTTTGGACAAGGTGCAGTTCCTAACAGACTTTTTAAATAAGATAGATCAAATCATGCATCAAATACGTGGAGTACCACTCTTCAATGTGGATCAACACTAATGACAACATTGTTACTTTAAGTGGAGGTGGTTGTGACACCCGAAGTGTCATTCATAAGAATAGGTCATTCCTCAAATTGTGACCACTTTGAGTACTCCTTCTAGGGGTTTTGCCCACATGGACCAAGTCAAGTGGTTACTCATAAGTTAACATCGCATAGGATGGCCAGTGCACACTATTGAGAAAGCTTTCTAATATGTTTTGAAGATTAACAAAACCTTCCATAAGTGTGTATTGAATTTGATGAAAACATTTTCAGGTGATATTTTTGAAGAAACGATGTTCAAACTTCATCATCTCATCAAGAAGTCTATTAAAACTAAGAAAATATCAAATATAAGCACAACGGCTAGTAATCTAGGTCGGATTTCTTTCCTTGAAGATGTTGATTGTCTTTCTATCCAGAAAAAATAAGTATCAACGTAATTCTTTCTATGCAAGGATTCATAGTTAGATTGACAATCATCTAGAGAGAAGATATTCCTTTCAAACGAAGAAATTTACTTGTGGAAACCCGGCTTTGGATATATGGGCAGCTAAATCAAAGGGAGATTCTGACCTAATGCATCAAATGGCTACGAAATCTTTTTAAAGCATTCATATTCAATAGGTTGATTGAAAGAATGATCCTATGGATATTGTCCAACAATCAGTTTGGAAATAAGGGAGTATAAAAAGAGATATGGTGGTAAAGAGATAACGAGATCATGATTGTAAAATTCCAAAGTTCAAAAAAAGTTTCCATATTACAAACTTGTCTTCGTGAGCTTACAATTGCAATTATTTTAGAGGTGTGAACAGTATCATAAGTGTATGCTTTGGTGTAAGATAGCGAGTCCAATTGGTTTTGGCATAAGCAACGCCAACTTTGGGTAGAAGTGCTTGGATAGAAGCGGCACAACTTGACTGCTCTTATTTATTCTCTAGTAAAATCCAACTAATATAGTCCATTGGCGTGGGAGATTAAATGTAGTCTTGCAATAAGCCAAATCACTATAATTACTATGTGTAAATTTCTCCATTCCTTTAACTCTCTATTGTTTTATATGATAGCATTTTGCACACAAGAGAATCTGGTCACTCCATAGTTTTTCATCAGACTTTGTTTTTTTCTGTAACATTAAACTTGGTTGTTTTAAATTTTGTTTTTCATCAAACTTTGTTCTTTCACCTATTCACCCTCCTCTAAGTGATAAAGCTAGCCACAACATACACGTTAGTGATTGTCAACTAAGATTAATTGAAATGACTATGTTGGCAAATCGTGAAAAGATTTAGTATTGTATTGGCATAGTTAAAAAGTTTATGATTAAAGTGATCGCCAAACATTATGTTTAGAATTTTTTGGACAAGAATTCAGAAGAATACAAAAGGCTTGTCAAAATTAGAATTTGTGGACTGTGACATGTAGCGCAATAGCTTTTTATTCTCATAAAGTTACATGATCTTTTAAGTATAATGGATGGAACGCATTTACTTCTTTCTAGAGCCACCAAATAGGTTGATAGGTCATTTTTGGCCCCTCGAAGCCTATCTCCTCCAAGCAATCCACCCTAGAGAAAATGTTGATGCTACTTGTGAAATAAAAAAAAATAATAATGCAATGGCAATCCAAATAGTTACAGAATGAAGAGAAAATAACAACGAAACAGATGTTCCCTAGTGTATTTTGTATTATGAAATAGTTATTTCAAGACTATGTCATTGTTTATCTCACTAAAAAGAAGCGAACGATAAGCATCACGGTACTCGTAATACCCTTCAACAATGTCAATCTATATAAGTATAGGTTAGTTAAGAAATTATCAAAAAATACAAAACCTATTACACTTGTGCCAATTCAATTCTAAACCTTTTAATTATACTAATTTAATTCTAAATAAATTTATGTTTTGTCAGTTAAGTTCATCTGGCCAATTTAAACCCAAAATTCCTCACGTTGACATTAGCGATCCTATGTGGTACGATCAATGTTGATCTTGACTTTTTTATAATTTTTTGATTTACTTTACAATTTTTTTGTTTTTTCTTTTCTTTTCTTTTTGTTTTAGACTAAGGGTCAACGTCACTAGCCGACCCACGCTGGCCACAAGCGAGGGCTAGGATGCCTCCATTGGCTCTAGGGCAAGAGCTAAGACACCCTCATTGGCTTTAGGCAAGGGCCGCACACCCTCACTAGATTTGGGCATTGCGGCCCAGCCTAGTCATGGCCCTTGTCGAGTCTAGGCAAGGTTGGGCAAGTGCTGCAATGCCATCACCTAAGGCTGGTGAGGGCCGCAGCATTGTCACCTCGCCCAAATCTAGCAAGGGATGGCTACAACCCCCTTGCCCGATGTCCTCAACCTTGGCTAGCCTTGAATCCAAACAAAATGAGAGTAAAGAAAAAAAATCAAAACAAAAAAAATCAAAAAAAAATTATATAGAAAAAGTCCATCTTAGTGCTGACCATGCCACGTAAAACCGTCAACGTCTACGTCACTAAGTTGGCTCAAATGTGGAAAAATTTGAAACTAAATTGACACAATTAAAATATATAGGATTGAATTTGCATAAATGCAATACGTTTAGGAACTTTTTGATAATCTTTCCAAAAGTTAGGTCAATTGGTAGAAACCACCTTCATTGAGGTGATACATTCCAGCTTTGATTTGATCATCTATGCTATATATAAAGCCAAATTTGGATGTGGTGTCCTCCCCAAAAACATGTAAGATTCTGTTAATGAGTAAGGATGTCGTAAAATTATAATCTGAAAAGCAAGATAGACGGAATTGTTCTTTTCTTTTTTTGTCACCATGTGCACCATTATCACTGAAGATAGAGAGAAAACAGGAGAAAGTGATAGGGCAACACCTATAAACGTGAAAGAGAAAGCCATGGATGAGAGCTTGCAGTTAAGCATGAACTAACAACAAAAATAAAAGCTGCTCGGATTCTTTTATCGAGAGAATGCGGCACGCTTTATCTAGTTCTCTGGAACGCAAGACAGTAAAACGTAAATGATCGAAAGTATTAACATGAGCAATTCGCCAAAAATCGAACTCTCTCGCTTGAAGGCCTGCGGTCAGAGAGTGGGCTTAACATCAGCATTTCGGCCCGCCGTGCTCCATTACTTTTTTTTGTGCAGATGACTTTGGAAGGATTTGCGGCTTCTGGACCTTTAGCATTTTGATGGATTTGGAGTAACGGGCTGGTCAGTCTTAGACCTTTGCATCGCGAATAATGTAGAACAGCGAGACTCGAATCAGATTTGTATATAAAACGTACGAAACCCGTATAAGAATGCTTAGATGGTCATCATTTTCTCGCTCGCCTTTTTCTTAAAAAATCCATAGTAGATGGAAGCATAAATAGTTCGAAATTTGACTCGTATATCTATTCTGTGGGTGCTTGTGCATCTTTTATATCTTATTTTATTTAAAGATCGTTTTAATTTGTTGATTTTTGTTCTAATGGAGCGTTTCATCTTCCTTCTAGAAGATAATACGTTACTCTTTTATGGGTTCTTGTTGGGTGTCCCCGAGTTTCTAGCAGTCATTTCGTCAAATCTATAAGTGGAACAATGGAAGAGCCCTTATTTTCTTTTGGAAATTGAAAAGTTAGACGCTCGGCCTATTGGCCTTGCACGTGGAAAGAGGCATCGAAGCCCATTTGGCGATTTAGCTGTAGTACGAAGTGTTGTGATTTGGGTGTTTGATAATATATGTTCTTGAATTAGAGAAGCGAAAAATTAGGCGGGGTAACTTTTTAAAAGCTAGAAGTTCTGTAGCTATGGAGATGCTGCAGCTGCAAGGTGATCGCTAAACATCTATAAAAATTAGAGCCCTTATATTGAAAATCGAAATTGTTGCGGGAAAAACCGTAGCAAATAGATGTTTAGTTTGCCCTCTGCGGCCACTTTCTGTTCTTCTTAAAAAGACTATGGAAGAGCTAGAAGATTTTAAAGTTGGGGAAAGTATTTGTCATTGGCCTCAACAGTTTAAAGGTTGAAATGCAAGTTTGGGATAAATTTGAGTTTTTTAAGACGTCGACCACCGTTTAAAGGCTCTTGGGAGACCTTTTCGTTTTAGTGCAATGACAATAGCAATGAAAAGGGCAAGATAGACAGTAATTTTGAGTGCTTCTTGTCTTCTTGAGAAAGATTTAAGTATGTTCTAAAACTATTTCGTCTGAACTCTGGGATATAAAGTTAGGCGAGGTTAGAAAAACTTTCTTTTTTATTTTAAGGGGACGGCGCATTCAGGTACCGGCAAGTTAAAATAAAGAACGCATTCAAATTGGGCACCTAATTACCAAATTACCGCTGGAAGCCCGTCAGAAGTTTGCTTCCCACTAGTTGTGTACAACCAGCACTTCTAACCAGTATCCCACTACCCCTGGTTTTAGACACTTTGTGACAGAAGAAAATTGGGGATTTTATTATTGAATTGCAAAGCATCACTTGATTCATCGAGGTACTTACTAACTATTTTTTCCTGGTAATTATTATATATAAATTATTAAAAACTTCTTGTTTAATCATTGCGAATGCTTTCTGAAAGTAAGGAATACACCTAAGCGGGGTTAATTGAGCCGAAGAGTCTTCTTTTTCATTCTTCATTCTTGCTTTTCCTATGACCCACCACCTTGCTTGTTCAAATATTTGATAATATATCATTCGACCGCTCTTATGTTTCGATTGGTTACAAGTCCAAACTTCTTTCTTTTTCCTCTTTCCATATACTCAGTTGAGAAAATGGTTTCATAGTGATGGCAAGCATAATAAACTCATATTCTAACATAATAGAATAATTTGTAATTTCAATTCTTAGAAAGTGTTTGTTCGAATTCAACTAATACCGCAATCATAGTATTAACTCCCTTAAAAAGAGTTATCCACTCTTGTGTTGGATCAACAAGAAAGACAGCTATTTTTTGCCAGGTAATTATCCCACAAAATCTTCGGGTAAAAAAAATCCTATAAAATCTTATCCGTCTTTTCTATTTAATTTTAAAATTAATATCACGAAAAATCATAAACTAGTATATCTGTGATAAATTTATCTCAAAGTAATTTTTTTTACCACGAAAAACCTAAAATCAATATACTTGTGATAAATTTACCTCAAATTGATTTTTCTAATTATAAAAAAACTAAACAATGATATATTTGTGACAAAGTCACCCTTTGTTAGTTCTTGTTAAATTATTTAATATCACAAAAAATCATAAACCGATATATTTGTGGCAAACGAAAAGTAAAACCCCTAGATAAATGTCATGTGCCATCCAACTCAATAATTTAAATACAAAATTTAATGGAAACTAATAAAGAGTAAATTCATCACAGGTTTATTAGTTTGAAATTTTTCATGGCATTAACTTTTTATCTTTTCTTTCGGTTCCACTGATAATTTTTTATGAATCATATCCTGATTTTACATAAAAATCAGGATATGATGTAAAATCAAGATATGATTCCTTTTTTTGGTAAGGAATGACAACGATAAGTTGATTCCTTTTCTTTTCTCTTTTTTCTCTTTTTTTTTCTTTTGTTTTTTTTTTTCTTCTTCTTTTTTGGCTACCCTGAAGTGTGGAGTGTGATTGTAATTAGGTGAGATGAGATCCTCTTGTTAAGGTAAGCAGAACTTATAAGTAATTTCTGTTTCCTTCAAGATTTTCATGAGCTCGCTTACAAGAAAGACATCCCGTCGTTGTCATTGCCTGAAGTCCTAAGGTTGGATGATGTTCCAGATACGCGATTATTGACCAAAGAACCAAGCTTTCATGCGGAGACTCTCCTGATCGTCGTCCCTCCCTTGGCCCGTCCATGCCCACCACCTTTGCCCCAGTCAACGTAAATTCAAAACGCATTCTTCTCCTCTCTCTCTCTCTCTCTCTGCATTCGAGCATTTCCCTTAACCGGTGTTG
The DNA here is from genome assembly GCA_019915185.1 of Eucalyptus camaldulensis. Taxonomy (NCBI): domain Eukaryota; kingdom Viridiplantae; phylum Streptophyta; class Magnoliopsida; order Myrtales; family Myrtaceae; genus Eucalyptus; species Eucalyptus camaldulensis. The sequence goes on from JAHSVA010000005.1 coordinate 20,925,834, forward strand.
CGGGAAGGCTTCAGGGAGAGGGCACTACCGTCATTTCCATACCCCTCTCCCCACCCCTCCTTACACCTCTCTCTCTCTCTCTCTCTCTCTCTCTCTCTCTCTGAATCTCCAAGCCATCCGGAAGAGGGAGACGAGGGGGGATGGGGCTTCTCTCAAACAGGTTCGACCCTTTTCTCCATTTCATCGGGATTTCTTTCGTTTTCCAGCAAAATGCTCGGAAAAGGGGGTGAAATTTTGGAACTTGGGTCAAAACTTGGGTCCCTCTATTTTTCCTGCGTTTTGTTGCTGGATTTTCCACGGATCCCGTTTGACGGTGTTTTCTTTTTTCTGTTCTTTTCCCATGGAACTTGAACTGTGTGATCACAGAGTTGACAGGGCGAGCCTCAAACCGGGGGATCACATCTACTCTTGGAGGGCCGCTTATGTTTATGCCCATCACGGTTCTTGTCTCCTTCCTTCTGTTTTTATTGCCATTTGCATTTTTTTTCAAAAAAAAAAATCTCTTTTTTTTGTGTGTTATGTTGGTTTCTGCTTAGTAGATGCAGTTGTCCGATTAGATGGAGAAGCTTAGACTTTTGTCATCCTAGAAACAAAATTACGTGCATGTAAATCCTCTGTATGTTGAGGAATATGTGGTTTAAGAAAATTAGCTCTGGTTTGAATGTTTTGTTCTTTTCCATTTTTGGTTTAGCTGCATTGTCTCTGTGTGCCTCGAAAGGTTTGGGAACAGGTGGATGACTTTTTTCTTGATCAGGCCCTGCATAATGATGCATATGCTGCAGGCCTTCTCTATATACGGACCTTTTCACTAGAAATAATCTTCTGGCCCTGCAGAAGGAGCGAGCCAAGCAAAGGTCTTTAGTAGGATTATCGATGTTGTTGTCTTTTGCAGGATACATTTGTTTCCATGATTACTAAGTTAGTTCGGAAGTTTATCATAAATTAGATTGCATAGGTACAAGTATTGGAGAACAGGTATTTCTGTGGATTTTGCTAGTGATTTGGTGAAGGTCAGGATTAGCATTTCGTACTTGGAGGAATTGAACCGAACACTCGATGCTAAGCTATTGGTGGGAGGAAAACTAGGAGGATCAACTGTATTTTTCTTCTTTTTTCCTTGAAATTCTCCTGAATGTCACAATCACAATTTTCCTCTCAACTGAAAAAATAATAAAAACACCTACCTTCCTAGATGCTTAAGGTCGTCCTGCCTTGATAATGTATATTAACCAGAAAGGTTGAGTAGGAACCTTACATCCCCATGATTTGACAGGACAACTCTTTGGTTGTATTGTCCAATAAACCAGTGGATCCTTTCACTCGTTGAGGAAATAGGGGAGTGGCGGTCTTCCACTTGCGAACAGCTCTACCGTTTGAATATCGTCTTCTTTGTAATTATGTTTGTGATGCCAGACCAGACTCTCACATCTTTCTGTGGTGCATTTGGTGATACAAGCCAGGGATGCTTAACTGTCTTGTTTTCTTTGGATAAATGACCACATAATTATGTCTGATTCAATTACATTTAGCTCCAATTTTCCTCTCACTTCTTCTATTAAATCCTGGACAATGCGTGCTGTTCTATCACTTCAATTGTGATTGACACATACAATATAAACAGTATACAGAACTGGCATGCAAAGAATGTGGCAAAGCCATGCGGGAACTTAAAGAAATGAGCCCCTCAAAAAGAATCTTTCTCTCAATTTTTATGACATCTTTGTATACCAATCTGTGTATCTATAGTATCTTGCTGCAATAATTATTCTTCTCAGAACATGGATTCTCTGGGCAATTGTAAACTTGCTGTAAACTTATTTCTATGGTACATTGAATTTTCCCTGCAATAACCTTCTGTCCTTTTACTTGGGGGAACGTATCTCCATACTTTTGACAACAATATTGTTGGTCCTTTTTCTCAGAACGCGGATGACCTGGGTAATTGTAAACTTGCTCTAGACTTATTTCTATGGTGCATCGAATTTTCCCTGCGATAACCTTCTGTCCTTTTTTTTTGGGTGAACGTATCTCCATACTTTGTCAACAATATTGTTGGTCTAAATGCAGGTATTTATGTTGGGGATGATAAAGTCATCCATTTTACTCGAAGGGGAAGAGAAGTAGGAACAGGGACATTTGTGGATTTCCTCTTGGTGAGCTCCAGGCCATCTCGATCCCTAGTACCTTGCGAAACATGTACTCCTCCTGAAGAGGGCCATGGTGTTGTCTCCTCCTGCCTAAACTGCTTCCTCTCCGGTGGGATCTTGTACCGGTTTGACTATTCAGTAACCCCAGCGTTATTCCTCGCAAAAGCCAGAGGAGGAACCTGCACTCTCGCAGATTCTGATCCCTCCGATGTGGTGGTCCACCGAGCAAATTACTTGCTTGAAAATGGATTTGGTTGCTACAATGTCTTCAAGAACAATTGCGAAGACTTTGCCATCTATTGCAAGACCGGGCTGCTGGTGTTGGACCAGGGAGCGATCGGGCAAGGCGGGCAGGCAGTGTCCATAGTTGGTGGGCCCCTTGCCGCTGTTTTATCTGCACCTCTCCGCCTTCTCACAACAAACATTTATGGAATGGCTGCTTCAGCAGTGGTAGTCTATTGTGCAAGTAGGTATGCTGCTGACATCGGGAGTGGCATGAGGAGAGATGTGGTGAAGATTTCTGCAGAGGATCTTACAAGTAGGCTCGCGATCGGCCTCCTCCAAGTGATTCAACCCCCGAGCTTACCAGCACCTGGCTCTTAATATCTGTTTTACCATGCTGCTGATTTTGCAAGTCGTTCTCCATTGTTTTATCATAAATAGGCAACCTGAATGCTGTGTGATTCTCTACCATCAAGAAAATCTTAAGCAGCACGAGTCACTGTTCTGTGTTTTGCTGGATGTTTTGTCGATTCAGGTCACTGCTTTCCTGATCTGTATCTCTTTCTCAGTGCTGTGCTATGATGGGTTTGGAAGTCCTTTCTAAGCGATTGCCAATGGCTATTTGTATTGTTTTTAGGATATGTTGCATCAAAGCTTGAAAGTGGAAACTGGAAGAGCGAGTTCCAAGTGCATCCATCATCGGTTTACATGCCTGCCGCTGCATTTTGAATTCACCTGCCCTATCAAGTCTAGAATCCCAAATCAATCCGAGGATATATTTAGTGCAAATTTCATGTTTTGCCTTCACCTTGATGCTTGCACAAGGATCTTAACTTGATCGTTTAGCATATGCAATCTTCTTTGTTTCACCCAGTTGAGTTGTTATAGTTGCAATGCCTTTGGATTCAGAAATTGCATGTGATGGTGATGTAATGCACTGCATCCATCTCTTAGTAATGAATCTGGACATGCGTCATCAGTTTCGCACTCTCTTTTTCTCCTTTGATTTGCTACACGATTGGATGGGCACGGTGGGATTTTCTTTGGATGTCCTCTTGAATGGCTAGTAGCTATTCCAAAGTAATTATTCAAGTACTAGTTTGAAGTGCTACTGCAAAGAGAGAAGGGACGTGTCAACCTACGTGCTACTGGGGCAACATACAAAGATAATTTCATTTTCCAGTAACTTGGCGAGGGCGACATCGACGATTACTCCATTTTTCATTTGCTGATATACATACTTACCAAAGCATCGCCAGATATATTGACCTATGTTGTGTTGATCATCAAGACTTAGGATGGAAAAAAACATCAGAAGCCTAGTCTCTAATTCAAATAATTCCCACTTTTTTTATAGAAGTTTGATTCCCATGGGGAAAAGTTTGATTTTTAATAGTTTAGAATTATGATTAACACTAATGGATTGCAAAATTGAGGTGATTCTAAAACCCTGCACATGACTAATTTCGCTCGAAGACCTTCCAACAAGATTGAATCTTAGGGAACTCCCATGTAAGACAATCAGCCGTTTATGCACAGCATCTTGGCTTAACGCCATAGTGACAAGGTCGTTGCGCACACTAGGCAGTGACAGACAATACCTAGTCTTTGTGTCATTTGCTGGAATTTTGATGATCCTATCGTTTTCCGCAATTCATGAAGGAATGGAGCGAGAAAAAACCAAAGAATCGTCACTCAATTCTAAGACTACTGGGGAGGATTTTCTCATTTGCGAAATTTGAGGTTGACATGAATTCAATACATAGATTATCAGAAATTGTTAATACAAAAACTATCGCCTTGGTCCAATGAACCAAGTATAGCATCATAGGACGAACAAAATTGGAACTGCAGCAGCCGTGAGCATCATACAAGCAAAACTCCATTTACACAACCATCGTTCTCAGGATTGTTCGTCACTTGAGCGTACTTCCCTGCAATTCCATTCACAGAAATCAGCTTAAGCAACATGAAAAGGACAGCCATTAAGTAAAACCATCATAAGGCAGATGAAATTACCCCAAACAACTTTCCCGGCTGGTGTAACAAGACCAAGTTCACTCACATTAACCTGATATTCATAGCAATTAAATTGTCAACAGAACCATCAAATATTTAATAAACAAGCTCAAGGAAAAAAAAAAGGAGGGGGGGGGGGGGGGGGGGGTGGAATCCTACCTCAATGATGGTTCCTTTGGTCAGAACACCCAGAGATGTATACATTGAACCATTAGGGTTTTTCTTAACTCCGATTATCTCAAGATTGAAGGTACACTTCAATTCCGGATGTGTAACATGGGCTTTGTTGAAACGCAACCCTGAGGGACGGATGAACCTCTCATACTTCGGAGGTTTTCTGGTGAAACTAGGGCCAACAAATGTGGCTTTTGTGACCATCCTCTTCCATTGTTTGGCTGAAAATACGCCACCAACAACATGGATTGTTAAAGAAGTGCTGCACCTTCTTAATAATAATGCAATACTAGCAAGTTCAGGTAGGCGAAAATTAATTCTCTCAATGGTACACTCAATTAGGTCTCTTTTATCAGGTTCAACATTCATTTCCAATCAGATCGTGCCTATCAACACTGTCTAGGCCACAATCTTAATCTACCAAGCCCAATCACCAACAAAGAAACTCTCTTCTCAAACTGATAAGCATCCATCCCAGCTCAGTCAACGGTGATGCACAAATATTAGTTCGCTAAACTTATAATATCTTCCGAGTAACAAACATAAACGAAAAAAAAAGCAGCCAAAGAGGTGGTCAGAGATACTCACTCTTCCTTTTTCCAGTTCTGATCACTTTGAACATCTCATCTTCAGCAACAGGCCTAACCTGGAGTGGGCAGCAATCAAGTCACAATGCCATTGAGTAATTGTAAATCAACATACACTTTCAATGAAATAATTCAACAATCTATCCAAATTAGAGAAATGGGATCACTCTGACTCTTTAATATTCGCATGAGACAGGAATAAGAGATATGGAACAAAGAATCACAAGAAAACAGTATAAAGAACAAACTCATGCTAACAATTCCTCAATTAGATACAACCAAGAAGAAGATGAAATTACCTTGGGCAAAGGAACTTCCCACTTTCCAGCTTTCTCTTTCCTTTTTTGTTTTATGGTGTTGCTAAGCACCTAAATTTTACAGAATGTAAACATTATCAAATTAGAACAGAGCTGTCAAAATATCAAATCATACCATCCATATAAGATACATACCTTAGCTCTTGTAGTAGTGTCACGATCAAGAAGATAAGCAGGAACTGCTCCTTCATGAACATCATCATCCACTTTGCGCCTACTTGAGGACTCTTCATGCATTGCCAACCTGATCCAACAAGCAGGAAATTATTAAAAATCGTACGGACATCATGTTATAAAATGATATGACCAATATATGGAATACAGATTCACAGAAGAAAGCACAGCATGACTACCAAAACAAGTTCTAGAGTTGTATCCAGACTTAGGAAAGGGAGAAGGTTGAAACGCCATAAAACAATCTTAAGCATCACCATGAACATCCGTAAAGAGCCACCTCATTTACTTGCAAGAAAATCTGGACATCAGACCATCTATTGATAGAACAGAGAGCAAAGCACCCTCCAACCTATTGTCCCATGCAACTCCTCGCCAATAGAACGACTAGGCAAACAATCAGACCAATAAAAAAAAAAAAGACGACACCGAGCGATGTGCAACAACGGGCACCGAAGCAATTGAAACAACGCCATGTTTCAACCCACATCCAAGAATGCCCCATTTCCTCCCCCAGACAGAACTGATCAGGTACCAAAGGTGAGTTGAAATAACTAACCAACCCACTGAAACTCACATCACCATAGGATATCCAAAAAGAAACAATTCTTCCATCAATTAGAAGCAAGAGCATTAAAAAAAAAAAGAAAAAAAAAACCAAAAATTCTCACGTTTTCTTCATGAGAGCCTTCTCCGCATATCGCTTCTTCGCGAAGAGCTTACCCTTGATACCCAGAGCCTGCGTCGTTCAGAAACAGGGCATGAGATCATGCATATGCCAAAAAAATCAAAAGCACAAAGGGAGTTTAAGGGAAAACGAATGCGTACTTTCTGGGCCATGGCAGAGCGCTTGTGGACTTCACGAGCCTCCTTCTTGCGCTTGCGCTCGAAGTGGTCATGGCGGTAGCCATGGAGCTTCCTGTGTCGCTCGATGTAATCTCCTTGCGGCTACAAGCAACAACAGCACCAACACCGCCCCACACGAAACGGGAACCGCGCGAAGATGGCGAATTTGATGAGAAATTCAAGAAGCCTGAGCGAGATCAAGAACACGAATCGCGCAGAGAATTCAGAGAGAGAGAAGCTTACCATGGCGGCGACTGGAGGAGGAAGACGGCGGTACTGGTGTGGCCGGAAGAGGGTGCTCGTAAACCCTAAATTGAAACTGAGGGGTAAAGGAAGGGAATTCTAATTTATTTGGGCTTTTGCCGGTTGTGAATCTGGGTCCGGCCCGCTTTGACTCACTGGGCTAAGATCCGAAGTATCATTTAAAGAGGTAAAAAGAGGAAAATATAACCTATACCCGGGGCCAGCTTTTTTTTTTGGGTCGGTCCCGGGGCCAGCTTTAAACCCTTTGTTGTAAGATTACCTCATCTAAGACAGGGATTGTTGCCAACCAAACCGCCAACGCTCATCCTCCATTGAGATGGACGCTTAACTGCATTTCTTATTTTAATGTCTCGATGTCGATGTTCGCATGCTCTGTTCCCCTAATTTCCCTTTATATCATTGTCTTCCCCTGAAGAAAGGAATACTCTCTAATTACTTTACATCTTGAAAGTCTTAAGGTTTGCATGGAATCGGAATAAAGTCTTTCAAAGATATGCTTAGGTCTATATTTGGGTATATAAAGCTATGACCCATATAAACATATATATTTTAATAGAAAATCATATTTTAATCATCTAGATTGACCCCTCTGATGCTCAAGGTAGAAACTGGAGAAGGAAAGGAAATGTATATAATTTCGATGAGAGTCAAATGTTCTACACTGGTTTGTCTGCTTCCAAACGAATATTTATAGGATTTTCTATTTTTACCTGTCAAGTTAATGTTAACAGATAGTCATTAAGCTTTGACAAATATCGGTTTGTTATGACAAATGGCAATACATCGTGACAAGCATGTGGTGATCAAACCATTCAAAGGCCAATGGGTATTTGATCTTTCAAGCAAAATGACTTATGAGTGGGGGGGCATGTCAACATGATCCTCGATGGCTTGTCCTGCCTCAACTCAGCAACTGAGCCGATGGCTTTTTTCGAGTCAGCTGTCTCGTTGGCATACGATTAGATTATGTGGCGAGGTTATTATAGATGTGTATCCGACATCTAACAATTTTGTCAACATCTCATTATCACTCGCACCACTTTTAGTCTCAACGGGTGCAACACGTAAGATATGACAGTAGACGAGATCTATAATGTGGCAATCACATGTCTTCAAATGGTCTAATTTCATTCATCCGTCTTTGCTTATCTAGTGCTGGTTTCTCTTTCCAAAACCATTGTTCTCCTGTTTCCGAAAACTTTTACACACAAAACCTCTCTGGTTGCATTTGGTTCAACATTCTTAAGAAATTTTCAATCCCCAAAACTCTTTAAAAAATGCTGAACCGTTTGACAACCATTTTAAATAAACTTTCAGCCAAATGCTGCTCTTGTAAAAGTTGAAAGCTCAATACTTGTAGGGATTAGTATTGGGCTTTTAGCATTTGGTTAAATGCTGAAATTAATTTTTTCCTTCTAAAACCATTACCAATTTTTAAAATTTTCGATTTTATTCCTAGCTAATTATTTTATTTAAAAAAAAAAAAGACAACCCTTTCGCTAGTTCGGCGAAGAATTTGGTCCATTTTTCAAATATATATTGCTATAATATACCCAAAGCTCATTACAAATTTTTTTTTTGCTAAATACACATTCAACTCAAAATCCATTTGTAAAGAAGTTTTAACAAAACACAATTTGTATTTCTCCAAATAGTTTTGACTTTCAATATTTACATTACACCAAAAACTCATTTGTAAAGCTGAACCAAACACACCCTCTCTAAATTCCTAAAAGGTCTCAAACTCTTGAAGCTCCAATTAAATTAATGGCAGATTCTAGACCACAGAATTGCACCTCACTCCAATGTGGTGCTCTGCTCCACCCCCTACAATATCCGAGGCCCAAAAACCATAGTAGAATCATTAGTCGCAAAAAGGAACACCTTTTTTCGAATCTATACAGCAATTACCATCACAACTACAGTCACATTTCGTGAAAACCAAGTTCCACCAACTCAGGGCGTGCTGTAGTGTTCAGTTGGCGGAACTTGGCATTCAAGCCAGCTATAGCTCGGGTTAGTCTTGCGGCTAACCTCCACGTGGTCCTTGGGTAGCCTTGAATTTAATCGGTCAGCATCCAAACCACCGCCCCCTTTGTAGATGATCTGCTGTTACCTCAGCAGCTGTGAACCCCTCGCTCCTCTCAGTATTGTTTCTCCCCTGAGAGGCGGGATACGGGGACCCCACTTTGGGGACTCTCACCCCTGGGAGGTTCTCCCTCTAGTGGGGGGCTTCCCCTTGAGCAGTTTTTAGGACCTGCTCAGGTCTGCCCCCTACAATATCCGAGGCCCAAAAACCATAGTAGAATCATTAGTCACAAAAAGGAACACTTTTTTTCGAATCTATACAGCAATTACCATCACAACTACAGTCACATTTCGTGAAAACCAGCAAGATTGACAAAAATCGTAAAATTACAATTAGGTGTGAGATGAAATCAAACTACAGATCCAACACTATAGCAACACGAAAGAAATCAACAAAACGTAGAGAATCAAGAGAAACTTGCATTTGACCTATGTATTCTCTTTCTAGTTGGAAAAATAGATTTCACCACCCGGATTAACCCCCACAATGCTTAAATTATAATGTAGAGGAGAGAAAATGTGTATAATTTAATTGACTATAAAATTCAAAACCTTTTTCTCAGCTTCTAAATAACTATTTGGAGAGTTTTCTGTTTTCACCTGTTGAATTAGTGTCGAAAGATGATCATCGAGTTATGACAAGTGTTGATTTGTTTATAATAAATCTCAATACATCGTAATAAATGTGATATATTATGACACATGGTGGTTAAACCGTTCGCAAAGGAAATATGTATTTGAACTTTTATGGAGTGGCCTCACCATTCACTCTTCCAAATATGGCATGACTTGGGAACCTCTTAAAGAAGAACATTTGCAATGACCCTTATTTAGCAAGCCACAGCTGAACTCAAACGAAGCTGGAGCATGCTTTATTAAGAATTGAAAAAAAAAAAAAAAAGTGGATCCAAAATAAGTCATCCACTCATTCTCAAGTAGTTCAAAAATAAAACATAATAATTTCTAAACAAAGGATATTTCAAAGAGGCTCCAAGGTATTAGTACTGCAATTAGGGGAGAGGATTTCTTTAATGGGCTGTGGCGATCTAGTCTGTAAAAGAATTAGCATCACAAGAGCATAGGGGTGTAAGTAGAGATGTGCAAAGAAACCGGGACACGCCCTGCCCACCCAAAACCGGACTATACTTGCTCAAATCCAATGGTTCTTAAGGGAATTAGTTAGGTTCCCGGTTCCAATTCATGAGAACCGATGGGACCGGTCCGGTTCTCAATTTCATAGGCAGATCCGTTCACTCGCCCATCTGGGCCAAACTAGTTCTATTATAATAAATATATTAATTTCAATATTAAAAAATTCGAAATCCATAAATTTAAAATTTAGGGCTCACATTATTCTCTCTCAGATTTTCAATTGCTTTGACTTGAATAAAAGAGATGAGCTTGATTGGATTGTTATCTAGCTCAATCAAATCAAACAAGCAATTGTCTAAATGTATTCGCCATGCTTTTTACTCTAGAGGGTTCCAAAGCTTCTTATCTCTAAATCAAAAACCTTCATCTTAGTCAAGAAAATGTTATTCAAGCAAATTGTGAATAAGATATGAGGATGACCTCTTTCTTGCTCATCCTCATTCCAATACTAGAGTGCCAAATTTGCCCACTAGTTCCTCGCAACATTATTAAGCACAAAGAATTTTTTTCTCATTGTCTTGCCAATTTTGGTTTTTCTCATTTTGATTGCATAAGTCTAGATTCGCAATATTTGGTTGATGTTTGGTGAGATCGGTTCCATCGATCCATATGAGAACTGAACCGCCGGAAACCAGACAGAACCCGACAGTCCGATTTCTAAGTGGATCCATGCAATCAACATGCAATTTTCAATTTTAATTTTTCGAAACCAATCCTTAGTTGGGGCGGTTACCGATTTTATGGTGGGAATCACCCACCGGGGACCATGAGAGGGTGGAGGAGAGAGAAAGGGTAGGGGAAAGGGAGAAGCGAGGCGGGTTTAATATAAATTTTGGGTGTCCATGAGGTCAAACAAGTCTTTTTAGGTCTTCAGAGATACAAAATATAAATCTTAAAATTTGCGAAGAGTTTTTATATAGGTTATGCTTTCCTTAAATGTACAATTCGCATCTTCAGACAAACCCAAATTAGAGAGACCAATATACCCTCAACCATACTAAAACCCTTCTCTTACTCTCTCACACAAATTTGATTTCTTTTCCTTTCATTTCCATATTTCCTAATATTGCATTCAGTAGAAGAGTGGTACGACACATTTTCTCTCAGAGATTGAAGAGTTCTGAAGTGAGCTATTGGTACATACACCTCTTACTTGCTTCAATAGAATCATTACGTCCAAGTAATAATGGCTGAAAAAGTCGGTCGCTAGCGTAAGGTTTATTAATCTGGAAACAGAGAACTTTGCTGTACATTTTTCTCCACGTTGGTCCTCATTAGGAAAACATGCACCTAGGATTTCTGAAAAACAAAAACAAAACTATTGGATTTTGATCCTCCTCTTGAGCCGTGGGTAGAGCTTAGCCTTGGATCCGATAATTTCGCTACGTTTGTTCAGGATAGCAAGCAAGGTGATAAGCCCGAGAGAGATTGGCACTCTGGTCCTTCGTTGAAGGCACTGGAGTGTCCATGTACGGACGATGAACAGGAGGTAACAACAACGCCGATCGTTTATCCATGGACAGCAAACGTCCGCACTCGCTGCGAGAGACAGAATACTTATGTTAGTCATTCTAAACAACAGAGAAGAGTAATGTACGGAAAGAAGGTGAATTATGCACCTGCAAACTTTTGTGAATAAAGTTTGATAGCTGCTGATCCAACGCTACAACATCATGGAAGGAGTTGAGAAAACATAGACATTTTAGACTGAGACAAAGATTGTATAACAAATGATGAAAGACACGTAAGCCAAATAGCGCTTACCAAAAGAGATAATAGAGCAGTTTCAGCTTTGACTCCTACAAAATATTGTAGGGCCATGGCAGCATGATCCTGAAAAGAAAAACACTGCTAATAAACATTTGGAGAGACGGGTGCAAGCATCTAACAACAGGAAAATATTAAAATCAAAAACAGCAGCCCTTACCGTGATGTGCCTAAAAACATGATGAACTGAATGACCTCGAGCATGAACATAGCTACCTCCCTGTTAAATATACATGAGTAAATAACACAGTAAAGGGGTATTTATAGCCAATAGCTTCCAAGGAAACAAACGTAACATCAGCTAAAAAGAAAGGCAAGGTACAAAAGATCAAACTATTTCAGCTAGAAACTTGTCCTCCAGACTGCACTTAATAAGCCAGGCCCCTATTTTGAACAAAAACTTAAGCCTCGAGCCCTCAATGCAGAATAAAACTTGTGTAAAAAGTCTATGACAGGCTAAACAATGAAATGGAAATGAACAGTTCATGTATAGCATCATAACATCTTGAGCTATTAAAAAACTTTGGGAACTTAGATTTGAAAAGTGTGGGACCAGTCTAGAAAGGTCATACATAGTTTACCCAGTATATGACAGGCTGCAAAATTAATGAGTTAACCAATCAAGTATAAGCTCTAATATCAACTGCAGGCACATACCCAAGAACCAAAATAACAAGATAATAAGATTTTGCAACCACCATACTAATGACGGATTGCCCCCTAAAGCATTTTGCAATTTTAGTTTCAACAAAATGGGAGAAAAGGAAGAGTATCGGGGTATAACTTATTGACTTTGCCATCTTTATCAGACATGCAAGTCACAGTTATTTTTTTTAAGTGGCAGAGAAGAAAAAACCACACTTTCTTTTCTTGTGGCTAGTTAATGACATTGACACCACTGAAAAGAACACAATGATGGTAAAGCTAAAAACTAAGAAGGCATTAATTATGATAACGCTAGTCTGGTCACTAAGCAGGGTCAGATGTAAGGTATAAGTGCTAATTGAAGCAACTAAATCATTAAATTGTCGAGACATTATAGGAAGGAGATAGGTTTTCAGTTCTTGTCTCATTCAAAAATGCTGGTTCTTGTTTCCACTCATAAGGCCTTCTCTCATCTTTTTGCAGATGTTTTGACTCCACTCCAGCCACTGTTGATTCTCACTTTTATACATTCGCTAAAACTGAAAGAAAATCACTCTTTGATCATTGGGACACACAGTTATTCCAATCTCACCCCTTGATTCCGCTCATAAGGCTGCTCTTTTGTTACCACACGCTTCTGTTACCCACTGCAGAAAACTGCTTTTGTAAAGTTGCCAAAACTGGAACGACTCATCGATTCCCTTATCCCAACATAAGAAATTTCCCAATGACCCTTTTCTTGATGAAAAAAATTTATCAATTGGCACTTTTCTGTTTGTAAAAACATGCAGACTTGGTTGTCAACACTATTCACAACAGGGTTGAACTAATTCAAAGAATTAGTCAATGCAACAGAAAGTAACAATTTCTTTCACCATAATGATATCAAGTTTGTCCATTTCAACTCTACTCCATAGCCTCAGCAAACCATATACAATTATTGTGCTATGTAGAAAAACTTCACCATCAAGACGTGTCAGCATTTTTTGGGACATTTGTGTTGCTGTATTAAGCACAACAGTTACTGTGCTAGACTACATGCAAAACTACACTTGTAGTGCTGTCGCCAGCAAGAGTAAAGTCAAGCAACAACGAGAAATCTGCTTAATGAGTGTTGAACAAAACAAGGAAAAGCATGCAATACCACCCGTCTTTCACAAACGCACATGAAGGAAAAAAAAAGAGTAGCGGCTTACTCAACTTATGCAATTTAAATGATGAAAACATCTCAAGAAGAATCTTAAGAGAAACAATAGGAGGAAAAGCATGCCAGGAAAAACAGATTACCTCATCTGGAGAAAAGAAGGCCACTGCATCTGGGTCAACAGAACCCGCAGGATGCAATGATATTAAAGCTCTGAAGACCGAAGGAACCAGCAACTCAATCACGGCAACTTTGTCAGTATTAACACTTACAGTTCCAACAGGAGACGGCCTTAGCCTATTTAAACCATGAAAACTGTGTTCTTTTGATGCTTCTATAAGATTCTCATTTGCAGAAGATGGCAGGGAAGAAGCTCTTTTCAGCCAATCCAATCGACCATGTGTCAAAACTTTGACACTTGGCATCTCTTTCTCCATGTGAATAAGAACATCAGATAGTGTCTTGTAATTACTATGGTCATCCTCCTGACTTGCTGTTGATACTCGAGAACCAAAATGCCTTTTGGGTTCTGATTCGAGACTTTGGCCATTAAGACCATCATCAAGATGAGGGAAAAATCGTCGCTTCTGATCAGTGAAAGCCTTGAGAGCTAACCTACAAAAATGTGGGAAGCATGGAATAGTTATGAAATAGGATAATCAGTGACAAAATAATCAGTCAAACAGGGATATAAATTCCCAAATGAAATTGCTGCGTTGGATGATTCTCGAGGAGTAAGTTCCTTTAGGCATCATATGTCAAGTTCCTAAGCACCAAAGTTAGAGTTTCTTAATCATAACACTCAAGAAGTGAATCACAACACACCATAACATTAAATAATTCTTAAACCCAACAAACTTCATTCTCTGTTCTTGATGAGAAGATAATCATAATATGGACGCTACTAAAAAAATGACTTCGAGAACAGAGAATGAAGTTTGTTGGGTTTAAGAATTATTTAATGTTATGGTGTGTTGTGATTCACTTCTTGAGTGTTATGATTAAGAAACTCTAACTTTGGTGACAGATTATGGTGACAGATTATGGTCCTAATCAAATCTCACTGGGAGAAGAATCCTAACTCCATCAGGAATGTTATTCCCCTCTACGGTTCTTCATTCAAAAAACTAGCCGTCACATTAATATTGCCACAGCTTGTCTGGTTAACAGCCTGCATCAAATTATTATCAATGCGATGAAGAAAAGAAATATTGCATTACAGACTGTTATGTCATCCATTTGAACGCATGGTAATAATGGAAGTACATTCACACTAGATTGTTTATGGAATAGAACACTTCAAAAAAACCATACCGTCATTACTTGGCCAGTCTTATTAATGAAAAATGATAGTTTCCTTTATAAACTCAATCCTATTTGTTCCAGCTCTGCAATTTTTCAAAGAACTGTGGTTAATGTAATTATTATCATGCCATTCACACACAGTTCAGATTAATTTAGTTGCTATTGTCAAATGATACTGCAGAGCATTGTTTCAATCTGCTGCAACTCCATTAGAGAGTTCTATACATCCTTCTTCATTAAATCAACATTCTATGGGTCAGAATGGTCATCATGGTTGACCTTTTTTTCTGTATGAGCATTGACAATAGTAAACCATATAACAGTTCATTCGATTTCCCCCTTACTTTATTTCCAGTTGTAGCGTAAAGCTTGAAGAGAAGTTTCTACATATACTAGTAATCCTATGTTTTGGCATTAGGTCCATATGATGTCACTTGTAAATAAAGAATTTAAGAAATCTCTCTAAACTACTTAACAATCAAGGAGTGGAAAGACTAGGGAGATGCAAATTAGCAGTGCTGATCAACTTGCAAAGAGATCAATGACATTGTGGCATTCCAAATTGCTAAAATCTAAACTGAGATTAACCAGACACTATAGCAAAATAATAGCAATATAGCTTCAAACATTTTCTGGGAACATATCAGCAAAAGACTGGGAAGTATATCTGCAAAAGACTAGGACCCTATAGCAAAATACTAGGAAAAACCCAAGACCGCAATATAAGGAATCCTCATCAAGCTCCTAAAGGCAACAAGAAAAGAAAAGGGTAAACAAGGATATTCTCCAGGAAACAAAAGAGAACAAAGAACAATACCAGCATTTTTTCACGACTAAAACTGATGTCTATATTGTTCTACAGAGGAAACAGAACTCTATCACACTAAAAACAGAATCTGTCAAGCTTCATATAGAACTCCAAAAGTTTCGACATATGTACAGACTTCAAGCTAACTCTGGTGAACTGAAAATTCAAATTCAAACTGAGCAGAACGATCATACAACAAACTCACAACACCAGCAATTACGCACATTCATCCAAATGGAATTGGATACATAGATACTGTGATGTTAATGTGCGCTATATAGTGCTAAATATCAGCAAATCCCCATAAGCAAGTTCACTGTGTAAAATAAATAGCTGGACACCGTGTCTTAACAAATTTTCATAGCGAGCTTTTCAATTCGGCTAACGAGCTGTTGACAGACATTAGTTGATTATGCACTACTGGTGACTAAAAATCCTATAATTTTATCCTATTATGAATACAAGCTATGCCTCGCATCAGTCTGGCGTGGACTCTATTAGTGCCTCACACCTTAGTCACTTAGAAACTATGGAACAGAATAAATGTGGAATATTGGAATCGCAACCTGGTCCTGTCGACAGCAGATGCACCAGCTTGTCCGGCTAACTGCCGCTTCCAAGCATACGCAACGACGGCACCGTCCGGGCAAACCAACGGCATGTGCAGACCCCACGAGTTACTCCTCGATCGCAGAGACTCGTTTAAGACCCCCGACTCTTCCAACAGCTTCCCTAAACAAAAATTTGGAAAAGACGAGGAGGAAAACAGACTTGAGAAGCATGTCAGGCAAAATCTTTCAACACGGCCTACGAGAATCTAAGAGAAATCGCAGATTCCTAATCCACGCTATGCAGCACAGACGCCCTTATCAAACTGAAGAGCAGATGCGATATGTGAAGTAGAAACCCTAATTCCAGGAAAGAGGGGGGTCAAGATTCAGGTACCGATGGCGCGAAGATCCTGGAGGTGCTGACGCATGGAGGCGTCCTCCTTGGTGAAGGACCGGTGGGGCTTGGTGCTCTGGTGCGGCTGCGCGGCCACGAAGAGCGCTTCCAGGATCCGGTCGGCGCCGAGCCTCACGTCGGCGATGAGGCGCGCCGCCTGCGACAGCCGATCCATCGCCAGGGCCACCTGCTTCGGCGGCGCCTCCGCCCGGGGCTCGTTCGCCGGCGGAGGGGTCGGGGTCGGACCCGGACCCGGAGTCAGAGTCGGAGCCGGGTTGGGCGGCGACGCCACTTGGGCCGTCAGCTGCTGCTGCATACTTTCTGCGGAAGCACCGGCTTTCGCCGTTTCGGTCGGCCGGAGGAATTGCTCCCCGTCGAATCTGAATTCAAACCGGCCGGTTTTCGGACAATTTTTTTTTTAAACCTTTCACGAGGCGAATTTGCATATATCCAGGGCTCGCGGGCGGGCGACAACTTACCTCTGACCTTCCAATTTTTAAGGTTTTTAGCAAAAGGTCACGTCCTTTTTTCTTTTTCTTTTTTTTCGATTGATGTCAAGATGGTGTCAATGGATATTTCGGATATTTATAAAGCGTTTTTTTTATTTAAAATAGTTTATTTGTAATGTGGTTATTGTGCATTACGTTACAAGAGTCGATTCAACAAAAATTGTTAATTTCATATAATTAATTATTTGATGAGTGTTTTTGTGATGCTCCTGAATAAAATTATTTTAACATGTATGTGTCGTGAACCGTATTCTCTCGCTCCCTTGTGAGCTGAAAAATGAAGTTTTGTGGTATTGGTGTAAAGAGTAACTCATGCAGAGGATGATACAACTTATTTATGAGAGTAATGTCAAGATATGTGTGCCAAGAGTTCTAGAATGGAATAAATACTATTTTAGAGAATCTCTGAAAGTAGGATTAATCTTCCATACACAAATTGGTTAATAGCAAATACTACTCTCTTGTGAGGTCATAGTAGGGGAAGACTAGTTGTTGTATCAAACTATTATATATGTCTCACTTAAGGATTTGATACTTGAGCAAAACTGGACGTAATATGATTCAATATGAGAATTCGATTTACTGTATTGTTTTTACAAACAATCTTTAGAAGGAAGGCTAGCATGGTGTTCTTGACTTTCCAAGTGTCACAAGGGCTATTCTATGACCAAGAAATTGTTGAGCCACAACAAATGGTATCAAAGTGAGATCCATCCAATCGGCGGATGATTTGGGAAATACTTGCAATCTACTTAGTTCTATGAAGGCGAAGAGTGATAACTAGGGCTAAGAGGGATCAAATAAGGTGCAACTCTCGTCATGTTTCTAGAATGGCCATGGGGGAACAGGAATGTACCGGATTACTTACCAATAAGGGAAAACGTTCTTGGATCATGCATAAATCTCAAAAGGAGACCTGTTATCATGTTTCTCACAAGGAAAGAAATATCCATTGATATGTTGAAATCAAGAAAAGTCTAGTGGGCAACCGAAAATGCTACCAACGAAGTGTAATTAACCCGACATGCCACACTTGCCAAGGAAAGCGCAAGTGATCGGAGATTTGCCTACAACTTTGATTGGGGGAAGCTAAGAATAGAGTAGAGTAACTTGACCTATTGGTGAGTTTTTGTCATTCATCTAAGTCCAAAGGGAGTGGTTGGTATTGATGGTTGTGGAATATAAGGAAGTGATAGAGTAGCTTGCAACAAGGGTGTTGATAATTGCGCAAGGGAGAATGTCACAAATCGACTTCTCCTATACCCTTATGAGCTAAATAGTGGAGTTTTATAGTTTTGGGGTGAGGAGTGATTGGCATAGAATGGATGATACAACTGATTTGTGAGAATAATGTCAAAGTATATGTGCTAGGAGTCTCATAATAGAATGAATACCATCTTAGATGATCTTTCAAGACGGGATTGAATTCTTGTGGACAAATTAATTGAGAGTTGATGCTACTCTTCTCATGAGATCACAACAGGCCAAAAACCAATTATTGTAACAAAAGTGTTATATATGTCTCACTCGATGAATTAAATGCATTAGTTAAATTGGGCACAGTACGATCCAATGTGAGAATGTGATTTGTTGTATTATTCTTAGAAACAATTTTAAAGAGGAAGGTTGGCTTGGCATTCTTGACTCACAAGAAGCCGCATGGGATATCCCAAGCACGTGACGTATGCCTCTCCAGAATGATTGCAATATTCATTCTAATATTATGATTTCTTGGATTGCGATTTACAATTCTTGAGCTTCATGGGATATGGTCCTGCAATTAGTATTAGGTCTCGTCGTTTATACATGTGTGTATCGTACGTCGAGACTTGTTTGCCTTTATATTATCCCGAGAGAAGGGAAATCATCCCTTAGGAGTTATTCACAAAACTACCCTGATGACGAGATATTTGTTCCTCAAAATTAGCAAAATATCCTGTTTATAAATAATCGGTACATTAACACTTTTTAGTTAAAAATTACAAAAATAAAAGAATCAGCATATGTTTCGTGCCATTATCATAAGAACGAAGGTTGAGGGATGATCTCATCCATGGGAGGGTTCAATTTATAGAATGCGTTTATTTTGTAGAAAATAAATGATTTTGAAAATATTTTCTTAAATATGTTGTTTGAAATAACTGATCAATAAAAAATATGTTAATTATCAATAATTATTCACGTCTAAATATTTTCATGAACAATACAAATATATTTTTCTATCTTTTTTCTTCGCAAAAAGTCGACTTGGATTTTAATTTTGTCCCGAATCTAGCTTGTTTCGGCTATTATTTTTGTAATTAAATTTACATTCTTTACTATTCTCTCTAAAGAAATTAATGTTGGATCCGCCGAACTCGTCGCGCATT
Source organism: Eucalyptus camaldulensis (assembly GCA_019915185.1). Classification (NCBI taxonomy): domain Eukaryota; kingdom Viridiplantae; phylum Streptophyta; class Magnoliopsida; order Myrtales; family Myrtaceae; genus Eucalyptus; species Eucalyptus camaldulensis. The sequence continues at coordinate 20,945,316 of JAHSVA010000005.1, forward strand.
TCAAAAAATAAATTTTAAGCGCGCGCATGTTCGGTTGGCGCCGGAACCATTTGAAGCACAAAACCAGAAAACCTAGGCGCCAGGATCTTTCTTGCACCGACGGAGCTCCGCAGGACCAGAGCACGCGATCGCGATGCAGCCCAAGATCAGTTCCTTCTTCTTCAACTCGCCTCCTCCTCCTCCTCCTCCGCCGCCTCCCTCTCCGAAACGCCCTCCAGCTCCGTCTCCGCTCCTCCCAGACGACATCGGCGGCGACGACCTGGCGCTTTGGGAGAGGACCCAACACGCGTTCGTCGCGACGTACGAGCGGAGAGCTCCCAAGTCGCTCCGGTACGGTTCGCCCCTCCGCCTTTGCCTTTTCGCTTTTTGCCTGGGTCTTCGTTCGAGGAACGGAAAAGAGATTCTGGGTCTTTTTGGAGACGTGAAATTGGGGGGATTTCCGAACTAGAGTGGATCGCTCGATGCGATGGAGCTCGTGTTGTGTGGAGAATTCAGCTACGATCGATTGCATTCGACCCGATTTTAAGTACCCGTCAGGCTCAAGTCTGTTGATTCTTTCTCGTTGATATTTGCCGCTCTTCTTTCGGGGTATAGGTCTGAAATTCTCGAGGAATCGAGCAGCGGAGAAGCGACGAAACTCGATTCCGTGGAACCTGGCCTAAACCTAGAATCAGTAGTGGTTGGCGGTACGAAAGTGGTCAACAGAAACAAGAAAAGGAGCTATGCTCAGTTTCATCTGGAATTGGGGCAGTCCGACTTTCTTCTCCGGACATGCTCTGAGTGCGGGATCAAGTACGCGCCCGGGGACCAAGGAGATGAGAAGGCTCATGCGGCATTTCACAAGAATTATACTCAAGGACTACAGTTTAAGGTGAGCCAATTCGAAACCTTGGCTTGTCCCTTTCGCTTCGACTGATGTGCACTTATTGGTCTTGCTTTGTAATTGTTAACAGGGTTGGCGCAGTGAAAGGGTCGTAAGCACACCTTCCATTGAACAAGGGCGTATTGTTATGGTATTGGATAGTGACTCTCCTGCTCAAAGAAACAAGGTTTGTCTTTAAGATTTCTCTTTTTGATATTTAGGAGCTATCGCCTATTCCTGACTTAACGTATGTGTGAGTCCTTTTCCTAAAAGGAAAGCCTGCTGAGCAATTTTGAGTTTCTTCATGACGGAAAAAAGAGACTAGCAGTTGAAGCAGCATATACTTTTGCTATAATCAACATTCGTGAATCTTCATGCTCTAGAAATGCGGATGATGGTATTTGGAGATGGATCTGGTGCGTAGATTGTTTGCCTAAATTGATAGTTCATCTATAGAAACTTTGCTCCAATGCTTTTGTCTCCTTCAGTTATCCCTTCATGAGAGAGATTACGTCTAATGAGAAATACCCTTTTTGTGGGGGAACAAGAAACCACTGAGCATTTAGTTCTGCTATCTCCTATGTGGGAGTGCATCTGGTCTGGTATGTCGAGTTTGAGAGTACAGGGGGAGGAGATTGATCAATGGTTTTAACAATTACTTCAGGATGGGAAAGCTGAATCGGAAAAGGAATTCTCTAGGATCATTGCCATGTGTTGGTGCATTTGGAGTGGCAGAACTTAAGCTCTCTTTAAATAGTTAACCCCAGATCCAGGAGTTATGCAGGCACTTTAACAGGCTCTAGTTGAGTACATCAGCCTCAAAAAAGCGAAAGTGTATCAGAAAATGCTAAAACTGAATGAGAATAACCTACATGTGAAGTCATTGGAATAAATTGTGTTGATGGAGATGCTGTTGTTGGTATGATAGCTAGAGATAGCTTTGATTTATTAAGAGGAGTGGGTAAAGCTGGTTCATGCGCTGTTGTTGGTATAATAGCTAGAGATAGCTTTGATTTATGAGGAGGAGTGGGTAAAGCAGGTTAATGCTTCTGACACTGAAACTACATGAGCACTTTTTATTTGCTAAGGTATGCAATTAGCTAAAAATGCTGGCTGGAGGGGAGAGACTGTGGAAACTGACGCAGAAAAAGCTTTTTTGCAACTGGATTTGAACAAGTGATGGACCTGTGAGCCTGTTTTAGAGGAAATCAGACAAGGACAAAATATATATCCTGGTTTTAACTTTGGTGGTTAAAAGAGATGGAAATAACTGCTCCAATTGGGTAGCCAGTAGTAACAACAAGCAAATGTTTCAAAGTGACCGGATGAACTTAAACCCATTTGGTTTACAAGTTTTACTAGACAGAGACACAGACATCTAGACTAAAACTCCTCCATTATCATGATCTTTCTTAAATGACGCAAAGATGTTTATTTAGGCCATGAAAAAACTAAATCTTGATTGCTTTTGTGTTTGAAGGTACAAGAGGTTGTGAAGATGATGGAGGTGGAGCTTGGATCTGGATGGATTTACCGTAGGCAGTGTAAGGTGATTCCAGCATAAGTTTTCTGTATTATCATTGTTGGAAGTTCTGATATGATTTAATATATAAATTCTATATTGACATTTCAGATGAAAGGAAATGGATTTATTTTACTATTCTATGGGGAAAGTTTTGGATGTGGATGTTGACCTGTTCGTGCATGTTGCATCTGTTCGTTTTTCCGTACTGAGCGTTTGACATGGTACAAATGCTATCCAAGCAAAGTTGTTCTGTTGTATGAATGCTCTTCCAGGGATAAACAAGAATTTGAGCATTTCATATGCAGTTGTTAGCTGACACGTTGGCCTTTCTGAACTTTAATTACCTTCCAGTTCGCTTTCCATTTCTGAATTTTTATTGGACATCTCATTATGCTCGAAAAACAGTTTCAGCCTTTGTCTTGTGAAATGGGGCCTGGGAAGATTACTTCATGTTCATTTCGGTTATCTGGTTTGCAGGTATATCTATTCGTAGCTTCTCAGAGAATTGCTGGATGTTTAGTCGCGGAACCCATAAAAGAGGCATTTCGAATCATCTCCTTTGGAGAGAACAGAAGAGCAGAAGGCGCCGCCGTTAAGGATACGAGAGTAAAGTCAGCTGCCCTTCAATTTGGGAATGTGGTCTTCCAAAGGGAAGCAGTCAAAAGAAGCACTTCCTTTAGGAAATGTAAGAAATTGGAGAACCTACTAAATGGAGTGGTCTGCTGTGAAAAAGAAGCTGTATCGGCCGTCTGCGGCATAAGAGCCATCTGGGTCACTCCCTCCAACAGAAGAAAGCATGTAGCCACTCGATTACTTGATGCTGCTAGGTATCGTCTGTCTTTATCTCCACATCTCTGGTATCCACCGTTTGCTGCTAGACTCCATTGTTTTTGACATATTTTATACGCTTCTCTTTGTCGATGGCAATCTTAAGTCACGAAGTTGACTTGGGAAAGTTTGTCATTCCTCTGACATGGCAGTAAATCGCAAGATAGTTTGACCTGAATCACATTCGATTCATAATCTGACGTATGTTGTTTATGTTCTGATGATGCAGGAGTAGTTTCTGCTCGGGCACTGTTCTTGAGCATTCTAAGATGGCATTCTCTCAACCGACTTCTGCCGGCAAGGCATTGGCTTCCCATTACATGGGGACTGAATACTTTCTTGTTTACAAGGCCGACAGATCGGAACCCTGAGGCCGTCTTCTTCATAGTCGATGAATAGCATGTGTGCATTCAACTGTAACCATCTGAATCCGCAATAACATTCGGTCTGTACTTCTTTTACCGATCCCAGCTATTTAAACTCCGATGGTTCTTTTGAACCGAGGAGCAATGACTCTTCCTGATGGAGTCCAAAGTCATTTCCGGGTTTGTTCGCGATGGAAAGAATCGTCCCGTGACATTGAGCTTCGCGGAGCCATCGCGAATGCTTCTGGAAGCCTTCACGATCAAACTTTTAGTCTTTTCGGGCGTCTGTCGCTTTCTCTCTTTCTTTTCGTCCTTTTCTGGGCTAGTGTCGAGTTGGAGCCCAGCGGAGCGGAGGACGCTATACTCTATTAGAAAGTTCGCCTACGTGGCCCAAAAAATTGACCCTAGACCCGGTCAAAGCATATTAATTACAGATAATTCCCGCATTTACTTTATTGAATGAACGCAATTAATATCTAAATGACCTCTCGACGAAGACTCAGCAAACGCAATGACCATGACCACCAAATAGAAATTTTCTCAAAGTACAAATCGTAGTATTTTAGCAGTCAAAAGTTCCAGAGTTATATATGTTTTATAATATTTATGTAAGGCTTGGTTCCTTAAAAAAAAATCATTTTTATATTTTGAAATAATTAGTTGACAAAAATTATTTTTCTTTTTAGTGGCAATTCAAGTTAGAATTTTTATGTAGACAATAAAAATATTTTTTTCATTGATCGATTTTTCAAAGTGATATAAGTGGTCATTTCTTGAAAAATATTCTTAATGCTCGAAGCATAAAGCACTAACCAGTTTGATTTTCTACTCTATCGAAAGCCTTCTTCTAATTTCTTGTCGCAATAAAATGATCTTATTGGGTACTTCTCATTCTTACATTTGTGAAGATCTTAATCAATGTCATGAGAGATCGATTTTAGATTTAATTAAAAAAAAAGAAGCCAAAAAAGCGAAAAAAGAAGTTTTTTGGCCCCTTAACACTCAGGCCTATTCAAAAGCAGATTCTTCCTTTTGTCTTATATTTATAATCTTCTGTAAGATTAAAAATAAATACAAAAAAAAAAAATCAAAGATAGCTTCAATCACCAAAACAAAAACAAAAAATTCGATCGACGAAATAAAAACATACTCTTTCCAGATATCGAGAAAAAAAAAAAAAAAGAAAGAGAAATCGCGAGGAAACTAGTCCGGATAGGGGGGAATGACGTGGACTCGAGATGCGACGAAACCGCGGATCCCCCTTCCCCTCCTCCAAAGCGAGGAAGAAAAGAAGAGAAGAAGAAGCAAGGAAATCGAGTCGTGATCCCCTCCAAAAAAAAAACTTGCTCGCCAAGTCACCCCCCTCCCCCCTCAAAAAACCTTCACAGCTTCTCCGTGCCGCGGAGCCGCGGCAACGCCCCTCCGTATTTACGCATCTGCCCTCGCCGCCTCCCCTCCCCTCCGCGCCTGCCCATATATATATATGCACAGCTCGCTACCCTCGTTCTTCCCTGAATTTGATCCCGCCCCGGGCACCATCGACCCCCGCCGGAGCCATGCAGAACGCACCCGCCGGCGCGCTCTTCCCGGCCTTCTTCTCCGACGGCGACAGGGAGACCCTCCTGGGGACCGTCCTCGTCCACCCCTCCCTCCGCTTCCACGACCTCAAGCTCACCATCGCCCAGCGCATCGGGGTGCCCCCCAACCAGCTCGCCGTCTTCCTCGCCGACCGCGGCGGCGACCCCCCTCGCTCCTGGCCCGCGCGGGTCCCCGTCACCGACAAGTTCGACTTCGCCGCCGCCGCCGCCGACGCCGCCCGCCGGGGGGCCGCCCGCTGCTGCTTCCTCGTCTTCCTCAGGCGGCCGAGGAGGGAGAGGAGGAAAGGCGGCGGCGGCGGCTGGGGGGGCGACGAGCCGGCGAGGAGCCCGCTGGAGAACGCCATGCTCCTGAGGCGGGACCGCCCGGCGGAGAGTCCGGACCGGGGCCGAATCCCGAATTGGCCGGTCAGCGGGTTTCGCCCGGCGGTGGCGGAGCAGTACAGGGAGCTGGAGCTGCAGGCGGAGAGGGAGAGGTACCTGGCGATGAGCGCGGCGCTTGAGGAGCTGAGTAGGCGGCGGCGGAGCGCCGGCCACGGCCGCGTCTGCGAGAAGTGCGAGGAGGAGAAGCGGTCGGGCAGCCCGTCGGCATTCCACTGCTGCCCGAACGACCCGGTGGTCGAAGGCGGGTTCAGGACTCGGGCCGGCCCGATCGCCCGGCCCGCCAAGAGGCCCGGCGAGGGCCCGGGCGAGGTAGCGTAGGGCGCTCTCTAGCGATTAGCGAATAGGAAGAGTTGAGATCGAGTGTGGTTGAGTGTACGCAAGGAGTGTACGCCCGCCCAGCTTTTGATCAATAGGGAAAGTTACATAGGAAAAAATATATTTGTGTATAGTTTCTCAGAAGATTTTGGTCCTCAACGAGGGAGTGATAAAAAAATAGAAAATCTCGGATACTATAAATTTCGTATCATTTAATTTTTCCCTTGTTTTTATTGGTTTCACAAGAGTTTGGATTCTTTATGATAGATCTATTAACTATATGTTTTTTTTTTGGTAATCTTTTTGGTACATCGATTACAAACTATCATTGTAAAATTATTAAATTGTTTTTACGTTGTAAATTTGAAATAAAATGTAACATAATCCATAATGGTTAAATACGCACGAAGACATGTTGATTCAACATTATGATGATATGCATATTATTATTTTTCTAGTCAGAGATGATATGTATATTTCAAGAGAATTGAAAGTACATGAGAATTGTGGGTGCATTTGTAATGAATCATATGATTTTCCTAATTGGTGGTTTTATACTCATCATCTTTAAAATCTTGATTTTGTAATAACATAAGATTCCAACGATTACTTACCCAAACATCAGTGAGAATATATCTTTTTACAATAGGATATCTTTTTTTCAAGAGGTGAATTTCTTCAAATTCACTACAATCCCATCAACTAGGCACCACCACAAAGGTAAACTTTCAACTTGGATTTGATCCCTAGATTCATGGATAAGTACAATCCATTCATACACATTAATATGTGATTTTTATGTAAGATAAAATATAAAAATACTACACTTTTAAGCGAATAGTATGATTCGGTTTGATTAGATTTGATTCCTAGTTTTCAATTCACTAGTTTTCAATTCACTAAGTTAGAATTTTGATTCCGGATAAATATCTTGATTTGATGACTATGCTCTTATCAATTTCGTATCGAAAATCGAGGTTCTTAAATAAGTTCTTTCAAGCCCAACTTTCCAAACAACGCTCTTATCTATTTTGTATTGAGAATGTAGGATCTTGAATAAGCGAGTCCTTTGAGTCAAAGTCAAAGTCTTCTTCCCCTGATCTAAAATTAGAAATCATAAGAATCACTTTTTTCGAATATGAAAAGTAAAAATTGTGTTTCCCAAAGTATAAATTACATTGGTTTATGTTTATGAAATAATTGAATTAATCATAGTCATCCAAACGGTATTTTGATATGATTTTTTTTCTTACTTTCGAAAACTAAAAAGATTGTTTTCATAAACGTAACCGAACTGCTTGGTCTGAATTTATTAGTAGCCTAGTGGTGCTATCTATCGAGATTAGATCCGCTAAAATTAGTTAAGAAAGAACAAGTTCAAATCATGATGAGCTGCGGCCAAGATGATCCGATTTATGTTGAGAAATTTTGTTTTGTTCATAAAATGAATTACATAGATAATGTTATTTAACTGTTTAAATCAAACATGATATCTCATTTCTAGCTTAATAGATAGCAAAATTCTCGAGAAAACCAAAATATTTAACTTGAAAAAAATAGTGGAATGTTATACTTTGTTTGATCAAATATTTGCTAATTAAACATTCGCATTGATTCATTTATTGGATATTTTAAAGGGGAATTTAGGAAAAGAAGATGAAAAATCTCCTTAAAAGTTGGAAAAGTCATGCATGAATTATTTCGAAGATATATTTTATTAAAATTTTATCTCATTCATATATTTTCTTAAAAATTTGTCTCATTCAATAAGGTATTGATTTTTTCTTTTGTCAAATAAGGTGTTGGTTCAGATGGTAAGAAAGTATTATACTCTTATTGGTCTTGGTGGATGAATGCACCCTCAAGATTACCGAGGATGTGACCAGTCAAGTCAAGATGCATGAAAACTGATCCGAGCATGACCTCACCGTTTACAAGGAGAAAAAAAAAAGTCTCATCACCCATTTACTTTAGTTTGGTTATAAAATTCCGCATATTATTAATTTTATAAAGTTATTTTCATCAATCTCATCGTCTATTTTCACAATGTCATAATCTATTTGGCTAACATGATTGAGTAGGGGGTGGGGGTCTCGCTCTTCTAGTCATGCGTAAAGTTAAAGCAAAATCAAACGGTTTGGTATTTTTGTAATAAAATAATAAAATTCAATGGTCAGATTAAATTTGAAGCTGATTTTTTCATAGTACATAGCTCATGCATATACAAAGGATTTGAGGAACAGCTTCAAAATGTTAGAAGAAGATATAATTTGGAATATTAAAATCAACATTTAAAAAAGAGTTTATATTATTATGGGCACGAGAGTTATTTGTATTTAAATTTGATATATATATATATATATATATATATATCTGTGGCACTACCTTGCATCTATCTTTATTATTTTTAAATTCTAATCTTGTGGAGTATATCTAATTATGTGTTGCGAAGATATTGCATGTAAATATATTCACAGAACCATGTATAGCCATAAAGGTCTATACTTATCTTGATTATTTTCAGATTCTAATCTCATGTAGCATCCCTAATTACATGCTGGGAAGATTTACATATAGATATGTTCATATAACCGTAAATTTTCATGCTAATCTCTCTCTCTCTCTCTTCCATCCATTCGGCCATCTTTTAACTGCCAAAAAATTTTTGACCAAAAAAAAGAAAAAATACTGTCAAAATTTTTTATGAACCCCAAATTTATTTGATGAGTGTTTAAGGGTTGCTTTTAATTTTTAGTTAAAGTTTTCACCACATACAATGAACAAAATCCATTTGAAATAAGTCATGGCTTAAATTCAGGTAAGTAAAGACCCCATCTAGAGAGTTTTTTCATACACTAAGCTAGTTACATGGGCCCGCACTAGTGAATGCATTTTAAGTATATTTATTCTCCTTTTTGTTATTATTGTTCATTAATTTTTAACATGTATAAATATCTTGGGTTCTACTTCATTAAATGTAGAAAATACCAAGTAAAAACATTTGTCAAATTGGATTCATCAGAATGAAAATGAACCGAAATAGACATATAATATAAAGAGAACTCTGATATTATTAGCTTGTTCAATTCGTTGTTGTCATTTTCATTTTAGAGTATCTGAATTTTAGTGTCATCTTCTTTAGATGACATCTTAATTCAATCTGAATAACTATGCTAAAGCTCAAAGACAATCTCTCCTCATCCCTCTAAATTCCATCTGATATGTAAGATAAAAAAGAAGAAGTAAATGGCGGTGAAGCAAACAAAAAAAACGAGAAAAAGAGAAATGAATAATGAACAGATAAAAATAAATAACAAAAGAAAGGCTTGGAAGCTTATTAGATCCGTTTTCGGTATCTCTCTCGCGCCGCAATGCAAGGAACGGAATGCAACAATATCGGTATTCCGCCACAGCCTTATCCATATATTCAGACGAGTTCCCTCTCCCTTTCCCCGCAACGCCCATCACTAAAACCCTAGATAGCTCCTGTTCCTGCTCTCTCATGGCATCTCTTCCTCCATGCTCTGACCTGGCTAAATGCGTATCTGACCTGCCTCGGCCGCATGCCCGCCACTCCATTCCCCGGCCAATATGTGTCATATGCAGAATGAATGATGATTCGAAGTTTGAGCTATGGTGTTTTGGTGTCTTCATGATTGTCGTGTCGATCCTTTTGGTATTAATATCGATTTTCTTCTACTTAATTTGCATTGTTGGTTATAATGGATCCCCAAAAACTGGATTCGACACTAAATCGAACCCCTAAACTGAATGCGGAAGACAAAGCTCGGGAAAATCACGTATCACCGATTCTAAAGCATACCACGGATTCAAGCGTACTTTGTTAGCCACAGATTAAACACCAATGCTGAAGTGAGGAAGAGAAATTGGCCCTATTCGATCCGATGACAACAATTCGCTTGAAGGGAAGATGGCGTCGCCTCTTTTTGCTTACTGTTCTTTTTGGAGGGAGAGAGGGAGAGGAACGTATGTGCGTTATTCCAACGGGTGTCTTCCTCTCTCTCTCTTTCTCCTTTTATACGTTCCCTCCAACAAAGGAACATACCCCTTCATCCATGGGCCCTATTCCTATGGGTCGGGCTTTTAGACCCAACATGGGCGAACGGACCTTAAGCCCAACATTAAAAAACCATCATCTCCCACTCGCACATGGTGGGCTAAATAGAATTCTCTTTACCTCTCTTCAACATTCATACCGGTGAATAATCCGTGCGACTAGCATACTTTGAGAGCTCGTTGCCATACATCTGTTAAGAATATATAGCAGCTCGTAATGGGCATCACACTCCGAGTAGATTTAGTATGCAGCATCCTAGATCGATTGATCACATTTATATCTCTCTTGATCTTTTTTAAACTATGATATATATATATATATATATATATATATATATATATCGTATTCACAATTATGATTATCACAAAGACAGTCATAATTGGTTAACCGGTGAATATAAAAACTACAATGTGATTCTCCAAATTCAATCTTCCTTTTCCCTTCAAACTCTCAATTTCAGTTCAGCTTACTTTTCTAGAAATGCCCCATTAGATCGAATCAACTCATGACCATTGGCAACATACTAAGATAGCAAATATTAAATATAAATCTTGAGAATAAGTAAGAGTCATGAGGGGACTAAAAAATTGAGGAACTCTTTTCCTCAAGAGTCTCACACGACATAAAAGTTGAGATCAAACTTTTGCCACTCTTATTGGTCGTTTCATTAATACGTTAACTCTTTTCCCATGGAGCGTATGTTTATACCTTTCAATACCGTACAGATGATAGTCCAGACATACCCAATGTCAAACTTGAGTTCACGTATCTACTCATTCACAAAATTCATCAGAACTCACATCTAGCATCATAGACAGATAAAGTAAAATATGTTGGTTATTTTACTTTCGGACATAGTAAGTATTATGTCCTCATCTTAACACCTAGTTAAGGCGATATACGTATTTTAAGCTTGAGCTCTCGATTATCACCTAGATAATAAGCCTAAAAAAAAAAAAACAGTTTCATCTCTATTTATCACACAGTAAATAGAGGCGATTACCCGTGTGAGTGGGCTAATCTTATATCTGTCCGACATATTTTCTCAACTTAAAGTAATGCACTGAGCATCAAGATGCATAAATATCAAACAAAGATTCATAGGCATCAATAATGAAAACACAAATTCATCAAATGTGAACACTTATGGAAATTACAATATTCAGTACATCAACCTCTACGCAATCCTTGAGATTTCATATGGCTACAAAACACATCTCTAGGTATTGGCTTTGTCATAGGATCTGCTATCATTTTATGTGTAGTATGTAGTCTAAGTTCACATCTTTTCGTGCAATCATATCCTTGACAAAAGTTGTACTTGGTATCTATAGGTTTGGTCTTGCCATGATATTTTGGATCTTTGGTGTACACTTTTGCTGCTTGGCTATCACAGTTAACCAACAATAAATCCACAGCACTTTCAATAACTCCTAAATGATCCAATAATCTCTTAAGCCAAACATCTTCTTTTATTGCTGTTGATAATGCCACAAACTTAGTCTCCATCGTGAACAAGATTATACACTTTTGTTTCTTACTGCTCTAACATATGGTGCCATTATTCGGTAAGAAAACAAACCCAGAGGCAGATTTTCTTTCATCTAAATCTTCTCTCCAATCAGCATCAGAATAGCCTTTGAGTTGCAGATCCTTTCCATAATAACTCAACGTATAATCAGCAGTCCCCTTTAGATACCTTAGTATTCTCTTAACGGCTTTCCAACGTGCTTGACCTGGGTTGGATTGGTATCTACTCACCATTCCAACTGCATAACATATGTCAAGTCTTGTACACATCATAGCGTACATCAAGCTCCCAACATCACTAGCATAAGGAACATATTTTATTTGTTCATTCTCTTGTGGAGTCCTTGGACACAGTCTATGGCTCAATCCTTCACCTTTTGTAATAGGAGTGTCTATGGGTTTACAATCCCATATCATTCATCTCAAAGTTGGAAGACAACCAACTTTTGACAGTATTGATAAGCTCCATATTGCTTTTGGCAATTAGTATATCATCAACATATAATGATATGATCACAAATTGATCTTTGGATCTTTTGATATATATACAATGATTCTCATCTATTATTGTAAAATCATATGCCATTATGGCATTATGAAATCGCATATACCATTGTCTTGACGACTACTTAAGGCCATATATCGACCTCAAAAGTCGACATATCTTTTCTTCTTGGCCTTTCACTATGAAACCAGCATGTTGTTCCATATATGTTCCTTCCTTTGATTCTCCATTGAGGAAAGCAGTCTTTACATCCATTTGATGTAACTCAAGATCCATACTAGCCACTATTGCCAAAATAATGCGAATCGAGGTAAATCTCACTACAGGAGAAAACGTATCTTCATATTCAATTCTTTCCTGTTGATTATACCCCTTCTCCACAAGGCGATCCTTATGCCTTTCTATCGAGCCATCAACCTTTCGCTTTATTTTGAGAACCCAATTGTTCCCAATACTTTGCATCCTTTTGGAAGATCAACCAGTTCCCAGACTTGGTTTGATTTCATTGACTCCATCTCCTCTTTCATTGCATAAATCCATTTTTCTTTACTTGGGCATTTTAGAGTCTCATTAATATTTTTTGGCTCATCCTCATCTTGTGGAGCAACCATAAAAGTTTCTCCTTCAATGTCAAAACTTCGACGGGGAATACTCTGACGACTTGTTCGCCTTATGGGAAATTGTACACTTAGCACATCATTCCCCATAATGCTCCCACTAGGATTAGATAACGATGACATCGTCTCATCATATGGTTGTAATTGAGAATGAGTTGAATTCAATTCATCACTTCTCATATTACTCCCACTTGGACGAACTCCATTAATATCATTATCTTGATCCAAGGTTTCAAATAGGAAGTAATCTTCTCCTATTTCGCCCCTCTTAAGAAATTCATCCACTAAGGATGTAACATCCCGTGATTCAAATTCAGTTATACTCCCACTATCCTGCTCACCTACGAACACATACCCTTTCAAGTGTTCGGAGTATCTCATTAAAATACTCTTCTTTCCTTTAGGATCTAATTTCCCAAACTTATGAGAGGACTCATGAGTATAGGCAGCACAACCACATGGCTTAAGAAAAACTTAAGTCCGGTTTTCTACCTGTCCATAACTCATATGGAGTGGAACTAACTGATTTGGAAGGCACTCAGTTAAGTATATAGGCAGCAGTTAACAACGCATCACTCCAAAAAGTGATATGTAAGTTAGCATGCGCCATCATGGACCTAACCATTTCCAGTAGGATTCTGTTTCTTCTCTCTGCAACACCATTTTGTTGAAGAGTATATGGAATAGACAACTGTATTTCTATTCTTTTTCATCACATGATTTTCTGAACTCATCAGATAAATATTCTCGACCTCGATCGGATCTCAATGCTTTTATTTTCTTGTCTAATTGATTTTCTACCAAGTTCATTAAACCTTTTGAAATAACTTAATACTTCAGATTTATGAGAAATCAAACAGATATATCCGAATCGAGTATAATCATCTATAAAAGTGATGAAATAAACAGCCCCATGCCTTCCTCTCACATTCATTGAACCACATACGTCGGAATGGATTAAATGCAGAGGAAATTCAGCTCTTTTATCTTTTTCAAATGGTTTCTTTATCGTTTTCCCTACTAGGCAATGCTCATATATGGACAAATTGACTTTTTCAATGTTGCCCAACAAGCCATTTTTTGGCCAGTCTATTCATACGATGTTGGCCAATATGGCCAAGTCTAGCATGCCACATAATCACATCTATATCATATGAAGTAGAAGACGTGAAATAAGGGAATAACAAATATTGACATCACTACAGTCAACATTTAGTACAATAAAACCATCCAAAAAATGACCACAACCATAGTAGTTTGTATCCAAATACAAATCTACACCGCTATTACGGAAGTTCATACTAAAAACAAGCTTAACTAACACCAAAAACAGACACTTAAATTTCGACGAATCTCCGAAGCATATAGAACATCATGTAGGAATAAGGTGCGTCCACCACGCATGTTCAATTGGCAGGTGCCAATCCCTTTAACTTCATTTCTGGAGTTGTTTCCCACATAGATCCACTTAGTTCCAGTTGGTATTCGTCGGAATTCCATGAAGGATCCTCTATCCTTCGCTACATCGTCTGTTGCTCCTAAATCTACAGTCCACAAAGGATTGGATTCAGTTAATAATGCAGAACTCGACACATAAGCAAAGTTCTCAAATGTACAAGAGGTGTTTACCTTCTTTGGGTCACGACAGTCGCAAGTATAGTGACCCTTATTGTCACAATTGTAACACCTCACCCTTGACATTTTCTTCACTTGAGGACGTTTTCCTCTCTTGTATTGGTTAACTCTTGATTTCTTGCAATTATGACTTGATCCTTTGTATTTCCACATATTGAATGAATCAATATGCTTGTGCTTAGAGCTCAAAGCCCTTTCTGAGCTAGAACTAGCATTGCAAATATCTATTTTCGGCTCACATGCCGTCAAGCGGTCCTCTACCAGCTCAAGGTGGCGCACAACATCCTCAAGATCTTCCACAATATGGTCAAGAGCTTCTAGTGCTTCTTGCTTTTCCAGCACATATTGAATTTTCATATTCAATATTTTGCAATTGTTGCCGTTCATTTCAGCAATTACGTTCTTAGTTGCTAAAACCATCAATCTGAACACATCAGACATATATGCACGAATAATTAATGCCTATCATTTATGCATCCACTTTGCACAAACCCATCATATCAATGAATAATTTCAAGTAAGGTTTCAGAATCAAAAGGTCACTATGTTTCCAATCATCCTCCAAAAATCCTAACTTAAAACTATCATTAATATAATTATCTTATGCAAAATAAATTCTATGAAGTTACAAAAACTTCTATAACTACCCACAACTAACTACCCACAGCAACCAGTAATAACAGAAATCAAATAATATCTAACATTCAATAGAATAACAATACTTTCACATAATACAACTATCCATTACACTAAGTAATATATACAAAGAAATATTAACATAGAAAGAGATATTCACACTTAAAAAACATCTCAAACTAATCTAAGAAATAAATAAGGAATGTTTCTTCTAATCTATCAGTCAAAATATCCAAGAAATTTGAAGGCACATTTGTCAATCATGGAAAAACTTTTGGAGAGCTTTCATGTCGCCACCAAGGCACATTCACTCTGCGCCATGTGGCACTCAATCTAAGGGTTGAAGTTTTGGCTAACTCAATCCTATAGTACTCTCTTACAAAAGCTTCCACTTGCCCCCTATAACCCGAGACCACGTTGACCTTCCATAGTCGATCTAACACTGCTTGCTATTCAGGTGGAAGAGTGTTCATCAAAGTC
Source organism: Eucalyptus camaldulensis (assembly GCA_019915185.1). NCBI lineage: Eukaryota > Viridiplantae > Streptophyta > Magnoliopsida > Myrtales > Myrtaceae > Eucalyptus > Eucalyptus camaldulensis. The sequence goes on from JAHSVA010000005.1 coordinate 20,960,671, forward strand.
GGCACCTTCTCAAAATCCGGCATAAGATAACCATTCCAGATGATTTCTTGTATCATCTGATTGACCCTGATCAAGTGTGATACTAAATCACCGTCATGCCACCGATAATTAACTAACTCTTTCATCAGCCTATTAAGTGTAGCTTTTCCTTCGTCCGTTCTCGGGATTGCAGGTATCCGTGCATAACGCATCATAGTTCCAGCAACAAATGCAGAACTAAAAATGGATCACTTATAATCCACAATAAACAAAATGGAAAATACATAATTTTCCATGATTTATGCAATAAATGTAGAATAAAAAATGGATTACCTCTAACCCACACAGACATAATTAAAAAAGAAACAAATTCTTTTTTTTTTTTTTCCGGTCAACGGTCAATGGTCGTCGGTCAACGGGTCAATGGTCAGGTCGTCAGTCGTCGGACTGGTCGGGCGGGTCGAGCTGGGTCGGGCCGGTCGAGCCGGGTCGGATGAACCAACTGGCACGTGCCATGCGCGTGCGCGGGCTGACGTCAACTGGCACGTGCTGCGCGCGTGCTAGGCTTCCGCGGATCGGGTTGGGTTAGGTTGCCGATCGGGTCGCCGGTCGGCCAACGGTTGTCGGCGATGACGTCATCCCGACGGTTACCGTGACGTCACGGTGACGTTAGCACGCGCTGGTTCGCTGACCAGCGCGTGCTGTTTTGCCTGCCGGCGGCGTCGCGCACATACCGGTTCGCCGACCGGCACGTGTGACGCACGCGCTAGCCGAGCCAGCGCTTTCGACGTGTGGCGCCCACGCGTAGCGGCTTCTAGCCGTGCATGTGGGCACGTGCGGCGTCTCCCGGCGGCAATCGACATGTCGCCAGACTCATCTTGACGGGCTTTTTCACCCTATGCCTTCAGAAATTGATTTCGACTTACGAAAACTCGAAAAAATCGATGAATAGTGCTCGGGTGTCGGGATTTCTCGCCCCGATCTGTACGGCTGAAAATTTTCGCGAAAAATCAATAAAAAAAAACATCAAATAGGTCGGGAAAACGTGAACTAGGGCTCTGATACCAATGTTGGTTATAACGGATCCCCAAAAACCGGATTCAACACTAAATCGAACCCCTAAACTGAATGCGGAAGACGAAGCCCGGGAAAATCACGTATCACCGATCCTAAAGCACACCACGGATTCGAGCATACCTTGTTAGCCACAGATTAAACACCAATGTTGAAGTAAGGAAGAGAAATTGGCCTTGTTCGATCCGATGATGACAATTCGCTTGAAGGGAAGACGGCGTCGCCTCTTTTTTCTTACTGTTCTTTTTGGAGGGAGAGAGGGAGAGGAACGTACGTGCGTTATTCCAACGGGTGTCTTCCTCTCTCTCTCTCTTTCTTCTTTTATACGTTCCCTCCAACAAAGGAACGTACCCCTTCATCCATGGGCCCTATTCCTATGGGCCGGGCTTTTAGGCCCAACATGGGCGGACGGCTCTTAAGCCCAACATTAAAAAACCATCATGCATCCTCGTCGGGCCTGAATACCCCGAAATGAAAGTCGCCGAGCTGATTGTGTCTAATCTCGCAGTCACCGCATCGGCTGGGGTAATTTGGAATGCCACCCTCTTGGTGGAGCGATCAGAGGATTTCGGAAACTTATTCTTCCGCGAAGTTGAGTGCTTCATCTACTATCATTGGGACGATACTCAACCCTTGGCATTGGCGTCAGCGGAGCCGTTTGTGCTGCGATCTATTGACAAGACCGTGATCAAGGTTAAGATAACGATAGAGAAGCCTGTGGAGGGAGTGGTGGAGGACATGAATCGTGAGCAGAGGTCCGCAGGGACCGTGGCGGTCGGACTGGGCTTAAGGATACAAGGCACATACGTGCTCGGCTCGTGGTGGAAGAGGGAATATGGCGAAATCGTAGCATACTGCGATAACGTGAAGGTTGCCTTTGCAAATTCTACGGGTGAAGGAAGATTAGTCACAGGCAACACTGGCGGTAGTCTTCCGTCATGTTCCTATAACCGTGTTGATCCTGAGGACGCTGCCATAATGTTCCTTTAATTTTCATTAGTAATCAATGATTTTTTTTCACATCTACCTTCTGTTAGATGAATGCGTGGTATTTATTTTGATTATTTTCAAATTCCAATCTCGTGCATTATCTGTAATTATGTGCTGGGAAGATATTAAATATATTCACAGAATCATACATAACAATAAAGTTTCATATTTTCGCTAATCTCCCTCTTTCATTCGGGGCCTCCGTTTCACTCCCAAATTTTTTTGTGAACCACGAATATTTTTCATGAATGTTTGACAGTCAGTTTTAATTTTAAGTAAACGTTTCATCACAGTACAATGAACAAAATCCATTCGAAATACATTGGGGACTAAAATTGAAGCTCATAAAGAATACAGTTAAAGAGTTATTTTAAACTTTAAACTAGTTACTTGAGCCCGCGCAGTGACCGCATTTTTAAATATATTTATTCTCCTGTTTGCTATTATCATCAATAATTTTTAATATATATAATATCTAAGGTTGTTCTTCGTTGAGCGTAGAAAATACAAAATGGAATCATTTCTCAAACTGGATTCACTAGACTTAAAATGAACAGAAATATTCATATGATATAAAGAAAAGTCTGAACATCATTAGCTTATTCACAAATTAGTTTTTGTTGTCATTTTAGAATATGTGGATTTTAGTGTTATATTTTAAATGACATCTTGATTCAATCTCAATAAATATGTTAAAACTTAAAGAGCATTTCCCCTCATTCGTTATTTAAATTCTATTTGACATATAAAATTAAAAGAAGAATCTGTCGAACACTAATAAAATAAAACTCACAAATTTCTCTCTTATTGGATTTTTTTTTTTTAAATTAACTTCAAATAAAGTGCAAAACTTTGTCATGCGCTCTCCCACGTACAAATCACAGAGACTTCTTTTTCCCCCAAAAAGGGTTTGCTTAAATGACATAAATGTGAGCCACGTCTCTAAGGCAGCGTTTGTTTGTGTTTCTTTTTTTTTTTTTTATTTTTTTGTTCCCGGGAACAAAAAAGGAACAGAAATGCGTTTGGACGCGTTTCTGTTCCTTTTTTGTTCTTTTGTTCCCAGGAACAAAAAAGAAACAGAAATAAGAAACACAAAATTTGTGTTTCTTATTTCTGAAACACATTTGAGAAATACTTTTTTTTATTTTTTATTTCTTTTTTCTCTTATTTTCTTCTTCCTTTTTCTTTTGGCCGGTCGCCGGCCTCAGCCATGGCCGGCGGCCGGCCGACGAGGGCCGGCGGCCTCGCCCAGCCATGGCGAGGCTCGCCGGCCCCCGGTGAGGCCGAGGCTCGCCGTCCCCTGGCGAGGCCGACCTCGCGTCGGCCTGGGCGAGCTCAATCTCGCCCAGATCCGGCGAGGCTGAGCTCGCCCAGCGGCCGGCGAGCCTCGGCCTCGCCGGATCTGGGCGAGTCGGCGTCGCCTGGCGGTGGCCCGGCGAGGCCGCGCCTCGCCCGCCGCTGGGCGAGCTCGGCCTCGCCAGCCGGTCGCCGGCCATGGCCGAGGCCGGCGACCGGCCAAAAGAAGAAAAAAGAAAAAAGGAAAAAGAAAAAAGAAAAAAAGGAAAAATAAGAAAAAAATAGAAAAAATAAAAGAAATAAAAAATTATACAAATTTACCAAACGTGTTTCTGTTTATTTTTTATTCCCGGAATAAGTTTACCAAACGAGTTTTTTTGTTCAAAAATTGTTCCCCGGAATAGAAACACTTTTTTCTATTTCTGTTCCCTGGAACAATTTTTAAACAGAAACGCAAACAAACGCACCCTAAATTATTGGAGATTTCTTGCCACAGGACAAGCATCGGGCCAAAACAAATTGCCATTTGGCAAGTACAGGTAAACATATTATCCATTGTCAATATATGTGTTTTGTTTATCTATATCGATTTTTTTGCGTGTTATTTTTATTTGTGTTGGCATTTGCTTGTTGTAACCCTCCTGAAGCAATCCTTGCATTCGGGGGAAATGGGTTAAAAGGTAATGTCGAAGGTGAGCCAATGGTCCTCAAGCAGCGCAAGGAAATTGAAACAATTGCAATAACTTGGGTGAGGGAAAAATTGGAAGAAAAAATGATTTAGCATTTCGGAAATTAAAAGTCCAAAGCTCTTATGGATGTACTTGGGAAATGCAATTGCATCTCCCCAGAACTCTCCAAAAAAATTGTCAAACATAATTGCGTTCTCAAAGAGTTTCGCCTTCTTGAAAAATGTTTCATTTTCGTAAGAAACATTAATCCGATAGACTTTCGATGCAAGTGTTCAGATAAATCGTGAAACCTCTATTTGTAGAGAGGAGGTGAGGCTGATTCAAGATTTTTGTATCCATAATATTCTAGTTAAGTAAAACCCATATCCATTTCATATTTGATTTGATAAGTGTCGATTTAATTTGTGCAATCAAAAAATTGTCGAATAGTAAACTAATGAACCAAAACTCATGAACTTATCACTTCTTTTTTAATCTAAAAATATCCCAATTCGAAATTAAATGGTATTTAGAAAAATATTAGTTTCAGTTAGGTTTTTTGCTGAACAAAGTTTCTTCAAAGTATATAATCTAATTTAAAATTAAGAAACAAAACTAAATGAAAAATAAGCATGCCTGTTTCGAATTGAATTGAAAAATACTGCATTTATCATATTATTAACAGAAGATATCTTTCAAAGTCTGAGTTTCATGCATATGTTATTAAATATTTCTAGTTTTGACCTAATTAGACACTAAATGGATAAAATTAATATATTTAAAGACACTTTATCTTTATTTGATATTTTCAAATCTAAAATCAACGTTATTGATCAGATGCATTTGGATATGCCTTTCTTTATCCATTTTACCACTCAAATTTGATTTTAATATGCGATATACGGGAAAGGATGATAAATCACTAAATTAAAGTTTAGGTGCAGCTCTTGCTTTTGTTGACACCTGGACTTCAGTGGACGAATTGAGCAATGCATTCTTGTAGTAGTCTAGAGAACAAAGAAAAAGGAAAACGAAAAATGAATAATAAACAGATAAACATCAATAACAAAAGGAAGGGCTGGAAGCTTGGTAGATCGATCGTTTTCGGTATCTCTCTTTCACGCCGCAATGCGAGGAACGGAAATTCACAATATCGGCATTCGAATCTTAACAGGACCACCCGCAACCTCATCTTCTCATGTATTCAGTAGAGAGAATTCGCCGGTTCCCTCTCTCCTTCCCCCTATAGCCCATCACTTCCGTTCCTACTTTCTCATGGCATCTCCTCCTCCACCCTCCGACCTGAAAGCAGCTGCGGTCATGGGCCATCCCGCTCCTCCTCAGCCTCTGCCGAGGGGACGTCAGCCAGGTAAACATTCACCCAACCTGCCTTGGCCGCATGGCCTCCGGTCCAATCCCCACCCACGATGCAGCAGATGCGGCACCGACTGGAAGTCCGAGCTATGGCTTCTTGGTGTCGCGATGGCTGCTATGGCGACCTTTTTGATAGTAGTATGGTATTACGCCTTCTTCATCCGCGTCCTTGCTGGGCCTGAATACCCCGCGTTGAGAGTTGCTGGGCTGACCGTGTCCAATCTGACGGTCATGGCACCGGCCGGGGCTACTTGGGAAGCTGCCCTATTGGCGCAAAAACCAGAGCATTTTGGGAACTTGTTCTTCCACAAAGTCCACTGCTTCCTTTACTATCAGGGGGATGCAGAGCAACCCTTGGCATTGGCGTTGGCAAAGCCGTTCGTGCTGCGGTCTACCGACAGGACTGTGATCAAGGTGAAGATAAGGATGGAGAGGCCGGCGAAGGCAGTGGTTGAGGACATGCACCGGGAGTGCAGGTCCGTGGGGACAGTGGCCGTAGGGTTGGAGTTGAGGATGCAGGGCACTTACGTGGTTGGATCGAGGTGGAAGAAGAACTATGGCTTGATCGAAGCACGCTGCGACAACTTGAGAGTTGCTTTGGCAAATTCTTGCGGCGAGGGAAGTTTGGTCACTGGCAATAACTTAGTTACACTTCCGTCCGATAATCTGCCATTATGTTCCTACAATGGTTATGATTATTCATGGTAAATTCGAAATCAAATGTTAGAAAAATCCATAATCATTAAATACGTGTGATGGACTTGTTGATTCAGCATTTTGATGGTGTAACTTCTTTATTTTGGCAATTATGATATGTAAGTTCTTTTTTATTTTTTAGCCGAGATAGTATGTATATTTCAGAGGACCAAAAACACATGAGAATCCTGAATTTGTAATAATTCATAAGTTTTTCCTAATGGATGGTTTTACACTCATCATCTTAAAGATCTTAATTTCGTCATTTGAATATCAAACATAAGATCCCAACGATTTCTTGCCCAAATATTGGTGAGAATATATCTTTTTACAATAAGAGATCTTTTTTCCCGAGTGATTTTTTTCAAATTCTCTACAATTGCGTCAATCGGGTACCACATACGTAAACAATCCATCAAGCCCACGTCAAAGGTTTTTAAGCTTGTAATTGATCCGTAGGTTTCGTGGATAAGTACAATTCATTCATACGCAAACTACGTGATTTTTACTTAAGTTAAAAAATATAAAAATACAACATTTTTACGCAAATTTTACTGATCGGTTCGATTCCCAATTCTCGGTTCACTGAATTGGTGTTTTGATTCCATACAGATATCTTGACCCGATGACTATGCATTGATCGATTTCGTATCGAGAATGTAGGTTCTTAAGTAAGTTCTTTTAGCCTAACTTTCGAAACTATGCTATTATCGACTTTGTATTGAGAATGTAGGTTCTTGAATAAAAGAGTCTTTTAAGCCAAACTCTCCTTCCCTTAATCTAGAGTAAGAAATCATAAGAATTGCTTTTTCCGAATACGAAAAGTAAAAAAATGTGTTTTCCAAAAATAAATTACAATGGTCTTTTTTAAAATAATTGAATTTATCATAGTCATCTAAACGATTTTTCATATGGATTTTTTTTCTTACTTTCGAAAATTTTTAAAAATTGTTTTTGTAAAGGTAAACAAAGGGCCGATGATTGATCTGAAATTGTTAGTAGTTGCTATCTATCCGGATTAAATCCACAAAAAATTAATTAAAAAGGAACAAGTCAAAGGCGAGCCAGGGCCAAGATGATCGGATTTTTATTGAGAAATTTTGTTTCGTTCATAATATGAACTACGTCAATATTGTAATTTTACCATTTGAGTCAAACATGATATCTCATTTCTGATTTAATATATAGCGAAATTCTCCAGCAAATCGGAATATTTAACTTGAAAAAGGAAAACGGTGGGATGGAATTGATCAGCTATACTTTGTTTGATCAAATACTTGCTAATTAAACATTTACGTCCATTTTATTTATTAGATCTTTTAGGGAATTTAGGAAAAGAAGCTGAAAAATCTCCTTAAAAATAGGAAAAGTCATGCGTGAAATATTTTGAAGATATCTTCTATTACAGGTTCATCTCATTCATAAATGATCTTAAAAGTTTGATAACATAAGGCATTGTTTTCTTTTCTTGACCAAGGTGTTGGTTTAGATGATAAAAGAGCTTTATCCTATCTTATTGATTTCGGTGGATGAGTGCACCCTTAAAATCGCTCGGAATGTGACTAATTAAGATGCACGAAATCTGACCTAAACACTGCTTGACCGCTCATAAGAAAAAGAAAAGAAAAGCCTCATCATTGACTTTAGTTTGGTGATAAAATTTCACATGCCGGATTTATAAAGTCATTCCTTTTAGAATTATTTTCATCTATCTCATCATCTATTTGGCTAACATGATTGGGAAGGGCTAGGAATCTCTCTCTCTCTCTCTCTCTTGCCTACCTTTTTTTTTTTTTTAATCTCCCTAGATAATGCGTAAAATTAAGCAAAAGGCGGTATTTTTGTAATAAAATTCAAAGGTGAGATTAAATTCAAAACTGACTTTTACATAATACACGGTTTATCCATATACAAAAGAGAGAAAACGCCATAAGAAACCTAAACTTTATTCATTGCGACACATTTACTGTGACATCAAAAGCCCAAAACTATGCCTACTATGACATATTTATCTTAAACTTATCCTTACAACATTAAAAAGCCAAAACTATACTCATGTGACATATGTATCTTTCATCAAAGTTCTTTCATATGATTTTTAAACCAAAATGACCTTATTTTTATTTGACTTAAGTTATGTGGGTGCCATGTCAATATCATTTTCCTTTTGTCATCTATGTGAATAGATTTCTAACGATGTCCTGACGGAGGGTGAATGTGACATATGGACACAAGTTTGGGATTTATGTTGTTATTACAAGAAACTGTTTAAGGTAAATATGTCATAGTGAGTATAGTTTTGGATTTTTGGTGCCTTTTTTCGTACAAAAAAATTGGTTGAAAAAACAATTTAATGGATTATTGGAATTAAAAAGAAAATTAAGAGGTTAATCCTATTACATACCCAAGAGATAATGAGTCAATAATGTCAAACAAATGCAATATAATTAAGTAATTGAAATGATTTTTTTTTAAATATATATATACCGGTCTAGTTCAAGTGGGTAGGCAAATGGTTCCACACCTAGAACTGTAAATTGGACCGGTACTTACTGGTTCCACTAAATTGGAATCGGGAATCGGACTGGCTCCTACGGGAACTGTTGGTTCCAGTTCAGTCTAGTTTGATTCTAGGTGGTTTAGGTGGTTTCCAGTTCTTTTGCACACCCTTACTAGCTGGGACCAACGGGGGGTGTAATGTGGCTTTTACCCTATATGGGTCATAGTGGAGAACCCTTAGAAAAGTAAATATGGTCTCCAATCTACTTTTCAGTTTCTAGAATGAAAACGGTAATGAAAACTTTTCTTATCGCTTGTCTTCACCAACTATTGCCTGCTAGTTGCCGCCTGTCGATGTATGATTTCTACATTGATGATTTCAATTCAATTAATTAAGGATGTTTTATTTCCCGAAAGAGTGGGGCACAATGAATGAAAAAGAGGATGGGAGGAAGATATTTAAGAAGGCATCTCAATCGAATTTCTATTCGGAGAATAGAAATTTTATGTTGTTATCAAATGCAAATTTCTGTTTAAAAATTCATTTAGGGAATAAAAATAGAAAAATATATTTCTAACCAGATATTATTTTCAAAAACAGACTAATTATTATTCGCGCTTTAAAGGACCGTAATAGGGACGATCTCCTTGGCCTAAAACTCGATTGAGGATTGTTCACTTCATATATCATGATTTGATAATCCTATACTCCAACTTCATATAATGATGATCGCGCATGGATAGGACATGATAGCTGGAGGGACTGAGACGAGCTCCAATGTGGTCGAGTTCGGCATGGCCGAGATGATAAAGAACCGCGAAGTGATGTCCAAAGCCCAGCAAGAGCTTGAACAAGTAGTAGGCAGAGACAACATTGTGAAAGAATCACGCATACACCAAAAAGCAGTCATGAAGGAGGCTCAAAGGTTACATCCTGCCCTTCCACTATTGATGCTTCATTGCCCTTGCGGACCTGCACCATCGGGGGCTACAAGGTCCCGAAGGGCTCTCTAGTCCTGATCAACGCGTGGGCCATCCATCAGGACCCTTCCGTCCTGGAAAACACATCGAATTTCGACCCGGGTGCGAACGACCAGTGGGACTTCAATGGGAATGACCTGAATTACATACCGTTCGGGTGGGGCCACAGGATTTGCCATGGGACAGCGATGGCAGAGAGGATGGCGCTGACTCTGTCGCCACGCTTGTGCACCCTTTCGATTGGAGACTGGAGGGTGGCGGGGCTAGAACCTGGGTATTTCCGAGCAGTTTGGCATAAATCTGAAGAAGCAAGAACCTATTATCGCAATTCCTACGCGGAGGTTGTCTGATCCGGCACTCTATGAGTAACAAGATTAGACTGATTAGTACTAAAAGGATGAAGAAATGTTTCGTAAGAATAAAAAGAAAATTAATGAAGCTTCTGTGAGGTAGAACTCTAGCGAGAGTTGTACAGAGGTATGGTAAAAGGAAAATTTGTCTATACTAGTATAAAATTTGAAAGGCGTGTTAAAAATAATTAGAAGATTGGTAACGAATGTCCGAGGACACTAAACACCTAAGTAGAGAAAATTTGGCATTTTCAAAGTATTGCTTTTTCCAAAATGAAAGACTTTCTTTATGAAGTTTGGTTAACCAGTGTCCTGCGGCACTCATTAACAAGAACCTATTAAACATAATAAATATATTAATCCATTTAGATGGTGATCATTAATCATTTCAGTCTTGGTTCAAGAACAAGATTATGCAAGTTCTTCTATATTACAGTTAGCCCTAGTTATTTTGTGACGAGTACGTTTATCTTTAGCCTTTTTTGCCACGTAATTTATTAACAGACATTGGAAATCTGTAGCCAATCAAACGATGTATTCCTCATCTTTTTTTTGTGTCATTAATTACCTTTATTTTTTTTTTTACTCTTGTTGCTGGAATTATCATTACTCTCGTAAATGAATGCTTACTTCTGACTTTTAAGTTTTGAAGCATTTGAAATTCGACTGATTATATGATGTTAAACACATTATTCTTTACAAATCAGGATTAACATTTAGTATTATCAGCAATCATAATGATTTTTGTTATTATAATTCAAAGTTAATTTTTTTTTATATTGACAAGAGAGTTAATGATAAACTTTTTTGGCTTAAAGAAAGTCAAAACAGGGTTCCGGATGAACAAGTTAAATTTAAGGAGATATATCTATTAACTCCGTTAATGTACTCATTACTCGAAAAAAGGGTTGTCAATTGACATGTATGCATGTTTAATATCATGTCCTTGACGGAACCCTTAAATCTTCTTTGGGTTCAGCAAGACTCATGATATTTTGGGACGCCATTTGGCTGCCACTTCAGCACTTCTCTGTAAAATTAACCGGATTTAGGTCAATGCGCATCAATCGGGAGATTAGAAAAGTTTAGTGCACGTAATTCTTTTTTTTTTTTTATAAATAATTTCAAATATAGATAGGTGATATCTTTAAAGACACGTTATCCTTACTTGATTTTTTTTTCAAATTTAAAATTATTAGGGTAAAAACCTAATAGATGAGTGTTCGGAAAGGATAATAGAAATTTATGTGAATATATTTTATTTTATCTTTATTAATGTTATCGATTCAATACATTTAAGAATTCAATTGAACATTCTTTTTTTATTCAATTCTACATTTAAGTTTAAATATAATTAGTTGCAAAGGTTTGAGAATGACGAATCATCATAACTTGCGGTCTGTCTGATAATCACAAAGGTAAAGTTGGGCCATATAGGGAGTACGAGGAGGAAATTTCTCATTTTCTACTTGACTATGGATAATAGATGAATAACCATATAGGATTGTCCATAATTACCGTGATGATGCTTATATATACTCTATCTAATATGTAATTTCTGGCCAAAGTTTCTTATAGAGTTAAGCCTTTTCTCTTTGGTTTTGATCTTAGGTATTGTACAAGTGCGGCGATGCTCATATGGCAAAGAAGAAGAAGAAGAAGAAGAAGAAGAAGAAGAAGAAGAAGAAGAGAGTGTTGCTAAGCTAACGAGGAATAACGGTGCCTTTTAGACCATAATATGCTTTCGAGGATTTATAGGCAGCCGGAACCTACACAATATAAGGACATACAGCAAATATGAGGGCAGAAGAACAACTGGAGTGCTAAAATTTTTGTGCGGTGCCTATTTAAGTGCCAAAACTTTTTTTTGTTCACTTAAGTGTCATATTGGAATAAAGTTGATCATTTGAGTGCCAATTCCAGTAAATCATCTTATATGGATTTTTTAATAATTTCCTATCCAATGTGGATTTTTTTTGAATTTTTTATATTTCTTTTCTTTCTCTTTTTTTTAGGGCTAGCGAGGGTCACTAGCAACTTTTGTTGGCTGTGAAATCCTCTCCAAATTGGGCAAGAGCCACGTCACCCTCGGCTGTGAAGGCCTTGGGTGAGACCATCACAGCCTTGTTGGCTGGGGGTGAGTCAAATCGAGGCCACAAAGGCCTTTGTGGCCACACTGGGCTAGGGCTACCTCACCCTCAATAATGAAGGCCCAAGGTGAGGCCACAAAGGCCTTCACTATATCTAGGTGATCACGGGTGACACCACCTTGCCCAAATCTGGCGATTCGTGGCCTCACTCAAGGCTTTTGCGATCGAGGGGAAGACAGTTCTCACCCAGATTGGGTGAGGGTATCGTGGTTGGTAAGGGTTGATGGTGACCATTGCCGACTTTTAAAAAGAGAGAGAGAAAAGAAATGGGAAAAATAAAAAATAGTTAAAAACATTAAAAAATAGTAAAAAGTCATGCACGTTAGCGTCTACGAAGCCATGTTGGATTGTCCAACTAAGTAAATTGCTAATCGCAATCAAGTGATCGATTTTTCAAATCTGTAACACTCAAGTGAGTGAAAGAAAAAGTTTTGGTACTCAAGTGGGTACCGAGCAAAAGTAAAGCACTCAAGTAAGCATGGTACTATTCTTACCCCCAAATATGAGAAAGTATCACAAACACACAGATATTGTGCACCATTTCTTTCTTCCAAAAAGGACGTAAAACCAATAACAAGGAAATTTAATTATTGCATGTGAAATTTGTTTAAATTTTAAATAAATAATTAAATGTAAAATCAATTCCTTTAGGATATATTTGGGATAATATTTTAACATATTATAAATACAATGAAAGCCACATTAACAAACACACATATTTTTATGGGACCTAAAAGGTAATGAAGTTTTTCATACTTAAAACTCAATTCTTCACTTCTTAAATAATTCATAAACACATGAACTTTTACATTAAAGATACATTAAGTTTTCCACCCGTGCAATACGATGAATTCACTTAAAATCATCGATTTGGAACACTAACTTTTGTTTTTGGGGGAAAAAGAACTCAATTCACTAACCTCGATTCTTTCAATTCATGGATACTCATTTTCTTCCCCTTCCTCAGTGAAACATATGAGTTTTTGATTGCAAAAATTAAAAGAATCAACATCATTTTGCCTTGTCAACATGTCTTATGTGCGCATCACCATCGTTAATCACATTTTGGCATTGGCTTGCATGTATGAAAATTTTAATGGTGAGTCTACCTGTCCCTTTTAAGTAAAAAATTCTTTGAGATCCTTTGAAAGGTTGGGATATCCACCTTCCAGTTACTTATTTTGTCTTTTTTATTCTTCTTGTTATTTGTAGTTTATTTTTTGGCCTATGTTCTCTTCAATTGATCTTTGCATCTTTGAAAGTCCCATCAAAGAAGCATACTTTTGCAGCAAAACTGGATACACTGATTAACCGGATTAACCGATTTTGAGGGAAAAACTTCTGATGAGCGTGTTCCGTCACATTTGGGAGAGTGGTGGAGACGTTCTCTTCTCATTTGTCAAAAGAAAACTAGAGCAATAAGGCCGTGACCCTATAATCGATATCATGGCCAAACATGTGGCACGTGCGGTTGGGATAGACGTGGCAGAAGCGGCGGACATACACGTGACGGAAACAATTGGCATGATACTAAACTGGTTGGAGTTCGAGAAAAGTGCAAAAAATAATTTGTTTTTGGGTCAAAAGTCACCCCTGAAATATTGGAGTAATGGAGATCGTGGCTAGGCATGTGATCGAAGCGGATTGGCTTACCTGGAAAAACAGTTGGGTTGATGCCAAAGAGGTAAAAATCCAAGAAAATTATGAAAACTATTATTCTCTTGTTAAATATCATCACTGAAATTTAGGAGCGATGAGGATGGCGGTCTAAATATGGCAAAAGCGGATTGGCATACGTAGAAAAGTAGTTAGCAAAAGCCATGAATGGAAACTCATGTTAGCTCGTGGACCTACTGTAGAAGTCCAAGGCACTTCCAAAATTTGGGAACAAGTCTTAGAATGTTGAAGAGAACCTTGAGACTTGTGGCTGTAGAAAGGACGTCATGGGACCAAGAAGGACATGCACAATCCACCAAATTCCAAGATTTTACTTATTTTACCGCATTCTCCCATTCCTATTCTGCCATTTTGCGGAACTCTCGCTTTTATGAGTTTGATTTGAGCTTGTTTTATTGGCTTTCAGCTCTTAATCATCCTTTAAGTCTAGTTCACATTTTTTTTTTCCCGCGTTATGTAGGTGAGGGACTTGCAACTAACGAGGAACATTTTAAAAGGTATATCGACTCTTTTGAATAGAAAGAAAGTGGAGGGAGGATTTTGAGTTTCGAACGAAGGTACATAAACCCCAACGATATTTCTCCTAGGGCAATTTTTTACTTCATTTGCAATTTTTTTTCGTTCGACAGTTTCAATCTTTACTATAATAACAAATTAACAAACGGAGATCGACTGGCGAATCTTATTTATTTATCTTTAAAAAAAAAGAGCGCACCGTACAGTCCAAGAACCGAAGTCGATGCTGTTCTTGAACCGGCCGTTCCGAAGTTGACATGCAAAAGCGCCCGCCGCAACCGGACAATCCTTCCATTCCATGGGGTGGATGCAGGAGTATTTGGCATTTAGCAACTTCATCGACATTGCCGATTTTAAGCTGTTCTTGGTTTAAAGCTGTATCTCTCAGTAATAACCCCGTTGAGTCTCCAGCCATTCTCATCGTTACTCCTTACGTCTCGTACTCACTCTTTCAAGTTTCAATGGCGTCTCCGTCGTCGGTCCCCGACTACCCGAAGCGAGATGCCCCATGTCAACATCCGCCAGCTGCAACCTTGGACCGCCTGCTGCCATCGGCGCCCTGCCAACCCCTCCACCTAGAAAGCCAGCCGGTTATGGGCTACCCTTCGACAATCGGATTCCCGCACCATTACCACAAGCCGCTGCCACCGCCACAGCCCTCCCCTGATCCTACCTGGAGCTTCGCCGGCCCAGGCTTTGCTCGCAGCATGCTGGCAGTGCTTGTCATGTTCGCCGTCCTCCTGTGCACGATCAACATCATCTTCAACGTGGTCATGCGGCCCAAGCCACCCGTCTTCACGGTTGATTCGCTCTCGGTCTCCGACTTCAACGTGTTGGGCTCAGTGTTGATGGCGAACTGGGAGACGAGCGTTGCTGTGGACAACCCCGACAGCAGGCTGGAGGTCCGGTTCGATGAGATACGGTGCTTCTTGTGTTACGGAGACCCGTAGTACTATCTGGCGTGGACGACGAGGGAGCCATTCTCGGTGGGGACGAAGGGCAGAGGCAAGATCTACTTGAGGATGGCGACAGGGAGGCGGAGGGGCGGCAGGTCTAAAATATGGGCTTTAAATTAAAAAAAAAATGGGGGAAAAGAAAGAGTTTGAAAATTCAAAGAAAGGAAGCTGAAGAAGAACTTTGGAATCTTATGCTGTTTTAAAGAGAGGAGAGAAGGAGGCCTTAAGCAGAAACAAAAAAACAGGGGAACGGAGAAAAAGGGGAGAGGAGAGAAAGAAGAAAAAGGGAAAAAGGGAAAAATTTTGGTGCGCTCATGATCCGGATGCTTCATCAAGCCGACTCAAATGTGTTTTGCAACGCTGGTAAAAAATTGAAGCCTTTAATCGCTACTTGAAGCGATCCCCGCAATTAGGGCTTGAAATTTGGATTTCTTGGATATTTGTGTGGCGAAGCCTGATTTTTGAGTCGTTGAGCGGTATATTTTTATAGAACTAGTACGTTGGGATGTTATGAAGCTATAGCATCTTACAGCTCGTGATTTGAGCTTGCGTTTTGTCCAGAACGAAATTTTAAAGTTGGGGACACAATTTGGAATTGTAGCGAACAGTAGCTTCAAGCCTATTTTTTATTTTTTTTCGATACTGTTTTGGGATGGTTGAGTTGAGGTTGTTGTTATAGTTAAGAGAGCTTTCTAAAGACTAGTAGACATCTTGAAACGGAATTTTGTGGTGGAAGTTATGGCGCGGCAAAGTTGGTGCATGGGCTGGGCCTAGCGAAAGCTTTCGTGGCGCATAGGTGTCGTTTTATTGACAAATATGCTTAGTATAGGCGATTCATGATAAGAATATCCTTTTAACTTGGCCTTTTGATATTGTTTTTTCTTTAGTTGTTAGGGATCCGAGTGTGTGGTTCAAGTATGCATCGTAGTTGATTTTTGACTTTTCCTAGGTGAGTGACACTATTTTTTCTTTGTATTTTAAGTTCATGTTTTGAGAAATGTGGCGGATTATATATTCTATAGTTGATAAAAAGCATATTTTGTTGCGTAAAACAGGATTGAGTTATTACTGTCATTTTTGTTGTTCGAAGGGAGTTATATTTCAAATTCAATTTGAATGGTTATTTGAAAATGGTTTGTGAAATTCTTCATGAAAGAATATTGAGACATTTTGAAGAATGTCTTGGTATTTATATATCTAATTTTGAGTTGTGATATGACTTTCATTATGATGTTGGATTACTGGATGTTATGATTGGTGTTGGTGTTCAATGTCTTTGTGAATCCTAAGGGGTGTGTGAATATGCGCATACTAGTCTAGAATATCTTTGTGAGCCGAGCCATCGACTAATAATAGGTGGAGACCTCATCAAAAGGGGAATTTTGATCGTCTTGTCACGGGCATTATGCGATCATGGCTAAACATTTGAGCATGAAATGGGTCAATGGAGTGGACCATTGACATATGATTTGAGTTTATTCGATGGAATGGACCATCGATGTATGGTTTGATAAGATTGATTAATGGAATAGACCATTCATACATGTTTTAGAAGATTGACTAATGGACTGGACCATTGGTATCACCAATATTTGAGTTATGATGTATATTATGATAAAGTGGGTTACGATTGTGTTTTAAATGTGCATAGTGATTTCTTGATTCACTTAGAAGAAATGTGTTACTCATTGAGTGGTAGTAGTTCACTCCTCTCTTATACTTGTTTTTCGGGTTCTTCAGCGAGTCGTGAGTAGGTATGAGTATTTGTTCGGAGAGGACTTTTGTGGTGGAAACTTTTTGGTATGACTTGTGCATAGTTGATAAGTTATAAGCTAGTCTTTATAGAATGTATATGTTTTGGTTCGGTGGATTGTAGAAATACTCTGATATTGTAACCGAATGCTTTTTTTTGTCAAATATATATATGTTGATGTATATATGTTGATATCGGATTGAATTTTGGTTATGTTGAGGCCATGTCATGCCCTTTTTTCTTGTGAATTAGGGTGTGACAGCCGGAGCCGATGGTGGTGGAAAACATCGGTCAGGACCGGCATTCTGGGACGGTGAGCTTCGCGTTGGTTTTGGAGTTGAGGAGTACGTTTCGATACGGGTCGTGGGGGCGAAGGCACGCCCGGTTGAGGGTCTCCTGCGAGGATTTGGTGGCAATCCTCGGGGGTCCTTGGCTGGTGATAAACCTAGAAATCGCAAAATTTTATAGTGAGTAAAAAGACAACGTTAGGCTTTATTGCTTGCTCTCCGTTTTTTTTTTTTTTTTCATGAGCGAGCAATGTTTAATCTATTATTGTTATAATGATTATTATAAAGTAAGATATGACCTTTTGGTGTCTCTCCCTCTTGTCATTTTTTATTTTTTAACTAATTTTCTATTAGAAAAAGCTTCCACTGAAGTTATTGATTTTCGTAACTTACCGTCCATTATTTGACAATCAATATATCATGTGGAAGTTTTTACTTATATAATGACTACTGTGATGTGAACAATTTCTTGTTTTGCTCGCGTAAAATTTTCTAGGGAGGTCCAACCGATGTGGAAATCCACTATAGTTATTATAAGGAGGGAATAGCGTGCCAATAGCAGATGATTCTTTGGTCCGATTGATCCAACATGCATGTACTCGCTTTTGGATCTTGAAAAGATTGATCCATGTATGAAATAACTAATTTGTTTATATTTCGCTAGAACTCAATATCGTGATCAAATATAATTCATCGAATTTTTTATTTATTTATTAAAGGAGATTGGTTTTGTAACGATTCTGGATAAAGAATATCCACATAGACGAAAAAATCAATAAATTTACTTCAAATGAAATTAAATATACACAAACAATGTTGATATTTAATCGATGATAAAACCTGAGAACATAATCACTTTAACTAGATCTAAACTTACACAAGCTATATTGGAATTTAATTGATGACAAAGCCTGAACGTAAAATACAATGTCGGAATTTAATCGATAACAATGCACCTAGGATATACAACAAAGATACACATCGGAATTCAATTGACAACGCGGATTTAGATACTACAATTAAGGGACATGTTGGAATTTAATCGATAAAGTGAATCTAAAAGCTATAATTATAGTGCAGGAATTGAAAGATAATATGTTTGTTTGTTTGTGTGTAAGATCTCCAGTAGTCGACCACTAGTAGTTACGGTGCCTATGATGTAGTCACTTGAGAGTAGTTCTTCTATTGTTTAAGCTATGCTTCTCTATCTCCGAGAATCTCAATCCCATTTTCTCATGATGCCATTATCTTTTATCTTCAGGTTGTTACTTATGAAAATCAGGTATTGCAACTATTTCTTGGTGTCCTTTTTTTTTGGCAGTATTTCTTGGTGTCTTTTAGACGTCTGGTCTTTGTTCGATATCTTAATTGGTAACTTATCATTCCTTCTTCATCAATATTCTCATTGCTTTTTTTTTTTTTTTGGTGTTATTCTCGTTGCTTTAACAATCATCAATTATGCAGTTTTTTTTTTTAAATATATATTTATGAGGGGGCGATCGCCTTCGCTGTCAAGAGTTGTAAATCACCGCGTTGCACGGTGGTGGCGTGACTAGTCGCCACCATGGTGCAAGGGTCGGTTGGCCCTCATGTCGCGGTCGCTGAGGCTCAAGCATAACGAGCTGGGGCACCACCACCAACAAGGAGAGAGACCATAGAACCACCACGTGAGCCCCACCCACTATCGTGTAGTCCTCGTCCACCACCATACCAGTGTTGGAAGAATTACTAAAAAAGTCATAAATTTATTGCTATCGTACCAATTCAGTCATAAATATTTTAATTGTGTCAATTGAGTCTTAAAACCAGTGACCACCCTTCCAACATGGAAGGGAGAAGTGAGGGGTTCAAATCCCCACCTTCTCAAGGGGGATGAGGTGGGAACGCGTAAGTTTCAAGAGTGGGTTTCGACTCTCACACCCTACACGAGGCATGTCAAAAGTCTAAGAGTGAGTGTAGAGTAGGAATAAAATAGGACTGACCAAAAAAAAATTGAGTCTTAAAATATTTCATATTTTGCTAAATAAGTCAATATGGCCAATTTTGATAAAAAAAATGCTAATGTGGGCATCAATAATTCTATGCGGCATGGCTAGCATTGACAATGATAGTTTTTAAATAACATTTTAATAATTTTTTTCTTTTTTCATCTTCCTTTTCTTCTTATTTATTTATTTATTTATTTACTTTTTTTTTTTGGACTAAGGGCCGGCAAGGGTCAGCATCTAGCACTGGGTGAGAGCATTGTGGCGCTTGTCAGCTTTGGGCAATAGCCAGGACACCCTTTCCCAATGCCAATGATCGTGTCTTGGTCCTATGTCCAGGAAAAAAAAAAGTGAAGAAAAGAAAAGAAAAAAGAAAACTGTTGAAGATTAAAAATTATTTAAATTTACCATCGGTAGTGTGATGGCTTCGCCGGGTAGGCTTCAGTGAACCTTTGCGAGAGAGGCGAGGAGTTCGAAACCTTTGCGAAGCAAAAGCTTTGGCGGAGTTACTTGATGACTTAAGTGTGCTGCTGGAAGTGGTGGGTCCTCCCGTTTACGTAGCACTTGGGGGTTTACGCTTTGGTTACCTCTAGCAAAAAAAAAAAAATTAAATTTTATTTAAAATATCCACATCAGTCCCAATCGTGTTACGTTGGATAATCGACATTTATGTTAGTTATTTTCAACTAAACTTGGCCAAATAAATTAAATTAACAAAATGTGAAAATTTTTAGAATTAACATGATTAAAATATTTAAGATTGAATGGTAATAATTATTATATATTTAAGATATGTTTGGTATTTTTCTTCGTGAGTGCTTTGTCCAGAACGGGTCTCGAGGGTTGTCGGCCGTTGCTTGGTCCCTCTGAGGATTAAAGGCCATTACCGACAAACCTCCCTTTTGGGTGGTGGGAGGCGACAGCATCCTTTCAATACCTTCACGGCGTTCACACCAACGCACGAACCCATTGAAGATCTCAAAGAAGAACCCACGTCTTGATCTTGTTCGTATTCCTTTCTCTTTATCTTTGGGTTTTTCTGTTTCCTTTTTCTAATAAAAAAAGTTAGGCTTTTCTGACGTGGCACCATTTCTGAGCCATATTAGTGCCTTCTGGACAAGTCAACGTTTTTCATCAAATAAATTGATTGAAGTTAACCGAGGTACCCAGTTCAACGAATTTGAATAAATTTTAGATGCCGATTACATTTTCTTAAAAAAAAAAAAAGATTAACATTCAATTGCACTTTCGCAAATGATTTATAAACTTTTTGGGGAATTTTTTTTTGTCAAGAGTTTTTATGCACTTATTCCACACGCTTTTGTATTTAACACGAGGAATGTATTTTTCCAAACAATTTTATGAATATGTTGCACAGGTGAAAATTAACGCATATCTTTTTCAAACTAAAAAGTTTGCAACTCTCTTCCAAATTTTCCAATCTAGTACACATATTGCAACTTAATAAAGTAACCAAAAGCCCCCATTTCCATTCTCAATCACATTTTCTCTTGTCATGCACTTGTTCTTTTGTAACTGTTATCCTTTTCGCGAGAAAAAATTGGAATCATGGAATCCAATATCATAGCTTGGTTTAAGTACTACTGGACGAAACATCGCCATAAGCTCCTTCATCAATCTATCAATTTATAAGGGACTCGCAATTATTGCAGTTGTATATTTACCTTGATCTTTAATTGAATAAAATTTATTTTAATCACGCATTTGATCAATGAGTTACAAGTTATGAGCATCATCATATAAAAACTTAAACTAAATACAAATATGGATAATATCCTAGTTTGCAATCCACCAATTAAAAAATTTATTGTCCATCCAAGCATGGATGAAACAAAGCATTGCCCAATCTAATGGACCCACCTGCTAAAGCCAACCCCTTTTTATTTATTTATTTATTTTATCTTTCTCTCTTTCAATAGAATACTTAGGCAAAGCTAAAAGCTATTCCACCTACGCTTAAAGCGATTCTTCCATGGTGCCTTAAGAATAGTGTGCCTTAAAGAATAGTGATTCGTTTTTGTCATAAAGCAATCCCTTTTGTTTCCTTTTCACACTGCACAAGCCGCCCATTTAAAGTTGGGGACTCTGTATTCATCTAACATTATCCCAATTATTGTCAGACTTCCATCAAGCAAGAAAGACAGAATTTCTAGATAGGAACTGCACCACCATGATATACCGTACAATGTTATGCAGTATACCATCGATTGTACACCTAATTGATAAGTTTTAATCTTTGGAAAAAATGTCAGAAAAGTCCTATACCTATTATATTCATGCTAATTTAATCATAAACTTTTTATTGATGTCAACTTAATCATAAATCTTTTATCTAGTGTAAATTTAGTCATAAATCTTTTGACTTAGTATCAGTTCAACCTTTCTAATTAATTTTGGTCGAATATTACTAATATGTATGCCAATAGACTTATGTGGCACGGCCAATGCTGACGTGAATTTAGTCATAAATCTTTTGACTTAGTATCAGTTCAACCTTTCTAATTAATTTTGGTCGAATATTACTAACATGTATGCCAATCGACTTATGTGGCACGGCCAATGCTGAAGTGAATTTAGTCATAAATCTTTTGACTTAGTATCAGTTCAACCTTTCTAATTAATTTTGGTCGAATATTAATAACATGTATGCCAATCGACGTGAATAGTTTTTAATAATGTTTTAATATTTTTCATTTTTTTTAAATTTCTTTGTTCTTTTTTCTTTTCTTTATCTTTCTCTTTTTTTTTTCTTCCTCTTTCTCTAGTCAGTCGCCAAGAGGAAAAGAAAAAAGAGAAAGAGAAAGAAAAGAAAAAAAAAGGAAAAATTTACAATTTATAATTTTAAAAAGAAATTAAATTATTATTAAAAGTTATTTACGTTAGCGTCGATAGTGCCTTGTAAGTTGGCCAATATCTACGTCATCAATATCAAGTCAAAATTAGCTAGAAAGATTAAATCGACACAATATCAAAAAGTCTATTATTGAATTGACATTAATAAAATGTTTAAAACTAAATGGTATAAATGCAATAAATTTAGGACTTTTTTGATACTTTTCCTATTAATCTTAGATGAGAATTATGCATTTTGTACTATTGTACCGTAAAAATCACCAATGTTATCAAGTCATAGCACCGAATGTGTCACAAAACCTATAATGACTTGTCTAGAAATGCAAATAATATTACTATTTGATTACAAATGTATGATTTATTAATTAGAAAACTAAGGATATATTTTTTTGGGGGTAAATTTCAGGAAAAAAGAAGATACTTTCCAAAAATCCTTTTTTAGGAAAATGTTTTCTTCTTTTCTTGTTAAGGAATTTATTTTTCTAATTTAAAAATGCACATTTTTTTACTGTGCACGTTTTTCATTTAAATGATCATTTTTAATAAATCAAATACGTGAAAGTTCATAAAATTAATTTGCTGAAAATTCTTTCCTTCAAACTAGGATCGAGCTTTGCCAATAATCTAATTTCATTATTGTGTTCAAGTGTTTCAAATATCAAATTGGGATCAAGCTTTGCCATACTTGACTAATCAGCTAGCTAGAGATGACAAACGTGTTGTGCTCCACGACTTGTATGGGGAACTCACGCTCTCTTTGCTCTCCAAGCCGAGGGCAAAGCTATCTTTCCTTCTAATCCTAATTTGTAGTGTGAGAGATGGATAATTTCATTTTCTTTATTAAACTTTCCCTCCCAACCTCTTGACCAATTCCTTCAAATACATCTCTTGACCTATGGCCCATTTTGTCCTTTGTTTGCTCTACTTAAAATCCGAGAAAGAAGTTTAGTTCATCCATCTTCATCTTGAAGTCACTCCACATAAATTTCGAGAAATTTTGCACTTATTTCACGTTAGTGGAATAAAACATCTGTACTGATAGAGTTGTGTCTACTTTATTTACTTTACCCTTTTGAAAACTTTTTTCAACCAAGAATCTTCGTAGTCTCACATACCAAACTCCAGGGGTTTGCATTAGACCATAAAAAACACATTTTTTCTCTTGAAATCTTCAAAACTTGGTGGTTGATTTAGATAGACTTTTTATTACTAACTCCATTTAAAACATATCCATTTGATATAATTTGAAATCATGATCACATGGATAGGCAAGTAATAGTCATATTATTTCTAGTTGTGCAACTAGTACATATGTTTTATCATAAATTGTACCTTCTTTTTAAGATTACTTTTGTACAAGAAGTCTGGCCTTTAGGTCTTACAACATTACCTTCTTCCCTAAGCTTGTTTTGATGGACCCACATTGTGACAATTATAAGATGACCAAAAGGTCTCGAAACAAGTTCCCAAACTTGATTTACTTTGAATCAATAAAGTTCCTCTTGCATTACTTTGATCCAACATTTTATTACATACAGCTTACTCTATAGAATTTAATTCTATTTCAGACAAGAGTATTGATGTGCTTTAGCTTTAAATGATTCAGAAACATCACCAATAACTTGCTCCTTCGATTATGGCATTGAAAATCTCCAATCTATTGGCATTGGATAGATTTAGTTATGGCTGTTCCTCTTGTCTGTAGTAGGAATTTGATTTGTAGAGGCAATTGACTCTATACATGCATTTGCATTTGCATGTTAAACTTGCTCTTCATCCGGTTCTCCTTTTAAAGATTCGTCAAACTTAACGTGAAATGATCCATTTAATTCTATATTAATACAAACTTTGTTGGTATGAAAACACACCATGTTAGGCGATAGGACAAAGACTAAAACCAACATAACCGGTTAGAGTAATCTAGTAATAAAACGTCGTCCGAACTAAAACAACTGTATTTTGAAATCAGATCTGTTTTAAGGTATTACATATATGCAAATCCCTCAGCCATTCAAAACAAAACAAAACAAAACAGACACACACCCAATCATATATGCTGCTGTCAGCCCAGATGCCTACAGCCCCACCGACGCTGTTTTGAATTTTCTCCTCCACAGGATCCTCGGGCGAGAATCCCTAGAAGGCGACACTATTTCCAACTTTCACACTTTACTCAAAAGCCATCGATAAATCCACTTTAGTTCTCACTTTGTATGATAGTCTTCCGATTCTTTGCACATTAACATGTTTGTCAGGCATTTTAAAACATGATATTCGATGCGCATTTAATGCGCTTGAACTAGTTTATCATCCATTGTATCTCTCTTAAAGCAGCCCACCTTGGGCAAAGGCAAAAAAAGTAAAAGAACCATTCAAGAAGCCTGCCACATATAGTACCCACTTCGGTTTCCATCTTCCCTCAGTCCATTATTGAGTCCTTTGCTCTCCCTCTCTTACTGGTGCAGATCTCCACTCGCCACAGCCACCACCACAACCACCGCTGCTGCTGCCGCGGCCGCATCGCCACTCTCGATGAAAGACAAGGACTGCCCGAAGCACGATGGGGAGGGCGGGACCGCCCGGCGGCTGTGCGCCTGCCTCCTCGTCTTCAACTTCGTCCTGCTGCTCGTGATCCTGCTGGTGTGGGCAATCCTGAGGCCCCACAAGCCCCGGTTCGTCCTCCAGGACGTCACCGTCTACGCCTTCAACGCCTCCGTGCCCAACTTCCTGACCACCAACATCCACGTCACGATCTCGTCCCGCAACCCCAACCACCGGATCGGCGTCTACTACGACAAGCTCGACATCTACGCCATCTACCGCAACCAGCAGATCACGCTCCGCTCCTCCATCCCTCCGTTTTACCAGGTGAACTGAGCTCTGTTACTCCCCTTGATCTGTCTGTCTTTCCTTTGTTTTTTGTTTTTTTGTTTTTGTTTTTGGGCCCTTGTGAGGGATTTAGTAATCTAATATGTGTCCACAAATAAAAAAAATTCGCTTAACAGTATTGATTAGTTGCGAAGTAAATACTTATGTTTTAAGTTTCTTTGTTTTGGTATCACTTGAAATAATTAATTATGATAAAATATTTTTATTATTGATAATAATATATAATTTAAATATCTGTGAGGATGATATATTTTTCAAGAGATATAATAAATCATTTTTGAAAAATATATTTTTTAAAATTATTATTTTCTATGAAATAAACAAACCCATTTATAGGTATTTTCGGACCAGAAATTAATGAGCGTGATTTGTATTTCCCAGCATAAAATAATTTAACGAGGTGTTTGTGAAGATTGGAGATTGAGGTGAATTTGTTTTGTAGAAATGTTTATTCAGATTATTAGTTCATAAAACAACAAACTTCACTGTACCCTTTTGGCCACACACGTGTGTGAAATTTTTCCCAGGGACATTAGACTATGCCACTAGCGTAAAATGTTCTTGTTTATTTAATCGAATTTTGGATGCAATGAGATCAGGGGCACAAGGAGGTGGACGTGTGGTCGCCATTCATCTACGGGACGGAGGTGCCGGTGGCGCCATTCAACTCGATGACATTAACCCAAGAGCAGGCGGCCGGGACCATCTTCCTGATGGTCAAGATCGACGGACGGGTGAGGTGGAAAGTCGGGACCTTCACCTCCGGGCGCTATCACCTGTACGTCAAGTGCCCCGCCTACATAATATTCCCCAAGAGCACAGCCACGGCGGCGCAGGAGTCCGCCGCCTCCAGTGACGGCGCCGTCGTTAAGCTGCAGATGCTCCAAAAATGCAGCGTCGCCGTATGATATGTGGCTCTCCTAGCCGAGTATGTAACGCTTCATTATGTGCTACATCTATGGACAGGGGTGAAACTGCCTGAATTGTACATTTTGTGGAGGAATAAGCTGGGAAATGACATGTTGGGCAAAGCTGAAACTGCGCAGGATGATATGGAGACAGAAAGAGCAGAAATAAGATGCTAGGTAAAGACAGTAGCAGCGCATTATTCTATCAGGTTCTAGTTCCTTTGGCAGCCAGCTAGCGTGTATTTTTTCGTTTAGTCAGTAATGGTTTCTCCACGCTCCTCTGTTGTATACCGGATTGAAGATGGATGGGAGTGGTTTGTAGCGAGAAAAGAGGGTTAATTTAAGACTTTTAAGAGTGGCTGTTGTGTTGCATAATGCATAGGTCCTCTATCCGTGTGGAAAATGTGTAGCAGGACCAAACCACGGCCGGACCAATGTCTGCCCTCTTGGCTAGCGCGCCATTCCCGCACATGGCAGCTCTTTTTTAGATGAGCAGTGGAAAGTATAATTTATTGTTCCGTTTATTTGGCCAAAAAAATGATTTGAAAAATTATTATTTTTAAATAATCATTTATATAATTTGAAATAATTAATTAATAGAAAATTATCGCATTATCAATAATTATTTATATTTAAATATTTTTGTAGATGATGAAAATAATTTTTATTTATTCATTTTTACAGGTGGCATAATCAATCAATTTGTAGAAAAATATATATTTTTAAAATTTTTTAAATTTTTTACAAAGTAAATGGGGCCTAAGTGATATGATAAATCACAAGCGTTTTCTAGAAGGAGTACATATTTGACATAATAATAATATGTCACATCATATGACATAATACCTTTGTTATGTGTCACTGATCTAGTATACTTACCTAGCATTATTCTCTTTAAATAAATATGAACTTAGTGATCCATAATCCTCAATAATATTAGTTTACGATAAGGTACATCATGATGCTCCTAACTTCTAGATCTGATGGGAGAAGATGTTGCAATAGTTAAATAGCAAGTAAAATTTACCTCAAATGAGAATTGATTTGAATATTTTTGGCCCAATCAACCAAAGAAGTTAACAAGGAAATTATCCCGTTAGTTCGAAATATATTGTGTAGATGTTAATTTAGTCATAAAATTTTCAATTTATCATTATAATCATAAATTTTTGATCAACATTTCAATGCAGTTCATCTTTCTAATTTCATTGAAAATTGCACGATGCCCAATAATGATTAGATCGCCAAGTTAATAATTTCCATCGAAAATTAATTAGAAAAATTATATTAAAATATCAAGCAAAGAATTAGAACTAAAATAGTTTTTTCTTTTAAAAAAAATTAGGATTAAAATAGCATTCACACGGTATCGAGTAATTCTTCTGACAATGCAAAGAAGAATCGCGCGGCGGAGGAAGTAACATTTTTCTCACATGGCTTTAGCGGTGGTGCTTTTGAAGAACCGTCACACGCGCTGTATCTGGTGTCCCATCATGGATCTGAAAGAAAGGGACTCCCATTCAGCTCGCCTTTCCTTCCACCAATAATGACGATCTGGACAATTCGAATGCCTTCGACCCTCAAAAGAAAACTGCAAATATTAACGTTAGACCCCGATCAAATGGACGAATGAGGACGGGCCTTGAGATGGTTATTCAGTAACATGATTAGATGGATTCTGATGATGAAAAAAGGGCTGTGTCTTGGCGATGTCTGGCAAAGTGAGTATTAACCATAATTGTCATTTAAACACTAGTTTGTCAAAAAATCAATTTATTTAATGTAAATTTTTTTGTACATTTGCTTCTTGAACGTTCGCATAATTTTGTCTTGGACTGCTCCATTATGTCTTCTGTCTAGCTGTGTCCCATGTCAGGCCGTGGGCCCAGTCATGGTCCGCGCAGTTCTTAAAAATAAAATGGAAAAAAAAAAAAGCTATGAAGAAAAATTCAAAGAAATAATTGAAAGTTGGATTTATATAATATCTCATTCAATACAAAATGCAAGAAATGGAAATATTATGAAATTCTTTAGGATAACTAAGACATTGCATAATACATCGACATGTTAGTACACTAGTAATAGTTAATATTTGATTGGACATAGGTACATTTCGTCGGTCGTACCCACGTGCCCCTCTTGATGGCAATTTTGCCCTTTGCTCTGCCACAAATGTCACGGCCCATTGTTTGGTTTACCCAAATGTTTCATTACACTGTTTGCACACTGCACAGTGGCCCAGGTCCAGGATTTTTTTAATCTCGAAAATTTTCCATATATGCCTCTTTTTCTCTGTCAGTTACCCAACTTTGGGTACATTGATTTCAAACTGGTCATCGTCCGGTAGGATTGACGGCTCCCATACTGTCAGAGACCACATCTGAGGAAACACGGGGAGATATAAACATTGTATACGTTACAGTTTGGTGCGGTGATGCCCAATCCTCATCTACCCAATGGGCAGTGACAACATGGTACATGTAATTCTTGGGGCTAGTGTTTATCAACTTGCACCAACGCCACCAGTTTCTTTTTGTCCATCAACTTGCAGTGACCAGTGGTTATCGTTTATGAAATGGGCCTCGACTGAGGTTGCAAAGCAATTTTCACGTAATGGACGAAGCTGGGCTCTTCGACAAAGCCGGAGGGTTATTAGGCGGCAGGCCTAAATCAAAGTTCTTGCTGATTCCTCACCTCATAATGCGTGAACGGGCTTTCCGTATGCACCGTTGTGTTGGATGAGCTCCCCTTGGCTGCAAACATTTCTATTTATCATGTCTGGATTGGTGTCTCTTTAAGTGGCCTATCCCACTTGTGGATTTGCCTTTTGACGCCACACACCATGGATATCATTAACATCGATCGAGAGCTCAATTCCCCCAATAGGGGGGCTCTATCGATGGTGACAGAGCCTGCTGATGATTTTAAAACTGGACATCACAATATTTAGTAATTTGGAACAATCGAACCTTCCAACTACGTCAATAAGAAAGAGCTCCTTGAATAAATTATGACCATCTACTTCAACTTGAATTTTACGAAGTTCTTCCGTAATCAAAATGAAAACAGTTGTAAGCAAAGATATAATTTCAAAATTCATTGTATCACTCGTGCGAACAGTCAAAACGTCAACCCTCTTGAGAATTGAATTTTTCCCTTCAAAACGAAAAATGGCCCTAAATTCCACCTCCAAATTTGGGCGAAATGTGAATGCAATTATAACAAAATTAAATGATTTCAAAGGGCTAAACCTCATACGATCGTTCATATTAAACTGAACATTTCGTCGTGAGTGTCGATGTACTTTCTCTATCCCGGAGCGACTCCAATTGAGCTGGTTTGGGACTTGAGAGAAGGAAGATGAAACTGGTGAGGAAGTAGAGGAGGACTTCTCTACCGTCCACGGTGAATCCATCGTCCGTCTCCATGGGCCCTCTCCGTCTCAGTCGTATTCTGTGGATGTCGGCCCATAGCTTTCACATCTCTACTATTATAACAAGAAAAATAAGATGGTTCACATTGGGCTATATTAATTTATTTGGGATAGTTCCATACAGAAACAGATTATCTTTATCAACTCCCCCACGTTATCTTGACCTGTTGTCATGATCCTATTGCTATTTTTTTCCTTAAAATTCCATAGTCAGAACAATATAAATGATAAGATAATATGATTTGTTCGCCTATAAGTAAACTTCATTAAATGACGATTAAGATTAAATGACGATTAAGATAGTCGAGCTTACAAATTTGCAAAACCTGCACAAAAAAAATTATAATTAATAACTGAGCACGTGGGTAACTCGTGAGATTTTTAGATATGTTGAAAGCACGATGTTTCAGTTAATCAAAGTTAAGTCATCTCACTCGTCAATAAATAGATTATAAATTCGTTTCTTAACCAATATTTGATGGGCTCGGTTGTTATATAGTTAAATATATTTGGTAAATGGATCACAAATTAATTTGATATGGATATTAAATGGATTTACAATTTATTTAGACCTGACCTTCCTCTGTGATTCTCTTATCACTTCCTCTCTTGCCCTCATTCAATCTCACACTCGCTCTCTGCTTTAACTTCAATTTGGGTATGGGTTTTCATAAATTAAAAGAAATCTACAAGTTCTAATAATATGGATTAGGTCACGTATAAGTTGATTTGAGTATAAACTATTATATTTGTAATTCAGGAAAATGAGTTAAAATAAGTTAAGTGTGTCAACCTGGGCTGAATTGTTTTCGATTCGACCCGCAAGTTGATTAGGTCTAGAAATTTCAAAGAGGAGAAAAATCAATCATACTTAATAAGTAATGGTTGGCTTGGCGTGGTAGAATGATCCAAATAAATAAATTTACTAACCTAAAGTTGGTTAAAGTATTTCTGATGCGGTTCAGATTTCGAAATCATGGAAACTCGTTGACGACAAATTCGTCGACACCAACTTTTGACTTGGGGCAGGTGTAGAATCCACGAGAAGCTGCCATATTTCAATGAACGCGGCTACACGCGATAGCTGCCCTGTGACTTCTCGCATGGAACTAAGGAAACGCAACCCCGCCGTCAGCCGTCAACATCGTTCTTTAGGACGAAATTTAGGGAGGCCTAAATGAAGCGGAAGAGAAATCGAGTAGAACTAGTAATTTAATATTTTCCTTGTGAACGCCGTTGGCAAATAGGCTTCTTATTTTTATTTTTCAATTTTAGAAGCAAATTGATTCGTTCGATTTATCTTTAACTGAATAGACCTGACCTCATTTTGGAAAAACCAACGTATATAATTGAAAATCTTAATTTTTATTCAAATATCTATAGGCCTTGAATGAATTTGTTATTCAAATTCTGAATACATAGATCTTGTACATCGAATTCATGGTTACGGCCATTTTCTTGATATTGTGGAATGCATGTTGGGTCTCTCAATTTCATCCTTAATGTAGAGAAGACCCTAACATAAAAAATGAAAAAGAAAAAAGAGAGACCCTCATTTAACACATTGATAGGGAGGATTGAAAAGGGTTGTAGAAAGGTCATTTTCCCCATTTTTAATTAGAAGAAACATTCTTCAACTACTTTTATTGGTGGGCTACGCAAACATGAACTTTTCCACATTTTTGTTTTTATTAAGGTTGTATGTGGGTGATGTTTGCATTAATATCAATCAAAATCTTAGCTAGAGAAAATATCTCCCTTACTAGGGATATAGAAAACACGGCCACGTGTAATGTCATTTCTAGCGTCTCACTTCCCGTTGAACTACGGGACGATAGTTTTAATGGATTTTCCATAAAAAGAGAAAAGTTTTGCTTTTGAAAATAAATATCAAAGAACTCAAAACAATATAATTCCCAATTTCAAAAAATTTTGTGTCCTGATCTACGACCTAGGGTCTTCCCTATCCTATGGTGGGGTGCGTCGTGTATCAAATCTTTAATCACTCCTTGACAAAAATTATTTGTAGGTATTGAGAGTATAAGATCCAAGGTATTAGAGCGAAGTCAACTAATCACCGAGGGTTCAATTGATCTGCTAGGATTAAATATCTAGATCCAAGGGTTTGGTTAAACATGAGGTGTTAGTAGCCCCTCACATCGCCCTTTCGGTATCACCTTCTTTTAATAAGTTCTATCATGCAAAATCATTGAATTTCCTAATTCACACACACACACACACACATATATATTTCGCCAACTGCTCTCAAGTGAAACCGTTGCGTCATTGGGTAGACAACGACTCCACTCCATTGTAGTCATTTCAAAATATGCAATGCATTGAAAATAAAATCCAATTCTTATTAAATAGACATCCTAATGACATTCAAACAAAACACGACAGAATCCAATCCAAACAGCATGTGCAACCTATCTATACACATTTTGTATACTGTAAATCGTTAAAATGGGGATGAATCCAATCCATCATGTAAAATAGACAATTCTAAAAGGGTGTAAATGCGCTAGAAGTCCTAAAATATGTCGCAAAAGTGTAATTGATTCTAAAACTTTTAAAAGTGCAATCAAGCCCTAAATTTCTTTACCGAAGTGTAATCAAGTTCTAAAATATTTAAAAAGTGCAATTAAGTCCTAACACTTGTTATAGAGGTGCACCCAAGTTCTAAAATTTTCTAGAAATGCAATCAACAAAAGGAATTGATTATACCAGTTTGATAAGTTTTAGACTTAATTGTATTTTTTGAAAAATATATGATTCAATTGCACATTCGTAACACATTTTAGGACTTCCAATGCACTTATCCCATTCTAAACCAACAAAGGGCCACAACCAACACACCTTGTGCATTCCAAAATACAGTAGAGATGAATCCAATCCCATCAAAGCAACATTCAATTAAACGGGCATGCATCTAATGCCAAATCTATAAATTACTTGTCCTAATCAGTAATGACAATAGATCTAATCCCAAAATTCAATTTCAATATTAGCGTGTATATCCTTAACATGGAATCTCATAGCAGCCTGCGATTTTGTCACATTAGCGTGTATTCTTGTAACCAAGACATACAATCTTGATTCACATGAATTTCTATCATAATAGTAAGTAATTCAAATTCAGCATGTATTTTCAAAGCAGTGCATGAATATGGCTCAATTTTATCATTAGTGTATTCGTATAAAAACTTTCAACATGCTATTCATTATTATTCTATGGGAAATTTTTCCAAAAAGTCTTAAACCTATTGTAGTTTTGTCAATTCAATCATAAACCTTTCAAATTTATCGATTGAGTCATAAACCATTTCATTTCTTGTCAATTGAGTCTTTGATGAGTCCATCCGGTCAATTTTAGCCAGACATCGCTGACATGGAAGCCAGCGATGCCACATAGGATTATTGATATTGACATGGACAAATTTTAATAATATTTTTTGATTTTTTGATTATTTTCGCTTCTTCTTCTTCTTCTTCCTTTTGCCGATGGCTAGCCACCAGCCATGCCTAGCCGATTGGCCTCGCTTGCCACAATTGAGGTGCAATCGAGTGAGGTCGACCTTGCCTAGACCAAGGTGGCCTCGCTGAGTATCACCCTCAAGTATAGCTTCATATTGATGTCGTAGATGCTCGGCAAGATTGCTTTGGCTTGGCCAAAGGTCAACCTTGCTAGATCTGGCAAGGGAGCCTTTGCTGAGACTCACTCGCCCAAGCGAGGCCCAACGAGGGTCGGCCTCACTCGATTTGGTTTGAGTGGGGCCGACCTTCGCCAGGTTTCACTTGGGCGAGGCGAGCCTCGTCGAGACTCCCCCTGCAAATGGAAGAAGAAGAAGCAAAAAAAAAGAAAAGAAAGGAAAAAAAGAGAACAAAGAGAAAAAGATCAGAAAAAAATAAAAATTCAAAAAAATTAAAAAATTATAAAAATTTATTCACATCAGCGTTGGTAGACCTACATGGTACCGTCGGCGTCTATGTCAGCGATTTCGGGCTACAATTAATTGGATGGACTTAATTGATAATAAGTGAAAATGTTTTTGACTCAGTTGACAAAATTGAAAGATTAAGATTGAATTGACAAAAGATGCAATAGGTTAAGGAGTTCAATTTTCCCTTATTCTATTGCAATCAACATTGAAAATCAAACCCAATAATATTCGATCAGCGTGCAAAGCATGCAAATTCACAATTTCAATTCATGGCCTAATTTCAAAGTATAAATGCAATTTTTAAATAACGGAGCCGATTTTATCATACCAAATTTTTAATTTCATTTTTCAAAAACACATATCAAAATAGTCACGTACATGGGGCCTCGGTTCACGGAACCGATGAGGCTCGGAAGACTTCTCCCTCAAGTCCGTTTGGCTTGATCCTTCGGTTTGCGAACATAAAGGTTGACTTATTTTATGGGGTTTTCTAAAATGTATATAATATTTCAGTGCACTCGGAACTTATTTTCTATTAAAATCAATTTTTCGAACTCAACAACAGTAATGACAATTCTAGGTTAATCTGAGCATAATGAGGACTAATCTTAGATTCGGTAGGATTTAGACTCTATCTGGTGACCTAACATTCCTTGCGTTGCTTGGATCTTAAAAAAGCTTAAGATTGATTTTTCAAGGATGAGCAGCAGAGTCTCCACTTACCATGAAGAAAAAAAGAAGATAAATGAGCCTCTCTCTATATATAATCATTATGTAATTTGAGGGCAACCCTTTGAGGGGATAGACTGGCCCTCCAAAAGGGGAAAAAAAAATCCTTTCAAAGGGTCTGTCTTCCAAAAGGGCACAAATTACCTTATTTCTTCAAAATTATGATCTGTTTTCTGGAAAGTGTTAGGATCATAGATTTTAGTGAAATACATCAAACAAATAGTCTAAAAAGTTACGATATTTCAATTGAGAAAATTATGATCGGAGTGATTCTTCAAAGCTTCCGAGCAAATCTTTGTGATCTCATTATCGAAGTTGTGATAATCATTTTTTTCAAGATCGGATAACTGCAGTAAAAAATTGCATTTTCCAGCTATCTGACTATTTCAATTCGAGGCGAACTAAGTACCTTAAGAAGCGTCATGCGAAGCATTATCTAATTGCACACTTCCATCCGTATTTTTCTAAGATGGACTTTCGGCTATCATTTGGTGAAAATCTCGGCAGAAATTTAATGTAAACAACGACAACAGAAATGGTGTCAAGAGGTGGGGACAGCGCATGACAGCAGGAACCTCTTTTCTCCCATCGTCCGTTAATATGTCCAATCATGTAAGTGACGCCGATAAAAACTAAACATAAAACGAAAGCACGAGGGAACGAAGTGGACTCTTGAGTCGATACGTTGGCGAAGGAAACGGTCGAAACCGGACCACCATCGTTGACCTCTAACTTTTCGATGAGTAGGAGGGAGGAGCTTTCTGCTGAGCCGCTGCGATCTCACGTCATCTGCTGCTTTAGTCTCCCGCCCTCCATTTCTTTATCCGGACGGAGAAATCTTCTCCACCTTCCCACGTCAGCGTCGACGTCACAGTTTGCCACGTGCGCCGGAAAAAGTCAAGCAAGGCGTGTGAATTTAAGATGCCAAGACGTACAGCAACAAACAAAAAACCATTGACCCAGTTTGCTTCACACAGATGCATTGTGTGTACTCTTTTTATAACACAGAAAGTCTCGGATATAAAGTGTGAAACCTAGGAATTAGACCATATCAAACAATAACTTAAAAATCAAATTATGTCACAGTACTAAAATGTTAGAAGATTGGAAATGGTGTCATTTTCCTTGGTATTCTTTATTTTTTTATTTTTTATGTCCGGCCAATTTAATTTGATATAATGAACTCTAGACTAGAACAATGTTAATAAAAATATCGATACCAAAATGGACTCATAAAATTAGTTCACCAAACCGATGCACCGCTCTTGAATAAGCATTCAATTTACCATTCATAACCCGATTCAAGGGACGAAGATGAGATCTTCCACTGTTCCGATCGGCCATTAAAAGAAACACCAATTTCCTAAATCGGACGGTCGAGATTTAATAACATGTTAAGGGGGGGGGGGTGAGGAATACGCGGGATCAGACCTTAGGTAGGCCCCGCTTATGTTTTTTCGCATATAAAATCTGAAAACCTTGTCCAGTTGCAGAGAACGACTCCACGACGGAAGTTACCCCGCAGCATCGTCCTTCCTAAAACACGCAGCGAAACCGCGTTCACGCGTGAGAACTCCTCCTCCTTACGAAATCAGCGCTTCCGCGACGCCAAGTTCCCACTTCGCACTCCACCCCCTATATAATAACCCTAACCCAGTCCTTATTCCTACCTCATCTCCATCTCCATCTCTATTTCCATCCTCATCTCCATCTTCATCTCCATCTCGGTCAGCGCCTCCATCGTTTTCTCCTGCAACTCCCCTTCCCATGGCGGAGAAGCAACCCCA
Organism: Eucalyptus camaldulensis; assembly: GCA_019915185.1. NCBI lineage: Eukaryota > Viridiplantae > Streptophyta > Magnoliopsida > Myrtales > Myrtaceae > Eucalyptus > Eucalyptus camaldulensis. The sequence goes on from JAHSVA010000005.1 coordinate 20,996,466, forward strand.
CCTCAACGGCGCCTACTACGGCCCCGCCGTGCCCCCCAAGAAGAACTCCTACCACCGCCCCGGCCGCGGCGGGGGCTGCGTCTGCGGCTGCGGCTGCTGCCTCCTCAAGCTCATCTTCAACCTCGTCCTCACCGTGGTGGTCGCCGTCGGTCTCCTCGCCCTCATCTTCTGGCTCATCTTCCGCCCCAACCTCGTCAAGTTCCACGTCACCGACGCCGAGCTCACCCAGTTCAACTTCACCGCCACCAACACCCTCAGCTACGACCTCAAGCTCAACCTCACCATCCGGAACCCGAACCGCCGCATCGGGATCTACTACGACTCGATCGAGGTGCGGGCATTATATGAGGGCCAGCGCGTCGCCTCCAATTACCTGACTCCATTCTACCAGGGCCACAAGAACACGACCACGCTCAGCACGGCGTTCCAGGGCCAGCAGGTGGTGCAGCTCAGCACGAGCGAGCAATCCGATTTCAACTCTGAGCAGACGGCTGGTGTCTACGACATCGATATGAAGCTGTACCTGAGGGTGCGGTTCAAGCTCGGCAAGATCAAGACGTTCCGCATCAAGCCGAGGGTCAAGTGCGGGTTGAAAGTCCCCCTGATCTCGTCGGGGTCAGCTGCCACCACCACCTTCCAGACCGAGAAGTGCGACATCGACTGGAGGATCTTTAGATGATCATTCCATGGGCGATGTATTGATTTTTCTGGGTGCCACTAGTTTTTGGTCATGTTGATATCATTGCTTGCTTTATTCTTTCATTATCGGCGCATTAGGACGTCTGTTTTGGCCGTCGCCACTATGTTTCTGGTATATATGCGGATACATACTTGTATTGATATTCATGCTTTCGTATATAAATAAGGAACTCGCTGAGTTCGATTTTTATAGCAGTCGGCTCAACTCGTTACAGTGCCATAATTTTCGAAATAGAATTTCGGCATGCATTGCTTCTCATTCGTCAAGAGAAAATGGCGTGGAATGTGGGAGTTGGTGGTGGGATTTCTAGGAGCGCAATTTATCAATGTCTTCCGACCATTAAAGAACGAGCAATCGGACAAAGAGGAGACGTTGAGAGATGACGTTGAAATAGTAGTAGGAGGGCTTCAATCGGGGACAAAGTGAAGCAGAGATTGGACGTTCAATAATTCCAGTATAGCCTTTCGATTTTCTTTTTAGAGTAAAAATAATGACGTGGAAAACCGATGGGCCATGACTGCTGGGCTGAAGCGTTTGGATCGACCCCAAGGCTCCCAAGGAGCTAGGGAGAACGAGACAGGAACAAGGAGGAGAGTTAAAAAGAGGCAAGAATTATGCTTATTTATCGTTTGGTTTACCCTAAAATCTAACGAAATCTAAGGAATGGACTAAAGTGAAATATCCTGAGAAATTTTAAGACTTAAATGCAGATTCAAATGTACTATCTTGACAAGTTTTAGAAATCGCTTGGCAATTATCTTTTAAATTAACATGGAGAGAGGACGCTGAAATTTGACTATGAGCTTGCACTTGAAGACTTCCCCATTGTTGTGTGCATTGTGAAGTTCACAGTTTGAACAACCATTCCGGTGACCTCAACTCATGTGTAGTACTAGATCGGGTGAGTTTTGGTTGGATCCCACCTCATCCAAGGGTACATATGAATGGGGCTCACATACACCAAACGCAATGAAGTCAAATTGTCCTTTGATATTATTCACAAGTTTTGATAATACATTACTGCTCAAACTTTACAATATCTTTTGATTAAATCAACAAAACATAATTTATTATTTATTACTTCTTTATTTTTTTGGTCCTCATAAATATTACAGTAGTTCTGCGTATATTTATTTCATGATCTCTATAATAATGAAAATTGAAAACACCTGTGATGGAGAAGCAACTAATGGGAGGAAGATATCTTTAGGAGAAAACGGGTGGTGAAACTATCCCACTTGCACTTACGGAGAGGTGAACAACGAAAACAATTCTTGGTACTTCATTCTCCTAATTTGGGTTCTACCTTAGGGTCTTTGAGAAAAGGAAGTATTAGGCTAAAAACCCCTTTGTTGAAGAAGCAAAAGAGATTCAATCCTTATGAAAATCAAGGGTGTAATTCCTACCCCATTGTTACTTGATACTCCCATTCAAGTGGTGGAAGGAGTGAAGAATTGGGCTTTGATACCAAGTCTTAATAAGCCATCTGGATATATATGAAACTTTGAGCTAGAATTATCAGGGGTTGTGGACACCCTTCACATTCCAATCACTTAGAGCTTTAGCGGCTCTTGAAAGGCTCAATGTGGTATTCTTGATTGAAATGAAGAATATGAGGAAGCTCACAATTTGTGGATTACTTTTATATCACATAATTTACAGATTGTACACGCTTATAAAGAGAAGGAAAAATACAATCTTTTACAGAGCAAGAATCATGGACTACCAACTCATCTATAGTTGGTATGCTAATATGAAAATAAAAAAGATATCAAAAAGATTTCATATTCAAAAAAATAATATCAGAAAAAGATTTCATATCTTAACATGCCATTGCAAGATGGACGTTCCATCGGAAACGCCCATCTTGTCTCGTAATTGTATTGTCCGCAGCCTTGATAACGGTTTCGTGAGAATGTCGGCAAGTTGATCATGGGTGGAAATATGAGAGACTCGCATCTTGCCAGCTTTAACAAGTTCCTGAACGAAATGGTAATCTATCTCAATGTGTTTCATTTGGGAATGGAAGATGGGATTTGCACAAACATAAGTAGCACCTATGTTGTCACAATACAAGCTTGGTGCCGTGTCCATGTGAATGCCAAGTTCTTGAAGCAAAGATTTTACCCAAATGAGTTCCGTCAAGGCCGTGGCAATGGCTCGATATTTTGCTTCAGTAGACGACCGTGCAACCAATCGTTGCTTTCAAGAACTCCAAGAGATAGGATTGGCCCTTATATAAATCACAAATCCGAAGTAGATGTGCGATCATCAATGTTTCTTGCCCAATTTGCATCGGTGTAGGCATGAAGCACAGGTTGTGTGTTGCATCTCAAGTGCAACCCATGGTATAATGTTCCCTTAAGATAGCGTAAAAACCTTTTTGCAGCTATCTAATGGGTTGTGGTTAGCTTATGCATGAATTGAGATAGTTTGTTTATTGCAAAACCAAGATTCGGGCGAGTGATGTTGAGGTATTGAAGTGCACCAATGAGGCTTCGAAATACTATAGCACTGGCTGGTGATTGTTTGTCATGAACTGAAAGAGATTGACCCGTGGCTAATGGTGTCGTTACCTCTTCTGCATCTCCCATTTTGAAGCGCTCAAGTAGCTCTCTTATGTATTTATGTTGAGAAAAAAGTAAGCCTGTCTTTGTAGGAATGACTTCAATTCCCAAAAAGAAATGCAGTGGCCCCAAGTCTTTAATTGAGAACCGATTAGAGAGAGCGTTGATGAAGTCCAAAACAAACTTTTGGTCACTTCTTGTGATAATGAGATCATCCACGTACACTAAAAATTAGGCTTGAACACCACCATGAGAGTAAATGAATAATTGAACTATCATTATTTGAATTGACAAATGAATTTGCAAGAAGGAATGAACTTAGCTCATTATACCAAGCCCGCGGAGCTTGCTTTAACCCATATATGGCTTTGCGAAGTTTGCAAATGTGTGTTGGTTTTTCTAGGTCTTTAAAGCTAGGTGGTTGCGACATATAAACCTCATCCTGAAGAGTGCCTTGGAGGAAGGCATTGTTGACATCCATTTGTCTCAATGTCCATCAACGCATTAAAGCCAATGATAAAACCACCACAATAGTATTTGGTTTGATGACCAGGCTAAATGTATTGGTGTAATCAAGGCTTGGTCGTTGGTGAAAACCTTTGGCCACAAGACGTGCCTTGTACTGCTCAATATTGCCGTCCACACATCTTTTTATCCGATAAACCCATTTGCAACCTACAACATTCAAAGATAGATCACAAGGTATTAGTTCCCAAGTCCCGTTACGAATAAGGGCATTGATCTCAGCCGACATTGCTTCACGCCATTGAGGATCACACATAGTTTGTATAATTCCCATTGGTTCTATAGTCGGTGGAAGTAGATGTTTGGTGATGATGTGGTTGAGTTGTTTGGGCTTGAAAATATTATTTTGGGATCTAGTGGTCATTTTGTGAGTTTTTGTAGGTGGACTTTTGGGGGCTGATGTTTGATCATTATTGATAGTGGCGATTGGGTTTTCAAGAGGTGGCATTTGTTGGAATTGATGTGAGGGTTGGGAAGTCGATGAGGATGCAGCACGGGATGGAATATGTGCAGATGGTCCAATGTTTGGCACTAAAACTGGAAGTGAAACAGTAGGTGGAGGAGATGGACTTTGAGGGGTTGACAAGACACTTTTAGTATTGAGAAGTGTTTGGTACGGAAATGTGTTTTCTTCGAATATAACATGACGTGAGATATAAAGACGATTATTTTGTGGATCAAAACATTTATACACACTTTGTGACAATGAATACCCTAAAAATATATATTGTTGAGAGCGGGACAAAAGTTTATTTGTGCTGTATGGACGTAACTACGGATAGCAAAGACAACCAAATGTGTGAAGTTTTTTTTTATAATTGGGAGTCATTTGGAATAATGTTTGAAATGGTGAATGCATATTTAGAACGGGTGTTGGCAAACGATTAATGAGGTATGTAGCAGTTTGAAATGCATATGACCAAAAAGAATGTGGTAGATTTGCTTTGTATAATAGGGCGAGTCCGGTTTCAACTATGTGTCGGTGTTTTCTTTCTGTAGTTCCATTGTGTTCAGGTGTGTGTGGCGGTGTAGTTAGATAAGAAATTCCATGTTTTGCAAGAAAATGTTTCAAGTTTTGAAATTCTCCACCACCATCCGAGTATAAATTTCAAATAGAGATAGAAAATTGTTTTTCAACCAAGCTTTTGAACTGTTAAAAAATTTGAGTAACATCTAATTTTTTTTTCTTATAGGATAAAGCCAATTGTATTTCATGTAGTTGTCAACAAATATAAGATAGTAACGGAAACCATCAATTGAAACAGTTGACATAGGACCCCAAACATCTGAAAAAATAATATCAAGTGGAAAATGACTTACAAGAGTTGATACCCCAAATGGAAGTTTGTGACTCTTATTGCACTGACATGCATCACATGATAACTTAGAGCCTACGATTGATTCAGAAGACAAACGAGTTGGAAAATTGTTAAGAACATGACTTAGAATAGGAAATGAAGGGTGACCTAGTCAATTGTGCCAAACCATTGATTTTGTCCGCTCACTGACAAAGGCTATGAATTTTGGATGAGTGCTTGTGAGAGGCATCCGATACATGCCATTGCTAAGCCCTCCTCGAAGTAACGTCGCTCCCGTGCGAAGGTCCTTCACCAAAAAATAATTGGCAAAAAACTCGATAGATGAGTGGTTATTGCGACAAAATTGTGAGATTGAAATAAGGTCTTTGGTACTATCAGGTGCACATAAAACATTGGTTTATTTAAATGATTGGTTTGGATAGGATACATTAATAGAACCAACGTGACTGATACGCAAACCTGTGCCATCACCAATGACGATCTCATAGGGGCCTTCGTATTCTGAGTGAGTGGTGAGGTTGTTGAGATTGCTTGTGACATGATGTGATGCTGCTGAGTCTAGTAGCCAGCCATTTTCTTGACGTGGATCTATTGCAACATGAGTAGTAGGTTCGCAGAGACTATTTCAAATGCGAAAATAAGATTTGGCTGAGTGTCCATATTGATTGCAAAACTGACATGTCGGACGAGGCTCTCTGTTGTCCCGATCAGAACACCTCCTATGAGAAGGTCCACGATGCTAGTTAGATTTAGAATAATTTTGATGACGGCTGCGATTGTTGGGCAAGTGAGAGTTGCTTCCTGTGCCACGGCTTCTGTTGCTATAGTTGGCTGTGACTGGTGCTGCTTCAAGTCTAATTTCCTCCAGTTTTAGTTTGGTTTCATAGGCCACCAATTTGTCATGCATTTCTTCAAAGCTGATTGTGTTTTCACAAGCCTTAATCGCTGCTGCGATTTCTTTGTATTTAGTTCCAAGTCCTCGAAGTGCATGAATGACTAAATCATCATTAGAGATAAGAGTGTCAATGATTGCCAATTCATCGGCAAGGGCTTTAAGTTCCTGCAAAAATTCTGAAACAGAACGTGAGTTTCGGCGAGCGGTAGAGAGTTGATTCTTGAGATGCATAACTCTTGAGCGGGATTTATTTGCATATAAATTCATGAGTTTTGTCCAGGCAGCGTGTGAAAAATTGCAAGAGGCAATGAGAGGAATCACAGCTTCGGATACAAATGCAAAAATTGCATGAAGCAAGAGCTGATCCTGAAGAATCCAAGTTGTTGCAGCTGGATTTGGCACCATTTGATTTCCAGTTGAAATGGTGAGAGGCGGGCAGACATAAATTCCGTCAACATATCCCATTAAATCATAACCATGAGTAGCGCCTGAAATTGAGCACGCCAAGAGGGATAATTGGCAGCAAAGAGCTTGAACAGCAATTGGATGGCGGCTAAGATCGAGATCAGACCATTAGGTGCAACTGTTCCGATGGAAATAGAACTAGAATTCGAGGTGGTGTGAGCTAATTCTGAAGTGACTTCCATGACTAGAGGGTGCATAAGATTGCAAAAAAAAAAAAAAAGAATGCAGAATAATCGGATAAAAAAGCTCTTAGGAGCAGAATTGCTCTAATACCATGAAGAAGCTCACAATTTGTGGATGATTTTCATATCACATAATTTACAGATTGTACACGCTTATAAAGAGAAGGAAAAATACAATCTTTTACAGAGTAAGAATCATGGAATACCAACTCATCTATAGTTGGTATGCTAATATGAAAATCAAAAAGATATCAAAAAGATTTCATATTCAAAAAAATAATATCAAAAAAATATTTCATATCTTAACAGAATAAAGAGTCGGTAGTAGATCATGACAAGTGATGTCTTCAATTTCAAAACTTTGTGGTGATTATTCCAATGCGAATTGTGGAATGAAGAGGTTTCTAATGTCTTCAATTCCAAAACTTTGTGGTGATTATTCCAATGAAAATTGTGGAATGAAGAGGTTTCTATATGTACAACCCAGCATGGGGAATTTATTGAAGTGATAATTAAAGATCTTGAAATATAAAAACTCGATGAGGATTACCTTCTCACACGCATCTCCAAATTATTAGGAGAGACTCCTATTGTGGCAACATTACATGGTATTCATTTCATTAACAATCTCCCTTGGGTTTGTATTGATGGCTTCAATCAAATTTTATATCATTGAGAGAAGGTTGGGTAAATACAAGCTGACTATTACAGGTTAGTTGCCTTTCATGGTCATTTGAATGACTATTCACTTATAAATTGTGTGCTCACTTGGGCAAACATCAGAGATGGGGATCCTCCGGTTAAAAAAGAGTTAAGATGGGGTCCTATAAAATTTGGGTTGGAGGTGATGTTTACTAATGCAGAAGCCTATGTTTTTTTAGCAATTGGTTCTGATTATAGTCCTATACTTCTCTCTTTGCCTCCAGCTTTGATGACATAGAGGAAAGAACTCAATTTCGAAGCCTTCTATTAGAAATATATAGCGTTGTGAGATTATTAGAAAGGTCTAGCATGAACCAAGTTTGAGTTAGATAGACTTTATGGGAAAATTCAAAAAGGTTTCTAGTGAATTGGTAGAATGGAGCAAAAAGAAATTCTCTAATGCATATTGCCATATTGATTTGCTTAGGAAAATCTTCACGGATCTTACTAAGAGTAAAACAAATGATTCAACCATAAAGGCTACTTAGAAAATCATAGACTAAATCAAAAGATTATGGAAGTTGGAAAAAATGAATTGGGGTATGACATCACAAATTTAATTAGCTCAAATGTGGAGCTAGACATATGAAATATTTTCATGCTAATATAGTTTAGAGAAGATAACATAATAAGATTTATATGCTGAAAATTGACAATCAGTTTAATTTGATATAAGGAACTCTAGACTAGAACAATGTTAACAAAGATCGATACCAAAATGGACTCATAAAATTAGTTCACCAAACCGATGCACCGCTCTTGAATGAGCATTCAATTTACCATTCATGACCCGCTTTAAGGGACGAAGATAAGATCTTCCACTGTTCCGATCGGCCATTAGAAGAAACACCAATTTCCTAAGTCGGGCAGTCGAGATTTATTAACATGTTAAAAGGGAGGGAGGGAGGGAGGGGGGGGGGGTTGAAGACTACGCGGGATCAGATCTTAGGTAGGCCCCACTTTCGACACGTATGTTTTTTTGCAGATAAAACCTGAAAACCTTAGAAAATTTTCTCTAAGTAGTTCCGGACCACCAGGTCACCGTGCGCCCGCCCAATGAAGAGGCGACACATGGCTCCACGTGGAGACGGGCCCACCATTATTTTCGGTCAAATTTTTGCACACTTTCCCTCTCTTCATTAAATGCCTCGTTCTTCTGTCAAGGCCCACTATCACTTTTCAGAGAAGGTTTTGCGTCCCCCATCTCTCTCTTCATTAAATGCTTTATCCTTCTCTGCACACTTCGGGCCTGCATGTTTTCGTTTCTGAGAAGTGTTTATAAACACTTTTTCTGTTTTTTTGTTCCAGGGAACAAAAAAAGAACAGAAACGCGTTTGGTTGCGTTTCTGTTCTTTTTTTGTTTTTTTGTTCCTGAAACAAAAAAAGAGTAGAAACGAGAAACAACAAAAAGTTGTTTCTCGTTTCAGAAACAATTCTCAAGAAACAATTTTTGGTTTTTGTTTCTCCTTCTCTCTCTCCTCTTCTCTTCCTCTTTTCTTCTTCTTTCTCTTTGGCCGGTCACCGGCCGAGGCCATGGCCGGCCGTCGAGGGCCGGCGACGCCGTCGGCGACCTCGCCGGAGCGTCGCCGGCCCCTGGTGAGGCGAGGCGTCGCCGGCGCGGTCGAGCTCGAGCCTCGCCGGCGCGGGCGAGCTCGAGCCTCGCCGGATCTGGGCGAGCCCGAGCTCGCCCAGCCAAGGCGAGGCTCGGCCTCGCCCGCGCCGGCGACGCCGAGCCTCGCCTTGGCTGGGCGAGCTCGGGCTCGCCCAGATCCGGCGAGGCTCGAGCTCGCCCGCGCCGGCGAGGCCGAGCGTCGCCATGGCTGGGCGAGCTCGAGCTCGCCCAGATTCGGCGAGCCCGAGCCTCGCCGGGGGCCGGCGACGCTCGGCCTCGCCGGATCTGGGCGAGCCCGAGCTCGCCCAGCCAAGGCGAGGCCGAGCCTCGCCCAAAGACGGCGAGGCTCGGCCTCGCCAGGGGCCGGCGAGCCTCGCCGTGGCTGGGCGAGGCTGCCGGCCCCGTCGGCCGGTCGCCGGAGGCCGGCGACCGGCCGAAAGAAAAAAAGTAAAAAATAAAGGGAAAAATGAAAAATGAAAATAAAAATATAAAAAAATTAAAAGAAACAAAAAAAGAACAAAAATGTACCAAACGTGTTTCTGTTTATTTTTTATTCCTGGAACAAATTTACCAAACGCATATTTTTGTTCAAGAAGTGTTCCCCGGAACAGAAACACTTTTTTTTGTTTCTGTTCCCTGGAACAAAAAAAGAACAGAAACGTTACCAAACGCAGCCTTCTTCTCCCGCTCGCACTTCCCCTGTCTCTTTCAAAATTCTCTCTATATTTTTCTCCATCAAAGCCGCACGATGCCCGCCCTCTCTCTTTTTCAAAAATTTCTCCCTCCCAAAAGCCCGCCCGTCGCCTCCGAGCTCAGCTACCTGCGCCGTCGCCGCCAGGAGCCACTCGCTCCCTCTCTCTCCCGGTCGGGTGTTGCAAGTTGCGATGACACCTCGGCCGCCATTGTGAACGATCACTCTCGCTCTTAAGAGCCGCGCCGATCATAGCTGTCGGGTCTCGACCTCGACCTCTGACTGCCTCCGCGTCTTGGTCGTGGTCGCCTCCGATCCTAACTCCAGCTCCTCCGTTTTGTGTGGAAGAACGGGTTTGAAAAATCCTCCCGTGCTATTCCGAAAGATAGCATGTCCCCACGGGTGAGGAGCCGCGCCTCCTCTTCTCCGGCCTCCGCCCAGAGCAGCAACCACTGCCCCCCTCCCCGAGGGGCGATGAGCAGCAGAACCCCGGCCCGACAAGCTCCTCTTCAAGGAGGACGAGAACTGGCTCCTCAAGTCCCTCTCCAAGCTCACCAACCCCTCGTTGTCCCCCACCTCGGATCCTCCGAAACTTGACCGAAGATCCGGCAACTCTGGCACAAGTACCACAGGCAGACGCGGACCAAGAAGCTGAGCTCGCCCGAGACGTATGGGGCAAGAAGTTGAGCTCAAGGGAGGCGAGAAAAGGCAAGGGGTAAAAGTAGCAAGCGAATTTGGAGGAAGAGAGGGAGAAAGACGAGGGCGAGATTCTGGGCGGCGAGGAGAATGGAGGGGGGTCGTCGCCGTCGTCATGCAAGATTTGATTATCTACTCGAGTCTATGCTGATCGCATGTTGAGAGGATCTCATTACAATTTTTGAGGCAACAAAGACGCTGCATGCATAAAAGGAAACAACCAAAGCGATGAAACATGACCACTCGCCAAAAGCTGAGTATCCCAGTATTGCAGAAACCAGCGTCGATCTTTTAACATTCTTCTTTACATCGATGCCAGTACGAGGAGAAAATTTTAGGTGGCAAGAAAGTTTCGTCTGTAATGTGTAGGTCTGGGAAAGCAGACGTGCATGCAGATAGAGATACTATGACAGTCTTCCTCGCCTCATTCTGCAACCGGCCCTTAGAATTAACAAGAACCAAGCAAAAGAAACCCATGCCAAGACCATTGGACAGCCGGGGATCATATGTAACGTCGTAAAAACCTTGTTCCTATTCGGATGAGTCGCATCTATAGACAAATACCACGACATAGGGAGATGAGCAATCGAGGATCATCTAGAGAAATGTCGCGCAAACCGTACAATTAATTGGAACTCATGCCAATTCCTCGAACCTTGGCATGATCTCTCCTTGAAATGTCTAAGATCTCAAATTACAAGAAGCATTAGAATTAAACAGTTCCAATTCATCCAAATTTAGGCGATACCCTCAGAAAATCATTGGCAAACAATACCTCTTGGGCAAAACATTATATACACATAAAATAAACCAGTAGACAATCCTACAGGTGAACTTGCGAATCCTTTTAAGCAATCACTACTGCATGGTGCTAGATGATCATTGTGCTGCTCACACAGCGAAGCCAGAGCAACCCTCTGGAAAGGGGAACCCCAGCACAGGACCAATCTCGTTCCACCATAACTATACAACTTTAAAGTACACACACTCATCATAGACAATACAAGTTGTGATCCTACAAAGAAATCGACTCAGCAACACATTGCTTGGCAAGCACATCATGCTAGGCTGGGTAGAGGGGAAGGGGTGCTTCTTCGTGCGAGCGGGTGAAGAAGCATGCAGAGAAGGATAAAGCATTTAATGAAGAGAGAGATGGGGGACGCAAAACCTTCTCTGAAAAGTGATGGTGGGCCTTGACAGAAGAACGAAGCATTTCATGAAGAGAGGGAAGGGGTGCAAAAATTTGACCGAAAATAATGGTGGGCCCGTCTCCACGTGGAGCCATGTGTCGCTTCTTCATTCGCCTGGCGCACGGTGACCTGGCGGTCCGGGACTACCTAATATGTTTTCTCGAAAACCTTGTCCGGTTGCAGAGAACGACTCCACGACGGAAGTTACCTCGCAGCATCGTCCTTCCTAAAACACGCAGCGAAACCGCGTTAACGCGTGCGAACTCCTCCTTACGAAATCAGCGCTTCCGCGACGCCAAGTTCCCACTTCGCACCCCACCCCCTATATAATAACCCTAACCCAGTCCTTATTCCTACCTCATCTCCATCTCCATCTCCATCTTTATCTCCATCCTCATCTCCATCTTCATCTCCATCTCGGTCAGCGCCTCCATCGTTTTCTCCTGCAACTCTCCTTCCCATGGCGGAGAAGCAACCCCACCTCAACGGCGCCTACTACGGCCCCGCCGTGCCCCCCAAGCAGAACTCCTACCACCGCCCCGGCCGCGGCGGGGGCTGCGTCTGCGGCTGCGGCTGCTGCCTCCTCAAGCTCATCTTCAACCTCGTCCTCACCGTGGTGGTCGCCGTCGGTCTCCTCGCCCTCCTCTTCTGGCTCATCTTCCGCCCCAACCTCGTCAAGTTCCACGTCACCGACGCCGAGCTCACCCAGTTCAACTTCACCGCCACCAACACCCTCAGCTACGACCTCAAGCTCAACCTCACCATCCGGAACCCGAACCGCCGCATCGGGATCTACTACGACTCGATCGAGGTGCGGGCATTATATGAGGGCCAGCGCCTCGCCTCCGATTACCTGACTCCATTCTACCAGGGCCACAAGAACACGACCACGCTCAGCCCGGCTTTCCAGGGCCAGAAGCTGGTGCAGCTCAGCACGAGCGAGCAATCCGATTTCAACTCTGAGCAGACGGCTGGCGTCTACGACATCGATATGAAGCTGTACCTGGGGGTGCGGTTCAAGCTCGGCAAGATCAAGACGTTCCGCATCAAGCCGAGGGTCAAGTGCGGGTTGAAGGTCCCCCTGAGCTCGTCGGGGTCAGCTGCCACCGCCACCTTCCAGACCGAGAAGTGCGACATCGACTGGAGGATCTTTAGATGATCATTCCATGGGCGATGTATTGATTTTTCTGGGCGCCACTAGTTTTTCGTCATGTTGATATCATTGCTTGCATTATTCTTTCATTATCGGCGCATTAGGACGTCTGTTTTGGCCGTCGCCACTATGTTTCTGGTATATATGCGGATACATACTTGTATTGATGTTCATGCTTTCGTATATAAATAAGGAACTGGCTTGGAATATGGGAATTCGTGATGGGATTTCTAGGAGCGCCATTTGTCAATGTCTTCCGACCATTAAAGAACGAGCAATCGGACAAAGAGGAGAAGTTGAGAGATGACGTTGAAATAGTAGTAGGACTTTTGAAAGCTTCAATCGGGGACAACGTGAAGTGGGAGAAAATATTGGGTACGTCTCACGCTCTAGCCTGGAAAACAAGAAGGCGGTGGGAGCGTGACACGTGTCCGTGTGGGACCCACAATTTCAGGCGCCCATTTTGAAAATTTTCGTGTACTGTAGCTCTGGAGAAAAGGGTTTTCTGTCACGGGTTCTTTCTTTGCACCTTTCTCTCTACCCTCGCTCTCTCTCTCTCCCCGACGAACTCCCTCTCTCTCTACCCTCGCTTTTTCCGACCGGCGAACCACCGCGAGCAACCGACGAACCAGGAGGATACCAGCGAGACGACCGTGAGCAACCGACCGGCGTGCGACCTCCTTCTCTCTCTCTGCCCTCCCTCTTTCCGACTGGCAAACCACCGCGCCGCCCCTCTGGCTTCGGTTCCAGCCTCGACTCGTCTGTCCCTTACTCTTTCTCTCTCCTCGCGTCTCTGTCTGCCCTCCCTCTCTTCGACAGCGAACCACCGCGTGACCGGTGAATCGCCGTGCCCCCCTTCCGGCTGCAGATCCGGCACCGGCTTGTCCAGGTAATTTCTCGCTTTCTCTTTTCTCTCTTCTCTCTGTCTGACGGTGTGACGGAAGGGATTTTATAGGAGTTCAGCGATGCCTGAAGAGTCATTAGTAGTATGCTTTTCGCCTGTAATTTTACATAAATTAAAATTCAAGACACTTGTCTCAAATTTTTATCAGCATGAAGGTAAAATGTACATTTAAAAGATATCAACAAGAACGAAAAGAGGGCAATATAAAAAGGAGCAAAACAAACGCTGACAGGGAAATAGATGAAAAAAAAAAACATTCAAGTGACCAAAATGTAAAACACTGCACCTACAAGAGGATGAATTTGGTTACATGCTGAATGTACATGTGAAAGATATCAACAAGAACAAAATGAGGGCGGTATAAAAAGGAGCAAAACAAATGTTTCTCAGTGAGAAACAGATGAAAAAAAAAAAACATTAAGGTGACCAAAATGTAAAATACTGGACTTAGAAAACAATGGATTAAGTTACACGAATAAGAAGCAGATACTTACCACATCCAAAGCCATATGAACACGGCGTCTCCAATCCAACTTGGCTGTGTTCCTCTGTAGTAAGCAAAACAAACTTCCACTGCATCAACACACGTAACAACTGTTAGTTCCATAGAGACGGGATATTGACAGAAATTACAATCACTGAAAACTAATAAACCAGACATTACAACAAACTTTAACATGATGCACCATATAATCATTTTTAGAGCCTTTTCGGAGTATGTCCTACTGGTATAATGACTCTTCAGGCATCGCTGAACCCCTATAAAATCCCTTCCGTCACACTGTCAGACAGAGAGAAGAGAGAAAAGAGAAAGCGAGAAATTACCTGGACAAGCCAGTGCAAGATCTACAGTCGGAAGGGGGGCGCGGCGGTTTGCCGGTCACGCGGTGGTTCGCTGTCGAAGAGAGGGAGGGCAGACAGAGACGCGAGGAGAGAGAAAGGGTAAGGGACAGACGAGTCGGGGCCGGAACCGGAGCCAGAGGGGCGGCGCGGTGGTTCGCCGATCGGAAAGAGGGAGGGCAGAGAGAGAGAAGGAGGTCGCACGCCGGTCGGTTGCTCGCGGTCGTCTTGCCAGTATCCTCCTAGTTCGTCGGTTGCTCGCGGTGGTTCGCCGGTCGGAAAAAGCGAGGGTAGAGAGAGAGGGAGTTCGTCGGGGAGAGAGAGAGAGAGCGAGGGTAGAGAGAAAGGCGCAAAGAAAGAACCCGCGACAGAAAACCCTTTTCTCCAGAGCTACAGTACACGAAAATTTTCAAAATGGGCCCTGAAATTGTGGGTCCCACACGGACACGTGTCGCGCTCCCACCGCCTTCTTGTTTGCCAGGCTGGAGCGTGAGACGTATCCAATATTTTCTCCGTGAAGTGGAGGTTGGATGTTCTATAATTCTCGAATAGCCTTTCGGTTTTCTTTTTAAAGTAAAAACAATGACGTGGAAAACCGATGGGTCATGACTGCTGGGCTGAAGCGTTTGGATCGACCCCAAGGCTCCGAAGAAGCTAGGAAGAACGAGACAGGAACAAGGAGGAGAGTTAAAAAGAGGCAAGAATTACGCTTATTTATCGTTTGGTCTACCCTAAAATCTAATGAAATCTAAGGGAAGGACTAAGTGAAATATCTTGAGAAATTTTAAGACTTAAATGCAGATTCAAATGTAATATCTTGACAAGTTTTAGAAATCGTTTTGCAATTATCTTTTAAATTAACATGGAGAGAGGACACTTAAATTTGACTACGAGCTTGCACTTGAAGACTTCCCGTTGTTGTGTGCACTGTGAAGTTTAAAGTTTGTTTTATTCAGCTGCATTAATTTGATATTGTTCGAATTGTTATTGTTCTCCCATCAGAGTGGTATTAGAGCTTCTGGTTATTGCTTGATTTTTCTGCCTTGTATTAAACAATGGAAACGATTACGAGTAGAATGATTATACTGAATGATTCGAATTATCATATTTGGAAAGGGAAGATGGAAGACTTTTTATATGTGAAAGATTTTTATTTGTCCGTATTTCCCTGGGAGAAATCAGAGAATAAAACTGATACCAAATGGTCTATATTTCATCTTCAAGTGTGTGGTTATATTAGGCAATTGGTGAATGACAATGTTTTATTGAGGAAACACATATATGCCGTTTATGGAATAAGCTCGAACAGTTATAAGCTTGAAAGACTGGGAATAATAAGTTATTTTTGATAAAACAGATGATGGCTCTAAGATATCAAGATGGTACTCATTTGACTGATCATTAAATTCTTTTCAAGGAATTATAAATCAGTTGGCTGCAATGGGAATCAAGTTTGATAATGAGATACAAGCACTATGGTTGCTTGGTACTTTGTTGGACTCATGAGAGACATTCCGAACATCTTTGTCTAATTCTACCCCAGATGGTATAATTGCTATGTATTTGGTCAAGAGTAGTATTTTGAATGAAGAGATGAGAAGAAAGACATAAGGATCGTCCTCTTCACATTCTGATGCCTTGGTTGTTGAGAAAAATGGGAAGAAGTGAGTCTCGAGGTCCGAGAAATAGAGATAAAAGTTGAGATAAAATCAGAAGTAAGTATAATAAATTTGCTAATGTTGAGTGCCATTATTGCCATCAGAAGGGACATATTCAGAGATTTTGTTGCCATTTAAAAAGGGAGAAACAAAAGGAGAAAGGTAAAGAGAAGAAAAGTGATAATGACAGTGATGACAATTGTGTTGCTGCACTTAAAGAAGACTTTCTCATAATTTTTTATGGTGATGTGGTGAATTTTATATCTCATGAGACCAATTAGGTAATTGATAGTGGTGCATCTATTCATGCTACGTCTCGTAGGGATTTCTTTACATCATACAAGTCAGGTGACTTTGGATTTGTGAAGATGGGAAACAATGAGCTAGCTCAAGTTGTAGGCATCGGTGATGTGCGCCTATAAACTAGCAATGGCATAAGGTTAGTATTAAATAATGTTAAACATATACCTGATATCCGCTTGAATTTGATTTCTATAGGCAAGTTGGATGATGATGAGTTTTGCAGCACCTTTAGTAATGGTCAATGGAAGCTCACCAATGGTTCTCTTGTTGTGGCTAGAGGTGAAAAATATTATTTGTTGTTCATTATGCAGGTAAAGTTGTCCATAGACAAAATTAATGCAGTAGACAATGAATATGCAATTGAGTTATGGCATAAGAGGCTTAGTCACATCAGTGAGAATGGTTTGTCAATATTGGCCAAGAAGAAGCTCATTTTAGGACTGAAAAGTTTGACGCTAAAGAAGTGTGCTCATTGTATAGCAGGAAAACATAACAAAGTTGTATTTAAAAGCTCCCTCCTTCAAGAAAGTTAGGTATACAGGATTTAATGCATTCTGATGTTTGCGGTCCTATGAAAACAAAATCACTTGGTGGCTCTCTTTATTTTGTTACATTCATAGATGATTTTTCCAAGGAAAATTTGGATTCATACCTTGAAAACTAAAGATCAAGTATTAGATGCTTTTAAGCAATTTTAGGCTTTAGTTGAGAGACAGATGGGAAAGAAATTGAAATGCATCAGAATTGATAACGGGGGAGAGTATATTGGACCTTTTGATGAATATTGCAGATAACAAGGTATTCGACATCAAAAGATACCTCCCAAGACACCTCAATTAAATGGCTTAGTTGAGAGAATGAACAGAACATTGGTTGAAAGGGTAAGATGCTTACTTTCACAATCAAAGCTACTTGGATCTTTTTGGGTGAGGCTTTAAGTACAGTTGTGCATGTATTAAATCTTACCACATGCATTTCTTTATAGTTTGATGTTCCTAATAGAGTTTGGATATGCAAAGATGTTTCTTAAGATTATTTGCGTATCTTTGGGTGCAAAGCATTTGTGCATATTCCCAAAGATGAGAGGGCTACACTTGATGTGAAAACACGACAGTGCATATTTATTGGTTATGGACATGATATGCTTGGTTACAAATTTTATGATCCGGTTGAAAAGAAAATTGTAAAAAATAGAGACGTTATGTTTATGGAATATCAAATAATAGAGGATATTGAGAAAGTAGAGATGATTTCAGCACCACAGGTTAGTGATAATTTGATTGATTTGGATCCAGTTCCTCTTACAAATATTCCTATACAGATTGATAAAGAGCAGCAGGAAGTCAATGTTCCAAATAACATACATGTTCCTGAACATGTTGAAACATATAATACTATTCCTGAACCAGAGGCTTAATTAGATGTTCCACTAGATGTTCTAGTCCAGAGGTCTGTTAGAGACTGACAACCTTCCACCAGGTATTCTGAAGATAAGTATGTATTATTGATTGATGCGGGTGAACCAGAGTGCTATGCAGAAGCAATAGAAGATGAGTACAAAAGCAATTGGTTTGATGCTATGCGAGATGAGATACAATCACTTTATGATAATCATACTTTTGAGTTGGTGAAGTTATCTAAATGTAAAAGAGCTTTGAAGAACAAGTGAGTATATAGGTTGAAGCAAGATGAACATACTTCACAACCGCGGTACAAAGCTAGATTGGTTGTCAAGGGATTTGGTCAGAGAAATGGTATTGATTTTAATAATATATTTTCTCTGGTAGTCAAAATGTCTTCTATCCGTGTGGTACTAGACTTGGCAGCTACCATAGATTTGGAAATTGAGTAAATGTATGTAAAAACAGTCTTTCTACATGATGACTTGGAGGAAGAGATATACATAGAACAACCTGAGGGTTTCAAAGTGAAAGGGAAAGAGAATTATGTGTGCAAATTGAAGAAAATTTTCTATGGCCTAAAACAAGAACCGAGGCAGTGGTACAAAAAGTTTGCGTAAGTTATAACAGAACAAGGCTATAAGAAGATTTTCTCGGATAATTGTGTGTTTGTCCAAAAATTGTTTGCAGGAATGCTTCAAGAATTGAGTTATTGAAAAAAGAGTTGGGCAAGTATTTTTCCATGAAAGACTTGGGCTTGGGCAAGTAGATTTTTGGCATTAGAATCACTCGAGACAGAGATGTTGAGAAGTTGTTTTTGTCGCAAGAGAAATATATCAAGAAGATCCTTTAGAAATTTTACATGGACAAGGCTAAAGTGGTTAGTATCCTCTTACTGTCCACTTTAAGTTAAATATGAAGCAAAGTCCTATGACTGATAAAGAGAAGAAAGATATGTAAAGTGTTCTATATGCCTCATATGTGGGAAGTTTAATGTATGCGATGGTATGTACACGCCTAGACTTGGTGCACGTAGTTGGCGTTGTTAGTCGCTATTCGTCATATCTAGGCAGATAACACTAGAATGCAGTGAAGTGGATTATGAAGTATCTTCAGGGAACTTCAAATTTGAAACTCAGTTTTGGGACCGAGAAACTTGAGTTAGTTGGATACATGGATTCCAACTTGGTAGGAGATATTGATACTCGTAAATCTACTTCTGGTTATTTGATTTCTTTTGCGGGTGGAGCTGTGTCATGGAAGTCAAGATTGCAGAAGTGTGTTGCACTTTCTACAACCAAAGCTGAATTTATTGTAGTGATGAAGCTAATAAAGAGATGCTATGGATGAAGAAGTTCTTAGAAGAACTTGGGTTCAAGCAAAAGAGGTATGTGCTATTTTATGATAATCAAAACGCAATTCATCTTGGTAAGAATTCATCTTTTCATTCTAGATTGAAACATATTGATGTTAGATATTATTGGATAAGGGATGTTTTAAATGAAAAGTTGTTGGAATTTGAGAAAATTCATACAGATCATAATGACTCTCATATGATGATGAAGATTCTACCAAGAGAGAAGCTTGAACATTGCTAATTAATAGTAGAGATGGTGAATCCCTCCATATTGTCATGAGGGGGAGGTTTGTTAGCTGGGTTCACTTTTATGTGGAGGAAGCCCAATGAGTTGCAAGCCTAAAAAGGGCTTGACTCATATGATAAGTTATATGGAGAAATAGGGTTTTTTTTCACTATCCTTAAAGTGGTAGCTGCAAAAAGATGTAGTAACAAGATAAAAAGAGAAAGCAGATAATCTGGAGTTGGGGCAAGGTTTGATTTACATCAAGCTGGCATTAGAGGTCAGTTCGTGGTCCGATTGAGCTAAAATTTTGTCAGCATGTTCATGCTGCAATCTTCTCGAATCTGAACGGTTTGATTTTTGTTTAAAGATCCATACATCAGGTTTTTTGTGGATTGATCAAAACTTGCGTTTTTGGTCAGATTTATCTTTGATCTCTTGTGAAATTCATGTGTATTGCCAAAAATTATGTTCTTGAGGTCTTTGTTTCTATGTTTCTCTAGTATTTACTAGAGAAGAACATTATTCACCCAATTTTGTTGATAGTGAAGATTTTCGGGTGGACTCCGGTCTCATGGTTTTTGATCTCCTCACATCGAGGAGATTTTCCGCGTAAAAAAACATCTTGTGTTCACGTGCTTGGTAATTATTTTACTCTACTATATCGATTCCTATTAGGTTTACAAAAGATAAGAGATTATTTTATTCTACTGCATTAATTTGATATTGTTCGAATTGTTATTGTTCTCCCATCAGTTTGAACAACCATTCCAGTGAGCTCAACTCATGTGCAGAACTAGATCAGGTGAGTTTTACTTGGATCCCACCTCATTAAAGGGTACATATGAATTTGGGCTCACATACACCAAACGTAACGAAGTCAAATAGTCCTTTGATATTATTCGCAAGTTTTGATAATACATTACTGCTGAAATTTTACAATAACTTTATATTAAATCAACAAAACATAATTTATAATTTATTACTTCTTTATTTTTGGGTATATTTTATCTCATGATCTCTATAATAATAAAAATTGTAACACCTGTGATGGAGAAGCAACTAATGGGAGGAAGATATCTTTAGGAGAAAACAAGTGGCGAAACTATCCCACTTGCACTTATGGAGAGGTGGATAGGGAACACAATTCTTGCTACTTGAATCTCCCAATTTGGGTTCTCCTTTAGGGTCTTTGAGAAAAAGAAGAATTGGGCTAAAAATCCCTTTGTCGAAGAAGCAAAAGAGATTCAATCCTTATGGAAATCAAGGGTGTAATTCTTACCCCATTGATGATGATTAGTTACTTGATACTCCCATTCAAGTGGTGGAAGGAGCGAAGAATTGGTCTTTGATGCCAAGTCTTAATAAGCCACCTGGATATATATGAAACTTTTGAGCTAGAATTATCAGGGGCTATGTACACCCTTGACATTCAAATCACTTAGAGCTTTAGTGGCTCTTGAAAGGCCCAATGTGGTATTCTTGATTGAGATGAAGAATAAAGAGTTGGTAGTAGATCACAACAAGTGACGTCTTCAATTCCAAAACTTTGTGGTGATTATTCCAAATGGGAATTGTGGAATGAAGAGGTTTTTATATGTACGACCCAGCATGGGGAATTTATTGAAGTGATAAGTAAAGATCTTGAAATATAAAAACTCGATGAGGATTATCTTCTCGCATGCATTACACAATATTCATTTCATTAACAATCTCCCTTGGGTTTGCATTGATGACTTCAATCAAAGTTTATATCATTGGGAGAAGGTTGAGAAAATACAAGTTGACTATAACGGGTTAGTTGCATTTCATGATCATTTGAATGACTATTCACTTATAAACTATGCGTTTACATAGGCAAACATCATAGATGGGAATGCTCTGGTTAAAAAGAGTTAGGATGGGGTCCTATACAATTTGAGCTAGAGGGTGATGTTTCCTAATGCGGAAGCCTATGCTTTGTTGACAATTGGTTTTGACCATAGTCCTATACTTCTATCTTTGTCTCTAGCTTCAATGAAATAGAGCAAATAACTCAAATTTGAAGCCTTCTATTAGAAATATATAGCATTGTGAGATTATTAGAAAGATCTGGCATGAACCAAGTTTGAGTCAAATAGACTTTATGGGTAAATTCAAAAAGGTTTTCAATGAATTGGTAGAATGGAGCAAAAAGAAATTCTCTAATGCATAGTGCCATATTGATTTGCTTAGGAAAATATGCACGGATCTTACTAAGAGTAAGACAAATTATTCAACCATAAAGGCTACTTAGAAGATCATAGACCAAATCGAAAGATTATGGAAGTTGGAAAAAATGTATTAGGGTATGAGATCACAAATTAATTGGCTCAAATGTGGAGCTAGAAATATGAAATATTTTCATGCTACAATAATTCAGAGAAGATGACAAAATAAGATTTCTATACTGAAAATTGATGACCAAATTTGGTGCTGCGAGCCTCAAATGTTGAGATAGCATATTGTCTAATTCTATCAGTCTTTGTATGAATTTGGGGGTCCCAAAAACTTCCAACCAATACCCATGTCTAGTTCTGCATAGTATGGACAAGGCTTTGATGACTTAGGTTAATTTGAAGGAAGTGAAAGAAGTCACGTTCCAATGGGTGTGTTGAAGGCTTCAGGATTAGATAGATCATAATGGTTAGTTTTATCAGCATCACTAGGAGGATATTCAACAGGATGTGTTTCGAATGGTTTGAAATTTCCTTGACTCAGGTATTCTTGATCCCGATCTAAACATTTACACATTGCACTTATTCTTGAAGTTTCAAAACCTAAGAATATAAGTCAATCTTGACCTATTAGCTTGTGCAATTGTAGCTAAAAAGATTAATTCTAAGTTTGTGGAAAATTGGTTAAAATCTTGGCTTCCTAAAGTAATTGCTATTGAACAAAGTGCATTTGTTAGTGGAAGGCAAGTGTAAGACAACATTTTGATAGTTCAAGAAGTGTTGCACCAACTATGGATTAGGAAAAGAAAGAAGAAGTTCCAAGTGGTACTTGAGCTAGATATGCAGAAAGTTTATGATAGAGTAGAGTGTGACTTCTTGAGTGCATGCATGTTAGAGAAGGGCTTTTCTGACAAGAGAGTTTATCGGATCATGTAATGTGTTTCCACTGTCACTTTTAGCATTAAAGTTAATAAGGAACCTTAATAGTACTTTCAGCCTTCTTGAGATATTAGGCAAGAAGACCCTTTGTCTTCATATTTATCATTGTGCTGAATGTCTCTTGTTTTTTGAACCAAACAATTCAGGATGGAACTCTCAAGTGAATTCAACTAAATAGATTCTACCCTACTTTATCTCATTTGCTATTAGCAAATGATGTCATTTTCTTTCTAGATGGGACGATAAGGAATGTCAAAATTTAGCAGCTCTTTTGAATGAATATTTCTTTGCTTCTGGTCAAGCCATTAATACGAATAAATCATCAATCTATTTTAGTAATGTCTACCCATATAACCTCAAGAGGAACATGTCACGAGAGTTTAGACTCCTCATCATTAAAAAAGACAGGGAGCACCTAAGCATACTGTCAGAGAAATAGATGTTTGCTTAAAGTCTAGCATGAGTCAATGTGAAATTGGAGGGTTGAAAGAAAAATTATTGTCTAATTCTGTTTAGGAGATCCTTGAGAAAGCTGTTGTACAAGCCTTAACTTAATATGTAATGTGAATATTTAAAATCCTCATATGGGTTTATAAAGCAGTGGCATATAGAGGATTGCCACTTTATGGTGGAAAAAAATACATCCAAATTGGGTATTCATGGGAGAAAATTGAAAATTTTAAAGACTAGGAGAGATAGTGGAGGTCTTGGTTTCAAAGATCCCATTACCTTCAATAAAGTTATGTTGAGTAAACAAGCATGGCGGCTATCACAATCCTCATTGGCTTTATGGAGTTCGTAATTCAAAAGCATTTATTATCCAAGAGTGTAAGCGTTCCCATCCGTCATGGGGTTGACAAAATTTGTCAATGGGAAGAGATGTGATTCATCCTTAGATTAGATGGTTGGTGGGCCATGGAAGAGAACATTAATATTTGCAAGGACAAATGGCTTTCAATTGAAGTGATCGATGGACTAGCAAATAGAGGGGATTCTCAAATAGTGGCGGACTTGATTAATCAAAATACTCGGGGGTTAAATGAATAGAAGCTAAAATTGCTAGGTTCTGGTGGCTGAGTGACTGTCGTAAATCAGGCATACATTGCAAGCATTGGGACATTCTCAAGTGCAAAAAGGATAGTGCGGGCCTCGGATTTCGTGATTTAATTGACTTTAACAAAGCCATGCTTGGGAAACAAGCGTGGCGGTTAATCCAGCACCCAACATCTCTATGGAGCACCCCATTTAAAGGGCTTTATTTTCACTCACAGGACTTCAGGTATGCTAATAGGGGCGCCAGACCATCCTGGGTTTGGCTAAGTTTACTACTTGGGAGGGATTCCATATTACCTCAACTTCAGTGGTTAGTTGGCAATGGACACAGTATTAGAATCCGAGAAGATCGATGGCTACCTAGAGGAATTATCGGTAGCCCTACTACTCGAGGTGAACCTGAGATAGTGGCTGATTTTTTGTACCCGGACAGCAACATCTGGAATGTCCCCTTACTCCATCAGCATTTCGATGCCTCAATAGTCGTGGAAATACTTACCATGCAGGTAAGCATTCACTACACTAATGAACAACTTATGTGGACAGCGACACAAAATGGCTAATACATTGTGAAAAGCGGTTATCACACTATCAAATAAGTAGCTACCAACAATCGGCAGAATCGAGCAGTCTTCTTATTAAACCCCCTGGCTACTATGGATTGGACCGTGAAACTCGCCCCCAAAATTTGTATATTCCTCTGGTCCTTATGCCATAACGCACTATCAACGAAAGATAATCTATATCACCAATGCATCACCACAGATCTGACATGTCATCTCTACTCTCAACACACACTCGAAACTACGAAACATCCCTTTCTCTTATGTCCATGGACACATCGAATTTGGTCACACCCTCAGGTCAATATTCAGATTTTACCACAGTCGGTACAAAGGATGGATGCTTGGCTAGTAGCAAGGATTGAGCAACGGCAGAACTCACTTGGACTGGAGACCATTGCCTCAATCTTGTGGTAGATCTGGAAGGCACGCAACAATTTCATCTTTCGTCGACAATGCATAGATCCAATGCAGGTCATGGAGGCGGCCCTCGCCCATGTACGCATCGCTCAACTCTCCACTTGGACACTGTCATGAACAGGGCGAACTCCTCCCCAATCCGAATTGCTGTGGCGGCCACCAGATCTTGGTTTGGTGAAGATCAACATAGACGGGGCATATCAACTAGCAAGTACTACAGGCACTATGGCGTGTATTTGCAAAGATCATACAAGAACTTTGATAGAAGGCTTTACCTGCGATTTCCCAGCAGCTTCGGCCTTACAGACCGAGATCCAGGCGCTCCTCCTTACCCTCAACCATCTGTTGCAACACGGTAAAGCTCATGATCCCCTTGTGATCGAATCTGACTATCTTGTACTGGTGGAAGTTGTGCACGATTCCCAGTCGACACCATGGGAGGCGAGAGCTTTGTTTGCAGAAGCAATGGCCAAGCTCACCTGTTTCCCTAACCTACGCATTCAACATTGCAGGCGTGAAGGAAATTTTATGGCCGATTGGGCTGCCAAGGCCCATAGGAGTGGCACCTTACCGCCGAACTGGGCTATGTCCCCTCCCCATACGCTTTGGATCTACTGTATTCTAAAGCCCTAGCCACGGATTGCTCTGGTACTATAACTTGAACATATGAAGTTTTCTTTTCCAACCAAAAAAAAAAAAAAAAGAAAGAAAAGAAAATGGATAGAAGCTATATGAGCTTTTGAAGAGCAAACTATGAATGGAATTCTTGCGACTCCATTAAGTCCAATTGCTATGGAAAATAAGCTAGTGTGGTCCAGGTATAAATCATAAATCTATACAATGAAAAGTGGGTACAATAGGTTGCATCTAACAAATCTTTTAACCAAATACGTATCAAGCATCATGATCTTATTAAACACCTCGGGCTCTACGGGCAATAATCTAGTAGCTGAATACTTACCTTAAAATTCGTTTCTTTATGTGGAGTACGTGCCAAAATGCACAACCAACAAGACAGAATTTGTGCAAGAGGAAGATCTTACTTAAATCGATTTGCTCTCTATGCCTTAATCCTCGGAATGACGAATCACCTTTTTAATCTTTGTCACTGGACAAAGAAGTTTGGCCAGACACAAGGCTTGACATCAACATCTCTTCGACGGACATCACCAGGATGGATAAATGGGTTTTCGAAAATCTTACCTCTTGCATCGACATATCCTCGAGAGAGACATTCACAGAAGTATTATGGCTCCCTTCGAAGGCAAGGAATATTTTAGGTTTTCAATCCCCCAAACCAATTCTGTCTTCAATTATGGATGCTGCACTTACTTCGCACAAGATCTGTTGAATTTTAGTAAGGCAATCAGAAAAGAACACAAGGATTACAAGGTTCAGCAATGTGCCTACGTCCTCGGACAAAACTCTCAACTCTCTTATTTTTTGTCATAACATTCTTTTGCAATTTGTACATAGGGTTCACCGCAACAAAAAAGGGAAATTTCAAAAGTAGGAAACTCAAAAATAGGAAAACTATCAATGCAGAGATTTGCCCACAATATGTCATTTCCTTGAATAGGAGAGCAAATCTCACCAATATCGCCAATACTCCCCCTCAAGTTGGAGCGAAGACATCGTTAGAGGTCAACTTGTTCACCATATCTTGAAATACTCCCTTGGGTAAAGCTTTGGTGAAGGCATTAGCAAGTTGATCCCCATTATGAATATATGGTGTCTCTATTGTCTTATCTTGAACCTTTTCCCTTACAAAGTGACAATCGACCTTTATGTGTTTGGTCCTTTCATGAAAGACCGGATTTGAAGTAATGTGTGTTGCCGCCTGATTATCACAAAATAGCTTCGTAGGTTTAGACATGGCATCACAATTCTTGAAGCAATAGACGAAGCCATACGATCTCACTAGTGGCAGTAGCCATGGCTCAATACTTAGCTTTCGCACTAGATCTAGCCACAACTATTTGCTTCTTACTTTTTCAAGTAACAATATTTCCACCAACAAAGGTACAAAAACCTGTGGTAGATTTTCTATCCATGGGGTTCCCAGCCCAATTAGCATCAATAAATCCCACAATCTCTATATTATCATTAATCTTCAACAATATTCCTCTTCCTGGAGAAGCCTTTAGATATCGAAGGAGCTGGTTTAGCAACTCCATATGTCCTTGTGTAGGTTTTTGCATAAATTGGCTCACATAGCTAACAGAATAAGCAATGTCAGGTCTAGTAATTGTTAGGTAAGTCAATCTTCCTACCAAACACTGAAATTGCCTAATATCCTGTAATGGTGTTTCCTTAGACATAGTCTTATTGTTGTAATCCATAGGAGTGCTAGCAGGTTTAACACCCAGCTTACCAGTCTCCTTCAATAGATCTAGGATATATTTCATTTGAGTCAAGAACATACCTTTGTTAGAACTTGCTACCTCTATCCTCAAAAGATACCTCCATTTTCCAAGATCTTTAATGTCAAACTCCTTGCTCAACAACTGTTTAAGTTCTACAATACCTGCTAAGTTACTGCCAGTAATAATAAGATCATCAACATAAATGAGAATAACAACAATACCTTCACTAGTTACTTTAGTAAACATCGATGAATCAGCTGCACTCCTTTTGAAACCAAATCTAACGAGTGCAGAACTTAGCTTGCCATACCATGCTCTAGATGACTATTTGAGACCATATATTGCCTTCTTAATTTGCAAACCATTCCCTTATTATTCTCTAAAGAATGTCCTGGAGGAAGATCCATATAAACCTCTTCTTCTAAGTCTCCTTGGAGGAAAGCATTCTTCACATCCATTTGAAACAATGGCCAGCTATAGTTAACTGCCACATATAGAATGACATGAATAGTGTTCATTTTCACTACATGAGCAAATGTGTCCTTGTAGTCTATCCCATATGTTTGAGTATACCCTTTTGCAACGAGCCGATCTTTGTACCTCTCAACCGAACCATCACTATTGTATTTGATCTTGTAAATCCACCTACATCCAACTGTCTTTTTCCTGTTTGGCAATTTAACAAATTCCCAAGTATGGTTATGGTCCAATGCTTGAAGTTCATCTTTCATGGCATTCACCCACACACTACTTTTACAAGCTTCCAAGAAGGTATTGGGTTCATGTTGATTTTCAATGGTAGATAAGAAACTTAAATAATTATGGGAAATTCTATCATACCCGATAAATCTTGAATAGGATGCTGAGCTGTATGATATGTTACAAAATCACGTAGCTGTGTTGAAGGCCTTGGAATGCATGATGACCTGCGGGTTGAGGCTGAGATATTAGGTACCGTATCTGCTGGATCTACCTCTGTTGCATTTTCAACCTCTACTTCCAAATCAGCCCCATTTGTTGTAATGGTAGCTATATCAGGAACATCATCGACATTAGGGACAAGCTGACTCCCTTGAACAGCCGTTGTTGGAATTTCCTCTTGATCCAACATTGAATCCCCAATAGGTAGGATAGGAAGCAAAAATTCAGAATAGTCATTTTGCTCCCCTTGAATTTGACTCCTAGCAAAAAACATGTGAGCCTCATCGAAGACAACATCACAAGAAATATAAACACGTCTAGTACTTGGTTCATAGCATTTGTATCCCTTCTTGACATTTGAGTATCCCACAAACACACACTTTCGAGCCTGTGGATCCAGCTTGTCACCAGATTGAGAATGCACATAACACACACATCCAAAAATTCTTAGGTGAGAGATACCAAATTTTCGGCCATATAGACTTTCAATTGGAACTTTATACCCCAACACTTTACTAGGCAAACAATTGATTAAGTAGCAGCTAATAAGGACTGCGTCAGCCCAATATGTCTTGGGTAAATTTCCCGAGAATAACAATGCTCAGGTAACCTCAAGCAGATGCCTATTTTTTCTTTCAGCAACTCCATTCCGTTGCAAAGTTCCAACGCAGGAGGTCTGATGAATGACTCCCAAGCTACACAGGAACACTTGAAAAGCCCAATTGGTATATTCGTTCCATTGTCTGTACAAAGAATCTTCACCATAGTGTTAAATTGATTTTTCACCATATTGCAAAAATCTTGAAACACAATCATAACTTCACTTTTGGATTTAAGCAGTTAAAGCCATGTAGCTCGAGATTTATCATCAATAAATGTAACAAAACACTTGAACCCCTCCTTAGGGTCAATAGGAGAAGTTTCCCAAACATCCGAGTGAACTAAATCAAAAAACTGTTCTGATTTATGTGTACTACGTGAAAAAGGTAACCTATGCTGCTTAGCATAATGACAAGGATCACAGCAATTAGAATCATAACTTAAAGTCATATCAATAGCATGTAACACCCGATTAGAGGGATGACCCAGACGCCAA
Organism: Eucalyptus camaldulensis; assembly: GCA_019915185.1. NCBI lineage: Eukaryota > Viridiplantae > Streptophyta > Magnoliopsida > Myrtales > Myrtaceae > Eucalyptus > Eucalyptus camaldulensis. The sequence goes on from JAHSVA010000005.1 coordinate 21,025,401, forward strand.
TGCCACAACCGGGAAGTGTCAACAGTCTTCCTTCGTGCCATCAACGCTTCGTTGTTGAGGTCCACCATATATAGCCCATTATGCAATCGCCCTTCACCAATCATCCTCCTGGTGATTCGATCTTGAAAAAACACCTTTTGAGGAGTAAAAATAACATTGCAATTCCCCTGATTGGTATATTTGCTAACTGACATTAAATTTGAGGATAATTCAGGTACCGACAATGCTTCAGAATTATTTGAAAAGAAATTAATTTGTCCAACACCACTAGTTGGAACCTGCCCACCATTAGCAATAGTAATAGGTGGATATGACACACCTGAAGTAATATTGGATAGCAAGTTTGGAGAACTACATATGTGGTCAGTAGCACCAGAGTCAACAATAAACTGAGTTTTGGATAAAGCTGAGTAAGCATGGACATTACCAGACATCATAGCCAAATTTCCGGTTTTGGTGCTAGAAGTGTTCGTTCCATTGCTATTTATTTGAAGTAATTGCTGAACTTGTTGAGACAAAGCCTCAAACTTGGATTGAAAATCGTTTGGATTTTCTTGGATTGCCACCTTAGCTTCCGAACCCCTGTCTTTGGAAAGACGCAAATAAGGATGAAGAACCCAACACCTCTCTTTGGAATGGCCATCGCGATTGCAATGGTCATAATGGAACCATGCTGGTTTCTTAAATTTTCCTTTGGCAAACCAAGCAATGGAGTCTCCTTGCTTCGTGTTGATAGCACTGTGGGTCGATTGTTCACCAAGCTCTCCTGATGTAATTGGAACTGAAGGCATGACGCATCTCCTTGTTTCCTCACTTTGGATTATGGCACAAACTTAATTGAAAGTGGGCAATACAAGACTCATAAGAATTTGACGTTTGGTATCCTCAAATTTAGGCCTGATACTTGCTAACAATTGAAAGATTTTATCTTGCTCTTCTTGATTGACATAATCCATCACATTCTGGGTCACAGGTCTATACTGACGAAGCTCATCCCATTGCTTCTTCATTTTTCCCAAGTGTTTAGTGAAAGATTGTGTTGCACCTTGCTTAGAAGAAGCAAATCCTTATTGTAGTTCAAAGATCCGAGATGCATTCCTGGCTTGACCATACATCTCGTTTATCGAATCCCACAACGCCTTGGCTGACTCTAAATATACAAATATATCGTAGATCTCTAGTTCCATGGAATTGAATATCCAAGACATTACACTGTGGTCATTTGCTTGCCATTCATCAAATTTGGGATCCATCATGGGAGGGGCTCTAATCTTCCCATTGATGTGACCAAGCTTCGATCTACCCCCGAGAGCAACAATTATAGCCTGTGACTAGGGAAGGTAATTTCTTTCGTTTAACAACAACGAAGTCAACCGCTGATTGTTTGTCTCATGCACCTGTGTTGTGTTGGATGCATCTCCTAACTTCTTTGACCCAATCATGACGCTTTGCTAGTAATAACAATGATATGACAGCAACAAAGAGAGGAACAAGCACTAACTGAAGAATGTAGATTGTTGTAGAACAAGAACAGTCTCGAACATAAGCAGATCGAGACAATCAGATGTGCAGAAAACAAACCAAAAAAAAATCACAGGTTGAATCAAACCTGCTCCGATACCATGTTGAATTTTAGTAAGGCAATCGGAAAAGAACACAAGGATTACGAGGTTCAGCAATGTGCCTATCCTCGGACAAAACTCTTGACTCTCTTATTTTTTGTCATAACATTCTTTTGCAATTTGTACATAGGGTTCACTGCAATAAAAAAGGGAAATTTCAAAAGTAGGAAACTCAAAAATAGGAAAACTATCAATGCAGAGATTTGCCCACAATATGTCCTTTCCTTGAATAGGAGAGCAAATCTCGCCAATATCGCCAATAAGATCTTTGTTAGATGGAGCCCAGGTTTAGGGAAAGCGGACAAAGGGCGAAGTTCCTTACCTGAAAGGTGGATGCCGCTGATTAGAGAGCATATAAAGTTCAACATCGATGGATCGTGGCTCGATAGCTCCTCAGGAATGTCAACTGCCTGAGTATGTCGCAATTCACAGGGGTGATGGGTCGCTGGATTTGCTAAAATGGTAAGAGCTCCCTCTACTCTGTGTGTGGAAACCCCAGCTTTAAAAGAGCCGTTGGTGTACCTGACCGAGAGAGAGGATCTTAAATCCTCTTTTGGCCTGAGCAGAGTTGGAAACCGACAGCTTGTCAGTTGTAGAATATTTTTTGGGAACGGCTCCAACCCCAGGGGCTTTGTGGAACGTCATAGAAGAGTGTAAGGCGTATTTGGCCCAACTAAAAACAGTCAAAATAGTTCATCGCGCCCGGGCAGTCAACCAACTCCCGGAGTATATCGCAAAAGCTCAAAGAAGAGGAACCCTTCCATTGACCGGCTATCTAAGCCTCCCAACCTCTAAGGGACATTTTATGTTTAGAAACACATCAGCTCTTTTCTACTCAGGTTGTTTATTGAATGGAATAGTTTTATTTCGATGAAGAAAAAAGAATCAGGTTTCTGCTTCGCATTTGAGTGTGCAACAATTCTATCCAACTTAGAGATATAAAATGTGAAATCTTGAAATTACACTATATAAAATAAGAATTTTGAAGTCAAATTATGTTGGAGGTAACCAAGTAGAAGATTGAAAGGTCGTGACTTTTCTTTTATAATTTTTCACATCCGACTAATTTGATTTGATATAGTGAACTTGGGGTAGAACAATGGTAATAAATACCAAAACCGACTCATAAAATTAGTTTACCAAACTTACGCGCCGCTCCTAAATGAGCATCGAATCATCCACCAAATTTATTATTGGCGGGACGAAGATCCTCTACTTCACATGGAGTCAATAAATTCCAATCCCCGATTAAAGAAACCCTAATTTCCTAAAAAAATGATCGAGAATTATAGAAATATCAAGGGGGGAAGACTACTACGCGGGATAGACCAAGGTAGGTCCCACTTTCAACAACTATTTTGCGGATGAAACCTTACCCTTGTCTCGTTTCAGTTTGAGACAACGACTCCACGGAAGTTTCTACGCACCATCCTCCCTTCCTAAAAGCACAACACCGACTCCCGCAGTTTCCCACTCGGACTCGCGGCGAAACCACGTTAACGCGTGAACACTTCGTCGACGCAAGTCCCCACTTCGCATTCCACCCCTATATATAACCCTAACCGAGTCCATATTCATCACTCATTTTTTTCTCCATCCGCATCTCCTTCTTCATATTCATCTCCTCTTACTTAGCGTCTCCATCGTTTCTTCTGCAACTTCCTCCATGGCGGAGAAGCAAGCTCACCTCAACGACGGCTACTATGGCCCCGCTGTGCCCCCCAAGCAGAACTCCTACCTCCGCCCTGGCCGCAGCAGGGGCTGTGCCTGTGGCTGTGGCTTCTGCCTTCTCAAGCTCATCTTCAACATCGTCATCACCGTGGTCCTCACTGTCGGCCTCCTCGCCCTCCTCTTCTGGCTCATCTTCCGCCCCAACCTCATCAAGTTCCACGTCACCAATGCCGAGCTCACCCAGTTCAACTTCACCACCACCAACAACCTCAGCTACAACCTCAAGCTCAACCTCACCATCCGGAACCCGAACCGTCGCATTGGGATCTACTACGACCAGATCGAGGCGCGGGCATTATATGGGGGCCAGCGCTTGGCCTCTGATTACCTGACCCCGTTCTATCAGGGCCACAAGAACACGACGACGCTCAGTGCTGCGTTCCAGGGCCAGCGGCTGGTGGCACTTGGCACGAACGAGCAATCCGATTTCAACTCTGAGAAGGCGACTGGTGTCTATGACATCGATATGAAGCTGTACCTGAGAATGCGGTTCAAGCTTGGCAAGATCAAGACGTTCCGCATCAAGCCGAGGGTCAAGTGTGGGTTGAAGGTCCCTCTGAGCTCATCGGGGTCAGCCGCCGCCACCTTCCAGACCGAGAAGTGCGACATTGACTGGAGGATCTTTAGATGATCATTCTATGGTTGATGTATTGATTTTTCTTGGGGTCACTAGTTTTTGGTCATGTTGATACCATCGCTTGCGTTATTCTTTCATTAACGGCACATTAGGACGTTTGTTATGGCTGTTGCCTCTATGTTTCTGGTATATACAGATACATACTTGTATTGATGTTCATGCTTTCGTATATAAATAAGGAACTCGCTGAGTTTGATTTTTATAGCACTCGACTCAACTCGTTACGGTGCCATAATTCGAAATTGAATTTCGTCGTGCATTGAGTCTGATTCGTCGAGAGATAATGGCGTGGAATGTGGGAGTTAGTGGTGGGACTTCTTGGAGCGCCATTTGTCACAGTCTTCCGACAATTAAAGAACGAGCAATCAGACACAGAGGAAAAGTTGAGAGATGACGTTGAAATAGTAGTAGGAGGAGGACTTCTGAAAGCTTCAATCGGGGAAAAATTCAAGTGAAGATTTGACGTTCTCTAATTCCAGTAGAGCCTTTCCATTTTCTTTTTGAAAAAAAGAAAATGGAAAGGCTCTAAAGTAGCCCGATAAGGTTTAAATCCATTATTTCGGCGATTTTGGCATTTTGCCTTTCATTAGCAGAACTTGTTTCAATTAAGCTGATATCTCGCAATAGAATTTATTCCATCTATGACGTCGCACAGCAGAGTTTCCATCTTGTACATCGCTGTAAAATCCTTTGCTATAATATACGATTGATCAATAAACACTAACGAAGATTTTATGGACTTAAAAAAATAATAAAGAGCAGGTTTAAGCTCCCTCAACTAGCTTCCACGCAGTACCCTAAATCACATCTTAGTTTTTTTCCAAGCGATCCGTCTTGATCTTCAGAAAAACTCCCAAAATCACCGTCATCAACCAGATGGTGTCGATTTCTAGTCATCTTCACCGGTAGACCCAGAGCTCCCTTCAATCGCACAGGATCTATCATCCCGGCTTCGGTGGCATCGCAATCTATCAGGTCAACACCAAAAATCTCGTTCGATCTTGTTCCTGCAATCAAGAAGATGGCCAATCAGTATGAAGAAGAAAGGAGAGTGGCTGCCCTTTGTAAGAGTTTGGGCAATCTTTGGTTAGAGGAAGATGCTGTAGAAATTACAGGTGATATTCCTGAGGAAAACCTGCAAACATGCCGGAAAACTTTGTTTGTGAATTTTTTTAATAAGCCCAGCATAAACTTTAATGCATTTATCGGCACAATGCAAAAAGCCTGGCGAAATGAAACTTTCACTTGTGCTGTTATTGAGCCTGGATATTTCCAATTTTCATTCCGGTTTGAGGATGAAAAACATCGAGTGTTCGATTCAGGGCCGTGGTCCTTTAGGAATCATTTACTAGTCTTAAAGCAATGTGATCCCGACACCCTTGACATTTGCTACGACTTCAACCACTGTGACTTCTGGGTAAACTTATTTGGCCTACCCATCGAGAGAGTAACAGATGCAGTAGTCAGGGAAATAGCATCTAAAATTGGAGATGTAGTAGATGTGAAATTAGTGGCAAAAGGGAACAACAACTACAGGGTTGGCAGGGCTAGAGTAAAATTGAATTTGGAAAACCCCCTCAAAACAGGTGTACTTGTGAATCTTGATAGCAAAAGATTGTGGGTAGAGTTTAAGTACGAAAGACTCCCACATTATTGTTATTCATGTGGGAAGATCGGGCACTATGCAACCTGCTGTCAAGAAATACCATACGAGGAGACAGGGTTAGCAAAGAACTTACCAGGTCAGTTTGGACATTGGCTTCGCGCAGAGGCACGTGAGCTGAGTCCATATGGAAAATCTTCTATGGCAAACAAGAACTACAGCCAGAGGAGGAGGAAAGTGTGCCTGAAACTCCCATTTAGCCAACCCCTGAACGAGAACAACATCAGAATGCAATGCAACAAACCCAACAACTTGCTTAACTGAGCAATGCCGAAAACTTCAACTCATAGGAATGCCAACATACCTTCTCTTCACAAGAATTAGTACTCCTCCAAGAGAAGGGCCCCCAGAAGCGAGGTTCTATTCTTAATGCACTCAGCATACCAGTAAGACAATCCATTTCCAATTTAAATTCTGAGTCTGCTACAGACTTTAACAACCCCCATTCCGCCATCCTTAAACTAGCCATTTCCATAGCCGACTTACGACTAAGAGCATCCGCTACCCTATTCGCTTTCCCTGGATGGTATCTTATCTCACAATCATAGTCCTTTAATAGTTCCATCCACCTCCTTTGTCTCATGTTCAACTCCTTTTGTGAGAACATATATTTCAAGCTCTTATGATCCGTATAAATCTCAAACTTCTCCCCATACAAATAGTGTCTCCATATCTTCAAGGCAAACACTATAGCTGCTAGTTCTAAATCATGCGTTGGGTAATTCAGTTCATGGGGTTTCAATTGTCTAGATGCATAGGCTATGACCTTGCCATGTTGCATCAAAACACATCCCAGTCCTTTGTGAGATGCATCACTATATACTGTAAAACCATCAGGTCTAGTCGGCATAGTCAGGATTGGAGCTGAGGTCAATTTCCTTTTAAGCTCCTGGAAACTCCTCACATTCCCCATTCCATTCAAATCACATTCTTTCGGGTCAACTTCATTAAAGGACTTGCCAATCGTGAAAATCCTTCAATAAACCTTCTATAATAACCAGCTAGTCCTAAGAAACTTCGTATTTTAGTAGGTGTCATTGGTCTCGGCCAATTTACTACCATTTCAACTTTTGCCGGGTCTAATTCCTTTTCTTAACACCACATGCCCTAAAAATATTATCTGGTCCAGCCAAAACTCACACTTACTAAACTTGGCATACAACTTATGCTCTTTCAGGGTCTACAAACCTATCCTCAAATGTTGCTCATGCTCTTTAGGCCCTCTTGAATATACCAGAATCATCAATAAATACAATCACAAACTGGTCTAAATAAGGCTTAAATATCCTATTCATTAAATCCACAAATGCAGCCAGCGCGTTAGTCAATCCAAATGGCATAACAAGGAACTCGTAGTGTCCATAACGAGTCCTAAACGCAGTCTTAGGAATGTCCTCTTTCTTAATTCTTAATTGATGGTATCCCGACCTCAAGTCAATCTTAGAGAAGACCGAACTTCCCTGGAGTTGGTCAAACAGGTCATCAATTCTAGGCAAAGGATATTTATTTTTAATGGTCACTTGGTTCAGCTGCCTATAGTCAATGCACAAGCGCATCGATCCATCTTTCTTTTTCACAAACAAGACCGGTGCACCCCAAGGTGAAGCACTTGGTCTAATGAATCCTTTGTCAAGCAACTCCTGTAGTTGCACTTTCAATTCCTTTAATTCGACTAAGGCCATCCTATATGGGGCTTTTGATAGTGGTCCTGTTCCAGGCATTAACTCAATTTAAATTCAACTTCCCGCTCTGGTGGTAATCCAGATAATTCCTCAGGAAATACATCTTGAACTTCATTAACGACTCGAACTTCCTCAAGTTTAGGCTCCTTCCTTGCATAATCTTTAACTATGGCCAGGTATCCTTGACATCCTTTGTCAAGTAACGCACATGCTTCTACAGTCGAAATAAGTGCTACAGGTAGATGGGTCTGACCTCCTAAAATTCACAACTAGACTGATCAGGTAAAATGAATTGGATCACTCTTCTATAACAATCCATTCTAGCCCGATACTTACGAAGCCAGTCCATTCCTATAATAACATCAAAATCATACATGGCCATTACAACTAAGTCTATTTCCATATCCTCTCCTTCTATTGATATCTTACAATTTCCACACACTAGCGTAGACAATACCATATCCTTTAAAGGCGTGGAAACACAAAAAGGCATCTCAAGAGGCATAACTTCTATTCTATTCGAACATCTATATCTTTCAGACACAAATGAATGCGTTGCACCCGTACCAAACAATGCATATGCCTTTTCACCATTAATAAGGATCATACCTAAGATAACATTTTTGGAAGCTTCCGCTTCCTCTTGGGTGACCGCATACACCCTTCCTTGGCTGGTGGCCTCTGAGGATTCCCTTGTAAGTTTGATCTAACGGCACTCTGATATCCTTGTCGCACCGAGCCAACACTCACTTGCGACCTTTCCTGTGGGCAACTTCTCCTAAGATGGCCCACTTGTCCACAACCAAAACATTTTAGTCATCCATTGCAAGGTCTTGGGCCATGTCGCCCATTACACCTTTGACAAACACCAGGCTGAGAGGGTGCTTTGGATCACTTGAGTGCCAATCCGGCCAAAATCCGGCCAAATTGCATACGTGGCATTTTTAGGCGATTTTCGGCGACTTCTTTTACTAATGTGGCAAATGATTTTTTTTATTTAAAAAAAGCCGACGTGGATGACAAAAACGACGTCGTCCATCCACATTGAGTGCGCTGAACTAAACGACGTCGTTTAGGTCATTGTGTGATGACCTAAACGCCGTTCCTCCCCGTCCGCGTTGACAGTCGATCTCAGGCCCTTCTCTCCATCGCCGTTCACGCCCAGAGCTGGTCATCGGTCGATGTCGTCAGTCGCCGCTGTTGGTCGCCATCGCCGCTCACCGCTCACCATCATTGGTTGTTGTCACCACTCACCATCGTCGCTCGTCCAGGTTCGACCCCTTCTCCCCCTCCCCTGTGATGAAATTAGGGCTTGGTTATTTAATTAGGGCTTGATTATTTAATTAGGGTTGGCTGACCTAAACGCCGTTCCTTGCCATCCGCGTTCACAGTAGATCATAGGCCCTTCTCTCCGTCGCCGTTCACGCCTAGAGCTGCTCATTGGTCGCCGTCGTCAGTCGCCATTGTTGGTCGCCGTCGCCGCTCACCGCTCACCATCCTTGGTCGTCGTCACCGCTCACCATTGTCGGTCGTCCAAGTTTGGCCCCTTCTCCCCCCCTCCCCTGTGATGAAATTAGGGCTCGCTCAATTATTTAATTAAGGCTCAATTATTTTATTACAGCTCCAATGGAATTTGTGTTGATACACTTCAACTAAAACTTGCTGACATTATACAAAGAGACCAGATTTCTCACTATTTTGGTGAATTTGTCTTTCAAGCCAATGTCAGAGTATGTGATTGTTAGATCACTGTCTATGCATCTCCTTAAGAGCATCCTAGTAAAGCGGGTGACTAATGCCATTTTGAGAAAAAAACTAAGTTCTTGAACCACCCTGCTTGTGAGAGTATATAGGGTATGTCCTTGAACCACCTTGTTTGTGAGGTTGTATAGGGTATGTCCTTGAACCACCCTGCTGTGATTGCTGTATAGGGTATGTTTATCAATCCAAAATCCTGAATAAGAACATAATCCTGCTGTGATTTGATTAAATTGATGCAAGAGTATGCTATGCTTTGATTTGCTTAAGTTAATGTACATTCTCTCACATCGCACGTTTAGTGCAGTAGACATGCTTGGGCTGTGATTGCTGTGGGGACCTCTGTTTTTGGTTAATATTTTAAGGGAAGAGAAGGGAAGGCAAATAATTAAAGTGCCGACCTCTTTTTTTTGGCTTTTTTGGTTGTCATGTAGGGGCATATTGTCAGTGTGGGGACCTCTATTTATTAAAGTCCATGAAAGTGGGGGGACTCCCATGTGCAATTGTCTAGTGGTCCGAAAAACTAATGATTCTTTTTCTTGTTCTTTGTGCAGTAATGGCGCATGACAGGGATTATGTCGCTGTTATAATTTGCTACAATGGGGAATTTGTGATTGGGGAGGATGAGTGGGAGTATGAGGGTGGAAATGAGGGCACCATCTTTGTGGATATAAAGAAGGCATTTTATATAGGATTTCTTAGGGATATAAATACTTATTTGCCTTGTAAAGTTGTATTGTATTCCTGGGAAAGACTTAAGAGATGGTTTGAGATGCTTAGAAGATGATAATGGTCTTAGGGATGTTCTATACCATTATCTTCGTGGTGAAGAGGTAAAAATATTTGTTGAGTACAATAATGAAAGTGAGGATGAAGATGATGATGGAGAGAGCGCCGAAGTAGGACAAGAAGGAGATGGTATTCAAGGTAGTACTGACGTTAGGGTCAAAGGAGGGCAGAATAGATATGATGGAGTGCAAATGCAGTTCATCAAAGTGATAATGACATAGGTGATGTCACAATCTCTAGATTAGATTGGGAAGTAGTTGAATCAACTGATGATGATGATGGAGGGTTGCCTGCTGAAAAATTTTATAAGTGATGACGAGGAGGAGGAGCTTGTACAGTCAAGAATACATCGAAGAGATTTTTTGACAGCTAAGTTTGCAGCTTTGCAAGTAGTCGAGGAAGTTCCAAACAGACCTGAAGGCCCTACAGATGCTGGTGTTGCTGGCGAGGAGACTGACTATGAAGAAAGCGTCGAGAATGCTACTTCCCAAGATGAGCTTGAAGAAGATGAAGGACTTGTGCATAGAAGGAAAAGGAAAAGTAAGTTTCCTTCTTATAATCCATCCGTTGCCTCTCCCACTTTGTCGGTAGGCATGAAATTTCATGATGCTAAACAATTTAGGGAAGCTATACTGAAGATCTCCATTGCTGCACAAAAGAAACATTGACTTCATTAGAAACACTAAGACCTTTGTAAGAGCTAGGTGTTCGTAGCAAAATTGTCCATGGAAGATCTATGGCGCATTTGTTAGGATAACTGGATCTTTCCAGATTAGAGCCTACCAAGAGGAACATACTTGTTCCATTAATTTTGAGAATAAAAGGGTAACAAGTGCATGGTTATCAAAGCACTTCTTTGAATTGATTAAGCTGATGCCTCGGATGAATACTACTCAGTTCCATTAATTTTGAGAATAAAAGGGTAACAAGTGCATGGTTATCAAAGCACTTCTTTGAATTGATTAAGCTGATGCCTCGGATGAATACTACTCAGTTCAGGATGCTGGTGAAGGAGTAGGTAGGCATCAATATATCTAGGAATCAATGTAAAAGATCGAAGCAAAAGGTGATGAAGATACTCATTGGTCAGTACATCGGTGAATATGGACAGTTGTGGGACTATGCTTGGGAGTGGAGGCTGCAAAATCCTAGAAGTAGAGTGTATCTCGAGGTCGTGGAGAGATCACTTCCTGATATTGGGACGAAGTTCGATAAATTCTATATTTGTTTCGATGCATGCAAAAGAGGTTTTTTATCTGGTTGTAGATGGATTATAGGATTGGACGGGTGTTTTTTGAAGGGCTTGTGCAAGGGAGAATTGCTGGCCGCAATTGGAAGAGATGCAAACAACCAAATGTTTCCCTTGGCTTGGGTTGTTGTGAAGGTAGAGAACAAGGACAATTGGTCCTGGTTCCTAAAAAATTTGATGACTGATTTGGAGATAACAAATGGGGTAGGGTGGGCGTTCATGAGCGACCAACAAAAGGTAATGTTTGCATTTAAAAAAAAAATTGTCACTTGTTTGCTTTTTGATATCAACATGTCATTTGCTTACATTTTTTTTTTTATATTTTCAATTATTGCAGGGACTTGTTCCAGCAATAGCTGAGCTGTTGCCTTATGCTGAACATCGAATGTGTGCGCGGCACATATACGCAAATTGGGCAAAGACCTATAAAGGGGACAAGTTGCAGTCGCAATTTTGGCAGCTAGCAAAGAGCACGAATATGGTTGACTTTAGGATGGCCAAAGAAGAGATGCTTCAATTGACAAAGGATGGTTATGATGCACTGTTCCAAATAGACCCGAAGCATTGGTGTAGGGCGTTCTTCAGCGAGGAATTCAAGTGCGATAACATTGATAACAACATCTGCGAAGCATTCTATGGGAGGATAATAGATGCTAGATGTAAACCAATTATCTCGATGCTTGAAGACATACAGGTTTTGGTCATGACTCGGCTGCACAGACAAAGAGATGACACTGCAAAGTGGACTAAGCAATATGGTCCTAGGATTGCTAAGAAATTGGATGACAACTTGGCTGCAAGTAGGTATTGTCATCCCATTTGGAATGGGGATGAAGGATATGAGATAATGAAGGGTTCCGATAAGTATGTTGTTTATTTAGGTACGATGAAGTGTTCATGCAGAGCATGGCAACTCAGAGGAATTCCTTGTGCACATGCCATATGTGCAATTCAATTGAAGGGCCACAACACAAAAGACTACCTTGATGGTTGGTACAAGAAACCGAAATATCTTGTTTTGTATCAATTCATGTTGCAGCCAATTAGAAGTAGTAAGTTTTGGGAGCCAACAGATCGCAAAGCACCTCAACCTTTGCCACTAAAGAAGAGAATTGGAAGACCAAAGAAAAAAAGAAAAATGACGGAGGGAGAGGACTCATGTCACCGTAGGATGAATAGGATGGGTGTACCGATAAAGTGCTCTTTTTGCCACATAGTAGGGCACAATATTAAGGGTTGTCAATTAAAGAAGCAGCACGAACAATTGAGGCCAGCCGAAGGGCCTAGTGAAGGGAAAGTTGGAGGAGGAGAAACAGAAAGGCGAAGTGAGTAGACTATTCTTCAGTCGACGACAATAAACCCAGTAAGTCATGACAATTGTGTTTATGTTGCTTTATGGTTTGTTATGAATATGTATATAGATATAAGTGACATGTATGTAATTTTTTTTGTCTTTGTTAGGTCATGGTGACACGTGAAGAATGGGCCTGTTCAAAGAACCGAAGGTGGAAGACAGCCAGCTGCAGGATTGGCTAAAACAACTGGAGGGCTAGTTAAGTCGACTGTTCTTCAGCAGCAACAGAGAAAAAAAATACCCGGTCAGTTAAATGATTTGAGTTTACTTTTCATTTACATTCTAATATGGCCTGATGTTATATTTATGATGTCTTTTGCCTTTTTCTCAAGTTCGAAGAAGACAAGCTAGAGCTCAGCTGCTAATAGAGGGCCTAATTGAAGGGCCACTACAAGATCCATCACCAAGGTCATCATAAAGGCCACTAGAAGGGTCATCACAAGGGCCACCACCAAAGCCTACCGAAGGTATCACTGAAGCTGAAGGCGTAACTAGAAAAACAACTAGAAGAAAGCCAAAGCCAAATCAAGAGCCACCTATAAGAAGGCCATCTACAAGATGCCTAGCTGAAGAATTGGCCGAATAAGCCCTTTCTGTAGTTGAACAGCCACAAGAGTCGAAGAAATCACATGCGAGAAGAAGAGGCAACCAATCACAAGTACCTGAAAGTGATGCTCCCCTTCGAACAAGAGGGGCTCTTGGGAAGAGGCTTAAACAATATGGTTATGGCCTTTATACAGATGACCGTTCTGGAACAGTTATTCTTAATGTAAGTTTTATAGGCTGCATTTAATTTAATTTATAGTGCAAACTTTTATTGATAATTGAGTTTTCTTTTTGAAGCCTAGGAGAAGTTCAGAGGTTCTTATCTCTCAAGGCCGAACTCAAGAATCAACGGCTGCGCCAACAAAGAAGAAGACATTGCCTGCGCCAACAAGAAAGAAGAGTAAGAAGAACCCGGTTGTAGGTCCATCTGAATCAGTTCAGCCTACAACAGTTGCAGCTCCTTCTAAATCAGTTCAGCCTAGGACAATTGCAGCTCCATCAGACTCAATGCATCCCAAGACAACTGAAGAAGAAGTCTCACGTCCAATTAGAAAAAGTGCAAGGATTATTAATCAAGTGCGAAGTCCATCAAAACGAGCACGAACATGAGGCATTGTGCATATTGATTGATGAAATGGGATGTGATATGGTTTGTGGGGCTGAGGAGTCAGTTGTAAACATCTATGGATGTTTGTTATATATATATATATAATAGTTTGTCATTGAGTTAGTTGAGTTTGTGAGACTTCATTTGTCATTGAGTTTGTGAGACAGATGTTTAAAATCAATGGAACAACCGTTGTTGCTTATCATTTTTTGGCATGCCTTTTTCTTTTTTCTTTTTAATTTTGTTTTTTCTTTTACTTATTGCTACTTCTGGTGGTGGATATGTGGTGGTGACTGGGGTGCTCATATGGCTGGTGGTGGCGGCTGGTGAAGCCTGGTGGTGGATATGTGGTGGTGACTGGGGTGCTCATGTGGCTGGTGGTGGCTGCTGGTGAAAAGCCTGGTGGTGTTGGGTTGGGTTGGAGGTTTTTGCTGCACTTGGTGCAAGATGTATGTGCAATATGCACAGCTTGCACCAGGTAGTGCTGGTGCAAGCTGGTGTAAGACACCTTACACTTGCAACTTATGTAGCAACATACCACCAGCATAGTGGTGGCTGGTGGTGGCTCAAGTGGATGCTTGGGATGCTTGGTGATGATGATGGCTAGAGATGGTGGCTAGTGGTGGGCAGTGGTGGTGGCTAGTAGTAGCCGATGTGTACAAAAAAAATGCCACTTAACTGATCACATTCTAAAAAACCTAGCACTTAAGTGTTCACTTTTAACAACAAGTGACACTTAAGTGATCATTTAAATAATAACTTGACACTTAAATGACTCTTTGTCTATCACGACTAGCACTTAAGTGATCACTAGATACAACTTATAGTACTCGAGTAATCACTTGTGTCTGTTCTATGTATATGGTGGTTTGCAGCAAAATAGAGAAGTTGCTGGTTTACACATTTGCTGCTGGTTTACATTCAATTCAAGTAAAATAGTCACCACAACACATCGACCTAATATACATCCCATCATCACTGATTTATATTTGAGAATAAGCAAAAATTGTCGAAATCATTCATTCCAAACAAGTACATTTCCCCACACATTTACAACTATGGCAGTTGGAGAAAGTTCTTCTCATCTTCCAGTCCTTTACATTTCATCATAAAGTAGGATAGACAAAGAAACAACAACACAATAAACGCTTGGTAACACTTCCGTTCAATTTTCATTTTTGAAACTTCGTTCTTCAAATGGTTAACAGAAGATGCTTGAGCTTGAGCTTGCATTGAGTCAACATCGTCCAAGTCGTCCACAAGCGTAGATGGAGGTTGATGACATCCATCAAGTAGGTCCAATATCACCTCTGTGGCTTGGTAAGAGAATTTCGCATCAACCCATTTGAAGTATTTGCACTTTGAGCCTTCTCTGTATTGGGCACATCCATAGAATCTTCTCTCGGGATTCGTTCGAGTCCATGATGTTCTTCTTGGACTTGGTAACCCACAGAAACAGAAATGCTCGCCTTCTCCTTCACTTCGGCGAGAGAAATTTGAGCCGCTGCTGAAAGTCTTGCTCTCCATTTCCAATATTTGGTGGTAGAATTTGGGGCAAATCGAATTAGGGTGCGGGATTAGGGCTCCAGCGCTTCAATAGCATTTTGCCCGATTTAAGGTATTAGATTTAGGGCAAATGGGGAAGACGACGGCATTTTCGCTGATTTAAGGGGTCTATTTTGGGTGAACACCCGGAACGACGTCATTTGGGGTTAATTCGAGCTGACTCAGCTCTCCAGCGAAACACATCGGCGAGAGATATTAATATTTTAATGTCATGTATAATTTCCGGCCAGCTTCGCCGGAGATGACACTCAGGTGTCCCACTTTTCTTAAAATGTGGCACTTAAGTGTACCTTTCGTAAGTTATGGGTACTTAAGTGTCTCTTTGGGCAAAGTTATGGCACTTGAAGCGTTCTTTTGTCGAAAAGTTATAATACGAAAATGAACACTGTGCGAAATTTATCGCACTATTCCTGCCATTTTACTGTCAAATTTGTCATGCTTTTCATGAATTGTGTGCGGTAAAGATCCACAGAAGAAATAGTAGATGAAAGTGAGCATATCGAAACGTCATTTTCTTTTGCTTAAAATCTTAATTTTATTCGAGTATAATTGTGAAAGTTTAGTGAGAGGGAGGCAAAACCAGATTTCCCCTTAATATATCAAAAATGTGAGGGCAATGTTTAACAGGACAGCGAGTTCATCTATATAACATTATATGGCATATGAATTTTAGATTAGTCATTAATGATTTATAAATTCATCGGAGAAAGTCCAATAAATCACGAAAATAAAATAAATTTTGTCCTTCATATTTACACAATGCATAAAAAATAATATATGAAAAATAAAAAAATATTATTCATTTAAAGGCTTAAAATGTGGGCAAATTTTAAGAAAATCTAATTAACACTCGATCATCTTTCGCTGGAGGTGTGATGCCGCCATCCATCAACACCTCCCACCGTACCTAAACTGAGTCCTTTCGGTGGCATCAATCTAAGAGAGCAATGTTTGGCGTCGTCCGCCACTCCTGAGCTGCCCTCAAACGCCTCTTTGTTGCCGCCGCTGCCTTCGACAGGCCTTCCTTCCTGCTGAATTCCTGCGCGATTGGCGCCTCCTCGTCCAGCTGGGGCCACGGGCACCACAAGAGGGACAGGACCGAGTACGACCGCATTAGGGTAGACGTGAACTGTCCTCAGCGCTGGAAGCATATGCCCTTCCTCTTCTCCAACCACCCCTCTCCATTACCAACCGATTCCGGGCATTTACCTGACCCTCAACCTCTGCCCTTCTACCGGAACACCTTCTACTTTAAGCCTTTCAAATCTGGAGCCATTACAGGGGAGCTTCGCCAATATTGGCCGGGTCTCCGCTAAGGACATGGAGAGGTGTCGAAATGCCTCGTGTGCGAATAGTGAAGGTTGTGGTGAAACGGCAGATTGGTGTGGCGGTTACGGAGGAGAAAGATGAAGGTTGGGGAGGGACTTGCCGATGCTGATGCCAAAGGAGCTTTGCAAGAGGCTTGACGAGTTGATTATTGGGCAGGAAATTGCCAAAAAAAGGTTTCACTATTGTATTTATTGTTCGGGGATTTTCAATTTGCGGCTCGTTTACTTGGGAGCGAATTTGTGTATTGCATGTGCTTCTGCCTCTCTGATCATCTCTAATTTTTTGGTGAATAATTGGGGTTATGGCCAATGTCAATTTGCATAGTTGTCCTCCGACTGCAAGTTTAGAAGCTTCTTCACGTGATGCTTATCGTGATTACTCTAAATACTTCCGACACAGCTAGTTACATATAAAGAGCAAAAAAAAAATATGAGCGTAGCTGATGTCTTGACAATTGGAGCACG
Organism: Eucalyptus camaldulensis; assembly: GCA_019915185.1. NCBI lineage: Eukaryota > Viridiplantae > Streptophyta > Magnoliopsida > Myrtales > Myrtaceae > Eucalyptus > Eucalyptus camaldulensis. Next base: position 21,042,398 of record JAHSVA010000005.1, read on the forward strand.
CATTGCTCCAGCCAAGCAAAGAAAAGAAACTAATCTCCAACTGGTGACAATTACACCTTTTTTGAGCCAAGAGCTACATCCCTTCCATTCTACGTATGACAATGGCGGTTGCACACCCAGCTCCTTTAGAAGCATAGAACGAATTCTCCCCGTTTCGAGGCTTCTTCGTTTTTTGCAAAGCTACCATTTACCGTTGTCTCAAAACATTTCCAAGCACACTCCATTTCGACAGGTATATCCTACAATCTTCAACTTCTAGTTGAACGCGAACATTATTAGAAGTCAAGGATTAATATTATTATTCCTGTAACACGCCCCACACCTGAAACTAGCCATTGCAAATCTCTCGTTGCCAGTGCACTTTTAGTCTAACTTGTTGATCAATGGCCCATAACATTGTCCACTGTCGCGACCTTTCTAGAGGAGGTTCACTTGGGGGAAAGCTAGTGGATTACTAAACGGGAATAAAGGTTCCTCTCACAAGGCCATCGCTCGTGTTTAGCGTGGGCCCTCTCAAGCCCTATCAATCGCAACTTGGTACTCAATTCAATATGTGATTAAACTTATCTGTTGGACCCACCGCTAGTCGATTATGAGTCGATTAGACATCCAAGTAAAATGTAGGATGGGTATGGGGATTGGCTACGCTAAATTAATCTAATGCCCTTTGGGTACATTTTCTCTTTATTTCGAAAATGTTTTACATGTAGTCATTTTCCATTTTTACCCTATGCCACTAACATGTGAGGGGTGATCACACAAGTGTGCACTCAAGAAAATAACACCCATAATCAATACAGTAAATAGATTATAGAAAAATTTAAGGACCTTTATGCGCTAAGCAAATGTATCCCTATCCATTGCCACAAGGTTTTGGCAAACTGTTACTTTAGAAAGATATGCAAACGTAATGTATGAATGTTATGTATGATATAATGATTAGCTAATATGTGATCTATATGAGACTCTATAATTCTAATTTTTGATAATTCTTCTTTATTATCTGGTAGAAGACAAATGGCCTTAAAGGTCTATAAATTAAATTACTCCTATCCCTGCATTTATATGGTAGGTGAGGATGCAATCTAAATCCCTGGTGGGAGATGATAATTAACATGTATGAATGATTTAAAGGAAACCACGAATTTATTCTAAAATACAAACTATTAGAACTCGTTACACAATTCGAGCGATGAATATTATTTTCCTTTTAATTTCATTTCTATAATGGTTGGTTTGATTTAGTTTCCATTTTGAGTTCATGTAAACAATTGATGGGATGGATGCTTCATCTTATTCAACGAACTTACTTTGGAATTAGTCATATATAATGGTGAATGATGGATTTTTCTTACATTGTTCTGTTCTTTGAATCCGCTACATGCAAGAAATCATAAGGAAGTACCACGGCCATAAGGAGACTCAACCTATGGAGCGCAACAAATTAGTGTATTTGCATGGGAATGTCTCGCTCTCCCTAATGAATTTTATGGAAAAGACAATGGCTAATCATCTTTGTATGTTGCCAAACATTGTTTTGCAGGAACAACTTTAGAATGAGCTGAGGAGAATACGAAAGGAAATGTGTTACCTTCAACTGAGCGTGTAGTGATACACCGCCGGTGATTTGACCAACATGCGACTCGAGGACTTTGATCAGATGGAGAAGCAACTTGAGTGCTCCATCAACAAGGTCCGCGCAAGGGAGGTAATGGTTCTTTGTAATGAAAAATATTGTCGCGTGATTTTTCTAATGTAACCATTGTTTTTGTAAATTAAAAGCTATAGCATGTGCCAAGTATATTGTACCGCCTTTAATATTAATTATAGTATTCAGAAGATTTTTCTAGATGCTGAAGGAGAACATGTCAGCGATTAACATTCGGAGGAAGAACGTCATGGTTAAAGTTCGAAAGAACTCGAGGAAAAAAAATCAAAGCCAGAAGGGTAGCATAATAACTGAAAACTACATGTATTGTATTTAGATTATTCTAAATGCATAATTTTTCCAGTATGTCATGACACGCACAACACTATCATGAATGAATATACAGTCTCCTCTTTTTTCATTTAATCAGCATAAGCTAATCACTTGACGGGTTATAAGTGCTTGTTTATGAAATGCTATCAACTTAATCAGTTCGTGCAATCCACTTATGATGCGGGAAAAGTACCAAAAAAGTCATAAACCTCTTGCATTGGTACCAATTCAGTCATAAACTTTTCAATTGGACCAATTCAGTCCTAAACATTTTAATATTTGTACCAATTTAGTCCATCCGGTCAATTTTGGCCGACCGGTGTTGACATGGACGTCAGCCGGTGGCCGGACGCGGCAATTTTTTAATTATTTTTTCGGATTTTTTTAATGATTTTTTAATGATTTTTTATTAATTTTTTCCTCTTTTCTTTTCTTTTCTGCTTTCTTCTTTGTGGTTGCCGGCGAGGGCCGTGGCCCTCGCCCGGCCTCTCCCAGAGCCGCCGGCCGCCGGCGAGGCGGCTTCGCTCGGATCTAGGCAAGGCCAGCCTCGCCCGCGGCTGGCGAGGCCATGGCGGCCATCGCCAGGGCATAGGCGAGGGCCGCGAAGCCCTCCACAGCCGCCGGCGAGGGTCGCGACCCTCGCTCGGCCTCGCCCTGGCTTGCCGCTGAGTCCCCGGCGCCTCCTCCACTTTCGACTCCGGAGCTTCTCGACCTTGTCATCGCCGCCCTCACCTCCACTAGATCCCAATTCGAGGCCTTAGTCCCCCACCTCCCGCGACTCACGCCGCCGCTCCTCCGCCCGATATTCGCCTCCGAAACCCTAGCCCACTGCCCCAACACCCTCCTCTCCTCCTTCCGAGGCTAGCCTCGCCCGCAGCCTCGGGCGAGGTCGAGCGAGGGTCGTGACCCTCGCCGGCGGCTGGCGAGGCCTTCGCGGCCCTCGCCTCCGCCCTGGCGATGGCCGCCATGGCCTCGCCAGCCGCGGGCAAGGTTGGCCTCGCCCAGATCCGAGCGAAGCCGCCTCGCCGGCGGCAGGCGAGGGCTTCGCAGCCCTCGCCGGCAACCAAGAAGAAGAAAGCAGAAAAAAAAAAAGAGGAAAAAAATTAATAAAAAATAATAAAAAAATTCGAAAAAATCATTAAAAAAATCATAAAAATTGTCACGTCAGCGTCCGGCCACCGGCCGACGTCCACGTCAGCGCCAACTAGCCAAAATTGGCCGGATGAACTGAATTGGTACCAATATTAAAAGGTTTAGGACTAAATTAGTCCAATTGAAAAGTTTAGGACTGAATTGGTACCAATGCAAGAGGTTTATGACTTTTTTGGTACTTTTTCCCTTATGATGTTGTTCAAATTGTTGATCCACCTATGCCAATCGAATTGTGTCCTTGATTTCCAAGTATTATTCAGTTTGAGCTAATGCAACAGCAAATAGACAATCTGCGGAGAAAGGTATGACTGCCCTCTCTCTTCCCAAGTAAATTTAAGTTTACATGCTTTTCTTTTTTGTTTTATATCAGGGAGGGATCAAAGTTTCATACATTTGTGACCATGGTTACAATGTCCAGGTGAAAATGCCGCATGACGAAAATGATCAAATATATCATTTGGTGAGTTAAAATGCCACTAGCAAAATACTTGCACAACTGCTATAAAATGGAACTTAAGTGAAAGACGTTTGGTTTAGTTGACTAACTTCCAAACTCTCTTATTACATGTCGCAAAAGCACCATCAATATATGTATTGAGCCGAAACCCTAGCTAGTCTGGCCTCTTCCCATTGCTAGTTAAGGGGGCAAAAGAGGAAAAAATGTCCTCAAAATTGTTTCACGTTTTGAAGTTAGTCAACCGAACTAAACATCTTTCACTTAAGTTCTATTGCATAGTAGTTGGGCAAGTATTTAGCTAGCGGCATTTTAACTCACCAGATGATATATTTGATCATTTTCATCATGTAGCATTTTCCCTTGGACATTGTAACCATGGTCACAAATGTATGAATCTTTGACCCCTTCTTGATATACAAGAAAAAAAGAAATGCATGTAAACTTAAATTTACTTGAGAAGAGAGAGGACAGTTATACCTTTCTCTGTAGATTGTTTATTTGCTGTTGCATAAGCTCAAACTAAGTAACACCTGGAAATCAGGGACACGGTTCGATTAGCATACATGGATCAACAATTTAAACAACATCATTAGTGGATCACATGGATTGATTAAGTTAATAGCATTTCATAAATAAGTACTTATAACCCTTCGAGTGATTGGCTTGTGTTGATTAAGAAATAAAAGACGTGATTGTAAATTCATTCACGATAGTGCGGTGTGTGCCATGACATAATGGAAAAATTGCGCGCTTTGAATAGCGGGCAAATCTAAATGCAAAAGCAGACAATTACATTTAGTTTTCAATCATTATGTTACCCTTTTGGCTTCGATTTTTTTTTTTATCAAGATCTTTCAAACGCTCTTCCTCCATACATTAATCGCCGACGTGTTCTCCTTTGGCGTCTAGAAAAATCTTCTAAATAGTATAATTAATGTGAAAGGCGGTATGGTGTGCTGAGCACATGCTGTTGCTTCTAACTGACAAAAACAGTTGTTTCGTTAGAAAAATCGCACGACAATATTCATCATTGCAAAGAACCATTACCTTCCTTTTGTGGACCTTGTTGATGGAGCACTCAAGTTGCTGCTCCATCTGATTGAAGGCCTCGAGTCGCATGTTGGTCAGATCACTGGCGGCTTATCGTTGCATGCTCAGTTGAAGGTTACGCGTTTCCCTTCGTATTATCCCCAACTAATTCTGAAGTTCTTCCTGCAAAACAGTGCTTGGTGATGTAGGAAGATGATTAGCCATTGTCTTTTGCATAACATTCTTTAGGGAGAGTGAGACATTCCCATGCAAATAAACCTATTCATTATGCTCCATAGTTTGAGTCCCCTTATGGCCGTGGTACTTCCTTATGATTTCTTGCATGTTGTGGATTCATATAATTGAACAGTGTAAAGCTTTAAGGGTGTTGAGATCTCCAAAATGATATATCGTACGAAAATAAAGCTTTTGGAACCCATTTGTCCCTGCAGATTTCCAATTATTGGAGGTTTTAAGGCAAAATATCGAAAATGAATTTTCTATAGAGCAAAAGGAAATTTTTTCTGACAAATCTCATTTCTCTGATTTCACCTGACTTTAAGGGTATTGTCATCACCAAAATGATAAATCTTATGGAAATAAAAAATTCCCTTTTGATCCTCCGACAATTGGAAATCTGCAGAAAATTCCATTTTGATATTTTGCCTAAAAACCTCCGACAGTTGGAAATCTGCAGGGACAAATGGGTTCCAAATTTTTTTATATCTGTATGATTTATCATTTTTTCATGTGGAAATCACAATACCTTTAAAGCCAGGTGAAATAAGAAAACCAAAATTTGTCAAAAAAAATTCCCTTTCGATATTTTGCCTAAAAACCTTCGACAGTTGGAAATCTGTAGGGACAAATGGGTTCCAAAAGCTTTATTTCCATATGATTGATCATTTTTGAGTTTACAACATTCTTAAAGTCAAGTGAAATTAAAGAACGGAGATTTGTTAGAAAAAATTCTCTTTTGCTCCATAGAATATTCCCTTTCGATATTTTGCCTTAAAACCTCCAACGGTTGGAATTCTGCAGGGATAAATGGGTTCCAAAAGCTTTATGACTGTATGATTTATCATATTGGAGATCACAACACCCTTAAATTCGAGTGAAATCAGAGAACGAAGATTTGTCAGAAAAAATTCCATTTTGCTCCACAGAAAATTCCCTTTCGATATTTTTCCTAAAAACCTCCGACAGTTGAAAATCTGCAAGGATAAATGGCTTCCAAAAGCTTTATTTATGTATGATTATCATTTCGGAGATCACAACACCCTTAAAGTAAGCTTTTGGAACTCATTCGTCCCTACAGATTTCCAACTATCGAAAGATTTGTCTGAAAAAAAAAATTCCCTTTTGCTCAATAGAAAATTCTTTTTTGATATTTTTCCTAAAAACCTTCGACAGTTGGAAATATGCAGGGACAAATGAGTTCCAAAAGCTTTATTTCTATACGATTTATCATTTTGGAGATAAAAATACCCTTAAAGTCATGTGGAATTGGAGAACGAAGATTTATCAGAAAAAATTTCCTTTTATTCCATAGAAAATTCTATTTCGATATTTTGCCTAAAAACCTCTGACAGTTGGAAATCTGCTATGACAAATGGGTTCCAAAAGCTTTATTTCCCACGATTTATCATTTTGGAGATCACAACACTCTTAAAGTTAGGTAAAATCAAAGAATGAAGATTTGTCAGAAAAAATTCCCTTTTGCTCCATAGAAAATTCATTTTCGATATTTTGCCTAAAAAACTCCGACAATTGGAAATTTGCTAGGACAAATTGGTTCTGAAAGCTTTATTTCAGTATGATTTTATCATTTTGGAGATTACAACACATTTAAAGTCATGTGAAATCAGAGAACGTAGATTTGTTCGAAAAAATTCCCTCTTGCTCCCTAGAAAATTTCCTTTCGATATTTTGCATTAAAACCTCTGACAGTTGGAAATCTGCAGGGACAAATGGGTTCCAAAAGTTTTATTTTCGTATGTTTATCATTTTGGAGATTACAACACCCTTAAAGTTAGGTGAAATAAGAGAATGAAGTTTTGTAAAAAGAAAAATTCCCTTATGCTCCATAGAAAATTCTCTTTTGATATTTTGCCTAAAAACCTCCGACAGTTGGAAATTTGCAGGGACAAATGGGTTCACTTTGGAGATTACAACACCCTTAAAGTCAGGTGAAATCAGAGAATGAAGATTTGTTAGAAAAAAATTCCCTTTTGCGCCATTGAAAATTCTCTTGTGATATTTTGCCTAAAAAACTCCTACAATTAAAAATCTGCCGAGACAAATGGGTTCCAAAAGCTTTCTTTCCGTACGATTTATCATTTTGGCTCCATAGCTTGATCAATCGTACCATAATTTTCATTCTCTGATTTAACCTGATTTTAAGGTTGTTATTATCTCTAAAATGATAAATCGTACGGAAATAAAACAGTTGTTGTCATTTTGATATCATTATTACAGTTTTAAGAAACTCATTTCTTAGTTCGGATTTTGTTGGGATAATGTGAATAAAACAATTGTTGTCAATGATCCAATTATATTAGAATCTCACATCAAGGTATCTTTTTAACTTTTTGATCATTTTGATATCATTATAGATGTAAATTTTAAAATGTATGATTATGTTGCTAAAATGTCATTATTGTGAAAATTGTAGGATAATGTCGATTGGGCAAAATTCTAGAATGATGGATTTCCTTAGTATCCCGAGTTATGTATTGTATTTAGTGGGACATATGCTGGTGGGGATCACGCCACAGGAAATGCTAAAGATTTGACGGTGTCGGAGAAAGATGACAATGGTGATGGCAATGTAGGCGGTTGTTGACACCTAATTTTGGCAATCTTAGGGAAATAAAATAAAAATCGCAAATAAAAGGAAAATAGGAGAAAATCAATCTGATTGATTATGCATGGAAGTTAGGAATTCTAATGAATATTCAAATCTTAGTAAACGTAGAACAAATTTTCGATCAAGGATATCGGGCGAATAAAAAAGGCAAGAAATTTGATAGAAGGTAAGGAATCTAAGCATTTAAGGAAAAATCAAGCTGATCGCGAAATCAGACTTTGATTGCATACCATGAATTAAGGCAACAGAGAAAGGAAGCTTGAAAGTTACCATGAGTTGGGGTTTTCGGAATCACCATAAAAGAGAGAAAAATTCGTGCAAGAGGGAGCTTTTTCTCGGTTTATTGATCAAGAACTTGAAGCATAAAAGAGAAAATTTCTCTTTCGTCGTAAGAAAAAAAGTCAGCAAAAGCAACAGGGACTGCATAGAAGAGACAGAGGGGACGTGCGGTAGACAGCAGAGAGAGAAGACGTGAGGTAGACGTGAGGTAGACGTGAGGTGAGAGAGGAAAAAAAGAAGAAGAAAAACAAAACAGTGCACTGTTCTTCTCCTTCGTGCAGCTCCCTCTTCGCCGTCCACCTCCGCTGGTCCCCGCGCCTTTGCGCCTCAGCCCACTCGACGCCTGCGCTACCGTCGCGCGCCTCTGCCCGCTGGTCCGCGATCCTGAGCCGGTCCCGACGCCTCCGCCTGCTGCAGCCACGACCCAGCACCTCTGCCTGCGCCTCCGCCGCGCCTGCAACCCGCAGATCCCGTGACCCGCCTGCTGCTCGCGCCTCCGCCGCTGTCGCCCATGTCGCCGCGTCTGCCAGCCTCCGTTCGAAGCCCCGTGCCGACGTCTCTTCTGCCCGTCGCCAGCGAACCTCTGCCCGACGCCACAGGAGCTCGTGCTGCCGCTCCGCTGCCCCTCCGGACGCCGCATCGCCGCTCTGCTCCCGCAGCCAGCCCCTGCTCCACCAGCGCCCGACGTCCGCGACGCCGCTGCAACCGAGCGCCAACCTCTGCCCAGCGCTTGTCGCGACCTGCAGTGCCGGACGCCAGAAGCCCCGACGCCGACGCCCCTGTTCCGCCTCCGCCCAAGCCGGACCGCTGCCCTTCCCACCCGACGACCCTGCGGAGCCTCCGTCCGATGACGCGCCGCTGTCCCTTCTCCGCCTGACGCCGTCGCCGTGCCCGCGTCACCCCCGCGCCTGACCGACCCGCTCCGCCGCGCAGCTGACCGCGCCGGACGCCATACCTCCGCCGGTCCCCTCGCCGGAGCTCCGACGCCGGCCAACCTCTGCCCGGCGCCACCCACCGCCGCTGCTGCCCCTTTCCAAGTCTCCCTCTAGGTGGTTTTTGTTATTTTTATTTTTTATTTATTTTATGCTATTTTAGTTTATTTTTTTTAAGTTCCGTTATTATTGTACAAATTGGAACATTGGAAGTTGATTTTCGAATATTGTAGGCATTACCCGAAAGGTTTTGTCCAAAATTATTGTAATTATTAATATGATTAGTAAGACGTTGGATCATTTTTTTTTAATTATATTAATTTTTTGGGCATTTTGATATTGTTTTGATTATTAAGTCATTATAATTATAAATTTAGTCCGTAAAACTTCGGATCAAATTTTTAATTATTTCGAATTCTTTTATATGTTGTGATATTCAAGGTTACAATAGTCGTTAATTTGATCCGTAAGACAACAGATTATTTTCTCGATTATTTTAATCCTTTATTTGATGAATATCTTGATTAGTTTAGATATAATATTTATCTGATAATTGTTCGTCTTGAAAAACACTAAAAAAAAAATAAAAAAATTAAATCTTGCATCGTAGTGTATTGGTCTAATAAAGTAAGATTGCATTTTCAAGATTGTACCTTTAGATAATTTTTGGAATAGAGTAGGATTGAATTATATATATATATATATATATATATATATATATATATATATATAGGCTTTTAAATAATATTTGCACATTTTGATAATCTCATTTTTCTTTAAAAGAAAATAATTTTCTAAAGTAGGATAGGGTTTAAGTCAAATTAATCCCTAAACTAAATTGGATGACCTTTCATTTTAGATAGTTTAATTAGGTTTTTCTTTATTAATTTCGAATTTTAATAAAAAATACAAAAATATTAGGTGCATGTCAATTAGTTTCCATGTTAGGTTCATTTAATTAGAAATAGCTTGTTAATAGAATTAGGTTATATATGTTTTAATTTTGAGATAAAAGAAAACCCCAAAAAATAATTGCTTGCTTTGTGTGTTTAATTCTTTTGATGCAATTTGTTTGATTCATTGATTGTTTAATAATGTTTGAGCATCTGTGTAATCACTTTATTGCATGATAGTAATTTATGTTAAAATAAATCCAAGCTGTTTGCAAAAAATACATTTTTGAAAATAAAAAGATTGGTATTGAAAGGGCATTAGAGAAATCTAATGTAACCAAGTTCCTATCTTCAAAGTCTCTAGTTCGTAATAGTAAAATAATTCTCTAATTATTTTACTTAGGTGTCTAATCGACTTATCATAAACTGATTAGTGGCGACTCCTAGATAAAATTCATTCGCATGTTAAAAAATAGAAACTTAAGTCGCGAATTGGTATGGGCTTGAGAGGACCGAACTAAGTTTAAAACTTAACAGTCCACTAGCCTAATTCTAAGTGTTGTACCCGAAATTTAGGTCGTGACAGCGGTGACATTGGTGGTGGCAATGCAGATGATTTCAGTGAACGCTATATGGATGAGAGAGTCTTTACATCTAACAATGCTGTAACTTCAGTTCATGAAAAGCACAAATTGGATATGACTCCAAATAATAAAAGGAGAAGAAAGAGTAACTAATCCGATATTGCTCACACTTGCAAAGCCAGTCAAGATCTTTTAAAAGTTAGGGCAAGTCAATTTGTTAGTGGTTTTACGACCTCAGGGGTTACACCACCACCTGTAGACTCTTTTTCCATATCATTGTGATTGATGTCTTAGTTAGTATGCATAAGCTAGAGCAAGATCTTTACAATAAAGTAATGGAACGAGCATGCGTTAGTGCCCCATGGAGGGAGGCTTTCATCAAATCCCCACCTGAAAGGATAAATGAACTTCTTTAATGTTTTTTGTAGATGGTTAGATTGCATGAGGTTTCATTAGACTGTATAACTTATGTTATCGATTAATATTTAATTTTTAAAGATATTAGTGTTGAGACTCTTGTATTTATATGTATTGGCATCTTTTATTGAGACTTTATAACTTATGTTATTGATTGTTATTGAATATGTTTTCAAAATTTATATTAATGTTTTTATATTTGTGTGATAGTATAGGTACTATGGAAGGATGATCAAATATTGTGTTTAATCAGCAAATAAAACTAGTTGAACAATTCTTGAATGATGGTGATCTTGACATATTGATAGAGTGGTTGTGTATAGTTGCGATGGACAGTGCATACTAAAGAATCTATTAGGGACAGTAAATTATCAAGATCTGAATGGATAATGAAGATTATTTATGGACATTCAGATAAAATATATGAAATCTTTATGATGGAGAGACATGTTTTTCTGAACCTATGTGATTTAATAAGGGTAAGAAGTTGGTTAAAAGATAGTCATTATGTTCGAATAGATGAACGAGTTGGAATTTTCTTATCTTTGATTAGTCACAATAGCTCAAATAGAGATTTATGTGAGAGATTCCAACGTTCAGGAGAAACGATTAGCAAGTATTTCAACATAGTGTTGAAAGCAATTCTCAAACTTTCAAAAGAAATAATCAGACCACCATCCTTTGATGTCGTCCCACAATAAATTCTTATGGATCCTAGTTATAAACACTACTTCAAGGTATGATTTTTATATTGATTTTATACCGTCAAATATATATAGTTGATAAACCATCGGTCGTGGTGGCTCCGCTGGATAAGAGCTTCAGTGATCTTTCCCCAAAGGTGAGGGGTTCAAAACCCAGTGGAGGCATTTGGTGTCTTAAGTGTGGCGTCGGGGTGGTGGGTCCTCCGCTAGTGTCACCCTAGGGTTTGCTCGCCGGCTACTGACTGTACAGGGTTTCCTGGGTCATCTATATATATATATATATATTGGGTTTTAAATTGACAGGGCTGTGTAAGTGTTATGGATAACACCCATATAAATGTTATTGTTCCTATGTCTCAGTAGATTTCATTTAGAGGCAAAAAAATGGATTATCACTTAGAATGTGCTGTGTGTTTTCTCATTTAATATGAAATTTACTTTCATGTATGCTAGATGGAAAGGATCTGCTAACGATTGTCGAGTGCTTTCGGTAGCACTCGAAACTCCTTGACTGCAATTTCCCTAACCACTACCTGGTATTTACTTTGTTTATAAAGACAAATTTTCTTTATGATTATATTATGGTTGAATATTACAACAAATATATATATATATATTATAAGAAAATATTACGTGGTAGATTCTGGTTATGCAGCACTTCCGAGATTTTTAACTCCATTTAAAGGCGAACGGTATCATCTTAACAATTATAGAGGGAATGGGAAACGGCCAAGAACACTGTTCACTAAGAAATGTAATTGAGAAATCATTTGGGGCATTAAAGAATCATTTCACAATTTTGAGACATGCTTCCATTTACAATTCGGAAGCAATCACTTGTTGTAATTATATGTTGTGCTCTCCATAATTACGTTTGTGATCAAGATAGGATGGACATAAACTTTTCCCTATATGGAGATCCGGAATATCTATTCAAATCTAGAGAAGTGGAGGTTGCAGATGATACATTGCATGAGTAGGCACCTGGGATAATATATGTTTAGGGTAAGTATTACAATTAAAATGGCAAGGACCACCCCTCAAGGTGGCATCGCTGGAGCGAGCGCTCAAGGTGGCATCGCTGGAGCGAGCGCTCTTCCTCTCGCAAAATGTCGAGTGTTCGAATCCCGGGCGTTGTTGAATGCCTTGCCTAGGGGCACGTGGTGGTGGTTTCCACGTGTCCTCCCTAGGGTTTACCCACTGCTAACGGTGTACAGGGTTCCTTGGGTCACAAAAAAAAATAAAAAATAGAAAAAAAATGGCAAGGGATCACAATATGCCTGAGATTTCATGACTTTGTGTTTCCGACTTTTGTAATATTGTTTTAAAGTAATAACTTATCAAAGTCAATGTGATGAAGTTGAACAATGAACTATATTACTTCATTCTTGTGATGTAATGTATGAAAGGGTCAATGTAGAGATCTATAAGATACTCTTCTTTTTGCTAGCTCTTATTGTATGAACTTTACTTACAAAATTTTCTTCCAAGTATGTATATATGACCATGTTCATAATGTTTTTCTTCACTCACCATGAACAAAATTAAATTGGTAAGTATTCCATGAGAATGAGAATTCAATACCAAGTTTACACTTCATAAAAAAAAAAAAAACACTTGAGAAAAATTTAGAATATAAATTTTGTACAGTTACTAAACATATTTCTATTTTTTTTTCTATTTTAGGAATATAAATTTTGTGCAATTATCAAACGCATTTTTTTGCTAAAAAATTATTCTCGGGAATAGAAATAGAAAAAAAAACTATTTTTGATAAAAAATTGTTCCCCGAAACAAAATGGTTACCAAACGTGCCCTAAGAGTCTGTTTGGTAATGCTTCAATTCTGGGAAACAATTTTTTTTTTCAGAAATAGTTTTTTTTTTCTATTTTTATTCCCGGGAATAATTCCTGAATAAAATAAGACATAGTAACTACAAAAAATTTATATTATTGGAATAGAAAAAGAATAGGAATGCATTTGGTACGATCTACAAATTTTTGTATTTTTTCGTTTTTTCTTCTTATTCACGAACGGTTGACAGCCGACTGCTGCCCGCTACCGCCCGACCGCTGCCCGTCACCTATTGCCGCCACCTGCTGCCGCCCGACCACCGCCCACAGCCCATTGGCCGCCACCGCCGACCGTTGGCCATTTGGACAGAACTTCGTGTTCCTCACGGACCATATGGTAGACCAGTCTAGAAATCGACAGTGTGGACTTTCGTCGTTCTTTCATCCTTCCACCATGGGTTGGTCCTCCCTTAAATATTCCGACGGACCCCTTGTCTTACAAGTAGTACTGTCACATGTTTGTTTTATTATGGGAAGAAAATTACCGGGCTTTCGATGCCATCATACCCACCTTCCAATCTCTCTCCCCGACAAAAAGTCGTCATCTGTTTCGGAGGCCACGACTTCTTGCAACGTCCATAGCAGTCAGATTGCGAACTACTCAGTAGCATCAGTCCGATTTGTTTATTCAGAGTCATCGCGACCGCAAATGCAATATGAAATCGAAGTTCTCTCTTGTTGGGGAGAACCCGGGTACAACAATTCACCACGGCCAAACTCAATCCAGGATCAATTTCTCCCCCGAAGCTAAATCAATTAAAATTTTCTTAACCCCCAGCAACAACCAGCAATGTATAGCCTCACAAAATGCAAATATAATGCCGAAATGATAAGTAGACAAAGCAAATAACGACAACAAGGATTTAACGTGGAAAACCCGATGCGGGAAAAACCACGGACCGCCCAAAAACATCCACTAATCACCAAGAATAGCAGGATACACAAAGTACTATTCTCTAGTCACACACTAGAGTCTCAACATTAACATTACAATCATCTTCTTCTCACCACATAGGTAGACAAACAAGTTTGGAGCAAGAAAACCTTAACCGCAACTGGAGAATTTGGAGACGGTTCTCGACGAACAAAAACCATCAACTCGTAGCCCTCGATCTCACGAACAACATACTGAAATTTGAGCCGATTCCGACAATATTTAGCCTTCGAATCAAAGCCGCAAAGTTGCAGCGCTCTTCCTCTCTTCTCTTTCTCCTTTGCTGCAGTTTTCTTTTCTGATTTTTCTCTCTCCTCTCTTTTGACACACACCACGTACGATAACTCCCCTTCTTTTTATTCTTTTTCTTTTCTTTTGTTCTTTTTTTTTTAATGCTGGCTGGGCCCCACATGAAGGTGGACCCAGCCAACAAATCTCCCCCTCCACCTCATGTGGGAAGATTTGTCATGCCCGCTTTTTTTCTACAAGCATCAAGCTTCATCACGGGCAAGGCTTTGGTCATCATGTCGGACTTATTGTTGTCGGTATGAACTTTCTCAAGTAGGAAGAGCTTCCCTTCTAGCTTTTCTCGGATCCAATGATACTTCACATCAACATGCTTTGATCTTGAATGAAACACTGGATTCTTGCTAAGATGGATGGCACTCATGCTATCGCAATATAGAACAAACTTCTCTTGCTTCAAGCCCAACTCTTGTAGGAATTTTTGCATCCACAAAAGTTCTTTACCTCCTTCGGTAATAGCAATATACTCCGCTTCAGTTGTAGACAAAGCGGTACATTTTTGCAATCTCGATTGCCATGAAACAGCTCCCCTTGCAAAGATTATTATAAAACCTGATGTGGATTTTCGGGAATCAACATCACCGGCATAATCCGCATCCGAGAAGCCACTCAACTCAGGTTTTGCATTTCCATAGCACAAGCAAAGTGTAGAAGTGTCTCTAAGATATCTCAAAATCCATTTAACAACGGTCCAATGCTCCTTACCTGGATTAGAGAGAAATCTACTCACAACACCAACTGCATGAGAAATATCCGGTCTTGTACAAACCATGGCGTACATCAAACTACCCACGGCCGATGCATAAGGAATTTTCATCATCTCAACCTTCTCTTTCTCACTTGAAGGACACTCATTACTACTCAACTTGAAATGGCCTGCAAGTGGAGTACTCACCGGTTTACATGTGCTCATGTTGAATCTTTCAAGCACCTTCTCAATATACTTCTCTTGAGATAACCACAATTTCTTATTCTTCCTATCACGAGTAATTCTCATGCCTAAGATTTGCTTAGCCGGGCCTAGTTCTTTCATTGCAAAAGCTTTACTCAACTCATTTTTCAAACTCTTGATTTTCTTGGCATCATGCCCAACAATCAACATATCGTCCACATAAAGTAGGAGAATAAGAAAATCATTATCTGAGAATCTTTTCATAAAAACACAAGAATCGGAATTTGTCTTACCGTATCCTTGTTCTTCCATGAATGACTCAAACTTCATATACCATTGCCTAGGCGCTTGCTTGAGACCATATAAGCTTTTCCTCAATCTACATACAAGGTGCTCCTTGCCTTCAACTTCAAAACCTTCTGGTTGCTCCA
Source organism: Eucalyptus camaldulensis (assembly GCA_019915185.1). Lineage (NCBI taxonomy): Eukaryota > Viridiplantae > Streptophyta > Magnoliopsida > Myrtales > Myrtaceae > Eucalyptus > Eucalyptus camaldulensis. The sequence goes on from JAHSVA010000005.1 coordinate 21,058,111, forward strand.
TATATATCTCCTCTTCTAGGTCTCCATGAAGAAAAGCCGTCTTTACATCAAGTTGTTCAATTTCTAAATTTAAACTGGCGGCCAACCCAAGAACAACTCGAATAGAAGACATCTTTACAACCGGTGAAAAAATCTCTTCAAAGTCTACGCTCTTCTTTTGACGAAAGCCCTTCACAACAAGTCTAGCCTTATATCGTGGTTGTAAACTATTTTCTTCCATCTTCAACTTATACACCCACTTATTTGTGAGTGTTCTCTTACCCTGAGGCAACCTCACCAATTCAAATGTGTGGTTCTCATGCAAGGATTTAAGCTCCTCTTGCATGGCTTCATGCCACTCATTCTTTCTTTCACATGATATAGCTTCTTCATAAGTTTCTGGCTCTCCTGCATCAGTGAGTAACACATACTCATGTGGCAAATATTTTTTAGAAGGCCTACGCTCTCTTTTAGATCTTCTAACTTGAGGTATGATAGATTGCTCTTCCTCAGCTATTTCACCTGTATCAGCTGAAGAATCAATATTATGTGAGGACTCACCATCTTCATAATTTCCTTGCACTTCTCCTCCATGATTTCTGTCAACATTAGAATGATTTGGGTTGAAACTAATTGAACGTTGAGCTGTATTCTTTGGTCTCTCCACCTTGTCAATGTCTTCAATAGTTTGATACTCACAAAACACCACATCTCGGCTTCTAATGACCTTCTTTGCAACTGGATCCCATAACCTATAGCCAAACTCTTCATGTCCATAACCTAAGAAGATACACTGTTTAGACTTGTCATCAAGCTTGGATCTTTCATCTCTTGGAACATGCACAAATGCCCAACAACCGAACACTTTTAGATGGCTGTAGGAAACATCTTTGCTACTCCAAACTCTTTGCGGAACATCCCTCTTAAGAGGAACTGATGGAGAAAGATTTATCAAGTCTACTGCTGTTCTCATCGCTTCACCCCAAAATGACTTAGGCAACTTCGCATGAGAAAGCATACACTGAATCCGATCATTAATTGTTCGATTCATTCTCTCTGCCACTCCATTATGCTGTGGTGTTTTTGGAACAGTCTTCTCAAGCTTGATACCATAATCCTTGCAATAGTGTTCAAATGGGCCTCTATATTCACCACCGTTGTCAGCTCGAACACATTTCAACTTCTTCCCGGTTTCTCTTTCCACATTGACATGAAATTGCTTGAAAGCCTCAAGTACCTGATTTTTAGATTTCAAAGCAATAGCCCACACTTTTCTAGAACAGTCATCAATAAATGTCACAAAGTATAATGCACCTCCAAGAGTTCTAGCATCCATGCAACAAACATCAGTGTGAACTAAATCAAGTACATTTAATTTCCTGTGTGGAGAGGAACTCTGAAATGAGAATCTATGTTGCTTACCAGTCAAACAATGAGTGCATTCCTTTAGATTTTTCTCTTTCAAAGGTAAAAGGTTCTTTCTAGCAAGAGTTTCAAGTCCTTTCTTGCTAAGATGACCCAACCTCATATGCCATAAATCAACCAAGGAATCCTCCACTGCATTTACCTCTTCTTTAATCAAGTCAGCTTGCATGGTGTAGAGAGAGCCTGTCTTCTTACCTTTTGCCACTACCATGGAACCTTTAGTCAACTTCCATTTGCCATCAAAGAATGAATTACAATAACCATCATCATCCAAGGCACCCATAGAGATCAAGTGAAGTCGAATATCCGGAACATGTCTCACATTTTTCAAAAGCAAATTACATCCGACATCGGTTTTCAAATAAACATCTCCCATACCAATAACCTTGGAAACATCACTATTTCCCATCCTTATGCAACCAAAGTCGCCACTGCGATAAGAAGCAAAGTAATCACGCCGTGAGGTGACATGAAAAGAAGCTGCGGAATCAACAACCCACATAGAGTCTTGGCATGTAAAATTCACATATCCGTCATCACATACAAACACAATATCGCCATCAGATGCAACCGCCGTTGTAGCTTGTTTCTCTTCTTTCTTTTGATCTCCATTTCTATCATGGAATCTATCTCTTTTTGGCAACCAACACTCTTTTGCATAATGTCCCATTTTGCCGCAATTATAACACTTGACACTTCTCCTCGGTCTTGATTTCGACCTTCCTCTTGACTTGCCCCGGGTATCATTTCTTTGAAATCTTCTTGATTGACTTCTCCCCCTGTTTTCTATAACAAGAGCATCCGATGTAGAGGCATAATTCAAGCCTTTTCTTCTTGTTTCTTCATTGAACAAGCTTTCTTTAACCATACTCATAGAAAGCACACCAAAAGGAGCCGAGTTATTTAATGCCACAACCAAGGTATCCCAACTATCAGGAAGAGTACCAAGTAATAAGCATGACTGCAATTCATCACCAAGATCAATCTCAAGATTTGTCAATTGATTTACAACATCTTGAAATTCACTCAAGTGTTCCGCCATGTTACTCCCCTCCTTGTATCTCAAATTCACAAGTCGCTTAACTAGAAGAGCTTTATTTTGTGGAGTTTTTCTCTCATAAAGATCTTGTAATTTCTTCCACAAAGTGTCCGCCCTCGTTTCTTGAGCAACATGATGAAAAACACTATCATCAATCCATTGTTGGATAAATCTAACTGTTTTCCGATTCATTCTCTCCCATTCTTTGTCTTCCTTATCTCCTTTGGCTTCATCACCCTCAATAGGATCAAATAAGTCTTTGCAATATAACACATCTTCCATCCGAGGCTTCCAAATAGAATAAATCGAGGCATTTAACTTAAACATGGTGCTGCTGGTTTCTTCCATTTAACACTAAAATTCAACCGTGCTCTGATACCACTTGTTGGGGGGAACCCGGGTACAACAATTCACCACGGCCAAACTCAATCCAGGATCAATTTCTCCCCCGAAGCTAAATCAATTAAAATTTTCTTAACCCCCAGCAACAACCAGCAATGTATAGCCTCACAAAATGCAAATATAATGCCGAAATGATAAGTAGACAAAGCAAATAACGACACCAAGGATTTAACGTGGAAAACCCGATGCGGGAAAAACCACGGACCGCCCAAAAACATCCACTAATCACCAAGAATAGCAGGATACACAAAGTACTATTCTCTAGTCACACACTAGAGTCTCAACATCAACATTACAATCATCTTCTTCTCACCACATAGGTAGACAAACAAGTTTGGAGCAAGAAAACCTTAACCGCAACTGGAGAATTTGGAGACGGTTCTCGACGAACAAAAACCATCAACTCGTAGCCCTCGATCTCACGAACAACATACTGAAATTTGAGCCGATTCCGACAATATTTAGCCTTCGAATCAAAGCCGCAAAGTTGCAGCGCTCTTCCTCTCTTCTCTTTCTCCTTTGCTGCAGTTTTCTTTTCTGATTTTTCTCTCTCCTCTCTTTTGACACACACCACGTACGATAACTCCCCTTCTTTTTATTCTTTTTCTTTTCTTTTGTTCTTTTTTTTTAATGCTGGCTGGGCCCCACATGAAGGTGGACCCAGCCAACATCTCTCTCACCTTGAAGTCCTCTTTGCCTCATGAACAGGGCTCAGGGCTCTATTGGATTCGTCCTTAAGTCCAAGACATTCATCAATCGTAGGACTCATGTGGAGCAGAAATTTTTGAAATCTGCACCATTCGTTTGACGTTGTTAGATAAAGATTCTTCTGGATTTTTATAGCCCTTGTAACTGCATCCTTCTTCAGCTAATTGCTAAGCAGACTTTGAGTTTGAGCCATGTTCTTCAAGATTCTGGCCGTGCTCTCTCTGCTACCAGTTTTGGCTTACGCTCAAGAGACCAATTTTGTTTACAACGGTTTCCGATCGGCCAATCTGAGCCTCGATGGGATTGCCGCGGCCACCTCCAATGGCCTCCTGAAGCTGACCAACGACACCAAACTGCAGAAGGGCCACGCCTTCCATCCCGACCCTGTCCAGTTCAAGAACTCGCCAAATGGCTCCGTCTATTCCTTCTCCACCGCTTTCGTCTTCGCAATTCAACCTCTGTATGCCAATCTAAGCAGCGATGGGATCGCCTTCGTGATCGCGCCCCAGAGAGGCCTCCCTGGGTCCCGGCCAAGCCAATACCTTGGCATGTTCAACGAAACTGACAACGGCAACTCCAATCATGTGTTTGGGGTGGAACTCGACACGATCCAAAACGCAGACTTTAAAGACATCAACGATAATCATGTCGGAATCGACTTGAATGGGTTGACATCAGCATACTCAACTCAGGCGGGGTATTATGCAGATGGTGGTGAGTTCAAGAACTTGACTCTAATCAGTGGTAAAGAAATGCAAGTTTGGGTGGACTACGATGGAACTGTAAAGCAGATCAATGTCACATTGGCTCCAATCAATGTGCAAAAACCGCAGACTCCCCTTTTGTCTCGTAGGCAGGATCTCTCGTCAATCATCAACCAGAGCATGTATGTCGGCTTCTCATCATCGACCGGTCCAATCCCAACTTCTCACTATGTTCTAGGTTGGAGCTTCAGGGTAAATGGAGAGGCTCAGGCACTTGCCCTGTCCCAACTTCCTAAACTTCCTAAACTTCCTCGGATCGGTAAGAAGGAGACGTCGAAAGTACTGACTATAGGGCTCCCGCTGATGGTTCTTTTCGTTGTATCGATGATGATCTTGAGCGTGGTTTACGTGATAAGAAGGAAAAGGAGATTCGCTGAGGTCCTCGAAGAGTGGGAGAGGGACTACGGCCCGCACCGGTTCAAGTTCAAAGACCTTTATATTGCGACAAAAGGATTCCGGGAGCAAGAGCTATTAGGGACAGGAGGGTTTGGTCGGGTCTATAGAGGAATCTTACCCGCATCGAAGATAGAGATTGCGGTGAAGAGGGTCTCACACGAGTCGAGACAAGGCATGAGAGAGTTCATAGCGGAGATCGTCAGCATTGGCCGGCTCCGTCACCGCAACATAGTTTCGCTCCTCGGTTACTGCCGTCGGAAAGGGGAGTTGCTCTTGGTTTACGACTACATGCCCAATGGGAGCCTCGACAAATACCTCCATAACCAACCAAAGGTGACCCTCAATTGGAGGCAAAGATTCAGGGTGATCAAAGGAGTGGCATCTGGGCTGCTTTATCTGCACGAAGGGTGGGATCAAGTGGTGATCCACAGGGATATAAAGGCGAGTAACATCTTGCTAGATGCTGAATTAAATGGAAGACTTGGAGATTTCGGGCTTGCGAGACTATACGACCATGGAACCGACCCTCAAACGACTCACGTGGTAGGAACGCTCGGTTATCTCGCCCCTGAGCACACGCTAAGAGGCAAGGCCACTAGGAACACCGATGTGTATGCGTTTGGAGCGTTTTTGCTCGAGGTAGCCTGCGGGAGAAGGCCGATAGAGCTTCGGGACCCGGACGACGTGATATTAGTGGAGTGGGTATTTTCTTGCTGGGACAGAGGTGCTATTCTCGAGGCTAGAGATCCGAGGTTGGGGGCGGAATTTGTGGAAGAAGAGATGGAGTTGGTGCTGAAACTCGGGTTGATCTGTTCCCACTTTGACCCGTTGATGAGGCCGAGCATGCGTCAACTTTTGCAGTACTTGGAGGGTGATCTTCCGATGCCGGAACTGTTGTCCATGGGCCTTTCCTCAAGCGGGTTACTGTTCGCTCATCGCGAAGGTTTTGATGATTTGGCGAAGGCATTTACACAATCGTCTTCTGTCGTAGAATCCCATCTCTCGGGTGGACGATGAACCTCATGGTTTGGTTTCTAATTTAGTTCCATCCCCTGTACTTGGGGAAACATCCGGATGTCCAGTAGCATCTTTCTTCTCTTGTAGAAATAGATTAGATGTAAGATAAGATCATGTTCAGATCTAGAATTCGTAGGCTCCATGGGTCATTCTGGCCCTAGTTCGTGTAAGTATCAATAAAATACAATTGGAAAGATCTTTCAGTGAAGTTTCACTCTTTAGTTGAAGGTTTCGGCTAAATTTGGCCACAAATTTGTGAAAATTTGTCGACACAACACCAACTCGGACTCGCAGCGAAATAATGCGTGAACACTTCGTCGACGCAAGTCCCCACTTCGCATTCCACCCCTATATATAACCCTAGCCGAGTCCATACTCATCCCTCAATTTTTCTCCATCCGCATCTCCTTCTCCATATTCATCTCCTCTCGGTTAGCGTCTCCATCGTTTCTTCTGCAACTTCCCCCATGGCGGAGAAGCAAGCCCACCTCAATAGCGCCTACTATGGCCCTGCCGTGCCCCCCAAGCAGCACTCCTACCTCCGCCCCAGCCGCAGTGGGGGCTGTGCCTGTGGCTGCGGCTTCTGCCTTCTCAAGCTCATCTTCAACATCGTCCTCACCGTGGTCATCACCATCGGCCTCCTCGCCCTCCTCTTCTGGCTCATCTTCCCCCCCAACCTCGTCAAGTTCCACGTCACCAACACCGAGCTCACCCAGTTTAACTTCACTGCCACCAACACCCTCAGTTACAACCTCAAGCTCAACCTCACCATCCGGAACCCGAACTGCCGCATCGGGATCTACTACGACCGGATCGAGGTGCAGGCATTATATGGGGGCCAGCGCTTGGCCTCCGATTAACTGACCCCGTTCTATCAGGGCCAGAAGAACACAACGACGCTCAGCGCAGCATTCCAGGGCCAGCAGCTGGTGGTGCTTGGCACGAGCGAGCAATCCGATTTCAACTCTGAGAAGGCGACTGGTGTCTACGATATCGATATGAAGCTGTACCTGAGGGTGCGGTTCAAGCTTGGCAAGATCAAGACGTTCCGCATCAAGCCGAGGGTCAAGTGCGGGTTGAAGGTCCCTCTGAGCTTGTCGGGGTCAGCCACGGCCACCTTCCAGACCGAGAAGTGCAACATCGACTGGAGGATCTTTAGATGATCATTCTATGGGCGATGTATTGATTTTTCTTGGGGTCACTAGTTTTTGGTCATGTTGATACCATTGCTTTCGTTGTTCTTTCATTATGGCGCATTAGGACGTTTGTTATGGCTGTCGCCTCTAGGTTTCTGGTATATACAGATGCATACTTGTATCGATGTTCATGCTTTCGTAAATAAATAAGGAACTCGCGAAGTTCGATTTTTATAGCACTCGATTCAACTCGTTACGGTGCCATAATTTGCGAAATTGAATTTCGTCGTGCATTGCTTCTCATTCGTCAAGAGATAATGGCGTGGAATGTGGGAGTTGGTGGTGGGACTTCTTGGAGCGCCATTTGTCAATGATCTACATCACCGAATTGTCCATGGTTGTCTTGCCATCTACATAAGCCTGCGAGAATTACCATCAGATCAGCACATGAACAGAAGAAATGCTTCCTTTAAGTCCGTTCCGCAACACAGCCGCTATTTCATTAAAGAACAAAGAAACTGAGAAAGTGCAGTCTACCTTGTAAATGAAAGTCCTAAGCAATCCCAAGCAATCCCAAGGTACCGGTGAGGTGGCAATCAGTCCACTGAACAAGAAACAGCAAAAGGCAAGCAGCTGGGCTATAGGATAATCTTATCTGAAGACAGGCGCCATCGTATTCCTGAGGGTAATCTGAAGCTCTGAGGTTCAAACAGAAAGGATACAGAACCTTACAGTGGGAAGATGATTTCACACATCAAGTAACATTTACTAGCTTGCCAAACCATCTAACCTACTTCATTTCCAAAATTCATTGGGAGGCTGTACTAATAGGATTAATCTAATCAAGCAAGCACACTACTTCTGTTTCAAAAGAATATATGGTTCACGCGCTACTAATCCTGATGGTCTTATGACAGCAGCTGGATGGAATGAGAATTGGGAGACATTCAGCTTCCTCGCGGCTCACCCGGTCACCCTGTTGCATCCCTCCACCACATCGACTACACCGACCCAATCTTCCCCAACATGACCGGACCCGAGGCCTTGCGGAACCTACAAAACAAGGACCAAGGCCACTAGGCAACATTAGAAACAAGAAGTTTGAGCATACAATCAGTTCCTAAGCAGCCCCCACTTTGTCATCGGTACTAGTTGGCATGCTTGATGAGCATGGACAAATATATATAACAAATGTCCATTTTCCAATTTTTAATCAGTAAAAGAGCATTCTCATCCTATTTTCCAATTTTCAAAGGCAATATACCAACCTCCTTCCTTACATGTTCAAGCATCATTCACACTCAATAATCTCGTGAAAGCCAAATTGGACTTCACCAATAATGTGGTAGTATATACAAGAATAATCTTATATGTAAACCGTCTAGTTTGTGAACCTACAACCCGAAAAAAAATTTAAGACTCACCGCTAATAGATTGCACTAAAGAAAAAAGATAAATCTTTGTCACATTTACGATCATCTTGAAGTATCTTAAGTAGAGATATTATAGGATGAAAATTGTTAAATTATGTCTCAAATTTGAATCTTTATGGAACTCAATCCATTGGATAAATTTGGATAAATATCCAAAGTGTGATTGCACAAATAATCCAAGTTATGGATTTATTATGTAGAGGTTTATGATATTGGAGAATTTGTTATTTTTTTGGAGATAAATCTCAAGATTTCGTCCACAAGATTTATTTTTTCTTTTATCCAAGTTTGACCGGTTGACCAATAAGAAGTGGACGTCTCTCTTTATTTGTGAATATAAAAGTTGAATAAGAAACACAAATAAATGAGTACCCCTCCAAAAGCCGACAGTGTGGACTTTAAAAAGTTTCTTGAAGAAGCGCCGCACGAGAATACAACGTAAAGAAACCGCAAGCGCACGAGAAAAAGAAAAATGGACGTGTAGAGGCGTTCTTGATTTTGTCAGTCGTTCGAGTAAAGCTTTTGTTTGGACCTGAATGCATGGTGATTTTGTGCCATGAGTTATACATCAAATTGAAGTGTTTATTTGTAAATACTTTGGGTTTAGATTTAAATTTAGATACAAAAAACACTTGAGCATTTGAATAATTATAAATTCCGATTTTCCGATTATAGTAGATTATTTGCTGTCAGCACTCCCTATGGACGTAAGTATCAATATTCAGACCAAATTACCTAAATATAAGGTATTCTTATTATTCATTGTTTATTTTTTCGGTGAAGATTTCGTATTAACATAAATTATAAAATTCTATTATTTCCGCGTATTATATTTTCAATAGAAACCATCTAAAAAATCATGCAAAACGAAAACAGAAAATGGAAAGTAAACGTTGGAAGAAGAAAACATCACCACCTGACTTTCAGACAAAATTTACATTGGCTCTGGGCGACCAAATTTTGTGAACTTCCCTTTTATTTCACTCTATATTTGTCATTTGTTCCCTGGCATTCACCTCGGTTCAATCAAACTTTGTTGATGAAGATTGCAAGTTGAGATAATGGAGAGAATTTCTCACAATAAATGTTCGGTTCCATTATTCAAAAACTGAAAAGAAGAGCCCAACACCAAAGAACACCAACCGTGCCCATGGAAAACCTTCATCCCACACATAGCAGCAAAGACAGGGCAAGAAAAGAAAGCCCCAGACGCACCTTAAATGACGAAGTTTAGACAGTCAACAACCTCCTCTCGAGACTGAGTCTCGAGAGCAGCGCATAGTCATTCGAGCCCAATCGTTGATTGGCTCCGCAACATATAATGGTAGGACATGTGCCTTAGGCTCTGCTCCTGCCCCATCATGGCCAGATCTCTGCCCCCGTCCCTCCACCTCAGGTAGAAATGGCCCTCCCTCCTCCTCTGGTCAGACAACAAAGCACATTTATTACGGCCTTAATGTGCTTCGTCGATGATGGCGGTAGAACAGCCACTTGAAGAACATTGGAGCGGCAACAAGCGCGGAGAGAGAAGCGAGTGAGCACCAGAGCCGGTGTGCTTGCTTTGTCGACGGCGGTGAATGACCGCTCGACGAATGCCAGAATGAATGTTGGAGCAACAACAAATGCGGAGAGAGAAGTGTGCGAGTGTCGAAGCAAGGGCAGCCATAATGTAGTTTGTTGATGACTCTGGGGTAATGGTTGCTTGATGCAGGCAAAGCAACAACTAGCGCGCCGAGTGAAAAAATTTCAAATTCAAAATTTCTAAACCTTTGTGAGGAGAAAGAAATGGAGAGGAATGAATGTCAGCTTCTCTTTCTCAAAGAAGGAAAGAGAAAAGTTTCTCATAATAAAAGTAAGAGGAGAGAGAAAGTGTAGGCTAGGAGGAGAAAGAGTGTGTGGAGGCAAGAGAGAGGGGGAAGAAGACTAGAGAGAGAGAGGAAGGAGAGGGGAAGAAGACAAAAGACCTCAAGCGGGCCCACACCTCCGCACGGTGTCTTGTGAGTAGTTGAAGACCACGCTGACTGACTTGATGCTTCGAGATCACTTAGGGTGCAAATGGTAACGTTTCTGTTCTTTTTTTGTTCCAGGGAATATAAACAAAAAAAAATGTTTCTGTTCCGGGGAACAATTTTTGAACAAAAGAACGCGTTTGGTAACGTTTGGTCCGGGAATAAAAAATGAATAGAAACACGTTTGGTAAATTTTATTCTTTTTTTGTTTCTTTTAATTTTTTAAACATTGTTATTTTATTTTTTCTTTTTTCTTTTTTCGGCCGGTCCCCGGTCTCCGGCGACCGGCCGACGGGGCCGGCAGCCTCGCCCAGATCCGGCGAGGCCGAGCGTCGCCGGCCCTTGGTGAGGCTCGGCCTCGCCGGATCTGGGCGAGCCCGAGCTCGCCCAGCCAAGGCGAGGCTCGGCCTCGCCCGCGCCGGCGACGCCGAGCCTCGCCGAATTTGGGCGAGGTCGAGCCTCGACGGCCGGTCGCCGGCCATGGCCGAGGCCGGCGACCGGCGAAAGAAAAAAGAAGAAAAAAAAGAAGAAAAGAAGAAGAGAAGAAGAAGAGAGAGAAGAGAAATGTTTCTTCAAGAAATGTTTCTGGAGCAAGAAACAACAAATTGTTGTTTCTTTTTTTTGTTCTTATTTCGTTCAATAAACAAAAAAAGAACAAAAACGCAACCAATGCCTCAACTTCCACTGGAAGATTGGAGATGGCCAGGGGACATCCCTTTGGTTTGATCATTGGCATCAGAGAGGTCCACTGGATCTTATATGCTCAGAGCAAACTATCTCTGATTCGGGGCTACCATGGTATGTAGTTGTTGCAGACCTTTTTTCTTCGGCGGGTCAGGACTTCAGGTCAGTGATGGATTCTTGGAACCAACCCCTTCCAGTTCTCACTAGGGTTCCAGATAGATTTGTATGGAGGGATGATCCTTCCGGTGTCTTCTTGATCGCCTCAGCTTGGCATTTACTCAGAAGAAGGAAAGATAGGGTGGTATGGTCATCCTTTATTTGGAACAAGGCCATCACTCCGAGATACCAATTCAATCTCTGGCTGATCACTAAGAACCGACTTCTTACTCAAGCTTTTCTTATGTCTTATGGGAGAATTGGGAATGAAGTATGTGCATTTTGCAAGCTCACGTCGGATTCTATTGACCACCTCTTCTTTGGTTGCTGCATCACGGCTAGTATGGCCTACTTTTGGGCGGCCAGGTGCAACCTCCCATGGAGAAATGGGACTTGGACAGAAAATCTTCAGTGGGCAATGAGATTCCTCTCAGGTAAGGATTTCTATCACGCCATTGGTCGCTTCTCTTTTGAAGCTTTGTGCCATCTCATCTGGAAGTATAGAAACGACATCCTCTTTAGAGAGCATCCGGTTGTCGTTGCGGCTATCAAGAAGCATCTCATTAAAGTTGTGAAGGATAAAGCCTTAACGTTCAAAAGCGTGGAAGATTGCCGAAAGAATAGGAGGTTACAAAGAAACTGGGGCCTCGACCTGTCTATCTTCAACTCTCCTATGCCGACCGCCTAGGTCGCCTGTGTTTAGTTTTGCGTGTTGTTTCTCCTTGGCCTTGCATGGCCTTTTGTTTAGTCTGTCCGTTTTAGTTGTTGCTTCGACGCTGCGTCGGTGGTTTGGGCTTCCTGTTTCGGCCCTTGCTTGAGTTGACCGCTTTGCGGTGTTTTGTGTCTGGTGCCCTTTCACTCGATTAGAGGCTTCTGTCTTGTTGAGTGCAAGTTTTGAGGTGCCGGATCCTATATATTTGTTGGTTAAGCTCAATATATAATTACCCTTTACCAAAAAAAAAATAAAAAATAAAAACGCAACCAAACGCGTTTCTGTTCTTTTTTTTGTTCCCGGGAACACTTTCCGTACAGAAGTGTTCCGGAAACGTTTTCATGCACGCCCTTAATATTTTCTCAACAACAAGACAAAAGACAAAGAGGAGAAGTTGAGAGATGACGTTGAAATGGTTGTAGGAGGACCTTTAAAGCTTCGATCTGGGGGGGGGGGGGGGGGGGGGGGGGACAAAGTGAATTGGAGATTGGACGTTCTGTAATTCCAATAGAGCCTTTTGAATTTTTTTTTTAAAACCAAAACTTAAGCAAATTAATGACATGGAAAACAAGTGGGCCATAACTTGGGGGCGGAAGCGTTTGGATCGAGAAAATCCAAGGCTCGCAAGGAGTAGAGAGTTAAAAGAGGCAAGAACCACGCTTATTCATTATTTGGTCTACCCTAAATTCTAACGAAAGTCGATGGAAGGACTAAAGTGAAAGATTCTGACAAAGTTTAAAACTTAAATGTAGATTAAAAAATGTATTACCATAACAAGTTTTTAGGAATCCCTTTGCAATTGTCTTTTAAACATATATGGACAGACTCAAATTAGTCCAGGAGCTTGCACTCGAAGACTTTTCCATTGTGTGCACTACAATCAACCATTCCGGCGAGCTCAAATGATGTATAGTTACTAAACGTATTTCTATTCTTTTTTTATTCTAGGAATAGAAATTTTGTGCAATTACCAAACGCGTTTTTTTGCTCAAAAATTGTTCTCCTAAACAGAATGATTACCAAACGCGCCCTAAGGGTTTGTTTGGTAACACTTCAATTCTAGGAAACAATTTCTTTTTAGAAATAGTTTTTTTTTTCTATTTTTATTCCCAGGAACAACTTCTGAATAAAATAAGACGTTTAGTAATTACAAAAAATTTCTATTTTTGGATTAGAAAAAGAATAGTGATGCCTTTGGTACGATCCACAAATTTTTGTATTTTTTCGTTTTTTCTTCTTACTCATGGACGGCCGACCGCTGACCACCGCTCATCGCCTGTCACCGCCACCTGTCGCTGCCCGACCACCACCCACAGCCCACTGGCTGCCACTGCCGACCGCCGGCCGTTTGGACAGAACTTCGTGTTCCTCACGGACCATATGGTAGACCAGTCTTTTCATCCTTCTACCATGGGTTGGTCCTCCCTCAAATATTCCGACGGATCCCTTATCTTACAAGTAGTACTGTCACATGTTTGCTTTATTATGGGAAGAAAATTACCGGGCTTTCGATTCCATCACACCCACCTTCCAATCTCTCTCCCCGACAAAAAGTCGTCATCTGTTTCGGAGGCCACGACTTCTTGCAACGTCCATAGCAGTCAGATTGCGAACTACTCAGTAGCATCCGTCCAATTTGTTTATTCAGAGTCATCGCGACCGCAAATGCAATATGAAATCGAAGTTCTCTCTCTCACCTTGAAGTCCTTTTTGCTTCATGAACAGGGCTCTATTGGATTCGTCCTTGAAGTCCTGCCTCATGAACAGGGCTCTATTGGATTCGTCCTTGAAGTCCTCTTTGCCTCATGAAGAGGGCTCTATTGGATTCGTCCTTAAGTCCAAGACATTCATCAATCGTAGGACTCATGTGGAGCAGAAATTTTTGAAATCTGCACCATTCGTTTGACGTTGTTAGATAAAGATTCTTCTGGATTTTTATAGCCCTTGTAGCTGCATCCTTCTTCAGCTAATTGCTAAGCAGACTTTGAGTTTGAGCCATGTTCTTCAAGATTCTGGCCGTGCTCTCTCTGCTACCAGTTTTGGCTTACGCTCAAGAGACCAATTTTGTTTACAACGGTTTCCGATCGGCCAATCTGAGCCTCGATGGGATCGCCGCAGTCACCTCCAATGGCCTCCTGAAGCTGACCAACGACACCAAACAGCACAAGGGCCACGCCTTCCATCCCGACCCTGTCCAGTTCAAGAACTCACCAAACGGCTCCGTCTATTCCTTCTCCACCGCTTTCGTCTTCGCAATTCAACCTCAGTATGCCACTCTGAGCGGCCATGGGATCGTGTTCGTGATTGCGCCCCAGAGAGGCTTCCCTGGGTCCCTGGCTAGCGCATACCTTGGCATGTTCAACGAAACTGACAACGGCAACTCCACCAATCATGTGATTGGGGTGGAACTCGACACGATCCAGAACACAGAGTTTAAAGACATCAACGATAATCATGTTGGAATCGACTTGAATGGGTTGACATCAGCATACTCAACTCAGGCGGGGTATTATGCAGATGGTGGTGAGTTCAAGAACTTGACTCTAATCAGTGGTAAAGAAATGCAAGTTTGGGTGGACTACGATGGAACTGTAAGGCGGATCGATGTCACATTGGCTCCAATCAATGTGCAAAAACCGCAGACTCCCCTTTTGTCTCGTAGGCAGGATCTCTCGTCAATCATCAACCAGAGCATGTATGTCGGCTTCTCATCATCGACCGGTTCGCTCCTAACTTCTCACTATGTTCTAGGTTGGAGCTTCAGGGTAAATGGAGAGGCTCAGGCACTTGCCCTGTCCCAACTCCCTAAGCTTCCTTGGATCGGTAAGAAGGAGATGTCGAAAGTACTGACTATAGGGCTCCCGCTGATGGTTCTTTTCGTTGTATCGATGATGATCTTGAGCGTGGTTTACGTGATAAGAAGGAAAAGGAGATTCGCTGAGGTCCTCGAAGAGTGGGAGAGGGACTACGGCCCGCACCGGTTCAAGTTCAAAGACCTTTATATTGCGACAAAAGGATTCTGGGAGCAAGAGCTACTAGGGACAGGAGGGTTTGGTCGGGTCTATAGAGGAATCTTACCCGCATCGAAGATAGAGATTGCGGTGAAGAGGGTCTCACACGAGTCGAGACAAGGCATGCGAGAGTTCATAGCGGAGATCGTCAGCATTGGCCGGCTCCGTCACCGCAACATAGTTTCGCTCCTCGGTTACTGCCGTCGGAAAGGGGAGTTGCTCTTGGTTTACGACTACATGCCCAATGGGAGCCTCGACAAATACCTCCATAACCAACCAAAGGTGACCCTCAATTGGAGGCAAAGATTCAGGGTGATCAAAGGAGTGGCATCTGGGCTGCTGTATCTGCACGAAGGGTGGGAGCAAGTGGTGATCCACAGGGATATAAAGGCGAGTAGCATCTTGCTAGATGCTGAATTAAATGGAAGACTGGGAGATTTCGGGCTTGCGAGACTATACGACCATGGAACCGACCCTCAAACGACTCACGTGGTAGGAACGCTCGGTTATCTCGCCCCTGAGCACACGCTAAGAGGCAAGGCTACTAGGAACACCGATGTGTATGCGTTTGGAGCGTTTTTGCTCGAGGTAGCCTGCGGGAGAAGGCCGATAGAGCTTCGGGACCCGGAGGACGTGATATTAGTGGAGTGGGTATTTTCTTGCTGGGACAGAGGTGCAATTCTCGAGGCTAGAGATCCGAGGTTGGGGGAGGAATTTGTGGAAGAAGAGATGGAGTTGGTGCTGAAACTCGGGTTGATCTGTTCCCACTTTGACCCGTTGATGAGGCCGAGCATGCGTCAAATTTTGCAGTACTTGGAGGGTGATCTTCCGATGCCGGAACTGTTGTCCATGGGCCTTTCCTCAGGCGGGTTAATGTTCGCTCATCGCGAAGGTTTTGATGATTTGGCCAAGGCATTTACGCAATCGTCTTCTGTCGCAGAATCCCATCTCACGGGTGGACGATGAGCCTCATGGTTTGGTTTCTAATTTAGTTCCATCCCCTGTATTTGGGGAAACATCCGTATGTCCAGTAGCATCTTTCTTCTCTTGTAGAAATAGATTAGATGTAAGATAAGATCATGTTCAGATCTAGAATTCGTAGGCTCCATGGGTCATTCTGGCCCTAGTTCGTGTAAGTATCAATAAAATACAATTGGAAAGATCTTTGAGTGAAGTTTCACTCTTTAGTTGAAGGTTTTGGCTAAATTTGGCCACAAATTTATGAAAATTTGTCGACACAACACCAACTCGGACTCGCAGCGAAATAACGCGTGAACACTTCGTCGACGCAAGTCCCCACTTCGCATTCCACCCCTGTATATAACCCTAGCCGAGTCCATACTCATCCCTCAATTTTTCTCCATCCACATCTCCTTCTCCATATTCATCTCCTCTCGGTTAGCGTCTCCATCGTTTCTTCTGCAACATCCCCCATGGCGGAGAAGCAAGCCCACCTCAATGGCGCTGTTAAAGCTCATAAAAACAACAATCAAAACAGAAAATTTTTTGTTGTTTTTGAGAGAGAAAGAAGATAAAAAAAAAATAGAGCATAGCACTTCATACGTCTTGTGTTTAAAGAAAAAAACTGTCGAGTACAACCACTAAATACAAAGCAGAAACTGCTCACGTACGTGCAACACATAACTGCACACAAACATGCTATTAACTTCCTAGAAAATAGCAAAAACACTAAATGCATAACTAAATGAACTTGACTGCTTTTTAATAAAAAACAGAGTAAAACAGAGGAAAACATGACAAAAAACAGCAGCTGAACAATTCCAACAAACTCCTCCTTGGATCAGTTGCTACTGCAGATTCCTATTTTCTTTCTTAACAGCTCAAATCTTCCAGCCTGAAGTGGTTTTGTGAACATATCTGCAAGCTGATCTTCAGATCTACAATAGATCAACTTAATTTCGCCACTTTGTTGCACCTCACAAAGAAAGAAAAATTTGACTTTGAAATGCTTAGTTTTATCATGGAAAATTGGATTATGAGATATTGCTAAAGCAACATGATTATCCACATTAACTTCAATGCAGTCACTAGAATTCAACCACAGATCCTTCATTATCTTCTTCAGCCACAAAGCTTGATTTACAGCTGCAGTAGCTGCTATAAACTCAGCCTCTGCAGTGGACTGAGCTACAATCTCTTGCTTTTTGAAACACCAGGAGAAACAAGTAGAACCAAGACTGAAACAATACCCAGACATACTTTTCATGTCATCCACTAAACTAGCCCATTCACTATAAGAAAATCCTTGTAAATTAAGCTTATGACCTTTCTTAAATTTCACACCAAAGAACAATGTTCCTTTGAGATATCTCAAGACCATTTTTGCTGCAATCAAATGTAACTGACTAGGACTACTCATAAACCTGGATAAAACACTCACAGCAAATAGAATATCTGGTCTGGTTGTTGTAAGATACATGAGACACCCAATCAGACTTCTATACATAGAAGCATCTACTGCATCCGTTCTGTCATTCTTTTGCAGCTTCTCTTTAGCAGCCATAGGATCTGTTCCATCATTCTTCTGCAGCTTCTCTTTAGCAGCCATAGGAGTGCTTACACTTCGACAATCTTCCATTTGAAACTTCTTTAGAATTTCCTTCATGTATTCTTTCTGACAGATGAAGATCTCATATGAAGCCTATTTGACTTCCAGACCCAAAAAATAAGCCATCTTTCCCAAGTCTGACATCTCAAAAACTGCAAATAGAATTTGCTTCACCTTCTCTATCAATTCCATATCATTCCCTGTCACTAATAGATCATCTACATAAAGTGACAGTATTACAACACTGTGATTCACCTTCTTGACATAAAGAGTGAACTCACTTAAGCTTTTTACAAAGCCAAAATCCTGCAAATATCGATCTATCTTCCCATACCAAGCTCTTGGAGCCTGCTTCAGTCCATATAGAGCTTTCCTCAACCTGTATACACTCTCTTCTTGGCCTTTGATACTGAAGCCTTCAGGTTGTTCAACAAAAATCTCCTCCTCAAGCTCTCCATTCAGAAATGCAGACTTGACATCTAACTGAAATATAGGCCACCCCTTCTCTGCTGTAATAGCTAACAGTAACCTTATTGTATCAAGTCGTGCAACATGAGCAAATGTTTCAGAATAGTCTACTCCCCATATTTGTGCATAGCCTTTCACCACCAGTCTAGTTTTGTGTTTATTGACAGAACCATCAGGATTAAGTTTTGTTCTAAATACCCACTTAACCCCAATCACATTCTTATCAGATGGTCTGTCAACAAGCTCCCATGTGTGGTTTTTCTGGATCATAGCAATCTCCTCCTACATTGTTGCAATCCACCTTTGATCCTCCTTAGCTTCCACAAAGTTAGATGGTTTGAGCATTGCCACATTGCTTCTTTCATAGATTTCAGCAAGTGACCTTGTGCCTCTCACTGGTAAATCATCCACACTGTCTTCCAATCCATCTATAACTTCATCAACCTCTACATCTGTTGCAGGTTGTTTTTCGAACTTTTGTTGTTCTGCACTCTTTCCTTCCATCCAATTCCACTCATCTTCCTCTAGAAAAACAACATCTCTACTTACAGTTACCTTCCCTGTCATAGGGTGAAAAATTCTGTAAGCTTTTGATTGGAGATTGTACCCAATGAAGATTCCAAGCTCTGCTTTCTTATCCAGCTTGTCCCTCTTAACCTCAGGAACATGAGTGTAACACAAACACCCAAAAACCTTCAAATTTTTCACAGAAGGTTTAACACCATACCAGACTTCAAAAGGTGTTGACCTCTCTAAGGCCTTTGTGGGCAATCTGTTCAACAAGAACACTGCAGTATTAGCTGCTTCAGCCCAGAACTTCTTAGGTAACTTCTTCTCCTGCATCATATATCTAGCCATCTCCATAATGCTTATGTTTTTCCTCTCACTGACCCCATTCTGTTGAGGTGAATAGGGAGCAGTGAACTGCTGCACAATTCCTGCTTGCTCACAATTCAACTTAAACTTGTGAGCAGTATACTCAGAACCATTATCAGACCTGAGCATTTTAATTTTCTTCCCACTCTGATTCTCAACTAAGGCTTTAAACTTCACAAACACATCAGCAACTTCAGACTTGGCTTGCAGAAAATAAATCCAACTCATCCTAGTCATATCATCAGTGAAGGTAATGAAATACCTGCTACCATTGAGAGAAGACTCAGACATAGGTCCACATAGATCTGTGTTGACTAATTGCAGCTTCTCACATGCTCTCCAGCCTCCTCCTTTGAAAGGAAATCTGGCTTGCTTGCCAAGAAGACAAGTTCTGCACTGTGGAAATTTCTCCTCCAAACTTGGCTAGTCATCTGCCAAGCTATTTCTCTGTATAAACGACATGCTCTTCCTGTGAACATGCCCAAGTCTTTTATCCCATAACTCTGCATTTTCTTCTTTGCACTTTAAAGCCATTTGTTGCATCTCTTGTGGCTTGAACATGAAACTCTTGTCCCTCATTGGGATTCTTAGCACTTCTTTGCTATCTGCATTATTAATAAGACATTCATTCCCTTCGAACTTCACTTTATAGCCTTTCTCAACTAATTGACCAACACTTAACAAATTCTGGTCAATGTTTGGCACAAAAAGAACATCACTGATCAGCTTCACCTCCTGATTTCCTTCAATAGCCACTGTACCCTTCCCTTGCACTTCGATATACTGTTCGTTGCCAATTCTGACTCTAGACCTGACTGACCTGTCTAGACTTCTAAACAGCTTCGAATTGCCAGTCATATGATTGGTACAGCCACTATCCACCAGCCATGCATCATTCCCAACAGAAGATTCAGAAAAAAAAGCTACAAACAAGTGCTCTTCCTCAGTTTCATTCAATGCTACTTGTGCTTTTCCTGCTTGCTGGTAATTTTTTTCTTTGCAGATGGTTGCCATGTGACCCAACTTGTGACATCTTCTGCATCTAGCATCAGGCTTTCTCCAACATCAAAAAAACTGATGATTAGTTCTACCACAGTATTGACAAGGCTTTTTGTTCATCTTCCATTTGCTAGACCCACCAGAATTTCCTTCTTTTGCTACAAACTTGGAGTCACCAGCATTTTCTCTAGACTGAATCCATTTCTTCCCTTTGCCTCCATCATTTGACTTCACTTTAGCTTGCAGCGCACCCTCTACAAACTCTTCTCTTCTCATAAATCTTCTGTGCTCCTGTGCCTGCAGAGCATTTAACAATTCTGCAAGCTTTATATCAGCTAAGTCTCTTGTATTTTTCAGAGAAGCTATAGTGGCTTCGAACTTCTCTGAAAGAGACATCAGGATCTTCTGAACAAGCCTTTCATCATTCAAGTCAGTCTCTAAAACTCTGATTTTTTCAGCTATCCCAACCAGCCTATCAGAGTACTCCTTCACTGACTCTGAATCCTTCATCTGCTGTCTCTCAAACTCCCTCAAGAGATTCAACACCTTCATGCCTCTTATCTTCTCATTTCCCTCGTATTCATCCTTCAAGAAATCCCATATTGCCTTTGCAGAATCATATCTCATGATCCTTGTGAAGATAGTAAGTGAAACAGCAACATACAGGCAAGACTTTGCCTTGGCCTTCCTTATGATTCTCTCTTTATGGTACTTTATCTGATTCAAGGTCGGATTGTCTGGAAGTGGAACAACCTCATAATCATTCTCCACAGCCTCCCATAAATCATGACCCTCCAAGAATGCCATCATCTTCACAGCCCCAGCCTGATAATTTTCCCCAGTAAAGATTGGAGCAACCATTGCAGAGAATCCACTCGATCCTGCCTCCATCAGCTTTTTCTTTGCATATTGGAAGCAATTTTCACTCACTTACCCTCACTTCACAGTCCCTTAAGATCTCACAAATGCTATGATACCAATGTTAAAGCTCATAAAAACAACAATCAAAACAGAAAAAATTTTGTTGTTTTTGAGAGAGAAAGAAGATAAAAAAAAAAAAAAACATAGCATAGCACTTCATACGTCTTGTGCTTAAAGAAAAAAACTGTCGAGTACAACCACTAAATACAAAGCAGAAACTGCTCACGTACGTGCAACACATAACTGCACACAAACGTGCTATTAACTTCCTAGAAAATAGCAAAAACACTAAATGAACTTGGCTATTTTTTAATTAAAAAAACAGAGTAAAACAGAGGAAAACATGACAGAAAACAGCAGCTGAACAATTCCAACAGGCGCCTACTATGGCCCCGCCATGCCCCCCAAGCAGCACTCCTACCTCCGCCCCAGCCGTAGTGGGGGCTGTGGCTATGGCTGTGGCTTCTGCCTTCTCAAGCTCATCTTCAACATCATCCTCACTGTGGTCATCACCATCGTCCTCCTCGCCCTCCTCTTCTGGCTCATCTTCCCCCCCAACCTCGTCAAGTTCCACGTCACCGACACCGAGCTCACTTAGTTTAACTTCACTGCCACCAACACCCTCAGTTACAACCTCACCATCCGGAACCCGAACTGCCGCATTGGGATCTACTACGACCGGATCGAGGTGCAGGCATTATATGGGGGCCAGCGCTTGGCCTCTGATTACCTGACCCCGTTCTATCAGGGCCACAAGAACACAACGACGCTTAGCGCAGCATTCCAGGGCCAGCAGCCGGTGGTGCTTGGCACGAGCGAGCAATCCGATTTCAACTCTGAGAAGGCGACTGGTGTCTACGATATCGATATGAAGCTGTACCTGAGGGTGCGGTTCAAGCTTGGCAAGATCAAGACGTTCCGCATCAAGCCGAGGGTCAAGTGCGGGTTGAAGGTCCCTCTGAGCTTGTCGGGGTCAGCCACGGCCACCTTCCAGACCGAGAAGTGCAACATCGACTGGAGGATCTTTAGATGATCATTCTATGGGCGATGTATTGATTTTTCTTGGGGTCACTAGTTTTTGGTCATGTTGATACCATTGCTTTCGTTGTTCTTTCATTATCGGCGCATTAGGACGTTTGTTATGGCTGTCGCCTTTAGGTTTCTGGTATATACAGATGCTTACTTGTATCGATGTTCATGCTTTCGTATATAAATAAGGAACTCGCGGAGTTCGATTTTTATAGCACTCGATTCAACTCGTTACGGTGCCATAATTTGCGAAATTGAATTTCGTCGTGCATTGCTTCTCATTCGTCAAGAGATAAGGGCGTGGAATGTGGGAGTTGGTGGTGGGACTTCTTGGAGCGCCATTTGTCAATGATCTACATCACCGAATTGTCCATGGTTGTCTTGCCATCTACATAAGCCTGCGAGAATTACCATCAGATCAGCACATGAACAGAAGAAATGCTTCCTTTAAGTCCGTTCCGCAACACAGCCACTATTTCATTAAAGAACAAAGAAACTGAGAAAGTGCAGTCTACCTTGTAAATGAAAGTCCTGAGCAATCCCAAGCAATCCTAAGGTACCGGTGAGGTGGCAATCAGTCCACTGAACAAGAAACAGCAAAAGGCAAGCAGCTGGGCTATAGGATAATCTTATCTGAAGACAGGCGCCATCGTATTCCTGAGGGTAATCTGAAGCTCTGAGGTTCAAACAGAAAGGATACAGAACCTTACAGTGGGAAGATGATTTCACACATCAAGTAACATTTACTAGCTTGCCAAACCATCTAACCTACTTCATTTCCAAAATTCATTGGGAGGCTGTACTAATAGGATTAATCTAATCAAGCAAGCACACTACTTCTGTTTCAAAAGAATATATGGTTCACGCGCTACTAATCCTGATTGTCTAATGACAGCAGCTGGATGGAATGAGAATTGGGAGACATTCAGCTTCCTCGCGGCTCACCCGGTCACCCTGTTGCATCCCTCCACCACATTGACTACACCGACCCAATCTTCCCCAACATGACCGGACCCGAGGCCTTGCGGCACCTACAAAACAAGGACCAAGGCCACTAGGCAACATTAGAAACAAGAAGTTTGAGCATACAATCAGTTCCTAAGCAGCCCCCACTTTGTCAGCGGTACTAGTTGGCATGCTTGATAAGCATGGACAAATATATATACCAAATGTCCATTTTCCAATTTTTAATCAGTAAAAGAGCATTCTCATCCTATTTTCCAATTTTCAAAGGCGATATACCAACCTCCTTCCTTACATGTTCAAGCATCATTCACACTCAATAATCTCATGAAAGCCAAATTGGACTTTACCAATAATGTGGTAGTATATACAAGAATAATCTCATATGTAAACCGTCTAGTTTGTGAACCTACAACCCGAAAAAAAAATTTAAGACTCATCGCTAGAATGGAAGCTGCCCAAGCTTATGTAGAATCAACATCAATAAGACTCACTGCTAATAGATTGCACTAAAGAAAAAGATAAAACTTTGTCACATTCACCATCATCTTAAAGTATCTTAAAGTAGAGATATTATAGGATGAAAATTGTTAAATTATATCTCAAATTTGAATTTTTATGGAACTCAATCCATTGGATAAATTTGGATAAATATCCAAAGTGTGATTGCACAAATAATCCAAGTTATGGATTTATTACGTAGAGGTTTATGATATTGGAGAATTTGTTATTTTGTTGGAGATAAATCTCAAGATTTCGTCCACAAGATTTATTTTTTCTTTTATCCAAGTTTGACCGGTTGACCAATAAGAAGTGGACGTCTCTCTTTATTTGTGAATATAAAAGTTGAATAAGAAACACAAATAAATGAAGACCCCTCCAAAAGCCGACAGTGTGGACTTTAAAAAGTTTCTTGAAGAAGCGCCGCACGAGAATACAACGTAAAGAAACCGCAAGCGCACGAGAAAAAGAAAAATGGACGTGTAGTGGCGTTCTTGATTTTGTCAGTCGTTCGAGTAAAGCTTTTGTTTGGACCTGAATGCATGGTGATTTTGTGCCATGAGTTATACATCAAATTGAAGTGTTTATTTGTAAATAATTTGGGTTTAGATTTAAATTTAGATGCAAAAAACACTTGAGCATTTGAATAATTATAAATTCCGATTTTCCGATTATAGTAGATTATTTGCTGTCAGCACTCCCTATGGACGTAAGTATCAATATTCAGACCAAATTACCTAAATATCAGGTATTCTTATTATTCATTGTTTATTTTTTCGGTGAAGATTTCGTATTAACATAAATTGTAAAATCCTATTATTTCCGCGTATTATATTTTCAATAGAAACCATCTAAAAAATCATGCAAAACGAAAACAGAAAATGGAAAGTAAACATTGGAAGAAGAAAACATCACCACCTGACTTTCAGACAAAATTTACATTGGCTCTGGGCGATCAAATTTTGTTAACTTCCCTTTTATTTCACTCTATATTTGTCATTTGTTCCCTGGCATTCACCTCGGTTCAATCAAACTTTGTTGATGAAGATTGCAAGTTGAGATAATGGAGAGAATTTCTCACAATAAATGTTCGGTTCCATTATTCAAAAACTGAAAAGAAGAACCCAACACCAAAGAACACCAACCGTGCCCATGGAAAACCTTCATCCCACACATAGCAGCAAAGACAGGGCAAGAAAAGAAAGCCCCAGACGCACCTTAAATGACGAAGTTTAGACAGTCAACAACCTCCTCTCGAGACTGAGTCTCGAGAGCAGCGCATAGTCATTCGAGCCCAATCGTTGATTGGCTCCGCAACATAAAATGGTAGGACATGTGCCTTAGGCTCTGCTCCTGCCCCATCATGGCCAGATCTCTGCCCCCGTCCCTCCACCTCAGGTAGAAATGGCCCTCCTGTTGGATTTTTTATGTCTCAGTGCTGCTGTTTTTAGACTAAAGCTTCTCTGTTCTGTTTTATATTGTTTTAGTTTATTTTCTTACTTAGTCAATTATGTTATGCAGTTGTTGTTGTGTTATTTAGGAAGTTAAGTACTTGTTCGGGTGCAGTTACAAGCTGAACGTGTGTGTGCAGTTATTTTTTTTTGGTTTAAGTCGTGTTTTGTACTTGACTTTTTATAGAGAACTGTAGAAGGCAGTTTTTATGCTCTGTTCTCTCTGTTTCCTCTGTTTTTCTTCTTTCTTCCTCGATATCTATAGTTCTGGCATTTCTGCTTCTTTGCTGCTTTGATCAGCATCAACAGTTGTATCAGAGCATTGAATGATCTTGAGGGACTGTGAAGTGAAGCAAGTATTGTAGTGCAAAGAGGTTAGAGGGTGATGGAGACAGGTTCAAGTGGTTTTTCTATGATGGCTTCTCCAGTATTTACTGGAGAGAATTATCAAGCATGGGCTGTTAAAATGAAAGCATTTCTGGAGGGTCATGATCTGTGGGAAGCTGTGGAGGATGATTATGAAGTTGCTCCACTTCCAAATAATCCGACCATGAATCAAATCAAGCTTCATAAAGAGAGAACCACAAGGAAAGCCAAGGCAAAATCTTGCTTGTATGTTGCTGTCTCGCCTACCATCTTCACTAGAATTATGAAGTGTGACTCTGCGAAGGTCATATGGGATTTCTTGAAGGAAGAATATGAAGGAGATGAGAAGATAAGAGGTATGAAGGTGCTGAATCTCTTGAGAGAATTTGAGAGACAGCAGATGAAGGAATCTGAGTCAGTGAAGGAATACTCAGATAGGCTAGTGGGAATAGCTGATAAAATCAGAGTTTTGGGAACTGACTTGAGGGATGATAGGCTTGTTCAGAAGATCCTAGTGTCTCTTCCAGAAAAATTTGAAGCTACTATAGCTTCTCTGGAAAACACAAGGGACTTGGCTGATATAAAACTTGTAGAGTTGTTGAATGCTTTGCAGGCACAGGAGCAAAGAAGACTAATGAGGAGAGAAGATCATGTTGAGGGGGCATTGCAAGCCAAAGTAAAGCAAAATGATGGAGGCAAAGGGAAGAAATGGATTTAGTTTAAGGGAAATGTTGCTGATTCGAAATTTTTACCAAAAAAAGGAAATGCTGGTGGATCTAGCAAATGGAAAAATAATAAAAGGCTGTGTCACTACTGTGGTGGAACCAACCATCAGTCCTTTAGATGCTGGAAAAGGCCAGATGCGAGGTGCAGAAGATGCCACAAGTTGGGTCATATGGAAGCTATTTGCAAAGGGAAAGCCTATCAGCAAACAGGAGAAGCACAAGTGGCAGTGAGTGAAGTTGATGAAGAGCACTTATTTGTTGCTTCAGCTGGTGAATATTCAGTCGAAAATAGCACATGGCTGATAGATAGTGGTTGTACTAATCACATGACTGGCAACTTAGAGCTATTCAAGAGCATAAACAAAACAGTAAAGTCCAAAGTCAGAATTGGCAATGGACAGCATATTGAAGTTCAGGGTAAAGGTGTAGTTGCTGTTAAAGGAAACCAGGGGGTGAAGTTAATCAGGGATGTCCTCTTTGTGCCAAACATTGACCAGAATCTGTTAAGTGTTGGTCAGTTAGTGGAGAAGGGCCATATAGTGAAGTTCGAAGGAAGGGAATGTCTCATTAAAGATACTGACAGCAATGAAGTCTTGAGAGTTCAAATGAGGGATAAAAGTTTTGTGTTCAAGCCAAATGAGATGCAGCAAATGGCTTTGAAGTGTACAGAAGAGAATATAGAGCCGTGGCACAAAAGATTGGGGCATGTTCATAGGAGGAGTATGCTGGTTATGCAGAGAAATGGCCTGGCAGATGATTTACCAAGCTTGAAGGAAGAGCTTCCACAATGCAGAACCTGCCTTCTTGGCAAACAAACCAGATTTCCCTTCAAAGGAGGAGTCTCGAAGACATATCAAAAGCTAGAATTAGTTCACACTGATGTGTGTGGACCTATGTCTGAACCTTCTTTAAATGGAAGCAGGTATTTTATTACTTTTACTGATGATCTGACTAGAATGAGCTGGATCTATTTTCTGCAAGCTAAGACTGAAGTAGCTGATGTATTTATGAAGTTTAAAGCATTAGTTGAAAATCAAAGTGGGAAGAGAATCAAAGCTCTCAGGTCAGACAATGGATCTGAGTATACAGCTAACAAATTCAAACTGATTTGTGAGCAAGCTGGAATTGTACAGCAATTTACAGCCCCTTACTCACCTCAACAGAATGGGGTTAGTGAGAGGAAAAATAGAAGCATTATGGAGATGGCCAGATGTTTGATGCAGGAAAAGAATTTGCCTAAAAGTTTTTGGGCTGAGGCAGCCAACTCTGCTGTATTTCTTTTAAATAGATTACCTACAAAAGCTTTAGAGAAACTAACACCTCTTGAGGGCTGGCAAGACACTAAACCTTCTGTGAAAAATTTGAAGGTTTTTGGAAGTTTCTGTTATACTCATATTCCTGATGTCAAAAGGGATAAGCTTGATAAAAAGGCTGAGATTGGAATTTTTGTTGGATATAGCTCTCAATCAAAGGCTTACAGAATTTTCTATCCAAAGACAAGGAAGATTACTGTGAGCAGAGATGTTATGTTCTTAGAGGAAGATGAATGGAATTGGTTAAATGGAAGGAACACTGAATTGAAGCACTTTGAAAGACAACCTGAAACTGATGTGGAGACTAATGAAATTACAGGGGAAATGGAAGAAAATATAGATGATGAGGCACAAGGTCACTTGCTGAGATCTATGAAAGGAGTAATGTGGCAGTGCTCGAACCATCAAATTTTGATGAAGCCAAGGAAGATCAGAAGTGGTTTGCAGCAATGCAGGAGGAGATGACAATGATTAAAAAAAATCAGACTTGGGAATTGGTAGACAGGCCATTAAATAAGAATGTAATTGGAGTTAAGTGGGTCTTTAGGACAAAACTCAATCCTAATGGCTCTGTTAACAAGTATAAAGCAAGGCTGGTTGTGAAAGGCTATGCTCAGGTATGGGGAGTAGACTATTCTGAAACTTTTGCTCCAGTTGCAAGGCTGGACACAGTAAGACTCCTGTTAGCTGTTGCAGCCGAGAAGGGTGGACTATTTTTCAGCTTGATGTCAAGTCTGCATTTCTAAATGGTGAGCTTGAAGAGGAAATTTTTATTGAACAACCTGAAGGGTTCTGTGTTAAAGGGCAAGAAGAGAGTGTATACAAATTGCACAAAGCTTTATATGGACTGAAGCAAGCTCCAAGAGCCTGGTATGGAAAAATTGATCGATATCTACTGGATTTAGGTTTTAAAAGGAGCTTGAGTGAGTTCACTCTTTATATTAAGAAAGTGAATCATAGTGTGGTAGTTCTGTCTCTATATGTGGATGATCTTTTGGTAACAGGAAATGATGTTCAGCTGATAGAAAATGTTAAGCAAGGCTTATTTGCTGGTTTTGAGATGACAGACTTAGGAAAAATGGCTTACTTCTTAGGTCTGGAAATCAAGCAAAGTCCTTATGAAATCTTCATTTGTCAGAGGAAGTACTTAAAGGAAATTTTGAAGAAGTTTTAGATGGAAGAATGTCGAAGTGTCAGTACACCTATGGCAGCAAAAGAGAAGTTGCAGAAGAGTGATGGAACTGAAGCTATGGATGTCTCGATGTACAGAAGTCTAATAGGTTGTCTCATGTACCTCACAACAACCAGACCAGACATTCTATTTGTTGTAAGTGTTCTGTCCAGATTTATGAGTGATCCAAGTCAGCTTCATTTGATTGCAGCTAAAAGGATTTTAAGGTATTTGAAAGGAACCATGTTTTTTGGAGTGAAGTTTCGAAGGAGTCAGGAATTCAATCTACAAGGTTATTCTGATAGTGATTGGGCTGGCTCGATGGATGATATGAAGAGTACATCTGGGTACTGTTTCAGTTTAGGATCAGCTTGTTTCACTTGGTGTTCTAAAAAGCAAGAAATTGTAGCTCAATCTACTGCAGAAGCAGAGTTTATAGCTGCTACTGCAGCTGCAAATCAAGCCTTATGGCTGAAGAAGATAATGAAAGATCTTTGGCTGAACTCCAATGAATGTATCAAGATCAATGTGGATAACCAAGCTGCAATTGCAATATCTCATAACCCAGTTTTTCATGGCAAAACTAAGTATTTCAAGGTCAAGTTCTTCTTTCTACGTGAGGTGCAACAAAATGGTGAGGTCATGCTGGTTTATTGCAGATCTGAAGATCAACTTGCTGATATTTTTACTAAACGCTGATATTTTTACTAAACCACTTCAAGCTGGAAGATTTGAAGCATTGAGAAAGAAAATTGGAGTATGCAGCAGCTACTGATCCAAGGAGGAGTTTGTTGGATTTTTTATGTCTCAGTGCTGCTGTTTTTAGACTAAAGATTCTCTGTTCTGTTTTATATTGTTTTAGTTTATTTTCTTACTTAGTCAATTATGTTATGCAGTTGTTGTTGTGTTATTTAGGAAGTTAAGTACTTGTTCGGGTGCAGTTACAAGCTGAACGTGTGTGTGCAGTTATTTTTTTTTTGGTTTAAGTCGTGTTTTGTACTTGACTTTTTATAGAGAACTGTAGAAGGCAGTTTTTATGCTATGTTCTCTCTGTTTCCTCTGTTTTTCTTCTTTCTTCCTCGATATCTATAGTTCTGGCATTTCTGCTTCTTTGCTGCTTTGATCAGCATCAACACCTCCCTCCTCCTCTGGTCAGACGACAAAGCACATTTATTACGGCCTTAATGTGCTTCGTCGATGATGGTGGTAGAACAGCCACTTGAAGAACATTGGAGCGGCAACAAGCGCGGAGAGAGAAGCGAGTGAGCACCGGAGCCGGTGTGCTTGCTTTGTCGACGGCGGTGAACGACCGCTTGACGAATGCCAGAATGAATGTTGGAGCAACAACAAATGCGGAGAGAGAAGTGTGCGAGTGTCGAAGCAAGGGCAGCCATAATGTAGTTTGTTGATGACTCTGGGGTAATGGTTGCTTGATGCAGGCAAAGCAACAACTAGCGCGCCAAGTGAAAAAATTTCAAATTCAAAATTTCTAAACCTTTGTGAGGAGAAAGAAATGGAGAGGAATGAATGTCAGCTTCTCTTTCTCAAAGAAGGAAAGAGAAAAGTTTCTCATAATAAAAGTAAGAGGAGAGAGAAAGTGTAGGCTAGGAGGAGAAAGAGTGTGTGAAGGCAAGAGAGAGGGGGAAGAAGACTAGAGAGAGAGAGGAAGGAGAGGGAAGAAGACAAAAGACCTCAAGCGGGCCCACACCTCCGCACGGTGTCTCGTGAGTAGTTGAAGACCACGCTGACTTGATGCTTCGGGATCACTTAGGGCGCGCATCACAACCATTCTCTTCCAGAAATAGTTTCTAGAACATAAATAGATTTTTCTATTTCTATTTTTAGAAGAGTTTCTAAGCAAAAATAACCGTTTGATAACGAGACAAAATTTCTTCCTTTCGGACGGCGACGGCGACAACCGACGACCTTTAATATAAAAAATAAAAATAAAAATGATTTAGTAACAAAAAAAATAATGAATAAAATAAAATAAAATCATAAAAAATAAAATAAAAATATCCTTAAAAATAAATTTATTTTATTTTACGAATAAATTTATTTTAAAATGAATAAAAATAAAAAAAATAAAAAATTTATTTGGCAAAACACTCAAGGCAAATAAACAAAAAAAAGTGTTTCTGTTCCGGGGAACAATTTTTGAACAAAAGAACGCGTTTGGTAACGTTTGGTCCGGGAATAAAAAATGAATAGAAACACGTTTGGTAAATTTTATTCTTTTTTTGTTTCTTTTAATTTTTTAAACATTGTTATTTTATTTTTTCTTTTTTCTTTTTTCGGCCGGTCCCCGGTCTCCGGCGACCGGCCGACGGGGCCGGCAGCCTCGCCCAGATCCGGCGAGGCCGAGCGTCGCCGGCCCTTGGTGAGGCTCGGCCTCGCCGGATCTGGGCGAGCTCGAGCTCGCCCAGCCATGCCGGATCTGGGCGAGCCCGAGCTCGCCCAGCCAAGGCGAGGCTCGGCCTCGCCCGCGCCGGCGACGCCGAGCCTCGCCGAATTTGGGCGAGGTCGAGCCTCGACGGCCGGTCGCCGGCCATGGCCGAGGCCGGCGACCGGCGAAAGAAAAAAGAAGAAAAAAAAGAAGAAAAGAAGAAGAGAAGAAGAAGAGAGAGAAGAGAAATGTTTCTTCAAGAAATGTTTCTGGAGCAAGAAACAACAAATTGTTGTTTCTTTTTTTTGTTCTTATTTCGTTCAATAAACAAAAAAAGAACAAAAACGCAACCAATGCCTCAACTTCCACTGGAAGATTGGAGATGGCCAGGGGACATCCCTTTGGTTTGATCATTGGCATCAGAGAGGTCCACTGGATCTTATATGCTCAGAGCAAACTATCTCTGATTCGGGGCTACCATGGTATGTAGTTGTTGCAGACCTTTTTTCTTCGGCGGGTCAGGACTTCAGGTCAGTGATGGATTCTTGGAACCAACCCCTTCCAGTTCTCACTAGGGTTCCAGATAGATTTGTATGGAGGGATGATCCTTCCGGTGTCTTCTCGATCGCCTCAGCTTGGCATTTACTCAGAAGAAGGAAAGATAGGGTGGTATGGTCATCCTTTATTTGGAACAAGGCCATCACTCCGAGATACCAATTCAATTTCTGGCTGATCACTAAGAACCGACTTCCTACTCAAGCTTTTCTTATGTCTTATGGGAGAATTGGGAATGAAGTATGTGCATTTTGCAAGCTCACGTTGGATTCTATTGACCACCTCTTCTTTGGTTGCTGCATCACGGCTAGTATGGCCTACTTTTGGGCGGCCAGGTGCAACCTCCCATGGAGAAATGGGACTTGGACAGAAAATCTTCAGTGGGCAATGAGATTCCTCTCAGGTAAGGATTTCTATCACGCCATTGGTCGCTTCTCTTTTGAAGCTTTGTGCCATCTCATCTGGAAGTATAGAAACGACATCCTCTTTAGAGAGCATCCGGTTGTCGTTGCGGCTATCAAGAAGCATCTCATTAAAGTTGTGAAGGATAAAGCCTTAACGTTCAAAAGCGTGGAAGATTGCCGAAAGAATAGGAGGTTACAAAGAAACTGGGGCCTCGACCTGTCTATCTTCAACTCTCCTATGCCGACCGCCTAGGTCGCCTGTGTTTAGTTTTGCGTGTTGTTTCTCCTTGGCCTTGCATGGCCTTTTGTTTAGTCTGTCCGTTTTAGTTGTTGCTTCGACGCTGCGTCGGTGTTTTGGGCTTCCTGTTTCGGCCCTTGCTTGAGTTGACCGCTTTGCGGTGTTTTGTGTCTGGCGCCCTTTCACTCGATTAGAGGCTTCTGTCTTGTTGAGTGCAAGTTTTGAGGTGCCGGATCCTATATATTTGTTGGTTAAGCTCAATATATAATTACCCTTTACCAAAAAAAAAAATAAAAAATAAAAACGCAACCAAATGCGTTTCTGTTCTTTTTTTGTTCCCGGGAACACTTTCCGTACAGAAGTGTTCCGGAAACGTTTTCATGCACGCCCTTAATATTTTCTCAACAACAAGACAAAAGACAAAGAGGAGAAGTTGAGAGATGACGTTGAAATGGTTGTAGGAGGACCTTTAAAGCTTCGATCTAGGGGGGGGGGGGGGACAAAGTGAATTGGAGATTGGACGTTCTGTAATTCCAATAGAGCCTTTTGAAATTTTTTTTTAAAACCAAAACTTAAGCAAATTAATTACATGGAAAACAAGTGGGCCATAACTTGGGGGCGGAAGCGTTTGGATCGAGAAAATCCAAGGCTCGCAAGGAGTAGAGAGTTAAAAGAGGCAAGAACCACGCTTATTCATTATTTGGTCTACCCTAAATTCTAACGAAAGTCGATGGAAGGACTAAAGTGAAAGATTCTGACAAAGTTTAAAACTTAAATGTAGATTAAAAAATGTATTACCATAACAAGTTTTTAGGAATCCCTTTGCAATTGTCTTTTAAACATATATGGACAGACTCAAATTAGTCCAGGAGCTTGCACTCGAAGACTTTTCCATTGTGTGCACTACAATCAACCATTCCGGCGAGCTCAAATCATGTGTAGTACTAGCTCAAGTGGGTTTTGCTTGAATTCCACTTCATCCAACGATATATATGAATTTAGGCTCATATGCACCGAATGCAGTAAAGTCAAATAGTCATTCGGTTTAGACCCAACAGATTAATAATCCTTCAATATTATTCACAAATTTTCATAATACATTATTGCTCAAATTTTAAAATATCTTCCATTTCGTAAATTAAAAAAATCGTACGTTATCTTTTTATTGCCTCTTTAAGTTTTTGGTCTTCATAAATATTATGGCAATTCGGATATAATTTATCTCATGATCTTTATAATAGTAAAAATTATAACACCCGTGATAGAGAAACAACTTATGGGAGGAGTGTCGCGACTTACCCCTTAGGGGAGTGAATCTGTTTAGAGGTATTACCTAAAATACGAGCTTACGACCCATGATCAGGCACATGCTCTCTCAAGCCCATATCTCGCATAAAATTTGGGGCTTTCATAAGAATTTTGTAATAAGAAGTTGCCACTAGCCTATTGGTGTTGATTAGAAATTAAGTGAGACATATGAGTGTACCTCACTTCCTACATAATTAGAGAATTTAGAGTTGGAGAGTTGATTACACTAATTCACAAATTAGTGCCATTTCGATATCTAATCTCGTTCATTGTAAAAACATATATATTTTTGTCAAGCAGTTTAGATTAATTTTAGACTAATCCACTAACATATGAGGTAATCATGCAAATACACAATCATTAAAATAACAATTAACAGCCAAGGAAAACATTTAAATAAATTACATGGCAGAGCAAAGATTGAACATTAATGAAAAGATAAATTTTAATCCTAACTATACAAAGGGAAGCTGGAATCAATGTACCAGTATCACGCAATCAAGGGCATTTGTCTTTAAGGATAATTGAAACATTAAGGTAGAGCCTTAAGGGCTTGGTCAATGTTGAGCATAATTCTAAAATGAAAGACTTCCACTTTTCAGGAGAAACAACCTAAATGATTAATTTTAACCTTTTTGAGGAATTTTATTTTATTTTTTAGGATTTTTTTTTTCAGATTTTTTCGATTTCTTTATGAAAAAAGGAATTTTGAATTTCCCAAAAAATTCTGGATTTTCTATTTTTATTTTTTTGAAAATTTTCGAATTTTTTTTAATGTTTTCTGAATTTTTGAATTTTTGGACCTTTTTTGGATTTTAATTGTCTTTCGAAACTTTTTAACTTTTGAAATTTTTGAAATTTTTGAGAATTTTGTTCAATATATTTTTTAACATTTAATATTATTATATTCGGGGAAATTGGGTTTAGATTGGTTAACCCAATGTGGCTATTGACCTGACCTAAATCCGGATTCGACTCAATCCGATTGAAAAAAGAAAAGAAGATTTTAATTTTTTTAGTTTTTTAATAGTTTTTCTATTTTTCTTTCGTTTTTCTTTTGTCTTTTTCTTTGTTTTGTCTTTTTCCATGCACTGTCTTCTCCTTCACGTCTTCTTCGCCAAACGTCTCCCTCCCATGTCTTTTCCTTATTTTTATTCTTTTCATTACCCATTTTTATTTCTTTTTATTTCCTTTTATTTTTCTCTTCCCCTTCTCTGGTCTTCTTCGCCACAGGCATTCTATGCACGCCCGAAGCCATTTTGTTTTCTATTTCCCTATTCTTCACTTTTTCTGCATTTTTCATTTTTATTCTTGTTCTTTATTTCTTTTTCTTTTCCTCTTCCTCTCTATGCCTGTCTTCTTCCTTGACGACTCCCCTATTCTCGCCGACTACTCTCTTGCAGCTCTCCTGTTAGAACCAACGCCATCACTACGACAAGCCCTCACCAGCCTTTGAGGCGCCAGAGCCACCGTCTGACATTGGTCGTTCGGTCCAACCGACACCGGATGCCTGGAACACTAACCATCACGTGAAGAAAAAACTCAGCTCATTGGGAAGAAACCTAGACAACTCAACTAAGGCCAAGACAAAGGAACACAATTAGATCTTATTGTGGCATTACATTGAACACCCGGTACACCCTATGGGAAAGAGCGATTTTGGCTCGATTGAGAGTCAAACCGACACCGGAACTTTCGACAAGCAAATCGAAATATCTAGCAACTCGATGGGGAACTAGTGGGACTGCAGCTCGCGTGAGCTGAATGGCCACGAGCTCTAACCCGACAAGGCCCGTGATTTAATAATAGACCCACCAACTTTAAGGATGGATCCACCAATCTTATTGTTTAAGGTTAGAGCCATGAACCCCGTAGTTTAATGATAGACCCACCAATCATGTGATTTAAGGATAGACCCACCAACCGTATGGTTTAAGGATAAATTCATGAACCTTTTGAAATTGTGTGGTTTAAGGTTGATCCACAAACTTTTTGAAATTGTGTGGTTTCACTAGGGAAATCTATCATTCGAGAATGTTTTGAATGTTTTGAAATGGAGATTGCACATTCAACAAAATTCACTATAACAAATGTTCTAGTAACGAAAGCGTACGAGATGAGATCAATTTGAGCATAAGTCATCTGAAACAATATTAAAAGTGTATCGATAATAAGAAGGCAGTGATTGCATAAGCAAATCAAGCTAATTTCAACCACTTGAAAAACTCGCAAAATTGTCATCACACTAGAATAATATCTATCATTAATCATCAAATTCCCTTGGGAGAAAATTCTTTGTCGAAATGATCTTGACTTATGAGAAATGTTTGTTAAGTATGCCAAGCAATGGCCCCTAGTCAAAAAGGGCTTCTCACATATCCTCAAGAAAAGGACTGTTTAATCCTAGCCATTCATGTGGGAAATAAACTGATCATTCAATATGTCTCACTCTTCTAGTGTGCAAGACTTTGAGAATCATTCGCAATAAGTACACATTGACCAATCTAAAAAATCTTTTAGAAGGACCGCAATGCAAGTTTGGTCATGGTTTTAGCAATGGATAAGCATCATTGGGTATGAAATGAATTAATTGTTGATCGACATCTTCGCTGGCTTTTCAAGTCAAGAAACCTTAAGATGAGATAATAAAATCTTGCTCTCACTTCTTCAAGTGGTAGCTTCTTTGAGGAAGTCCTAATTTCCACTCAATTCATCCCAATTTGAAAAGACTTCAGGAATGTGTTGTAATGTTGGTTTGGTGAGAGTCTTAAAAGGCTTGGCACTTTTTCGAAGAGGAATTTTCGAGTTGGTGATTGCCATGACATCATTGCCATATCATCTATGGCCCAACTGAGGCATCCAACTTCAAGTTAGGCATCCCGGCTCAACCAGGGCATCCTGGCTCAACCAAGGCATCCTGACACTAACTCACCAAGGCATCCGGCCTCAACCCAAGCATCTTGGCTCAACCAAGGCATCTCGAGGATAGCTTACCCGAGGCATCCGGGCTCAAACCAAGGCATTCTGGCTCAACCAGGGCATCCTGTTCAATGAACGATGCATCGCCACCAACGCTATCGATGAACGCTTTTTCCTCTTTAAGTGCACACACAAATGCATCACACAAGCCGGTTTTTCATCTCTTATCTTAGCCAATGTATGCAAGGCCCGATGGCGTGCTTATTCAAATGAGTGTGCCATGATCCTCAACATCATATTATAAAACATGCCGGGATCGATTCTTGGTTCGTGGCTTGAGTTGCATGCTTAGGCCATCGCGACTTGACGTCGATTCCAAGTCGAGCGAACCTTGATCTCATCCCGGGGCGTGAACACACTCAAGCATGCAAACATGAGCAAACACACAAAAGAATATTACAACATACGTACACACGACTTACACGGGTGAGCACACCACTAAACTCGACGATGTAGGCTATCGCCCTAGCTAAGAGTTAGAGATTCTACTTACAACTTTTGAGCCTAGCTCCAAGGTGCTCTTTTAGTGACCGAACGGCTCCTAAGACGGCTTGGAGGAGAAGAATGTGAAAGAGAGGAGAGAAAGGGAGAGGAAATGAGAGAATGGTTAAGCCTCCAAAAATGTGAGGATGCATTCTCCTATTTATAGGCCTCATCCTCTTCAATTATTTGTGCCAATTTCATGATCAAGCCTAAGATGAGTTGGCCTATCTAGTCTCCTTAGTTGGCGTCTATGCTTATCCGTGTTTGATTGTGATTGGTCCATATATTTACATATCCTCCAAGGCTCACCTTAGGCTTATGATGTGCCTATGGCCCTAGGGGACACATAAGCCCCTTTGATGCCTAAAGTCTTCTCTTGATTGGTTGGCATTTAGGCTCATCGTAACCTAAGATTCTAGAGGACACCTAAGCATGAATTACTAACTTCTTCTCCAGGACAAATCTCAAGCCATGATTATCAAGCCAAATGGTCCACTCTAATTTTTTCAAGTGTCCCACCTAAAGTCCTTGGGTGGCAAGCCTATTTTGCCTCATAATTACACCTAGAAAATGAGTTGGCATGGCTAAAGGCCTTAGTTGGCAATCTAAGCTCCTAGACATAATTGATGATTGTCCGCTTTTCGCTTTTTCATTGGCCCACATCTACCCCGCATTTAATGAAGTCCAATGATGATGCTACTCTAGGTTGCCAACTAGGCAATCTAGAATATTCGGTTATTAATAATGACTTGTGTATCACTCTCTAATTGGTCCACATACGTGCCACCTTTTTCTAGAACCTTCAAAGATATTTTGACCACTATCATGACTTTTGACCATTCCAAGGACAACTCACCCCTTCATTTCATGAAAGATTTCTAGAATTTTCAATACTTTTGTCTTTTTCTTCATTAATGAGGTGGTCTAGAGAATTCTATCATCCAAATTGGTTTCGGGGCTGGAGAATGGATCATTAAGTACATCTTGAAAAATTGAATCATGTACACCCGAAGTTCGGCCCTTACGTCCCATATTCGTCAAAACCGATCCTTTGGACGATTGGTCGGCCAATAGGGTCGGTTGTCCTTCGATTGGTTCGAGACCAATCCTAAGGCTACCCATGGCCTAGAACAAATCCAAGGCACTCATGGAACTTAGAATAAGTGACGGAATAGCTGAGTCTATCCCTAGGCTCATTTTGGTTGACACCCGATTCACTAGTAGGGTTCATGGTCGCTGCATTACCAATCCATGATCGGACATCACCAATTCAATATTCCGTTTCAATCAATAAGAATTAAATCAGGAACGATGCATTTTTTGTTGGAAGGAAGTCGCATTTGGTCAATTTGAATCGTCCGTGTCTCAGTACATAACCGGATGGGATAACCCACGACTAGAAACTGTGACTGGTTGGATCGATCCATGACCATCCACCGATCCAAAATCATTGCATGATTAATTCTCATGATCAAAAAGTCATCTTATGAGCTGATGATCCTATCCCATTGGTATGATCGGTAAAAATTCATGGCCAACACCTCAACCAATTCATGCTGGTTGGTCAGTCGGACCATGACCGATTCTTAATTCCTTATTGATCAATCCCATGGCCAATGGCCCATGGATGATTCATTCATTACCTTATGGCCCATCATATGGGGTTGGAATCGAGGGTGTTACATGTATGATTTGATTGCGCAACATGACATTTAGCACGAGTCTCCTCATTTCCTAACTCATTGATAGTCGGTGACGGCTTGAGACAAGTGTATATGGGAAGAATTGAACTATCCACCTCTTGATCATTCGAATAAGGTCATGACTAATAGGGTCATTGCTCTTGTCATTGCCTTCCTGCAATTTGGAGATAATCAAGTAAATAAAGGATCAATTTATTTCACACAAAATATAGCATTTCTGGAAAATAATTTCCAAAAGTAATTTTTTAGTAAAATGACAATATTTGTCGTTGTTTGATTGAAAATCTGAAAAAACTAGAAAATATTTTTTGTCATTTCATATGGAAAATCCGATTTGATCTTTCTTGGGAAAATTATCAAAATATTCAATTGTTTTAATTTTTTTTTCATTTATTTTTTTCTTTTCTAAAAAAGACTAGATAATTACAAAAAATATGGGCATTACCTAGTCATATTTTGGAAAATGCATTCTGAATTTTCAAAGAGAAAATTATTTTCCTAAATTTAAGCATAGGTTTTCCGTTGACTAAGAAAATATTTCCAGTAACTCATTTTTCGAAGTGAACCAAATGCCAAAAATTGAGGAAAATATTTTCCCCGAGTTTTCCACGAAACAAACTAAGCCTAAGATTATAATGAGATTACTTGGGTTGAAAATTGCCCAGAAGCAGCTGAAATGGCCCAAGTAGGTGTGAATTATGGAAAGTGTATTCCTGGATTTTTACGAGTCTCGACTTGAGCCTACTAGAAGTTGACGGGCAATGCTGTTTCGTGTTGATGACTCGCATCGACGAGAATCTTCTTGCAACTACTTTATGTCATGGAGAAGAAAGTCAAAGCCAACTACTCCATCCATATCCTCCTCTGAAACCAGAGAAACGAGTTTGAAAGATGTAGGTTGAGTATGGAAGTTCCAACAACTCGGATATTCTTTAATATTCAAGGATTAATTCGCACAAAATTGCAAGCGCGACTGGATGTGTCAATGTCTTTGAAGGACTGCTTTCATTGTGGCATTCAATTTTTCACGAGAACAACAAAACTTTCTTAACAAAACATTTATTCACAATAATTCAATATATCAAAAGGTGACACAATGAATTTGCATCTCAGTTTCTAGTTTTTAGTACAATAACAAATGTAGAAGATAGCAGTCATTACATGAAGTGTGTGCTATATGTCTCCAAATATCATATAGTAGTATTATAAAAAGATCTTACGAATGAAACTGGTGGAATTTACAGAGTTCAGAAAGCGGTAAACATAGAAGTTGAACATGTTATTTAATGTGAAAAAGGCAATGGTGATGTTGTAGCATTGAAATGCCCGTCATGGACCAATCACCAAAGGAGGAGAAGGAGAAGGGGGGAAAGAATAGTTTGGAGTAGTCAATATTGGAGAAAAGTCCTTAACTATTTTGAAGTTGACAAAACCCTTCCAAAGTCTAGTCTGAAGACTTCCATACTTGAATGTCAAAGTCTGAAGATCGCCAGACTTTAGGTTCAAAGTCTACCTACAACGACAATTTCCAGACTAAAGAATGAAGACTTATCCAGATGTGAGATTATCTTTATTTCTTCAAGGATTCAATTCATATGGATTATGGATGAACTTATGGCTGGATTTAGCATTGACATGATTGATTATTCTTATTGGAATCAATTATGATATTCAAATCTTTTGGAAGGCGAGTAAACTTTGAAGGTTTTATTAATGGAAACCAAGATCCCGATTGTATGGGTGAACGGGATTGACGGGCTTTCATCACAAATCATCAAACGACTCGAGATCTCATTAATTGATTATATCCAACGGGTAGATTGGAAGAATTCCTTTGGAAAGTGCCAACGGTCGAGAAGGCATGAAGGAGTATTTAAGGCAGGCTCTCTAGTTGTTCGATAGAGTGTGTGAAAGAAAAATTTCAAAGTCTGAACCTTCCTAGTTCCTTGATATTTAATTTACTAAGTTCAAAGTTGTATACAAAAAAGAAAAACTCATAGTGAGACTTTGTGATAGACAAGTAGAGACTCTTCACTAAGAAGTCGAGATCACCAAGTTGTAAAATCTCTTTTGATTCTTAGTGGAATCCAGCTAGTAGGCTGTCAGCGTGGGAGAGTAGATGTAGGCTTGATCTAAGCCAAACCACTATAAACCTTGTGTTCTTATTCTCTTCCATAAACTCCTTTATTTTGATTCGTAGCTTTAATTAACTGTTTAAGTTTAAACTTCTTTATTTTGTTTGAAGTTTTTCATAATCGCTAAAGTCTAAATTCATCTGTGATTTTCTAAAGACAAATTATTCCTACAAAACTTTGCAAAGATTTTTGTTCACACCTATTCACCCCCCTTTAGATGTTCATACTAGCCCTTTTAGTCGATTCACACTCACCCGGACTTCAACTACTCTTGTACTAGAATCCCGCTGAAGAAACTGGCTTTTGAGTATTTCAACAAGTTCGATGTCTTTGGCCGAACAGATGGATAGTTGTGTGCCCACAACAATGCCAATCGGACTAGTCGCTCTGCTTCTTCTTCCACATAGTTCCCCTACAAATTGGGATTGATCATCCTTCCCAATTGGCCTTCATTCATATGTTTTTTAAACTAATCCTCTAACCATAAAGCTTTGCCATTGTGTACCTCAAGGAAAAAGTCAAAAAATGGCTATCCCGAGATGAGTTCAAGAAGCATTTTCCCATATGTGAAGACATCATTTTTCAGCGTGCACTTTCCCGTGTAGGTACTCAAGGGCAGTAAACCCAATTATGCCGCAGGTGAGGGTGTTGACATAAACATCTTCATATGTTAAATTAATATTTCGAGTTTGAATTCGAATTGACATAATTGCAAGTTCCCATCGTTTCCGTGTATTATATTCCAACAATTGGTATCAGAGCCAGGTTGGATTTCTCGATTGTGATTTAGAGCTTTTGCTTGTCTGATTATTATCTGGAGATTTTGTTACTGCAATTATATCTGAGATGAAATCTGAAATTGAGAAATTTAATGGGAGTAACAGTTATGTGTTATGGAGCATCAAGATGCGAGCTTTATTGACAACCCAAGGTTTAGCCAAAGCACTGGATGGTGAAGATGAGTTGCCTATTATAATGAAATCCTTAGAGATGGTAGAGCTAATGGAAAGAGCAAAGAGCACAATCCTATTAAATTTGTCAGATGAGGTTTTAATAGAGG
Source organism: Eucalyptus camaldulensis (assembly GCA_019915185.1). NCBI lineage: Eukaryota > Viridiplantae > Streptophyta > Magnoliopsida > Myrtales > Myrtaceae > Eucalyptus > Eucalyptus camaldulensis. The sequence continues at coordinate 21,099,585 of JAHSVA010000005.1, forward strand.
TTGCTGAGGAGAAGGATGCCATGGCATTATGGGCAAAACTTCAAGCATTTTATGTGAAGAATTGTTTGAACAATTGCTTGTACATGTTGAAGAAGATGTTTTAATTTAGATATACTAAAGGTACGTCCATCAAAACCCACATAAATGAATTTAATAAACTCATGATGGATCTGAAGAACGTCGGTAAAATACTTGATGATGAAGGACAGAGCACGATGTTGTTAGCCTTTTTACTAAAGTCTTGGAGTACTTTACTGATTCATTGTCGTAGGGGCATACTACAATTACCTCAGAAGAGGTAAAGTCTGCTTTATTCTCTAAAGAGCGACATAGAAAGTTGCGAGATAATGGTCTAGCACAAGGAGTAGCGCAAGCACTGACAATTCGAGGTAGAGAACAACATCGAGAGCCTAATAGTAGTAGAGGTAAAAGTAGATTGAAATCACGCCATAGAAAGTCCAAGGGACGTGTGAAGTGCTTTGAGTGTCATGAGGAGAGGCACATCAGGAGAGATTGTCCAAAGCGGAGGAATAAAGCTGATAGGCAGAATGCCACAAGCAGTGTAGCAAACATTGCCAAGAGGAGCATTAGTGATGTAGATGTTGTTTTATGTGTGACTACTACTTCATCAAGAGACGAATGGATGCTAGATTTGGGGTGTTCTTATCGCATGACACCTCATAAGAACTGGTTTACTACTTACTAGGCTGCATATGGTGGTAGTGCTTTTTTGGGGAATAATGTAATCTGTAAGGCTGTGGAGATAAGGACAATTCGGATTCAAATGCATGATAGGGTGGTGCACACATTGACGGATTAAGACATGTACTTGAGCTCAAGAAGAACCTTATTTCTCTAGGGACACTCGATGACATCGAGTGTAAGTACACCTGTTGAAGGTGGAGTATTGAAGATCTCTCGATGTGCCATGGCAGTGATGAAAGGGAAGAAAGTGAATACTCTCTATCATCTATTGGGAGAGACCGTGACTAGAACTACTGCAGTTTCATTAAGTGAGTCAAACTCTAACTTGACTCAATTATGGCATATGTGTTTAGGGCACATGAGTGAGGCAAGTATAATAATATTGAGTAAAAGGGGGTTGTTGAAGGGTCAAAAGACAGGGAAGCTAGACTTATGTGAGCACTGCATCTGGGGCCCGTCTTTACTTTCTTCGAAAGGAGGTGCCCGATATATGTTGACATTTATTGATGATTATTCAAGGAAGGTATGTGTATACTTTCTGAAGCACAAATATGAAGTGCTTGATCAGCTCAAGAAATTTAAGGCATTAATTGAGAAGCAATTAGATAAACAAATCAAGTGCTTGAGAACTGATAATGGCATGGAGTTATGTGGTAAAGATTTTACAAAATTCTGTGAGAAAGAAAGTATTGTGAGACACCTCACAATACCTGGGACACCACAATAAAATGGTGTGGTAGAACGAAAGAATAGAACTTTGCTTGAGCGAGCTCGATGCATGCTTTTGCATGTAGGACTTGGCAAGGAATTTTGAGCCGAAACAGTGAACATGGCATGTTACCTGATTAATCAATCTCCATCATCTGCTATCGAGTGGAAGACTCTTAAGGAAGTATGATCGGGGAAACTTGTTGATTACTCTAGATTATGTATATTTGAATGTCCTGCATATACTCATGCGAGTGATGATAAGCTTGAGCCGAGAGCGAAAAAGTACATATTTCTAGGTTATGCACATGAGATAAAAGGCTATCGGCTGTGGTGCATTGATCCTAGATCACCCGATTTTCTAATCAACGGAGATGTGATCTTCAACGAGATTGCAATGCTTCAATAAAGGAGTTCTAAGACACAACCAACAGAGAAGACAGATCATGATGTCATTAGTAAGGTGGAGCTTTAGGTGGAGAATCCGTAGACCTCGAAGGTAATAGAAGTTGAGACTGCAAATGAAGCCACAATTCCTAAAGTTGGTGCTAGTGAACAATCAGCAAAGCCGCGGCACACTATAGCCGTAGATAGACAAAGAAGACAAATTAAATCATCGATACTTTATGGTTATACAGATATTGCTTATGCATTGACTATAGGTGATGAGGTGGAGATAGATGAGCCTTCGTCTTACTTTAAGGTGATGGCTAATTCGGAGTCGTCGCAATGGCTAGGAGCTATGAGCAAAAAGATGGAATCACTCCATCGAAATCAGACATGGGAGATGGTCAAAGTACCCAAGAGCCAAAAGATTGTCAGAAGTAAATGGGTCTTTAAACGGAAAGAGAGCATTCTCGATGTCGAGGCAACAAGGTATAAGGCGAGACTTGTGGCGAAGGAGTATACACATACTTCTATTTGTGTTTTACTTGCCTTAGTTGCTTCGTAGGATCTCGAGTTAGAGCAATTAAATGTGAAAACTACGTTTCTTCACGGTGAGTTGAAAAAGCAAATTTACATGAGGCAACTAGAGGGATTTGCTATTTCGGGTAAGGAAGATCATGTTATTTGTTGAAAAAATCTTTGTATGGGCTGAAACAGTCTCCTAGATAGTGGTATAAATGTTTTGATGCTTTCATGGTTAGTCAAGACTACACAAAAAGTCAGATGGATAGCTGCATTTTCTTTAGGGGATTGGAGAATGGTTATTTGATTTATCTACTTTTATATGTTGATGATATATTGATAACATCTAAGAATATGTATGATATTGATGTGCTGAAGAGGCGGTTAAATGCTGAATTTGAGATGAAAAATTTAGGTGATGCAAAGAAAATATTGGGTATGGAGATTTTGCGTGACAGAACTGCAGGAGTTTTATAGCTATCTCAAAAGAAATACATTGATAAAATCATGGCACATTTTAATATGCAATCATCAAAATCTGTAAGTACACCTTTAGCGAAGCATTTTAAACTTTCATATAAATTATCACTGCAGACTGAGGAGGAGGAGGAGTATATGTCTAGTATTTCTTATTCTAGTGGCGTGAGTAGTATTATGTATGCTATGGTGTGCATTAGGCTTGATATTTCACAAACTGTGAGCGTGGTTAGTCACTGCATAAAGCGTCCTAGTAAAGCTCATTAAGAAGTTGTGAAGTGATCCTCAGATATTTGAAAGGAACAACGTACGTGGATATAGTGTATTAGAGGGATATCAATGGTAGTGAGAGCACTGGTTTTGTGGATTCGAATCACGCTAGTGACTTGGATGATTGCAGATCTTTAGCAGGGTACGTATTTACGTTAGCGAGTGGTGCAATTAGTTGAAAAGGGTCCTTATAGGATCACATTGCCCTGTCTTCAACTAAGGCAGAGTACATAGCATTAACCTTTGTAGCAAAGAATGCAATATGGTTACAAAGTTTGCTCTTGGACTTTGGGTTAGAACAGAAAAGTGGTGGATATACACTGTGATAACCAAGGTGTAATATATTTGGCATATAATCCAGTTTATCACGAGCGAACGAAGCATATCAACATCAGGTACCACTTCATCCGATATTTTTTAGCTAAGAATAATATTATTGTTAAAAAGATTGTTACAGCAGATAACCCAGTAGACATGATGACTAAGTCTATTCCTTTGACGAAGTTCAAGCTCTGCTTAAGCTCTATTGGCGTTTGTGGAAAGTGAGCACCCATCAAGGCATTTGGAGAGCAGCATAGATGATGAACACTATAACTTGGCTTCAAACATCGAGCCAAGGTGGAGATTTGTTAAATTAATGTCTCGAGTTTGAATTCGGGTGACGATTTATTATACCGAATTTTGTTGATAAAGATTTTCCAAGTAGAAGAAATTCATTAAACTCTTGAAGATTTACAAAAGAGGAAATAAAAAAAAAAATAGGGAGCAAAGTTTCTTCTTTGTTATGGAAGCCTGTGGAATCCGAAAAAGGCAACTCTAATCGTGGGCCCCAGAGTCAAAGTGTTGACTCTGGGCACACACACGTATAAGGACTCACTGGCGTGAAGATGGAGTCATCTACACGCGTAAGAAGCCAAACGTGGTGGTGGGCCCAAGTCAAACTTTGACCTAGGCACATGTATAAAATAGAAATCAGAAGCAGGTCTTCTTTTCTTTCGGGTAAGAAGTTGCAGAAGCCCTCTGAAAGCATAATAGAAAGGAGCCGCATGTCCACGTGAATCTCTCCAAAGGAATGCGAAGATTTACGTACGTGGACCAAAGATAAACTCTGGAGTTCTTGATTTTGGCGAATGTAGAGCGTTTTGTTTTGAGCTTGAACGCGCAGTAATTTTATGCCATGAGTTTAAATCCAAGTGAGTGTTTATTTATAAACACTTTGAGTTTTGAGTTTAATCTAGTTATGAGAAACACTCAAGCGTGTGAGCAATTGTAAACTTTCATTCTTCGATTATAATGGATTATTTACTGTTGGCTCTCCCCGTGAACTTAGGTACCGATACTTGGAAAAACGAACCACGTAAATTCCTAGTGTCCTTATTATTTCTTGTTTATTTCTCTAGTGATTTCACGTTAACATAAATTATAAGATCATGTCATTCCTGCGTATTATATCCCAACGATAGCGATGATAGATTTGAGAATCAAAGCTAACATCAGTTGAATTTTCTTCTAAATGAGAGGAGAGTGAGACTCCCGTGCCATGCCTTAGCATGCGCGTGCGCCACTCGATTGTCCCTTCCTCAACATTTTTCTCATGCATGATCTTGGTGATGCAGAAATTTCCCATGATGACCTCGAATCACACATTTAGCAGTATACTGAATGAGATTGGATTATTTAGGCAAATGTTGTTGATTCAAATTGATGCTTTATATAGGCAAATGTATCGACTACGAAAAGCCTTTCCATTTCTATTTTCTGTATTCAAGAGTTTGTGTCACATCCCGAATCCTGGCAAACAAGGGGATGACATGGCCGTCCTTCCACCCGAAGGACATAGCGTTAAACCACCCATATTCAACTCCCAAGAGTTCCTGCAATAACGCTCTTACTCTAATATCCATTAAGTGAGGGACCTGAAAAGATTGAAAGAGAGGAGTGAGCAACCACAACTTAGTGAATAGTACATATCTTATAAGCATATTAAGCCTCCACATTACATATTTAAAACTCAAAAGATGACTCATTTATGTCAATCCAACATATAACATATTACAAGAATAAAATGAGTTATACAATACTTCAACCTAGCGATATCAATAGCACAATTTCTCATTTGTCCATAATATCAAAACAAGTATCACTGGTTTGATTATTGAATCGAACTTGTTGTATCTCATGCCAATGGTTCATTCCATTAATTAAACTTGTATAACACGTCAATGACCTATTCCGCTAATCAATCTCATAGTACATCACATCTCAAGGTCTTAGAGGTGACTCTCATGAGACCACATCATCGTGTTGCATTTAGCCCTCAAATAGTACAAGGCTCTAGAGGTGGCTTCTATGAAAGTACGTTATTGTGTAATACTTAGCCCTTAACTACAAGGCTCCAAAGGTAGCTCTCACAAAGTTACGTTATTATGTAATGCTTAATCCTTTACCAATCTATATCACAATTGGCTTCACAAACCAAAACATAACTTTTCACCGATCAATTTTCTTCACAAAATCAATTCAAAATCCACATCATAAATTAGGTTCACATATCGAATCAAATCACATTTTACAAACCATACTCAAGCTAACACAATTCTTTCACAAAAGGTTGACAAACCGAAAATATATCCCTGCTCCTAACTTCATTAATCAAACATTCACAATTCATTTCTCATGCCATTTCAGAATTCATATCTTAAAGAGTCCATTCCATAAATCAGTTCGCTACTTTCATGATATCTTCCATAACACATTCCTCAAATCATCCTCAAATAAATAAATAGTAAATGTTTGGTTCGAAATTGTGACATTCTGAATTTCGACCCCATCTCGATAATATGAAATGGGCATTTCGTCGATGCGCCTATGGTCATTTTATTCTGAGCAAGGCTCTTCATGAGTTAACTAATCTATTAGGTGAGGCCGTTAAGGGATATAAAAGTGGCAAACTAGAGAATTTGTTCAAAAATTGATTGCTCGACCATAATAATTGGTAAGGGTTAATATGACACTGTTATAATTGATTAGTGATTGAATATAGATAGATTCAATGAAAACACGTAATTGAATTGTGGGTGATTCCGCATGATTGCGATATTCGCATCGAACGACACTAACCCGATTTTCTATCAATTTTATACTTAGTACACCTAATTGAAACCTTGCGACTTTTACAACAATTGAGGATCGTCTATGAGTCGAAGATGCACAAACGTGGATTAAAAATTATCGACCATAGGTCAAACACGCTAAAATCCCTAAAAAGCTACCCGATAGGTTAGGTTGTACTAAAATCACGTTCGATCAATTTTAACGATGAAATTGAATTCAGTTTTGGGAATCAGATGTTCGAGTGTGGCACGATTTATTTTTAGGCCATCATCTCTTATTTCAAAGAAATTCCGTTGAGCTCGGGATTTTGCGAAAAAACCAATTCGGCAAAAAGGAGATTAAAGTGAAAATTCGTATGGGTTGCTTAATGGAATTAGTTGGCTGCCCAAAAGGCTTTATTTTGGGAAGAAATGAGAAGAAAATGCCCATTGGATGACCCCTTGACAAATCGGCATGAAGACTTTGGGGCCAATTGTAATGATAGGTTGATATTTTGGCAAGGCACCCTATTGGCTTCAACCTTGACTTTCAATCATTCTCTCTCTCCTCCAATTTTTCCCTCCCTTGCTCCATGTGTGTACCCCTTTCAGCTATTCACCCTCCCCCTTTGCCACTCTCTTCTCCTTCTTTTTCCCCTCAATTTTTCTCATGCATTTCCCTACTTGACTCTGGTACTACCTTGATTTCCTTTCTCTTGTTGCACGCCTCCACCCACCATCGTCCACCTCATCCCACCATTTTATAGCAGCCCCCGCCTCCATATCCACAACTCCATCACCCAACCCCTTAACCAACCAGCTTCTCCACCAGCGTCCTCAGTCGCCCTCCTCATGTGAGCCAACACCACCAATCGCGTCTGTCCAAGCTAGCAAACCCAGCCCAACTCCAACCATCCATCTCCACAGCGCCACCACCACCAACAGTAGACGTTGTCCACCGTAGCTTAGCCCAAGCCAAGCCGAGACCAGCTCATCCCTCAACTCCACATAATCGAGCTCTCTAGTTATGAGCTTGTAGGGCCATTTCCTTCGCCATTGGGCCTCCGTGCAAGACACGGTAGTCTCAAGTTTTCACCGCCGTCGTGCTGCTGTTGCCGTGAACCCACCGTCATCCTAATTTAGTGAATTAACTTCCTAATCCTTTATTAGGTTGTTAATTGCGCTTAAGGGGTTAGATTAGTGCTAATTAGCTTAGTTAAATTAGTATTAAGTGAGATTAGCTTAAGATAGATTAGTACTAATCTAGTTTGGTTAGATTAGCCTTACTATGGATTAGTGTTGATCTAGTTTGTTGGATTAGTACTAATGAGGGTGATTTAGCTTGGTTTAGTGGATTACTCTTGGATCAATTCACTGAACACTCGCCGTTTGTCATTTTTGTGGAGACAAATGTGCTACGATTTTGGGGTTTATTCCTTCTTGAAAAAGTTCTACACATCCTTAGCTATGACATATATTTTACTCAAGGTTTTAGGGATTTTTTTTATAAAAAAAAAAGATATTTCAATTTTGTCATTTGCAAAATAGAATCTTGGATTGTGCTGGAACTGGTGACCTTTTGGTGTTTATAGGATTTTTATCAACTCTTAGAGTTTGATTTTCGAAACAATGCCTTCACAAAAGTTGTTCATCACATCTTTTAGTTTAACATAGTCAAATTTCAAAGTAAATGGATAAGTTTTGGACCTCGAATTAAACTGATTTTGGAAAATGTAATTTCTGGAAATTGACAGTTTTTGTAACAGTTTGAGCGATTTAATTCTGTTAATCTAGAAAGATTTTGGTCAAGGTGTCTCATGAAAAATGTTCATTTAGGTTTCCTTTAGAACATATTCAAATTTGATAAATATTTGAGCTCGTTTGATTATGTTTCTGGAATTAAACTTGGAGTCGGGCGAGTGGTTCAATTTCTGTCAGTTAGGGCTGATTGTGGTTTTGTAGTTGTTCTTAGTATCTTACTTGCTGAGAAATGAATATGTTATGATTTAGTTGATGTTTGGCATGCTGAGAACTCATGTATGATATCATGAGGTTAATTGCCCTATGTTGGTTGTTTATTACTATTGCAAAAGGTGACCTTATGGGCTATTAAATGGAAAGTGAATGAGGTGTCGGGTCCAAACACTAAAAATTATTTGCTCAATAAAAAAATGAGATTTTAAACTAGGTGTGTGTAAAGTTTAACTGATTAATTGAGTACTTGGGCAACTACGAATTTATTTCTAAAAGTTTTGAACCAAAAAAAAGGGGGTTACTAAAGATTGTCTTCAAAAGTGGGTGTTTGGAAAAGAAAATAGAAAATAAATGAGGTTTCGGGTTTGGACGCCAAATTTTATGTGTTTAATAAAACGAGGAGGTTTTATACTAGATGCATGCAAAGTTCGGTGGGTTAATTTCAAACACGTGACCTCGTACGAATTTATTTCCGAAAGCTTTAAATAAAAAATAAAAAAAAGAGTTGCCAAGTTGATTTTTGAAAAGAAATTTTGGTCTTCTTGGCTATATGATGGCATTATGTGTAATATTGATGGTAGTTATTGAATTTTAGTAAAAAACTCGGTTTTATGAGCTTTTAAATGGAAAAATGTCAGTTGTCAGTTTTTGGACGCCAATTCTTATGTAGTATATAAATCGTGGAATTTCAAAATAGGAGCATACCGGGTTTGACGGTTCACTTTTAAATATGTGACCATGCACAATTATTTTACCGGGAATTTTTAATACGAAGAAAATTGGCCAAGTCAATTATTTGAAATTGAGGTATTTGAGTGCAAAGTATGGTGTCATCGGCCAAGTATGGATGTGCGTGTGGTCACTAAGTGGAAACCGTCCTGATGCGTTTACACGGGACGAAGCTCCTTAGTGAGGAGTCGTCTAGGTGGAGGATGCTAGACAATACCGTTCGTGAATAAATATTGGAACGAAGCTCCTCAGTGGGGTGCCATCTAGGCGGAGGATACTAGACAATGCCGTTCGTGAATAGATTTCAAAACAAAGTTCCTCAGTGGGGTGTCATGGCCATTGGGTCAAAATAATTGGAACACGCTTGAGTGGTTGTGATGGTTGTGCCTGATTATAGGGAAAAATTGTGTGGCACGATATAAGACGTGTCATAACGGTTTTACCTTATAATTGGGATCCTTGTGATTTTTTGTGATTGAAATGATATGTTCTAGTTATTAAGTGATGATGCTTGCTACGTTGATAATGGTATATATGTTGAGCTAACGTGTAGGTATGGACTGAGGCGAGATAAGTCCTGTATGGTGTGTGCTTAGGACTGCCTTCGAGGCAAATTTGCATCATAATCAGGGCTTAGGGGTTTGACTCGCTAAGGTTTTATCTCATCCCGTTATGGACTAACCATTTTCAGGGCCGTAGCGTGGAGATCAACTGAGTGCGGATGTGGTGGGTGCAAGATACAACACCTTTTGTCTGGTCATGCCGTTAGCGAAGTTTCGTGACCCTGATCCCTGAGGTCTTTTGAGAGGGTCGATAAGAAGTGGCAGCTGAGAGGCTTGTAATTATTAGACTTCCTAAGGTCAACGGTTGGTAAGGAAATTGTTGTGTTTGGGAAATTGTTCCTTGTTTTTACTATCCCTGTGTTTGGTTGTTGGCCAAGTGTTTATTAATTCGCTTTCGCATGTGCTTAATTGAAATATAAAAAAAAAAAAAAAAAGGGTCGGTGACGCGTCTTGGGAACGTTGCATTTTAATTGACCGCTGAGGGATGTTCGCACGCATGGGGTTTGGGGCGTGATAGAAGTTATGCATCAAATATGCTATGACAGTACTTTTGCCTTTTAGCCACTTCACAATGTGCACATGACATACCTCATACTTTTTATTTTCAAATATGAGTTTACAAATTAAAAGGAAATATATCACTGCTCACTTGGATAATGCCCAAACCAAACATAAGGTTCACTTGAATCAATAAACTCGTAGTCCAAGCATTGCGTTACATAGTCAAGTCGACTTGACAAGGCATCCTTGATGAGAACGCGCAAAACCCTCTCTCTCCTCTTTCTTTTTCTTCTTCTCTCCCGAGTGCCCTCTCATTGCGTGCAACTTCTCTCCCATTTATTTTAAGGTGAGTGTACCTTTTCTCTTATTTGACTAGTCAACCCCTTTTTCTTTTTTCTACAAAGTGGTCCCACCAACTTTTCTTTGACCTAGTCAAAAATCTCAAATACTATAGTTTGTGGACTTTTAATGTTGACAAAATTAAATATCAAATTTACTTCTTAAAATGTATGAAATGCTTATCTGTCTATTAAGAAAAACAATCGCATAAGTGAAGGGTGCATATGACTCTGTACGACTAAAACAATTTGTTCACGCTCTACTCCTCTTTCATAAGGAGTAGTACAGGTTGTATTGGATGCATATGCATTGAGATGTCTCCCCTGTAGAGTTTGAGACCTAATTCAGACGTTGAGATGCATACGCAACTGAGGAATGTGAAAGTCCTTCCACCAAATGCTTTTATCTCTTTGATAGAGGTATCCAATTTTCGTAAGTGTGATATTAAAAGGCGGCACTTTGAAACTCAGTTGCTTTCAATTTCTTGAAAATTTTAGAAGATGGTGATCATTACTGACTAATCCTAAGATAAAGCATTTAGAAACTCAACGCTACTATTCCATTGTTCTTGAACTTATAGCTGAGACTTCATTTTGCACTAATTACAGATATGAAAATGATGAAAGGTAAAGCAAATACTATATTTCACAGAACAAAGATCGTATAAACAGAAATGGAAATCATATAGGGAAAGGAAAAACCAAAAGCTGAGCTTGTAGAAGACGATGGTGATTGAGATTAAGCATGTCTCTGATGCGAGAGAAGAAGAAGGAGAAAAGTAGTGAGGTGTTGAATCATACTCACTTCCACTCCAATTGCTCCTTCTGCTAGGATCTTGCCCAAGCATTTGGCTTTCGATCATTGTAGCCACTTCTGACATCTGGGTCAGACAAATGGATCACCAATGCTGCACAACAACGCCAATTGGACTAGCTGCTCTTCTTCTTCTTCCACATAGTTCCCCAGCAAATTAGGATCGATCGCTCTTCCCAACTTGTTCTTGTTCATTAATCCACCAATCCATTCCTCCAAACTGAGACTTTCATCAGACACCAATACATCAAGTTCAAAAGACGTCTGTAAAAAGATGAGCGCAAGAAGCATTTTCCCATAGGTGTAACCATCATTCTTAAAGTGCACACATACTCAAGGGACAACGACCCATTTGAGCAGCGGATAGTAGGAGTGTCAACATGTTGACACCTAATTTTCAAGTACATATAAAAAATTAAAAATAATTAAAAATAATTAAAAAAATTAAATAAAAAAAAATAGGTATGCAAAAGGGGCCGGGTCCGGCCGAATCTGGCCTTGGCCCAACTCGCCCCTCTCTTTTCCTCTCTCTCTCTCTCTCTCTCTCTCTCTCTCTCGTGCTTGGCCCAGCCTCCTTCTCCTTTCGGCTCAGCCCGTGCCAGCTTGTCTTCTTTCTCTTTCCATCTTCAAGTGCGGAGCCTGGAAAAAAAAAAAAAAAGACAGTAGAAAGCAAAAAAGGACAACAGCAGAGGTCAGAGTGGGGAGGCAGACGGCACCATAGAAAAAAGGGACGTGAGTGTGGACAAGCAAGGAAAAAGAAGAGAAAAAAAAGGGAAAATGGGGGGGGGGGGGCTTCTTCTAAGTGTAGCGGGCTCGCTACCCTCGACTTTTCGAGGGAGCTCTAAATGCCAACTCCCTACACTTGCCACCACGGTTAATGACACCAACAACCGAAGCTCCGCCCCGCCTCAACCTGACACCGTTGTAGCACTTGCAACCACAAGCACTACCGTGCTAGCAGCCGAAGCTCCACCCAGCTTTGCTGCACCTATTGCCGCACCGCCGCTCCTACAACCAATAGCCCAAGCCTCCTCGTTGTGTCACTTCTGCTCTTGCAACCTGCCCATCCCTTGCAGCTCGAAGCGGCAACGCCACACTGCTAGTCCACGAGGGACCAGAATCAAAAAGGAGGGCAAAATGAGAGCAGGAGGAAACCGAGAAAGGGATGGCACCACTGGGAGAGGAAGGAGGTGTCGTCATTACTGCCCAACGCTGTCCCTATGCCAATCGTATCGAGCCGCTGCCCTTCGACCCTAATTGTGGCGACACCCGGGCCTAACACCATTACTGCTCATCTTGCCGATGCCGTGCCAAGTTACTTGCTGCCGTGTTCGCCGACCTTCGACATGAGCCTCGCCATGCTGCTCGTTGGCCCGTCGATGTTGCCTCCATCCCGACTCCATCCTCGACGCAATTGATCCTACTGTTGCCCGACTCCGTTGGGGTCGCCTCCGACGCAGCCGCTGCCCATCCTCGTCGATTTCGTCTCCAAAAACTTGTTCTGGTGATAGCTGCAGAGGAATTCTCATTACAGCTTGACTCATCCCAAGGTGAAGAAGAGCATTTCCTTCTTTACCTAAACATCGATACCAGTTGCTTTAGCCAATTGGTTCTAATTATTCATTTCTGAACCCCGAGCGGTAATCATATCTTCCTTCACTAGGACAAGGCATAAGGATTGACAACATACAATTGACATTTATGAGAAAATGTGAAAAGCATCTCAAAAGTCGTAAGAGCTCTAAAAGTTCAAAGAGCAAAAAGTTTTACAAAATTAAGGGGTATGAAAAAAGCAGTGTGCCTAATAAAACTAAGGCCAATGCCCGTCAAGAAAAAGAGCCAAAAGGCTACATCTTATGCAAAAGAAAAATTATCAAAGTCCAAGTGCCTGCGTAAAAAAATCATCGCAAGTGCAAAGGAAATTAGAGAGACAGGAGCAAAGCTCCCATGCAAAAATAATTAATCAAGAGACTTTCGAGATGTGCTATGTTTCAAAAGCCAAATGCTTTCGAAAGGTCGAGTGACCCAGTCACGATGCCATGTTGATCACTGATTCTTAAAAACCCTGTTGAAAATTTTAAGCCTTTCAAGTCTTTCCCGAGCCAACATTACAACCCTCTTTCTAAGTCTCTTCTGATTAGGATGGTTCGAGTGAAAATGAGAATGCGATAAAGAACCTGCTGCTTGAAGGAGTGGAAGCAATTCTATCTTGTCTTATCTTCCAAGTTCTCGACTTGTAAACCCGACGAAGATAGCGACAAACGTTTCTTTATTGGCCTCAAAGTAATAATCATTTTGTGTAAGCCCATGATCAAACCTATATTGCAGTCCTTTCAAAAGACCTTTTTGATAGAGCATATTGTGTTCATCACGAATGTTTCTGAAAGCCTTTGATATAGGTTATGTGAGATACCATCAACAATCAGTTACTTCCCACATGAATGGATGGGATCAAGCAGCCATTTAATCGAGAGTGTGTAAGAAACCCTTTCTGACTAAGAAGCTTTAGTCTGACATGCTTAGGCTACGCATGACAACATTTCTTGACTGGGGAAGATTTTTTTTTTTTTCAGAAATAGTTCTTTTATATTTCTATTCTAAGGAACAATTTCTAAGTAAAATAATGTGTTTGGTAACTACACAAAATTTTTACTCTTGAAATAGAAAAAGAATATAAATGCGTTTGGTACGAAATAGTTTTTCTTTTATATTTATTTATTTTTTATTCTTGCTCATGGATCGCCAATTGCCTACTGCCGACCGCCGCTGCTACACGACCACCGGCGGTCGACCGTCACCGTTGACCACCGCCGCACAGCCCATCGGCCGCTCGTCCGCCTTCAGTGGCCAGCGATCGGTGGCAGCTAATGGGTTGTGTGGCGGTGGTCGACAGTGACAGTCAGTGGCCGGTGGTCATGCAACAATGGCAATGGCTGGCAACAGAGGGCGGTGCTCGGCAATCGGCGGCGGCGGCGGCGACGACGGCGGAGGCAACAACGGAGGCCATTGGTCGGTGGTCGGCGGCGGTGGTGGCGATCGACGACAATTGGTAGTGTTTCCGGGCGATTGAAGGTGGCCACAACAAGAGAGAGGAATAAAAGAAAAATAAAAAAGAAAATTGGCTTATTTCTAGAAATTGTTCTCGGGAACAAGCTACCTTTTTTTTATTTAATTTCTTGTTTCTATTCCAAAACTATTCTTAGGAACAAAAAAAATAGAGAAATTGTTCCTTAAAACAAAAGTTCTACCAAATGGATTTCTGTTATTTTTTTATTCCGGGGAACAAAAGAACAGAATTGGGAGAAACGGAAATGTTACCATGCAGACCCTTAATGAGCCTTTTTCACGAGTCGTAGCCATTTTGATAAGAACTTGACTCACAGAAAATTTGATGATTAATGATATATCCCCGTGCAAGATGACAATTTTGCGCCATAAGATGCTAATTGACATTGAATATTATTTTTTTTAAAGCAGTCAGACTTAGCTTGATTAGCTTGTTCAATTAATGCTGTAATGTTACCAATATGTCTCTTGATGACGTCCCTAATGACATTTGCTCAAGTTGAGTTTGACAGGATTCCTCAATGAAGCCATGCGATTTCAAGGAGTTAGCAGGTGCTTCCCTAAAAACCAAAGGTTCGTGGTTGGCCTCAAACCATGTCATCTCCAAAGATTCATGGTCAGCCTTAAACCATGCCGTCTCCAAAGGTTCATGGTCAGCCTTAAACCATGCCATCTCCAAAGGTTCATGGTCAGCCTTAAACCATGTCATCTACAAGGTTCATGGATTTTCCTCAAATCATGTATTTTTAGCTCGGTCGAAACCCGTTGTTACACGGTGAGACTTCATCTCTTTCTTCCTATGACACGGCATGCTGTTGTAGCCCGAGGTCTTTCATTTTTCTTACGACATGGCATGCTTCTATAGCATGGGGTTTTTCATTCTTCTTATGGCATGGCGTGCTTTTGTCGCCTGGGGTCTCTCTTTCTTCTTATGACACGACATGTCTCTCTTTCTTCTTATGACACGGCATGCTTCTGTAGCCCAGGGTCTTTCCTTCTTCTTATGACACGGCATGTTTTTTGAAGCCCGGGGTCTTTCTTTCTTCTTATGACACAATGTGCTTTTGTAACCCGTGATCTCTTCTCTCTTTCTTCCTCTTATTGACAAGACATGCTTCCATAGCTCTAAGTCCTTTTCGTCGACCTGGCACGTGCCTATGCACCCAGGGTCTTTTTATTACTAAAATAATTTAGGTGTCTTCTGTCTTTGAACGCAACCTCTTCGAGACTACATTCAAAGAGAAGCAGCTGTTGACACCTAATTTTCAGGTACATATAAGAAAAAATAATTAAAAATGAAAAATAATTAAAAATTAAAAAAAAAAGGGACACGAGAGGGGTTGGGTCAGGCCAAATCTGGCCTTGGCCCAACCTGGCCCTCCTCTTTTCCTCTCTCTCTCTCTCTCTCTCTCTCTCTCTCTCTCTCTCTCTCTCTCTCTCTCTCTCTCTCTCTCTCTCTCTCTCTCTCTCTCTCTCGCACTTGGCCTAACCTCCTTCTCCTTTCGACCCAACCTGCGCTAACTTGTCTTCCTCCTCTTTCCATCTTTGCGCGCGGAACCTGCCAAAAAAAAAAAGCAGCAAAAAGGACAACAGTAGAGGTCAAAGAGGGGAGGTAGGCGGCACCACAGAAAAAAAGGGATGTGAGAGTGGACAGGCAAGGAAAAAGAAGAGAAGGAAAAAAAAAAAAAAAAGGAAGAGGGGGGGCTTCTTTTGAGTGCAACGGGCTCACCGCCCTTGGCCTTCCGAGGGAGCTCCAAACACCAATCCCCTGCACTCGTCGTTGTGACTGCCGATGCTGGTAGCTGAAGCTTCGCCCTGCCTTAACCCGATGCCACTACAGCACCTGCAGCTGCGAGCACCGCTGTGCTAGCAGCGAAGCTCTGCCTAGCTTTGCTGCGCCTGTTGCCGCGCCGCCACTCCTGCAACCGGTAGCTTGAGTCTTCTCGTCGCACCACCACTGCTCCTGCAACTTGCCCATCCCCTGTAGCTCGAAGCTGTGATGATATGCTGTTGGTCCACAAGGACGTCAGAACCCGGAAATGAGGGCAAAGTGAGAGGAGGAGGAAACTGAGAATAGGATGACACCGCAGGGAGAGGAAGGGGGCACCGTCATCACTGCTCAATGCCATCCTTGCACCAATTGTACCGAGTCGCCGCCCTCCAACCCCAACTATGGCGACACCTGGGCTTGACGCCGTCGATGCTCATCCTCCCAACCTTGTGCCGAGTTACTCACCACCGCGTCCACCGGCCTTCAACACGAGCCTTGCATGCTACTCGTTGGCCTGTCAGTGTTGCCCCCATCTTGACTCTATCCCTAACGCAATTGACCCTATTGTTGCTCGACTCCGTCGATGTTGCCTCCGACAAAACCGCTACCCGTCCTCGTCAGTGTTGTCTCTGAAAACCTAGCCACCTCCAGACGCATCTTCACCAAGCTGCAATCCACTGCCAGAGTCCTTGGTTGGTTGCAAACCAACGGTGTCTCCTTAGCGATTGTCAGCGCCGATGTCTCGAACGTCCTCCTTCGACGCCGCAAAAGAGCAGGAGAGAGAGGAGGTACGAGCTAGGTCAAAAGAGCCAGGCCGAGTGCAATCAACCAGGTAGGGTTTTGGACGAATTGGGCTAGGCATACCTAAGTTGGGTTTGGGCTAGTTTAGCATGTGGGCTTGTGGGCTTCATTTTTAAATATATTAGCCCAGACTGGGCCTGCACATCAAGCCCAGCTCAACTAGGTTTCCGCTGGCCCAGGTTGTGCGGCCTAATCTGGTCTAGGCTTGGGCCGTCTTTTCAATGAACCGGGCTAGACCCGGGTGGGGTCAGACCGGACCCGACCCAGTTCGTCTTTTTTTTTTTTTGGAAAAAAAAATTAAAAAATAATAATTTTAAAAAAAATCGAAAAAATCTAAAAATGCAAGGTTTGGTTGTGAATTGCTATGTATTTCCTTTTTCATGTAATTAGGCCTTTATTTGCTTGCACATTGATTATATTGCATGTTTAATTCGTATATTTGATTACGTTTGTGAATGTTTAATTGCACGTGCTCAATTTTACTGCAATTAAGATCTTGGTAGCTATGATTGTTATTACAATGATTGCACACCTATATGATCACCTCACATATTAGTGGATAGGTGTAAAATCAATCTAAACTTCCTGACAAAAATCTTTACTCTTAAAATAAACAAGATTAAGTACCAAAATGGCACTGATTGGTTAATTAGTTTAATCAAGTCCCCGATCGTAGATTCTTTGGTTGTGTAGGAAACAAGGCATACTCCCATGCCTCACTTGGTTTCTAACCGGCCCCAATAGGCTAGTGGCAATTCCTTATTGCAAAAATCTTTAAAAATACCCTAATGTCATGCAAGTTATGGGCTTAGGAGAGCCCGCACCTAATCATGGGCCTTAGGTCCATCCTTTAGGTAATACCCCTAAACTTGTTTCCTCCTCACGAGGGATAGGTCGCAACACAACATAAACGTCTTCATAAGGATAATAAGTTTGAGAACAGGAATCAGAATCAGCTGAACCTTCTCCTTGGGAAGAGGATGAGAATCTCATGGGGTGTGCACGTCGAGGCCAATGACTAGCCTCTTCATAGGGATAATAAGTTGTTGATGCTAAAATTGTCTGTCGTGCTTCGGATCTCCTTAGAGAGAAGGTTTTAGGAGTTGTAGAAATGTCTTCAACTGACTCGGTAAAACTGAAGGTTCGGAGATTGAACACCACATTTAAGCGGGAAGAAAGTAGACTCTTCTCTAGTGAAAATGGATCTTATAAGCTTGATGGTATTTCTCGATTGGTGTGAATGAATGAAATGGTAGGAAAAGTCGTTGGATTGAATGCTGATGTCAAAGTGCGGAGCCAGCTCACTCCGAAGCCTTCCGGTGAGCAGCTTCGTGGAAAGAGAGCGAGAGAGGTTTCATTGCCTCGCAGCTTCCAAATTTGACAAAACGCGCAACTCATGTAAAGCCACCTTTGCATGTTTTTCCTAGTATTTTTCGTTTCCTACGCACTGAAAAATCCAAATGTGAAGAGCACTAGTCTTTTTTATTTACTTCATTGGCTGGAGATTACATGGAAAAGGGTTAAAGTACACCGCAAGTGTCAAAACTTGAAATGAATGGACATTTTAAGTATCAAAAATTTCAAAAAATATACTTAAGTGTCAATTTTTTTTAAAATTGAAACACTTGAGTGTCAACTCTTGTGAGCTTGCCGAAAATCCAATGTGGCATTATTTTAATAATAAAACCAGTATACGTGGCTTGCCGGAATGTCCACTAAGCAGTCATTGTTTAAAACTATGTCGTCTTTCATATTCATTTAAGTGCCAGTCATGGTAGAAAAAGATCAATTAAGTGTCAAGTTATGGTGTAAGTGATCATTTAAATGCCACTTGTGATTAAATTTTGTAAAATGTGACCATTTAAATACCAAAAACTACGTCATTAAGCATATTCATGGTGTTTGCATGGATAATTGTTTTTTTTTAAGAATTGCCACGTTGGTAAAAATATTGCCGAAAAAGGCCACATCAGTAATTTGATTGGAATTTCTCGTTGTTGACACTTAAGTGTCCATTTCTTCTCTAATTTTGGTACTTAAATGTACATTTTGGAAGTTTGGCACTTCAATGTCCACGTGTCAAGTTTTGGTACTTGGGGCATCTTTCACTCCATGGAAAAGCTATTTAACTTTTGAGAATCCTCCAAGATCCATACTTCTAATTACTCGTATTTGGAACACGTTCGTTATATGTCCATTTATCATATTCCAATTTCAATGGAAAATTTTCTATATGAGTGGAAATACTCGTATTAATTTTAGATCATTTTCTTTTTCTCTATATTCCATTTTCAATAGATAATCTTTGGAAACAAAAAACAAATGCATTTTCAATACGTGGAAATCTTTACTATGAATTAGTAAAGACATAAAACTTATAGTCAATCGATATAACAAATATATGAAAATTGGGATGTTTTTTGTTAGATCTTTCTGAAGTTAGTGTAGACCAAATATTAGAAAAGACAAAAGTACTTTACATGAGTTCATCTTCCTTGTAAACTCCCTGCACAACTACTCTTAATGTATTACGATTGTCATAATTGATTTTGTCAAATCTTGTGACTCAAAAGCTAATAATGTTCTCGTACGTCCTTCGAAAACTATTTTCTGAAGGAACATAGAAAATTGGTGTCACTAATTTATCAATGTACTAGCCCAGTAACCCCTGCTATGCACAGGATGCACGTGGATTCCATTCATTGTTCTTTAAATAGAGTATAAAAATTCAAAGCCATTAATGTTACCAAAGCAAGGTACCAAAGGAATGTTTTTGTAAAAAGAATATTAAAAATAGCTATCATAGCTTAACCTAAGGGAAATTTGTCATAAAAAAATTTGTACACAATATTTTTGGTATGTGCATCGTCCCCCTCATCTTCATTTACCAAAAGAATCTCATGTCCGTCCCTGGTTGTTTCTTTGGGAATTGCAACATAAAGTCGTCCATGGCTAGAAACTGGCTTAGGGAGAAATAAGCCAACATGGCATGAATTTTGGCCAATGAAAAAGGGGAACCGCCTTTTTTAAGTATAAGTGGCCGAAGGAGATTCGGTGGGTGATTTCTGCCATACTGATAATGTCCCTGATCTTTTGAAACTGGTTGCAACGAGCCAAAGGGATGATTTCCGCCAAAGAATTTCTAGGACATCAATCAGGTTATAATAAATTTGAAATCGGTTAATCTTTAAATTTATTGAAAAAAAAAATGAATCTTATAAGAAGGAGAATACCCCATCTGGGAGGTTTTTTTCTTTTTTCTTTTTTTCCTTAAGACACGAAGGAATTGCACAACTGCACAATTAAGCAGGTCATTAAAACCTCTCACAAGTGCACAATCCGTTTGCACAACATGATATTCAGCACGAGTCTCCTCATTCCCCGACTCGCTGACATTTAGGGGAGCTCGAGAGAGCTGCAGATATGAGGAATCGAACTATGCATCCCTTCGTAGATCGAATGAGGTTAAGGCTAACAATGTCATTACTCTTGTCATTGCCTCCCCACGAATAGGAGATAATCAAGTAAATAAAGACGAAATGGAGATTCCGTTGGTTGAAACATTGCCCAGAAGTACCTGAAATGGCCCAGGCAGGTGTAAATTATGGAAAGTGCATACCCGGATTTTACAAGTCCCAACTTTAGCCTACAAGAAATTGATGTGCGATGTTGCTTTGTCATTGATAGCTCCCAAAACCATCTAGTCCAACCATATCCTCCTCTGAATGCAGAGAATCAAATTTAAAAGACGCAGGCACAGAATCGAAGTGCCGACAACTTGGATTCTCTTGCATAGACAAGGATTGATGTGCACGAGGACGCATGTGCAACTGATCTTATCAATGTCTTCTAAGGACGGCTTTTATGGTGGCCTTTAATTTTCGTTAGAATAACAGTAACTTTCCTCATAAACTTAAACATTCACTCACCATTTAATTCGATAGATTAAGAGGTGACACTTTGAATTTTTATTTCGGTTTCTAGTTTTCCTGACAAATGTAGAAGATAGCAGTCTCTCAAAAAAGTCGGAGGAAAGTATTACAGAAAAATCTGCGGATGCAAGTGAAGAGGAACATATAGAGTTTAAGAAGAGAAACATAGAAGCTAAACTCGCTATTGAAGGTAAAAGGCAATGGTCATTATGTAGCATTGACATGTCAGTCATGCAACAATCCGCAGAGATGGAGAAGGAGAAGGAGAAGGAGGGAAAGAATAGTACGGAGTTGAGTCACAATCACTTTGACTCCAACTAGTCCCGGTACTGGGGTACCGCCAAAGAAACTGGCTTTCGAGCATTTGAACAACTTCAGACATCTCTGGTCGAATAGATGGATCCTCATGTGAGCACAGCAGTGCCAGTCGGAGTAGTCGCTCTGCTTCTTCTTCCACGTAGTTCCCCTGCATATTGGGATCGATCACCCTTCCCAATTGGTCTTCATTCTTAAGTTTCCTAATGCAATCCTTCAGCCAGAAAGCTTTGTCATCGAGTACTTCATTCTTAAGTTTCCTAATGCAATCCTTCGGCCAGAAAGCTTTATCATCGAGTACCTCAGTGGGAAAGTTGTAAATCAGCTGTCCCGAGATGAGCTCGAGAAGCATCTTCCCGTATGCAAAGACATCATTCTTCAGCGTGCACTTTCCTGTGCTTAAGTACTCGGGGGCAATAAACCCAGGTCTGCCACGGATGGGGGTATTGACATAAAATTCTGCTGAATTTTCTCCTACCGGTGATGAGAATGAGACTCCCCTGCCCCACCTTGGAATGCACGTGGGCCATTCAATAGTCCCTTCCTCTACATTTCTCTCATCCGTGATAATGGCAAACCAAAATCCTCCTATCTTGGCCTCAAAATGCATGTTCAGCAGTATATTTGACGCGCAGATGTTGCGATGCATGATCTTGATGTTACCTTGATTGTGAAGGTGTGCAAGCCCCCTTGCTGCTCCCAAGGCTATTCGCTTGCGAGTAGTCCAATTGAGAGGTCGGGCAAACCGATCTGGTCTCTCTCTAAGATCGTAAGATAGGCAATAGTTGATCATCAAGGGATAGACCAGTAAGAGCTCTTTTTTGGTCCTACAAAAGCCCCTCAGGCATAGCACGTTTGGGTGCGTCGAAACTGTGCTTCCCACTTTTATTTCTGCTTCGAACCACTCTTCACTCTGTTGATCGACATGGAGCGCTCTCTTTATTGCCACTAGCGAACCATCGGCCAAGCGCCCCCGGTAAGCTTGGCAAAATCTACCTTCACCCAACAAGTTGTTGAGGCTAAAGTTCTGCGTTGCGACTTGGAGCTCCTCTAGAGAGAAGCTTTTAGGAGGTGTTGGATCATCTTCAAAGGACTCGGAAAAACTGAAGGTTCGGAGATTGAACACCATCTTTATGTGGGGGAAAAATGTAGATTCTTCTCAAGTACAAAGAGAGTTGCTTGTACACAGTTTTATAACTCAGTTGGTATAGTGCACGTCTCATCCGCGATTGCTTTTGGTCGGTGTAAATGAATGAAATGGTAAGAAAATTTGTAGGCTTGATGGGGGTGCAACATTGGGCATAAAAAAATTGTTATTTGTGGAAAATTATAGGTAAGAAAGTAATTGGAGACAAGAGGGATAAGCTTGGAGACTTTTGAGGCCAAAGAACGAAGAAAATGAGGTATTTTTCCTTGACTTTTGGCCCCCTCATCCGCAGCTTCTCCAGCACGCTTCAACCGGTTCCCTCCTCCTTCGTGGCTTCTACTTCTCCACTTTTCTTATTTGCTCCTTCGGCCGCTGTTTTCCCTTCATTTCGTTCCAGCGAATTCTTCCCCATATCTTCTCTCTCACCGCCTGCATCTCCCTCGACTCACGTCAACCGCTGCCCCCTCCACCATCGTTTGTTCCCCCACGAGTCAACTTCCCCAGCAGATTTCGTTTGTTGACTCCCCTCACGCCAGCGAAGCCGCGGTCTGCCCATCTTCTCCACCGAAGACTCACGCTGCAGCTCCTTCATTGAATTCGGCAGCCCACCATATTCTGTTCCCTCAACCGAAGCAGTCCCTCGACCGTTTCTCTCTCTCTGCCGTTGCCAGCGTCCACGATTCAACCCCCACTCGGTCAACACTCCACTCGGTCCACGATTCCTTGTTTTTGAACCAAGGAATTGGGGAATACACTTTCATGGTTTTCTAGTCTGCGACCTATTTTGTTCCCTCAACCGAAGCAGTCCCTCGACAGTTCCTTGGGTTGAAACATTGCCCAGAAGTAGCTGAAATGACCTAGGTAGTTGCCAATTGTGGATAGTGTATACCCGATTTTTTTTTTTTTTGACAAAGTGTATACCCGATTTTAAAAGTCCCAATTTTAGCCTCCAATTTTTTTTGTATTGATGACTCCCGTCAGCGAGAAACTTCTTGAAAGCTTCATATGAGTTTACCTCGTAGAGAAGAAAGTCAAAGCCAACTAGTCCAACCATATCCTCCTCTGAAGCCATAGAACCAAATTTGAAAGAAGCAGGCCGATAATCAAAGTGCCTACAACTTGGATTTTCTCGCATATACAAGGATGGATGTGCACGAAGACGCATGTACGACTGATCTTACCAATGTCTTCTAAGGACGACTTTTATGGTGGCCTTTAAGTTTAGTTAGAACAATAGAACTCTCTTAATAAACTTAAACATTCATTCACCATTAATTCGATAGATTAAGAGGCGACACTTCGAATTTTTATTTCAATTTCTAGTTTTCAATTCGAAGACAAATGTAGAAGATAGTAGTTATTGCATGAAAGATGAGCTATATACCTTAAAAAAATCAAAGGAAAGTATTAAGATCAAACAAATTAAAGTGAAGAGGAACATAGAAGTTTAACTTGTTATTGTCGCAACCTCTATTTTTCCGTCCGGGGAAAAAGGAAGAAGGTTTAGGGGTATTTGCCTAAAGAGGCGGACCAATGGCCCTAGATTAGGTGCGGGCTCTCCCAAGCCCATATTTCATGTGACGTTGGATTTTGTATTTTTATTCTTAACAACCTATGTATTTCTAGAAATCGTCACTAACCTATTGGGGTTGGCTAGAAACCAATGAAGATGCGATAGTGTTGTCTCGATTCCTACGCAACCAGAGATTTTTAGGAACAGGGACTTGTTTACTATAATGTTTCTATTAGCGTCCTTGCGGTACCACTAACTTGGAAGGTTGTTCGTCTAAATGGCCACACAATCTTGATTACCAATTATAATCCTTATAAAACCGCTAAGCGCTCATGCAAATGTTTTTGTAGGTTTGTTTTCCTTAATGTCTAGACTAATCCTAACATAATTTAGAAGAGAAATTTACACTCAAATTAATGAAAAGCAGTGCGTAAGTAAACATCCAAGAAATTGAAATGACTTGAAAATAAATGCGGAAAAAGAAAACCTGATACAAGTCAGACAAATAATATTACATGGCCTTGTTATCACGCCTCAGAACAGGACCCCCGTGAGCGAAATGAGAATTTAAATATGCATGAAATTACTCTAGATGCATGAAATTACTCTAAATAATTTTAATCTATGCAAAATAGATTATTTACAAAAATGATTATAGAATATCAAAATAGCATCAAGTTAGGACAACGACTTTATAAAATTATGAAAATCTCATAAATGTCATTTGTGCCCTAATTTGATACATCTAACATTTTTTTTTTATATATTTTTTGAATTTCCAGATTTTTTTAAATATTAATAATAATTCTTTAAACCGATCTATGCTAAGATGAAATAACATAGCACATGAATATCACAATAATCAAGCTCAAATTGACTGTTTAAAGATCGAAACTCGGTTTGGGCATTTCGTTGAACAAGTGGTATACATCAACTCACCTTAAGCAACTTCCCCAAGCCGTACTTGTGACCTGCAATCTTGACCCATGAGCAATCTTATGTGAAACTAAAGTATCAAGATTATACTACCACATGCAAGGAGCAAGATTAGATACAAATAATAACCCAAAACACACAAGAACTAAGTTGAAATCAGTCTCAAATATGCAGGTTTGAGTTGTTTTGCAAATATGGTGTTGAACCCAAGTCAAACAAACATGTCATATGCCCAAATTGAAGCCCAAACAACCATCACATGCAACATCTATATGAAATATTACTCCATCCGAATGAAAATAGGTAACATAGACTTTCAAATGCAACAAACATCACAGAGAACGATCAACCAGACACATCAAAACAAACTCCCCAAGAAGCATACCTGCATGATCTATGCTGGCCAAACATGTCTCAATGTGAACTAGCTTGGTTTTTGGCTCATGTTATAGACAGTCTCATGGTTCACAAGGAGATTTAAAGACTAAACCAAGTTGTCATATGTATCATTTATACTCCTATATAACATTCATCAAAGTCACAACGACAAAAAAACGCATGCAAAGAGGAGTAACAAGTCAAGCAAGTAAGGGTATTGAAGAGGTTTTAAACACTTAGAAAAAATTTTAACCTTGGAAATCAGTTGTCCGAACTAGTTTTTCTTTTGATTTTCATGATCAAAACATGTTCAAACTTGAACAAAAATACATCTAGGATGCTTATGTTACTTCTTAGTTCTTTTGCAAGTGACTCTTGGCCAAGGAAACCAAGAAATTGTCCTCCGAAAGCATGTGGAAGTTGGTTCCTTCAAACTAAAAGTGAGATCTGCAGAAGAAAAAACTGACAACGAAGATTTTCGTGGGCCTCCAAACTAGACTTCAAAACCTCTTTTGTTGGCCAAATTTAAACCAACCCAAACTACATTTATTCTAGTTTGGGTTGTAAGTCATGGATTTCCTCATTTATCTCTAACTTTTCTCAAAAGCACTTGTTTTTCCTCACTTGTGACCAACCGGGCTTAACACTTAAAAAAATCTTAGGACTCCCTTGGCCGGATAGGAGGGTATATTTTCAGGGGACTTTAGGAGACTATCCCGACCTCCATTTGGGACATGCGACCTATGGATGTAAAGATCTTTGAGTGAAGTTTCACTCTCTAGTTGAAGGTTTTGGCTAATTTTGGATGTAAGTATGTGAAAATTTCACTTTTCTCTCTAAAGGTTGATTTGGGATTTATGGATTTTTGCCTTTATGGAGTTGCTTCTGAGGGTTTTTTTTTTTGGACACGATGGTTAGCCCTCTCCTCTGCTTCTTGTCTTCTACCTCTTATCTCCTAAAAGAGCTTGCTTTAGTCATCTTATTCCATGAATTAAGGGATTTTTGGTCGGTCTTTTGTCCACCTACCAAGTCTGCCAACTAAGCTAGTTCACCAACTTTCTGTTTTTCAACTTTTGCAGCTGTTGAATATGAGGATTTTGCTGCAATTTTCCTATGCTTTTAGCAGCTTATCCCTGACCAATTTTTGTCCACTTGTACAACCAATAATGATCTTCCATCACGTGCAAAGATCAAGCTAATTGGGCGGCTGAGTGGGATATGGTGGGGCCACCAATATCCCTACTTAGCAACTCCGAATTAAGACTTAACCATGGGTTGGGTTTTGGTAGATGATTTGAGTGCTTTAATCCATCAATTTGGCTACAGTTTTTGATCAATTAGCAAGCTCATGTATAGTAATTTAAGATCTTGACCATTATTTTATTGAAGCACTTTTACTTTTAAGCTAAAGATCTTCTATAGCTAGTATTTTGGCTCCAAAATTGGTTGTAAGACAAAGCAACACCAGACCTCCTTATTTCGATGGAAATGAGTATTGTGTGGAAGAACAAGATTAAGGCATTTCTCAAATCCATAGATCCCCTGGAGAGGGATGTTGTTGAAAAAGGAATCAATCCTAAAGAAACATCAGCTTCAGACAAAGAGAAAGAAGTGATTGATGTTGATGAAACAACACAGACTGAAATTACCAAGAGACAAACTATTGATGCAAAAATAATTTACTCTTTGTACTATGCTTTGTCTCCCACATAATATAACCGAATTTCTTCTTGTGAAATAGCAAAAAAAGTTTGGAACATATTACATGTTACCTATGAGGGGATTGACCGTATGAAGGAAACAAAGATAAATATTATGCTTGGACAATATGAAGCCTTTAGAATAAAGCATGGAAAATCTATCTCTGATATGTTTAGTCGCTTCACAGAAATTGTAAATGGCCTGGCTTATCAAGATCAACCAATTTCTGGACCAATAAAAGTCAACAAACTACTGCGTGGACTTTCAAAGGATTGGAATCATGTGAAGACTTCAATCAGAGAGACTCAAATGATTATGCCTCTATCAATAGATGAACTAATAGGCACACTTTAGTCGTACGAAGTGGAGCAGATCAATGATGAGGAAGATCCAAAAGGTAAGAAACCAATTGCTTTAAAATCTAAGATTGATTTTGATTATACAGATTCGGAAGATGATATGGATGATGAAGAACTGGCCCTTATGATAAAGAAATTTAAAATACTAAACAGAAAAGGTAGAAGATTTAATTGGAAGAGGCAAGACTTGCAGAATTTCCAGAATAAACCTATAGAAGAAGCTGAAACTAACAGGGATGTAATGCTTCGAGTGTAAGAAAAATGAGCATATTAGACCAAACTGTCCCTTGTTGAAAAAGAAGAAAGGGAATACTGAGAAATACAAAAAGGTTTTCTAAGCAGAAACTTAGAGTGACACCGAATGTGAAAAAAGTGAAGAATTCACAAACATATGTCAGATGGCTCACTCAGATTCAGACTTAGAAACAAACATTGATTTAGACTCTGACAAAGAAGTTGAGGTTAGCAACTCAGAAATTCCTGTTAAAGTCTCTTTGTATATAGATGGACTCTGCCTCAATCTTAAATCCTCTCTTAAAGGGACCTTCGAACTAAAGAAGGAGAATTCTAAGCTAAGGCAATAGGAAGTTTCTTGGAAAGAAAAGTTTGAAAGTCTAAAAAGAAGTTTTGACGAGTTGAAAGAAAATTCTAATTCTCTTTCAAAGGAAAATGTTGTTTTGAAAAGGGAAATCTCAAACATTACAAAAAGATTTTCAAAAGGTTAAAAAAATTGGAAAAAATTCTTACAACTAAAATACCCTATTTTAACAAATCTGGTCTGAGTATGAGTTTTGAAACTATTCATTTAATTGATTTTACTAAAGTAAAAGAGAGTCTTAAGCAAAGGCTTAGAAAGACCTTTTATAAAAATCATTTTCAGAAAGTATTTGTTAAACCAGTTGGCCAAAGTGCTCTAAGATGTTCTAAGTATAATAGCTTAGAACATTTCGAGAAAGATTGTCCCAAGGTTTGAAGACCGATTAAGAAAGATTAGGCAAAAACTATTTTTAATACTAAGACTCCTGGACCCAAGAAAACTTGGGTACCAAAGAAATTTTGAGTTTTTCCTTGATCGTGGGTCACTATTAAAAGAAAAATCAAATAGTACTTGGCTAATGGTTGTTTTAGGCATATGACAGGAGACTCAAGTTGTTTCGTAAAGCTTGACAAACTTAATGGAGGAAAAATTTCTTTTGGAGAAAATGGTAAAGGAAAGATTATAAGCTGTGGAACTATGAAAATTAGAAGTCTGACTATCAACAATGTTTCCCTGGTGAAAGATTTAAACTATAATTTGTTGAGCATAAGTCAGCTTTGTAATACTTGTTTTAGAATAAACTTCCAACAAGGCATTTGTTCTGGAGCAAGTCAAGACTTCTCTCAATCCTTTACCAGGCGAAGGCATGGCAACATATATCTTCTGGACTTAAATCCAGAAAGCTCTCAATGCGTTATTTCTATTCAAGATGAGGCAAGTCTATGGCATCGGAAGCTTAGTCATGTAAATATGAAGTAGATTGCCAAGGTTTCCTCTAAGAAGTTGGTTCGAGGGCTTCCTAATCTGGGTTATCAAAAGTCTAGATTATGCACTCCTTATGTCTTGGGAAAACAAGTCAAAAGCTCTTTTAAATCAGTAAATCGGGTTTCTACTAGTCAAGTATTACAGCTTCTTCATATGGATCTTTTTGGACCAACAAGAACTCAAAGTATTGGTAGAAAAAAGTATTGTCTAGTAATCATGGAAAAAAGCTCACAAATCCTTGCCATGGAGCCCATCCCACCACTTGGCCACATATTCCAGTTGGCTATATAAGAAGAAAATCAACGATTTGCTACTATCAAACATGAGAAAGAAGGCGAAAGTATGGCTCTTGTTACAGGGGCAAGGCTCTTGGGTTGGTCTCACAGCGGCCTTCATGTGCCGCAGCAAGCTGGAGGCTTTGGAGGAAACCCTAGGTCACCAAATGAGGAAGAAGATGGTGAAAACCCTATAAGCTATCATCTTAGCGATCCTTATAAAAAGAAAAAAAAAAACGGATCTGATGGTGCTTATTCTTTTCGAGCTGACGTTGGAGATCATAAGTATAGGTGCGAATCTGAAGGCTCCTATTCTTTCTGAGTCGACGGTGAAGATCATAAGTATGGACATGGATCTGACGGTGGATAGTTTTAGTGATGTGACAGCCCAGATCAATAGTGAGGAGGTGGATCTAATGATTCTTATTTAATCTTTCATCGGTTCGAATTGAATGGTCCTCATAAAGCCATGTCATCACAAAAAGGGGGAGGCCAAAATAAGAATAAGTATTGCAAATATTTTCGGTGTCCATATCATACCATTGAAACATGTTGGAAATTACATGGTAAGCTCATCGACAAAAAAAGGGGGGGGGGGAAGATAATTTTCTGCTTATTAGGTATCGTCACAAGGATATGACTAGGCTTATTATCCAATTACTCAATATTACTCAATACCATTATTAGCACATAATGAAGGTACTAAATCAGTTAAAGAAAGTCGACAAAATTGCAAATTTTTTAGGTACTTCATTATGCAAGAGTAATGATATTTTTGTTAATGCATGGATTATTAATTTAGGTGCCAGTGACCACATAATTTACCATGAATATTTATTCTAATATCCAAACAGACCCAATTCATACTTGTTCGTCTCCCAAATGGGAATATTACTAATGTAAGAAAGATTGGTATTGTTTGCTTTAGCCCAAACATTATCCACTAAAATGTTCCATATATTCTAGAGTTTGAATTCAATCGCATAACTATTTACAAAGTCTATGAGAACAATTCTTGCTGAGCCAATTTCAGTTCTGAAAATTGTTCCTTTCAAGAACTTTCGATTGGGAAATTAATGGGCTTGGGTAAAGTGGGACAAGGACCGTATTCTTTGATCAACTTTCCCAGAGATTTTGATCTATCTTCTTTAAATAAAAGCATATCTTGTAACGCAACTACTAGTAATAAAATCTCTCTTTCTCTCGTTTTCTTATCCTAATTGTAAAATATGCTCTCTAGTAAAACAATCACAAGCACCATTTCCAACTAGCGTGTCTCATGCCACTAGTGTTTTCTCATTAATCCACATGGACATCTAGGGTCCTAATCATACAGCACATCGTGATGGGTCCTATTTCTTTCTTACCATTATGGATGATTATTCTCATGCCAATTGGGTGTTTCTCATATAGTCCAAGAGTCAGACTCTTTCATATCTGTCAAAATTCTTCTCCATAATTAGAAATTAGTTTGATAAACATGTCCACAGGATTCACATAGATAATGGGAGTGAATTTATCTCAACTGAGTGTCAATCGTTCCTCTCCTCTCAAGGAATACTCCATGAGAGTTCTTGTGCATCACAATAGAATGGAATCGTCGAACATAAACATCGACATCTTTTAGAATTTGCTCACATACTAAAATATCAAACTTCCGTTCTTGAGTTTTTTTTTTTTTTTTAAGATTATGCGGTCTCGGTAGCCTATTTAATAAATTGTATGCCAACTAGAGTATTAGAAGGATGCACCCCATTTGTTATGCTCTTCAGAAAGCAATTGGGCATTGGTCATCTTCTAGTATTGGACTGTCTTTGCTATGTGACAAATGTGAGACATCAACATAAATTGGACCCTTGTGCTCTTCAATGTATTTGTTATGGGATACCACACTCTACAGAAGGGTTACCACATTATGGAGATATCTACATAATGGTTTTTTGTTAGCCGATGTTGTATTCCACGAAGATATATTTCCCTTCTAGGAAATGGTGTCTTCAAATGAGCCACCAATGCCAACATCAAGTCATCGGCAGTTCTTATCGAATGAGGATGTTTCTATGAAGTCACAGTACGTAGTGATTGCATCAAACCAACAAACCCCCAGCCCATACCCTACGACAACTTGTCCTGGACCCCCAAACATATTAGACTTCTGATACTCCCATTTCAACATCACACAAAAACAACAACGAGTCTCCATCATCATCGCAATGATATCGTATTGGCTTTGCATCACCAATTGTTGAACAATTATCGGCAAATAGGCCTCAACATTCAGGGCGACAAGTTCACCCTCCAACATGGACCAAGGACTATATATGTCCTACTTTGCAGACTATAGGTACGCAATATCTGATATCTTCCTATGCTTCCTTCAGTCAATTATTGCTAGAACACATGTGCTGCATCAATCGAATTTCTAAAGAACACAAACCATCTTCTTATGAGGGCAACGCGTGATATTCGATGGCGAGGGGCCATGAAAGAAGAATTAGCTGTTATTATAGAGAATCATACTTGGGAAATCGTTCATCTACCTCATCATAAAAAGCTCATTGGTTGCAAAATAGGTATACAAAATTAAATATACTGCAAATTGTGAATGCTAGTATGAGCACCTAGAGGGGGTGAATAGGTGCGAAAACAAACTTTTGCGAGGTATAGAGTAAAGCTTTACTTTTAACTTAAGTCTATTTAACAGTAGAGTTTAAAATAGAAACGGGACTCTAACAATTAAATAAAGTTACGAGTAAAGTAAAGGAGTTTAGGGAAGAGAATAAGAACATAAGGTTTATAGTGATTCGGCTTTAATCCAAGCCTACATCCACTCTCCCGTACTAACAGCCCATCGACTTGATTTCACTATAAATCAAAAGAGTCGTTATAGTATCACGCCATTGATTTCACAGTGTAGAGACTCTGCTACACTTCCTCAAGGTCTCACAAATGTATAAACTCTCTTTTGAGTATGAGATTACGCTCAACAATTGAATTAACAAAAAACAAGGAGTTTCAAACTTTGAAATTTCTCTATCACGCACACACTCGAATAACTAGAATATCTTCCTTACATACTCCTCCATGACTTCGTAACCATTAGCACTTTACAAATGAGCTCTTCCAATCTACCCGTTGGACGGAATCAATTAGGGAGATTTCAAGTTATTTAAGAAATATGACGATAGCCCACCAATTATGCTCGCCCATACAATTAGGATCTAGGTTTCCATAAGTAGAACCTTCCAAGTATACTTCACCAATCAACGGATCCAAAATTCCTGAGTCAATCTCAAGATGAATAATGAATTTCGAGATGATATATCCAGCCGAGAGATCTTCTTTAGTTGATAGAATCAAATCCTTAAAGAAATACTTAATTCTAGATAAGTCTTCTTCAATGGTCTAGAAACTGTTAATGAGGATTAGACTTTGAATCTTGAGTCTAGCGGTCCAGCGGTCTTCAGACTTTGACGAAAGAGTCTGCAAGTCTTCAGACTAGACTGATGGAAACGTTTTGTCAGCTTCAAAACACGTAAGGAATTTTTGTCCAACACAAATGGTTCAATTGAACGATATAAGGTTCGACTCTTCACTAAAGGATTCACGTAATGCGAAAGTTTTGATTATCATAAGACATTTTCTCTTGTTCCTAAACAAGTTACTATTTGTTCTTTTCTGTCTATTGCTACATTGAGATATTAGGCCCTGCACTAGATCAATGTCAATAATGCCTTTCTTCATGGTGATCTTGATGAGAAAATTTACATCGAACTTCCACAGGGCTTATGTAGATTAGAGGAGTTTTGAGTATGTCATCACCACAAATCCTTATATGGACTTAAGCAGGCCTCTCAACAATGGTATGCAAAGTTTACAATGACGCTTACAAATGCAAGTTTTCGACACTCCAAACATAATTCTATGTTTTCACATGGACCAACGGTACCTCATTGGTCTACTTGTTGATTGATGTCGATGATATACTTATCATGAGAAATGATGATATTACAATTCAGAATGTCAAAATATACTTACATTTGACCTTCCATATTAAAGACTTAAGACCTCCCAAATATTTTCTTACTATTGAAATAGCTTGATCTAGCGAGGGAATTTGTTTTGGTCAGCGAAAATTCATCATGTAAATCATATTAGAAGCAAGATTGTCAGGATGCAAACCAGTTGCTATACTTGTTGAGGAGAATGTCAAATTGACAACATATGAATATGATGCAAGCTCTTCCTCTCCAAATGAAGATCCACTGTTCAAGGATCCATGAAGATATTAGTGACTTGTTGGAAATTAATCTATCTCACCATGACCAGACCTGATGTATGTTATGCAATACAAATACTTAGCCAGTTTATGAACAATCCAAAGCAATCACATATGAATGCAGCGTTGAAGGTTGTCAAGTACTTAAAGTGATGTCCAAGACTTGGAATTCTATTATTACATGAACAACTTGAAGATGACAGCCTATTGTGACACAGATTATGCTATTTGCCTAATGACAAGAAGATTCATTACTAGCTTTTGTATCAAATTAGGAAGATCATTGATTTAATGGAAGACAAAGAAGTAGTCAACAGTTTCCTTGTCATTAGCTGAATTAGAATATCAAGCCATGGCGAAAACTATTTGCCAAAAAGTTTGGAAACCAGATCCTCTCTTGGCGGAGTGTGGGCTTAGGAAAATAGAGATGTTCTTCCGAGTCGAAAGGGTTTTGGATGATCAAAAATTTGACTTTGCCTTCCAATATTTAGAAGGCAAGGCTGAATATTGGTGGGAAGGGACTAGACCGGCCTTTGGCGATGAAGGTACGACTATTTCTTGAAAAGACTTTATAGTGGCTTTCAACACTCGATATTATCCAAAGTCATCCCAAGTGAAGATGAGGGGCAATTTCATGCATATATCGCAGGGCAACTCTATGATTATGGAGTGCACAAGCCGCTTCAACCAGTTAAGTAGATTTGCAAAGATCTTTATGATCAATCAACAAGAGAGTTGAATATTTCTAGAGAGTGTTTCTGCCTTTTATTTGTTCTAAACTTACACCTCTTGTACAACGTACAGAGATGTCTTAGAATGAGCCATCACGGTAGAATAGGACAATTTGGAGTGCGACACACAGGATAATCATCAGCAAAAGAGGCCCAAGTTCACTGATTTTCAAGAAAGCAGTGCAAGTGATAATAGCAAGCGAAGAGGTAGTAACCGATTAGGGAAGTTTAAAACCCATAATACTCAAGGCCCTTGTAATACACGTGAAAAAATATCATGGTGATGAGTGTTTCCGGAAAACAAGAGCATGCTTCTCATGTGGGAAAATGGGACATGTGGCGGGATTGTCTTACACAATGGGATGCTCCAGTTGATAATATATCATGCTTTCTATGTAGGCAACTGGGACACGTAGCATGTAGTTTTTCCATGAAGAGGAACGCTCCTTCACTTTGGTAGACCCCAGGAGAACCCGCAAAGATAGAGGACGACGAGGAAAGTTTTTGCTATGATTGAAGACGATGCAGCAACTTCTAACACGGTGGGTGCAAGTAATATTTATATTGCCTCGCAATATGCTTATACATTTTTTTTAATCCTAATGCTACAAGTTTCTGTATTTCTACTTAATTTGAAAATAAGCTTGAAGGGTTGCCTAAACCTCTTGAATGTGAGTTGCATGTTGATACTCTTACTTGTTATTTCTCGGTCACTAATCCTATGTTCAAGAAATGTTCGCTTCAAATTGATAACATTGAATTGCTTGTAGATTTGGTGGAGTTAAATATTTGAGATTTTGAGGTCATTATAGGAATAGATTGGTTATCTACAAATCACGTCACTATTGCTTTTCAAAAAGAGTGATCTTTACACTTTTAAATCAGCCCAAATTCTCTTTTTCAAGATGTTGTAAAGATACTGTTCCGAGATTACTCACCGCTCTACAATCAATGAAACTTTTGAAAAATGGTTATTGTGATTATCTGGCTTGTGTAAAGGAAATAAGAAGGGATGTTGAGAAGCTTTCTATTGATAAAGAGTTTCCGCATGTGTTTTTTGAGGATTTACTAGGTCAGCCTCTTGATAAAAAGATTGAGTTTTATATTGATTTGATGCCCAATATGGCACAAATCTAAGGAGTCTTATCTATTTCACGCACGAGCTCCGCGAAGCAAACAACTTTGAATATTTGCTTTTGGCGAGCATTTGTTCGCTTGTAGGAGTCATCTTGTCAGCAATTAAGCTTAGTTAGTCAGTTCATAATTGAGGTGGCGTTAAACTTGATTTTGATCTTGTTTCTTGCTTATTTGATGCCATTGGGAGTTAGTCGATAAGTAATCTTTATTATTTGGTTTCAGACATTCTCAAGTGAGTGTTTCTTATCTTTTCCTCAAATTTATAAACCCATCTTTGAAAGTGATAGAGATGGAATATAGTGTAAGTTATGATATGACATTTTTGGTTGCACAAAATCTGGGTTTGGCATTTACTTCTATTTCGTTATTTGTTATTGGTTTGAAAGATGCGTTATGAAAGGTATTGTGAATGAAATTGCAAGAGATTATATGTAT
The DNA here is from genome assembly GCA_019915185.1 of Eucalyptus camaldulensis. NCBI lineage: Eukaryota > Viridiplantae > Streptophyta > Magnoliopsida > Myrtales > Myrtaceae > Eucalyptus > Eucalyptus camaldulensis. The sequence continues at coordinate 21,134,963 of JAHSVA010000005.1, forward strand.
TGCCCATGAATATGGTTTATAAAATGAATTCTAAAATGATTTGAGAAATGATTTGCGAAAGTTATTTTGACTAATAACATAGTTGCGAAGGGTTATGTTTGGATTGGTTTTGTAAATTATTGGAGGATGATGGTTTAATGTTCATTATTGTTAAGCATCTGGTTAGGGGTTTCTAGGTATATATACTAGTTTCAAGATATCTTTCTAGACCAAGCAACCAACTTATAATAGGTGGGGATCTTGCCAGGGGAATCTTAGTTGCATTTTCATTAGGCATTATGTTCGAAAAAATTGTTCAAAAAGTTCTACACATATTGCATTTTTATCAATTCAATCCTAAATATTTTCAAGTTTTGTCAATTAAGCTCATACAACCAATTTTGGTCGAAAATCGCTAATGTGGACGTCGGGCATCCTATGCGGCAAGGCCATTGCTAATGTAGCCAATTTTAAATAATATTTTATTATTCATTCAAATTTATTTATTTAAGTTTTTTGCTTTTTTTCTTTTTTTTTCTTTTTTTTACAACACCATTCAACCACCCTCACTTGGGCTAGGCGAAGGCCTGACACTCTTGCCTGTGGATTGCGATGGTCAACCAGTAGCCTCATTGGTTAGTGTTGTAAGAAAAACAAAGAAAAGAAAATATAAAAATGAGTTAATAAGAATTCGAAAAAATATTAAAATGTTATTGAAATTATTTACATCAATTGTAGTCGTGTCATGTAGGACGGCCAGCGTCCACATTAACAATTTCCTAGCAAAATTAGCTTAATGGACTTTATTGGCAAAATATGAAAATGTTTAGAACTCCATTGGCAAAATTAAAATATATATATGAATGAATTTGCAAAAGTGCAATAAGTTTATGACTTTTTGGTCATGCTATGTTGTGACATGAATTAGATATTGAGTAATATTTAAATTGATGGAATGAACCATTAACATGTGATTTGATTAAAATTTATCAATGGATTTAACCATTGATGTTTGATTTGTGATGATGGATTAAATAAGTATCCCTGATGTGTATAAAATCATGCTGAAATGAAATAACTCATATTTGATTTGGTATGTATTTATATTTTGGGTTGGGACTATGATTTTATGATATTGTTTTATTTATATGCATAGTGGATACTCAATCTGCTCCAAAAAGATATGTACTACTCACTAGAGTGTAGTTGATCATACCATTCATCCTAAATGTTTTTCAAGTTTTCTCAGCTAACAACAAGTAAATCAAAAGCACCTACGCTATCAGCAAGATATTTTGATAGCGAGATTTTTTGGTATGAACTTAGATAATTACATATTTTTGAGTTGATACTTATTAGGTTAATTGAGCTCTGATATACACACACTTATTGAATTATAGAAACTCTGATATTATGGATAATGACGTTACAAGTGTCATAATTTTCGTATAACGCTCATTTGAGTGTCTTAAATTTTTTTCACTTGAGTGCCATAATTTTTATTTTAAATTTCACTTAAGTGCCAAAACCTTCGATTGATCATACATATGTCATAAATTTTATAAAAAAAAAATTATCCATGTGTCGGAAATCCGACGTGACATAGTACTCATGGTGAATATTTTTAAAATATTATGGCACTAAAGTGATCGATTAAGAAGTTATATGATACTCAAGTAGTTGAAAAAAAAAAGCATAAGAGAATAAAGAAAAAAACATAAATCAGAGCATGGGCAGTGTCACTTAACACATGGTTGATTTAAACGACCTGATGGCAAGTGACAGTCCGAAAACACCGCGGTTCTTGGGTGAAATCGGGCAACCCGATGATGTGATGGAGGACCCTGTTGGTGCTGTTGTCGTTGGAGTTGGGCCCACCGACGATGCGGATAGGCGGCAGCACGTTGCCGTATGCACCGGCAATCGCATATTCTTAGCCCGCCGATGGTAAATATCCCCACGCATGCGCCCACACCACGGGACTGTGCGTGGCCGTCGGCAGCGTACCCAGCGTTCAGCTCGTTCCGGCAGCCAACGAGGTTAAGGCGTGGCTTGGCGGGGAGATGGTCGAGGAGCATGTGGTTGAAGTCCCGGGGACGGAGAACATGTGGCTCATGCTGATCTGGACAAGTCGATAAACCAGGTGGCAGCCAAGGGTGGCCTCAGAGGGGCTTGGGAGGGCTGGATGGTGAGGGCCACGCCGTTGCATGGGGCTTGCACGCATCGGGCGAGCCAATCTTGGTGTCCATACTTATTGGGCTTTGCTGGCTTCTTAATTAGGTGAATTGTAGTGTTGGCATGAGGGTGTGATTGAGTGGCATTTTGCAGCACGGCGAGAGAGAAGGAAACAGGGGGTGGATGACATTGCCACCAAAAGAGCGTTTAAGTTCAGAGGAAAAACTCATGAAAATTCAGAATGGACTGTTTCTTAGTTTTTGAATTACATTAATTCCCATCTTAACATGCTCTGACTGCATTTTGATCCATAAAAATCCTCAGAGTAGCGAGTGAACCTCCGCTCGCTTGCCCTAGAAGAGAGCACTCCATTCTTCTCCCAACTCTCTTGTGAACTTTTCTCTTCCGTTTCAAAGGCGTAGACCCGCTACGATTTTTCCCCCTCGAAGTTTTATCCGAATTCCCCTGTGAGAAAAAACCCTTCGAACCGATCCTCAAATCTCCCTGACCCCTTGGTTTTCCGGACCATCTAAGCAGGTGATTTCATCCGGTGGATTTGAGGAAATTGATCGAAATTCTCGGCAGCTGGAGAATAATATCTGAAGCTCAAATTTCGGCTGAAGATAGCGGAAATTCACGGGTTTTATGAAATTTTGTGGATTTGAGGAATTTGATCAAAATTCTCGGCAGCTGGAGAATAATATCTGAAGCTCAAATTTCGGCTGAAGATAGCGGAAATTCACGGGTTTTATGAAATTTTTCATGGCATCAGGCCCGTCTAGGCTGGATTCGGTGGCATCAGGGCCGGCGAGGCCTGAATTAAACATGGCCGCAGGGCCCGAAACAGTCACTAGTAAAAAAACATAAGATATGAAAAAATCAAATTATATTATAATGATTCTTTTTTTTTTTTTTGGCCACAGATCGTAAGGATAGCGATTTCAAGTTCCTTACCGATTCCACTAGAACCTGTTCGCTAGTACCAATTTCTCATTTTTTGAAACCTAGAACTTAAAACCTTTCTTATCACAGGTTTCATAATCTAATGCATTCTCTCTTTTTTCGTTTTATTTTTGGTTAAGCAAAACAAAAATGAACACAACAATAAAAAGAAAGTTTCTCATTTGCTAAGCAACAATCCATAAAAGATGAACACGTAAAATAAAATAAATAATAAAATACATAACACCTAAATTATAAAACTTCAGTCCTGAATCACCATGAAAAATTGTTGTAAATTCTAACCACCTAAAGTTAAAAGAAGCAACAATCATAGTTAATCACTTAATAACAATTTAAATTTAAATTTCTATCAAATTAATTAAAATAATTATTAGAAAGCCTCACAACTCAAATTCATTCTACTTCAACTAGTAAACTTTATTTACCAGTGATAATCTACTAATTAGGACAAACATCACTTCAGATTTCAATTTGAGAGAAAAATTAAGGATTTTACTTTAGGTTCCCAATCCGGTTCAGCTCCTATGGGAATTGGGAACTAGCGATTCCTATAAAAGTAAAACTAGAAACCCGAACCATCTCTACCTAGAACTTGGAATTAGACTAGGTTCCATCGGTCTAGTTTTTGGTTCTATACTGGAAGCATGCTCACCCCTAACAAATTGGACCTCAAGAATTTCGATCACAATTTTCAAATAATAGGACAAGAAAACCATGGAGAAAAATTTAGGTGTCAATGGCAGTTTACACTGCCCTTGCAGTTCTGAACACGAGATAATTTTAATGGGTAGCTAAATAATTCTTCTTAGGTTAGTCATACTAATCCAGAGAGCAATTTGTGTCATCGGAAGAGATATCGCAAATAAATTTAGGATTAATGATTTGAAAAAAGACAAAAGCGGCATAGAAAAATGCAAAATATGCCAGCTTAAGAAAGATATCTTTGCAGAGAAAAGAAAAGTAAATCCCGTACGGTGTTGTCGATATCGTTGAAAGCTCATGTATTTGCTGTTTAGCTTCGATTAACAGATCGCCTAGGTAAACGGCCGAAGAAAGAATGCCTAGCTAATGGCCTCCTTTACCAATCTAGCATAACAACTTTGTAAAAGAACTTAACAATTTCATCTAACAGGGATACCAGCGTTGTATACTAGTCACTAATTTGTGCGTAGTGACATTCAATATCTCTCTCTACGTGCCTCTCTCTCTCTAATAGAGAAAATATTAAGTAGGTCTGTGTTCGTAAAATTCTAAATGCAAGTGCACGTATTGAACAAGTAATATAATAATAAGAAAAAGTATCGTCCCACGGAGATCAATGATTAATAAACTAATTAAATACTAAAATAAATTAATTCTAAAATTTATCTAACAGATCAAAATATAATTTAGAATTAAATTAAAAACAAAAATTGTAGACTAAATGCAGTAAATTGATCAGATAAATATGTTAGAGCATCCGATTTCACCATAACCACTAGATATGAATTTTATATTATTGTAGGTACAAGAACGATATCAAACATATGATAGCGAAATTTCCTAATTAATTTACTATCATATCTCTAGGTATAGCAAACAATTTATTAATCCAATATATCTCTATGTGAATTAAAATAAACATAAGTGCATTAAAAATTATGAATATTCCCGGCTGACAATGAATTTTTTGGATCACTTTATCACCGAAAATTACACAAATATCTATCCACGTTTAATTCATAGTTATATATTATAATGAGCAATTGTATATTATCACTTCTCAGTCTCAAACATGCATATCTTAAGTGGTGGTCAGTCACTCAAAAGTATTAAGCACAATAATATATAACTCACATGAATGAAATCAATTGTAAAACATAAAAATCATGAAATCCATATCATCATGAATAGACTACATCATAGCCCTAACAAAAAAAAAATAGAACATAGTAGAATAAGAAATAAAAATATAAATCAAACCCCGCATCTTGAATCAAAGAACAAGAATTTTGTTACCACTTTGGTCTTCTCTTCAAAATACTTGAAAAACTCTCAAAAGAATGAAAAAAGATTTAACAAAAACCTAATTGCTCTCTCTTCCGCTCTCAATGTTTTCCCTTTTAGAGGATATATCTAAGCTCCAAGCAATTGCGCATAAAATTAGGGAGTAAATCAAATGATTTTGATTTGATATCTATCTTATTCTGCTTCTTGATTTGAATTCCTGATTTTTTTGCCATTCTTTTCCTTATATTCTCTATATCTCATTATTCTGCATAAATAAGGAAAATTTGAATAATCAGAATGAAATCCAAATATTTTCTCATAAAAATTGCATTAATGGTTACCTAAAATAGGTAAAATAAAATCAATTGTAAAACATAAAATTCATAAAATTCATATCATCATGGTTAGGCTACATCGTAGCTCTAACAAAAAAAATTAGAACATAGTAGAATAAGAAATAAAAATATAAATCAAAACTAGCATCTTGAATCAAAAAATAAGAATTTTGTCACCACTTTGGTCTTCTATTCAAAATACTAGAAAAACTCTCAGAAGAATGAAAAACGATGTAAAAAAAACCTAGGTGCTCTCTCTTCCACTCTCAATGTTTTCCCCTTTAGAGGATATATCCAAGCTCCAAGCAATTGCGCATAAAATTAGGGAGTAAATCAGATGATTCTGATTTGATATCTATCTTCTACTGCTTCTTGATTTGAATTCCTAATTTTTTGCTATTCTTTTTCTTATATTCCCCATATCTCATTATTCTGCATAAACAATGAAAATTCGAATAATTAGAATGAAATCCATATATTTTCTCATAAATATTGCATTAATTGTTGCCTAAAATAGGTAAAAAATAACTCTATTTTTATAGAGTTATCAGTCTATCTTGCCATATAAGTTATGCGTATGTCTAAATAAGGCCCACATTTAAAATTTTGTTTTCTCCTCCTATTTGTATCCACTCGAACACATAACAGCGATCAATGAGTGAAGTGACGCATTATCTAAATTACAAGACAAACCTACCCAATATATTTAAAGAAAATATACCTATCTAACCACTCACTAATTTGAGGCGTATAAACACAGATATAAAGGCTTGGCTTCACCATGTCAGTCATACTCAGGCGCGCGCAGAGAGAGAGAGAGAGAGAGAGAGAGAAGGCGCTGCGATAATTGTGTTGGCGAGGCAATATGAGTCAAGCACTGACTTTGACGATGGGGTGCTGGACGGCTAAGACGGTGGCGGCAATGACAGGAGCGGAATGAGATAAAGCAAAGAAGGGGAAAAGAAAAGAAAGGAGTGGAAAAATACAACAAAACAATTTGTTGACTCAAAAGAAATGAAATGACGTTTCAGTTAACGTCAGTTTTGGCTCACCAAATTGCTGAATTAGCATCCATTGTCAAACAAAGAATGCATAACATGATGTTGGATTCGATGAAGGGGCCAAATTGAGAGAATTTCTGAAAGTATACAAACCAAATTCAAAAACCAAAATCCGGAGCCAAATTGAACAGCAGAGGAAAGTTCAAGACTTAACGATGCCGTTCTTCCCGATAAATATATTAGCATTGAATGATGTAATGCCCACTAAAGTAATGTTTATGTTCTCCGGTAATTTATTTTCCGTTTCAATGTTGATGAAAGTTGGTGGTTTTTCCCCTTTTGAAAAATTCAGTGTTTAGTACTCTGCGATATAAAGGGTTGTTGGCACCAGATATTAGTATATGGTTCATCCAAATTTGACTTGGATGCAAATTTGAAGGAACTATTTTTCCATGGGTGATCTAAGCGTGGTATTGTCAATGAACAATCATCTTGCTTGTGGCATAGGAGATTGGATCATATCTCCATTGAAAAGGACTTAAAGATTGGTAAATCATGATCATGAAGTTTCCATACTCTTGATTTTACTGATTTCGGTACTCGCATGGATTGCATAAAGCTTAAGCAATCTCCCAAGGCCATTGAGAATGCCAAGAGAAATTCCGAGACTTCTGACATTCAAACACACTAACATCTGCAGACCATCTACTCCCTGCCTTTAAGGCTTATAAAGCAATGGAAAGGTACACGCACGCACAGTGAGTCCATTTGTTAAGTTCCTTAAAGAAGGCATCATTAGGCAACTACAGTGTCTGGGACACCTCAATAAAATGGTGTTGCCAAGAGAAGGAATTGAATGCTCTCGGATATGATAAAAATTACGATGATTAATCCCGGTTTGTCTATATAGCTTTTGAGAGGCATAGAGCACCGCTGCTTGCAATTTAAACCAAGTTCCATTTAGGGCTTTTTCTTGGACTTTTGAGCTGTGGAAAGGATGGAAACCGAGTTTAACCCACTTTTGTTTATAGGGTTGTCCAGCTGAAGTGAGAGCTTATAATCCTCACTTAAAGAAGTTGGACATGAGAACGGTTGGGGACTCTAAATCGGGCACGCCATGAATTGTAAAAAATATGGATTTGATTTTCTGCACGTGCTCCTAGAATTGTCGAAGCAAGGAATGCTGATTTTCTAATAGATCTTGAACAAAGCGGGAGTATTTTCGGTCGAAAGACAGAAACTGAAGGAATTCAAACTCAACATGAGGAATCAATTGATAATGTTGGTACAATTGTTCTTCATATTAGCCAATGTTATAATCCTGAGAAACCATTACATCACGAAAAGTTCATGGAGATCCCGATGTTTCTGATTCACAAAATGAATGGAAACATTGTGGCATCAAGGAGATCTTCGAGGCAAAGGAAGTCAGCTATCCCTGATGATTCCCTTGTATACTTGGAAGAGCCTGACTTTCGTGTTGGACTAAGGAGGATCCTAGCTCGTTTTCACAGGCCATGATTAAGTGATGACTCCTATACTATGGAGTGATGCCGTGAAAGAAGACTAGAGGAGCAGATGGCTGAAAATCAAGTATGGAATAAGACTTAAAGCTGCTTTTGGTAATGTTGAGACATATATAAAGCCGACTTAGCTCAATTTGACTAAGAGCTACATTAAATGAACGTGAAAACCGCTTTTCTAAACTAGGATCTTGAGGCAGAAGTAAAATTGAATCAATCCGAAGGTTTTTCAAATGAAAGTCATCTGGACTAAAACTAGCTTCCAGTCATTGATACTCTAATATTCACAGTGAAATTCCCTCGTTCGGTTTTATACAAAATATAGTGGATCATGTGTTTATATTAAGGTTAGTGGCAGCAAGATAGTTTTGTCAACTATGTATTGATATTATGCTTGTCAGGATTGATATGGGTATGCTATATGAAACGAGCGATTTCCTCTCTCAAAATTTTAAGATGAAGTATTCTGGTGAAGTCTCTTGTGATTAGCAGAGAGAAACAGAGATAGATCTAACGGATCATTAGGAATATCTTGAAAGGGCCTTCATTGAACTTAGGATTCTTGTACAAAGCTATCGGAACTCCGATCACCTTGAGGTGGTTGGATCACCGGTGGACGTGTAGACGCTAAAGCTTATACCCTCGGACTATGTTTCTTCTTGCTAGAGGCTATTGTATTTTGGATAAATCACAAGCTGCGTAAAACTGTTGTATCCTCTGTCGAAGATGGAGATAGCAGCAAGCTTATCGACGTAAAGTATTTTTCTGTAGTGGTCCCGTAGGGAAGCGTGAAGTGAATATTCATCGTATTCACGGTGAACTAATGTTGCGGATCGCTATGACCAAAATATTGCGGGCTATAACGTATAAGGGCCGTTTGGAGCATATGGAAACTGGTAATTCATTCAGTATTCGACATGCTTTTTTTTTATCTTAAAGACGTTAATTCCACGTTCTTAGAATTATAGTATGTTCCATTTTTGTGCGCACAAAGCGAGAATGGATGAAGTGGTTGGATCCATTGTTTCGTTCATGAAGTGATTTAACTCATAAAATGCTCCTAAAGGGGTGCTATTAGATATGTCAAAATCGGTCGTAAACACAATTCTTAACCCATATTTAATAAGTCGGGTCATTATATGTGTTCGTTATATTCACTGAATAGCTTATAAATGGATTTAGAATGATAAAACCTAAAATAATATAGGTGTTAAATGAGTTCATACTTACTTTAATCTAACCATCTCTATAACTCTCCACTCTATATCATCTTCACTAGATCTCGTGCTCACTTCTCATCGCCCTCTCATCTCAGCTTGTCTATGAATTTTCCTAAATTTAGTTAAATATGAAGGTGTTTTTACAATAAGGGTCTGATTTGATATGGGTCACTATATTTATATTACATGGAAATAAATCAATTTGGATTTGATTATTTTCGATCTGACCCACTTGTTTAAGTCATGTTGTGTCCTGCACGAGTGAGACTTTACTATAACTAGATTATTTTGACGGCCATATAAAAGTACTATCACCATTGACAGGTGGTTGGGTGCCACGTGGATGAAGCGGAAGATGTTAGATATACATCTTCATAAGATATCTCAAGAACAAGTTAGAGATATAGAGTATCGTGGGCGATTTATAGGGTTAAGCCCTTTATCTATCTAGCTATACATAAAAGTTCATATGCTTAGGTAATGATGATTCGATTATGCGTCCGTGTCTTTATACTTTAAGTTGTCCTTGAAGTTAGAATTATGGTCGCATCATCTAAAACTTACTCTCAGGCATCGGTATGTTTATTCCTCCGCGTACTTACAGGTAAGTAATTGCTTGTCATAAATATTCGACAATTTTTTAAATTTCCTTTTTCTAGTTAAGTCATGCCCATTCCTTCTTATTCATTCTCTCCTCTTCCCACGTTAACGAAAACAAGATGACGGAGCCTTTTTCATCCCCCCGATATCCGTTTCTATTCCTTATTATTTCAAGTACCAAACAATATAATGAATAGAAATGAGGTCCCATTCGACTCTTCTCATTGTCAATGAAGAAGGCCTAGATATTCATTGTTTGGATTTTCGTTTTATTTTGTTGAAATAAAACTAATCATTTTAAAAAGATAATATCAACGTCAAATAATTTACAAGTTGTGTCACAAAATCATATATGCTATCAAGTGGAAATTGTTTAGTTTAAATCTTTTCAAATCTCATTTGCTGTCCAAATAAAAATATCCACGCTTCCTACTAGCTAAAAAAGAAAAACAAAACTAGAATAAGCATGAAGAAGAATGCAACTCGATGCCTCTCATATGTCAATCATCTCGATGCCTCTCATATGTCAATCATCTCGATGCCTTTCATATGTCAATCATCTAGGGATGGTTGTGTCAACTGACGTTAACACGATAGGTGTATCAAACAAAAATCAATTTAGAATGTTGTTAATAGAAAAAGGCATGATACAGACAATTCATATCAAACTAATTATCCACAACGAACACTTTAGAGCTTTAGCCCGTGAGTTTCATCTTTTTTATTAAGCCCAAAATGAAGATATTTATTAATTCATGTAAACATCAAATATAAAGTTGAAGAGAAGAGCTTACTCTCCATTTGCTTCATGAAATGAAAAAACATTTTCCTAAATAGTTACTTGTATCATTTATAAAAATTATATAATGAAAAATATTTTCATCATCTACGAAGATATTTAAATATAAATTGTTGTCGATAATAAAAATATTTTCCATTGACTAATTATATCAAGAAATTATTTTTAGGAAAAATAGTTTTCAAATTATGCATTCTCCATGAAATAAACCGAGCCTTAATAAATTTTTATCAAAAAATTTTACTCAGTAGATAAACTCATTAGAAGATTAAACTGAGTTTATTCGTTTTGCTATTGTTAGCTCACTTCAAAATCAAATTGACAATAAATGTATTAAGAGGAGATATAAAATCAAACTTTTACAATTATGGAATATTTGTGTTCTCATTTTGTATCAAACTAGCAAAAAACCAAAAAAGAAAAAAAAAAGTCAAGTCAAAATGTTAGTTGGTCATTCGGATTACGTTTGGAGACAAAGTGAAAAGTATGAATTCGTTAAGAAAAAAGTAAATATTTGAAATTTTGATTTATTTGTACATTACAAGATAAGATAGATTTGAATTTAGAATTTCAAAGTGGTAGAATTTAATGAATCGCCTTATTGTCATCTTAAACCACTTTTGAATTAGCATTTCATCACTGGATCTAATTTTGTATAGTTATGATTTATCTTAACAATATTAAAATGATGGGGAAAATTTAAACCTTTGCCGAATTTTTGCGTCAATGCCTATTAGTATTATCTATTTTCGAAAACTCAACTTTGCACATTCAATTATATTATGCAAAGATGCAACTCCTAATGATAAATTACTCTCACCGGACCAAAAGCTCCCGAAGTACCGTAAGCTCAAACCAAAGAGGCACGATACACCCAACCTTGATATAGGTCTGTCGCCGTCCTCTGCCACCTCTAACCATTGCGATTGTGACCTCGGATCAAGTTGTGAGTTCATATGATGCCGACATCGTCCGAGGTTGTCATGGCCTTTGCAATTTGATCTCGAAACCGTGCCGTTGCTCCGAGGCCGCGGTGGTGGGCAGCAGGTGTGAGGCGCTATGGGCGTTTGAGCGGGGGCTCCGGATGGGAATCTGTAGATTAAGGTCGCGGGTACGAAGGAAAGGGGGAATATATTTCGAAAGAAAAATAATAATGACGTAAAACTTACGGGCACAATGTGGCAAAATTGGCGGTCCAACCCTGTAGTTTGAAATATAGAGAAGTTGAAAACACTTTTTGATTTGTAGTTAATAGAAGTCGAGTGTTGAGGTGCACTAATTAATTATTTCAATGGGAAAATATTTTGACTTTCAAATTATTAATTATATGAAACGCAATATCTGCATTTAAATCTGTAAAACAATTTGTGTTTTTCTATCATAGATGTGTCTACTTATTTGTATTATTTCATAATATTTTTTATGTAATTACTAAGTGATTGTCGATGAACATAGACAAAAACATGTCTATTCATATTAGTTTCGAGTTATGTCATATTATATTATGTGGAGTTGAGTTTCACTTAATAAAATCTTGTTTGGTCAAAATTGTGTTTTAGTGTCATGTCGGGGGTTATTGATACTAAAAAAGATTCATAATCAATGAGAATTGTTGCATCGCCATTTGCCACGTGTAAATTTACTCGATCATTAAGATGGGAGGTCACAATAAAACAAAAAGATAGTGCGAAGCAGAGAATACTACTCTCAACCATGCACACAATTATTTTAGGCCATAGTTCTAAATTTGGTCTTAATATTCTTTTCTCTAGACTTCCGAACATCAGACTTGACATATCTATAAACATAAGTCTGTCTGTGAGAATTTTTATATCATTATTCTCATGTATAAAATTAAAATGGACGAAATTGTTAGAGTGAATACCTGAATACCATAGTTTTTTTTTTGGTAAGAAATAGCATAAATGAGAAAAATATAATAGGGGTGCCATAACTTTCATAAAGCGTTTACATGAGTGTCATATTTTTTTTTCTATTCACTTAAATACCACATCAGAGTAAAATTGATTATTTAAATGCCACTTCCAGCAAATTATCATACATGGATTTTTTTTTTTATTGATTTCCCATTCTGACATGATTCTTTTTTAAATTTTGAATTTTTTTAATTAATTGTGCATGTTAATGTTGATAATGCAACGTAGGACAACCAACGTCCACGTTGGATTTTCTAGCTAAGTAAATTGCCGATGGCACTTAAGGCTTTGTTTGATCAAGTTTCTTTTTCTTAATTTTTCTGTTCTTTTATTTCCCATAATTAAAAAAAGAATAGAAATCCATTTGATAGCGAAAACTAATTTTTCTATTCCCCGCAATAGATTATTGCCTAAGAAATATATTTGAAATAGAAACAAAAAGTAGAAAAAACCTACTTCTCTGTTCTAGGAAATAATTTTAAAATAGGTCATCTTCTTTTGTTTTTCTTTTCTTCTTCTCCTCCTCTAGATGGCTGCCGGCCTCAACAAAACGAGGCTTCATTTCACCGTGGCTAGGTGAAACCAACCCTGCCCAGCCACAATGAGTTGCCGAGGCCCGACGACCAACTAGAGGAGGAAGAAGAACGGAGGGAAAAAAATTCAAAAAAAAATCTCAGAAATTTATTTAAAAATTAAAAGAAACTCTAAATCACAAAAAAAAAAAAATTGAGAGTTGTATCAAACTCAATCTTATTCTTTTTTTATTTCCAGAATAGAAATTTTGTGTAGCTATCAAATGCGTTCGAAAACTCAAATTCGTATAGGGAATAAAAATGAAAAGAATTGTTTATGTATAGAAATTGTTCCCAAAAAAAAATTACCAAATGCATCCTAAGTGATCAATTTTTCAAATTTGTAGTGCTCAAAAGAGAAAATTTATGACATTCCTAGTTTACTTATCCAAAAAGAAATGCTTATACTTATGTTTGTGTGGAAGGATTGATTATTTGAATATTTGGGAAAATTATCAATTTACCTTTGAACCGTGGTATTTAAATGTATTCTTTCCTACCAATTGCTGTCGCAAATTATGATGTGGAAATTAACAAATTGACCACATTAGCATGCTACTTAGGATGGCCAGCGATAATTAGATGTGACGTCAGCGATTTTTGGTAACAATTGGTGAGGAATACTACATTGAAATATTGCCCAAAAGTTTGGGATTGCATTAGCTAGGGCCGATTAAGTGGAATAATTAGTTATTTATAAGGAAATTATGACAATTTGCAATTGCATCATAAAACAACCCAGTCAAACCATTAGCAAATACATATTTTTTGTCAATTCTAAATGTTTGAGAATTTCCAAAAGAATAAAAGAAAAAAAAAAGATAAGAAATAATCTTAAATTTGGGACTTGCAAAAGATATTGCAATTAATTTAAGGTAATCGTGTCGTGTCAAAAGTTAAAAAAATGAATGGAAAAAGCGCAAGCCTTTATGCGTTTATCCTTTTCACATGATTTTTCATTTAAATGTTAAACTTAGCTTACTTATTTATATTTGAGTTGATACGAGTAAAATAATGTGAGAGTGTGATGGGTTTCTAGAGTCAAGGGCTATATAGTGGTCGAAAAAGAGGAGAAGCAAATGAGGTCATTTATAATTAATACTATTTATGTATCAATATATAATAATTGTTTTGATGATATTTTTTTTTTATTTTTGTTGAAAATAAATTTAAGATATTTTGGATTTTAGATGCAATGTCCCTTGCTCATGAGAAGTACTTAGTTTTATGTATATGGTACCCATTTCTACTAATATGCCTTACAAAAAATCAATTAATGCAAGGCATTTGTTTGCATGAGATCTTAATGGCAAAGTTCACGGGATAACTACATTGATTGGTCATCCCTAACCTTTTCACCTATAAATAAAAATGCTTAGAATAAAGGCAACAAAAATGCCATAATTTCGTACAACGCTCACTTGACTACCATAAGTTTTTTTACTCACTTGAGTGTAATTCTTGACAAATCGTCTTACGTAGATTTTTTTTTTTTTTACTTATTTCCAAGTTTGATGTGCATTTTTTTTACTTTTGAATTTTTTTATTAATTATTTACATTAGTGCTAGCCATGTCACATAGGGCGACTAGCATCCACGTCGGATTTTTAGGTGAGGATTGTTGATAACATTTTCATTTTTTTTAAATTTGTAGCACTCAAGTAAGTGAAAAAAAAAAGGAGGTGAGGACACCTAGGTGAGGATACTTAAATGCCAAAAATTTGAAAAAATACACTTAAGTATCAAAATCAAAGAAAAATGGATCACTTAAGTGCTAGTAGTGAGAAATTCTGATCAAAATGCCACTGTGGTGTTTTTTTGACGAGACAAGTGCAAAACAAAAACGCACGTTGATATGACTAGATAAGCCGAAAACGACATCATTTTGTCTTGAATTTGAACATTAATATAAGTATTAATTGAATTAAATTTAAAACTGAATTATGAAAAAAGGAAGAAGATTGTAGAATGCTTTGGCAAGGGCTGTCCTTATCAAAGCATTCTGCAATCTTCTTCATTTTTTAATTATTATTATTATTATTATTATTATTATTATTATTATTATTATTATTATTATTATTATTATTTAATTTTAAATTTAATTTTATTGATATTTATATTAAAAATTCAAATAAGAGTCAAACGACGTCGTTTTGACTCTTCTTTGCTGACTAACTTTCCAACAAGTCATATAGGTGAGTTAAATTATTTAAAATAATGCCGTGAAGGATTTTTGAGACCCTTCGCAGAAGTTGGCATTGAAGTATCTCAATTTTCAAAAAAAAAAAAAAAAGTGGTATTTATGTGTACTTCTTATAACTTTTATCACTTAAGTGTTCCACATTCTAATTTTTTGACACTTGCGCTATACTTTTGCTAAAAAAAAAGTTACAGCACTTACTTGAGTAGTATATGAAAATTATGGTACTTCTAGTGTACCTTTTTGAAATATCAATATATTACTGATTAAACTGTAAAAGTTCATATCGTTTTTTTTATTTATATTTATATATATACTTTATACATTTTATATTTTATATCTATAAAATTTATATATTCATTTCTTTTATTATTTGTTGTGTATGTAATATTAGGGTTAATACCATGAAATCCCCAAACCGGTATATGTTGGGGAAATTTCTCCAAGTGATTTTGATAATTTTCGTACTATCCTTAATATAAAGTTTACTAAGATATGTGTGGATGTTCGTAACAAAGGGCAACATAGTATCAACGATGTGATGTAGTGGATAAAAGAATGCAATATGTCCTTATACAGATTTTCTGTAGACAGTTCCAATGGACCTAAAAGAGTAGCTAGTCACGATGTTTTTTATCAATGCTATGAAGATCGGGTCATTGGTGCTATGGTAACGACAGACATTTGATAGTGCTAGTTGGTTTACCAAACTAGCTGTTATAGCAATGGATTCGTACAACAACAGAATTAGAGTGATAATAATATTCGAGAAGCTAGGTAGTTTGACAAGTTTATTAGAAATTACAGTGAAAGAACAACAGCCGATGCTACTTTTGAGTAACTAGCAAATGTTCGGAAAAAGAACTATATGGGTAGTTCTATATTTGTACAGTAGCATCAACGATAACTATAAATGTTCTTCGCTTTTTAAATCCACCTCCAACAAATAGTTTGAAGATGATTATAAAAAATAAGATCTCAAAAGCCAATTAGAGAGCGACACATGTTAAAGTCTAAAAATTTGCTACTTGTTATGTTTTAAGCAAAATGCTCACCTTTGATAATTTTTTTGAGTATTGTATCCGTGATGTCTAAGTAATTGTGTTAAATACTAAGTGTACAAGAGTAAGAGTAGTAACTGAATCATAATAGTGTGATCTATCATGTAATAAGATCAATACTTGCTAATTGTAACTGTTTGTGCAAATTACTAATGGATCTAACCCAACTTGTGGCTATTAGTATGAAGAGTGGATGTAGGCTTGGGGATAAAGTCGAGCCAAAACATATCATGGTGTGCTACTATTTCTCTTTCATTACTTCCACAAGCACGCATTACAACCACAAGCTTTGAAACATCACATTGACCAAATCTTTACTATGCTTTAGTTATTTTCCATGAAAGATTATTTAGTTTTCTAAATAACAAATTCTCTTCATTGTTGGCCCCCAATAGCATACCTATGACAAATTTAGTCAAACTAATTTTTGGGTCACCATAAACCTCAAACTAGACTCCTATGACAAATTTTGATTACTAAACTAGTACACCCTTCTCTTCCATCAAATTTCATTTTGAAAATATTGAGCTAAATGACAATGGCAGTAACTAAATTGACATAGCAAGTTCTATAATAAATTTGCTGACACTCATTTGAGCTTTTAGTGACCCAAA
Source organism: Eucalyptus camaldulensis (assembly GCA_019915185.1). Classification (NCBI taxonomy): domain Eukaryota; kingdom Viridiplantae; phylum Streptophyta; class Magnoliopsida; order Myrtales; family Myrtaceae; genus Eucalyptus; species Eucalyptus camaldulensis. Next base: position 21,151,931 of record JAHSVA010000005.1, read on the forward strand.
AATTAATTTAGAGTAAATTTATCACATGTTAATCAGTTTAACTCTACATTTAGCTGGGGCCCACATGAATTTTTAAGAAAGAAATCATATTTCTTTTCTCTTTTTACTTTTTTACTGATAGTAACTAAATTGACATAACAAGTTTTAGAATAAATTTGTTAATATTCATTTGAATTTTTAGTGACACAAAAAAAATTAGAATAAATTAATCATAGACTAATTAGTTTAACTCTATATTTAGTTGGTTCCCACAAGAACTTTTAGGAAAGAAATCAGAATTCTTTTTTTTTAATGGTAGTAACTAAATTGACATAGCAAGTTCTAAAATAAATTTGTCGACACTCCTTTGAGTTTTTAGTGACCCAAAAATTAATTTAGAGTAGATTTAACATAGGTTAATTAATTTAACTCTACATTTAGTTGGCCCCACAGGAATTTTTTTGAATGAAATCAGATTTATTTCCTTTCTTAAATGGTACTAACTAAATTGACATAGCAAGTGTTAGGATAAAATTTTCAACAATCATTTGATTTTTTAGTGACCCAAAAATTAATTTACGATAAATTTTATGATAGTTTAATTAGTTTAACTCTACATTTAGTTGGGCCTCACGGGAACTTTTAGGAAAGAAGTCAGATTTCTTTCCTTCTTTTTTATGGTAGTAACTAAATTGGCGTAGCAAGTTTTAGAATAAATTTGTCAACATCTGTTTGAGTTTTTAGTGACACAAAAATTAATTCATAGTAGATTTATCATAAGTTAATCACTTTAACTCTACATTTAGTTGGGCTGCACATGAATTTTTAGGAAAGAAATCGAATTTCTTTCCCTTTTTTTTTAATGATAGCAATGAAATTGACATGGCAAGCTTAATAAAAAATTTGTCAACACTCATTTGAGTTTTTAGTGACCCAAAAATTAATTTAAAATAAATTTATCCTAGGTTAATCGGTGTAACTCTACATTTAGTTGGGCCCCACAGGAACTTTTAGGAAAGCAATTAGATTTCTTTCTCTCTTTTAATGGTAGTAACCAATTGACATAAGAAGCTGTAGAACAAATTTGTCAATACTCGCTTGAGTTTTAGGGTGTGTTTTATAATAGTTTTATCCAATTAAATAATTTCCTTTCATAAATAATTCTTTTTCTATTTCAGTTCCTTAAAATAATTTATGAGTAAAACAATGAATTTACTAACTACATAAAATTTCTATTTTAGGAATAGAAAAAGAACATGAATAAGTTTGGCATGACTCACAATTTTTTTGTATATTAGAATTTCTTTTAATTTTTTAATTTTTTTTAGAATTTTTTTTTTTCTTACTTGTTTTCCTCTCTTTTTTTTTTCTCCTTCTCTAGTCTGCAGTGAGGCAGCAGTGATGGGCGGTGACTAGTGATTAACAACCGATGGTGACTGAGGTGGGCGGCGAGCGACAAGCGACAATGGCAAGCAATGAGAAAAAAAGCAGAAAAAAAATTATTTATTTCTATATTTTGTTATCGGGAACAAAAAAACTACTTTTTTTTCTACTTCTTCCTTCCGTTCTAAATTTATTCCACAGCCACTTTTCTATTTTGGAGAATAAAAAAATTAATTGACGTTACCAAACATAATTATGTTCTTTTTCTAGTTTGGAGAGCAAAATAAAAAAAAAAAACAAACAAACAAACAAATTGATGGGAGAATTGCCATGCGCACCTTTAGTGACCCAAAAGTTAATCCAAATTAAAATTATCATAGATTAATCAGTTTAACTCTATATTTATTTGGGCCCATAGGAACTTTACCTTTCCCTTTTTTGGGCAAAATGACAGTGCCTCGATTTTTGTATGGCACTCAATTGAGTACTAAAATTTGTTTCACTCACTTAAGTGCCGCGTTAGAATAAAATCAATCACTTTGAGTGACAATTTTGACAAATTATCTTACATGGAGGTTTTTAGTATTTTCCTACCCAACGTGGATTTTTTTAGAATTTTTTCATTAATTTTGAATTTTCTACTTTCTTTTATTTTTCTCTTTGCTTTTTTTTTTTTTTTGGTCGGTAAGGGTCACTAGCAATCCTCACTGGTTGTGAAACCCTCACCCAAATTGGGGGAGGGCTACCTTGCCCTCAACTGCGATGGGCAAGGCCATGGCAACCTCATCGACCGGCGATGAGGCCACAAATCACCAAATCTGGGAGAGGTGGCCTCGCTCGTGGCTGCCAAGAGTTGGCGAGAGCCGCCTCGCCCTTAGCTATGAAGGCCCAAGGTGAGACCATTGTGGCCTTGTTAGCCATAGGTGAGGCCACAAAGGCCCTCGTTAGATTTTGGCTGTTGTAAACAATGTCACCTTGCCTAGATCTGGCAATTCGAGGCCTCGCCCTTGATCGGTGAGGCTGCAATAGCCTCGCCTAGGCCCTTCGTTATTGAGGGCAAGGCAGCCCTGGCCAAGCTAGGGGAGGGTTTTGCAGTCAATGAGGGTTTTCAATGACCTTCACCAACCCAAAAAAAATAATTAAAATAATTAATATATTGAAAAATTGTCCATGTTAGCACGAGTGTAGTCATGTTGGATTTTCTGACTAGACAAATTGCCTATAGTACTAAAGTGATCGATTTTTCAAATTTATGGCATTCAAGTAAGTGGAAAAAGACCCACCCCACAGTGAATGAGTTGGTTCGCGTCTTGACCCCTTAGTTGGAAGGTTAAAAGTTTGAAACTTCTTGCCCCCATTGCGCGACTTACCTGCAACACCGTGGGAGGTGGGTCCCTGTAGCGCTGCCTTGGGTTTGCGTTGCCGGCTGCTAGCTGTACGGCAATTCCCGGATCACCAAAAAAAAGGTAAGTGAAAAAAAAAATTGTGACACTCAAGTGAACGATGTGCGAAAGGTAATGCACTTTTAATATTCTTACCCCCTTCCTTTTTTTAATGGTAGTAACTAAATTGACATAGCAAGTTTTAGAATAGATATGTCAACACTAGTTTGAGTTTAATCTAGAACAAATTTATCACAGGTTAATCAATTTAACTCTATATTTAGTTGGAACCCATGGGAATTTTTAGGAAAGAAATCATTTTTTTTTCATTTATGGTAATAACTAAATTGACATAACAAGTTTTAGAATTAATTTGTGAACACTCATTTGAGTTTTTAATGACTTAAAAATTAATTTAGAATAAATTTATCACAAGTTAATCAATTTAATTCTACATTTAATTGGCCCCACAGGGAATTTTTAGCAAAGAAATCAGATTTCTTTCCTTTTTTAATCGTAGTAACTAAATTGACATAGCAAGTTTTAGAATAAATTTGTCAACACTCATCTGATTTTTTCAGTGACCAAAAAACTAATCTCTAAATTATCGGAGGTTAATCGATTTATCTCTAAATTAGATTGGGCTCCACAGGAGTTTGGGGAAAGAAATCAGATTTTTTTTTTCCATTTTTTTAATGATTCTTTAAACTGAAATATCATAATCAGTTTTCTTATTTATGCATACCATATATACCTTATTTGTCGATTTTTATATGGATTCCTCCTTTCCTCCCCATGTACTATATAATTAGAGAAACACGCACACGCTTCGTTCACATTCTCAACCCTCTCCCTCCATTCCTTTCATTTAGCGCAGGGGCAGAGAGAGAGAGAGAATGTCTGAGACGCCGTCGTCGTCGAGGTTCAGGAGGATCTGCGTGTTCTGCGGAAGCCAGTCAGGCAAGAAGTCTAGCTACCAGGAAGCCGCAATCCAACTGGCACAAGAACTGGTACGTCTTTTCATCACACCCGCCTTATCGATTTCTCTTCATTGCTCGAGAGAATCTCCCCTCGGGCTTCATTTTCCTCTCTTTTTCGTCTTCTGGGTCCTTCTCTTCTCCCCCCGAAACGCACTGTCAAAGCTTTTTTTCTTCCGTTTCCCCCGCACTTGCTCATTCTCTGTGACGGGGAACTTCCGCCCATTCACCAAAACGCAGGGCGGCGTTCAGACTCCGTTGCTGTTTCGCGAGGTTTTCGCACTGTAATCAGACGTTCTACTGACGTCAAAATCGTTCCTTTATCGCTCGTCATTTCTACAATTCTAAGCTTCTTTAAAGGTTTCGTTCATTTTTTACCAGGAGCGAGAGCTAACTCGGTTCTACTCTCGATTCCCCCCACCCTTTTTTGTCTTCGTTCATCTCGTGCTTATGAATATTTTTTGTTTTGACTCATTCTTTTCTTTGAGAAATAACCCAAGAAAACAAAAACTCAAACTTTATGTCTTCACATCAAAAGATTTTTTACACCTCTCAAACGTGGGGCTGATGATTGTAATGGGAATTACACGGGAAGGATTGATTAGGTTTTGAGGTCTTGAGCATGAGGAGGAGTGCTAGCTGGAGCCTGCCTGTCAGTTGAGCAGCCTTCTTGCATGATCTCTCTCGTTCCTCTGTAATTTTTTCCTTTTTCCCCTCTTCCCTTTTTCTTTTCGCCATTTTCTTTGTTAGAATTAAATAATAGCTGTTAATTGCTCTTCAAAATTTCTTTCTTTTTTTTTTTTTGAATAAAAATGTGTCACCCATGCCTTTGGTCGGGGAACCAAACGTGCTCTCTTGGTATCATGAGTCTTTGGAGCGTGTTGGCTCCTATCTTGGGCAATTCCACCTATCCCCCTCTAACCAAACTCCAAAACCCCATGAATCTTTTAAAAAAATTTTTCCTATTTTTTACAAAGGATTCATGGGGTTCCATAATTATATTCACGTCCCTCACGAGCCTCTCCTCGTGTAGAGGGGGGAGCTTCTTCACACTCCCACACAGCGACAACATTCCAAGCTCGATAGTGCTTTATTTGTTTAGTTTAATTGCTGTCATGTTGTTTCGTCTCTTGGAGAAAGAAAGGCATGATTTCTTTTGTCCTGATGACGGTGATGGGCTCTCTGACACGTGTGTTGATGGTTTTTTTTTTCTCTTTTTCCTTTGGTGGGTTCGTGTTTATCGATGAGGAAATGAAGGTGGAGAGAAGGATTGATTTGGTGTATGGAGGTGGGAGCGTGGGATTGATGGGCCTTGTTTCTCAGACTGTTCATGATGGTGGACGCCATGTTCTAGGGTTTGTTCTCCTTCTCTCTCTCTCTCTCTCTCTTCCCCACACATACACACACAAACATCGAAGAAGGACATGAGCATATGCGGGTCTCGAGAAACATGCATCATTTATCATCCATTCATGTTGTTTTCTTTTTCGAAGACAGAACTTCTCGAACCATGCAAGTTATGAACTTCTTTTCAAGTGGGTCTTATATTCCTGGGCAAAGGCGAACATCATGGGATCAAATGCTGGGCTGACAAAAAGGAACAAATCATGTCCTTTCGAGTAACATTAGATCCATTAATATTTATGTAGGAAATTAATTTTTCTGGCAGTGCACTCTTTTTTTGACTGCTGTTGGATGAACTAAAAGTTTATCTGGCCTACGGACACATAACATCAGATGGAATAGAGAAAAGGTTGCCCTCTTTTTTGCTGAGATATGGTGGCTTTTTGGACCAGGCTTTGATCAAAAGTGAATCCATTTCGGTCCTTGAAAATGTCAGCAGTACACACTACACACTGGAGAGGGCCTCCCTCTCAAAAAGGGGAGGAAATGAAAGGACTAATCAAGAATGATGGGAACTTTTTCCCAGGATAACTGGGGCTAGCCCTGTCAAAATCATTGATTTCGTTTGACAGAATTTTACTTGAAAAAGGGCACACAAAATCGAGCCACAAGTCTTTGTGTCCCATAATTACGAGTGGAAAGCATGAATTCAATGGGCTTGACATTTTGCTTGAGTTCGAGGGCAAAGGTTACATCACTCAGTGGAATTGTAACTTCAAAAGTGTTTCTAAGCAAAATTTTCAGAAATCTACCGCTTTGTGCCACGATTAGCTGCTGAGATTGTTCACACTCGGAAAAAAAACTACCACTTTATCTGGTTTACGCTTCGCCTTTACTGATCTCATTATTTGTTTATTTTGCAGGATCATTCCGAGGATTCTTTTGACCCCATCGGTATGGAGATGTGTATTTGTATTTTTATCTTTTCTTGGTTATCTGTTTTTCTGCTTGTGGCCGTTGCGTGAAGTGTTTTAGCCGTAATGATGAGACATCTAGTCAAGAAGGGCAAATCAAACTGAACCGGGCACTATGTGATGGGACGCTTATGGCAAAATGGCTCTAGCTGTCCCGGTTCATTCCTCTTTTCTTTTCCAAAAGTTGAGCTTCCATTGCTATCACCAACCACCAACAAAAAAGAAAAAAAAATCGCATAAGAGCAATCCCTTTTAAAAGTAGCTGAGTTGTGAAAATACATGCCCTTTTGACAACAATAGCATCGAAGACTTTAGTAATAGAGGGTAACGTTTGGTGTTAAATGTTAATGCAAGGGTTATGAATTTGAAGCTTTTTTGCAGTTATGTGGTAATGAAGTTGGGGAAACAAGGACCGTATCAGACATGCACCAAAGGAAAGCCGAGATGGCCCGTCAGGCTGACGCATTCATCGCCCTTCCAGGTACTACTCTCGATCGTTTGGACCAACATCAGATCTCACAGAGGAAACAATATTTTAGTTATCCTTCTAATCATACCATTGTTTCTTAACCAATTACAAATCATTGTATATCATCAGGTGGCTACGGCACCCTCGAGGAGTTGCTTGAAGTCATTACCTGGGCTCAGCTCGGCATTCACTGCAAGCCTGTGAGACATTTCCCCTCTATTCTTTTCTCACCTCCGACATTATCATTTACAACCAAAAATAGATGCTAAATTCATTTTTGTTCTGCGCATCCCCCGAAAAACGCAGCACGATAAATCAGTCAATTTCCTCTTGGACCCTATGGTCAAGGACGAGATCACAGTATCCACAGGGGAACAGCTGTATCTTACTTAGAATCTATTTGGTTTCGTGATCCTTAAATCGACTCTATTTTAGTAGATGGGAAACATTAGTTAAATCATTTAGAGATTATAAGTTGCTGCGCAACTTGTCGTTTGCATGTTCATGCCCATTATAGGGTTTCTTTTTTGCAATAATCTTCTTGCGGGTCTTATGGTGTCTAATTTAATTTATTTAGCTGATCAAGATTTCGATGTTCTTGGAAGGGGAGAGATTAGAGCGAGGATACTTACTGGTCAACAGATCTGATCATGCAGTGATGGGCGAATGAGAGAATCAATGCATGTGTTGTATCATTCGGTTCACATGGAAAGATAGCACGAGATTTTTTCCATATCATAGTCGTGGCGGTGCATTGTGTGATTTTTAGGAGGAGCTTGATTGGAAGCATCTCCGTATGAATGGGAACGGGAGAAATTTATAGTCTAATTAAACATTGATTAAAGTAGACTTGTTGGTCAAAAGAAGGCTGTCCCCCCTTCTTTCTTTTATTATTATATATATTTTTTCCTCTAGCTAGCTCTTGTTTCTTCTAACTTTTGCTTGGGGTCAATTTTCGATTTTTTGTCCATGGAATTTGGATAATGGTATATAGTCACTTTACTTTAGGCATTTACTATAGTTTATGTGAATATTGTGCAGGTGGGTCTTTTGAATGTGGATGGATACTACAATTCTTTGTTGTCTTTCGTGGACAAGGCTGTCGATGAAGGCTTCATCTCGACCAGTGCGCGGAACATCATCGTGTCTGCTCCCACCGCAAAAGAACTAGTCAGGCTGCTTGAGGTAAATTAAACATCTTGAGGAAGTACCATTTGCAATTTAATTAAATAATAACTAGGAGAAAAAGTCAACTTTGGTAATGGCCGGGGACATTGAATGTCAATGACCTTTATGCATTCCGCATCCGAATGCGTCGAAAGCATTGACTCTCATCCCGCATTGAAAATGGTGTCCCGCGCCGACCACCTTTTGCTTCTAAAAGAGGATGGACATGAGTGAATACGAATTTAGGTTTTTTCGTTTAAAGAATTTAAGGTGAAGAGATTGAATGTTTTGAGTGGTTGTTTCAGGAATATGTCCCGCAATGCAAGGACGTGACGACCACGCTCGTGTGGGAGGAGGTGGACAGACTGAGTTACGGTTCTGGATCGAGCGTGACCATGTGACGAAAAAATAATCAGTGCCAAAATATCAAACGATGCTGCGCCATCGTTTAGTTTACTCTAAATATATTATTAAAAAAAAGGGCTGTGGGGGTACAATCTTCAGCACAGGACAGTTTACATTTTGCTCTTTTTGGGAATTTGAAAATTTGAAGCAGCGAGACTCTTGTCTCGAACGATATATATGGTCTGAAGAAAGGAATATTGTAATTTTCTTCTGTCTGCTCCTTTCGTTCTTTAGTGCTATTTTGTTTCTAGGTTGGGAGATGTTGCGGCATCCGAAACTGAATTGCGTGTGAGAATGTTCCAAAAGCAAGAGGAAGGGACGGTTAGTGCCTCGTATTCATTCGGTCGTGTCGCTTGCCCTCTCACCAGTGTTTCCTGTTACCTTTTGCTCTCGTATTTCGGTGGTACAAGTTTAAAGACTTAGAGGATCTCACGAGCTCGTTCAAGAGTAGTACTTCACGATCACTTTTGCACACTAGTTTTAGGAGAAAGGAATACGTACACTAATCTAAGAGTTGGCGGGTTCAACGATAATTGCAAGCGACTGAAGTGCAACTATCGACAGTGTCACTACTGTTCCTAGCATGTGAGTGCTAGAACTGGATGCATATCCCTTAAACGCTTCCTAATGCAGCGTATTAAGTTTCATCCCCATCCTCGAGCACACTTCGGCTAATCCTAAGGCATGAACCGACCACAAACTTCAAGAGAATGTACTTGGACTCGTTCTTGCCTAGCTTGTCCATCGCACTTGTTCGTGCATGCCATGTCCAGCTCAAGTGCACAACTCACGCATAGCTCTCGATCAGCCTGTGCCGGACTATTTGATTCAGGTCGCAACACTATGATACCCGAAGTGTCTCATATTTCGAGATCTTGATGAAAGTATGTACTCCGTGACAATTGTTGCAGGATTGAAATACATTGCAAATTGAAGAGGCAGCATACAGCTCGTCGTGTTCGAGAGGACAGCCATGGCCGAGGGTTTGAATGTTGTATAAAAACAAAATTGGAGTAAAGAGAGATGTACAAACTCATATTTTTTGTTGATAAAATGAATATCATTATAAAAAGATAGGTTGGGAAATGATATAAATGAACGTTTGTTTATCAAATAATTGAAAAAAAAAAAATTAGATGACATTGAAAAGAGGAAACCTAATTTTTCGCCACAAAACTTGTTAAGGAGAAAATAACAAATAAGAAACTGGAAAAGGGGAAAAGGATCACCTGAAAAAGATCAATTCTACTTAGGTAGGTACACATACATACATACATACGTACACACACACATACATGCTTGCTTGCTAAGAAAAAGTCAAATCTACACACACACACAAGAACAAATAAGACATTCACATGTGATGCAAAAGAAGATAACTGTAGATTATTTGTTCGTTGTATTAATGACACGGTAATTATAAGTCAAAGAAAATAGAAATTGCACACTACAATAGCATTTGACAATAATATGAAAGGATCTTTTTTGGTTTAAAGATTGATTTCATATGGCAATCAAATTGGAGAAAACGCAATAATTCATTTGGATTTGATTGTTGATATTAATAAAGCATTTTTAACGTAAAAAGATCGAAGTAAAGAAGAGAAGTATCAACCCACGAGTCAAATGACAAATAAATGAAGTCGGAGGAGATCTCAAAGGCACAATTCCAATTCTATGCTTTAAATTTGGACTTGATATGGAATAGATTAAAAATTGAAATTTCTTTGATTAGAGTGGAAGAAAAATAAGAAAAGCCCAACAATGAAAAGCAAAAGGTGAAATCGTTGATTTGTTTAGCGTAGATAAAAGAACATGGAAAAGAAAACGAAAGATAATACCGAATACGAAGAAAAGCTCTATTCTCTATTGGAAAATAAATAATTTGAAATTTTCTTTTCTAAAAACAATCGCTCGTACCATTTATAAAAATGAATGGACAAAAAAGTATTTGTATCTTTTAAGAAAGGGTTAATACCTTAAAAAATCCTAAACTGGTACATTTGTGACAAATTTACCCCGAACTATTTTTTTTACCATAAAAAACCCCCAAACTGGTACACCTGTGATAAATTTATCCCGACTAACTATAAAAAATCATAAACTAGTACATTTATGACAAATTTATCCCAAACTAATTTATTTGACCACAAAAAACCCAAAATTGGTAAATTTGTGACTAATATACCCTCCGAAAAATTAGATTAATACCACAAAAAATCATAAAAATCATAAATTGTGACAAACAGAGTGTAAAATCCCAAATTAATATACCGGTCAATTGTCACGTGTTATTTAACTTTATAATTTAACAAGAAAATTTAACTAAAACTAACAAAGGGTAAATTTGTCACAAGTGTACTTGTTTAGAGTAAATTTGTCAAAGGTATACCAGTTTTGGATTTTTGGTGGTCAAAAAAATAGTTTGGGGTAAATTTATCACAGGTGTACCAGTTTGAGGTTTTTCAAGGTATTAACCCTTTATATGCATGAATTATTCTCAATAAAATGTTTTCCGTTGAATAGTTATATGAAATGATATTCTTTAAAAAAAAATAATTTTCGAATCATTTAGTTTTGTAAAACAAACAGAATGTGAATCCACAGCCCAAAGATTCGAATGCACGCTTTCAACCTGCTAGCAATGATAGCTGCCTTATCACTAGGTTCCTTAACTTTCACATATTTTAAACCAATCATCCATCGACACGTGGTAGCCTGTGACGGATTCCGAGAGCTTTATTTTTCAACATTCCGCGTAGTCTAATTAAAGTTATCTTCAACTATGAAACTCCTTTTTAAGGGTAACTAGAAAGTATGTGATAGTTTTTCTTTACTTTTTGTAGGTTTTCCAAACAACAATTGGAAGAATGAGGATTGGGGGGCCCAAATGCATCTGTTTTCGCCACTTCCATCTTCCCTCTTTCTCCAAGACAGTAGAATCTCCCATACCACGCCTCAATTCATTCCCCAAAGTTTCCCTCAATCCAAAACAAAGTGCCAGATTTCTTTTTGTTTGTACAAAGTTTTGACAAAGCTCCTTCTTTATTATAAAATTGCCTTTTGCTCTCTTTAATTTCAAATTTAATCATGGGTCAAGACACCAAACACAAGTATAAGTTTTGACAAACTAAAAGTTCACTTTTTTTTTTTATTATAAAATTGCCTTTTGCTCTCTTTAATTTCAAATTTAATCATGGGTCAAGACACCAAACACAAGTATAAGTTTTGACAAACTAAAAGTTCACTTTTTTTATTATAAAATTGCCTTTTGCTCTCTTTAATTTCAAATTTAATCATGGGTATGTTTGAGTTTTGACAAACTAAAAGTTCCCTTTCTTATTATAAAATTGCCTTTTGCTCTTTTTAATTTCATATTTAATCATGTATCAAGACACCAAACACAAGTATGTGTTCATATTTAGCTTTTTGTGCAATAATTATCCAAATAAACAATTTGATATTACAAAACCTGCTCTTTTCTTATCCTATCTTATCCGATTTAATATTTCTGTCAATCAAAGACAGCTACAAGATACTCAGAACACCTTCCTTCGATTCAAATGTCTCCTAAGCCAGGAGCCTCTAATTACCTCCATTTCCTTTCTTTAGTTACAATGGTTTTGCTTGTTGAGCTAATCTGTGTTCAAGAAGGTTTATTACGTCTCCAAGCACGAGTCCGACTTAACTTCGTTCTCCAAGCTCAATCCGACTCCGACTTGGCAACTGAAAATCACAACATATATATATATATATATATATATATATATATATATATATATATATGTAGTTTCCTTATGAATAATCACACCATCTGCTGATGTGTTTCATGACCTCTCCTTATTATTTGAAGTATTTCAAATTATCACATGACACGAAAAACATCTTCCTAATTCTTAATTTTATTACTTGAAAGAATAATATTCAAAATTTTACCGGAAAAGAGTGATTTTCCCTTTTGGAGGTCGGTCATCTGAAATCGAAACTGGACTATGGGAATGCTCCGGAAGAAGTGGCAGTGCAAAACCTCAGAGAGTCAATACAGGCGAAAACTCTCTAGTTGGTTAGCCTTTTCGCTTCATTCGCTTTTCACATGGGCAAAGAACAAGAGCACCAATTTCCAAGTTGGAACTGGTCAGTTCACTTAGGACAAGCGTAATATACTGCCTCTCATCTCAGCTGGGGTTCTCCTTTTCTTGGTCAAAAAGGATATGAAACGAAAAGCTAGTCCACCGTGTAGCCTCATCGCCCTCGTTCAAGGCAATCATTCCTTTCCTCTGCCCATAGTCATATCGGACCAAAGACTATCTCCTTCGTTCTTCCCCAAAAGATAAAGATGACCAACCGTGTCATTTTCCCCACGCAGCTGTTTAGGACATGGAAAATCCTGGATGTACCAAGAAATAACTCAGCTTGGTTGGTGAAGCGATGCGGCAGATTTTTGTAGCGTAATAAAACAATGGAACCCGTGAATTGGACGATTCATCTTCAAACACCCACGGGAAATTGTGAGGTCGGTTAGTAAGTGAAGTGGCTCCATCGTTTTGACATTTTGTCCCTAGGTTCATAGCATTTACACGAACTATACTCGAACTTTATACCTATGGGATGGTTTACCACTTGGTAATGATATTCATAGTTTAGAGACAAAACCATGAGCTAGCCGGTGTTACCCTGTGACTTTCTAGAGGAAACAACCATTTCAAGGCATACAGGGCAAAAGCAAAAGACTTTGCTACACTGATGCAGGGGTTGACTCTTGGCCGAATCAGGGATTTGACTCTAATAAATTTTAGAACAGAGGAGATGGAAAACGTCTAGTCCGATTCCATTCATTCTCTGGCAAATGCAGCTCGAAACTCTTTTCGACCAAAAAAGACGCAATGAAAAATTGAAACAGCAAAGATGATACAAACTCTTTCACAACATCAAACTAGGCAAACCGAGGTTCTATTCCTATATGGCCGCAAAGTACTCCTTGCTGAGCTTAGGGTCTGGCTTCATGGACTTCTCCCCAGGCTTCCACCCAGCTGGGCAAACCTCATCGGGGTTTTCCTGCACGTACTGCAAGGCCTGCAGACACGAAAATTCCCAATGGTGAAGATGATATATTTTGAGTCTTTTATGTAAGAGTGACCTAAGCTAGCATATTATAGTATCTTGGCAGCATGCAGAGCCACCGTAATTAAGTTACCTGCAATGTCCTCAATGTTTCGTCGACACTGCGGCCAATGGCAAGATTATTGATGGTGGAATGCTGAATAACTCCTTCCTTGTCAATGATAAAGAGTCCTCTCAATGCAATTCCCTGATGCAGTGAGAAGAACTTGTTATATATATATAATTTGACTAGTAGAACAAAGAAATAGATTCTATTCAGATCAGATTATCATCTATTATGAGCAACATCAAGAAAATGACAGCAGATTGTAGGGAAAAAAGACAGGTTTTATGTTTGGAAGTTTTGCATGAATCAAGCACTTGATGGAAGGCTATTTCTTGTCTAAATACAGAGATGGTGAGACTAGAGTACACACCGCAGAAAGAAACATCCCTTTAGTCCAGAATTGAGACCAATCAATGATGCAGAGCAAAGCATGAAAACAAATGCCACTTAAGTATCTGAATTAATGTCATCATACCTGATCGGGGATAAGTACATCATATGACTTTGAAATGGATTTGGTGACATCAGATATAAGTGGATACTTAAGATCACCAAGACCACCTGACTTTCTATCTGTTTGAATCCATGCAAGGTGGGAAAACTGCAAGGAGGACGAGATATAATCATTAGCACAAAACAGTACCTTGGCCCTACCATCACCCGAATTTTAATCACTTCAGAAGCTGCCATACATAGCAAGAAGTTTTGGCCATTAGCACAACACCCAAGAGGGTATGAGTGGTATCCACTGGAAATTCTAAAAATAATGATGAAGCATCTAGATGTTTCAAAACATGAATACAACATGAAATTTTGCTGATTGGCATCACTTTTGCAGAGCGATGGTGTTTTATAATCACACAGACATCCCAGTCTCAGGGTTGAAGAAGGAAATCACAACATATCATAATGGTTTATTTTATTTTCCCTCTTTCTGGTAACAAGGGAATTTTCACCGGCTCAAGAGATTGCATATGACCTCACTTAATCATGCTACAAGTGAAAACTTCTACCAGCTCTAAGCAATTAGAGAATACTGAAACTTTACCATGTATCTTCATGTGCATACTGGCTATTTAAAGTTTCAACGTAGTTTGGAGAAAGAACTCACCACACTATCAACAGAAACACCCAGTACTTCCGTGTTCAACTTTTCGAACTCTGCATGTCGGTCACTAAATGCAGTGATCTCTACAAGAAGAAGAGAAAAACTTAGTTAATTGTAAACATCATGTTACACCCAAACAAACCAAATTATATTAAACTAAATATATTGCAGAGATTAAGAAGCACTTCTATGCTTCAGCATCTAACCTGTTGGGCAGACAAAAGTGAAGTCTAATGGGTAGAAGAAGAGAATCACATATTTCTTCCCAATGTAATCTGACAGCTTAACCTGAAATGCAGAATACATATGCAAACTAAGAAGAACCTTCATGAGAGGCTGCATATTTGATTCTCCAGGAATCAATCTGTTAGATATCAAGTTGTGACTGTAAAAAACCAATAAAAATGCTTGCAGACTTTACGAAGTCCTGAATTGAATAACCTACATTGATGAACTCCTGATCAAAGACAGCCTCTGCCTCGAAATTTGGTGCTACATTTCCAACAAGGGGAAGCTCACTCTGAACAAAGATGTGAGATGATACATTCAGTTTGAATACAAATTGAACATAAAAAGTGAAAATCAACAACATGGTCAATAAGTATCACAAAGTAAACAGGAGCACAATCAAGGGCGAAGTTTGGAAGTTTGTGTCAAGTTCAGGAATTCTGATCAAGTCAATGACAAGGGTCATGGAAAAACAATCACACGTGAATAGCTTTAGGAGGTTCTGGCGATCCCATTGAGTTCTACACTCAGCCCGTGAGCTCCAATTGAGATTTACAGGCAGCCAGACAGAAGTGTGCTTCAAATGATCAAGAACACAGAACCATAAACCTCATCATTTCTCTACGAACAACCTTTGGCTCCACAGTAATGTCAGCACACATTATGAATTCTTGTAGGAACTGGCCCGGCCCAACTAGCCAACGACATCAACATTTGAAAGTCAATATGATTACTCAACTACGCTGTGCAGGCTCGCACTAGGAATCTACATCACTAGAGACCCAGTTCAGCAGCAGATAGAGAACCGAGTAGCGCACGGACGCATCGCATCAACCTCATCTGAAATAAGTCCTAAGCGCTGATAAAACTACAACCCGAAAAGAACACACACGCATAGCACAGGGCTAATCACACCATAAAGCACTAACAACAAAGAAAACCTCAAACCATTTTATCCTCTCTCCCAAATGCTATGACTCAAGGACGACAACCAGCAATTCACGGCAATCCCATAAAAACAATTCCCAGAAACTACCATCATGACAACCCAAATGCACTCAATCACCAACAACGAATTAAGTTTCTTGGGAAAACACGTACGGAGGCCTTGACGGAGAAGCTGCTGCGCCTGGAATTGGAGGCGCGGGAGGGAGCGACCGATCTGGGGATGCGAGAAGAGAGGAAGGGGTTGGCGAGAGCGGGGATGGACTTGGGGACAGCGACGCTCCGGGGGGAGGAGAGCATCACGGGGGACAGGGACTTCTTGGCCAAGGAGGAGGAGGAGGAGGAGGAGGCGGGGTTGGAGGAGATGAGGGTGGTCGAAGCAGCTGAGCAGGCCATCGTTGTTAGCTTCCTTGGTCTGCAACGGAGAGAGACCCTGAGCGAGAGGAGATGAGGGAGATTGAGCGAGCTAGCTAGGCGTCTGTCTGCGTGTCTCTCTCTCTCCCTCTGAGGTCAGTAGTGGTGGGTGTGAAATCTAAGGTTGAGAAATGGTTGGTGAGAGGGGGAGAAGAAGATAAAGCGAAGAAGGGTCTGGGCTTTGCTTGGGTTGGTGGAGGGGATGATCTCGGGAGACCGAGCGTTGCGGCTCCACGCTTTAGGGGGGAAGCACTTGGAACTCTAGGTAAAAAGTCTCTCCCTTTTCACGTGCGGAGCTTCTTCTTCTATGGCGTTGGGGGCTTTGGGTCTCGCTGGGCTTCTGGGTGAATCACTGATCGGCCCAGTTCTAGCCCTTTCGACCCAATTTTTTTCAGAGAAATGCTTTGATTAGGGAAAGGAAGCAGGTAACTCATGGGGTTAGCCCTACTGTCAATGGGCTAACCGCACGTACTTCTCTTATGGGCCCAATACCCAAAAAAAGCTCCGACTTCGAGATCATTTCTAATTTGGGGTAATACCCTAAAAAACCCAAAATTGGTACACTTGTGACAAATTTACCTCAAACTATTTTTTTGACAACCAAAAATCCCAAACTGGTATATTTTTGACAAATTTTCCCCAGACTGGTACACTGGTGACAAATTTGCCCTCTGTTAGTTTTCGTTATAAATAATACATGACAATTGACTGGTATACTAATTTAAGATTTTATACTTCGTTTGTTACAATTTACAATTTTTGTAAATTTTTTGTGGTATTAATCCAATTTAGTGAATGGTATAATTGTCAAAAATTCACTAGTTTGGGGTTTTTTTATGATCGAATAAATTAGTTTTTGGTAAATTTGTCATAAATGTACAAGTTTAGGGTTTTTTTATGGTCAGTCGGGGTAAATTTGTCACAGGTGTACTAGTTTGGGGTTTTTTATGGTCAAAAAAATAGTTTTTGGTAAATTTGTCACATGTGTACCAGTTTAGATTTTTTTTATGGTATTAACCCTTCTAATTTTACCCAAAACAATTTTTTTTTTTTTTGTCTCGTAAAAGCCTCTCAACTTTTACTTTTGTCCCAAATCTACTACCACCATTAACATGCTGTCCAAAGTGGGGCCATCAGTGAATCTATATGGCATTTCCACGTCATTAATGAAATTTACCTCAGCAAATTGACATTGACAAATACTCTACAAAGCCACGTCTTCTTTTATGAGCAATTTGGGTTTAGTTTTTCAATTACTCTCTCCCTCTCTCTTGCTCTTCAAATCATCCCGTCTCCCTTCCATCTCGCTCAAATATTCCATGGCACTCCTCCATTTCTGGCGCTCAGAGTACTACATCTCTTGCGCTCCTAGGCTTGAGATGCTCGTGGTCCTTCATCTATCATGCTCTGGGTCCTCCATCGCTTGGTTCGAGATGCTCAGAATCCTTCATATCTTGCAGACCTAGGCTCAAGATGCTTGTAGTCGTCCATCTCTTGGCTCGAGATGCTAGGAGTCTTCCATATCTCGTATTCAAAGTCCTCCATCTCTTGCGCTCCTAGGTTCGAGATGTTCAGACATCTCGCGCTTAGGTAGTCTTCCATATCTCGCTTTTGAAGGTAAGGTCTGATTACGTCTTACTACCCTTTCTTTTCATATTAATGTTTTAGTTTTCGTTAATTCGTTTTTTTTTATTAATTTACCTTTGGAGGTCGATTGTGGTTTCACTCATAATTTGCTCATTAAAAATTAAAGTATTATTGCATTGAATCAAAAGCAATAGTGAGTTTATTCAATTTTTAGCCATATGTTCAAATATCGTTTCTAATTTTTAGTTTACCGCTGTGTTTTTTAATAGAATGAAAGAGACAGTAATGATAATTCATCGGAATTAATAAGAAACTAAGAACATCGGATAAGACACGGGTTTTTGATACCGAACCTCTAAGTGGCCCTGACGATGATAATTTTGAAAGTGTCATGATAGGGCAAATAGCTTACAGGTATGATCCTATGTGTGACCATGATGGGAATATGTTTAATGCAGGTATGAGATTTGATTATCATGAACAATTCAAGAATACTGTGAAAAAATATGCAGTAATTAATGATTTGACATATCTTGGCAAAAGAGTCAAGAGAAAAGAATGATAGCAAAGTGTGTAGAAGGATGTGGTTGGAGATTGTATGATAGTTGGATTTATAACGAGAAAAATTGTATAAAAAAAAAAAGAGTTGGAGACCCACATAATTGCACTCGAAATCTAACTATATGGCTTGCTCATGAATACATATTTAAGATTAAGGACATAATAACTTATTTAACTGTAGAAATGCAGGTAGATGCAAGAGAAAAGTTTGCTTTGACATCGGACAAAATATATATATATATATATATATATATATATATATATATATATTATAGAACATATCAAAAGCTCTTAGTCTTATAATGGGCCCAATAGAGTAGAAATAAAATATGTAGATTTTACTTGCCAAACCTTAAGAGAGTTAGCGAGTATGGAACATTTAAGATGGAAGTTAAACTAGCAACTAAAGTATTTGAGAGGTTTTATGTGGGGTTTGTAGAGTTGAATGCGGATTTTTAACAAGATGTAGGCATATCATAAGCTTGGATGGGTGCTTCCTTAAGATTGGATTGAAGGGTATGTTATTGTGTTATGTTGGACAAGATAAAAATAATAAAATATTTCTAATAGCTTGGACTATTTTTAAAGTTGACCCTATTATTCAATGACCTAATGGTGGGCAAAGACAAGGGAAAGACTTTCATTAGTAATAAGAAAAATGTAATATTTCACATTTTGTCTTTGTTGATTGTTACACAACACTAGTAATCATTGATGTTCTTTGTTTGTTTTGTATTGGCTAATTTTGATTTAGGACTAATGTTATCAAAATTGTGCAAGATTGGAAAAAAAAAATGCGTAAAGGGGATGCTCCTAAGCATCTCTTTTTGAGGGCTATGAGCCGTACATTTCAAGTTGATTCTGACCAATAAATAACTGATTTGAAGATGGGTTGCACTTAAGGTTACAAAGACTTCATGTGATAAGGCTTTGGGCACTTTTATAGGGCTTTCATCAAGACGGAAGCCAACTATGATATGGTTCATAAAAACTTAAATGAGACATTCAATGGGCACATTTGCATACTAAGATAAAATAAAATAAAATAAAAAACCTATATTTGATATGCTTGAAGAAATAAGAACAATGTTGATGGAGAAAATGGTAGAGAAGTCAGTTAATGGTTGATCAAATAGATCCTATTTGCCTAAGAATTAATTTCAAATTGGAGAAAAATAAATTGGAGTCTATGCATTGTGTTGTTATATTAGCAATGAGGAGTAAATTTTAGATTAAAATATATAATGATAAATTTGTGGTTGACTTGCATGGGAAGACTTGTCCTTAAAGGGAATGGAATATATTCGGAATACCATATAAACATGCCATACATTATAGTACTTTCATGAAATTAGATTTCAATCATTATGTTAATGATTGTTTCGAGAAGGAGTCTTATGAAAGATTCTACCAATATACATTCCCTACAATAAACAGAAAAACAAAAAAAACGTGACCCAAAGTTAGTGATAAGCCAATTAAAGCCTCACCTTACAAGAGGAAAAATGGGGAGAGAAAATAAAAGGGATAAGTGCTGCGGAAGTCCTAAAACTTGCAAAAAGTGCAAATAAGTCCTAAAACTTGTCAAAATATTTCATTTGAGTCCTAAAATCGATGCCGTTAACTTTTTCTGTTAAAATTGCTGATGTGGCATTTAAAATTATTTTTATTTTAAACGTGACTTTTTCAATTTTTTTATATTTAAATTAGATTTAAAAATTAAAAAATGAAATTTTATTTGAAAAAAAGAAAAAAGCTAAAAAAAAAAAAGCAGCCTTGCTGAAGGGGCCAGCGACCGTCACCGCCCTTGGGTGCGGGTGGCCGGCCCTTGCCTGGCCAAGGCAAGGCCTCGCCAGCCCCAGGCAAGGGCTGATAAAATGAATAAATCTAATTTTTTAGTTTTTAAATCTATTTTAAAAAATGAATAAAAAATCATTAAAAAAAAGTCATGGAAAATAAAAATTAATTTTAAATGCCACGTCAGCATTTTTAATGGAAAATGCTAATAGTATTGATTTTAGGACTCAAATGAAATATTTTGACAAGTTTTAGGACTTATTCACACTTTTTTCAAGTTTTAGGACTCAAATGCATTTTCGCGACAAGTTTTAGCACTTCCGCGGCACTTATACCAAAATAAAAACATAATCAATGATAAGGATAAACGGAGTAGCAATGGTAAGAGATTGATGAAAGTTGAAGTTCAAATGCGATGTACAAATTGTCTTTAATATGGGCATTATAAAAAGACGTGCAATAATTCTACAGCAATAAGGCCACCTTGAGCAAGTATTATTTTTTAATGAGATTTTTTTATTGAGTTATCATGATTTATAGCATTATTATTTCTTATGTTTTATTTATTTATATATAAGCCAAAAGAGGAAGATCGAAGAAGGTTGTTGGTACACAGACTTGTGTATATTCTTATAAAGACTCCACTATCATCAATAAGGAGATGGCACAAATCAGTGTTTTTTTAGACATGTATTTTCTTCACAATAAGTTTATATATGATTAGCACTTTAATGCTCATTTTGTATTGACGAACTTTTCATGTCTAAACTAATGAGAATTTATATATAAGGATAATCTCATTGTCTAATGTTTTATATGTATGTTGAAAAGAAATGCAAGTTTACGTTCTCTCTTTTTTTTTTTTTTTTTTTCATTTTAGATGTCTGGTATGGATGGAGTTATTCAAATTGGAGGTCCATCAATCTTCAACAAAAAAATAATAAAATATTCAGGTTTTACCAAGTCAAAATTTAATTGATTTCTCAAAACCTTAATGCACTCAAGAATCTTGAATTGGTAAACTGTGAAGTTGTAGAATGGAAAATGCTAGTATTATTATTAGATGAGGATGTTGAGTTGTAGATTGAAAATGGCAATTTTCGTGGTGTTTTGTTTTGTTTTTTTTTTTTTAATGACCAAGGATCCATGGCCTGCTCCGGGCTTACGCCTCGGGATACCATTGAGCGTACGCCCTGATAGTCACGTCAATACCTCAAGGGGGACTCATCCAGCATCCCACCACTAGGGCCCCCCACTTAAATCGTGATAACAACCACTCGGTTCGAACATACGGCCTCTGAGATGAGGGCGCCAAGTTCTTGCCAACACGGCTGGCCATGGGTGGGTTAATTTTTGTGGTGTTTGTATGTGGATTTGGCTATAAATTATGCATTTGGGGATTCAACAATGTAGTTTTTGTATTTGGGATGTTTTGATAACTATTTTGAGTTGTGCAAAAAACTAAACTCCTTTAGCTAGTTGTATTAAATACCTCATGAATAATTGATCATTATAAGTGATATTTTGAAAGGTATACTTCTAGTTAAGTATATTGACCTATCTTTGATTTTTGCAAAATCTAGTGATAAAAAGATGTAAGTTTTTAACCACCACATTGAATGGCGCTGCTGGCTTCGGGCTTTCTCTCCCTCACGAAGGGGAGAAGTTCGAAACCCTAGCACGTTGCAGGTGGACTTACCCGCTTCATGGGGGTGGTGGGTTCCTCCATGGGCCCTAAGGTTTGCCCGCTGGCTGTCGGCTTACGGGTTTCCCCGGGTCATCAAAAAAAAAATTTGTAAGTCTTTAGAAATGCGGTGCAAAGCATGTTTTGTAAAATCAATACATTCAAGCAAGTCAGCATGATGCTAACCTTATTCTTAGTTGAAGGTTATATTATATAGTAGAATGGGGTTACTTGACGCACGGCTTGGCAACTGGTGTATTTTTTTTTTTCTTTACACTAAACTGAATATTTATGTTTGCTTAACTAAATTTTGAAGGTCCTTAGAGATGGGACATGGAGAGAGCAAGAAGCAACAATTTTGGTTCTTGGAGATGTGATCTACTAAGTAACACCAACACGTGACATGGACATGCAATACAACACAACACACCAACACGTCATTTTTCAAAAATAGAGAATTCCAACACGTTATGACACATTATATATTAAATGAATATTTTTACTTTTAATTAATTTGATTCGAATTCACAAATAAATAAATAATAAAAAAGAGCTTACAATGAATTTACACTAATAATATTAATAAATTTATTCATAGGAAATTCAAAAGACATATCCATAGTTAATGTGTACCCATATTTGGAAACATGTTTCTAACTTTAATAAAAATTATCGATGAACCTAATGACTAACAAAAAATTAGAATCAACTTATTTATATAAATTTATTATCTTTTATAATGATCAAAATTTGTCATTATTTAGTATTCAGTATTTTAATTTTTTTGAAATCACTTTTTAGCATTATTTATTTATTTTTCTAACAAAAAAATTTTCGCTGCCCAATTTCCTCCTTCATTCTGATCCCCTCTCAAAACATGAAAACTGACACCCCCAACCCCCCTCATTTCTTTCCCCCATCACCTGTCAAAGTTGTCACTTCCCTTAAAAATTAAAGTCTTCCCACACAGTCATCCCTCCACTTCAGAATCCCCAATTTATTTTTTCTTTTTATCTACTCTTCTTGTCAAAAGTTGAAACCCTCCTCCACAACCTCTTGTTCCTCCTTGCCTGATTCTCTTCATTTTGATCTCTGCTCTCTCTTAATCACCTTGTCGCAATCACTTGCCACCTCGCTTGTGGCCCTCCCTCCTTCGCAGCCATAGCCTCAATTCCGGTTCTCAATTGCGGCATCGCAGTCGCGGCCCTCCTCCTTGCAATCGTAGCCTTGCCTCCGCTCTCTCACCTTTGCCTCCACCTTTTGTTGCCTTCTTTAACAATTTTCTCTCCCTTCGCACTTGTAGACCCACCCCAAAAAGCACCATGTCTCTCACAATTTCCGGACATGCGAGTTGGAGTGTGCCAGAAAAAGTTGATCGTGTGTTAGGCACATGTCGGGGTGTCCGACACGACACTGAAACTTCTAGAACGTGTATGTACTTCATAGGTGATCTATATTAAGCTTAGGGATATTATTCCAATAGATACGTATCGTTTGGAAGGTGACCTTCTTAGAATTAATGAATATTCTATAGTTGGTGAACATCTATGTGTGACCGAGAGGGGGATGCTTCCTTTTGGATTGCATATATAAATTACTTACAATTTGGCCTTTCTCCTTTAGGATTGAAGTTTTTAACTCATTATTTGACTTCACATAACAAATTTAGAGTGAAGTCAATTAGAAACTATCCACACAAGCTTACAATAGCTATCTTTCTCTAGGCGAGTATGAGGAATTAGGTACTTATCTTTGTTACTTGATCTCGCAGTTGGTTATACATTGAATGCCCAAGTCTCTAGCTTATATTAGCCTTCATTGTTACATATCTAGTAAGGAATAAAAATGTGATGTTAATAAATGATATAATATCATTAAAGAGTAACAAGTTCATGACTCATCTAGTTTATGCTTGTTAGATTGCAACTTTCTTGACCATGTATGACAATTAGGGTTTCACAAGGATGATTGACATTGGTTAGGAATGGGCTAGTGTCACTTGGCTATGGAGTATAATATCGTATATTCCTTTAGATATTCTTAAGTTCATAATTTGGTACACATTGAGTAACGAGACTTGGGATATTATAGTACGTGATAACGTACCCTCTTCATTTTTTCACTTATGATATGGAAATTGGTAAACATAGACTATTTGCATAAAGCTATATATTATTTGCCTCTCTTGCAGTTTGTTATTATATCATACTTATCATTACATATTATATCTTACATACAGCTTTGGTATGAAGAAAATTTATAGAAGATGAGATAAACAAGCTCAATGGGCGAGGGAGCAAAGCATGCAACGCAAACACTTGCCACTTGAAGCATGACAATAGCACCTACCCAGAGCTATCTGTGATTGTAGCATAGGATAGGAAATATGCCGAGGCTACAAGGTAGTAATAAATTACATCTGACATTTTATTAATCAGATAATCTCAACTTCTTTCTATTTCTTTACTTACCTAGATTTAAAGAACTTCATACCCTCTAAGGACAAGTTAAATTAGTGGTCAGACTTAAGGGACTCGATATTGTGGCAATTAAATTGTAGTACACTGTTTGACTGAAGTTGGCAAAATTTTAGCTAATAGTTGAATATGTATATTTTTAATAGGAACTGGGCATAGAGATAAAAATATGAACTATATGAATTGCAATATTTCCATTCTATTTTTCATTAGATGCCATTGAGCAATAGTATATAAAGAAATTGCCTCAAGGTAGAACAACAAAGAGAACAATGGTGTTATATCAATGTGAAGTGCTAATGTTTTCTTCTCTTCTGATTTTCTTTCATTCTCTTGCTTTTAAATATATATTCTCTCTAAAATCGAGCAAAGATATTCACCTCCCATCTATGCATGATTGTTTGCTCCATAGTTATATAATATCTGTCAATCGATAACCAATTGTTTCCTATAATAAGAACTACTAATTTTATACTGTTCTCTTACATTTTCTTTCATTCCCTTACCGAAATAATTATTTTAGTGAATTGGTATGTGCTTCTTCAAAATTGTTCAATCTATTTATCCCGAGATGTTGAAAAGAGTTTGATGACCTCTATATAAACAAATAATCAATTTATTTACATTTTACTAAATAAGTTACTAAGATAAATATGTCTCAAGTAATCTTTTGAGACAAAACGTAAAGCAAATTATACCTAACTCAAAATAATTCCACGAGATATATTATGATACTCAAATATCTATTTAGAAGAAACCATTTACAATATTACAATAGTAACAAAAAGATGAAATAACAACCATCGCCGCGGTGACACAGTTAGATAAGTGCTCCCATGATCCTTTGCCAGAGGAGAGGAGTTCGAATTCCGCTGGCTGCACAGGATCTTAAGTGCGACGTCAGAGTAGTGGGTCCTCCGCTAGCATCACCCCAGGGTTTACCCCCTGTTACCTTGGGCCTGTTGGGCTGTTCGTGTTAGTACGGTGAGCGGATTCCCTGGGTCATCAAAAAAAAAAAAATGAAATAACACTAAGATTAAAATGGATTTCATAATAAACACTTGATTAGTAAATTGTGAAAATGTATTTATAATCTCCGATGGTATGATGTGTGATGATTGCATCTATATATTATAAATGACTCAATTAACATAATGTAACTAAATTATTGTAATGATTGTAACTTCTGTCGAGGATGAGTTTTCTATAGTTGTAGAAAAGCACAATCTATTTTAACTAAGATAATACGCCAAACTATTAAGTATCTATTATAGAATATGCAAAATTCATTTATAATCCCCAACATCATGATGTATGGTGGTTGTTGTATCTATGTAAAAATTGACGAAATTAGTAACATGTAAATATAAGTATATGATCAAGAACAGTATACATGTTTATAAAAGTTTAGATTTATCGTTAACTACCAATGTTGCTAAGATAAAAGAAATGTGGAAACTAATTTGAATTGCTCAAATAATTTGAAAAATGAGTCTCATCGAGTGTTGCTTAGATTACCAACTTTATATTATAAAGTAATAAATATATTAATTGGCATCACGTATAATAAGCGAAAATTTTACCTAATCATATTCACTAGAATAATATGTTACTCATTTTGACTTTTTATCTGTGTTGGGAATATTCATTTCTTAGATTTTTTTCTTCTTCTTTTTACTTGAACTTTTAAGTCTTCCATAAGTTATTCTTCCATTTTCTTTCCTTCAAAGGGGTCTAATACCAAAACATCGTACAAAGAAATCTCATTATCATCATCACTAGCATCATTAATCACAATCACACTTGATTGGTATAATGATAGCTCAGCCTTTGTATTTTCCATGTTTTTCGACACTATTCTTATAGTGTTTACATTTTTAGCTCATATACTTATTAGTTCAAAAAATTATTGCATTAATGTGGAAAATCAATTAAATCTAGATGAACCTAGTGACATTGAATGAGATTTACCACTTACAATCGCTTGTTTAGCTCCTTTAGTTCATCTTTTCAAAATATAAACAAATGAAATGCTCGTAATCGACATGTTCTCAATTAGCACTTTCAATTCATGACAACACAACCACCATTTTGATTCAAATAATTTGCATTAACAAGAAACTGAAAAGTCTACATGGTCGAATCTAACAATATTTTCATATTGATTCTTCATACACTTGAGAGTATATAAATATATTGATCTATCAAATGTAGCATTTGAAATATGCGTGGAGAGAATTTACAAAAAAATTGTATTGTTAAAAATGTTGCATGTATGCACTGAAGCGATATGATCAAAGATCCTATTATTCGAAACCTGCAATTTGGACTTCCCACAAGATGTGTAATTATCTTGACTTTCAATTTCTTATATGTGCTTCAGTTGTTCTTCTTCCACATACATTGGAAGACATTATTGGTGTCATCACTCCTTTAATTTGATGTTATACCACATGTAAATATATTACAACTAAAAGTTAAACTTCATTTATGTCTAAGATTGTATAATTTTCGAAACCAATTGTTATTCTCAATATGCCACTTTTATTCCATTTCCTTCTAAGTAAATTCAAATTTGCCCTCTGAATTGTATTTATACATAATCATTAAGAAATATTTATCCTTAAAACTAGATTTATTGTAAAGATGTGAAATGTTTTTATTAGCATTTTTCCCAATGTGCCAAACACATAAACGATGTTGTGTATGTTTGGAAACACTGTTCCATGGCTATGTCTTGATTAGTTAACATGGTTTTCAAAGCCTTATCTTCCATAAAGTTAAAAAAACGCCTTAAACAATCAAATAAATTATTTTATAGTCTTATCCAACAAAAATGCACACCCAAATATAATATTTTTCAAATGATAATTAACCCCAATAAAAGGTACACATATCATATTATTTTTATTGGTGCAATACATGGTGTTAAACGCCAACACAATATCGAAATAATTGTAATCAAATTTGAATAAGTTATTTCTCAATATCTACAATTTTTATCTACTTGTACAGCGTAGGAAAATATTAGGTTTTGCATTTGCATGCAATGAAAATGATTCAAGAGATTTTGACAATCTCCCCTACTTATACCATTAGATTTTTTGTTTAGAAATAATTTTGACAATCATGCAAATTAAAACTCGAGTTTTTGCTTCCTTCGGCTTTATTTGTTAAAAACTTATATGACGTAATCCCTCCAATGTCGGCTTTAATTATGTCGACTAAAATAATATTGTAAGTATCATATATTAATCCTCCATATCTAATCAAGTACTTTGGATCTTTTGGGACAAATGGATGATTATACTTAAAATATACTCTAGGACTTCATAGATACTATTTTCATCCTTAAATTTAATATGAGCAAAACAGCCACATCCAACTTCATATCTCTCACGTTTCTTTTCTTCACTACATGAACTGTCAGAATGCCCCTCACAATTACATGCAAAAGTCCGTCAGATTAATTATTTGTTATTATTATAAACATATTACTCTTTCTCACTCTAAATCCTTTACTGATTACATAGGCCACATATTTATGTTATGCTTCAAGTTTATTTGAAAACACCATTCCTACTGCAAATTCAAAATCTTTTTCCATATCATTTATGTTATGCTTCATGTGAAAGATGAGAAGTTTCATGCTACAATTAAAATAACAAAAAGTAAATAACATAGTGCTTTTACAAGCTTAATAAAATCTTATATGTTACTTAAGAAAGCAAAATACATTTAACATAATATGAGCGAAGAATTCATTGTGATTTTGCTATTCGATAAATATATACGTGTAAAATCGCACCCAAATTGTACCAAATTTGGAGTGAAATGACACCAAAATAATCCCGACAAGCAAGTTTCGAAGTTAAGTCCTGTGGATTTAAACAGTTTTGGCCAAAACAACAATCTAACCTAATTACATAAACAATATAAAGTATATTGATTCATCTCTAGAGTATTGTTTCAAGTGTAAGTATCATTTGTTATTCAACTAATCATTTGGAAATCCTAAAAATGTGTGTATATATATATATATGTATATTTCTTTTTTCGTAAAGCTAAAAACATATATTAGGTCCTCCATATTTGACAAAATTATGCATGCTTAATGTCATGTATAACTAGTGACTCGAATTGAACCGTGTGATCGTATTCACTCTTACAAGATAAAAAATCGAAGACAAGAATTTATCCACTAATTGTAAGTAAATCCACTCACTTGCTACTCAATTAATTGATCTAATTCAATGAAATATATTGAGCTTATTAATTAATCATAACGCATAAAAACAATGAGGTTTCATTCTAATTCATAGTTCACGTCATTTTTTGCAATATAAACCATGTTTCAGTATAGACAAGCAAATAACTTGGTTCTTCATCTTTACTAATTAGTAACTTGCTCGAAGATTGAAGAGAACATACATTTAGCAATATTCACAAGTATAAAACTATAAAACCTGTTCCAAGGAGAAGTTGTCCTCATCTCCCATGAAACCATTTAATTTTACTTGAATGACATTTTTCAAAGATTTAGAGATATTAAGCTTTTTGCAGATTCCATGTTCTTTGACATATTGACGAATAGCCTATTTTCATCTTATGGCAAATAAGGTAATACCCTATTATATAATTGAAGCGTCAGATTTTTTGTTTTTCTTTTTGCCCCGCTTTACTATATCATAGCTAGTTACACGTCCTTTGTAAGGGATGTTTCTCCTCTACTTCTCTGTTGTTTGCTCTTCCAGTCACTAGCCAAATAGACTGTTCATAGATTTTATTTTAAGCTATTAACATTATCTTCATCATCTTTTTTTTTTTTTTTTGGAACATATTCCCAACATTTCTACGGAAAGAGTGCGAAATCCTAGGAAATATATTGGATAATTTAGTCCATTACTTAATGAATTTAGATAATGAAATTTTTTTATCAATTTTATACGTCTTGTTAGCTTGAACTGTTTATATACCAACCCTTGAATGATTATGGAGATACTTGTTGTGTATATATATATATGATTCATCCTTGTTTTCTCTTCTCTTGATGACAATAGTTTGTCATATATATTTTTTCATTTTTCAATATGTTGAAGTGTGAGAAGAAATATAATTTGCTTAATCTCTAAGTCTTTATCTGTTTTACTCATTTGTAACTACACAGATGAGTTGTTAAGTTTTAAATTAATGGTGGCTTATGTTAATCTATATCTAAATAAAGTTAGTTGCATGCGATTAAACTGAATAATTTACTTTTTTTCTTGTGTGAAAATTTTAGAAAGCCACATCAACCTTTTTAGAGGTTTTTTTTTTTTTTTTTAAAGTTTTGGGTGGGGGTTGGAGGTGGGAGTAGCGTTGGGATGCTTCTCATCTGCGAATATGGTATTGATTCATGACATTTGCAATATCACTCTTTAAGTTTTGACTATAATTTAGGTAAGGACACTATCATATGCCTTACAAACATTGTTCTAACTACGGGAACATAAACACCACTTCGCCAGGAGGCAAATTACACAATTCTAGGGACCTAAGATCTATAAATTCGTGACACAATGCATTTTTTTCATCCTTAATTAATCATAAGGCTGGAAAGACAAAGCGTTTAGTACCCAATAGAGGTAGAAAAAGTAGGGATGGCCTAAGACAAAGTGAGGCATCGTTTGGCATGGTTTGGTTGAACAACGAGATGAGGTGGATGCAAACACGTTCGTTGGGTGGCTAGGGCAAGGAAAAAAACCTTGAATCGAAATAAAACACTAAATTTACAAATTGATGGAAAAAAAAAACATACACACACAATGTTGGAGAAAATGTAAGAAAATTGGTATCTAAGGAGAGTGGTTCATCGGCTGGCAATGGTATGGTTCATTGGGCAATGCCTTGATTTTTTGAGTGGATAGTGGCAAACTCGTAGGTAGTGGTTTCTCGTGTCAATTATATGGCCTAGATGCATCTAAAAGATCAAACCTAGAAAAGGAAATGTGAAGATTTTGGACTCACCTCACTGGCACAACAAAAGCACATCATAAGACCACTTGTCACCACGGTGAGGGTGAGAATAGGGAAGAACAAAAAAAAAAAAAAAAACTAAGGTTGAACGAAAATCTTTAAATTACAAATTGATGATAAAAAAAATAAAAATACAATGTTGGAGAAAATATAAGAAAATCAGTAGTGAGGCAAAGGCACAGGTAGAGTGGTTCGTTGGGCAACGATAGAGAGGGTGAGAGTGAGTTGAGAGAGATGAGTGAATGTGGATGCAGAGGCAATGGATAACGCCTATGCAGAGGTAGTGGATGAGGCAGATGCAAAAGCAGTAGCGACGGCGTGGTTTGTTGTGGGCTTTGTTGTTTGTCAGAGAAAAAGCGAAGGGAAGAGTGACCTGGAGAGATTCTTAGGAAGGAAATGGTGTTAGTGGATGTGGAGGAAGTGTGTTAGAAGCGGATGCGAAAGCGGCGGCGATGGCGTGGTTCGTCGAATGGTAGGCTTCGTTTCTGTTGGAGAGAGAGCGAAGGGCAAGAGTTGAACAAAAAAATAAAGAGAGAGAAAGTCCGATGATTCCATTCAAATTAATTGTAAGAAAGAAGGATCTCCAGTGGGGCCCAGCTAATATTTACTTGTAATGAGAGAGCCGAATTTTTGAAATTGACCGAGAGATAGGGATCTTGCCGGGCCTAATGGGAGAGAGAACCAAATTTTTTTCTTTTCCAAAGGAAGTTTGATTCCAACATGCCACCAGATGACATGTGTTGCTCGGTGAGTGGACTAGCTGAAATCAAAGGTGCAAGCAATATTTTCTCTTTAAAGTGAATTTCATTATGACGTGGAAATGCCATGAAGGTTCATTAATGAACACTTTGGAGGGAAAGTTAATAGAGATTTCACTTACTTTCACCCAAAAAAAAAAAAAAAGTTAACAGAGATAAATTTGGGACAAAAGAAAATTTTGAGGGAAGACAAAAAATAAAATTTGGGGTAGAATTAGGACTAAACCTAAAGTTGAAGATTTTTTTTTTCTTTTTTTGGTATTGGGCCTTCTTTTATGATATTGCATTTGACAATGCAATGCCAAAGGCCCTTGAGGGCTTTAAAAGCATTTCCGCTAGGCAAATAGGGTTTGGTAAATTTTTTGGAGAATTTTGCATGAGATGCAAATGCATTTCAAAATGCCTCTAGAGGCCTTTAATTCAAAGCTACTCCAGAGGTGTTTTGAGTTTTCAACATCTTCGGAATATTAACACTTTTTTTCCCCTCAAACTCTACTGTTGCCAAACTTTCATAATTTCAAGTGTCCTCACCTTGCATGACATCGCCGACAAGGCTATATCTAGTTGTTGGCAACTCAAATGTGGCGTCGGCAGTCTTACATGAGAGATAGTGTGATCTTAGGGAGGTGGCATGAGATTGTGCGACTCCTAGCAACTCTACGCAGTTCTCGCCTAAAGTTGTGCAACTTGAGGAAATGGTCACCAATGCCAAACTCTTTGCCAGTTTTGATTTTTTGTTTTTCAGTTAAAGAAATAGCAATTGTCCTTTACAAAGTGTGATATTTCAAACGCTATTTAAACCAAAATTGTATCTCAATGCACTTTTAAATTACAATCCAACAAACATTATGTGCATTTTAGAAAACCTCTTTAACCTAAATTCATTACATTTCCCAAAGAATTCTTTCAAAAGTAATATTAAATACACACATTTTATCTAAATTTTCAACGGCTTGGGTATATTCATGCAAAGAAACTGATTTTATCTTGATGAGATCCTCAGACCCTTTGGATCCTAGATAATATGGAGTAATTATGACTTAATGCGAGTATTTCGACCCCTATGTGATAATGTTCTCCGAAGTGATGAAAAAGTTCTATTTGAAGGTATCTGCTTCCTGTTCTTGAATTTTTTACTTGTGAAGGGCACATTTTTGACATTTCACGTTATTTCTTTGGGACAAGGCCCATGGAAATTGGACAGGCCCAATACCTCCTCCTCCTCCTCCTCCTCCTCCCGCTGCGGCTGTGTGTGTGTGTGTGTGTGTCTCTCTCATCTTCCGGGACTCTCCTTTGTCATTGCATTATCACAAGCAATCTGCAGAGTCAGGAAATTCTCCATCCTCTTATCCTCACATCCACCAAAAACACAAAAGCCACCGTCAGCTCGCTTCCTCTTCGTCATTCCCCCTCCTCCCCAAGCCATGTAGCATCATGCAAGACCCACTCTCCCTCCATTTCAATCATCTCCATCACTTCCCCCTCCCTCCCCATGATCTCCCCTCGCCGTCTCTCCACCCACCAAGAACCCTCCGCCTCCCCGCCGCCGCCGTATCCTCCAAATCCTCCTCCTCCTCCTCCGCCGCCGCCGCCGCCACCATCTCCCTCCCTCCCAAACCCCCCAAGACCACCGTAGTCCATTCCCCCCCTCCCCCTCCTCCCCCTCCTCCTACCCACCTTCCCTCCCACGCCGAATTCGAGGAGAAGATGCTCTTCCTCGACTCCTTCGGCATCGACTTCTTCTCCCTCGTCGGCCGCCACCCCGCCGTCGCCGCCGCCCCCCTCCCCGACCTCAAGTCCACCGTCCACTTCCTCTCCTCCATGGGCTTCACCGCCGTCGACCTCCGCCGCATCGTGGGCATGTGCCCCGAGGTCCTCACCTCCCGGGTCTCCGACGTCCTCCCCGTCCTCACCTTCCTCCTCCGCGAGGCGAAGGTGAACGGCTCCGACCTCCGGAGGGTCGTCAACCGGCGGCCGCGGCTGCTCGTCTGCAGCGTCAAGCACCGGCTCCGCCCCACCCTCTATTTCCTCCAGAGCATTGGCATCGCCGAGGTAAACAAGTATACTTCTCTGCTCTCCTGTAGCGTTGAGGATAAGTTTGTCCCTCGGATCGAGTACTTCAAGAATGTCGGGTTCTCGCATCGGGACGCGATCGTGATGTTCAGGCGGTTCCCGCAGTTGTTCTGTTACAGTATAAAGGAGAATTTGGAGCCTAAGTTCAATTACTTCGTGGTGGAGATGGGCAGGGACTTGAAGGAGTTGAAGGAGTTCCCGCATTATTTCTCGTTTAGCTTAGAGAATAGGATCAAACCTAGGCACCAATGCTGTGTCGAGAAGGGGGCTTGTTTCCCTCTCCCAGTATTGTTAAAGACCAGCGAAGAACAGTTTCAAAAAAGACTGGACATTTGTTGTAACTCATCGTTGCCCCTGTCTTCATCTCCCTTGTGGTGTACAAATTGTGAAGCTTGATTGAATATATAGAGGATGTTGCGATTCTTGCAGCTGAAAATTCTTTCAAAACATGATGTGCCCGTGATTCTGTTTTTGGTCTACATGGTGAGAAAAATCCGATTTGCTGTAGGGTGCGCTAATCACTTCTTTCTTGAAATGCGAGTTACAATGTCACAGTGCTTGCATTTGAGATGGGTGTATCAGGTGCTTGGTGTTGTGTTATGTCGCGTGTCTTCATTTTCATAGTGATTGCTAAGTTAGGAGTTGATTGCTTCTGACTCTTGTGACTGAACGAAACTGGACGGAAGTGGCAGAGGCTTTTTGCGGCCCAACATGTGAATGGTAAATGGTGCCTATTTACTAAGCTCAGAACATGTGTCATTCGACTTTATAGTTCTTGTTTAGACTATTGATTATGGATGGAAATTGTTGCAGTGACTGGCTGTAGCCATTAGCTATGAGTAAAAGCTGCCAGGAGAGGAGAGACAATCTTTCATGAGAGAGCAACAACAGGCGAAGCTTACATGTTTGATGATGTCTTTATTTGACCCATTAACAGCTAGTACTCTCGCATCTTTGGTAGAGTTCTTGTAGTTTGTTCTCTGATCTTGACTCACATCCAAACAGTTGCTGAAGTTCTATGCTTGATTGATTGACATCTTATTCAAATCAGAAACATCTTTGCTATTCTTGTAATTGAACTGATCATTTGACCAATTCTAACTTCTATTCTTGTGAATAGGAACACATTGCCTGGGATAAATCTGCATTAGTTCACGCCAAAGTCTGTCTCTCGTGAGTCTGCATTAGTTCATGGCAAACTCTCTCTCTCTCCCCCACCCCACCCCCCACCCCCCTCCCTGCCTCCCTCCCTCCCATTGAGCCTATTTGTGGGCTGGAGGAAGTAGTGAATATAGTACAGAGAACTTAGTGTCAATCTTTCACTGTAGTGGACCAACAAATGTTAGATATACCAACACAATTCTCTGTTGTCTCCTTTTTTCACTCTGAATACTAAAAACTCCTTGGAAAAGCAGATTGTCCTCTTCAAGCTATCCCACTATTATTCCAGCGAGCTGTATGTCCTATCCACGTCCCATATGGCAATGAGTTTGGAATGGTGTAAGTTATATTGGAGCATGAAACCTTGTGGCGTTGATGGTTTGGATTTTGGGTGGAAAGATTCCACTAACCTGTAAAAAGTAGTCAAAACCTTTTGGGATGTGGGCTTCTTATTTCATGTAATGTTTAGGAGGAAAATATATGAAGAAAGGGTCATCACAGGAGTGCTAGTTGATTTTGTGCAGATTTATTAGTTGGTCTTCCAGCATTATTCGTGCAGTAGTTATTCGTTCTTTGAAGGTGCCACTTTGTGAGATCATATCCATTGAGAATTATATGATTATTCTGAATTGTTCCCAGTTGCTTGCCTGTTTATTCTTGTTTATGCCCAGTACAGAAATTCTTAGTTCACATGTCATTTTTCTGGAAGAACCTGAAATTGGTTTAGCAAATAGCTACGGCTTTAATTCTCCTAGTTTACACGATAGGAACTTTGTCACTCGATAGTATTTGCTCTTGAAATTCTTAAAACACCTCTATTTCATCTCATTTTGGAGGAGAAATATCTAGATGATAATTGCATGTTTTCTCCGGTGGTTACCATTAAAAAGGATGTGGTGATGTCTCACATTAGCGTAGATCCTTTTTGCAGTATGGCAATCTTGAATTCATGTCTCAGTTTGTGTGTTGAGTCACTATTTTATGTAGAATAAAGGGCATGAAAAGGCATGAACTTGACTTCAAGCTTGAATTTAAGGAAAATAGAAGTTGAGCAAATTAGGTTGCTTCGACTAGCCCAGAATGTCTCACTGATCGAATCCATTGTCTTTAAAATCTATCTCGGTGACTAAAAATTCAAACTGTAGTATTTCACTTGATACAAGCATTGAAAAATACACAAAAGAATCTCACACCAATGGAGGAACTACATCCAATAATTTTACACTATGGAATACGAGAAAAGGGCGTTTCAGATTGTGGTTTTGTACAGTGATTTGTATTCTTCAAAGGCGTGGCTCTCAGCGCCTATAATGAAGATGAGAGCTTGCTTCCGAGATTAGATCCTGGTTCTTCTGGCATGTTGTCATCAATAATGTGCATGTACTCCGTTCTGGCGTCGCACTGCACTTGAACAGTGTTTGATCTGGGTGCCTAGTACTCCTACCTCTTGGTCTTCCCTGGCTTGTAGAAAGTGGGGGTTTCGTTTGGTGGTGGGAGTGGATTCTTCTTGCTCTTCTGCAAAAAGGTTGAGTTTAAGACATGATAGGCGATCTGGATTAAGTGCGCTATGATCTGGATGTTGCTGTCATAGTTACATGACTTATCCATAGGAGATTCGAAATAGTGGCATATGTGAGAGGGATGTGCAATGGGACTTTGGAAAATCACAATGCATTCTCGTTGTTATATTCACAATCTTACTCTCTACTCGAAACAACTGATATGCCCTTATCGATTTCATGCTTTGTGAATGTAAATTCTACTCTATGAACTTATATCAAGCATGAAACTGCCTATTACTTTGTTGATGCCATTGCATCAAATCAAATACTAGCACGAGCAAGCTAGAGCTATAAGCAGACAACAGGCAAATGATGAAGAGTAAAGTCTCACCTTGGTGATGGATTGTGTCTTCTTGCTAGACTGACCAGCCATGTACTCGAGGACTTGGAAGAATGACTGCTTGCCCAATTCCGAGCAGTTCTGATAATAGAAGAAGGCCAAATCCCAGGCTTTGTCTCGCCACTGTGTCAACCTCGTCTCAAAGTCCGTCTCATGGTCCGTCACGAATGGGCGCAGCAGCCTTTCGTAGATGTAGCCAGTTCCCTGCAAGAATAGATTGCCATGTAAACTATGAACCACACGCCGGATGCGAACAAGACCCATCAAATCCCATTCGGTTCAGTTACCTTAGTTTTCGGATACCATAAGTAGATGATAAACGCCAGCTTCAGCTCGCCATACATCGGCACCCTAAGGGATCAATCACACAGACATTAAGGAACGGAATTGTTGAATCCTAGAACAGAGAGAACGTGGAGCAGAAGCAGAATTTGCTTACCAGGAGATTACCGCATCCGCAATTCTCTCCATTATCGTCAGGATTGCCATAATTATCCTGCATATACAGCAAACATGATCAGCAGTCGACAAAAACGGAACCAATGTTCAAAAGTATATTTAGCTACTCCCTAACCCCAATAGCTGAAATTCGTTTAGACAGGCCATGTACGATTATTATCCAGAGTAATAACTACAACAGATCTATAGGTAGGTTGAGCTAATTGACTATAGATGACCAGGTTTGCCAAAAATTAGGCCGGCGCAGACCGAATTCAAAAAAGTAGCTGAATTTCTTGATAGGAGTAAAATAATCCGATCCAATCCAATACGCCGTAACTACACCACGTAAAGTGCGAAGAGGCGTTTCTGGGAATTACCAGTATTGACACCAGAAGCGGAGTTCGTCGCTGTGGGCTCTGCTTTTCTCCATCGTCTTGAAGCACTGAAATGCTGGGTAAGCGTATCCCAGGATCATCCTGCCGAAACCAGCGAAAACGGGATTCAGGGAGATTGATTGATATTGCAATCTTCGAACCAAAGATTCGTGATCGTCCAACACAAAAGAAGAAACGAAAAAAGAACCGGGCATTCGAAAAACAGGTGGATTCACGACTTACAGGAGGGATCGCGTGATGAAATCTTCCATCATCTTCTTCGGTCAGACCAGACACCCTTTGGTCGAAATCTTTTTCTTTATCTCACTGTCGAAAGGGAGTCAAGAAAAGATTTCCGGGTCACCAATACTTTGTATAAAGGAAATGGAATTCTGCAGAAAACTATGCTAAGTTCGTCTAGAAGAGAGCAGAGCACAAGAAGAAGAAAGAACAATTACCAGCGGCCCAGCAGCACTCAGTATCTCCAGAAATTCTTATTCCTGCCGCTTCTCCAGAAGAAGAAAAAGAAGAAGCCGCACGGCAGATTCAAGCGGAGTTGGATTCAGGAACTTGTCTTGCTTGCAAAAACAGGAAGTTGATGACGGAGTCGGGTTGGGGCGTCTCCGGACGCGACCAGAGTTTAAGGCTTTGAAGGGGAGGAGGACCTCTCTTGCACGGAAGAGATTGGGAATGCAGAGGAGGAGGATGTGGACCGCGTCGCGGAAAACGAGAAAGATTTAAGAAGCGGGGAGTTCGTCAACCAGGGGAGGATGGCTTTGTTTATTCTGCAGAAGACTAGTCCTCGCTCAAGGTTCATTCGCATCTATATATATATACACAGAGAGAGAGAGAGAGAGAGAGAGACGCTGAATAAAGTGCCAAAAAATGGAAGGAGCGGTCGCGTTTTCTTGGGGAGGACGCTTCGGTTGTAGTTTAACACGCAATTCAGCGAGCACAGAGAGAGAGAGAGAGAGAGAGAGAGAGATCACAGGGGAAGGCATTTCCTGGGATTCTTGCTTTTTCCGGGCAGGGCCGGAAGAGCAGTTGGGCCGTTTCCGGTCCGAACAGGGGGCATCCTCGTCAATTCGGCACGTGACCATGATGATGCCACTTGTCTGCGTGGTTCGACTTCGACACGTGATTGTCTGACCATAATGACAAAACCGTGCTTTAGGCTACTTATCCGACGGAAACGACATAATTACAAACCATGCTCTATTATCGCTCTTTTTATGTAAGGGATCTAAGGGTATAATATCATTTTCCAATTATGCATGCCTGTCTTTTGATTTATTATGCACACATATAAGTTAGATGGAGAGATATATGATGCAAATCCAACAATTTTATAATAAAAACACGAGATTTTTTTATTGATCCCATGGATAAAATGCCCGTTCTCCATTGAGCATGCTTTTAGGCCTCGAATTAAAAACCCACAACTAATGCATGTAGAGGTAAACTTATTTGCACTTTGGTAATAAATTTGTCAGATGAAATTGTACTCATGAAGGGGTCATCATTCTCTTCTCTTCAAGTGTCTCGAGTACCCTTTCTTTCTAGTCATGTTCTGAGAAATATTTACCATCCGAAAAGAGGAAAAAACGGAGTCTTTATCTAAAGAAATGCCCAACAACAATGGATTGAGATCCTTTACCATCGGAAGATAAACTAACTCCTTAATAAATGACTCATTAGCAAAGAAAATGAATTGAAGGACTGAGTTTAGTCGACATCACCAACTTAGCTTCACTCACTAAAAAACAACCCCTAGCTCCCGTTTCCTTCTTCCGACATGGTTTGCTCATCTTTGCTAGTGTCTTTTTTCCATCTACAAACTTGCATTTTGTCAAACTTATCACTTGTCAATTTTCGTTTTAGCATCGCAATGCAAGGCAGAGTATAATATTTTCCTTGAAAGTTACTTTTTAGGTATTAACGTTGTGAGCTATAAGTAAGTCTCGGTTCTTCATTTATTAATCCTGTCGGTAAATTGGATTTATTTTACAATTTACATCAAAGGACAACGTAAACATGTCCAATTCGACTTTGAAAATTACGTGATGATCATTGGCATTAAGTTAATCGCATAATCATCATGATTAATTGAGAGAAATTGACCGTGTCCAGGGATCTCCTTTCCTCGGATTTTCTCTCTTGGCCGTTATTAACGACCGGTTCCCCAACCGGTCCACTACAGGAATGCGTCAATTACCTTTTCTTTTGGCTCTAATTTCTTTTCTTTTTCCCCTCTTTTAATCTTTAATGAAATTGCCCTTTTTTCTTTTCTTTTTTCTTGGGACTCTTCGCTTTGGGGGGAAGTGGGACCCGCGAAAGTTAAAGAATTAATTATTAAAGTAGAGTAAGGGTATAATAGTCAATTTAACCGCAATTACCTTACCGTGCCTTCACGGAGAAGACAGAAGACGTGCGATGACCGTGATACAATACGTCATTTTGGGGACATCGACTTTCGATTTGGAGGGCGGCCGAGCAACTACAGGGGCTTGGTTTTTTTTTTTTTTTTGGTTGGTTCTATGTATTTGTCTTTTTTCTTTTCTCCTATGTCGTTGAGAGAAAATTAATTATCTAATTATTAGGAAGGGGGGGTTCAAATTACCTAAATTTCGATAAATCAATTGAACATCATCATTGAATTTTTACATTCAAAAGATCGTCGTTGTGGCCATGTCCAATTGTTGGCCCTGTCCAAGCGTGCAAGGGGTACACCCCACCGGCCTGGGGATTCAATCTCTCACATCCGGGTTGCGTCTGTGTCTACGTGTGTGAGTATTTAAAATGGTGAAAAGGAGATTTGAGCGACACCCATCTTTGCTTTGTTCAAAGAAAGAAGCTTTCCATGAGTTTTACACAGACAATTGGATTTAGAGAGGGATTGTGGGGAAAATTATCAAAAAAGTTCTAAGCCTATTGTATAATGAAAAATTTAATTTTAAATTTTTTAATTGTGTTAATTTAGTCTCAAAACTTTTGAAGATTTATCAATTTAGTGTTAAACATTTCAATTATATTAATTCAGTCATAAATCTTTTGATAATTTGATAATTTGACAATTCAATCCTAAATCTTTCGAAAACTTGCCAATTTAGTTTTTGCAGCCAATTATTCAAATTATAGGTCTAGAACTTTTTTAATTATAATCTTAAAGTTGTTTGACTTCGTTTGATTCCTCTTATTGTATTTTTTTTTTCCTGCACGGTATTGCACAATAATTGTCAAATTTACTCACTCCAGCCGGCAAATTTAACTGATAGTAAGACTAGAATTAGAATATTAGGGTTTGCTCGACAAGGTTGGATGATTGCTCAAAGGGTCAACGAGGTCATCCTCTTATTCTCACGGTTCTTTTTTACTGTCTTCATGCAATTCGTTCGCTGCATGCATATGCAAGTTGCAACCACGAGCATTGGTCAGATCTATAGAAGCTTCCTCCTGTCTTGAATAAATCACATCTATACATCACATCTTTGACACAGACATTCAATAGCAAAAAAAAATAAATAAATAAATAAAAAATTGACCAAGTAAAACAAGATGGAAATGAAGAAGGGAAATTAGAATACCAATCACAGTTATCAACATATTGCAATATAATTAGGGCAATGCGAAAAATTAATACATTTACTCTCAGTTAATATTCAATTTGATTTATGAACTTTAATTTTATTTAAATTTTGGTTCTTGTACCCTCGAGTTAAATCAATTTAGTCATTCTAATCAATTTGGTTCTTGAATCCTCATTTGTCGATAGTACTTTGTACATCGATTGCCAAGGTTTCAATGTGAGAGTTGTGAACCCCTTTGCCCGATTGGGTGAGGTAAGCACTCTCCTGTTGTTGTTGTGCCAATGTTCGCCAATACCATGTGAGGGTTGACTTACAATTGCTCAATGGCTATCTAAGGGCCGGCTCCCCTCGCCAATATTGGCAAGGTTTGCCGGCTGGTGGATGAAGAAGGGACGGCTTCTTCCTCTCCCCGCCTCCTCTCTTTCTTTCTCTTCATTTTTTCTGACGGTGCTCAACTGAGTTTTCTAATAGGACCAAATGGATCATAACTAATTATTTGCTTACATCATGAGATTTCAAGGGCTAACTAAAATTGAAGTTCAAAAACCAAATTGAATGTCGAGGATGCTAAGCTCTTGAATTTCCCCGTAGTAGTCTATATGGTCAACGTCTCTGGGTATAAACCGATGTAGTGGTTGGGTTAGGTCAACAATTTGATCAACCAATCGACAATGATTTCTCTTAAAGAAAGAAATTTCTAATGAGAGTTCATCCACGTTTTACTCTCCTTTCCCGTAACCAATCCTCATCGATTGAGCAAAAAGGGAGGTTCCTCCACGAGTTCGTTGGAACATAGTTCGAAGCGATTAAGGTGGCTCTCTAGTCATCTGTCAACCACAAGACAACGGAAAAGAAAAATATGAATTTAAGAAAGACCCAATCAAAATCAACATTAATGACGTCATCCGAATAGGTCAAGACATTGAAATTGATAAACTAAGGTGGTTGAAGTTCACGTTCAACCACTTGATTCCATATAATGGTGGGGTTGATGTGACGTGGAAATTTTGTTTATTTATATAGTCATTATCTCCTTTATTTCGTTTGGTCACGTAGTCAATTTCTTGATTTTCCACCTTTTTTTTTTCTTAATATATAAGAGACGAGGAAAGTGTGAAAGCGACTTGGACCGAATCAAAGAAGCAAGCTTCGAAGAAGGTTTTCTCAAGAGTCAAGATCAGGCAATTTGGCAGCACCGCCTAGTTTCGAAGAAACAAACATTCGTGTTCGGAATTTTCTTGGGTCTTAAGCAGACAATGTTCTAGAACTATGTCTTAAGCAATTAAGAAAAGATTTCATATGTCATCTACATCGCTTATCACACTCTTAATAATTAAGTAATTGGATATAAATTAGAGTAATTTAGAAAATAATAACCAAGCAAAAACCATCAAAACTGAATTGTATATATTTATGTGTCTGCATAACTGCATGTGTTAAGAATGCCCGGACCAACTCGTCACAACCCCAAATTTTGGGTCTTTTTGGGCTGGGTCTTCTTCATGTAAGGGTAATAGTTAAACAAATGGGTATTGAAATGTTCGTTGTTCGGTTTAGATCATAAACCCGAAATCAAATTGAAACGCGTTTAAGTGAAATTAGGTACACATCTTGTCATGATTTGACAAACAATCACAAAGATTTAGAGAGGAAAAGCAGAAAAGGAAAATCGAGACTAAAGATATGGAGCTAGACTGTCATGCCATCTTGTTAATGAGAAGTATGGATCACACTTCAACACATCTCTTACTCACCCTAAACCCTAGCTTTGCGCTCTTCAGCATCTCCCTGCTCCTCAACCTCCTTAGTATCGTCACCACCACTGTCAACCGACTATCCTCGCTGCCTCCCCTCATGCGGGCCTCTATCAGAGATGCATCCTCCTCCTTCACCACCCTGTTCACCACCACGCTAGGCGGCGGCACCAGCGACCTGTAATTTGTTCTCTGAGCTAGCTGTGTTATTTTTCTCTTCTTTCCCCGCGCTAGTAACGGCTATTTACTGTAAGTCACCTTTCGAGACAGAAGCTTGGATGGCCCTCAATTCAACCATCACCCAACATGAGAAGCCAATCTACATGAGCTTAAATCGCTTAGGAGCATTCCCCTGCTACGTTTTGCGATTTGATGCATGAAGAAAATGGTTAGTATAATTTCTCCGCAATGACTTCTCTTTTTAAAAAGGGACGACGTAATTCTCATAAATTAATTCAGCGAGCATTCTAAATCAGCATCGCAATAGCTTTTGGCTAGCCATCCCTCCAAGATTCGAGATGACTCAGCTTTAAAGCATGAATTAAAAGTACTATGAATACAGCTTTTAGCAAACTCATAGTTGCAATACATTTATAATAATATAAGGTGGACTTGAAAGCGGGATACCTAGACTACACTACTCAGAGATTAAGGGCATGACTAATAACTATTATGTTTCAAAAATCAATTTCTGGCCAAAAATTAATTTTATAATTTCTATTCCCTAAACAGATTTCTAAGTAAAAATACGCATTTAATAACGACACAATTTCTTTTCTTGGAGTAAAAATATGATAAATAATGATACGAAATTTCTCTTTCTCAAGTAGGTGGTGGTAGGCGGGCAACATGACTGGTGACGGATGGCGGGAGGTGGATGGAGAGTGGTGGGCAGGCGATTAGTAGAGAGGGTAAGTGATGAGAAAAGTTTTTTATTTTTCATTTTGTTCAAGAAATAGTTTAGTAAAAAAAAATTATTTTTGATTTATGTTCCACGCTTATTTCTGACTAAAAGTTTATTTTTGAAATAGAAAAATAAAATTATGTTATCAAATGGATTTCTGTTTCAAACATGTTTCCAAAAACAAAAACAAAAATAAAAAAAATAAAGAAACATAATTGTTATCATGTGTCCCCAAATGACGTTGAATTCTATATGGTACAATAATGTACCATGGGACGTTATAGATACTTTAGTGTAATTGAGCACTAGACGCTGGGAAACATTTTCTAATGTGGTATTTTTTTTTTAATTTATATTTACAGCGCTGTGTTGCATTTGACAAGGCGGAATTAAATAAAATCGGCAAATGGAACGGCAATATGCTGTAGCATTAGGAATCTTCCAGTGGTGTACAAAGGTTGTTAAAGTGGGGCCCATCGTCCCTCGTGCAAACCGTGATTGCTGGCGCGATGACTTCGTTTAATGATTAAGAGACGAGGGAATTAAGAACGCGGCGTGGACCAAATCCGAAGAAACAAAGCTTCGAAGAAGGTTTCTAGTCTCTTTTTTTCGTCCTCCTGTTTTCGTCTCCTCTTTGGAAACCACAATTGAATGCTTGAAACTCTAGAGATAATTTCTTCGAAGATGCACTCATGCCACACGGCCATCGTCGAAGCTAAGGCTCCTCTACATCCTCCGTTATTGTTTTTAGAAGCTACTCCATATTCTTGAATGCAAAGTGGGCACCTTCTTCCACCGTCGGGTCGATCGAGGAGGTGACGACATCCAGTAGGGTTGTCCATCGGGACAGCACTTGCATATTTTGGGAGCTCAATAACTGGTCGGGAGAAAAGAACCACAGAACGCACGGCGCGAATAACCACGCGGGCAAATGCAAAGTTAGGTCAAAGAAGCTTGCACAAAGCTGGAGGCAACGATGAGCGAGCCCTGTCGTTGGCAAGCAATAATGTGGAGAACGATGGCAATTTCTGACGCGAATTAGCACGGGTGTTCCTTATTTAGCGGAGCTAAGTGAGTAAAAAAATAAATAAATATCACCCCGGGCGGTCAACCCCTCTCTCTTTCTTTCGAGTGAATGAATAGGGAGATAGGCCCATCAATTTGAGAACGAGGCCCCAATCATTCTCTTAAGTGCACAAGGCAGGCTTCCCGTGGGCCGGTCATATCATTTGCTCGTGACCGTGATGATTGAGGAAACAACCCTCACCCCACGATTCCAGTTTCACGCTTCATCCACAAGCAACCTCGTTGATCACGCCTCTAAATGATCACCCTCTCTCCCTCTCTCTCTCTCTCTCTCTCCAACGTTTCTTTTCCTCAGCTTGAAAAGATGGGGATCGAACTTGTATGGGACATATATGTAAACCGCACAAATAAGCTTGTTCTCTCAAAATCAAGCCTGACAACCATAGATTTATTAATTCAATAAAACCAAAATCTTGTCTCGGAAACAGTAGCACAATATCCCCTGACTACCAAGGAATTATGATTCTGTCTATATACTAATTGATAGCCTGATTCTTGCATATTTAGAATTGTTGATGCCAGCAACGAGGCTTCTTGCCTTCTCTAACGACACTACTCACGCAAACAGCGCTTCCCAATAAAATTTGTGAGCAAAAAACCGAGGAATATTTAGCCTTATGATCAATCTTATGATAATCCCAAAGGAACAGAAGAAAAATAAGAATATATATATAAAAGATGGTTTTATTCAGAAGAAGCATACTCCCATTTGCTCTCTGTTTTTTATCAATCGATCCCATGGTGTACCGTTTATCCAAAGGGAAGAGAGAGAAAACATAGAAGATAGTATGAAGATCATTCATACTCCTACTAAGAAGTAACTAAGAACGT
This sequence comes from Eucalyptus camaldulensis, assembly GCA_019915185.1. Taxonomy (NCBI): domain Eukaryota; kingdom Viridiplantae; phylum Streptophyta; class Magnoliopsida; order Myrtales; family Myrtaceae; genus Eucalyptus; species Eucalyptus camaldulensis. The sequence goes on from JAHSVA010000005.1 coordinate 21,196,865, forward strand.
CATTCAAGACGTGTTTTTGTATGATTTCGCTTCTACTTTTCTCTCCTTAGCGTCAAGTGAACCTTCAAGATGCCTTTTTATCGAACTTGGGGTAATCCAGAACCTTTGGTTTACCATGCAAAATATCGAGCAAAACAGTGCTCTTGCACTTGGGGCATTCGATGTATCCTTCTTCTGAGATCATCACGTACATGAGGCACCGCTGACACCCGACTAGCATCATCGGCATGACTGCTGGGCTGTTATCGCTAGAGCAGGCGAGTGATGAAAACTCGTCCGAGTTCACCTCCAGCGACAGGCACGAGCTTGAAGACGGCGACACGGTTAAGGATTCAGTTGAAGACTCCATGATAGGGTTTACCATTGGAGGGGAAAGGTTGAGCTTCAAGTCAAGTTTGGCTCCACTGCCGGCGGCACGGCAACTCATATCCTCTCTAGCCTTTGTGTAATAAATCTCTCCTGTTTGGCATGTACATACCCCAAGAAAGCGATTGACTCATGTATATCCAATACAATCTTGTAGAAAGATTACTGATACAATTATGAAAACCGAAATCTCCATTGACAACCCAGTATCAAAGATATTTATCAAATACTAATTTGCGTAGGGTTTACGTCCATCAAGAAAACAATTTTCAACTTGGACATGTGGGGATGAACTAGTTATGATAATTGAATATCTATATCTATATCATGATCAAATGGTGATGGTGTAACACAATTTTCTCCAGTAAAAGTAGACCTAATAGGAAACCCAGAGCAGGACGTAGCAAAGAAACGACTTGTAATGGGCTGAGGGGTTGTGCTATACCTTGAGATCAAGGAACTTTTGCCAGCCTAAAGGGATAGGATATGGCTCTTCTAGTTCAACATTGCGAGCGATTGGTGAGGGTCTTACGATGCCGGTTAAGTTGAGGCCGGAATATGGACCGCCTATGCTCGAAATTACACCATGGACTTCGCAGTGTTGGTGGCCGAACTGAACATCTGTGATCATTTTATACAAGAGAAGTGAGGAGCGAGAGAGCTGCTCCCTTTAAAAAGCTTAAACGAGAGAAAGAGAGAGAGAGAGAGAGAGAGAGAGAGAGAGAGAGAGAGAGAAGGAAGGTGGCTTTATTCATCGCATAGTTGGACGGTGTGTGTGTGTGTGCCGATAGAGGAGAACCAAAGTTTCCACAACTGAATTAATAGCAAAAGTCCAACACCACCCAAAACTCCGATGCAAGACACCAAAAGAACTTTTGATGGTGTAACAGCCTAAACTAATATAAATATCCACGAAATAAGTCTGCCTGCCTGACTCTTTATCTTTTGCCGCCTTGGTTTTCTTTTTCCTCTATCAGCGCAGGATCAATTTATACTCTACTGTTCGGGTGAAACATCATGTGTTCATCATCAGCAAAATTTAGGTCAAGTATTAGGTCTCATCTTAATTTTACCAGAAGTTCCCTGACAAGTATTTAATAGGTTATGCTGATCGATTTTCGGGAGTTCGTGAAACCCATGCTAGGTCCTACGAAAAAATACAATAATTATTTAGTATCAGCCCTGTGATTGGTTCTGTCCATTATCTCATCTACAGACTCAATCTATATATTATCTTCTCACCATCTAAATTTTCTTAGTGATATCAAAAAGTTTTTTTTTCTTTTCTCATCTATCTTGGATTTTCAACCCATGAAAAGAGACCACATATTTGCTTATCAAGAGCTGGGTAACATTTGATGTCATGCATGACACAAATGTAGTTCTATCGATTCAAGTGTGCAAGCGAGCATTTCGACAAATTGGTTTCTTCTAATCACTCCATGAGAGAAAACTCTAAGTCCTCACACCTGAAATGATCTATTCTCCACAGAAATTTTCAAGGTAAGAGGAGATGTGTCATGGAAATGATAATGTCTTTCATTGAATACGACCATGATCAAGCAAGAAAGTCCTGGGAAGAATTGCGTTCGAGACTTCAAGGCTCATGATAGACGACCTAATTAATTGCTTCAAAACTGAGTAATTCCGAGTTCATGAAGTAGTTGACATTGTTGTCAAGGTATAGTTTTTCAACTGATTACGACTTAATAATTAAGTCAGTAGATTTTGTTCTTAATCGTTATAGTTTCTTCAGCGTTATTTTAGTAGGTCTTGGGATGTTAAAGATAATACAATGCGGTCATTGGTGGAAGAGTAAGTTGGAATTCTTTGGATATGATATCTCAAAGCTCATGTGCGGAACAAACTTACAATTCTTTTCCATATTCTATGACATGTACGATCATTCTATAATATGATTAATTAATAGTGTCAGAGATAAGGAACATTGCAAGGAACAATAATCCTTTGAGACCCTAGCATGAATACAAGGTTAATGATGTGGGCAGTTTTGGCGGTCACGAAAAATTGTTCAAGCTATGAATTATCTTTAGATATGAGGCGACTTTATTTATCACATCGCACATTAAATAGGATCACCTAACTATTTTTGCTTACGTTGCAAACAAGCCTAGCGCATTTAACGTCCTTAAAGTTTATCAAAATACAGAAGAGAAGTACAAAAAATGAAAAAAAAAACTATATAGAGTTGCATAATAAATATTAAGTTTGATCTCTATGGATGGCAATAAAAAAAACCCATCTCACTGAATTTCAAGCTTCCCATAAATTATACAAAAGAGTTAGCTGTATCGTTGACCTCCTAGAGCTCAACTAGGTTCGGTTGTTCATAGCAAACCTCTCTCATCAAATCTTTGACCTTTGGCATTTCATTAAAAAATAGCTTGACCCCTTTATTTGTGGATCTCTCTCGAGGGGAATTAACTAATCAAGATCACTTTTTGCCTTGTGCAATCAACAGCATATCGTGATATATATCCCTCGAATAGAATATGAGAAAGTCAACGAATCTTAGCTACCTATTGCTAGTGGCTACTGCGTGATCTTTTGAAGTTGAAGTAGATAATGCTTGCAACAAGATCATTTCTGATTCAATACAAAGTTTCTGTAGCTATAGGAATTAATGTTTCACGTGGACTCTTGGGGCTGAGTGGACAACATGCCCAAAAACGAGGGCCTCACTGCAACTTGTCTTCCTCAATCAGTTATGTTTTCAAAGGAGTTAATAAATGAGGGAAACAAATCGATGTTGAACAACGCAAGGGGTGCGAATGAGTTTGTTTCAATCACGCCCATCATTATTCCAAACTACTCCAACCGGTCCTGTTTGACTCTACTTCATTAAAGAGGCTAGTTGACGAGGAAGATGACCCAACCCTTGATGCATTGATGTTTTGTGGTTGCTTTTGCTGGTAAGGACAGGCGATCCCCCTCATTGTTTTTAGATGAGGAGGAGCTGCATTTGTGAAATTCATGAATTGGGAACATTTCATGAAAGTGGTAACTATCTTGATAGTGAAAAGATTGAATGCCGGAGGCATCACTGTGTCGTCCACCGTCGGCGATGGTTGGAAGGAGTAGAAATCTTAATGTTTGTTGGGTAATCGAGAATGAATCCGGCGGAATCAGAAAGGCTTAGTTCTCAGTCGTGAAATCGTTTGGTTAATTAGAATGGAACGAAATGAAAATGGAAATTGGGAATGAAAATTGTGGTATTATTAATTTTTCATTAACATGGGGGAGGTGGGAATCAATGAAGAGAAGCGAGAATAAGTTATTAAGAAGGGCAAGTGGATTTATGGGTTAAGGATCATTAGCTAAATCTTGGATTTTGTAACTTGTGTATGAAATTGAATTTAACATGGTAAAGAAAGACATTCGACTAATTTGCTAGTAGATGTAGCAACTCGAAACCATAAATTCATAGTGTACAAAGATAAATTGCAATTCCATTATGTCAACAAACAGTTGTTTTTAAATTAATTCATATTGTATTTTTCTCATAATCCATTCCACATTCTGTCGCGACCAATTTTTTTTCGGGGTGTGGACCACCTAGGGTTTGGCTAATGGATTGTTAAGCCTAAACTTAACTCGGGCTCTCCCAAGCCCATACCAATTCGCGACTTAGATTCAAGTTCTTAACAAGCAATTGATTTTCAATTAGGAGTCGCCACTAATCTATTTTTGGTGGGTCGATTAGAAACCCAAGTAAAGTAATGGGAGATTTACTTTACTCCTACGAACCAGAGATTATGGGTACGGGGACTTGGTTACACTAGATTTCTCTAATGCCCTTTCGGTACCTTTCTTTTTATTTTGAAAAATGTTTGGCAAGCAGTTTGGATTGATTTTAAATTAATTTCCTAACATGTGAGGTGTTCATGCAGGTACGCAAACCACCAATTTAACACTCAAGTAAAGCAGAAAATAAATTGCAGGACTTACCTCAAAGCAACGAAAGCATCTGCAGTGTTAAATTAAAATCCACATCAACAACCCTAGACATGGTTTCTACTTAACACGCAATTTCTTTTTTTCTTTCACTTAATTAATGGAAATCGTGCAATATGCAATGCAATATTAATTAAATGACCTAATTCTAATGACATGTAATTTCTAATTAAATGGGCCTAGCAGAAGTACTAAATGACATGCATATCAATGAATCGAACCCTAATGACGTGCATATGACGATTTTTCTTTCTCCTAAAAGAATGCATTTTTTATCCTAAATAATAAAACCAAATCAACCTATGATATTTTGTATTTTTCATGAAATTCGAAATTAGGTGAAGTGTGAAAATTACCTAATTAGATTAAGATCCTATTTAATTTATATTAGGAATTAGGTTGAGCCAAATCCTAATTTAAACTAAAATATTATCTTAACCTAGATAATCTTAAAATGCAACATATTTAATAAAATACCTAAACCTATAGTAAATTAGGAAATTATCTAAATTAACTTAAGTGCAATTTCTATCCTAATATGCAATGACGTGCAAGATGTACTCTAATTCTACATGAATTATGCATGGTGATTTTTTTATGTTTTTCCTTTTTTCCCTTTTTTTTTAATTTCAAAATTAATAATTGCCAAATAATTAAACATGCAACCCAAGTTTTAAACAAACTAGCAACCTAAATTAATTGATTTGATTTTTTTGATTTTTTTTGAAAATTCAAAATAAAATACCTATTATGAACATGTAAACCCTAAAACTACATTTTTTGATTTTTTTTTTTAAGAAAACTAATTTAAGTAACACCACAGCAAATCAAATCATATTGATACCCAAATCGACGAACCATATCTCGAGCATGAGATCGGGTTGGCCAATTTCACATAAATCACGAATCGGATCTCGAGCAGGAGATCGGATTGGCAATTTTTTAAGTAATTGCGAGTCGGATTTCGAGCTTGAAAATCGGACTGACAATCACTAATTCTCAAGGCAATTTCATGTCATGGAATTTCAATTTCACATTAAAAGAATAATTACACTAAAAAGATAAAATAAAAAAAAACAAAAACGAAAAGTAGGATAAAGAAAATACCTAAATTTTCTTTTACTTTTCTCTCTTTTCCTTTTCTTTTTTCCTGAAAAAGAAAAAAAAAATAATAAATTTGGGGGCCGGTCCGGCGCAGGGAGCTCTCCGGCTAGGGTTCCGGCGAGGGCGTCGGGAGCGGCGCGACGGCAGCACAGCAACAAGGGACTTCGGGGATCGGCGCGGCAGCGTCGCGGCAAGGTCAGTGGACGGCGTCACGAGCGGCGCGGCGAGATCGGGCGGCGTCGAGCTACGGGCTTCGGGATTTGGTGCTCGGGCGGCGTGGCGATCGGCGACTGGGGCAGCACGGCGGCGTCGGACCGAGGTTAATGCGGCAAATCGGCGATGGCGGGGCAGCAAATCGTCGCCGGATTTGGGAGTTGCAGGCGGCGGGACCGTTCTGCTGGGTCTTCGGGCGCCGGGGCTCGCGGACGAGGATGCGGCGGCGGAACGTCGGGGGGCGGCTCAGGCGAGGGGCGGCGTCGCGGCTTCGGGCGGACTGGCGCGGGGACTCGCGGACGGAGGCCGGCGGCGGTGAGCTGCAGCGGCGCCGGCTGCTCTTCGGGGAAGATGAACAGTAGCCGATTAGGGTTTCGGCTACTGTTTTCCCCTTTTTTTTTTCTTTTTTACTTTTTCCTCTCCCCACTCACTTTTCACCTTATTCTCTCTTTTTTACTGACGGAAAAGAACCCCCTTTTTGCTCGAAATTTTTTCGAAATTCCTTCCCCCCTTTGTCCGTACGTGCGCAACGCCTTTTATAGGGGAAAATTTTAGATCTTTGAAGCGTATTTTATTTCCAATTTCACTCGTGCATAATTCTCTGAATATATCATTGCACCACATGTGATATTCTCTTTTGTATTTTTCACATATTCTATCCAAAAAAATTCCCTTTTTGCACGAAATACACCCCTAGTGTATATTACTTAAAAATATGAAAAGCTTGAACGGAATATGTGAAAAATCTTTCCTTCACCGGCAGCCTAAAATAAAATAAAACAAAAAATGAAAATAAAATTTTTCTAAACTATATGCCATGTGTGTTTTTTTTTTTTTTTATTTAGCAAAAATTAACCCCAAAAATTTAGGTGTCAACAGCTGCCCCTCTTTGAAGGTGAGCTCGCAGAGGTTGCCTTCAAAGACAAATTGAGACCTAAATTTTGGTCATGCTCATGCAATGAATGATTTTTTTTTTTTTTTTGTCAGAATATAAATTCCATTTTTTAATGCAATTTGTATGATGCATGGAAATGCTAATGCAAATGATAGATAAACCTACCTGGGATAACTTACCTTCGAGGAGGATAAAGTAATTCGAGGTAGTGAGTGTTACCTGTCTAGGACCCGTACCATTCTACGGTCGCCTAGAATAGTAACATGACTTTGTGAAGATGCTGCTTTCCTAGGACCCGTACCATTCTACGGTCGCCCAGTATGGCAGAAATGAGCTGCTTTCTCAGGACCCGTACCATTCTACGGTCGCCCAATACGGCAGAAATTTTTTGTAAGGAACTGCTTTCCTAGGACCCGTACCATTCTACGGTCGCCCAGTACGGCAAAAAGGTTTTGTCTAGGACCCGTACCATTCTACGGTCGCCTAAACGGGGATTCATTTTCCAGGACCCGTACCATTCTACGGTCGCCTGAATAAGGAATAGGTGTTGTCAAGGACCCGTACCATTCTACGGTCGCCTGAATGGGGAAATTGCTTTTCCAGGACCCGTACCATTCTACGGTCGCCTGTTAGAGCAATAAATGTTGTCTAGGACCCGTACCATTCTACGGTCGCCTAGACTGAGGTTTTGCTTGGCTAGGACCCGAACCATTCTTCGGTCGCCCAGCCTTGCGACGGAAATCATCCGACCAGGACCCGAACCATTCTTCGGTCGCCTTAATCAGATTGAATCCGGAGGAAAAATCTTTGGGGGACAACTCAATTGAGTGTCGGTATGCTTAAAAAGGGGATACCTGTGCAATGACAAATATTCAAGATATGGATAGAGATATACTTACCTGGTAACATCTCCGATCTTCGGGGATACGTCTCCTGCAAAACATGGTCATAGGAGAGACAACATGCATTGGTAATCATAAACATGCATCAATTTAATAGAGGTTCATGATGATTTTCATTAATCTTGCATCACCTAATTTCCATTCTGAACACATGAGTGTCATGAATGTGTCAAATGAGGGATCCTTTGGTCTGAAAGGACTTTTCTCTCATCCTCATTAAAATGGCAATTTCATCCTGACCTTTGATGCAGGATTTTGTCAATCACTCTATCTCACCATCATCATGCCAAACAAGGGTCTGAGCAATCTCGCAAGTGGTACGATTTCACCAATCTGAGAGGTCTTTAAAAGGGACCGTAATGTGGGCTTAGTCAACGGCTTAACAAAGGGGACTCTTTAAGCCGGGGCTATTTGAAAAACGACATTTTATAACTGTCTTGGGATTTTCAAGTCAAGAAACATACAAGGAAGTAATTATCTTACTCGCACTTCTTCAAGCGATGCTTTCAAGCATATGAACTCTTACGTTAATTCAAGTGCCCTAATCTGAAAAGACTTTGCAAGGGACGTAACGTAGGCTTGGTTCATGGGTTGTGAAATGAAAGGATCATTAGGCTCAAAAAGTGTTTAGAGGGTCAAAGTTGGTGATCATCTTGACATTTCCACCACTTTCCTTCTCCATTGTCGAAGATTTTTTTTTTTTTTTTTTACTCATTGATTGCAACAGCATTTGAGTTTTTTTTTTCTTTTTGGGCATCGGCCTTGCTTTTACCAGGCACACTGCTTTTTCATGCCCCATTTTTGCCCCTTTTTTTTTAACAAAATCTCCATTTTTGTCGGTATTCTAGTTCATGCTACTTGAGTATTTTTGTCTTGCCCCAGTGTGGGGGATGATCACCAACTGGGTTTAATATGAAATAAATTCATAAGCTCAAGTGGGTTATGCAATGGATGAAAGTGTGTAGGATAGAGAAATGACTGCTCTTCATCATCCTAAGGCACTTTAAATTATCATATGAGTTACAATGCGAAAGGAACACTCAAAGATTGATGCAAGTGTGGGTAAGAAAATTCCTTTCATTCATTTCAAACTTCATCCCAATGTGGGATGATCCTTAACAGGGATGATTTAAAAATTCTTCATGTGTGTGGGTTCGAAGGGCTAAACAATGGGTATACCTGTGGTGTTTTGGGTGGAAGAAGAAACGGCCTCTCATCACCTTGGTTGACGTACCATTTGCGAGATCACCTTTTTCCTTGCGGGCATGGAATTTTTTTTGCACAACTCACCAAGGATTAGTGTATGGGATAGTGTATGGAATAAGGCTTGCCCTTCATCATTCCAAGGTATCTCATTTGACACATTTAATTTATCTCACACGATTCATTAAGGAAGAAGAATGCAAAATTTATGACAAACTTGAACAATTCAATTGATCGAGGCATCTTATTTATCATAAAATACTTGCAATTCAAGACAAGACATGGCAAATTCTATCATGGATAATACTTCTTGACAGTATCAGAATTAACTGGAGTGGAGAACACGCGACCATCCATTTCTGCCAAGATCAAGGCACCTCCAGGAAGTACCTTCTTCACCACATATGGACCACTGTAATTTGGGGCGAACTTGCCCCCAGGATCAGGGAAAATTGGCAACAGCTTTCTTAGAACAAGATCATTTACTTCGAAATGTCTCGGTCGTACTTTTCGGTTGAAGGATCTGGCAACTCTTTGCTGATAAGCTTGGCCATGACAAAGCGCCTTCAGTCTCTTCTCATCAATTAAGTTTAACTGTTCAAGTCTTTGTTGCGACCATTCAGCTTCAGACAACTCCACTTGGGATAAAACTCTCAGAGAAGGAATCTCCACTTCTACAGGTAGAATTGCCTCCATGCCATACACCAAAGCAAACGGGGTAGCCCCAGTGGAAGTGCGGATTGATGTCCGATACGCCATCAGCGCGAAGGGTAACCTGTCATGCCAATCTCGATAATTCTCGGCTGTCTTAGCCAAAATCTTCTTAATGTTCTTATTAGCTGCTTCAACGGCCCCGTTCATTTGAGGGCGGTAAGGAGACGAATTCAAATGCTTGATTTTGAACTCTCCGAGCAACTCATCAACAAGTTTGTTGTTCAAATTGGTCCCATTATCAGTGATGATTGCTTCAGGGACACCATAACGAGCAATTATGTCACGTTTGATGAACTTCGCAACATTGTGAGCAGTGACACTTGCAAATGACGTAGCTTCGATCCATTTGGAGAAATAGTCTATGGCCACTAAAATGAATCGATGCCCATTAGAAGCTTTCGGATTTATTGGGCCGATCACATCAATGCCCCACATTAAGAAGGGCCATGGCTCGGAAAACTGATGCAGCTCAGTTGGAGGAACATTTATCTTATCGCCATGGATCTGGCAACGATGACAACTCCGTACATGCTTGATGCAGTCACTTTCTAGTGTGAGCCAATAGTAGCCTAATCTCATAATCTTCTTGGCCATCATGTGCCCATTCATATGAGGACCACATATTCCTTCGTGCACTTCTTGCATGATTTGAGTGGCTTTGGTTGCATCCACACACCGTAACAAAACTGAATCATAGGATCTCTTGTACAAATTCTCACCACTGACGAAGAATTTTGAGGCCATCTTCGTGATGTACTTCCTATCAGAAGGAGTGCTTCCTTTGGGAAATTCCTGCCTTTTAATGTAGTTCATGATATCGTAATACCACGGTTTTCCATCAGGTTCTTCCGTTATAATCATACAGTAAGCCGGCTTCGGCAACACCTCTATCTTCAAAGGCTCAACCTCTAACCCATCAGTGACTTGTAACATAGATGACAAAGTCGCGAGTGCATCCGCAAATTGATTATGAGACCTTGGCAAGTATTCAAATGAAATTTCTTCAAACTCCTTTACCAGATCTTCTAAGTACTTGTGGTACGGGAGCAACTTGGCATCCTTGGTCTTCCACTCACCTACAGTCTGTAATATGATCAGTGCCGAATCTCCAAATACCATTAACTTGGCCACACCCATCTCGATTGCGGCTTGAAGTCCGAGGATGCAAGCCTCATACTCGGCCACATTGTTAGTGCATGGGAATATCAATTTTGCAGCTACCGGATAGTGCTGTCCATCTGGGGATATCAGAACTGCCCCAGTACCAGAACCAGACAAGTTTACAGCTCCATCAAAGAACATCTTCCATGAGTCTTCATTTACACTCAAGACACGGTCATCAAGGAAACCATCATCGTCATTAGAAACTTCTGAATTTCCGGCCAATAGATCGGCGATCACTCGACCCTTAACCGACTTTTGTGGCATGTATTGCACATCAAATTCCGAAATCAAAATTTGCCATTTGGCCAACTTACCCACCAAAGCTGGCCGATCAAGTAAGAACTTGATGGGGTCATTCTTAGTCACGAGGAATGTCTGGTAATGCAGTGTGTATTGTCGCAATCTATGCAATACCCACACCAATGCCGCACAAGTCTTTTCAACATCAGAATATTTTAGCTCTGATACAGTGAACTTCTTACTCAGATAATAAATGGCTCGTTCTTTTTTATCCACAGGACCTTCCTGAGCCAACATTGCACCCAATGACTCACTATGAACGGTGAGGTAGAGAATCAAGGGGTGCCCCGGTGATGGTGGGACAAGAACTGGTGGATTCATCAGGTAGTGCTTTAACTTGTTGAACGCTTCTCGACACTCATCATCCCAGTTGACTCGCGCATTCTTCTTTAGGAGCTTGAAGAATGGCTTGGCGGTTTCAGAGAGTTGGGCAATGAACCGGGCTATGTAATTCAGTCTTCCCAGGAGGCTCCGAACTTCTTTCACTGTTGATGGAGGTTGCAATTCGCATATGGCCTTAGCCTTGGATGGGTCAATCTCAATCCCATTACTGCTTACAATGAATCCGAGTAATTTACCGGATGTTGCCCCGAACACGCATTTAGTGGGATTTAGCCGAAGCTTGAATTCACGGAGTCGATCAAACAACTTCTTCAGGGTTTCTACATGGCTTCTTCCAGGCCGAGTCTTTGCAATCATATCATCAACATAGACTTCAATCTCCTGATGCATCATATCATGGAATAGTGTTACCATGGCTCGTTGGTAAGTTGCCCCTGCATTTTTGAGTCCGAAGGGCATGACCTTGTAATGAAAGGTCCCCCACGGGGTGATAAATGCAGTCTTCTCCTTGTCTTCCTCCTTCATCCTTATCTGATTGTATCCGGAAAACCCATCCATAAATGAGAATAGTTCAAATCCGGCAGTACTATCCACGAGGACATCTATGTGAGGCAGCGGGAAATCATCTTTTGGGCTAGCCTTGTTCAGATCTCGATAGTCGACGCAAACTCGAACTCGACCATCCTTCTTCATCACCGGCACGATATTAGCCACCCATTCAGGGTATTGTGAGACTTCAATGAATCCCACCTTCAGAAGCTTCATCACCTCTTCCTCTATCTTCTTTGAGAGCTCGGGCTTAGTTCTCCGGAGCCTTTGCTTCTTAGGTGGTACGTCCGGATTAGTAGGCAAGCAATGCTCGACGATTGATGGGTCTAAACCAGGCATGTCAGCATAGGTCCATGCAAAGACATCCTGGTATTCCTTTAGTAGCTGAATTAGGCGCTCGGCCTCGTCTTCGGGAAGATTTGCCCCAATTTTAATTTCTTTGACTTCTTCGGTGTCACCTAAATTAATAGTGACAGTCTGCTCGGATGTGAGAGCCTTGGCTTTTTCATGTTGCTCCCAGCTTCGCTGCACCTCAATGGAATCTTCATTCAAGTCATCGAGGTCGTCAATGTCAGCATTTGTTGCATTGGGCTGGGCCATTTCCATACTTTTGTATGCCGTAAGATTGCTCTCTTGTGGGCTAGAGCCCATCTTCTCCTGAGGTCCTTCGTCAATGGCCCCTATGAAGACATCATCGAAGAGACTAGAGATTCCTTCCAATGCATTTTCGGGGTTTTCGATCTCCGGGGGTGTCGGATCATCCATGCCACCCCATCCATCTGGGACAATGTCGCGGGGATCAATATAGAAACTGGGAGGAGCCGAATACTTCACCAGATAGTCGAATTTTCCGCTTGGCTGCCCCAGGGTATCTATTACTTCTGCTTCATCCTGCATCATTATGGGAGCACCAGGGAATGTCTCGCGAATGTTTGGGAGTATTGGGTTTTGCCTTTCTTGCCTGTGGTCAGGTGGCGGGTTTCGCCTTTCCTGTCTTCGTCCTCCAGAATTTTCCCCAACTCTTCGATGGTACCCTAATCCAGCAGCACGGGACCTCTGAGGGGCTTCAATGGGGTTTCGAATCCCCTGACCATTTCTTCCAAGGCCACTGCCAGGAATAAAACCATTCCCAACCATCATCCTTCCTACCATTAGAGTAGCATTTGAAACTTCAGGAGTTGGTGGTGGTGAGTCTCGAGAAGCATGAATAGTGGATACCAACTCAAATGAGTGGTAGCTCGATTCGAACTCAAAGTCTGGCTCTACATAGGGGATAGCTGTCTCATGATAAATTCGGTGATCTTCTTCGCCATAGACAGTGACTAGCTTCCCTTTGATTACGAATTTCACAGCTTGATGTAGACTTGATGGTACCGCCCCAGCAGTATGAATCCAGGGACGACCCAGCAAGAAATTAAAAGCAGTAGGGATATCCATTACCTGGAAAGGAACATTGAAAACCACCGGCCCTATTTGCACATCGAGGTGAATCTCCCCAAGCACCTCCTTCTTTGTACCATCAAAAGCTCGGACAGAAGTCTTTGCAGCATGTATCCTGGACGGGTCCACCTTAAGGCGATGAAGAGTGGCCAGTGGACATATGTTTAGGGCGGACCCATTATCAATGAGTACTCGAGACACATGAGAAGCCTTATGCTTGACAGATACATAGAGTGCCTTGTTATGCCCCCTACCCTCGAGAGGGAATTCCTCATCAGAAAAGGCAATCATGTCCTTAAGAAGGATCGATCCCACAAAGTCTTCCAGCTTGTCTGCTTCGACCGTTTCAGGTACACGAATTTCACTTAACACCTTCATTAGAGACTTTTGATGCACAGGGGATGTAAGCAGGAGTTCAAGCAAAGAAATCTGGGCGGGCATCTTTCGTAACTGTTCGACCACCTTATACTCGCTTGCTTTGATCACGGCCAGAAACTCCTTAACCTCTTCATCGGTGACAGGTTTTGCGGGTTGAGCATTAGTTTGAGAATAAGTCCGACCAGACCTTGTAACGAGGTCAACATCTAGTTCATAGGACCAAGGGACCGCCTTATTGTTGACATATTCATACGGTTGAGGCATTTCAATCACTATCTCATCATCAGATGCATCTTCAAGTGGGGGCATGTCCGCAAGTGAAGGATCAACTTTCTCTTTGTCAGTATTGAGCGCCGCTTGCTCTTCCTCCCAATCAATAATGATGGGGGAAATAGTGGAAACTATACAGTTATGGTCAGCATAAACAATGATTCCGTCATCCACCATCCTAGTGACTCTTTCCTTCATCAGTGATAGAGGAACATCCTCATGATCTGGATAATATCCAGCTCTTATCAGCCCGTTGTAAGCGTCTGCTACGTGTACCTTTGAGTTCTTGATCCGACTGACTTCAGGCTCCAAGATAGCATTGACCGTACCTTCATGCTCAGGCAGTGGATTCTTTTGGACATTCGGTCGAGTAGTTTGAAATGAGAAGGCCTTCGTGTCTAAGAGATTTTGGATCTTATGCTTCAAGGTGAAACATTCATCAGTTGAATGTCCCAATTCACCGCTATGATAGTCGCACTTCTTGGTCGAGTCGTAACCACGAATGTTCTCGCGGTTAGGGCGCTTCGGTTCACTAGTAAGCAAACCTTTCTTCCTTAGGATTGCCAAGACTTGGGATGGAGATCCAGGGAGAGGAGAGAATTGCCTTCTTGCTTGAGCAAACGATTGACGGCCGGTAGCTTGCTGTTGCCTCGGATTCATCTGGATAGCCGGAGTGCGATTGGCACTTTCCTGGCTATAAGCCACATTTACGTCTACAACAGCCTCCTTCTCTTTCTTGGCAGAGAATCTTCTATTTGATGATTCAGTAAACCATCCTTCCCTTATCCCCATCTCGATTTGTTCCCCCACAGAAATAAGCTGATTGAAGCTTTCAACGTACGTGCTGGCCATCCGAATACGGAACTCAGATGGGAGAGTTTTGATAAATAACTTCATCAGCTCCTTGTCAGTAGGCTCAGGGGTGATTTGAGCTGCCAGATTTCGCCATCTCACGGCATACTCTTTGAACGACTCGCTCCTCTTTTTCTCCATCCTCTCAAGATCCTCTCGGGAAGGTGCAATATCCATGTTGAACTTATATTGCTTGAGAAATGCGTCGGCTACTTCATTCCAGGTATTGAGTAGGTTCACATTCTTCATGACATACCAATTTAGTGCAGGCCCAGTCAAACTTGCATGGAATGATTGGATCATGAGAGGCTCGTTCTTGACATATTGGGCCATGCGCACGTGGTACATCTGAAGATGAGCTTTTGGGCAGGAAGTACCATCGTATTTCTCAAAATCCGGCATTTTGAATTTCTTTGGCATCTTGACTTTCTCGTACACAGACAAGTCGAACGGGAGCGAACTCTGTGACTCCTGCAGTTGTTTCAACTTTTCTTCCATTTTAGCAAAGCGTTCATCCTGCTCCGTCTTAGGGATGTTGACAAGCTTAGCCTTTTCCACATTGATCGAGAATGGATCATCTTCCAGTCCGGGCATGTCATCGTCAATCGTTTGAACCTTGTTTGCTTGCTTTGGGATAACCACTTCAGGAAGAGCAGGTGCAGTTGTTGGATTTGCCTGGAGGAATTGGAGTTGATCCGTCACAAGTTGTAAAGAGGCGAGTACTTGTTGGAGTTGAGTCTCCACAGCGGAGACACGATCACGCATTTCGGTTTGTTCAGCCATTCTCGCTCTTAATCGCGTGATGATGGGCGAACGTGATGGATCCGTTATCACCTAAAAATTAAGAAATGAACACAAATAAGTATCTCATATGAAAATACGCCGATCCATGGCAATACTCTAGAAATTTTATTTATCAATGGAGCTTTTGACAAGCCTAGAAATTTGATATGTCCTAAGCAAACGAACTAGGAAAGTAAATGACTCAAACTCCCTAAACATTAATCTAAAAATGAGAATAGCAAGATTGATTCAAGCACTTCATTTGGCTTGATCAATATACATTCGGGACACCATTCGACGCAATCGTTTGTTCTCCTCTTGAGCTTTTTCAGCAACTCTTTTGAGGCGTTTATTCTCAGCTTGATTGGTGATCTTCAACGGCGCCTCCGGTATCTTCGGAAGCAGCTTCTCGGGAATCTTGTGTTGTTGGATGTACTTAATCGAGGCATAGTACTTCCTTTCTTTGCCTTTCAACTCCTCCTCGGGCCATTTGAGCTTTCGCGGATGGCACATGTCCCACATTGATTTGATAGTGAGAATGGAATCTTCATGGCCTCGGCTTCCATCGACAAAACTGACTTGGAGTGGCTCTACTTGTAACGCCGGGGGAAGCTCTTGCACGACTTGATATTGACGAGTCACCCTAGTCGGATAGTACTCCAATGCTCCGGTGAATCCCAATAGAGGGATTGGGCCAACTCCTCCACACGAGAGTCTCGCTACCCGAACTTGGAACCATTTAGCATGCCATAGGAAACCCTTGGAAGTTGGTTTTTTCATGAAAGCTAGCCACCTAGAATAATGATAATCCGGTGCATGTTTTTGGTTGTTCTCAAATCTCATAATAGGGTGGTTGGAATTACTAACATCATGTATAGTCATTAGACCACCAAACCCTTTTATATGTGAAAGAAACCAAATTTGTAAAAGTTCAGGAGAGGAATGGAGAGTCTTATCGCCACCTCTTTTGAAATGAGTGAGGGAAAGGAAAGTTTCAGTTAAAATAGTGTTTACAAAATTCTTTCCTTCCAACACTTGTTTAACTAATTGAGCGATCAAAGGGTTAATAGCATTCTTGCAGTAAGGGAAAACTATAAACCCAAAGAAAGCCAAAAGGAAAACCCTTCGCATTTGAGATGAAGAGCCTTTCTCAAAACATTGTTTCAGAAAAGAAAAAGGACATGCATTGCGGTTAGCCTTTAAAACCTTTCTTAAATCGTCTTCCTTAATTCTCAGAAAATCAGATAAGGTCATAACAGGATCTATTCCGATAGGTGGACTAATCAATTCAGCTTTCAAGGATTTTCCTATGGCAATGCTATACTCTTCCAAGGTGGGAGTGAGCTCATGCTTACCGCCGAAGATAAAAGTAGAAGTCTCGGGGCACCAACAGTGGGCGAGTGCTTGGACGAGGCCGACATGGATGTTGATACGCAGCAGCGGAAGTAGTCGACCAATATGTGACTCTACAAACTGACGGCCATCTTGATCTAACTTGTCCCACCAAATGCTAAGCTCTTCCCTTGGAGGGAAAATAATTCGAATGTCCGGTGTCCCCATTGTATATTGATCACGACTCAGGACAATCCTAATGCCATGGACCGACAAAATAATGCGATAAAGTAAGTAAATTGCAAAGGCCAAAAATTTAGAGAACTTACTTTAACAATGATGGGCAATCACATAGACATGCGCATGTTAAGTGGCTCGATTTCTACTCTATAAGGCTTATCAAAGTGAAGCCACAATGATGATCGGACTAGCCACGAGCTTGTGGACTATGTCGGGTCCTCATGACTCCGGCTTGGTCAAAGAGCCAACCCGGGTCGCGAGCATGCGGACCGAGGTGGGTACTCTTGACACCATGAAAGAAACTTCGGGATTGAGATGGGCGACTCGTACCGCGATCATGCGGTCGGAGTGGCAAACATCTCAATACCATCCTAGATGATCCTAATGCGGCCCAGGTCCGGCGGCGGGTTGTGTGTGCAATAGTGTAGTGCTAGATGCAAGGCATGCACAACATTTTATATCAAGCAACACTTCATATATGAAAATAAACCATACATTCCTACACCTCCCTACAAAACAAAGGTTAGCAAACACTTCCCCTTATACCTCCCATCCTGCAAAAACATTTAACACCTTAAATGTTAGGGACGTACCTGGGATCCTCGCTGCCAAACAAAAACATTTTTTTCAAAAAGAAAATTGGCCTAAGTCCACTAAAAGTTTTAACTCAAGTCCCCAGCGGAGTCGCCAAGCTGTCGCGACCAATTTTTTTTCGGGGTGTGGACCACCTAGGGTTTGGCTAATGGATTGTTAAGCCTAAACTTAACTCGGGCTCTCCCAAGCCCATACCAATTCGCGACTTAGATTCAAGTTCTTAACAAGCAATTGATTTTCAATTAGGAGTCGCCACTAATCTATTTTTGGTGGGTCGATTAGAAACCCAAGTAAAGTAATGGGAGATTTACTTTACTCCTACGAACCAGAGATTATGGGTACGGGGACTTGGTTACACTAGATTTCTCTAATGCCCTTTCGGTACCTTTCTTTTTATTTTGAAAAATGTTTGGCAAGCAGTTTGGATTGATTTTAAATTAATTTCCTAACATGTGAGGTGTTCATGCAGGTACGCAAACCACCAATTTAACACTCAAGTAAAGCAGAAAATAAATTGCAGGACTTACCTCAAAGCAACGAAAGCATCTGCAGTGTTAAATTAAAATCCACATCAACAACCCTAGACATGGTTTCTACTTAACACGCAATTTCTTTTTTTCTTTCACTTAATTAATGGAAATCGTGCAATATGCAATGCAATATTAATTAAATGACCTAATTCTAATGACATGTAATTTCTAATTAAATGGGCCTAGCAGAAGTACTAAATGACATGCATATCAATGAATCGAACCCTAATGACGTGCATATGACGATTTTTCTTTCTCCTAAAAGAATGCATTTTTTATCCTAAATAATAAAACCAAATCAACCTATGATATTTTGTATTTTTCATGAAATTCGAAATTAGGTGAAGTGTGAAAATTACCTAATTAGATTAAGATCCTATTTAATTTATATTAGGAATTAGGTTGAGCCAAATCCTAATTTAAACTAAAATATTATCTTAACCTAGATAATCTTAAAATGCAACATATTTAATAAAATACCTAAACCTATAGTAAATTAGGAAATTATCTAAATTAACTTAAGTGCAATTTCTATCCTAATATGCAATGACGTGCAAGATGTACTCTAATTCTACATGAATTATGCATGGTGATTTTTTTTATGTTTTTCCTTTTTTCCCTTTTTTTTTAATTTCAAAATTAATAATTGCCAAATAATTAAACATGCAACCCAAGTTTTAAACAAACTAGCAACCTAAATTAATTGATTTGATTTTTTTGATTTTTTTTGAAAATTCAAAATAAAATACCTATTATGAACATGTAAACCCTAAAACTACATTTTTTGATTTTTTTTTTTTAAGAAAACTAATTTAAGTAACACCACAGCAAATCAAATCATATTGATACCCAAATCGACGAACCATATCTCGAGCATGAGATCGGGTTGGCCAATTTCACATAAATCACGAATCGGATCTCGAGCAGGAGATCGGATTGGCAATTTTTTAAGTAATTGCGAGTCGGATTTCGAGCTTGAAAATCGGACTGACAATCACTAATTCTCAAGGCAATTTCATGTCATGGAATTTCAATTTCACATTAAAAGAATAATTACACTAAAAAGATAAAATAAAAAAAAACAAAAACAAAAAGTAGGATAAAGAAAATACCTAAATTTTCTTTTACTTTTCTCTCTTTTCCTTTTCTTTTTTCCTGAAAAAGAAAAAAAAAATAATAAATTTGGGGGCCGGTCCGGCGCAGGGAGCTCTCCGGCTAGGGTTCCGGCGAGGGCGTCGGGAGCGGCGCGACGGCAGCACAGCAACAAGGGACTTCGGGGATCGGCGCGGCAGCGTCGCGGCAAGGTCAGTGGACGGCGTCACGAGCGGCGCGGCGAGATCGGGCGGCGTCGAGCTACGGGCTTCGGGATTTGGTGCTCGGGCGGCGTGGCGATCGGCGACTGGGGCAGCACGGCGGCGTCGGACCGAGGTTAATGCGGCAAATCGGCGATGGCGGGGCAGCAAATCGTCGCCGGATTTGGGAGTTGCAGGCGGCGGGACCGTTCTGCTGGGTCTTCGGGCGCCGGGGCTCGCGGACGAGGATGCGGCGGCGGAACGTCGGGGGGCGGCTCAGGCGAGGGGCGGCGTCGCGGCTTCGGGCGGACTGGCGCGGGGACTCGCGGACGGAGGCCGGTGGCGGTGAGCTGCAGCGGCGCCGGCTGCTCTTCGGGGAAGATGAACAGTAGCCGATTAGGGTTTCGGCTACTGTTTTCCCCTTTTTTTTTTTCTTTTTTACTTTTTCCTCTCCCCACTCACTTTTCACCTTATTCTCTCTTTTTTACTGACGGAAAAGAACCCCCTTTTTGCTCGAAATTTTTTCGAAATTCCTTCCCCCCTTTGTCCGTACGTGCGCAACGCCTTTTATAGGGGAAAATTTTAGATCTTTGAAGCGTATTTTATTTCCAATTTCACTCGTGCATAATTCTCTGAATATATCATTGCACCACATGTGATATTCTCTTTTGTATTTTTCACATATTCTATCCAAAAAAATTCCCTTTTTGCACGAAATACACCCCTAGTGTATATTACTTAAAAATATGAAAAGCTTGAACGGAATATGTGAAAAATCTTTCCTTCACCGGCAGCCTAAAATAAAATAAAACAAAAAATGAAAATAAAATTTTTCTAAACTATATGCCATGTGTGTTTTTTTTTTTTTTATTTAGCAAAAATTAACCCCAAAAATTTAGGTGTCAACACATTCTTTTATCTTATTACATCATTTCATTCGTTTATAAACGAGGAGTTAAGAAAAAGATTCATGTATAATTAAGGGCGTGTTAATTAACTGGCTAAATAGTAACTTATTCTATTCTTTTGTTCTGAGAAATATATTTGAAACTATAAATTCGTTTAATAAATTTTTTGTTCCTAGGGATAGATTTGTAGAAGTAAAAAAAAAAGTTACTTTTTGTTTTCAAGAATAATTCCAGAATTAAGCCAAACTTATTTTTCTCTTTTCTTTTCTTTTCTCCATCTCTCTTCTTCTTCCTCCTCCTAGGTGGTCACTGGCCATTGTTGGCCACCGCCACCGCTGGCAATTGCCGACAACCAGCTGGGTGAGGTCTAGCGAGCTTGCCAAAGTTTCGCCTAGCCATCAATATAGCTTGACCTTGCCTAGCCCGACGAGCCTAGCTAGCGGTTTAGCAAGGCTTCGGCGAGCTCACTGGACCTTACCTAGCCTATCGCCAACCATGGCCATAAAGAAGAAGGAAGAAGAAGAGAAAAGAAAAAAGAAAAAAAGAGAGAAATAATAAAAGAATATAAAAACGTATTAAAAATTAAAAATTTTTTAAGAAACCTACCAAATGTATGATAAAAAGAGAATTATTTCTGAGCAGAAATGGTTCTTGGAAACAGAATGATTACTAAACGCACCCTAAGTATCTAACTCTTGCAATCAAAGGTGTTACGGATGTGTAGTGTCGTCAACTTAAATAATGTTTGATGTTGCCTATAAACTAGACTTTTCAAATTGGGATATAGATCTATTTTTTAACCTATATTTGATAGAGTGGGTTATTATACGAAGTACTTATATGCAGTAGATAGGTTAGTAATAAATGGGTTCACAACTTACTTAGATTAAGTCAGCTCTAACTCTCTCTTGCCCTCCTCATTCACTCAAGTCTCTTACTTCAATTTGTGTATGACTTTCTTAGATTGAGTTAAATATAAAAGTGTTTTAGTAATATGGGTCAAGTTGTATATGGATCACAAGATTTGTTTTGCATAATACATTAATCAAAACGGATTAAATGAGTTAATTTGAGTAAGACAACGTTCAATTTGACGCAAATTCAAACCCCATCCAATTAACCTGTTTGAAAGGTCGATCTTGTTCTTACTCTTGGAGACATTATTGAGTCTGACCCTGACTCTTCATTAAGTGGATCCCATGTAATACCCAATTTGAGGGTTGATGCAATTATTTCTCTATATTTTGTCAGAATGTTATTTTGTTTCTTCCATGCTATGTTTGGAAGCACCATGAGAGCAGAAAATACCCATTATTTATTTTTACTCTTCCTTCTCTTCTCCCAAAAATTGTGGAAAATTATAGATGTTCCATTCAAATTTATTCTCTCCATTTTCCCATTTCCGAAACATTAACATCAATGATCCTGACATTCATATAATTCATATGAAATATCAAGTTAATAAGGAAAAGGATACTTAAAGTATTAAAACTTTCCTATGATCATCTTCGTGCTATAACTTTTCAAGCGATCATTTAAGTGTCATAACTTTTCAAAACATATCACTCAAGTTATAGCAAAGATATCATGCCAGAAAATCTTATCTAGCATTAATTTTGGGTGAGCCACTCTGTTTAATTTAATATCAAACTAATGCCACATAGAATTTTCATATTAGGAAAATCATCGATAGAACTTACAGTTATCGTTTTTTTTATTAAATTATGACATTTAAATGATCGTTTGGAAAATTATAACACCAAAGTAAGCATCATACTAAAGTTATGATACTACTAATGTGCTTATCCATAGGTAAATGCTAATGCGTTCTATGGTAAATTTTGAAAAATCTAAATGAAACTATAAAAGAGGGATTGCTCATTTCTCTCTTTTTGGCCAAAACAGACGAGTCCTTGATTTAGAGGACTCACGGATGACGTCGTTTTGTAGTCACAAGAACCATCTTTTCTCCTTGCTAATGAGTCTACACATTATTGCCGTTAATTTCCCAAGTGAAAGTTCATATATTTCTTTGAATTTTTGAAAGGTGGGGATATTTTAATCCTACGGATATAAAATTCATGCCTTATCTCAATTTTTGGATTATTTGCCCCATATCAAAGGCTTAGAGCATCATATTACTTTATGAGTTCAATAAGTATGAACCTTCCACATGTGATATTATAAATCTGATTATCCGGAAGATGCGTGGAGCGGCTCAAAACGGTAAAGGTCATGACAATCAACATTTAATTGGCTCAATAGAGTCCTGTACTTTGCACTTAGGAGACGGTTGTTTTGTTTCGTTTTTGGTCTTTTGACGTTAAAAACGAGAAGTGCCAACGTTGAACTTCTCAAACTCCGTTCCATCTCAAACCCAAAAATACAAATAATATTTCTTTACCAAAAAAAAAAAAAATGTTATCTACCTTCCACACTCACCGCCACTTTCCTTTCCCATACCCCCACCCCCTTCCTTCCCAAAACAAAGCATAGCATAGCAATGCCCTTAGTACATCTGTATCTTTTACACAAATGCAGATAGAGATTGTTCATGTGGATGAACAAAAACCGGTTCAAACCATTAAATAGATACAAATGGTTAAGGTCTTTGGTAGAGATGCCTCATAACTTTCAAAGCCGGAGAATCACCGTAGACTCGTACACTTAATGAGAACCCATGTTAAAGCTTTGAAGACGTTCGAAAGAATTGAGTCTTTGGTACACAATTGCCAAGTAAAATGGATACTAGATGGTATGTAATGATGTATGTTGAATACATTTTCACATGAATCCTCTCATAAGTTGATCTTCTTAAGAAACTTCCCATCGATCGAACCTTCCTTCCGTCCTCCCCTCCTCCCTCCTCCCTCGAACGCGTCGGTTGAGGGCGACTCCATCGATTCCGACCTGGCGGCCCTTTAATTATAATCCCTCTGCTTAAATCTTGCCCATGAACCAACCATCTGTCATTAACCTCTGCAAATCAAACTCTTTGACCTTCTTGTTTCTTGTTTGCTTTAGAGATTTTCACAAGCACGCCTGATTACTTTTACGCAAAAACCCAAACAATTACAATATACTAAGAAAAGCGTGGCCTGCCGTAAAAAGAAGGGAAAACTGTCCTATCAATCTAAAATTTATTATACATATGTCAATCCATTTTCCGATTTTACGGATTTAACCTTAAACGTTTGTGTGAAATTCCATTATGATTCTTTCTGCCAATTTTTGTCGTGAATTGCTGACGTGGCACGTAGGGAGACCGGCGAACAATTAAACGCACGTACGAACAATATATTGATAAAAACATACCAACAGAATTTTTTCACATGAAAGTTTCCTAGGAACTTGGTGTCAATGTAGGATGAGAGTGGAAAATTCCAAGGTGCACCGATATATCATACTATAACCTTTTACAATTATTTTATGCTCGATTAAATGACACTAACAATGTCATGAGATTATTATTTCACTATACATTTATATATAATTATGACGAGGCATCGTAAAAACCTAAAAGCGTCCGTTGAGAATGTGCCATGGAAGTGCCCTTCAAAAGAGTGTCCTCCGGGGAGTCGCCCATAGTTTGGTCAAAATAATTGCTCCATCTCACCGGGAATAACTGGAAAAACATAAGGCATTCGATAGGATTTGAGAATACATGCTCACTTTCTATAAAATAAAAATAATAATTATTTCATACTCTTTCATTCTCCTTCACTGTGCTCCTTATCGAAAGGAAACGACATAATTACAAACTATGCTCTATTATCGCTTTTGTTATGTAAAGGGACCTAAGAATATAGTATCATTTTCCAACTATGCATGCCCGTCTTCTGATTTCTTATGCATATATCTAAATTACGTGGAGGGATACGGGTCGCGAATCCAATGGACTCAAGATGAAATCATGAGATTTTGGTCAATTCCATGGATAAAATGCCCGTTCTCCCTTGCTACGCCGGTCGGACACACTCTTAAGCCTCAAATTTGAAACCTATAACTAGAGCATCTAGAGGTAAACTTGCTTGCATTATGGTAATATATTTATGTCCCGTGAAATTGTACTTGTGAAATGATCATCATTCTCTTCTGCTCAAGTGTCTTGAGTACGTTTTCTTTCTAGTAATGACTTGTAATAACAATGAATCGAGATCCTTTGCCCTCAGAAAATAAACTAACTCCTTAATAAATGACACATCAGCAAAGAAAACAAGTCAAAGTACAAAGTTTGATCGACGTCGCCAAGTTAGCTTCACTCACTAAGAACCTTAACCCCTAGCTCCCATTTCCTCCTTCTAATAGGAGTCGCTCATCTCTGCTAATGTCTCTTTCCCTTCTCCAAACTTGCATTTTGTCGAATTTATCACGTTTCAATTTCCGATTTAGCATGTATCGCAATGCAAGGTAGTGTATAACCTTTTCCTTGAAGTTACTTTCTAGGGATTGATGTTACAAGCTATACGTAAATCTTGATTCTTCATCTATTAATTCTGCCGGAAATTGATTTTATAATTTGCAATTTACATCAAAGGACAACATGAACATGTCCGATTCAACTTTGAAACTCCTCGATGATCATTGGCATTAAGTTAATCACATAATCGTCATGATTAATCGAGAGAAATTGACCATGTCCAGGGATCTCCTTTCCTCGGATTCTCTCTTGGCGGTTATTAACGACCGGTCCCCCAACCGGTCCACCACAGGAATATGTCAATTACCTTTTCTTTTGGCTCTTATCTCTAGAAAATGTTTTTCAAGAAGTCAATTTCTAAGAAAATTATAATATTTTTTGATATTCAGCTGAAACTTGAAAATGAATTAAAAAATACTTCTTGATTCAATAAGAAAAATCTTCCTCCATGCAATCCTTTTGATAATTTTTTTTTTGTTTTTTTTTTTGTTTTTTAATTTTTTCTTTTATTTTTCTTCTTTGATTGGCGAGGCTCTAGTTTGCTAAATATCAGCAAGGTCCAGCCTTACCTAATTCAGCAAAGTCGAGCTTGGGCCTCGTTAGAACTAGCGAATTGGGCGAGTCTTGAGCCTAGCAACCTCAGGCAAGGCTCGAGTCTCCCCCAGCTTGTTGCTCGAGCCTCACCAGATTCAGTGAGGCTCGAGCTCACGACTAGCCAAGGAAGAAGAAAAAGAAAAAGGATAATTAAAAAATATTTAAAAAAATAAAAAAAGAAAAATAAAAAGGAAAATGTGTTTGGTGAAAGAAAGTGAGATGAAAGAAGAAATGAAAAATGTTTTCCTAAACTTGAACGGTAGAAAACATTTTCCCCGATTTAAGAAGACTTTTTTTCATTGATAAAAATGTTTTTCTTGATCAATTCATTTTTCGTGAATATACAGAAAAATCTGGAAAATATTTTTTTAAAAGTTATTTTTGTGAAACGAATGAAAGTTTAGCGAGTGAAAATTGTTTTAATATCACCTCGGGCGGTCAATCTCTCTCTCAATCGAATGGATAGGGAGACAGGCCCATCAATTTGAGAATAGAGGCCCTAATCATTCTCTCAAGCGCACGACGCAGGCTTTCCGTGGACCGCTCATATCATTTGCTCGTGAGCGTGATGATTGAGACAATAGCCATCGCCCCCACTATTCCAGTTTCACGCTTCATCGACAAAATTATCACCTCTCTCTCTCTCTCTCTCTCTCTAAACCCACCCCCCCCCCCCCCCCCCCCGACGTTTCTTTTCCTCAGCTTGATTTGGATTTCTTGGACATAAGATTCATGTTTATCGTGTCTTGTATTGCTTAGGAATGTGTAATGGACACTTGATGAGGTGGGAAATCGAAGTTGTGTGGAAAATGTGGGTAAAACACATACGTAACCTCGTTCTCTAAAAATCAAGCCGACACCATAGATTTATTAATCCAACGAAATCAAGATCAATCACGACGGGAGTTGTCTCAGAACCATTAGCATAGTATCATATGACTAACGAGGAATTACAACGCCGTTTATATACTGATGCATGGTGAGATGGTAACTTGATTAATCAAGATGGTAGAATGACCTCAAATTATTGCATATTAGAATAGTTAATATCAGCCAACAAGGCTTCTTGCCTTCTCCAATGACACTACTCACACAAAAAGTGCTTCCTAATGTACAAATCAAGGAATACTTGGCCTTAAGATCAATCGTATAATGAGCCCAAAAGAACAGAAGAAAAATAAGAAACTACATATACAAGATGATTTAATTTAGAGGAAATATACTCCCATTTGCTCTCTGTTTTTGTTCAATCAATCCCAGGGGGTACAGTTTGACCAAAGGGAAGAGAAAGAAAACATAGAAGACGGTATGAAGATAATTCGTACTCCTACTGAGAAGTAACTAAGAACAGCATTCAAGACGTATTTTTATATGATTTTTCTTCTTCTCTCCTCTCCCGAGCGTCAAGAGAACGTTCAAGAAGCCTTTTTATCCAACTTGGGGTCATCCACAGCCTTGGGTTTACCATGCAAGATATCGAGCAAATCAGTGCTCTTGCACTTGGGGCATTTGAGGCATACTCCCTTCGAGATCATCACGTACATGAGGCACCGCTGACACCCCACTAGCACCATCGGGGCGACTGCTGAGCTGTTATTGCTAGAGTAGGCGAGTGATGACAACTTGTCCGAGTCCAAGTCCAGCGACAGGCACGAGCTTGAAGTCGGTGACGTGTTTAAGGATTCAGTTGGAGATTCCGTGATCGAGTTTACGGTTGGAGGGGAAAGGTTGAGCTCCAAGTCGAGTTCGGCTCCTCCGCCGCGGGCACGGGAACTCATATTCTCTCTAGCCTTTGTGTGATAAATCTCGCCTGTCTGGCATGTGCACACCCAAAGAAAGCGATTGACTCATGTATATCCAATAGAATTGTAGAAAGATTACTAGTACATGTATGAAGACGGAAATATCCATTGACAACCCACGTGTCAAAAACATTGATCAAATAATTTTACGTGGGGTCTACGTCCATCAAGAGAGATTTTCAACTCGGGCATGTGGGGATGGAGTGGTTTTGATAATTGAATCTTTATGTCTATATCATGATCAAATGGCGATGTTGTAACACATTTTTCTAGGGAGGAGCAAGGTACCAACAAATATCTAATTGCAAAGTATTTTGATTTCAAGTTTATTGATACTAAGCCCTTGCTGGAACAAGTCCATGAATTGCAAGTGATTGTGAATAAGATTCGTGCTCTCAAGATTGATATTCCAGAAGCTTTTCAAGTTGGAGCAATTATTGCGAAATTGCCTCCAAGTTGGAAAGACTATGGAAAAAGGCTGATTCACAAGTCGGAGGACTTTTACCTTGGAGCAAATACATAAACATCTTCGCATTGAGGTTTACATGATAATTCTGTTTTGTACAATTCCAAGGTGAATTTTGTGGATAAAAAAAGGAAACTCTGCCAGAACTTCAAAATAAAAAGCGGGGGGCATAAATTCAAGAGAACACAAAAGAAGCAAAATGGTTGCTGTTTTGTTTGTGGCAAACAGGGACACTACGCCAAGGATTGCATTCACCGCAAGAGCATTTCAAAGGACAAGAACATTCCGGTGGTGAAAGCGGATGCAAATCTGGTTGAAGAAAATTATGTAGCCATGATTTCGAATATGTTTTCGAACATGGAAATTTCTGAAATCAATGATGCGATGGCTATGGTTTCTGAAATTAATTCTACCACTGTCCAATCCGGTTGGTGGATAGATTCTGGAGCAACAGTTCATGTGTGCAAGGACAAGTACATGTTCAAGCAATTTGAAGAGATTGTTGACTCAAATGTTCAAGAGGTCCTGATGGCGAATAATGCTCTTGCAAAGGTTGCTAGAAAAGGCATGGTGGAGATAGACTTCACTTCTGAAAAGAAGATAACTCTTCTTAATGTGTTATTTATACCTGAAATTAGGAAGAACCTAGTTTCTATTGATTTACTTTGTAAAAAGGGGTTTCGGGTTTTATTTGAATCCGATAAGGTTATCCTGCCGAAAAATGGGCTGTTTGTAGGGAAGGGTTATGCCAATGATGGCATGTATCAGCTGAGTATCAATAATAATATTTCTAGTTCTGCTTATATTGTCGAGTTTTCAATTTTATGGCATAGTAGGTTGACACATATAAATTTTCGTTATTTGAAGAATATGAAAAAATTAGACTCGATAAATTTTAATGACGAATTTGATAAATGTGAAATATGTGCTAAGTCAAACTTACTAAGAAGCCATTTCCTAGTGTTAAAAGAAATTCGAATTTATTGGATTTGGTTCATAGTGATATATGTGAATTTAATGGTATGCTAACACGTGGAGGTAAAATGTATTTTATTACCTTTGTGGATGATTGTAGTAGGTTCTTATATGTTTATCTCATGAGATCAAAGAATGAAGCATTTACCATGTTTAAGAAATATAAGGCTGAAGTAGAGAATCAATTAGAAAAGAAAATTAAAGTTCTACGATCAGATAGAGGTGGAGAATATTTCTTAAATGAATTCTCTTCATTTTGTGAAGAACATGGTATTATTCATCAAGCTTCAGCACCATATACTCCACAACAAAATGGTTTAGTTGAAAGGAAAAATAGATCTCTTGGAGAAATGGTTAATTGTATGCTTTCAAATTCAAAGCTACCAATTAATCTTTGGGGAGAAGTATTACTTACTGCATGTTATATTCATAACAGAATACATTCCAAGAAAAATGACATAACCCCGTATGAAATATGGAAAGGTAGAAAGCCAAATTTGTCATATCTTAAAGTGTGGGGGTGCTTGGCATACTACCGAGCTCCAGATCCTAAGAGAACAAAGCTCGGTCCTAGAGCTATCAAAAGTGTTTTCGTTGGATATGCTGAAAATAGTAAAGCTTATAGGCTTCTTGATTTAGAGTCCAATATCATAGTAGAATCGAGAGATGTTGAATTCTTTGAAAATAAATGTTTTACAAGTTCTGAAATTATTGAAAATAATTCAAGATCTATGGAAACTCAAAGTGATTCTCAAGAGAAAGAAATGAATGATTCAAAAGACATGATTGAACCAAGGAGAAGTACTAGAGTTAGGAAAATAAAAGACTTAGGTCCTGATTTTATTACTCATGTTTTTCTTGTTGAAGGAGATGGAGATAATAATGTGGTAAATAAATACCCTTTAGTGTTAAATTTAGAAGATGATCCTAGAAGCTTTGATGGTGCTATGTCTTCTAGAGATGCTTCTTTTTGGAAAGAAGCTGTGAATGATGAAATGGACTCAATTATGTCTAATAATACTTGAGTATTAGTAGATTTACCGAAAGGATCAAAACCTATTGGATGCAAATGGGTTTTTAGAAGAAAATATCATTATGATGGTTCTATTCAAGCTTTTAAAGCTAGGCTTGTAGTTAAGGGATATAGACAAAAAGAATGAATAGATTATTTTGATACATATGCTCCTGTTTCACGTATAACTTCCATTCGAGTTCTTTTTGCTCTAGCTTCCATTTGTGATCTTTGTGTTCATCAAATGGATGTTAAAACTGCTTTCTTAAATGGAGACTTAAATGAGGAGATTTACATGAAACAACCGGAGGGTTTTGTTCTTCCTGGAAATGAAAGAAAAGTATGTAAATTGATTAAGTCTCTTTATGGACTTAAGCAAGCTCCTAAGCAGTGGCATGAAAAAGTTTAATTCGGTCATATTGTCAAATGGTTTCATCAATAATAGTGCCAATAGATATATATACTCTAAATTCACTAAAGACTATGGTGTCTTAGTGTGCTTGTATGTTGATGATATGCTTATCTTTGGAACGAATATGACTGGAGTTAATGAGACTAAGAAGTATCTAACTTCCATGTTTAAAATGAAGGATTTGGGTGAAGTAGATACTATCTTAGGTATTAAAGTTAAGAAAAATAGTGGGGGTTACTCTTTAAGCCAATGTAGTTATGTTGAAAAATTATTAAATAAATTTCAACATCTTGGTTTTAAAGAAATAAGTACTCCATTTGATTCCAGTATTAAATTAAATTATAATACTAGTAGAGCGGTGGCACAACTAGAATATGCAAGTGATGTAGGGTCTTTAATGTATGCGATGCATTGTACTAGACCCGATATTCCTTATTTTGTATGCAAGTTGAGTAGGTATATTAGTAATCCAAGTACAGAACATTGGAGAGCTATTACTAAAATTTTTTGTCATCTTAAGAGAACTAAAAATTTAGGATTGTTCTACAATAATTATCCGGCTGTATTAGAAGGATACACTGATGCTAGTTGGATTACAAGTGTGGGAGATGAGCGTTCCACTTCTGGATGGATCTTCACACTAGCTGGAGGTACTGTATCTTGGGTGAGCAAGAAACAGACATGTATAACTCACTCAACAATGGAATCTGAATTTATTGCGTTGGCGGCAGCTGGGAAAGAGGTTGAATGGATTAGAAATTTGTTGTTGGATATCAAATTATGGCCTAGTCCTATGCCTCCTATTTCTATCCACTGTGATAGTTAGGCCACTTTGGCAAGAGCCTATAGTAGCACCTATAATGGTAAGTCTAGACACATTAGTCTAAGACATGAATATGTGAGACAATTGATTAAATATGGTACCATAACAATTGTCTATGTGAGGTCAAGTAAAAATCTTGCCGATCCTTTGACGAAGGCTTTACCAAGACATATGGTAATAACGACCTCACAAGAAATGGGGCTGAAACCCTTTAATTGAAATCACCAATAATGGTAACCTGACATTTTTCTAGAACATCACTAGTTACAAGATTTAATGGGTAAGAACAAGTTATTGAATGTGATTGTTTGATACTGACATAGCCATGATATGAGAAGTCAGTATTGTCTGTTACGTTTTGTAGGCTGAATTGAATTCTTAATGAAGTATAATACAAGTTTGTAGTGTGTTGATAGTAACAAAAACACATGGTAGATATTTCACCTATATGAGCTTAGAAGTGGTGCCGCTTCTTACGAAAGTGAGGGTTGCTTTCTAGAGAGCTCATGAAATAGAATCAAGCACAAGGCCATAATAGTGCGGAGTAATATAGAACTTCTCGCTGAAACACGAGGTTAGTGTATGTGTGGTATGTCCGGTTCTATTATATAAAAGTACAAGTTTAAAGCCGAGTTACTTGTCACTTTGATAGAGCTTTGAGATGCTTGCACTAAGTAAAGGTTTAACTCGAAAGAGACCTTTATGTATGTATATTAATCTTACTGAAATTTTGGTTGTATGGTTTTTTTTTTTAAAAAAAATTATTTTGAAATCCTTGTTTTACAAACAAAGTGAGGGATTGTTGGAGGTTTGTTTGTTAAAACAAACAGTGTTTTCTTTGTCCCACATAGGAAAAGTGGGAGGGAGTGGGCTAATTTAAAAGTGCGGGTTTTTCTTTATGTACTTAAAGAATGATTGGGTGGGGTTAGACCCCACCATTCGCGCGATTATTTGGCGCACTTAGCACTTTGCACTCCTGCGCGCCCGCGGTTTAATTAACACTAATCCCTTTGTTATTTATTCTAATTTTTTATTTCTTTTTTATTAATTTTTTAGTAAACTCAAAGGTTGTCTTTTATTTTGAGAATTTCGAAAATAAAATATATAAAATGAAAATTCGAAATAAAAAAAAGATTAATTAATTAATTAATTATTATGAATTTTGTTTGTGTCTTTTCAAGACAACCCTTGGAAAATTACTTATTCAGCTTTAAGTTTCCCGAAGGGTTGCAATTGTTCGTTTTTTCGACTTCTTCTGAAGAGTCACATTTATTTATCCGAAAAATTTTCTAAAGACGTGTTTGTTCGCAATTTTCACGAAGAGTTGCAAGACTGTTTCATATATATACTTGTCATTTTTCGGAAAGAATAAGTGTGGTCATTTTCGAGTCTTCTTTATGAAAAAACAGCAGCCAATTTTTCGATTGTTTCTTAGAGAGACCCTGGAGAAATACTAGAATTGCTATCTAGTATTCTCATCCGAGACTTTGTTGTATCCTGGAGGATTTTTGCCGGTGACCATTAGCAATGTTGTGGGGCAAATAAATCCTTAAAGCAAGTGATATCACGCCTCAAAGTCCGAGTTGTTTTACTTGATCCGATTTCATTGTTGAACCCATTTCGAAGCACCATATTTTTCCAACAAGAATATAGTATCATTTTCCAATTATGCATGCCAGTCTTCTGATTTCTTATGCATATATATAAATTACGTGGAGGGATATGGGTCACGAATCCAATGAACTCGAGATGAAATCATGAGATTTTGGTCAATCCCATGGATAAAATGCCCGTTCTCCCTTGCTACGTTGGTCGGACACACTCTTAAGCCTCAAATTCGAAACTTATAACTAGAGCATCTAGAGGTAAACTTGCTTGCATTATGGTAAATATATTTATGTCCCGTGAAATTGTACTTGTGAAATGATCATCATTCTCTACTGCTCAAGTGTCTTGAGTACATTTTCTTTCTAGTAATGACTTGTAAAAACAATGAATTGAGATCCTTTACCCTCAGAAAATAAACTAACTCCTTCATAAATGACATATCGGCAAAGAAAACAAGTCAAAGGACAAAGTTTGGTCGACGTCGCCAAGTTAGCTTCACTCACTAAGAACCTTAACCCCTCGCTCCCATTTCCTCCTTCCGATAGGAGTTGCTCATCTCTGCTAATGTCTCTTTCCCTTCTCCAAACTTGCATTTTGTCGAATTTATCATGTGTCAATTTCCATTTTAGCATGTATCGCAATGCAAGGTAGAGTATAACCTTTTTCTTGAAAGTTACTTTCTAGGAATTGAGGTTACAAGCTATACGTAAGTCTCCATTCTTCATCTATTAATCTTGTTGGAAATTGAGTTTATAATTTGCAATTTATATCAAAGGACAACATAAACATGTCCAATTCGACTTTGAAAACTACGTGATGATCATTGGCATTAAATTAATCACATAATCATCATGATTAATCGAGAGAAATTGACCATGTCCAGGGATCTCCTTTCCTCGGATTCTCTCTCTTGGCGGTTATTGACGGCCGGTTCCCAACCGGTCCACCGCAGGAATACGTCAATTACTTTTTCTTTTGGCTCTTATCCCAATCTTTATTGTAATTCCTTTTTTTTTTCTTTTTTGGACTTTTGGATTTGGGTGGGAGTGGGACCGCGAAAGTGCAAAATTAATTATTAAAGTAGAAATGGTATAATAGTCAATTTAACCGCCGTTACCTTACCGTGCCTTCACTTATGAGAAAGAAGACGCGATGACCTGGATTCAATACGTCATTTTGGGGAGATGCGAGTGTTTGGAGGGCGGCTGAGCAACTTCATAAGTTTGGTTTTTTTGGTTCCTTTTTTTTTTTTTTTTTGGTTCTATGTATTTGTCTTTTTTCTTTTCTCGTATGTCATCGAGAGAAAATTAATTGTCTAATTAATAGGTAGGGAGGTTTCAAATTACCTAAATTTCGAAATTAATCGTATGCCCATCATGATTTTTTTTTTCATTCAAAAGATCGTTGTTGTGCGTAGAGGTGTCAAAATGAGTCATTGACCCATTTTTAGACTCACATTTTATTTAAATGGGTTGTATATGGGTCAGAGACTTTTAAAAATCCAACTAAAAATGGGTCAAAAAAAATGAGAACCATAAATTCTCGAAGCACCTGTTTCTCTTGCTCCTTCTCCTTCATCTTCAACTCCTCCAGAATTCCATGTTTCCAATGCTTCTAAGATAGATTATCTTTATGAAGTCTCTTTTAGTGATGAAACCAAGATTTCTGAAACCCAACTTCCTCTCATGAACCCTTACTCCGCTTTTGCCAAACCCAACTCATCATTTTCACCCATCCGCTCCATCCGCCAGCTTATTCACCAAACCCCAAAGCAAGTAAAGGAGTACGTCCAGTCCTCCAAATTCGACCAGCATCCCATTTTTGCTACTGAAAAAAGTACTTTGTTACTCTTCAAATCCCTCCAGAGTTCCCCAGACAATGGGCTCAACAGGGATATACTCATGTCCATTATGGCGCTGTCCTTTCATGGTCGTAAAGGTTTGCCAGTTGTGGCAAGAATAGCATTGTTGGATACCAAGTTTTTACAATACCAGCATGCTTGCATCGGTACTGTCCAAACCACTTTAAATGCCGGAACAATCTTTGTGACTCTGTACCCAAACTTCAACATCGCTCTTTCAGACCCTCAACTGCTCTCTTTTCTAAAAGTTCAAGTTCAGCTCATTAGAGCTCCTCAAACTGCTGACTCCGTAGCTGTAACACTACATTACCAGATGGTCTATCGAGTGCAGAACCATGCCCTTGATCTCAACTTCAATAATGGTAATGAAGATGTTTTTTTGTTTTTTTATCTCTATGCAAAATGACCAGGCATCCTATATCCATGTTCCTAGATAGATCCCGAATGATACGTTGGCCAAGCTCCTTCCAGAGACTTGGATTACCAATTACGAAAAGCTACATCAACATAACAAGCCTTTCCAGTCCACAGACTCTGAGTTCGTCCGGAAAAAAGATGGAACTGTTTCCATCAAATTTGGCAAGAAAAAGGAAGAAAGTCCTTCTATCTTCCAGACCCTCTTCATGATCGAACCATGTGCTCCTCAGACAATTTCCGAGCCAGATCCAAAAAAGCTTGTTCGACACTTCAATAGTGATGGACATCCTGTCCATTACTACAAAGACAACTATGGTCATTGTTTTTGGGATCCTTTTTGCCAATGTTCCTATTGTACAAATTCCCCTGACGAGGTAGATCCTTTTGCAAAACCTCCACCTCGAAGGAAAAGGCCAAAGGATAAGGTGTACCAAAGGTACTTAAACGAAGATCCATCCGTTGATACTTTTGGTGAGTGTGATAAATACCAGTTCATGGTTTTTTATGCACCACCTCCACCACCAGAGTACAATACTACATCCTAAGCTTCACCAGATCTACCAAGATCACCCCCACCATCTCCTCCTCAGAAAAAACAAGCTCTCTCCCCGTTTTATAAGCCAATCTTAAAATGGGCTAAGAAGCATTCTTACCCACTCGAAGCCCCAGCAGAAACACCACCCACTTCTTCCATTGCTATGTTCTAGGATACTGACTTTCCCCCTCTTGTCAGAGAAAGTTCTAAACTTTCGTTTCTTGCTCTAGAAGAATTCATTGATCCACAAGGCAGATATCACCATGTTCCTAAGATAGCTGCCCTAATTGATGTGGATGAGCATGGAAGGCAGAAAAGAACTCTTGCTGCTGAAGCTGTTCTAAATTGGCAATCAAAGACTCTGTTAGCACAAAACAATGCCTTTAAGGCAATTGATTCCAAGATTGGAAGTGTGCAACAAGATCTCTGAAAGTATGATGAAACCACCAAGAAAATGATTTCTGAATTCCAGAAGAGGCTAAATGCCTTGGAATCAGGACAGCATCTAGGGTATTATCATCTAGAGAGCTCAAAGCCAGAGATAGAAAAACTCGAGGCAAATTTAACTCCTTGAAGAAGGAAGGTTCAAACCTTTTGATCATTTTGCAATACCAGTCAGAACTGGGTATTTGCCTCCACCACCCCAGGCGTCCATTTTTGCTACCATCCCAGAAGATTCTTTCAGAAAAGAACCAAATATGGCAGAGTTGCGAGATCGTATCAAAAAGTTACAGAAAAACAAAGGAAAAGAAAAGATGCCTACACAATGAAGTTTGGTTGTTATAAGAGAAAAGCTAGATCAGATGATGTTATACAATCCATTAGAATCTTTTCTAAAGGATTTGGGTACTCAGGAAACTAATCCTGATATCCAACAGTCTGATCCTGCCATTCCGGAAAATCCAATTTTGTTCCCAGCTGAACAAAATTCTCCTAGCATCTTTAATACTGAATCAGAATCAGTATCCCTTTCGTCCTCTTCATCTTTCTCAATTCCTACTAGTGATTCCCTCCCTATTGAGCCAATCGCTTCATCAATATTCATGGTTGATCCTCCAGATTATGAGATGGAATCAAACTATTCTGAACCAGAAAATGTTCAGACAGACAATCCCAGAAGACATGTGTCCATGGCATCAAAACAGTTTTTCACCATTGATGATATTCCTTATCACAAATGGCCTAAAAGACTTGAGGAATTTCATACTTGGTTGAATACTCAGTCCATCACTAACCATGATATGAATGATGTCCTTTACAACTCTGTTACGAAGTTCTCAGGAAGCCTCAAGCTTTGGTGGAAATCAGTTTCAGAACAAGATCAAATTCACTTTCTGATGTCACCTGATTTCAGCCATGCCATCACCATCTTATATCATGTCTTTGTGGGAAAACCCACTGACCTCATAGAGATGAAAAGAAGATAATTTTTTGAAAGGAAATGTTGCTTCAGCTTTTCTATCAGATTGGAGCCGATCCAAATCTGAAACATGTTCTCCTGACTTCCATCCCTAAAGAATTATCCCAGATGGTTGAAAGATCTTTCTTTGGAAGACAAAGGAGAATACAAGATATTCCCTTGGAAGAAATACAACAAGAAATCCATTTATGCCTTGAAGAATTGTGCTTAAAGCGCCAGATGGTCCGTACTTACATCACAGATGACAGAAGTCTCGAGACAGCTTGCTCTCACCAGAAGTTAAAAAACAAGTGTTCAAAGCAAGATCGTGATGGTACTTGTGGTAAGTTTTCTCGGAAGAAGAAACACTTCAAGAAGTTCTGGATGAAGAAGTCCAAACATCGCCCCAAAAACTTCCGGAAAAAGAAGAAATGGCGATACCTACGCAAAAGGAATGATCGCACAGGGCATAAGAAATCAAACCGTTGCTTCATCTACAACCAGAAAGGACATTTTTCCAAAGACTGTCCTCAAGCGAGAAAAGGTCAGAATCATCTAATTCACGACATTGAGAATGAAACAGGTATTTATCTTGAAAATGATGATATTGAATCCTTATTCTTTGCTGATAAAGAACCATCTGAACAAACTCTTTATGTCATTCCCTCTTACCAAACCTCTAGTGAAACTGAGTCAGACTCAGAGTCTGAAGACATATTTCACATATCCCCCACATCTCCAGAACCAAGCCTTGACATATTTTAAAGTCAAACTCACTGTCCCTATTTCCCTGTAAAAATCCTCACTTCAAAGTTTGCCAAACCAATCACTGTTATTGCTCTCATTAATACCGGAGCAAGTTGTTCAATACTAGACACCAAAGTTCTTCCTGAAGAATATTGGACTCCTTATGTCCGATATTTCAATTCTGCTTGAGGAGACACTTTCTCCACAAATGTCAGAACCACTCGGGTAACTGTTCAGTTCTTTCTTCAATATTCCATAACCACAAAGATTTTTGGATCAAATCTCCCCAATAGACGTCATGACTCAAATCTCTCAGCTCCGTATCAGTCCTGGAAAAGGTCTTAGGTATAAAGACCAATTCTCTGAGTTCGTCAATATCCAGACTCTTTTCCATTCAGATGAGTCTATTAGATCCAATCATGCAAAAGTTGTTAGAATCTTGTTCGGAACCCCATGCGGAATTTGCTCAGAAGTGTTCCCATTCTTTATGGAAAAATCCAAAGTTCTTTGTTCGCCTTCCTTTTAAGAAGAATGAAGATATAAATCCAACCAAGGTGAGTCACATGGGAATGAAGCCAGAACATCTGGCTTTAGCTCAAAGGGAATGCTCAGAATTATTGTAACAGGGCCTTATTGAAATCTCTGATTCTCAATGGGCCTGCGAAGCCTTTTATGTCAATAAGCGTGTTGAGCAAAACAGGGGAAAAATGAGACTGGTAATCAACTATCAACCTCTCAACCTTTTTCTCCTAGATGATAAATTCTCTTTACCATCCAGAGACTCTCTCTTTGCTGGTCTAACCAAGGCCCATATCTATTCCAAATTCGACCTCAAAGCCAGATTTGGCAATTGGGCATCCATCCTGAAGACAGATCCAAGATAGGATTATGTATCCCAAACCAGCATTTCCAATGGAAAGTTCTTCCTTTTGGCTTAAAGGTAGCACCATCCCTTTTCCAAAAGGCCATGTGCCGTATTTTCCAACCAATCTTGTCAAGTGCAGCCGTATACATTGACGACATTCTGCTCTACAGTCGTGACGAGCGGTCACACTGTCAGCTCATTGAGCAATTTGTAGAAATTGTCAAAAAGCATGGCATTATGCTTTCTCAAAGAAAAATGAACATTGCCCAAATAGAGATTGAATTTATTGGTATGCACCTCAACAAAGGTACGTACTACCCAGGGCCACATATTGCTTAAGAATTATTGAAGTTTCCTGAAGATAACTTCACTACAAAACAAGTTCAGCAATTTCTTGGGATAATCAATTATCTCAGGGATTTTGTCCCAAACATTGCAAAGCTCCTGATTCCTTTGCAATCCATATTGAAAAAGAATATCCTACCTTGGGGAAAAACTCATACCAAAGCAGTCGCTGAGCTTAAGGAGATTATGCAGAATCTCCCACCATTGCAAATACCATCAACAAGAAAAAGAATTCTTCAAATTGACGCCAGTGATGAATACTGGGCAGCCATCCTATTCGAAGAAATTGATGGTAAGAGACACCTTTGTGCTCATAAAAGTGGAAAGTTTTCTCCAGCTGAAATGCATTACCACTCCACTTTCAAAGAAATCCTAGCAGTAAAAAATGGAATCAAAAAGTTTGAGTTTCATCTCATTGGCCATCACTTCCTAGTAGAATTAGACATGGCATATTTCCCTCAGATGACCAAGTTTAAATAGAAACAGATTCCAAATTCCCAACTGCTTCGATGGGCTGAATGGTTTTCAAAATACTCTTTTGAAACCAAACATATTCCTGGAAAGAAGAATGTGCTTGCTGACTTTTTGTCAAGACCAAAAGCACCAGCCGAAATCAACATGTACATTAAGAGGCCTGCTTTCTATATGCTCAATCATGGAGTGAAATACAAGATTGAGAAGATCAAAGATTTGCAAAGTTGGAAATATCCCCAGGAGATTATTCAGCAAATCTAGAATGATAGCTTCGCTGAGAACTTGGAGAATCTCATGTGACAATGCTACACAGATCTGTTCAGATTTAATGGAGGTTCGATTCTTTATCCTTTTGGGTTAAATTCGAATTATCCATTTATTCATCCTCTCATCTGGAAGGAAGATGATTTCCCAGATCAACTCAAAACGTTATTATGGTACTTAACCAATAAGTACTTAATAGCCATTGAAATTCCAACCAGAAGATTCATTGCCAACCTCACCAGGATATTTTTACTCGGAAGAAATGTTGAGAAAGAAAGTGATAAGAATCTCTTAGACTTTCTTAATTGGTTCCACCATCCTACTCACTTGAAACATCTCTTGGAAAAAGAACTGAGAACCATCACCCCAAGTCCTGAAGTCCATACCATCCTATTTTTCCAACGTCCATGGTATTTTTTTCACAAATAATAGCCACATCATTAATGCCTCACAGGAAATAGGAACCACATCCTATAAACCTCACTTGGACAGCCGAGAAGCTCGGATTCACAAATCTTATCCAGGATCTGTTAGATCTTGTGAACACCAGTATCGAGAACTCCAGAGAATTCTGTGCCAGGAGAACAAAACCATTCCTGAAAATGTTTGGAATCACAATGTACCTGCCAAATGGGACGACTATGACCTAGCACCAGAAGCTAAGGAAGCACTCAGACAATGCAGACAAGCAGAATCATCCCAAGATCATGAAATGACGGGTGCAGATGACATTGTCCAATCCACTCAAGACCCCTATGCACGCTTTGGAGGTCCTCTTTCCCAGAATCCTTACGATCTAGGACCTTCGTCCTTATCCCAAAGCATGGACACATCCTTTTATGCACAGCCATCCAATTGCCCTCAGCCAAGCATTCCTGCCGACACTGCAATACATGACAATACAGATTGAGCTCGAGAAGAAGCATCCTACTGGGCTCATGAAGAAGCATCCTCATCAAGGCAGCTCAACCAGATTCTCTCACCAAAAGACCTTGAGGCACTTGAGCAAAAATACGATTAACATTGCCTAGCAACAGTACATAGCTCGAATGACTCTGACGATGACTACAACGCTCGTGATGGACGAGACCATTGAGTCCGTACATTTTCACTGTAGCAAATCAATGTTCACTTTTACTGTAGCACTAGGCTAGGGAAAGTACTGTTCACAGTACAATTACTGTTCATAGTGTGCAAATAATTCCCCCCGAAAGTTTCTGGTGCCTCTGTTTGTATCTGGACCCCTGAGCTTGGTCCTTGTTTTGTGGCTTTGTGACCTCTTATCGTCTATAAAAGGCGAGGAGGGTGTAATGTGTTGGGCAGAGTCCCTTGAAGTAAAGTGTGTGCTTTGTGAAAAACCTCTCCATGGCTTTCTAAATTTCTCTTCTTCTCTAGCCTGGTAGGATCCTCCAAGAAATGCAGCTTAGGTAGATTAGAAACGTTTCAATCCTGAAATCTTTGAGTGTCTCTAGGCTTTGAACTAAAGGGTTGAGTGGTTTTCTGCTAAAAGGCTGTCCCTGAAGGGTTTGAACGGGAGTTGTTCATCCACTGTGGGATGCATACCTGCAGGAAATTTACTCTCCTTCCCTGATTCTAAGTCTAGGTCCATTATGAGTTGGAACTTGTGACCCATTTTCGACCCTTTAAAACATTAAGTGGGTTAAAACCTTAGAATTCATTTCTAAATTTTCAACCCAAGCCCCACACATTCTTTCCCTCAAAATGTTTTTTTTTTAAATAAAAAGTTGAAATTATAATTATTTTTCATATTTCAATTTTCTTTTATTTGCTTTTTTCCTTTTCTTTTTTCTTTCTTTTTCCTCATTGCTTAGTTGGTGGCTGGCACGATGACGGTCGATGATAGGCCAGGCGAGGCTCAAGCTTGCCAAGCACGCGAGCTCGTGGTCACCCACAATTGGCAAGGCTCGAGCCTCGCTAATCTAGCGAGCCTCGAGCTCGCCGGCGTCAGGTGGGGCCTTGGTCTCGCCAGATCTATGAGATCGAGCCTCTCCCGATGTTACAATTTTTTTAGCAATACTTTTTTTAAATAAAAAAAATCATAAAAATGAGCTTTTTTAAGTTTAGTTAAAGATTTTTCATATTACAGTTTTCAAATACTATTGTATGTTCATTTCAAACAAGAGAAGCATGTGCATGGTCCAATTCTTTATAAATATTTCAATTTACAGGTTTTTTTTATTTTTTTAATTTAATTTGAAGTTTTAATCCTATTAATATATAGTAGGTGTGAGTTTTCCTAGAATATTAATAGATTTTAGCAATATGGATTGGGTCGGGTATGGGTCACTAGATTTATATTACATGAATATGGGTTAAAACGAATTAAATGAGTCAAATATAAGTCGACCCAATTTCGACCTGATCCAAACTTGACCCGAACCACCCATTTGACAAGTCTAGTTGTGGACGTGTCTAATGGTGTGGCCCTGTGCAAGTGTGCAAGGGGCCCACACTATCGAGGTTGGGGCTTTAGTCTCACATTGGGTATGCATGTGTGTCCATGTGTGAGTATTTAGAATGGTGGAAAGGAGATTCGAGCAACACCTATATTTGCTTTGTCCAAAGAAAGAAGCTTTCCAAGAGTTTTACAAAAAGACAATTGAATTTAGAGAGGAGTTGTTGGGAAAATTATCAAAAAAGTCCTAAACCCATTCTATATCAACCATTTCAGTCTTAAACATTTTAATAGTGTTAACTTAATTATAAACTTTATGATAATTTACTAACTTAGTCCTAAGCATTTTGAAAACTTGTCAAAGTAGACCTTTAAGCTATTTTTTCAAATAATAAGTTTAAAAATAAATTGACAAGTTTCCAAAAGATTTAGAGCTAAATTGATAAATCAAAAGGTTTATGACCAAACTGGTAAATTGTTAAAATTTTTTAGATTAAATTAGCACGATTGAAATGTTTAGGGGTCGGCTACCATACAATAAGTTTAGGACTTTTTTGGCAATTATCTCAAAGTTATTCAATTGCTTAGAGACACCAAGACTTCATCCGATTCCTCTCTCTGCTTTTTGTTTTTTTTTTTTTTTGCGCGGTATTGCACATTAATTGTCAAATTTACTCCCTCCGGCCGAAAAATTTAATTAACAGTAAGAGGGGAATTAAAATATTAGGGTTTGCTTGACTCGGTTGGATGACTGCTTAAGGGGTCAGCGAGGTCATCCTCTTATTTGTCACGGTTCTTTTTTATTGCCTTCGTGCTATTTGTTCACAGCATGCATATGCAACCACGAGCATTGGTCAGATCTATAGAAGCTTCCTCCTGTCTCGAATAAATCGCATCTGTACGTCACATCTTTGACACGGACATTCAATTAAAATGAAAGGGAGAATTGACAAAGGAAAACGAGAGGGAAATGAAGAAGGGAAATTGGAAAACTAATCACAGTTATCAACATATTGCAGTATAGTTAGGGCAATGTAAAATTAATACATTACTCACCCTCTATATTTAATTTGGTTTTTGAACTTTAATTCTATTTAAATTTTGATTCTTGTACCCTCAAGTAGAATCGATTTAATCATTCTAGTTAATTTGTTTGATTACTCATTAGTTGATGGGAATCTACGTATCATTTACCGAGTTGCAATGGGGGGTTGTGGACCCTTGCTCAGTTGGCAAGGCAAGTGTTCTTCCATTGTTGTCGCGCCAATATTTGTTGATACCGTGTAAGGGTTGACTTACAATTGCTCTTTGGCTATCTGAGGGCTGGCTTCCCCGGTTGAAACCCTGGCGAGGGTTGCCAGCTCGTGGGTGGAGGGATGGCTTGTTCCTCCCCCCGCCTCCTCTCTTTCTTTCACTTCATTTTTTCTATTAAATTCTTTAAATTTTTCTGATGGTGCTGAACTGAGTTTTTTAACATGACCAAATGGATCAGAACTAATATTGCTTACATTATAAGATTTCAAGGGCTAAATAAAATTGAAGTTAAAAAACCAAATTGAATATCAATGACGCTGAGCTCTTGAATTTCTCCAATAATTAGTAGTATATATGGTCAACATCTCTGGCTATAAGCCAATGTAGTGGTTAAGTTAGGCTGACGATTTGATTAACAAATCAACAATGATTTTTCTTTAAAAAAGAATTTTTTAATGAAAGTTCGTACACGTTTTACTTTTCCTTTCCCGTAACCAATCCTCATCGATTGAGCTAAAAGGGGAGTCGTTCCACAAGTTCGTTCGGACAAGGTTCGAAGTGATTAAGAGGGTTCTGTAGTCATTGGTCAAGCATAAGACAACTAAGAAAAAAAATGAATTTGAGAGAGACCAATTCAAAATCAACATTAATGACGTCACCTGAATAAGTCAAAACCGTGAAATTGATAAATTGAGGTAGCTGGGTTTCACATTCAACCACTTGATTCCATATAATGACGGGTCGACGTGACGAGGAAATTTTATCTATTCATATAGTCATTATTTCTTGATTTTGGAATTTGTAGTTTTTGTGGTAACCGTGTTGAGTACTGTCCAACAAATCATTTATCATTATTTCGTTTGGTCACGTAGTCATGCGAATTAGCACACGTTTTAACATGATTATGTAGGCTGTCCCTTAACTACAGAGCGGAGATATAGACATAGTTAACTTAAGTTCTGTTTGTTTCACGAAGAATGTAACCTTTTTAGAAAATGTTTTTCAAGAAGTCAATTTCTAGGAAAATTATAATATTTTTTTATGTTCGGATGAAACTTGAAAATGAATTAAAAAAAATATTTTTTGCTATTCAATAAGAAAAATCTTCCTTCATGCAATCCTTTCGATAATTTTTTTTTTAGTTTTTTAATTGAATTTTTAATTTTTCTTTTCTTTTTCTTCTTTGACTGGCGAGGCTCTAGCTTGCCAAATATCAGAAAGGTCAAGCCTTACCTAATTCAGCAAAGTTGAGCTCGGGCCTCGCCAAATCTAGCGAGTTGAGCGATTCTTGAGCCTAGCAACCTCAGGCAAGGCTCGAGCCTCCACCAACCCATTGCTCGAGCCTCACCAGATTCAATGAGGCTCGAGCTTGCGACTACCCAACGAAAAAGAAAAAGAAAAAGGATAATTAAAAAATATTTTTAAAAAATAAAAAATAAAAATAAAAGGAAAATGTGTTCGGTGAAAGAAAGTGAGATGAAAGAAGAAATGAAAAATGTTTTCCTAAACTTGAAAGGTAGAAAACATTTTCCTCTATTGAAGAATACTTTTTTTCATTGATAAAAAGATGTTTTTCTCGATCAATTCATTTTTCGTGAATATATAGGAAAATTCAGAAAATATTTTTTTAAAAGTCATTTTTCGCGAAACGAATGGAAGTTTAGAGAGTGAAAATTGTTTTCATATCACCTCGGGCGGTCAATCTCTCTCTCAATCGAATATATAGGGAGACAGGCCCATCAATTTGAGAATAGAGGCCCTAATCATTGTCTCAAGCGCACGACGCAGGCTTTCCGTGGACCGCTCATATCATTTGCTCGTGATCGTGATGATTGAGAAAACAACCATCGAATGGAAGTTTAGTGAGTGAAAATTGTTTTAATATCACCTCGGGCGGTCAACTTCTCTCTCAATCGAATGGATAGGGAGAC
Organism: Eucalyptus camaldulensis; assembly: GCA_019915185.1. Lineage (NCBI taxonomy): Eukaryota > Viridiplantae > Streptophyta > Magnoliopsida > Myrtales > Myrtaceae > Eucalyptus > Eucalyptus camaldulensis. Next base: position 21,241,831 of record JAHSVA010000005.1, read on the forward strand.
AGGCCCATCAATTTGAGGATAGAGGCCCTAATCATTCTCTCAAGCGCACGACGCAGGCTTTCCGTGGACCGCTCATATCATTTGCCCGTGACCGTGATGATTGAGACAACAGCCATCGCCCCCACTATTCCAGTTTCACGCTTCATCGACAAAATGATCACCTCTCTCTCTCTCTCTCTCTCTCTCTTTCTCTCTCTCCCCCCGACGTTTCTTTTCCTCCGCTTGATTTGGATTTCTTGGACATAAGATTCATGTTTATCATGTCTTGTATTGCTTAGGAATGTGTCATGGACACTTGATAAGGTGGGAAATCGAAGTTGTGTGTGACATGTGGGTAAAACACATACATAACCTTGCTCTCTAAAAATCAAGCTGAAGCCATAGATTTATTAATCCAACGAAACCAAGATCAATCACAATGGGAGTTGTCTCAGAACCATTACCACAGTATCATATGACTACCGAGGAATTACAACACCGTCTATATACTGATGCATGGTGAGATGGTAACTTGATTAATCAAGATAGTAGCATGACCTCAAATTATTGCATATTAGAATAGTTAATATCAGCCAACAAGGCTTCTTGCCTTCTCCAATGACACTACTCACACAAACAGTGCTTCCTAATAAAAATTTACATGTACAAATCAAGGAATACTTGGCCTTGAGATCAATCATATAATGAGCCCAAAAGAACAGAAGAAAAATAAGAAACTATATATACAAGATGATTTAATTTAGAGGAAACATACTCCCATTTGCTCTGTTTTTGTTCAATCGATCCCAGGGCGTACAGTTTGACCAAAGGGAAGAGAAAGAAAACATAGAAGACGGTATGAAGATCATTCATACTCCTACTGAGAAGTAACTAAGAACAGCATTCAAGACGTATTTTTATATAATTTTTCTTCTTCTCTCCTCTCCTGAGCGTCAAGAGAACGTTCAAGAAGCCTTTTTATCCGACTTGGGGTCATCCACAGCCTTGGGTTTACCATGCAAGATATCGAGCAAAACAGTGCTCTTGCACTTGGGGCATTTAAGGCATACTTCCTTCGAGATCATCACGTACATGAGGCACCGCTGACACCCCACTAGCATCATCGGGGTGACTGCTGAGCTGTTATTGCTAGAGTAGGCGAGTGATGACAACTTGTCAGAGTCCAAGTCCAGCGACAGGCACGATCTTGAAGTCGGTGACGTGGTTAAGGATTCAGTTGGAGATTCCGTGATCGAGTTTACGGTTGGAGGGGAAAGGTTGAGCTCCAAGTCGAGTTCGGCTCCTCCACCGCGGGCACGGGAACTCATATTCTCTCTAGCCTTTGTGTGATAAATCTCACCTGTCTGGCATGTGCATACCCAAAGAAAGCGATTGACTCATGTATATCCAATACAATTGTAGAAAGATTACTAGTACATGTATGAAGACGGAATTATCCATTGACAACCCACGTATCAAAAACATTGATCTAATAATGATTTTACGTGGGGTCTACGTCCATCAAGAGAGATTTTCAACTTGGGCACGTGGGGATGGACTAGTTTTGATAATTGAATCTTTATGTTTATATCATGATGTTCTAACAATTTTTTTTAGGGAAAAGTGTCAAAAAAATCATAAACATATTGCATTAGTGCCAATTTACTCATAAACATTTTAATGGTGCTAATTCAGTTCTAAAATTTTTAACGGTGCCAATTTACTCCTAAACCTTTTTAAAATAGTGTTGATTCAGTCATTTTGGCTAATTTTGGCTTGACATTGCTAATGTGGACACCGGACAACTTATGTGGTATCCCAAGTGCTAACATTGACAATTTTTAATAATGTTTTAATACTTTTTTAAATAATTTTTTTTCTTTTTTTCTCTTTCCTTTCTTCTTCCCTTAAGTAGTGGTTGGCCACTGCCACAAGCGATGGCCAAGCAGGTTGGCCCGCTCGGTCGAGCCCCGACAAGGGCTCCTCTCTCTAGATTTGGCCTGGCGAGGTCGACTATCGCCAAGGCTCGGCCACACCATGGCCAGACGAGGCCAGCCACCCAGCCATGGCTAGTGGCTAGCAACCCTAAGGGAAGAAGAAAGGAAGGAGAGAGAAAAAAATAAAAAAATAAAATAGAAAAATAGAAAAATAATAAAAATAAGATATTATTAAAATATTATTAAAAATTGTCCATACCAGCACTGGAGGTGGCGCCACATAAGCTGGCCAGCATCCACATCAGTAATATTTAGCCAAAATTAGTTAGAATGATTGAATTGGCACAAAATCAAAAGATTTAGGACTAAACTAGTACTAGTTCAAAAAGTTTTTTTTTTTTTTTTGGTGAAGGTACTAGTTCAAAAAAGTTAATGGCTAAATTCAGTCATTAAAATATTTATGACTGAATTAGCATCAAGCCAATAAGTTTAGGAATGAATTGATACCATTAAAATGTTTAGAACTTTCCTGACACTTTTTTCCAATTTTTCTACCGTAAAAGTAGACATAATAAGAAACGTAAAGCAGGAAGTAGCAAAGAAACAACTTGTAATGGGCTAGGGGATGGTGCTATACCTTGAGATCAAGGAACTTTTGCTGGCCTAGAGGGAGAGGAGATGGCTCTTCTAGTTTATCATGCAGGATATCATGAGTGATCGGCAAGGGTTTCTTGATGCCGATTAAGATGAGGCCAGTGTATGAATTGCCTATACTCAGAATCACACCATGGACTTCATGGTTTTGGTGACTGAACTGAACATTTGTAGTCATTTTATACAAGAGAAGTGAGGAAGGAGAGAGCTCGTCTCTTTAAAATGCTAGAGAGAGAGAGAGAGAGAGAGAGAGAGAGAGAGAGAGAGAGAGGGAGGGAGGGAGAGAGAGGAACAAGGAAGTGAAGGAAGATGGCTTTATTCATTGCATGATTCAGCAGTGTGTGCGTGCCTACAGTAGAGAACCAAAGTTTCCACAACCAAACATTATTAGTAAAAGTCCAATACTGCCTAAAACTCCGATGCAAGTCTCACGGGTCAACAGTTCCTTGACTCCGGAATAACCGGTGTTGCTTCTGGTGAGTGGAATACACCAAGTCAGCCTTCCTTTTATAGCTGTTTGAGAAAACAATATGGCAAATAGCTTTCTTTTACAAGATAGTACCGCGTTCAGCTGCTTGGGCATCTAGTTCATCGAGCGAAACAGCGGATCACTTTAAGCTCAACAACTGGTTTTGACCTACCATAGCCTTATCAGGAGACGAAATTAGCTCCCAATTAGTTTGTGCGTAGGAGACCAACCCTGCCTTTAGAGCTTCTAAGTAATATAATCCTTCTATTCTAGAACTCTTAGCACCAATCGTCTTAACGCTACTCTCACGGGCCAGTTGTATCTATTCCCTCTACATCACTCATTGTTCACTCAATAACCCCAAGCTCCACTCACAAGGGTCCATAAGTACAGGAGAATCACGGATCGTGACATTCTCCCCTACTCAATTCCTCAATGCCCTTGTTGCGGACTGATTTGTCACTTCCCTATGTTCCCTTATCCATCGATGCCACTTCTAAGGAATTACATAGATGACAACACTCGCCCAATAATAGGCCACCCCAGTCTAATGGTTGCTTTCCCGATCAAAGCCATTCACGAATCTCTAGTCACTTGTGTTCCCTGACAAGTGCGGCACCCATGGCCAATTGTGGCTCCTTTAGCAGCACTTTCTTTCGCCTACTAAGCTCCTCCTAATCTCCGCAAGCCAACAGAGGGTACTCTCCTTGTTGGAAACATGATAACATACTTCCTCTTGAGATTCACCAATTGACCTAGAAACGTTATCCTATTAGTGAGCAATTCGGTTCTTTCTTATTTCCTCAATGCCATCCCAAAAGCTAGATGAGAGCTTCACATTGTCCAAGCCCTCCTGGCCTCGATGATCACTTTCCGCCTCACAAGACTAGAAGACCATAGGTTCCACCTGAATCACCCGCCTATTATAGGGATCCTACTCTGATGCCATTTGTCATAAGTTGACAGTTCCTTGGCCGCGGAATAACATGTGCGATGCCTAGTGAGCGGAATATACTAGGCCAACCTTCCTTTCATAGTTGTTCCAAAGAATAATACAACGAGTAGCTTCCTTTTATGAGATCGTACCACGCTCAATTGAGTTTGGGCGTCTAGTCCATCGAGCAAAACAATAGATCACTTTAAGCTCAACAACTAATTTTTGCCTACCATGGCCTCATCAGGAGAGCGGCATCAGCTCTCAACCAATTTGTGCACAGGAGGCCAACCTCGCTTTTAAAGCTTCTAAGTAATATAATATTTTTATCCTAGAACTCTTAACACCAACTGTCATGATGCTACTTCCACGAACTTGTTATATTTATCCCCTCTGAATCACTCACTCTTCACTTAATAATCCCAAGCTTCACTCACAAGGGTTGATAAGTACGGAAGAATCACGAACCGTGACACAGGGCACCAAAAGAACTTTTAATGGTGTAATAGCCTAAACTAATATAAAAATCCACGAAATAAGTCTGCCTGACTCTTTATCCTTTGGCTTCTTGTTTTTCTTTTTCCCTTATCATCGCAGGAACATTGGAATTCTAATGTTCTAGTAAAATATCATGTGTTCATCATCAACAAAATTTAGGTATACGCTTGAATCTTTCCGTGGGAATTTGCTATGGAGTACATATAGCATATGGTCTTGTCATTAGTTTGTTTATGTCTCTATATACAGGGGTGTAACTACCTGTCTAGTATTAGGTCTCATCTTAATGTTGCCAAAAGATCCCCGGTAAGTATTTGATAGGCTAAGTTAATTGATCTTCGAGAATATGTGAAACCCTTGCTAAGTCCCAAATAAAAATAGAATAATTATACAGTACCAGCATTATGATTGGTTATGTCTGCTATCTCATCCACAAACTAAGTCTACATTATCTTCTCACCATCTATATTTTCTCAGTGACATCGAAGAGTTTTCTTTTCTTTTCTTTTCTTTTCTCATCAATCTTAGATTTCACCCTTGATCAACCTATGAACAAAGGCACATATTTGCTTACCACGAGTAGGGTGACATTTGACGCCATGCATGACACAAATGTAATTCTATCGGTTCGATTGTGGAAGCGAGTGTTTCAACAAATCGATTTCGTCTAACCACTCTGTGAAAGAAAACCCTAACTCCTAACACCTAATTTGATGTATTCTCCACAGAAATTCTCAAGTCAAGAGGACATATCTCGTGGAAATGGCAATGTCTTTCATTGAATTACAACCATGATCAAGCAAATGAGAGTTTACGGCGTGGGGAAGAATTGCGCTGGAGACTTCAAGGCTAATGATAAAACTGCCCAATTATTGGCATCGGAACTAAGTAACTCCGAGTTGATGCAATAGTTGACTTTGTTGTCAAGGTATAGATTTTCAACTGCTTTTGGTTTTAGGAAATTAAGTCGATAGATTTGTTCAGCCACCGCAGATCAAAGCCTTCTTAATCGTTATAGTTTCTTCAGCATTATTTTAGTAGGTCTTGGGATAATAAAGATAATACAATGCAGTAGTTGGTTGAAGAGTTACTGGGATCCTTTGAAATCTTAAAGGATATTGACATAAATGGTCTATGAACTTTAGCTTAATGTATAATGTTGTCCATGAATTTGTAATTTATTTAATGTGGTCCATAAACTTGCCTAATGTACAATATTATCCTTGAATTTTTAATTTGTTCAATATGATTCTTGAATTTTTTCGTAAATGATTAAACTGGTCCTTAAACTATATGAAAATATCCAATACTATCTCTTAAATTTGGGACAATATTGGAAATTTTCGTAGTCCAAGAACTAAAGTAGACATATACCAAAAGTTCAATGACCGCATTGAACAAATTATAAGTTTATGGACCACATTAAACAAATTAAAAGTTTAAGGACAATTTTATAGATCATTTGTATCATTTTTCTAAATCTCAAAGCTCATCTACAGAACAAATTACAATTCCTTATCAATTTTCCATATTTTATGACATGTACGATCCCTTTGAAACCCTAGCATTAACACAAAAATAATGATGCAGGCGGTTTTGGCAGTCACGAAATATTTGTCAAGTTATGAATTCTCCTCAGATATGATCGACTTTATTTACCATGTCGCACATTAAATAGGATCACCTAACTATTTTTTCTTACGTTGAAAACAACCCAAGCACATTCAACGTCCTTAGAGTTTATCAAAATACAAAAGAAAAGCACAAAAAAAAAAATACATAGAATATTCCACATTCACATCCGAGCCCTATAAAGTCAGGAGCCCGATTCTAGATCTGAAGCGGCAGCAGCCACCTCTCCATCTCACTAAAAGCTTCCCATATATTAGACGAAAGAGTTAGCTGTATCGTGTCCCTCCTATAGCTCAACTCGGTGTGGTTATTCATAGCAAATCATTCTCATCAAATCCTTGACTTTTGGCATTTCATTAAAAAATAGTATGACCCATTCATTTGTGGATCTCTCTAGAGGGATATTAGCTTAATCAAGATCGACTTATATATATATCGGTTCACAATTGACTCTGGACCGACCCTAGACCGACCCACCCCAGATCGATTCCTAGGGAGACTGGGCCAGTCCTTGGTCCTATGATCCCTAGCCTCTACATTATGCAGGTTGATCCTCGGTCCTAAAACTTTAGAGTAAGTCCAACCCTGCATATAATATATATGTTATTATGTGTGTGTATATGTTATTATGTATATGCATATATCATATATATTATATATCTGTCTATTGTACCCCTAGTGCCTTCACATTTGTGCTTTGTTACGTAGTTCTGCTTTGTAAATTAGAAAGTAAAAACCTAATTTTGATCAGACCAAAAAAAAGAAATAGAGACCCTCTTCACTTGCCTCGTTCTATTCACTTGCCTCTTGCCTCGTTCTATTCACTTGCCTCGGCCTCACTTGCCTTGCTCGCTGCTCACTTATGGCCTTTACTTACTTGCCTTACGAGCACAGCTTAGCCGGTGAAATTGTTTGCCTCTCTTGGCCTGCCTCATGAACGCAGCTCCATAATTGTAAATTGAGATTTCTATTCTTACCTTATCTTAGATTTATGTTTGATATGCACTGGTATACATAGTTTGGTTACTTAATGTCACATTGTTGATGGATACATAATTTGAAAGAGTATGTTTGTCTTTTCAAGGAATATAAAAAATTGAAACAAAAATATAATCAATTGGTCCCAAGATAAGGCTGGTTTAGTCCTTGGTCTCAGGTTCAATCAAGTTGGTTTGTGGTCCCAAAAATTGTGGACCAACATCGTGTAATGTTTTGAAGTTGAAGTAGATAATGCTTGCAATAAGATCATTGGTCCCAAGGTATGGCTGGTTCAGTCATTGGTCCCAGGTTCAATCAAGTTGGTTTGTGGTCCCAAAAATTGTGAACCAACATTGTGTGATGTTTTGAAGTTGATTAGATAATGCTTGCAGTAAGATCATTTTACGACTCAATACAAAGTTTTTGTAGCTATAGGAATTAATGTTTCACGTGGGCTCTTGGGGTCGAGAGGACATCATGCCGAAAAACGTGGGCTCCGGTGCCACTTGTCTTCCTCAGTTAGTTAAGTTTTCAAAAGAGGTCATAAATGAGGGAGACAAATCGATGTGGTGCCACTTGTCTTCCTCAGTTAGTTAAGTTTTCAAAAGAGGTAATAAATGAGGGAAACAAATCGATGTTGAACAACGCAAGGGATACGAATTTTTTTTTTTTTTTTGGTCAGTCCTACTCTAGTCCTATGCTACACTCACTCGCAGACTTGTGCCCTGCCTCTTGCAAGGCGTGGGAGTCGCAACCCACTCTCGAAACTTACGCGTCCCTATTCCCATCCCCCCCTGAGAAGGTGGGGATTTGAACCCCTCACCTCCCCCTTCCATGTTGGAAGGGTGGCCACTGGGGCGAACCCCCAGTGATTGGGATACGAATTAAGTTTGTTTCAATCACACGCATCACTATTCCAAACTACTCCAGCGGGTCCTGTTTGACTCTACTTCATTTAAGACATTAGTTGACGAGCAAGATGACCCAACCCTCGATGCATCGATGTTTTTTGGTTGTTTTTACTGGTAAGGCCAGGAGATCCGCACATTATTCTTTAGATGAGGAGGAGCTGCGTCGTGAAATTCGCGAATTGGCAAAATTTCGCGAAAGCGGTCACTGACTCGAGAGAGAAACGATTGGATGCCGGATGCATCGCTGTGTCATCCACCATCAGCGCCAGTTGGAAGGAGTGAAAATCTTGATGTGTGTTGGGTTATAGGGAATGAATCCAGTGGAATGGGAAAGGCTTAGTTCCTTTTTGTGAAATTGTTTGGTTAATTAGAATCAAACTGAAAAAAAAAAAATGGAAATCGAGAATAAAATCTTCATATTAGTTTTTTCATTATTATGGGGAGATGGGAATCAAAACGAGTTATAAGCTCATTTCTTAACCCATATTTAATGGGGTAGATTATTATATGAATTAATTATATTCAGTAAATGGCTCATAAATGGTAAAACTAAAAATAATATGGGTTCATAACTTACTTTTTTTCTTTTTATCGGATGTCTCCAAAGAGACTCACAACTTACTTAGAAATACCATAAAATTGGCCTATGATATGAACTAGGGAAAAAGAAAACAAAATTTATGACAAGTATGCTATCCCACATGCACGGCTCTTCCAGTCCCATTATAGAAACTACTTGTTAGTCACCAAACTCCTTTTCATTTTTTGACTCATATCATAGAAAATTTTATGATAACCAAATTTTGATGCACAATTTCCACATTGTGGCAAGTGCAAAGCATACTACCGGTATTAATTAGAACATTTATAGTTTTATAGAATCAAAGAAATACAGAAAAAAGCTTTAAAGATTCATAACAAACCACAATATTATTTTTAGGAAGGTGCGCTCTACCCCTTAACATAAACACCTAACATCTAATTATTGGTGATAGTTTTGAATATCACCAATAATTTACGAAGACCCTTATGGCCGACAATGGCCAATAATTTGTACTGACTTTTACACTAACACTCATATCGGACGACTTTTACGCACACGACTTTTACGTCTCACAGACTCATATCACACCATTTTCGCTCTGCTACAGTACTGCTACAACGGTGAACAGTACTGCTAGTCATGAACGGTGTTTTGCCTTTTTTCATCTAAATGAGGGGGGCTTTAATACTCAAGTGCTCCCACTCAACAAAGTAGTAGTCAAACGATAAACTGAATAGCATCAGAAGAGCTTGACATTTTTCATCTAAATGAAACAATAGAGCAGCTCTGCTATCTTGGACCATTTATAAACTAGCTATATTCAAACCGTTCACTAAAAACAGAAAAATAGATCTCTTGAATCAAAATAACCGGTGTCAAACCACAGATCATCCTCAAGATTGCTTAGCAAGATGAGGACCCGAAAATTAATGAATGTGATTAACATAAAGATTTTGTGGAAGCAAAGAAGGCATGCATCAGTCAACTCTAATGATGGCATGGTATATCACGCTCATACAAAATGCTTCTATAGAAATACGTAAATTAGTTACTTACAATCTTAAAGCTTAGTAATTTACATGACTAGTCCTCCAAGATTGGATGCCGATCAAGCTCTCAGTATTTCTGTTAAAGGACCAGAAGATCCACTGCTATCATTTTCGCCCCTGCACTGGTGCAGCTGTTGGCGGAGATTTTGAACAAGCTCATTGAGTTTCTGAATATTTTTCTCTTGAGAGAGGATAATCTGTCACAAAGTTCAAGCAAAGATCAAGTCAGCTAACATTAGATTTGAATGTCCCATTTCCACAGCTAAGTGTACACCGTTTCAAGAGGAGATCGACTGTATGCTTTAATCACGCTACAAGTCAACCAAGAAGAAAGCGATTGCCAAATGGAATAATCGATTGATACAGTACAACATATGAACAAATCAACATGAAATTATAACGTAAAGAGTTTCAATGGGGTCAGTATTTCCTCTAATAAATCACGCAATCTATAGCACCAAGGCTATATTGGATGAAAAGACCAGAGAGCAAATAATGTCGTCCATTAAATCATATACGATGCTAGCCCAGGAACAAGTGTAGTGGTTCTAAATTTAGTAATTCAGGTGAAGCTACAAGGTCAGGGTACACATCATCATTTCTTCATATAAAGCAGCAAGAGCACTATTTAACCTAGGCTATGGTTCTCAAAATAAACTCTGTTACTATGGGCCAAAGTTTCATAAGAAATTTGTACTCTCTCTATAACATTAACCATTCCATGACGGTTCAACTAATCAAACCTTGCTTTTGCTGAAAAGAGAAAGCTAATGACACCCAGCTCTTGCTATTTAAAAGCATGAAAGGAAGAGAACAGAATGGATAGCAAGCACACTTCCAAGTTTTCTAAAGAGAATATCAAAAGATGATACCTGTAGTCACAATCATAAATGTCGGGGTGTCAAAATGCCCGAAAAACACAAAAGCCCAAACTGAACAGTCTGCACTGACCCCAAAAAGTCGGTTTCCCCCCAACCTGATTAGTTTCTGGGCCTATTTAAATTGTAGAATATCAGTTTGATAAACCCTTTTGCCAGAGCTGCACAGATTAACCTATTAAGAAAAAGGTCCCATGTCCTTAGCTTCACAGTTCTACCATACGTAAACCGTAACCAGCGAAGCTAAAAACAACCAAAACTCACAACTGCACATCACACCTCGTCCGTCATTGCCATCATCTTCTACACCCTGTCATTCTTCTTCTCTTTTCTACCTTAGCTCAGTTCTCTCAATTCATCGTAATAGTAGGGTCTCGTAGCACTTGCCTTTGTAGAGTCCTTTCTTTGCTTAGCCAATTCAGGCTTTGCCTTCTTTTTCATCCTCTTCACATTTGCGGCGGCTAGTTATCCTTAATCTCCACTCTAGGACATTATGTTGATTGGCTCACTACAAAAGACAGCTTCCAGAAACAAACAGTCCCCAAAACTAGTTGAAAGCATTATTTAAGTTGGAAAGATATGAGTTTATCTCCTACTAGTAGACAGCAATGAAGGGTTTGTTTGTTATAGAACAAAGTAGCTGAAAGTAAAATGTGAAGGGAAAGGCCAGGGGAGGGGAGAAACTGATCAAAACTCACAAACCAAAGGACTAAACTTGTGACAGCCCAAGCGGCGGTGCGTGGAGAGGAGCGATGGCGGTGCGTCTGCACCTTGATCCCCGAACGTGCGCAGGGAAGGGGCATGTCTCCTGTCTCACATCGCTAAGATGGGAGTCCTGGACTAGCTTATAAGGCAATGGGCCCTCTAATTGTACATACGCGTTTTCTTGGGGTAGTATGGGCTGCCCCGAGAAGAACAAAATCATGAGAACTTAGTATCCAAAGCGGACAATATCCGTACAGTGGAGACCCGGGGTGTTACAAGTGGTATCAAAGCCGACTCCCGACCGCGTGTGGAGCCATCTCCTAAGGGGTGGAGAGTGTGACAGCCCAAGCGGTGGTGCGCGGGGAGGAGGGATGGCGGTGCGTCCACGCCTCGGTCCCCGGGCGTGCGCAAGGAAGGGACATGTCTCCTGTCCCACATCGCTTATGGGGGGAGTCCTGGGCTAGCTTATAAGGCAATGGGCCCTCTAACTATATATATGCGTTTTCTTGAAGTAGTATGGGCTGCCCTGAAAAGAACAAAACCATGAGGACTTAGTGTCCAAAGCAAACAATATGTGTACAGTGGAAACCCGGGGCGTTACAAAACTGGTTCAATCAGTTCTTGTATTTAAAGCGTTATCTCAAAACACTAACGGGTTCGATCTCACCGGGTAGTCTTCCTGCACCTAAGCTTTTGGTGGAGCTTTCTAACACGACATTCATTGCCCTTCATGTCCCATGTCTATTTCGCGTCTGTGATTCCCATCCATCGGTTCCACATGATTCTTCCAAACTGTATAATTCCACTTTGCATGCGCTAAAGTGTTGCCACACATTTGTTGAATACAGAGTTTCAATGGGCCTCATTTTCATGTAATCTCTCTCCACCTAACAAGTTAAACTCTCAAATAGGACTTTCTAACACTATCTATGTCCTTGACATTCAATTTAGTTCTGGGTTTCGAGCGCTGAATCCCTGCTTGAAAACTTCAGCTCAATTCAATTCAAAGTACAGAAAAAAATTGAACAGCCCATTTACACCCCCCCCCCCCCCCAACATTAAGGCAATGAATTATGAATAACCGACCCCTCATGTGCATTCAGCTTTGATGTGTTTTGAATACCAAGCTTGCGCACAACCTGAGCTGACATTCTCATTTGTCTTGGACACAATCTATACAAACCGGCAAGTGACAAACATGCTTGTGTCAAGACATGCAATTACAGACACAACACTTCACTACACAGAGAATTGGAAGGAAGTTAGCACAATAAACCAAGGAAGCTACTTGTGGATCAACCAAAAAAAAAAAAAGAGGATCATACATTCATCTATGATCTACCCCAATCCAAGAGTTTCGTCAAGTGCGCACGTGCATGTGCCCAAGTTGGGAGTGGGAACTGAAAAAAAAAAAAAAAACTTATAACACTCCTCATCAAAGCATTGCCCTAAAAATAAAACAAGAAAAAGGAAGCAAAAGCCATGCAAACACATATCCATTCCTAATGAATAAGGGAAAAAGACTAATGACCGTTAGTATTCAATTTTGGGCCAAGAAAATGGAACAACTATGTTATGTCCAGATCACCCTGCTAGGTGCCAGAGCTATCAATGAGCAATCCACCACAAAATCCAGTGGATGCATGGATATACACCAATAAAGAAATGGCCATTGAGAGACAGTGCATCAAGCACTGACTTATGTTAGGGAAAGAAATTTACAGGTTGAGTTATGCCAGAATTTCTAACACTTTAAGAATGCCGTTTCATTACTGGTGGCAACGAGCAGCTTCTGAGATCGTTATTTCTTAGCACAAAAAAAAATGCAATAATTGCTACAAAATAGTGTTGAGTGGTTCCATTATGCTTTGATAGGAATGAGACAGATGAATCCTTAATATGAAAGTCACTAATAGAACCCAAATTGAGGTGTTCAAGGCTTATAAATTCTTGCAAATGCAGAGTCAGTCTTCTTCTCACTTGATGGCATCAAAAGAAAACACAGTGCATTTGGTGGTTTGCTGGAAAACAAAATGGGCTTCCTGAGACATGAATATTACTAATGGGGAATGATTGTCCCCGGTTTGCTTTAGTTTATACCTTACCAAACCATTACTATGTGGGAACGAAGGTTATTCCAACAGCCAAAAGACAGAATTTTGCTTAATAGGTTTTCTATGTTTGCTTTACCCTCTTCCTGAGAAAAAGAATCGTGCTATTTTTCACTCCTTGAAGGTACGTCAAACTGATCATCCAGAATCTACCTTGTACTCGTCATCAGGATTATTCCAGTGTAGATCTTAGAGGATTTCTAAACATTCCGCAAACCTATATTGTCGCGACCTCTTTTTTTTTTTCGGCGCCCGATCAGGGCCGGGCGCCTTGTGGAGGTTAATGGTTCGGCTATGTCTATTTTAGCCCGGACTCTCCCAAGTCCACAAATTCACGACTTTAATGGTAATTAATTTTAAAACGGAGTCGCCACTAATTGGTTTTGGGGTGGATCGATTAAAAACCCAAGCGAAATATTAGGAGAAATACTCGCTCCTGCTAATCAGAGAAATTAAGATCGGGGACTTGATTACACTAGTTAATCACTAATGCCCTTTCAGTACCTAATATTGTTTAAACCCAAAAACATTTTTTTAGTCTTTTTCTCATTTTTTTTTACATAAAAAGCATTTTTGGTTTTTTGCTATTTTTTGGAAAATATGAGTCTTTTTTGGCTTTTTCTGACTTTTTTGCCTTTTTTTGGAAAATATGATATTTTTTGATTTTTTGATTTTCTGGAAAATAATTTTTTTTATTTTTTATTTTTTAAATATTATTTTATATTAAAATAATATAAAACCGACCCGGGTCGGATTCCCACATTGGGACTGACCCGGGTCGCCCGCCCAAGAACATGGACGGGCCTGCAACGCAGGCCCGACTCGTTTTTTTTATAAGCAATCGACCCAAAAATAAAGCGAAATAGGCCCACTTCTCCTAGGCCCATGCAAATTCGGCCCGCGCAACTAAACCCTAGGGGAACCGGGTCATGCGCCCTACCCGATTCCACCAGGTTCGCGGCGCTCTCTCTCTCCCACCTCTCTCTACTCGTGGCGCCCATGGAGACCAAAACGTCACCGGACAGACGGCGACGGTGGCGGCAATGACGGGTGACGGATCAGCGACGCGGCGGCGACTAGGAAGACAACAACGGCCGACTACTCGACAGGACGCGGTGCGGCGGTTCGATGGTGGTGATGGGTGGAGATGTAGAGGGGAACGGCGGACGGAGCACGATCGGCAGGACTGGATCCCGCGGTGGCTCGAGGCGACGAGGACGGATGGCAAGCGTCGGCTGATACCTAGTTGTAGCGATGGCGCAACGTGGCAGCGAATGGTGGCGGTGACGAAGACAGGGCAGCGACGGCGGCGCCTCAGCTCCCAGATCTGGCACCTTTCCCTCTCTCTCCGAGTTTGCTCGCCATTCAGCGTTGGCTCAGCCCACGAGCTCCTCCGACTCCGATCTCTTCCCTCTCCCTTAGATCTGGCCCTCCTCTTTGCTCGTGCTCTCTCCCCCCTTGGGCTCGCTCGCCGCCGGCCTCCCCCGAAGTCTCTTGGAGGGAGGTCGGTTTGAGCTCGCGACTCGATTTCTGCCTTGCTCGCTCTTTGAGCTCCCCGAAGTCTCTCGGGGACCCCTCTGAACTTGCTGGCTTCGTGTCTCCTTCGGCGATGGAGGTGCTCCGCTATTTATAGGCGAGGAGGTCCGGTCGATGGAGGGGCTCGGCCGCCGATCTTTGGCTTGCCGACCGAACACCCGCGGCTGAACCGGCGTCTCATCTCAGCATTAAAGGCGCGCATTGAAGGCGCATGCGCGTCGTCCTCTCCTTCGGCTGCCTACCTCTGCTCCTCTCTGCCGTAGGTTGCCTTTGAGCGCGTCGCCGACCATTGCGCGTGAGATGCAGAGGCGAATGAGGAATAAGAAGACAGAAGGAAGAAGAAGAGGGGGGGCCGGGCCGAAGCTAAAGAAAAAGAGGGCTGGGCCCTGGGCCTGCGTGGAAAAGAAGAAGAAGAGGGGGCTAGGCGCGAAGGCCCAGCCCCAATGGGCTGCTTCTTGTTGTTTTTATTTATTTTTCTGGTTGTTTTTATTTATTTATTTATTTATTTATTATCTAAAAAAAGGAAAAATAAAAGAAATTAAGGCCTAATTAATAACATAATCAAAATTTAGGGGTCAACATATATTCAACTGAAGCTCCCAAGACTTTATCACATATGCAATCCTTCCTTTTTCATAGTTAAAGTGGTGGCATAGAGGGAACTACCCAGGCTAGGAGGTCTCATGGGTTGGAGGTCAAGCAGGTGGTGGCATCGAGCGAAGCTTGCCACTTAAATAGCACAAGTAATCGTATGAAAAGAAAGCACTTTAGCACATTTCTACCTGAAATCGAGACAAAGAAGATTCTTATGATATACAATTGCAAAACGAGCTGAGAAAATCGTCCTCTGGTTAAAGATAGGAGAATGTCAAACACACAAGTACAAGAGAGGCATTAATAGAGTCCTAACCTTTTCTTTCACGGTTTCTTCCCTTTCAGAAACATATTGCTCCTTCTGCGACTTGTTTGGAGTCAGGTCATTCTCATTACCGAATTGGTGCTTCCACTCAAACTGAGATGTAAACACAATGAGCAAAAGCAGGAAAACAAGGAGCCACGGCCTTGACATCCTTATAGCAACCTCTCATACGACCTGCACATGAAATTGAACACATCATTTCCAAGTCTCCGGACTCTCTTGTTAAACAGTTGACTACAACCAGCAAGAGCAAAATAACAGGGGAAAAGATGCATTCCAATTCCATAAGGCACAGCTAAATACTAAATATCCAAATCCCGTGCATTCTTTCAATTTACCATAGGTATTGTGCATCCCCCTCGTCCTCATGACTGGAAAACCATTCAAATGCAAAGCTAATCAAATCTAGAATTGACTTGATGTCTCGATCCTCCTTCCATTATCGTAGAAAAATAAGATCATCCCAGAAATTCCCCGGTTCGGACTCGACCATCAATGATCAATCCAAGCAGTCTTAAGCATAAATTGTAAAACTTGGAGGGTGAATCGAATCCTATCCCCCACTAGCCCAAAATGCAGCGGAACCCAACTCTTCTCAACGCAAACCCAGAAAGAGAACCGCACTAGAAAGGTAAAAGGAGCATCCACGGAGCAGCACCGACAACCATAACTTCGCAAAACCCTAATCAGAAGCGTAGCCACAATACAGAAGCAGAAACAACCAGAGGAAGGAAGGAAGGAAGGAACGAAAGGAAGAGACTTTTTACGCTTCCGAACGGGCCGCCGATCGTCCCTCCTGCATCCCTCGATCGGTGAGCTCGGCCCTTCAGTGTCGGAGGGAAATGGCGGAGCGCGGAGGAAGGAGAGAGAGAGAGATACCCTGCTCAGTAGAGCCAATGTTACGCCGTCCCGCGTCGTTTCGCGACCTTCTTCTTTAGCGCTTTCCCTTTTGCAGGTAAAGCTGGGAATTCTTACAGGTGGGGGTCTAACCTTACCACGGTCGGCTTACCAATTTGAGCTTCTGAAAGCCAGGGAACCCAAGCATGTCGCGGTCGGAACTAACAGACATGAGAAGTTGGTACTCTGTAAATCGCCAAAAAACTTAAGTAGCTTCATAGAAATATCGGGATAATCAAATTAGTAGGAATTCAGGTTCTTGTTGTTACATCTGTTTTTCTGATACTTGATTTCGTAAATTGCCAAAAAACTTAAGTAGCTTCATGGAAGTATCGGAATAACCAAATTAATGAGAATTCGGCATCTTATTGTCACATCTGTTTTTCTAACACTTGATATTTCGTAAATTACCAAAAGACTTAAGTAGCTTCATGGAAGTATAGGGTAACCAAGTTAGCAAGAATTCAAGTTCTTGTTGTTACATCTATTTTTCTGACACTTGATATTTTGTAAATTGCCAAAAAAAAAAAAAAAAGACTTGGTTTCATGAAAGTATTGGTAACTAAGTTAGCAAGAATTCAGGTTCTTGTTGTTATACATGTTTTCCCAGCACTTACTAGTTTCCTCGGAAATTTATTAGTATGGAAGAAGAGGTATGTGTTTTTTAGAATAATATAGTATATTTATCATGTCGATTGTGTTATATTCATATCTAGAATAAGTATCAGCTCACATTGTGAATAGAACTTAAGAAACAATATATTCATCATTTTTTTATATGTTATTTTTTAATGAACAAGTCATGAAATTCACAATTGAACTTATTTTAGAATAAATGCCAACATGATTAGACTTATTTTAAATTAATCAACGAATTCTTCAACGTGATAACATAAATCAAATTCTTAAAACAAATTTGCTGTACAGCTATGACAAGCAAACACACACCGCCAGCTCTTTAGATTGACCAAGAAAATGTTTTTATTTTCATATTTTTATAATGGAAAATTATCCATTTGCACTTGCCGTGGGTATCGTTGGTTTTGGCATAAAGCTTGTTTATCGAAGTCAAACTTATCCGTACACGTGTTCATCTCTTGTCTCTGAATCATGTGTCGCAACCCAAGGAAACAATACAATTCAGGAGTTTTTTGAACGAAGGACAATAACCAATCCATAAAGAATGAACGAATCTTAAAACTCCAATGTCTCTAAGTCTTTTTTTTGAGTATTCTAAAATACTCAGAGAAGCGCACAATATTGTAAATGTACACCTTTTAAATAAAATGCAAATAGTTGGGTCTATGGTCGAGCCTATACTTATATAAATAGGATTCTTTTTTTCCTTTTTTGAATTCATCTTACAAATGAATACAATCTTAGAGATTCTCTCCGGAGTTTCTCTTTTATATTGACACCAAATTTTTGTATATTCATTTAAGATTTAATAGCATAGAAAATTACGGGTTATTAGAACCTTAAAAAATAATTTTTATTAAATTACATGGTATATAACATTAAGAGTATTTGCATTAATAGTAGTAGATTAAAAAAAGAATAAAATAATGTGTGTGTGTGTATATATATATATTAATAAAAGAGAAAGCGAAACCGGGCCAGAGATGGGCCAGCCCAGCATCTTTCATTCTTTTTCCTTCTCTTCCCGCAGGGCTTGGCCCAACTCATTTCTTTTTTTCACTTCTAGCCCAGTCCTTTCCTCTTCCATCATCTTCACTTTCTCTCATGCTCTCTGTAGAGAGCGGAGCACGCTCATACGGAAAAGAGTGCAGGACACAGGGCAAAGGACGGCAATGTCGAGAGGAGTTTCTGGTCGAGATCAGGCCAACAACGATAGAGGAGGAGGGAGAGAGAGAGAGGCATGGTTGCTATGAGGTTAAGGGGAATTTTATGGGTGGTTCGGAGTGGTTCGAAGAGGGCATATCTGAGAATAAGATTCTAATCCAATTATTCTATATTCTATTTAGTATTTCGATTTAGTTCAATTCTATTTATTCTATTTCGTTAGATTCTATTTCGAATTTTTATATAGCTGATATAACAGTAAATTAAATTAGTTAATAAAATATTAGTGATAATATAAAAAGTAATAGAATTGAATTAGTAAAAAAAAAATGTCATTTGATGCATTCAAAAATGAAAAAGAGAATCTTATTTCTAATTATCTAATTAATATTAAAATATTAAGTATTGATATGCATATAATTGAGAAAATAGAAGGAGAGAGGCCTGAGATCTACCTTGGCTAAGCCTCGCTCAGTCATCCTCGCCACAAACATAACCCTAGCTGGCACCACCAAACCCGCAACTCCCTTTTCCACTATTTCGAGTTTTCCGGTGAGTTTCATATTTCTTTTGGTTCAATCCAGTCGATTTCCCAAGGTTTCTGGCTCGGTGGCGTGAGGCAAACCAGATATAGTTTGGTTTATTGAGGTCATCTCCCGTTTGCCGCCACTAAGTTAGGTAGGGAGCACCGCCGACCCCTTTTGTCTTTGCCTTGTTTCGAGCTCGCCAAATTGGGATTCATCATGGTCCGGCTTACGCAAGTGCTGGTCTCATCGGTCCTGCGCTCGACCCTTTTTGGTTTTAGTTGGTTAATTGTTATAAAATCAAGTGTGAATTTGAGTCTTGAATGAGTCGGTTGTCTCACTTATTGGACACTACCCACCTGTTTAACATAAGTCTCGAGTTAGATCCAAGAGAGGTTTGCTTGCCTTTTCTCATGCTTTGCGCTGGTTTGCTTGCGTCCATAGGGTCGGGGTTTTGGCTTCCAAAGCGAGGCCAACGACTGCTCACAATGACCCCAGTCGTGAAAAGAGGAGGACGAACTAGCTAAGTTGAGCGGTGGTCGCGAGGCCCTGGCCAGAAGCGGTCGACCAAGCAAGTTGTTGATGGCTTGTGGTGGCGATGGCCCTTTGTCGGCATGGGTAACCGCAGTGGTGCCGTGCCACTATGGCGACCGAGAGAGGAGCTTGAGTGCTTTCTCGGCTCTATCTGCTTCTCTAGACTAGGCTAGTCCAATTTTGGTATTTAGGCCTAATGGGTTGGTTTTTTAGGCTAGTTTGGGCTCGTCGTTTATGGGCTCAAATAGATTAGTGGATTATTTCCTCCTTTGGGTTGGGCTTAAATAAGGAGTTTTAGCTTTCTGCCGAACTAGGCCTATGCATTAGGCCCAATCCAAACAAGGGCCCGGAGTCTTGCGACCTGAATCGGCCTGACCCAGGTCCCTATGTTCAATTCAAAAATAGGAAAACATTATAAATATTAATTTAAGAAATATTAAAATTTTAAAAAATTCCGAAATTCTTTTTATTTTTCTTAAAACCTTGGAAAAAGCTTAAATTAAGTTTTTTTTTTATAGTAATTTTATCTTAAAATGTGTGAAAATCCTTGAAAAAAATCATACCTAAAATTGAATAAGCCCTAGGGCTTCATTGTAGGGATTTTTCGGATGCCATTTTCTTTTTATTATACTTGATCGCACCTTCTTTGTACATTGGTTGTTATTTTTATTTTTAGAATGGTTAGGATGAGCTTTAAAATCTTCAATAGGTTGCCTTAACACTTTGGTTATCAAATAGTCAAATTTAGGCATCGAAAGGGCGCTAGTTATATAGCTAGTGCAATCGAGTTTCCAAGTCTGAAATATGTGGTTATGCATGCATCGAGATGACACACCTACATCTTAACTAGGATTTCTAGCTGACTCTCAAAAATGGCTAGTAATAGCTCCTTTTGAACATATAGATTAAGAAAGTCGATATCACGTAAGATATGAACTTGGGAGAGTCCACGTTTATAATTGACAAACAAATACCTCTAAACATGCATCAAGACAACACATTGGCCTTTTAATTAGGGTTTCTAGCCAACCCTTAATAATGGCTAGTGGTGGCTCCTTTTGAACACATGTATTTGAAAAATCAATATAAATATCATCGCAGGATCAATTTATACTCTAATGTTCGGGTGAAACATCATGTGTCCATCATCAGCAAAATTTAGGTCAAGTATTAAGTCTCATCTTAATTTTACCAGAAGTTCCCTGACAAGTATTTAATAGGTTATGCTAATCGATTTTCGGGAGTTTGTGAAACCCATGCTAGGTCCTATGAAAAAATAGAATAATTATATAGTATCAGTCCTGTGATTGGTTCTGTCCACTATCTCATCTACAGACTCAATCTATATATTATCTTCTCACCATCTAAATTTTTTCTCAGTAATATCAAAGATTTTTTTTTTCTTTTCTCGTCTATCTTAGATTTTACCCTTGATCAACCCATGAAAAGAGACCACATATTTGCTTATCAAGAGCTGGGTAACATTTGATGTCATGCATGACGCAAATGTAGTTCTATCGATTCAAGTGTGCAAGCGAGCATTTCGACAAATTGGTTTCTTCTAATCACTCCATGAGAGAAAACTCTTAAGTCCTCACACCTGAAATGATCTATTCTCCACAGAAATTTTCAAGGTAAGAGGAGATGTGTCATGGAAATGATAATGTCTTTCATTGAATACGACCATGATCAAGCAAGAAAGTCCTGGCAAGAATTGCGTTGGAGACTTCAAGGCTCATGATAGACAGCCTAATTAATTGCTTCAAAACTGAGTAATTCCGAGTTAATGAAGTAGTTGACATTGTTGTCAAGGTATAGCTTTTCAACTGATGACGACTTAATAATTAAGTCAGTAGAGTTTGTTCTTAATCGTTATAGTTTCTTCAGCGTTATTTTAGTAGGTCTTGGGATATTAAAGATAATACAATGCGGTCATTGGTGGAAGAGTAAGTTGGAATTCTTTGGATATGATATCTCAAAGCTCATGTGCGGAACAAACTTACAATTCTTTTCCATATTTTATGACATGTACGATCGTTCTATAATATGATTAATTAATAGTGTCAGAGATAAGGAACATTGCAAGGAACAATAATCCTTTGAGACCCTAGCATGAATCCAAGGATAATGATGTGGGCAATTTTGCCGGTCACGAAAAATTGTTCAAGCTATGAATTATCTTTAGATATGAGACGACTTTATTTATCACGTCGCACATTAAATAGGATCAACTAACTATTTTTGCTTACGTTGCGAACAAGCCTGGCGCATTCAATGTCCTTAGAGTTTATCAAAATACAGAAGAGAAATACAAAAAATGAAAAAAAAAAAACTATATAGAGTTGCATAATAAATATTAAGTTTGATCTCTATGGATGGCAATAAAAAAAAACCCATCTCACTGAATTTCAAGCTTCCCATAAATTAGACGAAAGAGTTAGCTGTATCGATGACCTCCTAGAGCTCAACTAGGTTCGGTTGTTCATAGCAAACCACTCTCATCAAATCTTTGACCTTTGGCATTTCATTAAAAAATAGCCACCCCTTTATTTGTGGATCTCTTTCGAGGGGAATTAACTAATCAAGATCACTTTTTGCCTTGTGCAATCAACAGCATATCATGATATATATCCCTCGAATAGAATATGAGAAAGTCAACGAATCTTAGCTACCTATTGCTAGTGGCTACTGCGTGATCTTTTGAAGTTGAAGTAGATAATGCTTGCAACAAGATCATTTCTGATTCAATACAAAGTTTCTGTAGCTATAGGAATTAATGTTTCACGTGGACTCTTGGGGCTGAGTGGACAACATGCCCAAAAACGAGGGCCTCACTGCAACTTGTCTTCCTCAATCAGTTATGTTTTCAAAGGAGTTAATAAATGAGGGAAACAAATCGATGTTGAACAACGCAAGGGGTGCGAATGAGTTTGTTTCAATCACGCCCATCATTATTCCAAACTACTCCAACCGGTCCTGTTTCACTCTACTTCATTAAAGAGGCTAGTTGACGAGGAAGATGACCCAACCCTTGATGCATCGATGTTTTGTGGTTGCTTTTGCTTGTAAGGACAGGCGATCCCCCTCATTGTTCTTAGATGAGGAGGAGCTGCATTTGTGAAATTCATGAATTGGGAACACTTCATGAAAGTGGTAACTATCTCGATAGTGAAAAGATTGAATGCTGGAGGCATCACTGTGTCGTCCACCGTCGGCGATGGTTGGAAGGAGTAGAAATCTTAATGTTTGTTGGGTAATCGAGAATGAATCCGGCGGAATCAGAAAGGCTTAGTTCTCAATCGTGAAATCGTTTGGTTAATTAGAATGGAACGGAACGAAAATGGAAATTGGGAATGAAAATTGAATTTTTCATTAACATGGGGAAGGTGGGAATCAATGAATAGAAGCGAGAATAAGTTATTAAGAAGGGCAAGTGGATTTATGGGTTAAGGATCATTAGCTAAATCTTGGATTTTGTAACTTTTGTATGAAATTGAATTTAACATGGTCAAGAAAGACACTCGACTAATTTGCTAGTAGATGTAGCAAGTCGAAACCATAAATTCATAGCGTACGAAGATAAATCGCAATTCCATTATGTCAACAAATACAGCTGTTTTAAATTAATTCATATTGTATTTTTCTCATAATCCATTCCACATTCTTTTATCTTATTACATCATTTCATTCGTTTATAAACGAGGAGTTAAGAAAAAGATTCATGTATAATTAAGGGCGTGTTAATTAATAGGCTAAATAGTAACTTATTCTATTCTTTTGTTCCGGGGAATATATTTGAAACAGAAATTCGTTTAGTAAATTTTTTGTTCCTGGGGATAGATTTGTACAAGTAAAAAAAAAAAAGTTACTCTTTTGTTTTCGAGAATAATTCCAGAATCAAGCCAAACTTATTTTTCTCTTTTCTTTTATTCTCCTTCCTCCCAGGCAGTCACTAGCCATTATTGGTCACCACCGCTGCTAGCAGTTGTTGATAACCAGTTGGGTGAGGTCTAGTGAGCTTGCTAGAGCTTCGCCTGGCCACGGATGGCTTGAGCTCACCTAGCCTGACGAGCCTAGTTGGCAGTTTGGCGAGGCTTCGGCAAGCTCAATGGACCTTACCTAGCCTATCGCCAACCATGGCCATAAAGAAGGAGGAAGAAGAACATAAAAGGAAAAAGAAAAAAGAGAGAAATAAAAAAAAATTAAGAAACCTACAAAATGCATGATAAAAAAGAATCATTTCTGAGCAAAAATGATTCTTGGAAACATAATGGTTATTAAACACACCCTAGGTCTCTAACTCTTCCAATCAAGGTGTTACGGATGTGTAGTGTCGTCAACTTAAGTAATGTTCAATGTTGTCTATAAACTAGACTTTTCAAATTGGGATATAGATATGTTTTTTAACCTATATTTGATAGAGTGGGTTATTATATGAATTAGTTATATACAATAGATGGGTTAGTAATAAATGGGTTTACAATTTACTTAGATTAAGTCAACTCTAACTATCTCTTGCCATCCTCATTCACTCAATTCTCTTACTTCAATTTGTGTATGACTTTCTTAGATTGAGTTAAATATAAAAGTCTTTTAGTAATATGGGTCGAGTTGTATGTGGATTGCAAGATTCGTATTGCCTGATAAATTAATCAAAATGGATTAAATGAGTTAATTTGAGTAAGACAATGTTCAATTTGACGCAAATTCAAACCCCATCCAATTCACCTGTTTGAAAGGTTGATCTTGTTCTTACTCCTAGAGACATTATTGAGTCTGACCCTGACTCTTCATTAAGTGGATCCCATGTGATAACCAATTTGAGGGTTGATGCAATTATTTCTCTGTATTTTGTCAGAATGTTATTTTGTTTCTTCCATGCTATGTTTGGAAGCACCATCAGAGTAGAAAATACCCATTATTGATTTTTACTCTTCCTTCTCTTCTCCCAAAAATTTTGGAGAATTCTAAGATTTTCCATTCAAATTTATTCTCTCCATTTTCCCATTTCCGAAACATTAACATTAATGATCCTGACATTCATATAATTCATATGAAATATCAAGTTAATAAGGAAAATGATACTTAAAGTATTAAAAATTTCCTATGATCATTTTCATGCTATAACTTTTCAAGCAATAAGTGTCATAACTTTTCAAAGCATATCACTCAAGTTATACCAAAGATATCATGCCAAAAAATCTTATCTAGCATTAATTTTGTGTGAGTCACTCTATCTAATTTAATATCAAACTAATGCCACATAGAATTTTCATATTAGGAAAATCATTGATAGAACTTACAGTTATCGACTTTTTTTTTTTTTTAATTATGACATTTAAATGATCGTTTGGAAAATTATAACACCAAAGTAAGCATCGTACTAAAGTTATGATACTAGTAATGTGCTTATCCATAGGTAAATGCTAATGAGTTCTATGGTAAATTTTGAAAAACCTAAATGAAACAATAAAAGAGGGCATAATAAGTAGTTAAACTTATCTTATTTTGACCAAAAAAAAAAACTAATTTTTGATTTGGCAAAAGAAATAATTCAATTCAAGAACCCTACCTCTTTCAATTTGGGATTGCTCATTTCTCTCTTTTTGGCCAAAACAGACGAGTCCTTGATTTAGAGGACTCACGAATGACATCGTTTTGTAGTCGCAAGAAACATCTTTTCGCCTTGCTAATGAGTCTACACATTATTGCCGTTAATTTCCCAAGTGAAAGTTCATATATTTCTTTGAATTTTTGAAAGGTGGGGATATTTTAATCCTACGAATATAAAATTCATGCCTTATCTCAATTTTTGGATTATTTGCCCCATATCAAAGGCTTCGAGCATCATATTTACTTTATGAGTTCAATAAGTATGACCCTTTCCACATATGTGATATTATAAATCTGATTATCCGGAAGATGCGTGGAGCGGCTCAAAACGGTAAAGGACATGACAATCAACCAAAACAAAGCATAGCATAGCAATGCCCTTAGTACATCTGTATCTTTTACACAAATTCAGATAGAGATTGTTCATGAGGATGAACAAAAACCGGTTCAAACCGTTAAATAGATACAAACGGTTAAGGTCTTTGGTAGAGATGCCTCATAACTTTCAAAGCCGGAGAATCACCGTAGACTCGTATACTTAATGAGAACCCATGTTGAAGCTTTGAAGAAGTTCGAAAGAATTGAGTCTTTGGTACACAATTGCCAAGTAAAATGGATACTAGATGGTCTGTAATGATGTATGTTGAAAACATTTTCACATTAATCCTCTCATAAGTTGATCTTCTTAAGGAACTTCCCATCGATCGAACCTTCCTTCCGTCCTCCCCTCCTCCCTCCTCCCTCGAACGCGTCGGTTGAGGGCGACTCCATCGATTCCGACCTGGTGGCCCTTTAATTATAATCCTTCTGCTTAAATCTTGCCTATGAACCAACCATCTGTCATTAACCTCTGCAAATCAAACCCTTTGACCTTCTTGTTTCTTGTTTGCTTTAGAGATTTTCACAAGCACGCCTGATTACTTTCACGCAAAAACCCAAACAATTAAAATATACCAAGAAAAGCTTGGCCTGCCGTAAAAAGAAGGGAAAACTGTCCTATCGATCTAAAATTTATTATACAGATATCAATTCATTTTCCGAATTTACCGATTTAACCTTAAACGTTTGTGTGAAATTTCAATGTGATTCTTTCGGCCAATTTTTATCGTGAATTGCTGACGTGGCACGTAGGGGGATTGGCGAACTATAAAATACACGTACGAACAATATCTCGATAAAAACATACCAACAAAATGTTTTCACATGAAAGTTTCCTCAGAACTTGGTGTCAATGTAGGATGAGAGTGGAAAATTCCAAGGTGCACCAATATACCATATGATAATCTTTTACGATTATTTTATGCTCGATTAAATGACATTAGCAATGTCATGAGATTATTATTTCACTATACATTTATATATAATTATGACGAGGCATCGTAAAAACCTAAAAGCGTCCGTTGAGAATTGCCATGGAAGTGCCCTTCAAAAGATTGTCCTCCGGGGAGTTGCCCATAGTTTGCTCAAAATACCGGCTCCATCTCATTGGGAATAACTAGAAAAACATAAGAAATTCGAGAGGATTTGAGAATACATGCTCACTTTCTGTAAAATAAAGATAATAATTATTTCATATTCTTTCATTCTCCTTCACCGTGCTCCTTATCGAAAGGAAACGACATAATTACAAACTATGCTTTATTATCGCTTTTGTTATGTAAGGGACCTAAGAATATAGTATAATTTTCCAATTATGCATGCCCATATTCTGATTTCTTATGCATATATATAAATTACGTGGAGGGATACGGGTCGCGAATCCAATAGACTCGAGATGAAATCATGAGATTTTGGTCAATCCCATGGATAAAATGCCCGTTCTCCCTTTATATGCTGGTTGGACACACTCTCAAGCCTCAAATTCGAAACATATAACTAAAGCATCTAGAGGTAAACTTGCTTGCATTATGGTAATATATTTATGTCCCGTGAAATTGTACTTGTGAAATGATCATCATTCTCTTATGCTCGAGTGTCTTGAGTACGTTTTCTTTCTAGTAACGACTTGTGATAACAATGAATCGAGATCCTTTGTCCTTAGGAGATAAATTAACTCCTTAATAAATGACACATCATTAGAGAAAACAAGTCAAAGGACAAAGTTTGGTCGACGTCGCCAAGTTAGCTTCACTCACTAAGAACCTTAACCCCTAGCTCCCGTTTCCTCCTTCCGATAGGAGTCACTCATCTCTGCTAATGTCTCTTTCCCTTCTCCAAATTTGCATTTTGTCAAATTTATCACGTGTCAATTTCCGATTTAGCATGTATCGCAATACAAGGTAGTGTATAACCTTTTCCTTGAAGTTACTTTCTAGGGATTGATGTTACAAGCTATACGTAAGTCTTGATGCTTCATCTATTAATTCTGCCGGAAATTGAGTTTATAATTTGCAATTTACATCAAAGGACAACATGAACATGTCCGATTCAACTTTGAAACTCCTCGATGATCATTGGCATTAAGTTAATCACATAATCATCATGATTAATCGAGAGAAATTGACCATGTCCAGGGATCTCCTTTCCTCGGATTCTCTCTTGGCGGTTATTAACGACCGGTCCCCCAACCGGTCCACCACAGGAATACGTCAATTACCATTTCTTTTGGCTCTTATTTCTTTTTCCCCCCTGTTTTAATCTTTATTGTAATTCCTTTTTTTTTTCTTTTTTGGAGTTTTGGCTTTGGGTAGCAGCGGGACCCGCGAAAGTGCAAAATTAATTATTAAAGTAGAAAGGGTATAATAGTCAATTTAACCGCCACTACCTTACCGTGCCTTCACGTATGAGAAAGAAGACGCGATCACCGGTATTCAATACGTCATTTTGGGGATATGCGAGCGTTTGGAGGGCGGCTGAGCAACTTCATGGGTTTGGTTTTTTTGGTTCCTCTTTTTTTCTTTTTTTCTTTTTTTGGTTCTATCTTTTTTGTCTTTTTTCTTTTCTCGTATCTCGTCGAGAGAAAATTAATTGTTCAATTAATAGGTAGGGAGGTCCTAAATTTCGATAAATTAATCGTATGCCCATCATGAATTTTTTTTTTTAAAATCCTTTTTCGTTCAAAAGATCGTTGTTGTGGGCATGTCCAATTGTGTGGCCCTATGCAAGCGTGCAAGGGGCCCACACTATCGAGGTTGGGGCTTTGGTCTCACATTGGGTCTGCATATGTGTCCATTTGTGTGAGTATTTAGAATGGTGGAAAGGAGATTCGAGCGACGCCCATATTTGCTTTGTCCAAAGAAAGAAGCTTTCCAAGAGTTTTACAAAAAGACAATTGGATTTAGAGAGGAGTCGTTGGGAAAATTGTCAAAAAAGTCCTAAACGCATTCTACATCAGCCAGTTAAGTCTTAAACATTTTAATCATGTCAATTTAATTCTAAACATTTTGTTAATTTACCAACTTGTCCTAAACATTTTGAAAACTCATCAATGTAGACCTTTAAACTAATTTTTCAAATAATAAGTTTAAGACTAGATTGATAAATCAAAAGGTTTATGACCAAACTGATAAATCATTAAAAGTTTTGAGATTAAATTAGTATAATTGAAATATTTATGGTTAAGTTGGCTGCCATACAATAAGTTTAGGACTTTGTTGGCAATTATCACAAAGTCATTCAATTGCTAAGAGACAACAAGACTTCATCCGATTCCTCTCTCTGTTTATTTTTTTGGCACGGTATTGCACATTAATTGTCGAATTTACTCCCTCCAGCCGACAAATTTAATTAACAATAAGAGGGGAATTAAAATATTAGGGTTTGCTTGACTTGGTTGGATGACTGCTTAAGGGGTCAGCGAGGTCATCCTCTTATTTGTCACAGTTCTTTTCTATTGCCTTTGTGCTATTTGTTCGCAGCATGCATATGCAACCACGAGCATTGGTCAGATCTATGGAAGCTTCCTCCTGTCTTGAATAAATCGCATCTGTACATCACATCTTTGACACAGACATTCAATTAAAATGAAAGAAAGGGAGAATTGACAAAGGAAAACGAGAGGGAACTGAAGAAGGGAAGTTGGAAAACTAACCACAGTTATCAACATATGGCAGTATAGTTCGGGCAATGTAAAAAATTAATACATTACTCACTGTCGATATTTAATTTGGTTTTGGAACTTTAATTATATTTAAATTTTGATTCTTGTACCCTCAAGTAGAATCAATTTAGTCCTAGTTAATTTGGTTTTTGATTACTCATTAGTTGATGTGAATCTACGAATCATTGACCGAGTTGCAAAGGGGGGTTGTGGACCCCTTGCTCAGTTGGCAAGGCAAGTGCTCTTCCATTGTTGTTGCGGCAATGTTTGTTGATACCGTGTAAGGGTTGACTTACTGTTGCTCGGTGGCTATCTGAGGGCTGGCTTCCCCGGTTGAAACCCGGGCGAGGGTTACCAGCTCGTGGGTGGAAGGATTCCTCCCCCCGCCTCCTCTCTTTCTTTCACTTCATTTTTTATATT
This sequence comes from Eucalyptus camaldulensis, assembly GCA_019915185.1. Taxonomy (NCBI): domain Eukaryota; kingdom Viridiplantae; phylum Streptophyta; class Magnoliopsida; order Myrtales; family Myrtaceae; genus Eucalyptus; species Eucalyptus camaldulensis. The sequence continues at coordinate 21,271,395 of JAHSVA010000005.1, forward strand.
AAGTTCTTTAATTTTTTCTGATGATGCTCAACTGAGTTTTTTAGCATGACCAAATGGATCATAACTAATAATTTGCTTACATTATAAGGTTTCGAGGGCTAAATAAAATTGAAGTTAAAAAGCCAAATTGACTATCGATGACGCTAAGCTCTTGAATTTCTCCAATAATTAGTAGTGTATATGGTCAACATCTCTGGCTATAAGCCGATGTAGTGGTTAAGTTAGGTTGACGATTTGGTTAACAAATCAACAATGATTTTTCTTTAAAAAAAAAATTTGTAATGAGAGTTCGTACACGTTTTACTTTTCCTTTCCCCTAACCAATCCTCATCGATTGAGCTAAAAGGGGAGTCGTACCACAAGTTCGTTCGGACAAGGTTCGAAGCAATTAAGGGGGTTCTGTAGTCATCGGTCGACCATAAGACAACAAAGAAAAAAATGAATTTGAGAGAGACCACTTCAAAATCAACATTAATGACGTCACCCGAATAAGTCAGGACCGTGAAATTGATAAATCGAGGTAGTTGGGTTTCACATTCAACCACTTGATTCCATATAATGACGGGTCGATGTGACGAGGAAATTTTATCTATTCATATAGTCATTATTTCTTGATTTTGGAATTTGTAGATTTTGTGGTAACTGTGTTGAGTATTGTCCAACAAATCATTTATCATTATTTCGTTTGGTCAGGTAGTCATGCGAATTAGCACACGTTTTAACATGATTATGCGGGCTGTCCCTTAACTACGAAGTGGAGATATAAACATAGTAAGTTTTGTTCGTTTCGCAAAGAATATAACATCTCTAGAAAATGTTTTTCAAGAAGTCAATTTCTAAGAAAATTATAATATTTTTTGATATTCGGTTGAAACTTGAAAATGAATTAAAAAATACTTCTTGATTCAATAAGAAAAATCTTCCTCCATGCAATTCTTTCGATAATTTTTTTAATTGAATTTTTAATTTTTTTTCTTTTCTTTTTCTTCTTTGATTGGCGAGGCTCTAGTTTGCTAAATATCAGCAAGGTCAAGCCTTACCTAATTCAGCAAAGTCGAGCTTGGGCCTTGCTAGAACTAGCGAGTTGGACAAGTCTTGAGCCTAGCAACCTCAAGTAAGGCTCGAGCCTCCCCCAGCCTGTTGCTCGAGCCTCACCAGATTCAGTGAGGCTCAAGCTCACGACTAGCCAAGGAAGAAGAAAAAGAAAAAGGATAATTAAAAAATATTTAAAAAATAAAAATAATAAAAATAAAAGGAAAATGTGTTTGGTGAAAGAAGAAATGAAAAATGTTTTCCTAAACTTGAACGGTAGAAAACATTTTCCCCTATTTAAGAAGACTTTTTTTCATTAATAAAAATGTTTTTCTTTATCAATTCATTTTTTGTGAATGTACAGAAAAATCAGGAAAATATTTTTTTTAAAGTTATTTTTGTGAAACGAATGAAAGTTTAGCGAGTGAAAATTGTTTTAATATCACCTCGGGCGGTCAATCTCTCTCTCAATCGAATGGATAGGGAGACAGGCCCATCAATTTGAGAATAGAGGCCCTAATCATTCTCTCAAGCGCACGACGCAGGCTTTCCGTGGACCGCTCATATCATTTGCTCGTGAGCGTGATGATTGAGACAACAGCCATCGCCCCCACTATTCCAGTTTCACGCTTCATCGACAAAATTATCACCTCTCTCTCTCTCCCCCCCCCCCCCCCCCCCCCCCCCCCCCCCGACGTTTCTTTTCCTCAGCTTGATTTGGATTTCTTGGACATAAGATTCATGTTTATCGTGTCTTGTATTGCTTAGGAATGTGTAATGGACACTTGATGAGGTGGGAAATCGAAGTTGTGTGGAAAATGTGGGTAAAACACATACGTAACCTCGTTCTTTAAAAATCAAGCCGACACCATAGATTTATTAATCCAACGAAACCGAGATCAATTATGATGGGAGTTGTCTTAGAACCATTAGCATAGTATCATATGACTACCAAGGAATTACAACACTATCTATATACTGATGCATGGTGAGATGGTAACTTGATTAATCAAGATGGTAGCATGACCCCAAATTATTGCGTATTAGAATAGTTAATATCAGCCAACAAGGCTTCTTGCCTTCTCCAATGACACTACTCACACAAACAGTGCTTCCTAATGTACAAATTAAGGAATACTTGGCCTTAAGATCAATCGTATAATGAGCCCAAAAGAACAGAAGAAAAATAAGAAACTACATATACAAGATGAGTTAATTTAGAGGAAACATACTCCCATTTGCTCTCTGTTTTTGTTCAATCGATCCCAGGGCGTACAGTTTGACCAAAGGGAAGAGAAAGAAAACATAGAAGACGGTATGAAGATCATTCATACTCCTACTGAGAAGTAACTAAGAACAGCATTCAAGACGTATTTTTATATGATTTTTCTTCTTCTCTCCTCTCCTGAGCGTCAAGAGAACGTTCAAGAAGCCTTTTTATCCGACTTGGGGTCATCCACAGCCTTGGGTTTACCATGCAAGATATCGAGCAAAACAGTGCTCTTGCACTTGGGGCATTTAAGGCATACTTCCTTCGAGATCATCACGTACATGAGGCACCGCTGACACCCCACTAGCACCATCGGGGTGACTGCTGAGCTGTTATTGCTAGAGTAGGCGAGTGATGACAACTTGTCAGAGTCCAAGTCCAGCGACAGGCACGATCTTGAAGTCGGTGACGTGGTTAAGGATTCAATTGGAGATTCCGTGATCGAGTTTACGGTTGGAGGGGAAAGGTTGAGCTCCAAGTCGAGTTCGGCTCCTCCGCCGCGGGCACGGGAACTCATATTCTCTCTAGCCTTTGTGTGATAAATCTCACCTGTCTGGCATGTGCACACCCAAAGAAAGCGATTGACTCATGTATATCCAATAGAATTGTAGAAAGATTACTAGTACATTTATGAAGACGGAAATATCCATTGACAACCCACGTATCAAAAACATTGATCAAATAATGATCTTACGTGGGGTCTACGTCCATCAAGAGAGATTTTCAACTCGGGCATGTGGGGGATGGAGTAGTTTTGATAATTGAATCTTTATGTCTATATCATGATCAAATGGTGATGTTGTAACAGATTTTTCTAGGGAAAAGTGTTAAAAAAAATCACGGACATATTGCATTAGTACCCAATTTATTCATGAACATTTTAATAGTGTTAATTCAGTTCTAAAATTTTTAACAATGCAAATTTACTCCCAAACATTTTAAAATAGCGCCAATTTAGTCCTTTTGGCTAATTTTGACTTAATACTACTAACGTGAACATCAGATAACTTATGTGATATCGCTAGTGCTAACATTAACAATTTTGATATCGCGGTGGTTGACCACCTAACCACAAGCGATGGCCAAGCAAGTTGGCCTTGTTTGGCCATGGCGAGGTCGAGCCTCGACAAAGGCTCCTCTTGCCAGATCTGGCCTAGCGAGGTTGACTATCACTAGGGCTCTGCCACACGATGGCCAAGCAAGGCCAGTTGCCCCGGCCATGGCTAGTGGCCAGCAACCCTAAGGGAAGAAGAAAGGAAGGAGAGAAATAAAAATAAAAATACAAAAATAATAAAAATATTATTAAAAGTTGTCTATGTTAGTGCTAGACGTGCCACATAAGCTAGCCAACATCTATATCAATAATATTTAGCCAAAATTAGCTAGAAGAACTGAATTGACACAAAATTAAAAGGTTTAGGACTAAATTAGTACTAGTTCAAAAAGTTGATGATTAAATTCAACGATTATAAGATTTATGACTAAATTAACATCAAGTCAATAAGTTTAGAATTGAATTGACACAATTAAAAGGTTTAGAACTTTCCTGAAATTTTTTTCCAATTTTTCTATCGTAAAAGTAGACATAATAAGAAACGTGGAGCAGGAAGTAGCAAAGAAACAACTTGTAATGGGCTAGGGAATGGTGCTATACCTTGAGATCAGGGAACTTTTGCTGGCCTAGAGGGATAGGAGATGGCTCTTCTAGTTTATCATGCAGGGTATCATGAGTGATCGGCAAGGGTTTCTTGATGTCGGTTAAGATACCCATACTCAGAATTACACCATGGACTTCGTGCTTTTTGGTGGCTGAACTGACATTTGTGGTCATTTTATACGAGAGAAGTGAGGAAGGAGAGAGCTGGTCTCTTTAAAATGCCGGAGAGAGAGAGAGAGAGAGAGAGAGAGAGAGAGAGAGGGGGGGGGGGGGGGGGGGGGACAAGGAAGTGAAGGAAGATGACTTTATTCATTGCATGATTTGGCAGTGTGTACGTGCTTACAGAAGAGAACCAAAGTTTCCACCACTAATCATTATTAGTTAAAGTCCAACACCACCTAAACTTCCGATGCAAGTGTCACGGGTCCATAGTTCCTTGACTTCGGAATAACTCGTGTTGCTTCTAGCGAGTGGAATACACAAGATTAGCCTTCCTTTTATAGTTGTTTAAAAAAAAAACAATATGGCAAATAGCTTTCTTTAACAAGATAGTACCACGTTCGGCTGCTTGGGTGTCTAGTTCATTGAGCGAGACAGTAGATCACTTTAGGCTTGACAATTGGTTTCGACCTACTATAACTTCATAAGGAGATGAAGTTAGCTCCCGACTAGTTTGTGCATAAGAAACTAACCCTGCTTTTAGAGTTCCTAAATAATATAATCCTTCTATCCTAGAACTCTTAACATAAATCATCTTGATGCTACTCTCACGGGCTAGTTGTATCTATTCCCTCTACATCACTCACTTTTCACTCAATAACCCCAAGCTCCACTCACAAGGGTCCATAAGTACAAGAGAATCACGGACCATGACATTCTCCCCTACTTAATTCCTCAATGCCCTTGTTGTGGACAGTTTTGTCACTTCCCCATGTTCCCTTAACCATCGATGCCACTTCCTAGGAATTACATAGATGGCAACGCTCGCCCAACAATAGGCCACCCCAATCCAATGGTTGCTTTCCCCCATCAAAGCCGTTTGTGAATCTCCAATCACTTATGTTCCTTGATAAGTGTGGCATCCCTGGCCAATCGTGATTCCTTAGCAGCACTTCTTTCGCCTACTAAGCTCCTCTTGATCTCCGCAAGCCAACAAAGGGTACTCCCATTGTTGGAAACATGATAACAAGCTTCCTCTTGAGATTCGCCAATTGACCTAGAAACGTTATCCTATTAGTGAGCAATTCGGTTCTTTCTTGTGCCCTCAATGCCATCCCAAAAGTTAGATGAGAGCCACACATTGTCCAAGCCCTCCTAGCCTCGATGATCACTCTCTGCCTCACAAGACTAGAAGACCATAGGTTCCACCTGAATCACCTGCCTATTAGAGGGATCCTGCTCCAATGCCATTTGTCATGGGTTGACAGTTCCTTGGCTGCGGAATAACTCGTGCAATGCCTAGCAAGCGGAATACACTAGGCCAACCTTCCTTTCATAGTTGTTCCAAAGAACAATATGACAACTAGCTTCCTTTCATGAGATCGTACCACGCTCAATTAAGTTTGAGCGTTTACTCAATTGAGCGAGACAACAGATCACTTAAGCTCAACAACTTGTTTTGGCCTACCATGGCTTCATCAGGAAAGCGGCATCAACTCTCAACCAATTTGTGCACAAGAGGCCAATCTCGCCTTTAGAGCTCCTAAGTAATATAATTCCTTTATCCTAGAACTCTTAGCACCAACTGTCATGATACTACTCCCACAGACTTATTATATTTATCCCATCCAAATCACTCACTCTTCACTTGATAATCCCAAGCTTTTCTCACAAGAGTTGATGAGTAAAAAAGAATCACGGACCGTAACATAGGGCACCAAAAGAACTTGGAATGGTTTGACAGCCTAAACTAATATAAATATCCACGAAATAAGTCTGCCTGACTCTTTATCTTTTGCCTTCTTGTTTTTCTTTTTCCCTTATCATCGCAGGACCATTGAAATTCTAATGTTCTAGTGAAATATCATGTGTTTATCATCAACAAAATTTAGGTATACGCTTGAAATCTTTCCATGGAAATTTGGTATGGAGTGCATACATCATATGATCTTGTCATTAGTTTGTTTATGTCTCTATACAGGGGTGTAATTACCTGTCTAGTATTAGGTCTCATCTTAATGTTGCCAGAAGATCCCCAGAAAGTATTTGATAGGCTAAGCTAACTGATCTTCGAGAATATGTGAAACCCTTGCTAAGTCCCAAATAAAAATAGAATAATTATATAGTATCAACACTATGATTGGTTTTGTCTGCTATCTCATCCACAGACTAAGTCTATACATTATCTTCTCACCATCACTCAGTGATATCGAAAAGTCTTCTTTTCTTTTCTCCTCAATCTTAGATTGCACCCTTGATCAACCTTTGAACAAAGACCCATATTTGCTTACCACGAGTAAGGTGACATTTGACGCCATGCATGACACAACTGTAGTTATATCGGTTCGATTGTGGAAGTGAGTGTTTCAACAAATCGCTTTCGTCTAACCACTCTGAAAGAAAACCCTAACTCCTAACACTTAAATTGATGTATTCTCCGCAGAAATTCAAGAGGACATATCTCGTGGAAATGGCAATGTTTTTCATTGAATTACAACCATGATCAAGCCAGAGTGAGTTTACGGCGTGGGGAAGAATTGCGCTGGAGACTTCAAGGCTAATGATAAAACTGCCCAATTATTAGCATCGGAGCTAAGTAACTCCGAGTTGATGTAATAGTTGACTTTGTTGTCAAGGTATAAATTTTCAACTGCTTTTGGTTTAAGGAAATTAAGTCGATAGATTTGTTCAGCCACCACAGATCAAAGCCTTCTTAATCGTTATAGTTTCTTCAGCATTATTTTAGTAGGTCTTGGGATAATAAAGATAACACAAAGGATAATGGCATAAATGGTCTATGAACTTTAGCTAAATATACAATGTTGTCCATGAATTTTTAATTTATTTAATGTGGTCCATAAACTTGCCTAATGTACAATATAATCTTTGAATTTTTAATTTGTTCAATGTAATTCTTAAATTTTTTGGTAAATGATTAAACTAATCCTAAGACTATATGAAAATATCCAATACTATCTCTTAAATTTGGGACAATATTGGATATTTTCAAAGTCCAAGAACTAAAGTGAATATATACCAAAAGTTCAAGAATCACATTGAATAAATTAAAAGTTTATGAACCACATTAAATAAATTAAAAGTTTAGGTATAGTTTTATAGATTATTTGTGTCATTTTCCTAAATCTCATCGATAGAACAAATTACAATTCTTTATCACTTTTCCATATTTTATGACATGTACGATCCCTTTAAAACCCTAGCATTAACAAAAAAAGTAATGATGCAAGCAGTTTTGGCTGTCACGAAATATTTATCAAGTTATGAATTCTCCTTAGATATGATCGACTTTATTTACCATGTCACACATCAAATAAGATCACCTAACTATTTTTTCTTACGTTGAAAACAACCCGAGCGCATTCAACGTCCTTAGAGTTTATCAAAGTACAAAAGAAAAGCACAAGAAAAAATACATAGAATATTCCACATTCACGTCCGAGCCCTATAAAGTCAGGAGCCCGATTCCAGATCTGAAGCGGCAGCAGCCACCTCTCCATCTCACTAAAAGCTTCCCATATATTAGACAAAAGAGTTAGCTGTATCGTGTCCCTCCTATAGCTCAACTCCGTGTGGCTATTCATATCAAATCATTCACGTCAAATCCTTGACTTTTGGCATTTCATAGCTGTATCGTGTCCTATGACCCCTAGCCTATGTATTGTGTAGCCTATGTATTGTGTAGGTTAATCCTTGATCTTGAAACTTTAGAGTTAGTCTAACCTTGCATATAATATATATGTTATTATGTGTATGCATATGTTATTATGTATATGTATATATCATATACATTATATATCTTTGTCTATTGACCCTAGTGCCTTCACATTTGTGCTTTGTTACATAGTTTTACGTAGTTTTACTGTGTAAATTAAAAAGTAAAAACCTAACTTTGATTAGACCAAAAAAAATAAAAATAGAAACCCTCTTTGCTTGCCTCGTTTTATTCACTTGCCTTGGCCTCGCTTGCCTTGCTCGCTACTCGCTTATGGCCTTTACTTACTCGCCTCACGAGCACCGCTCAGCTAGTGAAATTGTTTGCCTCTCTTGGCCTGCCTCATGAACATAGCTCCATAATTGTAAATTGAGATTTCAATTCTTACCTTATCTTAGATTTATGTTTGATATGTATTGGTATACATAGTTTGGTTGCTTAATGTCGCATTGTTGATGGATACGTAATTTGAAAGAGTATGTTTGTCTTTTCAAGGAGTATAAAAAATTGAAACAAAAATATAATCGATTGGTCCCAAGATAAGGCTGCTTCGGTCCTCGATCTCAGGTTCAATCAAGTTGGATTGCGATCCCAAAAATTGAGGAACAATATTTGTGATGTTTTGAAGTTGAAGTACATAATGCTTGCAATAAGAATATTTTTTTGACTCACTACAAAGTTTTTGTACCTATAGGAATTAATGTTTCACGTGGGCTCTTGGGGTCGAGAGGACATCATGCCGAAAAACGAGGGCTCCGGTGCCACTTGTCTTCCTCAATTAGATATGTTTTCAAAAGAGGTAATAAATGAGGGAGACAAATCGATGAACAGCGGAAGGCATACGAATAAGTTTGTTTCAATCACACGCATCACTATTCCAAACTACTGCAGCCGGTCCTGTTTGACTCTACTTCATTTAAGACACTAGTTGACGAGGAAGATGACCCAACCCTCGGTGCATCGATGTTTTTTTGGTTGTTTTTGCTGGTAAGGCCAGGAGATCCGCACATTGTTCTTTAGATGAGGAGAAGCTGCGTGGTGAAATTTGCGATTTGGCAAAATTTCGCGAAAGCGGTCGCTGACTCGAGAGAGAAACGATTGGGTGCCGGAGGCATCGCTGTGTCATCCACCATCAGCGACAGTTGTTAGGAGTGAAAATCTTGATGAGCGTTGGGTTATAGGGAATGAATCCAGTGGAATGGGAAAGGCTTAGTTCCTTTTTGTGAAATTGTTTGGTTAATTAGAATCAAACTGAATGAAAATGGAAATTAAGAAATAAAATGTTCATGTTAGTTTTTTCGTTATTATGGGGGAGATAGGAATCAAAAATGAGTTATAAGCTCATTTCTTAACCCATATTTAATGGGGGTAGATAATTATATAAATTAATTATATTCAGTAAATGGCTCATAAATGGTAAAACTGAAATTAATATGGGTTCACAACTTTTTTTTTTTTTTAATTAATGGATGTCTCCGAAGAGACTCACAACTTACTTAAAAATACCATAAAATTGGCCTATGATATGAACTAGGGAAAAGAAAAAAAAATTTATAGCAAATATGAGCACGTTTAGTAATGTTTATGTTCAAAAACTATTTCAGGGAACAGAAATAGAAAAAAGTGTTTCTGATCCGGAGAACAATTTTTGATCAAAAAGATGTGTTCGGTAAACTTGTTCCGGACTAAAAAATGAATAGAAACACATTTGATAAATTTATGTTATTTTTTTGTTTCTTTTAATTTTTTCATATTTTTATTTTATTTTTCATATTTTTCCTTTCTTTTTTATTTTTTCTTCTTTCGATCGGCAGCCTCGCCGTATCTGGGCGAGCCTGAGCTCGCCCAGCCAAGGCGAGGCTCGGCGTCGCCGGCGCGAGCGAGGCTGAGCCTCGCTGGGGGTCGGCGACGCTCGGCCTCGCCGAATCTGGGCGAGCCCGAGCTCGCCCAGCCAAGGCGAGGCTCGACGTCGCCGGCGTGGGCAAGGCCGAGCCTCGCCGGGGGCCGGCGACGCTCGGCCTCGCTAAATCTGGGCGAGCCCAAGCTTGGCTGGCGACGCTCCGGCGAGGTCCCCGACCATCAACGGTGTCGCCAGCCCTCGACGGCCGGTCGCTGATCATGGCCGAGGCCGGCAATTGGCCAAAGAAGAAAATAAGAAGAGAAGTGTTTCTTCAAAATCGTTTCTGGAACAAGAAATAATTTTTTTTTTGTTTCTCATTTCTGTTCTTTTTGTGTTCCGAGAACAAAAAAAGAACAGAAACGCAACCAAACGCATTTCTGTTCTTTTTTTGTTCCCGGGAATAAAAAAACAAAAAAATTTGTTCATAAACACTTTTGAGAAATGAAAACATGCAAGGCCTATGCTATCCCACATGCACAACCCTTCCAGCCTCAGAATAGAAACTGCTTGTTAGTCACCAAACTCCTTTTCACTTTTTGATTCATATTATAGAAAATTTTATAATAACCAAATTTTGATGCACAATTTCCACATTGTGGCAAGTGCAGAGCATACTACCAGGATTAATTAGAACATTTACAGCTTTATATAATCATAGTAGGTAGAAAGAAATATAGAAAAAAGCTTTACCCCTTAAGATAAACACTTAACATCTAATCATTGGTGATAGTTTTGGATATCACCAATAATTTATGATGACCCTTATGGCCGACAATGGCCAATAATTTGTACTGACTTTTAACACTAACACTCATATCATACGACTTTTACACACGACTTTTACGGCTGATAGACTCATATCACACAATTTTCGCTCTGCTACAGTACTGCTACAACATGAACAGTACTTCGACAGTCATGAACAGCGTTTAACCTTTTTTCATCTAAATGAGGGGGACTTTAATACTCAACTGCTCCCACTCAACAAAGTAGTAGTCAAACGATAAACTGAATAGCATCAGAAGAGCTTGACATTTTTCATCTAAACGAAACAATGGAGCAGCTCTACTATCTTGCATCATTTATAAACTAGCTATATTCAAACCTGTTCACTAAAAACAGAAAAATAGATCTCTTGAATCAAAATAACCGGAGTCAAACCACAGATCACCCTCAAGATTGCTTAGCAAGATGAGGACCCAAAAATTAATGAATGTGATTAACATAAAGATTTTGTGGAAGCAAAGAAGGCATGCATCAGTCAACTCCAATGATGGCATGGTATATCAAGCTCATACAAAATGCTTCTATAGAAATACATAAATTAGTTACTTACAACCTTAAAGCTCAGTAATGTTACATGACTAGTCCTCCAAGATTGGATGCCGATCAAGCTCTGTCAGTATTTCTGTTAAAGGACCACTGCTATCATTTTCGCCCCTACACTGATGCAGCTGTTGGCGGAGATTTTGAACAAGCTCATTGAGTTTGTGAATATTTTTCTCTTGAGAGAGGATAATCTGTCACAAAGTTCAAGCAAAGGTCAAGTCAACTAACATTAGATTTTAATGTCCCATTTCCACAGCTAAGCGTACACCGTTTCAAGAGGAGATCGACTGTATACTTCAATCACACTACAAGTCAACCAAGACAAAAGCGATTGCCAAATGGAATAATTGATTGATACAGTACAACATAAGAACAAATCAACATGAAATTATAAAGTAAAGAGTTTCATGGGGTCAGTATTTCCTCTAATAAATCACACAATCTATAGCACCAAGGCTATATTGGATGAAAAGACCAGAGAGCAAATAATGTCGTCCATTAAATCATATACAATGCTATCCCAGTACCAAGTGTAGTGGTTCTAAATTTAGTAATTCAGGTGAAGCTACAAGGTCAGGTACACATCATCATTTCTTCATATAAAGCAGCAACAGCACTATTTAACGTAGGCTATGGTTCTCAAAATAAACTCTGTTACTATGGACCAAAGGTTCATAAGAAATTTGTACTCTCTCTATAACATTAACCATTCCATGACGGTTCAACTAATCAAACCTTGCTTTTGCTGAAAAGAGAAAGCTAATGACGCCCAGCTCTTGCTATTTAAAAGCATGAAAGGAAGAGAACAGAATGGATAGCAAGCACACTCCCAAGTTTTCTAAAGAGAATATCAAAAGATGATACCTGGAGTCACAATCATAGGGGATTCAAAATGCCCGAAAAACACAAAAGCCCAAACTGAACAGTCTGCACTGACCCCAAAAAGTCGGTTTCCCCCCAGCCTGATTAGTTTCTGGGCCTATTTAAATTGTAGAATATCAGTTTGATAAACCCTTTTGCCAGAGCTGCACAGATTAACCTATTAAGAAAAAGGTCCCATGTCCTTAGCTTCACAGTTCTACGATACGTAAACCATAACCAGTGAAGCTGAAAGCACCCAAAACTCACAACCGCACATTACACCTCGTCTGTCATGGCCATCATCTTCTACACCCTGTCATTCTTCTTCTCTTTTCTACCTTAGCTCAGTTCTCTTAATTCATCGTCATAGTAGGGTCTTGTAGCACTTGCCTTTGTAGAGTCCTTCCTTTGCTTAGCCAATTCAGGCTTTGCCTTCTTTTTCATCCTCTTCACATGGCTGCTAGTCATCCTTAATCTCCACTCTATGACATTATGTTGATTGGCTCACTACAAAAGACAGCTTCCAGAAACAAACAGTCCCCAAAACTAGTTGAAAGGCATTATTTAAGTTGGAAAGATATGAGTCTATCTCCTACTAGTAGACAGCAATGAAGGGTTTGTTTGTCATAGAACAAAGTAGCTGAAAGGAAAATGTGAAGGGAAAGGCCAGGGGAGGGGAGAAACTGATCAAAACTCACAAACCAAAGGACTAAACTGGTTCGATCAATTCTTGTATTTAAAGCATTATCTCAAAACACTTGAAAACAGAGTTTCACTGGGTAGTCTTCCTGCACCTAAGCTTTTGGTGGAGCTTTCTAACACGACATTCATTGTCCTTCATGTCCCATGTCTATTTTGCATCTGTGATTCCCATCCATCGGTTCCACATGATTCTTCCAAACTGTATATTCCACTTTGCATGCGCTAAAGTGTTACCACACTTTTGTTGAATACAGAGTTTCAATGGGCCTTGTTTTCATGTAATCTCTCTCCACCTAACAAGTTAAACTCTCGAATAGGACTTTCTAACACTATCTATGTCCTTGACATTCAGTTTAGTTCTGGGTTTCAAGTGCTGAATCCCTGCTTGAAAACTTCAGCTCAATTCAATACAAAGTTCAGAAAAAAATTGAACAGCCCATTTACACCCCACACATTAAGGCAATGAATTATGAATAACCAACCCCTCATGTGCACTCAGCTTTGATATGTTTGGAATACCAAGCTTGCGCACAACCTGAGCTGACATTCTCATTTGTCTTGGACACAATCTATACAGACTGGCAAGTGACAAACATGGTTGTGTCAAGACATGCAATTACAGACACAATACTTCACTACACAGAGAATTGGAAGGAAGTTAGCACAATACACCACGAACTCACAGGAAGCTAATTGTGGATCAACCAAAAAAAAAAAAAAAACAGAGGATCATACATTCATCTACCCCAATCCAAGAGTTTCATCAAGTGCGCACATGCATGTGCCCAAGTTGGGAGTGGGAACAGAAAAAAAAAAAACTTATAACACTCCTCATCAAAGTCATTGCCCTAAAAATAAAACAAGAAAAAGGAAGCAAAAGCCAAGCAAACACAAATCCATTCCTAACAAAAAAGGGAAAAGACTAATGACCGTTAGTATTCAATTTTGGGCCAAGAAAATGGAGCAACTATGTTATGTCCAGATCACCCTGCTAGGTGCCAGAGCTATCAATGAGAGATCCACCACAAAATCCAGTGGATGCATGGATATACACCAATAAAGAAATGACCATCGAGAGACAGTGCATCAACCACTGACTTATGTTAGGGAAGGAAATTTACAGGTTGAGTTATGCCAGAGCTTCTAACACTTTGAGAATGCTGTTTCATTACTGGTGGCAACGAGCAGCTTCTGAGATCGTTATTTCTTAGCACAAAAAAAATGCAATAATTGCTACAAAATAGTGTTGAGTGGTTCCATTATGCTTTGATAGGAATGAGACAGATGAATCCTTAATATGAAAGTCACTAACAGAACCCAAATTGAGGTGTTCAAGGCTTATAAATTCTTGCAAACGCAGCGTCAGTCTTCTTCTCACTTGATGGCATCAAAAGAAAACACAGTGCATTTGGTGGTTCGCTGGAAAACAAAATGGGCTTCCTGAGACATGAATATTACTAATGGGGAATGATTGTCCCCGGTTTGCTTTAGTTTATACCTTACCAAATCATTACCATGTGGGAACGAAGGTTATTTCAACAGCCAAAAGACAGAATTTTGCTTAATAGGTTTTCTATGTTTGCTTTACCCTCTTCCTGAGAAAAAGAATTGTGCTATTTTTCACTCCTTGAAGGTACGTCAAACTGATCATCCAAAATCTACCTTGTACTCATCATCAGGATTATTCCAGTGTAGGTCTTAGAGGATTTCTAAACATTCCGTAAACCTATATTCAACTGAAGTTCCCATAACCAAGACTTTATCACATATGCAATCCTTCTTTTTTCATAGTTAAAGTGGTGGCATATAGGGAACTACCCAGGCTAGGAGGTCTCGTGGGTTGGAGGTCAAGCAAGTGGTGGCATCGAGCGAAGCTTGCCACTTAAATAGCACAAGTAATTGTATGAAAAGAAAGCACTTTAGCACATTTCTACCTGAAATTGAGACAAAGAAGATTCTTACGATATATAATTGCAAAACAAGCGGAGAAAATCGTCCTCTGGTTAAAGATAGGAGAATGTCAAACACACAAGTGCAAGAGAGGCATTAATAGAGTCCTAACCTTTTCTTTCACGGTTTCTTCCCTTTCAGAAACATATTGCTCCTTCTGCGACTTGTCTGGAGTCAGGTCATTCTCATTACCGAATTGCTGCTTCCACTCAAACTGAGATGTAAACACAATGAGCAAAAGCAGGAAAACAAGGAGCCACGGCCTTGACATCCTTATAGCAACCTCTCATACGACCTGCGCATGAAATTGAACACATCATTTCCTAGTCTCCGGACTCTCTTGTTAAATAGTTCACTACAATCAGCAACAACAAAATAACAGGGGAAAAGATGCATTCCAATTCCATAAGGCACAGCTAAATACTAAATATCCAAATCCCATGCATTTTTTCAATTTACCATAGGTATTGTGCATCCCCCTCGTCCTCATGACTGGAGAACCATTCAAGTGCAAAGTTAATCAAATCTAGAATTGACTCTGATGTCTCGATCCTCCTTCCAATATCGTAGAAAAATAAGATCATCCCAGAAATTCCCCGGTTCGGACTCGACCATCAATGATCAATCCAAGCAGTCTTAAGCATGAATTTCAAAACTTGGAGGGTGAATTGAATCCTATCCCCCAACTAGCCCAAAATGCAGCGGAACCCAACTCTTCTCAACGCAAACCCAGATCGAGAACCGCACTAAAAAGGTAAAAGGAGCATCCGCGGAGCAGCACCGACAACCATAACTTCGCAAAACCCTAATCAAAAGCGTAGCTACAAGACAGAGAAGCAGAAACAACCGGAGGAAGGAAGGAAGGAACGAAAGGGAGAGACTTTTTACGCTTCCGAACGGGCCGCCGATCGCCCCTCCTGCATCCCTCGATCGGCGACCTCGGCCCTTCGGTGTCGGAGGGAAATGGCGGAGCGCGGAGGAAGGAGAGAGAGAGAGAGAGAGAGAGAGAGATGCCCTGCTCAGTAGAGTCAATGTTACGCCGTCCCGCGTCGTTTCGGGACCTTCTTCTTTAGCGCTTTCCCTTTCGCAGGTAAAGCTGGGGATTTTTACAGGTGGGGGTGCTATCCTTAACCACGGTCGGCTTACCAATTTGAGCTTCTGAAAGCCAGGCAACCCAAGCAGGTCGCGGTCGGAACTAACAGACTTGAGAAGTTGGTACCTTGTAAATTGCCAAAAAACTTAAGTAGCTTCATGGAAATATCGGGGTAACCAAGTTAGCAAGAATTCAGGTTCTTGTTGTTACATGTGTAAATAGCCAAAAAAAAACCTCTGTTTCATGAAAGTATCGGTAACCAATTTAGCAAGAATTCAAGTTCTTGTTTTTCCAACACGACTAGTTTTCTCGGAAATTTATCAGTATGGAAAAAGAGGTCTGTGTTTTTTAGAATAATACAATAGATTTATTTTGTCAATTGTGTTATCATATGCTGTTAAGTTCATATCTAGAATAAGTATGAGATCGCAATGTGAATAGAACTTAAAAAAAAAAATATATATATATATATATATATATATATATATATCCATCATTTTTTTATATGTTATTTTTTAACGAACGAGTCAAGAAATTCACGATTGAACTTATTTTAGATTAAACGCCAACATGATCAGACTTATTTTAAATTAATAAACGGATTCTTCAACGTGATAACAGAAATCAAATTCTTAAAACAAATTTGCTGTACAGCTATCATAAGCAAACACAAACCGCCAGCTCTTTAGATTGACCAAGAAAATGTTTTTTCTTTCATATTTTTAAAATGGAAAATAATCCATTTGCACTTGCCATGGGTAAACGATACTTATACGTACACGTGTTCATCTCTCGCTTCTATATCATGTGTCGCAACCCAAGGAAACAATACGATTGAGAGGTTTTTTTTAACGAAGGACCATAACCAACCTACGAAAAACAAACAAATCTTAAAAATCCAAAGTCTTAGATCTTTTTTGTGTGTTCTAGAATATTCCAAGAAGCACGGAATGTTGTAAATGTACACCTTTATAATAAATGCAGATAATTGGATCTACTTTCCCTTTTTTGTATTCATCTTACAAGTTAATACAATCTTCAGAGATTTTCTTTCCAAAGTTTCTCTTTTTTATTGACACCAAATTTTTTAATGTTTGTTTAGGATTTAATAGTATAAAAAATTAGGGGTTATTAAAACCTAAAAATATAATTTTTATTAAATTACACAGCCATTAAGAGTATTTGCATTAATAGTAGTAGATTAAAAAGAGAATAAAATAATGTATTTATTTATTTTAACAAAAGAGAGAGCGAAACCGGGCCAGAGATGGGCCAGCCCAGCATCTTTCATTCTTTTTCCTTCTCTTCCCGCAGGGCTTGGCCCAACTCATTTCTTTTTTTTTTTCTTCCATCTGGCCCAGCCCTTTCCTCCTCCTTCATCTTCACTGTCTCTTATGCTCTCCGTAGAGAGCGAAGCACGCTCATACGGAAAAGAGTGCAGGACACAGGGCAAAGGACAGGGCAATGTTGAGAGGTGTTTTCGGTCGAGATCAGGCCAACAACGATAGAGGAGGAGGGAGAGAGAGAGGCATGGTTGCTATGAGGTTAAGGGGAATTTTATGGGTGGTTCGGAGTGGTTCGAAGAGGGCACATCTGAGAGAGATGGGGGGTTAATGAGAAGGAGAGAAGGCTGAGATCTACCTCGGCTAAGCCTCGTTCGGTCATCCTCGCCACAAATATAACCCTAGCCGGCACCACCAAACCCGCAACTCCCTTTTCCACTATTTCGAGTTTTCCGGTGAGTTTCATATTTCTTTTGGTTCAATCCAGTCGATTTCTCAAGGTTTCTGGCTCGGTGGCGTGAGGCAGACCAAATTTAGTCTGGTTATTGAGGTCATCTCCCGTTTGCCGCCACTAAGTCAGGTAGGGAGCACCGCCAACCCCTTTTGTCTTTGCCTTGTTTCGAGCTCGCCAAATTG
This sequence comes from Eucalyptus camaldulensis, assembly GCA_019915185.1. NCBI lineage: Eukaryota > Viridiplantae > Streptophyta > Magnoliopsida > Myrtales > Myrtaceae > Eucalyptus > Eucalyptus camaldulensis. Next base: position 21,289,000 of record JAHSVA010000005.1, read on the forward strand.
GGATTCATCATGGTCCAGCTTACGCAAGTGCTGGTCTCGTCGGTCGTGTGCTCGACCCGGTTTTAGTCGGTTTTTTTTTTTTTTTTTGGTAAAGCGGTTTTAGTCGGTTGATTGTTATAAACTCAAGTGTGAATTCGAGTCCTGAATGAGTCGGTTGTCTCCCTTATTAGACATCACCCACCTCTTTAACATATAAGTCTCGAGTTAGATCCAAGAGAGGTTTGCTTGCCTTTTCCCATGCTCTGCACTGGTTTAGTTGCTCTTCGGTTGTGTCCAGACTGCTCGCGATGACCCTAGCCGTGAAAAGAGGAGGATGAGCTGACTAAGTTGAATGGTGGTCGCGAGGCCCTGGCCAGAAGCGATCGACCAAGCCAGCTGTTGATGGCTTGTGGCGATGGCCCTTTGTCAGCGTGGGTAACCGCAGAGGTGCCATGCCATTGTGGCGATCGAGAGAGGAGATCGAGTGCTTTCTCAGCTCTATCTGCTTCCCTGGACTAGGCTAGTCCAATTTTGGTATTTAGGCCTAATGGGTCGGTTTTTTAGGCTAGTTTAGGCTCGTCGTTTGTGGGCTCAAACAGATTAATAAATTATTTCCTCTTTTGGGTTGGGCTTAAAACCTAGGAAAAGGCTTAAATTAAGTTTTTTTTGGTAATTTTATCTTAAAATGTGTGAAAATCCCTAACAAAAATCGTACCTAAAATTGAATAAGCCTTTAGGGCTTCACTATAGGGATTTTTTTGGATGCCCTTTTCTTTTTTAGACACGTGCTAGATTACTTTTTGTACTTTTCATTTCGATTATACTTGATTGCACCTTCTTCATACATTGATTGTTATTTTTAATTTTAGAATGGTTAGGATGAACCTTAAAATTGTTGATAGGTTGCCTTAACACTTTGGTTATCAAATAGTCAAATTTAGGCATTGAAAGGGCGCTAGTTATATAACTAGTGCAATCAAGTTTCTTATTCTGAAATATGTGGTTATGCGTGCATCAAGATCACACGCCTACATCTTAACTAGGATTTCACGTGAGATATGAACTTGGGAGAGTCCATATTTGTAATTGACAAACAAATACCTCTAAACATGCATCAAGACGACACACTCGCCTTTTAATTAGGGTTTCTAGCCAACTCTTAATAATGGCTAGTGGCAGCTCATTTTGAACACATAGATTTGGAAAATCAATATTACATGAGTTATTTATTTGTCAATTACAAACACAAACTCTCCGTTCATATCTCACATGATATCAGTTTTCCTAATCTATCTGTTCAAAAGAAGCCACCATTAGCCATTATTGAGGGTTAGCTAGAAACCCTAGTTAAGATTGGGAGTGTAGTCTTGATGCATGCGTAAGTAGAGATTTCAGACTCATGGACTTGATTACACTTGTTATACAATTATCGGCCTTTCAGTACTTAGACTTGACTATTTAATAACCAAAATGTTATGGCAACCTATCAAAAATTTTAAGATTCATTCTAATCATTCTAAAATTGAAAATAATAATCAATATATGAAGAAGGCATAATTAAGTACAATCGAAATGAAAAGCGTAAGCAGCAACCTAGCAATGTCTCTGAAAAAGAAAATGGCATCTAGAAAATCCCCATGGTGAACCCTAAAGGATTATTCAATTTTGGGTACAATTATTGTAAAGGATTTTCACACATTTTATGATAACATTACTATAAAAAAAAAAAAAACTAACTATTACACTTTTCCCTAGTTTTCAAAAACAAAAATCAGATTTTTAAATTTTTTTAAATATGTTTAAAAGATTAATTTTTAATATTTCCCGTTTTTAATTGAAAATAGAGACTCAGGTTGGATACTCCGATCCAACCCAAGCTAGGGCCGGCCTGGGTTGCAAGGCTTCGGGCTTCTAGTCGAATTGGGCCTAATGTAGTTGAAAGCCCTTATCTAATGGCCATAAGCCCAACCCAAAAGAGAAAACAATCCAATATTCTATTTGAGCCCATAAACGACTAGCCCAATCCACTCTCTCATAAAAAAGAAAAAAAAAATCCATCAAGCCTAAATATCAAAATTGGACTTGTCCGGTTCGAAGGAGAAAATATTGGCTGCAGCTCTGACTCCAACGTGTCTTCCTCCGAGTCCATTCACCGGGCGACATCTGTCCAATGGCAGCCACACTAGAGTTTGAGCTCATCGTGGTTATTTTCGAAAAGGAACAGAGCAAAGTTGACGGAAACTTAGGTTGCGCATGACAACGCTTCTGTTTTGAGGAAGAGTTTTTTTTTTTTTTAGAAATAGTTCTTTTCTATTTCTGTTTCGGAGAACAATTTCCGAGCAAAAGAACATATTTGATAACTGTACAAAATTTCTATTTCCGAAACAGAAAAAGAACAGAAACCTGTTTGATAATTACACAAAATTTCTATTCCAAATTTTATTTTATTTAAAAAATAAATAAGAAAAAGGAATAAATTAGATATTACATAGAATTGACAATATCAAAATATTATTAGATTAATATTATTTTCTTTTTGCAAATTTTAATGTTTGGTATAGCATATATTACGAAAAAAAGCACAAGGCATATTGAATTTGTAGTAATTTCCTTAGGATTAAGTTTTTACTCTTTAAAAAAAAAATGTAATCCTAGTGCATGCATGGCTTGGGGATTTTAGTCTTGTAATCTTGATATGGATGTCGGGTTGGGATTGGAAATTTCCCATCTTGATGCTACTTTTTACCCATCTTCTTCCAAATTACAAACTATTCCATTTTCGTGTTTCACATAAGCTTATAAGGTTTTGGCTAATTTTGATGAAGGGAGATGTTTTTCCTCTCCTCTTTTGCCTTTTTTCTTTCTTGAATAGGATGTAAGCTTCGAATGGCGGTTTGTAGGTCTTGAAGTGTTAACTATACAATAGCTTGCAATTTGCTTTTATTTTGTTTGTCCACATTTATGATACATTCAATGGCATTTGTGCTCATGGAGATAGAATTGGATGACCTTAATACTATTAATAGAAATGTATTCATAATAGTTTACAAACACATCGCCAAATTTTTCACCAAAAAACAAAAATACATCGCAAAAGTCAGAAATAAAAAGTCATGGAATCTCTCGCATATTGTGATCCATTGTCATTATATTTGCAATATTTTTCCTGATCATATTTATCTCAGCCGCCTCATCACGTAATGTATCATCTGATATAGCTAGTATAAGCACCTAGATGGGGGTGAATAAGTGTAAAAATAATTTCTTGAGATATGAAAGCAATACTGGACTAACAATAGAAAGGAAACTCTCATTTAGTTAACAAATCGAACTATGATCAAAGTAAAGCGGAGAGTAAGGAAGAGAAAAATGAACATAAGGTTTATAGTGGTTCGGCTTATTCCAAGCATACGTCCACTCTTCTGCACATACAGCCTATTGGCTGGATTTCACTATGAATAAAAGAGATATTACAACACTGCTTTCCCTTGATTCCACAGTGTAGATATTCTATCACACTTCCTCAAGGTCTCTCAAAGTATAGACTCTCTTTTGTGTACAAGATTTCGCTTAGTAAATGAATTGACTAAGAATCAAAGAGCTTCAGACTTTGGAATTCTTCTATCGTGCACACCTCGAACAATTGGAACGTCTTCCTTTTATACTCATTTGTGCCATCATACCCGTTGACACTTACCAAAGGGATTCTTCCAATCCTTCCGTTGGATAGAATCAATTAGGAAGATTATTCGAGCTATTAAAGGAACATGTCGATAGCCCATCAATCATGCTCGTCCATACAATCAGGATCTTGGTTTCCATAAGTAGAACCTTCCAGGAATACTTCATCAATCATCGGATCTTTACTCATTCTTGATTTGAACAAAGGAATCCGTTATGTCTTATTCAGCCAAGAGATCTTCTCCAGTCGATAAGGCCAAACTCCTTAATGAAGTAGTTCTGGATAGCCTTTTTTCAACGAATTAGAAAATGTCAATGAGAATAGACTTTGAGTCTTGAGTCTGGTAGTCCGGAGGTCTTCAAACTTTAATAGAAGAGTCTGCAAAGCTTCAGACTAGACTGATAGAATCGTTTTGTCAATTTTAAAATATTCGAGAAAGATTTCTCCAACATCATCTACAACATCGTCTTGTGTAGGTCCAAATGGAAACTCTAGATCTCCATATAAGGCAAAGTTCCTATCCATCTTGTTTTGGTCGCAAATATAATTATGGAGAGTACAACATGCGATTACAATATATACTTGCTTTCGAATTGAAAATGGAGGCTTGTGTCTCAAAATTCGAAAGCGATTTTTTAATGCCCCAAATGACCTCTCAATAACATTTCTCAATGAAGAATGCTTATGGTTGAACAATTCTTTTGCTGATCTAGGCCGTCTTGTTCTACCCCTACAATCATTCAAATGATACCATTCACCTTTGAATGGAGTTAAAAATCCTGAAAGTGCCGTATAACCAGAATCTACTACATAATATTTTCCTACAATAATATATACATAAATTTGTTATGATGTGCAATAGCTATACAATTATAAATAAATTTACTTGATATAATAAAACAAATACCCGGTGGTGGTCGAGAAAATTGCAATCAAGAAGTCTCAAGTGCTGCTGAGAGAACCCGACAATTATTGGCAGATCCTTTCCATCCAGCATATACGAAAGTAAATCTCATATCAAACGAACAAGCACACATCACATTTTGAGTGCTAGTCTATTTCCTGCCTCTAAATGGAATTTGTTTCAATATAGGGACGGATGCATTAACGTGGGTGCCATCAATAGCACTAATGCAGTCCTGTGATTTTATGAAAGTATAGCATTAGACAATATTATCGGCTATATATATTTTAATAATGTAAAATTGATATAAAAATTATACCTTAAAGTAACGTCCATGGTTAGGATCAAGAAAAATCTTTTTTGGAACAATATCAAAAGAAGGCGGCCTAATAATTTCTTTCGATAATTCGAGAAATGCTTTAAATTCTAGAGTAAAAAACTTACTGATTGTTTGTCCCGAACGTTGAAATTTCTCACATAAATCTCTATTGGAGTTTTTGTGACCAACCATAGATATGAAAATCCTAACTTGTTCATCTACCTTTACATATCGAGTATCTTTTAGCCAGCCTCTTGCCTTCATTAAATCACATAGGTTAAGAAAAACATGTCTCTCTAACCTGAATGCTTCATATATCCTATTTGAATGTCCGTAAACAATTTCCCTTATACATTCGGCTCATAATAATTTATTGTCTCTAATAAGCTCTCTTGTATGCAAAGACTTGTCAAAAATAACCATAGATAACCATCCTATTGTTAGGTCAATATCAAACTCATCCATATAATATTCAATTGCTGCTACTTCTTCATTAGACACACTATTTGATTCGTCTTCCATAGTACTTATGTCATCACACAAATACAAGAAAATCAATATAGATATATGTAAAAATAAAAATAAAAAACAATAGAAACCAATAACGTAAGTAATAGAATGAAAGCAAACCAAATATAAAAATTCAATACAATCCATCACAATCCATCATATCCAAACCAACACCATAAAAAACATAGTCTCAACATCAATATCTTCAACAACAAAATGACAACCAGCAACATAAAAAACATAGTCTACTAAAACTCCATACAATTCCTAACATTCACTAAAGATATTGGAGAAGCCCATATCTCATGTCAGCTGAGGTTTTGATAAAAATCTCCCATCATGTGGGATTAACGCAAGCTCATTCCACTGCTTTGTTGTAAAGATTCGGCTTCAACATAGGAATGGCAAGTAGGAGATCAATCACAATAGATACGGAGAATGGGTCTGTAGGTGGTGATGTGACTTGTGAGTTGATGGAACCACTCACAGATTGACTAACCCTGCTCTTGACCATCTCTTGTAAGGCTTTGCAGGTGCTAGTAATGCCAAATGATTCACTCCTCCTTCTCCTCTTACTATTTGGAGTTTTATCCATCCTATGTTTGTCATGAGCTAGAGTATGAGTTTTGTCAGACTTAAAAACTCCTTCATCAAGATGGTGTTCACCAATGTCCTCTAGTCCAACGTCCTCTGGTCCATCGTCTGCATCATCACCACCAATGCCAAGTTCATATGACATCACAAAACTTTCAGCATTTTCTATTGCATAATCCTTAGTAGCATATGTATCTCCAAATACAATACACAAGCCAGGATATTGAGGAAACCCATCATTTTTTAATTTTGCCCACTCAATATTATCTTGCAATTTTCACAATGATAACATATATCAGCAATACAATTAAACATATTGCATGTACATCTATAATGATCTCAAAATGATGAAAGGTTAAAGCATACCTCGATGTGCGATTCCCATATACTTGGATCATCAATAACAACTTTTTTGTTCACATTATCCCAGCCAAATTTGGATTGTGAAATAAGCTTCTTGAAACTATCATACTACTTTCTCAATTTGTTCACCTTGTTCTTTAACTGTACTTGAGTTATTGAAGTTCTGCTCGTTTATTGAATTATATTCATATGGAATTCCACCCCGCTTTATTGAAAATAGAAGAGGTGCGATTTCCCTTTTTGATCTCTTCTACCAACAAATTGATATACAAATTGGTTAAAGATTCAGTACACTTTGCGATGAATGCCTCTTTTTGGGATGCCATGTATCCTTCACTAGTTGAGCATAATATGAGTTCAAGACAATTAAAAAGAGAGTGCAACATGTTGTTTTACTCTTTAAAACAGAGCCTTTATCACAGCCTATCGCTAAAACAGAGCATCGACAACTGCAACTACTCATGCACACGCACACACATACACAAATGATGAAATAGATAGGCACTCATAGCAAGAACACAATAAGAACACACATTCACCAACAACTGTTTCATATTCCATAGGATGAAATGCATCCCGTGATGCTTTCTAGATCATTGGAAGGAAGTGGTCTGATTCCTTATCATTCGCCCATTGTGCTTTGATGTATCCTTAGTGTACTGCTTTTAGCTATGTATATAGATCAAGTCAACTCATTGAAGATATGAGGAAGGAAGATTCAACATTTCCATTGATTCTATAAGTTTAACAAAAAGCATGAAGATGAAGGTTACTTTGTGAGAAAATTCTTGTCTACTAAGCTGATATTGTTAGTGGATTTACTTGAGAGGTGAGAAATGAAAGATCATAGACAATTTCACTTCCAAAGTTGGGAACTCAAGCCATTTATCTATATATTTATATTTTGTTCCTGAATGCTATTTTTTCAGCCACTACGAAGCATTGTTATAATGCTTGAGTGTTTTGTTTGGTATTGTTTCTTTAGAAGAAATCTATAGCAAATTTTTAATGGAAAGTCTCAGTTTCCATCTCCTCAATGCTTGATGAATGGATTTACTTGGGAAGAGTAAGGTAAACAAATCATGTGCAGTATGTTCTATGTCCTTTCTCTAGTCTGAACACTCTCTTTGTGGTGGCAACTATGATATAAAGTTGTCGTTAGGAAAGCAAAACAAAAAGCAAAACAAACATCAATTATATAAGAGATGTACAATAAAGCTAACGATTTTGTAAAACCAAGCTATTGTTGTTCTGACATATCTGTTCTTTTTTTAATATGGTTATGCACTTAAGATTTTCTAATATTCACATAATGCTTTATCACAAGCTCGGAATTAGAGGACTTCGCCAGAGAATGAAAAAACACAGAAATACAAGAAACTCTAGCGAAAGATGCTTCAGCATAACATGTTGCCTTCAATCTTCCATGACCAATGCCTATGTTACTCAGAGACACGCCCTGATCACGCCCCACAACAAGAACACGCATTAACTGGCAACAACGAGCCACGCAGGGGAGACCAATCACACTCCACAACAAAAACACGCATTAACTAGCAACATAAAAACTAGAGCAGGGGAGACAAATCATGCCCCATAACAAGAACACGCATTCACCATCAATAATGAGCCACGTAGGTAAGACCAATCACGCCCCACAACAAGAACATGCATTCACGGATTCACCACATCCAAAGAACCGCATCTTACCCAAATCCCCCCAGAATCCTAGAATCCCACACCAAAACAGCCACGCGAAACCAACAGACTTGATTTAAGGCAAGACGACGATGAGGCGACACGACTAGAGGCGATGCGACTGGAGAAAGGTGACTAGTGGCGACGGAACTAAGAGGCGACAGGATCGGAAAGAGGCGATCAGAGGCGATGGCAATGCAGGCGGTGAATTCAACTTCAAAAAAGGCCTCAATCACCACTAGAATAGGTTAATTGAGTAAAAATCAAAGCAACAAACTTGATTTAGGGCAAGATGACCACGAGGCGACGCGACCAAAGTGACCCAACTGGAGCGAAGAGACTACAGGCGGCGGGATCGGAGAGAGGCGACCCAATTGGAGGCAACGCGACCAAAGCGAAACGACCTTCAACTCCAAAAAAGGCCCCAATCACCACTAGAACAGGTAAATTGAGAAAAAATCAAAGCAACAAACCTAATTTAGGGCAAGATGACCACGAGGTGACGCAACCAAAGTGACCCAACCAGAGCGAAGAGAGTGCAGGTGGTGGGATCGAAGAGAGGCGACCCAACTGGAGGCAACGCGACCAAAGCGAAGCAAACTTCAACTTTAGAAAAGGCCCCAATCACCACTAGAATAGGTAAATTGAGAAAAAAATCAAAGCAACAAACTTGATTTAGGGCAAGATAACCACGAGGTGACACGACCAAAGCGACCCAACCAGAGCGAAGAGACTGTAGGCGATGGGATTGGAGGAAGGCGACCCAACCGGAGGCCAAGAGAGGCGGAGGCGATGGGACTAGAGGCAACCGGCTCGAACAAAGGCGACCCAACCAGAGGCGAAAGAGAACTACGACCGGAGACGACAAACCGAAGAGAGGTAGCGACCGGATTGGAGAGAGGCGACCAGCTATGAGCACGAGACCAGAGAGAGTCGATCGGAAGCTACGAGATTGGAGGCCACAAGACTGGCGACAACGGGACCAGAGAGAGGTGACCGGAGGTGATGAGATCGAAGAGAGGCAAGTGGACGAAGGGAGAAAGAGAAGTTAGAGTTCGTAAAGAGAAGGGCCGTGAGTTGAGAAGGGAGAAAAAAGAGTTTGTAAAAAGAGAAGGGCCGTGAGGAGAGAAATTGCTTTTTATTTTTGTTCTCGGGAACAAGAAGCAACTTTTTTTGGCTTCTTGTTTCTATTCCTAAACCATTCTCGGGAACAAAAAAATAATGTGGCGTTACCAAACAGGTTTCTGTTCTTTTTTGTTCCGGGGAGCAAAAAAATAGAAATTATGAGAAACAGAAGCATTCTCATGTGCTACCTTAATTTCTCTCTCCTCCCGCACGTCTTGTCCTGTCATTCAACTCTGCAAGGAACAAAACTCCCCTAGAAGGAAATATACCAAATATTTCATTTGCATCTTCATGTTTCCACGAAAATTTCGAACGCAACTCTCTCTCCCTCTCTCCATTAAACCAAACCCCCTTGTTCTTTGCTTTTCCTCCAACGAACGAGGAAGGCCGCCATCCGACGAACCACGGGCTTGAATCTTTGGCTTTTGTGCTTGGCGAGTGCAGGTGGTGAGGGTGGTCTCGGCCATTTCGAGCTCGGTGGTGAGCCCGTCGAGATCCTTGGTGTGCTCCATTACCGCTCTTCCTCCGACGGACGAGAGAGGCCGCCGTCTGATGAACCACGCTGCCTTGAATCTCTGGCTTTTTTGCTCGGCGGGTGCGGGTGGTGAGGGTGATCTCGACCATTTCGAGCTCGGTGGTGAGCCCGTCGAGATCCTCGGTGTGCTCCATTGCCGCTCTTCCTATGACGGACGAGGGAGGCCGCTGTCCGACGAACCATGCTGCCTTAAATCTTCGGCTTTTGTGCTCGGCGGCTGCAGGTGGTGTTGCATGTCTTTGCCCGTTCAGATACTAAGGGTCGCACACTCTTCTGCCCGCACGTGGCAGAGCACGGTCTGCATTCCAATCGCAGAGCGGGCGAGCAGTAACCAGCTGCTTAATCTCATCTACTGGTTCCCTCTCCACTAGCTGGGTTGCGTCGCCCTTTTCATCTGGACCTTTCTCTCTGTGTCCCCGCCCGACTCCAACTATTACTCCTACGTCTCTAACAACTCCTCCGACTCTGAAGACGATGGCAGCAATAGCAATAGCGAAACCGCCATCTTTTATGACAACTACAGCTACGACTCGCATTCCAATTGATTGATCCGGGTGGTCTCTTTCGTGAGGACCATTATCTTTTCTATGGTGTTACATTGATCAAACTGCAGAAGTTGTCGTACTTTTGCAAATTGTATGAGTTCTACCCAGCTTATGGTAGCAAATACTTGAGATATTGTTGTGTGAAGAGCTCATGATGTTCTTTCTCATGCAGATTGTAACTATTGTCATACTCATGATACATGCATTCTTTCCCATTTCATATGAGGGGTTTCGCATCTATTCAAGGAATCCTTTTAACCAATTAAAAGTACATAGCCTTGCTTTTTCCTAGCCATATCTTTGATGATCATTGTTTTCTTGGAGCTGCTTCGATTTTTTGGAGTTTCTAGTAACCTTGGACACATGGACTATGCAAGTACTGAGATGAGTGAACAGAAGGGTCGAAGGTGCACCATGAGAGAAAATAAGTTTCCATTTGTAATTTCTCCACTTAAGTCATAATAAGGGATGGACTCTTTATCCTTTGAGTTGTCTTTCAAGCAGATATTTCCTAGGCACATGAAAGGCAATGTTCAATGTATTGTGTCTGCAAGCATTATTCAACAGTCTGATAGAAAAAACTGCTTGAAAGTGCTATCTCTGATTACTTTCGTGTGGGAGAATGGTGGCTTCAGTCTTATTGTAAATTCTCCATTGCTTTAAGACTTATAGCATCTCATCATGAAGCCGCCAACTAAGGGAAACTATCTTGTGCTTATGATAATACGTGTAGTGATCTTGCACTTTTATGATATTAAGTGGAAGCACATGTTCTTAGTTGCATTGTTTATGCAGCTAATACCTTCTCTTAATTGGGGTTGATTTATGCAATATCGATATGCTGTTCAAATCTCGCATGTCGAAATTCCTTTTGCTGTTTATATATTTGAATGATACATTAACCTTGGCTTGATTTTTAGGTTGTTTGCCTATTGCTTTTGGTCGCCGTTTAGTCCCTCTTTTGCTCATTTGAATTGCTATTGCTCCACTTGCACGATTTTGTTTCACTAAAGTTAGTGATAGATTATCACATTTTAGCAAGTATTCTCTCTATTAATGCCAATATATGGCGTGCGTTACATGATGTTTTCCCTTCATTATGCTTATTTTCCTGTTATTCTAGTAAAACTGCAGGCTTCGTTACTTCAGTTTCTTTTGTTTTCCAATTGGGTAGCATAGGTCATGTTTGAAGATACTGCACTTGAATACACCATTGTTGGGAATGACTGATCCCCGAAAAACCGGATTCAACACTAAATTGAACCCCTAAATCAATGCGGAAGCGAAGCCCAAGAAAACGACACATATCACCGATCGTAAAGCACACCACGGATTCGAGCGTACCTTGATTGCCACAGATTAGACACCGTCGTCAATGGAGGAAGAGAATCCGATCGATGAAGTCTTGAAGGGAAGAAATTGGAAGCCGTATGCCTACTGTTCTTCGGGAGAGAAAACGCGCGGGAGAGAAAACGTAATTCTGATTCAACGTACATTACTTTCTCTCTCTCTCTCTTCCCTTTTATACCCCCTTCTTTCCACGGGCCTTATTCCCGTGGGCCGGGCTTCCTGGGCCCAACTTAGCCAGACGGGCCTTAAGTCCAATTACTAATTAAATAAATCCTTCATCTCCCACTCGCATATGGTGGTCCAAAACCAACATGGGCGGACAGGGCCTACTCAGCCCCATCAGAGAATAATCCATCATAGACTCTCTCTTAACATGATGGGCCGAACAGAATTCTCTTTACCTCTTTTCAACATTCATACCGGTGAATAATCCATGCGACCAGCATACTTTGAGAGCTCGTTGCTATACATCTGTTAGGAATATATAGCAGCTCAATAATAGGCGTCACACTCCGAGTAGATTTAGTATGCAGTACCCTAGATCGATCGATCACATTTATATCTCCCTTGATCTCTTTTAAACAATGATATATATATTGTATTCACAATTATAATTATCACAAAGACAGTCATAATTGGTCGACCAGTGAATACAAAACCACAATGTGATTCTCCAAAATCGATCTTCCTCTTTCCTTCAAAACTCTCAATTTCAGTCCAGCTTGCTTTTCTAGGAATGCCCCATTAGATCGAATCATCTCATGACCATTGGCAACACCCTAAGATAGCAAACACTAAATAGAAATCTTGAGAATAAGTAAGAGTCCTGAGGGGACTAAAGAAATTGAGGAACTCTCTTCCTCAAGAGTCTCACACGACATAAAAAGTTGAGATCAAACTTTTGCCACTCTTATTGGTCATCTCATGCATACGTAGTATGAAATACGTATTACGGTATTAACTCCTTTCCCATGGAGCGTATGTCTACACCTTTCAATACCGTACAGATGATAGTTCAGACAAACCCAATGTCTAACTTGAGTTCACGTATCTACTCATTCACAAAATTCATCAGAACTCACATCTGGCATCTTAGACAGATAAAGTAAAATATGTGGGTTATTTTACTTTCGGACATAGGAAGTATTATGTCCTCATCTTAACACTTAGTTAAGGCGACATACGTATTTTAAGCTTGAGCTCTCAATTATCACCTAGATAATAAGCTTAAAAACAGTCTCATCTCTATTTATCACACAGTAAATAGAGGCGATTACCCGTGTGAGTGGGCTAATCTCATCTGTCCAACATACTTCTTCTAACTTAAAGTAATGCACTGAGCATTAAGATGCATAAAGATCACACAAAGATTCATAGGCATTAAACAATGAAAAACAAAATTTCATAAATGTGAACAACTCAGGGAAATTACAATTCAGTACATCAGACTCTACGCAATCCTAAAGATTTTACATGACCACAAAATACATCTCTAGGTATTGGCTTTGTCATAGGATCTGCTACCATTCTATGCGTAGATATGTACTGTAAGTTCACATCCTTTCGTGCAACCAAATCTTTTACAAAGTTATACTTGGTATCTATATGTTTGGTCTTGCCATGATACTTTGGATCTTTGGTGTACGCTATAGCTGCTTGGCTATCACAGTTAACCAACAATTGATTTGCAGCTTTATCAATAACACCTAAATGATCCAAGAATCTCTTAAGCCAAACTCCTTCTTGTACTGCTGCTGATAATGCCACGAACTCAGCTTCCATCGTGGATAAGGCTATGCACGTTTGCTTCTTACTACTCCATGATATGGCGCCATTGCTCAGTAAGAAAGCAAATCCTGAGGTAGATTTTCTTTCATCTAAATCTCCTCCCCAATCAGCATCTGAGTAGCCTTCAAGTCGCAGATCCATTCCTTGGTAATTCAACTTGTAATCAGCAGTTCCCTTCAGATACCTCAGTATTCTCTTAACGGCCTTCCAATGTGCTGGACCTGGATTGGATTGGTATCTACTCACCATTCCAACTGCAAAACATATGTCGGGTCTTGTACACATCATAGCGTACATCAAGCTCCCAACAGCACTTGCATAAGGAACATGTTTCATTTGTTCCTTCTCTTGTGGAGTCCCTGGACACAGTCTGTGGCTCAACCCTTCACCTTTTGCAATAGGAGTGTCTATGGGTTTACAATCTTGCATACGAAATCGTTCAAGAACTTTGTTTATATAAGTTTCTTGCGAAAGAGACAACGATCTCTTCGAACGATCTCTTGAAATCTTAACTCCAAGAATGTATGCAGCCTCACCCATATCCTTCATCTCAAAGTTGGAAGACAACCAACTCTTGACAGTCTTAACAAACTCCATACTGCTTCCAGCAATTAGTATATCATCAACATATAATGATATGATCACAAATTGATCCTTGGATCTTTTGATATATACACAATGATCCTCATCAATCATTATAAAATCATATGCCACTATGGCATTATGAAAACGTATATACCATTATCTTGATGACTGCTTAAGACCATATATCGACCTCAAAAGTCGACATACCTTTTCTTCTTGGCCTTTCACTATGAAACCATCAGGTTGTTCCATATATATTTCTTCCTCTAATTCTCCATTGAGGAAAGCAGTCTTTACATCCATTTGATGTAATTCAAGATCCATACTAGTCGCTATTGCCAGAATAATGCGAATTGAGGTAAATCTGACTACAGGAGAAAACGTATCTTCATAATCAATTCATTCCTGTTGATTATACCCCTTCGCCACAAGGCGAGCCTTATGCCTTTCTATTGAACCATCAGCCTTTCGCTTTATTTTGAGAACCCACTTGTTCCCAATAGCTTTGCGTCCTTTTGGTAGATCAACCAGTTCCCAGACTTGGTTTGATTTCATTGACTCCATTTCCTCTTCCATTGCATTAATTCATTTTTCTTTGCTAGGGCATTTCAGAGCCTCATTTATATTTCTTGGCTCATCCTCATCTTGTGGAGCAACCATAAAAGTTTCCCCTTCAATGTCAAAACGTCGACGGGGAATTCTTTGGCGACTTGTTCACCGTATGGGAGATTGTACACTTAGCACATCATTCCCCATTATGCTCCCACTTGGATTATGTAATGATGATGTCGTCACATCAGGTGGTTGCAATTGAGAATGAGTTGAATTCAATTCATCACATCTCATATTGCTCCCACTTGGATGAACTCTATTAATATCATAATTTTAATCCAAGGTTTCAAATAGGAAGTAATCTTCCCCTATTTCGCCCTTCTTAGGAAATTCATCCACTAAGAATGTGACATCCTATGATTCAAATTCAGTTATTCTTCCACTTTCCTGCTCACTTACGAACAAATACCCTTTTGAGTGTTCGGAGTATCTCATTAAAATACTCTACTTTTATATGGGACTCAATTTCCCAAACTTGTGAGAGGACATATGAGTATAGACAGCATAACCCCATGGCTTAAGTAAACTTAAGTCCGGTTTTCTACCTATCCATAACTCATATGGAGTGGAACTAACTGATTTGGAAGGCACCCGGTTAAGTGTTTAGGCAGTAGTTAACAACGCATCACTCCATAAAAGTGATATGTAAGTTAGCATATGCCATCATGGACCTAACCATTTCCAGTAGGGTTCTGTTTCTTCTCTCTGCAACACCATTTTGTTGAGGAGTATATGGAATAGATAACTGTCTTTCTATTCCTTTTTCATCACATAATTTTCTGAACTCATCAGATAAATATTCTCGACCTCGATCGGATCTCAATGCTTTTATTTTCCTGTCTAATTGATTTTCCACCAGGTTCATGAACCTTTTGAAACAACTTATCGCTTCAGATTTATGAGAAATCAAATAGACATATCCGAATCGAGTATAATCATCAATAAAGGTGATGAAATAAACAGCCCCGTGCCTTCCTCTCACATTCATTGGACCACAGACATCAGTATGGATTAAATGCAAAGGAAATTCAGCTCTTTTCCCTTTTCCAAATGGTTTCCGTGTTGTTTTTCCTTCTAGGCAATGCTTACATATGGCAAATCGACTTTTTCAATGTTACCCAACAAGCCCTCTTTGGCTAGTCTATTCATACGTTGTTGGCCAATGTGACCAAGCCTAGCATGCCACACATTCACATCATTATCATAAGTATTAGAAGATGTGATAAGGGAATAACAAACATTTGCATTAATATACTCAATATCCAATACAATAAAACCATCCAGAAAATAGCCACAACCATAGTAATTTGTCTCCAAAAACAAATTCACACCTCTACTACAGAAGTTCACAGTAAAACCTAATTTAACCAACATCAATACAGACACTAAATTCCGACGAATCTCCGGAGCATACAATACATCATGAAGAAACAAGGTGCGTCCACCACGCATATTCAGTTGGCATGTGCCAATTCCTTTCACTTCAGCTCTAGAGTTGTTTCCCACATAGATCCACTTAGTTCCAGTTGGTACTCGTCGGAATTCCACGAAGGATCCTCTATCCTTCGCTACATGGTCCGTCGCTCCTGAATCCACAATCCACAAAGGATTAGACTCAGTTAGAAACACAGAACTCGACACATAAGCAAAGTTCTGAAAAGTACAAGGGGTGCATACCTTCTTTGGCTCACGACAGTCGCGAGCATAGTGACCCTTCTTGTCACAGTTGTAGCATTTCACCCTTGCTAACTTCTTCATGTGATGACGCTTTCCTCTATTATGTTGGTTAAACTTGGGTTTCTTCCCTGAAGGACCAGCTTCTTCCTTGCCTTTCCCCTTATCAAACCAGCTAGGGCGCTTGCACTTGGAGCTCGAAGCTCCATTTGAGCTAGAACTAGCATGATAAAGTTCAGCATCCGGCTTAGCCGCCAACAGGCGGTCCTCTTCCAGCTCAAGATGACGCATTGCATCCTCAAAGGTTTTGATGTTTTCATTGTGAGTCAGGTGCACCTTCATATGCTCCCAACTCTGAGGCAAGGAACGAATCACCGCTTGCACTTGCTGCTCATCTGTGAGGACATGGCCAGCGTCTCTCAGCTCAGTTATCATGTTTGACATCTTTCTAAGATGTTGCTTCATGGTCTGACCATGAGGCTTCTTATAGGAGTCAAACCTGATAGTGAGCTGCCTCAGTCTTGTCACCGAAGTATGACCAAATCTAGCTGTCAATGCCTCCCACATTTCCTTGGCATTGTCAAAACGCCGAAACTCTCGCATGACGTCATTTTCCATGCTGCTCAGCAACGTGATGCGAGCTAGAGAGTTCATTCTTTTCCACGCAGAAAAAGCTTCTTTGTCTCTTTTGTGTTGTGCAGTGGTTCCCTCTTCAGGTTCTACCATGGTCATGACAAGAGCCTCAAGTGCTTCTTGCTCTTCCAGCACATACTGGATTTTCATTTGCCAAATTTCATAGTTGTCACCATTGAGCTTTTCACCTTTGTTCAGCTCGGCAACTATGCTCTTTGTGGCTGAAGCCATTGATCTGAACAAATCAGACAAATATGCACGAATTATTAATGCCTATCATTTATGCATCCCTATTTGCATAGACCCATCATATTAATAAATAATTTTAAGTAAGGCTTCAGAATCAAAAGGTCACTACGTTTCCAATCATCCTCCAAAATCCTAACTTAAAACTATCATCAATATAATTGTCTTATGCAAAATCAATTCTAAGAAGCTACACAAACTTCTAAAACTACCCATAGCTAATTACCCACAGCAACCAGCAATTACATAAAGCAATAGATAATAGATATCGAATAACACAACAATGCTTTCATCTTATAATACAATCAATACATTGGTTGCTACATCAACAACTATCAGGTAGTCAAACAGTACATAATATGTCCACAAACACATTTAACAAAAAAACAGTAAATACAACTAACACCGAGTCAGCACACGAACTGGGAAAGATCCTCTTTTGTTCAATTTCTTGATCTTTTCCCTTGTCATAATACAATAATATTCATTTACAAAATCTATCACAATTTTCTTATAGGAAGCAGCTCCGTTGACATCCCATATGCGATTCAACACATCTTGCCATTCAGGTGGAAGAGTAGTTATGAAAAATCGCATCATCTCTGGCTGTGACATAGGACGACCATTCCATATGACCTGTTGAATTTTCCTATTGACTTCAAGGACATGATCAATTAAGTTACCCCTCTCCCATCGATGATTAGTCAGCTCAGCTATCAACTTAGACAGCCTTTCCTTTTGTTCATCGGTCACTGCGCGAATAGGTGTGCGCAACCTCAAGGGAGGCATTGTTCCTACAACAAATGCAGAACAAATAAAGGATTACATATAATCCACATAAACTTAATTGAAAAAGAAACACATTCTTTTCCCTTTTTTTTTTTGGTCAACGGTCAAAGTCAACGGTCAGTCAACGGTCAACGGTCGGTCAACGGTCGTCGCCGGTCAACGGTCGTCGGTCGTCGGACCGGTCGGACCGGTCGGACCGGTGGGACCGGCCAGACCGGTCGGACCGCTCGGACAGACCGCTCGCACGTGCCGCGCGCGTGCGCGGGCTGACGTCACGCAGACGTCAGCGGCACGTGCCACGCGCGTGCCATCGCCAGCGGTCGGGTCGGGTCGGTTCGCGGGTCGGGTCGCCGCCCGGCCAACCGACGTCATCGCTGACGTCATCGATGACGTCACCCCAGCGGTTACTGACCGTTGGGTGACGTCATGCTGACGTCAGCACGCGTCGGTCCGCGGACCGGCGCGTGCCGGTTCGCCGGCCGGCGGCGAGCACGCGCCGATTCGCCGACCGGCGCGTGTGCCGCACGCGCCTGGCGATCGAACGCTTCCGGGCGCGTCGCGCCCACGCGCAGCGCCTTCCGGCCGCGCGTGTGGGCGCGTGCGGCGGCGCCCGGCGGCGGTCGGCACATCGCCGGACTCGTCTCGACGTCGCACTTCTTCCTATGCAATCAGAAAACAGTTTCGACATACGAAAACTCAGGAAAATGGCCTAAGAAGTCTCGGGTGTCGGGATTGCTAGCCCAATCCGTACGGCCGAAGTTCCTTTTGCGAAAAATTAATCAAAAACATATCAAATTGATCGGGAAAACGTGAACTAGGGCTCTGATACCAATGTTGGGAATGACTGATCCCCGAAAAACCGGATTCAACACTAAATTGAACCCCTAAATCAATGCGGAAGCGAAGCCCAAGAAAACGACACATATCACCGATCGTAAAGCACACCACGGATTCGAGCGTACCTTGATTGCCACAGATTAGACACCGTCGTCAATGGAGGAAGAGAATCCGGTCGATGAAGTCTTGAAGGGAAGAAATTGGAAGCCGTATGCCTACTGTTCTTCGGGAGAGAAAACGCGCGGGAGAGAAAACGTAATTCTGATTCAACGTACATTACTTTCTCTCTCTCTCTTCCCTTTTATACCCCCTTCTTTCCACGGGCCTTATTCCCGTGGGCCGGGCTTCCTGGGCCCAACTTAGCCAGACGGGCCTTAAGCCCAATTACTAATTAAATAAATCCTTCAACCATACATGTTCTCTTGAATGCTATATCTAATGCAACTCGTATGGTAATATTATGTTGGAAGGTATAATTTGGGTACAAATTTCCACATACAAATTATCGAATGGCAAAATCACAGGTAATTCATCGATAATACTATGTTTACAAACATATTTTTCTTTCTTAAGTAATGGATGAGATTTTATTATGCTTGTAAAACACGATGTTAATTATTTTTTGTTATTTTAATTATAACATGAATCTTCCCATCTTTCACATATAGTACGTGATATGGAAAAAGAATTTGAATTTGCAGTAGGAATGGTGTTTTCAAATCAACTTGAAACATATCATAAATATGTGGCATATGCAATCGGCAAAGGATTTGGAGTCAGGAAGGGTAATATGTTTAGAAATAGTAAATGAGAACTAACTCAACGAACCTTTGTATGTAATTGTGAGGGGTATTCTGACAGCTCATATGGTAAGGAAAAGAACTATCAGAGATATGAAGTTAGATGTGGCTGTCTTGCTCATATCAAATATAAGGTTGATAATGGTATTAGAGTATGTTGTTGAGCATAACCATCCATTTATTCCAGAAGATCAAAAGCATATGATTAGATGTGGAAGATTGATATCTGATACTTGTAAAAGTGTTTTAGTTTATATGAATAAAGCTGGTATTAGAGGGACTACATCATATAAGTTTTTAGCAAATGAAGCTGGAGGAAGCCAAAACTTGGGTTTTAATTTGCATGATTGTCAAAATTATTTCACACAAGAAGATCTAAGGTTATAAGTGGGGGAGATTGTCAAAATCTTCTAAATCATTTTCATTGCATGTAATTGCAAAATCCTATGTTTTTCTATGCTGTAGAGGTTGATCAAGATGGTAGATTGACAAATTTATTTTGGAGAGATAGCTTGTCCAAATTTGATTACGATTATTTTGGTGATGTCCTAGTATTTGACACTACATATAGGACCAACAGATATGAAATTATATGTGCACATTTTGTTGAAGTTAATCACCATTGGAAGAATACTCTATTTAGGTGTGCATTTTTTATGGACGAGACTGCATAATCATTTATTTGATTATTTGAGGTGTTTTTGAAGTCTATGGGAAATAAGGCTCCAAAAACAATGTTTACTGATCAAGACGCAGCCATGGAAAAAGTCATCAGAACGGTGTTTCCAAATACACAACACTGTTTATACACTTGGCACATTGAGAAAAATGCCAATAAAAACATCCCACATCTTTACAACAATCCAGGTTTTAAGGATAAATATTTCTTCAAGCTTATGTATAGATACAAATTGGAAGATGAATTTGAACCCACTTGAAAGGAAATGGAAGAGGAGTGGCATACTAAGAATAACAATTGACTTCGGAGATTATATGACATAAGACATAAATGGAGTTTAGCTTTTGATCATGATACCTTTACTTGTGGTATAACATCAAGCCCAAGGAGTGAAAGCACCAATAATGTCTTTCAACGTATGGCGAAGAAGACATTACGTCTTATAGAATTTGTCCCATACTATGAAGAACAACTAAAGCACATAAGAGAAGTGGAAAGTCAAGATGATTATGCCTCTCGTGGGAAACCCAAATTACAGGTTTCGAGTAATGGGATTTTGAACCATGCCGCTTCAGTGTATACACGCACCATTTTTAACAAGTTCAGTGCGGAATTTTTGGAAATTCTCTCTGAGAAAATTTCAAGTGTTACATTTAATGGATCGATTTATTTATATACTCTGAAGTGTATGGGAAATTGACGTGAAAATATTGTCAGATTTGACCCTGCAGACTTTTCAGTATCTTGTTAATGCAAATTATTTGAAGCAAAATGATGGTTGTGCCGTCATACCTTGAAAGTGTTGACTAAGAATATGTCAATTATGAGCATTTCATTTGCTTATATTTTGAAAAGATGGACTAAATGGGCCAAACAAGGGATTATAGGTGATGAATTTCATCCAATGTCACTAGGTTCATCTAAATTTAATCGATTTTCTATGTTAATACAACAATCTTTTGAATTGATGAATTCGAGAACCGAAAGCGTAAACACTATGGAAATAGTGTCGAAGAACATGGAAAATACAAAGGCTGGACTATTATAATACCAATCAAGTGTGGGTATGACTAATGAGGCTAGTAATGATGATAATGAGGCATCTTTGTGTGATGTCTCGATGTTGGACCCCCTCCAAAGAAAAGGAAAGGGAATAGCTTATGGAAGACTTAAAAGTTCAAGTGAGAAGAAGAAAGAAAAAATCTAAGAAAGGAGCACTCCCAATGCACATAGAAAGTCAAGGTGAATGAAATATTATTTTAGTAAAATTTTTCACTTATGTTACATGATGTCGATTAATATATTTATTACTTTGTAATGTAGAGTTGGCTGTCCAAGCAACACCCGATGATACTCATTTTCCAAATATTTCTAGTAATTCAAATCAGTTTCTACGTGCCTTTTATCCTAGCGGCATTGGTGGTATAACGGTAAATTTAAATTTTCATAAGTATGTATATCTTTGTTAGTCCTCCATTTGTATTTATATGTAATTAATTTGGTCAATTTTTACATAGATGCAACATCCATCATACATTATGCCACCGGGAACTATGAGTGGATTTTGTTCATTCCCTAATCAGGTACTTAATAATTTAGTGTATTAATTTAGTTATGATAGATTGTGCCTTTCTACAATTATAAAAAAGTCATCATTTGCAGAAGTTACAACTATTACAATAATCTAATTACATTATGCTAATGGAGTTATTTATTATATATAGATACAATCACCATACGTCATGCCGCCGGGGATTATGAATAGATTTTCACCATTTACTAATCAGGTACTTAATATGAAATCATATTTAATCTTAGTTTTATTTCATTTTTTTTTTTAGTATTGTAATCTTGTCAATGGTTTCTTCTAAATAGATGTTGGAGTACCATAATATATCTCATGGAACTATTTTGAGTCAGGTACAACTTGCCTTGTGTTTTGTCTCATAAGATTGCTTGAGACATATTTAGTAACTTATTTAGTAAAAATAAATTAGTTATTTGTTTGTACAGGAGTCATCAAACTTTTTTCAACATATTGGGGAGAATGAATTGAACAATTCTGAAGAAGCGCGTATCAATTTGCCGAAGTAGTCATTTCATGTAGAAAACTAAAGAAGTATTTCTTGAGCACTTGCCGGCTCTACAAGAGCTTCTTTTTATGTGCTTGGGTGCAGTGTATTTATTAAATCTGCTAGGTTTAATGTCTTTTACCCCTAAGTAGTATTACTTGAGAATCTCACTGATTGTCTCACATTTTTCAAACATTGTGAATATATGGCAACATCACATTTATTAATTGTTTTTCTATGTTTACTAATTGTTCACCGGTTCGGGTGGTAACAAAGGTGGGAGGACTTGACGAGGTTATACTAGACAGTTTTATATGCACATCTTCAAGTCCAAATGGCAACAATGCTCCAATGGTAGGCCTTCATGTTGCAGTAGCAAATAATGAAGATCAGCCCAAAGACACAACCATTTTGATGACAGAACTTGATGCTGGAGAATCAATTCAAAAGTTCTTCATAATCTCATCCCGTTGAGATTAGAGCAGACTTTGGCCTCACTATCGCCACTTATTTCATTTGCGTTGCATCGATAATTGGATACCCATCAAAGGTCTTGACCTTTATGTAGAAGTCCCAAAGTTCAAGTGAATTAATCTAGTCATGTATCTTTCATTTCATTTCTTTCATTTTTCAATCTATTGTGATATTGCAAAACTTTGCTCAATATGTTATAAGAGAGCTTTTGCCTTCAAAATACAACACCTGTAAATATATCCAAACAAAAGTGAGAAGTTACGCAGGATGTACTATATTTCTCTCTCACAAAATGCATCTTCATGGAAAGAAATGGCTTTTTATAATATATAAAGCTTCCAATTGTCTAACTTAATCAGGTGTTTATTTTTTTGTATTGCCATGCATTATCTATGTTGGTTGATTTGCAAGAATCCGTGCTTCAATTTTTTGTCATCGTGAAATGTCCTAAGTAGTTGCGCAACAAAACCTATTCCATAACGTCAAAGATGTCAAGGGGAGGAGCCAAAAATTTCCAAAAATAGCGACATTATATTTGCAAAAGGCTATAGCAACTCTCAAGTTTCTCAAAACCACCAACTTAAGGTGGGTAGCTATTAGATATGTTGCTATCGTATTAGCTTTATTCTAAAAAATAAAGCATTGTTTCTTAGGGTAAACGTAAATTGCAATTAGGGAGAATCACATCTCTTTATCTACCTGACTTCTTCACAATGAACTAGCATCAATAAATATAACATTAGATACCACATTTAATCCACCAAGCCATTTCAAGGTCATTAAACCACCAGCATCAACAAGAAAAATAAAAGTTGGACATAGTCACAAATTGAGTTTACTTATAATAGCCGTACACAATATAAAAGCCCCCATCTAAAGGTCATTGTCGCGACCAAAGGTCAACAGTCATTAAACTACAATACAAGTTGCCGTGCTCTCCCCCCCTCCTCTAGGCGTAGTCATCTTCATTCTCCAAAAGGAACAAAATTAGAGGGCCACCAAAAAACCACATAAAAAGTTCCTAGCCCAAATCGATTAGGCTAGAAAACAAGCGTGCGTTCACATGTCTAAAGGCAAATAAAATTACCTAAGCTAGCAACATTACAATTTCAACCACCTACTTTCTCTGGATAAGTAGTGCTAATATAATAATAAATAATAAACAAACAAAAAGTAGCAAGGCATTTAGCTTTTCCAACAAATGCTTAATGTATTTCATGTCATCTTCAAGTTTTGCGAGCGAAGCCTTCGTGATAGAAGGCACATCATTTGTAGGGTGACACCAGGTAAAGAATTCACATTTTTTATCCTCACAATTGCAGTAGAGCTTCTCTTTGTTGCTTGTAGACTCTGAAATTCTCACGGCAGCACACTTGCCACAATCACACCTTTTATTTTGAAAGGTGAGTATGCTCGAAATACCCTTACCCTTATTCACAGTAGATGACAACATGATATACCTGCAATATAACCATGTTATTTCTTGTTCGATTGTTAATATGAAATCATTCATATTGTGCTTCATCTATGTTAGCCTCACACAATACTATAAGTCACTTAAACTGCAAAGATCACTTCATGGGACTATAAATTGGAATAGCTTAATAGACAATGCAGGAGATAAAGTCACCTAGAAAAGGTGCAGCTTCATCATACCCAATTTTTTTTTTAATCATTCAAGCAAGGTAATGATGTCCTTTTTCCTTTTTTATGATTAACTAACATCAACCTTTTAGAATTTACGATGAAAAGTATCTGAGATTATCGAATTCCTGTATTCTAGATTAAGCAAATTGAGACGGGCAGCAAACCACCAAATCGACCTCAAACCTAATTTTCGAATGCAAAAATTCGCAGCTAAAAAATTCTATGCAAGTTGAAATAAAATTAAACTTAGCAATATTTTTGTTGCAAGCAATGGCCAAAGGAAACCTAGGTAGATGTAGACAATGGAGGCGATAAAGGTGCAGTTTCATCGGATTTTATTTATTCTTGATGATGATATTCTTCATCCTTTTAGAGTAAGGTTTTATAACATCGGTATTGATATAAAGCAGGAATGCTACGTATAGTGCGCGACCTGATGATACTTTGTAATGTAGAGTGCGCGACCCTCAGTATTTGAATGCGCAAATACGTGCAACACACTTTTATGGCAATAATAAAGGAAGAAAGAAACACTTACGTTCAAAAGAAAAGGATCAGGACGAGCTCGCCACCAAGCTCAAAATAGCCGAGACCCCGCTCACCACCCACACCTGCTGAGCACAAAAGCCAAAGGGCATATGCTATTAAATCGGCGACCAAAAGCAGTAGGCAAACAACCTGAAAATCAAGCCAAAGTCAAAGTATCATTCAAATATATAGAGATGCATAATGTGAAAATGGAGGTGGTCGCTCGTAGTTCCCTATAATAACAAGGAAAGGTAAAATTTGAGAGCATAGTGTGAAAATGTAGAGATGCAAAGCTGGAAAGAAAGCAGTCCTGCCATTAAAATGGAAAGTATGACCTCAACTATAATGGGGAGTGTGAAAGTATAATTCCAAAATGTAATTGGACTTAAAAAATGACATCCTATTTCGAACTTTTTTTTTCCATTTTGAAACAAATATGCAAAATAATCTGTGTAAGGTTTTTCAGATTTAATACTAAAAGCATGTCAAACCAGCTGATTTAAAGAAACATTGTGGAAATAACTCATACCATATGTTCATGATGAAAAAGATAACTCTAACAGAAGGTGCTGCTCTAAAAGGAAGATAATCAAGGGGCACTGCAGGGGATAAGCCAGAGGGCATATGCTATTAAATCGGCAACCAAAAGCAGTAGGTAAACAACCTGAAAATCAAGCCAAGGTCAATGTATCATTCAAATATATAAATAGCAAAAGGAATTTCGACATGCGAGATTTGAACAGCCTATCAATATTGCATAAATCAACCCCAATTAAGAGAAGGTATTAGCTGCATAAACAATGCAACTAAGAATGTGTGCTTCCACTTAATATCATAAAAGTGCAAGATCACTACACGTATTATCATAAGCACAAGATAGTTTCCCTTAGTTGGCGGCTTCATGATGAGATGCTATAAGTCTTAAAGCAATGGAAAATTTACAATAAGACTGAAGCCACCATTCTCCCACATGAAAGTAATCAGAGATAGCACTTTCAAGCAGTTTTTTACTATAAGACTGTTGAATAATGCTCCCAGACACAATACATTGAACATTGCCTTTCATGTGCCTAGGCAAATACGTGCAACACCACTCGCACCCACCAAGCACAAAAGTCGGAGATTCAAGGTGGCGTGGTTTGTCGGACGGCGGCCTCCCTCATCTGTCGAAGGAAGAGCGGCAATGGAGCACACCGAGGATCTCGACGGGCTCACCACTGAGCTCAAAATGGCCGAGACCACCCTCACCACCCGCACCCACCAAGCACAAAAGCCGGAGATTCAAGGCGGCATGGTTTGTCGGACAGTAGCCTCCCTCGTCCGTCAGAGGAAGAACGGCAATGGAGTGCACCGAGGATCTCGACGGGCTCACCACCGAGCTCGAAATGGCCGAGACCACCCTCACCACCTGCACCCACCGAGCACAAAAGCCAAAGATTCAAGCCTGTGGTTCGTCGGAGGAAAAGCAAAGAACACAGGGGTTCAGTTCAATAGAGAGAGGGAGAGAGAGTTGCATTTGAAATTTTCGTGGGAACGTGAAGACTCCACCAAATATTTCCTTCCAGGGGAGTTCCGTTCCTTGCAGAGCTGAATGACACGACAAGACGTGTAGGAGGAGAGAGAAATTAAGGGCCTGTTTGTTTATATTTCTTTTTTTTTTTAACACTTTCTATTTTTTTGTTCTTGGGAACAAAGAAGGAACAAAAACGTGTTTGGGTGCGTTTCTGTTCCTTTTTTGTTCTTTTGTTCCCAAGTTCAAAAAAGAAACAGAAATAAGAAACAACAAATTTGTGTTTCTTATTTCTGAAACAAAACTTAGAAATACTTTAGAAATACTTTTTTATTTTCTTCTTCTTTTTCTTCTTATTTTCTTTCTTCTTTCTTTCGCCGATCGCCAGCCTCGGCCATGGCCGGCGACCAGCTGACGAGGGCCGACGGCCTCGCCCAGCCACGGCGAGGCTCGCCGACCCCCGGCGAGGCCGAGCCTCGCCGTAACTGGGCAAGGGTCGGCCTTGCCTTGGCTGTGCGAGCTCAAGCTCACCCAGATTCGGCGACGCCGAGCTCACCCAGTGGCCGGCGAGGTTCGCCTCGCCAAGCCACCGCCTGGTCGACGTCGCCTGGCGGTGGTCCGGCGAGTCCGAGCCTCATCGGCCGCTGGGCAAGCTCGGCCTCGCCGGATCTGGGCGAGCTCGAGCTCGCCCAGCCAAGGCGAGGCCAACCTCGCGCCGGGCTGGGCAAGCTCAATCTCGCCCAGATCCGGCGAGGTCGAGCTCGCCCAGCGGCCGGTGAGGCTCAGCCTTGCCGGATCTGGGCGAGTCAGCGTCGTTTGGCGGTGGCCTGGCGAGGCGGAGCCTCGCCGACCGCTGGGCGAGCTTGGCCTTGCCGTGGATGGGTGAGGCCACCGGCCAAAAGAAAAAAGGAAAAATAAAAAATAAAAAAATAAAAAAAATAAAAGAAATAAAAATTATAAAAATTTACCAAACGTGTTTCTGTTTATTTTTTATTTCCGGAACAAGTTTACCAAACGCATTTTTTTGTTCAAAAATTGTTCCCTAGAACATAAACATTTTTTTTTCTATTTTTGTTCCCTGGAACAATTTTTAAACAGAAACGCAAATAAACGCACCCTAAGTTTCCGTCAACTTTGCTCCGTTCCTTTCCGAAAATAACCGCGAGCTCGGACTCTAGCGTGGCTGCCATTGGACAGGTGTCGCCCGATGAATGAACTCGGAGGAAGACACGTTGGAGTTAGAGCTGCAGCCAATATTTTGTTGCTTCGGAGAAGCGAATGGAGCCGGGCTAGCCCTCCAAACCTTAAGCTTGACCCCAAAAAAGTCCTCAATCTCCTCTCTTGGTCACTACAGTGGTGTTGCACCACCGCGGTTGCCCACGCTGAAGAAGGGCCATTGCCACCACAAGCCACCAACAATTGGTTGGTTCGGTCAACCGCTTCTAGTGAAGGTCTCGAGACCACTCCTCAACTTAGTCGGTCTGTCCTCCTTTCACGGCCGTGGTCATTGCAAGTGGCCATCATTGATTGCCACTTTTTGGCCTCTCCATGGAAGCCAAAACCCTAATCCCGCGGATACAACCGAAAAGCAACTAACCTAGTGCAGAGGACGGGGAAGGGCAAGCAAACCTCTCTTGGATCTGACTTGGCACTTTCGTCGAGCAGGTGGGGAGCTTCTAATTATGGGGACGACTGACCCATTCGAACTTAGATTCGCACTCAAATTTACAACAATCAACCAGTCAAGACAAAAAATGGCCAAGTGCAAGACCAGTGTGATCGGCACTCGTGTGAGCTGGGCCACAACAAATCCCAATCCGACAAACATGAAACAAGGCAAAACAGGGTAAAGACAAAAATGGTCAGCAATGCTCACTACCCGGACTACGTTCTGTGGCCTTGCACACCATCATGTTGGAATCCTTGGGAAATCGACCAAATTGAACCAAAAGAAATGGGGAAACTCATCGGAAAACTCAAAACCATGGAAAAGGGGGTCACAGGTTTGGTGGTGCCGGCGAGGGGTAGATTTGCATCGAGGATGACTAGGCAAGGCTCAACAGAGGCAAATCTCGGCCTTCTCTTCTTCTCATTCCTTCTCCGTCTTCCTCTCTCGCTCAGGTCTGTCCTCTCTAAACCACCCAAAAATCCACCTTTAACCTCCAACAACCATGCCCTCTCTCCTTCTCATTCCCTCTCCGTCTTCCTCTCTCGCTCAGGTTTGTCCTCTTTGAACCACCCAAAAATCCACCTTTAACCTTCCAGCAACCATGCCTCTCTTTCTCTCCCTCTCATTCTATCGCCGTCAGCCTGATCCCAATTAAAAACTCCTCTTGATGTTGCCCCATCCTTTGCCTTGTGTCCTGTGCTTTTTTTCGTACGAGCTTGCTCCACTCTTTGCAAAGAGTGTCAGAGCAAGTGAAAATGAAGAAAGAGGAAGGGGCTAGGTTGGAAGGAAAAAAGAAATCGGTTGGGCTGCGCTTGGCGGGAAGAGAAGGGAAAAAAAGGAAGGATGCTGGGCCTCCTCTATTCTAGCTAATTTTGACCCTAAATTAGTGACATGGATTCTAGTGATCCCACCTTACATGATTAGTACCGACATGAATATTTTATTTAAAAAAAATTTGACCTTTTTTTATATTTTATATTTTATATTTTCATTATGATTGGCAAGGGTCATTGAGGAGGACTAGCAAACCCTTGCCAATGGCTAGCAAGGGCTTCAAGGCTTTAGTCAAGTGGCCGGTGAGGCCTTGGTAACTCTTGCTAGCCACAATAGAAAGAAAAAGAAAATATAAAAAGCAAATATAAATATAAATATATAAAAAGTCAATGGTTTTTTAAAAAAAATTGTAACGATGATCCACATTCAAGCTACATAGGATAGCTGGTGTTTACGTCAATGATTTCTTGTCAAATTTAGCCGGAAGAACTACATTAATAAATTTTCGAATTGTTTAAAATTAAATTAGCTAAATTAAAAAAAGTACTACATTTATAAATTTTTGAATTGTTTAAAATTAGATTGGCTAAATTAAAAAAAAAGTTTATGATTGAATTGATAAACATATAATGAATTTAATAATTTTGTTGTTGTAATTATCCCCGTATCTTATACCTCTAACAAAAATAATAGGGTTAATACCACCAAAAACTCAAAACTAGTATACTCGTGATAAATTTATCATAAATTAATTTTCTTTAAATTTCACTGTCAAATTGCTATGTTAGATGATAGGGGTGTGCATGGTCCGGGCGAGCGGTTCCTAACCTAGAACCGGGAATCACTCGCTAAGGACCGGTTCCGAAAAAATTGAAACCGGGATCCACTCGGGAACCGGACCGTCGGTCCGGTCCGATTCCCGGGTGGATCCATGGAACTGATCTTGATGTGAAACAATTTTGGTTTTCAACATAGAACGACTACGTGACATCAAAACAAGTCAAAGAAAGAAAAACCAAATTTAAGTATGTGGAGATGTGGACGGCAAGAGAAGTAAACGTAGTGAAATGGTGATAGGATTAGGAGCCAAAGACGAAGGGAGTGAGATGAGATCTAGGATTTCTTTTAGTAATTTTTTTTTAAATATTAAAAAGGTTCCGGTCCTGTCCGGGTGGGCGGGCGGGCGGATCTGCCCATGGAACCGAGAACCGGATCAGTACCCATCGGTTCCCATGAATTGGAACCGGGAACCATACCGTTTCCCTCAAGAACCGTCGGTTCCGGGTGGTTTCGGTCCGGTTCCGGGCGGTTCGGGCAGTTCCCAAGTATTTTGCACACCTCTATTAGATGACACGTGATAGATAAATAGTGTACTAGTTTGTGATTTTACTTTCCCTTTATCACAGGTATATCTGTAGTTTTTTATGATATTAATTCAATTTAATGGAGACAAACAAAGAGTAAATTTGTCACAAATGTATTGGTTTTGGATATTTGGTTGTCAAAAAATTAATTTTGTATAAATTTGTCATATCTGTATAAGTTTTGGGTTTTTCATGATATTAACCCAAAATAAAATGGATGAGTTCAAACTCAAACATGAGATGATATATATTGAACCAAACATGGCATGAGCCATGGATTGTTACGCGCAAGATGACATGAATCACTTGACATACCATAGGATGTAATTAATGAGTTGGATATACAAACTTAAATTGCATAATAGGCAACATTTGCAAATCTAATCAATGATATAAATCATACAAATCTAATCGATGATATATAATTACTTGTAAACATCATGCCCTTGTTTTGCACTTTGAATTTGCATTTTTGAATTCTTATTTGCATAGCATCATTTACTTGTTAATGTTGATGACTTGTCATGAAAGGAATTTTTTCCGGGTGATCTTCTTTTTTCAAAATTTCACTCTATTTTTTTTAGAATCTCCTGGCAAACACGAAATCACAAGGAAATTCTTAACAATCTAGATGATTTACTTACCACGATGGTAAAATTTCAAATGAGTTGGTAATTTACTTTTTCATTAGAACTTGGTAAATTCACTCACCGTGATGGTAAAGTTTCAAATGAATGGATAATTTATTGCTTTACTGGTGTATTGATAAATTTTGGATGGTATTGGTAGTTTACAATTGGTTTTCTAGACATTGGGGTTAGTGGTCATAAATTTTTTATTAATGTTTTACCATTCACTTCAGAAATTTTTGCCAACAATCCAAAATTATCCTACTTTTCTTGTGACTAGACGCTCGAATGGTCCAAGCTTGAGCGTGCAAGAATTAGCTTCATGCAGAAAGTCTCCACCTTTTATGATTGGATAGCTAAGCTACAAAGAATGAGGTCTTGGCCAAGAAAGACAAATGTGAGGCTACCTTTGGCTGCTCCCACCTGATGTGGTAGTACTAAGAGTAGAGAAATGATAGTTAGAGAACAAAACCCTGCTTAAGAAGAAGAATGCCCAAAAAACCATTATCCAGAAGGAAGTTGAGAAGGAACGGAGGAGCCCTGACAGAGACTTTACAAGAACGAATTGCGGTGGTGCTTGCTTCGAAACTTCGAAAGAGGCAGCTAATAGTGTCGAAACTTGAGATTAGAGAAGGCAGATTTGTCAGAGGCATTAGTCAGGAGATCAAGGCAGATTATGCCAAAGCAACTAAAGTGTGTTTCCTAGAGAAGGGGTCATTCTTGTAAAAGAATGAACACCGGAAGAAGGCGGTCTTTGAAGGCCATTCAAAGGTAGTATCGAACTGATCAAAGGCGGAGGAATCCTGCACTAGCTAGTGTTGGGAAAATATGGCTTTGGATCTTCTATAGGTGCCAAGTTAGGATTCAGTATGTAGGAATTCTTCAGGGCAATGAGTAGGAACATCATGTTGTCCCTCCAGCAATCAAAGTTGGTCCTATTGGACTGGTCTAGTTTGACCATATCTTGATTCATGACTTTCATTATCTCCAACTCCATTGTTGAAAAAAAATAAATCCTTAAAATTGTTGGAAAAATATTAGCTTCGAATCAATAGACAATGAAGTTGGATCTTTAGAGAAATCGAGTCGAATTTTGAGGCCTCATATCACTAAGGATTTATTTGCTCTTCAATGTTACTAATGGTCATCAGCAAATATCCTCCAAGATGCAACAAAGTCTCAAATGAGAATACTATATAGCAATTATAGTATATATTCAAGGTCTCTTTAGGAAACAATTAAAAAAATATGATTATAGTTTTGGAAAGAAGATTAAAAAAGGATCTCATACTCGTTCATCCAAAAAAATGACATACATACATACATACATACATACATACATACATACATACATACATACATACATACATACATACATACATACATACATACATATATATATATATATATATATATATATATAAGTTGGTCTTAAAAAATACATGCAACTTTTTGTGAAAGGTTGCAAAGTAAACAAATGTATCCTTTTGAAAGCAAATGCAACCTTTCTTAAAAGGTTGCAAACTGAATGAGTATAATTTCCAAAAGTTATTTTGAAAAGATACATATATAAAAATTCAGAATAATAAAACTAATAAAAAATAATAAATATTTAATAAATATTTTGAATTTTCATAATTTCTAAAAATACTTAATAAACAAAAAACAACCTTTGAACTAATAAAGTTTAATAAGATAACCGTACGAAATAAAATAAAAATAAATGAGGTAGTGTTAATTAAATCATGGGGGCGCAAGCGTGCAAATTGATAAGTGCGCCTAATAATTGCATACCAGCACGCAAGTATGATGGGCTTTAGTTCATACCTAATTTTTTTTCAAACACATTAGAGAAGGCTTACACTTATTAACTAGTCCATCTCCTCCCAACTTTCTAATGTGGGAAAAATAAAAGTATACTTAATTTGTTTTACAAACAAACTTCCACTAGCTGAGGACATAAAAGCAAACATTCGATCTTTTATGTAGTAACGTGAGATTGTAATGAATGTGCAGTTTAGTTGGTAAATCAAGGTAAAAAGAAGATGAGCTCTAGGCGATGCTAAAACCATCCTCCCATGATCGGGCTTCGTTGAATGAAGTGCCATGATATTTCCGGGCCAAGAAAACAGACTACAACTTTTTCTTTAGATGGACAGCATGGTGGTGATTTCGAAGAGAATTGATAGGAGCATTCATAACTAAACAATATGGAGATCTTTCATCAGTTGTTTTTAATTCTATCTCCATGTAAATCAGATTGTCATCTTCATCAACTGGAAGCACTCTCAATTTTTCTTAATTAAGACGATTATCTAATATCTTCTTAGGGTTGAGCACAGGCCTTTGAAAAAACTAGCCAGGCCTTAGTGATCTTTAGTGATCTTTAGTGATCTTCCTACTGCTCATTACACATTTTCCTGTTTGCAAGGACAGTGCCAATAACCGTTACACACGTTTATCGGCATTACCATTTTGCAACTCTTGAAATTGATGAATAGTAGGCTCAGTCGACAAGAAAGAAATTTGGTCAGAACGGAAGTCATCGGTTAACAAGAAAACCGACAAGACACAATGTGAATTATCGACAAGAGTCCTCGCTGGGACTTAAGGGGAGTTAGATCGACAAACTCATCCATGGCAAACTATCTTGGATTTTGGCTAAGTTTTGAAACGGGTGCAATTAATGAGCAGAGGCTAGCCAAAACATCAAGGATGGCGGATGGGCACGAGGACAGAACTTACCGGCGAAGCCAGTATTCCTGGGGATACGCATCTTCTTGTAAAAAGTCATTACTAAATAATAGGAGATGGGAGATCGTGTCTATTGCGTGTAATATATTGTAAATGCAGATAGGATCCGTAAGTTATTTGTAGATTCAAATTCAGTAAATACTTGTAAGTAACCATCGATGGTGGGTTATAAATACCCACGTTGTATTCTTTCTATAATCTTGTCTAATCAATCACCGAACTGATAGTGAGTGTAGAGTAGGAATAGAGTAGGATTGACAAAAAAAAAAAATCACCGAACTCAATATTCTTTGTAATTTATCTTTACCTTTAAATTTCCAGTAAATCTATCTTCAATGCATTTTAATTTTCCAACCATGCACTTGCTAGTCAAAGGACCCTCTCCGGCCATCTTATTTAAAAGACAATACGCACTCTCACCAAACTTTTTGATGGAGTGCTTTAACTACACGTATTTTTAATAAGAGTGGACGGCAACTGCAGTGTTTTTCAAGACGCAAATGGCGGATTCATTAGTTTTGTCAACCACGCCCTAAATGCTTTACGAACATCACCTAAATGATACTGCTCTTACTGATGGAGTGCACGACGTGATTGTATCTTTTAAGAAAGTGGAGAGGGAGTCGTTGATGGGTCCGCAGCAGATCTTGCGCTAATTAACACGCAAATGGTGCATCATCTAATTTTTAGTCAACCATCTTACATGCATTTTATAACATTAGTATTGTAAAGGAAGCTTTGAATTTTGATTTTCTTTGATGCTTCTATTCATGTGCAAAACGAGTTTAAATAAATACACAATTACATGCGTTCTTAAATGGAGGAAAGAATCCTCAAGATGCTTGATTTTAGGATGATATTTTATCATAATGCACCCCCTATGTTACTACATATAGTGATGAAATGGAAGAAGACAAGTTATCAGCCACCGAACGGAATGACATTCTCTTCCTAATAACGCCTCAGGAGAAAGCAAGCATGGCTTCTGCATTAACTCTGTCTGAAAGGTACATGTATCAGCAAATACAACCTCGTATGTATCAGCAAATACAACCTCGTCTTGATGTAAATCTACATGTATGTTAATGTGAATATATACGTATGTGTACACGGACGTGTGAGTTCAATGTGCATTTTTGTCCATTCAAAGCCTGTTTTGATAATGATAGTAACTAACATTAAATATAAAAAATCGATCCTTTATGTTACATGTTGATGGAAGTGTATACGAAAGCATATACTTTTCAACGAGGGATCTAGAGACTGCTCATTAGAAATATGTTGCTCTTGATGGTTAGATATCTTCATGTGTGATAAGTGTAAAATGGAAAATAACATTATGGAATTTTCTGTATATTTCATCATGCTATATATGAGCCAATTTATTGGCTTTACAAAATGGCTATCTATAGTAACATAATATTACAATAAAAATTACAATCAATCAAAATATTGAGATTATGATCTAAGAGATACTCAGAATTAGATGAAGAAACTCAGATATATGTCTAACTATGTGATTGGCGATTTTTATTTTGGCCACCACACACGAAATACACATGGTCTCTATCAAAATCCTTTGGTTTTTTAGTGTATGTTCATTTTTTTGCCGGAGTCTCAAGTTTCGGCGTTTCTCTGCCTTTTTGGGGTTGGAGATTTAGCTGCTATTGCAAGGTGGGCTCTTTTTAGTTGCTGAGGAGTAGAGGAAATGCAAAATGAAATTGAGATATTTTGTTCTTAGGGTTTGTGGTACATCTTCAAGATGGAGTGGGGAAAAAAGAGGGTTTCTTTTTTATTTTTCTTTTTATAATCACTTAAAGTTAGAGCCTCTGTCAAAATATGTTTTGTGAGATCATGCTCTTAGGGTCTATTTGTATGAAGAAAATCTGTTTCCAAAAATTTATTTTCTGACTTTTGGATATTTGGATGACGGGATATAAATCAATTTACGAAAAATATTTTTCATGAACTAAAAATAAGTTTAGATTGGGAGAAACAACTTCCCCATTTGGTAAGAAGGTCATCATTTTTCATAAATCACTAAACAAATGAAAACTCGAAAATGATTTCCGTAGAAAATATTTTTGTTTATCATGAAATTTTTAGTGAAACTCGCGACAAATAAATGATTTAGAAAACATCTAAAAATGATAGGTTGTATCCCTTTACAAAAATATTTATACATAAATTGTTTCTAGTGATGAAAATATCTTTGACCGACTAATTATTTCAAGTGATATAAGCGATCAATTTTAGGATAATATTTCTAAAATTATTAAATAAACCGAGCCTTAGCATTTCTTCATCTTCCGCGCATCTAGGTGAATGGTCGGCCATGTAAGTCTGATCTATAAATTTCTCTTCTTTTCCTTTTCACCCTATTAGACTAGAAGGCAAAATGGCAATCGTCACAGGCGGCCCAAGCGGGATCGGAGCCAGCGCAGGGCGTCCCTTCCAAGAGAACGGCGCGTGGTTGATCATAGCCGATATCCAAGACAACCGGGGCAGGCCCTAACCAGCGAGCTGGGCAAAAGAGTTAGCTACGTCCATTGTGACGTCACACGAGCAAGATGTCTGCAACCTCGTCGACACCACCGTGGCCGAACACAGAAAGCTCGACATAATGTACAGCAACGGTGGGGTCATGGACAATCTTGCTGTCCGGAGCATACTAGACAGGACCAAGACGGAGCTGGACAAGCTCTTCGAGGTGAACGTGTAAGGCGTTTTCCCAGGAGCCAAGCATGTTGCGAGAGCTGAATACTCTTCACCGCTAGGGCTTGCACGTCCATTGCCGGCCTTGCGACCCATGCATACGCAGCCTCGAAGTATGCGATTCTGGGTCTGGTGAGGAACTTGGCCGCTGAGCTCAGGAAGCACGGGATAAGGGCCAACTGCGTGTCGCTTTATGCGGTCGCGAGGACTGGGATCTTTAAGCAGACGGAGAGGGATGAAGCTGAAATGGTGAGAGCAAAGAAATGGCGGAGCGAATTGGGCAACTTGAAGGGACAGACCTTGAGCCCTAGGGCGTTGCGCGAGCGGCTCTTTACCTGGCTAGTGACGAAGCCAATTATGTGAGCGGCAAGAACTTGGTGGTGGACGGCGGCTGCAGCGTGGTCAATCCCACTCTTGAGAAAGCTCTTAGAGCCACCTTTACATGAACATAGTTAAATTATGGGATAAATGTATTGAAAATATTAAAACTTATTACGGAAGTGTAATTGAATCATAAAACTTTTTAAAAAATGCAATCAAATCCTGAAACTTATCACAAAAGTACAATTAACTTTTAAAACTTTTTAAAAATTGTGATAAAGTTCTAAACTTTGTTAAATTAATCCAATCAAGCCCTCCTATTGAGTACACTTTTTGAAAGTTTTAATACTCGATTACACTTTTATTTTTAAAAAATTTTAATACTGGATTTGACTATATTTTTAAAAAGTTTTATGACTTAATTATACTTTCGTGACAAGTTTTAGAACTCAATTGCAATTTTTTAAAGTTTTAGAATTCAATTACACTTTCGTAATAAGCTTTAGGATTTTCAGTGAGCTTATCTCTTAAATGAATTCTTGGGACTATAGTGAGGTATTGATGATCAAGATTCTTGGGCGTGCATATGAGTGGTATGCGTGTGGCCCAGTGTCGATCTTGCCATGAGATGATTGTCTACCGTGTTCTACTTGAGATGAATTCACTAAATTCTGTCATCTAAGAGTGAAACCAACCATGTCAAGTCAATTTGATTAGAAGTTGATTTAAGAGTTAATATCACGAAAAATCTCAAACCGGTACACTCGTGACAAATTTATTATAAACTAATTTTTTTTATCACAAACCCTAAAATAATATACTTGTGATAAATTTACTCTCCGTTAATTTATATCAAATTTTATTGTCAAATTACCAAGTTAAATGACATGTGATAGTTGACGGTTGTACCAATTTGGAGTTTTACCTTTCAATTGCCACATATGTATTAGTTTCCGATTTTTCATGATATTAATTCAATTCAATGGATCTTAAATGAGGTAAAATTTATCACAAATATATGAATTTGGAGCTTTTGGTAGTTAAAAAATTAGTTTGGGATAAAGTCATTACAGAGTCGCATAGGAATTTTCATGGTTAAAAAATTAGTTTAAGGTAATTTATAACAAGTGTACTGGTTTAGAATTTTTCTTGGTATTAACCCTTAATTTAATGAGGAGCTTTAATTTTTTAGAAATTAGGATATTAAGTGAAATAGTAACAGATGTTTTTGTTGGACTTTAAATATGATTGACTTACCAAAGTGGGTTGCCTTAGCC
Organism: Eucalyptus camaldulensis; assembly: GCA_019915185.1. NCBI lineage: Eukaryota > Viridiplantae > Streptophyta > Magnoliopsida > Myrtales > Myrtaceae > Eucalyptus > Eucalyptus camaldulensis. The sequence goes on from JAHSVA010000005.1 coordinate 21,326,981, forward strand.
GGTAATATTCGAATTCTCCGCACGCCATACTTAGGTATAAGACCTTCTAGGCCTATAGTGTGACTTTCAAAATGTCGCTCGACAAAATAGCTAGCTCTGAATGCTTAATGGTCCACGCCACATTAATAAGCTCGTTGTCAAACTACACCATTTGCATTATCATGATGTCGTCATCCATTTCTACCTCATTCGAGGATGCATCTACATCATCATCGACTTGCCACCGCTACCTTATCGCCAACAACTCTGATGTCCGTTTTCATTGTGCGACGTCACATCGCTCTCCAGTCGACATTACCTTTGACAACCGCAGGGACCGCTCGATGACCTGCTCAGACGGCTAGCGAATTCACCGAATTCTTCTTCGTGGCGCGAAGAACACAAGCGGCACAAGAAAAGGCCACCTTCCCTTCGTTCTCTCTTCTCCCCGCAGAACACTCAAACCGCTGCCACGTCTTCTCCACAAAGTCAGCAGGGGATGACCGCCGCGTCACTCGCTCCTCATCCAACCTGCAGCAAGCGACACTTCACAAGCGGTGAAGATTAAGTAGGGAGGGAGAGAGAGAGAGAGAGAGAGAGAGAGAGAGGGCCGCTCGTTCTTCTGCTTCTCACGCCAATCTTCTGGTGCCCCTCTCAGCTGCCTTTATTCCAGTCTTTGCCAGCAAGCCAGAAGCCAGCAAATAAGCAGTCCACTCTCCGTTCGTTGCTCACTCACAGATGACAGAGAAGTACGCCCGCCTTTGTTCTACAGCCAGTAGCACAACAAGTCGTCGACCACCAGGTCAGCAGCACGCATTGCCCCACCAAGTCAAGAACATCGTCTATGAGGACCTGAGACAAGTGGATATCCTCCGTTTTATTCTATATCAATCGTTTGTCATGTGACAAGGAGACTTTCCTCAAAAATCTGTTGAATCTAGTATTTCTGGAGATGTTAGCACCTAGTTGCAGGTTTAGGATAAAAAAATATATAGTTAGAAAGTTGAAACTTTAGTCGTGGATGTGTGTATATGCTATGAGAAGGTGGTATACGAAGTTGGCATAAATGCTTAGGCTGAAGATACCGAAGGATTGAGCCAAAATAGGAAAAGATTGTTCGAGACAGGCTCGATTTTAGTCCGACCTTCAAGTTTGCTAATTTCGTACTGAATTATGTGAGGTGAATTTCATGGGCATTCTTCATGAAATCATCCCTTATTGGCTGTTCTACGACATATTTTAATTTCAGAATTTTTGGACTTTATTCGACAAAAATATATTTGAAAAACTACAGGGTTCGAAATCTGTTTTTGGGGTCACTGAACCGCCCTTTTTCCACAAAATTTTTGGTCGAGAATTTTAACATGTGTCCTTCATGAAAGTTGTAAAGTATATTCTATACTACCACCTATAAAATTCCCATGATTTTTCTATCTCATTTAGAGTGCGAAACACTTATTTTCCTACTCCATCGCATTCTGGAAAGTCCTACTGTTTTGGCCCAATTTACTAAAAATTATTTAGAACTGTATGAGCTGAATCAGACTTTGAGTCCCTCACAAAAAATGTCCCTCTAGATCTTTTCTATCTTATGTTAAAGTTTCATAATTTTTAAAACCCATTTACTTAGACAACAACTACCATTTCTAAAGGCGTGCAGAACGCCTTGTAAGGCTAGTTTCTGCACGCCTTGTAAGGCTAGTTTAAGGTCTAGGATATGAAATCCTTCTTATAGTTTCGACGTGTTGGAAAATGAATAAGACAACTGCGCTACATTAGCCGTGATGTGTTGGGGATGTCACATATGGTATGCCTTAATCTTGACATGGGAAACCTCCCAACTTTCTAAACTTTCTTTGAAAGAAAAATGACTGACTTATTTAATTGCTCAATTTATGCCATGTCACTTAGCTCTCCAACTTGGAAAGTTTAAATACTAAGATTGATTTACATATTTGTTAGGAAGCGATTTGGCAAATTATGGGATTGAATATGAAGCACTTATAACTAAATGTATTTTTAAAAATATGTCACATGGCTTTGATATGTCAAATTTAAAAATCAGTCTTCAACATAATTAGCGTAGCTCTTGTTAACTTTTAGGTTACGTATATATCCAGTAAATTAATTTCTAGGTTCCTTACAGGTAGATGCAGTAATTCGGATTTTAAAGATTGACTCGCTGATTTTTTTTTTTTTTTTGCTTATATAATATGATAAAACTACGTATAATGTATTAAAGTAAGTGTAGTTTTTTTTTTTTTTAAATGAGTTGTCAACAAACAACAAACTGCATGATTACGGATTTCACTAACTTAGCTAGTATCTCCTTCTGAAGTATCATATCTGAATGTCATTAGATAAACATTTAAATATAGGTTAAGTCAAAGCAATTATGCAAATTGATTTCTGCCTTGTGCACCTAGATGCTTACTAATAAGATGATATAGTATCCATTATGAAGTGATAGGACTTTGTGAATTATCCATTTCTGGGGAAAATTACTAAAAAGAAGTCGTAAACCTATTATGCTTGTGTCAATTCAGTAATAAAATTTTCTATTGTATCAAGTTAGTCTTAAACACTTTTACGTTTAGCCCTAGGCGAGGGGTTGTGGGCCTCACCGTAGCTGGCAAGGATGTGGCAGTCCTCACCTAAAGTCCTTGCGAAATACCAAGGGCATGGTGCCCAGGCAAGGTCTGCGATACCCAGATTTGCCTGTGGTCAATAATAGTTGATTGATGACACATGTCAGCCCTTAGTAAAAATAAAGTAAAGAAAATAAAAGAAAAAATAAAAAAGTATTAAAAAAATCATATAAAAAAATGTCCATGTTGCTCCAACCATGCCACATAGGACGGCTAGTGTCCATGTTAGCCATTTTCGATTGAAATTATCTAGATAAACTCAATTGGTAAAATGTGAAAATGTTTAGAACTAAATTGACATAATAAAAAGTTTTAGATTGAATTAGCATAAGTGTAATAGACGTAGGACTTTGTCAATAATTTTTCCCCTGTATCTAAACAATCCATGTAAACAACCAATTTCTAAAAAAAAAAGTCTACACTTCATAGTTAGATCAAAATATATAGTTAATCAACCAATGCTCACGTATAGTATTGTCCTGATACGGGGGTTCAAACCTCTCAAGATAATAAATAGTCATCTTGTTCAAAATCGAAAAGGATCGAAGGCCCTTAACAATTTTGAGCCTGGGTGATGGGAAGATAAATCATTTTGCATTGAAAAAGTTAGATCCAATGCAACAATAATTTACTGGTTAATGTCATAAAAAACTTTAATTGTTATATTTGTGATAAATTTACTTAAAACTAATATTTTGACCAAAAAATTCAAATCGGTACATTTGTGATAAACTTATTTTTCATTAGTTTCCATTAAATTAGATAAATATCACCAAAAAAAAATCACAAACTAATATATTTGTGATAATCAAAAAAAGTAAAAATCTCAATTCATATATCTATTCATTATCGCATGCCACCTAACTCAATGATTTGAAGATAAAACCATTGGAAAAACGTCAGGTCCTTTGCGACAGTAATTCCACTGATATGCGGTTGTGCAGGCGGGCGGTCGTTTTCGGAGGGGACAGCGAAAAAACAAATAGCAAGATGTGATGTCATGTAGGTCTCATGATGGTTTCGTTCCCGTCGATGCGTCAGAGGATGATTCGATAAAGTGCACGGATGCTTCGCCATCGCATCATTGGCCTTCCTTTTAGGAACACTACAGATTCGAACGCCAAGTAGTTCCAAAGATTCCGAAACCCTCTCGTGAAAAGCAGCGGTAAAACCCCATCACCGTTTCATCTGGCTACTGGTGGTGGCCCCGGCGCTCGGCGCTCTCCTGTGAGACCACACGGGCTTCAGGATCCACGTTGGATGCGGGTTCGGATTTGGAGCTGAGTTCTCTAGGGCGGGAGCTGCTGGCGGCGGCAAGGGAGCCGGGGTTCTTCGGTTGGTTGAGAAGCGTCAGGAGGAGGATCCACGAGCGCCCGGAACTGGCTTTCCAAGAGCACGGGACGAGCCGGCGCGTCCGGTCGGAGCTGGACGCGCTCGGGATCGAGTACAAGCGGCCGGTGGCCGAGACTGGGCTTGTGGCGTTGATCGGGTTGGGTGCCCAGCCGTGGTTCGCTCTCCGGGCCGACATGGACGCCTCCCTATTCAGGTTCCTCCCTCTCCCTCTCTCTCTCTGCCTCTCTAGGGTTTCAAAGTCAAACGCTCGAGGAGTGACGTCATCTTCATTGCTCAATAGGTTATCACGTCGGAATCGGCTAACTACAATAGAAAGATTCCGTTTGATGGTCTCGGAAGTGGTCGCGTCCAAGACAGCAAAGCATGTTCTTTTTAACGCTCGACGACAATCGAAAAGATTCCCATCTATAGCTTTAGAAGATTCTGATCTCAATAAGATGGATCGATTTGGATTCTTCGTGCCATATGGATCCCATCTTTGAGCAACAAAACGAAAAGAGAAGCTCGGAGTTGATTGAGGGTGACCGATTCCCGATTTGATCTAGTCCCATCTAAGAATCAAGAACTGGACTAGGAGAACCAATTTCCCATTTCTGGAATCAGGAATTGGTCCCGTTCTAGGTGGTTCATTGAACTGGTGGATTTACATATCTTAGTCTAAAGATTAGGACTTCATCCAAGATTTGAGAAGAAGATTGAGAGATAATGGGGCTGTGATTGCGGGGGCATGCCTGAAAAAGGGAGAAGGATTCGATGAATTCTTTTCCATAAACAACGGATTCACAAATTTAAGGAAAATGTGAGTATGTGATGGAGGCAAAATTGGTGAATCTTTGTAGGAAAAGGAAAAAAGTAAAATAAAGAAAGAAGCAAGAGATAAACGGAGCAAGTTGGAAACTTACCAAAAAAAAAAAAAACGGAGCAAGTTGGATGAATCAGCACAGTCATATGAAAGAAACAAAGATTTGCTTCATCATTTAGAATAAGCAAGGCGTGAGTGGGACATGGTTCTTACTTTGGAACTAGGAACTAGATCGAGAATTACCAGTTTCAATTTTATGGGACCAGGAACCGGATTTGCGCCCCTAGAACCACCCAAAACCGACTAGTTTGGTCCAGTCCGAACGGTTGTATATTTTTGAAGCCAAGTTTTGTTCCTGGCTTAGCAAGCTATTCGGTTTGCATACTCATGCTCCTTGCATCAAATGAGACTAAACGAGACGTAGTCAAAAAATGATCATAAGCTTTCTAATCCCAGCAAAGAGTGGCTTGCATTCTGATTTCTCCTTGATTCCATCATGGGCCAACTGATATACTGACCCCATAGATCTTCTGTCTTGTTAAGTAATTGTATCCCAAAATGCAGCAATTTAAATGTCGGTAACACCCTTTTCTTTCCCTTGATCGAGCTAAGGAATTGGTAGAGTGGGAACATAAGAGCAAGAACGATGGCAAAATGCATGCTTGTGGTCATGATGCTCATACAACCATGCTTCTAGGAGCAGCCAGATTTCTCAGCAGCAGAAAGGACTTTTTGAAGGTAAAATTACAGTCCAGAGCAACTTAGAAGAATTTAGTTACTCAATCCCCAGTTCAATCTTTCGTGCCTGATCTCTTTTTGGTATTGTCTTCCCAAAGGGCACGATCAAACTCATATTCCAACCTGGAGAAGAAGGTCATGCCAGTGCGTACCATATGCTACGAGGAGGAGCACTCGATCAGCTGCAAGCCATCTTTGGCTTACATGGCTTGCCACATTTTGAAACCGGTAGCATTGCTTCAAGGCCTGGTCCAATGTTAGTGAGGGCTGGTAGGTTCTTCATCACAGTACAAGGAAAAGGAGGGCATGCGGCGAGCCCACACGTGACTGTAGATCCTGTTCTTGCCGCTGCATCTGCAATTACCGCACTCCAGCATATCATTTCCTGAGAAACGGATCCTCTTGAGGGCCAGGTAAATTCATCATTTTAAAACACATCAACAAGACCCAAAACCATTGTGTTTTTGCTTGCTGTAACTTCTATTTCCTTTTATGCGTTGCTTGAATTCCTCTAGTTAGAATTGGTATATTTGATCTCATGCAAAGGTGATCACGGTGGGCTTCATCGAGGGTGGCCAAGCTTTGAACGTGACACCGGAAATGGTCTGGTTTGGAGGAACTTTTAGGAGCATGACTTCAGATGGCTTGTAAAGTCTAAAACAGAGGATCAACTAGGTGACGGTCGCTCTACATATACCTCGCTAGATTTACCATCGATTTCCAAGTCGTCTGGTTTGCAAGAGATTATTCCTTATTAGATGACATAAGAGAAGGGTTTAAAGGTCCTTGTATTGTGTGATTTTATTGAAGTTGTACTACTTAGATTGCAATATTCATCCATCATTTAATCTCTTAGAAATAAGGATAAGCTTTAACTTCAGCCACTGAAACTGCGGCAGGTAATAGAGTTGCAGGCAGCCGTGCATCGGTACAATGCGACGGTCGACTTCATGGAAGAAAAAATGAGGCCATACCCTGCTACTGTGAACGATGAGACAATGTACAGGCTTGCGAAAGGCGCCAGTGAAGCCCTGCTTGGCGAATCCCAAGTGCACCTTCTGCCCATGATCATGGGAGCAGAGGATTTCAGCTTCTACTTAGAGAAGATGAAGACCGCATTTTTCATGATCGGCGTGAAGAACGCAACGCTGGGATCGGATAAGGCGTTGCACTCCCCATACTTTTTCCTCGATGAGGAAGTTCTGCCCATTAGAGCCGCTCTCCACGTGGTGGTCGCTATATCGTACCTGGACGGACACGCAAGTGGGATATGAGCAGATATTGTTCAGCAGCTTTGTACAGCTAGTTTTTCACAAAAGAGACGGACCCCTTGTCTGTTCTATTGGAAGCTTGGGGCCATGTAGATCTTGCGGACTTGTAGATATTGCACGGATGAATCTTGATAAAATGTAATTTTAGGAACAATATGTTCTAATTCGGCATAGGCTACACCTTGTGGATCATTGGATTCTTGGCGGAGAATTCTGTTGAAATTAAAAGCTTTGCAAGGCGTGAAAAGGTCTGGTGACGGGCACCCGTTTGGCCCTCTCTGCTCAGTAAAATCTCAGCTTGATCAAACGTTTGAACGCAGACCTCCGTTTGCATGCCAATGTCGATGGTTTCGACTGGAGATGGCCAAAGGCAAGACCAGAAGATATAGGATGTTGAACCTTGCGGAAACGTGGTTCAAATATAACTTTCACTATTACAATAATTTCTCACACCACATACAATACTCAGACAACTCTACACAATTTCTCTCACTCATGTGCATACATAGCACTCTCTACTCAACACACTCTCAAGACCCCTACACACACCCACACACCCCCTTGGACTTCTTACTCACACTCTTAGTTGGACACACAAATGAGGAGCAAGTTGCTCCTATTTATAGGATGGAAAGTCGGTGACTTTCCTAACTTTCTATACTATTCTAGAAGTATTATTTTATTATAGCCTAACAGCTAGATTTCTATGGAGGAGTCTAGAAGTGGCGCAGCTTATGGATTTTGCTAGAAGATTCTTGAGAAGGGAGAGTTCTAGAGAAATCTGGAGGAGTGAGATATGGAGAACTCTAGAGAAAGTTCTAGAGAACTCCAGGAGAGAGAGAGAGAGAGGCGGTGATCTTCAACACTCCCCCTCACCGACTACTCTCTCTCGATATAGTAGCCATGCCAATATTGCTTTTGGACTCTTCAACTGTCTTCCTCCATTTAGCATATTCCGAAGCTTCCTCATATGTGGATGGCTTTATAGCTCCATCTTTAGTTGCTTCTCTTGCGATTTTCCATTGAGTTTTGTGATCCTTGAATTTTTGTAATGCCAATTCATTCTGCCATTTAGTCTCCTTTTCCTTCTTCTTACTCAATTCAGTCTTCGTATTCAGCATATCTTCTCTAAGAATTTTGAGATTGGAACTCACCTGGTCAACCCTCTCATTCGTGACTTTCATTTCGTGCTTCAACCGATTCAGTCCCATCCGAAGCACTTCAATGTAGACCTCTTGATCCTTTTCCTCATAAAATTTCTTCTCCTCGATCTTATTCCACCTATCCTTGCACCATGGGATGTAGGGTGTAGATGGCCTCCTTTCCTCAAAGAAACCTTTCTTCTTCTCCTTCATGTGTTTGATATCTCTCTCAGTATGACCAATTGGGAACATCATAGCGGGCTTGAGATCCTGAAACTTCTGCAGCTTCTTGAACTCACATCGGAACTTCTCTAGTTCCCTTTCTTTTGCCTTGAGCTCTCCATCCTTCTGCCTTATCATCTCATCCCTTTTCTTCAACATATTCTCCATCTTTCTCTTCTCAACTTTCAGCTTCTTTATCATCTCCTGCATCTCTTGCAGTTCCTTTTCACGACTGCTTGTTGGCATTGTTAGTTGTTTCTTCAAGTTCTCCCTTGGCTTGCTCTTGTTCGGAGTTGTGATAGAACTTGTCCAATTATCCAACTCAACTATACAAGCTGTTGCAAGCTCTTCTCGTTCCTTCACTGCAACAGGCGCTTGAAAGTCCCATTCTTCTTCGCTTTCAATCTCCTTCTTACAAGAAGTGACGACATTTCCTTCTTCTCGCCTATACCAACAGAATCTGGCAATATGTCCTACCTTGCCACAAACGTAGCACCGTTTGCTACGCCTTTTGTTGCTCTTATCTTCGTCGATGTCGTCACGATCTTGACGAGCTCCCCCTGGCTGATAACCCTTCTTTTCGGGTTGCCTCCACCAATCTCCATGATCTTTCCATGGTTTGCCATCTCTTGCAATTACTCTATTTCTATTTTGGCCCTTGAATCCTCTTTTATTACTAAAGAGGGCACTTTCATCCTCCTTAATTGAGACCTTAGAAATTTGTTTATCTAAGGCTTCTTGATTGGCCAATATATTTTCCAACTCAGTTAGAGTTGGCTCATTTGCCCATCCACGGGTGGCCGTAACAATACCATTATATTCTGGCCTTAACCCGTGAATTATTATTCTTCTCATTCTTGTCTCAGAGATGGCATTCTCAGGATCTAATTTTGAAATTTCTTCGTAAATAGATTTAACTTTAGAAAAGTATTGACTTACCGTCATACTTTGTTGCGAGATTGAAAGGAGCTCGCTCTCCAGGCATTGTAACTTGGCATCGTTTGTCCTCGCAAATAGCGTCGCCAAGTTATCCCAGGCCTCCTTCGGGGTCTTCGCACTCTTTATGTGTGGTAATAATTCATCATCAACAGTCACGGCAAGAATGTAAAGAGCCTTACCTGACTTGATGTTCCACTTTCTTAAATCACTATCATTTGTGGGTGGTGTGGTGTTGTTGCCGCCAACAATATCCCATAAATCTTGTCCAAGCAAATAATATCGCATGCGGGTACTCCAATTATTATAATTAAAGTCATTAAGCTTCTCCATCCCGTTCACCGGACTCGAGAAATCCACCATGGTGACTTGAGTATAATGCCCCGCACTATACCAAGTAAGCCTGGTCCCGGACCAACCGACTTCACAATCCCAGATTGTGCACTGGTAGAACTCCAATGTCCTTCGCTTCTTCGCTCCTTGGCTCAACGATCCTTGACCGCCTTGCTCACTTACAATGGTCCCCGACCACTGTCTTCGCACGGCCTTCGACGACCTGCTCTGATACCACTTGTTGAACCTTGCGGAAACGTGGTTCAAATATAACTTTCACTATTACAATAATTTCTCACACCACATACAATACTCAGACAACTCTACACAATTTCTCTCACTCATGTGCATACATAGCACTCTCTACTCAACACACTCTCAAGACCCCTACACACACCCACACACCCCCTTGGACTTCTTACTCATACTCTTAGTTGGACACACAAATGAGGAGCAAGTTGCTCCTATTTATAGGATGGAAAGTCGGTGACTTTCCTAACTTTCTATACTATTCTAGAAGTATTATTTTATTATAGCCTAACAACTAGATTTCTATGGAGAGGTCTAGAAGTGGCGCAGCTTATGGATTTTGCTAGAAGATTCTAGAGAAGGGAGAGTTCTAGAGAAATCTGGAGGAGTGAGATATGGAGAACTCTAGAGAAAGTTCTAGAGAACTCCAGGAGAGAGAGAGAGAGAGAGGCGGTGATCTTCAACATAGGATGTATCCAGTTTATGTGCTTTACATGAGATTTAGAAAACCTAACATGAAGTGAGATCGAATGTATATAAGATCCAGCCATAACTTTGCTTACGCGACACGGGATATCACATGCTAGCAGGGACGAAAGATAACAATGGAAGAATTGGAAAAGTTGAGGAAAGGATACATAGGTGTTGCTTATATGTAGGACATATTGGATTGAAGTTTATACCATTCCTAGACTATTGAAAGTAGGTTTATATTTCTTCTCCTCCAAAAACATAAGATTTCATATAGCTTAGTCTTTTTGCTTTTTTTGGCTCTTTATTTTGTTACTTTTGTGAATCTATTAATGAAATAACCTTGTTAATTTTTAACTTTTCTTTTAAGCAAAGAGTAATTTTAAATTCCCTTTTTTCCACAAATGAATCCATTAATGTTCCCATTCTAAATTTATTATATGAAAATCAAATTTAGGATGAGAAATTAAAATTTTATGATATTGTTGTCAAATGGTACGATTAACCTTAACTCTAATGATATATGATTATGTTTCAACAAAAGCATTCTTTTTAAGAAAGATAATGATGTTGAAATAATCCGTTTTTTTTTTTTTGGTCTAAGAAATAATCTGTTAAAAAATTTAGTTTTTACCACGACATCACGAGGGCCTCATTCTAGTTATTACATTATTGTAGCATTTTACTTTACTAAACTTGGACCATTTAATGATTGTAGCATTCTAGCTCTCAAATTTGGAGGCTTGCATTCATTTTAATAGAGGATGAAATTGTTACAAGAAAAAAGATCAGGAGAATTACCAAAAAAACCCTAAACCTATTGTAGCTATGTCAATTCAATCTTAAACTTTTTCTTTTTTTGGTCAATTCAACCCTAAACTTTTTTTTATTTGTGCCAGTTGAGTTTGGCTAGCCTGCACTCATGTGGCATTTTTAAAATAATATCTTAGTTTTTTTTTCCCTCGTCTCCTTCCCCTTCCCCTTAGAGCCAATGAAAGTCGTCGGCAATAGGTCAGGGCCGCAACACCCTCACTAGATCTGGCCAAGCGAAGGCTGCAACGGCCTTGCCTGATCTAGTCTAGCGAGGGAAAATCAAGCAAGGCGAGGGCCAAGATGCCCTCATTGGCTCTAAGGGAAGGGGAAGGGGGAAAATTAAAGAAAATTATAAAAAAGTTTCAAAAAATTACTAATTTTTTTTAAAAAAAATGCTACGTCAGCACCAATAGTGCCATGTCAACTTTGCTTGGCCAAAATTGTCCGAATGGATCCAACTAGCATAAATTCAAAAGTTTTATAACTGAATTGGCCAAAAAAACAAAAGTTTAAAGCTGAATTGACACAATTACAATAGGTGTAAGACTTTTTTAGTAATTCTCCCAAAAAAGATCAATTTGACGAGCACTTTTTTTGTCCATTTTCTTACATTTGTATGATTTGTAAAATTTTATATAGTTGCCCTCAACATTTTCATTTTTTAAAGAAGAAGCAAATATACAATGTGTTATGCAATCAATTCAATCACCTGAAAAAGTGTCTCTATATTTTGCGAAAAGTAATAATGTTTGCTTATATTTCTTGATAACATTAATTATAACAAAGGGATCCCTTAGTTGAACAAGAACCCATTACTATAGTTACGTATTTCATTAGAAATAATATATTTTATTCTCACAGAGTGATCAACATGAGAAAATATTAGGTAGTCCCGATTGCTCGGTTATCACTTGACACGTGTACAATTAAGGCCACTTCATCCATTTTTACTTTGCAATGGGATCCAATGGGAGAAAATATTAGGTGAAGCCTCTCTCCTTCTTTCTTTCTCTCCGGTATTCATCTTCGAGTACAAATCCATCAATTCCATCCCAGCTCTTTTAATTCATGAGTGACCAGAATGGTCACTGAAGGCTTCGCCCTGGGTGAGGGTCCTGGGTGACTAGCTGTCGACCATGATCGCATCCTGTCCGATTGATAGTGGAGCCATTGATTTCATTGTAAGACAAAATGAGCGAGTCTAATAATGTATTGAAGAATAGAATTCAAGCATCAACTAAAATCACGTGCGGAAAACAACACGTAGAATAAATCTGACCTGTAGCCATTGTTCAAGTTTGCGTGCGATGGAAATTTGCAATGAATTGACAGCAATCCAATCCCTCACGTAGGGATGGTGTACTTCCAGAAAAGAGGGTTTGGTTTAGACCTCGTGATGCCCTTACTAAAATGATCGATTGTTTCTTTATAGACTGCCTTTCATCAAGGCAGTTTCCAATGGGCAGTTGTCATCAGAAAAGTACAAATGTGGAAAACCATATGATGAGAAAAGTATGTCGCATCATTGTAATATGTCAAATTTGAAATTCAGTCCTCAACATAATTAGCGTTGCTCTTTATGACTTTTAGTAGACTGATATATCCAGTAAACTTAACTTCTACGTTCCTCAAAGATAGATGCAGTAATTCGGATGACTTTCTGAAAATTTTATTTCGCTGGCACAACATGATAAAACTATGTATCATGTATTAAAGTACATGTAATTTTTTTTTTAATTGAGTTGTAAACAAACAACAAAACTATAGATTATGGATTTCACTAACTTAGCTAGTGTCTCCATCTAAAGTATCTTATTTGAATGTTATTACACAAATATTTAATTTGTAGGTTAGTTAAAAGTAATTATCCGAATTGATTTCCACCTTGTGCACCTACACGTTGACCAGTAGAATGATATAGTATCCATTCATAAAAGATAGGATTCTATGCATCGATTTTATCGATTCCCAAGGAAAATTACTAGAAAAGTTGTAAACTCATTGTACTTCTGTCAACTTAGTCATAAAATTTTCAATTTTAGTCCTAGACCTTTTCATGCGTTGCCCTAAATGAAGTTTCACGGGCCATCATTATGGCCGGCAATGACATGGCAGCCCTCACTGGGCTTGGGCGAGGGTTGTGACACCCAGATTTGGATGTGGCAGCTAGAGTTAGCTGGTGATACTTGTCAGCCCTTAGTAAAATAAAAGTAAAGAAAATAAAAGACTAATAAAAAATTTAAAAGTTACAAAAAAATATCAATGCGGCTTTAATTGTGCCGCATAGGACGGTCAATGCCTACATCAGCAATTTCCAATCAAAATTACCCGAATAAACTTAATTGATAATCGACCAAAAAAAAACTTAATTGATAAAACGTGAAAAATGTTTAAAACTAAATTGACATAATTGAAAAGTTAATGAATTGAATTAATACGAATATAATAAATTTATGACTTTTTGGATAATTTTCCCTAATTTCTAAACAATCCCAGTAAATAAACTTTGAAAAACAAAGTCTGCAAATCATAGTTAGATCAAAATACATGGCTGATCAACCAACGCTTACGTAATAAATAGTTATCTTGTCCAAAATCGATAGCCCTTAACAATTTTGGCCCCGATTGATCGCACGATAAATCGTTTCGGGTGAAAAAAGTTGGACCCTATGCAACAGTAATTTTACTGATGCACTGTCATGAAGGCCGAGAAATTTTCGGGCGGTCCTTTTCGGAGCAGAGAGCCAAAAAACAATAGCAAGAAACCGGGTCCCAGTATGGTTTTTGTGCCCGTCGATGTGTCCGAGGATGATGATTCGATAAAAGCGCACGGGTCCTTCCGCCGTCGCGTCATTCGCCCTTCTTTCAGAAACGCTACAGATTCGAACGCCAAGTAGTTCCAACGAGTCCAAACTCTCCTCGTGAAAAGCAGCGATGGAACCCCACCACTGTTTCATCTCGTTTCTGGTGGTGGCGGCGGCGGCGCTCGCCCATGAGACCGTACGGGCTTCAGGATCCACGTCGGATGCGGGTTCGGATTTGGAGCTGAGTTCTCTGGGGCGGGAGCTGTTGGCGGCGGCGAGGGAGCCGGAGTTCTTCGGCTGGTTGAGGAGCGTCAGGAGGAGGATTCACGAGCGACCGGAACTGGCTTTCCAAGAGCACGAGACGAGTCGGCTCGTTCGGTCGGAACTGGACGCGTTCGGGATCGAGTACAAGTGGCCGGTGGCCGAGACTGGGGTCGTGGCGTCGATCGGATCAGGCGACCAACCCTGGTTCGCTCTCCGGGCCGACATGGACGCCCTCCCTGTTCAGGTTCCTCTCTCTCTCTCTCTCTCTCTCTCTCTAGACTTTCAGAGTCAAACGCTACGTCATCGTGAGAGCGAGTCGTTTCTCAATAGGTTTCCAAGTTGGAATTGGCTTTCTGCAGTAGAAAGATTACGCTTGTGGGTCTGGGGGTCGTCGCATCCAACACAGCAAAGCATGTTCTTTTAAAGTTCGACGACAACCGAAGAAATTCCCATGTGTAGCTTTAGAAGATTCTGATCTGAATCATATGGATGGATAAGGATTATTCGTCGTGTATGGATCCCATCTTTGAGCAACAAAACTAAAAGATAAGGTGGGGATTGATTAGGGATGATTGATTTCCAGTTCGGTTAGGTCCTACCTTGGAATCGAGAATTGGACTAAGAGGATGGATGCCCCATTTCTAGAGCTGGAAACGAGACCACCTGACACTAGATCAATCAATCCGGTTCCAAGGCAATCCGATTGAACTAGTGGATTCACATATCTTGGCTAAAAATTTTGGATTACTTGAACTGTCAATCCATGTCGCAACTCAAAATTGGAATTTGTCCAAGATTGATGAAGAAAATTGAGAGATGATGGAACCATGATTGTAGGGGCACGCTCGGAAAAAGGAGGAGGATTCAGTGGATTCAGACTCACAAATTTAAGGAAGGCGCAAGTAAACGATGGAGGTTAAATTGGTGAATCTTCACAGGAAAGGAAAGAAAGTAAAATAAAGAAAGAAGCAAGAGACAAAATGAGCAAGTTGGATGAATTGGTGCAGCAATATGAAAGAAGCAAAAGGAGAGTAGAATTTAGGTTTACACTCTACTTCTTTAAGAAATTATAAAATATATATATAAAAAAAAACATAATTCGGTTTGGTCTGGTTCCCAACCATAACCAAATTATAGGTCTTGGAATTAGAAACTGGATTGGCGCCCTTAGAACCACCCAAAACCAGTCAGTTTCGTCTGGTCCGTTCCAAGCAGTTCTATATGTTCATCCCTGGGATTTTTTTTTTTTTTTTCGGCCCAACATCCCTAGGATTGAAGAACCCATTTTTGAAGCCAAGTTTTGCTCCTGGCTTAGCGAGCTATTGGGTTTGCATACTCATTCCTAGTTTCAAACAAGATTAAAGGAGACATAATATTGATCGTAAACTCCTTGATTCCATCATGCACCTATGATATATGGAGTACTGACCCCATATATCTTCAACTTGTTAAGTACCTGTATCCCAAAATGCAGCAATTTTAATGTCAGTAACACCCTTTTTTTCCCCTTGATCGAACTAAGGAATTGGTAGAGTGGGAACATAAGAGCAAGAACGATGGCAAAATGCATGCTTGTGGTCATGATGCTCATACAACCATGCTTCTAGGAGCAGCCAGATTGCTCAGCAGCAAGAAGGATTCTTTGAAGGTAAAATTATAGTCCAGAGCAACTTAGAAGAATCTAATTACTCATCCCCAGTTCGATCTTTCATGACTGATCTCTTTTTGGGCATTGTCTTCTGAAAGGGCACAATCAAACTCGTCTTCCAACCCGGAGAAGAAGGTGGTGCCGGCGCATACCATATGCTACGAGAAGGGGCACTCGATCAGTTCCAAGCCATCTTTGGCTTACATGTTTCGCCACATATGGAAACCGGCAGCGTCGGTTCGAGACCTGGTCCAATGCTAGCGGGGTCTGGTAGATTCTCAGCCACGATACATGGAAAGGGAGGGCATGCGGCGAACCCACACGTGACTTTCGATCCCATTCTTGCCGCTGCATCTGCAATTACCGCACTCCAGCATATCATATCCCGAGAAACAGATCCTCTTGTGGCCCGGGTAAATTCATTATTCTTAAACACCTCAACAAAATGACCCAAACCATTCTCTGTTTTTTCTTGCTGTAACTTCTATTTCCTTTTATGTTTTGCCTGAATTCCCCAATTAGAGTTGGTATATTTTGATCTCATTCACAGGTGATCACAGTGGGCTTCATCGAAGGTGGCCAAGCTTTGAACGTAATACCAGAGATCGTCCGGTTTGGAGGAACTTTTAGAAGCATGACTTCAGACGGCTTGTATAGTCTAAAACAGAGGATTGGAGAGGTGACTGTCGCTCTACATATACGTCGCTAGATTTACCATCAATTTCCTAGTTTTGCAAGAGATTGCTCCTTATTAGATGACATAAGAGAAGCGTTGAAAGCTCCTTGTATTGTGTGATTTTATTGAAGATGTACTACATAGATTGCAGCATTCATCTATCATTTAATTTCTTAGAAATGAGGATGAGCTTTAATTTCAGCCACCTGAACTACTGCAGGTAATAGAGTTGCAGGCAGCCGTGCATCGGTGCAACGCGACGGTCGACTTCATGGAAGAAAAAATGAGGCCGTACCCTGCTACTGTGAACGATGAGACAATGTACGGGCATGCAAAAGGCGTCAGCGAAGCCCTGCTTGGCGAATCCCGAGTGCACCTTCTGCCGATGACCATGGGAGCAGAAGATTTCAGCTTCTACTCGGAGAAGATGAGAACCGCATTTTTCATGATCGGCATGAAAAACGCAACACTGGGATCGTATAAGGCGTTGCACTCCCCGTACTTTTTCCTTGATGAGGAAGTTCTGCCCATCGGAGCCGCTCTCCACGCAGCAGTCGCTATATCGTACTTGGACGGACACACGGGTGGGATATGAGCAGATATTGTTTGGTAGCTTTGTACAGCTAGTTTTTCAAAAAAGAAAGGACCCTTTTCTGTTTCATTGGAAGCTTGGGGCCATGTAGATCTTGCGGACTTGTAGATATTGCACGGATGAATCTTGATGCAATGTAATTTTAGGAACAATATGTTCTAATTCGGCATAGGCTACACCTTCTGGATCATCGGATTCTTGGCGGAGAGTTCTGATGAAATTAAAAGCTTTGCAAGGCGTGAAAAGGTCTGGTGACGGGCACCCGTTTGGCCCTCTCTGCTCAGTAAAATCTCAGCTTGATCAAACGTTTGAACGCAGACCTTCGTTTGCATGCCAATGTCGATGGTTTCGACTGGAGATGGCCAAAGGCAAGACCATAAGATATAGGATGTATTCAATTTATGTGCTTTACATGAGGTTTAGAAAACCTAACATGAAGTGAGATCGAATGTAAATAAGATCCAGCCATAACTTTGCTTACGTGACACGGGATATCACATGCTAGCTGGGACGAAAGGTAACAATGGAAGAATTGGAAAGGTTGAGGAAAGGCTACATAGGTGTTGCTTATGTGTAGGACATGTTGGATTGAAGTTTATATCATTCCTAGACTATTGAAAGTGGGTTTATATTTCTTCTCCTCCAAAAACATAAGGTTTCATATAGCTTGGTTTTTTTTTTTTTTTTTCCCTTTGTTTGCTCTTTATTTTGTTACTTTTGTGAATCTATTAGTGAAATAACCTTGTTAATTTTTAACTTTTCTTTTAAGCAAAGAGTAATTTTAAATTCCCTTTTTTTCCACCAATGAATCCATTAATGTTCCCTTTGTGAATTTATTATATGAAAATCAAATTTAGGATGAGAGATTAGAATTTTATGATATTGTTGTCAGACGGTACGATTAAGCCTAAATCTAATGATATATAATTATGTTTCAACAAAAGCATTCTTTCTAAGAAAGATAATGATGTTGAAATAATCCATTGGCTTGACAATTTGTTACATAAAAAATTTAGTTTTTCCCACGACATCACGAGGGCCTCATTCTAGTTATTACATGATTGTAGCATTTTACTTTACTAAACTTGGACCATTTAATGATTGTAGCATTCTAGCTATCAAATTTGGAGGCCCACATTCATTTCAATAGTGGATGAAATTATTATGAGAAAAAAGATCAAGAAAATTACTAGAAAAGTTCTAAACTTATTGCAATTGTGTCAATTCAGTCTTAAATTTTTTTAATCAATACTAAACTTTTTGCATTTGCGCCAGTTGAGTCCATCTAGCTAATTTTAGTCAGCTATCGCTCACATGGCATTTTTAAAATAATATCTTAATTTTTTTCCCTCTTCCCCTTTCCCTTTCCTTAAAGCCTGCGAGAGTCATTGGCTGAGCTTTGTTAGCCATAGGCGAGGGTGATTACAGTTAATTTTGGCCAGAAAAATGCTCACGTGGCATTTTTAAAATAATATCTTAATTTTTTCCCTCTTCCCCTTCCCTTTCCCCTTAGAGCCGACGAGAGTCATCAGTCGACCTTCGTCGGCCATAGACAAGGGCCACAACACCCTCGCTAATTCTAGCTAGGTGAGGGCCACAACAGCCTCACCTGACCTGGTCTAGTGAGGGTAGATCAAGTGAGGGCATCATGGCCCTCACTCGACTAGGCAAGGGCCGGAACACTCTCGCCGAGAGTTGGCGAGGGCCAAGATGCCCTCGTCGGCTCTAAGGGATGGGGAAGGGGAAGGGGAAGGGGAAGGGGAAGGGGGGAAAATTAAAGAAAATTATTTAAAAAACAAAATATTATTAAAATATTATTTAAAAATGCCATGTTAGCACCAACAGTGCCACGTCAGCTCCACCTGATCAAAATTAGCCAAATAGACTTAATTGATATATATGCAAAATGTTAGAACTGAATTGGGGAAAAAAGTTTAAGACTGAATTGGCATAATTACAATAGGTCTATGACTTTTTTTTTTAATTTTCCTAAAAGAATATCAAATTTGACGAGCACTTTTTTTCTCCATTTTCTTACATTTATGTGTTGCCCTCAACATTTTCATTTTTTAAAGAAGAAGCAAATAGACGATGTGTTATGCAATCAATTCAATTACCTGAAAAAATGTCTCCATATTTTGCGAAAAATAATAATGTTTGCTTATATTTCTTGATAACATTAATTATAAAAAAAATCGAAGGCCCTTAACAATTTTGAGGCCGAATGATCGGAAGATAAATAATTTCGGGTGAAAAAAAGTTGGATCCTATGCAACAATAATTTTACTGATGCGCTGCCATGAAGACCAAGAAATTTTGGGGCGGTCCTTTTCGGAACAGAGCCAAAAATCAAAAAGCAAGAAACCGAGTCCCATGATGGTTTTTGTGCCCGTCGATATATCTGAGGATGATTTGATAAAAAGCAGGGGTCCTTCTCCCATCGAGAAAATATTAAGTAAGGTAGCAAATAAGGCCCTGTTTGTTAACGTTTTTTATTTATATTTTTTGTTTTGGGAAACAAAAAAAGAACATAAATGCATTTGTTTGCGTTTTTGTTCCAAATATATATTTTTCGTTCTCAAGAATACATTTTGAAAAGAAACAAGAAATAAAAAAAACGTATTTCTTATTTCTGTAACAAAATTTAAGAACAAATTTTCTCTCTCCTCTCTCTCTCCTCTCTTTTTCTTCTCTTTTTTTTTTCTTTTATTTTTCTTTTGTCTTTGGTCGGTTGCTGGCCTCGGCCATGGCTAGCATTTGGCCATTGAGGGCCGATGACGCCATCGAGGGCTGGTGACCTTGCTGGAACATTGCCAGCCCCTGGCGAGGCCGCTGACCATGGCCAAGGTCGGCGATCGGCCAAAAGAAGAAAAAAAGAAAAAAAATAGAGAAAATTAAAATTAAAAATTAAAAAAATTAAAAGAAAAAAACACAAAATTATCAAACGTATTTATGTTCATTTTTTATTTCTGGAATAAGTTTACCAAACACATTTTTTTATTAAAAAATTATTCCTCGGAACGGAAACACTTTTTTCTATTTTTGTTTCATGAAATAATTTTTAAATAGAAATGTTACTGCCCGCCTAAAATTGGGGAGAGAGGAGAGAGAAAAGTGAGAAGAAATTGGGAGAAAGGGGTATGCAATATTTTCTCACTGGGCTCACAATGTGGGCCCACGTTGGACACGTGGCCGGCTGTTCGTCCGCTCTCCTCGCCCGAGAAAATATTGCATGGCGAAGAGAAACTGCGGCGGAGAGAGAGAGAGTTGGGCGAGAGAGCGTGCAGAGAAGGGAGAGAGAAGAGAGAGGAGAGAGAAGAGTGGGGAGAGGAGAGAGAGAAATGAGAAGAAATTGGAACACAATGTGGGCCCACGTTGGACACGTGGCGCAATTTGAGGTGACTTCTTTGAGAAAATATTGGGTGGTGGTCCGGGAGCTCCACATCAGCGTGGTCCCCTGCCACTCACGAGGTGCCATGTGGAGGGGTGGCCCATTTAGTGCCTTCTGCCTTCTTCACCTCTCTCTCTCCTTTTCCTAGCCTGCTGAGCTCTTCTTAACCTGCACATTCTCTCTCCTGTCAGAGCATTTATTGCGGTTTAAGCTTTTGTCTTTCTTTCTCAAACGTAGGAAAGAGAAGCCCCGTTCGTTTCTCAGTCCCTCTCCATTTTTTCCCTTTCGAAAATTTGAATCTGAAAATTTCTCTCTCTCCGCGGTCGTTTCTGCTCCGCCGTGCATCAAGTGGCTGTTCCCTGCCGTCGCCGACGAACCACATTACGGCCGCCCCAACTCCGGTGCTCGCTCGCTTCTCTCTTCGGCCTCGTTGCTGCTCCATCGTCTTCGTTCCGGCGTTCCCGGGATCGCAGATGCAGCACGCGGAGGAGAAGCAGGCCTCTTCGAGCTCCCCTCAACGTCGGCGAGCGTCGCCCGCCGAGCGAGACCCCCACACACCGGAAGGCTTGGAGGCGAGGTTGTTGGAGAAGAAAGGTTGAGCCCCTCCGCCTCCGCTGGTTTCTTCCATCGCCCCCCACCTTGACGCCGACGCCACCGACGCCGCCGACGCTCCTCCGCCTCCCTCTCGCAACCTTGTGAAAAGCAGCGATGGAACCCCACCACCGTTTCATCTCGTTACTGGCGGCGGTGGCGGCGGTGGCGGCGCTCGCCTGTGAGACCGTACGGGCTTCAGGATCCACGTCGGATGCGGGTTCGGATTTGGAGCTGAGTTCTCTGGGGCGGCAGCTGTTGGCGGCGGCGAGGGAGCCGGAGTTCTTCGGTTGGTTGAGGAGCGTCAGAAGGAGGATCCACGAGCGACCAGAACTGGCTTTCCAAGAGCACGAGACGAGTCGGCTCGTCCGGTCGGAACTGGACGCGCTCGGGATCAAGTACAAGTGGCCAGTGGCCGAGACTGGGGTCGTGGCGTCGATCGGGTCAGGCGACCAACCCTGGTTCGCTCTCCGGGCCGACATGGACGCCCTTCCTGTTCAGGTTACTCTCTCTCTCTCTCTAGACTTTCAAAGTCAAACGCTACGTCATCGTGAGAGCAAGTCGTTTCTCCATAGGTTTCCAAGTTGGAATTGGTTTTCTGCAGTAGAAAGATTCCGCTTGTGGGTCTCGGGGGTCGTCGCATCCAACACAGCAAAAGCATGTTCTTTTAAAGCTCGACGATAACCGAAGAGATTTCCATGTGTAGCTTTAGAAGATTCTGATCTGAATCAGATGGATCGGATAAGGATTCTTCGTCGTGTACGGATCCCATCTTTGAGCAACAAAACTAAAAGAGAAGGCGGGGATTGATTAGGGGTGATTGATTTCCAGTCCGGTCAGATTCTATCCTGAAATTGCGAACTGGACTAAGAGGATTGATGCCCCATTTCTAGAACTGGAAACGGGACCACCTGACATTGGGATTTTGTCCAAGATTTGTGAAGAAAATTGAGAGATGATGGAGCCATGATTGTAGAGGCACGCTCGAAAAAAGGAGGAGGATTCAGTTTAAGGAAGGTGCAAGTAAACGATGGAGGTTAAATTGATGATTCTTTGTAGGAAAAGAAAGAAAGTAAAATATAGAAAGAAGCAAGAGACAAAATGAGCAAGTTGGATGAATTGATGCAGCAATATGAAAGAAGCAAAAGGATAGTAGAATTTAGGCTTACACTTTACTTCTTTAAGAAATTAAAAAATATATATAAAAAACATAATTAGGTTTGGTCCGGCTCTCGACCGGAACCAAATTATAGGTTTGGGAATTGGAAACTGGATCGGCATCCGTAGAACCACCTAAAATCAGTCAGTTCAGTCTGGTCCGATCCATTTTTGTTCAAGTGGTTCTATATGCTCATCCCTGGGATTAAAGAACCCATTTTTGAAGCCAAGTTTTGCTCCTAGTTTAGCGAGCTATTGGGTTTGCATACTCATATTCCTAGCTTCAAACAAGATTAAACGAGACATAACATTGATCGTAAACTCCTTGATTCCATCATGCACCTACTGATATAAGGAGTACTGACCCCATATATCTTCGCCTTGTTAAGTAACTGTATCCCGAAATGCAGCAATTTTAATGTCAGTAACACCCTTTTTTTTCCCCTTGATCGAGCTAAGGAATTGGTAGAGTGGGAACATAAGAGCAAGAACGACGGCAAAATGCATGCTTGTGGTCATGATGCTCATACAAGCATGCTTCTAGGAGCAGCTAGATTGCTCAGCAGCAAGAAGGATTCTTTGAAGGTAAAATTATAGTCCAGAGCAACTTAGAAGAATCTAATTACTAATCCCCAGTTCGATCTTTCGTGACTGATCTCTTTTTGGGCATTGTCTTCTGAAAGGGCACGATCAAACTCGTCTTCCAACCCGGAGAAGAAGGTGGTGCCGGCGCATACCATATGCTACAAGAAGGGGCACTCGATCAGTTCCAAGCCATCTTTGGCTTACATGTTTCGCCACATATGGAAACCGGCAGCGTCGGTTCGAGACCTGGTCCAATCCTAGCAGGGGCTGGTAGATTCTCGGCCACAATACAAGGAAAGGGAGGGCATGCGGCGAACCCACACGTGACTGTCGATCCCATTCTCACCGCTGCATCTGCAATTACCGCACTCCAGCATATCATATCCCGAGAAACAGATCCTCTTGCGGCTCGGGTAAATTCATTATTCTTAAACACATTAACAAAATGACCCAAACCATGCTCTGTTTTTGCTTGCTGTAACTTCCATTTCCTTTTATGTTTTTCCTGAATTCCCCCAATTCGAGTTGGTATATTTTGATCTCATGCACAGGTGATCACGGTGGGCTTCATCGAGGGTGGCCAAGCTTTGAACGTAATACCGGAGATCGTCCGGTATGGAGGAACTTTTAGGAGCATGACTTCAGATGGCTTGTATAGTCTAAAACAGAGGATCAAAGAGGTGACCGTCGCTCTACATATACATCGCTAGATTTACCGTCAATTTCCAAGTCGTCTGGTTTGCATGAGATTGCTCCTTATTAGATGACATAAGAGAAGCGTTGAAAGTTCCTTGTAAAGTTGTAATACATAGATTTGCAACATTCATCTATCATTTAATTTCTTAGAAATGAGGATCAGCTTTAATTTCGGCCACCTGAACTGCTGCAGGTAATAGAGTTGCAGGCAGCCGTGCATCGGTGCAACGCGACGGTCGACTTCATGGAAGAAAAAATGAGGCCGTACCCTGCTACTGTGAACGATGAGACAATGTACGGGCATGCAAAAGGCGTCAGCGAAGCCCTGCTTGGCGAATCCCGAGTGCACCTTCTGCCGATGACCATGGCAGCAGAGGATTTCGGCTTCTACTCGGAGAAGGTGAGAACCGCATTTTTCATGATCGGCATGAAAAACGCAACACTGGGATCGGATAAGGCGTTGCACTCCCCGTACTTTTTCCTTGATGAGGAAGTTCTGCCCATCGGAGCAGCTCTCCACGCAGCAGTCGCTATATCGTACTTGGACGGACACACGGGTGGGATATGAGCAGATACTGTTCGGTAGCTTTGTACAGCTAGTTTTTCATAAAAGACAGGACCCTTTTCTGTTTCATTGGAAGCTTGGGGCCATGTAGATCTTGCGGACTTGTAGATTTTGCATGGATGAATCTTGATGCAATGTAATTTTAGGAACAAGATGTTCTGATTCGGTATAGGCTAAACCTTCTGGATCGTACAGGCCTTCTCTGCTCCGTAGAATCTCAGCTTGATCAACGTTTGATGCAGAACTGTCTCTGCATTTCAAGACTATTGAAAATTGGTTTATGTTATTTCTCCATAAACATAAGATTTCACAAAGCTTAGTTTTTTTTTTTTTTCCGTTGTTTGCTCTTTCTTTCGCTACTTTTGCGAATCCATTAGTGAAAAAAACTTGCTGATTTTCAACTTTTTTTTTTAAGCATAGAGTAATTTAATATTCTTTGTTTTTCCCCCAACGAATCCATTATTGTACCCTCTGTGAATTTAATATAAGAAAAATCAAATTTAGGTTGGGAAATTAGAGTTTTATGATGTTGTTGTCAGATGGTACAATTAATTCTAATTCTAATAATGTATAATTAAATTTTTATAAAAGCATTCTTTTTTAAGAAAGATTATGATGTTGAATTAATCCGTTGGCTTGACAATATGTTACATAAAGAATTTTAGATTTTCCCACGACATCAGAGGGCCTCATTCTAATTATTACATGATTGTAGCATTTGTATTCTACTAAACTTGGACCGTTAATGATTGTATAATTCTAGTTGTCAAATTTGGCGGTCCACATTCATTTCAATAGTAGATTTAAGTGCTATGGGAAAAAAAATCAAATTTGATGAGCACTTTTTTCTCCATTGTCCTACATTTATGTGATTTGTGAAATTTTACACTATTGTCCTCAAATTTTCTTTTTTAAAAAAAAAATAGCGAATCGACAATGTGTTATGCAATCAATTTAATTACCTGAAAATTATCTATATCTTTTGTGAAAAATAATAATTTTTACTTATATATCTTGGTAACGTTAATTTCAACAAAGGAACCCCTTAGTTAAAGAATAACTTACCACTATAATATATTTAATTAGAAATGATATCTTTTGTCACGTCATTACAAGAAAATGTTGAGTAGTCTTAAAGCCCTCCACGTGGGATTGTACTTCTACCCACTTTTGTTTGACGCGTGTACAGTTATGTGCAAACTCATCAATTTTACTTGGCAATGGGATTCACTACGACTTGCACGAACGAAAGCCCTCTCTCTACTGTTCATCTTTCCCAGCAAGGTCGCCAATTTCATCCTCTTTTCACTATTCATAGGTGATCTCTCACCGAAAACTTTGTCTTGAGACAGGGTCCTGGACAACCAGCCAACGAATGGCGGTCGCCCCCTTGTCCGATCGATGGTGGATCCACTGATTTCACCACCCTCGAATAATCAATCGAAATGCTTCTGCTTCGCTTTCGTATTTCCTCATTCTCTTCATCATCATCATCTTCATCCTTAACCAATGTCCTCCTCCTCCACCATCCTCGGTGAAAAAGAGCAGGAATGTGTAAAATTAGGAAGAGACTGTGACGATTCACGAGCGCACAGAGAAAGACAATATAGAACGGGATATTCTTGAGGGGATGGCTAGAATCGGTCACGGAACAGGGTTCCAATCACTTGCCTAATCAAGTGGAATCCGGGCCTTTCTCTCTCGCAAACACTTTTGCAGTCAACGGTGGAGAGCGAGCGAGAGAGAGAGAGAGAGAGAGAGAGAGAGAGAGAGAGGCTTGGGATAAGAATTTGTCGGCGGAAGACGGGACAACGGCGGTAGGCTTCATCCGTCCAATCGGAGTTGGTCCCACTGCCAAATAGAAACAATACCGAGTGGAGCTACATTGTGCTCGTGTCGACACTGCTTGAGTTGAATGTACGACAACGACACGCGCGATTCCAGGCATCGCCTTGGCTCATAAATTGGTGAGATTCGTGCGGAACGAGCAGACTTCAGTTTGAGAAATGACCGGCGACGGCAGAACCTCCTGAAAACATGGAGAGTTGGCGGCGCGCTGGTCTCTCCCTCGTCCGCTCCGAAAGCGCGGTTCCTCGGATCAGAGCACGACACTCCTCTCAGTATCGCTCGCGCTTGTCTTTTCCGAGAAGGGACAGAGCAACGAGGCTCGCTCGCACGCCTCTTCGCTGAAGACCAAAACGTCGACCTCACTCTCCCCTCCTAGATTTCATCGCCCACCCGCTATTCCACTTCTCAAATTCGTGCTAGCGTCGCGTTTCGGAGCCGTTCTTCCAAATGGGTCTCGCTCACTGGCTGCTGCTCCTATCACTCTCCCTCCTCCGCGTCTGTGGGTCGTGCGCTGGGGAGCTCAAATCCGAGCCCGAGCTCAGGTCTCTGACCCGAGACTTGCTGGAATCGGCCAAGGACCCGGAGTTCTTCCGGTGGATGCGGGACATCAGGAGGAGGATCCACGAGCACCCGGAGCTCGGGTTCGAAGAGCACCGGACGAGTCAACTCATTAGGGACGAGCTAGACTCGCTTGGGATCCAGTATAAGTGGCCCGTCGCCAAGACTGGCGTCGTCGCTTTCATGGGGTCCGGAGAGAAGCCGGTGTTCGCTCTCAGAGCCGACATGGATGCTCTACCATTGCAGGTGATCAATTTTTAACCACGTAGAACGCTGGGAGTTTGGGATTTCGTGTCACTGTTCAGAAGTTAAAGAAGTTTCTGTCAGTGTAATGGGTTTTGGGTTATGTTCTTGGGTATACAGAGAAAACGGAGGTGAAGTGTTTGTTCTTTTCTTTGAAAGAGTAAAAGCATGTGAAATGTGGGCAAGTGCTTGAGTAAAAGTAATTCATCGGTGATGTCTGAAAGTAAAAATAGGAGCATTGGTTTCGGCTGTATACATGTGGCATATGCGATTGATTCTCCTGTAAGAATCACTGATAAGCCTAGAGTACATGGGGTCTTTGCTGACATTTAGTTGTTTGAAGGAGGGTGCTTTGAATTTTCATGTGAACCATGAGTAATGGCATATTTCTTCCAGTTTCGACTGCTTGCTGTCTTTAGAATATGCATTGTTGATCAATGAAGGAACTAGTAGAGTGGGAGCACAAAAGCAAGATTGACGGGAAAATGCATGCCTGTGGCCACGATACCCATGTAGCTATGCTCCTCGGAGCAGCCAAATTGCTCAAAGAGAGGGAAAATCAGATCAAGGTACTTCTCATTTCACCCTTCACTATCTTGAACTTAAATGCTAATAGCAGCTGGCATTTTTCACCTTCAAGACAATTTATGCATTTTAGTTGTGTTGTGAATCCTTAAGGGAACGGTAAAGCTTGTATTCCAGCCTGGGGAAGAAGGTCACTCCGGTGCATATTATATGTTGCAAGATGGAGTTCTCGATGACCTTGATGGCATCCTCAGCATCCATGTTTTGCCTAATGTAGCGACAGGGTTCATTGCTTCCAGTCCTGGCCCAATTCTTGCAGGTTCTGGGGTCTTTTCGGCTACTATTCAGGGGAAAGGGGGGCATGCAGCACTTCCACATCACAATATAGATCCCATTGTTGCAGCTTCATCTGCAATCCTCGGTCTCCAGCAAATTGTATCTCGAGAGACCGATCCTCTTGAGGCACAGGTAGTTCCCTTCTTGTCTGCTTTATTCATTATCTTAAACTTCTAGAGGTTGGATGGGAACATGACTATGCATGTGCAAGTGACTGCAACCATATGAGAGTATGAAATCTGCGAAGATATTTTTTGTTCTTTGTTGACGATGCATTGTACTCTCAGAATAGGGAAACAGAAGGCCTAAATCTTTCATGCCCCCTCCTATTTTCCTGGTTACCACAATAAAGCATCGCAGACTACCACTGGAAGTATCTCCTGTTTACAAGCTATCAATGTATGTATTTATATATTTCAAATTTCAGAGAATGCTGAACTCCTTCCATGAAGTTTCTCATTCCTAAGTGCCAAATGCAACAGATCGCTGTCTATGAACTTCCTTGCCAAATACTTATCTGACTAATGGAATTCCAGTGGTGTACTATGTTCTTGTCTTCTAGTTGCATGTTATTCTTAGCAAGCATCTCGTGATTCCTTACTTTATATGGACAGGTGGTGACTGTCGGGTACATCAAAGGAGGCCACACCGCTAATGTGATTCCTGAGTCTGTCAAATTCGGAGGAACTTTTAGAAGTTTGAGTTCCAATGGTCTCTTATTCCTTCAGAAGAGGATAAAAGAGGTAAATTGACGAATTGGTCATCCAGTCTAAAGGTGTTTGTTCTTTATTCTTGCAAATATTGTGTGTTTTGATTACAGGTTGTAGAAATGCAAGCGGCTGTTCACAGATGTACAGCTGTGGTGGATTTTGGAGAGGACAAAGTGCCTCTTCACCCTGTAATGGTTAATGACAAAGTTCTATATGAGCACGTGAAAAGGGTTGGAGAGATCCTGCTTGGAGATGGCAAAGTGCAGCTTATGCCAGTGACAATGGGAGCTGAGGACTTCAGCTTCTTCGCCGACAAGACCGCTTCTTTGATTTTTGTGGTGGGGATACAAAACGAGACTCTGAAATCGCATCACGTGCTGCACTCGCCCTACTTCTTTGTCGATGAGGAGGCTTTCCCAATCGGAGCGGCTCTTCATGCAGCTGTTGCAATATCATACATGGATGAGCACGCGGATGCAGATAGTGCCTGTCCTAACTACGGTTACCCTCAATTCTCAACTGTGTAAGATAGTTTTAGAAATGGTTATCCTTAACAACTCTGGCCGATCTATCTGACCAGATAGTCCTCGATTCGCTAGCCAGTTTATGGGTTATGTTTAACTATGTTGGATCTTGATCTCCCAATCGCCTTGAATTAACAGATATATATTAAGAAGCAGTAGAGTATTGCATTCACGAAAATTTGCTTCTACTTGCTTTCACAATCATATCCACAATGGTCTTCGAATCCAGTTCAACAGCAATCTTTGACAAACCCTGCTCTTGTGCAAATCATGCCCATGGCCAAGCTTGAACAGAAGATGAATCCTCCTGTCCAGTCTCCTCCCTCATCAAGTGAGAATCTTCCTGCTCCAACCAAACACCCCCCTTTTTTTGGGAGGTGGGATGAGGAGTAATCTTTTTATAGGAGAAATAAGCTCTCTATATTTCAGAGCAAACTCGAAAGATAGATTCAAGCTTTAAACCATATCAGATATATCTTTGTATGATTTTTTAAACCTAACTTTTTCTGAATTTAAATTTCGATACTTCTTATTTTTGGCTATTTTAATCAATCTTATTGTACAAGATAATGTAAACCCAAAATGGTTTCATTCCAAACTCTTTGCGATAAATATTTGAGGATGTGGCTCAAAGTTCTTGGAACTTGGACAGAGCTTGGAGATAGGATGGATCGTGGAGGCACAAGGGTGACCGCTGGGCCCCTGTGATCGGACGGTTTTAGAGACATGTTTGGTTGGTGTCCATGGTGCGACGAAGAAAATCATCAAAGCTAAATTTAGGAAAAATAAATGAAATATTTTTTGCCTGTGGAAGGTTGCTTCACTTGTTTGGTTCA
Organism: Eucalyptus camaldulensis; assembly: GCA_019915185.1. Lineage (NCBI taxonomy): Eukaryota > Viridiplantae > Streptophyta > Magnoliopsida > Myrtales > Myrtaceae > Eucalyptus > Eucalyptus camaldulensis. The sequence continues at coordinate 21,356,488 of JAHSVA010000005.1, forward strand.
TTAGACTGGCTCCTAATGCGTTCTATTTAATCTAATTAGATTTTTTAGTGTTAATTTTTTACTTATTAAGTTCTATTATAAATTTCTTTCAATAACTTTGGAGTATCTATAAATACTTTAGTAGAAAGGACCTTACATACGCGCCCTAAAAAAGACCACAAGGTGATTTTTGTATTTCTTCGCTCTTTTAATCTCTTATCTTGTATGAGCGCTCAAAAACTTTCTTCTTCGCTCACCGTGCGCAAGTTTGCACGCAAGTTTGCACGATCTGAATTGCAACTTGACGACGACATTGAGCGCAAACATTGGCTGGCGATTAACTTCCCCGTTTGTCTTCTTCTTCCCGATCGTGACTCCGGCCCTTTGCCACACTGCCCTTCCTCTGATGGCAATGCAACGACGGCGGCGACGGCAAGGCATTTGTGTTAGGAGCTTAGGTGGCGATCAACATCGGCATCTGCGATTCGTCCTAGGCATAAAGTTACTTACTCAAAGCCTCCAATTAATTAAAAATGTCACAATCACATGCATCCTCAATCATATTCGTCATTGTCGCTTACTTGATATGTAAATATCGCAATGTTTAGAGTAATACTTAGCACAAAAAATTTGAATAACAAATTGGCATTGTTAAAAACCGTAGATTTTATTTACACTTTGCATACATGTGAGCAGTATATGGCAAAACGGGAAGTAAACTTAGAAAAGCAAAGATGGTTCATCCATAATTGGGGCATGAGTTCACTATAATCAATTAGATGTATAATACGTTTCAGCCATTTATGCGAAGTTATTCTTTCTTTCTCTCTTATAATCACCTCCCAGTCATCGTGAAAAAAAAGAAAAAAAAAAGTCCTAGACAATTAACTTAGTAATTATTTCCAAATTATATTTAAAAAAGCCATAGATATCTTATAATTTTAGATCTTGTGAGGTATAAGATGATACCAATTAATTTCATTGCGCAACAATTAATTCTTAAGTATGAAGCCATTAAAAGCGAATATGTGGAAAAAATAATTACACATTCTTTGTGAATAAAGAATTGCCCTAAAATAATCTCTCTCTATAAATTGGCTTTCCTTCCTTCCTCCCTTCACAATTAACGCGCAAACCAGCTACAGAAACACAACGGTCGCTTCTCTCTCCTCTCTGTCTCTCTGTTTTGAACTGGAAAACAGAGACACCTACGTTCTCTCTGTGCTCTGTCTCTCTTTCTCCATTGAAGCTCTAGGGGGTTGAATTGCAGAGCTGACGAGACCTTGGCCGACGGCATTGTGAATTGGCGAGTGCTTTCTCTCTCTAATCACCGTATCTCTGTGGTGTGCGATTGTCTCTGTTCTCTCTCTTAAATGTTATCGACTTGATCTGCGTGCGATCATCCAATTATTTCTTCTCCTGTTTTCCGTTCTCTGTTCTCTGTCTACGCCGGATGTCAAGTTCTCGTCCAATTTTTTTTCCAACGTTCCGATGAAGAATGCTCCACCCCTCCCTCTCTCTCTCTCTCTCTCTCTCTCTCTCTCTCTCTCTCTCTCTAGAATTGCTCTGGAATTTTCCTGCGAACTCTTCTTGTGAATTTTTTGTTCCTTCGTTGCTGTTTTCTCCGAGTTCGTCTGGATTTTGACATTCCGGGGTGACTCTCAGTTGCATCCTTCGATGTTCTTTTAGGGCAACACAAAAAAGGAAAGAAAGGAACAAGCCAAGAAGTAGAGTGAGGATGTTGTTTAATTAAGGAGGAGCCCTCCTCTAATCATCGAAACTTATTTCCTGTTTTAGGCCTCGACGATCATTCAGAGGAAACCCTCCACCGAGGTTGTTCCTTAAAGTGACACTGTACTATCAGTCTACTGTTTAACACGTCCAACCCACTTCAACTGTCTTTAATTATTCAGTTATTTTTTTATTTCTTATGCTCTTACATATGCTTGAATCTTGTGGAGTTCTACTCTGTTGGTGTCTGCATCTGGTTTTTCCAATCATTCTTCAGAAAATCAAGATCTTTTGTGGATTCTATTTTTTAATACACAGAAAGACACAAAGTATCTTTGAAGCCATGGTGTAGATTGACTTCTATAATATCTTTCAAGCAATATTACATGGTAATCTTTTTTTTTTTTGGGTTATAATAAAGAATTTTTTCCGTGACTTTATAAATTTTTCTTGGCTCTCTGTTAGCAAGAACTCTTGCTCTAATCTGCACAGGTCGATTTTGCTTTCATAACTGTTCCCGTTTCCATTTGGTTGCAGGATTGATACACAAAAAAACAAGGACTTGGAGACATGGGTCGTCGTAAATTAGTTTTGGAGCTTATCCCCAACGAGAAAGCACGTAGGATCACCTACGAGAAGAGGAAGAAGGGCATGATGAAGAAGGCCCAAGAGTTCACCACCCTATGCGGCGTCGACACGTGCATGATCATCTATGGCCCCGCAGGGTCTGCTGCCACCACTGAGCCCGAGATCTGGCCCGCGAGCCCCGAGAAAGTCAAGTGCATTATCGAGCGGTACATGAGCAAGGGGGCGGATCGTCGTGCCAAGAGGATGGTCGGGCTGCCTGAGTTCTTTGCAGACCGAAATAGGAAGGTCAATGCCGAGCTCACCAAGGTCCGGCTTGCGAGCTGGGAGGCCAAGTACCCAATCTCGGAGGCGCTGATTGATGGCCTCTCCGAAGAGGACATGAGGAGGCTATTAGGTTCTTTGGGGCACAAGGTCGAGGCAGCCAAGGCGAGGCTGGCCGTGATGAAGGAGGATGCCATGAGGAGATCATCGAGCCTTATGAATGATCATAACGTACCTGCAAATGATCATACGTATAATCATCATCATCACATGCCTTGCTCGTGTCAGAACCACTTCCCGCCTGGGCAAGACTTCCATTTCGCCATCCCGGAGGGGATGATGCTCTCTGAGACGTCGTTGTATGGCCCCATCATAGGCAACGTGTCATCGGAAGGTACTCCGAGCTTCGGGGCGTGCTACGACGCACTGATGGTCCAGCCGGCCCCGCCTCATACCGCTCTTGGTGATGCAGGGCGATCTAATCCCGCCCCAGATGATGCGGGCTTCTTCGCAGGAAATCATCAGTTCCATGATTATCAGTGATCTCCGGAGCAAGAAGGGTCTGAGCGACTTCATAGTGCATTAATGCGTGATTTTTAGCGTTTTTTCTTTTTTAATTGGTTGGGTTCAGATGGGTAGATAGACATGTACATTTTTTACTGCAGGAAGGTTGGTTACAATTACGGGCGAATTGCTTTGTTTCTCTCCTCATTGAATTGGTCATATTGGCAAGTTTGGAGTCTTGTAATATTTCTTTTTTTGGATGTCCAAAAAGACGGACAAAAATAGAAAAATAGTTATAAAATCTGGCCGGTTGTCGTTTTGCGTCACGTGTAGAGCGGTTCCCCTCTAGTTGAGTTTAATGTGCGACAAGTGGAGGCTGCGGGCTCCCCCTCACCTCAGCCTATGATATAATACCGAGATTCCTGTGAAATTGCGAATAATTTCTAAAAATGGGGTTGTTTAGTAACGTACCGAGAAATTTATTTGGTAGCTTTTTTTATTCTTGAAAACAAATTTATTCTTAGGAATAGATTTAGAGCAAAATTAAAAAGTAAAAAAATAAATAAAATTACTTTTTTATTCCTAAGAACAACTCCTGAATTAAGCTAAATTATATTTTTTTCTCTTTTCTTTTCTTTTCTTTTTTTTCTTTTATTTTCTCTTCATCTTCATTTAACCCACAAAAATATAATAAAATTATATTAAAAATATGATAAAATTATATAATAAAATATGATAAAATTATATAATAAAATTAAAATATATAATAAAATAATTTTAAAAATGAAATAAAGTTATATAATAATTTTTTAAAAAAATATAAATATAATGAAAGCATTAAAAATAAAAAAATTCTAAATCACAAAAAAAAATTAAAAATCATGTCAAGCACAATTCTATTTTGGGAATAAAATTTTTGAATAGTTAGCAAATGCCTTTAAATACTAAAGAATAAAATAAAAAGGAAAAAATTTTAGTGGAAAATATTCTCGAAAATAGAATGATTACCAAATGCATTAAAAGAATAAATTCTCCACTCTCAAAGCGCAGATCTCTCCCGTGCACAAGTCTCCTTCCACCGAGAAGGGGCAGAACAACGCATCTTCGCTGAAAACGAAAAGTCTCCCCTCCGGTTTCATCGCGCATCCGGTTTTCGTTTTTCACACTCGTAATCACGTCGAGTTTCAGAGCCATTCTTCCGAATGGGACTCGCGGACTTGCTGCTGTTATCACTCTCCCTCTTCCACGTCCGTAAGAAGTGCGCTGCTGAGCTCAAATCCGAGCCCCAGCTCAGGTCTTTGACCCAAGACTTGCTGGAATCGGCCAAGGACCCGGAGTTCTTCCAGTGGATGCGGGACGTCAGGAGGAGGATCCACGAGTGCCGGGAGTTTGGGTTCGAAGAGCACCGGACGACTCAACTCATTAGGGATGAGATCAACTCGCTCGGGATCAAGTACAAGTGGCCTGTCGCCAAGACAGGCGTTGTCGCTTTCATGGGGTCCGGAGAGAAGCCGGTGTTCGCTCTCAGAGCCGACATGGATGCTCTACCATTGCAGGTGATCGATCTTTAATGAAATAGACCAAGAGTTTGTCAATGTTTTGGGTTAGGCTCTTTGGTGTAGAGAGAAAACGGAGTTGAAGTGTTTGTTCTTCTGTTATTATACGGATTGATGATCACATGAAGGAACTGGTGGAGTGGGAGCACAAAAGCAAGATCAACGCGAAAATGCATGCCTGCGGCCACGACCCCCATGTAGCTATGCTGCTCGGAGCAGCCCAATTGCTCAAAGATAGAGAATATCAGATCAGGGTACTTCTCATCTCACCCTTTATTATCTCAAATTTGAATGCTAAAAGCAGGTGGCATTTTTCACCATCAAGACAATTTATGCATTTTCATTGTGTCGTGAATCCTTAAGGGAACGGTAGAGCTTGTATTCCAGCCTCGAGAAGAAGGTTACTCCGATGCATATTATATGTTGCAAGATGGAGTTCTCAACGACCTTGATGGAATCCTCAGCATCCATGTTTTGCCTAATTTACCAACAGGGTTCATTGCTTCCAGGCCCGATGCTTACAGGTGCTGGGGGGTTTTTGGCTACTGTTCAGGGGAAAGGAGGCCAGTCTTTTTGCTTTCAAGGTGGTTGTATTTTAGTTCTTACAAATTCTGTGTTGTGGTTACGGGTCATAGAAATGCAAGCGGTTGTTGACAGATGTAGAGCTGCGGAGAACTTCAGAGAGGACAAATTGTCTCTTCGCCTTGTAATGGTTAATAACGAAGTCCTATGCGAAGACGTGAAAAGGGTCCGAGAGATCCTGCTCGGTGAAGGAGGCTTCCTCCATTTTCGTGACAATCGGAGCTGAGAACTCCAGCTTCTGACAAGACTGCTTCATCGATTTTCGTGGCGGGGATCTTTGAAATGCACTCGCCCTACTTCTTTGTTGACGAGGAGGCTTTCCCGATCGGAGTAGCTCTTCATGCAGCCGTTGCAATATCATACTTGGATGAGGAAGCAAGCGGATGTAACTCGTGTGTGTCTTAACTATGGTTACCCTCAAGCCTCAACTTGTGTAGGATAGTTACGAAGGGTTACTCATTGACCAGAGAGTTCTAGATCTTGATCTCCCAATCGCCATGAATGAACTGAGATATATATTAAGCAGCAGATCACTAAGCTTGAATAGCAAATGAATCTTCTTTTTTGATCTCTTCCCTCACGAGGGAAGAATCTTCCTGCTGCAGCCGAACACGGGTTTTTGTTTGGATGTGGGATGAAAGAGAAGTAATCTCTAAATTTCCGAGCAAATTCGAAAGATAGATTGAAGCTCTATATTATATCAAATATATTTTTATATGACTTTTTTAAACCTAATTCTTTTGGAATTTAAATTTAAATATTTCTTATTTTTGGCTATGTTAATCATCTCATTCTACAAGATAAAGCAAGCCCGAAATGGTTTCGTCCCAAACTCTTTTCGACAAATTTTTGAACTTACGGCTCAAAGTTCTTGGAACTTGGAGATCAGATCGGTTGGTGATGCGTTTGGAGGTGCTGGTGGTTCGTGGAGGCAAGATGATCGTCGAGCCCTGGAGGGCGGACGGGTTTAGAGGCATGTTTGGAGGTGCCCACGGTGCAAGGAAGCAAGAGACTCTTTTTTGGCAAAAAAGAAAAAAAAAAAACGTAAAAGCTAAATTTAGGAAAAATAAATGACACATTTTTTTACTATGGAAGGGTTACTTCACTTGTTTGGTTCATCAGACCGGCTACTAATGCGTTCTTTACCCATGTTTAAGTTGCAATCTATTTTATCTAGTAAGTATTTTCAGTGTTTTTTTTTTGGGGGGGGGGGGGGGGGGGGGGGTAAAGGTAACGTGTATAAGTATTTTCAGTGTTAGTTTCTTATTTATTTTTAATCTTATTAAAAATTTCTTTTAGTAAAGTAGAATTATATATTAATACTTTAGTGGGACGGACTTCACGCTTCACGCATCCTGAAAAAAGACCATATTGTGATTTTAGACTTCTCTATTCATCGTGTGTGCGACTTTGCACGATTTGAACCGTGCAATTTGACAATGGTAGCAACAACAATGCTTAGAACGACATCGAGTGCAAATAGCACCTGGCGATTAGCACCCCTGTTCATCTTCTTTCTCTCGTTTGTGACTCCGACCCTCTACTACACTGGCCTTCCTTCGACGATGATGCAATGACGACGACTACAACAAGGCAGTGTGTTAGGAGCTTAGGTGGTGATCAGCATTGGCATCTGCGACTATCCTTTCTAGGTGTGTCCTAGGATGTGAGCTTTGACGCGATTCACTAACTGGATGCAGTCACCATGCACATGCTGTTGGAAGTGATGCACGATGTTCATTGTTGTGTATGGCGCTCCCCTAGTAGTTTCTTTGGGAGAGTTAAATTCGGACTTTCCATGGTTGTACTTTCTTTTGCCTTTTCTTATTCTTGCTTCTCTACTTTCATGAGTCTTTAAAACTATGCAAAGCTAACTTTTCGAGAAGCTATAAGTAATTCCCTGTAATAACACCACTTAAAGAAGGCCTTAATTAAATTACTGATTGCTGGCGTGCTTGTTGCCCTCAGGAAATTAGTCTGTCTTCAGGTGATCATTCGATTTCTTTCCCAGAAGAAGATTATTCAAATTTTTCAAAAATACATTTATTCAGAATCTCAACAGATCTCCTGCTGATTAACCTTTTGTGCCGCGATATTGTGATTAAAGTATTAAGAGAGAAAAGATAAAAAGATAAAAGTTGGAGATAGTGTGGACTTTTCCTGCGTGCTTGATTTTGATTTTTTTTAATCATAGACTTTTCTGGAAGATTTCAACTTATATTCAAATCACAACGTGTTAATATTATTTTCATTCATATCATTCTATTTTAAATGCCAAGATGAAACGGTAAATATTCTGACTCTTCTCATAATAGGCTGTAATCAATGCTTTTTAGAATCAAGACACTTGTTCTTATAGATGCTCGACAAGTTGGCTTAAAAACATTCGATGACATAATTTTCTTTTTTCATTCTGACCCAAATATAGAACAACACCCTTATATTTTCTTGAAAAAAATTCCAAATAAAGTCTTAAAGTGTCATCATTGTTTTAAATAAGAGTCTGAAAATAAGTATATCAATTTCAAATAAAGGCATAACTTCCTGCTAGCAATGGCATTTTTGTCATTTACCCTTTTTCAATTTTTTTCTTTCTTTTTTTCCTTTTTTCTTCTTTTTTTCTTTTTTATAGTTTGTCTTCCTTCTTCGTTGATGACCGGTCAACCACTAGCGATTCATAGAGAGATTTGAGCGAGGGACACCCTCGCTCGATCTGGCAAGAGCCGCCCTCATCAACCACAGGTGAGGGACAACCTTGCCTTAAGGGAGGTCACCCTTGAGATCATCAATGAGGTCGACCCTCACTAGATCTAGGCGAGGGTCCCCTAGCCAGTGGCTGGTGAGGGACGACCTCGCTTGGGCGAGGTGACCCTCACCTTGGGTGAGGACACCCTCGCCAGCCCTAAGTGAGGCCAACTCTCTATAGATCTGGCGAGGGTGGCCTCACCTGTAACTAGGGCAAGGGTCACCTTGTTAGTAGCCAACGAGGCCAACCCTCGCTAAATCTAGCAAGGGCGGCCTCCCCCAAAGCTGGCAAGGCTTGCAAGCCCTCACTAACCTTTAACAATAGTCGACGAGGATCATCGAGCCCTCGTTGGTCCTTGCTTGTGACCGTCGACCTTCGCAAGAAAGAAAAAAACATAAAAGAGAAAAAAATAAAAAATAAATATAATTTAAAATTAAAATTGCATTCAAACGAAAACACCCTTTGACAAATTAGAATATTTAGTTGATCGGCAATTGGAGGGATCGGGCTCTTATTTGAAACAATCATTGCTACTTCAAGCCCTTATTTGGACAACAATGATCACTTCAAACCTTTATTTGACACAATATTTATTTTGGGTCTTTATTTGAAATTTTCCCTATTTTCTTTTATGGAACTGAATAAGGACTTAAAGTAATTCACAAGTTTCTCGATAATCTATCTATCCTCTTTCAAAAGAGAAAATGAAGTGTAAATTTCTTGTCTACTTTTGTCTCTTTCTCCCTCTCTCAGATTGATTGATTTGCTGTTGTCGATTTTATTTTATTTTTCTAACAGATATCTCATCTCGATTAAGTTGTGATGAGTATGCATATCTTTTGTTGAGGGTCCATTTACACACACACTCTTGGAAAGTTGTAACCATATATATATATATATATATATATATATATATATATATATATATATATATATATATATGTATATATATATGTATATATATATATATATATATATGTATATATATATGTATATATATATATATATATATATATATATTCTTAATTATCTATTTCTAATTCATTGGGTTGCGATTATTTTATTGACTTGTCCCTTTTATTAATATAGGTGAAGAGTCGAATGTTTTGTTACTTCTTCTTATGATAAATCAAATCTTTTAAAGTATGCCTGGTTTCGACCCAAAAAAGAAAAAAAAAAAAACTAAGCCTAATAATGTGTAGCTAACTGTATAACCATAGATCATAACGACTTATGTATATATTTTAAGATAAAATCTAAAACTGATGATTATTTAAAAAAAATTATTTTATTAAAAATTGGTTGTTCTTTGTATATTTATTCTAAGTAGTGGATATTATATCAACTTACTTGGAACTTCCATTTAATATATAATGTCACACTTACGGGCATCCTCAATCATATACCTCATTGTTGCCCACTTAGAATATAAATATCGCAAGGGTAAGAGTTATACTTGGCACAAAAACATTGAATAAGAAATTAGTATTGTTAAAAAAAACATGAGATTTTCATGCACTTTACATATTTGTAATTTACATTCACTTATAAATTTAAATTTTTAGATTAGACTTTTTAGCACGCATTTAAGCAATGAAGAGACATATGGCAAAACGGGAAGAAAAGCAAAGATGATTCATAGCACAAAAGTCGAGCACATTTTGAAGGCCCTTCTAAAGACTCATTTCTTCACAAATGCGACAATTAATTAATTAGGGCATGGGTTCACTATAATCAATCATATGTATAATATCTTCCAACCATGGTTTATATGTGAAGTCAGTGTTTCTTTTTCCCTTTTAAGTTACATTCACCTCCCAGTCATTAGGGTCAAAAAGAAAAAAACCTCTGATGGCAATGTGACGATGGCGACGACGGCAAGGCATTGGTGTTATGAGCTTAGGTGGCGATCAACATTGGCATTTGCGATTTGTCCTAGGCATAAAGTTACTTACTCGAAGCCTCCAATTAATAAAAAATGTCACAATCACGCGCATCCTCAATCATATTCGTCATTGTTGCTTGCTTGATATGTAAGTATCATAAGGTTTAGAGTAATACTTGGCACAAAAAAATTTGAATAACAAATTGGCATTGTTAAAAACCATAGATTTTATATACACTTTGCATGCATGTGAGCAGTCAAGATACATATGGCAAAACAGGAACTAAACTTAGAAAAGCAAAGATGGTTCATCCATAATTAGGGCATGAGTTCACTATAATCAATTAGATGTATAATACGTTTCAGCCATACTTTATATGCGAAGTCATTCTTTCTTTCGCCCTTATAATGACCTCCCAGTCATCATGAAAAAAAGAAAAAGAAAACAAAAGTCTTAGACAATTAACTTAGTATTTATTTCCAAATTATATTTAAAAAAAGCCATAGATATCTTATAATTTTAGATCTTGTGAGGTATAAGATGATACCAATTAATTTCATTGCGCAACAATTAAATCTTAAGTATGAAGCCATTAAAAGCGAATATGTGGAAAAAATAATTACACATTCTTTGTGAATAAAGAATTGCCCTAAAATAATCTCTCTCTATAAATTGGCTTTCCTTCCTTCCTCCCTTCACAATTAACGCGCAAACCAGCTACAGAAACACAACGGTCACTTCTCTCTCCTCTCTGTCTCTCTGTTTTGAACTGGAAAACAGAGACACCTACGTTCTCTCTGTGCTCTGTCTCTCTTTCTCCATTGAAGCTCTAGGGGGTTGAATTGCAGAGCTGACGAGACCTTGGCCGACGGCATTGTGAATTGGTGAGTGGTTTCTCTCTCTAATCACCGTATCTCTGTGGTGTGCGATTGTCTCTGTTCTCTCTCTTAAATGTTATCGACTTGATCTGCGTGCGATCATCCAATTATTTCTCTGTTCTCCTGTTTTCCGTTCTCTGTTCTCTGTTTGCGCCGGATCTCAGGTTCTCGTCCAATTTTTTTTCCAATGTTCCGATGAAGAATGCTCCACCCCCCCCCCCCCCCCGGCTCTCTCTCTCTCTCTCTCTCTCTCTCTCTCTAGAATTGCTCTGAAATTTTCCTGCGAACTCTTCTTGTGAATTTTTTGTTCCTTCGTTGCTGTTTTCTCCGAGTTCGTATGGATTTTGACATTCCGGGGTGACTCTCAGTTGCATCCTTCGATGTTCTTTTAGGGCAACACAAAATAGGAAAGAAAGGAACAAGCCAAGAAAGTAGAGTGAGGATGTTGTTTAATTAAGGAGGAGCCCTCCTCTAATCATCGAAACTTATTTCCTGTGTTAGGCCTCGACGATCATTCAGAGGAAACACTCCACCGAGGTTGTTCCTTAAAGTGACACTGTACTATCAGTCTACTGTTTAACACGTCCAACCCACTTCAACTGTCTTTAATTATTCAGTTATTTTTTTATTTCTTATGCTCTTACATATGCTTGAATCTTGTGGAGTTCTACTCTGTTGGTGTCTGCATCTGGTTTTTCCAATCATTCTTCAGAAAATCAAGATCCCTTGTGGATTCTATTTTTTAATACACAGAAAGACACAAAATATCTTTGAAGCCATGGTGTAGATTGACTTCTATAATATCTTTCAAGCAATATTACATGGTAATCTTTTTTTTTTTTTGGGTTATAATAAAGAATTTTTTCCATCACTTTATAAATTTTTCTTGGCTCTCTGTTAGCAAGAACTTTTTCTCTAATCTGTACAGGTCGATTTTGCTTCTATAACTGTTCCTGTTTCCATTTTGTTGCAGGATTGATACACAAAAAAATCAAGGACTTGGAGACATGGGTCGTCGTAAATTAGTTTTGGAGCTTATCCCCAACGAGAAAGCACGCAGGATCACCTACGAGAAGAGGAAGAAGGGCATGATGAAGAAGGCCCAAGAGTTCACCACCCTATGCGGCGTCGATACGTGCATGATCATCTATGGCCCCGCAGGGTCTGCTGCCACCACTGAGCCCGAGATTTGGCCCGCGAGCCCCGAGAAAGTCAAGTGCATTATCGAGCGGTACATGAGCAAGGGGGTGGATCGTCGTGCCAAGAGGATGGTCGGGCTGCCTGAGTTCTTTGCAGACCGAAACAAGAAGGTCAATGCCGAGCTCGCCAAGGTCCGGCTTGCGAACTGGGAGGCCAAGTACCCGATCTCGGAGGCGCTGATTGATGGCCTCTCGGAAGAGGACATGAGGAGGCTATTGGGTTCTTTGGGGCACAAGCTCGAGGCAGCCAAGGCGAGACTGGCCGTGATGAAGGAGGATGCCATGAGGAGATCATCGAGCTTTATGAATGATCATAACTTACCTGCAAATGATCATACGTATAATCATCATCATCACATGCCTTGCTCGTGTCAGAACCACTTCCCGCCTGGGCAAGACTTCCATTTCGCCATCCCGGAGGGGATGATGCTCTCTGAGACATCGTTGTATGGGCCCATCATAGGCAACGTGTCATCGGAAGGTACTCCGAGCTTCGGGGTGTGCTACGACGCACTGATGGTCCAGCCGGCCTCGTCTCATGCCGCTCTTGGTGATGCAGGGCGATCTAATCCCGCCCCAGATGATGCGGGCTTCTTCGCAGGAAATCATCAGTTCCATGAATATCAGTGAGCTCCGGAGCAAGAAGGGTCTGAGCGACTTCATAATGCATTAATGCGTGATTTTTAGCGTTTTTCTTTAATTGGTTGGGTTCAGATGGGTAGATAGACATGTACACGTTTTTACTGCAGGAAGGCTGGTTACAATTAGGGGCGAATTGCTTTGTTTCTCTCCTCATTGATTTGGTCATATTGGCAAGTTAGGACTCTTGTAATATTCTTTTCTTTTTTTTTGGATGTCCAAAAAGACGGACAAAAATAGAAATTTTTTATAAAATTCTAGCCGGTTGTTGTTTTGCGTCAGATGTAGAGCAGTTCCGCTCTAGTTGAGTTGAATGTGGGACACGCGGAGGCTGCAGTCTCCACCTCACCTTGGCTTATGATATAATACCGAGATTCGTGTGAGACTGCAAATAATTACTTCACTTGTTTGGTTCATCAGACCGGCTACTAATGCGTTCTCTACCCATGTTTAAGTTGCAATCTATTTTATCTAGTTAGTATTTTCAGCGTTAGTTTCTAATTTATTTTTAGTTTTATTATAAATTTCTTTTAGTAAAGTAGGAGTATATATTAATACTTTAGTGGGATGGATTTCACACTTCACGCATCCTGAAAAAAGACCACATTATGATGTTAGACTTTTGTGTTCATCATGTGCGACTTTGCACGATTTGAACCGCGCAATTTGACAATGGCAGCAGCAACGTTGCTTACAACGACATCGAGTGCAAATGGCGCCTGGCGATTAGCACCTCTGTTCATCTTCTTTCTCTCGATTGTGACTCCAAGCCTCTACTACACTGGCCTTCCTTCGATGATGATGCAATGACGACAACTACAACAAGGCAGTGGTGTTAGGAGCTTAGGTGGTGATCAGCATTGCCATCTGCGACTGTCCTTTCTAGGTGTGCCCTAGGATGTGAGCTTTGACGCGATTCACTAACTGTATGCAGTCACCATGCACAGGTTGTTGGAAGTGATGCACGATGTTCATTGTCTACGGCGCTCCCCTAATAATTCCTTTGCAAGAGTTAAATTCGGACTTTCCATGGTTGTACTTTCTTTTTGCCTTTTCTTATTCTTGCTTCTCTACTTTCATGTGTCTTTAAAACTATGCAAAGCTAACTATTCAAAAAAGCTATAAGTGATTCCCTGTAACAACATTACTTAAAGAAGGCCTTAATTAAATTACTGATTGCTGGCGTGCTTGTTGCCCTTAGGAAATTAGTCGTCTTCAGGTGATCATTCGATTTGTTTCCCTGAAGAAGATTATTCAAATTTTTCAAAAATACATTCATTCGGAATCTCAACAGATCTCCTACCGATTAACCTTTTGTGCGGCGGTATTGTGATTAAAGTATTAAGAGAGAAAGGATAAAAAAATAAAAGTTGGAGATAGTGTGGACTTTTCCTGCGTGCTGGAATTTTTTATTTTATTTTAATCATAGACTTTTCTGGAAGATTTCAACTTATATTCAAATCACAACGTGTTAATATTATTTTCATTCATATCATTCAATTATAAATGCCAAGATGAAACGGTAAATATTCCGACTCTTCTCATGATAGGCTGCAATCAATGCTTCTTAGAATCAAGACACTTGTTTTATCGATGCTCGACAAGTTAGCTTAAAAACATTTAATGACGTAATTTTCTTTTTTATTCCGACCCAAAAAAAGAACAAGACTCTTATATTTTCTTGAAAAAATTCTAAATAATGACTTGAAGTGTCATTATTGTTTCAAATAAGGATTTGAAATTGGTATATCCATTTCAAATAAGGGCATAACTTTTCGCTGTCAAGGGCATTTTCGTCATTTATCCTTTTTGAAATTTTTTTCTTTCTTTTTCCTTTTTTTTTTTCGCTTTTTCTAGTTCATCTTCCTTCTTTGCTAATGACCAATTGACCATTGGTGATTCCTAGAGGTCTAGGCGAGGGTCGCCATCACTCAATCTGGCGAGGGCCACCGTCGTCGACCATAGGTGAGGGACAACCTCGCCTTGGGGGAGGTCGCCCTCTCTAGATTTGGGCAAAAGTCTCCTCACCAGTGGCTGGGGAGGGATAACCTCGCTTAGGTGAGATGACCCTCGCCTTGGGTGAGGTCGCCCTTGCTAGCCCTAGGTGAGGCCAACCCTCTACAAATTTGGCAAGGGTGGCATCACTCACAACTAGGGCAAGGGTCACCTCATTAGTAGCCAACGAGGCCAACCCTCGCTAAATCTAGCAAAGGGTGGCCTCCCCCACAGTTGGTAAGGCTTGGAGGCCCTCGCTGGCCTTTAACAATAGCCAACGAGGGTTGTCGGGCCCTCATTGGTCCCTACTTGTGATTGTCGGCCCTTGCCAGAAAGAAAAAAACATAAAAGAGGGAAAAAAAATAAAAGAAAAAAAAATAATTTAAAATTAAAATTGCACTTGGATGAAAATGCCCTTTTATAGGTTGGAATATTTAGCTAACCGACAATCGGCAAGATCAAGCTCTTATTTGAAACAATCATTGCTATTTTATGCCCTTATTTCAAACAATAATAGTCACTTTAAACCTTAATTTGACATAATATTCACTTCGGTTTTTATTTGGAATTTTCCCTTTTTTTTTTATAATGGAAATGAATAAGGACTTATAGTAATTCACAAGTTTCTCGGGAATCTATCTATCCTCTTTCAAAAGAAAATGGAGTGTAAATTTCTTGTCTACTTTTGTCTCTGTTTCCCTCTCTCGGATTGATTTGTTGTTGTTGATTTGTTTTTTCTAATAAATATCTCGTCTTGATTAAGTTGTGATGAGTATGCATATCTTTTATTAAGGGTCCATTTACACTCACATACTCTTGGAAAGCTGTAACCATACCATTTTGACCTATCCATAAAATATATATCATTAATTACACATTTCTAATTCATTGGGTCGCGATTATTTGATTGACTTATCCTTTTTATTAATATAGGTGAAGAGTTGAATGTTTTGTTACTTCTTCATATGATAAATCAAATCTTTTAAAATATGCCTGGTTTTTACAAAAAAAAAAAAAAACTAAGCCTAATAATGTGTAGCTAAATTATAACTGTATAACCATAGATTATAATGACTTATGTATATATTTTAAGATAAAATCTAAAACTGATGATTGGTTTGTTCTTTGTATATTTATTCTAAGTAGTGGATATTATATCAACTTACTTGGAACTTCCATTTAATAAATAATGTCACAATTACATGCATCCTCAATTATATTCCTCATTATCACCCTCTTAGAATGTAAATATTGCAGGGGTAAGAATTATACTTGGCACAAAAACATCGAATAACAAATTAGTATTGTTAAAAAACATGGGATTTTCATGCACTTTACATATTTGTAATTTCCATTCACTTATAAATTTAAACTTTTAGATTAGACTTTTTAGCACGCATTTAAGCAATGAAGAGACATATGGCAAAATGGGAAGAAAAGCAAAGATGATTCATAGCACAAAAAAAAAAAGAGAACAATTCAAGATACATTAATTGAGCTTTATAATTAATAGGCCTTGTCAATTGAAAAAGTCGAGCACATTTTGAAGGCCCTTCTAAAGACTCATTTCTTCACAAATGCAATAATTTAATTAGGGCATGGGTTCACTATAATCACTCATATGTATAATATCTTCTAACCATGGTTTATATGTGAAGTCAGTCTTTCTTTTTCCCTTTTAAGTTACATTCACCTCCTAGTCATTAGGGGCCAAAAAAAGCCCTAGATAATTAACTTAGTAATTATTTCCAAATTATATTATAAAAAAAATTCATAGATATCTTACAATTCAAGATCCTGCAAGATATAAAACGATATAGGTTAACTTTATCGCGTAACAATTAAATCTTTATTACTAAGCCGTTGAAAGTAATACGCAGAAAATATAATTACGCATTCTTTGTGAATATAGAAGAGCTCTAAAATATAATCTTTCTCTATATAAATTGGCTTTCCTTCCTTCCTTCCTTCCCATTTGACTCGCAAATCAGCTGACATACAACGGTCACTTCTCTCTCTTCTCTCTCTTCTCTCCATCTCTCTGTTTTGAACTGGAGAGCAACCAGAAACAGAGACGCCTACGTTCTCTCTGTGCTCTGTCTCTCTCCGTTGAAGCTCTAGGGGGTTTATCGAATTGCAGAGCGACGAGATCTTTGTCGATGGCATTGTAAATTGGTGAGTGCTTTCTCTCTCCAATCACCGCATCTCTGTGGTGTGCGATTGTCTCTGCTCTCTCTCTTAAATGTTATCGACTCAATCGGCGTGTGATCATCCAATTGAATTCCTCTGTTCTCCTGTGCTCTGTTCTTTGTCTGCGCCTAATCTCAAGTTCTCGTCCAATAATTTTCTCAAAAGATCCTATCAAGAATCGCTCCACATCTCCCTTTCTCACTCTAGAATTGCTCTGAAATTTTCCAGCGACCTCTTCCCCGTGAATATTTTTTCTCTTCCGTTGGTTTTTTCTCCGAGTTTGTCTGGATATTGACATTCCGGGGTGACTCTCAATTGCGTCCTTCGACTCATCGAGATGGAAGTTCTTATAGGGCAACGCATAAGATGGAAGAAAGCAACAAGCCAAGAAAGTAGAGTGAGGATGTTGTTCAAGGAGGAGCCCTCCTCTAATCATTAAAACTTCTTTCCTTTTATCTTCTTGTTTTACACCATGTCATCCATCTTTTAGGCGTCGATCATTCAGAGGAAACTCTTCACTGAGGTTGTACCTGAAAGTGATACTGTACCATCGTTCTACTGTTTAAAACATTCAACCAACTTCAACTGTCTTGAATCTTGGGGTTCTTCTCCGTTGGTGTCTGCATCTGGTTTTCCCATTAGTCTTCAGAAAATCAAGATCCTTTTCGGATTCTGTCTTTTTTCCCTCTTTCTTTTTCAATTTCTCGTCTCTCTATTAGCAAGAACTCTTGCTTTAATCTGTACAGGTCAATTTTTCTTTGTAAATGTTCCTGTATCTGTTTGTTGCAGGATTAGTACCCCACCCCCCCCCCCCCCCCCAAAAAAAAAAAAAATTCAAACACTCTGAGACATGGATCGTCGCAAATTAACTTTAGGGCTTATTCCCAACGAGAAAGCACGGAGGATCACCTACGAGAAGAGGAAAAAGAACATGATGAAGAAGGCCCAAGAGTTCGCCACCCTATGCGACGTAGACACGTGCATGATTATCTATGGCCCCACGGGATCTGACACCGCCACCGAGCCCGAGGTCTGGCCCGCAAGCCCTGGGGAGGTCAAGCGCATTATCGAGCGATACATGAGCGAAGGGGCCGACCGCTGTGCCAAGAGGACGGTTAGGCTGCCCGAGTTCTTTGCGAACCGGGAGAGGAAGGTCGACGCCGAGCTCACCGAGGCTCTGCCGGCGAACCGGAAGGCCAAGTATCCGGTCTCGGAGTCGCTGATTGCGGGCCTATCCAAAGAGGACCTGAAGAGGCTACTGAACTCCCTGGGGCGCAAGCTCGAGGCGGCCAAGGCGAGGCTGGCCGTGATGAAAGAGGACGCAGTGAGGACATCATCGAGCTACATGAATGATCGTCAGGTCCATGCTAACGAACGTATTTATGATCAACATCAAATGCAGGGCTCGTTTCAGGATCCCTCGTCGCCGGAAGGTACTCCGAGCTTCAGGGCGTGCTACAACGCGTCGATGGTCCAGCCGGCCCACCCCCGTGCTGCTCTCCCTGATGCAGGGCGACCCGTTCCTGACCTGAATGATGCAGGCTCGTTTCAGGATCACTCGTCGCCGGAAGGTACTCCAAGCTTCAGGGCGGGCTACAATGCGTTGATGGTCCAGCCAGCCCGCCCCCGTGCTGCTCTCGGTGATGCAGGGCGAGCCCTTCCTGATCTGAATGATGCAGGCTCGTTTCAGGATCACTTGTCGCCGGAAGGTACTCCGAGCTTCAGGGCAGGCTACGATGCGTCGATGGTCCAGCCGGCCCACCCCCGTGCTGCTCTAAGCAATGCAGGGCGACCCGTTCCTGACCTGAATGATGCAGGCTCATTTCAGGATCACTCGTCGCCGGAAGGTACTCCGAGCTTCAGGGCGGGCTACAACGCGTCGATGGTCCAACCGGCCCGCCCCCGTGCTGCTCTCGGTGATGCAGGGCGACCCGTTTCTGACCTGAATGATGCAGGTTCTCCATGCATTATTGCCTGATATTAGCTTTTTTTTCTTTACTGCATTAAGGTTGGTTTCTATTAGGGGCGAAATACTACGTTTCCTCTCCTCATGAATTGTTCATCTTGGCAATTGAGGAGCCTTGTAAATTTTTTTCTTTCCGGACGTCCAAAAAGATGGACAAAAAAGGAAAAAATAAATAAAATTCGGCCGGCTGTAGTTTTACTACACGAATCGCTGATGGTGCTATTATAATATATTGCCCTTATTTATTTATCTATTTGATATTTTGTAATAAACATAGGCATATTAACTGTTCATATCATAAGGTTCCCCAAACTTTGTATGTCATTCTTGTTGAACTAAAATTCTTTGTGCATCGAAAACACTCATTTTCAGATGAAAGGGGAGAAAAAAAAAAACAGAGGCAATGGAGTCAATTGCAGCTGTGCTTTGCGATCGGTCATTCTATTTCACACTTCAAGCGTATAATTATTTCACGACAATGTAGTTGAATTCATGGATCATATGTGCTTATATTTTTGCAACAAAAAAAGTGTAGACATTAGAGTTAATTCTTGATACGTGATAAATCAACTCTCGAGTGCTCATTCCATATAATATATATGGAAATTTAATTGGGGAAACAAATGGGGACTAAAAAGATTCAAACTCAAGACCTACAACTCTGATATCATGAGAAATTTTATGGAACTACCGTCAGCTGTTCTAAAAACTTAACTATTACATGAAGGCATAACATATTATTTAAAAATTTTAACAATTTGCTTTGCAACCACCAATTCATGCAACATATAGGTAGATATAAAGGCTTCGAAGGACAAAGATAAACATAACCCGGCATAATCTTCTGGCGACGGAAGTTCCCGATGAGGCTGGCACACACCCCATTGCCTTGTATATGCAAGAGGGTTCGAGATCTCATGAGTCAGAACCAATGCATACCTCAGGAACTGAGAGCTCGAGAGGAATGAGTCTCTCCTCCAATGCTTTACTGTGTTTCCTAATGCGAATCCTGACCTGTCGAACTCGGGCAGCAAGCCAAAAGAGAGAATGAGATGCTGCAGCGAAAGCAACCATCTTCCTAGAATGCAATGCCCCGAGATAAATCATTAGCTGAAACAACATTTGTATAGTTATGAGTTGTCACCGAGACGATAGCTTCCTTCACATCACCTTGTGCAGCTCTAAATATTCTGGTAACACGGACCATGGCAAGAGCGAGCGATGTTTTCCAGAATTATTCTTGTCACACCCCAAAAACACAAAGAATGGGGATGACACAGCCGTCCTTCCACACGAAAGACGCAGCCTCAACACAACCAACAACCTGATATAATCTTTTATATATATATCAAACTATATATACATATCAGATAGACCAACAGATTGGTTGTAATATCAGAGTTTCTATAATCCATCAAAAAGAAATATAAAATTAGAACTCAGACAATCCAACCATTAGCAAGGAATATGTACACCATTTCCTTGATCATACCCAAAAATAGAACTCCCCAAAAAGTTTCCCACCGACGGCGCACTCGCTCTATTCGCCGCTAACCGAGGAACCTGAAAAGATTAAAGGAGGAGTGGAATGATCAACCACAGCTCAGTGAGTAGTACATATCTTCTAAGCAGATCGAACAACTACTATGCATGTATACAAAGCAATACCAAACCTTATAATGCCAACTTAATATATAAAATGCATATCAAATCATATAAAAGTTATTTGATATCATCAAACCTTCATATTAATATGGAAAATTCATTTAAATCACCATCAAAAGTCAAGTATCAATGGTCAAGTCCATTGAATAATCTCTCCATCAAATACCACAAATAGAATCTCCATCAAATATTGCATATCAATGGTCCATCCATTGATTAATCTATTGCTCAATATTCCACCATGGTCACGACACAACGCCTTGTGACAAGGCGACCAAGTTTTTCCCTTGGCAAGATCTCCACCTACAAAGCCGATGGCTGGGCCCAGAAGGATATCCTAAACCCGGTATGCATACCCCAAAAACCCTCACTTGGTTCACGGTCATATTGAGCATAAATAACCATCCTCAAATACCAGAAATCCAATTCATAAATCAATATTTTAAACCAAATAAATAACATTTGCAGCATAACCCATCATCCATTTCATATCACTTTCTCAAATCATTATAAACATTTCCATAAATCAATCGCAAAGCAATTTCATATATATATTTCTTCACTTACTTTGTATAACACGCTTTTCAAATATTTAAAATCAACTAAAGAGTAGCAATTGCTCGATCTGGCTTTTATGCATAAAAAAAATGCTCTCCTCAATTCAATGTGTGTGTATATATATATATATATACCTCAAGACATGAATTTTTATAAAACCAAAGAAGATATAGTACCACTCACCTCGTCGCCTACGACCAAACGACGAACGATACTCGTATCGTCGAACTCAAGGCCCTATCAAATAATCGAGGAATAATGTTAAAATCTAATAAAACTCCTATCTTAACTACGAAATGACTAACTTATGCCTTAACTCTAACAAAAGAACTTCTACGTGCTAACAAATCGCATAACTAAAGCAATTGCTCAAGTCGTTCGCAACACGGATATTAAACGCAACACTTGATCATGCCTTAATTTCCTCCTCCGAACCCCGATCCAAACAAATTTTTAGTCAATAGAGAGCCCTTGACACATATAATAAGAATCCCAACTTCACCGTCCCAAAATCAAGCCGAAAGATGACAAAATACGGCCCCAAAGCTGCTGGACGCGTACTGTTCACTGCGCGCGGGAAACTTTGAAATTTTGTTTCAGACAAACCACAAGCTCAAATCACGATCCGTAAAATCCTATGGCCCCACAACACCCTAAAGTATCATTTCCACAAAAATACATGGCTCAACGACTCCAAAATCGGACTTCGCCACTTCATTTTCCAACAATTCCGAATTTGAGCCCTAAACTCATAAATAACTTCAATTGGACGAACGAGGGGCTAATCTCTTACCGGGTGCTACGTTACGGAGTAGAGTCGGCTCGGCGAAGCATCCGCGGCGCGCACGTGCCAAAACCCCCTTCCTTTCTTTCCCCTTCTTCTTCTTCTTCTTCTTCTTCTTCTTTTCCTTCTTTTCTTTATGGTGCCCGAACGTGGGCTTTCTTCCTTTTTATCTCTTCCCTTTTCTTTTTGTTTTTTTTTTCTTTCTTTATCTCTCTCTTTCTCTCTCTCTCTCTCTCTCTCTCTTCTCTTTTCCTTCTCTCCCGAAGACTCGATTTCTCTCTCTTTGCTGCAGTTTCTACATTTTCTTTTCTTCTTTGACTTTTCAACATTTCTTTCCTTCTTTTGGGGCCCACCAGCCTACTATTACAATTCTGGCATCAGGCATGGAAAATAAGCGCAGTGGATGAAACCGGCTCTAGTCAGAATGGAGCTGATGATGACCAACTTCTGCACACAGCTCAGACTACGATGGTCCCACAAATCTCTGAGCTCTGCTTAAAGCATGGATGTAATCGACCCAAAGTGATCGGGGAGTATGTCTGAATGAGCGGTGATTGCAGCTTTTATGGTGATTGGCTAGTGACTTCATTCTCGGCTGATTGCAAGCAGCGAAGATGGTGAAGAGGGAGGAGGAGGAGGAGAAAGGGCAATACGAGAGACGGGTTGATGACTTTGGGCTCGATGGGCCGAGGAAGATCGCTCGTTCAGTGGAGCCGGAGGGCTTAGTGCCAGTGGAAGCCCGTCTTTCGGTCAATTTCTGAGTGCTAGCCCTCATAAAAGAATATTTTCATCAAACTAATGGGTACTTACGGTTCGGTTCAGAATGGATTAGGGGTGAGCATGGTGGATAAAATCTGGAATTTGAGAATCGGACCGGTGGGAGCATATAGGTTTTAGGTTCAAAGGTATACATGGTAAGTTTCAGATTCCAAAAGATAATGAACCTATTTTGACCGGGAGGTTGAAGGGTTTTAGTTGGAGGATTCTGGAATATGGAATATGGGATAAGTTTTGATATTTTTCTTAGTTTATGTATTCGTGCAATCTTGCGATATTTCATACCGTTCAATGATAAATATATAATTTGGAAGTATTAGTTTGTGCTTCTATATTATGATTGAAACTTTTACATTATTAATGTTCATATTTTCTTTGTGTCTTTATGGTCAATGAATTATAATAACAAGTGGTGATCATTAAATATTTTAATTCACCACAATCGTTCAATTAATAATATAAGTGAAATCTGGATAGACCTTAGAATTAACTTTGGAACTTGTGATAGGATATGTTCCAAATTATGGGACATGTAGGGTAAGTTCTAGGTTCTAAAAAATAAAGAACTTGCTCCAACGGGTAGGTTTTAAGTTTCAAGTGAAACTTATATGGAACCTGAAACCACTAATCTATAATATAGATTTTCAAGAAACCCAAATTGAATCATTTGAATGTACCTTATATTTGAACCAAATCACAACCCAACTCGAATATAACTCAAACCAATGACTCAGTTTGGTTCGGTTTGGTCAAGTTTGGTCTTTTTTCTTTTTTATAATATTAAGAAGAAGATTCGGTGAAAAAAGGAGATAAATAAATTGTTAAATTAAGAAAATGAATGATTTTCAGTTCGGTTCGATGAACGGAACTATCCAAATCAGAATGAATAAATAAAAAAAGCAGTTATTATTTTATTATTTTGATTCGATTTCAATTTCAGTTTAGTTTTTCAATTTGTTTCTAACACCCATAATTTAACGGATAGCTATTTGAGCTAGCAAATTCTTGCCTGGACTAACATTCACATAAATTGAGTCCGTCAAAACCGTTGAACATATGGATTCCATATGATCACCATTTGTGATCGCGTCGGATTCATGAATCTGAGTCTATGCAAGAATTTCTTCTTTGAGTCTCGTGCCACATCGACTTCCACATAATCAGCTTTTGCGATTGCAATGGTTTCATAAACATGGGCCGCAAGCGGCTGCGGTCGCAGCACGCTTACCGGACCGCCCCCTCTTCTCAAAGAGAAAAGGACCACCATAATCACGACTCGAAGAAATTGACCACCGTCGCAAGGTGGTCTTGCCTTGGATTCTCCAAGCCCTGGGCCACGGTGATGGCCACAGCGTCGTGTCCGTTGTCACCTTGCAAGCAGCATCAAACTGAGATGGCGTGGCGTTCATCATCGCCTCACGAGCCACAGGTAAATCCCTTAATTGGCGCCTCAATTATCGCTTAGTTTCTAGACCTCTAATATGGGATTGAGAGTGACGGACCATGTCGCAACCTGAATTTTCCATACAACTTGAACCGCAAATTAATAAACAATTTAGCCCCAAATGATGTACACAGTCGAGACTCCAGGTAGAGGAGATAGTCCCCCACTCTTGTTGTGCACTCTAATTCCATCCTCAAGATCTCTTTCAAAAGCTCTAATCCAAATATATATTGGTAAGTACTCTAATCCAAATATTCCTGAAGTCCAAACTCAACAAATTTGTAAAGTATTATGGTATGAGCCTAAACTCAGTAAATAAAATCGCTAGATGTAGAGCAAGAGATCATTTTAATCAGCTTAATAGCAATGTGATGAATAACTTGCATAGCATTTTGAGGAATCATTATAATTTAAAACATGTCAATCATTCCTTACCAAAAAAAAAAAAAAAAGCATGTCAATCATTCATTTGATAAGAATACGATATATATCAACCTTATTTATTTATTTATTTATTTATTTTACATACTCATAATAAAGTAATATGATTACCAGCCAAATACAATATTGTAATTTCCATGATTCAAGTACCCATGACCCGATCCCAACTAGCATGTCAACCATTTCATCTTTGGTGAGCATGCATCATAACATAGATTCACAAACATGTCTCTTGGCGTGTTTTCCTCTATCGTCGTAGGCACCGAGATTCTCGTGCTCCAGAGGCAAGTTCCTGATGACCTCGCTTTGAATTTCAAGTAGAAAAGCATGTTTGAATGTTTTTAAGTGGGTAATCATAAAGCTAATATACACAAGCAAAGATATTGATCGGATGGGACCTCAATCTTAATCACTTCATCCATATTCGGAGGACGACTTTGGGAGACAAAAACGGCTGTAAGGTTACCAAGGATCGCATAAAAGACCGTTTGCTTTCATGGCCTGCCGATCATCATTTAGACATCTTTGTCAGTGTGCAATAATGAAACAAGCGAAGGGGAGGTGCGGACAGCTGTCGATCCTCTGTCTGACCCAAGCAAACTCCATCCGTCTCGATTCAATGAGACCAGGACTGAAACGTGTCTAAGAAAAACTACTTAGGGTAGTACTCTGTATCGTTGAGTTGTACTATTTATAGGAAATCAACAAAGAACAGGACAGGCTCACCCACTTCTACCTGAGTAGTATTCTTAATTGTTGAGTTGTACTATGTATAGGAAACCAACCTGCATCTACAGTTACAAATTTTGGAATTATATATGGAAATATTTCCACGTGAGACTCGTTTTAGCTTGATGGAGCCCGTCAGAGGACCGTAAGGTATCAATACAGACCCGCAAAATGGTCGGACCGATACATACTTGCAATGTCCCCGGCCCTCAAAGCTCTCTTTTGGGTAAAGCACCTATGAATTCTGCTTCTTCATTCGGTCCTCGGCTAGAAGTTTCGCCTAGTTGGTGATTATAGACCTAAGCAAATTGCGTGCGACATGTTCAGGCGATGGCATGAGTATGTTCACTGCGTCCATCTTGGTGACGGATTTGTTGAGACAACAAATTGAAATGAATGGTTAGAGCATAAATTTACACTCTCTTGCCAGTCTACCAAGGATTTTACATTCATGGAAGGGATGAACCGTTCGAATTAATATCAAAGTCCAAGTCATGTCCGCAAGCCATATAGCATAAATTCAAATGAAGTTGATATCCTTGCTTCTCCATTACATAATCATCTTCGTACTGAGCCTCACTTTCTCCTCAGTTTATCGAGCAAAAATGTAAGACTAGTACCGGCCACGCGACCAAGCTAACGGTAGCTCTGGTTCCTCTTCGCCATATCTCCAATGTCCTAAAGGGTCTTGGAAGCTAAAAGCACGGACGCTTCTCTTCAATGAGCCCCCACACCAGCACTAAAAGCACGGACGCTTTTGAGAGCGCAATTTTTTGGTCTGCTGGTGAACATAATCGGTTTACGCATTTGCTTGATTCTTCAATGTTCAAGTATCGAATCACACGCACATATGAGCAAAAGATCGATTATGCTTTAGCCCCTTTCTTTCAACCGAAAGCCATATTTCTATCATCATTTTAATTGCTGTTGCAGTTACAATGACATTTTCCATTACTGTTGTGACTGTTTGAGTGCAGATATGCAGGTGCCATGTGGGGGCATGCAATCGTCCAAGCGTACCTTTCCACGGATTCTCGAGCACCTGTTTCAGGCGCACGCTCGGCGCGACCATCCGCGCAAGACCGAACCCGATGCGGTGTTTAGTATTTCAAGAGGATTTAGGGTCACTTAGGCAATATCATGCTGTGTGGTTTCCATCTGGTGATACTGATGGTGGGGGATATGCTCCCGCCCATCATGAGTGCCCGGCCCCCGTTAGTGCGTTTCATTTCTTTGCCTCCGGGCACATGCTATCCTATCATCGCTGTAGAAAACCAGCATATAGCTTCCATTGAGGACGCGTACATCAAAGATAGAGAGAGAAAGAGAGAGAGAAGAGAGAGAAGTGGGCATTAGTCTATTCATTTCAACACCAACACCCACCACCAACGCAAAGAAGCGAAGCAAAACACATGCCTCGCCACCTCCACCACCACCTCCACCTCCACCACCCCCCACCCCCACCCCCACCCCCACGACCCATACATTATACCCTCCCCACGCTCTCATCATTATCACCCTGCATGAAAAATCTGCAGGCAGAATCTCAACAGTAGCGAAACCAAAACAGAAAGAAAGATTCTACATCTCCACGGCCCAAATCCTCCCTTAAAAAAATCCCTCCATCGCTGACGTCACCGACTTTCTTCCTTCTTTCTTCTCCTCCTCCTCGTGGACCCCGTTTCCCATCCCTCGTCTGCAGTTCTTCTTTACCCTTCGCTACATCTTCCTCCACTCATCATGAAAAGCCCCCACACCTCACGATTTTCTTTTCTTGGTCTCCCTTTTTGTCTTGTGGCCTAGGAAAATTCATATGTTTTTCCCCAGAAAATCTGGGATTTTCTCTCCTCCTCCTCCATTTCTTTTTTTTCCCCTCTCTCTCTCTCTCTGTCTCTCGAGCCCTTTGCGAAAAAGAAATATATAACAATCTGGAATCCATTCCATTTCTCGACAGAAATCTTTTGACCTCCCAAGTGTGGGGTTCAACTTTTGCCCATCAAGAAAACACAGAAGAGGACGTCACATCCTACAGATCTCCATCCTCGGCAACTTCTCTCTCTCTCTCTCTCTCTCCATCCGGTTGACATCTTGAGACAAAGGGATGTCCTGTTCCAAGAGCATCATGAGATTCACACATCTTCGTTTATCTGATAAAAGCAAATCACACACGCACAACCCCTCACTTCGTTGTCTTCGGAGGGGGGGTGGGGGGCTACATGTTGTTTTCAGTCCACATATAATGACAGACATCAAAGATCGAAAGATCTCAGGCAAGCGTGTATCTTATGGGCTTCACTGTTTCGGCCACGAGCTTCTTTCTTTTGTTCACAATCAATCAATTATCCGGGTCACATCATTTACGAACAGTACAGACGGGACACCTAGTTTTCATGATATCGTAACTACGCAAATCTTGAATCCTCAGCGTGATGTTGAAAATGAAAAAGAGAGAGCATTGCACGGTTTCAGAAGCAGCAGCAGCATGAGGATAACTCTCTTCGTACTGCACATGTCATGACATAAAGCAAATGCCCTCTATTAATCCTTTCACATACGTATGAACTTAGCTGCATAATTAGCCGATTTCGTTCGAACAAGAGTGCCTAAGATAACCGAGTTTTTCAAAAAATCTATAATGTTTCTACGAAAGAGACGGCGACTCTCCAACATTTCACGTGCGAACTTGACTAAGCATTGACGCAACACGAGAGGTCGGCAATCACCACCTCCCAAACGAAGGTGTGGTCGAAACATCGTTTGTTCAACACGTGGTGATAAGAGATAAATGCGTGGTTAAGAAATGATGGAATTGACCGGGCGTGCCTAAGAACATTGCAAGCGATTGATGGGACATAACAGAGTACGGAACCAGGTCCGACGGATTTCGGGGGGAAGATGAATTGCTCCTCTCTCAAGGACCAAATTCAGAGGCATTGCTCCCTCAACGGAGGATTTTCTATGGCCAAAACTACACTGTCTACCACCTATAGTTCAAGTCTTCAGGAGGAAATTGCCCTTGTGGTTCTGAAATCGCCGAGGCCCCATGCCTTGTTTACCCCAGGAAGGTGCAAAAAGCACGGCAAATTATAGCTAACGAAAATACTTAGTCGATAGAGAAATATTACTTAGTTTATACAGACCAACATCATCATAAATATTGAAAGCATGGGCATCATGGTAGAATCAATATGATCAATGATTATGATGGTGTTGCTCCACATAAACTAATATATATAATCACTTCTCCTTAACCGATACATAATACAGAATACGGTATCAATTTTACTTACGGGTAGAGGGTCACGAGTAGATATACGTCGTTTCTACGGCCCTTGCTGATTTGTCTTTTCGAAGACCAATTTAGGCAGTCGAATGATTAAACTATATGGTATGCATGACCTTCTCAAGTACAGACTACACAGAGTGATCATCTCCTTTCTACGGGAACAGAAGTAATAAACATTGGAGTCCCTCCGCACGGTTCTCCACCTTCCTGTCACTTAATAATAGGGCCCAGATTTTTATATCATCGACGTGCTACCCGTCCTTATTGATATGGCAATCCGTTCGTTCCACCCACATCGGATAATTGTAGAGTCGCGCGTATCCATGACTCTTGAGGGTGTCTCGGAGGGGGCTTAGAAAATCTCTCGTTTCTTGAGACGGAAACCGCTTTTGAAACGAGGATTTGGGTGCCTTTTCCTATTCATTATGCAAATGCTGATCTTATCAGGATCGTATCCAAACCCAACTAAACTATAAAACACGCGAGAACACGCACTTGTCGCTCGAAACGCAAGGCTTCTTGAAGAAAAGATTGAAAAAAATTATGCCCACGGTAATGGATGTTAACCACTATACAACTAGAGGCTTTTAAGAGGTCCGGTGGAGTTAGGCAGGATTCAAATTGTCGACACTCCTATGTAAGAAGCACGAGAAGATTGAGGTCATCTAAATAGGAATTTTCCCCAACCCTATCTAGCCAGATTTTCAACAAGATTTAGCAACTATAGATAGAGGAGCCGGTCTAAATAAAAAGGACGGTGCGAACGACATTACCCCGCCTTTTTTAATCAGGCTAGCTAGTTGTTACTAGTGCCCATGTGTCTACCAAACCAAGATACTAAAAAAATGCGAGGTGACCTAATGCAAACTAGACACCTAGACGAATGTGGACCTTTTAGGGGAGTCGAACTTAATAAAGTGTCGAGTTTATTACCCCCTCACAGGATTCATATCCCAGGCAAGAATGTGTGCTCCAAATTCCAATTATGGTCCAAAATTGCAGTTATGTACTATTATTGTTGTGCACGTACCATGTCGCTGCGGGAGGAAGGTAATCAGAATAAGAACTGATGGTGCTGTGACGGATGGTGGTGGGTAGGCGACAGGGTCGAGCCCTCAGACGTCGATATCTCGGGCTCTTCGACCTGGTACTCCATGTTCACCCCGAATAACCTCAGCAGCCCTTTTGAATTCCCCGGTCGTCTGCCGTCGGACCCTGAAAAATTACACATTTCATGGACGTGCACATGATAAGTCGTTTGGCTGTCCGAAATCACGGTGCGAGGAGTTGTTGATCGTATTTAAAATGCATATATATCACGAGACATAAAACAAGATATGGGGTGAAACTTGACGAAATGAACACTAATCTTAGCGGATTTAAAAATTCTGCTGATGAAAGCCATTCATCAGTGGTTGATGCACATGGACATCTGAAATTCGAAAAGTTATTTTAGATTGACTGCAGCCATGCATTAAAGGCAGTCGACACAGAGATTTATTTATTAAACAAAAACCCATTTTAAAACCCAAGAAACATTTTAAAGAAAAAAGGAAGGAGAAAAGGTAAAAAGAAGAGAAAGACAAGTTGGGTTGGACAATGTCAAACCCACCATCGCTATACCTGCATGAGGACAGTCTGGTCGGTATGGCATAGGAGGCCCATCATCTCCCTGATGCGTAGGGTAAGCGAAATTCGGATGGTGATGCGGTTGCTGTGGATGATGGTGATGGCGGTGCTCCGAGTCCGAGTACAACGCCCTCCTCCTCCCCCACCCGTCGCCGCCGCGGCCGCCCTCCTGAGCGGCCGCCGCCGCCCCACGCCGCCTCCACCCGATGAAGATCCTCTCGCCGTTCGCGCGGTGGCGCTCGAAGAAGACGACGTCGCCGGCGTCGAGCCTCTTCTCCTTCACGTAACGGCTCCACCCTTTGGTCAGCACGTAGCTCTGGCTGCTACTCCAGTACGAATACCTGAAGCAAAATAATTATAAAAATAAAAAAAGATGACAGCGAACACATTAAATATAAAAAAAATAAAAAAGGAAAAGTCTTAGTCTATGTAAATATCTATGCAACCCTGCGTCCCCCCATTTCGTAGAAGTGCACTGTCATGTAACGTGTTAAGGTGGCTTGCGGAGAATCTTTTCTACTATTCGCCATGCACACAACGATAATTAATGTACGAATTTTCCATCTCCAACCAGAATTAGTGCGAAAATGACAAAGAAAAGCGAAAGAAAAGTCTTTGCAACGCGTGTTGACTTGTCCAAATTGCTGGAAAAAAGGGGCCGGCCGAGGACTAAGAGCATGAAGAATTTACCTGAATCTCCAGAACTTGCCTGACTCGTCCTCGAAGCTCAAGAGCAGCCCCTTGTCGACCGAGTCGCCGCCCAGCGGGAAGTACTTCTCGGCGTGCTGCTTCGGTATGACGAGGCGGTTGAGCTTCCCGACGTCGCTCGGCGTCAGCGGCTTCTCGAACAGCACTTCCTTGTCGAGCTCCGACGGCAACCCCCGCCCTTCGCCGTGGCTGTGGCCGACGCCGACGCCGACGCCGCCACCGTCGATGACTTGCTCGTCGAGATCGTCCTCGTCTTCGCGGTTGAGGTTGAAATTGAGGGTCGTGCTGTTGTGGCCGTGGTGGAAGGTCCAAGGGGCGGTTGAGAATTGGTGGTGGTGTGGTTTGGAAGGCGATGAAGAAGGAATGTCCATGAAGGGCTGCTGTTGGTGGTGGTGGTGGAGGTGGTGGTCATGGTGGTTTTGAGAGTTAGGCCACCACAGTGTTTCTGGAAGGTCTTGAGAGAAATGGTTTATGGACATTTTAGAGAGGGGGAGGGGGAGGGGGAGGGGAAGAGGGAGAGGGAGAGCGAGAGGGAGAGAGAATGGTGTAATTTGCTATGGAAAAGATGGGGAGAGGAGGGAGAGAGACGTGATGATGATGCCTTTTTATGCGGAATCTGTGGAAACTATTTGACGTAGAAAGATATGACATCTTTCCAATTTGAGTGAAAGTGTCTGTATTGTTGTGCTTTTCTTTGTTTTCTTTGGATTTATTTATTAGACATTGCGTATAGCATTGGGATAAGACACATCAGATAACCACGGCCACGGTAGAAGTGCTCATATGGTTTTGAAGTTTTGTCTCGGAAAACATGGATTCATTTATCATATTTGATCTTGTACTTGGATACCACAAGAAATTGAAATGCTTTCTCAATTTCTATTATCCCAGTAAAGGCGAATTGCTTTTGTCTTTGACCAAATCGAAAAAGTGAATTTACTTTGATGCATGGTCATATGATCTAATTTCATCTTATTGCAACACCAAAAGGTGAAGGTGGATCTATCTAGATTAAGTTAGTGTACGGAATCAAGTAGAGGAGAAATGGTTTTCATTTGAGCAGGCTCGAATTTGGTCGATGGGTATTTTTCTATAAAATAATTTATTGCAATTCGGGATAAATGGTCTACCTATTTTGCGGCAATGCTGGCGATAGTGGGATTTTTTTAATTGACAATTTGGCAGAGAATCTCCTTTGAAAGAGAGTGCAATTGTTATTGTCTTCGTAAAATGCACATGTGCTCTTCTTTATTGACCAATTCCATCTTTTTCAGTTGCTTCATCTATATTTTAAGCCTAGGGATTCAATGATACGTACTATACATTAAGGCAACGCAAGAAAGATATTACCAATGAGTCAGAATCAGTACATGCATCATCTTCAATATCATGAATCTTTGGAAAAAGAGATGTTGGATGTTTCTGGACGTCCCATGTTACTGAGGGCAAAATAAAATGGATGTGGGCCATCGCTGCTTAATGATAAACTAATTGCAATGAAAAGGATCAAGTCTTATCGTCCACCAATTTCTTAACATTTTTCGTGATGCATGTATGTGAGGCAATTGAGACAGAATCGGATTTGGTAGGTTCAAAGACTTTCCGAATGCTTCCTTATATGAGAGATAAGGATAATGGGTGACCCGTAAAGGGAGACTTCAGATGCTATCTTGAGGCAGAGACGAGAGGCTAGCGAAGCTGCAACAAGATGTTCATGAATTCACATGAGAAAGATCAGTACCAAGACTATTTTTCATGCAAAATTTGGAAAAGCATATGGGTTTTGTGCGCGTTTGTTTACACACTCAAACAGAGAGAGAGTGAGAGAGAGAGATTTTAAGGATTAGGGTTTGGTGCATGTTTGCTTGGTGCTGGCACGTTTAACGAATCAAGTTAAACGGGATGATGTGATGTGGTTGAACCTAGACCTTTTTTGTTTGATTGCTAATGCTTTAAAAGTTTTGAGAGCTTATGAATTGAATCTACAAGTTTACACCGCAAATTTATAGTACTCTGTGCCTAAAGAGAACCCTTTACAGACAACTTTCGACATAGAAAAAGAAGTGGAAAAAAATTGGATGGTGGGTAGCTCTATCTGCCCTAGGCACAAGCGGATCATAGGGGCAAACTAATGACAAACTTCCTAAAAATATACGCATGACCATGGGGTATGGACGTCTCATCTGTGTCTCGTTATAGCTCTATGTGCCATCGCAAGGGCCAAAGGATATTTTTCTGAAGACATTAGCTGGATCGTCGACCTTACCAAGAAGTGGTCCTATCCCCAACAATCAGCGAAGACTCTACTCTCGCAAAGGGACGCCACAGAGAGAGAGAGAGAGAGAGAGAGAGAGAGAGAGTAGTATAATGATCACGTGCATGACAGCATCAATGATGTTCGGCCATTCCTAGTTTAATGAAGAAAAATCCCTAGAGATACCTTCCCTTTCCAATAAGTAAAAAAAGAATGGGATAAGATCTCCCCAAATTTTGAGAGACGCTGCAAACTTTTATGTTGGGTCGTTCTTACGTGTCTCAATCCTCTCCGCGCACTCCAAATCTCTCTCTCTCTCTCTCTCCCGCTCATTTATCTCCATCGCTGATGGGTTCCGTGTCTGTGTCTGTCTCTCTGGGTGTCACTGTACCGATTTATTCATGTTCCATATGACATTATTGTACTTATATATGGTTAAGTCAGACAATTTCTTTCTCCTTTTCTTTTCTTTTTTTTTTAGGGTTTTCCAGAGAGAGAGATTCAGACAAAAACACCTCGATCTCCAGGTGGATTCAGACACCCTTTTCAAACCCAAGGAGGGGTCGGCCAGTCGTTGTTTAAGTACGTGCATCATAGGGGGAGCACATAATGGAGAGGTCGTTGAGGCTATTGTGTTTTTTTCCTTCCGCAGATCTTAATTGTTCCTAATGCAGACAAGATGCCTTGTGTCATCTAACTCATCGGCAATTGCATTCCTCTGACATTACAAAAGTTATCTTGCACCTGCTGCTGCTCTTTTCTTTTATCGATCTCATTGCCGCCGTATGTTAGAAACACAAGATGCCATGTTAAGAAAAATAAAACAAATAAAATAAAATAATATATATATATATAGAGAGAGAGAGAGAGAGAGAGAGAGAGAGAGACGTAGGAGACCAACGACACTACTGTTAGAGCAAATATCGACTGTATAAAAACAAAGACTCCTAAAACCCCATCTTCCCATTGACTCAATGTTCCCGAAACCACATTCCCTAACAAGGATTCATGATAATGATTTGATTTCATTAGAAAACATCTAATAATTTTTTTTTTGTACTTTAATAATTCCTATAAATTGCTCTGATAAACGGCCTCCAAAATTTTCTATTCTAATTCATCTTGAAACTAGTGGAATAAGATCACAAATTGAACCGGATTTTCTAATTTCATGGAGCGAGAATACCCCAGTTCCATGTATAACATATGCTCAAACGATCTAAATCATACAAGACTTTTTAAAGTGAAATCATGAGTCTAGTATGTAAGAGGTACTTCTTTCTCATCCCTAGCATGTGGGGACAATAGTCTCATGTGATATATTGGTAACTAGAATAGTTAGCTTCCATATGCTAATGCAATGTTTGCCTCGTTTCAAATTGGGCATTTGATCAAGCGAAGATCGTACACATGAAAGCACATACCTGTCCTTGTCCTTAGAGATCTTCAGATTAACATTTAATCGTACTTCGCTACAAGGGTACCCACAGTTCTCGAATAATGTAAATAATGACAGACACATACGATCGATTCATCGCCCGCCGGAAAGGAAGAAAACATTTACTGCTACATGATAGGAACATTTAATAATTAGCGATGGCGAAACCTGGAATTTTGTATTGCTTTTCGAAAAGTTGTTGTTTGGGCAAGTAGAGGATTCCATGAACATAAAGAAAACCTGTTTCGAGGGAAAAGGAATCTGCCGAGCAAGTAGTGGAGGCAGGCTTTTGTATTTTATCCCGAATTGATTACGCCTCCATTTAAACTATCGATTATCGTGTGATGAGGAATAGATGACAGCTGCATGAGGTGTACAAAAGGAAAGCGAAGAGCGACCGAAGGGCGGGTCTACAAGGCAAACAAGGGTTAATTATTTCCATATCCGGAGTTTTTCATTTCCCCAGGCGGAAACCTCTTCACCTGGTTTGATTATGCTCATTGGACCGATCCGCGAGACTTTCCACGCGCAAAGGGACCGTGTCCACGAGTCTCTTTTTCTGCAGAACGATTAAACAAACTTGCCCCTCGGCGCCCATTTCCAAGAAAAGATGAGCAGGGTAGGGGTGGTGGCTTTTTTAATGGCGATTTAGGTAGGCTGCATGCGCTTCAGATGGGGAGTGTACCAGTCCAATACAGCAAGCAAAAGCACGAAGGTCCCTGAACATGCTCCCTTTTTGGCCAAGAACAATGTATTAAATCCTTGAGGCCGCTACGCATCCGCACATATTCCAAACAGGTGGTTTTAAAAGAACTGGCGGACGGTACATACGAAGAGTGTATTGTTTATTCAGAAGAATAGTGTCGATCCCCTAACATGGCCCGACGTCAGTAGAAAGTTTAGAAGGCATATTCCTTTTACTCCTGGGTTTTTTCCCTTCCCTCCTCTTTAGCCTCTTTTATTTACATCAAGGCGGTTGCCTAATCTCGACCATGGGATGGTCGCCTAATCGATCTTGTGATGATCAAGTTACCTATCTTCTATGAGGTCATGAGGTCGACTCACGTCATAACCAAACCTCTAAACGGCACGCATTGCATCGACTGACTGCGACATACCTTATATGAAAAGACTTCTTGACCATTTGTATTTTTGTGAGTTGGGCTCGCCAACTCAATAACTTCGGATCTTATTGGGTTCCATTCATACGTTTGATACTAGGTATAGGATGATTAATGTAACGTATCAAGGGAATTATTAGGGTTGAAAACTGTGCCCAACCCTTTTTTTTCCCCTTATAATGCAAGTTGTTGTTCAAAAGTAATTTTAAGCTTTACAGCGATGTCATGATATGGAGAACTGTTTTTACAAAGACGTAAATCGTGTACAACGTAATATTTCCTGCAATAGCCGGAGGGAATCTTCGCCGGTTTTTCCTCGTGCTATGAACTAGAGGTCCTTAATACTTTCGCTTTCTATATGTAGATAGATATAGGGTGACCAGACAAGGGGACCCTCGGCCTCGTGTGTATATATATATTTATTGCAATTACATGTCTACACATGGACCACACTTGGGTTCATTTTTCAAATGTAAGTTGATGGAGCCGCTATATTTGACTTGATTCTTTGGTGGATTTTAAAGGGCATCTTGATTATTTTTTTCTTTGCATCTCGAAAAACCTTTCTGCACGCACAAAAGCTATATTAATTAATTTAAAATAAAGTCACCGCAAATATCATAATTTTGATAGGTCGTTCATTTATATGTCATAATCTTTTTCCAGACAATTTAATTGCCATAATTTTTAAATTAATCATCCAAGTGCCAAAAAATTAAAAACCTTTAACTAAGTGTAAGAAATCCGATGTGATATAACACTTGTTATAAACATTTTAAAAAAAAATATGGCACTTAAGTGAATATCGTATGAAAGTTATAACACTCAAGTGATAATATATATATATACCCTCAAGTGAGCACCGTACGAAAGTTATAGCACTTGTAATATCATTTCCCCAATTAATTTTATCATGGAATTTCACTAATAGTGAGTGTTCATTGAACTTAACCCAGTATTCCTTTTCTTTCTACAATGTCAATATAATTTGAAGCAAAATAGCTAAAAAACTGTTCAGTCAATCCCAAACTTATTGCATGGATGTCAATCTAGTCACAAATATTTTAATTTTGCAAATTTAGTCTTAAACATTTCTGTGAAATTTCAATAACATCCTTCCAATCAATTTTTGTCGGAAATACATGGTAATGTGGCTGTAATCGTCATTCAAGTCTCTTCTTGGCATGATTGCCATGTTTGCAATTTATTGCGAAAATTAGGCAGAAATAGTACATTGGAATTTTGTGCAAAGATTTAGAACTAATTGACAAAATCAAAAAGTTTACCATACAATATGTTTGGGAAAGTTATTCAAAAAGTTACTAACCTATTACACTTTTGCAAATTCAATTCATATTTTGTCAATTAAGTTCATTTGATCGATTTTGGTGAGGAATTGCTCACATGGACAGGGACATCAACTATTTATGTGGCATGGTTGTCATTGATGTGGAAATTTTTTAATAATATTTTAATATTTTTTTTTTGAAAATTTTATTTTTTGTTTCTTATTTTTTCCATCCTTTTTTCCCATTTTCTCTTCTTTTTTTTTTTCCCTTCTTTCATTTTTTTTTCCTTTTTCCCTCCATTGGACCTCATTAATGGTTGTCACTAACCTTCGGCAAGGGCCACCTCTACCGACCATGGGCGGGGAGCCACTCGGTCCTGGGCCGGTGAGGCTACCCTCTTTGGCCTCGAGCAAGGGTCACCCTCGCCTAGGTTGGCAAGGGCCACCCTCCTAGCCCCAGGCTAGGCATCCCCAAGAGTGGTCCCTCACCTAAGGTTGTCAGCCATCAACGAGGCCCAACAGTGGTCAACAAAGAGAATAAGAAAAAAAATTAAAAATTGAAAGAAAGTATTAAAATTTTATTAAAAATTATTCATGTTAGTGTTAGTCGTGTCATGTAGGATAATTGGCATGTATATTAACGATTTTCAGCCAAAATTAGTTGAATATATTCAATTGACAAAACGTAAAATGGCTTAGGACTTAATTGGTAAAATTGAAAAGTTTAGGACTAAATTGACAAAAGTACAATAAGTTTATGATTTTTCGGACAATTGTCCCTAATAGATTTAAAATCAATTCAATAATTTCCAAATAGTCGATGATTTGACCAAAAATCCAAATGGCGGTAATGCAACAATGACACGGCACTAAAAGTATGAGCCGTATACATGTGGAATATAAGCATTTCATTGACAAATTGATGAATCCTTCTCAAAGTGCACAAATCATAATGAAAATTTAAAAAAATTAAAAGATATGCTGAGTGACTAAGGCCCTATTTGATAACATTTCAAACAATGCTCGATTCTTTTTATTTTGTTCCCAAGAACAAAAAAAGAGCAGAAATCCGTTTGATAATTTTTTTTATTCCCAAGAACAACAATCTGTTTTTTTGCTCCCGATAATAGATTTGGAATAGAATCAAGAAGTAGAAAAAAGTTATTTATTATTCTCAGGAACAATTTCATAATCAAGCACAACTTTTTTCTTTTTTCTCTTTTATTTTCTTCTTTTCTCCTTCTCTCTTCTTCTTCCTCCCATAGTCATTGGCAACTGTTGTCGCCAACGATTGATTGGGCGAGCTCCGGCTAGCTTGCTAGAGGCTTGCCTAGCCATCATGAGCCTTAGCCTTGCCAGCAAATCTAGGTGAGGTTAAATCTCGTCAGTGGCCAGACAAGGTTCACTGACCAACAAGGCTCAACCTTGCCCAAGCGACATGAGGTCGGCCTTGTCTTAGCTTAGCGAGGCCTAGCCTCATGCGCGAGCCTCACAGATTTTGGTGAAGTCGTGCCTTGTAGATCTGGGTGAGGTCGTGCCTCGCCGATGGCCAAGCGAGCCTTGCCTACCCTAGCGAGCCTCACCTAGATTTAGCAAGGCCGAGGCTCGCGGTGCCAGGCAAACCTCTAGTGACCTCGCCCAACCTTGCCCAACTAGTCGTTAGCGATCACTGTGGCCAACAATAGGCCACAAAGAAGAGGAAGAAGAAGAGAAAAGGAATATATATATATATATATATATATATATATATATATATATATATATATAACAAAATTATTAAAAAATTAAAAGAAATAAAACAATTTAAGAATCCTACCAAACACATTTCTATATCGAGAATAGAAATTTTGGACAATTACCAAATGTCTCAAATAATTAGAAACTCGTCCAGGGAATAAAATTAGGAAAAACCATTTATGATAAAAAAAAATGTTCTTGAGAATAGAATGATCACCAAATGCACTCTAATTCACAAATCCATAAAAGTCCAATTATGCCCAATTTCCAATTTTATTTTATTTTTTTGTTTGGATTGTTGGATGTATAGATTTGGGGATATATATATATATATATATATATATATATATATATATATATATTTGTCTAACAACTAGTCTTTATTTACTAGATGTAAATAAAACCCACCAATGGGGTCTCACAGCAAAACATATCTCAAAGGGCTTGTGGAGGGAGGGCGGGAAAATTCTCAAAATAATTTTAAACCTATTATATTAGTATTAATTCAAATCTAAACTTTTCAATCAGACCAATTTAGTACTAAACTTCTTATGTTTGTGCCAATTGAGCCTATCTAGCCAATTTAAGCTGAAAATAATTAATGTGGACAATGACCATTATATGTGGCATCGTTTGTGCTGACTTTGACATTTTTTAATAATTTTTTCAAAAATTATAACTTTTCATTAATTTTTCTTTTCCTTTTCCTTTTTTTTTTCTTTTCTTTTATCCTCAATGTCTAGTGAGGGTCATCGAACCTCATCATCCCCCTCACCAGCCGCCATGGAGGGTCACAATCCTCGCCTTGTCTCACCTAAATGTAGGCAAGGTAGAGGCCGGTGTGGGCAAGACCGCCTTGCCAAGGCCTCGCTAGTAGTGGGCAAAGGCGGTCATGGCCTTGCTTGTGCCCTCACCTCCCTATCATCTTGACGAGATGGGTTATTGGGTTTTGCACCACGGAGGTGTGTTGCAAAGGACGGAGAGGAGGAAGGAGTGGAGGAAGGAAGCCATTATCATCAGTAGGCTTTTCAAAGCATCACTCGTAGAGCAACAAGAAGGAGAAAAGATCGCTAGCTGCAAGCAAGGTCATAGCTGCCTTCGCCTATGGCCGTTAGGCCCTAGCGAGGTGAGCCACTAGATCTAGGTGAGGTGGCCTCACCTGCACCCATCTTTGCCTTTTTGAAGTTTGGGCAACCCAGGCAAGGGCTTTGCAACCCTTGCCAATGGCTAGCAAGCTTTGGCGACTCTTACGGACCGTGGAGAAATAAAAAAAAAAAAATAGAAAACAAGGGGAAAAAAAAATTAATAAAAAAAATTCAAAAACAGAAAAAAAATAAAAATAAAATATGCCCATGTCAACTAAATCTGACTTATATCAATGCAATAAGTTTATAATTTTTTTTTTATACTTTCTTCGAGGGAAAGCTAGCTAGCTTTGGAAGAGGGCTTCTTGTTCTGAGCCTTTGCAGCCACTCGATTACGGTCTCTAATACAATGGGCTAATCTTAAATTAGTAAAGAGAAGTAATATATCACGACCCACTCCGATAAGTGCGCGCCCTCCCAGACGAACCGAACCTCTGTCACGCAGTCACCGCTAACCACTAAGCTAATAACTTTCGTATCCTCACTTCTCACATTTCGAAACCCATGCAATTATTATCGTTATTTTTCGTTGGCTTTTCAGTTGCAACTTTTTTTTTTGTCCTATTCTATTCCTACTTTATACTCACTCTTAGACTTTTGTCCTCCTCGTGTAGGACATGGGAGTTAAAACCCAAGAGAGAGAGAGAGAGAGAGAG
This sequence comes from Eucalyptus camaldulensis, assembly GCA_019915185.1. Lineage (NCBI taxonomy): Eukaryota > Viridiplantae > Streptophyta > Magnoliopsida > Myrtales > Myrtaceae > Eucalyptus > Eucalyptus camaldulensis. Next base: position 21,396,848 of record JAHSVA010000005.1, read on the forward strand.
AGAGAGAGAGGGTGTAGATTTTGGAGGTGGAAAATGGTCTTTGATATGGAAAGCTTGAAGTTGTAAGTGGATATAGGGTGCATTTGGGAAGACTTTTGTGGAAAGTCTTTACGAAAATGCAAAGGCTTTTGACTTAAATGTGTTTTCCAAAATGCAAACTGTGTTTGGTAAATTGTAATTTAAAAGCCCTTTGTGAAGTACCTTTGAGTAAAATGGTGTTTGGGGGACAAATGACTTTTGTGAAAAAAAAAATTATCAAAAGAAAAATAAAAAAATAAAAAAAAATGAAAACCAGCAAGGGCTGGCGGCATCCGGCGGCCGGCGGCGATCCCCGGCGACCTCTGGCGACCCCGGATCTAGGCCGGCGACCCACCACGCCGCAAAGGTTGCCGGAGACCCATCTGGTCGCGTGTGAACGTTGTAGCTGGCGTGGTCGCGACCAGATTTGTGACCAGATGGGTCACGCGAAGGTCGCGACCTCCGCAGAGCTCGCCTGAAGCATGGCCGGCGACACAGATCTAATCGCTACCAGATTTGCGTCGCGACCTCCGCGAAGGTCGCAGTCGGCGACCCATTTGGTCGTAGCGCGAAGGTCGCAACCATATAGGTTGCACGAAGGTCGCGACCTTCGCGGAGGTCGCCTGAAGCACGGCCAGTGACGTAGATCTGTGTTGCGACCTCCGCGAAGGTCGCCTGAAGGTCGCGGCCAGCGACCCATCTGGTCGCAGCACGAAGGTTGCGGCCGGCGACCAGCTCTGCGACCAAATGGGTCACGGTCGCGACCTTCGTGGCGACCTCTCGAGCGGGGTCATGCGACCCTCGCCGAAGGGTCGCGCGGCCGCGGCGGAGATCATGGTGCGGCAGGTCGGCGTGGCAGGCGCAACGGTCGCTGGCGATTGCGTGCCCTTCGTCGTCAACTGCTCATGAAGAAGAAAGAAGAAGAAGATGAATAGTCAGGGTAAAAAGGGAAAAACGAAAAATCAACGGGGACAATTTGGGAAGGAAGTTTTTTTTATTTAAGCTCAGTTCAGCAAGCTGAGAAGGCTGAAAGCCCAAGGCAGCCCCCCACCTGCCTTGGGCTTTAAGCCTTGGGAATGCTTGGCATTCCCCAAATGGGGTTTGGAAATTTTTACCAAACACCCACAAATTAGCCCAAAGGGCTTTGAGGGTTCAAAGTGGCTTGCAAATGCCACTCCCAAACGCAGCCATATTCTTCCTTCAGCGAGAAGTTTACATTAGTTATTTTGTGAAGTGTAATTGTTGTGTTGTTCCTTGTGTACATTGCTTCCAAATTGAAGTTCAGTTTGGAGCAGCCTGTAAATAGGTCTTGTGTAGTCTACGATGAGGGCTTCGTGAAGGGAAAATTACAAAAAAAAAAAATCAAAACTTATTACATTTATATCAATTTAGTTATAAATTTTTTAATTTGATCAATTTAATGCTAAAATTTTCAACAATCTACCATTATAATTCATCTAGCCAATAATGGGGACAATGGCTATTCTACGCTATATGTCTAGCATTGATATTGACAATTTTTAAATTTATTATTTTTTCCTTCTTTTATTTTATTTTTCAGTGTGGTTGTGATGGTTACTGAAGCTTGTTGGCCACTGGGTGAGATCACTGTGGTCGCAAGTGAAGGTTGTCTTGCCTAGATCTAGGTAAGTGGGCATCGCTTGCGGTCACAATGGTCTAGGTGAGGCCATGGGAAGGCTTACCTCGCTTATGGTTAGCAAGGCCTCACCTAGACCATCACAACCGTGAGCAAGAGACATGACTCTCGCTGGCCACAATGGAAAAAAAAAAAAATAGAAGGAAAAGAGAAACAAAGGAAAGAGAAATAAAAATAAAAAATAGAAAAATATTTAACAATTATTTAGGTCATTGTCGACCATTTCACGTAGGATGAACAATGTCTACGTAAGCGATTTCCGGTCAAAACTGATGAGATTGACTTTAAAAAAAAAAAAAGAATTCAAAATGTTTAAGACTAAATTGACTAAATTAAAACATTTACGACTAAATTAGCACAAGTGCAATAGGTTTAGAACTTGTTTGGAAATTATACTGTTTTGCAAACCATGTATCAATCCTTCTTCTTCTTGTGCCGATGCTTTTGATTTGTTGAAGTCAAGCGACGATCAATGTGGCATGCGCATCGTTTCCCTAACCCGTGTAGATTTTAGCGCAGAGAAACTGGCTTACCCGATGGGACTTACATTGAAGAAGATGTTGAATGTGGAATATCAACTCCCGGTCGTTTCTAAGGTAGGCACGAAGAATTCGAAAGAGAGACTGTGAAATCACGCGCGATTTCATGTATGCAGGTGCATATCTGGTTGATTAGGAAATGTCAGATATCTTTTTGCAAGGCTAGCGCGATTGCGATCAGGTGAAGGATGGACCCGTTGAAGCCATCGTTGACTGAGTGTCAATCTCGTGAATCTGGTATGCACGATGTTGACGTCAATTTAGTCATACACTTTTCAAATTTACTAATTTAGTTCTAAACATTTACTCAAAATGCTGATGTGGTAGTCTACAAATTATCCACGTTAGCATGCCACATAGAAAAGCCGGCAATGACTACCTTATATTGAAATTTTACGTGAATGTTTAAGACTAAAATGGTAAAATCAAAAAATTTAGAACTAAATTGACATCCGTTCAAAAGTTTTAAGATAGAAGTCATGCCCCATTAGTGATCCTTTTGATCCAAGTTGAAGTGGAAAAGGAATGTTCAAACTCAGTCAGGTAAAAACATTCAATTGTAATCACCAAACTCACTCAGCTAAGAACATAACATTGGTGACTACAACGCTTCGTGCAAAACAAGTTGTAAGGTTGTTGGGGCACAATGATGTTGAATTTCATCTTTATTCTTTATTTTATGCTCTTGAATTTCTTGTACCTCTACTCTTTTTTCTTTTTTTTTTGTGACGTGGGTTCAATGTAGTCAAAACCAAACTCTTCGTTGGAGATCTATCGCCATCAAATTCAAGAGCTTGTGTTTTTTTTTTTCCTATTTTTTTCCATGGATAGAGAATTTCATTAAAATCGCCCACACAGACCCAAGATCGAGACCGCCCTTCTTTCTTGATTGTCGATCATTTGTCGAATGCACACTGATGGCGGTGGCGCGAAAGTTCTCGATTAGTTGAAGTGAAGTGACAATTGACACGGTACAGGTAATATTTCTCGACACGAGTGAATTTCAGCGCAATCTAGATGTACATATACTGTAGCCTCACGTTATTGATTGTAAGACAGAATAGGAAATCAGGCATCGGTCCTCCCCATGTGTACCACATTCAAACAGCAGCTAGGCACAAAAAATATGTTTTAGTTGGGTCCAATTTGCAGCTGGAGACCACCTGGCCTGCTGATTTTGGGCAGCCAAAAAAATCATTTGGGTTCAATATATATTTTTTTTAAAAACATTTTTAATCTTTCCGTGGCATGGCTACGCGCAACATCTCACTCTCTGGGCCACAAATCCTAAGAAAAGAAAATAATAATTAAAAAAAATAAGGCAACGAATAAATAATACATTTGAAAGATTTATACTGAAAGTATGAGCAACAATAATGCGTACATATTTGAGAGATTTGTACTGAAGCGATGATCCACAAATATGTGTATGGAGAGTGGCTCTCGACAATAGTACTGAAAGAAGCTTTAAATACGAACTTGATATGACTTTGCTCGTTGAAGAATGAGATTTTAAAAGATAGAGATTGAAGAGAAAAACATTAAATTAGTTTAGAGTTGTTCTCGATGATAGAACTGGAAAAGATTTTAAACGTGCATTGAATACTATTGTAAAATGAAGCCTCGAGTCATGATCACAAACGACAGTAAATAAGTTCGTCGTGATTCAGTGGATTCCAATCTCGTGTCGAGGACTTTACTCATCGGAGAAGGAGATCTAAAAAGATAGAGATCGAAGGGAAAAGTGTTGAATTAATTGAGGGAAAAGAAAAAAAAAAAGGTCGAGCGAAGAGGCCACGTCATCCCTCTTTTTTATTCTGCCTTCCTCTCTCTCGCTCTCTCTCATTTATATATCTATTTTCCGTACGTGGAGCTGCCAGCGAAAAATGAACGTGATGCCAAGGAAAATAAATCGGCACGATCGCAGCAGCCCAAATCGGCCCCTAGCACGCGTGCTGAAATTCAGACGTGGGTCCCGACACGTGTCGAGTAGCGCGTCGGTCTGAGGCGGGCCCCGCTAAATCAGGAGAGGCCGGAATTCTGTTCTCTCTTCACTCTTCCTAAGCCTCCCTCCTCCCTTTTCTTTTATTTTCGGCCGTGGGATGGGGACGATGGCGCATGCTTTTCATCTGACACGAGTTGCGGCGAGGACGACAGCGATAGGACGGTGCAAGAACGTGGGACGTTTGGTGCGCGTGCTGGCCGGGATGAGGCCACCGCCTGTTTCGTGCGACTCCCTGCTTTCCACGCCGACGACTTCGTGGACCTTCATCTTTTATCTAGAAGAAAGCATGGGTTTAGAATGGAATCGAAAATCGGACCAAACTGCCCATGAGGACCCGTCTGACTTCAAGTTTCCATGGTTACCGATCTAGTTTCTATTTCACGAAAAAGAAAAAAAGAAAAAAGCGGAACTGGTACCATACGATTTGGTTCTCGATAGGAACTGAATTAAGAATTAGGAACTGGAAAACTAGAATTGAAGAACCGAACCTAGATTGGAGATTATATGTTTTAAGTGATGTAATATCTTTTTTATATTGTAATTCCTTTATATATATTTAACGAGGAGATTATCATAATTTATTGGTTGAAGCAATATGAATATATATATGGTGAAGTTTTCTAATAATTATTTAATAGTGATTTTAGCTTGAAACTATTGTAAAACGATCATCTATATTTGTTGTTTGTCTTGATTTCAAGTGATTAGAATTTAAAGTTCTACAACTTAGATTTTATGTTACGTGTTTTGAACGTTTTATTGTTTATTTTATTTCGTGTGTTTTTTTTTAATGGATTTGTTTCTATTGATAAATGAGGATTTTTGTTGTTGCGCTCACTTTTATTTTACTAAATTAAAAATGAAACAAGAAGAAGGAAGTAAAAATGAAACGAAAAGAAAAAAAAATTGGCATATTCCTTAGTGGATCTTGGAACCGATTAAAAGAGTAGGTTCTAGGGTATACATGGTTGGCTTTAAGTTTTGAAAACGAGGGAAATGGGTCCGGCAAAATTAGTTTCAAGTTCAAGGTAGAATCTACATTGACCTAGAGTTACTCACCCCTACTGTTTTCTATCACCTACTATCCATAACTAGTTTGATGTTATCGCTTTGTGAACCCTAAGTTTCTCTAACAAAACTGCATGTTCTCATCATTTCTTCTCGTTCTAATTACTGATTAAGTTTTGATGGGTTGAAACGAGATACGTAGAATCAAAATTTAGTACTGATCAGGCTCGAGTGGAGCTTTAGGGCACCTAGTACTTCAATATGAGATGAATTTGATTGGATTTACTCAGCTTGGCTCGATTATACTCTCGGAGTTCACATATCAATGGAAGACGAAAGTAGATGTAGTTGACAATTATTGGAGTTTAAATTTGAAAATAAAATTAAGAAATCCATTGATTAATTAATTTGCCAATAATCATGATTATCGTAAATTGCAATTTTGTTCATCCATAATAATATGTGCTCATAGAGTATTTTAATATATATGAATGAATTTTTCGTGAATATATATATTTTTGGGTAAAAGTTTGAGGCGGAAGTGTGGTAGAGAGTTTGCTTGATTAATAGTATAAGCGCACGTTTCTGCATAGTACCGATTCTATGAGCCTAATCCAAAGCGCATTTTTGTGCGAGTACTATATGGGATTAATGTAATTTTCTGCTAGGATTAATATTATGAAAAATCTCAAATTGTTATAAATTTACGTCATACAAATATTTTAACTATAAAAAACCCTAAACTGATATAGTTGTAATAAATTTACTATAAACTAATTTTAATTGCCAAAACCCTCAAATTAGTACATTTATAATAAATTTACACTAACATGAAAACTATAATATTTGTGATAAATTTACTCTTTGTTAAATTTCATCATGATGAAAAATCACAAATTAGTACACTTATGACAAATGAAGAGTAAAACCCCAAATCGGTATATCGTCAATTACCACGTATTATCCAATTTAGCAATTTAATAGTAAAATTTAATAAAAACCAACGATAGATAATTTTTTTACAAGTATATAAGTTTGAGGTTTTTGATAATAAAAAGATCAATCTAAGATAAATTTCTCATAGGTATATCAATTTGAGGTTTTTTTGTGATATTAAGTTAATTTTTTTTATAGTAATTGATTTAAACTCATTTATGTCTAATCAATGATATGCTCTTATCCTATAAGTATATTGGAGAGGTAGAGAGTTCAACAAGGATAATTATCCAATCAATCTTAAACCGGTAGTACGGATGTCAATTTACTTTAAAATTTTTTCAATTTTGCCAAATTAGCCCAAGACTTTTCTTGAAATTTCAACGTAGTTATTTTGGCAAATCTCCATCTGAAATTCATAATAGTGGTAGTTGTTGCGTCAGCAATTTCCAGTACAATTACTTCTGATTAACCTCTTTTTTTTTTTTTAATAGTGAAATTCATTGAATTATGATCATGCACGAATTGCCAAACTACGTCATCTGTTTAAATACAACTTAATCGATAAGGACCTCGCTGGTCATGGTTGGTCCAGGACGCCATCTGCATATTTAATGAACACAAAAAGCATCTCCCCAGTGAGAATGTCATTTGGGAAACAGCTCTTCAGTCTTCAAAACGATAACGACTTGGCCTACCTCTTAGCTTACGACTAGGTAGGTAGGAAGATAACATAAATTATTACTCTAAACCTGTGTCTAAGTAAAACATGTTAGGCTTTCTTTGAAAAACAGAAAAAACCAAAAAAAAATCGTGGGAATTCCAAGACTAACAAGGCATGCCACGCTCGGCTTTCATATCAAGATATTTGTAGAATCACCGGGAAAGTCCCGGCACAAGAATCTGTAATCCCGTGATGAGCGTTGTAAAACGTATTCACCTTCGAGCAAAGTGAAAATGCAAAAACATATCTATCAATGGTAACTTCGAGGTCTTTGTGAATTGAATTCGGGTTTCGTTCCTCGTGCCCTAATACATGGTCGTGGAATTTTGTAGATTTGTCATCTGATAACATTAATGTTTTCAACTGGTTGATCTGAGTGACTTGTGGGATCAAGTTGGCGCTGTCCTTATCGTTGCCTAACTCGAAAGAGAAAGGAAACGGACCGAGGACCCGCGGGGGCCTGATGTCGCACTCAATGCTTGATTGCTCATCCCTTCCGAGTTTCCAAAACTGGTCAGACATATCTCCTGTCTTTCCTACCCACATCCTCCTAATGCTTACGCGACCCGAATAGTCAATGGGACTTAGAAAAATCACGCACGTCCTCATCGAAAAAGGACATGTGAACTGAAATGAAAGGCCGGTGCTTACGAAATCAAAGTCAAAGTTGCTGCAAGAGTTAGGTTCATTTGGATTTGCAGGCAGATGGGTCTGTGGATATCAATGGGAAAAAGGCACTTTTTTGGTCGACAGATAGAGGAGCAGGAGGAGGAGCTGGGTCTATATTTGGCAGGAAAATGTGATCAGAAGGTTATTTTGATGGAGATCAGGAGAACTGACCCAAAAAAAAAAAAAAATGGAGATCAGGAGAGTTTTGAGGTCATTATGAGAGTCCAAGGAAGGGGGGAACTGTATTATAATTATACGATACACGGCATGATTTTAATTGGTTTTCCATTTAAATTTTAAAAACTCGAATAGTCATTTACTTCTCTACATATAATTATCATGTTCTGCATAGGGTATGCTAAACTTTCTCTCTCTCTCTCTCTCTCTCTCTTAGTACTCGAATAGAATCAGATGAGGATTCTGGCCTGGCCCTTCCTTTGAAGTGAGGATGTTTCAAAGGTTTAAATTGTTTATACCTAAATGAGCTGAATCGGGAAAAATTAGCATCTAAAGTCCATCCGAGTTATGCGGAGGTCTACTTTATGGATGAGCCTTCGAAGGACAAATCATCGAGGTCCATGACTAAAGCACATGAGACCAACTACACTAATTATAGCGAACATGATATGTCATTCTTGTATGTTCAAACACGGTTTTTAAAATGACGCTAAAATTGTCAAACACGCTTTCTAAATTCTCATCAGTTTTTGCTGAATATGCCAAATTAACAAAAATTCACATCTCGACGACATGACATAACTAGCCATCTCAAGTCAGTTGCGTGTGGGGTGAAGAGGTTACCATGATGGGCTTGGATTGATCTCATTGGCAACAGAATAGCTCTAAGTAACCATAGCGTACGGAGTAGAATCCTGAAACAAGAAGGTTTTCTAGTTGATAGCTTTGCAGTTTTAAGGAACGATGCTCCCTTTGTTCTTTTTAGGTAACATGTGAAGCAACACCTAAGTGACAATTCTGGAGTCGCCATCCATCGATCTTCTTAAAGTTAACTGTTGCATGATTAAAATGTTGAATAAATACAACACGAGTTTTGGGTTAAAATGTTGCATGGTTCTTACATGGATCTGAAATCTCAGCCTCTGTTGTTCGCATTAACCAGCACGAGCGAATGGTGAGTGCAGTGCTTTTTAAATGATTTGTTTCGGTCATAGAGTGCTGTTTCGGACCTGTCAATACAATGAGTTTGTGCTCAGAATTTAAAGTCTTCCTAGTGCACTGAGACTTGGCTGCAAGCCAAGAAAGGTGTGTCCACCTTACACAAATCCAAGAGAAAAGGCCAAACCAAAGCATCATCCATAAACACAATAGAACTCCCATCTTATACTTTAAGTGCTTCTGATCTGAAAAAGATGGATATCCCGCAATAATTTCCCTTGGCGGATCTTCCAACAAAAACTACAGTGTACCAGTATACAGAATCTCGTGCTATTCTTAATGGGCTGAACTTTAGGTGGTCAAACTTCACTATCGTGTTTTTCAATCGTTCCTTTCATTCCGTCCAGCTGAGAAATGACGTATTTCAGCTTTTTGAGACAAATCTCATCAGCTACTCGGGAACTTAACATGCACTTTTGATTTCATCTCTCAATGTTACTTGGATGTCCGTGATTAGTTGCATGAATTCACGGCAATAGTTGTTGATAAATTCCTTTCTGGGACCAGCAGGACTAGCTAGTTCGTCCATCACTCCACTGGCTGGCTCCAAAACCTTTATAATTCTCTTCTCAACATTTTGAACCCGATGCAACGATGTGTTTTATGTTGGAGGATCCATGGACACTGCACCAACAGTCACTTTTGTCCTTCTGCAATGAACCACCTGTAGGTTAGTAGGGAAAAAAATAAGAACGTTCCATACCGAATAAAGCATAGATATTTCCAGGATAATAATAAAAAAAATGAACCATCATGTCAGGCAACTAAGCGCATCAAAAGTTCATGACTGTGTATTTGAGCCAGAAAATGTGTGAAAATTAAAGAAGAGTACCGCAATAAAACCTGAAAACAATAAATGTTAAGCATGATACTAAAGATCTAGATTGCTGTATTTGTCATTTGCACGAAGTTCCAAATTCTGAGAAAGAACTGGAGATTACTCATCCAAGAGAACTGAAGTTCCGAATGAACATTTCTATTAAAAGAACCAAACAGTTCCTTCTCATAAGTTCAGAATCATGATTGACAACCATATAACCTTCAACAGCAATCTGGGAAATCTTTCTACTTACTGCTTATCACCACACTAGTGTTAATGATATCATAAACTAACACTAGTGTTTAACACTAGTGTTAATGATATCATAAATTAAGGAAGTTCATTAGGAGTTATGAAGTGTGTCAAAGGCTGATCTTCTCTTGACTTGCTTGAGAAGAAGGTAAGTTCAGCCTTTGTTCAGTCCCTTACTCAAGCTGAACTTAACCTAATTCAAGTGAGCAAAGCTAAGCCTAAGGGCAACATGAGTGTTAATCTAACAGCCTCACTACATTAGACCCTTGATGTGAGAGCTACAATGAGAGCACTGCAACCAAGTGCATGTATTCAACTGATTAAGACTGACTTATACCATTGATTATGGCCTCCCCATCATCATTAGAGGTGCACCTGAACAGGGTTCAACGGCAAAAATGTAAATTAAGATCCAATACTACCGACTACATTCTGTGATTTATGTTTTAGTGAAAAGGAGGTGGAGACATTTTATAGTTCAATGAGTTTGGATGTCAAACTATGATACTCAATTGGCCATCCTCCATGTGGACCGATTTCTTTACAAGAATGTAGAAGGATCAATAGGTTATAAATGGCACAATAAATAACTCTGAAAGAGACTCTCACGCGAAGGTTGATAAGGTGAAATCCATGTTCCATGGGAGATTCTGTCGATCATTCCTCTGGATCCTGCCCTTTTTTTGTCTCAGTGCTTACATCAGCAATGAAATTCACATAAAAGGGTCTTGGATTGCAACAAGAACACTGGAAGATGCTTACACTGTCTGTGTCACCATCATTTCAAAAGAAGCAGAGAATTTGGCTTGCCTTCAATTGTAAGATCGAAGAGAAGCGCTACTGAAATTGGTTATGTCTATTTATCACCATCGTTTCAAAAGAAGCAGAGAATTTGGCTTGCCTTCAATTGTAAGATCAAAGAGAAGCGCTACTGAAATTGGTCATGTCCATTTAACAAGCAATTTACCAATACGCTGATAATAACCACCGTTCTTTGAAAAGCTAAGATGCAAAATGCTAGAAAATGTTCCAAAGTACATGAACAAAGAAACAAGTAGGAGAAACTAGATAGGTACAGCAAGTACATCATGCTTCTAGAGACCCAAAACCCTCAATATCTCTGCACATTACAACAAACCTTCTTCCTTTTCCCTCAATAATAATCGGCTTCTCTATACAAATGATGGACATGCTAAAAGAAGTCATTGAAGACAGGATGCACTCAAAAATATAAAGGCACCTAATGATCCTCTCTGTCGTAAAAAATATACAAAGGAACCAAGATAACAAGGGCGTTGCAATGTCCCCAATTTGACTCAAATCATTTTATCGAACAGTCGGCATGCAACACAAAATCGGCTGATGCAAAATGAGATGAACATGCATGGATAGAACGCTTGGAAAGGTGCAGTGAATCGACAGTTGGGTTTCCCCATTCTTCGACAAAACAAAAGCGAAAAAAGCTAATTTGGAGCTGATCTACTCAAGTCTCACTCCGAAAACAGAGTCAATTCAACATATCCAAGCACCATGCCGATGAAGAAGCAGAAACGGGGGCAGATCGAGAGCTCGCCGGGGATTGACCGAAAGACGGCGACGCACACCGGCAGAGTGCGAAATCGTTATTTGTGGGGGGGAGGGGTCGGCGGGGGTTTAGGAGGGGTCAATCTTCGACGAACGTCCGGAGGCGAGACCTGACGAATTCGCCGCGAGCTTTGGCACGGGCTTTCTGCGGAGCGATGTTGGCGAAGGAGAGGTGAATGCCGACCGCAATCAGGGTGGCGCCGGCGGCGAAGACGCCGATCGTCGCCGCTAGTTGCCTCCGCGTCGGCGGGTACCCCCACATTGCCGTTCTTCCTCGTTCTCTTCCTCTGGCCTCGCCACTATAAACGGGCCGGTCGGGCCGGCATTCCGTCAAATTCTAAGCCCGCCGGAGAAGATCGGGCCTCGAGGTGTTGGGCTCGATTTCGAAGGCCCAGACCGAACCGAAGGCTTTCGGCCCCTAATGAATTGATTCGACCTGGTGGGCCAAGCCCCGATTCATTATTGAAAAGAGCGAATCTGGAGTTTGGTTTGGGAATATTATGATTATTCCAAGACTTGGTTTACCATAATTGGATGGGTTACAAGTAGTTTGGTTTGGGAATATTATACCTTTATATACTATGTAGCACCGACACGGACATGCGACACACGACATGACACGATACAACACACCGACACGCCGACACATCATTTTTAAAAAATAGAGAATTTCGACACGTTCCGACACGTTATATATTAAATAAAAATAAATAAATAAAAATAGATTATAATTAATTTACACAAAAAATATTAAATAATATCATTCATTATTTTAATTTGTTACAATAATACACAAAACTTAGAAGAAAAAAACATTGTTTAAAGAAAAATGCTGAAATGATATTTTTAAATTTATTTATTTATCATATATAGCATTTTTTATTACTTCTTTCATAGTAAAATACTTAAAAAAATAAAAAAAATTCTAAAAAAAACTGAAAAAAAAATTGACCCCGTGCATATATATTTATAGCAATTTTATTAATTTTTTTTTTGGTAAAGGTAAAAGGAATTTTATTACTTCTTTTGTGTATATTTATATTTTGACCCCTTAAGTATTAGAAATTTTTAAAATTAACCCCGTGCGTGTCAGAATCGCGTGTCGAAATTCTAGACTTGCGTGTCGAAACGTGTTGGAGAGAGTTGACGACGTGTTGGATTTTTTGACACTTGTTGACAGCGTGTGGGGACATGTCGGAGCGTGTTGGACACGTGTCGGAGTGTCGGACACGACACAAAGGCTTCTAGAGAGTGTTTGTGCTACATAGCTTATATACTCTTTGACTGCATTTAGTTATCCAAATTTCTGATTAAGAGAGAATTGGATAGGATAAATTATGAAATTTAGAGATTTTATTATATCTTATTCATTATTTGGTAATTACAGTAATAAAATCGGATATATTCATATAATATTATGTATATTATTTGGTATAAACGACATATTAATATAAATAAACAAAAAATTTTACAGACGGAGATGGTAAAAAATCTATGGCGATACTCTTGCCTACTTTATTTTTATTTTTTATTTTTATTAAATTACTTTCTTTTTTCTTTCTTTCTTCCCCTTCCATCATTCTCTAATTTTTTTTATTAAATAGTAAACTATACTAACATATCTAAAATACTAAAATATGTAATATATATTTATATATTGAATTTATTTTATAAAATATAATTAAATTTGAATATATAAATAAAAATAAGATTAAATTAAAATAAACAAATTGTTATTTTTTGTTATTTTGAATTTCTTATATTAGAATTCAAATATTATTTATATAAAAATATAATTTTAATTTTGTTAATTCAAGAATATTGTCATTCAAGGAAAATAATTTTTTCTACTATGAATGTTAGAAATCCTATTTATTTTTATCTCACATCCCTTATGGGATAATTTTATCCAATCTACATCCTCATTCTATCGTACTCTATCCTGTCTTGAATAGACTCCAAACACAAGATATAATAAATTTTATTCTATTCCGAATTTTATTCCAACTGTCAAATGCAGAATTTAATGACAAATAATCATAGCCTAACTCCTACTATTAACAAAGAGAAATCATACATGAAATATTATTACAAGTATTAATGGTACCTTCATTTCAAATGGTAATTACTATATGATCATCATTATGTTATACCTAAATATACGTAATTAAAAAAATATTTTTTAAATTACATTGTGTAAATTAATAATCTAAACAAGTAACATTTTCTTCATAATGTTATTTATTTAATATACATAACTTATAAAACATAACTAATCAAACACTATGCTACTTACGTTAGATATTGATTAAAAGTATTTTACTGTTTTTATTCATTAATAATTAATAGTAACTGTTATATAATAACAATATACTGATTATAAATTAATTATTTCATATTGTAGAAGGGGGTATATATAAACTATCGATAAATTGAGTTTATAACTTCAAGTTAAGCTTTATAATGAGTAAATCTAAGCTCAAAATATATCATAACATAAATTTAATTAATGATCACATGTAACCAAATTTATAAGAGATAATGACACAAATGATCCCTAATTTTGAGCTTGATTTGCAATGGGGTTTCTCAAATGTTAATTTGTTTAATGCGGTCAATAGATTTTTAGTACATATTTAATGTAGTCCTTGAATTATATGAAAATATTGATGTTATCCTTCATTAATTAAATATCAGAAATAATATTGAACATTTTTATATGATGTAGAGATTAAATTGAACATGCATGCAAAATTCAAGGACTACATTAAACAAATTAAAAGTTTAGAGGCAATATTGCACATCAGATTAAAATTTAAGGACCTCATTAAACAAATTAAAATTTCAAAAATCACATTATATATTGGACCAAAGTTCAAGGACCATTTGTGTCATTTTCCCAATTTATAATATTAGTTATAACTATAAGTTGAAATTTAATGATTGATGATTTCCTAATTACAAGTAACTAAAATCATAAGATTGACTATATTCATATTTTCTATAATTGATCATTTTCTCATGGATTATAATTTAATTATTGGCTAAATCCCAAAAGAATCATGTACTTACACTCGCAGGACAACTTTGACCCCACTTTGGAAATGTCCCCAAAGAAGCGTGAACTCTAATGAGGGGAGGGGAGGGGAGGGGAGGGGGGGGGGGAATAAAAATAGCCATTATTATCTTTCTCGTCCAAATAATTGTAAGCGATAGCTGATGTGGCTAACAATATCACGATGGTGTGGCAGTGTGACATCCTAGCTAAGCCTAGAAGAATTCTCGCCAAATCAATCACTAAATCTTCAGAGGGAAAAGCATTCAATCCCGGTGCTCAAAAAGCACCCCAAAACCTCACGAGAAGGCTCCGTCTCTCACTAATGTAGAGTTTTTCTCTCTCGCCAATGTAGAGTTTTCTTTTTGCAATTGAATTTGGTTTCTTCCCTGCTCCTCTTCCTCTTCGTGTTTTCTTCCCCTTATCACACGTTATGGGGGGGGTTTCGAGAGTTGGTCTCGCTGCTGCACCACCTCCTCGACTTTGACTGTTTCCTCCGTCTCAGCTTTTCTCGAAAGAAGACTCATCATCATTCGGGATTTCATCACCCACGCCTCCTTTCTCTCTTCATCATCTCCATTCCTGGTTCATTGTCCTATCCATCAAGCCCTTTTCGTGTTGTCGCACCCAATTTCCCCCAAATTACCTTTGCATGTCCTGATTACCCATCATCTACTCGAATGGGTGGTATTCTGTAAGTGTCCGCTATCTTCTCCGCTTATCGCTACCTACAGTAGAGATTTTCTCAACGGATGGAGCCTTCGGGTCAGGGAGACAATGCCCGGCTTGCTACCCTTTGCAGTCAGTTAAGACGTCTGTGGACTGCCAAGCCAATTGAAGTATGGGAAGAAGAGCCCCCTGCAGAAAAGATCAAGGAATGTAAGTTGAGTCTTATTGGGAACATTGTCACCAATTCTTTTGTTAATCTATTTGCTTTTTAGAACACTATGAATCGAATTTGGCGTACAAAGAATGTTGATATTTCACAGAGGGAGGAAGGTCTCTATGTTTTTAAATTTAACTCAGAAGCGAAAAAACCACGTGTGCTGGATAATGGTCCCTGGTTATTTTCTAGCAATCTGGTCACTCTTAAAGCCTGGACCCCAAATACTCCATCTCATTGTTATGATTTCACATATTATTCGTTTTGGGTGCAAGTCTTTGGCCTTCCCCTAGAGCGATGTACGGAACAACTAGTTAGAAAGGCCGTTAGTGAAGTGGGAAAGGTTCTAGAGGTCAGAATTGAGACTCAGGAGAAATCGCCAATCAGGGTGGTGAGAGCTAAAGTGGAAATCAACCTCAAGGAGCCTCTCAAACCTGGCAAACTTATTCGAATAGCTAGGAAAAACATATGGCTAGACTTCCATTATGAATGTCTACCCCACTATTGATACTCCTGTGGAATTATTGGCCATTATGCCTCATATTGCAAAGATATTCCATATGACGACGCTAAATTTGAAAATAGGGATCAACTCTACTATGGACAGTGGCTTAGGGTGGATATTCGGGAACACAGCCCATTTTGGCAGGCCTTTTATGAATCACAAACTATTCAAGAAAACCTTGAATAAACGGTACTTGAAACTCCTCCTTTTGGACCATTCCTACTCCTTACAGCCCCTTACGAGGTCAACCAGCAATCTGTGACATCCCGATTTTTCCAATTCTATTTTCAATAAATTGATATGGGCATTTCGTTGGCACGCATATAGTTCTTTTCCTTGAGTCGGCCACTCATGTGGAAACTAGTCTATTGGGTGAAGCTGTCAAGAGTTTCTAATGCATCGGACTCGAGAATTTGGCCAGGAAGCGACCTTTCGACCGAGCTAATCTGCAAGGGTCATTACGGCACAAATAAAAGTCGATTAGAGACCGGAGATAGGTCGACTCGATAGAGGCATGTGATTGAATGTGGGTGATTCCACCGGATCGCATAATCCTTGTCGATCGACACTGGACCGACTTCTCTGTCGATTGGGTACCCTGTGTTCGTATTTGAAATCTTGAGATTATCCCGACAATCAAAAGTCGCCAATGTTTCAAAGATGTACATTGTGGCTTGAGATGATCAACCACAGGTCAAATGCATGAAAGTTTCTAAAGGCTACCCGGTAGGTTGGGCCACGCTAGTATCGTGCCAAAGTGAAATTAACCGTGGAATTGAGATCGAATTCAGAAATTGGAAGTCTGGGTGTGTCACAAATCATTTCAGGATCATTGAATCATCTTCGGAAGATTTTTCTTGTAATCAAAGTTTTTCGGCAATTAAATCCGAAAATAGTTAATTTGGCTCGAGAAATAGTAGGCTCGTCTTTGGTTGTGCTTTTGGGACTTAAGTTGGTTCTATGGACAAGTGAAGATGTGAATTAAAGTGTGGTAACATTGAATTAATTTTATGGACTTCAATTTGATTCAATTGGAAGAGAATCAAGTGAAATTGGAGAATTGGTTGTACAAAAATTGGACCCCGGCGGAAAATGGAAGTGAACCCATTGGAAGAGGTTGTGGGGAGGGATTTGAAGTTAGTGGAGTATGACATCATGGATGATGTCATGGTGGGCCATTTTATGGGATTAAAGAAAGGAAAAAAAGAAAAGAAATTGGCCCCCCACTCCTTCTCTCTCCTCCCTCTCTTCTTCCTCTCTCCCGTTGCCTTTCTCCTCCATTTCTCTTTGTGCGAAGGACCAGAAAAATTTGCAGAGAAGAAGGAGCAGCCATGGCCGGCCACCCGCTCGCACGCCGTCGTCGCCGCCGCCGCCGTGCGTCCGTCCCGCGCCGCCCGTGCGCGCTCGCCCGCTCGCGCCGCTGCTCTTCCCTCGTTCGCCGTCGTCCTCGCTCGTCTTCACGTTTGGGAGGCTGTCCGACCAGCCTAGGTCACGGATCAGCCACCGTGAGCCGCCGTGCGCCCCCGCCTTAGCCCGCTGGAGCTTCGCCTTGCCTTCGCCGCCCTTCGCCGCTCGAACCGGCGCCGGATTTGCTCCCTCTCGGCCCCGAACAGCAACCCAGAAAATGGGTATGGCAGCCCCTTCATGGCCCGTTTTGGCCGCCTTCCCGAGCCCGGATGCTCGGCCCGCTTTGAGGAAAGTTGTTCTCCTCGGCGTCCCCGTCGTTTTGGTCTGCTCGGTTCGTTAATCCGGTGAGTTTAGCTCACTAAACCTCGCTTAGAGGGTTAATTATGCTTTAGGTGTGCTTAGCTTAAGTTGATTAAGCTTAGGTGATTAATTTAGTTGATTTGATTATGATTTAGATTAAGATGTTTGTTTAATCTAAAGTATGTTTAATTAAATGCTAAGAGAGTTTATTTAAAATTAAGCCTTGATGCGACACAAAATGATTTTAGTTTTGAATTATTTAAGTGCTTCGAAATTCTGGAAAATATTATATTATTTTATAATCCGAAATTATTAAAATATTATTATTAAAAAAAAATCAGAAAAATCATTTTTGACCCCGGTTACTCAGAATTTCGTGCCGATCGCGGCTGTGTAGTCGGATTTTGAAATTGACGATTGGATTTTATAAATTGAGCGTGGATCATGAAAAGTATGAATATTATTATTTAATTATTTTCGGAATAAATTTAATTATTTATTAAATTCCGAAAATCTTCATTTGGACCTTATTTGCTCAGAATTTTGTGCCGATCGTTGCTGTGCATTTAGAATTTTGAAATTGATGATTGGTTGTGATGAATTGAGTGTGGTTGTGATTTATAGGGATTCTTTACGAAACCCTAAGTGTGGGAATTGATGGGAGATTGGCCGTGATTAACCACCTATTAGAGGTCGTGCCTAGTGAGGCCGTGATTAACCACCGATTGGAGGTTGTGCCTAGTGAGGCCGTGATGAACCACCTATGAGAGGTCGTGCCTAATAGGGCCGCGATGAACCACCTAAGAGAGGTCGTGCCTAATGGGGCCGTGATTGACCACATATTAGAGGTCGTGCCTAGTGAGGCCGTGATGGACCACCTATGAGAGGTCGTGCCCAGTGAGGCCGGGATGGACCACCTATGAGAGGTCGTGCCCAGTGAGGCCGTGATGGACCACCTAATTAAAGGTCGTGCCGAGTGGGGCCGTGATTGCCACTGGTTATTAAGCCTTCCTATAGGGCCGTGATTGAGAGCAATGATTGATTTGCTAGAATGACATGTAATCGGCCGAGTCGATTGATCGCTGAGACGATCAAAGTGGTTGAATTGTTTGATAATGTGATTGTGCTATGGTTGTTTGGTTATCATAATTGCACGTGGTTGGGTTATATAAATTGTGCTAACCTGCAGATGAAGGCTGAGGCGAGGTAAGTCTTCTGTGTGATGTGGCTAGGCCACCCGGGGCGTATTTTCTTTCTAATAGGGGTTTAGGGGGTTGAACTTGCTGAGACATCGTCTCATCCCAGTTGTGGGATTAAAATTTCAGGTCCCTGGTGGACGAAGCGGCCAGATAGCTTTGGTTGGCTTTGAGAAGTTGCAGACGTGAAGTAATAAGATTGGAGAACGTGTCCGACTTGTAGGTCATAGGACAATTCTTTTTTTTAGAGCCGGTCTTGTGTAGACTGTTGGCCATAGACTTCTGTTTGTAATTCCGTTGAATTATGAAAGTGTTATGTTGTGGTTTTGTTTCCTGCTTTTCTATCCCGTATTTTATTGTCAGGGGTTTTATAATACGTTCCGCTTGCGCATTAATAAAACAATGGGGTCGGCGACACTACCTGAGAATGTCGCATTTGATCGACCGTAGTGGGATGTGCGCGCGCTCGGGGTTCGGGGCGTGACACAATCCCTCCCAATGAAGGCCCAACCAACTCAGCAGATACTCACTACCTCAGAGAATCGAGTTTTGAGTTCCCCTCTCCCTGCTACTTCCGAGGGTGCTCAACTATAGCCTCTATTGGTCCCTGCAATAGATCAGCAACATGATTTTTCAGTTTCTACAGCAGGGGCTTCTTCATCAAAAAAAGTAAAACATACTCGCTTGCATACAAAGACTAATCCCCAGAAAAAAGTTAAGCGGTTTTCTTCGTATGGCTCGAGCTTTATCTCAAATGAGACATTAGATGAAAGTCTTTTCTTGGATACTCCAATACTGGAGGCCCCGAGGGCTAGTGATTGGGCTATGGTGGCTTGCTCGAAGAAGCCACCGATTGACAAATGAGGATACTAAGTTAGAACTGTCAGGGATTGGGCAATTCCCTGACAGTTCAAATGCTAAGGGCCTTAGTGGCTCAAGAAAGGCCCGATATTGTATTTTTGATGGAAACTCGAAACCAGGAACATGTTATTTTGAAAATTCAAAGGAAGCTGCATTATCCTAGTAGTTTTGTTGTTAACCCTATCGGTCTGGCTAGGGGAATGGTTCTTTTTTGGCGGGACAGTGTTTCCCTATTTGTTAATGCTCATAGTTCTTTTTTCATTGATGCCATATGTTCTTATGAAAACTGTGTTTCCCCTATGTGTATTACATATCTACATGCACCTGCTATTTATAATCAGAGGCAGACATTATGGGCTGATTTGAGGCGACTCAGCCTCTTACATACACTGTCTTGGCTGTGTATAGGTGATTTTAATGAAGTTTTACATCACTGGGAAAAACTAGGGCAGAAACCAGCAGAACAGTATAGATTACATTCCTTCAGAGAATTGCTACATGATTGTGCCTTGTTGGATATGGCGACTAAGGGCTGTGCCTATACGTGGGTTAATCAGAGAAGTGGAGATGCAGTGATTAAAGAGAGGCTTGATTGTGCATTATGTACTATTGACTGGCGAATGGCCTACGCGGATGCTGAAGTTCTAGCTTTACCTGCCCTAGGATCAGATCATAGCCCGCTGATTCTTACTACCGTTCTCAACTCAGTCAGAAGGAGCAAAACATTTACCTTTGAATCTCACTGGCTGCAAGACGCCGACTGTCATCGGGTAGTTTCCGATACCCGGTCCTCTTTATCTCTTGCTAACTCTACAATCTCCAAGAAGCTCCGGGCTACCTCTATAGCGTTAGCGTGATGGAGTAGACATAAATTTAAAGCAAGACATCGTCAAATTGATCTCCTTCAGCAGCAGCTCCAGTAATGTACTAACCAACCTGTTGGCAATCATAATAAAGACCAGATCAACTCTTTGAAGGCTCAAATTCAGAACATATGGTTACAAGAAGAGCACTACTAGGCGATGCGTTCAAGCATAAAATGGATGAGATGCGGGGATAAAAACACAAGACTTTTTCACGCCACGACTATCCAACGAAGAAAAAGAAACACAATCAGCATCCTTAAGGACAATAATGATGACTGGATCCGAGAACCCACACAGATTAAAAACACTACTTTCAACTTTTTTCGGGACCTTTACACTTCTATGGGTTATAGGGATTTTGGTCCTATTCTAACACAATGTCCTCTAGCAGTTACAGATGAAATGAATACTTTTTTTACTGCTGCACTTACAAGGGAGGAGGTAAAACAGGCTACCTTTCAGTTGGGTGCAACTAATGCTCTAGGTCTTAACGGCTTGAATGGCCTTTTTTTTATCATCACCACTGGGATATTATTGAGGAGGATGTTTTTTAGACGGTTAACACCTTCTTGATTTCAGGAGTGCTGCCAGCAGAAATTAACAGGACTTCCATCTCCTTAATCCCCAAGATTCCGAACCCTGGAAGGTTAGATCAGTTTCGCCCGATTAGTTTATGTAATTTTATGTACAAAATCATTTCCAAAATATTAGCAAATCGCCTGAAAACTTGCCTACCGAAGTTAATCTCCCAAGAACAAAGCGCCTTTGTATCAAGCAGACAAATACAATACAATATACTCACTGTTAAGGAGGTTCTACATCAATTGAAAACTCGAAATAGTAAGAAAACGTTTGAGGGTATATTGCAACTGGATATGAAGAAGGCCTACGACAGGGTGGAGTGGGATTTCTTGGATGCTTATCTTCGTCAATTGGGTTTTCACGATAAATGGGTGTCGTGGATAATGCACTATGTATCTTCTACTTCTCTCAGTGTTAAGCTTAATGGCGAACTGCTTCCTTATTTTTAGCCATCTCGAGGACTTCGCTAGGGCAACCCTCTCTCCCCCTATTTATTTATCCTGGTGGCAAATCTGCTCTCCTCTCTTATAAATCAAGCTATTGACATGGGCTCTCTTAGGGGTATTAAACTGAATAGGCGGTGCCCTATTTTATCCCATCTCCTTTTTGCTGATGACGATATCTTTTTCTTGGAGGGCAGAACTAGCAAATGCCAAAATCTCGGTAATATCCTTAATCAGTATTGCCTAGCAACTGGTCAAGCTATTAATAGAAACAAATCTGGTCTATTTATGAGGAAATCGTGCCCTCAGCCACTTAAGGTTAACTTGGCTAGCGAACTACGGGTTCCTATTCTGGATAAATCAGGTAAATACCTAGGGTTACCTTCGGATTGGGGTTCATAAAAAAAGAACATGTTTGCTTGGATCCTTGCTCGGGTTAATGCAAAATTGGAGGGGTGGAAAGATAATTTCATTTCAAAAGGGGGTAAGGAGGTTCTTTTAAAATCAGTCGTTCAAGCTCTACCTTAGTATGCTGTGTCTCTATTTAAGGTCCGGTTTCTATATGCAAATCTATTGAACAAAAAATATCTAGGTTTTGGTGGCAAAATAGCAACAACAAAATCTGGCGTTCATTGGAAAAAATGGGATCTTTTGAAAGCAAAAAAAGATAGCGGAGGCATAGGGTTCCGAGATCTTCTGACCTTTAATAAGGCCCTCCTGGGTAAGTAGGCTTGGCGACTGTTCCAAGACCCTTCTTCACTGTGGAGCTGCGTGTTCAAAGGCTTATATTTTCCTTCCAAGACCTTCTGGCATGCGGATAGAGGTCACAGACCTTCATGGGGTTGGCTAAGCATCTTGCTAGGTAGAGATTCAATTTGTCCAAAGCTTCAATGGTCAGTGGGTAATGGCCAATCGATAAAGGTTAGAGAGGATAAATGGTTACCTGTCGGCATTCTTGGTGGTCCAACTCTCAGAGACGAACCTCAAACAGTGGCTAGTTTTATTTGTCCTATGTTGAATAACTAGAATGTTGAGCTTATGAATCGCTCCTTTGATGAACTCACTATACAGCATATTATTCAGTTAAAAATTTGGCCAACATCAAATGCAGATAAACTGATATGGACAGAGACTCGAGATGGCATTTATACTGTAAAGAGTGGTTATAATTTTATTCATCAGTCCGCACACCAACAGGTACATACTCACGCTTCTTCTTCGCATCAAACACTCAAGCATGTATGGAAGCAGATATGGAAAAGTTAAAAAAGCTCCCAAAATACGCAATTTTTCTTTGGTCTATATGCCAAAATGCGTTACCATCGAAGGACAATCTCTTCCGTAGAAGGATTATCCCAGACCCGGTCTGTGTACTCTGTTCCTCTACCTTCCCAAAAACTACCAAACACCTATTTTTGCATTGCCCATGGACACAAGGTATATGGAATCATTCCCAAGTTCAGATTAATATTGTTGCTTACAACCCTAACCGAATGGACTCCTGGATAGCAAATATCCTCAATCAGAAAAGGGGATTACCAGATTTTGAGCAAATAGTAGGACTCCTATGGGAAATTTGGAAGGCCCAGAACCACTTTGTGTTTCGCTCCTATCGCATCTCCCCGGATCAGATTGTTGAATCAGCTTTTGCCCTGGCCAATCTCCAAAAACGTACCTAGCAGTAGGACTTCTCGGGTCGCTCCTCGTGGCTGAACCCTAATCAGACTTGGCATCCTCCAAAGCAGGGCACGGTGAAGATCAATATAGATGCTGCATTCCTTATAGCGAATCAAATGGGCTCTATTGCTAGTATTGCTCGCGATCACTTGGGTAGCTTGATCAGAGGTTTCACCCGCTCTGTCTCCGCATCCTTTGCTCTCGAGACAGAGATCCAAGCTTCAGCTTTCACTCTCAAGGATCTGATACAGCAAAATTTAACCGCATCTCACCTGGTTGTGGAGTCTAACGGCATTATCCTAGTCGAAACCCTCAATCAGTGCCGTCTGCCGCCAGGGGAGTACCGCGCCCTCTTTACCAAATGCGTTGATCTCTTTTAGAGCTTTTGCAACCTCAAAGTGCAGCATTGCCGTCGGGAAGCCAATGCCCTAGCAGACCGGGCTGCCAAGGCCCATGGACGAGGGTCTCTTTCTCCAACTTGGATTGCCTCCCCTCCTCAAGTCATGCTGGACATCCTTTGTAATGACGCCCTAGCCTAGGGTTGTTCCTATTTTCCTACGTGACGTTTTATTATCAATAAATTACCTTTTCCGATAAAAAAAAAAAAACCTCATGAGAAGATATGCTTATTGGCACTTTCATATTTTTCTATTGGATTAATATATCCTAAACTCATTTTTTTAACAACAAAAAACCTCAAATTGGTATACCCATAACAAATTCACTCCAAACTAAAGCCTCAAGCTGATACATTTGTGATAAATTATCCTCTGTTAGCTTCCGTAAAATTTTGCAATGAAATTTGGTGACATGGATGACACATGGTGACATTGCAAATCCATGTGAAAATTCATGGGGTAAATACCACGAAAAATTCCAAATTGGTAAACTCATGATAAATTAATAATTCCTATACTATCAAATGGAAATCTTAAACACTAGTCCTTAAGCTTGTTAGAATTCAAAGATTAGGTCTATGATTTTATCTTAGACAGAGATAATTCTTGCTTTTGTGCGTATGTGCACTTATAATTGTGGATGATTCTTGTGCAAAATATGGTTTGCTGGGCATGTGAAATTCATGCATTATATCTGTTTTTAGTCAATGTTGGCACTGAAAGTGCAAAGGCAGGTCATAGTCTTCACCTCAGCATGGAATTGATTAAGTAGTCGATCGAACTTGCATCATTGCTAGAAATTGAGTTTCCAGAAACATGTATGGCTTGCGCAACCATTTGAGTTGGAGATGAGGTAAATATGTGCTGTGTTTTCTTCTTTAATTTATAAGTGTCATCGCATCTCTAGTTTGCCCAAAATGTTAATGTCTCTATTGAGAGCTATTGAGCTCCAAACCTAACTCACAAGATCTTAGATATTATGCCAAAAAAAAAAAAATTCTCTAGGAAAGTGAAATTGGAATTTTCATCTTCATATAAGGTGAGGATGCTTGTTCTTTGGATAAGAAATAGGGTGAGAATGTTTGAATGCAAATAATTGTGTATTTGTTGCGCATTTGACTTGGCTTTGAGTCACATGTAGCTGTGCTCGAAATTTTGTAGTCTTATTGATCTTTGACTTTGATATGAAATTGAGTGTAATGGCATAAAAAATGATTCATATGCCTCATCCTACATAGTTGGCTTATTTGTTGCCGTCGCTGTTGTCCTGTGGTTGGACTTTTTGGACTCAAATGTGAGAAGAAAAGATTATAATCCAAGTTTTCTTCCAAAATTATGTTAGCAAAAATATGTGCTGGACGTGAGAGGGTTGCTAATCTAGACTGCACTTGAAATTTGTGCATGGTGAAGACTATCCCAAGAGGACCAATACTAGATTGCGCTTGAAATTTCTTATATGGACTCTGGTGATTCCATCCTCCGGCGCTCTCCTGCATGTTTTTGCATCTCACTTCGTTGCTTTAATAACATGTCAGTTTATTACCTTTAGTCTTTCTTTTGCTGTAAATGTTTGACATGTGACTAAGTCTGGAGGTCCAAAAAATCCAAACAGGAAGAGGGTCGAGTAGCTTGGCACAAGTTAGGCTTGGTTAAGGATCAATTCATACCCAACTGTTATGTTGCCAAGTTGCCTACTATGAGATTGTTGAGAGTCCTACATGCTAAAATAGAAAATTTCTTACATTGGATGATGAAGAAACGACAAGCCATAGGTTGTTCCACAAGTTTCAGTAGCATCTTTGTGGGATGCATGTGTCATGGGCCAATCGATTGGGATCGTGATCGCACGGCGACTTGGGCACTTTAGGATCGGATTGGATCGCCGAAGCACCTAAGCCAAGCCTTGCTCGATCGAACGCTCACTCACTCGCCTTACCCAGATCGTAGAGAGAGAAATAATCTAGAAAGAAGAGCTCTGGAAAGATAGAAGCTTTGTATTGCGGAAGTAGTGGATTCTTACAAATGAAGGAGGGCACCCCTTTTTATAGTCGAGGGCCTCAGATTACAACCATTGATCTAGAATTCTACCAGCGGACGAGATCACACTGCTTCAACTACCAACATAAGTTTTCAACTACTAGACATAAATGCCAACTACTAGCTACCAACATAAATGAAGCTAGAGTCTTCTAGAAACTTCGAGGAGAAGGCTTGTTGGAAATCCGAGTGAGCACAGGTAGTCTACTACAGATGAGTCACGGTCAACTCTAGGGAATCTCTCGGGTCGACCTTCTTTCGGACCGTGACACATGAATGTTGACTTTTTTTTACTAGCTTAAGGTATTCGTTCCTCTCTTGCCCTTTTAAGTTTACTACTTGAGCGATGCTCCTTTTGTTCATCGCTCACAATGAAAAACTTGGAACTTAAAGGAGATTTGGTGTCTAATTTACGAAACGGCAGACAATTCCTGGTGGAGTCAAAAAGAAAAATTACCTACTAGTCTTATAGAATTGAGGGAGCGTCGTCTTTAACCAAAGATTAAAACATATGAGGTGAGAATTGCTATGCAGAGCATTTGGTTGAAAATTGAAGATGTATGTGGGACTCTAAAATGGAGTCTGAGGCTTATAATGCCATTCAGCCAAATTCTTTGGGGAATTTACATGAGTTTAACTCTGATGAAAGCTGCACTTGGCAGTCAAATTTACGGACCACAAAGGGTTTCATCATTTTGTAGATGCCTTTCAAGTTCTTTTCTTTAAATTATTGCAAGAGTAAGAATTGGACAAGAAGAAAATCACAAACCAGGGATAGTGTGCGTTTGTCCATGTGTCTAGCTATAAGGTTTGGCTCCTTGACCATGCTTGAAGAAGAAAGTCATTAACCATCTTTTCTATCTTTTGGTGTTTCATTTTTTTAGCAATTGTTTTTTCTTTTTGCCACAAATACTGATAAAGAAGAAAGTCATTGACCGTGGTCAAACCTCAATTATCTGAATCAATTCATATAAAAAGAGATGAATTGGAATTTATTGCTTATTGCATTAACACCTGAGATTTAATTAAAAATCTTCATGAAAAAAGGAATACTATAAGTGTCATAATTTTTTGCGCAACTTTCATTTTAGTGTTAAAACATTTTTTTTCAATAATTTGAGTGCTATAACTTTTGTGTGACACTCACTTGAATGTCATAACCATTTTCATTTTTTATTTTTGATAACTTGAATACCATAACTTTAAAAATATGTTCACCGCAAGTTGAGGAAATTTTTTCAATTAGTCATAAACTTTTTGTACGGATGCCAATTCAGTTTTAAACTTTTCAATTTTGCCAAATTAATCCTAAACATTTGCGCAAAAATACAATATAGTTCTTATGGCCAATTTTTGTTGGAATGGCCAATGATGATTAGATCACCATGCCACGCCACACCACGCCATGCCATGCTAGTGATTTTCGGTGAAAATTAGCCAGGATGACTACTTTGGAATTTGATGTAATGATTTATAATTAAATTGGCAAAGTTGAAAAAATTTGGGACTGAATTAACATTTATACGATAGATTTAGAACTAATTGGGCATTTTCCCCCAAGTGACATGCCACCTTAGATTTCCCCAATAAAAACTTTGATTGGGAGCCTTGCTCCTCTTTTTAAAAATGATGTCTATGTAACAGGATGCAAGTAACACAAATTGTGTGAAGTAATTAAAACAATAGTGCAAACACTTAAAGAATAAATACAAAATGTCCTGTGCGAGTGTATTGTGGGTGCAACCGTTGAATAGAAATTACAATTAGGCAAAAAAGTTTACCATTTTAGAAGTCAATCAACTCCCAAATGAATAGTGACAAACATGACTTGTGTAATCAAATGAGGCTTATAGTGTCATTCAGCTGAATTTTCTTGGGAAATTTTGTGAGGCAACTTTAATGAAAGATCCACTTGTTAATCAAACTTCTGGAGATCGAGGTGTTGAAGTAGGACCCAGTCCTGGTCAGAATCAAATGAGTTTGGCTTAGTCTACACAGGTGGCAATTTATGAGTGTTTTATGTAAATCAGGAAAATTATCAAAAAAAAATCTTACATTAATAATACAGTGTCATAGAGATCTTAATTGTGCAAATTTAATTTTAAACATTTTGATAATTTATTAATGTAATCATTCTAGCCAATTTTGGACTGGAATTGTTAGCGTTAATGATGATGGTGGTGATATAGACAATTTTTGTAATTTTCTTCGGAATTTTTTTTTTGTTTTTTTTTCCTTCCTTTCCTTTCCTTTTTCTTTTCTTTCTTTGATTTACATAAAAAAAAAACATGTCATTAAATAAAACACGTGTTGTGATAAAACACGTGTGATTATGAGTTACAACGTTTTTTCAATGGATTATAAAAGTAGAGGCAATTCGAACTCAAATAAGAGGTTAGACCTAATTTTTTACCTAAGTTCCCACATTATGAAAAGTATACCTTTTTAAAATCTTCTAGTGGGGCCAGACTTTATTCAGGCCCATCATGTGTAAAATGGTGAGAATCCATGACTCATGAGGAACTAGGCCCATGAAGACTGCAAAAGTAAGTCAAGAACTTATAGATCAAAAAGAAGGAAGCTATGACTTAAAAAATTGAGGACACTATAGCACGACTAGATTCCCAATTGTCATTACTTTAATAATTGAGTTCAACAAGATTATAAGATTGAATAGCTTTGCACTAACAATAACATAATTAGACCTTTTGACGGATGGAATTCAAAAGGATGTGAAAAAGTTAAAAGGACTTCATGATCAAAACCCTCCACGTAATTAAGACATTCATTGGAAAAAGAAAAGAGAGAAGCGAACAGAAAGAAAATTTCGAGAAAATTGGGGCAAAGAAAAGATTAAGATGTTGATTTTGTTGTTTATCATGTGTTCATACATTCCCGAGTGTTTTAGGAAAATAGGACTGGTTGAACAAAAAAAAAGAGGAAGGACCGAACTCATGGGTCGCCCTACTTTTTAAATTTGATGTCTCTAACAATAATTTCAAGCTAGAAATTTCGCAAAATTTTAGGGTGCAAGTGCCCATGGAAATGCCACTCTTTGCAGTCATGACGATTGCCTTTTGAATATCTTCTTGATTCTCTCTAATCCCAACAATGTGATTTATGATTTTCACTGCAGAGCCAAATTCTCTATGAACGTTACAGAAACAATGCAATGTTTATAGTCTGGAGTCATGGCACCATAAATTATTATGGGAAGGTTTCACAGGAGAACTCATCTCACAATTATTTCCATCTTTTTGTACAACGATCAGGAAGTGAATATGCAAAATACATTATATCAGCTTTTCTTACCTTCTTTGAACCGAAATGTAAAGAATGTGTAGCTTTTGTTATGGAAAAGATAATAATACTGGTACTCTGTGAACTTTTATTGATGTGTAGTATCATACTTGAATTTTCAATCGATTCAATCAAATCACTTTTGACTAATGTGCAATATCATTTTAGAACTTTCAGTCGGTCCAATTAGACTCTTAATATGTTTCTATATGTTTTTTGTCATCCTTTTATTAATGAATTTAAAAGAAATATGGTAAGGACACCAATTTAATAAAGCTCATATTTGATTGAGAAAATTACGCAGATTCATGTGTGTCGTGTTGAATTGAAATCACAAAATCAGAATACATGTTCCTTCAGTTTGTGCACCATTCACTCGGCCAACTTTTTATTTTCTCAACACATGAGGATGATGACTTTGAACTTTGATCATTTCCACGGAACTTGCACCCTAAATTTTGTCTTTTGCAAATTAAAGACCCAACTTTGGTCAATCCTAATCTTAATAAGGTTGCTCACATGCCACTGAAGTAAATTTGATTTTTCAATGAGTTTGCAACACAATTTCGAATTTAATCCAACCATGTGTTTGTTCTCATGCCCATCAATTGTTTGAATGTACCTTGTTATAGCGGATTAACCCTTCTTTACAATACAACGCCGTGCTTTGGCATGCAATGTTTGCTTTTATGAAAAATGCCCTGGTCATGTTTTGGAGGAAATTGCACCAAAAATCTTCATCTTATATACGAATTATGATCAAGCAAAACTTTGAATTGCTGCAATATGGTCCTAGGATAATGGAAAAGTGCAGTAGAGTCATAAACCTCTTAGTTGGTGCAATTAGAGTCCTAAACCTATATCAAGAAGTACAATTTAAGGTTGTGGCTTAGGCTTCGAGTGCTATCTGAAAAAAGCTCGGCATTCTCCATGGGAAAAGATTTCACTTTTTGCAAAGGTTGATGACCTGATTGCATCAATCAAAGAAATTATGACTTAATCACATGTTTTGCAAAAGTTTAAGATTTTGGTGCAATTTTTCTGTGTTGTTGGTGTAGAGGGATTTCTTCTAGGTGGTGATTTATTTTTAAAGTATTGCACTTGAAATACCTTAAGATGTTTATATAGATTGGCTAGGAAAAGAAGAGCGGGGATACTTTTACCAAATAAGTTAATTTTCAACTCAAATAGGTCCTTGCGATCAAATTATAAATAAGTAGAGGGAATTTGCATGAAAAGTGAATATTTGCATGGGATTCAAAACAGATTTTGAGGCTTGTATTGTCATTCAGTTGAATCTTTACAGGATATTATACGAGTCTACCTTTCAAGTTCTTTTCTTTTAAATATTGTGAGAGTAAGAATTGGGCAAGAAGAAAATCACAAATTGATGGATGGTGTGCATCAGTCCGTGCGTTTGGAGATAAAGGGTGGCCCCTTCACCGCACATGATAAAGAAGACAGCCATTAACCATCTTTTTTGTCTTTTGGAAATTCTTTTCTGAGTTACTTTTTGCTTCCTTTTCCCTTTCTCACATAAATTGATAAAGAAGATAATAATTGACCTTTAGATTTTTACTTGCCACTCAGGGCAAGTAATGTGCCAATGAGATATTAACTAACCATGGCTATTGTATGAGTAATAGTTGGGCAAGAAGAAAATCACAAACTGATGGACGGTGTGCAATTGTCTGTGCATTTGGAGAGAATGGGTGGCCCCTTCACCGCACATGATGAGGAAAATAGACATTAACCATCTCTTCCGTCTTCTAGATTTCTTTTCCGAGATACCTTTTGATTCCTTTTCCCTTTTGCACACAAATTGATAAAGAAGATAAAAATTGACTGTTAGTTTTTTACTTGCCACTCGGGGCAAGTAACATGCATCATGGGAAGTAATTGAAACAATAATTTGAACACTTAGACAAATAATAAAATAATTATCATATGTGAAACCATTAAATGAAAATTACAAGTGGTCAAAAAGCTTAGTAATTTAGAAATCAATTAATTACCAAATAAGCAGTGACAACATGATTTATGCCCCATTCACTCAGCCAACCTTTTCTTTTCTCGACACATGAGGATGATGATTCTGAACTTTGGTCATTTCCATGGAACTTGCATGCTAAAATTTATCTTTTGCATATTAAAAAGCCAACTTTGGTCAATCCTCATCTTAATGAGGTTGCTCACATGCCACTGAAGTAAAATTTGATTTTTCAATGAGTTTGTAACGCAATTTTGAATTTAATCCAACCATGTGTTTGTTCTCATGCCCATCAATTGTTTGAATTTGATACCTTGCGGATTAACCCTTCCTTTCAACATAATGCCATGCTTTGGCATGCAATGTTTGCTTAATGAAAAATGCTGTGTTCATGTTTTGGAGGAAATTGCACCAAAAATCTTCATCTTAGGTACGGACTGTAATCAAGTTTCACCTCTCAATTGCTGCAATAAGATCCTATGAAGATAAAAATAAAATTAAGCATACTTGAGTCTTGTTGGTGTAATCAAGTCATAGACCTCTACTGTAAAGTGCAATAAAGTCCTAAACCTATATCAAGAAATGCAGTTTAATGTTGCCACATGGGCTTCGAGTTCTATGTGAGCAATTGTTGATTTTACTTTTGGAAAGGTTGATGACTTAATTGCGCCAATAAAAATTTACGACTTAATTGCATTATGTGCAAAGATTGATTTTTGGTGTACTTTTATTGTTAAGCTGGTGTTGAGGAATTTCTTCTAGGTGGTGGTTTATTTTTAGAAAATTGCACTTGAAATACCTTAAAGATTTCTATACAAATTGCTGGGAAAAGAGAAGGGTGGATGATTTTATTTTTTATTTTTTTGGTCGAAAATACGGTTAATATTCATTTATGTAGGCAGGTTTGAAGTGATTACATCAAAAGTATCGGCGAATAATAAATTGAACAAAGCTATCAGAGGGTTGGTTACCCAATTGCAAGGGAGGAGGTCCTCTCGTTGTGCTCTTGCAAGCCAGTCAGCAGGTTTGTTGGACTCTCTACAACAATGGGCCAAAGTCAGGCCCGTGAAGCCTTTTAATTTTTCTTTGATCCGGTCCACATACGGTGCCACTTCCCATCTTGTTTCTGTTGCATGAAGAACTGCTTGCACGAGCAACAAACAATTAGTCTGTACTTGTAAGCTTCTGTTAGATCTAGTGGAGAGGAAGTCTAGGGTTTCCAAGAGAGCGAGTGCTTCCGCTTGTTTCGTTGATGAAGACGCCACCATCTTGGAGAAGCCGTCGACCAAGCAACCCTGAGAATCTTGAACGATGCATGCGATGGCTCCCCTGCTCTCAGCCGCCTATCACGCCTTCATTCCGGACAAAGGAGGTATTGATGTTAATTTTTAGAGTATCTGAGGTGGGGGGTTGCCATCTTAGTGTGTGAGTGTCGCTTCTTCTCTCTGCTTTAGCGGTTCTGTTCCAGGTGGTGAAGTCTTCATGTAAAGCAATTGATTTAAATAGGGTTTGGTGCGGGTGCAGGGGATTATGTCCGAAAATGTACCAGTTCCGATCCTTCTAGATGCACCACACTATGGTGGCAATTAGGTCAAAGTTTTGTGCACTTCTTAGGTCTTCTTTCCTCATGCACAGCCATTCACTGAGTCATGCTAACCCAAGTCTTTCGATTTTGATTTGTATAGGGCTGGTTCTCCATATCTGAGTTGTCCAAGGGCAGAGCAACAAAGTATGTTCTATAGTTTCGGCTTCCTGTTTGCATATAGGGCATAATGGATCGTGTACGATTCTTCTCCTGTGCAAATTGTCCAGTGTATGTAGTGCGTTTTGGCATGCATTATAGAGAAATTGTTTAACTCTGGGTAGAGTCCCAGATTGCCAAATGTATTTCTAGAGATCTAGCTTTATTTGGTGAGAGGAAGTTGCAATGGTGGTGTGTGGGTTGGCTACTTGATTTTTTATGGCGAAGTAGCCACTTTTTAACTATCATTGGTGTACTAGTGGTGGTCTTGAACATGGGAACAAGTTCTTTGGATTATTTGCCGCAAGAAAGCATTGGTATATTCATCATGGTGCATAGGTTTTATCATTAATTATTATTATTATTATTATTATTATTATTATTATTATTATTATTATTATTATTATTATTATTATTATTTGGGGATGTACCTGTCTGATGCGTAAAATTACGGATCACATGATCGAGGGAAAGTATTCTGCTGACTATGCATGTAAGGTCTTAGGGTCCCAAGGCATTATGCGATATGTGTGTGGTGGCAGTCGCCAGAAATCGTAGTTGATGTGATCATATTTCTTGATGGGGTCAAAGAATGAATCTTGTAAAGTTGCCTAGATTATGTTGACCTTCTCGAGTTGGTTGTCATTTGGGCATGAAGATTTTTAAGAACTCTTCTTTGCCTTCAAATGTATGTGAGCATTTCTTCCCACTCAGAGTATAAATTAGAGTAGTGAGTTAAAAAAAAAAAAAATCGTGGCAAAAATTGTTGCTTGATAAATGCAATATGATCTTGGGAAGCACATGTTGTAAAGTGCTTCATATTGTTTGATGAATTTTGGGCATAAATGATTGGAGTTCCCTATTGATTAAAAAAATTAGTATATACAATTACTCATCCAAAGGGGTTATTGTGTATATTAATTCAGAAAATAGCATGAAGTTTAATTCCCATATTTAAAAGATGGGGATGTATAATTGAAAAATATTTATCTGCCCAAAGTGGATAAATGTTTTGAAAATTATATGTAATTCCCCTCTATATTGATATTATGGAAATATATTATTTAAATGATTTGTCTGCCCAAAGGGGATGGATCCTTGACAATTATATGTAATTCTCCTTATTGTTACTTTATAAACTTCATGCTGTGAAAAATAATGGTGCATTATACACTCTGCCTAAAGGGGAGTTTATAATGTACTAATTATTTTTGTTGAAAGACTTATTGCCCATAATCGATTTTATTGCATTATGTGTAACAAACAATTACTTTTGCTATAAATAACAACCATGCCACGGTTGAAATGTTAATTGGATCAAATATTATACTATTAAGGACTTGGTAAAAAAGGGAGACATTATGATTGAGAATATTATAACTGAGTCCACGTTGGCCGATCCTCTAACAAAAAGGCTTACGACCCATTTTTTTTAAAAGAACATGTAAAGAATATGGGTGTCTTAGATTCTTTTGATTTCTTTTGTTAGTGGGAGTTATATAATTTGTATTTCTGGATATTATAGTTATATGCAGACTGATAATGCTTTTATGATGTCTATTAAAGCATTTATTTTCAATGATTGTTGTTATTGATTATATTGTTATCATTTCTCCCGTTGACTGAGAAATGGAAGTATAAAATCGTATCTTTAAACAAATTTTAATTTAAAGATGACTGGATGTCACTAATTATGAGATCTTATGTTGGACTGTAACATAGTCGTGCAATTTCACGTTTTTTAGAAATTGCGTTAATGCAATTTCATGTCGTTGAGAAATTGCATTAAGGACTGATAAGAAATAGTGTATATTTTGATCACATATTGGCACTATTTCTTACTACACTACTAGGCCCATGATCCATGAAAATATAATATTTATTATATGTGATTATGGAAAGTCATGTGTTGCGGTATTTTCTTAACACATTGATCTCCATAGTCCTATACTAAGGTTATATAAGATTGGATTGCTTTTGAGATGTAGTTATTAGAATATTATTTTTTAAAGTTGTGGCAACATAAAACAAAATTTTTAGTTATTAACCCAATAGTGTTGTTTTCAATATAAAATCTTTTTCAAAATAAAATAAGTTAATTAATGTAGCTCAAGTGGGAGAATGTTGGAAATTTCCTATAATATGAGCTTACATTAATTAATTGATTTCTATTTTAAATAATTGGATTAATGGATATTCTAATATTTATTGAACTCTAAAGTGATCTGATTGAATTGGGTATTGTCTCTATTAATAACAGACCTAGTTGAGCAGCAAAGTATAGGCAATTGTGTTTAACTGAAGCCCGTAATGGGAAGGGCCCAGTTGACACGTTATTGATTAGGATTTGCTAGGTTCCCTCTCTAGCCTATAAAAGGGTAGGTTATACCTATTAGTTGCTTTAAATCTTATTGAAAGCTGCTATACTGAAATAGGTCATAGAGAGGAAGATTTGACATTCCGATAGATATTTGATTATTAGAGTGATCTATTTTTCTTCAAGTGAAGCAATGACTCATACATGTACGCTTTAATTCTGCTGTGTTTATTGATCTTGATGTTTTACAATCATATATGAATCCGTTTCTTCTTGATTGATTAGTTGTTTATGTGAATAATTTTCTACATCCAGCACATGCATGCATAACTTTGGTCAACTAGACATCTTATTCTATTCTGCTAACCATTTCAAAATGTTTTTACACTATTGATTTCAAAGGACACTAAGGCCTTTGAAAGGCAGTATAACCATACTGTTTGTTATGCTCGGGTTCATGTTCCTTGTTTTTGGCAGGATGCTTATCACAAGTATGTTGTTCCTTTACATGACTCTCAGTGTAATTGTTGGTTACTTTGTTGTTTGACTTTAGAGGACCATCCCCTTGTGATCACAAGGGATGGGTGTTGGTCGCATAGAATGCCGCATGCTTCTTTCCTGGTGTAGCCCTATTGATCTTGTCCCTTCTGATTTTCTCTTATGGGATTATCTCTTGCTAAATTTGACATGGTAAAACGAGATGTTAGTTTCATGCTCCATCGTTTTCTCTACTAATTTTCCCTGAATTGGTTCTAATTGGTAGAAGCACGTCCTTTTTTGGCCTTGCATTCGAGAAATTATGACTGTCTTTTGGTTTTTGTTCAAGTGTTTGCCTGTTTTGAGGTCAAAATTCGGATACACTTTCTTGGTTTTGTTGTTGACAAATTTGGATGCACCCAATAACCACCCATGGTGGCGGCGTAGTAGTTGGGTGCTGGTTCCTTTTGCGAGAGGTCTAGTGTTTGAATCCTTGCGTCGTCTGCCTTGTTGGAAAGGAACTCACGACTTACCCGGGAAGTAAGGGTGGTGGTGACTCTACTCCCTCAAGGGTTTACTCCAACCGTGAAGTGGCGCACAGAAGTTCCCTGGGTTACAAAAAAAAAATAAAAATTGAATGCACTCAATCAAATTGTGTTGAATCATGGAGTCTTTGAGTGGAAAGTTGGAGGAAGTGCATAGATATCTCTGGAGATGAAGGACAAGTAGCTTTTGCTTGAGCCTAAAATTGATGAGATGCTTCAAGCGTTGGTATCAGGGAAGTTCTCCATCGACTCTCGATTCCCCTCTAGTGAAGATCTCTTGTTGTCACAACATTCGACCATTCTGTTCGGGAATCCGTCACATCGTAGATACCATTGACAAATCAGGTAGATTTGCAATGGAATTTTTTTCCTTCTTATGATGTGGTGGGTCTTGAGAAGGATGATATGAGAGCTCAAGAAATTTAATATCATGAAGAAATGAGGTATGTTTATGCACTTTTGATACCTTGATACTCGATTCGCTCGTGTTTATTGAATTGTTAGAGAATTGTGTTACATGCATGGGCTGATATGTAGTGCTTTATTTATGGAGGCAATTTGGAGATACCAAATGGGTTTTTCGGGTGTCCGTTATTTGGTTCTAATGTGTTCTATTTGCTGTCCTTGGCCCTCATATATGTGTTCTATGGAATAGCATAAATGAGCCAAGAGAGTAGAATTGCATTGGTTTTCTATTTTGATGTATGTATTTCATCGAGGATGAAAATTTGATGATGCATAATTTCAATTAATTACCTCTTGGAATATTCTTGAAGTGGGTTTATGTATGAAGAGGACTTTGGAACTAATATGACTAGAATCATTGAGATTAAGAAGTATTTGACATTCATTTTCAAAATGAAAGATTTGGGTGAAACAGATACTATCTTAAGTATTAAAATTTTTTTAAAAAAATAGTGGGGGTTATTCTTTGAGCTAAAGTGATTACATGGAGAAGATGTTGCATAGATTTAAACATCTTGTTTTTAAATATATAAGTACTCCAGTTGATTCTTGGTGGAGAGTTTTTAATGTGAGTGCTATGGGTCTTTAATGTATGCGATACATTATACTAGACCTGATATTACTTTTTGTATATGCAAGTTGAGTAAATACTAATAATCCAAATATAGAACATGTGAGAGTTATCTTATTGTTCTATAATAATCCGGCTATATTAGAAGGATACGCTGATGCTACTTGGATTACAAGTGTAGTAGATGAAACTTCTTGATGGATTTTCACATTACGTGAATGTGTTGTTTCTTGGGTAAACAAGAAACAA
Source organism: Eucalyptus camaldulensis (assembly GCA_019915185.1). NCBI lineage: Eukaryota > Viridiplantae > Streptophyta > Magnoliopsida > Myrtales > Myrtaceae > Eucalyptus > Eucalyptus camaldulensis. Next base: position 21,434,101 of record JAHSVA010000005.1, read on the forward strand.
ATGTGCATAATTCACTCAACTATGAAATTTATATCATTGCTTAGTAGCAAATGGGAAAGAGGTTGATGGATTAGGAATTTGTTGTTGGATATCAAATTATGACCTAGTCCTACGCCTCTTATTTCATCAATTGTGATAGTTAGGCTACTTTGGCAATAGGTTATAATAGCACCTATAATGGTAAGTCTGGACATATTAGTCTAAGACATGAATATGTGAGACAATTAATTAAAGATGGTACCATGACAATTGTGTACGTGAGGTTAAGTAATAAACTTGTCGATCCTTTGACGAATGCTTTACCAAGAGACATGGTAATAATGACCTCATAAGAAACGGGATTGAAATCCTTTAATTAAAATCTCCAATAATGGTAACTCGGCATTTTTCTAGAACATCACTAGTTACAAGGTTTAATGGGTAAGAACAAGTTGTTGAATGTGATTGTTTGATACTGATGTAGCCCTGATATGAGAAGTCAGTATCGTCTGTTACATTTTGTAGGTTGAATTGAATTCTTAATGAAGTATAGTACAAATTTGTAATGTGTTAATAGTAATAAAAACACATAGTAGATACTTCACCTATATGAGCTTAGAAGTTGTGCCGTTTCTAATGAAAATTAGGGTTGTTTTCTAGAGAGCTCATGAAATAGGATTAAGCACAAGGCCAGCGAAGTAATATAGAGCTTTTCATTGAAACAAGAGGTTGATGTATGTGTGGTTTGTCCAGTTCTATCATATAAAAGTACAAGTTTAAAGCCGAGCTACTTGTCACTTTGATAAAGCTTTGAGATACTTGCATTAAGTAAAGGTTTAACTCGAAGAGACCTTTATGTATGTATATTAATCTCACAGAAATTTTGGCTGTATATTTCTAACGTTTTATTTTTTGTTTTTGTTTTATAAACAAAAGTGGGGGATTGTTGGTAGTTTGTTTATAAAACAAATGAATAGGTGCCTTGTCCCAAATTGAAAAGATGTGAGTGTGCATGTAGACGAGATTTGGCATTAACCGACGATCATTATTTTATTTATTTATTGAAAATTCAAATTTATTTCTATAAAAAAATTAATTATAAATCTTGTTAAAATAGTGTGACTGTTGATGAAAGTGATATCACATCTCAAAGTCCGACTTCATTGTTCTACTCAATTCGAAACCTTATTTTCCCAACACAAGCAACAAAGGAATGGCTTCTTCTCTTTCAATATTAGCTACCACTTGCTCAATGGCTGACAAAAGGGCTTACCCTATGACTGCTAGCTTTTACTTGCTTGAAGGAGATTGATCCGATCCATCGGGTTTGCCGTAAGCAAAAGAAGCAAGCCACCTTTGGTAGTGGTAGTAGCTTCAAAGGAATTAGTAGTATGTCTTAAGATGAAATAGTCAGGTGATTGACCTGTAACTAGACATACCATTCGAATTTGCACTTATTGGTAATCTATTGATTACAAAGACCGCTCCTTATAGGATATGGGAGTCAAAACCCATATTTGAAACTAAATCATCCCCACCCAAGTCTCCCTAAGAAGATGGGGATTCGAACCCCCATCTCCCCCTTCCCATATAGAAAGGATGATAATTGGGACAAACCCCAATGATTAAATAAACCTCTTTGCACTCTCTCATATTTGACCAATGCCAACACAGTAATTAAATTACGTAGTTAATTGCCTTGCATAATTTAAATTCCATGTCAACAACTCTTGTCAATTGGTGTTTATCATACTTGAATTTTCAGTTTGTTCATTTGTATCACTTTTGACCAATATGCAATGTCTTCGAGAACTTTCAATTGATCCAATTAGATTCCTAATATATTTGAACATATTTATTGCCGTCTTAGCATTAATTAATCTGAATGAACTATGCCATGGACACCAATTTAATACAGCTGAAGTTTGATGGAAATACATGGACTTCGTGCATGTCATGTTGACTTGATTTTGTAAAACTATAATACCATACCTTTAATACGTGCACTATTCAGCCAGAAAGCTTGTTCTTTTCTCGACACACACTAATCATCCGGACGACTTTCTTGAATAAGAATTTTAGGTTTTTGGTCCCAAGAAGAATAAGAATAATATGCTTTACCAAAAAAAAAAAAGAATAAGAATAATATGCATTGAAATGTTCTAGAAACTTTCTTTCGAAGCACAGTGAAAAATGCTCCCTCCTCCTTCATTTGACGTGATTTCGATCCAAAGTTTGCAGAAGGCTTGCGTTGACCGGGTCTAGGATGACAAAGTGTGCGATGGGGACACATGAACACGGAGACTGCCGAGGAAAATTTGTGGTCGTTTACTATTTGAGCCTCACTTTTGAATTTTTCTTCTTCCTTCTTTTTCGTTTTTTCATAAAGTTTGGTTAGAAAATAACGTCCGGTCGAATTCTCGTCATTGGAGAGTCTTATCAATAGATATTCTCTAAGATGCCCATCGATTATAAAAAGAAATGACACTTCTTGAAATGTTTTAAAAATCAAAGGTACGAATTTAAATGTGGAAAATGCATAACGATCGATTATTTGAATTTATGTGGGATCCATGTCTTTCTTGTGTGTCATTGATATATATTAATGTGTTAAGTAAAATTCAAAGAGACTAGCGATGCGAAACATTAGTTAAAACGACACATGTAGAGAGCAAATTGCTTAGGTTTGTTTGAGGTCACCTTTTATACTATAATTCTGTGAGCGGCAAGTTTAAATAGAAGTAGGGAAAATTTGATTTTTGAAAATTCAAAATCAAATAAAAGAAATTTAAATAGAAATATATGGTACAAGGCCGTAAATAATTGAAAGTGGGAGTAGGCCCTCCTGTCCTGTACTTTTATGGGTCGGAGACTGCAAGAATTATTGCTGAAGTCTTCAGCAGGTGTTTGGACTTCTAAAAGGAGGGTAAAGAAAGAAAGAAGAACCAAGTTAATGCCAATGTAAGATGACAGGATTTGGTTTAGAATTACCCATCTTTATTCCAGGGTTTCTCTGAATTTGAAAGTTGTCACTTAGTAGGTTTCCATATCAAAGTCAATCCAATTAAGTCCGTTTTTATGTAAGAGTTGAAGCCCCAAAGGGAGAATTGTGAAGTTTTTTAATAGGAGATTATAGTGGTTTTCCTTAGAGGTGGAAAATTCGTCCACTTGATTTTTTCAATTTAGAGTTCAAGTTCAAATTCCATAGATAATATGGAATTTATTGTTTATAATGGTAGACAAATCAAAATTAAGGATGAGTAAGAACTTGCCCTTGGGTGGGGAACAATATTTGGAAATGGCTGCTAATACCCTGTAGGCCAAGGAGGGATTTGCCTTGGTATTGTGTTTATATCATCATATTGAATGATCCTGACCGTTTGCTTTATGTCCATATAATGCATACAGCTTCGATTGCTAATTAGGTCGATTCGATGGCTCTATATTAATTAGCAGTAAGAACCATAAGATTGAATTACTTGGGATGCGTCATGGAACCACTCATTAATAGTTATGGAACTGCACCCAATTTCAAAACTAAGCTAATTGTCACTGTCCAAAGATGAGTATTAGCTATTTCCAATAGTAATAAGCACGGTAGATGATCTTTAGTATCACTGTCCTACAAGACACAAACATGCTGTTAGATAGACTTAAAGAATATGACCATGTCTAAATTTGTTAAGAAAATTCGGTTCATGTTCTTTTCGGATGAGACTATCAACTTTAAAATTTACTAAGTTCGAAGAACATTACATGGCGAAAAAGGGACACAGGTAAGCAGCTATAACTCTGGAAAGATTCATTAACTCTGCCGTCCTCGTTATTCTTAATAGCAAACATATGAAGAATAATATTCAACTAAAAGTTGATATAAAATAATGCAAGATAAATAAGTCATACGGGTAGATTCAGTCAAATTGACTCGACTTCAAAGTCTTGGAAGTACCTTCTTATGTTAACTAATGCTTCTTAATTGACGAGTACATGCAAAAAAACACACGATGCAAAGCCTACATCTTCGATGTAATGACTAATGCAGACTGCAAAAAGCAACACGGGATGGAAATTTATGTTAAGTGGAAAGTTACTTAAGTTTGTATTGGCCATTTGTCTTTGTTCAGTCGTAAGACATACCCTTGAAGATGCAAAAGCCATGGCTCTCTAGTATCCTCGAAAGCCTCACATCCATCTTTATGTTTCCGAAGTGTGAAATATGATGACTGATTTCAACACATATCCGCACTTAACTCCATTCACTTTTCCTTTTTCTTTTCCATTATAAAAAAAATGAGTATTTTCGATGTACGTGGAACTTTAGTACAATAAGAAAGACGGCAAGTTAAGTCGACGTTACAATATGAACAATTAATATGCTTATGTTTATTATAAAATATACAGACAGAAAAATAAAGAAGGGCTATATATTAGAATAGAATCGTAAGTGATTTCCAATAAAGCATATTTTCCTTAATCTCATACATTCTTGCCGTCAGACGTCAATCAGTCAAATTTTATTAATTTCTTCCCTTTTTTCCATCTTTTCGGAAATCCAAAAGGAAAAAATTATATGACTCCTCACTTGCCCATCCAAACAATTTCATGTGAACAGAAAACCTTACTGCAGCAATAAATGTTGACATACATATACATTGTAAACGAACCACCTAAAGGAAATGGCTGAAGTTGCTTAATAATGCATAACGAAGTAAATCAAACTCGTCGCTCAGAAGCTCAGTGATAATAATGAAATGGGTGAGTCCCCTGTGAAGAAGCCCTGCATCATTTTGGTCAAGATCAGATCGCCTAGCGTCACGGGGGCCAGCTCGGGGGGCGGGGCTGGCTGGCTGGACCATCAGCGCGTTGTAGCACGCCCCGAAGCTTGGAGCACCTCCCAATGACAGATTGCCCGTGCTGGGGCCGTACGACGACGTCTCCAAGAGCATCATCCCCTCCAGTGCGGCGGAAGTTTTGCCCAGGCGGGGGGTCACCAAAAAGGCAGTGATCCTGAAACAAGGAATGCATCTGATGATGATGACACATATGATCATTTGCAGGTATGTGACCATCATACATACAGCTCGATGATCTCCTCATGGCGTCTTCCTTCATCATGGCCAGCCTCGCCATGGCCGCTTCGAGCTTGTGCCTTGGAGAGGCCAACAGTTTCCTCGAGTCCTCTTGGCATGGTGGTCAGCCCTCTTGACACGGCCGACCATCCTATTGACACGGCCGACCATCCTCTTGATCATGTTTTGCTTGATGATAAGCTTGACCTTCTCAGGACTCTCAGGCCAGACCTTGGGTTCAGTGGCAATGGCGGACCTTGCAGGGCCCTAGATGATTGTACAGATGTTGACGCCGCACTAGGTGGATCATTCTCGGGCCTTCTTCATTAGACCCCTTTATCATCTTCTCGTGAGTGATCCTACCCACTTTCTTAGTGGAGATAAACTTTAAGTTAATTTGCGACAACCCATGTCTCAAAGTATTTGATTTTTCTAGTGTAAATCCCTGCAACAAAATAGAAAAGAAAAATTGAGCAGTAAAGATTAGAGAGAAAGTTCTTGCTAACAAAGAGACGAGAAATTAGAAAAGAAAATTATAACTCACTTAAAAAGATTATTATGTAATTTTCCTTGAAAGATACTATAATAGTCAATCTATGCCATCGCTTCAAAAAATTAATGGCGTCGTGTACTTAATTAAGAAGTTGATTATTCAAGGCTACTTAATTAATTTCTCTCCCTCTCTCATTTTCACACAGTTTTCTTTTTAACTTTCATGAGTAGAAAGGTTTGAGCTACATCTCTCTCCCCTCCCCTTTTTCTTTTTTCTTTTTTCTTTGGCTGAACTATTTCTTGCTTTCATCCTCTTCTGATGAGCTTTTCTTTTCCGATCTAGTTTAAATCTAGAAGTTTCTCCCTCCCGTTTGGGAAGGTTTTTATCCTGATCTACTTTAGATTTAGGTTTTTTGCAATCAGAGGAGCTTCGTGACGGTTTCACGATCATGTCATCGAATTTATGCACTTTAAACTTTGTTACTTTAAATGGTGATAATATTGAGGACATCAAATCTATGCACACACCATCAGAAGGCAAAGCTGTAGTAACAGATTGAAATCTTGGTGTGAGCTCATTACTGAGGATAGATTCGGTGATTGGCTGCCAATTTTGATATAAATTTATTATTTAAACATGCAATTCCTTACCTTAATTTGACAATTTATCTTCTTAAGGAGCTTGTTTTGTTTAGGATTTGTTTGGAATTTGTCTTGACTTGCAGTTGGACTACCTTTCTTTATTGATATCCGTGAAGATAAATGAAATGTTTCTTGTAAAAATATATATATTAATCTGATACCCGTCCCTCTCCCTCCTTAAACAACCGTATCACCTCTTTCCTGGCTTGTTTCCTTTCATCCTCCCTTTTATGGGTTGTTGCCCTAAAGAGAACATCGTCAACGGATGCACAGATTAGGACCACCTCAAGCCTCGATGACCCCATGCCTCGACTCGCCTCGCTTCCAACCACCACCATGAATCACGAACCAGGTCCGGCTGCGAATTGTGGCCTGAGCCCCAACTCAGCCACGAAACCGTCCCAAATCAACTCGAAATCACAGAGATTCACGCGCATGCAAACGAAACTAATAAGCCTAGATCTCACCACACCCACTCCCGCTGGAAAACACTTACTATGGACAAAATAGGGCGACTTAAACGCGGGTGAAGAGTGAACTAGGAGCCGGTCCGATGAATTAAGCAAGTAAAGCAACCCTTCCATATCAGTCGCGGACAAAATTGTATATCTTAATCAATTTTTCCTAAATTTAGCTTTTATGATTTCTTTTTTTGCCATAAATGAATCTCTGGCCTCCTCGCACCACAGGCACCTCCAAACATGTCTCCGACCCGTCCGTTCTCCAGGGCCTGGCGGCCAGTCTCTTGGCTCCTCGAACCCCAGGCACCTCCAAACAAGTCACCGACCCATCCGATCTCCGAGCTCCATCCAAACTCCAAATTTTGGCTAGAACTTTGAACCGCGAGTTTAATAGACGTTTGTCGAAAAGAGTTTGGAATGAAACCATCTTTGAGCATGTAAAATAAGATGGATTAACATACCAAGAAAAAAGAACCATCAAAATGTAAATTTAGAAAGAGTTAGGTTTAAAAAATCACACGTATATATAAACAGATAATGTAGACTTTCGACGAAATTTCTCACAGAACTTAAAGCTTGAATCTATCTTTTGAGTTTGCTCTGAAATTAAGATGGGCTTGGTTGGAGAACGAAGATTCTTACTTGATGAAGGAGGAGATTGGAAAGGAGGATTCATCTTCAAGCTTACTCATGGGCATGATATGCACAAGAGCAGGGTTTGTCGAAGATTACTTTGAACTGGATTCAAAGACCACTGCAGATATGATTGCGAAAGCAAGTCAAAGCAAATTCTTGCGAATGCAATACTCTACTGCTTATTGATATACACATATCTGTTAATTCAAGGCGATTGGGAGATCAAGATCCCGCGCCTTTTGTAAAGGCAACAAACCTGCAGACTGGCTAGCGAATGAGGGAAGCTCTGGTCAAATACACTGGCCAGAGATGTTAAGGGTTACCCTTTAAAACTATATTACACAGGTTGAGGCTTAAGGGTAGCCATAGTTAGGACAAACTTTTGGCTTCCGCATGCTCATCCAAATACGATATTGCAACAGCTGAATGAAGAGCCGCTCCAATGGGTAAAGCCTCCTCATCGACAAAGAAGTACGGCGAGTGCAGCACATGATGCGATTTCAGAGTCTCATTTTGTATCCCCACCACGAAAATCAAAGAAGCAGTCTTCTCGGCAAAGAAGCTGAAGTCCTCGGATCCCATTGTCACTGGCATAAGTTGCACTTTGCCTTCACCGAGCAGGATCTCTCCAACCTTTTTCGTGTGTTCATATAGGACTTCATCATTAGCCATCACAGGGTAAAGAGGCACTCCATCCTCTCCGAAGTCCACCACAGCTTTACATCTGTGAACAGCCGCTTGCATTTCTATCACCTGTAATCGTAACACAAAGTATTTGCAAGAATAAGAAAACTAACCACCTTGAAAGTAAAAGACTGGCCAATGAATTCATCGATTTACCTCTTTTATCCTCTTCTGAAGGGATAAGAGACCACTGGAACTCAAACTTCTAAAGGTTCCCGCAAATTTGACAGACTCAGGAATCACATTAGCGGTATGGCCTCCTTCAATGTACCCGACCGTCACCACCTGTCCATTTAATGTACGGAATTTCAAGATGATGCTAAAGCTAGACCATAACATGCAACAAGAAAAGACACACATAGTGCATCACTGGAGATTCCTTTAGTCAGATACACATTTTGCCAAGGAAGTTCATACACAATGATCTGTCGCATTTGGGCACTAAAGGAATAAGAAATTTCATGGAGAGGAATTTAGCATTCTATAATGATAGCTTCAAACGAGATTTAGGCCTTCTGTTTCCTTATTCTGAGAGCACAATGCATGGTTAACAAACAAAAAAAAGTACCTTCAGATGACAAGTTTGGCAGGGATATGAAATTGCTGCAGATATCATACTCTTGTATGATTGCAATCACATGCACATGCATAATCATATTCCTATCCAACCTTTAGAAGCTTAGGATAATGAATAAAACAGACAAGAAGGAAAGTACCTTTCCCTCAAGAGGATCGGTCTCTCTTGATACAATTTGCTGAAGACTGAGGATTGCAGATGAAGCTGCAACAATGGGGTCTATATTGTGATGTGGAAGTGCTGCGTGCCCGCCTTTCCCCTGAATAGTAGCCGAAAATACCCCAGCACCTGCAAGCATTGGGCCAGGCCTGGAAGATAGGAACCCTGTCGGCACAGTAGGCAAGACGTGGATGCTGAGGATTCCATCAAGGTCGTCAAGAACTCCATCTTGCAACATGTAATAAGCACCCGAGTAACCTTCTTCTCCAGGCTGGAATACAAGCTTTACAGTTCCCTTAAGAATTCAGGACCCAATAAAATTGCGTTAATTGTCTTGAAGGTGAAAAAAAGCCAGCCGCTTTAGCATCTAAGTTTGAGATGGTGAAGGGTGAGATGAGAAGCACCTTGATCGTATGTTCCCTCTCTTTGAGCAATTTAGCTGCCCCGAGGAGCATAGCCACATGGGTATCATGGCCGCAGGCATGCATTTTCCCATCAATCTTGCTTTTGTGCTCCCACTCCACTAGTTCCTTTATGTGATCATCAATGCACATTATAAAGATAGCAAGGAACCGAAACAAGAACTACTCTGCATTTACTCATGGTTCACATGGAATTTCAAAGCACCCTCCTTCAAATTACTAAATGTCGGCAAATACCCGCCTCTACTCTAGGCTTACCCGTGATTTTTACAGGTAGATCAATCACATTAGCCACACGTATATACCCGAAACCCATAGCCCTGTTTCTACTATCAGACATCTACGATTAATTACTTTTACTCAAGCACTTGCCCACAGTTGACAGGCATTCGCTATTTCTGTCAAAGAACAAAACACTTCACCTCCGTTTTCTGCATAACCTAAATCCCATTACACTGACAGAAACTTCTAGGGCTTCTGAACAATGTGACGTGAAATCCAAAAATCCCAGTGCTCTATGCTATTAAAGATTGATCACCTGCAATGGTAGAGCATCCATGTCGGCTCTGAGAGCGTACACCGGCTTCTCTCCGGACCCCATGAAAGCGACGACGCCAGTCTTGGCGACGGGCCACTTGTACTTGATCCCAAGCGAATCGAGCTCGTCCCTAATGAGCTGGCTCGTCCGGTGCTCTTCGAACCCGAGCTCCGGGTACTCGTGGATCCTCCTCCTGATGTCCCGCATCCACCGGAAGAACTCCGGGTCCTTGGCCGATTCCAGCAAGTCTTGGGTCAAAGGCCTGAGCTGGGGCTCGGATTTGAGCTCCGCAGCGCACGACCCACAGACGCGGAAGAGAGAGAGCGACAACAGCAGCAAGTGAGCGAGCCCCATATGGAAGAAGAATGGCTCTGGAACTCAAACGCGATTCGAAGTTTAAAAAACTGAAAGCCGGGTGGGCGATGAAACAGAGTGGAAATTGAGGTTGACGTTTTGGTTTCAGCAAAGATACGTGGGAGTTTGTCGGCCTGCTTTGTCCTTTTGGAGCAGACAAGTGGGCAAAGAAATTGAGAGGATGTCATTCTATAATCGGAGGAAATGCGCTTCCAGAGCGGACAGGAGAGAGACAGGAGGGACTTCTAGAATTGCGCTTCACGTTCTGAGAAATTATTGCTGTTGCCGGTCAGTATTATAAGTTTAACAAGCTAAAATATTTTTATAATTTAAAATATTTTTGTGTCTTTTTTAATGACTATCTAATATTTTTGAAAAATTAATTTGAAGTTTGATTAGATTCGATTTTGTTTCATGAATTGAGTATTGATAATTAATATTATAAGTTTTTTGGATCTTCGCTTTGCTAAAATCGATATACCCAAATCTCTTGAAATGTTCTCATAATGAATGTTGAACAATGAGTTAATTTTCAACCATCAAAATCAAATTATATGTTTATAGAAACAAGATCGGTTAACAATTTTTTTTTTTTTTTTTTTTTTTATAATTTGGGTTCTTAGAGAAAAATTTTCAATCGCTATCCTCATTGGTACCGCCACATTTGAAATGAAATGAAATTGTTTTTATTTTATTTTGTATAAGTTAAAAAACAAAGAGAGAAAAAATTGTTGATTGCGACGTGTCAATATCACTGGATGATGTGACGAGCATGAACAATTACTTTAAAGATTTGGTATGGTGGAATTGATTTATTATTCAGCATTATCCATAGTTTTAATTTTAAATGAATTTTTGGAGTTTATTTAATTGTTTGGACATACATAAGTACTTACAACCTATGAAGCATGGACACTTTCTAGAACCTTTTGTGTTGTGTCGGACACATGTCGAAGTGTCCCACACGCTCCGACATGTTGGGACAAGCTTAAACATGTGGTCAATATGTGTTGGATTTCTCTTCTCGATACGCTTCGACTCGCGTGTACAGAATTGTAAGAGGTTGGGTTTCTAGAGTGAGTCTGCAAACGTGAAATGAGAGTGAATTGTTATAGAAGGCGATGGAGGGTAGAGACAAGGGCGAGTGAGAGGAAGTGAGGCTGTGGAGGTGAGGCCGTGACGGTAAGAGAGGGCTGGAGGAAGAGAGAATGAGGCAATTGAGAGGGCTGTGAGTATGATGCCGCGATGGAGGGTTGGAGACAAGACTACGATTGCAAAGGAGGGAGGGCCAGAGGCAAGGCAGTGAACGACTGTGATGAGGCGACCGAGAAAGAGTATAGATTGAGAGGAAGAAGATCGTGCAATGAGGAGGGGGGACAGGCCAGCATTTTTTGGGGGTTTCCAAGGTTGCTTTTTTTGCTTTAGGAAGAAGAGAAGAAAAAAAGATAAAGAATGGGGACGCCATGCAAGGAGGAGGAGCCTAGAAGGAGGAGGCAGTAACGGTTTAGGTTTTTAAGGAAGGGCAGAAAAAAAAAAATGAGGGTGCCGTGGAGGAGGAGCCTAGGAGGCGGAGATAGCTAGGGTTTGGGTTTTCAAAGAAGGGTAGAAAAAAAATAAAAAAATTGGGTAGTGTGCAAGGAAGAGGAGCCTAGGAGGAAGAGTAGGCAACTTGGGTTTGGGTTTTCAAGAAGGAGTAGGGAAAAAAAATTAAAAAAGATGATGCCGTGAAGAGTAGAAAAACATTAAAATGGGGATGTTGGTCCAATTTGGCATAATTTATCTTTTCTTTTTTGTTTTTCTTTTGGAAGGGGAGGGTGATTTCAAAAAAAAAGATGAATAATATTGAATAAAAATAAATTCTTATCACCGTAAAAGATCATAAATTTATTTAAATAAGTTGATTATACTCTTTATTTTTGAAATAATCATATGTATATATAAAAATATTTATTTATTATATAACATATCGGAATTCTTTATTTTTTAAAAAATGACATGTCGACGTGTCATGTCGTGTCATATCGCATGTTGTGTTCAATGTCAATACTACATAGCTTACAACTATTTTTAATCTGTTTATGAAACCTAAAATAATACTTTTTCCATTTCCAATATTTGATTAGAAAAGAAAGTCTCGTTACTTCTTTAAAAAATAGAAAGAAAATTGAAAATTGCTTCGTACTTCCTCTTTTCCCTCCATTTTCCATTGCAATAAAAACGGGGATCTTCTCTCTCCTCCAACGTTTCAAATTCTCTCTTCTTCGGTAACAAAATCGCCTCCTCCTTCTCGCTCGCTTATTCCGTTCAATCTTTCGAATCTCCTCTGCATTTCCGCAGGGACTCGTTGAATTCCTGGGCTCGATTTGGCCTTCTGTTCGGCAGTGCCAGGTCGAAGATAGAGCCAAGATCACCGTCTGCGCGCAGTTAGGCCTTTCAGCTCAAAAGAGAGGCACGATCATGGCAATTCCATCTGCGTCGAGCGGATCGACGACGAAGCCTTCAATCTCAAGGTGCTTTGACGAAGCCCTTTTTTTTTTTTTTTTTTCTACTTCTGCAGTTATACTTTGGAAACTTCAGTCCGATGAGGCTGTTTACCGTACTGGAAGAAACGGTAGTTGCGGTTAATTAAGTAAATTCTCGCCGATTACATCGGGTTGTAGAATTTGTACTTTCGAGTGAGGCTTTGTGAACTCTCCTCTCGTATTGGCTGAGATCGTGCTGGTTTCGATGAATTAAGCTGCGGTTATCTCAACGTCGATGGTTTGTTAGGATGAAAAAGGGAGGAGAGATGAAGCTCAGCTTCGATGAGGTGTTCTACGACGACTCGAAGCAAGATGATGTCTACCCGTTTCTTGCTCATCCTATTGTTCGAGGTATATCTAGCATCGCCGCAGCACCTGATAGATGTGATGTCTGCAATGATGTCTACTCATTGATCCCAGCATTAGGTGCTTGTGTGGGTTCATGAGACTAATCGAGTATTTTCATGCGAATCCACTTCTTGCTCATCCTTTGATTGATGATTGAGATAAATCAATTATTTTTATCCCAATCCAGTGCTTGTAATGTTAGCACAGCATGCACTATCTAGTTTACTTCCAGGTGTATTAGAATTTTAGTTTATGCGTTGCTTTTAAATGTAACGGATGTGGTAAATGCGATAAATGAGACGATCATTACCTATGGACAGGTCTTTACCTTGATTTATTACTTGACCAAAGTAGATTTATTATAAGGTAGAGTGGCATGATCATATGCATACATGTTTAAATGGGAAGGAGAGGATGCCGATAGGTTAAGTAGCATCGACACCAATACGCGTTACACGACATAATATGATGCGCGTCGACATGTCATTTCTAAAAAAATAGAGAATTCCAATACGTTGGGGCACATTATATATTAAATATATATTTTTATAATATATACATGATAAATTATCATTTTTATGATTATTTAAATTAAATTGATTTGATTCAAATCTACAAATAAATACATCATAAAAAAGAGCCTAGAATAAATTTACATTAAAAATATTAATCCACCATTTGTTAATATCATTCAATATTTCAATTTAATAAATTTAATTATATTTTATTCCAATAATCCATAAAACTTGGAGAAAAAAAAAAAACGAACAATCTACATTCCATTATTAAATTTAACATTTAACAAGAAGTCAAGAAAACAAAAAACAATCCACTTTTCACCATCAAAAGATAAGGTTTCCTTTCTCCCATATATATATATATATATATATATATATTTCGACTCTTATTTATTGAAATTTTTTAATATTGACCCTATATGTGTTAGAATCGCGCATTGGGATTCAAGACTCTCGCGTCACTGGCTTGTCAGGAGAGTTGATTACTTGTTGAATGTCCGATACCTATTGACCACGTGTTGGGATGTGTCGGTGCGTGTCAAAGCAAGCGAGAGTGTGTCAGGACATGTTGATGTGTGTCGGGGCATGTTAGATAGGTGTCGGACAAGTGTCGGGGTATTTGACACCGACATAGACTCTCCTGAAGAGGGTCTATGCTTCCTAGTTGATAGGTGTTGTGTTCTAAATGAATGGAGTAAAAGTAATCCTATCATTACTGCCTCTGTTTGCTTGATCAAGTTGAAAAGGGTATATGGATCTGAAGTTGCCCTATGTTGTTTGTTCTATTCCAAGAAATTCACTTCGGAATTCTTTCAAAGTTTTCTAGTGTGGCATTTCGCGTCGGATCTCTATGTAGAGGAATTCCCTCTCCTTGTTCTAGCTAGATGTTACAACCATAGTTCAAGTCGCAGAAGTAGAATTGCGTTTATGATACTTTACGTAACTTATCTTATTGATATGTTAAATAAATTATACTGATCATTTTCTATTTCCTAACAACAAACTCCATTTTCTCTGGAGCAGACTGGAGCTGGAAAGACATATAGCATGGAGGTGTTCAGTCCACCCACAAAAGAAGCATTAATAGATGGCTATTGATATATGCCAGTTCGGTAACAATATTTATGAATCAGGGACCAAGCATCCTCGAATGTGATGATACCAAGAAAGGTCTCCTTGCAAGAGTGGTGGATGGAATTTTCAGAGAAATCACTTCTGCTGATTCAATTAAGTATACAATCAAATTGTCCATGGTACGCCCACACGAGCTGGTGCTTCACTCAATTATTGATGTATTGCTTTATTTTTTTACGTTTTCCAACTTTTTCAGGTAGAGATCTCCACGGAGAAAGTAAGGTATAGATTACCATGACTGCATTTGAAGACGTTCATGTTGAGATGACGGCTTTTCTTTGTTTTAATTATTGCATGCTGTATGTCATTCTCCTGAATCTCATCCATTAATCCCAGTAAGTTTCATAAATAAAACCTCATGGACATAATTTATATTCCTTTTTCCAGGGACCTTTTAGATCTTTCAAAGGACAACATACAAATTAAAGAGACCAAATCACAAGGAATATCCTTACCTGAAGTTACAGAGGTGATGATTTTTACCAGCTCAGCAGCTGCTTTCAATCCAGTAACCTGCAGAGAATGCATCTTAAGATGCTTATGTGCCTCACACACATTCACAAATTTTTTCTGAGACAAAGATGTTATTTTGCTCTTTAGACTCAAATGGTATTTCTGACAATACCACAAGTGGAACAACAAGAAATTGGTTTGCTGCTCGACTAACATATATCTAACTATCCTTTGTTGTATATACAAAACTGGATTGCTTATTGGGTTAAATCCGTCTGTACTTACATATCATCTTATGCTTTCCTTCTGTGAGATCCCCTTGATATTTTCTCCCTTCCCTCCAGATGTCTCTCTCAGACATTGCTGAAGCATTACAAAGTTTATCTGTAAGATACAAGCTCTTTTTCATTTGACTGTATTCCCATCTTCCCTAGGTTGATATTCTAGCTCCATCCTCTGAAATCCAGAGTGGTATATACAACAGAGTAGTTGGAGAGACCCGCATCCTTTTTCCTTTCTGTTTTGGCTTGTACTTGTTCTTCATCTTGCATAGCCATATCACAACTTTCTTTAAAATATCTGCCACCTTCCCTAATTATGCATCCTGTTTCAAACTTAAGCTGAAACAGAAATGAATGTGGGCAGCAGCAGAAGGAATTGTATTTACATATTCTCGGTGCATCAAGAATCACCCATACAGAAGAGGGATGGTTGGTCTCTTATGCGATTGCAATTTATTGGTAATTTTTTCCTTTCTCATACAAAACTTCATGGCTTGAGCGTGGCGAGAACATTTGCAAAGCTATTTCTCGTGGACCTGGCTGGTTCTGAGAAAGTTGGGAACACGGGAGCGGAGGGCAGGGTTCTTGAAGCTAAAACCATCAATAAGTCCCTGTCAGCACTTCGAAATGTAGTACATGCCCTTGACATGTGGTGGGAGTGGAAAAGGAAATCATATTCCGTATCGCAACTCCAAACTTACTCAGATATTGCAAGATTCTCTTGTCAGACTGCCACACATTAGCCCTTCTATTATCCTGCTAGCATGTAATTCAGAACATAAACAATGTGGTAGTCTCACAGGGAGGGAGCTCTCAAATGGCATTACTATGTTGTTGTTCACCCAGTCCTGGAAATGCGTCAGAAATGCTATCAACCGTCAGGTTTGGTGCCAGGTATGGAAGTTAGAAGTCAAACTCATACAGGGCAGGATGTGTTCTTATTCTGATGGACATGTTCATTAGGAAAACAAAGAGAAAAGGAGAAAGTTTTGAAGTCAGGAAGTTCCAGCTTTCTCTATCTGTGAAAAATGCGTGCAGAGGAGATACGTAAAATGAGAAAAATCATCTATGAGTTCCGAGGTGTATCTACCAGAAGCAATCTATGCTTGCGTAGATTAGTTTCTTTTTCATTCAACTAGTTGAATCGGACGCATGAATGCAATATCTACAAGTAATAGAATTTACGCCGTGTGTATTAACTTCTGATTTTTCAACCATGTATCCCGTCTCAGATGATGTGTGCCGTGCAGGTCTGTGAATGCCACACGTGCTTGTCTTATTCCCATTTCTCCATCACTTGTCCAGGGCAAAGCAGATAAACAAGCGAAGACACTTGAAACATCCTCGCCATCCGAAGATGAACCATGTGACAAAGATGTCGAAAAGGATAAGGTTTACCTACCTTTCATAGGAATCAATTTGATCAATCTAATTCACCCTCTCACATTCAACATTTGCAGTCAAGGGAGAGCATGGATGCTGAAGCTGTCAAGTTGCTTCAGGATTTGTTCACATGGGAGGGAAGAGCAGTCGATCCTAATTTTCTTGAGGACTTGGAATTTGATTGGGGGGAGGTTGCTGCAACAACCAATATTCCATTCCGACAAGCCATGGAGGAGCTTGCCCCTGCTGTCGTGCTGGTTAGTCAAGACTCTATAGTTGTGCTCATCAGCTTATTTTACATTTTTCTTTGACCACGTGATGATTTTACACCATTTTACAGCGAGAGAAAGTCTGATGTGGTGACTGAGAATCGAGTTACCGACTTATTTTAAAACTGAAGTCTTGGTGGGAGTTTTCTGTACTTAATGGAAATAATCAACTGCCAAAATTTCATCTACTTTCCGCATCACATAACAAACTTGACACTCTTTCAGCGGTTACTTAGAATGATATTTCTGGCTCTTTTGACAACTTAAAGATCAGAACAAAGTTCTCGAGGCGATGCCGGCAGTTGCAATGAGGATGATTTCATCTCAAGGCAAGGCGAAAGATCTCAGCTTTACGTGCTCGGTATTAGAGTCTCTAAAGCCCTCCATCGCTTGGGTTGCGTCGTTGCCCCTGGTCAAGCTGTTGACAGAGCTGTGTCCTTATTCCAGGTTGCTGGTTTACAAAGTGAAAAGGTTTCATATAAGAACTACTCCATCAGAACTCCCAATTTTTGAAAGTGATCTCTACTAATTCTCTCCACTACTTGTTTTGATGCGATCGTGTTAATCTATATTGGAACTGAATTGTTAGGGATGTGTCAGGCATTAGCTCATGTGGTTGTGCCACGTGGCTGGTATGGAGCTTGAACTCTGGGTAGTTCAGGGATGCAAATTTCCAAAAATCATAACTATTTTTAGATGTGGCATCCTTTTTTAAACTTAAAAATTACGTTTTAAATTACTCTGAATTTGAATGTGAAATATTGAAAGAAGATAAAATCAAAGTTCCATTAATAGTAAAGCGTGATATTGTGATATTTGAATTCGTATTGTGGGAATATGAAAAGAAAAGCATGAGATGCAAGTGAAGAGTACGATCAGTGGTCAAATCCTTAAACCCTGCAGTTGTGGTCTGAAGGAAACATTCTTAAACTCTGCAGTTTTGGTCTGCACGTATCATACAAATGCATAGCAAAGGTACGATCAGTGCTTTTCAATCTCCAAGGTCAGATCCTTCTGAGGCACTTAGGGCGCGTTTGGTAACGTTTCTGTTTAAAAATTGTTCCAGGGAACAGAAATAAAAAAAAAGTGTTTCTGTTCCGGGGAACAATTTTTGACCAGAAACACGCGTTTGGTAAACTTGTTCCGGGAACAATTCTTTTTTTGTTTCTTTTAATTTTTTAATATTTTTATTTTATTTTTATTTTTTTTCCTTTCTTTTTTCTTTTTTACTTCTTTTGGCCGGTCGCCGGCCTTCGGCGACCGGCCGACGGGGACCGACAGCCTCGCCCAGCCACGGCGAGGCTCGCCGGCCCTCGGCGAGGCTCGGCGTCGCCGGGCCACGGCGAGGTCGGCGTCACCTGGCGGTGGCCCGGCGAGCCTCGCCCAGCTACGACGAGGCTCGGCCTCGCCGGGGGCCGGCGAGCCTCACCGTGGCTGGGCGAGGCCACCGGCCCTCGCCGGCTATGGCCAAGGCCGGCGACTGGCCAAAGAAAAAAGAAAGAAAAAAGAAGAAGAAAAAGAGAAGAAAAAAAAATGTTTCAAAAATGTTTCTAGATTTTGTTTCAGAAACAAGAAACAACTTTTTTTTTGTTTCTTGTTTCTGTTCCAAATGTGTTTCTGGGAACAAAAAAATAGTTTTGGAACAAAAATGCACACAAACGCGTTTCAGTTCCTTTTTTGTTCCTAAGAACAAAAAAACATAAATTTTTGTTCCTGGGAACAGAAATAGGTGGCAGCCAAACGCACCCTTAGTTGACCTGCACAGTTTCGTTCTTCCGCTGCGAAAGGGGAACCTTGCTTCAAAGACTTGTCGAGAGCTTGAGCAAAAGCTTTACTTAATGTCCCTCATTTGCTTACATACATAAATGGCACAGCCATGTGACATGGCCCACGGACGAGCATGATCCAAGACGTCCAAATTGGTGGGGCCGTGTCCGACCCAAGGGCCAGCCCATCAGCTGCCTAGGAATTGATCCACGAGCGACCCATGAACCATGCGAGGTGGGCCATGCGCAATTCAGGGACAAGCCCGTGACCGTCCACCTACTTGTTTCAGGTGGCCCTGCCCTTGCTTCCGACACATGCCCCTTGGGCCTTCCTTAGGCCTAGGGCCATCAAGTAGCCTACATGTTCAAACTTGTAATGATGGTATAGATTCAACTATCACCATTGAATCAGAGAGGGGATCAACGGCTGAAATTGGACTCGTCTATGCATAGATAAGGGACCCTCTCCCTTCAGCTGTACACACTAGTTCAAAGCAATACAACCAAGCTTCACTCCCGTATTTCGTTCTTGTGAGCTGAGTGTGTGTAAGGCTGACTTGGGATTGAAAATTGGCTGCACGGGTGTGTGATTATTCGCAAACAACTGACCCGTGACACATGTATATTGCTTGAGAAACTGACCCTATTGCACTTTCTCCACATTACTGGACACCTCTTAATACAAAAGAATCGCATCAAACTGTATCCACTAGACTATGCAGAAACTGTGCGGGAACACTATTGTACGTAGAATCTGGAGATAAATCAGACCTCTCGAATCGGAAATGCCTCTGCGTACAAAAAAGAAAAATTGCATTTTCATGTGCAAGAATAAGCACTATTATTTCCCTTACCGAAAAAAATAAGCACTATTATTTAAGAGGCTGCCACCAGAAACATCACGATTCAGCTTTTGTAAATTCACTTGGCAAGTTACGTAGCCAGAAAGAAAACAGCATGGTCTTTGGCATCATATATACAGCACAAATGCACAAACCGTTGCACTTCTAAGGCTCCGGAAGAATGAACTGTAAAATTTACCCATATGCGCAAACTTAGCGGCACACAATGTCCTCCTGGTTAGAGAATTGGAGTTTACAAAGCTTCAGTGTAGCAAAATTCTCCACTCTCAGGTAAGTAGTGATACTGACATAGTCCTGGGGGATAGAACTGTTGACTGCAGTGCCTGGGCACTTGTTAACGATATGGTCCCTGATGCAATCACTCGAAGGCCTCGAGCAGGAATGATAGAAATAACTTCCACAGAAGGCCTTGGAGTGCCAATAACAATGATATTGCCAATATGAACTCCTCGAGGAAGAGATTCAGAATGCTTCATATCTCTTCCGCTGACAAAGGAACAGGGCTGTTCTTGTTCAAATTAATTCTGGGGTACAAGAATGCAGGAAATTTCACTTTGGAATCTCAGATGGTGCACGTCAAATGTTTCATATTGATATGTAGAAAGGACTTTAATCCCTGGAATTATTAGAAGGCAAGGATTAGAAGTGGAAATCAACCAAATGATGTCCCACTGTACTTATACTGATACCAATATTACAGGGAGACCAAGTTGCACATATCAGTGAGGATGAAGGAATGCCTTCTAAGGGCGGCCTTGGTTGGCAAACAGTGCCTCACTGCATTCCGGTGTATCTGGATTAGCCAACCATCGCTTACAAGGCCAGAGGCCAAAGTAGAGACATCAGGCTGGAAAACGATTGCATTCACATCTGTAAAGCTTAGTCCAACGGATAATACCCTTGTTTCCTCAACAAATGATGGTACAAAAAAAGAATGATAAGAGCGTCACTTTCATCTTCATCGTCCAAATACCAGTTATGCCTTGATAAATGGAAGCAGTTTTCTACAGCTTCTCAACATTGATGCCTCTTCAAATGATTCTGAGTGATCCTTGGGGGGCCACTCCACAACAAACGTATGATCTTGTTTTTCATCTTGAAAATCTGCTAGTGACATGTCCAAGATAGGACAATTACTCTGGATAGGATTTGTATATATTAGCTTTCCAATTTCAAATTTCAGGTTCTTCCCATCTCCCATGTCAACAATTGTAGCCAAGAATCCTGCCTTCTAGCCACAGAAGAGCCTTGCATGGTACATCTCTATATAGACATTCAGATAAATTAAGACCATTAAAATCAGATGAAACTTCAACTATGAAAAGTTCTCCTTTATCTACACAAAATATCGTCCTTCGATTTCTGGAGTTTCCAAGTTGCCAACTCCATGAGCGGACATATCTGGAGCTTGATTTTGCATTGCAGTCGTCATCCATACACACGGGATCATGATCCCTCAGCTGCAAGAAAGCACAGGCATTCGTCCATCATCCATGCTGAAGTGATGTGCACTACATGTTTCTTACACTGCATCAATCTCCTCCATTGAAGGAGGTAAAGAATTCAAACTTGTCCTATAAACACAAGGGGGATTACAAACATCTTGAAGATCCATTAAGAGAACATCACCAAGCGTCATCGAAAAGGCAAATCCATGAAGATGAGGAAGTTCAATGAGGTTATGTGCTATCGGTCCAACTTCAACGTATTGAGACATAAAATGCACGCCGTGCTCTCTAATCTTTCCATGGCGTGGCTGAATGCAACATCTCACTCGCTGGGCCACAAAAGAATTTCTAAGGAAAGAAAATAATAAAAACAAATTGTGAATAAATAATATATTTGAAAGATATATATTGAAGTGATAATCAGCAATAATATGTATACATTTGAAAGATCTGTACCAAAGCGATGATCCACAGTCATGTGTATCGAGCATTGTTTTGAATGACAGTATTAAAATAGACTTTAAATGTTGAAGAATGGGATTTGAAAAGATAGAGATCAAAGAGAAAAGTGCCAAACTAGTTGAGGGAAAATAAAAAGAAGGGTTAATACCTTGAAAAACCCAAAACTAGTATACCTGTGACAAATTTACCGAAAACTATTTTTTTAATCATAAAAAACCCAAACTAGTACACCTATGACAAATTTATCTAAACTAACTATAAAAAACCTAAAACTGGTACATTTATGACTAATTTACCTCAAATTAATTTATTCGGTCGCAAAAAACCCAAAACTGGTAAATTTGTGACAAATATACCTTATGCTAAATTGGATTAATACTAAAAAAAAAAAATCACAAAAATTGTACACTGTAATAAATAGAGCATAAAATCTCAAATTGGTATATCCGTTAGTTGTTACGTGTCATTTAACTTAATAATTTAACAGTAAAATTTAACGAAAACTTATAAAGGGTAAATTTGTCACAAATGTATTAGTTTTGGGTAAATTTGTCAAATGTATACCAGTTTGAAGTTTTTAGTGGTAAAAAAAATAGTTTGAGGTAAATTTGTCATAAATATACTAATTTGAGGTTTTTCAAGATATTAACCCAAAGAGAGAAAGAGAAGAGGCCAAGTCGGCCCTCAAAGAAGGCATGGGTGCTTACATTTAGACGTGGGCCCCCAAACGTGTCAAATAGCACGTCGGTCTGAGGCGGGCCCCACCAAATCAGGAGAGGCCGGAATTCTGTTCTCGCTTCTCTCTTCCTGAGCCTCCATTCTTTTTTTTATTTTTATTTTTATTTTTATTTCGTGGGATGGGAAGATGGCGCACGCTTTTCTGCTGATATGAGTTGCGGCAGGAAGCTGCGACTGTGAGGACGACAGCGGAAGGACGGTGCAGAAGGTGGGCCGTTCGGTGCGCGTGCTGGTGGGATGAGGCCACCGCCTGTTTCGTGTGACTCTCTGCGTTTCCCGTCGACGACTTCGTACTCGTCTTTTCTTATTTAGAAGAAAGCATGGGTCTAGGATGGAATTGGAAACTGGACTGAACCGGCCATAGAAACCGGTCCAGTTCCAAGTTTTCATGATAACGGGTCTGGTTTATAGCTCCCAAAAAAAGTGGAACCAGTACTATGTGGTTTGGTTCCCGATGGGAATTGATTTGGGAATCGGAATCTGAAAAACTAAACAAAGAACTGAAAAATCAGACCAGGACTTGAGATTTTATATTTTAAGTGATGTATATATCTTTTTAATATTGTAATTCCTTTATGTATCTGATGAGGAGATTTAAGTGGAACTAATATATATGGCGAAGTTTTTTAATTATTATTTTAGTTTTATTTAATAGTGATTTTAATTTAAAATTATTATTAAGCGATTAACTATGTTTGTTGTTTGTCTTGATTTCAGGTGATTAGAATTCAGAGCGATTTTTTTATGAATGATTGAGAACTAAAGTTCTACAACTTAGATTTTATGTTACATGTTTTGAACGGTTTCTTGTTTATTTTATTTCATGTGTTCTTCTTTTATGGATTGTTGCTATTGACAAATGAGAAATTTTGTTATTGTGTCCACTTTCATTTTGTGAACTAAAAACGAAATAAAAAGAAGGAAGAGCAAATGAAACAAAAAGAAAAAAAGAAAAGAACTTAGCCAATTTCCTAGTAGATCCCGAAACCAATTAATAAGGTAGATTTCAACAGATTAGATTTCACATTTAAAGTAGAACCTGGACTAACCTGAAACTGCTTACCCCTATTGTTGTCTATTAGCTACCATCCATAATTTGTTTACTGTTATCACTATGCGAACCCTGAGTTTCAGTTTGGTTCCATTTCGAAAGCAAAACTGCATGCTCTCATTGTTTTCTTTTCGTTCTCATCCCTGATGAATTATTGCTGAACGTTTGTAAATCATTCCATGAATATTTTTATAAGGGGTTAGTGGATTCTATAGGAGCTCGCTCTAGTTGGAGCTCCTTTAGGGACTAGAAGCTTTGTTTTAGCTCGTTCGCCTCGTTTATTGCCCGATTGTAATCGAGCCAAGTTGAATCTAGCTCATCATGATAAATTTATCAGAAAATTTTAGTACCGATCGAGCTTGAGTGGAGCTTCAGGGCACCTAATTCTTTAATCCGAGATAAATTTGAGTGTATCTACTCGGCTCTGCTCAATCATACTCTAGGAGTTCACAGTTCAACGAAGGACAAAAATCGACAATTATTAGAGTTTAAATTTGAAAAATTAAGAATTCCGTCGATGCGTAATCATAAAGTATTTTAATATCTATTGAATGAATTTTTCATGATTTTTTTGGGTAAAAGTCTGAGGCGGAAGAGTGGTAGAGGGTTTACCTTTTTTTTTTTTTTTGGTTGGTAGAGGGTACTTGATTAATAGTATAAGCGTATGTTTCTGCATAGTACCTATTCTATGAGCCTAGTCTAAACCGCATTTTTGTGCGAGTGCTCTATGGGATTGATATAATTTTTTTAGGATTAATGGCATGAAAAACTCTAAACTGATACACATGTGACAAGTTGATCTCATACTAATTTTTTTATCTTAAAAAAAAAATCCTAAACTGATACATTTATATAAAAAATTACCATAAACTAATTTTTTAATTACCAAAAATGTCAAACTGGTACACTTGTGATAAATTTATATTAAACTAATTTTTTAATCATAAAAAACCTCAAACTATTTCATTTGTGACAGATTTATTCTTCATTGGTTTTTATTAAATTGGATTAATATCATGAAAAATCACAAACTGATATACCTATGATAAACGGAGGGTAAAACCTCACATTAGTACCCTCGTTAATTGTCACATGTTATTTAACTCAACAATTTAACAGTAAAATTTAACAAAAACTAACTAAGAGTAAATCAGTTACAGGTACACCAGTTTAGGGTTTACCAATGAGAGGACCTATGCTTAAAAGCAGGGAAAACCAAGTAAGTTGCCGCAGATATGCCTTCTTACAGTGAGTGAACCTCTGTTCAAGCTCTTTAGGGACAACCTTTTAGTAGAAAACTACTCAGAGATTTAGTTCAAAGCATAAAGACACTCAGGGATGCTGGGATGGTAACATTTCTAATTAATCGAGCTGCATTTCCTAGATAATCCTACCAGGCTGAACAAGAGGAAGTGTTTAGAGAAACATAGAGACAATTTTCATAAAAACACACTTTACTTCAAGGAACTATGCCCTACACATTACATCATCTTTGACTTTTATAGGCAGATCACAAAAAACAAAGACCATATTCATGGGTCTTGAAACAAACAGAGGCTCCAGAAAATCCAGCTGGGAATTATTCTAGATGATATGAACAGTGACCGTGAGCAGTGCTTTCCCTAGCATTTTGCTATATTACATTGTTAGAGTGACTTGTGTTACAGTGTCCTTGCCGCAGGCTTATCGTTTGTCCTAGCAATTGTAATCATAGTCTAAGTCCTCAGAGTTATGCCTTGCAAGTTGTTCTTCCTCATAGCATTGTTCAAGCTCTTAAAGCTGAATGTCAGAAGGACTGTGGGTGTTGGTGATGTGAGTGGGGGTGGATCTTCTACGTGATACCATGATAGAATTCCACATGCTTATTCTGCTTAAGAAGGGTATTTTTCCATGGATTGTGGAGGGTCCTAAAGTGTCGGCAGGCATAACTGGTTGAGGAAAGTTTGAAGTTTGAGCATAATGGGAGACTTTGCTGGGGCCTTGTCCAAGGGATAAGGACAAAGGTGTGGCATCCCAAAATTCAAGACAACTCCTAGATGTATTAGAGCCTATGGTTAGGAAATGAAATTTCCTTTGGTTTATGCTTTAGCCATTGGTTTTCTTTTAAGACCAAGTGTTATGTATCTTGTGTTCACGAGTTATTAAAATTAGTATTATAGGATGAGTTGATAAGAAAAAAATTGTTCTTGGCTATGCACCTCATAGATTTGATCCCTATAGTTTAAATGTTACAAGATTTATGGCCATATGAAATTGAGAATTTGAAATCTATAAAAGAGAGAATTAAAAATGAATTATTAAAAAGTGAAATTGGGATTTATTAGGATTGAACTTTAGGCCCAAGGGTATTGGACCTAAAGTGGGCCAAATTGGCTTGGCCCATGAAGCCCATGAAGAAGGCTGCCGTCGACCACAAGGGGGAGAGGCTGGCCCAAATCTTCAAGCCCATCATGCATGGGAGTTGCCAAGTGGCAAAAAGAGGGCTTCACCTATTGGTCATTTTGGGTGGCTCCTAATGATGGCTAATGATTAAATTGAAGGGGAAATAAAAGGAAGGGGTGATCGGTTTAAGGGGGCTGTCGACCATAACGGAGAGAGAGAGAGAGAGAGAGAGAGAGAGAGAGAGAGAGAGAGAGAGAGAGAGAGCTATCGAGAGAGTGAGGAACTGAGAGGGAAGGGAAGAGGCCGCGCGAAGGAGGAAGCCCGCTCGTCCGTCGCCCGCCGTCGTGCGTCTGTTGTCCGCCGTGTGCTCGTGTCCGCGAAGGAGGCAAGTTGGGATCCATATTCTGCTATTGCATGTTGTATCTTGCATATGTGTTTGAATGGTGATGAATCTCGGACGTTTAGGGTGTAAGAAACCGAAGCTTTCAGTGTGTTGCTTTGAAGTGGTAAGCTGTTTTCGAGTATACTGCCTGACCCAGAATGTTGTAGAGGCTTGCATGTGGGGTTTGAGTTGGATTTTGGCTTCGACTTCTTCACAAAAGTTGTATACAACATCTCAAAGTATAACATACTAAAATTTGAGACAAAATGGTTGAGTTTTAAGGGGTGAAACCCTTCCTCTACGAAAATGCTAGATCTGAAACTGTTTTATTGATCTCTTGGTGGTTTTGTGTGTTGCATGTCACTTTTTACTGAGAATTTCACTTCGACTTCTTCAAAAAAGTTGTAGAGAACATCCTGAAGACTAACATACTCAAATTTGAAGTAAAACGAACAAGTTTACCCTAGTGAAACGATTTTCCTTTGAAGACGATAGATCTGGAAGTGTTGTACTGGACTCCAGCGACTTCGTGAACTATAAAGTGAGTATCATTTGAGAATATCACCTAGATCCCTTAATGAAAGTTTTAGTGGACCTCTTGAGGCAAAACATATCAAAAATTCAGAGGAAATGAAGGAAGATAAGTAGGTGAAATCTTGATTTTTCGGAGACAGCTAAACCTGGACTGTTCGGTACTAGGAACAGGGGCTTCGACCGTCCATAGTTAATTATCTAGGACGAATCTGGCCTAGATGTCTTCATAAAAAATATACCTTAGGGTCTCGACTATGACCTGGTAAAATTTCATAATTTTTGAAGGGAATTCGGGTATTTAAATCGAAATATTTCAAGAACTGCGCAATCTGACGTGTCCGGATTTTGCAAGCTGTAATGTGTGAGCTATATCTTTTTGTGTGAAGTTATTTTGGGCATGTGTTCTTCATGGAGTTGTTACCTTTATGTTTTGACTATCACATGTTCAGATTTTATAATTTTTGAAGATCATATGGATATTTAATTTATATGTTTTCTGAAATTGTGCAAGCTGGAATTTGGTAAGTTTCAAAAAGTCATAATGTATGGATTATTCTAAGTTGTATGGACCCCATGGATTGTGTTATCATAAATGATTGGATCTTGCTGCATATATGATGATGATTGGAACTACATATAAGAATCAAATGCTGAAAATGATCTTGTTTGCCATCATATCATATGCCATGTTGAAATTGAGCCATAATTGTGGATGTGAACTATGATAAATGAGAAGGCCGTCGGAGGTGTGAGCCGACGATGCCCCGAGAGTGTCGGGATGCGCGGCCAGGGAGTGTAAATGCCGGATGCTCGGAGGGTGTGTGTCAGATGTCCTCGGGAGTTTCGAGATGCCGGGATGTGGGGGTGCCGAAAGCCCGGAGGTGTGAGCCGGGGGATACCTCGTGATGCCAGTTGAAATAAGAGATGCCCGGAGTGTGTGTGCCGGATGCTCGGAGGTGTGTGCCGGAGGCTCCTCGCGATGCCAGGTTGGGTGTGAGCGATAAATGTGGGACGCAAATACTGGTCTCAGGAAAGAGAAATGTGGCGGCCCAAAATGAAAGAATAAAAATTGGGAAATTGAAATTGAATTATGCATGGTATGGTAACATGTATGCATGAGTGCATGGATATATGTGCACCTATGGCATGATGGTATATGTGACATGATGATGGTGAGTGCATGGATGTATGTGCACCTATGACATGATGATATATGTGATATGATGATGGTGAGTGCATGGATGTATGTGCACCTATGGCATGATGGTAAATGTATGACATGATGGTGATGATTTCATGAGGATGTATGTACATGTATGCATGGCTTCGAGGTAAGTTATGCTTGGATGCATGAATGACATGTACTATGCTATGATTGTTATGGTTGTATTGTGTGATGCATTGAGTAGTTTATTGGATCTTTTACCTGCTGAGTGGCTGTATTCATCCCTTCGGGGACCAACATTTCATATTAGAAAGATGCTGATTCCTGCTGTCATGCGGGGTGTCTTTTACGGCCTTCCTTCGGACGTGGAGGTTGAGTGTGTGGAGATCGACTGTCCCACCATCCCTAATCTGACGTTCATTCGGGTTCGTGCATTAGTGATGTATGATGTGGGCCTAGCCGAGGGCCCGGTCATTCAGAAGTTCATATCTATTCACGTTTGTTGAGACGGAGTGATGCAGGGGATGTTGCCTCCGCCACCGCCTGACGCACCAGCATGGGTGTGACGGCCCATGCGTGAGGAGTAGGAGCTGCTACTTTTTGGACAATAGCCGACACTAGTAGATGGATGATTTTGCATGATCGACATAAAGGGTCGAGTTGTCTCTTTTTGGGGTTATGGCCGAGTGTAGTTAAAAAGTCTTGGCCTTTATTTTGTTGTACCGACCCGTGAAAATCCATCATGAAAATATGTAAATAACAGTGTCTTGGCCTTATCTTTTCTTATGGTGTTTAGTGGTGTGCATTGTAGCATGGTTTTTGGAGGGAGAATTGGTAGGACTTGATTATGCTTCCGCAAATTAGATGCGTTGTGGCATCCCAAAAATTCAAGACAAGCTCTAAGGTGTATTAAAGCCCATAATTAGGTAATGAAATTACCTATGGTTTATGCTTTAGCCATTAGTCCCCTCTTAAGACTAAGTGATATGTGCTTGTGTTCATGAGTTTTAAATTATTAATATAGGATAAATTAATGAGAATGATTTATTCTTGGCCATGTGAAATTTAAAATTTGAAATCTATAAAAGAAATAATTAAAGATGAATAATTGAAAATGAAATTGTGGGTTTAATTAGGTTGGGCCTTAGGCCCATTGGCTTGAGTTTAGGTGGGCCGAATGGTCGGCCCAATTGAGGCCCATGAGGAGTGACCGTCGACCATGAGGGGGGGGGGGAGAAGAGTGGCCAGCCCAATCCAAGCCCAATTCAAGCCCAAGCCCAAGCCCATTGCATGTGGCATGCCAAGTGGCAAGAGGAGGTCTTCATGCATTGGCTATCAAGGGTGGCAAGTAATCATTGCCAATGATGAAGATTTGGGGGAATAAAAGGGAAAGAGAGAGAGAGTGGCTGGTTGGAATTCGGCCAAAGAGAGAGAAAATCGCGAGAGAGAGGGAGTCGCGAGAGAGAAGAGGAACCAAGGAGGAGGAGGAGTCGCCCGTCGCCGCCCGCACACCATCCGGCCGTCGCCGGTGTGCCGTCCCTTTTGCTGTCATCCGTTCGGTCTTAGAGGCAAGTTGGGACTGATTTCCACTCTTGCATGTGTGCCTTGCATGTGTGATTTGTTGGTGGTAGGTTTCGGATGTTAGAGTAGGCAAAACCGAAGCTAGAATGTGACTTGTTCTTGAGTATGCTTGCTGTTTTCGTATGAACCGCCTGAACCAGAATCTTGTGAGAGCTTGCATGCATGTTTCGAGTTGGATTTTGACTTTGATTCCTTCATTAAAATTGTATCCAACACCTTAAAATACAACATACTAAAATTTAGTACAAAATGGTGGAGATTTAAGGGGTCAAACCCTCATCCTACGAAGACACTAGATCTGGAACTGTTTTGCTGACCTTTTGGTAGATTTGTGGTTGCATGTTGATTTTTATCAAGAATCTCTCTTCGACTTCTTCATAAAACTTGTAGAGAACATCTTAAATACTAACATACTCAAATTTTAAGTGAAATGAGCAAGTGTAGCCTAGTGAATCGACTTACTCTTGAAGATGGTAAATCTGGAGACGCGGTAGTGGACACCCGAGACTTCATGGACCCATATGGTGACTGTTCTTTGGAAATTTGACTTAGATCCATTAATGAAAGTTGTAGGGGACCTCTTTAAGTAAAACATATCCAAATTTCAGAGGAAACGAAGAAGAATAAGTGGGTAAAAACTCGGTATTTCGGAGATGACTACACTGGACGTTTCGGTGTGAGAATCAGAAGCTTCGGACGACTATAGGAAGTTTTCTAAAACGAATCTGGCCTAGAAGTCTTCATGAAAAATCTACTTTAGTGTCTTAAATATAACCTGGCAAAATTTCATAATTTTCGCAGGTCGTTCGGATATTTTAATAGAATTATTTCGAAAACTGCACATTCTGTTTCTATCCGAAATTGCATGCTGTATTTGTGTGAATTATATCTTTTGTGTGGAACTCTATTGGGCATGTGTTTTTCATGAAATCATTATCTTATTGTCTTGTCTATCACATGCCTTGATTTCATGATTTTTGAGAATCATATGGATATTTAATTTAAATATTTTCTAAAATAGTACAAGCTGGAATTTAATAAACTTCAAAAAGGCATGATAAATAGACTATTCTAAATTGTACGAATTCCATGAATTTTATTGTTATGAATGATTGTGTCTTACTGCATGTATGATGATGACTGGAGATGCATGTATGAATCAAAGGATGGAAGTGATTTTGTTTGCCATTACATCATGTGTCATGCTAAGTTGAGACCTAAATTGGTGAACATGAACAATGATAAATGAGGAAACTGTTTGAGGCGGTTGATAATGCCTTGGGAGTATCAAGATGCCCGGGATGGGGGGTGCCGGAAGCCTCGGAGGTATTTGCCCGAGGGGATGCCTCGTGATGCCAGTTGGGATGCGAGATGCCCGGAATGTGGGGGTGCCGGATGCCCGGTGGCCTTAAATGGCTGAATGCCAGAGGTTTTTCTCGCGATGCCAGGATGGGGTGCGAGTGGTAAAGTATGGGATGAAATTGATGATCCCAAGAAAGAGTGATGTGGTGATCAAATTGAAAGTTAAAAGTGGAAATTGAATCATGCATATATGATATGATGATGATCACCTATGGCATGATGACATGCATATATGATATGATGATGATCACCTATGGCATGATGACTTGCATATATGATATGATGATGATCACCTGTGGCATGATGACATGTATGTGATATGATTGTGATGAGGATGTATGATGGTATATGCATGGCTTCAAGGTAAGTAGGCTTGGATGCATGAATGACATGTATTATGTTGCGATTGTATTGTATGATGCATTAAGTGGTTATTGGATCATTTACCTGCTGAGTGGTTGTACTCACCCCTTCGGGGACCAACATTTCAAATTAGCAGGATGTCGCTCTCTGCTGTCACGCGGGGTGCATTTTACGGCCTTCCTTCAGATGTAGAGGTCGAGTGTGTGGAGATCGACCGTCCCACCATTCTTGGACTGACTTTTATTCGAGTGTGCGCCTTAGTGATGTACGACGTGGGCCTAGCTGAGGGCCCTGTCATTCAGGAGTTTATATCCGTCCATGTTCGTCGAGACGGAGTGATGCGTGGGATGCTGCCGCCGCCACCGCCTGATGCACCGGGATGGGTGTGAGGGCCCATGCGTGAGAAGTAGGAGCTGCAACTTTTTGGGATGATAGCCGACACTAGTTGATGCGAGATCTTGCACGATAGACATAGTGGGTTGAGTGTTTCTTTTTGGGGTTGTGGCCGAGTGTAGTTAAAAAAAATCTTGGCATTTCTTTTGATGTACCGACCCAAGAAAAAAAAAATCCATCATGAAAATATGTAAATAAAAGTGTTTGGGCTCTATCTTTTCTTATGATGTTTAGTGGTGTGCAATTGTATCATGGTTGTTGGAGGGAGAGATGGCGAAATTAAATTTTGCTTCTGATAATGAGTCACGCTGGGACTGTTTTCAAAAAAAAAATCTATGAACTTCGACGCTTCTTCTTCTAAGAGATGTAATTAGGTGTAGCATTAGGTGCCTGTGGCTCCCTAAGGAGGTTCGGGGTGTCACATGCGCTGGGACCGTTATAAAAAAATAAAAATGCCTAGGAACTAAGGTTCTTCTTTGGTAATCTGTGGTGACCTTAGGTGCTTTGGGGTGCCACAAAAGGTCTTTGATCATAGGGGTCTTGAGAGAGATGGCCTCCCCATTGGGCATAGGATGCCTAAGCATAAGATTATTGGGAGGACTATGCTAGTTCTTTTGTGTCTGCCATCTCCTGCTCTTGTGATGGAGGTCTCTTTGCATGGTTTTGTATCTGCTTGAATTCCTTGAGT
Organism: Eucalyptus camaldulensis; assembly: GCA_019915185.1. Taxonomy (NCBI): domain Eukaryota; kingdom Viridiplantae; phylum Streptophyta; class Magnoliopsida; order Myrtales; family Myrtaceae; genus Eucalyptus; species Eucalyptus camaldulensis. The sequence goes on from JAHSVA010000005.1 coordinate 21,466,200, forward strand.
GCTTGTTTGGCTTCAGGTGTGAGACCATACTAGTCCCATGGGGCAAGAATTTGATAATTCCATACTTCTTCAGGAATGGTGAGGTTTTCTTGGCATAGGACTAAAGCTGGAGTTCTCTGTAGTTGTGCTCAACATATCCAATGCAACCAAGGAGTGATATGTAAATATGAGCTTCTCGAAGATGTGGCTAAGGACTGTAAGTTATAGTTACTACTGGTACTGAAGCATCAATGGGGGTACCATTATTTCAAACAAAAGTCCATTGCTGTCGAAGGAACATAATGGTATGTGTCTTGAGGTATGCTTGGACATTTTTCAATTCTTGTTGGAAGAGGTGCTTCCAATAAGTTGGACAATAAAACCAATTCACTACATCCAAAAGGTTCCTATCACTTTCCTTTTCAATGTTTCGGCTAAGTGAAAACATCTTGGTTAGGTTAGCAATGAACTTTATGGTAGGAAACTCAATAGCTATAAGTACTTATTGGTTAAGTACCATAACAACCATCGGAGTTTATAAAAAAAAAATCATCTTCCTTCCAGACTATAGGATGTATGAATGGATAACTGGAGTTTAGACCAAAAGAATAAAGAATTGAACCTCCATGGAGTCTAAATAGATTCGTGTGGCATTGCCATATGAGGTTGTCAAGATTTTTCAGTGAGGCTATCATTATGGATTTGTTCAATGATCTTCTGGGGATAGTCCAAACTTGGCCACTCTTACATTCTTTCAATTTTATACTTTTCTTGGTGATGAAAAGTATGAAAAACATAGTTCATGATGTACATGTTTATCTCTATGAGTGCTTTTGGTCTAGATAGAAAATTAGCAAGCACGTTCTTATTTCCTGCAATATGCTTGGTTTTAAAAGCGTATTTCGAAAACCATTCTGCCCACTGAAGAAACTGAGAATGGGGAATTTGCTTCTGCTTGAACTTTGTCATCTGAGGGAATGATGACATATCCAATTCCACCAATAACTGATGGCCAATAAGATGGAACTTAAAAATTTTTATTCCATTCTTTACTGCCAATATTTCATTGAAGGTAGAATGATAATGCATTTCAGCCTGGGAAAACTTTCCACTTTTGTAAGCATAAAGGTATCGCTTACCTTCGATTTCTTCAAACAGTATGGCTGCCTAGTATTCATCACTAGCCGATCAGTCTGAATGACTCTCTTCCTAGTGAATGAGATTTGTAATGGGGAAGAGACTGCATGACTTCTTTCAACTTTGCTACTGCCTTGATTTGGGCTTTATCCCAAGGAGGGGGGTTTTTCTTCAGCATTGATTGCAAATGAATAATCAATTTGGTAATGTTGGAAACAAACCCAAAAAATTGTTGAACTTGCTTTGTGATAATATTTTCTTCCGGGAACTTCATCAATTCCTGAGCAATATGTGGCCTTGGATAGTACGTACCTTTGTTGAGGTGCATACCATTAAATTCAATTTTTGTCTGGACAATATTCATCTTTCTTTGAAAAAGCATGATAAAATATTTATTAATAATTTCTACAAACTGCTCGAGAAGTCAGTAGTAAGATTTTTCATCAGGGTTGTAGAGTAGTATATCAATATAGACTGCTGCGCTGTGCATGATCGGTTGAAAGATATGACATATGACTTTTTGAAACAATGAATGGGCTACTTTGAGGCCAAAAGGAAGAACCTTCCATTAGAAATGCTGGTTTGGAATACAGAATCATGTCTTGGGTTTATCTTTAGAATGAACACCCAATTGCCAAAATTTGGCTTTAAGATTGAATTTGGAATAGATGTGGGCTTTGGATATCCAGCAAAAAGAGAATTTCGAGAGGGTAAAGGGAACTTATCATCTTGGAGGAAGAGGTTGAGAGGTTGGTAGTTTGTTACTAGTTGCATTTTTTCTCTGTTTTGCTCAACCCGTTTGTTGACATAAAAAGCTTCGTAGGCCCATTGAGAATCCGAGATTTCAATAAGGCCTTGTTGTAGTAGCTCTAAGCATTCCTTCTGAGCAAATGCAAAATGCTCTGGGTTCATTCCCACGTGATTCGCCTTGGTGTGATTTATATCTTCATTCTTTTTGAAAGGTAGGCAAATAAATATATTTTTATATGCTTTTTGTCATCCTTTTATTAACTAATCTAAATTAAATATGGTAAATAAGTTAATTTTCAACTCAAATATAGGTCCTTGCGATTGAATTATAAATAAGTAGAGGGAATTTACTTGAAAACTGAAGATGTACATGGAACTCAAAACAGATTTTGAGGCTTGTATTGTCATTCAGCTAAATCTTTACAGGAAATTACATGAATCTACATTTTAAGTTCTTCTTTTCTTATAAATATTGTAAGAGTAAGATTTTTTTTTTTTTTTTGGTAAGGTATATTGCAAGAGTAAGAATTGGGCAAGAAGAAAATCACAAACCGACGGACAGTGTGCATCTGCCCATGCGTTTGGAGATAAAGGTTGGCCCCTTCACTACACATGATGAAGAAGACAACAATTAACCTTTTTTTTTTTTGTCTTTTGGAATTTCTTTTCTGAGCTACATTTTGCTTCCTTTTCCCTTTGCCACACAAACTGATAAAGAAGATAATAATTGATCACTAGATTTTTGCTTGCCACTCGAGGCAAGTAACATGCTAATGAGATATTAACTAACCACAGCTATTGTATGAGAAACAATTAGGCAAGAAGAGAATCACAAACTGATGGATGGTGTGCATCTGTTTGTGTGTTTTGGAGATAATGGGTGATGAAGAAGGCAGCTATTAACCATCTTTTCTGTCTTTTGAATTTCTTTTCCGAGCTACTTTTTGCTTCCTTTTCCTTTGCCACACAAACTGATAAAGAAGATAATAATCGACCACTAGATTTTTGCTAGCCACTCAAGGCAAGTAACATGCCAATGAGATATTAACTAACCACGGTTATTGTAGGAGAAACAATTAGGCAAGAAGAAAATCACAAACCGATGGACGGTGTGCATCTGCCCATGCGTTTGGAGATAAAGGCTGGCCCTTTCACCACACATGACGAAGAAGACAGCAATTAACCTTCCTTTTCGTCTTTTGGAATTTCTTTCCCGAGCTACTTTTTGCTTCCTTTTCCCTTTGCCACACAAACTGATAAAGAAGATAATAATCGACCACTAGATTTTTGCTTGCCACTCGAGGCAAGTAACGTGCCAATGAGATATTAACTAACCACAACTATTGTTGGGATATAATACGCAGAAACGACAGGATCTTGCAATTTACATTAACGCGAAATCGCTAGAGACATAAACGAGAAAAATAAGGACACCAGAAATTTACATGGTTCGGTCCAAGTATCGGTACCTACGTCCACGGGAAGAGCCAGCAGCAAATAATCCTCTATAATCGGAGAATCATAATTTACAATCACTCACACGTTTAAGTGTTTCCCATACCTAAATTTAACCAAAAACTCAAAGTGTTAAATAAATAACTCACTTGGTTATAAACTCAAGGCACAAAATTACCACGAGTTCAAGTTCGAAACAAAAACGCGCGCGGCTCTTTTTCTTGATCGCGTGGTGACACCTCTTCGGCGTGGATGTGCGGCTTCAGAAATCGCAGATCGTGGTCGTTGCAGCTACGTAGGGTTTCACCGACTTCATGCAAGCCCCCAAAAAGGGAAATTAGATTCATACGTGTGCCTAGGTCAAAGTCTGACCTGGGCCCACCTCCTATTTTGGCTTCACGCTGAACGTGTGTGCGCGCGAGTGTGCCCAAGGTCAAACTTTTGACCTTGGGCCTCACCACCTTCCTCTTCACGTGCAGAGGCTTCACGCGGCTTTCCTTTTATGTTTCGTAAGGTTTCGGCTGTCCGAGAAAAAGAAAAGAAGACCTACAATTCTTTATGTAAATCTTCATGGAGTCCCATGAACTCCTATTTGTCCAAGCGAATCGCGTTTTGCAAATACTTAAACTCGAGACATAATTTAACAGCTATTGTATGAGAAACAATTAGGCAAGAAGAAAATCACAAACTGATGGACGGTGTGCATCTGTTTGTGCGTTTTGGAGATAATGGGTGATGAAGAAGATAGCTATTAATATCATTGTCCTCAGCGGCGCAGCTGACTCGAGCTCTCTCCCCCTCACGAAGGGGAGAAGTTCGAATCCTAGAGGCGCCATTAGGGATTCTTACTTGGAGTACTGTGGTGGAGGGTCCTGCAGTCGCTCCCCCAGGGTTTGCTCGCCGGCTGTCGGCTTACGAGGTTCCCGGGGTTACAAAAAAAAAAAGAAAAAAGACAACTATCAACCATCTTTTCTATCTTTTGAATTTCTTTTCCGAGCTACTTTTTGCTTCCTTTTCCTTTGCCACACAAACTAATAAAGAAGATAATAGTCGACCACTAGATTTTTGCTAGCCAGTCAAGGCAAGTAACGTGCCGATGAGATATTAACTAACCATGGTTATCATAGGAGAAACAATTAGGCAAGAAGAAAATCACAAACCGATGGACGATGTGCATCTATCCGTGCGTTTGGAGATAATGGATGATGAAAAAGACAGCTATTAATATCACTGTCCTCAGCGGCGCAGCTGACTCGAGCTCTCTCCCCCTCACGAAGGGGAGAAGTTCGAATCCTAGAGGCGCCGTTAGGGATTCTTACTTGGAGTACTGTGGTGGAGGGTCCTGCAGTCGCTCCCCCAGGGTTTGCTCGTCGGCTGTCGGCTTACGAGGTTCCCGGGGTTACAAAAAAAAAAAAGAAAAAAGACAGCTATCAACCATCTTTTCTATCTTTTGAATTTCTTTTCCGAGCTACTTTTTGCTTCCTTTTCCTTTGCCACACAAACTGATAAAGAAGATAATAGTCGACCACTAGATTTTTGCTAGCCAGTCAAGGCAAGTAACGTGCCGATGAGATATTAACTAACCATGGTTATCGTAGGAGAAACAATTAGGCAAGAAGAAAATCACAAACCGATGGACGGTGTGCATCTATCCGTGCGTTTGGAGATAATGGATGATGAAAAAGACAGCTATCAATATCACTGTCCTCAGCGGCGCAGCTGACTCGAGCTCTCTCCCCCTCACGAAGGGGAGAAGTTCGAATCCTAGAGGTGCCGTTAGGGATTCTTACTTGGAGTACTGTGGTGGAGGGTCCTGCAGTCGCTCCCCCAAGGTTTGCTCGCCGGCTGTCGGCTTACGAGGTTCCCGGGGTTACAAAAAAAAAAGAAAAAAGACAGCTATCAACCATCTTTTCTATCTTTTGAATTTCTTTTCCGAGCTACTTTTTGCTTCCTTTTCCTTTGCCACACAAACTGATAAAGAAGATAATAGTCGACCACTAGATTTTTGCTAGCCAGTCAAGGCAAGTAACGTGCCGATGAGATATTAACTAACCATGGTTATCGTAGGAGAGACAATTAGGCAAGAAGAAAATCACAAACCAATGGACGGTGTGCATCTATCCGTGCGTTTGGAGATAATGGATGATGAAAAAGACAGCTATTAATATCACTGTCCTCAGCGGCGCAGCTGACTCGAGCTCTCTCCCCCTCACGAAGGGGAGAAGTTCGAATCCTAGAGGCGCCGTTAGGGATTCTTACTTGGAGTACTGTGGTGGAGGGTCCTGCAGTCGCTCCCATAGGGTTTGCTCGCCAGCTGTCGGCTTACGAGGTTCCCGGGGTTACAAAAAAGAAGAAGAAAAAAGACAGCTATCAACCATCTTTTCTATCTTTTGAATTTCTTTTCCGAGCTACTTTTTGCTTCCTTTTCCTTTGCCACACAAACTGATAAAGAAGATAATAGTTGACCACTAGATTTTTGCTAGCCAGTCAAGGAAAGTAACGTGCCGATGAGATATTAACTAACCATGGTTATCGTAGGAGAAACAATTAGGCAAGAAGAAAATCACAAACCGATGGACGGTGTGCATCTATCCGTGCGTTTGGAGATAATGGATGATGAAAAAGATATCTATTAACCATCTTTTCTGTCTTTTGGATTTCTTTTCCAAGCTACCTTTTGCTTCCTTTTCCCTTCTTCACACAAATTGATAAAGAAGATAATAATTGACTGTTAGTTTTTTGTTTTTTGTTTTTTTTTGCCACTCGAGGCAAGTAATGTGCATTGGGGGAAGTAATTGAAACAATAATTTGAACACTTAAAAGGAAAAATAAAAGAATTATGTGGTGAAATCATTAAATGGAAATTACAAGTAGTCAAAAAGCTTAGTAATTTAGAAATCAATCAATTATCAAATAAGCAGTGACAAACATGACTTGCGTTTTCTACCAAAAAAAAAAAAACATGACTTGCGTAGTAAATGTTAAGATACACATGTAAGTTGTGTTAAAAAAAGTCCCACATTTGAAAATTGGTGTGGTGCAGGACAGTTAATATAGCTTAATTGACTCATAACTCATTGGCTTAAGTTCTTGGAGATTTCCCCTTACGAAAAGTATTAAACTTATGCCTTCTACCCATAGAATCTTTCACTATTAGATTGAATTGTAATAGATTAGAGTTTCAACTAATCTCGATAAGGAAGGTTGTGATTTTTTATTTTTCAAGCTAATGGAGGAGGCCCAAGAGGCACTGTTGGAAACCGTAGACTCGCCTGCCTTTATAAGTAAAGAAAGTTACATAGACCAAAGAGCATACAAAAGTACGTTAAAGGGCCACCATACAAGTATAAGGCCCACATATTATACGAAGTAGCAACGTACGATTGTGAAGGAGAGAGGCGACGATCGCGGCGGCAGAGTTGAAACGAGACGGTGGGGGTGCACGAAGGCCAGGGACGGCAGCCGCAACGTTCGGGTTTGTCGGGAGTTCTGTGCATGCAAATCTTGAAACTTGAGGATAGAGAAAGCAGAGGAGAGAGAAATAGAGAAAGTGGGATTTTTTTGTGGGGTAAGAGGGAAAGCACCTTTTGCTTGCCGATACTGATAGGAGTGATCGGCTCCCAATCCGGTCCGGTCCCACTAAAAATTGGGAACCGGACCAAGAAAACCAGTTTCTGGTTTTTGGAACTAAACTGGCTAGTCCTGGGACCAAGGACTAGTCACTTCACAATTTTTCTTGTTTGTCGTCATCGTCCGCAACGCCCTTGGAGAGAGAGCGAGGGAACCATGATCATACCAAAAGAAGATTTCACCTAATGGCTACAAAATTAACATCATCAATATACGGTTTGGTTGACTGATATCAAAGCCTATTTCACAAGAAATGTCCCAAATGCATTTCATCAAACAGATTGTAGGCACTGCAACATTAAGTCTAGTTATGAAATTGTAAGTTGTTTCTCGTTCTAAAATCAGCATTAGAACAACAATGACATCGTGAATGATCAAGTAACAGCTCAGTTTTTTCAATAATTTTCACGAGTTTCATGAACAGAACTCGGCACAATAACTCTCCAAAACAGAGCACAAAAGAAGAGAATGAAATTACTAGGTCAATGGATGACGACGAAGCTATAATCTGTGACCACCTCAAGGTTAGAAGCTTCAGTTATCACTTCCTATTGGAATCAAAGTGAACAAATGGACTCCAAGTGCGATTCTGTCACTGTGAAACTCCCGGCCACATAGCAGAGCAAACCAAAGCACTTCTTATGCCTCCAGTCCAGACGGTCTAGTTCTCATCTTAGAGAATCGGACTGCCCGTCACCAGTTCATTTTTTATGGAATTGCGAACCGGACCGGCGGCCTTGGGAACCGGCCCGAACCGGTTCGAACCGGTTCGGGCAATTCTCGTTGCACACCCCTAATCCATGGTAGTTCCCTTCGTGATGAAAGAAAGATAATTTTTAACCATTTTTAAAAATATATTATTAGTATTATCATTTTATGTCTTGCTTTCATGTAGTATCCTAATCTCTGCTTTCACACGCAAATTTTATGAGAAAAATATGAGATAGTCATTCGATAACCGCGATTTTTTCAAATCTTTGTATGTTATGATGTTTTATACAAATTACAAACATTGTAAAAGAACACGTATGCTCATACGCTCATGGGTGTTTTAGCGGGTGAACAAAAAGAGAGGAAGGCCCACGTTGGCAAAGGAAATTCAAGATTGTACAAGAACATCATAAAGAAAATGATACAAATGGTCAATAAATATTAGTTTAATGTGCAATGCTGTCCTTCAACTTTGAATTTGTTTGATGTAATTCTTAAACTTTGATCAAATATCTAATATGGTCTCTAAACTTTTAAACATTTTCATATAAATTAGAGATTATATTGAATATTTACCAATAGTTTAAGGACGAAGTCAAACAAATTAAAATTCTAGGGACGACATTTAATATTAAGCCAAAGTTCAAGAACAACAATGTACAAATTTAAAAGTTCAGGGATAACATAACACATTAAATCAAAGTTTATGGACCATTTATACTATTATCCCAACATTATATAGCATTTGCTATAAATAATTGTGCGAGATCAGGATCTTTAAAAGCGATATCAAGCTCGAACGAGTAAAAGAGTGCCATTAGGCATTAACCATATTATGAAGATTATACCCAAAAAAAATTATATCTGAATTCATGAATCGATATTTGTATATTGTGAAGATTTCAAAGTAGTTAAGAAAAGGCGAAAGTGGTTCCATCGCAAAATTTAGATAAAGTAAATAGCGAAAAGTAAATGCTTACGTGACTAATTTAATAGATCTAAATTGAAGAGATTGGTTAAGGGATTATGTCGGTGCTGAGTAATTTCTGGCTCCTCGAGTACTAATGAAACCTTATTTATTCATTTGTTCCGTCGATGAAGATAATGAACAAGGCAAAATCAGGAAGTCCCACGCTTTCGCTTTCCCCGTCAAATTTCTAATTCGTTGACAAATAAGAAAAATATTTATAATCCCCTAACTTAAACCCTAATCCCCAAAAATCTCTAAGCTAAACCGTAATCCCAAATTCCCCAATAAAATTAAATCGATCCAATAAATCAAGTCACGATGGGCCATCTCCACACTTTCACTTTGCCCGTCATCGTCCCCAGTAAGTACAGGCCCGCCGCCGGGTCTGGTTGGGAGGCGTGGATTCAGTTGAAAATGCCGGTTCGAGACATAGCTGTCATCAGGGACTCGAACTCCGGCGAGTCGATGAGAACCGTTCGGAGTGCGGGGGTGTTTGACGTGGCAAACGCGATTGAAGGTTCCCAGAAATGGATTAGGTGGAGAATCTCTAGCGAAGTTCTGGTAGGATTGCGGGGAGAGACCGCGACGATGATGCACAATAGAGAGAGAAGTAGAGAGCATCGGAATGTCAAGCGAATTAGGAGAGATGATTAGGGCACAGTCGCCCCGGGAGAGGCCAAGGTGGGAGCGTAGAGAGAAGGCCAAAGGTCGGCGGATGCACTCTCGATGGCGACGTGCCGGGAAGTGGCAGCATCAACGAGAGCAACGGTGGTTGCTAGTAGAGGATGAGAGGCGAGGTGACAGAAAATTAAGCCAGTGACAGAGACAAAAATGCCCTGGTTAGTGACGCAAATACCAGGCAGGCGACATGCCGTGATCGCCGTTCAGCGAAGATCTATGCCACTAGTGACGCGACGATCAAGGACGAACAAAAACCACTCTGGAGATATTTTGAGAGGAACCGGATTTTTTCCCCTTTTCCATGAAGACTTGAAAAAGTAAATCAAATGTTCTTTCATGAAAAATAAATGACATTTTCTTAAAAATGATCTTAGTTAATGAAAAATATTATCATTATCGACTATAATTTTTGTTTAATATTTTCGTGGATGATGAAAATATTTTTATTCAATATTTTAGAAAAAAATTATTCAAATTATTTAATTTTTGTGAACAAACGGAATCCGAATCTTTATCATTATGTACTGTTATTTCATTATCTCCCATGGCCCACGCTAGACTGATTGGAATAAGGACAAGATATATATATTTTGGGTAAAAGTAATAAAGAATAAGGACAAGATTTATCTTATCATGAACGAGAAAAAGTTTTCTTCACGAAAGGACCCATTCATCGGGGAACGCGGTACAGCTGTAATATGCAAGGCGTCAATTGAGAATTCCAGGATGTTCTTCCATCTATAAATATGTCATCAACCTTGTTAACAACATGTAGACCTGAACCATCTCACCTCCCAAAGACCAAACATCCCCAAAAATCATGGTTTCTTCCTTATTGCTGTCCAGCCAGCCTATTTTAGTGGTCGGCTTCCTCTTCTTGCTCCTCTTAGTTGACACCACTCCATTTCACGGAGCAGGCGATCTTGCTTCCTCCACTTCCTTTTTCACCATCAACATGACTGAGAGGAAGGATGAAGTAGAGGCTCTCCTGAATTGGAAATCTACTCTTGACAACCATAGCTAGTCTCTTCTCTCTTCATGGAACGGCAACAATCCTTGCAGCTTTAGTGGTGTCACTTGCGACGACTCTGGAGCTCTCAATAGTCTGAATCTTTCCTATCTTAATTTGAGAGGAACTCTAGATGTCCTTGACTTCTCGCACTTAACCAATGTGGTCACCTTTGAACTTTCCTACAACTCAATCTATGGCTCAATCCCCTCAAGTATTGGTAACCTTTCCAAACTCAACTTTCTTAGTCTTTACTCTAATGAACTGTCCGGGAACATTCCTCCAAGTATAGGTATGCTAGAAAATCTTCATTTTCTTTACCTAAGTGAAAATGACTTGAGTGGATGCATCCCTCAAGAGATTGGGCAGTTGGATTCGCTTTTGGAACTTTTTCTTTCCTTTAATCAACTTTCCGGGTCCATTCCTGCATCTATTGGAAAATTAGGCAATTTAACTGAATTAGCCATTAGGTACAATAACATTTCCGGTTCCATTCCGAGAGAGATTGGTAACTTGAGGAATTTAAAATATCTTTATTTATATAGAAATAGATTGTCAGGATCCATCCCTTGGGAAATAGGAAGGCTCACTTCTCTTGTAGAATTAGAAATATTTAGTAATAGTTTGACTGGTCCAATCCCTGCATCAATTGGAAACCTGTCCAATCTAATCGATTTAAACCTTGGTGACAACAAATTCTTCGGTTCCTTGCCTTCTGAATTTAATAAGTTAACACATTTGATATGTTTGAATCTATATGAGAATGAGCTAGAGGGGGAACTTCCAAAAGATGTATGCCTTGGGGGATTATTGCAATATTTAAGCATCAATAATAATCATTTCACAGGTCCTATACCAAAAAGTTTGAGGAATTGTACTTCATTATTTAGAGTGAGGCTAGAAAGAAACCAACTTACTGGAAACATAATTGAAGCTTTCGGAATATATCCGCATCTAAATTATATGGACTTAAGCCACAATCATTTGAACGGCAAACTTTCATGGAAGTGGGAGCATTGTCGTAATTTGACAAGCTTCAAGATATCAAACAACAATATTTCTGGTGAGATACCTGCTACATTTGGAAGGATGGCTCAATTACAGCAACTAGACCTTTCTTTGAACAATCTAAATGGAGATATTCCGGGGGAAATGGGAAAGCTATCGATGTTGTCGGAACTTGATCTAAGTAACAATGGGATCATGGGAAATGTCCCGACTGAGATTGGACTTTTATCCCACTTGGAACATCTAAACTTGGCATCAAACAATTTAAGTGGATCGATTCCAGCTCAACTAGGCTCATGCATGCGCTTGCAGAGTTTAAATTTGAGTATAAACAAATTCCACAGAAGCATTCCTCCTCAAATTGGCAACACACAAGTACTCGAGGTTCTTGATTTGAGTTATAATAATTTGTCTGGAAATATACCAGGAGAGCTTGCAGAATTGAGAAACTTGCAAGTTCTAAATATATCCCACAATAGCATGTTTGGTTCCATTCCCCTTACTTTTGGTGGTATGCTAGCCTTGACTTCTATTGATGTGTCCTACAATTACTTGGAAGGTCCTCTCCCAAATATCAAGGCTTTCAATGAGGCTCCATTTGAGGCAATACAGCATAACATAGGGCTCTGTGGAAATGTTTCGGGCTTATCGAAATGCAATTCTATCAGGAGTAAGAAATGCAATCGATGCGTTGGAGCTAGAACCATAGTTATCCTCATTCTCTCGTTCTTGGGGTTTGTCCTTCTCTCTTGCACCTTGATCATTTTTATAATCATCAATCATCGTCGAAGAAGGATTATCAAGAGAGACGACAATGAATGGGCAAATGATTTGGATTTCATGCGTATTTTGAGTTATGATGGCAAAGTTTTCTATGACCAAATCGTCAAGGCCACGGAAGGATTTGACTTCAAGTATTATGTGGGTGAAGGAGCATATGGAATTGTATATAAAGCTGAGATATCAGAAGGTCAAACAGTTGCTGTCAAAAAAATTTCTCCATCCTTGGAAGACAATGAAATTATTGATTTGATATCATTTGAAAGGGAAATTCAAGCCTTAACAAACTTACGCCATCGCAACATCGTGAAATTTCATGGATTCTGCTCTCATGTCAAACAATGTTTTTTGGTGTATGAGTACATGGAAAGAGGAAGCTTGAGAACAACTTTGAACAATGATGAAAGAGCGAAAGAATTTCAATGGGACAAGAGAGTAAATATGGTCCGAGGAGTTGCAGATGCATTGTCCTATATGCATCACGAATGTTCACCTCCATTGATTCATCGAGACTTGACTAGTAACAACATTCTATTGGATCGTGATTATGAGGCTCATGTTTCTGATTTTGGCACCGCAAGGCTGTTGAGGCCAGATTCATCTAATTGGACTATTATTGCCGGCACCATTGGGTATATCGCTCCGGGTACATCATAATCTTTTTATTTTTTTTATTTTAATGAGCATTTAGTTACGGGCATCCCTTCTATAATTGAACTTTCACTAGGTTCTTTGTGTATTTAATCTTCTTATGGAAATTAGTTTACTAATTTAGAGATTTCAAGTTTAGCGTCGATCATAAAGCTTTCCGATTTTCCCAAAATAGATGAATTGGAAGATGAGGAAAAACATTATAATTGATCCATTTTAAGGATATGAAAGTCGTGTTACCTTTGAAAAAAAAAAAGGGTTCGCGTTACTTAAATGATGCTTGTTCTTTAAGCATCGACCAAAATCATTTGAACCTCGTCAAGAATAAACTCCCCTGCTCAAATCAGTTTTGTAAGAGTAGATTGTGTAGAAATTTGTACTTGTAGTCGTCACCTCATGACAAGCAATGCTGTCAACTTGAATACAGCATGTGATCAAGCTAAGAAGATAAAATTTCTCCACTTGCAGAGTTGGCATATTCTACAATTCCTACGGAGAAGTGCGATGTGTATAGCTTTGGAGTTGTTGCACTAGAGACAATCATGGGAAAGCATCCAGGAAATCATGTCTCTGGGGAATGTTCATCGTCTGCCCAGATTGAGTCTTCAATGATGTTGAAGGATGTGTTAGATCAACGTCTCTTGCCTTCTAGACTTAGTCTTCGAGATGCGCAAGACGTGATCTTGATTGCCAAGCTAGCATTTGCGTGCCTACAAGGGGATCCACGACTGCGACCAAGCATGGGACAAGTCTCACGTGAGCTTCACGTTCAAGTACCCTCGGAGACGCCTCTCTCTACAGTTAGCTTAGAGCAACTTCGCAATCTCAATGTCGGGAAATTTGGAGCATTCACAGGGGATGGTAAGGTTTAAATTTACTTTTCATGTGTTATTTTGTTTGGTTCATTATAATGATGACAATCGCCTTTAATATCTTCTTAGTTCTCACGTATCCCAACCATGTGATTTATGATTTTCACTACAGAGCCGGCTTCTCTTTGAACATTACGGGAATAGTGCCGTGTTTATTGTTTGGAGTCGTGGCACCAGAAATAATGACGGGAAGGCTTCTGGGGAGATCTCATTTCGCAATTATTTCTGAATGTTTGTAGCGCGATCAAGAAGTAAATCTGCAAAGTGCATTGGATCAACATCTATTGCCTTCTTTTAATTGAGATATAAAGAACATGTAGTTTCTGCTTTTAGAAGAGATACTGATATTAGTTATCTGTGAAATTTTATCAAAGTGCCGTGTCATACTTGAACTCTCATTTAGTTCAATTAAGTCAATTTTGACTTATATGCAATACCATCCCAGAAATTTGAATTGGTTCAATTCCATACGACAATTGGATCTACCTAAGTTTCAGATTCAATCAACATAAGTTGATCATTCAAATTTACGGAGTCATTAAACTAGGAAACCGGACATATTCCATATTTCTCACACGAAGTCCATTCTCACTTCTTTGAACCATTCTAATTTGACGATTACTTGAGGCCATTTCATCCTAAAACCGTGTGTGTCTTTACCACTTTCATTGTTTCAGCATCAATTCTCTTGGGCTCCGCGCTCATTATCGCCACCATTGCCTCTGCATGTTCACTTCACGAAGGTGACTACATATTTCGTAACTCCTCGTCGTTGGAGATGTGCCACTTACGCAATTTCCAAACGAGCTTATTTAGGTCCTACATTTGATAAAATTTAATTTCTATCTAACTCAATTACGTATTTGGGCAGTTATCATCATACCCACGTATGACCTCAAATAAAAGTCGACGTGCCACTACGGGTTAGAATTTCGGATATTCACTTGCATAGTATATAAAGGCATAAAAGACAGAAAACAACCCATCTATATTTATGCCGAAAACTTGTAAGGGCCCTAGCGTCTCCCCGTCAAATACAGATACGTGTTTACGAAATAAACCTCTTTGCATTTTCACATATTTGACCAGCGCCAACATGAAAATTAAATCATGTAGTTAATTGAAGTGCATAATCGGACTTCTCCACACTTAAATTCCATGTCAACAGCTATTGTCAATTGGTATTAGTAGTTTTACTTTTATCGATGTGTCATGCCAAACTTGAATTTCCAATTTGTTCTTTTATATCACTTTTGACTAATGTACAATGTCTTCCAAGAACTTTCAATTAATTCAATTAGATCCCTAATATATTTTAACGTATATATTGTCGTCCTTGCATTAATTAATCTGAATGAACTATGGCATGGACACCAATTTAATAAACCTGATGTTTGATGAAAATGCGTGGATTTCGTGCATGTCATGTTGACTTGACATTGCAAAACTATAATCGCGAACCTTTAAGACGTGAGCTACTCAGCCAGAAAACTTGTTCTTTTCTCAACACACATCATCACCCGGACGACTTTCTTGAGTAAGAATTTTAGATTTTTGGTCCCAAGAAGAATAAGGATAATGACTTTGAAACCTCTGCCATCAAAATGTTGTAGAAGCTTTCTTTCGAAGCATGGTGAAAAATGCTTCCTCGTTCTTCATTAGACATTATTTCGATCTGAAGTTTGAAGATCGATTGCGTTGACTGGGTCTACCATGACAAAGCGCGCGATGGAGAGACACGAACACGGAGACTCGCGAAGAAAGTTCGTGGTCATTTACTATTTGAACCTCACTTTTGAATTTTTCTTTTCCAATTTTTTCGTTTTTATAAAGTTTTGTGGGAAAATCTCATCGGATCGAATTCTAATCATTGGAGGGTCTTATCAATAAATACTTTCTAAGATACTTATTCATTATAACTAGAAATAACACTCATCGAAATGTTTCAAAAAGCGAAGTTAGGAATTTAAATGTGGACAACGCATAACGATCGATTATTCGAATTTACGTGGGATCTGTGTTTTTTTTCATTTGTCGTGAATATGTCTTAATGTGTTAGCAAGTAAAATTCAAAGAGACCAATGATACGAAACATTAATTACGACAACACATGTACAAAGCAAATTAGTTAGGTTTGTTCGAAGCCACCTTTTATACTATAATTCCGTTAACGGAAAGTAAAAACAGATGGGAAAATTGGTTTTCGAAAAGTCAAAATCAAAGAAAAGAAAATTAACTAGAAATATATGGTAAAAGGTCATAAATAATTGAGAGTGGGAGTAGGTAAAACCCTCCTCTCCTCTACTCTTTTTTTTTTTGGTGACCTAGGAACCATCGAACAGCTGGCAGCCAGCGGCGTAAACCTGAGGTGGACTGAGCCACCACTACAAACCCAGTCGCGGGTGAATCGAACGAATGTGATGCCTCTGGGATTCGAACTCCTCCCTTTCGTGAGGGGGAGAGAGCCCAAAGCCAGCTGCGCCGCTGCGGACGGTAGTTCCTCTCCTCTACTTTTATAGATCGGAGAATGCAAGAATTATTGTTGTAGTCTTCAATGGCGTTTGGACTTCTTCAAAGGAGGGTAAAGAAAGAAAGAAGAACCAAGTTAATGCCAATGTAGGATGACAGGATTTGGCTCAAAGATTACCCATATTTAATTCCAGGGTTTCTCTGATTTTTTTTTTTTTTTAGTCAGTTATACTCTACACCTATTCTACTCTCAATCTTACACTTTTGCCATGCCTCATTGTAGAGTGTGAGGATCGAAACTCACATCTAAAACTAAATTATCCACACCATAATTCCCCTTAAGAAGATAGGGATTCAAACCCCCATCTCCTCCTTCATGTGTGGGAAGGATGGCTACTAGAATAAACTCCAATGGTTGGGTTTCTCTGAATTTGAAAGGTGTCACTCAATAGATTTCCATACAAAAACTCAATCCAATTAAGTTTGTTTTTATATAAGAGTTGAAGCCCCAAAGGGAGAATTGGGAAGTTTTTTTAATGGGAGATCAAAGTTGTTTTACTTGGAGGGGGGAAATTTGTCCTCCTGATTTTGTCAATTTAGAGTTCAAGTTTGAATTCCATAGATAATATGGAACTTGTTGTTTACAATGATGGACAAATCAAATTAAGGACAAGTCAAAACTTGCCCTTGGGAAGGAAACAATAGCTGGAAACAGCTACTAATACCCCGTAGGCTAAAGAGGGGTTTGCCTCGGTATTGTGTTCATACGGTCATATTAAATGATGTCAGCCATTTGCTTTTTATCCATATAATAATGCACACAACTTTGGTTGCTGGTTGGGCTGATTCGATGGCTCTATATAAATTAGTAGTGAAGAACCATGAGACCGAATTACTAGGGATGCCTATGCCCATAAAAAATCACGGAACCACCCATTAATAGTGATGGAACTATGCATAGTTTCAAAACTAAGCTAATTGTCACTGAAGCTATTTTAAATAAAGATGAGCATTAGCTATTTTAAACGGTAATAAGCACGGTATATGATCTTCAGTATCACTATCCTTCAAAACATAAACATGATGCTAGATGGACACTTAAGAAATACAACCATGTCTAAATTTGTTAAGAATATTTAGATCAACTTCTATCGGATGAAACTATCGACTTTAACATGAACTAAGTTTGAAGAACATTACGTGGCGAAAAAGGGACACACGTAAGCAGCTATAACTCTGGAAAGATTCATTAACTCCGCTGTCCTTGTTATTCTTAACAGCAAACATATGAAGAATGATGGTCAACTAAAAGTTGATAAAAAAATGCAAGGTAGATAAGCCATATGGGTACCACCCAATCAAGGACTGTGTCTCTAAGCTTTGCTCCACAATTTGCTGACAGCATATGGATGTGAAGCGTCCTTCATTATTGACGTTAAATACCTTCATATGTTAACTGATGCTTCTTAATTGACAAGTACATGCAAAAAACAACAGACTATACAAAGCTTGCGTCTTTGATGTAATAACTAATGCAAACTGCAAAAAGCCTACACAGGATGGAAATTCATGTTAAATGGAAGTTAATAAGTTTGCAGTGGTCTGTCTGCTAATCTTTGTAGCCTATAATGCTAATTCAACTAATGTAAGCTTCAAACTTAAATCAAGTCAAGAAAGTTCAGCCCTCCAAAGGTGGACCAACTCGTGTGACATGCAGTCTTATAGTTTCGGTACTTTTCCTAATTCTCTGATGCCTTTACTGATAGACTTCAATTTGTTGAGCTTCTGCAGAATTTTTCATACTGCAAATAATCACTCGGCTCCATTAAGATACTACTCACTAGCTTTCCACAACAAAACAGAGCTCTTATCTTCATAGCGACATTTTTCAGGGCAATGTCATACTTGATGTGTTAAATAACCACAGTTCCGCACTCACAAAAGTAGATGCAGCAAGTTTTGACAAAAGGTAATGCTCATAGAGGGCAAAATAGCTCTCTGCGAGGACTCAACAGACCTGGAAAACTACTTGCAACCGCAATTGTAACATCACTCCCTCAGCTTCACAGGAAGGAGATGTCTCCATGAATGAATTTCCTTGCAATTCAGCAAGATTCTCTCTTGGATTCCAGACCGCAGGTGGAGACCATCAACATTCTAGAATTGTAATTTCCAAGATAAGATGGAATTAAAAATTAAAGCTCAGTATGCCCACAAACTAACAACAGGTAATGGCACATCAGAATTTCTATGGTTATGGGATGAATCCCGCATTACTAAAGAAACTCCAAAAAACTTGGGACTTGAAATGAGCATCTTAAGGTACCAGTTATTTCTAAGAACATGAAAAGTAGCCAAGGAAAAGCAACAACTCAAATTAAACAAGCTCTTACGGCCACAGCTTATCGAAAAGTATCTGCCAGTGAAAATATGGAAAACCTACCCTTTACCTGACTAATGACCAATTTCAAAATGCCAGCCCTCTCAAGTTCAATCAAAGCCACGTGCGTCATGATTGGCAGAGTTCGATGAAACGGAAGTGAAGCTTGAGGCAATGGCTTGCCTTCACACTGCACTGAACAAATGGAAATTTCTTCAGCCGAAATATTTTGATTTCCAAAATTTGTTTGTTTCAATTCTACCTCAATTTGTTTGAGATTGTTAGGCATATCCCAACTAGGAAGGTTATCGTATTGAGAATCTATATTTTCAAGAATTTGAGCCGCGAGAAGTAAATTTGATTTTCTATTTTGAGCAATGGTGAACATAAGGTTTATATGTTTATTATCTTTTCATATCTTTTATCTAGTAAATTTTCCTATTTTGAAAAATAAATAAAAATTCACAATGCATGTTAAGATAGATTAGTTTCCTAATTAAAATTGCCTGTTTAGGAAATATATGGTACGGTTAACACCCGAATTTTTGTCGACGTTTTAAATATCCATTTATTTTGTAAAAATATAAAAATTAAAAAAAAGAGGTAAATGCAAAAAAATATTAATATAAAATAAAATAAATAAAAATTGAAAATGAATGAAATGGTACAAAAAAAAATTACATGAAGTCGCGTGGGCTGGGCACGCCAACCCACTTAGCAATTTTCGGCCCTTTCGAATGCTAGACCCAATTTCCCATTTATTTTCCTTCTTTTGGTCCACTTCTCTCCCTTTTCGTTCCTATCCTCCCCTCTTTTGCTTATGCTCTTCTCTTGGTCCACTTCTCTCCCTTTTCGTTCCCATCCTCCCCTCTTTTGCTTATGCTCAGCCCAGTCTCCTTTATATTTCCTTAAACTCCAATGTTTTAGCCTAAGAAGAGAGCAACGAAGGCCCAGCCTTCGGCTCTCCTCTTTCCCTCTACGCACTTGCGTCTAGAAGCTGTGGCTGCTGACGCCACAGTGACGTGAGCAACAGACGAATGAGGCGCTATCGTCGGGAGAGAGGTGGGCAGAGGAGCGAATCAGAGAGGGGCGTAACGGAAAGGAGGACGAGCATGCTCGCTGCGTGAGGGGGGCTCGCTGGTTTTGGAGGAGGAGAGTTCTTTCTGGTTTTGTGGTTTTGGAGAGGAAAGAAGCTTGAAAGAAAGCAAAGGCTCGAGATGGAGGTCTGAGCGATTTTGAGGAGAGGGTAGAAGTTCGTCGGACAAGAAATGCTAGCTGAAAGTCCCCTCCGAGCCGTCGAATCTTCGTCAGTGACCTTGCGACCACTAAAACCATCACGAACTAGGTGAGTTCTCAGTCAGCTTCAATTTGTTCTATAAATTTTTGTTTGAACGATAAGCTCATAAGGATTTGGATGAAATTAAGATTCTGTTGCAATGATTTGTGTTGATGGACGAACCATTTTTAAGCCGCGCATACGCTGATATTGTTTCTGGAATTTGTAGTCCTAGGTTGCATACCAAATTTTTGATGAAATGCTTAACAGAAAACCGAACGATACTCACATTTAGAGGTGGCAAAATGGGTCATGGACCCATTTTGCACCCATATTTTTCATATATGGGTCGAATATGGGTTAATAGTCCATTACAACTATTAACCCACGTTCGACCCGTTTTTAGTTCAATTTTATATGGGTCGAAAATGGATCAGACTCTGACCCATTTTCGACCCATTTTTAAAAGCCAAAAAACGTCGAGTCTTCGTCTTCGACCTTCACCTTCGAGTCTTCGAGTCTTCGACCTTCATCTTCGTCAGTGACTCAGTGACCTGCATCATTTGGGTCCAGATCAGATAACTTTGCATCGCCGAGTGCGGTTCGAGGGGCGGGGCTGGCTGGACCATTAGCGCGTTGTAGTGCACCCCGAAGCTCAGAGTATTGACACGGTGCCCGCAATGGGGCCGTACGGAGATGTGTCTGAGGGCATCATCCCCTCCAGTTTGGTGGAATGGAATTTCTGCCCAAGCGAGGAGGTCCGAAAATGGCAGTGGTCCCGAAACAAACCCTGCATCCAATGATGATGACAACACATATGATCATTTGCAGGTATGTGATGATCATGCGTATGGCTCACTGATCTCCTCATGGCGTCTTCCTTCATCACGGCCAGCCTCCCCATGGCTGCTTTGAGTGTGTGCCCCAGACAACCCAACGTGTAGCACCCCGAACCCTTCGAAGGTCGCCACAAGCACCGATGTTACATCTTATTACCCTTTTGTTCTACACTTAGAAGAAGCGTCGTTATTCATAGGCATTTTTTTTAAAGCGGTTCTAGCGCGACTCACTAGCGGAAGCAAAATAAAGCATCACCATCTCTCCCCCTACCAACCATGATACAAATACACACCACTAATCACCATAATTTTTATAGACAAGCCACGACACTTTATTTACACATATTTTCAAGATGGAACTTCTTTTGGGTCGGTACATAAAAAAGGAAAAGCTAGGACTCAGCCATGTCCAGCCTAAAACCTCAAAAGAACCCTCGACCCTTTACATCACATGTGCACAACCCCCATCATAAGTGTCGGCTAACTATCCAAAAAGAAACAGCCCCTACTCGTCACGCACAGGCCTCACACCCAGTCCGGTGCGTCAGGCGGCGGCAGCGGCAGCATCCCTCTCATCACCCCATCACAGTAAACGTGGACGGAGACAAACTCCTGGACAATCGGGCCCCCAGCCAGGCCTATGTCGTACGAGACAAAACAGCGCACACGTATGTATGTCAGTCCAGGCACAGAAGGACAGCTATACTCCTCACACTCTACCTTGACGTCGGACGGTAACCCGTAAAATGCACCCCGTGCGACGGCAGGAAGCGGCATACTGCTAATCTGAAATGTTGGTCCCCAAAGGGGTGAGTACAACCACTCAGCAGATAAGGAATCCAACAACCACTCAATGCATCACATAAGTCATACATGCATTGCAGGCATTACTTACTTTTTAAGCCATGCGCATACTATCATGCATCATCATCACAAATTATAACACATACATGTGTATCATCATCATGTCATACATGTCATCATCATTATGACATCACCACATCACACATGTCATCATCATTATGACATCACCACATCACACATGTCATCATCATCATGGCATCATCATATCATACATGTCATCATCATCATCGTCATGCATATCATCATGCCATATCATATATCATCATCATCATCGTCGTCATGCATATCATCATGCATATCATCATGCCATATCTTATATCATCATCGTCATCTTCGTTATGCATATCATCATGCATATCATCATGCCATAGTTTAATTTCCACTTTTAACCTCCCATTTGATCACCACATCACCAATTTCTCAAATCATCAATTTTATCATCCCCTCGGGCAAAGACCTCCGAGGCTTCCGGCATTCAGCCATTCCAGGCCACCGGGCATCCAGCCCCCCACATTTCGGGCATCTCGCATCTCAATTGGCATCACGAGGCATTCCCCTCGGGCAGAAACCTCCAATAGGGCTTCCGGCATTTACACTCCCTGGCCGGGCATCCCGCACCCCAATCCTGGCATCGCGAGGTATTCCCTTCCAGCAGAAACCTCCGACAAGGCTTCCGGCACCCCCACATTCCGGGCATCCTGAATCTCCCAGGGCCATCCGGCAATGTATCTCAATACAATCCGGGCATCATCCTCCACCACAACCATCTCCTCATTTAACATTATCCATGTTTACCAATTTCGGTCTTAATTTAGCATGACATATGACGTGACATCAAACAAGTCATATCCGGCATGGAATTCACACATGCATCTCAATTCAATGTCATGCATACATCGAGACCTCATCATACATACTACATGGTATAATTATTTATGAAATAAAATTTAATGGAATTTATGGTCAATAAAATAATCCATTTTTCATGCCCTTTTTCATTTATTTAAATTCCAGCTTTTATCATTTTCAAAAATATTAAATTTAATATCTATAAATTCCCAAAAATTATAAAAATTAAGGCAAGTGATAAACAAGACAATAGAATAATAATTTCATGTAAAACACATGGCCAAATAGAATTTCACACAATTTCACAATTCTCACAAAATGGCATGTCATTTTCGGGTGAAATCAAAATGCACAGTTTCTGAAGAAATTCGATTGAAATATTCATACGACCTCCAAAACTTACGAAATTTTACCGAGTTATAGCCAAGATATTTTCGTACATCTTTCGTGAAGACTTCCAAGCCAGATTATTTTTAGATTGTTTTCTACAGTCTCACGAAGCTTCTGGATCCCTTACCGAATCGTCCAGTGCATGCTTCTCCGAAATACTGAGTTTTCACCTACCTATTCTCTTTCGTTTCCTCCGAAATTTGGATATGTTATACATAAAGATGTCCTCTACAGGTTTCATGGAGATATCTAAGTCAGATAACCAGAGTATAGTCGTCATTTAGGTCCATGATGTCTCGGGTGTCTTGAAATGCATCTCCAGAATTACCGTCTTCAAGATCTAGTCGATTTGCTAGGTTATACTCGTTCATTTCATTTCAAATTTTAGTATGTTGTATTTAAAGATGTTAGCTACAACTTTCATGAAGATATCTAAGAGATATTCTTAGTACAACTCAACATGGAACCACAAATGCATCAAAAGGTCAGTGAAATCTTTCCAGATCTGAGGTCTCCGTAGGATGAGAGTTTAACCCCACAAATATCCATTATTTTCCACCAAATTTTAGTATGTTGTAGTTCAAGATGTTAGCTACAACTTTTATGAAGAAATCAAAGCCAAAATCGGACTCTAAACATGCATGCAAGCTCACACAACATTCTGACTCAAACTGTTCAAGCGAAAAAAGCCATACCATTCAAGATCAAGCTATCCATACTTCGGTTTTTCTCTTCCAATCACCCAAATTCGACACTATATCACCCATACATGTAACAAACACACATGCAAGAGCAGCAAAGGATCCCCAACTTGCCTCTAGACCACACGAACGGCGGTACACGGCGGATGGACGGCGGTTCCTCCTCCTCTCTCTCTCTCGGCCACTCTCCCTCTCTCTCGAAACCTCTCTCTCTTTCACTCTCTCTCTCTCGGCCGAATGGGGAAAAACCAGCCACCCCTCTCTCTCTCTCTTCCCTTTTATCCCCCTTAATTCCCATCATTAGCAATCATCACATGCCTTTAAACTAGCCAATGCATGGCATTCTCCTTTGTGCCACTTGTCCTATTGCATCCATAATGGGCCTTGAATTTGGGCTTGGGCTTGGGCCTCCTTTGTGGCCGGTCGACCACTCCCTCTTGGCCTCCATTGGGCCAGCCAACTTGGCCCATTAAAAGCTTAGGCCAATGGGCCTAAGGCCCAACCTAAAAAATTGACTTTTTCCCTTTCTTTTTTGAATTTCTTCTATAAATATTTTTAAATTTTAATTTTTAACATGGCCAAAGTCTTGTGACATTTTGTTTATTGAAATTTAATTTATAAAGTGCATGGCCAAGCATAGATTATTATCATAATCTATCAAATTTAAATTCTCACAAACATACGCGCACACATCATCTATTTAAAAAAAAAAAGACTAATGGCTAAAGCATAAACCTTAAGAAATTTTATCACCTAATTAAAGACTTTAACACAACTTATGGCTTGACATTGAATTTTGGGATGCCACACAATGACCTCCTCAAATCCTCTCTAGAGAGGCCCTCAATCAACGCCTCCGGTTCAAATACTTGACCTTGCAATCTCTTCCGGTTCGCGAAGAACTTAGGTAGCCCGATCGTCCTCTTGGCATGGGGGTCCACCCCCTTGCTCATGTACTGCTCAATGATGAGCTTGACCTTCTTGGGACTCACGGACCAGACCTTAGGCTCATTGGCGATGGCAAA
Source organism: Eucalyptus camaldulensis (assembly GCA_019915185.1). Lineage (NCBI taxonomy): Eukaryota > Viridiplantae > Streptophyta > Magnoliopsida > Myrtales > Myrtaceae > Eucalyptus > Eucalyptus camaldulensis. The sequence goes on from JAHSVA010000005.1 coordinate 21,490,626, forward strand.
CCCCATGGGATCATTAATGGTTGCTAGAATATTTAAATAATAAACAACACTTGCATTTCACAACGTAAGATTTAAGAACAGTTGACAGTGATCCCACAAAATCTCACATGATATTAGAGCTGGAGGTCCTAAGTTTAAATCTTACCATGTCCTATTTGTCTCATCAATTAAATTTCCATACTTAGTACTAGCCAAAAGACCTCCTTCATTGGGCCATTCATGTAAGAGTTTTTCTAATTGTGGACTACATTAATTGATATTGTAATTTACTGTTTAACGGGGTTTGGTCTAAGGTGAGATAGAAGGTTTCTTAATTAGTCTAATATGGGCTGACTAGTGTGGGCCGAGTTGTGCCTGGCCCGTAATGAGAGGGACTGGCTGGAAACTCTATAAATAGTGCTCAAGTCTCTCCTCTAACCCTAATTCTCACCTGTATCCTCACCTAAGGGGCGTTTACCTAACGCTACACGTGAGGGGGGCCGTCTCATTGAGCCAGTGATACGGAGGGCAATAGAGGAGAAAGACTTGCGTGTGGAACATTGTGTTTCCGCTTCCGCTTCAAGAACAATGGATCCCAAAACAGGTGCGTTAATCTTTCTACTCAATTATTCATGTTCTTGTTCTAGTTATGGAGATCTTGGGGTTACGCAATTTGCGTCTAACATGTGGTATTAGAGCCTCCATAACCTTAGAACTTGAACGCAATTTATTTTGCCCTAATTTGTACGGATTAGCCATAATTAGTGCGGATCTTGCCCTAATTTGAGATTTTTGAGATTTTTTGTTCAATAAAAATTAAATTAAATTATATATTTGGATTGGGCTTGACGAGACGAGCATGAAGGTCGGCGGCGCCTCGCCGGAGGAGACCGCATGCGCCCCCATGTGCGGCCATGTGCCGCTTGGGCGTCGAACGCGCGCCACGCGTGAGCTCCACGCGCAGTGCACTCAGGCGGCGTGTGTGGGCGCATGGAGGCTCCATTCGGCACGTGGCTGGTGGTGCTGGATTTGTATGGCTGTCCTCTATCTTGTGGTGAATTTATTTTGCATGTTTGATGATTTTATGGATGAGAAAATACATGAAAAACCCTAAATACGTGAATTTTTAGTGTATTTTTGCGTATTTTTCTTGTATTCTCTGTGTTTTTGGAAATATATGTGTTGGGTTACTGATATGTTATCACATAAACATTATAAAAGTGTGATTCATTAATAAAAATTAAACTTTATTGTATTTGATTAATGAATAAGGTAGTGTAATTAGCATAGCATGTGATTTGAGTGATATGATTTCCCCTATCACTAAACTTAAATCACATGTATATGGTGTATGTGAGATGTAAAGATTATATCCCTGGTATGAGAGAATTTCAAGGATTCAATTGAGTTGTGACCGTCAAAGTAGCACGCTTGATTGGTTTTGAGAAATTTCGATCTCATATATTGATTGGGATGTCTCCTGGTCTAATGCATAGTTATACTCCAAAATGAGGTGATTGTGTATTAGTTCATGGAAGGATACATGATAGTGTGGTAGAGGAGTGACCGATCCTAATAGTTCATATGCCTAAAGGTGATAAATTCACGAAGATTGGAATATATTCTCATAACTCTTTTCACGTGGGGAGTGTACAATTGCATGTCATGTATTCTGCCCAAAGGTGACTATGTGATTTTGCATGTAACTCTCTGAATGTGTACTTTTATGTCAAGTTACACAATGCTCACATAATGCTAATTATATATACTGCGTGTTTTTCAGTCACCTTTTCTGTAAATGGTAACTCCGTCACCATTGAGATTCTTGCTGGTTCGAATTTTAAGAGATGGAGAGAGGATTTTCTATTTGCTATGGAGATGACAGATGTTCATATGGCTCTTACTACTGATCGGTCGGTAGATTTGACTACCAAGAGTACAGAGGCTCAAAAAGCAAATTTTGCTGCATTGGAAAAGAGCAATAGAATTTGCTTGCTGTCCATGAAGCATTCCATTCAGGAACATTTGAAAAGTGGTTTGCGTGCATACTGCAATGCTAGGCAGATGATGGAAGCTTTGATGGCTAGAAACCATGTCTCACCTAATGCTGAGATAGGAACACACATGTAAACAGTTTTTACTATGGCGTATGATGGTTCTGGTGGAGTTAGAGATTATGTTCTGAGGATGGTTGATTTACAGACAAAGCTTCTGGCTCTCAATGTTGAAATTCCTACTGCTTGCATTGTCCATCAAGCTCTAAATACTCTTTCTCCTGATTTTGGGATTATTAAGACCAATTATAGTTCCCAAGATGAAACCTGGTCTATTAATGACCTGATTGCAAGGTTGGTGGCAGAGGAAGAGAAATTGAAGAAAGATAAAGGACATATTGCTCTTTATGCTTCTAGTTCTGCTAGTGACAAGGGTAAGAAGTTGAAGAACTATACAAACAAAGGAAATTCTAAAGGTGCAGGTCCTTCTAACACTCTAGGTCCTAAGAAAGCATTCACCAAGAAGGATGGTGTTCTTTGCTACTTTTGTAGGGAGAGAGGACACGTGAAGAAACGTTGCAGCAAGTTTAAGGCTCGGTTGTCTAAGAGAAATAAGAGAGAGCCTAAAGGTAATAATTCTTTGGCATTTGTTTATGAATCTAATCTATCTGAAGCTCTGACCAATTCCTAGTGGTTAGATAGTGGTGCAACTAATCATGTTGCATTTACCATTCAGGGATTCATAAACTGAAGGACACCAAATCAGGATGAATCAAAGCTCACTGTTGTAAATAGCGTTGGAGTTGACGTTGAGTTCGTGGGAGATGTTATTTTGATTTTAAATTCTGGTTTTCGGATGGTGTTAAGAAACACTTTTTACATACCTTCTTTTAGGCGGAATTTAGTTTCTGTGTCTTGTTTGGACATGTGTGGATACTCTTTTGAAATAAAGAGTAATACTATTTCCATGTTTTATGATTCAAATTAGATTGGGTGTTGCAATTTATCCGATGGATTATATCGATTGAGCTTATCTCCCAACAACATATACGTTGCTTGTTCCGCTAAAAAGGTTGTTTCCAAAAGGCCTCTACCTAAGGAACAGTCTTATGCATTGTGGCATAAACGTCTTGGTGACATCTCTAAAGATAGAGTAGAAAGGCTTATAAAGGCTGATATCTTGCCTACTCTTAAAGATGATCAAGAGACTTGCGTAGATTGTTGCAGAGGTAAGATGACTAAGATAAAGAAGAAATCCGCTATATGAAGTTCAAACTTGTTGGAGGTTATTCACACTGATATTAGTGGACCATACACGGCTACTTTGTGCAGAAATTTTTATTTCATCACATTTATTGACGATTATTCCCGATATGGATACTTATACTTAATTAAAGAAAAGTCCGAGTCTCTTGATAAATTCAAGATTTTTCAGACTGAAGTGGAGAAACAGTTGGGAAAAGTTATTAAGATTATCATATCTGATCGTGGTGGTGAGTATTTTGGTAGGCACGGTGATGCTAGCCAACTTAAAGGGCGATTTGCTGAATACTTAGAGGATTCTGGGATAATAGGTTAGTTTACTATGCCCGAAAGTCCTGAACAAAATGGTGTAGCTGAAAGGCGGAATCGTACTCTTATGGACATGATGAGAAGTATGATTAGTAGGACCAATTTACTTAATTTTCTGTGGGGAGAAGCTTTGAAAATAACTCTTTCTATTCTAAATCGTGTTCCTACTAAAGCGGTTCCATTAACTCATTTTGAGTTATGGACTGGACGTAAACCTAGCTTGAATCATCTTAAAGTTTGGAGATGTCCAGCAGAAGTGAAATTATATAATCCAACATTGAGTAAGCTGGATTCCAAAACTACTCGGTGTTACTTCGTGTCTTACCCAGATCATTCAAAGTAGTATCGGTTTTATAACCCTAATGGAGGTGTAAGAATTGTGGAATCTCAGATTGCAAAATTTCTGGAATTTGATGTAGCTGAAAAGGGTAGTTACTCACAAGCTATCGAAAATGATAGTATGGTGGGGATTACTGGATCTCTGTCTCATCCTGTGCAGACAATTATGGAGTCTCTTGCGCCACAAATTGAGCCTGTTGTGGCACATGATTCTATTGTTGAGACAGTTCCTGATGAAATTCCTCAAGCTTATCAAATTCAAAATGAGGTTGAAATAGCTCCACTTAGAAGATCAACTAGAGAAAGACGTTCAGCTATACCACAAGACTATTTAGTTTACTTGGGAGAGCATGATTATGATATAGGTTGTGTTGTAGATCCTGTGACTTATACTGATGCCATCTTATGTCCTCAATCAGATTTGTGGTTAGATGCGATGAAAGATGAGATGCAATCTATGAAACATAATGCTGTTTGGGAGCTTGTTGAATTGCCTAAAGGTTGTAAACCTATTGGTTGCAAATGGGTATTCAAGACTAAAAGGGATTCTAAAGGAAAGATTGAAAAGTTTAAAGCCAGACTGGTAGCTAAGGGTTTCACTCAAAGAGAATGAATAGATTATGAAGCAACATTTTCTCTAGTTTCTTCTAAAGATTCCTTTAGAGTGATCTTGACATTGGTAGCTTATTACGATATGGAGTTACACCAGATGGATATTAAAACTGCTTTTCTAAATAGAGACCTTGATGAGGAGGTTTATATGATGCAGCCTGAAGGTTTTGTAGCAGATGACTCACGTAAGCTTGTTTGTAGATTGAAAAAGTCTATTTATGGCCTCAAGCAAGCTTTTAGACAGTGGTATTTTAAGTTTCATAGTGTTGTTACTTCATTCGAATTTATTGAGAACAAAGTAGATCAGTGTATATACACCAAGGTCAGTGGGAGGATCATACTTTATGTAGATGATATCTTGCTTGCTAGTAGTGACATTGGTTTACTACATGAGACAAATCGGATGTTATCGAAAATTTTTTATATGAAAGACCTCGGTGAGGCGTCTTTTGTTCTTGGCATTGATATCCATAGGGATCACTCACGCCGTTCATTGGGTTTATCTCAGAGGGCGTATATTGATCGCATTTTAGAAAGATTCAATATGTAGGCTTGCAAACCAGGAATTGCTTCTGTTGTTAAGGGTGATAAATTGAGTCTTTCACAATGCCCTAATTCATATTTTGAGAAAGCTCAAATGAAGGATGTACCTTATGCTAGTGTGCTTGGAAGCATCATGTATGCTCAAGTTTGCACTAGGCCAGATATTTCTTTTGCAACAGGGCTTCTAGGCAGATATCAGTCAAATTCAGGACACGATCACTAGGTTGCTACCAAGAAGGTTTTAAGGTACTTAAAGAGAACAAAAGATTATATGCTGATGTATAGACATGTTCCAGACTTGCAACTAGCAGGCTATTCAGATGCAGATTTTACTGGTTGTCAAGATGATAAGAAGTTAACGATAGGATACATATTTATATTGGCAGAAGGTGCAATATCATGGAAGAGCGAAAAACATAAATCCATATCTTCTTCTACCATGCAAGCGGAGTTTGTAGCATGTTTTTCAACTGCTACTCAAGCTATTTGGCTCTGAAACCTCATTAGGGAGTTATCAGTTTTTGATTTTATGGATAGACCCATACAGCTATATTGTGATAATAATTCTACAGTGTTGTTTATTAATAATAATAGAAGTCTCAAGGGGTCTAAACACATGGAGGTCAAGTTTTTGACTATAAAGGAATCAGTACAGAATGGTGACGTTGCAGTAGATTATATTCCTACAGATGATATGATTGCAGATCCACTAACTAAAGGCCTACGCCCGTGTGTTTTTGATCGACATGTCATTACTATGGGCCTAGGAGCATCTTGGGATACTGTTATTTAGTGGGAGCTGTGTTTTATTTTTCCTTGAATAAAGTTTACATCTGTTTTGTTACAATTTAGTAACACTTTGATATATATATATATATATATATATATATATATGTCAACTTTTGCATTCAATAAAATATTTTTGAATGGATTGTTATTATGTTGAATATATATATATATTGTTGAAAATCTCAAAGGTATTGTATAAACCTTGAGTGAAGGCTAGGGGCATCTGGGCATCCGGTTATTAGCCTTGTGCATATGTCTTGTGATACATAAAGAAATGTTAACCATAAGGATAAGACATATATGGATTCATTGGAACCATAAAGCATTCTCTAGCGGCACAAGTTTTTGTGACGCCTAAAGTTAAGAGAATGGTGACTGACAAATGGGTTCTCTCTATGAGAGATGTTATCCATTTGCCACACTACCATATTGAATCCATATCAATAAAGTTGAGAACATTTGTGACCATGGAAGGCTCTCTGTGTATATATGCAGTTACCGCCATGATTCGGTATTTAAGACTTTATGGGATATGATTGACTATTAAGAATTATCTCTGGACCAATGTGCGCACATATAGTACGATTTCAATTAATATAGTCCAAGTGGGAGAATGTAAGAGTTTTTCTAATTGTGGACTACATTAATTGATATTGTAATTTACCGTTTAACGTTTACCATTTTACGGGGTTTGGTCTAAGGTGAAATAGAAGGTTTCTTAATTAGTCTAATATGGGCTGGCTAGTGTGGGCTGAGTTGAGCTTGGCCCGTAATGAGAGGGACTGGCTCGAAATTCTATAAATAGTGCTCAAGTCTCTCTTCTAACTCTAATTCTCACCTGTATCATCACCTAAGGGGCATTTACCTAACGCTATATGTGAGGGGGGCCGCCTCATTGAGCCAGTGATACGGAGGGCAATAGAGGAGAAGAACTTGCGCGTGGAACATTGTGTTTCCGCTTCCGCTTCAAGAACAATGGATCCCAAAACAGGTGCGTTAATCTTTCTACTCAATTATGCATGTTCTTGTTCTAGTTATGGAGATCTTGGGGTTACGCAATTTGCGTCTAACAATTCATCCTCTACACGCTTTCTCATTGGGGATAAACTTTAAAGTTAATTTGCGACGACATGTGTCTCAAAGTCTTTGATTTTTTTAATGTAGTTCCCTGCAACAAATTAGGAAAAAAAAATTACTTGTACGTATTAGAGCAAGAGTTATTATTTAGAGAGAGACAAGAGAAATTAGAAAAGAAAGAGAGAATCCAACATTCTTTATTATAACTGACTAAACAAGATTAATATGTAATTTTGCTTGAAAGACATCGTGGCTTCAAAATTTTTTTGCATCGTGTACTAAATGAAGAAGTTGATGATTTGAGGGCTACTTAATAAATTTAATACCCGTCCCTCTCCCTCCTCCTTAAACAACAGTATCACTTCTTTCTTTGCCTGTTTCCTTTCTCCCCTTTTGGGTGTTGTTGCCCTAAGGGAACATCCTCAGCGGATGCATAGATAAGGACCACCTCAAGACTCTGATCACCCTATGCATTGACTCGCCTCACTTCCGACCACCACCATGAATCACGAGCCATGTCGCGGCTGTGAATCGTGGCCTGAGCCCCAACTCAGCCACGAAGCCATCCCAAATCAACTCGAAATCACACAGATTCACAGGCAATCAATTGGAACTAATCAACCCAGGTCTCACCACACCCACTTGCGCTGAAAAACACTAATTAGACAAAATAGGGGGTGACTTAAACACGGGCGAAGAGCGCATTAGCCGGTCCCACGAACCAAACAAGTATCTCCCAATTAATTTTTCCTAAATTTAGTTTTTATGATTTTCTTTTTGTCAGAAAAGAGTCTCTAGCCTCCTCGCACCTTGGGCACCTCCACACATGTCTCCGACCGATCAATCTCCAGGGCCTGGTGGCCAGTCCCTTGCCTTCTCGAACCCCAACCACCTCCAAACAAGTCAGCGACCCATCCCATCTCTGAGCTCCATCCAAACTCCAAATTTTGGCAAAGAACTTCGAGCCACAAGTTCAAAAGACATTTGTCGAAAAGAGTTTGGAATGGAACCATCTTTGGGGTTATCATGTAAAATAAGATTGATTAACATACCCAGAAAAAAAAGAAAAGAAAGCATCAAAGTTCAAATTTAGAAAGACTTAGGTTTAAAATCATATATATATATAATGTAGACTTCAACGAAAATTTTGCTCTGAAATTTAGAGAGATTACTTTTCTTCCATTCCACGTCCAAAAATAATCCCAGGCTTTGCTAGAGTAGGAAGATTCTTCCTCGATCAAGGAGGAGATTGCAAAGGAGGATTCATCTTCTGTTCAGGCTTAGTCATGGGCATGATTCGCATAAGAGCAGGGTTTGTCAGGGATTACTGTTGAAGTGGATCCGAAGACCATTGCGGATACGATTGTGAAAGCAAGTCGAAGCAAATTTTCGTGAATGCAATACTCTACTGCTTCTTATTATATACATCTCTGTTAATTCACGGTGATTGGGAGATCAAGATCCCGCGTCTTTCATAAAGGCAACAAATCTGCAGACTGGCTAGCAAATCGGGGAATATCTGGTCAAATAGATTGGCCAGAGATGTTAAGGGTTACCCGTTAAAACTATATTACACAGGTTGAGGCTTAAGGGTAACCATAGTTAGCACACGCACTTTTGGCATCCGCGTGCTCATCCAAGTACAATATCGCGACAGCTGAATGAAGAGCCGCACCAATCAGTAAAGCCTCCTCATCGACAAAGAAGTAAGGTGAGTGCAGTACATGATGCGATTTTAGAGTCTCGTTCTGTATTCCCACCATGAAAATCAAAGAAGCGGTCTTGTTGGCGAGAAGCTGAAGTCCTCAGATCTCATTGTCACTGGCATAAGCTGCACTTTGCCTTCGCCGAGTAGGATCTCTCCTACCCCTTTCACATGTTCATATAGGAGTTAGCCATCACAGGGTAAAGAGGCATCTCGTCCTCTCCAAAGTCCACCACAGCTTTACATTTGTGAATGGCCGCTTGCATTTCTATGACCTGTAATCGCAACACAAAGTATTTGCAAGAATAAGAAAACCAACCACCTCGAAATGAAAAGACTGGCTGACAAATTCGTTGATTTACCTCTTTTATCCTCTTCTGAAGGGATAAGAGACCACTGGAACTCAAACTTCTAAAGCTTACTCCAAATTTGACGGACTCTGGAATCACATTAGCGGTATGGTCTCCTTCGATGTACCCGACTATCACCACCTGTGCATCTAAAGTACGACATTTTGAGATGATGCCACAGCTAGACCATAACCTGCAACTTGAAAAGAAACATATAGCGCATCACTGGAAAATCCATTAGTCAGATAAACATTTTGCAAGTTCATACGCAGTGATCTGTCGGATTTGGGTAATGAGGAATAACAAATCTCATGGGGAGGAGTTTAGCATTCTCTGTACTCTGAAAAATTACAAACATACAACAATGATAGCTTCAAATAAGAGACACGTTCTGTGGACGTTTGTGATGCTCACACAAGTTTAGCAGTGATATGAAATTGCTGCAGATGTCGGACTCTCACATGATTGCAATTACGTGCACGTGCATAATCATGTTCCCATCCAACATCTAGAAGCTTAAGATAATGTATAAAACGGACAAGAAGGAAACTACCTTTCCCTCAAGAGGATCGGTCTCTCTTGATACAATTTGCTGAAGACTGAGGATTGCAGATGAAGCTGCAACAGTGGGGTCTATATTGTGATGCGGAAGTGCTGCGTGCCCCACTTTCCCCTGAATAGTAGCCGGAAACACCCCAGCACCTGCAAGCATTGGGCCAGGCCTGGAAGCTGGGAGCACTGTCGGCACATTGGGCATCTTGGAATTCGAGACGGCGGAAGACGACTTACCCGATTCCGATGCGCAAACAACAAATAGCCCTGGAACGAACATTGAATTGCGAATAAATCACGAACAACACTACCTCACGTTAGTCTGGATGCAATCACAAGGAAAACACCCGATTTCAACGGCGTAAATGCCGATTGTTCTTGCAAAGATGAAATGGAACGCCTTGATCTTCTTTGATGGAAATGGAGAGAAAATTTGGTACGAATTGTGACATCCCGATTTTCCAATTCTGGTTTCAATTAAATAAGTTAGGCATTTCATCTTCGCGTCTATAGCTTTCTTCTCTGAGTTGGCCACTCACGAGATAACTAGTCTATCAGGTAAAGCCGTGAAGGAATCTAAATGCAATAGACTTGAGAATTTGACCAGGAAACGACTGCTCGACTGTACTAATCTGCAAGGGTCATTACGGCATAGACCGATTAGAGACCGGAGATAGGTCGATTCAACAGAACCATGTAATTCAGTGTGGGTGATTCCACCTAATTGCACAATTCTTGTTGATCGGCACTAGACTGATTTCTCTATAGTTTTGGTACCCTGTGTCTGTATTTGAAACCTCGAGATTCTACGACAATCAAGAGTCGCCAATGTGTCGAAGATGCACTTTGTGGCTTTAAAATAATCAACCACAGGTCAATTGCACAAAAAATTCCTAAAAGCTACCCAGTAAATTAGGACGTGCTAAAGTCGCGCCAGATTGAATTTAACCATGAAATTGAACCCGATTACAGAAATTGGAAGTTCTGTTAATTCACAATTCATTTTAGGAATGACAAGTTGGTCATAGGACAGTTCCCTAGTTGTTGAGCCTGTCTATTTTGTAGACAATCTAGTGTTGTATATAAACCTGTGTGTTTATAAGAAAGCTTGATTGGTTGTGATTGATTGCCTGCTTTTCTATCCCAAGTTAAATGTTGTCAAGGGATTTGTTTCGCTTCCGCATATGCAATATAAAAATAAATGGGTCGGCGACGTGTCCTGGGAAGTCGCATTTCTATCGACCAGAGTGGAATGTTCGCGTGCTCGGAGGATCGGGGCGTGACATCCTCGTTTAAGTGGCATCAGAGCGGGTCTGTAAATGGAGTGATAAGGTGCGATTGTTTATGGGATAGTTAGTAGGAATGACTTTTATTTCATGTTAGTGCATGTGGCTGATAGTTGTTTGGTAAATTGTTTGGTGTAGATCACTCAAATTCTAATCTGGGATTAGAATTGAGAAACATGTTTCTATAAAGATCCTGTAGATGAGTGATCAGGAGCAGAGGACTCCTAGAGAGAACCTTTAGACCAGTTACTCGGGGTGGTTTGCCGACAGGGATCGGTACCCGAGGTGGTAGTGGCGAAGCGCTGGCTTAAACTAGCGCGAGTCTGAGAGTACCGCTGTAGGTTGGTACTAGTGTAGTAGCACCGAGCGATCCTAGGTTTGATGGGATCGTTTAGGCACTAGTGTTCCTTGGAAGCTTGTTGAGTTAGTAAGCTCAGGACCGAGCCGCCGCTATTGCTAATGCTACCAGTGCCATCACCGCTATTGTTGCCACACCTGTTGAGGTCCAGCGTGGAAATGTGATCTGGGAGCAAGTCGTTGCATCCGAGTCAAGGTTCATATTCAGTAGAGATGGAAACCAGTTTGGGAAGGAGTCTGTGATTGGAGAAAAGCATCATATTTCTGTCCAACTGGAAATGTGGGATGGTTAGGTTAGCAATGAATCAGAATGGAGTATGTCGTCCTAACGGAAGCCGACATGGATTCGCCTCGTGTCCTGGTAAGACATGTGTTTGTTCTGTGTGTAACCAACAGGGTTACCTAGCCAGAAATGGTCTTAGAAAGCCGATGGGACAGATCGAAAGGAATGCGCCATAGAACACATCGTGGGGTTTGTAGAGCAGGCCTTCAGTACAAGAAAGAGCGCATGTTGTTACTTGACAAGAGATAGAGGACTCACTGATTGTGTGTCAAGTTTGAGAAAAGAAGTGTGGGTCAGCCTGGTGACCAAGTGCGATGGGAGCATGCTTTGAATGTGGTCAGCATGGCCATTGGGCTAGGAACTCTCCACGTAAGTCCAAGAGGACTCGAGCATCGCTACTGTCGACAAGACGCCACTAGGATGGCGAAATGAATAAGAATGGATTGACCATGCATCGATCAAGGGAAGAATGTGTTGAGGAGTTATTATCAGAGTAGCGCAGCTGGATTTTGAGTGAAGGTTGTGGAGTTTCCGTTGTTGTAATAAAGTAAAATAAAGATGAATCTCTGACTATAGTTGTAATTGAAGGGTTCGTTTATATATGACCTGGAAGTCATTTATAAAAGGTTTGGCTCGAGGAGCTTTCTGTTGTTTTGAATCGTGGTAGTGATATAATTCAGTTTGTTTAGTTAGCGTGTGAAAGTTTTGAACTACTGAAAGTTGAAGAGGAACTTTAATCCCTGTTATTCGTCATTGAAGACGACCTAGTTTATGGATGTAGGTTGCCTAATCTATATGGCAACTATAGTGGATGCGATAGTTGGAAGACCAAGTAAGGAGAACATAACCATAGTACAGAAGTGTCTGAGGTGTTTCCTAAAGAACTGCCAGGTTTGTTGTCAAAAAGAGAAATAGAGTTCGTGATTGAATTAGCACCCGGAGCAGAGCTAGTCTTTAAGGCTCATTACCGGATGGCTTTATCTGAGTTGAAAGAACTGAAGGTGGAGATGCATGAATTGTTAGATAAGGGATTCTTATGTCCCAGTGCATCACTTTGGAGAGCATCGTTCTGTTCGTGAAAAAGAAGGATGGTTTGTTGCGTTTGTGTATTGATATTCTCCGAGATCAACTTGAAAACAAGATATCATCAGTTAAGAATCAAGAAGGAAGACATATCGAAATCAGCATTGCGTACTCGATACGGCAATTGTGAGGTCACTGTATTATCGTTCGGTTTGACAAACCGTTCAGCTGTTTGTACGGGTCTGATGAACAGAGTGTTCATTGGGTACTTGGATTAGTTTTGAGATTGGGTTTGTTGACGTTATCCTGGTGTGTTTGAAGAGTGCTGAAGAGCACGAGAAACGTTAGAGGATAATACTTCAGACCTTGAGTACTTTTGGATTTTTCGATGAGCTTAGCAGATGCGAGTTTTGGATGACTCGTGTGGCATTCCTCGGTCATGTGATTTCAGAAAAAGGAATCTCCGTGGACCTCGTCCAAGATTGAAGCAGTGAATAATTGGTCGAGATTGACTGCAGTGACAGAGATCTGAAGTTTTCTAGGTTTAGCAGAGTATTACAGAAGGTTTGTGGAAAGGTTTTCAGTATTAGCATCGTCGTTGACTCGACTACTAAAGAAAGAAAAGAAGTTCATGTGGACAGACAAGTGCAGGCGTAGTTTCCAAGAGCTTAAGCAGAAGCTGACTACTGCACCTGTGCTGACCATTCCGTCTGGTCTTGGAGGTTATGAGATCTACAGTGGTGCATCGTTTAGAGGATTGGGTTGCATGCTAATGCAGCATGGCAAGGTTGTTGCTTACGCATCTCGTCAGTTGAGACTTCATGAACTGAATTATCCGACGCATGACCTAGAACTTGCAGTAATAATGTTCGTTCTGAAGATTTAGAGATATTGTTGGTGTGAAGAAAGACTCCAGATCTTCGATGACCATTAAAGTCTCAAAGTATTTATTCTCTCAGAAAGAATTAAATGAGATAGCGTTGTGAACCAGATCTTCTAAAGGATTAGGATGGTGGTATCTGATATCATCTTGGAAGGATGAAAAAAGTCACTGATGCATTGAGTCGAGAGTCTTCACTTGTGCATATGCTGGTTAAAGTATGGACCTTACTTGAGAAGGTTCGAGATTCGATTTTCAAATCTGAGGTAGGCCACCTTCGAATTTTATGGCCACCCTCAGAATTAAACCGGATATTCAGGTTAGAATCAGACGCTTCAGTGGACAGACTTAGAAATGCAAAAGATCCTGCAAGAGGATACCGAGAAGAAGAGAACTAATTTTCAGCTTTCTGAGGACGATTGTGTGTACAGAGATTAGAGAAGAGATCTTGTGCGAGCTATCTATCAGTTACAGCTTTGGTGAGCTATCTATCAGTTACAGCTTTGGTGAGCTATCTATCTATATAGCTTGAGCAAGCTACCGTCTATATATTACAGTTTTGGAGAGCATGTGTCGTATTAACGACTGGTTTGATAGACGGTATTGAATGATAGATAGTAATGGTTGATAGATAGTACGGATTGAAATGGAAAGATAGATAGTATGATGGAATTGAATTATTGCAAATGATTGGTTTGATTGAATTGATAGATCGATATAAGTGTCGGTAGTTTCAGCTTGTGCGAGCATTGTTTGAATATGAATTGTACTGACGTGCAGGAAAGGGACTAAGGCGAGGTAAGCCCTCTATCCTATTTGTGTGGCTAGAGCGCCTTGAGGCTTATTTTCTTCCTAATTGAGTTTTAGAGGGTAGGACTCGCTGAGACGTAGTCTCATCCTGGTTGTGGGATAATATTTCAGGTCCCTAGATGACGGTCGTGGAGGACCGGAAGTCCTGGAGTTTGGAAGGTGGAGGCTGAAGGATCGGCGAATGTGTCTGACAAGTTGGTCATAGGACAGTTCCCTAGTTGTTGAGCCTGTCTATTTTGTAGACAATCCAGTGTTGTATATAAATCTGTGTGTTTATAATAAGAAAGCTTGATTGGTTGTGATTGATTGCCTGCTTTTCTATCCCAAGTTAAATGTTGTCAGGGGATTTGTTTCGCTTCCGCATATGCAATATAAAAATGAATGGGTCGGCAACGTGTCCTGGGAAGTCGCATTTCTATCGACCAGAGTGGGATGTTCGCGCGCTCGGAGGATCGGGGCGTGACACAAATGAATTGCCAACCCTCCCAACGGTTGTGTTCGGGAGGCTTTTATATGTCTCCCTTCGTACCCTTCCATTAGTGACTTTCCATCGTAACGTATCAAGACGAAACAGTGCGTTTTGTTCGCACCCCATCATGGACGTACCAGCTAAAGCTAAAGTACTACATCTCCCACTCGGACATGATGGGTTTGATAGCGCTATATCAAGAATATAATGCATTCAACATTCATCAACTTTACAAAATAATTCATACTGGCAAATAAGCCGTGCGACCAGTGAGTACACCTGCACTTGGGAGCTCAAATTATGCACCTGTTAGGGATAACATAATGGCTACAACCCCGAACAGAAATAAACAATCGATGTCTCACAATGCCCCAGACATATTTTGTTACATCAATCCAAGTGTACCTATCCCTTAAAGGCTATACTTGACTATTCTCAAAACACCATGTATTTACAATTACATCCGCAACCACATAGGGCGATATAATTGGTCGACCAGTAAATACACGTGATAGATGTAAAACAACAATAGTTTTCCTTCGCACTCATGTCTCTCTCAATTTCAGAACAACTACTTTCCTAGACATGTCCCATAGGCCATATCTATTCATGACCGCCCGTAACATGCTAAAGTAGCAACATTGATCTTTCACTTCGAGAACATAGTCAGAAGTAACATAGGGCACAAAGTTGAGGTAAATTATAAATTATCTCAAAGGCTCACACGATGAGTAAAAAGGGATAATTTTACTCACCTTTCTTTGTCGATCGTACAATGCACATGTAATATGAATTACATGCTATAGTGGATTACTCTTTCTATAAGAGCGTATGTCAATCATCAAATATATCCACCATACAGATCTTAGCCAAAACATAGTCACGTGCTTCTCACGTACTCATGTTTAGCTCGAGTGTTATATCAGCTCGCTTTCTATAGCGCCCAATTAAGTACTCGCATCTAGCATCTTACAGGTATACATGATTGTGGGACTATCATGTTCGGTCTTGTTATAAACCAATCACAGACCTCATCTTGACTCCAATCAAGGCGACATATTTTATGTACCAAACTTGCTCTTCAGCATTTATTTGTACATAACGTCTCATCTCAACGTGCTAACTACAGCACTTGAGGCGATTGCTCGTGTGAGTGAGCCAATCATTGCCTGCTGACATACTTTTCAATAATATGTGTGTTTGTACCATAGTGGATTTGTACTTATTGATAAAACATCAAATCACTAATAAATAAACAAGTACAATACATCTGTCCACAAGTACATAAACCCATGATCTTCTACAATAACGGATATCACATTCTACACAATCCTAGTGACATCCTATGGGTCAAGAATATGTCTCTAGGAATAGCCTTCGTAAATGGATCAATAACCATTCTATTGGTTGAAATGTATTGCAGGATCACTTCTTTTTGCACTATAATATCTCTGATGAAGTTATTCTTTATGTCAATGTGCTTTGTCCTTCCATGATACTTGGGATCTTTCACATAGGCAATGGCAGCTTGACTATCGCAATAAACTGTCACCGGTCTTGGAACTTCAGTGACATTGGCTAAATTTTCCAAGAAACGTTTTAGCCATAATACTTCTTGCACCGCGGCAGAACATGCAATAAATTCTGCCTCCATCGTAGACAAGGCCGTGCATGTCTGTTTCTTGCTATTCCAAGAAATCACACCTCCATTGAGCAAGAACGCATATCCAGAAGTCGATTTATGCTCATCCAAGTCTTCACCCCAATCGGCATCTGAATAACCCAATAGGCGTAAATCATTCCCTTGGTAACAAAGTCGATAGTCCATGGTGCCCTTCAAGTATCTCAGGATCCTCTTCACTGCTTTCCAGTGTGTTTGACCAGGATTTGATTGATATCGGCTCACCAATCCCACGGCATAACATATGTCGGGTCGAGTACATATCATAGCATACATCAAACTTCCGACCGCACTAGCGTAAGGAACAGTTTCCATCACTTTAATTTCTTCTGGAGTCTTAGGACACAGCTCAGTACTTAGACCTTCACCTTGCATGATAGGGGTATCAATGGGATTACAATGCTGCATATTGAAGCGCTCAAGAATCTTCATAATATAAGACTCTTGTGATAAAGTAAGGAGTTTCCTTGATCGATCTCTTTCGATCTTAACTCCTAATATATATGCAGCTTCTCCCATGTCCTTCATCTCAAAATTGGAGGACAACCATTCTTTTATGGTGATAACCAAAACCTTGTCATTTCCAGCCAACAAAATATCATCCACATAAAGTGATAAAATCATAAATTTATCTTTGGATCACTTGACATATACACAGTGATCTTCTTCAATCATCATGAAACCAAAAGTTATTATTGCTCGATGAAAACGAAGATACCACTGTCTAGATGATTGCTTAAGGCCATATATTGAGCGATGAAGCTTGCAAACTTTATGCTATTGACTTTTAGCTATGAAACCTATTGGTTGTTTCATATAGATTTCCTCATCTAATTCTCCATTCAGAAATGCTGTCTTTACATCCATTTGATGTAATTCAAGATCCAAATATGCAACGATGGCTAGAATAAGGCGTATTGAGTCAAACCTTACAACTGGTGAAAAGGTTTCCTCATAGTCTATACCCTCTTGTTGAGTATAACCTTTTGCCACAAGGTGAGCCTTATACTTTTCAGTGGATCCATCCGCCCTATGCTTAATCTTGAAGACCCATTTGTTTCCAATGGCCTTACGATTAGGTGGTAGATCAACAAAGTCCCAGACATGGTTTGCCCTCATAGACTCCATCTCATCTTCCAAAGCTTTTGTCCATTCTTCCTTATCAGAGGATGAGAGAGCCTCTTGAACAGTCTTAGGCTTGGCATCATCCTTTTGAGCAATCATAAATGCTTCCCCTTCAATCTCAAAACGATGACGGGGAATACTTTTACGATTACTTTTACGCAATTGAATTTCTCTTGAATTCAATTCATCAAGCGATGCAACACTCCCACTAGGTCTTGTGTGTTGAGGTAAATCTTCATTTCCCTCTACAACATCAGTGGGTGTGTTATCAGGATCTTCCATATCATATAATTGGAAGTCCTTATCAATTTCACCTATATTAGGAAAATCGTTCTCCAAGAACGTGACATCTCCTGACTCAATTTCGGTCACACTTCCATCAGCTTGTTCACCTATGAACACGTACCCTTTGGAGTGTTCGGAATATCTTATAAAGATACATTTCTTCCCTCTAGGACCTAATTTTCCATGTTTATGGGAAGAATCATGAACATAAGTTGCACATCCCCATGGACGTAGACTACTCAAGCCTGGTTTCCTACCAGTCTATAATTCATAAGGGGTGGAAGTGACCGATTTTGAGGGCACACAGTTAAGTATATAGGCAGCAATTAATAACGCATCTCCCCAATAGGAGATAAGTAGATTTGCTTGCGCCATCATAAACCTAACCATTTCCAATAGGGTTCTATTCCTTCTCTCAGCTACCCCATTTTGTTGTGGAGTACCAAGAATAGTCAATTATCGTACAATTCCCTTTTCATCACAAAGAGTCTTGAATTGCTTGGATAGATACTCACGTCCACAATCGGTTCTCAATGCTTTTATTGATTTGTTCAACTGATTCTCTACCATCGCCATATATCGTCTAAAGCAGTCCAATGCTTCTGACTTACGGGAGATTAGAAAGACATAACCGAAATGTGTGAAGTCATCTATGAAAGTGATGAAATATGAGGCTCCATGCCTCGCCCTCACATTCAAAAGACCACAAATGTCAGAATGTATGAGATGCAATGGAAATTCAGCTCTAGTCCCTTTACCGAATGGTTTTCTAGTTGTTTTTCCCGCCAGACAATGTTCACATATGGATAGACTAATGAGTGACCCTAAAAGGCATTCTCTAGCTAATCTTTGCATTCTTTGCAATCCAATGTGACCTAATCTAGCATGCCAAGTACTTGCATCAATCTCAACGTTATTAGAAGACGCAATTAAAGAAAAACAACCATCAACATTAACATTGTACTGATCATAGTCAATGTCTAACACCATAAAACCATTCAATATATGACCTGAACCATAATAAACTGCTCCATACAAAATGTCAACACAATCACCATGGAAATTCAATACATAACCTAAGCTAAGAAGAACAACTACAGAGACCAAGTTTTGTCGAATATCTGGAGCATAAAGGACATCATGTAGGAATAGGTTTCGACCACCACGTAAGATTAATTTACATGTGCCAATATCCTTCACTTCAACTCTTGAGTTATTCCCAACATATATCCATCTTCTTCCAGGCGGTATCCGACGATACTCCACAAATGCTTCTCGATCTCTAGCTACATGGTCTGTTGCTCCTGAGTCTACAGTCCACATTGGATGAGATTCAGCAAGCATTACAGTACTAGAAACAAAAGCATTACTCAAAGTAATGGAGTAATAGGGTACTTTTTTCGGCTCAGTGCACTCACGAACAAAGTGACCCATCTTGCCACAATTGTGGCACTACATTTTGGCCTTGTCCTTCTTCCCACCACGCTTCTTGCGTTGGAAGGTCTTAGTCCTCTTGGGTCCCTGATCAGTCATCTTCCCTTTGTTATTGAACTGAAAAATTCCTTTTGCGCTTGAAGCCCGAAGCCTTGCGCGAACTCGATTCAGCAACATAAGCATGGGTAGAGGATCTTGCAGCCTCTAGGCACTCATCCTCTAATTCCAAATGACGCGCAATATTATCAAAAGTGACGATGTTCTCATTATGCGTCATATTGATCTTCATATGCTCCAAATTATCAGGAAGAGACCTTATTACAGCCTGAACTTGCTGTTCATCAGTAAGAGAGTGACCTGCCAACTTCAGCTCACGGATCACCTTTGACATCTCCCGAAGATGCTGCCTCATCATTACATTTGGGCGCTTTCGGAATGTGTCAAACTTGATGGTGAGTCTCCTCAGCTTAGTGACAGATGTACCCCTAAACTTATCTTTCAAGGCAACCCACATAGCTTGAGGTTTATTCTAACTCTCAAACTCACACATGAGATCATCTTGCATACAGCTCAGCAACGTGATGGGAGCAATGCTATTTTTCTTTTTCCAAGCTTGATAAGCTTTAAGACCTCTCCTGTGTTGAGCTGAAGTTCCATGCTCAAGTTCATCCATGGTATGGTTGAGGGTTTCTAAAACCTCTTGCTTCTCAAGGATATGCTGAATCTTTCGGTGCCAAATATCATAATTGTCACCGTTCAGCTTCTCACCCTTATTGAGGTCAGCCACAATGGTCTTGGATGCCGATGCCATAATCAATTGCTTTAACACATTGACATAATAAACGCAGAATCAATACTAGCACACTTTACATAGTAACACACATATTTGATTTGCAGCAAAAACAAACCAAATTAATGATAATTCAACAAAAAATACAAAAGCAAAAGTTCACTATGTTCCCAATCAACTTCTATGTACGATTGTTCTATTATCATTAATTAGTTTAATTTGCTCAATTGTTAAGTTCTAGGTGAGAACTATTTCAAATTCTACCAACCTACGAACTCCCACTAGGAAAAAATAATTACATGACCTTATGTAATTTCTATATTTTACTTAACACAAAAACATAGCATGATAATAACCAACGTATAAACAACAATCATGCTTCAACTATGCAATTCAACATGTAATGGATTTCCTACTATTGTTCTAATTTTCTAGCAACTAGAAAAATGCAAGTATATTAAAATATATACATCATATCATTGAACCAAGCTCTACAAAGCATATACAACATCATTTGCACACAAGCTAGCTACTGTATTTCCCTAATCACAAGAAAATACAAGCTACAAATGAATAAGCTGCATTAAACCCCAAAAAATACGCATACATAGGGTTCCCTTAGCATTTTCATACATTTATAAAAATTCAAAAATATAAAATAATTATACCACTGTGTAGAGGACACTCATACGAACCAAACGCCACTAACCATGCTCCAATCAGAGCTCGTACGTGCCCCCACACGTCGCCTGAGTGCACGGCGCAAGTGGCGCATGCGCCAGCGAGCCAAACGGCTCTTGGCCGGTCCGACCGGTCCGATCGATTTGCCCGCTGGACCGCTTGACCGGTCCGACCATTGACCGGTCAACTGTTGGGTCAGGTCGGGTCGGGTCGGGTCGCCTATGGCATCCTAGAAATTCAAAGCCAAGCCATAAGGTGTGTTAAAGTTTTTAATTAGGTGGTAGAATTTCCATGGCTTATGTTTTAGCCATTAGTCTTTTAATTTGATGATTTGTGCTTGTGATTGTGAAAATTTAAATTTAATAGATTAATAATCTATGCTTGGCCATATGATTTAAATTTCAATGAACAAAAATGTCCTGAGACTTTGGCCGAGATGAAAATTGGAATTAAAAAATATTTATAGAAGAATTTCAAAAAAAAAAAGAGGTTAAAATTTGAACGGGCCTTAAGCCCAAGAGTGGAACCCTAATGGACCAAGTTGGCCGGCCCATTAGAGCCCACAAGGAGGATATCGACTAGCCTAAGGAGGAGTGGCCGGATGGGCCCAAGCCCAAGCCCAAATCAAATATAAAAGAAAATCCAATGAGACAAGTGGCAAAGGGGAAGGCCATGCATTGGTGGGTTTGTAGGCGATCTCATGATTGCTAATCATGAGGATTAGGGAGTATAAGAGGGGAGGAGAGAGAGAAGGTGGCCGGTTTTCTTCATTTGGCCGAGAGAGAGAAATCGCGAGAGAGAGGGAGAGACCGAGAGGGAGAGGAGGCGGAGCCGAGGAGGAGCCGCCATGTCCCGCCGTCCGTTCGCCACCATACGCCGTTGTTTGCTCGTCTTAGAGGCAAGTGGAGTCCTCTAACTTCTCTTGCATGTGTGTATATGGTTTGCATGTTCGATTTTGGGTGTTATTTGTGAGAAAAACCGAGGTAAGGGTTGGTTGTTTTCAAGCCATGTGACTGTTCTTGCTCGGGTTGTAGGAGTCAGTAACTTGTTTGAGCTTGCATGTGTGTTTGGAGTCCGATTTTGGCTTTGATGTCTTCATGGAAGTTGTAGCTAACATCTTGCAGTATAACATACTGAAATTTCGTGGAAAATTATGGAGATATGAAGGGTCAAAGTCCTATTCGACGGAGACCCCAGATCTGTGAAGTTTTCACTGACCTCTTGTTGGATTCTTGGTTGCATGTTGGTTTGTGATGAAAATATGACCTCGATGTCTTCATCAAAGTTGTAGGTAAAATATTAAGCTACAGCATACTCAGATTGGAAGTGAAATGAACAAGTATAGCCTAGTAAATCGGCTAGATCTTGGAGACGATGATTCTGGTGTTGTGTTCCGAGACACCCGAGACTTCATGGACTTAAATGGTGACCATACTTTGGTTATTTGACCTAGATCTCTTCATGAAACTTGTAAAGAACACCTTGATACATAACATATCCAAATTTCAGAGGAAACGAAAGAGAATAGGTGAGTGAAATCTTAATATATTGGAGATGTGAATTCTGGACGATGCGGTAGTGGTTCCAGAAGATTCGTGAGGTCGTGTAAAATAATATAAAAATAATCTGGCTTGGAGTTCTTCATGAAAGTTGTGCGAAAATGTCTTGGCTATCACTCTGTAAAATGTCGTGATTTTTGGAGGCCATATGGATATTTTAATCGAATTTATTCAGAAACTGTGCATTCTGGTTGTTATCCGAATATTATGTGCTATTTAGTGGAAAATGTGAAATTGTGTGAAATTCAAGTTGGCCATGAATTTTGCATACTATTGGCTTGATTAATGATTGTTCAAATTTTATGATTTTGGGAAAATCATAGACATTGAATTTAATATTTATTTTATGGAAATAAATAAATATGATAATAAAAATAAATAAAAATAATAATAAAATAATCGTAATAAACTAAAATGGATTATTTTATTGGCCAAAAATTCCATTGAATTTAAATATGCATTATTGCATGTATGATGAGACATTGGTGTATGTATGACCATGAATTGTGATGCACGTGTGAATCATATGCCATGATAAATGAGATCAAAGCAATGATAAATGTGGATAATGATAAGTGAGTAAGTGGTTGTGGTGGAGGATGAGGTCGGAATGTACAAATATGCATTGCCGGAATTCCCTGGGAGATTGAGGATGCCCGGAATGTGGGGGGCCGGAAGCCTTGTCGGAGGTCATTGCCCGAAAGGATTGCCTCGCGATGTCAGGATTGGGGTGCGAGATGCCTGGCTAGAAGGGTAAAGGCCAGAAGCCCTATCGGAGGTTTCTGCCAGAAGGGAATGCCTCGTGATGCTAGTTGAGATGCGAGATGCCCGGAATGTGGGGGGCTGGAAGCCCGATGGCCATGGGATGGCTGGAATGCTGGGAACCCTGTCGGAGGTCTTTGCCCGAAGGGATGATGAAATTGATGATTGAGAAATGGGTGATGTGGTGATCAAATTTAAAGATAAAGTTGAAAATTAAACTATGAAATGATATGCATGATATGATATGCATGATGATGATGATGATAATATGTGATGTGATATGATGATCACCCATGATATGATATGCATGATGATATGCATGATGATGATGATGATGATGATGATATGTGATGTGATATGTTAATCACCCATGATGATGATATGCATGATGATATGCATGATGATGATGATGATGATGATGATGATATGTGATGTGATATGATGATCACCCATAATATGATATGCATGATGATAAGCATGATGATGATGATGATGATGATGATGATGATGATGATGATGAAGATATGTGATGTGATATAATAATCACCCATGATATGATATGCATGATGATATGCAATGGTGATGAAAATGATAATGATATATGATATGGCATGTGTATTGTGATGATGTCATGATGATGATGACATGTATGATGTAATGATGCCATGATGATGGTGTATGATGTAATGATGCCATGATGACATGTATGATATGATGATGATGATGATGATATGTGTTATAAATTGATATGATGATGCATGATAGTATGCACATAGCTTCAAGGTAAGAAATGCCTGCAATGTATGATGATATGCATGATGCATTGAGTTGTTATTGGATTTCCCTATCTGCTGAGTGGTTGTACTCACCCCTTTTGGGGAATAACATTTCAGATTAGCAGTATGCCGCTTCCTGCCGTCTTGGGGGGGTATTTTATGGTCTATCGTCCGATGTGGAGGTCAAGTGTGCGGAGATAGATTGTCCCTCTGTTCTCGGACTGACTTTTATTCGAGTACGTTGTCTAGTGATGTACGACATAGGCCTGGCTGGGGGCCCTGTCATTCAGGAGTTCATTTCTGTACACGTTCGTCGAGATGGAGCTATGCGAGGGATGTTGCCGCCGCCGCCGCCACCGCCTGATGCACCGGGTTGGGTGTGAGACCTGCGCGCGATGAGTAGGAGCTGGATCTCTTTTTGATGTAGATAGTCGACACTTTCGATGGGGGGGGGTTTTGTGCTCGTATGATGCTAGGGGTCGAGGTTTTCTTTTTGAGATTTTAGGCAGGACATGGCAGAGTCCTAGCCTTTCTTGTTTTGTACCGACCCGAAGGGAATCCCATCTTGCTATATATGTATGTAAGCAAAGTGTCGAAGTTGTTTATAAAATCCTGATATTTAGCTGATGTGTATTGGTATCATGGATTAGTAGGGGGATAGATGGTGATGTTTAATTTGCTTCCGCCATGAGTCGCGCTGGGACCGCTTTAAAAAAAAAGTGTCTGCAAATTAGGACGCTTGTTCAAAAGAAAGAAAGGTAATAAAGTGTAACATCAGAGCTTGTGGCGATCGCTGAAGGGTTCGGGGTGCTACAACGCTCCTTTTTGGTATCAGAGCGAATGGTTATAGGTGAAGTGATAAGGAGTCTCATTTGGAGATTAAGGAACATGATGACAATGCACACCATAGGATCTAAAATGAAATAATTGAATAACGGGTGATGAGTATTCACTCATAGATCCCCAATAGTGTATTTTGAGTTGCCTTTAGGTACCAGTAACATGTATATGTTACTTATGTAGTAGTAGTAATTGCTTTGAATGGAGGCAGTGAGTCTCAGATTATTCCTGAGGCAATGCTTGGAAATTGCAGGAAAGTCATGGTGCGAGCTGGAAGTGCTCATCCATCAAGGGCTAAAGCCTCTGCTACGAGGGCTGAACCCCGAATGGAAGATATCCTGCAAGCATTAGCCAATATTGGAAATCTGATGGAGAGGCAGGCGCAGCAACAGCCCGGAGCAGAACGCCGTACTCAAGGACTAGTGGAGCAGTTTTTGAAGCTGAAGCCACTTAAGTTTAATGAAATGGGAAGTCCTGAGGAGGTAGAGCAATGGATTGATGGAATGGAGCGAATTTTCTGGCTGTTAGACTGCACCAATGCCGAGAAAATAGTTTTAGCAGAGTACCAGTTGGAGGGAAATGCGAAGTTTTGGTGGAGAGCTTCGAAGGACATAATCTTTCCACCAGGTTCTGATGTTAGTTGGGAGGAGTTTGTTAGGGCTTTCAATAGGAAGCATTTCTCTGATTGTGCTAAGGATATGAAGATTACTGAATTTGTTCAGCTAGAACAAAAGGGGTTGATTGTAGATCAGTATGAGGCTAGATTTTCTGAATTGTCTAGATATGCTCCTAAATTGATTGAGGATCAGGAAGAGAAGGCTAAGAGATTCCTGAAAGGGTTGAGGACTGACATTAGAAAGCAACTGGTGCCTTTGAACATAAGAGATTATAATGAGATTTACGAAAGGGCGCAGTTAGTGGAGCGGAGCTGTTGAGAGAGCGGTCGGAGTTTAAGAAACCGTTGAATTTTAATGATGCGAGGAAGGGGAAGAGACCTTATTCAGGTCAGACCTAGAATGTGAAGAAGAAGGGTAACTTTGGAAATTTTGGAGGGGCAAGGAGTGGTTTGAATATAGGGAAGGCACCCTATCAACCTGGTATTTGTCAAAAGTGTAATGGGAGACATGGCCCAGGACCTTGTACGGGACAACAGAAATGTTTTGGCTGTGGACAAGTGGGTCATCTTAGGAGAAATTGCCCACAAGAGAGGTCGCAAGTGAGTGTTGGCTCGGTGCAACAGGGATATCAGAGTGCTGTTAGGTCAAATCTGCAAGGAAATCCTCAGAGACCGCCGACACAAGGAAGGGTGTATGCGATTACCCAGGAGGAAGCGGAAGCTTCCAAGAATGTTATCTCAAGTACGATTCTTATTAATGGTGAAAAGGCATATGCATTGTTTGACACGGGTGCAACGCATTCGTTTGTGTCTAAAAGATATAGATGTTTGAAAAAGATAGAAGTTATGCCTCTTGAGACACCTCTTTGTGTTTCCACGCCTTTAAAGGATATGGTATTGTCTACGTTGGTGTGTGGAAATTGTAAGATATCAATGGGGGGAAAAGATATGGAAATAGACTTGGTTGTAATGGCTATGTATGATTTTGACGTTATTATAGGAATGGACTGGCTTCGTAAGTATCGGGCTAGAATGGATTGTTATAGAAGAGTGATTCAATTCGTTTTACCTGATCAGTCTAGTTGTGAATTTTTAGGAGGTCAGACCCATTTTCCTGTAGCGCTTATTTCGGCAGTAGAAGCTTGTAAGTTACTTGACAAAGGATGTCAAGGGTACCTAGCCATAGTTAGAGATTTTGCAAGGGAGGAGCCTAATCTCGAGGAAGTTCGTGTAATTAACGAATTTCAAGATGTATTTCCTGAGGAATTGCCTGGATTGCCGCTAGAGCGGGAGATTGAATTTGAAATTGAATTAATGCCTGGAACGGGACCAATATCAAAAGCCCCATATATGATGGCCTTAGTTGTTTTAAAGGAGTTGAAAGTGCAACTGCAAGAATTGCTTGACAAAGGATTCATTAGACCAAGTGCTTCACCTTAGGGTGCACCGGTCTTGTTTGTGAAAAAAGAAAGATGGATCGATGCGCTTGTGTATTTACTATAGGTAGTTGAATCAGGTGACCATTAAGAATAAGTATCCTTTGCCTAGAATTGATGACTTGTTTGACCAACTCCAAGGAAGTTCAGTTTTCTCTAAGATTGACTTGAGGTCGGGATACCATCAGTTGAGAATTAAAAAGGAGGACATTCCTAAGACTGCATTCAGAACTCGTTATGGACACTATGAGTTCCTTGTTATGCCATTTGGATTGACTAATGCACCTGCTACATTTATGGATTTGATGAATAGAATATTTCAGCCTTATTTAGACCAGTTTGTGATTGTTTTTATTGATGATATTCTAGTATACTCAAAAGGGCCTAAAGAGCATGAGCAACATTTGAGAATAGTTTTGTAGACTCTAAGAGAGCATAAGTTGTATGCTAAGTTTAGTAAATGTGAATTTTGGTTGGACCATATAATATTTCTAGGACATGTGGTGTCAGGAAAAGGAATTGCAGTAGATCCAACAAAAGTTGAAATGGTAGTGAATTGGCCGAGACCGACGACACCTACTGAAATATGAAGTTTCTTAGGACTGGCTGGTTATTATAGAAGGTTCATTGAAGGATTTTCAAGACTGGCAGGACCTTTAACTAAATTAACCCGAAAGAATGTGGAATTTGAATGGAATGGAGAATGTGAAAGGAGTTTTCAGGAGCTCAAAAGGAAATTGACTTCAGCTCCAATTCTGACTATACCTACTGGACCTGATGGTTTTACAGTGTATAGTGATGCATCTTACAAAGGACTAGGATGTGTGTTGATGCAGCATGGCAGGGTTGTAGCCTATGCATCCAGACAATTGAAACCCCATGAGTTGAATTACCCGACGCATGATTTAGAGCTAGCGGCTATAGTGTTTGCCTTGAAAATATGGAGACACTATTTGTATGGGGAAAAGTTTGAGATTTATACAGATCATAAGAGTTTGAAGTATCTGTTCTCACAAAAGGAGTTGAACATGAGACAAATGAGGTGGATGGAGTTGTTGAAGGACTATGATTGTGAGATAAGATATCATCCAGGGAAAGCGAATAGAGTAGCAGATGCTCTTGGTCGTAAGTCGGCTATTTCCATAGCAAGTTTAAAGATAGCTAGTTTGAGAATGGCGGAATGGGAATTGTTAGAATCTGTAGCAAATTCAGAGTTTAAATTGGAAATGGATTGTCTTACTGGCATGCTTAGTGCATTGAGGATTGAGCCAGAGATTATCCAGAAAATTAAAATCCTGCAAGAATCTAACCTAGAGATTTTGAAAATGAAAGATGCTGTATCTTTAGGGAAAAGATCAGAATTTCAGATCTCTGATGATGGAATAGTAAGATGTCAAGGACGACTTTGTGTTCCCGACAATGAGAAATTGAGGAAGGAAATTCTGTCAGAGGCACATAAGAGTAATTATAGTATCCACCCAGGTAGTACAAAGATGTACAGAAATTTGCGTCAGCAATTTTGGTGGAATGGTATGAAGGCAGATACGGCTAAGTACGTATCTCAATGTTTGACATGTCAACAAGTGAAAGCGGAGCATCGTAAACCCGCAGGACTTTTGAGGCCATTAGACATTCCTGAATGGAAATGGGAACATATAACGATGGACTTTGTGCAAGGATTGCCAAGGACATCAAGTAGTCATGATTCAATTTGGGTGATAGTGGATCGTTTGACTAAGTCGGCTCATTTCTTAGCGATTCGCATGGACTACCCAATGGATAAGTATGCGGACATGTATGTAAGTCAAGTGGTACGCTTACATGGTGTTCCAGTGACCATTACTTCATATCGAGATTCGAGGTTTACTTCGAATTTTTGTAAAAGTCTTCAAGTTGCGTTAGGATCTAAGCTTCAGTTTAGTACTGCTTTTCATCCTCAAACAGATGGTCAGTCAGAAAGAGTGATCCAGATATTAGAGGATATGTTAAGGGCTTGTGTAATCGATTTCAAAGGAAATTGGGATGAAAGATTGCATTTGGTAGAGTTTGCCTATAACAATAGTTTTCAGAAGAGTATAAGCATGGCACCTTATGAAGCATTATATGGAAGGAGATGTAGAGCTCCTGTTTGTTGGAGTGAAGTGGGTGAAAGGAAGTTGACAGGACCTGAACTGGTACAAGTTACCGCTGAGGCTGTTGAAGTTATTAGAGAAAGACTTAGAGCAGTTCAGAGTAGGCAAAAAGGCTACGCAGATAGGCTTAGAAGGCCTTTGGAATTTAGTGTAGGAGACCATGTATTCCTTAAGGTATCTCCAATGAAAGGAATATCTCGATTTGGGATGAAGGGTAAGCTAAGACCTAGATTTGTTGGACCTTTTGAAATTCTTGAAAGGATAGGGGATGTAGCTTATCGTTTAGCGTTACCTCCTAAGTTAGAAAATCTGCACGATGTGTTTCATGTATTGATGTTGAGGAAGTACCAGCCGGATCCTGGTCAGATACTCGATCATGAAGCCATCAAAATGGATGAGAAAGTAAGGTACATTGAGGAGCCTGTGCAGATATTGGATCGAAAGGAGAAAATTCTTAGGACTAAGAAGATCCCATTGGTTAAAGTGTTATGGTGACATCATGATGTGGAGGAAGCCACATGGGAAAGTGAGGATTAGATGAAGGAAAGGTACCCCTATTTGTTTAAAGATGGGCGAGTGGTGTTTGAATTTCGAGGACGAAATTCTCTAAGGAGGGGAGAATTGTGGCATTCCAGAAATTCAAAGCCAAGCCATAAGCTGTGTTAAAGTCTTTAATTAGGTGGTAGAATTTCCATGGCTTATGTTTTAGCCATTAGTCTTTTAATTCGATGATTTGTGCTTGTGATTGTGAAAATTTAAATTTAATAGATTAATAATCTATGCTTGGCTATATGATTTAAATTTCAATGAACAAAAATGTCACGAGACTTTGGCCGAGATGAAAATTGGAATTCAAAAATATTTATAGAAGAATTTCAAAAAAAAAAAAAAGAGGTTAAAATTTGATTGGGCCTTAAGCCCAAGAGTGGAACCCTAATGGACCAAGTTGGCCGGCCTATTAGAGCCCACAAGGAGGCTGTCGACCAGCCCAAGGAGGAGTGGCCGGATGGGCCCAAGTCCAAGCCCAAATCAAATATAAAAGAAAATCCAATGAGACAAGTGGCAAAGGGGAAGGCCATGCATTGGTGGGTTTGTAGGCGATCTCATGATTGCTAATCATGAGGATTAGGGAGTATAAGAGGGGAGGAGAGAGAGAAGGTGGCCGGTTTTCTTCATTTGGCCGAGAGAGAGGGTGAGAGAGAGAGAGAAATCGCGAGAGAGAGGGAGAGACCGAGAGGGAGAGGAGGCGGAGCCGAGGAGGAGCCGCCGTGTCTCGCCGTCCATTCACCGCCGTACGCCATTGTTTGCTCATCTTAGAGGCAAGTGGAGTCCTCTAACTTCTCTTGCATGTGTGTATATGGTTTGCATGTTCGATTTTGGGTGTTCTTTGTGAGAAAAACCGAGGTAAGGGTTGGTTGTTTTCAAGCCGTGTGACTGTTCTTGCTCGGGTTGTAGGAGTCAGTAACTTGTTTGAGCTTGCATGTGTGTTTGGAGTCCGATTTTGGCTTCGTTGTATTCATGAAGTTGTAGCTAACATCTTGTAGTATAACATACTGAAATTTCGTGGAAAATTTTGGAGATATGAGGGGTCAAAGTCCTATTCTACGGAGACCCCAGATCTGTGAAGTTTTCACTGACCTCTTGTTGGATTCTTGGTTGCATGTTGGTTTGTGATGAAAATCTGACTTTGATGTCTTCATGAAAGTTGTAGGTAACATCTTAAACTACAACATAATCAAATTTGAAGTGAAATGAACAAGTATAGCCTAGTAAATCGGCTAGATCTTGGAGACAATGA
Source organism: Eucalyptus camaldulensis (assembly GCA_019915185.1). Taxonomy (NCBI): domain Eukaryota; kingdom Viridiplantae; phylum Streptophyta; class Magnoliopsida; order Myrtales; family Myrtaceae; genus Eucalyptus; species Eucalyptus camaldulensis. The sequence goes on from JAHSVA010000005.1 coordinate 21,521,161, forward strand.
TTCTGGTGTTGTGTTCCGAGACACCCGAGACTTCATGGACTTAAATGGTGACCATAATTTGGTTATTTGACCTAGATATCTTCATGAAACTTGTAAAGGACACCTTGATACATAACATATCCAAATTTCAGAGGAAACAAAAGAGAATAGATGGGTGAAATCTTAATATTTCGGAGATGTGTATTCTGGACGATGTGGTAGTGGTTCCAGAAGCTTCGTGAGGTCGTGTAAAATAATCTAAAAAGAATCTGGCTTGGAGTTCTTCATGAAAGTTGTGCGAAAATGTCTTGGCTATCACTCTGTAAAAGTTCGTAATTTTTGGAGGCCATATGGATATTTTAATCGAATTTATTCAGAAACTGTGCATTCTGGTTGTTATCCGAATATTATGTGCTATTTAGTGGAAAATGTGAAATTGTGTGAAATTCAAGTTGGCCATCAATTTTGCATGCAATTGTTATTCTATTGGCTTGATTAATGATTGTTCAAATTTTATGATTTTGGGAAAATCATGGATATTGAATTTAAAATTTATTTTATGGAAATAAATAAATATGATAATAAAAATAAATAAAAAAATAATAAAATAATCATAATAAAATAAAATGGATTATTTTATTGGCCAAAAATTCCATTGAATTTATATATGCATTGTTGCATGTATGATGAGACATTGGTGTGTGTATGACCATGAATTGTGATGCATGTGTGAATCATATGCCATGATAAATGAGATCAAAGCAATGATAAATGTGGATAATGATAAGTGAGTAAGTGGTTGTGGTGGAGGATGAGGCCGGAATGTACAGAGATGCATTGCCGGAATTCCCTGGGAGATTCAGGATGCCCGGAATGTGGGGGGCCGGAAGCCTTGTCAAAGGTCATTGCCCGAAAGGATTGCCTCGCCATGCCAAGATTGGGGTGCAAGATGCCTGGCTAGAAGGGTAAAGGCCGGAAGCCCTATCGGAGGTTTCTGCCCGAAGGGAATGCCTCATGATGCTAGTTGAGATGTGAGATGCCCGGAATGTGGAGGGCCGGAAGCCCGGTGGCCATGGGATGGCTAGAATGCTGGGAACCCTGTCGGAGGTCTTTGCCCGAAGGGATAATGAAATTGATGATTGAGAAATGGGTGATGTGGTGATCAAATTTAAAGATAAAGTTGAAAATTAAACCATGAAATGATATGCATGATATGATATGCATGATGATGATGATGATGATGATAATATGTGATGTGATATGATGATCACGCATGATATGATATGCATGATGATATGCATGATGATGATGATGATATGTGATGTGATATGGTAATCACCCATGATATGATATGCATGATGATATGCATGATGATGATGATGATGATGATGATGATGATATGTGATGTGATATGGTAATCACCCATGATGATGATATGCATGATGATGATGATGATGATGATGATGATGATGATGATATGTGATGTGAAACGATGATCACCCATAATATGATATGCATGATGATATGCATGACGATGATGATGATGATGATGATGATGATGATGATGATGAAGATATGTGATGTGATATGGTAATCACCCATGATATGATATGCATGATGATATGCAATGGTGATGATAATGATAATGATATATGATATGGCATGTGTATTGTGATGATGTCATGATGATGATGACATGTACGATGTAATGATGCCATGATGATGATGTATGATGTAATGATGCCATGATGACATGTATGATATGATGATGATGATGATGATATGTGTTATAAATTGATATGATGATGCATTATAGTATGCGCATGGCTTCAAGGTAAAAAATGCTTGCAATGTATGATGATATGCATGATGCATTGAGTTGTTATTGGATTTCCCTATCTGCTGAGTGATTGTACTCACCCCTTTTGGGGAATAACATTTCAGATTAGCAGTATGCTGCTTCCTGCCGTCTCGCGGGGGGTATTTTATGGTCTATCGTCCGATGTAGAGGTCGAGTGTGCGTAGATAGATTGTCCCTCAGTTCCCGGACTGACTTTTATTCGAGTACGTTGTCTAGTGATGTACGACATAGGCCTGGCTGGGGGCCCTGTCATTCAGGAGTTCATTTCTGTACACGTTCGTCAGGATGGAGCTATGCGAGGGATGTTGCCGCCGCCACCGCCTGATGCACCGGGTTAGGTGTGAGACCTGCGTGCGATGATTAGGAGCTGGATCTCTTTTTGATGTAGATAGTCGACACTTTCGATTGGGGGGGGGGGGGTTTGTGCTCGTATGATGCTAGGGGTCGAGGTTTTCTTTTTGAGATTTTAGGCAGGACATGGCAGAGTCCTAGCCTTTCTTGTTTTGTACTGACCCGAAGGGAATCCCATCTTGCTATATATGTATGTAAGCAAAGTGTCGAAGTTGTTTGTAAAATCCTGATGTTTAGCTGGTGTGTATTGGTATCATGGATTGGTAGAGGGATAGATGGTGATGTTTAATTTGCTTTCGCTATGAGTCGCGCTGGGACCGCTTTAAAAAAAAAGAAATGTGTCTGCAAATTAGGACGCTTGTTCGAAAGAAAGAAAGGTAATAAAGTGTAACATCAGAGCTTGTGGCGATCGCCGAAGGGTTCGGGGTGCTACATCGCCGGCCGGTGACCGGCCGGCCAACTGTCGCCGGCGCTGACGTCATCGATGACGTCATGCCAGCAGTTATCGACCATTAGGTGATGTCATGGTGACGTCATCACGCGCCGGTTCGCCGGCTTGTGCCCGTCGCGCATGTGCCGGTTCGCCGACCGGCGCATGTTGCGGACGCGCTGGCTGTGCCAGCACTTGAGGCACGTGGCGCCCACGCGCAGTGGCTTCTGGCCGCGCGTGTGGGCGCGTTCGGCGTCTCCCGACGGCACTTGACCTACTTCCAGACTCGTCTCGACGAGCTCTTTCACCCTGTATATTCAAAAATTAATTTTGACCAAAAAATCATTTCGAAAAACGGCCAAAACCTCAAGGATCACGCGACCCCAAACCCGTTCTTTGCTCCGATTCAATTTCGAGTTTTTCATATGGCAATTCCGACTATCAGAGATCCAAATAGTGTAGAATACAATCTCTTGATCTCAATATCAAATGGTAAATGAGAAAACTCGATGGAGAACAAGGCAAAAATTACCCATGATATGATATGATATGCATGATGATATGCATGATGATAATGATGATGATGATATGTGATGTGATATGGTAATCACCCATGATGATGATATGCATGATGATGATGATGATGATGATGATGATGATGATGATATGTGATGTGATCTGATGATCACCCATAATATGATATGCGTGATGATATGCATGATGATGATGATGATGATGATGATGATGATGAAGATATGTGATGTGATATGGTAATCACCCATGATATGATATGCATGATGATATGCAATGGTGATGATAATGATAATGATATATGATATGGCATGTGTATTGTGATGATGTCATGATGATGATGACATGTACGATGTAATGATGCCATGATGACATGTATGATATGATGATGATGATGATGATATGTGTTATAAATTGATATGATGATGCATTATAGTATGCGCATGGCTTCAAGGTAAAAAATGCTTGCAATGTATGATGATATGCATGATGCATTGAGTTGTTATTGGATTTCCCTATCTGCTGAGTGGTTGTACTCACCCCTTTTGGGGAATAACATTTCAGATTAGCAGTATGCTGCTTCCTGCCGTCTCGCGGGGGGTATTTTATGGTCTACCGTCCGATATAGAGGTCGAGTGTGCGTAGATAGATTGTCCCTCAGTTCCCAGACTGACTTTTATTCGAGTACGTTGTCTAGTGATGTACGACATAGGCCTGGCTGGGGGCCCTGTCATTCAGGAGTTCATTTCTGTACACGTTCGTCAAGATGGAGCTATGCGAGGGATGTTGCCGCCGCCACCGCCTGATGCACCGGGTTGGGTGTGAGACCTGCGTGCGATGATTAGGAGCTGGATCTCTTTTTGATGTAGATAGTCGACACTTTCGATTGGGGGGGTGTTTGTGCTCGTATGATGCTAGGGGTCGAGGTTTTCTTTTTGAGATTTTAGGCAGGACATGGCAGAGTCCTAGCCTTTCTTGTTTTGTGCCGACCCGAAGGGAATCCCATCTTGCTATATATGTATGTAAGCAAAGTGTCGAAGTTGTTTATAAAATCCTGATGTTTAGCTGGTGTGTATTGGTATCATGGATTGGTAGGGGGATAGATGGTGATGTTTAATTTGCTTTCGCTATGAGTCGCGCTGGGACCGCTTTAAAAAAAAAAATGTGTCTGCAAATTAGGACGCTTGTTCGAAAGAAAGAAAGGTAATAAAGTGTAACATCAGAGCTTATGGCGATCGCCGAAGGAATCGGGGTGGTACATCGCCGGCCGGTGACTGGCCGGCCACCTGTCGCCGGCGCTGACGTCATCGATGACGTCATGCCAGCAGTTATCGACCATTAGGTGACGTCATGGTGATGTCATCATGCGCCGGTTCGTCGGCTTGTGCCCGTCGCGCATGTGCCGGTTCGCCGACCGGCGCATGTTGCGGACGCGCTGGCTGTGCCAGCACTTGAGGCGCGTGGCGCCCACGCGCAGTGGCTTCTGGCCGTGCGTGTGGGCGCGTTTGGCGTCTCCCGGCGGCACTTGACCCACTTCCAGACTTGTCTCGACGAGCTCTTTCACCCTGTATATTCAAAAATTAATTTTGACCAAAAAATCATTTCGAAAAACGGCCAAAACCTCAAGGATCACGCGACCCCAAACCCGTTCTTTGCTCCGATTCAATTTCGAGTTTTTCATATGGCAATTCCGACTATCAGAGATCCAAACAGTGTAGAATACAATCTCTTGATCTCAATATCAAATGGTAAATGAGAAAACTCGATGAAGAACAAGGCAAAAATTACGACCGGGCTCTGATACCAATGTTGGAATTTGAGTCGGCGGAAGACGACTTACCTGATTCCGATGTGAAAACAGCAAATAGCCCCGGAACGAACGTTGAATTGCGAATAAATCACGAACAACACTACCTCACGTTAGTCTGGATGCAATCATAAGGAAAACACCCAATTTCCACGGCGTAAATGCTGATTGTTTTTGCAAAGATGAAATGGAACGCCTTGATCTTGTTTGATGGAAATGGAGAGAAAATTTGGTACGAATGAATTGCCAACCCTCCCAACGGTTGTGTTCGGGAGGCTTTTATACGTCTCCCTTCGTACCCCTCCATTAGTGACTTTCCATCGTAACGTATCAAGACGAAACGGTGCATTCCGTTCGCACCCCATCATGGACGTACCAGCTAAAGCTAAAGTACTACAGGGCAAAACATGGATGCTGAGGATTCTGTCAAGGTTGTTGAGAACTCCATCTTGCAACATGTTGCAACATGTAAAAAGCACCGGAGTAACCTTCTTCTCCAGGCTGGAATACAAGCTTTATTGTTCCCTTCAGGATTCACGACACAATGAAATTGCATAAATAGTCTTGAAGGTGAGAAATGCCAGCCGCTTTAGCATTTAAGTTTGAGATAGTGAAGCGTGAGATGAGAAGTGCCTTGATCTGATTTTTCCTCTCTTTGGGCAATGTGGCTCCTCCGAGGAGAATAGCTACATAGGCATCGTGGCAGCAGGCATGCATTTTCCCGTCGATCTTGCTCTTGTGCTCCCCCTCCACTAGTTCCTTCATGTGATCATCAATGCATATTATAAAGACAGCAGGGAATCGAAACAAGAATCACATGAAATTTAAAAACACCCTCCTTCAAATTACTAAATGTCGGCAGAGACCCGCGTGTACTCTAGGCTTCCGTGATTCTTACAAGTAAATGAATCAACATTAGCCCCATGCATATACCTGAAACCAATGGCCCTGTTTTTACTATCAGACATCACCGATGAGTTACTTTTACTCAAGCACTTGTCCACAGTAGACATGCATTCACTCCTATCAAAGAACAACACTTCACCTCCGTTTTCTATATGTATCGAAGAACAAGACCCAAAACCCATAACGCAGACAGAAACTTCCTGGGCTTCGGAGCAATGTGACATGAAATCCCCAATTTCCAGTGTTTCGTAAAATTGACTCTGTCATTAAAGATCAATCACCTGCAATGGAACTTGAAGGAGCTTTGATTTTGTTAGTCCAATCGCACCCCGGTATTTCAGCAATCTGAATATAAGCTTAAACAATTCTTGAATCATCTTTCAGGCTCAATTTCATTATTTTATTTTTTTTGCCCAAAATCCATTCTCACTTCTTTAAATGTCAAGTTAGCACCTTCAGACCATTCTGAATTGACTTCCGCTGAAGGCCATTTCATTACCTTAGGTTTCAAGAAGATTAATCACAATTACACTGAGAAATTCACTTACAAATTGTCTAATCCCAAAATTGGAATATCTGCGCAGCAACAAAATCAATTGAGCTGAAGGATGCTATGCGCACATTAGTGCCCAAGGCAGATTAGATTTTCCCACCTCAAATAGCGCACAAGTTGACTACAATCTGGACAGAAACTCGCCAACACCAACTCCAAATTGCTTGGATACAACTTCAATGGGGTCTCACTCTTCTGGAGACCTGTACAACCAAGTTAGGAGGCCCATATCAGCTCCCAAAATCACGCATGCGGCAATTCAGTGATTCTCCCGTCTATTTTGCTTCAACTTGGTTTCATTTCTCCTTCATTATTTTCTCAAATGGCCGTACGAGGGGGTCGAGGAAGACTTCGTGAAATATAAGGTTGCCACTGGTCATCTTTCAGTCAATATAGATTGGCTCGCCACTAACATGGGTTCACAAACATTTTTGCACTTTCTTTCTTTTCTAATTTCTACAATCATAATTACTTACGCGCCTGTAAACCACTTACGAAATTTCCAAATGAGTTTAGTTAGGCCCTAGATTGATGAAACCTAATTTCTATCTTCCTCTTTCTTTTCAAAAGAAATTTTCATTCATTACAAAAATGATACATGAAAAGATTCATAGGAAATCTTAAAAGTCACTATAACAAAGCAAGTCCGTAGAGCTTCAAAACAAACCAAAAACCAGTCAAGGTATGTCATTAGAGGATGGTCGGCAAAGATAATCACATGCTCATCCTTTAAGAACAAATATGTGATTGCATCCAAGCAAAAGAATTAGTAGCCGATCATTAAATCATGCATCATCATCAGTGATGGACACATGTCAAGATCTCCATTTGTAGTTACGGTTTTGTTTCTCGGCTGTGTGCACCTAGGTTCAGTCTCCCCAACATGTCAAATGAATTGTAAGTGCACAATATCTACAAGCAATAAATTGATGAGTAAGTATCGTTCCCACCAAGATTGTCTCTAATTATCCAATTACTTATCGAAGATGATCAATCTAAAGAGTAAGCTAACCAAGTTGGAAAGGCAAGTGAAAAGTGAACTAAACCAATTAAAGGACTGAAATATAAAAGGGCTGAAACTTAAAGGATTCAAAAGCTAATTAAAATTGCAAAGTAAACCTAATTTAAAGAGAACCGACAATTAACAAGGCAAACATCAAGATAGTAACCAAGATCACAAAGCTTTAGAGCATGCAACTTTACTTAACCAATCATATTTAGTTCTCTTAACTTGTCATGCAACAAAGTAATTCCCAATTGTGCTAGTGAAATTTCCCTAAGTTAGATTACATGCCAACTTTGGTCTAATAATCCCTAGTTAGGTATGTTAACCCACACTAACTTTAGGTGAATTTAAAATACCTAAAAGCATTAAGTTCTTATGGAAATTCCTGGATTCAATCTAAGTAGTCCCAACTTAGATATGCTATCGCAACCACACAAATAACCTAGTATATGTCGCGCCCTAATTTTCGGGTGCACCACTTAAAACTAGGTTAATGGACTACTAAGTTTTTAAACTTAGCTCGGGTTCTCCCAAGCCCATACCAAATCGCGACTTTTTAAGTCTAAATTTTTAAACATGCAAGAGGTTATTAACTAGGAGTCGCCACTAATCGGTTTATGGTAGGTCGATTAGACACCTAAGTGAAATAAAGGGAGATTTATTTTACTCCTACGAACCAGAGACTAAGGGTACGGAGACTTGGTTACACTATAATTTTCTAATGCCCTTTCAATACCATTTCTTTTAATTTTCCAAATATTTTTGTAGGCAGCTTGGATTTATTTTAACCTAAATCACTATTATGCAAAAATGTGATCACACAGATGCTCAAGCATTCAATAAATAAATTGCATCACACAAAGCAAACAATTTTTTTGGGTTTTCTTGAAAATTAGAATTCTTTTATAAAAATGCATTTCTTAACTAAATGACTTAATCTTATTAATATGCAAATTCTAATTAAATGGGCCTATTATGCAAACTAGTTATTATGCACCTCATGACCTAACTTCACTAATGAACAAATTCTGATTAAATGATCTTATTATGTGAACTAATTAACATGCAATTAGTATTTTTGTATTTTTCTATTGAAATTCAGATTAATAAAAACTTTAATTAAACTATCTAAAAAGGGATAATTTTCTAATTTACTCTAGGGATTAATTTGACTTAAACCCTATCCTATCTTAGAAAAATATTTTTTGAAAAATAAGATAATTAAAATGTGCGAACATTATCTAAAACTAATTTAGGTCCAACCTAACCTATTTCTAAAAATGCAACCCTAAAAATGTAATCCTAAGAAATTTCTAATTTACTAAACCTACATGTCTGATTTACTAAACCTATATGCTCATGCAAGATTTTGATTTTTTTGATTTTCTATTTTTTTAGTTTTTTTAAAAGATAAGTAATTTTTTTAAAGGATTAAAATAATCAAAAATATAATCTGTTGTCTCACAGGTCAAATTAAAGATTACCCTAACCCTAATTATCACGACAAAAAGAGATCAAAATAATTAAAAATCTGATCCGAAGTCTTACGGATCAAATTAATAATTATAATGATTTAACAATTAAAATTCTACCAAAAGAGCCCAAAAATTAATATAATTAAAAAAAATAATCCGATGTCTCTCGAATTAAATTAATAATTACAATAATTCCGGACAAAATCCTAGAGGATAATACCTACAAAATGCACAAATATTAACATTGACAAATCATATTCTAACTTAAACAATAATAACAAAATTTAAAATAAATAGATAAATGACAATAAAATTTAAAAAAAAAAAAACTACCTAGGGGGACTCAACCCAACAGGAGAAGGCGTCGCGCGTTGATGAGTGGGCGAATCAACAACGTCAATGTGCGAACAGGTCGCAGGCAGAGGCGGCACGGGCTGAGGTGCGAGACAGCTGATCTGTAGACGTTGGTTGGGCAGCGCTCGGGCAGAGGGCAGCGCAACTGGGGACTGTTGGGCGTCAGAGGGTAGCACGGCAACCTGCAAAGGGAACACAGAAGAGAAGTAGCGGCGGAGGAGTTGGGTGCGAGCTGCTATGGGGTGATTTGTAGGTCACGGGTGAGGTGCGGTGAGGATCTGGAGTTGCAAGGGACACCGGGGCGATAGGCGCGACATTGCTCGAAGGGCGTGCGGTGGTGATGGGTGGACAGCAGTGCTGCAACCTGCGATAGTGGTGGTCGGCGGACTGAGGTGGGGAACAGCGGAGATCGACGAGGGAGTAGTGGCTTCACGGGGATCGACGGCTCGGCTGCCGGCGTTGGGTGGCGCTCGAGCAACGGCGTCCGGCGCAAGGCTGGCGGGATGCTGGTAGAGTGGTGGTGGTGGTGGTGGAGCGACAATGGCGGAGGCGTAGGCGTGAGATCGGCGCAGATGTAGACGCGTGCGGCAGGTGTGGAGGAGGAAGACAAACAGTGACTTTGTTTTTTTTTTTTAAATCTCCCTCCCTCCGCTCTTACATCGCCTCTCCCCCTTTTCTCCGTACCTTCTGCTGTCCCTTCCTCAGTCAAAAGGACACTGCCCTCTTGACTTTTTTTTCTTCTCACCAAAATAAAAATTTTGCTCTTTCAACTCCACCGAAGGAAACCGCTCACTTTTTCTACACAAAAGTTTTTGCACGAATTTTCTCTCCGAAACTTTTTGCTCTCAATTTTCGAAAATCACTCCTCTTTTTCTCACAATTTGTAGCCCTTTTATAGTGAAAACCACTATTGATTTTTAGAAAGTTGTGCTTCATTGATTGCGGGAAAGTTACAGAATTTTAGCCCTAATTTGCCATCGCAAATTGACATTTCGGTTTTTCACTCACGTTAGCAAAAACGCATCCAAGTTCGTTTTGATTTTTGCGAACAGCGCACCTGATGAGTATAATTTTTGATACTTTCCCTTTGATTTATCAATCTAATCGTTATCCTCACCGATTTTGGGTTTGGCTTCCATTTTCTTTCATTTTTCCTTTTATTTGTTCAAAATGCAATTTTTATTTTCCTTATTTCCCTAGGTTTGCTAAAAATTAGGTGTCAACAGCTGTCCCTCTTTGAAGGTGAGCTTGTAGAGGTTGTCTTTAAAGACAAGTTGAGACCTAAATTTTTATCATGCACATGTACTGAATGACCCCCTCCCTTTTTTTTTTGGGAAAATGAATCCCATTTTGAAATGAAATTTATATGATGCATGGAAATGCTAATGCAAATGATAAAGGAACTTACCTGGAATTACTTACCTTCGGGGATGGTAGAGTAACTCAAGATAAATTGGTGTTACATGTCCAAGACCCGTACCATTCTACGGTCGCCCAGAATAGTAACATGACTTCGCAAAGTGATTGCTTTCCCAGGACCCGTACCATTCTATAGTCGCCTAGTAGGGCATTGTTTGGTTGTGTCTAGGACCCGTGCCTTTCTACGATCGCCTAAATGTTGTCTAGAACCCGTACCATTTTACAGTCGCCTTGACGAAAAAATGATTTTCTAGGACCCGTACCATTTTACAGTCGCCTTGACGAAAAAATGATTTTCTAGGACCCGTACCATTCTACGGTTGCCTAAATGAGGATCTGTTTTCCAAGACCCGTACCATTCTACGATCGCCTGAACTAAGGTTGTTTATGACCCGTACCATTCTACTGTCGCCTAAATGGAAAGCTGATTTTCCAGGACCCGTACCATTCTATGGTTGCTTGAGGTTGTCTAGGACCCGTACCATTCTACGGTCGCCTAAATGGAAAAATGATTTTCAAGGATCCATACCATTCTACGGTTGCCTGAACTGAGGTTGTTTAGGACCCGTACCATTCTACAGTCGCCTAAACGAGGATCTATTTTTCAGGACCTGTACCATTCTACAGTCGCCTGATGAATTTGGGAAAAATCTTTGGGGGGCAACTCCATCGAGTGCCAGTACTTGAAAAGGAATACCTGTATAATGACAAGTATTTAAGGTATGGATAGAGATATACTTACATGGCAACATCTCTATTCCTTAAGGATGTGTTTCTTGCAAAACACAGTTGTAGGAAAAGCAATATGCATTCACAGACATGTATTAATTCAAATGAGGTTCATACGTGATGATTTATATCAATCTTGCATCACTTAATTTCCATTGGGAAATATCTCAAAAGAATATTCCAATCTGAACACATGAGTTTCATGGATGTGTCAAATGAATGATCTTTTGGTCTGAAAGGATTTTGCACTCATCCTCATTAAAAAGGATCGTTTCATCCTAACTTTTGATGCAGTATTTTGATAATCACTCTATCTCATTGTCATCATGCCAAACAAGGTTTTGTGCAATTTCGCAAGTGGTACAACCTTACCAATCTTAGAGGTTTTTAACAGGGACTGTAATGTGGGCCTGGTCAACGGCTTAACAAAAGGGACTCTTTGAGTCGAGGCTTTTGAAAGAATGAGTGATATTCTATAATCATCTCTGGGTTTACAAGTCAAGAACCTTGCAAAATGAGAAAGGAATAATCTTGCTTGCACTTCTTCGAGCGATGCTTAAAACATGTGAACCCCTAGGTTAATTCAAGTGCCCTAATCTGAAGAGACTTTGCAAGGGATGTAACGTAGGCTTGGCTCATGGGTTGAGAAATGAAATGATCATTAGGCTTAAAAAATGTTTAGGGGAGGATCAAAATTGGTGATCATCTTGACATTTCCACCACTTTCTTTCTCCACTATTGAAGATTTTTTATCACAACTCCGTTGATTGCAACAACATTTGAGAGTTTTTTTTTTTTTTTTTGGATACCACCTTGTTGGGGATACGACTCAAGTGTTTGATTTTTCTTTTTGGGCATTGGCCTTACTTTTATCAGGCACACTACTTTTTCATGCCCCTATTTTGCACTTCTTCTCTTTGGATTTACATAGTCTTCTTTTATGAGCATTTTAGACCATGCTACTTGAATGATTGTTTTTCATTTTGCCCTAGTGTTGGGGGGGGATGATCACCAACTGGGTTTGACATGAAATGAATTTATAGGCTCAAGTGGGCTATGCAATAGTCAAAAGTGTGTAGGACAAAGAAAGAACTACTTTTTGTCATCCTAAGGCACTTTAAATTACTGTACAAGTTACACTATGAAAGCAATACTCGAAGACTGATGCAAGTGCGAGCAACAAGATTCCTCCCATTCATTACGAATTTGTCCCAATGTGGGATGATCCTTGACAGAAGAAATTTAAAAAGAATCTCCATAAGCATATGGGGCTCAAAGGGGTTAAGCAATGGATCACCTGTAGTGTTTGGGATAGAGAAAAGAATGCCTCTCATCACTTCAGTTGACGTACCTTTTGCGAAATAGCCCTCTTCCTTGTGGGCATGGAATTTTTCACACAACTCACTGGGGGTTAGTGTATGAAATAGTGTATGGAACAAGGCTTGCCTTTCGTCATTCCAAAATATCCCATTTGACACATTCAATTTATCTCATACAATTCATCAAGGAAGAAAAATGCAAGATTTGAAATAAATTTGAACAATTGAACTCATTGAAGCAATTTATTCATCATTGAAATGCTTGCAGTTCAAAACATGACATGGCAAATTCTATCATGGGTAATAGGAGTGGAAAACTCACGACCATCTATTTTTGCCAATATTAAAGCACCGCCAGGAAGTACCTTCTTTACCACATATGGGTCGTTGTAGTTTGGAGCAAACTTGCCTCCAGGATCCGGAAAGATCGGCAACAACTTCCTTAAGACTAGGTCATTTACCTCGAAATGCCTTGGCCACACCTTCCGATTGAAAGATCCGGCTACTCTCTGTTAATATGTTTGGCCATAGCAGAGAGCCTTCAGTCTTTTCTCGTCGATCAAGTTCAACTGCTCGAATCTTTGTTGTGACCATTCCACCTCAGACAACTCCACTTGGGATAAAACTCTCAGAGAAGGAATCTCCACTTCTACAGGCAGAACTACCTCCATGCCGTACACCAAAGCAAACGGAGTTGCCCTAGTGGAAGTGCGGATCGATGTCCGGTGTGCCATTAGTGCAAAGGGTAGCCTGTCATGCCAATCTCGATAATTCTCGGCTGTCTTAGCCAAAATCTTCTTAATGTTCTTATAGGCCGCTTCAATAGCCCCGTTCATTTGAGGGCGGTAAGAAGACGAATTCAGATGCTTGATTTTGAACTCTTCGAACAACTCATCAATAAGTTTGTTGTTCAAATTGGTCCCATTATCAGTGATGATTGCTTCAAGGACGCCATAGTGAGCAATTATGTCACGTTTGACAAACTTCACAACATTACGAGTAGTGACATTTGCAAAAGATGTAGCTTCAATCCATTTGGAGAAATAGTCTATCGCCACCAAAATGAATCGATGCCCATTTGAAGCCTTAGGATTGATTGGGCCAATCACGTCAATACCCCACATCAAGAAAGGCCATGGCTCGGAAAACTGATGCAGCCCAATTGGAGGAACATTTATCTTATTTCCATGAATCTGGCAGCGGTGACAACTCCGAACATGCCGGATGCAATCACTTTCCAGTATGAGCCAGTAGTAGCCTAATCTCAAAATCTTCTTGGCTAACATGTGTCCATTCATATGGGGGCCATATACTCATTCGAGCACTTCTTGCATGATTTGAGTGGCTTCGGCTGCATCTATACATCGCAACAAGACAGAATCGTAAGATCTCTTGTACAAATTCTCACCACTGACGAAAAATTTCGAGGCCATCTTCATGATATACTTCCTATCAGCCTAAGTGCTTATTTCGGGAAATTCCTGCTTTTTAATGTAATTCATGATATCGTAATACCATGGTTTTCCATCAGGTTCTTCAGTCACAATCATACAATAAGCCAGCTTCGGCAAGACTTCTATTTTCAGAGTTTCAACCTCCAACCCATCAGTGACTTGCAGCATAGAGGACAACGTCGCAAGTGCATCTGCAAATTGATTATGAGACCTCGGTAAGTATTCAAACAAAACTTCCTCGAACTCTTTCACCAGATTTTCTAAATACTTGTGGTATGGGAGTAACTTCGCATCCTTGGTCTTCCATTCTCCCACGGTCTGCAATATGATTAGTGCGGAATCTCCAAACACTTTTAACTTAGCCACACCTATCTCAATTGCGGCCTGAAGCCCGAGGATGCAAGCTTCATACTCAGCCACATTATTAGTGCACGAAAATATCAATTTTGCAACTACCGGATGGTGTTGTCCATTTGGAGATATCAGAACTGCTCCAGTACCCAAACCAAATAGGTCTATAGCCCCATCAAAGAACATCTTCCATGAGTCTTCATTTACACTCAAGACATGGTCATCAAGGAAACTGTTATCATCATTAGGGACTCCTGAGTTCTCAGCCAATAGATCAGCGATCGCTCCGCCCTTAACCAACTTTTGTGGCATGAATTGCACATCAAATTCGGAAATTAAGATTTGCCATTTGGCCAACTTACCCACCAAAGCTGGTCGATCAAGTAAGTACTTGATAGGGTCGTTCTTAGTCACGAGGAATGTCTGATAATGTAGTGTGTATTGTCGCAATCTATGTAGCACCCACACCAATGCCACACAAGTCTTTTCAACATCAGAATACTTCAACTCTAATACAGTGAACTTCTTGCTGAGGTAATAAATGGCCTGTTCTTTTTTGTTGATAGGACTTTCTTGAGCCAACATTGCACCCAATGACTCACTATGAATGGTGAGGTAGAGAGTCAAAGGATGCCCCATGAGGGTGGGACAAGAACTGGTGGATTCATCAAGTACTGCTTTAGCTTGTTGAACGCTTCTCGACACTCATCATCCCAGTTGACTTGTGCATTCTTTTTTAGAAGCTTGAAGAATGGCTTGGCAGTTTCAGAGAGTTGGGAAATGAATCTCGCTATGTAATTCAATCTCCTTAAAAGGCTTCGGACTTCTTTCACTGTTGACGGAGGTTGCAATTCACATATGGCCTTAGCCTTGGAAGGGTCGATCTCAATCCCTTTACTGCTCACATTAAATCCGAGTAATTTACTGGATGTTGCTCCGACCATGCATTTAGCGGGATTTAGACGAAGCTTGAACTCATGGAGCTAATCAAACAACCTTTTCAAGGTTTCAATGTGGCTTCTTCCTAGTCGAGTCTTTGCAATCATATCATCAACATAGACTTCAATCTCCCAGTGCATCATGTCATGAAATAATACGACCATGGGTCGCTGGTAGGTTGCCCCTGCATTCTTGAGTCCGAAAGGCATGACCTTATAATGAAAGGTTCCCCACGGGGTAATAAATGCAGTCTTCTCCTTGTCTTCCTCCTTCATCCTTATCTGATTGTACCCAGAAAAATCATCCATAAATGAGAATAGTTCAAAGCCAGCAGTACTATCCATAAGGACATCTATGTGTGGCAATGGGAAATCATCCTTTAGACTAGCCTTGTTCAAATCCCGATAGTCAACACAAACTCAAACTCGACCGTCCTTCTTCATCACCGGCACGATATTAGCCACCCATTTCGAGTACTATGAGACTTCAATAAATCCCACATTCAAAAGCTTCATCACCTCTTCCTCTATCTTCTTTGAGAGCTCGGGCTTAGTCCTCCGTAGCCTTTGCTTCTTAGGTGGCATGTTTGGATTAGTAGGTAGGCAATGCTCCATGATTGACGGGTCTAGTCTAGGCATGTCAGCGTAGGTCCATGCAAAAATGTCTTGATATTCCTTCAGTAATTGAATTAGGCGCTCAGCCTCATCTTTGGGGAGACTCGCCCCAATTTTCACCTCTTTGGCTTCTTCAATGTCACTCAAATTAATAGTGACGGTCTGCTTAGATGTGAGAGCCTTAGCTTTTTCATGTTGTTCCCAGCTACGTTGCACTTCAATGGAGTCTTCGATTGAGTCTTCAGGATCATCATTATCAATACTTGTTGCATTGGATTGGGCCATTTCCACATCGTTGCAAGCCATAAGATTGTTCCTGAAACATGAAGTAGATAAATTAGAAAGACAAACAGAGTAACCTACATTTTTGCTTTTGTTTTCTTTTGTTTTTGTTTTTTTTTTAAATTCTTTGGCAAAAACATTTTTTAAAATATTTTGACATGGGGAAGCATGATGAAACCCAGGCCTCAGAGTTCTCCTTGGATTTTTCTTTTCTTTTATCGATTGGATATCATCACCGGGCTAGTTTGATGTACCTCATCATGCCCTCAAAATAAAACTTGTAATTTCATTGAAATTCATCAATCAATTACATTTATTGAATGGAAAAAATGCAACACTCAATCACAAAAAGAAACATCACTCAAATAATAAAAATTCCCACGTAGGGGAATGTGCAAAAGCAGTAAAAGAGTTACTCTTGTGGGCCAAGGCCCATCTCTTCAGAGGGTCTTTCATCAGTAGCTCCTATGATGAGGTCATTGAATAAGTTTGCAACTCCTTCCAGCTCATCATCTGGATTCTCCGTCTTAGGGGGTGTCGGATCATCCATGCCCCCCCATCCATCTGGGACTATCTCGCTAGGATCAATGTAGTAGCTGGGAGGGGCGGAATACTTCCTAGGTAATCAAACTTGCCATTAGGCTACCCCAGAGTGTCTATCACTTTTGCTTTATCCTGCATCATTCTTGGAGGACCAGGGAATGTCTCGTCAATTCTCGGGGGTAGTGGGTTTTGCCTCCCTCGCCCTTGGTCAGGTGGTGAGCTCCGCCTTTCTTGTCTTCGTCCTTCAGAACTTCCCCCACCTCTTCCATGGTACCCTAAACCAGCAGAACGGGACCTCTGAGGGGCTTCAATGGGGCTTCAAATGCCTTGACCATTTCTCCCAAGACCATTGCCAGGGATAAAGCCATTCCCAACCATTACTCTTCCCACCATGAGGGCAGCATCTGATACTTCAGGAGTAGGGGGTGATGAACCCCGAGAAGCGTGCATGGTGGACACCAACTCGAATGAGTGGTAACTTGATTCAAATTGGGAATTCGACTCTACATAAGGGATAGCCGTCTCATGATAAATCCGGTGGTCTTCCTCACCATACACGGTGACCAACTTCCTTTCGATCACAAATTTCACAGCTTGATGTAAACTTGAAGGCATTGCTCCAGCAGTGTGTATCCAAGGACGACCTAACAGGAAATTGAATGCAATAGGAATGTCCAGCACTTGGAAGGGAATGTTGAAGACGACCGGCCCTATTTGTACATCGAGATGGATTTCCCCGATCACTTCCTTTTTTGTTCCATCGAAAGCTCGCACCAAAGACTTCGTGGCGTGTATCCTCGACAGGTCTACCTTGAGGCGGTGAAGAGTGGCCAACGGACAAATGTTCAGAGCGGACCCATTATCGATGAGCACTCGAGACACATGGGAAGACTTGTACTTAACGGATATGTAGAGTGTTTTGTTATGTCCCTTGCCTTCGAGAGGGAATTCCTCATCAGAGAAGGCAATCAAATCCTTGAGAATGACCAATCCCACGAATTCTTCCAGCTTGTCTGCTTCCACGGTCTCTGGCACATGAATTTCACTCAGCACCTTTATTAGCGACTTTTGATGCACGGGGGATGTCATCAAGAGCTCGAGTAAGGAGATCTGAGCGGGCATCTTTCGTAGTTGGTCAACCACGTTATACTCGCTTGCTTTGATTATAGCCAGAAACTCCTTAGCCTCTTCATCGGTGACCAGCTTTGCAGGTTGAGCACTGGCTTGACCATAGGTCCGACCAGACCTTGTAACAAGGTCCACATCCAGGTCATAGGACCAAGGTACTGCCTTGTCATTGGCATGCTCATACGGCTGAGGCACCTCTATCACTATCTCTTCATCAGATGTATCCTCTAATGGGGGCATGTCCACAAGCGAAGGATCAACCTCTTTCTTGTCAGCATCAAGTGCAACCTGCTCCTCCTCCCAATCGATGATGAGGTGGGAGATAGTAGAAACTATGCAGTTACGATCAACATACACAATGATGCCATCATCCACCATTTCGGCAACTCGTTCTCTCATCACCGATAGAGGGACATCTTCCTGACCTCGGTAATACCCAGCTCTCACTAGCCCGTTGTAGGCATCTGCCATGTGCACCTTTGAGTTCCTGATCCGTTCGACATCAGGTTTCAGGATAGCATTCACTGTACCCTCATGCTCTGGTAGCGGATTTTTTTGGACGTTCGGCCAAGCAGTTTGGAATGAAAAGGCCTTTGTGTCTAGGAGATTCTGGATCTTGTGCTTGAGGGTGAAACATTCATCAGTTGAATGCCCTAGTTCACCATTATGGTAGTCACACTTCTTTGTTAGGTTGTAACCACGAATGCCTTTACAGTTAGGGTGCTTTGGTTCATTAGTAAGCAAACCCTTCTTTCAGAATGACTGTTAGCACTTGGGATGGAGACCTAGGGAGAGGGGAGAAATGCCTTCTATTATTCGCTTAGGCGAATGATTGATGACTAGCGGGTTGTTGCTGTCTTAGGTTCACCTAGATAGCCGGGGTATGTTTGGCACTTTCTTGGCTATAAGCCATGTTTACATCCACGGCCGTTTCCTTCTCCTTCTTGGCAGAGAACCTTTTAGTAGATGGCTCAGAAAACCATCATTCCCTTATCCCCATCTCGATCTGTTCTCCTACAGGAATAAGCTGGTTGAAGCTCTCGACATACGTACTGGCCATTCGGTTACGGAACTCAGATGGAAGGGTCTTCACAAACAACTTCATCAACTCCTTGTTGGTAGGCCCAGAAGTAATTTGAGCCGCCAGGTTTCACCATCTCACAGCATATTCTTTAAATGACTCACTCCTTTTCTTTTCCATCTGCTCCAGGTCTTCTCGGGAAGGCGCGATGTCCATGTTGAACTTGTACTGTTTGAGGAACGCGTCTGCCACTTCGTTCCAGGTTTCGAGGAGGTTTACGTTCTTCATCACGTACTAGTTTAGTGCGGGCCCGATCAAACTCGCATGAAATGATTGGATCATAAGGGGCTCATTTTTTACGTGCTGGGCCATGCGCACATGGTACATCTGTAAATGAGATTTCGGACAAGATGTCCCGTCATACTTCTCGAACTCCGACATTTTGAACTTGCTCGGCATTTTGACCTTCTCATAGATTGAGAAGTCGAACGGGAGTGAGCTTTGAGACTCCTATAGCTGTTTCACTTTCTCTTCCAGCTTTGCAACGCGCTCATCCTGATCTGTCTTGGGAACACTGTCAAGCTTGGCCTTTCCAACAAGGACCATGTCATCTTCTAGCCCAGGCATTTCGTCATCACTCATTTGGGCCCTGTTTGCTGGCCTTGGGGCTATTATCTCAGGGAGAGCAGGTGGAGGATTTGAGTTCACCCGGAGGGATTGAAGTTGAGCTATTATAAACTTCATGAGTCAACTAACCGTTGGAGTTGATTTTCCATGATGGACATATGCTCGTGCATCTCATTTTGATCGGCCATTTTAGCCCTTGATCGTGTAATAATAGGCGAGTGCGATGGATCTGTTGTTACCTAAGGGAAAAAGAGGTAATGTAAGAACCAGTGACAAGATAGAAAATGGCCCATGACAACGGTCTAATCGCTTGATTTTATTCAAAATTCACTAGAAACATTAAACCAAACAATGAATTAAGAATTGAAATTCAAGTCCCTAAACATTGAACTAAAAATTGAAAACATCTTATTTTATATGTTTTCAGGATTCCAACGCTTTGCGAAGCTTCTTATTTTCAGCTTCAATCATTTCCACTTTCCATTTCAGATGCTCAATTTGTGCTCTTTGAGTTGGCTTCTCAGTCACATTAGGGACCACTGGACGTAAGGCCGCAGGAATCCGGTGTTGTTGAATGTAGAATGTCGACGCATGGTGAACTTCCTCTTCGCCTTTCAGTCTCTTGGGCACCAAAATCTTCTCTGGGTGGCATTCATTCCATGCAGTAATGATCATCTGGATCTCGTTGAAGTAGTTATAGTCCGTTCGAATAAAACAAACTTGGAACAACTCTGTCTTGAGTGGTGGTGGAACTTCCTAAAGAGCTTTGTACTGTCGAGCCACCCTATATGGGTAATAAGAAGTCGCACCAGAAAGACCCAGCAACGAGATTGGCTCATCATGCTTGTGTGAGAAACGAGCCTCCTCAACTCGGAACCACTTAGTATGCCATAGGAATGCCTTAGGATTAGGATCTTTGAAAAAATTAATCCAATGGGCGTACTGTTTATTCGGAGAAAAACGTTCTAGGATCGCAAATTTTTGTATGGGGTGCCAAAAATCGTCAATCTTAAATTGTTTCATGAGATGCCCAACACCCCTTATGTGTGAAAAAAACCATATTTGTAAAAGTTCAGGGAGGGTACGCATGGTCTTTTTTCTTCATTTTGTTTGAAATGGTTTAATGAAAAAAATGTTTCAACTAAAACCATATTGACATAATTTAAGCCGTCACAAACACGATTAACCACCCATGAAATTGAAGGATTAATGGCATTTCTTCGATAAGGAAAAATAATTAGCCCGAAAAATGCTAACATAAAGATCCTAGCTTTTGAAATCATTGATTGATTTGCAAAATAGTCTTCCAAAAATGAAAATGGGCATGCAAAACAATTGTCTTTGACAACTTTCTTTACTCTTTCGGCTTTGATTTCTAAAAACTGTGATAATTCATAAATAGAATCTATACCGATATGCGGTCTAACAAGTTCCTTTTCCAGGGGCATTCCAATGGCAACACTATATTCTTCAAGTGTTGGAGTCAATTCGTACTCACCAAATATGAAGGTGGAAGTTTGTGGACACCAGAAGTGAGGAAGTGTTTATATCACACTAGAGTGGATGTTGATCTCCAATAGTGGGAGAAGTCGGGCAATCCTAGTCTTCACATACCTCTGGCCCTCTTGATCTAACTGAGCTAGCCATATCTTGAGCTCTTTTTTGGGAGTGGAAATGAATTGTACGTCGGTCCTCCCCATAGCATATAAAACAAGACGCGACAAAACCTATTGTCATGGAGCGACAAAATTGCAATAAAGTAAGTAAATTGCGAAGTAAGAATTTAGATAACTTACTTTCATTGGAAGGGATGACAAGCACATAGACACATGCGTGAAATGTGAGGCTCGATTTCTATCTAAATGGCTTAACAAAGTGGAGCTAAGAGGATGATCTGACCATTGTAGTCTCGCATTAACGTGTCAGGTCCCCCTAATTCCGGCTCAGTCGAATGGAATGTCCAATAGCCACGTAGTCTCGTGGATATGGACAAATATATTCGACACCATGAAAAGACTTTCGGGGAAGAGAAGGTCAACCTCTACATAGCAGTCTCGCTTTGGAGGAAGTATCATTCTCAACACCATCTTAGAAATCCTATCGCAGCCCAGGTCCGACCACAGGTTGTGTGTGCAATAGTGTAATGCTAAAAACAATAAAACATGCACAACAGTTTAAATGCAAACAACACTTCTATTCATGGAAAAATAAATCATTAATCCCACACTCCAACCTGCAAGACAAAGGTTAGCATAGACTACTTCCCTTATACCTCCCATCTGGAAAAAAATTTGACACATTAAATGTTAGGGACGTACCTGGGATCCTTGTTGCTAAACAAAAACATTTTTCAAAAAATAAAATTGGCTTAAATCCACTAAGAGTTTCAACACAAGTCCCCAGCGGAGTCGCCAAGCTGTCGCGACCTAATTTTCGGGTGCACCACCTAAAACTAGGTTAATGGACTACTAAGTTTTTAAACTTAGCTCGGGCTCTCCCAAGCCCATACCTAATCGCGACTTAAGTCTAAATTTTTAAACATGTAAGAGGTTATTAACTAGGAGTCGCCACTAATCAATTTATACGCCTAAGTAAAATAAAGGGAGATTTATTTTACTGCTACGACCCAGAGACTAAGGGTACGGGGACTTGGTTACACTAGAATTTTCTAATGCCCTTTCGGTACCATTTCTTTTAATTTTCAAAATATTTTTGTGGGTGGTTTGGATTTATTTTAACCTAAATCACTATTATGCAAAAAGGTGATCACATAGATGCTCAAGCATTCAATAAATAAATTGCATCACACAAAGCAAACAATTTTTTTGGGTTTTCTTGAAAATTAGAATTCTTTTATAAAAATGCATTTCTTAACTAAATGACTTAATCTTATTAATATGCAAATTCTAATTAAATGAGCCTATTATGCAAACTAGTTATTATGCACCTCATGACCTAACTTCACTAATGAACAAATTCTGATTAAATGATCCTATTATGTGAACTAATTAACATGCACTTAGTATTTTTGTATTTTTCTATTGAAATTCAGATTAATAAAAAATTTAATTAAACTATCTAAAAAGGGATAATTTTCTAATTTATTCTAGGGATTAATTTGACTTAAACCCTATCCTATCTTAGAAAACTATTTTTTTTGAAAAATAAGATAATTAAAATGTGCGAACATTATCTAAAACTAATTTAGGTCCAACCCTAACCTATTTCTAAAAATGCAACCCTAAAAATGTAATCCTGAGAAAATTCTAATCTACTAAACCTATGTGCTCATGCAAGATTTTGATTTTTTTTTATTTTCTTTTTTTTTAGTTTTTTTAAAAAGATAAGTAATTATTAAATAAATATTAAATCTAAACTATCAACAAAATAAAGGATTAAAATAATTGAAAAATAACCTATTGTCTCACAGGTCAAATTAACGATTATCCTAACCCTAATTATCACGACAAAAAGAGATCAAAATAATTAAAAATTTGATCCGAAGTCTTACGGATCAAATTAATAATTATAATGATTTAACAATTAAAATTCTACCAAAAGAGCCCAAAAATTAAAATAATTAAAAAAATAATCCGATGTCTCTCGGATTAAATTAATAATTACAATAATTCCAGACAAAATACTAGAGGATAATGCCAACAAAATGCACAAATATTAACATTGACAAATCATATTCTAACTTAAACAATAATAACAAAATTTAAAATGAATAAATAAATGATAATAAAATAAAATAAAAATTTTAAAAAATAAACTACCTAAGGGGACTCAACCTAACAGGAGAAGGCGTCACGCGTTGATTAGTGGGCGAATCAGCAGCGTCAATGTGTGAACAGGTAACGGGTAGAGGTGGCGCAGGCTGAGGCACGAGACAGTTGATCTGCAGACGTTGGTTGGGTAGCACTCGGGCGGAGGGCAATGCAACTGGGAACTGTTGGGCGTGGGAGGGCAGCACGGCAACCTACAAAGGGAACACAGAATAGAAGCAGCGGCGAAGGAGTTGGGTGCGAGCTGCTGCGGGGCAATTTGCAGGTCACGGGTGAGGCGTGGTGAGGATCCGAAGTTGCAAGGTACATTGGGGCAAAGGTGCAAGCGCGACATCACTCGAAGGGCGCGCAGTGGTGATGGGTGGACAACAGTGCTACAACCTGCGATAGTGGTGGCCGGCGGACTGAGGTGGGGAACAGCGGAGACTAGCAAGGGAGCAGTGGCTTCACGGGGATCGACGGCTCGACTGCTAGCGTTGGGTGGCGTTGGAGCAACGGCGTCTAGCGCAAGGCTGGCAGGATGCTGGTAGAGTGGTGGTGGCGGGCGACAATGGCGGAGGCGCAAGCACGAGATCGGCGCGGATGGAGACGTGTGCAGCGGGTGTGGAGGAGGAAGACAAACAGTGACTTTGTTTTTTTTTTTTTTTAAATTTCCCTTCCTCTGCTCTTACGTCGCCTCTCCCCCTTTTCTTTGTACCTTCTGTTGTCCCTTCCTCAGTCAAAAAGACACTGCCCTCTTGACTTTTTTTCTTCTCACCAAAATAAAAATTTTGCTCTTCAATTTTCAACTCCCCCGAAGGAAACCGCTCACTTTTTCTACACAAAATTTTTTGCATGAATTTTCTCTCCGAAACTTTCTCTCAATTTTTGAAAATCGATCCTCTTTTTCTCATGAACTATAGCCCTTTTATAGTGAAAACCTCTATTGATTTTAAGAAAGTTGTGCTTCCTTGATTGTGGGAATTACAGAATTTTAGCCCGATTTGCCATCGCAATTTGACATTTCAATTTTTCACTCACGTTACCAGAAACACATCCAAGTTCGTTTTGATTTTTGCGAACAGCTCACCTGATGAGTATAACTTTTGATACTTTCCCTTTGATTTATCAATCTGATCATTATCCTCACCGATTTTGGGTTTGGCTTCCATTTCTTTCATTTTTCCTTTTATTTGTTCAAAATGCAATTTTTATTTTCCCTATTTCCCTAGGTTTGCTAAAAATTAGGTGTCAACAATATACCTAGACCTAGATTTAATTTAAGGTTCAATATCACTAGTGCTTATGCATGCAATCTCCACCCAGTATCATGCATACATCAAAAATCATTTAAAAATTGGTGAAACTTCTAAAAGCATTAAGATCATGATAGAGAACGCCACAATCAAAACAATTATATTGCATGAACAAGTCTTGAAAATCAATCAATCATGGTGAAGATCCATTGTAGCTCTAACAAAAGAAATTTAGAACATAATTAAAGCTAATTAAGAGCAAAAATTAAAGACAACATAATTGCTAAATTAAAACAAACTCACCAATTTGAGTCACAAATAAGTTCAAGTTTGCCTCCTTCTTCTTCTCTCCTTGACATGTGCCCATTCCACTAATAAAATAGAAGCACAAAAAGTTAACTAAGAAAACCTAAAATCTTCTCCAGAGGTGGCGACTCCAAAGCTCCTCCCGAATCTGAAATACACGGCACAAGAGGGATTTATATAGCCTCCAAAAATCTGCCCTAGGTCAGCCTCTTATTAGGTCTTGGCTGGCTTTTTCTTCAGGATAAAATATTCTGGATGATACTAAAAAATTCTGAAAAATATTAAGATATTGTGGCATCCGGAATTTTGTGACGACCCTTAGATATACGATGGTCCATGACTAAGTGACGGAAGCATCGTCGGACTATATTATCGCCGTTAGACTGATGCGTTGCATTTAAGCAATGGCCCAAGCGTTGAATGAACTATGGTTTTGTCGGAAATGTTTCATACGCTTATGTGAGGCCGAGTTTCGTTTCAAGTAAGGTGTCGACAAGATGTTTTCTATATTAAATTTGGCTGTCCAATTGTGTACCCTATGAATCGAATATCCTTGTTCATTTTTGTGACACCGTGCAGCCTTGTAAGTAAGTTGTGATTTAGCCCATGTACATGCGTTGATTAAGGATTAATCTTCGGAGAAATTGGGCCATGCACGGAGACCATACGGCCACGCATTATTGGCCCAAGCTGCCGAGCTTCCCCTTCATTCGGTTGGCAAATGGAATCAACGAGTTTTGAGATTGTTGACCGAGGGAGAGCCAGCAACAGCCACGTTGCTCTTCATTCGGTGGCCAGCGCGGGAGGAGAAATCGAACAAGGGAGAGCCACGCTTTCTCCACCTGTCTTCAGTCTTGGTTGCCATCGAAAACTCCCATGCAATTGACTAATGAGTCAACAAACCAAGGAAATAAAAGGGTTCGGAATTAAGGGGAGGAGAGAGAAGAACCGAACAGAATTTTGAGTGAGTGAGAGAGAGAATTCGAGTGAGCAGAACCGTGGACAGAGAGAGAGTTCGAGGGAGAGAAGCGGGCACGCGAGTGTGAGCCGCGAGGAAGGAAGAGAAATACCGCCTTCTACCGTGCTCGAGCTACCGCCGTCGACGCTGCTAGCCTTCGCCGCCGTTGAGCCGAGCCCGAGACCTACGAGCCCCTGTTTTGCTTGCAATTGAGCTAAAGAGCTAGAGGCAAGTGAAAGTCCATTAACCAATAGCATGTTGTGTCATTGTTATCTAGTGTAGTGCGATAGACTTGGAGATGTTTGGGTTGTGGATGTTGGATGCTGGATTTTGGATAAGTGGAGTAAAAAAAAATGAATTGTGAAATTGAGAAATCTCTAGTATGATTTTGGTCTTGATTTCTTCATGAAAGCTGTAGGGAATTGTCTAAAATATAACATATATTTTAGTCAGATTTTCGAGATTTATATATAGTGGTATAAGTCCATTTCAATGTTCGGCACTTTACTGTGGAAGTATAAATTCTGGAATAAATTCTGGGCTGAGTTATGCGACCTTTTGCAATTCATACCTAACTATTTTGGCTTAGTGTTCTTCATGAAACTTTTTCCTTTAGGTCTTATTTATAACATATCAAAATTTTAGAATTTTCTGAGTTCATTTAGGGGTTATTCTGAAATTGTTACTAAAACTGTGCATTGTGATGTTTGAGCTGTTTTGTTCCGAATTTGCTCAGTTTGTCCCAAAGGTGAATGCATCTTGAGTTGTTATTCGACATGATGATATTGGCATTCAGCATACCATGCAATATTAAGATTTGATGAAGACTCATGGGACATCTTGTCATTACATCGAAAAGTGTTTTTGATATTAAGATGTTAATTGTTACCGTTGGACCCTCGGGTCAACGATGCCCCGGGAGTCGGGAGGCCCAAAGGATTGAATGAGTCGATGCCTTGTGGATGCCTGGGGTTCGTAGTGCCCCAGAGGTTTTCCTCAAGAGCATCGGGATGCCCGGTGGTATGTCGGTACGTAATTCCGGATGGCAGGGATAACCATTTTCGTGGCAAACCCCGGAGGTTTCTCGTGATGCCAGGTGGGGTGCGAGATGCCCGGAGGTGTGACGTAACACACTCTAGATGCCCGGTGGCCTTGTGGCCAGATGCTGGAGGCTTTCGCGATGCCGGGTTGGGTGCGGAATCCCAGAAGGACACAAACACTGGTCCTTTAGGGGGATAAAACCCTTTTAAATGTTAAAATAGATGATTATACTAAGTGTGAGTGTGGTCTGGTTATGAGACTAAATTGTATGGCATGGGAATGGGACGTGTCATAACAGTTTGGCCCTATGATCGGGACTTGTGTGACTGGACATGATGCATCTTATTTGTTGAAACTGCACTGGTCATTGCATTGAAGAGTTATATGGTTTAGATGCATACTCATTCCTTGAACACCTGTCTTGTCTATATTGCATGAAACTGGATCATGATGGCTTGCATAGTATAGTTTAATGGATCTTTTGCTGTTGAGTGGTTGTACTCACCCCGTTTGGGGACTAACATTTCAGACTAGAAGATATGCGTCTGCTACCAGTCACCCCCGGCACATTCTATGGTATTCCGGTCGACCTTGAGTGTGAGTGTTTGGAGCACCACCATCCTGAGATACGAGGGTTGGTTTTTGTTCGAGTGAGGATACTGATCATGTTTGACATTGGTCCTCCCATCGGCCCAGTGCTCCAGGAGTTTCTGACTGTGTTCGTCCACCGTGATGGGAGTACGCTGGGGCCGTTGCCGCCGCCGCAAGCTGATAGATCGGACTGGGTGTGACCGAGAGTGATGGTCAGCAGATGAAGCATTTTTGGACCACCGACACAGACTAATGGGCCTATGTACATGGTTGTTAGAGAGTTGAGTACTTTTTGAAAATAGCCGAGTTTAGAAAGATCTTGGCATTTTGATGTACCGACCCATGATGTCCATCTAGTTATGTAAATAAAAGTGATCGGCTTTAACTTATAAAATGTTTAGTTGGTGTGCATTGTTTCTGAATATGGAATAGGGAGATGTTGGTTATGCTTCTGCTATATAAACTATGCAGGGACCTATAGAAAGAATATAAACCCCCAGGATTTATGGACTTGTCAAAGTTCTATGGTATCAGAGTAATAGACCTTTAGGTCAAGAGAAAGCAAAGGCGAGTGTGATCTGTGGCGACTCCAATGGATCGGGGGCTGTTCAAGGGGTGCCACAGATATCTTAAAAGATATTGAAATATTTTGGAAAATGCTGAGATATTTTGGAAGATATTGAGGCACATGGACTGATTTACACATGGAAAAATTACGCATATGGATATGAAATCTTTATTTACTACAAAATTCAATAAAATTATATGAGTAGCAAATAAATTCACCCAAAATTCATCAAAATTTAGCAAATATCAAGCTTAAATTAGCAAAATACTCTATCTAAAATAGAGTTATCACGACACTATCACCGTGCGAAGATAATATAAACATGTTGAATAAGCTCAAATCTGACACCTGCAAGATTGAGCCTTTTAGCAAGTGTAAGACACCTAAGCTTTTGACAAAAACCTATTGAATGAGCACATATTTGACATCGAAGCTATTGAGAACATCATTAAAACTGGAGGCAGAGCACTTATTCATTAAAACTCTTAAATCTAGAATTAAATTGGAGAGAAAAGCTCTCAAATTTAAGATTGTCTCTCCAATCTAAGATCAAGAAAGAGCAAAACTTCCAAATCTAAATCTAGAGGAAACAAAAGGAAAAACAACTCGGGAGGGGAGAGAGAGATCTAGGTCAAATCCCTCCCCACTAGAAGTTAAGATTAATAAAGGCTGAAACTAGAGAGGAAATTGGATATTGAAAATGCAATTTAATTTCCATCTCATTCAATCACCTATTTGTGTACTTAACCATCACAACCGCTTAGGACTCGAATTCACGTCCACGTGCCACTCGGTGTCCAAACTTCGGATATTACACTTGCATAGTATATAAATATATGGCATAAATGACGGGGAAGACAACCCAACCGTCTTTACACCAAAAACGTGAAGAGCCCTAGCATCTCTTGGTCAAATACTCCTTATTTAAGAAATAGAACTCTCTGCCTTTTTACATATTTGACCGACATAAACACGGTATTTAGATTACGTGTCTAATAGAAAACGTTGGTTTGATACCTTTCTAAAGGGAAATTCGGGCGTTAAAAATATACGCCATTGCAATATAGTGAAATTCTTTAGTATTTTGTTCTCATGCCCAGCATTGTTTTCTGCTGTATAGGTACATGAAAAAGAGGGAGCTTGAGGAAAAGTTTGAGCGATGATGAAAAGGCATTAGAAGTTCAATGAGACATGAGGTTAAATGGGGTCCAAGGAGTTGCGAATGTAGTGTCCTATATGCATGACGACTATTCTTATCTGTTAATTCATCGGGACTTGATCAGCAACAATGTTCTATTAAATGGTGACTATGAGGCTCATGTTTCCAATTTTGGCACCGCCAGATTCGTGAGGCTAGATTCATCAAATTGGACTGCTATTGCAAGCACAATCAAATTCGATTAACATCATATCCATAGTTTTCGGAGATCTAGTTTCATTTGCTGTGCGTATTAGGTTAACTGAATAACTATTGCTAGTGTAGGGAACAAAGGGTAGTGACGGTATCCTTGTGTTGAAGGGTGTTTTCGGTAAACGATGTTTTGCTCTTTTTTTTTTTTTAAAGTTTTGAAGGGGGCGCGTTTGCTAAAATGAAAGAATAATAAATCAAATCCCCTGGAGATTTTTCTTGTGTTCAGTCAAACTTAGTAATAAAAAAGAGTAAATTAGGAGTGTTTCTACGGTGCCGTGCCCGGCTTCGTGTGGGAATTCCCGTGGCATCGTGACCGGGTCTAGCCGAAAGGGCAGGATTCAAAAGATGCGGGGTAAATTGCTGGCCATGGGCATCGAAATTCCAGCTTGGACCAGGGTTACCTTCGCATATCGTGCAAATTACTGCATATTTGAAGAATGAACAACCGTCGATGCAATATTAAAGCGTGGTCATTCGAGGTTGCGTGTGAATTAGTACTATATTACACTCGATGAAAGGGGGAGCCTTTAATTAGAGGTGAGTATGGTCCTGATTGGACCAATCCAGTACCTAATTTAGGAACCAACCTGCACAGTATTGGTCCCCAATTTTTGGAACCAAGAACCACCCTACTAAGCTTGGGATTGAGCACGATAAAAAAAAAAAAAAAACAAATACAAAAGCTTGGGACGGAGGACCGAACCAACCCTATGGTTCAGTCCGGTTCCAAGGTCAACTTGGGATCAATCAGTTATTTTTTTTTGTATCATTTTTTGCATTCCCTAAAAAGACAAACATACTATTTGAAATTACATATGCATCAACAATCCGATTTTCAGTAACTAAACTATGAACACAATACATATCAAACATAAATATAATGTAAGATAACAACAGAAATTTACATTTCCTAAAAGAAACAAACCATAAAAACAAACATGCGAGACGATGGAATAGATGCAAGTGGCGAGGCGAGTGAATAGAGGTAAGCGAGACAAGTGAAAAGAGGCAAGTTGCGAGACGAGCGGTGATTAAGGTGAGTGAGGTGAGCAAGGCCCTGGTGAGTAAAGAGTTTTTATTTTTTATTTTTTGGGGGTCAAATTAGGGTTGGGTTTCTTTCTACTTTCTAATTTACATAACAAATTGAATTACGAATATAACAGAGGAGGTGGCGCTAGAATTTAGAGTAAATAAAAGCATATAATATATATATATATATTATGTATAAGGTTAATCTGGGTTGGATCAACCCTAAACTCTCAAGACCAATCCACACATTGTAGGGTCCAGGAGTCCTAGGACCAAGGACCGACTAAATTCTCCTGGGAAGCCTTTTCCCCACGACTCATATCCAAGGCCACACAAGGGCTTTGGTGAACCAACCGTGCTCGTGGCGAGACGTGACATTCTGCTGTAAACTAACCGCCGATTAGAAGCTCTTGTCCACACGAATAGCCACAATAATTTCTTGGACTACACTTTGCTGTATGGACGTGCTAATGGACTGGTCCTTGTACATACATGCCAAATTTAACGGTCATAAAAGAAATTCGTGGCCACGAATAGAATTGTGGACCGGATCGCTAAAGCCTGGAGAGTTAAAGCCCTTTCCCAGTTTTGCTTAGCCAACCCAGTGCAAAGCCTTTGAGATCTAGTTTGTTCTAAGGCCCGTGTTGTGGGCTTTGATGTTATCCTTTGGAGCATAAATGAAACTCTCTTCACCAGGCCACTCACCGATTATATCTACGCCATCAAAATGGCATAAATTTACACTTCTTAATTACTAGAACTTGCATAGGCAAACAGATGGCATCTGGATTATGGAATGCAACGCTATGCTTTTTGGAGGTTTAGGACGGCTCATTATATCCAATTACTGGCGATGCACACCATAATCTTTGAAAATTTATAGTCTCGGAGAGCAAAACGTCGTAAAATTGGACTTCCGAAAGTATATCACAGTACAAAAGTTTAGAATGGCCAAAAAGAGAAAAAAAAAAAAAAAGTCATAAGTTGGTTTTCCTTGTCCAGATGATTTGC
Organism: Eucalyptus camaldulensis; assembly: GCA_019915185.1. Taxonomy (NCBI): domain Eukaryota; kingdom Viridiplantae; phylum Streptophyta; class Magnoliopsida; order Myrtales; family Myrtaceae; genus Eucalyptus; species Eucalyptus camaldulensis. The sequence continues at coordinate 21,552,778 of JAHSVA010000005.1, forward strand.
CTTCGATCACTGACGGCTGGCCGTGGCCAAAAACAATACGTCGTAGTTTTGGAGTCATTGTAATTACAATGAGGATGAGTTGGCTAACGACGTTCAGTCAACCTATGTAGCATCGACACGGACATCTGACACACGACACGACATGACATGACATGACATGCCGGCACATTATTTCTCAAAAAATAGAGAATTCCGATACGTTGGAACACATTATATAATAAATAAATATTTTTATATATACATATGATTATTTCAAAAATAAAGAGTAGAGTCAACTTATTTAAATAAATTTATAACCTTTTACGGTGATCATAATTTATTATTATTCAAAATTATTAATCTTCTTTCTTTCTTGAAATCACCCTCCACCCTCTCCCACCAGAAAAGGAAAAAAAAAAAGACAAATCCTGCCCAATTGGACAGGCATCCCATTTAATTTTTTTTTTTTTTTTTTTTTTGCTCTTCATGGCACCATCATTTTTAATTTTTTTTTTCCTACTCTTCCTTGAAAACCAAAACACTAGCTGCCTACTATTCCTCCTAGGCACCTCCTCCTTGCACGGCACATCATTTTTTAATTTTTTTATGCCCTCTTTGGAAACCCAAACCTAGCTGCCTCCTCCTCCATGGCACCACCCATATTTTTTTTTCTTCCCTTCCTTGGAAACCTAAACCGTAGCCTCCTTCTCCTTCTTCTATGCTCCTCCTCCTTGCACGGCATCCCCATTCTTTATCTTTTTTCTACCCTTCTTCCTAAAACAAAAAGAGCAACCTTGAAAACTCTCGGAAGACACTGGCCGCTCCCTCCTCCTTCATTGCATGATCCTCTTCCTCTCAATCTGTACTCTCCCTTGGTCGCCTCATTGCAATTGCTTGCTGCCTTGCCTCTAGTCCTCCCTCTTTTACGGTCGTAGCCTTGTCTCTGGTCCTCCGTCGCTACCATCTCGATTGCTTGGTTCTCTCTTCCTCCAGCCCTCTCTCACCGTTGCGGCCTCACCATCGCGGCCTCACCGCTGCAACATCGCTTCCTCTCCCTCGCCCTCGTCTCCATCCTCCATTGCCTTCTACAATGATTCACTCTCCCTTCACGCTTGTAGACTTGCTCCAGAAACCCAGCCTCTTGTGATTCCGGACTCGCAAGTTGGAGCATGTCGAGAAGAGTTGACCACATGTCGGATTTTCCGACACGTGTTGACCGTGTGTCCCAGCGTGTCCGAGCGTGTTGGACACGCCGACATGTGTCTGACATGACACGAAAGGTTCCCGAACGTGTCCGTGCTTCATAGCAGTCAACAACAAGAGCAAAATGTTGTGGAGTTGTATATTTAGTGATTACGACAACTTGCGTAGGTTTATGATGGTTGTCAAGTTCGATTTACGACAATGTACAATTTGATTATGACGCATTACCCTGCCTGCCATTTATTGCTCAAGTGATGCCGTGTGCGCCCAATTCTTCTCCCCTTAAGAGTCCTCATTTTTTTTTTTTTTTTTGCTGAACAGAAGTTATGTAATACTTGGAGTCTTTAATTTTTCGTAGATAGATCTTGGTTCATTGACTTTATCAAGTAGTTCCTAAAATATCAAACTGATTTTAGAAACACTAGTTCTTAGCCTCGTTAGAATTCGAAGATTTACCCTTTTTATCTAAGAAAGAGATGATGCTGGGCTTGCCATATCATGCCTTTGTGCGAATGTGCACTTATAGATGTGGATGCTTCTTGCGGAAAATATCATTTTCAGGGAATGTGAACGCTTCATGCTTTATTTGTTATTAGTCAATGGTGGCACTGAAAGTTCAATGGTAGGTCATAGTCTTCACTTCGGCATGAAATTGATTATGCAGTTGACCGAACCTGCTTCATTTCTATATATTACGTTTCCAGAGATTTGTTTGGCATGCGCAACCACTTGAGTTGGAGATGAGGTAAATACGTTCTGTTTTTATGTCGATTATACATTTTAAGGGATTACAGTTCATTGCATCTCTAGTTTTACCCCTAATGCTAATGTCTCTATTCAGAGCCATTGAGCTTCCAAGTTGACTCGCTAGAACTGGGATGTTTAAGCCAAAATTGCTGCCAAATGTGTTTCACGTAATTTCTTTCCTTTTTGAGATTGAAATTGCAATTTTCATCTTCACATAAGGTGAGGATGCTTTTAATTTGGAATAAGTAATAAGCTGAGGACTGACGTGAAAGAAAATGGCACTGTAGTCTTATTGCTGTTTGACTTGTCGAGTGCGATGGAGTAAAAAATTACTCATTTGCCCAATCCTACTTAGCCCGCTTAGTTGTTATCGCTGCTGTTGCTGTTCTTGTAGTCGGCCTTTCTGGAGTCAAATTTGGAAATATTATAATCCAATTTATCTTTTGGACATTATGTTCGCATAAATATGCGCAGGACCTAAAAGGGCTGCTAATCTAGACTGCACTTGAAACTTGTGCATGGGGAAGACTTTCCCGAAAGGGCTTATGCTAGATTGCACTTGAAACTGTTTGTGCTTCTCTTTCGTTCATTTATGATTGTGGTAATTCCATCCTCCGGAGCTCTCCTGCATGTTTTTGTTAGATGCAAATTGTACAATCCCAAGATCTCCATAACCAAAACAAGAACATGCATGATAGAGTAGAAAGATTAACGCACCATTCATCGTTCTTGAAGCAGAAGCAAAAAACTAATGTTCCACGCATAAGTCATTCTCCTCTATTGCCCTCCGTATCACTGGCTTAATAAGACGGCCACCTCACCCTTTAGCGCTAAGTTAACACTTCTTATGTGAGGATTCATGTGAGAATTATGGTTAGAGGAGAGACTTAAACATTATTTATAAAGTTTCCAGCCATGCCCCCTTATTACGGGCCAGGCTCAACTCGGCCCACACCAGCCAGCCCCATATTAGACTAATTAAGAAACCTTCTATCTCACTATGATCAACCCCGTTTTATAATAACCGTAAAACAATAAATTACAATATCAATTAATATAGCCCACATCAAAAATACTCTTACATTCTCCCACTTTGGCTATATTAATTGAAATTGTACCGTATGTGTGCACCTTGATCTAGAGATAATTCTTAATAGTCAATCATATCCCATAAAATCTCAAACTCTGAATCATGGTGGTAACTGCATGTAGACACACAGAGCCTTCCATGGTCAGGAGTGCTCTCAACTTTATTGATATAGATTCAATATAGTAGTGTGGTAAATGGATAATATCTCTCATAGAGATATCCCATTTGTTAGTCACAATTCTCTCACCTTAAGTGTCACAAAAAATTTATGCCACTAGAAAATGTATTTATGGTTCTAATGAATCCACATATGCCTTGTCCCTACGATTAACCTATCTTTATGTATAACAAGGCATATGCACAAGGCTAATAACCGAATGCCCCTAGCCTTCACTCAAGATTTATACAGTATCTTGAGACTTTATCAATATGTATTCAACATAAAAACAACACATTCAAAAATATTTTATTGAATGCAAAAGTTGATACATATCAAACCATTACAAAGTGTAATGAACACAGATGAAACCTTTATCAGAGTAAAGCCAAAATAGCTCCCACTAAACAACAACATCTCATGATGCTCCTAGGCTCATGCTAATGACATGTCGCTCAAATACACATGGGTGTAGGCCTTTAGTTAGTAGATCTACAACAATATCATCAGTGAAAATATGTTATATTATAACATCACATTTCTGTATCTTTTTTTATGGTAAAAAAATTTGACCGCCATATATTTAAACCCCTTGAGATATCTGTTGTTAATAAATAATATTACAAATTGATTGTCTCAATACAACCGTATAGGTCTATCCATAAAGTTAAAATGGTCAACTCCTTCATGAGGTTTCGGAGCTTAATAGCCCAAGTAACAACCTAAAAGAATGTTACTAACGCTGCTTACATAGTAGAAAATGACATAGTACTTTATTTACTGCACTTCCCACTAACATAAATATGTATTCTGTTATTGATCTCATGTCATCATAATAGCCAGCAAAGTTCATATCTAAATAGCTTACTAACTGCAAGAATGTCTGTAAATTAGCATATAATCTCTTTTCCTCTTTAAGTACCTTAAAACCTTCTTGACAGTAACCCAATGATCATGTCCTGGATTTAACTGATATTTGCCTAGAAGTCTTGTCACAAATACGATATTTAGTCTAGCGCAAATTTGAGCATACATTATACTTTTAAATGCACTAACACAAGGTACATCATTTAATTAGATTTTCTGAATATCTAAATAAGAACAATGTGATAAATTCAGTCCATCACCCTTAACAATAGGAGCAATTCTTGGCTTGCAATGATGTATATTGAATAATTCCAAAATACAATCTACAAATGTCTTCCAAGAAAATCTAATATAATATGAGAAAAAACAATCCTTGATGTCTCAAGGTCACTACTTGTAAGTAAAATATCATGTATATAGAGTATGAGAAAAATAAATTTCCTCCCACTAAACTTACAGTATATTGAATTACTTTGTTCCCAATTGAACAAAATAACAACACTATGAAACTTTAATAATATTCTCTGAAAACTTGCTTAAGACCATGAATAAGACTTTTCAGTCTACACATAAGTTTACTTAAAACATGTGCTACAAAATCTTCCGATTGCACTATATACATTTTGTATCTATTTGGCGTAAGTTTCTATCAAAAATAAACTATTAATGTCACGATCACTCTGAAAAAATCTTTAAAAGATACTAGAAAGAAATAATTATTTCTTCACTATAAACTATCCACCCCTCTTTCAGAGTGAAGACTTTATCATCTTTTATGGCATCTAATCACATACTTGATTGAGAAAAAGAAACGACATTTATATATATATGTCGCTAAATCAACCATGTAGTGGATGTTGTAATCATGCTCTCACAAATAGACTATGTAATTTGATGGTATAACCAATCGTCTTTCCCTAACAAATCTCCTAAGTAGAGCTACAACCACTTCATTATGCACTTGAGAGACTTGAGAAATTTCATCATAACTATATCAAGAATAATACCTTGAATCTCAACAAGTTTAGTCTATGGTATAGGAGATTCCACAATTGTCTGTACCAAAATTGTTTGTATAGGCAAAGAGAAAGACACAGTGATCTTCCATCGCAATATTATCCTTAATAGTTTGAGAGCGGCTATCCTCTACAATTACGTCAAACTCTAGAAACTTTACTGTATGTAATTCAATAATTTTTGTATCTTGTTTAGGGTCATAAACTCAATACCCCTTTAAACAATATGGGTAAGATATAAAATAATTTTAAGTGAATCTAAATTCCAATGCACTTAATATTGTATTAAATAATCTCACCTCCGCATGACACCTCTAAATTTAATATGATTCAAGTAATTTACATTCAGTCCATAACTCAAAAGAAGTTTATGAAACAACTTTGGTAAGAAACACATTTTGTATGTGAAAAAGTTGCTTTCATAATATCAACCCACAGAAAACCGGATAAATTAGTCTTATTAATCATACTCATTTCCATGTTCATTATGGTGCTTCATGCCTTTTAGCCAAATTTTCTTGTCAGGATTTTCAGGCATAGTAATTAAATTACCACCCTAGAATTTATCAAATATTTAACAAATGACCTTTTAAGCTATTCTGCATTATCATATTTGCCAAAATACTCACTACCACTATTAAACCTGACAACCTTTAAGACTAATTCGAACAAATTTATTCTTTATCTCGGTCATTTTACTTCCACAATAATCAATAGAAGTCTTTAAATAATCGTTAAGAGTAGATAGAATATCAACATTATCACATTTTCTACTATTTCTTTAGATATGTGTGAGATTAGTTCTTAAATAGAAAATTTGTGAAAACAACATTTTCAATCTTATATGAGATGTATATATCATTATGTCTTAAACACAATCTTTGCAGATGTATCCTAATTTCGGTATTAAACAATACATAATTTCAAGCCACTAAGGCTTCCATCATCCTTTAGCGGTGCAGTCAGTTGGTAAACCACTTTTCAAATGTTTTTGAATGGAACGCCTCATTAACAGTAAGCAAATTCTATTACTATTTTCCCAAGCAGCAAATCATATGTTCACAACTTAAAATTTGTAGTAGTAAAAATCTCAATAATAGTGGATTTATTAATTACAAAAAATGTGACTGAAAAACAAGCAACGTATATAATTAGTATCATGTGAGCACTATGTAATTTGATGTACAAGTACACATCCAGAGAGTTACACGCAAAATTATATAGTCACCTTTGGGCAGAACACATGACATATAATTGTACACTCCCCACATGATAGCGGTTTTGAGAATATATTCCATTCTTCGTGAATTTATCACCTTTAGGCATATGAACCACTAGGATTAGTCACTCCTTCACCACACCATCATGTATCCCTCCATGAACTAATACACAATCACCTCCTTTGAGAGTATGACTACGCATTAGACTAGAAGACATCCCAATCATTATACGAGACTAAAATTTCTCAAACCCAATTAAGCGTGCCACTTTGGCGATCACTACTCAATTGAATCCTTGAAACTCTCTCATACCATGGATATAAACTTTACTTCTCACAAACACCATATACATGTGATTTTAACTTTAGTGATAGGGGCAATAAATCACTAAAATCACATATCATGCTAATTACATTACTTTATTCATTAATAAAAATTAATAATATATTTATAGAACCTGAAAGATAGACTCTAATGAGATCACCGATCACAGCAACACAAGAAACTTCTCATAACATAGAAGCAAGCATTTCTTGTACACCCCGATTACTGATTACCATAACAACATAAAAGGAATATTGATCCAAAGGATCCCTCACAAGTTAACATCAATAGCAATACAGGGTACTCTAGGTTGACAAGCTTGATAGCTAATCAACTATTACTCATTAGTTTTATAAGGCAAAACATGACTCCAAGGCCAATAGCTAATTTATCAGCCAATTTTAAGTAACAAATTATCATTGCATCAACCAGTGGCTTATAAATTGAGTCAAAACACATAATCAAATATCTAAACTATAATAATAGATACTATTATTCTGTGTAAATATTGTCATACTTCTTAACAATAAAAAATGTTCAACTTGATAGATATTAACAAGTGATCAGATGAACTTAGGTACAATATGCACTAACTTAACTGACATGCATTACCCAAATTCAACAGATGTGTTAATTAGTATAATCAATTTGGGTACGAGTTCTTAAGACATCCATCATTCAAAGGTTATCAAAAGAAACAAAAATACATCAAGATGCATATAAAGGACTATGCTTGAGCAACAAAAGTTCCATAACTTTTACAGTTTCTTATCACCTCAATACATAGTTCAAACACTATTTCATAATGGTTGTATCTCATTAAGCCAGCTTCAGTTCACAATAAAGTTTAATTTTTATTAATAAATCACACATTTATAATGTTTATGTGATAACATACCAGTAACCCAACATCTGTATTTCCAAAAACACAGAAAATCTAAGAAAAATACAGAAAAATACACTAAAAGTACATGTATGTAGGGCTTTGTATGTATTTTCACATCCATAAAATCATCAAATATATAAAATAAATACACCACAAGATAGAGAAGGATCATACGAACTTAATGCCACCAGCCACGCGCCGATCTGATGCTTCACACGCCCGCACACATCACCTAAGTGCGTGGTGCGTGGAGCCCACGCGCAAGCGTATCTTGACAAGTCAAAACTGGTCCGACCAGTTCGCGGCTTGACCGTCCGATTCGTCCAACCCGTCTGACTGGTCCAGTCAACCGTTGACCGGGTCGGGTCGGGTCACGGTCAACAGGTCGGGTCCGGTCGACTGCAGATCGCTAACGTCATCGTGATGTTAGCGCTGCGCGTGCATCGCACGCACGAGTCGCGCCCCGCATGTGGGAGCGTGTGAAGGCACGTGACCACGCATGGGGCGTGCCTACGATGCCCAAGCGGCGCATGGGCCCTCCCCCGGCAACGCGCCTTCCATGGTTCTTCTCATCTCGACGAGCCCAATTCGAATATATAATTTAATTTAATTTTTATTGAACAAAAAATCTTGAAAATCTCCAATTATGGCAAAATCCTATGCGTTCGAGTTCTAGGGTTATGGAGGCTCTAATACCACATGTTGCATGCAAATTGCACAATTCCAAGATCTCCATAACCAGAACAAGAACATGCATGATAGAGTAGAAAGATTAATGCACCTGTTTTTGGGATTCATCATTCTTGAAGCGGAAGTGGAAAACTAATGTTCCACTCGCAAGTTCTTTTCCTTTATTGCCCTCCGTATCAATGGCTCAATGAGACGGCCACCTCACCCTTTAGAGCTAGGTTAACGCTCCTTTTGTGAAGATACATGTGAGAATTATGGTTAGAGGAGAGACTTGAGCACTATTTATAGAGTTTCCAACCAGGTCCCCTCATTACGAGCCAGGCTCAACTCGACCCACACCAGCCAGACTCATATTAGACTAATTAAGAAACCTTCTATCTCACTTTAGACCAACCCTGTTATACAATAACCGTAAAATGGTAAATTACAATATCAATTAATATAGCCCACATCAGGAAAATTCTTATAGTTTTTCCATCTCAGTCTGTTGCTTCAAAAGCTTCCATTTATTACTTTTCAGTCTTGCTTTTGCTACAAAGAGTGCCTAAGCCCAAGAGGTTCCAGAACTCTGAACAAGATGAGGGTCAAGTAGCTTGGCTAGGGACATACAACTTTTTTGTTGCCAGGTTGCCTTATACGAGATTGTAGAGAGAAGACATGATTCCCATATGCCTAACAGGATAAATTTTACAATGGATGATGAAGAAATAAATCAATGGCAAAGACATGGGTTTTCATTAGTATCTGTTGAGATGAATGCATGTTGGCTTGTTTTGACTAGGTTAAGGTATGCGTCCCGCTCTTGCATTTTTCAGCTTGATACTTAAGTGATGCTTCTTTTATTCGTCTTTCACAGTGAAAAACTTGGAACTTGAAGGTGCATTGGTTTCTAAATTGCGAAGCAGCGACAGTTTCTGCTGGAGTCGAACTGCAGACTAGTGATTTTCCTTTGACGCATTCTTCGGGTATTTTCAGTGAGTAATCACTTTGTTATCTTTTCAAATCAGAGCAATGTAAAAAAAAAAAAAAAAAGAGCTTTACGAAGACGATTCTATTGTTCTTGCATATGGGCATATTGCAACATAACTAACTACTTAATTACTGAGTAAGGTTAATTTAATTACACTATTAAGTCTTTTCTTCCCTTTGTTTTCTTATTGGGGAGTCTGCTTGCTTAAGGTGCCCATCACCCAAATATTGTCTAACGTAATCTGTTACATTATTCATGTTGGAGAAAGCGACTGATGTATTGATAAAATTGGCCTTTATTTATACATATACATACCATCTTTCAAAAGAGAGAGAACCTTTTTAGTGTCCACGGCCTTTTACATGAAAAATTTAAATATTCTTCTCATTGGTAACTTCTTTCAAAGACTAAATTTAGAAAAACACCAGAGAAAATTACACATTACTTCTTAAATCCATAGACTACGCATTAGCTAAAAAAGGAAAAACTACTTAAATTTCCACTCAAAAAGAAAATTTCTCATTCTCATTTACAGAACTCGTGATTCACAGAGCACCCATTGGTTTTAAGCTTTACAGAACTATGATGTTGGTTACAAAGTTTACCTCATCGAAACAATGGTTGTTTCCAACAATAGGGGCCGTCTGCGCTTGTCCGCTAATTCAGCGAGCTACCAGACTACATTCTTTATTTTTATGTGCCAATGTCCACTCACTCAACCCCTTCTCGTTGGCATAGTATACCTTTCGAGCTCCATACCCGACTCTATCCTTTTAGTGTTTCACATATGAGGAATCCCGAGATCCAGACGAGACGTAGCCTTTAAACGTCATGCTAAGTGCGTAAAAGAGCGGTTGTCTTTACTGGAAACGATTAAACCACATGATGAGGACTGCTATAGTAAGGGGAGTTTTCTTGAAAATTGAGGCTCACTGTGTTTCAGCTGAATTATAATTGGGAAATTACATGAGTCAACTCTAATGAAAGCTCAACTTGTCAATCAAACTTGCGGAGATCGAAATAAATTCAATTTGGCTTAGTCTGCACATGTGGCAAACTATGAGTGTTTCATGTAAGTCGGGAAAATTATCAAAAAAAAAAAACAAAATCAATTGTACAATGTTTAATTTAATCATAATCTTTTAATTGTGTCAATTTAGTTCAAAATATTTTGATAATTTACCAATGTAGTCTTTCCGGCTAACGTGGACGCTGAGGCCCTATTTGGTAACCATCCAAACAGTGCCAAATTTTGATTCTTTGTTCCCGGAATCAGTTTCGGCCTAGAATCGCGTTTGGTAAAATTTTTGTTCCCGGGAATAGATTGGGAACAGAATCAAGAATCAAAAAAAAGTTGATTCTTTTTCCGGGAACGAATTTGAGAATCAAAATTAATAAATTTTCTTCTTCCCTTCGGCCATCTCGCGACCGCCATCTACCACCGCCCGCCACTGTCCGCCGTCCGCCGCCCGCCGCCGGCCGCCAGTCCGGCGAGCTCGCCGGAGGCTCGCCAAACTAGGGCGAGGTCCAGCGAGCTCGCCAGAGGCAAGCCCAGCCACCAACGAGCTCGCCGGAGGCTTGCCCAGCCACCGGCGAGGCTCGGCCTCCCCAGATCTGGCGAGGCCGAGCCTCGCCTGGACTGGGCAGGGGCTGGGCGAGCCTCACGACGCCCAGCCCCACCGGTGGCCAGGCGAGGCTCGCCCAGCCCCGCCGGTGGCCAGGCGAGGCTCGCCCAGCCCCGCCGGTGGCCTGGCAGGCCTCGCCCAACCCCGGCGAGGTCGGCCTGGCCACCGGCGGGGCTCGGCCTCCCCAGATCTGGCGAGGCCGAGCCTCGCCCGGCTGCCGGAGAGGCTCGGCCGACGAGGGGCGGCCTCGTCGAGGGCTGGCGATGCTCCGGTGAGGTCGCCGGCCCTCGTCTGGCCGGTCGCCGGTCCGGCGACCGGCCAAGAGAAGAAGAAGAAGATGAGAAAAAGAAAAGAAAAAAAAAAGAAAAAAAAAGAAAATGAAAAGAAAAAATGAAAAAAAGAAAAAAAGAAAAGAAAACAAAGGAAAAAAGTAAAAAATTTTATTTAAAAATTAAAAGAAATTGATTTGGAACAGAATTAATGAACACGGTACCAAACGCAATTCTATTCCAGAATCAGAAATTTTGAATAGTTACCAAACGGCTTAAAATGCTTAGAATCAGTTCCCGGGAACAGAATCAAAAAGAATCAGTTCTGATCAGAATCAGTTCCCAGGAACAGAATCGTTACCAAACGCGCCTTGACTGTGCTAATATAGACAATTTTTGCAATTTTTTTCTAAAATTTCTAAATTATTTAATTTTTTCCCTTTTTTTCCTTTTCTTTCTGTTATTTCCTTTTTTAGGTCTACATAAAACGCGTGTGATTAAAATTATAAAACAAGTGTTGCAATAAAACACGTGTAATTATGAGTTATGACTTTTTTTCCAATGGATTATAGAAGCAGAGGCGTTTCGAACTTATTTGAGGGCCAGGCCTAAATTTTCACTTAAGCTCCTCCATCATGAAAAGTAGATGTTTTGTAAATCTTCGAGTGGGCCGGAATTTATTCGGGGTTATCACGTGTAAAATGGTGAGTATCAATGAATCACGAGGAGCCACGGCCAAGAAGATCACAAAAATAAGTGAAGAACTTATAGGTCAAAAAAAGGAAACGATAACTTAAAAATTGAGGACATTATAGCACAGTGACTCCTTCCAATTGGATTCCTAAGCGTCATTACTTTAATAATTGAGTTTAATCATTTTAATAAATTGAATAGCATTGCACTAACAATAAAATAATTAGACCATTTGAAGGGTGGAATTCAAAAGGAGGCGAAAAAATTAAGGAATTCATGATCAAGGCCCTCCACATGATTGTGACATTGAGTGGAAAAAGAAAAGAGAGAAGCACACAAAAAGATATTTTGGAGAAAAAATGGGCAAAAGAAAGATAAAGCTGATGTTGATCTTCGTGTATATGAGGATTTCATATATTCATAATTCATCAGTGTTTTGGATGAGAAGAAGCAAACTTATGAGTCGCCTACTTTCGGATGTGATGTCTTTAAAAATAATTTCCAGCTATAAATTTCTAAAACAAAATAAAAAGAAATTACTTGGGAACAGTGAGAGAGACCTCCATTGGGCCAAGGATGAGAGGCTTACGAGGAGCATCTGCTTGAGCTTCAAAGAACCAGCGCCATTAACCATATTATGAAAATAATGAAAAAATCGCATATGAACTTACGTATCAATATTTGCATATTATGAAAAATTGGAGCTTTTGAGGTTAAGCAAAGATGGGAGTGTGTCCATCGCGTAAATTAAATGAATTAAAAAGCAAAAAGTAGATTTCTATTCAAGTGGTCTTCACAAAACTACATGATTTTTATATGGGCATTAGAATTGTTCGTATATTTAGAGACAATCATGGGAAAGTATACAAAAAGTCATGTCTCTAGGGAATGTTCTGTTAAAATATATCTCGAGTTTGAGCATAATGCGAAATTACGAATATTCCGAATTGGATATGTTGCGGACGTTTGAAATTGAGTAAAGAAGATTCGAAAATCAACTTCCCAAAATTTGAATTTGCGTTGGAGAGTCTGGCCGCTAAAATAGGAAAGTCCAACTTTGACTAGGACTTGGATTTTGTTTAAAATATACAAAGATATGTTTTGGATAAAATCGGGCAAGATAGGAAACAGAATCCTATGAAAAGTTAGCAAAAGAATAAATGTTTCACTTATATATAGACTCGTGGCCGTGGATGGTAGGTGTGGATCACAAATTGTCTTGAAGCGCCGCGTGAGTGCTTGGTGTTCCGCCGTTGATCATGAAGAGTTGGTCTTGAAACTCCGTCTAGTCGTCGAGTGCTTGGGAGGGATTTTTCTTTGTCGTTCTTGTCCATGAATTACATCCAAGAAAGATTAGTGTTTGTAGCCGATTTAAATCTTGTGGTAAGATTCGCATGTAATTCCTTCGTGAGATTGAGAGATTATTTCTTGAGGAATTTCGAGGCTAAACATAACATGTGTTATTGGGTGTAATTGGGGCTTAGGAAACACCGAGAAAGTGTTTGAGTGACTTGAGTATGTAATCTCCTTGTATCGCTTAATCTATAGTGAAATTCGCTGCTACTCTCCCCGTGCACGTAAGTCTTTACGACTGAACTACGTAAATCTGGTGTCCGATTTATTTTCTTCTTCTATCTATATTATTGTTCGATCGCTTGCCTTTTCGCAACATGTTCATCTTCCACCCAAACTGAGTCACTAATGTTGTTGAAGGATGAGCCAATTCAACGTCTCTCGCCTTCTAGACTTCGTCTGCAAGATGCGCAAAATGTGGTCTTGATCACCAAGCTAGCGTTCATGTGCTTGCAAGCCGATCCATGGCTTTGATCGATTTTGAGACAGGTCTCACATGAGCTTCGCTTTCAAGTTCGCCTCGAAACGCCATTCTCTGCTGTCATGATGATTACCTTTTGAATATCTTTTGAGCTTTTTCAATCTCAACCATGTGATTTATGATTTTTATTGCAAAGCTCAATTCTCTATGGACGTTACAAGAACAATGTGATATTTATAGTTTTGGAGTCATCGTACCATAAATTATTATGGAAGGCTTTTGGGGACATTTCATCTCACAATTATTTTCCTCTTTTTTTAGAGCAATCAGGAAGTGAATTTACAAAATGCATCATATCAACATCTCTCGCCTTCTTTGACCCAAAAGGTAAAGAAAATGTAGCTTCCATTGTTGGAAGATATAATGTACCGGCAGAGTGTAAACTTTTATCGATATGTAGTGTCGTGCTTGAACTTTCAATTAGTTCAATTAAATCACTTTTGACTAATGTGCAATATCATTTTAGAACTTTTAGTCTGTCCAATTAGATTCTTAATATATTTTTATATGCTTTTTGTCATCCTTTTATTAATTAATCTAAATGAAATATGGTAAATAAGTTAATTTTCAACTCAAATATAGGTCCTTGCGATTGAATTATAAATAAGTAGAGGGAATTTGCTTGAAAACTGAAGATGTACATGGAACTCAAATCAGATTTTGAGGCTTGTATCGTCATTCAGTTAAATCTTTACAGGAAATTACATGAGTCTACATTTTAAGTTCTTCTTTTCTTATAAATATTGTAAGAGTAAGAATTGGGCAAGAAGAAAATCACAAACCGATGGACAGTGTGCATCTGCCCATGCGTTTGAAGATAAAGGCTGGTCCCTTCACCACACATGACAAAGAAGACAGCAATTAACCTTCTTTTTTTGTCTTTTGGAATTTCTTTTCCGAGCTATTTTTTGCTTCCTTTTCCTTTGCCACACAAACTGATAAAGAAGATAATAATCGACCACTAGATTTTTGCTAGCCACTCAAGGCAAGTAACGTGCCAATGAGATATTAACTAACCACAGTTATTGTAGGAGAAACAATTAGGCAAGAAGAAAATCACAAACCGATGGACGGTATGCATCTATCCGTGCATTTGGAGATCATGGATGATGAAAAAGATATCTATTAACCATCTTTTCTGTCTTTTGGATTTCTTTCCAAGCTACCTTTTGCTTCCTTTTTCCCTTCTCCACACAAATTGATAAAGAAGATAATAATCAATCATTAGTTTTTTTTTTTTGTTTTTTTGCCACTCGAGGCAAGTAATGTGCATCAGGGGAAGTAATTGAAACAATCATTTGAACACTTAAAGGAAAAATAAAAGAATTATCGTGTGTGAAATCATTAAATGGAAATTACAAGTAGTCAAAAAGCTTAGTAATTTAGAAATCAATTAATTACCAAATAAGCAGTGACAAACATGACTTGTGTAGTAAATGTTAAGATACACATGTAAGTTGTGTTAAAAAAGTCCCGCATTTGAAAATTGGTGTGGTGCAGAGCAATTATTATATCTTAATTGACTCATAACTCATTGGCTTAAGTTTTTGGAGATTTCCCCTGACGAAAGGTATTGAACTTATGCTGCGCACTTCCTATAATAAAAAAGTTATATAGCTAACCACAGGCTTTAAGAAGTACTGTACCCATAGAATCTTTCACTATTAGATTGAATTGTAATAGATTAGAGTTTCAACTAATCTCAATAAGGAAGGTTGTGATTTTTATTTTTCAAGCTAATGGAGGAGGCCCGAGAGGCACTGTTGGAAACCGTAGACTCGCCTGCCTATATAAGTAAAAAAAAAGTCACATAGACCAAAGAGCATACAAAAGTACGTTAAAGGGCCACCATACAAGTATAAGGCCCACATATTATACGAAGTAGCAGCGTACGATTGTGAAGGAGAGAAGCGACGATCGTGGGGGCAGAGTTGAAAGGAGACGGTGGGGTTGCACGAAGGCCAGGGACGGCAGCCGCAACGTTGGGGTTTGTCGGGAGTTTTGTGCATGCAAATCTTAAAACTTGAGGATAGAGAAAGCACAGGAGAGAGAAATAGAGAGAGTGGGATTTTTTTGTGGGGTAAGGTGGCTTCCCCTTTTGCTTGCCGATATGTGATAGGAGTGATCGGTTCTCAATCTGGTCCGGTCCTACTAAAAATTGGGAATTGGACCAAGAAAACAGGTTCCCCATTTCTAGAACTAAACTAGCTAGTCCTGGGACCAAGGACTAGTCACTTCACAATTTTTTTTTGTTCGTTGTTGTTGGGATTGTCGGATTCCCAAAAACAGATTCGACGCTAAATCGAACCCCTAAAACGAATGCGGAAGACAAGCCTGGGAAATTCACATGTATCACCGATCCTAAAGCACACCACGGAATCGAGCGTACCTTGTTAGCCACAGATGAAACTCCAATGCCGATAAGAGGAAGAGAAAACGATCTCGTTCAATCCGATGACGTCAATTGGCCTTGAAGGGAAGACGGCGTCGTCTTTAGTGCTTGTTTGTCTTTTGGAGGGAGAGAGGGAGAGGAAACGTACGCTCAAAATGCCAAAAGGTGTCTTTGTCTCTCTCTTTCCTCCCTTATATACGTTCCCTCAAAAATAGAAACGTACCCCTTCATCGTATCCCTCCATCCATGGGCCCTAATCCTGTGGGCTAGGCTTTCAGGCCTCAACATGGGCGGACGGGCCTTAAGCCCATCACATAAAACCATCAGTTGTCATCATCTGTGACGCCCTAGGAGAGAGAGCGAGGGAACCATGATCATACCAAAAGAAAATTTCACCTAATGGCTACAAAATTAACATCATCAATATACGGTTTGGTTGACCGATGTCAAAGCCTATTTCACAAGAAATGTCCCAAATGCATTTCATCAAACAGATTGTAGGCACTGCAACATTAAGTCTAGTTATGAAATTGTAAGTTGTTTCTCGTTCTAAAATCAGCATTAGAACAACAATGACATCGTGAATGATCAAGTAACAGCTCAGTTTTTTCAATAATTTTCACGAGTTTCATGAACAGAACCTGGCACAATAACTCTCCAAGACAGAGCACAAAAGAAGAGAATGAAATTACTATGTTAATGGATGACAACGAAGCTATAATCTGTGACCACCTCAAGGTTAGAAGCTTCAGTTATCACTTCCTATCGAAATCAAAGTGAACAAATGGACTCCAAGTGCGAGTCTGTCACTGTGAAACTCCCGGCCACATAGCAGAGTAAACCAAAGCACTTCCTATGCCTCTAGTCTGGACGGTCTAGTTCTCATCTTACAATCGAGAATCGGACTGCCTGTCACCGGTTCCCTTTTTATGGAATCATGAACCGGACTGGTGGCCTTGGGAACCACACCGAACCAACCGGTTCGAACTGGTTCAAGCACTTCTCGTTGCACACCCCTAATCCATAGTAGTCCCCTTCAATGCACGTGATGAAAGAAAGATAATTTTTAACCATTTTTAAAGATATATTATTAGTATTATCATTTTATGTCTTTCTTTCACGTAGTATCCTAATCTCTGCTTTCACATGCAAATTTTATGAGAAAAATATGAGATAGTCATTGGATAACCGCGAATTTTTCAAATCTTTGTATGTCATGATGTTTTATACAAACATTATAAAAAAAACACGTATGCTCATACGCTCATGGGTGTTTTAGGGGGTGAACAAAAAGAGAGGAAGGCCCACGTTGGCAAAGGAAATTCAAGATTGTACAAGAACATCATAAAGAAAATGATACAAATGGTCAATAAATATTAGTTTAATGTGCAATCCTATCCTTCAACTTTGAATTTGTTTGATGTAATTCCTAAACTTTGATCAAATATCTAATATGGTCTCTAAACTTTTAAACATTTTCATATAAATTAGAGATTATATTAAATATTTACCAATAGCTTAAGGAGGAAGTCAAACAAATTAAAATTCTACGGACGACATCTAATATTGAGCCAAAGTTCAAGAACAACAATGCACAAATTTAAAAGTTCAGGGATAACATAACACATTAAATCAAAGTTTATGGACCATTTATACTATTATCCCAACATCATATGGCATTTGCTATAAATAATTGTGCGAGATCAGGATCTTTAAAAGTGATATCAAGCTCGAACGAGTAAAAGAGTGCCATTAGGCATTAACCATATTATGAAGATTATACCAATTTTTTTTTAATCTGAATTCATGAATCGATATTTGTATATTGTGAAGATTTCAAAGTAGTTAAGAAAAGGCGAAAGTGGTTCCATCGCAAAATTTAGATGAAGTAAATAGCGAAAAGTAAATGCTTACGTGACTAATTTAATAGATCTAAATTGAAGAGATTAGTTAAGGGATTATGTCGGTGCTGAGTAATTTCTGGCTCCTCGAGTACTAATGAAACCTTATTTATTCATTTGTTCCGTCGATGAAGATAATGAATAAGGCAAAATCAGGAAGTCCACGCTTTCGCTTTCCCCGTCAAATTTCTAATTCGTTGACCAAAAAGAAAAATATTTATAATCCCCTAACTTAAACTCTAATCCCCAAAAATCTCTAAGCTAAACCGTAATCCCAAATTCCCCTATAAAATTTAATCGATCCAATAAATCAAGTCACGATGGGCCATCTCCACACTTTCACTTTGCCCGTGATCGTCCCCAGTAAGTGCAGGCCCGCCGCCGGGTCTGGTTGGGAGGCGTGGATTCAGTTGAAAATGCCGGTTCGAGTCATAGCTGTCATCAGGGACTCAAACTCCAGCGAGTCGATGATAACCGTTCGGAGTGCGGGGGTGTTTGACGTGGCAAACGCGATTGAAGGTTCCCAGAAATGGATTAGGTGGAGAATCTCTAGCGAAGTTCTGGTAGTATTGCAGGGGGAGACCGCGACGACGATGCAGAACAGAGAGAGAAGTAGAGAGCATCGGAATGTCAAGCGAATTAGGAGAGATGATTTGGGCACAGTCGCCTTTGGAGAGGCCAAGGTGGGAGCGTAGATAGGAGGCCAAAGGTCGGCGGATGCGCTCTCGATGGCGACGTGCCGGGAAGTGGCGGCATCAACGAGAGCAACGGTGGTTGCTGGTGGAGGATGAGAAGCGAGGTGACAGAAAATTTAGTCAGTGACAGAGACAAAAATGCCCTGGTTAGTGACGCAAATACCAGGCAGGCGACATGCCGTGATCGCCGTTCAGCGAAGATCTATGCCGTTAGTGACGCGATGATTAAGGACGAACAAACACCACTCTGGAGATATTTTGAGAGAAGAGCCGGATTTTTTTCCCTTTTCCGTGAAGACTTGAAAAAGTAAATCAAGTGTTTTTTTACAAAAAAAATGAATGATATTTTCTTAAAAACGGTCTTAGTTAATGAAAAATATTATCATTATTGACTACAACTTATGTTTAAATATTTTTGTTCAATTTTTTAGAAAAATTTTTATTCAAATTATTTAATTTTTGTGAACACACGGAATCTGAATCTTTATCATTATGTACTGTTATTTCATTATCTCCCACGGCCCACGCTAAACTGATAGGAATAAGGACAAGATTTTATCTTATCATGAACAAGGAAAAGCTTTCTTCATGAAAGGTCCCATTCATCGGAAAGCGCCGTATAGCTGTAATATGCAAGGCGTCAATTGAGAATTCCAGGATGTCCTTCCATCTATAAATATGTCATCGACCTTGTTAACAACATGTAGACTTGAACAATCTCACCTTCCAAAGAGCAAACATCCCCAAAAATCATGGTTTCTTTCTTATTGCTGTCCAGCCAGCCTATTTTAATGGTCAGCTTCCTCTTGTTGCTCCTCTTAGTTGACACCACTCCATTTCACGGAGCAGGCGATCTTGCTTCCTCCACTTCCTTTTTCACCATCAACATGACCGAGAGTAAGGATGAAGTAGAGGCTCTCCTGAATTGGAAATCTATTCTTGACAACCATAGCCAGTCTCTCCTCTCTTCATGGAATGGCAACAATCCGTGCAGCTTTAATGGTGTCACTTGCGACAACTCCGGGGCTCTCAATAGTCTGAATCTTTCCGATCTTGGTTTGAGAGGAACTCTAGACAGCCTTGACTTCTCGCGCTTAACCAATTTGGTTAGCTTTGCACTTCCCAACAACTCGATCTATGGCTTCATCCCCTCGAGTATTGGTAACCTTTCCAAACTCAACTATCTTAATCTTTACTCTAATGAACTGTCTGGGAACATTCCTCCAAGTATAGGTATGCTAGAAAATCTTCATTATCTTTACCTAAGTGAAAATGACTTGAGTGGATGCATCCCTCAGGAGATTGGGCGGTTGGATTCTCTTTTGGAACTTTTTCTTTCCTTTAATCAACTTTCCGGGTCCATTCCCACATCTATTGGAAAATTAGGCAATTTAACTGAATTAGCCATTAGGTACAATAACATTTCCGGTTCCATTCCGAGAGAGATTGGTAACTTGAGGAATTTGAAATATATATTTTTATATAGAAATAGATTGTCAGGATCCATCCCTTGGGAAATAGAAAGGCTCACTTCTCTTGTACAATTAGAAATATTTAGTAATAGTTTAACCGGTCCAATCCCTGCATCAATTGGAAACCTATCCAATCTAATCGATTTAAACCTCGGTGATAACAAATTCTTCGGCTCCTTGCCTTCTGAATTTGATAAGTTAACACATTTAAAATATTTGAATCTATATGAGAATGAACTAGAGGGGGAACTTCCAAAAGATGTATGTCTTGGGGGATCACTACTATATCTTTGCGTTGAAACTAATCATTTCATAGGTCCTATACCAAAAAGTTTGAGGAATTGTACTTCATTAGTTAGAGTGAGGCTAGAAAGAAACCAACTTACTGGAAACATAATTGAAGCTTTCGGAATATATCCGCATCTAAATTATATGGACTTAAGCCACAATCATTTGAACGGCAAACTTTCATGGAAGTGGGAGCATTGTCGTAATTTGACAAGCTTCAAGATATCAAACAACAATATTTCTGGTGAGATACCTGCTACATTTGGAAGGATGGCTCAATTACAGCAACTAGACCTTTCTTTGAACAATCTAAATGGAGAGATTCCGGGGGAAAAGGGAAAGCTATCGATGTTGTCGGAACTGGATCTAAGTAACAATGGGATCACGGGAAATGTCCCGACTGAGATTGGACTTTTATCCCACTTAGAACATCTAAACTTGGCATCAAACAGTTTAAGTGGATTGATTCCGGCTCAACTAAGCTCATGCATGAGATTGCTGAGCTTAAATTTAAGCAGAAACAAGTTCCAGAAAAGCATTCCTCCTCAGATTGGCAACGCACAAGTACTCGAGGTTCTTGATTTGAGTTATAATCATTTGTCTGGAAATATACCAGGAGAGCTTGCAGAATTAAGAAACTTGCATGTTCTAAATATATCCCACAATAGTGTGTCTGGTTCCATTCCCCTTACTTTTAGTGGTATGTTGGCCTTGACTTCTATTGATGTGTCCTATAATTACCTGGAAGGTCCTCTCCCAAATGTCAAGGCTTTCAATGAGGCTCCATTTGAGGCAATATAGTATAACAAAGGGCTCTGTGGAAATGTTTTTGGCTTATCGAAATGCAATTCTACCAGGAGTAAGAAATGCAATCGATGTGTTGGAGCTAGAGTCATAGTTATCATCATTCTCTCGTTCTTGGGGTTTCTCCTTCTCTCTTGCACCTTGATCATTTTTTATAATCGTCAATCATTGTCGAAGAAGGGTCATTAGGAGAGACAACGATGAATGGGCAAATGATTTGGATTTCATGCGTATTTTGACTTACGGTGGCAAAGTTTTCTATGACCAAATCGTCAAGGCCACGGAAGGATTTGACTCCAAGTATTATGTGGGTGAAGGAGCATATGGAATTGTTTATAAAGCTGAGATATCAGAAGGTCAAACGGTTGCTGTCAAAAAAATTTCTCCATCCTAGGAAGACAATGAGATTATTGATTTGATATCATTTGAAAGGGAAATTCAAGCCTTAACAAACTTACGCCATCGCAACATCGTGAAATTTTATGGATTCTGCTATCATGTCAAACAATGTTTTTTGGTGTATGAGTACATGGAAAGAGGAAGCCTGAGAACAACTTTGAACAATGATGAAAGAGCAAAAGAATTTCAATGGGACAAGAGGGTAAATATGGTCCGAGGAGTTGCAGATGCATTGTCCTATATGCATCATGAATGTTCACCTCCATTGATTCATCGAGACTTGACTAGTAACAACATTCTATTGGATCGTGATTATGAGGCTCATGTTTCTGATTTTGGCACTGCAAGGCTGTTGAGGCCAGATTCATCAAATTGGACTATTATTGCTGGCACCATTGGGTATATCGCTCCAGGTACATCATAATCTTTTCTTGATTTTAATGAGCATTTAGTTATGGGCATCCCTTCTATAATTGAACTTTCACTAGGTTCTTTGTGTATTTAATCTTCTTATGGAAATTAGTTTACTAATTTAGAGATGTCAAGTTTAGTGTCGATCATAAAGCTTTCCGATTTTCCCAAAAAAGATGAATTGGAAGATGAGGAAAAACATTATAATTGATCCATTTTAAGGATAAAATTTCTCCACTTGTAGAGTTGGCTTATTCTACAATTCCTACGGAGAAGTGCGATGTGTATAGCTTTGGAGTTGTTGCACTAGAGACAATCATGGGAAAGCATCCAGGAAATCATGTCTCTGGGGAATGTTCATCGTCTGCCCAGATTGAGTCTTCAATGATGTTGAAGGATGTGTTAGATCAACGTCTCTTGCCTTCTAGACTTAGTCTTCGAGATGCGCAAGACGTGATCTTGATTGCCAAGCTAGCATTTGCGTGCCTACAAGGGGATCCACGACTGCGACCAAGCATGGGACAAGTCTCACGTGAGCTTCACGTTCAAGTACCCTCGGAGACTCCGCTCTCTACAGTTAGCTTAGAGCAACTTCGCAATCTCAGTGTCGGGAAATTTGGAGCATTCACAGGGGATGGTAAGGTTTAAATTTACTTTTCATGTGTTATTTTGTTTGGTTCATTATAATGATGACAATCGCCTTTAATATCTTCTTAGTTCTCACGTATCCCAACCATGTGATTTATGATTTTCACTACAGAGCCGGCTTCTCTTTGAACATTACGGGAATAGTGCCGTGTTTATTGTTTGGAGTCGTAGCACCAGAAATAATGATGGGAAGGCTTCTGGGGAGATCTCATTTCACAATTATTTCTGAATGTTTGCAGCGCAATCAAGAAGTAAATCTGCAAAGTGCATTGGATCAACGTCTATTGCTTTCTTTTAATTGAGATATAAAGAACATGTAGTTTCTGCTTTTAGAAGAGATAATGATACTAGTTATCTGTGAAATTTTATCAAAGTGCTATGTCATACTTGAACTCTCATTTAGTTCAATTAAATCAATTTTGACTGATATGCAATACCATCCCAGAAATTTGAATTGGTTCAATTTCATACGGCAATTGAATCTACCTTATTTTCGGATTCAATCAACATAAGTTGATCATTCAAATTTACGGAGTCATTAAACTAGGAAAACTGGACATATTCCATATTTCTTACGCAAAGTCCATTCTCACTTCTTTGAGCCATTCTAAATTGACGATTACTTGAGGCCATTTCATCCTAAAACCGTGTGTATTTTTACCACTTTCATTGTTTCAGCATCAATTCTCTTGGGCCCCGCGCTCATTATCGCCACCGTTGCCTCTGCATGTTCACTTCACGAAAGTGACTACATATTTTGTAACTCCTCGTCGTTGGAGATGTGCCACTTACACAATTTCCAAACGAGCTTATTTGGGTCTTACATTTGATCATTTTTAATTTCTATCTCATTCAATTACGTATTTGGGCAGTTATCATCATACCCACGTATGACCTCAAATTAAACGTCGACGTGCCACTACGTGTTAGAATTTCGGATATTCACTTGCATAGTATATAAAGGCATAAAAGACAGAAAACAACCCATCTATATTTATACCGAAAACTTGTAAGGGCCCTAGCATTTTCCCATCAAATAAAGATACGTGTTTACGAAATAAACCTCTTTGCATTTTCACATATTTGACCAGCGCCAACATGAAAATTAAATTACGTAGTTAATTGACTTGCATAATCGGACTTCTCCACACTTAAATTCCATGTCAACAGCTATTGTCAATTGGTATTAGTAGTTTGTGAACTTTTATCGATGTGTCATGCCATACTTGAATTTCCAATTTGTCCTTTTATATCACTTTTGATTGATGTGCAATGTCTTTCGAGAACTTTCAATTAATTCAATTAGATCTCTAATATATTTTAACATATATATTGTTGTCCTTGCATTAATTTATCTGAATGAACTATGGCATGGACACCAATTTAATAAACCTGATGTTTGATGAAAATGTGTGGATTTCGTGCATGTCATGTTGACTTGACATTGCAAAACTATATTCCCGAACCTTTAAGACGTGCACTACTCAGCCAGAAAACTTGTTCTTTTCTCAACACACACCATCATCCGGACGACTTTCTTGAATAAGAATTTTAGATTTTTGGTCCCAAGAAAAATAAGGATAATGACTTTGAAACCTCTGCCATCAAAATGTTGTAGAAGCTTTCTTTCGAAGCATGGTGAAAAATGCTTCCTCGTTCTTCATTAGACATTATTTCGATCTGAATTTGAAGATCGATTGCGTTGACTGGGTCTACCATGACAAAGCGCGCGATGGAGAGACACGAACACGGAGACTCGCGAAGAAAGTTCGTGGTCATTTACTATTTGAACCTCACTTTTGAATTTTTCTTTTCCCATTTTTTCGTTTTTATAAAGTTTTGTGGGAAAATCTCATCGGATCGAATTCTAATCATTGGAGGGTATTATCAATAAATACTCTCTAAGATACTTATTCATTATAACTAGAAATAACACTCATCGAAATGTTTCAAAAAGCGAAGATAGGAATTTAAATGTGGACAACGCATAACGATCGATTATTCGAATTTACGTAGGATATGTGTTTTTTTGATGTGTCGTGAATATGTCTTAATGTGTTGGCAAGTAAAATTCAAAGAGACCAATGATACGAAACATTAATTACGACAGCACATGTACAAAGCAAATTAGTTAGGTTTGTTCGAAGCCACCTTTTATACTATAATTCTGTTAGCGGAAAGTAAAAACAGAGGGGAAAATTGGTTTTCGAAAAGTCAAAATCAAAGAAAAGAAAATTAACTAGAAATATATGGTAAAAGGTCATAAATAATTGAGAGTGGGAGTTGGTAAAACCCTCCTCTCCTCTACTCCTTTTTTTTTTTGTGACCTGGGAACCACTGAACAGTCGGCAACCGGCAGCGTAAACCTGGCGGACTAAGCCACCACCACAAATCCAGCCACGGGTGAATCGCACGAATGCGATGCATCTGGGATTCGAACTCCTCCCTTTCGTGAGGGGGAGAGAGCCCAAAGCCAGCTGCGCCACTGCGAGCGGTGGTTCCTCTCCTCTACTTTTATAGATCGGAGAATGCAAGAATTATTGTTGTAGTCTTCAATGGCGTTTGGACTTCTTCAAAGGAGGGTAAAGAAAGAAAGAAGAACCAAGTTAATGCCAACATAGGATGACAGGATTTGGCTCAAAGATTACCCATATTTAATTCCAGGGTTTCTCTGAATTTTTTTTTTAGTCAGTTATACTCTACACCTATTCTACTCTCAATCTTACACTTTTGCCATGCCTCATTGTAGGGCGTGAGGATCGAAACTCACATCTAAAACTAAATTATCCACACCATAATTCCCCTTAAGAAGATAGGGATTCAAACCCCCCATCTCCTCCTTCATGTGTGGGAAGGATGGCTACTAGAATAAACTCCAATGGTTGGGTTTCTCTTAATTTGAAAGGTGTCACTCAATAGATTTCCATACAAAAACTCAATCCAATTAAGTTTGTTTTTATGTAAGAGTCGAAGCCCCCAAAGGGAGAATTGGGAAGTTTTTTAATGGGAGATCAAAGTTGTTTTACTTGGAGGGGGGAAATTTGTCCTCCTGATTTTGTCAATTTAGAGTTCAAGTTTGAATTCCATAGATAATATGGAACTTGTTGTTTACAATGATGGACAAATCATATTAAGGACAAGTCAAAACTTGCCCTTAGGAAGGAAACAATAGCTGGAAACGGCTACTAATATCCCATAGGCTAAAGAGGGGTTTGCCTTGGTATTGTGTTCATACGGTCATATTAAATGATGTCAGCCATTTGCTTTTTATCCATATAATGCATACAAATTTGGTTGCTGGTTGGGCCAATTCGATGGCTCTATATAAATTAGCAGTGAAGAACCATGAGACCGAATTACTGGGGATGCCTATGCCCAAAAAAAATCACGGAACCACCCATTAATAGTGATGGAACTATGCATAGTTTTAAAACTAAGCTAATTGTCACCGAAGCTATTTTAAATCAAGATGAGCATTAGCTATTTTAAACGGTAATAAGCACGGTAGATGATCTTCAGTGTCACTATCCTTCAAAACATAAACATGGTGCTAGATGGACACTTAAAAAATACAACCATGTCTAAATTTGTCAAGAATATTTAGATCAACTTCTATCGGATGAAACTATCGACTTTAACATGAACTAAGTTTGAAGAACATTACGTGGCAAAAAAGGGACACACATAAGCAGCTATAACTCTGGAAAGATTCATTAACTCCGCTGTCCTTGTTATTCTTAACAGCAAACATATGAAGAATGATAGTCAACTAAAAGTTGATAAAAAAAATAATGCAAGTGTCACGGGCTGAGAGATTCCTTGGCCTCGGAACGACCCGCGGGCGCCCAGCGAGCGGAATTCGCCAGGCCAACCTTCCTTCTTTAGCTGTTCCACGAACGATACGGTGAATGATTCTTCATACGAGATCCTACCACGCCCAGCTTCGCTCGAGCGTCTAGTCCATCGAGTGAGGCAGCAATTCTCTTTAAGCACAACAACTGGTTTCGGCCTGCCATGGCCTCGTTAGGAGAGCGGCATCAGCTCCCGACCAGTTTGTGCACGGGAGGCCTACCCCGTCTTCAGAGCTCCTAAGTGATGTAATCCTTCTATCCCAGAACTCCTAGCACCAACCGTCCTGACGCCACTCCCACGGACCAGTTGTGTTCTACCCTTCTGCCTCACATTCTTCACCAGATAATCCCAAGTGCCACTCACAAGTGTCACAAGTACGGGAGGATTCACGGACCGTGACATTCTCCCCCACTCAATTCGCAACGCCCTCGTTGCGATCTATGTTCTGTCGCTTCCTTGCGTAAATTAACCATTGATGTGCCACTTTTGGGAATTCACATCGATCAGTCACGCTCGCCCAACAAAACAGGTTTTGCTCCATTGGTGGCCTCTTTTGATCTCAGCCACTCGGCCCTTTAGTCACTTGCACTTTTTGGCAAGTGTGGCATTTTTCGCCAACCGCATCTTTTGGTAGCACCATTTCAGCCTAACTAGCATCTTGACCCCAGCAAACCAATGGAGGTTCTTTTCTTGTTGAAAACGTGATAGTAGACCTCTTCTTCGAATTCACCGATCGATCCAAGAACGTTATCCCCATTCAGCAAGGGTTCGGTTCTTCTCTAACTCGCATTCCGCTCGACGAGAAGCCGACTCGTCCTAGCACCCATCCACTAGGACTTATCTGCTTGACCCGCACTTGAGCGAGGAGTCCGATTCTCCAACTTGCTCACTTACTTACTGGAGGAATTCCTGCTTTGATACCACTTGTCACGGGCCGAGAGATTCCTTGGCCTCGGAACGACCTGCGGGCGCCCAGCAAGCGGAATTCGCCAGGCCAGCCTTCCTTCTTTAGCTGTTCCACGAACGATACGGTGAATGATTCTTCGTACAAGATCCTACCACGCCCAGCTTTGCTCGGGCGTCTAGTCCATCGAGTGAGGCAGCAGTTCTCTTTAGGCACAACAACTGGTTTCGGCCTGCCATGGCCTCATCAGGAGAGCAGCATCAGCTCCCGACCAGTTTGTGCACGGGAGGCCTACCCCGTCTTCAGAGCTCTTAAGTGATGTAATCCTTCTATCCCAAAACTCCTAGCACCAACCGTCCTGACGCCACTCCCACGGACCAATTATGTTCTACCCTTCTGCCTCACATTCTTCACCAGATAATTCCAAGCGCCACTCACAAGTGTCACGAGTACGGGAGGAAAAGAAGCTGTGCCAGACTTAGAAATGCTCTTCGTGCAAGTCGACGTGTGCGGCCAATCACTATACGCCTTGGTTGACACGGGTGCATCGAACATGTTCATGTTGAAGGAAGTGGCAAAGGCCTTGGACCTTCGCGTGGAGCCAACCGGGAATACCTTCAAGCCGGTCAATTCAGAGGGCGTCCGTGGCGTAGGATCAACTTCGGACGTGGACGTCAAAATTGGCGATTGGAGAGGCAAGATGGATTTCGAGGTAATCCCTCTTGATGATTATGATCTCATCCTTGGTATGCAATTCTTCAATAGTGTGAGATCCTTGATCGACATGAGGACCAAGTGCCTTGTGATCCTCGATCCGGATTACCCGACGACGGTCCCCATGATCAAGGGGGTGGTCGACACCAAGACCATCGCGTCGATCCGACGCCTCAACAAGAGCTTGAAGGCCATGATGCGCATCAACAAGCTGTCCGAGGTGAAGCCAAAGGTCAAGTTGAATCCTACCCCAACAAATACCATGCCAATCCAAGCGCTCTTCCCCGAGGTTGAGTGCACGCCGCGCGCTCCATCCAAGCCGAGCCGAGCCGCGTGCCAAGTCCGACTTCATCAATGAAGGTTGCGGTCCATCATATGAGAGCGTCCGCACCAAACGAAACAAGAACAAGAGAGCCCGTGCCAAAGCCCGTGCTTGTGCCAAGAAGGCCAACCGCCGAGCTGTGAGCGACGTGGGCGTCGCTCGAATGAGTGGGGGAGAATGTCACGGCCCGAAAGAAGGCCGATCCGAGAGGTTCCCCAAGGGCGATCACGACTCACCCCTGGACCTCCTACTCTCACTCAGATTTCCACCAAGCCTGCTCCCCGAAGTTTCCAAGGGCGGGCAACACCGTCATTTTGCCTGATTCTAGAAGTTTCCCTTTCATTAATGTCGGTAGACGGTAGTTGACATTATGTCGGTAGTTGAGGTGGTGCGATCTCGCCCGCTGGATGAAAAGTAGATCAACGGTTGTAAGCCGAGGCCCTCAACTATAAAAGGGGTGTCCTCCTTCATTTGTAATCATCCACCATTTTAGCAATACAAAGTTCCATTCCTTTCAGAGCTCCTCTCTCTCTAACTTTCTCTCTCAAAGATCCGAGTAGGCGAGCGGGTAGGCGTTCGATCGAGCAAGGCTTGGCTTGGGTGATCCAAAGTTGCCCGAGTCGCCGCGCGGTCACGATCCCAATCGATCGGCCCGTGACACAAGGTAGATAAGCCATATGGGTACCACCCAATCAAGGACTGTGTCTCTAAGCTTTGCTCCACAATTTGCTGACAGCATATGGATGTGAAGTGTCCTTCATTATTGACGTTAAATACCTTCATATGTAACTGATGCTTCTTAATTGACAAGTACATGCAAAAAACAACAGACTATACAAAGCTTGCGTCTTTGATGCAATAACTAATGCAGACTGCAAAAAGCCTACACAGGATGGAAATTCATGTTAAATGAAAGTTAATAAGTTTGCAGTGGTTTGTCTGCTAATCTTTGTAGCCTATAATGCTAATTCAACTAATGCAAGCTTCTAAACTTAAATCAAGTCATGAAAGTTAAGCCCTCCAAAGGTGGACCAACTCGTGTGACATGTAGTGTTATAGTTTCCGTACTTTTCCTAATTCTCTGATGCCTTTACTGATAGACTTCAATTTGTTGAGCTTCTGCAGAATTTTTCAAACTGCAAATAAACACTCGGCTCCATTAAGATACTACTAACTAGCTTTCCACAACAAAACAGAGCTCCTATCTTCATGGCGACATTTTTTCAGGGCAATGTCATACTTCATGTGTTAAATAACCACGGTTCCGCACTCACAAAAGTAGATGCAGCAAGTTTTGACAAAAGGTAATGCTCATAGAGAGACAGGCAAAATAGCTCACTGCGAGGACTCAACAGACCTGGAAAACTACTTGCAACCGCAATTGTAACATCACTTCCGCAGCTTCACAGGAAGGATATGTCTCCATGAATGAATTTTTCATGCAATTCAGCACGATTCTATCTTGGATTCCAGACCGCAGGTGGACACCATCAACATTCTAGAATTGTGATTTCCAAGATACGATGGAATTAAAAATTAAAGCTCAGTATGCCCACAAACTAACAACAGGTATTGGCACATGAGAATTTCTATGGTTATGGGATGAATCCCGCATTACTAAAGAAACTCCAAAAAACTTGGGACTTGAAATGAGCATCTTAAGGTACCAGTTATTTCTAAGAACATGAAAAGTAGCCAAGGAAAAGCAACAACTCAAATTAAACAAGCTCTTATGGCCACAGCTTATCGAAAAGTATCTGCCGGTGAAAATATGGAAAACCTACCCTTACCTGACTAATGACCAATTTCAAAATGCCAGCCCTCTCAAGTTCAATCAAAGCCATGTGCGTCATGATTGGCAGAGTTCGATGAAATGAAAGTGAAGCTTGAGGCAATGGCTTGCCATCACACTGCACTGAACAAATGGAAATTTCTTTAGCTGAAATATTTTGATTTCCAAAATTTGTTTGTTTCAAATCTAGCTTGATTTGTTTGAGATTGTTAGGCATATCCCAACTAGGAAGGTTATCGGATCGAGAATTTATATAATCAAGAATTTGAGCCGCGAGAAGTAAATTAGATATTTTATGCTTTTGATTTTCTATTTTGAGCTGTGGTGAACATAAGGTTTATATGTTTATTATATTTTCATATCTTTTATCTACTAAATTTTCTATTTTGAAAAATAAATAAAAATTCACATTGTGCGTTAAGATAGATTAGTTTCCTAATTAAAATTGCCTGTTTAGGAAATATGTAGTACGGTTAACACCCGAATTTTTGTCGACATTTTAAATATCCATTTATTTTTCAAAAATGTAAAAAATTAAGAAAAAAGGTAAAAGAAAAAAATATTAATATAAAATAAATAGAATAAAATTGAAAACGAATGAAATGGTACAAAAGATTTACATGAAGTCGCGTGGGCTGAGCACACCAACCCACCTAGCAATTTTCGGCCCTTTCGAATGCTTGATCCAATTTCCCATTTATTTTCCTTCTTTTGGCCCACTTCTCTCCCTTTTCGTTCCCATCCTCCCCTTTTTTGCTTTATGCTCAGCCCAGTCTCCTTTATTTCCTTAAGCTCCAATGTTTCAGCCCAAGAAGAGAGCAACGAAGGCCCAGCCTTAGGCTCTCCTCTTTCCCTCTCGCCCGCGAGCGAGACGCACTTGTGTCTAGAAGGTTTGGCTGCTGACGCCACAGTGACGTGAGCAACGGACGAATGATGCGCTGTCGTCGGGAGAGAGGTGGGCAGAGGAGCGAATCAGAGAGGGGCGTAACAAAGAGGAGGACGAGCATGCTCGCTGCGTGAGGGGGGGGGGGGGGGGGGGGGGCTCGCTGGTTTTGGAGGAGGAGAGTTCTTTCTGGTTTTGTGGTTTTGGAGAGGAAAGAAGCTTGAAAGAAAGCAAAGCTCGAGATGGAGATCTGAGCAGTTTTGAGGAGAGGGTAGAAGTTCGTCGGACAAGAAATGCTCGCTGAAAGTCCCCTCTGAGCCGTCGAATCTTCATCAGTGACCATGCGACCACTAAAACCATCACGAACTAGGTGAGTTCTCGGTCAGCTGTAATTTGTTCTATAAATTTTTGTTTGAACGATAAGCCCATAAGGATTTGGATGAAACTAAGATTTTGTTGCAATGATTTGCGTGTTGGAAATTTCCTATAATATGGGCTTACACTAATTAATTGATTTTTTATTTTAAATAATCGGGTTAATGGATATTCCAATATTTTTTATACTCTAAAGTGATATAATTGAATTGGGTATTGGCATATATTGTTAACGGGCCTAGTTAAGCAGCAAAGTGTAGGCAATTGTGTTTGACTAAAGCCCGTAATGGGAATGGCCCAGTTGACACGCTGTTGATTAGGGTTTGTTAGGTCCCCTCTCTAGCCTATAAAATGGTAGGTTATACCAATCAATTGCTTTAATCCCATTGAAAGCTGCTATATCGAAATAGGTCATAGAAAGGAAGATCTAGTATTCCAATAGATCCCTGATTATCAAAGTGATCTAATTTTCTTCAAGTAAAGCAATGGCTCAAACATGTACGCTTTAATTCCGCTGTATTTATTGATCTCGGTGTTTTACAATCCTGTATGAATCCGTTTGTTCTTAATTGATCAATTGTTTATGAGAATAATATTCTACATGTGGTATCAGAGCAGATCGTATATGATTGTAGAACCCAAATTTTCTTTTCATGGAAAAATTCAAAACCCTCCTCTTTGAGCCGAATATGGGCATTATTTTTTCGTGTAGATTTTTTGCTTGATTAATCCTATGGTTATAGGGCTTTTGTTCTACATGTTGAGATCTTTCCAACCATATATAATTTGCATAATTTCGTTGAGAATTGAGAGAGAATTTTGAATTTGAAATTCTAGGGTTTATGCATAAAAAAAAAAGTTTTAGAATTTTCGAATTACTTGCAATTGATTGATGTTCGATGCAAATCGTTGTATGGGTATTGTTATATATTTGTTTTAGTATCTTTTGTTGTATTAAATTGAGTTTTTAAGGCAAAACCTAATTTTCGGCCATGGGAGGCTTGGATCTGAAACTTTGAAGCTTGCATGTGGTAGATTTAGTTGGTTTTTCTCCGTTTAATTCATTATAGTCAATCATATTGATGTTACATGCAATATCCATGGATAAATTTCATATAAAAAATCAGTGTTTCTATGGTATTTTGGAGCTTCGGGTCAAAATCGGGTCGTGCAACCCAATTTGCTGCAAATTCGTGACCCATCTAGAGGTTGAAGAAGGCCTCCAGCCAGGCCTGGGCCTAAATATGGTCTTTTGTCCATATTTTTTTTTTTATTTGCGTAGGCTAATTTCGTAGCCCATTTCATGGGCATGTTTTAAATTAAAAGGCAGATGAGCCCACTCAAGAAGAAAGCCAGGCTGGGCTTATAATGACTTATTTTGTCTATAGGGAAAAGAAAGTAGAAAGCCCAATTTTTAATAAAAATTGCGCATGGGCCTATAGCCCAATATTTGGACTTTTAAAGATTCGTGGGCCATGTGAGGGTTTAGGATTCGCGGTTTTGGCCAGTGGTCCGATTAGGGCTACTCGTGGGTCTTGGGCCCACAGGAGTCCGTAATATTTAAATAATAATAATAATAATAATAATAATAATAATAATAATAATAATATAAAAATAAAAAAATAAAAAATTTTGTGGCAAAAAAATTGTTTTTTGAAAAGGTGCAATATGATCATTGGAAGCACATGTTGTAAAGTGTTTCATATTGTTTGATGAATTTTGGGCATAAATTTTGGAGTTCCCTATTGATAAAAGATTAATATATACAATTACTCGCCCAAAGGGAGTTATCGTGTATATTAATTTGGAAAAATAGCATGAAATTTATACCCATATTTAAAAGATGGGGATGTATAATTGAAAAATATTTATCTGCCCAAAGGGGATAAATGTTTTGAAAATTAAATGTAATTCCCCTCTATGTTGATATTATGGAGATGTATGATTTAAAGGATTTTTCTGCCCAAAGGAGATGGGTCCTTGACAATTATATGTAATTCTCATGTTGTTGCTTTATAAATTTCATGCTGGGAAAAATAATTGTGCATTATACACTCTGCTTAAAGGGGAGTTTATGATGTACTAATTATTTTTGTTGAGTTGCTTATTACCCATAATTGATCTTATTGCATTATGTGTGTCAAACAGTTACCTTTGCTGTAAATAACAACAATGCCACGGTTGAAATGTTAACTGGATCGAACTTCAAGAGATGGAAGCAAGATATAGAGTTTGCTTTGGGCATCATTGATATGGACTTGGCTCTACGTGAGGATGAACCTGCCAAGCCCAATGATCAAAGTACTGCAGATCAAAAGGCCCATTATGCTAGATAGGAAAAATCTAATCGACTGAGCCTCATTGCTATGAAGAGGTCTATTGCTGAGCATCTAATTAGTGGTTTGCCGGAAGATACGAATGCCAGACAGTTCCTTGAAGCAGTGGGAGAAAGATATCGAGTCTCAGATAAGGCTGAAGCTGGGAACTTGCTGAGTGAGTTAACAAACATGAGGTATGATGCTATTATGGGTGTTAGAGAATTTATACTGAAGATGGTCCACATTCAGTCCAAACTTAAGGCCCATGAAATTGTTCTTTCTGAAAATTATATTGTGCATCACGCCTTAAATGTTTTGCCAGGTGAATTTAGTCAGATTAAGACTGCTTATAGTGCTCAGAATGAGACATGGAGTGTTAATGCCTTAATTACTAAGTGTGTGACTGAGGAAGAGAAATTAAAGAAGGAAAAGTATGAGTCTGCCCACTTAACTACCAATACCAAGTTGAGTTCGTATAGAGGCAAATGGAAGCCTAAGGGGTCAAATGCTCATGGCCCAAAGAAATGGCAAGACTTTAGGAAAAATGAGAACTATGGGAGAAATGGAGATAAGGATTTTAAATGCTTTCACTGTAAGAAGCAGGGTCACAAGAGAGCCAATTGCTACAAATTTCGAGCTTGGCTAAAAACAAGAAAAGAAAGTCACCAAGGTAAGTTGTTGGTTTGTTTTGAATCAAATTTGGTTGATGTTCCTTTGGATTCTTGGTGGCTTGATTCTGGTGCTACTGTTCATGTGACTACTACCTTACAGGGTCTCACAAATCTAAGGAGTCCAAGTCTGAGGGAGTCAAAACTTAAAGTTGGAAACAATACTGGAGTTGATGTGGAGCGCATAAGGACAGTTGTTTTGAATTTAGATTCTGGTTTTCAGCTTATCTTGAACAATGTCTTTTATGTTCCTAATTTTAGGAGAAACTTAGTATATCTTTCTTCGCTTGACAAAGCTGGATATTGTCTTCATTTTGTGAATAAAAGAGTGGATTTGAGTTATGATTCCAGAATTATTGGGAATTGTATTTTGTTTGATGGATTATATCGATTATCCTTATCTCTCGATAGACCATATTGCTCTTTCAATGTCGAGAATGTTGTTGCTAAGAGATCTTTGATTAAAGATAGATCTTCATTGCTATGGCATAAGCGATTGGGGCATATCTCAAAAGAACGGGTAAAGCGACTTATCGTGGCTGATATTCTTCCTCTTCTTGACTCAAATGATATTGAGACTTGTATTGATTGAGTGAGGGGAAAATTAACTAAAACAAAGAAGAAAGGCGCTACTCGCAGTCAAAGTCTATTGGAGATAATTATATTAGTGGGCCATACTCAACCACCTTGTGTGGAAATAAATACTTCATCACGTTCATTGATGATTTCTCCCGTTATTGTTATCTTTACCTAATTAAGGAGAAGACTGATGCTCTTGACATGTTTAAAGTGTTTCGTACTGAAGTTGAGAAACAATTTGGAAAAATTATCAAGATTGTCAGATTTGATCATGGTGGTGAGTATTATGGGCGATATACTGAGGCTGGACAACAAAATGGACCGTTTGCAAAATATTTGCAGGACTGTGGTATTGTTGCTCAATATACAATGTCTGGGAGTCCTGACCAAAATGGTGTAACTGAACTGCGAAATCGCACACTCATGGAGATGAAACGAAGTATGATGGGCACTTCTAATTTGCCTGAATACTTATGGGGTGATGCGATTAAAACGGCAACTTATATATTGAATCGTGTACCTAGTAAATCGGTGCCGAAAACACCTTTTGAATTGTGAACTAGGAGGAAACCTAGCTTGAATCATTTTCGAGTTTGGGGTTGTCCTGCGGAGGTGAAAATTTATGATCCTTCTCAGAAGAAGACCGAATCCAGGACTACTATATGTTATTTTATTGGATATCCTAATCATTCTAAAGGGTATAGGTTCTATTGTCCTTCTTGTGGCACTAGAATCGTTGAATCTCAAACTGTCAAATTCCTGGAATTAGATGTTGCAGAAATGAGTTCTTCTCAATCTTTCGAAATGGAAGAACCAAATAAAAAGGTCTCTATTCCATTGCCCATCTTACATGATGATTCTATGCGAGATCCTAACAGTGTGGAAATTCAGCAAGAAGTAAATACTGAAAATATGGCGATAGATCATCCCATTACAAATGAAATTCCCCAGATGAATAATGCGGCTCCATAAATGCCTGTGCGAAGATCACAGCGACAAAGAAGACCAACACTTTTAAATGATTATCATGTCTATCTTGGAGAAGCTGATTTTAACATTGGAAGTATAGTTGATCTGACGACCTTCAAAGAAGCTCTTAATAGTGATCAGGCAGATAAATGGTTAGGAGCGATGAATGACGAGATGATGTCCATGTCAACTAATCAAGTATGGAAACTTGTTGATTTACCTGATGGGCATAAACCAATCGACTGCAAATGGGTATTCAAAACCAAGAAAGACAATAAGGGCAACATCGAGAGATTCAAGGCAAGGTTAGTCGCAAAAGGGTACACACAAAGAGAAGGTATTGATTATAATGAAGTCTTTTCCCCAGTATCTACTAAAGACTCTTTTCGGATAATCATGGCTTTGGTGACTCATTTTGATTTAGAGCTTCACCAGATGGATGTCAAGACAGCTTTTCTAAATGGAGATCTAGATGAAGAAGTATATATGTAGCAACCTGAAGGGTTCAAAGAAGCCGGAAAGGAGCATATGGTGTGCAAATTTTAAAGGTCCATCTATGGTCTCAAACAAGCATCACGTCAGTGGTACTTAAAATTTCACAAAGTTGTGAGATCATTTGGCTTTGAAGAAAATAAGTTTGATCAATGCATCTACATGAAAGTAAGTGGGAGTAAATATATTTTCTTAGTACTTTATGTAGATGACATTTTATTTGCTAGCAGTGATGTTGATCTATTGAATGACACCAAAATTTTTCTATCTACAAAGTTTGATATGAAAGATCTTGGGGAAGCCTCTTTTGTTATAGGCACTGAGATTCATCGTGACAGATCTAAGAAGGTTCTGGGGTTATCTCAGAAAAGTTATATAGATTGTGTTTTGAAAAGATTCAATATGTAGACCTGTAAGTCAGGTGAAGCTCCTGTTGTGAAAGGAGATAAATTGAGCATAGATCAATGCCCCAAGAATGATGTTGAAAAGGAAGTCATGAAAAATGTTCCATATGCTAGTGCAGTTGGCAGTATTATGTATGCATAAGTATGTACCAGACCTGATATTGCTTTTGCTGTAAATACTCTTGAAAGATATTTGTCGAATCCAGGTCAAGAACATTGGGTTGCAGCTAAGAAGGTGATGAGATATCTACAACAAACAAAGGATTTCATGCTCGTTTATAGCAGAGTTGAGGACCTAAAAGTGATTGGATATTCAGATGCCGATTTTGCTAGTTGTTCAGATGATAGAAAATCAACTTCTGGACATATTTTTATGATGGCTAGAGGTGCTATTTCTTGGAAGCAAACCTTGATTACGAACTCTACAATGTATGTTGAGTTTGTAGCGTGCTACGGCGCGTCGGTTCAAGCAGTTTGGCTCAGAAATTTGATCTTAGAATTGTGTGTTGTGGACTTTATTGCTAGACCTATGGTGATCTACTGTGACAACACTGCAGCTGTGTTTTATTCCAAGCATGACAAGATTAATAATGCGTCCAAACACATGGAGATCAAATATTATACTGTTAAGGACTTGGTCAAAAATGGAGACATTGTAATTGAAAATATTAGAACTGAGTCCATGTTGGTTGATCCTCTAACAAAAGGCTTACGACCCATTTTGTTTAAAGAACATGTAAAGAATATGCGTGTTTTAGAATCTTTTGATTTCTTTTGTTAGTGGGAGTTATATAGTTTGTATTTCTAGATATTATAGTTATATGCAGACTGATAATGCTTTTATGATGTCTATTAAAGCATTTATTTTCAATGATTGTTGTTATTGATTCTATTGTTATCCTTTCTCCTGTTGACTGAGAAATGGAAATATAAAACAGTATCTTTAAACAAATTTTAGTTTAAAGATGATTGGATGTCACTGATTATGAGATCTCATGTTGGATTGTGACATAATTATGCAATTTCATGTTGTTTAGAAATCGCACTAAGACAATTTCATGTTGTTTAGAAATTGCGATAATGTAATTTCATGTCGTTGAGAAATTGCATTGAGGACCGATAAGAAATAGTGTATATCTTGATCACATGTTGGCACTATTTCTTACTACACTACTAGGCCCATGATCCATGAAAATATAATACTATTATATGTGATTATGGAAGGTCTTGTGTTGTGGTATTTTCTTAACACATTGATCTCCATAGTCCTATATTGAGGTTATATAGGATTGGATTGGTATTGAGATGCCATTATTGGAATATTAGTTTAAAAGTTGTGGCCACATAAAACAAAATTTTAGTTATTAACCCGATAGTGTCGTTTTCAATATAAAATCTTTTTCAAAATAAAATAAGTTAATTAATGTGGCCCAAGTGGGAGAATGTTGGAAATTTCCTATAATATGGGCTTACATTAATAAATTAATTTTCTATTTTAAATAATCGGGTTAATGGATATTCCAATATTTTTTATACCCTAAAGTGATATAATTGAATTGGGTATTGGCATCTATTGTTAACGGGCCTAGTTGAGCAGCAAAGTGTAGGCAATTGTGTTTGACTGAAGCCCGTAATGGGAATGGCCCAGTTGACACGCTGTTGATTAGGGTTTGCTAAGTGCCCTCTCTAGCCTATAAAAGGGTAGGTTATACCTATCAGTTGTTTTAATCCCATTGAAAGCTGCTATATCGAAATAGGTCATAGAGAGAAAGATCTAGTATTCCAATAGATCCCTGATTATCATAGTGATCTAGTTTTCTTCAAGTAAAGCAATGGCTCAAACAGGTACGCTTTAATTCCGCTATATTTATTGATCTCGGTGTTTTACAATCATGTATGGATCCATTTGTTCTTAATTGATCAATTGTTTATGAGAATAATATTCTACATTGCGTTGATGGACGAACCATTTTTAAACCGTGTGCAATGCTGAAATTGCTTTTGCAATTTGTAGTCCTAGGTTGCATACCAAATTTTTTATGAACTGCTTAAGAGAAAACCGAACGATACCCACATTAAAATTTGAGATTGTTTCAGATTTGTTTCGTATTGGTTGAATCTCGTCTCATTTTTTTTTGTGTGTTTTTCTCTACGTTTTCATGTGACTTGATGAAAAATCCTCAATCGGCGTCGTTCGTGCATCTTCCCTTCGCCGGAGCCAATCCTCCCTCACTGGCGAGTCCTGCAGTTTAAAGCCGTCCTAATCAGCACTCCTTCCCATTTTAATGCATTCTTCTATTTGCTGGAAATGTGGGATCAAAAATGTTAGCTTTGGTATGGTTATTTCCTTTGGTTGTTGTGGTCGGCAGAGTTAGGTGTTGTTGGTCTAAGTCATGGCAGAGTGCTGCGGTGTCTGTAAAGAATGGTTTAGTGTTTGATTATATGGGTTTAAAGGGATAAAAAAAAAAAAGGGAGAGAGAGAAAGAATAAGATGAAGTTGCAGAGGAGGAAAGCTTCGGAGGAGGAGTCGCAAGGTTGAAGAAGAAGTGCAATAGAAAAGACAAAATACAGAAAAAGACAAAAAAGCGAGAAGAAAAAATAAAAAATATAATCAGAAAATCAGAAAAAATAATAAAATAGTATAGAAGTATAAATAAATCGGTTTTAACTTGACGTGGGCAGGTTCGAGTTTGGACCGGGTCAATAGGCCAGATCGGGTAAACCCAGTCCAAACCCGTTCCCCAATATAATATAAATTTTTAAAAATTAAAAGAAATTCGAAAATATTGAAAATATTAAAAATTCAGAAAGTGATAAAAAAATTTTAAAACTTGATGATATACAAAAAATAGGAAATTCAAAGATCAATAAAAATAAATCAGAATTTTAGAAAATCATTAAAAATTTTAAAAATCTGAAAAAGTCATTAAAAATAAAAAAATGGAAAATTAGAAAATTCATAAAATCTAGAAAAACAGAAAATCATAAAAAAATTTAGAAAAATTAGAAAAATCAAAAAAATTATCGAACATAAAAAAATTAAAAAAATGGATTTTTTTTTTAATTATAAAACCCTTTAAAGAACTAAAACCTAAAATTAGATAAGCCTTTAGGACTTTACAATAGGTATTCTTGTTTTGCTTTATTTTGTCTTCTTTTTTAGGGACAATTTAGGATACTTGCATATTTTCTATTATGATTATAATTGACTGCACTTTTCAATATTTTGATGTTGTTTCCTTGTCTTAGAATGGTTAGGACAAACCTTAGATTTGTCTTGATAGACTTTCATCACATTAGTTAGCACATTATTAGGTTAAGTACCGAAAGGGTGTTAACCCTAGGGCTAACTTAATCAAATCCCAAGTCCAAAATCTCTAGTTGCATAAATAGTAAGATATCATCACGTATCTTATGGATTTTTAACCAATTCCAAAAAGGTTAGTGGCGACTTCTTAATCAAAATTTACATAGGCCTAATTGATTAAAAATTTGAATGCTCAATGTCACGCAGAGTATAGGCTTAGGGGAGCTCAAGTCAATGGAGGGTTTGGCCTCAAGTTGAAATAACCCTAAACCTAGCAAGCTCTCTCGTGATAAGTACTTTAGGAAAGTTTCCAATATAGAATATAATTTAATCTAAATTATTTTCTAATTTAAATTAAGTAATCTTATAATTTGGATAGCTTCTTATTTTGACTTTAGAAGAAAATTACAAAAAAAAAAATCGCATGAATATATCATATAGGTTTAGTTGTATTATTGCCATGTCATTGCCACGTCGTCATCATTTGTCGTGCATGCTTTTGACCAAATTTTTCGAAGAGGGCAAATCTGGAAAGTGCGAGTCTACGGATCGTGTTGGCGCCGGCCTAATAAGGAACCTCCGTCACTTGAAGATTACTCCTTTAGAGAGTGTGATGTTTGTCTTTGTTCTGTCCTAAGACATACGCTTCGAGATTTAAAACCCACGGCTCTCTAATTTCCTTGAAAGCCTCACATCTATCTATGTGTTTCTGAAATATGCTGACTAATTTCAATACATATTTATAGTTGACTCCATTGACTTTCCATTTTTCTTTCCCGTATTTCCAAAAATGAGTATTTTCCACGAATGTGGAATTTTAGTGCGATAACGAAGACACAGAAAGTTAAAGGGACGTTATGGCATGAACAGTTGATGTGCTTATGTTTATTACAAAATAACGTAAAGATAATAAGTAAGGGCAATGTATTATAATAGAATTGTCAGACTTACCGGCAAAGCATATTTTCCTTAATGTCATGTATTCTCGCAACCAGATATCAACCAATCAAATTTCATTAATTTCTCCCTTTTTTTCCCATTTTTTGGACATCCCGAAAGAAAAGTTACAATACTCCTCACTTGCCCATGTGAACAATTTAATGTGGAGAGAAACGAAGTACCCTCACCTCTAATAGTAACAACCTTACTGCGTTAATGAATATTGACATATCTACGCATTGTAAACAACCTAAAGGATCCGAACCAAAAAAAAAAAACTAAAGGAAATTGCTAAAATCACTTAATGATGCATAACGGCTCTTCTTGCTTAGAAGCTCAGTAATAAATCCTGAAATGGATGATTCCCCTGCGAAGAAGCCTGCATCATTTGGGTCGAGATCAGATAACCTTGCATTGCCGAGTGCGGTTCGAGCGGCGGGGCTGGCTGGACCATTAGCACATCGTAGCACGCCTTGAAGCTCGGAGTACTGACACGTTGCCCGCGATGGGGCCGTACGATAATGTCTCTGAGAGCATCATCCCCTCCATTGTGGTGGAATGGAATTTTTGCCCAGGCGAGGAGGTCCCCAGAACGGCAGTGGTCCCGAAACAAACCCTGCATCCAATGGTGATGACAACACATGATCATTTGCAAGTATGTGATGATCATACATACGGCTCGATGATCTCCTCATGGCGTCCTTCTTCATCACGGCCAACCTCGTCATGGCCGCTTTGAGCTTGTGCCCTAGAGAACCCAACGACCTCCTCAAGTCCTCTCTGGAGAGGCCCTCAATCAACGCCTCCGGTTCAGATACTTGGCCTTGCGATCTCTTCCGGTTCGCGAAGAACTCAGGTCGCCCGACTGTCCTCTTGGCATGGCAACCCCTTGCTCATGTACTGCTCAATGATGAGCTTGACCTTCTCAGGTATTACGGACCAGACCTTAGGCACGGTAGTGATTGCAGACCTCATGGAGCTATTAATGATTATTAAAATATTTAAATAATAAACAATGCTTTCATTTAACAATTTAAGATTTTAGAATAGTTGACAGTGATCTCATAAAATCTCACATGGTGTTAGAGCTAGAGGTCTTAAGTTCAAATCTTATTAGGTCTTATTTACCCCCCCAATTAAATTTACATGCCTAATACTAGGCAAAAGACCTTCTTCATTAGGCCATTCATCCTCTACGTGCTTTCTAGTTGGGGATAAACTTTAAAGTTAATTTGCGACGACCCTTGTCTCGAAGTCTTTGATTTTTTTTTAATGTAATTCCCTGCAACAAAATAGAAAAAAAAAATGACTTGTACATATTAGAGCAAGAGTTACTCCTAAGAGAGAGACGAGAAATTACAAGAGAAAGAGGGAATCGAACATTCTTTATTATAAGTGACTAAACAAGATAACTATGTAATTTTGCTTGAAAGACATCGTGGCTTCAAAAATTTATGGCATTGTGTACGTAATGAAGAAGTTGATGATTTGAGGGCTACTTAATTAATTTGATACCCGCCCCTCTCCCTCCTCCTTAAACAACAGAATCACTTCTTTCTTTGTTCGTTTCCTTTTTCCCCTTTTGGGTGTTGTTGCCCTAAGGGAACATCCTCACCGGATGCACAGATTTGGACCACCAAGACTCTGATCACCCTATGCCTCGACTCGCCTCGCTTCCTACCACCACCACAAATCATGAGCCATGTCGTGGCTGTGAATCGGGGCCCGAGCCCCAACTAAGCCATGAAACGGTCCCGAACTAACTCGAAATCACACAGATTCACGGGCACTCAATTGGACCTTTAAATTCTAAAAACTGGGGAACTAGTTCCAATAGAGCAGTTTTCAGGATCAAGGTAAAACCCAGACTAACTTGAAACTACTCACCCCTACTATTTGTCTATCATATATTGTCCATAACTTGTGTGATGCTATCGCTATGTGAACCCCAAGTTTCAGTTTGGTTCCATTTCAGTAAACAAACTGCATATTCTCATCGTTTCTTCTCGTTCTAATTACGGACTAGAACCCCACAACTTGTTTGATGGGGTGAAACGAGATGTGTAGACTTTGATCGGAAGAGATTCCAAGTCAACGAATTCTTGCCGAATGTTTGCATAGAAATCATTCCTTGAATATTTTTATAAGGGTCAGTGGATTTTACATTGTGCTCGCTCTAGTTGGAGCTCCTTTAGGGACTGGAAGCTTTGTTTTAGCTCGGTCGTCTCGTTTATTAGAATTGTGTAGACCGTTTTCATCGTACTCTTATATATATATATATATATATATATATATATATATATATATGTATGTATGTATGTATGTATGTATGTATGTATATGAAAGTTTGAGGTGGAAGAGTGGTAGAG
This sequence comes from Eucalyptus camaldulensis, assembly GCA_019915185.1. NCBI lineage: Eukaryota > Viridiplantae > Streptophyta > Magnoliopsida > Myrtales > Myrtaceae > Eucalyptus > Eucalyptus camaldulensis. Next base: position 21,596,245 of record JAHSVA010000005.1, read on the forward strand.
AGTCTGCTCGATTAATAACATAAGGGCATGTTTGTGCATTAGGCAGTACCGATTTCAGGAGCCCAATCTAAAGCACATTTTCGTGTGAGTACTATATAGGATTAATTTAATTTTTTATGGTAATTGATTAAAATTTAATTACTATACCATTTACAGGTTTGAATCTAACCAATGATATGATATTTTCGGGAAAATTGTCCAAAAAGTTCTAAACCTATTGCAGTTTTGCCAATTCAATCCTAAATCTTTTAACTTGGCCAATTGAATCCTAAACATTTTTACTTCTTGCCGATTTAGTCCATCCAGCCAATTTTGGTCGGAAAATGCTGACGTGGACGCCGACGGTGCCACATAGGACTGCCAGCGCTGACGTGGACAATTCTTAATAAATATTTTAATATTTTTTAACTTTTTAATTTTTTTTGAATTTTTTTGAATTTTTTTTCCTTTTTATTTCTATTTTTTTATTTTTGGCCTTTTCCGATGGTTGGCCACCGGCCATAGGTGACGGCTGGCCACCTACCACAGCCGGTTGGTTGGCCTTGCCCACTACAGGCGAGGCCCAGCCGGGCGACGATGACGCCAAGTGAGGCCGCCCTGGCCTCGGCGAGGGCCAGCCTCACCTAGGCGAGCGTCGGCCTCGCCCTTAGCCGGGTGGGCGACGGCTAGCCATCGGCCATAGGCCAACGCTCGCCCGGCCAGGGGCGAGGGCCGGCCTTGCCAAATCTGGTCTAGGCGAGGCCAACGCTCGCCTAGGCGAGGGCGAGCCTCGCCAGATCTAGCAAGGCTGGCCCTCGCCGGGGCCAGGGCAGCCTCGCCTAGCATCACCATCGCATCTGGCAAGGCTGGCCCTCACCCGCCCAGCCAAGGGCGAGGCTGACTCTCGCTTGGGCGAGGGCAAGTCCCAGCAAGGGCTCCCCTCACTAGATCTGGCGAGGCCGGCCCTCGTCCGGGCCAGGGCGGCCTCACCCGGCTGAGCCTCCCCTGTGGTAGGCGAGGCCAACTGGTCGGCTGTGGCCGGTGGCCGGCCACCGGAAAATGCCAAAAAGAAAAAAAAAAGGAAAAAATATAAAAAAAAATTCAAAAAATAAAAAATTATTAAAAATTGTCCATGTCAGCGCCGACAATCCTATATGGCATCGCCAACATCCATGTCAGCATTTTCCGGTCAAAATTGGCCGAATGGACTGAATCGGCAAGAAATGAAAAAGTTTAGGACTCAATTGGCAAAATTAAAAGGTTTAGGATTGAATTGGCAAAACTGCAATAGGTTTAGGACTTTTTGGACAATTTTCTCGATATTTTCTTATAAGTATATTGGAGGGGAAAAATACAAAAAAAAAATCATAAACATATTGTAATTGTGTCAATTCAGTTTTTAACTTCTTCTTTTTTTGGCAATTTAGCGTTAAACTTTTTGCATGTGTGTCCATACAGTCCATCTAGCCAATTTTGACCGATTGGCGTAAACACGTACTTTTTAATAATATTTTAATATTTTTTTAATTTTGTATAACTTTTTTTCTTTTTCTTTTTTTTCTTTAATTTATTTCCCCTCTACTTAGGGTCAGTGAGGGCTAGGACGCCTCATCGGCATTGGGCGACAGCGAGGGCCACAATGTCCTTGCCCTCACCTAGTGTCGGTGAGGGTATCCAGGCCTTAAGTGGAGGAGGAAAATTTTAAAGAAAATAAAATAAAAATTACAAAAAAAATCAAAAAGTATTATAAAAAAAAGTCCACATCAATGCTGGCATACCAAATTAGTCAGATAAATTAAATTGACACATATCAAAATGCATATGATTGAATTAACACAATTATGAGAGGTTTAGAACTTTTTTGATAATTCTTCCTATATTATAGCAGTAGAGTTCAATTGGTTGAAATTGTCCGATCAATTTTAAAATTTTCAATATTTCCAAATTAGTCCAAGACCTTCACGCAAAATTCCAAAGTAGTCCTTATAGCCAATTTTCATCAGAAAATCACAAAAGTGGTGGTGTGCCGCGTCAACAATTTCCAGCATGCATATCCTTTTTTTTTTTTTTAATAGCGAAATTCATTGAATTATGGTCATGCATGAATTGCCAAACTGCGTCATCTGTTTAAATACAATTTAATCTATAAGGACCTTGCTGGTCATGGTGTAGTCCAGGACACCATCTGCATATTTAATGAGCACAAAAGCACCTCTCCAATGAGAACATCATTTGGGAAACAGCTCTTCCGTCTTCAAAACGATAACGACTTAGCCTACCTCTTAGCTTACGACTAAATAGGTAGGAAGATAACATAAATTATCACTCTAATCCCAAAAATAGGGGTAAGTACACTATCAGTGCCAAAAGTTGTGTACGGCACTTACTTTGGTGCCAAAAGTTTCTGTCGAATTGCTTAAGTGCCAAATTAGAGAAAAAAAAAACGATCATTTTGGTGCCACCGGCAAGAGATTCCGGCCAAAATGATTACGTGGCTTATATATTTAAAAAAAAATCGAAATGGCTTTTAAAGGACGTCGCTTTCCGTCTTCCTTAAGAAAATGATGTCTTTTTGCCATCCTAAGTGGATGGTCTCACAAAAACAACGCGGCACAACTCATTTGGGGATTTTTTTTTTTTGGATTGAAATTAGGGTTTTTTTGTCCAATCCTTGCCCAACGTTGACCTAGCTTGCTCGGCCACCGTCGCTCAGCCGCCGTCCCTTGGCCATTGTTTCTCAGCCATCGTCGCTCAGCCTCCATTGTAGTTGCTCGCCACAACAAGACAAAAGAAAAAAAAATGAACAGAAAATCCCGAGGGAGAGGGAGGTGTCGACGGCGACGGCGAAGGAGGGGATGGCGAGGCCACGACCGGCACTGTCGTCATAGCTGGCTTCACTAGCGACCTCCATGGCGTTCCAGATCTTCGCAGCTACCATTGGCTGGATCGCTCATGCTTCTGGAGATTCTTCAAGCTTGTGCTTCCTCTGCACTTGGCGATATTCCTTGGGAAAAGGCGGTGCTGGGGCTGAGATTCAAGGATTTTAAAGGTTGACAAGATGATTGAAAATGGGGGAAAACTACCGGTGTTGTGCTAGTGCGCTGCTGGTGTTGCTGGTGCTGTTCTTCAGGGAAGAAGATGACGCCTTCTCTCTCTTAATTTGGGGATTTAGGGTTTTGAATTGGGGGGAAAGACATCAAGCAGCGTCATTTTGTTGTTTAAATGATGATTATACTCTCTGGCGAGTCACATCAACTTCAAAAATTAATAAAAAAAATGCCACGTCGGATTTCCGACCAATTTAATTAGTGTAGGCATTGAAATGATCTTTTTTCAAATTTGTTTTTTTTTTTTTTATACCCAGGGAATCTCGTATAGCCGACAGTCGGAGGGTAAACCCTGGAGCGACGCTAGTGGATGACCCACCACCCCAACGTCGCGCTTAAGATCCCATGCGTCCCACGGGATTTGAACTCCTCCGTCCTAGGTAGACATTATGGGAGCTCTTATCCAGCTAGGCCACCGCAGGCGGTGGTATTGTTTTTCAAATTTGTTGGCACAAGTGATTCAAAATAAACCTTTGGCATCGAAATGAGCGCCGTACACAACTTTTGGCACTGATAGTGTACTTACCCCCGTGTCTAAGTAAAACATGTTATGCTTTTTTTGAAAACCAAAAAAACCAAAAAATAATTCGTGAGGATTCCAAGACTAACAAGGCAAGCCGAATAGTCGGCTTTCGTATCGAGAAACCTATGAAATCATCGGGAAAATCTTGGCACAAGAATCTGTAATCCCATGATGAGTGCTGTAAAACGTATTCACCTATGAGCAAAGTGAAAAATGGAAATATACGTGTATCGACGACAACTTCGAGGTCTTCGCGAACAGAATTCAGGTTTCGTTCCTCATGTCCTAATACATGGTCGCGAAAATTTATAAAGTTTTCGTCTGATAACATTAATGTTTTCAAAATGGCTGATCTGAGTGAATTGTGGGATCATGTTGGCGCTGTCCTTATTGTTGCCTAACTTGAAAGAGAAAGGAAACGGACCGAGGACCCGCGGGGGCCTGATGTCGCACTCAATGCTCGATTGCTCATCCCTCCCGAGTTTCCAAAACTGGTCAGACATATCTCGTCTGTCCTACCAACATTCTCTTCATGCTCACGCGACCCGGATAATCAATGGGATTTAGAAAAATCACGCGTCCTCCTCGAAAAAGGAGATGTGAACTGAAATGAAATGCCGGTGCTTACAAAATCAAAATCAAAGTTGCTGCAAGAGTTAGGTTCATTTGGATTTGTAGGCGGGTGGCTCGGTGGATATCAATGGGAAAAGGCACTTTTTTAGTCGACTGATGGACATATCTCCTCGAAAACGGAGCTCACAAGACTTTTGAGGGTCATCACGAGAGTCTGAGAAGTGAGAAAATGCATTCTAATTGTATAATGCGTGGCATGATTTCGATTCATTTTCCGTTTAAAATTCGAAAACTCGAATATTCATTTGCTTCCTTGCATATCACTGTTTTATTGTGGATAAGGTGTGCTAAACCTTCTCTCTTAGTACTCAAATAGAATGAGATGAGTATTTTGGCTTGGCCCTTCTTTTGGAGCGAGAATGTTTCAAAGGTTTAAATTGTTTAGACTTGACCGAGCCGAATCAGGCAAAATTAGCGTCTAAAGTCCATCCAAGTTATGCCGAGGTCTGCTTTATGGATGAGCCTTCGAAGGACAAATTATTGAGGTCCATGACTAAAGCATAGGAGACCAACTATACTAATCATAGCGAAAATGATACGTCATTTGTGTTTGATGTGTACATTCAAACACGCTTTCTAAAATGATACTAAAATTGTCGAATGCGCTTTCTAAATTCTCTTTAAGTTTCCCTGGATTTGCCAAATTAAATTTTTTTTACGTCTAGACGACATGACATGACTAGCCATCTCTAGTCAGCTGGGGGTGGGGTGAAGAGCTTACCATGGGATTACAGAATAGCTGTAAGTATCACGTAAACATTGCATACTGAGTAGAAGCCAGAAAACAGAAGGTTTTCTTGTTGATACCTTTCCAGTTCAAGGAATGATTCTCCCTTTGTTCTTTTTAGGTAACATGTGAAGCAACACGCAAGCGACAATTCTGGATTCGCTATCTATCAATCTTCTATAAGTTAACTGCCATATACCATCACTTGCTTATTGATTGAATAGATACAAAATGAATTTTGGGTCAAAATGTTGCATGGTTCTTCACATGAATAAAATCTCAACCTCTGCTGTTCGCATTATACCAGCACAAGCGAATGATGAGTGCAGTGCTTTTTACATGATTTGTTTCGGCCATAGAGTGCTGTTCTGGACCTGTCAATACAATGGGCTTGCGCTCAGAAGTTAAAAGTCTTCCTAGTGCACTGAGACTTGGCTGCATGCCAAGTAAGGTGTATCAACCTTACACAAACCCAAAAGAAAATGCCAAACCAAAGCATCATCCATGAACACAGTAGAACTCCCATCTTATACTTTAAGTGCTTCTGATCTGAGAAAGATGGATATCCCGCAATAATTTCCCTTAGTGGATCTTCCTACGGTCCACCAGAATACAGAATGTCGTACTATTCTTAATCAGCTGAACTTTGGGTGATCAAGCTTCACTATCGTGTTTTTCAATCGTCTCTTTCATTGCATCCAGCTGAGAAATGACATATTTCAGCTTTTTGAGACAAATCTCACCAGCTACTTGGGAACTGTAATCGGACTTCTCAAATGGGCAGTATTCACAATGCACTTTTGATTTCATCTCTCAATGTTACTTGGATGTCCTTGATTAGTTGCATGAAATCACGGCAATGGTTGTTGATAAATTCCTTTCTGGGACCAGCAGGACTAGCTAGTTCGTTCATCACTCCACTGGCTAGCTCCAAAACCTTTATAATTCTCTTCTCAACATTTTGAAGCCAATGCAACGATGTGTTTTCTGTTGGAGAATCCATGGACGCTACATCAACAGTCACTTTTGTCCTTCTGCACTGAACCACCTGTAGGTTAGTAGGGAAAAAAATAAGAATCTTCCGCACCAAATAAAGCATAGATCTTTCCTGGATGATAAAAAAAAAAAAAAAAAAAAAAGAACCGTCATGTCAGGCAACTAAGTGCATCAAAAGTTTGTAAATGTGTAGTTGAGCCAGAAAATATGTGAAAATTAAAAAACAAGAGTACTGCAATAAAACCTGAAAACAATAAATGTTAAGCATAATATTAAAGATCTAGATTGCTGTATTTGTCATTTGTGCGAAGTTCCAAGTTCTGAGAAAGAACTGGAGATTACTCATCCAAGGGAATGCATTTAATAAATGAAAGTTTCTATTAAAAGAACCAAACACTTCCTTCTCATAAGTTCAGAATCATGATCGACAACAATATAACCTTCAAGAGCAATCTGGGAAATCTTTCTAGTTACTGATTATCACCATACTGGTATTAATGATATCATAAAACAACGAAGTTCATTTCGAGTTATGGTGTGAATGTCCAAGGCTGATCTTCCCTTGACTTGCTTGAGAACAAGGTAAGTTCAGCCTTTGTTCAGTCCCTTACTCAAGCTGAACTTAGCCTGATTCAAGTGAACAAGGCTAAGCCTAAGGGCAACATGAGTGTCAATCTAACAGCATCACTACATAACACCATTGGTGTGAGAGCTAGAATGAGAGCACTGCAACCAAGTGCATGAAACTGAATAAAATTGTGACTAGTACCATTAATTATGGTTCCTCCCATCATCTTTAGAGGTGCACCTGAATAGGGTTCAACGACAAACTTAATGTAAAACAAGATCCAATACTACTGACTTCATTGTGTGATTTATGTTCTAGTGTAAAGGAGGTGGAGACATTTCATATGATCAATAAGTTTGGATGTCAAATTACAATGCTCAATTGGCCTTCCTCCATGTGAATCAATTTCTTTACAAGAATGTACAAGGATCAATAGGTTTTAATAGCCAAAATAAATAACTCTGAAAGAGATTCTCACGAGAAGGTTGACAAGGTGAAATCCACGTTCAATGGGAAATTCTATCAATCATTCCTTTAAATCCTACAATTTTTTTTTTCTATCAGTGCTTACATCAGCAATGGAATCCGCAAATAAAAGGGTCTTGATTTGTGAGAAGAACACCAGAAAATGCTTATACTGTCTGTTTCACCATCATGTCAAAGGTAGCAGAGAAACTGCCTCATCTTCAATCGTAAGATCAGAAATAAGTGCCAGCTGAAATTGGTCATATATATATGACAAGTGATTTGACCATATGCTGACAACAACCACCATTCTTTGAAAAGCTAAGATGCAGAATGCTAAAAACATTCCAAAGTACATAAACGAAGAAATAAGTAGGAGAAACTAGACGGGTACAACAAGTACATCATGCTTTAGAGACCCAAACCCTCAATATCTCTGCACATTACAACAAACCTTCTTCCTTTTCCCTCAATAATTATCTGCTTCTCTATACAGATGATGGTCATGGTAAAAGAAGTCATTAAAGACAGGATACGCTCAAAAACACAAAGACACCTAATGATCCTCTCTGTCGTCAGAAAAAAGTAAAATGGAACCGGAGATAATAAGGTCGTGTTGCGGTGTCATCACCCGCCTCGATAATTTTATCGAACAGTTGGTATGCAACACAAATTGGCTCATGCAGGATGAGATGAACACGCATACATAGAACGCCTCGAAAGGCACAGTGAGTCAACTTCGAGCTTGATCTACTCAAGTCTCACTCCGAAAACAGAGTCAATTCAACATACCCAAGCACTATGCCATTGAAGAAGCAGAAACAGGGGCAGATTCAGAGCTCGCCGGGGATTGACCGAAAGACGGCGATGCTCACCGGCAGAGTGCGAAATCGTCACTTGTGGGGGGTCGGCGGGGGCTTAGGAGGGTCAATCGTCTAGGAACTTCCGGAGGCGAGACCTAACGAATTCGCTGCGAGCTTTGGCACGGGCTTGCTGAGAAGCGACATTGGCGAAGGAGAGGTGAATGCCGACCGCAATCAGGGTGGCGCCGGCGGCGAAGACGCCGATCGTCGCCGCTAGTTGCCTGCGCGTCGGCGGGTACGCCCACATTGCCGTTCTCCCTCGTTCCCTTCCGGGGGGGGTGGCGCCACTATAAACGGGCCGGTCGGGCCGGCTTCCGTCAAAATCTAAGCCCGCCAGAGAACATCGGGCCTCGAGATGTTGGGCTCGATTTCGAAGGCCCGGACTGGACAGAAGGCTTTCGGGCACCTATTGAGATGTTCGGCCCGGTGGCCGACCCGATTATGTATTGAATAGAGCTAATATGTAGTTTGGTTTGGGAATATGATGATTATTCCAAGACTTGGTTTACTATAATTGGATGGGTTACAAGTCGGGTATCATAAATATTACCCTGCAGTTTGGTTTAGGAATATTACACCCTCAGGGACAAATCATACATGAAATATTATTATGAGCTATAAATTGATTATGGTCCTTTCATTTCAAATGGTAATTAGTATATGATTATCATTATATTATACCTAAATATATATAATTAAAAATTATTTTTTAACTATACAGTGTAAATTAATAATCTAAAACAAGTAATATTTTCTTCATAATGTTGTTTATTTAATATATATATATATATATATATATTAAACTTATAAAACATAACCAATCAAACACCGTGCTATTTAAGTTAGATATTTACCATTTTACTCATTAATAATTAATAGTAACCGTTAGAGAATAACAATATACTGATCATAAGTTAATTATTTCATTTTGCAAAAGGGCGTATACATAAACTATTGATAAACTGGGTGAGTTGAGCTTTAAAATGAGTAAATCTAAGCTTAAAATATATCATAACTTTAATTAATGATCACATGTAACCAAATTTATAAAGGATAATGACTCAAATGATACATAAATTTTGACTTAATATGCAATGTGGTTTCTAAAATTATAATTTGTTCAATGTAATCCCTAGATTTTTAATACATGTTCAATGTAGTCCATAACTTATATAAAAATGTTAAATGTTATCATTCATTAATTAAATATCAGAAATAATATTGAAAATTTTTATATGGTATAGGGACTAAATTGAACATGTATAAAAAATTCAAGAATTGCATTAAACAAATTAAAATTTCAAGGAACACATTGCATATCGGGCTAAAGTTTGAAGACCACATCGAACAAATTAAAAGTTCAAAGACCACATTACACATTAAGCCAAAGTTTAAGGACCATTGGTGTCATTTTCCCAATTTATAATATTAGTCATAAATATAAGTTGAAATTCCATGATCGATGATTTCCTAATTACAAGTAATTAAAATCATAAGATTAACTATATTCATATTTTCTATAATTGATCATTTTATCATGGATTATAATTCAATTATTGGCCAAATCCCGAAAGAATCATGGACTTATACTCGCAGGACAAATTTGACCCTACTTTGGAAATGTCCCCAAAGAAGCATGAACACTAACGAGGGGAGGGGGAATAAAAAAAGCCGTTGTTACCTTTCTCGTCCAAATAGTTGTAAGCGATAGCTGATGTGGCTAACAATACCACGATGGTGTGGCCGTGTGACATCCTAGCTAAGCCTAGAAGAATTCCTGCCATATCCGTCACTAAGTCTTAAGAGGGGTGAACTCCAAAAAGCATTCAATCTGGGAGCTCAAAAAGCACCTCAAAAACCTCATGCGAAGATATGCTTCTCGGCAACTTTAATATTTTTCTATTAATTTAATATCATAAAAAACCTTAAACTGATACATATATAACAAATTCGCTATAAATTAATTTTTTGACATCAAAAAATCCCAAATTAATATACTCGTGACAAATTCACTATAAACTAATTTTTAACAATAGAAAGCCTTAAACCGATACACTTATAATAAATTTACTCTATGTTAACTTCCGTAAAATTTTACCATCAAATTTACTGATGTGAATGACACATGGTAATGTGGTACATGGAAATTCATGGGGTAAATACCACAAAAAATCTCAAACTAGTAAATTTATGACAAATTAATAGTTCCTTTACTATCAAAAGGATATTTGAAACATTAGTCCTTAAACTTGTTAGAATTGGAAGATGAGGTCTAGATTTTATCTTAGACAGAGATGATTCTTGCTTTTGTGCGTATGTGCACTTATAATTATGGATGATCCTTGTGCAAAATATAATTTGCTGGGCATGTGAATATTCATGTTTTCTACTTGTTTTTAGTCAATGTCGGCACTGAAAGTGCAAAGGCAGGTCATAGTCTTCACCTCAATATGAAATTGATTAAGTAGTCGACAGAACTTGCATCATTGCTAGAAATTGAGTTTCCAGAAAGACGTTTGGCTTGCGCAACCATTTGAGTTGGAGATGAGGTAAATATCTGCTGTGTTTTCTTTGTTAATTTTTAAGTGTCATCGCATCTCTAGTTTGCCTATAACGCTAATGTCTCTATTGAGAGCTATCAAGCTCAAAGTTGACCCACAAGAACTGAGATATTATGTCAAAATTGCTGCCAAACGTGTTTTACATAATTTCTTTTCTCTAGGAGATTGAAATTGGAATTTTCACCTTCAAATAAGGTGAGGATGCTTGTTCTTTGGATAAGAAATAAGGTGAGGATGTTTGAATGCAAGTAATTGCGTATTTGTTGTGCATCTGACTTGGCTTTGAGTCACTTGTAGCCATGCTCTAAATTTTGTAGTCTTATTGATCTTTGACTTTGATATGAAATAGAGTGTAATGGCATAAACAATTATTCGTATGCCTCATCCTACATAGCCGGCTTATTTGTTGCAGCTACTGCTGTCCTGTGGTCGGTCTTTTCGGACTCAAATTTGAAATAGAAAAGGTTATGATCGAAGTTATCTTCCAAAATTATGTTTGCAAAACTATGTGCTGGACCTGAGAGGGCTACTAATCTAGACTGCACTTGAAATTTGTGCATGGTGAAGACTATCCCGAGAGGGCTAATATTAGATTGCACTTGAAATTGTTTGGGCTGAAGACTGTCCATTTGGCTTCTCCATCTTTCATTTATAATTGTGGTAATTCCATCCTCCGGCACTCTCCTACATGTTTTTGCATCTCACTTTGTTGCTTCAATAACGTGTCAGTTTATTACTTTTGGTCTTTCTTTTACTGTAAATGTTTGACATGTGATTAAGCCTAGAGGTCCAAAAAGGCCAAACGGGAAGAGGGTCGAGTAGCTTGGCACAAGTAATGCTTGGTTAGGGATCAATCCATACACAACCGTCATGTTCCCAAGTTGCCTACTATGAGATTGTTGAGAGTCTTATATGCTGAAATAAGAACAAGTTTACATTGGATGATGAAGAAACGATAAGCCATCCACTATCACACGGGTTTCAGTAGCATCTTTGAGATGCATGTGACATGGCCTGATGGATAGACACAATCTAGAAGCTTCCAAGCGCTAGGCCATGGCCCATCCAAGGATGAGCCCATGACTCATGCGCTACTAGGGGTAAGCATCGATTTAGGGTCAATTTTCAACCAACCTTGGACCAATTCAACCCTGCCAGTCCTGGTCTGATTCCCAAGGAGATTGGGTTAATCCTTGGTTCTGAGATCCTTGAACCAGCACTATGTGAATTGGTTATCGATCCTGAGAGTTTAGAGTTTGTTCAACCCGAACCAATCCTGACTTTTATATATTATGTATAAAATATCTAAAATATTATACATACATACATACATACATACATACATACATATTCTATATCTAATATAATATTTATAACACTTTTACATTGGTGTTACGAGTATAATTGATAGATGATTACAAGAACTTCCCATCTTGTCTCATATTTTCATGAGCGATCTTAATCGTTTTTACGGTTTCTTGTTTTTAGTAGGTGTGAAATTTCTATTGTTGTTTTATATTAAATTTGTTAAATATGTATTGATATTTATAATTTGGTTACACAACACCACATTGTCAATGGATATGTAATTTGAAATGGTAGATTTATCATTTCAGGGAATACAAAAAATGAAACAAAAAATTATTAGTTGGTCCTAAATTACTCTTAGAATTAAACCGAACCCATTGGGTCAGTTCGGTCCTCAGTCCCAAGCTTAATAGGGTCGGTCTTCAGTCCCAAAAATTAAGGATCAATACTGTACGGATTGATCCTAAGGTGAGGGGGTGGACCGATCAAACCTGGACCATGTTCACTCCTATGCGCTACTGGTCTATCCATGGGTAGGCAATCCTTCGGTTTCTTCTAACGAATGACCCTTGGGCTTCCCCAAGCCCTAGGGCTTCTTGAGTATCCTATTGTACATACTATATAATGATTATGGGGATTTAAAGCCCACTATTAGACCGAGGAAGGGATCAATGGCTGATATTATGTAGGATTTGACGCATGTTTCTAGAAAGCAATCACTCTCTTATTTCTTGAAATAGGAACAATGTAAAAAGAGTAAAGCGGGACCACGACGACCATGTCTTCTATAGTTCTTGCATATGGGTACATTGCATCATATTTCATTACTTAAATATGGAATAAGGTTAATTTAATTATGTTATTGAGTCTCTTTGTTCCCTTCGGTGGAGTCTGCTTGGGGTGCCCATCACTCGAATCTTGTCTAAGCTAATCTATCCCATTATTCATGTTGGAGTGAGCAACCGGTATTTCTATTGAACAGATCTTTCCCGAATCTTGTCCTAGCTAATCTATCACATTGTTCATGTTTGAGCAAGCAACTGGTATTTCTATTGAATGGATCTTTTATCTATTTATATCCATACCATCTACTTTTTAAATCCGTAAGCTACCCATTAGCTAAAAAGAAAAAGAAAATGTCCAAATTTCCACTCAAAAAGAAAAATTACCTACTAGTGTTGTTTTTAACAGCCAAAGATTAAAACATATGAGGTGAGAATTGTTGTAATTATGGTTATAATTATGGTTAATGGATCAACAGAAGCCAATAAATTAAGATACGTTTTTTCTGTTCACGTATCTCTTTTTGGATTCATGAATTTCCTATACTTTTATGTTCACGTATCTATTGAATTCATGAATCCTACATTCATGTATCGTTTAGTTCATGTATTTATTGAGTTCATGAATCTCTTGAATTCACGTATCTTTGGATACATGAATCTCTTGGATTCACATATCTCTTTATTCATGAATCTCGTGGATACATGTGTCTATTTAATTCATGTATCTCTTTAGTACATGAACTAAAAATCTCTATATATAGATAGGAACATAGAGCTTCATGGGGGGTTTTGGTTTTTGATTTTTGGTTTTCCCGATTCGATTCCAAAAAAGAGCTTTGATATGCGTTTCAACTCTTCTGTTTTTTCTGGGTATGCTGGTTCAATTGAACGGTTCGACAGAGTCTTGTTTGCATAGTGCTAATCCAAACAGGTTCGAGGTGTTGTATCTTGGGAGGCATAGTTCATGAATCTGCGGAGCACCATTGGCATGAACTAATCGCCTTAAGGAGATTCGATTATCTGTACCTCACCTCCAATTTTATGTTATTTTTCAATGATATCTTATTTTCTTCTTCTCCAAGAGTTGTAAGTTTACATAAAAAGAAGAATATTATATAGCTATTATCGTCTTCTTTATATTGATGTTCTGATTACAACAAATAATGTGTCTTTTCTGGATTAATTTCCAACAATCTTAAGGCGATTATCTCACTCATTGTTTGTTGTTCTTGTCACATTATTGAGATGGCTGAAAACAATCAAGTGCCATTCAATGTCCCGAATGTTTCAAGACACGTTCCTATGGTTGATTCGACCGTTGCTATGGAAGATGTTCAACCATCAGGGTCTAAATTTGTAGCAGTCAATGCTACAGGCCCTTGGGCCAACACCAATTTTGGTGGTGCGGGTACAAGTCATACGACTGGTATGCCTTGTACTGTTTTTCATAATAGTATAGGTCAAATAGCTTTTGGCTCTGGTTTTGGAGGGACAATTCAACGAACCTTGCCTACTGTGATGGCAACACCTCCAGTTATAGCTAATGAGAGATTGTCTGCTGTGGTAATGTCTGAAGCATCTTTGGTGTCAAACACTAATGGCTAGTGGCTAGACACTGGTGCCACAAATCACATCTATGCAGAAAACACATTTTCTCATTTTATGAAAAGGCTGAAGAAGATGAGAAGCTTTATATGGCTAACTCTGCATCAGCAAAGATTGCTGGAAGAGGAAAGGTGATTCTGAAGTTTACATCTGGCAAGGAGGTCGCCTTGCTGAATGTGCTGCATGTACCGGAGATTCAAAAAAATCTAATTTTTGGCCCTATACTTGTCAAGAAGGGTTTCAAAGTTGTATTTGAATCTGACAAGTTTGTACTTTCAAAAGGAGAGATGTATGTGGGGAAATGGTACTTGTGTAATAACCTGTTTAAGGCCAATGTGGCTGTCATTGATGTAAACTCAAAGTATGTGTACCCAAAGACTATTAATAAAGAAAAGTCTTCAGTTTACACTATTGTGTCTTATTTTCTATGATATGATAGATTAGAACATGTAAACTATGGTACAATGAAGATAATAGCAAGCTTGGGGTTAATTCCAAGATTTGAGTTGGATGCCCGTTACAAGTGTGAGACTTGTGTTGATGCCAAGTTTGCCAAGAAACCTTTCAAATCCATTGAAAGAACGAGTGAACCTCTACAATTAATCCATAGTGATCTATGTGATTTAAATTTTGTAGAAAGTAGAGGTGGAAAGAAGTACTTCATCACATTTTTAGATGATTGTACTAGATTTTGTTATGTCTATTTACTGACTAGAAAAGATGAGACTATGAGCATGTTTGTCAAGTATAAAAATGAAGTTGAAAACCAACTTGATAAACGAATCAAAGTGCTTAGGTCTGATAGAGGAGGAGAATACAATTCAATCAATTTGAAAGAGTTTTGTGCTAGTTTTGGAATAATTCTCCAAACGACTACACCTTATACTCCACAACAAAATGGAGTTGCTGAATGATTGAATAGGACAGTAAAGGAGATGGCTAATGCCATACTTTTGAGTTCAAGTTTATCTCAGAACTTGTGGGGGGAGGCAGTTTTAACTGCAAATTTGATTCTTAATAAATTACCCCACAAAAAGACAGGTAAAACTTCATACGAGTTATGAAATGAAAAATTGCCATCCTACAATTTTCTTAAAGAGTGGGGGTGCATAATGTGATTTATAACGGTAAGTCTAGACACATTTGTCGTAGACAAGACCATAAGAAGTTGCTCTCAAATTGAATCATTTATTTAGACTTTGTAAAGTCAAAAGAAAATATTGCGGATTTACTGACAAAAGGTTTGTCAAGAGAGCAGATAAACTGCGCATCGAGGGGAATGGGTTTAAAAGCCTTAACCCAATAAAGAGATTCTAGGGTGGAAACCAAACCTATGCGATTAGAGATCCCATGGTCTAGGTTCAATAGGATAACGCAAACTTTGGAAACTCTAGTGTAAGCACTGTCTACCATTCCTATAATGCAACAGTGCTTCCCTACAGCGTTATTAAGGGTACGCTATGCGTTTAATGATTCCTATAACTTGGAATATAACATCCAAGTAAGATAAGGTAGGATAACTTTAATAGGAATGCACCTATATGCATGGAGCTGGCCACTCTATGAAAATCTTTAAAGGCTAGATTTTCTAAAGCACGCATGAATCCCGAGGGGTTCAGGGCCGAAAGATCGAACACAACCGAGAACCAATCTTGAATTGGAAATACTCTATGTGAGGTTTATTGTCTAGGCTTACACAAACAATTGGCGATTTAAGGCTTAGTCCATCGACTAGTTAAGTAAGTCCGATAGGCTTTCACTAAAGAAGGTTCAAAGCGAAAGCTACCTATCTTGATGCGGTTTATTTCAACAAGCATGCTCAGATTCCTTCGAGTCAAAAATGTTTTGTTGATCCGTTAATGTGGGGGATTGTTGTAATTATGGTTATAATTATGGTTAATGGATCAACGGAAGCCAATAAATTAAGATACGTTTTTTCTGTTCACGTATCTCTTTTTGGATTCATGAATATCCTATACTTTTATGTTCACGTATCTATTGAATTCATGAATCCTACATTCATGTATCGTTTAGCTCATGTATTTATTGAGTTCATGAATCTCTTGGATTCACGTATCTTTGGATACGTGAATCTCTTGGATTCACATATCTCTTTATTCATGAATCTCGTGGATACATGCGTCTATTTAATTCATGTATCTCTTTAGTACATGAACTAAAAATCTCTATATATAGATAGGAACATAGAGCTTCATGGGGGGTTTTGGTTTTTGATTTTTGGTTTTCCCGATTCGATTCCAAAAAAGAGCTTTGATATACGTTTCAACTCTTCTGTTTTTTCTGGGTGTGCTGGTTCAATTGAACGGTTCGACAGAATCCTATTTGCATAGTGCTAATCCAAACAGGTTCGAGGTGTTGTATCTTGAGAGGCATCATTCGTGAATCTGCGGAGCACCATTGGCAGGAACTAATCGCCTTAAGGAGATTCGATTATCCATACCTCACCTCCAATTTTATGTTATTTTTCAATGATATCTTATTTTTTTCTTCTGCAAGAGTTGTAAGTTTACATAAAAAGAAGAATATTATATAGCTATTGTCGTCTTCTTTACATTGATGTTTTGATTACAACAAATAGTGTGTCTTTTCTAGATTAATTTCCAACAAGAATTGCTATGCAAAGGAATTTGCTCGAAAAGTGAAGCTGTACGTGGGACTCTAAAACAGAATTTGAGGCTCATAATGTCATTCGGCTAAATTCTTTGGGGAATTTACATGAATTTAACTCTGATGAAAGCTGCACTTAGCAATCAAATTTGCGGACCACATCCTAGATGCCTTTCAAGTCCTTCTTTTCTTTCAAATATTGTAGAAGTAAGAATTGGGCAAGATGAAAATAACAAATTAGGATAGTTTGCATCTGTCCATGCGTCTAGCTATAAGGTTTGGCTCCTTTACCACGCTTGAAGAAGAAAGCCATTAACAATCATTTCTGTCTTTTTGGGGTTTCAATTTTCAGCAATTGTATTTTTCTTTTTGCCACAAATACTGATAAACAAGAAAGTCATTGGCTGCGGTCACACCTCAATTATCCAGATCAATTCATGTAAAAAGAGATTAATTGGAATTTATTGCTCACTACATTAACACTTGAAATTTAACAAAAAATCTTCATGGAAAAAGGAACATTACAAGTATCATGATTTTTTTTATAGCTTTCATTTGAGTGCTATAAATTTTGTATGACAGTCACTTGAGTATCATAACTTTTTTTTTCCCGGTAACTTAAATACTATGAATTTTAAAAAAATGTTCACCACAAGATGACGAAAATTGTTCAATTACTACAAAGATCGATATGGTCATTATTTTTTGGACCCTTTTTGTCAGTGCTCTTATTGCACAAATTCTCCTAACGAAGTAAATCCGAATACAAGGCCCAAGCGAAAACGCAAAAAATTAAAAGATGGTGTATATCAAAGGTATGTGTACGGAGATCACTCTGTTGATACCCTTGGTGAGTGTGATAAGTTTCAGTTCATGAATTTTTATAATTATCTAATATTTGGAAATTCGTCTTATGATAATAACACTTAGATTTTAAGTTAAGTATTATTTACCTTAGTATTCGAGCAAGCACACGAAGACTTTAATCGAATTTGTAAATTTCGTGGGACGTGGCCGGTAATTTTCGTGAACGTAAATCATTTCGGGTTTGATGTGTGAATCAAATTGTGTGTGTGCTAATAACATAATGGTATTAATTAAATTATTGTTGTCTTAATGGTTGATGGGTATTGTAAATTGTGTAAACCTAGTTAATAATTAATAATAGTGGTTAATCTATGCTAACGAAGGTTGTGGGAAGAAGGCTACATAACCAATTATGTTTACCTTGCAAAAATTTATTAATTTGAATTTTTAAGTGCCACTTGTCTTTATATCATATATTGCACGGCCATATGTCTCCAACAAACCATATTTTATTACTAATTTTGACGCCAAGAATTAAATCATGAATTTTCCCCAAATGACTCTTATCATGCATTTTCATTGACCACATGCGAGGGCATTGCTTTGAATTATTGCCACGTCAAGCTAAAAATTAACATGCAAATTTACACTTAGCATTGCAAGAAATTAAATTATCTTAATTAATTTTAACAAAACTCATTTGATCTTGCCAAATAACCCATTTTTCGTTCCTTCTAAAAACCCTAACAGAAGCTACATGTGTTACTTTCTACTTTTCAATCCAAGAATCTGGAGAGGAAAGCTTTGTATTCAAGTGCAATTATAGTTGTGAAGACAATTAGCAATTTGCGATTTGCGTTCATTCAAGGTAAGTGAAATTTCTAGTATTAAGTTAGCTTAAATCTACTTAGTTACTTCTATCTTAGTTGGTTGGGTAAGAGGTGAAATCTTGATGTGAGCATGATGATTGTTAAGTGGCTTGATAACTTCTTGCAAGTTCATTATGCTTCGCTTTGGTTCGTTCTGTGTGATTTTGGATAGTCAGAACGTGCTCATTTTGCTATATTTGTCTTGATAACTCATTGCATGCTCATTCTACTTCTTTCCACCTCATTCTAGCTAGTTAAAATTTGGTCATTATGTTGCATTTGTTTTGATAATCCATTGCATATTTGTTCTGCCTCTTTCTATCTCATTTTAGATAGTTAGAATATGGTCAATCTGTCATTTTTGTCTTGGTAATCCATTGCATGTTTGTTCTGCCTCTTTCTGCCTCATTCTAAATAGTTAGAATCTGGCCATTCTGCCATCTATGTCTTGATGACTTATTGCATGTTTGTTCTGTTTTTTTTTTTTTTTTTTTGCCTCATTCTGGGTAGAAGGATAAGTTATCAACCCATGACCCAATTTGAAACATTTGTATAGGCAAACTTTTGAAAGTATAGAATAGTCTAGAGATAGGTCTCCCTACCCCCTACCCAGACTTCTATCTTTTGCGTGAAATGTAATGAAGTTGTGAACTCACTTGTGGTAAAAACAAAAGAAGCAGAAGTATGTTTATTATAATTGTGAGGCTTTAGTTGCTAAAAGAATACTCGTAAATGTTTGGTTTCGCTTTTGCATACTAAAAGAGATTAATAATATATGATATTTGTGTCGAGTAACATTCTTGGATGTCACAATATATGTGACAAATAATTCATTTGTGTGGAGTACCCGTGATGATCACTTTGGATTGAGATCCCAAGTTTACTGCAACATTTTAGAAAAGCTTGCAGATTGTCATAAGGACAAATCTATGGTTTAGCATAGTTTATCATTCATAGATGGATGATCAATTTGAGAGGACTCTTCAGACCCTTGAGGATATATTGCGAGCTTGCATCATGGATTTCAAAGGAGGATGGGAAGATCAAATACGCCTCATTGAGTTCACATACAACAATAGCTACAGGTAAAGCACTGGAATGGCACCGTTCGAAGCATTATACGATTGTGCCAATAAAACCTTATATGTTGGGATGAAGTTGGAGAAACAACGATTACCAAACTTGAGCTAGTTCAACAATCTGCAAATGCAGTTGAGGTTATCAGGGAAAGGCTAAAGACATCCTAAAGTTGCTAGAAAAGTTATGCGGATAAACGACGAAGCCTCTAGAGTTTCAAGTAGGTGACCACATATTCCTTAAGATGTCACCAATGAGAGAAACATCACGTTTTAGCAAGAAAGGGAATTTGAGCCCCAAGTTCATTGGACCCTTTGAGATTCTAGAATAAATAGGGACTTTGGCCTATCGCTTAGCATTGCCACCCAATCTTACTCAGGTTCATAATATGTTTCACATGTCCATATTGAGGAAATATCAGACCCGATGGATGTGCTTTGTATGTGGAGATTGAAATTGACGATAAAGTGTTGTACATTGAGCAACTAGTGCAGGTCGTTAATAGAAGGCAACGGGTGCTGCACGACAAGGTTATTCTTTTAGTCAAAGTCATTTAGCAACGTCATGGAACTGATGGAGTGACTTGAAAAAGTGAGGACATAATGAGACATTAATATCCTTATTTGTTTGAAGAAATAAGTGACTTTGCAAATTTTGAAGACGAAATTTCTTAAGGGGCAAAGAGCTATGACATCTTCAATCCAACCCCAATCTACGGAACAAGATTACGACAATGATTGACAAGCTACAGAAAAGCGAAGAATGCCACTTTGGAACAAAACTCAATTTTTCATCGACGAATCGCGAAATTTTAGAAAGGTGGAAACAGGCTGCGAACAAGGAGCCACATGGGCCCAAGCCCACAAACGGGCCCATTAGGGCTCACACTATCCATGGCTGACCCAAAGGGGCCCATTAAAACAAGTAGGTGCAATTTGGACCTTTGTAAGCTTGCACATTAATAAGCCCATATGCATGAATAGTGAAATGATTGGATGTAATTACTATTTTGCCTCTTCTAGAAGCCTACATCTAATGAGATAAAAATAATGGGCATGGAGTAGAGGAAGGGTGCGTTTGGGAAGACTTTTGAGGAAAGTCTTTAAGGAAATGCAAAGACCTTTTAGTTAAAGGTGTTTTCCAAAATGCAAACTATGTTTGGTAAATTGTAATTTGAAAGCTCTTTATGAAGTATCTTTGAGCAAAATGGTGTTTGGGGGACAAAGGGTTTTTGTGATAAAAAAAATTATCAAAAGAAAAATAAAAAAATTTGATCAGCAAGAGCAGGCGGCCACCAGCAACCTCCGACAACCCTGGATTTGGGGCGGTGAGGCCAGCAGGTGTCGCGCGACGCCACCTCAACCTCCGGCGACCCCGGATTTGGGGCGGCGAGGTCGCATTCGTCACGCGATGCTGCCTCAACCTCTGGCGACCTCAAATCTGGGGCAACGAGGTTGCGTGCATCGTGTGACACCACTTCGACCTCCCGTGACCTCGGATTTGGGGCGGCGAGATTGCATGACGCCGCCTCGACCTCCAGCGACCTAGATTCGGGGCGTTGAGGTCGCGGGAGGACCTTGCTGGCCCGGATCTTGGTCACAGTAGAGTCGTGTGACCTCGCCACCCTCGGATCTGGGATAGTGAGGTCACGGGAGGATCTGGGTCGCGGCGGGGTCGGGCAGTGAGGTTGTGTGACCTAGATCGGGGGTGGCAAAGTCCTCCCGCAACCCTGCCACCGTAGACCTCGCCGCAACCCAAATGGCGCAGCGGTTGCGCTCCCCCCCCCCCCTCGGCGTCAGTCGCACCACCCCCCAATGACGGTCGTCTAGGCGACGGTTGTCGACAACTACCTACCCTTCGCTGGTGACTGCTCGCAGAAGAATAAGAAGAAGAAGACAATGAATAGTAGTGAGGGCAAAATTGGAAAAATGAAAAATCAACGAGGGTAATTTGGGAAGATTTACCCTTGGCTCAGCATTCCGAGAATGCTGAAAGCCCAAGGCAACCCCTAATCTGCCTTGGGCTTTCAGCCTTCACAAGGCTAACATTTTGCAAAGGAGCTTTGAAATTTTTTTGCCAAACTCCCCAAAACACACTTACATTTGCCCAAAGACCTTTAGAGTCCAGAGGGCTTTGTAACGTGGTTGCCAAATGCAGCCGGAGTGGTGCCCAAGCAAGAGGGGAGAGAGAGGATGACATCACCCGAGCCCATTCTACCTCACCTCCCCCCTATTTCAAGCATGTGCCAAATCCAAACATTAATAAGTTTGGATATCTAATCTTCACGAGCATTTTTAGCCAAGTAAAGGCTTGGTTGTGAGGAAATTAGGGAAATTGCACTTTATGATTGCTCATTCCCCTCTCTTATTCTCTCATCTCTTTCATTATCTCTCATTCTCTCTCTCCCCCAATCTCTCTCACCACCGGCGTCTCTCTCTCTCTCTCCCCCCCTCCCTCCCCCTCCCTCCCTCATTCTCTCAACCGAGCGCCTCCATTCTCTCACCTTCTCTCATTCGGTTCAACCCCCCAAACCCATTTCTCCCTCTTTCCTCTTGGATCTCACCTTGTTGCGCCATTGTCCACCGTTCGTCACCGTGCCAAGCTGTGTGCTGCCGTCATCATCACCCCACCTTCAGCTGTGAGCCATGCCCTCACCGCCCTCACGCAACCCTTTTAGCTGTGAAGTCTCTCGGGACTCGTGGGCCTGACCTTGGGTTCAGTGGCGACGGCGGACCCCGCAGGCAGTAGATGATCATGCACATGTCTACGCCGCACTAGGTGGATCACTCTTGGGCCTTCTTCATAAGGCCCTTCAGCCTCTTCTCATGGGTGATCCTGCATGCTTTCTTGTTAGTGATAAACTTTAAATTAATTTGTGGCAACCCTTATCTCAGTGTTTGATTTTTTTAGTGTAAATTCCTGCAACGAAATAGAAAATTGAATTGTACAAATTACAGCAAGAATTCTTGCTAGTAGAGAGAAAAGAGAAATTAGAAAAGAAAGAGGGAAAAGAACATTCCTTATCATAACTGACTTAAAAAGATTACCATGTAATTCTCCTTGAAAGATATTATAAAAGCTATTCTATGATATGGCTTCAAAAGATTTATGGCATCGTGTACTTAATAGAAAATAATGAATTGAGGGCTACTTAATTAATTTGAATCTGAAACCACTGAGGGTTCGCCCCAGTGGCCACCCTTCCAATATGGAAGGGGGAGGTGAGGGGTTCAAATCCCCACATTCTCAGGGGAGGATGGGGGTAAGGATGAGTAAGTTTCGAGAGTGGGTTGTGACTCCCACGCCCTGCACGAGGCAGGGCACAAGTTTGCGAGTGAGTGTAGAGTAGGAATAGAGTAGGACTGACCAAAAAAAAAAAATTAATTTGAATCCGTCCCTCTCCCTCCTCCTTAAACAACAGCGTCACTTCTTTCCTTGCTTGTTTCATTTCTTCCCTTTTTCGCGTTGCCTAAGGGAACATCCTCAACGGATGCACAGATTAGGACCACCTTAAGACTCGATCACTCCATGCCTCGATTGGCCTCGCTCCTGATCACCACCACCATGTATCACGACCCGTGTCAAGGCTGCGAAACGTGGCCTGAGGCCCAACTCAGCCACGAAACCGTCCCAAATCAACTCAAAATCACACAGATCCACTCGCACCCAAACAAAACTAATAAGTCCGGCTCTAACCACTCCTAATTGCGCTGAAAAATACTAACTAGATAAAATAGGTGGCAACTTAAACACGGGTGAAGAGCACATTCGGAGCCTGTCCGATGAACTAAACAAGTATATCTCAATTAATTTTTCCTAAATTTGGCTTTTATCATCATCATCATCATGCCATAAATGAGCCTCCATGCACCACGGGCACCTCCAAACAGGTCACCGACCCATCCGATCTCCGAGCTCCATCCAAACTGCAAATTTTGGCAAGAGCTTTGAGCCATAAGTTCATTAGACATTTATCGAAAAGAGTTTGGAATGAAACCATCTTTGGGAGTAATCATGTAAAATAAGATTGACTAACAGACCCAAAAATAAGAAGTATCTTTTAAATTTAGAAAGAGTTAGGTTTAAAAAATCATATATATAATGTAGACTCTCATCGAAATTTCTCATAGAAGTTAAAGCTTGAACGTGCCTTGAGTTTGCTCTGAAATCTAGACGGGCTTGGCTGCAGCAAGAAGATTCTTACTTGACGAAGGAGGATATTGGAAAAGAGGATTCATCTTCTGTTCAAGGTCAGTCATTGGCATGATTTGCACAAGAGCTGGCTTTGTCCGGGATTACTATTGAACTGGATTCGAAGACCATTGCATATACGATTGCGAAAGCAAGTCAAATTTTTGCGAATGCAATACTCCATATTGCTTCTTAATATACACATATCTGGTTATTCATAGCGATTGGGAGATCAAGATCCCACGCCTTTTGTAAAGGCAACAAACCTGCAGACTGGCCAGCGACTCGGGGAATCTCTGGTCAAATACACTGGCCAGAGATGTTAAGGGTTACCCTTTAAAACTATATTACACAGGTTGAGACTTAAGGGTAACCATAGTTAGGACACGCACTTTTGGCTTCCACGTGCTCATCCAAATACGATATCGCAACAGCTGAATGAAGAGCCGCTCCAATGGGTAAAGCCTCTTCGTCGACAAAGAAGTACGGTGAGTGCAGCATGTGATGTGATTTTAGGGTCTCGTTCTGTATTCCCACCAAGAAAATCAAAGAAGCGGTCTTGTCAGCGAAGTAGCTGAAGTCCTCAGATGCCATTGTCACAGGCATAAGCTGTACTTTGCCTTCACCGAGCAGGATCTCTCCAACCCTTTTTGTGTGTTCATATAGGGCTTCGTCATTAACCATTACAGGGTAAAGAGGCACTTCGTCCTCCCCGAAGTCCACCACAGCTTTACATCTGTGAACAGCCGCTTGCATTTCTATGACCTGTAATTGTAACACAAAGTATTTGCAAGAATAAGAAAAGCAACCACCTCGAAAGTAAAAGACTGGCTGATGAATTCGTCGATTTACCTCTTTTATCCTCTTCTGAAGGGATAAGAGACCACTGGAACTCAAACTTCTAAAGGTTCCTGCAAATTTCACAGACTCAGGAATCACATTAGCCGTATGGCCTCCTTCGATGTACCCAACCGTCACCACCTGTCCATTTAAAGTACGGTATTTTGAGTGATGCTAAAGCTAGACCATAACATGCAACTAGAAAAGACACTGGAAAATCCATTGGTCAGATACACATTTCACCAAGGAAGTTCATACACAATGATCTGTCGCATTTGGGCACTAAGGAATAAGAAATTTCATGGAGAGGAGTTTGGCATTCTACAATGATAACTTCAAACGAGATTTAGGCCTTCTGTTTCCCTATTCTGAGAGTACATTGCATGTTTAACAAACAACAAAAAGTATCTTCGGATGACAAGTTTGGCAGGGATATAAAATTGCTGCAGATATCATACTCTTGTATGATTGCAATCATGTGCACATGCATAATCATGTTCCCATCCAACCTCTAGATGGTTAAGATAATGAATAAAATAGACAAGAAGGAAACTACCTTTCCCTCAAGAGGATCGGTCTCTCTTGATACAATTTGCTGAAGACTGAGGATTGCAGATGAAGCTGCAACAATGGGGTCTATATTGTGATGCGGAAGTGCTGCATGCCCCCCTTTCCCATGAATAGTAGCTGAGAACACCCCAGCACCTGCAAGCATCGGGCCAGGCCTGGAAGCTAGGAACCCCGTCGGAACATGAGGCAGAACATGAATGCTGAGGATTCCGTCGAGGTCATTGAGAACTCCATCTTGCAACATGTAATAAGCACCGGAGTAACCTTCTTCTCCAGGCTGGAATACAAGCTTTATGGTTCCCTTAAGAATTTACGACACAATTAAAATGCATCAATTGTCTTGAAGGTGAAAAATGCCAGCCGCTTTAGCGTCTAAGTTTGAGATAGGGGGTGAGATGAGAAGTACCTTGATCTGATTTTCCCTCTCTTTGAGCAATTTAGCTGCTCCGAGGAGCATAGCTACATGGCCATCGTGACCGCAGGCATGCATTTTCCCGTCAATCTTGCTCTTGTGCTCCCACTCCACTAATTCCTTCATGTGATCATCAATGCATATTATAAAGACAGCAAGGAATCGAAACAAGAACAACTCTGCATTCACTCATGATTGACATGAAATTTCAAAACACCCTCCTTCAAAATAATAAATGTTGGCAAATACCCGCCTCTACTCTAGGCTTACCCGTGATTTTTACAGGTAAATCGATCACATTAGCCCCGCGTATAACCGATGGCCCCGTTTCTGCTATCAAACATCACTGCTTAATTACTTTTACTCAAGCACTTACAGTTGACAGGCATTCACTCCTATCAAAGAACAAGCACTTCACCTCCGTTCTCTACATAACCCAAAACCCATTACACTGACAGAAACTTCTTGGGCTTCTGAACAATGTGACGTGAAATCCCACAATCTCAATGTTCTATGTTATTAAAGATTGATCACCTGCAATGGTAGAGCATCCATGTCGGCTCTGGGAGCGAACACGGGCTTCTTTCCGGACCGCATGAAAGCGACGACGCCAGTCTTGGCGACGGGCCACTTGTACTTGATCCCGAGCGAGTCGAGCTCGTCCCTAATGAGTTGGCTCGTCCGGTGTTCTTCGAACCCGAGCTCCGGGTGCTCGTGGATCCTCCTTCTGATGTCCCGCATCCACCGGAAGAACTCCGGGTCCTTGGCCGATTCCAGCAAGTCTTGGGTCAAAGACTTGAGCTCGGGCTCGGATTTGAGCGCCGCAGCACACGACCCACGGACGTGGAAGAGGGTGAGCGATAACAGCAGCAAGTGAGCGAGCCCCATTTGCAAGAAGAATGGCTCTGAAACTCAACAAGATTCGAAGTTTAAAAAAGTGAAAACCGGTTGGGCGATGAAATAGAGGGCGAGGTTGAGGCCAACGTTTTGGTTTGGCAAAGATGCTTGGGAGTGAGTCGGTTTGCTTTGTCTCTTTTTGGAGGAGATTAATACGTAAGAAATTGAAAGGGATGTCGTTCTATAACCAGCGGAATTGCAATTTCGAAGCGGTCGGGAAAGAGACCTGCGCATTGCTCCTCGCAAAGTCTTCATGTTTCTAGAAGGTTTTGCTATTACCAGCCGTCTCTTGTTATGTTTCTAGAAGGTTTTGCTGTTGCCGGCTATCTCTTAAACTAGTCTCACACGAATCTCAGTATTATAAGCCGAGGTGAGGTGGAGCCTCCACCATACATGTGTAGCGCATTCAACTCGACTAGACTAGACCCCACTTCACATGTGACGATGAACTTGCATGGGCATGTGTAGGGGTGAGCAGTTGAAATAAGTTTCTCATTCTTTAAAACCTAAAATCTACTTCGCATACCTTACAATCGGGAATCTACTTTGTTATGGATTCTAGAGTTGGTTCCAAAATTTACTAAAAAAGTAGCTCAGACTAGTAATTTCGAAATTATACACTTACCATCAAATGCATGAGAGTCAGTCAGTTTGCTTTGTCCCTTTTTAGAGGAGACAAGTACATAAGAAATTGAAAAGGATGTCATTCTATAGTATGAGGAATTGTGCTTTCAGAGCTAATAGGAAAGAGACCTGCGCATTGCTCCTCGCAAAGTCTTCATGTTTTTAGAAGGTTTTGTTGCTGCCGGCCATCTCTTAAACAATTCTGGCACGAATCTTAGTATCACAAGCCGAGACGAGGTGGAGCCTCCACCTTACATGTGTCTCACGTTCAACTTGACTAGAGTGGACCTCACTCCACATGTGATGATGAAACTACATGGGCATGTGTAAGGGTGGGCGTTTGGTGCAAGTTCCTCATTTTTTGAAATCTAGAACATACCTTGCATATCTTGTAACTAGAAATCTACCATGTCATAGGTTTTGAGGATGATTCCAAGATCTATTAAAAAAAAAAATGCAGACTAGTGGTTTCAGATTATACAATTATCATCAGATACTATGAAATATCGCTTAAAGACAAAAAAACCAACAAAAATACAAAAAATTGTTCCACATCTGAATATTCATTTTATATGTATTTTTTTTTTAGTATTACTATTAGAGAATGACTCACGGACCATGTGCGTGATAATTGTCATTGTTAATGTCGTGATTCTTTAATGATGATGATGATGATTGTAATTTTTGCTTTCTAGTATTACTGCTAGAGAAAGACTTATGGACCACGTACATTGACAATCGCTGGATCACCGAACTCAACGGATCAATGCTTGTTAAAGATCGAATTAATGGTCAATCAAGTCTGGGCAACATTTCTTTAATAGTGGGAATTTTGGTGGGACCGTTGCTTGTATGCAGTGTCTTGAAAATCAGGCAAATGACCAAAACATGCACGTGTATCGTGTCACACTTGCTTTTCTTCTTTTCTTTTGCATTCACCATGGCTAGAGCTCGACCTCAAACCCAATGCTTTGGGTAGCCGTAGCCGCACAAGTTTTGAGCTAAGTCGCAAGCTCGTGGCAATGGTGGCCCTAGCTTTGAACTCTTGCCCATGGCACGTTGGATTGAGAAACTCGAGAACATGGACGCTCAATATGGAGTCTCTAGCTTCCAGAGCCATGGAGTTCAAACTTGAGCCTAAAGTTGCCAGCTTGAACTCGAACTAGTAGTAGCCATGGTAGCTTGAGCATGAGGTTGTGGCATGAAACCCTATGCGCTAGCGCAACAGAGGCTAATGATTCGCCAAGTATTATGCTTAATTTGGGCTCTTTTAAGTCCATCAATTCATGACTTATTATTGAAGTTTTCAACTTACAAGTCAATTTCAAATATGAAACGCCTCTAATCAATTTGGGATGGGTTAATTAGAAATTCAAGTAAAATATTGGAGGAAATATCTCACTCTTACGCAATCAAAGAAATTAGGATCGGAGATTTAATTATACAAGTTAATCAACTAATATCTTTTTGATACCTAATCATGTTTAAACCTAAGGTTCTTTAGAATTTTAAGGATTTTCTATGGATTTGTGGAGATTAAAAATATTCTTTCGGGCATTTTCAAGCATTTTTGGAAAATGTAATTTTGGATTTTCAAGCATTTGCGGAAAATTTCATTTATTTTTGGGATTTTTCTCATTTTTTCTTATTTTTTTAATGATTTTAAAGAATTTTTTTATACCAAGATAATATATTTTAAAAAAAGAACAACCATGTTGGATTCCCAGGTTGGGGTCGCTTTGGTCGCTAGCCCCTGGCCCGGTTGGGTCTGAAATGCGGGCCTGGCTCTAAACCCTTTTAAAAACTCTACGCCCTTAAACAAGACAAATCCCAGCCCCCATCTTAAGCTGACCCAAATCCGGCCTATCAAAATAAAAAGGGAAAAAGTCATCAAAAAACCTCATAACTTTACACATTTACTTCAAACTTTGTTGTGACATACCCGCATGACACATTATCCAAACTTTTCCTGACACCCAAAAAGCCCAAATATTAATTGTATAATACCAAAAATCCTAAACTTTAATTTTGTAATATCAAAAATCCCAATCTCAGATTTATATTTTAGTGTCATAAAAATTGAGAATTGTCGGTATCGCAAAGGAAAAGTTTGAGATAAATTCGGGATAAAATATATTACATTATATAAGTTTGGAATAAATGTGTCATAGTAAAATTTAAGATATTTTAGTAAATTTTGGGATTTTTTAAGTAAAACTTTAAGGGTTTTTGGACATAATTTAGAGTTTTTTTTTTTATGGCTTTTATCCAAACAAAAACCCTAGCTCCAGTATCCTAAAAAAGGGGGTCAGAACTGACCCGCGATCTAACCCGACTGATCCGGCTCGGCCAGTCTCGACTCGCGCCTACCTCCTGCAGCACATCGCAGCAAGTGGCGTGCTCGCCTTGGCTGAGCTACACGCCCTCCAGCGTTGCCTCAACAGGCCCAAGTAGAAGGTCCAACCTCCACTTGAGTTTCCGTCCTCCGACCGGCGTAAATGCCGCTGGCATCCTCAGCTGCACACAAACAAAAATGGCGGCAGCGAACGAGAGCGGAAAAACCGAACAGTTAACACTTGGATCGCCGACCATCTCGTGAGGACTTTGGCTCAACAAGACGACGCTCGGGCAACTTGATTCCAGCCCAAAATGACGAAAATAAAACCAGATCTCGTTGGGGCATTTCGTCAAACAAGTGGAGCGAGCAGTGGAACAAGAGGTTCTGGGCTCAAATTGGATTGGAACTGACGTCAGGTACCTCGACAGACGAACTGGGACACGCACAGCAACCACACAAGGAACGGCAGGTGACCGGGGCTCGCATGAGCCGGACGGCCACGGTCTCCAATCCAACGCGCCCGGAAAACAGGACAGAAGACAGAGGAAGTAGGGGGAGGGGGTACCGTTTGGCTTGGGGACCATGCGGTGGCGATTCATCCACGCGGTGTTCATCGGACGATCGCTCTTACTCTCCCTATCTCTCCCTCGGGCCCGATCGCCTCCTCTCTCTCCTACTTCAGGCACCTTGGTGTTTTTTAGAGCCGAATGGCCTGTCGTCATTCACATGGGGAAGGCGGGCTTTCTGGTGGCCATAAGTACTGCCGACTACCCGCCATCACATCCCTGGCCGGGCGGCGCTGGCCCGGCTGCTCTGCTCCGCCCCGCCTGCTCTCCCCGCTGTCGCGTTCTTTTCGTCCTCAGTAGCGTGAGGTGGAAGAACGAGTAAGGGACGATCAGGTCGGGCCGGTGGAGATGCAAACAATAATAATACCTAGACGATGTGAAAATCATTTTCTATTAAGGCCAAATCGATTCTTAATTTTTATGCAATTTTATCTTAGTTAAAATATTAGATTTCAATATTAAAATTGTCATATCACGAGATTACGAGGTTATAGGAATGGACGCTCGACAAATCTCCAAGTAGCATGCGTATTGACTTTGTAAAGCACCTGGATAGGTATATGCTTAGCTCAAGGTGAGATTCCAGCTTGATTTCTCTTCATGTCCATCACATTCCCCTACATTAAGACCCACCCGGAATTTGCTCAAAATCATCTTCGTGGAGTCTCATCCTCAAAGAGAAAAATAAGCAATCAAGAAGCTACTCATCCCGTTGGCAAATCAACAAAAGAGCAAATGGCTGTCCAACTCAGTACATTTCTCACATCTAAACCCATGAAGTCACCTTCCTTTAATTTGTCTTCGATCACCAATCCCAGCCAAAGATCTCCCAAGTCCATGTCCTCCAATCTTGGCTCTGGCTCCACCTCCAAGTGAGTTTTCTAACGTTCCACTCTTCCATTCACTCCTGCCTTTTGGATCTATTGAGAGAGTGTGATTTAGCCTTCGATGTTGAATGCGTGCATGTACTGTGCATCTTTTGCGAGAACCGTACATATCTTATGTTATCATTGAGAGAAACTATGCTTTGTGATAGTTCCCTTTTAAGAGGTTGAATTGGGCATCTTCAATTCCTCCATGTTTGTCTATCCAACACATGAAATCCCTTGTGCTCACATTCAAGCTTTCTCTTCTTCTCTCACACCACATTGACTTGAGCGTCGGAGTGCCTATTTATGAATGTAATGTCTTTGTATAGGTATGCAGCATGAAACCATCGTCATTTATGAATGTGATCTCAATTGATTTGACCTCAATTCTGAATTTGATGGGAAAATTACCAAAAAAGTTCTAAACCTATTACAATTATATTAATTCAGTCATAAATTTATTTTTTTGGTCAATTAAGTTTTAAACCTTTTGTAATTGTGTCAATTCCATTCATCTGGACAAGTTTGGCCAGTTGGCACTTAAGGCTTGTTTGTTTGCATTTTGTTTCTATCTCTTGAAACACGATTTTTGTTCTTTTGTTCCAGGTAACAAAAAAAGAACAAAAACGTGTAACAAAAACGTGTTTGTTTACACTTTTGTCTCGGAAATAGAAACAAGAAACATGAAAAACTTGTTTTTTGTTCCCAGGAACACTTCCGAGAAATAATTTTTCTCTTTCCTATTTTTTTTTCTTCTTTTTTCTTTGACCGGTCACCAGCCTAGGCCATGGCTGGCGACCGGCCGTCGAGGGCCAGTGGTCTTGTCAGCCCTTTGCGAGGCTTGGCCTCGCATTGGTTGGGCAAGCTCCAGGCTTGCCCACATCCAGCGAGGCTGAGCTTGCCAAGCCATCGGCAAGGCCTGAGCTCGCCTAGCTAAGGTGAGGCTGAGCCTGGCCCAACTATGATGAGGCTCAGCCTCACTAGGGGCTGGCGAGCCTTGCCATGGCTGGGAGAGGCTGCCGGCCAAAAGAAGAAAAAATAAAAAATAAAAAATAAAAAATAAAATAAAAATATTAAAAAAGTAAAAGAAACAAAAAAATCATACAAGTTTACCAAATGTGTTTCTGTTTTTTTTTTTCTATTTCAAGAACATAAATTTCGAGCAGTTACTAAATGTGTTTTTCTATTCAAAAATTGTTCCCCGGAACAAAAATAGTTTTTTTTTTTAATTCTATTCCCTGGAACAATTTTTGAACCGAAACGTAACCAAATGCGCTCTATTGTCCAACTGATACAAATGTGGATAAGTTTTTAATAATAATTTATTTTTAAAATTTTTTGATTTATTTTATTTTTTCCCTTTTTTCCCTCCATCCTCCTCCTTCGTCTAGTTGGTCATCGGACCAAGGCAATTGTTCAAGGGCTAGGGAGGATCACCGAACTGAGGTGAGCTCTTCTCACTGTCAATGGGTGAGGGTAGGCTTGCCCAACCACTAGCAAGGGAGCTCAACCTCGCCCTTGCCTAGCGACAATGAAGTCGAGCTTGCCCTTGTCCAATAACAATGAGGTAAGCTCACCTTGCCCCTATCAAGGTAGCCTCAGTCCAGTGACCTGCCCTTGCCTCTGGCCAGTTAGCTTGATCTAGTGATTGGCCAAAAGGAGGAGGATGGAGGGGAAAAAAAGAAACAAATAAAAAAAGGAAAAATAAAAGGTAAAATAAAAGATGAAAAATTTCAAAAAGATAAAATAATATTAAAAAACATCCATATTAATGTCGGCTGAATGGTCGATGTCAGCTAACGTTCACATTAATGCCGGCGGCCAAATTTTCTAAGATATGGCCAAAAGAGATGGTTTATATGAATATTGGTTGGAGACGAATTTTCTAAGCTATAGCGAGAAGTGATTTTTTTTTTAATGTTGGTTGGAGCTTTGAGCTTAGCTTTTGTCAACTTTTGAGCTGTAGACTTCGATTCTCCCTTGTCCAACACTCTCCTATTCAGCTTGATCGATCAACAACAATCGACACTGCCATCCCGACACCGCCGTCCCAACACTCCCGCGTACATAAGTTAAAAAACCTCACTTATCGAAGTTAGCTATGGTAAAATAAATAAATAAATAAAACAAAATAATAAAATAACGATAACGATTGTCAAACGTCTTCGTGTAGGCATGCAACACAAAACCATCGTCATTTCTGAATGTGATCTCAACTGATTTGACCTTGATCGTAACATACGAAGTAGCTTCTTTTACAAATATTCTAAGCTATGGTCAGAAGAGATGCTTTCATTTGAATATTGGTTGGAGACGAATTTTCTAAGCTTTAGCCAGAAGAGATGCTTTTATTTGACTATTGGCTGGAGCTTTAAGCTTAGCTTTTGTCAACTTTTGAGCTGTAAACTTCAATTCTCTCCTGCTTACTCTTGACATGGCTTGTTGTCCCTTTCGATTATGGATTTGATTTCTTGTAGTTTTTACTGTTCAAATTTGGAGTCTTCGTTTCTTCCACTCCATTATGTTCTTATATCTTGCATCTGCAAGGTGTGTGATAAAAATTGCTAACAAAAGAACTTGGCAACATTAGAGAGAGGGTGGAAGTGACTATTAGATTTAATTTATATGTGAACTTGTCCAATCAGTCTTAAACTTATTATACAAATGTTGATTCAATTCTAAAATTTTCAATATTATCAACCGAATCCTAAACCTTCCTAAGGAATTCCAATGTAGTCATTCCGATTAATTTTCATAGGAAATTAAAGCAGGGCATTACGTAGGACGGCAGGTGATGACTGAATTATCATGTCAATATTGTATAAAGCTATACTTATCAATGAATATTATTCTGTTGACTTCTATGGAACTTTAACAAAATGAAAGTGGGCAAAAGCTTTTGTGATTGGTGGGATGTGTTTATGAAACTGTAAGCGGTCCCATAGAGATAATGAAAGGATAGGGCTTCATCAGTATAAACAATACTAACATGTGCATTAGATCCGGGGCCAGCACCAACTACCACACTAGCACGGAACTCATGAAACTATGCAAAGATTAGGCAGGCTTTGCAACGTTACGAAGAAATTCATGACTTTATAGCTATCCTAGGAAATCACTCGAGGCAAGGGACAAGCTAAGACACGAGTTATAAGACTATCAATGCCAACTCATAATCATTTGGTTCTTGCAAATATTCAAGGACTTCTTTACATGCAAAGCATCTCCTTGTAAGCCTTTTTGTCTACTGATTGAACTCAATACAATCCGATGAAAAGTGTCAAGTGGAATCGCATAGACTCTCATACGATGAATAGATTCTCAATTCCAAAATGAAAGATAAAACAAAAAAGAAATTGGAGAACTGAATTAGTATGAACAAACTTTCTTATTTTCAGTAGAGTGGGTAGTGCCCTGTTCATTTCTTATGTTAAGTTTAGATTCCCGAGTATCAACATGCCAACTGGCCAAAGGTTTTACAATCCATTTGAATCCTCAATCTACTTCATGATATTTAAGCGCATGGGGCGCACCATTTTGCAATTTGACATTTAACTAGATCCAGCATCCAATTTGTTCCCTGCTTGTAACGAACCATAAGAAATCACTAATTATTCAAATGTTTAATCCAGGGAGAACGTCAAGAAGCCTTCTGTTCCTCGCATGGAGGCACATGTTCAGGTAACCCACTCCATGCCACCCGAAAAGATCGAAATATTCAAATCCATGGAGGATTGGGCCAAGAAGAATGTACTGGTTCACTTGACACCTGTCGAGAATTGTTGGCAACCACAAGACTTTCTGCCGAATGCAGCATCAAATGGATTTGAAGAACAAGTTAGGGAACTTAGGGAGAGAGCTAGGGAAATCCCTGATGACTACTTTGTTGCTTTGGTTGGAAGCATGATAACAGAAGAAGCCCTTCCGACTTATCAGACAATGCTTAATACTTTGGATGGAGTTAGAGACGAGACTGCTTCGAGCCTAACACCTTGGGCCATTTGGGCAAGGGCATGGACTGCAGAGGAGAACAGACATGGTGATCTCCTGAACAAGTACTTGTACCTGTCTGGACGAGTAGACATGAAGCGAATTGAGAAAACGATTCAGTATCTGATCGGGGCAGGGATGGTGAGATCCTACCTCTACTATGACCAACTAATATGCAAGTCCATCAGCACAAAATCACACTCATATGCATGCAAATCTTGAGCATCTAAAAGAGACACTGAATGCACTGGAATCATTTTGGTTAATATGTATAACCATCGCAACTCATAATGTGGATTGTCATGTTCAAATATAAGTTATGCCTCTGCAATTGAACAGTGATTTATGCAGATGACTTTAAACTTCAAGAGTCATTCCCCAAGAATCAGTGGAGACAGACGCCACCAAAATTTAAGGCAACTCCGCTTTTTTTAAGGCTAATTATCTCTATATATTTTTCTCCCAGGATCCTCGAACGGAAAATAGTCCCTACCTCTTCTTCATATACACTTCATTTCAAGAAAGAGCGACGTCTATTTCTCACGGAAACACCGGCAGGCTTGCTAAGGCACATGGGGAAATGAAATTGGCTCAAATTTGTGGTAAGATTGCATCAGATGAGAAGCGTCACGAAGCAGCCTATACAAAAATCATGGAGAAGCTCTTCGAGATCGATCCAGATGGCACTGTCTTGGCACTTGCTGACATGATGAGAAAGAGAATCACCATGCCAGCTCATTTGATGTATGATGGTTGTGATGACAACATTTTCTCCCATTACTCGGCTGTTGTACAGAGGCTCGGTGTTTATACAGCAAAAGACTATGCAGATGTCCTAGAGTTTCTGGTAAGAAGGTGGAAGGTGGAGAATTTGACTGGACTTTCAGCAGAGGGAAGAAGAGCCCAGGATTACGTCTGCGGTTTAGTACCAAAAATTAGAAGGCTGGAGGAGAGAGCTTCAGAAAGGGCCGAGGAAGCACTCACTATTCCCTTCAGCTGGGTTTCTGATAGACAAGTGAAGCTTTAGTGTATAAATTTACCATATGGCGGTTGAAATCAGTTTTTTACAAGCTTGTAGTCACAAGATATTTAGATGACAATAAGAAAATCCCAAGTCGTGTAGGGATATCGCAGTGACATGATTTGTTCAACCTATAGACTCTGTATCTCTGCGTGCTAGAAAAATATTACTACTGGACTGATTTGTGTTAGTTAAAATGGTGCATGCATCATTGCAGTTGCTTATGTTGAAGATTTCCCACTCGTTGAGCCCAAATGTTCTCTGTTGGTTGTACTGGGAGAAATGCCTGAGAGATATGTACTTGATAAACTAATGAGGCTAATGCATACTGGGTTTTGAGAAGAGAATTACGGACCAAGATCACTAGTGAGAAAAGGAGTAATCATCATTTTAGCTATTGCTCTTGTTGAGGTGGCGTATCTCGTACAGAAGCCATAATAAACTTGGAAAAAGTAGTTTTAATAGCTATATTTCTTGCATGTGAGCTATATCACCTCCAACAAAAATGAGTACATATCCACTAGTTGATTTTGTCTCATTTAAATTTGAAATCTAGTTAGTATCATTGTATTCTTTTGATACAATGGGAAATTCACTATATAAAATGTTGTTCTCTCTTTTGCATTGTGTTGCATTTTTTGTCTCAACTATTGTTTGACTATCAAACGTATCACTTTTTTCTTTTTCTTTTTTTAATAAAAGTTAATCTATATGCATTACCATGTTCAACATAATCAATAAATGTGGCTACACGATATAAAGTAACTCAACAACGAACAAAGGTATTTGATTTCAATAGTGCACACAGACTCAATCAAGCACACATATACCGTAATCATCTCTTAAAAAGATCGGGTTTAATCGAACTCAATTTTCGTTGCATGCAATTGAATATGGTAGTGAATTTTTTCAACAACCATCCAAAGTTAGTTTATGCAAACATAGCAATAAATATTAAAGCTTTGAATATCTTGGATGCCAAATCATCTTAGGGGCAAAAATGAATCATATAATGGCGAATTGATGGAAATTTTTGTTATATATTTGGATTAATACTATAAAAAGCCTTATTACATTTGTGACAAATTTATCAAAAATTAACCTTTTAACTACTGAAAATCTCAAACCGGTATGCTCGTAATAAATTTATCTTCCGTTAATATATGTTAAATTTTAATATCAAATTGCTAAGTTGAATAATACGTAATGATTGACTAGTATACCAATTTGGAGGTAAAGACTCCCCTTGTCATAGATGTATTAATTTGTGATTTTTCGTTGTATTAATCCAATTTAATAGAAACTAATGGATGGTAAATTTCTCACAAATATACATACCGGTTTAGATTTTTTATGATCAAAAAATTAGTTTCAACTAAATTTGTCAAAAGTGCACCGATTTGGAGTTTTTGGTAATCAAAAAACTATTTTTAGATAAATTTTTACAGATATACTATATTGAGATTTTTTATGGTATTAACCCTATTTCTTTTGACATCTAACATGGACACATCACAAGAAAAACTGATTTTCATAAATTTTTTTGACAAATTACAAATGATGAAGAACTAAAAGATTAACTAATCTCGATTTCCTATTTCTTCACTTAAACGACCAGTGATTCAGAAAAAGAACATAGCACAGAGAGAAGAAAAGGAACACGTGTAAATGCTCAGAAGGTTGAAGAATGGGGGATGTCAGAGACTTTCGGATTTATTTTTCAGTAAGCTAATTCATGAGATGAATATGCCAGATTATCCATCAAACTCAATGGCCACATAAACTTGAGAACTTACCTTTTTAATCCCAAAAAATAAAAATTAAATATGAACCCTTTTTCTTTATATTTCTTTTTCCAAATTCCGCTTCTTTCTCTTTCTAAATGGGCACACAGAATCCCAATGCGGTTTAAAGATTTCACTAAATAGGTAATTGAAAAATTTGTAAGCATCTCCATAAAAGAGTATGGAAGTACAAATTCATAACATATGGTTGATTTGATCGCTTATATTCAAAGAGAACACACAATAAGATTTCACAAGAAACTCAATTGCAAGACTTTGAATTTTAAACTTTGAATGAAAGAATCACAAACTAACAGACACTTTAGATGCCATAATAATAATCGGAAAAGCTTGACCCCATTCATTAACAGCAGACTTTACTAATTACTGCATGGTATATACATAAGCTTAAAAACAGCATCTGGCAATTGCCCTTTGGTAACCAATTTTTATTGCTTGAAATTCAGTATTTGAGATTAACATGTGATGCCTTGAGAATTTTTAATAGCCCATTAAAATTGCCATTTCATGCTTTGTTAAATTTTGGAGAGTTATCAGTCCAAAGAAAAAAAGATAATCCACCATAATTTTATCTAACATATCTTCTTATAACAATGTGGGATTGCTCTTATAGCTATCATCCTCTTCTGACTAGATACAAAATTTGGGTCGTGGTAGTTTAATGACTCGTCCGGATTTTTTTTGTTGGGAATTTCAGTCTCTGGGAATTTCCATTACTCATCTATAGACAGTGAAGCTTTTTTTTTTTTTTTTGATAGATAGGTGAAGACCAAATAATTAAGAAGCTAACATTATATGTCCTAATCATATTTTATTCCAATATCATCTTCTATTTGTCCGTAGTAATTACGAAATTAGATGTATTGCCATTATAAAACATAAATTACACATTCACCATTAGAATGTTGGAATACGGTAGAATTCAGCTATAAAGCTAATATATTATACGTAGGTAATGAACTTAATAGTAATCCAAAAAGCTATGGCTCTAGAATAAAATGAGAGAAAGAAAATATGTCCTGCCGCACTCAATTTTTGTGTTAATTTGTGCTACACGAAATAGATTGAATGGTGTCTTTATTGGATGAGATCATTGTAGATAGTATATGAACTAGGGGTGTCATTGAGGTGGCTTAATAAGCCACTTGTGGAAGCTCCTAAGAACTCAATCAGCTACAAACCGCTTTTGTCTGGACGTTTAAGTTGTTAGGAAATAAGTTAACAATGTATTTATTAGCATATAACTTAATACTCGTCCTCGCATCCGGGCCGGTCTGACATGGGCAAAACAGGTTGTGAATAGAGTCACTTTAACTGAATAATAATTGTATCGGAAAACATGCATAATAACTGTAAAAGAAGATTGAGAAATGGAGCGTCAAGATTTGAATTTTGACATAGTTATGACGCCGTACTTTTTCCAAATGTTTAAATTGATAAGACAGGGCCAACATCGTGCAATGTCGGACACATTTTTAGCCACTAAAACCGAATTACACAGTTAAATAAAGTTTGACTATATAGTGTATAATGATGGGCTTATTAACCTTGAACTTTCAAGTGCGGGTGGTGTGAAGTAGTTACAACTCATCTCATAACAAGTCCGACATCCAAAATCCATGAGATCCACTTGGGTTACGTTTGGTCGTTCGAACTTATAACCTGGATAGGACTAAATAGGATATGATATGAAATCCTGGGATTTTTTATATTCTATCAATTATTTGGTGAATCATAGTATTAAAGTCAAATATATTCATCATATCATGTACATTTTTTTTTATATAAATGGCATATCCTTATAAATGCACCTAAATGTTCTTAAATGAAGATGGTGAAATTCTCTCATAACACTATTCCTTAATTTATTTTTACTTTATTTTTCCTCTTTTTTTATATTATTTTCTTTATTATTTCTTTTTTCCTCTTTCATCATTCTTTAATAAAAAAATTTCAAATAGTAAATTGTACTAACATACCTAAATTTCTATTTTTTTAATTTTTAATTTTGTAAATTAGAATTCAAATTATATTTATATTGAAACATAATTTCAATTTTGTTAATTTAATAAGTTTGTTTTTTGAGAAAATTAACTTTCTTATTATGGACATTAGAAATCCTATCCACCTTTACTCCACCTCACCTATAGGATAATTTTATCCTGCCTATATCCCCCTTATATCTGACTTTATTTTATCCTGAGCAAGCACCAAACGTAGGATATGAATCATATCCTATCCAGAATTTTATCCTGATTGTCAAATGTAGCCTTGGAGTTGCTACCGTTAATTTTCCCTTCTTGTCGTTCACCCTATCAAGAAATTTTATGTATTATTGTATCTCATGCATTAACATGATAACTGCCTATTAAAGTCCATCGACTCCTTTGGAAATGCACAATGGATGCAATTTTTGGAGCCTCTCCTTTGTTCACTCGAAGCTTTGTAGGCTTGGTCTGCAGGGACCGACCCTTTTATAATACTTTTTGGATGATGATAAATGTCAATCAAGGCGCAAACAATTCAAGAGTAGGCATGACACCGTTACGCCCCCTTGTAATTTTCAGCATAAGTCATATAAACGCAAAAACAAGGAAACATGACTAACTAAAGAGACATGCTTGAAATACCAAAGAAAAAAGAAAGACAATCAAATTGAGCCATCTTTCAATTAGAGAGAAATAAATCTACAGGAAAGATGAGCGAAACCACTTTAGTGACTAGAGCGACAAATGCTAACTTTACTAGGGCCGGCGCTAGTTTGTCAATCGAAACATAATATACAAAATATATTTTTCGAATCAAAATAACTAATTATAATCAAAGAAAAAAAAGATAATAATAATAACAACAACAACAACAGCAATCATAATTGTCATTGTTGATGCCATGATTCTTTATAAATAGTTATTAAGAGTTAGTGTGTTTATATAAACGCTTCAAGATATTAGTCATGCATACCCAGTATAAAAATTTAGTGTATATAAATATTTTTAAGTATTACCGTTAGAGAATGACTCATGGACCATATACATTCACAATCATTGAACTGTGGAACTCAACCGATCAATGCTCGTAAGAGATCCAATGACTGGTCAATCAAGTCCCAGCAACATTTCTTTAATTGTTGGGACTTTGGAGGGACCGTTGCGCACACGCAATGTCTCAAAATCAGGCAAATGACCATGATCATGCACGTGTATTGTGTAATACTTACTTTTCCTCTTTCCTTTCGCATCTGCCATGCCTAGAACTTGCCCAAGCCCAAGGCTTATGGCTGCTTTGGCCATG
Source organism: Eucalyptus camaldulensis (assembly GCA_019915185.1). Taxonomy (NCBI): domain Eukaryota; kingdom Viridiplantae; phylum Streptophyta; class Magnoliopsida; order Myrtales; family Myrtaceae; genus Eucalyptus; species Eucalyptus camaldulensis. The sequence continues at coordinate 21,637,160 of JAHSVA010000005.1, forward strand.
GAGCTTGACCTCGAACCCAAAGCTTTGGGTGTCAATAGCCACTCGAGTTCCGAGCTCGGCCTCGAGCTTGTGGCAACGACCACATGAACTTCAAGCTTGTGGGCATGATGACATGAGCTTTGAACTCCCATTTTTGGCAGCTCGATTTAGACACTCGAGAACACAAATGCTCCATATGGAGTCTCTAACTTTCTTGGACATGAAGTTTGAGCTTGAGCCTAAAGTTTCTAGCTTGAACTTGAGCTAGCAGCAGCCATGGCGACTTGAGCTTGAGGTTGTGACCATGGTTGCTATATCACAAGCTTACAGCCATGGCCACCTAAACTTTGATATCTTGCCGCCATGACGTCACTTGAGCTAAGCTCGTGGAAGCCATGGCCATTGGAGTTTCAGGTGTGTTGGCTATGGATGCTCCATGGGAAAAAGTAACGGAGAGTATGAGGAAAAAGCAAGTGAGAGAGAGAGAGAGGGGAAAAAGTAATAGATAGAGCGGAGAGAGAAGTAAGGAGAGAGGAAGATTTTTGGAAGGTGAGCTTGATGTGACACGTGTCGCCCAATAATAGACCAATATTTAGCCGAGCCAATATTTTTTCAGCAGCGTGAATGAATGCGCAAGTAACACGTGTATTGACTTTATAAAGGCCCTTGATTGGTATGATTAGCTCAAGGTGAGATTACGGCTTGATCACACTTCATGTCCATCCTATTCTCCCATATGAAGAGCCCCTAGAATTTGCTTGAAATCATCTGTGGAGTCTCTTCCTCAGAGAAAATCAAGCCAATTAAAGAGCTACTTATCACATTGACACATCAATAAAAGAGCAAATGGCTGTTCAATTTAGTACATTTCTCACTTCTAAACCCATGAATTCACTTTCCTTCGACTTGTCTTCAATCGCCAATCCTAGCCACAGATCTCCCAAGTCCATGTCCTCCAATCTTGGCTCTGGCTCACCTCCAAGTAAGATTTTCAACATTCCCCTTTTCCATTCACTCTTGCTTTTTGGAGCTAATGAGTGTGATTTAGTCTATGACGTTGAATGCATGCGTGTACTATGTACCTTTTGCAAAAACTGTACATATGCTGTGTCAGTGTTGAGAGAAACTATACTTTGGGATAGTTCCCTTTTAAGAGGTTGAATTGGGCATCTTCAATTCACCACCTTGAAGGTTCGATATTATCATCCGTGTTCGTCTAGCCAACACATGAAGTCCCTCACACTTACACGTGAGTTCTCTTTTCTTCTCTCATGCTACACGAATTTGAGCATTAGAGTGATTTTTATTTTTTTATTTTTTGGTTGGGGGAGAGGGGATTACCAAGTATCTTTAGTTAGTGATAAAAATTGCTAACATAAGAACTACCGAATGGCAACATTAGATGGAGGCTGGAAGTGGCCATTGGACTTAATTTATAGGGGAACTTGTTCGATCAGTCATAAAGATATTGTACAAATATTAATTTAGTCCTAGACGTCGGCCCATCAAAATTTACCGGATGGATTGAATTTATGTAATTGCAAAGGATTTAGGATTGAATTAACCAAAGACAAGTTTACGACTAATTTAGTATAATTGCAAGAGGTTTAAATTTTTGTTTATAATTCTCTCCTATTTAGGGGCCCTCCCTAGCCCCTCCTCACCCATATTCTCTTTGGGGTCACGAGTGAAGTTGACATAGACCTTCTAAAGAGACTTTTTAAGAGCATAGGTCACCATTTGATTGGACTTAAGCAAGTCATTAAAAGGTTTCATCTCGATTCTCATTTGGATTTTGAGAAGACGAGAATGTAAAACAACTAGAGGGCATTCTCTCCTTTTGAGGAAGACAAATGTACGAAAAGAATCGAGAGTACAAGGTATGCGGGTAATAGCAATTACAGTTTTCATTTAACACACCAATCATTTACTATTTCCATTATTATCCTATTTTGTCTCTTCCTTACACACTAATGGAAATTGGGCACGTCTAGTATGCCAACGTGAAGAATAAGAAGGCACCTCAAAGTGCGACACGTTTCGCCTATTGAGCCTAATTCTCATACCAATTTTTTTTTTAATTGCGTGGCCTCCTTTTCTCCTTAGCTCTCTATCTCTCTCTCCTACACTTTCTCTCTCTTCGTGCCTATTCACCTCTCTCTCTCTCTCTCTCTCTCTCTCTCTCTCTCTCTCTCTCTCTCTCTCTCTCTCTATTCCCTCTCTCCCATCAACGAGCCACCATGCCCGATCGACAAACCCTCACGCCGCCCCTCTGGCTCCGGCTCCAGCTCCCAACCTCGGCCCCGGGCCCGGCTCACTCGACCAACGAACCCTGTGCACACGCTCTCTCTCTCTCTCTCTCTCCCCGCCCGTCTCTGGCCCCCCTCTCTCCCTTTGACGACCCACCAAGCTCGCATCCAATCAACAAGGTGCCACGCCACCCCTCTAGCTCATCCGTTGCCTCTACCACTGCTAAATTGTTGCCCCCCCCCAACTCTCTCTCTCTCTCTCTCTCTCTCTCTCTCTCTCTCTCTCTATCCCTCCCTCCCTCCCTTTTAGTCACGACCGAGCCCTAATCGGGCGGCCTCTGCCTTCACCGTCGCCAAATCTCGATGAATTCAAGGGGTTTACAGTGACAACGCCATCCCTTTGCCTCAACCTCTGTCTCCACCTTGACCGAGCCTCAGTCTAGCCTAAGGACCTTAAACAAAGGCCGTGGTTATCGGAGCCCCCATTCCACGTAAATAAAACGGAAATGTTAACTGCGGGGGGATTTGTAATCAAATTTGGAAACACCCCCGGCCTGATTCTAGCTCTGCTGCACTGGCCTCTCGACGACTGCCAGTTTAGTATCTTTGAAATTGTTGGAATTCAAATCGACGGAAGACGATTTATCAGATTCCGATGCGCAAACAGCAAATAGCCCCGGAACGAACGTTGAATTGTTGATGAAACACGAACAACACTTCCTCACTTTAGTCTGGATGCAATCACAAGGAAACACCCGATTTCCATAGCGTAAATACCGATTGTTCTTACAAAACTGAAATTGGAATGCCCTCTTCTTCTTTGATGGAAATGGAGAGAAATCTGGTGCGTATGTTTGCCAACGAGTCCAACGGTTGTTTTCGGGAGGCTTTTATACATCTACATCCGTACCCCTCCATTAGTGTCTTTCCACCGTAACAAATCAAGACGAAACGGTGCATTCCAATCGTACCCCATCATGGACGTACCAGCTAAAGTACTACATCTCCCACTTGGACATGATGGGCTTAATAGCACCCTATCAAAAATATAAGACATTCAACATTCATCAACTTTACAAAATAATTCATACTGGCAAATAAGCTGTGCGACCAGTGAGTACATCTGCACTTAGGAGCTCAAATTATGCACTTGTTAGGGATGACATAATGGCTACAACCCTAAAAGAAATAAACAATTGATGTCTCACAGTGCCCCAGACATATTTTGTTGCATCAATTCAAGTATATCTATCCCTTAAAGGCTATACTTGATTATTCTAAAAAACACCATGTATTAACAATTACATCCGCAACCACATAAGGCGATATAATTGATTGACCAGTAAATACATGTGATAAATGTAAAACAACAATAGTCTTCCTTCGCACTCATGTCTCTCTTAATTTCTGAACAACTGCTTTCCTAGAGATGTCCCATAGGCCATATCTATTCATGACCGCTCGTAACATGCTAAAGTAGCAACATTGATCTTTCATTTCGAGAACATAGTCAGAAGTAACATAAGGCACATAATAAGGTAAATTACAAATTACCTCAAAGGCTCACACGATGAGTAAATAGGGATAATTTTACTCACCTTTCCTTATCAGTCGAACAATGCACATGTAGTATGAATTACATGCAATAGTGGATTTCTCTTTCTATAAAAGTGTATGTCATTTACTAAATATATCTACTATATAGATCTTAGCCTAAACATAGTCACGTGCTTCTCACGTACTCATGTTTAGCCCGAGTGCTATATTAGCTCGCTTTCTATAGCACCCAATTAAGTACTCGCATCCAGCATCTTTCAGGCATACATGATTATGAGACTATCATGTTCGGTCTTATTATAAACAAATCATAGACCTCATCTTGACTCCAATCAAGGCAACATAATTTATGTACCAAACTTGCTCTTCAGCATTTATTTGTACATAACGTCTCATCTCAACGTATTAAGTACAGCACTTGAGGCAATTGCTCGTGTGAGTGAGCCAATCATTGCCTGCTAACATACTTTTTAATAATATATGTGTGTTTGTGCTAGTCTCATAGTGAATTTGTACTTATTGATAAAATATCAAATCACTAATAAACAAACAAGTACAAGACATCTGTCTATAAATACATAAACCAAAGATCCTTTACAATAACAGATATCACATTCTACGCAATACTAGTGACATCCTATGGGTCAAAATATGTCTTTAGGAATGGCCTTCGTAAATGGATCAGCAACCATTCTATTGGTTGAAATGTATTGTAGGATCACTTCTTCTGCGCTATAATATCTCTGATGAAATTATTCTTTATGTCAATGTGCTTTTTCCTTCCATGATACTTGGGATGCTTCACATAGGCAATGGCTGCTTGACTATCGTAATAAACTGTCACCGGTCTTGGAACTTCAGTGATAGTGGCTAAATTTTCCAAGAAACGTTTTAGCCATACTGCTTCTTGCACTGTGGAAGAACATGCAATAAATTCTTCCTCTATCGTAGACAAGGCCGTGCATGTCTGTTTCTTGCTATTTCAAGAAATCGCACCTCCATTGAGCAAGAACGCATTTCCAGAAGTCGATTTACGCTCATCCAAGTCTTCACCCCAATCGGCATTTGAATAACCCAATAGGCATAATCATTCCCTTGATAACAAAGTCGATAGTCCATAGTGCCCTTCAAGTATCGGAAGATCCTCTTCACTGCTTTCCAGTGTGCTTGACCAAGATTTGATTAATATTGGCTCACCAATCTCACGGCATAACATATGTCGGGTCGAGTACACATCATAGCATACATCAAACTTCTAACTACACTAGAGTAAGGAACAGTTTCCATCACATTGATTTATTCTGAAATCTTAGGACACATCTCAGTACTTAGGCCTTCACCTTGCATGACAATGGTATCAATGAGATTACAATGTTGCATATTGAAACGCTTAAGAATCTTTATAATATAAGACTCTTGTGATAAAGTAAGGAGTTTCCTTGATCGATCTCTTTCGATCTTAACTCCTAATATATAAGCAGCTTTTCCCATGTCATTCATCTCAAAATTGGAGGACCACCATTCTTTTATGATGATAACCAAAACCTTGTCATTTTTAGCCAATAGAATATCATCCACATAAAGTGATAAAATCACAAATTTATCTTCGACCCGCTTGACATATACATAGTGATCTTCCTCGATCATCGTAAAACCAAAAGTGGTTATGGCTCAATGAAAATGAAGATACCATGGTCTAGATGGTTGATTAAGGTCATATATTGAGCGATGAAGCTTGCAAACTTTATGCTCTTGACCTTTAGCTATGAAACCTATCGATTGTTTCATATAGATTTCCCCATCTAGTTCTCCATTGAGAAATGCCGTCTTTACATCCATTTGATGTAATTTAAGGTCCAAATATGCAACGATGGCTAGAATAAGACGTATTGAGGTGAACCTTACAACTGGTGAAAAGGTTTCCTCATACTCTATACCCTCTTGTTGAGTATAACATTTCACCACAAGGCAAGCCTTATACTTTTCAATGGATCCATCCGCCCTTCGCTTAATCTTAAAGACCCATTTGTTTCCAATGGCCTTACGATTGGGTGATAGATTAACCAAGTCCCAAACATGGTTTGCCCTCATTGACTCCATCTCATCTTCCAAAAATTTTCACCATTATTCCTTATCAAAGGATGAGAGAGCCTCTTGAACAGTTTTAGGCTTAGTATCGTCATTTTGAGCAATCATAAATGCTTCCCCTTCAATCTCAAAACGACGACGCGGAATACTTTTACGATTACTTTTACACAATTGAATTTCTCTTGAATTCAATTCGTTAGGCGATACAACACTCTCATTAGGTCTTGCATGTTGAGATGAATTTTCATTTCCCTTTATAACATCAGTGGGTGTGTTATCAGGATCTTCCATCTCATATAATTGGAAATTATTATCAATCTCATCTCTACTAAGAAAATAGTTCTCCAAGAACGTGACATCTCGTGACTCCATTCGGTCATACTTCCATCAGTTCGTTCACCTATGAACACGTACCTTTGGAGTGTTTAGGATATCTTATAAAGATACATTTCTTCCCTCTAGAACCTAATTTGCCATATTTATGGGAAAAATCATGAACATAAGTTGCACATCCCCATGGACATAATTCATAAGGGGTGGAAGTGACCGATTTTGAGAGCACTCGGTTAAGTATATAGGCAGCAGTCAATAACACATCTCCCCAATATGAGATAGGTAAATTTGCTTGCGTCATCATAGACCTAACCATTTCCAATAGGGTTCTATTCCTTCTCTCAGCTACCCCATTTTGTTGTGGAGTACCGGGAATAATCAATTGTTATACAATTCCCTTTTCATCACAAAGAGTCTTGAATTGCTCCGATAGATACTCACGTCCACGATCGGTTCTCAATGCCTTTATTGTTTTGTTCAACTGATTCTCTACCATCGCTATATATCGTCTAAAGCAGTCTAATGTTTCTGACTTATGGGAAATCAGAAAGATATTACCGAAACATGTGAAATCATCTATGAAAGTGCTGGAATATGAGGCTCCATGCCTCGCCCTCACATTCAAAGGACCACAAATGTCAAAATGTATGAGATGCAATGGAAATTCAGCTTTAGCCCATTTACCGAATGGTTTTCTAGTTGCTTTTCCCGCTAGACAATGTTTACATACAGATAGACTAACATTAGTGAGTGACCCTAAAAGGCTTTCTCTAGCAAATCTTTGCATTCTTTGCAATCCAATGTGACCTAATCTAGCATGTCAAGTACTTGCATCATTCTCAATGTTATTAGAAGATGCAATTAAAGAAAAACAACCATCAACATTAATACTGTACTGATCATAGTCAATGTTTAACACCATAAAACCATTCGATACATGACCTGAACCATAATAAATTGTTCCATACAAAATGTCAACACAATCACTGTGGAAATTCAATACATAACATAAGCTAAGAAGAACAATTATAGATACCAAGTTTTGTCGAATATATGGAGCATAAAGAACATCATGCAAGAATAGGTTTCGACCACCACGTAAGATTAATTTACATGTACTGATTCCCTTTACTTCAACTCCTGAGTTATTCCCAATATATATCCATCTTCTTCCAAGTGGTATTTGATAATACTCCATAAATGCTTCTCGGTCTCTAACAACATGATCTGTTGCTTCTGAATCTACAATCCACATTGGATGAGATTCAGCAAGTATTATAGTACTAGAAACAAAAGCATTACTCAAAGTAATGGAGTAATAGGATACCTTTTTCAGCTCAGTGCATTCATGAGCAAAGTGACCTATCTTGCTACAATCGTGGCACTCCATCTTGGCCTTGTCCTTCTTCTCACCACGCTTCTTGCGTTGGAAGGTCTTAGCCCTCTCGGGTGCCTGATCAGTCCTCTTCCCTTTATTGTTGAACTCAAGATTCCTCTTGCGCTTGAAGCCCGAAGCTTTGCACGAACTTGATTCAGCAACATAAGTATGGGTAGAGGACTCGCAACCTCTAGGTGCTCATCCTCTAATTCCAAATGACGTCCAATATCATCAGAAGTGACAATAATCTCATTATGCATCATATTGATCTTCATATGCTCCAAATTGTCAGGAAAAGACCTTATAATAGCCTGAACTTGTTGTTCATTAGTAAGGGAGTGACCTGCCGACTTCAACTCATGGATCATGTTTGACATCTCCTAAAGATGCTGCCTCATCGTTACATTTTGGTGCTTTCGGAATGTGTCAAACTTGACTGTGAATCTCCCCAGCTTAGTAGCAGATGTACCCCTAAACTTATCTTTCAAGGCAATCTACATAGCTTGAGCTTAATCATAACTCTCAAACTCACACATGAGATCATCTTGCATACAGCTCAACAACGTGATGCAAGCAATGCTATTTTTCTTTTTCCAAGCTTGATAAGCTTTTAGATCTCTCTTGTGTTGAGTTGAAGTTCCATGCTCAGGTTCATCCATGGTATGGTTGAGGGTTTCCAAAATTTCTTACTCCTCAAGGATGTACTAAACCTTTCGATGCCAAATATCATAATTGTCACTGTTCAGCTTCTCATCATTATTGAGGTCAGCCACAATGGTCTTGGATGCGGAAGTCATAATCAGTTGCTATATCACATTGACATAATAAATGCATAATCAATACTAGCACACTTTACAGAGTAACACACACATTTAATTTGCAGTAAAGACAAACTAAATTAATGATAATTCAACAAAAGACACAAAAGCAAAAGTTCACTATATTCCCAATCAACTTCTGTGTACAATTGTTCTATTATCATTAATTAGTTTAATTTGCACAAATTTTAAGTTTTCGGTGACAACTCCCTCGAATTCTACCAATCTACGAACTCTCACTAGGAAAAATAATTAAATGATCTTATGTAATTTCTACATTTTTCCTTAACACAAAAACATAATATGATAATAACCAACATATAAACAACAATCATGCTTTAACCATAATCAAAATTGCAATTCAACATGTAATGGATTTCCTACCATTATTCTAATTTTCTAGCAACTAGAAAATTGCAAATATTTTAAACTATATGTATTATATTGACAAACCAAGCTCCACACAGCATATATGACATCATTTGCATACAAGCTAGCTACTGTATTTCCCAAACCACAAGAAAATACAAGCTACAAATGAATAAACTATGCATTAAACCCAAAAAAATACGCGTACATAGGGTTTCCTACGCATTTTCATACATTTATAAAATTTAAAATAAAAAATAATTATACCATAGTATAGAGCACATCCATACGAACCCAACGCCTCTGACCACACTCCAATCAGAGCTTGCACGTGCCCCCACGCCGCCTAAGTGCGCGGCACATGTGGCGCACACACGAGCGAGCCAAACAGCTCCTGGCCGATCCGACCGATCCAATCGGTCCAACCAGTCCAACCGGTTTCACTGCTAGATCAGTTGACCGGTCTGACTGTTGAGCGGTCAACGGTCGGGTCGGGTCAGGTCAACTGGATCAAATCTCGGGTCGGGTGGGGTCGGGTCGGGTCGACCGGGTCGGATCTTAGGTCCGTTCAAGTCATGAGTCGAGTCGAGTCGAGTCAGGTCGCCGGCTGGCCAATTGCTGCCGATGCTGACATCTTCGATGACGTCATCTAAGCGGTTACCAATCGTTGAATAACGTCATCGATGATGTCATCCGTGACATCATCAAGCGTCGCATCGCTCCGCGCGACGCCCGCATGCCGTGCACGTGTCGGTTCGCTGACTTGCACGTGTTGCACGCTGACTTGCATGTGTTGCACATGCGCTGGCGTCCCCAGCGCTTCAAGTGTGAGGCCCAAGCGCATTGGCTTCTGGCCGCGCATGTAGGCACGTCTAACCTCCTTCGATCGCACTCAAACCACTGTCGAACTCGTCTCGACTAGTACTTTCATCCTGTATATTCAAAAGTTGATTTTGGCCAAAAAAATATTTCAAAAATTGGCCAAAATCGCATGGATGCTCACGACCTCGAACCCATTTTTCACTTTGGTTCGATTTTTCAACGATTCACATATATTTCAATTAATAAACATCCAACCAATGTAGATATCATACTCTTGATCTCAATATCAAATGGTGTACTAGAAAATTCAATGAAAAACAAGGCAAAAACCACGACTGGGCTCTGATACCAATATTGGAATTCAAGTCGGCAGAATACAACTTACCGGATTCCGATGCGCAAACAGTAAATAGCCCCGGAACGAACATTGAATTGCTGATGAAACACAAACAACACTTCCTCACTTTAGTCTGGATGCAATCACAAGGAAAACATCCGATTTCCACAGCGTAATGCCGATTGTTCTTGCAAAACTAAAATTGGAATGCCTTCTTCTTCTTTGATGGAAATGGAGAGAAATTTGGTGCGTATGTTTGCCAACCAGTCCAATCGCACCCCATCATGGACGTACCAGTTAAAGTACTACAGAAATGATGGCAGCTGTTTGGTCTAACCACGTGGCCTTTGCCTCCTCCTCCACCTTGAAAGGTCCCTCTAAGTCACAATTGAGCCCTAGCCACGTGACCTTTGCCTCCGCTATCGTCGAATCGTGACGAATCCATAACCTTACACTGACGACACCCCCTAATTGCCTCCGTCTCCGCCTCGACAGAGTATGTGATTTTAGCAAATCCTCCTTTTTGCTAAGAGTATGTGATTTCCGCAATGATAGATTTGTTTCAAGTGCTGTTTGGATTTTTTTTGTTATGCATTTGCCAATTGAAGGAAGTATAGCCATAATTTGAATGAAATTTTGCAAAATGTTTTAGCTAGTTGAAGTTCTAAACTCTTTGCAAAATTTTACACAAGTGTAAAATCCCCCCCCCCCCAAATTGAACATCTAGAAAAAAAAAATCCATTTTACGTGGCGGAGCTATTGGAGTGACCAATTCTTCATAGAATATCAACTTGCCATGTCTTAGGCAAAGTGTAATTTAATTACATATGTTGCGGAAGTGAGGGTATACATGTGGACTTTAATTACTTTAAAACTATATTTTGTAGCAGAATTATAATTGCAATATCTAACTGCTTTGATTGGTAATGGAAATACTTTCACATTTTTTAGTGAATGTCATAAAGCTTGCTGATTATCTTGATGCGACAATATTGTTCTTTCATTACAGTTCATAGTCTATGAGAAGCATAACTTATCCATACCTTCCAATTGGTTGCCTAGCATTATATACGAAGGGTGCCAGTGGCACAAAATGATGGTTTTATTTTATAGGATAGATGGTAGCAAAGAAAATAGGAAAATTTTGACTTGTGACCTCATGCAGGATGTTCGCTCGTCGTCCACCAGAGTTGTGTTGGGATTGTACCGTGCTACAAGGGATGTTATTCTTCTTTACGAGGCTATTATTCTTGTCAAGGTAGGTGATATGACCAGCACATGCGTAGATATGGCATTAACATGTGATGTCATTGTATATATACTAGAGTATGATTTGATGTCTGCACTAGAAAATTTTCTTGGCTAATGATATAGAATGGTCAAGATTGCTGCTTTTCCCCCATTCTTAGAGTGAGTAATAATTTGTATTGTAATTAGATATGAGGGTACAAATGAAAAACTCAACAGTATCCTCCACGTTACTACATACGTCTCTATATGTGATGTGTTGTTGATTGTCTCTTTTGGGTTATAAAACAAGAATGGCAGCTTGATGGCATCAATCGAGTTGTTGTTCTCATGCACAATGACTTCCCTTATCTTGCTCAGGAAATACTTGGCATTTCATTGCAGGTAGTCATGCATGAATCTGTTGGTGTCTAAGAGAAGTTTGAAAATTTGAGGCCTAGTGTGGTTTCCTTCTTTCTATGAATATCAACAAACTGCTTTAGAATTTCTTGAAGAAGATCTTCTAACAAGATTGTACACATTAAATGTGATGTTCTAGTACCTGCCTGACTTCCCGAATACCATCAAGGAGCATGCTGTTTATGTTCATTTGGCACCAAGATTACCTTTGAAGGTAAAAAAAAATGTTGCAAAGACAAATTCAACTTGTAATTTTCAATTTAAAAGAGGTAAGGCTTTCTATATGGATGCATCTCAGTTGCTTGTGACAGGGTGAGATCCTAGAAGTTGTCTACGTCTGTTTTCTGGAAGTAATTTTACTTTTCACTCTTTGCTTATTGATTATTATCAGTCCTTAGATAGTGCAAATAGATTATAGAATAGCCATCAAATATAGCATTTTTGCCGTCAAGATTCCAACTACCATATTAGAAGTTGAGATTGACCATGCTTCCCTGCTTGAAGATCTAAAAAAGTTTAGGGAGATCATGTCAACCAAAAAAGTAAGCGTCTTAGGATGTTTTGTGCATTTGGTTGCAAACGAATTGTTAGACAATGCAATCATTTTTCCACATTCCCGTCAATTCGCTCTCGTAGCACTTCTTCCCCTCTTGGGTTATTTCCACACTTCCACTAATTCGGAAACCCTTGTTTTGCAGTTTGAGAGTTATGTGAAAATATTACCTTGTGTTAGTCATGGATGGAGCGTGAGGTGCACCGACAACAATGAATTTGCTGTCAAGAGTGCCGAAGAGGGCAATAGGACATGTTGAATTGGTTTTTGGGGCATGTCAAGTGAATATAAGGCATTTTAGAATAATATAGCGAGGGAAATTAGTAGTTGTCAATCATGAATTGGTTTCGTCGGCATTGAAGATGTGTGCATGTTTTGAATGATTCTTGAATTCTTTTTTAACCGATTTGATTTTTTACACATTTCCTATTCTTTGAACTTCAACTGTGAATTTTTGTAAATCATATTGCTCCTATAAATTAAAGAATTGCAAATTCTTGGCATTTATGCATTTATTCAGTTGTGAATGATATAGACTTTACAAGAACAAACTACTTAGTGAGTCTCGAGCAAATAGGAATGTTTTCTAAAGCATTTAAAATCATTGGTTTGGGCTTTTTTCTAACTCATTTTTCACCATGCCAAAAGGTGAAATTTAACTCCTACAAGTAGGAGTGTCAATGGTTCGATTCAGTTCGGTTTAGTTTTTTTGAAAAACTGAATTGAACTGAACCTTTAGAAAAAACTTCCGAATCAAACCAAATGAGACCCAAACCGAATACGAACTGAACCAAAATTTCGGTTGGGTTCAGTTCGATATTTTGGTTTTTGATTTTTGGTTTTCAGCTTTTGGTTTTCAGTTTTTGCATTTGCAAAAATTCAAGGCAAGCTTAGCAATCGCACAGGCAAAAAATTCGCACTTCTCTCTCTCTCTCTCTCTCTCTCTCTCTCTCTCTCTCTCTCTCTCTCTCTCTCTCTCTCTCTCTCTCTCTCTCTCTCTCTCTCTCTCTCTCTCTCTCTCTCTCTCTCTCTCTCTCTCTGGGGTTAGTGCAAGATCTCAAGTTCCCTGGCGATAAGAGAGAGGAAACAAAACAGCGGCAGACCGACCTTAAACGTGCGACGAATAGCATCGGCTTCCGATCGCTTGTTCATGTTGGCCGTGAACCGGAACCTTCGTTTCCGGTTCTTCACCAACCAGCAGGCGTTTTTCCACCTCTGGAGCGCCTCCGACGATGAGTTCTTTGCCTTCACATCCCCGAAATTCTCCTTCAAGTAGTTATCCATGTCTCCTACTTGAGCTGAAAAAGTTCCCGACTCCGAATTGTTGTGTATTTACAAAAGCCCTAAAACCCGACCTAATCACCAGCGAGGCAACAACCTCGGGAGGATCAGCAACTAGTTAGTATAGATCCTGACGTTTCTACAGTTAGTGCCGAATTGTGCGTATTTACAGAAGACTCCGATCCGATCAGTGAATTGAGCGGGAGACCAGAGTTGACCGTGTGCTCACCAAATCGTGTGCTCACCACTAGATACGGGCTCCGTGTGACATCCGGATTTTTGGGTTTTAATTTCGACTGGATAAATAAAGCCGTCTTCGTTCAATTGAAGCCAGAGATTGTGAAATTGGGATGCAAGTACGCCACGGTGGTAAGGAAAAATACCAATTTGATTGATGAGGTGTTGAATGAATTAATGGGGGTCAATTTGATTTAATTCAAGTGGGATTAAGATTTAATTGGAAGAGAATTAAGTGGAATTGAAGACTTTGTTGCACAAGTTTTAGGCCCCGGCGGAAAATGGAATTGCACCCATTGGAAGAGGTTATGGGAGATAGTGGAGTGTGATGTCATCCTAGGTCATGGTGGGCCTTTTTTTGTTGAATAAAAGAAAGAGAAAAAGAAAAGAAAAAGCCCCCCTTCTTCTCTCTCCTCCATCTCTTCTTCCTCTCTCTTCTGTGCGATTCCCCCATCTTCTTCTTCTTCTTCTTCTTCTTCTTCTTTGAAACCCAGCAGTTGCAGAAGATCAACCGGAGCAGCCGCGCGCCTCTGCTCGTCGCACGCCCTCACCGGACCGCCCCTAGCCGGCCTCCCCTTCTTCTTGCTGCTTCCGTCGACCCTCTCTCCTCCATTTCTTCTTGTTTCTCGAGGAACCCAGCATGCCGAGCAGACCAGCGGAGCTGGAGAAGCCGCATGTCGCCAAGAGCCGCCGCACGCCGTTGCCGTTCATCCCTCCTCGTGCGCGCGCAGTTGCTGCTCCTCGCCTGCTCGTGCTTGGCCGAAGCCCAGCCGCCCTCGTCTGTCTCGGTCCGCAAGTTCCAGGAGCTGCCCAAGCTTGTCCCCGTCGCCGTGAGCCACTGTACGCCTCCGCCTCAGCCCGTCGGAGCTCCGCCTAGCCCTCTCGGCCCTTGCATGCCCCAACCGAACTCGGATCTACCCTTTCTCGGTCTTAAACCGTAGCGAACAGCAGCAACCAAAAGTGGGTATGGCAGTGGCTTCATGGCCCATTTTGGCCACCTTCTCGAGCCCGGATGCTCGGCCCGCTTTGAGAAAAGTTGTTCTCCTTGGCGTCCTCGTCGTTTTGGTCCGCTCGACTCGCTAATCCGGTGAGTTTAACTCACTAAACCTTGCTTAGAGGGTTAATTATGCTTTAGGTGTGATTAGCTTAAGTTAATTAAGCTTAGGTGGTTAGTTTAGTTTATTTAATTGTGACTTAGATTAAGAGGTTTGTTTAATTTAAAGCATGTTTAATTAAATGCTAAGAGAGTTCATTTAATAATAAACATTGATGTGACATAATAGGTTTTATTTTTGATTTATTTAAATGTTTCGAAATTCTGGAATTTATAATATTATATTATATTCCGAAATTATTAAAATAATATAAAAAAATGGAAAAATTATTTTTGACCTCGGTTGCTCAGAATTTCGTGCCGATCGCTGCTGGGTGTTCAGGTTTTGAAATTGATGGTTGGATTTTATAAATTGAGTGGGGATGACGAAGCATATGGATATTATTATTTAATTAATTTTCGGAATAAATTTAATTATTTATTAAAATTCGAAAATTTCGTCGGGACCCTAAACCCTCAGAATTTGGTGCCGATCGCTGCTGTGTATTTAGAATTTGAATTTGATGATTGATTGTGGCAAATTGAGTGTTGATTGTGATAAATATAGATTTTATTCATAAAATCCCAAGTGTCGAGTTCGGCATTGAAATTGGATTGTTAATGGCTAATATCGTAATTAGATTATGTGAGTGAAATGTAAAGTATCCAAGGATCGGTATCGAATTGTCGTGTGCTAGTTGAAAGGCTCAGGTCGCAGTAGTGGCTAAGCCGACTGGATCCTTATTCTTCTAGAAATGCCGTCGATAGAATGACGTGGCTTGGTCGCAGTAGTGGCGGGACCGGCTGGACCTTTATTCTTCTAGAAATGATGTCGATAGAACAACGTGGCTTGGTCGCAGTAGTGGCGAGACCGACTGGACCTTTATTCTTCTAGAAATGCCGTCGATAGAACGACGTGGCTTGGTCGCAGTAGTGGCGAGACTGACTGGACCTTTATTCTTCTAGAAATACCGTCGATAGAACGACGTGGCTTGGTTGCAGTAGTGGCGAGACCAACTGGACCTTTATTCTTCTAGAAATGCTGTCGATAGAACGACGTGGCTTGGTCGCAGTAGTGGCGAGACCGACTGGACCTTTATTCTTCTAGAAATGCCATCAATAGAACGACGTGGCTTGGTCGCAGTAGTGGCGAGATCAACTGGACCTTTATTCTTCTAGAAATGCTGTCGATAGAACGACGTGGCTTGGTCGCAGTAGTGGCGAGACCGATTGGACCTTTATTCTTCTAGAAATGCCGTCAATAGAACGACGTGGCTTGGTCGCAGTAGTGGCGAGACCGACTGGACCTTTATTCTTCTCGAAATGTCGTAATGTTAATAGATAGTCGATCTGTGAGTGGGCTATGCCCTTGTGTGACAGTGAATAAAAATTGGAATGCGTGCTAAGCGTGATCGTGATTTATATGAAAGTGATGGCGTTCCAAATTGTTTGGATTATTATTACTACTTGAGATTATGTGATACAAATTGTGCTAACCTGCATGAAGGAATTGAGGCGAGGTAAGTTCTCTGTGTGATGTGGCTAGGCCACCCTTGGGCGTATTTTCTTTCTAATAGGGGTTTAGGGGGTTGAACTTGCTGAGACATTGTCTCAGTGATTATTAAATAACCATTTCAGGTCCCCGGTGGATGGAGCGGCCAGATAACTTTGGTTGGCCTTGAGGAGTTGCAGAGGTGAAATCATAAGGATTGGAGAGTGTGTCCGACTTGTAGGTCGTAGGACAGTTTATTTTTAAGAGTCGATCTTTTGTAGACTTTTGGTTGTAGGCCTTCGTCTATAACTTCGTTGGTTTGTGTAAGTGATTGGTTGTGAAATTGTTTTATGCTTTTCTATCCTGTATTTCATTGTCAGGGGTCTTATAATACATTCCGCTTGCGCATTAATAAATGAATGGGGTCGGCGACACTACCTGGGAATGTCGCATTTGCATGACCATGGTGGGATGTTGGCGCGCTCGGGGTTCGGGGCGTGACATCCCCGTTTAAGTGGTATCAGAGCATGGTTTGTGTGTGGAGTGATAAGGTGCGATGAGTCTTGGGATAGTTAGTAGGAAAGGCTTTTAATATGCTGATGCATGTGAGTGATAGTTGATTGGTAGCTTATTTGTGGGGTCACTCAAATTTCAATCTGATGTTGGAATCGGAAAACAGTTGTCTATAAAGAACCTGTAGGATGAGTGACCAGGAGTGGAGGACTCCTTGGAGAAGGTCGATAGGACCTATACCTCAAGGTAGGATGTTGACAAGAGTCGGTACCCGAGGTGGAGCGCAGGCTTAGACCGGCGTGAGTGTGAGAGTACCGCCGCAAGTCGGTACTGAGAGTGTTGCAGCACCGAATGATCCTAGGTTCATCGGGATTGTTTAGGCGCCAAAGTCTCTGGGAAGTATTTTTGGGTTCGTAAGCTCAGGATCGAGCCGCCGCTGTTGCTGTTGTCTCTACCGCCACCAGTGTTGTGACCGTTGTTGTTGCCGCACCTGTTGAGGCCCAATCTAGAGTTATGATCGAGGATTAAGTTGCCTTATCTGAGTCAAAGTTCAGTTTAAGCAGAAACAGAAATCGATTGGAGGAAATGCTGATATCAGAAGAAAAGTGCCCTGCTTCACCCAACCAGAAGAGTAAATTTTGAAAGTCAGTACTTAACTCGATCGATGTGTGTTGTATCTGTAAGAAAAGACAAGGATTTGTTCTATGCTGTAAGAGAGAAATGACTTGTTACAGGTGTCAGGTGTTGCTTGTAAGGTCATTTAATCAAAGATTTCCCATATAGGCAAATGGAGTCACAGCTGTTTCTATCATTGTTGTTGAGGAGATAGAACAGAGGAAACATGCTTCAGGATGTTCAATGGGGTACTTGGAACAGACCCCAGTGCAAAGAAGGGTGCATGCTATTCCTTGATAGGAGGTAAATAACTCCTTGATTGTGTGCCAAGTCAGTGGAAAGGAGGCATGAGTCAGCCTAGTGTCAGAGTAAAAAGGGAGCATGATTTGAATATGGCTAGCATAGCCGTCATGTTGAGAGCTGCCTATGAAAGTTCAGGAGAGCGTAAGCACTGTTACTACAGAGAGGACGCTACTAGGATGGCTAAAGGAGCATGAAGGGATCGACCATGCATCAATCGGAAGAAGAATGTTTATGAGATGTTTTATGCAGAGTAATGCAACCAAATTTTCAGTGAAGGTTGTAGAGTTTTCGTTGTGGTAATAAAGTAATAGGAAGATGAGTCACTGACTATAGTCGTACCTGATGGGTTGCTTATGTATGACTTGGAAGCATTAATAGAAAGGTTTGGCTCAAGGAGTTTTCTGTTGTTTTGAATCATGACAGTGATATAATTCAGTTTGTTCAGTTAACGTGTGAAAGTTTTGAATTACTAAAAGTCGAAGAGGAACTTCAATCCTTGTTGTTTGTCATTGAAGATGACCTGGTTATAGTTGTTGGTTACTAAATCTACTTGGCCACCGAAGTGGATGCATCAGTTGAGGGGCCAAATATGGAGAATATAATTGTGGTACATAAGTTTTCTAAGTTTTTCTGATGAATTGTCAAGTTTGCTGTTAGAAAGAGAAATAGAGTTCGTGATTAAATTAGCATCTGGAGCAGAGCCAGTCCCTAAGGCTCCTTACTGGATGGTGTTACTCGAATTAAAAGAACTAAAGGTGCAGATGCAGGAATTATTGGATAGGGATTCATACGTTCTAATGCATCACCTTGGGGAGCACCTGTTCTATTCGTGAAAAAGAAAGTTGGTTCGTTGTGTTTGTATGTCGATATCCCTCAAGATCGACTAGAGATCAGGGTATCGTCAGTTGAGAATCAGGAAGAAAGACATACCGAAGTTAGCATCTTGCACTCGATACAGTAGTTATGAGTTCACTGTAATGTTGTGCGGTTTAATGGACACCCCAGCTGTTTGTTTGGGTCTGATGAGTAGCATGTTTAAGGACACTTGAATCAGTTGTGATCGTGTTCATTGAAGTTATCCTGGTGTGTTCGAAGAGTGTAGATGAGCACGAGAGATATTTGGGGATGGTACTTCAAACCTTGGGTGCTTTTGGATTTTACAATAAGCTTAGCAGATGCGAGTTTTGGATGACTTGTGTTGTGTTCCTAAGTCATGTGATTTCAGGAGAAGGAATCTTCATAGACCTCGTCTGAGATTAAAACAGTGATCAGTTGGTCAATATGGACTACAGGGACAAAGATTAGAAGTTTCTGAGGATTAGTAGGATATTACAGAAGTTTTGTGGAATGGATTTCAGTGTCAGCGTTGTAGTTGATTCGACTACTGAGGAAGTAAGAAAAGTTTGTGTGGACAGGTGAGAGTGCGGGCGTAGTTTTCAAGAGCTTAAGCAGAAGCTGACTACCGTACCTATGCTGACCATTCCATCTGGTACTGAAAGCTACGAGATCTGTAATGATGCATCGTTTAAAGGATTTGGTTGCTTGTTGATGCAGCAAGATAGGGTTGTTGCATATGCGCTCTGTCAGTTGAGACCTCAAGAGTTGAATATGAGACAGCGTCACTGGATGGAACTCATTAAGGATGATAACTATGATATTTCGTATCACTTTGGAAAGGTGAGCAAAGTCGTAGATGCACTGAATCGAGAATCCTTAGTTGCACAGTCAGTACTCAATGATTGGATCTTATTTGAGAAAGTTCGAAATGTTTCAAATCTAAGGTATGCCGCCTTTTGAATCTTATTACTACCCTCAGAATTGAGCCGAGAGTTCATATCAGAATCGAATTGCCGAGAGTTCATATCAAAATCGAATTGCTTCAGTGGTCAGATTTAGAAATTCAGAAGACTCTATAAGAGAATGCAGATGAGAGTGGTTAAGTTTCAGATTTCTGAAGATAGAACGCTAAGGTTCTGAGGGTAATTGTGTGTAATTGACTATGCAGAGATTAAAGAAGAGATCTTATGGGAAGCTCATCATAGCAATTTCAGCGTTGTCCAGACAGTACAAAGGTGAATTAGAATCTACATCATCAAGATTGGTAGATCTGTATGAAGATAAATATCGTTGAACAAGTTGCAAGTATCAGAGATGTCAGTAAGTGGAAGTTCAGTAATGCAAACCAGAATGACTTTTACCATCACTTGAGAGTCCTAAGTGAGAATGAAAATATATCACCATGGAACATCGTGACGAGCTTACTAAGGATTCAGAGGATTACTGATACCATTTGAGGATAGTAGTCAATCGATATATGGAGTTGGTCCACTTTGGTACAATATGAATAAATCTTGTTTTGAGCGTGTGACATCCTAATTTTCAAACTCTGATTTCGATTGGTTAAATTGGGCATTTCATCGACGCGATTACAGTGTTTTTCTTTGAGTTGGCCACTTACGAGATAACTAGACTAGATGGGTGAGTTATTAAAGACTTTAAGGCAAATAGACTTGAGAATTCGACCAAGAATCGACTTCTTGACCGTGCTCATCTTTAGATATCATTACGGCACAGTTAAAAATCGAATTAAGGTCAGAGATAGGTTGGTTTGACTGAGATGAATGACCGATCATGGGTGACTCCACTAAATTGGAAAACTCTCGTCGACTGATACTAATTTGGTTTTACTGTCGTTTTGGTACCCTGTGTCCGTATTTGAATCATTGAGATTTTCACGACAATCAAGAATCGCCAATGTGTCAAGTGGGTTCAGCGTGGCTCGAAGAAAATCGACCATGGGTTATTTGTCCTAAAAAGCTCTGAAAACTATCTAGTAGCCTAGGTCACACTAAAAGCGTGTCAAGTGAAATTAACCGCCAATCTAAGTTTGATTTCAGAAATTGAGGATTCTGTCTTGTCACAAAGTGGATATACCGAAGTGTGTGCGCATCAGATAATTCACCGGCATGGAGTGTCGGGGATGAATTATATTTCGGATCCATATCATAGATTATAAGTTTGGTAGAATTTTCAGAGGATTCTTTCTTAAGCAATGCATAGTAGAAAGTGTAAAATTACAATTGCTGAGATGAAGTCAAGGAAAGAAAGATCACAAGCCAAGGTTTGTACAGTAGTCAGTGATTGCAGTTGCTAAGATTAGTGCCAGAGTTATATCAGATCTTGACCAGAGGTTCCCAGTTTCAGCAGATTAGTCAGATAGTTTCTTTTAATTAGTGCAAAGCAGACTATTCAGAACTTCAGTTGTTGAGATGAGATCAGAGATCAGAAAATCGCACATCTAGAGTTGGTTCAGAAATTAGTGATTCAATCGCAGTTAGCAGAGAGAATCTTGAGACCGCTCAGAATCGCCAGTTTAGCTTCGTAGATTTTATGTTGAAGACCTTTAGAATTTTAAGTGGGCAAGTGTTTAGTATTTTGGATCCGAAGTGGTTTGGGCAAGATAGTAGTGATCTGGCAACATTAGTGCAGAAAAAGCAACCTGAGAAAGAGAAAAGGATATGAGACGATTGTACCCTCACCCCCTTGTTAAGAATTAGTAAAGGTTTAAATTTCGAGGACGAAATTTTTATAAGAGGGGAAGAGTTGTGACATCCGGATTTTTGGGTTTTAATTTCGACTGGATAAATAAGGCCGTCTTCGTTTAATTGAAGCCAGAGATTGTGAAATTAGGATGCAAGTACGCCATAGTGGTAAGGAAAAATACCAATTTGATTGATGAGGTGTTGAATGAATTAATGGGGGTCAATTTGATTTAATTCAAGTGGGATTAAGATTTAATTGGAAGAGAATTAAGTGGAATTGAAGACTTTGTTGCACAAGTTTTAGGCCCCGGCGGAAAATGGAATTGCACCCATTGGAAGAGGTTGTGGGAGATAGTGGAGTGTGATGTCATCCTAGGTCATGGTGGGCCTTTTTTTTGTTGAATAAAAGAAAGAGAAAAAGAAAAGAAAAAGCCCCCCTTCTTCTGTCTCCTCCCTCTCTTCTTCCTCTCTCTTCTATGCGATTCCCCCATCTTCTTCTTCTTCTTCTTCTTCTTCTTCTTTGAAACCCAGCAGTTGCAGAAGATCAACCGGAGCAGCCATGCGCCTCTGCTCGTCGCACGCCCTCGCCGGACCGCCGCTAGCCGGCCTCCCCTTCTTCTTGCTGCTTCCGTCAACCCTCTCTCTCCTCCATTTCTTCTTGTTTCTCAAGGAACCCAGCATGCCGAGCAGACCAGCGGAGCTGGAGAAGCCGCATGTCACCAAGAGCCACTGCACGCCGTTGCCATTCGTCCCTCCTCGTGCGCACGCAGTCGCTGCTCCTCGCCTGCTTGTGCTTGGCCGAAGCCCAGCCGCCCTCATCTGTCTCGGTCCGCAAGTTCTAGGAGCTGCCCAAGCTTGTCCCCGCCGCCGTGAGCCACCGTATGCCTCCGCCTCAACCCGTCAGAGCTCCGCCTAGCCCTCTCGGCCCTTGCATGCCCCAACCGAACTCGGATCTACCCTTTCTCGGCCTTAAACCGCAGCGGACAGCAGCAACCAAAAGTGGGCATGGCAGTGGCTTCGTGGCCCGTTTTGGCCACCTTCCCGAGCCCGGATGCTCGGCCCGCTTTGAGGAAAGTTGTTCTCCTCGGCGTCCCCGTCGTTTTGGTCCGCTCGACTCGCTAATCCGGTGAATTTAACTCACTAAACCTTGCTTAGAGGGTTAATTATGCTTTAGGTGTGATTAGCTTAAGTTAATTAAGCTTAGGTGGTTAGTTTAGTTTATTTAATTGTGACTTAGATTAAGAGGTTTGTTTAATTTAAAGCATGTTTAATTAAATGCTAAGAGAGTTCATTTAATAATAAACATTGATGTGACATAATAGGTTTTATTTTTGATTTATTTAAATGTTTCGAAATTCTAGAATTTATAATATTATATTATATTCCGAAATTATTAAAATAATATAAAAAAATGGAAAAATTATTTTTGACCCCGGTTGCTCAGAATTTCGTGCCGATCGCTGCTGGGTGTTCAGATTTTGAAATTGATGGTTGGATTTTATAAATTGAGTGGGGATGACGAAGCATATGGATATTATTATTTAATTAATTTTCGGAATAAATTTAATTATTTATTAAAATTCGAAAATTTCGTCGGGACCCTAAACCCTCAGAATTTGGTGCCGATCGCTGCTGTGTATTTAGAATTTGAATTTGAAGATTGGTTGTGGCAAATTGAGTGTTGATTGTGATAAATATGGATTTTATTCATAAAATCCCAAGTGTCGAGTTCGGCATTGAAATTGGATTGTTAATGGCTAATATCGTAATTGGATTATGTGAGTGAAATGAAAAGTATCCAAGGATCGGTATCGAATTGTCGTGTGCTAGTTGAAAGGCTCAGGTCACAATAGTGGCTAAGCCGACTGGATCCTTATTCTTCTAGAAATGCCGTCGATAGAATGACGTGGCTTGGTCGCAGTAGTGGCGGGACCGGCTGGACCTTTATTCTTCTAGAAGTGCCGTCGATAGAACAACGTGGCTTGGTCGCAGTAGTGGTGAGACTGACTGGACCTTTATTCTTCTAGAAATGCCGTCGATAGAACGACGTGGCTTGGTCGCAGTAGTGGCGAGACCGACTGGACCTTTATTCTTCTAGAAATGCCGTCGATAGAACGACGTGGCTTGGTTGCAGTAGTGGCGAGACCGACTGGACCTTTATTCTTCTAGAAATGCCATCGATAGAATGACGTGGCTTGGTCGCAGTAGTGGCGAGACCAACTGGACCTTTATTCTTCTAGAAATGCCGTCGATAGAACGACGTGGCTTGGTCATAGTAGTGGCAAGACCGACTGGACCTTTATTCTTCTAGAAATGCCGTCAATAGAACGACGTGGCTTGGTCGCAGTAGTGGCGAGACCGACTGGACCTTTATTCTTCTAGAAATGCTGTCGATAGAACGACGTGGCTTGATCGCAGCAGTGACAAGACCGATTGGACCTTTATTCTTCTAGAAATGCCGTCAATAGAACGATGTGGCTTGGTCGCAGTAGTGGCGAGACCGACTGGACCTTTATTCTTCTCGAAATGTCGTAATGTTAATAGATAGTCGATCTGTGAGTGGGCTATGCCCTTGTGTGACAGTGAATAAAAATTGGAATGTGTGCTAAGCGCGATCGTGATTTATATGAAAGTGATGGCGTTCCAAATTGTTTGGATTATTATTACTGCCTGAGATTATATGATACAAATTGTGCTAACCTGCATGAAGGAATTGAGGCGAGGTAAGTTCTCTGTGTGATGTGGCTAGGCCACCCTTGGGCGTATTTTCTTTCTAATAGGGGTTTAGGGGGTTGAACTTGCTGAGACGTTGTCTCAGTGGTTATTGAATAACCATTTCAGGTCCCTGGTGGATGGAGCGGCCAGATAGCTTTGGTTGGCCTTGAGGAGTTGCAGAGGTGAAATCATAAGGATTGGAGAGTGTGTCCGACTTATAGGTCGTAGGACAGTTTATTTTTAAGAGTTGATCTTTTGTAGACTTTTGGTCGTAGGCCTTCGTCTGTAACTTCGTTGGTTTGTATAAGTGATTGGTTGTGAAATATTTTTCTGCTTTTCTATCCCGTATTTCATTGTCAGGGGTTTTATAATACGTTCCGCTTGCGCATTAATAAATAAATGGGGTCGGCGACACTACCTGGGAATGTCGCATTTGCATGACCATGGTGGGATGTTGGCGCGCTCAAGGTTCGGGGCGTGACACTCCGTCCCTCAATCAGTTACCGTCGCCGTCACAGCCACCGTCCCCGTTGCACCTCCAAGCCAACCAAGATGAGAGGACTAGAGGATATGGGACAGAATAGAAAATAGGGTTTGATTAATGGTTTGATTTTATCAGTTTGTTGGTTCGGTTCAGTTTGGTTAACCAATAAAAACCAAACCGATAAAAAAAAATTGTGGTTTTTAGTGAGAACCAAACCGAAAAAACCAAATTTTTCGGTTCGGTCCTTGACACCGTAGATGTCTTATCCAAAAAAAAAGAAGAAAAAAGAGATGCTAAACTCTGTCTTCTCTTACCATAAAAAAAAAAAAAAATCTAGAAGAGCTTTTAAGTACCTAGTGCACATAAAGAACATTGCAACAAATATGTACTTTTCAAACTGCAAAAAACTTTCACTTCATTCATCCCACAAATAGAATTCACATACATGTGTAAAACATGTCAAACTCATAAACTGCCCAACCAACGTATTCACAATTGCCAAATCTCAAAACATGCCAAATTGCACTTAAACAACCAAAAGAAGTTAGCTGCACATGTCTCGGGGCATTGCACTTTTGCTCATAAACTATGGTTTTTGGATATTCCTCTTGGGTTAACTTTGAACTTGATTTAATCTTGACAACAAAAGAAGTCAGCTAATCCATGAATTAAGGTAGTTTGAGTGGACAACAGGTTCCTAATGGACAGAAGTTGTCCCTCTAAATCCAATCTCTCTTTGGATGTTTTGCAAGAGGAACAATAAACAAAAATCAAATTAGTGAATTCCCAACTTAATCAATTGCATATCATCAGATTTATTTTACTGAAGGATCTTCTCATACCGTGATAGGCTTAGAAAACAATGGGCTAACATGCACTATTGGTCACCCCTAATCTAGTGAACGATGAGCTCGTGAAGTCACGTCGTGAATGCTGCATAATTAGCATAAACACTTCTCTGCATTTCCTCAGCGAAAGCTTTCTTGAGGTTCAAGAGTTAGAAGCATAATTGTCTTATTTCCTGCAAGAAAGTGACAAAAACTTAAATCAAACATTACACACATTGATTGTCTATATACCATATAGTGAAACATTGCATCTTGAATGTAAATTGTCCATGTTCTTCGTGACGTTCTGTCCAGATTTTGATGAACAAATTAAGTCTTGCGTGTACCAGATTACCCTTATCGCATGAGAAAATTTCAAAGCATATTATTTCTCAAACCATTGATCGCATGAGAAAATTTCCAAATACTTTCCACGCTCTCAACTTCTTATTAAAGCTTTCTTGTTTAGGAATTGAATCTGTCCAAGCAAAAACAGAAAAATGGAAATCGAGACCAACCACTTCTCCTTGTTTGCCTTGAGCGAGGTTAAGACTTCTTTAGATACCAAACGATCTCGCATCAATATAACCAGCCACGCATCAAATTGGTCTGTATAGCGTAAGTCAGAGCACTCCCAACTCTTTCCTGGATGTCTATGTATATTGAAGGGCAATGGAAAAAGGAAAAACAAGTAAAGCCAACTATTCAGAGCTTCACCAATTAAGTTGCTTGCTTAGCTGCTTGAAAAATACGTGGAAAAACAACATTCATTTGTAAAGATATACTCGATGATTATGCACATCGCTTGAATGTATAAAAAGAAGAAAATACACCGACAATGTTGTCCGCTCAGCATGTTACCACTATTAGCTTCAAACCAGAAACTGCTCTAGCCTCTAGCCACAAAGATATGTAAGCTAATGAAAAAATGATCAAGGAGACAGATGATATACACAGATCCTTTATTTTTTCCTCATGAAAAGCACCATTACTTCGTTGATGAACTTGACCCTTTAGGTAGCCTTCACTTCTTATGCCAATAGATTGACACCCTCGACCATAAAGGAAACCCAAAACTGTACTCGAGGGTCCATCCACAAGACCCTCGACAAGCAAAGGAAGCCACACGTACCTAGAGTCCCTCGAGTCGACTAGATTCTACTGAATAAAAAGGTTCTCGCAAAGCACATCAGAGGCTCTAAATAATATGGACTGGACCAAAGCACATAATTTGACAATTATTCAGGTCATGAACTGGTGCTAAACGTATACATATAGGAAAATGTACTTTGAAGGCCCGCAAATACGCTAGATGGAGATTTGGTCCGACAAAAAAGCAAGAAGAGCAGTTCGTCCCCTAAGGTCAATGGATACTAAAACTTAGGAGTTCTTTAGGTCTCACTTTTGTCCCCAAGCCTCTGCTTTTGGCTTTCGATACAAGTAAAACGAACCATTTTCAACCAAAAGTTGCTGCTTCTACGCAAAGTAGCATAGAATCGATTGACTTTAGAAATTCTCACTAGATAGCATTCTCAAGGAATCTACAAATTGCTCAAAGCACATGAACCCGATATCAATATCTATTCAAGTCAAACACCCAAGGAAAAAAAAAAAGAACGGGAACACAGCAAAATTCATGAAATAGATTAGAGCAATTTATGTCCATGATAAAAAAAAAAAATTAGGCAATTACCCTAAATCATAGAAGCGGAGGCGGAGGCAATGGGGTGGCGTCGTCAATGCTGGTCCGGCGTTGAGAGGAGAGAGAGAGGGAGAGAGAACGCTCGCTCGCGCTCGCTGAAGTTCAAATTTTGCGTGGCCCGACAACTTGGGCCCACTTTGTACATGTGCGCTCTGAGATGCCTTCTGTTCTCCCCTTTGGCACGCTAGACATAGGCAATATTTTCTCCCACATACATGCACGATCACCTTGCTTGTCGGAGTTAGCTATGGCAAGATAAAATAAAATAATAAAATGACTATGAGAATTGTCGAGTGGAGGTAATGCAACACGAAACCATCATTATCTGTGAATGTGATCTCAATTGTTGACCCTTTCGATTCTAAATTTGATCATAACATATGAAGTAGCCTCTTGTTGAACCAATTTTTTTTAAAATATAGCCCGAAGAGATGCTTTTCTTTGAATATAGGTTGGAGCTTTGAGCTTAGCTTTTGTCATCTTTAGAGCTGTAGAATCAATTTCTAGTTAGGGTTAGGTTTTTACTTCGATTCCCCCCCCCCCTTTTTTTTACATGGCTTGTTGTCTCTTCCAATTATGCATTTGATTTCTTGTAGTTTTTAGCAGTGAAAATTGGAGTCTTTGTTTCTTCCTCTCTGCTATGTTCTTATATCTTGCATCTATAAGATACGTGATAAAAATTGCTAACATAAAAACTGCCAAATGACACCATTAGAAAGAGACTAGAAGCGGCAATTGGTTTTAATTTATAAGTGAACTTGGATCAGCCTTAAACTTATTGTATGAATATTAATTCAATCATAAGCCTTTCCATTTTATCAATGGAGTCCTAAAATTTTGTACAAAATTCCAATATAGTTATTCTAGTTTCATAGGAAATCGCTAGCATGGTAGGATGCTACATGGGACAGGCGGCGACAACTATATCGCCACATCATTCTATGAAAAGCTATATTTATACATGAATATTTTTACTAAACTTCTGTGGTACCTTAACAAAATGAAAGTGGGTAAAAGCTTTTGTGATTGGTGGGGAAATGGTTATGAACCCTGTAGGGTGTCCTATAGGGATGATAAAAACCGTGCAAAGAATTAGGCGGGCTTTACAATATTATAAAGAAATTCATGACTTTATGGCTATCTTAGGAGATCACTCAAGGCAAGGGACAAACTAAGACACGAGTTATAAAACCATCAACACCAACTCATAATCATTTGGTTCTTGCGAATATTCAAGGACTTCTGTCTGTACAGAGTATCTCTTTATATGCCTTTTTTGTCTGCCAATTGAACTAGATACAGCTTGATGAAAAGTATCAAGTGGAATCGGGTTGATTCTTATGCCACAAACAAATTATCAATTCCAAAATGAAAGATAAAACAAAAAAGAAAGTGGAGAACTGAATTAGCATGAACAGGCGTTCTTATTTTCAACAGAGTGGGGAGTGCTCTGGTCAATCCTAATTTTAAGTTCAAATTCCTAGGTATTAGTATGCCAACCAGCAAAAGTTCTCACAATCCATTTGAACCCTCAATCAACTTCCTGTTATTCGAGTGCATAGGGCACACTTTCGCTATTTGACATTTAACTAATCCAGCATCCCATTTGTTTCCTGCTTGTAACGAACCATGAGAAATCACTAATTATTCATATGTTTAATCCAAGAGAACGTCAAGAAGCCTTATGTTCCTCGCAGGGAGTGACCTCCTGAACAAGTACTTGTATGGCTTCGAATTTGTCAATTCGAGGTTGAGCTGAACTCTAGATCACAAATCTATGGCTCACCCGAGCTTAGATCCAAAATCTGAGGGTCAAGTTCGCGGCTAAGCTCAAGCTCAATAATGGAGGATTGAAACGGTAGTTAGGTGGTGAAAAATGACGGTGGCGGAAGACAGCGGGATTAACTTGACAGTGAGTTTGAGTTGATGTCATGCCGGCGGAGTGAATGGAATAAGAAGAGGAAGAAAAGAAAAGAAAAAAGTAAAAACATATAATTGTAGAAAGAGAGGACATAGAGTTTATGACAAGTGGGCTTAGAGTGACACGTGTCGCCCATTCAATGGACTTGTGTAAATATGACGTATCACCACTAGTGTATCTAATATTTTCCTGAGAGAGGAAGATTTATGTAAGGTGGGCCCAACGCAACAACACTTATAACCTGATAAAGGGACTAGTATTTTATTAAGCTGGCCTACTCAATATTTTGTCATCAATTCGCAAGTAATACGTGTATTGACTTTGTGCACCTCGATTAGTATATGCTTAGCTCAAGGTGAGATTCAAACTTGATTACCCTTAGCGTCCGTCACATTCCCCTATATTAAGACCCATCCAAACTTCACTCAAGATCTTCTTCGTGGAGTCTCATCCTCAGAGAAAAGCAAGCCAACCAAAAAGCTACTTATCACGCTCACAAATCAATAAAAGAGTAAATGGTTGTCCACGTTGCTACATTTCTCAGTTCTAAACCCATGAAGTCACTTTCCTTTAATTTGCCTTCAATCGCCAATCCCAGCCACAGATCTCCCAAGTGCATGTCCTCCAATCTTGGCTCTAGCTCAACTTCCAAGTGAGTTTTCTAACATTTCCCACTTCCATTCACTCCTGCTTTTTAGAGCTAATGAGAGTGTAATTTAGCCTTTGATGTTGTATGCGTGCGTGTACTATGTATATTTTGCAAGAACTGTACATATCTTATGTTATCATTGCAAGAAATTATGCTTTACGATAGTTCCCTTTTAAGAGATTAAATTGGGCATCTTCAATTCACCACCTAGAAGGTTTGATATCATCCAAGTTTGTCTAAGTCTCTCACATTCGAGTTCTGTCTCCTTCTCCCACACTACACTGACTTGAGCGTGCGTGCCTCTTATGGGACCCCCCCTATAACCCTCCTCAATCGTTTCTCTCTTGGGGGTCACAAGCATAGTGAACATAGACCTTCCAAAGAGAGTTTTCAAGAGCCAAGCTCACCACACGACTAGAACTGATTAAGTAACTAGAAGGTTTCATCTCGGTTCTTGTCTGGACTTCGGGAATTCTGAGATGTGAAATAACAAGAGAATATTCCCTCCTCTTGGGGAAGACAAATATACAAGAAGAATTTGGGATATGAGGCAGGTGGACATCGGCAACCACAATTTTATTTTACACACCAACCATTGACAATTTCCATATCATACATGAGACAGAATGTTATTCTGTTCCCTTTCTTTCACGCTTATTGTGCATATTATATTCATGATGCTGAACTAAGTAATGCAAGTTGCAAAAGCCCCTGTCCAACACTATCCTATTCAGCTCGACCAACCGACGACAATCGACACCGACGTCCCAACAGCCCCATCCACAAGTACATTAGTAAAAAAAAAAAAAAAAAAAAACTTACTTGTCAAAGTTAGCTGGCAAAATAAAATAAAATAAGATAATAATAAAATGTCAATGACGATTGTCAAACGTCTTCGTGTAAGTATGCATCACGAAACCATCGTCATTGCTAACATAAGAACTGCCAAATGGCAACATTAAAGAGAGGGTGGAAGTGGCTATTGGATTTAATTTGTATGGGAACTTGTTCGATCAGTCATAAACATATTGTATGGATATTGATTCAGTCCTTAAATTTTTAATTTTGCTAATTTAGTCCTAAACCTTCCTATGGAATTTCAGTATAGTCATTCTGATTAATTTTCATAAGAAATTGAGGTAGAGTACTATGTAGGATGTTAGGTGATGACTGAATTGTCATGTCAATCTTGTATAAAGCTGTACTTATAAATGAATATTATTCCGTTAACTTCTATAGAGCTTAAATGAAAGTGGGCAGAAGCTTTTGTGATTGGTGGGGAAGTGGTCATGAAACTGTAGGCGGTCCCATAGAGATAATGAAAGGACAGGGCTTCATCGGTATAAACAATACCAACATGTGCTTTAGATCTGGGGCCAGCACCAACCACCACATTAGCACGGAACTCATGAAACTATGCAAAGAATTAGGCGGGCTTTACAACGTTACGAAGAAATTCATGACTTTATAGCTATCCTCAGAGATCACTCAAGGCAAGGGACAAGCTAAGGCACGAGTTACAAGGCTACCAATGCCAACTCATAATCATTTGGTTCTTCCAAATATTCAAGGACTTCTTTATACACAGAGTATCTTCTTTTATGCCTTTTTTGTCTGCCGATTGAACTAGATACAATTCGATGAAAGGTGTCAAGTGGAATCGGATAGACTCTTATACGATGAACAAATTCTTTATTCCAAAATGAAAGATAAAATTTAAAAAAATAAACTGGAGAACTGAATTAGCATGAACAGACTTTCTTATTTTCAGTAGAATGGGGAATGCCTGGTCAATTCTTATGTGAAGTTTAAATTCCTAAGTATCAATATGCCAACCGGCCAAAGTTCTTACAATCCATTCGAATCCTCAATCTACTTCATAATATTTAAGTGCATATGGTACACACTTTCGCGATTTGACATTTAACAAGATCCAGCATCCAGTTTGTTCCCTGCTTGTAACGAACCATAAGAAATCACTAATTATTCAAATGTTTAATCCAGGGAGAATGTCAAGAAGCCTTTTCTTCCTCGCAGGAAGGCACATGTTCAGGTAACCCACTCCATGCCATACGAAAAGATCGAAATATTCAAATCCATGGAGGAATGGGCCGAGAAGAATGTACTGGTTCACTTGAAACCTGTCGAGAATTGTTGGCAACCACAAGACTTTCTGCCAGATGCAACATCAGATGGATTTGAAGAACAGGTTAGGGAACTTAGGGAGAGGGCTAGGGATATCCCTGATGACTACTTTGTTGCTTTGGTCGGAAGCATGATAACAGAAGAAGCCCTTCCGACTTATCAGACAATGCTTAATACTCTGGATGGAGTTAGAGACGAGACAGGTTCGAGCCTAACACCTTGGGCCGTTTGGACAAGGGCATGGACTGCGGAGGAGAATAGACACGGTGACCTCCTGAACAAGTACTTGTACTTGTCTGGGCGAGTGGACATGAAGCGAATTGAGAAAACGATTCAGTATCTAATCGGGGCGGGGATGGTAAGATCCTACCTCTACTAAGACCAACTAATATGCAAGTCCATCAACACAAAATCACACTCATATGCATGCAAATCTTGAGCATCTCAAAGGGACACTGAATGCACTGGAATCATTTTGGTGAATATATATGACCATCGCAACTCTTAATGTTGATTATCATGTTCAAATATAAGTTATGCCTCAGCAACTAAACAATGATTTATGCACATGACTTTAAAATTGAACTGTCAGTTCACGAGAATAGTTGAGACAGATGCCACCAAAAATTTAAGGCAACTTTGTACTTGCAGGGGGCTAATTACCTCTCTATATTTTTATCCCAGGATCCTCGAACGGAAAACAATCCCTACCTCTTCTTCATATACACTTCATTTCAAGAAAGAGCGACATCTATTTCTCATGGAAACACAAGCAGGCTTGCTAAGGCACATGGGGAAATGAAATTAGCTCAAATTTGCAGTATGATCGCATCAGATGAGAAGCGTCATGAAGCAGCCTATACAAAAATCATGGAGAAGCTCTTTGAGATCGATCCAGATGGCACTGTCTTGGCACTTGCCGACATGATGAGAAAGAGAATCACTATGCCAGCTCATTTGATGTATGATGGTTATGATGACAACATTTTCTCCCATTACTCAACTGTTGTACAGAGGCTCGGTGTTTACACAGCGAAGGACTATGCAAATGTCCTAGAGTTTTTGATGGGAAGGTGGAAGGTGGAGAATCTGACTGGACTTTCAGCAGAGGGAAGAAAAGCCCAGGAATACGTCTGCTGTTTAGTACCAAAAATTAGAAGGCTGGAGGAGAGAGCTTCGGAAAGGGTCGAGGAAGCACTCTCTATTCCGTTCAGCTGGATTTCTGATAGACAAGTGAAGCTTTAGGGTATAAATTTCTCACGTAGCGGTTGGAATCAGTCTTTTACAAGCTTTTAATCTCAAGATATTTAGATGGCAATAAGAAAATCCCAAGTCGTGTAAGGATATTGCAGTGACATGATATGTTCAACCGATAGACTCTGTATCTCTGCGTGCTAGAAAAATATTACAACTGGACTGATTTGTGTTGGTTAAAATGGTGCATGTATCATTGCAGTTGCTTATGTAAAAGATTTCGCACTTGTTGAGCCCAAATGTTTTCTATTAGTTAAACAGGAGAAATGCCTAAGAAATACGTACTTCATGAACTTATGAAGTTAATGGATACTGGGGTTTTGAGAAGAGAATTATGGACCAAGATTAGTAGTTTGAAAAGAAGTATTTGTCATTTTAGCTGTTGCTCTTGTCGGGGTGGCGTATCTGGTACAGAAACCTTAATAAACTTGGAAAAAACAGTTTTAATAGCTATATTTCTTGCATATGAACTAGTGGATCTTGTCTCATTTGAATTTGAGATTCAGTTAGCATCACTGTACTCTTTTGATCAAATGGGAAATTCACTATATGAAATGTCCTTCTCTCCTTTACATTGTGTTGCATTCTTTGTCTCGACTATTATTTCACTATCAAGTATATCACTTTTTATTAATAAAGTTATCTATATGCATTACCATGTTCAAAATAATTGATAAATGTGGCCACATGATATAAAGTAACTCAATAGTGGACAAAGGTATTCGATTTCAATAACGCACATATACCAGCATCACCTCTTAAAAAAATTGAGTCTAATTGAACTCAATTTTCATCAAACGCAATTGAATACGGAAGTGAATCTTTTCAACAACCATCCAAAGTTGATGCATGCAAACTTAGCAATGAATATTAAAGCTCTGAATATTCTTGGATGTCAAATCAACTTAGGGGCAAACATGAATCACTTAAGGACAAATTCATGGAAATTTTTGTTATTTCTTTAGATTGCTATCATTAAAAAGCCCAAGTATATTTATGACAAATTTACTCCAAACTAACCTTTTAACCACAAAAAACTCCCACATTGTACCACTTGTGACAAATTTACCTTTCGTTGGTTTTCATTAAATTTTATTGTCAAATTGCTGAGTTTGACGACATGTGATAATTGACGAATGTGCTAATTTTCATCAACTTTATTGACTAATTACAAATAATTAAGAACTAAGAGATTAACTAGTCACAATTTCCCTTTACCAAAAAAAAAAAACTAGTCACAATTTCCCTTTACCAAAAAAAAAAAAAACTAGTCACAATTTCCTCTCTCTTCACTTAAGCTAACAGTGATTCAGAAAAGAACATAGCACAAAGATCAGAAAAGGAACATGTGTGATTGCTCACAACTCACAAGGTTGAAGAATGAGGGGATGTTAGAGACTTATCCGATTTATTTTTCAGTAAGCTAATCCATGAGATTTAAATGCCAGATTACCCATGGGAAAAGCTTAGCTGACCGTCACTCTGTTAATGACGGAGTGACGGTCATTTAAGGAGCGCATATATAAAATGGAAACCGGTTGACTTTTTCAACCGATTTCCATCTTTCACCCAAATTTTTTTTTCTAATTTTATGTTTTCTTATGCCTCCAGAATGCAGGCATAAGCGGTCTCAAAGGCAAGGCGGGGCTATTCTCCCGGGTCGACATGAGACACCTGTTAAGTTTTAACACGATCGAAGCGCAAATGGAACTGTGGAAGAAGAATGTGTACAACGTCAAGCTGAACATCTCGCTGGGATCACTGTGCCACTGCAGTGAGCCAGGATGGTTTAGAGTGTGCTTCGCGAACATGACTGAAGAAAAGCCCTCGAGATTGTCATCTGGCGCATTAATGCATTCGTCGAATCTGCCTCCAAAGGCCGTGATGAGGCCATTAGTGGTCAAAGGTGCGACAAGGACATTGTCTTGAGGAAGAACCATTGTTATTATTGTTTGTATTGAACTATATACTTTAAAGCTCAAGAATTTTTTTATTGATAATTCTAGTTAACACGACGTAATTTTTTCCTTTATTTACTATCAGCTTGATAGTACTTTGCTAAACTAATGTATGTGAATTTTCTTGTAGAAGAAAACAACCCTTGATCAGTTGATGCACATTGACTCTTTTGTGAAATTGGATTGCACAGTATGATGTTTCCAAATTATTTTTCAATAATATGTAGAATTATTTGGAAATTTATGTCATAGCATTTATAAATTGAATTGATGTATACAATTTGCCAGGATGAGGGTGCAAGGAAGTTCATTGATTTCCACATAATTAGTAATTCATATGAGATGAGTGCTCGACCCAAGCGACCGTCATCTGAGGTCTACACAAGTTTCCTAGTAGGACATAATATTCATAATACATACCTATTCAGATGAATGGCTAATACAGTATCATGCTCCTTGGCTGATTTGCTAGAAAACACATGCTCCATAGAGTTCCACAAACATTGGGCTTCGGGAAACTTTTACCAGCAAATAAGTCTCCATTTTTCAGAGGGATAAAAATCCTCTCAAATTGCAGCACAGGGAAATTAATTGGGCACCGAGAACATCGATAAGAATAAAAATCTCACCGACTGCATATTCCAGTTAAATATACAAAGAAATCTAGTCTTGCATCAAACCTGATCAATGTTATAGCTTCCAACAGAAACTGAAACAGAGAAGAGAGCAAATCGGTCCTCAAATGCGCTAACAGCTACAAAACCACCTCTGGACGAAGAAAAGCATAGAGGAGTAAGATTTTGACATAGTCAATCTTAAAGGTAACTTAAGTTGACTTTGAAGCACGTGTCGATACACGAGGTCTAGAAGGAGAAAAGAGCTATGACAAAAAGAGTGGACGGTGAACATGAAGGAGAGATGGCTATGAAGGTATTTCTTCAACAAAGTATCATGTCCAGGCCTCACCTATTCCTAAATCATCAGTTCTGATCTCCTTGATAATTATTTGCTGTATGGATCCCATATTGTAAGGAGCAGCATAGAACTCTCTACTGCTTTGTATATGACCACGACAAAGACATTGCCTTGTTTATCAAATAGAGATTGACATTTAAAACCTATAAATGCCAGCTCCTTGGATGTCTCCTGTTATATCACATCAATGGATCACATCTAAAGGAGACAATATCATTATGAGTAAATAACCACCTTCATTTGAAATCGCAACATGTGGGAAGATATCAGGCGGAATGGGAAATGTCCAAATTAGACAAGGGGCACATTTGAAGCGGAAACCTAAATTCTCAAAATTTGATAGATTTTGTGACAGGTAATTTTAACAGAATCACAAGATACTTTATCACAGCTTGTTTTGCAATTCTATCCTAACAACCTGCTGGCTCCATCAAACTAAAGAGCTGCATTTGCGCTTCCCACCCATAACCAAGGAAGCAAATCTCCTACTTGATTAGGGCAGCACCAATTCTGCAAGTTTTGTAAGTTCCTTATGTTCCTACCAATACAATTCATTGATAACTGTAATAGGAATATTGAACAAATGCCAAAAGTATGGAAGCATATGCAAATAACTGTCACAAATAACCCTGAGAATTTAAATGCAAAAGTCGGATTTCAGGGACAGGTGCACTAAATGAGGAAAAAAAATGAATATCTGAACATGTATTCATATGAAAAGCTCTTAACTCCACAGATTTAAAACAACCTACTGCCAACTGGCTTGCTTTTCAGTGCTTCTTGTATAATTATTATCGACAACTATACTTTACTGACAACATAATACAAACAAGTCACATTATAATAGATATAAATTGTTTTTACAGAAGATAAGCACACAAACCATGTCAAGTAAACATTTCCAAGGATTTCTTATAATAAACCGTTGGCAGCAGCGATGAGACACGATAGATAGAGACCTCCGCTCCACCTGTGGAGCAACTCCTTTTATTCTCTCAATAGTAAATTTTCCCGATAGATAGTTTATCACTGGACATCATCCTGAGTTAGTACATTGCAGTGCCCTGTCCAGTTCCACCTCTGAGCTCTTCATGAACCAACCAAACAGATTGCAAGAGCAAGTAGCGAAAGAGAGTGACATTCAAGCAATCACCAAATAAATACTACCTCCACATTGCAGACCCATAGGGCTACAGTGTTGCCTTTCAAATTCTACAGAACAACTTAAATTATAGCCAAAGGCTTCAAAGTGGATAAATATCAAACAGAATGAAAACATAAATAAGAGTCAAAATAACACTATACTACATCATGCTACTCACCAGAACCTAATTTTGTATCAACATAAAATTTCCCCCAAAATATTACTCGGTGCCTTATATCTGATGTATAAGGCATTCCTTATCTTGCAGGAGGTGCGCAAAAGCTATTATCCCAATGTCAAACAATCTATTCAGGCTTTCCTGTTCCAATAGCACCATCTAAAATGACTTGCCTTGTGACATCTTGATTTTTCAAATTTGATTTCAATTGAAGAAATAGGACCTTTTATCAACACGTCTATAGTGCTATTCTCTAAGCCACTCACTCAAGAGATAACTAGACTATCTGGGAAAATTATTAAGGGATTTTAATGCAAAAGACTTGAGAATTCGACCATAAATCGACTGCTCGGCCGTGGTAATTTGCAAGGGTCATTATGGCACAATTAAAAATCAATCAGAGATCAATAATAGGTTGATTCGATTGAGATGAGTGATTAAAATGTGGGGGATTCCACCTGATTGCAAAATTCTCATCGATCGACACTAAATTGATTTTCTATCGTTTTTGGTACCTTGTGTCCGTATTTGAAACCTTGAGATTTTCACGATAATCGAGAGTTGCCAATGTGTCAAAGATCTACATTGTGACTTGAGATAAATCGATCACAGGTCAATTACACCAAAAATTCCTAAAAGTTATCCAATAGACTAGGTCACGCTAAAAGCGCACCGGATTGAAAATAACCGCGAATTTGAACCCAATTTCAAAAATTGAAAGTTCTGTGGTGTCACGATCTATTTTAGGAATGTTGACTCTTCTCCGAAGATTTTTCAGAGATTTTGGGATCTTTGCAGATAATCGATATGAACATTGCAGAAAATCAACGAAAATTCAGATGGGCTAAATTGATGGAAATTTGGACTTTCAGACTGAGCTACTTGACGACAGGAAAGTGTGGAAATTTTGTGAGCATTTCTTCATCAATTTTGGGCTTCAAATTTGGAGAATTTGAGGATGAAATTCGGAGCATAGGATGGAGGGGTGCAACACTTGCATTCAAATTTGATTATTATGGAATCATAAATCAAGAAAGTAATAGGGGACAAGGAGTTAATGAAGGGATAAGCTTGTTTGACATTTATTTCCTCTCCAATCTTCCCCTACACGCCAACACCAGCTGCCCACCGTCTTCTTCGAGCGAGTACAACTTCAGCAGAAGACCGACTGGTTCTTCTTTTCATTCGGACTTCCACCAGCAAAATTCACCGCCTTCTCTCACCACACAGCAGGCCACTCTCCACCAAAAGTCTTCCAGTCAACCGCCAGCACCCTTATCTTTTCCATTCATCCGTCTCCTCCTCAACTTCTCTACCCCGTGAGTGCTACAGCCCTACCAAAATTCAACGCCAACACCTACCCACACCGTGTCTTCTTCCACCGCCTGCTCTCCACCGAAGACCCTTGTTGATTTCGCCCTCTCCAACACGTGCAGCCATGCCCCGCTGTCAACCCTCACTAGTAGACTCCTCCATCTTGTTGACCGCTGCTGCTCCATTGTTGAAACACCAAAACCGAAGCTGCTCGTTTTCTTCAGCCCCACGATCTCTCTCCCTTCGCCCGTCTACACTCTTCATGCCACTTGTCCGTGTGCCATCTTTGTTCGGTCAACTTCAACAATCCACTGAAGTTGCTCCTTTTGACGCCCGCATCTTCGAGCTCCATGGGATTCCAGCGAAGTCTAAAGTCAGGCCCATGGAAATTTTGGCCCACTTTCACCCCGTGAGATTCAAACCCTCAGGTCACCCCATCTTCATGCAATTTCAGCCCAGTGAAGAAGTCAGACCAGCCCATGTGAATGTCATCTTCAGCCTAGTGATTTTCAGCCCATCTCCAACGAATTTTGAAGCCCAAGCTCAGGCCCAAGTTCAGTTGGTTTTAGCAGCCCATTTTGGGCCCACGAAGAAGGCCCAAGCCCATGACCAGCAGCCCTACAGCAAGCTTATTTGAAGCCCAAGTTCACCGAAGTTCAGCCCACGAATCAAGTGAAGCCTAGCCCAAGTTGAAAACAAATCTCAGTTGGGCTGAGATTTGTTGGGCCCGTTTTAAGCCCGGCTCAAGTTCGTTGACGCCGCGAAAATTTCAATTTCGGTCGCTGTTGCGCCGTCATCGTGATGAACCGGTTTCCACAATTAACCGGTGAGTTTATACTCTAAACTCTGCTTAGTAGGTTAATGACATTTAAGGGGTGTTTAGATTTATTTAGGAATTAGGTGGTTAGTTAGATTAAATTAGAAATATAATTATTTAATTGAACATGTTAGGTGGTTAGCATGGTTTAGCTAAGACCTAAATAAATTGTACTATTTATCTACAAGGGTTCGGGAATTTCTCCAAGTCCGTATTGGTTATTAATTTAATGATTCTGGCCTAAGTTAGTATTTTTAGAATTTAAATTGATTCATTTAATTAATTTTAGTAATTATTTAATTATTAATTATTTTTCTGAAAATTAGGTCGGGAGTGCTGGTGACCGGAATTTTGTGCTGATTGCAATGGTGTGGTTAAATTTTGCAATTGAGTGTTAAATTATGCAAATTGAGTGTTGATTTGGATTTTTGGTATTTAATTCCAAAAATTGTGAATTTCCAATATTTATTTAGAAAATCTAGGTGTCGGGTTTTGACACTAAAAATAGTTTTTAGTACTATATGAAATAGTGGGATTTCAAAAAGGAAGATTATCAAATTTTCGAGGTCAAGTTGACCATGTACCCACACGAGTAATTTTATGTGAATTTCTAATACGAGGAAAAATGCTAGGCTCATCATTTTAATTGAAACATTTGAGTACAATGCACGATGCCCTGGGCCATATTTGAGTGATCATGTGATGGTTAAGAGAAATAGTCTCGAGCTGTTAAGCTGGACGTTATCCCTATTCGGGATACCCTCTAGACAACGGGAAGCCGATCGTAGTAGATTCTTGACCATATGCTCCTTCAGGAAAGCTGTCTGATAAACAGACATGCCGTTCTCAATAGGGTGAGACGATGCTTGACAATGCCAAGAAGACCACTGAACAGAGAGTAGGCTGTGCTATATGCCGAGATTAAATCTAAGGACGCATGATTAACTGAGTATGGTGTTTCAATTGTTGGAGCTTATTTGTTGCTCATGTTTTCATGCTGTTTAAGTTATAAATTGTACTGACTTGCAAGGTGGTTCTGAGACGAGGTAAGTCTCCTTAATTGTGTGATTGTGTGATTAGGATACTTCTGGGCGTATTTCCCTCCTAATTGGGATTTAGAGCTTAGACTCGCTGAGATTATATCTCACCCCATTGTAAGACAACATTTTCAGGGTCGTCGAGTGGAGGACTTGGAGCTGAGAGGAGGTGATCGGAAGCATATGTCAGTTAGGACCGCTTCTTTTTGGAAGGCCAGTCTTTTGTAGTCTTTTGGCCATAGACCTTTGTACATCACTCGGTATATATATACATATACATATATATATATATATATATATATATATATATATAAGTATGTTTGTTTGTGAATCTATTGTCCTGCTTTTTTTATCCCGAGATGATTATTGTCAGGGGATTTATAATCCACTTCCGCATGTGCAATAAAATGGAAAGGGTCGGCGACTCATCCTAGGAAGTCGCAAATTATTATTGATCAGATAGGGATGGACATGCACTCAGGGTTCGGGGCGTGACATGCCTAGTCAAAACAACCTCTTTCACGAGATTCTTGTAAGTAAACAACCTAACTGTTGCTCAGGCCTCTAAGCTCAAAAGAGAGGCGTGATCGTTGCGATTCCTTCTGCATTGAGTGGATTGACAATGATGCCCTCAATCTCAAGGTGATACGGCGAAGCTCTTCTTTCTACTTCTACAGTTATACTTGGGAAGATTCAGTTCGATGAGGTTGTGTACCATACTGGAAGAAACTGTAGTTGCGGTTGTGGAATTTGTAGTTTCGAGTGAGGTTTTGTGAACTCTTCCTCTCGTATTGCCTGAGATCGTGCTGGTTTTGATGAATTAAGCTGTGGTTATCTCCAACGTTGATGGTTTGTTAGGATGAGAAGGAAGGAGATGAAGTTCAGCTTTGATAAGGTGCTCTATAACAACTCCAATCAAGACGATGTCTACTCATTTCTGGCTCATCCGATCATTAGCCCATTTTATGTTTGTGTTGACTTCGATAAACAGAACAGTTCAAGGACTTGCTCATGACCTTTCAATAAAATAAATATGGCTTCAAATTGGATAGAACAATGAAGTCGGATTTTTAGAATAATCAAATCGAACTTTAAGGCTGTAATTTTTTTTTTTAATAAAGAAAGAAGGCTCAAGAAGATAAAATGAGTGTAAGGCTCAAGAAGATAAAATGATCACAATCCGTTCTTCTGAAAACTGACATGTATATATAAAACAGCCTAATAATCGCACCAAAATCGCACATCCGCACGCACGTATGGTGGGGTTTAACTCACACCCAATCATTTCTTTAGATACACTAAAAAAAAATCCACACTTATTAATTAACCCATTTTCTCTCACTTTTTCTATGTGAGACAAGGAAACATACATTTTACAAACAAACTTCCAACAGATAGATGTGGTGTCTATCATGATGTCTACACGTCTGTATTCGTTTCTGGATGCGAATTTGTCCGCTCCATAGAGCGAGAATCATCGATCACAGCATTAGGTGCTCGTGTCAGTACATGAGATTAATCGAGTATTTTCGTGTGAATCCGCTGCCTTCTCATCCTGTAATTGATGATTGAGATATCAATTATTTTAATCCAAATCCAGTGCCTGGAATGTTTGCACAGCCTGCCCTATCTAGTTTACTTCCAGGTGTATTGACAGTTTAGTTTGTATTGCGTTGCTTTTAAATGGAACAGATGTGGTAAATGCAACGAAAGGGACGATCATTAGCCATGGGCAGGTGAGACACGATGGTTTCTGTTGTCTATTGATTCCTTAACTCTTTACCTTGATGTATCACTTTAACAGAGTTGATTTTCTTATGAAGTAGAGTGGCGTGATCAGATGCATAAATGTTTAAACGGGGGAGGAGAGAATGCCGATAGGCTAAACTAGCATCGATACTAACACACAATATTATATGACATATCAACATGTTATTTTTAAAAAAAATGGAGAATTCTAACACGTTGAGACACGATGTAAATTAAATGTGTATATAATATATATATATATATATATATATATATATATGATAAATCATCATTTTTTATTATCCACTAATAAATAAATAAATAAATAATAAAGAGTCTAGAATGAATTTACACTAGAAATATTAATCCATCTTTCATTCATTATTTTAATTTGATAAATTCAATTACATTCCATTCCAATATTTCATAAAATTTAGAGAAAAAATACAAGCAATCCATATTTTATTATTAAGTTTAACATTTAACAATAAATCCAAAAAATTCCATATTTCACTATCAAAAAGGTAGGGTTTCCTTTCTTCCCTTTATTTTTTATTTTTATATATTTACATTTTTGATCCATGATTTATTAAAATATAAGTTTCCTCCATTTTCCATCCCTATAAAAGGGGAGGAGCTTCTCCCTCAGGAACTGAGCCAAGTCGCGTTCCAACATTTCAAATTCTCTCTTCCTGGTTTACAAAATCGCCTCTTCCTCTACTACTTCTCGTTCGCTCTTTCCCTTCGACCTTTCGAATCTCCACTGCATTTCCGCTGGTGCTCCTCGAATTTCTGAGCTCGCTTCGGCCTTCTCTTCGGCATCGCGAGCGCGAGGATATCGCCAAGATCACCGTCTGCGTGAGGTTCAGGCCTATGAGCTCGGAAGAGAGGCGCGATCGTGGCGATTCCGTATGCATCGAGCGGATCGACGATGAAGCCTTCAATCTCAAGGTGATTTGACGAAGCTCTTCTTTCTACTTCTGCAGTTATACTTGGGAAACTTCGGTCTGATGAGTTGTGTACCGTACTGGAAGGAAAGGTAGTTGCGGTTGGGGGCGTGCTGGTGAGTGTCGGGTACGCATCCGAGCGTGTCGGGCTGTGTCGTTGAGTGTCGGGGCGTGTCATTTCGTGTCGGGACGTGTCGGTGCATGTTGGAGCGTGTCGGGGCGTCTCGGTGCGTGTCGAGGCGTGTCAGGGCGTGTCGGTGCGTGTCAGAGCGTGTTGGTGTATGTCGGAGCGTGTCCGGGCATGTCGGGACATGTTGGAGCGTGTCAAGATGTGTCAGGGCGTGCTGGGGTGAGTCGGCACTTGTTGGGGGCGTGTCGAGTCATGTCAGGGCATGTCGGTGTGTGTCGGTGCATGTCGGAGCGTGTCGAGGCGTGTCCGGGTGTGCTGAGGTGAGTTGGCACTTGTGGGGCGTGTCGAGTCATGTGGGGGCGTGTCGGCGCATGTTGAGGTGTCGGACACTGACACGGACCCTCCCAAAGAGGGTCCGTGCTTCCTACTTGATAGGTGTGCTCCAAATGAATGGAGTAGAACTAATCCTATCATTGCTGCCTCTGTTTGCTTAATCAAGTTGGAAAGGGTACATGGACCTGAAGTTGCCCCATGTTGTTTGTTCTATTTCAAGAAATTCGGTTCGGAATCCTTTCTTAGTTTTCCAGTTTGGCATTTCGCATCGGAACTCTATGTAAAGGAATTCCCTCTGCTTGTTCTAACTAGACGTTACAATCATAGTTCAAGTTGCAGAACTAGAACTGCATATATGATACTTTACATAACTTATTGATATGTTAAATAAATTATATTGTTCATTTTCTGTTTCCCTCCCAAAAACAAATTCCATTTTTTCTGGATTCGACTGGAGTTGGAAAGACATATAGCATGGAGGTGATCAGCCCACCAC
The DNA here is from genome assembly GCA_019915185.1 of Eucalyptus camaldulensis. Taxonomy (NCBI): domain Eukaryota; kingdom Viridiplantae; phylum Streptophyta; class Magnoliopsida; order Myrtales; family Myrtaceae; genus Eucalyptus; species Eucalyptus camaldulensis. Next base: position 21,681,141 of record JAHSVA010000005.1, read on the forward strand.
CAGAATAGCGTTAGTAGATGGCTATTGATATAGACAAGTCCAGTAACAGTATTTATGAATCAGGGACCAACCAACCTCGGATATGATGATGCCAAGAAAGGTCTCCTTGCAAGAGTGGTTGATGGAATTTTCAGAGAAATCACTTCCGCTGATTCACTCAAGTGTACAGTCAAATTGTCCATGGTACGCCTACACAAGCTGGTGCTTCACTTAATTATTGATCTAATTCTCTATTTTTTACGTTTTTCAACTTTTTTAAGGTAGAGATCTACATGGAGAAAGTAAGGTATAGATTACCATGACTGCATTGGAAGACATTCATGTTGAGATAATGGCTTTTCTCTATTTTAATTATTGCATGCGGTATGTCATTCTCCTGAATCTCATCCATTAATCCCAGGAAGTTTCATAAATAAAACCTCATGGACATCATTTACTTTCCTTCTTCCAGGGACCTTTTAGATCTTTCAAAGGAAAACATACAAATTAAAGAGACCAAATAGGCAGTTTAGGACACCAGTTTTTTATGTGCTCTGGCCTGAAGAATGCATCTTAAGATGCCTACGTGCCTCGAACACATTCACAAAATGTTTCTGAGAAAAGATGTTATTTTGCTCTATGGACTCAAGTGGTGTTTCCTGCAATAGCACAAGTGGAACAACTAGAAATTGGTTTCTTGATCATAAATCTACCTATTCTTTGTTGTCTGCGCAAAACTGGATAGCTTATTGAGTTAAAACTGTCTATACTTACATATCATCTTATGCTTTCTTTCTGTGAGACCCCCTTGATGTTTTCTCCCTTCCATCCAGATATCTCTATCAGACATTCTTAAAGCATTACAAGGCTTATCTGTAAGATACAAGCTCAACTTCATTTGACTGTATTCCAATCTTCCCTGGGTTGATCTTCTATTTCCATCCTCTGAAATCCAATGTGGTATATGCAACAGAGCAGTTGGAGAGACCTGTGTCCTTACTGCTTTCTGTTTTGGCTTGTGCTTGCTCTTAATATTGCATAGCCATATCAGAACTTTCTCTAAAATATCTGCCACCTTCCCTTATTATGCCTACAGTTTCAAACTTTAAGCTGAAAAAGAAATGAATGTGGGCAGCAGCAGAAGCCATTGTATTTACATATTCTTGGTGCACCAGGATTCAACCATACAGAAGAGGTATGGTTGGTCTCTTATGGGATTGCAATTTATTGGTAATTTTTTCCTTTCTCATATGAAATTTCATGTCTTGAGCATGGCCAGAACATTTGGAAAGCTAATTCTTGTGGATCTGGCTGGCTCTGAGAAGGTTGAGAAAACAGGAGCAGAGGGCAGGGTTCTTGAAGAAGCTAAAACCATCGATAAGTCCCTGTCAGCACTTGGAAATGTAGTGCATGCCTTGACATGCGGTCCAAACGGAAGAGGAAATCATATTCTGTATCACAACTTTAAACTTACTCGGATATTGCAAGATTCTCTTGTAAGACTGCCGCACATTAGCGCTTCCATTATCCTGCTAGCAATGTGGTTGTCTCACAGTGAGGGAACTCTCAGATGGCGTTACTATGTTGTTGTTCACCCGGCCCTTCAAATGCGTCAGAAACGCTGTCAATCCTGGTGCCAGGTATGGAAGTTAGAAGTCAAAACTCATATACGGCAGGACATGTTCTTATTCGGATGGATATGTTCATTAGGAATACAAAGAGAAAAAGAGAGTTTTAAAGTCAGGAAGTTCTAGCTTTCTCTATCTGTGTAAAATGCATGCAGAGGAGATACGTAAAATGAGAAAAATCATCTATGAGTTCCGAGGAGTATCTACCAGAAGCATTCTATCCATGAGTAGATAAGTTTCTTTTTAGTCAACTAGTTGAAACAGATGCATGAATGCAATATCTACGAGTTATAGAATCAACACCGTGAGTATTAAGTTATGATTTTTTAACCTCGTATCCTGTCTCAGATGATGTGTGCCGTGCCGCGCCGTGCAGGTGTGTGGATGCTGCACCTGCTTTCTTATTCCCATTTCTCTATCATTTGTCCAGGGTGAAGCATATAAGAGCATCGCCGCATGTCCATTGTACCAGAGATAAACAAGCTAAGACAATCTGGACATCTTTCCTATCTGAAGATGAATTACGTGACAAAGCTATGGAAAAGGTCAAGGTTTGCACTACTTTATCATAAAAATCAATTTGATCCATCTATTTCACCTTCTCACATTCAACATTTGCTGTCAAGGAGAGCATAGATGCTGAAGCTGCAAGTTGCTTCAGGATTTGTTCACACAGGAGGGAACAGCATCGATCTGAATTTCCTTGAGGACTTGGAATTTGATTGGGGGACGGTTGCTTTACCAACTAATATTAAATTCGAACGAGCCCTGGAGGAGCTTGCCTCTGCTGTCGAGCTGGTTAGTCAAGACTCTATAGGCTGCGCTCGTCAGCTTATTTTACACTTTTTCTTTGACCACGTGATGATTGTACGCCACTTCTGGAACAAGAGGTTCTCGGCTCGAATTGGATTGGAACTGACGTTAGGACCCTCGACAGACAAACCGGGACACGTACGGCGACCACACAAGGAACGGCAGGTGGCCGGAGCTTGCATGAGCCGGACAGCCACGGTCTCCAGTCCAACGCGCCCGGAAAATAGGGCAGAAGATAGAGGAAATGGGGGGAGGGGGTACCATTTTGGCTTGGGGACCATGCGGCGGCGGTTCATCCACGCGGTGTTCATCGGATGCTCGCTCTTACTCTCCCTATCTCTCCCTCGGGCCCGATTGCCTCCTCTCTCTCCTCCTTCGGGCACCTCGGTGTTTTTTGGAGCCGGATGGCCTGTCGTCATTCACATGGGGAAGGCGGGTTTTCTGGTGACCGTACGTACGGCCGGCTGCCCGCCATCACATCCCCAGCCAGGCGGCGGTGGCCCTCCTGCTCTGCTCCGCCCTGCCTGCTCTCCCCGCTGTCGCGTCCTTTCCGTCCTCAGTAGCGTGAGGTGGAAGAACGAGTAAGGGACGATCGGGTCGGGCCGGTGGAGATGCAAACAATAATAATACCTAGACGATGTGAAAATCATTTTTTATTAAGGCCAAATCGGTTCTTAATTTTTATGCAATGTTATCTTAGTTAAAATATTAGATTTCAATATTAAAATTGTCATATCACGAGATTACGAGGTTATAGGAATGGACGCTCGACAAATCTCCAAGTAGCATGCGTATTGACTTTGTAAAGCACCTGGATAGGTATATGCTTAGCTCAAGGTGAGATTCCAGCTCGATTACTCTTCATGTACATCACATTCCCCTACACTAAGACCCACCTGGAATTTGCTCAAAATCATCTTCATGGAGTCTCATCCTCAAAGAGAAAAATAAGCAATCAAGAAGCTACTCATCCTGTTGGCAAATCAATAAAAGAGCAAATGGCTGTCCAACTCAGTACATTTCTCACATCTAAACCCATGAAGTCACCTTCCTTTAATTTGCCTTTGATCGCCAATCCCAGCCAAAGATCTCCCAAGTCCATGTCCTCCAATCTTGGCTCTGGCTCCACCTCCAAGTGAGTTTTCTAACGTTCCACTCTTCCATTCACTCCTGCCTTTTGGATCTATTGAGAGAGTGTGATTTAGTCTTCGATGTTGAATGTGTGCGTGTACTGTGTATCTTTTGCAAGAACCGTACATATCTTATGTTATCATTGAGAGAAACTATGCTTTGTGATAGTTCCCTTTTAAGAGGTTGAATCAAGCATCTTCAATTCCTCCGTGTTTGTCTAGCCAACACATGAAATCCCTTGTGCTCACATTCAAGCTCTCTCTTCTTCTCTCACACCACATTGACTTGAGCGTCGGAGTGCCTATTTATGAATGTAATGTCTTTGTGTAGGTATGTAGCATGAAACCATTGTCATTTATGAATGTGATCTCAATTGATTTGACCTCAATTCTGAATTTGATGGGAGAATTAGCAAAAAAAGTTCTAAACCTATTGCAATTATATTAATTCAGTCATAATTTTTTTTTTGTCAACTAAGTTTTAAACCTTTTGTAATTGTGTCAATTCAATCCATCCGGTCAAGTTTGGCCAGTTGGCACTTAAGGCTTGTTTGTTTGCATTTTGTTTCTATTTCTTGAAACACCATTTTTGTTCTTTTGTTTCGGGGAACAAAAAAAGAACAGAAACGTGTTTGTTTACACTTTTGTTCCTAGGAACAAAAAATCTATTTTTTTGTTCTCGAAAACAGAAACAAGAAACAGGAAAAACTTGTTTTTTGTTCCCAAGAACACTTCCGAGAAACAATTTTTCTCTCTCCTATTTTTCTTCTTCTTTTTTCTTTGGCCGATCACCGGCCTTGGCCATGGCTGGCAACCGGCCGTATAGGGCCAGCAACCTTGCTAGCCCCCTGCGAGGCTCGGCCTCGCGTTGGTTGGGCAAGCTTGGGCTTGCCCAAATCCAGGGAGGCCAAGCTCGCCAAGCCATCAGCAAGGTCCGAGCTCGCCTAGCTAAGGTGAGGCTCGGCCTCACCTAGCCACGACGAGCCTCAGCCTTGCGAGGGGCCGGCGAGCCTCGCCGTGGTTGGGAGAGGTTGCCGGCCAAAAGAAGAAAAAATTTAAAATTTAAAAATTTAAAAGAAACAAAAAAATTATACAAGTTTACCAAATGTGTTTCCGTTTTTTTTTTTTATTTCAAGAACAGAAATTTCGTGTAGTTACCAAACGCGTTTTTCTGTTAAAAAATTGCTCCCCGGAACAGAAATAATTTTTTCTATTTTTATTCCCTGGAACAATTTTTTAATCGAAATGTAATCAAATGCGCCCTTATTGTCCAGTCGACGCTGATGTGGATAATTTTTTAATAATAATTTATTTTTCGAATTTTTTGATTTATTTTATTTTTTCCCTTTTTTTCCCTCCATCCTTCTCCTTCGTCTGGTTGGTCATCGAACTGAGGCAATTGTTCAGGGGCTAGGGAGGATCACCGAACTGAGGTGAGCTGGTTGGGGTAGGGTGAGCTCCTCTCACTGTCAATGGGTGAGGGCAAGCTCGCCCAACCACTAGCAAGGGGTGAGCTCAACCTTGCCCTTGCCTAGCGACAGTGAGGTCGAGCTTGCCCTTGTCCAATAACAATGAGGTAAGCTCACCTTGCCCCGTCGAGGTAACCTCAGTCCAATGACCTGCCCTTGCCTCTGGCCAATCAGCTTGATCTAGTGATTGGCCAAAAGGAGGAGGATGGAGGGGAAAAAAAGAAACAAATAAAAAAAGGAAAAAGAAAAGATAAAATAAAGAGATGAAAAATTCCAAAAAGATAAAATAATATTAAAAAATATCCATGTCAATGTTGGCTGAACGGTCGATGTTGGCTAACGTTCACATTAATGCCGGCGGCCAAATTTTCTAAGATATGGCCAAAAGAGATGGTTTATATGAATATTGGTCGGAAACGAATTTTCTAAACTATAGCGAGAAGTGATTTTTATTTGAATGTTGGTTGGAGCTTTGAGCTTAGCTTTTGTCAACTTTTGAGCTGTAGACTTCGATTCTCCCATGTCCAACACTCTCCTATTCAGCTTGATCGATCAACAACAATCAACACCGCCATCCTGACACCGCCGTCCCAACACTCCCGCGTACATAAGTTAAAAAACCTCACTTATCGAAGTTAGCTATGGTAAAATAAATAAATAAATAAAACAAAATAATAAAATGACGACAACGATTGTCAAACGTCTTCGTGTAGGCATGCAACACAAAACCATCGTCATTTCTGAATGTGATCTCAACTAATTTGACCTTGATCGTAACGTACGAAGTAGCTTCTTTTACAAATATTCTAAGCTATGGTCAGAAGAGATGCTTTCATTTGACTATTGGTTGGAGACGAATTTTCTAAGCTTTAGCCAGAAGAGATGCTTTTATTTGACTATTGGTTAGAGCTTTGAGCTTAGCTTTTGTCAACTTTTGAGCTATAAACTTCAATTATCTCCTGCTTACTCTTGACATGGCTTCTTGTCCCTTTTGATTATGGATTTGATTTCTTGTAGTTTTTACTGGTCAGATTTGGAGTCTTCATTTCTTCCACTCCATTATGTTCTTATATCTTGCATCTGCAAGGTGTGTGATAAAAATTGCTAACATAAGAACTTGGCAACATTAGAGAGAGGGTGGAAGTGACTATTAGATTTAATTTATATGTGAACTTGTCCAATCAGTCTTAAACTTATTGTACAGATGTTGATTCAGTCCTAAACTTTTTAATATTATCAACTGAATCCTAAACCTTCCTAAGGAATTCCAATGTAGTCATTCCGATTAATTTTCATAGGGAATTAAAGCAGGGCATTACGTAGGACGGCAGGTGATGACCGAATCATCATGTCAATATTGTATAAAGCTATACTTATAAATGAATATTATTCCGTGAACTTCTATGGAACTTTAACAAAATGAAAGCGGGCAAAAGCTTTTGTGATTGGTGGGATGTGGTTATGAAACTGTAAGCGGTCCCATAGAGATAATGAAAGGACAGGGCTTCATCAGTATAAACAATACTAACATGTGCATTAGATCCGGGGCCAGCACCAACTACCACACTAGCATGGAACTCATGAAACTATGCAAAGAATTAGGCAGGCTTTGCAACGTTACGAAGAAATTCATGACTTTATAGCTATCCTAGGAAATCACTCGAGGCAAGGGACAAGCTAAGACACGAGTTATAAGACTATCAATGCCAACTCATAATCATTTGGTTCTTGCAAATATTCAAGGACTTCTTTACATGCAAAGCATCTCCTTGTACGCCTTTTTGTCTACCGATTGAACTCAATACAATCCAATGAAAAGTGTCAAGTGGAATCGCATAGACTCTCATACGATGAACAGATTCTCAATTCCAAAATGAAAGATAAAAGAAAAAAGAAATTGGAGAACTGAATTAGTATGAACAAACTTTCTTATTTTCAGTAGAGTGGGGAGTGCCCTGGTCATTTCTTATGTTAAGTTTAGATTCCCGAGTATCAACACGCCAATTGGCCAAAGTTTTTACAATCCATTTGAATCCTCAATCTACTTCATGATATTTAAGCGCATGGGATGCACCATTTCGCGATTTGACAGTTAACTAGATCCAGCATCCAATTTGTTCCCTGCTTGTAACGAACCATAAGAAATCACTAATTATTCAAATGTTTAATCCAGGGAGAACGTCAAGAAGCCTTCTGTTCCTCGCATGGAGGCACATGTTCAGGTAACCCACTCCATGCCGCCCGAAAAGATCGAAATATTCAAATCCATGGAGGATTGGGCCAAGAAGAATGTACTGGTTCACTTGACACCTGTCGAGAATTGTTGGCAACCACAAGACTTTCTACCGAATGCAGCATCAAATGGATTTGAAGAACAAGTTAGGGAACTTAGGGAGAGGGCTAGGGAAATCCCTGATGACTACTTTGTTGCTTTGGTTGGAAGCGTGATAACAGAAGAAGCCCTTTCGACTTATCAGACAATGCTTAATACTTTGGATGGAGTTAGAGACGAGACTGCTTCGAGCCTAACACCTTGGGCCATTTGGACAAGGGCATGGACTGCAGAGGAGAACAGACATGGTGATCTCCTGAACAAGTACTTGTACCTGTCTGGACGAGTAGACATGAAGCGAATTGAGAAAACGATTCAGTATCTGATCGGGGCAGGGATGGTGAGATCCTACCTCTACTATGACCAACTAATATGCAAGTCCATCAGCACAAAATCACACTCATATGCATGCAAATCTTGAGCATCTAAAAGACACTGAATACACTGGAATCATTTTGGTTAATATGTATGACATCGCAACTCATAATGTGGATTGTCATGTTCAAATATAAGTTATGCCTCTGCAATTGAACAGTGATTTATGCAGATGACTTTAAACTTCAAGAGTCATTCCCCAAGAATCAGTGGAGACAGACCCCACCAAAATTTAAGGCAACTCCGCACTTTTTAAGGCTAATTATCTCTCTATATTTTTGTCCCAGGATCCTCGAACGGAAAACAGTCCCTACCTCTTCTTCATATACACTTCATTTCAAGAAAGAGCGATGTCTATTTCTCACGGAAACACTGGCAGGCTTGCTAAGGCACATGGGGAAATGAAATTGGCTCAAATTTGTGGTAAGATTAAATCAGATGAGAAGCGTCACGAAGCAGCCTATACAAAAATCATGGAGAAGCTCTTCGAGATCGATCCGGATGGCACTGTCTTGGCACTTGCTGACATGATGAGAAAGAGAATCACCATGCCAGCTCATTTGATGTATGATGGTTGTGATGACAACATTTTCTCCCATTACTCGGCTGTTGTACAGAGGCTCGGTGTTTATACAGCAAAAGACTATGCAGATGTCCTAGAGTTTCTGGTAAGAAGGTGGAAGGTGGAGAATCTGACTGGACTTTCAGCAGAGGGAAGAAGAGCCCAGGATTACGTTTGCGGTTTAGTACCAAAAATTAGAAGGCTGGAGGAGAGAGCTTCGGAAAGGACCGAGGAAGCACTCACTATTCCCTTCAGCTGGGTTTCTGATAGACAAGTGAAGCTTTAGGGTATAAATTTACCATATGACGGTTGAAATCAGTCTTTTACAAGCTTATAGTCACAAGATATTTAGATGACAATAAGAAAATCCCAAGTCGTGCAGGGATATCACAGTGACATGATCTGTTCAACCTATAGACTCTGTATCTCTGCGTGCTAGAAAAATATTACTACTGGACTGATTTGTGTTAGTAAATTGGTGCATGCATCATTGCAGTTGCTTATGTTGAAGATTTCCCACTCGTTGAGCCCATATGTTCTCTGTTGGTTGTACTGGGAGAAATGCCTGAGAGATATGTACTTGATAAACTTATGAGGCTAATGCATACTGGGTTTTGAGAAGAGAATTACGGACCAAGATCACTAGTGAGAAAAGGAGTAATCATCATTTTAGCTATTGCTCTTGTTGAGGTGGCGTATCTCGTACAGAAGCCATAATAAACTTGGAAAAAGTAGTTTTAATAGCTATATTTCTTGCATGTGAGCTATATCACCTCCGACAAAAATGAGTAAATATCCACTAGTTGATTTTGTCTCATTTAAATTTGAAATCTAGTTAGTATCATTGTATTCTTTTGATACAACGGGAAATTCACTATATAAAATGTTGTTCTCTCTTTTGCATTGTGTTGCATTCTTTGTCTCAACTATTGTTTGACTATCAAACGTATCACTTTTTTCTTATTCTTTTTTTAATAAAAGTTAATCTATATGCATTACCATGTTCAACATAATCAATAAATGTGGCTACACGATATAAAGTAACTCAACAGCGAACAAAGGTATTTGATTTCAATAGTGCACACAGACTCAATCAAGCACACATATACCGTAATCATCTCTTAAAAAGATCGGGTTTAATCGAACTCAATTTTCGTTGCATGCAATTGAATATGGTAGTGAATTTTTTCAACAACCATCCAAAGTTAGTTTATGCAAACATAGCAATAAATATTAAAGCTTTGAATATCTTGGATGCCAAATCATCTTAGGGGCAAAAATGAATCATATAATGGCGAATTGATGGAAATTTTTGTTATATATTTGGATTAATACTATAAAAAGCCTTAGTACATTTGTGACAAATTTATCAAAAATTAACCTTTTAACTACTAAAAATCTCAAACTGGTATGCTTGTAATAAATTTATCTTCCGTTAATATATGTTAAATTTTAATATCAAATTACTAAGTTGAATAATACGTAATGATTGACTAGTATACCAATTTGGAGGTAAAGACTCCCCTTGTCATAAATGTATCAATTTGTGATTTTTCGTTGTATTAATCCAATTTAATAGAAACTAATGGATGGTAAATTTCTCACAAATATACATACTGGTTTAGATTTTTTATGATCAAAAAATTAGTTTCAACTAAATTTGTCAAAAATGCACCGATTCGGAGTTTTTGGTAATCAAAAAACTATTTTTAGATAAATTTTTACAGATATACTATATTGAGATTTTTTATGGTATTAACCCTATTTCTTTTGACATCTAACATGGACACATCACAAGAAAAACTGATTTTCATAAATTTTTTTGACAAATTACAAATGATGAAGAACTAAAAGATTAACTAATCTCGATTTCCTATTTCTTCACTTAAACGACCAGTGATTCAGAAAAAGAACATAGCACAGAGAGCAGAAAAGGAACACGTGTAAATGCTCAGAAGGTTGAAGAATGGGGGATGTCAGAGACTTTCGGATTTATTTTTCAGTAAGCTAATTCATGAGATGAAAATGCCAGATTATCCATCAAACTCAATGGCCACATAAACTTGAGAACTTACCTTTTTAATCCCAAAAAATAAAAATTAAATATGAACCCTTTTTCTTTACATTTCTTTTTCCAAATTCCGCTTCTTTCTCTTTCTAAATGGGCACACAGAATCCCAATGCGGTTTAAAGATTTCACTAAATAGGTAATTGAAAAATTTGTAAGCATCTCCATAAAAGAGTACGGAAGTACAAATTCATAACATATGGTTGATTTGATCGCTTATATTCAAAGAGAACACACAATAAGATTTCACAAGAAACTCAATTGCAAGACTTCGAATTTTAAACTTTGAATGAAAGAATCACAAGCTAACAGACACTTTAAATGCCATAATAATAATCGGAAAAGCTTGACCCCATTCATTAACAGCAGACTTTACTAATTACTGCATGGTATATACATAAGCTTAAAAACAGCATCTGGCAATTGCCCTTTAGTAACCAATTTTTATTGCTTGAAATTCAGTATTTGAGATTAACATGTGATGCTTTGAGAATTTTTAATAGCCCATTAAAATTGCCATTTCATGCTTTGTTAAATTTTGGAGAGTTATCAGTCCAAAGAAAAAAAGATAATCCACCATAATTTTATCTAACATATCTTCTTATAACAATGTGGGATTGCTCTTACAGCTATCATCCTCTTCTGACTAGGTACAAAATTTGGGTCGTGGTAGTTTAATGACTCGTCCGGATTTTTTTTGTTGGGAATTTCAGTCTCTGGGAATTTCCATTACTCATCTATAGATAGTGAAGCTTTTTTTTTTTTTTTTGATAGATAGGTGAAGACCAAATAATTAAGAAGCTAACATTATGGGCGTGCATGGAAACGTTTCTAAGAAACGTTTCCGGCACACTTTTGTACGGAAAGTGTGCCCAGGAACAAAAAAGGAATAGAAACGCGTTTGGTTGCGTTTTTTGTTCCTTTTTTTTTTTTGTTTCTAGAACGAAATAGAAACAGAAAAAAGAAATAAAAAAAAGTTGTTTCTTTTGAAAAGAAACACTTCTTCGACGGAACAAAAGAACAAAAATGAAAGAAACAAAAGAACAAATTCGGAACAAAGTGAAGAACTCTTCGTGCGTGCTCGTCGTCGCTCCTCTCGGCTGAAGCTTCGTTCTTCCGTTTCCGGCGTGTCTTCCATCTCTCCGGCGGCTCCCACTCGGCTAACTCTCCGGCGACTCCTCACTCCGGCGACTCCAGGTACGTTTCCAGTCAGCGTTGCTCTCCGTTCAGCCCTCCTCCTCCGGTCAGCGTTGCTCCCCCTTCGGCGCTCCTTCTCCGGTCGGCACTGCTCCCCCTTCGGCGCGGCGAGCCGTCCCTCGAGCGAGCGTTGCTCGGCCAGATCTGCCGCAGATCTGGCTGAGCATTGCTCGCTCAGATCTGCAACAGATCTGGGCGAGCATTGGCGAGCATTGCTCGCTCAAGGCTTGAGCGAGCGTTGCTCACCCAGATCTGCCGCGCCGAAGGGGAGCAACGCTCGCTCGAGTTGCAGCTCGTCATTGCCTCCCCCTTCGCTCGCTCGAGCTGCTGCGAGCTCGAGTTGCTGCCTCGAGCTGCTGCGAGCTCGAGTTGCAGCTGCTGGAGCAGTAGCTCGAGCGAGCTGCAGCTCGACTCCAGCAGCTGCAGCAGCTCGAGCTGCTCGAGCAGCAGCTGCTGCAGCAGCTCGAGCAGTAGCTGCTGTAGCAGCTGGAGCTGCTCGAGCAGCAGCTGCTGCAGCAGCTCGAGCTGCTGCGAGCTGCAACCCGACTCCAACAACTGCAGCAGCTTGAGCAGCAGCTGGAGCTGCTCGAGCTGCTGCGAGCTCGAGTTGCAGCTGCTTGAGCAGCAGCTGCTGCAGCAGCTCGAGCTGCTGCGAGCTCGAGTTGCAGCTACTGGAGCAGTAGCTCGAGCGAGCTGTAGCTCGACTCCAGCAACTGCAGCAGCTCGAGCAGCTCCAACTGCTACAGCTGCTGCGAGCTCGAGTTGCAGCTGCTGGAGCAGTAGCTTGAGCGAGCTGCAGCTCGACTCCAGCAGCTGCAGCAGCTCGAGCTGCAGCTCAGCTGCTCGAGCGAGCTGCTGCTGCAGCAGTTGGAGCTGCAGCTCAGCAGCTGGAGCTGCTCGAGCAGCAGCTGCTGCTGCAGCTCTAGCGAGGTGGACAGGGGCTGGTGATTTTGAATGAATAGGCTGGTGATGTGGTTTCCTTCGATTGTTATTTTGTTGCTCATGGTGATGTGGAATGGACAGGCTGGTGAAGCATGTGGCGAGGGCATTGAAGGACGATTTCACCACCAAGGGGAAGTTGCAGATGATACATCGGCTGAGCAGGCATCTGAGATGAACAGCGTTAGGATAAGAATTGCAAATAAAATGGCAAGGGATCACAATATGACTGAGATTTGTTGACTTTTGTAATATTGCTTTTACGTATTCACTGTAATGCAGTTGAACAATGAACTATATTACTCAATTATTGTGATGTTATGTATGGAAAAGTTCATGTTGAGATGTATGAAATTTTCATTTAAGGGCGCACATATGAGCATGTTGAAAATATTTTTCATTTCACATCCCATTTTTCAAAAATTAAATTTATAAGCATTTAATGAGAATGAGAAATCAATATCAAGTTTTTTTTTTTTGTAAAAGAAATCAATATCAAGTTTATATGCTTTAAAACTAAAAAAAAAAAAGTGTACTTGAATTTACTAGATACAAACTTTAATTACAAAATTTTATACGAAATATGCCATATGATCATGCTAAAAATGTTTTTCTTCACTAACCATGAACAAAATAAAATTAATGAGCATTTCATAAGAATGACAATTTAATATCAATTTTAAACTTTATTAAAAAAACAGAAATTGTTTTGTCGTTTACCAAACGTGTTTCTGTTCTTTTTCTATTCTAAGAACAGAAATTGACTGCAGTTACCAAACATGTTTCTGTTCTTTTTTTATTCCAAGAACAGTTTTTTTTTACACTTACCAAACGCGTTCTTTTGTTCAGAAACTGTTCCCCGGAACAGAAACACTTTTTTTTTGTTTCTGTTCCTGGGAACAGAAAAGGAACAGAAATGAAACCATGCGCACCCTATATGTCCTAATCATATTTTATTCCAATATCATCTTCTATTTGTCCGTAGTAATTACGAAATTAGATGTATTGCCATTATAAAACATAAATTACACATTCACCATTAGAATGTTGGAATACGGTAGAATTCAGCTATAAAGCTAATATATTATACGCAGGTAATGAACTTAATAGTAATCCAAAAAGCTATGGCTCTAGAATAAAATGAGAGAAAGAAAATATGTCCTGCCGCACTCAATTTTTTGCGTTAATTTGTGCTACACGAAATAGATTGAATGGTGTCTTTATTGGATGAGATCATTGTAGATAGTATATGAACTAGGGGTGTTATTGACGTGGCTTAATAAGCCACTTGTGGAAGCTCCTAAGAACTCAATCAGCTACAAACCGCTTTTGTCTGGACGTTTAAGTTGTTAGGAAATAAGTTAACAATGTATTTATTAGCATATAACTTAATACTCGTCCTCGCATCCGGGCCGGTCTGACATGGGCAAAACAGGTTGTGAATAGAGTCACTTTAACTGAATAATAATTGTATCGGAAAACATGCATAATAACTGTAAAAGAAGATTGAGAAATGGAGCGTCAAGATTTGAATTTTGACATAGTTATGACGCCGTACTTTTTCCAAATGTTTAAATTGATAAGACAGGGCCAACATCGTGCAATGTCGGACACATTTTTAGTCACTAAAACCGAATTACACAGTTAAATAAAGTTTGACTATATAGTGTATAATGATGGGCTTATTAACCTTGAACTTTCAAGTGCGGGTGGTGTGAAGTAGTTACAACTCATCTCATAACAAGTCCAACATCCAAAATCCATGAGATCCACTTGGGCTACGTTTGGTCGTCCGAACTTATAACCTGGATAGGACTAAATAGGATAGGATATGAAATCCTGGGATTTTTTATATTCTATCTATTATTTGGTGAATCGTAGTATTAAAGTCAAATATATTCATCATATCATGTACATTTTTTTTTTATATAAATGGCATATCCTTATAAATGCACCTAAATGTTCTTAAATGAAGATGGTGAAATTCTCTCACAACACTATTCCTTAATTTATTTTTATTTTATTTTTCCTCTTTTTTATATTATTTTTATATTATTTCTTTTTTCCTCTTTCATCATTCTTTAATAAAAAAAAATTCAAATAGTAAATTGTACTAACATACCTAAATTTCTATTTTTTAATTTTTAATTTTGTAAATTAGAATTCAAATTATATTTATATTGAAACATAATTTCAATTTTGTTAATTTAATAAGTTTGTTTTTTGAGAAAATTAACTTTCTTATTATGGGCATTAGAAATCCTATCCACCTTTACTCCACCTCACCCATAGGATAATTTTATCCTGCCTATATCCCCCTTATATCTGACTTTATTTTATCCTGAGCGAGCACCAAATGTAGGATATGAATCATATCCTATCCAGAATTTTATCCTGATTGTCAAATGCAGCCTTGGAGTTGCTACCGTTAATTTTCCCTTCTTGTCGTTCACCCTATCAAGAAATTTTATGTATTATTGTATCTCATGCATTAACATGATAACTGCCTATTAAAGTCCATCGACTCCTTTGGAAATGCACAATGGATGCAATTTTTGGAGCCTCTCCTTTGTTCACTCGAAGCTTTGTAGGCTTGGTCTGCAGGGACCGACCTTTTTATAATGCTTTTTGGATGATGATAAATGTCAATCAAGGTGCAAACAATTCAAGAGTAGGCATGACACCGTTACGCCCCCTTGTAATTTTCAGCATAAGTCATATAAACGCAAAAACAAGGAAACATGACTAACTAAAGAGACATGCTTGAAATACCAAAGAAAAAAGAAAGACAATCAAATTGAGCCATCTTTCAATTAGAGAGAAATAAATCTACAGGAAAGATGAGCGAAATCACTTTAGTGACTAGAGCGACAAATGCTAACTTTACTAGGGCCGGCGCTAGTTTGTCAATTGAAACATAATATACAAAATATAATTTTCGAATCAAAATAACTAATTATAATCAAAGAAAAAAAAAGATAATAATAATAATAACAACAACAACAACAGCAATCATAATTGTCATTGTTGATGCCATGATTCTTTATAAATAGTTATTAAGAGTTAGTGTGTTTATATAAACGCTTCAAGTTATTAGTCATGCATACCCAGTATATAAATTTAGTGTATATAAATATTTTTAAGTATTACCGTTAGAGAATGACTCATGGACCATATACATTCACAATCATTGAATTGTGGAACTCAACCGATCAATGCTCGTAAGAGATCCAATGAATGGTCAATCAAGTCCCAGCAACATTTCTTTAATTGTTGGGACTTTGGAGGGACCGTTGCGCACACACAATGTCTCAAAATCAGGCAAAAGACCATGATCATGCACGTGTATTGTGTAATACTTACTTTTCCTCTTTCCTTTCGCATCTGCCATGCCTAGAGCTTGCCCAAGCCCAAGGCTTATGGCTGCTTTGGCCATGGAGCTTGACCTCGAACCCAAAGCTTTGGGTGTCAATAGCCACTCGAGTTCCGAGCTCGGCCTCAAGCTTGTGGCAACGACCACATGAACTTCAAGCTTGTGGGCATGATGACATGAGCTTTGAACTCCCATTTTTGGCAGCTAGATTTAGACACTCGAGAACACAAACGCTCCATATGGAGTCTCTAACTTTCTTGGACATGAGGTTTGAGCTTGAGCCTAAAGTTTCTAGCTTGAACTTGAGCTAGCAGCAGCCATGGCGACTTGAGCTTGGGGTTGTGACCATAGTTGCTATATCACAAGCTTACAGCCATGGCCACCTAAACTTTGATATCTTGCCGCCATGATGTCACTTGAGCTAAGCTCGTGGAAGCCATGGCCATTGGAGTTTCAGGTGTGTTGGCTATGGATGCTCCATGGGAAAAAGTAACGGAGAGTATGAGGAAAAAGCAAGTGAGAGAGAGAGAGGAAAAAGTAATAGATAGAGCGGAGAGAGAAGTAAGGAGAGAGGAAGATTTTTGGAAGGTGAGCTTGATGTGACACGTGTCACCCAATAATAGACCAATATTTAGCTGAGCCAATATTTTTTCAGCAGCGTGAATGAATGCGCAAGTAACGCGTGTATTGACTTTATAAAGGCCCTTGATTGGTATGATTAGCTCAAGGTGAGATTACGGCTTGATGACACTTCGTGTCCATCCTATTCTCCCATATGAAGAGCCCCTAGAATTTGCTCGAAATCATCTGTGGAGTCTCTTCCTCAGAGAAAATCAAGCCAATTAAAGAGCTACTTATCACATTGACACATCAATAAAAGAGCAAATGGCTGTTCAATTTAGTACATTTCTCACTTCTAAACCCATGAATTCACTTTCCTTCGACTTGTCTTCAATCGCCAATCCCAGCCACAGATCTCCCAAGTCCATGTCCTCCAATCTTGGCTCTGGCTCACCTCCAAGTAAGATTTTCAACATTCCCCTTTTCCATTCACTCTTGCTTTTTGGAGCTAATGAGTGTGATTTAGTCTATGATGTTGAATGCATGCGTGTACTATGTACCTTTTGCAAAAACTGTACATACGCTATGTCAGTGTTGAGAGAAACTATACTTTGGGATAGTTCCCTTTTAAGAGGTTGAATTGGGCATCTTCAATTCACCACTTTGAAGGTTCGATATTATCATCCGTGTTTGTCTAGCGAACACATGAAGTCCCTCACACTTACACGTGAGTTCTCTTTTCTTCTCTCATGCTACACTAATTTGAGCATTAGAGTGATTTTTATTTTTTTATTTTTTGGTTGGGGGAGAGGGGATTACCAAGTCTCTTTAGTTAGTGATAAAAATTGCTAACATAAGAACTACCGAATGGCAACATTAGATGGAGGCTGGAATTGGCCATTGGACTTAATTTATAGGGGAACTTGTTCGATCAGTCATAAAGATATTGTACAAATATTAATTTAGTCCTAGACGTTGGCCCATCAAAATTTACCGGATGGATTGAATTTATTTAATTGCAAAGGATTTAGGATTGAATTAACCAAAGACAAGTTTACAACTAATTTAGTATAATTGCAAGAGGTTTAAATTTTTGTTTATAATTCTCTCCTATTTGGGGGCCCTCCCTAGCCCCTCCTCACCCATATTCTCTTTGGGGTCACGAGTGAAGTTGACATAGACCTTCTAAAGAGACTTTTTAAGAGCATAGGTCACCATTTGATTGGACTTAAGCAAGTCATTAAAAGGTTTCATCTCGATTCTCGTTTGGATTTTGAGAAGACGAGAATGTAAAACAACTAGAGGGCATTCTCTCCTTTTGAGGAAGACAAATGTACGAAAAGAATCGAGAGTACAAGGTATGCGGGTAATAGCAATTACAGTTTTCATTTAACACACCAATCATTTACTATTTCCATTATTATCCTATTTCGTCTCTTCCTTACACACTAATGGAAATTGGGCACGTCTAGTATGCCAACATGAAGAATAAGAAGGCACCTCAAAGTGCGACACGTTTCGCCTATTGAGCCTAATTCTCATACCAATTTTTTTTTTAATTGCGTGGCCTCCTTTTCTCCTTAGCTCTCTCTCTCTCTCCTACACTTTCTCTCTCTTCGTGCCTATTCACCTCTCTCTCTCTCTCTCTCTCTCTCTCTCTCTCTCTCTCTCTCTCTCTCTCTCTCTCCCATCAACGAGCCACCATGCCCGATCGACAAACCCTCACACCGCCCCTCTGGCTCCGGCTCCAGCTCCCAACCTCGGCCCCGGCCCCGGCTCACTCGACCGACGAACACTGTGCACACGCTCTCTCTCTCTCTCTCTCTCTCTCTCCCCGCCCATCTCTAGCCCCCCTCTCTCCCTTTGACAACCCACCAAGCTCGCATCCAATCAACAAGGTGCCACGCCAACCCTCTAGCTCATCCGTTGCCTCTACCACTGCTAAATTGTTGCCCCCCCCCAACTCTCTCTCTCTCTCTCTCTCTCTCTCTCTCTCTCTCTCTCTCTCTCTATCCCTCCCTCCCTCTTAGTCATGACCGAGCCCTAATCGAGCGGCCTCTGCCTTCACCATCGCCAAATCTCGATGAATTCAAGGGGTTTACAATGACGACGCCATCCCTTTGCCTCAACCTCTGTCTCCACCTTGACCGAGCCTCGGTCTAGCCTAAGGACCTTAAACAAAGGCCGTAATTGAAATAGCTAGTACGAGTACCTAGAGGGGGGGTGAATAGGTATACTAAAATTTCTCGAAGCTTGCACGATATCAATTAGAGTATTTGCAACAGTTAAAAATTCAATCGCAAGACTAAGTAAGGGAAAGAGAGAATTGAACACTCGGTTTATAGTGGTTCGGCTTGATTCAAGCCTACGTCCACTCTTCTGCACTGACAGCCGATTGGCTGGATTCCACTATGATCAAAGAGTAGTTACAGTGTTGATCTTCCTTGATTTCTAGGTGTAGATGATCTACCACACTCACTCAAGGCGTCACCAAGTATAAACACTCTCTGTATACAAATTCGCTCAGTCTCAACTAACAATCAAGGATCTTCAGACTCTGGAATTTTTCTATCGATCACACACTTAAAACAACTAGAACGTCTTCCTTTTATACTCCTTCATGCCATCATAGCCGTTGGCACTTACCAAAGGAATTCCTCCAATCTACCCGTTGGACGGAATCAATCAAGAAGATCATCCGAGCTATTTAAGGAATCTGATGATAGCCCATCAATCCTGTTCGCCCATACAATCAGGATCTCGGTTTCCAAGAATAGAATAATCCAAAATTATTTCGTTGACCATCGGATCTTCAATCGACCTTAGATAAGAATTAAAGAATCCGAAATGATTATCCAACCAAAGAATCTGTTCCAGAGGATAGGATCGAATTCTCAACCATAAACCTTGGCTTTGGATTTCCTTCAACACTGGATTAGAAAGACTGTCGGTGAGAATAAAGTCTTGAGTCTTGAGTCTTAAGATTTGAGACTTGAGACTTAAGTCTTGAGTCTTGAGTCTTGAGACTTAAGTCTTGAGTCTTGAGTCTTGAGACTTAAGTCTTGAGTCTTGAGTCTTGGGTCTCGAGAGAACAAAGTCTTCAGACTTTAAACTGACGGTCTCCGAACATGCAGACTTTAGACTGAAAGAAACGTTTTGTCAGCTTGAAAATATTCTGGAAAGATTTCTCCAACAATCTCCCCCTTTTTGATGGTGACAAAACTTTCTTGAAGATTTGAACATCTTTGACCTGCAAAACATTTCTCAAGCAATATGGCTAACTCATAAAGATTAATAAAACAACCAGACTCTGCATCCACAGAAAATTGGTTAGTCTTTCATGAGAAACACCATATAACAACACTTGAATAAATGCAGCTAGTCAAGTTCATAATCCACAGCCAATTCAGTCAAATTCATACCCAAGTTCAAAATCTCAAGTCATACTCAAAACATAACCATATAAGGTCAAAGTAAAAATGAATGAAAGTTCAAATTGGTTCTCCCCCTTTTTGTCAGCATTGAAAAGGGTGAGAAAAGAGTCATTTCTGCTTGGGAATGCGCACGATCTGGAAATCCCCAATAGACTGGACTACTCCTTCAAGATTCTTCAGGTCTTCTCGCAGATGAGCTACCTCTTCACTCTTTGCATTTGCTTGAAGTTGCATAGCGAGGTCTTTGAATTTATCTTCCAGAGAGACTGAAGATTCTTGTCCAGAATGCTTCAAGGCTTGGATTTCACAGTCCAGAACATATATCTGGTTGCGCATTTCCAGAAGAATATTCATGATACTACGAAAATCTGCATAATCATCCGTCTGTGTACTTGCATTAACTTTCTCAGATGGTGTGTATGCAGACGATGGCTCTTCTTTTTGGTCTGGCAGATTTGGAATCGAAGTATCACCTTCTTCAGGCAATTGAGAGTCCTGAACTTCTTCTGGTTCTTCTGGAGATTGTCTTAGATCTTCAGCAGCATGAGGTGTAGACCTCTCTTGCTCACTAACTCCCCCTGTCTCTAGGACATCGAAATGAGAAGAGTGAAGATCATGCTCTTGATTTCCCTTCTCTCCAGATTTATCAGCAGACTGATCTTTTTCTTTTTCTCCTTCTTCCTCAACTTCTTTCTCCTTCTCTCTCTGTGCTTCTTCTTCTCTGCTCTGCTGAGGTTCTGTCTGATAAGACACTGAACGTCTTTTTCTTGTCAGTGCTGGTATAGTGGGATCTTCATCATCTTCATCCTCATCTTCTTCTTCTTCCAGGATAAGATTTCTTTTCCTCTTTTTCGATGAAGCACCAATGACCTTCTTTCCTTTCCTTTTTGAAACAGACTGGACTAGAGATTTCACTTTGAATTTCTCCATTGCCTTAGAGAGTTCTTGCAGACGCATCTTCATCAACATTTTCAATCCTACCACCATCTTATCACATGCTCGAACACAAAAAGTATGTGGCAGTTCAATATTCAGATGTCTGAAGATCTTGGTCACCAGACCAGGATAAGGCAATTGTCCTTTGTCTTTTGACACTGCTCGGTACATATGGAAAAGAATAGTGTGCGGGAGAGAAAACTTACGGCCTGAGTTGATAGCATACATCAACTTTGCTTCAGGGAGAGACACAGAAGTCTTTGAAGTAGACTTTGGTCTGAGGCAATTGATCACAATCTTGTGAAGCACAATGTTGATAGCATTCATCCTGGAATAGATAATTTTCTTATCTACATCCCTATCTTTGACAAGATCCAGAGTAGCTCGAGCAGGTGAGACTTTGATTGGGAGATATCGTCCCCGTTCAACTCCTATTATGTCTGCCAACATACTCACATCTACCACATAGACTTGATCTCGAACACTGAATGAAATTCTATTCGCATCTAAAAAGCTAAGATTTGAATAGAAATAAGCAGTCAGTTGATCATACCCGTCTGTAGAGTCAGAGCAGAAAGTCTCAAGTTGGAGCAAATTCAACTTCTCTCTTAAGTTCAAGTTGATAGAATCCAGGAAGTCAAAATCAACACTTCTAGGATTGATTATCCCTCTTTTCAACAGCCTGGAATACACTTTTTCCTGATCCTTGGATTTAAACAAATCCATCCTATTTCCTTTCACCTTTGCAGCCACACCCATTCTAGGTTTAAATTCAAGGAACATTTTGTCATCATCGTTCCCATCAATCAGATTCTTTCCTGGCATACGAGGATCACTTGGAATATTCGCAATAGCCTGCTCTGCTTTTCCTTTCGGAGCAATTCCCAACTCTTCCATTTTTCGCAGAAAAAGGTATTCATTTCCATAATTTTTGTCCTTTAGAAAGTCATCTATATAACTTAATGAAGAACCGGTGCTTTTCAACGCACGATAAAGCTTATAGATAACAGAAGGTCTTTGGACTCTTACTGGGTCAGCTTCCTCAATTATCTCTTTTTCCAGATCTTGACTTGCACTTTGTGGGGCAGGAGATGCTGAATGACGTGGAGAAGAGCGAATCGGACTTTGACGCTGACTTGGCAAGTCTTCTTCCTCTGTGAGATCGAAGTGAGTCGGTCCCTTCTCCATTCTTTGTGGTCCCCTGTTTGCAATTCTTGATGATTTCCTTGAAGACGACATCTTTCTTTGTCTATTGAAGGATTCCTTCACTTGCTTTTCCCAAGAAAAGATGACCACTTTCTCGACAATGAACAAAGAGTAGAAACAGTATCGAGAGGAGAATGCTTTTTAGGGTTTTGAAAAAAATTGGGGGTAGAATAACCGTATATATATATACCTCGGATTTGAAAAAGGAAGTTTAAACGACATAAATCAATAACTGTCAAAATTAACTTTCTTAAAAAAAGACAAGTTTTTCAAATTTCACACCAATTATATCTAAATAATAGAACGTATCTTTTAGATAAAATAAACAACTTACAGTCTTTAGCCATGAATGTTTGAGTCTCAGGATTTAGAGTCTCAGAGATCTGAGTCTTAGAGTTGGTGAGTCTCTAGACTTTAACTTCTTCAAGCTTCAAAATGTTGAGTCTCGAGCGGATAAAGTCGAACTGATTTTTCTCCAAAGGCTTTGTGAGTATGTCCGCTAGTTGACTTTTTGAATCAACAAATTGAATCGAGATTTCTCCATTTTGAATATGATCTCTAATGAAGTGATGACGAATCTCAATATGCTTTGCTCTTGAATGAAGAATTGGATTTTTGGTGAGATTGATAGCGCTGGTATTGTCACATCTGATTTCTGTGCATGAGTCTTCAATGCCAAAGTCTTGTAGCTGTTGTTTTATCCATAGAATTTGCGAACAGCAGCTTCCAAGAGCTACATACTCTGCTTCTGTAGTTGAGAGAGCTACAGTGCTTTGCTTCCTTGAAAACCAAGACACTGTCCTGTTTCCAAGCAATTGACAAGTTCCAGAAGTGCTATTTCTATCGACTCTGCAACCTGCCAGATCTGCATCTGAGTATCCTAGAAGATTAAAGTCTCCCCTCTTTGGATACCAAAGACCGATGCTTGAAGATGAAGCAACGTATTTGATAATACGTTTCACGGCAATGAGATGTGATTCTCTAGGATCTGATTGAAACCTAGCACAGATACAAACACTAAACAAAATATCAGGTCTAGAAGCAGTAAGATAAAGAAGTGAACCGATCATGCTCCTGTACAGCTTTTGATCTACTTTCTTCCCTTCTTCATCCTTGTCTATCTTCTGAGAACATGACATTGGTATGTCGGTCTTTTTGCACTTTTCCAATCCAAACCTTTTGACAAGATCATTCGCATATTTTTCTTGATGGATGAAAGATCCTTCCTTCATTTGTTTTACTTGGAGTCCAAGAAAGAATGTTAACTCTCCCATCATACTCATTTCAAATTCATCCTGCATAGACTTAGAAAATTTCTTGCAGAGACTTTCATTAGAGGATCCAAAAATGATGTCATCGACATATATTTGAACAAGTAAAAAGTTTTTGTTTTCCTTTTTGATAAATAGAGTAGTATCTACTTTACCTTTGACAAAACCATTCTGTAATAAAAACTTACTTAGTCTGTCGTACCAAGCTCGAGGTGCTTGCTTTAGACCATACAGAGCCTTTTTCAGTCTAAAGACTGAGTTTGGCTTCTTTGGGTCTTCAAATCCAGGCGGTTGTTCCACATAAACTTCCTCATGGATAAATCCATTTAGGAAAGCACTTTTGACGTCCATTTGGAATAACCTGAAATTTTTGTAGCAAGCAAACGCAAGTAATAGACGAATAGCTTCTAACCTTGCAACTGGTGCGTAAGTCTCGTCATAGTCTATTCCTTCTTCTTGCGTATATCCTTTGGCCACGAGTCTTGCTTTGTTTCGTACGACTTTTCCTTTTTCGTTCATCTTGTTCCTGAATACCCATTTGGTTCCAATAACAGATTTACCTTTTGGTTTAGATGTCAATTCCCATACATCATTGATGTTGAACTGTCTGAGCTCTTCTTGCATAGCTTCGATCCAGCTTTCATCAGATAAAGCTTCTTCTATGCTTTTTGGTTCAATTTCTGAGATAAGAGCCACAGCACTAGATTCTTCATGCCTTTTTGATCTGGTGCGGATTCCTTCATTAAGTTCACCAATAATAAGATCTTTGGGATGACTGGATTTGTGCTTCCAGTTACCAGGTTGATGATCTCTTTCTTTATTTGATTCTCCATGAGCGTCTTGATGATGGACTTCCAGAATCTGAGATGCTTCTTGAGATGTAGACATTTGAAGATCTAGAGCGGATTCAGTCTCTTCGTACTGAGTCTGGCTGGATTCATCTTGCACTGAGTCTTGGAATTTGACATTCATTGATTCTTCCACAGACTGGCTTTTTTTATTGTAGACTCTGTAGGCTTTGCTTGATGAAGAATATCAAAGGAAGATGCCTTCATCTGATCTTTCTTCAAACTTACCAACTCGATCATTTGCATTTTTCAAAATAAAGCATTTGCAACCGAACACATGAAAGTATGAAACAATAGGCTTCTTACCTTTGAACAATTCATAGGGGGTTTTATTAAGAATAGGTCTTAGAAAGACTCTGTTTATAATATAGCAAGCAGTTGAAACAGCTTCAGCCCAAAATCGTGAAGAAATTTTACTTTCAATTAAAAGTGTTCTAGCCATTTCTTGAAGAGATCTATTCCTTCTTTCCACAACTCCATTTTGCTCTGGAGTATACGGAGAAGAAAACATGTGATTAACACCAGATTTATCACAGAATCTAGTAAAATCTTGATTTTCAAATTCACTTCCATGATCTGTTCTTATACTCGAAATAGCACATCCTTTTTCATTTTGAATCTTTTTAGCAAACTTTTCAAAATATGAAAAGGTTTCTGATTTATTTGCAAGAAGATATACCCAGGTGAAACGAGAATAATCATCTACAATTACTAGACAATATTTCTTACCTCCAATGCTCTGGGTTCTTGTTGGTCCGAAGAGATCCATATGAAGCAATTGCAGTACATGATTAGTAGATACATGATTTATTTGCTTAAATGAATTTCTTACCTGCTTTCCCAGAATGCATGGAGTGCATAGGTCAGACTTTTGATATGGCAATTTAGGTAGACCTCGAACAAGCTGCTTTGAAGAGATTTTGACTAATTGCTTCTTGTTGATACGGCCAAGTTTTCTGTGCCATAGAACTACTTCATCTTGAATTGAGATTAAGCATTGTTCTTCATTTGGCTTTACATCAAGGAGATAGATGTTTCCATGCCTTCGACCCATAAAAGACTGAGTCGAATCTTTGCTAATTCCAGAACATATACCTTCTTGAAAGAAGATCTTGTAACCAGTATCACACAATTGGCTAATGCTGAGAAGATTGTAGTTGAGTCCTTCCACTAGAGAAACATTGCTTATTGTGAGATTTCCAATTTTCACAGTTCCGAATCCCACAATACTTCCTTTGCTATTTCCTCCGAATGAAACTTTTCCACCATTTACTTTAATGAACTTTATGAAACTATTTGAGTCTCCGGTCATGTGTCTTGAGCATCCGCTGTCAAGATACCACTTTACCTTCTTTTTGACAGAGACCTGCATTCAAAAGAGAGTCTCAAGCTTTCTTTGGTACCCAAATTTTCTTGGGTCCTTTGGTGTTAGTAGGATGAGCATTATTAGGCCATACTCTCTTAACAGGCTTCCAAACCATAGGACACTCTTTTTCAAAATGATCCTGACTGTTACATTTAGAACACCTTAAAGCATTTCGACCTACAGGTTTTACAAAAACTCTTTTGAAATGATTTTTATAAGCCTCTCTTGATGGTTTATTCTTAATTCTTTCTTTTACTTTCGGGAAATCAATCAAAGGGATTGTTTCAGCTGTCATACCTAGACCCGACCTATTGAAGTAAGGTCTTTGGATTGAAAGAACTTTTTCAAGTTTTTCAGATCCTATTGAAAATTTCTTTGAAATATTTGATAAATCAGTTTTTAAGAAAGCATTTTCTTTTGAAAGTTTTTCTTCACTCTCTTTAAGAGTAGAAACATTCAAGTCTAAATTTTTTACCTTTTCTTCTAAAATGTTTTCCTTTTGTTTTAAAACTGAATTTTCCTTTTTAAGTTCTGAAATTTTTTTAAGAGAGGTCTTAAGACTAAAACATAACTCATCAATATATTTAGAGACTTTGACAGGGATTTTATAATCACTTACTTCAAATTCACTGTCTGAATCTGATCCGAAATCTGAGTCTGATTGCGCCATTAGACACAGGTTGGCATATTCCTCATCACTCTCTTCACACTCTGTATCACTCCAGGTTTCGGCTTTAAGAGCTTTTCAAGATTTCTCAGCTTTTCCTCTTTTCTTTTTCAGAAGAGGACAGTTGGGTCTGATGTGTCCCTTCTTTTTACATTCGAAGCAAACTACATCTTTGTTTGGTTCCTCATCATCAACAGACTTGGTCTGCTGTCTCTGAAAACTTTGTTTCTTTGGGATGAACCTTCTGCCTTTTCTATTCAGTTTTCTAAATCTTCTTATCATGAGGGCGAGCTCCTCATCATCCATATCATCTTCAGAATCTGCATCATCAGAATCATCATTTGATTTTAGTGCAATAGATTTCTTACCTCTTGGATCTTCGTCTTCATTAATTCGTTCCACTTCGTAAGACTGAAGAGTTCCAATCAGTTCATCTACAGATAATGGCATGATTCTCTGGGTCTCTCTTATTGAAGTCTTTATATGATTCCAATCCTTGGAGAGTCCACGTAGAAGCTTGTTCACCTTCATGGGATCAGAAATTTTTTGTCCTTGGTTCTCAAGACCATTGACAATATCTGTAAAACAACTAAACATGTCAGTTATAGATTCTCCTGGTTTCATTTTGAAGGATTCATATTGACCAAGAAGAATGTTAAT
The DNA here is from genome assembly GCA_019915185.1 of Eucalyptus camaldulensis. Classification (NCBI taxonomy): domain Eukaryota; kingdom Viridiplantae; phylum Streptophyta; class Magnoliopsida; order Myrtales; family Myrtaceae; genus Eucalyptus; species Eucalyptus camaldulensis. The sequence goes on from JAHSVA010000005.1 coordinate 21,707,955, forward strand.
TCTGGTCTCCTTCACTCGATCTGTCCCTTCATAAGTGATATGTAACCTGTCCCAAACTTCTTTTGCTGTAACACAAGAAGATATTCTGTTATATTCAGTTGGTGACAAGGCACAATATAAAGAATAAATTGCTTTAGCATCGAGTGCTTGTCTCTTGTTTATTTCTTCTTGAGACATTCCGCTGGTTTCAACAGTTTCTTTCCCTCTTTCAGAGATTGATGCAGCAGCTGGATTAATTCCTCTTTCCACAACGTCCCATTCCAGAGGATCCTTTGATCGTAGGAAAGCTTTCATCTTGTTCTTCCAGATGTTGTAATCCTTTCCATCGAAGTAAGGAGGTCTGGTATTGCTTTGCCCCTCCATCAGCCCTGGTGCTAGCATACTAGCCATGGATCTTTTACTCTGAAGTGAAACACTTCAAACAAAGTAAGAACACAAGCTCTGATACCAATTGAAATAGCTAGTACGAGTACCTAGAGGGGGGGTGAATAGGTATACTAAAATTTCTCGAAGCTTGCACGATATCAATTAGAGTATTTGCAACAGTTAAAAATTCAATCGCAAGACTAAGTAAGGGAAAGAGAGAATTGAACACTCGGTTTATAGTGGTTCGGCTTGATTCAAGCCTACGTCCACTCTTCTGCACTGACAGCCGATTGGCTGGATTCCACTATGATCAAAGAGTAGTTACAGTGTTGATCTTCCTTGATTTCTAGGTGTAGATGATCTACCACACTCACGCAAGGCGTCACCAAGTATAAACACTCTCTGTATACCAATTCGCTCAGTCTCAACTAACAATCAAGGATCTTCAGACTCTGGAATTTTTCTATCGATCACACACTTAAAACAACTAGAACGTCTTCCTTTTATACTCCTTCATGCCATCATAGCCGTTGGCACTTACCAAAGGAATTTCTCCAATCTACCCGTTGGACGGAATCAATCAAGAAGATCATCCGGGCTATTTAAGGAATCTGATGATAGCCCATCAATCCTATTCGCCCATACAATCAGGATCTCGGTTTCCAAGAATAGAATAATCCAAAATTATTTCGTTGACCATCGGATCTTCAATCGACCTTAGATAAGAATTAAAGAATCCGAAATGATTATCCAACCAAAGAATCTGTTCCAGAGGATAGGATCGAATCCTCAACCATAAACCTTGGCTTTGGATTTCCTTCAACACTGGATTAGAAAGACTGTCGGTGAGAATAAAGTCTTGAGTCTTGAGTCTTAAGATTTGAGACTTGAGACTTAAGTCTTGAGTCTTGAGTCTTGAGACTTAAGTCTTGAGTCTTGAGTCTTGGGTCTCGAGAGAACAAAGTCTTCAGACTTTAAACTGACGGTCTCCGAACATGCAGACTTTAGACTGAAAGAAACGTTTTGTCAGCTTCAAAATATTCTGGAAAGATTTCTCCAACAGTTATCGGAGCCCCCATTCCACATAAATAAAATGGAAATGTTAACTGGGGGGGATTTGTAATCAAATTTGGAAACACCCCCGGCCTGATTCTAGCTCTGCTGCACTAGCCTCTCGACGACTGCCAGTTCAGTATCTTTGAAATTGTTGGAATTCAAATCGACGGAAGACGATTTATCAGATTCCGATGCGCAAACAGCAAATAGCCCCGGAACAAACATTGAATTGTTGATGAAACACGAACAACACTTCCTCACTTTAGTCTGGATGCAATCATAAGGAAACACCCGATTTCCACAGCGTAAATATCGATTGTTCTTACAAAACTGAAATTGGAATCCCTTCTTCTTCTTTGATGGAAATGGAGAGAAATCTGGTGCGTATGTTTGCCAACGAGTCCAACGGTTGTTTTCGGGAGGCTTTTATACATCTACATCCGTACCCCTCAATTAGTGTCTTTCCATCGTAACGAATCAAGACAAAACGGTGCATTCCAATCGTACCCCATCATGGACGTACTAGCTAAAGTACTACATCTCCCACTCGGACGTGATAGGCTTAATAGCACCCTATCAAAAAATATAAGACATTCAACATTCATCAACTTTACAAAATAATTCATACTGGCAAATAAGCTGTGCAACCGGTGAGTACATCTGCACTTGGGAGCTCAAATTATGCACTTGTTAGGGATGACATAATGGCTACAACCCTAAAAGAAATAAACAATTGATGTCTCACAGTGCCCCAGACATATTTTGTTGCATCAATTCAAGTATATCTATCCCTTAAAGGCTATACTTGATTATTCTAAAAAACACCATGTATTTACAATTACATCCGCAACCACATAAGGCGATATAATTGATTGACCAGTAACTACATGTGATAAATGTAAAACAACAATAGTCTTCCTTTGCACTCATGTCTCTCTCAATTTCAGAACAACTGCTTTCCTAGACATGTCCCATAGGCCATATCTATTCATGACCGCTCGTAACATGCTAAAGTAGCAACATTGATCTTTCATTTCGAGAATATAGTCAGAAGTAACATAAGGCACATAATAAGGTAAATTACAAATTACCTCAAAGGCTCACACGATGAATAAATAGGGATAATTTTACTCACCTTTCCTTATCAGTCGAACAATGCACATGTAGTATGAATTACATGCAATAGTGGATTTCTCTTTCTATAAAAGTGTATGTCATTTACTAAATATATCCACTATATAGATCTCAGCCTAAACATAGTCACGTGCTTCTCACGTACTCATGTTTAGCCCGAGTGCTATATCAGCTCGCTTTCTATAGCACCCAATTAAGTACTCGCATCCAGCATCTTTCAGGCATACATGATTATGAGACTATCATGTTCGGTCTTATTATAAACTAATCACAGACCTCATCTTGACTCCAATCAAGGCGACATAATTTATGTACCAAACTTGCTCTTCAGCATTTATTTGTACATAACGTCTCATCTCAACGTATTAAGTACAACACTTGAGGCGATTGCTCGTGTGAGTGAGCCAATCATTGCCTGCTAACATACTTTTCAATAATATATGTGTGTTTGTGCTAGTCTCATAGTGAATTTGTACTTATTGATAAAATATCAAATCACTAATAAACAAACAAGTACAATACATCTGTCCATAAATACATAAACCAAAGATCCTTTACAATAACAGATATCACATTCTACGCAATACTAGTGACATCCTATGGGTCAAAAATATGTCTTTAGGAATGGCCTTCGTAAATGGATCAGCAACCATTCTATTGGTTGAAATGTATTGTAGGATCACTTCTTCTGCGCTATAATATCTCTTATGAAATTATTCTTTATGTCAATGTGCTTTTTCCTTCCATGATACTTAGGATGCTTCACATAGGCAATGGCTGCTTGACTATCGTAATAAACTGTCACCGGTCTTGGAACTTCAGTGACAGTGGCTAAATTTTCCAAGAAACGTTTTAGCCATACTGTTTCTTACACTGTGGAAGAACATGCAATAAATTCTTCCTCTATCGTGGACAAGGCCGTGCATGTCTATTTCTTGCTATTTCAAGAAATCACACCTCCATTGAGCAAGAACGCATTTCCAGAAGTCGATTTATGCTCATCCAAGTCTTCACCCCAATCGGCATTTGAATAACCCAATAGGCATAATCATTCCCTTGATAACAAAGTCGATAGTCCATAGTGCCCTTCAAGTGTCGCAAGATCCTCTTCACTGCTTTCCAGTGTGCTTGACCAAGATTTGATTGATATCGGCTCACCAATCTCACATCATAACATATGTCGGGTCGAGTACACATCATAGCATACATCAAACTTCTAACTGCACTAGAGTAAGGAACAGTTTCCATCACATTGATTTATTCTGAAATCTTAGGACACATCTCAGTACTTAGGCCTTCACCTTGCATGACAATGGTATCAATGTGATTACAATGCTGTATATTGAAATGCTCAAGAATCTTTATAATATAAGACTCTTGTGATAAAGTAAGGAGTTTCCTTGATCGATCTCTTTCGATCTTAACTCCTAATATATAAGCAACTTTTCCCATGTCATTCATCTCAAAATTGGAGGACCACCATTCTTTTATGATGATAACCAAAACCTTGTCATTTTTAGCCAATAGAATATCGTCCACATAAAGTGATAAAATCACAAATTTATCTTCGACCCGCTTGACATATACATAGTGATCTTCCTCGATCATCGTAAAACCAAAAGTGGTTATGGCTCAATGAAAATGAAGATTCCATGGTCTAAATGGTTGATTAAGGTCATATATTGAGCGATGAAGCTTGCAAACTTTATGCTCTTGACCTTTAGCTATGAAACCTATCGATTGTTTCATATAGATTTCCCCATCTAGTTCTCCATTGAGAAATGCCGTCTTTACATCCATTTGATGTAATTCAAGATCCAAATATACAACGATGGCTAGAATAAGGCGTATTGAGGTGAACCTTACAACTGGTGAAAAGGTTTCCTCATACTCTATACCCTCTTGTTGAGTATAACATTTCACCACAAGGCAAGCCTTATACTGTTCAATGGATCCATCCGCCCTTCGCTTAATCTTAAAGACCCATTTGTTTCCAATGGCCTTACGATTGGGTGATAGATTAACCAAGTCCCAAACATGGTTTGCCCTCATTGACTCCATCTCATCTTCCAAAAATTTTCACCATTATTCCTTATCAAAGGATGAGAGAGCCTCTTGAACAGTTTTAGGCTTAGCATCATCATTCTGAGCAATCATAAATGCTTCCCCTTCAATCTCAAAACAACGACGCGGAATACTTTTACGATTACTTTTACACAATTGAATTTCTCTTGAATTCAATTCGTTAGGCGATACAACACTCTCATTAGGTCTTGCATGTTGAGATGAATTTTCATTTCCCTTTATAACATCAGTGGGTGTGTTATCAGGATCTTCCATCTCATATAATTGGAAATTATTATCAATCTCATCTCTACTAAGAAAATAGTTCTCCAAGAACGTGACATCTCGTGACTCCATTCGGTCATACTTCCATCAGTTCGTTCACCTATGAACACGTACCTTTGGAGTGTTTAGGATATCTTATAAAGATACATTTCTTCCCTCTAGAACCTAATTTGCCATATTTATGGGAAAAATCATGAACATAAGTTGCACATCCCCATGGACGTAGACTACTTAAGTCTGGTTTCCTATCAGTCCATGATTCATAAGGGGTGGAAGTGACCGATTTTGAGAGCACTCGGTTAAGTATATAGGCAGCAGTCAATAACGCATCTCCCCAATATGAAATAGGTAAATTTGCTTGCGTCATCATAGACCTAACCATTTCCAATAGGGTTCTATTCCTTCTTCAGCTACCCCATTTTGTTGTGGAGTACCGGGAATAATCAATTGTCATACAATTCCCCTTTCATCACCAAGAGTCTTGAATTGCTCCGATAGATACTCACGTCCACGATCGGTTCTCAATGCCTTTATTGTTTTGTTCAACTGATTCTCTACCATCGTTATATATCGTCTAAAGCAATCTAATGCTTCTGACTTATGGGAAATCAGAAAGATATTACCGAAATGTGTGAAATCATCTACGAAAGTGCTGGAATATGAGGCTCCATGCCTCGCCCTCACATTCAAAGGACCACAAATGTCAGAATGTATGAGATGCAATGGAAATTCAGCTTTAGTCCATTTACCGAATGGTTTTCTAGTTGCTTTTCCCGCTAGACAATGTTTACATACAGATAGACTAACATTAGTGAGTGACCCTAAAAGGCTTTCTCTAGCAAATCTTTGCATTCTTTGCAATCCAATGTGACCTAATCTAGCATGTCAAGTACTTGCATCATTCTCAACGTTATTAGAAGATGCAATTAAAGAAAAACAACCATCAACATTAATATTGTACTGATCATAGTCAATGTCTAACACCATAAAACCATTCGATACATGACCTGAACCATAATAAATTGTTCCATACAAAATGTCAACACAATCACCGTGGAAATTCAATACATAGCATAAGCTAAAAAGAACAATTATAGATACCAAGTTTTGTCGAATATCTGGAGCATAAAGAACATCATGCAGGAATAGATTTCGACCACCACGTAAGATTAATTTACATGTACTGATTCCCTTCACTTCAACTCTTGAGTTATTCCCAATATATATCCATCTTCTTCTAGGTGGTATTTGATAATACTCCATAAATGCTTCTCAGTCTCTAACTACATGATCTGTTGCTTCTGAATCTACAATCCACATTGGATGAGATTCAGCAAGTATTATAGTACTAGAAACAAAAGCATTACTCAAAATAATGGAGTAATAGGATACCTTTTTCAGCTCAGTGCATTCATGAGCAAAGTGACCTATCTTGCTACAATTGTGGCACTCCATCTTGGCCTTGTCCTTCTTCTCACCACGCTTCTTGCGTTGGAAGGTCTTAGCCCTCTCGGGTGCCTGATCAGTCCTCTTCCCTTTGTTGTTGAACTGAAGATTCCTCTTGCGCTTGAAGCCCGAAGCTTTGCACGAACTTGATTCAGCAACATAAGCATGGGTAGAGGATCTCGCAACCTCTAGGCGCTCATCCTCTAATTCCAAATGACGTGCAATATCATCAGAAGTGACAATAATCTCATTATGCATCATATTGATCTTCATATGCTCCAAATTGTCAGGAAAAGACCTTATAATAGCCTGAACTTGTTGTTCATCAGTAAGGGAGTGACCTGCCGACTTCAACTCATGGATCATGTTTGACATCTCCTGAAGATGCTGCCTCATCGTTACATTTCGGTGCTTTCGGAATGTGTCAAACTTGACGGTGAATCTCCTTAGCTTAGTAGCAGATGTACCCCTAAACTTATCTTTCAAGGCAATCTACATAGCTTGAGCTTTATCATAACTCTCAAACTCACACATGAGATCATCTTGCATACAGCTCAGCAACGTGATGCAAGCAATTATATTTTTCTTTTTCCAAGCTTGATAAGCTTTTAGATCTCTCTTGTGTTGAGCTGAAGTTTCATGCTCAGGTTCATCCATGGTATGGTTGAGGGTTTCCAAAATCTCTTACTCCTCAAGGATGTACTAAACCTTTCGATGCCAAATATCATAATTGTCACTGTTCAGCTTCTCATCATTATTGAGGTCAGCCACAATGGTCTTGGATGCGAAAGTCATAATCAGTTGCTATATCACATTGACATAATAAATGCATAATCAATACTAGCACACTTTACAGAGTAACACACACATTTAATTTGCAGCAAAGACAAACTAAATTAATGATAATTCAACAAAAGACACAAAAGCAAAAGTTCACTATATTCCCAATCAACTTCTGTGAACAATTGTTCTATTATCATTAATTAGTTTAATTTGTGCAAATTTTAAGTTTTCGGTGAGAACTCCCTCGAATTCTACCAACCTACGAACTCTCACTAGGAAAAATAATTAAATGATCTTATGTAATTTCTACATTTTTCCTTAACACAAAAACATAACATGATAATAACCAATGTATAAACAACAATCATGCTTTAACCATAATCAAAATTGCAATTCAACATGTAATGGATTTCCTACCATTATTCTAATTTTCTAGCAACTAGAAAATTGCAAATATTTTAAACTATATGTATTATATCGACAAACCAAGCTCCACACAGCATATATGACATCATTTGCATACAAGCTAGCTACTGTATTTCCCAAACCACAAGAAAATACAAGCTACAAATGAATAAACTATGCATTAAACCCAAAAAAATACGCGTACATAGGGTTTCCTACGCATTTTCATACATTTATAAAATTCAAAATAAAAAATAATTATACCATAGTGTAGAGCACATCCATACGAACCCAACGCCTCTGACCACACTCCAATCAGAGCTTGCACGTGCCCCCACGCCGTCTAAGTGCGCGGCACATGTGGCGCACACATGAGCGAGCCAAACAGCTCCTGGCCGATCCGACCAATCCAATCGGTCCAACCAGTCCGACCGGTTTCACTGCTAGATCAGTTGACCGGTCCGACGGTTGAGCGGTCAACGGTCGGGTCGGGTCGGGTCGGGTCGACCGGGTCGGATCTCGGGTCCATTCAAGTCACGAGTCGAGTCGAGTCGAGTCAGGTCGTCGGCTGGCCAATTTCCACTAAGGTTGACATCATCGATAACGTCATCTAAGCGGTTACCAATCATTGAATGACGTCATCGATGATGTCATCCGTGACGTCATCAAGCGTCGCATCGCTCCGCGTGACGCCCGCATGCCGTGCACGCGTCGGTTCGCTGACTTGCACGTGTTGCACGCTGACTTGCACGTGTTGCACACACGCTGGCGTCCCCAACGGTTCAAGTGTGTGAGGCCCACGTGCACTGGCTTCTGGCTGCGCATGTAGGCACGTCTGACCTCCTTTGATCGCACTCAAACCACTGTCGAACTCGTCTCGACTAGTACTTTCATCCTGTATATTCAAAAGTTGATTTTGGCCAAAAAAATATTTCGAAAATTGGCCAAAATCGCATGGATGCTCACGACCTTGAACCCGTTTTTCACTTTGGTTCGATTTTTCAACGATTCACATATCAATTTCAATTAATAAACATCCAACCAATGTAGATATCATACTCTTGATCTCAATATCAAATGGTGTATTGGAAAATTCAATGAAAAACAAGGCAAAAACGACGACCGGGCTCTGATACCAATATTGGAATTCAAGTCGGCAGAATACAACTTACCGGATTCCGATGCACAAACAGTAAATAGCCCCGGAACGAACATTGAATTGCTAATGAAACACAAACAACACTTCCTCACTTTAGTCTGGATGCAATCACAAGGAAAACATCCGATTTCCATAGCGTAATGCCGATTGTTCTTGCAAAACTAAAATTGGAATGCCTTCTTCTTCTTTGATGGAAATGGAGAGAAATCTGGTGCGTATGTTTGCCAACCAGTCCAACAGTTGTATTCAGGAGGCTTTTATACATCTCCCTTCGAACCCCTCCATTAGTGTCTTTCCATCGTAACGCATCAAGACGAAATGGTGCGTTCCAATCGCACCCCATCATGGACGTACCAGTTAAAGTACTACAGAAATGATGGCAACTGTTTGGTCTAACCACGTGGCCTTTGCCTCCTCCTCCGCCTTGAAAGGTCCCTCTAAGTCACAATTGAGCCCTAGCCACGTGACCTTTGCCTCCGCTATCGTCGAATCGTGACGAATCCATAACCTTACACTGACGACACCCCCCAATTGCCTCCGTCTCCGCCTTGACAGAGTATGCGATTTTAGCAAATCCTCCTTTTTGCTAAGAGTATGTGATTTCAGCAATGACAGATTTGTTTCAAGTGCTGTTTGGATTTTTTTTATTATGCATTTGCCAATTGAAGGAAGTATAGCCATAATTTGAATGAAATTTTGCAAAATGTTTTAGCTAGTTGAAGTTCTAAACTCTTTGCAAAATTTTACACAAGTGTAAAATCCCCCCCCCCCCCCCCAAATTGAACATCTAGAAAAAAAAATCCATTTTACGTGGCGGAGCTATTGGAGTGACCAATTCTTCATAGAATATCAACTTGCCATGTCTTAGGCAAAGTGTACTTTAATTACATATGTTGCGGAAGTGAGGGTATACATGTGGACTTTAATTACTTTAAAAATATATTTTGTAGCAGAATTATAATTGCAATATCTAACTGCTTTGATTGGTAATGGAAATACTTTCACATTTTTTAGCGAATGTCATAAAGCTTGCTGATTATCTTGATGCGACAATATTGTTCTTTCATTACAGTTCATAGTCTATGAGAAGCATAACTTATCCATACCTTCCAATTGGTTGCCTAGCATTATATACGAAGGGTGCCAGTGGCACAAAATGATGGTTTTATTTTGTAGGATAGATGGTAGCAAAGAAAATAGGAAAATTTTGACTTGTGACCTCATGCAGGATGTTCGCTCGTCGTCCACCAGAGTTGTGTTGGGATTGTACCGTGCTACAAGGGATGTTATTCTTCTTTACGAGGCTATTATTCTTGTCAAGGTAGGTGATATGACCAGCACATGCGTAGATATGTCATTAACATGTGATGTCATTGTATATATACTAGAGTATGATTTGATGTCTGCACTAGAAAATTTTCTTGGCTAATGATATAGAATGGTCAAGATTGCTGCTTTTCCCCATTCTTAGAGTGAGTAATAATTTGTATTGTAATTAGATATGAGGGTACAAATGAAAAACTCAACAGTATCCTCCACGTTACTACATACGTCTCTATATGTGATGTGTTGTTGATTGTCTCTTTTGGGTTATAAAACAAGAATGGCAGCTTGATGGCATCAATCGAGTTGCTGTTCTCATGCACAATGACTTCCCTTATCTTGCTCAGGAAATACTCGGCATTGCATTGCAGGTAGTCATGCATGAATCTGTTGGTGTCTAAGAGAAGTTTGAAAATTTGAGGCCTAATGTGGTTTCCTTCTTTCTATGAATATCAACAAACTGCTTTAGAATTTCTTGAAGAAGATCTTCTAATAAGATTGTACACATTAAATGTGATGTTCTAGTACCTGCCTGACTTCCCGAATTCCATCAAGGAGCATGCTGTTTATGTTCATTTGGCACCAAGATTACCTTTGAAGGTAAAAAAAAATGTTGCAAAGACAAATTCAACTTGTAATTTTCAATTTAAAAGAGGTAAGGCTTTCTATATGGATGCATCTCAGTTGCTTGTGACAGGGTGAGATCCTAGAAGTTGTCTACGTCTGTTTTCTGGAAGTAATTTTACTTTTCACTCTTTGTTTATTGATTATTATCAGTCCTTAGATAGTGCAAATAGATTCTAGAATAGCCATCAAATATAACATTTTTGCCGTCAAGATTCCAACTACCATATTGGAAGTTGAGATCGACCATGCTTCCCTGCTTGAAGATCTAAAAAAGTTGAGGGAGATCATGTCAGCCAAAAAAGTAAGCGTCTTAGGATGTTTTGTGCATTTGGTTGCAAACGAATTGTTAGACAATGCAATCATTTTTTCACATTCCCGTCAATTCGCTCTCATAGCACTTCTTCCCCTCTTGGGTTATTTCCACACTTCCACTAATTCGGAAACCCTTGTTTTGCAGTTTGAGAGTTATGTGAAAATATTACCTTGTGTTAGTGGAGCGTGAGGTGCACCGACAACAATGAATTTGCTGTCAAGAGTGCCGAAGAGGGCAATAGGACATGTTGAATTGGTTTTTGGGGCATGTCAAGTGAATATAAGGCATTTTAGAATAATATAGCGAGGGAAATTAGTAGTTGTCAATCATGAATTGGTTTCGTCGGCATTGAAGATGTGTGCATGTTTTGAATGATTCTTGAATTCTTTTTTAACCGATTTGATTTTTGACACATTTCCTATTCTTTGAACTTCAACTGTGAATTTTTGTAAATCATATTGCTCCTATAAATTAAAGAATTGCAAATTCTTGGCATTTATGCATTTATTCAGTTGTGAATGATATAGACTTTACAAGAACATACTACTTACTAAGTCTCGAGCAAATAGGAATGTTTTCTAAAGCATTTAAAATCATTGGTTTGGGCTTCTTTCTAACTCATTTTTCACCATGCCAAAAGGTGAAATTTAACTCCTACAAGTAGGAGTGTCAATGGTTCGATTTAGTTCGGTTCAGTTTTTTTGAAAAACTGAATTGAACCAAACCTTTAGAAAAAACTTCCAAATCAAACCAAATGAGACCCAAACCGAATACGAACTTAACCAAAATTTCAGTTGGGTTCAGTTCGATATTTTGGTTTTTGATTTTTGGTTTTCAGCTTTTGGTTTTCAGTTTTTGCATTTGCAAAAATTCAAGGCAAGCTTAGCAATCGCACAGGCAAAAAATTTGCACTTCTCTCTCTCTCTCTCTCTGGGGTTAGTGCAAGATCTCAAGTTCCCTGGCGATAAGAGAGAGGAAACAAAACAGCGGCAGACCGACCTTAAACGTGCGACGAATAGCATCGGCTTCCGATCGCTTGTTCAGATTGGCCGTGAACCGGAACCTTCGTTTCCGGTTCTTCACCAACCAGCAGGCGTTTCGCCACCTCTGGAGCGCCTCCGACGACGAGTTCTTTGCCTTCACATCCCCGAAATTCTCCTTCAAGTAGTTATCCATGTCTCCTACTTGAGCTGAAAAAGTTCCCGACTCCGAATCGTTGTGTATTTACAAAAGCCCTAAAACCCGACCTAATCTCCAGCGAGGCAACAACCTCGGGAGGATCAGCAACTAGTTAGTATAGATCCTGAGGTTTCTGCAGTTAGTGCCGAATTGTGCGTATTTACAGAAGACTCCGATCCGATCAGTGAATTGAGCGGGAGACCAGAGTTGACCGTGTGCTTACCAAATCGTGTGCTCACCACCAGATTCGGGCTCCGTCCCTCAATCAGTTACCGTCGCCGTCACAGCCACCGTCCCCGTTGCACCTCCAAGCCAACCAAGATGAGAGGACTAGAGGATACGGGAGAGAATAGAAAATAGGGTTTGATTAATGGTTTGATTTTATCAATTTGTTGGTTCGGTTCGGTTTGGTTAACCAATAAAAACCAAACCGATAAAAAAAAATTGTGGTTTTTAGTGAGAACCGAACTGAAAAAACCAAATTTTTCGGTTCGGTTTTCGGTTCGGTCCTTGACACCATAGATGTCTTATCCAAAAAAAAGAAAAAAGAAAAAAGAGATGCTAAACTCTGTCTTCTCTTACCATAAAAAAAAAATCCAGAAGAGCTTTTAAGTACCTAGTGCACATAAAGAACATTGCAACAAATATGTACTTTTCAAACTGCAAAAAACTTTCACTTCATTCATCCCACAAATAGAATTCACATACATGTGTAAAACATGTCAAACTCATGAACTGCCCAACCAACGTATTCACAATTGCCAAATCTCAAAACATGCCAAATTGCACTTAAACAACCAAAAGAAGTTAGCTGCACATGTCTCGGGGCATTGCACTTTTGCTCATAAACTATGGTTTTTGGATATTCCTCTTGGGTTAACTTTGAACTTGATTTAATCTTGACAACAAAAGAAGTCAGCTAATCCATGAATTAAGGTAGCTTGAGTGGACAACAGGTTCCTAATGGACAGAAGTTGTCCCTCTAAATCCAATCTCTCTTTGGATGTTTTGCAAGAGGAACAATAAACAAAAATCAAATTAGTGAATTCCCAACTTAATCAATTGCATATCATCAGATTTATTTTACTGAAGGATCTTCTCATACCGTGATAGGCTAAGAAAACAATGGGCTAACATGCACTATTGGTCACCCCTAATCTAGTGAACGATGAGCTCGTGAAGTCACGTCGTGAATGCTGCATAATTAGCATAAACACTTCTCTGCATTTCCTCAGCGAAAGCTTTCTTGAGGTTCAAGAGTTAGAAGCATAATTGTCTTATTTCCTGCAAGAAAGTGACAAAAACTTAAATCAAACATTACACACATTGATTGTCTATATACCATATAGTGAAACATTGCATCTTGAATGTAAATTGTCCATGTTCTTCGTGACGTTCTGTCCAGATTTTGATGAACAAATTAAGTCTTGCGTGTACCAGATTACCCTTATCGCATGAGAAAATTTCAAAGCATATTATTTCTCAAACCTTTGATCGCATGAGAAAATTTCCAAATACTTTCCACGCTCTCAACTTCTTATTAAAGCTTTCTTGTTTAGGAATTGAATCTGTCCAAGCAAAAACAGAAAAATGGAAATCGAGACCAACCACTTCTCCTTGTTTGCCTTGAGCGAGGTTAAGACTTCTTTAGATACCAAACGATCTCGCATCAATATAACCAGCCACGCATCAAATTGGTCTGTATAGCGTAAGTCAGAGCACTCCCAACTCTTTCCTGGATGTCTATGTATATTGAAGGGCAATGGAAAAAGGAAAAACAAGTAAAGCCAACTATTCAGAGCTTCACCAATTAAGTTGCTTGCTTAGCTGCTTGAAAAATACGTGGAAAAACAACATTCATTTGTAAAGATATACTCGATGAATATGCACATCGCTTGAATGTATAAAAAAGAAGAAAATACACCGACAATGTTGTCCGCTCAGCATGTTACCACTATTAGCTTCAAACCAGAAACTGCTCTAGCCTCTAGCCACAAAGATATGTAAGCTAATGAAAAAATGATCAAGAAGACAGATGATATACACAGATCCTTTATTTTTTCCTCATGAAAAGCACCATTACTTCGTTGATGAACTTGACCCGTTAGGTAGCCTTCACTTCTTATGCCAATAGATTGACACCCTCGACCATAAAGGAAACCCAAAACTGTACTCGAGGGTCCATCCACAAGACCCTCGACAAGCAAAGGAAGCCACACGTACCTAGAGTCCCTCGAGTCGACTAGATTCTACTGAATAAAAAGGTTCTCGCAAAGCACATCAGAGGCTCTAAACAATATGGACTGGACCAAAGCACATAATTTGACAATTATTCAGGTCATGAACTGGTGCTAAACGTATACATATAGGAAAATGTACTTTGAAGGCACGCAAATAAGCTAGATGGAGATTTGGTCCGACAAAAAAGCAAGAAGAGCAGTTCGTCCCCTAAGGTCAATGGATACTAAAACTTAGGAGTTCTTTAGGTCTCACTTTTGTCCCCAAGCCTCTGCTTTTGGCTTTCGATACAAGTAAAACGAACCATTTTTAACCAAAAGTTGCTGCTTCTACGCAAAGTAACATAGAATCGATTGACTTTAGAAATTCTCGCTAGATAGCATTCTCAAGGAATCTACAAATTGCTCAAAGCACATGAACTCGATATCAATATCTATTCAAGTCAAACACCCAAGGAAAAAAAAAACGGGAACACAGCAAAATTCATGAAATAAATTAGAGCAATTTATGTCCATGATAAAAAAAAAAAAAAATAGGCAATTACCCTAAATCATAGAAGCGGAGGCGGAGGCAATGGGGTGGCGTCGTCAATGCTGGTCCGGCGTTGAGAGGAGAGAGAGAGGGAGAGAGAACGCTCGCTCGCGCTCGCTGAAGTTCAAATTTTGCGTGGCCCGACAACTTGGGCCCACTTTGTACATGTGCGCTCTGAGATGCCTTCTGTTCTCCACGTTGGCACGCTAGACATAGGTAATATTTTCTCCCAAATACATGCACGATCACCTTGCTTGTCGGAGTTAGCTATGGCAAGATAAAATAAAATAATAAAATGACTATGAGAATTGTCGAGTGGAGGTAATGCAACACGAAACCATCATTATCTGTGAATGTGATCTCAATTGTTGACCCTTTCGATTCTAAATTTGATCATAACATATCAAGTAGCCTCTTGTTGAACCAATTTTTTTAAAATATACCCAGAAGAGATGCTTTTCTTTGAATATAGGTTGGAGCTTTGAGCTTAGCTTTTGTCATCTTTAGAGCTGTAGAATCAATTTCTAGTTAGGGTTAGGTTTTTACTTCGATTCTCCCCACCCCCTTTTTTTTACATGGCTTGTTGTCTCTTCCAATTATGCATTTGATTTCTTGTAGTTTTTAGCAGTGAAAATTGGAGTCTTTGTTTCTTCCTCTCTGCTATGTTCTTATATCTTGCATCTATAAGATACGTGATAAAAATTGCTAACATAAAAACTACCAAATGACACCATTAGAAAGAGACTAGAAGTGGCAATTGGTTTTAATTTATAAGTGAACTTGGATCAGCCTTAAACTTATTGTATGAATATTAATTCAATCATAAGCCTTTCCATTTTATAATGGAGTCCTAAACTTTTGTACAAAATTCCAATATAGTTATTCTAGTTTCATAGGAAATCGCTAGCATGGTAGGATGCTACATGGGACAGGCGGTGACAACTATATCGCCACGTCATTCTATGAAAAGCTATATTTATACATGAATATTTTTACTAAACTTCTGTGGTACCTTAACAAAATGAAAGTGGGTAAAAGCTTTTGTGATTGGTGGGGAAATGGTTATGAACCCTGTAGGGTGTCCTATAGGGATGATAAAAACCGTGCAAAGAATTAGGCGGGCTTTACAATATTATAAAGAAATTCATGACTTTATGGCTATCTTAGGAGATCACTCAAGGCAAGGGACAAGCTAAGACACGAGTTATAAAACCATCAACACCAACTCATAATCATTTGGTTCTTGCGAATATTCAAGGACTTCTGTCTGTACAGAGTATCTCTTTATATGCCTTTTTTGTCTGCCAATTGAACTAGATACAGCTTGATGAAAAGTATCAAGTGGAATCGGGTTGATTCTTATGCAACAAACAAATTATCAATTCCAAAATGAAAGATAAAACAAAAAAGAAAGTGGAGAACTGAATTAGCATGAACAGGCGTTCTTATTTTCAATAGAGTGGGGAGTGCTCTGGTCAATCCTAATTTTAAGTTCAAATTCCTAGGTATTAGTATGCCAACCGGCAAAAGTTCTCACAATCCATTTGAACCCTCAATCAACTTCCTGTTATTCGAGTGCATAGGGCACACTTTCGCTATTTGACATTTAGCTAATCCAGCATCCCATTTGTTTCCTGCTTGTAACGAACCATGAGAAATCACTAATTATTCATATGTTTAATCCAAGAGAACGTCAAGAAGCCTTATGTTCCTCGCAGGGAGTGACCTGAACAAGTACTTGTATGGCTTCGAATTTGTCAATTCGAGGTTGAGCTGAGCTCTAGATCACAAATCTATGGCTCACCCGAGCTTAGATCCAAAATCCGAGGGTCAAGTTCGCGGCTAAGCTCGAGCTCAATAATGGAGGATTGAAACGGTAGTTAGGTTGTGAAAAATGACGGTGGCGGAAGACATCGGGATTAACTTGACAGTGAGTTTGAGTTGATGTCGTGCCGGCGGAGTGAATGGAATAAGAAGAGGAAGAAAAGAAAATAAAAAAGTAAAAATATATAATTGTAGAAAGAGAGGACATAGAGTTTATGACAAGTGGGCTTAGAGTGACACGTGTCGCCCATTCAATGGACTTGTGTAAATATGACGTATCACCACTAGTGTATCTAATATTTTCCTGAGAGAGGAAGATTTATGTAAGGTGGGCCCAACGCAACAACACTTATAACCTGATAAATGGACTAGTATTTTATTAAGTTGGCCTACTCAATATTTTGTCATCAATTCGCAAGTAATACGTGTATTGACTTTGTTCACCTCGATTAGTATATGCTTAGCTCAAGGTGAGATTCAAACTTGATTACCCTTAGCGTCCGTCACATTCCCCTATATTAAGACCCACCCAAACTTCACTCAAGATCTTCTTCGTGGAGTCTCATCCTCAGAGAAAAGCAAGTCAACCAAAAAGCTACTTATCACGCTCACAAATCAATAAAAGAGTAAATGGTTGTCCACGTTGCTACATTTCTCAGTTCTAAACCCATGAAGTCACTTTCCTTTAATTTGCCTTCAATCGCCAATCCCAGCCACAGATCTCCCAAGTGCATGTCCTCCAATCTTGGCTCTAGCTCAACTTCCAAGTGAGTTTTCTAACATTTCCCACTTCCATTCACTCCTGCTTTTTAGAGCTAATGAGAGTGTAATTTAGCCTTTGATGCTGTATGCATGCGTGTACTATGTATATTTTGCAAGAACTGTACATATCTTATGTTATCATTGCAAGAAATTATGCTTTACGATAGTTCCCTTTTAAGAGATTAAATTGGGCATCTTCAATTCACCACCTAGAAGGTTTGATATCATCCAAGTTTGTCTAGGTCTCTCACATTCGAGTTCTGTCTTCTTCTCCCACACTACACTGACTTGAGCGTGCGTGCCTATTATGGGACCCTCCCTATAACCCTCCTCAATCGTTTCTCTCTTGGGGGTCACAAGTATAGTGAACATAGACCTTCCAAAGAGAGTTTTCAAGAGCCAAGCTCACCACACGACTAGAACTGATTAAGTAACTAGAAGGTTTCATCTCGGTTCTTGTCTGGACTTCGGGAATTCTGGGATGTGAAATAACAAGAGAATATTCCCTCCTCTTGGGGAAGACAAATATACAAGAAGAATTTGGGATATGAGGCAGGTGGACATCGGCAACCACAATTTTATTTTACACACCAACCATCGACAATTTCCATATCATACATGAGAAAGAATGTTATTCTGTTCCCTTTCTTTCACGCTAATTGTGCATATTATATTCATGATGCTGAACTAAGTAATGCAAGTTGCAAAAGCCCCTGTCCAACACTATCCTATTCAGCTCGACCAACCGACGACAATCGACACCGACGTCCCAACAGCCCCATCCACAAGTACATTAGTTAAAAAAAAAAAAAAATTACTTGTCAAAGTTAGCTGGCAAAATAAAATAAAATAAGATAATAATAAAATGTCAATGACGATTGTCAAACGTCTTCGTGTAAGTATGCATCACGAAACAATCGTCATTGCTAACATAAGAACTGCCAAATGGCAAGATTAAAGAGAGGGTGGAAGTGGCTATTGGATTTAATTTGTATGGGAACTTGTTCAATCAGTCATAAACCTATTGTACGGATATTGATTCAGTCCTTAAATTTTTAATTTTGCTAATTTAGTCCTAAACCTTCCTATGGAATTTCAGTATAGTCATTCTGATTAATTTTCATAAGAAATTGAGGTAGAGTACTATGTAGGATGTTAGGTGATGACTGAATTGTCATGTCAATCTTGTATAAAGCTGTACTTATAAATGAATATTATTCCGTTAACTTCTATAGAACTTAAATGAAAGTGGGCAGAAGCTTTTGTGATTGGTGGGGAAGTGGTCATGAAACTGTAGGCGGTCCCATAGAGATAATGAAAGGACAGGGCTTCATCGGTATAAACAATACTAACATGTGCTTTAGATCTGGGGCCAGCACCAACCACCACATTAGCACGGAACTCATGAAACTATGCAAAGAATTAGGCGGGCTTTACAACGTTACGAAGAAATTCATGACTTTATAGCTATCCTCAGAGATCACTCAAGGCAAGGGACAAGCTAAGGCACAAGTTACAGGGCTACCAATGCCAACTCATAATCATTTGGTTCTTCCAAATATTCAAGGACTTCTTTATACACAGAGTATCTTCTTTTATGCCTTTTTTGTCTGCCGATTGAACTAGATACAATTCGATGAAAGGTGTCAAGTGGAATCGGATAGACTCTTATACGATGAACAAATTCTTTATTCCAAAATGAAAGATAAAATTTAAAAAAATAAACTGGAGAACTGAATTAGCATGAACAGACTTTCTTATTTTCAGAAGAATGGGGAATGCCTGGTCAATTCTTATGTTAAGTTTAAATTCCTAAGTATCAATATGCCAACCGGCCAAAGTTCTTACAATCCATTCGAATCCTCAATCTACTTCATAATATTTAAGTGCATATGGTACACACTTTTGCGATTTGACATTTAACAAGATCCAGCATCCAGTTTGTTCCCTGCTTGTAACGAACCATAAGAAATCACTAATTATTCAAATGTTTAATCCAGGGAGAATGTCAAGAAGCCTTTTCTTCCTCGCAGGAAGGCACATGTTCAGGTAACCCACTCCATGCCATACGAAAAGATCGAAATATTCAAATCCATGGAGGAATGGGCCGAGAAGAATGTACTGGTTCACTTGAAACCTGTCGAGAATTGTTGGCAACCACAAGACTTTCTGCCAGATGCAACATCAGATGGATTTGAAGAACAGGTTAGGGAACTTAGGGAGAGGGCTAGGGATATCCCTGATGACTACTTTGTTGCTTTGGTTGGAAGCATGATAACAGAAGAAGCCCTTCCGACTTATCAGACAATGCTTAATACTCTGGATGGAGTTAGAGACGAGACAGGTTCGAGCCTAACACCTTGGGCCGTTTGGACAAGGGCATGGACTGCGGAGGAGAATAGACACGGTGACCTCCTGAACAAGTACTTGTACTTGTCTGGGCGAGTGGACATGAAGCGAATTGAGAAAACGATTCAGTATCTAATCAGGGCGGGGATGGTAAGATCCTACCTCTACTAAGACCAACTAATATGCAAGTCCATCAACACAAAATCACACTCATATGCATGCAAATCTTGAGCATCTCAAAGGGACACTGAATGCACTGGAATCATTTTGGTGAATATATATGACCATCGCAACTCTTAATGTTGATTATCATGTTCAAATATAAGTTATGCCTCAGCAACTAAACAATGATTTATGCACATGACTTTAAAATTGAACTGTCAGTTCACGAGAATAGTTGAGACAGATGCCACCAAAAATTTAAGGCAACTTTGTACTTGCAGGGGGCTAATTACCTCTCTATATTTTTATCCCAGGATCCTCGAACGGAAAACAATCCCTACCTCTTCTTCATATACACTTCATTTCAAGAAAGAGCGACATCTATTTCTCATGGAAACACAAGCAGGCTTGCTAAGGCACATGGGGAAATGAAATTAGCTCAAATTTGCAGTATGATCGCATCAGATGAGAAGCGCCATGAAGCAGCCTATACAAAAATCATGGAGAAGCTCTTTGAGATCGATCCAGATGGCACTGTCTTGGCACTTGCCGACATGATGAGAAAGAGAATCACTATGCCAGCTCATTTGATGTATGATGGTTATGATGACAACATTTTCTCCCATTACTCAACTGTT
Organism: Eucalyptus camaldulensis; assembly: GCA_019915185.1. Taxonomy (NCBI): domain Eukaryota; kingdom Viridiplantae; phylum Streptophyta; class Magnoliopsida; order Myrtales; family Myrtaceae; genus Eucalyptus; species Eucalyptus camaldulensis. The sequence goes on from JAHSVA010000005.1 coordinate 21,728,599, forward strand.
GTACAGAGGCTCGGTGTTTACACAGCGAAGGACTATGCAAATGTCCTAGAGTTTTTGATGGGAAGGTGGAAGGTGGAGAATCTGACTGGACTTTCAGCAGAGGGAAGAAAAGCCCAGGAATACGTCTGCTGTTTAGTACCAAAAATTAGAAGGCTGGAGGAGAGAGCTTCGGAAAGGGTCGAGGAAGCACTCACTATTCCCTTCAGCTGGATTTCTGATAGACAAGTGAAGCTTTAGGGTATAAATTTCTCACGTAGCGGTTGGAATCAGTCTTTTACAAGCTTTTAATCTCAAGATATTTAGATGGCAATAAGAAAATCCCAAGTCGTGTAAGGATATTGCAGTGACATGATATGTTCAACCGATAGACTCTGTATCTCTGCGTGCTAGAAAAATATTACAACTGGACTGATTTGTGTTGGTTAAAATGGTGCATGTATCATTGCAGTTGCTTATGTAAAAGATTTCGCACTTGCTGAGCCCAAATGTTTTCTATTAGCTAAACAGGAGAAATGCCTAAGAAATACGTACTTCATGAACTTATGAAGTTAATGAATACTGGGGTTTTGAGAAGAGAATTCTGGACCAAGATAAGTAGTTTGAAAAGAAGTATTTGTCATTTTAGCTGTTGCTCTTGTCGGGGTGGCGTATCTGGTACAGAAACCTTAATAAACTTGGAAAAAACAGTTTTAATAGCTATATTTCTTGCATATGAACTAGTGGATCTTGTCTCATTTGAATTTGAGATTCAGTTAGCATCACTGTACTCTTTTGATCAAATGGGAAATTCACTATATGAAATGTCCTTCTCTCCTTTACATTGTGTTGCATTCTTTGTCTCGACTATTATTTCACTATCAAGCATATCACTTTTTATTAATAAAGTTATCTATATGCATTACCATGTTCAACATAATTGATAAATGTGGCCACATGATATAAAGTAACTCAATAGTGGACAAAGGTATTCGATTTCAATAACGCACATATACCAGCATCACCTCTTAAAAAAATTGAGTCTAATTGAACTCAATTTTCATCAAACGCAATTGAATACGGAAGTGAATCTTTTCAACAACCATCCAAAGTTGATGCATGCAAACTTAGCAATGAATATTAAAGCTCTGAATATTCTTGGATGTCAAATCAACTTAGGGGCAAACATGAATCACTTAAGGACAAATTCATGGAAATTTTTGTTATTTCTTTAGATTGATATCATTAAAAAGCCCAAGTATATCTATGAAAAATTTACTCCAAACTAACCTTTTAACCACAAAAAAACTCCCAAATTGTACCACTTGTGACAAATTTACCTTTCGTTGGTTTTCATTAAATTTTATTGTCAAATTGCTGATTTTGATGACATGTGATAATTGACGAATGTGCTAATTTAGGGTTTTACCCTCCACTTATTACAGGTGTATCGGTTTGTGATTTTTCATGATATTAATCTAATAATGGAAACTAATAGATAGTAAATTTTATCACAAATGTACTAGCTTAGGTTTTTTATGATCAAAAAAATATTTTAAGATAAATTTGTCAAAAGTATACCAATTTAGAATTTTTTATAATAAAAAAATTATTTTAAGATAAATTTGTCAAAAATGTACAAGTTTAGAGTTTTTGGTAATCACAAAATTATTTTGGGATAAATTTGTTAAAGATATACCAATTTGGGATTTTTTTTTATGGTATTAGCCATATTTCTTTTGACATGCAACATGGACACATCACAAGAAAAACTAATTTTCATCAACTTTATTGACTAATTACAAATAATTAAGAACTAAGGGATTAACTAGTCACAATTTCCCTTTACCAAAAAAAAAAAAAAACTAGTCACAATTTCCTCTCTCTTCACTTAAGCTAACAGTGATTCAGAAAAGAACATAGCACAAAGATCAGAAAAGGAACATGTGTGATTGCTCACAACTCACAAGGTTGAAGAATGAGGGGATGTTAGAGACTTATCCGATTTATTTTTCAGTAAGCTAATCCATGAGATTTAAATGCCAGATTACCCATGGGAAAAGCTTAGCTGACCGTCACTCTGTTAATGACGGAGTGACGGTCATTTAAGGAGCGCATATATAAAATGGAAACCGGTTGAACCGGTTGACATTTTCAACCGATTTCCATCTTTCACCCAAATTTTTTTTTCTAATTTTATGTTTTCTTATGCCTCCAGAATGCAGGCATAAGCGGCCTCAAAGGCAACGCGGGGCTATTCTCCCGGGTCGACATGAGACACCTGTTAAGTTTTAACACGATCGAAGCGCAAATGGAACTGTGGAAGAAGAATGTGTACAACGTCAAGCTGAACATCTCGCTGGGATCACTGTGCCACTGCAGTGAGCCAGGATGGTTTAGAGTGTGCTTCGCGAACATGACTGAAGAAAAGCCCTCGAGATTGTCATCTGGCGCATTAATGCATTCGTCGAATCTGCCTCCAAAGGCCGTGATGAGGCCATTAGTGGTCAAAGGTGCGACAAGGACATTGTCTTGAGGAAGAACCATTGTTATTATTGTTTGTACTGAACTATATACTTTAAAGCTCAAGAATTTTTTTATTGATAATTCTAGTTAACACGACGTAATTTTTTCCTATATTTACTATCAGCTTGATAGTAGTTTGCTAAACTAATGTGTGTGAATTTTCTTGTAGAAGAAAACAACCCTTGATCAGTTGATGCACATTGACTCTTCTGTGAAATTGGATTGCACAGTATGATGTTTCCAAATTATTTTTCAATAATATGTAGAATTATTTGGAAATTTATGTCATAGCGTTTATCAATTGAATTGATGTATACAATTTGCCAGGATGAGGGTGCAAGGAAGTTCATTGATTTCCACATAATTAGTAATTCATATGAGATGAGTGCTCGACCAAAGCGACCGTCATATGAGGTCTACACAAGTTTCCTAGTAGGACATAATATTCATAATACATACCTATTCAGATGAATGGCTAATACAGTATCATGCTCCTTGGTTGATTTGGTAGAAAACACATGCTCCATAGAGTTCCACATACATTGGGCTTCGGGAAACTTTTACCAGCAAATAAGTCTCCATTTTTCAGAGGGATAAAAATCCTCTCAAATTGCAGCACAGGGAAATTAATTGGGCGCTGAGAACATCGATAAGAATAAAATCTCACCGACTGCATATTCCAGTTAAATATACAAAGAAATCTAGTCTTGCATCAAACCTGATCAATGTTATAGCTTCCAACAGAAACTGAAACAGAGAAGAGAGCAAATCGGTCCTCAAATGCGCTAACAGCTACAAAACCACCTCTGGACGAAGAAAAGCATAGAGGAGTAAGATTTTGACATAGTCAATCTTAAAGGTAACTTAAGTTGACTTTGAAGCACGTGTCGATACACGAGGTCTAGAAGGAGAAAAGAGCTATGACAAAAAGAGTGGACGGTGAACATGAAGGAGAGATGGCTATGAAGGTATTTCTTCAACAAAGTATCATGTCCAGGCCTCACCTATTCCTAAATCATCAGTTCTGATCTCCTTGATAATTATTTGCTGTATGGATCCCATATTGTAAGGAGCAGCATAGAACTCTCTACTGCTTTGTATATGACCACGACAAAGACATTGCCTTGTTTATCAAATAGAGATTGACATTTAAAACCTATAAATGCCAGCTCCTTGGATGTCTCCTGTTATATCACATCAATGGATCACATCTAAAGGAGACAATATCATTATGAGTAAATAACCACCTTCATTTGAAATCGCAACATGTGGGAAGATATCAGGCGGAATGGGAAATGTCCAAATTAGACAAGGGGCACATTTGAAGCGGAAACCTAAATTCTCAAAATTTGATAGATTTTGTGACAGGTAATTTTAACAGAATCACAAGATACTTTATCACAGCTTGTTTTGCAATTCTATCCTAACAACCTGCTGGCTCCATCAAACTAAAGAGCTGCATTTGCGCTTCCCACCCATAACCAAGGAAGCAAATCTCCTACTTGATTAGGGCAGCACCAATTCTGCAAGTTTTGTAAGTTCCTTATGTTCCTACCAATACAATTCATTGATAACTGTAATAGGAATATTGAACAAATGCCAAAAGTATGGAAGCATATGCAAATAACTGTCACAAATAACCCTGAGAATTTAAATGCAAAAGTCGGATTTCAGGGACAGGTGCACTAAATGAGGAAAAAAAAAATGAATATCTGAACATGTATTCATATGAAAAGCTCTTAACTCCACAGATTTAAAACAACCTACTGCCAACTGGCTTGCTTTTCAGTGCTTCTTGTATAATTATTATCGACAACTATACTTTACTGACAACATAATACATACAAGTCACATTATAATAGATATAAATTGTTTTTACAGAAGATAAGCACACAAACCATGTCAAGTAAACATTTCCAAGGATTTCTTATAATAAACCGTTGGCAGCAGCGATGAGACACGATAGATAGAGACCTCCGCTCCACCTGTGGAGCAACTCCTTTTATTCTCTCAATACTAAATTTTCCCGATAGATAGTTTATCACTGGACATCATCCTGAGTTAGTACATTGCAGTGCCCTGTCCAGTTCCACCTCTGAGCTCTTCATGAACCAACCAAACAGATTGCAAGAGCAAGTAGCGAAAGAGAGTGACATTCAAGCAATCACCAAATAAATACTACCTCCACATTGCAGACCCATAGGGCTACAGTGTTGCCTTTCAAATTCTACAGAACAACTTAAATTATAGCCAAAGGCTTCAAAGTGGATAAATATCAAACAGAATGAAAACATAAATAAGAGTCAAAATAACACTATACTACATCATGCTACTCACCAGAACCTAATTTTGTATCAACATAAAATTTCCCCCAAAATATTACTCGGTGCCTTATATCTGATGTATAAGGCATTCCTTATCTTGCAGGAGGTGCGCAAAAGCTATTATCCCAATGTCAAACAATCTATTCAGGCTTTTCTGTTCCAATAGCACCATCTAAAATGACTTGCCTTGTGACATCTTGATTTTTCAAATCTGATTTCAATTGAAGAAATAGGACCTTTTATCAACACGTCTATAGTGCTATTCTCTAAGCCAATCACTCAAGAGATAACTAGACTATCTGGGAAAATTATTAAGGGATTTTAATGCAAAAGACTTGAGAATTCGACCATAAATCGACTGCTCGGCCGTGGTAATTTACAAGGGTCATTGTGGCACAATTAAAAATCAATCAGAGATCAATAATAGGTCGATTCGATTGAAATGAGTGATCAAAATGTGGGGGATTCCACCTGATTGCAAAATTCTCATCGATCGGCACTAAATTGATTTTCTATCGTTTTGGATACCTTGTGTCCGTATTTGAAACCTTGAGATTTTCACGATAATCGAGAGTCGCCAATGTGTCAAAGATCTACATTGTGACTTGAGATAAATCAATCACAGGTCAATTACACCAAAAATTCCTAAAAGTTATCCAATAGACTAAGTCACGCTAAAAGCGCACCGGATTGAAAATAACCGCGAATTTGAACCCAATTTCAAAAATTGAAAGTTCTGTGGTGTCACGATCTGTTTTAGGAATGTTGACTCTTCTCCGAAGATTTTTCAGAGATTCTGGGATCTTTGCAGAAAATCGATATGAACATTGCAGAAAATCAACGGAAATTCATATGGGCTAAATTGATGGAAATTTGGACTTTCAGACTGAGCTACTTGACAACAGGAAAGTGTGGAAATTTTGTGAGCATTTCTTCATCAATTTTGGGCTTCAAATTTGGAGAATTTGAGGATGAAATTCGGAGCATAGGATGGAGGGGTGCAACACTTGCATTCAAATTTGATTATTATGGAATCATAAATCAAGAAAGTAATAGGGGACAAGGAGTTAATGAAGGGATAAGCTTGTTTGACATTTATTTCCTCTCCAATCTTCCCCTACACGCCAACACCAGCTGCCCACCGTCTTCTTCGAGCGAGTACAACTTCAGCAAAAGACCGACTGGTTCTTCTTTTCATTCGGACTTCCACCAGCAAAATTCACCGCCTTCTCTCACCACACAGCAGGCCACTCTCCACCAAAAGTCTTCCAGTCAACCGCCAGCACCCTTATCTTTTCCATTCATCCGTCTCCTCCTCAACTTCTCTACCCCGTGAGTGCTGCATCCCTACCAAAATTCAACGCCAACACCTGCCCACACCGTGTCTTCTTCCACCGCCTGCTCTCCACCGGAGACCTTTGTTGATTTCGCCCTCTCCAACACGTGCAGCCATGCCCCGCTGTCAACCCTCACCAGCGGACTCCTCCATCTTGTTGACCGCTGCTGCTCCATTGTTGAAACACCAAAACCGAAGCTGCTCGTTTTCTTCAGCCCCACGATCTCTCTCCCTTCGCCCGTCTACCCTCTTCATGCCACTTGTCCGTGTGCCATCTTTGTTCGGTCAACTTCAACAATCCACTGAAGTTGCTCCATTTGACGCCCGCATCTTCGAGCTCCATGGGATTCCAGCGAAGTCTAAAGTCAGGCCCATGGAAATTTTGGCCCACTTTCACCCCGTGAGATTCAAACCCTCAGGTCACCCCATCTTCATGCAATTTCAGCCCAGTGAAGAAGTCAGGCCAGCCCATGTGAATGTCATCTTCAGCCTAGTGATTTTCAGCCCATCTCCAACGAATTTTGAAGCCCAAGCTCAGGCCCAAGTTCAGTTGGTTTTAGCAGCCCATTTTGGGCCCACGAAGAAGGCCCAAGCCCATGACCCGCAGCCCTACAGCAAGCTTATTTGAAGCCCAAGTTCACCGAAGTTCAGCCCACGAATCAATTGAAGCCCAGCCCAAGTTGAAAACAAATCTTAGTTGGGCTGAGATTTGTTGGGCCCGTTTTAAGCCCGGCTCAAGTTCGTTGACGCCGCCAAAAATTTCAATTTCGGTCGCTGTTGCGCCGTCATCGCGATGAACCGTTTTCCACAATTAACCGGTGAGTTTATACTCTAAACTCTGCTTAGTAGGTTAATGACATTTAAGGGGTGTTTAGATTTATTTAGGAATTAGGTGGTTAGTTAGATTAAATTAGAAATATAATTATTTAATTGAACATGTTAGGTGGTTAGCATGGTTTAGCTAAGACCTAAATAAATTGTACTATTTATCTACAAGGGTTCGGGAATTTCTCCGAGTCCGTATTGGTTATTAATTTAATGATTCTGGCCTAAGTTAGTATTTTTAGAATTTAAATTGATTCATTTAATTAATTTTAGTAATTATTTAATTATTAATTATTTTTCTGAAAATTAGGTCGGGAGTGCTGGTGACCGGAATTTTGTGCTGATTGCAATGGTGTGGTTAAATTTTGCAATTGAGTGTTAAATTATGCAAATTGAGTGTTGATTTGGATTTTTGGTATTTAATTCCAAAAATTGTGAATTTCCAATATTTATTTAGAAAATCTAGGTGTCGGGTTTTGACACTGACAATAGTTTTTAGTACTATATGAAATAGTGGGATTTCAAAAAGGAAGATTATCAAATTTTCGAGGTCAAGTTGACCCTGTACCCACACGAGTAATTTTATGTGAATTTCTAATACAAGGAAATGCTAGGCTCATCATTTTAATTGAAACATTTGAGTACAATGCACGGTGCCCTGGGCCATATTTGAGTGATCATGTGATGGTTAAGAGAAATAGTCTCGAGCTGTTAAGCTGGACGTTATCCCTATTCGGAATACCCTCTAGACAACGGGAAGCCGATCGTAGTAGATTCTTGACCATATGCTCCTTCAGGAAAGCTGTCTGATAAACAGACATGCCGTTCTCAATAGGGTGAGACGATGCTTGACAATGCCAAGAAGACCGCTGAACAGAGAGTAGGCTGTGCTATATGCCGAGATTAAATCTAAGGACGCATGATTAACTGAGTATGGTGTTTCAATTGTTGGAGCTTATTTGTTGCTCATGTTTTCATGCTGTCTAAGTTACAAATTGTACTGACTTGCAGGGTGGTTCTGAGACGAGGTAAGTCTCCTTAATTGTGTGATTGTGTGATTAGGATACTTCTTGGCGTATTTCCCTCCTAATTGGGATTTAGAGCTTAGACTCGCTGAGATTATATCTCACCCCATTGTAAGACAACATTTTCAGGGTCGTCGAGTGGAGGACTTGGAGCTGAGAGGAGGTGATTGGAAGCGTATGTCAGTTAGGACCGCTTCTTTTTGGAAGGCCAGTCTTTTGTAGTCTTTTGGCCATAGACCTTTGTACATCACTCAGTATATATATATATATAAAAGCATGTTTGTTTGTGAATCTATTGTCCTGCTTTTTTTATCCCGAGATGATTATTGTCAAGGGATTTATAATCCACTTCCGCATGTGCAATAAAATGGAAAGGGTCGGTGACTCATCCTAGGAAGTCGCAAATTATTATTGACCAGATAGGGATGGACATGCACTCAGGGTTCGGGGCGTGACATGCCTAGTCAAAACAACCTCTTTCACGAGATTCTTGTAAGTAAACAACCTAACTGCTGCTCAGGCCTCTAAGCTCAAAAGAGAGGCGTGATCGTTGCGATTCCTTCTGCATTGAGTGGATTGACAATGCTGCCCTCAATCTCAAGGTGATACGGCGAAGCTCTTCTTTCTACTTCTACAGTTATACTTGGGAAGATTCAGTTCGATGAGGTTGTGTACCATACTGGAAGAAACTGTAGTTGCGGTTGTGGAATTTGTAGTTTCGAGTGAGGTTTTGTGAACTCTTCCTCTCGTATTGCCTGAGATCGTGCTGGTTTTGATGAATTAAGCTGTGGTTATCTCCAACGTTGATGGTTTGTTAGGATGAGAAGGAAGGAGATGAAGTTCAGCTTTGATAAGGTGCTCTATAACAACTCCAATCAAGACGATGTCTACTCATTTCTGGCTCATCCGATCATTAGCCCATTTTACGTTTGTGTTGACTTCGATAAACAGAACAGTTCAAGGACTTGCTCATGACCTTTCAATAAAATAAATATGGCTTCAAATTGGATAGAACAATGAAGTCGGATTTTTAGAATAATCAAATCAAACTTTAAGGCTGTAATTTTTTTTTTTAATAAAGAAAGAAGGCTCAAGAAGATAAAATGAGTGTAAGGCTCAAGAAGATAAAATGATCACACTCCGTTCTTCTGAAAACTGACATGTATATATAAAACAGCCTAATAATCGCACCAAAATCGCACATCCGCATGCACGTATGGTGGGGTTTAACTCACACCCAATCATTTCTTTAGATACACTAAAAAAAAATCCACACTTATTAATTAACCCATTTTCTCTCACTTTTTCTATGTGAGACAAGGAAACATACATTTTACAAACAAACTTCCAACAGATAGATGTGGTGTCTATCATGATGTCTACACGTCTGTATTCGTTTCTGGATGCGAATTTATCCGCTCCATAGAGCGAGAATCATCGATCACAGCATTAGGTGCTCGTGTCAGTACATGAGATTAATCGAGTATTTTCGTGTGAATCCGCTGCCTTCTCATCCTGTAATTGATGATTGAGATATCAATTATTTTAATCCAAATCCAGTGCCTGGAATGTTTGCACAGCCTGCCCTATCTAGTTTACTTCCAGGTGTATTGACAGTTTAGTTTGTATTGCGTTGCTTTTAAATGGAACAGATGTGGTAAATGCAACGAAAGGGACGATCATTAGCTATGGGCAGGTGAGACACGATGGTTTCTGTTGTCTATTGATTCCTTAACTCTTTACCTTGATGTATCACTTTAACAGAGTTGATTTTCTTATGAAGTAGAGTGGCGTGATCAGATGCATAAATGTTTAAACGGGGGAGGAGAGAATGCCGATAGGCTAAACTAGCATCGATACTAACACACAATATTATATGACATATCAACATGTTATTTCTAAAAAAATGAAGAATTCTAACACGTTGAGACACGATGTAAATTAAATGTGTATATATAATATAATATATATATATATGATAAATCATCGTTTTTGATTATCCACTAATAAATAAATAAATAATAAAGAGTCTAGAATGAATTTACACTAGAAATATTAATCCATCTATCATTCATTATTTTAATTTGATAAATTCAATTACATTCCATTCCAATATTTCATAAAATTCAGAGAAAAAATACAAGCAATCCATATTTTATTATTAAGTTTAACATTTAACAATAAATCCAAAAAATTCCATATTTCACTATCAAAAAGGTAGGGTTTCCTTTCTTCCCTTTATTTTTTATTTTTATATATTTACATTTTTGATCCATGATTTATTAAAATATAAGTTTCCTCCATTTTCCATCCCTATAAAAGGGGAGGAGCTTCTCCCTCCAGGAACTGAGCCAAGTCGCGTTCCAACATTTCAAATTCTCTCTTCCTGGTTTACAAAATCGCCTCTTCCTCTACTACTTCTCGTTCGCTCTTTCCCTTCGACCTTTCGAATCTCCACTGCATTTCCGCTGGTGCTCCTCGAATTTCTGAGCTCGCTTCGGCCTTCTCTTTGGCATCGCGAGCGCGAGGATATCGCCAAGATCACCGTCTGCGTGAGGTTCAGGCCTATGAGCTCGGAAGAGAGGCGCGATCGTGGCGATTCCGTATGCATCGAGTGGATCGACGATGAAGCCTTCAATCTCAAGGTGCGTTGACGAAGCTCTTCTTTCTACTTCTGCAGTTATACTTGGGAAACTTCGGTCTGATGAGTTGTGTACCGTACTGGAAGGAAAGGTAGTTGCGTTGGGGGCGTGCCGGTGAGTGTCGGGTACGCATCCGAGCGTGTCGGGCTGTGTCGTTGAGTGTCGGGGCGTGTCATTTCGTGTCGGGACGTGTCGGTGCATGTCGGAGCGTGTCGGGGGCGTGTCGGTGCATGTCGAGGCGTGTCAGGGCGTGTCGGTGCGTGTCAGAGCGTGTTGGTGTATGTCGGAGCGTGTCCGGGCATGTCGGGACATGTTGGAGCGTGTCGAGGTGTGTCAGGGCGTGCTGGGGTGAGTCGGCACTTGTTGGGGGCGTGTCGAGTCATGTTAGGGCATGTCGGTGCGTGTCAGTGCATGTCGGAGCGTGTCGAGGCGTGTCCGGGTGTGCTGAGGTGAGTTGGCACTTGTGGGGCGTGTCGAGTCATGTGCGGGCGTGTCGGCGCGTGTTGAGGTGTCGGACACTGACACGGACCCTCCCAAAGAGGGTCCGTGCTTCCTACTTGATAGGTGTGCTCCAAATGAATGGAGTAGAACTAATCCTATCATTGCTGCCTCTGTTTGCTTAATCAAGTTGGAAAGGGTACATGGACCTGAAGTTGCCCCATGTTGTTTGTTCTATTTCAAGAAATTCGGTTCGGAATCCTTTCTTAGTTTTCCAGTTTGGCATTTCGCATCGGAACTCTATGTAAAGGAATTCCCTCTGCTTGTTCTAACTAGACGTTACAATCATAGTTCAAGTTGCAGAACTAGAACTGCATATATGATACTTTACATAACTTATTGATATGTTAAATAAATTATATTGTTCATTTTCTGTTTCCCTCCCAAAAACAAATTCCATTTTTGCTGGATTCGACTGGAGTTGGAAAGACATATAGCATGGAGGTGATCAGCCCACCACCAGAATAGCGTTAGTAGATGGCTATTGATATAGACAAGTCCAGTAACAGTATTTATGAATCAGGGACCAACCAACCTCGGATATGATGATGCCAAGAAAGGTCTCCTTGCAAGAGTGGTTGATGGAATTTTCAGAGAAATCACTTCCGCTGATTCACTCAAGTGTACAGTCAAATTGTCCATGGTACGCCTACACAAGCTGGTGCTTCACTTAATTATTGATCTAATTCTCTATTTTTTACGTTTTTCAACTTTTTTAAGGTAGAGATCTACATGGAGAAAGTAAGGTATAGATTACCATGACTGCATTGGAAGACATTCATGTTGAGATAATGGCTTTTCTCTATTTTAATTATTGCATGCGGTATGTCATTCTCCTGAATCTCATCCATTAATCCCAGGAAGTTTCATAAATAAAACCTCATGGACATCATTTACTTTCCTTCTTCCAGGGACCTTTCAGATCTTTCAAAGGAAAACATACAAATTAAAGAGACCAAATAGGCAGTTTAGGACACCAGTTTTTTATGTGCTCTGGCCTGAAGAATGCATCTTAAGATGCCTACGTGCCTCGAACACATTCACAAAATGTTTCTGAGAAAAGAAGTTAGTTTGCTCTATGGACTCAAGTGGTGTTTCCTGCAATAGCACAAGTGGAACAACTAGAAATTGGTTTCTCGATCATAAATCTACCTATTCTTTGTTGTCTGCGCAAAACTGGATAGCTTATTGAGTTAAAACTGTCTATACTTACATATCATCTTATGCTTTCTTTCTGTGAGACCCCCTTGATGTTTTCTCCCTTCCATCCAGATATCTCTATCAGACATTCTTAAAGCATTACAAGGCTTATCTGTAAGATACAAGCTCAACTTCATTTGACTGTATTCCAATCTTCCCTGGGTTGATCTTCTATTTCCATCCTCTGAAATCCAATGTGGTATATGCAACAGAGCAGTTGGAGAGACCTGTGTCCTTACTGCTTTCTGTTTTGGCTTGTGCTCGCTCTTAATATTGCATAGCCATATCAGAACTTTCTCTAAAATATCTGCCACCTTCCCTTATTATGCCTACACTTTCAAACTTTAAGCTGAAAAAGAAATGAATGTGGGCAGCAGCAGAAGCCATTGTATTTACATATTCTTGGTGCACCAGGATTCAACCACACAGAAGAGGTATGGTTGGTCTCTTATGGGATTGCAATTTACTGGTAATTTTTTCCTTTCTCATATGAAATTTCATGTCTTGAGCATGGCCAGAACATTTGGAAAGCTAATTCTTGTGGATCTGGCTGGCTCTGAGAAGGTTGAGAAAACAGGAGCAGAGGGCAGGGTTCTTGAAGAAGCTAAAACCATCGATAAGTCCCTCTCAGCACTTGGAAATGTAGTGCATGCCTTGACATGCGGTCCAAACGGAAGAGGAAATCATATTCTGTATCACAGCTTTAAACTTACTCGGATATTGCAAGATTCTCTTGTAAGACTGCCGCACATTAGCGCTTCCATTATCCTGCTAGCAATGTGGTTGTCTCACAGTGAGGGAACTCTCAGATGGCGTTACTATGTTGTTGTTCACCCGGCCCTTCAAATGCGTCAGAAACGCTGTCAATCCTGGTGCCAGGTATGGAAGTTAGAAGTCAAAACTCATATACGGCAGGACATGTTCTTATTCGGATGGATATGTTCATTAGGAATACAAAGAGAAAAAGAGAGTTTTAAAGTCAGGAAGTTCTAGCTTTCTCTATCTGTGTAAAATGCATGCAGAGGAGATACGTAAAATGAGAAAAATCATCTATGAGTTCCGAGGTGTATCTACCAGAAGCATTCTATCCATGAGTAGATAAGTTTCTTTTTAGTCAACTAGTTGAAACAGATGCATGAATGCAATATCTACGAGTTATAGAATCAACACCGTGAGTATTAAGTTATGATTTTTTAACCTCGTATCCTGTCTCAGATGATGTGTGCCGTGCCGCGCCGTGCAGGTGTGTGGATGCCGCACCTGCTTTCTTATTCCCATTTCTCTATCATTTGTCCAGGGTGAAGCATATAAGAGCATCGCCGCATGTCCATTGTACCAGAGATAAACAAGCTAAGACAATCTGGACATCTTTCCTATCTGAAGATGAATTACGTGACAAAGCTATGGAAAAGGTCAAGGTTTGCACTACTTTATCATAAAAATCAATTTGATCCATCTATTTCACCTTCTCACATTCAACATTTGCTGTCAAGGAGAGCATAGATGCTGAAGCTGCAAGTTGCTTCAGGATTTGTTCACACAGGAGGGAACAGCATCGATCTGAATTTCCTTGAGGACTTGGAATTTGATTGGGGGAAGGTTGCTTTACCAACTAATATTAAATTCGAACGAGCCCTGGAGGAGCTTGCCTCTGCTGTCGAGCTGGTTAGTCAAGACTCTATAGGCTGCGCTCGTCAGCTTATTTTACACTTTTTCTTTGACCACGTGATGATTGTACGCCACTTCTGGAACAAGAGGTTCTCGGCTCGAATTGGATTGGAACTGACGTTAGGACCCTCGACAGACAAACCGGGACACGTACGGCGACCACACAAGGAACGGCAGGTGGCCGGAGCTTGCATGAGCCGGACAGCCACGGTCTCCAGTCCAACGCGCCCGGAAAATAGGGCAGAAGATAGAGGAACTGGGGGGAGGGGGTACCATTTTGGCTTGGGGACCATGCGGCGGCGGTTCATCCACGCGGTGTTCATCGGATGCTCGCTCTTACTCTCCCTATCTCTCCCTCGGGCCCGATTGCCTCCTCTCTCTCCTCCTTCGGGCACCTCGGTGTTTTTTGGAGCCGGATGGCCTGTCGTCATTCACATGGGGAAGGCGGGTTTTCTGGTGACCGTACGTACGGCCGGCTGCCCGCCATCACATCCCCAGCCAGGCGGCGGTGGCCCTCCTGCTCTGCTCCGCCCTGCCTGCTCTCCCCGCTGTCGCGTCCTTTCCGTCCTCAGTAGCGTGAGGTGGAAGAACGAGTAAGGGACGATCGTGTCGGGCCGGTGGAGATGCAAACAATAATAATACCTAGACGATGTGAAAATCATTTTTTATTAAGGCCAAATCGGTTCTTAATTTTTATGCAATGTTATCTTAGTTAAAATATTAGATTTCAATATTAAAATTGTCATATCACGAGATTACGAGGTTATAGGAATGGACGCTCGACAAATCTCCAAGTAGCATGCGTATTGACTTTGTAAAGCACCTGGATAGGTATATGCTTAGCTCAAGGTGAGATTCCAGGTTGATTACTCTTCATGTCCATCACATTAAGACCCACCTGGAATTTGCTCAAAATCATCTTCATGGAGTCTCATCCTCAAAGAGAAAAATAAGCAATCAAGAAGCTACTCATCCTGTTGGCAAATCAATAAAAGAGCAAATGGCTGTCCAACTCAGTACATTTCTCACATCTAAACCCATGAAGTCACCTTCCTTTAATTTGCCTTTGATCGCCAATCCCAGCCAAAGATCTCCCAAGTCCATGTCCTCCAATCTTGGCTCTGGCTCCACCTCCAAGTGAGTTTTCTAACGTTCCACTCTTCCATTCACTCCTGCCTTTTGGATCTATTGAGAGAGTGTGATTTAGTCTTCGATGTTGAATGTGTGCATGTACTGTGTATCTTTTGCAAGAATCGTACATATCTTATGTTATCATTGAGAGAAACTATGCTTTGTGATAGTTCCCTTTTAAGAGGTTGAATCAAGCATCTTCAATTCCTCCGTGTTTGTCTAGCCAACACATGAAATTCCTTGTGCTCACATTCAAGCTCTCTCTTCTTCTCTCACACCACATTGACTTGAGCGTCGGAGAGCCTATTTATGAATGTAATGTCTTTGTGTAGGTATGCAGCATGAAACCATTGTCATTTATGAATGTGATCTCAATTGATTTGACCTCAATTCTGAATTTGATGGGAGAATTACCAAAAAAAGTTCTAAACCTATTGCAATTATATTAATTCAGTCATAATTTTTTTTTTTGTCAACTAAGTTTTAAACCTTTTGTAATTGTGTCAATTCAATCCATCCGATCAAGTTTGGCTAGTTTGCACTTAAGGCTTGTTTGTTTGCATTTTGTTTCTATTTCTTGAAACACCATTTTTGTTCTTTTGTTTCGGGGAACAAAAAAAGAACAGAAACATGTTTGTTTACACTTTTGTTCCTAGGAACAAAAAATCTATTTTTTTGTTCTCGAAAACAGAAACAAGAAACAGGAAAAAACTTGTTTTTTGTTCCCAGGAACACTTCCGAGAA
Organism: Eucalyptus camaldulensis; assembly: GCA_019915185.1. Taxonomy (NCBI): domain Eukaryota; kingdom Viridiplantae; phylum Streptophyta; class Magnoliopsida; order Myrtales; family Myrtaceae; genus Eucalyptus; species Eucalyptus camaldulensis. The sequence continues at coordinate 21,744,494 of JAHSVA010000005.1, forward strand.
ACAATTTTTCTCTCTCCTATTTTTCTTCTTCTTTTTTCTTTGGCCGATCACCGGCCTTGGCCATGGCTGGCAACCGGCCGTATAGGGCCAGCAACCTTGCTAGCCCCCTGCGAGGCTCGGCCTCGCGTTGGTTGGGCGAGCTTGGGCTTGCCCAAATCCAGGGAGGCCGAGCTCGCCAAGCCATCGGCAAGGTTCGAGCTCGCCTAGCTAAGGTGAGGCCGAGCCTCACCTAGCCACGATGAGCCTCGGCCTTGCCAGGGGCCAGCGAGCCTCGCCGTGGTTGGGAGAGGTTGCCGGCCAAAAGAAGAAAAAATTTAAAATTTAAAAATTTAAAAGAAACAAAAAAATTATACAAGTTTACCAAATGTGTTTCCGTTTTTTTTTTCCAAGAACAGAAATTTCGTGCAGTTACCAAACGCGTTTTTCTGTTAAAAAATTGCTCCCCGGAACAGAAATAATTTTTTTTATTTTTATTCCCTGGAACAATTTTTTAATCAAAATGTAATCAAATGCGCCCTTATTGTCCAGTTGACGCTGATGTGGATAATTTTTTAATAATAATTTATTTTTCAAATTTTTTGATTTATTTCATTTTTTCCCTTTTTTTCCCTCCATCCTCCTCCTTCATCTGGTTGGTCATCGAACTGAGGCAATTGTTCAGGGGCTAGGGAAGATCACCGAACTGAGGTGAGCTGGTTGGGGTAGGGTGAGCTCCTCTCACTGTCAATGGGTGAGGGCAAGCTCGCCCAACCACTAGCAAGGGGTGAGCTCAACCTCGCCCTTGCCTAGCGACAGTGAGGTCGAGCTTGCCCTTGTCCAATAACAATGAGGTAAGCTCACCTTGCCCCGTCGAGGTAACCTCAGTCCAATGACCTGCCCTTGCCTCTGGCCAATCAGCTTGATCTAGTCATTGGCCAAAAGGAGGAGGATGGAGGGGAAAAAAAGAAACAAATAAAAAAAGGAAAAAGAAAAGATAAAATAAAGAGATGAAAAATTCCAAAAAGATAAAATAATATTAAAAAATATCCATGTCAATGTTGGCTGAACGGTCGATGTTGGCTAACGTTCACATTAATGCCGGCGGCCAAATTTTCTAAGATATGGCCAAAAGAGATGGTTTATATGAATATTGGTCGGAAACGAATTTTCTAAACTATAGCGAGAAGTGATTTTTATTTGAATGTTGGTTGGAGCTTTGACCTTAGCTTTTGTCACTTTTGAGCTGTAGACTTCGATTCTCCCATGTCCAACACTCTCCTATTCAGCTTGATCGATCAACAACAATCAACACCGCCATCCTGACACCGCCGTCCCAACACTCCCGCGTACATAAGCTAAAAAACCTCACTTATCGAAGTTAGCTATGGTAAAATAAATAATAATAATAATAATAATAATAATAATAATAATAATAATAATAATAATAATAATAATAATAATAAAATGACGACAACGATTGTCAAACGTCTTCGTGTAGGCATGCAACACAAAACCATCGTCATTTCTGAATGTGATCTCAACTGATTTGACCTTGATCGTAACGTACGAAGTAGCTTCTTTTACAAATATTCCAAGCTATGGTCAGAAGAGATGCTTTCATTTGACTATTGGTTGGAGACGAATTTTCTAAGCTTTAGCCAGAAGAGATGCTTTTATTTGACTATTGGCTGGAGCTTTGAGCTTAGCTTTTGTCAACTTTTGAGCTGTAGACTTCGATTCTCCCATGTCCAACACTCTCCTATTCAGCTTGATCGATCAACAACAATCAACACCGCCATCCCGACACCGCCATCCCGACACCGCCGTCCCAACACTCCCGCGTACATAAGTTAAAAAACCTCACTTATCGAAGTTAGCTATGGTAAAATAAATAAATAAATAAAACAAAATAATAAAATGACGACAATGATTGTCAAACGTCTTCGTGTAGGCATGCAACACAAAACCATCGTCATTTCTGAATGTGATCTCAACTGATTTGACCTTGATCGTAACGTACGAAGTAGCTTCTTTTACAAATATTCTAAGCTATGGTCAGAAGAGATGCTTTCATTTGACTATTGGTTGGAGACGAATTTTCTAAGCTTCAGCCAGAAGAGATGCTTTTATTTGACTATTGGTTAGAGCTTTGAGCTTAGCTTTTGTCAACTTTTGAGCTATAAACTTCAATTCTCTCCTACTTACTCTTGACATGGCTTGTTGTCCCTTTTGATTATGGATTTGATTTCTTGTAGTTTTTACTGGTCAGATTTGGAGTCTTCGTTTCTTCCACTCCATTATGTTCTTATATCTTGCATCTGCAAGGTGTGTGATAAAAATTGCTAACATAAGAACTTGGCAACATTAGAGAGAGGGTGGAAGTGACTATTAGATTTAATTTATATGTGAACTTGTCCAATCAGTCTTAAACATATTGTACATATGTTGATTCAGTCCTAAACTTTTCAATATTATCAACTGAATCCTAAACCTTCCTAAGGAATTCCAATGTAGTCATTCCGATTAATTTTCATAGGGAATTAAAGCAGGGCATTACGTAGGACGGTAGGTGATGACTGAATCATCATGTCAATATTGTATAAAGCTATACTTATAAATGAATATTATTCCGTGAACTTCTTTGGAACTTTAACAAAATGAAAGCGGGCAAAAGCTTTTGTGATTGGTGGGATGTGGTTATGAAACTGTAAGCGGTCCCATAGAGATAATGAAAGGACAGGGCTTCATCAGTATAAACAATACTAACATGTGCATTGGATCCGGGGCCAGCACCAACTACCACACTAGCATGGAACTCATGAAACTATGCAAAGAATTAGGCAGGCTTTGCAACGTTACGAAGAAATTCATGACTTTATAGCTATCCTAGGAAATCACTCGAGGCAAGGGACAAGCTAAGACACGAGTTATAAGACTATCAATGCCAACTCATAATCATTTGGTTCTTGCAAATATTCAAGGACTTCTTTACATGCAAAGCATCTCCTTGTACGCCTTTTTGTCTACCGATTGAACTCAATACAATCCAATGAAAAGTGTCAAGTGGAATCGCATAGACTCTCATACGATGAACAGATTCTCAATTCCAAAATGAAAGATAAAAGAAAAAAGAAATTGGAGAACTGAATTAGTATGAACAAACTTTCTTATTTTCAGTAGAGTGGGGAGTGCCCTGGTCATTTCTTATGTTAAGTTTAGATTCCCGAGTATCAACATGCCAACTGGCCAAAGTTTTTACAATCCATTTGAATCCTCAATCTACTTCATGATATTTAAGCGCATGGGATGCACCATTTCGCGATTTGACAGTTAACTAGATCCAGCATCCAATTTGTTCCCTGCTTGTAACGAACCATAAGAAATCACTAATTATTCAAATGTTTAATCCAGGGAGAACGTCAAGAAGCCTTCTGTTCCTCGCATGGAGGCACATGTTCAGGTAACCCACTCCATGCCGCCCGAAAAGATCGAAATATTCAAATCCATGGAGGATTGGGCCAAGAAGAATGTACTGGTTCACTTGACACCTGTCGAGAATTGTTGGCAACCACAAGACTTTCTACCGAATGCAGCATCAAATGGATTTGAAGAACAAGTTAGGGAACTTAGGGAGAGGGCTAGGGAAATCCCTGATGACTACTTTGTTGCTTTGGTTGGAAGCATGATAACAGAAGAAGCCCTTTCGACTTATCAGACAATGCTTAATACTTTGGATGGAGTTAGAGACGAGACTGCTTCGAGCCTAACACCTTGGGCCATTTGGACAAGGGCATGGACTGCAGAGGAGAACAGACATGGTGATCTCCTGAACAAGTACTTGTACCTGTCTGGACGAGTAGACATGAAGCGAATTGAGAAAACGATTCAGTATCTGATCGGGGCAGGGATGATGAGATCCTACCTCTACTATGACCAACTAATATGCAAGTCCATCAGCACAAATTCACACTCATATGCATGCAAATCTTGAGCATCTAAAAGAGACACTGAATACACTGGAATCATTTTGGTTAATATGTATGACATCGCAACTCATAATGTGGATTGTCATGTTCAAATATAAGTTACGCCTCTGCAATTGAACAGTGATTTATGCAGATGACTTTAAACTTCAAGAGTCATTCCCCAAGAATCAGTGGAGACAGACCCCACCAAAATTTAAGGCAACTCCGCACTTTTTAAGGCTAATTATCTCTCTATATTTTTGTCCCAGGATCCTCGAACGGAAAACAGTCCCTACCTCTTCTTCATATACACTTCATTTCAAGAAAGAGCGACGTCTATTTCTCACGGAAACACTGGCAGGCTTGCTAAGGCACATGGGGAAATGAAATTGGCTCAAATTTGTGGTAAGATTGCATCAGATGAGAAGCGTCACGAAGCAGCCTATACAAAAATCATGGAGAAGCTCTTCGAGATCGATCCGGATGGCACTGTCTTGGCACTTGCTGACATGATGAGAAAGAGAATCGCCATGCCAGCTCATTTGATGTATGATGGTTGTGATGACAACATTTTCTCCCATTACTCGGCTGTTGTACAGAGGCTCGGTGTTTATACAGCAAAAGACTATGCAGATGTCCTAGAGTTTCTGGTAAGAAGGTGGAAGGTGGAGAATCTGACTGGACTTTCAGCAGAGGGAAGAAGAGCCCAGGATTACGTTTGCGGTTTAGTACCAAAAATTAGAAGGCTGGAGGAGAGAGCTTCGGAAAGGGCCGAGGAAGCACTCACTATTCCCTTCAGCTGGGTTTCTGATAGACAAGTGAAGCTTTAGGGTATAAATTTACCATATGACGGTTGAAATCAGTCTTTTACAAGCTTATAGTCACAAGATATTTAGATGACAATAAGAAAATCCCAAGTCGTGTAGGGATATCACAGTGACATGATCTGTTCAACCTATAGACTCTGTATCTCTGCGTGCTAGAAAAATATTACTACTGGACTGATTTGTGTTAGTTAAAGTGGTGCATGCATCATTGCAGTTGCTTATGTTGAAGATTTCCCACTCGTTGAGCCCATATGTTCTCTGTTGGTTGTACTGGGAGAAATGCCTGAGAGATATGTACTTGATAAACTTATGAGGTTAATGCATACTGGGTTTTGAGAAGAGAATTACGGACCAAGATCACTAGTGAGAAAAGGAGTAATCATCATTTTAGCTATTGCTCTTGTTGAGGTGGCGTATCTCGTATAGAAGCCATAATAAACTTGGAAAAAGTAGTTTTAATAGCTATATTTCTTGCATGTGAGCTACATCACCTCCGACAAAACTGAGCACATATCCACTAGTTGATTTTGTCTCATTTAAATCTGAAATCTAGTTGGTATCATTGTATTCTTTTGATACAACGGGAAATTCACTATATAAAATGTCGTTCTCTCTTTTGCATTGTGTTGCATTCTTTGTCTCAACTATTGTTTGACTATCAAATGTATCACTTTTTTCTTATTCTTTTTTTAATAAAAGTTAATCTATATGCATTACCATGTTCAACATAATCAATAAATGTGGCTACACGATATAAAGTAACTCAACAGCGGACAAAGGTATTTGATTTCAATAGTGCACACAGACTCAATCGAGCACACATATACCATGATCATCTCTTGAAAAGATCGGGTTTAATCGAACTCAATTTTCATTGCATGCAATTGAATATGGTAGTGAATCTTTTCAACAACCATCCAAAGTTAGTTTATGCAAACATAGCAATAAATATTAAAGCTTTGAATATTCTTGGATGCCAAATCATCTTAGGGGCAAAAATGAATCATATAATGGCAAATTGATGGAAATTTTTGTTATATATTTGGATTAATACTATAAAAAGCCTTAGTACATTTGTGACAAATTTACCAAAAATTAACCTTTTAACTACTGAAAATCTCAAACCGGTACGCTCATAATAAATTTATCTTCCGTTAATATATGTTAAATTTTAATATCAAATTGCTAAGTTGAATAATACGTGATGATTGACTAGTATACCAGTTTGGAGGTAAAGACTCCCCTTGTCATAGATGAATCAATTTGTGATTTTTCGTTGTATTAATCCAATTTAATATAAACTAATGGATGGTAAATTTCTCACAAATATACCGGTTTAGATTTTTTATGATCAAAAAATTAGTTTCAACTAAATTTGTCAAAAGTGTATCGATTCAGAGTTTTTGGTAATAAAAAAACTATTTTTAGATAAATTTTTACAGATATACTATATTGAGATTCTTTATGGTATTAATCCTATTTCTTTTGACATCTAACATGGATACATCACTAGAAAAACTGATTTTCATAAAAAAAAAAATTTGACAACTTACAAATGATGAAGAACTAAAAGATTAACTAATCTCGATTTCCTATTTCTTCACTTAAACGACCAGTGATTCAGAAAAAGAACATAGCACAGAGAGCAGAAAAGGAACGCGTGTAATTGCTCAGAAGGTTGAAGAATGGGGGATGTCAGAGACTTTCGGATTTATTTTTCAGTAAGCTAATTCATGAGATGAAAATGCCAGATTATCCATCAAACTCAATGGCCACATAAACTTGAGAACTTACCTTTTTAATCCCAAAAAATAAAAATTAAATATGAACCCTTTTTCTTTACATTTCTTTTTCCAAATTCCGCTTCTTTCTCTTTCTAAATGGGCACACAGAATCCCAATGCGGTTTAAAGATTTCACTAAATAGGTAATTGAAAAATTTGTAAGCATCTCCATAAAAGAGTATGGAAGTACAAATTCATAACATATATGGTTGATTTGATCGCTTATATTCAAAGAGAACACAATAAGATTTCACAAGAAACTCAATTGCAAGACTTTGAATCTTTAACTTTGAATGAAAGAATCACAAGCTAACAGACATTTTAAATGCCATAACAATAATCGGAAAAGCTTGACCCCATCCATTAACGGCAGACTTTACTAATTACTGCATGGTATATAGATAAGCTTAAAAACAGCATCTGGCAATTGCCCTTTGGTAACCAATTTTTATTGCTTGAAATTCAGTAATTGAGATTAACATGTGATGCTTTGAGAATTTTTAATAGCCCATTAAAATTGCCATTTCATGCTTTGTTAAATTTTGGAGAGTTATCAGTCCAGAGAAAAAAGATAATCCACCATAATTTTATCTAACATATCTTCTTATAACAATGTGGGATTGCTCTTACAGCTATCATCCTCTTCTGACTAGATACAAAATTTGGGTCGTGGTAGTTTGATGACTCGTCCAGATTTTTTTTGTTGGGAATTTCAGTCTCTGGGAATTTCCATTACTCATCTATAGACAGTGAAGCTTTTTTTTTTTTTTTTTTGATAGATAGGTGAAGACCAAATAATTAAGAAGCTAACATTATATGTCCTAATCATATTTTATTCCAATATCATCTTCTATTTGTCTGTAGTAATTACGAAATTAGATGTATTGCCATTATAAAACATAAATTACACATTCACCATTAGAATGTTGGAATACGGTAGAATTCGGCTATAAAGCTAATATATTATACGCAGGTAATGAACTTAATAGTAATCCAAAAAGCTATGGCTCTAGAATAAAATGAGAGAAAGAAAATATGTCCTACCGCACTCAATTTTTGTGTTAATTTGTGCTTCACGAAATAGATTGAATGGTGTCTTTATTGGATGAGATCATTGTAGATAGTATATGAACTAGGGGTGTCATTGAGGTGGCTTAATAAGCCACTTGTGGAAGCTCCTAAGAAATTAATCAGCTACAAACCGCTTTTGTTTGGACGTTTAAGTTGTTAGGAAATAAGTTAACAATGTATTTATTAGCATATAACTTAATACTCGTCCTCGCATCCGGGCCGGTCTGACATGGGCAAAACAGGTTGTGAATAGAGTCACTTTAACTGAATAATAATTGTATCGGAAAACATGCATAATAACTGTAAAAGAAGATTGAGAAATGGAGCGTCAAGATTTGAATTTTGACATAGTTATGACGCCGTACTTTTTCCAAATGTTTAAATTGATAAGACAGGGCCAACATCGTGCAATGTCGGACACATTTTTAGCCACTAAAACCGAATTACACAGTTAAATAAAGTTTGACTATATACTGTATAATGATGGGCTTATTAACCTTGAACTTTCAAGTGCGGGTGGTGTGAAGTAGTTACAACTCATCTCATAACAAGTCTGACATCCAAATCCATGAGATCCACTTGGGCTACGTTTGGTCGTCCGAACTTATAACCTGGATAGGACTGAATAAGATATGATATGAAATCCTGGGATTTTTTATATCCTATCCATTATTTGGTGAATCGTAGTATTAAAGTCAAATATATTCATCATATCATGTACATTTTTTTTTTATATAAATGGCATATCCTTATAAATGCACCTAAATGTTCTTAAATGAAGATGGTGAAAATCTCTCATAACACTATTCCTTAATTTATTTTTATTTTATTTTTCCTCTTTTTTATATTATTTTCTTTATTATTTCTTTTTTCCTCTTTCATCATTCTTTAATAAAAAAAATTCAAATAGTAAATTGTACTAACATACCTAAATACAAAAATGCCAAAAATATATAATAAATATAAATATTTAATTTATAGATTGAATGTTTATTATAAGATAGAATCAAAGTTGAATATATAAATTAAAATAAGATTATAAATAAATTTCTATTTTTTTAATTTTTAATTTTGTAAATTAGAATTCAAATTATATTTATATTGAAACATAATTTCAATTTTTTTAATTTAATAAGTTTGTTATTTGAGAAAATTAATTTTCCTATTATGGACATTAGAAATCCTATCTACCTTTACTCAACCTCACCCATAGGATAATTTTATCTTGCCTATGGGTGCGTTAGGTTCGGCATTTGGAAAGCCCCTTGGGAAAATGCAAAGCAGTTTAGCCTAAAGGGCTTTGGAGGGAATGCAAGACTGTTTGGTAAATTCTACTTTGAAAAGCAACTTTGAGATAAATGCTGTTTGGTAAAAAAACACATTTAGAAAGCCCATTTGGTGATTAATGTAAATATTTTTATTTTTATTTGTTTAAAATTAAGAAGATAATATTTGTAACCTTTTTAATTTATATTTGATAACAATTTTAAAGATGTTGTATAAACAATTTTATTAAAATTAAAATTCATTTTTTTTACTAAAATACATCAAATAGAAAAAATTTATGTGCGCTCTTTCTCAATTAAAATAAAAATACTTTAATTATAATAAAAACATGATAACATATGCTTTGAGGAAAGAGTTCATTATCCTTAAAAATTATAAATATCCTTAATTACTTCATAAATGCATAACTATTTGATCACGTAGACATCAAATAGAAAAAATTTATGTGCGCTCTTTCTCAATTAAAATAAAAATACTTTAATTACAATAAAAACATGATAACATATGCTTTGAGGAAAGAGTTCATTATCCTTAAAAATTACAAATATCCTTAATTACTTCATAAATGCATAGCTATTTGATCACGTAGACATCAAATAGAAAAAATTTACGTGTGCTCTTTCTCAATTAAAATAAAAATACTTTAATTACAATACAAACATGATAACATATGCTTTGAGGAAAGAGTTCATTATCCTTAAAAATTACAAATATCCTTAATTACTTCATAAATGCATAGCTATTTGATCACGTAAACATGCCATATCAGATGCTACATCATCATTTGAAGCATTATCCTCCCCATTTACATTATCAGGATCAATTGTATATAAATTGGGATCCAAATCTACTCTAGCAAAATGTGTATCATTTAGGGCATTTCTTCGTATATAATTGTGTAAAGCCATCGTTGCTATCACAATTTTCACTTGCTTTGTATATGGATAACTTGGCATGCCCTTTAAAATTTTCCACTTCTTCTTCAATACGCCAAAAGCTCGCTCAATTTCTGATCGTAGTGAGGAGTGAGCACGATTGAACACTTCTTTATAACCTGTCGGTTGAGGACCTTGTTGAAACTCAGGTAAATGATATCTAACTTCTTTATATGGCCCCAAATAACCTGTGGGATTTGGATATCCAGCATCGACCAAATAATATTTACCTACAAAAAAAATTGTAAATTTAATCAACATATAACACATACGTATATTAATGCATAAAAACTATTAATTAACTAACCTTTTGGAGGATGAGGAAATTGTAAATCATGTCTCTTGATGGCTTCATAAAAGATACGAGTGTCATGAGCTGTTCCCTCCCAACCGGCCCACACGTAAGTAAATTCCTTGTTAAAATTACACACGGCCATCACATTTTGCGTCGGTGTTCCTTTTCGACCAATAAAACGAAGCTGCTCACTCGTAGGTACCACCGCTGGAATATGAGTGCCATCTATAGCTCCAATACAATCTTAAAACAAGAAGAAGAATATTATTTGATTTATATTTAATTCATATTTTCTATTGTATAATCATAACTTACCTTAAATTGTGGAAAAAATCTTGTATTATTTCTGATCTTCTTTGGAACTTCCTTGAATTGTCGATCGGATGGTTGGATCAAATTTGCTCCCATTTCACATACTTTATCCAAAACTAAGCTAAATAGCCTGGATATGGTTTCCCCAGAATGTTGAAAGCGCTCTTGTGCTAACCTATTACCTATATTATGTCCTAAAATATGAAGAAATAATCCTAACATTTCTGCAACATCAATATTTCTAGTTCCTTTCAAACCATATTGTGTCACTAAATCATTCATTAAATTCTTAAACACAATTCTATCCAGTCTAAACATTTGATAAAACCTTTCTGGATTAGCATCTATATCCATCAACTCTCTCAACCATGCATTTCCAGTATATGATGAGGTCATGCACGGTATTTTTTCACCATATATTGCCTGATAAACACTAACACCGCAAGTATGTGCAGCTACATAAAGTTGCCAATATTCTTCTTCCTCTTTTTCATGGTTTTCCCTTTCAGAAGAATCATCCATAACTGATCAAAGTAACAAAATATAATTAGAATAAGATATATAATGAATTATTTAAATCATTCATCAACAAAAAACACTTATCATATATATGTATGCAAACTCCATTCGATAAAAAAACACCAATTAAAAGCAACTCTGATAACGTAGCATAAATATGTCTCATCAACTAATACAAATAAGTAGTGCAAATATATATTACATTACAATAACATTAAACGTGAAAAATATAAATAGCAAATATCCTAGTGAGCCCTACGTTGTGCGAACTTATACTTGAGCCACGTGACTTTTTCTTGATCATCATCTAAGTTCATAAAGATTTGCCTATTATCTTTCCTTTCTGAAAGATAATCTAGTGCAAAAAAATATAACTCTTGATTTTGCTTTATCTCAGGTATAGCTTTCAACGTCTCCATGAGTTCCTTGTAAGGATCATCGTCTTTGGCATAACTTCTACTTTCAATGGCTGAACAAATCCTCTCCATTTGCGATGCTAGCTTATCAGCCATACTTTTCTTTTGTTTCTTTCCTTGAGATTGCCTTACCGAACTCTGCGACGTTCTTTTATCACTTCGATGTTGGTCACTGCTCTTTCCACCCACATCGTCCTGTACATTATCATCAGTAAATCCTACTCCTGCTGAATCACCAATGTCAAATTGTGTGGCGACAACATCCTCATCAATATGTAAGCCTTGTGCAGGATTCCATGTGATGCTCCCAGTGGCAACAGTATCTCCAAACATTCTATCCAATAAAACTTGAAGATCTGGATGTATGCCTTTCATCCTAAAAGGTCTAACCTTAGGATTTTCCTGTTGTAATAAACATTTTCATGAGTTTTATAGTAAAAAGATGAACTTAAAAAAAATTAATAAAAGAATGGAAAAAACCTGAATTTTCCTCTCCCACCATTCATCACTTGCATCAATGGTATTCTTTTTTGGATCCCATCCTAATCCAGTTTCCTTAAGAACCAATGTCCTCCATCTTTTCCAATCTTCCTTCAGATTATCCCACTTACTCTTCATTTGACCTTTATCATACTTTTTTCCCCTTAGGTCCTCAAACTTCTTAATTATAACGGTCCATCCATCCCTTTTGTTGTTTGCAGGACGATTGCCATTGTCAATTTGTTCAATGCATAACTTACAAAATGTTTCAACATCTTCAAGATTCCAAAATGCCTTTTCCTTTGATGAACTTGCCATCTACTAATAAATGCAATATAAACGAATGCAGATGAGACATGTGGTGTGGACTTCATACACAGCATAGATATGTTTTTTTGAAACCCCAAAAGAAAAAGATAGAATTGGGACTAACCTTTTTGGCTCTAGAAGAAGAGATTGCTGTTCAAAATCCTGGATGAGCTTATCTCCACCTCTTGAGCGGTGTATCTGTTTTTTGTAAAAGTAAGCAATTGAGTTCAAATTACAAGTATTCGGGCTAGCAATAACTACATAAAAGTAATAAAAATGATAAGGATCCATGGGAAGAAGAATATAAATATCCAAAAGAAGAAAAGCGATAAAGGTGATAGGAAGATCAAAAGAGCATCAAACTCAATTGTGAAAACAGCATCATTAACTTCTAGGAAATCAAACAATTATAAGATACTCACACAACCAATGGGGATCAAATTGCAGAAATGCACAAAGCATGCACAACAAATCGATTTTAGGCACGTTGAGAGTTCCTATTAATCAATTCAAGAGTTGCTAGAACTCAAGGCCCAATCATTTTTCCATTCTCTAAAGCAAAAATCCCCAATCAGTGCTGTATAAAAGCCAAAAGGGTTAGCTTTAGCTTACAGAAAAGGACATGCTTTAAAAATATATACATTTAGCTTTGGAAATTTCACAAAGCTGCAACAAGAAAGGCGGAGGCAATCATAATGTAAGTCTCTTGTTCCACCAGCGGCAGCTAAACATTGAGAGAGAGCTGGAAGCAAGAGGACATCGAATGGCGTCTCAATTGGGACAATCGGAAGTTGTCTCCGACATTACAGTGAATTTGCCAAATTCAGAGCAGAAGGGCAAATGCATTATTTTAGTAACATCTGATGTCACCTCACAAGGTTCTTCAGCACACAAGAAAAGGGTGAGAAAAAAAAAAACAGAAAATGAAAGATAACACTTGGACCATCAACCGGGTAAAAGAGCTTTAACTGTAGCATTTTTTTGAATACTATATCTCTGTCCAGTGGGCATATGTCTGCATTAAGACCATCATGATTCGTGAATTCTTTTTCTCAAAAACCAAAGGATTGGATCCAACCCCACATGCCTAATTTTGAAAGGAATCCTTCTAAAGATTTCAAGAAGAAAAGGAAAACCCCCTTCACTTTACAAGATATTACTGCTCGTACCAGCCCTCCTGTGACGCATACCATGTGAAGGCACCCCACACACGCACTCATACACATGCCTTATATAAGCACCTTGTTTCAGACCAACTTTTCCCCTCACACCTAGTCATTTCTCTTCGCACAGATCAAGGGGTTTTCTTCAAAAACCCCAAGATGGCTTTCCTGTCCAGAGCCATCTTCCTCTGCTTTTTCCTATATCATACAAAAGCAGAGAGTTTCCCCAGTCTCTCCACCAGCCTTGGGCCAAGATTGATCTTAGTTGCATTTGTAATTGCTAAAGCATGTTTACCACCAAAATACCGACTAGGGCCACAATCATGACCACAATCACGACTGCGATCACCATCTCAGTCTCTACCTGAACCTCAAGAAATAGGGCACGGACGAAGGGCTTACCAGTTCGGCCGGGTCGATGGTGCCGATTGGAAGGAGTCGTCGGTGGAGCTGGCGCGCGGGCGAGGTGTCGACTCAAGTTCTGCCGCTCTAGCTCGCCGCTTTCCCTTGGACTCTCTGTCGCTCGAGCAAGAACTGGTATCACGAGGGAGGAGAGAGCGACGGAAGGGGAGAAGGGGAGGAGAGAGTCGGAAGGAGTCGTCGGTGGATCTGGCGCGCGGGCGAGGTGTCGACTCAAGCTCTGCCGCTCTAGGTCGCCGCTTTCCCTTGGACTCTCTGTCGCTCGAGCAAGAACTGGTATCACGAGGGAGGAGAGAGCGACGGAAGGGGAGAAGGGGAGGAGAGAGTCGGAAGGAGTCGTCGGTGGATCTGGCGCGCGGGCGAGGTGTCGACTCAAGCTCTGCTGCTCTAGCTCGCCGCTTTCCCTTGGACTCTCTGTCGCTCGAGCAAGAACTGGTATCACGAGGGAGGAGAGAGCGACGGAAGGGGAGAAGGGGAGGAGAGAGTCGGAAGGAGTCGTCGGTGGATCTGGCGCGCGGGCGAGGTGTCGACTCAAGCTCTGCCGCTCTAGCTCACCGCTTTCCCTTGGACTCTGTCGCTTGAGCAAGAACTGGTATCACGAGGGAGGAGAGAGCGACGGAAGGGGAGAAGGGGAGGAGAGAGCGAAGCAACGGGAAGGGGAGGAGAGAGGAGTGCGGATGAGCTAGGGTTTTCTTTTCTGTTTTCAAAATGGACAAAAGTGGGTTTTCAACAAATTTTTGGGGGCAAAATCGACAACTTCAATTTTTTCATTAATTGAAGCCTTCAGCATTCCCAAGGGCCAGCTTTCATTTGAAAGCTCCTTGAGAATTGGTTGCCAAACGCCTCTCTTTGGCTGAAGGAGCTTTGGGGGCTGGATGGGCTTTCTAAATGCCCATCCAAACGCACCCTATATCCCCCTTATATCTGACTTTATTTTATCTTGAGCGAGCACCAAACGTAGAATATGATTATCATATCCTATCTAGAATTTTATCCTGACTGTCAAATGCAGCCTTGGAGTTGCTACCGTTAATTTTTCCTTCTTGTCGTTCACCCTATCAAGAAATTTTATGTATTATTGTATCTCAAGCATTAACATGATAACTGCCTATTAAAGTCCATCGACTCCTTTGGAAATGCACAATGGATGCAATTTTTGGAGCCTCTCCTTTGTTCACTCGAAGCTTTGTAGGCTTGGTCTGCAGGGACCGACCTTTATATAATACTTTTTGGATGATGATAAATGTCAATCAAGGTGCAAACAATTCAAGAGTAGGCATGACACCGTTACGCCCCCTTGTAATTTTCAGCATAAGTCATATAAACGCAAAAACAAGGAAACATGACTAACTAAAGAAACATGCTTGAAATACCAAAGAAAAAAGAAAGGCAATCAAATTGAGCCATCTTTCAATTAGAGAGAAATAAATCTACAGGAAAGATGAGCGAAACCACTTTAGTGACTAGAGCGACAAATGCTAACTTTACTAGGGCCGGCGCTAGTTTGTCAATCGAAACATAATATACAAAATATAATTTTCGAATCAAAATAGCTAATTATAATCAAAGAAAAAAAGGATAATAATAATAATAACAACAACAACAACAGAAATCATAATTGTCATTGTTGATGCCATGATTCTTTGTAAATAGTTATTAAGAGTTAGTGTGTTTATATAAACGCTTCAAGATATTAGTCATGCATACCCAGTAAATAAATTTAGTGTATATAAATATTTTTAAGTATTACCGTTAGAGAATGACTCATGGACCATATACATTCACAATCATTGAATTGTGGAACTCAACCGATCAATGCTCGTAAGAGATCCAATGACTGGTCAATCAACTCCCAGCAACATTTCTTTAATTGTTGGGACTTTGGAGGGACCGTTGCGCACACGCAATGTCTCAAAATCAGGCAAATGACCATGATCATGCACGTGTATTGTGTAATACTTCCTTTTCCTCTTTCCTTTCACATCCGCCCTAGAGCTTGCCCAAGCCCAAGGCTTATGGCTGCTTTGGCCATGGAGCTTGACCTCGAACCCAAAGCTTTGGGTGTCAATAGCCACTCGAGTTCCGAGCTCGGCCTCGAGCTTGTGGCAACGACCACATGAACTTCAAGCTTGTGGGCATGATGACATGAGCTTTGAACTCCCATTTTTGGCAGCTCGATTTAGACACTCGAGAACACAAACGCTCCATATGGAGTCTCTAACTTTCTTGGACATGAAGTTTGAGCTTGAGCCTAAAGTTTCTAGCTTGAACTTGAGCTAGCAGCAGCCATGGCGACTTGAGCTTGAGGTTGTGACCATGGTTGCTATATCACAACCTTACAGCCATGGCCACCTAAACTTTGATATCTTGCCGCCATGACGTCACTTGAGCTAAGCTCGTGGAAGCCATGGCCATTGGAGTTTCAGGTGTGTTGGCTATGGATTGCCATACTGAGAGTATGAGGAAAAAGCAAGTGAGAGAGAGGAAAAAGTAATAGATAGAGCGGAGAGAGAAGTAAGGAGAGAGGAAGATTTTTGGAAGGTGAGCTTGATGTGACACGTGTTGCCCAATAATAGACCAATATTTAGCTGAGCCAATATTTTTTCAGCAGCGTGAATGAATGCGCAAGTAACATGTGTATTGACTTTATAAAGGCCCTTGATTGGTATGATTAGCTCAAGGTGAGATTACGGCTTGATCACATTTCGTGTCCATCCCATTCTCCCATATAAAGAGCCCCTAGAATTTGCTCGAAATCAACTGTGGAGTCTCTTCCTCAGAGAAAAACAAGCCAATTAAAGAGCTACTTATCACATTGAGAAATCAATAAAAGAGCAAATGGCAGTTCAACTTAGTACATTTCTCACTTCTAAACCCATGAATTGACTTTCCTTTGACTTGTCTTCGATCGCCAATTCCAGCCACAGATCTCCCAAGTCCATGTCCTCCAATCTTGGCTCTGGCTCACCTCCAAGTAAGATTTTCAACATTCCCCTTTTCCATTCACTCTTGCTTTTTGGAGCTAATGAGTGTGATTTAGTCTATGATGTTGAATGCATGCATGTACTATGTACCTTTTGCAAAAACTGTACATACGTTGTGTCAGTGTTGAGAGAAACTATACTTTGGGATAGTTCCCTTTTAAGAGGTTGAATTGGGCATCTTCAATTCACCGCCTTGAAGGTTCGATATTATCATCCGTGTTCGTCTAGCCAACACATGAAGTCCCTCACACTTACACATGAGTTCTCTTTTCTTCTCTCACGCTACACTAATTTGAGCATTAGAGTGATTTTTTTTTTTTTGGTGGGGGGAGGGGGGGATTACCAAGTCTCTTTAGTTAGTGATAAAAATTGCTAACATAAGAACTACCGAATGGCAACATTAGACGGAGGCTGGAAGTGGCCATTGGACTTAATTTATAGGGGAACTTGTTCGATCAGTCATAAAGATATTGTACAAATATTAATTTAGTCCTAGACGTCGGCCCATCAAAATTTACCGGATGGATTGAATTTATGTAATTGCAAAGGATTTAGGATTGAATTAATCAAAGACAAGTTTATGACTAATTTAGCATAATTGCAAGAGGTTTAAATTTTTGTTTATAATTCTCTCCTATTTGGGGGCCCTCCCTAGCCCCTCCTCACCCATATTCTCTCGAGGTCACGAGTGAAGTTGACATAGACCTTCTAAAGAGACTTTTTAAGAGCATAGGTCACCATTTGATTGGACTTAAGCAAGTCATTATAAGGTTTCATCTTGATTCTCATTTGGATTTTGAGAAGATGAGAATGTAAAACAACTAGAGGGCATTCTCTCCTTTTGAGGAAGACAAATGTACAAAAAGAATAGAGAGTACAAGGTATGCGGGTAATAGCAATTACAGTTTTCATTTAACACACCAATCATTTACTATTTCCATTATTATCCTATTCCGTCTCTTCCTTACACGCTAATGGAAATTGGGCACGTCTAGTATGCCAACGCGAAGAATAAGAAGGCACCTCAAAGTGCGACACATTTCGCCTATTGAGCCTAATTCTCATACCAAATTTTTTTAGTTACGTGGCCTCCTTTTCTCCTTAGCTCTCTCTCTCTCCTACACTTTCTCTCTCTTCGTGCCTATTCACCTCTCTCTCTCTATTCTCTCTCTCCCATCGACGAGACACCATGCCCAATCGACAAACCCTCACGCCACCCCTCTGGCCAATTGCCACCGATGCTGACATCTTCGATGACGTCATCTAAGCGGTTACCAATCGTTGAATGACGTCATCGATGATGTCATCCGTGACATCATCAAGCGTCGCGTCGCTCCTCGCGACGCTCGCATGCCATGCACGCATCGGTTCGCTGACTTGCACGTGTTGCACGCTGACTTGCACGTGTTGCACACGCGCTGGCGTCCCCAGCACTTCAAGTGTGTGAGGCCCAAGTGCATTGGCTTCTAGCCGCGCATGTAGGCACGTCTGACCTCCTTCGATCGCACTCAAACCACTGTCGAACTCATCTCGACTAGTACTTTCATCTTGTACATTCAAAAGTTGATTTTGGCCAAAAAAATATTTCGAAAATTGGCCAAAATCGCATGGATGCTCACGACCTCGAACCCGTTTTTCACTTTGGTTCGATTTTTCAACGATTCACATATCAATTTCAATTAATAAACATCCAACCAATGTAGATATCATACTCTTGATCTCAATATCAAATGGTGTACTGGAAAATTCAATGAAAAACAAGGCAAAAACCACGACCGGGCTCTAATACCAATATTGGAATTCAAGTCGGCATAATACAACTTACCGAATTCCGATGCGCAAACAGTAAATAGCCCCGGAACGAACATTGAATTGCTGATGAAACACGAACAACACTTCCTCACTTTAGTCTGGATGCAATCACAAGGAAAACATCCGATTTCCACAGCGTAATGCCAATTGTTCTTGCAAAACTAAAATTGGAATGCCTTCTTCTTCTTTGATGGAAATGGAGAGAAATCTGGTGCATATGTTTGCCAACCAGTCCAACAGTTGTATTTAGGAGGCTTTTATACATCTCCCTTCGTACCCCTCCATTAGTGTCTTCCCATCGTAGCGCATCAAGACGAAATGGTGCGTTCCAATCGCACCCCATCATGGACGTACCAGTTAAAGTACTACAGAAATGATGGCAGTTGTTTGGTCTAACCACGTGGCCTTTGCCTCCTCCTCCGCCTCAAAAGGTCCCTCTAAGTCACAATTGAGCCCTAGCCACGTGACCTTTGCCTCCGCTATCGTCGAATCGTGATGAATCCATAACCTTACACTGACGACACCCCCTAATTGCCTCCGTCTCCGCCTCGACAGAGTATGTGATTTTAGCAAATCCTCCTTTTTGCTAAGGGTATGTGATTTCAGCAATGACAGATTTGTTTCAAGTGCTGTTTGGATTTTTTTTGTTATGCATTTGCCAATTGAAGGAAGTATAGCCATAATTTGAATGAAATTTTGCAAAATGTTTTAGCTAGTTGAAGTTCTAAACTCTTTGCAAAATTTTACACAAGTGTAAAATCCCCCGCCCCCCCCCCCCCCCCCCAAATTGAACATCTAGAAAAAAAAATCCATTTTACGTGGCGGAGCTATTGGAGTGACCAATTCTTCATAGAATATCAACTTGCCATGTCTTAGGCAAAGTGTACTTTAATTACATATGTTGCGGAAGTGAGGGTATACATGTGGACTTTAATTACTTTAAAACTATATTTTGTAGCAGAATTATAATTGCAATATCTAACTGCTTTGATTGGTAATGGAAATACTTTCACATTTTTTAGCGAATGTCATAAAGCTTGCTGATTATCTTGATGCGACAATATTGTTCTTTCATTACAGTTCATAGTCTATGAGAAGCATAACTTATCCATACCTTCCAATTGGTTGCCTAGCATTATATACGAAGGGTGCCAGTGGCACAAAATGATGGTTTTATTTTATAGGATAGATGGTAGCAAAGAAAATAGGAAAATTTTGACTTGTGACCTCATGCAGGATGTTCGCTCGTCGTCCACCAGAGTTGTGTTGGGATTGTACCGTGCTACAAGGGATGTTATTCTTCTTTACGAGGCTATTATTCTTGTCAAGGTAGGTGATATGACCAGCACATGCGTAGATATGGCATTAGCATGTGATGTCATTGTATATATACTAGAGTATGATTTGATGTCTGCACTAGAAAATTTTCTTGGCTAATGATATAGAATGGTCAAGATTGCTGCTTTTCCCCCATTCTTAGAGTGAGTAATAATTTGTATTGTAATTAGATATGAGGGTACAAATGAAAAACTCAACAGTATCCTCCACGTTACTACATACGTCTCTATATGTGATGTGTTGTTGATTGTCTCTTTTGGGTTATAAAACAAGAATGGCAGCTTGATGGCATCAATCGAGTTGCTGTTCTCATGCACAATGACTTCCCTTATCTTGCTCATGAAATACTCGGCATTGCATTGCAGGTAGTCATGCATGAATCTGTTGGTGTCTAAGAGAAGTTTGAAAATTTGAGGCCTAGTGTGGTTTCCTTCTTTCTATGAATATCAACAAACTGCTTTAGAAGTTCTTGAAGAAGATCTTCTAATAAGATTGTACACATTAAATGTGATGTTCTGGTACCTGCCTGACTTCCCGAATTCCATCAAGGAGCATGCTGTTTTTGTTCATTTGGCACCAAGATTACCTTTGAAGGTAAAAAAAAAAAAAAATGTTGCAAAGACAAATTCAACTTGTAATTTTCAATTTAAAAGAGGTAAGGCTTTCTATATGGATGCATCTCAGTTGCTTGTGACAGGGTGAGATCCTAGAAGTTGTCTACGTCTGTTTTCTGGAAGTAATTTTACTTTTCACTCTTTACTTATTGATTATTATCAGGCCTTAGATAGTGTAGATAGATTCTAGAATAGCCATCAAATATAGCATTTTTGCCGTCAAGATTCCAACTACCATATTAGAAGTTGAGATTGACCATGCTTCCCTGCTTGAAGATCTAAAAAAGTTTAGGGAGATCAACTGTCCTTTTGTGCCTGGATTGACGTATATACGAGTGCGTTGTTTTGTCATGTATGACGTAGGCCTGGCTGGGGGCCCGGTTGTCCAAGAGTTCATCTCCGTCCATATTCGTTGCGATGGGGTGATGCGAGGGATGTTGCTGCCGCCACCGCCTGATGCACCGTGTTGGGTGTGAGGGCTGATGCGTGACAAGTAGGAGTTGGATTTTTTTTTTTTTGATAGTTAGCCGACACTGATGATGGGGATTGTGCACGTGAGTTGTAGCGGGTCGAGGGTTCTTTTTGGGGTTTTAGGCCGGACATGGTTGAGTCCTGGCTTTTCCTTTTGATGTAACGACCCAAAGAAATCACATCTTGAAAATATATGTAAATAAAGTGTCGTGGCTTGTCTATTAATCATGGTGATTAGTGGTGTGTATTTGTATCATGGTTGATAGGGGGAGAGATGGTGATGTTTTATTTTGCTTCCGCTAATGAGTCGCACTGGGACCGTTTAGAAAAAATGCCTATGGATTACGACGCTTCTAGACAGAGAGAGGTAGTAAGGTGTAATGTTGGTGCCTGTGGCGACCCTTGAAGGGTTCGGGGTGTCACAGCGCCAGCCTTTTTGGTATCAGAGCGAATGGTTATAGGTGGAGTGATAAGGAGCCTCATTTGGAAATTGAGGAACATGATGACAATGCACACCATAGGATATAAAATGAAATAATTGAATAACGGGTGATGAGTATTCACTCGTAGATCCCTAGTAGTTCATTTTGAGTTGCCTTTAGGTACCAGTAACATGTATATGTTATGAAGTAGTAGTAATTGCTTTGAATGGAGGCAGTGAATCTCAGATTATTCCTGAAGCAATGCTTGGAAACTGCAGGAAAATCATGGTGCGAGCTGGAAGTGCTCATCCATCGAGGGCTGAACCTCGGATGGAAGACATCCTACAGGCATTGGCTAATATTGGAAATCTGATGGATAGACAAGCGCAGCAACAACCCGGAGTGGAACGTTGCCCTCAAGGACTGGTGGAACAATTCCTAAAATTGAAGCCACTTAAATTTAGTGGAATGGGGAGTCCTGAGGAGGCGGAACATTGGATTGATGGAATGGAACGGATTTTCCGGTTGTTAGACTACAGTGATGTTGAGAAAATAGTTCTGGCAGAGTACCAGCTGAAGGGAAATGCAAAGTTTTGGTAGAGAGTATCAAGGGACACAATCTTCCCACCAGGTACTGAGGTTAACTGGGAGGAGTTTGTGAGAGCTTTCAATAGGAAGCATTTTTCTAACTATGCTAATGATAGGAAGATTACAGAATTTGTTCAATTAGAACAAAAGGAGTTGACAGTAGACCAATATGAGGCTAGATTTTCTAAACTATCTAGATATGCTCCCAGATTGATTGAGGATCAGGAAGAAAAGGCTAAGAGATTTCTGAAAGGGCTGACGACTAACATTAGGAAACAAATGGTGCCTTTGAACATAAGAGAATATAATGAGATTTATGAAAGGGCACGATTAGTGGAGCAAGAGCTGTTAAAAGAATGGTCAGAGTTTAAGAAACCGCTGAATTTTAATGATGTGAGAAGGGGTAAGAGACCTTATTCCAGTCAAGGTTAGACTTGGAATGTGAAGAAGAATAGTAATTTTGGAAATTTTGGGGGAGCAAGAAGTGGTCTGAATATAGGGAAAGCACCCTATCAGCCTAGTGTTTGTCAAAAGTGTAATGAGCGACATGGCCTAAGACCTTGCAATGGGCAACTGAAGTGTTTTGGTTGTGGACAAGTAGGTCATCTTAGGAGAAGTTGCCCACAAGAGAGGTCGCAAGTGAGTGTTGGCTCGATACGACAGGGATATCAGAGTGTTGTTAGGTCAAACCCACAAGGAAATCCTCAGAGACCACTAGCACAAGGAAGGGTGTATGCGGTCACCCAAGAGGAAGCAGAAGCTTCCAAGAATGTTATCTCAGGTACGATCCTTATCAATGGTGAAAAGGCATATGCATTGTTTGATATGGGTGCAATGCATTCATTTGTGTCTGAAAGATATAGATGTTTGAATAAGATAGAAGTTATGCCTCTTGAGACGCCTCTTTGTGTTTCCACGCCTTTAAAGGATATGGTATTGTCTACGCTGGTATATGGAAATTGTAAGATATCAATGGGAGGAAAGGACATGGAAATAGACTTGGTTGTAATGGCTATGTATGATTTTGACGTTATTATAGGAATGGACTGGCTTCATAAGTATCAGGCTAGAATGGATTGTTATAGAAGATTGATCCAATTTGTTTTACCTGATTAGTCTAGTTGTGAATTTTTAGGCGGTCAGACCCATCTTCCTGTAGCACTTATTTCGGCAGTAGAAGCCTGTAAGTTACTTGACAAAGGATGTCAAGGGTACCTAGCCATAGTTAAAGATTATGCAAGGGAGGAGCCTAAACTTGAGGAAGTTCGTGTAGTTAACGAATTTCAAGATGTATTCCCTAAGGAATTGCCTGGATTGCTGCCAGAACGGGAGATTGAATTTGAAATTGAATTAATGCCTGGAACATGACCAATATCAAAAGCCCCATATAGGATGGCCTTAGTCGAATTGAAGGAGTTGAAAGTGCAACTGCAGGAGTTGCTTGACAATGGATTCATTAGACCAAGTGCTTCACCTTGGGGTGCACCGGTCTTGTTTGTGAAAAAGAAAGATGGATCAATGCGCTTGTGTATTGACTATAGGCAGCTGAACCGGGTGACCATTAAGAATAAGTATCCTTTGCCTAGAATTGATGACTTGTTTGACCAACTCCAGGGAAGTTCGGTCTTCTCTAAGATTGACTTGAGGTCGGGATACCATCAGTTTAGAATTAAGAAGGAGGACATTCCTAAGACTGCGTTCAGGACTCATTATGGACACTACGAGTTCCTTGTTATGCCATTTGGATTGACTAATGCGTCGGCTGCATTTATGGATCTGATGAATAGAATATTTCAGCCTTATTTGGACCAGTTTGTGATTGTATTTATTGATGAGATTCCGGTATATTCAAAAGGGCCTAAAGAGCATGACCAACATTTGAGGATAGTTTTGCAGACCCTGAGAGAGCATAAGTAGTATGCCAAGTTTAGTAAGTGTGAGTTTTGGCTGGACCAGATAATATTTTTAGGACATGTGGTGTTAGGAAAAGGAATTGCAATAGACCCGGAAAAAGTTGAGATGGTAATAAATTGGTCGAGACCGACGACACCTACTGAAATACGAAGTTTCTTAGGACTAGCTGGTTATTATAAGAGGTTCATTGAGGGATTTTCACGACTGGCATGACCTTTAACTAAGTTGACCCGAAAGAATGTGAAATTTGAATGGAATGGGGAATGTGAAAGGAGTTTCCAGGAGCTCAAAAGGAAATTGACTTCAGCTCCAATCTTGATTATACCTACTAGACCTGATGGTTTTATAGTGTATAATGATGCATCTCACAAAGGACTAGGATGTGTTTTGATGCAGCATAGCAAGGTCGTGGCCTATGCGTCTAGACAATTGAAACCTCATGAACTAAATTATGCGACGCATGATTTAGAGCTAGCAGCTATAGTGTTTGCCTTGAAGATATGGAGACACTATTTATATGGAGAGAAGTTTGAGATTTATACGGATCATAAGAGTTTGAAGTATATGTTCTCACAAAAGAAGTTGAACATGAGACAAAGGAGGTGGATGGAGTTGTTAAAGGATTATGATTGTGAGATAAGATATCATCCAGGGAAAGTGAATAGAGTAGCGGATGCTCTTAGTCGTAAGTCGGCTATGGAAATGGCCAGTTTAAGGATGGCAGAATGGGAATTGTTAAAGTCTGTAGCAGACTCAGAATTTAAATTGGAAATGGATTGTCTTACTAGTATGCTTAGTGCATTAAGAATATAACCTGAGATTATCCATAAAATTAAAATCTTACAAGAATCTGACCCAGAGATTTTGAAAGTGAAAGATGCTGTATCTTTAGGAAAAAGACCGGAATTTCAAGTCTCCGATGATGGAATAGTAAGATGTCAAG
This sequence comes from Eucalyptus camaldulensis, assembly GCA_019915185.1. NCBI lineage: Eukaryota > Viridiplantae > Streptophyta > Magnoliopsida > Myrtales > Myrtaceae > Eucalyptus > Eucalyptus camaldulensis. Next base: position 21,769,341 of record JAHSVA010000005.1, read on the forward strand.
GACGACTTTGTGTTCCCGAGAATGAAGAATTGAGGAAGGAAATCCTGTCGGAGGCACATAAAGTAATTATAGTATCCACCCAAGTAGTACAGAGATGTATAGGCATTTGCGTCAGCAATTTTGGTGAAATGGTATGAAGGCAGATACGGCTAAGCACGTTTTTCAATGTTTGACATGCCAGCAAGTAAAAGCGGAACATCATAAACCCGTAGGACTCTTGAGACCATTAGACATTCCAGAATAGAAATGGGAACATATAACGATAGACTTTATGCAAGGATTGCCAAGGACGTCAAGCAGTCATGACTCAATTTAGATTATAGTGGACCGTTTGACTAAATCGGCTCATTTCTTAGCGATTCGCATGGACTACCTAATGGATGAGTATGCGGACATGTATGTAAATCAAGTGGTATGCTTACATGGTGTTCCAGTGACTATTACTTCTGATCGGGATCCGAGATTTACTTCAAACTTTTGGCGAAGTCTTCAAATTGCACTAGGGACTAAGTTTCAGTTTAGTACTGCTTTTCATCCCCAGACAGATGGACAAACAGAAAGAGTAATCCAGATATTAGAGGATATGTTAAGAGCTTGTGTAATTGATTTCAAAGGAAATTGGGATGAAATATTGCATTTGGTAGAGTTTGCCTATAATAATAGTTTTCAAAAAAAGTATAGGCATGGCTCCCTATGAGGCATTATACAGAAAGAGATGTAGGACTCCTGTCTGTTGGAATGAAGTAGGTGAAAGGAAATTGACAGGACCTAAACTGGTACAAGTTACCACTGAGGCTGTTGAAATTATTAGGGAAAGACTTAAAACAGCTTAGAGTAGGCAGAAAGGCTACACAGATAGGCATAGAAGGCCTTTGGAATTTAGTGTAGGAAACCATGTATTCCTTAAGGTATCTCCAATGAAAGGGATATCTTGATTTGGGATGAAGGGTAAGTTAAGCTCTAGATTTGTTGGACCTTTTGAAATACTCGAAAGGATAGGGGATGTAGCTTATCGCTTAGCGCTACCTACTAAGTTAGAAAATCTGCACAATGTGTTTCATGTATCGATGTTGAGAAAATACCAGCCAAATCCTAGTCACATACTCGATCATGAAGCCATCAAAGTGGATGAGAAAGTAAGGTACATTTAAGAACTTGTGCATATATTGGATCGAAAGGAAGAAATTCTTAGGACGAAGAAGATCCCATTGGTTAAGGTATTATGGCGACATCATGATATGGAGGAAGCCACATGGGAAAGTGAGGATCAGATGAAGGAAAAGTACCCTTATTTGTTTCAAGAAGGCACGAGTGGTGTCTAATTTCGAGGACGAAATTCTCTAAGAATGGGAGAATTCTGGCATCTCAAAAATTCAAAGTCAAGCTATAAGGTGTGTTAAAGCCTTTAATTAGGAAATGAAATTACCTATGGTTTATATTTTAGCCATTAGTCTTCTTTTAAGATTAGGAGATTTGTGCTTGTGTTTATGAGATTTTAAATATTGTAGATTGATAATGATAATCTATGCTTGGCCATGCACCTTATGAATTAAATAAAATGTCACAAGCTTTTGGCCATGTGGAAATTAAAATTTAAAATTTATAGAAGAAATTAAAAAAAAAAGGAGGAAAAGTTAATTTTGAGGTTGGGCCTTAGGATGGGCCAAGCAAGTCGGCCCAATTAGGCCCACGAAAGGGGGCTATCAACTAGCCTAAGAGGAGGCTCAAGAGTGGCCGGCCCAAACCCAAAAAGCCCAAGCCCATTATGAAGACAAGTGGCAAGAGGTCTTCATGCATTGGCTTAGAGAAGGATGGCATGCATTGGTCAATTGAAAGGCAAACAATGATTACTAATGATGAGGTTTAGGGGAAATAAAAGGGAAGAGAGAGAGAGAGGTGGCCGGTTGCTTCATTCGGCCAAGAGAGGGAGAGAGAGAGAGAGATTTCGCGAGAGAGAGAGGGAGAGTGGCCGAGAGGAAGGAGAAGCCAAGGAGGAGTCGTCGCCGTTCGTCCGCCGTGCTCGCCGCCATGTGCCGTCCTCCGTTCGATCTAGAGGCAAGTTGGGGTCCTCTTGCTCCTCTTGCATGTGTGTGTGTTACATGTATGTCGAATTTTGGGTGATTAGGAGAGGAAAACCGAAGCTTGGATGACTTGTTCTTGAGCAAGGTTGCTGTTTTCGTTTGAATCCGCTCGAGTCAGAATGTTGTGAGAGCTTTTATGCATGTTTAGAGTCCGATTTTGGCTTCGATCTCTTCATGAAAGTTGTAGCTAACATCTTAAACTAAAATATACTAAAATTTGGTGGAAAATGATGGATATTTGAGGGGTTAAACTCTCATCCTACGAAGACCTCAGATCTGGAAAGATTTCATTGACCTTTTGATGGATTTGTGGTTGCATGTTGAGTTTTGCAAGAATATCTCCTCAATTTCTTCATGAAAGTTGTAGGGGACATCTTAAAATACAACATACTCAAATTTCAAGTGAAATGAACAAGTATAACCTAGTAAATTGACTAGATCTTGAAGATGGTAATTCTGGAGATGTATTACAGGACACCCGAGACTTCATGGACCTAAATGACGACTATAATATGGATATTTTACTTGGATCTCTTCATAAAACTTGTAGAGAATATCTTTATGTAGAACATATCCAAATTTCAGAGGAAGCGAAGAAGAATAGGTAGGTGAAAACTCAGTATTTCGGAGAAGCATGTACTGGACGATTTGGTGTTGGATCCAGAAGATTCGTGAGACTGTAGAAATTTATCTAAAAAGAATCTGACTTGGAAGTCTTCATAAAAAATGTACTTTAATCTCTTGGCCATAACTCGGTAAAATTTAGTATTTTTTTGAGGTCGTATGGATATTTTAATTGAATTTATTCGGAAATTGTGCATTCCGATTTCATCCGAAAATTACATGCTGTTTTGTGTGAATTATGAAAATTATGTGAAATTCTATTTGGCCATGTATTTTGCATGAAATCATTATCCTATTGTCTTGACTATCACTTGCCTTAATTTTTATGATTTTTGGGAATTGTATAGATATTAAATTAATATTTTTGAAAATGGCACAAGCTGAAATTTAAATAAATGAAAAGGGCATGAAAAATGGATTATTTTATTTGGCATAATTCCATTAAATTTTATTTCATAAATAATTGTACCATGTAGTATGAATGATGAGGTCTTGATGTATGCATGACAATGAATCGAGATGCATGTGGGAATTCAAATGCTAAACATGATTGTTGATTTGCCAATACATCATATGCCATGCTAAATTAAGACCAAAATTGGTGAACATGAATCATGTTAAATGAGGAGATTGTTGTGGTGGATGATGATGCCCGGAATGTATAGAGATACATTGCCGGATGGCCCTGGGAGTTTCAGGATGCCCGGAAAGTTGGGGGTGCCGGAAGCCCTAGAGGATTTTGCCCAAGGGGATGCCTCACTATGCCAGTAGGGGTGCGGGATGCCCGGCTAGGGAGTGTGCCGGAAGCCTTGTCGAAGGTCTTTGCCCGAGAGGAATGCCTCGTGATGCCGGTTGGGATGCGAGATGCCCGGAATGTGGGGGGCAGGATGCCCGGTGGCCTGGAATGGCTGAATGCCGGAAGCCTCGGAGGTCATTGCCTGAGGGGATGCCAGGATGAGGCGTAAGTGTAAAATATGAGATGACATTGATGATCCGAGGAAGGGTGATGTGGTGATCAAATTGAAAGTTAAAAGTGGAAATTGAACCATAGATGACATGCATGATGATGATGATACAATATGACATGATGATGATCACCCATGGCATGATAATATGCATGATGATGATGTGTGATGTGATATGATGATGATCACCCATGGCAATGATGATATGCATGATGATGATGGTGATATATGATATGGCATGATGACATGTGTGATATGATGATGCCATGATGATGATGACATGTGTGATATGATGATGCCATTATGATGATGACATGTGTATGGTATGATGGTGTCATGTATATGATGAGGATGGCATGTGTGTGATATAATAATGTCATGATGACAATGATATGAGTATGACATGGTGATACACATGTATGTGTTAAGATCGTGGTGATGATGCATGATAGTATATCCATGGCTTCAAGGTAAGTAATGCGTGCAATGCATGTATGACTTGTATGATGCAATGAGTGGTTATTGAACTTCCTTTATCTGCTGAGTGGTTGTACTCACCCCTTTGGGCAATAACATTTCAGATTAGCAGCATGCCGCTCCCTGCTGTCACGTGGGGTGTATTTTACGGTCTACCATCCGATGTAGAGGTTGAGTGCGAGGAGTTTGGCTGTCCTTTTGTGCCTGGATTGACGTATATACGAGTGCGTTGTTTTGTCATGTATGACGTAGGCCTGGCTGGGGGCCCGATTGTCCAAGAGTTCATCTCCGTCCATATTCGTTGCGATGGGGTGATGCGAGGGATGTTGCCGCCGCCACCGCCTGATGCACCGTGTTGGGTGTGAGGGCTGGTGCGTGACAAGTAGGAGCTGGATTTTTTTTTTTTTGATAGTTAGCCGACACTGATGATGGGGATTGTGCACATGAGTTGTAGCGGGTCGAGGGTTCTTTTTGGGGTTTTAGGCCGGACATGGCTGAGTCCTGGCTTTTCCTTTTGATATATCGACCCAAAGAAATCCCATCTTGAAAATATATGTAAATAAAGTGTCGTGGCTTGTCTATTAATCATGGTGATTAGTGGTGTGTATTTGTATCATGGTTGGTAAAGGAAGAGATGGTGATGTTTTATTTTGCTTCCGCTAATGAGTCGTGTTGGGACCGTTTTAAAATATATATATATATACCTATGGATTACGACGCTTCTAGACAAAGAGAGGTAGTAAGGTGTAACGTTGGTTCCTGTGGCAACCCTTGAAGGGTTCGAGGTGTCACAGTCAATCATGAATTGGTTTCGTCAGCATTGGAGATGTGTGCGTGTTTTGAATGATTCTTGAATTCTTTTTTAACCGATTTGATTTTTGACACATTTCCTTCTTTGAACTTCAACTACGAATTTTTATAAATCATATTGCTCCTATAAATTAAAGGATTGCAAATTCTTAGCATTTATGCATTTATTCAGCTGTGAATGATATAGACTTTACAAGAAGAAACTACTTACTGAAGTCTCGAGCAAATAGGAATGTTTTCTAAAGCATTTAAAATCATTGGTTTGGGCTTCTTTCTAACTCTTTTTTCACCATGCCAAAAGGTGAAATTTAACTCCTACAAGTAGGAGTGTCAACGGTTCGGTTCGGTTCGGTTCGGTTTTTCGGTTTTTTTGAAAAACCGAACTGAACCGAACCGTTAGAAAAAACTTCTGAACCAAACCAAATGAGACCCAAACCGAATACGAACCAAACCAAAATTTTGGTTTGGTTCAGTTCAATTTTTTGGTTTTTCGTTTTTCGTTTTCAGCTTTTGGTTTTCAGTTTTTGCATTTGCAAAAATTCAAGACAAGCTTAGCAATCGAACAGGCAAAAAATTCGCACTTCTCTGTCTCTCTGTCTCTCTCTGTCTATCTCTCTCTCTCTCTCTCTCTGTGGTTAGTGCAAGATCTCAACTTCCCTGGCGATAAGATTGAGGAAACAAAACAGTGGCAGACCGACCTTAAACGTGCGACGAATAGCATCGGCTTCCGATCGCTTGTTCAGATTGACCGTGAAGCGGAACCTTCGTTTCCGGTTCTTCACCAACCAGCAGGCGTTTCGCCACCTCTGGAGCGCCTCCGACAACGAGTTCTTTGCCTTCACATCCCCGAAATTCTCCTTCAAGTAGTTATCCATGTCTCCTACTTGAGCTGAAAAAGTTCTCGACTCCAAATCGTTGTGTATTTACAAAAGCCCTAAAACCCGACCTAATCTCCAGCGAGGCAACAACCTCGGGAGAATCAGCAACTAGTTAGTATAGATCCTGAGGTTTCTGCAATTTGTGACATCCAGATTTTTGGGTTTTAATTTGACTGGATAAATAGGATCCTGTCTCATCGCTCGTCAATTTATTGACGAGTCCGAAATTTGAAGAAAGAAATTATCGGAGGAAAATTGAAGACCAAAAAGAAAATAGAAAGGGGAAGAGAAAAGAAAAATAAGAATAATATGATTTTTGAATTTCTTTTCTCTCTCTCTCCCTTTTCTCTCTTTCTCTCTCTTTTCTCTCCTCTCCCCTTCCCCCCTTCGTGCGAATCCCCTCCCCATCAACCGTCTACCCCTTGCCAAATTCAATTTGGCTTCTTCTTCTCTCCCCATTTGACTAGTCAAAACCCCTATCCCTTCCTTCTCTCTCTTCTCTCTCTCCTCCCTCACCCCACGTGACCGAACCAACTCCTTTCTTCTTCCCCTCTTGTTCGTGAAAAACCAGAAAGGAGAAGCTTGAGCGGAAGTTGCAGGCGCACGGAGACCGCAGCTCGCCGAAGCCACACCGCCGCCCGTCCCGCCGCCGCACCGCCGCCTGTCCCGCAGCTCGCACGCTCGCTCGACGCCGCGCACGCCCAAGCGTCCCTCTCCCGCTCGGCCCAGCCCTGTTCCGCCTCGGTTCAGCTCCGTCTTGGCCAGCACCGGCCACAATCCGGCCACCTCCAGCCACCGTGGGCCACCGCTCGGCCTCGCCAAGCCACCACCTGCTCTCCCGACCTCTTGCCGCCCCCAACCCTCTCTCTTTCTTGCTGTTTTGTGGCCGAACCAGCAAACCCACGGAGTGGGTATCCAGCTGTTCATGGGCCATTTTGGGCCGTTTCCCGGCCCCAAACCCGAGGCCCGCTTTGGGAAGAATCGTTCCTCACGTCGCCGCCATCGGATTGATCCGATTTGCGCGCGATTTGGTGAGTAATCTCACTAATCTTGGATTAGTTGGCTAATTATGCTTTAGGTTGGTTTAGTTTTAATTAATTATATTAGGTTGTTAGATTAGAATTGATTAGTGATTATTAGTTAATTACTTTGTATATTAGTGGTGTGATTAGTGTAATTAGATAGAGAATTGCATGTAGTATTTATTGGATGCTTCGTGGGATTTTTCCCGACCCTTATCGGGTGTTAATTAGGCGATTCGAGCCTAAGTGAGATTTTTAGTATTTAAATATTAATTTTCGAAATTAAATTAAATAATTATTTATTTTCCGAAAACTCAATTGAGATGATCCGGAACCGGAATATTATGCCGATGACCATGGTGAAGTCCGTTTATTTAATCGGGCTTTATTTTGAGCTAAATTGAGTTTTTAATATTAATTATTTAATTCTTGAAATTAATTAATTATTTATTTATTTTAGGAAATTAAGGTTGGGATGGCCAGTGACCGAAATTTTATGCTGATGATCGTGGTGCAGTCCGTTTATTTAATTGAGCTTTATATTATGCTAAATCAAATTTATTGTATGTATTTATTTAATTTTTGAAATTAAATGTTTAATTATTTATTTACCGAAAATTCAACTGAGATGGCTAGCGACTGGAATTTGGTGCTGATTGTCGTGGCGCGGTTCATTTATTTAATTGAGCTTTATTTTGTGCTGAATTGAATTATTTGTGAAATTGGGAATTTTCCTTTATGGAATAATCTTTGATTAATAATTGGAAAATAACCGGGTGTCGGTTGACAGCACTAAAAGTGTTTTGGTGGACTACAGAAAATGTGGGAGTTGTGGAAAGGAAAATATTATATTTTGGCTAAGGCCGACCGTGTCCCCCCACACGGCTATTTTATCGAGAAGGATAACAGATGGAATGGATTGAATGGTCGGATAGTATACTATATCATCCTACGGGCTCTGATATGTCAGCTTAGCGAGAGCAGTATACTAGTGTACTATATCAACCTACGGGCTCTGATATGTCAGCTTAGCGCGAGCAGTACACTTTATTAGCTCAGTGTGAGCATCGGGGGTATACTATATCAGCCTACGGGCGATATGTCAGCTTAGCGAGAGCAGTATACCTTAACCCTATCAGCTTAGTGCGAGCTATACTATCTATATATCAGCTTAGAGTGAGCAGTCCTGGACTATGGTCGGACTTATAGATAGTATTGAATGTGCCGACCACGCATGGGTCGTGATGACATGTAATCGACTAGGTCGATTGATCATTGCTTAATCTGATGTTGTGAATTGACTGATTGATTGGAAATGACCGTGAGTGGTCTTGTTGCCTTGTGATCGACTAGGATGGTTTGATCGATGCTTCGATCCGTGATATGATTGCTTGAGTGCCTATTATGAATTGTACTGACTTACAGGTGGGATCTGATGCTAAGGTACGTCTTCTGACCTATGCGTGTTTAGGCAGCCTTTAGTATAATGGTTTACTAATTGGGCTTAGTGGGGTAGAACTCGCTGAGACGTAGTCTCATCCCAGTTTGGGGAAAAACATTTCAGGACCCGATAAGGAGCTGAGGAGGAGAAGTCTAGGAAGGAGATCTTGGAGGTGAAACTTGAAGGGAAGGATTTTGAAAGAAGAAGATAATACCGAGATGGGCCTTGAGTATGGCATGGATGGATTGAGATCCTATCTTCTTTTGAGATCTCCATTTTGATGTGAATAGTTTTGAAGTGGTTTTTGTTTTGTATAAAAGTTTGGTTATAAATTTCAATATGAAAAATATGGCCCTGCTTTTCTATCCCATCGTTTTATTGTTTGGGGATTTTAATTGCTTCCGCATGTGCTTAATAACTAAAAGGGTCGGCGATACTAGTCCTGGGATATCGCATTATAAAATCGACCAAATAGAAGGATGTGCACGTGCCTGAGGATCGGGGCGTGACACAGTTAGTGCCGAATCGTGCGTATTTACAGAAGACTCCGATCCGATCAGTGAATTGAGTGGGAGACCAGAGTTGACCGTGTGCTCACCAAATCGTGTGCTCACCACCAGATACGGGCTCTGTCCCTCAATCAGTTGCCGTCACCGTCACAGCCACCGTACCGTTGCACCTCCAAGCCGACCAAGACGAGAGGACTAGAGGATACGGGAGAGAATAAAAAATAGGGTTTGATTAATGGTTTGATTTTATTAGTTTGTTGGTTCGGTTCGGTTTGGTAACCAATAAAACCAAACCAACAAAAAAAAAATATGGTTTTTAATGAGAACCGAACTGAAAAAACCAAATTTTTCGGTTCGGTTTTCGATTTTGTTCTTGACACCGTAGATGTCTTATCCAAAAAAAAAAAGAAAAAAGAGATGCTAAACTTTGTCTTCTCTTACCATAAAAAAATCCAGAAGAGCTTTTAAGTACCTAGTGCACATAAAGAACATTGCAACAAATATGTACCTTTCAAACTGCAAAAAAACTTTCACTTCATTCATCCCACAAATAGAATTCACATACATGTGTAAAACATGTCAAACTCATGAACTGCCCAACCAACGTATTCACAATTGCCAAATCTCAAAACATGCCAAATTGCACTTAAACAACCGAAAGAAGTTAGCTGCACATGTCTCGGGGCATTGCACTTTTGCTCATAACCTATGGTTTTTGGATATTCCTCTTGGGTTAACTTTGAACTTGATTTAATCTTGACAACAGAAGAAGTCAGCTAATCCATGAATTAAGGTAGCTTGAGTGGACAACAGGTTCCTAATGGACAGAAGTTGTCCCTCTAAATCCAATATATCTTTGGATGTTTTGCAAGAGGAACAATAAACAAAAATCAAATTAGTGAATTCCCAACTTAATCAATTGCCTATCATCAGATTTATTTTACTGAAGGATCTTCTCATACCGTGATAGGCTTAGAAAACAATGGGCTAACATGCACTATTGGTCACCCCTAATCTAGTGAACGATGAGCTTGTGAAGTCACGTCGTGAATGCTGCATAATTAGCATAAACACTTCTCTGCATTTCCTCAGCGAAAGCTTTCTTGAGGTTCAAGAGTTAGAAGCATAATTGTCTTATTTCCTGCAAGAAAGTGACAAAAACTTAAATGAAACATTACTCACATTGATTGTCTATATACCATATAGTGAAACATTGCATCTTGAATGTAAATTGTCCATGTTCTTCGTGACGTTCTGTCCAGATTTTGATGAACAAATTAAGTCTTGCGTGTACCAAATTACCCTTGTTGCATGAGAAAATTTCAAAGCATATCATTTCTCAAACCATTGATCGTATGAGAAAATTTCCAAATACTTTCCACGCTCAACTTCTTATTAAAGCTTTCTTGTTTAGGAATTGAATCTGTCCAAGCAAAAACAGAAAAATGGAAATCGAGACCAACCACTTCTCCTCGTTTGCCTTGAGCGAGGCTAAGACATCATTAGATACCAAACGATCTCGCATCAATATAACCAGCCACGCATCAAATTGGTCTGTATAGCGTAATCAGAGCACTCCCAACTCTTTCCTGGATGTCTATGTATATTGAAGGGCAATGGAAAAAGGAAAAACAAGTAAAGCCAACTTTTCAGAACTTCACCAATTAAGTTGCTTGCTTAGCTGCTTGAAAAATACGTGGAAAAACAACATTCATTTGTAAAGATATACTCGGTGAATATGCACATCGCTTGAATGTATAAAAAGAAGAAACTACACCGACAATGTTGTCCGCTCAGCATGATACCACTATTAGCTTCAAACCAGAAACTGCTCTAGCCTCTAGCCACAAAGATATGTAAGCTAATGAAAAAATGATCAAGAAGACAGATGATATACATAGATCCTTTATTTTTTCCTCGTGAAAAGCACCATTACTTCGTTGATGAACTTGACCCGTTAGGTAGCCTCCACTTCTTATGCCAATAGATTGACACCCTCGACCATAAAGGAAACCCAAAACTGTACTCGAGGGGTCCATCCACAGGACCCTCGACAAGCAAAGGAAGCCATACGTACCTAGAGTCCCTCGAGTCGACTAGATTCTACAGAATAAAAAGGTTCTCGCAAAGCACATCAGAGGCTCTAAACAATATGGACTGGACCAAAAGCACATAATTTGACATTATTCAGGTCATGAACAGGTGCTAAACGTATACATATAGGAAAATGTACTTTGAAGGGGCCAAAAAGTGTTAGAACTTTCTGCCAGCCCTCATATTTTCCGACACGCAAATAAGCTAGATGGAGATTTGGTCCGACAAAAAAGCAAGAAGAGCAGTTCGTCCCCTAAGGTCAATGGATACTAAAACTTAGGAGTTCTTTAGGTCTCACTTTTGTCCCCAAGCCTCTGCTTTTGGCTTTCGATACAAGTAAAACGAACCATTTTCAACCAAAAGTTGCTGCTTCTACGCAAAATAACATAGAATCGATTGACTTTAGAAATTCTCACTAGATAGCATTCTCAAGGAATCTACAAATTGCTCAAAGCACATGAACCCGATATCAATATCTATTCAAGTCAAACACCCAAGGAAAAAAAACACGGGAACACAGCAAAATTCATGAAATAAATTAGAGCAATTTATGTCCATGATAAAAAAAAAAATTAGGCAATTACCCTAAATCATAGAAGCGGAGGCGGAGGCAATGGGGTGGCGTCGTCAATGCTGGTCCGGCGTTGAGAGGAGAGAGGGGGGGAGAGAGAACGTTCGCTCGCGCTCGCTGAAGTTCAAATTTTGCGTGGCCCGACAACTTGGGCCCACTTTGTACATGTGCGCTCTGAGATGCCTTCTGTTCTCCACGTTGGCACGCTAGACATAGGCAATATTTTCTCCCACATACATGCACGATCACCTTGCTTGTCGGAGTTAGCTATGGCAAGATAAAATAAAATAATAAAATGACTATGAGAATTGTCGAGTGCAGGTAAAGCAACACGAAACCATCATTATCTGTGAATGTGATCTCAATTGTTGACCCTTTCGATTATAAATTTGATCATAACATATGAAGTAGCTTCTTGTTGAACCCATTTTTTAAAATATAGCCCGAAAAGATGCTTTTCTTTGAATATAGGTTGGAGTTTTGAGCTTAGCTTTTGTCATCTTTAGAGCTGTAGAATCATTTTCTAGTTAGGGTTAGGTTTTTACTTCGATTCTCCCCCCCCCCCCTTTTTTTGCATGGCTTGTTGTCTCTTCCAATTATGCATTTGATTTCTTGTAGTTTTCAGCAGTGAAAATTGGAGTCTTTTGTTTCTTCCTCTCTGCTATGTTCTTATATCTTGCATCTATAAGATACGTGATAAAAATTGCTAACATAAGAACTGCCAAATGACACCATTAGAAAGAGACTAGAAGTGGCAATTGGTTTTAATTTATAAGTGAACTTGGATCAGCCTTAAACTTATTGTATGAATATATTAATTCAATCATAAGCCTTTCCATTTTATAATGGAGTCCTAAACTTTTGTACAAAATTCTAATATAATTATTCTAGTTTCATAGGAAATCGCTAGCATGGTAGGATGCTACATGGGACAGGCGGCGACAACTATATCGCCACGTCAATCTATGAAAAGCTATATTTATACATGAATATTTTTACTAAACTTCTGTGGTACCTTAACAGAATGAAAGTGGGTAAAAGCTTTTGTGATTGGTGGGGAAATGGTTATGAACCCTGTAAGGTGTCCTATAGGGATGATAAAAACCGTGCAAAGAATTAGGCAGGCTTTACAACGTTATAAAGAAATTCATGACTTTATGGCTATCTTAGGAGATCACTCAAGGCAAGGGACAAGCTAAGACACGAGTTATAAAACCATCAACACCAACTCATAATCATGTCGTTCTTGCGAATATTCAAGGACTTCTGTCTGTACTGAGTATCTATTTATATGCCTTTTTTGTCTGCCAATTGAACTAGATACAGCTTGATGAAAAGTATCAAGTGGAATCGGGTTGATTCTTATGCGACAAACAAATTATCAATTCCAAAATGAAAGGTAAAACAAAAAAGAAAGTGAAGAACTGAATTAGCATGAACAGGCGTTCTTATTTTCAATAGAGTGGGGAGTGCTCTGGTCAATCCTAATTTTAAGTTCAAATTCCTAGGTATTAGTATGCCAACCGGCCAAAGTTCTCACAATCCATTTGAACCCTCAATCAACTTCCTGTTATTCGAGTGCATAGGGCACACTTTCGCTATTTGACATTTAACTAATCCAGCATCCCATTTGTTTCCTGCTTGTAACGAACCATGAGAAATCACTAATTATTCAAATGTTTAATCCAAGAGAACGTCAAGAAGCCTTATGTTCCTCGCAGGGAGTGACCTCCTAAGCAAGTACTTGTGTGGCTTCGAATTTGTCAATTCGAGGTCAAGCTGAGCTCTAGATCACAAATCTATGGCTCACCCGAGCTTAGATCCAAAATCTGAGGGTCAAGTTCGTGGCTAAGCTCGAGCTCAATAATGGAGGATTGAAACGGTAGTTAGGTGGTGAAAAATGACGGTGGCGGAAGACAGCGGGATTAACTTGACAGTGAGTTTGAGTTGATGTCATGCCGGTGAAGTGAATGGAAGAATAAGAAGAGGAAGAAAAGAAAAGAAAAAAGTAAAAACATATAATTGTAGAGAGAGAGGACATAGAGTTTATGACAGGTGGGCTTAGAGTGACACGTGTCGCCCATTCAATGGACTTGTGTAAATATGACATACCACCACTAGTGTATCTAATATTTTCCTGAGAGAGGAAGATTTATGTAAGGTGGGCCCAACACAACACTCATTACCTGATAAATGGACTAGTATTTTATTAAGTTGGCCTACTCAATATTTTGTCATCAATTCGCAAGTAATACGTGTATTGACTTTGTGCACCTCGATTAGTATATGCTTAGCTCAAGGTGAGATTCAAACTTGATTACCCTTAGTGTCCGTCACATTCCCCTATATTAAGACCCACCCAAACTTTGCTCAAGATCTTCTTCGTGGAGTCTCATCCTCAGAGAAAAGCAAGCCAACCAAAAAGCTACTTATCACGCTCACAAATCAATAAAAGAGTAAATGGTTGTCCACGTTGCTACATTTCTCAGTTCTAAACCCATGAAGTCACTTTCCTTTAATTTGCCTTCAATCGCCAATCCCAGCCGCAGATCTCCCATGTGCCTGTCCTCCAATCTTGGCTCTAGCTCAACTTCCAAGTGAGTTTTCTAACATTTCCCACTTCCATTCACTCCTGCTCTTTACAGCTAATGAGAGTGTAATTTAGCCTTTGATGTTGTATGCGTGCGTGTACTATGTATCTTTTGCAAGAACTGTACATATCTTATGTTATCGTTGCAAGAAATTATGCTTTACGATAGTTCCCTTTTAAGAGATTAAATTGGGCATCTTCAATTCACCACCTAGAAGGTTTGATATCATCCAAGTTTGTCTAGGTCTCTCACATTCGAGTTCTGTCTTCTTCTCCCACACTACACTGACTTGAGCGTGCGTGCCTATTATGGGACCCTCCCTATAACCATCCTCAACCGTTTCTCTCTTGGGGGTCACAAGTATAGTGAACATAGACCTTCCAAAGAGAGTTTTCAAGAGCCAAGCTCACCACACGACTAGAACTGATTAAGTAACTAAAAGGTTTCATCTCGGTTCTTGTCTGGACTTCGGGAATTCTGAGATGTGAAAGAACAAGAGAATATTCCCTCCCCTTGGGGAAGACACATATACAAGAAGAATTTGGGATATGAGGCGGGTGAACATCGGCAACCACAATTTTATTTTACACACCAACCATCGACAATTTCCATATCATACATGAGACAGAATGTTAATTCTGTTCCCTTTCTTTCACGCTAATTGTGCATATTATATTCATGATGCTGAACTAAGTAATGCAAGTTGCAAAAGCCCCTGTCCAACACTATCCTATTCAGCTCGACCAACCGACAACAATCGACACCGACGTCCCAACAGCCCCATCCACAAGTACATTAGTTTAAAAAAAAAAAAAAAAACCTTACTTGTCAAAGTTAGCTATGGCAAAATAAAATAATAATAAAATGTCAATGATGATTGTCAAACGTCTTCGTGTAAGTATGCATCACGAAACCATCGCCATTGCTAACATAAGAACTGCCAAATGGCAACATTAAAGAGAGGGTGGAAGTGGCTATTGGATTTAATTTGTATGGGAACTTGTTCAATCAGTCATAAACCTATTGTACGGATATTGATTCAATCCTTAAATTTTTAATTTTGCTAATTTAGTCCTAAACCTTCCTATGGAATTTCAGTATAGTCATTCTGATTAATTTTCATAAGAAATTGAGATAGAGTACCATGTAGGATGTTAGGCGATGACTGAATTGTCATGTCAATCTTGTATAAAGCTATACTTATAAATGAATATTATTCCGTTAACTTCTATAGAACTTAAATGAAAGTGGGCAGAAGCTTTTGTGATTGGTGGGGAAGTGGTCATGAAACTATAGGCGGTCCCATAGAGATAATGAAAGGACAGGGCTTCATCGGTATAAACAATACTAACATGTGCTTTAGATCTGGGGCAGCACCAACCACCACATTAGCACGGAACTCATGAAACTATGCAAAGAATTAGGCGGGCTTTACAATGTTACGAAGAAATTCATGACTTTATAGCTATCCTCAGAGATCACTCAAGGCAAGGGACAAGCTAAGGCACGAGTTACAGGGCTACCAATGCCAACTCATAATCATTTGGTTCTTCCAAATATTCAAGGACTTCTTTATACACAGAGTATCTTCTTTTATGCCTTTTTTGTCTGCCGATTGAACTAGATACAATTCGATGAAAAGTGTCAAGTGGAATCGGATAGACTCTTATACGATGAACAAATTCTTTATTCCAAAATGAAAGATAAAAAAAAAAAAATGGAGAATTGAATTAGCATGAACAGACTTTCTTATTTTCAGTAGAATGGGGAATGCCTGGTCAATTCTTACGTTAAGTTTAAATTCCTAAGTATCAATATGCCAACTGGCCAAAGTTCTTACAATCCATTCGAATCCTCAATCTACTTCATAATATTTAAGTGCATATGGTACACACTTTCACGATTTGACATTTAACAAGATTCAGCATCCAGTTTGTTCCCTACTTGTAACGAACCATAAGAAATCACTAATTATTCAAATGTTTAATCTAGGGAGAATGTCAAGAAGCCTTTTCTTCCTCGCAGGAAGGCACGTGTTCAGGCAACCCACTCCATGCCATACGAAAAGATCGAAATATTCAAATCCATGGAGGAATGGGCCGAGAAGAATGTACTGGTTCACTTGAAACCTGTCAAGAATTGTTGGCAACCACAAGACTTTCTGCCAAATGCAACATCCGATGGATTTGAAGAACAGGTTAGGGAACTTAGGGAGAGGGCTAGGGATATCCCTGATGACTACTTTGTTACTTTGGTTGGAAGCGTGAAAACAGAAGAAGCCCTTCCAACTTATCAGACAATGCTTAATACTCTGGATGGAGTTAGAGACGAGACAGGTTCGAGCCTAACACCTTGGGCCGTTTGGACAAGGGCATGGACTGCAGAGGAGAACAGACACGGTGACCTCCTGAACAAGTACTTGTACCTGTATGGACGAGTAGACATGAAGCGAATTGAGAAAACAATTCAGTATCTAATTGGGGCGGGGATAGTAAGATCCTACCTCTACTAAGACCAACTAATATGCAAGTCCATCAACACAAAATCACACTCATATGCATGCAAATCTTGAGCATCTCAAAGGGACACTAAATACACTGGAATCATTTTGGTGAATATATATGACCATCGCAACTCTTAATGTTGATTGTCATGTTCAAATATAAGTTATGCCTCTGCAACTGAACAATGATTTATGCACATGACTTTAAAATTGAACCGTCGGTTCACGAGAATAGTTGACACAGATGCCACCAAAAATTTAAGGCAACTTTGTACTTGCAGGGGCTAATTACCTCTCTATATTTTTATCCCAAGATCCTCGAACGGAAAACAATCCCTACCTCTCCTTCATATACACTTCATTTCAAGAAAGAGCGACATCTATTTCTCATGGAAACACAGGCAGGCTTGCTAAGGCACATGGGGAAATGAAATTGGCTCAAATTTGCGGTATGATTGCATCAGATGAGAAGCGTCATGAAGCAGCCTATACAAAAATCATGGAGAAGCTCTTCGAGATCGATCCAGATGGCACTGTCTTGGCACTTGCCGACATGATGAGAAAGAGAATCACTATGCTAGCTCATTTGATGTATGATGGTTATGATGACAACATTTTATCCCATTACTCAACTGTTGTACAGAGGCTCGGTGTTTACACAGCGAAGGACTATGCAGATGTCCTGGAGTTTCTGATGAGAAGGTGGAAGGTGGAGAATCTGACTGGACTTTCAGCAGAGGGAAGAAAAGCCCAGGAATACGTCTGTTGTTTAGTACCAAAAATTAGAAGGCTGGAGGAGAGAGCTTCGGAAAAGGTCGAGGAAGCACTCATTATTCCCTTCAGCTGGATTTCTGATAGACAAGTGAAGCTTTAGGGTATAAATTTCTCACGTAGCGGTTGGAATCAGTCTTTTACAAGCTTTTAATCTCAAGATATTTAGATGGCAACAAGAAAATCCCAAGTCGTGTAAGGATATTGCAGTGACATGATCTGTTCAACCAATAGACTTTGTATCTCTGCATGCTAGAAAAATATTACAACTGGACTGATTTGTGTTAGTTAAAATGGTGCATGTATCATTGCAGTTGCTTATGTAAAAGATTTCGCACTCGTTAAGCCCAAATGTTTTCTGTTAGTTAAACAAGAGAAATGCCTAAGAAATACGTACTTCATGAACTTATGAAGCTAATGGATACTGGGGTTTTGAGAAGAGAATTATGGACCAAGATTAGTAGTGAGAAAAGAAGTATTTGTCATTTTAGCTGTTGCTCTTGTCGGGGTGGCGTATCTAGTACAGAAACCTTAATAAACTTGGAAAAAACAGTTTTAATAGCTATATTTCTTGCATGTGAGCTACATCACCTCCACCAAGGATGAACACATATCAACTAGTGGATCTTGTCTCATTTGAATTTGAGATTCAGTTAGCATCACTATACTCTTTTGATCAAATGGGAAATTCACTATATGAAATGTCCTTCTCTCCTTTACTTTGTGTTGAATTCTTTGTCTCTACTATTATTTCACTATCAAGCATATCACTTTTTATTAATAAAGTTATCTATATGCATTACCATGTTCGACATAATCGATAAATGTGGCCACATGATATAAAGCAATTCAATAGTGGACAAAGGTATTCAATTTCAATAACGCACATATACCAGCATCACCTCTTAAAAAAAATGAGTCTAATTGAACTCAATTTTCATCAAACGCAGTTGAATACGGAAGTGAATCTTTTCAACAACCATCCAAAGTTGATGCATGCAAACTTAGCAATGAATATTAAAGCTCTGAATATTCTTGGATGTCAAATCAACTTAGGGGCAAACATGAATCACTTAAGGACAAATTGATGGAAATTTTTGTTATTTCTTTAGATTGATATCATAAAAAAGCCCAAGTATATCTATGACAAATTTACTCTAAACTAACCTTTTAACCACAAAAAAAAACCCCAAATTGTACCATTTGTGACAAATTTACCTTCCGTTGGTTTTCATTAAATTTTATTGTCAAATTGCTGAGATTGATGACATGTGATAATTGACGAATGTGCTAATTTAGGGTTTTAACCTCCACTTATTACAGGTGTATCAGTTTGTGATTTTTCATGATATTAATCTAATAATGGAAACTAATAGATAGTAAATTTTATCACAAATATACTAGCTTAGGTTTTTTATGATCAAAAAAATATTTTAAGATAAATTTGTCAAAAGTATACCAATTTAGAATTTTTTATAATCAAAAAATTATTTTAAGATAAATTTGTCAAAAATGTACAAGTTTAGAGTTTTTGGTAATCACAAAATTATTTTGGGATTAATTTGTTAAAGATATACCAATTTGGGATTTTTTTTTTGTGGTATTAACCATATTTCTTTTGACGTGCAACATGGACACATCACAAGAAACACTAATTTTCATCAACTTTATTGACTAATTACAAATAATTAAGAACTAAGAGATTAACTAGTCACAATTTCCCTTTACCAAAAAAAAAAAAAAAAAAACTAGTCACAATTTTTTCTCTCTTCACTTAAGCTAACAGTGATTCAGAAAAGAACATAGCACAAAGATCAGAAAAGGAACATGTGTGATTGCTCACGACTCACAAGGTTGAAGAATGAGGGGATGTTAGAGACTTATCCGATTTATTTTTCAGTAAGCTAATCCATGAGATTTAAATGCCAGATTACCCATGGGAAAAGCTTAGCTGACCGTCACTCTGTTAATGACGGAGTGACGGTCATGTAAGGAGCGCATATTTAAAATGGAATCCGGTTGACTTTTTCAACCGATTTCCATCTTTCACCCAAATTTTTTTTTTCTAATTTTATGCTTTCTTATGCCTCCAGAATGCAGGCATAAGCGGCCTCAAAGGCAACGCGGGGCTATTCTCCCGGGTCAACATGAGACACCTGTTAAGTTTTAACACGATCGAAGCGCAAATGGAACTGTGGAAGAAGAATGTGTACAACGTCAAGCTGAACATCTCGCTGGGATCAGTGTGCCACTGCAGTGAGCTAGGATGGTTTAGAGTGTGCTTCGCGAACATGACTGAAGAAAAGCCGTCGAGATTGTCATCTGGCGCATTAATGCATTCGTCGAATCTGCCTCCAAAGGCCGTGATGAGGCCATTAGTGGTCAAAGGTGCGACAAGGACATTGTCTTGAGGAAGAAACATTGTTATTATTGTTTGTATTGAACTATATACTTTAAAGCTCAAGAACCTTTTTATTGATAATTCTAGTTAACACAACGTAATTTTTTCATATATTTACTATCAGCTTGATAGTAGTTTGCTAAACTAATGTATGTGAATTTTCTTGTAGAAGAAAACAACCCTTGATCAGTTGATGCACATTGACTCTTCTGTGAAATTGGATTGCATAGTATGATGTTTCCAAATTATTTTTCAATAATATGTAAAATTATTTGGAAATTTATGTCATAGCGTTTATCAATTGAATTGATGTATACAATTTGCCAAGATGAGGGTGCAAGGAAGTTCATTCATTTCCACATAATTAGTAATTCAGATGAGATGAGTGCTCAACCCAAGCGATCGTCATCTGAGGTCATGTGATCTCAAGCATTGCCTATGTCGCGCGATTAAAGCCGATAGTTGCCTAGGTCGCGCGACCCATGTGTCACCTAAGGTCCGATGCCTGGGTCACACAATTTAGGCCAATGGTCACCTAGGTCACGAGACCCAAGCATTGCTTGGGGTCTGATGGCAATCGTCAGGGTCAAGTGACCCCCAAGTGACGATTGCTAATGTGCGACCCCATGGCTGTGGTCGTTAGCCTTCGATTGGCTTTTCTGTGCGGTGGTCTTCGGAGAAGATGAATAGTAATTAAGGGCCAAGATTTACATTCCGAGAATGCAACTTCTCAAAGGACTTCCAAACCTACTTTGGGCTAAATGCCTTTGGAGTCATTTCAAGATATAATTATATTTATCCAAAATTAAAAAAAAAAACGAACGAAATGCATTTGCGGTCATTTCAAGATATAATTATAAATGCTGAACTAAACAAGGCCATAATGACATTAACGATTTTTTAATAGGTAATAATATTTTTTACTTATAATTATTTATATTTCAGTATCTAATTTATATTTTCTTACATCATATTTATGAAAATTGATTGCTTGGACCTCCTCATAATTTTATCTATCAATTTAAGTTTGTAATAAGAAAAAAATAAAATGAAAAGAAAAATTGGGTAGAAGATGTCCACCGGTTGAAAAAGTCAACCGGTTTCCATCCAAGATGTGCGGTCAATAGCTGACCGAGTGACGGTCAGCTAACCCGCATTCATTACCCATCAAATTCAATAGCCACATAAACTTTTAAGCACTTACCTTTTTAATCCCAAACAATTTAAATAAAAAGTTAACCCTATTTCTTTCCATTTCTTTTCCAATTTCCGTTTCTTTCTCTTTCTAATTTGACACATGGAATCCCGATGTGATTTCAAGATTTCTCTAAATAGGTAATTAAAAAATTTGTAAGCATCTCCATAAAAGAGGATGGAAGCACAAATTCATAAAATATGTTTGATTTGATTACTTACGTTTGAAGAGAACACACACAAAAGGAATTCATGAAAAACTCGATTACGCGACTTCATATTTTAAACTTTGAATGAAATGATCATGAGTTAACAAACACTTTAGATGACATAACAATAATCAGAAAAGCTTGACACTGTTTCTCAATGGCGGACTTTACCGATTACCACTCGGTATATAGATAAGCTTAAAAACAGCATCTAGCAATTGCCCTTTGGTAACCAGGTCTTATTGCTTGAAATTCAGTAATTGAGATTAACAGGTGATGCTTTGAGAATTTTTAGTAGCCCATTAAAATTGCAAATTCACGCTTTGTTTAATTTTGGAGAGTTATCAATCCCGAGAAAAAGATAATCCACCATAATTTTATCTTACATATTTTCTTATACCAATGTGGGATTGCTCTTAGAACTATCCTCCTCTATTAACTAAATAAAAAATTGGGGTCGTGGTAGTTTAATTAGTCATCCAGATTTTTTGTGGGGAATTTCAGTCTTTGGGAAATTCTATTACTCATCTATAGACAGTGAACCTTTTTTTATATATAGGAGAAGACCAAATAATTATGAAGCTAACATTATATGTTCTAATCATATTTTATTCCAATATCATCTTCTATTCATCCCTAGTAATTACGAAATTTAGTTTATCGCCATTGTACAACATAACTTACACATTCACCGTTAGAATGTTGAAATACGGAAGAATTCAATTATAAAGCTAATATATTACACGTGGGTAATAAACTTAATAATAATCCAAAAAGCTATCACTCTAGAGTAAAGTAAGAGAAGAAATTAAAATTTGTAAGACTCAATTTTTGTGTTAATTTGTACTGCACAAAATAGATTGAATGACGTATTTATTGGGTGAGATTATTGTACATAGTATATGAACTAGGGGTGTCATTCAGGTGGCTTAATAAGCCACTTGTAGAAGCAGCTAAAACTCAATCAGCTAGAAAAGGGCTTTGGCCTCGTTTGATTCAGCATTCTTAAAGGGCTTTTAGAGCTGAAAGCCCATTGGGAAAAAATTTAGGTATTTGATATCCTTGGCCAAATGCTGGCCTTTGAAATTCTGAATGCCGAAAGCAGGTCCCCACCTGCTTTGGGCTTTCAGCGTTTCGAAAATGCAAGTCCACCTCTACTATTCATCCATTAACTTCTTTTTTATTTTTTTTAAACCCATCATCTTTCCCATACCCCAACTGCCATTGATGGATGACGGAGTTTCATCGGATTTTATTTTTATATTTTTAAAAAATAATAAAAAAACCCTTTGCAAATGTTGGGTTCGCCCTTTTTTTTGTCATTTTTATCTTTTGACAATCGATAGCTCAACTTTTTATCAATACAATAGATGATCATTAATTAAGGAAAATGATTAATACTATAATAATTTTATAAAAATTAATCAAATTTGAAAACAAACCTAAAAAAACCCTAGGACAAAAGTTGAGATTTGCATCTAATCTATAATCAAATTCTTTTAATATAATTTTTAAATAAATTTACTAAGATATATCTTTTACATTGCTCTCAACATGAAAATGTAAAATGTTATATAGTCATTGTTTCTTTTTTGCAATTTTAAAAATACTAGAACTATAAAACTTAATTTTTTTAGCTTTGCATCTAATCTATAATCAAATTCTTTTAATATAATTTTTAAATAAATTTACTAATATATATCTTTTACATTACTCTCAACATGAAAATGTAAAAGGTTATATAGTCATTGTTTCTTTTTTGCAAATTTAAAAATACTAAAACTAAAAAACTTAATTTGGTCACACTAAAGGGCTTTTCAAATATATGTTTACCGAAAAATCTTACATTTCCCTGAAGCACTTTTCAATTATAGTTTACTAAACAGTCTAACATTTTGAAAAACCCATTTACCTTAAAGGTATTTGCATTCTCCCAATGGCATTTTCCCAAAACTGAACCAAACGGGCCTTTTGCGCACCCAAAGCCCCTTGGGAAAAATTTTGTGTGTTTGGCAAGTGTTTTGGAATGCTCATCAATGGGCATTCTAAATGCTCAAAGCTGAATCCTGGGGAGAGGATGCATTGAGCATTGGGCATTTTGGAAATGCAATGCGTCACTATTCATGGTCTCTTCCCCCTTTGTCTTCTTCTCTTCCCCGCCCATCTTCTTCATTGTTCATCTTCTTCTTCCCACCCATTAGGCTTCTCTAGTAGCCGCCACCGCCACCTAAAGGTTGCGCGTCCCCAATAACCACCGCTTATGGGTGGCGCGACCGCAACCTAGGCGGCGTCGCCTAGGTCGCGCGAACCTCAAGCGACACCGCCTAAGGTCGCGCAAAGGACCCCAGGCGACGTCGCCTAGATTGTAAGAGATAACTAGACTATTTGGGAAAATTATTAAGGGATTTTGATGCAAAAGACTTGAGAATTCGACCAAGAATCAACTACTCAGCTGTGGTAATTTGCAAGGGTCATTACGGCATAATTAAAAATCAATCAAAGATCAATGATAGGTCGATTCGATTGAGATGAGTGATCAAAATGTGGGTAATTCCACCTGATTGCAAAATTCTCATAGATCGACACTAGATTGATTTTCTATCGTTTTTGGTACCCTATATCCATATTTGAAACCTTGA
The DNA here is from genome assembly GCA_019915185.1 of Eucalyptus camaldulensis. NCBI lineage: Eukaryota > Viridiplantae > Streptophyta > Magnoliopsida > Myrtales > Myrtaceae > Eucalyptus > Eucalyptus camaldulensis. The sequence goes on from JAHSVA010000005.1 coordinate 21,793,121, forward strand.
GATTTTCACGACAATCGAGAGTCGCCAATGTGTTGAAGATATACATTGTGACTCGAGATAAATCGATCATGGGTCAATTGCACCAAAAATTCCTAAAAGTTATCCGGTAGACTAAGTCACGCTAAAAGCACGCTGGATTGAAAATAACCACGAATTTCAACCTAATTTCAAAAATTGAAAGTTCTGTGGTGTCATGATCTATTTTAGGAATGTTGACTCATTCTCCGAAGAATTTTCAGAGATTCCGGGATTTTTGCGGAAAATCAGCAGAAATTTAGATGGGCTAAATTGATGGAAATTTGGACTTCCAGACTAAGCTACTTGACAATAGGAAGGTGTGGAAATTTTGTGAGCATTTCTTCACCAATTTTGGGCTTCAAATTTGGAGAATTTGAGGATGAAATTCGGAGCATAGGATGGAGGGATGCAACACTTGCATTCAAATTTGATTATTATGGAATTATAAATCAAGAAAGTAATAGGGGACAAGGAGTTAATAAAGGGATAAGCTTGTTTGACATTTCTTTCCTCTCCAATCTTCCCCTACACGCCAACGCCAGCTGCCCACCGTTTTCTTCGAGCGAGTACAGCTTCAGCAGAAGACCGGTTGCTTTTTCTTTTCCTTCGGACTTCCACCAGCAAAATTCACCGCCTTCTCTCGCCACACAGCAGGCCACTCTCCACCAAAAGTCTTCCAGTCAACCGCCAGCATCCTTATCTTTTCCATTCATTTGTCTCCTCCTCAACTTCTCTACCCCATGAGTGCTGCAACCCTACCAAAATTCAACGCCAACACCTGCCCACACCGTGTCTTCTTCCACCGCCTGCTCTCCACTGGAGACCATTGTTGATTTCGCCCTCTCCAACACGTGCAACCATCCCCCGCCGTCAACCCTCACCATCGAACTCCTCCATCTTGTTGACCGCTGCTGCTCCATCGTTGAAAAACCAAAACCGAAGCTGCTCGTTTTCTTTAACCCCATGATCTCTCTCCCTTCGCCCGTCTACCCTCTTCACGCCACTTATCCGTGTGCCATCTTTGTTCGGTCAACTTCAACAATCCACCGAAGCTGCTCCATTTGACGCTCGCATCTTTGAGCTCCATGGGATTCTAGCGAAGTCTAAAGTCAGGCCCACGGGAATTTTGGCCCACTTTCACCTCGTGAGATTCAAACCCTCAGATCATCCCATCTTCATGCAATTTCAGCCCAATGAAGAAGTCAGGCCAGCCCATGTGAATGTCATCTTCAGCCTAGTGATTTTCAGTCCATCTCCAACAAATTTTTAAGCCCAAGCTTAGGCCCAAGTTCAGTTGGTTTTAGCAGCCCATTTTGGGCCCGCAAAGAAGGCCTAAGCCCGCGACCAACAGCCCTGTAGCAAGCTTATTTGAAGCCCAAGTTCACCAAAGTTCAGCTCGCGAATCAAGTGAAGCCCAGCCCAAGTTGAAAACAAATCTCAGTTGGGCTGAGATTTGTTGGGCCCGTTTTAGGCCCGGCTCAAGTTCGTCGACATTGCCGAAAATTTCAATTACAGTCACCATTGCGCCATCATCGCAGTGAACAGGTTTCCACAATTAATCGGTGAGTTTATACTCTAAACTCTGCTTAGTAGGTTAATGACGTTTAAGGAGTGTTTAGATTTATTTAGGAATTAGGTGATTAATTAGATTAAATTAGAAATATAATTATTTAATTGAACATGTTAGGTGGTTAGCATGGTTTAGCTAAGGCCTAAATAAATTGTATTATTTATCTAGAAGGGTTCGGGAATTTCTCCAAGTCCATATTGGTTATTAATTTAATGATTCTGGCCTAGGTTAGTATTTTTAGAATTTAAATTGATTTATTTAATTAATTTTAGTAATTATTTAATTATTAATTATATTTCTGGAAATTAGAACGAGATTGCCGGTGACCAAAATTTCGAGCCGATTGCAATGGTGTGGTTAAATTTTGCAATTGGGTGTTGATTTGGATTTTTGGTATTTAATTCCAAAAATTGTGAATTTCCAATATTTATTTAGAAAATCCTAGGCGTCGGGTTTTGACACTGAAAATGATTTTTAGTACTATATGAAATAGTGGGATTTCAAAAATGAAGATTATCAAATTTTCGAGGTCAAGTTGACCATGTACCCCCACACGAGTAATTTCATGTGAATTTCTAATACGAGAAAAAATGTCAAGCTCATCATTTTAATTGAAACATTTGAGTACAATGTACGGTGCCCTGGGCCATATTTGAGTGATTGTGTGATGGTTAAGAGAAATAGTCCTAGGCTATTAAGCTGGACGTTATCCCTATTTAGGATACCCTATAGACAACGAGAAGCCGGTCGCGGTAGATTCTGGACCCTATGTTTCTTCAGGAAAGCCGTCTGATAAAGAGACATGCCGTTCTCAATGGGGTGAGACGATGCCTGGCAATGCCAGAAGACCGCCGAGCAGAGAGTAGGCCGTGCTATATGCCGAGATTAAATCTAAGGACGCATGATTAACTGAGTATGGTGTTCTAGTTGTTGGAGCTTATTTGTTGCTCATGTTTTCATGCTGTCTAAGTTATAAATTGTACTGACCTGCAGGGTGGATCTAAGACGAGGTAAGTCTCCTTAATTGTGTGATTGTGTGATTAGGATACTTTTGGGCGTATTTTCCTCCTAATTGGGATTTAGAGCTTAGACTCGCTGAAATTATATCTCACCCCGTTGTGGGACAACATTTTTAGGGTCATCGAGTGGAGGACCTGGAGCTGAGAGGAGGTGATCGAAAGCGTATGTCAGTTAGAACCACTTCTTTTTGGAAGGCCAGTCTTTTGTAGTCTTTTGGCCATAGACCTTTGTACATGACTCAATATATATATATATATATATATAAAAGCATGTTTGTTTGTGAATCTATTGTCCTGCTTTTCTATCCCGAAATGATTATTGTCAAGGGATTTATAATCCGCTTCCGTATGTGCAATAAAATGGAAAGGGTCGGCGACTCGTCCTAGGAAGTCGCAAATTATTATCGAGCAGATAGGGATGGCCACGCGCTCGGGGTTCGGGGCATGACATGGTTAGTCAGAACAACCTCTTTCACCAGATTCCTGTACGTAAACAACCTAACTGCTGCTTAGGCCTCTAAGCTCAAAAGAGAGGCACAATCGTTGCGATTCCTTCTGCATTGAGTGGATTGACAATGATGCACTCAATCTCAAGGTGCTACGGCAAAGCTCTTCTTTCTACTTCTGCAGTTATACTTGGGAAGATTTGGTTTGATGAGGTTGTGTACCGTAGTGGAAGAAACTGTAGTTGCGGTTGTGGAATTTGTAGTTTCGAGTGAGGTTTTGTGAACTCTTCCTCTCGTATTGCCTGAGATCGTGCTGGTTTTGATGAATTAAGCTATGGTTATCTCCAACGTCAATGGTTTGTTAGGATGAGAAGGAAGGAGATGAAGTTCAGCTTCGATAAGGTGCTCTATAACGACTCCAATCAAGACGATGTCTATTCATTTCTGGCTCATCCGATCATTAGCCCATTTTACGTTTGGGTTGACTTCGATAAACGGAACAGTTCAAAGACTTGCTCATGACCTTTCAATAAAATAAATATGGTTTCAAATTGGATATAACAATGAAGTTGGATTTTTAGAATAATCAAATCGAACTTTAAGACTGTAATTTTTTTTTTTTCCAGAAAGAAGGCTCAAGAAGATAAAATGAGTGTTAGGCTCGAGAAGATAAAATGATCACACTTCGTTCTTCTGAAAACTGACATGTATATATAAAACAGCCTAATAATCGCACCAAAATCGCACATATGCACGTATGGTGGGCTTTAACTCACACCCAATCATTTCTTTAGATACACTAAAAAAAACCCACACTTATTAATTAGCTCATTTTCTCCCACTTTTCCTATGTGAGACAAGGAAACATACATTTTACAAACAAACTTCCAACAGATAGATGTGGTGTCTATCATGATGTCTACACGTCTGTATTCGTTTTTGGATGCGAATTTATCCGCTCCATAGAGCGAGAATCATCGATCACAGCATTAGGTGCTCGTGTCAATACATGAGATTAATCGAGTATTTTCGTGTGAATCCGCTGCCTTCTCATCCTGTAATTGATGATTGAGATAAATCAATTATTTTAATCCAAATCCAGTGCCTGGAATGTTTGCACAGCCTGCCCTATCTAGTTTTACTTCCAGGTGTATTGACAGTTTAGTTTGTATTGTGTTGCTTTTAAATGGAACAGATGTGGTAAATGCAACGATAGGGACGATCATTAGCTATGGACAGGTGAGACACGATGGTTTCTGTCGTCTATTGATTCCTTAACTGTACGATCATTAGCTATGGACAGGTGAGACACGATGGTTTCTGTCGTCTATTGATTCCTTAACTGTACGATCATTAGCTATGGACAGGTGAGACACGATGGTTTCTGTCGTCTATTGATTCCTTAACTGTTTACCTTGATGTATCACCTTAACAGAGTTGATTTTCTTACGAAGTAGAGTGGCATGATCAGATGCATAAATGTTTAAACGGGAGATGAGAGAATGCCAATAGGCTAAACTAGCATCAATACTGACACACAATATTACATGACATATTAACATGTTATTTCTAAATAAATAGAGAATTCTAACACGTTAAGACACGATGTAAATTAAATGTGTATATTATGATAAATCATCATTTTTTATTATCCACAAATAAATAATAAATAGTCTAGAATGAATTTACACTAGAAATATTAATCCATCAATTGTTAACATCATTCATTATTTTAATTTGATAAATTCAATTACATTCCATTCCAATATTTCATAAAATTTAGAGAAAAAAATACAAGCAATCCATATTTTATTATTAAGTTTAACATTTAACAATAAATACAAAAAATTCCATATTTCACTATCAAAAAGGTAGGGTTTCCTTTCTTCCCTTTATTTTTATTTTTATATATTTACATTTTTTATCCATGATTTATTAAAATATAAGTTTCCTCCATTTTCCATCCCTATAAAAGGGGAGGCGCTTCTCCCTCCAGGCACTGAGCCAAGTCGCGTTCGAACATTTCAAATTCTCTCTTCCTGGTTTACAAAATCGCCTCCTCCTCTACTCCTTCTCGTTCGCTCTTTCCCTTCGACCTTTCGAATCTCCACTGCATTTCCGCAGGTGCTCCTCGAATTTCTGAGCTCGATTCGGTCTTCTCTTTGGCATCGCGAGCGCGAGGATATGGCCAAGATTACCGTCTGCGTGTGGTTCAGGCCTATGAGCTCGGAAGAGAGGCGCGATCGTGGCGATTCCGTATGCATCGAGCGGATCGACGATGAAGGCTTCAATCTCAAGGTGCGTTGTCGGAGCTCTTCTTTCTACTTCTGCAGTTATACTTGGGAAACTTCGGTCCGATGAGGTTGTGTACCCTACTGGAAGAAACGGTAGTTGCGGTTGGGGGCGTGCCAGTAAGTGTCGGAGCACGTTGGGGGCGTGTCAGTGCGTGTTGGCACGTGTCGGGACGAGTCGGAGCGTCCTGGTGCTTGTTGGAGCATGTCCGGGCGTGTCGGGGCGTCGGGGCCGCGTAGGTGCGTGTTGGGGCGTGTGGGAGCGTGTCGGGACGTGTTGGAGTGTGTCCAGGCGTGTCGTGCTTGTTCAAGCGTGCCGGGGCGTGTCGGGGCGTGTCGGTGCGTGTCGGGCCGTGTTGGTGCGTGTCGGGACGTGTCGGTGCGTGTGATGCGTGTGGGGACGTGTCGGGACGTGTCGGTGCGTGTAGGAGCGTGTCGGAGCGTGTCAGAAAGTGTCGGGGCGTGTCGGTGCGTGTCGGGACGTGTGGGAGCGTGTCGGGGCCTGTCGGAGCGTGTCGGGGCCTGTCGGAGCGTGTCGGGGCCTGTCGGAGCGTGTCGAGGCGTGTCGAGGCGTGTCCTGGCGTGCTGGGGTGTGTTGGCAACTTGTTGGGGGCGTATCGAGTCATGTGGAGCGTGTCGGCGCGTGTTGAGGTGCCGGACACTGACATGGACGCTTCCAAAGAGGGTCCGTGCTTCCTACTTGATAGGTGTGCTCCAAATGAATGGAGTAGAACTAATCCTATCATTGCTGCCTCTGTTTGCTTAATCAAGTTGGAAAGGGTATATGGACCTGAAGTCCCCATGTTGTTCGTTCTATTTCAAGAAATTCGGTTCCGAATTCTTTCATAGTTTTCCAGTTTGGCATTTTGTGTCGGAACTCCATGTAAAGGAATTCCCTCTCCTTGTTCTAGCTAGATGTTACAATCATAGTTCAAGTTGCAGGACTAGAACTGCATATATGATACTTTACATAACTTATTGATATGTTAAATAAATTATATTGATCATTTTCTGTTTCCCAAAAACAAATTCCATTTTTTTCTGGATCAGACTGGAGTTGGAAAGACATATAGCATGGAGGTGATCAGCCCACCACCAGAATAGCGTTAGTAGATGGCTATTGATATATACAAGTCTAGTAACAGTATTTATGAATCAGGGACCAACCAACCTCGGATATGATGATGCCAAGAAAGGTCTCCTTGCAAGAGTGGTTGATGGAATTTTCAGAGAAATCACTTCTGCTGATTCACTCAAGTATACAGTCAAATTGTCCATGGTGCGCCTACACAAGCTGGTGCTTCACTTAATTATTGATGTAATGCTCTATTTTTACGTTTTTCAACTTTTAAAAGGTAAGAGACCTACATGGAGAAAGTAAGGTATAGATTACCATGAATGCATTTGAAGACATTCATGTTGAGATAATGGCTTTTCTCTATTTTAATTATTGCATGCTGTATGTCGTTCTCCTGAATCTCATCCATTAATCCCAGGAAGGAAGTTTCATAAATAAAACCTCATGGACATCATTTACTTTCCTTCTTCCAGGGACCTTTTAGATCTTTCAAAGGACAACATACAAATTAAAGGGACCAAATAGGCGGTTTAAGACACCAGTTTTTTATGTGCTCTGGGCCTGAAGAATGCATCTTAAGATGCCTATGTGCCTCAAACACGTTCAAAAAATGTTTCTGAGAAAAAGATGTTATTTTGCTCTATGGACTCAAATGGTGTTTCTGGCAATACCACAAGTGGAACTACTAGAAATTGGTTTGCTGCTCGACATAAATCTACCTATTCTTTATTGTCTGCGCAAAACTGGATAGCTTATTGAGTTAAAACTGTCTATACTTACATATCATCTTATGCTTTCTTTCTGTGAGACCCCCTTGATGTTTTCTACCTTCCATCCAGATATTTCTATCAGACATTCCTAAAGCATTACAAGGCTTATCTGTAAGATACAAGCTCAATTTCATTTGACTGTTTTCCAATCTTCCTGGGTTGATCTTCTATTTCCATCCTCTGAAACCCAATGTGGTATATGCAACAGAGCAGTTGGGGAGACCCGTATCCTTACTGCTTTCCGTTTTGGCTTGTGCTTGCTCTTAATCTTGCATAGCCATATCAGAACTTTATCTACAATATCTGCTACCTTCCCTAATTATGCTTACAGTTTCAAACTTTAAACTGAAAAAGATATGAATGTGGGCAGCAGCAGAAGCTATTGTATTTACATATTCTTGGTGCACCAGGAATCAACCATACGGAAGAGGTATGGTTGGTCTCTTATGGGATTGCAATTTATTGGTAATTTTTTCCTTTCTCATATGAAATTTCATGTCTTGAGCATGGCCAGAACATTTGGAAAGCTAACTCTTGTGGATCTGGCTGGCTCTGAGAAGGTTGAGAAAACGGGAGCAGAGGGCAGGGTTCTTGAAGAAGCTAAAACCATCGATAAGTCCCTGTCAGCACTTGGAAATGTAGCGCATGCCTTGACATGCGGTCCAAACGGAAGAGGAAATCATATTCTGTATCCCAACTTTAAACTTACTCAGATATTGCAAGATTCTCTTGTAAGACTGCCGCACATTAGTGCTTCCATTATCCTGCTAGTAATGTGGTTGTCTCACAGTGAGGGAACTCTCAAATGGCATTACTATGTTCTTGTTCACCTGGCCCTTCAAATGCGTCAGAAACGCTGTCAACCCTGGTGCCAGGTATGGATGTTGGAAGTCAAAACTCGTATATGGCAGGACATGTTCTTATTCGGATGGACATGTTCATTAGGAATACAAAGAGAAAAAGGGAGTTTTAAAGTAAGGAAGTTCTAGCTCTCTCTATCTGTATAAAATGCATGCAGAGGAGATATGTAAAATGAGAAAAATCATCTATGAGTTCCGAGGTGTATCTACCAGAAGCATTCTATCCATGAGTAGATAAGTTTCTTTTTAGCCAACTAGTTGAAACAGATGCATGAATGCAATATCTACAAGTTATAGAATCTACACCGTGAGTATTAAGTTCTGATTTTTGAACCTCGTATCCTGTCTCAGATGATGTGTGCCGTGCCGTGCGGATGTGTGGATGCCGCACGTGCTTTCTTATTCCCATTTCTCTATCATTTGTCCAGGGCGAAGCATATAAGAGCATGGCCGCGTGTCCGTTGTACCAGAGATAAACAAGCTAAGACAATCTGGACATCTTTCCTATCTGAAGATGAATTACATGACAAAGCTATGGAAAAGGTCAAGGTTTGCACTACTTTATCATAAAAATCAATTTGATCCATCTATTTCACCTTCTCACATTCAACATTTGCTGTCAAGGAGAGCATAGATGCTGAAGCTGCAAGTTGCTACGGGATTTGTTCACACAGAAGGGAACAGCACTCAATCTGAATTTTCTTGAGGACTTGGAATTTGATTGGGGGAAGGTTGCTGTACCAACTAATATTAAATTCAAACGAGCCCTGGAGGAGCTTGCCTCTGCTGTCGAGCTAGTTAGTCAAGACTATAAGCTGCGCTCGTCAGCTTATTTTGCACTTTTTATTTGACCACGTGATGATTGTAAGCCATTTCACAGCGAGAGAAAGCCTGATGTGGTAACTGAGAATCGAGTTACCAACTCATTTGAAAACTGTAAGTCTCAGTGGGGAGTTTCTGTACTTTCATGGAAATAATCAACCACCTAAATTCCATCTACTTTCCGCATCACATACCAAACTGGACACTCTTTTAATGGTTACTTAGAACGGTATTTCTGGCTCTTTTGACAGCTTAAAGATCAGAACGAAGTTCTCGAGGCGATGCTGGTAGTTGCGACGAAGATGATTTCATCTCCAGGCAAGACAAGAGGAAATTTCGGCTTTATGCGCCTAGTGTTGGAGTCTCTAAACCCCTCCATCGCTTGGGTTGCGTCATTGCCACTGGTCCAGCCGTTGACAGACAGCTACGTCCTTATTCCAGGTTGCTGGTTTACACAGTGAAAAGGTTTCATATAACTACTACCACATCAGAACTCCCAATTTTTTAAGTCATCACTATCAATTCTCTCCACAACTCGTTTTGATGCGATTGCGTGAATGTTGGGGACTGGGGAACAAGAAAAAGACGTGTCAGGCATTAGTCTCATGCGGCTGTGCCACGTGGCTTGATTAAGTGCGAGCTTCGCGTGTTATCAAGCCAGAAAAGGTGTGAAGCTTGAGCTCTGGGTAGTTTAGGGATGCAAGTTTCAAAAAACAATAACTATTTTCGGACGTGGCATCCTTTTGTGAACTTAAAAATTACATTTTAAGGTACTCTGAAATTAAAGAATAGAGTCAATGAAAATGTAAGAAAACAAAAATACTGAAAGTGAAATATTAAAAGAAGATGATCAAAGTTCCATTAATAGTAAAGCTTCACAGTGCGATGTTTGAATTCGTAACGTGGGAATACGAAAATAAAAGCATGAGATGCAAGCAAAGAGTGCGATCGGTATTTTTCAATCTCCAAGGTCGAATCCTTCTGAGGCACTCAGCTGATCTGGGCAGTATCGAAAGAACGAACCTCGCTCTAGGGACTTGTCAAGAGCGATTAGCCATTGAACTTGAACAAAAGCTATTCTTAATCCCTCATCTGCTTACATACATAGATGAAAGTACCCTGCACATCACTTGAGAAACCTATTGCATTTCTCCACATTATTGGACACCTCTTAATACAAAAGAATCACAACAAACAGTAACCACTACTCTGCAGCAACTCTGCAAAAACACTATTGAGTGTAGAATCTGGAGATAAATCAGACCTCTCGAATCAGAAATGCCCATTGAGTACAAAAAAGAAGTGTTGCATTTTCATGTGCGAGAATGAACACTTTCATTTAAGAGGCCGCTGCCGAAAACATCACAGTTCAGCTTTTGTAAATTCACTTGGCAAGGTATATAGCCAGAAAGAATATAGCAAGGTCTTTGGTATCATATGTACATCACAACTGTATAACCGTCACACTTCTAAGGCTCTAGTAAAATGAATGGACCGTAAAATTTTACCCATATGCACAATCGTAGCAGCCCACAATGTTGTCCTGTTCAGCGAATTGGAGTTTACGAGGCCTCAATGTGGCAAAGTTCTCCACTCTCAGCTCATAGTGATACTGATATAGTCCTGGAGGATATGACCGCTGACTACAGTGCCCACGGCACTTGTTGACGATATGTTCCCTGATGCAATCACTCGAAGGCCTTGATCAGGAATGATAGAAACAACTTCCACAGGAGGCCTACGTGTGCCAATAACAATGATATTGCCAATATGAACTCCTTGAAGAAAAGATTCAGCATGCTTAACATCTCTTCCGCTGACGTAGGAACAGGCAGGAAATTTCACTTTGAAATGTCAGATGGTGCACGTCAAATATTTCATATTGATGTGGAAAGGACTTCAATCCCTGGAGTTATTAGAAGGCAAGGATTAGAAGTAGAAATCACAACAAAATGATGTCCCACTGTACCCATACTGATACCAGCATTATTGTGAGACCGAGTTGTGCATAATGGCGAGGATGAAGGAATGCCTTCCGAGTGGTCAGCCTTGGCGGGCAAACAAAGCCTCACTGCACTCAGGTGTGTCTGGATTAGCCAACCATCGCCTGCAAGGCTAGAGGCCGAAGTACAGACATCAGGCTGGAAACCGACTGCACTAGTCACATCTGTAAAGCTTAGTCAAACAGATAATACCCTTGTTTCTTCACAAATGATAGTACATGGGAAGAATGATAAGAGGCTGTCACTTTCATTTTCGTCGTCCAAATACCAGTTATGCCTTGATAAATTGGAAGCAGTTTCAACAGCTTCTCAACATTGATGCCACTTCAAATAATTCTGAGTGATCCTTGGGGCGCCACTCCACAACAAACATATAATCTTGTTTTTCATCATGAAAATCTGCTAGTGACGTCCAAGATAGGACAGTTACTCTGGATAGCATTTTGTACATGTTAGCTTTCCATTTTCATATTTCAGGATCTTCCTATTTCTCATCTCTTATCTCAACAATTGCAGCCAAGGATGCCACCTTCTACCCACAGAAGAGCCTTGCATGGTAGATCTCTATATAGACATTCAGATAAATTAAGACCATTCAAATCAGAAGAAACTTCAAATTCTCCTGTATCTACACAAATGATCATCCTCTAATTTCAGGAGTTTCCAGGTTCCCAACTCTCTGAGCAGACATATCTGGAGCTTGATTTAGCATTGCAGTCGCCGTCATCTATACAAATGGGATCATGATCCCTCAGCTTCAATAAAGCACACACAGCATTGTCTGACCCTTCATCATCCATGCTGAAGTCATGTACACTACAGGTTTCTTCCACCGCATCAATCTTTTCCACTGGAGGAGGTAAAGAATTCAAACTTGTCCTATAAACACAACGGGGATTGCAAGCATCTTGAAGATCCATTAAGAGAACATCACCAGGCCTCGTCAAAAAGGCAAATCCATGAAGATGAGGAAGTTCAATGAGGTTATGTGCTAACAGTCCAGCTTCAACGTTCTGAAAAATATAATGCAAGTGGTGCTCTTTAATATTCCATCCGAATAACAACAGCTCATTCAGACTTGCACCCCTCCTGCAGAACTGATAAAACCAGTTTATCATGGTGTTAAAGCACCAAAACAAATACTAAACTAGAATAGGAAGTAAAATTCATCTAGTAGTTGTGTGAACATCTAAATATATGTGTACACAAGTTTCCTAGTAGGACATAATACTCATAATACATACCTATTCAGATGAATGGCTAATACAGTATCATGCTCCTTACTTGGTTGATTTGGTAGAAAACACATGCTCCATAGAGTTCCACGTATATCGGGCTTCGGGAAACTTTTACCAGCAAATAAGTCTCCAGTTTCAGAGGGATAAAAAATCCTCTCAAATTGCAGCACAGGGAAATTAATTGGGCACTGAGAACATCGATAAGAAAAAAAATCTCACTGTCTGCATATTCAGTTAAATATACAAAGAAATTTAGTCTTGCATCAAACCTGATCAATGTTATAGCTTCCAACAGAAACTGAAACAGAGAAGAGAGCAAATCGGTCCTCATATGCGCGAACAGCTACAAAACCACCTCTGGACGAAGAAAAGCATAGAGGAGTAAGATTTTGACATAGTTCTCAATCTTAAAGGTTACTTAAGTTGACTTTGAAGCACGTGTCAGTACACGAGGTCTAGAAGGAGAAAAGAGATATGACAAAAAGAGTGGATAGTGAACATGAAGGAGATGATGGCTATGAAGGTATTTCTTCAACAAAGTATCATGTCCAGGCCACACCTATTCCTAAATCGTCAGTTCTGATCCCCTTGATAATTATTTGCTGTATGGATCCCATATTGTGTGAAGCAGCATAGAATTTTCTACTGCTTTGTATATGACCACGCCAAAGACATTCCTTTGTTTATCAAATAGAGAATGACATTAAAACCTATAGATGCCATATCCCCAGCACGTAACCTGTTTCTCAAAGCTAGCTCCCGTATGCCTCATGATGAATTTGGAGAGGATGCAACAAAAGACATTAAAGGATCTGAGACCCAAATACTTTGGTTCGTAGATATGATTCTTGATATAATCCATATGGTAGTTTTGAAACGCCAGAGACTACTTTCTCATGATCTGAAGTAGAAAAGTTATAGCTGTAGTTGGTGCAACTGCAAAGAACTTTAATGATTTTCATTGAGTGATTGCAGAAAGATCGCATCCTAACAACACAGTCACTAATGTTCATATAACTAAGAATTTCTTAGTCATTTCCAAAATGCCAATCGCATATTTTACTTCCAATTGTCCTACTTATTCCTCATACATATACTCATCTTCAAGAGACACAAACTTATGCTTCAATAATTATTCTACGCATAAAACTCAATCATTGCTAATTATGGAGTAATTTGCTCCAGAAAAAGACAAAGAAGCCTATCAATTCTATGGACATGCAAAATAAATACGACTTGAGCACAAACAAAGACAAATCACACTTGCAAACTGGAATCAACAGATTTAATTGTGTTTTTTTAATCTCATAACTCCACATGTAACTTACGCTGAATCAACAGCTAACTACACATGTAACTTACACTTGCGAACTGGAATCAACCCAATTCCGTATACAAAGGTACGGATGCAATAACTCAGCGGGATGATTTGCCAGCAAAAACTCTAAACACTCATTTTCCTTCACGTCGCTTGACTTCTCGTAAGCCTTAACCACATCATCTACGAAGGCCTTGGGATTTGTGAAGGCTTTATTTAAAGGGCTTAAGGCCCTGTCCGCCCAAGTTGGGCCCAGAAAGCCCGGCCCACGGGAATACGGCCCGTGGAAAGGAAGAGGTATAAAAGGGAGGAGAGAGAGAGAGAAAATCTACCGTTGGAAAATAACGTACGTATTTTTCTCTCTCAACGCTCTCCCTCCCTTACGTTGTTCCTCAAAGCAAACAGTGAAGCGCTTGAAGGATTTTTGCCTCCCCGGATCGAACAGGACCGGATTCTCTCCCTCTATTGGCGTCGGTGTTTAATCTGTGGCTAAAAGGTACGCTCGATATCCGTGGTGTGCTTTAGGATCGGTGATGCGTGTTGAATTCTTGGGCTTGTCTTCCACTTGAATTTAGGGATTCGATTCGGTGTCGAATCCGGTTTTTCGGGGATCAGTCATTCCCAACATTGGTATCAGAGCCTTAGTTCACGTTTTTCCCGATCAATTTGATGTTTTTTGTTTGAAATTTCGCGAAGAAACTCTCGGCCGTACGGATTGGGACAAAAATCCCGACACCCGAGCATTCTTCGGCTTTTTTACTGAGTTTTCGTATGTCGAAACTGTTTTCTGATTGCATAGGAAGAAGCGCGACGTCGAGACGAGTCCGGCGATGTGCCGAACGCCGCCGGGTGCCGCCGCACGCGCCCACACACGCGGCCGGAAGGCGCTGCGCGTGGGCGCGACGCGCCCGGAAGCGTTCGATCGCCAGGCGCGTGCGGCACACGCGCCGGTCGGCGAATCGGCGCGTGCTCGCCGCCGGCCGGCGAACCGACACGCGCCGGTCCACGGACCGACGCGTGCTGACGTCATCATGACGTCACCCAACGGTCAGTAACCGCTGGGCTGACGTCATCGATGACGTCAGCGATAACGTCGGTTGGCCGGGGGGCGACCCGACCCGCGAACCGACCCGACCCGACCCGTTGGCGATGGCACGCGCGTGGCACGTGCCGCTGACGTCTACGTGACGTCAGCCCGCGCACGCGCGCGGCACGTGCGAGCGGTCCGCCGAGAGGTCCGACCGGTCTGTCTGGTTCGATCGGTCCGTCCGGTCCGATCGGTCCGTCCGGTCCGACCGGTCCGACCGGTCCGTCCGGTCCGACCGGTCCGACGACCGACGACCGTTGACCGTTGACAACCGTTGACCGTTGACCGCCGTTGACCGTTGACCGTTGACCCGGAAAAAAAAAAAAAAGAAAAAAAAAAAGGAAAAGAATGTGTTTCTTTTTCAATTAAGTCTATGTGGATTATATGTAATCCCTTATTTGTTCTGCATTTGTTGCAGGAACAATGCCTCCCCTGAGGTTGCGCACACCTATTCGCGCAGTGACCGATGAACAAAAGGATAGGCTGTCTAAGTTGATAGCTGAGCTGACTAATCATCGATGGGAGAGAGGTGACTTAATTGATCATGTCCTTGAAGTCAACGGGAAAATTCAACAGGTCATATGGAATGGTCGTCCTATGTCACAGTCAGAGATGGTGCGATTTTTCATAAGCACTCTTCCACCTGAATGGCAAGATGTGTTGAATCGCATATGGGATGTCAACGGAGCTGCTTCCTATAAGAAAATTGTGATAGATTTTGTAAATGAATATTACTGTATTGTTTCAAGGGAAAAGATCAAGAAATTGAACAAAAGAGGATCTTTCCCAGTTCGTGTGCTGACTATGTGTTAGTTGTATTGGCTGATGTATGTTAAGTGTGCTTTGTGGACATATTATGTACTGTTTGACTACCTGATAGTTGTTGAAGTAGCAACCAATGTATTGATTGTATTATAAGATGAAAGCATTGTTGTATTATTTGATATCTATTATCTTGCTTTCTGTTACTGCTGGTTGCTGTGGGTAATTAGCTATGGGTAGTTTTAGAAGTTTGTGTATCTTCTTAGAATTGATTTTGCATAAGACAATTATATTGATGATAGTTTTAAGTTAGGATTTTAGAGGATGATTGGAAACATAGTGACCTTTTGATTCTAGAACCTTACTTAAAATTATTCATTAATATGATGGGTCTATGCAAATAGGGATGTATAAATGATAGGCATTAATAATTCGTGCATATTTGTCTGATTTGTTCAGATCAATGGCTTCAGCCACAAAGAGCATAGTTGCTGAGCTGAACAAAGGTGAAAAGCTCAATGGAGACAACTATGAAGTTTGGCAAATGAAAATCCAGTATGTGCTGGAAGAGCAAGAAGCACTTGAGGCTCTTGTCATGACCATGGTTGAACCTGAAGATGGAACCACTGAGCAGCACAAGAAGGACAAAGAAGCTTTTTCTGTGTGGAAAAGAATGAACTCTCTAGCTCGCATCACGTTGTTGAGCAGCATGGAAAATGATGTCATGCGAGAGTTTCGGCGTTTTGACAATGCCAAAGAAATGTGGGAGGCATTGGAAGCTAGATTTGGTCACACTTCGGTGACTAGACTGAGGCAGCTCACTATCAGGTTTGACTCCTATAAGAAGCCTCATGGTCAGACCATGAAGCAACATCTTAGAAAGATGTCAAACATGATAACTGAGCTGAGAGACGCTGGCCATGTCCTCACAGATGAGCAGCAAGTGCAAGCAGTGATTCGTTCCTTGCCTCAGAGTTGGGAGCATATGAAGGTGCACCTGACTCACAATGAAAACATCAAAACCTTTGAGGATGCAATGCGTCATCTTGAGCTGGAAGAGGACCGCCTGTTGGCGGCTAAGCCGGATGCTGAACTTTATCATGCTAGTTCTAGCTCAAATGGAGCTTCGAGCTCCAAGCGCAAGCGCCCTAGCTGGTTTGATAAGGGGAAAGGCAAGGAAGAAGCTGGTCCTTCAGGGAAGAAACCCAAGTTTAACCAACATAATAGAGGAAAGCGTCCTCACATGAAGAAGTTAGCAAGGGTGAAATGCTACAACTGTGACAAAAAGGGTCACTATGCTCGCGACTGTCGTGAGCCAAAGAAGGTATGCACCCCTTGTACTTTTCAGAACTTTGCTTATGTGTCGAGTTCTGTGTTTCTAACTGAGTCTAATCCTTTGTGGACTGTGGATTCAGGAGCGACGGACCATGTAGCGAAGGATAGAGGATCCTTCGTGGAATTCCGACGAGTACCAACTGGAACTAAGTGGATCTATGTGGGAAACAACTCCAGAGCTGAAGTGAAAGGAATTGGCACATGCCAACTGAATATGCGTGGTGGACGCACCTTGTTTCTTCATGATGTATTGTATGCTCCGGAGATTCGTCGGAATTTAGTGTCTGTATTGATGTTGGTTAAATTAGGTTTTACTGTGAACTTCTGTAGTAGAGGTGTGAATTTGTTTTTGGAGACAAATTACTATGGTTATGGCTATTTTCTGGATGGTTTTATTGTATTGGATATTGAGTATATTAATGCAAATGTTTGTTATTCCCTTATCACATCTTCTAATACTTATGATAATGATGTGAATGTGTGGCATGCTAGACTTGGTCACATTGGCCAACAGCGTATGAATAGACTAGCCAAAGAGGGCTTGTTGGGTAACATTGAAAAAGTCGATTTGCCCATATGTAAGCATTGCCTAGAAGGAAAAACAACACGGAAACCATTTGGAAAAGGGAAAAGAGCTGAATTTCCTTTGCATTTAATCCATTCTGATGTCTGTGGTCCAATGAATGTGAGAGAAAGGCATGGGGCTGTTTATTTCATCACCTTTATTGATGATTATACTCGATTCGGATATGTCTATTTGATTTCTCATAAATCTGAAGCGATAAGTTGTTTCAAAAGGTTCATGAACCTGGTGGAAAATCAATTAGACAGGAAAATAAAAGCATTGAGATCCGATCGAGGTCGATAATATTTATCTGATGAGTTCAGAAAATTATGTGATGAAAAAGGAATAGAAAGACAGTTATCTATTCCATATACTCCTCAACAAAATGGTGTTGCAGAGAGAAGAAACAGAACCCTACTGGAAATGGTTAGGTCTATGATGGCGCATGCTAACTTACCTATCACCTTTTGGAGTGATGCATTGTTAACTGCTGCCTATATACTTAACCGGGTGCCTTCCAAATCAGTTACTTCCACTCCATATGAGTTATGGACAGGTAGAAAACCGGACTTAAGTTTTCTTAAGCCATGGGGTTGTGCTGCCTACACACATGAGTCCTCTCACAAATTTGGGAAATTAGGTCCCAGAGGAAAGAAGAGTATTTTCATAAGATACTCAGAACACTCAAAAGAGTATGTGTTCATTGGTGAGCAGGAAAGTGGGAGTGTAACTGAATATGAATCACGAGATGTCACATTCTTAGAGGATGAGTTTCCTAAGAAGGGCGAAATAGGGGTAGATCACTCCCTATTTGAGACTTTGGATAAAGATAATGATATTGGTGGAGTTTATCCAAGTGGGAGCGTAATAGGGAATGATGTGCAAAGTGTACAATCTCCCGTAAGGCGAACAAGTCGCCAAAGTATTCCCCGTCGACGTTTTGACATTGAAGGGGAAACTTTTATGGTTGCTCCACAAGATGAGGATGAGCCAAGAAATATCAATGAGGCTCTGAAGTGCCCTAGTAAAGAAAAATGGATTCGTGCAATGGAAGAGGAAATGGAGTCAATGGAATCAAACCAAGTCTGGGAACTGGTTGATCTTCCAAAGGGACGCAGAGCTATTGGGAACAAATGGGTTCTCAAAATAAAGCGAAAAGCTGATGGCTCAATAGAAAGGCATAAGGCTCGCCTTGTGGCGAAGGGGTATAATCAACAGAAAGGAATTTATTATGAAGATACGTTTTCTCCTGTAGTGAGATTTACCTCGATTCGCATTATTCTGGCAATAGTAGCTAGTCTGGATCTTGAGTTACATCAAATGGATGTAAAGACTGCTTTCCTCAATGGAGAATTAGAGGAAGAAATATATATGGAACAACCTGATGGTTTCATAGTGAAAGGCCAAGAAGAAAAGGTATGTCGACTTTTGAGGTCGATATATGGCCTTAAGCAGTCATCAAGACAATGGTATATACGTTTTCATAATGCCATAGTGGCATATGATTTTACAATGATTGATGAGGATCATTGTGTATATATCAAAAGATCCAAGGATCAATTTGTGATCATATCATTATATGTTGATGATATACTGATTGCCGGAAGCAATATGGAGTTGGTTAATACTGTCAAGAGATGGTTGTCTTCTAACTTTGAGATGAAGGATATGGGTGAGGCTGCATACATTCTTGGAGTTAAGATTTCGAGAGATCGTTCGAAGAGATCGTTGTCTCTTTCGCAAGAAACCTATATAAATAAGGTTCTTGAACGATTTCATATGCAAGACTGTAAACCCATAGACACTCCTATTGCAAAAGGTGAAGGATTGAGTCATAGACTGTGTCCAGGGACTCCACAAGAGAAGGAACAGATGAAACATGTTCCTTATGCTAGTGCTGTTGGAAGCTTGATGTACGCTATGATGTGTACAAGACCCGACATATGTTTTGCGGTTGGAATGGTGAGTAGATACCAATCCAACCCGGGTCCAGCACACTGGAAAGCCGTGAAAAGAATACTGAGGTATCTGAAGGGAACTGCTGATTTCAAGTTGAATTATCAAGGAAAAGATCTGCGACTTGAAGGCTACTCAGATGCTGATTGGGGAGGAGATTTAGATGAAAGAAAATCTACCTCAGGTTTTGCTTTCTTACTGAACAATGGCGCCATATCATGGAGCAGTAAGAAGCAAACGTGCATAGCCTTGTCTACGATGGAAGCTGAGTTCGTGGCGTTATCAGCAGCAGTACAAGAAGGAGTTTGGCTTAAGAGATTTTTGGATCATTTAGGTGTTATTGAGAAAGCTGCAAATCCATTGTTGGTTAATTGTGATAGCCAAGCAGCTATAGCGTACACCAAAGATCCAAAGTATCATGGCAAGACCAAACATATAGATACCAAGTATAACTTTGTAAAAGATATGGTTGCACGAAAGGATGTGAACTTGCAGTACATATCTACGCATAGAATGGTAGCAGATCCAATGACAAAGCCAATACCTAGAGATGTGTTTTGTGGTCATGTAAAATCTCTAGGATTGCATAGAGTCTGATGTACTGGATTGTAATTTCCCTGAGTTGTTCACATTTATGAAATTTCGTTTTTCATTGATTAATGCCTATGAATCTTTGTGTGATCTTTATGCATCCTAATGCTCAGTGCATTATTTTAAGTTGAGGAAGTATGTCGGACAGATAAGAGATTAGCCCACTCACACGGGTAATCGCCTCTATTTACTGTGTGATAAATAGAGATGAGACTGTATTTAAGCTTATTATCTAGGTGATAATCGAGAGCTCAGGCTTAAAATACACATGTCGCCTTAACTAAGTGTTAAGATGAGGACATAATACTTATGATGTCCGAAAGTAAAATACCCTACATATTTTACTTTATCTGTCTAAGATGCCAGATGTGAGTTCTGATGAATTTTGTGAATGAGTAGATACGTGAACTCAAGTTAGACATTGGGTATGTCTGAACTATCATCTGTACGGTATTGAAAGGTGTAGACATACGCTCCATGGGAAAGGAGTTAATACCGTAATACGTATTTCATACTACGTATGCATGAGACGACCAAAAAGAGTGGCAAAAGTTTGATCTCAACTTTTATGTCGTGTGAAGACTCTTGAGGAAATGAGTTCCTCAATTCTTAGTCCCCTCAGGACTCTTACTTATTCTCAAGATTTCTATTTAGTGTTTGCTATCTTAGGGTGTTGCCAATGGTCATGAGTTTGATTCGATCTAATGGGACATTTCTAGAAAAGCAAGCTGAACTGAAATTGAGAGTTTGAAGGAAAGAGGAAGATCGATTTTGGAGAATCACATTGTGGTTTTGTATTCACTGGTCGACCAATTATGACTGTCTTTGTGATGATTATAATTGTGAATACAATATATATCATTGTTTAAAAAGAGATCAAAAGAGAGATATAAATGTGATTGATCGATCTAGGGTACTGCATACTAAATCTACTCGGAGTGTGACGCCTATTATGAGCTGCTATATATTCCTAACAGATGTATAGCAACGAGCTCTCAAAGTATGCTGGTCGCACGGATTATTCACCAGTATGAATGTTGAAGAGAGGTAAAGAGAATCCTGTTCGGCCCACCTTGTGCGAGTGGGAGATGAAGGCTTTATTTAAAGGGCTTAAGGCCCTGTCCGCCCAAGTTGGGCCCAGAAAGCCCGGCCCACGGGAATACGGCCCGTGGAAAGGAAGAGGTATAAAAGGGAGGAGAGAGAGAGAGAAAATCTACCGTTGGAAAATAACGTACGTATTTTTCTCTCTCAACGCTCTCCCTCCCTTACGTTGTTCCTCAAAGCAAACAGTGAAGCGCTTGAAGGATTTTTGCCTCCCCGGATCGAACAGGACCGGATTCTCTCCCTCTATTGGCGTCGGTGTTTAATCTGTGGCTAAAAGGTACGCTCGATATCCGTGGTGTGCTTTAGGATCGGTGATGCGTGTTGAATTCTTGGGCTTGTCTTCCGCTTGAATTTAGGGGTTCGATTCGGTGTCGAATCCGGTTTTTCGGGGATCAGTCATTCCCAACAATTTGCCCTGAGAATCTTGCACAAGCCATTGAAATAAGTACACAATTCAACCGTCCTATCGCCACTTTTCAGCTCGAAAAGAAAAGGCATCAGCAACCGGAAGAAATCGTCCTGAGGCTCAAACCTGCATTGATACACTGGTCTCTTGACATAGATTATATCGGGCCTCATCCAAGCAGCACATTGGGTAATCAACTTCCAAGCCTTATTCCAGAGCCTACCCATCAAGTTCCACTTATCCAATCTCTGTTTCCCGGCTTCCAAAACTACCTCCGCCACCAAAGTCCACTGTTGCCATGGCGATTCCCTAAGCCTCCACTTCGGGTGTCTCACGAACACCCGAAAGTACCTAAACCCCACAGTCTTAACCATTTCCTTCAACCTCTTGCCAAAATCCGCCGTCATGTCAAACTGCTCAATCTTCTCCCACTCCTCATGATCTCGGACCTCGCCAATCATGGTCACGCACTCGTCAGAAAACCTGCCCCGTATTGGGTTGCCCACCACGACCCCTCTCCAAGAATACGGCCCGAATTCGCCATACTTGTACCAATCGTGAGGGAGCCGCATATTGGGGTCGTCCTTCTCCATGAACCTGACCATCCTATCATATCCCAGGCATCATTTGCAGCTCTTCCTCGGAGAAGTTGTTGGCGTAGTTCTTGCTAGGGTTCTTGAGGCGGTAGAAGAGCGACTCGGCGAGCTTCCAGCTCTTCCTCCGGGCGTTCCGCTTCGCCTCTCGCCGCATCTCGGACCCGCCCTCGATGTGATCCGGCGACGGGCCTCCGCCCTTCTTCTTGCTCCTGCCGGCAAATGCTCGGGCATCGTGGCAAGGAGTGTCACTCGGGCAAGAAAACAGGGGCAAGCAGAGACAGAGGGGTCTCTGTAACCGGGGCTCTGGTTTGAGAAACAGGGTCTTCTTGGAGATGGGTTTGGAGCAGGGAAGGTGAAGGGGGAGGTGACAGGGGGTGTAGGGTTCTAGAGGAGGAGAGACTCAACAGGTCCTGGTTCAGCATTTGGAGCAGAGCAATGCGCAGGGGCAAAACAGAGTCCTTGGGAGTCATCGCAACCTTTACCGACCTCAGGATGACAAAAGAAGAGCTTTTCTCCCTTTTTCCTTTCCCTACTTGAATTCGACTCTATTAGAAATTTGACCTGATATCATCATAATGCACCCACAATATCCGAATTCAATAAGCTGGAGGTTTATATGATTTTAATTACCTTTATCTATTTTTATAACTATCAAGTATTTGTGAAATAAAAAATAATGGAACTTCTATTAGTTTCTTTTACCGAATTCAATATTGATAAGTGCATATGTTAGGGGTTTTTTGAATTTTTAAAATTGTACTGTTTTAATTTTGATTGATCAAAAGGGAATCCGAGGATATATGCCTATCACTATTTCTAATGAATTTTTGGAATTTAAAATACTCCTCTTTTTTTTCATTTCCAACATTAGATTGGGAGAGAAGGTGTGTTAGTGTATTTAAAAGTAAAAGGGAAATTGAAAATTGCCTTGTCAAGTCCTCTTTCCCTCCGTCTTTCGTCGCTATAAAAAGGGAAGGAGCTTCCCTTCGCTCGGACTCGGAACCAATTCGCATTCCAACGTTCATATTCTCTCATCCTCAGGAACAAAGTTAGCCGAGGCTGGTGAGACTTAGGGTGTGCAAAAGGAACTGTCCGGACTGGACCAAACCGGTCGATTTTGGGTGATTTCCATGGTCAGCAGTCCGGTTCCCGATTCCTAGTCTTGGAACCGGTGGCCTAGGTTGCACCAACACGCGACACGCAACATGACACGCCACGTCATTTCTCAAAAATAGAAAATTTCAACACGTTCCAACACGTTATTTATAAATAAATTTTTTAATATATAAATGCATAAATATCTAAATAATAATAATAAAAAGAGCCTAGAATTAATCTATACTTAAAATATTAATCCTACATTTGTTAATATCATTCATTATTTTAATTTGACAAATTCAATTACATTTCATTGTAATAATCCATAAAACTTGGAGGAAAAAACAAGTAATCCATGTTCCATTATTAAATTTAAAAGAAAATAAAATAAAAAAAGGTTCAAAGGTGGAATCGGACCGAACTGGGAACCGATCACCCCCAGTGAGAATGACCCTTGTCTGAACCTACCAACCTTTGTCGACCATTGCCAAGGTCCGACAATGGCTGACGGAAAAAGAAAAAGGAGGAAAAAAGAGAAAATAAAATAAAAAGGATTATGAAAATTTGTTCTAGTGTTTCTCATACCACGTGAGACAAATGGCATCCATATCAACACTTTCCAATTAAAATTAATTAAATTGATTTAATTGATAAAAAAAATGAGAGAATTTATGATTTAATTGGTAAAATTGAAAAAAAAAATTATGACGAAATTGACAAAAGTGCAACAAGTTTAAGACATCTTAGACAATATTCTCCAACTCCGTGCATATGTTACATGATTGTCCTCACTAATCTTTCATGCTAGAATAAATGCAGGCTCTGACCTTAAAGAATGCAGACAACTATTCACTGTAGGAGATCCGCAGCACAACGGGTACTTGATCCGTAGTTCATATTGCCCACGACAGGGTGGAATACTTTCGTCTGCAAAATGCGGAATTCCAGAAGAATATGGGAACCAAGTTTCGAAGTCAAATTGACTGCAATCCGCGAGCAATTTAAAGAAAGACGTGCCGATTCGACGCAAAAGCATCGATCCGTCTTCTTCAAAGACTCCTGATTAATCTAAAAGTACTTCCTTTTGGTTATGCTAACTGTTTTTCTCATCAAAGTTCACTCTCTTAGATTGGAAATTCATCACTTCACATTTTCTGCATCTTTGCAGAGGAATGATGGGCGATTTTATTCAGTTGAAGCTATGGAAGATCAGCGGTGATTGGTAGATATTTGGCGTTTTTTGGAAGTTGGACAAGGATGATTACTAAAAATGCTTAAGTTCATGGACGAAATTTGAAAGCAGATCACGACAATAATGGTCCTAACTCTTTCAACGGAATATGACAAGATCCGTAAATAATTCTCTGGCGACAAACATGGGAAAATATCGAGCAGAAGTTGTATGAAAATGAAACTTTAGATGTACTCGCGTAAGGCCAGAAAATTATGATCAGATTGCTTGTCTTTTTTTTTTTTTTTTCCTTTTGTACTCGATGAAATCGCATGTAACTTACCATATTGCAAACTCCGTCAATTAATGGTATTTAAATTATCCTCTGTGGCCAAAAGAGAGTGGAAGGGCATCATTCCTCGGTGGATTTTTTTTTTTTATTCTCCCTCTTGCTAGTGAATGTTTATTTTTTTATATCAATGGATCATTTCGACCTCTTTAAGTACTTGACTAATCTCTATCGAGTGTGGCCATCTTCCTGACCCACCTACACTAGATAAGTATTAGAGACACATGTTTGTGCTTTTGGGAGTGGCCCAAAGAGAAAGGCAAGTATGGTTATTTGAACCGAGACTTTGAGCAAGGAGGACGAATACATTTAACATTTGGTCATTTAGTCAATGTCATCTACATATATACATGCACAGACATAGGTTTATATGGTAATAATTTATCCATCATTAATGTACAACGCTATAAATAATTTAAGAATGTATATTAAATTGAAATATTAAATGAGGTTAAGCATTAGTATCAAATATGCACATGTATGAGTTCATTTAGAGTGAACCATACTCTATAGTATATCAAATCAAATATTTAACTTTGGGTACTTTTACCATATGGGAAAAATTGTCCAAATAGTCATAAATTTGTTGTACTTTGGTCATTCAATCCTAAATTTTTAAATTTCACTAATTGAGTCCTAAACATTTTGATAATTTGCCAATTGAATATATCTAATCAATTTTGATCTAAAATCACTGACATGGACAACAGTCATCTTATATAGTATTGTTTGTGCTAATGTATACAATTTTTGAAATGTTTTAATTTTTTTTTTGTCCTAGGCCAACATCGATTATCAATGACCCTTACTGGTTGTGATGACCTTGGGCAAGGCAGCTCTTGTTGACCCTTGCTACACAGAAAAAAAAATTTGTCAATGTCAATGTTAATAGGGCCACATAGAACAACCAACATTTATGTCAACATTTTCCAATCAAAATTGGCCAAATATACTAAGTTATTTATAATTAAATTGACCAAAGTGCAATAAATTTAGAATATTCTGAATTATTTTCCCTAGCATAAGTGTGCCAAGCGTTGCTGGTCATTATTGTTAGAACTTGTATTAATAGATCAACACATTCACACTTTGTTTTTATTTTTATTTTTTATAATAAAGTACAAACCTTGGACCAAAGCCAAGATAGGATTATTTACATTCGGCGACGGTAAAGAATCTAACCAATTCAGTGCATCTCCCCCACACAAACATCGTTCCCTAACCACTATGATTAGACCGATCTCATAAGGGATTATTGAATATTCACACCTCACCAAATAATATTGTGTTGGAATTTTCAAAATCAAACTATACTTTTATCTAACAACTCAAAATTTTTAGAATTGTGGTCCGACAAAAAAATTTACGGTGTTAAACGGTGGAATCTATTAAGATATGTGCAATACTTTCCTTGTTATTCCCGCCGTTTTTGGCACCAAAAGTGGGGATTCTATCCAGGAGGGAAGAAAATCCGCCGAGACATGCCGTCATGTCGTCAGGACGTGCCGGACGGAGTCCATCTCCTCGTCTAATAAACTAGACCTCCCCATCGAGCATGTTAATTTATCAGTAGACCAACGAATCATTGGTTTCGCCGGCCAGCCGAAACCATATAATTTCTCTCTTTCGTGGAGGAATATATCCATGGCGTTGTTCATAGTTTTCCGTTCTATGGGGATCATCCCTTTCATGGATCTCCACCTTCCGTCCTCCCCCAAAAAGGCGTTGAGAGAGTTCAAATACGCGCTACTGCCGTTCCTCCTCCTCCTCCTTCTAATCTCTTCCTACGCCGGGCTCAACCACCTCAGCCCTTTCAAGCTGTACCCATCCCCGTCGCTGCTTCGTCCCAGCCTCCTCCCTCTGAGCGATTCCAAGCGGATCACGGCGGCGACGGGAGAGTGTGATTACTGGAGAGGGAGGTGGGTGAGGGACGACAGTAACGCTTTTAGGCACTACGACGAGAGCTGCCCGTTTCTCGACCCGGGGTTCCGATGCCACGAGAATGGGCGGGAAGATGATGATTATCTCAAGTGGCGCTGGCAACCTTATGGCTGCGATCTTCCCAGGTACACAGTTTGATTTTGCAGCAAGTCTATTTTCGTTAATTCAATTGTCAATGAGAGCATACTGCATTCATGTATCGTCACCCCTTTATTAAAAGTTCAACCGCAAATACAGAAAACATAATGGATAAGAAGGCAAGAAATCTGAGCATTATCTTTTTCTTATTTTACTTACTCTTTATTGAAGGACAGATAATGCTCCAGGATTTTGAGTGACATTACGTACTTAATTTGATATCTGGTTAGCTTAACGTATAGCAAATCTTGAGGATCCTAGTTAATCTCTATTTTCTTGTTTCCTAGTTTGAACATACAAGAGTTTGGTTTTAGGCGTTGAAGAAGGTTTTTCTAATTGTCTTGCAAACATGTTTAGCCTCTTGGTGGGGAGTTTTCTATTTTGAATTTCTGCGCTAATTGGCATCCCAACTGGTTGATCTTTGTAAGACAAAGACCGATAGAAGAGAACGGCGAGAGCGATCTAGCTGATGAAGATAATAGGTAGCGCGGGTTCTTTGGACAGCTATAAGTCTCGTAGTCGCCATGAAAGTGTTGAGAGATACAGTAGGCATGATCTGTTACCGCAGCTTCGTTCACTTGTATCCCAAAAGGTAGGAAATCTCTGTACGGAATGATTTAGCAAAAGCCGGCTAAAGATTTAGCAAAAAGAAAAAAAAAGCGGCTAAAGATTCGATTGTTCGAACTTGTGAACAGGTGGAAGACATGTGAACCCGTTTACAACACTCTTTATGTCCTCTTGAAAAAGACATGGATAAGGCTAAAGTGGAAGTATGTGCAAAAGAAAAAGAGCATATGTGAGATAGTCCACCCCAAAAACTTAAGCTGTTAGAACACTTATCATTGTCCTACAAAATCTCACATTATAATATATTGCAAATTTTTCATGCCTTAGACTTTGGCCAAAGTCTAGTCTATCGATGAGGGAGTTTAAAATTTTAGAACAACTGATAGTGATTTTACAACATTTCATAACATTTAGTATGACAAGCCTCTTTTAGTTTTGCAGCATTCAAACACTCTTTGGTCCGATCTCATTCAAGTTTTCTTTTTTCCCTATTCTTCTAATGTCACAGATTTAATGCAAGCAAGCTCTTAGAAAGTAGCCGAAACGGAAGAATAGTGTTCGCCGGCGACTCCCTGGGAAGAAATCAGTGGGAGTCCTTGGTCTGCATGCTTTCGCAAGCAGTCTCTGACCGGTCCACCATCTACGAAGCCAACGGGAACCCCCTAAACAAACACAAGGGCTACCTCTCAATCCGGTTCCATGAGTACAACCTGACCATTGAGTATTACCGGGTGCCATACCTGGTCATTACAGCCAAAGCCCCTCCGAACTCCCCAGCCCATGTCCGCAGGACGATCCGGGTTGACGAGCTGCATTGGTTCTCGAAGATGTGGGTTGGCGCGGATGTGATTGTGTTCAATGCCGGGCATTGGTGGAACCAAGACAAAACATCAAAGATGTATGAACCGTAGATAGATCGAATTTCCCGTTCTTTATAGTGAACTATATAGTTTGGTCCTTCAATTCTCTTCATCAAATGATGTTTTGATGTCTTCTTTTTCAGGGGATTCTACTTCGAGGAAAAAGGAGCTGTCAACGTGACTATGGATTTGACTGCAGCATTTAAGAGATCTCTTCAGACATGGAAGCTTTGGGCAAAACGGAATTTGGACTTTGAGACAAGTCACGTGTTCTTCCGAAGCTACTCCCCCGCGCACTACAGGTTATTATTCTCAGAAAGCACGAAGAAAACGCTTTTCCAAGTTGAAGAAGGATTTGAAAATTGCCTTAATAAATATATATATTTTTAACGATATGGTCATATAACTATATAATTTATAAAAGTTACATGTTTTATAATACACAAACAGTGCATATTCATCAACCAAACGGTACACATACGTCCTACCGATCATTACATTACTAAGGGACTCATTGTAAGCTACCCTTGTTCATTTTAAGGTTGTTACAACTTACTTATAACTAATAAAATAAAATATAGTAATTCAGAATTATTATGATTTATTTTCTTTATTCATGGAGCTAGTTGTTAGCTATTAATATGGTTTTTTTTAAGTAATCGAATTTTATAAGGGGATTTTATGTGAATCAATGAGTAAAATAGTGGAATTGATAATTTCATTAGTAGGGAATAGATTTTTGAAAGGATGAACACTAGCATAGAATTATTGTTACATCACAGGACTGTTTATTCCATCCATTTTTCTTATCCTATTATCCATCGATCCTTTTCATGAAATGACAAAAACTTTTGCCAATCTTTCTGGTCACGTTTTCTAAAACTTCGAAAGAAACATATCTCAAGATCTCTTTCTGTGTTAGATGATCGTCTGAAATTTCAGAAACTTTGTGTTTGAATTGCAGCCATGGCTCGTGGGATAAAGGAGGGCAGTGCAACATCAGCAGAGAACCACAGTCCGACTCCACAAGGCCACGTTCAGAGACCTTGTATAACCCACTGATCTATGAGGTGATCAAAGATATGGGAGGGAGAAACGCCAGCAAGCTCCACTTCCTGAACATTACGCACATGACAGAGTTTCGGAATGACGGCCATCCGTCCAGCCATCGGGAGCCCGGTACTCCTCCTACCGCTCCCCAGGATTGCAGCCATTGGTGCCTGCCGGGTGTGCCGGATACCTGGAATGAACTTCTCTACGCTCAGCTTGTATCGAGAAGATACGTATGCGAGTGAACTTAACAGAAAATAGAAGAGAGGTTATGCGATACATTGAAGGAGGAAGCGGTTTGTGCCGGTTTGCGGACATATTCGTTGTTGACTTGAGGTTTGCTTTGACGATCCCATCGAATTCGTTCGCTTCTGGAGGCTAATTCGATTTGTTCATTCTTTTCAATGCATTTTGAAAATCACAGCAAACGAGAATACAATATTCGTAAGGTGACATTGTTCTAGGCTGATATTTACGTTCGATGATAGATTTTTCTTTAGGAAGAAAAGTTTCGAGCAAATCGATTTTTTTTTTTTTTTTGGCCGGAAAATGAAGTACTTCATTAAGCTAACAAAATATGCAAGGGCCCAAAAACGTGCTTTAGTACATAAAATACTCTGAAGAGCTTGGGCTGGGAAAAAAACCCAGTTCAAGGGTAAGGATTTTTTTCTATGCGCTCTCGCAATTAGGGGTGTGCAAAATACCCGGGAACCTCCCGAACCGCCTGGAACTAGATCGGAACCGCCTGGAACAGGGGGTTCTTGAGGGAACCGGTCCGGTTCCCGGTTCCCATTTTTCGGAACCGGTGGGTACTGGTCCAATTCCCAGTTCCATGGGCAGATCCGCCTGCCCACCCACCTGGACCAGACCGGAACATTTTTAATATTAAAAAAAAAATTACTAAAAGAAACCCTAGATTAAATCTCATCTCCTCACTCCATTCGTCTTCAGTTCTCTCTCTCTCTCTCTCTCTCTCTCTCTCTCTTCCTTACTTCCTCCTAATCCTATCGCCAATTCGATTCCTCCCCGAGCATCGACGCCACCGCCATTACTCCTTCACCGCTACTGTTCGCCCCCTCGCGTCGGCCGCCACCCACCATAGTTGTTGCTCATCCGCCTCTACTGTCCACCCCCTCACTCTGAGCCCCCTCCGCCAGCAATCTAATGCCGTTGCAGCCCCTATAGCCACAACAACCGATGCCAGCAAATCTCAAACAGGTCGCTACGCCTTCGTCGCTGCCTACGACCACTTTCTCACCGTTAGTGCCTATGACTACTTCCCCCTTGTTGATGTCTGCCCCCTCACTCCACCCCCTCGCTCCAAAGATGTTGTGACTTCTATTGTTGCACCTCCGGAAGTCATGGAAATTGAGTCGACAATGGCAGATGCTGACGAAGATTACGACGTAGATTCATCATCGATGATGGATAGTGGAGAGATTCAAGGAGTCATTTGCAAATTCTCTACACCTAAACGTGATGTGAGGGGTTTGGAGAGTTAACTCCTAAGGGCGATTTGGATACTCAAGAGTTGACTGTGGAGGATGTGGATTTGGGGAGTCTACTCCAGAGCAAATGCAGCTTATTTCTTGTATAACATCTCCAGCTAGTCTCAAACAACAAGAATACTTGAGGCGGATATCAGCTGCTGGTGACATGCTTGCTGGAAGTAGAGGTACCCTATGAGTCATCTTGAGGGTTTTTTCGCCCACCGCACTTGGTTTTTTTTGTAGATTGGAACTTGGAATTTCAAAGCTCAAAACTTGGGAACCGAACCGGATCAGTGGTCTGGGAAACCAAAATTGTTTCGCGACTGTTCTATGTTGAAAACCCGACCATAGACCTCCTCCCCTCCTTCCCAACTCATAGACCCGACCGTTCAATTTTGAAAATCAAAATTATTTTGCGACAAGATCAGTTCCATGGATCCACTTAGGAACCAGACCAGACTAGCGGTCCAGTTCCTGGGTGGATCCATGCAACAAACGGGTGGATCCCGATTCCAATTTTTCGGAACCGGTCCTTAGCGGGCGGTTCCCGGTTCTAGGTCGGGAACCGCTCACCTGGACCATACACACCCCTACTCAGAATATAATCAGCTGCTAAATTGGCCTCTATGAAGCAATGGGCCACTTAGGCATTAGAAAAATAGAGTAACTTATCTTTGCACTTCATGATGACAGGGTGAACATCCCATGTGGACTGATCTGAACTGTTTAGTGCATTGACTAGGTCTGAACTATCTATCTCAAACATCACTTCCTCCTTTTGAAGAAAGAGAAACTAATTTAGGGCTTCAAAAAGAGCTTGAGCTTGTGCCATAAACGCCGAAGAAACCGTTACTGTTCACGCGGCTCCATCGAGCAAATTCCCAATGGAATCTCGACATATGCACGCCACAAAAACTTCCATTCTCCCAGGTTCGTAAGATCCGTCAATATTCATTTTAAATGTGCCATCTTTCGATGGAATCCAAGCTTTTGACGAGCTCATGGCTTCAACTTCAGATTTGCTCAACTTGGGGTTCCATCTTTTGAAGCTCTACAACTCTGCTAAGGTTATGTCCACAAGGTTGCTTGGGTCGAGTTGTTTACTTTCGAAGATAGCATGGTTACACGACTTCCAAATACGCCATAGAATCACGGTCACCATTTCCAAGTCTAGCAAGAGGTTTGAATTCTTTTTTATATCTCCAAACCAGATATCAAAAAAAAAAAAAAAATCAAACCTCTTGCCAGACCTGGAAATGGTGGCTATCATTCTATGGCATATTTGGAAGTCAAGTAACCATGCTATCTTCGGGAGTAAACAACTTGATCTGAGGAACCTTAAATTGATTGTTAGTAAACATAGTTGCAAAAATTGGAGGAGAATTGGTTGGACAAAAGTAGAAAATGTGTAGAAAGAAATTGGGGGAAGGGGGTAGTTATTGATATTGTCCTAAAAATAATGAAAATCTCCATAAGTGTGTGGGGGCTCAAAGTGGTTAAGCAATGAATCACCTTTAGTGTTTGGGATAGAGAAATGAATTGCCCCTTATCATTTCAGTCATCATACCTTTTGCAAGATAACTCTTTACCTTGTAGATATGGAACTTTTTACACTCATCTCACAAGTGTATAAGGGACTTTGTATAGGATAGGGCTTGTCTTTCATCATCATGATACGTCTCATTTAGCATTCTTAAGGATTGATGTCACTCCATTGAGTTATCTATCTTGACAAATCTCCACATAAAATTGGTGAGCTAAATCAATATGAAAGTTCTCTTTTCAAAAAGTCTAGCAACTTTTAGTGTGAAAAGTTTTTGTGACTTCAAAACAAACAATTTATCACACTCAAAACGTAGTTTTAAGCATTCATTCAAGGGATTGCTCCACAAAGGGATTGTCTCAGCAATGGATGTCCTCGGATTGTCTCTATCAATCAAAAGTGAAAATCCGCTTTTGCCCCTACACAAGAGAACGTGCATGAATAGGATACTATGCAACATCAAAATAAATTCAAATTGCACATCCATTTTGGCTCGGATTGAGATTTTATCCCAGTCAGGTCATTACCAAAATCTGCCATGCCCCCAATCTGTCATCTGATGCGCCCTTGTCAGATGCTTTCTCGTTAAGGCAAGAAAGTAATACTCCTCCTTGATCTTGTGATGTGAATCCTTCAGGTTAGATATTCTTCCATCTAGATATGTCACTAGCTTCTTCATGATGGCATCAAATTTGACTACCCCGAGAAAATGAGACAATTTAAAAGGTCTTTTTGGCTCTCTTCTTGGAGTTGCAATTTCTTATTAAAGATAGATCGCAGCATTATTGCTTGATGAGATAAGCTATTTTTGATCCATCATTTTAGCTCTCGATCATGAACGGATGGGCGGGCAGGATCGTTCCATAATCACCTAATTCAAATGAACGGGAACATGTAAGTATGAGGTAAAATAAAAAGTCAATCTATGACAATGATCTAATCAATTTTTCCATTTTTTTTTCATTTATTCATGAAAAGTTCGTACAAGAAGGGCATTTCCTAAAAATTTCCTAGACATGAATTGAAAACAAATTCTCCAAAGTTTTTTTATTTTCCAAATGATTCATTGCGTGACAATTTCCTCATTTCATTTCTAATTAGAAAATGAATTAAATCAATGATTGACCTAGATTGTCATGGACGGACCAAAAGTATGACAAAGTAAATCGCATGGTATAGGAATAGAAGACTTACTTTACCAAGGCAAATTGACGGCAATCACATAGACATGGGCATGATAAGTGGCTCGATTTCTAATCTATAAGGCTTATCAAGATGGAGCCACAAGGATGATCAGACTAGCCATGGGCGTGTGGACTATGTCGTACTCTGGCTTGGTCAAAGAGCCAACCTAGGTCTTGGGCATACAGACCAAGGTGGGTACTCTTGACACCATAAAAGAAATTTCGGGATTGAGATGGACGACTCGTACAGCGGGCATGCAGTTAGAGTGGTATCCATCACAATACCATCCTAGATGATTTTATGTGGCCCAAGTCCGACGGCAGGTTGTGTGTGCAAAAGTGTAGTGTAAATGCAAAGCATGCATGACAGTTTATATCAAGCAACACTTCATATATGAAAACAAACCATACATTCCTACACCTCCCTGCAAAACAAAGCAAACCATACATTCCTACACCTCCCTGCAAAACAAAGGTTAGCAAACACTTCCCCTTATACCTCCCATCCTACAAAAACATTTAACACCTTAAATGTTTGGGACGTACCTAAGATCCTCGCTACCAAACAAAAATAGTTTTTCAAATAAAAGAGAAAATTGGCCTAAGTCCACTGAGAGTATTAACTCAAGTCCCTAATGGAGTCGCGACCTAAATTTCGGGTGAACCACCTAGGGTTTGGCTAATGGATTGTTAAGCCTAAACTTAACTCAGGTTCTCCCAAACCCATACCAATTCGTGACTTAAGTTTAAGTTCTTAACATGCAATTGATTTTCAATTAGGAGTCGCCACTAATCTATTTTTGATGGATCGATTAGAAACCCAAGTAAAGTAATGGGAGATTTACTATGGCACCCCCGAACGGCCCTCGATTCACTAAGGTCGCTACAGTCCAATTGTCTTTCTCTTGACCTGATAATATATTACTCTAATACCAAAGAGGTATAATAAGTTTATAGTCTTGGGGGTTTATATCTTTTAGATCGGTCCCTACACAGTTTACATAGCGGAAGCACATCCATCAACTATTCCCCGTTCTGAATTATAAAGCGTTGCACACCAACTAAAACTTTTATAAGTTAAAGTCGAACACTTTTATTTACATGACTTGATGGACATCATTAGTCGGTACATCAAAATACTATAGTTATTCTATACTCGGCTATACTTTGAAAGATGACCGACGTTTCCAACAATCGTATACTTATAGTCCATCGATCAGTGTCGACATCCAAAAGTTCCTTCCTTTGCTGTCCTCTCCATCGTGGTTACTCCACACTACTCGGTCACCCCTTGTCGTCTTCTTATCTAGTCTGAAATGTTAATCCCCAAAAGAGGTTAGTACAACCACTCAGCTGTAAAAGATCCACTAAACTATATCGTGCATAGCCATCACAATCTAATTTCATGCAAGATAGACAAAACATGTATAATCAAAGGAAATGGGTGATGTGCATCATTTCCATAAAACCTCTCAATGCAATGGCAAGTGTAATTTCAAAGCTAAAATGCACCATTTCAGTCACACGAGTCCTAATTATAGAACCAGACTATTATGACACATCTCATTCCATGCCACACAATTTAATCCTATAACCAAACCACACACACTTAGTAGAGCTATCGATTTTAATATTCAAAAGGTTTCACCCCCCAGAGGACCAGTGTTTGCGTCCTTCTGGGCTTTCGCACCCAATCCTAGCATCACGAAGCCCTTCGGCACACACCTTCGAGCAATTCGGCACACACCTCCGGGCATCTCGCATTTCACCTGGCATCATGAGGAATCGTTGAGGCTTGCCATGAAAATGGTTACCCCTGCCTTCCGGAATTACATACCAACATACTACCAGGTATCCCCTGGAATTACGTACTGATATACCACCGGGCATCCTGAAACTCCCAAGGAAAAGCTCTGGGCATGTATTCATAATACAACCAAACATCTAAAGGGCATCGATTCATTCAAACCTCTAGGCATCCCGACTCCCGGGGCATCATTGACCCGAGGGTCCAACGGCAGCATTATCATCTCATATTACTTCAATAAAAACACTTTCAATGCAATGACAAGATATCCCTTGAATCTCATCAAATCTCAATATTGCATTATATGCTGAATGCCAATATCATCATGTCAAATAACAACCCAAGATGCACTCACTTTTTGGAACCAGCTAAGCAAATTCGGAGTAAAACAGCTCAAAAACCAGAATGCACAGTTTTAATGAAAATTTCGGAATAACCCCTAAATGAACTTAGAAAATTATAAAATTTTGGTTTGTTATAGACGAGATCTAAAGGAAGAAATTCTGTGAAGGACACTAAGTCAGATTCGTTGTATATCAAGAGCAGTAATTGTTATATTCTTTACTAACATTATGTATAGCTTCCAGATTTAACTTTTACAAAGAAAATCATTTCACTGACCAAACCTTGTTCATTAACTCTCAAATTTTGATATTTTATTCCTAAGGATGTGTCCTACAACTTTCATTAAGGGTTTGAAATCCAATTCTAACTAGATAATTACAGAAAATTCACGGAATCATCAAAGGTCATGCTGTTTTCTACGAAACAGTTTACTAATTCTAAGAGAACTACTTCTACTCATTCAAAATTCAGCATCCAACATCCACAATTCAACCATCTCCAAGTCTATTGCACTACATCAGACCATAACAGCATTGCATTATATAGGTTAGTAGACTTTTACTTGCCTTAAGTCCTATGCGACCACAGCAAGCAAAACGGAGAACTCAGGGTCTCGGACGCGGCTGGGCAACGGCGAACTCGAGCGACGTCAATGGCGGCAGCTCACACGTATGGTAGAGGGGCGACCTCTTTCCCTTTCCCTCGCCGTACTCTCTCTCTAGTTCACTGTCCTCTCTTCCTCTCTCTCTCTCTCTTTCTCTATTTGTGTGTTACGAAACTGCCTCGTCCTCTCACTTTCTCGTAAAACCGAGCCCCTTGTTTCCTCTAATGTTAGTTAAGCTAATGATGATTTTGCATGTAGGGGTTTCGGTGGATGCATGCATGGATGACAGCTACTGAGGACGTGTTATCATCTTGCTCACCCTTGAGCTTCGCTGGACGTCCACAAGAGAGCAACGTGGCCGTTGCTAGCCTCCCCTTGGTCAACAACAAGAAGAAACCTTGTGAATTTGTTGACTGGCTTGTCGATAATTAAGGGGTTTAGGGGTTAATTTGGGTCAGGCTTTTGGTGGCCGCACGGTCCATAGTACACAGCCCAAATTTTCTTCCAAAATTTTCCAACTTTGACCCAAGGTCAAACATCGCCGAACGATAGATTAGATGTTGTGCTCATAAGTGACAAAAGCCGCCGGAATACTCTCAGATCATGAGATATAACATCTTTTGCTCTAAACCGCTTGATCTTAATGAGTTAATATATTCATGATATATTTCAAATTTGAAGTCATTTCAATATAACTCAAGTCATGAGCATGAAAAGTTGCGTTAGTCCAGTTTAAACTGAAGAAGAATATCTGTATTTTTCCATATTTACCAGTACTTATTGAATTTACCACGAAAAAAGTAGCTTTCATAAAAGTCATGGTTTTGTTCTTTTGCTATTTCTTCAGTTTGACTTGTGTTTAGGCTTTTCCAAGCTCACCAATTCACGACTTATAGTTCGAGTTTCTACTTGCAAGTCAATTTTAGATAGGAGTTGCCACTAATTAATTGGGGGTGGATTGATTAGAAACTCAAGTAAAATATTAAAAGAAATATTTTATTTCTGCGCAATTAAAGAAACTAAAATCGGAGACTGAATTATATTAATTAATCACTAATGCCCTTTCAGTACCTAATATTGTTTAAATATCAAGTAAATCATTTATACAACATTTTATGCCAATCACGAATTTTAAAATTCAATTCCTCACCATATTAAGGAAATAGAAATCCAAGATCATAAAGGCGTCATTGGAATAAGTCAATATTTGCTTCTAAGAACTTGAGGTGTCTACGAACTCAAATTAACAACATATGTGTGAATTACAATATGATGAAAAAGGTGACAAAACCAAGGTCCGTATCCGGATTCAATTGAAGAGAATTACTCTCGGAAACTGAAACTTCGCAGCATAGGAGAAATGACGGTTCTTTCTGAAGAACGAGAATTTTCTTTGGAATAATTACAAAAATTATCCAACTTTACTCGACATATCATATCATTTACCCTCCTGACAGTCAACACTCTCCAAACCTACATTTTATATCTCTCCAACCTTGAAAGACCTAATATTGAGTCATCAAGGTGAGAAGCGGTTCTCTCTCTCGACATGAAGAGCTCTGTCTACCTCAATGGTAGTTTCAATTTTTACCTTTTGCCCTAATTCCCCAATTCCACCCCTTACCCACTTTCCGCCTCTTACCATGCCTCTTCGAACTACATCATCGAGGTTTTCGCCTATGGTTGCAACTTGATTCTCCCCGCTGGTTTTTGTCTTCTCGCAATTTAGCTGGAATCCCGTTTGCTATGGCGGTCTTCTTTCTCCGGCTGCATGTTTCGGATTGCACTGGAATGTTGTACAATTCTCCATCGAGGTGATGTCCCGCTCTCTGTACTTCTGATATTCTATAGGTTTTTTCCCCTGGTCTCTTGTTCGGTGGACATGGTAGTTGTTAGTACCCTAGTTTCGGCTCTATGTCTTTCCAAGTAAGCCTTCCTTCTCATTTATCTGAAAATGGCTTTGGATGGCCAAGAGGAAGCTTCACGGTTGGCTGCTCTGTGTC
Source organism: Eucalyptus camaldulensis (assembly GCA_019915185.1). NCBI lineage: Eukaryota > Viridiplantae > Streptophyta > Magnoliopsida > Myrtales > Myrtaceae > Eucalyptus > Eucalyptus camaldulensis. The sequence goes on from JAHSVA010000005.1 coordinate 21,831,106, forward strand.
AGTGATTGGGCCGTCTCTGTTCTGACCAAGAAATAGATGTATGGGAAGAAGAACCATCAGCAGAAAAATTAGCAGCATGTAGGTTGACTCTAGTGGGTAAGGTTATCTCACAATCGACAATTAATTTCCAGGCTTTCCAAAGTACATTAAAACGTGTTTGGAGGAATGACCGTGTCGAATTCTCTCAAAGCGAGGATGGTCTGTATCTCGCAAAGTTTCCGTCAGAACATGACAAACAACAAGTTTTAAATGGTGGTCCGTGGCGCTTTTCTAGCCACCTAGTTATTTTCCAGCCATGGATTCCTAACACACCTTTCCATTGCTATGATTTTACTTGTTGTGCCTTTTGGGTGCAAGTGTTTGGACTGCCATTGGAGTGGAAAACAGAACAGATGCTTTGAAAGGCGGTACAACAGATTGGTGAAGTGTTAGAAGTTCAAAAGAATTTCAAAGCGGGTTCTACCTTAACGACTGGGAGGGTTCGTGTATCCATTAAATTGGATGAACCTTTAAAAACTGGCAAGCTGATTCGAGTGGATGGGAGGATGCTATGGATAGATTTCAGATATGAGAGGCTATCCCATTTCTGTTATTCCTGTGGGAGACTCGGTCATTATGCTACCTATTGCAGCAAATTCCCTTATGATGAAGCGTGCATGGATGGTAAAGGTAAAATGACTTATGGTCAGTGGTTAAGAGCGGAAGTTAACGAATATAGTCCCTATTGGCAAGCATTCTACAACCCACCTAACAACAATGAGCAGATGGAGGAGACAATCCCTGAAACACCTCCAGGCCTTCTACCTATTGTACCTCTATTGCCAACGATAGCACAAACAAAAGACGATACCTTGCCACAACCAGCAAAACAGCATCCATCCACAACCGCAGAGTCATTCCAGCAACCAACACAGCCTTCGCTACACCAGGGGCATTCTCTTACAACTGCCTTGATACCTGCACAAGCTAAGGAGAAGGGTATTATGAGTTATCCACAAGAACGACAGCAACAAAAGAAACTCAAGGGTACTCGAGCTATACCAAAAATGGGACCACCCAAGAAGCAGAAACGTTATTCGCCCTATGATATGCGATTTAATGCATCTGAAGAAGTTGATGACACACAATTTATAGAAACACCGGTATTGGACGCACATGAAGTCCATCACAGGGCTTTGGTGGCTGGCCCCAAACAGCCACCGCCATACAAATGAAGCTACTATGCTGGAACTGTCAGGGTTTGGGCAATCCCCTGACAGTTCAAGCCCTTAAGGCCTTGACGGCCAAAGAAAAGCCCGACTTACTGTTCTTATCTGAGACAAAAAACAGAGAGCTTACGCTTCAATGCTTACAGAAACGATTATGTTTTGGCAGATCTTTTGTGCGAAGTCCAACTGGTCTAGCAGGTGGTTTGGCGGTTTTTTGGAACGATACTATATCTTTAGAAATAGACGGTTCTTCGGAGGATTATTTTGATATGCTTTGTCGGGATTTACTGGAAGATAGGCTGATGCGTATCACATGTCTACATGCTCCCTCATCCTATCATAATAGACAGCAGTTATGGGACGTACTCAGACGGATTAGTGCTTTCAATACTCTCCCTTGGTTATGTGCCGGGGATTTCAATGAGATCCTCTATCCATGGGAAAAGGTCGGCAAACGTTCTTTCGACGAGTATAGGCTTCATTCTTTTCGCGCTGTTGTTAATGATTGTGCTTGGATGGAATTACAAAGCAAGGGATGCACATTCACCTGGACGAATAACCGCGACGGAGTTGAACAGGTAAAGGAAAGATTAGATCGAGCGATGTGTACGATGGAGTGGCGACTTTTGTATCCTGATGCAGAGGTGTTTGCTTTGCCGGCAGTGGGATCTGACCACAGCCCCCTTCTAATAACCACCGCGGCTGCCCACAAAAAGCGAGGGCGTCCTTTTGTTTATGAGGCTTATTGGAACCAAGATAAGGACTGCCGAGTAATCGTCTCTGCTACTTGGAAGTCAACCCAAGTAAGTACTTTCGACCTATTGACCAGAATACGAAAGGTGTCGGATGCTTTGCGTCAGTGGAGTAAATCCAAATTTGCTAATGGCCATCTAAGAGTGACAGTCTTGCAACAGCAAATGCAGAGCATTATTAACAAATCTTATATTTCCTGCTCTGATAACGAGGAAATCTCTCATCTCCGAGAGGAAATCAGAAATATATGGTTGCAGGAAGAACAATACTGGGCTATGCGGTCCAGGATTAACTGGTTGAGATGGGGTGATAAAAATAGCAAATTCTTTCACGCAACCACCATTCAAAGACGGCAGAGAAATAGGATTGGGATGCTGCGGGATGCTAATCATAATTGGGTGCGGGATATTCAGGCCCTGAAGGAGATGACATCTGATTTCTTCTCACAATTATATACAACCGTGGGCCATCGTGACTATGGCCCGGTTCTAGCTCAATGTCAACCCGTTGTACCAGAAGAGATGAACCAGCAATTAATTGCATTGGTGACAGATGAAGAGGTCAGACGGGCAACTTTTGAAATGGGTGCTACGAAAGCTCCAGGTCCGGACGGAATGAACGGGCTTTTTTACCAGACTCACTGGGATATTATTTGGGATGACTTAATTCGTTTAGTACGAGACTTTTTTCGATCGGGAGTGATGCCTACCGAACTGAACAAGACGGCGATTGTATTGATTCCCAAATCTAACCACCCTGAAAGCCTTGATCAATTTAGACCGATCAGTCTATGTAATTATGCATACAAGGTTATTTCCAAAGTTATGGCAAATCGACTCAAACCTTGGCTTGGTGAGCTAATTTCCATAGAACAGGCTGCTTTTGTAAGTGGGCGTCAGATACAGGACAACATTTTAATTGTTCAGGAAGTTATTCATCGCTTTAAAACAAGGAGTAGGAAGCGACATTTTAGTGCTCTTCTTAAGACAGATATGCAAAAGGCCTACGACAAAGTTGAATGGGATTTTCTCAACGACTACCTCCTTCGACTAGGATTTCATCCATGGTGGGTTCGATTAGTGATGCAATGTATCACCACGACTACATTGCATGTTCGGTTTAACGGAGAACAACTACCTTACTTTCGGCCATCTCGAGGATTACGTCAGGGAGATCCTCTTTCTCCTTATATCTTTATTTTGGTGGCAAATGTTCTGTCAACACTTATTCATCAAGCAATCCACATGGGCCACCTTAAAGGAATCAAGCTTAACAGGTTCTGCCCAACTCTCTCCCATCTTTTTTTCGCTGATGATTCGGTCTTTTTCCTAGAGGGTACAGTTAGAGAATGCCAGAACATGGCGAATATATTGAACCAATATTGTATGGCCACGAGACAAGTGATAAATAGGAACAAGTCTGGTCTATTTTGTAGTAAATCTTGTCCAATGAATCTTCAGCAAAATTTAGCAATGGAATTTCGGGTACCGATCCTACAGCGATATGGAAAATATTTAGGTATTCCTTCTGAATGGGGGCGATCAAAAAAAGAAATGTTTGGTTGGATATTAGGCAGAATAAATTCCAAACTTGACGGTTGGAAAGAACGATTGTTGTCGAAGGGCGGTAAGGAAATCCTTCTTAAATCAGTTGTCCAGGCTATTCCGCAGTATGCTATGTCAATTTTCAAGCTTCCCCTTACTCTTTGTAGAACGATTGAAAAGAAGATCTCCAGTTTTTGGTGGTGCAATGATCAGAACAGGAGAGGGGTTCATTGGCAAAATTGGGACTTGTTAAAAACTAGTAAGGCAAGTGGAGGGCTAGGATTCCGAGATCTCATTGCCTTCAATAAGGCGATGCTTGGTAAGCAGGCTTGGTGTTTAATCCAACAACCTCATTCGTTATGGAGTAGACTTTTCAAGGGGCTCTATTTCCCATCAATGGACTTTCTTTCAGCTGGCAAAGGGGCGCGCTCATCCTGGGGTTGGCAGAGTCTCTTAATTGGCCGAGAAGCCATCCTACCTAATGTAAGATGGTCTGTTGGAGACGGCGCGATGATCAACATTCGTAACCATTGCTGGTTACCTACTGGCCCTATAGGTGGACCACCAGCAAGAGGGGAGCCTAGGTTGGTGGCTGATCTTATTGACTCTGCTCACCATACCTGGAATCTTCCCCTTTTAACAGGAATGTTTGATGACATGATCGTCGAAGAAATACTTCGAATCCCCGTCAGACCCCTCCATGTGGCTGACCAATTAGTTTGGACGGAAACAAAAGATGGACAGTATACGGTAAAGAGCAATTACACTACTATAGTCCGCTCAGCAGCTATACCAAACAACCATCAAGCCTCAACATCATATCAGAATCCTAGCAATCTTTGGCGAAAAATATGGACAATGCAGGCAGCACCGAAAATCCGAATTTTCCTATGGACAGCTTGCCAGAATGCCCTTACTACTAGAGCTAATCTATATCATCGACATATAACCCCGGATCCTATATGTACTCTATGTGATCAGCAAACCCCCGAAACCAGTGAACATCTATTTTTCTTCTGTCCATGGACTATAGGAGTCTGGAATCATCCTAATCTGAATATCTCTGTATCAAATCAAGCTATGCATCGTTTGGACCAATGGATTACAGAAAGAGCCGTGTATCAGAAACTCTTACCTGGGTTGGAGACAATAGCTCATGTCCTGTGGCAGATCTGGTGTATGCGCAACAACAGTATCTTTCGTGGCCATCGCCCTGATCCAAATCGAGCAGTTGTCGACGCCTTGGCCCAAACACGAATCCAACAACTCTCGGATCAGACTCACCACAGAACAGGGGCCTCGCACAAAGGGGATTCTATCTCCAAACCTGCGAGTTTTTGGCAACCTCCGGAACGCGGCTTCCTCAAATGTAACATAGATGGATCCTACCGTCCTGGTAGTCGGGAGGGAACGATGGCCTGTATAAGTCGCAACCATCAGGGATTCCTCACAGATGTATATACCAGCAGATTCACAGCTGCTTCGGCACTTCAATCAAAGGTACAGGCCCTTACCTTGACTTTGCTTCACCTGCAGCATCAAGGTCTCACCAACAAAAATCTGGTGATCGAGTCTGATTGCCTGCTGTTAATCGATATGGTTTACGGAAGAAGGAAGCCACCGTGGGAAGACCGTGCTCTGTTTGTTGAACTCCACGCTTTGCTGCCCCTCTACCCTAATTTGCAGATACGGCATCGCAATAGACAGGTGAATGGAGTAGCAGACTGGGCTGCAAAAGCCCATGGAAGACCTAACTTGGCCCATAACTGGAACATCTTTCCTCCTTTTATGTTGCAAGCTTTGGTAGCTGCTGACGCCATTGCTTCTGGCTGTAATACTTCGAACTTATGTATGGTTTCGACGTTTATATAATATCTATCCTTCTGTCCAAAAAAAAAAAAACCTTAAAAGACCTATTTACACTCATGCACATCGACAAAGTGAAATCTGACTTGAGGATAGGGAAATTTGATAATAATAAAAAATGACAATAGATTTTGATATGTAATGAGACTATCTGACATAGAGACTAAAAATAAGGATGCTTTTGGTAATTTTGCCATTTTTTTAATGTATGGCAAGACCTTGAACTATTCTTTTGTTCTATGCCTAAAAATACATATATTCTTAATCGATTTTAATTGGATTAACATAATTCTTCATGCTTGGGAAAGCTCGTCACTTAAGTTCCTCAAGAATCACTTTAAATTCGGAAAATGTCACGACTTTGTTGAGGTTATCAAGGCTGATGGTCCAGAACAAAAGATGCGATATCTCATGATGAGGAGTCAAATTGTTGGAGCAGGTTGGATATTGTCGGAAAGCCCTTGATGGATACTATCCAATGACACCATCTTATCTATTGTTCGATGAGGTTCGACCTAAATTCATAAGTTGGTCAAATTTTGGTTAACCCTAAGATTGAGGTTCTTAAAACTCAAATTTAAAACATTATGTGATGAAAAAATTCATGATTGCAAAAGGGAACAACCTTTTTTTTTTTAATGTTGAAACATAGTTATTATAATAAAGACATCATTCATTTTTACTGTTTCAAGAAGACATTGTAAATATATTAACTTTTTTTTTGGTTGGATACTCAGTATAAATATGATATGCGAAGGAGAGAGATGATGAGATTAATTTTATTGAACAATCGGGTTACTTATAATTAAAAATATCAAAGCAAATTTTATGATTGAAATGTGCACGCAAAAAGGCGTGGAAACAACGTCAACTATTATATAAGTAAAGAAGACCTCCTATTTTTTAAGAAAAAAGAATCAATGAATGGAAAAATGCATACATTAAAAAATTTTAATTTAGATGTATATGGATATTTGCATTTATAACATTTTGACGTTTGCATCTTATAACTTCCATTCCCAAAATGTTTAAATCTTAAAATGTTGTTCTCTTTCGATATATATGTGTAGAATTTCTTCAATATTGTTTTATTTTTTTTCCAGTGATTAGTAATTCAAGTGTTTCACAAATCACAAATTTGCAAAAATTTTCAAAATGTCCTTGTGTTTGCGTGAACCCAAGGCGTGTACACTTTTGCGAGGTGTTATAATTGCTTTACAACAAATGAAAGCGCACCATTTCATCAAAGCTAGGCGGCTGGGGCCAGCTATGCATTAGGGAGGGTGAGGGGCGCAAAATACAAACTGAATGAGGGGAATGATTAGGGATTGAGGATTGGGGATTGGGGGAGGCGTTGGCTTCATCGGAAAAAAATCACGAGGTGGCAAAGAGTTTTATCACAAACTCGTCTCTACTTGTGCTGGTGTAAGTGGAAAAGATGCCGTGGAAAGAGAAGGACCGATTCGAGATCGTGCAGTTTGCTGTTCCTTTGCGTGATCCACAAGATAGGATGGAGGACCGGATGGGAGTTGTCCTACACCAGTCTGCTCTTGACTACCTGCAGAAGGAGCCCTTTCTACTATATATATTGAAACCCGGGACGCACTGTGTATATTTACCTCTTTCGCTTATGCCGTCGCGGGATCCACCATTTTTAACACTGGTGACATTTGGCTGAGTTTGGATCCCTCTCCCTAATATGATATACATAGACCTAGAAGCTTAATCTTACTCTGGAGATTATTTGAGGGACTGGAGGGTTAGGGTGTGTTTGGAAAGACTTTTGGGAAAAGTCTTTGGAGAAATGCAAAGACCATTGAATGAAAGGTGTTTTCCAAAATGCAAATTGTGTTTGGTAAATCTATTTGTTAAAGTCCATTGTGAAGTATTTTTGTGCAAAATAGTGTTTGGGTAAATTAAATTTGCAAAAGACTCCAAAGGGAAAAAAAAAAAAAAAAAAAAAGGAGAGTTTTTTTATAAGGCATCGCCGGTTACCGCCGGCGAAGAGCTAATAGTTGCCGGCGAAGGTAGGCGGTCTGGCGAGGGGGAGGCAGCGTGGCGAAGGGCAGCGTCCAGTTAGGGTAACAACCCTCACCACGCCATCGCGAGACCCACTGCACCGCGGAGGTCACCGGCGACCCAAGCGACCTCCGCAACCTTGGCAACCCAGATCTAGGTTGCGGCGAGGTCGCACGCCGCGACCTAGGCAACCTCCACGACCCAGATCTAGGTCGTGGGAAGGTCGTGGATCGCCTACGTCGCTGCAACCTCTGGTGACCTCCGCGACCCAGATCTGGGTCGTAACGAGGTCGTGAGTCACCAAAAGTCGCAGCGATAGACCTCATCGCGACCTAGGCGACCTCCGTGATTTCTAGCAACCTTTGCGATCCAGATCTGGGTCCCGGTGAGGTCATGGGTCGCTGGAGGTCACGGCAACCAACTTCACAGTGACCTAGGCGACCAACGCGACCCAGATCTGGGTCCCGCGATTGGTTGGCGACGATCGCCGAGGTGCCACGATCACGCCGGCCTCTCTCCAGCCCGTCACCGATCCATCGCAACCTCGCCGGCGACCATCTAAGAACTTGACGAAGAAGACGATGAACAATGCATCGACCCTTCCAAAAATGTTGAAAGCCCAAGGTAGCCTAGGACCTGCCTTGGGCTTTCAGCTTACAAAATGCCAGCTTTGCTATTAAGAGACTTGCAAAGTTTTTTCCCAAATGCTTTATTTTGGCCCAAGGGGCTTTTGATGGCCTAAGCCCCTTCCAAAGCTGATTCCAAATGGAGCCTTAGTCCTAGTAATAAGATACGCAATTTTTTGTCTAGTTCGGCATAATAATGGCGTATTCTGATTTTTCAAGTATTTATCTCAATATGGTTACAACCTATGATATACGTAAAAGAGGGCTCTAAAGTAACTGGCGCTTTCAGGTTTTTCCTCCGCGCTCCAAGAGAGCAGGTTGACCGTTGAGACCTCTGGGAATTCCTTCATACTTTCAAAAGAAATCCGGAACCAAAAAGAAGTGTGACAATTTACAGAGTATTTCAAATCACAAAAGAGAGAGGAAAATTCACCATAAAGACATGAGGGGGTAGGATGTCTATTTATAGGCAACTTTTATGGACGGCTCACCCTGAGCCGGACTGGGTTACTCGGCTCACTATGAGTCGGCACGGCGCCTCCTGGCTTACCGTGAGCTAGGAAAGGGCATTCCTGCTCATGAACAATTTTGGCCAACTAACCCGGATATGAATTCCTCCAATCTGGCTCAAGGTGAGTCGGAGCAGGTGACTCCATTTGAATCGTTCTTTTCAATATTTCGGGTTTTCTTTAGAAGTCCATAACTTTCTAGGTATTAGATTCGCATGGCTCTCATGAATTGGGAAAGCTTGCTATCTCTAGTTTTCAAATATGCACTCAAATCACACTTTTGACATCGTAGTTTTTGAGTTTGGGCTTGGGCTGTATTTTGACGACTTGTGTGACCAAACTCTACCGGCTTGGCCATTAAAAAAAAAATTAAATGTAGTGGTAGTGAGTTAATAATAGATATGGCCATCTCGGTCCTAGTACGCTTAAGAGTTAATTCTCTCCTCTACTTTTAGCTATGGTAGACATCTGAAAGTCTTAAAAGCAGCCCGCTTTTTACCCTTTTATTCGTATTACTGTTTTTTTTTTTTTTTGTGAAAGGTAAGTATTTTATTCCTATTACTGTTTTCGTGCTCTATTCTAAGAAAATTGAACCAAACTATGATTCATGAATTTGATTTAAACCTTAGTGACCCAATTCTTCATGCTTGGAAGCTTGTGACTTGAATTTTGAAGATCACTTTGAATTCGCATTATATCAGGAGTTTGCTCACGTCATCATGAATGGATGCTCCATGGCAAATTATATGATAACTCACAATACCGGAGTCAGATTGGGGCAAATTGGAGATCGTTAGAAAGTTCTTAACAAATATCATCCAATTACACCATCTGATCGAGTATTCGACAAGTTGTTTCTCTGATTAAAGTTGCTCAAATTTTGGTCAATCCTGAAAAATCTTGGTCAAAATTGAGGTGTTTGGGAACTCAATTCAACAACTGTATGTGTTCAGCAAATTAATGAACTCGTGATTGCAAGAAGGAACAATTTTTCCTTTATGTTGAAACATTGTTTTACTTGGAAATGAAGACATCATTCAATTTTACTAATTTAAACTGATACTAAAGATAAGTTAGCTTCTTCTTCTTCTTCTTCTTTGGAAACTCAGTACAAATGTAGTATGTGAAGGAGAGAAACGAAAAGATTAATTTTGTTGAGAGAGGGCTAATGATAAATGTGGAGGCAAATCTTGTGATGGATTTGGTAGGCTAACATAAAAAGACTGCGGAAATAGCACCACTCCTCGCAAAAAGTGAAGAGAACCTCCGAGGGGACATAATCAATTAATGGAAAAATGCGTACATTAGTAATTCCATTCCATATATGCATTTGATAATTTCAAGTTTAGCATTTTAATCTTCTAACTTTACAAAAATGATATAATCTTCAAATGTTTTTCTCTTTCCATATTTGCGTCCCATTTCTTCATACAGACAAAGCGTGTGCACATTTTTGAGTGGTGTATGACTATTTTACATGAGTAAAAGCATCCTATTTCATGGATGTAAGGTCGCCAGGCAGAACAACCTTACATGAGTACATGTCGTTGAGAAAGCACCAAGACTCTAGGTGGCGATGCTTTGAGCAGCCGCGGGGATGCTTCACCGCTCCTTTTCACAATGGAATGTGAACATCATCGTTGTCGAGCGGAAGTCAGAATTGGCAAGAAGGATCTGCATGCTACTATGGAGTCTACTAACGTGTTTGATATCTCCCGTGGTGCATTAGCAGTTGCGGTTTGTGTTCTTTGGATTTCCGAGCAAGGACAAGGAAAAGACAGAAGAAGAACAAGAAAAAGGAAAAGAAAAGCAGACAGCGGCAGCAACCTCTCAGTCGCGCCTTCATGCAGGCCATTAGGTTGTTACTGCAGTAACAACCATCACATTGACTGATGCAATTACTCACGGACAACCTGTATTTTCCAAATGGTCGAAATTTCCCTCCAATTATGGAAAGAAACTCTCTCAACCAAACCTCTGGTAGGTGGTGCTCATACTTCAACTTCAGTCCAAATAGAGAAACTTAAGCAGGGTCGTTTGCACTCTCGTTATTTTTCCATAGGAAATGTTATCAGACTTCCGATTGACATTGTTTTATACCGGAAGAATATAACATGAACTCAGTATGTAGACCACTATCATGCTAATTGAATGTGGAGCTTTGAACGCTTTATGAAATCGTCTGTCATCACATAAAGTCGAGAAATGTAGTTTATTAGAAACTGGATTATTACACAGATATAGAAAGGCACAAATTTGTCCACTAAAAGCATTTCTCTACAGATTGTTTTATTACTGTATATGACATCTGTAGTACAGGAAATGTTCACGACAACCAGTTTTAATCTCCCTTAAAGAGAGAATATGGATAACCACTGAGAAATAAGCATTTGCAATTTACTTGTGTCCATCCTTCAAACCTCGGACTCTTCATATGCTACAGCCATTGTTTCTTCCATCTCATCTTGTGTGTCAAGAATGGTGTAATCATTGACAGGCCTAAACATGCGAAGCGTGACCACATAAATCGTTAGATTTGCACCCTCCTGCACCGCGTTGCTCACCCACTTGTACCTAGTTGCAATGAAGCAGTTCAATACCAGAGCTACCATCGGCACGACATAAAAATAACCGATTGCCAAGGCATAGACCAAGGCAAACTTTTTAATCTTCGCCAATCTCATCGCCACCTTCTCGTCAGTCTTTGCAGCCTCCTTCAGCAACCAAATAGACCTCCCCACGGTAACAACGATGGTGCACGTGCAGATCATGTCCAGCAAAGCCAGCCCCAACACCACCCAGGGCCCAGTGTCTCCCATCATGACTGCAAAAGGGAAAGCTAGATTGGAGAGAACCTGGAGCGCGATGGGGATGATCCATACCTTAGCCGACTTCTCCGGCAAGAACTGCTTGAAGAACGAGAATCCAATTATGATCAATGCCGCGATGATAAGTGACGACAGGAATCAAAAAACTTCGAACGAGATTTCCCAACCGTGAGGTGACCCAGTAAGTTTAACGGAGTACTTATCCAGCCCGGCATAGATGAGACTCAGTGTTTGCGCCATAATTAGTCCGTTGAGCAAGCGATGGACCCGATTCGTGGATTCCTTGTTGCAACGGCAGTAATAGACCCAGAGAGCTAAGACAAAGAAGTAAGCAAGAGAGAACGCGACGAAGAGTGGAATTAGCGTCGATTGTCCAAGCGGGAGGTAATTCTTGGAGCCGTCCAAATCGAGATTGTACAATTCAGTGTGGACATTCATGGATACACGGACCTCCGGATGGCAGTTGGCAAAGAACAGGAAGTAGTATCCGCTGGGATAAGTAACGGGATAGGTTCTTTTAAAATGGCTGCGTAGCGGACGAGACACGTTGCGGAAGGTGAAGAGATTGACGCTGCCGTGGGAATCGAGGATGCAGAACTTAGGGTTTTCTCGGATTTCGTGGAAGAATTGCAAGAGAGATTCCTCCGGGAGAAGGACAAAGCCCAAACGAGAAGAATCCGTTCGACGGAGTAATGGACTGATGGAGACATCAGAAGCGGAGATTGTAACCCGGCCCAAGTATGTGAAGGCGAATTTATGGAGAAGGATGATCGGACGAGGATCGGAAGTTAGGCTTAGGGTTTTGATGTCGGCATTGGAGTGGGAAATGAGAGAAATGAGGAGGAGCAGAGCGTAATGCAACTTCGCCATTTTTTTGGAAATCCTGAGCGTTGTCGTGGATGGAAGCGAGGTGAGGCGATCCTCGGATGACATTAAAAGGGTCGACTTCATGGACAGTGGCCGGCGCCAAAAGCAATGCAACGCACAAGCTGACGGTGTGAATTACAATATGATGAGGCGAGGTGACAAAGACATGCGCCTATAGAGAAGTATGTCCAGACGAGATGATTCTGCAGAGGAAAGAGATGGCAAAACCCAAGTCAAACTGAAGAAATAGCGAGAGAACAAAACCATAAGTTTTATGAAAGTTACTTTTTCCATGGTAAATTCAATAAGTATGGGTAAGTATGAAAAATACAGATATTCTTCTTCAATTTAAACCAAACTGAAGTGAATTTTCATGCTTTAGAAAGCTCGTGACTTTGTTTTATGAAAATTACTTAAAATTCGGAATATGGCATGAGTTTGCTAACTGATCAAGATCAAGCGGTTTAGAATAAAAGATGTGATATCTCATTATCTATGAGTCAAATTGAGGCAAATTGGATACCTTTGGAAAGCTCTTGATAAATACTATCCAAGTACACCATCTAATCTACTGTTCAGCGATTTTCGACCTTGGGTCAAAGTTGGAAAATTTTGAGGTCAAATTGAGGTGTCTAAAAACTCAAATTAACAACATTATGTGTTCAACAAAATAATAAATTCATGATCGCAAAAATAAACAACTTTTTTTCGTTGAAAGATAGTTCCACTTATAACAAAAATATGTTTCATTTTTATTGATTCAAAATGACATTGAAGATAAGTTTAACTATCTTTTGCTGGAGTCTCCATACAAATATGATATGTGAAAGAGAGATTATGAGATTAATTTTATTGAAAGAGAGGGGGTAATGATAATTAAAAATATCAAAACAAATCTTATTATTGAAAGGGTAATTTAGTAAGTTAACGAAAAAAAAGCGTGGAAATAAAGCCAACTATTATATATAAAGAGCACCTCTTACTTTTAAGGCAAACTAATGAATTAATGGGAAAATGCATACATTAAAGATTCTAATTTATGCGTATGATATTTTCAGTTTCAACTGGAAAATTTGTATAGTATAAATAACATTCCAAAAATGTTCAAATATTAAGATGTTGCTCTCTTTCTACATATATGCGCACACTTTCTACAATACTGTTCAATTTTTATTCATACATTAATAATTCAAGCATTTCACAGTATCACAAATTTGCAAAGTTTTTAGAAGTGTCAGGTTTTTGCATACTGCACTTTTCCGTGCGGTTATAATTATTTTGCAAAAGCAAAAAGCGCACCATTTCGTTGATATAAGGCTGCTAGGGCAAGCTATGTATTAGGGAGGGTAGGGGCTGCAAAATGCAAACTGATGCAAACTGAAGGGACTGATTAGGGATTTTTGGATTGTGCATTGGGGAAGGCTTTGGCTTCTTGGGAAAACAATCCCAAGGCGGTAAAAGGATGTATAACACAATCTTCTCTACTTGTGCTTTGTTGGTGTAGGTGGAGAAGATGCATAGAGAAGGACCAACTCGCCAGATCCTGCAGTTTCCTGTTCCTTCGCGCAATCCTCGAGAGAGGACGGAGGACCAGGGGGAGTTGTCCTACACCGGTCTTCTCTTGACTGACAACTTCCATGGTTGCAAGTCTTCACGAAGACCATACTGTGCATATCCACCCCTTTTTGCTTATGCCATCATGGGATCCACCATCTTTAACATTGTTGGCATTTGTGGGAGGTTGGAGGAGAGCCTTTTCTTACTATAGTAATTATGAGTGACCTAAGGATTTGTCCTAGTATGGTCGTTTCTCGTATCCGTGGCTACTGCTATTTTATTGGTTTGTCTATTCCCAATAATTAATTCTTGCTAACCATGTCCTATAGGGATCATCAAATCAATAACGATAAGTCTACTTTGAAGAGGCTCATATACAAAACGTCTCGAGCCTGGTCACTACGACCCCCTTTGTGAGGAGCCAACCCTTCTCCCAAAGTTACAAGGCAACCACAATAGTGTATTCTATAGCTCCCCTTTCCTGGAGAGTATTCACTATGTAAGCCACATAAAATGTTTTTTGACCAATAGCTACATAAACACATATTACATTTTGACCTTATTGATTGAAAATAGTATCCGTGGCTACTGCTGTTTTACCAGTCTGTTTGTCCCTAATAATTCGTTCTCATTGACCACGTCCTAGAGGGATCATCAAATCAATGGCAATAAGTCCAGTTTGAAGAGGCTCATATATGAAATGTCTCGAAATAATACCTAGAGCAAGAGATTCAACTAATCGATATTCAGAAGCATAAATTTCACCTCGACCATCAATAGATTTGGCAAGGGCATTTATAACATGACCCAAATAAGCCTTACTCATTGGTATCTGAGCAAATGGCCGTGCCTCCAATAACTCCCAAACGTGCCCTTGACTCCCAGATGTTGCTTCCCTTTCCTTAACCCAAAGGGTCCTAAGATCACCATGCACCTGTATTAGTGGGCACTTCCGCCCTTCATTTTTGTGATATCAAATGCCAGAAGTTGGACGTCTACGATCCCGATTCAGTGATCGTTCTCCTAGGTAGGCTCACACCCTCTCAGGAGCCACCCTCTTCTTCCTCGACTTGTCCCAAGACACTGCAACATTATATGCGTACATGTGGTCGAGAAGGCACCACGACATTCTGTCGTGGGCTTGAAGGGCCTCTGCCCTATTGATTCTATCTTTAATTGTCGATGCCATTTGCCTCTATTTATTTACTTCCTTCCTATAAGCAGCTGCGGGGATGCTTCCCCGCCCCCTTTTCTTTAGGAAATTTTGGACATCTTTGTTGCACGAAAGTTAGCATTGCAACACGTTTGATATCTCTGGCGGTGCATTAGCGTTTGTGGTTTGTGCTCTCATGTGAGTATATTGAATCAAATATACATGTCCATAGCTAGCTTGTATCATTTCCCTCATATTCTCATGCAACCTAGATTCATATAATAATGTGGTCTCCATATATATGCATGCATGCTGGGCTCTACTCTTCGGACTTCCGTGAGAAGAGGGAGCAGCAAACAAGAACCAAAAAAGGGAAAAGCGTGCAGCGGCAGCATCCTCTTAGTAGCGCCTTTGTACAGGCCGTCAGATGCTTCCGAGGTGAAAAAGATATCCCTCTCTTCTCTCCCTCTCATGTTCTCCTACAACAATGCGCTCTCTCACACACTAATTGATGCAATTACACAGACAACAAGCATTTTCCAAAGGGCCAATATTTTCCTTCAAGCGGGTCCCGATTAGATGACCATCCTCCATAAAATGGAGTGACGGTCAAGCATGAACCACAAATAGTTTGTGAGGAAACCGGTTGACGTTTTCAACCAGTTTCTTTTTTATTCTGTTTTTCTTTTTCTTTGTTGATTCTTATGTTTCCAAATTCACATTGAGAGATAAAATCATAAGAGAGCCCACGTAATCAATTTTATCGCATGCTTGCACTAAAGAACTATACAAATATCGGGAAAATAGAGTAAAAAATTAAAACGGTTGAGGAAGTCAATGGTTTCCACAAAAATGTTTTGTGGCCTATGTTTCACCATCACAAAAGTTATTTTACAAAGGACGATCATCTTAGTAGAACGTGGATCACAATCAATTTTGAGGAAATCGGTTGACTTTTCTAACCGAATTCATTATTTACGCTATTTTTGTTTTTCCTTTTTCGACTTTTATGTTTTCTTTTTGCAAGCTCAATTGAGAAATAAAATTATAAGAGGACCCACATAATCAATTTTATTGCAAGCTTGCAATAAAGAATTATACAACCCTCGGGACAAAGAAAAGAGTAAAAATGAAATCGTTGACTTTCCCCAAATATTTATTGGGGCCCATGTTTGATCGTCACTCCATTGTTTTAAAGAGGACAATCATCTAAGTGACACCACAAAATGTTTTGAGAAAATCAGTTGACTTTTCAACTAGTTTCATACTTTAATCTATTTTCTTTTTCTTTTTTTGATTTTTATGTTTCTTTATTGTAATCTCAAGTTGAGAGATAAAATCATAAGAGGGCCCACACAATCAATTTTATTTTAAGCTTGCAATAAATAATTATACAAATCTCGGGAAAAAATAGAGTAAAATCAAAACCGGCTAAGGAAGTCAATAGTTTCCACAAAAATATTTTGTGGCCCATGATTGTCACAAAAGCTGTTTTATGGAGGATGATCATCTACGCAGAACGCCGATCACAATCAGTTTTTGAGGAAGCCAGTTGACTTTTCCAATCGGATTCATTATTTACTAAATTTTTTTCTTTTTTCTTTTTTCTTTTTTTACGTTTCCTTATTGCAAGCTCAAATTGAGAGATTAAATTATAAGAGAGCTCACACAATCAATTTTATTGGAAGCTTGCAATAAAGAATTATACAAATCTCAGGAAAAAAAAAGGGTAAAAATGAAATCCGTTGAGGAAGTCAATAGCTTCCACAAATTATGGCCTATCTTTGACCGTCACTACGTCATTTTGCCAAGGACAGTCATCTAAGCGGCACCATAAATAGTTTCGAGGAAATTGATTGACTTTTTCAACCAGTTTCATTTTTTACTCTATTTTTATTTTTCCCATTTTGATTTTTCTGTTTCTTTATTGCAAGCTCAAATTGAGAGATAAAATCATAAGAGGGCCCACACAATCAATTTTATTGCAATATTTAAAAAAAAACGAGTAAAAATGAAACCTGTTGAGGAAGTCAACGTTTTACACAAAAATTTATTGTGGCCCATGTTTGACCGTCACTCCATTTTACGGAGGACAATCATCAAGCGGGATCACAATCAGTTTTCGAGGAAATTGATTTTAACTTTTACTCTTTCTTTCATTTTCTTTTTTTAATTTTTATGCTTCCTTATTGCAAGCTCAAATAAGAGATAAAAATTGCAAGCTTGCAATTAAGAATTATACAAATCTCGCAAAAAAAGTAGAGTAAACATGAAACCGGTTGAGGAAGTCAACGGATTCCACAAAAATTTATTGTAACCCATTTTTGACCGTTACCACATCATTTTAGGTCATCTAAGCGAGACCACAAACAACTGGTTGACTTTTTTAACTAGTTTCATTTTTCACTCTTTCTTTCTTTTACACACATTGATTTTAATGTTTCCTTATTAAAAGCTCAAATTGAGAGATAAAATCATAAGAGAGGACACACAATCAATTTTGTTACAAGATTGCCATAAAGAATTATATAGATCTCAGGAAAACAAATAAAGTAATAATGAAATTGATTGAGGAAGTCAATAGTCTCCACAAAAATGTCTTGTAGCCTTTGTTTGACCGTCACAAAAGTTATTTTACGAAGAGCGATAATCTAAGTACATGTTTGATAACCATCCCAATAGTGACTGATTCTGATTTTTTATTCCCGGGAGCAGTTTGGGAACAGAATCGCTGGTAAAAATTTTGTTTCTAGGAAAAGATTTGAAGTAGAATCAAAAATAAAAAATAAAAAATAAAAAGTTGATTCTTATTCCGAGAACAAATCTAAGAATCAAGTCTTCTTCCATTTTCTCTTCTTCTTCTTCTCTTTTCTTCTTCTTCATCTACAGCCATCCCGCGATTGCCATTCGCCACTGCCGTCCGTTGATCCAGCGAGCTCACTAGAGGCTTTTTAGGCCAAGGCGAGGTCCGGCGAGCTTACCGGAGGCAAGCCTCACGACACCCAGCCCCGCCGGTGGCCAGGTAGGCCTCGCCCAGCCCCGACGAGGCTCGTCTAGCCACCGACAAGGCTCACCTGGCCACTGGGGAGGCTAGGCAAGCTCGCCGATGGCTAGGCAGGCCTTGCCCAACCCCAGCAAGGCTCGCCCAACCCCGCCGATGGCCAAGCGAGCCTCGCCCAACCCCAGCGAGGCTGACTCGGCCATCGGCGAGGCCGAGCCTCGACGGGGCTGAGCGAGCCTCGCCTAGCTACCGGCAAGGCTCGGCCGGCGACACTCTGGTGAGCTTGGCGGCCCTCGTCTGGCCGGTTACCAAACCGGCGACCGACCATAAGAAGAAGATGAAGAATAGGAGAAAAAGGAAAAAAAGTAAAAAATAAATAAATAAAATATTAAAAATTAAAAGAAATTGATTTGGAACAGAATTAACGAGCACGATATCAAATGTAATTCTATTCCAAAATCAGAAATTTTGGACAATTACCAAACGGCTTAAAATATTTAAAAATTATTTTTGGGAACAAAATCGTTGTCAAACGCATGCCATAAGCGAAACGTGGACCACAATCACTTTTTGAGGAAACCAGTTGACTTTTTTCCAATCGGATTTATTATTTACTCTATTTTATTTTTCTTTTTTGATTTTTAAGTTCCCTTATTGCAAGCTCAAATTGAGAGACAAAATTATAAGATGACCCACACAATCAATTTTCTCGCAAGCTTGCAATAAAGAATTATACAAATCTCTAGAAAATAAAGAGTAAAAATGAAACCGGTTGAGGAAGTCAATGGTTTCCACAAAAATTTATTGTGGCCCATGTTCAACCGTTACTCCGTCATTTTATAGATGACAGTCATCTAAGCGGCATCACAAATAGATTTTGAGGAAACCAATTGACTTTTCAACCAGTTTCACTTTTTACGCTATTTTTCTTTTTATTTTTTTTTATTTTTAGGTTTCTTTATTGCAAGCTCAAGTTGAGAGATAAAACCATAAAAGGACCTACACAATCAATTTTATTACAAGCTTGCAATAAGGAATTATACAAATCTCGGGAAATAAAATAGAGTCAAAATAAAACTGGTTGAGAAAGTCAATGGTTTCCACAAAAATGTTATGTGGCCCTGTTTGACCGTCATGAAAGTTATTTTACGGAGGGCGATCATCAAAGTGGAACGTCAACCACACTCAGTTTTTGAGGAAGCCAGTTGACTTTTCCAACTGAATTCATTATTTACTCTATTTTCATTTTTTCTTTTTTTTTTTCTTTTTATGTTTCCTTATTGCAAGCTCAAATCGAAAGATAAAATTATAAGGGCGCCCACACAATCAATTTTATTGCAAGCTTGCAATAAAGAATTGTACAAATCTTGAGGGAAAAAAAGAGTAAAAAAGAAACCCGTTGAGGAAGTCAACGGTTTCCACAAAAATTTATTGTGGCCCATCTTTAACCATCACTCAGTCTTTTTACCGAGGACAGTCATTTAAGCGGCACCATGAATAGTTTTTGAAGAAACCGATTAGCATTTTCAACTAGTTTCATTTTTCACTCTATTTTTCTTTTTCTTTTTCTTTTTCTTTTTCTTTTTATTTTTATTTTTCTTTTCTTTTTTTATCTTTATGTTTCCCTATTGCAAGCTCAAATTGAGAGATAAAATTATAAGAGGGCCCACAAAATTAATTTTCTTGCAATTTGGCAATAAAGAATTATACAAATCTTGGAAAAAAAATAGAGTAAAAATGAAACCAATTGAGGAGGTCACTGGATTCCACAAAAATTTATCGTGGCCTATGTTTAACCATCACTCCTTCATTTTACAAAAAAGGGTCATCTAAAGACACATTTGATAACGTTTTGTTCAAAAATTATTCTCAGGAACAGAAACAGAAAAAAACAATTTATGTTACAGGTAACAATTTTGAACAGAAGAATGAGTTTAGTAACTACACAAAATTTATGTTCCTAGAATAAAAAAAGAACAGAAATATGTTTGGTAAACTCGTATAATTTTTTTCTTTAATTTTTTAATATTTTTATTTTATTTTTCCTTTTTTTCTTTTTTCTTTTTTCTTTTTTCTTCCTTCCTTTTGGCCAGTCTCCAGCCTCAACCATGGCCGGGGACCGGCCAATGAGTGTTGGCGACCTCGCCCAGCCACAGCAAGGCTCGCCAAGCCACTGCTAGGTCGACGTCGCCCAATGATGGCCTGGCGAGGCAAACCTCGCCCAACCACCGGCGAGGCTCGGCCTCGTCGAGCCACCGCCAAGCAACGCCGTCCTGGAGGTGGCCTGGCAAGGTCGAGCCTCGCACGGCCATGGAAAGGCTCGGGCCAACGAGCCTCGCCGTGGCTCGACCTCTCCAGAGGCCAGCGACGCTCCAATGAGGTTGCTAGCCCTCGTTTGCCAGGTCGTCGACACCAACCATGGCCAAGGCCTGTGACCGGCAAAAGGAAGAAGAAGAAGAAGAAAAGAAAGAGAAAAAAATAAGAAGAAAAAAAAAGTATTCCTCGAAAGTGTTCCTATGAATAAAAAATAAGTTTTTTTCTACTTCTTATTTTTGTTCCAAATCTGTTCCTATGAACAAAAGTGTAAACAAATGCGATTCTGTTCTTTTTTTGTTCCTCGGAACTAAAGAATATAATTTTTTGTTCCGAGGAATAAAAACACAATTAAACAAATAGGGCCTAAGCAGGACCACAAACAATTTTTAACGAGATTAGTTGACTTTTTTAACTGGTTTCATTTTTTACTCTTTCTTTTTTCTCTTTTTTCATTTTTATGTTTCTTTATTGCAAGCTCAAATTGAGAGATAAAATCATGAGAGGCCCACACAATCAATTTTATTGCAAGCTTGCAATAAAAAATTATACAAATCTCAGGAAAAAAGACAGAAAAAATGAAACCAGTTGAGGAAGTCGATGGTTTCCACAAAAATGTTTTGCGGCCCATGTTGGACCGTCACAAAAGTTAATTTACGGAGGACAATAATCTAAACGGAGCATGGACCACAATAAATTTTTGAGGTAACCGGTTGACTTTTCCAACATAATTCATTTATTTTATTTTTTCCTTTTTTTTATTTTTATGTTTTCTTATTGCAAGCTCAAATTGAGAGATAAAATTATAAAAGATCCCACAGAATCAATTTTATTGCAACCTTGCAATAAAGAATTATACAAATTTCAAGAAAAAGAAGAGTAAAAATGAAATCAGTTGAGGGAGTCAATGGTTTCCACAAAAATTTATTGCGGCCCATGTTTGACCATCAATCTGTCATTTTATGGAGGACAGTCATCTAAGCGGCATCACAAATAGTTTTTGAGGAAATCGGTTGACTTTTTCAATCGATTTCATTTTTTACTGTATGTTTACTTTTCTTTTCTTGGTTTTTATGTTTCTTTATTGCAAGCTCAAGTTTAGAGATAAAATCATAAGAGGGCCCACACGATCAATTTTATTGTAAGCTTGCGATAAGGAATTATACAAATCTCGGGAAAAAAATAGAGTAAAAGTTAAATTAGTTTAGGAAGTCAATGGTTTCCACAAAAATGTTTTGTGGCCCATGTTCAACTGTCACAAAAGTTATTTTACAGAGGATAGTCATGTAAGCGGAATGGGGGGGCCACAATTAGTTTTTTAGGAAACCGTTTGACCTTTCCAACCAGATTCATTATTTACTCTATTATTATTTTTCTTTTCATGATTTTTATGTTTCCTTATTGCAAGCTCAAATTTAGAGATAAAATTATAAGAGGGCCCACACAATCAATTTATTGCAAGCTTGCAATAAAGAATTATACAAATCTCAAGAAGAAATGGAGTAAAAATGAAACCGATTGAAGAAATCAACAGTTTCCACAAAAAATTATTGTGGCCCATCTTTAACCGTCACTCCATCATTTTACAAAGGACAGTCATCTAAGCAGCACCGCAAATAGTTCTTGAGGAACCGGTTGCCTTTTTCGACCAGTTTCATTTTTTACTCTATTTTTCTTTTTCTTTTTTTTTTATGTTTTCCTATTGCGAGCTCAAATTGAGAGATAAAACCATGAGGGGATCTACACAATCAATTCTATTGCAAGCTTGCGATAAAAAATTAACAAATAAAAAAAAGAAAAGAAAAATAGAGTAAAAATGAAACCAATTGAGGAAGTCATTGGTTTCCACAAAATTGTCTTGTGGCCCATGGATTTTATGGAGGATGGTCATCTAAGCGGGCCACGAATAGTTTTTGAGGAAACCATTTTTTACTCTAATATTCTTTTTCTTTTTTTGAATTCTATGCTTCCTTATTGCTAGCTCAAATTGAGAGATAAAATCATAAGAGGACCCACATAATCAATTTTTTAGTAAGCTTGCAATAAAGAATTATACAAATCTCAAGAAAAATATAGAGTAAAAATGAAATTGGTTAAGGAATCCAAAAAAGCATTCTTGTGGCCCATGTATTTTATGGAAGACAGTCATCTAAGAGAGACCATAAACAACTTTCGAGGAAACCTATTGTTGACACATAAATTTTGCCTTTTTACTTAGGATTTGATCGTGTAGAAACTAGGGATCAATTTTTAAACCCTAGACGAAAAATAATTTTCACTAAATTGCATCATATATTAGCATTAGGAATATTTGCATTACTATAATTATTAAATTTTTCAAAAAAATCAAAAGAATGGAGAGAAAAAAATATTATTATTAAAAATTATAATCATAAAAAAAAAAAATTCAAATAGGGCCGGGCAGAGGCCCCGGCCCTCCTTTTTCCCCCTTGCTTCCTTTCTCCCCGTGCAAGCCTATCCCACCTCTTCTTCTTTCTTTTCTTCTTTCCTTTCGTGCAAGCCGGCCCACCTCTTTTTCTCTCTTCTTACTTCTTTTCTTCTTTTCCCGCGGGCTGACCCATCTCCTTTCATTTCGACCCGGCCTCCACATGGGTCTTCTTCCTCCTCATGCCGGTCACGCCTCTGCAAAAAAAAAAAAAAAGTACAAGTCGGGAAGGCAGAGGATCGCGAGGGGTAGGTAGCGGCATGATCCACGTGTCAGAATCAAGCTGGCTAGAAAGCTAGCAGTGGGGGCTTGATCATCCTTGGCGAGTCCAAAATCCCCCGTTTAGTAGTGTATGCCAAATTTTCGCTGAAATGTCTAAGTGAGATCTAGGTTCGTATGCTTTGTCATGGCCGAGATATGCTGTTGTTGTTCATACTCGCGTCAAATATGAATGATGTGTCTCTGAGTTGGTCTAGAATATCGCTTGTATGTTGTGTGTTGATTGTAGTCTCAACCCAAGCCCTGAAACCGACCTAGCTTTCTCGGTTACTTAGTGTTTCCCGTATGTTTGATGAAATGCAGTAGGGAAGATCGAGAGTTAGTTCATGTTTAACTCGAAGATTGACATGCCTTCATTTCTGTGCTTGCTGAATCATGTCTCTTTGTTTATTTTCATGGCGATTTGTGTGATTTTCGCAAAATGATTGTGTATAGTTCAGTTGGAGAGAGTTTTCTTAGTTCCGGTAGGCGAGTTCAGTCGCTGGAGTTTGCAGCTGGTAGTGGTCGACGTCGGTTGGGGCAAGAAATTGGCGGAGGCTGGTGGTCCAACAGTGGTTTGAGTACTGATGAAAGCTTGCTCGAAGTCAGCATTGGTCCGATTGGGTTCAGAAAGGGAGCACGGTTTGGGGGGGCTCCGGGCATGCAGAGAATGCATGAAGAAGAAGACGACCGGAGGGGGAAGAAAGAGAAGATTAAAAAAAAAAATGATGAATTAAAAATTAATTAATTAAAAAATAAAGTAAAAACAAAGTTTTAAGAAATTAGTTTTTTTTTTTGTTAGTTTGAATTAGGTCGGATCGAGTCAACATGCTAGGGGTGCGTTTGTTTGTGTTCTTTTTTTCTTGTCATGAACACAATTTCTGTTTTTTTTTTTTTCATGGGGACGAAAAAAGAACATAAACACGTTTGTTTCCGTTTTTGTTCCTGGGACTTGTTTATGTTCCAGGGAATAAATTTGGAATAGAAACAAGAAAAAAGAAACAATAAAAACTTGTTTCTTGTTCCCAGAACACTTCCAAGAAACAAATTTTCTCTCTACTATTTTTCCTTCTTTTTCTTTTCTTCTTCTTTTTCCTTTGGCCGGTCGCCGACCTTGGCCATGGCCGACGACCGGCCGTCGAGGGCTAGCGACCTCGCCGGAGCATCGCCGACCCCCAGCAAGGCTCAGCCTCGCCTTGACTGAGAGAGCTCGACCTTGCCGAAGGCTAACGAGCCTCGCCATGGCTAGGCAAGGCCGCCAGCCCTCGTCGATCGATCGTCGGCCATGGCCGAGGCTGGCAACCGGCCAAAAGGAAGAAAAATTAAAAAATTAAAAAATTAAAAGAAACAAAAAAATTATACAAGTTTATCAAACGTGTTTCTGTTCTTTTTCTATTCTGACAACAAAAATTTTGTACAGTTGCCAAACGCGTTCTTCTATTCAAAAATTGTTCCCTGGAATAGAAATAATTTTTTCTATTTCTGTTCTTAGAACAATTTCTGAACAGAAACATTACCAAACGTACCTTAAATCACGTTTACTCAGTTTAAATCTGTTTTTTCAAATATAATAATATCTTTTTTCAAAAAAATAAATTAAAAAGAAAAGTAAAAGAGTATGACGTAATAAAAAAAAATCTTGTGATAGGTTTTAAAATTTCAAAAATTCAACAATTTCCAAAAAATCTTAGTATTCGAAAAGTATTTAAAAATTCAAAGAAAAATCAGAAATTTCCAGAAAATTTTAAAAAATTAGGAGAAATATTAAAAATGTTAAAAAAAATCAACTTTTCAGAAAATCTGAAAATTCATTAAAAATTTTAGAAAATTCCCCCAAAAAAAAACCCCAATATAATTTTTAATTAAAAATTAAATTTCCCGAGAAGTTTAAAAATGGACTTTTTGAAGTATTTTCTTTTAAAAGAAAGTGGAAGCCTCCTAACTCTAAAATTGTACTAAGTTGAGCAAGCCCTTAGGGCTCTACCTTCTTATTTCAATTATCCTTAAAGACAATTGCCTTTGGTTGCGCAATGTCGATTAGGGGTATGCAACGGAAATCGCCCGAACCGGAACCGGACCGAACCAGACCGAACCGGCCGG
This sequence comes from Eucalyptus camaldulensis, assembly GCA_019915185.1. NCBI lineage: Eukaryota > Viridiplantae > Streptophyta > Magnoliopsida > Myrtales > Myrtaceae > Eucalyptus > Eucalyptus camaldulensis. The sequence continues at coordinate 21,856,154 of JAHSVA010000005.1, forward strand.
TTTTGGGCGGTTCCCATGGTCGACGGTCTGGTTCCCGGTTCCTAATCTTGGAGCCGGCGGCCAGTTGGTCCGGTTCCCGGTTCCAAGGTGGGAACCGGACCAGACCAAATTTTTATATATATAATTTATATTCATATAATATATAAGCACATATAATATATTAATATTATATATGAAACTTATTGCAATCGGAATTGCAATTTAGGTAACAACCTCTTATGTGACCAAGAGACCACCAAAACTTTTGTCGTTACTCTTTATTTATAGAAAAAAACTCTCCTCATGCTCACACTCTCTCTCTCTTGCTCCCCTCACTTGCAAACGACAAGGCACTTCAAGCCTTAAAAAGTCTCATATCGACTAAACATTCAAAGTATAGAAGAGAGATTGTCTATAAAACCTAAGCCAAGCACAACCTTTAATCACGTTGTTCATGGGTTTTATGCTTAAAATTAAGCATGAAACACATAAACTATAATTGATATTCACACAAGTGAAGTTTGAATATTTTGCACGTGGAAACATGTGTGCGTAGTTTTATTAGATTACTCGGAAACTGAACTTGATTGATCGGTCCGGAGCATGTTTATTCTTTAGTGAATGATCATTCTTTAGTGAAAAAATAAAGTGCAAATTCTTTTGGACCAGAACTGATGGTCCAGTATGGTTCTCGGTCCTAAGACCAACGGTCCGGTCCACGGTTCCCAAAATTGGGAACCGATTCTCCCGGTCCGGTTCCTGTCCTGGTTCCACCTTGGAACCGGACCGAACCGGGAACCGATCACCCCTAATGTCGATGCACCGATTTCAATTGTCCTTAAAATGGATCTGCATGCTACCATGGAGTCATCTAACGTGTTTGATATCTCCAGCGGTGCATTAGTAGTTGCGGTTTGTGTTCTTTGGATTTCTGAGCAAGAACAAGGAAAAGATAGAAGAAGAACAAGAACAAGAAAAAGGAAAAGCACGCAGCAGCAGCAACCTCTCAGTCGCGCCTTCGTGCAGGCAATCAGATGCTTCAGAGGTAAAAAAGATGTTCCTCTCTACTCTCCCTCTCATGTTCTCCTACAACCGTCACATTTAACTGATGCAATTACACACAGACAACCTGCATTTTCCAAATGGCCAAAATTTCCCTCCAATTATGGAAGGAAAGTCTCTCAACCAAACCTCTGGTTGGTGATGCTCGTACTTCAACTTCAGTCCAAATAGAGAAACTTAAGAAGGGTCATTTGCACTCTCGTTATTTTTCCATAGGAAATGTTATCAGACTTACGATTGACATTGTTTTCTACCGGAAAAATATAACATGAATTCAGTATATGTAGACCACCATCATCCCAATTGAATGTGGAGCTTTCAACGCTTTATGAAAACGTCTGTCATCACATAAGGTCGATAAATGTAGTTTATTAGAAACTGGATTATTACACAGATATAGAAAGGCACAAATTTGTCCACTAAAAGCATTTCTCTACAGATTATTTTATTACTGTATATGACATCTGTAGTACAGGAAATGTTCACGACAACCAGTTTTAATCTCCCTTAAAGAGAGAATATGGATACTCACTGAGAAATAACCATTCGCAATTTACTTGTGTCCATCCTTCAAACCTCGGACTCTTCATATGCTACAGCCATTGTTTCTTCCTTCTCATCCTGTGCGTCAAGAATGGTGTAATCATTGACAGGCCTAAACATGTGAAGCGTGACCACATAAATCGTTAGATTCGCACCCTCCTGCACCGCGTTGCTCGCCCACTCGTACCTAGGTGCAATGAAGCTCCTCAATACCAGTGCTACCATCGGCACGACATAAAAATAACCGATTGCCAAGGCATAGACCAAGGCAAACTTTTTAATCTTCGCCAATCTCATCGCCACCTTCTCGTCAGTCTTTGCAGCCTCCTTCAGCAACCAAATAGACCTCCCCACGGTAACAACGATGGTGCACGTGCAGATCATGTCCAGCAAAGCCAGCCCCAACACCACCCAGGGCCCAGTGTCTCCCATCATGACTGCAAAAGGGAAAGCTAGATTGGAGAGAACCTGGAGCGCGATGGGGATGATCCATACCTTAGCCGACTTCTCTGGCAAGAACTGCTTGAAGAACGAGAATCCAATTATGATCAATGCTGCGATGATAAGTGACGACAGGAATCGAAAAACTTCGAACGAGATTTCCCAACCGTGAGGTGACCCAGTAAGTTTAACGGAGTACTTATCCAGCCCGGCATAGATGAGACTCAGTGTTTTCGCCATAATTATTCCGTTGAGCAAGCGATGGACCCGATTCGTGGATTCCTTGTTGCAACGGCAGTAATAGACCCAGAGAACTAAGACGAAGAAGTAAGAAAGAGAGAACGCGAAGAAGAGTGGAATTAGTGTGGATTGTCCATGCGAGAGGTAATTCTTGGAGCCGTCCAAATCGAGATTGTAAAATTCAGCGTGGACATTCATGGATACGCGGACCTCCGGATTGCAGTTGGCAAAGTACATGGAGTAGTATCCACTGGGATAAGTAACGGCATAGGTTTTATTAAAATAGCTGTGTGGTGGAGGAGACAGGTCGAGGAAGTTGAAGAGATCGACGGCGTAGGGGGAATCGAGGATGCAGAAGATAGGGTTTTGTTGGAATTTGAGGAGGACTTGGAAGTGAGCTTCCTCCGAGAGAAGGACAAAGCCCAAACGAGAAGAATCCGTTCGACGGAGTAATGAAATGACGGAGACATCAGAAGCGGAGATTGTAACCCGGCCCAGGTATGTGAAGGCGAATTTATGGAGAAGGATGATCGGACGCGGATCGGAAGTTAGGCTTAGGGTCTTGATGTCGGCATTGGAGTGGGAAATGAGAGAGATGAGGAGGAGTAGAGCGTAATGCAACTTCGCCATTTTTTTTGGAGATCCTGAACGTTGTCGTGGATGGGAACGAGGCGGGGCGATCCTCGGACGACTTTAAAAGAGTCGACTTCATGGACAATGGCTGGCGTCGAAAGTAATGCAATGCAAAAGCTGGGGGTGTGAATCACAATGTGACGAGGCAAGGTGACAAAGACATGCGCCTATAAAGTACAAGTATGTCCAGGCAAGAGATGATTCTGCAGAGGAAAGAGCTGGCAAATGGCGAGAGGACAAAACCCGTGGGGGTAGCTAGATTCTCATAAAGAGATTTACAAGGTGCAAAGACATGCGCCTCATAAATTGTCCATCAGCTTCCTTATGGGGTAAGTGGATTCATAGTAGCAAATGTGGAGGCATTTCAATTATGTAGCTTAAAATAAAAGATAGTATGGTGTGGAGTTAGCATGGTATTCCTAAATTGAGACCAACCTTAACTTTAGCTATCTAGGCAAAGTTATTGTTGCAAAGTGTTATACAACGAACTGAGGAGTGTGGGACTGGGTTTGGGATGGTATCAACTAATATGGATAGGCGGGTCAGCAAGCACAATTTTATCAAGTGGCTAGTTTGTATAGGTAGACTACCAATAACGAAAATCATATCACTTTGGATGCCTATGGTAGTAATCCATTGTAATTTCTGTTTGGTCGGTCTAGAAAATTGAGATCATCTTTTCTTTCAATACACATGGACTAGAAGCATATAGCATATAATCCTCGCACCATACGAAATCATTCATTCTTTAGGAGGATGGAATGCTGAACTCCAATGGATGATCAAGGCTACCAAAGGCAAGGACTTGGTGGCAAGGCTTCTCAAGGTAACTTTCTCAGCAATCATATACCGCATTTGGATGAAACGTAATCATAGACGTTTCCAAAATAAGTCAAACGATGTCCCTATCATCTTGGCTAAAATTCGTAAACTTGTCAAAGGGCGGGTTTCGTATTACAAAAATTTTAGATCTTCCCAAACAAATGTAGTATTAGCTACTATATGGAGACTCCCTTACTCCATTTTTTCATGTTCTTAGTCATCTTTGTAATATATGGGAATGCCCCTAAGCTCTTATACATCATCATATAAATGATACTTACATTTCAAAAAAAAAAAAGATTTACCAAGTAAAAGTCCATACCCTCTGAAACTGAAACATCGCAAGATAGGAACATCAGTCCTTTCCAAAGATCAAGAAATTCTTCTAGAATAGCAACGAGTGACATTCGAATTTACTCTATTTATCATATCACATACCCTTGTCGCGCTTACACTTTCAAAACCTTACAGCTTATATCTTCCCAACCTAAAATGACTTATTTACCCTCCTGTGCATCAGTAAAGTGAAAGCCAACGTGGGATGGGGAAATTTGATAAAGGAAACTACAATATGCTTAACCATTCACTATTCATATGGTGTGCTTCTCTCTCGTCTTGTCGAGTTTCCTCTCTATCACTGGATAGAGTTCTTCTCCTTCGATAATCATGTTTACTTCATCACCTCGGCATCGCAATGTGAATGCCAATCCCTAATTTCTTCTTCTGAACCACACTCTCCGCAGCTTACCCACCTTTCATATCCTAACCTTTTCTTCCACTTAACTTCTCCTTACTGTGTCTTCGATCTTTCATTATCTGGGTTTTTCTTCATTTGCATGTCCTTTTTTCCTCTGTATCCGACCTTCCTTCCGATGCAATTCACCATCTCTCGCAATGGCTTGACGATCTTGGTTTTTCTTCCTGGGTTCCACGAATTGCAGCACTCTATCTGCATGTTCACCTTTTCTTTGTTGCTGTCCTCATCTTATCGGGAGACACTCCCTATATGCTCATGGCTACTGACGATGATATAGATACATCTCGAATTGCAGCACTCTGCCACAAATTGGGACGTTTGTGCTCAGAAAAAGAAATTGATGAATGGCATGTCCAACCCCCACCTGAAGCAGTCGAGGAATGCAAATTGACGTTAATCGGTAAGATACCTTCAAATCCCTCTTTTAACTTCCAAGCTTTCAAATCGGTCTTGACAAGAGCATGGAAGTCCGAGAAGGTTGATATTCTACAGCGAGAAGACGGCATTTATCTAGCAAAATTCAGATCTCAAGCTGAAAAACAACGAATCCTAGAAACTGGACCTTGGCAATTTTCGGGACATCTAATTAACTTCAAACCTTGGGTAGCCAACACACCTTTGCACAGTTATGATTTTTCCACCTGTGCGTTCTGGGTTAGGGTCATTGGGCTGCCTCTTGAATGCTGTACAGATGATTTGATTCGTAAGGCGGTGAGTACAGTTGGTTCTGTGTTGCAAATAAAATCAGATTCTGTACCTGGTTCAACTTTGAGAGCTGGTCGAGCACGTGTTGAGCTGCCTTTATCTGAACCATTGAAGGTTGGTCGTCTCATTAAATATAATAACCAAACTCTTTGGCTGGATTTCAAGTACGAAAGATTACCTCACTACTGTTACTCTTGTGGTCGATTAGGCCATTTCACTGATGCTTGTCCGTCTATACCTTTTGAAGAAACTATGTTTACAGACTCCGAGAAAACACCTTATGGTCCCTGGTTAAAAGCTGAAGTTCAGCAATATAGCCCGTATTGGAAAGTTTATTATGGAAATTCATCTGGGGAAGAGGATAGGGAGGAAACAGTACCTGAGACACCACCCTCCAATGCTCAACCTTTACCTCTCTTACCACCACCTCCCCCCCAAGCATCAGTTCCTGTGCAACAGATAAAATCCTTTATCTCCAAGGGCAGCTCTGCAATTTTGAATTCTACTACCCCAACGCATCATGATATTACTACTGCTTTAATTCCAGCGGAGGAAAAACTTAAAGGAGTGCAGATGCAGACCTTCCCTCCCCTGGCAAAGAAAGACAAGAGTGCTCATCAGAGTATTAAGATAGGTCCAGCAAAGAAACCTCGTCGTTATAATCCATATGATATTCTAGCAGGGCATCAGGGAGTTTTTGATGACTCACTCCTAATGGACACTCCAATTGTTATGGCGACTGAAGACAACATAAGGGCGTCGGTGGCTGGCCCACAACAGCCACCTGTGCATAGATGAAAATCATAAGTTGGAACTGTCAGGGGTTGGGCAATCCCCTGACAGTTCAAGCCTTAAAAGCCCTCACGGCAAAAGAAAAGCCTGATATGTTGTTTTTGATGGAAACGAAGAACAGTGATGAAGTTTTATTTCTCTTGAAACGTACCTTACGGTTTTTGCATCTTCGAGTTTTTAGCCCTGTTGGCTTAGCGGGGGGCTTAGCTCTTTTTTGGAATGACCACTTCCAGTTATCTGATTTTACTTCTACCCAACACCTTTTTGATTTCATCTGCAAAGACAGTTCGGTAGGGAGGTCAATGTGAATTACTTGTCTTCATGCTCCTGCAGTTTTTAACGATCGTCAGTATATTTGGCAGTCTTTAAGACAATTCAGTAGATCTAATGCATTACCTTGGGTATGCCTTGGTGATTTCAATGACATTCTTCATCAATGGGAGAAAAGGGGAATTCGACCTGCAGACTCTTACCGCATGACTTCCTTTCAAGGTTTTCTAAATGACTGCAGCTTACTGGATCTTCCCTCTCATGGCTGCGCCTTTACATGGTCTAACAATCGAGAGGGGGATGCTTTAGTACAGGAACGCCTTGATAGAGCTGTGTGTAATGCTGACTGGCGCGTTTTGTTCCCAAATGCTCAGGTGCTTGCACTCCCTGCAGTCGGTTCAGACCATAGTCCACTTGTTTTAAATACTCAACCTAGCATGGTTCGAAGAAAAAGACATTTTACCTTTGAGGTCTTCTGGAATCAGGATCCGGATTGTCGCGGGGTCATTCAAGATTCTTGGCAATCTATTTCAAGACAGGACTCCCCGCTCTCAGTCAAACTACGTGCAGTTGCTCTTGACTTGTCCGTTTGGAGTCGAAAGAGGTTTTCTCATAACAGACAACAGGCAACACAGTTGGAGCACCAGTTAGAAATGCTGACTAATCAGTATCCTACAGCCCTAACTCGAGAACAGCAACATCATTTAAAAACAGAACTTCACAAAGCATGGCAGCGGGAAGAACAATATTGGGCAATGCGCTCTCGGATCAATTGGTTACGGTGGGGTGACCGTAATACGCGCTTCTTTCATGCCACTACTCTTCAGAGAAGACAACGCAGTCATATTTCAGTCTTACGAGATAATCATCAACAGTGGATTTGGGACCCTGACCAGTTACAACAAATGACCACGGAGTATTTTTCACTTCTATACACAAAATCTGGCCCTAGAAGTTATGAACAAGTTCTTCAACAATGTCAACCAATGGTTACCACAGAAATGAATAGCATGCTTCTAGCAAAGGTAACAATGGAAGAAGTTAAACAGGCCACATTTCAATTAGGTGCATCAAAAGCCCCAGGCCCTGATGGTTTGACTGGTATGTTCTATCAATCTCATTTGGGAAGTAATCAAAGAAGATATCTATCGGCAGTGCAATTATTTTTCAGTTCTGGATCCTTACCAGTGGCCTTGAATCGAACTGCAATAACATTGATCCCTAAAACCCCAAATCCCGAGTGCTTAGATCAATATAGACCTATTAGCTTGTGCAACTATGTTTACAAAATCTTCTCTAAAGTACTTGCTAACAGGTTAAAACCTTTACTGCCTGCTATAATTTCTGAGGAACAGAGTGCGTTTGTTGCTGGAAGACAGATACAAGATAATGTTCTTATGGTTCAGGAAGTGATTCACCAGCTTAAAACTAGGAAAAGAAAGCGTCATTTTCAAGCTGTGCTCAAAGTTGATATGCAGAAGGCCTATGACCGCATTGAATGGGATTTTCTTAATGATTATCTACTTTGTCTAGGCTTTGCGTCTCATTGGGTACAGCTCATCATGCAGTGCATCTCAACTACAACCTTGTGTGTTAAAATGAATGGGGATTATCTTCAGAGCTTTCATCCTTCTAGGGGGCTTCGGCAAGGTGATCCTTTATCCCCCTATTTGTTCATTCTCATTGCAAACCTCCTATCACTTCTCATTCGGAATGCTATTGATACGGGATTGCTTAAAGGTATCAAATTAAATCAGTGGTGTCCCACTTTATCTCACTTGTTCTTCGCTGATGATGCTGTATTTTTCCTTGATGGCACCTTGATGGAATGCCAGAATCTATCTAACATCTTAAATCAGTATTGTTTGGCTACTGGACAAGCTATTAACCGAAACAAATCTAGAATTTTCTTTAGTCCATCCTGTCCTATGACACTTCAAGAGAATTTGGCCAGTGAGTTAAGAGTTCCTATTTTACAGCGATGCGGAAAATACTTAGGGATACCTACTGATTGGGGCAGGTCTAAGAGGGATATGTTTTCTTGGATTTTGGCTAGAGTTCAATTGAAATTAGAGGGGTGGAAGGAGAAGCTTATTTCTAAGGGAGGGAAGGAAATTTTGCTAAAAGCAGTAATTCAATCTATTCCACAATATGCCATGTCTGTTTTTAAGATTCCTCGGTCTTTATGTAAAACTATAGAACAGCGTATGGCTAAGTTTTGGTGGAATAATGACACAAGCAAAGCAGGAATTCATTGGCAATGTTGGGACAAACTACAGCACCGAAAAGAGGAAGGGGGCTTGGGCTTCAGGAAGTTAATCAGTTTCAATGAAGCCATGCTTGGTAAGCAAGCGTGGCGTCTTATTCATCAACCCTCCTCATTATGGGCTAAGTTCTTTAAAGGATTATATTTTCATTCATCCACCTTTTTTAAAGCTGTCAAGGGTTCCCGCCCATCATGGGGCTGGCAGAGCCTCTTGAGTGGACGTGCAGCTATCTTACCAAACATCCGTTGGTCAGTCGGGGATGGTACATGCATCAATATCAGAGAAGATAGTTGGCTATCCATGGGTATTCTAGGTGGACCAAAGGCCCAAGCAGAACCCCTCCTAGTAGCTGATCTTATTGATCAAGCTACTGGTTCATGGAAAACAGATTTAATACACAGTTTCTTTGACTTGCCAATAATTCAAGAAATCACAGCCATTCAAATTCGACCAACTGTTACCAAGGATGCACTCATTTGGACAGCTACAAAACAGGGTACGTATACTGTAAAGTCAGCATACCATGCAATCACTCAGACTAACACCAGTGGATTAACAGATGGTGCTGCTACTTCATATAGCACTCCTACCTGGTTTTGGCGAACTCTGTGGAAGATGCCAGCAAGCCCCAAAATCCGTATGTTCCTCTGGGCCATTTGTCATGACTCCATAGCAACGCGTCACAATCTGCATCGAAAGCACATCATTGACAGTCCGTGCTGCCAAATCTGTCAAAGAAATATTCCAGAAACCTCAGAACATTTATTTTTATTATGCGAGTGGACTAAAAAGGTATGGTCGAACTCTCAGATTGGCATATCCATCGACCCTACCAATATTCAGAGACTGGACTCATGGATTGTATCCAGGATCAGCAATGGGAACCGCCTACCTCGTCTTGCACTGATCGCAAACGTATTGTGGCAGATCTGGAAGGCTCGGAACGGCTTCCTCTTCCGAGGCAAATTTCCTAATCCGTCCATTGTTGCAGAAGCTGCTTTAACGAATACCCAAGTGGATCGTCTGTCTTCACCTTCCACTGCACATCAGAAGCCCTCCGTCAGTCAAACGAGTCATCTATGGCGTCCCCCAGATCTGGGCACACTGAAGATTAACATTGACGGATCACATCACCAGGGCAATAACCAAGGCAGTATCGCAAGTATTTGCAGAGATCACGCAGGTAGACTTACCGACCTTTTTGCAGCAAGGGTTGAAGCTTCCTCAGCTTTGCAGGTGGAGATCCAGGCCCTATCATCAACGCTTCGACATCTACTTGATCAGGGGCTCCAATACGCATCACTTGTTCTTGAATCAGATAACCTCTCCCTAGTGGAAGTTCTGAATCGACGAGCACAGCCGCCATGGCCGGATCGTGCTCTCTTCTCAGAGGCGGTCTTTCTGTTTTCACTTTTCCCCAATATTTCGCTCGTTTTTTGCCCTAGGGACGCCAACAGGGTTGCTGATTGGGCCTGTAAAGCCCATAGTAGAAACCCTACGCATCGCATATCCTCTTTTCATCCGCCTATTCCTCTACTTAACTTGTTATGTGCGGATGCTCTTGCAGCTGGATGTATGAATTACTATTATTAATATAAGTTGCCCTTTTCTCTGTCAAAAAAAAAAAAAACTACAATATGCTTTGAAATGTGATAGAGGACAAAATGGAGGATGCCATATGTAATTTTTCCAAAATTTTTTGGATGAACGGCAGGACCTTGAAAAATTCTATGGTCACGCGCATAAAAGAGCATATATTTGTTTATACCAATAAATTCCATAAGTATTAGTAAGTATAAAAGGCACAATTATTCTTCTTTAATTTAAACCAAACTGGCGAGATTGCTCATGCTTTGGAAAGCTTGTGACTTGAGTTTTTAAATCATTTTGAACTCAACAAATATCGCAAGTTTGCTTGTCAAGATCGAGCGGGCTAAATCATGGACCAGATTGAGGCAAATTGGATATCATCGGAAAGTTGTTGAAAAATACTATCCACTAACGTTGGTCAACCTTGAAAAATCTCAAGTCAAAATTGAGTTGTCTACAAATTTAAATTAACAAAATAATGTGTCAACAGAGTAATGAAATCATGATCACTAAAAGGAGCAACCTTTTTTACTTAACTGTGATATATGAAGGAGAGAGACAATGCGATTAATTATATTGAAAGAGAGGCGAAGTTAATTTTGAATATCAAAGCAAACTTGTGATTGAAAGGTAATTTAGTAAATTGACATAAAAAGGAGTGGAAATAGCACCAACTATCATATAAAGTAAATGGCACCTCCTATTTTTTAGTAAAAATAATCGACTAATGGAAAGATGCATACAATAAAAATTCTAGTTTATGCCTGTGTTGATAGTTTCAATTATAAAGTTTGAATATCCGTATCTTTTAAATAAAGTTTTAGAGATGTTCAAATCTTAAAATATTGTTCTCTTTCCTTATACTTGTGTGGACAATTTCTTCAACTTTCATTTTTATCCATATATTGATAATTCAAGTGTTTCACGGTATCACAATTTCATGAGAAGGATGATCGAACGAGGATTGGAAACAAGTATGTTATGACAACAAAATAGACGGAGCGAGCTGGGGTGATCCTTAGACGACTTAAAGGTTTCAGGACAATGCCCGACATCGAAAGCAAATACAATGCACGGCCGCGGTGTAAACTATAATCTCATGCTTTGGCAAGGTAACAAAGACATGCGCTTGTAAACAAGTATGTTATGACAACAAAATAGACGGCAAAACAATAGTCAACCAGAAGAAATGGCGAGATACAAAATCAATGTGGAAGCTGAAACTCCACGCCCAAAGTCCTTTCTGGGGAGCAAGAATTTTTTTTTTTTGGGGGGGAATAATTATAAAATCATCCCACCTTTAATCTATATATCAAATACCCTTCTCACGCTTTTAAAACCTACATTTTGTATATCCCCGATCTAAAAAGATCCATTTACCCTCATGCAGACCGGCAAAGTGAAATCCAATGTTGAGAAAGGGTAAGTTTAACAAAGAAAATGAGGTTTTGAAATTTCAAGCGAGTATTTGATATGAAGAAAAAATTGAGGATGCTATTTGTGATATTCCCTTTTTAGGATGGATGTCAAGACCATGCAAAATTATGTTGTTTTGTACCTAAAAATATTCATATTTTCTTATGCTGCAAGAGTCTGTAAGTATTAAAAAAAACTTAAGCAAAAAACATGAGTTGGTTACCTCTTCTTTTTTTTCCCTAAATAACTTGATGGTAATTTGACAACACTTTTATGAGAGTATGCAAATTAGCAATTTTATACTATTGCCAACTTGTATTTGCATAACTTATAAATACTTCAAGTATACTAACGCTTATATTATATCACCACCTAGTTTTGAGTGATTTACTAACTTTTATGAAATTAAGTCACCACTAATTTTGGATTACCTGCTTTCATTGAATGAATTATCAACGTTTAATGATTTTCTGACCAATTTTTTATTGATGTATTATGTTTTTATTTGTCTTGAGTAATAACCCCTTATATTTGCTAGCTCTTTCTAGAAGCTATCACCCTAAATTAGAGTGATTCACCAAGTTTTCTCCCATTAAGTTACTATAGAGTTTTAGATTTCCAACGCGCATTTTAAGTTGTTGAGGATATTGGAGTGGTCGGAGATTTAAATGGATACAAGTGTGACATAATAAACGTTCACCACATAAAGAATCCACCAAAGAGATACATGACATATAATTGGGTAGATGCTCACCACCTAAAGAATCTTTATCTTCACCACATAATCAATTTTCTCATCACTTTCTCTTAGTAACATGGATATCAACCTACTCTAAATCACAAGGATTAATTTACATATTTTAAACATATTGCTTTAGTTCCATTGAGATGTAAAACATATGTTATAAATGTCTATAATTATGTGTGCAATGAACAAAAATAGATATAAGGAGCAGGTATTCAATTTAACAATAAATGCAAGATAAATGTACAAATCTCATGATGTTCAAAAACCACATAGTAGTTCACTATGTACACGTGGGTATCTATTCGCTACCTGTCGCCAACTAGAACTCATCTCGACTAAGAGGCATCACCACCACTAATATATAAGAGATGGAATTATAATATCTTGATTAATGAGGCAATGTCATCACTAATATATGGGCAATGGAATGATAACATCTCGATTATCAAGGCATTGTCACTCATATATAGGGGACAAATATATCATCTCGATTGATGAGGCATCATCACAATTAATTTATGGGCAATTAAATTATAACATCACAACTAACAAGACATCATCGCCACAAATTATAACGCTGATACACTTCTCAGTTGATTACACTTTCAGTACACTAAGAAAACAGTATAAAAATGTAAAACTTCCTCTATCTATTGGATGACTATTTCTCATCACTCTTGATCCTTACTTCTTCCGCGTTAGTTGATTTCCTTTTATACTCCTTGGTATTCAATCTTCCCGTTATATAATCATCATAAATATCAATCTCTAATATATCTGTTGAACAATTATTGGGTAGATCAATTTAGCTGATGAAGTCAATCAATTTGAGATTTCAGAGATTTGGTCACCCCTCAATTAAATCTTTTAGTTTCCAGAAATAGAGTAGCTCAAACTATGGAAAATAATATATATTCTAGATGATTGTAAACCAATCAAGATATCAAGCATAATTAGTACTATCCATGTAGATGTTTCTTTAGATTTTAATTTCTTCAATCCAGGAATTCAATCCAAATCACTAGTTATCATAAATATCCAAACAAAACATCATGGGATATTTTTATCCAAATTTCTTGAACATGTGATGAACTATTACATAATTATTATAAGCGCTACATTTATATCAACAATTCCTAGTTATATATGGTTGCCCGACAATTTTGGTTTCCATCTATATCAGCTTTCCCAGTGATATTAAACTACATCTTAGCTAGCAACTTGAGTATGTTAAGAATGGAGATTTAGTGATCCTATTCACTATGGTATCTCCAAGTCTGTTCACATTCTTCTAGACTTATTCGCACTTACAGGTTCATCTAGTCTTCACAAATCTTTTTACTACCTACATTTAAGTTCCTTTAAAAGTGGATATTACCTGAAACATAAACATCATTTGCATTTATCAAACTTGTAAGGTGTTATGGATTGCTTTGTGAACTTCAAAATATTATAAGAGGTTTTCTCAACAAAAATATCTAAAAGTGTGTCTTTGATGGAGAAATCCGAACAGTCGGACTATTGGACTAAGATAGGAGAGCTCAATGCTCGGTCTCGCGAAAACAATGTGTACGTGTTCGTTCTAGGTCGGAATGCATTGAAATTTTGAGGAGATCTTTATGGCACCTAGTTCTTCAACCCATTTAAAAAAAAAAATCAAGAATCAAATATTTAGAGACCAAGTGATTCGATCAAGAGTTACCAAGTTTCACTGAGCCCAATCCTTGGTCAGGATTCATACCAACTCCGGTGGTCAACTCTTCTAACGCGTCCAACTTCCGTCGTGATCTCCTCATTTTCACCACCTTTACTGTCGTTCCCTCACCGTGGTAATGCCGCCTGCCGACGCCGCAAGCATCTCTTGCCGCCAGTCATTGTTTGAGTTGAAAGACCAATTAAGTTAACATTTTGCAGAACATTTGATGTATTGAACGATAATGGTGCTTTGATTTTAATTTGTTGATCACATCAAGATTTTCTTATCTCCCCGAGCAATTTATTTGTCATTTTGATTTATTGAGAGGTAAATTTTTTTTTGCACACTCACATAATCACTTGAATTTTTTTTTGCACACTCACATAATCACTTGTCACATGTTAGAGTTTGAGGATTAAAATTAACTAAGACTATTTGCAAAATATTTTTGAAATAAAGAGAAAGTATACCAAAAGGGCATTAGATTTTATCTAGCATAATTTAGTTCCCATATTCATGAATCTTTAGTTCGCAAAAGTAAAATGTTATGTTTTTTAATCGACCCATAATAAATTAGTGGTGACTTTTAAATGAATTAAATTACATTTTTAAAGAATTAAATCAAGATCCCAAAGTTACAATGAGTATGGGATTAAGAGAGTCCACATTAAGTGTTTGCTCAGTAATTCATAACTTGCCCTTACTGGTTTGCCTCTTAGTAGGTCACGACAATAACTTCATGCATAAATATTAGCGTCACAAATTGGATAACCAAAAATTCTATGAAAAGTGTGTTTGCATAGGAATATTACATAGACAAGATGCACCCACTTTCATACGTCTTATGGAACCCCACTCCGCATATTGATCATTGCATAATGCATACACGCGTGAAAACTAACAAGCAAGCATGTAGAGAACCTCTATATATCTCCACTAGAAATACGTTGCCGTCTCTCTCCTTCAAACTTCAGGCGCCTAGGTTCCAAGAGCCACGGCTTCTTCCTTCGCTTCCTCTGGATCCAGAATCGAGCGATCATCCCCATTGGCAGGCTTGAACACGCAAAGCGTCACCTTGCAAGGCACCAAAGTCGCAGACTCCTCCACTGCATTGCTCGCCTACCTGCAATATTGTTAAACTATGGATCGAGTTTGAACTTGCTCAATGAAGCCCGACCCAAGATAAATTGTTGCTGTTGGAAGTTTGTTTGTAAAACAAACAAAGTACAAAGTGTATGTTTCCTTGTCCCACATAAAAATAAAAAATAAAAATAAATAAAATAAAAAAAAGTGGGAGGAAGTGGGTCGATTAATAAGTGTGGGGTTTCTTTAGTGTATCTAAAAAATGATTTGGTGTGGGCTAGACCCCACCATACCAGCGTGCGGATGCATGATTGTTAGGCGCACTTAGCACTTTGTGCGACCGCTGCTTAATTAGCATTAACCCCTTTGTTATTTTATTTTTTCTTTTGTTCGATTATCTTATTAACTTTAACCAATTCAAAGTTTGTTTTGTTCATTGAGAATTTTTGGAAATTTAAAAAAAATATATATTATTATATTTATTACTTTTTTAATATTCTGAATTTTTGTTTTCTGTCTTTCAAGGCAACCTTTAAAAAAAATACTCGTTCAATTTGCAACATTTCCTAAAGAGTTGCATTTGTTCATTTTTTTCAACTTCTTTCGAATGAACACCTTTGTTCATTTGGGCAAATTTTTGAAAGGATACATTTGTTCGATTTGCAACCTTTCACGAAGAGTTGCCTATGTTTTTAAGACTATTTTGTATATACATGTCAGTTTTCAGAAGAGCGGTGAGTGTGATCATTTTATCTTTTTGAGCCTTCTTTCTTAAAAAAAAAAAAAAAAATACAACCATCTTTTTAATTGTTTCCTAGAGAGATCCTGGAGAAATACTAGAATTAGTATCTAATATTCTCATTTTTTAGACTTTGTTGTATCATGGAAGAAATTTGCTGGTAACCAATAACAACGTTGTAGGGCAAATAAATCCTTAAAGAAAGTGATATTACACTTAAAAGTCCGACTTGATTACTCTAAAGATCCGACTTTATTGTTCTACCCAATTCGAAACCATTTTTTCCTAACAGTTGCTTATAGACACCAAAATATATGTCATGGAAATTCAAATTTCCTTTTCGGCATACAGTCCAACTTTCCTATTTTGTGCAAGAGTTGTCACTAAGCAAAACCAGAAAAAGGAAATTCATGGAAATCCAATTTCCTATTTTGTGCTGAAGTCTTGAGCGTGAAATTAGAAAGTCCAGCATAGAAAGTCCAGCATGGACTTTGTTTTGGAAAGTCAACCAAAATTCGGTCAACATGGGTTCATCTATTTAGGGGTGGTCAGTTCCCAATTAGGTCCGATTCCTAGGTGGAATTGAAAATTGGACCAAGGGGACTAGTTTTCCAAAAATCAGAACCAAGATCAGATTGGTTGGTCCTACAAGCGGAAACCAAACCAAATCATAGTTCTGTCCGGCTCCAATCCAATCCAAGTCCTATCCAATCCAATAAAATCGATCACTTACTTTTCACATTACTTTTTTTTCCCACTAATTGGAATCAAACCAAAATAGTGTTTAGTTCATATTTTAGTAATTTTTTGAAGAAATAATAAAATATAAAAATATATTTAGTTGGTCCAATCCGATCCTGTCCGATTCTCCATTGGAACCAACAATTGGACCAAATTGGCCGATCCAATCCGGTCCAAGCTATTCCCAATTCGTGCAATCCATTTTGCACACCCCTACGTCTGTGTGTGTAAATCTATAGAAAAGGATAAGATGATAGCACTCAGAGAAGAAGAGTTCAGGTTAGATGAGAGGGTAGCCATCGAGGTTGAAGTTAAAGGGAGAGCTGCTAGTGATGAGAACGAAGTTGTGGGTAGAAAGGGCAGCAGGGGAGAGCCTACACTCAAGAGCTCGAGTAGCAAGGAGGCAAATTGTTGACGAACGACGTTGTAGAGGAAGGGGAGGGAGGGAGGGAGAGAGAGAGAGAGAGAGAGAGAGAGAGAGAGTCCTTAGGGGGGAAAAGACGGCAGTGCCAATGCTAGTGGGGACGAAGAAGGTAATGGAGGCAAAGAGCAATCGAGGGACCATCCAAATCTTTGGCCCATCCAATTAGTGAGCTAAGAGCATAGAATTTAGCAATGGTAATTACGTCAATTAAATTGGCACTAATGGAAATGTGTCAATTTCAGGATTGAAAAATAACAGTTTTTGAACCATAAATTTTTGGGACTCATTAGATGAATTCTAGACTTAATGTACAGTCTTAGTGTCTAACTAGTGTCTAATGTACATGAAAATTAGACACTAATGGTCCCATTTTCCTCCATGGGGTGGCCACCCTCTTTCCCTCATTCTACCTTCCACTTGATCCTCTCTCTCACCCTCTCTCCCTTCCTCTCCCTTCTCGCCGCCATATGTCGAGACAGTAGGCCATTTGGTGCCGCCACCCCATGCAACCAATGGAATTGCATGCAAAGAAGTTTAGTTTGGGTATAAGACCTTCTCTTTCTCTCTGTTCCTCTCATTTCTCTTGACCTCTCTCTCTCTCACTCTCATCTCTCTTAGCCTAACCCTCTCTCTTTCACCAATTGCTCGCCACTCTCATTTTTCTCAACTTGCTCACAGAATCATAGAATTGAGTTATTCAAGCCTAAGTAGCACCGACATTGACACCCGACATGCGACACGCAACACGACACGATACAACACGCCGACACATTATTTCTCAAAAAACAGAGAATTCCGACACTTTGGAACATGTTGTATATTAAATATATATATATATATATATATATACATAATAAATTATCATTTTTATGATTATTACAATCAAATTCATAAATAAATAAATAATCCTAGAATAAATATATACAAAAAAATTAATCTGCCATTTATTAATATCATTGATTGTTTCAATTTGACAAATTCAAATCTATTTCAATAGTTCATAAAACTTGGAGAAAAAACAAGCAATCTATATTCTGGACTCGCATGTTAGATATGTTGGAAGAGGGAAAAAAAAAAACTTTAGGCGTGAATTGTGTATCACGGGAAGTGAGAGTCGGGAGAGAAGAGAAAACTAGGTTTTTATTCTTTCTCCATTTATTATTTTATTATTGTGTTTTATTTTTTGATATATATATACCTCTCATTTATTGAATTTTTAAAATTGACATCAATAACGGAATCACGTGTCGGAAACTCGTATGTCAAAATTTCGACTCGAGTGTCGGAGAGTGTCGAGTTGATCAAGTGTCAGGTTTTCCGACACGTGTTGATCGAGTGTCCGAGAATGTCCGAGAGTATCGAAGAGTGTCGGACACATGTCAAGTGTCCGATACAACACGAAGGCTCCTGGAGAATGTCGGTGATTCATAGATTCAAGCTGTATCTAGCCAAGGTGAAGGGTTGGGGTTTAGTTTTCCACACATTTAGGTTCAGTTTTAATCGTCAAGGTATAAGGCAAGTGAAATTCCTTTTCTCTACGCTATGTTGATTTGCTCATTGTGCGATTCAATGAATCTCACCTTTGATGTGCTACGGTGTTTGGTTTGTGTTGTCTTGATTCGGTTTATGTCATATTGGGTCTGATTATGCTATTGTTGGCAAAAGTACACTTCAAGTGTCAAAAGTTAGCACAAATGGACATTTAAGTGCCAAAAGTTACAAAAGTGACACTTAAGTGCCAAAATTGGAAAGAAATGGATTACTTAAGTGTTCAACCAAAATGCTGACGTGCGCAATTTCAAACAAAGTAAGTGCAAAACGGCGTCATTTTACACACTGACGAGGCCAGACAATGTAAAAACGATGCCGTTTCGATGCTGACATGGTAAAAAATTAATATAAAAATTAATTTAATTTAATTTAAAACTAAATTTATTTAAACATTTTAAAAATACAAATACAAATATTAAAAAATTATTTAAAATAATAAATTTTAAAAAAAAGGTAGCTAAGGGAATTTTTTAATATTTTTTAATATTTTTAATATTTTTATTTTTATTTGTAACTTTTTAAGTAAATTTAATTTTAAATTTAATTTTAAATTTAATTAAATTAATTTTTATATTAAATTTTTACCACACCAGCACCAAAACGACATCGTTTTGCACTTGTTTCGTCAAAAAATTGACACGTCAGCATTTTGGCCGGATTTTGGTCGAATTGGCACTTAAGTGGTCCATTTTGCTCCAATTTTTGTACTTAAATGTTACTTTTATAACTTTTAGCACTTAAGTGTCCCTTTATGCCAACTTTTGGCACTCAAGGAGTCCAAATGTTTGCTATTATCTATGGGTCAGTTGAGGTTTAGATGTCATACAATGTATCGTGAGGTGTCATGGGTTGTTAGGTCCACAATTTAATCGCTTTAAGCTTAATTTTGGCTTTGCATGTTGCAATGATGATGGGGTGAGGTTCGATGGTCTTGGGTTGTCATTGGTTCAATTGTGAGGTTTAGTGGCATTGGGTTGTCGATTGTTCGGTTGTGAGGTTAGTGGCTTTGGGTTGTCGATGGTTCAGTTGTGAGGTTCAGTGATCTTGAGTTGGTAATGGTTTGGTTGAGGATTGATCGAGGTGTGGGCATCTAAGACGCGAAAGCACAACCCAAGATCTCCATAATTAGAAACAAGAACACATATGTAATCATGTAAAAAAATTTACACACCTAATTTAGGCCACCGTTCTTGATGCGGAATAGCGATAATCCAAACTCAAGAACTTCTCCTCTATTGCCCTTTGTATCGCTGGCTCAATAAGATGGTCCCCTCACCTTTAATGCTAGGCAAATGCTGTTTTGAGAGGATAATTATGATTAGAAGAAAAACCTTAGCACTATTTACAGAATTTCTAACCAAGCCCTCTCATTACGAACTAGGTTCAACTCAACCCACATTAGCTAGCTCCATATTAAACTAATTAAGAAATTTTTTATCTCACCTTAAACTAAACCTGTAAAACAGTAAATTAATTGAAATTGTATTGTATGTGCGCACATTGATTTAAAAATAGTTCTTAATAATTAATCATATCCCATAAGGTCTCAAACACTTAATCATGGCAGTAACTACATGTATACACACAAAGCCTTCCATGGTCATAAGTGCTTTTAACTTTATTGATATTGATTCAATATGATAGTATGGCAAATGAGTAATAACTCTGTTAGAAAGATCCATTTGTCAATCACCATTCTCTTACCTTAAGTATCACAAAAACCTGTGCCATTAGAAAATGTCTTTATGGTTCCAATAAACCAACATATACTCAGGGCTAATAACTAAATGCCCCTAACATTCACTCAAGATTTATACTATATCTTGAGACTTTTATCAATATGTATTTAATATAATAATAATACATTCAAAAATATTTTATTGAATGCAAAAATTGATATATATCAAACCGTTACTAAATGTAACAAACACAAATATAAACTTTATTAAAGTAAAATCGAAACAGCTCTCACTAAACAACGGCATCCATAATGCTCTTAAGCCCATATTAATGACATGACGTTCAAAAATAAAAGAGCGAAGTCTTTTAGTTAGTATATCAGTAACCATATCATCTGTAGAAATAAGCTATATTATAACGTCACAATTCTGTACCGTTATAGTCAAAAATTCGACTACCATGTATTTAGGCCCATTGAAACCTCTATTGTTAATAAACAACACTATAGAGTTATTATCTCAATACAACCGTATAAGTCTATCCATAATATTAAATACGGTCAACTCCCTAATAAGGCTCCGAAGCCTAATAGACTAAGTAACAACCTAAAAGCATGTTACAACCTCCACTTACATGGTATAAAATGACATAATTCTATTTCCTACTAACATAAATATATATTCTTTTATCAATTTCCTGTCATCCTAACAGCCAGCAAAGTTTACATCCAAATACCCTACAAGCTGCAGGACTTGAACATGTCTGTAAATCAACTATAGTCTTTTGTCCTTTTTTTTAAATACCTCAAAAAACTTATTGGCAGTAACCTAATGTTTGCGTATTGAATTTAACTAATATCTACATACAAGTCCTATCACAAAAGTGATATTTAGTCTAGTGTAAATTTGAGTATACATGATACTTTTAAGTGCAAAACACCATTTAATTGAATTTTCTCAATATCTAAATAAGGACAATGTAACAGATTCGATCAATCACCCTTAATGATAGGAGCAATTCTCGGCTTGCAACGATGTACACTGAATTATTCCAAAATATGATCAACAAATGTCCTATGAGATAAACTCAATATATGGCGAGAATGATCTTTACGAACCTCGGTGCAAAAGACAAAATATGCCTCAAGGTCCTCCATGTCAAAAAAAAAAAAAACAATAATACCCATTTTATCTCATACAGTAATTCAATATCATTACTTGCAAGCAAAATATCATGTATATAAAGTATGAGAAAAATAAATCTCCCCCAACTGACCTTGCAGCATATATATACTGAATTGCTTTGTTTTCAACTGAACGAAGTGACAACATTATGAAACTTTAATAACATTATCTGGAAACTTGTTTAAAATTATGAATTAGACTTTTCAGTTTACATACAAGCTTACATGAATCATCTACTACAAAACCTTCTGGTTACACTATATAGATTTCATTATTAAAGTGTCCATTTGGAAAGATAGTTATTATTAGGCGTAACTCCATATCAAAACGAGCTATTAATGTCATGTTCACTCTAAAAGAATCTTTAGAAGAGGCTAGAAAAAATATTTATTTATTATCCACCCTATTTCAAATTGAAAACTTTGGCTACCAATTTGGCTTTAAACTCTACAATCTTTCTTTAAAATCCCTTTTAAGTTTTGTACATATATTTGCAACTAATGAGCTTGTGACCTTTAGGCAAGTCAATAAGTTCCCAAGCACTATAATATTTCACAGATCGCATCTCGTCTTTTATGGCATCTAACCATATACCTTATTGAGGACAAGAGACAACATTTGTATAAGTCACTAGATCAACCATGCAGTAGATATCATAGTCATGCTCACAGATAGACTATATATTTAATGGTATAACTTATCGTCCTTCCCTAACAGATCTCTTGAGTAGAACTACAACCACTTCATTCAACACCTGATAGGTTTAAGAAACTTCATCAGAAATTGTCTCAAGAATAGTACCTTAAACCTCAACAAATTTAGTCTGTAGTGTAGAAAATTCCACAATTGTCTATGTAGGCAAAAATAAAGACATAGTGATCTCCACCGTACTATTATCCTTAATAGTATAAGAGTAGTTATTTTCTACAACTACGTCGAACTCTAGAAACTTTACCATGTGATTGCATAATTCTTGTATCTTCATTAGGGTCATAAAATTGATACACATTTTAAATAATTTAGGTAAGATACAAAATAATTCCAAGTAAATCTGAATTCCAACGCATTTAATATTGGATTATATAATCTCACTTCTGCAGAATACCCCTAAATTTTAATATGACTCAAGTTAGATTTACATCAAATTCATAATTTAAAATGAGTTAATAAATAATTTTGATAAAAAAAAATACGTTTTTGTACGTGAAAAAATGTTGCTTTTCAAACATCAGCTCGAGGAAGACTATTTCTTCCCTATTACCCATGTCTGCACCTCTTTGTCTGTGTTTGAAGGAGTCTAGCCTGACAGCTAGGTGCGTGGGTCGTAATCAAAGTACCTAGGCTCAATCTCAAGTGACCCCAGATCGGGGCTGTCTAAGAATGGCCACCTCAAATCAAAGGCAACCAGAGAGAGAGAGAAGAAATGGGAGAGTTAAACTTGGAACATCCAAAATCACTGAATGCTGATATGTCGGCCCCAAAAGAAGTTATACGATAAATTTAGGGGATATCAATCTTTTGCGTTTGGACGACTTGCTCATTACTAATGCAACGCCCACCACATCTATAGACAGAGTCCCTATTGCCCGTTGGACGGAAAGGCCTCCCTGGACTCTTTAATCAACTCTCTCATGCAAAAATTCTGTTCTCGTGGGAGTTTGGCGTCATCCATTTCTGCTGCAGAGGCTACCCACGCATGCGGTCCACGGAGAATGAAAGCTCACCTAACGCGGCGGTTTCTAATCCCTGAACTAAATATTTCTACGGCAAAAAGGAAACGAAAGGAAGAAAATAAAAAAGGAAATTGGGAGTCTCGATTTGATAACTTCGTCTCTCATGGGGACAATTTTGAAACGGTTGCACTTCTCAATCCCCGGGCCCTGCGACAGAGAACAACGCAAATCAATTTCAAAGGGCCAATTAGTGTCACCAAGAAGATGAGATTATTAATGAGAGAAATGGGTCCCGGATCGTAAACCCTATTACCATCACTAGGGGCGTCGTGTTCTCCAACGAATATGGAGACATTTAAGACCGATGTGACACCCCATTCGACCGAAACGAAGGAGGAATATGCAAAATAATGGCTGCAGTATAAAGAATTTAAAAGGGCATCGACCCGTACGATTTTAGAAGGTCAAGGATCAATGTTTCTAACTACCATATCAAGAGAGTTTACACCTGACAACAGCTCCATCAACCCACTTGAGACTTGACTGAATGGTGAGGGTTTCCTATATTTTGCAAGGCTCAGGAGTCGATGATTATGAGTTCAATACCTACCCTTAGGAACTCAAATTTAAGTGGGGGTCATCACCATGGGTTACCGTGCTAGTTCTCTAGAGAACCAATCAATTGTGATCCCTAATTTATTGAAAGAGAGGGACTAGAAGACATTGTTATGTGGAGACATTGATTGAGTCAAAACATTGATGATAGTAGTGGCATTGGCGATGGGTAAAGGCGCATCCACAGGGGCTCAGGATTCGGTGATTATGGATTCAATACCTACTCTCAAGAACTCCAATTTAAGTGCGGGATCATGGCAGTGAATTACCATGTCAGTTCTTTTCTAGACAATCGATAAATTATGATCATGTCTCAAAATTATTGAAAGAGAGGGACGGGGATGTTACGCAAAGACATTGATTGAACCGAAGGAGTGATGATAGCGGTGACATTGGCGGTGGATAAAGGCACGTCCACAAGGGCTGGTGGCATCAATGGACGTGCGGCAACAGTTATGGCGTGCAAAAAAGCTTACCATGTAGGGATTTGGAAGAAGTAACAAGGCTAAACGAAGAAACAAAGAAGCGCAAAAGCCAAGGGAACAAGTAAACTATTAGAATCATGTTAGTAAAGTATATATCCCCACCATTATGGATAGAACCTAACTCATATGCCAACGTTACGGCCATGAACGTGGCTAAAATTATCCATCATGATATCATCGTCGGTAAGGATTTATGGACACGATCATCACTAAATGTATCAATGTGTTCTCCTCTAAAGAGCAACAACGATAGAACTCAAATCCCCATCTCCACGTACTTAGATGTGCATTTCTCTCTTGATAAGATGACCATGCTGGTTTCCCTAACTCAAATTGCCCGCCAGCCATGCGCATTGACACGTCGTTTTCGAGAGAAATCTGCACCGACCGACTTGCTCCCCATCGAGCAAAACGTGTCCGTATCATCATATGCTTAATCAAAAAAGTAATCGAGGATGCGTGACGGCAAAGGCAAGCAATTGACCAAACCCCCAGCAAATACCCTAACCTAACTCAGAACGAAAGAGCCAGAGCAATCATCGACGTTTGCCTGCCCACAGAAATCCACCCCTCAAGAACAGCTTCGGCCTTCAATCCATCGAAAGCGACATCGGCCACAATCTTGGAATAAATGGCCCTTGTTTTGTTCAATCCATCCACGGTTTGACTATGTTGCACTAATTTCCAAGAGGAGGATCCACTGCAGAAGCTTGAAATCGATCTCATGATGTAACTCTCGTCCGTCGTGACATTACCGTACTATGTCGAGAGAAAACGATGGATTTGAAGTTGATTAATCTATGCACTGGCCCAACCACAAGCAACAATTTTCAATCGACCATGATGTTACTTTTACAAGTCCGAGGAGCATAAACTATTAGAGAAATTTGCTAAAGAATAGTAGAATCTTTTACGAAAGCTTTGTCTACCAAAGTGACTTGGCAAGACTCCTCTGTATTGTGTGATTTTGTCGGAGATATATATGTATAATAAGTAAATTTTAATAAAGAATCTTAGTATAATCCATATTGGTCGTGAATTATGAAGAAGTCAGAAGGCGATGCGTGCGAGTCTTCGCTGTGTCTTTTATCGATTTTATTTACTGACAAGAGGGGCTTAGGCGGGCCCCTTTTTCCAATATTTGACCCAACATGCCTAATGATAATATACCGAATTGGCTTTTGGACCACCGCATCTGATTCTTAAGGGAGAAAGGGATATATTAGACATTTCATTAATGTTTTAAAAGGTCATCATTGTGTTTTGATATAAAACCAAGTGGAATGGCATTCATGCCACATTCATTTGATATTTCATAAGTTGTGATTCTATGATCAATATATTTATATCATCATTGTTTAAAATATTTTTATTGTGGATATCTAGTTAGTGCATAAAGCGCATAGTGGAGTCAAAACATATCGAATCAGAGATGCTTTGGATCATTGGCTAGAGAGAAGGGATCGACATCCATGATTGGCGATGACAACGCCTGATGAGAGACGAAAGAGGGAAAATTATCAATTAGTCCTAGACCTATTTTATCGATGTCAATTCAATCCTAAAATTTTTAATTTACTAGTTTAATCTTAAACATTTGCAAGGAATTCCGATGCAATCTTTCCGCTCAATTTTAGTTGGAACTTGCTGATGTAGCGATCCAATCATCTTTGGTCATCCTATATGACACATCACTACATAGCGATTTTATAGCAAAACTTGGTCAAAAAAGACTAAATTGAAATTTAATGCAAAGATTTAGTACTAAATTAATAAAATTAGAAGTTCAAAACTGAATTGACATCCATACAATAAATTTATAGCCAATTGAACAATTTTCCCTAGTGGAAGATGTAATGCCCACATCTTGTGGTACCTCATGGGATTGTCATAATTATTTTATATCAATTATGTCGTTAAAAATCTTACCCAAAAAAAATGCCGTTAAAAAAAAGGTCGAATTATGTGATTTCAAATAAAATAATTGAGGTTCATTAATTAAAATTGGCATTCAAGTATATTGTTTGGGCACATTGAAGATATTTGGTGGACACGAAAATCACCTAATTGTACAATTATGTGAAATAGTACAAGTGGACCTCACAATTATTAGTCCTCTTGATAATTACATGCCGAGTGATGTCACAAAACTCAATAATTGGACCTCAACCAGGTTTTCAAGTGTATTTGTTCTTTTTAGTTAGATAGGGAGAGCTGCAGCGAAGAGGACAAAAGATCAAAATAGGAATTTTCTCTGGAGATATCCTTTAAACTGCGGTCAATCAAGTTGAGGACCCTAGAATTGAATCTTAGGCATTAAAGAAAAGTCATAAAGTCACCTTATATCAAAATGAAACATGCCTAATATGCATGAAATCCCAAAGTCATATAATCGCCACCTTTTTTTACTGGTTAATTCCTATAGTTTATTCACTAGAAATCATCTCTTTTTGTTTTGATGGATGAGGATTCTCCATTTTAAAGTGACATATCGTTAACATTGACTATTTAACAAAGTTGCTAATTAACAACATCATAATCGATATAACATATTAAGTAGCGTGACATGATGACATGATTTGTATGAGTGCGTGATAATGGGACATAACTATAGAGGCATCCGGCCTAAGAGATCTTTGCGAATGCTGTCGCCCTCCTAGGTCCTAGGCTCTCCGCGCGATTTCGTTAATGTCATGGAGCAACACTATATTTCACAACTATTTTTGTGGAATTTCTTAATTTCTTCGGTTGTGCGTCGATAATTTATAAAATGTCTGTCACCTTGCCCCTCGTTTAATGGCCTCAAATGATGACACGACATTAATATAAAAATGATAGGACCACGCGACCAAATGATAAAGTGACATGTCGTATTGTCAGATGCGAAATGGAAATGATCCGCGAATTGCAGTGGCCGTCCTTGCAAACCAATTGGTAAATATTTAACGGCTGCGATTGCAAGATTTTACATGAAAGAAATGGACGGTCCGATGCAGTTGTCAGGGCGAGAAAGTCCCGGTCAAATCCTTCCCCAAAACTAAAGTCAAAGAAATTAAAACTCCCGGTCAACCAAGCAAAGCGGTCGGTCAACGAAGGGCAACTCAAACATTAAAAAATAAAAATAAAAAAGGAGGGGTAAACGAACAAATAAACTATAATATAGTTGCATTTTTTGAAAAAACGAAAAGTATTACTAATTCTCGTGTTCGCTAGTATGGTATATAAAACCTCCTCCGAATCCTGACTTCCTCGAGTCTCGTGACTGTCTCGAAGTGACCCTGAAGCTAACCCCGCCATGGGTCCCCTTCCCAGCCCCGTCTCCGGCCCGACTCCGCCGCCGTCCTCCGCCAAGACCGCCACCGCCACCGCCACCGCCACCGCCTTCTCCGACATCCACCACGACATCCTCCAATCCCACATCCTCACTCGGCTCGACGGCCCCGCCCTCGCCTCCGCCTCCTGCGTCTCCTCTGACCTCCGCGCGCTCTCGTCCGACGATCGCCTCTGGGCCGACATCTCCCGCTCCGCTTGGCCGTCGATCAACGCGCCGCGCGTCTCCCGCGTCGTCTCCACCTTTCCCGGCGGCCACCGCTCCTTCTTCGCCGACGCGTACCCCCTCCCCGCCGAGGACCCCGGCTCTCCTTCGACGGCGCATCCCCCTCCGCCTCCAGAACTCCGCCGCCGCCCGTCGGAGCTGATCTCGGCCGTCGACATCCGCTACCACGGGCAGCTCATCTTCAGCAAGACCGCCGAGACCGAGACCGAGACCGGGTGGTTCCGGTGCTCCCCGTTCCGCATCGACATGCTGGAGCCAAAGGAAGCGGTGTCCACGCCGGTCCCCTTCCCGAGCCCCGACGACGAGTGCAGCGACCTCGGCGACGGCCTGAGGCTGAGCTGGGTCCTGATCGACCCGGAGGGCCGGCGGGCGATGAACCTCTCGAGCGCCGCCCCAGTATCCATCCAGCGCCACTGGCTCAGCGGGGAGGTGCACGCGCGGTTCGTGACGGTACTGTCTTCCGGAGAGCGGGGCGCGGCGGCGGAGCGGGTGGCCTGCACGATCGCCGTCACGTGCGGGGGGCCGCGCGGGGGTGCCATGCAGGTGAGGGAGGTGAGCGTGCAGGCAGAGGACATGGATGGGACGTACCTGAACGGCGGGGACAGCCTGGTGATCTTGCGGAGGGCTATGGAGGCGGGAAGGGGGAAGAAGACGAGGGAAGAGGTGGAGGGGCGGAGGAGGTACGAGGATTTCTTGGAGAGGCGGCGGGAAAGGAAGGAGCGGCGGGCGAGGGCGGAAGGGACGTTGGACGCCCTGTGCGTGGGCTTCGGATCGGCGGCGCTGGTGGTCTTCTGGTTGTTCATTTTGTGCAGATGAAGTGAGGGGAGGAGGGGTCAACCAGAATAGTACCCTAAAAAGGGGGTTTACAATATATACTCAATTATAGAAACTGAAATCTTAAATTGATTCAAGAAAGAACAATTTTTTTTGCCCTTCTTTTGTATTCCTACTCCTGCTATTACATAGGAGTAAAATGCTAGGGAACCCAAAATTATATTAAATTTGATCTTAGAGATGATGTATCGAATTTCGGGTGAATATTTGAATATGCGAAGACATCACCTAAGGTGATTTGCTTGTGAAATTTCTTGTAATTGCAATAGTAAAAGCTGGTTATGCACTGACAATATCCATGACAATAACGTATCCGAATTTACTATTTAAAGGAGAGAGGATAATTGCAATGGCACTTCAATGAATCATCTCAAATCAGATGCCGCATCTTCTTTTTTCCTTATAAAGAATCAATGTTATCGTCATGCATGATGTATGTGTAGAAAAGTTAAAATGATTCCTGGAGAGGGCCTCATATCATTCACCCCCTACTTGTCGCAAATTTCAATTGAAACTAGTTGGAAAGTCGGAATGATAGCAAGTGGCTCCATATTGAGAACCAAGACATACTCTATTTGCTAAATTTGGCTATTGCTTAGTGACTCCTAAATAAATGCCTCTATAGCTGATGACACTAGGTGAATGGAATGGAATAGAGAATCTAACTCAATATAGTATAACAAACCCATTATTTTATCGAACAAATCCCTTTATATTGCCATTAATTGAGTAAATCTACCCATTGTTCTTTCAAAGGAAATTGCGGGGGATAGAGAGAGAAAGATATAATGGGACTAAAATACTTGTCCTTAAAGTTACTAATTGAACGAACTTTAATTTCAAAAAACTTTCAAGGCATCGTACACCTAAGTTCTACTTGCGCTTTCCCACCTTTTTGACCAGCAATAGTCGATTTAGATGAACTTTAATTTCGAAAACTAATCAAGACACGTATTCATATTAAAGAAGATGATCTCAAGAAACTTCCAAGGCATCGTACACCTAATCTTTGCTCACGTTTTTCCACCCTTTTCATAAGCAGCAGTATCAGTCGTGATGAAAATCGCATCAAACGAGATTCTAAAATTTATATACAGAAGCGTACCCTGCAATTTTGTCTCTGTCCTTACTATCAATGGCAACCACATTTTCCAGCGACCTGGACGGCTCCGTAATTACTCTATGGTGGTCGGTGATTTGGACTTCCAATGTCGATGTGGACTGAATCATAAGAAAAAACCCCTGGAGAGAATGATGTCTGTCTACTCTTTTTCAGGGATATTTTGCATGGGACTGGACTTGGGCATCCTTGATATCTCCAGCGGCACAAGAAATAGAGCCGACAACATCGTCGCGTCCCATCCAACTGGCCTCCGGACAAGCTCATATGGAAAGACGATTGCTCGGTGGACACTCAACCTCCACCATTTATTGTATGAGCTTTGCAACGACCAATGGTTCTGACTAATTCGGCATGATTTTCGGCTTTCCCAGGATCCTAATACGTGAAAGTAAAGGCCGGCTTTAATGAGCCTGCCTGAAACTCGCGAATCAAGTCCTTTAAAGAAGTAAACAAAAGAGTCTCGCAAGGCCTTGGCCGGGTCCTTACAAATTTTATCCAAAACAAGCCCCTCTTAAGTACACGTGTGGTTCAAGGATTGACAAGCCCCTAAACAATCCGACGAGGGCGGAAATGTTTGATGGTAAAGAGGTTTAGACAAAGTGCTACAAGCAAACTTCTAAGATTGCGAAGGAGGTGGGAATTGGCCAAATCATGCGTCGAGTAGGGAAATTTCTGCGGTCAATGTAGGCTGACGACAACGAGAACATCAATGCTTTGGGCAAGTGACTTTGTAACACCCCAATTTCATATTAGACGAGGGTGACTTGTGGCTTAGATTCATAATCAGGGAGACAGCCTCCGCGGATTCGGCTTAAATGGACCAAGTCAGATGGTTACAGTGACAAGTCCTAGACAAAATCCATTCTCGAGGACAAGACGACACAGGACACGGTAAAGCCCCATTCTTTGATCGACAGCTCATTACACAATCCGCTGTAATTCCGATAATTGGATCGGCACGACCCACAAATACAAATGTATCAAGCAAACATGATTCGTCAAGAATTGCTAGCTCGAGAAAAACAGTTTTGCCTCCCCATTCACGACAGGATCTTATATTGGACGATGCTGGCGTTGCTTGTATACTCTTACATTAGGATTTTGTTTTTTTCTCGGAGAATATAATGTTTCTGAAAAATAATTTTCAGGAAATTGTTTTAGGAAATGTATTATTGATATTTAGCTGAAACTTGAAAAAAAAAAATCCTTTGATAAGAAAAATCTAACTTTTTTTACCCAAAATAGACATCATTAATTGTGCACCAGTAACTTTGGTACGGGCGCCGAGAAAACTAGTACGAGACCCAAGCTCTCCAATTGCCCGAGCCCAAGATCTCGATGCCCATAGTACTTTAGCTTGGGTCCATCAAGGTTAGGCTCGAGTTCATGGAGGTCGGGTAGACCAAATTGCAAATTTAGCCTCATGTTTCATTACACGAGAAGATGATGCACAATAAGAGCAGGAAAATTGTCTATAAAGTTATAAACTTATTGTATTTTTATTAATTAAATCCTAAAAAAAATTTATATCTTTTTCGAAATTTTTTATTTTTTATTTTCCTTTCATATTTTCTTTTTCTTTTTTTTTCCTTCATTCCAATTGTCAAGCATTTGCAGTGGTTGACAACTAGCCAAAGGCGAGGTCGACCATGCCAAACCCTCCTCTCGTTGACCGCCTAGAGGAAGAAGGGAAGAAAAAAAAATTAAAAATCAAAAAAAGAGAAAGAAAAGAAAAAATAAAAATAATTAAAATTAAAAAAAAACATATTATTCAAAGTTATCTATTTCAACACTGACAATACCATGCAAGACAACTGAGTTTATATTAGCGATTTCCAATCAAAATTGGCCAATTAAACTCAATTGACAAAACATAAAAAAATTTAAAACTTAATTGACATAATATCTAACAAAAAAACATTTAAGATGTGTAAAAAGTTTATAACTGAATTGACAAAAAAAGCAACAAATTTAGAATTTTTTGGACAATTTTTCTAGAAATACAAATGTATCAACTTATCGAGCTAACATGAATCCTCGTGAATTGCTAGATCCAATAAAAACCATTTTCCTTTTCCAAACATGACTGAAAGAGGATTTCAAGTTGCACAAAGGCCACGTTGCCTGTATACTCTTTTACATCGAGTCTTTGGTGATTTTGGTTAGAAAACCTTGTTAATACCATCAAGACCTAAATATATTAACTTCACACAAATACATTGGACTATGCCACGAATAATACAACTTATTTGCTTAATTGGTTGACAAAAACCACGAACATCTAAGCAAGTCGGACCTCGCCTAATCAAGCAAGGCTTGACCTCGTTGAAATCTAGCAAGCTCGAGCCTCGCCAACCCCCGCCATAGCCGACGACTAGCCAATTAAGAAGAAAAAGAAAAAGAAAAGAAGACTGAAAAATAATAGGTCTATCGTATTAGTTGAGGAAATTTTGAGTTAGATTACCCACATGTTAAAAATGGGTCAAAAATGGATTAGACGTTATAACTCATTTTCGACTCATATAACACAACTTAAAACTTTTTGGACCTATTTTAATAGGGTCTTTATATCTTTATAATCCACATGCAATCTATTAATACAAAAAATGAGCCTGAAAATGGGGCATAAACCCATTTTGCCACCCCTAATTCTCACCAACCCAAAAAAAAGGGGAAAATTTTAGGAACCAATTCGAGTTTTCTCACTCACATCAATTTGCATCCTCACATTTTAAGTCCTTCAATTTGCAATTCTGGACAAATTCAAAACTTGAAAGACTCATTTGCCGCTATTTCAAATAGAAAATCGCAAAAAGATTTACCATCCATCATCTGACCAATCCAAGATTCACGATACCCACGGCCAAAATCAGTTGTGATGTTCATCGTTGCCCACCACCGACCAACGTGCTTCCCCACCGTCGTGATGCCGACCAATACCATGCCAAACACCGCGATCCTCCCCTCCCTCTCATGCGCGAGCTTCAAAAGAGCTCAGCCATGAAGCTCGGGGCTCGAGCTCTGTTCCGAGCGAGCTCGGCCATGGTTGGCAAGCTTTGAAAGTTCGGTGAGGCAACCATGGGGAGCTTTGCTTGGAGTTCCCTATGGCTGTGACGTCGAGCTCCACACGTAGATCCAGGTCAGACCTGACCACGTTCTGAGCTGTCATGTACGTTGGACCTTCGCCGACCTCTAACTAGAGGTCCACAGTGGTCGCGATGGACTCGAAGCGAGGGAGTCGAGCATGAGGAGGAGAGGGGAGGTTGGGATGCAATGAATAACGGGGACTAGAGGGCGTCGTGTGAGGACGAGCTACCGGAATGACAGCTCAAATTGGGAAAGCATCGGCAACAATGGCTGAGTCTGGCAGCAGTGGCTGGGAGGGTTGGTTAAGGGAGAGGACAGAGGAAGGATTTTAGAGTCACAGTAGGTATGCAAATTGATGTATGGAATAACGGTGAAATAGCAGTTGATTATTTTCCCTGAAAGATAATGAATTCTGGGATTGTGAATAATCCAACCATAATTGACAGTAAACCGGAGATACCACGAGGAAGAACCGCCCCACTAGAAAGACGTAAATTGACGCAATTCCTTGCAGGGCCATGTCAAAAATCCAAGTAGCCATAACACTACACTAGAGTTGCAGACACAGGAGTACAAGGGCAGAGTGACCCTCCCATGCTAACAGAAGCAGCCTTTCTATTACCACACGCACCCTAAAACCTGTGTCGAGCAGATGCCAAAACCCATTTCGCATCGACCAAGGCCCTCACTGACATAGTTTTAAGTAACAGAATACGACAAGAGATACCATGATGAAAAGCTCCATGCCGACGAGCAGTAACTGAGAGCCTCCAGCATCATCGTGTTGTTTCAATGCTTACACCACTTGAGGAACAGAGACAGAGAACGACATAGCTAGTTGTCATTCTCATCATGGATCAACTGCCAAATAGCATTCTTTTTAAATCACAACAGATCATTCTTACAACACTAGACTATGAAAAAATCTGCAAATCAATAAACCTACATCAAGTGCCAAACGAGAATATCCATTCCTTGTTCTCTTCATTTTAAAAAGTCGAGCTATCTTCTTTTTTTGTGTGTTTTTCATAGGTTCGGTGGGGAGCTGTCTAAGTTATGTATGCGTGTACCATTCACTTTGTGCTTGAATCAATACTTCCTGCAATGTGAGTTTCACTATATCTGCATCTTCACTAGAGTAGTCAATTATCATCAACTTTCGGTTCAGGAGGTCCTCTTGCAACCGGCATTCCAAGTTTTTCGCCTAACTGAGGCTTTGCGTAGTCCACAAAAACGATTCGCCCATTCAGTGTCTGTGAAAATGAGAGAGCCTTCATAAAATATCCATTCATTAGATAGAGTTGCTGAACAATTAGAGGCCGAGCAATTTACCTTTCCGTTCATCTCTGTCAACGCTCTGTAAGCCTCATCTTCAGATGCAAAAGTTACAAATCCAAATCCTTTTGATCTATCTGACACTCTATCAATCACAACCTTAGCTGGATGGAAAGAAATAAGAGGTTTAATTTACTGAATATACGTAAATAAAAATTAAAACCAGATCAAATTGTGCATAAGAGATGGCCTTAAGGTACCTTCAACAACTTGACCAAACTGAGAAAATGATTCAGCCAATATTTTGTCTGTGGTGTAAAATGACAATCCTGAGACACAGTGAGAAACTAGCTCAAAACAGCAGGCCCACTTAAAACAAGATAAACTGCTGGTTTTGACTGATTACTGAAAGCTCCAATTTTTGCTGAATCAAACCAAACAGGAACGCTGAATCAAATGATGAGGATTGTTAAATTGTGAGAGGATAAAATTTGTTGTATATGATCACCGCTCACTATCAATCGTTGGGTGTATGAGTTTGTATCATCACAGACCCATATGTCAAGCCTTTACCAATTTGTCTCCTATTGAATGGAAGGCCACTAATGCAATTCTATACTTACAAAAGAGGGCCAACGGCGCTTATATCCCACACACTTTCAAATCTCAAATTAGAAATGAATTGGCCAAATGTCACGGTGTTTCTTTATTGGGAAGCAACAAAGTTTGCTCAATGTAAGCACTATATTCCTTGCCAGCTCTAAATCTAAGACTCGGACCAAAGGGCCTTCACTGCTCCAGCTTAGGAACCCTTAGCAGTCACTTTCTCCTGCCAAACTAAAAAACTGCAGAAAATATAAGATCTTCTTGCTCTCATTTTTAATTAGTTCTTCGATCGGCATTAGGAATAAGTATCACCTTAAGTGTGGTTTAAAGTCTTGAGTACCCTTGCAGAGCAGTGCTCAACAACAGGTCATGCAACATTCGAAGTAATGGACACAAAGTGGTAAGAAGAACAAGAACAATCAAGAACCGTCGCCTACTCCAGTTCCCCAAACAAGACCTTTAAGAAATCATCAAACGAACATTACTTCAAACACACGACGGCACAGCACGATAACTTACGGGGTGTCAAGACATCACGTTTCTTCAAACAGGCATTTCTTCAAACGCGTTGCTCACGCGATATCAACTGCACATGCACTGACGACCCACGTACGCAAACCACCAAAAAAAGAATCGTGTCTTCGAGAATCGATGCAGGCACTCGAAATGGATATCCCAAAACTGGGCAAAGACAGTAACACGAGCCGACCAAGCACGTAAAAGGGTACCTCCAACGAAGAGCTTCGAAACGATTCCTCTGCAACTGGTGAGCAGGTGGGGAGGAATTAGCGAAGAGTTGGATAGATTGTTCCCGGACCGAAGGTTCCTAATGAGAGCCGCCATGCGAGAGAGAGAGAGAGAGAGAGAGAGAGAGGAGGGGTTTAGGGTGGAAGAAGGAGATGGTTTGAAAGCTATTCCCGGGTCGGGCTAGTTCTCCACCAGGGTTTTATAACACTAACGACACAGCCTGATCGAGCTTCCAATCCATTTTGCATTTTAGAAGGTAATAATTAGAGAAATAGTCCATGTATACGTAATGTTACTCTTAAATTTTTAATTTATTCAATATGATATTTTTGATTAATTATTCAATACAATTCTTGATTTATATGAAAATATTTAATATTATCCTACTATTTATTCAAGTTTAGGGATAACATCAAATATTTTCATATAATCCAAGAATTACATTAAACATGTATTGAAAATTTAAAGATCACATTCAATAAATTAAAAAAAAAACGCATAGTAAGTTAAAGTTTATAGAATATTTATAAGGGATGGTTCTAGAACATTTTTCAAAATTTCATGAATCATAATAAACAAACTAAAAGTTCAATAACGACATTGTGGATTGACTTAAAATTCAATGACCATTTGTATCATTTTGTTTTTAAGAAAAAATGGATGGTTTTATAATATTTGCTAACACTTCATAAACCAAATTGAATAAATTAAAAGTTTAGAAACGATATTGCACACTGAACTAAACTTGAGAGACCAAATCAAGTAAATTAAAAGTTTAGATACTGCATTACTTGCTTCTAAAATAAGATTTGCAATAATAAGGTGTCATTAGAAGTGCGGTTGAATTGCTTGTGGAGGCTAATATTGTAAATTGCGAAGCTCAAACTGTCTTCCGTAGACTTAAGGGCATCAAACTTTGTTTATGTAGGAATAATAGCCTATGGGCCAATTTGGTAATGTTTATATTTTTATGTTCTTTTGTTCTCCAAAATAAAATAAAAAAAATAGCAATTTATTTGTGTAAATCAATTTATTTTTCTATTCCTCAAAATAAATTAATGGTCAAAGAATAAATTTAGAATGAAAAGAGTTTAAAAAATATATATTTGTTCCTGTGAATAAAAAGAGAAATAAGGTTATTGTAGAGGAACAAGCTTAGCGTTACTTAATACTCATCTTTACACAATTGACACAAGATCCATATGAGAACCACATCCAAACCATGTCTCTTGACCTAATCCAAGTCCCTATTTTTCGAGATAAAAATATAAAATCAAAAATTTAGAAATTTAGAAAAATATTTAATGAAAATTAGATTCGAAATTGAATGAGCTTTTAGGGTTTTACCATATGGATATTTGAATGCCATTTTCTTTTAAAGATAATGCTAAGTTGTGATAGCTTGGCCACTCCGCTAAGAGAAGATGTCTTCTTCCCTTAAGACTCTATTGGAGACATCATTTAAGGTCATTTGCAATTCTATTTTAATAGAAAATTACATGGCTCTAAAAGAGTCTTTTCCATTTTCATTTGTTATGTGTTCATAGTGGTTGAATAAGTTTATGCTCCATGGCATTCCAATATCATTTGCTTGAAGGTTTGAAAAGTTTGCACAAATAAGCGCACCAACATTAAAATGTTCTCCATCCTTAGTTTTTTCGTCATTGCCCATTTCGCTAGGCAATGCTTGCTCTTCTTATTGCAGTTAAAAAAGATCAAAAGGTCTATGCACCTATTTATTGTAATGCCCAAAAACATTTACTGTCATAATGTAAGTTATAAACCAATGGGACTCTCTCCTACCATTTTCAATCATTTATCTTGAACTAACTATTACATTCGATTTCAAGGCCATCTTAAAATATCTTGATTAGTTATATCCTTACAAAAGTCCAGTTTTATCCAAACATAAATTATTAAGCCTCCACTAACATTTTTATAAATCAATTAAAAAAATTAGGATTGGACTGAATGTCTTTATATTCTCTTCATATTTCGGGAGTAAAAATTTTGTTCAATTACTAAATGTGTTTTTCTATTCAGAATTTCGTCCAATGAATAGAAATATTTTTGGATAGATTTGTTTCCAGAAATAATAATGTTAGCTTACGCACTCTATGAAAGGTTTTGGCTGTTGACATCTTGCTGACGTAGACAATTGCATTGGTGATTAAGAGAAAAAGAGATCTTTGGAGGTGATTTCGTTTGATGATTATGATCTTGTTCGAAAGGAGAGGTATAAAAATTCTCCTTTTTTATTTAAATTTTTTGGCTCATGACTTGATTTGAAATTTTTAACTTAATTTAAATAATATTTAGATTAAAAAATCATATTTAGATCAAAACAATGTTGTTTAGGTCTTATTCTTCATATTTTAGCCACATCCTTGCCATGTAAGAAAGAGATGATGATGATGATGATGATGATAAGCCTCGTCAAGCCAAGTTGGAAGAAATTAATGGAATGGCTCGATTGTGCCACTTTGATAAATTTTCAAATTTGATTGTATATTTTAAAAGTTTTAGAACTTAATTGCACTTTCATAACCAATTTTAATACTTTAAGTCCACTTATCCTTTATGGTTGACGAAATTGGGAAATAGAGTGCTTTTGCATGGCCTTTCGTGCTCTTTAGCTGCGTTTTGTTTAGCATCAAGTAAACGAAGTTGCTTGTGACTCGTGAAGCAGAGAAATGAACGATTTTTTTTCCATAATAAAGTAATGCCTATACAAGAATTGATAACGACCCCATTGCTGAAATGACTTCTTGTAAAACACAGGCACCACCGCACACACCAACATCATGAAACACACGTAATGAAAATGTCTTGATACTCCTCCTCATCCATCGGTCAGCTGGGACCATCTCAGGTCCTACGAAGAGCCATGGCGGAGACAATCACGAGCACCACGAAGACGACGGCCGTGACCATCGACGCTACCACGGCCCCACTCACTTTCTGGCAGAAGTCGCCAAACTGCTGGCATATGGCGAGCCAATTCGTGTTCGGATTGCCGTTGTGGGCCAAGTACACTATGGCTGCAGCCGCGGCCCCAGCTGCTGTGGTCAGTGTGAGGGCCATCTACACGGGGGAGAAAGGACGGGAATTAGCATTGCAATGCACGTTAATACTAAGCAATTAGAGATGGAGAGAATGCTTACAGTGTCCAAAACGAGCAGGAGCATTCTGAGGCCAGCGGCGTGGGTTCGGATGATGCATACGATGGAGAAGGGAAGCGAGAGGACTAGGTAGCCCCCGACTATTGCCATCGCGATCACAAAGAACCTGCATAAATAGATTGTTCACATCTGTTTTTCGGCTCACATGATCAAGATGCTCTATGTTGTAGTTATAGGTATAATTTCTTTCTAGCAAAGGGAAAATAAGGTGAAATTAGAAGATCTCTTGTCCTAACGAGAGAAGCCAAGTTACAGTAACAGTAATTTGAAGGAGTGAACACTTCTAATGTTCTGAAATGGTTTATGATGAGACATGACAGTCTCGACCGTATAAACAGCACTGGGATGAAGGACAAGATGGGCAAGCAATTCCCTAAGCCGAGGCAAACATACTGAAAAGTCGGGAGGTCGTCGTAGCTAGCTTGAAACTGGAAGAACTGAGTGAAGAAGGGAAGAGTCTCGTCACTCGTTCCCATGGCAGCAGCAGCGGCAAGTGCAGTCACAATTGCGCACAACCTCAGTATGAAGTCGAATATGGCCACCCCTTTGTTCCATCCTCCAGCCCGGGGAGCTGCCACGACCGTTACTCCTTTCCCTTTGGCAGTGGCGCCGCCGCTGGCAGTTGAGTCAGGAACATCGATGGTGGCTGAGTCACCGCTCTTCATATTCTTTACGGTACTGGATAAGAGAGAGTTCGATGAGCTTAGAGAAGAGACTTGAAGCTTGTGACTTGAAGAGCTTGATGGGCAGGTCTTTTATAAAGAAGAGTTGTGAGCACATGGGACGTGAGATAGAAGCAAGAGAGCTAGAGGAGTTGTTGCCAACTTCTCCAACGTTTTAGCTTTGTTTCTCATCCTAAAGTTTCCAATAGAAATAAGTGACATGGCAGATCATTCATGGAGCAGTTCCTCCTACTTCATAAAGACCGATGTCTTGTTGGCAATCCTCTGAACAATGAATATCTTCCCATTGCCATTTCTAGGTATCACCTGGATATATAAGATAAAGAACAGAAAAAGTAAGTGTTGCTTCTGTTACAAACTAAAAGTTGAAGGAAATGAAACCTCACATGCCTTGGCTTTCTCATGGCTGTGGATTAATGAGGAATAAACAAAGTTTTGTTCTCTTAATCATGCAACTAAACCTACAGTAGGACTTGCCTAACCCAACAAACCCGATGCAGATTGATGCTGCACCACGCATAGCCGATCGACAGTAATACAAAAGAAAGTCAACTGCTGTAATTCCCATGTGTTAACAGGAGCTTATGTCGTCGACTCAAAAAAAAAAAATGTATCAGAACTAGGTAAGCCGTGATGTTTTAGTTCCAGTCGATAATAAACAGGTTCCAGTCGATCTTATGAAGAGGAACTGTAGCATGAATCCATAGATGCTGCTTTTGCTATCAGAATTTGCTCACATATCGATCAAATAAGCGGGAAACTTTATACAGTATAGCTCCCATCGCTGGGAAAGGCATAATTTAACCGAAACCGCTTTCCCCGTCAGTACAAATAAACTTATAATGAAGTGGGGAATCCAGAAACAGTACAAAGAACGGAAAGAAAAAAAAAAAAAAAAAAAGCAACGTCCTCTATCTCACACGCTGGATTACTTGCCAACTGGCTATTCTTTCTCCAAAAATGCACAACCTAAAGTTGTGCTCCGCAGAAATGGACAGCCACAGAATAAGATTGGACTCCTTGAAACATTAGCGAACAGGAGCTATCTTCACCGAGGTTACCAAGTGGGTACTGGCCAACCTAATGACACGCTACATGCCAGAGCAAGGCGAGTGACAGGGCTACATTGGCTCAACAGCAGAAGGCCCATCACGTGGATATCTTCCATCCGCGCTTGGCAAGTGCTTCATGCACCTGAGCAGCAGACTCGGCAGTGTCATTAAGCGGAGGATAGCTCCAGATCTCAGATATCTGTACATCGAAACCCAACTATATAAGTAAACATAAACCTCTTAATATGTCCAACTGAGTTGAGCAAAGGATGAGGCAGGTTAATATACTTTCCCTTAAAAGAAACCATGGACTAAGTTCACAAGTGCAAATACATAATAAGTATTCAATCATTTTGCTCTTACAACTCGCATTGTGTTTTTCTCATTAGTCGTGCATCAAAAACCATTAGTTCCGCATAGTGGTCTGACTCTAGGTAGAAATGGCTTTTCCATTAAGGTCACAAACTCTTCATTAGAGTATCACAAGCCTAATCGAGTAGTTGTTTTTCAAAAAATAATTTGTTTAAGAAGCAAGTGTTTAAATTTTTAGAAATTATACAGCTCTTCTTGTGTTGTGTATTCATGCTTTTAGCAATCATTAGAAGCTCTGACCCTCAAGCTTTTCAGTTTCCGAGAAATGTAGACCTATCTTCTCAACCGAGAATTGACTTGTCTTCATTTCTCTCTCTCCTCTTGGTCATGAGTCTTTTCCTCTTATTGTGCAGGTTTTGCTCCAGTCTTCATCGTTCCTGCTCCTTTGCTTCTATCATCCAGAGTCACCAACAAATGTTTGTCACCTTATTTTCCAGCAATGTTCATCCCCAGCTACCATTTGCAAGTTTCATTCTGTCATATCTGTAAATGTTTCTATTGTGTGCAAATTTTCTTCAGCGACTCCCTGTGACATTTTTTTCAGTTTCCAATTAGTTACAGATTGATGGGAAAATTAACTGACTCGACTAGTTGTTTCCTCATTGAGAACGATGGTGTTCCTTTGTGCCTCTAAAGCTCATCTTCATGCAGTTGGGGTTATCTGAAGTTAGGGCTTGATGATATTCTCTGATCTTGTAATTTTTACAGTTTATTTTTGAAGTTTACATATTTGACCCACAGATACAGTAAGCTACTTTCCTTGATGATTTGCATTCAGTCATATCATAGTAGAATTCTGTGTTTTTGCATGACTTCTCATTACACAAATTGATTCTAAATACAAGTTACTCCTTGTAATTTCATTTCACTAACCTAAATGATTAATTAAACAAAAGAAAAATTCAACAGCAGTAAAGCCAAGCTCAAGCTCAATATTAGCACTAGAACAAGGTCAAATCAATTTTGAACGCACTGAGTTTGTGAATCGAGTCAAGCTAGATCTAGACACTGCTTCATCTTGACTGGCACTCAATTGTACCCTCAGGCAAAAAGAAGAAAATAACATAATTTAAATAAGAATGAGTACCCTACATCTTCCTTTCCAGTGAATGCTCGAACTGCTCCTCGTTCTTGCAAGGAATTCTGGAAGTCAGCAAACTTCCACTTACACCGTTCAGCTCCACCAATATAAACTGGCTTCCTGCATCAAGAGAGATAATTGCTCTCTTTAATTATAATGGATATTTCAAATTATTGGGCCAAACAAAAGTAGATATTTCAAAAAGTTAGGGATGGTCCTCAATGTTTGACGTTTCATGCATACCCTGTACTGCAGACCTCACTCAACATGCTCACAGAATCAGCTGTTACAACAAAAGCATCAGCCCAAGCCAAATGTCCCATGTGTGGGTTTGGACCTAAAACACACCAGAAAGTATTCCAATCCATTATCACAATATGATGATTTTGCGTTTTCGATAAAGGAAAAACCTTCAATGATCAGTTATACAACTACCTTCACCATCCCAAATGTGAACTTTAGAATTAGCCCTGAATTCTTTAACAAACATTTCGGACACCTGCGGAATGAAAGGCAGAGAGGTAAACAGTTTATGGCTCCAGGACCAAAGTAATACAGTTTATTGCTTATTTCATTAAGAAATTATAAGAATGAACAATGCATACACACCCTCACAGGAGTCCTCCTAGAGAAAGATATTCTGAGACTTCCACAGCTCCACATGACATTCTGCAGCTTAGTTATCAACTCCTTTGCAAGATCATCACCATAGGGACAATTGCCTGTGATCAGAACATAGAAAAAAGCTGTAAGA
The DNA here is from genome assembly GCA_019915185.1 of Eucalyptus camaldulensis. Taxonomy (NCBI): domain Eukaryota; kingdom Viridiplantae; phylum Streptophyta; class Magnoliopsida; order Myrtales; family Myrtaceae; genus Eucalyptus; species Eucalyptus camaldulensis. The sequence goes on from JAHSVA010000005.1 coordinate 21,898,642, forward strand.
TTCTTCTGTGAAATGATCAAAGTAAAAAATAGTTTTACATGTACTTTCAAAATCAAGCCAACTCATATGATGATGATAAAATAGTGCCCTGGGTGCTACTGATGCAAGCAAACAAATATCCAGAATATCACGGCTATGAAACAGACTAGGGTGCAACTGCAAAGATATTAGTCAGTTCCTACAGGATGAAGACTGATGTTTCAATGCCTGTCTCTCTTATCATCGTGAGACAAAATGTTCCTCATCAGTTATATCAGCTAAGACTGTTTAGTTTTGACCACAAGATTCATTAAATCTGTCAGACAAAATAAGCTGATTCATCACAAAAATATGCCGGATAAAATTGACAAAGATCAAGCTTGAACATGTGTAACGAATGAGGAAAAAGTGAATTACTTGTGGGACCGCCAATATTGACCACAAGCAAGGGCTTCGGAAGATATGCCAACTCATCATGCCAGGTGAAGGTAGCACTTTTAAGAGCAGTAGAATCAGCTTGATGAAGGGCGCCCACAGTGAGAATCTAAATCCAATATTCTAGACCTGTGAGATTCTTTTTTAAGAGCAATAACTAACAAGTAACTTAATTGCAAATTGGTGATTCCCAACAATTGAGTGTATTTGCCGTCTGCAGTGCATACCACATGACTATTGGGATGATCACGTGGAGTTATCCACCTTCGAAGAAGCCAAGGAATTTGCCCTTGCGCGTGAGCTGTCTGTGGATAATAATCATGACGAGGAGTAATCACCAAATCAAACCTATCTAGACGGGACCTTGGATGTTGTATCTGAGAGATGACATTAATGATAAGACGAATTAAGATTTAATGCTGGTAAAAATTGTCGATGCATGATAACTACGTTCCAATTGATGACAGACACATAAGAAGTATCAATATGTAAAAGGACCAACTAGATAATGTGAACGGAAGGAACTAGCTTTTGAAGGGAACATAAAGCTTGCCAGAAGGAAGCAGAACTAAAACATATTAGCACGCATATTACCAAGTTACTTGTACCATTCGTTGCACAAACACCATGATTATAGTAAAAAAGCAAAAAAATAGGCTAATTCTTAGGAGAATTTGCTGCGATTAGATGTATAGAAACTTTTCGAAAAATTGTTAAGGGAGAGAGTAAGTGAATAGTCTAGGTTGTCTTATCCCATTCCATGGCCACATAAGGTGCGTTTGGTAACGTTTCTGTTCAAAAATTATTCCAGGAACAGAAATAGAAAAAGCTATTTCTGTTTCGGAGAACAATTTTTTATCAGAAAGACGCGTTTGGTAAACTTGTTCCAGGAATAAAAAATGAATAGAAACAGGTTTGGTAAATTTATATTCTTTTTTTGTTTCTTTTAATTTTTTAATATTTTTTATTTTCTTTTTCTTTTTTCTTTTTTTCTTCTTTTGGCCGGTCACCAGCCTCCGGCAACCGGCCGACGAGGGCCGGCAACCTCGCCCAGCCACGGCGAGGCCAAGCCTACCGGCGAGGCTCGGCCTCGCCTTGGCTGGGCGAGCTTGGCCTCGCCCAAATCGAGCTCGCCCAGCCAAGGCGAGGCCGAGCCTCACCAGGGGCCGGCAATGCTCAGCCTTGCCGGGGGCCGGCGACGCTCCGGCGAGGTCGCCAACCCTCGACGGCGTCGCCGGCCCTCAACGGCCGGTCGCCGGCCATGGCCAAGGCCGGTGACCAGCCAAAGAAAAAAGAAGAAAAGAAGAAGAAAAAAAAGAGAGAATTGTTCTTCAAGAAGTGTTTCTGGAATAGAAAAGTAACTTTTTTTTGTTCCAATTTTGTTCCAGGAACAAAAAACAGTTTTTAAATGAAAACGCAAACAAACGCGTTTATGTTCTTTTTTTGTTCACGGGAACAAAAAAACAAAATTTTTATTCATAAACAAAAGAAAAGAACATTACCATGCAACCCCATATTTTTCCAGCTAAAGTTCTTGCTTATTTATTTCTTCTTTTCCTGTTTCCCCTTGTTTTCTCTCCTTAAAATTCATCTCTTTAATTTTTAAAACATTAGACAGAGCAAAACGATGGCAAGGTTAAGAAGAACCAACCATTGAAGGTGAAAAAAGAAAAATAAAGTAAGGCTAAGGAACTGGTCATTTATCAGTCAAGCATGTGGCAGGAAGCTTAAAAAGAAACCATAGTCGAACTCACCTGAATAACAAAAACATTCTCCGGAGCCAACCTTCTTATTGTGCTTGCAACAGGAATAGTGTCCCGCCCAGATGCAATCACCAACAGTGGGCCCTCCCTATGACAATTGTAGATAGTTATTGGGGCATAGCAGATAATTTGAAGGACAAGCAAATCCATATTCCACAAATTCAAATGCTAGATATGACCACTACATGCAGATAATTAGCCTGTTCAAAGACATCTAGAACCCCAAAGCCAAACTTAAAGACGTTGACCATGTTGGCAATTTTTTGCTTAGGCAAATTGCAATTGCATCTTCTGTATCCTGGATTCAAATGGGACATTTCTGAGCAGGACTACAATTCAATTTGAAAATTATATAGTTTTCCATTGAAAAGAAGCATGACAGGAAGAATAGGAACAAGATCAAAAAACATACTTTTCAAATGATTCACAAGCCATTACTGCAATCTGTTTTGGATCAGCTTCCAAAACGTTCGATAATCCTGCAAAAAGCCATTTAACAGAAGTCATTCAGGCATGAGGTCCATTAATTTTCCCTACAAGGGCTAACAACAACAGAAGTCCAACATAAGACCAGGTCACCACACTACTAAGTTCACTACATCACCAAAGTTTGTTATTGACTAGAAACATCGAAGAAGAACCACTCTAAAACTGTCCCCTACCACTTTTTTCAGCTGAAAAAGGCCTGACTTTATTGCTCTCAACCGTCGTTCGAAACCTTGAATCACCCCAAACTCTTTTCACGACATAATTAATTTTTTTATGGAAGGAAACCGGGATCCAACGAAGCCATTCATTAATCCCTCCTCTAGGCCTAGTCACACGCTGTACAAGTAACGAAGCGCCTGATATCAGAAAGGAAGTTAATCCAGAATTAGAAAGGCAAATGAATCCAGGAATTAACCATAGAAGGGAGCAGGCCAACATGTGTACTTGAGTGTGCATCCCACCATCTAGATGGACATAAAGCATGCTCACACAAAGAAATAAAACATAGGATTCATCAATTACCAATTGCATCTCCTGAAATTAGAATCTCCACTCAAAACAAAGACTCCTCCAGTTTGGCAAATTCAATGCAGATTAATTTGCTCAGTATACGAATCTGTACCCAGTCTGCAAGAACTTTCGGCCTCTCATATAGGAAACGACTATCAATTTTCCCTTTTTATCTAACACTCACTCTCACTCAAACTTTTGCCCACTTACTCTTGCCCACTTACTCTCAAACTTTTGGCATGCGCTCTGCTTGAATACTCACTCTCACTCAAACTCTTGCCCACTTACTCTTGCCCCACTTACTCTCAAACTTTTGGCATGCGCTCTGCTTGAATGTGGGAGTCGAAACCCATTTCTGAATCTAAATCATTCCCATCCCAATCTTCCTAGAGAAGGTAGAGATTCAAACCCCATCTCCCCCTTCCAAGTTGGAAGGGCTTGGAAGGGTGGCCACTGGGGTTGGTGGTTAAACGACCACCATTTTACCCAGTCGAAATGTGACGATGACAAATTACGACTCGACGCGAGTTGACAGCCACTAATTTTAACTTGATCACCGTGAGCAAAGACACGCGCGCATGTCAACAGAAATCGATAGAAGCATGACGATCTATGAAGGCGGACCGCCCAAAAAAAAAGAAGAAAGAAGAAGAAGAAGAAGAAGCGCAAACGCAGAGAATCGAGTGCGGTAATGTCGGCCGCTCACTTGTAGAGAGTGGCGATCGGCGAGGCCGAGAGCGCGGACCAAACCGACGCACTGGCTCTCGGCGCCGGCGAAGCCGTTGCCGACGACGAGCGCTCGCCGGATGGCGCCGGCGAGGACGTCGGGCGCGCCGTTGAATCCCGGCGGCGGCTCGGGAAGCCTTATCGGCCTCATCGCAGTCGCGCGGCGCCAAGGACGAACGAGCTTTGCCCTGTCGCGGCTGCGAACGGCGGCGACCTGTGCGGCGGCGACCTGCGAAACGGCTCGTCACTGCATCATCGTCTTCGTGCTCGGTCCCCAGGCTACGCTACGAAGAGCGAGCAGCTGGCTCTTGGCAATTCAATCGAGAGAGCTCAGGCAAGAGCTAGTGGGCCGATTAGGCAATGTCCATGGGCCTACATACTTTTTGGGCCGGCCTCGTTCTCTAAAAAACCTCCGACTTCAACTTTTATTCCAATTTTACCTTTTGTTTCGTAAAAAACCTATATCACAATTCTATCTTAAGCTCTTTTTTGTCCCATAAAACCCCCCAAACTTTGAATCCAATCTCAAATCTATCCTAAAAAAAAATTCGTCCCATTAAAACCATCAATTTTATATTTTGTATCAATTCTATCCTAATTTTCTTTTGTCTCGTGAAAGAAAAATCCCTATGTTAAGTCCAATTTCAATTTTTTATCTCATAAAAGATGACTAACTTTTATTTAAGTCCCAAATCTACTATGCATTAACCTTCCGTCAAAATTTTTCCTTAGTGATTTTGTGCTTGTCGATCTCTTGTGTCGATTTCTCGTGCTTGGGAATTTTCCATATTTCGCAATTGGAGAGATAGTGCTTGAGAGCTACTTGAGAGTTTTCCATCTTTCGATTGTCAATGAAAAATTTTGGATGCAAAGTTAATGAGGGTAGATTTATGACTCAAGTAAAAAATTTATAGGTTTTTATCAGATTGTAAAAATTTTAGAGTAAAATTAGTATCAAACAAAACCTAAAAATGTGGGGTAAAATTAGGATCAGACAAAACCTAAAAATGTGGGGTTTTTCGTAAGATAAAAAAAAGTTTATGGTTTCTTACCTTTTACCAAAAAAAAAAGTTTATGGTAGAGTAGGGACAAGATTTAAAATTGAGAACTTTTTATGAGACTGGATCTGAAATTTGAGATTTTTTAATTAGATAAAATTAAAATTGGAGGTTTTTTTTCAAAGATATTTGAAGTTTATAGGTCCAGTTCTCTATCGAATAAGATTCAAAACCCCTCGGAAGACCCACGAGTTCTGCAGCTGCCGAGGGCGCATTTCATCGAGCAATTGGAAGACGACTCCATTTCCTCTGCAAAAGGATCTCTCTCGGCGAGGCCCTCGTAGCTTGCTTTTGTGCGTAGGAGATGTGGGCGACCGCGGAAGGAGGTCCTCCCGAGGTCACTCTCGAGACCTCCATGGGTTCTTTCACTGTCGAGGCAAGTCCCCTCCTCTTCCTCCTCCTCCTGCTTTCTTCTTCTTCTTCTGCGATGCATCGGGCCGTGCGAAAGTTTTCATTTTTGTTTGCTTTTTTTTCTACAGCTATACTTCAAGCATGCGCCGAGGACTAGCCGGAACTTCATCGAACTCTCTCGGAGGGGTTACTATGATAACGTCAAGTTCCACCGAATCATCAAGGTAATCGCTCGTTTCTTTGCGTGCTCGTTTCTCTCCCCTCGAAAGTTATCGTTGGAATCGAAAAAATCCCACACCCAGAAATCACGAATGCGCGTTTCGTATGGTGGGTTTTCTAATTGTCTCTTTTTCTTGTGACCCTGAATTAGGACTTCATCGTGCAAGGTGGGGATCCCACCGGGACTGGAAGGGGTGGAGAATCGATCTACGGGTAATGGCGACATCGTTTTCTTGTTTAAGTATTGATTCGCTTAACAATCGTGCGGTGGAATGCTTCTTTACTGAGCTGTGGGTTTTCACTGCTTGAGCATCAGTACAATGAGAGCGATGAGAAGAGTGTGTTTCTCAAGCTCCTTAGTGTATTTGATTGTTTGGGTGCACCCGTGAAGAAGTAGGACGTTAGAGAGTACTGTTCAGCTCCTTGTTTGGTTGTTGAAGGAATCTCACAGTATATATGGTGTGTATTGTGTTGCAGTAAAAAGTTTGAGGATGAGATAAAACCAGAACTGAAGCACACGGGTGCAGGTATCCTGTCCATGGCAAATGCTGGACCAAACACCAACGGCAGCCAGTTCTTCATCACCTTAGCACCATGCCCTTCACTTGATGGTATGATACTATCTGAATGAAGTCATTATTGCAGTCTCTAATTGAATGGTTTTTTTGAATCATGTGGTTGGTTGATCCTATTATTAGTGCGAGCTGTCTGAGAGACTTTGAGATAATATCACACTTGCAAGTTGCAATTGTGAACATGAGTGATGTGTTTGGTCATTATGTTTGCCTTTGGGACATCCCTCTTCCCTCTAGCTTGTTGTGTATTATAGGCGCTTTGGCTTTTTCTTTACGGCAGAAGCAATCTTGAAATTTATTTCTTCAGAAGATCAAAGGATTTTGAATCAGAAGAAGATTTCCCATATACATCTTTTGTATAGTGACATCGAGTTCGACGTAGAAGAGCAAATTTAGCCACCTTAAAATTTCATCTTCATCTTAAGTGTAGACCTAGTCTGTAAGTATATGGCCTAAAACTGATATCGGCCTTTTGATTCTAGTCAAGTCCCTTGTGCAATACAGGTTAGCTGGTCAGACATCTATGGATTAGCAGTATATGTAGAATTGAGAAATGCTGATTCAGTTGTGAGATGGAACTTCATTGGCCAGATATATGTTTAAGGGCCCATTTTCATGACAAAAGGACTGTCTGACTCTGAAGTTTGGTGCTCTAATTAATGTGGGTGCCACATTCATGTACAACATGTACAGATACACTGTTCAAACCTCTTGTCATCCAAATGCACCTGACTATACAATAAGTCTGGTAATCATCTTCAATATAACCTAAGGACAACAGAATATATAATTTCTTTCGGACTTTAGGAACATCTATATAGGAGGAGAAACGTACCTACATGACACCTTATTTCATTAAGATTGGTATGGGAAGGAACATATATACCCTTTCATCTTTCTGCTTTTGCTCTTCACTATTTCTTCTTTGATTATCGTATTGGAGTAGTGGATGATTTTATGATGTCTCCACCTCCATATAGGAAAACACACAATATTTGGACGAGTATGCAGAGGAATGGAGATTATCAAAAGACTTGGGAGTGTCCAAACAGACAACAATGATAGGTATGCCTTTTCTTGATAATTGTTGATGCATGAGTCTCTCAAGAATTTGTATATCTTTAACACTCTTGACATAGAAGAATGTTGTGCTCAAAGTATTTTCACTTACGATATGATATTTTCTGGCACTTGTGGCTATTTAGAAAGTACTCTTTAATGAGAACATGGAGACAAAATTGTCAGAAATGAGGGGTGACATCCGTTTTTGGGCTTTCCAGAATTATATTTTCGAAACCAATAGGGAATTCTACTTTGTTGATGATACAGTGAAGAGAAAATTGGTGATGCTAGGTCTTTCAGGAAACAATATATCAGTCCTTGTTTTGAAAATGAAAGAAAAAAATAAAATTGCAAATCCTATTGGATCATGCTGTAGTGCATGTGTTTAAAATTGGTTTGAGAAAAGTATGAATATTGGCTGAGTCCTGCTAAACTTCACTTTCGAAAGGGAAGCTTTAAGCTATGTCTTCAATTGCTTCATTGATTCTGAAAAAGAACTCGTTGGTCCTCATTTTGAAAGGGAGATTGAGAAGACTCATTGAATCAGTCTCTGACGCTTGTTGCTAAATCTGTCGGGTAAAGCATGAATATTGATCCGAGTCCTGCTTAACTTCACTTCCAAGAAAGCTGTACATTAATTCACCATTTTCTATAGCTACCGCAATTAGTGTCATTTTCTCTATTTTGACATGGCTGATAGCAGTGAAAAGACGATAGTTTTATCAAACTTTTACATACTCTCTGTGCAGACCGATTCATGATGTGAAGATATTGCGGACATCAGTAAAAGATTGATTTCGAGGGAGGAGTTAATTTTCACTGACTGGGTGTTCTGTGATACCGTCTTTCAACTGCACATTGATCATGGAGCCATATCTGTCCAACATTTGTAATATTGTGCAATGGCGTTAGTATCATCTGATGCATGTTATCGCCGGTCACTTCTCTTCGACAAAAGATACATTATGCAATGCGTTGATGCTTTGTCAGGATTATGTCAGCTTGGGACAAATTTGGGGCAATTTCATGGCATATGAATTCAGCAGGATCTACTCTTGCGATGAATGTTGATTTTCTGGTGGGGTCGAAAATGTCGATTTTGGCGTTTCGCCAGAAAAACAGTGAGTACTAGTGCAAGCAAGACGTCGGATATGCGTGTTGTTCTGCTCGTCTAGAAATTGTCGTCCCGACAATTCTCCCTTCTGGTCTGCTTCTTCAGGTCTAAAAGCCCCATACGGCGATCTTCGGTGACGTGGTAGCTTGCTGCCGGCACCGCCATTGTTCCAATCTCTCGCTCAACTGCATCTAAGAAAAACCATATTATCTCTCTGATCACTGAACTCGAGGGGCAATGGTGGGGACCGGCTTAGTATGATGAGATCACGATTTGCTTTGACAAAATAATTAGCAAACTCGAACTTATGTTAGAATAAATAAGTGATAAGTTCACTAAGAGTCAAGAAAGTATAATAAGTGCAGTGATATTTTAAAACTTGTTGAATAAGTGCAATCAAGTTCTAAAGTTTACACCGTCAACTCATTTAAATGTTAATATGGCATTTTACATTAATTTCTTTTTCCTAGTTGGCATTTTTTTATTGTTTTCTTTTCTAAATCTGATTCAAATTAGGTTAAAGAACCTTTTAAAAAAAGCTAAAATATTTATTAAAAAAAAAAAAGAGAGAGAGAGAGAAAAAGGCAGTGCAAGGTCCATGTTGGTGGGTGCCACTGTCATTTGCCACCCATTGCCAGAGAGGTCGGCTGGCAACCTCTGCCGACCCTAGGCGAGGGTTGCCAGCCCCCGGCAATCCTAGGCAAGGCCTCGCCACCCCAAGGGCCGGCAACCCTCACTAACTTTAGGCTCAAGCAGTCAAATCTAGGCAATGTCGGCACTTGCCCAAGCTGGTGAGGATCGTTGGTTCCAGGCGACAACTGGCATCATCCAAATCTGGGTGGGTGGGCGCCCTAGCCCAGGCCAGTGAAGGTCGCTTGCGCTTGCTTGGGGCCATCCCGATAAATAAAAATGTAACTTTATGCTCTTAAAACTTTCATACGACTTGATCTGACGGAAAAATTATCACCCTTTGGCTCTTGTTACGCTCCTCTCAACTCGCCTCTCAACTAAATGTATAGATCATATGAAATTGACTACAGTAACCCCTTCAATTAGATACATCATACGATGATTCTCTTGTATACATGCACACATATGTATGCACTCAGTCTAGGCCATGAACTTCCAGACTAGAACAATTCACCGCAATCCCTTGGACAGAGGACGACAGTGAGTTCTGACCGCAGCTCCTCGATGGAGATCATTCAACGACAAAATGATAATTATAATTGGCTGAACTTTAAATCTTTTACTATTAGAAGATCGAGAGAAGTTACCATCAGATCTTATATAACAGAGGATACAACCACGACCAAGACCAGCCCCCCACCATCCCATACCCAAAGAAGCAAAAGAAGAAAAATTGAAAAAAAACTATGCCCCTAGAATAGTACTTTACAGCCCATCACTATAATCTCTTTCAGGTGGGGGGTAAATTGCAGTTTACTATGGCCTATAAACCTCCTCAAATCGCCTTCTATTTATCCACTTGCATGGATATCAGGATTTCCCAAAAAAATGCAATTCTTCTCAAGGATCACTGCGTGGGTCAACCCCCGGAAGCCAAATAAGCATACACCGACACTTCTAAGAATGCAGATTTTTTCAAAGTGGCCTTTCAAGCTATACCCGGATTCCCCAGCAATTAGAACAAGAACAAAAATCCTTCATACACCTCATTTCCCATCTTTGGCAGCTTCATTCACCTGACCATTTTCTTCGCTAGAGGTTAGAGTCAGACCAGGTGCCACCTGTGCAAATCCATTTGCTTTGGCTGATTCAGAAGGTATCTCCGGTGAAACTGAGATGCTTGTAGCAGGCATGCTCAAAGGTTCAGAAGCTGCGTGTTGTTGAAGCATTTCCAAGTTTCTCAAGGCCGGAACATCACCTTTACAGTACCTCCGCCACATACTTCTGTATGTTGATTCCAAACCGGTGATGAATTTTGGTCCATCGCATACAGGAGACTTGGACATAAGTTCCCGGAGACTCATTCTCAACTTTGAGAGAGCATTAACATCAGATGCCAGTTGCAGAGCCGACTCAACATATTCATCTTCATTTTTGGCAATTAGATGTCCTAGTCCTGTTGCAATGAAGGACAAAGGCTTACATCACAAACCAAAAAGTTGACAAAGGAAACTATAAGAAGCAATAGCCAAAAGAAATATAAGAAGGCATTCAAACACAGGCAGAAAAATAGAGAGAGGAAGGGCATCCAGCTAAAGCCCAAGTCAGAACTATACTGTAAAAAAATCCACGTACATAATACTTCCAAGGCTACACAGAGGAAATGTAAATGCAGGAAAACAAAGCGATACGAGAACAAAGACAAGGAAAACAATACGGCACATTTTAGAGACACAGTGGATTCTTTTACAAATTATAGGATGACCAGCCTACTGGAACTGTTAAGTAGGTGTGTGAGTATGAAATATGAACCAGACTTCAAAAGAAACATGGACTCTTAAGATTTGTGGTCCTTCTATAATAAGGTTGAGTCAATTGTGGAAGGTGATCTTTTACTCGTTTTTATTTGGACTTTGTTAATGAGTGCCTTAGGGCCGCCTTTAACAAACCAATGAAGAAAATTTTACAGTTTACAATACACTGTTTGTCCCCGTATTATGCACAATTAGTGTCATGAAAGATAAATTGTTCCAAATAAAGTATACTTAACTAGTGCCGCCAGGGCACTCAATAACAGGATCCTTCTTATTTTACTATTCCATTTTCTTTTCCTGGCAGATGGGACTCCTGGACAAGATGAGCTTTCAGCCCAAGGCCTCTATGAAAATGTAATCATCTTTTCCCACCCCAGAGCTCCAAAAGTTTCTTTTTCCCAATTTCTGATATCTTTCAAGGCGGCCAAAACAATAAGCTTGTGCCCATTTTCGTCTAGCAGAAATTTTTCAACAAATGCTAGTTATAAGGTTGCTTTATAGTGAAATTCTAATGACAACTAAAATTATATATCCTACATCAAAGAGGACAATGAAGTAGTTATGGTACACGCATTTATGTAGAACAAATTCCCAATATTCACACATAGGAAGTAGTGAAGAACATCAGGAAAAATGATTAAACAGGAACATTTTATCAAGAAGAGCACTAGGCATCAAAATGCTCACCAACTTTTGTCAAAAGACTCACACCAACATTGTGAGCATGAACTGAACCGGCCATTGCGATGCATGGGACCCCCATGTATAATGATTCACATGTTGTAGTAGTTCCAGCATAGGGAAAAGTATCCAAGCTACAATTTAAAGAACAAATCAAATTATAATCTGTAACCAAAATATGCAGCAAGTCAGGCGCATCCAGATACATGTTCAGGATTACTGATGTAGGCAGCGACCTGAACAAAGATGTAGAAGAGCAAAAAACAATTTTTTTTCTTTCTGTTTTAGACATGAACTAGCCAATGCATTAAAGTTCAAAACAGTTTTTAAAATAAAAATCTTGACAGTTTTAAGATTCACTAAAAACAGGATGGATTTCATTTAAAAAGAGACAAGAACAGTCAGTAGAACTTACATTCTGTTCCTGTTTAATGAGAACTCAAGACAAGTAAATTCCTTGAATTTTAGTTCATTGTTAAGCGTTGCTCTTAGTTTGCTATATGATACAGGACCCAACAATCGAGCAGCACATTTACAACTGCAGATGCAGTAATGACAAGGTACAAGAAATTTGAACAGACATGGAGAAATAACCATTACAAAGATAAAAAATCTGAGATTCAACGATAAGCAGAAGAAAGGTGACAGATACAGGTCCCAACAACATGTACATAAAGAATGACACCTAGGCCACGATTGAAAGAGAGTCGGAAGAGAGAAGGTAGGGACAGAGTGCACTAGCACTGCATCTAACTAATTGAGGACATGTAACTTACCTGATATCCATGAGAGAATATGCTTGCATATGATCATGATTAAGAAGAATTAGTGGAAGTAGATCAACACGTAAAGATTCCAATCCCAGCTGCTCCAAAGTGGCAAGGAATCTCTGCCTTACACTATCACAACAAAAAGGTTTACACTTTACCACCAGACGAGAGTTCGGAACTGCACAAAGTATTCTTGCCCACACTTGCAGCACTTTAGGAGTTATCTGATATAGGAAGAGAGAGGAGCAACAGATAACAGTGTCAGATACTAAACACTCCCCTGCACCCAAGGAAAATCAAATGGAGGAAGGTGGAAACGAGGAGTTTAATGTATAAGCACAACAGCCACACCAGCATGTTAATAAATACCTTTGCCAAGTTATTGAAGCTACCAAATGTTACAAAGCCATTTGAGAGCGCAGGAGTTGGACAAACAGGCCCAGCCTCAGGAGAAGGTGTATAACAAAGGAAGCACTCCGGTAACCGGATCAGCTCTTCAACGTGCCTGCAGATAACAGAGTAAATTCCATGCTTTTTTTACGCCACTACACAAACACCATGTACAATGAAACATTTGCTAGTGCGTCTCATGTTGTTTAGGCAGAATAGCATTTTGCCCTTTGAGAATGTCCTCAGGGGAGGAACTCAAACATCGAGCCGACAATTATAAGATCCGAAAACAACATAGCTATTGCGTGTGTGTGTGCGTGTGCGTGTGCGTGTGAGAGAGAGAGAGAGAGAGAGAGAGAGATACTTCTGCTTCGTGTCAGGAGGATCTGCAAGGGAGTCAGTGATTCTGTAGTCTATAGTAGGCAAACCAGTAGTATTTGGATAGCCAATCCAAGTTACCTAAAACAGAGGACAACTGAATTAAACATGGAAAAGCTACCAGATAGTTGTATCAGTGTGACTCAGATGCATATTCAGCAAGAATATGAAAACAAAGACCTTCAAGCTTAAACGACCCACTGACCACCTGAAGGGTCAACCTCAATTTTCTATCAAATCAGCCTCTCTCAGTTCATATGCCGATTCTTATGCATTAGTATGGACTCAAAATGGCAGATAAATGTCTTATTGAAGTCCGGTCATGCTTGACAAACCAAATTACATCACTATAGGTATTTACAATGACATTAAACTTCATCTGTGTTGTCGATTTTGGTGCATTTAAAAGTACACTAATTACTTAAATAAACTTGTGGCAAAAAAAAAATAATAATAATAATGATTCAAACAAACTTATGCATCAGTCCATAAAGTAAGACCCCTTTTCATTGTAATCATTTGGCAATTCTAACCAAGATCAAGTTCAGAAAATTTACACAAATTGCATCACCCAAGCCTTAAGTGTAATGATAAACAATTTTAACGTTGAACTTGAAGATATTAAATAAGAAGGTGTACCATTCTCATTAAAACATGGAACCATGTAGAATTCATCTTTGTGCATTTCCAAATTACCTTAGATGTGGCTTAAGGATACATGATAATTCTCCTTTCCGAAAGACTCATTTGATCATATTATGTTTAAGTTGACAGATGAACCATTCTGGAAAAAAAATCAACATCCTGACTAATTGAGCAGATGTTGCACAAAGTCCTCCAAAGCTAAAAAATAAAGAAAAAATTCCACTTGATGAGAAAAACCAAAGAACCAAACTTCTATACAAAGCTCCAAGTTTCCATGAATTCAATATGGGTGGAGAGGATAATTGCAGTTGATAAAAAGTATGAACATCACGCGTAACAGAAGAAGCAGAGTAGAAATTAGTAAAGTGGAGTTCAAGTCAAGTAAAACATGCCTGAACTGGAGCAGGTCGGCAAGCCATCATTCCCAGCTTGTTATTGGCAGTATGCCCAGTGAGTTCAACTAAGATATCAACCTTATCTTCCCTTATCATGCTGGCAACCTTCTTTTCATCAACTCCATATATATCTCTCCATATACCACCATTTTTTAATACCTTATCCCTGAACCTGAAAGTTTTTGCATCTGCCTGCAAAGCATACAAAAGATATGTCAAGTCTGGAGGGGACTGACTACCTATAGTCCTGACATTATCCTTGGATAGCAAGTGAAATAGAAAGTGAAGTACCTACGACAGTATTCATTTGTGACAAGGATCATCCATGGCTCAGAGTGGCCATGCATCAGAAAGTGGATGAGTTTTGAAATATTATTAAAAAACTATGGCTAAGAGTATTTATTGATTTAGCAAGGAAAGATGGATAAGCATTCAACTCTGAATAGCTGAGTAGAATGGGGTTAACAAGGCTGAAATAAGTGCAGTACAGCAGTCCGGAACTCAATAAAGCTACAGAGCCCTCTTCACAGAGTAGTCAGTCTTTTCAGCGTGTAGCAAAGAAGCAGAGAGAACCAATACCAAAAGTTCTCTCTGTGAAAAAGGCCCCAAACAGTACACTGAGTCACTGTCGCTTCAGTTAATTATGCAGCTTTTTAGTATCTAGATGCTGCAGTTACAGCTTTTTCAAAGAGAGAAGACTATCTTCAGGATAATCCTACCCACATCTTTAGTATCAAGATATATTTAGGGACTTCTGAGAACCCCTCCCTCCAACCCCCGAGGAACAAAAAAGATTTTAAATTGGACTGAGCTACCCCTACTCTCAAGAAGACATATAGCTACTTGAGATTTCTTTTATTTCAATTTAAGGACCAGCCGTAGAGGACACAATTCCTGACAATCAGTAGTGTTGTTCTTCAATAGTGACACTTTGTGATCTTTACTCTCTGTCCTCAACCATTTTGTACAGGGTTCCCTTGTTGGTACTTTTTTTTTTTTAAATTCTTCTTTACTTATCAAAGTGAGAAAGGGAATCTCTGTCATATAGCAAGAGCAACAGCAAACCAACATAGAAAAAACAGCATTAGAAATCAGAGTAAAAAACATAAGTGCCAGAGAATAGGTGAATGCTGCAGTGGTACCGCAAAGTGATTTAGACTCACAGCATGAGGCTAAGGACTTATAAACTTATATCAAAGAGCTTTTTTCTAAACAACTTCTGCCAGACTGAAATTTGCAGCCAGTTGTGAAGACTCAACGATAAATTATAGATAATAATCAAACCTATGAAGTCCAAGCAGGTCTCAGTTAATAACGGATACGAAAAAAAATCAAGTTTCTGAAGAAGATTCTAAAACTTTCAGAACTTAGAGAGAAGCATAGAGCATAAGAATATAATTAAATCAAACAGTCTTCTTAGAAAGGGATGCATACATTAAATGGTGAGACTCCCAATTTCCAGGTTTAACCGGCTCAACCAGACAAGTAGATATAAAGTGACGTCATCAAATAAAGTAGTAATATAAATGGGGAATGTAGTAACTGATGCATCCTTCCTTCCTAGCTAGAATGGCAAAGAGCCACTAACTCATTGTGGAATGCACTTGAATTTTATGCAGTAGCAATTTAACACTTTTTCAGGGACGTTTCCTGTCTGTCATGTATTTATTATTTAACAGGTCTAGATTCGAAATCATGGCTTACAGGTGGCTTATGCATTGTCCGTCCTTCCAAGGGTCAGGAGATCAAGTCCCACATCATCAATTTTAATTTTGAAGGTCAAGATGCAGTCAGACCAAGTAAATCAGTTCATCAGTTTGATCAATTGAACTAGGTCCAAGCTCATTTTTAGTGGTATTTCCCACAACAAACCAATGGTGAAAACCAGACTGGACCAAGCACTGGTCCCTGGTTGAGCCAGTTGATCCAGTTCAATTCTGGAAAACAGATGAAAAGCAGATCTTGTATTTTATTTTTCTTCTTCTCATCACATCCAGCATAACCCAGACATGATCGGAGAAAGTAGAAATGAGAAAATTAACATGTGATTATTACCACACAGTTAGAGCAGGAAGATCTATAAATAAATGCACCATGTGTCTCGTGCCTCTCAGAGGAAAGCCATAGTTTCTGAAGTAGTCATTAGCTCAAATGTGAACTGTACCTTCACAACTGCCGAATAAACCGCCACATTGTAATTCGAATAGTCGTGACATGAAAGAGGCGCTTCAATGAAATATGATACTGAATGAGTAAAGTAATCAGGAGACACATATCCAATCACAAGAGGTCTGTCTGGGTCTTTCGTGTTCTCCCATGAAGTGTACTGTGGAAACAACCTCATAAAGCGTCTACCCCAGTCCCTGCATGGAAACGTTCAGCTTAGCAAAGACACATGAAAACTATCAAATGTGTACTCTAAAGGAACAGATCCCAAATATGATCGCTGCTAAATGATTGTCATACCATAAAACAAGTAAAGAGTATCAATGATAAACACCAGAAGGGATCCTTTCTCGCATATTTTGGAGAGTAAAGACATGGATGGTGGTCCAATTTTTCTTTATCATTGAACTTGTGAAAACTTAATCAGGTCACTCAATTACGAAGGTTCTTTCAGTCAGAGGCCAGTCCATCAAACATCTGTAAAAGAACTAATGTGTCATATAACAAATGAGGAAGTGACACTTTATCCATGTGTCAGTTGGCATGCCATGCCATTGTTCGTCAGTCTTTTTTAACATCTAAAAAGTTTAATGACGGAATTGAAAGAGTAAAAGTTTTGAAAGTCACCCCAATTGTTGAATAACCCAAGTTATTTAGCTATTTTAGACATGCCATCGATATTGATGCAATAGAATTCTTAAAAAAATTCACACGATTTGTTTTTTACACAATGTAGGCTTAAAGATCAATAAATTTCTTCGTACTAAAGAGAATGACATCAGCACAGGGGAATGAAAGATTTTAGCATTTTACCGAGTGGAACCATTGTACATAATCACCTGCCATGAGCATTTAGGATTAGTAAAACTTTCTTTACTCTGCTTTGAAATTCAATCACCATGCTCGGCCATGACTAATTCCTCAAGGTCAAATTTCTCAATGTGAAATTAACACTGCCCTTGGATCTCTTAGCAACCCAATTCTATCGACTCCAGTCCTAGGAAACCCCCCTCCATGAGATACATCAGATTTTCATCATCTGTGACCCATTGGTTTGTCAACAGCTAAGTGTGCACCCACTCCTTTCCAAAAATGTCAGCATTATGTAGGCATTGATACACTCAAGACAAGAATAAAATGCTAGCCCATTAAGACAAACTTAGATATCAATCACCAGATGACATTGAGACTCAGAAGTAATGATTACCAATCAACTATGGACTGAAACTTCTATTTTAAGCTTGCAATATGCGAAACAGGGCAACAGACACTTATCAGATCTAAAACTGCATTATGCCACAGCCATTCATTCTCTTACATAGATTTGTTATTGAGGGTTAGAGTGTGACTGCGGCTACCCTGCTGTTATTTAAATATTAACCGTGCTTAAAGGCAGTGCAGCCAATGCCTTTGACCTTCTCTTTCTTTCTCCTTAAAGAGAGAAGAAGCAAGTGCAGTCGAAGATAACAGATGTACAGAGGAAAAAGAAAGTAGAGTTATGGCGAACCAAGATGTGTCCACCCCAGTTAAAGAAGATAAAAGATATCCTTGATCCTTTCTTCTATACCACAATAATATCTTCAAGTAGAACCATAGAAATGCTTATGTAATGTAGTAGACATAGCAAAAGCCTCTTTGGAGATCATACAAGTGTTTGAAGATATATGCTAAGTTGAAAGAAGTTAAAGGCCAACCTGTGAGCCTCAAAAAGTTTGTCATCATGCCCCTCATTTATGTAGTTCATAGCAAGAAGCCGATTCTGTCCAAAAGAATATCTTAAAGTGAAGAATAGGACTCAAAGTACAAAATCCATTGGGCAGATAAAAATCAGCAAAGAACATATTAACAGGAAACCAATATATCACTCAGTTTCATGAATGAAGTCAACAATTTAAAATTAGTTGCTTGTAGTTCATTTTATATTTCTTCACTTCCTTTAGCTCTAAATACCTTGAGAAAGAGCCTTGAAAGGAGTAGCGTAACATTAGACTTAGATGCTATGATGAAAAATCCATATGATCACTAAATAATTAGGGTACTAAACAGGTATAAAGGTTCCCTTGACCAAAACAAGAAATTAACTTTCACATCAACTTGAAAAACTAAATATGCTTAACTTGAGGCAAAGTCAAAGATAAACAAATACAAGTATGTTGTACGATGAAAGCCCACGAGTAAGATAGCACCTGTACATATCCTTAATCCTCATGTCAAGAGCAACTAACTCAGTATTTATTTCACATGCTTCTTTACTATCATAAAGCGATGCAAGAACCACAAAAAGGTATTCTCAGCATTCCGCAGCTGAAACACATTTTATTCAGTCATTTTTTATGTTCTGAAAAAACATAGGTTTTCAAAGGTGGCATGGAAGTAGCCCAATAGGTAGTCAATTATGAAAGAAAACTATGGCTAATACAATTCTGGATCAATTTCAGATCAACAAATATTAAATAATGTTTAAAGGCTGACAATATAAACACAGCTAAGGAAATTAATCAACCATCGACAATTCGAACTAACTCAAAGAGATCAATTGCCCAATAACAGAAGAGGTCAGAATGGAAACTGAACCTCTTCAGGCACCCTTTTCCCTTTACATTTAAATTTTGTATTCACTCACTGAGTACAGGCTTCATGACAACAACTAACCCATTACAAGGTTAGGGACAGCAGGAATATCTTGGAAATATCAGTGGTCAGACAAAATTTAAGAAGATACAAACAGAAATGAGTGGCAAACCTCTCCACGGGAAAGAATAATCTCTATGTAGGGTTCCCCATGACAAACTCAGACATAGACCAAAAAAAAATGCATAAACTGCCAAGTGGACCTTTGTTTGTTCAATAAACAATTCCCAAATGCAAAAAATCCAAGTATCAGTGTTTCGAGACAAGCAAACAAAAGTAAGTTCAAGAACATTACAAAAGAATCAAACTCTGATGTAGAAAAAACACTATGGAACTACTCCAGGAGAATCAAGCCTTTAACAAAACAAGGCATGTCATCCCCAAAAAAGATGTCATTGCAATAAAAGCAGACTACCAAACGGTATATAAAGACAAACATTACCTGGCCAGCATTCCGAGAATCAGGATCTATCTTGAGGCACTGCTCATAGGCATTAATTGCCATTGTTATATTGCCAGCATCTCGATAAAGAACCCCTATATGCAAATGATATTAGATATCTCTGTTGTACTGAACAGTGGAGGTACACAGACAACTGGAATTAAGCTTTTACAAGAACATGCATAGAGTATTTTGCTCGTAACAAGAAGGACTAATTTACTTAAAGCAACCAAGGAAGAGCTATGAATTGCATTTTCATACAAGTGCTACCAAAAAACTCAATTGATTTGCACCAAGCAAAATACAAAAAACCCATGATTTGCAACTTTGTAGCTGCTACTTCTAGAATTCTTATGTAGACTTTCCATCAATATATTAGCCTTTTCACAGCAACTCAACCATTCAATCCAGCCTTTCGATATTAAACATGCTTTTTCCCTTGTCCCAAATCAAGAGTTTAATAATGAAAAATAAAATAGGACAAGCTTAGCAAAGAAAACAAATAAAAAACAGGACACAACATCTAGTGGACTTTCCAAAAAGGAGAAGTGAGGGCAACTGATGCTATATGATAATTATGGAGCCACATAATATTTTTTTGGCGATGTTTAGAACAAATATCAGCTATGACCCTACATCAATGTGTCTCACTTGCAATACTATTCAGTAAACACTAAAGGAAATAGCTTGTTTTTACAGTGCTGACCTAGGTTATTGTATGCCTCAGCATATGTTGGATTAGCAATTATAGCTTTTTCAATCATGCTAGCAGCCGCATCCATTTTACCCTGCCAGAGAAAAGAAGAGAAGAACGCCAAGGAGAAAGAAGAAGAAAGTCAGAGGTAGCTCAAGCAAACTGATTCACATATTTCTCAGCTATGAATCATCACAAACCTGAACCGTGTATACAACACCCAGATTGTTTAGTGACTGAGAAAAATTAGGCTTGATTGATAAAGCTAACTGTAAAATGAGAGTAAACAACTATGTCAGTAGTACAAATAATGGTTGACCAGATGGGTGAACTTTCAGTAATCACTGGTGAAAAGCTTTGCCTGGTAACATTCTACAGCTTTATCAAGATTGTCCCGATCTTTGTAGATAACACCCAAATTGTTGCATGCCTCAGCACAGTGTGGATTGAAATGGAAAGCAAGTTCATAAAACACAATCGCCTGCAGATGCAAATGAAGCATTATTATCTCTCCGAGGTCCTATAGTACTCTTAGTAAACAGCAATTACAGATTCAAATTTCTACACTGATAGTGAGGTGTATTCACCATAATAACATCATCATGGTACTAATATGGACCCTTGCATATGCTTGAAACCATACCGCTAAATAGAAATGATTATAAGGCCTCTGTATATTCTCCAAATGTTCAAGGAATTTAAGCATGGTAAGGAGCACAGACTTGGAATTAAATGGGCCAAGAGATTCTCTTCAATGACTTTTCTTTTTCAGCAAAAACATACATATTTCCTTTACGAAGGCACCAAGGAGATCCTCTCTGCTTGCAGTATCATCAACAAGATAATGAATCCACTAAGTCTAGTACATCATTTACATCAAGATTTAGGTGCTAATGAAAGGGTTCAACAACTTAAACTATCTCTCAGTTAAAATTGTTGAAATATAGCTAACGGTATTCCTATTTATTGCCATCTTCTAAGTTTACAAACTTAGTGATTTCACATTCTTGAGGTAAACTTTCAGACCAAGACATTACAAATTTCTAATTTGAGGCAAGATGAAAATAAGTTAAACAAATTTCGATACATAAAAGTCACACTAATGTGCAGTTGCCAACAAAAATTCTATCTACAAAAGGCTATTATAAACAAAATTTCATTCTTTGAACATGGAATATTTGCTTTCAATTGACTTTAATTTTTACTCAACACTAACTATCTTCAGAATCTACATGATTGCTGTAAAACAGACACACATCTGAAAACAGTTGCTCAAGGATGCCAGACCACAAGCTTTCCCATCTTTTATTAGGACAAAGAAGGCAATTTAGATGGGAACATAAGGCCAAAAATCATCTTTGACATATCACTTACCATATCAAACTTCAGCATTTCACCATAAGCAACACCAAGATTATACATGGCATCTGCATAGTGCCAATTATAGTACAAAGCCTTTTTGTAATATGCCACACCTTGGTTTATGTCTCCTTCCAATTTTACCTGTATGAGGAAAACAAAATCTATAAATTATACAATCACATGTAGTGCAAGTCTTCAACTAAATTTACAACATTATCATGATTTTGAAACTAGAAAAACATGCTCAGTTTCTTAGATTCAATCAAGGATTGTATTTGACCAACATATAGCAGTTGAAAATGCTTACAGGCTTATACACCAATCGCATCTATAGAGGAGATTTATCCTTATTCAGTGGAACTCTTTTCTATCTCCAACAAATTCTTTTCCTAAACAATCTACAGGCAAATTAACAATGCATTTAGGTGAAATCATAAAAGACCAATTTACGTTTATCACAGGGCAATGCCATTGTCTAGAAACATATTTATAAGTGTCTACGATGTGTTATAGAAGAGTATTTTCAACATCCATTGATTGCTTCCATCCAATTTGTCAGTTCATCTCATATATGTAACAGCAAGTTCAATTGACTCAAGGAAATTGCAATTGCTTAGAGTAACAGGGGCAGAACTGAGATGCTTGGACAGTGGCTGCAATTAAACATTTAGCCAACGACCTATTCAAAGAAAACCATCAATGAATCATTGGTCATAGCAAGTTATTCTATCCAGAAAGGATAAGAACTTAAATCTAGCATTATAACTCCAAAAGAGATTTGGCAAAGCGAAACATAATTCCTATATTTCATTGTTTTCGATATTAGGCCTTCAGGAGTTCAGGTTTTTGAGAGATATGGTCAATATTAGTAATTGGGTTGGACAAGACCTCCCCTTCCATCCTCTTTATATTCTGACACAAAATGCAAGCACAGGTGACTCAATGAATGCCCTCAGTACAAGTACCAATAATCAACAGTGATCAGACCCTGTTTAGCCAATCTAATCATAGAAAGAACTCTACAACAAATCATGAGGCTTACATTGCATTACTGTCCAAAGGGAATTTAACAGCCACAACAAAAATAAAACTTTTATGCCAGGAAAATGTACAGGTAATCACCTTTGTCCCTAAATCTGTCAAAGCTATTGCCATATTGTTTTTTGCAATCTCAAAATTTGGAGACACAGCAAGACATCTGTTGCAAAGAAACCACACAAGGAAAGCTTCAGCAAAAGAATTGCTCTGAACTGAAAATGCAACAATAGATCCAACTGCCATCAGTTGGCAACAGCAGATACCTCTCATAGCAGGCAATAGCTGACTCCAAGTCACCACGGTTCTTGTATATTACCCCCATGTTGCAATATGCTTCTGCATACAAAGGCCTCTCCAGAGCAGCCTTCTCATAACAATTAAGGGCTGTGTCATATTGCATCATTTCAGAGTAGACAACACCGAGGTTATAATACGCCGGCTGCATGCAAATACAAGTTTGTGAGCAAGAGAATTTGTGAGTACACTTTGTGGTTAACAATGCAGAATAAGGAAAAGAGAACGATGAAGAATGACAGCTTACAGCGTAGTGAGGATCAATTTTAAGAGCTTCATAATACTTCTGAATCCCTTCCTGGGTATTACCACCAAGCTTTAAGCTGGTCCCAATGTCTGTTAGCACAATAGCTAAGCACTCTGCAGCAGGCTTGTACAAAGGATCCGCTTTGAGAGCCTTCTGATATGACTACACATCCAATCAGAAATTTCTGCATCAGTGACACATTTCGAACTGCAGATGATAGAAAGCAACAAGACCCACAATAGAAAAGAAATATTGAAAAGATATGGATAAAATGACAAGAAATAGGAAGATAAGAATAATAGCAAGAAAACAGAAGTTTGTAATTAACCAAGCTAGATCAGTTCAACAAAGGCTAAAAGTTGGCTCCACAAACTTGTCCAATACACCCAAATTAGTACTGGTTAACATAAGATCGATACCTTCAAAAGTTAGCAAGACAGGGCTCAAGCAGGTGTATGTGAATTTTAGAAGCCATGCACAATGAGAAAGAATCAGCAAATTACAAATTCAGCCTACCGATATCAATCCTTCTGACATTAGTGCATACGATATTTTTAACATTTCAAAACCTCTAGTGTCATATTTACTGTCATCCAGCAAAATCAGTGGCACCACGTATCATAACTTGATTATATCAAGCCTATTCTTTCCTTTTTGTAAGCAACAATATAGCAACACTAACTTGGATAAGTGGCAAAGGAAAAAATCACTCCACTACTACAGCAACAGGGTAAAAAAAGCTGACCCAAGCAAGACATCTGCACCAAAACCTAAAACTGGATCTGAGCAAAGAGTAAAAATCAGAGATCTAACTTGAGCAAAAACTTATTGAATCCAAGTAATCCCGTCTATGAGAATCCAAAAAACAACCTGACCCATGTGCCCCATAATGAACTGAAATGCATGGAACCTAATCTGAGATGCAAGTGCATCTGAAACAACCATAGGCTAGATTAAATCTCATTTTACCCCTTTTCTTATAAGAATTTTCCTCTAAATGTGTTTTTGTACTACAGAACATCTCGTCCATTAAGTTCAATTTTAAGGTTACATCATGTTGACAGCAAATTACCTTCAATCCTTCTCAATCTCGTTTCTTTGGTGCTAAAAGAATTAAATTTTTAAAATGAAGATGCATGATCTCTCGTCTCATTATACAATCACAGCAACAATCTTTAATTGATTAAAGTAACTATTTAATACTCATGAATCTGTCTATTAGAGTCTTTAAAAATAGTCTGTGCACCGTGCTTAGTTGAACTATTTCTAGAGAAACCATATAAAAGTATTTGCATTATAAAGATACAAAATTAGAATTATGCTTTGCTGCTTTAAATATACAAATTCAGTTGTTTTGCAAGAGCTCTGTTTCTTCATGAATACTTGAAATAAATGCGTCTAGTATTACTGTATTTAAGATTTTTCCCTAACATTTCCCATGGGAAAGATATCGTCATGATCATAGTCCAACTTGAATCAATTTGAAAGTTACAGTTCAAATAGATCAACCCTTTTAGCTAAACCTATGTTGATCCGACAAAACTTGGAAACATTTGGAGCAAGGACAGATTGACTGGGAACCAATTGCAACCAGCAAATGACCAACTCTATCTAGCAAAACCCAAAACCAAAAAATGCATATCCAAAACTGTTCTGTATCCAATAAGCAAAGACTGAAATCACTCAAAAACAAAAGCAGCTCTATACCCAAGATCATTCAATCCTAAGCCAGCCCAACTCCCTTTAATTGCCACCTTAGTATTGCACATTATTGCAAATACTTCAATGAAATCTTTGTATAACAGGATAATTCACTAAAGGAAACGAGAATGTACACAAATGGGGAAGAATGCAACAATAAGAAAGGAAACGCTCCTAAGATGCAAGAAGAAAGGCGGGAAACAAGGTCAAAATCAAAAGTACATAAAGGAGCAAACTTTGCAGCAAGCTACCAATAGTCTCTAAGTGAGTATGTTCCAGATGCAGGACACAAAATCAAAATAAGAACATTGAGAGATCGGAGATTCTGAGTTGCAGCAAAAAACGATTTATCCCCACCATATTCGAAGATGTTATAAATTTATTGCTTCAGCTAACAAGTGAAAACAAGTTAACAACCCTGGTCCAGGACCATGTTTACTATTTCATCTTAGATGAAATACAAAAACAGTAATAAATTGTTTAGCAGTTGAATAGCATTAACATCTTTATAAAGACCTAACAAATAACAAAGTACATATAGATCAGCATACTTTTCTCAGATGTGTATGCAAATGTGCAAAGCTGCAGTACCATCTTTATTCAGTAATTTCCAAACGCTTCACTTCTGGTACCATACAACATTGCTCATCATTTAGCAATTGAATTTTTTCTCCTCACAGCAAAAGACAACAAATTGATTGAAGAGTGATTCGTCTAGAAAATACTAAAGTGCAGATGTTCCTGCAAAATGTCTAGCAGAACTACTTAAGCATGCAACCCACGAAACTAATGGAAAAATAACTTCCAGCATACAATACACAGAACAGCTGCAAAAATGACAGGGAAGGAACAATTACTTGCATTCTTTGATGCAAGTGGTACCACCTTAAGACAAAACAATTTCCATCACAAATCACACATCAAGTGCAGTGATGACAGGGATGGAAAAATTACTTGCATACCTCGGCAGCCTCCATGAGGCGGCCCTCGTCCTTGTACAGTATGCCACAGTGGGTCAGGGCACAAGCATTCTGCGGGTCCAACCTTATGGCTTCTGCAAAGCTATCAAAAGCGAGCCTCCCCATATTCTGCATCTGCAGGCATATGCCTTTGCCAATGTAAGCCTCAACCATTGCACTATCTTTTTCCAAGATACCCTCATACAATGCAAGAGCATCAGCAAACTTGTTCCTGCTACGTAGGATGTTGGCATAAGAGAGGGCATCCTTCCCCTCGAATGCCTTCTTCAGCGAAGCACCAGAAACAGTTGTGTCAGTAGCAGGAGAAGACCCCGATGCTTTCAAGAAACCATTTTCAGCAATTAGATCCTTTCCTCCCTCACTAACAGCATCCTTTTCTGTCCACGCCATCTATCATATGACTCTGTGTTCGCTTTTCCTGGACCCAAAGTGTTAAAAAGCAAAACCAGAACAAAAATGACTCCTTTCCGAAAACATGCGAGAGGCAATAACTAGCCATACATCATTAAAGCATAACCGAAATGACAAGCTCCATGCAGCTCAAAATCAAAAAACTCAACTTCAACTCAAGCTTCCTCGCGGTATCTTGGCCTAAACCTAATTCGATGCTCATGTCTGCCCACTCAGACGACAACTACCACTACAAAAAAAGAAAAACCCTAACAGAGAACATAAGGCGAATATTTCAAGGAAACGACGCCTTCCAAAGCTTCCCAAAGTCGTGCATTCAGCACACCAAGGCGATTCTACCCCCAGACCGGCGGCGACACCTGCCTGCAATCCCCACGAACGATCACAACCCGGAACTCCAAAACACCGCAAGAGCGCCGACATTGGCGCTTACCCACGTACGGAGAAAGAGAGAGAGAGAGATTAGGGATTCGAACCTCACATTCAGTGGAAAGGTACTTCAGACCGCGAACCGAAACGCCGACGGCAAGCTCCCCGGGCCGGAGGAGCGCGGGCGGCGGTCCCCGCGATCAAGAAGCGGAGCCACTCCACAGCAAGCCAAGCTGACCAAGGCTCCTCCTCTTCACTGAGCGGAGGAGGAGGAGCAGGAGACGCCGGCGACGGCGGCGGGGGGGCGGAGGGTTTGGGGAGGGGTTTTACGGAGGGCCTCCCTCTCCGGAACTCGCAGCGGTGGGCTCGATTCAAAACCAACCCGCCGCGAGCGAGCACGAGAGAGAGAGAGAGAGAGATGGTCTTGTCCGTTCGTTGATTACAACGTTTCGCGAGTTTTACAGGGGGCAATTATGCTCTCTTTTTTTTTGCCTTATGTTTTTCCCCTGTTTCGCGACCCCATTCTTTTGGGCTCTTTATATGGAACGTACCGCGAAGGTGTCCTTGGTCCTTACGGGCTAAGTTCCGACCGGTCTTTTCTAGAGCATAGTGATTTCTCTGTGTTTTTTCTGATATAATGTATAGTGGCCATGTGAGTTTTGTGGCTCTGGTTCCGCACTTCTCTCCTTGATTTCGATTATCGATTTTTTTGGTTTTTTTATGAAATCCTCAAATCGAGTATGAGAGACCGGGGTACACTTTGAGATGCCTGCATACAAAAAGCGCCTTAAAGGCATTTTGGATTGCCACCGAAAGTGCCGATCATTTGCTAGATTTGAGTCAATTATCTTGACACCCAAGTTATTATCAGTTTGCACGTAATAACCCTTCTTAAATTTTTGGTTGTCGTGGGTTATGTCAGAGATGGCAATTGCTTATCAAATCTTGAGCATCATTAATCGATTTTCATACAGCCTATTCCATCACAAGATATCATTGATCGAATCGATTCTGAATAAGTGTCAAATTATAAGAGATAAGCACCGACTAAACTTGATAAATTTCCAACGGCCCACGGGGTCACCCCACCCTTGTGGATGCAGAGAATGCTCCGAGCGGATTTGGGTAAGAGGCAATTTAGTCATAAAAGGCCCTACCCAGCTCAAAAATTTTAGAGATAAAGTCTTTGACATGGGTAGACTTGCACATCAAATTAAGGTCGATTGAAAGATTTATCTATCGGTCACCTTTAGTCCCAACCAAATTTTTAGTTGTCATTGATCTCGGGTCCCTCCAGTACCTTGGATTGATTCGGGGTCCCCCATCCATCCATATCTTGATGGCTACCAATCGATCGGCAAACTTCACCACTTGGTCCTTGGACCCTCCCATCCAAAGAGCAGCTCCCAAGCGTAACAAAGGAGACCTTCCAATTTTCTTTCGTTCGTCTCCTTCAAAGCACGCCGAGCGAGGGCATAGATTTTGATGATTGGCTCTCACTTTTTGAGGCTTTTTTTTGGGGGGGTGGAGGGGGTCGAATCTCTTTTTAAAGCTTATAGGGGTGCAAGTTGATACAAAAAGTTCATTGAAGGACAACATTTTGAACCAAGGCCATTATGTAATTTTCCATTAATCAATTGGTGATTCAAGCGATTGATTTTATTTGAATACTCATACTAAAACTAGAACTTATAAGAACCATCGCGAGTCGTAGACCATAATCTCATCATTTTGGGAATTGAATTGAGCTATTCTCGCGTCATATTTTAAGAGGATCGTTTTTTTCCCACGTCACGAAATTCTATAAATTACGACACACACTTGTGAAACCCTTACTCAAGATCGCAAAGGGGGAAGATAGAGTGTCACAAGAGCAAGGCTATCATGCTCTTAATAAGGTGGCAGAGATAAATAAATATCTAGCCTATGAGAATAAAATTGAAAAAGTAAGTTGCATTTGTTCCACAAAAAATAAATGGATCAGAATACAAATTCCTAAAAATGATCGTTTGCATAGCTTGAAATAATTAAATAATGAAAAAAAATTATCAATAATAACTCATGCGTAAACATTGTCGGGAACAATAAAAACAATTTTTGTTTTTTCATGTTTACAAAAAACGATATGAAAGATCATTTTTATAAAAATAAATTCTAAATCATTTATTTTACGCACAACAATGAAACTTAAAATCATGCTCCTAAGTTAGAATAATCCAAATCCTTAACTGAATAGTGGGCCCTGGGAAAAAAGAACAAGCAAGTGCACCGAAAAAGTGAATTGGCTTTCGTGATTAGTTTAATATAATCTTTGTCTATCTAAATTACTGAAAGGAGGAATTGGCTTTCGATGACGTTGAACAGGGCAATCTACCGAAATGTCCGTTATGGACCGAGCAAATGAGGTGAAGAAATTACAATTCCGTTTATTTTCACCCAAAAAAAATTGATTTGAATATATTTTCATAAAAATGATCACCTTATATTATTTATAAAAAATGAATGAACGAAAAAAAAAAATCATCATACACAAAAATTACTAGACATAAATTAATATTTTTATTGATTAATTATTTTAAATGATATAAGTGATCATTTTTAGAAAATTTATTTCAAAATCATCTATTTTCTACAAAATGAACGGAGTCTAGGAATCTATTTGATAATCTCATTTAGTGATGACATTGAAAATCCATCCCTTGATGAGATTGAACTTGTTTCATTATCTTATTTAATATGGATTTAAAAGACTCAATTAAGGGAAAAAAATTAATGTGATGAGTAAGGTAAAAGAGGAACTACTTAATTCATTCAACATAAAAAATAATTGATGACAATTAAAATCTTCCCAAATACATTGCTAAAACCTACCAATAACAACCGTTTTCTATGCTTGACAAATATAATAATAATAATCATGTTCAATCATCAATTTTGTAACTATTATCAAAGAACTTTTAGATTCAAGTTTCGGCACTTAATATACTTAACACTTCAAATTCATTACTTAAAATTTTTAATTTAACTAAACATGATCCCTCGTATCGTTTGAAATAATTAGCCAATGAAAAACGTGTTCATTACCCATTACAAATTTATTTTTAGACATTTTCATGGACAATGAAAAAAATCTTTTATATTCATTTTTGTGAGTGATACAAACAATCATTTTTAGAAAAGTAATTTTCAAATCATCTATTTTTCCAAAGTCTAATAGTTCATGAGTTGGCAATTTTACCTACGCTCTATTTTATTTTATTTTTCAGATGTCAATGATTTATGCTTATTTTTTTGGCTCCTTTTCCTGAACGATCACTGATGGGCTGACATTTATCTTCTTTTCCACAATAAAGAAACAGGAAGTTAATAAGAATATATTCGATAATCAACGTTTAGAACTCATCAACTATGGCCTCATTAAAAATATATTGTCAATATGAAGTCTAAGTTTGCATAGATAAATGGAAATTTGAAGAAGAATCAATCCTTCTCTTATAGGTACGGACAGGGACGTTTACATGTGCATGATGCAATGATAACAATAACAGCTGACCTAATGGAGGATATGAGTTACCAAACATAGATGGAAGCTAAATAGGAAGGGACTTGAAGAGAAATGTACAGATGCACCGTACATTAGCTCATGTAGATCAAATCTACCCTCCTAGGAATTTTCATTTGTATAAATTATGCGTGTATGTGTTATTTATTTATGTACTTATTTACAGGAGCTATATGTGCAATTAGCAAAAATATCTCATGTGATTTCAGAAGCACAAATCCCTTGTAGGACGATGCGTAGAGAGGGCAACGGAGGGCAGACGATGAGCGCAAGTGGGCTTTTACCCACCAACTCCATCTTCTCAATATTTTATGATTTTCCTTTTTGATTAAGCACCGAATTATTCCATTATCACTTTTTTAAACTTATGATTCCACCTAATTTTCATTTGCTTGGACCTTTAGATCTATTTCATGATGAATGAGTGGATCGAATCCTCATTATTGTAGGATTCTAATTTATAAATTACCAATTCACTATTTATAAGTCTATCCTTTCTATTTTTGTTTTCTTTTTTGCTTCTTTAACAAGTGCACAGTATATAAAGTCACGACCACCATTTTGTCATAATATATAAGGTATTTTCTATAGTCCATCAAGAGACTGATCGACCATCCTAAAAAGGCTGTATCTCAATACAATTTCTGATACATTTTTGTTGTACCTCACAAACATTTCAAAGGGTTCCGACGAATGAGTCACAAATCTCCATTGTTAGATAAAAGCGTCTCACGCGTAAGCTGGACTTTGGCCTTAACTTAAAGTGTGAAAATATTCAATTAGGGAGGCAAATAAAGGTCTGAAAAATTCAAACTTTTGGACCTCCTAGTTTTTATTTAAATGTTTTAACATAATGCTCATCAAACAGGGGTTTCCTCTTCGACCAAAAAAAAAAAACAGGGGTTTCCTCAAAGAACCTTTTCTCGTACATGAGGGGATATTCTGGTAGAAAAGCAAGATATGGTGCAAAAGAGAGATTTGGTGGCCTGGCAGATGGATGTGCACGATAGTGCGACTCGATGACCTTCTCTGGCATTTTGATGTAGGAATCAGATTTGAAGTGCTCTTGGGTTCACAACTCAGGTCAACGACTTTAGGTCTATCTTTTCTAGGACTAAGAGGAGCAAACTTCACGGCAATTCAAGAGCCAATGGCGATGCATTTTGTCCTAGGTACGGTCAAACTAACAGATCTGCCTCCTTTTCACATGAACATCTCCTCCCTTGGTCGCCAGTTCCTAAGGGCTTAGGAAGTCACATAAAAAAACAGCAACGATATGATTACAGGCCCATACACGAGGCGATGCCCTTTGCCTGCATAGGCAAGGAGTTCATTGTTTACCTAAATGAAATGGGGTCAACTGCAAAATGATCAAACCCAGGCAGTTTCGATGGTGCCCCTTTAAAAGCTAAAAAGCTTTCACCTCTTGAACCAATGTCAACACAATTCCCCTGACTTTAACCATTGACGAGTGAGCAAATCAGTCGAGAAGATTTGATTTTAGAATAAAGCGAAGAGAGACCATCCCTCTCCCAACATATGCAATGAATCAGTGTGTACCACGAAAGGAGCGAAAGTGACGTAAAACTAATAAAGCAACACACATACAGAGCTCCACTATTGAGTTGGAGAATGAACGTATGGAAAAGACATATACTGCTTTCTACCCTGCTTTGCTAGACTGCTTTTTTGACTTCTAGAGCCAAGCTATATTTGTATTGCGGCTTATTAAAGCAACTGCTTCAGGAACCTCACTAAATTATTCCGTGAATAAGCTCGCGATCAGCAAAGAGATTTTGCCAGAGACAATTTGGTAATGCAGAAATACAAATGAACTCACTGAATGCAATCGCATACTTTTATATGTCTTTTAGGCTTGGTGCACAATGGGGTCATCTGGTCTGATGAACACATACCGCTGGCTGCTATTCTTTTGCACAGGTAATACGTCCTTCAGTAATTCAATGATGGAGTTATAACGAGTCTAGACAGAACTTGAAAGAGATGGCCACCTCTAAGTACAGATCCGTTTTGAACCCATCTCTTGCCGTGGAATTTGGGTAGAGAAAAAATGGGAAAAGAAGTACAAAAGATAGGAGATAAAAATCTCTGGTTCAATCATGAGATATATATAACATCAACTTGTAGTTCTGGAACTAGCTAACGCACCTCCCCCTGGACTATGCAATATAACCCCAGCCAAGAGCACCAGCAGTCAAGGGCTTCAAACATCAAATCAGAAAGGGCAACTTGGAGAATCTTCATCTTTCTTTTCTCTCTTCTTTCAACTCACTTGGAAGTGGACTGTGTTGCAATAAACCCAAGAGGAATCCAGAGACTATGACATGCGCAAGATAAATGTACGCCAAACATTGCAAAGGCTATGAAAATGAATTGCAGCATTATCTACAAACATTTTAAAGAGTCTTCCCTGCACTTCCTTGGCATAACTTGGTAATCGAAGATTCAGTCGGTTCATACAAGCTCCCTTAAAGAATGCTCAAGCATGCACAGAAACAAATCTAACTTCAGAATGGAAGCAGTCATCTGCTAGTCTAAAAGCTTAACAACAATCTCCATGATCATCTAAAAGGATGAAATTACAGGAACACAACAAAAATGATCTCCAGAAGATTGACTTGCACCAAGGAATTATCCACCCGTTTTAGCAGCATCAATAACAAAAACTCTGATACAAGGCTAAGCATCACAAACGCAACATAATCAGAAAGCAAGCACCAAGCAGACTCTAATCTTGAAGAACCATGCTTTACATTCCTCAGCATGCAATATTCTATTTAATTGTCTGAAGAAACATTGAACTTTGGGTCTCAAATATTAACAGAGATCCACCAAATTATACCGCCAACATCTTGTCCTGATACTGAATGATGCTAAATGCTATCATCAGGAAAAAACCACGCCGAACTGGCTAAAATCGAAGTTTTTCCACCACCCGAAAGTTACAGAGTCAACATAGATCTTGGCCATACGCCATTAAATTACCCTTTTCACTAACCCTTTACAAGACAATTTTTTTTTTCTATCAACAAAATCATACTCCTCATAAACCAAGGCCTATAAGACTAAGGCAACAAAAAGTATCATCATCTCCACATACGACTGGATTCCAATTCCAATTTCAATTTCAATTTCGAAGGCGTCAATCCAGGAACCCAGTTTGGCGCCAAATGGCATTCCTCACCTGCCGCAGATCCCTCCCCTTCAAGGTCCTGCCAGCACCTTCGAGCACGGAGAAGGTCCTCCTCGGCGACGTGCCCGATCCCCTCGCCACGATCTCGTGGGGCGGGAGCATCTCGTCGTCCTCGAAATCGTTGTCCACCTCGAAGAACCTGTTCTTCCCCTGCTTCGACAACGCCGCCAGCGGGACCGGGACATTCATCGGCGCCGACGACTGCTGCAGCTTCCTGCACGGCACCGACTGCGCGTACTCCCTCTCCTGGGCGGCCGCCGCGGCCTGGTGCCTCCTCGGCACCGACGGCGGGATCGGCTTCGACGGGGACGACGACGAGATGGAGGGGATCAGGACGTTGGGCGGGGTCGCCCCCCCTCCGGACAGCGCGGCGAGGATGCCGTCGCCCTGGAGCTGCCGGGCGAGCAGGTGGCGGTGGTTGCCGCCGCTCCCGCTCCCGCCCCAGAAGGCCGCGTCGGCGGAGGAGAGCGCGGGGCGGTGGCGGGCCCTCGGCTCGGGGAAGTCGCCGGAGAAGCAGACCTCGGCCTCGTTGAGCTCGTCGCCGCCCGCGGCGGGACCGGGCGTCGGGGAGAACGAGAAGGCGCCGAGGAAGCGATCGCCGGAGGGGGATCCGCGGTGGCGGAAGCCGATGGATTCCATTTTCCCCGTCACGAAGCCGGCATTCAAGGCCGGACGAGTCGCCGGCGTCGTGCCGCGCCGAGCGCGAGGAGGAAGGCGAAGAGGCGCGTGGGGGCGCGTGGGCGTGGGGGGAAGTGGAGAGATTTCGCGAAGTGGGTGGGCTAATGTGGCGACGAGTCGCAGATTGTATACACAGAGGCGGGGGGAGAGAGAGAAGAGGATGATTGAAATTGAAAAAATTGGTGCACGTGGGGCCCCCTTCGTCGCTATCCTCGCTGACGTGGCCGATGCCTTCGGCTTTTCGCCTCTTTTTTTTTCTTTTTTTTTTTTTACTCTCTGTTTCCCTTTCCTTTCCTTCCTTTTTTCTCGAAATTGCACTTTCCGTTTCTCTCCAGTGAAACGAGAAAGTTCTAATTTGACCCTTGTAGTATGGTATAATCACGATTTCATGCCCATTCTAATTCTTCGAGTACCATTTAAGTCCATAATGTTCCTAATCGTTGCTCGTATTTCGTTCTCTTATTAGAAATTTATTTTTATTCTCTGCAATGTGCTCCCGCACAAAAGTAGCCCGTGCAAGTTGGGTACTTTCATTGCCTTTTTGGTGCTTAATCTAATCGATATTGACAAGTAAAAGGTGAAAGTGTATGAGTTCGTCCACTTAGATTAGAAATCTCGCCAAGATCGATTCAACCACGCGCGGCAACAGTGTCCCCGAATAACTCGAAGTGGGGACGATGTCTAAATACATAGAGCAAGGTTATATCGACCGCACACTATATTATTGAAAATCCTAAATCTATTGCCTACTATTACTCAAACGTCCGCAACTTCTTTTTCTTGGTTCACAAAAAACACATAAAATTATACGTATGTGACATATATATTCTCTTTCACATAGGCTATTTATGTCACACTAGTACATATTCACTTTTGTTTACAATACAAAAATGTTTAGGGTATTCATGTCATAATATTAGGATTTTTAGTGACACAAACAAAAGTACAGCATATTTATGTCAAAATGGATATAATCTGGGGCCTTTTATTGTACCGACCCAAACACATATGGATGGTACCAATTGAAGAAAAGGTTGAGGCCACTTTCATGACCTTCAATTTTTTTGCTAACAACTTTTATCAATTACAAAAAATTAGATCCGAACTTAGCAAATAGATTGCACTAATTATGCTAATCTTATCATCACAATAAATCAATTCACGTTAATCAGAGAGAATCAATCATAGAGAAAGGAGGCAATTGTTATCAAGCGTCATCTCAACTCCTTTCACATATAAAGTTGCGTGACATAAAAATTCCTCATGCTATCGATAAAGAGATAGCCAATGTATACTACGGAAATTTATACGCATGGAAGTTGCATTTATGATTGGTGACGGTCCCTCTTTTTATTAGGCTTGGAAATAAATGTAATGACAAAACCTTACATGTTCACCCACACCATGCTGATATAAGAACTAACATTGAATGGACCTACAGCTATGAAGAATCAAATGTGTGATATAGATAGGCATCACGTACCACTAGCTGTTGCCGGCTCAATAATTGTCAAGACTTCTATTTTATACATAGGCATTGCAAAAGCATAATTACACATGATAGGTTCTAGAGAGCGACGCAAAATACAAGTGCAAATTTTCGCCCTTAGCAAGTGGATTTCTTCAGTATTTTCATTTCGAGACCGCTTATGCAAAATAAACCTTCTAAAGCGACAGCGTATTATTAGCTATATGAATCTCAATTATTGTCGTATATAAAAGTGGCGTTCGGTGGGGGAAGAACTCGAATTCTAGCGAGAAATTAGGGACCGAGATGTAAATTCCTAAGACTATAAGGACGTGGAGTGCAATTCCTCTACTTTTCCTCCTTTTCTTTTTCCGGGCCGGGGGCCCCACGTGCCAAAATTGTCGCCGTCGAAAATCCTTATCCGGCATTAAGGGGCAAGTTTTCTCGGAGCGGGCGAGGGGGTGGGTTTTTGTCCCATACGGCACGAACTCACTGCTCACGCCCAGTGGTGTCACGACACGTCAATCTCGAGGGGCCGTTTCGGGATATACATTTTTCCCTCTTTGGCTATTGGTTATCGATTTGTTTATGGGCGTCAGATCAGCTGTCAAGTCATATAATAATTTCGCCTCGTCGGGGGTCCCCCTATCTTTATTCAACCTGCGTGAGTATGAGCGGGCCCCACCGCGGGGGGGCTGGGGGCCCAGCGGGATCGAAATTTGTCAATGGGGACCGGGCTTGCTGTGGGCTCCTAGAGGCTAGAGGGCCCACTCTTTTTATCCGACTTTTATTCAAGTCGAAAGTACTTTAATTGTTGTGCGTCTATATATATATATATATATATATATATATATATATATATATATATATATATATATATATATATATATATTTTTTTTTTTTTGTGCGTGTGTATATATATTATTTTTTTATGTTCTTATAATAAGTGCAAACCCAACTCGATTCGGGTCCCGGTTGGAATAGGGTCAAGGGCCAGGTTGAATCAAGTACCAATGGAACTTGACGAGAATCAAGTCGCTGATGTTGTTACTTTTTTATAGAGGCAAATAATTTCAAGTTTCGTCCATATTCCACCTAAAAGTTGATAACCACTTATTGATAAGATTTACTTTGGAACCTAAAACTTATTTTAATACTAGTTTCGAGGTCTACTCAAGAATCAATCAATTTCCTTTCCTTTTTTGTTTTTAAATTTTTTATTAAGCAAATGAAAGTAAAGGTAACAACAAAATTGAAAAGCTCCCCATTTGTCAATAACAAGCATTCATAAAAGATGAATTCAAAAAATGAAATAGATAACAAACAGTTAGGTGATCATCTCAATAATAAGATAGAAGCCGTTACCTTATCTAATTTGTTTCCAAGTAATTTTCCATGAGTAAGGCTCCATTTATTTTACAGAAAATATAGCGTTTTTGGATAGTATTTTCCAAGAAGCCATTTTCTAAGAAAATGTAATTATTTTTCAGCATTTAACTAAAACCTGAAAATAGAGTGGATAATATATTTTGCTATTCGGTAAAGAAAATCTTTTTTCTATGCATTTTATTAAAAATATTTTCATTATTTTTATTTTAAAATCAAAATTTTAATTATTTTTTCCTTTTTCTTTTTATTTTCTTTCTTTTTGTATTCTTCTCCTTTGGTCGGCCATTGACCACAACAACAACTAATGACCGGTCAAAGGCTAGCTACTATTGGCTCGCGGATTTGGCAAGCAACGAGCTCAAGCTGGTCAGCTTTAGGCCTCGCCAGATTGGTGAGTGAGGGGTTAGTGAGCATGAGGCGAGCTAGGTAAGGCCCGAGCTCGATGACCAATGGCAATGAGCCTCGAGCTCACCCAGCAAGCTCAAGGCTCATCTGTGGCCGGTCACCCGCCAGAGAAGAAGGTGGAAAAAATAAAATGAAAATGAAAAGAAAAAGAAAAAGAATTAAAATTTTGAATTTTTACAAAAGAGAAAAAGAAAGAAAGGGGCTAGTGGGTATGTAATAAGAGAGAGTGAGTAAGGAAAATGTTTTCCCTAACTTAAAAAGTGAAAATTATTTTACTCTCTTTTCAAAAAAAAAAAATTTCCTTGTTGGAAATTTTTTTTCGCGGGTAGTTCATTTTCTATGAAATAAATATCGAAAAATTCGGAAAATGTTTTCTTGAAAATTGTTTTCCCCAAAATGAACGGAGTTTAAGTTTCTAGTTGTTGTGAGCACTAGTTGTAAATCCATTTGTCATAAATTCTTCAATGTAGTTACTCAAAACTTTTTATCATATTGTCGTAAAAAACAATGATATCCAATAGAATCTCAATTTAGCAAAAAATGATAACCTTATGAGAAAGCACACAACTTATAACTTCATAAGAAAGAAGTAATTTGTTTTTTAGATCAAAGTTATGAAAAAGTCAAACCCAGTTAAGTAGCAAGTAACAACAATATACGTCATGGTCTGGAATACACCAATACGATAGCCTTCTTGACTTTGTTTCTATTATAAAAGACCATTTGAAAGCCAGTCGCACATTAGACTCATGACATGCTCCAAAGTGATTTCACCACATCACTATTATGTACTATGTGCCATGTACACATTTACACACTAGCAGATAACCATTTCCTTCCCATTTTAGGGTTTTGTAGGTCCTCAATTTATGGAGGAATCGGGAACCAGAGTACCCAAAGATATGGAATCGGAAGTCAAATCAGGTCTCATCAAAATTTGGAATTGACCGGTCTGATTCTCCCGTTCCCGATTTTACTCTCAAACCACACTCATTTCTAATTTTTTTTATGTGACTTATTTAAGCTGAAAGTGAAAATCAAGTAAAGTATACATATTATATTTGCAATAAATGGAGAGTACTAAAACATTACAATTAGATGCAAAAGATACACATTCAAAGACCTTATAGGGGAAATCTGGTATGGAGATGATTTGAAGTGAAGGATTGCCAATGTAAAGCCTTTCTTTAATATAAAATCATTGGTATTCCCTGTATGGCGAGGAAGAAAAAGATACACATACAATCAGAGGACACGGGACGTGTGAGCACTGATACATTAAAATAAGGAATGCAGTCTTATGAAGCGCTCCACTAGGAGACTATCGGGGACAACTCTCGTAGGTGGTGAAACCCCACCCCTCCCTTCCCGCCACAAGCTGGTTGAGGCCCTCGGTTGAGGAGCTACTCACTTCTAATTTTTTTATGTGACTTATTTAAGTTCAAAGTGAAAGTCAGTTTACTTTAATTTATGTACAATACATATTATATATGCAATATATGGAGAGTACTATTATATATGCAATATATGGAGAGTAGTAAAACAGTACAATCAAGATGCAAAAGTTGCAAATAGTACAATCCATAATTTTAAGAAATCTGACGCCATATGGATCCAAGCAAGTGCGACGTCAGCCTGATACGAAATTCAAAGCTCATTCTAAAGTGATTACCTATTTAATATCTTATTTTCTCCCTTTATTCCCTCCTCTCGTTCATCCCTTGCCTCGCAAGTGCAGTCCACGTAGCCACCCGTGAACGACTCCGCCGCCTCCCTCGAGGGCCTGCAACCACTGCCCATGTCCTCTCAGTCTATCTCTCTCTCTCTTATCGAGATCTCCAACTCGATTTGAAGGGGAAACTTGGAAAAGTTGGAAACACCAAAGCACAAAATTTAATGTCAAAAGGAAACGACAAATTGCAAAAAGACGAAAAAGTTTTGGGGGGAGAGAGGGGGGGAGAGAGAGAGAGAGAGGGAGAGAGAGAGGGAGGCGGGGGTACCATGGATGCAGGTAAGGGGAGTGATCTTATGGCATTTGCATTGCTTCAAGAGCAGTGAGATTTAGATGAAGATAAGATAGGGGGTCTTTCCGGCACGAGGAAGCAGAACGAACCCCATTTGCAGTTTCTCATATCTAATCCCAGACTCCCTCAAGATATTCAAGCACAGACCAAATCTAATCTTGCTTGACAATAATGCTTGAGCGGCCGATCTCCTTAGCAGTGGTCTCGCAGGTGCTGAAGCTAGAACAAACCAGATCCGGTCCCTTAGGCTGTAATGGTGGCCCTGATGAGGGTTGACAGCCTTCGTCGGCGACAGGTGATGGCGGTGTGCTTGGGTTTTAACCACCCACCACGGGTGCACGACGATATGTGATTGGTAACAAATGAGCCTCTTAAAAAAATGAGATCAGTCCAAGAGATTGAACCCCATGTCGCAGTCAAGTTCATGAAATTATTATCTCAGCCAATGAACTCTATCGTTCTGGGGCACTTGGTAAAAATTTCAAGCGTTGATTCCTTTATTCAAAGAGAATTCTTTAGTGAAGTTGTAATTTAGGATTGTGTTGAAATCTGAGCTGCTGGGTTGATTTTAGAAGTTGTCGACTTGTGAAATCATGTTATAAGGAATTTTTAGGATGTCATGGGACCGAGGGATTCTAAAAAGTCCATCTGTAGGCTTGGTCACGGTAAAATTACGAAGTTTGTTGCATGCTGCTGGAACCCAATTCGAATTTACTGAGTTTGACGCTAGTTTTCACCCATCTCCGGCTATCTTTTGAAGTGGAGGCAAGTTCTCCTTTTAAGCACGTCAAGTTAGCTTTTCCACGACTCAGATCCACTTAAAACATCCACAGAGTTCAAAGGAATCATTTTCAAATTTGGCGTGCTGCTACAGTACAATGGGCAACGATAGTTGTTTTGTTTTGGGCGAACTTTTCATTAGCATATCGGAGTCGTCTTGTTATTAGATAAGCTTAATTTAGTCGAGTCTTAATTAAGATAGTTTATCTACTTAATTTTTATATCCATTTCTAACTTAATAAGATAGTTTATCTACTTAATTTTTATATCCATTTCATTGAAATTTCTTATAGCAAAAGTCATGAATCCTTATGATTCCCCTAAAAAATCGAAGAGGCCATTTTACCCTTTTTCTTCAAAGAAAATTTTGGAGAATTTTCTCTCTAGATCAAGAGAGACGCTCAATCGAGATCGATTTCCATCCTAAGTGAACAAAACAACTGCACCCTAATGAAATATTCAGTTCAATCTAGCTACTTCTACCACATTGTATCAGCAATCGAAACGAAGATGATAGCATGCTATTTTGGCAATCATCATCATAAAAAACAACAGCAACAACGCCCTTATCTTTGACAAGAATGAAGTGATTTGGGTCGGTTCATCGACAACATTGCATCTTTAGCAACAAAACGACATCAATAAACTCCGAACGGAATGTATGTCTAGATTAAATATTATAGAAATGTTACTAGTCAACAATTAGATCGGGGACAGAGAGGGAGATGTGTTCAATTTGAGTGTTTAAGAGAGTGATGACGTGAAAAGAGACCAGGAGACATAGAGACATAAGTTAACAAATTAATTTTTGGGCTCCATTTTTTTAATGAAAATGAATAATTATGAAAACATTTTATTAAAAAGCAATCGATTGTATCACTTACAGAATGAATGAATTAATAATATTTTAATCATCCACAAATATATGTAGTGATAAATTATTGCTAGTAATAAAAATATTACCTTAATTAATCATTTTAAGTCATGGAAGTGATTTTATTTAATTTTTTTTAAAATTGTTTATCTTTTGCAAAATAATGGTAACGAGATTGATTTCTTCCGGGTCTCTTCATCAATCGTGGGGGCCCTAGTGTATATTAAAGAATTATATTTGTGTGGTTTTATGGTTCAATCATGCTTAATCACGTCGCCATTCACACATTTATTTCTCATTTTTTTTTTTTTAAATTTCTCAATCTTAGACCTCAAGTCCCTGACACGCCATGATGTCCAACCTTAAAGTCCCTGTCATATGATGTCAGTGGCTTGCGGGCCTATCTCAAGTGGGAATCATGAGATGTGATGCCGATGTCTACCCTACGGAGAGGCCTGTCTCGCACAGCGGGATATTAATGCTCTGTTTTGTTTTGTTAGGAATTTGCGGAATCCCCTTTCACAAAAAGATTGATTCTTACGTCGTTGAATTGAGTTCCGTCACGATTACGACAAAATAAATTGCATAACACGGATTGAGAACAACTAAATTACTGGAAAAGGAAATACAAATACCGGAAACTGATAAATTGACAAATTAAAATTGAGAAAATCATTAAAAATGCATGAAAATTATAAGAAAAAAATGTTCACATCACCACTACTTGTGCTATGTATGACGATTGACGTTCACATTAGTAATTTTTGGCATAAATTGGCCAAATAAACTCAATTGGTTCTGATATAAAAAATTTGATGACTAAATTAGTGGTTCAAGACTTTTTTTTGTTATTTTTCCTAAGAAAACACATAATTTTTTTAACATGGCTTTCTATAGTCTACTACAAATTGTAACCACATATGAGCAATTAATAGTCAAATTGATGGTTATAACCACCTTTCTAAAATTTTAGGTTCCATGATTACACATCAATCTTATCTACAAGTGGTTACAACTCCTTATTTGCCATTGGATATAACTA
The DNA here is from genome assembly GCA_019915185.1 of Eucalyptus camaldulensis. Classification (NCBI taxonomy): domain Eukaryota; kingdom Viridiplantae; phylum Streptophyta; class Magnoliopsida; order Myrtales; family Myrtaceae; genus Eucalyptus; species Eucalyptus camaldulensis. Next base: position 21,940,397 of record JAHSVA010000005.1, read on the forward strand.
TCAATCGATACCTTCGTCTTCCATTGGACTTCTTCACTTTGTCTTCTTTTTTGGTTTCTATTTTCAACACTTAGCCAAGTTGTTAAGTGATAATCTTCAACCAATCGCCATCGTATGTTGATAGCTTTATCATGGTCATTGTATAATCATAGTCATTGACAAGTCTTTTCGCTATTGGTAGCTTGTTGATAATCGAATCATATTTAACGTCAATTAAAAGAACTTGATCACTTTTGGGTGTCAACAATTACTAAAGAATCTTAAGTATGCTTGTGTAGGGAAATCTCTCCCTAATGAGAAAATATCAGGTGGCTACAAATCGCGACGTCGTTTGCTCATGCGGCATGCATTTTTTACTCCTGCCCAATAATAAATCAACATGTGTCAACTGAGGTGAAATAAAAAAAAATAAAAATTGAATTTTTTCTTCTTCCTCCTTTCTTTACAGATCTGGTTGTCCTCTAGGGCCGTTGGTGCTTCCTCCTCCATCATAGAGCACCACTCCGTTCGGCCAGCATATCCACCACTTTCGTTGTCGCTTGCAGTCGACCCAAGCTACCCCTTCCTCATGCTCGCAGTCAACTTAATCATTGCCCATTTAGATTGGATTGGAATCTTGCCTCCAGATTCGCAAGCCTAGCTCGTCCGTGGTGTTGGAAAAATATTAAAATACATGAATATAGTAATAATTGTTGGAAATACATTGAAAAATATTAAAAAATAAAAATAATTATCCGAGGTATGTAAGTACTGTTCTTAGGGATAATTCTGCTTATTGAAGTATAAAACTCGGTGCCTAAGACTCTAAGGGCTAAGACTCTAAGGGCTATCCTCCTAAGATACAACATACTTTCTTCTATACTTTGCATTGAATATTAAAAGGTAACAAAACGACATTATGTGTATAACCCAGCAATGAAAGGAAAAACACGTAACAAGATAGCAAAAGAGAAATAATGATATTCTAGTTGTGAGATATCAATATCACTTTTCAATCATGTTCAAAGCAACTATTTATAGGTAAAGAAAAAGAAAAGAAAGAGCCATTTGCAAACCATTATAAATCAATAGGTAATCAAAGAAAAATATAACCGTTATATAGTCGTTATAAAATAATGGAGTTTATGAAGAAATAAATCCATTGTTATAAAACTGTTAAAAAGTTGTTATACAACCATTGTAAAAAAGTTAGCAAAATGATGATTTTCATAGCGGTCATAATTTCTAATATTGTACAATTGTTGAAATATCCAACACATGGTTCATGAGGCTTGTCCATGGCCGTGAGCCTTGATAGTAAGCTTGAGGTTTAGACGGCCACGAATTGCGCTTGGTCATTAGCAGGACTTTAGATTCAGATTGATTGGGTAATGCTTGGGAAGAAAGCATGGCTTCGATCCCTCTACTTCAAATTTGAACTTAAGTCATGCTTTCTTCAACAACGAATGCGGCACTGAAGGCATAGCTTCACCTTCAGATTTGGCCATGACTGGCCCATCCATGGCCTCAATAGGCAAGGTCGAGATCTTGACGGCCATGGACGGAGCTCACATGTCAAGAAGAAAAGCAGAGGGAGCTCAGATGTCCCAACGGCCATGGATGCCTGAATGCGTTCGACCATGGATGGACCAACACTAACGATTTAGGCCATGGATGGGCCAGATTTTAGATCTGGACAATGATGAGATGCAGAAAACAAGCTAAGCTTGAATGCAGCAATGGTTGGCCTGGTCACGACGTCAGTGACTCTGCTGGTGGCAACGTCGAAGGAGGAGTGGAGGTCAGCGACAGCCACTTTGAAGTTCCCTATAAAATGAGGCATGTAACGAAGCCACTACGAAGAAGTTCCAGGAGTTACGAAGGAAACTTCGAGCTCATATTGGTTATGAACCATATAGCCAAGAGAAACCATGAATCAGAATAGAAGAGCATGCCCCATCCATTACTTAAATTCCACATCGATCATTAACATGGATATATGAACACATGTCAAGATATCATTGGATATGAATGAAAAAAATTATGCCATGTAGGATGTTGATGTGATGATATCAAACCACTAAATATTTTCTCCTCTTTAATGGATAGGTCATGGTTAGAAGATCTGTACTCAATGTCAAGCATAAGCAAACATGATAAACATACAAACGTATCCATACACTTATCTCTAAGTCTAATAATTGACATGAACTTTCTTGACATTTCCATTATTACGAATGAAGTCTCATTTTGCATGTGTCGATAAGTTACATGATCCTTACTTTCTTAATTTTATGATGTCAACCTACGTGACAATTTCGGTAAATGCCACTCAAATTTCGGACTTGTATTCATTATTTCATGCATAGAGATGTAGTTTTTATTGGTAGATAGGGTGGAATGTGCGATCGGCATTAGCGACTCCTCTAGGTGTTACCATAAGAATTCTATTGACCATCCTCAAAATATATTTAGTTCGAGTCATAATTACTATTCATTTAGAGCAATCTTCAAGTTGGAACAAAGTCGGAGTTATCCTACTCTTGATCACAAGCTGAATCTACACCACAAACAAGCCAAGATATCCCGAGCTTGAAAAGCAATCGGAGATTTGAACTTGTGATCAAGAAACTCCAAACCACGTGAGGGTAAATCTGATTTAACTCGACCAACCTCCTTGGTGGAAGCGCATGCGTAGAGCTCACATTATGTCAGTAACCATAAGGAAATATCAATATTCTATCAACGTCATTGGCACACAATACCAATATTAGCACTCGAGCTTAAAGGTCACTCTAGTATTATTGATGAATTAAGGTCAATCTTTTCTTGGACTTTGCAAGATTTAGGTTGAACGTAACTCATTATCAAATAGAATTACGAATGTGTAAATTTCAAGTTAATGGGAACTGCATGTGAGAATAAAAGTATAAACAAACGAATGACTCGATTCATTTGTCTGTATTTTCCATAACTTTGGATGTGGATAATTGCTAAGTTATGTAATGCTAAGTTATCTAATGGAATAAAGAGGTCACTTGTTAATCCTCTCCTTAAGTTAATGGTAGATGTTTGGGCATGGTTAAGTGAATAAGTAGTAGATTAGACTATTTAGCAAAATAGAGCAAATCTAAAGAAAAATCTAAAATTAAATTGGAACCCGACTGATTTAGAGAAATATAACTATTATGCTCCTAAGATTGACGACAGAGGCTTTCAAATTTTCTTTTTAATTTATAAAAAAAGAAAATTATGGTAATTGTATCTACTAGAAATTTGATTTTTCATAACTAAATAGATGATTTACAATTCTTTCTAACAATTTCATTTGGGATCATAGTAATATATATGTATATAATGTAATCCTTTATAATCTATTTTACAACTTAAATTTCTTTCTTTTATAGAAAATAAAAGTATGAAAAATATTTATTCCGTGAAATATAAAATATGGGTTCACATTATCGGTCACGAAATATCTCTTTATGAGACAAAATTTAATAAGTCTATGTAAATTTGGGCCATGTCAATATGGATTTATTTGTGATATCATCATCCATTTTTTTAAGAGAATGTTTCATCAAAATTTTCTATGTAATTAATATTGATATTTTTTCAATACTCAAATATCTTTTTTTTTTTTTTAATTCGTCCCTGAAGATGGGCAAGACGGGGGAGTAGAGAGAGGAGGATCGTTTTGCGGCTAACTGCCTTGTCAAATGACGTTGAAATTTGGGTGGTGGAGGACGACGATTGTAGGGACCATGGTATTTCAAGTCTTTCGATCGCATGATTATACATAGATTTAATCCATTAAAAATCTTAAATTGATATAGCACGACACATTTACTTAAAAATATATTTTTATCTCATAAAAAATCTGAAAGTGGTATCCGCTATCATGATCCAAATCTACCATTCTTTACCATACGTGTCATCATGTGTAGTAGAAGATTGCAAGACAAACCTAACACAGGAAAGGTAACTTTGATGTGGAAAATTTACATGTGTTGATACGTATGCTTTTTAATGGAATTTGGTATGAAATGCTTATGAAGCCTAGATTTAGGTCAGGGATACCAATTTCAGATTTTTAATGGTATTATCTCTTTTTTCTTCTTAGTCCCCTAAATGATAACTTTTTAAAATTATGCATTAGAATGTTAAAAAATTTATATCTATATTCAACATTAATTTTAACCTTCATTACCATCGATATGCTTTCTGATAAGGAGACCAAAAAGTGACCAAAAGACAAAATACCAAAAGGCAACATGTTGGTGAGTCAAATATGGCACCGAAAGTCATTGCCTGAGATTGCACAACCACAAGCAACCCCTGACAAGTAGGCAGCCCTCATCAAGGTTGTGTAACTTCTGGCAAGGCTTGCCAGCGATGTGGCGTGAGACTACATAGTGAAAATGGTGAGGGTAAAACTGAAATTTCCAAAGTTTAGTGAGGGTATAATTGGAAGTAAAAAAATGCACTAGCATTCCCAATATCCTCAAGGTCGGTAGGACTTGTGTTGAATTAAATGGCCTTTGGCGGACTTAAAAAAATGCAAGGCATCTCCCAAAAGTTCCCTTAAAAAAAATTGTCAAACACCATAACATTTGCTTAAGGGGCTTTAGAACTCAAAACCCTTTTTCGAAATCTAACCACACAAATCCAAATAGTGGTGTTAATGCATTGCATGGTGATCAATGACCCCAATTTGTCGGAATCCCGCCATTTTTCATCATGAAAAAATCAAGCCTGTGAATAGTTTCTGTCCGCCGTGTCACTTAGCTATTTGTTTTGCTTGCACTTGGTGGTTTACATGGATCAATTCATGATGGTGCGATGACTTTGGGACGTACAGGACACGGTTGAACTAGAAGCTCTCTCTAAGCATCGGTACAACGCTAACAGATTCAGTCCAGTGATGATTTTTTAATAAATTAAAGTATGTTCTTCTTTTCCTTTATGCTGACGCACATAAGTTATAATCCGGTCGGACGATACGATCCCAATAATCCCAATCAATCCATTTCGAAGCCGTCCTTTTGTCTCCCCCTGGGCTCAGCTTCTCGCTCGCATTCTCTACCGTGTAGGCGTGTACTAGAAACTGTAGTTACAAGATAAAACATGCCAAGCCGATCGCTCGCTCATTTAAATCGCCCAAGTAATCAGAACAGAACGATGACTCCACAAGGACCGTCAGATGCGATGAGAACCCGAAGGGCGCATGGCTGCATTGTCCCTCCTAGAAGAGGATCCATCAAGCGGAGAATCTGTGCTGGTATCCTCCGGGGCATTAAGTCGGTCCCCCATAAGATATGTAACCTTCTTTGACGGGATCGCGGAGGACGACCCTGGTCGACACCGTCTTGCTCTTGTTACAAGTCATGTGTAATGTGCAAGCCCTTGATTACCATCTCGATCTATATATTCCTGCTCCTCGTTCTTTGCAAGGGCTGGTAGGAGTATAGTTGTCCAATAATTCGGGGGATCATCAATAGGGCTGATGTTCCATCGACCCTGAAAAATTTGAGCTCGATTCATGTTAACTATCCTCGGATCACATGAATTTCTAGTGAGATTCACTTTTTCGGTAAGGGTATGCTTCAGTTGCTGAGTATGATTTGGTATAATTTCAAAGTTTGAAGTGGTTCCCGAGCTTTGTTGAAGAGGTCTTTTTTTTTTTTTTTTTTTTGCTTTGTTGAAGAGGTCAGAGAGGGCAAATTATCTGCTAGAGTTGTACCAATGCGAACAGTATGTATAAACCTGATTTAACTCATAAATCTTTTTCAAGAATTGCATTTTTTATCTGCTGACTGTTTACTTAGCCCGATGGTGGGCCTGAGGTCAAAGAAGAAAAATAAAAAAAAACTCCGTGATTGATTGTATGGTTGTAACCAAACATAAAAAAAAAAAAAAAAAAAAACGGAAGAGGGAGAAAGAGGGCAAAAGTTTTTTTTTTTGGGTCCTTTTTAGGTGAAGTTTTTCTTTTTTGGGCTTTCACCCGAAGAGAGGAGATTTCATGAAAGGAAAGACTTAGCGCTTGAGGCCCACCAGCATTAAAAGGTATTTCGTTTTTGGGTCGAATACCAGTACCAAAAGGTTGAGCATTGGGCCCCGCACAATTTTTCTACTTTAGGGGTGGAGATGGGTCCAATTCAACCGAAAATTGACTAAATTGGCCTCTATCGAGTCACTCACTATGCGACACGTGTCTTTCACAAACTCGCTTGTTAGGTCTCTTTACTTTTATCTCTCTCCTCTCTTCACGGTCTCTCTCTATTCCCTTGTAATTTCACATGTTGCTCCCTCCCTCCCTCCCAACGACCTAACTTCACTGTCTCCTTCACCTTTGCCTCGTCCATCCCCTCATTTACTCATCGCCCTCCAGCAACGGCTCTGCCATTGAGGTTGTTTGTCGCCCCAGGGTCCAAGGACAACCCTAAGTCCCCATTCATAATCACTTGTGACCTCAAGCCCTCCTTCAGCACATGCATCCTTGAGGTCCCTTGTGGTGCCTATGTCATCATCTCCTTCCATAGGTTGTTTGTCACCCCTGCCCTCACCCATCTTGCCTTGCCCTGTCCAAGAACAAGCCCAAGCCCCCCCTGTTGTCTATGTCCTCGAGCCCTTCCTCAAAACTTACATTCTCGAAGTCCCTTGAGGCTTCGATGTCATTGCCTCCCATCAAAGCTTTTGGATCTAGCAATGGTCAACCCTTACCTTGGCCATGAGGGTCGAGCCCTCGTTGAATCCAGCAAAAGTGACCCTTGCTTGTGATTAGCGAGGGTTGCTTGACGAAGAATTCATATCACTTAGCTATACTCACTAAATGTTCCTCCACCCTTACAAGTAAACCACACTAATCCTATACAAGAGAAGAATTGGAGATTATGCAAAAAAGATCATCGACTCAATTATTGGACTGATTCTCTCATTGGTACCTTACATCTGAACCTACCTCCCTCCTTCTCTCACCGTACATCGATATGCAACTAATCAAGATCAGAAACAAAAGAAACAAAAACTGTAACAGATTGGACAATGTAAGCTTACTAATGGGTGATGCTAACTAATCATCACAATAGAGGAGGATTCTCGACCACAGAAGTTGCGGCTTCTCGACCACAGAAGTTGCGGCCGGTGGAATGAGACCAAACTAGTAACAGAGGAAGAAAAAAGCCCATTGAGTTCAAGAATTGGCCTACCGTACATCCGCTTAGCAGCTAAAAAATATAGGTACAATAAGAGTATAATAACTTTTGTATGACATCCACTTAAATGCCGTAACTTTTTTTTTTTCGCATATTTGCGTGCCATAAATTTGAAAAATTGATTGCTTAAGTACTATCGGGGATTTGCCTTGCCAAAAATCTAATGTGAATACCGATTGTCTTATGTGACTTCGCTAGCGCTAACATGAATAATTTTATAAACGTTTTCATATATATATATATTAATTTTGAACTTTTTATTTTTCTTTTCCATTTCTTTTGCTTTTCTTTTTACAGTGCTAGTGAGGGTCACTGGTGGACCTTGCAAACTATGGAGGCCTTTGTCTAGATTGGGTGAGGGGCTGCCTTGCCCAAGACCTTTGTGACCACATTGGCTAGGGGCAAGGCCTTCGCAGCAAATGAGGGTTGCCTATGACTCCTGCCGGCCCTAGCAAAAAAAATAAGAAATAAAAAAGGAAAAGAAAAAAGAAAAAATAAAAGTTCAAAGTAATAATAAAAAAATTAAAGATAAAACATAAAAAAATCCATGTAGGAAAAAATTAATTAAAAAATTCATGTAGGATAATTTGTCAGAAATGACACTTAAATGATCAATTTACTTTGATACGGCACTTAAGTGATAAAAAAGAAGAAGTTGTGATACTCAAGTGAGTTCCGTACGAAAATTATAACATACCTACTGTACGTGTCTCCGGCTAAAAACATAAAAAGAAAAGCGTCACCCAACATTAAATTGGAGTACTAAATTCGACCAGAATGCTGAAAAGGAAAAAGAAAATTAGAAACATCAAGCCTAGTGAAGATAGTTTCATTGAAGCTGTAGAAACTCTATTACATTTTGTTCCATTCTTCTTGCCTTAGCAACAAGATAGACAATAAAAAATAGGGAATCGTTCATCGTGATAGAGAATCCCGTTAAACGAACTATAGATTCAACTTATGTGAAGATAAATCGATTGAGCTAAAAATTGTTCTGTTGCTCAAGAGACAAATTTAAAAAAATAAATTGAAAATCACATATTTCCTTTGAATTCAATGAATCACCTCAATGCTATCGCTCGACCGGCAACCGTAGAAGAAAAGCGACTGACGGGAGCTCTTGGAGGAATCATAGCCACGGATGGCACTCCGTGAAGATTAATGTTGTTATTCTTGCAATAACTCCGGAAAACTTCACAGAGGGCTATGAGCAAATGAAGTCCTCCATGGTACCCTTTACTTTGCAGCCGATTCACCTACGTTTTGCACCCATTTTGAATCAATCCTCTCAAATCTCAAATAGCGAAACATACAAAACCATGATTGTGAAAAAGTAAAATGCAGCTAAAATCACGACTCATAGTAAATTAGGAGTCCACACAAGTTTTCAGGGTTAATAGACACTATTTCAGAAGAATTAGACCGAATACCAAATTGAAGATACATTAAGATGAACCTTACCAGATGATCAAGAGAATTAAAGTGGATGAGATTGTGGGTGGGGCAAGGTGTGATGATGAGCTTGTTGGAGGGACATAATCGAACAGAGGCCCTAAAGTTGCCGAGATTGAGAGAGATGATGCGGCCACAATAAACGTCACTAGGTTTGCCCAAAAGACCAGCGCGAGCGGAGACCTTGTACTTGATCGCCACATTGGAGACAATCGGAGGGGGCTCTAGACCTACCATTGTGACCAGTGGGGCTCTCGGGGGAGACGACATGCCAAGGTCAGATCTAAGTAGTAGCTGTGACCAGGCGGGGTTTTTGGGGAGGTAGAGGTAGAGGCGGTGGGATGTGTTGGAGAAAGAAAGAGAGAATGTGTCTTTGTTGTTCTCCTTTAAGGGAGAACGTAAAGCGTCCTTGAAAATTGTGAAGTGGAGAGAGTCTTTTTAAGTGTGAGTTTAACTTTAATGTGAGCATTTATTATTCTCAATCCTTTTGTTGTCTAGAGGAGAAAGAAAATGAAAGCCTCCGATTTCAGTCTTTTCTACTTTCCAGCTAGTTCAAGTCAGAGAACACGCGTCGTCCTTTCAGTGGCACCACCTAGGCTTACACACACCATGTAGACTAATAATGTGGTGATTACTAAGAACTGAATATTTTCCCCTCTTTTAGGGGTGTAGATGGGTTTGATTCAATTGAAAACGGACTAAATTGGCCTCTATTGAGTGAGAAAATATTGGGTACCGTAGTAATACCATGTCAACAAAATATTGGCTGTGTTTGATTATCCGGATTTTTAGTTAGGATATGACTAAATAGAATATGATAAGAAATCTTGGAATTCTGTCATATCCTGTCTACTATTTAATGAACTATCTATATTATATGATGAACTATGGATTGAAAATTGAATATTTTTATATCCTATCTTATTCAATGTTTGGTAGAAACTAGATAACATGATATATAAAATTTTGGTCAAGTAAAAGAGGACCTAAGGAAAGTTCTTGGTCAAAGAAACACGGAGCCTTACATGCAACACTGGAAGAATTCAGGAAAAATCTAAGACAATAAATTAGAGAATTGGTCTTGACTGTGAAGAACAAGCCGTGAGCCACCAAGGAGTCCTCCATGGCCCATTCATGTTATCAAAGATTATTAGTTGCTACTTGTATAATGACGGTAATTGCATCCATAGAACTCCCTCGTTGCACTCGATAGTCATTCTATTCCAAATTGATGAATTTTAGGTGATTCTTAGTAGAAGCACTAGCAGCACAAGTGAGTTTCAAACATTCCGATTCCTTTGTTGTTTTGTCCAACGATCTCATTGCCAATTTGAACAGTACATGTGCACCTCTAGTCCTCAACTCAGTAACTCAGGTCGACTCCTAGCTTGTCCTATTGGGAGCGCATAGTAGAAGTCTGACATCTTCATTTGGGAAGATTGCTAAAAGGGGAGCCAAGTTTGGGCCCGTTTGGTTTGGCTTTTGGGGAATGCATTTGCCAAAATGTAAATATCTTTGGCTGAAGGGGGTTTTCCGAAATGCAAATACCGTTTGGTAAAATTTGCATTAAAATAAAACTTTGGCCAAAATACCGTTTGGTAAAATTTTTATTTGTAAATGACTTTTATTAAATTAAAAAAACAAAAAAAATTATATTTTCTTTTTTGAAGTCCGGCTACCGGACCGCCGGATCCGGCGGCCGGACTGTCGGACCGCCGGATCCGGCGGCCGGACTGCCGGATCCGGCGGCCGGATGGCAGGGATCTAGCCGCCTGGGGTCGCGCGACCTAGGCGACGGCCGCCTAAGGTCGCGATGGCCGCATGGTTCGCGTGACCCAGGCGTCGCCGACTCTTCGGGGTCGGGGGAACCTTGGCCGGTGGTTGCCGGTGCATTGCCGGCGTGCGTGACCCCTTGGTCGGCGGTCATCGGCCTCCGATCGGCTCCTCTCCGGTGAAGATGAACAGTAGAAGTTGCATTCCGAAAATGCAACTTCCCAATGGACCTCTCCCCCTCCATTCCCTTAAAGCCCCTTCAACCCCCTTGGAGATGCAATTGCATCCCCCAAAGTCCCCAAAATATTGAACCAAACACCACCCGCTTTTGCCCAAACCCCTTTAGAGACCAAAAGCCCATTCTAAATGCTGAACCAAACGGGGCCTTTGAGTTTGTCAGCATATTAAGTTGGACACACTTTCACTCAAAAGGTTAAGTCAATGAGTTAAGAGTCAACTAGGATATATAATTGCTCTACACCACAAGGATTTCTCTAACACAACTCACTCACATATGTATTCTATCAATCTTCCTCTTATATGTAAGCGTAGTATTAGGTCTACCCTCCCTTAATGTAGGCATCATTCTGCATAAGTTGAATCTCCATCAACACCTAACTTCACCCTTGAGAGCCCACATTGCTACATCACAAGGCCCTTGGATTATCTATTGGGAGCGCACAATAGAAGTCTGTTATCTTCATCTAGGGATATTCCCAAGAGGGAGGCTAAGTCAAAGCTCATAAATATATTCAGTTGAATTCGCATTCACTTTAAAACTTAAATCGATAAGTGATGGACCAACTAGGATATATTAATTGTTCTACATTATATTGATTCTCTGATGTGGGATTTCTCTAATACAACTCACTTACACGTACATTCTAACATGTTCCAATCTTCCTACTACCATGACCAACAATGTAGCCACTAATTAATCATTATCAAGTGTTAATTGTTGCCTAGTCAATCGTCGAATTACTTTGCCTACCGATGGTACCTAAGCCTTCCTTTGGTGACATTAAGTAGCTTCAGTGTGTGCCCCTCCAATGGTGGTGGTGAAGCGCACCTAAAGGAGAAGAGACGAAAGAACTTGATGCCAAAGAGGGTAAGGGAGTCACAATTGGAGGAGGTGAATTGGAAGCATTGGTGGATAATAGCGTAAGGTTTCTAGATAAAAGAAATCCTATCTAGTTCTATCCCACCCTTCCCTAGTATTTATTTAATTTTATTTGGGCTATATCCCCTCCATATTCGACTTTATCCTATCCTAGACACTTATCAAACGTGAGATAGAATAAAACTTATCTTAGCCTGACTTTTATTCGGATTATCTTGTGAGCCCACCTATCAAATCTCTCTCTCTCTCTCCTTTTTTCACAGTCCCTTTCTTCCTCCCTTGTAATCTCTCTCTCTCCCCCCCTCCCAACGACATAGCTTTGCTATCTCTCATCAACCTTTGCCTCCGCCTCATTCATTGATCCACCATCACCTCTTCTGCCAATCCCTTTTTGGCGATGGCTCCACCATTGAGGTCGTCTGTCGCCCTTGGGACCAAGAACAAGCCCAAGTCCCTCGTGTCATCACTTGCTACTTTGAGCCCTCCTTTAGGCCCTACATCCTCCGGGTCCCTTGTGGCTTTAGTGTTGTTCCCCACAACCATCCCTCGTCGTTCGTGACCCTTAAGTCTTTCCTTAGTCCCCGCATTCTTGAGGTCCCCTACGACTTTGATGTTATTGCCTCCCAATAAAGCTTCTAGATATGGTGAGGGTCGAGTCCTCGTTAAATCTAGCGAAAGTGACTAGCCATAGCAACTCAGTCTGACTCCTAGCTCATCCTAGTCTTCCAACCATTGTGACCAACAACCCAGCCATTGATTAGTCACTATCCAGTGTCAGTTGGCGCCTCGTTGGTTGTTAAACTGCTTCGCCCATTAACGGTACCTGAGCCTCTCTCCAGTGATGCTAAGTAGCTCCAGTGTGTGACCCTTCAGCGACAATGGGTCAAGCTAGAGGTGTGCCTAAGAGTAAAGAACTTGAGGCGAAAGAGAGTTAGGGAGACACGGTCAAAGGAGGATGAATTTGAAGCATTGGTGGATAAGAATGTAAGGTTTCTAGATAAGAGAAATCCTATCCAATTCTATTCCACCTCCTCCCTAAGATTTTTTATTTATTTATTCCTATAACTCTCCTATATCCGATTTTATCATGTCCTAAATAATTATCAAACACAAGATACGATAAAACATAACTTATCCTAACTTCTATTAAGGGCGTGTTTGGTAACGATTCTGTTTCTAGGAACAATTTCTAAACAAAAGAACGCGTTTGATAACTGGACAAATTTTTTTATTCTGGAATATAATTGCATTTGGTACCATACTCAAAATTTCAACTCCAAATGATTTTCTTTTAATTTTTAAATAATTTTATTATTTTTTTTTCCTTTCTTTCCCTCCTTCTTCTTCAAGTCACTGTTCGTCGGCCTTGGGATGATCGACAATCAGCCAAATGAGGGCCGACGACTTCACTGGAGCGTTAAGCCCTTGTTGGGCCTTGCTCGGCCAAGCTTGCCCAACCATCGGCAAGACTCGAGCCTCGCCTTGGCCCGACGAGGCCACTTGCCCAGCCATGACTCGGCCGAGCTTCGACGGTGGCCAAGTGGGCCTTGCCGGTAGTTGGGCTTGCCTCCGGTGAGCTTGCAGGACCAGTTGCCGGCGACTGACGGCGGACGGCAACCATGGCAGCCGAAGAAGAAGAAAATGGAAGAAGAACAAGAAAAAAGAAAACATGGGCTTGATTCTAGAATTGTTCTCGAGAAATAAGAATCAATTTTTTTTTTTAAATTCTTGATTCTGTTCCAAATTTACTTTTGGGAAGAAAAAAGTAAAAATTTATTCTTGAGAACAAATTTTTTACCAAATATGATTCTATTCCAAAACTACTCCCGAAAACAAAAGAATAGAAATTTTTACTATTTGGCTGGTTACCAAACAAGGCCTAAGACGATTAAACACAGCTCTAGTCCACTCACCGTATAACACATGTTTGTTGTGAGCCCACCCATTAGATCTCTTTCCTCTCTCCATAGTCTCTCTCTCCCTCCCATGTAATCTCTCTCTCTCTCTCTCTCTCTCTCTCTCTCTCTCGACGACCTAGCTTTGTTCTCTCTCTTGTCCGCCTCCGCCATTGCCTCGTTTGCTGATCCCCCTGGCTCCACCATTGAGGTTGTCTACCACCCTCGGGTCCAAGAACAATCCCAAGTCCTTCGTTGTCATCACCTGTGGCTCTGAGCTCTCCTTCAGCCCTTGCATCCTTTAGGTTCCTTGTGGCTTTGGTTGTCTATTGCCATCTGATAGGTGGGCTTGTGAGAAACACATGTCACGCAGTTAGTGGATTAGTATTTTCCTACGTAGCATCACCATGCTACCTAATATTTTCTCCTACCAATTCTAGGGAGTACTAGTTCAGTTCTATGTTTCTTGAACCTATGAGGAAAATACCTTTGCATTTGTGGAGAGTAGACCGTGGTATGAAAAAAAAACAACATAACCACTTGACTAAAATATGTTTCTATAACAAAATGGCGCAACTTTTATAATTTGTTATAATAATTTTAGCCGGAAATTCTTTCAAATGAAAAATAGAATGCGTGTATCATGAAAAGGTTCATTTGTTATGTGAATCGAATCCGTAACCCTATGATAGATGAGCGAGCTCTTTACTATCGGGCTATAATGGTTGGTGTCGAGTTTGTCTGTTAGAGTATTGAAATAGTACACCACCCCTGTGGTGCCATTTTCACTACCTCTCTTATCAATTTTCTCTATTTGAGGTGCGCATCTTCGTTTTAATGGATAAACTTGAGATTTCCTTACTTATTCATACCAATCGAATGGATTGAACTATATCAAATGGCCAAAAGAGATGTCCATCTCGTACGCCTACTTCGGTATTGTGTCACCAGAGATGCATGTTAGCTCCCTCTGAATACTAGTGAGACTAAGGAAAATTTTGTTCATCGCCCGGGGGAATGAGATAGTGGGAAACATCAATTCTTAGGTGGTTTTGGAAAACTTTGATTTCGCTTATCAAACTTCAATTTGGTTGTATCGCTACCACCAAGGAAGCCTGGGATGTGCTTGCTAGCTGTTATCCCACTTCTAATACAAAAATTTTGTTGAGAAGAAATCCCAATACCTCGAGAAATGGTCTGAAAAATGTGCAAAACTGATTTGGAAAAGATTGAAACGAACGGTTAAAGTTTGAGACCAATTTGGTAAAATCAGCGAGACGGTATGACATGTCCAGCCCACCGAAGTTGGGCTACATGCAAAGCTAAAGTATGAGACCAATTTGAGTCCTCAAAGCTTGACCGACCCGATCAATAAATGGCGACATGTGGCAGTCATAGGGCATAAATCTAATCTGGTGGATGACATGGCAGGTGACGTACCAGGTGATGTGGCATTGACATATGGAGATGAAGTGGCGCTTTCTTAGTGTGAGCTTAGATAAGATTTAGATATAGTAAATATAGTTATGAGTAATGTGATTTCGAATAATTTAATTTGCACTCTAATGTCTTTTTGGCATTGAAAATAAAAGTATTTCATATTTTTTCGTTGAAATATATGATACAAGTTCATATTCTTGACTTATAAGATATCTCATTATTTGACAAAATATAACAAATTTAATGCTCCATTTATTTTGTGAAAAACAACTTTCTGAAAAACATTTTCTGGATTTTTTAGCATTTATTTCGCAAAAAATGAACTAGTCGGGAAAATCATTTTCTATCAATGATTTTTTTTTTTAAAATAGGGAAAAATATTTTCTGTTTTTCAAGTAAGGGAGAACAATTTCCTCACTCACTCTTTCTTATCTCATACTTTACTAGCCTCCCTTCTTCTTCTTTTTTCTTTCCTAAAAATTCAAAATTTTAATTATCCTTCTTTTTATTTTTTTCTGTTCTCTTCTTCTCCTTTTTTTCCATCTTCTTCATCGGCTTGTTGCCGGCCATGGTAATGGCTAGTGATTGGCCACAAGCGAGCTTCGAGCTCGCACATCGATGTCGGCCTCGAGCCTCGCCAACTCAACAATCAACAAGCTGGAGACTTGTGCTTGTTGTTAGCTCGCCGGTTGTTTCCGTGGCCAACGATTGATTGAAGAAGAAGAAGGTGAAAAAAAAAATAAAAGGAAAAAATAAAAAATAAAAAGAAAAAAAGTAGAAAGAAAATTAAATAATTAAAAAATAATTAAAAAATTATATATATTAAAAGGAATGCATGGAAGAAAATCAAATCAAATTTTCCATACAAAATAGTAGAAAATATTTTCTAGTTGATTTTCAAATCTCAACTCCATTTCGAAAAAATATGGTTATTTTCCTGAAAAATGTCTTTTTGGAAAACATTTTCCAAAAGCGTCACATTTTTCGCGAACCGAATAAAGTCTAAAATAAAATTGAGCCATGTCAATATAATTTATTGTGATATCATACATCTTTTTTTTTTTGGATTCATCCTCAACAGGACATGCCTAAAGGTGTGGATGGGATAATTGAAGTTTATGTTACACGTTTTTAACTTTTTATTATTTATTTTGTTTCTATATGCTCATATTTTATGGATTGTTTTATTGATGAATGTGGATTTTTGTTGTTACATTCACTTTTATTTTGCTTAACTAAGATGGAAAAAAAAAGGAAAAAAAGAAAAGAAAAAAATTGCTAGTTTCGGAATAAACCCTTAAACCAATTGACATAATAAATTTCAGGGTATGCAAAATAGGTTTCAGGTGGTGGGTGGTGGACGGCGATGGCTGTGGCCGTCATGTTTCTATGTCTATGGATCATATGGTTTTGGATGTATGGTCGAAAATACATTTTTACCGTCAGGTGTTGATATGACGTGCGATTTTCGAATTTATGACGTACACCAAACTGTAAACCGGCGTCATCTCAACAGGCAAAGTTATTTGAACATATCTGACTCGAGATCGGTCCTTGCCGTTGCTCCGTCCACCACACGTGCTTCCGCTTATTATCCACTCCGCCAGCGAGCGACGACCTCTCTCTACTCTCTCCCGAGAAAATATTCATGGCTTCTTGCTCGCAGCTCGCGAGTTCCACGACCACCGTATCCGCCCAAGGCCGAGCGCAGCGCCAGCAGCGTGGCCTCCTCCTTCCTCCTCTCCTGCCCATCAGGTCGCCGTCCTCCCGCTCGCCCCTCAAGCTCGTCGCCGCCCCGCTGTCCCGCCGCGGAGACCGGGCGACGTCCGTCGCCGCCGGGGCCTCGCCGGAAAACGAGCGGGGCGTCGTGCCGTCGGATGGGGACGACGACGGAGTCTCTCTGGGTACCATGAAGTTGCCCCCCGACACCGATATCCCGAGGTTCGAGACCCTGCTTTTCCAGGTACGGGTGATGATGATGATGATGATGATAGCTGCTAGCGTCGTTTAGTTCGAGAACGTGTGAATTGTAAGACGGTTGTGCGTTTGAAAGTCTGTGTCTGTAGTAAATGCTTCAAGTGTAGGCTTGCGATTGCGAAAACTGATGAGATGGGAGTTACATAGATGATGAAAGGATTTGGTAGAGTGAAGCAGAAGTCCTCATATGAAGTTCTGGTTCTTTGTGAGAATCCGGTATTCGTTGTGAAATGTGAGATGGGGAGAAATTGAAGTCCGAAATGGTACAATTGAACAATTGGGATTGTTGCTGATTGCTGTGAATGATCACCTCATCACAATCGAGAATTGCTTGATTCAAATTTTCAATTAGATTAAGTGCAGCTGGGTGTGGAATGGATCTTTTAATGTCCCTTTTGAGCTGATCTCATTCTATTACCAATTGGCCGTGTGACAGTGGGCGAACAGTCTCTGCCAAGGCGCAAATTTGCCCCTCCCGATGCCACTTAAGGTCGGTAAGTTCTTGAAAAAACTGAATTTTTGTGTTATATCTTTTGCTTCTGCTTTTAGTTCCTGGGAGTACCAGTACAATTGCGTGTAACTCTTTCCTAAGGCTAAATTTGCCTCTTATATATCATTTTGCTTTGGCATGCTGTTCTCGAGTGACTGTTGTATTTGGTTGGATTGCATGATAGCTCATAACTAATTTGACACCAGGTACAACCCTGAAAGAACAATGGTGATGATTTTTTCTGCACAAACACATCTGTCATCTGAGTTCTAGGACGTTGTCAGTTAGAAAAAGCCATGTAGCGATTCATTTGGCTTTTTAGTCATGAGTTCCTTAAAGGCATGTATTCAATCAGGTGTGACCTGTTTTAGCTTTCGTTCATTATCTTGAAAAGGCAGCAGGGAAGAAATGAACTGGTGCCATAAAAAGGATGACTTGTAAATTCATTCGGGGGTTTGCTATTTCTCCCAAAATCCAACTCACTTTGGATGGATTCAGTTTCTAACATAATGAAAGTGATATTTGCTCTTAATTATAAATTGTTTTTTTTTTCCAGAGGGTATTTTGACAAAAGCTTATTCATTATAGTTTGTTTATCTCCTTCTCTGTCCTTGGATTACCTTCTACTGTGCCAGCGCAATTCTCTCATAACTTCTGTCATGACTCTAGAGTATCCAACTCTTGCTGGCTTCTGTCATGATTCTCGACATGTGATGACACGCCTTTTGCCTTCTTTAGACTGCTCATCAGATGATTATCATACATATGTTGTTATACGTTTGGTACAACTTATATGCCCTGACAATATGATGCAGCTTTGTTGGCCTAAGATTTTCATGAGAAAGGATCTAACTTTCCATGCTTCAGGTAGATAAAATTCCTGGAGGAGCAAGGCTAGGGTTCATCACAATTGGAGACGGGCAAACTGAGGTCCTTGTGTACATAGATTGCCTGGTTTCCCCACTGGCTGATGGTTCAGCCCCGATCTTCCAAGCTATAAGGAATGGACAGTTGAAGGATCAAGCACCTCCTGGCGAGCCGAGAATCATGAGAAGTCTCCTTGCAGCCCTCAAGAAGTCGGTTGAAATCGCCAGATTATGAACACTTCTAGTATGATTTTCATCTGCAGGGTCAGAAGTTTGAGATGCTTGAATCAGCACGAGAATGTAATTGCATCATCATCTGCAATTTATGCCTATTCATCCATATTTTCAGGGATATGTTGAATATAGCCAACTTATATGAGAAATATTAATATATTCATGTAGTTGGAGCTTAAATTCATAAAATGTAATCTGACTTTGTACAACTAGCATTTTTTTCTCAGAAAATCACAGCTAGGGCTTGAACATATAAGCATTGAAGGGAGAGCGAAAAACTTGCAGAGTTGAACAATTTCCCTCGTTCTCTGTGGTTTTTGGGACCTTAAGCAGAGAATTTTCTATTATCTATTTCTGTCTTTAAAGGATCTCGAAGCAAAAGTACCTTTTTGTTGTTCATTGGATCATGTTTTCTTTTGTTTTGCTCTTTTATTGTCCGGCAAGTATGAGATAGATGAATGTCAATGAAGACAGAACTTCTCTCTTTTAAGGCTCTAATTATTTCGCAAAAAATGAATGGTTTGAAAAATATTTTCCTAATTGTAATCACTTATATCACTTACAATAATGAATAAACGAAAAATATTTCTATGATCTACGAAAATGTTTAGATGTAAATCATTGTTGATAATGGAAATATCTTCTATTGGATTATTTTAAAAGATATAAATTATCATCTCTAGAAAATATTTTTTAAACTATTTATTTTTCGTGGAATAAATGGAATCTAAATCTAAGCAAGACATTACCACTGAAACAATGTGATATCTAATATTTTGGGCACTTCACATATGATGAACAAACCCTAACTTTCAAGTTAAGAGGCCCCAAACTCAACCATCCACGGACACTAATGGAGGTGGATCCATGTGATGATCTATTCAAAGAAATCTGCAGCATTCCTTCCAAGACCTCAGGCTTGTAGAAACTTTCTAATCAATTTGCCACGACCGAAGTGCAAGAATGATGAGCTAAGATAGGATTAACATTCCTCACTCCTCGTGGACCATTTGGGCGAGTAAACGATTTTGGGTGGATTCTACTCTATTTTTATTTTTATTTTAATTTTCAAATTTTTATTCTGTTTTTTATTGGGCTTGGTAGTTCAAATTCACACACTTAAAAGTTAAATTGTTCCCATCCCAACTCCCTAAAGAGGTAAGAATTTGAACCCCTCACTTTTATCTTTTCATATAAAAAGAATAGATTTCAGTGGTTAAATCTATACATTCAACCAATGACCACCCTTTCAATATGGAAGGGAAGGTGTGGGGTTCGAATACCCACAAGGAGAATTGGGGTTGGGATGAATTAATTTCGAGAGTGGATTTCGACTCAGAGTAAAAATCTGAAAGTGAGAATTAGAATAGGGACAGAGTATAACCAACCAAAAAAAAAAAAAATCTATACATTCAAGAGCCGTTAATTGCACAAAATTATTAAATTTCGATGTCCATGCGATGATGTCCATATCGAGAAAACGTCCGGTAGTCTTGTCATCGAAGATGGTGCGACACGGAGAGAGATGCTTCCTGCACTGTCGGCTTTGTCACAGTAGATTCCACCACTGAGATAGATACCTCAGAGCTCCCCTGTACACTGCTTTCCCCTGCCGTTCGCACGAAGCAGAAGCAGAAGCAGAGCACAACCGCCGCAGCACGACGCCGATGGCTTGCTTCTCTATGTGCTCTCGCCTCCCCTCGTCGCGTCCTCCTCCTCCTCCTCCTCCTCCCAATCCCCCTCCGGCCAAAACCGTCCCCGCCTTCCTCGCGTTTCCTCGCGAAGCGCCGCCCGGGCGACCGGCTCTACCCGGAAACGCGTCGCCTTTCCGAATCGCTTGTTCTTCCTCTTCTTCTTCTGGGGATGCTTCCGGCGATCAGAGCTCGAGGTTCGTCGTCCCCTCTGGTTTCAATTTTGGCTTTATCTCTTTCCTTATCCTCAGTTTAGTAGATTCTTCCAAGTCGGCGGGACTGCCCTGTTCTGGTCTTTTGCTTCTGGGCCTCGCCCAACCGAGGGACTGGGCTTGTGTTTGCCTGTAATCCTCGCGGAAACGATCAGTTTCCTTCCTCAGAGCTCCGAATGGATTGATCTTGAAGAGATATTCATCAATTTACCCTCATTGTTGCCTCTTGATGTGTCTTTCTCTTGTAAGAATTTATGGGTGTCGTTTTAAAATGAAGCTTGCTTAAAACGGGGAAATGGGTTCATGTATATGAAATGGCATAACGAAGATTCCGTATCAATTCTGTGGAAATGTGACTACTTCGAACGTCTCTCTTTTGAAAGGTTTTTATTTTCTTTTCTGCTGTTCTTTTCTTAATTATGTAATGGAAGTTTAATGGGTGAAGGTGATTGTTAATGCTGCTACTTTTATAGTTCCTAAGACAAGGTTGTTTTCTGCAGCAATTTCTGCATCATAGAAGGGCCCGAGACTGTGCAGGATTTCGTGCAGATGCAGTTGCAGGAAATTCAAGACAACATTAGGAGTAGGCGTAATAAGATTTTCCTTCTCATGGAGGAGGTAATGTTTCTTCAAATGTTCAAAGGCTTTATTTTGTGCATTCTTTTGGTATTTCGATTTTGTCAGGTTTTGTGGTGGCTGTTAACTTGGTTACACTCGCAATTAACTTGTGGTGTACTGGACTTCCTGTCGTTTTTTGCATGCATTTTCCTAGGTAAGGAGACTGCGAGTCCAGCAACGAACAAAGAGTGTGAAAGTCATTAACGAGAATGGTGTGGAGGAAGCAGATGAGATGCCTGATATTCCATCTTCCATCCCTTTTCTCCCTCACATGGTAGGTACCACCTGATCGACAGATTTTAAAAGTCACGCTCAAACTAGGTGCATTGTCCACCCAGCAAGCAAGAAAGATCCTGGATCAAGCGCTGTCCCTCATGGGCTCCACTAGATCCGGCATCTGTGCTTGCATACACATGCACTTGGTGTATGTGAGAATGGTTTGAGCTATCAAGTCAAAAAAGTACTGTACTTTTTTGGGCCTGGAGTATGTAAGATTCCCTGCACCAGTTGCTTGCAAGAATATTTCAGGATGTCAACTCCAAAAGTTCCAGAAAAGGAACCTTCTAAGTCTAATTCTGTTTAGTCTGACATTATTCTTTTGTGGAAAATGATCAATATTTCATCCTGGAAGTTAGTTATGGATTATATATGCGAGAAATGCTTCACTTGTTATTATGTTCTTCGTTCTTCCATTTCTCTTATTCACCATGGTCGCCCAGCTATTAGCTTTTCTTTGGTGCTAACATATCTGTGCTTGACAGACACCGAAGACACTGAGACAGCTCTACTTGACAAGCTTATCATTCATAGGTGGAATCATCCTATTCGGTGGTCTCATCGCACCAACCGTAAGTTACTAAAAGATTGATTTACTTCTTAGAGCTAAGTAGTTAAACTTTCAATTTTCAGTCCTAAAGTGTGATTTTGCTTAGCACTGGGTCATGTTTTATGTTTTGTGCCAGCTGGAACTGAAATTAGGTTTGGGAGGTACCTCATATGAAGATTTTATACGCAATATGCATTTGCCTTTGCAGTTAAGGTACTTGATCAACATATGAAGCTAAGAATGGAGCTGATGAAACCTCTGATTTTTCACTTATTTAATTTTACATAAGACAAACATGTGGGATGTAACTCTTGATTCCTTGTGCTGGTTTATTGATATCACCTATTGCTGAATCAGTCAGGTCGATCCTATTGTAGCATCTTTTTCTGGTGGCGCTGTTGGCGTCATATCAACCCTGATGTTGATTGAAGCTAATAATGTTGAGCGGCAAGAGAAGAAAAGGTGTAAATATTGCAATGGAACAGGTAAGTGTTGTTTGTCAAATAACATGTACGACATAGATCTGCTGATAAATATTAGTGTTACTTCTTCTTCTGACCTGATTTGGACAGTTTTCACTTTTAGTTGCTACTAGCATATGGTTTTATGCTGTTCAAGCAATACCGTGTTAAAAGATAAACAGAAGATTTAAGCTAATTTATGGAGTCTGCTCTCTCATGTACATAATTGAAGTCTTCATTCATTAAGTTTCGAAATTTGATTTGACTTAGTGATTTGAATGCTTTTCATGGAAAATCTGATCAGTCTTTTATAAAGATCCACAGTGTATTTCATTACGTGATACCATTAAATGCATGCTCAGTTCATTGATTTGTCAAATCAAATGGAGATCTTGTAATAAGTCCAAATATGAGCCTAGGGTTGAGATCATTGAGTTTTTTCTTAGCATTGCTTGCCCCCTACAAAGATGTGGTTTCTCTCTTTGGCTCTCTGTGAAATGACTCGTATTATTTTCATGGTATATGTGATCTTATGGCAGGATACTTGGCTTGTGCCAGATGTTCGGCAAGTGGTGTATGCTTGAGTGTGAACCCCATTCTGGTAAATGGTGCTACTGATTGCCCTCTTCAAGTTCCCAAAACCGAGAGGTGTCCAAACTGCTCTGGGGCGGGGAAGGTACACAAGACATTTTTTTGTGGATCTAATACATGCACTTTATGTCCCGAGTTTTAACTGTTGCTAAATGCAGCTGTCGCTTAATTGCATTAGGTATAGATAACTCAGGCTTAATGGCTGTTTTTAACAGAAACATGCCTTAAGTTTATGCACTTAGTGGGCTATTCAAAAATGCATTGCCATTTCATCATCTAACTTGCAAACCAAGAATGGTCAAAGGCGTAAATCAGCTTAGCTGTTGCTCATTGAACTTGATTTAAAAGTAGGAAAATCTCTGTTTTATTTTTGTTTCTGGTATTGTGACTAACTACATTTCTGTGGTGCAATCAGGTCATGTGCCCTACCTGCCTGTGCACGGGAATGCTTATGGCTAGTGAGCATGACCCGCGGATAGATCCATTTGACTAAACAGTTTGCCGACGCGGCATGATGTTATGCATTGTAGTATATCAAGAGCATTCGGTAGTTTTCATTGTAACTTTATGTTTGTTTTACCGAATTAAGGAATAAAATGGCGTTCCTTGGGTAGACCTACTTTTGGAGCCTCACCAAACGCTGGCATTGCAATGGAGGCCAAAATGACGATTTGGTCCGGCCGCATTGTATACTGAACATAGCATTACATCGTCACGTAATAGGAAATGCAAGAATTAAGACTTTTCAGTTTGCTTAAAAGTTTGCCACAAAGCTGTTGCATTTGCATCCTCAAAGGTATTAGATACCGGCGATCTGATTTATGTTGGAAATGAGTTGCTCTGCATGAACAATTAGGAGCACGATCCTCTCTGCAACTCTCCTCATCTGTATTTGCTAAATCTAGGGGTGCTTTGGGTATCCAAACTGCAGATGAAGTAAGAAGTATCACTTAACTCCAAGAAGATTTGAAATTGAGAAGCTTCACGGGACAATGAAACTCTTCCAAAACACCCGTGCTTAGGATCTCTGAGATTTATTGGCTTGAAGTAGGTTGTCTCCCCATTTGAAGCTGGATGACTACACCGTCCATCGAAATTACAAATTCCATATTGCCCACAAACAATTGGACGACCGCAATCATGAAATCTTGTATTAGAAGATCATCCGGTACGGTCTACCGATTTCCATCCTGTTGATACCCCTCAAATGTTATCAAATTTCAAATTCATGTACTACGTGGATGAATTGAATCCGGAAAGGAAAATTTATAGGAAAAGGGTAGTTAATCCGCGGAAGAGCAATCTGTCTGGGCACATAAACCTTCAGGGAAAGTGATAGTAAACCCAGTTCGGCTGAATTGGTCGCAGAATTACTGAGGGTTCATTTTTGCCTTTCCTCAATTCCTGTCCGACGACGAAGAGAGTCCGTTAGGGTGATCAAAGGGCTACCACACCGTAGTGTTGATCTTATAGGGAAAAAAAACACTATATGGCCAGCATTGGTTAAATTCATACCCCTAACAAAAGTGTTGGTAGATGCTGTGGAAGCATCCAGTTCAATGCAACAATTATCAAGCTCAACTCATATTTCATCGATTAATACAACCCTATTCTTAATCCTGCAAGAAAGGACAATTTCAGCTACAATTTGGCTCCATAGTTTCAAGGTTGAAGTTGTCGATTCAATGGATTAGTTGTCAATTTCATGGTTGTCAATCGACTGTTAATATGTCAATTGATATGTTTGTTGTCGACTTCGAATTTCCTAACTGACTACTTAACGACTAGAGGCTATTCTAGTCGATTCCCATGGATATTTGCTGATCTTGTAAGGTGACTATTTAGCTTCCAAGGTTGGTGGACAAATTTAGAGAGCCTGATAGTAGCTACTATGCATTTAGTGCTGGTTTTATGAGTTTAATGTGCATAGTTGGTTTCAAGAGTCTTTATTATGTGACTAACAGTTCTCTCGGTTTCTAGGATTTCAAGAGTCCCTTTCTTTTGTTTAGCAGAATTGCTCTATAAATAAAGGTGTGATGTCATTTATAAAGTTTATAAGACTTGAATTTGATAGATATATGATATTTTCTTCAAATGAGCGAATTTCTATCCCGAAAATCTTTTATCCTTGGCTGGTAGGTTCATTTACAGTTTGATGGTAAATTTCATGGATCGCTATTCTAATCCTTGGCTTGTAGCATGTCTTTTATGTTTTGGTGATTATTATCTATAAAGAAAATTCCATTATCTCAAAACACATCTTCATCACAAATCAATAGACCAAGCCGTAGATTCATCAACATCTGCCACTACCGAGTCTCCTTGCGCCAAGAGCTCCAGGGTGGCATTGGCTCCGACCCGATAGTCTCGATTAGCGGACCACACCTACACTGAAGTTGAACCATCATTAACACCATCACATTCCTTTGTTGCTTTAAACAATAAAAAGGTCGAAACAGTAATCTCCTGGGCAGCAAAGGTGGACGTGGAATCCACGAGTAAATGTAGAGCCTAAGACATTGAGTCATCGCGAAAGAATGGGCATAAAGGTAGAGAGAGCATAGAGGAACCTCACAGAATTATCAGCATGCGTTGTGGCTATCCCAATTAGCAGAAAGGCCTGCAGTTGGATAATCTTAAAATTGAGAATCGACTAATAAATTGAAAAAAGGATGGTAGCAGAAGAAAGGAAAGGATAGATGAAGGCGGCAGTGTGTGAATACGATATTGAATGATCAGACAAAGCAGGAAAAGAAATGAGAACAGAAAAGATAAAAATGGAAACCTGATTTCGATGTTAAAGGTGAAAGTGGTTTTATTTTAAGGTCCATTGAGAAGTCCAAGGACTCAGAATTGTTTGGATCCAGATATTCAGAAAATCTTCTATTTTCTAGATAGATGCCCCCTATGTGCGGATAGACGGCACAAAATCTATAAAGATACGAGAGAGGAACGTAAACATCGAAGTTAGAGAATTCTGGCTTGATTGTTAATGACAGTGAACAAACAATATTCGTATAACAAGAAAGAATCTGAAGTAAAAAAAAAAAAGAGAAGGAGAAAGCTGACAGCATCGTCAAAATTAAGAACATCATCAATGGCTGGTTTTCGTCGCAGCACTCCACCATGAGTGCTGACGACATCAATGCTGTAATTCAGACCTCTATCAAAGAACATTCGAAGCGAAGGCAGAGATATATGACATATTGCAGTAGTAGGGAAGAAGGGTCACCTTACCGTGGATCTTATCAAGAACATCTCAGTGCAATTAGGCAACCCGCAGTACGGTCAAACTCAAGAAAGCAGAATGAACAAAAGAATGAGTTTCCTTTTACAAGGTCGTAGCTAACTCTCTTGGAATCTTTCAGAAACTTTGCCATTTGAAACTAGTGATCGTAGAGCCTGTGAAATAGGGTTCATCTTATGTTCTCGGTGTGCTTTTTTATGTGATTCACAGTCTCTATCTTTTACTATTGTATCGACGAATATCGCGATCTCTTGGTTACAACGTTCTTTGAAAGAGTTCTCCATGACTTGATGCGTTCTCTTAAATTTACTTTGGTTTTATCACTTGTGTTGATG
This sequence comes from Eucalyptus camaldulensis, assembly GCA_019915185.1. Classification (NCBI taxonomy): domain Eukaryota; kingdom Viridiplantae; phylum Streptophyta; class Magnoliopsida; order Myrtales; family Myrtaceae; genus Eucalyptus; species Eucalyptus camaldulensis. The sequence continues at coordinate 21,966,818 of JAHSVA010000005.1, forward strand.
ATGCGGGACCATCCAACATAACTCCATCCACCAACTCGAAACCATCGATGTTTATCCAAGCCAAGAGAGAAATTGGGCATTATGTGCTTCGATGGATCATTTTCAATGAATAATGTCAATTACTTATTGGTACTTTGTGGTATATCGATAACTATCAATGGGAGACCATTCTAAATGTCTTGAATGACCAATTGATGAACTTTAAGAAGGATTATTTTTTGGTCAAGGGAGGAGCTCGAAGTTGAAGGTTCAAGAATGCGGAAGGCCGAAGATTAAAGGCATTTAATTCCCGTGTTAATAAAGGCTTTAATTATGTTATTATGTGTCTTTATTGTTATGCAGTGCAAGAGTCGAAGGTTTCGGTTTCTAGGCTATTAAGTTCTGTTTTTAATATGTATTAAGGTTTCGGTTTCTAGGCTATTAAGGTCAGTTTTTAATATGTATTAACGCTAAAACCCTCCTATAAAGAGGGGAAAACTATCCAATGTAAAAGATACGAATTTTATGAATGAGAATTGTGAGATTTCCTCAACTTGAGTGAATTCCTTAGGAGAGCGGATAACTCCTTTCGGTTTCTTTATCCTCGGAGCGTAGATCACTCCTTGGTGGTGAACCAAGAAGCCCTTTATCCTTGGCTGGTGGAATCTTTAGGCCTTGGTGGTGAGCTTCTCCTATCCCAAAGTCCTTTATCCTTGGCTGGTGGAAGCTTTAGGCCTTGGTGGTGAACTTCGTAGATCTCGGTCCTCATCCTTGGTTGGTGGCGCTGCCTTTATACCTAGGAAGGAGATTGTTTTTATCTGTTCTTATTCCTTTCCATTTCTTCCCCGTATACACTACTCCATACACTTAACCACAAAAATCCCCTTTGAAAAAAAAAATCTCTGTTCTTGAATCACTCAACCCATCACGCATCAAAATATTGGTATCAGAGCTCAAGGTTCACCTCATTTGAGTGATTCCTTTCTTTCTTTTGTTACAAATTCCTTATGGATGAACAAGTTCCTAGAGAACAAGTTCCTAGAGGCTTGACTCTGGAGCAAGCGCACAACGAAAGACGAGATCGTGCAATCCAAAATCTTCAACAACAAATGGAGCGAGTCCTCAATCTTCTAGAGAATCCGGCAAGAGAAGGACAACCAGCAAGGCGTCCCAATGAACGGCATCAGCGTGATGATTCTGAATCTCGTCAAAATTCTGATGTCGATTCCGAGTCCACTGGAGACAACCGAACGATTTTGCACTCTAGTGATTCTGAATCTCCAATTCGAAGACGAAGACGGAGAGGGAGGCATAAGGAGGATGAAAGAGACATTAAAGTGGAGGTCCCGAGTTTGACGGTAATCTTAATCCCGACGACTTTGTAGATTGGCTACACAAAACCGAACAAATTTTTGAATTCAAATCCTACTCGGATGAGAAGAAATGTAAGGTTGCTATCCTAAGGTTGACCAAATATGCTTCTCTATGGTGGGAGAATCTAAAGCATCAACGAGCAAGGGAAGAAAAAGGCCGAATCAAGTCTTGGGAAAAACTCAAGAAGTTGATGAAGAAGAGGTTCTTGCCCGACAACTATAAGCAAGATCTCTTCCTCAAACTGAACTCCCTAAGACAACATGGGATGAGCGTTGAAGAATACATTCGTGAGTTTGAACAACTCAAAATGAGGAGTGAAGTTCCAGAAGTTCCCGAGCAAACCATCGCTCGTTTTCTTGGCGGCATGAATCGAGAAATTGCTAATATGGTTGAACTTCAACCGTATTGGTCCTTTGAAGACGTATGCAAGTTAGCCATAAAAGTGGAAAAACAATTGAAGAGCAAGAGGTTTTCCTCCAGACCTCAACAAAGGCGACATCCTATTTTAAGGGTGCTTCCTCAAGCAAGGGCGAGAGTTCGTCGACAAAAGATAGAGGCAAGGGAAAGAATGCAGAGCCTTCCAAAGAAGTCCAAAAGAAGTTTGAAGGTGATGCAAGGAAATGCTTTAAGTGCCATGGCTTTGGGCATTTACAAGCAAATTGTCCAAATCGGAGAGTTATGACTCTTCAAGAAATTGAGGAGATCAATTCGGCGCTTCAAGAGGCTGATGACAATGAAGACCAAATTATTTCCGAATCTGATCGGGAAGAAGAAGTTGTGGAGAAAGCTGATGATGGTGAGCTGTTGATCATCCGAAGAGCATTGCATGTTGAAGTTTCTCCTAATAAAGAGCAAAGGGAGAATATATTTCACACGCGTTGCACTATTAATGGAAAGGTGTGTTCGGTGATCATCGATGGTGGGAGCTGCACCAATGTTGCTTCAACAACTCTTGTCGACAAGTTGAAGCTTCCAACAACGAAACATCCTCAACCATACAAGCTCCAATGGCTCAATCAAGGGAATGAACTCAAGGTAACCAAACGCGTTCTTATATCATTTTCGATTGGGAAGAACTATCGAGATGAAGTTGTATGTGATGTGATTCCAATGGAGGCATGCCACTTGTTATTGGGTAGACCGTGGCAATTTGATATAAATGCTATGCATGATGGTCGGAAAAACACATACTCTTTTCAGAAGGAACAAAAATGCATTACTCTTTTACCATTGAGCCCTTATTCGATACATAATAATCAACCTGGGGAGGGAAACACTTATAAGGAAAATCTGTTCTTGAGTGAGACACGGGTTGAGAGAGCCATTAGCAAACAAAAGAATGTTTTTGCTTTGCTTGTGGTCGAGAAAAAGAGTGAGATAGAACGACCCATACATCCAAAAATGCATTGCTTGTTGAAAGAATTTGCAGATGTGTTTCCGGAGGATTTGCCACTTGGATTACCTCCCATAAGAGGTATTGAGCATCAAATTGATTTGATCCCCGGTGCTCCGCTACCAAACAAGCCAGCTTATCGATGCAATCCGGAGGATACAAAGGAGTTGCAAACACAAGTCAATGAACTTATTCTCAAAGGATATGTTCGAGAAAGCATGAGTCCCTGCTCTGTTCCAGCTCTACTTGTGCCTAAGAAGGATGGTACATATCGAATGTGTGTCGATAGCCGGGCAATCAACAATATCACCATTAAGTATAGGTACCCTATACCTAGACTTGATGATATGCTAGATGAATTATATGGTTCTTCTGTGTTTTCTAAGATAGATTTGCGGAGTGGTTATCATCAAATCAGAATGCGAGAAGGTGATGAATGGAAGACAGCTTTCAAGACCAAGGGAGGCCTTTATGAGTGGTATGTTATGCCATTCGGATTATCTAATGCTCCGAGTACCTTCATGAGACTTATGAACGAGGTTCTTCGTTCCTTTATTGGTCAATTTGTCGTTGTTTATTTCGACGATATTCTTGTTTATAGTAGGAATGAGGAGGAGCATATCTCTCATCTAACACAGGTCTTTAATGTCTTGAGAGAACGAAAACTATATGCTAAAATGGAGAAATGTGAGTTCTTCTCTCCAAGCATTGTGTTTCTTGGTTATGTGGTTTCCAAAGATGGAATCTCTGTTGATCAAGCCAAGGTAGAAGCTATGAAGACTTGGCCGGTTCCGAAGTCTATTTCTGATGTAAGAAGATTTCATGGACTTGTTTCTTTCTATCGACGGTTTGTCAAAAATTTTAGTACCGTCATGGCTCCTATAACTGAATGCATGAAGAATGGTACTTTTGAATGGACAAAGACTGCTCAAAACGCCTTTGAGGTAATCAAGCAGAAACTTTGTGAGTCTCCTATTCTTGCACTTCCTGATTTTGATAAAGTATTTGAAGTTGAGTGTGATGCAAGCGGAGTTGGTATTGGTGCTGTTCTGGTGCAAGCACAAAAACCATTGGCATATTTCAGCGAGAAGTTATCTGATTCCAAGAGGAATTATTCAACTTATGACAAAGAGTTCTATGCCATTGTCCGAGCTCTTGATCATTGGAGTCATTATTTGAGGCCAAAGCAATTTGTCCTTCATTTTGATCATGAGGCGCTTAAGTTTATTAGTGGCCAACGCAAGCTTAATTCGAGACATGCAAAATGGGTAGAATTTCTTCAATCCTTTTCTTTTGTCTCAAAATATAAACCCGGGCACACTAATGTTGTAGCAGATGCTTTATCAAGAAGATATTCTATGCTTGCGGTTCTGGACTCTAGGATTCTCGGATTTCAATCAATGAAAGCACTTTATTCTGAAGATGCGGAGTTCTCATCTATCATCAACAATTGCAAGCGAGGAGTTCAAGGTATATATTCTTTGCAAGATGGATTTCTTTTTAAAGGAAATCAATTATGTGTGCCGAAGAGTTCTTTTCGCGAATTGCTAATTCGAGAAGCGCATGGTGGAGGATTGGCTGGTCATTTTGGTATTAACAAAACTCTTGAGGTTCTTCAAGAGCATTTCTATTGGCCAAAGATGAGTGGAGATGTGCATGCTATCATCTCAGGGTGTGCAACTTGTCATAGATCAAAAAGTCATTTCCATCAAGGTTTGTATACTCCACTTCCGGTACCATTGTAGCCTTGGGAAGATGTTAGCATGGATTTCATCGTGGCTCTACCAAGAACTCAAAGAGGAAAAGATGCTATTATGGTGGTCGTTGATCGGTTCTCTAAAATGGCTCATTTCGTGCCATGTCACAAGACCAATGATGCATCTCATATTGCTGAATTATATTTCAAAGAGATTATCCGCATTCATGGAGTACCAAAGACCATTGTGTCGGATCGTGATTCCAAGTTCTTAAGCCACTTTTGGAGGACTCAATGGAGAATGCTTGGTACAAGACTCTTATTTAGCACGGCTTGTCATCCCCAAACTGATGGCCAAACGGAGGTAACAAATCGTACTCTAACCACTCTTCTTCGTGGTATGGTGAGTAAATCATTGAAAGATTGGGATTTAAAGCTTGCGCATGCTGAATTTGCTTACAATCGATCACCAAGTTATACTACTGGTCGATCGCCATTTGAAGTTGTGTATGGAATTAATCCTCTCACACCCATTGATTTGATTCCAATTCCGTCTAACTCTCAAGTGAGCTTTGATGGCAAGAAAAGAGCTGAGTCAATGAAGAAGCTCCATGAGCAGATTCGATCCAACATTGAAAGGGCCAACGAATCTTACAAGAAGAAAGCTAATCAACATCGCAAGAAGACTCAATTTCAACCGGGCGACCTTGTATGGCTTCACTTGAGGAAGGAGAGATTTCCATTTCGTCGAAAAAACAAGCTCATGCCCAGAGCTGATGGTCCGTTTAAAGTTATGGAGCGAATTGGTGACAATGCTTACAAGATTGACCTTCCGGGAGAGTTTGGAGTTTCAGCAACATTCAACGTGGGAGACCTTTCTCCTTACTTGGAGGATGAAAACCTTCTAGATTTGAGGACAAATCTCAAACAACATGGGGAGGATGATGTGGGACCATCCAACATAGCTCCATCCACCAACTCGGAACCATCGATGTTTATCCAAGCCAAGAGAGAAATTGGGCATTATGTGCTTCGATGGATCATTTTCAATGAATAATGTCAATTACTTATCGGTACTTTGTGGTATATCGATAACTATCAATGAGAGACCATTCTAAATGTCTTGAATGACCAGTTGATGAACTTGAAGAAGGATTATTTTTTGGTCAAGGGAGGAGCTCGAAGTTGAAGGTTCAAGAATGTGGAAGGCCGAAGATTAAAGGCATTTAATTCCCGTGTTAATAAAGGCTTTTATTATGTTATTATGTGTCAGTTATTATGTGTCTTTATTGTTATGTAGTGCAAGAGTCGAAGGTTTCGGTTTCTAGGCTATTAAGTTCTGTTTTTAATATGTATTAAGGTTTCGGTTTCTAGGCTATTAAGTTATGTTTTTAATATGTATTAAGGTTTCGGTTTCTAGGCTATTAAGGTCAGTTTTTAATATGTATTAACGCTAAAACCCTCCTATAAAGAGGGGAAAACTATCCAATGTAAGAGATACGAATTTTATGAATGAGAATTGTGAGATTTCCTCAACTTGAGTGAATTCCTTAGGAGAGCGGATAACTCCTTTCGGTTTCTTTATCCTCGGAGCGTAGATCACTCCTTGGTGGTGAACCAAGAAGCCCTTTATCCTTGGCTGGTGGAATCTTTAGGCCTTGGTGGTGAGCTTCTCCTATCCCGAAGTCCTTTATCCTTGGCTGGTGGAAGCTTTAGGCCTTGGTGGTGAACTTCGTAGATCTCGGTCCTCATCCTTGGTTGGTGGCGCTGCCTTTATACCTAGGAAGGAGATTGTTTTTATCTGTTCTTATTCCTTTCCATTTCTTCCCTGTATACACTACTCCATACACTTAACCACAAAAATCCCCTTTGAAAAAAAAAATCTCTGTTCTTGAATCACTCAACCCATCACGCATCAGTTGAGCTCTTGTTGCTGGCGCTTCACTCTGCCAATTACCTTAGTAATTAGATGACAAGGTTACAGTTTTACTGGAAGAGAGAAAAGGGCAGTGCTACAGCTTCTGACTCCAAATAGAACGAGACCAACACGGGAGCCAGGAATGCGATTGTAGGAATCTAGATCAGCTTCACGAACAGAGATTCAGGCGTTTCTTTCTTGCGCACTGCAATATTCCAATTGACACAAAATGGCCTACGAAGATCAACAGGTTTTCCATATATGGCAATTTCTGGCAGTGATGATAACTAAATTCGCTACGTTCAGTTGCTTCATGCCATGTGACTCCTGCATTTCCTTTGCATAAGAAGGGTCCTCGCCAAGTAAAGAAAAATCGCCTCACTTTAGGCACTTTAACTAAAACATAATTTAAAAAATAAAACTAAAACATAATTGCTGTCTATGGAGATGCAATTTAACGAATAGAATGAACATCATCTTTTTTTTTTTTTTGGGTGAAAAAATGAACATCATCTTTTGAATTCACTATCCACAAAAATAAGCGGACACGTATAAATTTATAGGAGGAAATCGTTTTTGTTCCGTCATACACGTCAAGAATATTACAATGCAATTCGGCAAACTAACAACGAAATGATTCTATAAAAGAGAAATAGAAGTAACATTAAATACAAGATCACTTTGGACCAAATAGAATTGATGATATCATAGAATTTGTAGCACCAAAGTCAACATTTTCCTAACCAACCCTTACATCAATATTCAAGGTGTGACGTGAAAAGTCATAACCTAGATCATTTGGAATGTCCGTATCTCCATCCAAAACCGCAATAACCACCAACATAAAAGGCCTCTTTGAAAAATCACCTTGTAAGCACCATGCAGTAATCTTCATCATATTGACCACTTGGGGTTGATTTAGTTGTAGATCCTCGCAAGTGTTGTCTACCATATCCAACAGCTGCCCTTCTTCAGCCTTTCTATTAAAAACATCAAGTAGATACTGGTCTTCTTCATTCTGAGAGCCGTCGAATACTTTCCTTCCGCAAGCTATCTCCAAAGCTATCACACCAAAGCTATAGACATCCTCCTTCTCAGTAGTTATTCCACTTAGCCACTCTGAGGCCATATATCCAGGAGTTCCCCTCATTGTAGTCTCTGCTTGGCTTTGGTCCCTATCAAGCAATTTACACAAGCCAAAGTTAGCAACCTTAGCATTAAAGTTTTTATTCAAGAGAATATTCTGGGGTTTAGGGAGCATTTGGTAACGATTCTGTTTCTGGTAACAGATTCTTATCAGAAATAATTCTTTTTTATTCTGTTCCTTGGAACAATTTCTGAACAAAAGAACGTGTTTGGTAATTGTACAAAATTTCTGATTCTGGAATTGAAAAAGAACATAAATGCATTTGGTAACTACATAAAATTTCTATTCCAATTCTAAAATTTTATCAAATTATAGAAATTCAATTGATTAATTATATTATATTAAGTAATAAACATATTAACTAATCAAATTTTTATTAAATAGTAAATAATAAACTATAGTATAAACTATAAATATAAATACTAAATAATAAATTAAAATACAAAATTAAATATGTATTCTATAAATAGAAAAAATTCAATTCATACTTCAAATCAATTTTTTATTTTTAAATAATTTTATTATTTTTCCTTTTAATTTTTTTTTTCCTTTCTTCTTCTTCTTCTTAGACGAGGCTCGGCAACCTCACCAGAGCGTTGTCGGCCCTTGTCGACTGAGCCTTGCCAGTATCTAGGTTAGGTTCGCCTAGCCACCGGTGAGGCTCGGCCTCATTAGATCGCGAGGTGTGCCTAGCCTTGCCGATGGCTAGGTTGGCCTCGTCAAGGTTGGGCGAGGCTCGCTTGGCCACCGGCAGGGCTAGGCGAACCTCGCCGGACCTCGCCTTGGCTTGGTGAGCCTCCAATGAGCTCGCCGGACCTGTTGCTGGTGACCGACGACGGTGGGCGGCGAATGGCGGATGGCGGCAAATGGCAACCGCGGTGGTGGTGGTAGATGAAGAAGAAGAGAAGGGAAGAGAAAGAAGAAAATGGCTTGATTCTTAAATTTGTTCTCGGGAACAAGAATCAATTTTTTTTTTATTTTGTTCCAAATCTACTTCTGGGAACAAAAAATAAAAATTTGTTCCCAAAAACAAAATTTTTACCAAACACGATTCTATTTCAAAACTATTCTCAGGAACAAAAAATCAGAATCAAGGCCTGTTGGGATGGTTATCAAACGGGCCCTTAATGTCCATGTGAACTATCTCCCATTTGCATTCTTCATGGAGATAATTTAGGCCCTTAACTATGTCATAAATGATCTTCCTCCTCGTTCTCTAGTGAAGCAAGAATGACCCTTCCGATTTGCAAAAGATCCACTAATCTAGAGAACCATTGGACATGTACTCATAGACTAGCAGCTTAAGAAACTTCGTGGTGCAAAGTCCAATGAGTCTCACCAAGTTGACATGATGAATGTTGCCAATAGTTTCAACCTTAGCTAGGAAAGATTTTTTGATTTGGCGTGCCTCATCAAGGTGTTTCACTGCAAATTTTGTGCCATCGATTAGAGTACCTTCAAAAATAGATCCAAAACCCCCTTCACCAAGCTTCTCACTAAAACCCTTAGTGACTGCTATTAAATCATCATAAGAGAACCTTGTAGGTAGTCCAGGCAATTGTTCTAGGTAGTCCTCTTCAACTTCATTGACTTCTTGCTTCCTAAGAGCTAGAAATGTTTGACTGCATAAAGAATGATCAAGACAATGAATGACCCAATGCTGCAACTGAGTAGTATTACCACAAAAATGTTTGACTTTTTGCGATTCTGTACTTTAATAAAAGCAATGGAATGGTTAGGAGTTTGTTTAAAGTATGTAAGCGAAAATACTTGAGATACTAAGGGCGCGTTTGGTAACGTTTCTAATCAAAAATTGTTCAAGGGAACATAAATAGAAATAATTGAAATAGAAAAAATTATTTCTGCTCCGGGGAACAATTTTTGAACAGAAGAAGGCGTTTGGTAAACTTGTTCCGGGAATAAAAAATAAACAGAAATACGTTTGGTAAATTTGTGTTATTTTTTTTCTTTTAATTTTTAAATATTTTTCTTATTTTTTCTTCTTTTGGCTGGTTGCCGGCCTTGGCCATGGCCGGCGACCGGCCAACAAGGACTGGTGGCCTTGCCTTGGCTGGGGGAGCTTGGGCTCGCCCAGATTCGGCGAGCCCGAGCTCGCCCAGCCATCGGCGAGAGCTCACCCAACCAAGGTAAGGTTGAGCCTCGCCAGGGGCTGGCGACACTCGGCCTTGCAGAGGGCCGGCGACGCTCTGGCGAGGTCGCTGGCCCTCGACGGCCAGTTGCCGGCCATGGTCGAGGCCAGCGACCGGCCAAAGAAAAAAGAAAAAGAAAAGAAGAAAAAAAAAAGAGAAGAAAAAGAGAGGAGGGAGAAAATTTGTTCTTAAAAATTGTTCTAGAAATAAGAAATACGTTTTTCTTGTTTCTTGTTTCTATTTTAAATGTGTTCCTGAGAACAAAAAAATAGATTTGGTACAAAAACGCAAACAAACATGTTTCTATTCTTTTTTTGTTCTCTGGAACAAAAAAACAGAAATTTTGTTTATAAACAGAAACAAAAAACATTAACAAACAGGCCCTAAGTTACAAGAACCTGAATCATTTATGAGAAAAGCAGCTGTGCTTGAGCAGTTGTTGGCACAGGCCTTTTTGCAACTCTCCTTATCTATATTTGCCAGTTATGGGGTAAGTTGCGGGTCTTCGTTATAGATGAAGTAAGAAGTGTCATCAAGCTCCAAAAAGGATTGAAACTGTGAAGCTTCGCAAGACAAACAAATGGTTTCCACGCACCCAAGTTTAAAATTACTTTGATTCGCTGGCTTGAAGTAGCTGGTCCCCTCGCTTGATGTTGGACAACAGCACTGCCCATCGGGATTACAAATTCCATATTTACCGCAGACCGTTGGATAATCACAATCCCTATTACTTGGATTGAGAAGATCATCTCTCTTACGCCGGTTAGATCCATCCCTCGTCCTTATGAGAGATCCATCCCTTTGATACGATGCCAGATGTCCATCAGATTCAAAATTCAAGAACCGCACAGGTGAATCGATACCAGTAATCACAGAGCTATTGCTTATGGAATTCGTGAACAATACCAAAGCTCCTTCAACATATTCAATGTAATTGGTGTCATCACCTTGTGTCCAGAAAATTTGTCCTGAGAGTAATACACCTGTGGAGGATTAGTGTTTGTCTGGGCAAATAAACCACTAGAAGTCAGCGAAAATGAAAGTAAATCTCGTTCGGTCCTATTCATTTGGAAATTATTAGGGGTCAATTTCTGCCCAACAACAAGTGAGTCCGTAGGGTAATCGAAGGATTGCCACACTATGGCATTTTTCTTATCAAAGAGCACAAGATTGCCGGTGTCTGTCAAGTTCATGCCCGCAACAGACTTACCCTTTGTGCTGGTAGACCAAGCCACAGACCCGTCAACATCTGTCAGTACCAAACCTCCTTCCGCCGTGAGCTCCAAGATGGCGTCGGTACTAACCGGATTGTCTCGATTAGCTGACCACACCGGTATGAGATCTACAATCACGTCAAATTTCTTGTCAGCAGCGCCAGCAATAACAATGCCGAAATAGTAAATTTCCCTGTGTTCATCCAAGTAGAAGGCACATGCAAATGCTGTGTCCGATCCATTGTATCTATTCACGAGAATGGGCAACAAACCAGAAGTCCGATCTGTACAATTGGCTATCCATTTATTAGGAAGGCCTGCACTTGGATAAATGTCAGCTCGAGCATTGTCTAATCGGGAAAAGAATGGCAGGACAAGAAGTAAATGGAAAGAGCAAATACTCCGGCATTTAAACATGGTATCAGAATTATCAAAGAAAGCAGATAGAGGAATGAGGAGAAGAGCAGAATGGAAACGAGAAACTGGAACATGAGGTTAGAGGTAAGAGTGCTATCATTTTAAGCTCCATGGACAGGTCCAAGAACTTTCGAAATGCAAGATTAAGATGTTCAGCACAAAATATTTTTGTACATACAGTAGATGTATGTAGGTGCCTCCAATGTGCCGCCATGACGGCATGGAATCTATGACAATGTGAGGAAGGGAAACTAAAGAAACGACCGAAACTGAATATGGTTGTTCTTGATTGTCGAATTCAAAGAACAACACATGATTTGAGAGCGCAAATAAATAACAAATGACACGAGAAGAAGACGAGCTAACATCAGAGGATCATCTTTAGCCTATTATTCTCTTCACAATTAACAGAAAACGCCCCCTCGCTCATGAACGTTGAAGGCATCAATCAATGCTCGTTGAACAGAAAAACTCTAAACTGAGGAAAGGAAATAAAAGAAAAGATCAAAACTGAAAATGGTTGTTCTTGATTGTCGATTCCGAAGAACAATACATGATTTGAGAGCACAAACAAATAACAAATGACCCAAGAAGAAGACGAGTAACATCAGAGGATCATCATTAGCCTATTGTTCTCTTCACAATTGACAGAAAACGCCCCCTCGCTCATGAATGTTGAAGGCATAAATCAACGCTCGTTGAACAGAAAAAATTTAGCAGCCTAGCTTACAACAGTCGATTATATCGAAGAAAGAAATCAAGGCGGATGGCAGAATAATGGGATCGTCTCTTGCTCTATGATGGTGATTGTAAATATTTTAACATCCTTGATAGAAACAAAATAGTTAAAGCTTATATCTTAACTCAGTAACTTGACAAAAGAGTACATTTATGGTTCCATTCGCAGAATATGAGAGACACCAACTAAATCCTAATTTCTACGTTTATGACTATCTACTAATTATCAATTACTATCCATAAACATATATCAACACTCTCCTCAAGCTGGAGTAGCTTAAATATGACATGTGCAATTTTCTTCCAAAGCCCGCAATCCCTAAGCCTCTTTATACCAGGCAACATCAAACCAGACTTCAGACAAGGACTTAAGAAACACATGATCACAAAGTTGGCACATCTTTCTCACATAACCTTGATAAACCATGTGGAAACTAACTTGAATTGGGACAAGTTAAACTACACCATCCCACAGCGCTCAACTTTGGCGGCTCAGTGAGGACTCCCGCAGAAGTTTGGTAATCATAACCCCTTTTAAATAGGAGACAGGGAAGCAGTTCAAATCCTTAATAAACCAACAGCTCCAGATGAGGAAGATGCAGTTGCCACACACAGATACGACTCTAATTTAGTCTGAAGCCACCGGACTCCAACGCAAAGGGGATCATCCATGGCCACAAGTCTCCAAAACAAACGGTCTCTCAATCAATATGTAAAGTTTTCACTGTTAATATGGTCGTGCTCCCATTTGACAGCAGCTCATAGATTCCAGGCTACAGAATCCATTCAGAAAGACATCCTGATGTATATTTCTAGGCTCCATGAACAAGTCCAAGAACTTTAGAATTGCTAGATTAAGAAATTCAGAACAAACTGCTCATGCACACACTAGATGGAGATGCCCCTGATGTGCCAGCACGAGGGCGCGGTGCAGAACATATGATAAATCGAGAAAGGAAACAAAAGGAAAGATCGAAACTGAAAATGGTTGCTCTTGATTGTCAATTCCAAAGAGCAATACGTGATTGGAGAGCGCAAACAAACGACAAACGACACAAGAAGAAGACAAGCTAACATCAGAGGATCATCACTAGCCTGTTCTCTTCATATTTAACAGAAAACGCCCCCTCGCTCATGAATGTTGAAGGCGTCAATTAATGCTCATTAAACATTCAGAAATCTAATTCTAGTTGACGACGGTCAATTTCATAAAGGGAAAGGCTGAACAATGAGCTTGTCATCAGCTCAATATAGGTGATCGTAAATATTTTAACGGCTACATCTTTACTCGATAACTTTTATAAAATTGTATATAGATGTTCTATTTATAGAATATGAGAGATGCTGGCCAAATCCTAATTTCATTATTTATGATCACCTACAACTACCGACTAAAATCCACAAATATATTTCAACACTTCTTTCCAAAGTTTGCGACTGAAGCAGCCTCCTTGCACTAGACAACATCAAAATGGATTTCAGACGAGCGTTGAAGAAACACGTGATCAGAAAGTTGACACATCTTGCTCACATGACCTTGATAAAACCATGGAAGAAACTAACTTAAATTGCGGCAAGCTAAGCTGCACCATCTCATGGCTCTCAACTTTGGCAACTCGACTAGGGTGTGCTCAACTTTAGTAGAAGTTCAGTTTTCATAACTCCTTTCATATAGGGGACAGAAATGTTGACATCTGAACTTTCGTCAACAACGCAAGAATGTAATCTTGTCAAGGAAAAAAAAAGTAAAAAGAATAAAATGATAGAGAGAGAGAGAGAGAGAGAGAGAGAGAGAGAGAGAGAGAGAGAGAGAGAGAGAGAGAGAGAGAGAGAGTCCAATTAGGCCTTGTTTGGCCTCATCCTAAGCCTTTTGGCCTGATTCAATTTTAGGGAAAATTCCAGAAAGGGACCCGGAGTGGACCCAGTTTCAAATAAGGACCTGAAGTAATATCACTTTCTCAAATAAGGTCCTAAAGTGGATGTTATTTTAATTGAGGACCTGAAGTGACTATGTCTGTTTCAAATAAGGACTTGACTTTCCAATGAGGGCCGCCCTTGTCGGTGAGAGCCACCCACACTGGTGAGGGCTGTCCACACTAGCGATAGGTGAGGGACAGCCTTGCTTGGGTGAGGCCACTCTCGCCTAGGGGCTATCCGCAACGTTGGTCCTCGCCGGCCCCAGGCGAGGCCGAACCTCGCTAAAATGGCTGTTGGTAAGGGTTGTTGCCAGTTGGCGAGGGTGGTCGAGCCCTCGCCTAGGCCTCCCCCATGGCTAGCAAGGGTTGGGCAACCTCGCCAGCCGCTAGCAAGGGTGGTTGAGCCCTTGTTAGGGCAGGCGTGGATCACCCTCACAAGATCTAGTGAGGGTGGCCTCACCCATGGTTGGTGAGGTTGCCCAGCCCTTGCTGGCTACAAGAGAGGCCACCTTCGCTAGATTTGGCGAGGGTCGGTCTCACCTAGGGTCGGTGAGGGCAGACCTTGCGGATGGCCTTAGGTGAGGGTTGCCTCGCTTGTGGTCGGCATAGGTGGTAGAGGGCGACCCTCACCCGCCGGTGGCCGGCCAACCATCAACAAAGAGGAAGAAGAGAACCAGAAAAAAGAGAGGAAGAGAATAAGGAAAAATGGCAAATAACAAAAATACCCTTGACCGGTTGGAAAATTTAATTGACTGGCGACCGGTAAGGTTAGGTCCTTATTTGAAACAACCAAAGCCACTTCAGGCCTTTATTTGAAACAACCAAGGCCATTTCAGGTCCTTATTTCAAATAAAGTCCACTTCGGATCATTATTTGAGAAAATAATAGCACTTCGGGTTCTTTTTTGAAATTTTTCCTCAATTCTATGAAACCCACCAACTCACTCCTAGCATCAAATCCATTGAAGTCCAGCTTATGAAGCCTGTCCAAAAAATCATGTCCAATTGGCTCTTTTGGCCTTGGAAGCCTAAGCCCACTCGCCCAATCTCATGAAATGGAGAGGCCTAGATTAATTGACTTAGAGGATTTGGCCCATGAAGAATGAAGGGGGAGCCCATCATAGAAGGCCTTCAAGCCCGGCCACTTTCTCTCTCTCCCTTGTGCACCCTCTCTCCCTCTCCCTCTCCCTCTCCCTCTCCCTCCTGTTTGTTAGAAGTTAAAAAATGTATCTAGCAAAGGGGCACTAGGAACTAACCCTCTCTTCCTCCTCACTTTGTGATCCTTTAAGTATTGAGCTTTGCTCTGATTGGCCAAAAAAAGTACGTTAACATTTCACACAAAGATTTAAGATTTCATTGGAACAATTGAAATATGTACAATATTTTTAGGACTTAATTGATAATTTACTCGAGAAATACTGATAGAGGGAGAAATTACAGATTAATAGCAATTTTTTTACATTGTACACAAGAAAAATAACACCCGGATACCTGGAGTGTCAAAAGTTGGCACGAATGTACACTTAAGTACCAAAAATTACGAAAGTGACACTTAAGTACCAAAATCGGAGTAAAATGGATCACTTAAGTGCCACCGATAAGAAAATCCGGCCAAAATGCATATGTGGTATTTTCCGACAATCTTTTACTGAGGTGGCAAATGTTTTTTTTTTTTTTTTAAAAGCACACGTGGAGGACAAAAACGATGTCGTCTATCCATGCTAGTTGAGTCGACCTGAACAATGTCGTTTAGGTTGTTTTGGCTTAAGCAGACCTGGCCATCGTCGTTCCTCCCTGTTCACTTGCATTCATACTAGATCTCAGGTCCTTCTCTCTGTCGTCGTTCACGCCTAGAGGTGGTCATTGGTCGCCGTCGTTGAACGTCGTCACCGCTCGCCATTGTCACTCTTCCAGGTTCGGCCCCTTCTCCCCCTCTCCTATGATGAAATTAAGGCTCAAATTCTTTTATTAGGGTTCTGATGGAAAATTTGGGGCTTGGCGGGTAAATGTGATGGTTGGCTTAGATGGTACTTTGATGTGCGATTTAGGGGTCAGTAGCAGTACTAGAACCCTAAGGAGGGTTCGGATTTGCAATTTAGGGTTTGACCTCAAAATGTAGGGTTCGACAAGGGGAAAATTAGGGCTCAACCTTGAAGATTTGGTATTATTGTAATGTGTGACTTAGAATGGTGCTACTATGATGCGTGTTTAGAGCTTAGATGTAGTATTGTGATGTGCGAGGGCAATTTAAATGTGAAATGTGATGTGCGACAACGCTTTTGATTGCTCGAAGTGGTTGTTGTGGGGACTCTTTTTTTAAATTGAAGTGTTGAAATGGGTGTCATGAGGACATATGCTTGTTGTGGGGACCTCTGTTTTTTGGTTAATATTTTAAGAGAATGAAAGGCAAATAATTAAAGTGGCGACCTCTTTTTTGGCTGTCATGTAGGGGCATATTGTTAGTGTGGGGACCTCTTTTTATCGTGGATGGTATCTTTATAGTAAATGGCCTAACATGTGCATCTCTTCCCCCTTCCATTTTCTTTAATGAAGTCCATGAAAGTGGGGGGATCTCCATGTGCAATTGTTTGTTGTTCTTTGTCAATGTAGTCCCGAAAACTAATTATTCTTTTTCTTGGTGCAGAAATAACTCATGACAAAGGATTATGTTGCCGTCATAGTTTGCTACGATGGGGATTTTGTGATTGGGGAGGATGAGTGGAAGTATGAGGGTGGAAATGAGGGCACCATCTTTGTCGATATAAAGAAGACATTTTATATAGGATTTGTTAAGGATATAGTAACTTATTTGCCTTGTAAAGTTCAGAAGTTGTGTTGTGTTCCAAGGAACGGCTTAAGAGATGGTTTGAGAAACTTAGAAGATGATAATGGTTTGGGATAAGTGCTGCGAAAGTTCTAAAACTTGTCATGAAAATGCATTCGAGTCTTAAAACTTGCAAAAAAGTGTAAATTAGTCAAAAAACTTGTCAAAATGTTTCATTTGAGTTCTAAAATCAACGCCGTTAGCTTTTTCCGTTAAAAATGCTATCGTGGCATTTAAAATTAATTTTTATTTTCCACGTGGTTTTTTTTTAAATTTTTTTTAATATTTAAATTATATTTAATTTTTTTTGAAAGTGAAAATTTATTTAAAAAGGAAAACAGTTCAAAAAAAAAAAAGAAAAAAAGAAAAGAAAATGGCAACCTCGCCGGAGGGGCCGGCGACGGTCGCCGACCCTGGGTGCGGGTGGCCAGCCCTTGTCAGCCCCAGGCAAGGGTCGGCAACCCTCGTGGGGGGCCGGTGGCTGTCGCCCAACCTAGGCAAGGCATCATCAGCCCCTCCGACGAGGTTGCCTTTTTTTTTTTTAACTGTTTTCTTTTTAAATAAATTTTCACTTTTCTTTTTTTTTTTGTTGAAAATAAGATAAAATGAATAAATCTAATTTTTTAGTTTTTAAATTCATTTTAAAAAATGAATAAAAAAACCACGTGGAAAATAAAAATTAATTTTAAATGTCACGTCAGTATTTTTAACGGAAAATGCTAACGGAGTTGATTTTAGGACTCAAATGAAACATTTTGACAAGTTTTAGGACTCAAATGTATTTTCGTGACAAGTTTTAGGACTTCCACAGCACTTATCCCTAATGGTTTTAGGGATGTTCTATATCATTATCTTCATGGCGAAGAGGTAAAAGTATACGTTGAGTATGATAGTGAAAGTGAGGACAAAGATGATGATGGAGAGAGCACCCAAGGAGGACAAGAAAGAGATGGTATTCAAGGTAGTACTGAGATTAGGGATGAAGAATGGCAGGATAGACATGATGAGAGGAGAGGGGCGCAGATGTAGTTCACCAAAGTGATGATGAGATAGGTGATGTCACAATCACTAGATTAGATTGGGAAGTAAATGAATCAAGTGATGATGACGATAAAGGGTTGCTTGCTGAAAATTTCATAAGTGACAACAATGACGATGAGCTTGTATAGTCAAGAAAAAAGCACAGGGATTTTTTGGCAGATAAGTTTGCAGTTTTGCAAGTAGCTGATGAAGTTCCAAGCAAGGCTAAAGGCCCTGTAGATGTTGGTGTTGTTGGTGAGGAGACTGGTTATGAAGAAAGCATCAAGAATGCTACCTCCCAAGATGAGCTTGAAGAAGATCAATGAGCTATGCATAGAAGGAAATGTAAGTTCTTCTTATGATCCATCCGTTGCCTCTCCTACTTTGTTGGTAGGTATGAAATTTCAAGATGCGAAACAATTTAGGGAAGCTATATTGAAGAACTCCATTGCTATATAGAAGAATATTAACTTCATTAGAAACACTAAAACCTTTGTAAGAGTTAGGTGTTCGCAACAAAATTGTCCATGGAAGATCTATGGCGCATTTGTTAGGAGAAGTGAATCCTTCCATATTAGAGCCTACAAAGAGAAACATATTTGTTCCATTAATTTTGAAAATAAAAGGGTAACAAGTGCATGGTTGTCTAAGCACTTTTTTGATCTGATTAAGCTGATGTCCCATATGAATAGAACTGAGTTCAGGATGCTGGTGAAGAGCATGTAGGCATCAATATATCCAGGAATCAATGCAAAAGATCAAAGC
Organism: Eucalyptus camaldulensis; assembly: GCA_019915185.1. Lineage (NCBI taxonomy): Eukaryota > Viridiplantae > Streptophyta > Magnoliopsida > Myrtales > Myrtaceae > Eucalyptus > Eucalyptus camaldulensis. The sequence goes on from JAHSVA010000005.1 coordinate 21,985,368, forward strand.
AAAATGTGATAAATATATTCATTAGTTAGTACAACAACAAATATAGATAGTTGTGGGATCATGCTTGAGAGTGTAGGTTGCAAAATCCTTTAAGTAAAGTGTATGTAGAGGTCGTGGAGAGATCACTTCTTGTTAGTTGGACCAAGTTAGATAAATTCTATGTTTGTTTTGATGCATGCAAATGGGGATTTTTATCTAGTTATAGATGGATTATAGGATTGGACAGCTATTTTTTGAAGGGCTTGTGCAAGGGAGAATGCTAGCCACAATTGGAAGAAATGCGAATAACAAAATGTTTCCATTGGCTTGGACTGTTGTGAGGGTAGAGAATAAGGACAAATGGTCATGGTTCTTAAAAAAATTGATGACTGATTTGGAGATAACAAATGGGGAAGATTGGATGTTCATGAGTTAGGTAATGTTTTCTTTTTAAAAAAATTGGTCAGTTGTTTGTTTGATATCAACAAGCCGTTTGCTTACATTTCTTATTTTGAATTATTGCATGGACTGATTCCGACAATAGTTGAGTTGTTTTCTCATGCTGAACATCGAATGTGTGCACGACACATATACGCAAATTGGACAAAGACCTATAAAAGGAATAAGCTATAGTCATAATTTTGGCATCTAACAAAAAGTATGAATATGACTGACTTTAGGATGGCTGTTGACACCTATTTTTAGCTAATCTAGGAAAATAAAGAAAATAAAAATTGCATTGGAACAAATAAAAGGAAAAAAAATAAAAAGAATGAGGGAAATTTATTTGATTGATTATGCATGGAAATTTGAAATTCTGATGAGCATTCAGATTTCGTTAAATACAGAAACAATTTAAAAATCAAGTGAATAAGAGGCAAAAATTTTGCAAAATGGAAGAAATCTGAGCAAGATCGAGCTGATTGCGAAATCATGCTCTGATTTACAGCTTTGATTTAATGTGATAGAAGGTGGAAACTCGAAAAATGCCATACAAAGCGGCCGTTCGGAATTAGTATAAAAGAGAGTTTCATTTTTCGTATGAGGGGTGGCGAGTTTAAAAAAAAATTGGGGGGAGATTTTTCGAAAATTGAGAGCAAAAAAAAGTTTCGGAGAGAAAATTTGTGCAAAAAAAAAAATCGTGTAGAAAAAAGTGAGCGGTTTCCTTCGGTGGAGTTGAAAATTGAAGAGCAGAATTTTTATAAAAAAAGTCAAGAGGGCAGTGTCCTTTTGATTGAGGAAGGGACAACAGGTATAGAGAAAAGCGGAAGAGGTGACGTGAGAGAGAAGTGAGGGAAGAGAGAGAAAAAAAAAGAAGAAAAAGAAAAAAGAAAGGAAAACGCTACAGTGTCGCCTTCCCCAAAGGGGCCTCCTCGACCGCGCCAGGTGTGCCCCCGCCGTCCACCGCGCCTGCATCGCCTCCGCCAGACACCATCGCTGTTCCGCCACCGCTACTTCGCCGGTCTCTCCCGAGCTGCTTCTACCACCCGACGCCGTCGCTGCCCCGCCTGACGCCAAGCGTCGCCCAGCCCACGCATCTGCTTGGAGCCCGATGCCGCCGCGTCTCTGCAACCCGCGACCAGCGCCGAGCACTGCCCAGCCAACGCCTGCAACTCCGGATCCGTTGCCCAATGCCATCGGAGACCACACTGCCCCTGCTCGCCTCCGCCCGACGCTAAGGAGCCGCTGCACCACTGTCCTTGCCGTGACTCGACGTCGCCGGAGCCCGCACCGTCGCTGCTCGCCTCTGCCCGACGCCCGACAGCCAGCCTCACGCCCACGTTACTGCTGCTCGTTTCACCTGCGTCTGCACCGGTACCCGACGCCTGCGACCCTCCTCTGCTCCGACGCCACAGCCTCCCCCGCGACACCCCTTGCTGTCGCCCTATTTCGCCGGAGTCCCTTGCCGGCGAATCCCCCTCACCGGAGCAACCATCATTTTCGCCTAAAAAAAAGAAAAAGAAAAAGAATCAATTTAGGTAGTGTTTTCTTCTATTTATTTATTTTATTTTCATTATTTTTGTTATTTTACTTTATCTTGTCCTTTTTAGTATAATTAGTCTTTAATATGTGATTGAGAATTTTAACCTATCACCTAATTCGCAACCACGCCAGGTTTTTTTTATTTCATCTATAAGGCTTTAGATGAAATAATTAATCAAGTGGGAATAAAATTGATATTTTGATCTTTAAGGCTTAAGATCAACTTATCGATTTTACTAGCGAAATATCATATCTTGATCTAAATTATGCGTGATATTTGTTTAGTAATTTTGGATGGTCTTGATTGTTTTATTTATCTTGAAATGTGTTTGAATTATAATGTTGCATGTTTAGGGTTTACATACTTAAAATAGGAATCTTATTTCGAATCTTAAAAATCAAAAATAAAAAAAATTAAATCAATCAATTTAGGTTGCTAGATTTTTAGTTTGGATTGCATGTTTAATTATTTGACAATTATTAATTTCGAAATTAAACAAAAAAAAAAAAAAAATCATCATACACATGTCATGTAGTGTCAAAGCATATTTTGCACATCATTGCATAGTAGGATTAAATTGCACTTAGTTCAATTCTAGATAATATTTATTCTTAATTTGTTATAAGTTTAGGTATTTTTTTAGATATATTGCATTTTAGGATTATTTAGGTTAAGATAATGTTTTAGTTTAAATTAGGATTTGGCTCAACCTAATTCCTAATGCAAATTAAATAGAATCTTAATCTAGTTAAATAAATTTTCACATTTTTTCCTAATTCCGAATTTTCATGAAAAAATACAAAAAAATGTCTTAGAATAAATTAGTTCTATTCCCAAGGATAGATTGCATTTTTAGGAAAAATAAAAAATGTCATTGCGTATAATTAAAAATAGATTCATGAAATGCTTGTCATTTAGATATTGTTGTTAGGTCCATTTAATTAGAAATTGCATGACATTAGAATTATGTCATTTAGTTAATATTGCATTGCATATTGCATGATTTTTATTAATTGAGTGAAAACAAAAAGAAATTGCGTATTAATTAGAAACCATATCCAGGGTTGTTGATGTGGTTTTTAACCTAACATTGCAGATGCTTTCGTTGCTTTGAGGTAAGTTTTTGTAATATATTTATTGTTTATCTGGGTGTTAAATTGGTGGATTGCGCACCCGTATGATTACCTCACATGTTAGGAAAATAGGTTAAAATAAATCACCTGTTTGCAAAAACATTTTGAAAAATTAAAAAGAAATGGCATTGAAAGGGCATTAGAGAAATCTAGTGTAACCAAGTCCCCGTACCCTCAGTCTCTGGTTCATAGGAGTAAAATAAATCTCCCTTTATTTTACTTAAGTGTCTAATTGACCTACCATAAACCGATTAGTGGTGACTCTTAGTTAATAACTCCTTGCGTGTTTAAAAATTTAAACTTAAGTCGCGATTTGGTATGGGCTTGGGAGAGCCCGAGCTAAGTTTAAAAACTTAGTAGTCCATTAACCTAGTTTTAGGTGGTGCACCCGAAAAATTTGGTCGCGACAATGGCCAAAGAAGAATTGCTTCAAGTGATAAAAGAAGGTTATGATGCACTATTCTAAACAAAATCGAAGTATTGGTGTAGAGCATTCTTCAACGAGAAATTTAAGTGCGATGACATCGATAACAACATCTGCGAAACATTCAATGGGAGGATAATAGATGCTAGATGCAAACCAATCATCTCAATTCTTGAAGACATATGGGTTATGGTCATGACTCAGCTACATAGACAAAGAGACGAGGCTTCATAGTGGACTAGGCAATGTGGTTCTAGGATTGCTAAGAAATTGGATGAGAACTTGGCTGCAAGTAGGTATTGTCATCCCATTTGCAATGGGGATGAAGGATATGAGATAATGAAAGGTTCCAATAAGTATGTTGTCCATTTAGGTACGAGAAAGTGTTCATATAGAGTATGACAACTAAGTGGAATTTTTTGTACATATGCCATATGTGTCATCCAATTGAAGGGCCACAACACAGAGGACTACATTAATGATTGGTACAAGAAATCGAAATATCTTTGCTTCGTACTAATTTATGATGCAGCCAATTAGAAGTAGCAAGTTCTGGGAGCCAACAGATCACGAAACACCTCAACCTTTGCCATTAAACAAAAAAATGGGAAGGCCAAAGTAAAAACGAAGAATGACAGAGGGAGAGGTTTCATATCAGCGTAGGATGAGTAGGACAAGTGTAAAGATGACATGCTCTTATTGCCACATAGCAGGGCACAATACTAAAGGTTGTTAATTAAGGAAGCAGCAAGAACAGTTGACGCCAGCTAAAAGGGCTAAGTGAAGGGACAGTTGGAGAAAGACAAACAGCAAAAGCGAAATGAGTCGATTGTTCTTCAGTCGACGATAATAAACCTAGTAAGTCATGAAATTTGTGTTTATGTTGCCTTATAGTTCATTACAAATATGTATATAGATACAATTGATATGTATGTAATGTTTTTATCTTTGTCAGGTTACGAGAATGACACGTGAAATATTAGCCGAAGCCCCTGCTGTACCTGAAATCGAAAGGTTTGTTCGAAGAAGGTAAGGTAAAAGACAGCCAGCTGAAGGATTGACCGAAACAACTGAAGGGCTAGTTAAGTTGACTGTTCTTCAGCAGCACCAGAGAAAAAAAATACCTAATAAGTTCAATAATTTGTGTTTAGTTTTCATTTACGTTGTTATATGGCCTAATGTTATACTCATGGTGTTCTTTACTTCTTTCTCAGATTCAAAGAAGGCAAGCTAGAACTCAGCTGCCAATAGAGGGCCTAACTGAAGGGCCACCACAGGATTTATCACCAAGGTTACCACAAAAACCACTAAAAGGGTAATTACAAGGGCCACCATAAAAGCCTATAGAATGTGTCATTGAAGTCAAAGGGCTAAATAGAAAAACAACCAAAAGAAAATCAAATCAAGTGCCAGCTACAAGAAGGTCATCTAGAAGATGCCTAGCTGAAGAATTGGCCGAAGAAGTCTCTTCTGTCTCTAAACAGCCACAACAAGAGCCCAAGATATCATAGGCGAGAAGAAGGGCCAACCAATCACAAGTACCTGAAAGTGATGTTCCCATTCGAACAAGAGGGACTCTTAGGAAGAAGCTAAAACAATATAGTTATGACTTTTACGCAGATGAGTATACTAGAACAGTCATTTTTAATGTAAGTTTTATAGGTTGCATTTAATTTAATTTATAGTGCAAACTTTTGTTGATAATTGAGTTTTCTTTTTGAAGCCTGGGAGAAGTTCAGAGGTTCTTATTTTTCAAGGCCTAACTCAAGAATCAACTGCTACGCCAACAAAGAAAAAGACATTGTCTGGGCCAACAAGAAAGAAGAGTAAGAAGAACTTAGTTGTAGGCCATTTAAATCAGTTCAGCTTATGACAGTTGGAGCTCCTTTTGAATCAGTTCAGCCTAGGATAATTGTAGCTTCATCAGAATTAATGCATCTCGAGACAGTTAAAGAATAAGTCGCACGTTCAATTAGAAAAAGCGCAAGGATTATGAATCAAGTGAAAAGTCCATCAAAAGGAGCATGAGTAGGAGGCGTTATGCATATTGATTAATGAAATGGGATGGGATATGGTTTATGGGGCTGAGGAGTAAGTTGTTTTATTGTTGATTTTTTTTTTAAAATAGTTTGTCATTGGGTTTGTGAGACTTAAATTTCAATATTAATGGAACGGTCTTGTTGCTTGCCATGTTTGTTCATTTTTTTTTTACTTTTTTTTAGTTTTACTTATTGCTTCTGGTGGTGGCTGGGGTGCTCGTGTGGCTGGTGGTGGCAGTTGGTGAAGCCCGGTGGTGGTGGGTTGGGAGCTCTTGCTACACCTAGTACTAGTGCAAGTGATAGCTTAGTTTGCACGAGCCTCTTTTGTAACAGACCCACCACTAACAGTGGTTGCTAATGGTGGGTCTATGGTGGTGGCTATGTGCTGGTGCGGTAATTAGGATGTTGATGTTGCTAGTGGTGGTGGCTAGTGGTGGTTGCTGATGCTAGTGATATTGGGTTTATTATAGGGGATGAGTTGGGGGCTTATGTAGTACCTGGTAGAAGATACAAGTGTGCAATATGCACATCTTGCACCAGATAGTGTTGGTGCAAGTTGGTGCAACTTGCACCAACATACCACTAGCACAATGGTGGCTGGAAGTGGCTCTAATGAGTGCTTGGGATACTTGGTGTGGCTAGTAATGATGGCTGGAAGCCGATAGTGGCCAATGGTGGGTAGTGGTGGTGGTTGGTGGTAATTAATGGCTGATGTAATTTATAGAGGAAACGTATAAAAAATGGCACTTAACTAATCACATTATAAAAAACTTAGTACTCAAGTGTTCACTTTTAACCACAAGTGATACTTAAGTGATCACTTTTAATAATAACTTGACACTTAAATGAATTTTTTTTTTTTATCACGAGTGGCACTTAAGTGATTACTAAATACAACTTATAGTACTCGAGTAATCACTTGTGTCTGTTCTATGTATATGCTGGTTTGCAGCAAACCAAAGAAGCTGCTGATTTATATATACGGTTCAACTTATGGCAACTCCATTCAATTCAATATTTGTTGCTGATTTACATTCAGTTCAAGTAAATAAGTTACCACAACACATTAACCCAATATACATTATATTCTTACTGATTTATATTCAAGAATAAGGAAAAAAATAGTACAAACAGTATCTCATTCATTCATTCATTCCATTTCCTTGACCTCCCCACAAGTACAAGAAATAACACATAATACATCTAACAAAAAAAAAAAGAAGAAAAAAGACAATGATCTTGTAGATAACACAAAACTTTTTCTCATCTTTCAAAAAAATAAGTTACATTTCATTCAAAACAAGTATATTTGTCCACTAATTTATAACTATGTCAGTCAGAGAAACTTTTTCTCATCTTCCAGTACTTTACATTTTATTATAAAGTAGGATAGAAAAAAAAAAAAACAGCAACACGATAAACGCTTGGTAACACTTTCCTTCAATTTTCATCCTTAAAACTTCATTTTTCAAATGGTTAGTAGAAGATGCTTGAGTTTGCATTGAGTCAACATTGTTCAAGTAGTCCACAAGCGTAAATGGAGGTTGATGACATCCATCAAGTAGGTCCAATATCACCTTTGTGGCTTAGTGAGAGAATTTCGCATTGACTCATTTGAAATATTTGCACTTCGACCATTCTCTGTATCGAGTACATCCATAAAATCTTCTCCCAAGATTCATTTGAGTCAACAATATTCTTCTTGAACTTGGTAACTCACAAAAATAGAAACGCTCACCTTCTCCTTCGCTTCGGAAAGAGGAATTTGAGCGGCTGCTGAAAGTCTTGCTCTCCATTTTCAATATTTGACTCTAGAATTTGGAGCAAATCGAATTAGGGTTTGGGATTAGAGCTCCAGCGCTTCAATGGATTTTGCTTGATTTAGGGCAATTGGGGAGATGACGTCATTTTGGCCGATTTAAGAGTTTCATTTTGGCCAACTATAGAAACGACGTCATTTTTGGTGAATCAGAGCTAAGTCAGCTCTCCAGCAAGCCACGTAGGCAAGCAATATTAATATTTAATTGCCAAGTATGATTTTTGGCCGGTTTCACCGGAGGTGGCACTCAGGTGTTGCACTTTTAAAAAAATGTGGTACTTCAGTGTCACTTTCGTAACTTTTGGCACTTAAATGTCCATTTGTGTCAAGTTTTGGCACCTGAAACGTTCTTTTTACCCAAGAAAAACATACTCAAATTGCTTCATCTTATATGTGTTCTATAAGTGAAGTTGAACAAGCCAAGTTTAGCTGCACATGTGCAGTAAAAAGTTACAAAACCATTTGAAAATAGGTAAGAAATTCACCAATCATTAGTCTGTTGAAAAGAGATAAGAAATGCTACATCATTGAATTTTACACATGTTATATCTAGCACGATTGTTTAAGGCCAAAGTCTTTGGTCTAATCTCAAGGGGCCTAAGCCCAACCACCAAGTCCAAGGCCCAAGTGTTGAGGACCCCAGCTCAAGCGCTGAAGACTAAGCCCACAATTGGCCATCAAGGTTTCAAGCAAGGGAGTAGGGGTTTCTCAAGCCCAACCGTTGGGAACTCAAGCATGAGAACAAAGACTTGGGCCCAACTTCAGTGGACTCTATTGCCAAGGACTCAAGCACGAGCACCGAGACACTAGGCCCAACCTTGGTGGGCCTAAGCATGGGCGTGAGTTGCCATACTTTAGCATAAAGTCTAATCACATTTTGAAAAGTGATTTTTGATTTTTTTTTTGAAGAGAAAAATATTTTTCTTAAATTTAAGTAAAAGTTTTCTACTAGCTATGTAAAGATATTCTCCATTTGACCTGCTTACCTTAGAACATCGAAAAATAAGAAAAATGTTTTTAGATAGTAAATTTTTCACAAAAAAAATTATACTCATGCTCTTATAGTTACAAAGATATCCACAGACTTATATATATTGGTATTGTGAAACTTTCCAACTAGTCAATCTTGACGAGAGTACTTACAAAAAAAAATATCGAGTGGTTTCAATGCCACATGAGCGACTAATGTAGTGTGTACTTCTCACTTACATCCCATCATGATTGACACATGTGAATTGACTTGAAAATTAAATAAATAAAAAATGAAAATTCTCTCCTAGAAATCTGGAGCATCTTTGCTTTGTTGCCCAGAAAGATCTGTTCGTTGCTCGTCCATGGCCCTCATCAGTCTCGTTTGTCCATGATGTAACATTTTTAAATGACATTTCAACGATGTTGTCTATGTTTCAAATGGGCCTATTGTTGCAGTGTCATGTTGGGTCATCATCTTGTGTTAGGCTAGATTTGGAGAAATGGCCACGAGTGTAGATGGCTCCCATGCCAGATTTGGAACCATGGACAAGCAAGGCGCCACCCACAGGTGACGATTCATCCATGGAACCCTCTCTTATAGCTAAATATGCAACCTAGTATGGAGTGAATAGATTGACAAATTAAACTTATAATTTTTTTGGAATTATTTAAAATCAAGTTTAATGTATATAAGGGTAGTTTCCATATATGTGAGAGTAAACAGATGATATCAAGTATAGCATGCCCTTATCAAATAAATTTGGAAATAAATAGAGAAAGATAGAAAAGTTGCATGTAAGTCTTATAGTTATTTGGCTAAGACCAAATCTATTCCATTCTCCTAGACTAATAGGCACCAACAGTCTGGATTTCACTAATAATTCTTTGAGAGGTTACAATGTAGCTCGTGCTACTTCTACCTAAAGCCAAAAGATCACACTACTAATCCTAAGCACTACTACAATACTCATACACTTCTCAAAAGAAATTACAATCAGTCTCAATAAATTGAATTGCTCAATTCGACCAAAAAAAAAAAAGAATTGCTCAAGTGATATAGCAAACCACTTTTATCAGGGACGTGTCGGTCTAACAAAGCTTACTGCCAACAGTTGGCTTACATACCACCTTCCACTTTATCTTCATAAGTATGATCACAACCACATGAGCTATTTACCTAGTCATGGTGCCTCCAGATCTTAATGAACTTCCCATTCTTTGATTTGTTCAACTCCATTGAAGTTCTTCTACTCTTATGGCTCCGTTTGGTTCAGCCTTCCCAAGGGGCTTTGAGTCCCCAAAGCCCCTTGAGAAAAATATTAAGCATTTGGTTCACATTTTTTAGGCTTCATTTGCCAAATGCTAGTATTTGGAATGCTGAAAGCCTAGACTTGCTTTGGGCTTTTAGCATTTTCAGAATGCTAGGTTGAGGTTTAATGATTTTTTTTGCCAATATTGCCCTTACTGAAAATCATGTTTTTCCCATGTGCTCTAAAAAAATACTGTTCATCGTCTTCTTCCTTGGATTTGGCCACTGGGAAGCTCAGCTGGCGGGCGGCACTCAGCAGTGAGCGGCTAGATCTGGCTGTCGAGAACCCTTGCTTGAGGTCGACGACCTCGGGCGTCGCCTAGGTCGCGCAACCTAGGGAGCCATTTGCCCGCCACTGCCACCGCCATCGCCACTAGCCACTTCCCCACCACCCCTACCACCACTGTCGAGCCGCTCCCCACAATTTTCCCTTCTCCACGCAGCTGCATCTCTGCCTCCTTTTTTTTTTTTTTTCTCTTTTTCTTTTCACCCTAAAGTTGCTTCACAAAATATACACAAAAAATGAGTTTCCAAACACACTTGCCTTCACAAAATACCCATTCATTCAAAGATACTTGGGAAAATGCAAAGCCATTTCCCTAAAGTTGAACCAAATGGGCCTTAAGTAAACACAACTAGAAACAACTAACGCCAAGTCAACCTATGAATAGGGAAATATTTTTTTAATTTTTTAGAAATTTCCTTTGAAAAAAATTCTTGAGGCACATTTGGTGGCCACTGAAAAACAGATGGAAATCCCTTAGGATTTCTCCCTCGCACATTTATCCCTCGCCTGGTTGAAATCATTTCTTGGGTTGAAGTCTTTGTGGTTTCAATCATATAATATTTCTTCAAAAAAGCCACTACAAGCTTCTTATAATCAATGTTGCCACATAAATTTTGGCAATCCAGTCATTTATTTATTACATAGAAAATATGGGTTAATTTTATCATTGAAAAAATATTAATTGCATAGCATATAAATTTAGGTGCATTTATTTTTAATTTGCATTTTTTGCATTTATTTATTGGAGCGGTGACGGATGGGTTCGAATTAGTAGTTTTGAGCTTTAACTTGGCAGGTTGGACTAAGCCTGCGAAGTGAGCAAATTGGCCCAAGCCATTTTTTTAATAATAAAAAATTATCTCGTGAAAAATAGGAATTTGAAATTTTGCGAGATATGAAGGGAATTGTTTTAAAATATCTTCGGATAGGGTAGGTGTGAAAAAATATTGCAAGGTCAACTTTGCAGGATTTGAAATTTCAGAAAAATTCTTTTGCAATTCTGAATTGTATCAAAAGCAAATATTATGTTCGAAAAAGAAATCTTCTTGAATATTGATTTAGAAAAATTAAAACCCTAATCTGGTGGCCACACAATCGATACAAACGGCCACGTTGGGGAGAGCACGTTCATTCACGAAAAAAGAGAAAAAGTGTGAGAGGTAGCGAGAGAGAGAAGCAACTGCATCAATTCAGATTTTTTACAATATTTCTCTCCTCCCCTCATCACATTCACGCCTCTGCCCCCTTTTTCTTCGAGCAAATCACGTACTCCACTGTATTGTTTTTACAAATCATCATTATCATGGATGGTCATATGGGTTATCCCATGATCTGACCATCACTACGTGACGGCCACAATCTCGTGAAAAGGAGAGACGGCTATGAGACAAAATAGTCAACAAAGAGAGGGACGGCAATTCGGAAGTCCATAGCAAGGTAGAGAGGCTGCACCATTGGGACGTTCCTCTTGCCGCGCTCCCTCTGGACGAGACGTCTTCCGCCGCCGCAGGACAACACCGCTGCTCTGGTTTTACTGTGCCGGCGACGAAGTTGCTGTCCCAAGAACCCATGACGATTTGCTGTCCAGCCGAGATACGACCTTCGACGATGATCACATGCCAAGGAGCCTCCAATGACGATGGTCGAAAACTCACGACGATCAGGTTTTGGCGGCTTTAACAAGGTTCCACTTGGCGATGCTTGGAGATCAATATGGAATGAGAGAAAATACATATTTCTGAACCATAGCAAAATCTAGCCCATAAGCTTCTTTGCATGTCTGCTCTTGCACGATCTTCAGCTTTCTCGGCCAATTTTGCAACACCAGCCCGTCCCTTTCTGACATGCGCATGCAGCTTGGTCGCACCTGACGACTTTCTTGCAGATTTTCCAGGCGTCCTTGACGTGCCTAAGGCCTCCACCGATCTAGTTATTTTGCTTTCGTTTGAATTTTATTATTGCAGGTCTTCCTTGATCGAATCCAATCACTGCCCCAGCAATCCCAGCGAATTTTCAAGCAATACTTGTCCTTCGGCACCACTAGCAACAACCTTTCCTTGATCGAGCTACCACCCTACCACATTCCTTGACAGTAAACACCACACTGCCGAGCACCAACCCACACCGCTGCTCACCTATTGAGCGGATTCCATTCGGTTCAAATTTGGTAATATCATTTATGGAATTAGGTAATTATCTTATCTAAATTTGATTTGGATATTTTATTGTCTAATACATGCTTTTCAATATCTTATGTGCATATTTGAAATTGGCGTGTTCTAAATTATGATTTATTGCCTAATTCGCAACCGCACGCCAATTTTTTATATTTCATCTATAAGGCTTTAGATGAAATAAATAATCACATGAGAATAAAATTGATATCTTGATCTTTAAAGCTTAATATCAATTTGATTAGATATCGTTTCCAAATTCGAACAAATGGATAATATCTTTGATGACTGTGAATGATTTGGTGCTTATCTTTTAATTGCTTTATTTATCCCAAAAAATGCAAAAAAAAAAAAAAATTGCATTTGCATATCATGTAGATTAGAATTGATTTCCTAGATAACGTTGCATGATAGAAACGTTTTTTTTTTTAAATGCATGTAGTATCTAGGTTAGATAATATTTTTTGGATTGGACTGCATGACGAGATAATTTTCTAGATTAAGATAGGATACAGATTGGTGTATTCCTAACTTAAAATAGATAATGTCTCACTTTAATTAGATTTTGATTTAAAGCAATTTTAATTATGAATTTTCATTAAAAAAATACAAAAGAGGTTGTCTTAGAATAAATCAATTTCATTCTTTAGGATATATTGTATACTTTTAAGAGAATAGAAATATCACGTGCACGTCATATGGAATTAGATCTATGAAATGCATGTCATTTAACTATTGTTGCTAGATCCATTTAGTTAAAAATTGCCCGTCATTTGGTTATATTGCCATGTCACATCATGTTAGATTAGTAGCATGCATTGCATAAAGCATGATTCTCATTACACAAGTGAAAAGAAAAAAAGAGATTGCATGTTAATTAGAAATCATATCTAGGATCGTTGATGTGAATTTTGATCTAACATTACAGATGCTTTCATTGTTATGAGGTAAGTTTTGCAATTTATTCATTACTTTCTTGGATGTAAAATTGGTGATTTGTGCACCCGTATGAACACCTCACATGTTAGGGAAGTGAATTAAAATCAATTCAAGCTGCTTGCCAAACATTTTTTTCAAAATAAAAGAGAAAGGTACCGAAAGGGCGTTAGAGAAATCTAGTGTAATCAAGTCCCCGAACTCACAAATCTCTGATTCGTAGGAGTAAAGTAAATATTAAGTTATTTTACTTGGGTTTCTAATTGACCCACCAAAAATAGATTAGTAGCGACTCCTAATTGAAAATCAATTGCATGTTAAGAACTTGAACTTAAGTCGCGAATAGGTATGAGTTTGGGAGAGTCCGAGCTAAGTTTAGGCTTAACAATCCATTAGCCAAACCCTAGATGGTTCATCGGAAATTTTGGCCGCGACAATTAAGAACCACGTTGACTTCCCATAAGCGAATCAACACTCATTGCCATTTAGATGGAAGAGTGTTAATGAAAAATCGCACCATTTCAAAAGCTGGCATGGGATAACCATTTCGAATGACTTATTGGATCTTTTTATTGACTCTAGAACATGTTTGATCATGTCACAACTTTCCCATCGATAATTAGCAAATTTAGCTATTATCCTTGCAAGTCTCACCTTTTGTCTATTTGTGCGTGAATAGGTGTACACATACGAAGGGGAGGCATTGTTTTTGCAACAAATACATAACAAAAAAAAAAAAAAAGATTACTTATAATCCATAGGGACATAATTGAAAAGGAAACACATTCTCCTTTTGTTTTTTTTTTTTTTTTTGTCGATCAACGATAAATCAATGCCAATCAAGACTAGTCAACTATGGTCAATGGTCAACAATGGTCAATGGTTGATCTGGTTGGGTCAATGGATTAATGGATCAAACTGGGTCAAGTCAAGTAGACCGACCCGATCAGGTGACGTCATCATAACGTCATCAGCACGTGTCCCACACCTGCACGGGGCACCGCCGTTGATGTCACGATGATGTCAGTAGGCGCTCGTGGCACACGTGCGAGGCAGTTACCTCTCATGTGGTGCGCACGCTCTTGGGAAACTACCTTGGCACGTGCTTGCTCTTTCTCGCCGTGCATGACGGCATGTCCGGGGGCAAGCCACCTGTTGTTTTTCTGGTCACGACGAGAACTACGACCCTTCACTATCAAAAACGAGTTTTGACTCACTAAAAATCAAAAAAGGAAGGACAAATAGTAGTAGGTGTAGGATTTCCATCCGCGCGCATCCGACATCAATGTTTCTCAAAATTTCGGCCAAAAAAAAATTATAAACATCAACAATGATTGGGAAACATGAACAACATCGCTTCGATACCAATGTCGAAAACATATTCCTAAAAACGAACCAATACTCGAACGAATGAATACTGAAAATGAACACGGAAACGTGCTTGGGAAAACATATAACATCGATCGAAGATATATCATGGAGACGGGCATACCTTGTTTGACACATATTAAATACCGTTGCAGTCTCGGAAGAATGAATCGAGGCCCTAGAATTCCGTTCATCAAGAGAGAAAACACTGTTGTCCAAGGAGAGAAAAATACATTATGTTTTTCTTCACACTGCATCATATTCAACGTTCTCATTTTTATATTTATACAACAGTAACTACACTCTCACTAACGAGCCATTCACTTACAGGCTGGATTTTGGCCCAACATGGATGGATAGGCTTGACTTGGCCCATCAAATAAAAAACCCATTAGAGGAGATACACGCGTTTAAAGTTTCACGGACAGAATTAGCTAATGGCTCATAGGTCCCAGTATTGACAAGACTAGAGATGGCGATTCCAGTGGCGGACATGACAGCAAGGCTCAAATATGACTGCAATTAATGAGAGAAGGAAGAAATCGACACAATATGATGTGAATTAACTTCGAAATTAATGAGAATTGATGCGTTTTCACTAACTCTTAATGACAAGTACTCACATTAGGAATAATATTAGGACGATATAAGATGACATGGATAACCGATACGTATATACTGACGAGACAAGAATTGCTCAATAAGGGAAGCCTCTTGTATTAGCTTATTCTTCCAATTTTAGGCTCTCTAACGTATTGAAAAGGATTGAACAATGTGCTGATAGCCCTTGAGAAACTTGTTGCATGCTCCCACGGTGCTCTGGTTTGGGACTCAAGCATGACAATGCGATCTTCATCATGAGAGCCACTTTTCCAGGCAAATCGCCCTCAGGGTATGGATTTTTCTAATCTTAGACTTCTTTCAGTTAGCAATGTGAGATTGTCGAATCACTTGATGATGGTAGAGATGCGGACAAGAGAGATGATGTGAGATCACCTAGACTTCTTCCCATTATCACTTCCATTGCTGCGACTCCAAAACTATAGACATTGCATTATTCCTTCACTTCCCTTGTGGAGGCGAGTTCTGCAAATGGAATAGCTCTTTTTCTCACTTGATCTTATCAACGCTTTCTAGAGTGATCTTTTAGTCTTTCAGATCA
Organism: Eucalyptus camaldulensis; assembly: GCA_019915185.1. Lineage (NCBI taxonomy): Eukaryota > Viridiplantae > Streptophyta > Magnoliopsida > Myrtales > Myrtaceae > Eucalyptus > Eucalyptus camaldulensis. Next base: position 22,000,953 of record JAHSVA010000005.1, read on the forward strand.
AATTTAAGTAAGTAAAACCAGGTTTAAAAAACCTTGTATCTGGACCGAGCCTTAAATTCAAACAGAAAAAACATGTACTAATCCTTCTCCAATCATGCACTCATATCTTATCCTTATCCTGAGAAGAGGACTTTAGTACTCTTAACCATTTGAATCTCCTTTTTGTTCTTGAATGTTATTGTCTTGAAAAAATAATAAGTGAGAAGGACATAAATCGTTTGAATCTCCAAATTTTAGGGGTTATAATTTCATGACAGTAGCAATTCTCACCAATTCTTTATCATTGGTAACTATTCTCTACTGCAAATCACGTTATACTTTCTTTAGATTTTAATGTGATTCACTAACAACAATAGCTTGTCACATCCTGACTTATATTTCAGTAACTCTGCTCAAAGTAAAACATTGGAAGAACATTGAATTTTAAGTTAGGTATCTGTTAAACAAATGGAGCCAAATTATTCATAATATCTTTTAAGTAGAATTTGTTGAGTGTAGGAAACATCCCATACTTAGGAATCAAAAGAAGTAAAATCTCATGAAAAGAATTTACCTAGAGCTGCATATCCAAATGTGCCTGCAAACGAAGTCCAGTTGGATGAATCGGGTTATAGAACCTTAGCAGTGCCAAAGTCCAAGGCGTTAGCTTCATATTCTTCGTCGAGTAAAATATTCTTGCTCGATATGTCTCGATGAATTATCGGGGGATAGCATTCATGGTACATATAGGACAAAGCATTATCCACACCTTTAACAACATTCTCTCTCTTATTCTAGTTGAACGTTGTTATCCTTTGTTTGCTCTTCAAAATATCCTCCAAGCTGCCTGATTCAAGAAACTCATAAACCAAAAACGAGTGGCTCAGGCTCGAACAAAAGCCGTACAGCTTAACAATATTTCCGTGTCGGGTTTCCATCAAAGCATGAATCTCCCATTCGAATGCTTTTTGACTAGCCATTTCAACATGCAGTGCTTTGTTGAGTTTTTTAACAACAACAATCTCCCCTGTCCGCAACTTGGCCTCGTAACTCCTTTGTCCTCCCATGCCAATGCAATAGTTGGCATCGAATTCCTCAATGGCTTCAATAATGATCTTATACACCGTTCTTCCATCATAGCTCCATATTTCGAACATACTATCACTGCTCGCTTCCATCAAGTCAGTCTCTCCTCGCCTTGTTCTTCACGATACAATGCATGAAACTCCCACGGCAAGAAACAAAGCAAGTAGGCAACCAGAAGTAGGGAGTAAAATGAGCAGCAAATTTTTGTCTCTGTCTTTCCCTTTCATTGCCGTCCTTGGACAATGCGTGAGACCCATAATATTTCTGCACAAGCCTTTGTTCTCTCTTACAGAAGGAATTGTAGCATTACGAAAGGCTGGAATGTTTGGTAAAGGACCCTCTAGCTCATTACATGATACATCAACAGATGTCATGCTTGCCATATCATCAAAAGTTGGTGAAATTGAACCCCACAATTAAGTGTGTGAGAGATTTTTTTTTTTTTGGACTTCCCCCAATCCGATGGTATGCTAAGGTATTTCCCCCTTTTTTTCATCACTAGGACACGAAATTCTCTGGCTAGATGCTCCTGAAAATTGTCTGGACAAGCACAACTGAAAAATATGCCAGATTTATTGCGATTGACAGCTTGTCCTATTGCCAGACAGTATTGGTTTAAGATATTTGATAAGTTTTGGCATTCAAGCAATTTTCCTTCTATAAAGAAGATGGTATCATCAGCAAAAAAATAGGTGTGAGAGGGTAGGACATCTCTAATTAAGTTTAATACCTTTGATATTGCCCATGTCCACTGCTTGATGTATGAGAGTTGAAAGAACATTTGTTACTAGGATGAATAAGTATGAGGAGAATGGGTCGCCCTACCGAAGACCTTTCGTCATTATAAAAGGCTGAAGTGGTTTGTCGTTAAATTTGATACTTAGAGAAGTAGTAGTCACACAATGCATCACCCGTTGGACCTAAACTGCATGAAAACCAAGCCGATGTAGGTAATCTTGAAGGAAATCCCATTCGACGCGATCATAGGCCTTCTGCATGTCAAGTTTGAGGACGCCTTGAAATTTCACTTCCTTCTTCGTATTCTAATTTGATGTAGAACTTCCCGCACCACTAGAGTGTTATCTTGGATCTGATGTCCACTAACAAATGTGTTCTATTCCATAAAGATGAGTGCAAGTAGCAATGGCTTCAATCGATTAGCTAGGACCTTTGAGATGATTTTATACATAAAATTGCAGAGCCTATATTGTTCCAGTCTTTTAGGGTGAGAGATTTTTGGTATCAAAGTAATAAAAGTCTTATTGAGTTTAGGATCCAACACACCGGAAGCGAAGAAAACTTTTACCGAGCTAATAATATCTTCTTTTAAAATGTCCCAGTGAGTTTGATAGAACTGACCGTTTAATCCGTCTGAGCCTGGTGCCTTTGAGGCTCCAAGTTGAAAAGATGCTCTTTGGACTTCTTCAGGAGTCACTTCGCCTATGAGAGTGCTAGTTCATATCATCTGTCACTACGGCCGACCATTGAGCTAAAATTGGGCCATAATCTCGTTGTCCCACCGAGGAGTATAGCCTTTGAAAGAAAAGCTGAGTCATGTCCTGTAATGATTTGTGATCTCGGACCAATTGGTGCTCTTCATTTTGCAACATGCTAATCCTGTTATGTTGACGCCTTTGGATGGTGGTTGCATGAAAGAACTTAGAATTCATGTCTCCCTACTTTAGCCAATTCACTCAAGAACGCATTGCCAAGTATTGTTCTTCTTGTTGCCATAAGCGTTGAATTTCCATTTTCAATGCATCCATTCTTGGCTTATCAAACTGACAATTTGTTTTGTTGGTCAGGAGCTGGAGTTGATGTTATAGCTCATTTATTTGGCGTTGACCATTTGAAAATTTGGACCTGCTCCAATTGGATAGGGCTACCGAGATCTTGCTCAACTTTTGAGGTAAGGTTAAATTTTGATTCTGAGTACATTTCAAAGTGTCTAAAATTACTGAACGACAATCCTAAGCTTGTAGCCAATAGGATTCAAAAGTAAAGATCCTCTAACGCCTAGGTTGGATAGCTATGGTCTTCAAAAACAGTGGGCTGTGGTCTAAACCAATGGTTGGAAGAGCGAAAACTTCAACAGCTGGAAAGGTTAGTCGCCATTCCATATTACAAAGGGCTCTATCCAGCCTTTCCTTGACCATATCCTCACCTTCTCTGTTGTTACACCAAGTAAAAGAGCATGCCTTGCTCTCTAAATCCAATAGTGAGCAATCACTCAAGAGTTCTCTAAGGGAATGCATACACTAAAAATTGGCTAGTCTTTCACCTTGTTTTTCCCAAGGATACATAACTTCATTAAAATCGCCAATGCAAAGCCAATGTAAGATATTGTGGTTGCTGATGAGCTTCAACTTTTCCTAGAATTGTTGTCGAAGTGGGAGCAGAGCCTGCGCATGAAGACAAGTCAGATGCATAGAAGTTCCACTGTCCTTATCGTCACAAATCAAATTGATGAAGTCTGAGGTTTGTTGCTCCATTGCCAGGTAAATCTGATCTTGCTAGAAAATTGCAAGGCCTCCTGCTCGGCCTGATGGGTATTCCAGAATGCTGTTTGGATACTTAAAATGTTTTTGTAGTTTGCAAAGCACCATTTCATTATTCTTAGTTTCCATCAAAAAGAGAACTTCGGACTTTTCTCGGGCCACCAGCGCCCTCAGGGCTTGAACTGTCAGGGGATTGCCCAAACCTTGACAGTTCCAACTGATTAACTTCATTTGTTTGTTGGTGGCTTATTAGCGCCAGCCACCAGAGCCCAACTATCCAGACCTACTGCCTTAAAGATTGGAGTTTCCAAAATATGGGATTCATCAATCCTCTCTCTCAACGGGTTGTGACGTCTAATTTTCTTGATCAGTCCAACCTTTGTGCTCAACCTATTGCTTCTAGTTTTCTTTGTTTTGATGGAGCTGAGTGACCCTTCTGCTACTACTGGTTTATTGTTGTGTGCAGGAAATTGAATTGGTCCAGCTTGTTGAACTATTTGCTCATCTAATTGTGGTCTCCAACTAATTGGTTTAGCCATAGTAAAGGGTTGGCAGTCATCAGAAAGTTGCAAAGGTTCTTTGCCTTTGTTGATGTGGGAATGATCTACTGGAAGCTCAGTTGAAGGCCTGACTTGGGTCTCAAGGACAGTTTCATCGACCTCTAGAAAGGGTTAAGGTGAGGTGTAAAAGGTGAGCCAGAACAGGCTATACTCCCGGACCTCTGCCTTTAGCCATTGTCCATAATATAAGTTATCCCCGTTATCAAATTTCTTCTCATCAAAGGCATAATCTTTGTAGGACATGGCGTAATGTCCGAGCTTACCACAAGAGTAGCAGAAATGGGATAGGCGTTCATAATGAAAATCTAACCAGATGTTTTTGCCTTCTACTCTGATGAGTTGGCCCGTTTTGAGAGGTTCCTACAAATTTATCTCAACTCATGCCCCACCAGCGCGAAGTGAAGTACCCTCTTTGTTGTCAATTTTAACTTCCAAAACTTTAACGACATGATGGACAGCTTTGCTAATCATTTCCTTTGTGCAACGCTTCAAAGGAAGACCAAAAACTCGGACCCAAAAGGCACAAGTCGAGAAGTCATAGCAGTGCAATGGTGTGTTGTGCAACCAGGGTTTCAAAATGACTAGATTACTAGCAAAAAGCCAGGGTCCGGTATCAAGAACTCTCTGTTTCTTTGTTTCAGTTCTGAATTTTATTACATATAATCTAGCTTCACATTGCGAAATATCCACCTCATCAATTCGCCAAGCTCGCCTGATAGTGTTATGAAAAACTTGTAAATTAATTGAGGAATTTGATAGAATCTTACTGATAAGGATGAGCTTACATTCTTCCATTATTTTAGATGACGGCGCATCCTCCCACACTTCAATATTCTGTTCAGACCATAGTCGACCCAGGTGATTGCACAACGTTGCTAGACGTGCTTCCTCATGAGGATGTCTGGGCTAGAGGGGATGCTATCCTGTCTTGGATTTGCCATGGATACGACTGAGTTAAGATTGCAACTAAAACATGTAGAAGGGGTTTTCAAAATGATACACCAATTGGAATTGATGTAGAATGTCAACAACAGCTACAAGGGCTTGGAAAATGACAAAATCCATTACATGCAGGGTCGATGGAGCTAAGGACCAGATTAACAAAGCTGCAAAGTCATCTTGGGGAGAAGAGGGTGGTGGTGAAGAGTCGATAAGCAAAGGAAACCATGGAATTGGTATGGCTCACCGGGTGAAAAGAGGTTGAAACAGGAGTGAGGTGAAAGAGGGATTGATTAAGGGTTAGGGTATAGAAATTGAAACTACCATGGTCGGTAGACAGAGACTCGACAAAATGAGAGAAACCTCTACAGTGAGAAGAAGTATTTGTGTGAGAGATTGAGTGTTTCCAAACTGTGCAATGTTCCAAGTTGTCGAGGTATATCTCTAGTAAGCAAATTTCAACTTAGATCGAGACTTTGAAGAAGGTGTAGATTGCCGATCTCAAATGGAATGCTTTGCTCAAGATTATTTCTACTTAAATTTAGACACTGAAGTTTCAAACACTCTCCAAGCTCTTTAGGGATTGAGCCACTTACCTTGTTTCTTGCAACGTTAATTTTTTCAAGGTCAGACGATGCTCCAATTTCTTGAGGAATATGGCCTGTGATACGGGTGCTGTCCAGCCAAAGCTCTAGCAGAAATTGCAATTTCACAAGTTCTTCTGGAATTTCCCCGACAATATTAGCCGAAGATACATAAAATTCATGTAATTGAGTCATCTTTCCAAGATTAGGCGGTATCATGCCTGATAATTTATTGTCGAAGATTTTCAAGCTCTTCAAATTGCTCCATGCGCCCAATCTTGGTGGAAGTTTTCCGTAAAATTCGTTATTGCTCAACTCAAGGTTATTCAAGTTGGGGCATGTGCCAAGAACATCAGAAATGTTGTCCTTTAGTCTAATTAGGATTACACTAATCTAATCACATAATTAGACTAATTAATCCATCCGCTAAACTAATCAAGCCCTTAATATAATCCATACTTAATTAGGCTAAGCTAACCACCTAATCATCATTAGACTAATCTAAAAACTCATTAAGCATAATTAACCTCCTAAGCGAGGTTTAGTGAGTTAAATTCACCCGTTTAGCGATTCGATCGGTTCAAAACGTCAGGGACACCGCAGGGAACAACTTTCCTCAAAGCGAGCCAAGCTTTCGGGGTTGAGAAGCTGGCCAAAACGGGCCAGAACTGAGCTAGGATACCCATTTTTCCAGCTGCTGTGTTGGTGCCGTTGGAGGGGAAAACGAGCTGGCTTGGGACCGAAACAAGTAAAAAAGACTGGCAGAGGCTTGGACGGGTTGATGGGGAGGTTGATGGCAGCTCACGTCGACGGAGACGAGCTTTGACGACTCTTGGAACTTGCGGATAGAGGTGGAGATGCAGTTGAGGCGACGAGCAAGCGCGGGCGAGCGTAGGGCAACAGCAACGCGCAAGACAGTGAGCGGTGATGGCATGCAGTCCAGCGGTGGCGTGCGATGGGGACGAGGCTTCTCTGCTGGTTATGGAGCGTCGAATAGCATAAAGAAGAAGAAGATGAAGAAGAAGAAGTCGACCGTAGTAGGAGGGAAAAAAGGAGGCGGAGGTGTGCGTGGGCAGCAGTAGCGAGGAGGTGGTGCGAACGGTAGTCCTGGCTTTGGTGGTGGCTGCGACGGCTTCTGGTTTCTGCTTCATGGCTTCTTTGGTTGTTGCTGAAGTCAAGATAGCAAGAAGAGGGAGAGAAAATAAGCTGCTCGACAGACAGAGAAGGGGAGGAAGAGAGAGGGGGGCCGGCTGCTCTATGGGGACCACTTCTCTCTCTCTCTTAGGTCTCTCAAACATGGCCCACCATGAGCTATCTTCCAACCTTCATTTTTTTACTAAAATGCCCCTCCTAGAAGCCCTCAGGTAGTCCAAAATGTTGAGTATATGTGGCATATGAATTTGCAAGAGAAATGACACAATTTGGACTTCAATCCTTCTTGAAATAATTCAATCCGGCCTCTACAAATTCAGCCGTTGAGTCCTTGGTCAAATTAGTATTTGTCCCCACCAATATAACCCACTCGCATCCCAATTTCGTAATCATAAATGGTACTCTGCAAATCCCGATCGAAAACAACCTTACCTCGACTTTTTCCCAAAAAAACTCGATTCGCAGAAAAATCTTTGGAAAGTGAGTCGACGTTCCTAAAATGACTTGTGAAATGACTGAACTTTCAATTTCTGAAATCGGATTCAAATTCGCGGTTAATTTTGATCTAGCGCAATTTTAGTGTAACCTAGGTGACCATAGCTTAGTGCAATTGACCCGTGGTCGATTTTCTTCGAGCCACAATGAATCCATTCAACATATTGGCGACTCTCGGTTGTCATGGAAATCTCGATGATTCAAATACGGGCACAGGGCATCAAAATGACAGAAAGATTAGTTTAGTCCGATCGATGAGAATTTTGCAATTTAGTGGAATCATCCACGTTTTGCGATATATCTCAGTCGAACTGACCTATCTTTGATTTCTAATCAACTTATAACTGTGCCGTATTGATTTTTGTAGATGAGCACGATCGAATAGTCCTTTCCTGGTTGAATTCCCAAGTCTTGTTGTATTAAAATCCCTTAACAGCTTCGCTTGATCGTTTAGTTATCTTGTGAGTGGCCAACTTGGAGAAAAGAACTATAAGCGCGTAGATAAAATGCCTGACTCATTCTATTGAAAACATAATTGGAAATTTAGGATGTCACATTTTGTGTCCTTGTTATATCATAGATAGAAATGGTTAGTATCTTGTGTTTTTATTTCGTAATTGTTTCGCATTAGCACAGTCACCCCAGGGGATAATTACCAAAAAAAAGTCATAAACCTATTGCAATTGTGTCAATTCAATCATAAACTTTTTTTTGGCAAATTTAATTCTAAACCTTTTACAATTGTGTCAATTCAGTTCATCCGGCCAAAATTAGTCGGCCGGCGTTGATGTGGACGCCAACCGGGGACAGCTAGCTGGTAAACGCTGATGTGGCAAATTTTTAAAATTTTAAATTTTTTTTTTGAATTTTTGAATATTTTCTTTTTTTTTTTCCTTTTTTTTCCCTTCTTCTCCTTCCTCTGGCCGGCAAGGCTCACCCCCATTGGCCACTGGCGAAGGCAAGCCTTGCCTAGCGACGGGCCTAGACCATCTACACGCGTGCTTCCTCGCGCTCTTCGACGGCGGTGGCGAGGACGGCGTCTCCCCCAACTTGCTCCTCATGCGCTTACCCCAGTAACTGTGGCAGGCTAGGGTCTCTAGTCGCAAAGCCAGGTACCTATATGACCTTGCCGAGAATTACAGGAGCGACGCGCTGTCGGACGAGTCGATTCTCGAGGTGGAAGATGAGGCTCTCCTGAGCATGTTGATGAGGGTCAAGGGAATTGGGGTAGGCGAGGTTGGCCGTCGCCAGATCTGGTGAGGCTCGGCCTTGCCTAGCCATGGCGAGGTTGAGCCTCGCCAGATTTGGTGATGTCTGCCTCACCGTTGTGGGGCAAGGCTTGCCTTCACCAATGGTTGGCGGGGGGGGGGGGGGGAGCCTTGCTAGTGGCCGGTGGGGCAAACCTCACTGGCCCTCGCCTCTAGCTGGTGTTGGTCGACCAGAAGAAGGAGAAGAATGGGAAAAGAAAAAGAAAAAAAATTCAAAAATTCGAAAAAAAAAATTTAAAAAAAATTAAAAATTGCCACATCAGTGTTCACTGGCCAGCTGTCCTTGGCCGGCGTCCACGTTAGCACCGGCCGGCTAATTTTAGCCTGATGGACTGAATTGACACAATTGTAAAAGGTTTATGACTAAATTGGCAAAAAAAAAAAAAAACAAGTTTATGACCAAATTAGCACAATTGCAATAGGTTCATGAAAGTCAATTTGCTTTTTTTTTTTATACACATGAGTCATACTTTAAATTAATTCATGTGTATGTTAGACAAGAAAAACCCAAAAAGAATTACTTGACATTGCCTTTAGAAATCATGTTTAGGTCATGTGGGAGAATAAAGTTTTGCTTTCCCTTTGCTGAATGCATCAAGGTTCTTTGACTTTTCTAGCGATTGATATATATATATATATATATATATATATATATATATATATATATATGTATGTATGTATATATTATTGGGTGATAAATTCTTACTTATTCACCTGCATGATCACCCATCACATGTTAGTGGTTTAGAAGTAGAATTGGCCAAGATTGCTAGCAAATTCCCTATATCCATAAAATCTCTAATTCGTAAAATAAGATATTCTCTCACATTTTATTTGGGTTTTCAATAGATTTATAATAGATTAATGATGACTATAAAGTGAATTAAATTGTATGTTTATATTGATTAAATTAAAATCTCAAAATTGAGCTTGGTATCTTGTCTCTAGATGCGCTAATGTGTTAGCAATGAACAAGTATGTCCTAGGCATTTAAAGAACTGAAATAGACAAATGAAGTCAACAATCGAGTAATTGGTCATCTTCGTTGCCATAGCAAGATTGAAACAGACACTGTCACCAAGCACATCCGCGAGTTAGTTAATTAGCTGCCTGCGGGCCATGGAATTGATGTTTAAACTCTTGGGTGGAGGCTTGGGATATATTATCCGGAGCCATTTTGCATTTGGTTCCTATACTTTCACAACTTTTCTAATAAACTGACGATGACCAGTAAAGAGATACACATCAAATTCTTGTGACCACATATCTCTCATCTCAATTTGTACAACTTATATCTAACATGGGTGGCCCTTTATTTGCAAAGACTTCTTAACCTTGTTTAAAGCAATGACAGGGATGTAAGTCAATAATGCCAAGCTTAATATTTTTCAAATACAATCCCATGTTGCATTAATAAATTATGAATCCGTTGCCCAAGGAAGCATGAAATTCAACAACTGCACAACAAAATCCTTTTTTCGAATTGTTTCTTCAATTTCAGAAATCCTGATGGGTCTTTTGTGCTATTATTTCTCTCTATCTTTATGTAGAGATCGTTACTGTAAACGTAGAAGTCATCATCAATAAAACCAATTTTAGGGTGACCTGTTATAGGCGCAATTGATTAATGCTACCTGCTTATAAAGGAGATTACTATTTCATTAGCCTAGTCAAGGAAATTTCCCGCAAGGATAATACAAGATCCGTCTAGGACGGAAGAGGAGAAAGTGACACAATAGTTCACGCCTATCTGAGGTGATGGTGATTTTGGAGAAGATTTCTCCACTTCGTGAAACACGGCACCGAAGGAGACTGGACACGTTACTCGATGTGAATAGATTTCTCCATCTATTCCATTCTCCCTGGCCCACTCTCTATTCCAAATTACCCACAAGGACTTTCACACCATGAGGAAAACCCTCATTTCCAGCATTTTAAAGCTATTAGAAAATGGTCCAAGAGTGCATAGCATATCACTTAATACTCTGCTTCCCGTGTAAGCAGGGCGTTACGTATGAAGCACGAGATGTGGATATAAGCGCGTCAAACGGATAAGGACAGGTAAGAAAACTAGCAAAATAGAAAGAACAAGAAATAAAAGGAGCGTCAAAGTCCACAATCGTGACCTTTGTTGTTATATCAAGACGTGCAAATTATTTTCTTTCGAAGGCTTGAACTGTTTGAAAACAGACCAATATGAATATAGAGTATTTCACTTAATATTGTCGATGATAAAAAATTAAAGCCGCCTGGACACGACAGTGATAAAACATTCCTGGAAACTACAAGGGCTCTGGCCTCTAATCACACCTATGGTCATTGGGCAAGAAAGTTTGTTTTGCGTCTCTGGACTCCTTGTTTTCATCGATCGATTTGTGGTAATGTAGCTTTATTACATACGTGGACGGCATGATTGTATATTAATGAATTCCAAATTGCTCAATGAAATCGTATGAATATAAGTACACACTCGATAAAGAATTTCACCATTAGGGACCTAAGAATCTTGAGTTATGGGATGTGGAAGTCAATGGCATTACTAAAGGATTTTTTCTATGCTTGCGCGGACAAAAAAAAACGTTTGAACTGCTTTAGTTGATCCGACTTTTTGATGAAGTACTCACAATGACTACTTGATTCTCTTCTCGATATATAACACAGTTTGCCGAGGTCATCTGGGCCATTGATAATGCGTGCTTCTCGACCGGTACAACCAAGGAGAGATGATATATAGGTGAAAAGTCAAGTGAAGTAAATCCACACGATTAATGGCTTCAGCGATCATGGGCACCTCTCCTATTGGCCGAAAAACGATGGGGACAATCAACCACCATTAAACGTACCATGGAGTGATACAATGCAATGGACCGTTACCCGGTAGTCAAAATTCTAACCGATGGCATAGTCTTACTTACGAGCACTTTGAAGCACTTGTACATTTTACCATCATAGTCTCACTTTGTAGCCTTCTTTTCGACAAGCCACCAAGGTCGCTGTTGAATCTGAATAGGTCTGTGTGGCTTTGCCACATGAGGTTCTCCAAGTTCTCAGCAAGGCTGTCGTTCTGGATTTGCTGAATAATCTCCTGGGGGTATTTCCAGCTTTGTGAATCTTTGATGTTCTCGATTTTGTATTTTACTCCATGAATGGACCTAGACTTAGAACCAGGGAAGGAAAGTAAATTTCTTGTAGGTATGCATCCCACAGTGGGCGAACAACCCAGTTCAAGCCCTTCAGGGACAACCTTTTAGCAGGAAACCACTCAGCCCTTTAGTTCAGAGCCTAGAGACACTCAGAGATGCCAAGATGGAAACGTCTCTAACCTACCCAAGCTGCATTTCTTGAAGGATCCTACCAGGCCGGAGAAGAAGAGGGATTTTAGAAAGCCATGGGGAGATTCTCACAAAGCACACACTTTACTTCAGGGGACTCTGCCCAAAACAATACACCCTCCTTGCCTTATATAGGCAATAAGAGGTCACAAGGACACACACAGGGACCAAGCTCACGGGTCTGGATACAAACAGGGGCACCGAAAGGGAATTATTCGCACACTATGAACAGTAACTGTACTGTGAACAGTACGTTCCCTAGCCTAGTGCTATAGTAAAAGTGAACAATGATTTGCTACAGTGAAATTGTACGGACTCATCAGTCTCGTCCATCACGAGCATTGTAGCTACAAATTGAGTCATCCGAGCTGTCTTCTAGGAGATGTGCCTCGTATTTCTGTTCAAGGGCTTCAAAGTCCTCTGGTGAGAGGATTTGATTCAGCTTTCGTGATGAGGATGCTTGTTCATGAGCCCAATGAGATGCTTCTTCTTCAGCCCAGTTTGTGTTTTCATCTTCTTGGGGGTTGGGAATTCTTGGTTGAGGCCAGTTGGATGGTTCTGCATAGAAGGATGTGTCCATGCTTTGAAATTGATCGTAGGGATCCTGGGACAGAGGTCCTCCAAAGCGTGCATAGAGGTCTTGGGTAGATTGGACAATGTCATCTTCGCTTGTCATTTCAGGCTCTTGGGACGATGAGGCTTGTCTGTATTGTCTGAATGCTTCCTTAGCTTCTGATGCTAGGTCATAATGATCTCACGTAGTGGGTGCATTATTCCAAATATCTTCGGGAATGGTCTTGTTTTCCTGGCACAGGATTCTCTGGAGATCTCGATATTCATGTTCACAAAATCGAACAGATCTAGGATAAGATTTGTAAATCCGGGCTTCTCGGCTGTTCAAGTTAGGTTTATAGGATGTGGTTCCTATTTCCAGTGGTGCATCAAGAATACTACCATTATTTTTGCAAAAATTCCAAGGACGTCGAAAAAACAGGATGGTATGAACCTCAGGATTTGGCGTCATGGATCTCAATTCTTTTTCCAAGTCTTGTTTCCAACATGTAGGATGATAGAACCAATTTAGAAATTCTAAAAGATATCTATCACACTCTTTTTCAATGTTTCTTTCGAGCAAGAATATCCTTGTGAGGTTTGCAATGAATTTTCTGGTTGGGATTTCAAAAGCTATCAGATACTTATTGGTTAAGTACCATAATAATGTTTTGAGCTGTTCAGGAAAATCATCTTCCTTCCAGATAAGAGGATGAATGAATGGATAATTCATATTTAACCCGAAAGGATAAAGAATCAAACCTCCATTGAATCTGAATAGGTCTGTGTGGCTTTGCCACATGAGGTTCTCCAAGTTCTCAGCAAAGCTGTCATTCTGGATTTGCTGAATAATCTCCTGGGGGTATTTCCAGCTTTGTGAATCTTTGATGTTCTCGATTTTGTATTTTACTCCATAGTTGAGCATATGGAAAGCAGGCCTTTTGATATACATGTTGATCTCGGCTGGTGCTTTTGGCCTTGATAAGAAGTCAGCAAGTACATTCTTCTTTCCAGGAATATACTTAGTTTCAAAGGAGTATTTTGAAAACCATTCAGCCCATCGAAGCAGTTGGGAATTTGGAATCTGTTTCTGTTTAAACTTGGTCATCTGAGGGAAAGATGCCATGTCTAATTCTACCAGAAAGTGGTTGCCAATGAGATGAAACTCAAATTTTTTGATTGCGTTTTTGACTGCTAAGATTTCTTTGAAAGTGGAATGGTAATGCATTTCAACTTGGGAAAACTTTCCACTTTTATGAGCACAGAGGAGTCTCTTACCATCGATTTCTTCAAGAAGAACAGCTGCCCAGTATTCATCACTGGCGTCAGTTTGGAGAATTCTTTTTCCTGTTGATGGTATTTGTAATGGTGGGAGATTCTGCATAATCTCCTTAAGCTCAGCGACTGCTTTGGTCTGAGTTTTTCCCCAAGGTGGGGAATTCTTCTTCAGCTTGGATTGCAAATGGATCAGAAGTTTTGCAATATTTGGGACAAAAACCCTGAGATAATTAATTATCCCAAGAAATTGCTGGACTTGCTTTGTTGTGAAGTTATCCTGAGGAAACTTCAGTAATTCTTGAGCGATATGTGGCCCTGGGTAGTATGTTCCTTTGTTAAGGTGCATACCAAGAAATTCGATTTCTGTTTGGGCAATATTCATCTTTCTTTGAGAAAGCATAATGCCATGCCTTTTCACGATTTTTGCAAACTGCTCAAGGAGTTGACAGTGTGATTGCTCATCAGGGCTGTAGAGCAGAATATCGTCAATGTATACAGCTGCACTCGATAGAATTGGTTGGAAGATGAGGCACATGGCCTTTTGGAAAAAGGGATGGTGCTACCTTTAAGCCAAAATGAAGAACTCTCCATTGGAAGTGCTGGTTTGGAATACAGAATCCTGTTTTGGATCTATCTTCAGGATGGATGCCCAATTGCCAAAATCCAGCTTTGAGGTCGAATTTGGAATAGATGTGGGCTTTGGTTAGACCACTAAAGAGAGAATCTCTAGATGGTAAAGGGAATTTATCATCTTGGAGGAAAAGATTGAGAGGTTGATAGTTAATCACCAATCTCATTTTTCCTCTGTTTTGCTCGGCACACTTATTGACATAAAAGGCTTCACAAGCCCATTGTGAGTCAGAAACTTCAATAAGGCCTTGTTGCAAAAGTTCCGAGCATTCCCTTTGAGCTAGAACCAGATGTTCTGGCTTCATTCCCATGTGGCTCGCCTTGATTGGGTTTATGTCTTCATTTTTCTTAAAAGGAAGGCGAACAAAGAACTCTGGATTTTCCCATAAAGAATGAGAGCACTTTTGAGCGAATTTTGCATGGGATTCTGAACAGGATTCTAATAATTTTTGCATAATCGGATCTAGTTGACTCATCTGGATGGAAAAAAGTCTCTGGATATTGACAAACTCAGAGAATTGATCTTTATACCTAAGACCTTTTCCAGGAATGATGCGAAGCTGAGAGATTTTGGGTCATTATGTCCCACCCAATTATCAAGTCTTTATTGGGAAGGTTAGATCCAAAAATCTTTGCAGTTATGGAGCATTGCGGGAAGATACAGGAGTGGTTCTAACATTTGTGGAGAAAGTATCTCCTAACGCAAAATTGAAGTATCTGATGTAAGGAGTCTAGAATTCTTCAGGAAGAATTTTGGTATCTAGGATAGAACAACTTGCTCCTGTGTCAATGAGAGCAATAACAATGATAGGTTTGGCAAACTTTGATGTAAGGATTTTTACGGGGAAGTGTGGACAGTGAATTTGACTTGAAAATATGTCAAGACTTGGTTCTGGGGATGATGGTGATATATGGAAGATTTCTTCAGATTCTGAGTCTGACTCAGTCTCACTGGAAGTTTGGTAGGAGGGAATGGCACAAAGAGTTTGTTCAGATGGTTCTTCATTAGCAGAGAATAAGGATTCAATATCATTATTTTCGAGGGAAATACCTATTTCGCTCTCAATATGATGGATTAGATGATTCTGACCTTTTCTCGCTTGAGGACAATTTTTTGGCAAAATGTCCTTTTTGATTGCAAATATAGCAACGATTTGATTTTTTGTGGCTTGTGCGATCCTTTCTTTCGCGTAGATATCGCCATTTCTTCTTTTTCCGGAAATGCTTGGAGCCATGTTTGGATTTCTTTATCCAGAACTTCTTGTAGTGTTTCTTCTTCCGATAATGCTTGCCACATGTACCATCACAGTCTTTCTTGGAGCATTTAATTTTCAGCTCCTAACGGGAGCAGGCTGATTCGAGGCGTTTATCATATGTGATGTATGTTCGCACCATCTGGCGTTTTAAGCATAATTCTTCTAGGCATAGATGGATTTCTTGCTGTATTTCCCCCAAGGGAATATCTTGTACCCGCCTTTGTTTTCCAAAGAATGATCTTTCAACCATCTGGGATAGTTCTTTCGGGATGGAAGTAAGGAAAACATGCTTCAAATTTGGGTCTGCTCCAACTTGATAAAAGATTTGAAGCATCAATTTAAAATGCTTATCAAGATGTTTCTTCTGGAGGGAGCAGCATCGTCTTTCAAAAAACTCTATTCTTTTTATCTCTATGAGATCACCAGGTTTTCCCACAAAGACATGATATAGGAGAGTGAGGGCATGGCTGAAATTAGGTGACATTAGAAAATGAATCTGGTCATGTTCTGAAAGTGATTGCCACCAGAACTTCAGGCTTCTTGTGAATCTTGTAACGAAATTGTACAAGACGTCATTCATATCATGATTGGTGATAGACTGGGTATTCAGCCAAGTATGAAATTCTTCAAGCCTTGTCGGCCATTTCTGATAAGGAATGTCATCAATGGTGAAGAATTGTTTTGATGTAATGGACGGATGTCAAGTAGGATTGCTTGTCTGACCCATTTCTAGGTCAGAATAACTTGATTCCATATCATCATCTGATCGGTCAGCCATGAATATCGATGAAGTAACTGGTGCAATGGGAAGGGTATCGACTGTAGGAATTGAGAAGGATGAGGAGGAGGAAAGGGATACTGAGGATTCTGTTTCAGTATCAATAGAAGTTTGCTCTACTGAGAGCAGAGTCTGATTTTCTGGATTGGGAGGATCAGGTTGTTCAGGCTGTCGGATAACAGAGTCAGGTTCCTGGGTGCCTAAATCCTTTAGAAAAGATTCTAATGGATTTGATAGCATCATCTGTTCTGGGTTTTCTCTTATGATAATGGAGCTTGATTTTGTAGGTGGTACTTTTTCTTTCCCCTTTTCCTTCTGCAGGGTTTTGAGGCGATTTCGTAAGTCTACCATATCCAGCTCTCTTCTGTAAGGATCTGTTGGGATAGTGGCAAAAATGGATGTTTGCGGTGGTGGGGGTAAATGCCCGGTTTTAACAGGAGGTGCCAATGGGTCAAATGGTTTGAACCTTCCTTCCTTAAGAAGCTGGATTTGGTTTTTGAGCTTCTTTATTTCTGGCTTTGGATTTTCGAGATAATGGTACCCAAGATATTGTCCTGATTCCAAGGCATGAGGCCTTTTCTGGAAATCAGAAAGTATCTTCTTGGTACTTTCATCATACCTTCGGAGATCTTGTTGCACATTTCTGATTTTGGAGTCAATTGCCTTGAAGGCATTGTTTTGTGCTAACAAAGTCTCTGATTGCCAATTTAGAACAGCTTTAGCAGCAGAGCCATGGTTTCGTTTTTAATATTATCCATTCCATGCGCTTGACAGGTGAATCCAGTGCTGAGAAGATCTCTTCACATTATGTCTACAGAACCAGAAATCCTCGAAGCACCAGTTTCCCTTACACCTTCATCTTCGTCTTCAACACCTCCTGAGTTTTGGGTCTCTAATGCTTCTAAGATAGACTATATTTATGAAGTCTCTCTTAGTGATGAAACCAAGATTTTTGAAACCCAGCTCCCTCTCATGAACCCTTATTCTGCTTTTGCAAAACCAAACTCATTATTTTCACCCATCCGCTCCATCCGCCAGCTTATTCATCAAACCCCAAAGCAAGTAAAGGAGTACGTCTAGTCCTCCAAATTCGACCAGCATCCTATTCCTGCTACTGAAAAGGAATACTTTGTTATTCTCCAGATCCCTCCATAATTTCCCAGACAATGGGCTCAACAGGGATACACTCATGTCCATTATGGAGCTGTTCGTCTTGCTCTAACCTTTCACAGTCGAAAAGGTTTGCCGGCCGGTTGTGGCAAGAATAGCATTGTTAGACACCAGGTTTTTACAATACCAACATGCTTGCATTGGTACTATTCAAACTACTTTGAATGCAGGAACAGTCTTTGTTACTCTATACCCCAACTTCAACATCGCCCTTTCAGATCCTCAATTACTTTCTTTTATGAAAGTCCAAGTTCAACTTACTGGAGCTCCTCAAACTGCTAACTCTGTAGCTGCAACATTACATACCAGATGGTTTATCGAGTGCAGAACCATGCACTTGACCTCAACTTCAACAATGGTAATGAAGATGCCCTGTTCATCTCCATGCAAAATGACCAGGCATCTTGTATCCATGTTCCTAGACAGATCCCAAAGGATACATTGGCCAAGCTCCTTCCGGAGACTTGGATTACCAATTACGAAAAACTACATCAGCACAATAGGCCTTTCCAGTCTACGGACTCAGAGTTCGTAAGGAAAAAAGATGGAACTGTTTCCATCAAATTTGGCAAGGAAAAGGAAGAAAGTCCTCCTATCTTCCAAACCCTCTTCATGATTGAACCATGTGTTCCTCAATCCATTTCCGAGCCAGATCCAAAAAAGCATGTTCGATACTTTGATGGTGATGGACATCCTGTTCATTACTATAAAGACAATTATGGCCATTGTTTTTGGGATCCCTTTTGTCAATGTTCTCACTGTACAAATTCCCCCGACAAGGTAGATCCTTTTGCAAAATCTCCGCCTCGACGGAAAAGGCTAAAGGATAAGATGTTCCAAAGGTACTTAGACGGAGATTCATCTGTTGATACTCTTGGTGAATGCGACAAATAACAATTCATGGTTTCTTATGCACCACCTCCACCACCAGAATCTAGTACTACATCCCAAGCCTCACCAGATCCACCAAAAACACCACCACCATCTCCTCCCCAGAAAAAGCAAGTCCTCTCTCCATTCTACAAGCCAATCCTTAAGTGGGCTAAGAAGCATTCTTACCCCCTCGAAGTTCCAGAAGAAGCACCACCTACTTCCTCTATCGCTATGTTTCAGGATACTGACTTTCCTCCTCTTGTCAAGGAGGGTTCTAAGCTTTCGTTCCTTGCTGCAGAAGAGTTTATTGATCCTCATGGCAGATACCACCATGTTCCTAAAATTCCTACTCCCACTAATGTGGATGAACATGGAAGACAGAAAAAAACCTCTGCTGCTGAAGCTGTTCTAAATTGGTAATCAGAGACTTTGTTAGCACAAAACAATGCCTTCAAGGCAATTGACTCCAAAATTGGAAATGTGCAACAAGATCTCCGAAGGTATGATGAAAGTACCAAGAAGATACTTTCCGATTTCCAGAAAAAGGCTTCACGCCTTGGAATCAGGACAACATCTTGGGTACCATTATCTCGAAAATCCCTCTTCTTCTCCGGCCTGGTAGGATCCTTCAAGAAATGCAGCTTGGGTAGGTTAGAGACGTTTCCATCCTGGCATCTCTGAGTGTCTCTAGGCTCTGAACTAAAGAGCTGAGTGGTTTCCTGTTAAAGGCTGTCCCTGAAGGGCTTGAATGGGATTGTTCGCCCACTGTGGGATGCATACCTGCAGGAAATTTACTCTCATTCCCTGGTTCTAAGTCTAGGTCCATTCATGGTATCAGAGCAAGAGGCTTATCTATCGTTCATCAGATTATGTATGAGTAAACCTAAAAACAGCTTGTGCTACCTAAAAGCAACATATATTCATGTGAAGAGACTGTTAGCATTACGGTGGAGTTGTAGTGAGGGGTTCGCTAACTTCGGACCTATGGGTTGTGAGTGATATGAAATAGCTATGGCTCAAAGGGAACATATTATAATGAGTGTAGACCTCCTACGATAACACGAAGAGAGCATCGCTATCATTGGTCGCCCCTCCACACTTTTTACTCATCCAACAAAAAAGTCATTATTGACGAACAACGGGTAGTCTCCCCACATATTACATGTCACCGAGGAAAAATATTTTTCAGACAAAGGGGTGCACTAAGCCCGAGAAACCTCAGGCATGGAAGTAGAATAAAACAGTCAAAAGATGTCTTTTGGAATCAAATTTCTCTTCACTTCACCTTATTTTAATTTCCCAATGTTTTTCCTCGCGAAAGGAAATCGTTTTGAGTTGAAGTGTAATTAGAACTCCAAGCAGCGACGGACTGCTATTGAAATAAATTCAATTGTTTTTCTAGACTAGCAAGCTTCCTTTTTTGCAGACTCTCGTCCCTCTCGCTCTCTGAGATGACTTGACTGATAAACCAACGATCATCAACAAATAACTATACTTCTTGCAACAAAAACATCGTATATCTAGGCGTGGCCCTTTATTTGTGAAGTCTTACTAGTCTTTTTCGAAGCAAAGACCGAGATGTAAGTCAACAACGCCAAAAATTCTAGAATGCAGGTGGTGCGCTCAGTTCCCTTGACCTCGGTGCTATTGAGGGGTATAGAATCGGACATGCAACTTCTAGAGGTGGAAGTGATCCGGACTTAACTCCATTCCCCCTCAATCTCTGCTGTCAGAAAATGGCCAAGCAGTACATATAGAATCACACAATACTTCATGTGTAAGTGACCATGTCAAACTTATAACGGTAGCTAGGAGAACGAGCAAAATTAAAAAGAGTACGACACAAAATAAGGAGTGTCAAAGTCTGCACCGTGACCTTTAATTTGTTGTGAGACATAGCATTAGGTAAGAAGCTGAAGGGCACACTGCTGGCTTACTGTTCGTGAATAGGTCATGTGCGCTAGTTGTGCCCATGATTTTGTCCAACATGCGGCCATGCGTTGGCCGTGACCCAAGCCCTGTCCCAGTGAGTGAGCCTGCGACCAGGCACATGTTCCAGGCACAAGGAAGGCCTCAGAAAAAATAATGCTAAATTAAAGGGGTTAAGTGGTATAAGTGAGACCAGGAGAAACCGTGTTTTTTTTTTTTTTTGAAGACTCAGGAACCGTCGTACAGCCGACAACGTAAACCTAGGGCGATGCTAGCGCAAGGATCCACCTCCCATGGCGCCGCACTTAAGTCGCGCAATGCACACGTGTTGACTCGAACCTCCCCTACCGCAATTAGAGGGGGAAAGACCCAAACCAACTTGCCCACAGCGGGTGGGAGATAGCGTTGATATAGGTGCAAACTGATTATATTGAATAATGCTGTGCAATGTTCCTATTGGTTAGTAAATGAATATGAGAAGAGAAATAGAGAATAGTGCACTTAGAGTTTATAGTGGTTCAGTTTGGTATAAACCTACGTTCACTTTTTCACACTAATAGCCACTGACTAGATTCTGTTAGAAATCTTCTTGAAGTTACACTAGAAGGTGCATTTCGTGCTTCTTCTTCTTTTTTTTTTTTTGGGTAATGCCGATGTTGTTTTGAGCTATATTCTATTTCTGTTTTTACGTAGAAATGGTTATCATTAATATGTAAGCCATCATCAACGAGGGAGTGAGAGATGCGAAACAAACAAAGCATGAAATGCATGAAATGCACAATGAAGACCTATTTCTATGTTTTTTTTTTTTTTTCTTTCTTTCTTTCTTTCTGGAAATGCTGATGTTATCTCGAGCTGTATTTCGTCTATGTTTTTACGAAGAAATCGCAAACATAATTGTGTAAACCAACATCGAGAGAAATTCTCCGAAGGGTCGTACAAGATCCGTCAAGGACGGGAGATGTGATGGGAGAGAGTGACACAAAAGTTCATATTGCACTTGAAATGATGGTGATTTTGGAGAAGATTCCTCCTATTGGCGAAACACGGCATAGAAGAGGATTGGACAAATTCCTCATGTACATGTAGCATAAAACACAAGTCCAAAGCTATTAGAAGATTGGTCGATTGGTACATATGACTTGGCTTATTATTTTATACGTAGGCCGTTACCTTTGCTTCTTTTTTGTTCGATTTTTGGGTCCTCTGACATCAAAATTTGTTTTGCATCTCTCGCTCCCTCGTTTTCATTGATCGATTCGTAATAATGTAGCTTTATTACATACAGGGAAAACATTATTTTACATATGAATTTGAAATTGCTCAATAAATTCTATAAATATAAGCACACACTTGATAACCGCCGTGAACCTTGCTAATCCTGCTGTTGAGTTGTTCGATGTGGTAGTCAAGCATTTCCAAAAGACTTTTCCTATGCTGGCGCTCACGAGGAAAGTTTGATCTGCCTTAATTGATCCCAATTTTTATTTGGTTATTCCACAATGACTTGACTGGATTCTCTTCTCGATGTACATAGTACACTAATCTCGTTTGGATTGTTGATCATGCATGCTTCTGGACTAGAATGCCTAAAGATAGACGATATGTAGGTGATAAGTTCAGTCGGATAAATCCGACAAGGAATTCATTGAAGAGACCTCTACTTAAAAGTAATCCTATTAGAAGAGGCAATATTAAAAACCACTAAGTTTATAGACCAATGAGAGTAGTTTGACCAAAGTAATCACTTGTCATGTCATGTAGCCACAAGTTCTAATGTGAGAAGATAAAATTACTAGAGAAATTAATGAGGAATGATAAATAACACTAGGGTTTTATGTAGTTTGGTTTGAGTGTTGCTACTTATTCTAAGGGGAAAGCCTATATTTAATAAATCTATTATGAATCCGGTGAATACAAAGTTTACATCGAGTGTTTTTCAATATTAAATTACACTGAAGATAAAATTCACAAGTTTTACCTCATAATATCGCATTCTCAATACAGACTACACTAGATAATTCATTCACAATTTTTCTCTCTCGTCAAACTCTCGACATCTAATCATTCTACTTCTCTTCTTATTTTTTCTTTTTTTGTTCCTTTTTACCCTTTTTTTTTTAACTTTTACATGGTATATACTTCTCTTAAAGTCCAAAAGCAATACTTAGCTTCATCGAAGTTTTTGTATGCTTAACATAATCCGTTGCATTTAGACATTGGACTTTTATGAGGGAATTGAAAGGTAAATTGTGAAATTAAGGGAGAAGAAAGTGGACTTTTGTCATGGTCGCCGGAATTCTAGTAGTTTTCTTTAATACTAAAAGTTCTATATGGTTTTTCCATCGAAATGATCTAGTCTACATAAAATAATTCAATCTTCCTCCCCTCTCGTTCATATTATACTAATGGACTTATCAATTAACCGTCATCGACTATGAAATGTATACTTATTGATCCACACAACTCATGTAGTGAAACAATGTGAAAATTGATGAACCTTGCCATTCAAATTTAACACGAGAAGAGGGAATCTTTAAAGAAATTGTTGAAAAATGATCAAGAATATTAGAAATTTACATAATTCGGTCTTAGTGTCAATACTATTCAATAGAAAAAGATAACCTTTAAGAAATCTAATACAAACCTGAAAAATACAAAGCTTATTATCGCTTGAGTATTTTTCAATCCTAAATTATATAGAAGAAAATCACGAGTGTTATCTCATATTTAGTTCCAACACGCCTGCAATAGGGAATTCCTGCGTGATTTTTCCCTTTTAATGTGGACGTAGAAAACTTTTTGACATCTAGTTATTCTACTTCTCTTCCTCTTTTGGCCTTTTATCTTTTTGTTGAGCACCCCAGCGAAGGATTCATAATTATCCTTGAGACACGTATCAGTCTGCAGTAGATGGCGGAAAAGGCAGAAAGAGATAGAGAAGCTATTGATCACTTTCTCTAAAAGTCTAAAAGCAATGCTTAGCTTTCTCACATTTTCTCCCATCTTTTTCGGAAAAATCTGATGTTGACCCATCATAGCCTTTTCACCTGCACCATCGTCTTCTGGAAATGACTGCCAATTTCTTATTGCTTTCTTTCTCTTAACGTAACAAACATCTTTGCTTTAGTGCCATGGACGCGCAATTCTTTTCTCTGTTCATGCTACTGAACTCTTATATACCTGTATTACGTTTTTCTTTTGGGCAATATACCCCGGTTCAATAAATGAGGACAGGTGAAAAGGAAAATTGTTCGTGATCGGATTTCTTAGTTCGGCTAAAGGAGCAAATATGAATTCCTCCTGCTACATACATCGTGCCATGTTCTTATAGGGAAAATAAGACGATAATACTTCTCGCAAGGGGAGCAGATTCCACGAAAGCTGACCTCCCTAAAGAAAGTACAAGATTTTTCATACTGAAGTAATCTTGAATGAATCAATGTGGCGGGAGCCCTCTCTGTACCGAATATACTTACGAGTATACATGCTCTATCATGTTAACACCAAGGAGCAAAGCTAGTAACCGTATCTAAGTTTGAAAATCTGACCATGATTCCATGCAAGTAAACAATTCAGTAGTTTTAGTAGTTCTTTCTTTAATTATTCAAAGCACCTGTTGGTTTTTGCATAAACAATAATATGATCTATCTTAAATTAATTCGGTCTTCCTTCCCTCTGTGCTGATTGAGTGAATTGACTTATAAATCCACAATCATCGGCTAAAAAAAATATTACTTACTGATCCACACAACTTACATCACAGCTTTTTTTGTTAATTTAATTTACGAAGACTTATATGTCATTTTGGTGCAACGACTGGGATGTAACAATGGTAAAAAAGTGGGCAAAACTAAACTAATATATCTACGCCCAAAAAACAAAAAAGCACTATTGCTTGATGAAATTCCAGAAATGCAACAAGAAAATCCTATTCAAGTCAAGAAGGGTTACTCCAATGAAGTCAAATATTGTATTTTAGAGAAGATTCTATCCACTCGGAAAAACACGGCAAGTAAAGGATTCGACGGATTCCCTTACCTTTGCCACTTGACGTCAATGGAGGAAAGTTATGGTATTTTCATTTTATTATATATCAACAAGATGCCCGTGCATTGCACAGGTCGAACACTATATGTTTTATATTTTCCTAAAAGTTGGTTGCCAATCGAACATTAATTGTTATTTCAAGTTAATTATTGGATACACTTAATATTGACCGATATTTGTCTTCATCGCTTTAGAAAATGTGCTTTATTTTTCCTTCAATAAATCTGAACAAATACCAATTTCCTTGATATTTCTTGGCAAAACAACATTTGTGATGAAAATTGACGTTATAGTTATTTATTGTATCTTTCTTGAAGAAGCAATTCCTCGGCACTGATAACTTTTTTCATTGATTTGTTAAATATACATTTATTATCATTTTATGATATTCATTTATTTGTATATGTTCTACCATTTTGTTGATGATGGGTTACATTCTTATCCATACTTTAGGGAAGGCTTAGTACATATTTAAATCATTATTTGTTATCTGGGGGCTGTCATGTTATACATTTTTCTTTATCGATTTTCTCTTTGTCAAATATAAACTACCATGTTATAATATATATTCCTACATTGATTAGCTATTTGCAAGCATCTTATATTTTAGACACATTTAAATCACTTATTTGTTAAATATGCTCTTTCGTATTATATAAGCTCTTTATCAATTTGTTAGTATCAATTTTCTACGCAATTCGACAAAGTATATGTCGTAATGGGTATTCATATAACCTTTTAGTCATAACAATAAAATTATCGCTCATTATATGCCATCCTTATTGTTGAAATATACGCAATCATGTAATAAAACCTCATAAACATATACCTTTTTTCCCTTCAATGATTTTATCATATCAATTCATTTGTAAGGCATGTTATATGAATTGTCTATGACGGTGGATACTTATTTTGTTGATTTTAATAATGTTATTTATTTGTCAAAATGAATCTAATATGAGATTTAACTTTTAATATTTTATATTTCCTAATGCAAGCATTATTTATTTGTCAAGTATGAGCCCAGTATGAGATTGATCATATGTTTATAATCAAATATGAGATAGATATCTCAATATTGTTAAACTCTTTTCAACCTAATCATAAGCAAGCATTCTTAAAAGACACTACTATTTTCACACCATGAATAGCTGGAAATGCATGCATACCAGCACTTCATATTTAAATTTTCATGATACGCTCAACGTCACTCTCCTCGAAGCAGCCACTACCATTTACTTGCATCTGAAGCAGCTCCATGGACCCAAAAAGTAGCCCACATCACCATTGGATTTCCTTTCCTTGGTCAAGCGAGAGTTACAATTGCGATCCAATAAGCTAAATCTTAATCGGGTTCAAAACCTCAATTTCCTCCATCTATGAGTTCTCAAAATCACTCCTCAAAACCATGACTGTTGGCAGATTGTCCTCGTGTCAAGAGCGGTCAAACAAAAAAGCCCTCTTGCAAAATGTTATAAAGATATGAGAATGGTTCCTTAAATACTGAAGAACATATCTCTAAGTGGCACTTACAAGCTATAGAAACTAGTCATCATGAGATATCCTCATGTGGGTTTTATATCTGGTGAACTAAGATAGTGAAGATCTATAGATGAGAACATTAAATCTAAACATCATAACCGGTTCGCACCGAAAGTCATTTTGAGGATGAGGGAAAGAGAGAGATTTTGATAAAAAATAATAATAACAAAAAAATAGTGGAGAAGCAAACTATTATCACTATGAAAAGGTCATAAGAAATTATAAACATTTCAATCGCTAAAGCTGTGTTTTTCAAATTAGGTATGGATTAAAGAGAGCCTTTTTAAAAATATAATAAATAGGTTTTTTCGAATAGAATTTATACATAAATATATTTTTGAAGATTTATTACCAATATTTGAAATAATTCTATTGTTTCTTGTACATAGATTAGAGCACAGGAGGTCCTCCACGGATGAGTCACGGCTGTCCTTGAGGAACCTCTTGGATCGGTCCTCTTTTGGGCCGTGACACTAGCCTTTTAGCTATTGAAATACACTTGTGATGAGTGTTAGGTGAAGTCTAGCACTAGAGAATTGTCGTGGTGTATGAAAGTTGACCTAGCACTCATTGATCTATATTTTCCAAGTGGAAGATGTGTTTAACTAGATATATCAATGAGTTTGACTTGGATTCTCTCTTCAGAAATTTCTCTTGATTAAGATTGAATTTCGGTTGCACTTCTCAACATTAATCTTATAAAAAGAAGTTCGACGATTCAATAATGAATGCCCCAAAATTACATTAGGAAACTTGAATGTAAGCGAGCTAAGTTGAGCACGGGAATGGTTTCAAATTACTGGATCTCCCCATTTGAATTTTGTGCCCCAAAGGCAATCACATCATACATAACATATGCATATGCCACGACAAAAATATTGAATGGACTATACCCATGCATATCAAATTCATCTAGACCGTTGGTTCTACGAGCATCACAATAAACCTCAAAACTAACAATGTAATGTCATTGATTCATGATTTGTAGTCCATGTAATAACCTTTTACTTACAATGAAACCGTCTTTACAATGACACCATCTCATTTGTATTTAAGAAGAGGGAAAATCACCATAAGTATCGATCAAGTATTAGATAATTGTCCAAATTTCCTGACACCACATTGGAAAGAGCACAAAGATACCAATTGCAAATAAGAAAAGAGAAACGTCATAAGAAGTATCAATCAAGTTTTCTGAAATGAGAGGACGAGATAACAGTTAGGAATAAAATAGATCAACTGTTGCAATGGTTGGCCGAGAGAAACCTCAACGCACCATGCCACCAGGAATTGATGGAGGAACCGTTACTCCGACTAGCCGACTCATTTGCTTAGCGTTGGTGGCCCATACTACGCATTGCCTCGCATACGTAAACATGTAACCTATAACTCACACCCACTGCACGCATTCAATTATGATTTCATTTGTTTTGCGAAAAAAAAAATGATTGGAAAATATTTTCTTAAAAACAATTATCTATAATGCTTAATGTTAATAAAAATTGTTATTATCATCAACAATTATTTATACCTATATATTTTTTAAATTAATAAAATACTATTTTTTATTTATTCATTTTTGTAAGTGATATAATCAATCATTTTTACAAAAATATATTCTAAATCAATTATTTTCTTTGAAACAAATGATGCTATTTTCATGAACAACCGCGATTCCCCTTAAATTGTTTTTGCCGATGTATTGAGAACTTACCGATAGAGGGATCCAACCCATGATTTTTGAGCTTTCGATACTCTTTGGCAAATTGCGCATAATTCGCACCAACAGTGCAAACAACAGTCTCCGCACTTGCTGCCGAGGATCGAGTGGGGGCCTCGGAGCTTGGTCCGGTAAATGCAAGTACACCAGTATGAGCAGCCGAAACAGTGGCATATCATGAAGCACTTAAGCCCAGCGAGACACAAGTTGCAAGATTTGCTAGCCACAGTTAAAATTAGCACGAGAAATTAAGCCCTCAATCACATAGTTTAATAAAGACAAATTTTTTTGTCAAGGTTTTTACTTACAAGTGCCTTCTCCAGTCTGGGAAACCTATATGAAAAAGACTTACGATGTATTGCTGCGAACAAGATGCACCGGGCTCCTACAAATGACAGGCCAACGTACACCTGCTGAGTGTATGCCACGGGAGGCGGGACAGCGACCAGTGCCAGATGCGATCTCGTGCCGTCATTGGGGTTCGGGGGACTCATGTTGGAGCTAAAGTTTCCGTCACCAAAAGGCCAAGAAAAAAAAAAGATGGAGCTTCGTCAACAGGAGGCAGGCATTGCCAGCATATAGCTCCAAATGGAAACTGCCGCCTTATTTGTCATACATATCCGGACACTTCGAAGGAGTATGTTTTTCCTCTCATTTTCCTTTTCTGCCGATTGATTTGGCTTCTGGCACGTGGATGGTCTCTCATGATAGGCTTTTACATTTCCGAATGGATAAATTAGAGGGAAAGTACCAAAAAATACCAACTTAGTTCTAAATATTTTAAGCTGGTCAATTTAATTTTAAACATTTTTACATTTTGCCAATTTAGTCAATTAGGCCAATTTTGACTAGAAAATGATGACATAGGCTCCAATATTTCTATATGGTAGTCAATTTTTTTTTTCTTTTCTTTTCTCTTTTCATTTTGGCCAGCAAGGGTCGCTAGCCACCGGACAAGGGCCAACAAGCCCTCACTGGCTGTTGGTGAAGGCCTTCGCAACCACTGTCGAAAAGGCCTTGCCTAAGGCCATCACGGCCTTGTTGGCCGTGGGTGAGGAAACAAAGGCCCTTGCCTAGATCTGGCAAGGGCTTACTAGCCCTCATTCAATGCCCAGCGAATATGTTTTTCCATCCTCATTTTCCTATTTTGCCGACTACTTTAATTTTTGGCATGTCAATGGACTCGATGATGAGCTTATACATTTCCAAATAGATAAATTAATTACAACTCAGGTCGTACGTTCCATAGCAGGAGTGACACTTAGATAATGCCTAGAGAATACAGTTGCTCTAGTAACCCTCCTTACCCTTGTTATATATATATATATATATATATATATATATATATATATATAGACACACATGTATACACATCTCTTTCTGTCAGATTCAATAGTTTGCTTTTCTTGGTTGTCTCACGGGATTATCGGTCAACGCAAAAGCCAGAGAATAACGGCTCTTTTTTGGTCATCAATGTATGACCATTATGGTCTACATAATATGAGAAGCCAACCGATGATGCAATTATCATCGTGATTCGTGAACCGCGACCTGAATAAGTTAGCCTTCTCGAATCTACCTTGTAATCCGCTGTAAGGACCATTCCCTTCAATTTCAAGGTTGTTGTGATATAACTTGAGATAGCGTAGCTTACTTATATTACAATGGAGTACGAAAGTCCGACTTCCAGTTCTGGAAATAAAAACAAAGCCCCGAAACTAAAATAAAAGCCACACAAAGTACTCTCAATCGCTTGACCGGGTCGGCTAGGTTTTCCAACGCTTTTGAAGGCGAAGGTTGGCCCGAGAGATCCGTCAACGAATCATGCCTCTGGGAACTGACGGAGGGTCCTTGCTTCGCTCCTGGTTAGCAACCCATCCTACGCATCACAATACTGTTGCGTAAGAAAACATCTAACCGATCACATTCATATCATATACGTACATAAGTATCTTCGAGTAAGGCTAGGTGTATTAAGATTTGTCTATGAAATTCATAAAATAAACATCTGACCGGTCCTGAGCGTCTCGTATTCAACATTCGCCAACAATATGGTATTTTATGTAATTTGAGCTCCCAAAATGCATGTTAGAATCTCGAAGCATCTGTCTTTACTTAGGCCTCAAATTGCAACCGAGTAGAATCTATTGGTATCAAAAGTGAAATTGGACTTGCCCGAATCTTCCTAAAACATAGGGCTTTGGGAATTTAAATAACCTTGTCACAAGAGACTTTATACATGGGACATTTTCTTTCTTTTTTTTTTTTAAAGAAAGCCTACCTTCATCCAACGGATCTTTTTAACATCAAATGAATTGATGCTATATTAAAAAATAAAATTAAAAAAAAAAAGAAAAAAAGAAAGAAGATAAGTGTATTGAAAATCTTAAAACTTGTTATAAAAGCATAATTGAGCGTTAAAACTTTTAAAAGTGAAATTACGTCTTGAAAATTATCACGAAAGTGCACTTAAGTCCTAAGTATTTCGAATAGAGCAATTAAGTCTTAAAATTTATCAAATTAGTTCAATCATGTCATTTCATTGATTACGCTTTTAGAAAATTTTAGAATTCGATTGCATTTTCATGACAAATATTAGGACTTGATTATTTTATTTTTAAATTTAAGAATTAAATATTTGCACGATAAGACTTACCAAAAAAATATATTTTCACGATAAGTTTTAGAATTTGATCACACTTTTTGAAAGTTTTAGGACTAAATTATATTTTCGCGATAAGTTTTAGAATTTCCAGTATACTTATAAAAAAAATGATAACTTCAGCCCTTAAATTTTAGGAATTTGTTATTTCAACGATCTTCTTATGCGGGTATCCAAAATACAAATTGGATTGATGTTCAATATAGTGGATAGAGTCATTTTTTTATCGGACTAGGTCAATTTACTTTTTCTTTTATCTGTTGATTTGTAAGTTTAAGAATAGATTTGATAGGAATAATGGAGTATTTGGCAATTCAAGAGACAATATTCTAATTGTCCATAAACAAGTGCGCTGCCTTATTTTATTACTATAATTACTAAGACTCATTATTATGATAACTTATCCACAATGATAGCTTATCATGATAAAAACTATAGAGTTTGTTCCTTTCTTTTTAAAATTAAAAATAGCACGATCAAATTTAGCGATGGAGTTTAATAAGTTTGAATTTCTATTGGATTTGAACCATTTAGTCCTCGCCATATGAAAGCAATACTCTAACCACTAAGGCAAGTTAGATTATCTGTCTTCACAACAAGAAACACAAAAGAACTCTCCATATTGTGAATTATAAGTCCAATATTACTTCAAAGTAATACCAATCAAACGGAGGGACAATCAGTTGCGTCCTTCGTTAGCACAGAAACATGCAGAACCAAACGGACCACATCCTATAAGGGTTATTGTGTTTTCTTATGCCGAGTTCTTTGGTGGCTTATAGTCGCTCAGATGAGTTTCAATCTAGTTTTGATGCTCTTTTTTGTTCTTTTTGAGTATTGACAGGAAGTCAGGAACGAAGAATTACTCGGACGAAGAACATAAGGGTAATGAACTTACCAAAAGAGGGATCGAACCCGCGGTTCTTAAGCTCCCGATACTCTTGGCAAAGCGCGCATGGCTGGCACAAAAGGTGCGCCAAACAATCTTGGCACTGGTTGCCACGGATCGAGTATAAGCCGCGGAGCTTGGTCCGGTAGGTGCATGTGTAGCAGAACGAACAAATACATAAATTGCAAACCATGCAGCACAAAGCCGCAGCACGAATACAAGCTGCCAGTTCATTAGCCAAGGTCAAATTGTTAGTAGGAGGAAATCGAACCTTAATCATAGTTGTTCGGTAAGACAAGGATTCGTTGAGGTTTTCCGCTTACCGATGTTTCCTCTGTCTATGATCTCAGCGTTCTGGCCGAACGTGATGCACGGGCAGACACAGGTGATAAAGCCTTCGTTGGAAACAAAAATGGAAGATGATCAATACGTTAAGAGTTATGAAGAATTTATTATATATATCTCTAACAAAGAACGTCATCGGCATGACATACCTCAATGCACGATTGACAAAAGCAAGATCGAATTCTGCGGAATTTTTGTTTGGAGAAAAAGACTTACAATTCTGTATATCGCTGAAGCAATCACAAAGACTGGTGGTCCATTTCCCCACGTTGGCATTGGGAACGTTGTGATCAGGTACCCCCGCGTCGAGGCGTGGAGGAACGGTATGGCTGACGTGTGCCGTGGCGGGGGTCGCTTGCACCACTCCCGCGATCGCTTGTGCCACCTCGTCCATCACCTCTCTCTAGATCTCACTCCTCTTCTACGCAACTAGAGAATCTAAAGTCAAGAACTTAATTGCACTAATTAACCAATTAATGTCGTTTCAATACATAATCTTGTTCATTTAAAAAAAATTCTGAATTAATTTTATGCTTGTCCACTAATATGTGAGGTGATTTTACAAATGTGCAATCATTAAAATAATAATTAACAGCTAAAAAAAGGATTAAATAAATTACATGTGAGAGCAAATATTTAATATTATCAAATAAGGAGCATTCCATTGCTAACTAAGCCAAAGCAAACCATCAACATATAGAAAGTGCGCAATTAAGGGGCATTTGTTTTTAAGGACTTGGTCAATCTTGAGCATAATTTTAAATTGAAATGCTCACTTTTTAGGAAAAAATAGCCCAAAAGATTAATTTTATCCTTTTGAGGGAATTTTTATTTTTTCTGATTTTCTGAATTTTTATCAAAAGAATGAATTTTCAAAATTTCCAAAAAATTCTGGATTTTATAATTTTATTTTTTTTAGAATTTTGAATTTTTTTTAATATTTTCTGAAAGTTTCTGAATTTTCGGAAATTTTTTGGATTTTTATATTATATTTTTGAAAATTTTGAATTTTGAATTTTTAAATATATTTTAATATTTAATATTATTATATTATTACATACGGAGAAACGGTTCGGACCGGATAATCCGATCCGGCCCATTGACCCGATCCGACGACCCGGGACTCTACCCAATTAAAAAACTATTAATATTAATATTTTAATCAATTCTTTTTCTTTTATTTTTTTCTTCCCCTTTGATCTTCTTCTTTACGTGCCTTCTTCCCCAACGGTTTCCTCCCCACGCCCGAAGCTTGCTTCCCACCGGAACAACACCTTCACCGACGCGGCTATCCTTGCTCGCCGTTGACCGTACAACCGCCGGCCAGAAACTCCGGCAAGCACTAATCCATTTACCGGAACCAAGAAAAACCGTCGCCAACTCGACGGTACCCGACCATTTTGCGACAATCACGTAGAAACACAGCGAAAACATAAAAAGCTGAAATGATTCCACGAGTATATAAACGAATACGAAACGATCTCGAGTTGAAAGTAGGGACTGTTCTCCGGTTTTCTCTAGGGCATTTGGTCAAACGCGTGGTACGCAGTGGCTGCAAGGGAGATATTGAACATCTTTTGCGCTCAGATCCGGACATCGACCCAACAGAAGCCATCAGACAAGCCAAAACAACCACATCAGCTCTCCCAAACTTAGCACGCCTATGGACCCCAAAAAAAGGAAAAAAAAAAAAACGAGTTGTTTCACAGTTCTGCCAAAACAGGACAAGACAATGGTTTGCGGAGTGAGTGTCCAGTTCCAGGGCCCTACCCTCTTCGAGGGCGGTGAACAATGGGCGAGCTCGATAGATTGGGTTACGTCC
Organism: Eucalyptus camaldulensis; assembly: GCA_019915185.1. Taxonomy (NCBI): domain Eukaryota; kingdom Viridiplantae; phylum Streptophyta; class Magnoliopsida; order Myrtales; family Myrtaceae; genus Eucalyptus; species Eucalyptus camaldulensis. The sequence goes on from JAHSVA010000005.1 coordinate 22,034,342, forward strand.
GGTTGCCCCACACTCCTCCGAACCGGGATCCTCGGGAAATCAACGCAACTCGCAGCAAATCAAAATAAAACTCAGAGAAACCTACGTAGGGAGAGTCACGCGTCGTCGAGGGTCGACGGTCGAGGTCCGAGCGCGACGATCGATCGGAGCTCGAGGCTAGCGCACGTTTGTCTCTTATCTCTCGCTCCACGATTCTTGCTTTGCGATCTGCTTCCAGCCAAGAAAAAGGAGGTACCCCTCCCTGCGTGTGGAGAGGCTGCAGAGAACACCCCCCAAAACTTTTTCTCAACCAAAACTTGCAGAAAAAAACCGGAACCCCCTCTCTCACACTCTCTCTCTCCCTAAACCGAGGGATCTCTCTCTCGGTTGCTCTCCCTCAGCCAAAGAAAGAAGAAGCCATCTCAACAGCTTGCTCCCCTTGGCTCTATGAGAGCGAGTTCTCCCTCCATGATTGAAGAGGAAAAATAGAATAGCTGGGTGTGTTCATGTACTGGTTTACTTTGAGTCTTTTGAGTATGTGGTTAGAGAGAATATGTTGTAATAATTGTGTTAAGAGTGATTATCTTTGAGTGATTTATTTGTAATGCAGTCTAGTATAACGCGTCTTTGAGTCGTCTATTACAATTCCCTTATGTAGCCACCGCAACGCTTTCGTATATCTTATAAGTTGCACACTCTACAATTAGTATTAGAGAGTAAATGGTTGCATACCCTACAATCATAGGAGCATGGGTGTGTAAAATGGATCTCGAGAATGTTAGTTAGATTACTGGTTCCTAAAAATAAAATCAATATCCAAACGATTTAATTTTGATTTCAAAGGAGAATTGAACCAGACCAATTATATACATTTTATTTCTTAAAAAAATAAAAGTAACTATTTTTTAAAATTATTTCTTCGTAACATATAGAATGAAATAGTGTAAAAAAAGTGACCGGTTTCATTCGGCCGAATAGGAATTGAACCGGATTGAGAACTATTCAATTCTATTCGGGGGTCTAGCTCTCATTCATTGGCAGTTCAGGTTTTAACCACGCTATGGGACATAGGATAACTCTAGCTCGGCTCTCACAAGGGGTTTTCATCCGATGCATGGACTCCTCTTGCCCCGTACCACCATCCTTAAGTCATGAAACATTCGGTCATCGATGTGGAACTCCTATCAGGGGTCGCTAGCGCCAGTCGCTCGTTCTCATTGTTTTGACAATAAAAAAAAGAAAAAAAATGCCAGTACATATATAAGGCAATTTCTATTTATTTTACCACCGAAACAAAGAAAATCTCTATTTATTTTTCCATTCGGTGTGGCCTTGTCAGGTGCTTTTCCCTTTACCCATGAGGGGTGGTACGAAAGAATCATTCCAATTGTATGAAAAGATTGAACAGATGTGGGGCCCATGGAGGGGACTGGAGCCACGTGGCGGGCCCCACCCACTCGTCCCGGTTCACATTAGATGATCGTGATGGTTCACCCTCCCTTCGGTAATCATGACTTCGTCTTGTCCCACGATGTTTGATTGAACTGGTGATTTGGTGGGCCCCACGCGTATGGGGCATCGGTGGTTCTAGACGGGCCACAAGACAACGAGCTCCTCCTTTTTAATAGGGTGCGAAGAACCGAACTGAAAACCGAACCGAATCGAACCGAAACGAAAATATTTGATTTTTTCGATTCGGTTCAGTTCTCGTTAAAAGTCAATATTTTTTTATTGATTTAGTTTTTATCGGTTAACCGAACTGAACCGAATCGAACCACAAACCGATAAAAATCAAATCATTAACAATTCGGTTCTTTTTCTGAGCCCAAATCAGTGAAAGTTGCATGGAGATGTTGTCTTTTGCTCCTTCGAACGTGGGGAGGGAGACTAGTTGCAGAGAGCCGGTCCATTTCAGCAGAGACTCGTTTGCTCTGTTTTTTCGGTCGTGAAACAGAGCAATGCGAGAGAGGGAGAATGTGATGCTAGGGACCAAAGCTTATGAGAGCAAGTAGAGCAAGTAGATCCCTGTGATCTGGCAATTGAATTATCTGAAAAAAGCAGAGAGTTGGAGAGAGAATATTTGCTTTGCAATATTGCTTCTGGGTCTAGCAAAGCAGAAGGGAAAAAGAAGGAAGACTCTGTCAGTGAACCGCTCGCTCAAAGGTCACTCCTCTTCATCTGCCGAGTTCCAAAAAGTTTCTTCACCACCAATCAACGCCAAAATCTACTTATCACCATCTCTGACTACCAACTTTCATTGTCGCATCCCATAATTGAACACCGCGAGATTGGCCATAACAGGATGGGGGAAAATAGAGCATTAGTTTTTAGAGTTACAGAGGGTTCATTGAAAGATCTTTCTCATCGATTGCTCTCATTCTCATGTTTTCTATGTCAATTCAATCAGCATAGCCGCCATCGTCTTGATGCATTGCAGAGAGACCCACAAAAAAAAACAACATGGAAAAGAAGGGCCTGATCACGAATCCAATAGCTGAGCAAAATAAGACAAGTACTTATCGATGAAGATGGACAGACAAATTCTCAAAGAAAAAAGGAAGCTTTTTGGCTGCCGCTGCCCTCAAACGAAGACGAAAAAAGAAAAAAGAAAAAAGAAAAGAAACCGAAAACCAAAAACTGAAAAACCAAACCGAATCGAACCGAAATTTCGGTTCGGTTTGTATTCGGTTCGGTTTGGTTTTTCGAAAAAATCGAACTGTACCGAACCGTTGACATCCCTACTTTTTTGTACTCTTCCTTTTTGTTGGGAATAAGTGGTGGGGCCGACGATGAAGAGACAAAATGCGTGGGAGAGAAGGAGGAGGACGGAAGAGGCTAGCAGTCCGAGCCATAGACAAAGTGGGGAAAATGAACTAGGTCCAAACCGGAAAGAGGAAGAAGGGAAGAGAAAGAAAGTCAGACTAGCCTACCCTTGGCTTGGTCTCGCTTTTTTTAATTTTTGATTTTTTTATTGAATTTTCATTTGATTTTTTAAAATTTTTTAATAATTAGTGATAGTAACGTAAATGCTCCTAATGTCTACGTGTAATGCATTTAATGAAAACATACGTGATGAAATTATTCATTATACTTTTCTTTTAATTAACTAATTTTTTTAATAATAATTTTTTTAATTTAATTTAAAAAAATTCTTTTTTAATTAATACTAGTAATGCTAATGCTCCTAAAGTCTATATGTAATTTAATTTAGTGAAAATTAATTTTTTTATGAGTTAAAAATTAATCCCTAATTTTTTATATGATAAAGCCATTAATAAAATGACCAAATTTAGGTATCAACAAAAGTATAAATGATACGGGGAATGTGCTGCTCTTAGACAGGTTTGAGGACACAATGTTGGAATTTAATCGACGATGTTGGATGGTGGAAATGATACCATGAAGGCACTGCTCCTTGATGGATCTGATGACACATGTCAGCATTTAGGACAACACTGGAATATAATTAACACGCTATCTAGAATATAGACACTCTTCATAATTGAATCAATGATGAGAATCCAAAACTATAACTAAACTAGGCTAGACTAAGATAACTAAAGATAAGATAAAGGATTTTGATGTGTTGTTTGGGAGGGTCTCTTCTTCGGATTGTTTGTGGTATTTATAGGACAATCTGGTACCCATCGGTCAATTGATTCTTCCTTGAAAGTCACTCCTAATTTCTCCCATGTTCTTTGCTTAACCGCTTTATCCACATCTTTGTTTCCTAACTTGTTGACGATGTTCGCACGACTTGTTTAGCAAGTAATTACCCCACTTTTGATATCGTGCGCTGTTTTGAGCACCAATTGTTCTCGCTTAAATCTTTACGCCAATTCTATTTGAAATTTACGTCCATAGTAGTATCTCTTGGACTGGACACGTGACAATCATTGTCCTGCCATTGAATCACACATCTCTACTTGTAGCCCATCGACATCTAGCTCAAAGGTTCTTGAAAACCTTGGCCATTCTTTGTCTCTATGATTGATATGGGCAGAATTACTGCTATTCATAACTAGCATGTTTAGTTCCAGATTTCAAAAATTGAATAATCTGTTTCGATGGGTAGATTTTAGGCTTTAGGTAGAATATGAAATCTAAAACAAGTTTTCAATGGGTGGGTGGAACTTGAAACAAGTTTTTGTATTTTTTTTTTATGGTTCTTGCACGATCTTATGGTATTCTATGGCATCTAATAATAAGTGTATAATTTGGAACTACTAATATGAACTTTCATTTTATGACGAAGACTTTTACTTTATTAATGTTTCATATTTTTTGTATGTCTAAATATAAGTTGTGGTCGGTGGATTGTACTAATAAGTTGTGGTCATTAAAGGTGATAATTCATTACAACTATCCAATTAAAGGTACAGGTGGAACCTAGGTAGAACTTGAACTGACCTTAGAACCTGTGACAGGGTAAGGCTATGTAGGGTAGGTTATAGGTTCCAAAAAAAAAAAAATGTTCCAACGGATAGGTAGTTTTACGGAACCTGGTACGAAACTTGGAACCACTCACCTTTAGTACTAAAGATCATTTTCCTTCTTGTCACAGATCAATTATACAAGAATCAATGACAAAGATGTGATCAATTCCTGCGGTTCTGATTTTCACAATCCCCTTTGATTAGTAAATACATGATTTGAAATTAGAGGCTAATTTTGCAAGTCATTAAATTTCAATTAGTGTCAATAAGTGTGAAAGAACTGTGGGTCCAACAAAAAAAAAATTAAAATCCCTAACTTCAAAGCAATTGTGTTGTTTTGTTTTGTTTTTTTTAAATACAATTCTTGTGTTGTGATTAATTCTATCTATTACGTGGCTTATATGTGGAAAGAATTTTGTCAAAAGATGAAGTAGCCTTTTGGGAGAAAACACTCTTCTCCAATGAATTGGATATGTATTTTATGATTTTTGTTCATTTTATTATATAGTGTAGGGTTATTTGGAAAAAAAAAAGATGCTAAAAGTGAACCCTAACCCAATTTTAATTTCTACATATAAACCAAATGCAACAATCTTGGTTTAATGGTAAACAATTAATGGTCTGACTCTAAGGGCACGAATCATATCCATTCTATTTTTTGACATGATATCTAGCTAGAAATATATATTTCTATTTCTATTCTCTAAATAAATTTCCAAGCAAAAATACGCTTTTAATATTGACACAAAATTTTTGCTCATGAAATATAAATTCGTTTGATAACGAAATAATTTTTTATTATTTCCAGGCAGAGACGATGGGCGACTAGCGGCTAGGGAGTGGGTAGTCGGCTAGTAGTGAGGGTAAGCAATGAGAAAAGTTTTATTTCTCATTTCTGCTCTAGAAATAGAAAAGAAAAAAAAATTACTTCTCATTTCTATTCCAAACCTATTTCTAGAATAAAGTAAAAAAATAAAATTACGTTATAAAATAGATTTCTATTCTAAACTTGTTCTCAAGAACATAAAACTAAATTTGGCCAGAAATAAAATAGTTATTATGCAAAGAAAAAATGATTGTGCGATAGTCTTTAATGTACTATGAGAATAATAGTTATTTTTCAACCATAAAAAATTAAATCACAAATAATAATGAATTATTATAAGATCAATTTTTTTAAGAATTTGTGGCTCACAGTAGGTTGTTATTCTCACAGTATCACAATGATTGTTATACTAGCAAAACCTTATACAAAGTAGCCATTTGCTAATAAGGTCAGGTTGATGTTGACCTTCTTAGCACTACCTTCCAAGGTTGTTTCCACCTACGAGGACCGCTTGCGGTAGTTTGGTAATCCAAGGCCCCGCCAAACTGTGTTCCTCATTTTTATGTCCCAGCTTGGAGGCCTCGCACCCTAAGTTCCCACCCAAACTTTTCTTCACGAGTGAGTGGGAATGCATAAGACAATGGATTGAGTAGCATTGACACATGACATGCGACAAGACACGGCGACACGTTAATTGTTAAAGAAGAAGAAGAAGAAGAAGAAGAAGAAGAAGAGAATTTCGATACATTAGAACACATTGGACCATCACAACCTTGCTGGCCGCAAGTCAGGAAACGAAGGCCCTTGCTTAGATCTAGCGAGGGCTTACTAATGGCCAGCAAGTGATCTATTAGCAAAATATGCATAAGAATTAGAGATTTGCTAGGATTATATATTTGCTAAAGTCTAAGGTAAGAGCATCATTTTCCAATTACGTATAAGAATGGATTAGAAAATTATTACTAAAAATGCATAAGAATTATAGATTTGTTAGGATTGGAGGTTTTTTAAAGTCAAAATCAAAAGGCAAATTATAGGGTTAAAGCTCACACATGAATGTGTCACGTGCATAATGCCGCGTGATAGACATATGACACAATGTAATTGTAAAATGAGAATGCCTTAGCCCGATTGAGATTTCACCTTAAATAACATGGATTACTGCATAATTTGTGGATGTGCAAGTTAAAATTGTTTCCTCATACTTGTCCTTGATCAATTTTTTCTAAGAGAACTTTCTATCTCATCCATGTTCAAGATGTAGCTTCGAACTCTGATATGCTCCTCACATAAAGGATATGTCGCCACTGTGTACCTTTCCAATTGCATCAAACTGACCTGTAATGAATTGCAAGTCACAAGGGCTATGGCAATATGCCTTAGAATATGTTACTAATACTAAATAAGAAAACCATGCCAACCCAAACTCCATGCGAAGAAAAGTCCCTTAGTGCTGGGAGTGTCTTGCCATCACCATTGCATTACGGTTTTACTTGTCGAGATTTGTCTCGAATCAATTTGGAAAATAGCAGCTGAATTTCTTATGGGAAGTGGGGATGCGGTGAGGAGCAACTGAGGAAATTACCATGATACTGCAAAAGCACCTCCAAGGCTCCTAGTGGGTGGTTTAATACAGATGGTTCGTATGGCACTTGTGCCTAGAGTAAGTGTTATAAGAGACGAGAAAGGCAATAATGCAATCTGTAGTTTCCACGTGAAGTGGAGATGACCACAACCATAAAGCGTTAAGGTTGAGATTCCGCCCACCGATGGACATCGTCTGACAACACAATACAACACAAAATGTAGTTTCTCAAGCTACTCAATGAAATCAACACTTTAACCTCCGATCCTTATCATATTTGTTCCTCATCAAATAAAAGGCCATCGCATCAGCAGTTTCTCCAGCATTGTTCATGAATTGCCAGCACCGCTATAACATCATTGTGGGGAAACCATGTTCACGGTCACTTACTAGCAGTCTCGATTAAAGATTAGAATCAAAGGCTTCTCAAAAGTACATAAAGCAACGCCCTGATAAGAAATGTAATTGCTTCGCATAGCTATAGCTGTAGCTGACGACTTTCTAGGGAGGCATGTTGGTAAATGTGCGTTACTGGAAAGCGATCAAAACAGAAGCAACTCAAACGACGCCGAAGTAGACACATTGCCTCTACCGGACATAACTTCACAAGTACTTTTAAAACAAGCCTAAACATGGCCAGTTAGTGCCAGAAGCATTTTCTTATAGTCCCCAGTAGTGTCCTTTACAATGGCAGAATCGAGGGGGACGCTGTCCCTTTCTTGGTACCCCTCTTTTATAAACTTCATGTCGACCTCGGCCCTGGTACCAACCACTCTGGTCAGAGCCCCTTCATATGTTCATTGCCCATTAATGGCAGACCAAGAACCTTCTCAAAATACTTCTCATGGCAAGTCAGGCACTTGACTGAAGCTCTTAGTCTATTAAGGAACTCGTCTTTTCAATCAGTTTTCAAATCCTGCGAACACAATGGATGAAGAATTTGACAATTCTTATTCTAGAACAAAGAAAAGTTCAGTATGGTCTTATGCGTACTACCAAAGGTTGTAGTTTGGAAGTGACGCATGTGTCAAGGGCCGATCGATTGGGCTCATGACTGTACGGCAACTCAGGCATTTTCAGATCGCCTTATATCGTCGATGCACCTAAGCCAAGCCTTGCTTGATTGATCACACACTCGCTCACTTCACCCGGATCGTAGAGAGAGAAATTTTCTAGAGAGAGAAGCTCTAAAAAAAATTAGCTTTGTATTGTTGAAATGTTTGGACAGACACAAATAAGGAGGACACCCCTTCTTATATTAGAGGCCCTCTGATTACATCAATTGATTGGTTTTTTATTCGGTGGATGAGATCACACTACCAAACCTACCAACTACTGACACTAATGACAAGAGAGTTCTAGAATTTGGCGTAATGACCATATCGCCCGCCCTTGGAAAGTTCTAGAAGAAGTCTTGTTGGCAATCCTAGCGATCACAGGAGGTTCTCCACGGAAAGGCACGGCCCTTTAACTCCAGAAACATCTTGGCCGTGACATTCTCCCCCACTCATTTGAGCAACGCCCTCGTTACTCACAGCTCGAAAGGCGGCCTTCTTGGCACGAGCGTGGGTGTTCTTCTTCCGATTCCTCTTTGTTCAAACTTGCTTGTACAATGGACCACACCCTTCCAACTTTAGCTCGGGCATGCCACGCGGCTCTAACTTCGGCTCGAGCATGGCACGCCCTGAGTACTCAACCTCAAGGAAGAGCACTTGGATCGACATGGCATGAGTTGGAGTATGATCCAACTCTTCCTTCGGCTTCTCCATGTGTGGTGGCTTGCTCATGTACTTCTCAGCCTTCAAGCTCTTGTTGAGACGCCGGATCGTCGCAATGGTCTTGGAGTCGATCACCCCTTTCATCATGGGGATCATCGTCGGGCATTTTGGATCGATGATCATGATGCACTTGGTCCTCATGTCAATCATGGACCTCACACTATGGAAGAATTGCATACCCAGAATGAGATCATAATCATCGAGAGAAATTACCTCGAATGATAGCTTGCCCTTCCATCCATTGATTTGGACATCCACATCGGGAGTTGTTCCTATGCCATGGAGCCCATTCGAGTTGATGGTCTTGAATGAATTCCTGGTTGGCTCTACGCGAAGTTCTAAGGCTTTCGCCACTTTGGTCGACATGAACGTGTTTGACGCACCCGTGTCGACCAAGGCATATAGCGTTCGGCCACACACTTCGACCTCCATAAAAAAAATAAAAAAAATAAAAAAAAGCATGCCCAAGTTCGAGGCAACTTCTTTTTCTTTGGACGGCGATCGAGCTTGGACGGAGTTGACACTCCAAGCCATATTTGCCACTTTTCTTCTTTGGGCTCCTCCTCCTCTTCTTCAATGGCAAGGAGGGCGTCGATCCTACCCTTATTTGGGCACTTTTTGGTCCAATGCGGACCTTTGCAAATGTAGCAAGGAGAAGGCGGGGGTTGATCGAACTGACTTATCGTCTAGTCTGTTGGTGGTCGACCCTTTTGGAAGGACGGCTTTGAAGTTCATTCTCCCCACGTCTTAACTCGGCCACTTTGATCTTTCGATGCACGGGGAGCTTCGTCCTCGGAGGATCGATCCTCCAATCCCTTGCTCAGTTCTTTGGCTCAGCTTTGGTGACGTTGACAAGGGACTCGGCCATGCTTAGCACTCTTGCGAGACTCTGCACATCTCGTTGCTTGAGCTCAAGTTGCGCCCACGGCTTCAATCCATCCATGAATGCTCCGAGAGCCTCCTCCTCTCCTAGATTGCAGATTTGGAGTTTGAGCTCCGTGAACTTCTTCACGTACTCTCATATCGTGCCCCTTTATTCGAGGAGATGGAGCTTGCTATGGGCTTCTTGTTGGGCAAACTCGAGGAAGAAGTAATCTCGGAACTCCCTCACGAAGTCATCCCATATGTCCACGGGATCAGCGTCGCGCTTGGTCTCATCGCACCTATTGCGCCACCAAAGCATTGTAGTATTGGTAAGGAATATCGAAGCGGTTCTTACCTTGATCGACTCATCTTGGATGTTGACAGTGCCAAAGTATTGCTCCATGCTCTATAAGAAGTTATCCACCTCTTTGGCAAATCAGTCGCCTTTGAACTCTTTGGGTTTCGACACCTCAAGCTTGGGCACTGCTTGTGTAGGCATCGACCCATTGGCGATGCTCAATTTGCATAAGGCGAGCTTAGTCTTGAGCTCTTGGATCTCCGCCTTCATAGCTTCGACCTCATCCTTTTGAGGGCTTTCTTCCTCGATCACTTGGATGTGCTCCTTCAATACATTGATTGATGATTCAAGGGCTTCATCCTTGTTGTGCAGCAGGGCCGTCACTTGGTTGATGCCGATCGTGAAGTCTTCACAAAGCGAGGTCTCAACCTCCATGATGAGATCTCTCACATCGTAAAGTCCTCCCATGAACTCGACCATGGCACTCTAGACCTTCGCAAGCTTCTCATCAAGTGCAGCTACGGTGTCCATTGAGGCTTCTCTTTTCTTTGTTCGGCCGCGAGTCTCCTTGATTTGAACGGCCTCTCCATCCATGACAGCTTCTTGGCTCAACATTCTCTCGAACAGTTAGTGCTCCTCAATCTCTCAAAACGGATCTCTCCTTTGCTCTGATACCACTTGTCACGGGTCGATCGATTGGGATCGTGACCGTGCGGCGACTCAGACACTTTTGGATCACCTTGGATCGTCGGGGTGCCTAAGCCAAGCCTTGCTTGATCGATCACACACTCGCTTGCTTCACCTAGATCATAGAGAAAGAGTTTCTAGAGAGAAGTTCTAGAAAGAAAGGAGCTTTGTATTGCTAAAATATTTGGATTGATACAAATGAGGGGGAGAGCGCCCCCTTCTTATAGTAGAGGCTATCTGATTACATCCATTGATAAGCTTTTCTTCCGGTGGATGAGATCGCACCACCAACCCTACCAACTACCGACCCTAATGACAAGAGAGTTCTAGAATTTGGTGTAATGACCATATTGCCCACCCTTGGAAAGTTCTGAAAGAAGTCTTGTCAGGAATCGGAGCGATCCGGTCCTTTGCAGAAAGGCTCGGCCCTTTTAACTTCAGAAACCTATTGGCTGTGACACATGCTTGAACAAAGCACGATGCAAAATAATGAATAACTTGAAAACAGACAATATTATTAAGTCTTAAGGTTTTAGAAACGAGATACCGTGAAGTTGCTCTTACTTTCAATGACCAGATGAATACTAACTAAAATCTCATAAAAGAACAATACCCACTGGCGTTCTTCATGGATCCAAAAATAGCTCGATCTTAACAGCAGATCACCCCAAAAATAAACACAAGAATTCTAGAACAGATCGCCACCGGAAAGATCATTCCGACCAGACTGCGATCTCCAAGCGGATCGTAGATCCAAACACTGAAACGGAGCACGATCGTCGACGACCAAACAACACGCGGTAAGAATTGGAGGAGGCAGCGCGAAGAAGAGAGAAAGGCTATGAGGAGGAGATGGAGCGGACCTGCGAAGGCTTTCCGGAGCTGCTCGCAATCATCAGCCACGTGGCCACAAGCTCCGGGACGGTGAGAGTCGACATTGTTGTAGGAATAGAAGATCGTGAGGAGGAGGTGGTGTGGTCACGTCGAAGCGAAAACGAGAGAGAGGAAGGAGGAGAGAGTCGGCCAGTGCTTTCAAGAAGAGAGAGTCGAGGACAGAGCGCGCGACGTCACACTGGAAAGCAATAGGCCGGGAGGCGCTGTACGAGCGCTATGTGTCGGTGCAATCACAGCATCCACTTTCTCGAAGTGGAAACCAGAGGGACGCGGAGGAGGATGAGAGAGAGACGTCGGCACGCGGCAGCGTCCGGGCCCGTTGGGCCAGATTTGGACAAAATTTTCAGGTCAGGTTAATGGACCGACCGGGTCAAGACAAGGGTTTTGAAATCTGGCCCGCCCATATATACGTTCATTTGAAAAATATAATGCCCCCATCTTCTTCCACAAAGTTCAAGCAAGGGCAGCAGCCCTCGGCCCCACAGCCCAATCCCTTGGTTTTGCACCTTTTTTTTTCTTTTTTAATAGGAATAAACTTTGGCTTTTAATTAATATTTTTTCTTTTACTAATTTATCCTTCTTCCTAATTCTTTTAATGTCGCGATTTTTTTTCCTTCTAACATGCCTTCTTGGTGTTGCCACACTAGTGCCATGCACATTAAAAAATTACAAAAATCAAACATTATCATTTCCCATCAGGCAAAGTGGACAGAACTTATGAAGGAAGTTGATTGCACCAATTTTATGACTCAATTGATTTTTAAATATTTTAAGACTCAATTGTATTTTTATGATGAGTTTTGAGAATTCTAAAACACTAATATCTAAAAATAATCCTTACTAAAATCAATTCTCTCTTTTTCAAAGGACGTAAAGTTTCTCACATAATTTGATCTAAGCAAATCATACGCCAATCTGCACTTAAGTTTTTCTTGACTTATGATGTCTGTATGCAATTCAACTAATATAATTGGACCAAACTTCACAAAACTAGATGCTAACATACACCAATTGTGGTCATTTGAATTTATCACATTCTCTATATGACAAGCCAAATTGTAACGAGTAAATGTTATATTTATAAGAAATATCATGATCTTGTTATCTCTAAAGCTATTCTTAAGGATTGGACATCACAACTGTAGGCCATCTCTTCCGAGATGGAACTGCAAATGACAGTAATTCCCAAGTGCTTTCAAGTAACTAATGAACCGTTACGGAAATGAATAATGGAATTGGCTAAGATAAATAAAGTATAGAGGACGGTTTGCTACATAGTTTGTAACAGAAAAACTGAAATATCTCAAAAAGCAAAGCATGTACGATCAACTAGTTCTTCCAATTTGATGTCCTATGATGTGCTTAACACGATCGAATTATGTGCTGACATTGCCCGAGAAACTTGTTGCATGGTTGGACGATGCTCTGGTTTGGGATTTAAGCATGAAAATGTCATCTTTGTCGTCAAAGCCACTTCCCCTAGCACATTACCTTTTTGGGTATGGAATTCTTTGATCTAAAACTTCCTTCAGTGGCCAAGAAGTTGTTGAATTGATCAATGGTGATGAAGATGATGATACAAGAGAAGAAATTAGATCACCTGGATGGCTTCACATGATTACTTCCAATGTCACCACTCTGAAGCTATAAACATCACATTTCTCGTTCACTTCCATTGTGTATGCGAGTTCTACATAGAGAAAAGTGAAAAAAATTTCTAGCTTCTATACAATATCTATGCTTTGTAAATCTAAACTGATTTTGAGTAAATTAAATTTAGAGAATCAAATAAATCAATACATTCTTTAGATTCCAATGGGCTTTAAAATTTTCAAATTAGGAAAACGTTTCACTTTTTAAATCGGTCACCTACACCTCAACTAAGATTTAATCGAACTTTCAAATCGAGTGGAAAGCGTTGGACTTGGTCTTAGGAATTTGAAAATTTAAAGATGGGTAGTTAAGGATGAGGATCCTAAGTATGATTACTTTCCTATCTATAAAAATGAAATGGGGTGAAATTTTGAAGAAACTGATTTACCTGGAGCTGCATATCCAAAGGTGCCTACAAAGGAAGTCCAATTGGATGAATAAGGTTTTAGAACCTTAGCCGTGCCAAAATCAGAGACGTGAGCTTCATATTCTTCATCCAGTAAGATGTTCTTGCTCGAGACATCTCGATGAATTATAGGAGAAGAGCATTCTTGGTGCATGTAGGACAACGCATAAGCCACCCCTTTAACAACATTCACTCTCCTATTCTAGTCAAATATTGTTGTCCTTTCTTCATTGTTCAGTATATCCTTCAAGCTACCTGATTCTAGGAACTCGTACACCAAAAAAGAATGTTGAGAACTTGAGCAAAAGCCATAGAGCTTGATGATATTCCGATGCCGAGCTTCAGCTAGAGCATGAATCTCCCTTTCAAATGCTTTTTGACTGGCCATTTCGACGTCCACTACTTCCTTAAGTTTCTTTATAGCAATAGTCTCACCTGTTTGCAACTGGGCCTTATAAACACTCTCTTGTCCTCCTACACTGATGCAATACTTGGCATCAAACTCCTCTGTGGCTTTAATGATGCTCTCATAGACCATTCTTCCATCAAAGCTCCATATTGCCCAGGGGTTTTCATTGCTTTCATCAATTGAACTTGCCTCTGTTTTCCTTATTCCTTGGCATCCAATACTTGAAGCTCCCACAACAAGAAGCAAAGATACTAGGCAACCCAAAGTAGGAATCAAAACTAGCAACAACTTTTTGCTTTTGTTTCTGCCTTTCAATGTTGTTTGTGTACAAGGGCTGATACCAGCAATAACCCCACACAAGCCTTTGTTCCCTCTCACAATTCCAATTGTAGCATTATGAAAGGCTGGAATGTTTGGTAAATGACCCTCTAACTCATTATACGATATGTCGATGGATGCCAAGCTTGTCAAATCATGAAAGGTCGACACTATTGAACCCGATAATTGATTGTGTGAGAGATTAAGTATTTTTAATCTATGCAATAGCCCAAGTTGTCCCAGTATTTTTCCCATGAGCAAATTTTGACTTAGATCGAGATGTTGAAGATATTGAAGATTCCCGATCTCAATGGGAATACTTTTTTCTAGATTATTCCTACTTAAATTTAAGAACAGAAGGTTTGAGCCCTTCCCCAGTTGGGTAGGAATTGAGCCACTCAAGTTGTTTCCAGCAATGTTGAGTTTCTGTAGGCTGGACAATGCTCCAAGTTCTTGAGGGATGTGGCCTGCAAGAAGGTTGCAGTCCAACAAAAGCTCTAGCAGCAACTTCAATTTTCCTAGGCCTTTAGGAATTTCCCCAACAATATCATTTGAAGAGAGATCAAGTCTGTGCAATTGAGTCATGTTTCCAAGCTGAGGTGGTATGGCACCAAAGATTTTATTGTTGGAGATCGTCAAGCTTGTCAAATTTCTACATTGACCCAATGTCGGTGGTAGCTCACCGTAAAGTTTGTTGTTGCTCAATGCAAGGTAATCCAAGGATGGGTACACACCAAGAGCATCGGTTATATCTCCCTTGAGCGAGTTGTTATCGAGCCCAACTCTATGCAAACTTGTGCAGTTTTTGAGACCTTGCGAAATTGGACCGGTGAAGTTATTGTGATTTGCGGTAAAATATCGAAGAACTTGACCACCACAAATATCTTTCGGCAATTGGCCAACAAAGTTGTTTTCAAATAGCCCTATCATGTTGAGGAATGTGAGGTTATTCATCTAAATGGGAAGAACACCTTCCAGATTGTTCATAAATATCCTTAGATCGCTGAGGAGTGCTAGTTTTCCAATCTCTTTCGGAATAGGACCTGACAATGAGTTATTGTAAAGGAGAAGGCTATGTAGATTGGTCAAGTTACCGATGGATGACGGGATAGGACCTATCAAATCATTTTCTAGCAATTGCAAATGTATGAGGGATCTCATTCCTCCCACTTCAAAAGGTATGGGGCCAGAAAGTCGGTTAGCAGAGAGGTAAAGAAATAGTAATGTACTCACATTTCCTAAAGTTGTAGGAATGGATCCAGTGAGACAATTGCCTGATAAATCAAGATGTTTTAGAGACTTCATCATTCCTATTTCCTTTGGAATGGGCCCAGTGAGTTGATTGGCTCTCAGACTAAACCACCACAAGTGGCTAATGTTTCCAATGGAAGGAGGAATTAGACCGGTGAAATTAGAATCTGAAAGTCTGAGAAATTGTAAAGAACGCAATGACCCAAGTTGAGTTGGAATGTTTCCCGAAAGGTCGTTTCGAGAAAAGTCAATAAAAGTAAGCTTGGAAAGATCGCCAATGATTGGTGGGATGTTGCCTGGAAGGTTGTTTTGAGAAAAGTCAATACTAGTAAGCTTGGAAAGATCGCCAATGCTTGGTGGGATGTTGCCCGAAAGGTTGTTTTGAGAAAAGTCAATACTAGTAAGCTTGGAAAGATCGCCAATGCTTGGAGGGATGTTCCCAGAGAGTTGGTTGTTGGCGAGATGAAGAATGACCAAATTGGGCAAATGAGAGAAATTGACATGCTGAAGCGTACCGCATATGGCAGAATCTGAAAGGTTCAAACTGGTGACACTTCCAAAAGGATCACAATTGATTCCACGCCATGAACAAGGGTTGCTTCCGCTCCACGAAGACAAAGTATAGCGACTCTTGATGTCTAGCTTAGACTTCCATTTTAAGAGTGCTTCCACTTCCTCATTTCTCGTTTGGTTACTAGCATCAGCAAGCGCCCCTAGAGAAGAGCTTTGAGATGAAGCAAGACAAGGCAATTCTTGCATGATCAGGAGA
Source organism: Eucalyptus camaldulensis (assembly GCA_019915185.1). Lineage (NCBI taxonomy): Eukaryota > Viridiplantae > Streptophyta > Magnoliopsida > Myrtales > Myrtaceae > Eucalyptus > Eucalyptus camaldulensis. Next base: position 22,050,495 of record JAHSVA010000005.1, read on the forward strand.
AGGACATGAGCGAGAAACAACATTTAGAGATATTTTTGCTCGTAGGCCATGACAGGTTTAGGTTATTTCGGGTGGGCTTTTCTTCGTTTACAGGCGAATATGTGTTGAAATGGAACAATACAACAACGTATTTATAGAAAAAATTAGACCATCGAGTCAACAAAATAATCACTTCTTTCCGGTGAATGAGATAAAATTTCAATTTTTTTTAAGGGAAAATTACCCAAAACTCTTCTGAATTTGGGCGTAATACAAGTTTGCCCATAAACTTTTAATTGTTACGCAATTATCTTCCGAACTTTTATTTTGTTGTAATCATTAATCCTCCTCCGCTATATCTGAGAGTGCTAGTATGAACACTTAGAGGGGGGTGAATAGGTGTTTAAAATAAATCTTGGCAAATATATGCGGAATAAAATAAACTTCAAACAAATGAGTTAATGAAGAGAATAAGAACACAAGATTTATAGTGGTTCGGCTTAATCCAAGCCTACGTCCACTCTCCCACGTTAACAGCCTTCTTAGCTAGATTCCACTATGCAATCAACAAGATATTACAACTTCGAGTGCAAACACTTAGTAGATCACTCTATCTCACTAAGTCACCCTTTTGGTATTTCTCTCACGATCACAAACATTTAAGCTCACAAGAGACAAGTGTATGATTGAAGGTTGCTCAGACTTTGGAATTATAAATTCTACGCTCCATCTCTTACTTGCTCATCGGTCCTTCATCTCCTTAAATACTCCTCCACTTCCAAACTACCCGTTGGATAGTATCTTGAGGATTATCTTCCAATATACCCATTGGACAGCTCTGTATCTAGAAGATTTGGTAGCTGTTGAGTGACAAAGGTAGAATCCCAAAATGATTCTGATTGCCCATACAAACAGAATCTTGGTTTCCATAAGTAAAGCTTCTTCGTATAGAAAGTTCTTGTCTTCAATATCCAATCGTCAATCAATTAGATTGAATCAATCAAATCAATCTTGATGTGGAATCCAAACCAGATCACTAGCCATTATATGATCGGGCTTGAGTTACGTTCTGTCAAATCTAGATGTAAATTCTGAGAGCAATAGATCTTACAATCTGAGTCTGAGTGTGATAGACTTTGCAATCTGAGTCTGATAATATTCTACTTCTGAACAGATTTAGCTTTAAGGTCTGTACCCAGTTCAACTTCAGCATAGAGTCTGTCTTCTAGTTCATCATTCATGTTCAGTTTGGAATTTGTTAGAGTTAGCAGACTTCTGATGTAAAACAAACTTTGACACTAAAGTTTGGCAGTCTTCAGACTTTGACACAGAAGTCTGGAAATCTTTAGAATATACTTTGGACATGTGTTACGTTCAGTCTTCTGGCAGTCTTCTGACGTTAACAATATCCTTTACATGTTCTATCATCTGCATAGTCTATTACTTAACCATTAAACATGTTAGTAGCTTTTGATTTATTTTGTCATCTTCAAAACATCATAAGGGATTTCCCTAACAATATCTGTTGAGGCTATTCTTTGGGATGACACCATGTATGTATGCAAAAATTACGGAGGCACTTATGTTCCAAAAAGTTGCAAATAAACGTGTTATAAATGAAGCCAAATATTCTATAAGGGCTTTTTTGTCTTTTCTATCAGATTTGCTTTTAGGTTAAAAGTAATTCATTTATATTAGCGATGGCAAGATGCTGGCCGTCAAGATGCTAAAAGAGGAAATAGAGAGGCAAGAAAAAGAGAGAAGAAAAAAGTGTTTTTTTTCTTTATGAGAGTTCTCAATCTCTTTGTACCCTGATCTTAAGAAAAAATTATCATTGTATTCCAACTTTTTCTGAAATCTAGTGAATTCACAGAGTGCCTCTACGTGGAGACGTAGCCCAGGTTTTAGTGAACTTCGATAACAAATTTTATGCCGTGTTCTTATGATTCTGATATTTTATTATTATATTATGTATGGTAAATTGTTTGCGAGCGTTATTTTTCTGGAATCGACATGCGATTTCGTAACAACTGGTATCAGAGCCTAAGTTGGCTAATCGAGAACATCGAGGGTTTTTCGGTGACGTTCGATTGAAAGCAAATGGTATGGCAAAAGATAAAATCAAAATTGATAAATTCGATGGGCAGGATTTCGGATGGTGGAAACTACAAATCAAGGATTATCTTTATCAAAAAGATCTTTATGCACCACTTAAGGGTTGGAAACCCGAGATGGCGGAAGTGGATCCGACAGCAGAAGCCGGATGGAAAATTCTTGATCAAAAGGCATTAGGTGCAATTCATCTAGGGTTGACGAAAAAGATAGGATACCACATCGCGAAAACAAAAACTGCAAAAGAAGCCATGGATATTCTAACGAATATTTATGAGAAGCCGTCCACATCAAATAAGGTTTTTTTGCTGAAGAAACTAGTTAATATGAAGTTATCCGATAGAGGTTCTATGGCAGAGCATATTAATAGTTTCACGCAGGTCACGGGTCAATTGGAATCCGCAAGCATAAATTTAGATATGAAGCTTCAAGCTTTATTATTTTTATGTTCTCTTCCAAAAAGCTACAATACCATAGTGTAGGGAATTTCAAGCACCATGAAGGATGATTTAACTCTTGATAATGCTGTGAGTAGTATCGTGGATGAAGAGATGCGATGGAAAGTCTTAGGTGGAGATAATTTTTCTGCATCTACATCTTCAATGGCACTCACAGTAGAGAACCGTGGAAGAAGTAAAAGTAGAGGAAGATTTAGCAAGCGTGGTAGATCACAATCAAGGGGTAAGAGACAGGTTGCAAAAGATGAGTGTTGGTTTTGTCACCAAACCGAACATCAGAGGTTTCAGTGTGAAGCCTACAAAAAGAAGCAGCGAGAAGAGAATCGAGGAGCTAATGTGGTTAGCGATGAATCTTTGCTAAATAACTTGTGTTTGCCTCCAGGGTCTAATTTGACAACAGATAAATGGTTTATTGATTCTAGTGCTTCTTTTCACTGCACCTCACAAAGAGACATATTTGATGATTATGCCAATAGAGATTTTGGACAAGTGGTTGTGGGAAACGGCCACATGTGTCCCATTGTTGGGAAACGAACTGTGACTATGAACATCTCCGGTGGAGGACGTCTAATTTTGCGTGAAACTAGGCATATTCCAGAATTAAAGAAAAATCCGATTTCAACCAGTAAACTTGACCAAGAAGGTTTGATAATAACCTTTGGATGCGAAGAGTGGAAGATAACCTCAGGGGCAAGAGTGGTAGCAAAGGGAAAGCATACAGGTACACTTTACCTTCTCTAATGAGACAATATTAGTGATATGGTTGCAACTACAATGGCTACAAGTAATTTGTCTACTCTTTGGCATTATCGTTTAGGACATCTTGGTGAAAAGGGTGTAAAGCAGTTACACTCAAGGAAATTACTTCCAAGTTTGCAAAAAGTTGAGTTAGATTTTTGTAAGAGTTGCATTTATTGAAAACATAAGGCTGTTAGTTTTCAATTGAATGGGCGACAAAATAAAGGTCAAAAGCTAGAGTTAGTTCATACTAATGTATGGGGACCTGCTCAGGAAATCTATTATGGCGGTAAGAGATATTTCGTCACCTTCATTGATGATGTGACAAGGAAGACTTGGGTCTATGCTCTTAGAGAAAAGTCAGAAGTATTCGGGATGTTCATAATGTAGAAGATCATGGTAGAAAAAGAGACAAGTTATCAGATTAAAGCTCTGAAGTCTGATAATGGTGGCGAATACACAAGCAAGGAATTTGCAGAACATTTAAGTCGAGAAGGCATACATGGGCTAAAGATTGTTGTTAGAACTCCTCAAGAGAACGGTGTAGCTGAAAGGATAAAGAGGACTATTCTAGAACGGGCGAGATGCATGAGGCTACACGTGGGTCTCCTGCTACACTTATGGGCTACCACAATTGATGCAACTATTTATCTTATCAACAAAAGTCCATCTAGTATGTTGGATGGAGAAATACCACAAGAACGGTGGTCAGGTAAAAAGATTAATTATTCACATCTAAAAGTGTTTGGTTGTATTGCATATGCTTTGATTGACAAGAAGGATAGGAAAAAGCTTGATGCTAAGTCCCAGAAGTGCGTCTTTATCGGATACGGTGGTGACGAGTATGGCTATAGGCTTTGGGATTATGAGAATAACAAAGTCATCCGTAGTCGCAATGTGGTATTCCATGAAGAAAATATGTACAAGGATCGTCAGACAGAGCATGACAATGTAGTAGAACCAGAATATGTTGAATTAGACACAATGCCTGTGAAGATGTTTCCAATCGATGCACTTGAAAGAGAGTTTCAAGATGAGCCTATTATCAATGAGGAGGTAGTTCAAGAGGAACACATTGATTCGGAGCAAACTAACGAGCCTAAAGTACCTATCTTGAGGAGGTCTACACCTGTGAGAAAGCCAAAGGTAATTTTTGATCCATCAGCTAATACTGTTCTAAGCCATTTCTTATATACAGATTTAGGAGAACTAGAGACTTACGATAAGGCAAAGATAAACACATCTCACTTGCAGTGGGAGTGTGCTATGAAAGACGAGATGAGCTCGTTACTTCAAAACAAAACTTGGGAGTTGAGGTAAAAAAGCTTTATTAAACAAATGAGTGTTCGGGATTAAGAATGAAGCAGATGGTAATATTAAATACAAGGCGAGACTTGTAGTCAAGAGCTTTTCTCAAAAAGAAGGAATCAACTACTCCGAGATATTAGGCCAGACTCAATCGACCACTTATACTTTGGTTGCTCAATTACGGGTACGTTGGCTTCTTTCTGGGCTTCTAAATGTAATTTGAGTTGGCGAAATGGTCCTTGGAAGGAGAATCTACAGTGGATGGTTAGCCATCTCTCGGACTCGTCCTTCCACCATTCCACTGCTCGCTTTGCATTTGCTACCCTGTGCTACCTTATATGGAAGGAGCGAAATAATATCATCTTTTGGAATCAAAGCCTATTCTTGCCCACTCTCAAAGATCAACTTTGGAAAGCTGTCAAAGATAGAGCCTCCACATTCTCAAGAGTTCCAAATAATCCGTGTAACCGAAGGCTCCAAATGTGTTGGGGAATCCACCCTGCAATCTTTGAATAAGGTCTCCATCCTGGCCTGTCTCCCTTGCGCTATGAGATGCTGCTGTTGTTGAAAATGTGTCCTGCTCTCCCTTCGCAAGGCTGTTTCTGCCTCTGTTTCGGTTGTTGCCGGATTATTCCCCTCCACATGCTCCTCGACTTGGTAGGCTGTGGTTCCTGGGCTCTTGGCGTTTGCCTATTCCTTTTATTTCTTTGGCTATCGTGTATGGCCTTTTGCTACTTTTGTCTCCTTTTTGGCTATTCAGCCCCCGCCTCCCGTCCACTCAGTCTGACGCCTGTGTCAATTTGAGTGCATGTTTGGAGCCGCTTGTCTGTCTTGCCTCTTTGTAACTCCTTGGTTCTTTAGCTATATTATTCTTACTTCTTACCCAAAAAAAAAAAAAACTACTCCGAGATATTTTCACTAGCAACCTCGCTGAAGCGTCGCCAACCCTCGAAGATGCTAAGCCATGACGAGGCTCGTGCCGTCGAGCCTTGCCGTGGTTGGGCAAGGCATGGCGAGCCTCAACCTTCCCAAGCGGCGCAAGGCTAGGCCTTGCTAGGCCAGGGCGAGACCGACCTCGCACTACCTGGGCGAGGCCGAGGCTCGCCGTGGCCAGGCTAGCCTCCAGTGAGCTTGCCAGACCTCGCCCAACTGGTCACCGACCATGGAGGTGGTCGGCGACCAGTTAAAGAGAAAGAGAAAGATAAAATATAAAATATAATAAAAGAATTTAAAAAATCTAAAAATCCTACTAAACATATTTCTATCATGGGAATAGAAATTTAAGGAATTTACAAAATACGTTCTTTTGCTCAGAAATGATTCCCAAGAATAGAATCAGAAAAAGAAAATCATTTCTCATAAAAAAAATTGTTCATTGGAACATAATAGTTTTCAAACGTGCCCTTATACACCTATAGTACCCTTTTCTTTTGGGCAACGTACCTCAGTTTAATAAATGACTACAGGTGAAAAAGAAAATTGCTCATGATCCGGTTTCTTAGTTCGGCTAAAGGAGCAAATATGAATTCCTCCTGCCACATACATCATGTCATGTTCTTATAGGGGAAAAACAAGACAAGAATACTTCTCACAAGTGGAGCATAATCTACGAAAACTGACCTTCCTGAAGAAAGTATAAGATTTTCATGCAGAAGTGATCTTGAATGAATCAATGTGGCGGGAGCCCTCGTACCGAATATACTTACGAGTACATATACCATGTTAACACCGAGGAGCAAGTGTGATATCCGGATTTCGCTGGACCCCAAATATATAATGCCCTATCATGGATCGACGAATATGTCGTCAGACTGCATCATTGAGCCACCTGTGGATGCCGTTTTATCATCACCATCGCCAGACCGAGACATCACGTTCCGTGATGGTCTTATGACGTACCCTCAGGGTCATGTCTTTGCCGCGTCAAGACGATCCGATTTTCATATAGCTTAACGTCTCGTCAAAAATTTCCTTACGCAACGCCACCAATGAGACCCACATCCACTAGCAATTGTACCCTGCCAGCCGAACCTTCCATGCAAGACATCTTCGACCCACATTCATTCGCATTCGTATCGAGTCAAGTGAATTATTCATGCAAGTTACTTCCGAACCGTGTGTACGTGAGAATTTTAAAGGAAAGCGCTGGAGATTTCATCCTACAATTACACGTTCATTTACTCTCCTTTGTGAAGAACCCATGCATCTCCCATGCATACGTCCATCATGGAGTCAACAAAATGGGAAAGGTGGACTCCAACTTCTGCTACTACGTTGAAGCATGCGGCCACGTTAAACAGCCCCTCCTTAGTGCAGAAAGCAAGGAATGTAAACCTTAAAATTTGGCAGCCACGTGAGTGCATGTATCTGCATGCAAGGGGCGGAGACTTTGACCACCTCAAGTGATGCCACGTTTGTTCCTCTCTCTTGGACAGCAAATGAAGCCCACGCCTACAGCCACGTCAAGCGGCCTTCCTCAGCAAATCGAAGACCCCAAATTTGCTCCCCGGTTGACCAAGACGTGTCAACCACAACATGCAAATGAGGACCGGTAGCATGCAGCAGCCGCGCACGCCGTTCTCCTTTGCTGACCGCACCACTTGCACGAAGAAGCAACTGGCAGAAGAAAACCCCAGCTGATAGACACGCGCAGTCCACTTGCCCTTCATTGCAACAGCCACCGAGAGACATCAAATGTTGACCCATGCAGTCAACATTCGGAAAAATCAAGGCAGAAAGGAGGGAGAGCTCTCCTTAGTCATTCGGTGTCTTCGGCTGCTTCATTCTCCAAACCCACGACCTCACCAAATAACTCCTGCCGCTCCGCCTCTGTCCCCCCATTGACGCCGCTCGCCGGCAACCAAACGCACCACAACACCCGCACCATCGCACCATTGGTCTCCTTGTCGTCCTGTAGCTCGCCACCAGCCACGTCTCCGTTCACCGTTGCGTCGTCCAGTCGCCAGCCGTGCTCATAGCCACAGTCCACGGTCTGCTTGCCGTCGACTTGCCACAATCATGTCCGTAGCTCATGGGTTATCTCGACATCAATGTCGCTGGACCTAAGGCAAGTTAATATCTAGTAACCTATATCGTGTAATCCAGTCGCTGCCTGATGAATGCATCCATAGTTTAGCACTACTCTGGATTATTTCGCCAAATGGTGAATTTGGAATCTTGATTGGACCTCGGACTACGTAGTTGAGGGGGTGAAATGTTGCTTTAGTTAAAGGCAATTCTGACACCTAGGTAGGTGTTGACTTTTATGTTTACGAATCCCGAAAGTTTTCATGCAAATTATATTTGAAATTTCGGAGAATTGTACAGGAACTGCTGGTTTGTCGATGCATCAATTTTACTATTTCAAGGAACGTCTATAGAATTTGCACCTGCATTCCCATGGGCGGTGATAAATTTATATGGTTTGAGTTTATAAATGATTTTAAAACCTTTGGACCAGATTTTCGGATTGTGGACCGCAAATTTTCTGACTTAATATTTATGAAATTATTTGAGGTTTTGAACATATGTATATCTACGAGCGGTCCATGTAAATACATATACTAAGTCCGTACATGTGTATTTCAAAAGTCCTTGCGGTTAGACCGTGAAAATTAAGTCTTGATAGATTTGGTATAAAAATCCTGGTTTTATAAATCATTTTCAATGATGTGAGTTGGACATATTTCAAGGATTTGTTTACACTAAAGGTTATTACCTGATTCCGGATTTGAGTTTTATAAATCAAGCGAGTATTATATTATTGATGTTAGAATACGTTGATTTTAAATTTTGAAACTGCTACACCATGGTTGATGTGTCATTGCTGCCATCGAACCCTCAAGACGACAATGCCCCAAGAAACGGGCAACTAGGATCATAGTGGCGATGCCTCTGGATGCCTGGGGACCGGTGAGCCCTAGAGGTTCCTCGGGAGAGTCGGGATGCTCGGATGTATGACGATACACGTTCCGGAGGGTAGGGGAAATCATTGAAGTGGTGAGCCTCGGCGATTCCTCGTGATGTTAGGTGAGGTGCGAGATGCCTGGAGATGTGACGTAACACGCTCTAGATGCCCGGTGACTGAAATATGGAACCGGAGGCCTTCGTGATGCCAGGTTGGGTGTGATATGCCTAGAGGAACGCAAACAATGGTCCTCTAGAAGATGGTGGTAGTGAATTAAAAAAATCTATTGAGTCTAAAAGCTTGATTATTCTATTGAATTGTGCCATTTCATTGGAAAAGTTCTATTGGGTTAATGCATATCTATTTCTCCTAGTATTTGTCTTGTTATTTTGCATGAAATCATATGACAATAGTTTACATAATATAGTTTAGTGGAATTTTAATTGCTTAGTAGTCGTACTCACCCCATGTGGGACTAACACATTTCAGAGTAGGGAAAATGCCTCTGGTGCCCGCACCCCCGGTACATTCTATGGGATCCCCATTGACTTATAGTGGGAGCAGTCGGAATATCAAGATCCTAACTTACAAGGACTTACTTATGTTCGAGTGAGGGTGATCGTGATGATCGACACCGGTCTTCCCTCATGTCCTGTACTCCAAGAATACGTCGTCCTATTCGTCCATCGGAATGGGCGAACTCTGGGGCCGTTGCCACTGCTGCCAAAAGACGACAACGGGGGATCGAGTGGCATAGAGTGATCGAGGTTACGTGTGGACAACAGGAAATTTTTGGACGCTAGCACTTGTGGATGGACAATATGTGAATAGCTGTTGGAGTGTCGGTTAAATTTTTTAATATAACCAGGTATAGGAAACTTCGGCATTGGATGTACCGACGAACTATGTCCATCCGGTATGTAAGGAAAAAGTGTCTAGCAAGTTAATATCTATGTGTGTATTTAGTCTACATCATTTCAGTGTATAGGAAGGGAGTTGATGGATCTGCTTCCGCCATATAAACTGCGCAGGGACCAATAAAGTATGTGATAGACCCCCAACTCGCGGATTCACCGAAATCCATTAATATCATAATAAAGGACATCCAAAATAAGGAAAGAAGTGTGGCGACCCTAACGGATCAGGGGCTATCAGGGGGTGCCACAGCAAGGCAGTGCCAAATGTAACTTTGCCCTCCTTATGACCTTTGGGGATACAAATCTTGAGTGGGCTATCCCCAATTCCTCCAATGATTGCTACCATTTCGCAAATCCTTCAATTTCTTCACCATCCTCTTGGAAAAACCACCACCACTCCAATTCGACCCATATCCATATTTGTATCCACACCTGCAACCGCATCTAAGTTTGAAAATTTGACCACAATTCCATGCAAGTAAACAATTCAGTAGTTCTAGTAGTTCTTTTCTTAATTAATCAAAGCACATGTTGGTTTTTGCATTAACAATAGTATGATCTACCTTAAAGTGATTCATTCTTCCTTCCCTCTCATTCTAATTGAGTGAATGGACCTATAAATCCACAATCATCGGCTAAAAAAATATTACTTATTGGTCCACACAACTCACATCACAACTTGCTTTGTTAATTTGCAAAGACTTCTAGGTCATTTTGGAGCAACGACTGGGATGTAACAATGGTCAAAAAGCGGGAAAACTAAACTAATATATCTAAGCCCAAAAACCTTCTCTTTGAGCCAAATATGGGCATTATTTTTTAGTGTAAACTTTTTGCTTGATTGATCCTGAAACCATAGGGCTTTTGTTCTATATGTCAAGATCTTTTCAACCATATATAATTTGCATAATTTCGTTGAGAATTGAGAGAGAATTTCAGATTTGAAATTCTAGGGTTTATACGTGAAAAAGTTCTAGAATTTGCAAATTACTTGCAATTGATTGATGTTTGTTGTAAAACGTTGTATGGGTATTGTTATATATTTGTGTTTGTATCCTTTTGTTGAATTAAATTGAGTTTTTAGGGTTTGAATTTAAGAAAACCGAATTTTCGGCCATGGGAGGTTTAGATCCAAAACTTTGAAGCTTGTCTGTGGTGGATTTAGTTGGTTTTTCTTCATTTAATTAAATCTAGTTAATTAAATTGATGTTATAAGCAAAACCCATGAGGAAATTTCATCAAAAACTATGTTAATTTGTGCCTTCGGAGCTTCGAGTCGAAACCGGGTCGTACAACCCAATTTGCTGCAAATTCGTGACCTGGCTGGAGGTTGAGGAAGACCTCCAGCCGGGCCTGGGCCTGAATATGGGCTTTTGCCCCTTTTTTTTATTTATTTCATATGTTAATTTCGTAGCCCATTTCATGGGCGAATTTTAAATTAAAGGGGCCATCTCCTCCATTACATGGACCATTTACAATTTAAAAGGAGTGGGCCGCGTGAGGGTTTAGGAGTCGCGAGTCTGGCCCACGGTCTGATTAGGGCTGCTCATGGGTCCTGGGCCCGCGGGAGTCCAAAATATTTAAATAATTTTATAATAATAATAAAATTTTTTGTGGCAAAAATTGGTGTTTGAAAAAGTACAATATGATCATTGGAAGCACATGTTGTAAAGTGTTTCATATTGTTTGATAAATTTTGAGCATAAATTTTGGAGTTCCCTCTTGATAAAAGATTAATATATACAATTACTCGCCCAAAGGGAGTTATTGTGTATATTATTTCGGAAAATAGCATGAAGTTTAATTCCCATATTTAAAAGATGGGGATGTATAATTGAAAAATATTTATCTGCCCAAAGGGGATAAATGTTTTGAAAATTATATGAAATTCCCCTCTATGTTGATATTATGGAGATGTATGATTTAAAGAATTTATCTGCCCAAAAGGATGGATCATTGACAATTATATGTAATTCTCCTTATTATTGCTTTATTAATTTCATGCTGGGAAAAATAATTGTGCATTATACACTCTGCCCAAAGGGGAGTTTATGATGTACTTATTATTTTTGTTGAATTACTTATTACCCATAATTGATCTTATTGCATTATGTGTGTTAAACAGTTACATTTGCTGTAAATAACAACAATGCCACGGTTGAAATGTTAACTAGATCAAACTTCAAGAGATGGAAGCAAGATATAAAGTTTGCTCCGAGCATCGTTGATATGGACTTAGCTCTACATGAGGATGAACCTACCAGGCCTAATGATCAAAGTACTGCAAATCAAAAGGCCCATTATGCTAGATGGGAAAAATCTAACCGACTGAGCCTCATTGCTATGAAGAGATCTATTGCTGAGCATCTAATTAGGGCGCGCGTGATAAAATTTCTATTTCTCAATTTCTCTATTTCTCTGTTCCCCGGAACAGGTTTGGAACAGAAGAAATCCGTTTGATAACGCAATTTGATTTATCTATTTTTGAAACAGATTTCTATTCCAGAAATAGAGAAATTGAATAAATCATAAGTTGAAATTTTTAACTTCTCAATTTCTGAAATATAAATCAGAAACTGAAATCAAACCATATAAAGAACCTTGCACTTTCTTGCTAACTTAATTCACTCATAACCACAACTTCACAAATTATTGCTAATTTTCTTTTTCTTATTTTGCTCGTGTTTTTTTTTTTTTTTGCATTTTTTTTATAACTTTCTCTTTAGGATGAAGGGCAATCGAATGGGTCCCCAATTTTCAAAAACGACCAAAGTTCTTAAATGCTTACTTAAAAACAATTGGGCTATTTCCTCCTAGAAAAAGCATTTCTTAAATACTTACTTAAAAACAATGGGGCTCTTTCCTCCTAGAAAAGGCACGGGTATGGCCAGTTGAAGAAAAAGTTCTTACATAATAGATTAATAAAGAACATGCCTAGAAATTTAACCTTATTTTTTTACGGATTCAAAATTCTTGCAAAATTAAAATAATTATATTGTGACACAATCTTGAATTTTAATTCGAATGCAAGATATTCAAGAGAATCTCTCTCTTTGCCATGCAAGGGTCATTAAAGGTTCATTGAGCAACAATAAAGAAATTAGGGATGAGCAACTTGACTAATTCAATTTGAGAATCAAAATAAACCAACCTTCCCCCGATTGGTTCCTAACCATAAACGTTACTTTAAGATAGAATTCTCATATATTCATTTACACCATTAATTTTATTTTGTTGATAATCTTGTATAATACTAGTTTTTGATAAAATGACAAGGTTGTATAGGCGCCATTGATGGCACCCATATTCATGCTTCCACAGTACTTGTTTGAACCTACGCAAGATGAGCTTGCAAACGATACATTGACCGAGGAGGGAAACCAAATAAATATGCTTAGGAAAACAATTGCTAATAAAATGGCAATGGATAATAATATGCCGGAAATTTCATGAAATTGTATTTTCAACTTTTGTAATGTATTAGTATTATTTCGACTATTATTTGTATTTGAGGATTTCCTATGTTGTTTTAGTATTATTTCGACTATTATTTTGTATTTGAGGATTTCCTATTTTGTTATCTAATCAATTTCTATTCCTAGAAATATAAATTTTGTTCTGTTATCAAACGGATTTCTGTTTTAGAATTAGAAATTTTGAGTCGTTATCAAACGGGTTTCTTTGCTCAGAAACTTGTCCGGGGAATAAAAATTAAGAAATTGATTTATGGCCATAAATCAATTTCTGTTTCAGAAATTTTGTCATGCGCAACCTTAGTGGTTTGCTGAAAGATACGAATGCCAGACAGTTCCTTGAAGCAGTGGGAGAAAGATATAGAGTCTCATATAAGGCTGAAGCTGGAAACTTGCTGAGTGAGTTAACGAACATGAGGTATGATGCTGCTATGGGTGTTAGAGAATTTATACTGAAAATGGTCCATATTCAGTCCAAACTTAAGGCCCATGAAATTGTCCTTTCTAAAAATTATATTGTGCATCACGCTTTAAATGTTTTGCCAGCTGAATTTAATCAGATTAAGACTGCTTATAGTACTCAGAATGAGACATGGAGTGTTAATGCCTTGATTACTAAGTGTGTTACTGAGGAAGAGAAGTTAAAAAAGGAAAAGTATGAGTTTGTCCACTTAACTACCAATGCCAAGTTGAGTTTGTCTAGAGGCAAATGGAAGCCTAAAGGTTCAAATGCTCATGGTCCAAAGAAAGGACAAGACTTTAAGAGAAATGGGAACTATGGGAGAAATGGAGATAATGATTTTAAATGTTTTCACTGTAAGAAGCAAGGTCACAAGAGAGCCAATTGCTACAAATTCCAAGCTTGGCTAAAAACAAGAAAAGAAAGTCACCAAGGTGAGTTGTTGGTTTGGGCAGAAGAACAGCCCAAATGCCATAACTTGGCACAGGGGGACACTTAAGTGCCACTTTCTTTTTCTAGTGGTACACTTAAGTGCCACCTCCAACGACCCTTGCCGGAAATCCTACATGGTAATATTTTATTTTATTTTTTTTGCTTACGTGGCTCGCCAGAGAGCTGAGTCGGCTCTAACTCACCAGAAACGACATCGTTTGCATAATAAAAGCCCCAAATCTTCCAAAAACGATGTCGTCTCCCCAAATGCCCCAAATCTAAAACCCTAAATCAGTCAAAATCCCCATTGAAGTGCTCGAATCCAAGTCTTGAACCCTAATTTTCATTTGCCCAAAATTCCTTCGTCAAATCTTGGAAATGGAGAGCAGGACTCGCAGCAGCGCCTCAATGTCCTCTCATCGAAGCGAAGGAGAAGGCCAGCATTTCTATTTTTGTGGGTTACCAAGTCCAAGAAGAACATCGTGGATTCAAATCAATCTTGGGAGAAGATTTTATGGATGCGCCTGATATAAAGAAGCGTTGAAGTGCAAATACTTCAAATGGATCAATGCGAAGTTCTCTGACCAAGCCACAGAGGTGATATTGGATCTACTTCATAAAAGACAGCAATCTCCATCTGTGTTCGTGAACGACTTGGACGATGTTGAGTCAATGCAAGCTCAAGCGTCTTCAGTTAAACTTTTCAAGAATGAAGTCTCAATGCACGCTCAAGCATCTTCAACTAAACCTTTCAAGAATGAAATGTCAATGATGAAAATTAAACGAAAGTGTTACCAAGCGTTTATTATGGTGTTGTTTTGTTGTCTATTGTACTTTATGATGAAATGTAAAGTACTTGAAAATGAGAAAAAGTTTCTCTAACTGCCATAGTTAAAATGGTGTTGTTCTGGATTAAACATAGGCATTTTTAGAATATGACTAGTTAAGTGCCAATTTTTTTGTGGGTTTTCTCTAAAAATTGCGCTATCCACCACCACTGACTGCACCACCAACCATCACTATTGGAAAAATCTTCCTGGAGTATTTTGAAGCTGACAAAACGTTTCCATCAGTCTAGTCTGAAGATTTGCAGACTCTACTATTTAAAGTCTGAAGACCTCCGGACTGCTAGACTCAAGACTCAAAGTCTATTCTCATTGACAGTTTCTAATCCGTCGAAGAAGGGCTATCCAGGACTGGATGTTTCGTTAAGGATTTGACCTTATCGAATGGAAAAGATCTCTTGGCTGGATATGACATAACGGAATCCTTTATTGATTCAAAGATTGAGGATCCGATGATTGGCGAAGTATACTTGAAAGGTTCTACTTATGGAAACCGAAATCCTGATTGTATGGGTGAGCAGGATTGATGGGCTATCGACATGTTCCTTAAATAACTCGAATGATCTTCCTAATTGATTATGTTCAACGGGAAGATTGGAAGAATTCCTTTAGTAAGTGCCAACGAGTATGATGGCATAAAGGAGTATATAAGGAAGACGTTCTAGTTGTTCGAGTGTGTGCGCGATAGAAGAATTCCAAAGACTGAAGCTCTTTGTTCTTAGTCAATTCATTTCTGAGCGAAATCTTGTACACAAAAGAGAGTTCATATTCTTGAGAAACCTTGAGGAAGTGTGGTAGAGTATCTACACTGTGGAATCAAGGAGAGCCTTGCTGTAACATCTCTTTTGTTCATAGTGAAATCCAGCCGGTAGGCTGTTAGTGCGGAAGAGTGGACGTAGGCTTAGAATAAATCGAACCACTATAATTTCTGTGTTCATTTTCTCTTCCCTTCTATCCGCTTTACTTTGATCATAATTTGCTTTGAGAACTTCCTTTCTATTGTCTGTTAAGTATTGCTCTTTTATCTCGAGAAAATATTTTTACACCTGTTGACCCCCCTCTAGGTGCTTATACTAGCTATCTCAATTGGTATCAGAGCCTGTGTACTCACTTTGTTTGAAGTGTTTTATTTCAGAGTTAAAGATACATGGCTAGTATGTCAGCTCCAGGGCTGGTAGAAGGGCAAAGTAATACCAGACCGCCTTACTTTGATGAAAAGAAATACAACATATGAAAAAACAAGATGAAAGCGTTCCTAAGATCAAAGGATCCTCTTGAATGGGACGTTGTAGACAAATGAATCATTCCTAAAGCTGCACCTATCTCAGAGAGAGGAAAAGAAACTATTGAGTCTAGTGAAATGACTTAGAAAGAAATAACCAAGAGACAAGCTCTTGATGGAAAAAGCAATTTATTCTTTATATTGTGCTTTATCACCTACTGAATATAACAGAATATCTTCTTGTGTTACATCGAAAGAAGTTTGGGATAGATTACATATTACCTATGAAGGAACCGATCGAGTGAAAGAAACCAGAGTCAACATTCTCCTCGGTTAATACGAAGCCTTCAAAATGAAATCAGGAGAATCTATAACTGACATGTTTAGTCGTTTTACAGAAATTATGAATGGTCTTGAAAAGCAAGGTCAACCAATTTCTGATCACATGAATGTAAACAAGCTACTGCGTGGACTCTCCAAGGATTGGAATCATATAAAGACCTTATTTCAATAAATCTGGTTTGGGAATGACTGTGGAAACCATTCCTTTAATTAATTTTCCTAAAGTGAATGAAAGAATTAAGCAAAGACCCACAAGAGATGCTTACAAAAATCATTTTAAAAAGGTCTTTGTAAAATAGGTCGCAATGCTCTCAGATGTTCAAAGTGTAATAGTTCAGATCACTTTGAGAAAGAATGTCCTATGGTTTGGAAACCTGTTAAGAAAATATGGGCAAAAACCGCATATCATACTAACACCAATGGACCCAAGAAAATATGGGTACCAAAGAAAGTTTGAGTCTCTTTTTTAAATGCTAGTCACTATAAAAAAGAAGGTAAAATGGTATCTGGATAGTGGATGCTCAAAACATATGACAGGAGATTCAAATTGCTTCATAAAGCTCATTCAAGTAAATGATGGAAAAGTCTCTTTTGGAGAAAACAACAAAAGAAGAATTGTGGGATTCGGAACTTTAAAGATTAGAAACCTCACAATCAGTAATGTTTCCTTAGTGGAATGACTCAACTACAATCTGCTTAGTATCAGTTAGCTGTGCGATATCGGTTTCAAAATCAACTTTCAAGAAGGAATATGTTCAAGAACCAGTAAAGATTCTACTCGGTCATTCATAGGTCGAAGATATGGAAATATCTACCTCTTGGACGTGAAACTAGATGAATCGCAATGTCTAATCTCAATTCAAGGCAAAGCGAACTTATGGCACAAAAAACTTGAGCACATCACTATGAAGCAAATAGCCAAAATTTCAGCAAAGAAGCTAGTTCGTGGTCTACCCAATCTGTCATACCAAAAGTCTCATCTATGTACACCATGTGTATTGGGAAAGCAGGTAAGAAATTCCTTTAAACCAATAAATCAAGTTTCCACTAATCGTGTACTGCAGCTTCTACATATGGATCTCTTTGGACCAACCAGAACTCAGAGCATTAGAGGTAAGAAATATTGCCTGCTAACTGTGGATGACTACTCACGATTTACTTGGGTATATTCCTGACAAGTAAGTCTGAAACATTTTCTTACTTTGAAAAGTTTGCTAAAAAGATTCAAAATGCAAAAGAGTATGTTATTTCAAGTATAAGAACATATTATGGAGGTGAATTTAAAAATCAAGATTTTACAAAATTCTGTGATGAATCTGGTTTTCAGCATGTGTTCTCCTCTCCATATACTCCAAAGCAAAACGGAGTTGTGGAAAGAAAGAATAGGTCACTTCAAGAAATGGCTAGAACTCTTTTAATTGAAAGTAACATCTCTTCACATTTTTGGGCTGAAGCAATTTCTACAGCATGTTATATTATTAATAGAGTTTTTCTAAGACCAATTCTAGAAAAAAAACCCCCCTATGAGTTATTCAAAGAAAAGAAATCTATTGTTTCATATTTTCATGTGTTTGGATGTAAATGCTTTATATTGAAAAATGCAAATGATTGAGTTAGCAAGTTTGAAGAAAAATCATATGAAGGCATCTTCCTTGGATATTCTACCTCAAGCAAAGCCTACAGAGTCTACAACAAGAAGTCTTACTCTGTGGAGGAATCAATGAATGTCAAATTCCAAGATTCTATGCAAAATGAATATATTCAGACTCATCTTGAAGATTCTGAACCTGCTCCAGACTCTACAAAGTCTAAATCTCAAGAAGCAGCTCAGACTTCGAAAGACTAGCATCAAATGATTGTTGAAGATTCAAATGAAGAAAGTGATCATCAACCTGACAAATCAACCAGTAACTGGAAGCATAAGTCCATTCATCCTAAAGATCTCATTATAGGTGACATTAATGAAGGAATTCACACAATATCCAAAAGGTGCGAAGAGTCTAGTGCTCTGGCTCTTATTTCTGAAATAGAACCCAAAAGCATAGTAGAAACTTTGTCTGATGAAAGCTGGATTAAAGCTATGCAAGAAGAACTTAGACAATTCAGTATTAATGATGTCTAGGAATTGACTCATAAACCAAAAGGTAAATCTATTATTGGAGCTAAATGGGTTTTCAGGAATAAGATGGACAAGAAAGGAAAGGTCATAAGAAACAAAGCAAGACTCGTAGCCAAGGGATATACGCAAGAAGAAGGGATAGACTATAATGAGACTTACGCACCAGTAGCGAGATTAGAAGTAATTAGATTATTATTTGCTTTTGCTTGTTATAAAAATTTCAGGTTATTCCAAATGGACGTCAAAAGTGACTTCCTGAATGGATTTATCTATGAGGAAGTCTATGTGGAACAACCACCTAGGTTTGAAGACCCAAGGAAACCAAACTCAATATTCAAACTGAAAAATGCCTTATATGGTTTAAAGCAAGCACCTCGAGCTTGGTACGACAAGCTGAGTAAATTTTTAATTCAAAATAGCTTTGTCAAATGTAAAGTAGACACTACTCTATTTATCAAAAGAGAAAGCAAAAGTTTTCTGCTTGTTCAAATATATGTTGATGATATTATTTTTGGATCCTCTAATGAAAGTCTGTGCAAGAAATTCTCTAAGTCTATGTAGGATGAATTTGAAATGAGCATGATGGGTGAACTAACCTTCTTTCTTGGACTTCAAGTGAAACAATTGAAGGAAGGAACCTTTATTTATCAAGAAAAATATGCTAATGATCTTGTCAAAAAGTTTGGACTGGAAAATTGCAAAAAGACTGATATACCAATGTCAAGCTCTTTGAAGATAGATAAAGATGAAGGAGGAAAGAAAGTTGACCAGAAGCTATACAGGAGTATCATTGGTTCACTTCTTTATCTTACTGCTTCTAGACCTGACATTTTGTTTAGTGTTTGCATTTGTGCCAGATTTCAAGCAAACCCTAAAGAATCTTATCTAAGTGCTGCAAAGCGTATTATCAAATATATTGCATCAACTTCAAGCCTTAGTCTTTGGTATCCTAAAAAGGGAGACTTTACTCTTCTTGGATATTCATACACAGATCTAGCTGGATACAGAGTTGATAGAAAGAGCACCTCGGGTACCTGTCAACTACTTGGAAGCAAGACAGTGTCTTGATTTTCAAGGAAGCAAAAATACAGTGGCTCTTTCTACAGTAGAAGCAGAGTATGTAGCTCTTGGAAGTTGTTGTTCACAAATTATGTGGATAAAACAACAGCTAAAAGACTTTGGAATTGGATATTCATGCACGGAGATTAACTGTGACAACACCAGCGCAATCAATTTCACTAAGAATCCAATTCTTCACTCAAGAGCAAAGCATATAGAGATTCGATATCACTTCATTAGAGATCATGTTCAGAATGGTGAAATTTCGATTCAGTTTGTTGACTCAAAGAACAACTGGCCAATATATTTACAAAGCCTTTGGAGAAAAATCAATTTGAAACTATTCGTTCTAAACTCAACATATTGAGGTTTGAAGAAGTAAAAGTCTAGAGACTCTCAAACTCAGATAATCAAGATTTTTTATTGTAAGTTATTTTATTCTCTCTCAGATTAAATCTTGAAAAGATACGATCATCTGTCCATAATTGATTTTTGCTACTTTCAATTTTCGTTATTAGTGCAATCTTTCTTTTTCGAAAATGGAGTTAATTTTTAAATGGCAGTTATCTAATTTTTTGAAAAAAGGCAGTTATTTATTTTAAAGGGCATCTTTTTACTTTCCATTACGATGTTTTGAATGCCTCTCTTCAACTGACCTATATACTGTCGGTTCCTCTTTGTTTAACTCCAAAAACCCTAAAAAGCATCGATCTTCCACTTATGTCTTCTTCTCTTGTTTAATCTTCGAAAAGTTGTCATCTTTCTTGGGAAAGTCAAGTTTGGAATCTTTCAAAGACTGTGAAAGATGTCGTCTCAAAGGAATTCTTCGAGGATCGCGAACAAGGGACCGCAGCAAATGCATGAGGGGCCTATGCACTTTGATCTCACCGAGGAAGAAGAGTTTCCTAGTCAGCAGCAGAGCCCACAACATTCTCAACAGCGTCCATCTTCTCCATCTAGACCTCAGAATGTTGCTCGTCAAGAAGAAGAAGAAATAATCGAAGATGTAGAACCCGTAAGAACTCTTAAGCCATCTTTTACCTACAAGCTTTATCATGCTTTGAAAAGGGGTGGAACTCCTTTGAACTATGTTGACGAATTTCTGAAAGACAAAGGGTTCAAAAATGAAACCTTCTTTTTATGCATAATGGAACGGTTAGGAATTGCCCCTACTGGGTTGGCAGAAGAGGCAATGGCAAACATTCCAATCAATCCACGTGTTGGAGGGCTAAATCAGCCAAATGGGAATGATGATGACAAGTTGTACAGTCAGTTTCAACCGAGAATGGGTGTTGTGGCAAAAATTAGGGGCAAAATGATAGACTCGTTTCAATCAGAGGAACACAAGCATCTATACTCTAAGTTGTTGAAGCGTGGAGTCATAAACCCTAGAAGTGTGGATTTTGATTTCCTTGATGCTGTGAACATTAATTTAAGGGAAAAATTTAGTCTTCTTCAACTTGAACAGTTCTGTTATGAATCTACATAAGCCTATGCTAAACTCACTGCATATTTCTATTCGAATCTCAGTTTCTTAAATGCGAATAGATTCTCTTTTAGTGTCTGAGATCGAGACTATGTGGTGGATGTAAATATGTTAGCTGATGTGATTGGGGTTGAGAGAGGGAGATATCAAACTTTTCAATGTCTCTATTGCTCGTACTACGTTGGAACTTGTTAAGGATAGAAGGATAGAGGGAAAGGTTTCCTACTCGAAAATGAGTGCATTCAACATTTTGCTTCACAAGATTATGATCAATTGCCTCAGACCAAAGTCTACTTTAAAAACTGATGTTTCAAACTCAGAGGCAAAGCTGATGTATGCCATCAATGCTGGGAAAAAGTTCTCTCTTCCTCATACTATTATATTCCACATGTATAGAGCAATGGTGAAGGACAAGGGTCAACTTTCTTATCTAGCTCTTGTGACAAAGTTATTCAGACATTTGAATGTTTAGCCTCCCTGGATTCTCTATGTTCGAACATGTGATCAAATGGTAGTGGGACTAAAAATGGTGTCTAAAATGCATCTGAAGGAACTCAACAAGGCGTTGGAGAAATTCAAGGAGAAAACCCCTGTCAAATCTTATCAAATCTCTTCGACAGCAAAAAGAAAAGGGAAGGAGCCCATAGTTGCTCCATCCAAGAAAAGAAGAGCTCTCATTGTTAAGGATGAAGAAGATGAGGAAGACATCACCATTACTACAATGGCATTGAAGAATCCGAGTCGTTCTATTCCAGAATCAACGGAACGACAAGAGAAAGACACTAAATAGAGGACTGGAGAAAGAGAAGATTTGGAAGCAGAAGAAAAAGAAACAGAGGAGAGAGAAGCTGAAGAAAGAAATGCAGAGGAGGAAAGAATTGAAGAAGAAAATGAAAGAGGAGATCAAGAGGAAGGAGAGCATGAGGAACACTCTTCTCCACCTGAAGGCATGGAAACAGGGAGAGATCGTGAGAAAAGAGGAATGTCCTCATATTCTGCTACCAGTGAAGGAGTTAGCCGCTCTCTAGCAGATCCAGAGGACATCTATGCTTCTCAATTTCCTGAGGAGGGACACGATGTTTCATCGCCCAATCTGTGTGGCTATGCTAATTTGTTATTGTATGCCTTTACTCCATCTGATCGTGCAGAAGCTAGTACGCAGACTGATAATTCAACATATTTTCGCAGAATTCTTGATGTTCTCTTAGAAATGTAGGGTCAGATATATGCTCTAGGATGCAAAGGACATAATTTGCAGAATGTGAGTCAAGTTTCTTCAGTTTTTTTGAATGATCAGATCCAAGCCCTTGCTCTTCAAATTCAAGCAAATGCTAAAAGTGAAGAGGTGACTCAACTAAAAGAAGAGTTGACAAAGCTGGAAGGCATTGTCCAGTCAATGGGAGATTTCCAGCTTGTTCGTATTCCCAAGCATTCTTGATTCCATCTCAACATTTTTTAAGATAACAAAAAGGGGGAGAGATGTGATTTGAACTTTGAACCTTGAACTTTTTTGAACTTGAACTTTTGATTTGTTTTGATGTTTGACTTGACTTTTGTGTCTAGCTGTGGACTGGATTTGGGATTTTGGATTGACTGCTTATATTAAGTACTATTGATATCTTATGGATGGCTTTACTTATATGCAAGACTAACCTATTTTATGTGGTTGCAGATTCTAGTGTTATCAATAAGCCATTTATCTTTATGAGATATCTATATTTGCTTGAGTAATGTTTTGCAGGTTAAAGTTATCCAAATCTGTAGGAAAGTTTTGTCACCATAAAAAATTGGGAGATTGTTGGAGAAATCTTCCTAGAGTATTTTGAAGCTAACAAAACGTTTCCATCAGTCTAGTCTGAAGATTTGCAGACTCTACTATTTAAAGTCTGAAAACCTCCGGACTGCCAGACTCAAGACTCAAAGTCTATTCTCATTGACAGTTTCTAATCCGTCGAAGAAGTGCTATCCAGGACTGGATGTTTCGTTAAGGATTTGACCTTATCGACTGGAGAAGATCTCTTGGCTGGATATGACATAACGGAATCCTTTATTGATTCAAAGATTGAGGATCCGATGATTGGCGAAGTATACTCGGAAGGTTCTACTTATGGAAACTGAGATCCAGATTGTATAGGCGAGCAGGATTGATGGGCTATCGACATGTTCCTTAAATAGCTCGAATGATCTTCCTAATTGATTCTATCCAACGAGAAGATTGGAAGAATTCCTTTAGTAAGTGCCAACGGGTATGATGGCATAAAGGAGTATATAAGGAAGACGTTCCAGTTGTTCGAGTGTGTGTGCGCGATAGAAGAATTCCAAAGTCTGAAGCTCTTTGTTCTTAGTCAATTCATTTTCTGAGCGAAATCTTGTACACAAAAGAGAGTTCATATTCTTGAAAAACCTTGAGGAAGTGTAGTAGAGTATCTACACTATGGAATCAAGGAGAGCCTTGCTGTAACATCTCTTTTGTTCATAGTGAAATCCAGCCATTGGGCTGTCAGTGCGAAAAAGTGGACGTAGGCTTGAAATAAGCCGAACCACTATAATTTATGTGTTCATTTTCTCTTCCATTCTCTCCGCTTACTTTGATCATAATTCGCTTTGAGAACTTCATTTCTATTGTCTGTTAAGTATTACTCTCTTATCTCGAGAAAATATTTTTACACCTATTCACCCCCCTCTAGGTGCTTATACTAGCTATCTCAATCACCACTAGCCACACTACACACTAGGCGCTCCAGCCACCACCATGCTAGTGGTGTTGCTACACAAGGTACTAGTACAAACTGAGCCTTGCACTAGCTTGCACCAGTACACATGGTGTAAGATGTGCAAACTACACACTTGTACCAGGTGTAGGTGCAGCTGCTTAAGCCTATAACTCCCACCATAAACCCATAATCACCAGGCATCACCACTAGCCACACCAGCACCCCAGCCATCACATTAGCACCCCAACAACAAACTCACTACCACCAAACATCACCATCCACCACCACTAGATACACCAGCACTCCAACTATCACCACAGAACACTAACAGCAACAGCAGCAAGTAAAAGCAGAATCCATGACAAACAACAACATAAATTGACAAGCAACGCAAGATCAGTTCATTGATATTGAAATTAAATCTGACAACATCAATGAATAACAAACTAAAGAAAAAAAAAAGATAACCATCCATAGTAAGTCTGACAACATCAACGTTTACATAACTGTTTTGACTCCTAAGCTCCACAAATCCTATCACATCTCATCTCATCAATCAATAAGCACGACACCCCTGTCCGTGCTCCTTTCGATGGGCCTTTCACTTAATTCATAATTCTTGCACTCTTTCTAACTGGACGTGCAACTTCTTCTTCAACCTTCTCAATATCCACTGACTCAGATGGAGCTGCAAATGTCCTAGGCCGAATTGATTCAAAAGGAGTTGGAGCTAAAGCTAGAGCTGGAGCTAGAGCTAGAGCTAGAGCTGGAGCTAGAGCTAGAGCTAGAGCTGGAGCTAGGTTCTTTCTCTTCTTTCTTGTTGGCACAGTTGATGTTTTCCTTTTTGTTGGTGCAGCCGTTGATTCTTGAGTTGGGCCTGAGATAAGAACCTCTGAACTTCTCCCAGGCTACAAAAAAAAATAATAAATTGTTAGCAAAAGTCTATAGCATAAATTAAATTAAATGCAGTCAATAAAACTTACATTGAGAATAACTATTCCAGTACACTCATCTGTATAAAGGCCATAACCATATTGTCTTAACCTCTTCCCAAATGCCCCTCTTGTTTGAATAGGGGCATCACTTTCAGGAACTTGTGATTTGTTGGCTCTTTTTCTTGCTTTCTTGGGCCCTTCAGCTACAGTCGAGGCTTCTTCGACCAATTCTTCAGATGGGCGTCTTCTAGATGGCCTTTGTGTAGCTACCCCTTCACCTAGCCTTGTTCTAGCTGTCCTTCTGTGTAGCCCTTCAACTTCAATGACACCTCCTTCTGTTGGGCCTTCTGGTGGTACTGGTGGTGGTACTTGTGGTGCCCCTTGCAGTGATTCTTCTGGTGGCCCCTGTGATGATCCTTGAGGTGACTCATGTGATGGCCCTTCAATTGGCAATTGTTCCAACTTGCTTTCTTCGAACCTGAGAAAGAGGCCAAAAGATATCATAAATATAATATTGAGACATAATAATATAAAGAAAATGAAAAACTGAATACAAATGGTTGAATTTACCACTGGGTATTCTTTCGCTGCTGAAGAACAGTTGACTGCACTGGCCATGATGCTGCTTGGGCTAATCCTTCAACTAGCCGTGATGCTGCTTGGGTCAATCCTTCAACTGGCCGTGATGCTGCTTGGGCCAATCCTTCACCTGGCTGTCTTCTACCTTGCCTTCTTCAAACAGGTTGTTCAGTTTCGTGACTTACTGATGTTCTTCTTGTGACCTAACAAACACATTACACACAAGGCCAAATAGGATATTATGTACATTTTTTATGATAAACGACAAAGCAATATAAACATAAAATAAATTTCATGACTTACTGGAGTTCTACTTGTTGACTGAAGAGTAGTCGACTCACTTGGCCCTACTGTGTGCATTTCTCCAACTATCTCTTCACTAGGCCCTTCACCTTGCCTCAACGGTTGTTGTTACTTCCTCAATTGACAACCTTTAATATTGTGGCCTGCTAGGCGACAATAAGAGCACGTTATCTTTGCACCATGCCTGCTCATTCTTTGCTAACCCGAGATCTCTCCCTTCACCATTCTTCGTCTTTGTTTTGTCCTTCCAATTTTCTTCTTCAGTGGCAAGGGTTGAGGTGCTTCATGATCCGTGGGCTCCCAAAACTTGCTACTTCTAATTTGATGCATCATGAACTGATAGAAAGCAAGATATTTTGATTTATGGTACCAATCATCGATGTAATCATCTGTATGGTCGCCCTTCAACTGAATGGCACATATGGCATGTGCATATAGAATTCCACTTACTTGCCATGCTCTACATGAACACTTTCTACTTCCTAGATTGACAACATACTTATCAGCACTCTTCATTATCTCATATCCATCATCTCCATTCCAAATGGGATGACAATGCCTACTTGCAACCAAGTTCTCATCCAATTTCTTGGCAATCCTAGGACCATATTGTCTTATCCACTTTGTAGCCTCATCTCTTTGTTTCTGCAGCCGAGTCATAACTGCAACCCGTATATCTTCAAGCATTGAGATGACTGGTTTGCATCTGGCATCTATTATCTTTGAATTACATACTTCACAAATGTTGTTGTCGACGTTATCGCACTTGAACTCCTCACTGAAGAATGCCCTGCACTAATGCTTCGGTTCTAGTTGAAATAGGGTAGCACAACCTTCCTTTGTCAACTGAAGCAGTCCTTCTTTGGCTATCCTAAAGTCAGCCATGTTTGCATTCTTTGCTAATTGCCAAAATTGCAATTACAGCTTATCCCCTTTGTAGGTCTTTGCCCAATTTCCATATATGTGCCGCGCACACATTCGATGTTCAGCATGGGGCAACAACTCGGGTACTACCGGAACCAATCCCTGCAATAATTCAAAGTAAGAAATACTAAAGCAAATTACATGTTCATATTACAAAGCAAACTATTGATTAAATTTTTCAAAAAGCAAGCATAACCTTTTGTTGGTCGCTCGTGAATGTCCACCATTCCTCGTTTGTTATCTCCAAGTCAGCCATCAGATTTTTCAAGAACTAGGACCAATTGTCCTTATTCTCAATCTTTACAATAGCCCAAGCTAGTGGGAACATTTGGTTATTCGCATCTCTTCCAATCGCTACCAACAATTCTCCCTTGCACAAGCCCTTCAAGAAACAGCCGTCTAATCCTATAATCCGTCTACAACCAGCTAAAAATCCTCATCTACATGCATCAAAGCACACATAGAACTTATCGAACTTGGTCCCATGATCATGAAGCGGTCTCAACCACCTCTACATACACTCTACTTGTAGGGTTTTGCAGCCTACACTCCCAAGCATACTCCCACACCTGCCCATATTCCTTAGCATACTGACCAATAAGTATCTTTATCACCTTTTGCTTTGCTCGTTTGCACTGATTCCTAGATACATTGATGTCCACACGCTCCTTCACCAGCATCCTAAAGTTAGAAATTTTCATCTCGGGCATCAGCTTGATCAAATCGAAGAAGTGCTTGGACAACCATGCACTTGTTACCCTTTTGTTTTGAAAATTAATGGAACAAGTGTGTTCCTCTTGGTAGGCTCTAATCTGGAAAGACCCACTCTTCTTAACAAACGCACTGTAAATCTTTCATTGACAGTTTTGTTGCGAACACCTAACTCTTACAAATTTCTTGGTATTTCTAATGAAATCAATATTTCTTCGTGCAGCAATGGAGTTCTTTAGTATAGCTTCCCTAAATTGTATCGCATCAAGGAATTTCATACCTACTGACAAAGTAGAAGAGGCAACAGATGGATCATAGGAAGGAAACTTACTTTTCCTTCTACGCATAGCTCGTTGATCTTCTTCAACTTTGTCATGGGAAGTTGCGGTGTCGATGCTTTCTTCATAATCTGTCTCCAGGACCTAGCCAGCAACACCAACATTTGCAGGGCCTTCGTCTCTGTTTGCAACTTCATCAACTACATGCAAAGTTGCAAATCTATTTGACAAAAAGTCCCTTTGTTTTTTCCTTGACTGTGTAAGCTCCTCATCGTCGGCGTCACTTAAGATTAATAAATTTTCAGCTTCAGCAGCCAACCCTTCATCGTCATCATCATCATCACCGTCACTGGATTCATCTACTCACCATCACTGGATTCATCTACTTCCCAATCTAATTCAGTGATGGTGACATCACCTATGTCACAATCGCTCTAGTGAACAGCATCTGCGCCCCTCTCCTCCCCATCCTATCCATTATGCCCTACTTCATCCCTAACATCAGTACCAGCTTAAATACCATCTCCTCCTTCTCCTACTTGGGTGTTATCTATGTCATCATTTTCGTCCTCACTATCACTATTGTTTTCAATAAATACTTTCGCCTATTCGCCATGAAGATAATGATATAAGACATTCCTAAAACCATTATCATCTTCCAAAACTCTCAAACCATCTCTCAAGCTTTTCCCAGGAACACAGTACAGTAACTTTTGTACTCTACAAGGCAAAAATGTCACTATATCCCTAACAAATCCAATATAAGATGCCTTCTTTATATCTACAAAGATAGTACCCTCATTCCCCCCTCATACTCCCACTCATTCTCCCCAATCACAAAATTCCCACCGTAGTAAACGATGACAGCAACATAGTCTTTATCATGCGCCATTTCTACAACAAAAGAGGACAAATATACAATTAAATTTTGGGACCACATTCACAAAGGACAGACAATTGCAAGTGGAGGTCACTACACTCTTTATTGAAGAAAAGAAGAAAGAGAGAGTGAAGATGCATAGGTCAGACGACAACTGCAACTAAAAAGAGGCCTTAGGACAAGGACAAATAGAGATGGGACCCGACAACTACTTTGATTATGCCGTCGCATTCCTTTAAAATATGGAGAGATTCCTCAGCATGGGTCCTCAACAATGCAATTTATTAAAAAAAATACCCAGAAGTCCCCATCCCCACAACCTTCGATTTGAACATATCCAAAGTCCAATGCTTTGAACCCTAACAATCACCAATCACTATTGCACATTTCACATCCGACCACTATAAATTACTTTCGCACATCATAATTCAACATCCTAAATGAATCACACATCACAGTGGATGAGGCGACGTCGAGCCTACACCGAGCCCTAATTTTCCCCCCACCAAGCCCTACACCGAGCCTACATTTCAAGGCTGCTCCTAAACTGTCAATTCGAACCCCCCAATAGGATTGTAGCACCACATCTGAGCCATAAATCTCACATCAAGCCTGAGCTTTCCCAGCCGACCCCCAAATTTCAAGTCCGAGCCCTAATAAACGAGTCGGAGCCCTAATTTCACCACAGGGAAGAGGAAGAAGAGAAAAAACCTAACCAAATCGACGACGGCGAGCAATGACCTGCGAACGGCAAGTTGTGAACGGCGATGGAGAAGACGTCAGACCTAGTGTGAACTGACGAAAGGTTAAAATCCAAATAAGCAAAACGACGTCATTTAACACTAAGGAAAAACGACGTCGTTTAGTTTGGCCAAATGCACAGTGGATGAGGCGACGTCGTTTTCCTCCTCCACGTGTGATTTTTTTTTTTTTTTTTTAAAATTGCCACATCGGTTAAGCATGTCACCAAAAAATGCCACGTTTGCATTTTAGTAGGTTTTTGGCCGGATTGACACTTAAGTGTTCCATTTTACTCCGATATTGGCACTTAAGTGTACTATTTCAAAGTTATGGCACTTAAGTGTCCCTCCGCGCCAAGTTATGGCACTCCAGGTGTCACAACCTCTGTTGGTTTGCTTTGAATCAAATTTGGTTGATGTTCTTGTGGATTCTTGATGGCTTGATTCTGGTGCTACTATTCATGTGACTATTGCCTTACAGGGTCTCACAAATCTAAAGAGTCCAAGTCTGAGGGAGGCAAAGCTTAAAGTTGGAAACAATATTTGAGTTGATGTGGAGCGCATAGGGACAATTGTTTTGAATTTAGATTCTGGTTTTCAACTTATCTTGAACAATGTCTTTTATGTTCCTAATTTTAGGAGAAACTTAGTATCTCTTTCTTCGCTTGACAAAGCTGGATATTGTCTTCATTTTGCGAATAAAAGAGTGGATTTGAGTTATGATTCCAGAATTATTGGGAATTGTGTTTTGTCTTATGGATTATATCGATTATCCTTATCTCCCGATAGACCATATTGCTCTTTCAACGTCGAGAATGTTGTTGCTAAGAGATCTTTAATCAAAGATAGATCTTCATTGTTATGGCATAAGCGATTAAGGCATATCTCTAAAGAAAGGGTAAAGCGATTTATCAAGGCTGATATTCTTCCTCCTCTTGACTCGGATGATACTGAGACTTGTATTGATTGTGTAAGGGGAAAATTAACTAAAACCAAGAAGAAAGGCGTTACTCGCAGTCAAAATCTATTGGAGATAATTTATACTGACATTAGTGGGCCATACTCCACCACCTTGTGTGGAAATAAGTACTTCATCACGTTCATTGATGATTTCTCCCGTTATTGTTATGTTTATCTAATTAAGGAGAAAACTGATGCACTTGAAATGTTCAAAGTGTTTCGTACTGAAGTTAAGAAACAATTGGGAAAAATTATCAAGATTATCAGGTCTAATCGCGGTGGTTAATATTATGGGCGATATATTGAGGCTGGACAGCAAAAGGGACCGTTTGCAAAATATTTGCAAGGCTATGGTATTGTCGCTCAATATACAATGCCTAGGAGTCCTGAACATAATGGTCTAGCTGAATGGCGAAATCGTACACTCATGGAGATGAAACGAAGTATGATGGGTAGTTTTAATTTGCATGAATACTTATGGGGTGATGCAATTAAAACAACAGCTTATATTTAGAATCGTGTACCTAGTAAATCAATGCCAAAAACACCTTTTGAATTGCGGATGGGGAGGAAACCAAGCTTGAATCATTTATGAGTTTGGGGTTGTCCTATAGAGGTGAAAATTTATGATCCTTCCCAGAAGAAGACGGAATCCAGGACTACTAGATGTTACTTTATTAGATATCCTGATCATTCTAAAGGGTATAGATTCTATTGTCCTACTCGAGGCACTAGAATCGTTAAATCTCAAACTGTCAAATTCCTGGAATTAGATTTTTTTGAAAAGAGTTCCTCTCAATCTTTTGAAAGGGAAGAACCAAACAAAACTGTCTCTATTCCATTGCCCATCTTGCATGATGATTCTATGCGAGATCCCAGCAGAGTGGAAATTCAGCAAGAAGCAAATATCGAAAATATGACGGTAGATCCTCCCATTACAAATGAAATTCCCCAGATGAATGATGCAGCTCCAGAAATGCCTATGCGAAGATCACAGTGAAAAAGAAGACCAACACCTCTAAATGATTATCATGTCTATCTTGGAGAAACTAATTTTGACATTAGAAGTATAGTTGACCCGACGACCTTCAAAGAAACTCTTAATAGTGATCATGCAGATAAATGGTTAAGAGCGATGAATGACGAGATGATGTCCATGTCAACTAATCAAGTGTGGAAACTAGTTGATTTACCTGATGGGCATAAACCAATCGGCTGCAAATGGGTATTCAAAACCAAGAAATACAATAAGGGCAACATCGAGAGATTCAAGGCAATGTTAGTCATAAAAAGGTACATACAAAAAGAATGTATTTATTATACTAAAGTCTTTTCCCCAGTGTCCACTAAAGACTCTTTTCGGATAATCATGACATTAGTGGCTCATTTCGACTTGGAAGCTACCAACTGGATGTCAAAACAACTTTTCTAAATGGAGATTTGGATGAAGAAGTATATATGCAGCAACCCGAAGGGTTTAAAGAAGCCGAAAAGGAGCATATGGTGTGCAAACTTCAAAGGTCCATCTATGGTCTCAAATAAGCATCACATCAGTGGCACTTAAAATTTCACAAAGTTGTGAGATCGTTTGGCTTTGAAGAAAACAAGTTTGACCAATGCATCTACATGAAAGTAAGTGGGAGTAAATATATTTTCTTAGTACTTTATGTATATGACATTTTACTTGCTAGCAGTGATGTTGATCTCTTGAATGACACAAAAAAATTTCTATCTACAAAGTTTGATATGAAAGATCTTGGGGAAGCCTCTTTTGTTCTAGGCATTGAGATTCATCGTGACAGATCTAAGAAGGTTCTGGGTTTATCTCAGAAAAGTTATATAGATCATGTTTTGAAAAGATTCAATATGCAGACCTGTAAGTCAGGTGAAGCTTCTATTGTGAAAGGAGATAAATTTAGTATAGATCAATGCCCCAAGAATGATGTTGAAAAAGAAATCATGAAAAATATTCCTTATGCTAGTATAGTTGGCAGTCTTATATATGCACAAGTATGTACCAAACCTAATATTGCTTTTGCTGTGAATACTCTTAGAAGATATCTGTTGAATCCAGGTCAAGAACATTGGGTTGCAGCTAAAAATGTGATGAGATATCTACAACGAACGAAAGACTTTTTGCTCATGTATAGTAGAGTAGAGGACCTAAAGGTGATTGGATATTCAGATGCTGATTTTGCTAGTTGTTCAAATTATAGAAAATTAACTTCTAGATATATTTTTATGATGGCTGGAGGTGCTATTTCTTGGAAGAGCACAAAGCGAACCTTGATTACGAACTCTACAATGCATGTTGAGTTTGTAGCGTGCTACGGTGCGTCGATTCAAGCGGTTTGGCTCAGAAATTTGATCTTAGAATTGCGAGTTGTAGACTCTATTGCTAGACCTATGGTGATCTACTGTGACAACACCGCAGCTGTGTTTTATTCCAAGCATGACAAGATTAGTAATGCATTTAAACACATGGAGATCAAATATTATAATGTTAAGGACTTGGTCAAAAATGGAGACATTGTAATTGAAAATATCATAATTGAGTTCATGTTGGCTGATCCTCTAACAAAAGGCTTACGACCCATTTTGTTAAAGAACACGTAAAGAATATGAGTGTTTTAGATTTTTTTTTTTTGATTTCTTTTGTTAGTGGGAGTTATACAAATTGTATTTCTGGATATTATTGTTATATACAAACTGATAATGCTTTTATGATGTTTATCAAAGCATTTATTTTGATTATTGTTGTTGTTGATTCTATTGTTATCATTTCTCCTGTTGATTGAGAAATGGAAGTAGAAAATAGTATCTTTAAGCAAATTTTGTTTAAAGGTGACTGGATGTCACTGATTATGATATCTCATGTTGGATTGTGACATAGTCGTACAATTTTATGTTGTTTAGAAATTGCGTTAATGCAGTTTCATGTCATTGAGAAATTGCATTGATGACCGATAAAAAATAATGTATATTTTGTTCACATGTTGGCACTATTTCTTACTATACCACTAGGCCCATGATCCATGAAAATATAATACTTATTATATGTGATTATGAAAGGTCTTATGTTGTGGCATTTTCTTAACACATTTATCTCCATAGTCCTATACTGATGTTATATATGATTGGATTGGTATTGAGATACCATTATTGGAATATTATTTTTTTAAAGGTGTGGCCACAGAAAACAAAATTTTTAGTTATTAACCTGATAGTGTCTTTTCCAAATATAAAATCATTTTCAAAATAAAATAAGTTAACTAATGTAGCCCAAGTGGGAGAATGTTAGAAATTTCCTATAATATGGGCTTACATTAATTAATTGATTTTCTATTTTAAATAATCGAATTAATAGATATTCCAATATTTGTTGAACCCTAAAGTGATTTGATTGAATTGGGTATTGGCATCTATTGATAACAGGCCTAGTTGAGCAGCAAAGTGCAGGCAATTGTGTTTAACTGAAGCCCGTAATGAGAAGGGCCCAGCTGACACGCTGTTGATTAAGGTTTGTTAGGTCCCCTCTCTAGCCTATAAAATGATAGGTTGTATCTATTGACCATTGAAAGCTGCTATATCGAAATAGGTCAAAAAGAGAAAGATCTGACATTCCGATAAATCCCTGATTATCAGAGTGATCTACTTTTCTGCAAGTGAAGTAATGGCTCAAACAGGTACGCTTTAATTCCGCTGTATTTATTGATAGGTGTTTTACAATCATATATGAATCAGTTATTTCCTTGATTGATTAGTTGTATATGTGAATAGATATTATACGGTAGTTTCTCAAGCTACTCAATGAGATCAAGACTTTACCCTTGATCATTATAATATTTGTCCCTCGTCAAATAAAAGGCCATTACATTAGCAGTTTCTCCAACATTTTTCTTGAATTGCCAGCACTGCTATAATATGATTGCGAGGAAACAGAGTTCATGGTCACTAACTAGCAATCTCGATTAAAGATCAAAATCAAAAACTTCTCAGAAGTACATAAACCAACGCCACGATAAGAAATGTATTTGCTTTGCATAGCTATAGCTGTAGTTGATGACTTTCTAGGGAGGCATGTTGGTAACTATGCATTATTGGAAAGTAAGGAAAACGGAAACAACTCAAACCACGCCAAAATAGACACATTGCCTCCACCGGACATAACTTCATGAGTACTTTTAAATCAAGCCTCAGCATGGCCAGTTAATGCCAGAAGCATTTTTTTGTAGTCTCCAATAGTGTCCTTTACAATGGCACGATCAAGGAAGACGATGTTCCTTAGTTGGTACTTCTCTTTATAAACTTCATGTCGACTTCAGTCTTGGTACCAATCACTCTAGTCAGAGCCCCTTCATTTGTTCAGCGCCTACTAATGGCAGACGAAAACCTTCTCAAAATACTTCTCAGAGCAAGTCAGGCACTTGATTGAAGCTCTCAGTACAGTAAGGAACTCGTCTTTTGGATCAGTTTTCAAATCCTGCGAACACGAAGGATGAAGAATTAGACAATTCTTAATCTAGAACAGAGAAAAGTTCAGTATGTTCTTATGCATACTACCAAAGGTTGTAGTCTAGAAGTGACGTATGCCTAAACAAAGCATGATGCAGAATAATGAATAACTTAGAAACAGACAATATCAATATGTCTCAGTGTTTTAGAAACGAGGTACCCTAAAGTTGCTCTTACTTTCAGTGACCACATGACTACTAACCAAAATCTCATAAAAATAACAATACCAACTAGCATTCTTCATGGATCCAGAAATAGCTCCATCTTAACAGTCGATCACCCCAAAAAATCAACACAAGGACTCTAGAACAGATCGCCACCTGAAAGATCATTCCGACCAGATCGTTGATCCAAACACTAAAAACAGAACACAATCATCGACGACCAAACAACACGCGGTAAGAATCAAAGGAGGCAGCACGAAGAAGAGAGAAAGGCTATGAGCAAGAGATGGAGCAGACCTATGAAGGCTTTCCGGAGCTACTCGCAGTCATTGGCCCTAGGGCACAGTCTCCGAGACGGTGACTCGCGAGAGTCAACATTGTTGTGGGAATAGAAGATCATGGGGAGTGGGGGAGGTGTTCGCATCGAAGCAGAAACGAGAGAGGTAGAAGAGGGAGACAAAACGGGGAGAGAGAAAGTCGGCCTGTGTTTCCAAGAAGAGAGAGACAGAGGGATAGAGCGGGCGACGTCACAATGGAAAGCAATGAGCTGGGAGGCGTTGTACGAGCGCCATGTGTCGGTGAATCACAACGTCCACTTTCTCTAAGTGGAAGCTAGAGGGCGGTGGAGGAAGATGAGAGAGACACCGGCACTAGAAGTGAGTGGTTTCAGATTACTTACAAATTCTGTCTATAATCTAGAACTTATAATCGGGTACAAATTCTTCATTTTTTTGGAAACTAGACAAAGTAAATTCCAAGTTCCAATTTTTTTTTTGGTTTCATATTTAGTTTAAAAAAAACGGAAATGAATGCATCAATAATAAATAGGGTTATCATTCATCAAAAAGAATATAACACCAACAAAGTATCAAACATACAAAAAAGAATTCTTGGTGAGGAATTCAACTAGATAAAAGAGAGGAAATTGAACAAAAGTCTGCATTAAAATGGAACAAAAATTCACTAGACTATAAATTTTGTTTTGGAACTTTGTATTAGGAAATTTATAACACCATAGAACAAACTAGACCATAAAAACAGGATCATCAAGGATCATATTCTTATTAGTCTTTCACTCCATACTTCATGATCTATGAGTGGTGATGGAGTCCTTGCATTTGTGTAACTTGAGATAAGACCAACTTATCTAACATTTGATATAGATAAATGGTTTTGTCAATTTCGAAAAACACATTCTTTGCTTCATCCTAACCTTGGCACCTTTCGAAAAATCAAATAGAGAAGCTTCTTTACTTCTTCTGCAAACTTCCCGCAACATCTATGGAAACATTTCGGTCCTATCATTGCTCATCCAAAGTTGGCCTCTTTAACAGCCATGAACCTTGCTCGTGTTGTCCATGATGACTCGCAAGGTGGGCTCATCCTTAAATTTGGCGACCACCGCTCGTCTTGGCTGGCTAATCATAATGCATGAGTAGAGGAAGACAACACGGCGGAATGGATGCGAAAGGGAGAGAATCGAAATTTTGAAATTTTTTTCATCGACTCCACATCAACTAATGATATGGCATTATGGACATTTGTCAATTTGCAAATGGATGGGAGTAAAAGAAATACACGCCACGTCACCTGCTGAGGTGGTGTCTTTGAATTTGATGAATTTTTTTCTCAGCAGCCTAGCTTGGCAATTTTCTTTCCCTTTAATTAAATAACAATTCATAAACACACAACAGCTCTAATCAAGCCCGAAGCCTCCGCACTCGAGCACGAAGGAGGAATATCATCATCCATGGCCAGAAGTCTCGGAAACAAACGGCCCCTCCGCCTCCTGACTCGGTTCCTCGACTCGCCGAGTCGCCACCGTTCCTTGCTAACCAGCTCCTCCTCCTCCTCCTCCTCCTCCTCCTCCGCCCGATCCCTGCAAACCCTAGCTTACGAAGAGGTACCCCCTCCTCCCTCCGGCGACGGTCCCGCCGCCCCGACGGCTTTCGTGCTCCACGGCCTCCTGGGCTCCGGCAGGAACTGGAGGTCTTTCTCTCGCTCCTTGGCCTCCACTCTCTCCGCCGCCTCCCCTTCCTTCGGTACCCTTTCTCTCTCCCCTTCTGTGTATGTTTTCGTGGAGGACTGGAGTCTTTCTTTTCTTCTTCTTGTTTTTTTCTTCTTTTTTTTTGTTTTCCAATGCTCTTGGGGGGTGCTTGCAGATTGGAGGATGGTCCTGGTGGATTTGAGGAACCACGGGAGATCGGCCGAGCTGGGGGGCTTCGGCCCGCCTCACGACATGTTCAGCGCCGCCAAGGATCTGGCCGATCTGGTGAAGTCTCGAGGCTGGGCTTGGCCGGACGCCGTGATCGGCCACTCCATGGGCGGCAAGGTGGCCTTGCAGTTCGCGCAGAGCTGTGCTCGCGGGGACTACGGTGAATCCGCCGCGTGTCCCAGACTGGTAGGCGTGTTTCCTCGTCGTTTCTCGAAATCTTGTGATTTGTCTAGCACGGTAGCTCAGTAATTTGCCCTTAGCGAGCGATAATTTATTGGGCGAATTTGATTGCTGGTTGGTTTAGTCTCTTAGAAGTTCTTGACTAGAGCATATTACCAGTCATTTTCTGCAGATAATGCTTATTGCTGCACATTGTGATTCGTTGAGGGCAGGAAATACATTATACTTAAAGAAGCAGAAATGATATTTTGAGTAATGAGGGTCCAAAAGTGCAACTTGACAAGTCGATGAGCTAAACTCCTGCCGAAGTTCATTGTTGTAGAGCACTTGCCATTTCTTGATATGGTAGTAAACTTAGCTTCGACACAAGGCTTTGTCAATCCTTTCCTGGTCTTGCTCATATTTGTCTTTGATGTGTCCAAACTCTGGTGATATGTTTCTTAAGCTAGAATCCTCGACTTCCATTTATAAGTGAGCAGAATACATGATGTCCCTATGCACTTAATGGTGAATGGTAGCGGAGGTTCTTCCACTAATCTGATTCTTGATTCCAAGCGTGCCATTCCATGGGTTTTGCCTAGGAATTGCTTACCTCATTGTAGAAGTCAAAGCGTGGTTTAGCTCCACTCTACAAAAAATTTTGCAATATGGAATTCACTATTGTTTGCTTAACAATATGGATGGAATATGTTTCATCACCCCCAAAGCGTGCACCATTGGCTCCATGGCCACAAATGAGGTGAATCTTCCCCGGGGTCTTATTCTTTCAGTCAAGCTGTTGCGTAGGGTTTACAGAGTTTGAGACTTTTTTTCTTTGAAACGGTGCCAAGGTGGTACTGCTTGTACGTGTTTCATTTTCAAAGTAGTTCTAGCAATTGAATACAAGAGAAAGTATATATGATGCTTTACAGGATGTCTGGCATGAAAAGATATGCTTGATAAGCTAGGGTTCAATTTTCTGATACTTAAGTTGATGGGAGAATTTGTTTGTCTTGAGCTGCTGCAAGAATTTAAATCCTAGCACTCCCTCGTGCAAGTTTCCCTGGTATAATCTTCTTGTTTTAGGTGTCTCTGAGGTTCTGTTTGATGCTGTCACATCCACATCCTGTGCTTCATGTGTAAGGTCTTGCTTTCACCCAGTAAAAAATGTTAAGAGATATGCTTGATATGCATGGTATATTCGTTTCCAATTAGCCTAATTTTTTAAATCGTCTGTTTAACACCTGGGAGTGAAATTAATATAGTGGACAGGCCTGTGGCATTTTATTTTGTTCCTTTTCTGTTTTCTGCTCTTGCATGATTTGTTATGCTGGCCATGCTGTCCTATAATATGAACATGATGTACTATTGAAATTCAAGCCATATTGGTAATTAACTTTTTCCAATCAGGTTATTAAGTGATGTCAATGCCACTGGAAATTTTTGTTTGAGCGATCGTAATTATGATATACGTGTCTCTGCATGTTATGGCACCTAATGTCCTGGGAAAGCTCTTAGTTATTTCTATTTCCTGATGCAGAGCAGCTGGGGGTGCTGGATTCTGTCCCGGGAGAAGTAAAGCCGGATAATAGTGACGGAGAAGTGGAAAAAGTTTTGGAAACATTGCAGAGTTTACCTTCAAAAATCCCATCAAGAAAGTAGGATTATCCTTCGTCCTTTGCTAGCATGTTATAGCCACAGCTTTCATGTCTCAACATTTTTCTCTCTTTGTTAGTCATGCAAATTAATAATGCAAATGAAGACATTCCGCAGCAAGAAGTGTTTCGAAAGTTGTTCTGAGTACTTCAATAGCCCTTAGAAAGGCATTTTCTAAGTCCACAACATCTTGAGAAGGGACATGTGCATCTTCCTTACTGTCATTTATGTTGGATAGTCCGGTATTAGACGTGTAAGCAGCATATTGCAGAATTTAACCCCAAAGGGCTGCTCCATTTGAAGAAGTTGATAGTCTGTCTCAAATTGTCTGAGTTGTTATAACTTCTGTTTGGGTATAATCCCAATTATCATGCAGGATTTCTCTTATCACAGTGTGCATCTGAAGATGCAGAGTCTGACACACTATGTAAGGGTTGCTAAGAACTTTGTGTTTGATGTTCTTGTTCTCAGGTGGCTGGTGAACCACGTGCTAGAACTCGGTTTCTCAAAGTCCTTAGCAGAGTGGATAGGCAGCAACCTCAAGAAATCTGGAGATCACGAAACGTGGGCTTTTAATCTGGAGGGCGCCATTCAGATGTTCGATTCATACAGGGAGACATCCTATTGGTCTTTGTTGGAGGAACCGCCGAAAGCCACGGAAATAGCAATTGTACGTGCAGAGAAGAGCGATCGATGGGACCCGGACGTGATACAACGGCTCGAAAGACTTTCTAGTTTGGGAAGGGACCGATCCGAAGGGAAGGTTTCGGTTCATGTTCTTCCTAATTCTGGCCACTGGGTTCATGTGGACAATCCGAAGGGACTTCTCGAGATTGTGGCTCCAAAGTTCATGTCCATCTAGCCTTGCCCTACCGGAATTCTGATTTCCTAGGTGCCCGCCGGTGCCGAGCTAGTGGCTTTTCATTCTTGCCTGTAACTATTGAAATTGGGAAGCTCTGCTTTGATGCGAATAAAATCTGTCCTGACGTTATCTCGGCGCGATAGATAGCGTGCCTTACAGATAGCGTGCCTTATTTATCCTCTTTTCATGTAGAAGGCGCAGTTCAGGTTCAATGACCTTTCTTTGATTCACATAATCGGTCATTTGGATTCGCCGAATGCTTATATTTTCATTTATTCTCAATGCCAGGTCTTATGGTGATTGCTCTTAATGATGTTGCAGGTTTTTTTTTTTTTTTTCCACTTAGGATGGATTAGTTTCACCGGAAGATGAGCGATTTGGAAATGATAGCTTATATTGCCTTAAAAAAATAATGAATGGATTTTTTTTCATTTTTTTAGTAAAAATAGTTAGACATAGATTATTATCAATAACAAAAATATTTTCGTTGATTAATTTTTTCAAATAATATAAGTAATCATTTTTTTAAAAATATTTTTCAAATCATTCATTTTTCACAAAACGAACACTTTATATATATCATAAAAAAATTCCCAATTGAGAATATTAATATCCTTCTATGTATCTCAAACAAATTTTCGTATTATAGAAAATTTTAAATTAATATATATATGATATATTTATTTTTAATTAATTTTCATATAACAAAAAATCTTAAATTGATGCTTTGTGACATACTTAATGCCTCGATGCTTTTACAACTGCCCGAAGGGCGGCAATCCGATGAAGGCCCCATTTTGTTTGACTTTTGGGGAATGTATTTGTAGAAATGCAAATACTTTTGGGTGAAGAGGGTTTTCTGAAATGCAAATAGCATTTGGTGAATTGTAATTCTAGCGTGTATTGAGAAACAATTTTGGTTAAGATACCGTTTGATAAAATTTACATTTATAAATGACTTTTATTAAATTAAAAAAAAACATTCGTAGTTTATTTTTTGAAGCCTAGCCACTAATCGGCAAAATCTGACAGCCGAACCACCAAATCTAGCCGCCGAACAGTCAGATCTAGCCCCCGAACACCGTCACCAAGGTTGCCCACCTTAGACAAGGCTGCCTAAGGTTGCGTGACCCCAGGCATTGGCTGCCTAGGTTCGCGTGGCCGCCTAGGGTGCATAACCTCAGGCGGCCACCTAAGTCATGTGATTCAAGCCATCAGTCGCTTGGGTCGCGTGACCCACGCGTAGCCTAAGGTCCGGCAACGGTTGCTAAGGTCGGGCGACCCTCAAGCAGCCGTCACCAGCATGCGCAACCCCTTGGTAGGTGATTGTGGTCTTTCAATCGGCTTTTCTTAAAGAATATGAATAGCAACTGGAACTTGCATTCTAAAAATGCAAATTCCCAAAGGACGTTTAAACTTGTTTTGGACTAAGGGCCTTTAAAATCCTTTAAAGATACAATTATATTTTCCCAAAATTGAGCAAAACGACGAACTAAACCCGTTTGCATTTGGTCAATGGACTTTAGAATCCCAAAGCCCGCTCTAAAAGCCGAACCAAACGTGGTCGAAATTTAATAGTCAAGGGGCCAAAATGAAAAATCATTTTTTCGGTGCTAGTTTTCGGGGCCATAAGCGAAAATACGCAAGAATAGAGAAATTGCATTATGGACCCCGCTCGGCCCAACAAGCCCAAAAGAAAATGTGGGGTCAAGGCTTGAGGGAGGGACTCGAGAGTCAAAACCCTAGCTGAGCAGAAGCCCTATAAAAGCCTCAGAGTTCTCTTCCCTCCCTCCCTCTCCCCCTCGTTGCACCGCCGAGACGCGCAGAGAGAGAATCGAGAGAGAGAGCTAAGATGCAGATCTTCGTGAAAACCCTAACCGGCAAGACCATCACCCTCGAGGTCGAGAGCAGCGACACCATCGACAACGTCAAGGCCAAGATCCAAGACAAGGAAGGTCCGTGGCCGCCTCCACCGGAGCTTCCGCTTCCTTTTGCCTCTGATCGCCTCTGATCGCCTCTGATCGGCTTCGTTTCGCGCCGAGGTTCCGCGTCTTGATGCGTTTGCTTTTTTGTTCGTTTTTCGATGTCCGTTGTGCAGGAATCCCGCCGGACCAGCAGCGGCTGATCTTCGCCGGGAAGCAGCTCGAGGATGGCCGGACTCTGGCGGACTACAACATCCAGAAAGGTGCGCTCCGCTTCGCTTTCGTTTGCTCGGCTTCGTACGAAGCGAATCGCCGTGCTCTGAGATGGAGGCGCTAATATGTTTCTGCTTGTTGTTCTTGATTCAGAGTCCACGCTCCATCTCGTCCTGAGGCTCCGCGGAGGGATCATCGAGCCTTCTCTGATGGCTTTGGCTCGCAAGTACAATCAGGACAAGATGATCTGCCGCAAGTGAGTTGTTCGCTCTTTTGCTTTGTGGTGCCAGATGTTATCTGAGGTTGTTCGTAGTGGAATTGAATCATTGAAACGCTAGAAATGTTGAAATAGAGTTGAGCTGATGTATTGGATGATGAGCTTTGAGCATGACGGCGGGACTATACTTAGCGTCTAAGCTGGAACTAGTGCAGAAAAGGTTGTGCTAGTTTCCAATAACAATTGTCGATCTTTACTGCTTTCTTGTCTGGTTTCGATCAGTTCCAGATGATTTTCTCCGGGGTGAATTTTTTCTCTTTCTGGTCGACAATTTTAATTGTCAGTCCTTTGTGTGGTTTATCATTGAGTCGGTTGGC
Source organism: Eucalyptus camaldulensis (assembly GCA_019915185.1). Taxonomy (NCBI): domain Eukaryota; kingdom Viridiplantae; phylum Streptophyta; class Magnoliopsida; order Myrtales; family Myrtaceae; genus Eucalyptus; species Eucalyptus camaldulensis. The sequence continues at coordinate 22,092,676 of JAHSVA010000005.1, forward strand.
CGTTCTATTTTTTTTTTTTTTTAAATCTTAATGGTGTTTTTAAATCTTAATCGTGGATATTGTTTGGCCTGTATGATGTTGTTAGACTAGATTTCTTGCTAGTCATCAGGACATGTTCTATCAAACTCTCTACTACCATATCTGCTAGAGCTTTTCCACGGAACTGCTTTTGGACCTTCTTCTATTCCTTTTTCTCTCTCAATTATTTTGCCTTATTCTGATGTTTCCATTAAAGAAAGGGTTTTGTTCCTTTGAAATGCTATTGCTTTGATTTATCTGAGATCTGAGGCTACATGTACCAAGGTGAGGGCGTGTGATTGATTTAATCAGTGTCCTCGATCTTGAATTTGCCAAAGTGGCTGTAGCCAGATCCAATAGCTGAGAAGTTAACTGGCCGGTTGTTGTCCAACTCTGTCGACAATTCTGCTTACCGAACTTCTTACATGCCTTTTTTCCTTCTACTATCGTCTGTTTACTATTATTATAGTCAAAATTCATTCTACTACTGTATCTGCTAGATTTTTTCCACAGAACTGCTTTTAGAACTTCCTTCCTTCTCCTATTCTGCATTCTAAAGTTTGACGATCGGATTGTCATCAAATCTTGGATTTGTTGTGACATTTGATGCTGCTTTGCTGCTGTCAGTTTCGAATTTTCTGCTGCTTTATATGGGACTATCAGTTGAACCCTCACTTGCTGTTTAAGTGCAATGGAGGGCATCTTAGTTCCCAAAAGTGATTTCCATTTAATCTTTGTCAGCTGGGCTTTGACTATATTCAGTTGATTTTCATTGATGGTATATTTGTAGTTTAATCGTTAATGAAGTCTTGTCTTTTTTTTCTTCAAAATAACTAATGTCATCAAATGATACATCTATTTTATCATGGAAACACATTTTTTAAAAGTGAAACCTGTCCTAGGCCTTTTTTTAGAGACGAGGAAGATCAAGATGGACAGCTTAGATAGAGATGGCGAATTTCATTCATGTGGGCTTCATAGGAGACATATCCATCTGAGGTTTGGGGAGTTTGCTACTGTGTAGCTAACAGCATTCGGCAATTTTATTTGTCATTGAGGGTGTTCATATTCATTGATAGTCATAAAAACTTGTGTCAAATTTGACCTCTGCACGCTGGATTTCAGTTGGATGGACATGTGACAAAATGCTGAAATATCCCATCCTTTCTTTGCTGCCTGTTGTTACACCTTGTATCTGCAATTTTAGGACATTAATGTCAATTCCTGTGAAGCCCACATGATTATGTGTATGCTCATTTTATTTAGTTAACCGTGTTAAATATCATTCCCATACTTGTCCTTCACCATCAATTTGAGGGTAATTGCAATCCTATGGATGCCTCAAGGTGATAGCTGCTTTATCTGTCTTCTGTATGTGATGTTAAAATGTCTTGCATTAAATTCTGTACATCTGTACCCTCTTTATGTAATGCCGTCTGCTGCTATTATTGATTTATTTCCTGCGACATTTACATCTTATAAATCACCAGATGTTATGCCCGCCTGCATCCAAGAGCTGTCAACTGCCGCAAGAAGAAATGTGGTCACAGCAATCAGGTTAGCTTGTTTCTCTAAAGGAATTTCGGTCTTTTCTTCTCTCTCCCCATTGGGCTAAACATCACATTTCCTTGTTTCTTGTCATGTATGCTTTCTTTCCATTATTGAATTTCACATTCTACCATGGAAGTGATCAAAACTTTTTGTCTTGCAGCTGAGGCCTAAGAAGAAGATCAAGTAAACTTTAGGTGGTTACTTAGTCCTTACTGTTGCAGAGCATTTGTTTTTACATTGAAGCGTGCTTGTATGGATGGATGACTAGTTTACATTGGGCATGTTTTTGCTTTTTCCCTTTGGGGCTGAGCAGATGATGTTGTTTTTGACCTTTGTAATGGTAGAAAGTGATTCTCCCTTGGTTGAATCCCTGAGATAAAGAGTGGATACCCGCTCTCCTTCGCAAAAAAGAAAAGGAACGTGCTTTTTGCACTCGGTTAACATTTCTCAATAAAAATATACCAAAAAGCCCGATGTGAGTAACAACAGTGGATGAAAACCAAGAAGCGGGTCAAGCCTTAGGACAATGGCTTTTGAGAAGTGCGTTGAACATCTGCCGTCGCTACTCTAATCTGAATTGATGTATGCACATATTTTCAGTGAACATTACAAAAATCTGCAATACTTGGACTGTACATGGTTTCCCTCGGAAGCAGCCCACATCAATTTCCCGACTTCCCCACTGTCGTTGTCCCTATTCTCTGACCAGTGAACCTGTTTCCTTCCCCGAAGGATAGACACTAAGCAGAGTCCGTATCGCCCGAGTTCAACTAAATCATATCCTCCTTCCCAAGATTTCATAGGGAAGTCCTCAATCTGCACTCATGGCTAGGAAGCTTCCTTCACTAGATTTGGTCTGAAACCCATGACGGATCAACTCTTATTTCTTAGCCATAAGGTCGGAATCTCTAAGCTTTCGTGCACAGTCTGAAAAGGCAGAAGGGGTCTCCTTGATTTGCTGCAATGGTTAGAAGGCTCCGAGTATATTTCCATCTTTAAATGATGAAAGCATTAAAATACCAATACAATTCAAGATGAGATCAAACTGGAATCGAGGAAAACCAATCAGTCCAAGGACCCTTAATCGAAAATCATATCTGAATGTGCCATAATTTTTTTTTTTTCTAAATATACTTCTATTAGGAAGAACACCTTGCGCTCTTTGTTATTCTTCATGCAATGCAAAAATTTCTCTGGTGAGGATGACCGCATCACGCATTCCGGACTAAAACTGGCTGAAGCCTGATCAAACCATCCACAGAGTGTTTTGAGTCTCCTAACAAAACGTTCTATGCTAATTTTAATTTTAATTTTACTTTGCATCCCTTAACTTTAACACATTTTCTCATCAAAACTCTACACTTCTTACTACTCTAATCAAGTCCTTTCACTTGCACAAATTGCCCAATCAAATCCTTCTACTGCCGTCTTGGCCAAATTAAGCTGACGAGGCTATTGAACGACATTAGATTGCAACATGCATAATATTTTGCAAGCATGCTGAAAAACAGAGTCTATGTGGGGGTGGAAGAGCAACTTTTTTCTGTTGTTTATTTTCTAACGGTAGTGTCCATGTCAGCAACATGTTGTCTACTTCGCACTTAGGCATTACAAACTACCGCGTCAGTTAAATTTGGTCAAATGTAGCGTTCGGAGGGACCAATTTGTGTAAGTAAAAGGACTTTGGTAGAAAAATTGAAAGTGCAGGAACTTAATTAGAAAAAGGGTGAATGCACAAGCATATAGGGCTAAGCTGGTGTGAGAATTTCACACTCCTGCCTTTAGGGATTAGAACGAAGAGGGAATCGCTAAGGAGGCTTATGCGAACAAATATCTCCCTAGCCTATCAGACCGGATTTACAGCCACATTCCATTGTTTTTGAAAAGACAGCATTCTGGGGTTCTTAAGAGACAACTAAGATTCAAAACGCATTCTTAGAGAGTCGCTCTCAGCTAACTGGGATATTTTTGCACCCAATTGCTGTTATTTTCAGTGCTTGTTGCAGCTATTCACATGTCGAGCGCCTGAAAAGTATGGTAGCATTTAGCTGAGTACTGTATCCAAACTGGCGTGCTGCATTCTATGTACTTCTTCATCTCCTCCTCTTGAAACTGTGGGGGAAGTCTCAAATTCTCTAAGCTTCGTGTTCCGGTTATTATCCATAAAATGATGGTAGTAGTTCGTATTATGGTCACCATCCATGACCCATCGGTCTTGGATTTCCCACATAACTTCCTGCTCCAAGATAAATTGATATTTTTCTCTAAGTTCCCTCTCAAGATTTATCGGGACATTCTTCGGGTTAGTCTTCATGGCTCTTCGAATTCCCACCACTCTTATAAAGTCTCATAGGTTCAAAACAGAACAGTCCAGGGCAATGACTTGGTAGCACCAGGTTTCAAGTTCAGCAAAATAGGAAGGTGATCCTGGCAGATGCTAGTAAAGTGGAAAAAGAGTCGCTTCAAGCAAAGCGGACTCTCCGCTTGTGGTTGCACCAAGCACTGATGGCTCTGTAGTTTTGGAGCCTGGACCAAAGAAAATTTTGATTTGATGAAGCTCATATTAATACCAAGCAATATTTCATATGATCCTTGAAAGCACCAGCTAGCTCTATGAATATCTATCCCATACCACCCATTTTCCCCCAGCTATCTAAGACAGGTTTTATCAACGCGTATTTGAACCCTCGAGTGGATTTTGTGTTCGGTTTGAGCAAGGAGGTTTATGGCAATCGAACCATCCCTCCACTGGACCCAGATACTCCTTGCCTAGGCATCAATAGGCAAGTATATCACCTTATCAAGAGGCAGGTTTCTCCAGACCTCTCGAGCTTTTTTTCTACGTTAGTTTCTGACAATATAAGGATCGTCGCATGATATTTTGGAATATTAATTACCCCATTCTCTACAATTGCACGAAAGAATCTTTGCATGCTCTCGGTTTTCACTCATTATATTAGAGTCAGTGAGTGAAAAGATATCATTAGTAAGGATTGTAGGCATCGATGGTTAATTTCTGTTTGGACTGGTAGTTTGTCTACATGGTACTTAACGAAACCTAAAAATCTTCTCAAGACATCTTTATATTCAAATTTGAGGTGTCTATAGAAGTCATTGAGTTGACCAATCGTAATGTGTTTCATCAAAAATGCAGTCTCGTCATTATCTGTCCTGCAGAAAGTGGTTTAGAAATTTTAAATAAGGTTTAAAGTGCATTCTCCTACTGAAGAGTGAGAGTGCTAGTATGAACAAAATAAAGGAGTTAAGGAAGAGAATAAGAACACAAGATTTATAGTGGTTCGGCTTAATCCAAGCCTACGTCCACTCTCCCACGATAACAGCCTTCTTGGCTGGATTCCAATATGCAATCAACAAAAGATTACAATTTCGAGTGCAAACACTTAGTAGATCACACTATCTCACTAAGTCACTCTCTTGGTATTTCTCTCACGATTACAAACGTTTAAGCTCTCAAGAGACAAGTATATGATCTAAAGTCGCTTAGACTTTGGAATTATAAATTCTACGCTTCGTCTCTTACTTGCTCATCGGTCCATGATCTTCTTAAATACTCCTCCACTTCCAAACTACCCGTTGGACAGCATCCCGGAGAATCGTCTTCCAATATACCCATTGGAACGCTCTGTATCTTAGAAGATTTGGTAGCCGTTGAGTGACAAAGGTAAAATCCCAAATTGATTCCGATCGCCCATACAAACGAAATCTTGGTTTCCATAAGTAAAGCTTCTTCGTATAGAAAGTTCTTGTCTTCAATCAAATCAATCTTGATGTGGAATCCAAACCAGATCACTAGCCGTTGTATGATTGGGCTTGAGTTACGATTCATCGAATCTGGATGTAAAGTCTGATAGCCATAGACTTTACAATCTGAGTCTTTAGACTTTATAATCTGGGTCTGTAGACTTTACAATCTAGGTCTGTAGACTTTACAATCTGGGTCTGTAGACTTTACAATCTGGGTCTGAACATATCTGCTTCTGAACAGATTTAGCTTTAAGGTCTGTACCCAGTTCAGCTTCAGCATAAAGTCTGTCTTCTTGTTCATCATTCACGTTCAGTCTGGAATTTGTCAGAATGAGCAGATTTCTGATGTAGAACAGACTTTGACACTAAAGTCTGATAGTCTTCAGACTTTGAGTCTTGAGTCTGGCAATCTTTAGATTTTGAGTCTTGAGTCTAGCAATTTTCAGACTTTGAGTCTCGAGTCTGGCAGTCTTCAGACTTTGACACAGAAGTCTGGAAATCTTCAGAATATACTCTGGACATATGTTACGTTCAGTCTTCTGGTCGTCTTCAGACTTTGACAATATCCTTTACATGTTCTAACATCTGCATGGTCTATTACTCAACCATCAAATATGTTAGTAGCCTTTGATTTATTTTGTTATCTTCAAAACATCATAAGGGATTTCCCTAACAATCTCCCCCTTTTTGATGATGACAAAACAATCTCTGAATATGCAGATTTGTAAACACGCTTTTATTAATTTAAATCAAAGGATATCAGAAGATAACAAATAAATTGAGCATAATAATATTTAGAAAATAATCGCAGCTCAATATTATGCAATAAATAATATTAACCAAATAATCGCAGCTCAATATTATGCAATAAATAATATTAACCAATCAGCACATATGCATATTCATATCTTCTCCCCCTTTTTGTCATAATTAAAAAGCGATAATGGATTCACGTAGAGAATGATAACAAATATCTTGCATGAATCATAATTTCCAAAAATCAGCTTTTATCGAATATTAAAGATATGCAATATAGCTCACTTCGATCATATCAGCAAATATCCAATAAAAATCACGGATGCATCATAACTTGCACGTACCATTTTTGTCATAAAATTAATAAAAGATTTGTTAATGACAAAAGGTAATAAAATATGCACTAACCAGATTTTTTGTAACAGATTCTGACACATTTACCTTTCCTTCCATCCATAATAAGATCATGATCAATCAAAAAAGATTTTTCCATAATTGATCAAAGCTCCCCCTCAATTTGTTGCCTTTTTGAGATGATCACGATTCTTTTCCTTTTCTTTTAGATTCAATTTCTCTCCCTCGATTTCCTCATCGGATTCTGAGTCTGTGCCTGAGTCAGACTCTGATTCTGAGTCTCTGTCTGAGTTAGACTCAGATTCTGAATGTGCCATCAAGCATAGATTTCTTTGCTCATCATCTTCTTTCATGATTCTTTTCTGGCCATTATGCTTGTATTGACTTCTTCCACTGAATTTCCTTTCTTTTCTACTCAGCTTTTTGAATTTCTCGACTATAAAGGCAAATTCTTCATCGTCCATGTCATTTTCTGAGTCTGTTTCATCAAAAACAGCATTAGATATTAAAGCAATGGACTTCTTACCTTCGGGAACTTCATCGTTAAGTTGCTCCACTTCATAGGATTGAAGAGTGCCGATCAATTCATCAACGGTGAGTGGCATAATCCTTTGAGTCTCCCGGATTGAGGTCTTGACATGGTTCCAATCTTTTGAGAGACCTCGCAAGAGTTTGTTGACCTTCATTGGGGAAGAAATAGGATGACCTTGACATGCCAAACCGTTTACAATTTCTGTAAAACGATTAAACATATCTCCAATTGACTCTCCTTGCTTCATCTTGAAGGATTCGTACTTGCCGAGCAAGAAGTTTACTTTTGTCTCTTTTACACGATCGGTCCCTTCATATGTAACATGAAGTTTATCCCAAACTTCTTTTGCTGTTTCACATGAAGAGATTCTGTTATATTCAGTAAAAGACAAAGCGCAATATAAAGAATAAATTGCTTTCGCATCAAGCGCTTCTCTTTTGGACATCTCTGTCCGAGACATAGGAGCCGGGGGTTTGGTTTCTTTGTCTTTGCTATTCTTATTTGATGTAGATGCAGCAATGGGGTTGATTCCTCTTTCCACAACATCCCATTGCAAGAGATCTCTGGATCTTAGGAATGCTTTCATTTTGTTCTTCCACACATCGTTTTCCTTTCCATCAAAATATGGTGGCCTTGTGTTGCTTTGCCCTTCCATAAGTCCTGGAGCCAACATACTAGCCATAAAGAATCTTTAGCTCAAAAGTAAAAACACTTTTATAAACCGAGCACTTAGCTCTAATACCAATTGAGAGTGCTAGTATGAACAAAATAAAGGAGTGAAAGAAGAGAATAAGAACACAAGATTTATAGTGGTTCGGCTTAATCCAAGCCTACGTCCACTCTCCCACGATAACAGCCTTCTTGGCTGGATTCCAATATGTAATCAACAAGAGATTCCAACTTCGAGTGCAAACACTTAGTAGATCACACTATCTCACTAAGTCACTCTCTTGGTATTTCTCTCACGATTACAAATGTTTAAGCTCTCAAGAGACAAGTATATGATCTAAAGTCGCTTAGACTTTGGAATTATAAATTATACGCTTCGTCTCTTACTTGCTCATCGGTCCATGATCTCCTTAAATACTCCTCCACTTCCAAACTACTCGTTGGACAGCATCCCGGAAAATCGTCTTCCAATATACCCATTGGACAGCTCTGTATCTTAGAAGATTTGGTAGCCGTTGAGTGACAAAGGTAAAATCCCAAATTGATTCCAATCGCCCATACAAACGAAATCTTGGTTTCCATAAGTAAAGCTTCTTCGTATAGAAAGTTCTTGTCTTCAATCAAATCAATCTTGATGTGGAATCCAAACCAGATCACTAGCCGTTGTATGATTGAGCTTGAGTTACGATTTATCGAATCTGGATGTAAAGTCTGATAGCCATAGACTTTACAATCTGAGTCTTTAGACTTTATAATCTGGGTCTGTAGACTTTACAATCTGGGTCTGTAGACTTTACAATCTGGGTCTGTAGACTTTACAATCTAGGTCTGAACATATCTGCTTCTAAACAGATTTAGCTTTAAGGTCTGTACCCAGTTCAGCTTCAGCATAGAGTCTGTCTTCTTGTTCATCATTCACGTTCAGTCTGGAATTTGTCAGAATGAGCAGACTTCTGATGTAGAACAGACTTTGACACTAAAGTCTGATAGTCTTCAGACTTTGAGTCTTGAGTCTGGCAATCTTCAGACTTTGAGTCTTGAGTCTGGCAGTCTTCAGACTTTGACACAGAAGTCTGGAAATCTTCAGAATATACTCTGGACATATGTTATGTTCAGTCTTCTGGTCGTCTTCAGACTTTGACAATATCCTTTACATGTTCTAACATCTGCATGGTCTATTACTCAACCATCAAATATGTTAGTAGCCTTTGATTTATTTTGTCATCTTCAAAACATCATAAGGGATTTCCCTAACAAAGAGGATACAAATATAGTATCGTTGAGGAGGTCAAAGAAGCTAAGCGATTAATTTAAGTAGTGAACCAAGTCAAAACATGCTACTACAAAAGATGACAATCACGGTTTCCACTTGGCTATTTGATTATCATGTCACAAAAATGTTCAGGTTACATTTGAGATGTTATGAAAGAATTTCTAAGAACATGGTCTTTTGTTACCCATCTGTTTCTTAAGTAACTCAAAGTGAAGCAACTGAACAGAAATCAGTGTCTTGATCACTAGCATAATTGGGATGCAATTTAAGCTAAAATGCTTCTTCATGCTCTCCAGATTTCTAGTAGGGTAGAGACAGAACGAAATGAGGATACTCTTATGAAGTCTGGCATCAGCTCTATCATGTGAGAACATAAAGAAATAACTTAAAACTCATGGACATATTACAATGATCTTAAGTACTTAACTCCAGGTCAGAGAAAAGTGTCATCTAATTATAACACAATCTCTCAGGCCCCAAAACAAAATTCACTTCTGGTTTCCAACATGAAACCATATTCCCATACTTCTTCCACTGGTGGAGAAATTCATTTAAATGACATTAATTGAGTTGAAGCAACTCACGACAGAGTTTTTGTGCGCCTCCAGTTTCACTAAACAAAAAAATGTTACATTACAGAGAAGGAATATACGACTCTAGAGGAGCTTTACATATAAATTGTTTAAGCATAAGCGAGAAGCCTACACTTGAAACTGCCAGATTACTTCATGAAGAGACAAGATTCTATATCCTTATAATGTAATTATTCATAGCCCCGCTGCATTAACATTCTGCTCCAGTGACCTATCTTGCATCCTTACAATCCTTGAGTGACAGCTATTTAATGTACAGCAACAGTACAGATCCTCATGTGGCTGCCAACTAGCTTCCGTAAAAATGAGATGAGAAGATCACACGTTCAATTGATCTGTGTCAAGGGTGAGCGTGGTATTAGAGATGGCTTCAAGTCTTTCCCATCAAATGATTCATATGAATTGTTTTCACGAAACTCCTCAACAAGAGATTCCATCGGCATGGCCCGAAGAGACTCAATAGTTCCTTTTGTAGGAACTTCTGGATCACATTTAATTGGCGTTGTCCCACTTGGCTCATAGTCCTGTATATGAAATGCATAAATTGAATCATCATCCATCATATGCAGTCCAGGTTGGGGAACTAAGCTTCTTACAAGGCTTGATTGCCAAACCAAGAAATGAATTGTAGTGCAGGCTTATATTGACAATAAAATTTACCAATTAAAATGCAAGAGTGTGACCACGACAAATAAGAGCTCTCATAATATGTACTAGGTCAACACACTCACACCACTACTTTATTTTCAGAATTAAACTCGATGTGTCATTATCGTATCAAACCTGATTTTTCCAGGTGCAAAAACTTGCTAAATAGTTAATGGATTTGCCAGGTGTTTCCCATGAGGAAAACTTAAACTTGCATAACCATAATGAATAAATTGTCTGGTCGTGGAATGCGATACATTACCAATTAGACCCCATGTTTGAGAACAACTTCAGGTATAGTAACCAATTTATGTACCGTACCTTAAGCGAAAGTGTTCATGTTATCACAGAAAGTGACGGCAAACTGACAGTCATATCAGGGATAGAGAGGCAATATTACCATATAGCGATGTTGAAAAGTTTCTTCCGCCTTCTCCCTGACACTTGAAGCTTTGCTAGAGTGGTCCTCATGGAAACTTTCCAACAACTGTATGTGTGCCTGGACTGTTTCTAGAATACCTGATATAGATTCTCGCTCCTGCTCTGACACTCCTGTGATAATCATAACAAAAACGATTATATAAAACTGTAATAATTGTAGCCATAACTGCACTTTTGGATGGATTGCATTCAGTCATCAGTCCCCAAACGTGCAACTATGCCACAGCAATCCACATTTTACATAAACTTGAGGGTTAAATCAATGTCATTAGAAACCAAATTCAATCAACTAAAGAGAAATTTATAGAGCAATTCCATTAGCTTATAATTTCTCCTTTAAAACTTGTTAAACTTTTCTCTTGCATACAAATGTTTGCAGCAATTACCAGCTTTTGGTGATTTCAAAATTTTAATTCAGACACGTAAGAGAATCAAATCACAAATGCAGTTGTAATTTCAAGATTGGTGGCAAATGAGAAATTTAACAAACGGATTAAAAGGGAAGACTCTGTGTCCCAGATTACTAATATATAGCAAACTTATACTCACCATCAACATGCTTAATGAAATCTTCACTACACTTGACCACATCTTGCTGAGCTGTATCCCTCGCAACACCAATCTCTACATCGTGTTGCTCGTTACTATCAGAAACATCCCTGCCAAGGCAATTTTACAAATGTCTTAGACTGGTTACAACAGAGACACGTAAAAGCTCTTCACAAAACAAGGAGCTAACAAGCACCTAAACTAACCTTATGAGTGAACTCATCGAGGAAACATGATTATTACCCATCTCGCAGATGGCCTCGCGTGTGCCATCCCAATGTTTGGAAGCTGATTCTGCAGTGCTTACACTAACCATATTGAAATAAAGTCAAAGACTGAATGAGGTACTGATATTAAGACGGTATATGCATAGCAAGCACATTACCATTGCTGTAAAAGTAACTCCATACGGCAATGTTTGGCAGCAGAATAATCAGCAGTATCCTTAGCATCATTTTCTGCTTGAGAAGAAAATTCCTGCCACTTTCTTTTGGCATCTGTAGTAATACCCTCCAGTGAAGAAACATGCCCATCCAAAAATGTCTTGTTCTGAGCAGCAGTTTCCCTCAGGCTAACAAGCCTTGTATCCACCTACAATTTTTAACTATCAATCCACCTTGATTGGGAGCACCAGAGAAGTAATTTATTCAGATATAAAGCAATTCCTAAGACAAACCATTTCTTTCTGACGACGCAAGTGATTACAAACTAGATTTGTCATATCTGCTAGAAGCTTTTCTTCTTCAGATTTTGACTGTACCTGCATAATAATGATTGGACAATTCAGTCAATGATTTATTCAATAGTGCCTTATCATTCACAGGTGTAGCAGTTCCCTTACTTCATAAGCCTTCTGAAACTCAGCAATACTTTTCATTTGAATTTCCTCAATATGTTTTGCATGGCCCTCAAGGTTTTTAGACTCTTCAACAAGATTCCCAAGAAATCCACTAGTGTACTCAGAAATGTCCTTGGTGTGCTCGATGCTGACATTAAATCTCTGATGAATTAAACACAAAGGGGCAGGATTCAATAGACCACCTCAATTAGATAAGTCAAGGGGAATGCACAGTTTCCATTTAATACACCAAAACAGAAACAGAGCAGACAAATCTAAAGGCACACACCTGCCGCAGTTCCCTGGTAAAGTGTGCCATTTCTCCTGCATGTGTTGAGAGAGTGCTTTGGAGATCATCAAATAGAGCTTTTGCTTCTACATCTTTCGATGTCAGAAACTGCTACAAGCATGAGAAACAGTTTAGTACATTGCAGAACATTGAAGGATCCACAAGCTTGATAAAGTACCAGTAGAATTATAGACAGCATAAAACCAAAATAGGGTGGGGACATTCAAACTTCACTGCAAACCTCTTCTGTAGATTGCACACTGGAAGAAGCCAAGGATAAGATATTGTCCAATCCTGCATTACAGCTAGCCTTGTGTAAACGTACAACATTTTGTAGCGCCTCAATGTGAGAGATGTACATGGCCCTTGAAGCCGTAACTTTATTCTTCATATTCAAAACCGCCTATAAAAAGTACTCTTGTGAGAAACAAAGCACTTTTAACAAAAAGAAGCCTGAGAGTCATTACTAGTCTTGCCCACATGTAGAACCTGACTATAAAACAGATGAAGCAGTTGAAAAAAAAAAATTCCCTACCCTTTCATGTGCCTGTTCAAATGAATGGCAGAATTTCTCCACACGATCAAGGTGCTCATTTTGCTGAGAAAGTGATCCATCCACCACGGTGCGAAGTGAAGCAACTTGTCTGGCCAATTCAGTTAGAAAGTTGTTTACAACAGATTTGTTATCCGCATTGAGTTTATCTTCTCTATCTACAAGTTCATGTCCAGAAGCATCAGTTCAATGCAACACATATGTTGCCTTCCAAATTCAAAAAACTCTATTCCATTTAAAGAGTGCTTACCAATTTTAGAAAATAATAGAGCATTTTCTTGTAGAGATTTCTCCAAATCAGCTCTCAAAACACATGCTTGATGGGCCAGAGCATTTTCTGTTAAATCATCAAATCGGTAAGATAATGCTCTTTGAATACAAGACCCACTTAAAAATTGAAGCATACCTGCTTTTCTTTGTTCTGAAATTATGAAATCCCTCTCTTTTATAGAATACTGACATTTCTTAAGCTCCTCTTTGGTGTTAGCCAGCACTTTACTTGTATGGTCCAAATCTTTCTGCAATATTTGATCAGCTGAATGAGAATACAAGCACAAGGTTCGAACACTATCCATAACCATAACTCTTAAACATCACTAACCTCAGTTGCATTGAGCTTGCTACTCAATTCAAAACATTGTTGAACCTGAGAATCATGTTTCTCTTGCAATTCCTCAAATTGCTGTCACAATAGATGGTGAATGAGGATAACATCACACAAGATGAGAGGTCAAACTATTATCAAGAAATTACTAACCTTTTGATGGTTCTCTATAGTAACCCCCATTTGTTCGATCTGGTCAGCCATAGCCTGAACCAAGCCAACATGAAATTACAATAGTGCTCTTGAAATGAATATTCTATGAAAAAGGGATAGACATTTAGCTTGTATAGCATCACTGAATAAAATATTCTGAAATCCAAGCATGAAAAAGTCAAGATAAGGAAGAAAAAAAAATACCTTTCTTTCACTCTCCTCCTGATAATACCTCTCCTTAGGAATATAAACACCATTTTTCTCTCGTGCAGCATAAACCTCTACAAGATATAAGCATCTCATCAACCAACACTAACTCAACTCACAATATGCTATTGCTGTAATCAACAACTTGCTTCAACAACTTGTATCCCAGGACAAATGCCAGCATGAATGGATCTAGGAAAGATTCTCACCAGCCTTGAGTCGATCAATTTCACCATAGAGATCCTTAATAAGAGTGGATTTCATCATCTTTTGGTTTACCTACACAGCACAATTGGTCATCCTCAGTGCAAGCATGACTAGCGACTTGGAAATAGAACCTTCAAATCAAGCATCACAATGTGTATAATTGCCTTTTGACAATAGGGCAGTCAAAAAAAAAAAGAAAACATGAAATATTCGTATGGTTGTTTCAATAAAGTTCTTGGTAAAGGTTTGAAAATGCCAAGCAAGAATAGCGGATATGCATCCTATTCAAATTAAATATTCATCTAGTTCAAGCTATTGTGCCTATTCACATGCAAACCATCTTCACGGTGTTGAAACCCCTGAAAACTATGTGAGGTGCTCCTTATTCAACAAATCAAGAACACTGATGCAATAGAAGCTCATACTTGCTCAAACAATATGAATATTGCAGGCTAGAATATCATGCCTATAGACTAAAGGGAGACAAACCAGAACGAAAAACAGCTAAAATTGTCAACTTCATCTGAAAAAAAAAAAAATGAGGAGAAGATAATCTAGGTGCAATTATGTTGATTTCATCCAGAAGCTGACTCAACAACAGCAAAAAAGGGGAAAAGGGTCAGCATGAATCATCCAAGCAACTCAAAAGGTAGACTATGAAAAGAACAAAAAAATTGACCTGAGTGAAAAAATTTCTAATCATGAAATAAGGGTGACAGTAAACAGACCTCAGGCTTATTTTTAATGTTCTTTGCCCTGTGCGCATAATCTAGGGTACTCAAGGTCTCCTCCAAACAGTGGACTGCGGGTGAAACTGTTGCAATAATACAGGTCTTAGTTCTTCCTCCAAGAGAATCCCGAAGTAACCTAGTGAGTTTGCTATCCCTGAGAAAAGGTAATCTCAATCAGCCACATTTGACAGGAACAAGTGTAACATGTCAGATTTTATATTATTTTGGAATCACTTTGTACCTATATGGAATATGACCAAGATGCTCCACAAGAGCATTAATGACTCTTCCCAATGTAAGCAAACTTTTGTTAATTTCTCCAGCTTCTCTCGCACGACCCTGTCAAATGATGCACGATATTTTAACAGATGACTCATATGACAAATATTGCACATCAGTCAAATCATGTGCAGAATGTATGGAGCATTACCTCCCTAGCACCAGAACGGGATATGTTTTCAGATCCAGCCAGATCAACCAAGTTCAGTTTGCCACATTTAATAAGCTCTTCTCCTTCTGGTGTTGCTTCTTTGATGTGTATTGTGATGGAAAACAAAGAGTGTGACCGACTACATCAAAATCAAAATCAACATTTTATTGTATAATTGAAGAACCGAGACAACATAGTCAGAGAAAAGAATTTTATTTTTACCTTGATTGTTTATTTAGCAGTGTTTCAGCAGTACGACGCTTTGAGGATCCCCTTTCAAGCAAAGTAAAGATCTCGGTAGCACTTGTCACAATTTCCTCCTCTATACCTCTAACAAGAACACCCCCTTTTCCATCCTCCATCAAGGGCAGCTGCTTTTTCTGCTTATCATCACAAGCGACTCTGGAAAGTTCCTCAGGTGCTAGAAGATCAGTTATTTCTTCATTGTACAACTCTATAAATGTCACCTTCACACTGTATTCAGCATTTTGGCTCTCCAGAGTATCAAAAATTTGCTTCACTGCTCTAGGTATGACTCCTGCTTCTGGAGGTAATTCTCCATTGGGTCCACTCTGCCATGTTTCACGATAGAGTCAGATTAGGATTCCAATTTTTGCAGAAAGCAGAAACTTCATAATAAAGGAAAACACAAAAGTGTAATACCTTCGCTCTCTTGCATTCACCCTCCATTGTGTATGTTTTTCCAGTACCCGTTTGGCCATATGCAAAAATGGTACAGTTGAAGCCTTCAAGAACTTCATTTACAATTGGAATTACTGCTTGGTCATAAAGATCTCTCTGCTGTGCAGATGGACCAAAAACCTGCATGCAAGAAGCAAGATGAAGCACGTGACCATCGAGTAAAAGACAATACCTACCGATATACCTTTTCCACACAAGCAGGGAACGAAAAAATACTTGAACTGATAATTATTAATTGATCGTGATAAAGATGAACTAAAAGCCGAGTTTTCAGAAGATGCAGAAAATGATGAAACTCTAGCACCATCTTCTTGAGACTTCGATTAATACAAAGCGAAATCTAATGTATCGTCTGTTAAATGTGATCTTCACAGCAATCGGTCAACAGAGATTAAACCAATATTTGTTTTTTTAAACACCCCAGTTTCTGAAAGGAAAAAGACGAAGGATGATGCCACTTCTTCCACACATTTATGAACAACCAGGAAATAGCTAATAGTTAGGACTCACTTAAAAATTTGACAATAATCCACTCATGAAAAAGACCTTTCTGTACCAAATACTATAGTCTTCTTAACGCGTAATTAGATCGGATAAGCAGTCAAATTAAGAAATTACAAACAATTGTAAATCTAATGCCAGCGACTGCAAAGGAAACACCCTTGTCAAGCCTAGAAGGGGAGGTCTACCAGAAGCTTCATACTTTGTTGCACTAACACTACTACATCCACGAGACCACCTCGGACCGACCCGATGTCACAACAACATAGCTAATTAAGGAACCGGGATAAAATGAGCTCGATTAGCCAGGGAAACCCAAGAAAACCTAAAAGAGAAAGCGAGGAAGGAAGAAGGAACCTTGTCAAAGGTGAAGACCCGATCGATGTGCTTGCCCGCGATGCTCTGCGAGACGGCGACCTCTCTCTGGTACTCATTGCAAGTCACCACCTGGGGCGCGTTGTTCCGCAACTCGTCATCGCTGAAGGGCCTAAAAACACAGAGCACGCCAAAAAAAAAAAGAGGGGGGCTCAGCGCGATCGGAAAAACGAAGCGAACTGCTCGAACGAGAGCGCGGCCCTAAAATCGAACCGAAAACGGAGCCCCGACGGAATCCGGATCTCGGGACGGGAAGCCCCCGGGGGGTGTACCTGCAGCGGAGGAGGACCTGGACGTTGACGCCCTTCTCCTTCTCGTGGCGGCCGGACATCTTGAAGCGGACGCGCGAGGGGGAATCGAACGAACCTATGGTTGCTGCTCTGCTCTCCCGGTCGTCTTCAACCTCTCCGGATCTGCTGCACACAGACACTTTCTCTCTCTCTTCGACGCGGGCGGATACGCGAAATGCAGAGAGAGCGAGTGAGAGAGAGAGTTTGTGCTTGTTTTCGGGGTGTGAAATGCGAGGGGGGAGGAGCGGGACGGGGCCGGTTTTTGAATTTTGAAAAGCGCCCTCGCCCCCTGGGGTTTCATCCGACGGCCGATGCGCCTTGATCGGACGGCCCGCGTCGCGTTTGATGAGAATCGCGAGGCTCCTCTCTGCGGCCCTCGAGCGAGTCACGTATCGTCATGTGCGTTGTGCCTTTGTTTTTTTTTTTGGTAAAGAGCGTTGTGCCTTTGTTGTTTTTCAATTGCGGCTGGCTATCTTTGCTCTTTTTTCAAAAAAAAAAAAAAAATTAATGTTCTTGTCTTAAAGGTTGCAATTTTTTTTTTTTTTGAAATTGGGAATTTTCTGGCATGCATGATAACTATTCTTTATGACCAGATTTTTTTTTCTGTTCTCAGATATTGATTTGAAAAAGAAATTCATTTGGTGAATTGATTTCATTTTTCTATTTCTAACCCAAATTTTTAGTCTAAAAATAAGTTTGAAACAGAAATCAAAAATAAAAAGTTTCTACTTTTATATTTCTATAGCGAAAATCAGAAACATGAACTTTTTTCATTACTTGCCCTTACTACTAGCCAATCGTCCGCCTATCCATCCACCATAGTTGTTAATCTCCCGCCAACAATCCTTCACCTTTTGCCACTCGTCACCTCCCGCTGTCACTTGAGAGGGAGAAATTTTATTTCTATTATGAAAATATAAATTTTGTATTATTATCAAATGTGTAATTTTGTTTAAAAATTCATTCAATGAATAAATAGAA
Organism: Eucalyptus camaldulensis; assembly: GCA_019915185.1. Classification (NCBI taxonomy): domain Eukaryota; kingdom Viridiplantae; phylum Streptophyta; class Magnoliopsida; order Myrtales; family Myrtaceae; genus Eucalyptus; species Eucalyptus camaldulensis. The sequence goes on from JAHSVA010000005.1 coordinate 22,110,686, forward strand.
TAATCTATTTCTAATTATAATTTATGGAAAAAAATAAAATGACTATCATTTGCATCCTTAAATGCCTTCATTGGAAAACCAGTAGAATGAAATGGAACGGGTATTCTTTTTTGTCTACAAGTAAAGAGATAATAATTGGGAATGAATGAGGAGCGATAATTCCAATGAATTCAACATAGAAGAATTTATCACACACTTCCATCTATTTCAATCTTGAAACAATAGTTGAACTACCAAAAAATTAAAACGATACAACCCGTACAAAACTAAGGGAGTGAGTATAGAGGAACATGATGAGTCAAGTCTCATGGAAACACCTATCTATGAAGCACATGAAGCAGGAGCTTGGGCTTTGGTGGCTGGCCCTAAACAGCCACCCACCGACAAATGAGGATGGTACGCTGGAATTGTCAAGCTTTGGGCAATCCTCTGACAGTTCAAGCTCTTAAGGCTATGAAGGCCAAAGAAAAGCCCGATATTGTATTCTTAGTGGAGACCAAGAACACTGACGCACGGCCGCAACACATCCAATATTGTTTGCAGTTCAGACATTTATCTATTATGAACCCTGTTGGATTTGCAGGAGGATTAGCACTATTTTGAAACGACCAGGTTTCTATACAGGTGATTTGCTCAACACCTCACTTTTTTTTTATGTAACTTGTAGAGGTGGGCAGGTCGACAGATTATGCGCATAACTTTTGTTCATGCTCCTACTAATTATCAGCAGCGTCAGTCTATATGGGATGAGCTTCGGCATATAAATTCTATGAACACTTTACCTTGGTTATGTGCTGGAGACTTCAATGAGATACTTTATCCTTGGGAAAAGGTGGGAAAGCGACCAGCTGACCCGTCTAGGATGATGTATTTTCGAATTGTCTAAATGACTATGCTCTTACGGAGTTAGAAAACAAGGGTTGTAAGTATATGTGGATGAACAACAGAGACGAGGATGAGCTAGTGAAGGAAAAATTAGATCGGGTGACATGTACTATGGATTGGCACTTAGTTTTTCCTGAGGCAGAGGTTTATTCACTCCCGATCGTGGGCTCCGACCATAGCCCTCTCTTGATTCACACTTAAACAACTTCTCAAAAAAGAAAGAAGCCGTTTATTTTTTGGCTTACTGGGCCGAGGATGATGAATGTCGCGAAGTTATCGCTAATGATTGGAATTCTTTAAGTATATCAGGTTTTGGTTTTATTCCAAAAGTGAAGAATGTCACAGCAGCACTAACTAAATGGAGCAAAACAAAGTTCTCAAATAGATATACAACGGTGTTGACCTTACAACAACAGTTACAAAACCTAATCAACTAGGAGCATTATCGCTGTGATTGAGTAGAGGCAGCAAAATTGAGAGAGGAAATTTGTTGGGCATGGCAACAAGAAGAGCAGTACTGGGCCTTACGATCTAGAATTCAATGCTTGAAATGGGGCGATAAGAATACACGCTTTTTCCATGCATCCACAGTTCAGTGAAGGCAAAGAAACCGAATAACCATGTTACTGCATGATAATCAACAATTTCGTGATATTCCAACTCTTAAAGATATGACGTCTGCCTATTTTACTCAGTTATACACAGCTGAAGGGGTAAGGGAATATGGACCGCTACTTGATCAATGCCATTAGATTGTCACTAGTGACATCAATGAGCAATTGGCTAATTTGCTTACGATCAAGGAGGTTTGGCAGGCCACCTTTCAGTTGGGAACCACTTAAGCCCCGGGCTCTGATAGTTTAAATGGATTATTTTATCAAAAACACCGGGACATAATCAAAAATGATCTTTTTTGTTTAGTGCAGAATTTCTTGATGTCGGGAATAATGCCTACATGTCTCAATCAGACAATTATCACATTGATCCCCAAAATATCTCAACCAAAGAAGCTGGACCAATTTCGCCCAGTTATCCTATGCAACTTTGCATACAAAATCATCTCCAAGGTGCTTACTAACCGTCTGAAACTCTATTTGAATTTTCTAATCTCTAAGGAACAGTCGGCTTTTGTGAGTGGACAACAAATTCAGGATAATATTATAATCGTCCAAGAAGTTCTTCACTAGTTTAGAACTAGAAACGGGACAAGCAAGTTCTATGCTATTCTAAAAATAGACATGAAAAAGGCATATGATAGAGTAGAATGTAATTTTCTTCATGACTACCTTATAAAACTAGGGTTCCATCCTAAATGAGTTTGGTGGATAATGTGGTGTGTCACAACCGCATCTTTCAATGTAAAGTTTAATGGAGAGTAGCTGCCTTATTTCTACCCATCTCGGGGACTCCGACAAGGGGACCATTATCTCCATATATCTTTATTATGATGGCAAATCTATTATCCACTATTATTACTCAAGCCGTTAGTATGGGACATATCAAGGGTATTAAGTTAAATAGATGGTGCCCTACTTTGTCCCATTTATATTTTGCTGATGATGCGATCTTCTTCCTACCGGTAACGTGCATGAATGCCAAAACTTAACCAATCTTTTAAATCAATATTGTATGGCTACATGGCAGCAAATAAATCCTAACAAGTCAAGGTTGATATTCAATAAGCATTGGCCTCTTTCCCTACAGGAAAACATGTCTCGAGAACTTTGAATACCTGTGTTGTAGAAGTGTGGTAAGTATTTGGGGATACCATCGAATTGGGGTCGCTCAAAGAGGGAAATGTTTTCTTGGATACTAGGAAGAGTTAATGCTTAAGTTGGATGGATAGAAAGAGAGATACATTTCTAAAGGAGGTAAAGAAATTCTTATCAAATCTGTTGTTCAGGCAATTCCCCACTATGTTATGTCTATATTCAAATTGCCTCTTTCTGTCTGTAAATCTATTGAAAAAAGCATAACTAGATTTTGGTGGAGAAATGATCAAAATAGAGCAAGTATCCACTGGCAAAAATAAAAAGTTCTCAAAGAGAGTAAGGATAAGGGCGGGCTGGGCTTTCGAGATCTGACTGCATTTAATAGAGCAATGCTTGGAAAGCAAGCATGGAGATTGATAAGTCAGCCTCACTCTTTATGGGGTCAAATATTCAAGGGTCTGTATTTTCATTCGACGGATTTCCTATCTGCAGTTAGAGGGACTCGGCCATCCTGGGGATGGCAGAGCATTCTTATGGGCAGAGATGCTATTCTGCTACAAGGTTGAAACAATAGTTTGATCACAGTACAATCATGATAAATGCTATTTGTAAAATCTTTAGAATTTGTAACGAATTTTTATTAAATTTTGATATTTGGTATATATTATCATATTATATTAACAATAACCTACTGTAAGGCATGAACATCCACAATTATGTCAACTCTATGGTAAGTTAAATTTTTTTTTATTGAATACGCATTATTGATATAATCATTTTACATTCATAATTGGTTTGTTATCATTCACTACTGGTTTGATAGTTTATAATTGGGATAATGCCTCAATGGCCTCTATGCTTCTAGTCAATGTTTAATTTCATCCTCGAATTTTAATTATTTAAGTTGGTCCTTATAATTTTAGAATGGAACAAGATTTCGTTATTTCTTTGAGCTGGCCCTATCTATCTACTCATACATATTCAATAAAAATGTATCTTTTTCTCCTCACTTTTTTATTTTTATTTTTTAGAATTACCTTTAAATCAAATCGTAGAAAGACATAAATGACATCGGATGAAGATTTGACTTCGATGTCTTCATGAAAGTTGTAGGTAACACCTTAAACTACAACATACTCAAATTTGAAGAGAAATGAACCAGTATAGCCTAGTAAATCGGCTAGATCTTGGAGACGATGATTCTGGTGATGTGTTCCGAGACACCCGAGACTTCATGGACTTAAATGGTGACCATAATTTGGTTACTTGACCTAGATCTCTTCATGAAACTTGTAAAGGACACCTTGATACATAACATATTCAAATTTCAGAGGAAACGAAAGAGATTAGGTAGGTTAAACCCTAATATTTCGGAGATGTGTATTCTGGACGATGCGGTAAGGATTCCAGAAGCTTCATGAGGTTGTAAAAAATAATCTATAAGGAATCTGGCTTGGAGTTCTTCATGGAAGTTGCAGGAAAATGTCTTGGCTATCACCCTGTAAAATTTTGTAATTTTTGGAGGCCGTATGAGTATTTTAATCGAATTTATTTGGAAACTGTGCATTCTGGTTATTATCCGAATATCATGTGCTATTTTGTGGAAATTGTGAAATTCAATTTGGCCATGAATTTTGCATGAAATTTGTCATCCTATTGGTTTGTTTAATGATTTTTTAAATATTATGATTTTGGGAAAATCGTAGATATTGAATTTAATATTTATTTATGAAAATAAATTAATATAATAATAAAATTAAATAATAATAATAATAATAATAATAATAATAATAATAATAATAATAATAATAATAATAATAATAATAATAATAATAATAATAATAATAATAATAATAAGGGATTATTTTATTGGCCATAAATTCCATTGAATTTATTAATAAATAATTGTGCATTGTTACATGTATAATAAGACATTGGTGTATGTATGATCATGAATTGTGATGCATGTGTGAATGATATGCCATGTAATAATGAGATCAAAAGAATGATAAATGTGGGGGGCCGGAAGCCCTGTCGGAGGTTTCTGTCCGGAGGGAATGCCTCGCAATGCCAGGATTGGGGTGCGAGATGCCTGGCTAGAAGGGTAAAGGCCGGAAGCCCAATTATGCATTGTTACATGTATAATAAGACATTGGTGTATGTATAATCATGAATTGTGATGCATGTGTGAATGATATGCCATGTAATAATGAGATCAAAAGAATGATAAATGTGGATAATGATAAGTGAGTAAGTGATTGTGGTGGAGGATGAGGCCGGAATGTACAGAGATGCATTGCTGGAATTCCCTGGGAGATGCAGGATGCCCGGAATGTGGGGGGTCGAAAGCCCTGTCGGAGGTTTCTGTCCGGAGGGAATGCCTCGCAATGCCAGGATTGGGGTGCGAGATGCCTGGCTAGAAGGGTAAAGGCCGGAAGCCCAATTATGCATTGTTACATGTATAATAAGACATTGGTGTATGTATAATCATGAATTGTGATGCATGTGTGAATGATATGCCATGTAATAATGAGATCAAAAGAATGATAAATGTGGATAATGATAAGTGAGTAAGTGATTGTGGTGGAGGATGAGGCCGGAATGTACAGAGATGCATTGCTGGAATTCCCTGGGAGATGCAGGATGCCCGGAATGTGGGGGGTCGAAAGCCCTGTCGGAGGTTTCTGCCCGAAGGGAATGCCTCGCAATGCCAGGATTGGGGTGCGAGATGCCTAGCTAGAAGGGTAAAGGCCGGAAGCCCTGTCGGAGGTTTCTGCTCGAAGGGAATGTCTCGTGATGCTAGTTGAGATGCGATATGCCCGGAATGTGGGGGGCCGGAAGCTCGGTGGCCATGGGATGGCTGGAATGCTGGGAACCCTGTTGGAGGTCTTTGCCCGAAGGGATGATGAAATTGATGATATAAGAAATGGGTGATGTGGTGATCAAACTTAAAGATAAAAGATGAAAAATGAACCCATGATATGATATGCATGATGATGATGATGATGATGATGATATGTGATGTGCTATGATGATCACCCATGATATTATATGCATGATGATGATGATGATGATGATGCTGATGATGGTGATGATGATGATATGTGATGTGATATGATGATCACCCATGATATGATATGCATGATGATGATGATGATGATGATGATGATGATGATGATGATGATGATGATGATATGTGATGTGAAATAGGGATGATCACTTATGATATGATATGCATGATGATATGCATGGTAATGATACTGATGATGATATATGATATGGCTCGAAGACATATATGATGAAATGATGCTATGATGATGATGTCATGAATTGATATAATGATGCATGATAGTATGCGCATGGCTTCAAGGTAAGAAATGCCTGCAATGTATAATGATATGCATGATGCATTGAGTTGTTATTGGATTTCCCTATCTGCTGAGTGGTTGTACTCACCCCTTTTAGGGAATAACATTTCAGATTAGCAGTATGCCGCTTCCTGCCGTCTTGCAGGGGGTGTTTTATGGTCTACCATCCGATGTAGAGGTTGAGTGCACTGAGATAGACTGTCCCTCTGTTCCCGGACTGACTTTTATTCGAGTACGCTGTCTAGTGATGTACGACATAGGTCTGGCAAGGGGCCATGTCATTCAGGAGTTCATTTCTGTGCACGTTCGTCGGGATAGAGCTATGCGAGGGATGTTGCCGCCGCCACTGCCTGATGCACCGGGTTGGGTGTGAGATCCGAGCGCGATGAGTAGGAGTTGGATCTTTTTGATGTAGATAGTTGACACTTTCGATGGGGGTTTGTGCTCGTATGATGTTGATGGTCGAGGGTTTCTTTTTGAGATTTTAGGCAAAGAAGAGCGGCTGTGACACCCCGAACCCTACGCAGGTCGCCACCAGCGTCAATGTTACACCTTATTACCTTTCTTTCTTTTGAAGAAGTGTCCTAATTCGCAGACACATTTTTTTTTTTAAATGAGCGGTCCCAACGCGACTCATTAGCGGAAGCAAATTAAAATATCATCGTCTCTGCCATGTTCTGCCTAAAATCTCAAAAAGAAACCCTCGACCCTCAACATCATACAAGCACAAACCCCCATCGAAAGTGTCGACTATCTACATCAAAAAGATCCAACTCCTACTCATCGCGTGCGGGTCTCACACCCAACCCGGTGCATCAGGCGGTGGCGGCGGCAACATCCCTCGCATAGCTCCATCCCGACGAACGTGCACAGAAATGAACTCCTGAATGACAGGGCCCCCAGCTAGGCCTATGTCGTACATCACTAGACAACGTACTCGAATAAAAGTCAGTCTGGGAACAGAGGGATAGTCTATCTCAGCGTACTCGACCTCTACATCGGATGGTAGATCATAAAACACCCCCCGCGAGACGGCAGAAAGCGGTATACTGCTAATATGAAATGTTATTCCCCAAAAGGGGTGAGTACAACCACTCAGCAGATAGAGAAATCCAATAACAACTCAATGCATCATGCATATCATCATACATTGCAGGCATTTCTTACCTTGAAGCCATGCGCATACTATCATGCATCATTATATCAATTCATGACATCATCATCATAGCATCATTTCATCATATATGTCTTCGAGCCATATCATATATCATCATCATTATCATTACCATGCATATCATCATGCATATCATATCATAGGTGATCATCCCTATTTCACATCACATATCATCATCATCATCATCATCATCATCATTATCAGGCATATCATATCATGCATATCATATCATGAATGATCATCATATCACATCACATACCATCATCATCAACATCATCATCATGCATATCATCATGCATATCATATCATGGGTGATCATCATATCACATCACATATCATCATCACCATCATCATCATCATCATGATGCATATCATCATGCATATAATATCATGGGTGATCATCATATCACATCACATATCAACATCATCATCATCATGCATATCATCATGCATATAATATCATGGGTGATCATCATATCACATCACATATCATCATCATGCATATCATCATGCATATCATCATGCATATCATATCATGGGTTCATTTTTCATCTTTTATCTTTAAGTTTGATCACCACATCACCCATTTCTCATATCATCAATTTCATCATCCCTTCGGACAAAGACCTCCGACAGGGTTCTCAGCATTCCAGCCATCCCATGGCCACCGGGCTTCCGGCCCCCCACATTCCGAGCATCTCGGATCTCAACTAGCATCACGAGACATTCCCTTCGAGCAGAAACCTCCGACAGGGCTTCCGGCCTTTACCCTTCTAGCCAGGCATCTCGCACCCCAATCCTGGCATCGCGAGGCATTCCCATCGGACAGAAACCTCCGACAGGACTTCCGGCCCCCCACATTCCGGGCATCCTGCATCTCCCAGGGAATTCCGGCAATGCATCTCTGTACATTCCGGCCTCATCCTCCACCACGACCACTTACTCACTTATCATTATCCATATTTATCATTCTTTTGATCTCATTATTACATGGCATATCATTCACACATGCATCACAATTCATGATCATACATACACCAATGTCTTATTATACATGTAACAATGCATAATTATTTATTAATAAATTCAATGGAATTTATGGCCAATAAAATAATCCCTTATTATTATTATTATTATTATTATTATTATTATTATTATTATTATTATTATTATTATTATTATTATTATTATTATTATTATTATTATTATTATTATTTAATTTTATTATTATATTAATTTATTTTCATAAATAAATATTAAATTCAATATCTATGATTTCCCCAAAATCATAATATTTAAACAATCATTAAACAAACCAATAGGATGACAAATTTCATGCAAAATTCTTGGCCAAATTGAATTTCACAATTTCCACAAAATAGCACATGATATTCGGATAATAACCAGAATGCACAGTTTCCAAATAAATTCGATTAAAATACTCATAAGGCCTCCAAAAATTACGAAATTTTACTGGGTGATAGCCAAGACATTTTCGTGCAACTTCCATGAAGAACTCCAAGCCATATTCCTTATAGATTATTTTGTACAACCTCACGAAGCTTCTGGAATCCTTACCGCATCGTCCAGAATACACATCTCCGAAATATTAGGGTTTAACCTACCTAATCTCTTTCGTTTCCTATGAAATTTGAATATGTTATGTATCAAGGTGTCCTTTACAAGTTTCATGCGGAGATCTAGGTCAAATAACCAAATTATGGTCACCATTTAAGTCCATGAAGTCTCGGGTGTCTCGGAGCACATCACCAGAATCATCGTCTCCAAGATCTAGCCGATTTACTAGGCTATACTGGTTAATTTATCTTAAAATTTGAGTATGTTGTAGTTTAATGTGTTACCTACAACTTTCATGAAGACATCAAAGTCAAATATTCAACTAAAATCAACATGCAATTAAGAATCCAACAAGAGGTCAGTGAAAACTTCACAGATCTGGGGTCTCCGTAGAATAGGACTTTGACCCCTCATATCTCCATCATTTTCCACGAAATTTCAGTATGTTATAGTAAAAGATGTTAGCTACAACTTCCATGAAGACATAGAAGCCAAAATAGGACTCCAAACACATATGCAAGCTCAAACAAGTTACTGACTCCCACAACCCGAGCAAGAACAGTCGCCCGACTTGAGAACAAACCAACCTTACATCGGTCTTTCTCACCAAAAACACCCAAAATCGAACATACAAACCATATACAAACATGCAAGAGAAGTTATAGGACTCCACTTGCCTCTAGGATGGACGGTCGACGGCGTACGGCAGCGTACACGGCGAACGGACGGCGGCTCCTCCTCGGCTCCGCCTCCTCTCCCTCTCAGTCTCTCCCTCTCTCTCGCGATTTCTCTCTCTCTCTCACCCTCTTTCTCGGCCGAATGAAGCAAAAACCGGTCACTCTCCTTTCTCTCTCTCTTTTTATATCCCCAAATCTCCATCATGGCTAATGATTACATGCCACTTAAATGGACCAATGCATGGCATCCTAGTCTAGGCCAATGCATGCCCTTCTTTGTGCCACTTGTCTTGATCCATGCATGGGCCGGCCACCTCTCCCTTTGGGCCTTAATGGGCCGGTCGAACTCCCTCTTGGGCCGACTAGCTTGGCCCACCAAGCTTAGCCAATGGGTCCAAGGCCCATTCGAAAATTAACCCCCTTTTTCCCCCCCTTTTTTTTTTGAAATTCTCTTATAAATATTATTGAATTCCAATTTTCATCTCGGCCAAAGTCTTGGGACATTTTTGTTCATTGAAATTTAAATCATATGGCCAAGCATAGATTATTAATCTATTAAATTTAAATTTCCACAATCACAAGCACAAATCATCAAATTAAAAGACTAATGGCTAAAACATAAGCCATGGAAATTCTATCACCTAATTAAAGACTTTAACACACCTTATGGCTTGGCTTTGAATTTCTGGGATGCCACATCGGATCGTTAATATCTCCCTACTCCATCAGCCTCCTTAAGTATCTGTTCATTTTCTTTCGCCCCACACTTGCTAGAGTTCCAGGATGAAATTCAACGTTCATGAAAAAAAAAATGCATTACTTATTTTAGAGATTATACCTCATAAATATATTCAATTCGTAATCTAACTTGCAAATCAATCGTAAAAAAAGATAAAAAACGAGGTTATTCAAATTATGAATAACAAAATCATCTTAACTAATTGTAAATTCATCTCTATTTATTAGTTCGATTGTCAATTTGTAATCTACAATTATCAGTTACTCTACAATCTGTGGAGATGTCTACGATAAAATAATGGGCTTAGCCATTTGACGGGCCTGCCTAGCCCATCCGTTTAAATGTGCGGGCTTGACTCCTTTTACTAGGCCCTTTTAATTCGGGTTGGGCCTGTACCAAACTACTATAAAGCTTGGCCTGACCATGGGTAAAGTGTACAAAACGAACCACCCAAACCAAGAACCACTCGGAGCAAACTGGACTGGTGGTTTGGTCTAGTTCTTGGGAGAGTGGTTCCTGGTTCCTAAAATTGGAACTAGTGTCTGAGTTGTTTGGTTCCCGATTCCAAGAGGAAACTAAACCAAACCGACTACAAATACACTTTTTTATTATTTCTTTAAAAAAATTAGTAAGATGTGAATTGAATACTATCTCATCTGATAGTACCACAAACTACAACACAATAATTTTCACTCATTGTTATTTTTGTTAATACCTTAAGATTTGTCACACTCTCTCTCATTATGTACAATCCTTCAGTGGGGCAAAAAAATGGCCGGTTCCATTGAACCGGACTGGAACCGATAGTCCAATCCGATCCTTAGTTCCCGATTCTACCTTGGAATCGGACTATATTGGGAACCGATCACCTATAATCATGGGATTTGATGAAATAGGTATCAATGTTCATTTAATTAAAATTAAAATACCTAAACCAAATAAAATTAAAATACCCAAACCTTTTGACTGTTCTAAATTCGTACGGAACCTCTATTGAAAAGTGCAGATCGGGTTATAAACTATTGAACTTTTGCAATCAAGTCCTAAGCATTCCATAAAAAATGCTATCAAAGTCCTAAACTTAAGGATGTCATAACCAAATTGTGTGCCGCGAGGACAATTTTAGGTACCATTTATGTAAACGACTAGTTGCACTTTTTGACGAAGGCTTAGGACTCGATTGAGTCAACTTAAATGTGGTTCACTAAAGATGACCATGGGATTAGGTTTTAGGTGAACTTGGACAAGATGATCACACCTAATTGCGGATGCACGGACCTTATTCATCCAAAAGGTTCATTGATCTCAATGCTTTTTATTCGACAATTAAAATTACCCCTCTTTTATTTTTATTCAAAGGAGTTCTTCAAATATTCAAAAATAGTGCTACTTAATTTTCCTAGATTGGTCCGGTAACAAAGATACGTTTATTTCGCAGAAACGAATGATTTAATATTTTTTTTTCAAAAAATAATCATTTGAATTACTTCCAAAAATGAATTAATAAAAAGTATTTCTATCATTGACAAAAAAATTTAAATGTAAATTGCTACTAATAATAAAATATTTTCTATTGATTAATTATTATAAATGATACGAACGCCGACATGTTATTGTGCACGACGACCCACTCATGGCCATGGCTGTGAGCTCTATAACTCAAGTGGTCATGATCATGAGCATCAAGCTCGAGTGGATATTGTGACTGTGAACCCCAGGCGTGAGCTTCAGCAGCCACTATCGCTATAAGCTCGAGAATCGGTAACCATGGCCACAACGAACTCAATGTTCAAGTGTTCATGGTCGTGTGCTCCAGATCTCATGTCTATGGCTGCGAGCCCTGAGCTCTAATGACTTAAACCGCGACCACGAACTCGACATTGACAAGCTCCAAATTTAGCAATGGAAGCCACAAGCTCAAGTTCCAATGGCCTAGTTGCCGTGAGTTTAGGGCTTGAGCTCACGCCCATGGTAGCGGTGATGGAGAATCGCAACATGGTATGTGTATTCTAACATTCATGTCAGTAGAAATTTAACTACAAAAGAAGAGGCATAAACGAATCACTAACAACAACACTTTTTAAAAAGTATGGGGAATTTTTATTTTTTTTTGTAAAAGAAGGGGTAGGACGAATTTGAGTTTCCGTCAAAAGTAGAGGGATCGCCGATAACCTTAAATCAATCAAAATAACTCATTTTAGTACACCGAAAAGCCCGGTATGGACATTTTTTTCTGGTCATTATTTGCACATTTAGCATTTGGCTGCAAATATACAAGAGAATGCCATGTTTCCTAAGAATTCTTACCAAAATTTCCTTTCTAAATGACATAGCAACTATCAATGCATTAAATTATTGGTGAAATCTGACAGAAGCCCAATCTTTTTGCATCCAAGACAAAATAAAAAAACCTTACAATGACACGACCTTTCGAACGATGTCAAAGAAACACACGTAGGTGATTGGTGATTGAGAGAGCGAGAGAAAGAGAGAGAGAGAGAGAGAGAGAGAGAGAGAGAGAGAGAGAGAGAGAGAGAGAGAGAGAGGGGAGGGAACAAGCACGACGTGTCCGGTTAGAAGAGGTAGTGAGCATTTCACAGCTGGTCCTCCCAAGTGCATTAACATCGTGCATATCGAAATCGAAATGGACTAAAACTAAGAACACTAAATAATAAACGAATTACTTGTCAAAGTACGTTTTCTTCTCCTTTCAATATAATTAATTACAGTGAAGTGGAGATTGGCTTAAATATATGAATGACGGAATTAATTTCAGCAACAGGAGAGGAGAAAGATTAGATTAGGCATTAGTACCTCACCCAAGTCATTAGCCATTTGCCATTGCAATTGGTCAAGAAGCTACAATGTTACAATGCTTTAATAAGTAAATTTACGGGATAGGAGATGAGCTACAGAAGGCCAACAAAACATCTTCCGTTTTTGCTACAATCAACCCTAACAAGATCACCTAGACAAACTCCTCTACCAACTCACCAAACTCAAATTTCCCATTGCAGCACTCCACGGCGTTCAACACCTCCCGGAAAGCCGGCACGCTGCACGGTACCGTGAGGCCGTTCCTATGCTCGAACCCGAACTCCTTGCGCGCCTTCTCGAGCAGCATCTTGAAGAGCGGGTGACACAGGAACCCGGTCGGCACGAGGAACCGCTGCCTCTCTTCCCCGACGTAGACTGCGAAGCACCCCGTCGGGGTCGTCAACGATGGGGAAGATGGCAAGCATTCCCCGCTGTAGCGCTCCCTAAGCAACACCTCTTGCGACTGGTGGTCCTGATCGGCTGATAGGGCTCTCTCCTTCGCCCTCTTCGCTAGCTTCTTCAAAGAAACTATCTTCTTTCCCATGATGTGCGAAACTATCTTCTTCCCCATGATGTGCTTGATTTCTAATGTTCGAGAGGAATTGGAGATGAGAAAGATGAAGATGGAGAGAAATTAGAAGCCAGGAAGATCGATGCTACATTGGTGACTTTCAGTGGAGTGCTTGGAGGGGCACAAATGGCGGTTTGGGGAGGATTTGTAGGATATGTTCTTGCATGATGAGGGAATATCTCTGAATAATGATGAGATGAGTTTTGATTTCGGCCTTTTTCACTTTAAAATGGTACGGAACGTATGATTGATTCTTTAGGGATGGAAGATCAGTCAGTTTTCTTTGTTTTTATTAGGTTGTTCTGATTTGGATTATTATATAGGATTGAGAGCATTAAAAAAAATGTTACAAATTGACATCAAAAAATATAATAGATGATGATAGTGACGGGGGGGCAAGAAATCAGAAAACAAGGGGGTTTGTTTATACCGCATTATTGTGCGATGATGCTATGTTGGTAGGCCTCGAAGTTCTCTCTCGAGCTTTGAATACATCCTACCGATGTAACTTGTAAGGGTAAACGAAGATCCGATCGGCATCATGATTAATTTTTTTTAAAGATGTGTTGTAGTTTTTTAATGTAACAGAATAGACAAATTGTTGTTAAGACCACATTCGCGTGTCTTTTAATGGCTAAAACTTTTGGGATGAACTTTATGGGTATGAGAGCCGATACTAATGGTCTCAGAGTCCATGCAAACTCGAATTTATTCGTTAATAGTAGTGATCTAGTTCCTAAACAATCCTCAATTGATAGTAGGGTTTTGCCCGAGCTGAGACAGCATCGCCCTGAACACCAACGCCCATGGTCGGCCAATTCTATCTTCCCCCTAGACAATTGAACCGAGTTTTGCTCCCCCACGCCGTTGAAGCAGCTCTTGAGACCCTCAACATCAAAAGCACGCCATTGGTTGACAAAATGGCTATAGAACTTGCTCTTTGAGTCACATAAGGGTGAGTAATTCCAAAGTGGGAATGTTCTTGACTTAATACTTGAAACCTACCCTTGATTCTCAATTTTTGGAACTTAGAACCTATCTTGTAGTCGACCTTTAGAACCGATCCTGTTGGTTCAGTCTAGCCAATTCCCTTTTCTTTTTCTTTCTTTTTCTTTTCTTATTTCTTGAGAGGACAAACTTTATCCTCCTATTTATAGTTCATACAAATGACAATTACAATAAAACAGTAGAATAACAAAACAACGAGAAGTATTGTAGAAAACAAACATAAATATAGAACAATTAAGAATTTTACCAAAAAAAAATATAAAACAATTAAGAAATTTACCAAACTATATATATATATATATATATATATATATATATATATATATATATATATATATATATATATATATATAACAATTAAGAAGTGTCCAACTCATCTCATAGTCAAGCACAACAAAAGTTCAAGCAAGAAATTTACATCGAGGAACTATGAAAAAGTGGGCCAAGCAAAGCAGGGATACATGATGCAAGGTAAAACTAAAAGGACAGAATTAGGGATCATTGGTCTAGTTCTCCAGTTCGGTCTAGTTCAGTTCAGTTCTCCAGTTTAGTCTAATTCAGCACTCAAATTCGGGCACTGAACCGGTTATAGCTAGTTCCAAAAATTTGAATCGGACCAAAAACAATCAGGTCGGGTAGGGCTGGTCTAATCCACTTCCAAGATTTACCCTGAATTGGTGCTAACCTCTAAGTGCCATATGTTAATTTACTGCTCTTAATCAATAATTTTCTTTTGCATTTACATACAAATTACGAAATTCGGGCTGAAATCGATACGGGTACATCGTTTTGGGAATCAAATTTGTCAAAATAATACAGGCTGCTACTGAAATTTTCTGCCCAAGTTGATACGGTCAAAAAGAATATCACATCTTTGGGTCTCACCAGAAGAATATTCCTTAACCTAGAGCTGCAGCTGGGTCTAATTTTCTAAACCATTTAGTTAATACACGACGAAAATGCCTCGGGCCGGACAAAATTTTTTGAATGGTTTTGGTCACGGTGGGTGTGCGCTTATCATATTCCATCGATATCTGCAACAATTAAGAAACATTTTTTCCCGCAAGCTAGTGCTGACCCATCATTTAGACTCAGTTTCCAGTTGATGAAGAATCGTCAACACCCCCACTCCCTAAGAGTCCGCAACGTGTTAGGAACGAAGAGAAAGAGCATCTCTCTCCGTAATAATTCGAGAAGGTCGGCACTGTAGAGAGAGAGAGAGAGAGAGAGAGAGAGAGAGAGAGAGAGAGAGAGAGAGAGAGTATAGTTGTAAGAAGGGGGACGAACGTACAGGAAGAAGAAGACAAGGTGAGGTTGGAGAAGCAGCCATTAGGTGGCGTGGACAGAGGGCGATACGACCAAAGCGAAACTTGGTCACGCAAGAAAAGGAAAATATAAATGAAAAGGCGAGGAAGAAGTAATTCTGCCCTCTTCACTTTGCATCGTTTGATCTTCAATTCTACTAGTATTATGTTATATCTGCAACCCTAATCTACTTGATTAAAATGACTAAAACACCTTCCTTAAAAAAAAATGACGTTCAAAACCCCGAACCCTAAATTCTAAACTTATTCTAAGCTTGCTACTAAACTTGGACGCTCCCAAGCACCGCCGCATTGCCTCGAGCCGCAGCCTTTGGCAGCATGGTTGTGAGTGTATGCGAGTGCGCACGCCCAAGCTCGACAAAGCCGTCATGGTTGTCACTTGTCACAGCTTCATTACACAGCTTCATTACATGATCACGAATCCCGGAAATGGGGTGGGGAGACATTGGTCGGGGGCAAAGGCGATGACGAGGAGGAGGAGGTGTTGTGGTGTCTGATAGGGCTAGTGTTAGGGTTATGTGAGTCAATGGTCATTTTTGAAAGATTTAAAGGCAACAAAAACGATGACCAT
The DNA here is from genome assembly GCA_019915185.1 of Eucalyptus camaldulensis. Taxonomy (NCBI): domain Eukaryota; kingdom Viridiplantae; phylum Streptophyta; class Magnoliopsida; order Myrtales; family Myrtaceae; genus Eucalyptus; species Eucalyptus camaldulensis. The sequence goes on from JAHSVA010000005.1 coordinate 22,127,111, forward strand.
GAGGAGTTGCCGTGGTGTTAGATTGGGGCTAGTGGTATGGTTATGTGAGTCAAGGGTCATTTTTAAAAAAAAAATTGTGAAATCATTATCTATTATTCTAAAAACTTAAGTTATCAGGTAAATGTATTGTTTAATATTCAAAATCTAGCACTTCCCCTCTCGTGTAAACTAGACTTTGACCTAAATCTATGATAGAAATAATATAATTAGAAGGGCCAATAAATGATTTGTTGAGATTTAAACACAACCTCAAGCTCAGATACCACAAAAAATTTTCTAAGACTACTCACTTGGCTTAACATTTAAATATTCAAACAATTTTTGGGATGAGGGTGAGAAAAAAGGGCAGGATTTTTCTGGAAAGAGAAGTGGCCATCTTGTAAGTAGATGTATAAACGAGACTACAAAGTTGTAGATTTAGGGCCTATTTGTTAAGGGTGCGTTTGATAACCAATTTGTTTTTGGAAACTATTATTATCAAAAATGATTTTTTTATTATATTCACGAGAACAATTTTTGAGTTTTTTAAGGCGCTTGGTAACTGCCCAAAATTTTAGCCTCGAAATAGAAACGTATTTGATAGGACTTTTAATTTTTAACACTTTTGTCATATTTTTCTTATTTTACTCTCTTATTTTATTCTTTTTCCTTTTCTCTTCTTCTTCCTCCTTCCTCCTTTGTGGTCAACAACTGGTTTGGTGAGGTCTAGTGAGCTCGCTTGGCCACCGTGAGCCTCAGCCTCGTAGATTTAGGAGAGGCCGAGCCTCGCTTGGCCACTATCGAGGCTCGACCTCACCCAAGCGGTGTGAGGTCGACCTTGCCTTGGCCTATTGAGGTTCAGCCTCACATTGACTAGTAAGGAGAGCCTTGCCTAGCCATTGGCGAGGCTCGCCTAGATCTACAAGGCCGAAGTTCGCAGTGGCTAGGTGAGCCTCTAGCAAGCTTGTCAAATCTCGCCTAGTCGATTGCCAGCCACCATTGACGGCCGTGGCCGTGGCCAGTGATCAGTTGGGAGGAAGAAGAAGAGAGAAGAAAAAAAGAAAAGAGAAAAAAGAAAAAGTTAGGCTTGATTATGAAATTATTCTCAAGAACAAAAGGTAACATTTTTTCTACTTCTTAACTATGTTCTAAATCTATTATCATGGACAAAAAACCCCGATTTTTGTTTCTAAGAACAAAAAATTTACCAATTTTTTTTTTTATTCTAGGGGACAAAAGAATATAATCAAATACAATTTAGAGTGTTACCAAACATAATTGGCCAAATAGTGATTGATCCTTCTTCTTTTAAAAAAAAAATATCTAGCAACAAAAAAAGAATAGAAATCCGTTTTGTAACTTAGGGCGCGAATAATAACCATTTTGGCCAGAAATTGATTTCTGGAAGAGAAATATATTTTTCTATTTCTATTTCTAGATGATTTTCTAAGCAAAAATACCCGTTTGATAACGATATAAAATTTCTATTCTAAAAATAGAAATTCGTTTGATAACAACACAAAAAATTTTCCTTTCAAATGGCAGCGGACCGATGATCGGTGGCGACGGATGGCGTGCGACAGTGGCAATTGGCGGAGGCGACGATCAGTGATCGACAGCGGCAGTAGTGACAGCAGTAGACGGTGGCGGTTGCCGATGATCACCGGCAATCGATGAACAGTGGTTAGCGGCGATGGATGAAGGACCGGTTTATAATAAGGACGAACGATAAGAAATTTTTTTATTTCTGATTTCTATTCCAAAAATAGAGAAGTATAAAATTTTTACTTCTGATTTCTATTCTAAACCTATTTCTGGAACAAAAATCTATTCCAGACTTGTTTCTGAAATAGAAAATTTGTTTCTGGAACAAAAATAGGGAGTTGTCATGCACCCCCTTAATAGTTCATCGAAACAAATTTGTTCCCGGAAATAGATTTGAACATAATCAAGAAGTAGAAAAATGTTTCTTCTTTATTTTTGGGAATGATTTCAAAATCAAGCCAAATTTTCTTTTTCTTTTCTTTTCTCTTCTTCATCCTCATTGTAGGTTGCCGATCACGGCGATGGTTGATGATCAGCTGGGCGAGCTTGCCTGGCCACTTGTGAGGTTGGACCTCGCTCTAGCCTGGCAAGGGTCGGCCTTGCGTTGGCTAGGCTCAACCTTACCCAAATCTAGCCAGCCTCGCCAGGCATCACCGCTGGCCACCACAAGACTCGACCTAGCCAAGCTGGGGCAAGGCCATCCTGGTGCCAATTGGGCGAGGTCAAGCCTTGCCAATGCCCAAGCAAGCTCCCCTAGCCATCGGTGAGTCTCCAGTGAGCCTCGTTAGACCTTGCTTTGGCCTTGGGAGACTTTGGTGAGGTCACTAGACCTCGCCTAGCCAATTGCCGATCACTATGGCTAGTGATAGACTAGAGAAAAAGAAGAAGGATAGGAAAAAAAAAATAAGAGAAAAAATATAATAAAAGTATTAAAAAATTAAAATAAATTCTAATTCTTAAAAGAATTTGAGATTTTACCAAATGCATTTTTATCCCGAAAATAGAATTTTAGATAGTTACTAAACGTCTTCAAATGCTCATAAAATCATCATTATAAGAGAATAAAAAATAATTATTTCTATGTATAAATTATTCGCAAAAACAAAATGATTATCAAATGCATCTTTAGAAATAGAAGATGATTTCAAAATTCTCCTTAGAGTTCATTCACGTATGTTGATGTGAGAATTTCATTAGATCCGGTAAACACCATCGTGGAATCGATGATCGAAGGAACCATGTGACATCATCATCTTGTCTTGACCAGTCTAATCTTATCACGCTGCCGTGGTGGACATGTATGGAGGGCCCAAACCTCGCACCGAGTCCTAATCGTCTCCGTCACGTAGAGGGCGTGAAGACGAAGGAGCTGATGTGACTCGGACATTAACAGTCAGGCATGGATAGAAAATTGAGCAGGCTAAAGATCGGCACCGACGTGCGATTGGGTACAGAGGAGGTACATCGCCACGTCCACGGACCCATTATCGCCATCCGACATCTTTCTCGAGAACTCTCTTTTGTTTTCTTTATTGTCTGCTGATATGTATATAGATGTGTAGTCGAATCAAAGAACAAATGTCGCTTTAGTGTGTCCTTCCTATATCTATCGCCATGATTCTAACATCCCGAGATTTTAGAATTGTGGCCAAACAAGCCAATACTCTTTTTGGATTATCCCTTATCAACTGTGAAAGCAGCAATTTATAAAATGTAAGGGAAAGTCTGACTTTTTGAACTCACTTTTAAGATGAGAGAAGTTTAAGATCAATTTATATTAGTATCAAAGCTCAGGTTGCTAACAAATTTGGACCCAACAATAACATGGGTGACATACGGGTTGTTAACACTAGTATAATTCATTCTAATTTACTATAAACTTGAAAATAAGTAGGTAAAATGAAATTCCGGAAAATTGTTCAAAAAGTCATGAACTTATTGTACAATGGTTAATTCATTGATAAAATTTTCAGTAAGGCAAATTGGGTCTCAAACCTTTTGATGGTTTTCCTATGTAATCATTCGGAAACCACTGATGCGATGATTTAATTAGCAATGGTCACCTCATGTGATATAGCTAGCTCTAACATGAAAGATTTTCACAAATTTTTTAAAATTTTCTGATCTTTTCTAATTTTCTTAATTTCCCTCTACATTTTACCAAGGCCTTGGCGATGGCTGGCGAGTCGTTGGCATAGGCAAATGAGCTCAAATTTGGCAAGGGTGTCGTGGCCCAAACTTGCCTTGTGGTATCAAATTGAAAAATTGCTGAGAATTGTTGATAAATCCTTATCTCCGTCAATCAATTGTTAAGATCTGTTGACGTGCCAAGCCAAGCACCGTACGAGATGAATGATTTACATCCACTTTTTAAGGCCTTACTTGAGTCTGAATTGGTTTATGGAAGTCATTGCGGTATTTGACTAAAAAATTGCGACTGATTTCAGAGCAAAATTAGGTTTCTCACCAAATTTGGGCATTAATTCATCCAAGAAAATTATGAATTTACTCAATCCAGATTAGGTACTTCATATTAATCACATTCTTGAGTAAGGCAATATTTTTTCAGTTGGTAACTCGATCATCCCATCATTAAAAGTCCTCGTGCCTTCCCGCAAGGTACTGTTTATGATCGTAATATTGCAATAGATTTACGCGACATGTCAATCGAGTAATATTTTCAATTGGGATAAAAAAGAAACATCTTACCACTCCTCCCCCTCCCCCCCCCCCCCCCCCCCCAAAAAAAAATTCTAAATCGTATCTAATTTTCTAAAATATTCGTTTAAGATACAACAAGAATGTCTTCGGCTGGACCAAACTTTGCGAATGGCGGTTGGTCACGGCGGGTGTGCGCTGACCATGGTCAATCAATACCTTCGCTGCAGCAATGAAGAAACTTGTTAAATTGCAAGAAAGTTGCTGATGCACGACTCGGTTTTTTCAGTTGATGAAGAATCGTCGAAACACCAACTCCCCAGGTCTCCATGACGTGTTGGGAACGAAGAGAAAGAGCCTCTCTGACCATCATAGTTCGAGAAGGCCGGCACCGTAGCGAGAGAGAGAGAGAGAGAGAATAGTTGAAGAAGTGGGACGAACGTGCGCGAAGAAGAAGAAGAAGACGACAAAGCGAGGTTGCGGAAGGTGGTCGGGGCGAGAGAGAATAGTTGAGGAAGTGGGACGAACGCACGCGAAGAAGAAGAAGACAAAGCGATGTTGCGGAAGGTGGTGGGAGCGGGAGGGATACGACCAAAGCTCAGCCACCCAAGCAAGGAGAAGTATAAATTAGGAGTGGAGAAAAAATTGTCTATCTTTTAGATTTTCTAGTATTGTGTTATATTAGGGCGCGTTTGTTTATGTTTCTGTTCAAAAATTGTTCCGGGGACTATTTCTGTTCTGGGGAACAATTTTTGACCAGAAAGACGCGTTTGGTAAACTTGTTCCGAGAATAAAAAATAAATAGAAACACGTTTGGTAAATTTGTATTTTTTTGTTTATTTTAATTTTTTAATTTTATTTTTCCTTTTTTTCTTTATTTTTTCTTTATTTTTTATTTTTTCTTTTTTTCTTCTTTTGGCCGTTCGCCGGCCTCGGCCATGGCCGGCGACCAGCCAACGAGGGCTGACGGCCTTGCCTAGCCACGCGAGACTCACCGGCCCCCGGCGAGGCCGAGCTCGTCGAGCCTCGCCCGGGGGCCAGTGACCCTCCGGCAAGGTCGCCGGCCATGGTTGAGGCCAGCGACCGGCCAAAGAAAAAAGAAGAAAAAAAGAAATAAGAGATAAAATTTATGCTTCAAAAATGTTTCTGGAACAAAAAAATAACTTTTTTTTTGTTTTTTTATTTCTGTTCTAATTTTGTTCTCGAAACAAAAAAATAGATTTTGAACAAAAACGCAAACAAACGCGTTTCTGTTCTTTTTTTGTTCCCGGGAAAAAAAATAGAAAATCTGTTCATGAACAGAAAAAAAAATACAAACATACACGCCCTTAGTGGCCCTAATCTACACGACTACAATGACTAGAATTGTTAAGGCTATCTCAGATTGATTGTAGAAGGGGTTGACAGTTGATTTATAAGTGTGAGAAGTCTCCCTCTTTGAGCTAGCTTTTTGCATAAAAGAAGTCCAAGACTACCAAATGCTACTATTATAATGACGCGGGAGAGTTAAAGGTTATTATGCCTCTCAACCAGGCCTGATAGAGGTCTGTCCCATACCAATTGTGGAAGAAGACTCAAGTGTGAGAGAAAGATAGAAAGTCTCACTCTTTAAGTTAGTTTTTGAGGGTAAGAGAGACTACCGTGATAAGATAGATGCGGAAAACCCTAATACCTGGATCATCCTGATATCTCAAGCCTCATCCTCAAGCTGGCTATTGACCTTCGGCGATCCCAAGCGTCACCATGTTGCCTCCAACCATTTCCTTAAGATTGTTTTTTTAATAAACTCAGAATCATACCAAGTCCGGGTTATAAAGTCGTAGTTCTAGAATTAGTAGACGATTTTGATGTTCAGCCTAGAGTTCATTGCGTGTGTTGATGTGATAATTTTCATTAGATCCAGTCAACACCGTCGCCGAATTTGAATGTATCCGAGTAATCGCGACACTTTGCATTTTTTTTTCTTGGCCGGCCCTATGAATTCATCACGTAGAGGGCTTGAAGACGAAGGAGCTCGATGTGACTCGGACATCAACGTCGGGCGTGGATGGAAAATTGAGATTGGCTAGCGATCAGCATCGACGTGCAACCGGGTACGCAGGACGTACATCCCCGTACAAATTATCGCCGCCCTCCATCTTCTTGAGAGCTCTCTTTTGTTTTCTTTAATGCTTGCTGATAGGTATTTCGATGTTTCTAGTCAAATGAAAGTACAGAATTCCAGCCAATGCCGCTTTATCGTGTCCTAGACTAGACGATGTTTTTGTGGGGAGAGCCTAAGAAAGCATGCTCGCCAATTAAATGGCCAGATACTGACATCTCGAGATTCTAGGATCGTGACCTAACGCACTGTGTAGCGCGCTGTGACTCTATCGCTCGCCAAACTCATGTTATTTATGATTTAATTGACATAATTGATGGGATATCGCCTTTAATATAGTTGATACCTCGCAAAGTCATTATCTTTGTTCGTATGACCAATATCTATTTTGGCTTTCTTATATGCCAATACTCTTATGATTCATCACATTCACTGTACACTTATAAATAATTAGGAAAAATGAAATTCTGCAATTCACCTACATCGCCCAAAACTTATATCCCATATTTTTTCACATTAGTTAGAGTAAAAACAACCAAATAAAAAAAAGTCACTAAAAAAATTAACTTAATTTGTGATAACATTAATGTATTTCAACAATGGTTCGTGTAGCAACCATCAAGTTGTGCAATTTAGTAATTTCGATGTCCTTTCAAATAATCCATCATCCTATATTAGATTGGACAAATTTGCCGTACAAATGAAGTAGGTCGTTAGATCAAGATTAATCCTAGTGAATCTTCTAAAAGGAGTTGGGAAAATGCAAAAGTAGGGGCCCTTTCTTAAATAAAAGTGCTATTATTAACATAGAAATTACTTCAACTTTTCATCATTGTTCAATATGATTCCTGAAATTTTTTGTCAATATAATTTTTGAACTTCTTAAGATCGACTGAATACAATGCTGCTTTTCCGCATTACTTGCCATTGTCGTTGTTCGTGTTCGTAATTCAAGTTAGCTTCATGTGAATGCTAGCATGGACAAAAAAACAATCAATGGACACATCAACTAATCGGCGTTAGCTTTATTATGATGGAAGGATCACATCAATTCAACTTCGAAAGTTAGGAGATAAGATTGAAAGAATTTTAGGCCCAAATTAAGTAAAATGTAAGAGTTCAAGGACCTTCCATAAATGTCATCACCGCAGGCTTGGGTTGAAGGATTCTGCTAGATGTGTTAGAATATGCACTTGTCTCAATTAAAGGCCCTGATTGAGTCGAGAGTGGGGTTATCGAAAAGTTATCGTTGAATTAGATTAAAAATAATTTTAAATGATTTCAAAGTGGAATGGAACCTCACTGAGTTGCAAAGCATTAGTTCATAAAAAATTTATGAATCTATTGAATTGGGTAGTCGTATTAGTCACTTCCTTTGAATAAGGCAATATTTTCAATTAGCTACCTGTAGTTTTTTTTTTTTCATAAGTAAGAAAGCAGAGTTCAATACCTACAAAGGAGCCACCCAAGGAGACAGCCCTATTTAAGTATTTATTCCACTAGTTTCTCTCTTTCTATGGCGATTGGCACATCTCTTCCTTACCCATATGCAAGCAGTTAGCACTTAGCAGAACCGAGATAACTATGGGTAATTTCATCGATCGTTTCGACCTTGATTTCAATGGTTTCTAACCAGGGGTTGGAAAGTGCTTATCAACAATTTGTCCTAGAGTCGATAGGTGGCTATGAACCATGGTGTAGGGGTTTGATCCCCCCTCGCCCACAACCAGCTATTTCCTTTGATTTTGGTTTAATAGAAAGATATTAATTTTTAAGTTCTCAGGCGTTTTGTTTTCCACGATCATATTGTCTATAGGTAATTCATCAATTGTTTCGACTTTCACCCAAATGGTTGTGAAAATTCAAGAGAGATGAATTTCGGCAAAATATTGCCTTGATAAAAGTTTTATTATATTGAGAGCTGCATAAATCTTTGTACAAAGGAACCAATATATAATAAAAAGAATGATTAATAAAAAGAAAGAGTATATTTTCCTAATTTAGATTTATCAGTTCTAATCCTAGATTGATTTAATTAATCACTGTGAAGATTCAAGAGAGATATCTCTTGGGTAATCTTTCTTGGAGAGGAAATTGCGGTGATTCTGAGATTTCTCATGGGTGATCTTCCTTGGAGAGGAAGTTGCGGTGATGCTTGGGTGATTCTGGATTACTCCTTTTAGCTGGCATTGTTTCCTTTGACAATGACTTCTACGAAGGGCTTATTTACTATTCTCGTTGTTCGAGAGGCGATACATGGGGCCCTTCTCCCTTTTTTTTTTTCCGTGGGAAGGTCAATCTTGATTTTAATTCAAGAGAAATATTGATATTTAAGTTCTCGAGTGATTCCTTCTCCATGATCGTATTGTCTAGAGACTCAGACAGTTGCGTGGTCGTTGCCAGGGTTTAAAAAGAGCATGCACTTGCCGTTGACAATATTTAACATTCTTACTAATATAAAAAGGTTACAAAATGTTTTTGCCCAAAAAAAGGTTAAAAATTGCAACATTAGTTAGGTTGTAATTAAAGGATAGGACCCATCTAGTTACAAAAGAAAAAAAAATTACGCCAAGTTTACGTATTTTTTAATTTCGAACGCGATTTTCAGGCTCAACCCGATAAGGAATAAGCATAAATCTGTACGTGCTAAATTTTTCGACATTCATTAATGAAAAATTATAAAAGACAGCTGGAAGTTGCCGTGACATGACCTTCGGCTAAACAAATTACGCATGCAAATTTCGTCGACAATTTCATCGAATCCCCGATTCATTTAAATCCTACCAATTTGTCCCTCGTTGTCAAGATTTCTAAGTATCGTAAGATTAAAAAAAAAAAAACACACACACACACACACACACACACAAAACAAAACAAAACAAAAAGCTAGCAATTCAAACCTTGTATAATCGATGACAAAAAAAGAGAGGAAAAACCTGTATAATGTATGGCACAACCCGTAATTTGATCAGAAATTCATTGCTAGGCCCACTCTCGATCATAAACAAATCAAGACTAGCTTTTATACTATATTCTATTAGCAAAATGGTCGTTAGAAATCCAAGGGCGCTGTAATCTACCAACTTCATATGAACTGGATTGTCAAAACACCAGCCGAGTCCCAATGTATCGAGGATGTTGAGTTTGTCTCATATTGATTGTGGAAAGGGCTAGTAATCGGTTTATAAATTTGAGGGAAAGTCTCATCTTTTGATTTAATTTTTGGGGTAAAAGAAACCCAAGACCACCTAACTAACATTGATATCATAATCACACAGGAGAGTTACGAATTGATACTGCTCTAATCTAGGCCCGATGGAGGTTGTTCCACATCGATTGTGGAATGGATTAATGGTTGGTTTATAAGGAGAAAAGTGGAAAGCCTTGCTTTTTGAGCTAACTTTTAAGATAAGAGAAGCTTCCGTAACACAAGGATGCTGAAAACCCTAATCCCTCCTCAATCACCCTGATATCTCAAACCTTACTCTTAAGCTGGCAGTTGACCTCCGCCAATCCCAAGCGCCAACATTGCCTTTATCGACGAAAAGGGCGGGGTATTTTTTTCGGAAAAGAGAAACCATTGTGTTTTAAATAAACTCAGAGTCATACCAAGTCCAGGTTATAAAGTCGTAGTTCTAGAATTAGTAGATGATTTTGATATTCAGCCTAGAGTTCATTACGTACGTTGATGTGATAATTTTCATTAGATCCAGCCAATACCATCGCCGAATACAACATATCTGAGTAATCGCGACACTTTTCTTGGCCGGCCCAACGACTTCATCACATGGAGGGCTTGAACACGAAGTAGCTGATGTGACTCGGACATCAACGTCGGGCGTGGACAGAAAATTAAGCAGGGCTAGCGATCAGCATCAACTTGCAATTGGCCACGCAGGACGTAACATCCCCCGACACGTTATCACCCATCCTACATCTTCTTGAGAGCTCTCTTTTGTTTTCTTTAATGCTTGCTCACATGTAATTCGATACTTTTGGTCAAATGAAAGCGTAGAAAATACCAGCCAATGTCGCTTTACCGTGTCCTAGACTAGACAATGTAGCGGGGTGAAAGAGCCTAAGAAAGCATTCCCACCAATTAAATGTACATGATACCGAGCTCCCGGGATTCTATGGTCGAAGCCTAATATGCCGGTGTCGTGCGTCGCCTCTCTACCGCTCGCCAAACTCATGTTATTCAAGATTTGATTAACATAACCGACCGTACATCTTACAATTATAAAATTGATATCACTCTTAATATAGTCAATACCTCATAGTCGATATCTCTGTCCATACAGCCAATATTTATTTTGGCTTTCTTAGGTGCCAAAATAGAGAGCATGCCCACCAATTAAATGGCCATGTTATCGACCTCTGTTGACACCTAAATTTTTGCACAATTTCTGGGTTAATTTTTACTAAAATAAAAATAAAAAAACACATGGCATATAGTTTAGAAGCATTTTATTTTGATTTTGTTTTATTTTAGGCTGTCGGTGAAGGAAAGATTTTTCACATATTCCGTTCAAGCTTTTCATATTTTTAAGTAATATACACTAGGGGTGTATTTCGTGCAAAAAGGGAATTTTTTGGAGAGAATATGTGAAAAATACAAAAGAGAATATCACATATGGTGCAATGATATATTCAGAGAATTATGCACGAGTGGAATTGGAAATAAAATATGTTTCAAAGATTTAAAATTTTCCCCTATAAAAGGCGTTGCGCACGTACGGACAATGGGGGAATGAGTTTTAAAAAATTTTGGAGCAAAAAGGGAGCTTCTTTTGGTGAAAAAGAACACAAAAGAAAAGCAAAAAGGAGAGAAAAAAGATGAAAAGGTGAAAAGTGACGTGAGAGAGAGACCAGAAAAAAGAAAAGAGAAAAAGGAAAGCCCCACGTTACTGTTCATCGTCTTCTTCGTGGGGTGTCCTCGCCTTCGCCAGCCTCCACCGCGCCTCCGCCACCGCCGCACCGCCGGCCTTGCCCCCGACGCAGCTCGACGCCGCCCTTGCCTCTGCCCGCGGTTGAAGTCTCCTTGCTCGTCCTCGCTGTGCCGTCCGCGACGCCCCCAACGTTAGTTGGTCCAGATCCGCAGCGGCCTCGTTCCGGTCCGACGCTGCCGTGCTGCCCCAGTTGCCGATCGCCACGCCGCCCGAGCACCGCGAAGCCCGCAGCTCGACGCCGTTTCGATCTCGCCGCCCCGACGCCGTCTCCGCCGTGCTTCAGCCCGCGCTCGGAGTCCCTCGCCCGCGACAACCGCACCCAGACCCGCGAGTCCCCCACGCAGGTCTCCGCCGTTCCTCTTGTTGCCGGAGCTCTTCCGCCACCGGTTCGCCCTCGCCGGAACCCTAGCCGACGAGCTCTCCCTCGCCGGAACCCCACCGGAGCCCTAAAACCAGCAGCCAATCTTTTTCTTTCTTAGAAAAAAAAAGGAAAAGAAAAATTTTACTAGGTATTTTTGCTTTACTTTATTAAGCAAGTTTAGGTTTTTCTTTTCTCTATTTTTTTTTCTATGTGTTGTTTTCTTTGGTTGAAATACCTATCTATGCATAATTGAAAATCTCAATGTATCACCTGATTCGCAACCGCGCCATGGTTTTTTATTTCATCTATAAGGCTTTAGATGAAATAATTAATTAAGCGGGAATAAAATTGATGTTTTGATCTTTAAGGCTTAAGATCAAAGTATCGATTTTATTAGCGAAATATTATCATTTGATCTGAGCGATATGTGATGTCTCTTTTGGGGTAATTTTGAATGGATTTGATCGTTTTTATTTATCTTGAGATATATTTGAGTTAGAATATTGCATGTTTTAGGGTTTACATGTTTAGAATAGGAATTTTATTTCAAATTTAAGAAAAAAAAATCCAAATTCAAATAAATCAATTTAGGTTGCTAGATTTTAATTGCATGTTTAATTATTGGGCAATTATTAATTTAAAAAAAAAAAGAAAAAAAGTCATTATGCATATGTCATGTAGAATTAGGGCATTCTTTGCACGTCATTGCATGTTAAGATTGCATGTTATAGGTTTAGATAATTTCTCCTAAATAGATTGCATGCTTATTAGGAAAATAAAAATCATGTGCACGTCATATAGAATTAGTTTCATACAATGCACGCCATTTAGTGATTTTTGTTAGATGCATTTAATTAGAAATTGCCCGTCATTAGAATTAAGTCATTAGATTAATTTAGATTGCATATTTAAGTGTTGCATTCCTTTAATTTCGAATCTTATGGAAAATACAAAAAAAATTATTTTAAATCCATCCCATGCTTCAGGATAGACTACATGATTATTTATGTCATATCACTTACGTCATTTAGTTAATATTGCATTGCATATTGCATGATTTTCATTTAAAAAGTGAAAACAAAAAAAAAAAAGAAATTGCGTGTTAATTAGAAACTATATTTAGGGTTGTTAATGTGGATTTTAATTTAACATTGCAGATGCTTTCGTTGCTTTGAGGTAAGTCCTGCAATTTATTTTTTGCTTTACTTGAGTGTTAAATTGGTCGTTCGCGCACCTGCATGAACACCTCACATGTTAGGGAATAGATTTAAAATAAACCCAAGCTGCTTGCAAAAAACATTTTTTCAAAATAAAAAGAAAGGTACCGAAAGGGCGTTAGAGAAATCTAGCGTAACCGAGTCCCCGTACCCATAGTCTCTGGTTCGTAGGAGTAAAATAATTCTCCCGTTATTTTACTTGGGTTTCTAATCGACCCACCAAAAATAGATTAGTGGCGACTCCTAGATAAAATCCATTTGCATGTTAAAAAAACTTGAACCTAAAGTCGCGAATTGGTATGGGCTTGGGAGAGCTCGAGTTAAGTTTAGGCTTAACAATCCATTAGCCAAAATCCTAGGTGGTTCAACCTCGAAAAAAATTGGTCGTGACAGCTTGGCGACTCCACTGGGGACTTGAGTTGAAACTCTTAGTGGACTTAGGCCAATTTTCTTTTAAAAAAAAAATATTTTTGTTTGGCTGCGAGGATCCCAGGTACGTCCATAACATTTAAGGTGTTAAATGTTTTTGCAGATTTGGAGGTATAAGGGGAAGTGTTTGCTGACCTTTGTTTTGTAGGGAGGTGTAGGAATGTATGGTTTATTTTCATATATGAAGTGTTGCTTGATATAAATTGTTGCGCATGTCTTGCATTCAACACTACATTATTGCACACACAACCCGCCGCCGGACCTGGGCCGCACTAGGACATTTAGGATGGTATTGAGTTGGATACGACTTCGACCGCGAGGCCGCGTAGTAGAGGTTGCCCAACTCAATCCCGAAAGTTTTTCTTGGTGTTAAGAATGTTTACCTCTGCCCGCGAGGCTGCGTCGCATTGGGGTATCATTCTTAACTGAGCCGGAGTTAGGAGGACTTGACTTAGTATGCGAGGCTGCAACTAAGTCATCCCATCCTTTTAACTCCACTTTGCTAAGCCGTCTAGATAGAAATCGAGCCTCACATTTCATGCGCTTGTTTATGTGGTTGCTTTAATGGTATGGTAAAGTAAGCTCCCTATCCTTTACTCTTGCAATTTACTTATTTATGTCTTTGGTCGGTCCATGACGTTAGGTTGGTCGAGTCTTGGTCTATAAACAATGGGAAGATCCGACATTCGATTCGTACCTGCACCGAAGGCTGAACTCAAGTCATGGTGGGATTGTCTAGGCCACGATGGTCAAAGCTATGTGGAAAGCAGACTTGGTCGTCTTGTTCCCCTCCTCGACATTGATGTTCAAAGTGGCGTCATGCAAGCACTCGCTCATTTTTGGTGCCCTCAAACATCAACGTTCATATTTGGTAAGCACGAGCTGGCCCCGACTTTGGAGGAATACAGCATTGCCATAGGAAAACCTTTGGAGTTAGAATTAATAAACCCACCTCTCGGAATAGAACCCGAATCAATTTTGTCTGACTTTCTTAGGATGGATAAGAATCAGATTAAAAGAATGCTGAAAGATAATTGTCTTGCATGTCCTTTTTCCTTCCTAGATCGGAGTTTTGCTAGTGCTAACACTCTCTTAAAAAGTAAGATATTCCTCCTAGCCTTCTTCGGGTTTATTATTCCCCTTCGTAAAGATGCCATTAATCCTGCTATCGCATGGGTGGTTAAACAAGTGTGTGCTAGGATTAGTTTTGTCAACACTATTCTAGCTGAAACATTTTTGTCACTCACTCGATTTAAGGAAAATGAAGATAAAACCTTTCATGCACCAATTGAACTCTTACAAATTTGGTTCTTTTCTCATATGAGTAAGATTAATATTCGCATGAATATCATTAATATCACTAATTCCCATCATCCCATCGAGGTATTCAAAAATCATCAGAATCGAACTCCAAATCTTTCTTACTCGAAATGGGTAAAATTGTTGAAAAATCCCAATACCAAGATTTTCCTATGGCATGCTAAATGGTTCCAAGTCTCCAAGGCACGTCTCTTTCATGGTGATGATGAGCCGATCCCGCTATTGGGGATCACCGGTGCCACTTCCTACTACCCACTTCGAGTGGCCCGTCAATATCGAGTCGTGCAGGATCTACCGCCCCCACTCAAGCTTGGTTTATTCCAAGTCCGATTCACTACCATGGATGGTGATCACAAAAAATGGCTCCGTTGTGTCGAACAAGCTTGGCTTGCATGTCACGAGCAAAAGTTAAGCTTGCCTGAAGAAGAGCTCGAAGGGAAGGAAAAGACTTACTATGCCGCTATTCGATACATCCGTCAGCACAAGATTCCAACCGAGTATCTCCCAAAGATCCCAAATGTGACTGAAAGGCCCACTCGGCAAGCAGAGCTTAATCGTCACAAGAGGAAGATTGAAGAACTTGAGAAGCAAGCCAAGAAGGATGCCAAAGAGAAGAGGCAATTACGTCGAGCGTTGGCTTCCCATTTGTTTATGGATCGGGCCAAATAAAGTGGCTTCAGTCTATTTAGTCTTTTTACTTTAGCTTAATGTTTAGGAAGTTAAGCCATTTACCTTTTTGTTTAGGGCTTTTCAAGTGCTTTTACATTGTCAATGTCAAAGAATTTCATTAATAAATAAAAGCGATTAGACTTTCGTCATGGACCGGCATTGTTTTATATGAAGTGCTTATGTGTATTCATTTATTCAAATTAGGTGATAACGGATTCTCCACGCTCGCCTATTATCACGCGATTAAGAGCAAGAATGGCCGACCAAAGCGAGATGCGCGATCGCATGACCTCCGTGGAAGGCCGACTCCAACAGTTAGCTGCCTCTATGGAGCTTATAACAGCTCAACTTCAATCCCTCCAAGTGAATCCGGTTCCTCCACCTGCTCTCCCTGAGATAGTAGTCCCGAGGCAAGCAAATAGGACCCAAATGAATGATGATGAAATGCCTGAGTTGGAAGATGACGTGGTCCTTGTTGGGAAGGCCAAGCTAGACGATGTTCCCAAGACAGATCAGGATGAGCGTGTTGCAAAGCTGGAGGAGAAAGTGAGACAACTGCAGGAGTCGCAAAGCTCACTCCCATTCGACCTCTCGGTCTATGAGAAGGTTAAAATGCCGAGCAAGTTTAAAATGCCAGAATTTGAGAGGTATGACGGGACATCTTGTCCGAAATCTCATTTGCAGATGTATCATGTGCGCATGGCCCAACACGTAAAAAATGAGCCCCTCATGATCCAATCATTTCACGCAAGTTTGACTGGGCCCGCACTAAACTGGTATGTGATGAAGAACGTAAACCTCCTTGAAACTTGGAACGAAGTGGCGGATGCGTTCCTTAAACAATACAAGTTCAACATGGACATCGCACCTTCTCGAGAAGACCTGGAGCGGATGGAAAAGAAAAGGAGTGAGTCGTTTAAAGAATATGCCGTGAGATGGAGAAACTTGGCAGCTCAAATTACTCCTGAGCCTACCAACAAGGAGTTGATGAAGTTGTTCGTGAAGACCCTTCCATCGGAGTTCCGCAATCGAATGGCCAGTACGTATGTTGAGAGCTTCAATCAACTTATTCCTGTAGGAGAGCAGATCGAGATGGGGATAAGGGAAGGATGGTTTTCTGAGCCATCTACTAAAAGGTTCTCTGCCAAGAAGGAGAAAGAAGCAGCCGTGGATGTGAACATGGCTTATAGCCAAGAAAGTGCCAAACGTGCCCCGGCTATACAGGTAAACCCAAGACAGCAACAGCCCGCTGGCCGTCAACCATTCACCCAAGCAAATAATAGAAGGCAGTTCTCTCCTCTCCCTGGGTCTCCATCCCAAGTGCTGACAGTCCTCCGAAAGAAGGGTTTGCTTACTAATGAACCAAAGCGCCCTAACCGTGAAAGCATTCGTGGTTACGACCCGACGAAGAAGTGTGACTACCATAACGGTGAATTGGGGCATTCAACTGATGAATGTTTCACCCTCAAGCACAAGATCCAGAATCTCCTCGATACAAAGGCCTTTTCATTTCAAACTGCTCGGCCAAATGTCCAAAAAAATCCGCTACCGGGGCATGAGGGTACAGTAAATGCTATCCTGGAACCTGAAGTCGGACGGATCAGGAACTCAAAGGTGCACGTGGCTGATGCCTATAATGGGCTAGTGAGAGCTGGGTATTACCGAGGTCGGGAAAATGTCCCTTTATCGGTGATGAGAGAAAGAGTTGCCAAAATGGTGGATGATGGCATCATTGTGTATGCTGATCGTAACTGCATAGTTTCTACTATCTCCCACCTCATCATTGATTGGGAGGAGGAGCAGGCTACACTTGATGCTGGCAAGAAAGAGGTTGACCCTGCGCTTGTAGACATGCCCCCATTGGAAGATGCATCTGACGAAGAGATAGTGATAGAGGTGCCGCAGCCGTATGAGTATGTCAATGATAAGGCAGTGCCTTGGTCCTATGACCTAGATGTGGACCTTGTTACGAGATCTGGTCGAACCTATGGTCAAGCTAGTGCTCAACCTGCAAAGCCGGTCACTGATGAAGAGGCTAAGGAGTTTCTGGCCGTAATCAAAGCAAGTGAGTATAACATGGTTGACCAACTACGAAAGATGCCTGCTCAGATCTCCTTACTCGAGCTCTTGATGACATCCCCCGTTCATCAAAAGTCACTAATGAAGGTGCTGAGTGAAATTCATGTGCCAGAGACGGTTGAGGTAGACAAGCTGGAGGAATTTGTGGGATCGGTCCTTCTTAAGGATTTGATTGCCTTCTCTGATGAGGAATTTCCTCTTGAAGGCAGGGGACATAACAAAGCACTCTACATATCCGTTAAGCACAAGTCTTCTCATGTGTCCCGAGTACTCATTGATAATGGGTCTGCTTTAAACATTTGTCCGTTGGCCACTCTTCATCGCCTTAAGGTAGACCCGTCAAGGATACATACCGCGAAGACTTCAGTGCGAGCTTTTGATGGAACAAGAAAGGAAGTGATCGGGGAAATCCATCTAGATGTACAAATAGGGCCGGTCGTCTTCAACATTCCCTTCCAAGTGCTGGACATCCCTACTGCATTCAATTTCCTGTTAGGTCGACCATGGATACATACTGCTGGAGCAGTGCCTTCAAGTCTACATCAAGCTGTGAAATTTGTGATTGAAAGGAAGTTGGTCACCGTGTATGGCGAGGAAGACCACCGGATTTATCATGAGACGGCTATCCCCTATGTGGAGCCGGATTCTCAGTTTGAATCAAGCTACCACTCATTCGAATTGGTGTCCACTATACATGCTTCTCGGGGTTCATCACCGCCTACCCCTGAAGTATCAAATGCTGCTCTCATGGTGGGAAGAGTAATGGTTGGGAATGACTTTGTCCCTGGCAATGGTCTTGGGAGAAATGGTCAGGGCATTCGAAGCCCCATTGAAGCCCCTCAGAGGTCCCGTTCTGTTGGTTTAGGGTACCATGGACGAGGTGGGGGAAGCTCTGAAGGACGAAGACAAGAGAGGTGGAACTCGCCACTTGACCAAGGGCGAGAGAGGCAAAACCCAATACTCCCAAACATTCGCGAGACATTCCCTGGTCCTCCGATAATGATGCAGGATGAAGCAGAAATGATGGACACCCTGGGGCAGCCAAGCGGAAAATTCGACTATCTGGTGAAATATTCGGCTCCCCCCAGTTTCTACATTGATCCCCGCGACATTGTCCCAGATGGATGGGGTGGCATGGATGATCCGACACCCCCGGAGATCGAAAACCCCGAAGATGCATTGGAAGGAATCTCTAGTCTCTTCGATGATGTCTTCATAGGGACCATTGACGAAGGACCTCAGGAGAAGATGGGCTCTAGCCCACAAGAGTAACTCATTTACTGCTTTCTTACATTCCCCTGCGCGGGAATTTTTATCGCTTTCTAGGGCTTGTTTTCTTCTTTTTCGCTTTCTTTTTAGGGCTTGAAAATTGCATTTCCATTCAATAAATGTAATTGATTGATGAATATCAATAAAATTACAAGTTTTATTTTGAGGGCATGATGAGGTACACCAAACCAGCCCGATGATGATATCCAGCCGATAAAAGAAAAGGAAAATCCAAGGAGAATTCTGAGGCCTGGGCTTCATCATGCTTCCTCATGTCAAAATGTTTCAAAAAAAAAAACATTTTGTCAAAGATTTTTCTTTCAATAAAAAAAAACAAAAAGCAAAGATGTTGATTACTCTGTTTGTCTTTCTAATTTATCTACTTCATGTTTCAGGAACGATCCTATGACATGCAAACTTGTGGAAATGGTCCAATCCATTGCAACAAGTGCCGATAATGATGATCCTGAAGACTCGATCGAAGACTCGATCGAAATACAACGTAGCTGGGAGCAACATGAAAAAGCTAAGCCTCTCACATCTGAGCAGACCGTCACTATTAATTTGAGTGACACTGAAGAAGTCAAAGAGGTAAAAATTGGAGCAAATCTACCCAAAGACGAGGCTAAACGCCTAACTCAGCTACTAAAGGAATACCAGGATGTCTTTGCATGGACCTATGCTGACATGCCTGGTTTAGACCCATCGATCGTCGAGCATTGCTTGCCTACTAATTCGGACGTACCACCTAAGAAGCAAAGGCTCCGGAGAACTAAGCCTGAGCTCTCGAAGAAGATAGAGGAAGAGGTGATGAAGCTCCTGAAAGTGGGATTCATTGAAGTCTCACAATACCCTGAATGGGTGGCTAATATCGTGCCGGTAATGAAGAAGGATGGTCGAGTTCGAGTTTGCGTCGACTATCGAGATCTGAACAAGGCTAGCCCAAAAGATGATTTCCCACTGCCTCACATAGATGTCCTCGTGGATAGTACTGCCGGATTTGAACTATTCTCGTTTATGGACGGGTTTTCCGGGTACAATCAAATAAGGATGAAGGAGGAAGACAAGGAGAAGACTGCATTTATCACCCCGTGGGGGACCTTTCATTACAAGGTCATGCCCTTTGGACTCAAGAACGCAGGGGCAACTTACCAGCGAGCCATGGTGACACTATTCCATGATATGATGCATCAGGAGATTGAAGTCTATGTTGATGATATGATCGCAAAGACTCGGCCTGGAAGAAGCCATGTGGAAACCCTGAAGAAATTGTTTAATCGACTCCGTGAATTCAAGCTTCGGCTAAATCCCACTAAATGCGTGTTCGGGGCAACATCCGGTAAATTACTCGGATTCATTGTAAGCAGTAAGGGGATTGAGATTGACCCATCCAAGGCTAAGGCCATATGCGAATTGCAACCTCCATCAACAGTGAAAGAAGTTCGGAGCCTCCTGGGAAGACTGAATTACATAGCCCGGTTCATTTCCCAACTTTCTGAGACTGCCAAGCCATTCTTCAAGCTCCTAAAGAAGAATGCACGAATCAAATGGGATGATGAGTGTCGAGAAGCATTCAACAAGTTAAAGCAGTACCTGATGAATCCACCAGTTCTTGTCCCACCATCACCGGGGCATCCCTTGATTCTCTACCTCACCATTCATAGTGAGTCATTGGGTGCAATGTTGGCTCAGGAAAGTCCTGTGGATAAAAAAGAACGAGCCGTTTATTATCTGAGTAAAAAGTTCACCGTATCAGAGCTGAAATATTCTGATGTTGAAAAGACTTGTGTGGCATTGGTGTGGGTATTGCATAGATTGAGACAATACACATTACATTATCAGACATTTCTCGTAACTGAAAACGACCCCATCAAGTATTTACTTGATCGGCCAGCTTTGGTGGGTAAGTTGGCCAAATGGCAAATTTTGATCTCCGAATTTGACGTGTAATACATGCCACAGAAGTCGGTTAAGGGTCGAGTGATCGCCGATCTATTGGCCGGAAATTCACGAGTCTCTAATGACGATGACGGTTTCCTTGATGACCGTGTCTTGAGTGTAAATGAAGACTCATGGAAGATGTTCTTTGATGGAGCTGTAAACTTGTCTGGTTCTGGTACTGGGGCAGTTCTGATATCCCCAGATGGACAGCACTATCCGGTAGCTGCAAAATTGATATTCCCATGCACTAACAATGTGGCCGAGTATGAGGCTTGCATCCTCGGACTTCAAGTTGCAATCGAGATGTGTGTGGCCAAGTTAATGGTATTTGGAGATTCGGCACTGATCATATTACAGACTATAGGTGAGTGGAAGACTAAGGATGCCAAGTTGCTCCCGTACCACAAGTACTTAGAGGATCTGGTAAAGGAGTTTGACGAAATTTCATTTGAATACTTGCCAAGGTCTCATAATCAATTTGCGGATGCACTCGCGACTTTGTCATCTATGTTGCAAGTCACTAACGGGTTAGAGGTTGAGCCTTTGAAGATAGAGGTGTTGCCAAAGCCGGCTTACTGTATGATTATAACTGAAGAACCTGATGGAAAACCGTGGTATTACGATATCATGAACTACATTAAAAGGCAGGAATTTCCCAAAGGAAGCACTCCTTCTGATAGGAAGTACATCACGAAGATGGCCTCAAAATTCTTCGTCAGTGGCGAGAATTTGTACAAGAGATCCTATGATTCAGTTTTGTTACGGTGTGTGGATGCAACCAAAGCCACTCAAATCATGCAAGAAGTGCACGAAGGAATATGTGGCCCTCATATGAATGGGCACATGATGGCTAAGAAGATTATGAGATTAGGCTACTATTGGCTCACACTAGAAAGTGACTGCATCAAACATGTACGGAGTTGTCATCGTTGCCAAATCCATGGTGATAAGATAAATGTTCCTCCAACCGAGCTACATCAGTTCTCCGAGCCATGGCCCTTCTTAATGTGGGGCATTGATGTGATCGGCCCAATAAATCCGAAGGCTTCCAATGGGCATCGATTCATTTTAGTGGCCATAGACTATTTCTCCAAATGGATCGAAGCTACGTCATTTGCAAGTGTCAATGCTCGCAATGTTGCGAAATTCATCAAACGTGACATAATTGCTCGTTATGGTGTCCCTGAAGCAATCATCACTGATAATGGGACCAATTTGAACAACAAGCTTGTTGATGAGTTGTTTAGCGAGTTCAAGATCAAGCATCTGAATTCGTCCCCTTATCGCCCTCAAATGAATGGGGCCGTTGAAGCAGCTAATAAGAACATTAAGAAGATTTTGGCTAAGACAGCCGAGAATTATCGAGATTGGCATGACAGGTTACCCTTTGCGCTGATGGCGTATCGGACATCAATCCGCACTTCCACTGGGGCTACCCCGTTTGCTTTGGTGTATGGCATGGAGGCAATTCTACCTGTAGAAGTGGAGATTCCTTCTCTGAGAGTTTTGTCCCAAGTGGAGTTGTCTGAAGCTGAATGGTCGCAACAAAGACTTGAACAGTTAAACTTAATTGATGAGAAGAGACTGAAGGCGCTTTGTCATGGCCAAGCTTATCAGCAAAGAGTTGCCAGATCCTTCAACCGAAAAGTACGACATAGACATTTCGAGGTAAATGATCTTGTTCTAAGAAAGCTGTTGCCAATTTTCCCTGATCCTGGGGGCAAGTTCGCCCCAAATTACAGTGGTCCATATGTGGTGAAGAAGGTACTTCCTGGAGGTGCCTTGATCTTGGCAGAAATGGATGGTCGCGTGTTTTCCACTCCAGTTAATTCTGATACTGTCAAGAAGTATTATCCATGATAGAGTTTGCCATGTCTTGTCTTGAATTGCAAGTATTTTATCATGAATAAGATGCCTCAATCAGTTGAGTTGTTCAAATTTATCATAAATTTTGCCTTCTTCTTCCCTAATGAATCATGTGAGATAAATTGAATGTGTCAAATGAGATACCTTAGAATGATGAAAGGCAAGCCTTGTTCCATACACTACCCCATACACTAATCCTCGGTGAGTTGTGTGAAAGAATTCCATGCCTATGAGGAAAAGGGTGATCTCGCAAATGGTACGTCAACCAAGGTGATGAGAGGCAGTTTCTTCTGCTACCCAAAACACTACAGGTATATCCATTGTTCAATCCTTTGAGCCCACACACATGAAGAGTTTTTTAAATTATCCTTGTCAAGAATCATCTCATACTGGGGACAAGATTTGAAATGAGTGATAGGAATTTTCTTACTCACACTTGCATCAATCTTCGAGTATTGCTTTTACAGTGTGACTTGTATGATAATTTAAAGTGCCTTAGGACGACGAAGAGCAGTTTTTTTTCTATCCTATACACTTTATCCATTGCATAGCCCCATTGAGCCTATGGATTCATTTCACATTAAACCCAGTTGGTGATCATCCCCCACACTGGGGCAGGGAAAGAAAAATCAAACCACTCAAATAGCATGATTTACAATGCTAATAAAAATGGAGCCTTTGTAAAAAGAAAAAAAAAGAGTGCAAAAATGGGGCATGAAAAGCAGTGTGCCTGGTAAAAGCAAGGCCAATGCCCAAAGAAAAAAATCAAACACTTGATGAAGTGAGTCGTATCCCCAACAAGGTGGTACCAAAAAACTTCTCAAATGTTGTTGCAATCAAAGGAGTTGTGATAAAAAATCTTCGACAGTGGAGAAGGAAAGTGGTGGAAACGTCAAGATGATCACCAACTTTAACCCCTCTAAACACTTTTTTGAGCCTAATGATCCTTTCATTTCTCAACCCATGAACCAAGCCTACGTTATGTCCCTTGCAAAGTCTCTTCTGATTAGGGCATTTGAATTAACTAAGGGGTTCACATGTTTTAAGCATCACTCGAAGAAGTGCGAGCAAGATTATTTCTTTCTCATTTTGCAGGATTCTTGACTTGTAAACCCAGGGATGGTTACAGAATATCACTCATTTTTTTTTCAAATAACCTCGACTCAAAAGAGTCCCCTTCGTTAAGCCGTTAATTAAGCCCACATTACGATCCCTTTTAAAGACCTCTCAGATTGGTGAGATCGTACCACTTGCGAGATTGCTCAGACCCTTGTTTGACATGACGATAGTGAGATAGAGTGATTGACAAAATCCTGCATCAAAGGTCAGGATGAAATTGCCATTTTAATGAGGATGAGAGAAAAAGTCCTTTCAGACCAAAGGATCCCTCATTTCACACATTCATGACACTCATGTGTTCAGAATGGAAATTAGGTGGTGCAAGATTAATGGAAATCATCATGAACCTCCATTATAATAATGCATATTTATGATTACAAATGCATGTTGCTTCTCCTACAACCATGTTTTGCGGGAGACATATCCCTGAAGATCGGAGATGTTACCAGGTAAGTATATCTCTATCTATATCTTGAATATTTGTCATTGCACAGGTATTCCCTTTTAAGCATACCGACACTCAATTGAGTTGTCCCCCAAAGATTTTTCCTCCAGATTCAATCTGATTAAGGCGACCGAAGAATGGTTCGGGTCCTGGTCAGATGATTTCTATCGCAAAGCTGGGCGACCGAAGAATGGTTCGGGTCCTAGCCAAGCAAAATCTCAATCTAGGCGACCGTAGAATGGTACGGGTCCTAGACAACATTTATTGCTCTAACAGGCGACCGTAGAATGGTACGGGTCCTGGAAAAGCAATTCCCTCATTCAGGCGACCGTAGAATGGTACGGGTCCTGGAAAATGAATCCCCGTTTAGGCGACCGTAGAATGGTACGGGTCCTAGACAAAACATTTTTGCTGTGCTGGGCGACCGTAGAATGGTACGGGTCCTGGGAAAGCAGTTCCTTACAAAGCTTTTCTGCCGTATTGGGCGACCGTAGAATGGTACGGGTCCTGAGAAAGCAGCTCCTTTCTGCCATACTAGGCGACCGTAGAATGGTACGGGTCCTAGGAAAGCAGCGTCTTCACAAAGTCATGTTACTATTCTAGGCGACCGTAGAATGGTACGGGTCCTGGGCAGGTAACACTCACTACCTTGAATTACTTTATCTTCCTCGAAGGTAAGTTATTTCAGGTAGGTTCATCTATCATTTGCATTAGCATTTCCATGCATCATACAAATTGCATTAAAAAATGGAATTCATATTCTGACAAAAAAAATCATTCATTGCATGAACATGACCAAAATTTAGGTCTCAATTTGTCTTTGAAGGCAACCTCTGTGAGCTCACCTTCAAAGAGGGGCAGCTGTTGACACCTAAATTTTTGCACAATTTCTGGGTTAATTTTTACTAAAATAAAAATAAAAAAACACATGGCATATAGTTTAGAAGCATTTTATTTTGATTTTGTTTTATTTTAGGCTGTCGGTGAAGGAAAGATTTTTCACATATTCCGTTCAAGCTTTTCATATTTTTAAGTAATATACACTAGGGGTGTATTTCGTGCAAAAAGGGAATTTTTTGGAGAGAATATGTGAAAAATACAAAAGAGAATATCACATATGGTGCAATGATATATTCAGAGAATTATGCACGAGTGGAATTGGAAATAAAATATGTTTCAAAGATTTAAAATTTTCCCCTATAAAAGGCGTTGCGCACGTACGGACAATGGGGGAATGAGTTTTAAAAAATTTTGGAGCAAAAAGGGAGCTTCTTTTGGTGAAAAAGAACACAAAAGAAAAGCAAAAAGGAGAGAAAAAAGATGAAAAGGTGAAAAGTGACGTGAGAGAGAGACCAGAAAAAAGAAAAGAGAAAAAGGAAAGCCCCACGTTACTGTTCATCGTCTTCTTCGTGGGGTGTCCTCGCCTTCGCCAGCCTCCACCGCGCCTCCGCCACCGCCGCACCGCCGGCCTTGCCCCCGACGCAGCTCGACGCCGCCCTTGCCTCTGCCCGCGGTTGAAGTCTCCTTGCTCGTCCTCGCTGTGCCGTCCGCGACGCCCCCAACGTTAGTTGGTCCAGATCCGCAGCGGCCTCGTTCCGGTCCGACGCTGCCGTGCTGCCCCAGTTGCCGATCGCCACGCCGCCCGAGCACCGCGAAGCCCGCAGCTCGACGCCGTTTCGATCTCGCCGCCCCGACGCCGTCTCCGCCGTGCTTCAGCCCGCGCTCGGAGTCCCTCGCCCGCGACAACCGCACCCAGACCCGCGAGTCCCCCACGCAGGTCTCCGCCGTTCCTCTTGTTGCCGGAGCTCTTCCGCCACCGGTTCGCCCTCGCCGGAACCCTAGCCGACGAGCTCTCCCTCGCCGGAACCCCACCGGAGCCCTAAAACCAGCAGCCAATCTTTTTCTTTCTTAGAAAAAAAAAGGAAAAGAAAAATTTTACTAGGTATTTTTGCTTTACTTTATTAAGCAAGTTTAGGTTTTTCTTTTCTCTATTTTTTTTTCTATGTGTTGTTTTCTTTGGTTGAAATACCTATCTATGCATAATTGAAAATCTCAATGTATCACCTGATTCGCAACCGCGCCATGGTTTTTTATTTCATCTATAAGGCTTTAGATGAAATAATTAATTAAGCGGCAATAAAATTGATGTTTTGATCTTTAAGGCTTAAGATCAAAGTATCGATTTTATTAGCGAAATATTATCATTTGATCTGAGCGATATGTGATGTCTCTTTTGGGGTAATTTTGAATGGATTTGATCGTTTTTATTTATCTTGAGATATATTTGAGTTAGAATATTGCATGTTTTAGGGTTTACATGTTTAGAATAGGAATTTTATTTCAAATTTAAGAAAAAAAAATCCAAATTCAAATAAATCAATTTAGGTTGCTAGATTTTAATTGCATGTTTAATTATTGGGCAATTATTAATTTAAAAAAAAAAAAGAAAAAAAGTCATTATGCATATGTCATGTAGAATTAGGGCATTCTTTGCACGTCATTGCATGTTAAGATTGCATGTTATAGGTTTAGATAATTTCTCCTAAATAGATTGCATGCTTATTAGGAAAATAAAAATCATGTGCACGTCATATAGAATTAGTTTCATACAATGCACGCCATTTAGTGATTTTTGTTAGATGCATTTAATTAGAAATTGCCCGTCATTAGAATTAAGTCATTAGATTAATTTAGATTGCATATTTAAGTGTTGCATTCCTTTAATTTCGAATCTCATGGAAAATACAAAAAAAATTATTTTAAATCCATCCCATGCTTCAGGATAGACTACATGATTATTTATGTCATATCACTTACGTCATTTAGTTAATATTGCATTGCATATTGCATGATTTTCATTTAAAAAGTGAAAACAAAAAAAAAAAGAAATTGCGTGTTAATTAGAAACTATATTTAGGGTTGTTAATGTGGATTTTAATTTAACATTGCAGATGCTTTCGTTGCTTTGAGGTAAGTCCTGCAATTTATTTTTTGCTTTACTTGAGTGTTAAATTGGTCGTTCGCGCACCTGCATGAACACCTCACATGTTAGGGAATAGATTTAAAATAAACCCAAGCTGCTTGCAAAAAACATTTTTTCAAAATAAAAAGAAAGGTACCGAAAGGGCGTTAGAGAAATCTAGCGTAACCGAGTCCCCGTACCCATAGTCTCTGGTTCGTAGGAGTAAAATAATTCTCCCGTTATTTTACTTGGGTTTCTAATCGACCCACCAAAAATAGATTAGTGGCGACTCCTAGATAAAATCCATTTGCATGTTAAAAAAACTTGAACCTAAAGTCGCGAATTGGTATGGGCTTGGGAGAGCTCGAGTTAAGTTTAGGCTTAACAATCCATTAGCCAAAATCCTAGGTGGTTCAACCTCGAAAAAAATTGGTCGTGACAACCTCCCAAGATTCTAGGGTTGTAGCCTAACACACCGGTGTTGCGCACCGCAACTCTACTGCCTCACCAAACTCGTGTTATTCACGATTTGATTAACATAATCGACTATACATCTTACGATTATAAAATTGATATCACCCTTAATATAGTCAATACCTCATATAGTCGATATCCCTATTCGTATGGCCAATATCTATTTTGGATTTCTTAGGTGCCAAAATAGAGAGCATGCTTGCCAATGGAATGGCCATCATACTAACCTCCGGAGATTCTAGAGTCGTAGCCTAACATGCTGGCGTCGCGCGCTATGACTCTACCGCTCGCCAAACTCACACTTTCATGATTTGATTAACATAATCAACTGCTCATCTTACGATTATAAAACTAATATCACCCTAAATATAGTCAATACCTCATATAATCGATATCTCTATTCGTATGGCCAATATCAATATTGGCTTTCTTAGGAGCCAAATTAGAGAGCACGCCCGCCAATTAAATGGATTTGATACCAACCTCCTGAGATTCTAGGGTCGTAGCCTAACATGCCGGTGTCACTCACCGCAACTCTATCTCTTACCAAACTTGTGCTATTCATGATTTGATTAACATAATTGACCGTGCATCTTACGATTATAAAATTGATATTGCCCTTAATATAGTCAATACTCATAGAGTTGATTTTTCTGTTCGCATGACCAATATCTATTTTGGCGTTCTTGGGTGCCAATACTCGTATAATTCTTCATAATTTACTGTTCACTTATAAATAATTAGGCAAAATGAAATTCTGCGATTCTATCACATCGCCCAAAAGTTATATTCCATGTTTTATTCACATTAGTTAGAGGAAAAAACAACACAACGTCAAAAAATTAACTTAATTGGTGATAACATTAATGTATTTCAACAATTGTTCGTTTAGTTTATTTTTGCAACCATTTGAGTTGTGCAATTTAGTAATTTTGATGTGCTTTCGATTAATTCATCATCTTATAATTAGATTGGGAAAATATGTGTACAAGGGAAATAGGTCGTTAGATGAAGATTAATGCTAATGAGTCTTCTAAAAGGAGTTTGGGAAATGTAAAAGTAAGGGCCCTTTCATAAATAGAAGGGGGGCAAAGTACAACCCAAGTGCCAAAACTTGGCACGAAAGGACATTTAAGTACCAAAAGTTAGGAAAGTAATACTTAAGTGCCACCTTTGGCGAACCTTGCCAGAAATCCCATGTGGCAATATATTTATTATTTTTGCTCGCCTAGGTGGCTTGCCGAAGAGCTGACTCAACGAACAAAGCCAAAAACGACGTCGTTTTTAACAAATTGAAATATTAATATAAAAATTAATTTAATTAAATTATAAAAATATATTATTATTTTAATAAATTAATGCAAAAAAAAAAAAGTGGGGAGAGGAGGTAGCGGCTGAGGGCGACCCCCGCCGACCCTCCCCCCACCATCGCCGACCCTTCCCAGTTGCGGTAGGGAGGCAACGGCAACGAGGGCTCAGCCGTCTCCCTCCCCTATTATTATTATTATTATTATTATTATTATTATTATTATTATTTTATTTTATTTTATTTTATTTTATTTTTTTAATATTTGAATTTGTATTTTTTAATGTTTAAATAACTTTAGTTTTAAATTAAATTTAATTAATTTATATATTAAATTTTTACCACGTCAGAGGCAAAATGACATCGTTTTGCCATTTTTTAGCCACATAAGCGTGCAAAATAACGTCGTTTTGCACTTACCTCGCCGGAAAATCGCCACGTCAGCATTTTGGCCAAATTTTGGACGGATTGACATTTAAGTGATCCATTTTGCTTCAATTTTGGCATTTAAGTGTCATTTTCCAAACTTTTGACGCTTAAGTGTCCCTTTGTACCAAGTTTTGACACTCCAAGTGTCCGCAACTCAATAGAAGGGCTATTATCAACATAAGAATTACTTCAACTTTTCAATCATTTTTCAATATAATTCTTAATTTTTTTTTAATATAATTCTTGAACATTTCAAAATCGACTTAATATGATCCATTTGTCAAACGAGGGAGCCTTGCCACATAAGGTGGTGGCCAAGTCCATGGTTGTCCGCACCACTTGCTGTCGCCGTTGTTCATGCTTGTAAGTCAAGTTAGCTTCATATGAATGCGAGCATGTAAAGAATCGATGGACACATCAACTAATCAGTGTTAGCTTTATTATAATGGCAGGATCACATCAAATCAACTTCGAAAGATAAGAAATCAAATTGAAAAATTTTAGGGCCTACATTAAGTATGATATAAATGTTCAAGGATCTTCTATGAATGTCATTACCGCAGGCTTGGGTTGAAGGGTTCCGCTAGATGAGTTAGAATCTGCACATCTCTCAAAGCAAAACTTTAGGTCACTTTTGAGGTCCTAGATATTTCGAGAAATTTCAACTATCAATAAAATTTCATTTTGTCAATCATTATTTGAGACTTATTAATGTACTGAAGAGAACACCCGTGAGATCAAAGATCTACCTCCATTTTTAAAGGCCCTAATTGAGTCAAGAGTGGGGTTGTCGAAAAGTTTTTGTGGAATTAGATTAAAAAATTGTAATTGAATTTGGAGTCGAGCTCTCACTAAATATAGGGTATTAGTTCGTCAAAAATTTATGAAGCTATCGGGTGAGTCGTATTAATTACATCTTTTGACTAAGGCAATATTTTTATAAGCTAACTGTTGTTATATATAAAAGTATGAAGGTGGAGTTCAATATCCAAAAAGGAGCCACCCAAGGAGAGAGATCAATTTAAGTATTATTCCTTTAATTTGTCTCTTTCTACAGCGATGGGCGCGTCTCTTCCTTACCCATATGTAAGCCATTAGCAGAGATGAAACCGAGATAACTGCGGGTAATTCATCGATTGTTTCAACCTCGGTTTCAATGGTTTCTAATCAAGGATTGGAAAGTGCTTATCTAAAATTTGTTCTAGAGTCCGTAGGTGGCTATGAACCATGGTGTCGGAGGTTTGAATCCCTCCTCGCCAACATCCGGCTACTTCCGTTCAATAGAAAAGATACTAATATTTAAGTTCTCAAGTGTTTCGTTTTCCACTATCATATTGTCTGTAATTCATCAATCGTTTCAACCTTCGCTTAGATGATTTCTGTGAAGAGCTTATTTATCTACTATTTCCATCATTCTAGAGGCGGTATGTGGGGGCTTCTCCCTTTCTTTCCGGAGAGAGGCCGACTATGATTTTGGTTCAAGAGAAAGATATTGATATTTAAGCTCTCGAGAAAGATCGTATTGTCCAGAGACAATTGCGCCGTCCTTGCCAGGGTTTAAAAAAAGCACGCACTTGACGTTAACAATATATAACATTCTTTACTAATATAAAAAAAGTTAGAAAAAATATTTTTGCCCAAAAAAAAATTATGATTTTTCTTTTTTTTTTTTGTGACCTAGGAACCCTATACAGCCGGCAACCAGCGAGTAAACCTAGGGACACGTAAGTGGGAGGACCCATCATCCCCGACGTCCCACTTAAGACCCCAAGCGACCCTCCCACCACCTCCAACATCCCACTTAAGACTCCAAGCGACTCTGAAGAAATTCGAATTCTTCCCTTTCGTGAGAGGGAGAGCTCAAACCATCGCGGCCACCAAGACGGTAGTAAAAAAAAAAAAAAATAGGGTTTATATCTTGAAAAACCCTAAATTGATACACATATGACAAATTTATCAAAAACTAATGTTTTGACCACCAAAAATCCTAAACTAATACAATTTTGACACATTTACCTCAAACTAGTACACTTGTAATAAATTTATCCTCTGTTAGTTTTCGTTAATTTTTACCGATTATTAATTTGAATGACATGGTGTACCAATTTATGATTTTACTTTATGTTTGTCACAATTATACAATTTTTGCAGTTTTTTGTGATATTAATCCAATTTAACGATGATATATTTGTTATAAATGTATTAATTTCGGATTTTTTAAGTTTTTCTTTTTTTTTTTGGTCGTACGGATTTTTTAAGTTGAACAAATTAGTTTTAAATAAATTTAATATAAATGTATTAGTTTGAGATTTTTTATGATCAATTAAGGTAAATTTGTCACATGTATATCAGTTTGAGATTTTTCATGATAAAAAAATTACTTTATGATAAATTTATCACACATGTACCAATATTGGGTTTTCAGAATATTAAAAATTGCATCGTTAGTTAAGTTGTAATTAAAGGATAGGACCCATCAAGTTACCTAGAAAGAAAAAAAAAATTACGCCAAGTTCATGCATTTTTTAATTTCAAACCCGATTTTGAAGCTCAACCCCTTAAGGATTTAGCGTAAATCTATATATGCTTAAATCTACAATATTCATTAACTAAAAATCATAGAAATCAGCCGTAAGTTGCCGTGACATGATCTTTGTCTAATTAAATTGCGCATGCAAATTTCATCAACAATTTCGACATATACTCAATTCACTTTAAATTCTACCAACATATGTCGGGCAAGAACATCCCTCGTCGTCGAGATTATTGAGTATCGGAAGATTGGAAAAACAAAACCCACCAACAGAGTAGAAATTCAAACCTTGTATCATCGATGACAAAAAGAAAAGGAAAAACGTGTATGATGCATGGGACAAGACGTAGTCTAATCAGAAATTCATTGCCAGATCCCCTCTTGATCATAAACAAATCAAGACTAGCTTTTATACTATGGGACAAGACGTAATCTAATCAGAAATTCATTGCCAGACCCCCTCTTGATCATAAACAAATCAAGACTAGCTTTTATACTATTTCCTATTAGCAAGATGGTCATTCGAAATCCGAGGGCGCTGTAATCTGCGAAGTTCACATGCACCAGATGGTCAAAACTCGAGCCGAGCCCCAATACGTCCGAGGATGACCCATCAGAATAGCACCACCGAATCTGTTCTCAAGGGGAGATTCTAAGTGGATCACGAGGGAAAAGAGAGGTTTTCCTAATATTGTTGAGACCGCAGAAGAGCATGACTACCCGCTCCAGTCCCACTCCAAAGCCCCCATGTGGAGGTGCTCCATACCTGCACCACCAAAATCACCATCATAATGTCCCGTCATAACGGAGGAACAATCACGTTCAGCTTGATCAACTAGATGACTAAGCACTGAAGATGGATCATCAAAGCTGTGATGCACTGACTCAATCATTGCATCAATGATAGCAAAAGAATGTGACTGTTTCTAGAAGAACAAAGATGATCAAACTGGATTACCTGAAAGAGTCGATGTACGTTTCAATGGTTTTCACATCGATTCCTTTTGCCTCTGCCTGCTTGGTAAGAAGTTCAGGAACATGGACACGCTGAGCTCCTGATATGATCTCCTCACCTAGGACAAAATGACACATATCAGAAGTTTGCAATCAAAGATGCATTGAATGCAAGGTTTATAGGTTAAAAGAGACTCATATGGGCAACTCTCACATCTATAGCCCAATCATGGGAGGAGAC
Organism: Eucalyptus camaldulensis; assembly: GCA_019915185.1. NCBI lineage: Eukaryota > Viridiplantae > Streptophyta > Magnoliopsida > Myrtales > Myrtaceae > Eucalyptus > Eucalyptus camaldulensis. The sequence continues at coordinate 22,159,957 of JAHSVA010000005.1, forward strand.
AAAAGTTTTACTGGATGTTAGTAAAGGGCCTCGATATGCAACTTTATAATAGAGGCCATTCAAAAGAAAAAGGAGAAGCCCAAGAATCTATGGAAGAAGTTCTAAACCATCAGGAGTTACGGAACATACTGTCTCTATTTAAGGACTTCATGGTCTATAAAGAATCAATGGAACCCATGGTTCTCCAAAGAGTCCAAGCCTTCCCTTCCCACCAATTCCCTCCCTATGTTTCTTTTTGAACAATTTGAACATGCATAACCATTTCTAACCGACCGTAACGCCAAATAATCATACCAAGGCATAACTCCCAAACCATCAATCAGAGAAAATTTGCTGAAGGTATAGGATGGCCGAAAAATTCACCTCTAATAAACACATCAAATGAATTACTGTAGGCAGGATCATCATAGCATGGCATGGTATAGAATGGCCTAACAGCAAAAGGATATCGGTGAAGTATATAGAACTCGGTGCCATACCTAAGAATAAAAGAAAGCTTGGTGAGTTAATCATAGCCAAAAGTAATTGCAATAACGATCACAAACCTAACTTAGAAATTCAGGCACATCAAAGATTAATTAACTTATTACTTTTCTAGAACCAGCTGTCCCAATTTTCTCTCTACTTCTGTGCTCAGGTCACCAAAAGGATCAATCTCAATACCAGCATCCTGTACAAGCATAGTAATGTCAGAGCAGCAAGGAAAAATATTAGCACATATGAGGGCATGTACGTTCAGAACCAAACCAATTACATTAAAAACGCTTATCCACAAACCAGTAACTGTTACAAAACTATACAGGAATGTAACCAACATTTAATGGAAAAAGCAACCTCAAGGATTATGGACCAAAAGCAATTAATGGATGCTGCTCACTTCAATCCATAAGTTGATGCAATCTCTACATGCTATTGACAACGAAATGACTCCAGAATCTCAATGCACTCATTCTGAGGGAGACAAGAAATCAAACTCCAAACAACAATAAATAAGATGCAACAACAACCGACCCATAGAATTAGCTAATGTTAACAGCTTCCTGCTGAAAGGACATGATTTTCCCTACACAATCTACAGTAAAATTCACTAAAAGCGAAATTCCAGCAAAAAACCCATCAACTAGAAAATCCATGCTGAAAATTGGTCCAAAATAAATGCTAGAACTCAAAAATATAAACTGCATCCGTAAGATTCAAACCCAATTATTTATTTACCAGCATGCATCAAGCTAGGAAATAAGGGTGAGTTTAGGAGTGTGTTGACATTTGGAAAGCTCCTTTAAAGAAGGGGCTTTGACTTAACGTGCATCCACTCAAAGTAGTTCAGTGTTTAGTAGATAGTATTTTCCAATCCCATTTGAAAGAAACTTTTGTTCACTGAAAACTATACTTAAAAAGATTTTTGATCATTCCTATTAACAGACAATTACCAAGTTAAGAATCATCTCAAGGTTGGTATTGCTTTGATAGGTTTAAAGATAAATGGGTGTTATGTGATAAATTAATTAACTAAAAGATCACTTAATAAAGAAAAAAGAATACAGTGTAGGCAAAAAACAGAGCAAAGGATGGAGATCCATGAGCGACACCAATATCGTGTCCGAATTGGGTTGGCCAGGTTGCTGCTTACTGGAGTTCTTTGACCGAGGACAAGACAAAATGGGTGCAGATTGGTGCACTTTACTCAAGGCTTTTGTGAGTGAGTGTGCTGGGGAAAGCGAGACACAGAGAGAGATGTGCCAGTTCTGTTGAAATTCACAGAAAGGCAGATATATCACTGAGGGCAACCGAAAACCTTGCCATTGAATCCCACCGCCACCAACTACGTAGCTGTGAAGAATTGCAAGGAAACCACCAAGGAAGGTGGCAGGGTTGCTGGTTTCCAGAAAGTAGAGTCATAGAGGGCAAAATTGGAATTATGAAGGCCACATATGGGGTAGAACAAGAATACTAAAAAAATCCATTAATTCCCTTCCATTTGCATTCTGAAAATGTTAAAATAACAATGCAGGTCAGACCCTACATTGAGAAAACCACCTTTCCAAAGCTAAATTTTGGAGTCAAAGAACTTCATATTTCTCTCGCAACTTCATATAGACCTTAAAACAGAATGTCTATGTAAAAAAATAGACTCGTCGCATTGAGCCCCTAGGTGCACATCAAGGACTGGAGAGAGCCCATGATCATGGGAGGATGGACCTTAACATATCAAGGAAACGAGTCGGTTGCTCTAAGTAGTTGACTATCCAAATCTACTTGACCAAGCCAACAATCTGCCCCCAATGTACACATACATGGCATATCCTTATCATTCACTTTTTGTGGTCCCTCTTCCAACACAAACAGTCAGTTTCACTTAGAAGCAACAAACAAAAAATCAGTTTAAGAGACTATGCTCCTACTTTTATAGCCATGTTATAGAAGTGCCAATGAACGCATATGTAGCCACTCTATCTGCTCATTTGTTTTCTAATATTGGCAGTTATATGAGCTGTTGAATTTCCTCACCTTGAGCATTTGAACCCCTTCTTGAAATGTAAGCCGCAAGGTTTTTCTCAAGTACTGCAATTTAAAAGTTCCTGCCCATGAGTTCTTTTTGTAATCATCACCTACTGTTCTGAGGATTGCCCAAAAAAAAGAAAAAAAAGTTTATCGTATCATAACCTTCAAAGGTTCAAAGGGGTATTGTCTTCCAACAGCTTCAAGTTCTTTCTTGCAACTTGCATTCAGTGAGTCGAACATTTTAACGAACAGCTGGTCCACAATGTCCATTACCTGCACAGAAATGTCTACTTTACTGAACTGAACTAGAGCACAAAATAAATGGAAAAAGTATCCACTCCCACCTCAGAATAGTGTTTCTTGATCTCCATTTCAACATCAAGGCCAGTAAATTCACACAAATGCCTATGAGTGAAAGAGTCTTCAGCCCTGAAAACAGGGCCAATCTCAAAAACACGCCCAAAATCAGCACAAATGGCCATTTGCTTGTGAAGCTGAGGTGACTGGGCCAGGCATGCAGGGCGCCCTTTATAGTCCAGTTTAAAAACAGCAGAACCTCCTTCACTGGATCCAGCTATCAGTTTCGGTGTATGGATTTCGATAAAGTCTTCAGATAACAAGAACTGCCTAAATATCTGCACAATGTGGAACTATATAAGTTTAGGTGCTCAAAACACAGTACTCAATACATACGTAAACAGCAGAATCTTGGCCACTGAATGCGTGACAGCCAGAGCATCAGCATCTTACCTTAAGAAATGGCACTCGCAGTCATATGGAGATTGGAAACTACCAAAACAACCCATTAACATTTGAAGCGCACACAAACAAAGGAAAAGGACTTCCCCATTTCTCCTATCCTATCCTTTCATACCATGCGTTATAAAGCTCCACTGTGTTTTGAAACATTTACTCCTCAGAGATTGGAAGTAAACTATTTCCTAACATCTTGCAGTCATATACTGAAAGTACTGAAACAAAAGCAAGTCAAAATAATGTCATTCCCTTCCCTTCTACGGACTAGTTGTGGATTTAGGCATGGTTTGAGGAAGAGGGGACAAAAGAAATGCAATGAGTTTGTCCAATTTCATCAGGAATGGGATATGGGGAAGCTCACATTGCCAACTTGACTCTGGATTCGGAAGATTCCTTGATTAGCAGGCGTGCGTATGTCGAGCACTCTGAAATTCAGCCTCGTGTCCTGATTAACACGAACGAGCTGCTCTCCAGCCTGCAAATTTTGCAAAAACGGAACATAAACAGGACACTCTAGCCTTCACTTTATAAGTGGAGAGAAGAAACGATTATCAGAGAGAGAGAGAGAGAGAGAGAGTATGCCTGAAGAGCCTTCTCGATTTCGGCCTCACTGCGAGCAGCGTCCTCGAGATTGATGGGGAGGGTGGGCAATGCCTTGTTGACGCAGTAGATCTTGCTGACCTGAATCTCCACCTGCTGGGTCGCGCCCTTGATGGGCGACGAAGGGACGGTGAGGGACCCGTGGACGTCGACGATGGACTCGCGGTTCAAGGAGGCGACGAACTTCACCATCTGCCGGCTGACCAGCCCCTCCTTCTCCGTCACCACGCACTGCACCGTGAACCCCTTCTCCCTCACCACCACGAACGCCATCTTCTTCCCCACCGCCCTTATCGTCTGCGCCCTCCCCCTCACCACCACCGTCTCGTCCTTCATCTCCTCCGCCAGCGCCCCGATCGCCGTGTACGGCTCTCGCACCTCCTCCTTCGACTGCAGCTCCGGCAGCGGCACCTCCCCGTAGTTCCCGGCCAGGGGATCCTCCTCGTCCGGCGCGGCCCCGGCGACGGCCGACGAGGCCTCCTGGCGGCGGCGGAGCTTCTCCAGCTTGGCCTCCTCCTTCTTTGCGGCCTTCTTGCTCACCTTGGGTTGCTCCGGCGGCGAGGCTTCGGCTTCCGACGACATGGCGACGATCAGTAAAAGCTACGAGCGGGCCAGAGGAGGGAGAGATCGGCGACGGCGTGTGAGGGAAGAGGGGGAAAAAAAACCTAAAGCCTCATATCCACGCTAAGCACAGCGTTTTCTTTCCCTCCTGTTGGCTGCTGAGGGTATAACCGTAATTTCGCGATAGGAAAAGTCAGCACAAGAAGAATCCTTCCCTTTGTAAGCATTTGTTCCCGAAATAATTTCTAATAAAAAATAATATTTTTGTTTTATTCCCAAAAATAATTTCTAAATATTTAAAAACATTAATTCAAAATTTGTACTCCTAAAGTAGAATTGCATTTGACAACATTGTTAAAATTATAAATCAAAATAATTTTTCAAAAAGTTTTAAATAATTTTATTACTTTTTTTCTTTCTTTCTCTCCTTCATCAAGCTTTGATCAATTGCTGATCTCGAGATGACCAATGACCAATCAAACGATGGCTAGTAACCTCATCAGAGCATCTTCGCCCCTTGGCAAGGCCATGCCTCATTGTTCGAGCCTTGCCTGCTGCTGGGGGAGGCATAGGTGAGGCTCACTTGGCCACTAGCGAGCTCGTCAAATCTCATCCAACTAGTTGCTAGCGATTGACGGCAGTGGATGGCGATGGCTAGTGATGGCAACGATGGAATAAGAAGATGAAGAACAGAATAAGAGAAAAGAACCACCAGCCGTGGTAACTGGATAAGCTTTAGTGAACCTTTGCAAGAGAATGAGGAGTTCAAAACCTTTGCTTCGCAAAGGTTTTGGCGGAGTTACTCGATAATTTAAGTGTGCTACCAGGGGTGGTGGATCCTCCCACTTAAGTAGCACCAGGGGTTTACGCTTCAGCTACTGACTAAGGCAGTTCCTCAAGCACAGTAAATAAATAAATAAAAAATAATATTAAGTTGGCTTGATCTTGAAATTACTTCCAGAAACAAATAAATAGTTTTTTTAACCCATCAATTTTGTTCTAGATCTATTGTGGAGAATAAAAAATTTACTAAATGGATTTTTATTTTAAATCTATTTCTAGAAATAAAAGAGTAGAATCAATTACTATTTGGCCAGTTGTCAAATGCATCATTAATATCTATTTGATAACATTTCTAAGTAAAATAGCGCGTTTTTGTAACTATGTAAAACTTCTATTTTTAAAATAAATAAAAATAGGAACGTGTTTAATATGACCCATAGATTATCTCTCCCTTCTTCTTCTTGCTCCTCCTCTAGCCGATAGTGGGGACAATCGATGGCGGTGGCATCTGGCGATCGGTGAACCAATGGGTAGCGACAACAAGTGGCGAGCGGCGATCAGCAACTGGCAATGATGGCATTCGACAATTAGTGGTGTTCGTGCGACCAACGATTGGCAGTTGGCGGCAATTGGTGACTAACAATGAGAAAGAAGAAGAAAAGAAAAAAGAAAGAAAATAACTTGCTTTTAGAAATTATTTTTAGGAGTAATAAGTTACTTTTTTTTCTACCTTTTATTTTTGTTTCAAATGTATTCTATTGCTACTTTTCTATTTCAGAAATTAAAAATTAATTACGTGACCAATTGAATTTTTATTCTTTTAAGAATATTTTTTAACGCCTAACAGCCACAGAATAGTCTTAAATGCACATTGTTTAAGACTATTCTTTCTCCCATTAGCTGTTGGGGGTATAACCGTAATTTCGCGATAGGAAAGGTCAGGACAAGAATAGTCTTAAACATCGGGCGGCTGACTCGTGAACGTCTCAAAGATTGCGTCCCAATTTTAAATATATTCCAACAAAAAAAAATTAAAATATATATTTTTCAAATTTTGTGCGATGTGGATCATTTGGTAGTCACAATACAGGTGGTCGGAAGCTCCATTGAAGCTGCCTCATTTGGCAGTTTTGCCCATTGGGCTAATAGGACTGTATTTTTATTTTTTTTAACATGTAAATATCCACTCTTTAATTTTCAATTGGGAAGAAAGTTTTTCTTCTCTTACCTAGAGAATATATCCTCACAATACAAATGAAACAGTTTCAAAACATGCTAAGGTCTAATCAATCAAGTTTTAATACGTAACATAATTTTATTGCTAGTTAAAATATGACTTGTAATTAACCAAAAAAAAAAAATCCCATTGTGTTTCATGCCTTATTTAGGGTGATAATAGGTTATGAGAGAATGGAAATATTCGAAATATACTCACCGTGGTTTTTTGGTTAATTTCTAAATTTGATTTTGAATTTACATGTCTCTTGTCTTATCGTCATTTAAAATTGTCTAACCGAACATTTAAAATTTCATTTAAAGTTGTAAACCTCTTTTGACCAAAAAAAGAGTTGTAAATCTCTGCTAATCTCCTCTCACAATCATATAAATTTCTTTCTCAAGCCAAATTAGACTCTCAAACATTTAGTTTCCCCCAAACTCATTTTACCTTTTCTTCCACGTGCATACGCCATTTGCTTGTCTGTTGAAGATACACTCATGCAAGGCAAGCCAAAACCATTACACGCTTATGAAAATGAAAATTGAAGCTTGGAGAGCCCGTGGTATGTGTAACTTCATTTAGTAAGGTCTTAGCAAGTGTAATAGCATTTAGAAGGATACGACCATGGGTTGCAATCCCAAATAAGACACGAAAGTTTAACCATGCTAATAGCGAAAAGGAGAATAAATAGATGTAAAACTATATTATTTTTGACATATGCCTTTGCAAAGTGCGGGTCACCGTCCCTAATTGAATAGTGAAATGGAAAGACATTGACTAAATGCTTTTAGTGCATTTTTTTTAAATCGTCCTTTTAATTGACTTTGGTCGGATTGTCTAACCAAAATAATGGAGAAAATTATTCAAAAAATCATAAATTTATTACATCTTTAACAATTCAATGCTAAACTATTCAAATTTGTCAATTAAGTTTTAAACTTTTTAATAATTTACCAATTAAGTTATCTAACCAATATTGGTTGAAAATTGCTAACATGGATATCAACCGCTCCACATGGTAAGATCAACGCCAATGTTGATAAAAATTTATTAATTTTTTGATTTTTTTTCCTTTCTTCCTCTGTCGATTGTCGGGCCTCGGAAATGGCTGGTGAGGGTCAACCTCTCATAACCCACATTGACATCTGGCAAGGGGCGACCTCCCCGGCCTTGGCGAGGCCAACTCTTGTCGGCTGTTGGTGAGGTGAGGGTGAGCCTTGCTTGATATTGGCAAGGTACCCTCTCACCAAATCCCGGCAAAGGTGTGGAAAGTGAAACTCTAGGGTTGAAGTGCGAAATTGGCGTTCGTCATGCGATTGCAAAGGATTTTGAACAAAAGACAGAACCTAGGCAATTCTACGGAAGAGAAGGTCAAGGGGAATTGGGCGTCATTTTCTCTCTCTAGCTCTCTCTCCTTCTCTCTTGCCCTTGAAAGCTTCAAATAAAAGAGCGCTAGTGGAAACCAAAGAAGAAGGGCCCATTACCCAAAAAAATTGCAACTCTAAATTTAGTCACAATTCTATCCATAATCTTTTTTTTCTGTCTCATAAAAAAATCCTCAACTTTTTATGTTGTCCTGAATTTAATTAATTTCCGTCCAAAGTGGCTGTTAATGACTACGTGGCATTTCCACGTCATTAATGACATCCTATTGGATGAGCAATTGGCATTGACTTTTTCAATTGCTTTCACTTGTCTTCATATTGTCTCTCCCTTCCACCTTGCTCAAATCTTCCATAGGCTCAATCCTCCATCTCTCGTGCTCGGACTCCGCCATCTCTTACGCTTGGACATCTCTCGTTTGTTAACGAGGAGAGAAATCTAGAAAATTCAAGTGAGGAGAGAGAAATATTTGGCGCGGGAGTATTGCTAACCCATCCTTTCTTCTGCAGTGGAGTCGAGCTGAGCCGAGCCAACTAACAACCAGCCCTACCCTTTTTCAGCAGGTCCCGCGTACGGGACACGTGTCGGTATTTCATTGGTAGATGCTCCTGACTTGGAATTTGATTGCTCCAACTTGGGCTTAATCCCCACCTCTAAATTTGTAGGTTTATTGGGTTATTTTCCACTGGGCCCACCATCTAAAGGCGGAAAGCCCCACTCTCGTGCTCTGCGCGGGAACGAAATCGATAACCTCCCTCCTCCCTCCCTTTCTCTCGCTCTCTACAATTTGATTTCGCAGCCATTTAAGGAGCCGCGCTCTTCGTCCCTCCGGAGTCGCTTCAACACCTCACGCCGCCACCTCACGCCGCCGCCGCCGGTTCTTCAGGTAAAAACCCTGATCCCCAACGATCGTTCGTCGTGGGGTAACTCTACTCCGCAAGCAATTTCTCGAACCCTTTCCCCAATTCGATTCGGCTCTACGAATCGGCTTTGCGGGGACGTGAAAGGGGCTTGATTTCGAACTGGGTTTTCGATCTTTTCAGGGTTAGGCCGGGATTCTCGTGTGATTTCTTGTTTCTGCATGCGAAATCGAAAGGAAAGAAATGAGATGCGCTCGGCTTAGCTTGTGGCCGTCCTATGGCTTAGCGTGTCGCGTTCGGCGTGCTTGATGTAGGCCAGTAAGATTGAGGTTTCTGCGGGCGCAATCTGTGGTTCCGCCTTGGCGAGTCGCCGAAGCTTAGGGTCCGCGTCTTTAATTCTCAATCCTGGAGGCTCATGGGGTCGGTCCAGTCTGTTGTTGGTGTTAAAGAAACAATGAGTTTGCGGTGATAGAATATGTTGACCCCATGCTTATATCTGTAATCTTCTCTATGGCCGTAAGCTCTTAGCTTGTTAGAGCCGACGGCTGTTTGCTTCACGTATTAGATAACCTTTCATCAGTTATATTACGGCTTAATTGCTAGTGGAATTTCAAGCTTGTTTTCTCTCTCATTGCTGCTGGTTCTTATCTGAATAAATTACATGCCGGAACAGCTGAAATTACGGTTTGTTGAGCAATATTGTACCAGTACCAAGTGAAATTTTTGAATTAGGACTAGTTTTGGGTTTCCGGGACGGCTTTCTTGTTATGCTTTCCTACTTTACGTAAATAAACACCGACGGGGACATCAATAGGCCCATCATGATCATGCATTCTGCAATACTAAATATAATAGCAGGTGAAGCTGTCTGGAGAACATCTAAATAAGTTTTCCATGTTCAGTTGCAGAGCTAGTCATGGATACGTCGAATCCAGCAGTTTTTGTGAATGCTGAGTTGCTTGGTAGGTATGTTGGACGGAAGGTTCGGGCAGTAATTCAGGTTATTCGAAATGACGGTTCAGCAGTAGTTGGAAAATCTACCGATGAGAAGCAGATAATTGTAAAGGGCTTGCCGCCCTCCCAACTCACAACTTTTGTTGAGGTTATTGGGATTGCTGATGGTCAAAATTCCATCTCTGCTGATAAGTGGACCAATTTTGGCGATAATTTCGGTATACTTTCTAGCTCTGGAAGATTTCCTAGTCTTTTTCTTTGCACTAACATGTTGTTTCTGTTTGATCAATTAGTCCCTTTTACATTAAGAAGGAAGGTCAATGCATTAGTGAAGTTAAAATTTTAGTAATAGTGGAGAGCTTGTAGCTGTGATCTTTCTTCATATCAACTTTATCTGAAATTCTGAATGCTATCTTGGGTAAAAATTGGATAAAAGAATCCATACAACCAATTCCTCTCCAAATGTCCTAGTCATTATGACCAATCTTTTGAAGCCTTGTAGCGTAACACTTACAATTGCAACTGAGCTCTCCATAGCATCTAAACACCAAGGTCTGCTTTGTTGTGGGATGGGATATGTATGTTGTTGAGTCCAAAACTTTGAATGGTTAGGTGGAAATGAATGCACTTGAGCTCCTCCACTTTTTCAGTTGTTAAGAGCAAGTAATGTGGCCCTCATTTAGTTTCACTTAGCATAAAGCTGATTGTTCCTTGCTAAGAAAATAAAACAACCCCAACATAGGATATTTTACAGTTTTACTATCCTGTTGCATAAGCAATGCTTGTTTTGGCAGCCTTTTTTCACTGAGAATAGAAAAATTCCATGTGCTTCCTGTCTTCTGTAAAAGGTGCTTGAGTTGGTCTTCATCTATATATAGGTTTTTTTCCTTTGTCTGACTCAGCTGGTTGATTTATGTTTTTAGCTGTGGGGTCATTACGAATGTCAGTGAGTTAGGTAGGTGTCCATTTAGAATGCAAATGTAATGTTCAAACTGTTTTTGGGTGACATTAAATTGCATATTGATTGAAACAAAAATTGCTTAGTTGATACTTAGCTGTTGGGGTATCTCTGAATTTCTGGAGCACCCTTATTGCTTCCCAGTGACTGAGGACTTGTACATGCAAATTCTGCTTACCAGTCACTGATGTCGATGCCAAAACATATAAATCATTTTTGCTGCATTGCATGTCTTTGTAGACTTTGATGCGAGTTCCATTATTTGTTTCAAATGACTTTTTTATTCTTTGCCAGACACTTTTACTTACAACAAACTTTGTCAACTTGCAAATGGCGAATACCAACACCTATTTCTTTGAGGTGCTATGAGATCCCCTGCAGGTGAAGCTCAAAGGTTTCTGCCATATCATGCATGCTTGGAGGGATAAAAGCATGAATGATGAAGCTGCTTTATCTGTTGTGACCTCTCTATTGTAGAAAGCTTTAGGTAATGTTAAGTCGTGTGGTATGATGCTCCCTTAGTCGATCGCAAACATATTTTACCTTCTCTTGATGCCAGGGTTTAATTTCTATTAGAGATAGCTATGTTTTGGATTCATCAGAAGTGCAATTGACATGTTCTTGAGCTCATCTTTGTTGAAGATGGATGAGGTAGGAAGAACATTCCCTATTACTTGGCTGCATTAATAGTTGATGATTTAGGCAGTACCTATCTTGTTATTCGCGATCATCGGTACTTGGTCGCACCCACTTGCTATTTGGTTATGTGTAATCTTTGTCATTTTGGACTCCTACAATCACGCCCGTTTTGAACTTTTCAAAAGCAAATGGCACTTTTAAAATTTCACCCGACTTTTAAATATTACAAAAAAGTTATACCTGAATTTACGTGACAGTAGCATTCATATGTTGTAAAAGTGAAAAAGTTAGTAAAAATCAATCCAGATCTGACTTTTCCGCTTTGAGGCATAATTTTGTGTTGGCTTGTCATGCAAGCTTGTTCGTTGGGATTCCTTACTCAAGTTTGTCTTGTCTTCTTTCTTTCTTTCCTCATAATCATGTACGCCCTATTTCTGCGATTTTCTTTTTGGTGCTCCTCAATTCCATCTCTCTCTCTCTCTCTTATTTTTATATTTATCAGAAAGAGATTTTGTGTATGTAAAGATTAACAGAGATTAAAATTTGGGCCCTCCGAAAAGCCTTGTTGGATTTTAGGCACAGCCATCGCCAATACGAAAGTTGGCCCAGGGCTGATGCTTGGGCCTGCTTTCCTAGGCCTGGCCCATCATCTAACGCCCATGGTTAGATCCATTGCCAATCTCTGATCTTTTCAAGCAAACGATTCCTCGTATCATCCAAAAGCGATTGGAAAAATGTCCATGTGGTTGTGTCAAACGAGACTTTGTAGCAACTTTTTCTGTTAGCACTTTTAAAGGAATTTGAAATGTGGAGAAAATTGGTCAATGCCTATCGGTAGATACTTAATTCTGGTCATTAATAAATGTGAAAAATCTCATATCATTTTGAATACTTGCGAACTCATGCTTTATAATGCAGAAAAACTCATTCGAGTTAATGATTCCCGATGAATTATTTCTCCCTTACTAGTAGCATTGAAAAATTACTAAGTAGTGGTATGTACATGCTTCTTGAAAAATGTCCATGTGATTGTGTTAAACGAGACTTTGTAACGATATACTTTACATACTGGCAACCTTCCAACAAACAATGACACTCAATTACATGGTTTTACACAAATTTCTTCATGAATTGAGTAAGGGAGATAAACATATACAGAGAAAAAAATCTGAATTTACTAAAAAGTACAGTTTATCGAATAAAAGAAACTAGGATGTTGTGTGTAGATTAAGTAAAAGGGATGATAGCATGTTTGAAATTTTTCATAATGTGTTTAATGGATCACGGGCACCAACTATCACGTGAAGCATCCATCTTGTATGAGTGGATTTCATTTATAATTTGATATTAGGATTTGGACACAATTGAACTCTTTTTGAACATGCTTTCTCTACATGTACCGTCAGTATTGTGCAAAGCTCATCGTGTTGAGAATGGCTAGTATAAATTAAAAAAAAAAAACAAAAGTGACATTAATTAGTAAAAATACTCAATTATGGGGTCACTCGTAATTGACCGATGTACAATGTCGTCCTAGATCCACGACCTCTAGCTAACAAAAAAGAGTTCCTCTGATCCATCTTTTCACGGGGATTGCAACTGTATTAGGCGTGGGAATTCAATAATGTTGACACTAATTAGGTTTCAGTAAGAAAGGGACATTTGATTAGGTCAGTCTTTTGGACCATATTGTCATAGTTGCCATATCTTTTCTTCGACAGTCCAAACCCATCAAAAAGAAAAGAAAAGAAATGCGGTCCAATCACTTGGCAGTGGTTAAGGAACAAGGGATTCCATAAATCTCCAAAAGGAGATTGCGTTTCCTTTGAAAAACATTTTATGAACATATCCTTTTGCTTTGTCATCTTCTAGAAACCTTTTTGATCTTAGAAATACTCTCAAATTCCGATATGCTCCATCTTTTTATTTACTAAACTACTCTCTCTCTCTCTCTCCCGTGCGAGCACATAATATTCACGGAAAAAGACAAAACTTGAGTACTTATCCGTCATGAACTTTTACTTATAGATAGAAAGATGATGCTTTCTAAGTAAACGCCACTTTCCAATTTCTATTGTCAATGTAGGCTGCGGTTTTTTCCTCCTGTCTTAACGAAACTTCCAACATTGTTCTAGCTTTTGCAAGGGATTAGAATAATCGAAGTAGTCGTTCATTCTAGTAGGAGAACTTGAGAGAGTAATCACAAAGCGGGTCGGACGGAAAACTAGGCTGATTGGACAGAAATCACGTGTGAAGGTACTGGTCACCTTACGAAAATCGATGAAACCGTGGGCCAGGGGTTGTGTGTGTGTGTGTGTGTAGAGGGATTAGAGTCCCCACAATGTTGTTTCGGCGCCACATTTTTTACAATTAGATTCTTTAATCCAACAATTAAAGTACCCTTTATCAAATAGCGGATGCAATCTTTGATTGGAGACGTACTCTCGAAAGTTCCTCCATCATTTTACACCATGGCATGACTTCAGGTACCGTGTATGTTTTGTGTTTTAAAAAGATGTGTAATGACGCCAAGTATATGCAATATGCACTGTGATGTGTGTACTAGTGCAATTGCCACCGAAGCCATCACCCTGGCCTAGGCAAGGGTTGCTGGCCCTCCTGCAGGCTTGGCAGCCCTTGCTCAGGCGCTGGTGATCCTATCCGCCATTGTCGCCGCCCCAATAGTAATTGGGCAACGTTCTCTTCTGTGTTTTTTCTTTTTTAAAATAAAATTTAAATCTAACTTGCGTTTGGATGAAAACATCCCCAATTTGCCGGAATATTTTGCCATCGTTGTCTTTGAACTTAAATTAATGGAAAAGCAACTTTGAACATTTCATACAATTCAATTACTAAATTGAACAAAAAAAAAATTACTAGATTGAACATGTATAAGATATTTAAAGACCACATTACACGTTAAGTTAAAGTTCTGAAATCATATTGAATAAATTAAATGTTTAAGGAGCACATTACACATTGGGCAAACATTTAAAGACCATTTGTGTTATTGTTCCACACATGAAATCGAAAAAAAAATTGACTTTAGTGAAAAAGTACAACATATTGACATGCTTTATTCATGGTATATGAAAAAGCCTAGGATTCATGTACTGACTAGTTAAACCAAATGATAGCTTTGGTGGTCCTATCTAATTGAAAATTTGTCATAATGCGTTTAATGGGATGAAGGGCATCGACTTTCACACGGAACACCAATTATTTATCAATGGATATTATATGCATTATGTTTCTATGATATAGACACAATTAAAACTTATATCGAACGTGCTTTTGCCACATTATTGGCATCATGTAAAGTGCACCGCGTTATGAATTGCCGGCCCTGTGGCTTAATTGGTAAAGACCAAAAAGGAAAAGGCGAAATTATTTAGTTGAATTGTATACTAGGGGTCATTTGCAATCAAACCCATGTACTATGTTGTACAAGATTTATCATTTTGCTGAACAAAAAGTTCATCTAATCCATCTTTTCCCGAGTACTCCTCCTGTATGAGGTGTGGGACTTCAATAATGTTAACATAGGTTAGTTATCTGAAGAGAAAGGGACATCGATTATTGGTCCGTCGTTCGGACAATTTTTTCCTAGTCGCCATATCATTTCCTCAACAGTCCAAACCCATCAAAGGGTAATAATCAAAGAGGCCAAAAAGCTACATTTGAGAAAAAAAAAATACTGAAAAAAGAAACGGGGTCCAATCTCTTGGCTGTCCCGTATCGCGAACCTTTTCAAAAAGGTGTTATGTTTCCTTTGAAAAATATTTTATGAAATATACCCTTTTCTCTATGGCCTTCTAGAAAGCTTTTGATCTCAGAGAGATTACATACGGCTACTCATTCCAACATGCTCCATCGTTTATTTATTGAACGACTCTAGGCGTGCATGGTTGTGTTCTTTTTTTCCGTTTATGAATAAAAATTCTGTTTTTTTGTTCTCAAAAATAAAAAAAGAACAAAAACGCGTTTGTTTACGTTTTTATTCCAAATCTGTTTTTTTATTTCTGGGAACATATTTAGTACAAAAACAAGAAAAAAAAAACCCATTTCTTATTTCTGGAACAATTTTAAGAACAAAGTTTCTCTGTACTATCTTTTTTTTCTCTTTTTTTCTTCTTTTTTCTTTAATCGGTAGTTGGCCTTGGCCATGGCCAGCGACCTCACCGGAGTGTCGCCAGCCCCCGGCGAGGTCGAGCGTCGCCGGCTCCTGGCGAGGCTTGGCCTCGTCAGCTGGTCGTTGGCCATGGTTGAGGTTGGCGATCGGCCAAAATAAGAAAAAGAAAGAAAAAAAAAGGAAAAAAATATTAATAAAATAAAATAAAATAAAAAAGAATATAAATTTACCAAACGTGTTTCGATTCTTTTTTTATTTTTATTTCTGGAACAAGTTTACCAAATGCGTTTTTCTGGTAAAAAATTGTTGCCCGAAACATCAATAATTTTTTATATTTATGTTCCCTAGAATAAGTTTTTAACAGAAACACAAATAAACGCATTCTCCGTGTCTGTCTCTCTTTCTCTCTCACACGTGCACACACACAGATACACCCACACATGCACGCACGTATGCGCATAATATTCATTGAAAATGACAAGACGGGACTTCCTATCCTTCACTCATGATTGAATATCCGCTTATGCGGAGAGAAATGATGCTTTCAAGTTTAACCCCATTTTCCAATTTCTATTGTCAAAATAGGCTGCGTTTCTCCATTTTTATGACAACTCCTAACATGCTTCTAGCTCTTTCATGAGATTGGAATCATTAAAGTAGTCGTTCATTTTGGTAGGAGAACATGAAAGAGTAAATCATGAAGCGATTGAACAAAGAAAAACAAGGCGGATTGGACACAAATACATGTGCGAAGGTATTGTTCATTTACGAAAACCAACAAAACTGTGGTCGGAGGATTCGATTACGTGTAAGGAAGAACTAGTATCCTGCAACACCTTTTTCATGCCGCATTTTTCAATTGAATCTCTTGAATGCAACTGACAAAGTAATTTCCTAATATGTTGTAATAGAATAATTAAATAATAAACTACCTATTTATCTAATGGGTTAAGAGAGATTAGCGTCCCCGCAATACCTTTTTCATCACACATTTTTCAATTGAATCTCTTGAATGCGACTAACAAAGTAATTTCCTAATATGTTATGATAGCATAATTAAATAATAAACCATGCTTTCATTTATTAGGTAAAGTTTTTATAATAGCTGGTAGTGATTTCACGAAATCTTAGATGATATCAAAACAGTAACTTCTAAGTTCGAATAATTCCAAACCCCTTTTTTCACCACAATTACATATTTCCATGGTTAGTACTAATAAAAAGGACCAGACACATTTATTTAATAACTTAAATTTTTAGGACAGTGATTTTGCAAGATTTTACATCAAATGCAATTTTGTTGATTTTTCCAAAGAGGTATTGTTAGAATTTTTTTCATCATTTTGCTCCCCAGCATGATGCCTCGTGTTGTATTTTAAAAATATGCAAATGACGTGCAAGTACATGCGCGAGTCCTAATTGTGATGCGTATACCAATGCGATTGACTAAATGACATTTTATTTGATGATGCATGCCGAGTTTTGAAATTGACAAAGTTATGTTCTTACTTGACCAACTTAGATAAGTTATTATTGTCCTTTGATATTGGTTTTAAAAGGTTGAAAATATTTTAAAGTAAAGTAACCACATGGAAATGGGAGGTGGGGGGTTTGAATCTCTATTTTCTCAAGAGATTGGGATGGCGATGATATAGTTTCAGGTGTGGGTTTCAACTCTCACGTCTCGTAAGAAAATAATGTAAAAGTCTTAAGTTAGAGTTAGAGTAGGAGTAGGGTCTAATGGATAAAAAAAAATAGTTTGAAAAATTCAGGACATGCGCAAGGTTTTGGTTCATGGTCCCAGGGCGCACTTAGCTCTCTGGCTTTCATGGAATCTGGGTTGCCAGCGCAAATATTTTATTAGGCAGACTTATGACTTAGAGATTTTATAAAATACCTAGATTTATTTCAGCAAAATGACAGCTACAAAGACATTTTATTGTACTTTTCAAAGACTATTTTAAGCATTACGTCGATCCACTTATTTATGAAAATTCAATTTTGATCCAGCAGAGCAACTACTATGCTTATTAAATTCTAAGCTAATTTTGGAGCTATGACGACACAATATTTTATTTGTAGGGGTTTAGACCCCTTGTCTGTTGCCTCTCCAATTTTATTCAATCCATACACACCCAAAATTCGCCTGAACTTTGCCGAGGATTTCTCCGGAATATCCGCAAAGAAAGACTACGATTGTAAGTAATTAGAATTCGAGAGCGTAATACAAGAATTTATAATTTGCCTTGGATTTCCTTTTGCTTTTTGCCCTGCCAAGGTACTTCTTCAGAGGCACAAGGTCAGGGCTTGATGATTTGCTTACATTATTTACTTCTTTGCATCATTAATTGGTATGAAGGATGATATTTACTTGTCTCGTACTGGTCTTCGAAGTCATCCTCAGGATTGTGTTGCTTATGCTAAATGGCATAAATAGCATGAACATAGGGTATCTCGATTACTGGTCAGGCTTGACATGAACACTTTTTCTTTTCTAGTTGGAAAACATAAGTTTCACTGTTGTTCATGGTCTCATATCCATCATCCCAATTCCACACTAGACGATAGAATCTATGAGCAGCCATGTTCGTATCCAATTTCATGACAATTCTAAGGCCACACTATCTACTCCACTCTGCACATTCATCTATCTTTGCAACTTAGTCATGATCATAACTCTTATTTTTTCAAACATATTGATAATTGATTTGCATCTAGCTTCTACAATTTTGCAATGGAATGCCCCACGGAGCTTGCTGTCACTAGTATCACACTTGAATTCTTCACTAAATAAGACCCTAGACCAATGCTTAGTTTTAATGTGGAAGAGTGCTTGGTAACCTCCATCTATCATGGCTAATGGAGCTTTTAAGTGAGTTTTGAAATCTGCATAAATGTGCCATTAAATTTGCATCAACTCAACAACTACAGAATCAACTCTCTACAAAAATTCAAATCAATAAGCAGCAATAGGTGATTGCTACTCCAAACATAATATCTCACAATAACATTACCTTTGTGGTCACTCATGAATGCTTGACCTCACCCATCGGTTATACCAAGTTCAACCATTGGATTTTTGCAAAAATTAAGACCAAGTGTCTCTATTCTCCACCTTCACAATAGCTTAGCTTTGTGAAAGCATCCGGTTATTTCCATGTCTTTTGATGGTAACAATACCTTCCTATCAAACTTAGTCCCAAATCAAGAAACCCCTTTGCATGCATCAAAGCGGAAATACATCCTATCAAACTTAGTCCCAAATCAAGTAGTGGCTTCTTGACAACCTCACTCTAGTGATTGGGATTTGAAGACTACATTGCCTTACATGCTGATCAACGTACACATCACTTTGTAATTAATCCTTTTGTATTGATTTGTAGACATATTAACCCTAAGTTGCTCTTTCACTAACTCCTTGAAATGAGGACTTTTGATTTTTGGCATGGCCTTGATGGTATTAAAAAAGTGCTTAGCCAGCCACACACTAATTACCATTTTAAACCAGATCCATCACATACTTGGGTACTCCATCCAATTCTAGCTTTCTCTCCTCTGTCGCCTACTGCCCTCATCTTCACCACCAAAAAACAAAACATACACATAATCATCGTGACTATGGAGATAATGTTAAACAAGATCCTACCACTATTATCATCATATTGACAGGCTTTATTCACGGTGTATAAAAGAAACTAGGATGCATGTGTTGATTAAGTAAACCAAATGACAGCTTTGGTGGTCCAATACATTTAGAATTTGCCATAATGTGTTTAATGGATCAATTCACATGTAACACTTATCTTGTATGAGTGCATTTCCTTTACAACATGCTACTATGATAAAGACACAATTAGACTTTTTATGAACATGATTTTACCACATGCATTGTTAATGCAAGTCTTACGTGTCATAAATTGCCAACCCTACATCTTAGGAGATTAATGGAAAATGTAGAGAGCTTGATGGCAAAAAGCACAAAGAGAAAGGTGTCATTAATCTCATGAATCGTATGCTAGGTGTCACTTGGAATCATCCCATCTACTATGTTGTCCTACATTGATTATGTGATGACTCGTGCTGAACAAAAGTCCACCTAATCCATCTTTTCACGAGTACTACTACTGTATTAGGTGTGGGACTTCAATAATGCTAACATTGATTAGGTCAGTCCTTTGGACAATATCAAACCCATCCAAAGGTGAAAGTTAAAAAGGCATAATTTATTTGGGAACCAAAAAAGTTGAGATGGGGCCCAATCGATTGGCAGTGTTTGTGGGATTAGGGATTCCATGAATCTTTTCAAAAGGGACTAATGTTTCCTTTGAAAAGCAATTTATGAAGATACTCTCTTCTTTATGACCCTCTAGAAACCTTTTGATTTTAGAAAGATTACTTATACATTTTATATATGATCATATTCTTTCCTTTCTGATCTCTTAGAAACCTTTAAGTTAGAAAAGGTTTTATAGACTCCCAAATTCCAATATGCTCCATCTTAACCCACATAATGTTCACTGAAAATGACAATACTTGACTACTCATCCTTATCCTCATGAACTTCCACTTTAATGGAGAAGAATGATGCTTTCAAGTAAACGCCATTTTCCAATTTCTATTGTCAAAATAGGCTGCCCTTTTTCACCTTGATGGAACTTACAACATTGTTCTAGCTTCTTCATGAATTAGAATTATCGAAGTAGTCGTTGGTTCAAGGAGGAGAAAATGAAAGAGCGATCATGAAGCGAATCGAATAAAGGAATATCGGGCCGATTGGACATCTAGATATACGTGTGAAAGTAGCGGTTAATAACGAATTTAAGAATGGAGAAGTGCGGATGCTTAATCAGATTGAGAGGTCAAATGGATTGGAACATGGTCCAAATGGTCCTAACCCTCCTACTGTTGTTCAATCGGCCCTGCCTCTTCATCAGTCAGGCTTTGAGCTCTAAACATCAAGATTCGAATCGCTAATGCAACTGCATCTCACATCTACGATGGCGCCCCTTGGAGTTATGCCTTAATCCTAGGTAATCTCTAACTGGAGGTGAGGAACCACTTTGGCAAGTCGAAGACATTCTCTACATATGTCAAAGTTTGAGGAGTGTAGTCATTGATCTAATTCAAGAAAAGAATATTATAAGAGTCATAAGTTTCGTGCGACACTTATTTCTAATCTTAACCTCTCTTCTTGGCCACAAATAGCAAAAGCAAACGAGGCCGCTAATTGGATTTTGAAGGCTCATCGTTAAGGCCTCTTATTGTCTAATTGGGTGACGTATCCTCCTATAATCCCGTTCATAAAAAAGTCTAACACAGCTACCATGTTAAAAATTATTGAATCATTGTTAACTCTTCTAAAAGTTTAAGATAATAAGTGAAAAGAAATTATATCAAACAGTATTAAATATTTCAAGGCATGTTATGATGAAGGCGCTCGGCGCTCGGTATTGGTTTTCTAGAATGCCACTGGAGCCGAGAAAGTCAAAATGATCTTTGCAATTGCACGAAAAAAGCAAAAACAAGAGGCAAAATGTGGGATTCGAAAGAAAGAAGAGGGACGAGATCTTCATTGGCGGCGGCTTTGCTTGGAGAGGTGGGCCTCTAACGGAGCAAATTTCCATGTCCCCATCCCATCTCTTTTGAAAACGTGGTTGACTTGTCCGCTCCACACTTTTCTTCACTTTTGATTAAACGCCTCTTAAAACCTCAACGATGTCTTGTCTAATTGCACGAATTTGACCGGCTCTAACATGAGGAGGAGACTTCCAAGAGGTGAGTAAAAGATCAACAGAAAGCAATGGGCAGAAGAAAGGGGAAAGGTGGTAAATCTGTTGACTTTAAAAAAAAAAAACCCTTTCTTCAATTTCTTGTCGAAACTGATGGGATTTTCTTTTTTATTTCTAAAAAATTATTATAGATGTAGATGTTGCGAGAATCATAAAATTTAGAGAAGTAAAGTCAATTCAGATAAACTCATTCAGTTCGCTTAATATTTTTTTTTTTGTTAAATGGTCATTGGGGCGTAATATCAAGCAAACCTTAATTTTCTTTTGTTCCATCTCAAACATCTTGATTTCATGTGCCTTTCAAAAGCGGAGGAAGTTTCTGTCACTGTAGCGTAACCAAGCGATCCACACCTGTTTACCGTTGACCCTGGGATAGAGAGAAGAGAGGGCCAAAAGACAAACGCGTTTCCTTTTTATCCCCTGTTCATATATACCAACTCATTTCAGGATTAGTTTAGTCATCTTAAGCTCCGACAATTTGTTTGGTAATTTGCCTATTGTTCATATAAGATTCATCTTAGAAAATCCAAAGTAAAACCTTAAATTATAAGATGGAGAGACACCGTATGTGTTATAAAGAACATGGAGATCGAGCCTGTATTTGAGTGACGTGAGGCAACACTTCCACAATCCATCACCGATGTATAAGGAATGCAAGATCAACGGAACATGAAGGATCCCAATCCATGACATTCCCCATCGTGCATAGATGAGAACTCAGGCCTAAGAATAGATCATGAAAGATGATTATAAGGGCGACAAATAAAAGGTTTCGAAGAGAGAGAGAGAGAGAGAGAGAGAGAGAGAGAGAGAACGTTCCATGGAAATTCCGTATCCAATGAAGGGCAACGCATCCGACAATTGCTAAAGAAGGAAATAAGATAGGGAAGTGGTGATAAAATTCCAGGGCGAGGCTGACAAGAAATCACATGGGTCTTTCCAATAAATTGATGCCTAAGAAAAATTGTAAAGCTCTAATGCCAGCATCAAAATTGTGACTTAATCAAAAGTGAAGGTGCCAACTAAGCTTCCTTGTCAATTGCGCTCATTCAATTTTGGAGTGCAAAATTGACCTCTCTCTCTCTGTGGACATATATAAAGTATGATGAAGACGTCTTGTTTACAAAAATAATTTAAAGACAAGGGGTTCAAGGGGTCAGCACAAACGTCAAGGGGCGGTGCCCACGCTGGGCTTGCCCTAAGAGGAGGTGAGGAATCCCATCACATTGTCCCACATGGTCATGCACTGTTATTGACATCGAAATTGGCAATTTCTTATAGACCAAAGGAATCACCTATTTAATGGGCAAGGCATACTTAAATAGTGTACAAAACTAAGCTCAAGTGGGTTTGGATTGTGGCACGTCGAATCGGAAAACCATCTCGAGAAATTGAAAATTTAGAAGCCTATTATCGCTCAAATAATAAACTATTCTTATGTATGTCCTCTTTTTATAATATGTATCCGCATCAATCGCATGGGCCTTGTTGTGCCGATTGAAACCCTCGTTGATGTTTGAAGTTCTCATCTTGCATCCGTTTTGCACGATGAATCTCATACCCGTGTAAAAGAAGTACTCTAAGATCAATCTATGGCTTTATATGTCACGATCCTTATCCTTATCATGCGGGCTCTAATTGAATGAGTGAAACAACATATAATTCGATTGATTTGAGGGAACATGTTACGTTACATTACATATGTATGCACTTACGTTTTCTTCTTTATGTGATATTGATTGTGATTCTTCTCCGGGCAAGACCTAACTAGTCCCATTCCGCCCATCAGTGACTTTGGAGGGCTCTTGGCATGGGCGACATCGATCGAGATAAGCACAAGAAGACGAAACCGGTCGCGACACAGTGACAACCCAAGACTTTTCTTCCGCTCGTGGCGTCAACGAGTCGCACCTAACTAGCTCTTTGAGTGCTCCCCTCTTCCCCCATTCTTGTTCTTACCTTAGTAAAATAATTATATCACTTGTGGACACCAGACTAGACAAATTAAGTCAACATTTGATATTCCCGGTCAAAGATGCGATAAATTAACAGTAGATATGCCTCGTGAAGTGGTTTTGCGGAGAATAACGATTTGTTAAAGGCCTATTTGAAGATAGCAGTGGCGATAGTGGGAGCTTCAACGGGGGGAGATTCAACATCTAGGTGGAGACACCCTCAAAGGCAAATCGACGTGTGGATGCCCTCGCTGCAATTGGAAAGACCCTCAAACTCTCACTTCACTGTATTTCGATAACCCTCAATTTCTTACATACATGATGGTATTGTGTGCTTTTCTCATTCACTAGGATTTTACATGAATTTGTGGAAAAAAAAAAAAGGTTACAAAAACCATTTTCGTGTTTACTTCATATATCAAATATTCTCCTGTTACAATTATCATTCTCACTTTTTATGGTAGATTTTAAGTGTAGCTGTGGCCGAGCTCAAGGCCAGATTTTACTAAGTATGATAGAGAGAAAATACTAGGGGACGAGAGTAGGAGAGGGGTTCGAATGTGCATGAGGACAAACGGGCCTTTTTTAGGTTGCGGAGATGCAAAATGTAAGGAGGGTATTTGATATGTAAAGTAAAGTTGAGGATATTTTCGCGAGCATTCCTAATTTTTTTGTCAAGTGATATTGGGTGATTCGAGTAGTTGTTGTCCATTCACTCAAAGTCATATAACTTAAACAGTTCACATGAAACATAAATACTCAGTTTGTTTCGCAGAAAATATATAATTTGAAACATATATTTTTTAAAATAATCGCTCATATCACTTAAAATAATTAGTTAATTAGAATAGTTTTATTAATATGGCGACTTAAGTCAAAATATTTTGTGGACAATAACAAGTTTATGGTTCGTTTGTATCCGTAAGAGATAGAAATGATAGTTTAAGAAAAAAAATTCAATAGTTTATATTTTGTGAAATAAATAGAGCCAAAATGTGTCCTAAATTTCGATTTTAGTTCCTTCGTTGTACCCTTTTCTACTTTATTCGTACGTCCAACTTCAATAAGATCATGATGCTCAATCATATATTCTAGTTGAACGATCCACAATCATTAGATCTAATCACGTAACGTTGTTGTGCCATCACCCAACCAAAACAAGCCGTTTCAACTTCTACACATCCCACCTTTATTATATTATTATATTTTTTATTATTTGATTTTTCAAAAAAAAAATTCATATTTTCAGCCACCAATATTTACACCAGAGCATGTGAATCTAAATTTTAATCATAAAAAAATAGAGCGGGCCCAAGACGGCGCCACCAACTTTGGTCTCTACAACACCTAAAAAAAAGAAAAATAAAAAAAAGGGAAACATACAAATTTTTAATCAATTGAGAAAAATTCCCAACAACAACAAAAAATAACCAATTAAAAATTTATAGGGCACTAGGAAATAGGGAGTACGTAAATAAAGAATTAAATGATAGGTGTGGACCATTCAAAGTTTAGTCGTATAGATATATATTATATGGTCATTATTTTAATAATGAAGTGCTGAAATAATTTGAAAGAAACGTCGTCGTTGGGACCCTTTTAAAAGTGGCTCGATTTTGAAAATTCGGGGACTCGAGGAAGACGAAGAAAATCGGTGAGGTGTCGTCGATGGAACTACAGAAAAGTCCATTGATTCTTCAATCTCACTTAACTTATATGGAAAAATTATACTCTGTCGAAAAGATATAATTTTTTTTATGTGTTTTGGCTTTATCAACTGAGTATAGCATTTCGACCAGAAAAAAAGAAAAAGAAAAAGAAGCTAAGTATAGTATGATTTATGGATATGTTAAGGTTCATCCCTAGTCGTTTGTCTATAATTGTCTTATTGACTTCATATGTGCTAGCAAATGCGCGCATCTTCTATGTGTACGTAAGAAATTGACATTCAAAATAGTAAGCAAAGCTGCTTTATTATGAAGTATCTGAACCATTAAATAATTAAAAGAAATCTTCAATAAAAATACATACTTCAGAAAATAGTAGAGATTAGATGTGGAAGAGAATTAATGTCCAAGATTTGAAAGCTTTATTGAGAAGGTAGTTTTCAGATGGGTATATTCAGATTCTAGTATCGAAACATGCTAGGGATAATATGGTATATTATTGACTTATGCATTTGTCTATGTGTGTACATTTTTCGTAAATTGAGTAATTCAAGGTATTTGGAAAGAGAGAAACAATCGGCATCCCTTAACGTAAAATAAGAGGTCCTCTTTAATTTATGTACATCCGATAAACTTTATGGTCTTGTGCAAAAATCTTAAGCATGGTAATAAAGCTAAATTTAGCCCCCAAAAAATTAATCGGAGCATTAATTCCCTATTCGATGGATAATTCCGATTGAAAGAGAAACTTAATCCGGAAGTGTTCATTTATTGCCTATTTGACTATCTACTTTTTGTCAGACTCCACGGACAAGTTATATGAAACGTGTACACCAATGATTGTTTTGTATAGTAATCTACTTCTGTTGTTTCAAAAGCACTCCAATCTATCTCGAATTCAAGCAGCCCAGCGCTGTAGCTCCATTATTTTTAGAAGTTACTTGAGAGAAAAAAAGAATTATATAATTTCATTGTACAATGAGCAATATCAAAAATAATAATAGGATTACATTTTGATTTTTCTTTTTTACTTCAAGAAAAATATCGATAAAATAATTAGATATAATATCTTCGACCTTGTCAATAGAGATAGCTAGTGAGAGACGTTGGAAAGAGAGATTAGCCTCACGGGGCAATGGCACGCACGCATTGTTGTGAGCAATCGATGGTAAAAATCGAGGGACAGGGCAATGGTGCAATTGGAACTAAGATGTTTCATCTACTCGCATAGTGTGATATTCACCTCCACCAACTTTGCCTCTTAGATTTTCGAAATTTCCCGATTTTAATGGCCAATTTGCTTTTTCCACGAATCTCTCTCTACCCATGAACACTTTTCTTCTTGCGTCGCTGCCTTCTTCAGCTCCTATCTTGTTCGACAAAGGTGTGATTCTCACGCCTCCCACCGTGCATCATTGGATTGCTTATGCCTGCAAAAGAGCGAATTTGAACTTTCCAGGGTGCTTTCCTTTGTCACCTTTCCTTATGTCTGATGCCTATATGCTTTGCTCCCATGTCTCGCATTCCCAGTGCTTTTCCCTCCGATATTGTCCGCCTTTTCTAGAAGCATATGTTGTCATGTAATTACAATATAGTTTCTGCATGGTACTTGAGTAACAAGTTGACAGGTGGAATATTTTTGCAACTTAGTCGAGATTTTTCAATTCGAATAGGCATAAACACTTGCACTCGTTTCTAAGTCATCATCATTCATCACAGCGACAAAGTGTTTCTATTTTCTTTTTAAAATTTACACAAATTATTTTTAATTTTGGCTAATGTGTACTGTTATCTCCGAATTTTTAATTTATTCAACGGGGTCCTTAAACTTTGTCCTAATGTGCAATATCATCTTTAAATTTTTGATTTGGTCAATGTGGTTCCTAAACGTGTTTAATTTAGTTCTTGAGTTATATGAAAATGTTCGATCTTGTTTTAGAACTTGAATCAATTGAACGATAACATTAATTACTTCCATATAGTTCATGGTCTAAATTAAATATGTATTAAAAGTTCAAAGACCACGTTAAATAAATTCAAAACAAATGAATGAAAAATATTTCGCCATTCATGAAGATAGTTAGATATAAATTAATATCAACAATTATAGTAACTAATTATTTCAAGTGACACAAGCGATCACTTTTTGGAAGATATTCTCTA
This sequence comes from Eucalyptus camaldulensis, assembly GCA_019915185.1. Classification (NCBI taxonomy): domain Eukaryota; kingdom Viridiplantae; phylum Streptophyta; class Magnoliopsida; order Myrtales; family Myrtaceae; genus Eucalyptus; species Eucalyptus camaldulensis. The sequence continues at coordinate 22,186,878 of JAHSVA010000005.1, forward strand.
AATCATTTATATTTATGTAAAACAAACGGAGTTTAAGTCTATGTCAATAATAGATAAATCAATTTTTATACGATAGATTTTTAAATTTTCTCAATTACTCGTGTGATCATAATTTTCTTAAATTAAGACGACTTATGTGTTCGGTAACCAAAAGCATCCCCACTTTTCTGCGGTTACCACTTCACAAACATTAATTGAACCCATCCATGGGTAATTGCGTTGGTGGAGAATCCTTCCCTCATCGTAGAAGTCCCTCCCTCATCTCAGAGGTCGAAAATTTGAAACTCGTAATTGCTAGCAATTTAAGTGGGAGGCCCTAGCTATAGGTTGTTAGGCTAGTTTCCTCCGAGATATAGGGCATCGGTCCTCAGGAGCCATTCGGATGTGACATCATCAAAACCTCTTAACCATATCCGATGTGACATCAATGTCTTGAATTTTTCTATTTTTTACGTTACCAAAATCCCCCTTTTCCACAGTTACATCCCACATACCTTGCTATCATCCATGCAAACTGTTACGTTAGATTTTTAACGACCTTCATAGACAAATTTTTTTTAGAGATTGATAACACGAAAAAAAAGTTTAAAATATCAGTGTCGAAGTGTCAAATTTCAAGGTTATTAATGTAGGCAGAGTGGTATTTCAATTGTATTGATGTAAGATTTTGGTGATAAAAAAATTTGGCATAATTATCAGGAGATTATCTCAGATTACTATTAATTATTCTAAAAGCTTAAAATTATTAAATAGTGATATGGATTATCATCTAAATATTTTAACATTCGTGTCCAACAAAGTTTTAATGGGATATTTTTTCCAATCGAGAAATCTTTTTTTTTTTTGGGGGGGTCAAATCCTATTGAGATTTTGAGAGAGAGAAAGAGATCAGCAAAAAAGGGGAAATGTCGTGACCTACCTTCTCCCGCAATTTAATTTTCTATTCTCGCGTTCACCCGACGAAAACAGCAAAAGATAAAAAAACAAAAATAAAAACGAGGAAAAAAAAAAAGAAAAAAAAAGGGGATTTGTCGCATCCTTGGGGATCCTATTATATCCCACGGGCTATTAACGTGATAAATTGCCGCAGTCAGTGCAGCGATACCAAACCAACTTCATCTTCTTGCTTTCATCGGAGCAGGTGCGCAGACGCAACCTCCGCCGCCGCCGGCCGCCGCCGCCATCGCCACCGTCGCCGCCACCCCCTCTCTGCATATACCCTTGCCTGTTCGCAGCACGGATAGGATGCCGCAAGTGGATCTCGTCTCCGCTTGCGCCGGTGGCTCCTGCGACCGCAAGATCGCCTGCGAGACCATCGCCGGCGCCGAAGATCCAGCGTCCGCGCAGCCGGCGGAGGGCGGCCTGGACCAACTCTCCGATCGGCCGGAGATCCCCCCCGATTTCCCGCCGGAGTCCTTCTGGCTCTCCAAGGACGCCGAGTTCGACTGGTTCGACCGCAACGCCTTCTACGAGCGCAAGGAGTCCACCAAGGCCAGCACCAACTCCGGGAACCTCAACCCCAGCTCCAACTCCAACTCCAACTCCCAGCGCTTCTCCCTCAACCGGAAGTCGAAGGCCTCCATCATCGGGCTCCCGAAGCCGCAGAAGTCCTGCTTCGTCGACGCCAAGAACCGGAAGACCGCCGCCAAGGCCGCGAACGCGCGGCTGTTCCCGAAGCGCAACGGATCGTCGGGCGGGAAATTGAACCCGTCGCTGATCGAGCCGTCCTCGCCCAAGGTCTCGTGCATGGGGAGGGTCCGGTCGAAGAGGGACCGGAACCGGAGGTTGCGCAGCCGCAGCCGTGCAGTCGAACCGGCCCCGGCGAAGGCCAAGCCGGCCGCCAAGAAGAGGACCGGCCTCTTCGCCAGCTTCCGCTCCATGTTCCACAGAGGCGGCAAGTCGCGGGCCGGAAGCTTCGACCGCCGCGCGGCGGCGCCGCTCCCGGGGGAGTCTCCCCCGCGGAGGAGCTCCGCCAGGAGCGTCACGCGCGACATCAGGGACCGCCTACCGGCGCGCGAGGCGGGCGCGCTCTCCCCGGAGTCGTTGCCCAGGCGGAGCGCCGCGGACGGCGACGCGCCGGGCCTGGGCGGGATGAAGCGGTTCGCGTCGGGCCGGAGGTCGGACGCCTGGGCCAACGACGCGGACGCGCTCTCCCCGGAGTCGCTGCCCAGGCGGAGCGCGGCGGACGGCGACGGCCTGGGCCTGGGCGGGATGAAGCGGTTCGCGTCGGGTCGGAGGTCCGACGCCTGGGCCAGCGACGTGGCATAGCGGAGATCCTCCGCAGTCAAAGGGGGCGACGCCAGCCGGGCGGATCTCGGGCCCCACCGAGGACGGAGAACGGGACGACGAGATCGGGATGGAATGCCCTGGGTCTCGGTTGGCTGGCTGCCGCGTGGGGCCCGCTGGCCAGGATTTTGGGCAGGTGGGCAGGTCGTCGTTCGGCTGACGTGGCGCGTTGACTGTTCGGGACGAGGTAAATAAGAACAAACTACTCGGTGCGAATTTACCCCGCTCAGCATAATTTTTGTTTTCTTTTTCTCTCTCTCTCTTTTCTTTTCTCCCTTGAGTGGGGCCGAAAATCTGGTTTTCGATCTGTGTAAGAGGCTTCTTCAAGGTTTTGTAAATAGAGAGGTTTGGCGCAAGAGCAGGGATTTTTGCTCCTTTTTCTTTTTTTATCTTTTTTTCTTTGCTAGTTTTTCTTGTCGAGGGCGGTGGAAGGGAAAATGAATGAATTGGATTGACTAACATGAACAGAACCGGCGAAATTCGCCGTTCCTGTGTAGTTTCCGATCATCATCGGCAGCGGCTTCCGGTCCGGCGGATGGGATCTGGTCGATCCCAACTCGCAGATCGCGAGAGATTCTTTCTTTAACTCAAGATGTCTCAAATCCCATCTGACAACTTTCAAAGTGGCGATCTCGAGATATTTTTATTTAAAAACAGAGATGGTATTCGAAGCCTACTTCCCCCTCAAATCAAATCCCACATGGGAGCGCTGTCATCGAATTCTCTGTTTTTTTCCTCGACTTTGACGTAAGGGTGTGCAAATTAACCCAAATTCTGTTTTTTTTTCTCGTTTATTTTATGTGCGCAAAATGCCCCGTGAGATCGGACCGTCGTCATCTTTCCTGAAAAATGTTGTTCATTTGGACAATTTTGACTGCATCGATGGTGTCACGTCAGGGTGAGCCTGGGTCAAACTGTTGACTTGGATGGCCGGCGTATTCTCTCGGCTGAAAATTTTTGTTCGATCAATTTCGCTTGATACCGACCTGTAACGTTGAAGATGGTGATGGTGATGCATATGTTGGAATAGCAAATATCGTTGAAACAACCTTCATGTCCGGTACAATGATTTGGGTAGGCAGATTGGACCAGACAGGTCTACTAGATCAGTACGAATAGAAATCTTATGGTGCACAGTCGATCCTGCGCTTGGGGATGGGATGAGTTTTTATCCCCTTTGGATCGGATGAAGGAAAATATCGAAAAGATAAACGTATCATGGTTACAAATTGGACAAGCATCGTTCGCTCTGCAACCTCTCCTCCACGGCACCATCGGCCACCACCGCACGTTGTACGACGATGTGGCCTCTCATGACGGTCGCCGTCCGTCGACAACCACCACGAGGTCCCTAGGCAGCGCGACAACATTGTGTGGTAATTACCTGAGTCACCCATCTCCATCGCTCTTTCTTTCTTTCTCTGTCTCACACGAGCTATCTTTCCATTTGACATTTTTGGTGCTATGGGACTACGACGATGGCGCCATTTAATGTGGTGGCGGCCGCCGTGAAGGGGCAACCACCGAAAAGTCAACACAGCGCCTAAGTCTAGCACTTTTTCCTTTTTTAGTAAATTTTTCAGATTTTTTTTGTTTTCCAAGTCTATTCTTCATTACGTGGATTTGTAGTATATCCGTTGTCATTTTCAATACTCTCCTATATAGAGAAAAATTGAATTATATTCATGACCCTAAGATAAAGATGGAATTGGAGATTTAATTTGCATGTGCAATAGTTACGAACTATATCTTCTTTTGCACGAACGAAGATTGGGAACCTAACAAGAGTTTGTTTAAAGAAGGGCGCACTCTTACATAGGCGAAACTGCGAAAAATGATTGAAAAAATTAATATATTTTGGATAATAAGAACCAATATGACTATAGTCAAATTTTACAATATCTTCAGGTAACCTGAAGAACTAATGATAGACCTCCGTAAATTAGTCACGAAATAGCTCTCTCATTTGTCAATTTTTTTATTATCTAATAATCACCTTACTCAAATTAGGGCACAAATTGAGGGGCGCAAATTGACTTTCGTTCACCTGTGGTGTCCCTGTCAGTGCAGCTCTATATCAAAGTGGTCCAAAAGCAGAGAGGTTTGAGGTCATTAGGCGCTTAGGTTGGATTCTACGAGCTCTATTCAACTTCAACCCATCGAGTGTAGAAAATCAGCACCGATCATAGTGTTATCATAGGTAGGGATGTCAATGGTCTAGTTCGCTTTGAATTTTTAGAAATCAGAGCTGAACCTAACCATATGGGTGTGTTGGGGGTATGAAAGGGTCGGGTCAGGCCAAGCTTTTATGATACTTGACCTGACTTGAAAACCTGTAGGGGCGCAATTAGCCCAATCTGAACCTCTTGAGACCTGATGTGAATATCATATAACCCAAGAAAGCGGGTCAAGTCGGGTCGGTCCGGCCCTGATCAGTTGGGTTGAAATCAAAGGTTTCATCCTCGTTTCATTGTGCTTTGGGGGTGTCAAAAAGCCTGTGCTGGTTGGGCCCAGGGCCCAGGCCTGATTCACGTGAACCCAACCCTAACAATACCTTCATCTAAAAATCCCAACCCAAAGAAGACTAAGGTCCGGCCCTAGAATACTCCACATCTTATGATGGGGTCGGGTCGGGTCAGGTTGGGCCACACATGGGTTTTTTTGACACCCCTAGGGTGTGCATTAATTTCGAACTGAAGTGCACTGCAAGCCGAATAACTAGAACCAGAGACTTGGATCGGTTCGGTTTTTTTGTTTTTTTTGTTTTTAAATATAAAAAGAGGTCTAGTGAAAAAAGAAGAGAGGTTGTGTGAATTGTAATATTAAAGGGGCGATTTTCAGTTCAATTCGGTTGACTGAAACAAACCGAGACTATCCGAACCGGAATAAAAAATAGTTATTTTTTTATTATCCAAACTGGCATCCAATCCAAACTGAAAACGCACCATAATTTGGTTCCCTTCAGATGGTTCCGGTTCTGTTCGGGTTCCAGTTCAGTTCCCACACTCCGAATTACAGGGTCTAACTGGATCAGATTAGAAGAAGCAGTCGGATGCACGAAAAAAGGATTTAGATTACGAGCGAGTTGGACAACAAACAACGTCGGTACATGACAGATACAGCTCAATCGACCACGTCTCTCTGTCTCTCGGTCTCTCCGTCTCGCTATTTTTTCAAAATGATTAAACTCGAACAGGTTGGGCGATGGCGAAAGATGACCAGATCACTCGTTGCTGAGCTCGTCGTAGAGCTCGATGCGACGGCCGTTGAGCGGCTGAAGCGGCCTGCAGTTGGTTTTGTCGTCGGTGGGCAGCGGGGCCTTGAGAGCTTCCACCTGCTCCTTCGATATCGACCTCACCTGCACGCACATTAAAATTGTCCATTGCCCTTTCAATCAACTCGATCTCATCAATTAATCTAGATCGGTCGGGTTGGTACGGCGTGAATTTGGGAATTCGATTCGGAGCGCGCGCGCGCGTATGTGTCTAAGGTCGCATACCTTGCCAAGGACGTTCCAGACGACATTCTCGGAGCATGGCGGAGTAGTGAGAGACCCGGCGTACCGATAGTACTTGCGGGTGTTCCTCCTGATCTGCTTGGGGTCGAAGATACCCAGAGGGATGTGAGATTCCTCGTCGTCGCTGCAATCGTCCTCGGCCAGCTCGTCCAATTTGTTCTTTATCTGCATTTCCGCGGTGCATGATCAGTGACGACGGAATAGAACCGAGTTCCACACGTACTACTAGTAACTCCTTTTCGATCGCGGAAGGACTCGAGACTCGAATTGAACGGAAGTAAGTGCTCGTGTACATTCATCGAACATATGCATTCGCCCTTTTATTTTTATTTTTTACCTTGGAGATGAGGGGATCGGGGTCACCGAGTGCGAAGAGGACCGCCACCACGGCGAATTCGTCGTCGCTCGCCTTGTGGACTAGATGGAGTTCAGCTGGGAACCTGCACTCAATAGTGAAGCAAGACAAACTTTCACTCCTCTTCTCTTTTGGTTCTTTTGCTTCAATTGATCAAAGCTCCCAAACCCTAATGGAGGGGAAGCTAGAAGCATCAGTTTCTTGAGGGCTGATTGTGGATCAAAGCTCTTCCGCTGAGCCCAAGAAACTTATGGGAAACCCTAGTGGCGAAGCCCTTATCCATCTTTTACCCATTCGATAACAGATCATGGGCTGAACTTGACAGTCTTGCTAAACTAGTTTTCAAACAGTATCTTCTCACAGAGAGAGAGAGAGAGAGAGAGAGAGAGAGAGAGAGAGAGAGAGGAGGAGAGAGAGTGTGAGTTGCTCACTGGATTCCATCGATGCTGTGCTCAGAGGGAGAGTGCCAGTGCATTTGCTTTAAGCTGTAGTTCTTGCCATTCACGGACAGATTCCCCACTTCTTCCTCGTAAACCACCTTCACATCAATCGTTTCATCATCTTTCATGCAACCGACCCCCGTTTACCAAGCATAACTTCATTCTACATACATTAGCAACGTCTATTCGAGGATTGGAGAGCGAGAGAGATGCAATACACACACACACACATTACCCAAGGCGATATCACTAACTTTATATATATATATATATATATATATATATATATATATATATATATTTATTTATTTTTGTTTTCAGGATAAATACATTAAATAAATTCATGTGTGGCCGATGTCACAAATTTAGGTAACTCGATATTGAAACCTTATCATAACTTTGTCGATTCTAAATACAAAAAAAAAAAAAACCCATTTACATGCATATTTAAATCCATGGATAGGTTAAGATTGGGAAATCGGTCGATATAATATCAAGTGTACCAAGTGCATAGTTCATGAATGCGATGAGTCCTACTAAAACTGTCTAATTCTGCACCTTCTCTTCTTTCACTCCATTTTCATGACCTAGATTTTCTTTCACCTCTTATTATTCTTCTTCTAAACACATATGTGAAGCATCACTATGCTTTTGGCCAAGAAAAAAACAAAAGACACTTCATCCATCAATTATATAGCATTCTCTTTTTTGATGCAATTCTCCAGCAAGACCCCTCCTTTTGACTCATCTGCATCATCCCTTTCCGATCTTGGTGTAAAGTGAATGACGTGGGGCCTAGATGTCAGCTTTTAGACACTCACATATTCACAATACTCATTAAATTTTCAAATTTTTTGAAAAGAAGTCGTTCACTTGGAAATTATTCATAACAATATCTCTCGACGAGGAAAATCATTCGATTTTCGACTTAAAAATCAATGGAAAATCACCTATGAACGAAACTGAGGAACTTAGATGCTCAAAAGAAGAGAGGAAATCATAATGCTTTTCACCATTAGTTTAGCGATTAATCAGTTAGAAGGATTAACAATACCCCGATGTTGATGCCATTGTTAACGAGGGTCGCGTTCGCAGGGCGATAATCCCTGGTTAAGGGCTTGAGGTTCTTATTCAGCACCGTCGCGTTCCTGACTATGTTCACAGGAGACTGACGCTGCCCCTGCGCGCAAGCCGCGAACGTCGGGCTCAAGCTCCCCCAGTGGCTCGGACCCTGAGGGCCTGCATACGCGTACTTCACATCTCCGGTATCTGTTTCATGCCAGACGATAAGCTCGATCTTTCAATTAGTCGTCGACAACACTTTAAATTCCTAAATGAATTGGATGATCAGAACGAAAATGTGGATGTGATGAACGCTCTTCCTAGAACAACATGAGAGCCTGGAAAAACATGCTTTCGATCCATGCAAAGATTTTCCCGACACTTCCTTCCGAGACAGAGATCAACGGAGAGAGATGCCTACCGTCCGCCGAAGCAGAGGCGAGGAGCAACGCGAGGGCCACGAGGGCGGGGAAGGAGACTGATGGGGCGGGCATGGCGGGCGGCTATTCCGAGAGCTAGCGAAGAAAGAGCTTGTAATGTGTCTTTCCGATGAGGATGATGACCAGGGAGGGGACGGGGGGGTTGCCCTTTTTAGGGAGGCTTTGGAAAAGCTCCGTTATGGGGGAGAGAGAGTTGGTTGAGAAGAGCGATTCGACAACCTCACGAGTGGCGGATTCAGGCGAGGAAAGAAGAAGAGAGGGGGCTATAATTGGGACGGGTTTGTTCCTCGAGAGTCTTGGAGCACCTCCCATTTCCTTCTTTTGGCCTCTCCCGTCCATTTATACCCGTTTGTTGTGCCCACCATGATTCCTGTTTCTTGATCGTTTCGTTTCTGTTTTTTGTTTTGGCTATATCCTGTCAGAAGAAGGTTTCGTATTATCATGTCTAGAGAAAGCATTCTAGTTGTGATTCGAATGAAACATGTTCTTTCTTCTCGTCTTTATGCTTAATGAGATAAGAAAGGTATAGAATTAGGGAAATGAGAATGTAAAGATAGATCGTGACCTATTCCGTGCTTTGATTTCTCCGTTTAATCGAATTGTTACCGTTTGAGGATTGTCTTTATGAAATGATCGGAGGTCACCCATTCCATTCTCAGCTAGGGTTTATAATTGAAAAGACAAAATATTATTTTTCCAGTAAAGTTTATAAAGTCAATTTTCCATCAAATTGTTGTTGGATAACGAGCACTTATTAGAGACTTTTTTGAGCTTGTATAGAAAGTATCTTCAATCATTTCAAGAATCACTATTTCGACATTTAATTTAATTCAGGACCTGATAATAATGTTGTGTTATTTGAATTCAAATAAGGGTATTTTCTCCAAGCTTCTAGAATGACATATGTTTGCGTTAGAACAATGCTAGCATAATGGTCACTATTATTATTGAAAGTAACGGTGACATGCGGACCACAAGTTGTAATTGAGAGAAAAAGGCAACTGCCCATTACAGATTGCAGAATTCTAATTTTAATTCTCCATGTCAATTTTTTTTTTTCCTGGTTTCGTTTGCATACAAATAATATATCAAAAGTCTCGATTTTTATTGGATAATGTTTGATAGTCAGTTTAATGAAGGAAACTTGTATTCGCTGCTTAAATATGTGATAATTTCACGAAGATAGTTTATGCATCAGAAGCACTCACATGATAATAATATGTGAAGAAGCAAGTAGATGAAATAAATTAATAAGATATTCACATTATCTCTTACAACCTATTTTTCATCCAAAGTTTGAAAATTCTCAATTTATGAGTGATTTGCTTATCTACATGTCATTATAAGGTGAGTGCTTCCGATATACAAAATATGCTCTTCATTGCAAAATAGTGGATTTGTTACATTATTAACCTTCTTTTCCAAATTTAAAATTGTTACTACGACTACTTTAATTTCGTGTCCCCATTTTTTCATGAGACTTTACATCATATTTTAAGCATCGATTTCGTATTTCCTATTCATGGGACAATAAATAAATTAGATATATTTTTTTAAAATTATTTTTGCTATTAGCACAAGTGCATCATTTTTGTCCTTTGTGCGAAGATAAGTATAAACCAAAAGCACGCATGGCATCTCCTTAGACGTGAAAAAAGCCATTTGGTAAACTCTCTTTTACCTTACTTGCGCGTGAAAAAAAGGGAGTATATTAAGATTCTCACGCATTAAGCACAAATGCTATTTCATTAGGGCTTTTGTGTACATGTTCTTGTCGCCGGCTAATTACTTAAGCTTTTGAACTAAGCATATTAGAACTAAGCGGCGGCCACGTTAGTTCTATGTAAAAGAACTTTAATAATACATATTTATTTTGTCAGTGGATAGTTATTTGCAAACTCCCATCCATAAGAATCTCTCTCATCCCGCGTGTTGGATTACAATTTTACCTACCCTTACTCATTGAGAGAATGCCATAAGTCCCGGTATAATGCATATTTCGGGGGCGGAAGTCGAGTTAAGAAGTTGACTATATATTGTAAAGATATATCGTTCTAATAGGGCCGGTTGCTTTTTTTTTTTTCAATTATTATTATTTATTATTATTTTAGGAATTAGGCATACGTGTGTTAAGTCACTAAGTCTGTATAATACATTGTCGTTTCCAAGAAAGTGGTAGGATCTTTGGTCGGAGTCTCATAATCTTAACTGAAATGGAGGATAGGCCTATTAAGATTGGCCGAAGTGTGTTCCTCCCTGGCCATGAACCTCCACCATTGTAGGTGAGTTTGCCATTGGGTTGTTTAATGCGATCGAGTTAGGTATGTCGACAACCGACCACAATCTAGTGATAATTATTTTAATGGCCCTTATTATTGTCTCTAGTTATATATTAATCAAGATTTACCAAATTGGTATACTAAACAATGTGTTGTATTTGGTAACACGGCCCTTTTAAATAATAAAGTCTGCATTCAACTTGTGATGGGGCGGTCCAATAAGGAGAGGGAGCAATTCCTCCGCTCAATTTGCAACAATTTTCACTTTTCACTTATAAGTAGTCAAATTATAAATTCCATCCTGATTTTTTTAATATATATTTTGACCCCTCTATTTCTTTGAACAAAATTTTTTCCCTCTAGCCCAACTCATAAACTTGAAATATTTATAAGTTTCAACTAATATAAAAATAATGAAAAGAAAAAAGAGATTCTATTTCTCAAATTTTTCTATTGCTTGACTATGGTCTTTGACAAGTATTTGCATTGAACTTAGGTCATGATACACGTGTGTCAGATTAATTTTAGGCTACGTTTGGTTGTCCGAATTTCTAATAAGGAGGATATGATATAAAATCCTGCGATTTTTCTATATTTAATCTACTGTTTGGTGAATCGCAGTATTAAAGTTGGATATATTCATATCATATCATATAAATTTTTTAAATATAAATGGCATATCATTGTAAATGAACCTAAATGTTCATAAACGGAGATGGTAACAATCTCTCATGACACTTTTCCTTAATTTATTTTTAATTTATTTTTTCTTTTTTTAATTATTTTTTAATTATTTATTTTTTCCCTTTTCATCATTCTTTAATAAAATTTTATCAAATAGTAAATTGTACTAACATACCTAAAATACAAAAATACCTAAAATATATAATAAATATAAATACATAATTTATAGATTGAATGTTTATTATAAGATATGATTAAAGTTGAATATATAAATTAAAATAAGATTAAATTAAAAATAATAAATTTTTTATCTTTAATTTTTAATTTCTTAAATTAAAAATCAAATATTATTTATATTGAAATATAATTTTAATTTTGTTAATTTAATAAGTTTTTTATTCAATAAAAATAACTTTTTAATTATGGACATTATAAATCATATCCACATTTATCCCACCTCCCCCGTAAGATAATTTTATTCGGCCTATATCCCCCTTATATCCGACTTTATCCTATCTTGAGTAAGTACCAAACGTAGGATATGATAAATCATATCATATTCTGAATTTTATCCTGATTGCCAAACGCAACCTTAAAGTTTTCTTATTTTCGGGGTATCTTTGGATTGCGTAAGTTAATAATGTAATTATTTTATCATTTAGTTCAATCACGTACAGTAATCATGTCGTCGATGGAGAGCTATTCTGATTCATGTTTAGGAATTATGACCTGAGATGAAATGGTTCGGTGGGTGTCGTGTAACTCAGTTCTATCATGATTCTTGCTATCAGAGCCTATTTTTCAAGTAAGTGGCTATATATATATATATGCAAACTATCCATACTACACCAAAAATAATATTCAGTTTTAATGGGCAAAATATCGCCATTTAAGATTTAAAATTCATAAGCTTTAAAACAAAGGATCTCGATGCTCAAATTTCACACCTCACTAGTGGCCGTTTCGCGGGTTCCGCGATTTGTATTCTGCACATCACAGAGAAAAAAAGTCCCCAGGGCATTTGTACAAGGGCATTTTCTGATATTTAGGCTCTCTTCATTTCGTAGCGAAATTTTGTATTTCTGAAAAATTTTAAAAAATTATTTTCCATAAAGTTTTTTTCTTAGAAAATGACAATATTCTGATACTCGGTTGAAACTTAAAAATGAACTAGGAAATATACTCTACCATTTGGTATGTAAAATTCAATATGATTTTCCTTTGTGCATTCATATTAATAAAATTTTTATTTTTCCTAAAAAATCAATTTTTTAATCTTTATTTTCTTTCTATTTCTATTTTTTCTTTTCCCCCTTCTTCTTTGATTGGTTGCCAGTCATGACAACTAGCCAAAGGCAAGCTCAAGGCTTGCCTGAGGTTGGTAATCCTCGAGCTCATTGGCCTTGAAAAGGTTCGTCGTTTTGGTGAGGCCCAAGGCCAGTGAGCATGAACCTATGACGGGTCATGTGCTCGCCAATTGGGCGAACCACAAGCTCCAACCTTAGGCCTCGCCAGATGGGCGAGCTATAGAGGCTCTCACTCGCTGACCTCGGGCCTCACTAGATTGATGAGCCTCGAGTTTACCTAAGGCCGCAAGCTTGAGGCTCATGTGTGGCCGGTCACCAATCATCGTTGTGGTTGGCGACTGCCGAGAAAGAAGCAAAACAAAAAGAAAGAAAAAAATAAATAAAATTTAAAATAATAAAAAGAGAAAGAAAGAAAGAAGTGGGGGATAATAGGGATGTAAGATAAGAGCGAGCGAATAAAATGTTTTCCCTTCTTTGAAATGTGAAAAGCATTTTCCCCCTATTTAGAAGAATTTTTTTTTTTCATTTTTAAAGGAAAACATTTTTCTTAATCAACTCATTTTTCGTGAAATAAACGTCGGAAAATTAAAAAAATATTTTTCTAGAATTTTTTTAACGAAAGAAATGGAGTCTAAGTCAATAGGTATTAACTATGAACAAAATAAAGAGACAAATGACCCTTGAGAGAAGGGGAGGCGCCGGGGAAGCATTCCTCAAATTTAGATCATAAGAGAACTTGGACTTCTTCTGTGACATCACAAGTTTGAAGTGGACTCGCTTTCATATACTTATTCATATAGCCTGTGCATAATTTGGCCATTTGAACGGAAATAATTTCTCTTACTTAAAACCGTTTGGATTTTATTGTTCGACCCTACTAAAAAAAGGCTTTGGCTCTGCTATTATTGCATCGATAAAGAGTCTGTCACATCTTTTGCTTTATTAATTTAGTAAATTAGCTTCAATGCAGATAACCTTATTCTATCCTATTGGTTACATTTGCAGTAAATTATATAATAGAATGACCGAGAGGGGTGGGTTGGGCCGGGGGAGATATATTCTTGAAATTGATATTTCATTTTACAAACCAAACAAGAGCATTCCTATTTTTAAAGATCTATTCTCATGAAATAGCGATTCCATTCCAACCTCGTACCTTTTCACAAATCAAACTTCACGCAAGCATTGTTCAATGCATTGTCCAGAATATTCATAAATCTTAAACCCAATACCATGTTAAGATGTCGACGGTAGCGAGAGGAGATGAGATTGGTATCCCATCCTTACTTGTCCCTATGAATTCCATTTACCTTCCAAGTCTGATTTATTGGAGTAGTCAGGCGTCCGCAACCTACTCGAAACTTGTTGTAGTATTTATGAGCATTGACTTTTGATTTGACAAATCTTCACGATGCTTTTAAACAGTTATACTCACATTCTTTCAATAAAATCCATTCATAGGGTGGTAGTGTGGCCCCTAAGGTCACACTAAATGAAATCCCTCATTTGTTTATTCATAACCAAGGACAAAAGTTAAAAAAAAAAAAAAACATCGAGAACTTTCCAAAATGATAAGATTGGGGTGGGAACGCATTGGGAACTGGGAAGGGAACATAAAGCAGACAATGACTTGCATGACCTCAGAATACACGAGAAGAGACCTTGTTTTGACTCGTGAAAATGCCATGAAGGGAGGGAAGGCATCAAATGGCCGATGCCTCATCATCCCACCAAAAGAAAAGGGAATATATAGTTGCACTGAAAAAGGGATCCTGCTTGTTTCACTATGGTGGGTACAGATCTCACAATAAGGCCATCTGATGAAGATATCACACCCCAGTGTGCCGCAAAAAATGGGCCTAAAGCATTCACAAAACTCTGGGACAACTCTTTTGTTCTCAGCTTCAGAAACGGGGGATAAGAAGATTCTCTGAGATAAAGGAAGCTTTGTCAACTTTGCAATTTACTTTCAGGTCCCCATCATCTCCATGTCAAGTGCCATTTTCCTTTCTGATTCGCTCCAATACATGGTCTGTGCTAAAAGGAAAGCCATGGAGACATGAAGAAAATAGAGCAGCAAGCAAATAGATCATGAAAATTCTTGTATGCTCTTCGTTTGTGACCGGCGTATTGGACACACCTATCCGATCACAGTGCAGAGAGATTACATGGGGACTTAACTTAGCCCGACATGCTTTTTTGTTGTAAGACCCCGGTAAGTGTACAAATAAGAACTAGGTATTGTACAGCCATTCGCTCTCTTCACCACTTATCCAGTAAATCGATCATGACGAACTGACCAACAGAGCATGTCCCAGCAGATTCCATCTTCTGTGCACATAGATAGGACACTGCCAGTGCCACCACTACCGGCAAGCCATTAAAGAGATGTCTCTTTTTGAAGTGGTGGTCTTCACACCACTTCTTTTCACCTCTTTTTTAAGTGGTGGTCTTCACAACTTTTTTCTTTCACCATCCCAGTCATTGCTTTGGGAGAAAAGCATCCCAGGTTCCTATTTGACTTCCAGTCTGCTTCAAAAATAAAGACATTGATTCCGCACGGGTCGACGCTGTTGGAACTCGCCATCACTTCCCTACCAGAGCAAGCGCCACACTGTCAAGGGTTGGGGCTCTCCGCTTTACTTGGTCGTCTTTAAGGATTTTCCCAAACGTCATTTTCAACTAATAAGCATATCCAATCCGCCATTCTCATGCCAAGTGAAGAGTTATTCCTCTCTTGCCAGAAATTGTCAAGCATCTCTTGTTTTAGTGCATGGTTTTAGTTAGCGCTAAATAGACAACATTTTACAATACTATCCTGTCGCCGGGACTCAAATTGAAGTACGCCATTTTCTAGGCGATACTATAAAAGCAGCTTTGTGATCCAACATTTATCCAAGATCAAAGCGAAAAGCACAAAGCAAGTTACAAAAGCTAGGGCAGTAAACATTGCTGCTTATATATACAACATAACAAAAGCAGGTTTCTGCTTCTTATCTCAAGCATCAGTTTTAAGGCAATTCAATCTAAAATTGCAAAATACATATGTGTGTATACTTGTAATTATAGCTCCACTTATTAAAGGGCATAAGTAGCTCTAAGATACTCCACAATCTCCGCACTTTCAAACATTTGCACCCCTGTATTTGGGTCTTCCAAATAAGGTACCTGTCAACCATTATGCAGACGTGGAATCCTCTTAGTACTCGATGCACGGCAAATTTGGATTCTTTATTGACAAATGAGATAACAAATATGGACGCTCATCCACTGCTTAATTACCTGAAAATGCCCAGCTTTCTCATAGAGAACTTGCCGTTTTGGGCTGCCACGGGCACAACTGAAGCATGAAATGCAATATTACTTAATGAGAAAAGGTTTTACTATGGCAGCATAATCCAGTAGACATTGCACATAAACAAAATGAACCAATAGCAGACATCTGAAGTATAAGATCCCAATTAGGGCTCACCTCAATAGCACTGACATAGATATACGACATGTGACACAGTGGTGACAAAACGACACGATATGTCGATATGTTATTTCTAAAAAAATAGAGAATTCTAACATATTTGGCCATATTGTATATTAAATGTATATATACTTATATATGATAAATGATCATTTTTATGATTATTTCAATCAAATTAATTTGATTCAAATTCAGAAATAAAAATAATAAAAATAGAGCTTAAAATGAATTTACACTAAAAACATTAATCCATCATTTCTTAATATTATTCATTATTTCGAATTGACAAATTCAACTACATTCTATTCCAATAATCCATAAAACTTGGAGGAGAAAAGAAAAAGCAATCCATATTCCATCATTAGATATAATTAACAATTAATAAAAAAAAAATCCACATTTCACCATTAACCATAACAAAAAGTCATTCATCTACATTATCTACTCATTTTCATCTTTCTCCCCATTCTTTCCCTCTCTCTCTCCGTTTTTTTTTTGATAGATTTGTATTTTGACTTCTATCTTATTGAAAATGTTGAAATTGACTTCGTGCAAGTCAAAATGGCGTGTCGGGATGCCAAACTTGCGTGTCACTAGTGTGTTCGGAGTATTGACCACGTGTTGGATGCTAACACTTGTTGACCGACTTGCATCTAACATTGATGCGGAGGCCCCTGGAGAGTGTCTGTGCTTCGTAGGGGCTCACTCAAGTAAAATTTCAGGATGAACAATGTAATAATGCTTGTGGCCAAGGAAATTCTGAACGAAAAGTATTCAAATTGTGGATGACATAGAAATTAGCAAGTTGTTTAGAGACTAAGTACTCAATTAATCTTTACCAAAAAAAAAAAGTACTCAATTAATAACCCACAATTAACCAGACCTTGTGCAATTGAATTTCACGGGAAACATTGACGATCTAAGCGTTTGATAAGTTAATGCAGGGAGCACCAGTAACATGGAGCACACTAGACACTTTCTTGCATTTGAGTAGACTACTAATGGTTGATATTAAAACTGAACTACTGTCTTTTTAACACTATTACTGCATAAAAAAACCTTCACATCTGAGGTGCTTTTAGCTATCGTGTTGTTGCAGACCAAGAGTCATCTTTCATAGGATAAAGAACAATTCTGATGTGCAGAAATTTAGATAAAGTAAATAAAATCAATAAACGCAGCATGCCAGCAACACTGAGGAGCATGAATTCCTATAATAATACTTAGCCATTACCTGCGAACTAGGTGAGGTAGTTCTAACTCCACTAGTACTTCACGTACAAGCTTGCAAAATGGAGACCCCTGAAATGAGGATAAATATTTTAAAACCAACATAATAGAACTCATCTCTCTTCAGTTGGAGCTTCTGCTAGTCTCTCAAGTACTTGGCCAACTATGTGGCAGAAAGCAAAGTTCAATGATATGTGACTTATTTTGAGGGCAGCAAAATACTTCACCAGATGGTCAATTTTCAGGAGCAAGAAGTACTCACAATTAAAACAGTTAAAAGAATTAGCCACGTATAATGAACAGGTCGGAGACTACTCAGCATGAATCGATATGCAATTAAAATGAATTGATGCACTTGATTTTCCTCCCTTTGCCCCACGGTGAGGTACAAAATAGATGCTTCTTCTTGGTAAAAGCAACAGCTCATTATACTGTGGGCCTAGTGAAATCCCTCTAATCTTAATAGTCCAATATCAACACTATGAGAAAAATCCTTGATGCTGGTTGAAATTTCTGTGTAAAGCTCTTATCTCGGTTCCATCACTTAAAGCTCTTTGTTCTTGTGCTAACAAGTACAGGTCTATGCCAAAATCTATTTAGGGACAAAGTCAATTTACTGCAGAAACAAAAAGCAAATGAAGAAACAGGAATTGAAATGCAAAAACAATGTTGCAGGACTCCAACCGAACTATAATCAGCAAGAGTGATATTAGGGTACTCAAAAATTAAAAGGCAACTTAACTATACCAACCTCATATGCCCATATCTCTAGCGGCTTTGGTGGTAGTTTTGCGGGTGTGTAAGATGAACCCTGCACAAAAGCAAGGGATGAGCCTATAATATAAGTACAAGAGATGTAATGAACAGCTACAAGATTTAGCATTGCCACCTTTCCCATGCGACCAATCATAGCAAAGCCTTCAGTCAGGGTCTGCAATGTAGATGAATTGGAGGAAATGAGATCACACATTTGTAAAAGAATCCAGGAAATTCACAAGAATAGCCACTAAGAGTAGTAGGTCAACCGTGAGAAGACCTAGAGATAACAAAACAGGAACACTTCCATCACCTGCAACAATGGAAAAATAAAGTAAATTGTCTGGTTCAGTACTTAGTAAAGAATGAGAGAATAAAAAGACTAGTCCAGTACCTCAAGTTTAAAAATCATCATAAGTGAAGAAATTGATAGAACGAGTTAGCTATTTATGAAGAGGATAGAACAAGAACATTTGATCGAAAGTAAGTCAATGCTACTGAAGAGCTAGCTAAATAAATAAAAATTGGAACTAATATTGGATAAATCAGATTATTTTTCTACATCGGTGAACAATTTTACCTTTCTTGTAGAAAAGGTGGCTTCAAAATGAAGTTAGGCATGGGTCATTTTTAATGATTCTTAGATGAATCACTAAGCAATTGACCATGATGAGTCATTGCAATAATTTTCATGAAGCTAATGAACGACCTACCAAAGCCAAGAACATTCAAGATCAACAGGCTGTGTCTATCAACCCCTCCCCAAACCCCTGCATTGTGGGAGCCTTGTGACTGGGACACTTTCATACTTCTTGTGGTAAAAATTGGTCTAGATGAATAGATGGCAGTAACATGATATATGAAAAAGCGATAGTTAAAAGACTCAAGTGCTACAAAGTTGGTACCATTTTGGCTAGCAAATGGTCAAACGGAAATAAGGATAGAAATAAAGGACATAGTGAAGGCATGGCAAGAGACTGGAAAGTTAGATGTGCTTGGAAAGAATCTTGGGTTGGGCAACTGTGGGCAATATGAGACTCTAATATGTACTAATAACCTATTTGTTTCTGGCACAATGTAGTTATTCTTCACAAGACTAACACCAACATCTAAGAATAAAGAAAAACTAGACAAGATACAAAAAGTGATCAAGTAGCTTTGCAACTTGGTCATGCATTCACCTTTTCTAGGTTAATTTTTCTCTCCTCAGTTTTCTGGCCCTTCATAATAAAGTTCAACCAACATCCTCAAGAACAAGAATATCGCAACAGCATTGTTAACAGGGGCATGATATGATCTCTGCAACTTTTGCATGAGAATATGCTACTGCTTTAAGTGTGCAATATTATCCAACTTCAACATCAACCCTATTCAACAACTACATATGTGAATAACAGAAGAGAAGAGGAAAATAATTTCCGAGAAAACCCTACTCAGAAGAGGAAATTATGCTAGCAACTATTTAACAACTGCATATGTGCATAACAGAAGAGGAGAATAAATAATTTCTGAGAAAACCCAACTCAGAAGAGGAAATTATTCTAGCACGCACCATATTTTGTTACCAAATACTTGATTATATCATCTGATTCATACATTGCGACTCCAGTGTTTGGATCTACCTGCAAGGAGGAAAAGGGAAATACTAATTGAAATCCAGGATCCTTTAATACCATTTACCCCTATTATTAGCCACAATGCGAGATAGATGCTACAAAATGAACATAATGAAAAACCAGTATTCCATTGGAAATGGATGGAATTTGATTGGAGAGTGGTCATAAGAGTGATCCAAGAGTTTCAGAAAAAGACTATGCTTTGTCATTTGTTGGATATAGAGTTCAGAAACTGAAGGCAAATAACCACATTAACCTGCTTTAAGCCACAAAGCGCCATTAACTAGTATGGTTCAAGATCTTTCTCATGCTTTTTAAGAAATGTGCTCCGTTAGTCTATAAAACTTACATCTAACACTTCAGCATAAAAAATTCATGGTAAGGAGTATCAGCTTATCCATTCAAGGAAGAATTAAATCCTCTTCTTACTTGACACCAGGATGAAATTTAACATTGAGAAGAAGAGTACAATACCATATATGGAAATTGTTTTTTCCCGCCCATCTGAGCCACCTTGGGACGGAAATTTGGACTATTTCGTGGGCATGGATAGAATATAACATCAAGATCCAATACTGCAACAATTTCCCTAACCTGTTGACAATTCGAGATGTCATTTTGGAATACCGCATCCAGAATTTGAGTCTTAAGGTGCACATCAAAGAACGGCACAATTAATGGATTTACAAAGAAAAAGCAAAACAGAATTCATACCTTATTAATAGTAAAAGCAGAGTCACATTAATCTGCAAATCTTACTACTTGTTGTCGATTGTCTAATTAGAGGATTAAGGGACATTACCAAATTTCAAAAATTTATGATCAAGATGAAAATCACAACTAATTCATCTCGTTTTATCAAAAATGGTGTAATTTCTTCCCAGATGGTAAGTTCAGTACCACAAAATCAATGGGGAATGTATCTCATCAAGAGCAATTTCCAGTCGGCTGTTAGCTCTGTCAATCATTCAAGGATGGGCATATTTCTCAAAAGGACAGATGTAGATCCGTTGAAAAATAAAAAGAGGAGATTGTTGACTAGATTTTACCTTTCGACAAAAAGGACAGCTGGTGATCCACGATATCCACACATACACATTCCCCAGGTGAATGAGAGCAGAGAGAGGGAAGGGAGAAAAGGGAACAAAAAGATACTGTCAGAATGCGTCCGTTGAAGCACTGGGTGAAAATTGGTATAAACACATCATACGAATAGAAAAAGATCCTGGCATCCCATAAGCAGAAGAAGATCTGATAGGTACAATGACATCATCCATCTAATCTAGCAACGAGTAAAATGAAAAATACCAACATGAGTACCTCTCAAACTCATAAATTTCAATAGGCTTCTCTGGCCGAGGACCTAATTTTGAAGTCTCCTTAACCTTCACACCTATTAAAATCGAACAATACAAGGAAATGCATATCAGAAAGTAAGCATGCTAAAGTAGTAGCTCAATGAACCTGTAACACTTTTACTTGGTTTTTCTGCATATAACTTTCACACACATTGACCAAAAGTGGCTAAGTGACAACCTTGCAAGTGAAGTTACTCTTAAATGAAAAAAAGGTGCCACAGCCTACCAGCAATATCTAAAGCATACTGGCCAGGTGGAATCTCATTTTCGGAAGCAAAGGATGCTGAGTACCTGTCATAAAATGACAAGCGTTACTGGTTCAGATTCAAATGGCCTGCGGCATTCTAACAAACCTTTCAAGAAAAATAATAAGAATGCAAGATACAAGCCCCATCACCATAAATTCAGCTAGACCTTTCACCTTGAGTTTATTAGTCAAAACCAATATCAAAGAGGTTCAGATCTAACGCTGTATTCTTTAGCAATTACTATATTCATCTCATCCTTTTTACAAGATAAAGATATATGTCAAGTCTCCCACTATATAATCATAGTCATTCAGTTCTGATATTTCTTGTTAAATAAAAGAAGACCGGACTTTCAACTATTCGGGTCATAACTGAATCATATCCCCTGGTCACCACAATCTCAAGTATCCTGTACTCCCTATGTGAATTCTCATGTATTGTGAAAGGGGGAAGAAACAGATGTCTTATTCTGATCCAGTCATTTCGATAATAAAGGAAAGAGCGAATGTCTCATTTAGGTATCTTGATTAAACTCCTCAAAGTGGCCTTTCACAAAGAAATAGTATTCTTTCTTTTTCTCAACGATATTAAATACAGTAAAAAGAGTCCAAAAATTGTGCAATGTGCAACTGTTTGAGTGCTTTTTAAGAAAGGGAATATGATGAGAATAATAATGTCTCATTTAGGTATCTCAATTAAACTCCTCAAAGTGGCATTTCTCAGAAGAATAGTATTCTTTCTTTTTTCTCAATGATCCTAAATACAGCAGCAAGAGTCCAAAAATTGCCCCAATATGCGACTGTCTGGGTGCTTTTTAAGAAAAGGAATATGATGAGAATTATCACTGTCAACATTTTTGCACAAGTTCAAGTAGAGTAATTTTGTTGGATTTCTTCCTTTTTTCCACCCATGAAGAACTCTCCAATTCCTGATAAGTTCATTTCGGAAACTCCATTCTTTCTCCTTTCAAAGGCCAAAGAAGCATTTGTTACGGGTGTTCGTAAACCCATTCAACCAGAAAGAACCATTCTGATATTAGCCAAACACTGTCACTACATATTTCCAATAGGGAAGAAAATCCGGTCAAAAAGTGAAAAAGAAGAACAAAACACCTGATATTAACCAAAACTGTCTTCAGTATGAACTCCACCTTCATTGCATACTTGGGTTTGTTGTGCACTTTTAATGCACTACAAAGTCTTTGATTCATCCTTAGTCACAAAGCTATAATGAAAAGTTTAAAGGTATGATGGCAAAAATTTGTGGAAGGTGCTTAACAATGTGAACTGCTTTGCTTAAATGAAGTTTGTCATTTAATTGCAGTTACTGACAAGAACTCGGGTTCATACACCTGTTTATTTTTCAATGAGATTTTCACTACAATTTTCAAGACTCACGTAGTGTCTACTGCTAGGTTTCTGGTTATTTGAACAGCCCATTTCAAAGACCAGACAAACAGTAGAATACCTAAACGTATGTTGCAGATGCACGATTCTTCAAGCCCCACAACGTTATAAGCCAAAAGCAGGTCTAGCACACCAACAATCCGCAAAAAAAGAGCAGAAAGGACATAACCCATTTCGATTTTACACCACAGGAATCCAAATTAACCAATCCAGCCAGCTAAAAGCACCAACTCATGCCTCAAAAACCGAAACTTTAGGCAAACTCAACAAAGAACTAAGCAAACAGAGAAAAACCCAATACCCGGAGACAAAAACGCCGGTGCCCAATCGGAAGATCAGGGCGAGAGACGCACCCAAGACTTCGAGGACCTTGTCCGGCCTCACGCCGAACCGCTTCGGCTCGGGAGGCTTGAAATCGGGGGGAGGGGCGAAAGTCGGCGGCTTGGTAGCCGTGGAAGTTTCAGGGGAGTCGGTACTCGACGCCCTGACGCTGACGGAAACCACCGAGGGCTTGAGGGTCGTGCGGTGGCGCGAGAATGGCCTCAGCAGCGGCGGTTGAGGCATGTTCAGGACTCCGGCCATCGTTGGGAGGACTGCGGAGTGCGCTGTGGTTGGTGGTGGTGGTGGTGGTGGTGGTGGGAGTGGTTCAGTGGTGAAGAGACTGCGCACGGGTGCACTAGCTCTTTTGAGGTGGGCAATTTGTGATGGGAACTGTTAGGTAATTCAGTTATTCTTTTTTTTTTTTTTTTGGTGAAAGTAATTCAGTTATTCTTTTACCCAATAAAGAAGAGATTTTTTTTTTTTTTTTTGCAATTCTTGATTCTTTTTCAATCTTTGCTCTTAATCTGCGCAGGAGGTAGAGAGATGGGTCGGGGACGACCCTCGAGAGAGGTGGTGGCTTTTTGCTAGGGCAAGCGAGCAAATTACTAGCAAGATAGGCGCACAATCAACTAGAAATAGATCGTGTATTTAACTTGATGAATTGTGGCTAGTGACATGAATTGTGGCAATGTCAATTTCAGATCTTATCTAATTAAATCGACACTATTTTCATAGTTAAACACATTGAAGTGATAAACCATGTATTTCCATACGTCTCTTTCTAATCTTCAACATCATTGTTTTTACGTCTTTAATGACTTTCCTCACAATACATATAAATTTAAATGGCTCAGCCCTTGTTAAGCCTTAGAAAATGAAACCCACCACCTCTATGAAGTGTGGTAAAGTGAAGGATTGTCTCAACATGGCCATTCATCATCCAGTTTCGTCCATTTTCTGACCCATCTTAGGTGACATAGCTTTGCACTTTGAATGGAAGAGCTTTTCAACACGTGCTAAGTTCGGCCCACCTGTTCAAGGTTGGAGATCACTGAGAGCGCTTGCGAAATGAATTACTTCTGACAAAAAAATGTACAAATTTAGGCAATTTCACTGTATAAGTTTCTCTGCACTTTGCTCCATTCCATATTCAAAGAAAGAGGGTTGACCAATTTTACTCCCCATGGTGAATATCCGTGACACCGAAAAATTCTGAGATGCTCCGAGTGATGTGAGCTCGATATATTTGAGCTTTTGATTTCGGTGGATCTCACGTTGAACCAACATATTTAAGAATTGAGATGCTCTAAGCTCACATATACCGAGTACATCTAATAATAATCATGGCTTTCCGCCTAATTCTCTCTAAATTGGAAAAACCCATCATTGTTAGGCCTTCAGCTCAAGTTTTTACATGATGGCACATGCAAATGCTTGAGCTAGAAGAAGATTTCCTGAAACATATAATTTTTCATTTCCCAACAAAGATGAATGAAAATGGAGAAGACTTGGTAAAGAAAGAAGAAAGAAAAGATGATAACCTTAAAAAAATGAAGAGTAATCTCTATAAATAAAAACATGAAGATTTATAGAATATTATTTTTCTCTCGGAGAATAAACTAAGAGACATTGTTCTAACCTCTATTTGGGTTTGCGACGGGACGGATCCATGGGGGCTCGCACGGGCCTTAGCCTCCCAACTCATTGGGCAAAGCCTCCTTAATAAGGAGTGTGGGCTTAAAAAGGGGGACGGCATATTTGTTGGCTAATTGGCAATTCCACTTTACCTTTCTTATATATTTGTAAGGGATTCATACCATATATATATATATATATATATATATATATATATATATATATATATATATATGTAAACATTGTGTGCTACATTTACTCTAAATTAATTATTGGGTCATAAAAGATCTCAGACCAGTACAACCTTGACAAATCTATTGAAATCTTCAGGGAAAATTTAGTGGTTTTAGTAGATTTTCAAGAAGTGAGGGAGCTCTTGAGGCAACAGTAGTAGGCCTTTGAATTTCAGTTCATTTTCTTTAGATTCGGCTTCACCAAAATGATGTCGCTCAAGAGATACATTTATATTTCATTTTTTCCGTTGGATCCATGCCACATGGTGATCATCTGAATTGCTTACCACAACAAAAAGCTAATGGAATGTAGTTTTGTTGCGAGTGTACCGATTTGGACTTTTGTGACATGAAAATTAATTTGACATAAATATGGTATGAATACACTAGTTGGGATTTTTAATCGTAATAAATCAACAAAGAAATGGTAGATGGCCCATTGATTGGGTCTTCTTGCTGGAGGTCCCTGAACACGAGTTTGAATGTTTAAGGCAAGGGTAATGTCCTAAAGCGACTTTTCTACACAAGATTGATTTCGTTAATAACAAAACATTCAAAGGATGGTTTACTTGCCAAATCTTGATGGAATATAATCTCAAATCAAGAAATTTTCCCACCCTTGATGATGTTGTTCGGAAGCTTATTCAGATTGGAAATACGTACTTGTTTATTCGAACAATTGGAAAGCTCCTAATCATCTATGTCCTAGTTCGAATAATTCTAGTACTAAGGTGTTTTCGCTTTTGTGAACATTGTTTAATTGTTCTTGTAAGAAAGTTTACCTTCTTGATGTACGAGAATCCCGTCATTTTTCCTTTATGTTTTCTATGTGCGTGCAATGATATGTTGCATCCAACCAGTAAAGATCTAGGTTATGTTTTCACCCATCCATGTTATTATCAATCATCCCATCGATGTGGTTTAGTCTAGGCCGTGTCTTGTACATATAAGAATGATTGGGACTATTAATATATATTTATATATTTAAAGGCTTTGTTTGGGCATTTAGTGATTTGTTTTTTTCAATTCACCTTGAGAAAGAGTTGACTTTGCCATAAAGCAGGTCTTTCGGCGTCTTGAACTTTTAGCTTTCTCAACATACAAGTCTCAGAATTAATGAAATTTTTTTATTGCCCTCAAGCACTTACTAAAATTCCAATTTTGCGTACTATTTTAGAAACCCTAGATTTCTAGGTTAGGTGATGCTAGCTAACAGCCTCACCGGTAGTTGAGTTTTGCCAGAAAGAGTTGGAATTATTTTTAAAAAGAAATAGCATAAGTCTTTTTACAAAGTGTCATTGTTTTACAAATGGCATTTAAGTCAAAATTATTTTTTAATGTGTTTTTATTTTATAATTTACAAAACACTATTTACATTTTAAAAAATATTTTTCACTTAAAAATACGTTTGTTTCACTAAAAAATTCATGATTTGAAAGTCAATCACTTATATTGTTTATAAATAATAAATGAACGAAAAATATTTCATCATCCGTAAAACTATTTAGGCATAATTGGTTGTGGGTGGTAAAGATATTTTTTCTACTGATTCTTTTAAGGGATGTAACCAATCAATTTTGACAATATATTTTCCAAATTATTCTCTTTTTTTTTTTCTGTGAAACAAATGGACCATAAATTATTTCCGAACACATCCTTAGATCTTTTGGCAACAATTATGAAGTTTTGAGAAAAACGTGTTTGTTTGGCTTGAGTTAAAGTGATCGACGTCGACTGCAATCATTTTCCTGATACGGCCGAGCGCACCATGCCTTAAAACCAGAACAAATTCCACCCGGCGGTGCCGCCCGACCATGGAGATGGAAGGGTCGTCATTTCTTTACCACGTCTGCAGACAAAGGGCCGCGACCTTTCTCGGGAAGTGGTCCCCCACTCTCTAGAAGCCAACCAGCAACGGAAAACGACAAAAACCCTTTTATGTAAAACTCATTTTGGCTCCATCAATTTGATCACTTTTTTTTTTTTAATAATCGAAATTCAGAAGTGATTGAGACAACCATTAAGAACCATCAATATTTTTTTTAATCCTTAAAATTTAAATTCTGTAATTTCAAAAGACTGCACTCGCATCTTGAGGTCATTACTTCATAACAATGTAGTCCATACCATTATGAAAAATATTGTGAGTTATAAGACATGGAATGGAACTGCTATGGTGTAGATTTTTCTTATCCTTGGAGTGCAAAACTGCAAATCGAAAGTAAAATAATCTAAAAATACGACAAAAATGAAATTTAGGTTTAAAAATGGTTCTTGTCATACCTTGTGTCTAATTCCATTTCAATCATATATTTATTTTCCTTGCGGCTAAGTTCAAAGAACTATACCATAAACTTCATATCTATTTTCAGAAATCCCAATAATTTTTCTTTTCATTGCATTGGTAGCATAAAAGTTGTGGGTCAAATATATTTTTGGAAAATTCCCACAAAAAATGCTAAGTATTTCCCACGTGCATGGATATTCCAAACTTTTTTCGTCTCGCCCAAAATTTGAAATTTATACCAATGACCCCAAAGAAAAAAAAAAAACCTCCCCTCATTATATAAAGGCTGTTAAAATTTGATTAATACAAAAAAAAATTCTAAACTAATATATTTATGATAAATTTATTTCAAACCAATTTTTTGACCACAAAAAATCTCAAATTAGTACATTTGTGATTAATTTACCCAAAATTAATTTTTTTTTTGGTGAAAGGTAATAACCCAAAATTAATTTTTTTACCATAAAAAACCCCAAATTGATGTACTGCATTAGTTTTTATTAAATTGGATTAATACCATTAAAAATCATGAACTGATATACTTGTGACAAACATAGAGTAAAAACCCA
The DNA here is from genome assembly GCA_019915185.1 of Eucalyptus camaldulensis. Lineage (NCBI taxonomy): Eukaryota > Viridiplantae > Streptophyta > Magnoliopsida > Myrtales > Myrtaceae > Eucalyptus > Eucalyptus camaldulensis. The sequence continues at coordinate 22,214,382 of JAHSVA010000005.1, forward strand.
AAGTGACGCATTTGTCAATTGTTACGTATTATTTAACTCAGTCATTATTTGATAAATTGGAAACTAATAGAGGATAAATCACTTTGTGGTTTTTCATGATATTAACTCTTAAATATTCGATTGGGGATCCTCATGACCTCATTGTTTTAATACCATATGAATTTTGTGGGACCACAGCTAATTGTTCTAAAGGCTTAAACTATTAGACGAATGGACGGATTATTTTATTAAATATTCTAACAAGGTAATTGTCAGAGAAAAGTTTAGGAAGTTGTTGTCTTACAGGAAAAAAAATTTATAATTTTTTATTGATTATCCCCACATTTTTTTTTTCTAAAAGTGAAAATGGAGGGGACCACTATGGAATGATGGAGAGAATGAGAAAGGAATATATGTCTGGTTGAAAAGGGTCCAGCTTTTCCAAAGAAAAAACCGGACATCAACCACGAAGTGAACAGCAAAACAAGAAGTGGAATCTGGCTTCGCCAACAGAACTTCCATCTCCCTCGCAACCCCCCGACCTTTTTGACTGAGCCCGTGTATTTAATTCACGCAAAAGGCCCAGCGGCATGTATCAAGAAAATGCAATTAAAACTTCTTTCTTTTTGTTTTTGGTCGGTTAATTAAAACTTCTTTACCAAGTAAAGGTTGTCAATGAGATCTTGAAAGAATGAATCGAATCTTGGAAAAGGGGTTGTTACCGAGATCTTGATCCGACTCTCTTTCTCTGCCCTAAAAACACCTTTTTTTTATTTTAAATGACAGTAAACTGGGACATTACGTTTCAAAGACGGCATGGTTGCTGCTTGGCTTGCTTTCGGGTGGAGCGACAGAGACGCGAGAGATTAGAGCAAGACGAAGAGAGAGCAAAAAAGGATTTCGCTTTGAATGGATTAATAATGCGCACTAGCTAGGGTTTCGGGTGCATTCATCAGGCTGACGTGATGAAAGACCATTTTTGATCTCGTCTTAGCTGAACTAGTAAACCCTAGGACAGGATAAACTACACATACCGTCAGATTATCCCTTGTTATAAAATGAGGAGATTTTTTGCAATGGAATAGTTTGCCGTTAACCAATCTAATGTTTAACGATCCTTTTGCGATAGATTTCTGTGTTTCCTTTGTCACGGTATTTCTTAACAAGATTTTAGATTGTAACACTAACACTCAGTTTAAATGGAACAATTAGGCAGGAAAAGAATGGATATAGATAACCCCAAGAGAAGGAATTGGGTCATGATGTTGTTTGGATTCTGGTGAGGGAACAAAGGGAAAGAAAAAGGATTCTGGCATAGATATTTTTTTGTGCATATAAAAATAAGATGTAAATATTTGTCTAAGTGAGAAAGAAGAATACATTATTTTTTTTTGTTCGAAAGAATTCATTAATTAAAAAAACACAATCTTTCGAATCCCTAAACACAATTACGTATTTGAATCATTTCTATTTCTTCCAAATCCCTCCTAATAAACATAGTGTAAAATTTTTCTTATTGATATGTCTGACATGATATTGAGGTCATTCAACCACGTATATAATAATATAGATATGTATGTCACGCATTTGATAAATAATGCAAATGATTTTAATTTACGCTAATAGTGATAGTGAAGTATAGTGATAGTGGCATGATCCTTGCCGGAAAAAAGAGAGTATTACATGAAGTACACATGTAATAAATTCTCATATAAGGTTTATTCATAGTGCGGAGAACCTATGTGCTCATCAGTGACCTCACAAGTCACAACTCAAGTTGAAACATGAAGACGGGGACTTCACAACCCAAATTGAAACTTTAAGACAATCGCAACTCATAAGAAATGGGGGCATCAGGGTAAGACAAAAAAAACTTAGTCGAGCTGCGACGACAATGGAGACTCGGCGACATGGCTGGGTGGGTCGGCTGAGAGTAGGCAAGAGAGGAAGCAGGAGGGGGAGAACATTAGGGTTTCATGTGTGCGTGGTCTGTTGCGTAAAGAAAACGGATGATTTGGTCCGATAAATAACTTTTTCCAAGTAAATTCACCCCTTAAATTTAGATTATCCCGATTTAACACATGCCATTTCCAAACGGTTTAACCTTTCAAAACAACTTTTACCGAAAAAAGAAGAAGAGAACAGACAGAGAGATGAGAACAGCCGATCACTCTCAATTCTTCACAAAGTAACGAGTGGTCGGCCAAAGCATTGAAAGTCGCTATCTAGGGCTCATCACTGTTTCTTCGTTCTCCATTGAAGGGATTGATTTTTCTTGCTCCACTAAAGCGTTTTTAGAGGAAAACCCCGCTTATGTTTTGCATGCGTGTTGACCATCAGCCAGCACTATCGTGTATTCTTCCCGATTCATACACTTTTCGGCAAATTGCCTCCATGTATTCTTTCCATGATCATGACCCCCGTGTAAATATTCTCTCAGGAAGTTCAACTAAAGTGAACGGATGGAAATTTTTCTACTTCGACCCCCTGGCCTTTACTAGCTGCCAACAATAGAACAAGCTAGAACAAGATAGACAAAATTATAAAAAAAAAAATCTTAGAAATTATTATACAAATACTATGCAATCTTTAATCTTTTAAGTTGGCCAATTGAATCCTAAATTTTTTATGATTTGTCAATATAGTCATTTTGGACTTTTTTTGGTGGGTGATCACTAACGCGAATGTTAGCTATTGTACATGACATGATCAATGTTGACGAGAATACTTTTTTTATTTTTATTTTTATATTTCTTCCTTGTCATTTTGTTTTCTTTTCCTTTTTCACCCTTTTTCTATAGTTAGCCATACGTGAGAGCCAATGAGGCTCGACCTCACCTCTGGCAGCTAGTCATGGAAGAAGGGGATAAAAAAAGAAAAGAAAAAGAAAAGAAAAAGGAAAAAAAAGGAAAAAGCTCAAAAATTTATAAAAAAATTCAAAAAGGTTAAAAGATTCCAAAAAATTGTCTACATCAATATTGGCCATATCACATAAAATAGCGAGCATCCACATAAATGATTGCCTATCAAAATTATTCAGAATGATTACATAAGCAAATCGTCAACAAGTTTAGAACTCAATTGCTTACATTGAAAGACTTAAGATTAAATTGACATCTATATAATATATTTAGGAGTTTTTCTTTTTAAAGTTTCCCGAACAATATATTTGCATCATTTATATTTATTGATTTAGTTATGGTAAAGACACGGAATTTTTGAAGTTATCGGAGAGAGTACCTTTTGAAGGTTACTCTCAAGAGTGGGCTTCCACTTTCTTTTGATGTTTTCTTGCATTCTCATTTTGTCGAGGTTGGGACACTTGGAGTGCCATAACTTGGCACGGAGGGACATTTAAGTGCCATAACTTTAAAATGGTACATTTAAGTGTCAATATCGGAGTAAAATGGAACACTTGAGTGTCACTTCGATGAAAATCCAAAACGACGTCGTTTTGCATGCTGATGTGGCGAGAAAATGCAAAAATGACGCTGTTTCGTGTCTGACGTGTAAATAATAATATAAAAATTAATTAAATTAAATTTAAACTTAATTTTATTTAAAATATTCAAAAAATTAAAAAAAATTAAGAAAAAAAGAGGGGGGGGGGGGGGGAGGTCGAAGGGGGCGGCTGAGGGCTAAGCCCTCGCCGCCGCCGCCTCCCCGCCATCGCCGGGAAGGGCCGGCAACGGAGGGGGGAGGGTCGGCCGGGGTCTCCGGCCCCTGGCCGACCGGCGATGAGGGTCGCGACCCTTGCCCCAAATCTGGGTGAGGGCTCGTGGGCCCTTGCCGCCTCCCCCCCCCCCCCCCCCCCGCGTCGCTGGGAAGGGTCGGCAACGGAGGGGGGAGGGTCGGCCGGGGTCGCCGAGCCATGGCCAGGGGCCGGCGAGCCCGGCCGACCCTCCCCCCTCCGTCGCCGGCCCTTCCCTGTGACGGCGGGGAGGCGGCGGCGGCGAGCCCTCAGCCGCCCCCTTTGACCTCCCCCTTTTTTTTTAAATTTTTTTTGAATATTTTAAATAAAATTAAGTTTAAATTTAATTTAATTAATTTTTATATTATTATTTACACGTCAGACACGAAACAGCGTCGTTTTTGCATTTTCTCGCCACGTCCGCGTGCAAAACGATGCTGTTTTGGATCAAACTCGCTGGAAAATTGCCACGTAAGTCATTTGGCCACATTTTCGCCGGAGTGGTGTTGACGCCTTAATTTTATTTAGGTTTATTTTACTAATTAAAATTTTATTTTATTTTTTCATTTTGGATAAATAAGATAATTAATAAACAAATAACAAAAAAACAAAAAAATTATAGTAAAAAAAAGAAAAACAAAAGCCAACAGTCCATTTTCCTCCTCCTCCAGCCCGACCCTCTTCGGTCTTCTTCCTCATTCATTCGCTTTGCAACACACGCGCATAGGGCGCGACGTCGGATGAACGGCCGGACGGTGACGCACGTGGGGGGGCAGCTGGCGGACAGGTGGCGGATGGGACACCGGTTCAGCCACGGGGGTCCGGTCGGCAAGCCAAAGACCGGCGGCTGAGCCTCTCCATCGACTAGACCTCCTTGCCTATAAATAGCGGAGCACTTCCGTCGTCGAAGGGAACGAGCGAGCTCCGAGATCTTCCCACTAAAAGACTTCGGGGGGGGGGGGGGAATCGAAGAGTAAGCGAGAGAGAAGTCGGGTCGCGAGCTCAGCCGACCTCCCACTGAGAGACTTCGGGGGAGGCCAGTGGCGAGCGAGTCCCAGGAGGTCAGATCTGGTCGGTGGAGGCTCGGATCTGGCCGGAGTGAGAGAACAGCGAACTCCAAGATCTCCCCTTTGAGAGACTTTAGGGGGGAAATCAAAGAGCGAGCGAAGGGGGGGCGAAGGATCGGGTCGCAAGCTAAACGACCTCCCACCGAGAGACATCGGGGGAGGCCGGCGGCAAGCGAACCCAGATTCGCGAGCAGGTGAACTTGAGAGGGAGAGGTTCTGCCAGAGAGACACACGAAGGGAGAGAGAGGCAAAGGAGATCGAATTCGCGACCCTTGGACACCCCACTGAGAGACTTCAGGGGGGCCGAGCGCTTGCGGCTTCGGATCTGGGTCTTGCCGGAGGGAGGAGTAGAGAAGAGAGAGAGAGAGAGAGAGAGAGAGAGAGAGAGAGAGAGAGAGAGAGAGACGCCGGAGAAGAAGAGATTCGCGGGGGTCTCGCTGTCATCGTCGCCCTCGTCACGCCGTTGTCACGAGTAGGTACCGCGCCGTCGCAATTGCCATCGCCACCTCCCTCTCCTCAGTCCAGTCATCGCCGCCGTCATCGCCGTCGTCGCTGCTGCGCCTCCTCGGCACCTTGATTCGGAAACCCTAGGGTTTCCGATTTTTCGGGTCACAGTCCTGGGTTGTCGGGTCGGACTCAGATCGGGAACCAGGTAGGGATTCTGTAAATCCCGGGGGCGGCGGAGGTCGGGTCGCGAGTCGGGTCGGATCCGGGTAGGGTTTTTGCAGGGGAGCCGGGTTGTGGAGCGGGTTGTCAGAGCGGGTCGTTGGGCCGGGGCCGGGTGTCCTTAAATGCCCGGCCACGGCGTCATTTAAAAAAAAAAAAGTCGGGCCCGTCTGCGTTTTGGGCTGACCTGGGTCGAACCCAACCCGCGGATCCGACTCGGGTTGGCTTTTATATTATTTTATATAATATTTTAATAAAAAATTCAAAAATTATTTATTTTCGAAAAGATATTAAAAAATATTTTAATTTCCAGAAAACAGAAAAAATGCTTAAAAAATGTTAAAAATGTTTTATTTTCCGAAAAAAAAAAATAAAAAAAATTTCATATTTTCCAAAAAATGTCAAAAATCCAAAAAAAGCCAAAAATTCATGAAAAAGCCAAAAAAATTCATAAAAAGCCAAAAAGACTTGTATTTTCTAAAAATACCAAAAATCCAAAAATCCCTTTTATGTCCAAAAAATGAGAAAAAGACCTAAAAAATGTTTTTCCTCCCCAAATTGCATGGAAAATCCCTCGAACATCCAAAAAACCTCAAGGTTTAAACAAGATTAAGTACCGAAAGGGCAGTAGTGATTAACTAGTGTAATTAAGTCCCCGATCCTAATTTCTCTAGTTGCGCAGGAGTGAGTGTTTCTCCCGATACTTTACTTGGGTTTCTAATCAACCCACCCCAAATCGATTAGTGGCGACTCCATTTTAAAAATTGATTTACACGTTAAAAACTCAGACTATTAAAGTCGTGAATTGGTGGACTTGGGAGAGTCCAGACATAACGAATTTCAGTCGAGCCATTAGCCTCCTTAGGCGCTCGTACCCGGTAGCGGGCGCCGGAAAAAAAGAAGTCGCAACAGAGTGGCACTTAAGTGTTCTATTTAACTTCGAAACTGGCACTCAAGTGTACCATTTTAAAGTTATGGCACTTAAGTGTCCTCCCGTGCCAAGTTATGACACTTGGGCTGTTCTTCTGCCTCATTTTGTCTATCTCCTTCTTTTTGCATTTTTTTTTTGAAATTTCAATGAAGATCAACTTCTTAAATTCCCTAATTAAATTATGTCGATTGAATCATTATGCTTATTAAGGATTAATTTGTCGATTTAGGTATGTATCGATTCGTATCGTCTATCAATATTATATATTTATAACATATGTCTGAAGCAATTTGCAGAACAATTAGTTTGATAAAGAAGTTAAACAACGCACCATAGTTTTAGTAACTAAGAAGTCAATAGCATATTTTTCTACATTTATGGATTCAATTATATTTTAGAAAGTATATGAATAACATATCGAACCCTCATCCATGCCTCATATGGGAAACTGGCTAATATGCGTACCGACAATTCATGAAGCTACATATTTATTTAGGTAATATACATTTTGATAGCGCACCATGGCCAAATGAATATTAAAAAAACTCGGTTTTCAGTCTGCTTGGGAGATAATTTATTGTCATTGTATATTTCAGTTAAATTGAACAAAAGGCAAATTGAAAGTATTGGGTTTTGTTTCGTCGGAATTACTCCCGTGACAAAATATCTTTTGCTAAAAGTTATTCTTCAGTTTTTTCTAGAGGGGACAAAGATTCCGTGTCAACTCTGGATATCTCATGTAATGAAAAATTCAATTTCTTTGATCTAGACAACATTGTACAATCTTAGGCTAAGTCAAAATTTAATCAATGATAAGGCCCACAAGTTAAAATTCCACCCTTGAACTATGCTGGAATTCAATCAATGACACAAGTTGAGGATGGTGAGATACAACGTCAGAATTTAATCGACAAAATTGTACCAAGATAATAGGATATAATGCCGAAATTTAATCTATGACAATGCACTAGGGTAGAAAGATACTCTGAAATCTAATCGATGACGGAACTTTGAAATTTATGACTAAGGAAATTAAAGTGTGGTATAGGAAAAGTAAAGATAAGACGATAATATTTTGATAGATTTGTCAATGGGGTTTGTTGCTTGCTGGATGACTGGTGCTATTTATAGTGAAGTTATGATAATTGTTTGATGGTTGTGTCTTCTCTAGTAACTGCCACCACTGGCTTTGTTCATGTTGCTTTATTCTTGTAGATCACTTTGCCCATGCTTCATGTAACCATCCTTGCCGTATTTTGAGGATTGTGCAATTATCGATGGCCGTTCTATGGCCGGATCTCCAAATAGCAGCTGCCCTTTTTACATCGTGCGTCTTTGATGCTACTTATCTTCGTACCTTGAGTAATATTCAAAGTGTTTCTGTTGGAAAAGTTGCCGCCAAGGTCCATACGAGCGGCTACCAACCGTCCGTCGTCGTGTTTCAATAATCGGACATGTGACTCCTTTATCCTGTCATCGATCACTGGATATCTGCCTTTATATTCGTAAAGTCCGGCATGGAACAGACATCACTCATGCCTTATGCACATGATTGTACCTTATCTCTGCCCAAATATTATATATATTTCCCACCTTCGTGACAAGCATTTACCAACCAGATTAATTGGGAGCGTTAAAAGATTTATGTTCTTTGTCAATTCAAAACCAAATTAAATGTGCCCTTTATATGTAGCATGTATAGGCTCCCCCCATTTAACGGTTTAACTTTACGTGGATATTGTACGCGAGTGCGCATTTTCATCTTAAAAAATCAAATGTTTGGCCACAAAGCACTTCGCGAACAACGAAAGGACAAAAAGCAATGCCATGCCTTACTGACCCACCTCTTTCCCCTTCGAGAGGGTATTGGCGCATGGTGTTTAAGAATTCTGCCCCAAAGTAGGGCAAATAAAGTCAATTTTGTAGGCAAGGAAATCGTGCATTTTCTTTTACGTAACCTGGTCCAGGATTGGTAGCCACGTCGAAAATGACTCGGCGAAGTTAGTCTTTACATTAAACTAAATCTAGATGGTTGGGCAATTATTTTTTTAAGTTATATTCTAACTCTCAACTCACTTTTAGATTTTTACCATATTTCTTTATAAGGTGTAAGAGTCGAAATTTACATTTGAAACTAATTATCTTTACCACAACTCATTTGAAAATGTGGGGATTCGAATCTCCTTTCTCTCCCTTCTCATGTGGGAAAGATGACCATTAAAGTGAATCCTAGTTGTTCGATCCGGTAGTTTAGAACTTTGCAAAACACACATGGAAACCAACCAATACATTCGGGTAGTAACTGCTTGAAAAAGAAAAAAGAAGAAGTTTACGTACTCATAGAAAGTTTTAAACGATATTTGGCTCATGCTTGGTGAATTATAAGATGAATGGCTAGAGCGAAGGACGCATGGGCAAGTCCTTGTATCGTGAAGGTAAAGGAAAGTGCAAAATTCTTAGCGGTCGGTGATATCCACTGGAAAAGAAGCCAACCATCATCCTCGTCCGGTGCACAACGACAGGAACCCACCAAAACAATAGTCAAAGGTCAACCCCTCATGTTCGCAAGTGGGGTCTGGTCGGATTCCGTTTGCTTTTGGCGCGATTCTGGCGTACGCGTCGAGTTTGGCTTACAATAATAAACACGTCCACGATGGTCGCACTAGAACTTGGCTACCATTATTTCAATCCGAAGCATGACTATAACATGAACAAGCGATGTGGAATGACTCTAGCACCGCATGAAATTTCAGCTCGTCCAAATCGAACTTCGCACCGTAGTTATATGACAGGAATCCTAATCAGATTCCGACAGGAACGGGAGAATTCAATTGCTAAATGGAGAGTGAAGAATGAAGCTCGAAGCTTGCATTTCATACCATGTTAAAGATCGTCAACTTCGAGAAGAGCTGAGTAGATAAGTTCAAGATGGAACATTTAACGGCAGAGAAAATATACCCCTCCAGCATCTTTTTCTTTCTTAATAAGATCAGACATTTAAATTTAGAGATACGCAAATTTAATTTTCCCTTCTCTATAGTCAACTACATCAACTATAAGATCTATAGTAAATGGTCCAAATTGAATACTCAAAATACCAAAATATCATAACTTTAGTAAAATACATTCCAACTTTGGAAATCGCACCCTAAAACCGACCGGGGCTTCGCTAGCATAATAATCTATGGGGTACTATGAGGATAATAATTTATTATTAGTTACAAATGCTTGAAGGAGTGGATCTCACAATAATTTATAATTTATAATTATTTATTTGGGTGATTCAAAAAGATATTATTATTCTTACAATAAATTAAAAATTATGATCCAATCATTTCTGAACGCGAAATCATTTCTCAACCTGAAATGAGAGATTTCTCTCCCTCCTCTTAATGCCCTGTTCGCCCAGCCCAACCCAACACCATCGCTGCCTTCGGCAAACTCAACACTAGCCTTGTGAACGGCCATCTCCAGCCTTGTCCTTCTCTCTCTTTCTCTCCCCCGCATGCGAGTGAATTATATATCCTATTGCGTGTAAATTATTTTGATATGAAGACTATTTGTACCGTTCAAATGCATGAACTTAACAGATTAATAAACTTATGTAACATTTCTCGAGTTTCTAGGTAGTGGGATGTCCGGACCTGTGATTATCAAAATTGGCCGGCTACGAGGATATCGTTTTTTTTTTTTTTTTTTGTTTTTTTTTGGTCATAATATCGTTTTTTTGTTAACATCCAAGGAATCGTCGACAGTCCAGCTTGACACACCGGCGAGAGTCACTGAGGTGGGGTCCAAGAATAAACATCTGGAGCACTGTCCTTTTCAGTAATATTGTGATCCCTACAAGGGCAATCTCGAATTTATTCCCTATATAAAGCATCACTTAACCCTTTCAAGTTCGAGCCCTTCGCTTGATAAAGCTGAACCTTCCTTCACAACCTTACACAATTGTGTTTCTTAAGCCAACCAAGAACAAAAAACCCCATGGGGAACTGCTTAGTTCTTGAAGAAAAGGTGATCAAGATTGTCAAGACAGATGGCAAAATCCTCGAGTACAAGTCCCCGTTGAGGGCTCGCCAAGTCCTCTCCGAGTTCGCTGCAGGCCACGCGATCTCGCAGACGTTTCCGGCCATGGCGGTCCTTGAGCCAGACTCAAGGCTGCTCTGTGGCCGCGTGTACTACATCTTTCCTCTCGATCCGTCCACGACATCGAAATTCGCTAAAACCGAGAACAAGAAGAAGGTTAGGTTTGCTGATGATGATCGCAAGGCGGTGGAAGAAGGCGAAGAGATAACTAAGGATGGTGGGTCATCATCGGTTGTGAGGATAAAGGTGGTGATCAGTAAGAGGGAGTTGGCGGAGCTGCTCGCGAGAGGCGGAGTTTCTGTCAAGGATGAGATGATTAGTTCTCAGTTGTTTCAGAGTGAAGAAAGAAGCACAAGTTTGGGAGGTGATGATGAAGGTGACGATCTTTCAAGAAGTTGGAAGCCTTCATTGGAGAGTATACGTGAAGTCAACTAGCAAAACACAGCATTCTCTCTCTCTCTCTCTCTCTCTCTCTCTCTCTCTCTCAAAGACACGCACTCACAACACATGCCAGTGAGTTTTGCTAGATGGGGAAATTATTGCAAAGACTTGTTGTGATTCTGAATTATCTCTCAAGTAGCATAAGCTCCCAGCTTGTTGAGGCCCAGAAAAGAAGAAAAAAAAGAGAACTCGGCTGCTAAATGTACGAAACAGGTCTATGTAATAACGTTTCTTCTGTGATTTACAAGAGAATGAGAAACAGTATCAATGAAAGGCAACAGCAAATATATGTGCACTTATGAAGTCCTCTTCCATGTGATTTACTTTAATTACCGTCGTGAGATCATCATGAACATCGTGAATACGAATCAATTTAATTAATACTCATGATTCCTAGATCGAAAACATCCGTTTTCGGAACATTCAATGAGCGTATTATTGGATCCAATTGGGTTTGGCGCTTGTCTTAAGAATTGATTTCTACAGTAACTCTCCCTATGTTGATGTTCTTTAACTCAGGTGATCTTTTTGCTGTTAAAAGGAAAGAATTGGAAAGTCTATTCTTGTAACCATATATGTCAGATTTTAGCAAAGGTGGGGAGCGTGCAAGAAAAAGGTTCTGCTTGACAGTTTTGAGATGAAGCCATGCGTGCAAATGTCCAAGCTCTTGAGTCATGACAACATACTAATATAGTTAGGGGACCACTGTAATAGTTAGGTGCCCTTTCCACCACGAAATTCATGGTGGGTATATGATCTCACGAACCCATTAGTACAAAAACCTGAAAGTAATATAGTGACAATGATATATATATATATATATATATATATATATATATATATATATATATATATGTTTCAACTCAAGAAATCAATGGTTGTCAATTTGATTCATAATTGCTTTTCTCTTTCTTTAGAGGATACATTACCTCAAATTTTTGGACTCATCTCGATTAGGCTCCTTCATTCTAGCCATTCTCGCACATAAAATCTAAAGCTCTGGCAAATGTTCAAACTTTATTTCTTAATGGGGATCTTGATGAAGAGATCTATATGGACCAACAACCGTTGGTTTTGTGGCTCTGATGGACAGGAGCGAAAAGTATACAAGTTAAAAGGGAGAAATTTTTGGTTTAGGGTAACTCGAATTTTAATGAGGAGCCATGACGGGTGATTTACCGCGCTGATTCCTCTTTGCGTACCCAGCTAATTACGGTCGTGCCCTGAATCATAAAATATAATGATTGAAAAAAAAAATGAAAAGATAGCACTAAATCTCTCCAATTTGGAATTTTGGACTGAATGAGTCACTTCCCATGGGCACTTGCGATGCATGACCAACCGTAGATAGGATAGCATTATCACCAATGCAATGTACTCATTCGACCATTATCATTGCCTTAATGGTGCGGCTAATCATGATCACTAGAAAGAAATCTTATCATGCTCACCTATCGAAAGGGATCACATGCGTTTACTAAAGTCATGCTTGTTTTGACTTAGAATAAAATGTACATATGAAACTTTTCCTCAATAGAGGAAGAATTATTTTTCAAATTTCTGAGATTAAAAAAAATAAAATAGCACGATGCTACAGTACTTCGAACGTCAATATTTATGCCTTGCAAATCCTCTGGCCCTTCCATGGGTGACTTTTCTTCAATCGGATTGGGAAGGTGGAGTTAGTCTAGGGTGAAAAAGACTTATTCAGGATAAGGGCTAAACATCGTACCAACAAAAAAAAAAAAAATTAAATCCAAAACATCGATATGATATAAGATATTTCAGATTTTTAGTGTTACAAGTGATCATTTCGATCTTCTAGTGCAAGAGGAAAGACGAATGAGAGAAGGAAGTGCAAAGAGTAATACCATCTCCTGCTCTACGTGCTTTTCTACGTGTAGAGGACAAAAAGGATGCTAGTGACGTTCACGCAATGCAATTTGAAAAGCAAAAGTAAGTGTGTGTGTGTTCTTTTCATAAATCATTCTTTTCAAGTCCTTTTGGACTCTCAAATTTTCTAACCAAGTCATTATAATACCAGATCCGATTAGTAGACATGGCCTTTGAAGTGTGAAACGAATAAAAATTTTCCAACATCGACTTTAACGCGTGGGCGTTTACGTCGACTAAATTTTATCCACATCATACTCCAACATTGTCCGCATTGGCTAAATTTTTCCATGGTGGCACACACGTAACATCATTTTTCTATTATTTAATATGATTAATATCATTGAAAATCCCAAATTGGTACATATTTGACAAATTTATCGATAAACTAATTATTTAACTATTAAAAACCCTAAAATGATATACGTATGACTAATTTTTTGAAGAATAAAAATTCAGAATTGATACATTTATGACAAATTTACCATCTATTATTTTCCTTTAAATTAGATTAATTCATGAAAAATCACAAACCAATACATTTGTGACAAATATATGGTAAAACCTTAGATTAATACACTTCAACTACCGCGTGTCATCCAACTTAGCAATTTGGCAGGAATATGTGATAGAAACTAATTGAGGATAAATTTCTTATAAATGTATCGGTTTGTGGTTTAATCTCATATGTACAAATTTAAGGTTTTCATGGTATTAACCCTATTTAATAGGAAGGTAATTCAGAAAAATAAAAATAAAAAGGTGGGAGAAAAGATAGATTTCGGGTTGAATATATAAATAAATAGATAGGGCCATATCGTAGAAATGACGAAATTATGTTCTATTCTAAAAGTATAAGGACCAACTTAAATAAGTGAAGTTGGAGAACGAAATTAAACATGGACCAAAAGCATAGAGGTACATTGAGGCAATGTCCCAAGTATAAACTATAAAAAAAAATAATGAATAATATCAAACCAATCAGGAATGGGAAATGATTAAATCAATAGTGGATATTAAATAAAAGATTAATTTATCATAGAGACGACATTCTACAGTTGTGGATATTAATGCCAATTTATTTAAAGATAATTATAATAGGTTCTTGTTAATGTAATATCCCAATATATATATATATATATATATATATATTCCAAATATAAAAAGAAAAAAATTATTAAAAATTTGTGCCGTCATTAGGGATTCTTAAGATTTTTGTTAATAGCATTTATTTTGATTGTGCTATAATTATACTATAGTAAATGGAAGTATGCCATAAATTTTCTTATTTATTATTGTTACTTTTTTTTTTCTTTTGCATTAAGCATGCTTACGAAAATTTGATCACTGATTTAGGGGCGAACTTCGCTTGAGCTGCCAATCATAAGCCGCCATCATTGAAAAGTCCCAATTCTTATATCGTTTGAGCAGTTGCTTCGTTCGATTGCGCTGAGTTTCGTTTTTAGTTCTTTACTACGCTCTAGGCCCTTAGCAGAACGATGGGCCTCAGGTGGTGCCTTGCAATGAGTACCAGAGAGAGGTGGCTGTCTCGCAGGATATTCTCGGCAAGCACATTGATCGGGTTTTCGCCTTTGGTAAGGTTCATTCTTGATTGCTTCCTCTTTAAGTTTCTCGGTTCCCGGTTTCTTAATTAGCTATGTCATCCTTACATTGGGTTGTGGTTGGGTTGGATCGGGTTGGGTTGGTCTCGTGGATGTACTACTAGAACAAAATTTTTAAGCTTCTGGTACTCTCACAGGACTCAGGCACTCAGTGCGCTCCATACAGTCTTACCAGATTCTTACGTGTAGCCTTCCCCTTCTAGGCTCGACAAGATGTTTCTCTCGTAGTAATTGACATTGAATTAACAACCATTCGTAATTTACTAATTTCATTGATTATCCGATCTAATTACACATTAAAAAGATAATAGTACCTGGTAATGGTAGGTCTTTTTCATGAGTAAACGATTATCAATTTTTTTAAATGAGTCCTAACTATTAGCTATTTCCTATACTAGGTTATTCAAGAATGGGTAGAAGATATGGCGTTATCCTTTGTTCTTTTCCTTTCCGAAACCGGGGGTGTTTAATAAAACGAGTATGGGTTTGTTCTCTGTGGACTGATTGCTATAAAGATCACATTTAGCAGACGATACATTGGATTTTGCTTCGTATGAATTGAAGTCTCGATAAAATGCTGCTACAGTTTCATCTTTTTCTGCAAAATCTGACGACACCGCTTTAATTCATCTTCGTCACGATCACTCATTAATTTTCAGTTCAAGTATCTTTTCATTCCCCACTTGCGTTAAACTGATAAATCGGTAGGTAGGGTCTTTCATTTGATGGTTACATGCGTCATCTTGCTTTTGCATGCGGGTTTTTTTGTCCATCTGCACAGCAGAGAGATCTTTATGAGCAAGCAGTAGTTCCAATTATAAATGAAGTTCTTGAAGGCTTCAACTGTACCATTTTTTGCATATGACCAAACTGGTACAGGAAAGACATACACCATGGAACGTAAATGCAAGAGATCAGAGGGACTATGCCGTTATGTTTGCCATTACCATCTTAATCATTAATGTTCTGCCATATGCAAACATTGGAATCTTAATCTGTCTTCGCTATGATTTGAACTGTGGCAGAGTGGACCCAATGAAGAATTACCTCTAGAAGCAGGTGTCATAATGCTGGAAACAGTGTGAGGCGACATTTATAGAGTTGTACAATGAAGAAATCGCTGATCTTCCAGCACCTGAGGAAATTTTCCAAGTTGCTATGGAGGATAAGCACAAAAGGGAGCTGACATTGATGGAGGATGGAAAGCGGGGTGTTCTTGTTTGAGGGATAGAGGAGAAATTGTGACAAATGCAACTGAGAGCTTTACTTTGCTTGAAAGGGGGTCCTCAAAGCGTCCTATCGCTGAAACACTGCTAAATTTGAATGCTTTTTTTTCACTATGTTTCTGTCAGAGGCTGGTTCTGCAATCTTACAATAAGACATTGATTTTGGTTTTGTAGTTGGTCACACTCTTTGTTTTCAATCACAATACGCATAAAAAAAGCAACACCAGAAGGAGAAGAATTTATTAAATGCGGCAGATTGAACTTGGTTGATCTGGCTGGATCAGCAAACATATCCCGTTCTGGTGCTAGGGAGGTAATGTCTATACAATCTGCCCATAATTTTACTGAGGGGCAATATAGGTCGTATGACTCATCTGTTTAACGACATGTATCTGATAGGGTCGTGCATGAGAAGCAGAAGAAATTAACAAAAGTTTGCTTACATTGGGAAGAGTCATTAATGCTCTTGTGGAGTATCTTGGTAATATTTCCTATAGGTAAATAGTGGTTTCAAAATATGATATGAGGTGCTTTACTTGTTCCCATCAAACGTGTCTGATAGAGCTTACGTTCTCTTAGGGGATAGAAAACTCACTAGGTTACTCATTATTCCCTTGGAGGAATTACAAAGACCTGCATTATTGCAACGGTCCACTGTCTGGAGGAGACTTTGAGTGCCCCAAATTATGTGCATAGGGCAAAGAACATTAAAAATAAGCCTGAGGTCTGTTTACTATCCCGTGTCTTCTCATATTATACCTTTTGGGTTGCTTGAAGCATTCCAATTCGTGTCGGCCCTTTCCCCTAGTAATTTGCTGAGGTTGGGTCGGCTTTGGATGAATTAACATAATTGCACCTATCTTATCCTCCTCGCTTCAGTAATTCGTTTCATTCAGTTGAAGTTGATAATTAGCTGTTTCCTCTACTGGTTTGTCTACCTGTAGTCTACAAACCTTATATTGTAGCCTGCAATGTTTTTCTTGTTTTAGCAAGCATGAGCTTCTATGTCACTGGGGTTCTTTGTGGAATAATGAGCTGTTTCCTCATGTAGTTGCGAGGAGATTGAACATTGCGAAGATGTTATGCAAGTAAATAGGCACATCTAGCTTGAACTATATTAAGATTTAAATTTTAGGGAAAAAGTCACAAAAAACTCCAACCTCTGCCCAGGGTGACACGTTTATCCTAAATCATTTTTGTGATATAAAAAATCCCAAACTTTGTTACTATGGCGCATTTACCCCAAACTTCTTTTTTGTGACACAAAAAACTCCAAATTTTTCTTTTTTGTGACACTAAATTTTTGGGGTAAATATATTACATAGATATAAGTTTCGGGTTTTGTAGTGTCGATTAAAAAAGTTCAGAATTTTTGGTGTCACAAAAAGATAAGTTTGGGTTAAATATTTCACACTATACAAGTTTGCAATAAATGTGTTATATGGATACAAGTTGGGGATTTTAATGTCACAAAAAAAAAATTTGGAGTAGCTGTATCATAGTTTTGATGATTTTGGTGGCTTTTACCCTAAGTTTGGAATATAATGCATATCTGCTATTCTTGGTTGGCATTTTATCATAAAACTTTGTGAATAATTTTTTAAAAGAACCATAAGTTTAATGTATTCTTTTCAACTGCACTACTGTCAAACAGCATTGTGTGTGCCTACAATTGTGATGTTTGATTTGAAGTCGATCTTCGTTTTATTTTCAAGTCGCTACTCATGATTGCATGAGAGGATGACAACTTGCGCTCTGTGTAGGTAAACCACAAGATGATGAAGTCCACTCTCCCCGAGGACCCTCATGGTGAAATTGATTTGACTTAAGGCTGGTGAGAAACTTACACGAATCCAATTGTGCTGACATTTGTTCTTAGAATGCAAGTTATCGGATACAGTAAGAGCATATAGTGATTTGTGTTAGCGTCGATTGATTAAACGCTTCTATTTTGTGGAGTTGTATGCTGCACGAGAGAAAACTGGTGTTGAGGAGGAGAGTTATTATCGGGAGGAGAGTTAAAGAAAGTTATTTTTTTTTTCTTATCTTAACTTATTTTCATGTTTGGATTTTAGATGACTCTCTTTATCTTAGGATCCTTTGCGCGGTTTTATCCTCATTTATCACCGCTTGTGACAGCAAATTGAGGAATTGCAAGAGATATGTGATTCTCTCGTTCAACATTGTTCTAACTTAAGGAGCAAGCTCCATTCGACTGTGGTTAGTGATGTTTCATAGTTACGAATAATGTTTAAGCTTTGTTCTTGTTTTCTCATTCCACTGGTCAACTGTTGCAGAAAGATCTGGAGCATATGAAAGAGGAACTTAAGAAATGCAAGTATGAGAGGGATTTCGGATCAAAACAGAGAAAATCAGGTAATTTATGAGGCCTTTAATATTGAGTGTCTTATATATATATATATATATATATATATATATATATATATATATATATATATATTTTGGTCGGAGAGTGTCTTATATTTAAAAAAGAGTATTTTCTTCATGATTTAATAGAAAATGCAGAGACTGCTCTGCTATATCATGAAATTTGTAGACACTCTCTCGGTGAAATAGAGGATTCATATGATGACGATGATGACGATTGGGTAGAGTCAGGAAAATTGGTGTAAAAAAATCCGACCCGAACTAAGTTCGGGTAATAAATGAAAGAATCGGCATGTGGATATCAAACGGATGAAAACACATCCAACTTTGGATTATGATTTTTAATGCCACATAGAATATTATATGCTACTGTCCTTAGCCATGCGGCTTTGAAAATTTCTTCTCTACTCGCTCACACTCATAAGGATTGTAGAGGGAAACTCTAAAAAAAAAAAGAACTGAAAATTATATTACTAGCACAAGAGAATATTTCAATAAATAAAAGATGGATTATAACGGAATTTGGAAAGTGATATTTACTTTTTTTTTTGGTTGAAAAAAGTGGCGTTTACTTAAAAAGCATCATTCTTTTTCACATAAGTGAAAGTTCAAGTGACGGATAAGGGCGTGTTTGGTAACGATTATGTTCCCGAGAACAGATTCTGATTTGAAATGATTCTTTTTTATTATGTTTCCGGGACCAATTTATAAGTATTTTAAGCCGTTTGATGACTTTCCGAAATTTCTGATTCTGGAATAGAATTGCATTTGGTACCGTGCTCATTAATTATGTTTCAAATCAATTTCTTTTAATTTTTGAATATTTTTTTTAATTTTTTCCTTTTTTTTTTTCATTTTTCTCCTATTCTTCTTCTTCTTTTAGCTGGTCACTGGACCGGTGACTGGCCATTGGCCAGACGAGGGCTGGCAACCTCATTGGAGTGTCACCAGCCCTCGGTGAGGCAGGCCCTTGTCGGTCGAGCCTCATTGACAGCTGGGCGAGGCTCGGCCTAGCTAGATCTGGCGAGGCACGCCTGGCCACCGGTGAGGCTCGGCCAGCCTCGCCTGGCCATCAGTGAGGCTCACCTAGCCCCGCCGAGGCTCGGCCTCACCAAATCTGGTGAGGTCGAGCCTCGC
Source organism: Eucalyptus camaldulensis (assembly GCA_019915185.1). NCBI lineage: Eukaryota > Viridiplantae > Streptophyta > Magnoliopsida > Myrtales > Myrtaceae > Eucalyptus > Eucalyptus camaldulensis. Next base: position 22,233,512 of record JAHSVA010000005.1, read on the forward strand.
CGGTGGCCAAGCAAGCCTTGCTGGGGTTGGGCTTCGTGAGATTTGGTGAGGTCGAGCCTTGCTAGTGGCCAGGTGAGCCTCGCCCAGCCACTGGAAAGGCTCGGCCTCGCCGATGGCTGGGCTTGCCTCCGGCGAGCTCACTGGATCTCGCCCTGGCTTGGCGAGCCTTCGGCAAGCTCGCCGGACTAGTTCCGGCTACCGGTGGGCGTACAACGGCGGATGGTGGCGGACGGTGGCGGCAGGATGAAGAAGAAGAAAAGAGAAGAATAAAAATAGTTGATTTTGATTCTTAGATTTGTTCCTAGAACAATAATCAACTTTTTTTTTTTGTTATTTTGTTATTTTTTTAATTTTTTATTCTTGATTTCGTTCCAAATCTAATTCTAGGAACAAAAAATAGAAATTTATTCTTGAAAACAAAAATTTTACCAAACGCGATTCTATTTCCAAATTGTTCATGGGAAAAAAAAATCATAATCAGGCACTATTGGGATGGTTACCAAACATGCACTAAGTGGTCAAGTGACGGAATTTGGGAGTATATATAAACGTTCCAAGATCAAAAGGTTTTTAGAAGATCACAAAGGAAATGATATGTTCATATTATGTTTTTTTTTTTTAAAGGAAACATAATCCCTTTTTAATATTTATCCCTCAACCACTGCCAAGAAACTGGACTCCATTTCTTTTCATTTTTATTTTCACCTTTTGATGGGTTTGGACTACTGACGTGGCAACAGGATACAATATCGTCCTTAAGGACTAACCTAATCGATGTCTCTTTCTGGCCGAAACCCTAATCAACGTCTACATTATTGAATTCCCGCGCCTAATATAGTTGTAATCCTCATGCAAAGATGGATCGCATGAACTCTTTGTTTAGTGGACCCAATCGATGCAGGACCACGTGGTACATGGATTGATTACAAGTGACCCCTAATCTAGTATTTCGACTAATGAATGTCAACTTTGTCTTTTTGATCTATACTGGCAATTCATGACACAATGCGCTTTGCACTATGCTAAATGATATATGTAAAAAAAGCATGTTCAAAAGGAGTTCAATTGTGTCCATATCCTAATAACAAGTTGTAAATGAAATCCACTCACACAGAGAGTCGCTTCATGCGATAGTTGATGCCCTTGTTCCACTAAACCCACTGTGACAAATTTTAAAAATATAGGACCACCAAAGCTATCTTTCCATTTACTTAGTCAACCCACGTATCCTAACTTTTTTTTATATACCATGAATAAAGAATGTCGATATGTTGTACTTTTTAGTAAATTCAGATATTTTTTTTCCTTTATATATTTATGTTGCTATGCTAAATTAAAGTGTTGGAGAAAATTTCTTTGAGTGTTTTGAAGCTCACAAAATGTTTCCATCAGTCTAGTTTAAAGACTTGCAGACTCTTCCATCAAAGTCTGAAGACTCCGGACTGCCAGACTCAAGACTCAAAGTCTATCATCATTGACAGATTCTAGACCGTCGAAGAAAGCTTATTCAGAACTGGATGTTTCATTAAGGATTTGACTTTATCGACTGGAGAAGATCTCTTGGCTGGATATAGCATTGCCAGAATCCATTATTCAAATCAAGATTGATTCAAGGATTATGGATCCGTTGATTGGCGAAGTATACTTGGAAGGTTCTACTTATGGAAACCTAGATCCCGATTGTATGAGCGAGTAGGATTGATAGACTATCGTCATGTTCCTTAAATAGCTCGAAGATCTTCCTAATTGATTCTATCCAACGGGTAGATTGGAAGAATTGTTTTGGTAAGTGCCAATGGTGTGATGGCATAAATGAGTATATAATAAATATGTTCTAGTTGTTCGAGTGTGTACTCGATAGAAAAATTCCAAAGTCTGAAGCTCCTTGTTCTTTGTCAATTAAATTGTTGAGCGAAATCTTGTATGCAAAAGAGAGTCTATATTTTTGAGAGACCTTAAGGAGGTATAGTAGAGTCTCTATACTATGGAATCAAGGAAGAGCTTTTCTGTAACAACTCTTTTGTTGATAGTGAAATCTAGCCGGTAGGCTGTCAGTGCGGAAGAGTGGACGTGGGCTTGGATTAAGCCAAACCACTATAATCTTTGTGTTCATATTCTCTTCTCTACGCTCTTTTACTTTGATTGTAACTCGTTTTGTTTAGAAAAGACGAATTTCCTTTTCATAATCTATTGTTGATTGGTGTTGCACATTTATCTCGTAAAATCGTTTTGTACACCTATTCACCCCTCTCTAGGTGCTCATACTAGCTTTCACAATTGGTATCAGAGCCTGTGTACTCACTTAAGTTGAAGTGTTTTACTTCAGAATTAAAGATTCATGGCTAGTATGTTGGCTCCAGGACTGGTTGAAGGGCAAAGTAATACCAAACTGCCTCATTTTGAAGGAAATGAATACAACATGTGGAAAAACAAGATGAATGCATTTCTAAGATCAAAGGATCCTCTGGAATGGGATGTAGTAGAAGACAAAGAAATCATTCCTAAAGCTGCATCTGTCTCAGAAAGAGAGAAAAGAAGCCGTTGAGTCTAGCGAAATGACTTAAGAAGAGATAACCAAGAGACAAGCTCTTGATGCAAAAGCAATTTATTCTTTATATTGTGCATTATCACATTCTGAATATAACATAATATCTTCTTGTGATACAACTAAAGAAGTTTGTTATAGATTACACAATGCGTTTGAAGGAACTGATCGAGTGAAAGAAACCAGAATCAACATTCTGCTCAGTCAATACGAATCATTCAAAATGAAATCAAGAGAATTTATCATTGACATGTTTAGTCGTTTTACAGAAATCGTGAATGGTCTTGAAAATCAAGGTTAACCAATTTCTGATCCCATGAAAGTAAACAAGCTACTGCGTGGACTCTCTAAGGATTGGAATCACATAAAGACCTCAATAAGGGAGACACAAAAGAATTATGCCACTTTCTGCTGATGAATTGGTTGAGACTCTTTAGTCTTATGAAGTGGAGCGAATCAATGAGGATGAAGATCCTAAAGGTAAGAAATTCATTATATTAAAATCTAATGATGATTTTGATGTCATAGATTTTGAAGACAATATGGATGATGAGGAGCTTGCTCTCATGATAAGAAGATTCAGAAAGCTAAACAGAAAGGGGAGAAGATTCAATCTAAAGAAACAAAGTTTTCAAAAGCAACAGACTTGAGGATGATGAATTCAATAGAGATGTAGTCTATTTTGAATGTAAGAAAAAGGGACACATTAGACCCAAATGTCCACTTCTGAGGAAAAAGAAAGGAAAAACTGAGAAATATCGAAAGGCACTCAAAGCAGAAACTTGGAGTGATACAGAATATGAAGAAAGTGATGATGATTATGCCAATATTTGTCTTATGGCACAATCAGACTCAGATTTAGACAGTGAAATTGAGGTAAGTAATTTGAAAATCCCTACTAAAGTCTCTAGATACATTGATGAATTGTGTCTTAGTCTCAAAACTTCTCTTAAAAGGATTTCCGAACTCAAAAGAGAAAATTTTGCACTAAAGCAACAGGAAAATGTTTGGAAAGAAAAGGTCAAAAGTCTAGACAAAAGTGTTGCTACTTTGAAAGAAAATGCAGACAATCTTTCAAAAGAAAATGTATTATTGAAAAATGACATCTCAAATATTTCTAAAAGATTTTTTATAGGATCTGAAAAACTTAAAAAAATTCTTTTAGCACAAAGACTTTACTTCAACAAATTGGGCTTAGGAATGACTGCTGAAACCATTCCTCTAATTGATTTTCCTAAAGTAAGGGAAAGAATTAAGTAAAGACCTACAAGAAATGCTTACAAAAATCATTTCCAAAAAGTTTTTGTAAACCAGTAGGTCGCAGTGCTCTTAGGTGTTTCAAGTGCAATAACTCAGATCATTTTGAGAAAGAATATCCTATGGTTTGGAAACCTGTTAAGAAGGTATGGACAAAGACCGTATATTACACTAACACCAATGGACCCAAGAAAATATGGATACCAAAGAAAGCTTGAGTCTCTTTTCTAAATGCAAGTCACTATCAAGGAAAATATTAAATGGTACCTGGATAGTGGATGCTCAAGGCATATGACAAGATATTCAAATTGTTTCATAAAGTTTGTTCAAGTTAATGGTGGAAAAGTTTCATTTGGAGGAAACATCAAAGGAAGAATTGTGGGATACGGAACTGTAAAGATTGGAAGCCTCACGATCAATAATGTTTCCTTAGTGGAAGGACTCAACTACAATTTGCTTAGTATCAGTCAGCTGTGCAACATCGGTTTCAAAATCAATTTTCAAGAGGGAATATGTTCAGGAACCAGTAAAGACTCCTCTCAGTCTTTCACGGGTTGAAGACATGGAAATATCTATCTCTTGGATGTCAAATAAGATGAAACCCAATGTCTAATCTCAATTCAAGAAGAAGCAAACTTATGGCACAGAAAACTTGGGCACATCAACATGAAGCAAATAGCCAAAATTTCAGCAAAGAAGCTTGTTCGTGAACTACCAATTTGTCATACCAAAAGTCTGATCTATGTACACCATATGTGTTGGGAAAACAGGTAAGAAACTCATTCAAACCAATAAATCAAGTTTTCACTAATCGTGTACTACAGCTCTTGCATATGGATCTCTTTGGACCAACCAAAACTCAAAGCATTGGAGATAAGAAATACTGTTTAGTGATTGTGGATAATTATTCACGATTCACTTGGATATATTTCCTAGCAAGTAAGTTTGAAACTTTTCTTATTTTACAAAGTTTGCTAAAAAGGTCCAAAATGAGAAAGGGTATGTTATTTCGAGTATATGAACAGACCATGGAGGTGAATTTGAAAATCAAGACTTCACAAAATTTTATGATGAATATGGTTTTCAGCATGTGTTCTCTTCTCCATATACTTCATAGCAAAATGGAGTCGTGGAAAGAAAGAATAGACCACTTCAAGAAATGACTAGAACTCTTTTAATTGAAGGTAACATTTATTCACATTTTTGGGCTTAAGTAGTTTCTATAGCATGTTATATTATTAATAGAGTCTTTCTAAGACCTATTTTGGAGAAAATTCCCTACGAGTTATTCAAAGGAAAGAAGCCAATTGTTTCGTATTTTCATGTGTCTGGATGCAAATGTTTTATATTAAAAAATGCAAATGATCAAGTTGGTAAGTTTGAAGAAAAATCAGACGAAGGCATATTCCTTGGATATTCTATCACAAGCAAAGCTTACAGAGTTTACAACAAGAAGACTCAATCTATGGAGGAATCAATGAACGTCAAATTTCAAGACTTTATGCAAAACCAATTGATTTAGACTCAACCTGAAGAATCTGAATATGCTCTTGACTCTACAAAGTCTAAATCTTCAGAAGCAGCTAAGACTTCAGAAGACCAGCAATAAATGATCATCGAAGATTCAAATAAGGAAAATGATCAACAGTCTAACAAATTAACTAGCAATTGGAAACATAAGTCTAGTCATCACAAAGATCTCATTATTGGCGATATTAATGAAGGAATTCGCACAAGATCCAAAATGCGCGAAGAGTCTAGTGCTGTGGCTCTTATTTCTGAAATAGAACCCAAAAGCATAGAAGAAACTTTAACTGATGAAAGCTGGATTGAAGCTATGCAAGAAGAACTCAGGTAATTCAGCATTAATGATGTCTGGGAATTGACTTCTAAACCGAAAGGTAAGTCTATCATTAGAGCTAAATGGGTTTTCAGGAACAAGATGAACCAGAAAGGAAAGGTCATAAGAAACAAAGTAAGACTCGTGGCCAAGGGATATACGCAAGAAGAAGGGATAGACTATGATGAGACTTACGCACCAGTAGCAAGGTTAGAAGCAATTAGTTGATTACTTGCTTGTGCTTGTCATAAGAATTTCAGGTTATTCCAAATGGACATCAAAAGTGCTTTCCTAAATGGATTTATCAAAGAGGAAGTCTATGTGGAACAACCACCCGATTTTGAAGATCCAAGAAAACCAGACTCTGTATTCAGACTGAAAAAGGCTTTATATGGTTTAAAGCAAGCACCTCGAGCTTAGTACGACAGACTAAGTAAGTTCTTAATTCAAAATGGTTTTATTAAAGGTAAAGTAAATGCTATATTGTTTATCAAAAGAGAAAGCAAAAGTTTTCTACTTGTTCAAATTTATGTTGATGATATTATTTTTGGATATTCTAATGAAAGTTTGTGCAATAAATTTTCTAAGTCTATGTAGGATGAGTTTGAAATGAGCATGATGGGTGAGCTAACATTCTTTCTTGGGCTTCAAGTGAAACAACAGAAGGAAGGAATCTTTATCCATCAAGAAAAATATGCTAAAGAACTTGTCAAAAAATTCGGACTAGAAAATTGCAAAAAGACTGATATACAAATGCCAAGTTCTTTAAAGATTGACAAAGATGAAGAATGGAAAAAAGTTGATCAGAAGCTATACAGGAGTATCATTGGTTCACTTCTTTATCTAATTGCTTCTAGACCTGACATATTATTTAGTGTTTGTATGTGTGCCAGATTTCAATCAGGCCCTAAAGAATCTCATTAAGTGCTGTAAAGTGTATTATCAAATATATTGCCTCAACTTCAAATTTGGGTCTCTGGTATCCTAAAGAATGAGACTTTACTCTTCTTGGATACTCAGACACAGACCTAGCCGGATTTAGAGTTGATTGAGAGAGTACCTCGGGCACCTGTCAACTACTTGGAAGCAGGATGGTATCCTGGTTTTTAAGAAAGCAAAGTACAGTAGCTCTTTCTACAGCAGAAGTAGAGTATGTAGCCCTTAGAAGTTGTTGTTCACAAATTTTGTGGATAAAACAACAGTTAAGAGACTTTGGAATTGAAGATTCATGCACTCAAATCAAATGTGACAACACCAGCGCAATTAATCTCACCAAAAATCCGATTTTTCACTCAAGAGCAAAACATATAGAGATTCGACATCATTTCGTTAGAGATCATGCTCAAAGTGGAGAAGTTTCAATTCAGTTTATCGACTCAAAGAATCAACTGTCGGATATATTTACATAGCCTTTGGAGAAAAATCAATTTGAAGTTATTCATTCTAGTCTCAATATCTTAAAGTTTGAAGATGTTCTGACTCAGGACTGAAAGTCTAAAGTCTCTCAGACTTAGACAATCAAGTCTCTACGACTGTAAGTTATTTCTATCTTAGAAATTTATTTCTCGGATCAAATCTTGAAAAGGTACAATCTACTATCCGAAATTGATTGGTGTTATTTTCCCAATTTTTTCGTGATTAATGCAATCATTTTTTTTTAGAAAAAGAAGTTATTTAAAATGACAGTTACCTAATTTTTTGAAAAATAGAGTTATTTTTCAAAAAGGCATATTTATATTTCCTTTTTACGACGTTCTGTATGCCTCGCTTCGACTGCCTTATATTCTATCAATTCTTCTTCGTTGTACTCACAAAAACCCTAAGAGGGCACATATCTTCCATTTCTGTCTTCTTCTCTTATTTAATCCTCGAAAAGTTTTCATCTTTCTTGGGAAACAAGCTTGGAATCTCTCAAAGACTGTGAAAGATGTCGTCTCAAAGAAAGTCTTCGAGGATCGCGAAAAAGGGACTGCAGCAAATGCGTGAGGGGCCTACGCACTTTGATCTCATCGAGGAAGAAGAATTTCCTAGACAGCAGCAGAGCCCACAACATTCTCAGCAGCGTCCATCTCTTCCATCTAGACCTCAGGATGTTGAACATCAAGAAGAGGAAGAAATTATCGAAGACGCAGAACCTGTAAGAATCCTTAAGCCCGCTTTTACCTATAAACTTTATCGTGCTTTGAAGAAAGGTGGTACTCCATTGAACTACATTGATGAATTTCTGAAAGACAAAGGATATAGAAATGAAACTTTCTTTTTATGCACAATGGAATGATTGGGAATTGCCCTTACTGGGTTGGCGGAAGAGGCATTGGCAAATATCCTAAGCGATCCACGTGTTAGAGGGCTAAGTCAACCAGATGGGAATGACGATGATATGATGTACAATCAATTTAAACCTAGAATGAGTGTTACAGTAAAAAGCCGAAGCAAAAGGATGGATTTATTTCGATCGAAGGAACACAAGCAACTGTACTCTAAGTTGCTGAAGCGTGGGGTGATAAACCCTAGAAGTGTCCATTTGTGGGAAAAATTCAGTCTTCAACTCGAATAGTTTTATTTTGAAACTACAGAAGCTTATGTTGAACTTATTGCTTATTTCTATTCAAATCTCAGTTTCTTGGATGCGAATAGGTTCTCTTTTAGTGTTCGAGATCAGGACTATATGGTTAACATGAATACATTGGCTGATGTGATTGGGGTTGAAAGAGGAAGATATCAACCTATTAGTGTGTCTATTGCTCGTGCAACGTTGGAACTTGTTCAGGATAGAAGAACGGAAGGAAAGATTTCCTATTTGAGGATGAATGCGACCAACATCTTGCTTCACAAGATTGTGATTAATTGCCTTAGACCAAAATCTACTTCAAAGACCGACATTTCAAACTCGGAGGCAAAGCTGATGTATGCCATCAATGCTGGGAAAAAGTTCTCTCTTCCACACACTATTATGTTCCACATGTACAGAGAGCAGTGGTGAAGGACGAGGGTCAACTTCCTTGTCCAGCTCTTGTGACTAAGTTATTCAGATATTTGAACGTTCAGCCTCCCCAGATTTTCTGTGTTTGAACATGCGATCAAATGGTGGTGGGACTGAAAATGATCTCTAAAATGCGTCTGAAGGAACTCAACAAGGCGTTGGAACAATTCAAGGAGAAAACCCCTGTCAAGACTCATCAAATCTCTTCGATTGCAAAGAGGAAAGGGAAGGAGCCCATGGTTGCTCCATTCAATAAAAGAAGAGCTCTCATCATTGAGGATGAAGAGGATGAGGATGATATTATCATTTCCGCAATGGCATTAAAGAACTTGAGCCGTTCTGTTCTAGAATTGACGGAGAGACAGGAAAAAGACACGGATGAGACAGAATAGAGGACTGGAGAGAAAGAAGTTTTGGAGAAAGAAGAAGCAGAGGAGAGAGAAGAAGAGGAAAGAATTGAGGAAGAAGAAGCAGAGGAGAGAGAAGTAGAGGAAAGAATTGAGGAAGAAGAAGAAGAGGAGAGAGGAGATCAAGCGGAAGCAGAGCATGAGGAACACTTTTCTCCACCTGAAGGCATGGAAACAGGGGAGATCCTGAGAAAAAAGGAATATCCTCATTCCCTGTCACCGGTGAAGGAATAAGTCGTTCTCCAGTAGATCTAGAGGACATCTATGCCTCTCAATTTCCTGAGGAGGGACATGAAGTTTCATTGCCCAATTTGCATGACCATGCTGATCTGCCATCATCTGCCTATACTTCGTCTGATTGTGTAGAAGCCAGTACTCAAACTGATAATTCAACAGATTTTTGCAGAATTCTTGATGTTCTTTTGGAGATGCGGGGTCAAATATATGCTCTGGGATGCGAAGTACAGAACTTGCAGAATGCAGGACAAACCTCTTCAGTTTCTTTGCATGATCAAATCCATGCCATTGCTCCTCAAGTTCAAGTAAATGCTAAGGGTGAAGATGTGGCGCAATTGAAGGAGGATTTGAAAAAGCTAGAAGGGATTATCCAGTCAATGGGAGATTTTCAGCTTGTTCGTGTTCCCAAGCAATCTTAATTCCATTCTCTTTTCATTTCTACCTCTTTAATGATGACAAAAAGCGGGAGAGATGTGGTGCAAATTTGATTTTGAACTTTGAACTACTTTTGTGTCGATTATGTTTGATTGACTTGACTTTTGTGTTTGGCTATTCGGGTTTGAACTGGATTTGGATTTGACTATTTGAACATTTGTTTATCTTAAGTACTACTGATATCTCATGGCTTTGTTCATTTACAAGATTAACCTATTTTCTGTGGATGCAGATTCTAGTGTATTTTTACTAAGCTATTTATCTTTGTGAGATATCCATATTTGCTTGAGTAATGTTTTGCAGGACAAAGTTATCCAAATTAACAGGAAAGTTTTGTCATCATAAAAAATAAGGAGATTGTTGGAGAAAACTTCATTAAGTGTTTTGAAACTGACAAAACGTTTCCATCAGTCTAGTTTGAAAACTTGCAGACTCTTTCATCAAAGTCTGAAGACTTTGGATTGCCAGACTCAAGACTCAAAGTCTATCCTCATTGACAGATTCTAGACCATCGAAAAAAGCTTATCCAGAACTAGATGATTCATTAAGGATTTGACTTTATCAACTGGAGAAGATCTCTTGGCTAGATATAGCATTGCTAGAATCCATTATTCAAATCAAGATTGATTCAGGGATTATGGATTCGTTGATTGGCGAAGTATACTTGGAAGTAACTACTTATGGAAGCCTAGATCTTGATTGTATGGGCAAGCAGGATTGATGGGCTATCGTCACGTTCCTTAAATAGCTCGAAGATCTTCTTAATTGATTCTGTCCAACGGGTAGATTGGAAGAATTGCTTTGGTAAGTGCCAACGAGTGTGATGGTATAAAGGAGTATATAAGGAAGACGTTCCAGTTCGAGTGTGTGCGCGATAGAAGAATTCCAAAGTCTGAAGCTCCTTGTTCTTTGTTAATTAAATTGTTGAGCAAAATCTTGTACGCAAAAGAGAGTCTATATCTTTGAGAGACCTTGAGGAAGTGTAGTAGAGTCTCTACATTGTGGAATCAAGGAAGAGCTTTTCTGTAACAACTCTTTTGTTGATAGTGAAATCCAGTCGGTGGGTTGTTAGTGTGGAAGAGTGAACGTAGGCTTAGATTAAGCCGAACCACTATAATCTATGTGTTCATATTCTTTTCTCTACGCTCTTTTACTTTGATCATAACTTGTTTTGTTTACAAAAGACGAATTTCCTTTTCATAATCTATTGTTGATTAGTGCTGCACACTTATCTCATAAAATTGTTTTTTACACCTATTCACCCCCCTCTAAGTGCTCATACTATTTTTCACATAAAGGAGTAATTTGTGTGAAACCATGGAATCGTGCGTCCTTGTTTATTATTTAGTTGTCCGGAAGGTTGCCAATATGTGAAGTATACTGTAAATGCTGCATTTGCTACTAATTTTACACACATGGAAGTATAAAAGTTTCTATGTAATGGTAATAACATGAAATAAGATAACCACATTGATTAGTAGCTTTTCAAAAAGTATGTACACCACAAAATAGTAATTTTTCAACACTGCTAGTAAAGGAGAATAATCTCAGTCGGAATCATTAACTCGAGTGACTTTTTGCATTCTAAAGCGTGAGTTTGCAAGTACCCGAAATAAATGAGTTTTTTAAACATTGATTAATGACCACCATGAGTTAAGTATCTACCAATTAGCATCGAAAATTTTTCTCAACATTTTGAATTCCTTTAATTATGTGTCATTAGCAAAAGTTGCTACAGAGTGTCATTTGACAAAATGTCATGGAATTTTTTTACAATCGTATTTGCACGACACGAGGAATAGTTTGCTTGAAAAAATTAGGGATTGACAATGGGTGTTAGAGAGAGAGAGAGAGAGAGAGAGAGAGAGAGAGAGAGAGAGAGAGAGAGAGAGATGGTATTGAGGAGTACCAAAAAGAAAATAACAAAAACAACACGTAGGAGTGAATGGTTTAAGAGTGCGTGATTTGCACTTTGGAACTAGGAATCACCCATTAAGGACTGGTTTTGGAAAAATGGAACCAAGAACCGCTCGTTAGTTCTATGGACCACTCGGAAATCAGAGTTTAGTTCTTGGGCAGGTCCATGAAACTAGTCGAAATGTCTTCACTTTCGATAAAGCATCAGATTTGAGAATGAGCAATGAGGTTAAAGGCCACAGGTGACTGAGAGTGAGAGTAACGGAGGGAGCAACAAGGCCAAAGACAAATTAGAGTGAGATTGGGGTGGGGATCGACGAGGTTAGAGACCACTAATAGTGAGAGTAAGAAAGGGAGGCAAGGTCATGAGTTAAGTGAGGTGAGGGATGAAGAAGAAATTAGAGTTTTGTCTGAAAAGTTAAAAATTAAAATTAAATAATAAATTATGCATATCTATTAGTTCAGGCCACGTGGGTGATTCCACACTTAGACTTGAGAATCAAATTGTTACTCATTATTCCAATACCGCCAATTCTAGGCTAGTTTGATTCGATTTTGGGCGATCTTGTTAGTTCTGGATTCTTTTGCACATCCCTTACAAGGCGTATATTGAAAGTGTTAGTATGAATACCTAGAGGGTGGTGAATAATTTTAAAGAAAATTTTTCGCAAAGAACAGTGGAAGTATTTTGCTTTGAATCTGAGTTTGAAAAATAACAGACTTTTAAAACTGAGTCTGAAGAGTAACAGACTTTGAGTGAGATCAGACTTTAGCAGTTAAATCGAACTATGAAAAAATTAAAGAAGTTTAGGAAAGAGAATAAGAACACAAGGTTTATAATGGTTCGGCTTAGATCAAGCCTACATCCACTCTTCTATGTTAACAGCCTCCTTGGCTGGATTCCACTATGCAATCAATAAGAGATTACAATTTTAAGTGCAAACACTTAGTAGTAGATCACATTATCTCACTAAGTCACTCTTTTGGTATTTCTTTCATGATCACAAACGTTTAACTCACTAAAGACAAGTGTATGAACAAAGGTTGCTCAGACTTTGAAATTATAAATTCTATGCTCCATCTCTTACTTGCTCATCGGTCCTTGATCTCTTTAAATACTCATCCACTTTCAAACTAGCCGTTGGACAATATCTTAGAGAATCATCTTCCAAACTACCAATTAGACAGATCTGCATCTAGAAGAAGTAGAATCCCAAATTGATTTTGGTCGCCCATACAAACATAATTTTGGTTTCCATAAGTAGAGCTTCTTCGTATAGAAAGTTCTTATCTTTAATATCCAATTGTCAATCAATTAGATTGAATCAATCAAATCTATTTTGATATAGAATCCAAACCAGATCACTAACCGTTATATGATTAGGACTTGTGTTATGATCTATCTCGTTCTGGATATAAATCTGAGAGTAATAGACTTTACAATCTGAGTATGAGTGCAATAGACTTGACAATCTAGGTCTGAATATATTTTACTTCTGAACAGATTTAACTTTAAGATCTGAATACAATATGAATAAGTTCAATTTTAGCATAGAATTTGTCTTTTAGTTCTTCATTCACATTTAGTCTGGAAGTTGTCAGAGTTGGCAGACTTCTGATATAGAACATACTTCGACACTAAAGTCTAGCAATTTTCAAACTTTGATACAGAAGTCTGGAAATCTTCATAATAGATTTTGGACAATATCATTTACATATTTTACCATCTCCATAGTCTGTTACTCATCCATTAAATATGTTAGTAGCATTTGATTTATTTTGTTATCTTCAAAACATCATAATGGATTTTTCTAACATATATAACCATGAGCAATGAAAGAATAGGGAGAAACTTTTGTGAGGAAACCCAAGGAAGAAGCTTGTATGACAAGCCAACACAAAATTATGCGTCAAAGCAGAAAAGACAGCTTTGGATTATTTTTATTATTTTTTTTTCACTTTTACAACGCACACATATATATCTTTGACACATACATTCAAATATAACTTTTTCGTAATTTTCAAAAGTCGTACAATATTTTATAAGTGCCTTTTGGTTTTGAAACTTTAAAAGGGGCAATGACTATAGAACTCTAAAATGAAAAAGATTACACATAACCAAATAGCAAGTGGGTGCGACCAAGTACCAATGATCACAAATAACAAGATAGCTATTGCCTAAATCATCAACCGTTAATGCAGCCAAGTAATGGGGTTATCCACAAACATATGTAGGCAAAAAGTAAATCCAAGGGAATATTACTTCTTACCTTCCTTATCCATCTTCAACGATCGGAAGTTCTCTAACCTCTGAGCATCAAAGATAAGCTCAAGAACATATCAATCGCATCTTTGATGAACTCAAAACATAGGTATCTCCAATAGAAATTAAACACTGGAATCGAGAGAAGGTAAAATATGTCTGCATTCAACTAGGCGGGCATCACATCACATGACTTAACAGTACCCAAAGTTTTCTACAATAAAGAAGTCACCACCAAAAATAAATAAATAAATAAATAAATAAATAAATAGGTGTTGATATTCGCTGTTTGCAAGTTGACAAAGCTTGTTGTAAGTAAAAGTGTCAGGCAAAGAAGAAAAAAGTCGTTCAAAACAAATAATGAAACTCACATCAAGGTCTACAAAGACATGCGATGCAGCATAAATGATTTACATGTTTTGGCACAGACATCAGTGACTCATGAGCAGAATTTGCATGTACAAGTCCTCAGCCAGTTAAGCGTTCAGCCTACTAATCATTGGGAAGCAATAAGGGTGCTCCAGAAATTTAGGGATATGCCCCAACAACTAAGTATCAACTGAACGATTTTCATTTCAATCAAAATGCAACCTAATGTTGCCCAAAAACGGATTTGCACAGAACGTTTTCATTCTAAATGGACACCTACCTAACTCACTCACATTCGCAATGATCCCACAGCTAAACATGAATCAACCTACTAAGTTCTTAGATTCATCTCGGTTAGCCCTCATTTTAGCCATTCTCGCACATATGGATCTAGAGCTCTACCAATTGTTCAAACTTCATCTCTCAACGGAGATCTTGATGAAGAGATCTCTTTTGACCAATACCTATCGGCTTCGTGGCTTTGATGGATAGGAGCAAGAGGTATGCAAGTCGAGGGGAGAAATCTATGGCTTGGGTAGCTCGGATTTGAATGAGGAGCCACGACAGCCACTACAGGGTGATTTGCCGCGCTGGTTCCTCTTCACGTAGCCGGCTAATTAAGGTCGTGCCCTGAATTATAATATATAATGATTTAAAAAATGAAACAATTTATAGGAAAATGTTTTCTGGATTTTTTGACGTTTGTTTCATGAAAAATGAACAGGTCCTGGAAGACATTTTTCATCAATGGAAAAAAATTCTTCTAAAGTAGAGGAAAATGTTTTCCCCTTTTTATGTAGTGGAAAACATTTTCCATCCCCTTTCTTTCACTTCTAAACCTAGCACTTTTTTCACCAAGCACTTTTTCTTTTTATTTGTATTTTTAAAAAATTCAAAAATTTAATTATTTTAATTTTGTTTTGTTTTGTTTTATTTTCCTTCTTCTTCTATTTGTTGCTGGCCACAGCGATGACCGACAATTGGCCTATGGCAAGGCTCTGCCTCACCTTGCTCAAGGCCATTAAACGAGCTAGGGCCTAGCCAAAGCAACGATCTGGGTGGGGCTCGAGCCTCACCCGAGATTGCTAGTCCAACATCCTCGAGTAGGCTCGGGCCTTGCCAGATTTGATGAGTTGGGCCCAGTTCGTTGGATCTAGTGAGTTTGGAGCTTACTGGCCTTGGGTAAGCTTAGCCTCATTGAATTAGGCAAGGTGGAGTCTTAGCACAAGCCGACGAGGCTCCAGCTTACCCATGGCTAACTGTCGACCAACCATGGCAATCGGCCAAGGAAGAAAAAAGAAAAAGAAAAAGAAAATCAAGGTAAAAATTAATTTAAATTTGATTTTAAAAAGTAACAAAATCTAAAAAATATTGAAAATGAATGCATGAAGAAAAAGTTTTTTCTTACCGAATGATGAGATATATTTTTCACTTTATTTTTAGATTTCAATCAAACACCGAAGAACATTGTCATTTTTCTAAAAAATATTTTATGGAAATGTCATATTTTTCGAAAAACGAAAGAGCCTAAATTAGTTGCTTTCCTCAAGCACTTGCGGCGCATGACCAACACCGGGTGGAGATAGCCTAGCCGCATCACCAATGCAATGTATTCATGCGACCATTATCATTGCCTTAATGATGCAGCTAATCATCATGATCGCTAGAAAGAATTCTTCACTATTAATGCACCCCCATCGGAGTGATATCACATGCATTTATTGAGGACGTGCTTCTTTTGACTTTGGGCTTTTGTTTGTTTTTGCAGAAAATAAATAATTTTAAAAATATTCTAAAAAAATAATTACTTACATCACTCGACATAATTAGTTAAAAAATATTTTTAGTATCAACACCAATTTAAGTTTAAACATTGCCGTGAATGATGAAATGGTTTTTGTTCATTCATTTGGTAAGCAATATAACTGATAATTTTTGGAAAAATAATGTTTTACCAATAATCCATTTATTTTACGCGAAATAAACGCACGCTCATAATAAAAATGTATAAATGAAATGGTCCGTCAATAGGAAAAGAGAATTATTTTTGAATTTCTGATATTATGGAAAAATGAAATGGTATGATTCTGCAAAACTTCGAACGTTAGTATTCACACCTTGCATATCCTCGAGCCCTTCTATGGGCGACCATTCTCCAATCGGATCAAGAATGTGGAGTTAGTCTAGCGTGAAAAAGACTTAGGATATACAGGCTAACCATTATACCAGCAAAAAGAAAATCAAATCCGGAACATCGATATGATAGTAGATATTTCAGATTTTTAGTGTTGAAATTGATCACTTCGCTTTTCTACGTGTAAAGGAGGACAAAAGGGATGCTACTGACGTATACGCAATAGAGGTTGAAAAGCAAATTGGGTTATTATTATTTATTTATTTTTATAAATTTTACTTTGTCCTTTTGCATTCTCAAAATTTCTAATCAATTTACTCTAATACCAAATCTGATCAAATCCAGCTGATATGGTCTTTGAAGTGTGAAATTCATAAAATTTTTCAGACATTGACATTCATGTGGTGTCCACATCGGCTAAATTTTATCTACATCATATGCCAATATTATCCCTATGGCTAAATTCATGTAAGAGTTCACATTGGTTAAATTTTATACAAATCATAGTCTTGCGTTTGCGTTGTAGGACGGTCATGTTAGTTGATGGATAATTCACTGGTTTGGTAAGCGAGGCACTTGATTAGAAAAATTGTGAAAAAAGTAATTAGATAAATTAAAGGTACAGTAACTTGATTAGGAAATGGCGTGAACATAAATACAAAAAGTAGAATTTGTTCTTTTATTTATTTTGGGAACAACCATGAAAGAATAATTGCCCTTGCCTAGGCAAGAGTCGGGTACAAGAACCTGTTATTGATGATAAAAAGAGATTATATGTGTAAATTTTAGTAGAAATGACATTGCAAATACCTAAATTTTTACTCATTCACAATTTGATACCCAAGCTCTTTTTACTCAGCTGAGTAGCTCACTGTTTCAAATTTGGCTCAATGTGAGGTCTCCATTAAAACTGGGGACATAAAATATCTAGCCACTACCTATATATGTTGGTGCCTGATTTAACCTTTTAAGATAATGTATGCTAGCAGAACCATATTGCATAGCTAACATCATCCATGTTTATATTCTATCTTATCCTAAACATTCAAATGGAGATAGGATTTTTCTTAGGTAAGTGAGCCACGTCAGCAATTATATTTAATTTTTGACAAGTATGCGAACCATGTCAGCAAAATCACATGACATGATAATTTTTTTAAGGGAGACCTCACATTAAGCCAAATTTGAACAGTTGAGATATTAGATTGAAAATCCGTAAATTAAGAGCTAGCTCATTCTTCCCCCCCATTAGAAGAGGATGAATTTGCTTTTCGTGAGTTCGCAATCCATTTTAGATATCTGATTATTTTCTATTTTTAGACAAGATTAATGAATAGGATTATGAAGTATAGGTGCTTCCTTGAAACAGCATAGTCTGGGGCGGAGTCTTGTCTTGTCATGACTCGCGAGCGCTGAGTAAACTTCAAGATTGTCTGTTCTCATTCCCCCTATGTTCTTCAACCGTTCCCCACGGGACCTTTCTCTTCCTCCTGTCTTTCTGTTTTTTCTTCTCGTGATTCTTTCACCTTCTCTTGTTCTTTATAAGTTCTTCAACCTCCATTCGCCATCAAATAATAACACATGCACCATAAACTATTTCTACAAGATTCCATCGTGCAATGTCCATGCATTCTGAAAGTCGAAACAGTCGAAGCCCTTGTGATTCGCCTTTTAATTTAGCATGATGTTTGTTAGTGGTTGACTATTACGATTGATGATTAGGGATGTACTCATTGGTACGTTCAGTAATATACCAAACAAGGTGTAGGATATGGAAAAATTTATCCTATACTTTATTCTTGGCAGAGCGTGAATAAGTTCTACTCTGCGATGGGCGGTCATGTTATCCTTGTCGATTTGTTCACTAATCCCATTTCCTAAACTAAGTGCATGGAGCAATGCTATCGAGCAAAACTTGTTACATTGATCGGATCAACTGTTTCTCCTGCTCCTCCCAGTTAAAGGAATAGCATAGTCATTTAGGAATAGATCGAGGTAGGGATCACGACAGCTTGGGTTGCGAGACCGTGAAACTATAAATTAAATTGTGGCCTTTATACCGAACGAATCCTTGCACGCCACTCTCTACGTATGCTTCCTATCCAATTCCATCCGTGGAGTTTGACCGAACTTAGCAGCAGTAACACAAATTCTTATCCATAACTCTGCTTCTCCATGTAAATTGGGAAAGAAGTGAAAGAAGCTTCTTTGGATGTAAGGATGACTATTTGTTAGGCAGGTTCAGAATCATCCTATGTTAGATAGAGATTTTGGGTAATTGCATCAGATTGGAAAAGCAAAAATTTTGAAATTAATCAGAATTAACTCCCTCATATTCTCTCCTCCCTCCTCCTTCTACGTCCCCTTCTTCTTCCACCTATCGAATCTGTCCTATGCCCCTCCAATTTGATTCCTTCTCTTGTGATTTTCTGTGTTCACACAAGCAACAACACAAACTGCCCGGTAGGAGGACAAGAACAAGAAAGTAAGCAGCATGCTGATCAGAAATTTTCAGGGCTGTCATCCAACTGCTTTTCATCTTCTATGTCTACCTCCAAGATTTCCTAGCGACAGAACAACAACTGAGCATCACCGAATGTTAAGTGAACAATTCTCTATCTTGAAGAGATTGTTTCTAGAGAAAATAGAACCAATGCATATATATCAGTCAGTTTTGAGAAGTGAAACCTCAGTAAAGGGACTTACCGGGATCCTCTGCTTCAAATAGTTCCCTACTCTGGCGAGGACCATGGATCGTTCGTGCCAAAACCGGCCTTTAAGACTTATCTTCACAAAGGGTCCATCCAGTTCCGCAAGCTCAATTTGTCCTGCAGTACAATTATTTGTCATGAAGGGTTGAAAGAGAAAAGGCCTTTTTAACTGCAGGTTTGATATCACCTGTTATGCCTACTGAAGTGTCGAAAATTTGAGCCAACTGCAAACGAACAAAGAAAGAGAGACCATGCACCCATCAGATTTAATTTTCTAAGCAATTCCACACAACCAATCTATTTAAGGTTTGAAAAAGAATTAATCAGCAGCTTTATCAAGTCTGTCTAGAGAAAGTACAATTCAAAGGACTAGACACGAGCAGCGTAGGCTGTTCAACAAAACTAAACGATTACTGAATCAGGAACTGGAGATATTTCCAAGGAGCAAAGCAGTCTCACCAACTGTTAAATGGCAAATACCCAAAATGAAGTGCATCTCACAATGACTTCAAACAATCACCAATTCAAACAATGCAAAGGAATACCGAGTTCAACCTACTTCGCAGTCCGAACAAACGGACTTAGTTTCTCTTTCAACAAAATGCATGTTGCGAACCCACAATGCTGATGTAAAGACAATGAGCAATGCCGGAGATACTAAACTAAAAATGAACCAACAAGATCAAATCGAGAGTCTGAACAAGCTAGCCATGAAACAGATTCCATCATCAAATTCCACCAAGAAAGACGACCCGAGATTACTTGCCTCCACCCGAGCGTCGGCTAGAACCAGCCGGATGTTCTCTTCCGTAAGATCAAGCGGCGGCGACGGAACTCCTGCAGCCGCCGCCGCCGGAACCAGCCGGAGACGCCGCGGCGGCAACGACCTTGCGCTGCTCCCGAGTCTCAGTTTCGGGGGCCGTATCGA
Organism: Eucalyptus camaldulensis; assembly: GCA_019915185.1. Lineage (NCBI taxonomy): Eukaryota > Viridiplantae > Streptophyta > Magnoliopsida > Myrtales > Myrtaceae > Eucalyptus > Eucalyptus camaldulensis. Next base: position 22,253,538 of record JAHSVA010000005.1, read on the forward strand.
CGAACGGCCGTAGCTCCGTGCAGTTCGCGGAGTGAGCGAAGCGCTGGAGGATGCACGCCGACGAGCAGAGGAAAGCGGAAATGGCGTCGATAAGGGACACCGATGAGGATGACCGACTTCCACCACCACCATCATCTCTTCCTCTGCGGTCACCTTATGCTTCGTCGTCTTCTCGGAGCCACTTCGGCCTTTGCCCGACCGAACCAGCAAAGGAAATGCGATAAGGCCGACGCCTGTCCTCGACCACTCATAAACCACCTTCTCCTTTTCCCATATAAAAATTAGGGAAAAAACCATCAAAATAATCTTTTTTACTATGAAAAATCTTAAATTACTATATCTATGACAAATTCATCCCAATTGACTTAAAAAATTCCGAACTGCTACTCTCCGACTTCTAAAAACCCAAAATTAATATATTTATGAAAAATATATCATATGTTAAATTGGATTAACACCACAAAAATAGTACAATTGAGACAAATAGATAATAAAATCTTAAACTGATACACTAGATAACTGTCATGTGTTATCTAACCCATTAGTTCAATAATAAAATTTAACAAAAACTAATAGAAAGTAAATTTATTATAATTATACAAATTTGGAGTATATTTATCGAATGATATCAGTTTGGGGTTTTTGGTTGTTAAAAAAAAATTAACTTTATGGTAAATTGGTCAAATGTGTACTGCTTTGGAGTTTTTTCAGGATATTAACATAAAAGAATTATTCAATTAGAGTATCATTAGTCATTTTGAGCGAATTAAAGGAAGCCTTGTCCAAATTATATGCACTACACATGTACGACACAGAAAATTCAGCTAGACCTTCCATAGTCCTTGGTTACATGATCCGCTTTATTCAAATCATATCAAACTCGAACATCCTTGGATTTAAGGAAAACTCTCAGATTACGTTTGATAGTCGGGATAAAATTCAGGATATGATATGATTTATCATATCCTAAGTTTGGTGCTTGCTCTGGACATGATAAAGTCGGATATAATGGGGATATAGACAGAATAAGATTATCACATAGGGGATGTGGGATAAATGTGTATATGATTTCTAATGTTTATAATAGGAAAGTTATTTTTCTTGAATAACAAACTTATTAAATTAACAAAATTGAAATTATATTTCAATATAAATATTTGAATTCTAATTAAGAAATTAAAAATGAAAAAAAAATAGAAATTTATTTTTAATTAATCTTATTTTAATTTATATATTCAACTTTAATCCGGGGGAGGGTCGCAGGCCCTCACCGCTAGTCAGCCAAGGGCCGATGATCCCGGCCGACGCTCCCCCCACTGTTGCTGGTCCTTCCCGATGATGGCGGGGAGGCGACAGTGGCGAGGGCTCAGCCCTCAGCTGCCACCTCCTCTCCTTGACCTTTTAAAAAAAAAAAATTATTTTTAATTATTTTATTAAAATAATAATTAATTATTTTATAATTTAATTAAATAATTTTTTATATTAACATTGGAATATGCTTAAAATGAAGTTGTTTTTGCCTTTGTTTGTTGAGTTAGAATTTCGGCGAGTCACGTAGCAAAATAAAAAATAAAAAATTACTACATAGGATTTTCGGTGGGGTTTGCCAAAAATGGCACTAAAATGTCCCACTTTTCAAAAAAAGAGGAACTTAAGTGTTACTTTTCTAACTTTTGGCATTTAAATGTCCATTTGTGTCAAGTTTTGACACTTGGGCTGTACTTTATATTAATTGATGTTTCCTAAATTTATTTTGCAATTTTTAGTTGAATCTGCAGATTTCCATTTTGCATTAAGGAAATTGGAGAAAAATTAGAAGTCCGTGGTTGTAGAGTGTCCGAGGTCACGATGGGATCGTCGGAAGTAGGTACTCACCGGGCATGAAAGAAATCATGACAAAGCGGAGAAAAGATGGGAGTGGGAGCAACATCTTAGGGCGCGTTTGGTAACGTTTCTGTTTAAAAATTGTTCCAGGGAATAGAAATAAAAAAAAGTGTTTCTGTTCCGGGGAACAATTTTTGACCAGAAACACGTGTTTGGTAAACTTGTTCCGGGAACAATTCTTTTTTTGTTTCTTTTAATATTTTTATTTTTATTTTCTTTTTTCTTTTTTACTTCTTTTGGCCAGTCGCCGGCCTCCGGTGACCGGCTGACGGGGGCCGACAACCTCGCCCAGCCACGGCGAGGCCGAGCGTCGCCGGCCCCTGGTGAGGCTCGACCTTGCCGAATCTGGGCGAGCTCGAGCTCACCTAGCCCGGCGTGAGGCTCAGCCTCGCCTTGGCTGGGCGAGCTTGAGCTCGCCTAGATTCGGCGAGGCCGAGCTCGCCCAGCGGCTGGCGAGCCTCGCCGTGGCTGGGTGAGGCCGCCGGCCCTCGCCGGCCGGTCGCCGGCCATGGCCAAGGCTGGCGACCGGCCAAAGAAAAAAGAAAGAAAAAAGAAGAAGAAAAAGAGAAGAAAAAAGAAAAGTGTTTCTAGATTTTGTTTCAGAAACAAGAAACAACTTTTTTTTTTTTTGTTTCTTGTTTCTATTCCAAATGTGTTTCTGGGAACAAAAAAATAGTTTTGGAACAAAAACGCACACAAACGCGTTTCTGTTTCTTTTTTGTTCTCAGGAACAAAAAAACAGAAATTTTTGTTCTTGGGAACAGAAATAAGTGGCAGCCAAACGCGCCCTTATTCTCTTCGCGTGAACTTCCGAGATCGGAGAAGCATTCGGGACGGGCTCTGTTTTCATTGAGTGATATGGTCTATTTTGGAAATAGTGGCGATTATCTTTATTTGACAAGTTAATATATTATTATGCAATGCATACTCAATTGACTTGGTATGTTTTCGTCGTTGGGAATGCGATACATCTTCTTGTTTCAATTTAGTAAAAAATCCAAGGATGGAGTCCTGGTGCTTGCCGACAACCCTTTAAAAAAAGGTATAGGGCTTGCTTAGGGCCTAATTCCTTAAACAAATTTCAACTTTAGATCGAATCTCAATTCTTATTTTTTTTTTTTAAATTGTCTTAAAAAACCCCTAAGTTTCATTCTATTCCCTAACCTGCCCACGCTTCAAGAAATTGCCACTGAATTTTTGAAAATAAACGAATATCAGAGGTTTATTATGTGTCTTTTATCAATACTTTCACCTTATATGGAATAATAATAACATCAGGATATTGATAATTTTTAAGAAATCGATAGTAATAATTGGACATGTAGGTAGATTTGGGATTTAATTAAAAATTCGGGGTTTTTTAGGGAAAAAAAAAAAGAGAGTACGGGACAGAATTGAGATTAGACGTAAAATTCGGGTGTCGAGTAGGGAATTAGCTCTTGCCGGGGTTTTACTATTATAAGTACGGCTAGCAGTAGCATGGTCTAGGGTTCGAAACTCCTTGAAAGGAAATACAAAGCGCCTCTTCTTTTTCATCGCAGACGGAAGTTCGAAACCCGGCAATCTCACTTTCGCCGCGCGCGGTTCGCAAGCCGAAGAAGGGCCGCACCGCCGATCGCCATGGAAGCCGCCGGCGAGCGACGAGGAAGGAGAAAGCCGGCGGCGGCGGCGGCGTCGGAGGCCGGGGGCACGGCGCGCACCGTCGAGCGAGACGCGCCGCCGCTGTTGGAGTATCCCGGGAGCAGCACCGAAGTCCGCGTCTGGCCGTTCGACTGCTCCGTCGAGAATCACTTCAGAGCGGTGGACTCGGTCGCGGAGCTCTGCGGCGAGGCGGACGTCGGCACTCTGGACGACGACGAGATTGCGAGGTTGTCTTCTTCGATCGCTTTCTCAAGGTGAGCGATTTGAAGTGATGGTGAGCTCAATTGGAGCTTATGTCGGCTCGTGCTTAGGCTTTTTCGCTTGCTTGAGCTCTGATCTTCATGTTCATCGCTGAATATAAGAAGACATTGTTACGCCCGTGATGTAATAGAATCTCCCAACTTTTCGGAGTTCTGTCGTTGCTGTAATTTGTAAATTCTTTGCTTGTGAAGCAAGAGTCGGTTTCTCATTTTACATGAGGCCTCTCTTTCGCTTCAGAGCGGTGGACTCGATTGCGGAGACTTGTGGCGAAGCGGGCGAGGGTGAGATTTTGAGGTTGTCTGCTTCAATCACTATTTCAAGCAATTTGAAATGATAGTGAGCTAAATTTGAGCTTATTTGGTTCGCACTCTGGTTGTTCGCTTGCTCGAGCTTTTTTCTTTCATCCTCATTCGCTAAATATTAAGAGCACATTAGTGCACTCATGCGTTATGAAGTCAAGTTTCTAAAGTTCTATCGGTGCTGTGTTCTGTAAATCCTTTTTACTTGTTAACGAAAAAGTTGGCTTTTGAATTTACGTGAAGACCTTTCTTCCTCTGTTTGTGATATGTGAGTGTAGCGATGCCACTGAGGAATGGAGGCACTTGAACTATGAACCCAAGGTTATCAAATTTGCTAAGGAAGTGCGAGGTTTGCAGGAACAGGATGCTGGCACTGAGGTAACCTTGCCACCATTCTCGTCTGCAACTGTTCCTCAGGTATTATGCTGTTGAAAGCTTGATTATGCACCTTTTTTATGCATTTTTCCACTTCCATGAGTCTTCATTTTCATGTCCCCTTCCCCATTAGTGCATGCATATTGGAACAGATCATATCATTATCTTGGGATCAGGACACTAGAATTGTCAAAATTATTTTACAACTTATAGTTTGGTATCACAACCTTACGGATGATTTCGTCTAACCAAAAAAAAAAAAAGAAAAAAAAAGAAGAGAATGTCAACAATGATCATTTTGGCTTCACAACTTTTTCAAAAGGTTCGTTTTAGTGTCTTCAAAGACTTAGCTTTGCTGGAGAATCCTAAGTTGTAATATATTGAAAATTAAATTATGCGTTGTGGCTTTTTAAATGATTAAAGCATTGGATGAAATTCTCAAATGGTCTATTTTAAAATAATTTGGAATTTTAAGTGATCCCTTGAAAAGTTTCGGAACTGATAGTATCCAACGGATGCTATCCATTAACTATAGACATAGAGCAACAAAATCATCAGCGATTTCAAGCTATTTATTGACCATTCATTGTAGCACAAAGGCTTCCTTTATGAATAACCCAGATGATATAATATTTCAACCGAAGAACATCATTTCTAAGATGAAAGGAACTCTAGCTCTTAACTACATTGTTGAGGGCATAAACTTACCCCTAAATTAAGGAATTTGGACTAGATTGATTAGAAAATATAACCCTAGGACTAGCATTAATTTCAGTTAAATCCTAATTTGTTGCTCAATCTCAATTTCCCGCTAAAATTCGTGCTGTCAAGCAAGAGCAAGAGGAGACGGAGTTGGGTTCCCATTCAAAAGAGCAAATTACTTTCGTTATGGATTGAGATCTCCAACAAGAGTAAAAATCAGGATAAGTTGTTGATTATGATCACAACATGTAGGTTATAGCTGTAGGAATGGTTGAGTGAGAGGGGCTATTAGTATTGGTTATAGGGACTTGGACAATGGCCGAGCACTAGATTTGTCTACAAATGAGAGGGGTGAAGTTGGCAGTTGGGGTTGTTTGAACCAATTTTGTTCACCATAATTGGAGTCCCTTTTTTTGTGGTTTTACAAAGCCTCTTAGTTTTCTAATTTTAATAGGGAGAGAAAATCAATCAAATTGTAGAATAATGTTTAGAGAGCTTCTTTAATGTTTTCATGTATCATGATTCTGATGGAAGTGGACTTCTCATCTTTGGTCCACGGACATATAGTAGTTGGTGAACAGCTTTAGCGCCTCTCTTTGCTCTACTTCCTGATCGTACAAGTCCAACAGTTGTATTGTTTCCTATTACAACTTTTCAACCAATTTAGTCTCAATTCTTGAATTTGGGACAAGTCTATGTCCTCAATGACTTTGCTCGGTATATATTTGTTGGGCTCGGTTTCTTTTGTGCTAGAAATGCTATTTTTTGTTCAAATGTAATGTGATGATGGTTAATTGTTGGAATGAAGCTTTTTTGCAGTTGCTGTTCAATTGATAGTTTGAAGTTGCTAGTCTTTGTGGTGTTGTGTGTTTAATGGTTAATTGTTAGAATGAAGCTTTTGTGCAGTTGTTCAATTGATAGTTTGAAGCTACTGATGTTTGCGGTGTTGTGTGTTTCTAATATGGACACTAGAAGTTTCAAAACTTCTTAAATGTTTGCTTAAGTTCCATAACTTTTTGAGGTAGATCATTTGAGTGTCTCTTTTGATGTTTAACTATTAGAAAAGTCAGATTTGACAATCCTATTCTTTAAATATTGTCACGTAGGATTCTCTGGACTAAGTTCCTGGATGCTCAAATGAAATTTTTAAAAGAAAGTCTGCAACCAAAATGGTCGTTCCTAAGGTTTTGTTACCAAACTGTATAAAACTAAAATAGTTTTGGTACTTCTAGTGGCTACTCCTCATTATCTGCTTACAATCATTTCTTTCTGATGGTGTGAACTGCAAACCTTATGCAGGATAATGGACCCCACGCAAATTGCAACAGGTGTTTCTATCGCATTTAAGCTTAAAAATATGGTATTCACACAGTTTGTGGAATTTTACAAATATTCACTGTTTCAATCATATTCATACTTGATATTGAAAATGCTTTGCACCAGACTTTTTGGTGCTTAAAGTAGGAGGATTATGGTCTGATTGTTAGTTTGGAAGCTTCACAATGTACGATAGATGTTACCAACCTCAAAGACCTTATTTTCAAATCAATTTCTTCAAATTGCACCACTTGCATTTAAGAACTACAGTCAGGCTGTCAGCATCTCATGTTCATTGTGCTACTTATACACATTATAATCATAAAATCACTTACTGTATTGCTTTTATTTATCCTGTATTGATCTCTTCATTTTAAGATATAAGCTGGCTCAATTAACTATGGGATCATGAGATGGTTATCAACTTATTTCTGTCCACGAGATTCTAGGGGATCTTAAAATAGGCAGCATGCGTGACTAGCAATCTCTGTAGGAATTTTATCTTAAAAGTATTGCGATGGAAACCAAATGGCAAGTAGCTCAATGTCCCAACAAATTAAGTTCATATCCTGGGGTTAAGGTACCTGAAGCCTAAGGCCTGGTGTGGGGGCTGATAATGCTGGATCAGTGACTTTATTATTTCCATCTCTCCTGTAACAGTTTTCTCTCCTCTTTTTTCCCCTTATTTTTGACATAATGGTAGCACTTTTTGAGTGGTTTAACTTGGTGTTGTGGAATATTTATATCAGCAGTTCTTTCTCCCAAAAGTTTAAGCTAGTAGCAAAGTGATCCATACTTTCTATTAAGCATATCTGTACACTTCTTTCCAATGTTTTTGCACATCAAACTCAAGATCTACATCAGAACTCATCAAATAGGATGTGACCAAATTTTTTTTTTCTAAGAGTAGAAGCAGGGATTCTGGTATTCGAAAGCTTGACCTAATAAAACCACCTCTTGCTATTCTGAATTAACTTTGTTTAAATCTTAAAAATGCTCAAACTTAAACTTTGTTTGGTGGAGAACTCAAAGGATTTTGCAAGTTTGCCAATCTTCTCATCTAACTAATATGGGCAACAAGCTACCATGCTTTCACACTCAATTGTTATGATGGCTTAATTGATGGACAGCTAAGCTCTATTGACGAAAGGCTAAAATTTGCTCTCGCCTTCAAAGCCTTGCATTGTATATTTGGCTGCTTGGTAGTGCCATAGATAGGTATCCTTTGTTGGTAACTGGGTATGGGCCTGCTCATCTAAATGCTTTAGTTGGTAACTGGTACGCATAACTTACTATTCTAGTACGTCAAAGTAAGGCTAATGTATAGTCAAATACACGTGATCATTGTCTTGCACTTTCTAATGTGCCATTGACTGCTATATTTTCAGATTTAGATATATTCTGAACTACTTTTGAAACTCATGTTGCCTTCTGCCTGTGTGATAAACACACATGCATCATGCTTCAATGTCTCCTTTTCTTTATGTTACATAAGGATGACATCTCCATCTATCTATCTCCGTATTATTTCGCAGCAAGGATTTTGTCATATATGTTGGAGGTTCAATTTGGGCTCTGGATTGGTGTCCCAGAGTTTGCCACAGACCTGAATATCAGACTAAAAATGAGGTACCTTTCTCCCTCCGGTGAAGCATTATGGTGGGCTATTTATTTTCTCCACTTCTGTTTCAGAAAATTGCAGTAGATTACTTTGAGAAGTTTATGGTAGACAACGTGAATGTTCTGGCAAATGTCTTGCCGGAATAAATTGGCAAAAAGCTTAATGCTCTTATGAGTGTGCAGGATATCCTATAATGTCTTTCTTTAATTTTGATATTGGCTCCTCTATTCCTTTGAGTTTGGGATATAGAACATTCTATTCTAGATGGTAAATGAAATTCCTTCTTCTCTGGATGATGGACTGGTCGGTCATCTTATTTCTTAGATTGGTCCAGTGATTTCCTTTCTTCTTTTCCCGTCCCTTTTGGTGAAATAGTTGGATTGAACCCTTTAATTATGCAAATCTTAGCCCTATGAAGTAGCTTATTTCTCTGTCTGCATTAATTAAGCACTTCGTAGATTGAATGAATGTTGAAGCGGATGCCCTGTCATTGCTGTTAGTACTACCTAATTTGATGGTCACTTTTTGACCTTATTAGGATGAAAGCATTTTGTGCGGTATGGCTACTTACGATGTCAAGATAAGATGTTTGAGCTTTTGAGGAATGAGCAGAATTAGCTTCTATAAATCTTGTTTTGGTATGACTAACATTAATTAATCCACTTGCCATGGCCCTGTTTGTGTCCACTCTCTGCAATCTCCGATGCTTGTGCTGATTTGGCTAGGCATAGGAAAATGTGAGACTAGTTTTACATGTCCCTTGCATGATTGATTTTTAAAGATCATCTTGCTTTCTCAGTTCATAGCTGTTGCTGCTCATCCTCGGGGATCTTCTCAGCACAAATTGGGTGCCCCACTTACTGGCAGAGGTGTCATTCAAATATGGTCTCTTCTTAACTTAAGTGGAGATGGGGAAGAGGCATCTTTAGTGGACAAGCCTAGACAAAGGCGTGCAAATTCACAATCCCTAAAAGAGAAATCATCTCAGCCTCCAAGACCTAGGGGAAGACCTAGAAAGAAGCCCTTAGAAAGACCTTCTGATGACTCGAATTGCAACAGTCAATTCGGTCAGCCTCTGGCTGGTGACTTTCCGGAGAAGACACCAGTATCATATACTTTAGATGGGGTTTCTGGGGTTCTCAGTGCACAAATTGCAGGGAAAGATTCTGGCCAAAAAAGAAGAAGTAGCGAAGCAGCAGCATCCCCAAATACTGGTAGAAGGTTAGATAATGTCAGTGGTGTGGAAAGCTGTCATGTCAATGAACATGTGTCAATAATGACGGAAAATGAGGAAAGATTCTTGCCCTTCATAAATCAGCAAGGTCAATCTGGCTTTAGAGCGTGTTCTGCAGGAATTAATGCTGTTGGAAGTTATAGCAGATCAAGTTCTGGTACTTTAATATCGGAGGATGTTGCCGCACCAAGGTTGGTGTTTTGCTTTTCTCACAATGGAAAAGTTGCGTGGGATGTGAAATGGCGGCCATTTGATATGCATGAAACCAAATGCACACATCTGATGGGCTATCTAGCCGTTGTGCTGGGGAATGGGTCTATAGAAGTGTAAGAGCTGTACATCTAGATTTATCCTTCTTTCATATACATTTGTGTGTCCTTTAACTATAGTGTTTTACTTCATGTGAATAACCATGTGCCCGCTCCATTAAGGTGAAATCTAAGCTAATATCAGTGGAAAAATCACAAATGATCTAATTACTTTGATGGTAACTCATTTTGTTTTTTAAAAAAAAAACTGCTGGATAATGTTCTTTGTTGTCTTTACTTTCTTGCTCTGCAGTGTTTTTGAAAGTGTTCTATGAGAGCATGACACGATTTTGTTGACATGTGATTTAGACCCTGTTGCACAGTTGAACTCTAGCTACAAGAGACTTGCTTTAACAAATTCCATGCTGAAACTGGGACACTATGGTTTTTCTGTCTTTCCTAAATAATAAATATCTTGGGATAATCTTTTTTACAAGTTTTTCTATGATACTATTTGCCCTATTTAATTCGAACCATCTTTTTTTGGATTGAACTTTTTTGAAATGGAAAAATATATGTGGTATGGCATAGGTTATATTCCCTCACAGAAAGGGAAGAACTGCACCTTTGTGGATGTTCAACGAGTGAGAGGAAATTATAGTTGTACCTTCAATTAATCTCACAATCTTGCTGTTTAATTAGATTGTATCTCACCATGTACCAGCTTTTGTATTGTGTCTTAGATAATCTGTGTTAATAAGTGGCAGAAAAGAAGCTTTTACATATTGAAATGGGGTGCTTTCTGCATCTAGTTATAATAATTCTATGTTTCAAGTGCAGGTGGGAGGTTCCACTGCCTCAAACGGTGAAAGTTATTTATTCTTCTACTCAGAGGGAGGATACTGATCCTCGCTTTATAAAACTGGAGCCAGTATTTAGATGCTCGACACTTAAATCTGGTGGCATACAGAGGTAAAATATATGTCGATTGTAAAGCATTAGCGGATTAATTTCCCAATTGCTAAATGACAATTTGAAGTGAAGATTTTGATTATTATTGAATGATTTGGTTGGATTGCTACAAGAGTGAGGGGGCAGATGATTCCTTTCATCTGCCCCCTTGTAGTTTATTATGGTAGTTCTCATGATTTGAATTTTTTGGTTTTTGCTTTACCCTGTTTCTTGTTGCCATTGGCATGTAGTTGGTTGATATATGGACTGAAGTGTCGTGTATAAATTATTGTTGTTACCCTATGATTTTCGTAAACTTCTGATTTTCTTTTGTTATAGCACTTCCATTCAGCCTGCAGCTAATATATAGTTAAGTTTGCATTTGCGGCATGATGCAGGGATGTTATGTGATACAGTGACTCAAGCCTTGTGAAGATTGTGCTTTGATTAGATGAGGCAGAAAGTATCATAATGTAGTTTTGTCTCTTTGAAAGAATTATGTTAAGAGGGCTTATATATTATTCATACTAGATTTAGATGTCCAAGGATTAGATGGGTTCAGGCATGGTGCTCATGTTTCCATCATTCATGTGCGAATTGTATGCTTTTCTATGTCCTGTTTCCTGTTTCAAGATCTCACTAGTGGGGTGAGATGGGGACAGTTACATCACAAATCCAAAACTCCATGATCTCAAATCTTTATAAGGCTAAAAGAGAGCAGCAAGACAAATCTGGCGAGAATATGATGTCTTGGTCCTTGGGTCATTTGTACTACTCTAAGATAGAGCAGCCTCTTTGGGCCAAATCTACTGAGAGGATCCTGTAGTTCACCTATTTTCTTTTCAACTATCTGGATCAATCATGATTCGGCTATCACTTAATCATGTTACTTGGCTCTAAAGGCAGTTGCTGGCTTGAAGCCTTGAACTTTTGCAGAACCCTATACTTCTAATAGAACCTCTGCACCAGTTTTATGTTTTTCTTTTCTTAAAAGTGGTTGGTTAAGTGGTAGCTCTAAAAGTGAATCTTGTTCAATTCTTTGCACAGCATCCCGCTGTCTGTGGAATGGTCGACTTCTCACCCACATGAATATTTGCTTGTTGGGTGCCATGATGGAACGGTATGCCTACTGATGTCATTATATAATGAATCTGTTTCTTTTCAGGCTATAGTTTGAATTCCTGTATGAAAGTCTAACTTAATATCTTCCTGGTGTAGCAAGTACTTGAATTCATTTGACTCAATGTTTATTCTTTTTCTTCTTGTAAAATAACTTAAATGAATGAACATTTCACCATTAGGCAAAATCTTCCATTTTCTTTCCTATTGATATGTATTCACATAACCATAAGAATAATGCCAGTCATTTTGATTTGGTAGGACAATTTTTTATGTACTTATGAACACAATTTTTAAATTTTAGGAATATAGAAGCACAGAAGGATGATATTTTGTGTATTCTCTACTCAATTAGGAATATAGAACATAGAAGGATAATATTTCTGTGTATTCTCTTCTCCATTTAAGTATGTTCATTCCTTTTCAAAAGTGTCCAGAATCCTAGGAATGTTATGGCTTTAAGAGTTCCTAGCTTTTGAGCATGTGTAGGGAATATGGACATAAATTCATGTATGATTTTTATTATCAAAGAGGAGATTACTTACGTAACTATGGTAATTCTATTGTTTTATCTTCTTCCCCAATGAAGAGCTTCAGCTGTCTCTTTTGTCATCATAACTGTGAGTTCTGCAATTTGTTGCACCACCTCAACGGTTCATTTTTCTCCTTTTGCAAAATGATTCTGTACGCTAGTATGAAATGTCCAGACAAATATGAATCTTGATTTAATCCCTTGGTTTGCCAAAGATCTTTCATTTATTTTATGGTTCAGGAGAAAGTGTTTGCTACTTGAATTGCTTGGCCTACCAGTGGGCCTTGTAGACCAAACCTTGGCATAGAAACTATCCATCCTTGAGGGAATATTTTGCTCAAGGGGGCCCGCAGGGCTTTCTTCTGTTTTCTCTCATCTGCCTGGCCTGTGCTTCTGTCCCATTGTACCGATTCTGAGGCCAAAGTGCCGCCATTTATCCAACATTTAGAACTCTCATGATGCAACTTGAAGTGGCACATGGCTTGCAACAAGGAGGTTTACATCCTTAAAAAAGAAGCCATTTCTACCTCATGTCTCTGGATTATTTGGATTAAATCACCACTTGTTTCTTTGATTGAGCTGCTCATCTTTATCTCAGTGCCTTTCTAGTTTATATTTTTTTATTGAACACCAAACTTGTGACATTCAGGTAGCTTTGTGGAAATTCTTTGCAAGTAATTCATCCAAAGGTAGTTGGCAATTTGTCTGTCGGTTCCCTTCTAATTGTCAAACATTTTGGTTCATTGGCACTTGCATTAATCAAATTTATGCTCTTGAATTGCAGATACAAGGCCTTTGCTTCATTTCACTGCAGATACAGTTCCTGTCAGAGCAGTTGCTTGGGCCCCTTTTGGAAGGTGACTTTTACTTCAGCTGTATGTTTTTTGTTCCTTTCAGATTGTCAGTATGTAAATGTTAGGTTGTCTTTTATTTGCTGCATAAAATTGTTGAACTTCAATAATTAAAACTTTAGTACTTCTGTAAGCAATGAAAAAAGGGCTTAAAAGAGCGAACTTTTGAATAAGGCTATGTCTCATATTGTTAGAGTTGTCCCACAAAGAAAAGGCAAAAACAAAAGCAACAAGAAGCCAGACCATCTTTCTGCTGATGTAATTCCCTAGCTGGAAAGGAAACGAGGCAGACCATCTTTCTGCTGATGTAATTCCCTAGTTGGAAAGGTAACAAGGCAGAAAATGTTAGATTTAGTTTTGATTATTATTGATCCTGAGAGGGTCAATCAGGCAGTGCATGGAGGATGCAACCCAGGCACATAAAGAATGACAGAATGTTTAAGAACGTCTAATGACTCATCCATATGGTGTGTTCATCTTGCCCAGCTGCCAGGTAATTATGGACCAATCAAAACATAGTCAGAAGGATAAGAAGGCACAACGGTTGCCTTGTTTTTACAGAATTGGTAATTATGCGTCCAGCTCTCTGGAGACAGTGTGCCAAAGCCACAGTTATCCCTATTCTTGCAGCTGCCAAGTCCTTTGTTGTACAATTTTGGTGCAACATAGACGATTCATTAAGAAAAGAGAAGGCCATTCTAGTTGGAGATTATCTCCTATACTGATCCCTATTGTTACAACTGGAAAGTCACTATTTTGGGGTGTGTTGATGACTATTTGAGAAAAGAGAGCCGTTCTAGTTGGAAGTTATAGGTCCTCCAAAATGTTATCCTAGTTGGGTTCACTTCCCATTTCATTAGCCATTTTAGCTGGTGCTTAGGTCCTGGCTCTGTCTAGGTTGGTTTCACCTCTCCTTTTTTCTAATTTTAAACATTTTGTCAAATGACTATTTTTATGTGTCCATTTGTCTGCAAAGTCCGTTTAGGGTGATCTGATCTGGGAAATAGAGCTTCAGATCATCTTAACTAAAGCACATCATAGTGTCGGGTCTATTGTTAATGATAAAATGAGCCAACACTGATATATCGATGGACTGGTTTGAGTACAGCTTTTGCTTTTTAGCCTTACAATATCATATATTTTTGGGGAATAAAGATATCTCAATTCCATTTTAGTGTACAATTTCTTCATTTTATGAATGTTGATAAATTTAAATGGCGGTTCTCCTATTAGAATAGGTATAAATTACTGCATTTTATGATTTATTTTCATTATGATTGTGAAGACTACTTAGTTTGACCTTGCTTTGTCATATTTTAAATTTTTAATAAACATATGTATTTTAAATAATTCTTTTATTGGAATTTAAACATTTTTGCAGTGATCCCGAGAGTGTAAATGTCATAGTCACTGCTGGACATGGAGGCATTAAGTTCTGGGACATGCGGTATGTTTGGTAATTTATTGTTGACTTCTTTATGATCCATGTTAAGAGATTCTCCGTGTCTTAATACAATTTCTAGAATGGCCACTTTTCTGATAATTATGTACTTGCACGAGAACATTAGGATTTATGTTGAGTTCTGATTATGCTTCAAAATGGATTGATGCCTACGCTAGAACTGTTTGTGTCTGTAGAGTAGGCTAAAGACTTAACTACAACCAATCCAACTTATATAAACTCTTCTGATATTAAGCACATGCAGCTAATGAATACATCTCTTAATACTCTCTCATCATGGGAGATTGGCCATTATTGTTCAAACCTGTCTAATAACTAAGCTTGCTAGTCTGTAGAAATAAAACTTCATTCTTATTTGATTGATCAGAAATGCTACTTCTTGCAAAACACACTACGACAGACGGACAAAATCCATTTGCTCATGGTTTTCATAGAGTTGCAGAAAGTATATGATGGGCTCTTAGAAAGAGTATTAGATGGTTTTGAGTTGGAGAATGTGGCACATGTTTATTGTATATAAAGCTAGTAGTGATGTGCATATGCAGTTGTGAAAATTAACCATTGACGATAGGTAACATACTGTTAAAAAAAAGTCATTGTGTCGTTGTTCTGATCAGGGGTGAGGTCATTGAGAAGTAATTCGGTGACATTTCATGGGGTATCCTTTTCCAATTGTATACTGCTAGTAGATGAAGATGGGGCATGGATACATGTTGCTTGAATTTTGGAGGGAAGTTTCAGAATCTAGGATGAATGCAAGAAAAAGCATTTTATATGATGATACACCTTGTGGTAGTGATGACTGAGTATGACCGACCAATAACTATTGCCTGCATGCTATGAATCTTACTCTACTTGGTGTCATGTGTGTGCATCTTATTTTTGATTGGTTGGTTACAACACATCTTTGCAATGTGTGTCCTCATATGAAAATACCAAATACAGTATTTTGATTATTTGTAAGGGAAGGAAGAGGTTCATGTGAAACTGGGGTTGAGATTTGGAGTGAAATAAGTAATTATCTTGGATCAACTGTCTTGATGGAACTACCGTCAAGAAAAAGAAAATCGCAATGGACGTAACTTAGACAAAATCCAAGGAAAATGGATGAAGTAGAGAAGTGTATCTAGTATTTTGTGCAATCGAGGGATGCCACTTAAGGGATAGATCAGACCTAAAAAGACATTATTAGAAGTTTAAGGAAATAAATGGACTACTTGGATCCTTCAGAAGTCTTGCTACAAAAACAGAATGAAATAACTTAAGGATTGAATTAGCCGATCTCACACACTGGGAAAAGGTTTGTTGTTGTTTTTGTTGTTGTAGTAGTATTATCACTAGGCTTGTTCTTCTTGTTATTGTTGTAGTATTATTAAGGTGGTGGTGGTGGTTGTTGTTGTGATATTGTTATTGGATTTAGAGAGGTTTTTGTAGTTTTGTTTTTTCATTTTCAAGAACTATTAGTATGCATTCGTGTCTGAAGCTTTGTGTGTGGTAGGAAAAAGTTTACACCTTATTTTTGCTAGTCAGTCAAACTGAACTGGCAAGGCAGGTATACTGGAGGCATGACAACAGCCAATTGAATGCCTAAATATTCAATCAAGTTCTCACTCTAATGCCTAATATGCTAATTCTTTTTTGTCCAGTACCTAATATGCTAATTCAAGCATACTGTTTTTACCAGATTTTAATATTGAGGCCAAGGTTCGGATTTTGGTTGTAGTAAACATGAATAAACTGGGCTTGCAACGAAAAAGATAGATTGGAGCCTGTTTGGAGATCCTTAGGATTTTGTTTGTGAATTTCAGTTAAGAAGTGACTTTTAACTTGCCTTACCTATGATTCTTAAATTACAAGGTGGAAGGAGTAATGTGAAATTTTCACACTTGTGGCTTTTCTGCATATATGCAAAATTTTGTTGTAAGCCTACTCTTCACACTTTATTGGGCAACTTTGGGATCACTTGCTCATTTATTTTCAATTGCACCAAAATTGAATGACAATACAATGGAGGTTGCTTTTTCATACTTCTAGTCTTGGCTTCTGCCAGTGGGCTTTTGACTGGTTTTGGACATTAAAATAAATCATGAGGGCTGACAAACCAGCTGCAGAAGTCTGGGCCACAAAGCACCTTGACGATTAGTCTTATTGCAGGCGTTCTTGTGGTTCTGCTATGGTTATTGGTTATAGTATATCTGTTCGTTCATATTTTTTAGTGACAGTAGATTATGTTGCATGGTATACTTGATAAGTTACTCCTGGTTGTTGGCAGTGATCCATTTCATCCCTTGTGGCACATTCATTCTGCACCCAAGAATATCCTTAGCCTTGATTGGCTGCCAGATCCTAGGTATCCTTGTTACCACACATGCTAAAGCATGTCTTGTAGACTTGACATTTTCTGTTGCAAGTGCTGAAGTATCAACCTTCTTTCTTTTTCAGATGTGTTCTTTTATCATTTGATGATGGAACAGTGAGATTGCTTAGCTTGTCAAGGTCTGCATATGATGGTCCTGTCACTGGAAAACCTCTCAGTAGCACGAAACAAAGGTTGCATACATTGTACTGTTCATCCTTTGCCATCTGGAGTGTTCACGTCTCAAGACATACTGGTATGCTTCTTATTTTTGTTCGGATGTTTAAAGTTAATTCTATATTGCACTTAAAATTTTTCTGTTGGAAGCACATCTATAATTGCACCTCTGTTAATATTGTTTGTCTTTATATATTGTCCTAAAAAGATTGATTGAATTTATTGTCTCAGCTCTATCATTACTCCCTAAACAAGAACAGTTCACTGCAAGCTTAAATTTTATGTTACTAGTATCTTCTTCTAGTGATCTTACCCACTTAGATTAACTAACCAATATTCCTGGAATTTAATTTGAATAATCAGGGATGGTTGCCTATAGTGGTGCTGATGGAAAAGTTTGCCAATTCCAGGTCAGCTTGAATCTCCTCTGCAAAGTCCTATTTAATGTTTTCTTAGCGAAATGTTCTGTTTAGATAGACGTTCCTGAAATCCTCCATCCTTGTTCTCTCATCATGTCTGATTATGGGATTCGAGGTGTCATGTTCAAGGCTTGTAGCACACATTTGAACCTCCTGGGCATCCTGTGTCACAATCAGGACTTATGGGTCAACTGACTGTTTGCTGTGTGACACGAAGGAAGATTAAAGGAAAGCATGGCAAGATCCAAAACCAACAAAAGTAAACAAAAAAACAAGCAATTCATATGGCATATAATATGATCCAAGTAATCTACTTGTATCGAATTCTGTCTCCTGTCTTTTCAATGATATATGAGAATTAGTGATCACAAATTAAATTTGCAAGTGCTGCAAGGTTGAGCAAGTTTTACAAGCTTTTGACTGCGACACAGGATGCCCACATCACGTGTTTTAACATTTTGTAAAAGAAAAGTCTATGTGACAGTTCAGCAAAACTGCACTCTGATTGTATTCACTGTGATCAGCTCACCTCGAAGGCAGTGGACAAGGATCCATCACGACATCGAGCCCCACATTTCCTGTGTGTGTCTGTTGCAGAGGAGGGATCGGCCATTGTACTTAACATGTTGCCATCAGATACTCCTGTCACACTAGGAAAACAACTTAAGGGAACCCCAAGTTCAACGCATGAAATGCTATCTGCATCTCCTGAGGTGGAAGAAGCCATCGAAAACGAGGATAAAGGACCAACTCCTCATGACCAAATACTAGGTATATGGCTGACCCTAGTAATATCTCGTGAATTTTTTATTGGAGAACTTGCACTTAAATAATATTCAGGAGTCTTTCAAGTTTCAATCTTTTTTTCTTCCTCTTCTGTGGCAGCACTGTGCTATGGTGATGATCCAAGTGTGGAAACGGGATGGGAGGAGACATTGGCATCTTTCAAGAGCAAAAAGAACCAAACATCTGGGAAGCTTAATAAGAAAAGGCCGCGGGTTGAGATGCAAAGGGACAAAGAGCCAGAGACAGTTCCTGAGGGAGCAGAAAATGCAGTTACTTTGACAGAATTTGAGACTTTTCCTCCTAAGATTGTGGCGATGCACAGGGTGAGATGGAACATGAATAAAGGCAGTGAGAAATGGTTATGCTCTGGTGGTGCTGCTGGAATATTGAGGTGTCAACAGATAAATACGTTGAGTACAGATCGTAAATCAAAATGGAAATGAGGAAACAGAGATTTTCACCAGTCTGGTAATTTGAGGCTTCATATTCAGTTTTTGGTGCCGATGCAAATACGTGATATAGCGTTTACCTCTTTGGGTCAGTAAATATGCATCAAAGCTTATCTTGGAGGTTTCTTGAAGATTATAGTTAAGCTTGCCCGTTGTCGGCATGGAACAGCACTTGCTACAGTGGAAGATTTCTTATTGTATCTCATTGATTTTTCAGAAAGGCTATGACCGTCGGTTGTAAATGGGTCTATATAAGACTAAGAGGATGCGTCTGGCAATGTCGCGAGATACAGAGCCCAACTTAGCTCATTGTGACTCAGGTTACGACAGGCAAGATAATTTTTTTAAGTCACTTGCCAATACATATACAGGTATGCTACATGGAACAAGATGAAGGGATTGGAAGAAGTCTCTTATATCATTGGCATAAAGATTCATAGAGATAGATCTCAAAGATCATTAGGAATATCTCGAAAGGGTCTCCATTCAACGTAGGATTCTTATCCTAAGTTACTGGAATTTTGATCGGTTATAAAGTAGGATCATGTGGAGCATATGGAAATTGTTATTTCATCAAGTATTTGCCGTACATTTTTTTTTATCGTGGGGACGTTATGTCGATGTTCTCGGAACTAAATATTACTACACCAACGTTTATTTGCCTGAGTTCATTTCCCAACTTTTCTATGAAATACTTGCTTTGTTTCATTCAAGTCATTCACCAACATTTTTTTAATACTTCTTAGTTACCAACTATTTCGTTAATGTACCTAGATATGGATCTACTAACTCTTTAGATGAATGTTGACAAATTATTAAGAGTAGTTGGTAAATTAGGAAAAAGAAAAAAAAAGTGAACTTCGGTAATTTCGTATAAGAATTAATAACTCAACACGTTAGTAACTCAAGAATTCTTAGAATTGTTGGTAAATGACAAACGGCGGATAGGTTAAGCGAATTGCTAGCCAACTTGATGTTACCGACAAGATTTGACAGTCACCAATGCTTATACGAATTTACTGTCAATGCAAATGATTCTGATTTTTAACCCGCGGAACACAAGAATTGTCCTGCATTTTATCAGCACAGATTTGCTGTGCTGATTGAAGGATACATCATATATGCTTGGCTGATGTCGCAGTTCACAAATTCCGAAGACACCGAAAAGTAGAGATTTTGAGAGGGCAAAAAAAAAAAAAAAAAAGATTAATAATACAAAAATCTCAACCTCAAACTTGTATATTTATCACAAATTTATTCTAAATTAATTTTTTTGATAAAAAATCCGAAATTAATACATTCATAACAAATCTATCTTCTGTTAAATTGGATTAGTACCATGAAAACAACATATATGATAAACAGAAGGCAAAACCCTAAACCAGTACTTTCTTTAATTGTTGCGTATTATTCAACTTAACAATTTAACATTAAAAATTAACGAAACTAACGAAGAGTAAATTTGATACAACTATACTAGTTGAGATTTTTCATGGTATTAACAAAGAAAAAAAAACACAATAAAAGGACTAGAAATTGAGGATATCTATGATGATTACCTTAATTCACTCGAAGAAAACAGGAGTAGATGAAAAACCTTGTTACTAGTCTAATCACGCAGAATGTTCACTTCAAATTATGGGCAGGTGCAGGATCATTTCCTTCACTTTTCATTTGGCAAATTTCTAGAAGCAAGGGAGATCTCGCTGCGCTAGCAATCATGTTTCTTTTGGTCTCCCTATGAGGAAGAGAATCTGCCTCCTCAACTATTTGGACAAGGTCGCACTTGGCCGCTTAAATCAAAGAGTCCTCTCTAATTACCAAGTTTTAATGTTTCTGTGCTCTAGGATGTGACAGGAAATGGAAGAAAATTACTCTAGATTGTAAGTTATCACTCCTATCTTCATGCTTCGATTCATGCACATATGAAACGCCTAAAATAATGGCAAAATTGGTGTTTCGGTTCCTGTTGATCCCAGGATCCCCAGGTATCCAAGCATCACTAACCAAACCTCACCTGGCAAAGCCCAATTGCACGGAATAATTCGAAAACTGTCATTCCCTTCTCCTCTGGAATAGGACCCGAGTAGTTCTTGGATGATTGGTATGAGATTCTGTGCTAACAAAAACAACATGGTTCCTCTGTTAGAAATTTTGCGAAAAACCATGATCTTGATAATCAGGATCAAATGTGGAAACATGTAAATTCTGAACTAACCTCTAGCCATTGATGACATCAAAAACAAATACATGGAGCTTGAATGATAGTGGATAGGCACTTCTAGTCAATTGCCATCTTGATGTTGATGGTGTATTCTCCAATTATCAGATAATCAGAATAATGAGGATAAAAAGAGGATTTGGCTTGGATAACCTATTTATATGCCTGTACAAATGCTAATAGATATAGTCTTCCATTAAGACTATTCTTTGTAGATTTGGACAATCATTGTTATCAATAACTAGATTTGGATAATAAATCCTTAATGAAATCTAATGTGGGCAATTTAAACTAAACGTGGGATCATATTAAATAAAATTATAACATTCTTTACTATATAAGATGGGATGGTTAGCACTAGGCTTCTTGTAATTTACATTGTGAGACATGGTGAAGCTTGGGGCCACTAAACTACCTCTAAATAACTAAATCAAAAGCTTTCAACAATCACAATGCTAAGAAATCAAACTTTGACGCTAAACGAGGTTTAACTCAAATTAATTTCTTAAATAACCTAAACAATGCCAAACTATGATTAATACTCAAAGACCAAATTCATTTGGAATATATACATTGGAAGTCCTAAAACTTATCATGAAAATACAATTAAGTCCTAAAATTTGTCATAAAAGTGCAATCAAATCCTAAAAGTTATAAGATTGGTCCAATCAAGTCTTTTCTTTGATTGCAAATTTTGAAAAAAATTAGCATATGATTACATTTTCATGACAAGCTTTTTATTGCACTTTTTGAATATTTTAGAACTCGATTGTACTTTCCTGACAAGTTTTAGGATTGCACTTTTTGAAAGTTTTAGTATGTAATTACACTTTCGTGATAAACTTTAGAACTTCCACTATACTTATCCCTATTCATTTTAAATAGAAAAGTGTGAGTAACCAAGTTGATCAATATAAAACATAAAGATTGGCAATGGAATGTAAAATTTTGTGGCAATAAGTGAAGACATTGAACAATAGTTAATCTAATGGGGACAAGGAAGAATTCATATGATTTTGGTCTAGGACAAATTAAAAATATCTAAACCATATGATGAACAATTTAAATTGGTATGAAAGGAATAAATATCTATACTCAAATGTATTTAATGAGTTGTAAGACAAAGGAACTTGAAAAAGCCACCCATCTTGTTAACGCTCATAATCTTTTCTAATGATGACGAAGTTATCTCCACAATAATGGAAATATCACACTTGTTTGCTTAAATTGGTGTCTTTTACCTTCAAGCTTTAATATTTCTATCCTCAAGGAAGTATCTATGTTAAAATCAGTCTCTAAGTTAGGTGAAGAGAAGAAACTTTCCTAATTCAAGTAGGTTTCCTATTTGAATAGGTTTTCTAGTTGAATTCCTAGTTGGAGAATGTTTCCTCTTTTTATATCCAATTCTTGTCTACATATAAGAAGGGTGACTTCTTGTGAAGTGCATCAAAGATAAAATTTTGGTTGTGAATTACATTCCGAGTGTTCGAAGCCATGAAAATCTTGTGTTGAGATTTTGTGAATTCATTCGTAAGCTTGAGACATTATTTTGTGAGGAATTATGAGAGCCACACATTGTGAGTTATCATGTGTAATTAGGGGATGGGAAACACTTGTGTTTGAGTGACTCGATTCTAGTTGTAATGTTTAGTCATATTGCTTCATGTATAGTGGAATTTTTTACTACTCTCCTCTTGAATGTAAGTCACATTGATTGGACCACGTAAATATAATATCTAGTTTATTTTCTTATTTTCTCTATTATATTATTTGTCCGCTTGTTTCCACAGCATCTTCAAACAAAGGAAGTAATAGAGCTGGACTAAGTAAATTTATGCATACATTGCATTAAAATGATTCCCTTCTTCTACTCGGAATAACGATATTAAGGGGATGCCCATTGTTGGGGTATTGTTTTGAAAAACAGGTTCACGTGCATAGGTAAAATGGAATAAAAAACAATTTTTAGTAGAAGCAAAAACACACTTGCACGTATCTCCAAACATTATTCATGCATTTTAATAGGAAGTACATAAAAATGAAAAAGAAAGCTTATTGCATTACCCTTATATCATGCCCAAAGCAATTTGAGTCTAACGTTCTTCAGATCTAGCTCATAAAATGTTTGACCTCCTCACAGCATATCTGATTTGTTCTAGTTCTGATGTTCTTTAGTCTTAGCCCCACAAATGTTGAACTTCTAGTTCAAACATGCCACCAATCTCGTGTTGAATGGTAGAGAGAAATTTTAGGGAGTTCACCACTTCAATTGTGTTAGAAATTGCTCTTGTGAGTGACTAATTTGATTGACCTCTATTGTCTCTCGATCATCTCATGATCCTCTCTTAATCACTTATTATAATCAATCTCAAATCACATTTACTTAACTCTATTTAGTTCATTAACTTTGAAATCATTTCAAAGTATTAAATTCGGTCAATGAGTTTGAACTCGTTTCAGAGTCTGTATTTGGATGTTGGTTCAACAACCCTTTTAGAACATTAGTTTAGGCATTAATTTTGTAGCCAAAATAGAACATTATCCTGGGCATTAATTCTATAATTGTTACAAAGCTTTAAATCAACTGTAAATAGAAATCGAAGTCATCCCTCTTTATTTACACTCTCATCTTGCACGACACAGCCATAGTTCTCACACCATATCAACTCGCTGGCGATGCACCCTCGTTTCGCCAACACCCGAGCCACCCGCTATCTTGCATAGTTTCATTGTGGTTTCTCGGCCTGACTCAAATCACCGAAAGATCAATCGCTTTGTCAAGCTACAAAAGGGTTTTTGAAGACTTAAGGCAAGCGGATTGTCCTTTATCTATTGTTGCATTCCGCAATTGGGAGCTACATCAAATGGATGTCAATAATACTTTTCTTCATGGTGATCTCGACGAAGAAATCTACATGGACCTTCCCCAAGGCCTTCGCAAATAGGGGGAGTCTCGGGTATGTCATATACATAAGTCATTGTATGGACTCAAGTAAGCTTCTAGGTAGTGATATGCGAAATTTACTTTTGCACTTGCAAGTGCAACTTGCAAGTGCAGGTTTTCAGCACTCCAAGCATAACTATGCATTGTTTTCTTGGACCAAAGGTACCTTATCGATTGACTTGTTGATATATGTTGATGACATACTTATCATAAAAAATGACGATTTTGCCATTAGAAAGTTTAAAGAGTATCTACATTTAGATTTCCATATCATAGACCTGGGGCCTCCCAAGTACTTTATTTGGATTGAGATAGCTAGATCTAATAAAGGGATATGTCTCAGTCGGTAGAAATTTGTCTTGGAGATTATATAAGAAAAAAGATTATTAGGAGGCAAGCCATCGATCATTCCTATTGAACAAAATGCCAAGCTCATGACATCTGAATATGATAGAGGTATCTCATCATCTAATGAGAACTAGTTGCTTCAAGATCCATCAAGTTATTAACATTTTGTTAGGAAATTAATCTCACTATGACCAAACCTAATAAATGTTTTGTAGTACAACTATCCAGTCAATTCATACATAATCCAAAGTAGTCTCATATGAATGCAATACTAAAGGTTGTAAAATATTTGAAGGGATGGCCAAGACTTGGAATTTTATTGTCTCATGATTGTGACATGAAGATGACAACTTATTGTGATACTGATTACATGACTTGCCCAATGACTAGAAGATCTGTTTACAAGATTCTACATTAAATTGGGAACATCTCTTATTTTGCAGAAGACTAAGAAGCAATCAATTGTTTCCTTATCATTAGCCGAATCAGAATATTGGGCTTTGGCAAAAACAGTTTACAAAATAATTTAGATAAGGGGTCTACTTTTGGATCCTAGAGTAGAACTCGATGGAGCAACTAAGCTATTTTGTGACAATGATGGTGCATTTAAATTAGCAGTAAATCTTACTTTTCATGAAAGGACAAAGTATATAGAGGTTGAATATCATGTTACTTAAGAAAAAAATTCAAGTGGGATTGATTACACCCGAAGAATTGGAACAATGGAACAGCTTGTAGATATTTTAACTAAGCCCTTATGCTAGAGACAACATATTTATTTACTAAGCAGGCTTGGTGACTTTGACATATAAAAGACGCTAGCTTGAGGGGGAGTGTTGGAGAAGGAATTGATTTTGTTCTTGATTCTGACTCTAATTGATTCAATCATGGATATTCGAAGATAGAGTAGGAAAGATTAATCATATTTATTCTATCCTTGATTTCTTTTGTAATATAAATACAAGCATATTTGTAGAAAGAATATAGAAGTAATAAAATTACATTTTTCCTCCGAAATACATATCGTCTTCAATTCCTTTCACTCGCTCTAGGTGGATTTAGCATCAAGATATTGCTGGTGACACCATTGAGAGGAAAAGAAAAGTATTGAAGTCTAATCAAGGGTGATTGGTTGGTAATCCTCCAACCCAACTCGTTACCACACCTATGGCCAATTCTCCTCCTGAATCAACGTCCATCGAAGGTAGTGAACTTTGCATAGGTTCTATATTGTCCCAACGAACTCCAATTAGCAAAGCAAACTCCATCTTCAATGGAAAGATAGAGAAAAAAAAATTATAGCTCTACAGTGAAAGTTTTATGAAAGTTATGACACTTGTAATGTCTTTATCTTGAGAATTGTATGAATAATAGGGTTTACGACCATATACACCAATAAGACACTCCAAAGAGCTCAAATTTTATGTGATTGGTTCATACTATGTTATGTTATATATGCCGCAACCTTCCCTTGGGTGAACTATCCAAGAAATAGTTACCGAATTATTAAGTTTACGCTTAATTTAAGCTCTCCGAAACTCATACCAATTTGCAATTTTCAGGTTATTTAATATGCAAAATCAGGTCACCACTAACCTTTTTTTGGTAGGTTGATTAGACACCTAAGTAAAGTGTGGAAGAATACTTATACGAATCAGAGATTCAATGGATTTAAGGACTTGATTATGCTAGATTACTTTAATGCTCATTCAGTAACTTTTCTCTTTTAGTTAAAAAAAATATTTATACAATCAACTTGGATTAATCTTTAACTTAGCCACTAACATGTAATGAGTGATCATGCGGGTGCGCAACCAATAAAATAATAACCAATAATCAAAGCACGGAATAAATAAATTGCTAGAAAACAAGAATTAAAATACTCCAGCAATCAAGTAAGTAATTTTTCAGTTTTTTATTTAACTTAAAATAAAAATTATACTATATGCATGCATGAAATGCAAACTTAGAGCTACATTATGACCTAACTCTCATGACATGCAATTAAAATAATTAATGTTCTATCATGACATGTAAAATACTATCAAGATGACCCTAACATGCAATTTCTTTTATGACAAAAAATATGACATGGGATTGATGACATGACAATGACATGGCAAACATGATGACATGACATAGATGACATGACATGATGATATGTCAAGATATGATGATGTGGTAATATGACGTGGCATAACATGATGACATGGCAATATGACATAACATGATAACATGGCAAAATATGATGATGTGGCAATGTGCATGACAAGCAATGATGTAACCTAATCTCTATCATATGCAGCATGAAGACAATAGGAATTTCAAAAGCTTCGTATGACGTTTATTTTAGTTTAAAAAATTTTCGTTTACTCAAGTGTCAAATCGGAAAAAAAAATGACCACTTAAGTGTCTCCAACAAGAAATTATAACAAAAAATATCACCTGACTTTTATAATAAAAATTAATTTGTCTTGGTAGTTTATGTAAAAAAAACAAGTGCACGTGTACTGCCTAATCATCACCATCCTCTCTCTTTCTCTCTCTCAATAACCAACTAAATCCTAACTCCATATACGAACAGTCACATATGAAGTACTTTAGTAAATGTTACGGAAACCCCATATCTCTATTGTTCGTGTACATCGACATACGTTTACATACCTCATCTCCATCTCATTCTCCGTTTGTCTTCCTCTCCCAAACACGCAAATACACTCTAGACCCCCTACAAAAGCACCAAGGGTGTGTGAAAATCTGCACTCTTTTTTTTAATGGCGGAACAAAGAGAAGACTAGAGAAGAGACCGAGGATGGCTGCGGAGGTCAACATGGACCCGCAAGTTGGTCCCTCAAAATTAGTGGTGCTTAGGTACTTGGTTCACCGGACTGAATCTAAATAATTATTTTCAGTTCTCGAGTTTCCTACATGCATGAAATATGTGCTCTAGAGAATACAGATTAGCTAATCAAATAAATCCCTTAGACTAGATACCTTTTCTTCTTTGAGCTCGAGGATAAAATGCAAATTAACCTTGATAAACCTTTGGAATATAGAACCCTTGCTTCATAATTTGCCGAGAAAATTTTTGAGAACCATCGATGGGAAATGAGAAATGATAATCGTTTGAGGCATGCAAGCAATGTTTTCAAGGATTATTCCCGCTCTTGAGAAATTACAAAAGGCAATGCAAGAACCATGATAATAGTAAACTATCTGAGAGAGTAAGAGAAGGAAGTGTTATTTTATGTTGATTTCCAATTAGTGCGCACTCCGTTGATCTAGTAAAGTCCGGTTTGGCCCAAGTTCATGTGCACAATTCACGGATTGAATTTGTTTCATTGCCTTCCCCATCCGGGGGATGCCCTACGAGCACTCTTTCTTTTAAATTGATCATACTCCATGCTTTGAATTCAATAATTCGTAATAACATATATGATGATGGGCTTCAAAAAAATACCCGAAAACCTCTCTCGTCGGCTAGCTAGCTAGTGCATAAGAATCAAGCATAACACTTTAGTCATTGAGCTCTCATTTGGTTAGTGTTAACAAGAATGAGAGAATCAAAACAAGAATTCAGAAAGGAATAGGAGTAAAGAATGAGAAGTAACAAACGGTAACTCAACCGAATCCTCACATTTGATAAATCCGTTTACAATACGATAGGAGGGGCTTTCCAAAATCAACGAATCAATAAAAGTCTTCTTTGATTATTCTTACCATTCTGTATGGGGCAAAACAGCGATCAAAGAAAAATTTACATATGTGGATCCAATTATCTAGAATGAACCACTTAAGTTGAAGCACAGGGTACCTCTATGAATGTCTAAAAACTGCATTCATCCTAATCTTTATAAAACGTCAATGTGTATAGTTAATTGTAAAACCGTTTAATATTATGTTGACATTATGACACAATAGATTATGGCATCATGTCGATAAAAGTTAGGGATTGAAAATATCGGTAAAAGTTAGAGATCGAAGCAAGTGTACGGAAGTGAGACTAAACAAAACTTTACTCAGCATGAAATGGGAAATAATCGTAAAATGAACACATATGCTGCAGAGTTCATGATCATTTTCATTTGATAATGTGAGGAATTTAGGTCATACAAGATATGAATTTCTAGAGGAAGGAGCAAATGATATGGCTTTGTTGTTCGACATATGCACTATGTCCAGTCTTTATAGCATAGTCGATTAATGGACGAATTTAGACCAGGTTCGGTTTTGAACTTTTCAGCCCTCGATAGTCCCTATTAACGCTTGAATTTCAGCCGGCATATTAACCATACATTTTAGTAAGAACAAATAAATAAATAAATAAATAAATAAAAACAAAAGAAAAAAAGGAGAGTCCAATTGAATTTTGTGAGCAAGAATCTGGCTTGGTTTAGTAAAAAAATAAGAGATAATGGCAATAATGGTCATTGAATTTTGGCCCAATGTGCACTATGATTCTTGAACGTTTAATTTATTCAAAATTGATCCTAAACTTACCTTAATGTACAATGCGGTCCATGAACTTCTAATTTGTTTAATATGGTTCATAGCCTAGTTCATGGACTTTTAGTGTAGTTCATGAACTTTTCGTGTATGCTCAATTTACTCCATAAACTACATGAAAATATTCACTATTATCATTCTTTTGAACATTTTTAAATAGGCCGGGGACTGAATTGACCATGCACCAAAAGTCTATAGGCCACATTGAACAAATTTAAAGTTTAAGAATCACATTGCATATTAGGCTAAAATTTACCACACATGACAAATTAAAATTCAAGGATCATGTTGTATATTAGGCCAAAATTCATGAATCATCTATGCCATTTTCCCTAGCAAATGTACACTATGAGTGCCAAAACTTGGGACGGGTGAATACTTAAATGCCAAAACTTTCAAAAAGTATAGTTAAATGTCACTTTTTAAAATAAAAATAAAAATTGGACACTTAAGTGCCAATTTCGACGAGAGTAGCAGCAAATCCAATGTGGCTTACTTTTAATGATATACGTGGTCTGCATGGCTTGTCAAAAAGCTTACTCAGCAATGGAGATGCAGAAATCTTACTCAGCATTGGAGATGCAAAACAACATCTTTTTGTCCCAAAATTGATTTTAGTATAATATTAATTTAAATTAAATTAAAAAACTAAATTAAAAAAAGGGTTGTGAAAAGAGACCCTCACCACTACTACCACCCCCTCGCCTCAAATTTGGGCAAAGGCCTACAAACGCTTGCTAGTAGTTGGCCAGGGTCATCAACCACTCGTCAAGGCCCGACAACCCCGCCTAACCCTCACCCCACCGTCGTTGGCACTTTCCAATGATAGTGCAACAGCAGTAATGGTAAGGGCCCTAGAAGCTCTCCTCGCTTTGTCGCAACCTTTTTCTTAATATATATATAATACTTATATTAAAAATCAAATTTTGGGGCAAAACAACATCATTTTGGGACAAGTTAGTCACGTCAGCACCACGTGAATAAGTTTTCTAAAAATAATTGCCACCTTAGTAAAACATGTTGCCAAAAAATGCCACATTAGTATTTTGACTGGAATATGATGGCTGAAATTCACATCAAAGGGAGAATTTCTAGGCTTGATTGAATCTATATAATGAAGGCTGGAATTTATATAATTGAGCCTATGTGATTAATTTAAGGGACTCTGAGCATAGTTGAGCCTATAAGGCCGAAATCTGGCCTGATAAGAAAGGGTTGACCTAATTTTACACTATAAAAGGAGCAGACCTAATTTTGCACTATAAGAGGAGCTCTTAGTCTTGACAATGGGGGGCTGGACACCGAGACTTCACGTCCACAAAAAGTCAGGCAGAGATAGAAAATAGAAAAAAGTTTTGTTCTTCCTGTAGGTTCTGAAGGTCGGAAATTTGAGAATGGTGCACACAGAGAGTGAGAGATAGAAAAAAGGTAGAGGCTACCCTTGGCCATAACTCCTATTCGGCCGAGCACCTTCCGACGACGACATGGCCTCCACTCCTCCGTTGCTGCTGTCTGCTCCAAGCCCTACGTCGCCGTCCCTGCTCATCGACTTTCTATTGATCAACGAGACAACAACCATGCCGATAAGACTTCCCTGTGACCAGCGACCTCAGGTCCAAGCACCTGCACTAGCGAACCAGCGCTCGCAGTCATTTGCAACACCAAATATCACGAGTTTTTAGTTCGTGTTTGCAGGTTTTCCGGTAGCGTCTAGCCGTTGCCTCCCAAAATACCACCACCATTTCCGATGTGCCGCTGCTCCTTCAATTGAGGACGCGAAGTTTTGGGCATCAATGTACAGCACGAAGCCAAGTGAAGAATATGACCATGGGATGTAGCAAAATAAAGCTCGAGGAATTGATGAGGAGACCGAAGGGAGCAGACGGTCAAGAGACTGCTAACGACCCGATCATAGCTTTTGTTTGGGTTTTTAATATTGCAGGTCTTTTTGGCAAGCCCACACCGCGTCGACCAGCTCTTGCCGATTCCTCGTCGCGTCGATCTCCTTGCCGAGATCCTCACCGTCCAGAGTCTCACCGAGTCGACTCCTCATTGCCGAGCACATCGCGAGACACCAAAAACTGGCAAGTTACCGCGAACCCCAGCCTTCTCGGCCGAACACCACCGTCGGCCATACCGTGATCACCACCTGACAGCGGCTGTCTACACCATGATCCGGCATCCTATCCGCCCAATATTTCGAATTAGGTAAGAATCTAATCTGATTTGAATATTGGAATATTCGGTTGCCTAATTTGAAAATTTGTGATATTGATTAAATATTCGGATGATATATCCTATCCAAAAATATTTTCGAATATCCGTGGATTAGCATAATTTTCTTATACACAACGTACATATGATCAACAGTTTGATCTCATGCCCACGATCGCATGGAAAATCAATCAATCCTATCCACATGCCATCAGATATGATCGTCAATTTATTTCTTTTTGAAATTTGAATAGATATGGACGACATCTTGAGGGATAGATGTTGTGTTCTGTTTGGTTTGGTTTGGTTTGGTTTTATGTATGCACAAAGAATCTCAGAAAGATGCAGATAAGATAGAGTAGATATTAATTGACAAAATTGCATATTAGATAGCATTGCATGTTTAAAATGATTCTAGATAATCTTTTAAAATCAATTAGGATTTAGATTAAGAATCTTTTTACATGTAGATTGCATGCTACGATATAGTTCATCTAATTAGAGATAATATCCAATTTAAATTGGGATTCGATCCTGATAAATCCTTAAGATGAGTTGGACAATATTTAGTACTAGATAATTTTTTTTGTTAATTTTTAATTCCGAATTTCGATGAAAAGTACAAAAAAAAAGAATGGCATGGGCATGTCATGTAGAATTAGGTTCTAAAATGTATCTCATGTAGTAATTGCATGTTAGGTTCATTTGATTAAATTGCACGTCATGTAGAGTAATTTAACTAAATTGCATGTCATATTACAATAGTTGCATGTCAATTTTATCAGCCATTAAAAGTTGCATGTTTGGCTCATTTCATTAGATTCCATGTCATATTAGAATTTGCATGTCTAGATTCAGGTACTTAAGAAATTATGTGCTATGCTAGAATAACATGTTTAATTGTCATTAGAATTAGATTAATTAGGTAAGTGATATGTTGCATGTGATGTTAGATTGATAGCATGCATTGCATATAACTCACCATTAAAATAAAAGAAAATCCTTTAAAAAAAATTGAGTGGAATGTGTGTTAATTTGAAAACATGTTTAGGCCAAGAATGTATTTTCTAATTAACTTTGTAGATGCTTACACTGAGATAAGTAAATTCCTTCCTTACCCCTTCACAAGTTATGTACCATTTTAATTATTAGGTGTTTCATTACTCATTGTGCATTCACATGATCACGTTATGTGTTCGTGGATAAATTAAAAATCAATTCAAGCTAAGCTCCTTGTCAAACATTTTTTTAGAAGAAAAAGGTACCAAAATAATGTTAGAGTAATCTAGTGTAATCAAGTCATTGTTCATAGAAGTAAAATATATATTCAAATACTTTACTTGGGTTTCTAATCAATCAACCAAAAACAAATTAGCGGCAACTTCTGATCAAAATGGTTTTGCATGTAAAAAACTTGAACCCTATGCCTTGAATTGGTACGGGGTTTGAGGAAGCCCGAGCAAAGTTCATGAATTGGTAATCTATTATCCAAACCGTGCATCATTCGAGTGTGGTCGACATAGGAGTGATCAGCGGACTGTTAGTACGCATAAAGGAACTAAAGATATCCCACGTGAGATTCTGATGTGGATCCTTAACGTGTTATAACTTCTTAGGTCGTCGATGGTGGGGTGAACTTCCGCTTGGATCGTCCGTTGCTAACATGATCGTGTAGCAAAGGTCAATACAATCGAAGGTCCACCGCGCCATTAATGACCTGAGGAGCGGTAACATGTTGAGGATTCACGTCTGGACCTCAGCTTAAACATAGGATATTTTTAGCTCAATTTTGTGTATGACTGGTTCGTTCATCACTCCTATATCTACCAAAATTCTCCACAAAAAAAAAAAAATATATTGTTTATCATCACAATGTTATCACGTAAATCGTAACTACATAAAAATTTGAAAAAATAAAAATAAAATAAAAAATTGTGTGCCCTATTTTTCTCCATTTTGATTTGAATTTATTTTTCTAATATATATGATTACAAGACAATGACTTTATATTTGAAATTAACTTGCTTGGCTTAAAAAAAAAAAAAAAAGAGAAAGGAAAAAGAGCTTATGTGGCAAAGCAAGAGAGAAAGAGAGGATAGCCAATATTGATGGCACTCTACCCAGATTTCGATTGCCTAATGTACCGTTTGTCCATCGTTGGTATTTTATTTTCCTTTTCTCCGCATTTCAAGTTTTTTTTCGATTGCATATATATTTAAATGATAGTGTTTACTGAACCATACAAATTTGGTATATGATTTATTTTCTTGTTTTCTCTATTTTATTATTAGACCGCTCGCATTTCACAACATATATGATAAAGCAAAGTCTAATTTTCCCGCTTTCATGTGACAAGCTCGGTGTTTCTTAAGCCTCAATTATACCCAATAATTCATATAGTGTTTAGCTGTGAATTTCTCGCTAAATAATCTTTCAATCTCATGAAGAAATTATAAATCTTTAACACAATATTTCACAGCTACAATCTAACTTGATGAATGAAATTCATGAGTTTCCTTTGCGCTTCAAGTCTTCTCTCTTTCCCTAGACGTGGACTCCAGCAAGAAGATCGACAACGGTGATTGAGGACACTGCATCCAAAACCCCACGATCTCATATATATATACGTACGCCACCTGTATTAAAAAGGAAATAGAATCCAACTAGGGTGTAGTCAACCCATGTCCAATTTTTAGACTTTCCTGTTTCGCCCTGCCCGACTTCATCAAGAAATAGATGTGCCTCGGTCAACTAAGTCCAAGATTTTAAATGTTGTTGACCAGCTTTCGCTTTAAGAATATGACGTGAAAGAGGAGACTAATTTGTTTACCCCTCCTCTCCCTTTATTTAAATTTAATTTATTTTCAAAATTCAGCTTTTTGCTTCGAGTTTAAACTCGAGATATATTTTAATTATATATATATATTTTTAGTCACATCATCTAAGTGAGCCCACTTAGCATGGTCACTCAATATAGAAAGGAGCAAGTAGTGGTAGTGGTAGGTCATAAAAGGAGCAATCTCAGAAATCAAGCAAGTTAGTGGAATAGATCGCAAGAGAAAAAAATGATCAAATTGAAAAGAAGGGTACAATTATAGGGGACTAAACTAGATCTAATATAGAATTAAACGATATGGTCTATTGAGTCCGTATTGACCCTCATGCTCTACTGTCCTTAGAAATTAAAAGACTATGCCATCCTTTCATTATTCGCTCTGAAAATACTTGATATGGCTAATAGTGCCTGTGGTGCTAATCTGTCTTGGTACTTACTCATTACTCATTAGACAAGTTTTCTGGTTCCAAACTGGCAATGCAATGCTTTGTGGAGCTACATATGCAGGAAACTTTTCAAAATAAATGTCCTTAAGTTCGTTTGTTTGATATTATCCTTGACATTGGGGTTTTATGGACTGAGCTGCAAGTGGAGGGCGCATGTCCATTTGATATATGTGCTCGAGTCAAATGTTATTTATTTGACCAACACTCTCCAGTGTAGGGATTAGGGATGTGCTCACAAAAGTGAAATTCCTGGACATTGGCGTGAGTAGTGGGCTTGTTCAGCATAAATACCAACTTCATTTTTTTTCGAGTAAATGCGCAGATAGTTTGATTTATCCCCACAAAAGCAAAGACATCATACACCCTTCCAGTGTCAAAGCTGTTAGGGACCTGTGTATCTCACCTTTTTATGGCAATCTTGCAGTTTTTGCTTCATTGCAGAAGACATTATCAGTTCTCAGGTAATGTTCTTAGTGGATGTTATTTCTCTCTCCTTTGGCCTTGTTTGACAAATTTAGTTTTGTTTCATCTCTTGTAGTCTTGACAGCAACAACATCATCCTCCCTCGCCTATTACCTACTAGAAAGCATATTATCTCTAGCTATGTCCTGTTTTGTCTAGGTTATTACACTTCATGTCATCAATATTTCTGTATATTTGACAATAGTATGGTAGTATTTGTGTAGAAATTAGAAACCGCGTAAATGAGACTTTTCTGCAGCAACAGCACCATCTAAGGGATTAATAATGTCTTCAACAGTCATTAGGAAGATCCATGTTCGATCTGAGCTTTCTTTCCTTGGGAGTATTTGAACCATTGTAATTTAATTTATTTATGATATCAGCCACATTGCTTTTCCGTAAATCTTCAGGTGAATTATTGTGAATGTATAATTTATGGTCTAAGGCATGCCAACATGTGTGCACACTGACATGCACATGTACTTTCGCGTCTACTCGGGTACATACTAGTGAGCTCAGGTCCATAAGGAATATCATAGCCATTCTATAACTTGGTTCTGGTCATCCTCCTCTCAAGGATTGTTATTTCACTGAAGTTTTGCTTCATGGAAGAGAAAAAAAGTAAAAATTTGAACTGGTCTGGTTACTCGAGACTCTGCAGTTGGTGAACAAGGTTAGTAAATGCAATTTATATGCATCAAACCTGCTTGTGGGCCCTAATTGTTTAGGAGTATAGTATCTGACCAATTATACATTCAAGTTCTCAATTTCTATTGCTCGGTAGCAGGAATCAAACTTCTGGACCAAATATTAACCATGGAAGACCACTAATTCAACTGCCAATACGATGCAAATTGAGTTTCTATCACGATGTTTATCCTAATTTAGTTCCTTTTGACAGCAACTCCTAGATTCTCATCTCTTGCTTTTGCAGAGTTTAAATGTCAGTTATGTTTATTTCTGCCGTTCATTTTCTATTGTCGATGTTGATGTGCCTATCATCCGAATCATATGTGTGGATGCGCTTCATTTGATGATGAGGTTATTGCATTCTTCCTCGGTCTATGAAAAATGAAGTAGTACCTTTTCATAGTAAGCCTTATGAGCTTGACATCAGTTGCTAGTGTTGTATTGTACTGTCTCTTTTTGAGCCATTTAAAGTCAAAGATGTCGTATGATATCTATTGCCTCTCATTAGAGAAGTGAAAAGACCATCTACTTGCTTGTTTGATCCAATGTATAATTTTTATTTGCACCAAAATAGTTATCTTTAAACTTTCTATTCTTCTCTCTCGAAATGTAGAGCTCTTTCTATTTTAATGGTACATTTTCTTCCAAAAACCTAAAACTCACAGTTGATTACCACCATCTCCCCTCTATCGTCCTCAGTTTCAACCATTTACTTCACTGTCGCTCCATTCCAGTACAGGTTATGGACTTCCATTTCTCACCTTACATCTCTTTCCTCACTTAGATATTACTGCCCGTTATCCAAGACCCACCTCACCTTCCCAACGAGGGACCATCACCATTACACCCGCGCACCCGCGCCATTTCTCTTCCCCCCCCCCCCCCCATCTCTCAAACAATGCATGCCTCACTTGATCCGTCCGGTCGCCTCCCTCGACTATCTCGCTCCCAATTCTTGTAGCTCCTAGCTGCTCTGCATGCGGGATTGTCCACCCAGCTTGCCTCTCCTGAGAATCATCCTAGGGCCCGATCCTTGATGGAAAGCACTGAGCAAGAAGAAGATGCACGCCTCGCCGCACTCTGCAACAAATTAAGCCACCTATGGTCAGAACAAGAAATTGAGGTGTGGGATGACGCGACCCCAACGGAGAAAATAGAGGAATGTAAACCGATACTGGTGGGTAAGCTTCTCTCTAACCCATCCATTAATTTCCAAGCATTTCATAACACAATGAAACGAGCATGGTGCACTGACCAAGTAGAAATATCTCAACGTGAAGTTGGACTGTATGTTTTTAAGTTCAACTATGAAGGGGAAAAACAAAGGGTATTGGATAATGGTCCTTGGCTTTTCTCAAATCACCTTGTCATTTTAAAGCCTTGGACACTAAGGGGCTGTTTGGTTCAACTTTGAGGAAATGGCTCTGCATTTCCCCAAATATCTTTAGAATAATGGGCATTTGGTGGATGTTGAAGTGTATAGGAACTCTTATTTTGGTGTAGCATTTTGCAAAATAGCTTTGAGGTGAAAACAAAAAGGAAAAAAAGAAAAGGAAAAAGGAGGAGGAGATGTTGACGCAGAGGAGGGAGCAAGTGGGAGGCAATTGGAGCTGGTGGGGGAGGCGGCCGGTGGCTGTGGTGGGGGAGGCAGCTGGTGGCTGTGGTGGTGGGGAGGCGGCGGGTCGCGCGGCCTCAGAGCGACCGGATCTAGGCGGCTGAGCACCACTCAACCCGTGTCGTAGTGACCGAATCTGGTCAGCTGAGCACCGCTCAGCTTGTCATGTGGGTCGCGCGACCCAGGTGACGCCGCTAAGGTCGCGACCCACGCGACAGTGGTGCGTGGCCATGGCGATGTGTGGTGACGGCGGTGCGTGGATGACCAGCTCCGATTGGTTGAGCTCCGCCGGCTGGGCTTTGGTCTTGAAGAAACAAGGAAGACAAGGAAGACAATGAACAGTTATTTTTTAGGGTAAAACAAGAAAACTCAATTATCAGTGAGGGCAATATTGGAAGAAAAAAATTCATTAAACCCCCCTTCAGCATTCCAGAGCATTCCAAATGCTAGCATTCCCCCAAGTATACCTCCAAAATGCCGAACCAAACGGCTGAAATTTTTCTCAGGGACTTTCGGGGCTGAAAGCTCCTTGGGAATGCTGAACCAAACAGTTCCTAAATACTCCCCTACATTATTATGACTTTACGATTTGCGCTTTCTGGGTTCAAGTATTTGGGCTTCCCTTGGAACGGTGTACTGAGAATATGATCTACAAAACTGTGAGACATGTGGGTAGAGTGCTGGATGTTAAAATCGAGTATGAAGAAGGAACAACTCTCAGAGCGGGGAGGGCTAGAGTTGAAATCAGATTATAGGAACTGCTTAAAACAGGCAAACTGATTAGATTTGAAGGGAAGAACATCTGGTTGGATTTTCGCTATGAAAGATTATCACACTACTACTACTCATGTGGCAAACTAGGCCATTATGCTATGTATTGCAAAGACTTTCCTTTTGATGAAGAAAAAACAGAATGGAAAGATAAGATGTATTATGGCCAATGGCTACGTGCCAAAGTCCGGGAACATAGCCCATTTTAGCTAACCTTTTACGTGACACAAGACATATGGGAGGAGGCAGCAGAGATTATACTGGAAACCCCTCAGCCATCCACCCAATTGATACATGTGGAACATCCAATGAACATCAAGAACAAGGGAGTCATGGAGATAACAGCATGGCGACCAGTCGATATCAATACAGAACTGATCAAGAGGCGTCATCAAGAAGGCAAACCAGTAGGAGCTGAAGCTAGTAAGGCAAAGTTCCCTGCACCAGAACAGCTTGAAGTTAATAGGGACTTAGCAGAAGGATCATCAAAATCTAAGAAACTAAAGAGCACAAGTTTAAACACCAAAGCTGGCCTTATCAAGAAAGCTAAAAAGTATAACCCTTATGGGCTGTGCACTTATATGCAAGAGGGGATTGATGAAACTCACCTTATGGATATATCGATTTTTGAGGTGGAAGGGTCCGGAAGTTGGGTTTGGTGGTTAGCCCTAATAAGCTACCAAGTGACAAATGAAGTTAATAAGTTGGAACTGTCAGGGTCTGAGCAATCCCCTAACAGTTCAAGCATTAAGGGCTCTCATGGCCCAAGAAAAGCCCGACGCAGTTTTTTTTATGGAAACTAAAAGTCAAGAAGTAGTGATCCAACGACTTCAAAAGAGGTTGAAATTCCCAAGTTGTTATGTGGTAAACCCTATAGGTTTGGCTGGTGGTTTGTCAGTGTTCTAAAATGATCAGGTTTTCCTGTGTGTGGATCGTCACTCTACAGATTTCATTGATATGATCTGCAAGGATGTGAAGTGTGGAATACCAATGCGTCTCACTTGCCTTCATGCGCCAGCGGTGTATCAACAAAGACAGAACTTATGGGCAGAATTGCGATAAATAAGCTACTCTAATACCTTACCAAGGGTGTGCACTAGAGATTTCAATGAAATTATCTATCATTGGGAGAAAGTGGGCAAGAGGCTAGCGGAAAGTCGGCAAGAGGCTAGCGGAACTGCATCGAATGCATTCATTTCATGAACTTTTAAATGATTGCTCACTAATGGATGTGGAAAATAAAGGATGTGCCTTCACGTGGGTGAATAATAGAGAATGAGATGATTTTGTTAAAGAAAGACTAGATCGGGTGCTGTGTACTATGGAATGGCGAGTGACATTTCCGAAAGCTAAAGTTTTTGCCTTACCTGCTTTGGGTTCTGATCATAGCCCGATCTTCTTAACCACTAAAGTAATCCTAGTTAAAAGAAATAAGGCTTTTACATTCGAAGCCTTTTGGCTACAGGATAAGGAGTGTCGCACGGTCATTACAGACTCTTGCGCATTCTTACAGGTGAATGCCTCAACACTACCCAGAAAGTTAAAGGCTATCTCTTTGGCCCTCGATAACCGGAGTCGATCGAAATTCTCTTAGGGCCATCATCAAATCAGTGCTTTGAAGCAGCAAATTCAGAGTCATATAAATTAACCTAATGGCCACTATGACAAAGCGAAGGTTAATCGATTGAAAGAGGAAATACAGCACTTCTGGCAACAAGAGGAACAGTATTGGCCGATGAGATCAAGGATTAATTGGCTTAGACGGCGGGACAACACCAAATTTTTTCATGCCACCACTATCCAAGCGAGGCAAAGAAATCAAATAAGTATAATGCATGATGAAAATCAATGGTGGATTCGAGATCAAAAGCGACTGAAGGAGATGACGATGGACTTCTTTGAAAACTTGTATCGATCAATTGGACATTTTGAATATGGGCCTATTCTAGCACAATGTCCACAAGTTGTAACAGAGGAAATAAATACACTCTTAACAGCCACGGTCACTCGAGAGGAAGTACAACAAGCAATATTCCAACTAAGGGCTACTAAGGGCGTGCATGAAAACATTGCTATTTCTTTATTTCTTTGTTTTTCTGTTCCTTGGAATAGGTTTGGAACAAAAATCCATTTGATAATGCAATTTCATTTTTCTATTTCTGGAACAAATTTCTTTTCTAGAAATAGATTTAGAGCATAAATCAGAAGTTAAGGGGGTGCATGATAAAAATTATTTCCATTCCAGAAATAATTTTTCTATTCCAGATCAGTTTCTAGAATAGAAACCTGTTTGATAAACCTACTCAGTTTTTCTATTTCTGGAATAGATATCTATTCCAAAAATTGATTTGGAAGAGAAATCAGAAGTATAAATTTTCTACTTCTAATTTCTAGAAGACTGATTTCTCCCACTAAACCCAATTTCGGTCAGTCCTCCCTCATCTCCTCTACGTCTCTGCCTCCTCCTCCTCCTCTACCTCTCCTCTACCTCTCCTCATCTCCTCTACGTCTCTGCCTCCTCCTCCTCCTCCTCTGCCTCTCCTCATCTCATCGAGACATCGTCTCCTCCGCCTCTCCTCATCTCCTCGAGACATCATCTTCTCCATTGGACACTCGGATCGTCTCCTCCACTGGACTCTTTCTACCTCTCCTCCTGCTCATCCACATTTGCTCGCTAATCCACCCCCTCGCCGCGACCCACTGTCCCCGCTTGTTGTCCGAGCACCCCTCGGCAACAGATCTCACGCCTGCACCCCCGCAGCTCATTCCCCTGTGACACCAGAAGCCCTCTGCAACAGATCTGAGCACTGACGCCTGAGCCGCTCCTACTCTGCTCCGTCTCACCAGAAGCTACCATCGCCTCGCGACCTCAGCCATGCCGCGCACCCTCTCCTCATCCAGCGACGAGCTACTCGCGAATCAGCCCCCCTCGCCTCATCCAGAAGCCCTCTGCAACAGACACCGGAGCCGCTCGAGTTCGTCTGACCAAGACCACGAAGCGCGCAAAGAAGCAGAACTACCCATCTCCTCCCTTCTCTGGTTCGTGCCGATTCATCTTCTTTTTCTTTTAGCGTGGGTTCATCTGATTTTTTGTGTATGAATCTTATGATTCAAACCAAGTTCCAATGAATTAGCGGCGAGAGTGTGATGAATTAGCTCCCTCGGTGGAACGGGATTGGTGTTTTTTCAAGCTGAGGGGGTTTGTCTTTTGCCTGATCGACGATGTTGCTGTTGCTTTTTGAATTCGAATGTTGTCACTTTGGTCTGGCCTCGTGGATTGTTCCTGAATGTGAGTTCAAGGGGGAGTTTTGCTGTGACAATGAGGGTCGTTTGTTCCTGTTAATGCACGATCTCCATGGAAGTTTCCATACCCAAGAACTCTTGAAGCCCCCGTGTGTTTTTAGCTTTCTCTAGTTCGAAGGTTGCCACGGCCTGACGCTTCGAAGGCTGTCGCCATTCGTCAGCCATGCCTTTGCTCACCTCGATGCTTGTTGGGCTCAAGCTGGCGGTACCTCTTCGACTCGCTTCATCGGTGCTTCAATCTTCAAGGGTCAGTTTGTTTGGCACGTGGTTGCATTTTCTTCAATTCGTAGCATTTGGTTTCGATTTTGTGGATGCGAACCAAGATATGAATAGCTCGGAGTCTTGTCTCTTGTTTTTTCTGGGTTTGGTGATTTCATTATCAAGATGGAGTTTTTGGATACCCTATTTTGGAATGATTGGTGACTGCTTACTTGTTTGCGGGAGTTGACAAAAAAGAAAGTGATGATTTTTGCTCAGATTTTTCTTACTAGTTGTGAAAGTTAATATGGAACGTATCCTTTGGCAGCAATACCGGTATGTCTTCACCAGGGTTTGTTGTTATGTTGTGGAAGTTGATTGATTGTGGGTAACTTTCTGGCATTATGGAATGTTGAATGCCACTTGATGGAGATTCACTGGTGAGCCTTGGTTAGCTTGAGTGACTCTCAATCTATGTATGCAGTTCGCAATTCAATGTTCGATCGCAGCGACTAGTTATTTTGAAAATTTCATTAACTGGGCCGAAACTTGGATTTAGACATGTCCTATCGAGGTTACTTTTTCCCCCTCGTTTTTTTAGCATATTTAAGAAAGCCTCTCTCGTATGCCAGGGAGCATTCATGTAGTGATGATGTCTTTCTTTGGGAAGCCCATTGAATTAGTTCTCCAATAGTGACAGATTAGCCCAAGAGCCCTTT
Organism: Eucalyptus camaldulensis; assembly: GCA_019915185.1. NCBI lineage: Eukaryota > Viridiplantae > Streptophyta > Magnoliopsida > Myrtales > Myrtaceae > Eucalyptus > Eucalyptus camaldulensis. The sequence goes on from JAHSVA010000005.1 coordinate 22,295,495, forward strand.
GCTTTGATTTGAGAAGAACTCGGATCAGCTTGGTCAATGCGAATGTGGGAGTGTGAAAGATTGGAAGTATCTGAATGCTTGCATTTAGCATAGTTTGTTTGCTTTCTTGTTTAAAATCTCGCATAATTGCCTTCAAAACATTCCACGAAAAAGAACACATCATTCAACAAGTTATTGGACAAAAGAGAGGAGCAAGTCTTGCTAAGGAGATCCCTTCGGCTCAGCCATTCATGGTGTAGGCTCTTGGAATGGCTTAAAACCCTATTTAGCTCACTTTCTGCCATCAGCTTTCTTTGTTGTAATATTTAATTCACATCAAATTGTGACTGGTCTATGGGTATAATTCTAACCATCATATAAATGTCATTGCAGCAGACACCTCAGCCGCTCGAGTTCGTCCGACGAGGTCCAGGGTTGTGAAGTGCGCAAAGAAGCAAAACTACCTGTCTCCTCCCTTCTCTGGTTCGTGCCGATTCCTCTTCTTTTTGCGTGGGTTTGTGTGCTTTTTTGCGTATGAATCTTAGGATTGAAAATGGATTTGCTACATGTGGATATGAATAAGAGATTGGAGTTGGGTTTGCTGCTCGTGGGTATGAATAAGAGATGGGTAGATTCGCCTATCTTTGAATTTTCTATCAAATGCCATCTCTGTTTCACTGCTGGTTATTATGAACAAATAGATGGGGCATTGATTGGTGGGAATGTTTTTTTTTTTTTTTTTTGCTTGTAATATATGGTTGCTTGTAAAATTTTATATGAGGATTATTCTCTTTTTGCTTGATGTGATATCAACGTCAAAGTCTATGCGCTTGAATTTGTACACCAATTGATATGGCTCATTTGATGCTCAAGTGGTTAATGTTAAATGGTTTCCCACAAAGAGGTTTGTATGGCAAAGTGGACTGAGCCTTTGACCAATAAGCTTGTAAGCTTGTTGGTAACAGAGGTAACAAAGGAAAATCGCATCACTTCAACTTCTACAAAATAGGATGGAATAACATACATGTCGAATTTAATAAACGGACGAGACTCCACTTTAGTATAATTCAGTTGAAGAACAGGGTCAACAAACTGAAGAAACAGTATAATAGTTTCAAGAAACTTTTGTCACAATCTGGATTTGGATGGGATAATATAAACAATAAGGTTGCTGTGGATGATCAAAGTGTGTGGGAGTCTCACATCAAGGTATTAATTTACCAAGGTCATTTTGTTCATATTGTATTGCAAGCTTTGATTATGTTGCTGACATTTGTCATTATTGTATAAATTACAGAATAATAGCAAATGGGCTAAATTCAGAAATGATGGGTTTCCTCAGTATCCTGATTTATGTATCGTGTTTGGTGATACATATTCTACTGGGGACTATGCAGCAGGAAATGCAGAAAAAGTGGTTGAATATGCTGAAGAAGTGGTAGTGTCCTCTGGAGAAATGACAATGGTGGTGACAATGGTGATGGCGGTAGTGGTTATGCAATAAGTGATCCAGAGGAATGTGATGAACAACATATTGATGAGGAGGTCTTCATACCTGATACGACTACTACCTCAAATCTTAAGAAACACAAGTAGGATAGGACTCCAAATTCTAAGAGGAGGAGGAAGAGTAACGGATATGATGTTAGTGACACCTGCAAAACCATTCAAAAAAATGATTAAAATCAGGACTGCTCAATCAACAAGTGGCTCTGTGACCTCAGATGCCCCATCAACTGTAGACCCCTACTCCATAGCAGCCGTGGTTGCCGTCTTAAATAGTATACATGATTTAGAGCAGAATATTTACAACAAAGCTATGAACTAATCATGTGTTAATGCCACTTGGAAAGAGGTTTTCATCACAATGTTACTTGAAAGGAGACGTGGATTTCTTGAATCTCTTTAAACAGATGTTAAGTAGTATGCTATGGATTTATATATTTTGTTTAATTTTACTGTATGACTTATGTATTTAAGATATTTTGGTCTTTTTATAATGCAATTATGAAAACTTTGTGGCTATTGTTGATTATTATTAGATTCCTTATATATTGTGTTTATCTTTCTTTTTTTTTTCATGTGAAGGCATAGGTAATATGAAGGGGGATGAAAGTAACATGTGTAATCAAGTAGCAACAGGTGAATCAGTTGAACTAATTTTTGATGATTTTGATATCAATATTATGATAGCATGGTTGAGCATGGTTGTGGTGGATATATCTACGCATTCGAGAGAACCTATTAGGGATAGCATATTGTCAGGACCCGAATGAATGGTGGAGGTTCTTCAAGGACATTCAGATAGAATATATGAATATTTTAGAATTGAGAGACACGTTTTTCTCAACCTTTGTGATTTGATGAAGGTAATAGGTTGGCTGAAAGATAGTCGATATATAAAGGTAGATAAACAAATTGGGATATTCTTATTTATGATTTGTCATAAGAACTCGAATAGAAATTTATGCGAGAGATTCCAATGTTCAGGACAAATTATTAGCAAATACTTCACTATAGTGTTGAAAGTAGTTCTCAAACTTGCAAAAGAGATTATCGTACTGCCTTCCTTTGATGTGGTCCCAAATGAGATTCTTATGAATCCCAACCATAAACTTTATTTCAATGTAAGATTTTCATACATTTATTTATTATATCGGTTTCATTTTATTGCTAATCTTATATGACACTAATCTTTAATAAAACGACAGGATTGTGTAGGCACTATTGATGGTACTCATGTTCATACTTCTATACCTTTTATCGAAACAAATTCCATTTAGAGGCAGAAAATGAAGTACCACTCAAAATGTGATGTATGTATGTTTGTTTGATATGAAATTCACTTTTGTGCATGCTGATTGGGAAGGATCTGCCAACGATTACCGGGTGCTATCAGCAGCACTCGAGACTCCTCGCTTAGAATTTCCTCAACCATCACTAGGTATTTTTACCTGTTCTAGAATTATCAATTTTCTTTAAAATTGTATTGTATTTACAAATCACTACTGATATATGAATATTTTATTATTGGCAAATACTATGTTGTAGATTCTGGTTATGCATCAATTCCGGGATTCTTAACTCCTTTTAGATGTAAACGGTATCATCTAAATGAATATAGGGGTAGAGCAAGATGACCAAGAACAGCAAGAGAGTTGTTCAACTATAGGCATTCTTCACTAAGGAATGTCATTGAGAAATCATTTGCGGCATTAAAGAATCGCTTCTTTATTTTGAAACGCATACCTGCATTTGCAATTCGAAAGCAAACACATATTGTAATTGCATGTTGTCCTATCCATAATTACATCCATGATCAAGACAGGAGGGATAGAAAATTTTCCTTATATAGAGATCCAGAGTACTGATTTGAACCTGCATAAGATGAGGTTATAGGCGATACATCGACCGAGGAGGAAACTGAGATGAATATGCTTAGAAAAAATATTGCCAATAAGATGGCAAGAGATCATACTATGCCGGAGATTCCATGAAATCGTGTTTTTAATTTTTGTAATGTATTTTTATTATTTTGTATTTTGGGGATTTACAATCTTTGCTTTTTTTAATGTGATAATGTATTTGATGATTCCTATCTCAATTCTTGTAATGTGATGTTCTATTTGAGGATTTCCCTTATTTGTAATGGTCCTTTATGACAAGCTCTATTACACTTCATAAAATTTGCCAATTTTGTAAAATTTGCCGCAAATTGCCCAATATACTTCTTTGTGTTTCTTTCTAAAACGATTGCTCAATATCGTAAACCGTGGCGGCGATCGACGTGACACACTAACATGAAAGGGATTAGAATATGGTTGCCCGCCTTCATTCTACTAGAGTTTTGAGAACCTTCCATCATGCTCAAAAGTAATGCATATTGATCCCTTTATTCTATTGTATGGAGACTATTGGTAAGTATATTGTTTGACCGTAATTGCCTATCTAAGTGGATGCTAAAGAATTTGTGTGAAAATTTAGAAAATTTGATATAACAATTCTTACTTTGTATTTTTTTTTTCAAAAAAGGGAGACTTTACTATAAAAAAAAAAGTCTTACTTTGTATTTGGGTTAATGGTTTCATAAGCATATGAAATTTGTAAGAATGGACATCTCATTTGCTCCAAAAAAAGAAAAGTTTGTTTTAAGAAATATAAATTTTATTCTGTTATCAAACGAATTTCTATTTCTAAAACAGAAATTTTGTATCGTTATCAAATAGATTTTTTTGCTCAAAAACTCGTCTAAAGCTAGAAATAGAAAAATCCATTTCTGTTCTAGAAACTATTTCTGGAACAGAATGGTTGTCATGCGCACCGTAAAACTTTTAACTTTTTTATTTCTAGAACAGAAATGAGAAATCAAAATTTTTCTCATCGTTTATTCTCGTCACCACTCATCGCCCACTTGTCGCCCATGGGATGCTGGACGCTTGCCACCAGTTGTCAACCGCCTTCCACTGACCTCGGCTACCAACTATCGACCACCAACAATCGGACGTCGACCGCCCATCACCAACCGCTAGTCGTCGGATGCCAAATGCCCACTGATCGTTAGCCACTCATCGCTAATTGTTGGATGCCAAAGGCTCACCATCAACCGTTGGATGTTTGCTACCAATCGTCCACCGCTCACCACTAGCCGTTGAATGTCGATCACCCACCACCAGCCTCTTATCGCTGGACTCTAGATGTCGAACGTTAGACGTTGAACTCCAAACGTTGGACGCCAGTTGCTAATCGTTGGACTCTAGCGTCAAACTCCAGACTTTGGCCACCCGCCGCTGATCACTGGACTTCAGCACCAAACGCCGAACATTAGACTTCGGACTTTGGCCGCCTGCCGCCGGTCACCGAACGCCAAACATTGGTCGCCGAATGTCAGACTCTGGCCACCAAAAGCCGGTTGTTGCCACTCCTCGAAATAGAAATTTTGTTTTGTATCAAACGAATTTTCATTTTAGAAACAGAAATTTTGAATTGTTATCAAACGTATTTCTTTGCTCAAAAACTTGTCCATGGAATAGAAATTGATTTCTATTCCAGAAATTTTGTCATGTGCGCCCTAAAGCTCCTGGGCCAGATAGATTGAATGGACTCTTTTACCAAAATCACTGAGATATTCTACATGAAGACATATTCATCTTAGTGCAAGACTTCTTTATCTCCCAGGAGCGTTGCACTCAGATTTTAACAGGACAATCATTTCCCTGATTCCCAAGATACCACACACCTAGAAAGGCTGGATTAATTTCATCCAATTAGCCTATGTAATTTTGTCTACAAAATCATATCCAAGGTGTTAGCCAACTGTTTGAAACCATGGTTACCTAAGTTGATATCCACAGAACATAGTGCATTTGTGAGTGGCCAACAAATCCAAGACAACATACTAATGGTCCAAGAGGTGCTCCATCAGGTCAAGATTAGGAAAAGAAAGAGAACATTTTAGGCAGTACTAAAGCTGGATATGCAAAAGGCTTATGATTGGGTGTAATGGGACTTCCTAGAGGACTACCTACTCAAAATGGGATTCCATGGTAAATTGGTACAGTGGGTGATGCAATGAATTACAACGGTTTCCCTCAGCGTCAAATTTAATGAAAAACCCTTAAGCTACTTCCATCCAACAAGGGGGCTCAAACAGGGAGATCCTCTCTCTCTCCATACTTGTTCATTCTATTGGTGAACGTCTTATCCACCCTTATCCAACAAGCCATCGACATGGGAAATATCAAGGGAATCAAATTAAACAGATGGTGTCCTACCCTATCTCATCTATTTTTCGTAGATGATGCTATCTTTTTCTTAGATGGAAGACTTTAGGAATGTCAGAACTTAGCAAATGTACTAAATCAATACTGTTTAGCAACAGGACAAGCTATGAACCGGAATAAATCAATGATCTTCTTTAGTAAAACTTGTCCTATTATGTTGCAGGAAAACATGGCGAGAGAATTCAGAGTACCTGTGCTTGCAAAGATTGGTAAATACCTGGGCATACCATCTGATTAGGGGGATACAAAAAGGAGATGTTTGTCTGGATTCTAGGTAGAGTAAATGCAAAGTTGGAAGAGTGGAAAGAGAATCTAATTTCCAAGGGCAACAAAGAAATCCTAATTGAGACAGTAGTACAGGCACTCCCACAATATGCCATGTCGATATTTAAAATTTCTCGTGTTTATTTGTAAATCCATTGAACAGAAAATAGCAAGGTTCCGGTGGCAAAATAATTGCAGCAAATTCGGAATTCACTAGAAGAACTAGGATCTACTCAAAGGTAGAAAGGACACCGGGGGGCTTGGCTTTCGAGACTTAATCACTTTCAACAAAGCTTTGCTAGGCAAACAAGCGTGGCGACTTATCCAACACCCATCTTCCCTGTGGAGTAGAATTTTCAAAGGACTTTATTTCCATCCTAAGCAATTCTGGCATGCAGAAAAAGGAGCTAGATCATCCTGGGGTTGGCAAAGTTTACTGATAGATAGGGATTCAATATTGAATCAACTCCAATGGTTAGTCGGCGATGGGTAAAGGATCATAGTCCGTGAAGATAAATGGCTATCAAAAGGTATTATAGGGGGGCCTGCACCTAGAGGAGAACCTGTGAAGGTGGCGGATTTCATTATTCCGGAATAGAATATATGGAATGTTCCCTTACTTTGCAATAGTTTTGACGACCAAACTGTAGAGGGAATTCTTACCCTCTAGTTACAAAACCACTCAACAGCTGACCAACTCATCTGGAAAGGACCGCAAACTGGAATGTATACAGCGAAAAGTGGGTACAATTATATCAAACACATAGAAAATAGCAACCTTCATAGCCGAGCCTCCTCATCCTATCAAACCCCACAGAAAATGTGGAGAAAGCTATGGACCATAAAGACAGCCCCTAAACTTCGCATATTCATGTGGTCCTTATGTCACAATGCGCTGTCTACAAAGGAAAATCTCTACCACAGACAAATCATCCCAAATCTGGTATGTAATTTATGCCAAAATTAGTTCCCAGAAACAACAGAACATACTTTTCTCTTGTGCCCATAGACGCAAGGCACTTGGTCACACCCACAAGTCAAAATCATGATACCATCACATGGAGTAAACAAAATAGACGCTTGGCTTGCAGATTTGATCGAGAACATAGACATCTTACCTGATTTGGAGACTATTGCATCTATATTGTGGCAAATCTAGAAGGCACACAATCATTTTTTTTTCCTGTAGCTGCACCTAGATCCAAAATAGGTGGTGGAGGTGGCTCTCGTTAACGCAAGGATAGCTTGTAGCTGTCTTTGGACAGTGTCAAAACCAAGGAAGAAGCTTCCAAACCCTAATTTGGTGTGGCGCCCACTGGAGCTTGGCATAGTGAAAATCAACATCGATGAGGCTTATCCAACGGCAAGCAATGAGGGCGCCATGGCGTGTGTGTGCCGTGATCATTCCGGAACACTAGTTGACAGCTTCACTAGCAGCATCCAAGCTTCTTCAACGCTGTAGGCAGAGGTACAAGCACTAATCCTCACTCTCAAACATCTGCTACAGAAAGGGAAAGAGCATGAAAACCTACTGCTGGAATCTGATTGTTTGGTGCTCGTGGCTGCTATGCACAACCCCAGCTTGACGCCGTGGGAGAGTCGTGCTCTGTTTGCTGAATGTGCGGCGCTGATCCCTTGTTTCTCCAAACTTCGGCTTCAACATTGTAGGAGAGAGGCTAATTTTATTACTGATTAGGCCGCTAAAGCCCATGGTTGCCGCATCCTTCCCCCTAATTAGGTTGTTACACCTCCCCAACCCCTCTTGGATCTTGTATGCTCTAAAGCCCTGGCCAAGGGTTGTTCTGTTTTGCCAATTTGAATGAAATGCTCTGTTTTCAAACCAAAAAAAAAAAATTCAAAGATGTCGTTTAGGCAACTTTTTAAGAGGAGAATCGCGAGACACAAGAAGAGGATGAAAAACACAAGAAACCATGAGAAAGATGAAAACAAAATTTCTTATATACTTGATAGTTGATCATCATTACACACGTGGTTTGAATATCTAAGAGTACCAAACTCAGTAACTAAGAAAGTTGAAGAGTTTTGCAACCAATTTGAACTAAACGGTCAATCTGAAGGTTATATCAATAATAGTGATGTCACGTAAAGGAGGAAAAGAGAAGAAAAAAATTAATTAAAATTTGGCTACATTAACGTTGGTCATGCCACATAGAAAGGTTGGTATTCACATAAATGATTTTTATCCAAAATTGGTTGAATGGAGTAGTAAATTACTTATAATTTTGAAAAAAAAAAATCAAGCAATTGGATAAGGTATGCTAATTAGAATGGGTCATGTAAAAAATTGCATGTCCTAGAAATAAGGATACTATCTTATGTATTATCAATATGACTTGGTTTTCATCTGGAAAGACAAACGATTACTAGACAGAACAACAAGCATCCAATCCTGATAAGTACATTTTAAGGCCAAATATGTTATGTAGAAAAAATACGCACATTATGAAGTATCTAGACTTTGCAAATCCTAATAAACAAGGCACATATTTTTATACTCATGAAATATTCTGTCTCCATTGTAATCAACACCATTATAGAGGATAAACAAATTGTGATTGTACTATGGATGATAAAGGTGATGGGCAATGCTAGGTATCACTTTGCAATTTGATTTTGGGGAAAATTTCAAATAAAACCCAAAATACTCTCATTTTCTTAAATAAGGGTCTAAAGTGGATCTTATTTATAATAAAAGCGTGAAGTACCCATATCCATCTCAATGAAAGGCCTAAAGTGATTATGATTGCTTCAAATAAGGGCCTAGCCCCGCCGACTGATAAAATATTCAAACCAATTAAGAATACTTTCATCCAAACACAAGTTAAATTTAAATTAAATTAGATTACAATTAAAAAATAAAACTAAAAAGAAAAGGAAAAACATAGGGCCCTCACGCCTATGGTCACCACCCCATCGCTGATGGGGTAGCTGCAAAGGCCAGTAACCCTCACTAACCAAAGGTGAGAGCCCACAAGCCCTCACCAAACGTGAGAGAGGGTGGGGACCCTCTCCTAGATCTGGGTAAGAGTTGCTGACCCTCACCCAACACCTTCAGACCTCGCCCCTGGTTTGGGGGCATTAGGCGAGGTCCGGTAGGCTTGAGTGAAGGCTGATGATCCTCGCCTAGGCTAGTGGGAGGGTGGGCAACCCTCATTCAGATTTGGGAGAGGGTCACTACGCTCTCCCCATTCTAGCAAGGGCTTGCTAGCCCTCACATCTGGTCGACAAGGGTCATAGGCCCTCGCTTGGGCACTGGTAATCTCGTTGGCCTTTGCCACTGCACCCTCCCACCTATGTTTTCCCTTTTTATAATTTTTTTTATTTTTAAATGTAAAAAAATTAAAAATTTTAAAAGACAAAATTACTCTTCACAGCTAGTGAGTTGAGGCCCTTCTTTAATATTAATATGGGCACTTCAAGCCTTTATTTAAGAAAATGAAAGTAGTTCAAGTCTTTATTTGGAATTTTCCTTTGATTTTGGTACTTTAAAGTTCCTTAGTTAATATAAGTCATGTTTGGCGAAAAAAAAATGTAGAATTTTGGGACAATGCCATTACATTTCCAAAGTGCTACAAACTCTAGCCCATGCAACTTATAGTTTTACCCTCACATTTTCCACCTTGCGCAACGTCACCCGTGAGCCCAAATAGGATCACAAGCAAATCCAAATCCAAAGCCGGTAAAAGGCTCACCGGCGTCCAACCGTCACAAGTAGATTTTCTTTAGTATTTATTAAAAATATTTAACTAAAATTGTTTACAAGTCTATTTTTTTTCTCAAATGGCCTTTAAAAGGAAGTCAATTCACAAGGCACTTTTTAATTACACTCTACCAAAAATTATTTACACTCTAAAAAAACCTTGTAATCTTTCAAAAGATTTTCCCAAAAGTCCAACCAAATACAATTAAACACACCTTGCATGCTATATGCCTATTTCATGTTTGAAATTAATGTTAAAATCATCTTTATCTCTTATTTTTTTTATATATCTTTAAAAAAAAGATTAATATCATGAAAATCCTAAATTTGTAAATTTGCAATATATTTACCTCATACTAATTATTTTTATAATGAAAAATTTCAAATTGATACACATGTGATAAATTTATCTCAAATTAATGTTTGACCACAAATAACCCAAATTTATTTCAAACTAATTTTTGACCATGAAAAACCACAAATCAAAACACTTATGATAATTTTACCTTAAACTAATTGTTTGACCACAAAAAACTCCAAATTGATACATTTGTTACTAATTTACCCTTTTTTTTAGTTTTCATGAAATTGTATTAATATCTTAAAAAATCATAAACTATTACATTTGTGACAAATAAAAGTAAAATCCTAAATTGGTATACATTTTAACTGTCATTTATCATCATCTAACTCACTAATTTAACAATAAAATTTAACAAAAATTATCGAATCATAAATTTATCATAATTTGGGATTTTAGTTTAATAGTTTGTGATTTTTCACGATATTAATTATTTTTAAAATGTGTTTTTCCTATTTTTTGGGGGGCTTATAGTGAATGGTGCAAGGACAAAAATGTAAATTCCAACAAGCGCCTTCGTCGTCCTCCGCATCCCCACCGGCAAGAAAAATCCTCAAAAGCCTCCATTCCTGAGCCACTCGAACCCTCCAGCAGCATCGCATCCACCAAAGGCCTCGAGACTCGATGAACAAGGAAGACTCTCGTCAATCCGAACCCTCCCCGCGATGAAATCGATGGGCACCATCTCCACCTGCTTCGCCCTGCCCCCCGGCCCCACCTCTCGCTTCCGCTCCCTCTCCCTCCGGCCGCCTCCCGCCTGCTTCTTCCCCAGGAGGTCGGCGCCGGCCCCCTCCTTCCCTGGCGTCTCGCTCGGCGGGGCCCGGGACCCTAGGGCTCCGCCGGCCCCCGCGGCGGTGAGGGCGGCCGCCGACGTGACGGCCCCGGGCGCCCGCCCCGGGGGCGTCGTCGAGAGCGACAGGCTGCCGTCCGACGTGAGGAAGCGGGCGATGGAGGCCGTGGACTCGTGCGGCCGGAGGGTCACGATCGGGGACGTCGCGAGCCGGGCAGGGCTCAAGGTGAACGAGGCTCAGCGGGCGTTGCAGGCGCTTGCTGCCGACACCGATGGCTTCTTGGAGGTAGGTTCGATTGTACTGTAATGCCAAGCACAGGCATTTTTTCTTGAATGGCGTTTGGTGGGTTGAGTGCCGTGTCATCTGTAAGCTTTACGAAACATGATGTGGAGGGTTCATGTAGAAAGGTTACATTTTTAAGGTAATGAATATGAGTGAAAAGGCAAATCACGAGATGTTGCATTTGGAAGGGCCTTTGAGCTGTCCATGATGGCCGACCTGATCCAGCCTTTCAGAATTTATCAAAACGAGAAATGGTGGCAGCTTGAATTTCCCAAAATTGCAGCGAGCTTTCCCATAATTGTGGGACTATAAAGAGACTTAATTGTTAAAAGCATCGGACGGACCTCTTCCGAATTCATCCATTAATGTTCTCCAGTAAATTGGAGATGGTTTGGCAGGTAGTACTTAATATGGGATACACCAGAATCCGTGTGCGCTAGAGTGAGTAGCCATTTTGAATCATCCAAAATTCACTATAGAGCCTTGAGACCATTCAGGTGGTGCATAGTGGGTGAACAACAGTTCAGTGGCAGACTTTCTACCAATTCTATATGAAGTATTTGGTCTATTAAATTGAATCACTGGCATATCCATATCACAAATGCGTGGTTGGAGTGTGATCAAGAAATGTGAGCATTCGCATGCCATTTTCTATGGCTTCAGCTCCATATCGTTTCTTCCTGCATGTACTCATTTATTTCCATCTAGAACTTGATACTACTCTGCAACACTCGCTGGTCTCTTGCTACCTGTTCTGTGGCTTTTGAATTTGAAATTCACAAGGGCATGTAGTGAGGAAACCAGTGCTGAAAACTTGCACAACACCAGTATCAGTAGAGTTTGATGATGCCTTCTTCGGCTCACTACACTTGTGAGTAACGTGACCTAGCTTGGAAAAGATAGAGCATTCATTTCCGTCGTGTCTCTAATCCCCTTGGTGTTCTTGGTCATCCTACAATGAGCGAACTTGATCTTCTTTTCTTGTGTGTTGTGTTGGCAAGATTGTCATTTATGACTCATACAATGATGAAAAGCTAAAAGGTGATAACTGCAAAATTTGGTACTTCAAGATACAGTGCATCTTTGTACAGCATGATCCATTGGAAACACCGACTATTTCCATGGTTGGTTCTGAAGAAGGGAATTTATTCAAAACCACAGACATAGGTTTATTGGACATGGAAAAAAAGGATGCAGCAGTTGGAGCATTTTGATAGTTCTTTTGAGGATTATTTATGTACTTGAGCAATACGTTATGGCTGGTCCACTTTCAATTGCCCCTGTAGAGAAGTTTTTGCACTCATTAGAGAAAAATCTTTAGGTAGCTGACAAATTGATCATCTGGTCGGGCACTTATAAAAACCTCTCCAGCCATAATGAAAAGGAGCATCAAGAAAGTTGAAAAAAATAATTACCAAGTTAATGTGAACTGACTATTTTCTCGCTAATCCATAATAGATCCAGGATGACTTCTGTTTTCTTCCCTTTGGATGGGAGCACATGAAGGTTAATGTTATACCAATTGATCGAATTATTACCTCCAATGATTTGGCTCTCTTCTCGATTGAAGAACAAAGACTTGGCTTTGAAAAAACTTGAGGACAAACATTTGTTGTTGAAACTGGTGCATAGAGACTTTGGGCTATAAGAGTAAAAGGATCAGAAGTGGAAAAAAGAAGTCAATTTGATTGGAAGGAAAAAGAACAAGTTTGTACCAAGAATTTCTAGGGGAAAAATGACAATTGGGCTAACTTGCTAGAATTGTGGCAAGTACGGTCACTTTCCTTGGGGCACAATGGACCGAAGAAGATATTGTTTAACTCCACTACCCCTTGTAGCATGTATGTTCCTAGTACTTTTTTGCTCATCGAATTTTGTCCTTCATAGAATGTGGACTCATGAGTTGCGGCATGTGACTAGAAACTGAGGATAGTTTGTTGAGCACCTTAAATTCTAGCTTGAAAAACATCGGTAGAGATAAAAAAACAGTAATCACCTGAAGTCAAAGGTGCCATGTTACTCTTTAAAGACCAATTTGCTAATTATCAGGGGCTGTTGGCAAGAGCTTATACAAAAGATTCCAATTATCATTAGAAAATAAAGATCAATCATTGTGAATTTAATTTTCTAAGAGAAGATATCATAAGAAGGAGGTGGTGCTGTTGTACATTTCTGTCTTAAGATGATTGTTGATCCCTGACTAAACCTATGGTGCTGTACATTTCTGTCTAAGATGGTTGTTGATCCCTGACTAAACCTATCTCTATAGATTCATTTGTCGTTATGTAAGATCTTTAGGTTTTCGAGGACTGTGATAAGTTTATGGTTGGAAAGTGTTACCTAGCAAACTAGCACATAATTTTGTATTGTTTCACATGAAATTACAAATTATGATGCTGATGGTCTAAGCTTAGAAAATGCAAAATTCCGTTATATGTGGAGCAGAAGAGTTATATGATTGGTTCTCCCAAAGGAACAAGCACCTTTTGTGTTTAGACATGTGTAAAGATGAGATAATTAAAATTGACCAGACATACCTACAGTATAATGGAACATATTGGAGTCCAGTTTATGTACTGTAGGAATTGATGGTGCTATTTGAGCATATGTAAGACTCATTTTCTACCAAAGGCAGTGAGTCGAGGAAAATAGTGGAAATTGAGATTATTGTGATTCTAGAGGTTCTTACTTGAATAAACAGCACAGATGAATTTTCTAGGAGATACATGAAACCCTTATTATCTTTGAACAATTATGTTTCAATTTGGCTTTTTGAAGTTCTTTCTTGAGTAATATTGTTTCTTTAAGGTTGCTTCAACAGGTTTCAGACGAAGGTGATGTCTTGTATGTATTTCCAAAGGATTATCGTGCAAAACTTGCAACTAAGTCATTGAGGATAAAAATTGAACCTTGGCTTGATAAGGCAAAGGTACCGATTTTTGTCTTTTACATGTCCCAGCATTCTCTCGGGAAACTCTGTTGGTGTGTGCTCAACTTGAAATTTGTCTTGTAACAGGCTGCTGCTGAGTATCTAGTGAGAGTTTCTTTTGGGACAGCCCTAATTGCTTCAATAGTTGTTGTCTATACTACCATTATTGCTTTAATCTCAAGCAGAAGGTACGTTTCCACAGTGATGTTTGACTTGCTATTCGTTTTTCATTTGTTTCTATAATTGGAATTGCATATAAATTCATACGATTGTGCACTTGAATTTTTACCTGACAGTGAGGAAGATAACCGAGGAAGACGTGGAGGCAGATCATATGACTCTGGATTTACATTTTACATCAGTCCAACTGATTTATTTTGGTATGTTGGTTGCTTTTTCTTACTGGTAGACAGTGTCACTTTTTTAGGTCGTCCGTGGATCTTCAAGTGTGATTCTTCTTTGCTGATTTATTTTGCTTTCTATTTTTTTTATTATTTCTTTTGGCTAGACACCATCTGGTTTTGTTTAATTTGAAAAAATCGAGTCAGATTTTGCAATATATTAAAGGTTTTGTGATTGACCTTCGTTTTATCTACATAATCCATAGACAAGGAACTGAGTGGGCAAGTGCTCCTTTCTGCTGCCCATATTATATAGTTGTATACATAAAGGATATATTTGCTGATGTTCATTTCTCCAATATACTAGTTCCATTACTCAATGTTTAGATCTATGTTCTCTTTAGTCTATGAGATGCAATTCGTTATATACTCTGAAGGAACATAGTCTGTATATGCACAATTTCTTTGTAAACAAATAGAACCATTTTATTAATTAGTTGCTGTTATTGTTTCATGCATGAGATGCGTGGTTATATTGGTTTTATAAATTAAGTTATTATTCTTGCACTATGCATTAGCATCTCCTGGAGAAAGAACTGATATTTTTTTTGGATGAGACGCTTTCTGCAACTTAAAATGTCATGCTTCAAGATTACCTGCTTAGCGGTTTGGATTATGCAGGCACCTCATGTTTCTTAATTGAAAAGTTGGCATGAAAAATTGCGCATGTTCATACTCCAATCAAGTTAGCATAACCTTTGAGTGTGCATAAGAGGACATCCTCAACATAACTATTACAGCTATATGGAACTTCAAATGATGTGTCCCATATTTGGTTTTTGGAAGGTATTGGGATCCATATTACTATAGGAGACGACGGTTACAAGTAGACGATGACAGAATGAACTTCATTGAATCTGTATGTCATGATCAGTCATCTTACATTTTCTTCGTCCGTTTCTACCTTCAGGAGGAAAGGTGAGATAACACTTTTTGAATTCATCTGCTGCAGGTTTTCTCTTTTGTATTTGGCGATGGTGATCCAAATCAAGGAATTGAAGAAGAAAGGTGGAAGTTGGTAATATTTGAGCACTGAGTTCAGTGGTCCGTCGCTGTTATCATTAATTTAAATTAATATCATTGTCTTCTTCTTGACTTGTTCAACTTGCATAAGTGAGAACTAATATCTGGAACTAAAGTAGTAAGCCTCTTGAATCGCCAAGGACATTGTTGGAGCGCACCATGTAACACAGGAACTCAATGATTGGAAGATCCAAACGACCTAGCATCCTTACCATGTTTACCTTTAGAGACTATTTATGCCTGTGTGTTACTATTATCTATGCTTTTAATTGTGTAACCATATGTATCTATAAAGATTCTGCATGTTTATCCAAAAGAAAAAAAGAAAATCTTAAGCAATGCATTAATGCTAAATAATGTAGACTATCAATAGAAGTGAAACCTTGAAACTCAATGCTAAATGATGTATTACTTTTGAATGTTTCTGCAGATTGGTCAATATATTTCATCTAACGGTGGTGTTGTTGCGGCTGAAGAACTTGCTCCTTATCTTGATGTAGAAAAGACAACAGATATGGTATGTAGTAGCTGGGTCATGGTGTATATATCTGATTCTTATGTCCAGATAGAAGTTATATCCTGTTGTTGTCATGGCTCTGTTATCATTTAATTAGTTTTTGAGGGATGCCTTCTCTATACTTCATCATTTTGATCTTACAAGAAGAAAAATGATAGATAAAAGAAGTTCCATGTGCAAAATTAAGCTCGAATGATGGACAATGCTTCAGACAATCTTTTCCATTTTATGTTGGTGGTATGCATATTCTGATCAATTGGTTGGTTCATTTACTTAAGAGTATGTTATCTCCTTAAGTCCGTTTCTTTGACTATTCTTTGCATGAGATTATCTGATTTTGAAATTAATGGAATGATTGATCCTCATATGGAGCTCTGAGTCTTCTATTTTGAGAGAATGAATTATTTCTCCTTTTTAAATGTTGTGCAGATCCTAAATGAGTTTTGTTTTATATTATCATGAGTGGCCTTTATGAGTTTTATGGGTCTGTATATGGTCCATGTCAACTGTCATTAAAGAATTATGCACTGATTGAGCTCTCTCCTATCTTTTTCCAGAGTGATGAATCATACATCCTACCTGTACTTTTGCGTTTTGATGGACAGCCAGAAATTGATGAAGAGGTATTGTTAAATGCCAATTAAACACTCGATATCTGGGATATTTCCTCCTAAAAGTACATCTTAATTTGGGTATCATGATTATCCTGTATTTGGTGTTCCACATTTTTATAAAGTTGAAGAGTGTTGATTGCGTAATAATCCCAATTGTACACATTGATATCTGAATGCATGGGACTCTTTTCCGACCGAAATTTGTTGCATCCTACTTTAAAAGATTCTTCTGGCTGCTTGTGATGTAGGGAAACATTCTGTATAGATTTCCATCTCTGCAGCGCACAGCTTCTTCCCAGCGAACTGGAAGGAAAGAATATGTGGGTAGAAAATGGACTGATTGGGTTGGTGGAGTACAAAAGTTCTTCGAAGAAAGGAAATGGCAGTTTAGGTAGCATTTTCTGTATAATCATTCATTTGTAAAGAATTTTACGGCTAGCCCTAATGTTTGCTCACTCTGCAGTAAAGCTAGTGCATCAGAGAGAGCAATGGTTATTGGATTGGGCGGGCTTAATCTTTTTGGTGTTATCATTCTTGGGACGATGTTAAAGTATGTTGCTATCATAATAGATATATCAGCTCTCTCTCTCTCTCTCTCTCTCTCTCTCTCTCTCTCTCTCTCTCTCTCTGACTTAGTTTTTTTGTTTATTGGTTATGAAAGGGATTACACTACTCTACCAAGTGGGTTCATTAAGTTTGTTGCTGACATATTTCCCTTGCTTCAGGTACTATTGACCGTTTGATCCTACTTAGTTTCTTTTATTTTTGTTTTACCTTTTATTTTTGCCTAAAGTTAGTAGATTTTCATGTCAAGGTAATAGTAGATTGATGGAGACTTGACTGTGGTTGTTTCCCTGGATATGTTCTATTCACATTATTCTGAATAGCAAAGTTCTGTCTTGAATATATGGCAGTGAAGGTGGCGTTTCCTGTTGCATGTGGTTTATTTTCAAAGAAAAGCTCTTCCGTGGGTTTTCTACAATGTTGCCCTCTGTACCCACCGGAAGTAATACTTTTTGGACCAAATTAATTGTTGATTTTAATACAGTTTCTCGTATGCTCTCTCTCTCTCTCTCTCTCTCTCTCTCTCATATTTTGTTTTCATGTTTTCTTGTACTGCCTTAAATCACTGCAACAAGCTCATTCTCTTACTGTGACCATACTTATCTGCACTATATCGGTTTGTGCTAGTTCGTGGCTCTTTATGTTACTTTCACAGAATGTTTTAGAACTGGTGTCCATATAATTTTCTATATGCCAAGTCTTAGTTGAACCGTTGAACCTGTGAACTTTCTAGGCATGTTGCTGATTGGGGTTTTGAATCATTTCACAAATGCATCTCATCAACTTCTTGATGCATGTACACCGTGTATTGGTACTTTCCAGTTTTCACAAAGATATTTCAGAGCAGTTCTCTGCGGTTTATACTCTATCTATTTATACATTGCATTGTGACTTGAAATATCTGCAGATCTATGCTGGTTCATTTTTTGCAATTCCGGTGATCCGTTGGTTGCTCCTGCGCAAGAGGAATGGTGAAATTGAGAGAAGAAACCAAACCAGGCTAAAGTTTGCTCAAGCACTTGAATTGCCAGATATTTCATTGAGACGGAAGGTAAATAACATTGTCGTTGTGCTCTGTCCAGCAGTTATTATTCTTTTTCTGGCAAAGGTTACTATTCCTTTAGTCAATGATCTACCATTGTCCTAACATAGTTTCTGTTTTTGAGTTCATTCTCGGTATGGTATTTTTCATTAGAATTTGTAAGTTATACGTACCTAACCTTCTCTGATCCTCTAGACACAGTAGCTTTTGCATTTGCTTTCCCTTTGTCTGCTTAACATAATGAACACTTAAGTGATGTTGCTATATTAGTGATTCCTAAGCAAGAGCGATAGCTCAAAACGTCAGAAAAACTAATCTTTACAAAATTGAAGATTCAAATGTCAAGATAAGAACATGAAACAATTCCCACATGCACAAAGGTTACTTCAAAATTGTGAGGAAACTCAAATCTCTTGATGTTTCCAAGCAGCTGGGTTGGTTGCCTTTACTATGCCAGTGTTTGAGAGTCCCAGCTCATCATCAACACAGGCATATACTCTCATTATCTTCTATAAAGTCAAGACATTTATTCCATAACAGCAGCAATATGATATATGGCTTTGGGCTGCAGTACTTGATTTTCACAGTAACTTGCTTTCTTAAAAACCATGTTTAGCTAACATTTAGCGTCTGTACTTTTGTAGCTTTTAAGTGCTCGGGAGATGGCGCAAAGAACATTCATCGGACAGGATCGGATAGTCTATAGCACTGACAAGGACTTTATCGAGCAAGACTATGATGCCCGTGACTGGGAAAGGAGGTTTCGAGAGAATGAGAAATCGGAGTAAAGACTGATTCTGAAGTTCGTTCATCATGCACAGTAAGTCCATACTCGATTGATACAGGAGGAGAGCGGCTGAATCACGTCGTGGTTGCCGAGGAATTTGCGTAATGGCTTGCATTCTCCGCGTAGGAAACGCCCTCCCACCCCATATATTTTTTGTACCTGTGATATGTCACTTGGCGATCTTGGGCCAATGTTGGCTCCTGGATGGCTGCTTACACAGTGACCTGCCAATTGCCAGTGTGGTGGTCTGTATCTCGATAAAATTAAATGTTAGTTTGGGCCTTTTGTATGTTAGCGATAAATGCACTAAAAGTTATAGAATTTCTAATGAAAATGTAAACAAATTCTAAAATTTTCAGAGTGCAATTAACCTATTGTCGGGCCATCCCACGGGCCTTACTGATGTAATACTTTTACTCAAATTGACATCTTACATGGATTGTCACGTTAGTAATTTTCAGTGGTAATTAGTTAGTCTGTAATTTTGCCTAAATGTTATGATAAAATCGAAAAATTTAGGATATAATTGTAATCTGTATAATAGATTTTGGACTTGGATTAATTTGGTAATTTTTTTTTTTTTATATATTTAGTAGTAGGAATTCCTTCCCGTGCCTTTTGTTCCGGCATCGGCCTTCTGTCAGCCATTCCCTTTCTCTCTCTCTCTCCTGAAATCCAGAGTCGGTGAAATATTGAAGATAGCCAAAATATCTAGATTCCCTCGAGTGGCGGCAATGGCCAGTGGCAGCGGATACGTCGAGTGGCGGCAGTCTGGGAAAGGAGGAGGGAAAACGGGGAACGGGGAACGGAATTGATGGCGGAGCATTTGCTTGGCACCACGTCAACGCAAGTGCTCTGCAAAATGCACACTAAAATACAGAAAAGAAATTAAGAAAAAGAAGACACATCGGATTTTTAAACATGTAATGGCCATGGCGTGTCAATATGCCGAGCCAGGCATAGGAAATTCCCCTGCTAACTACGTGCCTCGCCTGGCCACACCTGGTTTTCATTTTTTTTTTCTTTGTCCTTAATTTAAAAAAAAATGTCAATTTAAAAATTAGAAAACTAATGATGGGAATTCTTATTTCATTTAACTTATCATAATTTTCATGACGAGATTCGCAAAAATTAATACATAAAATTTCAAATATCAAGGACAAATTGTAAATACATGATATGAAAAACACGGTTTTTTTTTAGTTAGTTCTATTTTATTCCTACTCTACACTCACTCTCAGACTTTTGTCCTGCCTCTTGCGGGGCGTGGAAGTTGAAACCCATTCCTGAAATTTACGCGTCCCCACTCCCATCCCCTTGAGAATGTAAGAATTTAAACCTCTCACCTCCCCCTTCCATGTTGAAAGGGTGGCCACTAAGGCGAATCTTAATGGTTACGAAAAACACATGTTTATTGAGGGGAAAAAATAATGAAATTTGATATTTCATAAATATACTTGGTTTTAAGGCTCGAGTTTATGCACATTTCCCTCTTATTGGACACGGACACCTCAGATTAAGGTACCGTTGCTATATTTGAATTGAAAACTTAATATAATTTGGACTTCTTTTGAGCCACAATTGAGAGTTGCACGAAATGGTTTGGATTTTCAGCACATTTTTAGATTATGCTTTGTTTTTGGACTCAAACTCGAAACAAAATTAGTTACTTCTGTTAGGCAAAATGAGGACTCAAAAAATTTCCCACTACCCAAACACTCCAAGTCAATCTTGGTCTGAACAGGCAATCCTTGGGTTTCCATCCGTTGGAAAAGTGCTATCAACTTGCAGCTTTTTTCAGAAAGCCCTGTAGCAGAAAACAAATAAAGAGACACTTTCCTTCTTCGTTGGATCCACTTTTCCCCATTAATCATGCCTACGTTGTTGGATTCGAAACGCTTTACCATTAATCGTGAATGACAAACAAATGCAATTAAAAGTTTGAATAATTGTCCATGACAAGGCGAATATTCGAAGAAAACTCAAATTTCATTGGTCATACACACATCAATGAACTTCTCAATCCATAAATACTTGTCTTTCCATAAATCACCCTTTACCTAAGAATGAACCCAAATAAATTGTTGTTGGCCACGAGAGCACATCTTAATTTGCTCTGGGAGTAGAAAAATTTCAAGCATTCGACATCATAGAAAAAAGCTAAGTAGTTGATAAACACAATATCTTAAATGTAAAGGGTTGGCAAAGCCATCAACAAACATGTTCAAGCAAAATAGTCGTTCTTTGAAGGTTCGGTTTTCCCTCGGGACACGGTATTGCACTTGGTCCCACGTACCGCGGATTGACCGAGAGTTGACCTAAAGTTGATTAGGATGTACCAGGCCCAAAACACATTTTAAAGATCAAAAATGGGTTTTGCACACAAAAACGAATTATTTAGTCACCCCTGGGAACTGGTCACCCGTTTTTGGTAGTCTCGGGATGTTTAAAATTTTCTGATTTCAATTGCACCTCACAAAATTAGAGATTGCAAGCATCTTAAAGTAACAAAAATCAAGTTGAACGAATCCCGGACAAGAGAGTAATTATCGGTTTGACCTTCTGATGCCTCAAAGAGAGGTCCCTGAGCCCAAAACGGTACCTATAGGCCTCAGAATCGAACGAAAATTTCTAGACCTCTGAGCTGAACTAAATTTTTGAAAATGATAAGTTACGGAACCGATGCCTAATTCATACCCAAGCCTTAAGCCCTGGTATGCGTCGAAATCTTAAGTTTGCGATGGCTCATTAGGAAGCTCTTGACAAGAGCCTTTCAAGACGCAAAACTCATATGAATCGGATGTCATACAGAGGAGATAGGAGTTCGGAAAGAACGAGTCTTGACTTGAGGCGCGCTCTCCTCAAGATGAGGCGGACATGCTCCAAGACAAGGCAGCCGCGTCTCATCCTAAGGCTTCCCGAAATGCCTATAAGTTTACCTCCATTTATGCATTTTGAAGGAATAAGTTTATTCCTTGTCGCGATCCTGTGTGAGGGAAAGTGGATTTAGTGGTATGTCGAATGGGAACAGACTCGTTATCGTTTGGAGGGGAATCTCCCAAACCCTTACTGTGCGCAACACTAGGGAATTCAATTCGATTTAAACGATGAGATCCTAACTTATTTGGAGTCACCACTATCTTGTATTGGGCCAGTTAGATCTCAGATTTGGTTAAAGTAATTATTTGGCCAAATATAGTATAGAATAGCAATCACGTCACAAGGTCAATGTGTGAAACAATAATATTCAATTCAAACTCAATAACTCTCTAATTGATCAATGGCGAGGGTAAATCAATCCTAAGATCTCTGACACAAATCATCAATCAGGTGAGGCACATTTCGGGTAAGGAGCTTAGATGCAAAGTTAGAGCAATGATTCACTTTCAGATCTTCACAAAAGCAATGCAACAAGTTAAAATCTTTAATAAAGCCTCAATCGCAACTGATTTGCACATAAGCGCTATCTAGAGCTCTCGGCCTCTCCTTCCTATACAAAGCAATGGAAATAGGGCATAGGCTATAATAGTTGGGCCAAAATATTAAAATTGATAGCCCAAAGGCCAAGTATATTTTTGAGTAAGTCCTCAGCCCATTTTCTTTTCTCTTTTGCAGCCAATATAGAACAACGAGAGAGGGGGAGGGGGAGGGGGAGGGGGAGACTAGAATGAAGAAAGAAAAGAGGGAAACAGTGGTGTTTGGGGTTATCGGGTGAAGAGTGATGAGTGATGAGGCAGAGGGGACCAACACAACTGGTCCGTGGGAGTGGTGTTAGGATGGTTGGTGCTAGGAGTTCTAAAATATAAGGATTATATCACTTAGGAGCTCTGAAGGTGAGGTAGGCTTCCCATGCACAAACTAGTCGGGAGCTAATGCTGCTCTCTTGACGAGGCCATGGCAGACCAAAACTAATTGTTGAGCCTAAAGAGATTTGTTATCTCATTCGATGGACTAGACGCTCGAGCGACGTTGAGTGTGGTAGGATCTTGTACGAAGAAGCATTCGTCGTATTATTCGCTGAAATAGCTATAGAAGTAAGGCTGGCGTGGCAAATTTCACTCGCCAGGTGCCGCACGGGTTGCTCCAAGGCTAAGGAAACTCTCGGCCTGTGACACATGATATCAAAACAAGAATTCCTCGAGTAAGTAGGTGAGTCAAAGAATCAAACTTCTCGCTCCAGTGCGGGTCGAACTGATAAGTACTAGTGGTACCAGTCCTAGTGGGCAGAAAGTGAATCACTGTAGCACCACGAACCCTTCGAAGGTCACCACAAGCACCGATGTTACATCTTATTACCATTTTGTTCTACACTTAGAAGAAGCGTCGTTATTCACAGGCATTTAAAAAAAAAAAAAAAGCGGTCCCAGCGCAACTCACTAGCGGAAGCAAAATAAAGCATCACCATCTCTCCCCCTACCAACCATGATACCAATACACACCACTAATCACCATAATTTTTATAGACAAGCCACGACACTTTATTTACATATATCGTCAAGATGGGACTTCTTTTGGGTCGGTACATCAAAAAGGAAAAGTTAGGACTCAGCCATGTCCAACCTAAAACCTCAAAAAGAACCATCGACCCTCTACATCACATGTGCACAACCCCCATCATAAGTGTCGGCTAACTATCCAAAAAGAAACAGCCCTTACTCATCACGCATAGGCCTCACACCCAGTCAGGTGCATCAGGCGGCGGCGGTGGCAGCATCCCTCTCATCACCCCATCGCGGCGAACGTGGACGAAGACAAACTCCTGGACAACTGGGCCTCCAGCCAGGCCTATGTCGTACGAGAAAAAACAGCGCACATGTATGTATGTTAGTCCAAGCACAGAAGGACAGCTATACTCCTCACACTCTACCTCAACGTCGGACGATAACCCGTAAAATGCACCCCGCGTGACGGCAGGAAGCGACATAGGCTGCGTTTGGTTCAGCATTTGCAAGGGGCTTTGAGTTCAATGCAAATGCTGAAAGCCCAAAGCTACTTTGGGAAATACAATTGTGTTTGGTAAATAATTTCAGCATTTGGCAGAATGCTGAAAACCCAAAGCTAGTCCCTATCAGCTTTGGGCTTTCAGCATTTTGAAGGCAAGTTGAAAGCTGAAAGTCAGCTTCAAAGTTGAACCAAACAGTCCAGCATTTCCCCAAGTGGCTTTCAGGCTTAAAAGCCCCTTGGAAATGCTGAACCAAACACAGCAATACTGCTAATTTGAAATGTCGATCCCTAAAGGGGTGAGTACAACCACTCAGCAGATAAGGAATCCAACAACCACTCAATGCATCATATAAGTCATACATGCATTGTAGGCGTTACTTACCTTGAAGCCATGTGCATACTATCATGCATCATCATCACAAATTATAACACATACATGTGTATTATCATCATGTCATACATGTCATCATCATTATGACATCACCACATCACACATGTCATCATCATCATGGCATCATCATATCATACATGTCATTATCATCATAGTCATGCATATCATCATGCCATATCATATATCATCATCATCATCATCGTCATGCATATCATCATGCCATATCATATATCATCATCATCATCATCATCATCATCATCATCATCGTTATGCATATCATCATGCCATAGTTTAATTTCCACTTTTAACCTCCCATTTGATCACCACATCACCCATTTCTCAAATCATCAATTTTATCATCCCCTCAGGCAAAGACCTCTAGCATTCAGCCATTCCAAGCCACCGGGCATCGGCCCCCCACATTCCGGGCATCTCGCATCACAATTGGCATCACGAGACATTCCCTTCGGGCAGAAACCTTTAACAGGGCTTCCGGCATTTACACTCCCTGGCCGGGCATCCCGCACCTCAATCTTGGCATCGCGAGGTATTCCCTTCGGGCAGAAACCTCCGATAGGGCTTCCGGCACCCCCACATTCCGGGCATCCTGAATCTCCCAGGGCCATCCGGCAATGCATCTCTATACATTCCGGGCATCATCCTCCACCACAACCACCTCCTCATTTACCATTATCCATGTTTACCAATTTCAGTCTTAATTTAGCATGGCATATGACGTGACATCAAACAAATCATACTTGGCATAGAATTCACACATGCATTTCAATTCAATGCCATGCACACACCAAGACCTTATCATACATGCAACAATGTATAATTATTTATTAATAAATTTAATGGAATTTATGGCCAATAAAATAATCCATTTTATATATTTATTTATTTATTTATTTTTAAATTTCAACTTTTTCCATTTTCAAAAATATTAAATTTAATATCTATAAATTCCCAAAATTGTAAAAATTAAAGCAATTATCAAACAAGCCAATAGGATGATAATTACATGCAAAATACACAATCTCACAATTTTCACAAAACATCATATGATTTTCGGATGAAACCAAAATGCACGGTTTCCGAAGAAATTCGATTAAAATATCTATACGGCCTCCAAAAATTACGAAATTTTACCGAGTTATAGCCAAGACATTTTCATACAACTTTTATGAAGACTTCCAAGCCAGATTCTTTTTAGATTATTTTATACAGTCTCACGAAGTTTCTGGATCCATTACCGCATCGTCCAGTGCAAGCTTCTCCGAAATATTGAGTTTTAACCTACCTATTCTCTTTCGTTTCCTCCGAATTTTGGATATGTTATACATCAAGATGTCCTATACAAGTTTCATGAAGATATCTAAGTCAAATAACCAGATTATGGTCGTCATTTAGGTCCATGAAGTCTCGGGTGTCCCAAAATACATCTCCAGAATTACCATCTTCAAGATCTAGTCGATTTACTAGGCTATACTTGTTCATTTCACTTAAAATTTGAGTATGTTATATTTTAAGATTTCCCCTACAACTTTTATGAAGTAATCGAAGAGAGATTCTTAACACAAACCAACATGCAACCACAAATCCAACAAAAGGTCAGTAAAATCTTTCCAGATCTGAGGTCTCCGTAGGATGAGACTTTAACCCCTCAAATATCCATAATTTTCCACGAAATTTTAGTATGTTATATTTCAAGATGTTAGCTACAACTTTCATGAAAAAATCGAAGCCAAAATCGGACTCTAAACATGCATGCAAGCTCACACAACATACTGACTCACACTGTTCGAGCGAAAACAGCCAAACCATTCAAACACAAACCATCCATACTTCGGTTTTTCTCACCTAAACACCCAAAAATTCAACATGCAAGTAACAAACACACATGCAAGAGCAGCTAGAGGACTCCCACTTGCCTCTAGACCGGTCGGTCGACGGCGTAAGGCGGCAAGCACGGCGGCACACGGCGGACGGACGGCAGTTCCTCCTCCTCTCTCTCTCGGCCACTCTCCCTCTCTCTCGAAACCTCTCTCTCTCTCTCTCTCTCGCTCTCTCTCTCGGCCGAATGGGGAAAAACCGGCCACCCCTCTCTCTCTCTCTTCCCTTTTATCCCCCCTAATTCCCATCATTAGCAATCATCACATGCCTTTAAACTAGCCAATGCATGGCATTCTCCTTTGTGCCACTTGTCCTATTGCATGCATAATGGGCCTTGAATTTGGGCTTGGGCTTGGGCCTCCATTGGGCCGGCCAACTTGGTCCATTAAAAGCTTAGGCCAATGGGCCTAAGGCCCAACCTAAAAATTGACTTTTTCCCCTTTTTTATTTCTTCTATAAATATTTTAAATTTTTAATATTCAATATGGCCAAAGTCTTGTGACATTATGTTTATTGAAATTTAATTTATAAAGTGCATGGCCAAGCATAGATTATTATCATAATCTATCAAATTTAAATTCTCACAAACATATGCACACATCATCTATTCTAAAAAAAGACTAATGGCTAAAGCATAAACCTTAGGAAATTTTATCACCTAATCAAAGACTTTAACACACCTTATGGCTTGACATTGAATTTTGGGATGCCACAATCACCGAGGCAAAAGATGCTCAAACGAAGCGCAGCTCTCTGCTCCTAGGATGACAATAGGTGCTAGTACAAGTCGGTTCCTTGCCAAGCTGATAGGGAGTTGGAGAAGAACCAAATCCTCACTGAATAAGGATAATGTTCTTAAATCGATCGGTGAATTCAAAGAAGAGGTCTACTGCCACGTTTTCAACAAGGAAAGAACCTCAATTTGGTTTACTGGGGTCAAGACGCTTAGCAGGCAAAAATGGTGCTGCCAAAAGATGCGATTGGCAAAAAATGCCACACTTGCCAAAGAAAGCACAAGTGACCGAGAATGACTGAGTAACTAAGATCAAAAGAGGCTACCAATGGAGCAAAACCTGTTTTGTTGTGTGAAGCGTGACCACTCGATGTGAAATCCCAAAAGTGGCGCATCAATGGTTATGGGACGAAGCGACAAAACAAGATCGCAACAAGGGCGTTGCAAATTTGAGTGGAGGAGAATGTCACGGTCCGTGAATCCTCCCGTACTCGTGACACTTATGAGTAGTACTTGGGGTTATCGGGTGAAGAGTGATGAGGCATAAGGGACGAACACAACTAGTCCGTGGAAGTGGCGTTAGGACTGTTAGTGCTAGGAGTTCTAGAATATAATGATTATATCACTTAGGAGCTCTAAAGACGGGGTAAGCCTCCTGTGCACAAATTAATCGAGAGTTGATGCTGCTCTCTTGTCGAGATCATAATAGGCCGAAACCAGTTGTTGAGCCTAAAGAGATCTACTGTCTCACTCAATGGACTAAATGCCCAAGCAACGCTAGGCGTGGTAGGATCTCGTACGAATAAGCATTCGGCATATTATTCGCTGAAACAGCTATAGAAAGAAGGCTAATCTGGTGAATTCCGTTTGCCAGGCACTACACGGGTCATTCTAAGGCCAAGAAAACTCTCGGCTCGTGACATTTGCATGTGTGCTCGGGGTGTCTCGGCAAGTTAAATCAACTCCGTTTCGCAACGTTAGAAAATATTCAAAACTTTTATTCATCTAATCTAAGGAATTTTAAATCAAGACATAAATTTGGATTTAGGCCAATTCTAAGCAGAATAGACCATTGTTGTTTGATTATAATTCTGATTTGTAAAAGCTCTATTGAAAAGATATGATAAATGAGTTATAATATTTCTTTATAAAGATGTATAGTAAATGCTTGATATGTTTAGAAGAGATTTGAACTATTCACAAAGTTGAATAGCAGGACAGGTTTCAGCTTATCACTCAACAGCTTGCGTTCAGTGGTGTTCGGAAAGTAGGGTTCAACTTTGATATCCCTGGAACGAGGCAGGGCTTGCTTGATACAAGAAAATAAAGAAGGGAAATAAAGCTTGGCTCATGCTTGAAGAATCCAGAAAGGGACCATAGAAGACACAAGAGGTATCCTCATACACCAACATGGATGCATGGTTCAGTCCTCTGTAAAGAGCAACCAATATAAGGTGTCCAAGCACAAAAAATTTGCCTTTTGCGAGATAAAAAGATAAAAGTTGCTGAGTTCTTTGAAACTTTTAATGCCAGGTGAAAGAAGACATATTTCGATGGCCATAATAAGAGAAACGCCATGTGTTCTTCCTGGGTGACGTCGCCCGACTCTTCGCAATAGCGATTCAAGAAAGAACCACAAGATGCGTCCTTGACACGACCGAAAAAGGAACATTTGGCTTATCAGCAGTACGTGTATCTTATTTCCGAGAACTGAGCCCAATAATAGCTTACAAATCAGGAGCTGGTTATATTGTAATAATTTTAACGTGATCCCATATTTACTTTAAACATTGCCCACATTAGATTTCAATGAGGTTTCAGTATCCAAATTTAATTATTGATAACTATGAAAATTGTCCATATCTACTAGGATATGTCTTGATGGAAGACTATATCTATTAGGGTTTGTATTGACATATAAATAAATCATCTAAGCCAAACCCTTTTATTATTCATTCTATTATGATTATTTTTATAATTAGATAACACACCATTAATGTCAAGAGGGTAAAGTCTTTATTCATGATTGTTCAAGCTACACGTATCTATACAATGGCTGAAGGTTAGAGCAAAATTTACACTTTTCCGCATTTGATCCTAATTGTTAGAATCTTGGTTTTCCGCAACATTTCTAATAGTTAGTACCAGAGTCTGTTATATCTCTGCCTTGATGATATTTGTGGAGCCTTTTGATTGAATTAAAAATTCAGGGCAAAATTTGATTGAGAGAAAAATTGATAATTTTGGCAAAATTCAAGCAGCCCATCACTCGTCTTCAGACTAGTATAGTCGCAGCACCATAGGCAACAAAAGCATTAAGTTAATTCGGCATTATGGTGATCATCAAAGGCTAATCGCGTATCAGAAGTCTCAGTGATTAGCATTTTGCGTTTTGGGTAATTTTGCTTGATTTCAAGCAATTTTTGGCTGTTTTGCCTAATCTTAGACCTATGCGGTTGTGCCGATGAAATCTTCATAACCCTCCAATTATTTTGGTCTAAAATGGGATGTCGGAGGACAATCGGACGACAAAAGACGCGGCCAATACAAAGAATAGAGAAATCACGCAAAGAAGGCCTTAGGCATGAATAGCCACGCACCCGCGCAGTACGCAGACACATGACGCCCATGCACCCCACGAACTGGCACAAGCACGTGCGGCCATGCCTCCCACACAAGCTGCAAGCACGTGAGCCCCATGCACCCACGCAAGGAGTTGAGTGGAGGCACACGGGTAGTGCACACCCATGCGTTCGTGTGTCACTTCGCTTATTTTACTATTTTGCCCCTTATCTGTTAATTTACAATTCTGCTCTAGGATGAATTAATTTACTGTTTTCCCTTTGGTGGCATTGATTTACTATTTTGTCCTTACAAGCGATAAAGTGAATGTTTTATGCATGTAATTAAATGTCTAGTGATCAATGTATAGTCAATTAATTGAAGATTAGCCACGACATCTTTAATTATATTAAATTATATACATTAAGAGTTTTTGAATCACATATAGTCAAAAACATTAATTGTAATTTTTTTTTTTTTTTGTGAACGGTAATTGTATTAAGCTTAACCAATATGTACAAGCAAACGGCACCAAAGCTTACACTCAAAATGAAGAAGCCATAATGAGTGGAAGAGTGCAGAAATAAAAGAAAAGCCTACAAGGCAAAAGCTAGAAGGCACAATCGGCACAACGACAACCACATCCTAAAGAATGACCGAAAACAAAAGAATGCAACTAGCCAACCAAACAATGGCAACCCAAGCCCGAAACCCAACACAAAAGAGCCCAAAAGTGGCAAGCAATAACAAGGCCACGACATAGACAGAAGAAAGAAGAAGCCCAACCAGCAGACACTCCACCAATAGGACTCCTAAAGAACCACCGATGATGAATGAAAGATGCAAGGGTCAATCTCTCAGCTATGTTGAAGTCTCCTGTTTCTTGGATTGTCCTCCACATTTGTAAAGGTTAATGCCTTGTCCTTAACCACCTTAATGAGGTGATTCTTCATGGTTGGAATCGTGAAGGTAATGTTCCTGAACAGGATCTCATTCCTATACTTCCAAATAATATGGCACAGCGCTCCAAAGGAAAACCGTGCAATGGAGTGGTAGAAGTCCTTACTAGGTAAGAATTTCAAAGCCCAGCGAAGGTTGTCAGCCCAACTATTATTTCACCATGGAAGGTTGCATCGAGCGGCCCAAAGAAATGCAAAAATGGCTATAAAGCTACAACAAAAAAATAGATGATCAATTGAATCCGATGTCAAATTGCAAAAAGCACAGACTGCATCCCCAATCCTGCCGTAAGATAAAAGTAGGGCCTGGGTGGGGAGACGATTATTGGTGATAAGCCAGAGATTGAACCAATATCTTAGGGTTATAGCATTTTTCTAGATCAAGGAAGCCCAATTGACCCACGGCTTCTTTCTTCAAATTAGGTGCCATGCGAAAGCAACCGAAAATAAACCGGAAGTACTTCCTTCCCGAGTAAAGCAATCCGGTACCTGTGATAATAAAGGAAGAGGTTCCTCCTAAGAATCTAGCAGTGCACAAATGGATAGACCAACCGACGAGAAGAGATCCTCCACTGTAGCAAGTCTAGATAAACCTAAATAGTAGATCAACGAATCTGAAAACAATAGGTTGAGGGGGCCTCTCAGGTGCCAATTGTCGAAACAGAATGACACAGAACGACCATCCCCTATCCTCTAGCGAAAAGAAAGTCGAAATTCCGTTCTACGATGGAGGATTCTCTTCCACGTCCAAGAGCAAAAGGTGAGTTGTTTTGACCATCCAGAAACTCTCCATTTTCAGGAATGTCGAATGGATCCACCTACACCATAAGGACTCCTAGTCCGTGAACAGGATCCAGATGTGTTTCAGCATAGCCGCATTATTGCAATCCTTTAGCTAACCAATACCTAAGCCTCCTTCCTTCTTTGGAAGGAAAACATCATCCCAAAAGATCTTGGCACCTCCTCTCCCTAAGCTGGGGCCCTTCTAGAGGAATTGTCTAAAGATAAGCTCAATGTGATCCAACACAACAACAAGGATAGTAAAAACACTAGCCCGGTAGGCTTGGATTGCATGAAGGATTGACCTGATAAGCTGAAAACGACCAATGAAGGAGAGGAAGCGCTGAGTCCACAATTGAACCCTATTAGTTATTCGATCAACTAAGGAGACACAGTACGCCTTGCCGAGCCGGGAGAAAATAATGGGAACTCCTAGGTAACACACTGGCAGAGTCCCTTCAATGAAACCAATAGCTAGGAGGATCTCACTACGCAGAGCTATGGAGCCTCCAGTAATAAAAACCTCACTCTTATTGGAATTGGGCCTAAGGCCGCTCCATGCGGAGAAGGTATCCAAACCATCATTTAAGAGAGAGATGGATGGCAAGTCAGCACCGCAAAATAGGAACACATCATCCGCAAAGAAGAGGTGGGAAAGACTCAAAGCCTTGCATCTCCAAAAGAATTTGAACCCCGATTGCTTGGCCCAAGCACTTAGAATCCTAGAGAAAACTTCCATAACCAAGGTGAAAAGATAAGGAGAAATTGGATCCCGTTGGCGAAGGCCCTGGCCACTCGGAAAGAACCCATGAAATTCTTCATTTAAGAAAATAGAAACTTGGGCATGTGAACATAGACCATGATAATCTAAGTAAAATGATCTGGGAAACGAAATGCACGGAGAACCATCTCAAAAAAGTCCCAGTCCACCGTGTCATAAGCTTTCCGAAAATCCACATTTACCGTACACTTGGGCTTGTATGAATTGTGATGGAAACTTGCAAATAACTCTTGGGCAAGGAGAATATTATCTCTAATACGCAAACTGATAATATCGTTAAGGACCACAACAACCCAATTAGCTGAAACCTTGGTAATGCACTTGTATATAGTGTTGCAACATGCAATAGGCCTATAATCATTGACAGATATCACATTAGGAACTTTCGGGATCAACACCAGAATAGTATTGTTAATTTCCCTTAGAAGTCTCCTCGTGGTAAGGAAATCCTTAACCGCTTCAGTGACCAAAAGTCCAACTATCTCCCAATTATGCTTAGAGAACTCGACACCAAAACCATCCGGCCCTTGAGCCTTCCCGCAAAGCAGGGAGAATAAAGTATCATGAATCTCCACATCAGAGAACAGACGAGAGAGAAAGCTAATCTGATCATCCCTAAGAAGGCATCATATGACCTCTCGAATATCCTACAAAGAGGGGCTGGAAGATAGGGGACTTGGTCCTAGGAGCTCTCGAAAATGCGAGACAAAAGACTGTTGCACCATAACAGAAATAATCATGTTTTTTAGTTGTCTCCTATTAACGGAATTGTGAAATAATTTGATATTTCGATCACCTTCCTTAAGCCACCTGATCTTGGATTTCTGCCTGAAGAAGGACTCCTCCTGGTTCCTTAACTCCAAAAAAGCCTTCCGATGAGTCTTCTCCAAATCAGCAAGAAGTTCCTTAGAGGGATCTTGCTGCAGGCCAACCTGTGCTAGCCTAAGAGCACTTCTTGCTACAGATGCCCTCTTAGAGATATTAGAGAAAGACTCTGTTGAGCTGCTTCAAATGGCCTTTAAGAGCCTTCATCTTTCTCACAAGCCTAAACATAGGGACCCCAACACCCGGGGTCTCCCAAACTTGTGAGACAATGTTGTGGTAAAACGGGTGCGTAGTCCAAAAATCAAAGAACTTAAAAGGTCTTCTCAAGAATACTGGTTGCATCACTCTAACCACCATAGGCGTGTGATCAGAAATGCCAAGCACAAGAAAGAAGCTTCTGAATAAGAGAACTCCTGGCTCTATTTAGCATTAACCAACACTCAATCGATTTTCCTAGCCTTACTATTAGCCTCGAAGGAAGTAGACCAAGTAAAGCGAAAGCCAATATACCGAAGATCTTGTAACTCAGCCTGAATCAAACATTGATTAAAGTCATCAAAACTAGGAATCCAAGTGTCAGAACTCCCAATCCGATCAGAAGGGTCACTAATAGCATTAAAACATCTTGCCACTAGCCAAGCGGATCCCTGTAACAAAGTACTCATCTGTACTAGGTCTATCCACAAAGGCCTATGGGCTATGAAAGTATGCTTGGCATATACCATAGAAACACAGCAACATATATCAGTCATAATAAATCCCAACTTGCCATGAATGACCTAGCTATTGGAAGAACTCACTTCAAAAGTCACCAAGGAATGGTTCCAATCAATCCAAACCCTACCTCTATGAGAGAATTCATAATTGGCCACCCAATTCCATCCAGAGACTAGTCTATCAGAAATGGAACCAAAGAGAGCTTCAAGAACCTTGGTTTCCAATAAACCAACCAAACAAAGCCCATTAGTAGACTTCGGATTCCTAACCTCTGCTTGCCTAAGAGGGTTCATAAGACCCCTCAGCACAAGTGAAAGAGGAGGCTTACCTCCGCTTAATCGGCATCTTCCGCCAGTTGGTTACCGGAGCCTCTGTCGTAAGGGGAGCTGAATCAAGAGCAACAAGTTTCTCCTTGATAGTCTCCACCTTACTTGAAGAGGGAGGGGGTCTTAAGGATGGCGGAAGCGAGAGCAAGTCATCCTCAAAGTAGCTATCCGAGAGTTCCAACTCTCTACCAGCCCTAAGCAAACCAAAAACAGGGGCTTCAGCTAGATCGTTCATCTCACCAGGAGGGGCGGGAGTCTTTTGAACCGAATTGGGGTCCTCCTCAATGGGGCTAGGAGGTAGGAAGCCATCTTTGACCCCCCTGATACTCCTCAATGCCTTGCGTGCTATGGAAGGGGGAATATCCTTTTCCATGGTGGACTCCTTGAGAATGGGCAAGCTGCCCATTTCAGATGAGGAGGGCAAACGGGCCGAGGGGCTTTTCTTGAAAAGCAATGCCTTTTTCTTCTTCCCCTTGACCTCATTCCAGCCAAGATGCGGCTCCTCAGGGTTGCCTATACCAACCGATGCAGGTTCGAACACCAGAATAGGTGCAGCGGGTTCGGTGGAGGGCTAAATCGAGCCCCCCACTTCTTTCGTGATTGCAACAGTAACAAGAGTTTCACACTTATGACCGAAAGTACCATAGGAAGGGCATTCAGTAGGTTTCCATTCAAATTCAATCGCAATCGATCACGTAACCCCATTCAAGACCACATCCAAGGAGAAACACCTCGGTTAATTGGCGTAGATCTCAACACAAACTCTTGCAAAGGCAAGCATCTTCCCTTACTCCGTGCATTGGTCAATGTAGAGAGGTTTACCAACCGCACTAGCAATTTCATCAATAGCTGGAGCTGACCATAGATCAAACGAAAGGTTTTTCAACCTAATCCACACCGGAATGACAGTTTGGTTAACCGTCTTCAAGTTCAAAAGGGGTTGCCATTGCCACAAAATGAGTGGAACCCTTGCAACCGTGAGGGGTCCATCTTCAAGGATCTTCCTTCGGAACACCGGGTCTGGGATGTGAAAGAAACAAAAAAAAGAAAAACCTTGATTATTCGCCATGACCTCCACAAGTTTCGAGCCCCATGTCCACATAAAGTCTTATTCCGTGAGTTTGAAGGGGAGTTTCTTCTCAACATAATAGCCAATAAGGCATTCATGCCACTTCAGGTCAAAGGCCTCTAACACTTCCTCTAGAAGGTGAACAACATGCTTATTGTCCACAAAGGAGGGGGGAGAGTAGGCAAGGTCATAACCTTTAGAAGCAAGCTTGGCCACACTTGCCCAAGTGCGAGAAGGAGATACCTTCTGGTACCCTGAATCACAGACCGATCCATTCGGTCTCTTAAAGGAGGACTGCACGCAGCTTCGCCCCCTAGATGGAGTAGCATAGGGAAGAGTCGTAGCAGGCACTTGGCACTTGCCCATTCGATCAGCTTGGTCAGCCTTAGAAGGGCCGGATTGAGCAGGGACAAAGGGGTTCAGCCCCTAAGATGTTGCCGCAGAAGGCAGAGACTCGCGAGATGTACCAGCCAAGCCAACCGTGGCTGAGGCCAATTCACAAACACCTTAAATGCAGTCCAAAGTCTACAACGGGAATGCCATTCAGAGAAGAAGTGTGTACCAAGCAGGCTTCAGCGGCACCAAGGAGAGAGAGATGCTGGTCGTTCCTGATCTGCAAAGGCCCAGCAGATGCCAAACTTCCCAGCTTATCTACCCCGAGAACTAAGCCCACGATCGAAATAGCAAGAAGCGAGACCAACCAGTCCGCAAGCCCCTGAGCTACCGAACCTAAGATTGTGGGCTAAGGTAGGAGAAATGGCTTGGAGGGATAGAAGAGGTGTTGTAGGCGACCCTACCCTCCAACGCACGGGCCCAAGGACCGGCCGAGACCCCTGCACCAAGCAGAACTCAATCCAGACGAGTTGCTTGCGCACAACTCCTAGGGATTCCAAGATCTGGAGTTGTAGACAAAACTAAACAAATCTGTTCGATGGAGATGAAGAGGCAGGTGAGAGGAACCTACCCTCCAAATTTCAGCCAAATCGAATGGCTAGGACTCTAGGAATGAGCTACAAATTGGACGGATGAACAGTACCTACGGGAACTAGTAGAGAGGACCCGCATGAACAGTACCCGTGAGAGGGACGAAATGGCAAGCTAACATTAATTGTAATTAGTCACCTTAATATTATGAATTTTATCCCGTAGAAATTTTCAATACATTAATGTGATTACTTATGATGAAATATCATTTTATCTTTATTAATTTATCCACAAGGATTGAAGAATGGAATATAATTTGATAGTTTTATCATGAAGTAATTATGAATTTATTTAAATTGGAAACTTAACCCACATACAGTTTTGGATGTTATGTGAATAATATGGTTTACATTGGTAAACATGATTTAAGTTTATTTGCCTCAAATATATGATATATAAGTTTTATTTTTTATTATAATGCAATTTTATCACCTACGATTAGTTATAGTATAAGTATTCCCAAACTAAATGGTGATAAATATAAAGAATGGAGTGCATGGATATTGATTATGCTATGTGGTCAGGCAAACCATCTACTGTTATTAAGGCTAACACTCCCGCTGAAGTTAACTCTTTATGTACAATAGATGTACATAAAGACAACTTATTGTTAGCATTCATAATTCAGTCATTCAATATAACAATACCAAATAATTACTAGAGGTCAATGATGCATATTTTGAATCTTCGAAGAAAGCGTATGCTATGATCCTGATTATAAATTTTCCCTTGTTAAAGCTTACTAGTGTAAGAGATGTGTATGAGCATATCATGAATATGACGGATATTGCAGCTCAATTGAAGAATCTTGAGGTTGGGATATCAAAAAAAAAAAAAAGTTGTATATTATATCCTAAATACTCTCCCACAAGAGTATGCCCTTTTCAAGATTTCTTACAACACATATAATATTATTGGTCAATCAATGAACTCATGATCATATATGTTCAAGAGAAAGAGAGACTGCTCATCGAAAAAGTAAAAAGTGTTAATATGGCAACACATGATAAGTATAAAGTACAAGGCAAACAGAAAAGAAAAAGGTAAAATATCTCTACCTCCCCAAGCTGGTATTAAGAATAAATTCAAGTGCTTCTTTTGTAAAAAGAATGGACACATGAATAAGGATTGCACCAAATTTAAGGTTTAGCTCAAGAAAAAAGGTAATCCACTCTCATGTGTCTATTATGAATCTAATATGGTTGATGTGGATTACAACACTTGATGGATTGATTCTAGTTCTACAATTCACATTTCAAATTCCTTTCAAAACTTTCAAACCAATGGAAACCAACGAGAAGTGAACAAAGTATCTATTCAAGAAACAAGATACATTCAGTGTGGAAGCTATTGGGATATATAGAT
Organism: Eucalyptus camaldulensis; assembly: GCA_019915185.1. Classification (NCBI taxonomy): domain Eukaryota; kingdom Viridiplantae; phylum Streptophyta; class Magnoliopsida; order Myrtales; family Myrtaceae; genus Eucalyptus; species Eucalyptus camaldulensis. The sequence goes on from JAHSVA010000005.1 coordinate 22,332,882, forward strand.
TAGTTCTCAATAATGATTTTTTTTTAATTTAGAATTTATATTCCTAGTTTCTCTAGGAATTTAATTTCAATTTCAAAACTTGTGTCATTAGGATACTCTTTTGACCATTTAGTTTATCATATAAATCTAAAATTGTTAGGAGTGGTATTCTTTCTTATTCCAAGTAATAATGCCATTTATAATGTGATGCATGTTCATGATAATGTCGGCATAGAGCGATGTGTAGTCTTCATGGACATTGGAGATTATGACATATCTTCATGGACAAAAAACGATAATTACTTAGTACTCTAGATTTTACTGATTATGACACTTGTGTGGACTACATAAAAGAAAAGAAGACCAATAAGTCAAGAAAAGTGCCAAAAGGAGTACGAAAATATTAGAAATTATACATATAGATATTTGTAGTATAGATATAAACTCAAATGGTCAGAGATACTTCATCTCTTTCATAGACGATTATTTACGATTCATGTATTTCTACTTGCTTCGTAATAAGCACGAAGCGCTAGATGCTTTTAAGTATTTAAAAAACCGAAGTAGAGAAACAATGTGATAAATAAATTAGGTTTTTAAGATCAAATGGAGGTGGAGAATAATATGATGGATACATTGAAGATAGACAAGCACTTGATCCATTTATGAAGTTTCTTGAAGAGTATGGGATTATTGCCAAAAACACTATGCCTAGTTCTCCTAACCAAAATAGTGTAGTAAAGAGAAGAAACCAAACTTTATTAGATATGGTACGGAGTATGTTTAGCAGCTCCATACTTCCTAAGTCTTTATAGACTGGGACTCTTAAAACGGCAGTATATATATTAAATCGAGTTCCACCAAGGCCATCTCTAAAACGCCTTTTGAGTTATTCAAAAGTTGGAAACCGAGTTTACGACATGTACACATCTGGGAATGCTCGTCTAAAGTAAAAGTCTATAATCTTTTTTCTTTTTCTTTTTTTAAAGAAAGAAGTTAGACCCAAAAATTGTAAGTGGGCATTTCATTGGATATGTTGAAAAATCCAAGAGATACAAGTTTTATTGTCCATGTCACACCACTAGGTTTGTATAATCAAGAAACGCTAAGTTTCTTAAGAATGACTTGATCAGTAGGATCGATCAATTCAAAGACCTTGTCCATAAAGAATATCATTCATATACTCAACCTTCAACTTCAAGTACTAAATTGGTCGTTGTTTATAACACCTCTTTAGTTCAATTGATCGTTGAACAACCAATCATCAAATATCCATCGTCTGTTGATATTGATCCAGTAGACCCAATTATTTAACAATTACTATAAACTGTTGAGCATTCAATTAAATAACAAACTACTTAGGATAATGTTGATGCACATTAAAAAATTCTACTAGAATGAAGAAATCAATAATCCCTAATGATTATATTATGTATATGCAAGAATCTAACTATAATGTTTGAGTTGAAAATGATCTCCAAACACTTTCACAAGTTATGAGTTGTGATAAATCTAATTTGTGGTATAATGTCATGAAAGAAGAAATGAGTTTTATGACATCTAACGAGATTTATGATTTAGTTGAGTTACTTGATGGTGCAAAGGCCATGGTTATAAATAAGTCTTCAAAACTAAGAAGTATTCATTAGGCAATATTGAGAGATACAAATCTAGACTTGTTGTCAAAGAGTTCACTTAAAAGGAGGGAATCGATTACAAAGAGGCATTTTCTCTTGTATTTAAGAAAGATTATCTTCATATTACTTTGGCATATGTTATTCATTTTGATATGGAGTTACATCAAATGGATATGAAAACGACATTCTTCAATGGAAAAACATAAAATAAAATACAAAATGGTTTACATGAAACAACCAGAAAGATTCTATTTTAGTATTAGTGAGAAGTTAGCGTGCAAGCTTAAGAAGTCTCTATATAACTGGAAACAAGCATCTTGCCAATGGTAATTGAGGTTCCATGATGTCATTTCTTCATTTGGTTTTGTAGAAAATATCATAGATCAATATATATACCAGAAGGTTGGTGGGAGCAATATTTGTTTTATTATTCTCGAATAACGATCTTGAAATGGAACAAATGAAGAACATCCTATATGCTTCTGTTGTTGAAAGTTTCACATATACTTAGGTTTGCACTTGACTTGACATTACCTTTATTATGGGAATATTGAAAAGATACCGGAGTAATTTAGGTATGAATCATTGGAGAGCTACAAAGAAGGTAATAAGATACCTCCAAGGTACAAAGGGACACATACTTATGTATAGACAAATTGACAGCTTGGAGATAGTTGGTTACTTAGATTCATACTTTGTTGGCTGCATTGACTCATGCAAATCAACATGGGGATACATTTTTATGTTTTCTGGTGGAGCTATATCTTAGAATAGTGCAAAATAGACATTAATTGCCACTTCCACTATAGAGACTGAATTTTTTTTTTCCTATTTTAAGGCCACCTCACATTAGGAGATTGAAAATTTTCATATTTGGGCTTAGAGTTGTGGATTCTATTGCTACATTATTAAGAATGTTTTACGAAAATTTAGCTGTAGCTTTTATGGCTAAAACCCACAAAAGTGGTAGTCAAAACAAGTACATTGACATCAAGTATTTATCCATTAAAAATGTGTTAAAAAGAAGAAAGTGATTATAAGACACGTTAGCACTGAATTAATGATAGATGATTCTTTAACTAAAGGCATGTCACTAATGAATTATAAGAATAATGTAATCAGAATGCGCATTAGTCCAACCATGTAAATAGACTTTTATTCATTTGCGATGTTTTTCTCAATACAACTGTATATATTTAGTTTTTCTGAGTAAAACAATTATTTTTGATGTAGAATATACATAAGTTTGTTCATTATGTCATGTTATCATATATGGGGTGGTGAGACACATTGTCATACATGGAAGATAATACTCGTTTTAACTAATACTCGTTTTAAGAAGACTTATCACCATGATTCATGTGCTTTATTTTTGCAAAACAAGGAACCTACTATTTACATTTGTAAGCTTTATTATTACGTCTTATTCTCAAAGAATAAACCAATTTTATGTTTAACCACGTGACTCCTTTTTAGTTAAGTAAATTTTCTGTCCTTACAAAATGCGCTGATGATGACATTTTGAGATGGCAAGTCATTTTCTTGGCTGAAAAAAAAAAGATTTATTCTCATATTTGTAATGAGACAAAGTTTAAATTTAAAAGGTCAAGAACGTACATTCCAATGATTAAAACTACTTGCCACACCAATTTATGTATGTTATAATAACTATAAAGTATTTCTATCAATGTGAATCTGTTTTCCATTAAAAAATTAAATGAAATTGACGTTTTGATAACCAGCAAGGTGCACAACACGGGCTTATCTCTATTGTGTAAAGTTTAGAAGGAATCGACTCTTTTAAAACCGGGCAGCATTTTCAAGCTTCATCATATCTTTATGGCCTCTTTTCCGAGGATAGTTTATGATTTGCTTTGTTTTTCCCAATTCGGTTGTCATAGTCTAAAACGAGAGACTTAGATTTCTTTACCTTTTCATCTTTTTTGTGGGGTATTTTCAGGAGGACGTGAGAGAAAAAAAGCCGCAAAGGGCCTGCAGGTGGTAATCGATCAAGTCTTGACTATTTATGTTCTTTTGTTCCTCGAACAAAAAAAAAATAGAAATCCATTTGATAATGTTAACTAATTATTTTACTCTTGGGAACAAATCTGTTCATGAGAAGAGATTTAAAACAGAATCAAGAATGCTGGCGACCGACTTAAGGAGGAAAAATAAGAAAAGAGAAGAAGAAAAAAAGAAAAATCTCAAAAATTATTAAAAACTAAATTAAATTTTACATCACCAAAAAAAAAAATTGAGAGTTATACCAAGCGCATTTCTATTCTTTTTCTATTTTGGGAATATAAATTTTATACAGTTACTAAACGAATTTGAATGCTCAGAAACTCATTTGGGAAATAAAATCATAAAAAACTATTTTTGAGCAGAAATTATTCTTGGAAAATAGAATGATTACCAAACAGGCCCAAAGTGTTTCCTCACATTTGCTTATCAAGATATCTTTCAAGATTTTCATCTTATTGAATTTTATTGAGGATATTGCTTCAAAATAAGAGCTGTCATGTAAATTCACAAACTATTATGGTTAGTTTGTTTTGCGGAAAATGAAAATTTTGAAAAAAAATTTCCTAAAAATGATCAGTCATATCACTTAAAATAATAAGTAATAAAAAAATGTTTCCTTTATTATTAATAATTTATATCTAAATAATTTCATGGATAATGAAAAAAATTATTCAATCATTTTTCTAAGCAATGCAAGTAATCATTTTTTTTAAAAATTATTTTTTAAAAATTTTCTTTTCTCGCGAAATAAACAAAGTCTAAATAGTAAATTTGCAAAAGTTGGTAAACTAGTAGATGGACAAATAGAATGATCCTACGTCCTACCAAAGTGAAGAAAAAGGGACAAAACTAAGTAAGTTGAGAGTTGAGACTGAATTAATATTTTAGAAAGTCGGAAGCAAAATCAATCTTATGGGAAGATGGGACAAACCGGTAGAAAAAGATGGCAAAGCCAAGTTAGTTGAGAGTTGATGCCGACCAAAACAAGATTCATGTGAATTTGACTATATTTTAGAGATATGGTCCCATGGAGTATTAGATCAATGTGGACGTGGAGTATTATATTAAAAAGAGAAGGGGAAATTTTAAATTGGAACCCTCTTCCTCAAAAAAGGATTCAAAATGGATATTGTCTTAAATAAAAACCCAAAGTGGCTAACTTAGGATGCTTTTAGCAATAGTAAAAAATTTTATTCTTTTGTTTCCAAGAGTAGATTTGGAATAAAAATCCATTTAATAAACTTCTTGTTTTTTGGAACAAATTTGTTCCCGAGAATAGATTTGAAACAGAATCAATGAGTAAAAACAAGTTACTTTTTTGTTTTTGGGAACAATTCCATAATCAAGCAAACCTAAATTTATTCATTCTTGTTTCTCTTATTCTTTTCTTCTTGTTCTTCTCACTTCTCTCTTCTTCTTCCACCAGCGTAGCTGTCAATCGCTGCCACCATCGATCGCTAGTGATTGATTGGGCGAGGTTCAGCAAGCTCGCCGTAGACTGGCCTGGCCAAAGTGAGGTCAGGGGAGCTCGTCGAAGGCTTGCTTGGCCACCAACGAGGCAAGGCCAATGGCGAGGCGGAGCCTTGCTGGTGGCTAGGCGAGCCTCGCTCGAGCTTCCCCCAACCACCAATAAACCTCACTTAGTTGTCATTGAGGCTCGACCGACAAGGCATGGCCTCGTTGGGGGCTGGCAACACTTGAAGAAGAAAAGAAGAAATAAAGAAAATGATTTGGATCATAAATCTTGAGGATAATGCCAAACACTATTATATTCCAAGAATAAAAATTTTGGATAGTTACCAAAGGCATTTCAAATACTTAGAAATTGTTCCCGATAACATAATAAAAAATAGGGAAAATACCACCAAAAACCCTAAACTTTGCCCAAAATGACAAATTGACCCCAAACTTTTTTTTTTTTTTTATAACCTAGGAACCTCGTACAGTCGGCAGCCGGCAAGTAAACCTGGGGGGGACACGTAAGTGAGAGGACCCACCACCCCTAGCATCCCACTTAAGACCCCAAGCGACCGTGAGGGGATTTGAACTCCTCTCCTTATTGAGGGGGAGAGAGCCCAAACCATCGCAACCACTAAGGCAATGGTAAAAAACTCCAAATTTTGCAAATTGTGACACATTTACCCCATCAAAAACATTATCATCTTTTTTTCTTTTTCTTCTCTCTTCCCTTCGTCAACCATGGTAAAGCTAGCAGAGGGAAGTCAGCGTTGAGCGAGGGTCGCCCTCTCTTCGGCTAGCTAGGGCCACCCTCACCGATGTCAAGTGAGGGCAGCCCTCAACTAAGTTGAGCGAGGGCCTTGCCCAAGTCCGGTGAGGGGTGCCCTCGCCAGGCCCTCGCCCAACATCACTAAGGGCCTGGCGAGGGCGGGCCTAGCCAGCCCAAGTGAGGGTGACCCGGCTTCCCTCCACCATGGCCGACGGAAGGAAGAGAGAAGAAGAAGGAAAAAAAACAGAAATTAAAAGTAAAAAGACCAAAATACCCTATAGTTTTGGGTAAATGTGTCACATGGACAGAAGTTCAGGGTTTTATGTATCACGAAAAAAAATTTGTGATAAATGTGTCGTAGTTGGTAAAGTTTCAGGATTTTTATATCACAAAAAAAAGTTTAGGCTAAATTTGTCACTTTGGGCAAAGTTTTGGGTTTTTTGTGGTATTTTCCCTAAAAAATAATAATTTATGATTATAAATTGTTTCGGGAATAAAATGGCTACTAAGGTTACGCATGACAACGTATCGTGGTTGGGGAAAAGTTTTTTTTTTCAGAAATAGTTCTTTTCTATTTATATTTCATGGAACAATTTTTGAATAAAATAAGATGTTTGATAACTACACAAAATTTCTACTCTTGAAATAGAAAAAGAATATAAATGTGTTTGGTACGAAACAATTTCTTTTTTGTATTTATTCATTTTTTATTCTTGTTCACGAATTGCCAACCGTCGACCGCCGGTCGTCGCCGACCATCGCCGCCCGCCACTGCCAACAGCCAGGTGGCCACGAGAGGTGGTGGTCGATGGGCTGTTCGACGACGATCGGCGGGGACGGTCCGCAGCCAGTGGTCATGTTGCGGCGGCGGTAGCCAGCGGCGGTTGGCGGTGGCCGGTGGTCAATAGTTGGTGGCAGTGGCAATGGCCGATGATCGGTGGCAATTGGCAGTCGACGATGGCATCAACGGTCGGTAGCAACCGGCGGGCGGCGGGTGGCGGTTGGCGGTGGCTCTAGGCGGTTGGAGGTGGCCGTGGCAAGAGAGAGGAACCTAAAAAAAGAAAAAATAAAATTGGTTTATTTCTAGAAATTGTTCTCGAGAACAAAAAGTAACTTTTTTTTGCTTTTCATTTCTACTCCAAATCTTATTCCCGGGAACAAAAAAATGGATAAATAGTTCCCGAGAACAAAATTTTTACCAAACGGATTTCTGTTCTTTTTTTGTTTCGGGGAACAAAAGAACAGAAATCCGGAGGAACATAAATGTTACCATGCAGACCCTAAATGCACCTTTAGTTTCAAATAGGGATCCAAAGTTCCAATCTCATTCACAACCAAGGGTATTGTTGTCCAAGAACATTTTTTCTTTAATCTTTTTTTCTTCATCTTCCTTACGCCTCCTCATTCGCTCTAAATTAGGCTCCCCACCAACAAGCTTGTGAGTTTCACGTTGTCATGTAGACCATCGTTGATCTTAGTGACGAGAAGTCAAATTGGAGTTATTTGTCACTAGCCGCCTTCTCAAACAATAAAATCCTCAATTTCTCAAGATGCATTAAATCTTGGCTTGCTCGTGCTCAATCTAACGCTTGAATCGACCTCCATCTAAATAGGAAGATATTGGAATTTCTATCGTGGGCAGTGGTCCATGAAGTCAAGAGCTTGAATAAGACTTGCCAATGGTGACAATGGGGCAATCGAATACAACAACTTCTATGGTTAATGATGTGAGATGGATTGATGATCAATTTGAGGATGGGGTATCAATTGAGGAGAAGAGTTGTGTCGATGACACAACAGTGAGAGTGGGTGCTTCCATACTAGGGATTATTGAAATGAGCCACTAGCATTACAAAGGGGAAGGGGGATCTTCAAAAGATCGAATTCACACAAGAGAGGCAAAATCGAATTTGAAATTGATGAAGTAGTCGCTTGCTACCCACAACAACATTGTTCTTTGGCATGAAATTGTTGATCGCGAAGCGTTAATTGAGCAAAGGCTTCGGTTAGTCAAACAAGATGATCTGTCAATGCTTGGATATTGTTGCTTCTACTATTGGCAAGCAGGACCAAAAACAGAGCAATAAATTGCAACTGATGCACTCTTAAGGTAAGAGAATGTACATTTGCTTGAGCATTGGAGAAGAAGTTGAGTCTTGGCAAAAGCAAATTCATATTATGGCTTTGAGATTGGAATTAGCAATGAATGATGGAATAAAGGAAACTATTATTGTAAGCATCGTTTCGGCGTCATTGAAATGTCTACAAACCATTTCGAGGAGCAAAATTTAAAATCTTCAACAAGTTAGACTGTTATAATGGTTTGTGCTGAAGAAAAGCGACTCTTGTTCATACAACAAGATGATGGAGAGATACAATGGTTGATGATGGCGTTGAAGGTAGAGGTGGTGTAGAGCGAAGGAGGACGTATGAGGAAGATGAAGAAAGAAAAATCTATAAAGAAAAAATGTTCTTGGACAAAAATACCTCGAGTATGAATAAAATTGGAATTTTTTGTCCTTATTTGAGATCGAGTTAGTCATTTTGGGTCTTATTTAAGACACTGTCCATTTTGGGTAACTTTTTGAGAAAAATAGCTCCACTTCATATTCTTATTTGAAAATTTTCCAAAATAAAAAGAAGAAGATCCTATAGTTTTTGGAGTGCCCGATCATTATTTGATATGAATTAATGATATCCTTTGAATTGAGCAAAATATATTAAATTGAAAGATATTAAAGAGACTCATTTTTTTTAAATAATGGAATAAACATAATTGATCATAGTATAGAGATTATATAGATACTCGCGTTCATTGAATGGTATGGTCTAATCTAGCTACTTGCTAAAAATAGACTTATGGACCGCTAATCATTAGTCTTCTTGAGCATATTGACAATCGAGAGTTCACTCAGTTGTTCAACTTACCATGATCTCTTCAAGCCTTTGCATACACTTATTCTCCTAAATTGGTTAAAGGCCTATTAAGGTTCATCCTATTTTTAGGCATCCTTCCACTATAAACTTTAGATGCCGTTAACGGTGACAAAATATTCCTCATACTAACTTTGCTTGAAATAAAACAACATATACACCTATGAATTAGTAATGGAAAATAAATGATTTTGTCAATTTTTCAAGATATCATAGAAGATTTTCAAAACAACAAAAAGTACAGAAATGCTCAGTCGCTCATGAGTCTTTTGCAAAAGCTTTTCTATAAAAAAAATCATTTTATTTTGAAATTGTAAAGATTTTTTCTCTAGAACTTGAGTTGTATATTTGAAATTAGGTGTGAGATTGATATAAGAGAATTTCTTGGTTGTCTTTTGTGCTGCTCTTTTTACTTGGAAAAACTGGAAAAGAAAAAAAAAAAAGGAGAGATCTTTCGGGCTTTCGTCGGCCCGGCCTGAAATGCACTATTTGGGCCCGAAAGGCTGTTCGGGCCGGGCCCGGCCAATTGCCAGACGCCCGGACCGCCCGGCTATGGCGGGTCTTGTCCGGAGTCGGGTCGAGACCCGAAGCAACCCAACCGAGCCCGGTCCGGCTGCCATCCTTCTTTCAGTTCCCGCGCATGGAGATTGGAGACTTAGGGTTTAAGGGTCAGCTCCGAGCTGCTGCTTCTTCTTCACCGTGACCGAAACCGCGAGCTTCAAGGCCCGGAGCTGCCATGGAGGACGAGATGGATGCATCTCCAAGCTACTTCGACCCGGAGGATCTCTCAATTAGAGAGCAATTCCGACGATACGGGTAAATCGATGCATCCCCTTTCACTTTGCATTTTCTCCGATTATCTTGGTGCTCCATGGGTTTTCGAGATTAGCTGGAATCGGAGGGGAATGATGGTTCGGTCATCGTAAGGTGGATGGAAGTTTGCGAATCGGCAGCCCTCTTGGCACCATTGTGGTCGCGGTGTAGTTCTACAGCCCGCCATCTCTACTATGCATTGCCTGATTCGAGTCTTGAGTGCTCATTAGGTGTCGGTAAATGTTAGATTTGTCTTGGCAACGTATGCGTGGTTAGGATTGAATCGTGTTGTTGCATGCTCAGGAGAGGGCAGTCGTCGACTTCCAACTTATCGCCCCAGAAACGTTCGGGATCGATGGTGCGGCAGGGTAGTTTGTTGTACGATGGACCACGCATCCACAGCCCAACAAATGCCGCACTTCTTCTTGACGTCATCAAGCAAGAAGCCTCGGGCTTCGATGCTGATTATGCAGAGGGAACGCCTGCGAGGACCCAATCTTCTTCCAAGAGAAGATACTCCATCGAGAGTCATGGGAAGTTAGAGGCCGAGATGGGTTTTGATTCGGTCCGAAGAGCTGGAAGCTATTTGCTGAAAGCTTGTAAGCAGGAGGATGAGTCATCATCGGACAGTGGAGAGACAACGTTCTCTTTATTCGCTTCTCTCCTGGATTCTGCTATTCAAGGTGTTCCAAGTAGATTAAATGTTAGCATGTAGACATAAATTGAATAGATGTTCTTCATCTCTCTAATCTCATAATTGATTTATTTTGTCACTTTCACATATGCATTATTTGCACTGATATCATGGAAAGTATGGAAAACTTCTTCATGGAAATTTGAATCTGAGATGAAATATAAGCACGTGCCTCAATCTTAAGTTCAGTAACTGTGATGCATTCTATTACTTAAGATAGTCATGTGTGATAATTTAAATTGCCGTGATAGAGGATTTTCTATATGGTTGCTAAAGGTTCCCCCTTTGGTATCCTTTCTAGGAGTTTTTATCTATAAAGACGTAGGTGCTGTTTTTCTGTTTTTTTTTTTTCCTTTCCCTCTCCATTTAAGCTTCTCCAAAATCTGTTCTAACTTAGATTATGTGCATCAGACTAGTGGGCCTGATGTTTGACTTGTTTGTTATTGTCTTGGAAAAAGTCCATTTTAAATATGGATGGGTTGTGTTGTCAACAAAGAGACTGTAGTTTTTCTTTTCAGCACGGATTACCTACTTTTATTAGAGAGAGTGTATTCATGAGTAATAGACGTGGGTCGACATACAGAGAGGATAAGTAAGTTTTTAAGTGAAGAGAGGATTAAGTGAAGAGAGGACATTGAAGACATGCCCACCACAGAAACTATTTGTTCTTGCAAGGTTAAATGAAAGTTGAGGGAAGCTTTTATGAGGATATTATGGTCCTTTTGGAGAATGTAAATCAACAAAAGACGCTTAAGCTTCAATATCGATATACTCAAAATCTGTGTATGGGCTGCTTCTAATTTCTTTTGTGAGCCTAGCTTAGGTGTCATGTAATTGATCTCTCTGTGTTGCATATGCGGGTGTGCAAGTGAGTTTATGTGTGTGTGTGAGCACGTGTGTTTATATATGTTTTTGTCCTTTCTTTTTAACCTGAAGTTCACGAGTGCATAAATAGTATGGTGTTGTGGGCATGCACCTGTTCTTGACAGCTATATCTAAATCTGCAGTGTTATGCAATTTGGCAGACTTAAAAGTGAAACTTTCAATAGTATGCTTTGTGGAGTCTTACTTTTTATCATTTTGCAGGGCTGATGTCTATACCTGATCTAATACTACGATTTGAGTCATCTTGTAGGAATGTTTCAGAGTCAATCAGGTATATTACATCAGACGAATAATACAGTACTTAATAACTCTTTCTGTGGGATTTTGGCAATGTGTGCACGGACTAGCAAGTTCACTGCATGATTACTATTGCCTTGTTGAAGTGTAGTACTCTTCTTAACCCTTGCATGGCGTGATTCTCATTTTACTCTTTTTGCTTTAAAAGGTATAGTTCCAATATGAAGCATCGTATTGTGGAGGACAAGCTAATGAGACAAAAGGCTCAATTCTTACTTGATGAGGCTGCTTCATGGTCTCTCCTGTGGTATCTATATGGAAAAGGAAATAGATCTCTGACCTATTGAAGTTGATTATATGCTAGAATATTTCTTTCACAGTTTAATCTATTAAATCTGGTATTGTGAAATTAGCACGTTATTCGTTGTGTGTGGCAAGTTTTGTGAAGCTTCATACGATAATGAGATCATTTGATATGTTACAATATTTTTCTTCCATTGATAGTTTGCATATAACTACCTGGACATAAAAAATGTGCTGTAATTTTTGCATTTATCCATGTGATGAATTAGAAATTGTTCTTGGATCCTTTATAGGATCACTGTTGAATAATCTTTTTATGGGTTGGTTAGTGAATCGGAAATTGATTTTGTGGATTGAGATCAGGATCAAGTTTGATAAATATATATTTGAATGGTAGGTTACGGTCAAGGATAGGGACGAAAATTTCTTAAGGATCCATTTGGTTCTTTTTTTCTTTAAAATTCTTTGTGGAAACAGAAAACTGCTAGGATATGTCTTTTATCATTTTATAAAATGGTTTATGAAGTTTCCAATTATATATGAGGAAATAATTGGGAATTCTTGAAAAATTCTTGTTTGAACATTTCTTGCCAATGTCGGAACAGAAAGTACGAGAAAGATGACTTATAGAGAGTATAAACAATGTACCCAATTTGTGCTTCAAACTTTTTGAAGTTCTAATATAACCAAAATGAACACAGTTACAAGTAATCGGATGATTTGAAAGTTCCAAAAAGCACAAGATCAAGCATTGGACCCAGAAGACCAAGTCTTGCAAGAGAGGTAAATCAGCTCCTAGAGTTGTGAAAGAAAAGGACGAAGAGAGACAGTCTGGAAACAAGAAAACATTTTCCTAAAAAATTTTCACTGAAAATGAAAATCTGACATTCCTCTAGAATTAGAGAGGTACCCTAATCTTTTGAATTTACTATTTCCCCAGCGACTTGTAAGTATTTGTCTAGCCTGTTGTTATGTGAATATTTCATGTATAATATCTCTGCCAAGTTGCCCATCTTCTCCTGAAGCTGTCTGTGTGCATGTGCTTCTAACAATTTCCTTTTCCTATACAGGGAATGAAGACATCCCAAAAGATGTATATTTGGTAATGCATCTTGTTGTTTCAACAGTTATCTTTTGATGTTTACAAAATGACTTCAGAGTCGAGTATAATACTTTCCATATTCTAATAACACCTCTCTCTTGTTTACTACAGTATCCAACTACATCACATTTGGAGGCTTGTCAGTTTGTTTCAAATGACCATACAGCACAGTTGTGCCTCCGGGTTGTTCAGTGGTTAGAGGGACTAGCTTCCAAAGCGCTTGATTTGGAAAGCAAGGCATAAATCTATTCACTTATTTCTTTTATGAGGGACATCAAATCATGTTTTATAGTGTGATTTGTTGTTCAGAATATTTGACAAATGTCACCTGTGCTTCACCAGAATCTCTTTTCTATGTGGCAGTGTTGTTTCTTACAATTTGGTGCCTGTCAGTTCCAGTGGGACCATGGTTTTTTGTATTTTTGTAGACAGGATTGTGTTAGCCACCTAAGAAATTATAAACAATGAACTTTTTTATGGTTGTGTACTAAACCATTTCCCCCATGAAAGATTACACCAGAGTTCGATGGACCCATAAGGTCAACTGTAGTTGACTTTGGGTTTTAACAATGGAGGAGTTATATCTTCTAGTTATGCCGTAGTTTGGTGGATGGTTGATCTCTGTTCTGATAATATTGGTTGCTTGCTTTTTTTTTTAATCATTGGGATGAAAATGGCCTTGAGAAGAAGGTTAAGCAGGAGCAGGATCATAGTCATGACAAGGTGTAATTACTGTCCAGCAAAAGAAAAATACCTAAAAATGGACATCATGCTGTTCTTTTGCATATTTAGACTGGAAGAAACAAGGAGAGCTTAGAAGGAGAAGAATCTTCATAGTAAAATTCATGGAGTTTCAGTGTTATGTTGTTCATCTTTGGTATAGGGAAGTGGAAGGGTGAAGATGGTGGTTAGATACTTATGTAAACGTGTTTCTAGAATGATTGTGACACATTGTGGTGTTTAGTTTTTGTACTTGAAAGGCTTTGCTTTAGAAGCCATTTTTTGTGGGGCTGATGCCTTCTTGGTACCACGTAGTGAATCTATTGTATTTATCAGAAAATACACATGTATTTTATTGTCTTTCTATTAATATTCTAGTTTAGATGCTAAGAAATCCTTTTGGTTTTGAGAGCTGTTCTGTATATGGCTTTAGTTTTTCGGGCTCTTTTTGTATGTGGGTTTGCATTCCTTGGTGCCCAGTAGTTGAACTTTTAATCTATCATCAGAAAAAAGGCAAAGAAAATACTAAAAATGAGGAAGCAAAATGTCTACAACCCTTCTCTAATTGGTAATCCAACTGAATGTAAGTCTGCTTTGAGTATGCAATTTGAGAAAAAAAATCCATGAGTTGATCTATAATGCTGAGTGTCATGCTTGTATCCCCCTAGGTTCTGATATTGCTATGCTTCTGTGCTGGCCAAATATTATAGTTTTACTTACTGATAGATGGCATGAGTTTTGTACTGGGGCTCCCATTGAATTTATCTGTCATTTCAGGTGCGAGGGTCTCATGTTGGAACCTACCTACCCAGCTCTGGAATCTGGCATCACACTCAGAGGTTTCTGAGGAAGGGTCGTTCTGATATGGACACTGTTCGTCACTTGGATTTTGATGCTCCAACACGTGAACATGCACATCAACTGCCTGATGACAAAGTATTTCTCTTGCCTCATAGTTCTAGCAAACAGATACCCACTGTAACATTCCAATTATAGCATTGGTTATAAACGAAATATTGAGCAAATTGCTGTTTGAAGCCTGTGTTCCCCCTTCAAATTCGGTTATATTTCATAGCATTTCCCCTTGTTGGCCCCAGCCTGCTTAGAAGCCTTGAGATGATTCATTCTCAATGAAGCTTGTGCATCTATGTTCGCCATACTCGTCTTTGTTTGTGATTTGCATGCCTTGCTATAAAAATGATAAAATGCATTTGCTAGTGCCCTTCTATTGTATTTTTTTGGGGTCATGCGAAGTCAAGTCATTTGTGATAGAGAGAGGTTCTTTATCCGCATGTATTAAGGTTGAGAAATGTAGCTGAATCCTGAAGGATACGATGAGATATAATCCCTCCTTTCAAGGATTTTTAGGATATTACAGCATGCACCTCTTCCAATAGCCAAGAAGGCTGGAATTCACAGTTTTTCCATCTTCAGCATCTGAGTAAAATACTCAAGTCTGACTGAGAGCTTCTTGTTGTTCCTCCTCAAAAACATATAGGTTGTACTTGATTTGCGTAAAGAATGTTGTTTGCATTGGTAGTTATCTCTGTTCTACCTCGTTTCTTCACACAAAGATAGGGAAGGCACTACAAAGCAGATATATTGTTGATTTTCCAATCCCCATCAGGGGGGAAATTGTCTGTCTTGCCAGCAAAGACAGGTGCTTTTTACTTTCTCCAGATTCATTTTATTGCTTACGTGCTGCAGAGCACATGATGCCGCTTGATAACTATGGGTTTTCTGAAAAATATTCGTGTCCATGAAGTTGATGTTAATTGATGGATTTTTAAATTTTTACTTAAAAAATTTAAAAGACTAATTATTATGAAGAAGAATGATACCTGTTTTGGTACTGCCGGACTATTATCATCACTTCATATAGTTTCTGGAGCTGCCTTATCTACACCTGACTCAAAGCTGAAGCCTAGTTCTAATTAAGTGAAAGTAATGTTGTGTGTGAAGCTTTTCTTGCAATCATTCTGTCAATAGTTGCATGTCTTTCCTATTTTTCCTATTGTTGGGTGAATACTGTTATCTTGAACATATACCTGTTTAGGATCCTTAAACTCGTGGGAATTAAACCAGGACTTTCAATATTTCCTCACAGAAACAAGATAATTTGCTATTGGAAGATGTGTGGACTTTATTAAGGGCTGGGAGAGTCGATGAGGCTTGTGACATTTGTCGGTCTGCTGGACAGGTGTGTTGAGTTACAAAAAGATGCAATTGTAAAATCAACCAGTATTTTAATGTTCTTATGAAGCATACTTTGTTATGGCATGGCAGCCATGGAGAGCAGCAACTCTTCGTCCATTTGGAGGGTTGGATCTATTTCCTTCCTGTGAAGCCCTGGTAAAGAACGGAAAAAATCGGACTCTACAAGCAATTGAGTTGGAAAATGGCATTGGACACCAGTGGCGCCTCTGGAAATGGGCATCCTATTGCGCATCAGAGGTGGGGTTCTAATGATAAATTCTGCACATACTTGACTCATTATGTTAACATTTTAATATTAATATGCAACATTGTGCCGAAAATGCAACTCTGTTTAAGGTGTATTGGTTCAACAGTCTGTATATATATGTTAATCTCATTTTTTTGTGGGATTCACTATGAATAACTGCAGACATCTTCATTCAATAGTGTTAGGATTATTACCGAGACTCAGGGTTCTTCAAGTTTTTGGATGTTTGATGATTCTCTCTGGTGTTTGGCTTTTGTAGTCTTACATATATGTCTGCTTTTGTGCATGGTACTTTAAAGAGGATTGCTGAGAAAGATGGTTGCAAATTCGAAGCTGCTGTATATGCAGCCCAGTGTAGCAATTTGAGGTGCTTGCTTCCAATATGTACAGACTGGGAGGTTTGTCTTTTCCATCTAATCAATATGATTAGTATTGATTTCTTTAACTTCTTCAAGTTCTGTTTTTGGCCTTTTCCTATTATATGTTAGCATTTCTTGTGACAATATCTTTTGCATGCTGCCACAAGATTTAGCCTTTGAGGCATAGTGATAGATGATGGACAAGTTACGGGTAGGATTATTATTTCTGTTTCCTGGGGCTCATGGTAGAGAAGGAGAGAATTTTTGCAGATGCAATATGGACTAGCCATTATGAGGTTTGTGGCAGAAAGGTGTACCAGCCGATGCTTATAGGAATAATTTTTGCAGACTCAATTCATATTTGCTTGGATAACAGTTTTATGATGTAAATATAAAAGATTAAAAAGGAATTGAACATTTGAGACATCATGGCCATGTATTGGTTTGCTCCCTGTGTCTAATTACTACATGGATATTTTACGGACTTCAGTGTCAATTTCACAAAATCCAAATGAGCAAGGATTCTAAAGTTATAAATTCTGTATGAAGTTCTCCCAAAGACTTAGGCAAAAGCAGCAACCCCTCAGACACCATGCCTGGGAAGAACTTTAACAAGTAAAAACCTGAGAACTTTGTGATTTTATCGTGAACTGGTGCTATATGTGTAGAAAAGCTTAAAATCTGTAAATAATTGTGGTGAAGGTGCTTCAGAAATTTGGTCAATTTCTAAAGTTCAATTGGTGACATGTTATGAACACTGAAATGAGTTGCTTGTTTGTTGGCATCTGTGCGAAGGCCATGAGTTTTAAAAGAAAGTTCTTTAAGGCGTGTCTGGATTATCATTAGCTTTACTGAATCTAAATTTTGTGGCAGACACCCTTTGACTTTTTGTTTAACCCTAAATGTATGAAACTTTTATGACATATAAATGTTGAGACTTACATTCACATATAAACTTTTCATAGTTTTTTTAAATTAGAATATTTTAAATTTTGGTGGGAAAGCAAAAAATGCACTCTTTGCTTTTAAAAGGCTTAAACAAGCAGGCCCTTGATAACTTTAAAGTTAGTGAAAACCCGAGTTTCACGGTGAGTACTGTTCTTTTTCATAAGTTTTTATTAATATTCATTGAATCTTGCCATAATGATCATTTCGCCCAATTTTTTCATAATTTCACTCGTTCATAGATGTAAAATAGTTATTGTGTCAATAAAAGATTGCGATATCAAATCTATATGAGCGATTCGTTCTGATTTAATCAAGAACTGTGAAACTTTTTTTTTAATTGTGTCCTTCATCCTATCAGCTGCTCTCGGTTGGTCCCTCCTTGCTAAATCAGGAACCTGTGAAGCTTCCCCAAAAGGCTTACCAAATAATATAATGAGATGGAAAGTACTGGATAGAATTGGGTAAACACTTGGCCTCAGCTTGAAATTAAGCATTGAAAATATTTAAAAAGTAAAACATGACATTTCCTCTAAATAATGAAAGTTTGTCTAGTGGTTTATGGCACAAAAGGGCATTGTCCTGGAAAATATAAGTCAATTTGGAGAGGAAAAACTCTATTGACAAATAAAAAGGAAAAGGGAATGAGAGAAACAAAGAAAAGAAAATAAGAAAATTCAACCTTTTTCTATACCTGACCTAATTCATGCGGTGGACTAGTGTTGAATACCATGCATCTTGAAAACCCTACTTTATATAATTGTAAGATTTGCATGATGCACAAGCTCTGGTTTGGGGAAACAGGAGAAGAAATGGTTGGATCAGAAGCACCTTACAACTAATTGAAAGAGACAGTATTTGACACTTTGCCAGTCCGCGATTTGAATTTTGCTTCTGAGTAATTTTCCTGTTTTTCTATTCTTTAGGCCTTGCTTAGCATTGTCTATTACATGCATCTTATATACATGAATAGGCTACCTTATTTCGTTTATTATAGTACATTTATCATAAACAGAAATAATAATCACATGAAAGGCTGATGTGTGCCCACCACAATTACAGTCTGCTTGCTGGGCAATGGCCAAGTCCTGGCTTGATGTTCTGGTGGACATGGAACTTGCTCGTTTGCAGCCTGGTGGAATGACTCATTCAAAGAGTTATGGAGATGAGGTTGATGGCAGTCCTGAACAAATCGAGGGCACATCTCAGGCTTCTTCGGGGCCTGAAAATTGGCCGCTGCAAGTTCTTAACCAGCAGCCACGACATCTTTCTGCTCTTCTTCAGAAACTTCACTCAGGGTACTAAACAAGACTCAATTTCTTCGGAAGTTAGTATCATTTCTTTCAATATATGATAAACCTCACTTTTGGCCTAATTTAGTGATGCTGTACATGAGGCTGTTATGCGAGGATGCAAAGAGCAGCAAAGGCAAATTGAGGTGAGTATCTTGGCAGGAGAATCACTTTGGCTTAATTATGGTCATGGACACATGAATGAAGCACATAATTGCTTCTTTACCGCATCGACTGTGAAAATTATATCATCATAACATTTCCATTCATTTTTCTCTCTTGTACAAAGGTACACAATCTGTTACAGTTAAAGTGGGCAACTTTTATCCTTTTCGACAATTTGTCCACACAACATGAAACATACATTATTTGACTAAGACTTCAATTAGATCTTCCAGTGATAATTTTAATGTTTATTACTTCATTTGAGCTTGGCATGACTTGCTTTCACAGATGAAACTTATGGAAGGGAATATACCCCAATTGCTGGATCTTATCTGGTCATGGATAGCACCTTCAGAAGATGATCAAAATATCTTCAGGTATTAGAAAATGAAAATGATTAGCAACTTTTTTCATGCCCATCTACTCACTAAAATGTAAAGTAATTTTTAGTTGGAGGCTCCCTATGACCCCAGTTTTTCTTTCAATTTTTCTAGCGGGATAGTTGAACATGTTTTTCTAACTGGCCCTGTGAAATTGGATTGTACGTTCAAACTGTATCATTGTAAAGTTTTATGAACTTTGCTATATAACTCTTGGAAATCTTAGGAGTCTCTAAAGCTCCAGATTACTATATTAAGCAAGAAGAACAAGCTTATTTGTACCAGTCTCACAGTATCAATGCCCTTAATGGTGCCACTACATGTGGAAAGAAAACATAACATCGGGATCATGATCGCCTTCTGGCACCCTTTCTTGGGCTCTTTCATGATCTTGCATTTCTAAAGCAAGTCATTCGATTGTTCATTGCATCTCAACAATCCATTGAGTTTGGTTGAGCCTAGGACTCACATCCTTTTCGCAGCCATGAAGAAAGATCGGAACCCGGCTCTTATACCACGATAACATCTAACACCAAGAACAGAATTGAGGAAGCAAATCAAACAATTAACAAGGAAACTTACAATCTAAAAGGTTGTTTAGTGGATGTCAAAGCTAGAGAAAAGGAAAAACAAAAATCTTGAAGACAAACTTTACTCAATAATGGAGAGTACCCTCTGAAAACAACGCTTCAACACTTATAAATAGGCATAAAACGCATTATTGATAGGATGCCTCGTTAAAGAAGTAAACCTAGTACTTCTAGGACTCTGAAAACATAAGTAAAGACCCTGAATCTCGAAATTCTGTGAACGGTAAAAGCAAGAATAAATCTTCTGTTATGCTCCTGCATCTCTCTCTCTCTCTCGCCCTCCCTGCATGTGTGCATCCTGAACCAGAAGAATAACTTCTGGTTGTCTTCTATTTATTTTGTAATGATGCATACTTAAAGGCCGAGTCCTAACATTTGAGCAATAAATGTATAGCTGTTTTCATTTGGTTTTGCACTTCAAGAAGCCAACAGCAAGATGAAACCACTAGAAGAGATCTTGGAAGTTAGAAAATGTAGGTAACCGAGTCAAGGTGAGTCAACAAGCAATTGTAACAGTTCAACTTGTGAAAATATATTGTTTGAGGGATAACAAGAGGGGCGGCACGCAGCTAATGACAAGAAATTCAGTGTTAAATTATGTTATTCTCTCTTGTGGAATTTCTCCCCTCATTCATTCCCCTCTAAAGCAATTTGGCTGCCCTATATATCTATTAGAAAGTTCAACCCAAAAGCTTAAACTAATAGTTGGAGGGAGACCACAGGAATATAGAGAGCATTTACGACCTGATTTCAAATGATGTGGGATAATATTTCAACACTCCCTTTCACATGAAAGTCGGATTACGAGCTGCACGGGGAATTTTGACTGTGCACATAAACAAGGATATTTTTACCATGCACCTTTGTGTAAGGTATAACTAGCTCTAGTATCATGTTAGAAAGTCCAACCCAAAAGCTTAAGTTAATAGGTAGAGGGAGACCACATGAATATAGAGAGCATTTACAACTCATTGTCAATCAATGTAAGATAATATTTCAACAATATCATATATAATCTTGTCTTTTTTTTCAGTTGGATGGTAGCTTGGAATAAGATTCTTACCATTGAGAATCTGAGGAAACAGAATTTTCTATTCACGGATTGGTGTTGCTTGTGTAAGCATTTAGGGAAATATACTTTGCTCTTCAGCTTTGGATTCATAGGCTTAGTTTGTCAAAGGTGGTGTGGGTTATGCCAAGTCATGCCATCCAGCTTTTTAGTTGTTGGGAGGCTTATGGAGGAGGCTGAGTTTCTAACAAGTATTGGAGTGCTGCACCA
Source organism: Eucalyptus camaldulensis (assembly GCA_019915185.1). Lineage (NCBI taxonomy): Eukaryota > Viridiplantae > Streptophyta > Magnoliopsida > Myrtales > Myrtaceae > Eucalyptus > Eucalyptus camaldulensis. Next base: position 22,353,912 of record JAHSVA010000005.1, read on the forward strand.
CTCTGTCTCATGTGATGCATTTGTAAGGGAGGCAGTAAAAGATTGTTTGAGGGTTTAGACTCTTCAGTTACTTCTGTGTAGTACTCTTTATTTGGCTTTGGACATCTTGTTCTGACTTCACATTGTCTTGTGATGATTTCTTTGTTTCTTTTTTTTTTCTTATATCCATTTCTGATTTACTTGAATAAATTAAAATCCTTCATTGCCTATAAAGAAAAACTTGCACAAAACATGCTTTCATTGCAGACAATTTTAATGTTGTCCTATAAATTGCAAGTTTAGCTTGTCAAATCTTTTACTAGCCAAATCATTGTTTTGAAGACATTGCTTTACGGTGATTTGAGGGAAGAAACACATTTGGAAACATTATTCTTTATTCTTTTGGTTTGAGTGTGATTTGACAGAGGAGTTGTAATGAAATGTCCTCTCTCTCTCTCTCTCTCTCTCTCTCTCTCTCTCTCTCTCTCTCTCTCTCTCTCTCTCTCCATGTCTGGGTTCTGAGAAGCAAATTACTGTGAAAGATTCCTTAAGGCATCTCCTTTCAGGCCACATGGGGATCCTCAGATGATTAGGTTTGGAGCTCATTTAGTACTTGTGCTAAGATATCTGCTTGCTGATGAAGTTAAGGATTCCTTCAAGGAGAAGATTATGACAGTTGGTGATTTCATTCTTCACATGTGAGTCTTTTTCTTGCATTAAGTAACTCTGTTTTTCAATGGATTGACGAAGTATATGGACCTCAAATTCTGTAGGCTGTGTTTTTTCTTTTTGGTCTAAAGCGCAGGTTGTTAATAAGCCCTGAATTTATGTAATTTCTCACTGTTGGTCTAATGCTTCCTGTAGGCAAATCTGGGGGCTAATATGCTTTTTCATAATGAACCAGTCTGCATGTATCGTAATGGGTTAGTTAGTAATCATATGTTGCTCATTCGATGATTTGCAATTGATTATAACCTGTAGGTGCTTGCTAAAACAATATCTGCTACTCATTTTATTAACACTTTGTTGTGAGTCGTGACTAATCACTTGTAGAGTTGGAAAACATATTCTTCCTTCTCAAAGTTAAGTAATGCCAGCCAGACATTTTCATTTTGTTCTTTATTCAGGACATGAAGGTATCTACTGACCTATTACCTATATGGCCATCCTGTATTTCTAGCTGCATAGGCTCTACAAAAGTTATGCAATGTTAGACGATCCCCCATTTTTTTAGCATGGTTGTCCAGTTTTTGTAGCATCCTTCTAATTCTTCAATGATTTTGAAGTTTGCACTGATCACTGTCTTGTGAAGTTATGGGAGGCAACAATTCTATGATTCATTTGCCTGTTTGGGGTTCAATTTCAGGTATGCGATGTTTCTGTTCTCAAAACAGCATGAGGAATTGGTTGGGATCTATGCTTCTCAGCTTGCCCGCCACCGATGCATTGACCTCTTTGCCCACATGATGGAACTTAGGGTGAACAGCAGGTCTGTAAATGTAGAATTGTTATGAATCTTTCTTCTCTCATCTCTCTTTTTGTTTGCGTGGTTTTGTGCGGCAATCTTTTAAAGACCATCATATTGTCAGTATAATTTACTTCTGCTGGTTTGATTGTTCAATTCACCACCTTCAAATGTGAGAATATCCCACATTTTGTATTTGCATTCTAAAATTTAAGTAGAACTTAAATTAGGTCAAACATATCATTTGAATAAAAGCAGCACTTAAGGAAACTTTGAAGATGTCCTGAACATGCAAAATTACATACTGAATTAAGATCTGGTCCTTATCATGCATGGATAGTAACTGTTGAACTGGAGAAATTAGTCAGTGCTTTAGGGGTATACTCTCTCCTCTCACATTGAATCCCCCCCCCCCCCCCCCCAAACACAAACAAAAAAAGAAAAAAAAAATCTCTTACATACATATATGGGTCCCACATGAGGTTGGAAGGATGTAGCATACTCTGGTTAACACTTAATAACTTTAAGTGGAAGTGGGTCCCCTATCACATGCTAGCATAAGATGCTTAGATTTACATTTCCCTGATAATTCCAAATGTGACAATCCTGGGACAAATTTCATGAGCCGTGGTGTTTGAGGGATCACCATCTATGCTGTAGAGAAGACCATAGTTTATTCTCCTAAATGGCATAATAATTGTAGAGAGTATGCTTTAATGATCACTTCCTTCATGTCAATGCAGTGTCCTTCCATCAGTTGTACAGTGCTGAGTGTGAAGATGACCATATTCATATGCTTGTCAGCTGCTTTGGTTTTAGTGTTTATGAGTTTGATTTCCTTTATTTTCCTGCAGCGTACATGTGAAGTATAAGATCTTCCTTTCTGCTATAGAGTACTTGCCTTTTTCTCCTAGCGATGATTCAAAGGGAAGTTTTGAAGAAATAATCGAGAGGTACTAATTTCGTTCTGCTGCTTTCTGGTTCTATGCTGATAACTGGAAATTTGATGATCTTTGACTTGAATAGGGTTCTGTCAAGTTCAAGAGAAACCAAAGTTAGAAAGTATGATAATACATTGGACGTTGCTGAGCAGCATCGCCTTCAAAGCCTTCAAAAGGCTATGGTCATTCAGTGGCTCTGCTTCACACCACCTTCCACCATTACAGACGTTGAGCTTGTTAGTGTCAAGCTGCTGCTTCGTGCTCTGATGCATAGGTAATATCCTTTTGAGCCTTCTGATTTTTCTTTGTTCTTATGTACACGATGACCAAAAGTTAGTATAGCTTGATTTTCATCACTTACATTTTGTTGTATTTGTAACTTTAAATCAAATGTTCTTGTTTTCTTTCCTTTTATATTTTAGATATTTCTGTACACTGTTTCATCTTTTGCATTTCCTCTTTTTTTATAAATTCATTTGTTGAACCCTTCTGTCTTACTTGAATTGTCACCACAATTGCTTGGCCTATTCATTGTTGTCTTGTTTCTCCTGTTTCTTGGTACTCTTGTTTAATTTTTCTTTTTCTTTTGTAGCAATATATTATTCAGGGAATTCGCTTTGATTTCGCTGTGGAGGGTGCCTGCAATGCCCATAGGTGCTCATAAGTTACTTAGCTTCCTTGCTGAACCTCTGAAGCAGCTGTCGGAGAATCTTGGGGCTCTTGAGAATTATGACATCTCGGAGGATTTAAGTGAATTCGAAGACTGGGTAAGTTTTGTAGGCATGATTCATAGATTTTTGTTCCATCGATATATTCCTTATGATGGTTATGTATCATTTATTTGTCAGAGTGAGTACTACTCATGTGATGCAACTTATCGTAAATGGCTTAAAATCGAACAAGAGAATGCAGAAGTTTCTGCAGTAGAACTCTCGCAGGAGGAGAAGGAAAGAGGTTCTGCTGCAGCTAGAGAAGCCCTACAGTCAGCACGTTCATTATTACTTAGTAAGTGGGTTCAGCTACTGTAATTATGCTTTATGCAAAAAGCAGACACAATTTAAGGCAGTTGATTTGTGTTTGATTCTTTGAACTTCCCAATTTGTCTGCAGGGAAAGAAAATCCTTGGTTGACTTCTCGTGAAGAAAACGTGTATGAGGCAGTGGAACCTATTTTCCTTGAGTTGCATGCATCTGCAATGCTCTGCCTTCCATCTGGTGAATGCATGTGTCCAGATGCCACAATTTGTGCTACACTGATGAGTGCACTTTACTCTTCAGTGAGTGAGGAAGTGGTGCTAGATCGACAATTGATGGTACGATGGTCTGTTTTCATCAAATTTCTCTTCAGTTCCTTACATGCCTTATTTATGTCAGTTATGTGCTTATGGAATTTGATGTGAAGCTAGGAATGATAATTTAATCTCAAAAGTGGACAAAAAATCGTTTCCTTCTCCTCACTGATGAGAGATTTGTGTATTCTTACACAAAATTTCCCCTTGGAAGTTCAAAATATTTCTTTTTAAATATAGAACTAGTTAGTTCTTGAGGTATTTTCAAGATCAACACTTAGATGTGTGGAAAAAGCAGGGTCAAGATGTTTTGGATGATTGAATAATTCAAGAGTAACTCTCCTTCTACATCGAATCTATTGCTGTTAACTGCATTAGTGAATCAGAACTAATGATAATTGCTCTGTTTTTTTCCTTATGACAATGAAACAACGAATCACGTTGCCATTTTCTTTTAAGTTATGTCTGTAGGTCTACCTAAACGATGTTACCTGGCTGTCTTCAAATGTCTGCTTTAAGTAATCATGTCCCTTGCCTAGCATAGTTACCTCTTCATTTGTCCACTAATATCATAACTCTTCTTGGGCGTCTGGCAGCATGTAGCTTGGATTTTATATGTGGAAACTACCTTTACCTATCATATGGGTTCAGTCTAACAGTTCATTATGTCATTGGTTCCCAAGTAAGGACAATTAATAGGAGAATAGGGAGTGTTGTCAGCTGTAATTAGTTTATAAATGGCAGTCACTAAAGTACTGTTAGCTTGTTCTGTTAAAGTATATAAGTGTAGCAAATTCTAGTAGAAGAAAGCTAAGAAATAGCCTGGCGTGATTACTGTATCCACAGTTAGATAAAAGTGATCATGACACTGTGAGCTGAATTGGAAGATATCTTTTCCCTTTGCTGAGGTTTTAAATTTAATTGGCAGGTAAATGTTGCTATCTCATCCAAGGATAAGTACTGCATTGAGGTCGTCCTAAGGTGCTTGGCCATTGAAGGTGACGGGTTGGGACTCCATGTGCTCAATGATGGTGGCATACTTGCTAGTATGGTGGCAGCTGGCTTTAAGGGTGAGAAAACAGTCCATAACTGCAATTGTTTATGCTCCTTTTTTTTTTCTTTTTCATTCTTTAATTCGTATGAGTTGCCCCCTAATAATACCATTGGAGACAATATAATGCGCGGAAAGATGAAGCGATGTGATGATGACGACAATAATGATTGTGTCTCTTGCTTGCTCATAAGAATTCTTGGAGTGCCAAAGAATGTTCTGTTCATTGAAAATAAATCCCAAGGGCTAGCATATGGTGTAATCAGAGTAAGTGGTGTCATGAACATATTACATCTTTTTTTTTTTCATATGTTCTAGTTCAGGGGCCATGTCAATATATGGATATGCCAGGAAATTTTATCCGGAGGGCTTGCCATTTTTCATTAGAATGTGGTCTGGATGGGAAATTCTATGTTAAGATTCGGAAAAGGAAATTAGTCTATCTCTGATCCACATTGTGTAGTTGCTCACAAATTTGATGCTCTGCATTTTTTGTCATATGAGAAAAAGTAATCGGATAACTGTTGATATTTATGATGAACAACACAAACAATTTCATGGGGGTAGAAGACTAGGAGAGAGCAAGGAGGATGTAAAAGGTAAAAACTTTCACATTCTTCTTTTTGATAATTAATCTTAATTGGAGTTAAGAGGCACGACAACCCATCAACTTGTTTAGCATTGTGTTGTTTAAATTAGGGTTCCATTATAGGAAGGCCTTCTATTTTCATCTTTTAATATTAATTTGTATGTTTTTATTGAAACTCAGTGATGGCATTATGCATTTTAAATTCAGCTCAGAGAGAAACACTAAGGATCGACCTCTTTGATTGAATTCTTTTGGGTATGTGATAGGCAGATACATTAATTTCATTGATAAAATGAGCTTTAATTGTCACATAATGCTTTCTTCCTTGATTCTGTACTTGCTCTTTGTTTGTTTATTTTTAAGATTAGTTCACTTGTCGAAAGAAATTGGGAACTTGGTAGTGAAACTTACTCCTAACACGCTACATAGGGGTGTCAATGAACTGGTTTGGTTCAGTTTTCTACCAAAAACCCTGCTGAGTCAATCATTCCAGTTTGCAGACTTTCCTCCCAACCAATCAATTCAATCTGTGATAACAGGAACTTTAATTCACCCTGAGCTTCTTCCTCACTCCTACCTGCATTGGATGATTTCTACTCTTTACATATGAAATTGTATACTCCAGAAAATCATAAAACCGAGAACCAAACAGAGGGTAGACATATGATTTGACTAAATAATCAGTTCATTTTGGTTAAGGGGTTAAATGATTTTGGTACCCTCCCTCCTCTCTGGTTAGAATGATTTTGCGGACAATGAGTAACTTCACAGGTGATCACAAGTCATTTGACCAGCTTGAAGTTTTTGAATGAGTGGTTGCATTGTTGCAAACTCATCCAATGTTTTAAAGATGCTTGGGTCTAGAGTTTCCTCATTTGGAAAGAGGTTATTTGTCATGGAATTTGCCTGAAGAGAGTCAGTGAAGCTGTTTTTCTTTTTAAGATTTTCGGACATCAGAAATTGTAGGAAGGCAAAAGTTATCTTTAATAGTTATATTGAAAAGTGGAGTCACTTGATTATGTTGCATAACGGGCGGAGCGATTTGATGAACTTGCTGTTGCAGAAAGAGAAAATTTAGGAAAACTTTGTAGAATGAAAGACCTCAGGAAAACTATATAGAATTACACCAGATGGCTTATATGGTGTGATTTGGTTTCCTGATCCAATGACTAAAGACTGGCTTACACTTTCTTTAATCTAATTGTAGATTTCATGCTAGGAATACTCAGTATCTTTTTTCTCTTAGCTTTTGTTTGGTAAGCTCCTGTAAAGTATAGAAATAAGTGCTCTAACACTGTCTTTGGCATAATTAATGTTAAGAAAGTTTGAAATTTAACCCAAAATCAGTCCAATCTTTGATAAACTGAAAATCAGTTCAGTCTACACAGTTTGGTCCAGATTTTCAGATGCACCGACTTATTTTCATAGTGCTGATGAGCGATGACTGTTTACTGCAGGTGAGCTTGCTCGATTTCAGATTGGAGTCACCATGGAAATCTCCCGATTAGATGCTCGGTATTCCAAAAAAGGTGGTTCTTTGGAAGGCCCAGCATCATACATTGTCCGGGGCCTGTGTCGTAGGTGTTGTCTACCAGAAGTCGTTCTGCGATGCATGCAGGTGGTGTTTTCTCCCCGAAGAAGAAATCCCCTTCCTATTTTTTTTTTTTTTTTTGACATTTCCAGTACACATACCAAAATGGATGCACGGAGTATCTCATTTGTCTTTCAATTTATTGGACCATTCTCCATGCAATGCAGGTCTTGGTGTCGGTCGTGGAGTCTGGTGGCCCTCCTGAAAGCCATGATGATCTGATTGAACTGATCACTTCACCCGAAACAGGGCTCCTTCATCTGTTTAGTCAGCAACAATTGCAGGTAATTTCGATACTAATACTTGATACGGGATATTGGGTCTTCCTGTATCATGGGTTACCAGGAATAGTGGGCCTAACCTGTCATTGCTGAGTGTTTTTCTCATCCTGCAAGTCCTGACTTTGTTGCACGTAAATTTTATTGGCATGACAATGATTCACTCAAGTCCTCCGGGTTCTCTTTGGTTTAAATTGTCTTTGATACTTCTAATTCTGCACCCTGTGAACATAGGACATCTTGATCATACATCTTTATCGTGTCTAAAATGGAGTTTGAGTTTTACTCTCTAGTCTTTTCAATACTTTCCTTACAAAAAGCACTAATATTCATTTTGCCGACTCTTGTGGGATTGTTCTAGTTACTTGAATTTGCTAATGGCGTCTTTGGTTTTTTCCAGGAATTTTTGTTCTTAGAGAGGGAATACTCCATATGCTGCATGGAGCAACGGCAAGTTGATGAATAGGCCTATTGTAAATTTAACATGATCGGCTCTTTTTTTAAGACTTTGTAAAGCATGAGGTGAGAAGCCGAAAAGAGAAAATGAAGGTCTTTTTGGAAGTCTAATACTAATCCTCTCTCTCCCTCCCCTCTCTCTCTCTCTCCAATCAAGAAGTGTGAATTTGAGCATTCCGTTGCTCTAATGTGAATTATCCACCGGGACCAAGGCTTTGTTTATAGAAGAGGGCTTCAGAAATATTTTAACTTGGCCAAGAATTAGCTGTTGTTCGCTAAGTATAGCCCGTCTAGTGGTGCTTCCCACCATATGCTTTGATCGTGTGTTAGAGACAGGACAAAAAGAAAATGCTGTTAGTGTCTGGTGGTGTGCACAAGTACATATTAATAGCATAAATAAAGACATCTTTACGTGCAGCGGCCAATTCTTTGGCCTTAGAACTTGAAGGAATTAAAGAAGACCCCTTACCATTTTGCATTGTGATCTTTGAATCAAATTAACTAGATCGGTAAAATATGGCAGATGTGTTGCAACAGTTTTCTTCGGTCCAAATACGGTTTTTGGACAATTGTGGAGAACTTGCTTCCTCTTTACTTTCGCCGGTTGTAGCGAATAATTCCATCGGGAACGGGGAAACTCAATGGTCTATTGGGAGCCGAGGGATCAGTTTATTTATTTATTTATTTATTTTCCGGCCAAACAGGAGATCAGTTGAGTGAGCATAATTGCTCCCACTTTTAAGGTCTTGTCCAGAGGGTTGTAGAAAACTGAAAAGGACGTTTCCCAGGTGGCTCAGGTGGCCATTGAGAGGGCTGTGGCGGTGGGACCGAGATGAAAAGTTTTGTCAGTAGTCGTGTTGGCCAAATCAAATATGTCAATGACGAGTTGACTGCATTTTCCAAATTAAGATTCGACTGAACCATGTACATAAGTGAAAACAAGTTGAAAGATCGAAATAATACTTGTCCCTGAGAAAACGAAGATTAGGCTTGCCAGCAAAATAGCAATCAGATAACGTACTTGACCATCTGAATGAATCTCTGCTTTGTAATGCATCTCTGCCCCTATATTCTTCTGCCATTTTAATTCTTCATCCTGACTTCGAATCACGGCTTACTTTTGACCATAATGGGTAAGTTTCTGCTTTAAGCTAAATTCTACTGATTTGGCACTATGAGTGAACAGTTCCAAGTTCTTTACAAGTTCTGCCTAAAACTTGGAACCTAGAACCTACTATATCACAAGTTCCAAAGTCGGTTCTAAGGTCCAACGGTTTTTTTTTTTAGTTAAACAAAACGATAATGAACAAAATAATAATAAACAAACTTATCATTCATCAAAGATAATACAAAATGAACAGAACTATCAACAAAAGAAAATGAATTTTTGGCAAGGAATTCAACTATATAAAAGTAGAGATAAGCGAATTTAAGTTATGTACAAGTTTCACCTAGAATTTCCTCATTTTTTTGGAACTTGAAAAATCCACCTTGCATACCCTAAAACTTGGAATCTATCTTGTCATAGATTTCAAGATCTACCCAAGTCCCACTTATGTTATTATATGAACGATTACAATTTATTAATCATAATTTATATTTAGACACACGAAAAATATGAACATTAATAAAGTAAGGACTAATACTTTCAAATCATACACTTATCATTGAACAACATGGAATATCAGAAGATCACACAAAGATATGGATCAAGGATAATATTAAAACTTGTTCCAAATTGTAGGTTACAGATTCCTTCAACTAAAAATCTGAAACGTACCCATTAGAACAGATTCTTCATTTTTTAGAACCCGAAACCTACCCTGCATATCTTGGAACCTCAAACTTGAAACTACAAGTTCCCACTGATTCGATTCTCAGGTTCTAGGTTCTACCCTGGAACCATGCTCATCACTACACGGGACTAATAGATCGCTACTTTTTATTTTATTTAATAAATAAAAAATAAAGAGTTTCTTACAAATTCACAAAGAATTTGTTAGAATTCAATCCAACAACAGGATTCTTCGTTTATAATCATCACAAAAAGTAAGGTGGTATCTACGAACAGAAGAAAATAAACAAAGCACAGAAGTATCCAAATTCACAGTGCAAGTTTGGCTGTTGAATTATCAGAATACATATGCCTGTTGAACTTACTCATCTCAATCGTAACTCAGGGAGAGTTTTTTGAGAAAAGAGAACGTAAAATGGGGTTAGACATGAATTGCTTCTTATAACTGAATAATTTGGTTAACTTCTTAGATGAAATACTTAGCCATCTGAATTTCCTTCTGTTTGAAGCCACACTTCTCATAGAATGCTTTATTCTCATCGCTGCAGTCAAGAATCACCTTATAGCAACCCACAGATCGGGCATGATCAGTGAGGAAAGAAAGAACCTTCTTCCCTAACTGCATCCCCCTATAATCACGATCAACGACCACATCTTCAATATGCCCAGCCTTACCACAGTTCCTTACGAACTTCTTCTCAATGAACACACTTCCAGTGGCAATGATCTTTCCACAGGTAGTATCCTCAATCACGCAAATCACATGGTCATCGCCTAATGACCTGAGCTCTTGGAACCGCGCTTCGAAATTTTCATCAGAGATAGCATCACAAACTGTCAGTTGCTGCAATAGCTCTACAAACCCTTTGCTATTGTCAGAGACCTCTAGTTTCCGAACTTGAAAGTCATGTGCTTTGTTTAGTGGGACCCCAGTCTGCATTTCCCGAGATGAGGCTTCTGTATGTGCTTCGTTTAGTGGGACCCCAGTCTGCATTTCCCAAGATGAGGCTTCTGTTTACGCCAACTTCATTCATGTTGACAAGGAAAGAATTAGATTTCATACTATTAAAGAAAAGAACATGGAACGCATTTAGAAGCTCCACTATGTTATTAAAGTAAAGGTAAACGACACACAAGATGCATGGCATTTTTATATCCAAACAAGCCACCTCATGGAGACTTGTAGTGGCCAAATCTGCTGAGCTCCAAATCATAAAGCGAAAGATAAATGCAATTCACTTGATGGTTCCACTTTTCTGCCCCTTTCTGTCTAGCTAATAATAATGCAAATGTCACATCAATTACTTCCTACTGAGTCTGTTCACAAAAGATAATAATAAGAGGAGAAGAACTTGCTGATGAGGCTAAATTAGTATGTATGTACTCAATAGAAGGAGCGGAAAGAAGCAGTTCTATAGAGTCCTTTGTTTACAGAGTGATATTCTCACATCAAATTTTAAAGTCAGAAAGCAGAATTGAAGCACCTATCTGCAGCATGGCAACAATTACGGCCAAAAAAGAGAGAACGGTGAACAAGTTTTCTTGGCTGTCATTTTTCAAAATCGCTCATTAAAGCTTCAAACAAAATTCCATTTAGGAAAAAGCGATTAGTTGCTTTCTTTAGTACACCATAACAATTCATAATGATGTTTGGTGTTAATCCCCAACACCATTCATTACTCAGACATTGGAAAACAACATATGCAGTGCTAATTAGTCAAAAAATCACAAAATGGAGTTGTTCTTTCTCAAAGCATAAAATGACTCAAGTTTTCTATGACCTGGACTTAAACTCCATTTGTTTCGCAGAAAATGAATACTTTGGAAAACGTTTCTCTAAAAATAATTGTTTATATGGCTTACAAAAATAAATGAATGAAAAACATTTCATCGTCTATGAAATGTTTAGACATAAATTGCTGTTGATAATGATAACATTTTTCATAAATTATTGACAAAACAAATCAAGCCTTAGTTTATGTCTAGGTTATCCATAATAGATAAACCAATGAAATATACACAGAGAACAAAGGGTGTCATGGGTCAGGTCGGGTTTTTATGGTACCCAACCTGACCTAACTCATTAGGGTCGTGTGCTCTCAGACCCAACCCGACCCAAAACACATAAGACCTGAAGTGAACCCCAGGTTGGGTCAGGTTTTTGGGTTTTATTTTATTTATTATTTTTGGAGGCTCCCACTTGCCTCTTCTTCATCAGGCAATTTTGATGAATTGTAAAGAACAACAAATCTGGTTTTCTCACACAAATTGGAAATAACAATGCCTACTAGTGACCACTCAATACACCTAGTTCATAGAAAAGAGATAAAAAAGGGAATCCATTTGAGTACCCGATTAGTCATTATCTTCTCATATGGAAAGAACTATACTGCATTGCTTCTCCGACTTGGTATTTGATAGCTTCTGCTTCAGACTGCTTCCCAAACATCCTCTGAAGCCATAGAGAGATTCAGAGAGCTGAAACATTACATGTAAAAGCAATAAAGGCGGACAAAAAAATTTTCTGAAGGCAAACACACTGTTGGATGGATAATCCAATAATTTGTATAGTAAAAGATTCTGACATGAGTTGAAGGTGCCAGAAAACTCTAATGCAAAGATTGATATCAGCAACAAAGAAACATTAGATATAATGTATACTATGAGTATCCACATTTGATATGATTAAAAGATTGAAATGACCCGAATCAGGGTCAATGTTGCCATCCTTGCTGGCGTCCCCGGCGTGGTCATAGAAAGCTTCTCCCTCCTCAAGCTCGGTTATTGTTCTCATCCATCTCGCACACGACTCCCCCAGACTCTGACCCCGCCCTGAAAGCCAGCTACCCCAAAACCCTAATCCTAATCCATTCCAACCCCCGCTAAAATCCAACATCACTCGCGCCTCCGGATGAAATTCAACCCCGAGAAAAACCGCCAAAGCTCGCCACCAATGCCTCCAACGCCCCAATCCGATTGTCCCCAACGCGAAACCCGCATTGAACGTCCGCCGGTAACTCCACAATAAATTACGAGAAGGGGGGAAAAAGCAGTGAATGGATTGGCCAGAATTCGCAGCAGTCGCGCGATGATGGGAGGGTCGGAACCCAAACGCGACGAATACCCACTACAGGAAACCCAAGACCAGAGAAGAAGAACAGCACAATCACCAAATTGAACTCGCCACACACGAAGGACTTGGAAGCAAAATTAAACCCGAAATCAGCTCGAAACGGAACGAAATTCGTCGAAATCGGAGAGCGATAGAGAGAGAGAGTTGGCGGGTCGGTGACCTTGGAATCTGTGGGAGATCCGTGCCATTGCGTCGTATAGCAAACCCTAGATCGGACGAAGCAGAAGGAAAGATGAGAGCCGAAGATGGCAAGGAGGCAGGAGCTGAGGAGAGGCAAAGGCGTCTTGCTCGTCCAGAGAGAGGGAGGAGTAGGCGTTAGCATATCGCACCGCGTGCGTGGACGGGAACTGCCCCGTATCAAACCGACTTTTTTCCCTAAAAATATTTTTTTTTAATTTCTTAAAAAATAACAATAAATCTTAAAATTATATATACTCTAATATCTTTTTAATTTTTTTTATTAGGTAACCAGTTTCATTAGATCGGATCGGACCTATCCGATTCCCAATCTAAGGATTGTTCAATCTGGTTTCCAATCCTAAAATCGTTCGGTCTAATCCTAGATCTCAAAAACTAGGAAAACGGTCCTCTTGATTGGATTCCCGATTTCTAAGTGGAACCCGCCTGAATGGAAAACCGATAAGCCTCAAAAGAGCAAAGAGAAAGGGAGAGAGAGTGGTAGATCGAGCATATGCGTTCATTTTTGGTAGTGGGTTGGGTATAACTCGACCCAAACAAAAAACCCTTATCCAAAGAAGATTAAGGCTCGTTTTTGGGTCAGGCTAGGCTCGGTTTTTTATACCCACTAATTATGGTACGTGATAATGTTATGTATAAGGTTCATTCCATTGTCACCACAGAGACGCTAAGGTATGCGACAAGGTATATTTAGAAAGCTGAATAAATTTGCTAGTCAATAGTTGTCCCTTTTCACAAAATCATATGAAATAAGATAAACTGTACATATTCCTTGACCTCTTTGGAACGTGACAAATTAATAGGTAGGAAAAAGAGGTTATCACAAATTAAAAATTTAAGAAAATATTCACAAGTCAGATTTTTTTTTTGTCGCTCACAAATCAAATTAAATAAATTAAAAGTTCTGATAAATACATAAAGTATTAAGAGTAAAAATTTGATAATTATCCTAAAAAAAAAAAAAACGCAACAAGAAGCGAATATCCGTTCTTCTTCCTCTTCTGCCTGTCATGTCTCTGGTAAAGCGTGGGAAGGAGGAGGAGGAGGAGAAGAAGAAGAAGAAGAACGACGAGGATTTGCGTCTTCATCCGAGCCTCTAAAAACTTCTTCGGCGATGCTGCACGCGTCCACCTTCGCTGCTTGAGTGATGATATCGTTGATTCGAAGGCGGTGCAATCCCCTCCGCGAAGCGAGTCGTCCTCCCACATCTCCGGAGCGACGCAGTTCGCGCTCTCCCTTTTGATTTGCGCGGAGATCGGGTCGAAATCGGATAAGGTAGCTGTCTCTTTGTCTGTGGCCTGTGCGATGTTGTTCTTGTGTTGTTGTTGTTGTTGTTGTTGGTATGCGGAAGTTCTCGGTCGTTGCGATGATATGTCGCCGAAATTGTCCGCACAACTGCTGGTTAGATAGGTCCATCGCGGTTCTATTTTTCAATCGGTGGGATGGATGATGTCGAGTCGCTGGCCGTTCGGGTCGTGGTGAATAATGATCGAGATAAGAGTCCGAAACTGCGTGAATATGGAGATATGAATCCCGTCGCTGGGGGGATCGGTTTCTCTTTAGAAAAAAAATTGAACTCGACTCATCGAGATGCTGAACGCACGGGCGCGCACAAAAACTTACAGTTCATGTGTTTGAGACGAGTAGGGCATGACTTGGTATGACAGATGTATCCTTATTCATTCAGAATTAATCCTACTCGTTGAACTTTAATATGATTAAATGTTAGTGTGTCCTCATGAACTTGTAGAGAAGTAATATCTTGCTGAAAGTAGATGGAAATAATCTACTAGAATCTTATGAATTTGTCTAGTTAAAATATATTAAGCTTAGTGAATTGATTGATGTTGGGAATTTTGTCAGGACGGGTTATGGTTCATGTACGTGTGTTTGTAAAACCAGGAAATATTGATTGCTGTGATTTGATCAAATTCATATTCAAGCAACCCTCACCCCATCATTCTAACATGTATCTCCTTGGGCTGAAGTCTTGCCTTATGTTGTCTTCACAGGCCTTCATTTGATACTGTATGAGTGGTGACTTCTCTGGTCAATAAACAAAGCCAGTATTTTTTAGTCTCTTAATAACATGGCAAAAATATGAAGTTGCTGGAGATAGGAGATAATGAGTGATTCTGACGATGATCTTTCTGTTTCCAGATCCACGAGGCAGAGCAAAGAGATATCCATAAGACATAAAAATGTCATTGATTAAGCGCATAACTCCTTTTTTCACTGCCCGGATTCGAGAGAACCATAGGCTTTTGAGCTCTTCTGCTTCAGCACTTCGTGAAGCTTCTTCCTCTGCACTGCCATCTCCTGATGACGTACACCTGACTGACAGTTGCATTCAGGTATTTTCATCTTAATATTTTTTTTGACGGGTTTCAAAAGAGGGAGTATGTAAAGTTTAGATATGCTTTCTGAATTTTATAGTTCCTGCTGGGTGCTGAGGTAAATGGATTTCTAGGCAACACTTTAAAAAATTCTTCAACTCTGTGTTGTAGCAATAGGATAGTCATGATATCAAGTCAGCGCCAGAAGTTCCTCGTAGTTTGCATATCAGGAAAAGCAATGGTATCACAGAATTATAGTTTTCCTCTTCTTTTCCAAAGCATGGCACCTAGATGGATGGCTAAGATTGTGAAAAACAGTTATAGATACAATATTCATTGTATACTCCCTCCATGTTAGATCTCATATCTCTATCTTGGGGTTGGCAAGCACCCCATGGTACATTTCTTCATGAAATCTTATTTTATAGCAGCAGAGAGCTTTATCGTAACAGAATGTTGACTGTAAAAATATTCTGTGTATCCTCCAATGCATGATTTTCAGAAATATGGTCAGTTTGTGCGAGTTGCAGCTTCTTCAATGGCTAGATCATGTAGAACTCTTTATAAATAGAATAGGAGAGGATTCACATCATTACAGAATGCATTGAACATTGAAGGAGCAGGGATATTGATCCTTTTCCTCTCGTTGAGTCATTTTCAAGTTCTGATTGACTGTAGGACTACCTTTCAGAGAATGAAAGAACTGCAGGCGAGTGAAGGATCCCATTCTGAGAAACTGCTCCGCTTGAGTGTAGAAACTGGTGGATGTTCGGGGTTCCAGTATGTTTTCGATTTGGATGACAAAGCCAATTCAGATGATAGGTACTGAAATTACAGGAGAGATGTTTTGCTTCTTACATATGGTTTCTCCTATTTTGACCAAGATGTTAAAATTCATTTGAGCTGTCTTGCTTTCAGGATTTTTGAAAGAGATGGAGTCAAACTTGTTGTAGACAATATTTCACTTGATTTTGTGAAAGGGGCAACTGTTGACTTTGTTGAAGAGCTTATCCGTTCAGCTTTCCAGGTAGCTTTGCGTTCTTACACACTCCATTCTGATGATGGCCTTGAATATAACATTTTCAGTTACTATGGTCCCGTTTTACATTTCACTGATACTGGAACTATTGGAGAGATTAATTTGCTTATTTATGAATTTTTCACAATAGAGTGAGCTGTTGGAATTGTTCTCGTTCTTTTCTTCATTTTCATGTTTGTCTACGGTTAAGCTTACCTTGACTGGCAACTCGAAATTTCTGGCGTTATGTGCAGGTAACTACAAACCCAAGTGCGGTGGGAGGGTGTAGCTGCAAAAGTTCTTTCATGGTAAAATAGTAATCCTCACATTTGCTGGATGGTTCATTGCCTCGCTCTCCACTGACTTATAGTTAGTTCTGGACAAACTTTAGCGTCCCTTGATTACTATGCTTTGGAATGTGATCATGTGCCATTGAGTCATTCATTGTAAAGTTGGACACACGAGTCACAGACTCATAACACTTGCAGAGGTTATGTTACTCATTTGTAAGTTCTATGAGCCTGACTTTTGACTTTCGACATAATTTTTGGTGACGATTCTGTCCATGTCTTGTTTATGTATCTAGTGGACCGTTTACGAGTTATTCTGTTTAGATCGCCTATTGGCAGCGTCTAAAAACTCCAGATTTTCATAAAGAAGATCTATCTGGCGGAAGAAAAGAAGGATGGGAAAAGTTCATCTTCATATGTCGTTATAAGAAGTCAGCACATCATCATGCTAAAACCAGATGCTGTTGAGAGATGGCAGGGTTCCGTAATTCGTATGGTACCCTCGTTATGCACCAATTTACCAGATTGAATCGAATTCTGACAAGAACAAAAACGGCACATTGCATGAACCGGTAAATCGTCCGTCCTATGCTAGTGTTCGCATGCTATTGTTTTCAGTTAAAAGGGCATGGATTGCAAGTAAGATTTTCTAGGACTTGCATAAAAGATGCGTGGACAAAAAACTGAAGTCTGTAAATGTTGCACCTTGAGCTCCGACAAGAAAGAGAAAAGAGTTTGTAGGACTACAAATCTTTAAGAATCTCAGAGAGAACCCAACATCCAAAATAGAAGAATCTCAAAGGTTTTCGTTGGTGCATCATTCTTAAGCTTGCGTGGTGGCTCGGGTTTTAAGCAGAGAGAGAAAGGAACACTTTATGAATGTTTTATGGTTGATGGAAAGTGAAGATTTATAGGACCGTTAACTGTGATGATATTATTTGCAAATTCAAGGAGCAAATTGGTTAGGTGAAAAATTAGAAGATGCGAAATTGTTTAGGGGCCAAAATTGGAGAGGATGTTTTGATTCTCCCTTGGCAAATTTATCAAAGTCAGATATTGCAAAAGGTTAAGTTTGCATATTCCCGACATCCCATTCATGCAAGCCAATCATATTGTGTTAAGAGTATTATGAATTGCCATGCTCATATTGCACCGAAAGACATTACTTAAAAAAACTCGTGCAGAAAGAATCTGTAGTTCAAGCTGTGATTTTTCTTCTTGCAATATTCAAACAAAAGCTGAAGCAGAAAGAATCCGGAGCACAAGCACCAACATTTAAATTGTTGTTACAGGATTGCATCAAAGAGCAGACACACAGGTAACAGACTGCTGGGCAAGAGATAGCTGAATACTGCCACTGATGATTCCACAAAAGAGAAACATTTTAGCAACACAAGGTTACAAAATTAAGTTTTGATGTACCCATGTGCATGAAACTTATTCAAGAATGAAAAGTGCAATATAAATGCATCCTCCAAGAACTCAGAAGCATAAATACATGCTGCAGTTGTCAGGAGGACCGATTTTACTCTTCTGATTGCCTTTGACCCAAGACTGGAATGTCCTCGTACCGTTTCTGCAGTCCACAACACAAACATGATTTAAACCCAGATACATGAAAAGATAACAAGCACAAAGGTCTTAAAGTGAGGAATGTCGCACAACAAGAACTCCAAGAAGCAAAAAAATCAACAGCTGTCAATACTGTCACCAGCCAAAATAGCCAAGATTCTGTGACTTCACAGACCACCGGTCTTTTCTAATTATAGCTCATTTAATTGAAACGAAAGATGTTACCGGCCTAGGATTGGTGCAACAATTAAATGAAGCATGTCACACGCAGAGCCCAAAGGTTTTCAATCATCATTTCCTATCCTCTCTCAATAAGGAAGAAAAGCAAGGCGAAGGAAAAGATACATAATATTAATTGCAAGCCCAGCAGCATCAGATAACGTTGATCATACACATATGGTCCCTGCTAAAGTATTCTGCATTGCTTGGCCATTGGATTTCCATCAGCACTTTATACATGTGGTCATCTTTCTATCTAACTTAGTTTGGTTGGACTTTCTAAGCTCATATAAGAGCCAGCTTCCGCCCTGAATCAATCCCAAGTGTGAGGCTCCCCCATTCATCAAATTCCATGTGCTGTTCGCAGTCCAATTTGCATGTGGGAGGGAGTGTTAGAGTATCCCAAGCCACTAGTTTATGGGATTGTGATAGTTCTTACATACATATAGTCTTCTTTCACCTATCAACCTAAATTTTTTGTTGGACTTTCTAACAGATCCCACAACCACAAGAACCAGCACTCCAATCATAATATGATGAAAAGGGAAGGCACTTTAGTAGTATTAAGCAAGAATTCTTCTAATCACAAAAACAATTTTCAAGACTCTTTGGAGCAACAACAAGAGGTGACAATGATGACCGCTCTATAACAGGAAACCCACAGATAATATTCATATCTTCTTTATTTCTTGGTAAGTAAAAAACGTCCCTTTGCCCCCAAGCCCCGGTTCCTAAAGGGGAATGGGTGGCATACAACAAGAAATAGAAAACCGCTCGGTACATTTGAAGATATGCCCAGAACTCATGACTCACAATTCAAAGATGCCCAGGAAACTTCGGATGGAATCAAGTGACACAAACCATTTCTAATAGCAAAAACCTTGACAGCATTTGATCTTTCACAACTCGATGTAACTTTCATCAGATAGTCATGATTGAAACAAATAGAATTTCCATCACAGCTAGAGATGCATTTACAGATCACTGATTATCTGGATGCAAGCAAAGAGATACGAAGAGGAAAGAATATATAGAGAGAGATGCGTACCCCGACGTTGTTGTACTCCCAGAGTTTATGAACTCCGTAGTCCACAGCCTGCATCAATTGTGTCAGCCACATAATTAGCATAGAAAGTTTGCTATAACCTGGAATAGGAAATGCAACAATCCCAACACACATTTCTTTCTCAAACGCAGCCCTTTTTTTTCCTTCATTAAACACAAAATGCCCATCACCCAACAAAGTAAATTGAACATAATGACTAAGCTGATTGCACCTTCTCAAGAAAATAACCGCAGATCGCAAGTCCATAAAACATCTCAATCGAAGGAAAAGATAAAATGCTCCGAGCCATACCGAGATATGATCGACTAATTTAACTTCGCTTCGATAACCCAAAACTCAAAACCAGAAATTAAAACTGCAAATCCAAAACCTAAGCAGCGCAAGACACAATGATCTCATTCTCCAGCTTAAATCCTCCAAGACCTAGATGAACCGCACAGAAAATGGAACTCGAGAAAGAGGACCGGAATCGATCCAAAGCAAAGGAACACTTCCGATTTGAATCTCGGCACTGAGGTCGTCGCCTCTTACCCGTTCTCCGAGGAAAGCTCCGGCGACGATGAAGGTGACGTAGACGGAGTTCCGGCGCATGATGACTCGGTAGAAGCCTTCGAGAAGGCCGCCTCCGCTTCTGCGAGCTGCCGATTCCATGGCTGGGCGCTTCGAATCTCGCTCAATCGATCGCTCTCGCTCTTGCTCTCTCGCAGGTTGGGGTCAGCTTAGGGTTCGTACGAGCGCTCAGGCGAAAACGAATGATGTTATGAGGTGGTCGGTTCAGCTCCGGACCGGCTGAGAACGGACCTACTGGTTCGAACCCGGTTCGTTCGGTTGAACCGAGGCCCTCCTTATGGGCCGGATCCGTGCAGGCCCTCGCTTCGCAGGTAGAAGTTTCCACGGGTCCTTTTCGTAATTGTGGGAAATACAACTACAAATTTAGGGTTGTGTTTTTTTTTTTTTTTTTGATATACAGATCCGCCGGAGCCCCTTTTCGCTTACACTATTCGGGTTCACACCACCCGCCAATGCTCGATAGCACCAGCGAGCCTCGCCGCAAGTCACTATTTAGACGTTAATACTTGGAGGGAACCTCGCGTTAGTACTTAGAGAGGGTTAGCTCAAAATCCCAACACTAGGATTCTCATTTAAGATACTTTAGCAATAAAAGAGTTTGAGCTCTCGACCTTGGCGATGAGGGAGAAAATGCACATCAATTGCGCTGTCCGTGGTTGGGTAAATTTAGGATTGTGTTTATTTCATGGAAAATCGACAATTCGAAATTTTTTTAAATTAGTCACTTATATTGTTTGAAATTTTATCATCAATAGCAATTTATATTTAAACATTTTTGTAGATGATAAAATTAATTTGCTTTAGTTGGTTTATTTTTGTAAACGACATATCCGATAATTCTTAGAATAATTTTTTTTCAAATCATTTCATTTTTCTGGAAACAAATCGAGCTTCATGCACTAGACTTTGTCGCCAAGAGCCTTATAGTAGATGTACAAAATCTCGTACTTTGAAGGGTTAACATAAGTTGAGTTGATTGACATAATATAGGTTTCGGTTTTCACTTTTGACAAATTTTAGTACGAGTAACCAGAGCATTTGTTGGCAGCGTAAAATTGCCACAAACTATTGTAATTCTCTCTTGATTCAATGGGCTAGTAAGAGAGTGAGTAGTCAAAAAACTTAGATCAAGAGAGAAAAAATGCATTCTCATAATTTTTTTTTATTACATATATGCTTGAGTTGTTTATTTTTTTCTTTTCATTCGTCATATCGTTTTTTCTTGCAAAAATGAATTAACACTAGGATATAAAAAAATTCCCATATAGATCTCATCGTTTATCTTTCGTTATACGTTAGAGCGTTATAACGTCAGACACCCATTAAGCTTGTAAATGAAAATCAAGTATACATATATATAAAAGAGCGCATGAACTTTCACATGCTAGAGGAGGAATGGTAAGTGGGATTTGACTAACAAAGGGCAATGCACGTGAATTGAACTAGAGCAGCACTTAACTATGATATCATAAATGTTTAACATAAAAGCTTAAGCAAATGACACAAATTTGTAATGTGATTATTGAACTTTAAATTTTTTAAATAAAACATTTGAAATTTTGTTACATATTGAATTTAATCCAATCCAGGGACTAGATTGAATCAGTGATATAATAATCTAAGGACTAAATTAGATATTTATAAAAAGGTTCACGGATCACGGATCACGGGGTGATCTACATCGTAAATTGGACAAAAAAGAATTTCATGAATGATGAAATTATTTCAACTTATGGGAAAGTCAATAAATTCCGTGGGCTAAGGAGGAAAAGGCCAAAAAGGGTAAAAAGGGGAAAAAGTGGGGCAGGAAAAGGGGTCACTGCCCCATCTTGTCCTGTTCTCCCTTTTTTTCCCCTCAGAAATCAAACCCCTCCCACGTCGCAATAATTCAAAGACACGTTCACTCCACGCTCCCTCCGTCATCGCAATCCCTCCCCTCCTTCGCCGCCCCCCCCGGTTGGACCACAACCCTCCTCCCCCCGTGGCGGCGCGTGCACGTCCGCCGCACCCGCTAACGCCCCTCCCCGCCCGATCGCCGCCGACAGCCCCCCTCCTCAATCTCCGGCCCCCCGTCGCTCTCCGCCCCCACCGGCAGCAGCTAAATGGAGTCTCACGACGGCGCGTGGTCGCTCAAGGAGGTGCAGAAGCTCGAGGGCCACACCGATAGGGTGTGGAGCGTCGCTTGGAACCCGGCCGCCGGTGTGGCCGGCGTCCCCGCGATGCTCGCCTCCTGCAGCGGCGACAAGACGGTCCGCGTCTGGGAGCAGAATCCCTCTTCTTCCTCGTGGTTCTGCAAGGTCGGCCAGTGAAGGTTTTTCGATTCGCCATTGTTTTTTGCGTCGCGCTTTGTCGTGGTTACGATTTGTAGAAGCTAGGTGATTGGATGTCGAGTGATGAAGCGCGGAATGGTTGAGCTAGCTCGGCTGAGCCTGAGAGAATGTTGTTACGGTGGGATTGCCGGAGGCGGGTTGTCATTATCGTTTGCGAGTTCCTTTGTAATTGGGCTGCAGGGTTGTAAGATATTGAGTGCTTGTTCCCAAGTAAAGTAGTTTGAAAGACGTGAAAGGGTTTGATTTATAAGTTTTGCGGATTGGAGTTGTGCGCATTGTACAATAATGTTGAGTTGGAACTTGCAGGCGGTTTTGGATGAGACGCACACTAGGACCGTTAGGTCTTGCGCTTGGTCGCCTTCGGGGAAGTTATTAGCCACTGGGAGCTTCGATGCCACCACTGCGATTTGGGAAAATGTTGGGGGTGATTTTGAATGCGTTTCTACATTAGAGGTATTATTATGGTTTTGCACTTCAATTGTTAAAATATGCACCATGGGACTTGCTAAGCCTTTGTTGCATGACAATCTTGTATGCCATATGTACCCTTCTCTTTCCCCCTCCCACTTGGCGTTGCTTGTTCTAGAAACATAGATTCCTCCCATGTATAATTTGCTGGTCAATTCATGGTTCTAATAAATATGAAGTAGACTTTTTGCTTGTCTATGTGCTATAGGGTCATGAAAATGAAGTCAAAAGCGTCTGTTGGAATGCGTCCGGGTCCTTGCTAGCGACATGTGGCCGAGATAGATCTGTTTGGA
The DNA here is from genome assembly GCA_019915185.1 of Eucalyptus camaldulensis. Taxonomy (NCBI): domain Eukaryota; kingdom Viridiplantae; phylum Streptophyta; class Magnoliopsida; order Myrtales; family Myrtaceae; genus Eucalyptus; species Eucalyptus camaldulensis. Next base: position 22,376,838 of record JAHSVA010000005.1, read on the forward strand.
TTTGGGAAGTGTTGCCAGGGAATGAGTTTGAGTGTGCTTCAGTGTTGCAAGGACACACACAAGATGTGAAGATGGTGCAGTGGCACCCAACCATGGATATACTGTTTTCTTGTAGCTATGACAACACTATTAAGGTACTTCTTGCTGTAAAATCTGTTGTCTTTGCTAATCTGCTGCCAGAGGTAGTCGAGAACGAAATCTTCCCACTGGCTTCTCTGCCCTTGGTTATCCTGGATATGTTCTGAGTTTGGTCTGGAGATTAAATACTTGGCGCATGCTATTTTTGTTGCAGATTTGGGCAGAGGATGGTGATGACGACTGGCACTGTGTTCAAACCTTAAGTGAAGCTAATGGGTACATCACTTCTGTATTTATGTTTTGTTTGTGTTCTTTGTTCATCGTTTGTGAAAATTGGCTCCTTCCATGTGACCAGTGTAGTCCTCTCTATATGCATGCAATGGCACTTTCGACAGTACCTGTATTACTTAACATGTTGAAACAATACATCTTTCTGCTTTGTGATAATTTTTGGTTTCCATGATTGCTTCTCTTGTTAGTGGTCATACGTCCACCGTTTGGGCTCTTTCCTTTAATACTGCTGGAGACAAAATGGTTACGTGTAGGTATGCGAAAGTTCTCTTTTCAGGTATCTCTGTATCTAACTAATTGGAAAGAGACTGCTGCTAACAATCTGAGTATTTCGCAGTGATGATCTCACGATAAAGGTATGGGAGACTGACAGTGCAAAGATGATGTCTGGTGATGGCTATGTACCTTGGTGAGGAAGAGATCCACTATAACTACTTAATTTTTGCAGACAGTGCATGGAAATTTTATGTTACGGTTGTTGCCGTCTGGCTTTAGTTTGAATTTTGAACCACAATACTACGAAACTGTATGCTAGAAAAGCAATATGTGTTGTTTAACCGAATGAGCTTTCCAATGTACATATTGGCAGATGGAAGATTTGCTTTGATACTAGTCCATTTCGTTTACTAGATGGTATTTAGCTACTGCTAAGTTAGGATGAGGGTCTGGTTTCAGAAATCTTCATTGCAATCATGTAATTTGCTTTCTCTCGTTTCTCCAGGACTCATGTCTGCACTCTCTCTGGTTACCATGATCGAACCATCTTTTCTGTTCATTGGTCCAGGTAGTGATATCAATACTTTGATTAATATATTTTTACTTAGTTTGAGGTTATGTCTGCATTTTTTCTTATTATCTGTTCTTTCTTAGCCTTGTAATTGTTAAGTCAGAAAAATCTTGGTGATGCAAATTAAGTGGTGATCTCTAACATCTTTCCAACTTCTGAAGAATTGTTTTGGTTATAATCTGGATGATGTTGTAGATATCTGTCCAAAGTAATACTATTTCCCAACATCTCCCTAGAGGTTCTTTAGTGAATGTATCATTTAATCATGGACCATGACTCTTGATTTTTAGGAACCGTCCCACAATATCTTCTGAAATGAATTGCCATGTAGCATGATAAGCTTGTTAATTTTACAAGTACCAGCATAATAGGCAAGGGCAAGAATTATTAGGAGCAGAGTCAAGAATACAAGGGGCTTCAACCTGACAAGTTAGGACTTGAGATATGAAAAGATTTTAAGGGCACTTCTTGAAATAATTTGCATTTTGCTTTCTTGGTTAATGTGAAATGTGTTGACATGGATTGTCTCTTATGTTAGAGTTGCTGATTTATAGTCTTATGATTCTTGAATGTGATAGGGAAGGGACTATTGCTAGTGGGGCTGCAGATGATGCTATCCGATTTTTTGTTGAGAGTAAAGATGGTTCAGTAAGTATTATACCTCACCATATCTTCATGATTTAATCTTGTCTTTTAACAGTTCCTCCTATATTGTTCCCCTATTTGTGGAGCTTCTGAGATGTTAATGTTTAGATGGTTTCTCTTAGTGATTAACAGGTTTGGTCAATGCTAACCTTTTTTTATTAGATGAAAATTTTCTTAATAGAGAATTGTTTAAGTACATCAGGAATATACAAGAACCAAAAAAATGACAAGACCACATTATTTCCTAAAATTATTAGAACATGAAGTCCATAAATACTACAAATAAGCAAAAAAGGAATCATGAGAAGATTTGGATTCTTTTGATAATGTTTTAGTTCTTTCCTTCCAATTGAACCACGCAGCGAAGAGAGCGGCATTCCAAGAGTCCAAGCCGATTTGGAAAGGAGAGAATGGGAAGGAAAGCTCTAGCACTGAAACAATTACAGAACTGACTTCGACGTAACCCTATATACCAGAGGAATCGAAACTGAAATGCCGAAAATGTTGAACAAATCGAAGCTGAGGGACATTTCAACATTCATTTTCAAAATTTGGAACTCTGCATGAATGATCCAGTTACAGCGTTAAACACTCAATTCTTTTGCACTGAGTGATCAGTTGGGAGGGATTGACAAACCAAAGCCTTTCCTCTCTAAAATAATCTGAAAGCTCTGTCAGGTGCAAGTTCTTCTTTGGTTGGATGGTGTAGACTGGTTAATGAGGTTTCTCACTTCATACTTTGCTGGGTTGTCTAGTTTTAAGTGGAAAACCTATGAATCCTTAGACATTTTCCATGATCATGTAATTTTGGTAATCGAAGGCAGAACTAATCTTCTTCACATTGTGGTTAGAATTATCTATAGTCCTTCCTGTTACCTGACTATGAAGTTAATGCGGATATTGCATTAAATTCTAGTCATGAAGTATTCAATAAGCAAACTTTGTGATTATGCAGTGCCTTTACTTGATCTACTGAATCTTTTTGGATCGATGACTATGCCTCCTTTTGCCTTTTGAACTCAAAAACACAGATTACCTCACCGACCTTCTCACATTTCTCTCAGGTTGATGGACCTTCGTACAAAATGATTTTAAGAAATGAAAAGGCCCATGATATGGATGTGAACTCAGTAAGGTGGAGCCATGGTGTAAGTCTCTCTCTCTCTATCTAAGTTCCAAACCGGCATATGGGTTCAATAGAGACGTCTATTTTTGCTTGATTGTCCAGTCAGATGGCAGTTGAATGTAATCATCTTATTGTGTTAGGAATGGGAGTTGACCTGAATTTTAATTAATTGACCATATTAAAGATTTTTATTTTTTATTTTTTTGGTCGGACTCATATCAAAGATTAAGCTGATTATAATTTTTTAGCGCCTTACGAGGCTTGCTGGAAATTTTGGTCTTTCCTTGCTGTAATTTTGAGATCTTGCTTATGCCTATGGTGCAAGTATTCATGATGACCATTAACTGCTGTATGGAAATTATTCTTTGCTTTATTTTTACCAGAATACCATAAATAATTAAAGGAATAATAGGCATGAAATGCACATGAAAATGAAAATTGGCCATTAGAAGGCACAATATTTTTCATAATTAAATATACTGGGACGAAGAGAGTCCCCTGGGATGCTTCTTGTTTGGTGTTCTTTGTATTTTCTCCCCCCTTGATTGCCTAAAATGATAAGAACGATAAAAGAGTGACTGTCTAAATCTACAGGTTTAGAAGATAATGTACGAAACACTGCACTGGGGAAAACTCTCGTTGATTTATCTATAACTACTTATTGTTTTTCCTGTGCAAGTTTGTCTTTTGTTATCAGTTTCTTGCTTGATTGCTTCTCTTTGAATTCTCACATTAATATTGCCACAATATTATGCACTTATCACCGTTATTTTCCAGGAAAACCGCTTTCTTGCATCTGCAAGTGATGATGGGACGGTAAAAATATGGGAGCTTGTGCCTGTAATTTGATAGCTATGTATCACACTGTCAGTGAATTTCATAGGTATCATGTCATAGATATGTAAAAAGCTCTCCAAATTGTTCAAACCTTGGAAAAAAATATATAGAGGTTTCATTTCAAATGTCTCGCCTTAAAATAAGAGACTGCTGCTGATCAGATTTTCCTAAGTTTGGCCAGGGTAAACAAAACAGAGAAGTGAATGAAGATGAGGAAAATTTGTGCTTCTAGCTCGGCTGGAAGTGTGGATGTGTTTGGGTGCACAATTTCAGGGAGAATTTACACCCCCACCCCCCCCCCCCCTTCTCTCTCTCTCCTCTCCTGTCATTTGCTGTAATCTTTTTTAGGTTTGTTGTGTAAACCATATTTTGTCCTGCAAACCCTACTATTCTGCAGTCAATAGACTAATCAAATTTTATGGGAGGAGACATTCCCTTTTTATTTGTTTATTTGAAGCGGAGACTAAGACTATAATGATCCATAATCATGTTGGTAGATAAATAGGGCATTTGCTTTGAGGACATAAAAAGCAGAAGTTCACGCTTTGTCAATTGTACGTTGACAATGGTGGAGCTAAAGATTCAGAAGTAGATATGCTTGTATTCTTACGCTGGTGAACTTGAGAAACAAGAGAAGAAACAGCTAGATCCTTTCCTTTGCTTCTATCGATTCCCCCCCGCCACCCCTCCTCTCTCTCTCTTTCTATTTATATACAGACGCAACAATTTTATTGATCCTGAATTATGATTTCTATGCCAGTCGCTTCATCTGGAAAAGTCACCATGTCATTGTAATGCGCATCGGGGAAACGCCATTATAATGTGCAGGTGCAATGTCGGCAAAAACTCCCATTGCATCCAGTTCAAACTCATACCTTCTAGGCGTGCAGTACCCTCTACAAAGCAAGAAAAGAAGAAAAGCAATTCCCGAAAATCACTCTTAACATTATTTATATTCCTGGTCGGACGATACAACACACATTGAAATCAACACATTGCCAAGATTAATCTAAAAGTGGTTATGGTTACACGCGTCTAATAAATAGAAGAAAAAGGGAGAAAAACTCTAGCACCTGTTCTCTAATCTCAGTCCACCGGAATTAGCTCGTCTTCCCTCCTCAACCAAAGCAGCCTTAGCCGACATGATTTTCGCGGGCAGGAACGAAGCCTCGAACGCGGAGCAATCCACCCAATCCTTCAGCAGCTCCTCCTGCCCCCATATATCGGGGATCCACGCCCGACCCGCAACTTCGATCCGATGTCTCTTCAGCCTCTCCCGCCCGTTCATTCCTCTATCTTCTTTCCCTTCCTCTTTCGAATCGTCCAGGCCCGAGGAGCGGTCGGCCAATGCATGGAGTCGTGCGCCTTCTCCTCCATCGCCCTTGGTCTCCTCACTAGCTGCAGGTGATGAACTCTGCCCCTCATTATTTTCATCAGAGTTACCCTCAGGGCCACCCCCGTGAAGGGTGTCCAGTTCATTACCAGGTGGTTGGTGGGTTCCTGCAGGAGAAGAGGCCATCAACGCATCGGACTGAGCTGAGCCGGAACCTTCTTCTACACTCATTGCAATGTCTCCTTTCCTCATGTGGAAAATGAGAGTGAGCTGAACAAATGGCTAGCGTTTCGTCCTTCTTGATTCTCGTGAGGCACCCTGGCTCCGCTCCAGTTCTTGAACGATCCTCGCTGCTATCTCGTTCGGGAGCTTTGAGAAGATAGGCGAGAAGCAGCTGGAGCGTGTGTGTGAATAAGAGAGGGGTCGAGAAATGGGTGGGGCGGTAGCCGACACGTCATCCGAAGGGTACCCTTTTTTGAATGGTATGTGACAAGTGTACGTGTCCTTTTCCGGACTGAATTCCAATTTGTGTGGCTTTCTTTCAAGTCCATGATCCACCTGACCGTCGGAAGGGATCTTGGGAATATTGTGAGGTTGATACGAGCTTTAGCTTTTTTCGAGTGATCATATGTGAGGTCGATGTTGGTTTCGATGAATGCGATTCTTGGGGACAGGCCAACGAGGATGTAGCATTGGATTTAGGGGGAGGACCGGAGGAGGGGCCCTTCTTTCATTTTATTTACTTTTATAAGAGAAAAATGTATAGTATTTTTTTTTATATTATTTAATAAATTTTATGATATATAAATGGAGACTTGGTGGGAGAGGAGTTTCAAGGAGAGATATTTCTTAGATGTTGATGGACACCTCCGGCCACCAGCGTTCATCTCGTCCTCATTTGCTTGAAGCTCCGACCAGCTTTCCTTTCTTTTTCATTTTTTCAATAATTTTTTTCTTCTTTCTTTCTCTTTCATTATATTCTTGTAATTATGTTTGCTAAAGCGTAACTATATATGGAAACTAATTAGACTAAAATATGTGGCTTAATCTAGTTGAATTCACTAATTAGATTGAAATGTTTATCTTGATCTTTAAATTCAGCTTCCTTATATTTCTCCGGTAAAAGCTAGTGACCACTACCAACAATCACCAACAACCATCAACGGTTGATAAGTAACATCCAATTATAATAAAGGTGAAGATGATGAGCATAGTCCACAATAATCTTTTTCTTCAACTATGAATTGGTCCATTTTAAGTTATTTCTATCTATTATTGTTTGCACATGAATATCCGAAACAAGTCCATCTCCCCAAGGGAAGTGGACCTTTTGTGGAAATTTTTACCTTGAAACATATTCCTCATTTTCTAACATTTGGATCATTTAAGAATATGAATTGTCTGAAAATATTATTCAAGAAATTCACTCCCTCTTTCAAATATCAAAAATCACTTTTCAAAATAGATTAGTTCCAACGTCCGTACTTGGGACCCCAATGCTCAAGCTTCGGACCGTAACAATCAGGTCTAGGTATCCCCGTGGCCACCAGGTCCTAGACCGTGGCGCTTGAGCCGAAGACTTGAGTTGTACTTCAGACTTTTTCTCTACGTGCGTTTTCATAAATTTCTCATGACAAACATCAGAAAATAACTAGAATGAGTTCTGTTATTGTTTCCAATATGCTACTAAATATAGAAAAATGAATCATTTTGCTTGAAAATATTTTCTAACAAAGTTGATTTTTCATAAAAAAGATGAAGCCTTAATTCCCATTTTCACGGATGAAGATCCTTTACCCCATTTGTGCTCCTACTTAAGCACAGTTACCATTGGAGATCTAAGGGAACCAATTGACCTGTTCTGAGAGAAGCCTCACTGTAAGAGAGTTCGCCTTGCGACTCAAAATATTACAGAGTGGTGTCTACCAGAAAGTAAAGCCATATATAGCCCAAAAAGAGACCTGCCAGAGGCGCAAATTAGGGCAAAATCTTACCTTTGCACAATCGATGCGGACTGAAATCTTAACAGTTGGGTGTATAAGGGTCACAAGATTCAAAGGCATATTCCACATAACTGGACTGTCTTCATGGAATTTGATCTACCCAACTAGGTAAGCTACTAATGTCCCAACTTTCAGTAGAATTACCGCAAAGGTTTCCCTCTAGGTAAAGCCCAAAACTCTCAGCTCTCAATTCTATGCTTATCAGGAAACCGAATTTACCAAATCCCACAAGCAACAGCAGACTTTCATGATTATTCAGAACCTAAATTAGAGCCCTCCAAGAAGCTAAAAACACAAGTATCGCCTTACCCAATTGAGTCATCCTGCCAAGGCATCTGCCTCCCATGCAATCCACAAGCTGCGACATATGATTCCAATGCTCTTCAGGAAGAGCATTGCACAGACAAACAATGCTTGCTCCTGCCAGCAGGATTACATGAAGTGCGTATAGAAGATCTTGATATGTTGCAATGCTCTTATTTAGAAGAAATTTGATCTTATTTAGAAGACTATAAAGCCATATTTAGGACCATTAGGCTTTAGCCATGCTAATTTATGCCGGTCGACATCATCTCTACCAAGCAATGAGGTCACTCCTTCAGAACAATGCCACAAAATGAATAAGAATTCTCCCTAGATCTAATATTATCACCACGAACCAGCTCAGGAGCTTGCACATGATGGAAGTCTCACAAAGTACATTATGAACCTTTCTTTCTTCTATTAGATGATATAAAAAGGGAGAACAAAAATAAACTGCATCTAGTAAATTACAGCTAAATCAGGAAGCAGTGCTACTTCCAATTAGGTACCATCTGTACAGGGGGAATTATTTCCAACGTATATCACAAAACAACTGACCTTTGTGGTGAACTCGGATGATACTTGAGTCTGCAAAACTGTAGCGAGTATTATTTTCTTATAGGCTAAAGTAATAACATAATGAACCAAACCTAAAAATCTAATCACAAGAAACACTAGCCAACATGCACACTGATATCTCAAGATGTAGAACCTTTAGTTAAGATCCATAGGCAAATTTAGGAGGCCAGTATTGTCAGAGAATCCTTTTTATTCTCCTAGAAGGCATGCCAAAATTCAACAAGAAATTCCTCACTTTACAATTTAAGCTCTTGGATAACGTGACCGTCCCTTCTTCTTGAGGAATTCTGGAATCCCTACTGAACCACCCTCACTAAAAGAGGACGATGGCCGGTTGATTCCTATGGTGACCTCACCTTGGGCAAGCTGACCTGCCTGCATTTTCGAACAGCAGAAATAAAATCAAGTTAAACATGGTCAACTCTTACAATGATAACAATTCGTTTGTTCATACTCCTGTGTCAGCTGTGTATGCACAGAGAGAGAGAGAGAGAGAGAGAGAGAGAGAGAGAGACCTGGAGGAGCCTGCTGTCGCTTTCTTCTTGGCGTTTGAAACCCGTCGCAATCAATGTTATGCTAACCTGATTAAGAGCAAAACCAATTGCAATCACCTTCAGTGCAAGAGTTATTGTTGTAACAGGACAATTGTAAAAAATACCGTCCATTATTTTTGGCCCAATCAAACATCTTATTCCTGTCTTATTGGGTATACTTTCACCATCTGTGCTGACATTAGAGGACAGTTTTTAACCAAAAAGACTTGGGATTGTGCATGTGTTCCAAAAATGGCAAAATAAGAAACTAAGAAAGAAAAGGGACTCATTCAGAGAGCATGAAGGATTAAAGACTAGATTTTCCTTAAAATTGAATAGCGTAAGTGCAATACAGTTTTTGCTTATTGATCAGCTACTATCTGCAACTTACTTGACCACTGAGTGATGGATCAATTACTGCACCAAATATTAAATTGGCATTTGGATCCACAAGATCATATATCACCTCTGCAGCAGCATTTACCTACCAAAAAATCCCTTCCAAGATTTAGACTATGCATAAAAAAGGACATGAATACATAGAAGCTTTAAATTATTCTCCTAAAGTAGCAGTGAAGATCCTGACTTGCATAAGCCATTAGAGATACAATAGCTTTTCTCATACAGCCAACTGGTGGTTGGGAGGCCTGTTCAGGAATTCCAATGCCTGATGTTAAAAACTTCAGGTAGGAAAGAGGGAAGCCTCATACTTGTTTGTTTGTCCTCAAGAAAGTCTTGGAACATGGAAGATTTGCCATGTCAAAAATTGTCACAATCCAAGCAGAGACCCAAGTCTAAATACGTGGACATACAAAAAGATGAACCAGTCTCACAGCACTAAGCCTCATTTTCAGTGGGACCAAGTTCCATCACAATATTGAAGCTGTGTGCAGCAGCAGACAAGCCCTAGTGCAGCAATCTATGACCAACTTTCACAGCACATATGAAATAGAAAAAACACTAAGTTTTTGATTTCGTCTTGATATAAGATGCCACTACGTAGCACTTAGTGGGAAGACAGGGAATTTTACTTCTAGTTTTAACTATCACTTCAGACTGTAATGAGTCCATGACTGAGGGAGCATGAATATGTGCAGAAACATCCATGATGTGCCGATACCTACCTGAGATCATCCTATGTTGTGAATTGTGATTTACATTGTCTTTTCGTGGATGTGCTTAAATAGAAAATAAGCTAGGCAAAGAGGAAGCATGTAAAGGTTAAACTAAGGACAACCACCAACAAAAAATGGACAGAAAGTATTTTAATATGCTTATACCTCATATAAGGTGAGATCACTGCCTCCAGTTATGTTCCAAACAATACCAGTAGCCCTTTCTATGCCGATGTCCAGTAATGGTGACTGAATGGCATTCAATGCAGCATCTTTGGCCCTGCTCTTACCTAATAAAAACAAGATATCATCATTTACAGACTGAAAATTTTTTACATTAATCATAAGTGGTCTATGAACCCAATTTCAAACAGACAAGTTTGCCACCTCAACCCATAATCAACCTAAGATATTAGCAATCCCCAGGATAACTTTATCACAAGTACTGATGCACATGCAAACTCATGAGGAGAGTGTAATTTTCTGAATTAGACCAGTAAGACTTCCTGAGGGACTGCTTGATTAAGTTACAGTTCAGAGTTTATCAATAGCAAATATGCACAGAAGGATGTAACAGATCCCTTTTTGAATAAGGTGATGGTTAGATCTAATAGATGGATTAGGAATAACATTAAACTGAACCTTTTATGCCTTTCCTACAAATTACAGATTGCATTCATGAATTATTAAGATGGGCTCAGTCTCTTCCTCTCTATATATGGTTAATCAAGCCTTGAGGACGAGTAAGTTCATTTTCATTGTTACATTCGTAGGATTCTACAATTCACAAATACCACTTTCTAAGCAAAGCTTCAAGAATGCAGATCGGAAACTTCATGATCTACAATTACCCCCAACAATTATTGCATGAACTTTATGGAATGTATTGAAAACACCAGTAACTTTTCATATAAAGTTATCAAAAGTTGCAATGATTAACTAACCAGAATGTCAATTAGTGAAAACTAAACCAGTTTTGTTTCAGCTGCGGTCAACCGTTAAAGAGATTCCAACAATCACATACAAAGCTATCAACACTATATTTATACAGTACCTTACATATCATACCTACATTTGACATTAAAATTTTACTTGGCAATTAGAGAATACCTACGATACTTTTAAACAATATAAGCAGAATACCCTCTTGAAGTCATCTCTGATATAAGGAGATGGACGCTATGATAGCATGCAGGAAGTTGTATCGCAATATCATACAAAATTTATTCTGCTTTAACCCAAAAATACCTGTTGCGGTTCCTATCCCCATCAATGAAGAGCCGGCATCTGCCATTATAGCTCGAACATCAGCAAAATCCACATTGACCAGCCCCGGTATCTGCAAACAAGATGATACAATATCAACTAACACCAACAGATAAATTCAAGGAAGTAGGATACTTGAAGTAGTAGAAAACTTCAACTAGCATAATCTAGCTGATCAAACATTATTTTTATAGAGAAACTGCTCATTAACAACAAATACTCAACCTATCTAACTTACCACCCATATAAACCATGAACGTAAACAGTCAGACAAAAGTTACTGCAAGGTGGCTCTACCTAAAATAGTGAACAATCAATCACCATACTGCCATAGAAGCAACTCCAGCAGCAATAAAAAAACTCATTTTCCCAATTTCTTTCTTCAGTAACAACAACAAAAGTTACTGCAAGATGGCTCTACCTAAAAGTTACTATTATTTTCTGAAAAGGGTTCCATTGAACAGAAAAAAAATCTTTCCTACATAATCCATGTTTGCTGCTTATGGACTGCACACTTTGAGATCGTTTGGTGGCAGAAATAATTAGATTACTGAAACCATCCTGCCATCCATAAAAAAGATTTGGAATACACTTTTCCTCTTTCATTCTAAATTCAGAAGTTCTATTTCAACAACCAAACATCAAAAGTAATGCAGGTCCAATGAGGCAAACTGATATCTCTATACCGTGATTATGTCAGAGATGCCTCGAACTCCTTGCCGTAGGATATCATCTGCCAGATTAAATGCTTCAGTCACTGGGGTAGATTGTGAAACTGCAGTTAACAATTTGTCATTCGGGATGACAATTAGCGTGTCAACGTTGTCTCTCAAAGATGCTACTCCTTCCTGGGCTTGAACGGTCCTCCTTCTTCCCTCAAAAGAAAATGGCGTAGTGACTATACCAACAGTCAGTATACCCATCGATTTTGCAACTCCTGCAATTATAGGTGCACCACCAGTCCCAGTTCCTCCCCCCATTCCAGCCTGCAAGTGGAAGTCTAAGATGATGAGAAAACAGATAGACCATGTGAATATATCAACAACCAAGTGCATTCAACTTAAAATAGCCTGTAGTAAAATTTTCTGGACTAGAATCACTAAATGTCCCAAGACAATTAGCTTCCAATGACAATTTTATCCCCTATAATAGCAATCTACATGCTTTACTCCCAAGAGAAGGAATGCAATAAAGAGAATGAACATTGTCAAAAGTTTCTTTTATGAAAATAAGCACACTGCACTGGCACTCTTACCAAATTATCAGTTGTCTTATCTTACACCCTAGCATTCACATGCTAATTTGAGTATGGGAACAGATCAAACTTCCGGAATAGAGAAAAATTGCAAGTAAAACCTTTTTTTTTTTTCCTGATGGTAATGTCCAGTAACAATAAGGAAATGCCTGCAAATTATGGAGTTCAAAGTGAAAGCAATAAACCATAAAACACAGAAGTATACGCTAGCAGAACATCATCGTTTAATTTGATGGCAGACAAAATAAAACCTATCCTACCGTGACAAAGACCATATCTGCACCATAAAGTGCCTCTTCTATTGTTTCTTTGCTCTCTTTGGCAGCATTCATGCCAATCTCGGGGTTCCCACCAGCACCAAGACCTCTAGTTAGCTCTTGACCGATTTGTAGACGATTCTCTGGAAAGACAGGTGACATTCTCATTGCTTGAACATCTGTATTGACAATCCAAAACTCCACACCCTTCATTGCACTTTCAATCATGCGATTAACTGCGTTTGAACCACCTCCTCCCACCCCAATAACCTTGATCTTAGCTTCATTATAAGTATTTGGAGTAGGTGTATCTCTTAGGCTCTCCGTGACACTTCCACTTGAACTATCCTTCCGCGGATTACTTATGGTGCTATTTCCCTCACCCCTAAGCATTGACACTTCCGGGTGCAGATTCAGGAAAGGGTCTTTACTTGGGTATGGACTGACATTGTGTGAGTTAACAGAGCATTTAAATTGAGATGAAGAGTAAGTTTGGTAGGCATCCATAAGTCCACTCTTGCGGTTGGACATTCTCAGAAAATTAACTCTTCCCAACTGATTCTCGAGGGCAAATCTGTCTCCAAGATTGCCAGACATCCCCAAGGGGACTGGGGTGACAGAAGGTGCAATACGCACGGATGAACAAGAAGCCATCTCCAAATGCAGACGCCAATGGTCTTATGATAAGAAAAGTCGTACACGTTACCAGAGCCTTTAGACTCAAATAACCCAAATCTCCAATTCTGCTGCCAATATTTTTGGAAGACCTGTTTGAGAGAAATGCAAGGCAATCAGAGACACAGCAAGCAGCATTAAGGCCAGAACCAGAATAACGAAAATGCGCCAAGTGACTTAAAAAAAAAAAAAAAATTCACACCAGGACCATGTCAAACGGAAAATTAACCATTCCAGCTCAAGAATACAAAGGCTAAACGTGCAGAAAGAAAAGAACAGAAACCCTAAAGGCAATGCCACAACTTCAGGGTCGAGAATCCAACCTCGAACGCGACAAAAAGCAACGAAAAGGATGCGCGAACTACCCCAGACGAAAGAAAACAACAAACGTTTATTGGGTAACGAAATCCAGCAGGACTGCAACCCGAACAATGCCAGAGAATCGAGCAAAACAGAATAAAAGTGCAGAACCCACATGCACAACACGGGAGCAATGCGAGCGAACGCCGAAAGGCTTACTCATGGAGACAAGGGGAGGCGAGAAACGGCGAAGCAGTTGATGGGTCGTCGCCGAAACGGGAAATGAGAGGTGCAGCGATTCGGCTTTCGAGGAGTGGAGTGAGAGGTGAGGTGAGGTGAGCGAGTGAGGATTCTCTCGGTGGGTTCGCTGCGTTTGACGCTTTGCTTACCAAAATATTTGCTTTGTTTTGGCTTTCTGGCTGACAACGAAAGTCTCCGACACACCCGCCACCAAAATATCCGCCACACCAAGGAGCAATTCTAGGGAACTACACCTGCGACCTTCGAAAAAAGAGGACATCCCTTGTCATTGTGCAGAGATTCGGGCCGGGCGGGCTGGGATTTAGCTTGCGCACGGGCCCGCCCCCGAACATTCCGGGCCTATACTTTTGGCTCGAAGAGTGGGCTCGAACCGAAGTGACCCGGGCCGGTCCGGGTCGGTTTAGGGTCAGCTCAAGCATCGGATTTTACTGAAAATGAATGATTTTAAAAAATATTTTTCTAAAAAATTCTATTGTTTTACTTATAAATTGAATAAATGAAAAATATTTTTACTGTTTATGAAAACGTTTGTTATCTCTAAAGCCTAGACATCCATCGCACAACTCTATAATCAACGGCTACAGTTCCAAAAATTACTCAACATGGACTCAAGAATTTCGACAAGCCTTAGTCATGAAGGGTAAGAAGGGTTTCCTTGATGGAACCATCCTAATTTCAATTGATGAGCGTTTGGCACCAATCAACTTTTTTGATTATGGATAGGAAATTGCATAGCCTTATAAGTGGTGATTGGACTTCCCCCGACAGAGGACTCAAGAACTATGTTGGAAAATATCAAAGAAATGTATGAAAAACTTGATCTGGCCAAACATTTCTTGCTTACCTAGGCACTTCAAGGTTAAAGCAAGGAAACATGTCCATCACGGTCTGCTTTGATAAGCTCTAGACACTCTAGAATGAACTAGAGGCGGCCAAAGAAAGACTTATAGGACTAGATTCGACATTACAATAGTATTGGGCCATGAGGGAAAGAGAAAATGTGACCCATTTTCTTTTAATTTCAAATGACACTTATTGTTCTAGTCTCAGATTTTCGTTATGGATCTAGTGCCATCACTTGGCCAAATCTATCAACTCACCATCTAGGAGGAAAGCCAATGACTTACTTTGTTGGTGGACATCAAGGTGGGAGAGAGCATCTTGCTCATCGCCCAAACGAAACTCCAACAAAGAGGACTGGCGGGCAAGACATGGACTAAAGGTTAGAGAAGATGATTTTTGTCACATATTTTTCAATTTTGATAATTGTTTCTTTTAGGCCTTTTCAAATTGACAAACTAATAAACTTGGGCAGTATTTTGCAAGGGCTATATTTTTGGACCAAATTTTCCAAAAATTTTGATTTATCATGTATCCCCTCGTATGAATAATCATTATGTAATTCTACTACCAATGATATAATTTTTCTTTCTCATAATGCTTCCTTATATCCTTAATGCCAAATTTATCTTTTAGCAAAGCATTCCCACTAGTAAATCCTGTGACACCATTGTTTTTTCACTGATTCATGTTGATGTTTGGGGGCTTTATTGACAGAAAGGTAACAGGAACTTTGGGGAAATTGTATTTTCTGACTTGTATTCAATTTTGCTGTTACATTGTACATAAATAGTGCAAGAAGGAAAAAGTAAAATAGGAAAAAGTAATATACATGTATTGGAGTTTCCTATTTACTAATATTTACTAGAATCAATTATGTACAAAATCGATTCTAAGATCTTCCAACACCCCCCCTCAAGCTGGTGGCCTATATATGTCAAGGACACCTAGCTTGCTTAATAGAAACTTGTGCTGTCTTTGGCAGAGCGGCTTAGTGAAAATATCTGCTGGTTGATCCGGCGTTTCGATGCCTTTTGTTACGAGAACTCCCTCTTTGATCTTGTCACAAGTGAAGTGACAGTCAACTTCTATGTGTTTTGTTCTTTCATGAAAAACTAGGTTTGCTGCTAACTTAAGTGCATCATCATTATCACAGAACAATTCACTTGGTCCACTGACCTGTATTCCCAAATCAAAAAGAAGTCCTCGTATCAAGACTATTTCGCAGGTAGTTTTCACCATGGCTTGATATTCTGATTCGGCTGATGAAAGTGACACAGTGGATTGCTTCTTTATTTTCCATGAAATCAATATTTTTCCCAGTTTAATACAAAAACCGGTGATGGATCTCCTAGTCATTGGACAAGTAGCGTAATCAGTGTCACAAAACACTGTCATCTCCATGTTGCATTCATGTGATAAAAATATACCGAGTCCTGGACACCCCCTTCAAATATCTTACAACTTTCAAGGCTGCATTCATGTGTGACTCCTTTGGCATATGCATGAATTGACTAAGTATCTGAACCACATAGCATATATCAGGTCTTGTCATGGTAAGATATATCAATTTACCAACAAGCCATTGATACCTTGACGGATCCTTAAGTAACGGATCATTGTTTGATGAGGAAGAATTGAGATCATACTCATGTGTTGTCAATTTGACATTCTGTTCAATGGGAATTACTGCTGGCTTGCAACCTGATAATCCGGCTTCAGAAACAATTTGCAAAATAAATTTTCTCTGACTGAGGGAAATTTCTTTTTCAGACCTTGCGATTTCAATGCCAAGGAAAAATTTGGGAGGTCCTAAATCCTTGATGTGGAAAGCAGAGTGCAAATATTCCTTGAATCTTGCAACATGGGAATCATTATTTCCCATAATCAATATGTCATCAACATATATCAGCAAGTAAATTGACGATCTTCCCACATTTCATGTAAATAAAGCATAATCATGCTTGGAATGTTGAAAACCAGCATTAGTTAACGCAACAGTAAATTTGGCATACCATTGTCTAAATGCTTGCTTTAAACCATACAAGGATTTGCGAAGAAGACATACCCGATACTCTCCTGTCTACGTAATCCTTGAGGAAGATCCATGTAAATTTCTTCATCCAAGTCTCCATGAAGAAAGGCGTTGTGGACGTCCATCTGGTGTAAGGACCAATTTCGTACTGCTGCAACAGATAGAAAGGACCGTACAGTAACTTCCTTCGCGACTAGGGAGAAAGTCTCGTGGTAATCGAAACCTTCTCTTTGAGTAAAGCCTTTGGCCACCAACCTAGCTTTGTAACGTTCTATGGAGCCATATGATTTGAACTTTATCTTGTAAACCCATTTACATCCGATCGGCTTTCTATGTGGTGGTAAGGGAACAACATCCTAAGTATTATTATCCATGAGGGCAGCAAGTTCAGATTCCATTGCATGTTGCCATTTGGGATCTTGTGCCGCCTCAGTAAAAGAGGATGGCTCACATTCTTCTGAAATTCTACTTATACAACACATATGTTCTCCCGATAACTGATTGAAAGAAACATAGGATGAAATCGGATATTGTGTACTTGAAGAGTTTGCAGCATAACATATATAATCCTTAGTCCATGTGGGTGGTGTTTGTCTGCCAGAACGACGAGGTAGCTCATCTAATTGTTCAGAAGCCTCAGATGATTCAACAGCCATCTCCGTTGCTTCCCCTGTTAAAGAAGATAATGGAGCTTCTTCACGTGAGATAGGTGATTCAATTTCTTGATTTGGGGATTCCACCGGTGCTTGTGTGATGGATGATTGAGGTGCCACAAGAAAACTAAGTGCAAATGATATATCTTCATCAGACATAAGGAACTGATTGTTTTTTGAAGAAGTATCTAGAGATGGATGGAGCTTCTCTTTGAAAGGAAATATGTCTTCATGAAAAATAACATCTCTGCTGGTAAAGAAATGTCCTGTGGAAAATTCCATAACACGATATCCCTTTTAAAGAGGGGGGTACCCCATAAAAACACATTATGTTGCATGGGGACTCATTTTATCCTGAGGAGCCACACTGGTTGCATAACATAAACAACCAAACACTCTAAGGTGATGATTATCGGGCCGTTTGTTGTAAAGCATCTCATATGGAGTTTTACCATGAAGGATTCTACTGGGCATGCGATTAATCAGATAGGCGGCTGTGACCACACAGTCTCCCCAAAATTCTTCAGGGATTGAAGCTTGATATTTGAGTGCACGGGCTACTTCTAAGAGATGTTTATGTTTCATTTCTACAACTCCATTTTGCTGTGGAGTGTAAGTACAAGAACTTTCATGGAGTATTCCATGAGTGGACAGTAATCTTATGCAATCAGAAGTAAAAAATTCTGGCCCATTATCTGTACAAATTCGTTGTACAGATTTATCAAATTGATTTCTAATTAAAGAAAGGAAATTTGATAGATGAGTGAATGTTTGACTCTTCGACTGCATAAGATATAACCATGTGGCATGACTATAGTCATCAACTATGGTAAGAAAGTAGCGAGATCCATCACTATGAGAAGTGTGATAGGGACCCCATATGTCCATGTGAAGCAATGAAAAATGATTTTGAGTTCGAGATGTACTAACTGGAAATGATGCTCGAGTTTGTTTAGCTAAAGGACATATATGACATTTTGGATGAGGAAATTTAGCACTATGACCCAATCGTTGATGCAAAAGGAGATTTTTATTATAGCTGATTGCATTACAATAAATGCTTTTATTCAATAATGCTAAATCTCCTGGAGAATTGACCCAAAAATAAAGTCCTTGTGCCTCATTACCCAAGCCCATCACTCTGCCAGTCGAAAGGTCCTGAAAGACACAATTTTCGGAATTGAATATGGCTTTACAAGAATTGTCCATACATACCTTGGCAACTGAAAGAAGATTGAACTCAAAATCTGGAATGTATAGGGCATTTTTAAGAATAAAGTTCTGACCAAGATGTATGGTACCGATTTTGGTAACATATGTAGTGTTCCCATTTGGAAGACGTACCGTAACGGGAGATTGTGTGTTTTGATGGACATGATAAAATAAGCACTCATTACAAACTATGTGGTCACTAGCGCCTGAATCGATAATCCATGCATCAATAGATAATGAATTCCTTTCATGAAAAAAAGTACCTGAGAATCCTGCATTAGTGTCCCCAGTCTTAAGTTGGCCCAATGCTTTGATGATATTTTCATACTATTGTTGAGTGATAGTCTGCTGAGATGCTCCACCACCCTTCTGTGTAGTGACCTGATAGACTGAAGACTCCTTTTCCTTTTTATTATTGGGTTTCCCATAAAGTTTCCAACATGTATCAACAGTATGGTGCGATCGTTTACAATATTCACAATATTTATTTTTAATTTTTGAATTTTGCCCACTGACCTTGCCTGTTGATGTGGCAAAACGAGTGCCGTTGGATGCTTTGTAGACCGACGCTGACATGGCGAAATACTGGCCGTCCGATCCAGCCGGATAGCTCATCAATTTGTAGCCGTCAAATTGCGCACGTCGATCCTAGCTGTTCGTCGCAAAGAACCGATCTGGACCGTCTGATCCAACTCTTCTATCCAGGCCGTCCATTCATGAAGACCTAGGGTAGTCTTCGTTGTTTCTCGATGCTGCAGCCGCGAAAGCCTTCTCTCTCGGTTGTGTTGCGACTCCGAGGCTCCCTCCTGTTCCGGCGACGGTCTCTGTTGCAACGAAGCCCGAGGGGAACGTTGAGAAGCCCGTTCCATCATCGATCCGAGCATGTTCATTCGCGGCGGCCCTCTGGTTTTCCTCTTGCACGGCCAACTGGAAGATTCGACCGAGCGGTGGTTGAGGATCTATCGCAAGAATCTGCGATCGAAAGTCGGTGTAAGTGTCGTTCAAGGTGAGTAGGAATCGAGTAGCTTTCTCCTTTTCCTTGATCGCATGGTATTGACGGAGGGTGGCTTCTGGCCCTTCCAATTTGTCCTCGGCCGCTTCAATCTCGTTCCACAAGGCTAATAATCAGTTGAAACAGGCGGTAACCGAAAGGTTCCCCCGTTTTAGCTTGATTAGGGTTTGTGTCAACGAGAAAACCCTAGCCCTATCTGATTTCCCGTACATTTCCTGTATATTATCCTAGTATTTCTTCAAATCTTCGGTTGGAGGAAGACTGACGGCAACATCAGGTGCCAAGCAATTCCCGATCCAGGAGCGCACAAGTTGATTGCAGCGATTCTAGTGCCTTTGCAGTCATTCATCCGTCGGGTAAGGTATTGTTCCATCAATGAAACCATCCTTGGTTTTGGTAACGAGGGCACGTCGAAGATCACGGGCCTAGGTGTGATAATTTGTCATTCTAGTAAGTTGTTGGGTAACCAGCCACAGCTCTGGCCCGTCCGTCGGCGAAGTGTAAATTGGATCTCCAAGCTCCGGCCATCCTCCGTTGAATGGAAACAGGTAAGGAGGTGGAACCGGGTAGGGTTTGATTCCGTGACCCGGTGTGAATCCGGGTCTGTGACTCGGATATGTTTGACCCGATTCACTAGTCGAATTGGTCCCATACGGATATTGGGGCCATGATGTGGTGTACCACGGGGCTGGAGGCCAGTAGGTTGGCCCTGGAATCTGCACTGAAGCGGGAGCAGGTGCAGAGGCAACATTGGTTACCTGCTCTTCTCGAGTCGATCCATCTAGATGAGAAGTTGTGATCCCTTGATTCTGTGTTGATGAAGTCTCTTCTGAGGGATTCATAACCTCTTTATCTTTTGTCATGGCACCAAGGATGAATTCCTAATTGCTTTGCTAATCTGTTCTGCAGGAAGGGATCATCAGTTACAAATCAGAAGGAAGCAATGTCAATTCAAGAAAGGTCATGGAAGCTAAGGCAGGAAATGATGCTCTGATACCATGACATAAAGGTAACAAGAACTTTGGGGAAATTGTATTTTCTGACTTGTATTCAACTGTGCTATTACATTGTACATAAATAGTGCAAGAAGGAAAAAGTAAAATAGGAAAAGTAATATACATGTATCGGAGTTTCCTATTTACTAATATTTACTAGAATCCATTATGTACAGAATCGATTCTAAGATCTTCCAACATTTATCACACACACCTCACATCATGATGAATTCCCATGGAACTCTTATGAGAGTTTATGCATTTATGCTCCATAACAAAATGAGATTGTCGAGTGTAAATATGTCATCTCTTCTGGGATTCCATTTTAGAAACCTTTTGGGGAGATTGTGTGGTCACAACAACTTACCTGATTAATCATATGCTGACTTGGATTCTTGGTAGACGAACTCCCTTTGAATTACTTTTTGGGAATAAATCCAAAATGCATCATCTGAGAGCTTTTGGCTACATATGCTATGTTACTACCACGGGCTCTCAGGACAAAATGGTTCCCTGTGCTTGTCTATGCATTTTCATGGGATGCCCGACTCTCCAAAAGGGTTATCATGTTTTCAAACCATTCTCAGGTAATTTCTTTGTAAGCAAAGATGTTTTCTATGAAGACATATTTTCTTTTCAGGATAAGGATATTTGCCTTAACATTTTGGTTCTAACGCTTGATTATAATCAATTCTTATCTGAAGAGGATTTATCCTCTAATTAATATCATATTCTTATTGCATCTCCAGAACATCCAACATCATCTCCAATAATAGAGAATATTGTCAATTCTTCATTGACTTTGGGTCATTCGATCGAGCACTCTACCATGCCACGCGAAGAGAACTCTACCCTTTCTAACACTTTTGTTCGTGCCAAACGCTCATCAATTCTTCATGAATTATTATGTTACTTTTATTGTGGCTCTCCTAATAAAAAAAACTTTCCATTAACCCTTTTCCATGAGCGCTGCCACGTGGTGCCTTTGCAGTGTTCTCTTAATTCTGAAAGTTAAAATAGACCAACTTTCATCCAATATGGAGTTTTCATCTAACGTTTGATTGACCTGATTTTTGCTCGAATCATCCCAAGAGTTTTGCTTAACGTAGGAGGAGGCTGGAGCACAAACAACGAGCATTTCTTTTCACATCTTTTTTTATCTACCTAGTCCCGTAAGTTGATCTAGCATAAACAATTAGAGGATTTAAATTGATTGTTTCCGAAAACTCAAATAGACTTTTTGAGCGAGCCTTTTACTAGGTAACATTGATAAAGCTAATGTGAAGGTGCACTCAAACTTTCTGAAAATATAGTTTGATTTTTGAAATAGTGTTGGGATTGCCGATATGCTCAAATTGGGACCAACGTTTGGTTGTTGTGAAAAGTTGTGAAATCTTCCTAGTTAAAACTCTATCAATACAATTCTCAAGGCATCAAAAAAGCTTGTGACTATATCTAGGTAATTCATCACCTGATCTTAGAAAAATCACAATTTTCTTGACACCCTTGAGGTTGGACGGTTAAGTCACAATATCCAGTAATGGAGTCATTCAATTGGGAAAATTGAGTATTGCTGGAAAGCTCTTGGAAAGCACAACCCCTTCGTACCCCTCGGTTATAACATCAATGAAATTTATTTTCAATCAAAATTTAGTCTTTGGGTATTATTGCCGACAAAAAATAAGATGTCTAGGCTTTGGTTAGGGACATGGTCGTTGTTTGAGTGTACCCTCCTCTACTTTCTTTGGACATGCATTTACTCAAAGTAGAGCTGTTAAATGGGTAGGTCGGGTCGGGTTTGGGTTGGGTTATTAATTGTCCGACCCAAATTGACCCATTAACTTATTTATGACCCATTTATGCCTAATATAAATTTTTCGATCCATACCCCCTTCTCCCCTCTCTCTCTCTCTCTCTCTCTCTCTCTCTCTCTCTCTCTCTCATATCAGTGGCTTCCTCCTCTTCTTTGCAACCCCTCCTTTGCTGCCTCCTTGCGGCGGCCCTCCTCCTCCTCCTCCTCTTGTCCCCCACCATCAATGCCGTCGGTTGCTCCTCCCAGAAGCTCACCAACAGCGCCCTCTCTCTCTCTCTCTCTCTCTCTCTCTCTCTCTCTCTCTCTCTCTCTCTCTCTCTCTCTCTCTCTCTCTCTCTCATATTAGTGGCTTCCTCCTCTTCTTCGCAACCCCTCCTTTGCCGCCTCCTTGCGGCGGCCCTCCTCCTCCTCCTCCTCTTGTCCCCCGCCATCGATGCCGTCGGTTGCTCCTCCCAGAAGCTCACCAACAGCGCCCTTTACTCCACTAGCCTCGACCTCACCACCCTCTTCGCCTCCCTCCACTTCTCCTATGACCTTGCCAACTCCTCCGCCGCTGTCGCCTTCGATGCCGCCCCACCCAAGGGCAAGGACAGCTGGGTCTCCTGGGCCCTCAACCCCATTGCCATCGGCATGTTCGGCGCCCAGGTCCTCATGGCCTTCCGTGACGCCGACGTCATGACCATGAAGACCTACAACATCACGTCCACTACAGTCAAGGAGTTGCCAATCTCATTCAAGGCGTGGGACCGGACCACTGAGTACAACTCGGCCAATGGCATGATGGGATCTACTCGATGATCAAGGTGCCCGTTAGCTACCCGACGAAGCTGAACTAGGTGTGGTAGGTGGGGTTGAGCGTGATGAACAGCGCGCCGGCCTCTCACGCGATGATAGGTGGCGACAAGGCGACGAGGTGATGATAGGCGGTGGCAACTAGTGAAGGGCGATGGAGGCAGCAAATCAGATAGACTAGATTGTGGATTCATTTTTAATGGGTTCATTTTTAATGGGTTGGTAAATGAGTTTTAAATGGGTACAGAGTAGACCCATTTAAGACCTATATATTTTAGTCCATTTATTTTTAAAACCCATCATGGGTGTTTTGGGAAATAAGACGTACCCATTAACGACCCATTTAAGCAAATATGGGTCCATAAATAGGTCGTGTACCCATTTTAACACCTCTAACTCAAATGAGTGATTAGAGTGAAAAGAGTGCAATGGGTCATGTTTTACCAGGATTCGTCGACAGCTTGCTCCGCAAGCCGGAAGGCCATCTTCCAACGCTTCCTAGGAAACTCATAGAGGAATATATTGTGTAACGCAATCTTCTTCTCCCGCACAACTTCGACTATACTACGAGGTATCAAAGATATCTCCTCCAATATTCAAAAGATGAGCTTAGATATTACTAATTTGCTACTTTGGTGATTGTTGTTTACTTGTTTAGCTCTACCATTTCGGGATGCTCAGCAGAATTATACTCAATATAGAGTATGCTTTTGATCGAGTACAAATAGTTTGACCTAGCACATATAATTCTCAACAGAATTGTACTCACTGAGAAATATGTATCGCGCATTTGTGAATGAACGGATCCCAAAAGTGCTTTTCATTAAGCACATATGAGTGGTGATGTTTGATTCAGCTCACATCCTAGAAATGTTTCCTTAGGAATCTATTTTTAAGCTGATTTCACTCCAGAGAGACCCCAATTCTGACGGGATATGTTTTCTTCCATTCCCGATCAAGGATAATACACTTGAAAAAAACTTCAAAATAAATGTTTTTATAATTATGCACACGGTAGAAGTTCACCATTACTGGGAGGAAAATAGCAATTTTTACACGAAAACTTGCCAGCAAAGGAGCAAAAACAGAAGGAGATAAATGGCCCATCACATTCTTGATCGTCTTCTTGTCTTGTCATATCACAAATAATAATAATAATAATAATAATAATAATAATAATAATAATAATAATAATAATAATAATATTATTATTATTATTATTATTATTATTTTTTGATAACCTAGGGAACCTCGTAAGTTGACAGCCGATGAGCAAACCATGGAGGAGCGACTGCAAAACCCACTAGTATAGTACTTCAGGTAAGAATCCCTAACAATGCTTGTGGGATTCGAACTCCTCCCCTTTGTGAGGAAGAGAGAGCCTAAGCCAGCTACGTCGCTGCCGGCGGTGGTCATATCACAATTATTATTATTTTTGTTTTTATTTTTTTTGTGCTGGAGGAACCGGCTTGCAGCCGACAGTCGCGCTATAAACCCCAGGTGACATTTAAACAGGAGGATCCACCATCCCTAAATCACACTTAATACACCTAGCGCCTCCCCTGGGTTTTAAACAGGAGGATCCACCACCCCTTATCCAGCGGAGCCACCGTGGCCGGTGGTATCATATCACAATTATTCATCCATCTTGATGCGGGTGCTTCCAACGTAGCTCCATTGACCAACTCAGAACCATCGATGCTTATCCAAGCCAATAAAGAAGTTGGGCATTATGTTCTTCGATGGATCATTTTGAATGAATAATGTTAATTACTTATCGGTACTTTGTGGTATATCGATAGGTATCAATGGGAGGCCATTTTAGATGTCTTGTATGCCCAATTGATGAGGTTTCAAGAGGATTATTTTCTGGTCAAGGGAGGAGCTCGAATTCTGGGAAGGCTAAAGGTTTACAACTGCGGTTCAAGAATATGGAAAGCCAAAGGTTCGCGATTGCGGTTCAAGAATATGGAAAGCCAAAGGTTCAAGAACACGGAAAGCTAACGGTTCGAGAATGTGGAAGGCCGACGATTAAAGGCATTTAGTTCCCGTGTTAATAATGGCTTTTTATTAAGTTCCTAGGTGTTTTTATTTTATGTAGCTGAAGAGTGGAACGTTTAAGTTCCTAGGTCATTAAAATTTGTTTTTAATATTTCCTAATGCTGAAATCCTCCTATAAATAGAGGAAACTATCCAATGTAAGGCATATACGAATTTTATGAATGAGAATGGTGAGATTTCCTCAACTTGAGTGAACTCCTTTGGAGAGTGGATAACTCCTTTCGGTTTCTTTATCCTTGGAGCGTAGATCACTCCTTGGTGGTGAGCCAAGAAGCCCTTTATCCTTGGCTGGTGGAATCTTTAGGCCTTGGTGGTGAGCTTCTCCTATCCCGAAGTGCTTTATCCTTGGCTGGTTGAAGCTTTAGGCCTTGGTAGTGAGCTTCGTAGATCTCGATCCTCATCCTCGGTTGGTGGTGTGGCCTTTATACCTTAGGAGGAGATCGTTCTATCTTTTCTTATTCCTCTTTGTTTCTTTACCGTATACACTACTCCATACACTTAACCACAAAAACCCCCTCAAAAAAATCTCCGTTCTTGAATCACTCACCCCATCACGCATCACCTCTATAAAACTACAATTAAACCAGATAAATTCAATTCTAACTAGACTCACCTCCTCATGCATTTATGACCGTGCTTGATAGTTATTCTCAATAATTACTCAAAGTCGCCAGCAACAAAAGAAAAAAAATTAAGGCTTGAGTACCACTCCACATTCTCCATTTCGGCTAACAAACAAGGCTTGATGTTTCATAGTTCATGAGATAGCTAGTATAAGCACCTAGAGGGGGGGTGAATAGGTGCACAAACAATTTCTCGTGATATGGAAGCGATTCTAAGCAAACGATAGAAAGGAAAATACGATCAAAGTAAAGTAAAGGATAGGGAAGAGAGAAATGAACACAAGATTTATAGTGGTTCGGCTTATTCCAAGCCTACGTTCACTCTTCCGCACTGACAGCCCACCGGCTGGATTTCACTATAAACAAAAGAGAAGTTACAGCATAGTTTTTCCTTGATTCCACAGTGTAGATGTTCTACCACACTTCCTCAAGGTTTCTCACGAATATGGACTCTCTTTTGTTTACACGATTTTGCTCAACAAATGAATTGACTAAGAACAATGAGCTTCAGACTTTGGAATTCTTCTATTGTGCACACTCTCGAACAACTGGAACGACTTCTTTATATACTCCTTCATGCCATCATACCCGTTGGCACTTACCAAAGGAATTCCTCCAATCTACCCGTTGGACGGAATCAATTAGGAAGATCATTCGAGCTATTAAAGGAACATGTCGATAGCCCATCAATCATGTTCGCCCATACAATCAGGATCTCGGTTTCCATAAGTAGAACCTTCCAAGTATACTTTGCCAATCATCGGATCCTTAATCTTCAAATCAATTATGATCAAATAAAGGATTCCGTTATATCATGTCCAGCCAAGAGATCTTCTCCAATCAATAAGGCCACATCCTTAATGAAACAACCAGTTCTGGATAGCCTTTCTTCAACGGATTAGAAATTGTCAATGAAGATAAACTTTGAGTCTTGAGTCTAGCTGTCCGGAGGTCTTCATGCTTTAAATAGCAGAGTCTGCAAGCCTTCAAACTAGACTGATGGAAACGTTTTGTCAATCTTCAAAACACTTCAAGAGGATTTCTCCAATAGTTCAAACAATAGATATCGTCGGACAAGTTTGATGAAATGAATGTAAATAAACTCAGTTTGCTTTCACCTATTTCAATATGAAATCAAATCAGATCTTCAAGAAGAAACATCTAAACTCGCGGATGTCATTTTAGGCTCTTCACTTTAACCATTGATACTTGAGCTGGTTCTCCGATTTATTCACTGAGTCTCTTCACTAGATGCATCAACCTCGTTCTCGCTACTTGGCTTCATGTATTTCTCCCATTCTTGGCTTTCTATAAAGACGATTAAATGAATAAGTTGATATGAGGAGCTCATGTTTGTAATTAAGCTTTAAGATTGGCTTTAAAAGGAAAAACCTGGTGCCACCCATCTGCACTTGCGGATGTTATTGAGGTTGTTGTATGATTCCTCTAAAAAACATTCAACAACGATTTTCTGTGCACTAGAGATCTTCAATGACTTGGATGGAGGAATCTTTTTTCCTTTCTTACTGGAAGATATCTTTCTCTTCTATGAACCTTTCATTGTAGAAGCAAAACCTTGCTCCTAAATTGTCATCAAAATGAAGTCACACCCCAAGCGTGAAGTGAAAATAACTTATTTAAGGTTTTTATAACTCATCTGTGGAGAACTACCCCCAGGTGTCTCTTTTTATAATCAAGTCCTCCATTATAAAGTTGACAACCTCGACAATTGAGCGAAACATCCTCGTTGATTGTCCATGACAATAAGTCTGCAAAGATAATAGATTTCGGTTATCTTAATTGCCATATGAATATTTCCAATAGTCACGTGCAAAGGTATTACTCATCATAGGTTGTGAAAAATGTCAGTATACAGAATAATAAAACAAGCGATAATGTAAAACTAACTTTTTTATTATACTTTTGCTAATGTACACGACTTGATAAATCCATTTTATCCGCTTGCAATGTTTACAAGAATGGAATCAATGGAATCTACATTACTTCTTTTCAATAGTCGATTCATTAAGGAAAGGACTGACGATGAAGTTTTTTTAATTTCACAATTACCATGTCTAATTTTCCATTTGCTCGTTGTCTGCATGCAATGTGCCACCCTTGAAGCCTCTTTTCAAATGAAGATTGTTGTTGGACATTCTGCAATTGAAAAATAATAATCACATCATAAAAATGGAAATAATTTGACAGTTAGATATTCAAATTGAGGTACTTATATGCATCTAATGCAAAAACATAAAGAAGAAATTCAAGAAGCTACCTTGTCTAAGTCTGTGCCAATTAGACAATCCAGAGGGAGTAAGAAAGACACTATCTCTTCCCCTACAAGTGTGGTTTTTGGCCCTGGTTTTGACTTCCACTGGTGTAGATGGATTTGTCTGTGCTTGATCATTTGTTATTTATGGTGAGCATTGGTTAGAAATTCTTACTAACAAAAAGTGTGCATTGATATGAATAAAAGATGAAATGTTAACTATCGATCACCATACACTTTAACTCAAGAAATGCTTGTTCAAATCTTTGAGAATGCATTTGTGAAAAGTATACAAACGAATCATTGAAATAATGTTACCTTAATGGCCGAGATATTTGACCTATCATTACTTGGAGGTAATCCATATGATATTGAATTCGAGTCAAGCACTTGATCTGAACTACTTTTTCTCAATTGAGAGACAACTTCCTGCAATTATAAATTATCAATGCTTGTGTATCTTATCGTTAAAGCATGGATTGTGTCAAAGTCAAAGAATTGGGAATACACTTGTTCTGTTTATACATAATAATTGTAGCTGTACTTTTTACAAATATAATTTAGGTGTGTACTTCATAACTACATCAAGATTGCCAAATATGCTTCAAGAATCAAGATGGAGAAATTTTGAGTGCCTCCCAATCTATTTTGTGGATCAGTCATCTCATGTGTTCTATCAATCTTTTCATGAAATATTGGTATTTGGAAACAAAGTGTTGAACCTCATAAAAATGAATTGGAAAAAACCATACTCTATATTGTAAATTTGCATTTACAACATGGTCTGTCTCATGAAATTTACACTACAATTACATCGACTACTTGTATCCAAATATACTTAACAAAAGGTTAATTTGCATTACATTGTATCATTATTAGTGATGCAAACCATACTATGTAATGGTAAAATTGAGTTTATGTCATGGATCGCCTCACAAAGTTTCGAAGGAAAATATCAAACTCAAACTGACTATAATAGAAAGTTAACTTACATTGACAAGTGCCCTAAGTGATGTATACAATAGATCACGCTGTCCTTGATTACGAATGTATCGCTTATTTGAACCACAGGGTCCATTCAATCCCGTTGAAACATGAGAGTTGTCTGGACTAGAGAATAACCTATTGACCTACAAAGATGAGAGAGATAGAGATGGACAAGGCATGAGTAAAGAAAATAAATAAGCATATACGATTATACTCATCATCAAATGCTGCGAACCAGTTCAAAATGGGAAAACATATATGCCGTGAAACAGGATCTTCAACTATATTCATTATATTAAAGAAATGAAACATTTGGGAAACTACTATCAAGATGTTAAGCAAGTCGTGCTTGAGAAGATCAATAGTAAAATTAGAACAATTAATCCAACCACATTCGATGAGTTTAAGAACCCGTTCCTCCTATCAAGGAATCAAACTCACGGGATGCAATAAAAACGATAAAGGACTAGAAGAGTAGAAAAACATAGTGCCATATTCTGAAAGAAAAAGACTAACAAATCATTTCATGTGGAGAGCATGATTTTGTCCAAAATGATTCCAGGTAACAGCTAGGTTTTGAGAGGAAGAACATTGACTTATTAGCAAAACAAAGAACTATAACATCTAGACGTAGTATAAAGCAAAATAGTTCAGAGAGAGAGAGAGAGAGAGAGAGAGAGAGAGAGAGTACCTAGAACTCATCCCTGAAATGACAATGGTAGAATAAAATGAAGAGAAACAGCATCTCCAGAATAACAGACAAAAAAAGGGAAAATATTTGAAAAGAGCCATAGTTTCTAAACATCTAATTTTAACAAACGAATTTGGCAGCTTATGTAATATTCAAAAGAAAGGTGGAAACTCATTTCGCTTTACATGTAAAGGACTTTCGGCTTCTACTTTTGTTCGATTTGGAAAATTTGTTCATTCTTTGAATAGTTATAAAAGAGCTACTCATTATTCTCCGATGTCGAATGATGGTCGACTTTCTTTATCATTGAACTTAAAGAACGTGCAAATTCTCACTCAATTCATCGGTCCTATTATGAACATTTATCGATGATCAACTTATGGTATAAGAGTTTAGATCCAAAAAAAAAAAAAGAAAAAAACTTATGGTATAAGAGTGAAGTCTGCATAGTAAGAATACCAATTAAAAGAAATGAGCATAATAGCATTAACGGTCTGATTACTTACAACAATTAATAATGATTTTGCCATTTCAAACAATTGCCATTAGTTTTATTGTCTAGCGGATAACGATTCCTACATCGATCTATGAAAAAAGCAATACATCCAAATTCTCAATCCTAGAAATGTATTATCTATTCTTCCATTGCATATTAGATAAATCTGTTGGCAATTTCAATTTTGCCATCCTCAAAAATCATATTCTTGTACCCACCCATATGTAATATGTATATCCATAAAGTAGATCTAGGCGAAGAAAAGTTATAAACATATATATTCATACAAATGATTATGTAATTCATTCCTTGTCCACAAAAAAATTAAGAATATTTCAGACATTTCATCCATGGTCAAATTCAACCAACGTCTATTCGTTGGTTTCTTTAAGTGTATAATTAATTAGATCTATACACACTGAGACAAGACAAAAATATTTAAACATGATAGATGTTCCAATCTATATAAGCTGTGTTGAATCAATTTGCAGATATAGATGATAGATCATTTGTGGCAACCCAATGCTTAACCTCAGCATAAACCAAACAAGAACCCTAGAAAGAATTAGGGATAAGTGCTATAAAAGTCCTAAAACTTGTCACGAAAATGCAATTGAGTCCTAAAACTTGCAAAAAGTGCAATCAAGTCTGAAAACTTGTCAAATTGTTTCAATCGAGTCCTAAAGTTAACACCGTTAACTTTTTTAACGGAAAATGCTGACATGGCATTTAAAATTATTTTTATTTTACATGTGGCTTTTTAATTTTGTTTTATTTTAAATTAGATTTAAATTTTTTAAAAGAAAATTTAAAATTTATTTAAAAAAAAGAATAATTAAAAAAAAAAACGCCCATCATCGGACGGGTCGGCGACCCTCGCCAAGCTTGGGTGAGGGTGCCCAGATCTGGGCATGTTGGCCCTCGTGGGGGGCCAGCGGCTCTTGTTGGCCTTCACGGGGGGCCGGCAACCGTCGCCCGCCCTAGGGGACGCCTTGTCAGCCCTCGCTCAGTGCTGGCGAGGCTTGCCAGATCTCGGCGAGGGCCGATGAGGCTAGGGTGGGCGATAGTCGCCGGCCCCCCATGAGGGCCGGCAACGCCTCACACAGGGTAGGTGACGGCCGCCGGCCCTCTCGCCCAGGGCGGGTGACGACCGCCAGCCCTCGCGGGAGGGCTGACATGCCCAGATTTGGGCACCCTTGCCCAAGCTTAGCGAGGGTCGCTAGGCCTTGCCTGGGGCTGGGCGAGGGCTGGCCACCCGTCGCCGGCTCCTCTGGTGATGGGCAGCGGCGACGACAAGGGAGGAGCTACCTTTTTTTTTAAAACAATTTTTAAAAATAAAATCTAGCTTTTCTTTTTTTAGTTTTTAAATCTATTTTAAAAAAAAATTGAATGAAAAATAATTAAAAAAGCCATGTGGAAAATGAAAAATTATTTAAAATTCTACGTCTGTGCCATGACAGCATTTTTCATTAAAAAAGTCAAAGGTGTTAACTTTAGGACTCAATTGAAACAATTTGACAAGTTTTAGAACTCGATTGCACTTTTTGCAAGTTTTAAGACTCAATTGCATTTTCGTGACAAATTTTAAGACTTCTATAACACTTATCTCAAAGAATTATAATTCTTATCTTCCACCATACATCGCTTTAGATTTTCTTATTGTAAATGAAATGCTATAGAAATCCATTTTTTGTAGTTGAAGCACAAAATTTATAGCCGATAACCTAGCAGGAGGGTTGATTGAGACTTACCTTGCTCATTGTTGATGGACAAGCACCTGTTGACGGAGATGACAACACCGGTTGAGAAGATATGTCCCGCAATTTCTCTTTCGGAGAGGGAGGAGGAGTCTACATCTTAAGGTTTGCCATTTCAAAGATCGCTTTAAGAGCTAACGCTAACAAACCAAAGATGTGTGGTACGCCAATTAAAAGAGAGATGATGATATATAAAGAGAAGAAAATGGTGGATTTTTAAAAAAACACGGTGAAATAATGCCAAACAATTTTGCCCATTTATTACCTTGCACCATTCATTTACATCATTGAAGGTCTTGTCAATTTTAATAACCTGAGTTGGTAACCAAAAGAGCTAATTATCCTTCTATATTTTCGTAAAAGCTAACATAAATCTAACACTACCAAAATAGATTCTTTTCCATAAATGTAAAAAACCCAAAAAGTCTTTGAGCACATAAATTTTAGGTATATTGATTATTACAAAGCAATGTTGAAATGAGTTGGGGCAAGTGAAATTTGGAAATACAAATAAATGCACTTTTGTGCCTTTTTTTTTTCCTTTAACTATTGATAAGGAAGTTAACCAAATTCAATTCGGCTGTGGTTGAAAGCAATGTGTATCCACAATCTATTTAGCGAAGAAAATAAAGAAAATTAATGTAAATGTAAGTTGTATGCTTACTATGCCTTAGTTTTTTGTAGTCCATTGTAACAAAGCTAGAATATAAAAAGTTGACATTTGCTAAATATCATTTCAATATTGAGCGATGAACTTGTGATGCAGCAATGATGCAAAGGCACTATTAATTAATTTACACAATATACAATTATCTGAGTAGTAGAGAATTGTGCTTTTATAGCAAAAAAGGAAAATAATTTATTCAATGAAATTTATGGAATACAAGCTAGTACCAATAACATTTAGGTGACAATTAACATATATGCCAAATAGGATGATGTGTGATTAGAAATAGTATAAGGAGGATAATAATGAAGAGGCTGACAATTTGATAGATGTATGTGTTCAAATGTAAGGAGGTTATAGGAGATGAATTGATCCTCATCCCTTATGTAAATCCAATCCAAAAATTAAATTCTCATTGCACTATAGCATTGAATGCCAGATTATGAGTATTTTGACTTCCATGAATGCATTTTGCACCTTTTGAGGCATCATTCATTACAATCTTATTACATTAACCATATTGAACGATCAATTTAGCCTGATTATTTCATTCACTTAGCCAAGACATCTTATTATAAAATGCAAAATAGCTCCTTTTTCAATGCAAGATAAGGAACATTCCTTTTCTTCTACAAAGTCAGCCATATGAATTTCTTGAAAAGCTAAACAATAGGTATTCTGTTAATATCTACCTCGGAGGAACGTCTAGCACACGATATGTAAATCCTTTAGTCAAATTAATCACCACGAATGCATGGCAATTGGATGATATGTTTAGCCCCTAGAGTTACTTTAAGTAGGTGATTCTATGATTTAAATGTGGGATTTGTGATATCAAAATCAAGAGTTTAACAATTCAGCCACTCTTTGGGGAATGAATAAATAATCTTTAACATGTTACATAAGAATCTTACTCATCTAGTTAGATATTTATAAAATCAAATGGCCACTGTGCCATATCACACTGCTATAATTAGTTTGATGGGCCTATTAAGTTGGGGTTCCCACTTATACCCTTGCAGGACATAAATGTATACATTTTTTGTGATTCAATTCGAAACCCCGCTCGCATAAAATCTATTGTTGTCGATTGACTAGTTGATGGCATTTTCTCTTACGATGAAATCTTTGCAAGAGGCTATATCCTTATAAATAGGGATTCCAGGAAAGCACGGTTGCCTCGCTTTAGTCATGAGAGATAGCCTCACTGAAAGATCGAATTTATTCACGTGCTAACCACTTTATTGTTTACATTTTTAGGGACTTTTCACAATGGCAGCTCCTCGTATATCTTTGTTCTGTACATGATCTAGGATTACACGTGTGACACCCTTGATCTAATCCTAACTTTTAGAGCGGGATTCCAATGGTGGAAAATCTTCAAAGTGAGATTACCATAAGGATCGATAGACCAACAAAGATGCTAAAAAGACCACTTTGAGGTAAAAACTCGATTTTTCTTCGGTGGGACGTAAAAATTTGGAAAGGTGAAAATGGGCTACAAATGATGACTCACATGGCCCACGAGAAGGCCCAATGGGCTCACACCCAAGGTGGGCGGCCCAATGGGCCTCACACCCAAGGAGGGCTGGCCCATTGGCCCATGGGCCACCCAAGCACTTTTTGGTCTTTTTAAGTCTTTCATTAATGACCCCAATGTACACAAACAGTACCCATAATTAGTGTAATTAGTGTTTTGCCCTTATGCCTAATAAAACAAAAACCATGTGCATAAAGTGAAGAAATGGGCACCCAATGAAGAGAGGAGAGAGAAGATGATGTCATGCCTAGCCTACCCTATCTGACTTAGCCTACCTATCTTTTTTGTTTTCTAGCTTATGCATGATGGGTTCATTAAATGGCATTTGGTGGAACTTGAAAAAGAAGTAAAGCAAGAAGCAATCCAAGCCTTTGATCTTAAATGGGACATGACAAGATGCAATTTTGGCCATCCAATAATCCAAGCATGAGCTGCCCTCTCTCTCTCTCTCTCTCTCTCTCTCCCCTTACCCAAGTTTGGCCCCCCTATCTTTTTTTCTCATTTTTCCACTTAGCTCTCATTCTCTCCTTCTCACTCTCTTCTTGTGTTGGCCAAACCACCACCCCTTTATTTCCATCTCTTTTGCAAGCCATTTCCCCTCACTTCCTCTCTAGATCTCACTGGCCACCTTCCATCACCCATTGTCCAATGTTGAGCAGTCGTTCTGCACCACCATTCTCATCGCCATGCTAAATCTTGGAGCCACAGAGGAAGCTGTCCAACCCCTCACCACAGCCTCCTTTCTTGCTCCTTACTCACGGTTTGGACATCGCAAGCCCAAGGGAGGCCGTCTGCCTCCTTGCCGCTACCATATCTCCTCCAGAACGTTGCCATCGCCCCTTACCATGGGCTGTTGAGATGTGACCAACCATCGTCAAGCACCACAACTGTTGTCCAGCCTTTGCCACTTTGGCCGTCACTTGTTGAGTCTAGAACTGGGAGTGAGTGGCTTTTTAGCCCTTGTTTAGGGTTGTTGTTACACTTAGGACTTAGGTTAGTGTTAAACTAAAGTTAAATGATGTTTTGGCTATATGATAAGTAGTTATAAGCGATAAGTTATCATAAATATTTGACAGGTTATCATGATAGTTTATCTAAATATCCGATAGGTTATTGCCGTAAGTTATTATAATATTTGATAGGCTATCATGATACATTGCTAATTACTCAATAAGCTATCATTACATAACGTGTTAATATGTGATATGTTATATTAATATGTTATGTAATGTGTGATATGTTGTAGTAATACATGATGTGTTAATAGGTAATGTGATATAATAGTGTGAAACGATAATATATATAATGTTATAATGACATGTTATGTATCTTATTCTGTGGCAATAAGTGTTTTCTATAATATGAGTTCAAATGAATTAGTGCATTGTTGGTTGCTAAATTTAAAGATAGTGCATGCTTATGTGACACTTCGAATGGAAAATGATAAGTGTTTGTGGCATTCAAGGATGGTAGCTAATTCTTGTGCATGTATGGTTATGTGAAAAGATAACATATTAAAATGTTTAAGTGATGCATTGGTGTGATATGGTATGAGATGCAAGTATGACTTGATAGCATGTGGCAATTGTTATTGCATATTACATGGGCATTACACACTCCTGCATTGATTAATAAGAAAAATATGAAATGAGTTTAAGTGATAGTATCCCCGTGTGATTACTTAAATAACTTGATGCATATGATTATGCAATATGATGGAACCATCCTAATGTGTATGATTATGCGGGACGATGCTCAATTAAGTTCAAATGCCCCGACATCAATGGGATGCCGTTTGTGGATGGATTCGAAATGAAACTCCTCATTTGGAATGCCGTCTCAAGGTGTATGCATACGCAAGACAATGCCGTGCCCAATAAGACGGGATGATACCTGGTGATGCTAGAAGACCGCCAACCTTTGGGTTGGCTGTGGCCGTAAGTGGTCGTAATAATCTCGAAATATATGTGTGGACTGTGCATGGAAATGATATTTGCTTATATCTGGATTATTAGTTGGCATTTATGCATGATTATAAGATATTGCACGTTCTTATACTTGCCTCATAAATATGTGATTAGTCATGAGATTTGCTTATGTGCTCATGTTATGATAACAGTAACGAAGTTAGATAACCATTCATGTTAATAGTTAAGGCAAAGTAAGAGCTTTGCTATTGATCTACCATCGATAGTAAACTTGCCCATTTAGGCCGATTCTGAAGTGAATTACCTCCCTACGCGAGGATTAGGAAGTTTACTCATTGAGATTTATTTTATTATTATTTGTTGAAATGTTTTTAGGCCCTATGAATTCTGAACCTTACTGCCACATCAGGTTCAAGGTCCCTATTGAGCAAACTTAAGAGTTTATTGAATTTCTGATTGGGGAGACCAATGCATGCTATGAGCGATATGTAACCATGGTTTGGATAGATGAGGGGCTCTAGAATTTAATGACCCACCATTTCTCGACTTGGTATTTTTGGGTTGGGGATGATCTTTATAGCCTTGCAATTTTGATGGATCTTTGGGTGTAGGACTTGGAAATACTAGCCGAGACAACATGGATCTAGACGTTCCCAACAGGGCAATGTCTGATCCTGAGATCGACCCCAACATGATTGTCAAGCCGAAGCCTTATATTATGAAGCCCATAAGAAGCTAGGTGGTAATGGAGATATAACACTTTTTGAAGTCAATCTCATAGTACTAGAGATACTAGGCTTACCTCGGGAACCTTTTGGAGCTGGTTGTAGCTGTGCTTTTGGGTTAATTTGATGTGGCATAGTAAGTGATGTTTAAGCTTGTGTGTTTAAGTTATGTGTAAAATTGTTGTATGGTGTAATGGCATTATATATGCATATGTATACATAAGTGTGGTCTAAACTATCCATGTTTGTTAGTTGAGTGATCTATTTATGCTTCCGCTTGTGTATTAGATTAATAATATTGTGATGGGTTGGCGATACCTCCTAGAATGTCGCAATTAAACGGCTTAAGTGAACGAGGGGTGTCGCGTAGTTGAGAGTCAATTTGTGATAGCACAAATGGTCTTCACTGAGCTGAATAACTTTATAGTAGCTCTCCAAGTCAAATGAACTACTTCCATGACATGATGGCGCAACTCCTCCAGCGCTTTACTCAGAACAACCAGCCTCTACCTCCTTAACCTTAGGTTGAAGAGGAAACCCTAGAACAACCCCTCGACGATGAGATTATCATGAACAATGACTCCTCCACTACTACAGGCACCCATCTAGAGAAAACAATGAGAAGATAAAAGATGCATTGCCAAAATAGTGGAGAAACTTAGCCTGCTACAAGGCTTGACAAACAACTGATAAAGGATCTTTATCGCTTCTCCAAACTTAAAATTCCAGTCATATATAAGTTGTCAGACTCAAGGAGTATGACG
The DNA here is from genome assembly GCA_019915185.1 of Eucalyptus camaldulensis. NCBI lineage: Eukaryota > Viridiplantae > Streptophyta > Magnoliopsida > Myrtales > Myrtaceae > Eucalyptus > Eucalyptus camaldulensis. The sequence continues at coordinate 22,414,345 of JAHSVA010000005.1, forward strand.
GCTCTCAGAGCCTTAAGATCCACCTTAGGTACCATCTAATAATGATGGCACATTGTGCTGACAACGTGCCACTCATGATTCAATCCTTCTAAAAAAGTTTGACATGACCAGCTCTATAATAGTTCATGATGGTTGGAGCAGACAAAATGGATGTAGGAATAACTGTGGGATGCTTTTATCTAAAAGTACAAGTTTAATATGGACATCACTCCTACTTGTGATAGCCTTGCTTGTACTTGAAAGAAAATGGGAGAATCATTCAAAACCTATGCCCAGAGGTGGTGCATCTTGGTTGCACAAGTCCATCTACTATTGATCATAACGAAATGATGGAACTCTTCATGAAACTTTTTCATTCAAATATTTCTCCAAGATAATTGGATCCAGCTCTAACATTTTCCCTAAACTTAGTGATAGTGTGAGTATGCATATAGAACACAATCTATGGAAAAAGTTGACGGAGCATAGTAGATGAAGCAAGAGGTTCGCCCCAAGGAATGATATAAAGAACTAGCTACAAAAGTGAATGCGACATTCATACAACCCTCTTAAATCCCTCCTAGTCCAATCTAGAAGGCTCTTCTCTAACAAAACAAGGACTTGCAAAAGTATAGATAGTTGAGGAGGACAAAACCTCAACAGTTTGGACCTCTTTGAATGCCACTCTCTCAATTGTTGTCCAAACCCCAAGTGCTTTGGAAATTTTGATTCGAAGCAAACATGTGACTACCATGTTGGAGAAAACTCCTATTATGTTTTGAAGTTGACAAAAATTTTCTAAGTTTTATTCTCATTTTCATTTTGAGGGACACGAGGCTTCTGTGAAATTCTTTCAAAATCTATCTTACATCAGAAGTCTGCCCCACTCTGACGAAGACCCAGATTGAACACAAGTGAAAAACAAAGATATAATCAGACTTAGGATTATTTTTCTTCCTTCAAGGCTTCAATACAAATAGGATTCATATATGGCTTTCTAGTTGGAAATATCACTCACCCTTTCGGTTATCCTTATTGAAATCAATCATGGAACGGAAAAATCATTTTTGGAAGGCAAGTTTATTTGGAAAGAATCTACTTATGAAAACTAAGATTCTGATTGTATGGGCGATCAGGATCATTGGGCTTTCATCTCAATCTTTAAACGGCTTGAGATCTCCTTAATTGATTCTATCCAACGGGTTTATTGGAAGAATTTCTCTGGAAAGTGCCAATGGTCAAAAAGGCATAGATGAGTATTTAAGGAGGTTTTTAAAGTCATTTGATAGAGAACGTGAAAGAAGAATTCCAAAGTTTGAAGCTTTCGAATCACTTGTTCTTCATCATATAGTGCTTAAACTTGTATTCGAAAGAGAGAGAAACACTAAAGAGTGACTTTGTGAGAGCAGTAGAAACTCTTTACTGAGAAGTCAAGATTATAAGGCCGTAATTCTTTTTTGATTCATGGTCAAAATCAGCCAGAAAGCTGTCAGTATGGAAGAGTAGACGTAGGCTTAATTTAAGCCAAACCACTATAAATCTTGTGTTTATTTTCACTTCCCTAAACTCCTTTACTTTATTTGTTGTGATATCTTTCCGTGTTTCGAAATACCTGTTAAAGTCTAAATATTTTTTCAAAGTCTGTTGTTCATTAGACTCGGTTTAAAAGTAAAGTAATTTTACTGCATTTCGCAAAATTTGTTTTCACACCTATTCACCCCCCTCTATGTGTTTATACTAGCTCTTTCATACCACATGGGTGAGAGATGACACTTTAAAGACAACAGTTACATCTTGAAGGATAGATCCATAATTTTCTAGATATAAGTGCATTTTTATACCAAAATGCACAACATAATGTTTAGCAATGATAGGAATCTGGTTGGATGCTATGTGTAGACTAGAAGGGAGTCATTTCAATCACAACTCTGATGATCATTAACCTTTTGAAGCACTATAGGAATTGGAGAAAGTGATAATAGACCAATAATCATAGAATTGCCACCGCAGAGGGATGAATATGCACCAATTCCGATTATCGATGTTTCAATCTTACCCATAATAGACGATGAAGCTGTCACTTGGTGCTATGACATGAGGAGTGTAGATGCTATGACACAATATGGGATGTTACTATGCCCCCATCGAAATTGAGGTTAAGAAGGTTGTAAGCGAGCATAACATAGTGGAACAACTCGAAAGATGCCATCATAGATATTGCTTTTCAATTTGCTTTGATAAGCTAATAAGCACTAGAGCGCCCTATTAATGATTCTCAATGAGGTATAGTCCCACAAACCATTGAAAAAGGAAAAGAGGAGGAATTTGGTGGGTCGCTTCTTTTAAAAGACCATTTTTAATTCTCGGACGAGAATTTCCACTGGATGGCAAAGGGCATGTCAAAGGTCTACACATCTCTATGAAGTGCTGAAATATGATTGTGGCATGGGTTCTTATCAACAATATTTCAACATTGAACATATGTCCCTTGGCTACTCTCTCATGCCTTGGGGTGGATTTAGGTAAGATTCTATTGACACAAAAAATAATCTGCTTGACACGCGAGTGAGAACAAATATGTGAATAGCACGTGAATGTTGACAATCACATGCGTGGGTATCACTATAAGTTGTGTCAACTCATCGACAAGTATAGGGATCAACATATGTTGATTGACATTGGTAATTCATCAATGCCACGTGTTCAATTGTCAAATACGATGAAGAATAGTAGGTAGCTTCTAATATGAGCATTAGCAATGAATATTTATTAAAGAGATCTTAAAAAGCTGTTTTGAAGTTTAAAATCATTGAAACAATTGACACTAACACATTTTTTGAGGAAACAGTTATCGCTTAAAAGCAAGATCGTGGGACTCTCATTATTACAAGAAACCACATCATATAACTGTTTATACACAGCAAAGGTAGCCGTTTGAGAATATGAAGGTTAGACTTGTGGAAGTGTAGAAATATGGAGGTAACCAATAAAAGTTACCTAAGGAATTATAATCTCTAGAAATCGTTAGAAGAAAATTACTATAAACCTTTATAGATACCGTAAATCATCTATCAGAACTCCCCTAGTCAAGTAAATTAGCTCTATCTTTATTTTCTTGCACTTTATTTTTCCTAGTTGTAGCTTTTAGATCCATGTTGTCGATTAAATTACAACATGTATCTTTATCCCGAGTGCTGCCTCATCGATTAAAAATCCAACATAGTATATTTATGTTCTCAAGATGTAACTTCAAGTAAATTCCGGTATCATTTATTTACACTCTATTACATTGTCAAGTCCGTTATTTTTAGGCCTTGTCATAAATCAAATTTCGACTCATTTTGGGATTGTACAATGCTGTTTGAATTAAAGAAGTTGATTCCTTTTTTGCCTTCGATACTTCTTATCTGGAATTGGCGTAGAACTCTAGTTTCCTTAAAAAAAAAAAAACCGAAGAATGACTTTTGATGAAAGATATTTATCTTTTTTCCACGCCTAATGGGACTAGGCTAGTGTTACTGATTTGAGGAAGTACAATAGCTCACCGCACAATCAATCAACTTGATATTGCTAATACCAGTGGAAATAACTTGCCATCACCGCTTATCATTGAGGGGGTAGGATGTGTTCAGTCATCAACGGCACCTCTAGTGTTAGACCAAGCACAAGGTGGAGATGTTGATGTTGCATGGTGTGAAATTTTATAGGACTACTACTAACTGTTCTAAAAGCTCAAGCTTTTAAATAAATATGTGGTTTATTATTTAAACATTATAACACTATGACACTCCCTCTTGCACTAGTATGGTCTTTTGACTAGTATTAGGGGTGTGCATGGTTCGGGCGGGCGGTTCCCTACCTAGAACTAGGAACCGCCCGCTAAGAACCGGTTCCGAAAAATGGAACCGGGATCCACCCGGGAATCAGACCGCCAGTTCAGTCCGGTTCTCAAGTGGATCCATGAAACTAATCTTGACACGAAACAATTTTGGTTTTTAATATAGAATGACTACATATTTAAGTACGTAGAGATGCAGACGGTGGGAGAAGTAAACGCAACGAATTTACAAATACGATTTGCACATGCAAAGTGCCGTGCCGAGTGATGTCTACATACTGAGAAGTAAACAATTTTTTTTTTTTGATGTTTCTTCAAAGTTTCCACCTCCTTCATGTTCTTGTGATGTCGATTCCACTATTGGCGTTATTGCATCATAGAATTTTTCTACTTCCATTGACATGTTAATGAATCACCTGAATCAAGCAACACACTGTCAACACTTAAACAATTCTCATGGAGCTAAATCATATTTTACTTACAATGAAAATAGATATAAAATCATATTTTTTTTTTCATATTTTGGACTAGACAACTTTTTGACAAATAACATTCACGCTGTCAAAATATTCATCGAGTAAGAGGACAATAAATCTTCCTGCTTACAAAGAAGCGAACAAAAGGACCTCCAAAGCTTGAACCTAGATATGGTAGGAGCAAAATAAATAAATAAATAAAGAATGCAAAAATGCTTTTTCCATGCCACAACATTTGTCTTCAAAGTAAAGAGCCAAATATTATTTTTCTTTCCAAAGAAGAGATTCCTTCTGTCTTATGAAAACCTAAATTCATGAAACAGCCACTTCCCATTTGCAATGTCAATACCTCAAGCTTCAAATGAAAATTTCCACCTCAAAGACAATAAGAAGAATGCAAGGACACCCCAAACAAAAATCAAATAGATGACAAATAAAGTCAAACATATTTCCCACCACAAGATGATTGGGCTATCAAACCAAGTGTTTGTCCTTGATCACACCAGCGAATTGACTCATAATAGAAATTGTATAAATTCTTTTGAACGGTACCTGTGAATTCCACTTAAATAATATCCAGGAATATAGCTGAAGCATGATTTTGCCACAATGAAATAAGTTCCTCCAACTATTGCCAAGAATATTATCTACAAACACGCAAATCACAACCACAAAGTCTGTTGCTATTAGAGGAACACTCCAAAAAAACAAAAGCTACTAGTCGCAAATTGCTGCTGCTAGAGACAAGATTTCCACAGAAATGCAAAAAGCAAAGTGTCACTACAATTTACTGGCGAGAACACTCTAAAATAAACAATACAGTCAATACCACATAAGTCACAACCCGACACTACCTACTAAAAGAATCCCATCTCAGACAGAAAAAAAAAACTGTAACATTCTGTATATAATCCATCCACCTTCACTGACATATACCAAAAGGGTAATCCTAGTTCCTTCACTTAAATGCAAATCATCATCAGCTAGGAGTTCGAATTCACTACAACAATACAGAAACCACACTCCATTTCGGGTAAACATCAAAGGTGAAAGCATGTGCAATTGCATAAAACTCAACATTGCAAGCAGAAGCCTAGACTTCAACCACCAGAAAAAAATTCTATTTCCCACTTCCGAATTCAAAGACACGCATGACCATAGGCGATAGAAGCTCCAAAATCAAGCATTTCGGAAACAAGCGTTTCCCTGCCTACGATTCCAACAAGAATCAAGAATTGCACATCATGGGTGGGGAGAAAAGAAAGAACTTTCGCAACAAGTGAGAACCTGCAAAATAGGGTTGAGGCGATCGCAGCAGAACTGCTCCACCTCCAGAATCGCATTCGTGTCTCTACTCTCACTCCAAACAGCACCCCGACACACCTCTTTCACCCAAAAAAAAAAAGTCCATTTTAGAATTCGATCCAGGACGCAAGATGGAACCAAGGAAATTAGGCTCCGCGAGAGAGAGAGAGAGAGAGAGAGAGAGAGAGAGAGAGAGAGAGAGAGAGAGAGAGAGAGAGAGAGAGAGAGAGTACAAGAAGTAGTCATAGGCACCGACGGTGAGGAAGTGGTCGTAGGCAGCAACGGAGGCATAGCGACCGGTTCAGGATATGCTAGTGTCAGTCGTCGTGGTTGTAGGGGCTGCAACTGTGGCACCCCTCGACGGCCCCCGAACCGTTAGGGTCGCCACAGTGCGCTTACCTTTTACTTTCACTAATAATATGTCACTTTGATACCATTAACACTTGCAGAGGGTCCATACAACTTGGGGGTTTACATTATTTAGATCGGTCCCTAGCACAATTCATATAACGTAAGTATATCCAACAACTCCCTTCCCTATATTCAAAAAACGATGCACACTAACTAAACATTTATAGGTAAAAGCCGAACACTTTTATTTACTTAAACCAGATGAACACCATTCATCGGTATATCAAAATGCTATGGTTTTCTATACATGGCTATACTTCAAAAGATGACCGACATCTCCTCCAACGGTCGTATACTTAAGGTTCACCGATTAGTGTCGGCGTCCAAAAGTTCATTCCTTTGCTATCCTCCTCCTCGCGGTCATATCTAACCACTTGATCCATTTATTGGTGGCAGTGGCAGCAGAGGAATCTTATATAGTCTGAAATGTTAATCCCCAAACGGGGTGAGTACAACCATTCAACAGTAAAGATTCATCAAACTACTAATTGCGTCAAACAAAACAATCAAGGCATCATAACAAAGCACATATCATTTATGCATTCAAGCATATCTTACCTTGCAGCCATGCATATGTCATCATACCATATGTGCATATATCATCATGCACTCATCATCAAGCATTCATGCATATATCACCATGCCATATGTGCACATACCACCATACCATATGTGCACATACCACCATGCACTTATCATCAAGCATTTATGTATATATCACCATGCCATATGTGCATATACCACCATATAGTCATGCATCTCTCACCATGCCAACGTGCATATATCACCATGATTCATATCATCCATGTTATCAAGCATATATCACCATGAGATCCATTCATGCATTCATGATCGCATTTTCAATATCAAATATCATTAATTTACTTTCATAAGCAGATCATGCATCATACTATATGCATACACCCATGCACATGATTCATTTTCAATTCTTATCTTTCACAAGGATCTCATCAGTTTTTCTTTCTAGGGACCAACGTTTGCATCCCATAATTTATTACTCGCAACCAACCTGGCATCACGAGGAACCTTCGGGCATGTATTCAAAATATAACCGGGCATCCGGCACCCCCACATTCCGGGCATCTCGCATCCCAACTGGCATCACGAGGTATCCCCTCGGCACACACCTCTGAGGCTTCCGGAATTACATACCGCCATACCACCAGGCATCCCCTTGGAATTACGTACCGTATACCACCGGGCATCTCGAAACTCCTGAGGATATCTAGGCATGTATCGTAATACAACCGGACATCCGGCACCCCCACATTCCGGGCATCCCGACAATCCCGGGGCATCGTCGGCTCACACCTCCGACGGTATCATCATCATCATAATTTATATTCACATTTGTGTCTCAATATCAACATGGCACATGATGTAATAATGCCAATGATTGGAATAAGCCTTTTTAAAATCATATAATATGCATTGGGAAAAATATTATTTGATGCAATGGTTTTGAGAAACTTCATTGAATTCATGAGAATCCATAAATATTTTGATGTCATATGATATGCATGAATGTCACCACATCATTGCATGAATGATAATTCAAGATATCACAATTTATCTAGCAAATCAAAAACCCGTAAATAGAACAGTTTTTCAGCTTTAACAGAATGCGTGTTGTTTATTAAAAATCCTGGAAAATTAGTAAAAGATGGAAATTAATTCTGAAAATTTAACACATTATATATAAGATCTAAGAAAACACATTTTGTGAAGAACACCATATCAAACAAGGCTTCACAGAATACATACAGGTCCATGCATCGCCGAAAAAGGATTTTAACATCATCCATGCAGAGTTTTGAAAACAATTTCAATTAAACCCTTAAATAAACTTAGAAAATTCTGAAATTTGGACACACTGTATTTAAGACCTAGAAGTACAAGTTTCATGAAGAAATCGTAGTCCAATTAGTTCTGGATTAAAAGATAAAATTTATTTACTTTTCCTATTCTCAGTATCGTTTTCCAGATCTACCCGTGTTGAAGAAAAAATCGTTTCCTTGGTCATTACTGGTCTATTTACTCTGAAATTTCATTATGTTGTTCCTCAGAATATTACCTACAACTTTCATTAAGGACACACGATCAAATCTTAACTGTACGATTTTATAAAAATCATGAAATTATACTAGGTTGAAGCAGCCTTTTTCCCAGATCCAGTTTCTTCAAATCACAACGATTTCACTGACCTTTTTTTGTTCATTTCCTCTAAATTTTTTTATATGTTCTATCTCAAGAAGTACACTACAACTTTCATTAAGAGATCAAAGTGATATTTTCACAAGAAGGTTACTTTACAGACCACGAAACCATTGAAGGTCAGCACAACGAATTCCAGATCTAGTCTCTCCAAAGGAAAATCATTTCACTAACCATTTCTTGTTCGTTTTGCCTCAAATTTTATTATGTTATTTTTCAATATGTTCTCTACAACTTTCATGAAGAAACGAAGCAAGATTGTGACTAAAAAGTCACATGCAACACACAAACTCATGGATGGTCGGACTGGTCTTTCTAGAAACAGCATGCATGGCCAACGAATCTCTCTCCAAAGCTCCGAAATTTCATCCCATCTACCACAACCAAGACTTTCCATCTACTACACATACACACATCAATGCAAAGGGTAGGTTTTAGGACTTCACTTGCCTCGAATCAAAGGAAAACACAGCAAGAATGACGGCGGGACTAGGCGGGCTCGATGGCGTCTCCTCTTCCTCTCTTCCTCTCTTTCTATCCTCTCTCTCCGCACCTAGACCAACCAGCCCCTTCCCCCTTTTCCTTTTGGTTGAAAAGAAAGCTTGCATGCATCCACATTTTGCATGGGGGACACTTGTCCCCAAGAAGGAGACAAGTGTCTCCCTTGCCAAAGACACTTGGAGGAGGCCATTCGGCTTCTCCCCCCCCCCCCTTCCATGCGTTGACAACCCCATGGACTCTATGGGCCGAGCCTCTTGGCCCACTTTAGGCCCAACACACTTGGGCCTAAGATCCAAACTTAAATGGCCCATATTTAATTTTGATAATCCATCTTAATCCCACTTATACAATGTACCAAATTACAAATTTAAATAGCCGTAATACTTTGTAACATAGTTTAATAAAATCCAACTTATAAAATTCATGGCCAAAAACATAATTTCCTCATCAAATAAAATCCTTGGTCTCACATGGACATAGGATGCGTTTCCAACAAAAATAATTATCCATTTATATAAATACTAGATCATTCTTATTCACTTGGCCATAAATCTTGAAATCAACAATCAATAAACTTCTACTTATAAAACACATGGCCATGAGTTATTTTTTGGGATGCCACAGCAACGGCGTCGGATTACTGGCAGAGGGGGCTCGGAGCAAGGGGGCGGACATCAGCGAGGGGGAAGTAGTCGTAGGCACCGACGGTGAGGAAGTGGTTGTAGGCAGCGACGGAGGTGCAGCGACCGGTTCGAGATTTGTTAGCGTTAGTCATCGTAGCTGTAGGGTCTACAACAGCGTCGGATTGCTGGCGAAGGGGGCCTGGAGCGAGGGGGCGGATAGCAGAGGCAGAGGAGTAGCGACTGTGGCGAGTGGCGGCCAACGCGAGGGGGTGAACAGCAGTGGCGGAGGAGCAGCGGCGGTGGCGTCAATGCTCGGGGAGGAATCGAAATGGCGATAATATTAGGAGGAATTGGGAAAAAGACAGAGAGAGAGAACCGAAGACGAAGGGAGTGAGATGAGATCTAGGATCTTTTAGTATTTTTTTTTTAATATTAAAAAGGTTCCGGTCTGGTTCGGGTGGGTGGGTGGGCGGACGGATCCGCCCATGGAACCGGGAACCGGACCGGTTCCCTCAAAAACTGCCGGTTTCGAGTGGTTCCGGCAGTCCAGGCGGTTCCCGGGTATTTTGCACACCCCTAACTAGTATTAAGCGTGGAAATTCAATTGGAGAGGCAAATGCAGCCTGGTTAGATTTGAGCTCAAGACCTCCAATTTTGATATCATATAAAATTTGTAGGATCATTACCAACTATTTTAAAATTTTAAACTTTTAGATAAATACGTGATTTACTACTTAAATATTATAACATACAACAACTTACCGAAGAGCAAAGAAGACAACTGAAACAAAGTCCAATCACTAGGAGCTGGCATCAAGAAAATGCACCAATGTGGTGGTTTGAACTCGCGCTTTGATCGAGGAAGACAATCGTGTTTGCCGCTTGAGGAACCTTTTGGGGTTAAGAACTTATTTATACATACATAGAAAGTTGGATAGAATACCGTGTCATGGTTACGGCTATGTGTCACCCAATCGTTGGCTCCATATCCCTTGCTCCGAATCTATTTCATTAAAGGAAACATGAAAGTGTGTTAATTAATTAGATAGCAGTACTGCTCTCTTGGACTATGGGCTTACAAAATTCATTTATGTAGCTAATACGAACTTTGTCATTTACTAATTTTTTTGGCCATTAAAATATTAACCAATTAAAAATCAACTGAAGCCAAGAAAAACTTCATTAATTAAATGATGGTTTTTACATAGACATTACCTTATATGGCTAGGTTAAGGTAAGACATAACTTGAAATATCATCCGAAAAAGAGAATGTTCTTAATATTTTTCCGTATCACATATTAGGATGTACTTTGAGCAAATGTTCAGTTATCATGTGTCTCATTAGAATAGGCCTACATTTAAACAGAAAATATGATGTGCGCTTCTTTTATTAATTTATAAACCAGACGTGTGAAGAGCTCAATGTTAAACTAGACATCTTCTAAGCTAGTATATGAGACAAGTTCAGTAGAATCAATTTCTGAAAAATCACAAATATGCAAAATATAGAAAAAAAAATAGATAAAATGAATTGTTCCACAAATTGTAAATTTTATTTGAGATGACAAAGATCAACATTGAGTATCACCCGTCGCGGTGGCTCCGCTGGATAAAGCCCTGTTGATCCTCAGCCCAGAGGTGAATGGTTCAAAACCCAGGGGAGGCGCTAGGTGTATTAAGTGTCAGCTGGGGGTTTACGGCGCAGCTGTCGGCTGCAAGCCGATTCCTCTAGCACAAAAAAAAAAAAAAAAAAAAAACCATTGAGAACCCAAGTCCCATACAGAGCACAAGAATTCTACTACTATTGATATGTATGAGTTTTTCACTATTTTGCCATTTTTTTACAATATCTTTTGGAATTGTAAGTTTGCACGCATCCATTGATTCAATTTTGCAAAATTGACATGACTGAGAAATAATCTCCATAGAATAAATAAACAAATCATAAAATAAAATAAAAAAGCATCAAACTCCATTGACTCTATTTTGCAAAATTAACATGAGTGAGAAATACTCTCCATAGAATAAACAAATAAATCATAAAAAAGAAAAAGAAAAACAACAAACCCTAGCCTCCTCAATTCAAGTCTACCACAACCTTCACTGTCTCAGGTTTGCCCAGTCATCTGCTATCAATAACACCACCGCCGCCACGCCAGCCCCCCCTCCCTCCCTCCCCTCCCTCCCTCTGTCTCTGGTCTGTCTGTCTGTCCGTCTCTCTCTATATGAATTGTTGTGGCTGTCGCGACCTCGAAATGGCCACAGGCATTGCAGCTTCCGATTGAGGTCGCCACGCTGTGGACAATTTCAATCCGAGGTTTCCACAGCCAACAACGACTTATTTAAGGTTGTCCATGCACAACATCCATGGCCATCGTCGTCCGGAAGGGGAAGAGGGAGAGATGACCATGCCGTAAAATAGATGCTTAGGTTTGCACAATGGAGGACGCAAAGTGCTAAACTGTTGAAAACTTGGGTATGTTTTTCAGATTTTTCCACTTCAAAAAATATTGTATTATAAGAGAATGAATTAAGTTGAAATACTCTTTAATAATCCTGACATAAACTAAATCTTTTACAAATTTATACCTATGACACACCTAATCTGATGTGGCAAATGTGCAATCTACAAAATAAGATGCATGACTTCTCGTAAAGTAAATGGAAAAATATATCACCTGATCTCTACGGATAAAGAGTTTTCAATATAATTCACATGGTTTAACTAGTTGACTCGACATTTTGTAAGTCATGAAACATCTAAATATCATATACATGGCTTAATAAAATCTAAATATAACCATCTTGTATCTATTTCAAAAGTAAATTGATGAGATCATATGGAATAAACATGATCAGCATCAATTAACTACATATTTATAAATATAGGCATGATGTATCTAATATTAGGTGCATCTAATTAATTAATTGACCAGTGGGGTAAGGACAATTATCACTAATTTATTTCAGACTCGAGTGCTGTGTTTAGGAGACATAAGTTGAAGGAAAAGGATAGACCAAACTTGTGATTTCCATTGAGGAAAATTACAACAAAAGTCCCAAACGTGTTGTTCAAAATACAATTCAGTGCTAAGAGTCTAAAATAGTATATAAATCAAATTCTCAATATTCTGAATCTACTTGAATATATATATTTTTTTTTTGGTGGCTGCTCAACTACTTTTTCTGACATAGCAAGCCGGGAAGCCGAGACAATTGACTCACTAGCCAGATTCCAACATGGCACTTTATATATTTTTTAAGCATACAAGCACTGAGGTGGCATCATGTAAAAATGGCAAAGGAAAAGTTAAAAAAAAATAGAAAGTATAACAAAAAAGCCCCAGAAAAAAAAAAAAAAAGATTTATGCGGATTGTAGGGGCAGGAGCGGCATCACCGGCCCCACATCGCCGGCCAGGGCTACCATCTCTCTCTTTCTTTGTTGTTCCGTCTTTAAAAAGAATTGTTTTTTTTACTTTTTATTTGGGTTATATTTTTAATTTTTTATTATTTTAGTCGTGCCCATCTATCATCACATTAGCCCCACGTAAGCTTTCTGGCATCACATCAACATCATGTCAACAAAATTGGATGAGCAATTTATCGGAAGGAAAAGATTAAACCAGATATTGAACATTAAGGACTTGATAACATTTTGGTCCAAATATTTAGTATTTTGATTTAATCTTCTTTTTTAAATTTTCCCTTATCGTCCTTCTCACAAAGAAAAATCAAGTTTCCATGTAAATTTTTCCGTTTTCCCCACTTTCTTTCTCCCTTTTCCAAACTTAGCCGACTCAAATCCCCATCATGTCCAACTGATTCCGTCTAAGGTGGAGTGGTGTTCCATCAGTAATTCATGGTAAATTCGGGTCTCAAATTCTACATTTTTTTATTTTTTATTTTTAATAATTCAATATCGTGGGGTCCCAACCTACAACACCAACCTAAGGAGTTACTTCCTTTTTTATTTTATTTTCCATAAACTAGAATTCCACCTTTTTTCCCCATATTTTTGTCCATAAATTCGGATTCTACTAATTCGACTACTTCATCCAATAAATTCACCTCATATTGTTTGTTTCTTACTTCTATTATTATTTTTTTTGGGTTGGGGGGGGGGGGGGGGGGGGGTCGATATATGTTCCTTAGCCTGTATAAGCAGGGCTAAAGTTCAATTAACAATGTGCAGGCCCAAAACCACCACGAGCAAATCCTCACTTGCCAGAAGAGTCGTCAACGGTTTGGTTCCCTTGGGGTATCGACCGAATCAAAACTAGGAAAAATGTGTCTCCTTGCAACCCGACCTAACCCAAGAAGAACCTGAACCGAATAACCCGTTCGTCGAGTTTTCGGTTTCCTCCTTCATAAATGGGCTCGAGAAAGATGTTTAAGGACTGGATCTTAGTCACGCAGTTAACTAATCAAAGATCAGAAGGTCAAGGGAAAGGATCAAGACCATATTTAAGACGTCACACAAGATATATTAAGCTGTTAGGGACCCATAATTTAATCTGATGGGGTCCATAATGTAGTTTGTGGAGATGGACTTTCCATTCATAAGGAAGATCGTTATCTTCCATGAGAAGTTTGACACTTCTTTCCTACAAAGAAGCAACCAGAAGGACCACCATCCGGAAGAAGTGCCAACTCCACAGGAGTTTCAGCGCCTTCCTGAACTGACAACATGCCAGTGTTGAAGTTAATGCCCGTTTTGACAAATCCGGGCCACATGGAATTCACAATGAAGTTTGGGTACTTCTTGGTGAGGATCCTAGTGTAAGCATTCATGGCTGCTTTTAAGATAATGTGAGCAAGAAAGACCGCAGGCCAGCCTTTAGCTTCCAAAGAACCGTTCTTGAAGTCTTCAAGAAAAGCCTTCACAACCCCGTCCACATTTCCGTCCATGAGGTTCTCAGCATCGCTCAGAACTCCCCTGGTCCATTCATTAGACACTCTCTGAAAGGAGAATCACCAAAATTAACAAAATCAGCAGCATAGCTTCCCCAAAGGAACTTCAGTCCAGGATATAAACAGCACTGCAAAATGCAAAGTGGGATTTGAAGCTAGATACATATTTTCTTGATTAAAAATAATGACAAACAAATCAGTTGTTTATAGAGTGCATAATAGAATTTGAAGGGGTTGAAGTGAGACCATCAAGATGTGGTTTCTTCCCGGTGCTTGCAGAGCTGTGGATTGTCAACATGCTTAACTTGAAGAAAGGGTGGAAAGGAAGGGGCCTGCAGGGAGTTGCTTCCGTCAATTCCTCACCTTTCTTACTTGGTAATCTTGGATTCCCCAATTTGTTGTCTATACCACTACTGCTGAGTCTGGAAAATTAGATGTTTATGGCGTCAATGAAAAACTATTATCCCCACAGTCGTCAACAGCAGAATTACCTTCCTCACTTTGCAGATTGAAAAACTTCGTATTGGTGAAGTCCATAAACTGGCATCTCTATCAGAGAAATGGCTGCAGAATCTCACTTCTCTTGAGTTCATATGGATATCAGATTGCCCAAAATTAATGTCTCTGTCCCAAGGACTCCCACATCTCTCTTCTCTTGAAGGCAACTGCAAAGGCATTGTTTTTAAAGAGGTTGATAGTGGCAGTACTATGCAATCAAAAGGCTTTCTGAATCTATGTTCTGTGATAATTAAAGAAGCAGCAAAACCAGATTGGCCACCAGAAATGTTCAAACAGCTTCCAAATGTAAGAAAGCTCGAGATTGAAAGCTGCAGTCACTTGGTTAGCCTACCTGAGTCAATAGGCAACCTCCAGTCTCTACAATGTCTACGAATGCCAGAAATTAAAATCTTTGCCGACGACAGTATGTTCTCTCGCTGGTTTACTAGAGTTGGAGCTATCTAGTTGTCCCATAGGGATGGAAAGATGCCAAGGAGAGAGTGGAGAAGATTGGCATAAGATTGCTCATGTTCGCAAGATTATATGTGGTGGATTGGTTCAAGCAAGGGAGTTACAAGAAGTCAACAATTTTTGCAGCTCAAAATTGCTTTCTATTTCAGTATTTTGAACTTCTAGTAATTGCCTGTGATAAGTACCCTGTTTCCTTCATTTGTATTCTTATCTTTCAGGTCATTTCCAACTATTATCATTTTTATGTTCCAAATTTATAAAATATATTGACTAGGCATAAATTCATATATCCATAGTATGCATGGTGTTGCATGTTGGTTATTAATTTAGTGTTTATTCTCCCTTTTGGAAGTATGTTATGAACTAGTACTTAGAGAAGTACACACTGCGTGAAAATTAAACCTATAAATGCATAAGATATAGCTTTATGTATAACCATACAAGCTCTATCATTCTAAAACAGTGGAAGAATTGTTCTTCCGAAAAGAATGGAAAAACAGATAGGATCCCAATTGTTGGAAAAATGTCGGATTGGTTGAATTGGAATATCCCAAAATCTTACTCATGAAGCATTCCATCTCAGAAAATCAGGTCTTTAAATTTTGATTATTCTATATTAAGGTACGGTGTCCATCTAAAATGAACCAAATTATCCACTGAACAAGTTTCCTGTTTCCATATAACTTTTTTTTTTCTGCATATAATTTATCATTAGATATTAGTTAACTATTGCTATTATTAATCAATTTTTCTTATTTGAGCCAAAACTCAATTTTCCTTCTTAAATAAGCTTTAAAGCACTCCATCAATTTTCCCTTCTTAAACCATTCTTTTATTCTCAATTCTACTTTTCTCATAACTAAGTGATAGATAACTGATGAATTTTCAATGCATTTCTACCCTGAAGTATTCACTAAGCAGCTAACTGCATGAAAAGCTGATCTTTCTCACAAGAAATCCTCTTCAATGAAAGTGGAACGGCATGTCTCTTATCATCAGAAGTCAAAGACTAAAATTGACTCATTTTTTTTTGGTCCTCCTCATAGCAGTTTTTTTTTTTTTTCCTTTTGGCCAGCATCCTCACAGCAGTTGGCTTGACTGTTCCAGAAAAGAAGATTAGCCAACAATAAGTGCTTTCCATGGGAAAGTACTGTCAAACAAAGAAGGGCTATCCAAGGAGAACTTTGTAATTGAGGGATTGTAAATCACAGGAACAAGATTTTTAGACCAAAAAGAGTTAAAAAAAAAAAACAAACAAACAAACAAAAAAAATAAAAATCAAGCAAATCACAAGAACTAGATACGCCAGAGTAGATTGACTCAAAAAGGGGTATTTCAATCTGTTCACTAAACAGCTGGGTCAATTAGTCACTTAAGGTGCAGAAATAGCATCACCCGAAGATAAATGAGGACAGATGCAGATGAAATTGGTTCCAAGAGACGCTAGTAAATATTGTGAAAAAGACCAAAAAAGAAAAAGACTCAAAAATGGAAGTGCACTCTGTTTATCTATTAACAGATTACAGCCACCATAAAAAAAATAAAAATAAATAAATAAATAAATAAGATCGACAATAAGTCTAGCCAAGGAAACCAACCAGACGATGAGTTGACACTAGAAATGAGTAATTCACAGACATTCTCAATGAAGATATGAACACCTTTTTTTTTTTAATGGCTTCATGCTACAACTAAAATTGGACATGGCTATTGTCTGAATTGACTTTTACTTTTTACTTCTTGCTTAATAAAACCTTACAATTCATGTATTTTGATTCTTTACAAACTGAAAACACTTGAAACTTTCACA
This sequence comes from Eucalyptus camaldulensis, assembly GCA_019915185.1. Classification (NCBI taxonomy): domain Eukaryota; kingdom Viridiplantae; phylum Streptophyta; class Magnoliopsida; order Myrtales; family Myrtaceae; genus Eucalyptus; species Eucalyptus camaldulensis. Next base: position 22,431,405 of record JAHSVA010000005.1, read on the forward strand.
AAATGCAAGTGTTTGATATGCAGATTCACATATGATATTATCGTAATTTTTAGAAATTTGAATAATATTTTAATTTGTGGGAAAAAAAGAAAGTTGTTTTTGCTTTCAATTAAACTGAAACAACAAATGATCCGGCCAAAAAGCTTTGACTTAACTGTTTATCCTCCAAGCTGAATGTTGTTGTCAACAAGGAACTCATGGAAGCCAATTACAACTACCAAAATGCATGGAAACTACAAGCAAGAAAGCTGAGTACATACAATACAACCATTACAACCACACGGCATAACAAGAGTTTGGATGACACATGCCTTGAAAATTTGGGAGAACTACAATATACCTTTGGAAATGTGGATCTAATGGAGCTTACTTGCAGCATTGCCATTATGAAGAAAGCAGCTCAATATTCATCAGGTCTGAATTTGGATGGTATATATTAAGCAGGGGGTCTAAAGGCATAGCTCCATGGATGGAAGAACAATCTCAATGCAACTTGCTGCTCTTGTGCAAGTACATTCTTCTTTGAACAGTTTTTATAATTCAGAGCAATCAGCACAAAAAGATCAGGCTGCCAATCTACATCGAGTGTCACCAAAAGATCCCAATAGTGATCTTATTGTAGTCCTGTATAAAACCCAGCGCCAATTGCTGGCTCTCAATAACCAGGTCACGGCTATCTCAGTTACCAAGGAAGAGGGGGTTGGAAATATGGAATCCCTCAAACCTCAAAATCAGGTTTTATGGACTGTGTCTCCTGAATGCGTGAGGGGGCATTCTGAGCCACCAAGGCCCTCAGATTTGTAAAGTCAGGTGTCCTGTTTAACCACAATAATGTCCCCCCACCAGGTAGGCAGACACAAGTAATAATGTGCTCTTTACACTGAACATCCACTTTGAAGCTAAGTCTTTTTTGTATCATGAGTACTAGATGTTCCTGGAAGGGGTACTTTCTAAGGTAGCTTTCCTTTTTTTTGGCAAGCTCATGGCTTTCCAGGATGGATGTAATGCAAACTCGTACAAAGGGCATCCCCATCATTATGTCGTGCTTTTTGATAAATCAGAATCCAAACAATCAACAAATACCAGACTGCATATGAAGCTCCTCAAATTCTTGCTTTAGCTGATGCTTAAAGAAATGTGAAGCCTCCAGTGGTTTCCACTTATGTTTCTGTTTTTTCTGCCACTAGAAGAGTTTCATACTATAAACAGAGTTATGCCATTTACCTCTAAGTGAAATCTCTGACCTAGCAAAACACAAAAAAAAACCCTTTTGTTATCTTTCAGGCTTCATACTAGTTTATACTGCGTCATGTCACAATTTCTAGCATGGAGTCTTCATTAACTATTCTTACTTGACCATCACCAGTACTCTCGACATGAGCAAGAACCATCCCTGAAGAAATGAAAGCGACTTCTGTCTCTCACCAGAATCTCTAGTTTATAGAGTTTGGAGACGAGCTTCATAAATGCATGACAATCCCGGCAAATCCTCAAATTCTTCACTATTTTGATAGTGCTGCCCTTGCACGATCTTGACATTCCAAATGCTACAGCAAGCTTTTCACTGTGCCTAGACACTGAATCTTCTTTTTCCTCCTCTTCTAGATCATGCAAGACCATCTTGAGCTCTGGAACATAACCTCCTTCAACCCTTAACCTCAACATGATCTCTGTCAACTTCTCATTAGCCTCTTCTGCAATCCCACCCTGGTTTTCACCAGCAACAAAACCATACATGGTCTTGTCTACTTCAGTCATGCTCCAACCAGGATTTTTCTTCATTCTCTGGTCTCTCATTGATCTTCGAATTGTAGCAACATCCCTCCATTTCCCTGCAACAGCATATATGTTTGACAGCAGCACATGGTCACCAGAATTGGTGGGATCAATCTCAGAAAGCCTTTTCCTAACTTGCTCCCCTATCTTGACATTGTTGTGAATGCTGCAAGCCCCTAGAAGAGTTCGCCAAATGATAGACGTAGGGGCAACAGGCATTTGACAGACAAAGTCATAGGCCTTCTGAAGTTGACCAGCCCTGCCATATAAGTCAACAATACAACCATAATGCTCAATGGCTGGTTCTATTCCATACATATCTTTCATCATAGAAAAGTACTTCCAACCTTCTTCAATCAACCCAGAATGACTACAAGCATATAGGATAGAAATGAAGGTTATTCCATCAGGCACAATTCCACACCCTTTCATTTTATGGAAAATTTCTATTGCTTCTTCCCCATAACCTTGCATTGCCAAGCCTGCAATCATGGTAGTCCATGAAACAATGTTTCTTTGGTGTAGCATCATCTCGAAGACCAACTGAGCCATGTGAATATTACCGCACTTAGAGTAAGTATCCAACAATGCATTAGCCACAGAGATGATATTTGAAAACCCACATTTCTCTATAAATCCATGTAAAACTTTCCCAAACTCAAATGCCCCTGCATCAGCACATGCAGATAAAACTCCAGTCAAGCTCACCTCATTTGGTCTCATCCCTATTCGCTGCAAATCCCTGAAAAATCTAAAAGCCTCGTCAAAGCAGCCATTATGTGCAAATCCAACAATCATAGTACTCCATGATACATCATCCTTCAAGGGCATTGCAGAGAACACCTCCATAGCAAGGTCAAGCAGTCCTGCTTTCGTGTACCCTGCAAGCATGGCATTATACGAAGTTGAATTCCTAAAAGGCATCGCATCAAACATAGCCTTAGCAAGCTTCAAGTCTCCACAACGAAAACTAGAAGTAATGATCGCATTCCAAGAAACAGCGTTGGGGTCAGGCATTTCGTCGAACACTTGCCTCGCGAAGTGAGCATGCCCACATTCCCCGTACATGCTTATCATGGTCGTCCCAACAAAAACATGGGTGTCCAGCCCTTGAACCAGAGCTTGACAGTGAAGCTGAACTCCAGCCCTCAAAGACCGCAGATTCGCGGCTGCTTTAAGCATGAATGCGAAAGAAAAACTGTCAGGAGGAGCGACCGATTTCCGACGCATTTCATCGAACAACCAAAAAGAATTATGGGGGGTATCGGACTCAGTAAAACCCCGGATGAGGGTGTTGTACATGAACGTATCGGGGTTCGGGAAGTGAAGGAAGAGACGGCGAGCATAGTCGAGGGCGTCAGAGATGGTGATGGCGCAGTGAAGGAGGAGTTTTCCGGCGAACAGAGGATGGGTGTCGACGCCGGTTTTGCAGAGGCGGGCATGCACGATCTTGACGGACTTGAGTGTCCTGCAATGCTTCAATATCGACAGCGAAGGGCAAAGATTTGCTGGGTTGTTCATGCTCAGCTCATCAATATCTCACACTCTGCATGGTCGGAGACATGGAAATTGCATAGGTTTCCGCATGGTTTAAATACAGTCCCTGAAATTTGGTACATTGTATAATATGATTCCTAAATCTTTAATTTATTCAATATAGTTCATAAATTTTAACTCAATATATAATGCCCTCATGAACTTTTAAATTGTTTAATATAATTTTTGGAGTTTTAGTATATGTGCAATTTAATCTCTAAATTATGAGAGAATTCAACATTATCAATATCATCGAATATTTCATATGGCTAATGACTAAATTGAACATCTACAAAATATTAGAGATCATATTAAATAAATTAAAGGATTACATTGCATATGAGAGGTTAAAATTCAAAAATTACATGTTTTCTTATCTCTTTAAACAAAGAAAATATCCTCATTTATAACAAGAAAAGCTAGAGGGGTTTTCTTTATTTTTATTTTTTTGGAGAAAAATTAGAGTTTGAACTAATGTAAATGAGCAGAAAAAGAAAAAGCAAAAGAAACAAAAATACTTTTTTATTGAATGCTTTCTAAATTAAAAAAAAAAAATCATTGCTGACCAAATGCAGGTTTATGTCTTTAAAACTTCAACAAAAACTATGAATTCTGAACTATTTAATTTTTATTAGATTCATTGCTAGTGTAAACAACTTTTTAACTATTTGCGTCGTATGGATGACATGCGTAACTTTTATAACCATATCCCATGCGTCATCCATTTACTAATGCATGTGTAAATTTGTTTTAAACCGATAGTGAACTTAACAATTTTTAAAATTTTTCTATTTTGGATGATCCCTAGCCCGGACCCCCTTACTCCATTAGTGATACACTTTCTCTTTGCAATATTCCGTCCTCATGCTATTTGCTTTTTTTGTCCAAAGAGATGCAATTCTAAAGAATAGTTGGTTGTATATAAGGATGATTCAAAAGGATTTAATTCTTACAGAATTAGTCAAAAAAAAAAAAAAAAGAGGAGAAAGCGGTGCGTAATGAAAAATGTAATCACAATTTAGGACCAACTTGGTTCCACAGTCGTGGGACTAAATACATTATATAACATGATGTTGTTGCTGTTATTATAATAATTATGTTTCTTATGTCGCATTGATTACAAAATATAAATTATTGCTAACATATGGGTTTAGATATAAGATCTAATAATATGTTAACAACAATATAATTAGCATAATTGTCGATTACCCTACTAAAATACTACAATTGGATGATTTTGGATTTCAAATTTCTTAGGGATATCAATAATAATGATATGAGATATTTAAAGGTGATATTCTAATCTACAATAAGTGTGAACAATTTTAATTTCATATTTTTTTTTTGTTATGAATTCAAATGAACCATATATTAAATCTGTCGAGTTTATGGAGGCATGGATACCCCAAGTACCAAATTTGGCACGAGCAAACATAAGTGCCAAAACTTCAAAATGTATGCTTAAGTACCAAAATTGGAGAAAAAAAATGAGCACTTATGTGTCAATAACGAGAATTTTTGGCCAAACAACTAACGTGACTTTTTTTCATGAGATTTTCAACTAATGTGGCAATTCTTTTTTAAAAATAATTATTCATGTGGTGTTGACATGGCTAGATAAGCCCAAAACGATATCGTTTCGATCCAAATTTGATTTATGATATAAATATCAATTATATTAAAATTTTAAAATTAATTAAAAAAGAATCATATCTAGGGCTTTGGAGCTTCTTACTATTGCCGCCTCACCATTTTGGAAAAGGCCAACAACGGTGAGACAAGGGTCAGTTGGGGTCGCCGGCCATGGTTGCCAAGCCTCGGCCAATGGCCGGCGACCCTAGCTAACAATTAGTGAGGGCCTAGGGTGGCAGTGGCAGCAAGGGTCTTCGTGGCCCTAGATCTAATTCTTTTTTTTGTTTTAAATTTATTTTTAAAAATTTAAGTTAATTAATATTTATATTAAAAATTAAACTTGGTGGCAAAACGATGTCTTTTTGGGACAATGATAATAAGTGGACATTTTGGCAAGCCACCTAAATTGGTAAGATCCTGTTAGATTTTCAGCAAATTTTGTCGGAATTGACATTTAAGTGTTTATTTTTTTTAAATGGCACTTAAATGTACCTTTTGGAAGTTTTGATAGTACGTGTTCAACCGTGCAAAGTTTTAACACTTGGATTGTGCTTTTTTCCGAGTTTATGTATGTGTATTATAATATGACCACTATTATCGGTTAAAGATATTTTGATGATTTGAAAATAGGAATCTACTTCCCTTTCGACACTGTGTAGTTATATTAATCTATTTGTGGATCTAATGTATACAATTACAAGTATTAAAATAATATTATGCCGCGTCACAATTTTTTTTTTTTTTGGGTCCGTTGCTTAATATATACGAGTATTAAAATGTTATTATGCCACATTTTTTTTTCCGCCTGCCGTACCACGTTACTTTACTTGTAATGCCGGTTGCCTCTTTTCAAATAGTGATTTTGTGGCAATTTTATATAAAGAGATATATCACGTAATTAAATAATTGGTACTAACTTCAGTTTTTTGGTATTCACTATACATTGTTTGACAATAGCATTACACACATTTACATTAAATGACTAAGGTTTGTGTTAACTAGGAAACTTTATATTACCATAAACAATATCAATTTTTCCTAAAAGAAACTTTTTTTGTTCCATCAAAAAGGCAAGTTTTAAGGTTTTTTCTTAGATTTTTTTTTTTGGTCGAAAGGTTTTTTCTTAGAATTGAAAAACTAAGAAAAGGCACACAAATGTTTACATGGTACGAAATTTTCTCTCGTTAGGTATATAAGGTTTTTTTTTTTTTTTAGAACATTAGGTGTATAAAGTTGAACATGCAATCTTTTGGGAAAGAATTACAAAGAAATTGCAGTATTTGATGGATACTCACTCAAAGATAATTGCAATTATTTTTTCTTCTTAATTTCATTTCTCAAACTAAAGGATACTGTGCATCACTATTTGAATTAGCAAACGAAGCAAACATAAGTGAGCAGAAATGAAAACAAAACAAGGGAAAATTTGATACAGAGTGAATCTAGAAAATAATTTCTTGAATAAAAAAATTTAATTTAAATAAAAAATTGTGACATATCCGTGGGATAAAAAGAGAGTAAATTACAATTTTTCAATTATTTGGTAAAATGTAGTTATTATTTGTCTTATATATAAGTCGTGTCGTCGAGAGATAACATCTTAGCCCGTGTCAATTGCCCTTCGATCTTTGAAAATTTCTAGACAAAGGTGAAATAGACTGAATTTGACAATCAGAGAGAAATTATTCATTGCAGGAATTTTTAAACGTGTTTGTATAAAACGATGAATAGAGGATGAACTTTTGATTGTAGACAAAATATGCTTTGCAGAGCAAATATATTATATTAGTAAAAATGAAGAGAATAAGGAATAGAAGGGTGTGTTTGTTTCGCGAATACATTTTCGGGGAAAACATTTTCCTCATTTTTCGGCGTTTGGTTCACTCAAGGAAATGAGTCAATGGAAAATGTTTTTCTAGTCAACAGAAAACCAAAAAACGTTTTCCTAGCAAAGCTTAAATTTAGGAAAATGATTTTCCCTTTAAAAGGATTGGAACGTTTTTCTAATCTACCAAAATTTAGATTTGATGTTTGATTTACAAACAATTATTCTTATAAAAATATAATTTTAAAAAAATTGAACTTCAATTTTTTATTTAAAAAATAAAATAAAATTTGGAAAAAGTTTTTAAAATAAAAAATAAAAAAATAAAAAATTCGAATTTCCTTCTTTTCTTTCCTTCCTTTTTCTTTTTGCTTCTTCTCCACCCGTCACTAGCCACAAGGATGGCCAGTGCGTTCTGGCCTCACCAGATCGGGCGATCTCATGGCTTTCGACAACAAGGCTTGAGCTTGCCTGAGGTTAATGAGCCTCAAGCCTCGCTAGATCAGGTGAGTTTGTGGCCTCCATCCGATAAGGCTCAAGCCTCATCAGATTGGGCGAGCTTGTAACCTTTAGTGGCCAGCTGATGAGCTCATCACCTCTAATGATAGCTGGAGCTCACCCTTTGTAACCCAACCAAGAACGAACTACCAGATGAAGCAGAAGGGATGGTGTGAGGAAGCTAAGGAGTGGAGGACAAGAAGAAGGAAAAGAGAAAAAGGAAATAAAAAGAGAAAATAGAAAATAGAAAATAAAAGTAAATAAAAAATGACAATATTAAAAATTCGAATTTTCTAAAATTAAAAATTCATTCTTTTTTCCTGCGATGAAGTGCGAAATTATTTTTTAATGGGATCCAAACGGCAGAAAACATTTTTAATTATACATCACTAAATAAAGGAAAACAAACTATATTCTTGGAAAATGCTTTTCCCAGAAAGTATTCTCTTTTATCATTGAGTTTTCCGTGAAACAAACACACCCGAAGAGTTTACAAAGCTATTAATCGGGGTTCAGTCTCTCTACTTGACTTACTCCAATCTCCTAGTTCTAATAGCCCCATAACAAGGTCGGAATAAGTAGTATAAACCTTAAAGCCTTTAATTGTGGTTTATAGCCCGGCTAAGTGTGGTCCACTCTATAAGTACACACACTGTAGTCACAGTCAAAGCATTCATATACGAATGGTTACTGAGATGCTCTCTCATGGTGTACGTTCACATTTCACAAGATTTTTCAATGAATAAACACATTAAGAAAAAGCAAGTTTAGTATATTCCAATTTGCTCATCCACCTTCAACTGTCAATTTGACATCTATTTATTTAGGCCCTCCTAGCTTCCTCAATAAAAGAGTTCAAATAGGCCAAAGTAGCTATTGCAACGTATGTTTGTAGCTTTAAAAAACTTTCTCGAGGTAAGGAATGGACTTTATTTAAAATAGATAAAACCGTTTCTCCTTCTTGCCCAATATTTTCTCTGCTTAACCAAAATGAAAACTTTATTTTGATTTTTCTAGATCATCTCTCTATGGATTCCAAATCCTTAAATTAGCTCCAAAGCACAAATTTGAATTTGAATCAAATCAATTTAGAGATGGGTGTTCTTTTCTAGATACGTGGAGTATTGTCCACTCCATTTATAGCGTGAACTTCCTACACAAGGTAGTCTATTTAAATTTTGCGAGTTCATCCAATCTCAGTCTGTTCACCTTTTGCACTAACATCCTTCCAAGCATATTGATATACTCATGTTATCCACCCTTCTATTTGAGCACCCCGATGATCCTAAGTCCCTTACTTGTTCACCATTATCTAAAGGTCCTTCCAACTTTAACATTTTGACTTGGTATCTTGCTTGCTATTTGCATAGTAAAGAAGTTCTCCACTATCATAGATGTCTTGTTAGGATCATCTGCATATGAAACTATGTATATAGAGGATATTGCATTTGGCCACTCAAATACACATATTTGTTCATAAGAAAATGTTTGGCATCTTCCAAATATATGAGGATTTTCCCGAAAATTTTCCCTTTTTGATGATGATGATAAAACCTTATGTAAACTTTCAATATGTAGATATTCATTTTGGAAATGAAATATTATTGGGCGTGTAAGGTAAAAGTTTTTGCCTTTGGGCAAGGGTGATTTATAAGATTTAGATTAAGGCACCAGGCAGTATAAGATATGAGGTACGTATGATATGCATTGAATTAATGTAGGAAAAACCATCAAAGTGGGTTGACCCATCTTCAAATCCCGCCCCAGCTGTCCCCTTTGATAAGCGATCTATAAATCTATTATAAGACTTTCTAGGCTTATGGCATGTTATGGCCTTGGCATGGGATATCCCCCCCTCCTCTAAACTTTTTCATATAAAAAAATGTAGGAAATACAAGTCATACTCATAAGTTTTCCAAAGTTAAGCACGTGCAATAAGATCATTTTTGGACGAATAGGAGAAATAGATTATATATCATTTGTACTGTCACTTTCTTCCATTAAAGTATCAAAGCAAATTAGTTTTTTCTATAGATTTTTCTGTTCACGAATTTCAGCAAGTGTCAAAGAAAAAATTGTCAGAGTATAAATAAACTTTTCTGAGCACAAGTTTCTTTGAAAATCTTCATCTGTTAAGAGAATTGCAAGAAGCTTTGCAGACAATATTTCTTCTACAATCATCAGAGAAAAAGATATATATCACAGTTGCATGCTCTTCAATTGTAAAAATAGTATTTCTTTCTTTTTTTTACACGTATCAGAGTAGTAAGACGTGCATTTCTAACTCATGCTCTTTCTTGCAAACTCAACTTCCTCTTCAAGGATCAGAGCAAAAGAAAAATGCTTACTCTGCTAACTTAACTTAATGTATCACCAAGAAGTATTTCTGAACAAAAGTGTTAACACATGCTCTTCTTTCGTAAGCACAACTCTCTTAAAAAATTAGAGCAACAAATTTGTGAAAAATATTATTTTGGCCATAAACCTAATGCACGGATTCCAACAAAATCCTACATTTTTCAATTGATCCAATATAGTCCTCAACATTTGCAAGAAATTCCAATGTGATCATTCCGACTAATGTCACCTTAAAGGAAAATCAGGTCATGAAAAAGGCAATCATAGTTTTGGAGAAATTATTGTTCCACAATTCTAGGGCTGTTTATTCCATTCATTTCAGAGCAAGCAGATCCTTTATGATACCCGCCAGGGAGATGCTCTAACTTTATTTTATTTTTCCTTTTTGTTGGTAGGGGACTAGCGTGCTAGCTTTTATCCTTGAGCAGTTGTATTAGGATTCTTATAGTAGATGTTCTCGTTTTCACCTCAATTTGAAAGTGAAGCGTGAGAAATGGATCGTTCTCACTCAACACAGCATTTCATGATGCCAATTCGCCTTCCTTTTCAAGCATGACCATGGGAAACATGGACTGTCTCGTGGGCTAGTGGAACCAATCATCATTCTTTTTCTAGGGTTACAGAACGAATCATCATTGCTTTTTGTCTTTATGGTTTTAAAGAACCGGTCATCATTCCAGAAGATGATGATGGCCTAGCACTCTCGTGACGCCGAAGCCACTTAGCAAACGCAAAAATCGGGGTATGACTGGCATTATTTGTAATGATTCTCAAGCTTTTGATGTTGCTTTCCCTTAAATTATAGTTGAGCTCCTATGGTAGCTCACTCTTCTTCGTCTTTTTTTTTTTTTTAATATAAATTAAAAAAATTTCTTTGTATTTGGCCAGATAAAAGTTTTACTATTTGTCTCTAAATTCACCGACCTTTCCAATCAAATTTTTAAACTTTACTTTATTTAATCAAATGTTTTAATTTACATAAGGTTTATAATCGAGTCCCTCCACTACAAATTCCTACATATTAAATTTCTGTTAATTTTAAGTCAATCACATTTCTAGAATGGTCAATCCCACATTAAACCCACTTAAAAGGACACACTAGGATAAAACCTTGCGTATGTCCTATATTGTGATTGATTCTAGTGAAATCCCAAGAGATTACATGAATAGTTGAGCACTTAATTTGGATGTAGCTAATACTGTGTTTATATCGCAAAGTCTTTCATTTAGATCAACTTAGGAGTTGCATTTATCACTCTACGTGTGTGATGAAATAATAAAACACTATAATACTATATTTTTTCATGTGTATAGTAAAACTAATGATGCATAATAATTATATATGTGATACGGGATTGATCCAAAATATCTAACAACCTATTACATTTGCATATACACACAGTGAATCTAATTTAGCTTTACATAATGTTACTCATTATATATATATATTTTTCAAGTTGAATATGTATGAATAGGAAAACATAGCAAAAGTTACCATAGGTCTTGAAAATCATTTTTTGACCATTTAGGTACACTCTTAAACCCCATACACAAAATCCAATTAAGTTGTAAATATTTCATCTACTTCAATTCAGTACTAAACATTTTCCAATATCAACCCACTTTTTTTAATGAACCATAAAAGAAATTACCTTAGTGGAACTCAAGAGCTTTTTACATGAAATCTCAAATTGCACTTTTCAATATAATTTTATGAAATGAATGAATTTTTCAGTAAAGGCGTATGGCTTAAGTGAATAAATTGGATAGATTTAGAATTCCGTTGCATCCCATTTGTAAAATTTAGGGCAAGTAATAAAATCTGCCCTTTTTGCAAGTGGAACTTAGAAGCCACCTCGTAAAGTCAAAACAACCGCAGAATCAAAAAGTAATAGAGGGACCTACACCAAATTCCGCGTAAAAAGCGGCATGATCCATTAAATGATTCAGCTTTATTGTTGTCAACTCTATTAATAATTATCACAGTATCCATGACATGAATAATTAAGGTTTTTTGACAAGAAGCACGGCAAACATAGCTATAAAACCCCTTGGTCGATTGCTCCTATGTATGAAAAGGCTAGTGCTCTCATAGTCTTGTTAGAGTGCATCCAGGTACAAAATGCCTCCCAAAATGGCCATATGCTTACTTGTTTTTCTTCTCGTCGGCCTTCCGACTTTTGCCGCAGACCCTGACCCCGTTCAAGACTACTGCGTACCAAACCCTAAAGTCGGTAACGGCCGGACCACCAGATCCTCAGTGCTCCCGTGCAAGAACTCCTCCGAAGTCACCACCGATGACTTCGTCTTCTCGGGCATGAAGAATTTCACAGCCAACTTCTCTGAAACCGGACTTGCCGCCCTTTCTGTGAACCCCACGCTGTTTCCGGGGCTTAACACGCTAGGCATGTCATTCATGAAAGCCGAACTGAGAGTTGGTGGCATCAACCCGCCGCATTTCCACCCTAGGGCCACCGAGATCGCGTATTTGGTGCGAGGGAGCGTGTACTCGGGGTTCGTTGACTCGGCGAACCGGGTTTTTGCTAGGGTTATCGAGGCAGGCGAGGTGATGGTGTATCCAAGGGGTCTAGTGCACTTCCAAATGAATGTTGGTGACAAGCCGGCGACCATTTTTGGGAGCTTCAATAGCCAGAATGCCGGAGTACAGAAACTTCCGGCAACCATCTTTGGATCCGGCATAAACAGTGAGCTTCTTGAGAAGGCATTCGGGTTGAGCCCCAAACAGATAGGGCATATGAGAAGAAAGTTGGACCCCAAAACCACAAGGTAATTGACGTTGCCAGTGAAGGACGGCATAGTTGTATGATCTGTATCGGGCTATTGTTTACTTCTAATATGCATATGATATATTGGATGGTTTATCATCGTTGTTTAAGACAAATATGTCCACATGAGAATTCCACTTCTATTTATAGTCGGTTATTTTTATATAGATATTTATAATACTTCATACGATCAATATTTCACTTTAGAAATCTTACTTGAGGTATATAATTGCAGCTATTAGGGAAAATTACTCAATCAATCCTAAATCTATCATATGAATATTAACTCAATTCTAAACTTTTCAATTTTATCAATTTAATCCTAAATCTTTGCGCGAAATTCTGATATAATTCTTCACATCAATTTTCGTCAGAAATAACTACTATGGCGATCTAGTCATCGCCGTCCATCTTAAGTGGTACACTGCCAAGTTAGAGACTTAGTCAAAATTGGCTAGAAGTATTACATTGGTATTTTATGTTAAGGTTTAGGTATATGTTAGTAAAATAGGAAAGTTTAGAACTAAATTAACATTCATACAATAGATATGGTACTGATTAGACAATTTCCCCACAATTACGACGAAGTATTTATGCGATTCTCATGTTAATTAGTCTAGCTGGGCAGATTAGATGTAATCCTGCGAACACAGTTGATCACAGAAGTAGCCAGACGAAAGAGAACCCTTTGATCCAACCACATGCTCGGTCCAGCTAATTATTTTGAATAACATAACAATTCGACATGTAGGTAGTGTCTGAGATCCGACCACATTTGCAGTTGATATCATGCGCTCTGTCAAGACTCTCTTCGATGCCTTGGTTCCAGATCTCCTGTCGCCACGATTGGCCCTTCAGACAACGAACAGAGAGTTTGAACTGTCACTGTGGCAAGTTCGGCTTGCTCAATTGGACACTACATCGTTTTCCTTACTTCAATGAACTAGTTAGAAGGAAATTCCATTTCAGAGACTATTAACCATGCCAGACAACTACCTATGTAAAAAGTCAATGATAAACTACAAGAACCCTTAGCATTGAATGGAAACTACAATCCCAAGAAATAATAAAAACCACAAAAATATAAAAAGGCCAATCTAATTTTTGTGGCTCACGCACTTTAACTTTTTTTTTTCTTGAAACAAATGAATCTCTCACAAAATATACAAATGTTGATATATAAATTTAAATATGTTTTTATCTTAAATTTTGAAATCTGAATGATATTTTAAATTTTGATGGGACTTCTATTTTTGATAACCATTAGGCTAATAGGTCCCAACCTAAGTTCCCAGACACGAAAATCATTGATGAGAAACCATCATGGTGATTGGCCAAGTATTGTAGAACTTACTTCCAAGTGATTTGGGCGGCTTGGTCACAAGTTCAAAAACTCTCCAACAGCACTCCTCGACCTTAAGAAGCCTTTGTTTGTCTTCCGTATGATTAGGTTGCGTCATGCTGTATGATATGTTAACTCTGGTTCTAATCCAACTAACAACGTGGTGCAACAATGGTGATGACTCAAATCTAACATTTTATTGTATGTGCTAGAACTTCTTTACTATTGCTTGAGGGTTGGCTAATAGCCTAATACCAATTGCCTTGCTCTACTCTTTCAAGAAGAGAGACATTGTGCACAAGGAAGAGCATTGTGCTCTATCTATTAGAAATCAAAAGACTAAAGATCATGATTATTAATGGATGACAAAACTCATACATAATGATAATCATAATCAAATGTAAAAACGTGAAACTTTGTGTACAAACCTCCAGCCATTCATGAAGTTCGATTGAAAACCAAATTTGCAGAGCCTTGAATGATCGGTGAGTGGATACTTTTAATTAATTACCCTCAATGTTGATGATGTGTTATTTCACCATTTGAGGGGTTTGGCTTAGACTGATTTATATTTTCATTCAAACCTGCTCTTTTTAATAACTTCTTCCATCAAGGCAATTATCCTGATTTTGGACTATCATCATAAAACTCAATGTGATTAATGGGTCCGACCAAAAAAAAAAAACAAAATGTGATTAATGGGAAACAAAATGTCAATGATGTTAATGTAGGCAATAATTCACCAAATGTGGGATCACATTATGATAATACCAACGGCCAAAATAAGTGGACACGCACGATTTTTCCTAAGCCAAAAGAAAAAGGTGTTATGTGACCATAAATAACCTGTGATGACCCATGGATAGAATGCCATCATAGTCTCTCTGAGCATGCGTACTGCGGAAGTAGGAAAAAAGTAGGTACCAGAAGATATCAGCTCATGCCACCAGCTAAGATGTTGTAATTACATAACGCGCCAAGTTTGGTTGCCATTTCGTTGCGGTGAAGGCTACAACTTTACAGGTCTATTACCCGTTGGCCATTGCAGTGTTTAGTTACAGTAACAGCTGCTACATAGACCTCTCGTATAACAGTTGTTACAGCTTGGCTATAATAGCTATTCCCAAAATACCTTTTTTTCTTCCCACTCGCCATATCGGTGTTGGTGATAATCAAAATACTTTTAATTATAAGAAAATTTAGTTACAGTAGTTATAACAACGATAAAATTTAAATCATAATCATGAGTTGGTCATTAAATGATAGATAATAATTCATAGATTAAATTGTAATATCGTAATGATATATATGGGGTATGACACTCATGATTGCTATAAAAGTAATAATTACTATAATAAAATACTTACTTGACTATAAACACATCTTATGTGCTAAATTTTTAATTACAATCAGAAACATGTTATTAAAGCATAAATAAATATTTGATAAAACAAATTCATATATCTATATACTGATAAATCACAATTGACTATTAAAGTGATGACGAGAGTATTCCCTTTGATTATAGGGATATTTTGCGAATTCTCATATTATGGCCCCTTATTATATATGTCACCCATGAAATCAAATATTATAAATAGATATTACATTACTCAACAAATTACATCAATCAAACGTGCTGTCGCTGTCAGTAACCCTAATATGATAGCTCAAAAATGAATGGCCGATGCCGATAGCATTAACCCTCAAGAAAGAAAGAAACCAATTGTTCGTTCCTGCTAGCTTTCGAGGCCAATTCTGCATCTAATTCCAGGCCACTAATTTTGAAACAGCTTCTCTCTGCTTGCTGGTCTTTAAGGTTTTTCGTAATTCGGGTTTTTAAAGTAATAACTTCAGTTAGCTTGAAATCTTTTCTAACTTCGAAATACAAAATAGCAAAATTCACCAGAGCAGCTGACCAAGCAACAAGTTATCCATACTTCAGTTCATGGCCAACTTCGATCTTTGGCATTGAGATTTCTGAACTTCTACCGGACATCATAATCGCTACAGTTATTACCTGAAAGCTCAGGTTGAATTGAAAGAGGGGCCTCCTCAGGAAAAGCGACCCCATACTCAAATTTCCCGATCAGACTAACTCCAGGGTTACGAATTGTAAAAGCATCAATCGACAAGGAAGTTCAAGGCAGGAAGAGTCAACTGGCCAGGGGGGAAAATAATTATAACAGGACTAAATAAACCTTTTATATGGGTAGATGAATCAAATTAACTCAATAAATTGGGAACTTAAATCTTGCACTCCCTTCTTTCCAATGTAAAAGAGCTTTTCTTGTTTGCTTTCGGAACACCCATTCAAAATAATGCCCCAAACGTGACAAGCAATCTCAAGAAAATTAGACCAATTAGCTTTATTTGGCCTGGCAACCCCAAAGATAAGAAGGGAAACAAAGAAGATCGCAAACAGTATACCGCTTACAACTGTGGTTCAAATCTTTCATTCGCAAACAATGAACAAAACTTAAGGTCTACAAGTCAGGCAAGCTATTCGGCAGTTTCTCAGAGTAAAAGTACCCAGAAGGTCTACAAGTCAAGCAAGCTATTTGGCAGTTTCTCCAAGTAAAACTACCTTTGTAATAACATCGGACATCCCAGTAGCATGAGGGAATGCATGTCCATATTCAGGTAGCTCGTGATATTGAATCCACGGGAGTTGCTGGGAGATGAAGCGCTGCATCGTGACAGGCACCAGCATATCATCATCCCCTTGCCACACATGGATGGTACCTTCATTGTTGGGGAACGGGCTTTCAAGATCCATGGGAGTAAATTCCCAGGTACCAAATGAGATCATCAAGTCACGGTGGAGGGACTCAAACTCTCCTTGTTGTCTTACCTCAAACTGTACCTGTTGTCTTACTTCAGCCTAAAAAGAAATAAAAGAGAGAAAGATAGATAAGTTACACAGATAGAAGTGATAATAGATGATAAACTATGTCTGCCCAATTCCAGGTAAAATTCAGAGATACGTTGCTTGCTAAACAAATTTTACATTTTCCAGGAATTCTTCTGAGAATAAATCTGGCATACAGCATTGTTATTTTCAAGCTCCATCGAGCCAGGTGCTTTCTAGTAAACTAGGAGAACTTCTGTTTTTTTCACGATAAAGACAAAGGCACTGGTAGATTTTGGCCAATTCAAGGGACGAAGGTCATTCTTCAGCCTGAGACAATGGGCATGTCCCCCTAAACTGCACCACTTCTTAACAGACCTTTAGCTATAACCTTTAGCTATGACCATCTTACTCCTCTTACCAAGCCAAGAACATTAAACAACATTAAACAAAAGAATTTTAAAAGGTGTCTGTCCCTCAAATCAAAAAGCAAAAAAAATTAATGTGAATCAGAGAAATTGTCAACGATACCAGTTTCATAAACTGAACTTTTAGTAATATAATCCAAATTATGGTTACAAAGGCCAAAATGGATGTTCCGACCAAGATTTCCAAACATGTAGATGCCTATTGTCGACACTCCTGTTTTCACTCGTGTTACAGGTCATCGTTTGCTTATTTTATCAATTAATGGAGAAGAAAAATGAGAATATTTTATCTTGTAATAAGAAATCAAAGTAATAATAAGTAGGCTATACATACCGGGGTTTCTCTTATATATTGGGCAATAATTTTTTTGTCTGAGGGAGAGTAAACGTCAGGACTAGCAGTTACAACGCTGGAAGGAGGGAACAATTTCTGGGTGTTCCACCAATAGGTAAGCCAGGAAGCGTAATGAGCAACACGAAGTGCCCACTGATTCCTCTGGGGCATTTGGTTATATGCTTCAGTAGACATATTTGCTGGAAAACCAGGCCACCAGTAGTTGATAACTGGAGCTAGTAGTGCTGCTCCTGCTAGCCTGCGGCATCAAAGATCTCCCTCGTAAAGGTAGACGAAAGACAAACAAATACAGAATGCACTAGCATGCAGACCGAAGATCTTAGTTCTGTTTACACAGATATATGCTTGCATATTTTCATACACAACCAGTACAAGGAAGTTAGTGAGAAATTCTTCATGGTTACTGCAAATTACACTTGATTTCCAGATTCGAAGACAAGAAGAACAGGCCAGTGAATATATTCTCACACAGGGTATGTTGAATAAGTCTCATATATTTTATCCCACATTCCTCGCAATAACTATTACGATATGCACCCACTCATATAAACTCATTGGAATGATTGTACCTGTGAGGAATGTACTTGATGCAGCTCCACACAATCTGGCCACCAATGGAATAGCCAACAACGTAGAATTTTGAGCCAAGTCCCAGCTGATCAGCAAGTTCTTCTATGTCTAAAGCAATGCTTTTCGTAGTTCGTTTTGGATCAGGATCACTCTGTCCATAGCCAGGTCGATCGAAAGACACAACGTAGACCCCTAGATCATCGATGATTTTCTGGACAAGAACACATATCGCCATGTATTAATGAATATTAGAATCAAAGATACTGCATTTGAGGATGTAGACATGTTCCACATCAAACAAAGTTTATGAGCACCTGAGGAAAAATATTTTCGACAACAGCATCATGCCTACAAGAGTCAAAACGATGCACATAAACAATTTTAAATTTTGCAGCATCTTTTGGAGCACCATGTTCCTTATATGCCAAATGCCTGCCATCTCTAAGCTTTATTCTTGGTGCTGTAACAGAAGGCCCACCAGGAGAGCCAGGTATTTTAGTTTGAGGAGGTTGGATAGCTTGATAAGCCCACGCAAGGATTCCAATGGATGAAACCAGAAGTAGTTTCTGGAAGATCCCTGAAATGGTGCGTGCATATAACCACAACACAGTATTAGCAACTATAGAGAGCAGATGGAACACGAGTTAAACAATCTGGAAAGGCGAGAATTCCATTAAGCAAATATATACTAACATGTCTAATGTAAGTTCTATCAACTATTTGTCAGGCATCGTAATCATTCTCAGTAACCTTTCAAAAGAGAGGATTACATGAAAGTAAGAATGTCAATGTCCTTAAGCTAGCATTAAGTGGAGTTTTCACTTTCCAAATGTAATTGTAGTTTGGCAGAGTTAAACCCGACAAAATCAAGAGTACACTTGGTGTTACACAGCAGAGACATTGGTAGTCTCAAATAGTCAATAGCTCAGATCAACCATTATTTACTTCAAATCAACAAGAAGTACATATGTTAGCAATATACTTAAGGTATCGCCCCAGCAAAATTGACATGTCAAAGCCCCAAGATTTTCGACAAGTCAGCAGTAAACTGAACGCCAAAACACTACATCTGGGAATACTGTAGACCTCGTGACCTTTGCTCAATCGGGCATTCCAGGTGTTCAAGTTCAAACTCCCAAATTACGGCCCGAAAAAGAAAATCTCCCCACATCAGACACAACCCAAGAAATTCAACGGAAGGTACTTTGAGTCAAACTTCTCGAAACGATAGAAATAAAGCGACAAGGCATCGAAGTGAAGATCGCGAAGCGAAAGGGGGATCGTAATGAGCCCAAATTTCATCGACAAAAGAAAGGAGAGAGACGCGACACCTGAAGGGAGACGGAAGGAGCTGGGCTTCGATTTCCGAGTGTGCGCTCTCGCCGCAGCTGCCGAGATCTTCCTGCCCGTCGCTCCCGCCATAACTTTTCTTTCGATGGCTCGAAGAGATAGAGAGAGAGAGAGAGAGAGAGAGAGGCTTTCAGAAGCTCTGCGGCTGTCTCAAAAGTTAAAGATTCGAGCTTGAGATCTGAGAAGGGACGCGAACAGGCAAGAACACGAGGCGCTGGCGAACGAACCAAGAGCTGTTTCTAAGATCAAGTGAGTCAAAGGATTCCATTTCCGACAGAGAACATGGCTTAAACACACATCCCAGACAGATCCCGTCGAGTCAAACCGGAGTTAAACGGGTTAATCAAGTCGGATTTTGGAATAAATAAAGAAATAACATTGACGAAGTAGATGTTCACTAGGACAATGCCAGAAACAAATTGGGAATGCTTTACCGACTCTTTTTCATTTTACCTATTCTAAATAAGTAATTTTTCGAATCTTTGATTTTATATGAAATAAACAAACCTTTTATTTCGCGGGACTTGTCCCCATAGCAATATAATTTCCACTTAAAATCATTCTTCAATTTTATGAGAAGGGATAGGGATTTTATGCCAATTCCAGACAAATGATACCTCGCACATTAAGAATTTAAAATTCTTTAATTTGAACAACACAGTACAATATTAGATCAGACTAGAATTTAGTCGATAGCACAAGTTGAGGATAATGAAATATAACATTGGAATTTAATTAACAATGAGTTATCAAAATAAAGAAACGCACTGAAATCTAATTGATAAAAGTTACAATTAAGGAAATTTAAAATGTAGTACAGTAAAAGTAAAAAAAAAAATATAATATTTTATTGATTTGTGTGGAGCTCTCATTAGATAGCTAGTGGTATTTATGGTGAACGTGTGATAATTGCTCTTCAACCATGCCCACCGGCTGCATTTTCTCAAGTAACTTCCTATGGCTTTGCCCAAATTCTTTTATTCTCACAGGCCCATCTAAATGCCTAACACATAAACGTATTCATTGTGTGTTGAGAGTTGTGCAATTATCTATGATCATTCCGTGACTAGGTCTTTGAATATCAACTGTCCACTCTACAATATGCAATCTTTGTGTAATTGTCTTTGTGATTTGAATAATATTTAAAAAATTTCTGAAAAATTGTTGCTAGTGTTTATATAGGCGGCTACCAACTCTCCATCATTACATTTTCAACTACTGGACACATGGCGCTTCTTTATTATCGTCAATTGTCGTGCATATGTTCTAGACAATCAATATATATAAAATGACATCCACGCGCTATGTATGTGATTGGAGCTTACTCTGCTCAAATGTTGCATATCCCTTGCCCTCATGCCAAGAATGTGTGTTTTGATAACTAGATCAATTATGGGTATTAGCATATACCCCTTTTAAAAGAAGTAAATTTGAAATTTATTTATTTAAAAAAAAAATACCTTACTTTACGCGCTGCGCTCTTTCTTATGAATAGCTTAGACATCCCTTTTTTCTTATGATGCCTTGTACTCCATACGCAACCAATTAGATCATGGGCTCTCATGTCGCTTCAATTACTCATGGATAGTAAACCGTCATGATTTCAAATCGCTATTTTTGATTTTGCTATTTATCTAGATTAGGGGGCATGTGCCAAAGGCCTGATCTTCATATCTGTTTTGTATTCTTTTTTAAAACCTAAAAACCCTATGAGTTCTATCTCTGTTCCTTGCTTCACCGTTTCTCATGGCACCCAATACTCCCAAATATTCTCTCACTAGCTCTCTAGTAATTATTGTTTTCGCCTCGAGTATGGTCGATGAGTACCCTGAAAGCCTGGTCCTTCGTCCATGTTTTCTTAATCATCAGCAAATTTCAATTTCTCTTAAAACTTGCTTCCTAGAAAGAGTGAAGAGCTGCTTCCCTTTTTTCTTTTGGTCGAAAGATAGTGATCATTACTAATAATTTGTGAAACCACAACTAGGTTTGGAATCATTACATAATAAGACCCAAAGTGGATGAGGGGGATATAAAATCCAATTGCGAGGAAGATGGTTGTCCCAATGAGCTCTTGCTATCCAATTGGTAGGCTTATTTGCTTCTCTATGCGCGTAAGATACGGAGACACCACAGATTTGTAGTCAGACTGTACTTCCATATTTGAGTTTAGTTCAAGCTTGGGGTTCCTTTCTTCTCTATCCTTTGCCACTTTCCATAGAGCTGCACGGACAGCGAAAACTTCTACTTTCAGAGGTGAGTTGGCTTCAATTTTTGCTGCAAAACCACCCTTGAGGACCCCGTTCTCGTCTCTGCATAGCCCGGTAATTGATCCCTCTCTCTGGTTTTCAGTCCATGAAGCGTCAACGTCGATCTTCAGGTGACCCTTTACCAGCGGCACCCACTTTCCAAGTATGTTTGCAAACTTTTTGTTGCCTTTTGGTTTTTGGGGCTCCACCGGTTAAAGCTTTCCAGATTTGCTTCTACTTCCTACACAGCTTCTTGTGATTGCGGAGGCTCGCCTTTGAAGACCATTGTTTTCTAATCTTCCAAATCTGCCAGAATTTTCCCGCTACCAGCTCCTTCCGCTGAGGGTTTCTTTCCGAGGTAAGGACTTCAAACAGCCATTTGTCTATTTTGGAGATATTGCTGGGGGAAGGGTTTAGCTTTAACTTCTGGTTTCCCTTGATCTAGTGCATCCATTTGCATAGGAGGAATAGATGTTCGGGTGTCTTTGGCATATTGTGGCACATGGGGTAGCTTGGATTAGGTATCATCTTTCTCCTATATAGGTTCTTCTTCGTGGGTAGCACATTAGCACAAAGTTTCCATATAAAGAACTTGACCTTTGGTTGGGTGTGGAGGTCCTAGATTAGGTTCCATAGCTTTTTGGGTTGCTAGTATGATGAGGATGTGTGTGCCGATGTCTGGTTGTCTGCTATTTGGATTTTATTGTATCCATTTTTGACTGAGTATATGCTGGATCTGTTGTTGGTCCATATGATTTTGTCTTTGTTTCTTATGTGACTAAGCAGTGTCACGAGTATCTCTTTGACTAAGTCGCCGTCGAACTAGGTCGCTAGCTTATGCTCATCCCACTGTTTGGACTCCTAGTAGATTAACTCAACAACATATTCGGGTCATCCTTGGTTTTTAGTCCTCCTATGTAACCTCTCGCTAACCATTTGTCTTCTCTCACTCTGATTTGCAATTCGTCTTCTACTGCCCATCTTATTTGATGTCCCATCACTACTCTTCCTTGTAATAGACTTTGCCATCCCCAAGACGATCTTGATCTTGTGTTTGCCTTCATGAAATCTCCCGTAGGGAAGTATAGTCCTTTTAGCAATCTACTCCATAAGGCTGAAGGGGCTTGTATGAGTCTCTATGCCTATTTTTTAAGCATAGCCTTGTTAAAGGTAACAAGGTCCTTAAATCCCAAACTCGCACAGTCTTTTTTTTTTTTTAGCTCCTCCCACTTTTTCCAATGGACGCCTTTCTTTGCACTGCTCTTTATCCACCAGAATGTGGCTATCTTTTTTTCGATTGATCTACATATCAAAACTGGCATCTTAAAAATTGACATAGCATATTACAGCAATGCATGTACAATTATTTTAATAAGTATTTTCTTCCCCGCTTTTGACATTATGTTTTCTTTCCACCCCTCAAGTTTCATATTCACTCTTGCTAGAATCCACGAGAACATCTCTTTCTTCGATTGCCCCCAATCCAAAGGAATGCTGAGATATTTCCCTATTTTTTTTTTATAATCAGGACACTTAGTTCTTCTGCCACATTCCTTCTTAATTGCTGTGGGCAACAACTGCTAAAGTAAATACCTGACTTGTTTAGGTTTATGGCTTGACTGGATGCATCACAATATTGATTCAATAGGTTTGCCATATTTTGACATTCCTTCATTGTGCCATCGAGGAAGAAGATCGCATCATCCACAAAAAAAGTAAGTGTGTAAGTGTTGGACAACTTCTATTTAGTTTAATACCTTTTACATTGCCATCTCTAAGTGCTTTTTGTATAAGCAAATACAACACATTAGTCATAACAATAAATAAGTAGGGAGAGAGAGGGTCCCTTTGCCTTAAACCCCTAGTCGGCTTGAATGCTTGAAGAGGTTCCCCATTCACTTTGATGCTGAAGGTAACGGTTGATATACATGTCTTCACCAACAAAACCTAGTGATCATTGAAGCCCATTTTGCTCATGCACTAGCACAAGAAGTCCCCATTCCACTTGGTCATATGCTTTTAGCATGTCAAGTTTAAGCACGGCCTGAAACTTCCTTTTCCTTTTCCTGATTCTCAATTGATGCAGCACTTCTTGGACAATTAAAATATTGCTTGTATTTGTCTTCCACCTATGAAAGCACTTTGCTCCACTTCTATCAGTTCAGGAAGCCACTTCAACCTATTTGCCATTATTTTAGAAATTATCTTGTAACTGAAATTACAAAGGTTGATGGGCCTATATTGCTATAGATTCTGGGAGTCACTTTTGGGACAAGGGTAATGTGAGTTGTATTGATGGAAGGGTCTAGAGTACCTGAAACAAAGAAGTTATCCACCATTTTATGCACATCTTCCTAGATTAGCTCCCAACTATGTTGGAAGAATTGTCCATTTAAGCCGTCCGGCCCTGGAGCCTTAATGGCTCCCAGTTAGAATACTACTAATTTTACTTCCTCCATTGTGACTTTTGTTGTTAGAGCTTCATTCATGGCGTTGCTACTAGGTAGGGCATTAGCCCAACACCGGCTGAAAATTTCTAGGGCCGACTGTGCCATAAAGGTGTTGATAGAAGGTTACAATGTGTTCTTTAATAGCCTAAGGATCCCTACACTAGTTCTGGTTATCAAGTTTCAGCATAGCAATTCTATTCATCTGCCTTCTTTGCATAGTTGTAGCATGGAAAAATTTCGTGTTTCTATCTCCCCATTTCAACCACTCTATCCTCGATCTCATTCCCCAATACATTCCTTCCTGTCTCCATAATTGTTCAATTTGCAACTGAAGCCTCTTTGCTTCCTCCTTTCTCAGTCCCATCTCCTTTTTGTTAGTTATCTTTGTAAGCTCTTTTTTAAGTTCCTTAATCCTTCTATAGGCGTTGGAATATTTATCCTTGCTCCAACTGGTTAGAGCATCAATTATCGCATTCAGTTTTTCAAGCAAATTCAACTGGGAATTCAGTTGATCATTCCACACGGATTGCACAATTTCTTAACATTCAACATCCTCTATCCAGTACGCTTTAAATTTGAACACTCTTCTTCTTTTCTTTGACGGGGGATATAATGATAGTAGAATAGGGCTATGGTTTGAGCCAATGGCAGGTAGGGCGTAGGCTTCTGCCTGTAAGAACATGATTCCCCGTTCTATATTGCAAAGCACCTGATCTAACCTCTTTTTCACCTGCTCCTCCCCATCTCGATTGTTTGTCCAAGTGAAGGCACATCCTTTGCTTTCCATATACTTGAGCACACAATCATTCAATAGGTCCCGAAAGACTGCCACTTTATAATAGTTCGTCTCCCTTTTACCATACTTCTCCCAGTGATATAAAGTCTCATTAAAATCTCCAATGCATATCCAGGGTAAGTTGTTTCTCCCGTGAGTCATTCTAAGTTGCTGCCATAGTTGGAGTCTTTCCTGATAATTTGTCGAGGAGAGCTGCTTCCCATTCAAGGCCCTCTATTATGGACCTTTGGACCACAACACCCTATCAATTTAGGGGTTTCCCTTCGTTCGAAGCGGAATTCCATCGGTGACATTCACGAATGAAGGATGATGTACGGGCACAACTTGCCTGGCAAAGGGCTGGAAAAAATACGGCTTCGGAGGTTAATATGTTATCACATGACTTAGACCTAGGGCTATTGGGTTATGCTGTCAGTTTCTAGTCCCTGTTGATAAATTGTTTCTTTTTTCCTTGAGATCCCATAGCTATCACTCTTCTAGATATTTACGCCATATTTGGTTTCTCTCCAAATGACGTATCTATAAAGGACATGGATTCGCCGGAGATTCCTTATGTTCCTAAGAATGCCCTTCCTTATGGCAAATTCCTCTATTCAATCGATATTGAAGTGAAGCGAGTTTTTTCTCATCACTTTGAATGAAAATGAAACAAAATATATGTATTGAATTGAAACCTTCAATCTGGATGATTAAATAATAATAGATTATTATTATTTTGAGTATTCTGTTATAGTGAAATCGGTAGGCATGCTACTCTTAGGAAGCAATCTGGAACATTTTGGTTCAAGTCCAAGTGGTAGCATGGCATCTTCTAAAACAAATGAAATAAGTCCTATAATAAATTCAATTCCTAATTTCAATTCTGTAGAATTGGTTCACCACACTTTTTCATTTTAATTAAATTAAAAAAATTATGATATTTTCCACATCGATTCTGTCCTACCTCTAGCCCCATCGATCTTGTTGAACACTTAACTTTCTTGCTCTATTGGCTGTCCAAGTATATCTTCTTAAATCTTGTACATAGTTTACATTGCCTCTAGTCTCGTAGCAGGTAAATCACTTGCTTTAGGCCTGCTCATCCTTGCCACTTTGTATGGAGGCTTCACCAATGCGCCTTCTGCAATGATGCCTAGAGAAGATGGTATCTTGTGTTGAGAAAATACGGCTTCGAATTGGGTAGAACAATAAAGTCAGATATCTAGAATAATCAAGTTGAACTTTGAGGCGTGATATCACTTTCTTTAAGGATATAGTTGCCCCACAACATTGATAATGGTAACCAGCAAATTTCCTCCAAGATAAAACAAAGTCTCAAAATGAGAATACTAAATAGCAATTCTAGTTTTTCTCTAGGATCTCTCTAAGAAACAATTAAAAATTTGACTATAGTTTTTCAGAAAGAAAGCTTGAAAAGATAAAATGATTGCACACACTATTCTTTTGAAAATTGACATGTATATATAAAACAATCTTAAAACATAAGCAACTCTTTGTGAAAAATTGCAAAAAATGAACAAACATATCATTTCGGAGCCCAGATGAACAAAGGCGTCCATTCGGAAGAAGTTGAAAAAATGAACAAATGCAACCCTTCAGGAAAAGTTGCAAATTGAAAGAGTATTTTTTTTCCAAAGGTTGTCTTGAAAAGACACACACACAAATTTGGAATAATTAAAAAAAATCGTATTATAATTATTTTTTAATAAAATAACATTTCGATTCTTTATTTAAATTTTTGAAAATTCTCAATAAACAAAAACAACCTTTGAATTGATTAAAGTTAATAAGATAACCATACGAAATAAAAAAAATAAATAACAAAGGGTTAGTGCTAATTAAATCGCGCCAAAATAACATAATTATTTGCACACTTGCTCACGGGTATGGTGGGGTCTAGCCCACACCCGATCATTTCTTTAGCTATGTTAAAAAAATTCTACACTTATTAATTGGCCAATTTTCTCTGACTTTTCCTATGTTGGACAAGGAAACATACACTTAGTTTGTTTTATAAACAGACTTCCCACACCTTGTTTGGTTTGTTTTGGCTTCTACAATCTTGGACGGTTCTATATTTTCCTTCCTTGTCTAGCCAGGAACCTCATGCCCTTCATTATCATGCTCTACCAACATCTCGACCTCTCGCTCCTTTTCCTCCTGGGTATTGATTGTTGAGTTGCTCCTCTTTGAATGTGCCTGAAGGCATTTCCTCTTTTGTATTTAATCTTCAAGTACTTGTTGAGCTTGACCTAGAGAATATTGAATTCTTTGCCTCTGATGTAGTGAATTTAATTACCTCTTCGATTCTCTTGCTCGGGATGACAATGATGATTTCTTGGTATGTGTACTCGCTCTAGTAAACCTTCCCATATGATTGCTTAAGAAAGAGAGATTCTGCCATGGTTTTGAGATTTACTCTCTCTACAGTATTGTGCTAGACAATTTGGTCTATGACAAGTTCCATGTTGATTCCTTCTTGAAGTTCCCTTTTATGAACAAGCGGACTTATAGCCGTGACATGATTCCTTACTCTTATGATATTGATCAATTCGATCCCCAAATTGGGTGTATCTCTGAATGAACTTCTTTGTGGCTTTTTTGTGGCTTTGAGAATCCTTATGAGGATGCCATAAAGACTGCCGTGAGCCGAACTAAGCGATGTACTCCCAAATCTAAGGATTCGAGCAAGAAGGGCAAAAGAGTCAGATTTTGGTGGTCAATCAAGACTTCCACTTTGCTAGAATCGCATGAATTTATGGATTCAGAAGATTCTTCCGAGAAGGATTCAAATTCACTAGTAAGTGATGACACTAAAGGTGCTAGCTGGGTTCACTCCTATGTGGAAGAGACCCAATGAGTTGCAAGCCCAAAACGAGCTTGAGCTCATATGATAAGTTATATAGAGAAATAAGGTTTCTCACTATCTATATAAAGAGGTAGCCGCAAAAAAGGAAATAGTAACAAGAGAAAAAAGAGAAAGCAGAAAATCTGAGATTTGAGGCAATATTTGATTTACATCAAGCTGGCATCGGAGGTCGATTCATGGTTCGATTGAGCTGAAATTTTGTTAGTATGTTCGTGGCACAATTTTCTCGAATCTGAACGGTTTGATTTTTTGTTTGAAGCTCCATACATCAGGTTTTTCATGGATTGATCAAAACTTGCGTTTTTGGTCAAATTTATCTTTGATCTCTTGTGAAGTTTATGTGTATTGCCAAGAATTATGTTCTTGAGGTGTTTGCTGCTATGTACCTTTAGTATTTGCTAGAGAAGAACAATTTTGTTGATAGTGAAGAATTTCGGGTGGACTCTGGTCCCGTGGTTTTTTATCTCCTCATATTGATGAGGTTTTCCACGTAAAAATCGTCTTGTGTTCGCATGCTTGGTATTTATTTTACTCTACTATATCGATTCCTATTAGGTTTACACAAAATGGGAGATTATTTTATTTCGCTGCGTTGATTTGATATTGTTCAAATTGTCACTATTCTCCCATCAGAGTGATATCAGAGCATCTGGTTATTGCTTGATTTTTTTGCCTTGTGTTAAACAATGAAAACGAATATGAGTAGAATGGTTACACTGAATGGTTCGAATTATCATATTTGGAAATGGAAGATGGAAGATCTTTTATATGTGAAAGATTTTTATTTGCCTGTATTTGTTGAGGAGAAACCAAAGAATAAAATTGATGTTGAATGGTCTATATTTCATCGTCAAGTGTGATTATATTAGGCAATGGGTGGATGATAATGTTTTGGACCATATTATTGAGGAAACACATGCATGCAGTTTATGGAATAAGCTCAAACAGTTATATGCTCGAAAGACTGAGAATAATAAGTTATTTTTGATAAAATAGATGATGGCTCTGAGATATCAAGATGGTACTCGTTTGATTGATCATTTAAATTCCTTTCAAGGAATTATAAATCAGTTGGCTGCAATGGGAATCAAGTTTGATGATGAGATTCAAGCACTATTGTTATTTGGTACTTTGTCGGACTCATGGGAGACGTTCCAAATATCTTTGTCTAATTCTGTCTCAAATGGTACGATTACCATGGATTTGGCCAAGAGTAGTAATTTGAATGAAGAGATGAGAAGGAAGACACAAAGATCGTCCTCTTCACATTCCGATGCATTCATTGTCGAGAAAATGAGGAAAAGTAAGTCTCGAGATCCGAGAAATAGAGATAAAAGCATATGTAAGTATAATAAATTTGCTAATGTTGAGTATTTTTTTTTTATCAGATGGACATATTCAGAGATTTTGTCACCAGTTAAAAAGGGAGAAACAAAAGGAGAAATGTAAAAAGAAAAAAAAGTGATAATTGTAGTGATAACAATCGTGTTGCTGCACTTAAAGAAGACTTTCTCACTATTTTTTATGGTGATGTGGTGAATTTTGTATCTCATGAGACCAGTTAGGTAATTGATAGTGGTGCATCCATTCATGCTACGTCTCATAAGGATTTCTTTACATCATACAGGTCAGGTAATTTCGGATATGTGAAGATGGGAAACAATGGACTAGCTCAAGTTGTAGGCATCAATGATGTGTGCCTAGAAACCAGCAATGTCACAAGGTTAATATTAAATAATGTTAAACATATGCCTGATATTCGCTTGAATTTGATTTCTATAGGCAAGTTGGATGATGAGGGGTATTGCAGCACCTTCAGTAATGGTCAATGGAAGTTCAGCAAAGGTTCTCTTGTTGTGACTAGAGGTGAAAAATATTTTTTGTTGTACATTATGCAGGCAAAGTTGTCCACACACAAAATTAATGCAATAGATAGCGAAGATGCAGCTGAATTATGGCATAGATGCTCAGTCACATCAGTGAGTAGGGGTGAGCGGTTCCAGGTTTCGGTTCGGTTCCGTTTGGAACCTAGAACCTACCATCGGGTATAGGTTCCTCAAAATGAGGAACCTGGAACATACCCGTCAAAATCGAGAACCTGGAACCTACCCCGTCACAGGTTCCAGGGTCGGTTCCGGGTTCCAACAGGTTTTTTTTTTTTTTTTTTTTCAGATTTGAACTATAATGTATACGCACGTTACAAAAAAAAAAAAATAACGTACGCGTACGTTACCCAAAAAATATATATAACGTACGCGCACGTTATAAAAAAAAACTATAACGTACTTGTACGTTATCAAAAAAAAAAAATATAACGTACGTGCACGTTATAAAAAAAAAAAAACTATAACGTGCGCGCACGTTATAAAAAAAAACTATAACGTGCACGCACGTTACCAAAAAAAAATATAACGTATGCGCATGTTACCAAAAAAAACTATAACGTACGCGTATACTACACGGTAACTTTCCACATCTTAGCAAACATATCAATGCCAACGGTTTATTATTATTATTATTATTATTATTATTATTATTATTATTATTATTATTATTATTATTATTATTCATTTTTAGAGTTGAATTATAACATACGCGCTCTAAAAATGAACAAAAAAAATTATAACATACGCGCATATTATCGGACTCTTCAACACTGTCGTAATGATCTTCTAACATCAAAATCATGCCATAAATATACTTCCCGAGCTAAGAAAACAATAAAACAAAACATAGACTCTTTGACAACAATGTTTTTCCATGCATTAAACTTATCAATGGTGAGATCACAACAACCATCTAAAGGCTCATAAACTCTTTGACAACATAGTTAAAGCAGCACAAAGCCAATAAAAAACCTTGCTTGAATTCTCTATCACTAAACCCATTGCAGTTGTGACACCACCAACTCTATTTATCAACAATAATCTCCGCATTAAGGCCAACCATATCTGAAAAAAAGAAAAAGAAGAGGTTAAATAAAATATTCACTTATCAAATATACAAAAAGAATTACAATATATAAAGATATAAACATTACTTACCTAATTCAAATTGTTCTGCGTTCTCGATACACTATTCATCACCAAGCGGTACACGAGCGGCTCTCAACCAATCTTGAGTGCAAATCAAAGCTTCCACTACTTTTGGAGTTAAAGCACTTCGAAAGCCATCAAGCACACGACCCGATGTACTAAAAGTTGACTCTGAAGCAACGGTTGTTACAGGAATGGACAAAATATCTCGAGCCATCAAAGAAATGATCTTATATTTTGAACCATTAGCCTTCCACCAAATCAAAATGTCAAGACCAAGATCCTTTTCATTTTTTTCTTGAAGATACTCATCAAGCTCGGACTTGTTATCATCGTGCCCTTGTTCATTCGAGTATAAAAACATTTTCTTCCAATCTTGGGCTTCATACATCTTTTGTTCTTCACTACCACCCATATTGGGTTGGGAAGTGGAACTACTACTACTTGCACCCAAATTATGGCCACCAAAATCTTGATTACTTGAAATAAGAGAAGATTGCTCATTAAATTCATACAAATGCTTCAATGTATTCTTCACCTTGCAATGCATCTCTTCAATCTTCAATTCATCATCATAAATTTGTCCATACAAGAATCTCACATAATTTAACTTGACTCTAGGATCTAACACAATCGCAATCAACACCATAATATTCACTTTATCCAAGCTTCCATAATATTTGTCAAATTTTTCTTTCATTTTCAAACCCATAGTTTGAAGCTTAGGATCCGAAGCATTGACCGCATCTTTCAAATATCTATACAAAAGAGCTATCACTTCAAAATAATCATTTGAAGTAACATATGAAGTCCCAGACATCTTCTTGGTGGCATCATAAAATGTTTTTAGAAAATTCAAAAGAATAATAACATTTTCTCAATCATCATCCTTAGGAGTTTCATGATCTAGCTCACTTACAAAAGATGGATCATGATCTTCCATCCTTTCGAAAGCTTTTTTTGAACTTTATGGCGGTGTCTAACATGAGGTAAGTGGAGTTCCATCTAGTGGCAACGTCAAGAACTACCGAACCCTTATAAGTGATCTTTTCTCTCTCAATGCAAGATTTAAATCCTTGGGCTCTTGTAGGAGAACTCCTTACATACCTAACCACATTTCGGATACGTGCAATGGAGTCATGTACCGTAGTCAAGCCACCTCTCACAATCAAATTTAATATATGAGCGGCGTCTAGTTGAAATCGGAGGACTGAGGAAGATACAGGACAGGAGGCTGGAGGCTGGACTTGGAGCACCGAGCGCCGGGGGGGGGGTTCCTTTTGGAACCCTAACCGGTTCCTAAACCGGTTCCACGGCCAGTTCCGGTTCCGGTTCCCAGAAAAATGGAACTGAGAACCGGAACCGGTCCTTTAAGAACCAAGGTTCCGGTTCCAATTCTTTGGTTCCTGGTTCTACCCGGTACCCGTGCTCGCCCCTATCAGTGAGAAGGGTTTGTCGATATTGGCCAAGAATAAGCTCCTTTCAAGATTGAAAAATTCAGCGCTAAAGAAGTGTGCTCATTGTTTAGCAGGAAAACATAACAGAGTTGCATTTAAAAGCTCCCCTCCTTCAAGAAAGTCAGGTATACTGGATTTAGTGCATTCTGATATTTACGGTCCTATGAAAACAAAATCACTTGGTGGCTCTCTTTAATTTGTTATCTTCATAGATGATTTTTCAAGGAAAATTTGGATTCATACCTTGAAAACTAAAGATCAAATGTTAGATGCTCTTAAGCAATTTCATGCTTCAGTTGAGAGACAGACTGGAAAGAAATTGAAATGCATCAGAACTAATAACAGGAGAGTATATTGGACCTTTTGATGAATATTGCAGACAACAAGGTATTCAACATCAAAAGATACATCCCAAGACGCCTCAGTTAAATGGCTTAGCTGAGAGAATGAACAGAACACTGGTTAAAATGGTAAGATGTTTACTTTCATAGTCAAAGCTACCTAGATCATTTTGGGGTGAGGCTTTAAGTATAGTTGTGCATGTATTAAAACTTACTCCATGCGTTCCTTTAGAGTTTGATGTTCATAATAAAGTTTGGACATGCAAAGATTTTTCTTATGATTATTTGTGTGTCTTTGGGTACAAAGCATTTGTGCATGTTCCCAAAGATGAGAGGTCTAAATTTGATGTGAAAACACGACAGTGCATATTTATTAGTTATGGACAAGATATGCTTGGCTACAAATTTCATAATTTGCTTGAAAAGAAAATTGTAAAAAGCAGAGACGTTGTGTTTATCGAAGATCAAACAATAGAGGATATTGAAAAAGCAGAGATGATTTCAGCACCACAAGTTAGTGATAATTTGGATCCAGTTCCTCTTACAAATATTTTTACACAGGTTGATGAAGAGCAGCAGGAAGTCAATGTTCCAAGTAACACACATGTTCCTAAACATGTTGAAATAGATAATATTATTCCTGAACTAGATGCTCAATTAGATGTTCCACTGGATGTTCCAGTCCGGAGATCCATTAAAGACCGACGACCTTCCACCAGGTACTATGAAGATGAGTACGTATTATTGACTGATGCAGGTAAACTAGAGTGCTATGCAGAAGCAATAGAATATGAGTATAAAAGTAATTTGTTTGATGCTATGCGAGATGAGATGCAGTCACTCTATGATAATCATACTTTTGAGTTGGTGAGGTTACCTAAAGGTAAAAGAGCTTTGAAGAACAAGTGGGTATATAGGTTGAAGCAAGATGAACATACTTTACAACCACGGTACAAAGCTAGATTGGTTGTTAAGGGATTCGGTTAGAGAAAATGTATTGATTTTGACGATATATTTTCTCTGGTAGTAAAAATGTCTTCTATTTGTGTGGTACTAGGCTTGGTAGCTAGCCTGGAGTTGGAAATTGAGCAAATGGATGTTAAAACAGCCTTCCTACATGGTGACTTGGAGGAAGAGATATACATGGAACAACCTGAGGGTTTTAAAGTGAAAGTGAAAGGGAAAGAGGATTATGTGTGCAAATTGAAGAAAAGTCTCTATGACCTAAAACAAGTACTGAGGCAGTGGTACAAAAAGTTTGCGTCAGTTATGATAGAACAGGACTATAAGAAGACTTCCTCGGATAACTATGTGTTTGCCCAAAAATTTTCTGATGATGACTTTATTATTCTCTTACTTTATGTTGATGATATGTTGATTGTTGGCAGGATTGCTTCAAGAATTAAGTTATTGAAGAAACAGTTGAGCAAGTCTTTTGCCATGAAAGACTTAGGATCGGCGAAGTAGATTCTTGGCATTAGAATTACCCGAGACAGAGATGCTAAGAAGTTGTTTTTGTCGCAATAGAAATATAGCAAGAAGATCCTTAAGAAATTTTACATGAACAAGGCTAAAGTGGTTAGTACTCCTCTTGCTGCCCACTTTAAGTTAAATATGAAGCAAAGTCCTATAACTGATAAAGAAAAGAAAGATATGGAAAGCGTTCTATATGCCTCAGCTGTAGGAAGCTTAATGTACGCGATGGTATGTACACGCCCAGACCTGGCGCACGCAGTTGGCGTTGTTAGTTGCTATTTGTCAAATCCAAGCAAAGAGCACTGAAATGTAGTGAAGTGGATTATGAGGTATCTTCGAGGAACTTCAAATTTGAAACTCAGTTTTGGGACCGAGAAACTTGAGTTAGTTGGATACACAGATTCCGACTTAGCAAGAGATATTGATACTCGTAAATCTATTTCTGGTTATGTGATTTCTTTTGCGGATGGAGCTGTGTCATGGAAGTCAATATTGCATAAGTGTGTTGCACTTTCTACCACCGAAGCTGAATTTATTGCAGCGACTGAAACTAGTAAAAATATGCTATAGATGAAGAAGTTCTTAGAAGAACTTGGGTTCAAGCAAAAGAGGTATGTGCTATTTTGTGATAATCAAAGCGCAATTCATCTTGGTAAGAATTCATCTTTTCATTATGGATTGACATATATTGATGTTAGATATCATTAGGTAAGAGATGTTCTAGATGAAAAGTTGTTGGAACTTGAGAAAATTCATACGGATCATAATGGCTTTGATATGATGACAAAGACTCTACTAAAAGAGAAGCTTGAACATTGCCAATTGATAGTAGGGATGGTGAATCCCTCCACATTGTCGTGAGGGGGAGATTTGTTAGCTAGGTCCATTTCTATGTGGATGAGGCCCAATGAGTTGCAAGCCCAAAAAGGGCTTGAGCTCATATGATAAGTTATATGGAGAAATAGGGTTTACCATTATCTATATAAAGAGATAGTTGCAAAAAAGGAAATAGTAACAAGAGAAAAAGAGAAAACAGAAAATCTGGGATTTGAGGCAAACCTGATTTATATCAAGCTAGCATTGGAGGTTGATTTATGGTCCGATTAAACTGAAATTTTGTCAGCATGTTCGTGGTGCAATTTCTCGAATCTGAACGGTTTGATTTTCGTTTGAAACTCCCCACATCAGGTTTTTCGTGAATTGATCAAAACTTGCGTTTTTTGTCAAATTTATCCACGATCTCTTGTGAAGTTTATGTGTATTGTCAAGAATTATATTCTTAAGGTGTTTGTTGCTATGTACCTCTAGTATTTGCTAGAGAAGAACAATTTTGTTGATAGTGAAGAATTTTGGGTGGACTTCGGTCCCGTGGTTTTTGATCTCCTCACATCGATGAGGTTTTCCACGTAAAAACTTGTCTGGTGTTCGCGTGCTTGATATTTATTTTACTCTACTATATTGATTCCTATTAGGTTTACACAATATGGGAAATTACTTTATTCCACTGCGTTGATTCAATAGTGTTCAAATTGTTAATGTTCTCCCATCAAAAGGAACCCAAGTTCAAGAAGTTGGGAAGGCACAGCCCTCAAAGGATTGGAGCAGCTCAAACTCAATGTTCCAAATGAAGGGATATCGAAGAAGACCAAGATTAAAAGGAAGAGGGCAATAGCCATAATTGGAGGAAAGGCTGTAAAATGTATCTTTCTACTTTTATGCCCTTACTCCTACTTCTTGTGCTCTGTTTCTAATAAGTCTCTATTTCCGCCAAGTGTTTCTCAACAAACCGAGCACAGGGTTCAAAAGAAAAGGAAATAGCAGATGTCGAAGTACCTTTGCTCGAGAAGAGGAAGAAGGACCCCCTTTTTGTGTCAGAGAAAAGGCCTAAAAGCTTCATCAAGACTGCCCACTCAGATTCCTACTCAGTCCGATCTCTAGCATCATCAAGACCTGGGATGCCCCCAAGCATCAAGAGAATCCAACTGCTTCTATCGATGATCAGGACGAGGGTGATAATGATAATGTTCCCATAGGCTACGAGCTTTGTCCCTCAAGACTTTCAAATTTATCGCTCGTTTCTACTCCAACTCCCCTGGTAACTTATGGTGAGTATTTCCCCATACATTTTAGCAGTTGTCCCTTGGCATTCGATTAATGTATATTTGAAATGATATGCAGGATCACCAACCAGCACAGATTATCAGAATTTACCGAATACATCCATGGATTTGTCTCGACAACCTCCATTCACCAATTGGCCAAGATGGAAAACAATTTTAACAGGGGACTATATAACCTTTCTATGCGAGTAGATGAATCAAATCAACTATACAAATTGGGAAATTAAATCTTGCACTCTCTCCTTTCCAATGCAAAAGCGCTATTCTTGTTTGCTTTCGGAACATGCACTCCAAATAATGCCCCAAATGTGACGAGCAATCTCAAGATAATTAGACCAATTGGGTCGACTTGACCTTGCAACTCCAAAGATAGGAAGGGAAAGTAAGAAGATCGCAAGCAAGATACCGCTTACAGCTCTGGCTCAAATCTTTCATTCAAGAACAATGAACAAAACTGAAGTCTACAAGTCGAGCAAGCTATTTGGCAGTTTCTCTAAGTAAGAGTACCTTAGTAATAACATCGGACATCCCATTAGCATAAGGAATTCCGTGTCCATATTTGGGTAGTTCATGATATTGAATCCATGGGAGTTGCTGGGAGATGAAGCGCTGCATTGTGACAGGCACCAACGTATCATCATTCCCTTGCCGCACATGGATAGTACCTTCATTGTTAGGGAATGGGCTTTCTAGATCCACGGGATTAATTTCCCAGGTACCAAATGCAATCATCAAGCCAAGGTGGAGGGACTCAAACTCCCCCTGTTGACCTACTTCAAACTGTACTTGTTGTCTTACCTCAGCCTAAAAAGAAACCAAACAAAATATAATTAGACTAGGCAATGAGGAGACCGATTGAATTTAAGGAGAGAAGGAGAGATATGTTGCACAGATAGAAGTGATAACTGAAGATGATGAACTATATCCACTGAATTCCTGGTAAAATGCAGAAATACGTTGCTTGCAAAACAATTTTACATTTCCAGCAAATTCATCTGACCATAAATCTGGCATACAACATGTTACTTTCAAGCTCCATCGAGCCAGGTAGTTTCTAGTAAACTGGGACAACTATTTATTCGTGATAAAGACAAAGGAGCGTGGCTGATTCCAGGGACAAAGATCATTCTTCAGCCTGAGACAATGCGCATGACTCCCTAAACTAAACCGCTTCTTAACAGACTTTTAGCTAAGACCTTACTCCTTCAACCAAGCCAAGAACAGAAAAAAAAATGCAGAATATCAACAACAATGAACAAAGAAATTTGAAAGGTGTCCATCCCTGAACTCAAAAAGCTAAAACAATAACGTGAATTAGAGAAATTGTCAACAATACCAGCTTTATAAAGTGAACTTTTAGTTTTATAATCCAAATTACAGGTACAAAGGCAGAAATGGATAGGCAGCTAATGAATCTCCATCTGTTGAAGTCAGTCCTGCTTCAAGTGTCCTAAGATCCAGAAGAAGTAGATTGGTTTGCTCACCATTCAGGGGCGGAAGATTCAACATTAACTGATTGAGCCACAGCAACAACAGCTATAGGAGCAAATCTCCTTTAGGTTAAGCTGGTACCACACCACGAAAGCTCGAAGGTACATCCCTTTCCCGCAGCTACCTTAATCAGTAGACAAAGGAAATTGAATCTGCTGCAAATAGTAAAAAATGCTGCTAAAATAGAGGTAGTCTTGGTCCTTGAGTGAGGCCCTTGAGCAAGGATATCAACACAAACAAAAGAAAAGGGAACATGAAGAGATAAAATGATTTCCTCTTCTTAAGATAGGGCGCATTTTAATACACCCACCCTAAGAGCGGAGGAGATTCTTTCTAAGGGAAACCGACCAAGATTTCCAATCATGTAGATGCTCATTGTTGACACTCCTGCTTCCACTTGTGTTACAGGTCATTGTTTGCCCCTTTTTCCAATTAATTGCGAAGAAAAATGACAATATTTTATCTAGTAATAGGAAATCAATAGTAATAATAAGTAGGTTATACATATGGAATTTTTCACTTATATATTGGGCAAGGATTTTTTTGCCTGAGGGAGAGTAAACATCAGTACAACAAGTTACGACACTGAAAGGAGGGAACAATTTCTGGGTGTTCCACCAATAGGTAAGCCAGGAAGTGTAGTGAGCAACATGAAGTGCCCATTGATCCCTCTGGAGCATTCGGTTATATGCTTCAGTAGACATATTTGAGGGAAAACCAGGCCACCAGTAGTTGATAGCTGAAGCTAGCAGTGCTTCTTCTGCTAGCGTGCAGCATCAAAGATTTCCCTTGTATTGGTAAAACAAAAGATAAACAAGAATGCACTAACATGCAGACCGAAAATCTCGGTTCTGTTTACACAAATATATGCTTGCATATTTTCATACATTGACCAACACAAGGAAATTCGTGAGGAACTCTTTATGGTTGCTGCAGATTACACTCGATCTCCATATTCCAAGACAAGAAGATTGGGCTAGTGAATATTCTCACCCAGGGTATTTTGAATACTTCTCACTACTTGATTATGTATTCCTCTCCATTACTATTTTGATGTGCATCCACCCACATAAGCTCATCCCAACAATTGTACCTGTGAGGAATGTACTTGATGCAGCTCCGCAAAATCTGGCCACCTATGGAATAGCCAACAATGTAGAATTTTGAGCCAAATCCCAGCTGATCAGCTAGTTCTTCTATGTCCAAAGCGATGCTTTTTGTAGTTCGTTGTGGATCAGGATCACTCTGTCCATA
Organism: Eucalyptus camaldulensis; assembly: GCA_019915185.1. Lineage (NCBI taxonomy): Eukaryota > Viridiplantae > Streptophyta > Magnoliopsida > Myrtales > Myrtaceae > Eucalyptus > Eucalyptus camaldulensis. The sequence continues at coordinate 22,470,247 of JAHSVA010000005.1, forward strand.
GCCAGATCAATCAAAAGACACAACGTAGACCCCTAGATCATCGATGATTTACTGGTTAAGAACACTGATCGCCCATGAATTAATGAATAGTAGAATTGAAGATATTGCATTTGAGAATGTAGACAAATTCCGCATCAAACAAAGTTTTGAGCACCTGAGAAAAAGTATTTGTGACAACAGCATCATGCCTACAAGAGTAATAACCATGCACATAAACAATTTTAAACTTCGTAACATCTTCTGGAGCACCATGCTCCTTATATGCCAAGTGCCTGCCATCTCTAAGCTTTATTCTTGGTGCCGTAACAGGAGGCCCACCAGGAGAGCAAGGTATCTTGGGTTGAGGAGGTTGGATAGCTTGATAAGCCCAGGCAACAATTCTAATGAATGAAACCAGAAGTAGTTTTTGGAAGATCTCTAAAATGGTGTTTGCATATAACCACTACACAGTATTAGCAACTACAGAGAGCAGATGGAACACAAGTTAAACAATCTGTGAAGACACATGAATTCCATGAAGCAAATATACACTACCATGTCTAATATCAATACCATCAAATTTTTGTCAGGCATCACAAAGTAACCTTTAAAAAGAGAAACTAACATGAAAAGTAAGAATATAAATATCCTTTAGCTAACACTGAGTGGAGTTTTCACTTTCCAAATGTAATTGTTGTTTGGTGAAGAACTTGTGAATATTCATCCTTCATATACATGGACCCAGTCTTGGAAGTGTCACTATAACTTCGAATCAGGAAGATAAATCAGTCAAGTCATATTCTCACACAGAATACGATACATATTGGCAGAGTGAAACCCAAGAAAATTGAGAAATACTCAAGGTGTTCCACAACAGACATTGATGGTCTCAAATAGTCAAAAGCTCAAATCAACCATTATTTACTCAAAATCAACAAGAAGTATATATGTTAGCACATACTTAAGGTGTTCTTCACAGCAAAATTTACATGTACAAAGTCCCAAGTTTTTCTACATGCCAGTAGGAACTGATCGCCGAAACGCTAAATCTGGGAATGCTGTAGAGCGGGATCGAAATGAGCTAAAATTTTATCGACAAAGAAAGCAGGGAGACGCGACACCTGAAGGGAGACGAAAGGAGCCGGGCTTCGATTTCCGAGTGTGAGCTCTCGCCGCAGCTGCCGAGATCTTCCTGCCCGTCGCTCCCGCCATAACTTTTCTTTTGATTGCTAGAGAGAGAGAGAGAGAGAGAGAGAGAGAGAGAGAGTTTCAGAAGCTCTGCGACTGTCTCGAGCTTTTCTGAAATCAAATGAGTCAAAAGGATTCCATTTCTGACAGAAAACATGGCTTAAACACATCCCAGACAGACTCCGTCGAGTCAAACCGGAATTAAACCCGTAAATAAGGTCGGATTTTGGAATAAATAAAGAAATAACGTGGACGAAGTAGATGTTGATTAGGATAATGTCAGAAAAAAAATTGAGAATTCTTTACTGATCATGTTTTGCTCATCGATATAACTAATTTTCCGAATCTTTGATTTTCTATGAAATAAACAAATATTGTGTTTGACCTTACCAAAAAAACAAATATTGTGTTTGAAGAAAAATACTCAAAATACCATTGAGTACGAAAAGAAAAAGGTGCAACCTTTTATAAGCGAGGCAGTTAACCCCATCTTCCAAATGTCTCAGTAAAATATGTGATATTTTGCTTTTAAAATACTTTTAATGTGACTTTTCAAATGTTTTCCTCCAAGACACAAATTTTTATCATTGGGCAATTTTGGACACTCATGAAGGGAGAAAAAAATTGGATAATGCATTCTTATCTTTTTACATTCAATAAAAGCATACATCAGTTTTATTAAGGACACGTGAGGGCATTCCAAATCATTCATATGATGATCTTGAAGGTACGTTTGCTACTAAGTTAATGAGGTTCACCATCAAGTTTGACACATACTAAATGCACCAAATTTAATGATGAGACAATATCTTAGGAAGATGTCAAACATGATACAAGAGCTAAAGTCAGCAAGTCATACCCATATTTAGGCTATTATAAGCTAAGTAGCACTAACACTGACACGTGACACACGACACGACATGACACGATACGCCAATGTGTCATTTCTCAAAAAACAGAGAATTCCAACACGTTGGGATACGTTGTATATTAAATATATATTCTTATATATACATAATAGATTATCATTTTTATGATTACTTCAATCAAATTGATTTGAATCAAATTCATAAATAAATAAATAATTAAAAAAACCTAGAATGAATTCACATTAAAAACATTAATACACCATTTATTAATAACATTCATTTTTTCAATTTGACAAATTCAACTCTATTTCAATAATTCAGGTTCGAGTCCTCTTCAAGGCATAATTTTGAGAATACTCATTGAATTGGAATAAGTTCGGCAGTAAAACTTGGAGAAAAATCAAGCGATCCATATTTTAGACTTGCGTGTTAGATATGTTGGAAGAGGGGGAAAAACTTATGAGATAAATTGTGTATTACAGGAAGTGGGAGTCAGAAAAGAAGAGAAGACTAGGTTTTTCTTTTTTCTCCATTTATTATTTTTATTATTGTGTTTTATTTCTTCACACACACACACACACACACACACACACACACAGATATATATATATATATATATATATATATATATATATATATATATTTCGACCTCTCATTTATTGAATTTTTAAAATTAATCTCGATATCAAAATCACGTGTTGGAAACTCATATGTTAGAATTCCAACTCGAGTGTCGGAGAGTATCAAGAAAATTGACTAGGTGTCAGATTTTTCAATACGTGTTGACCGAGTGTCAGAGAGTGTTGGACACGTGTTGAAGTGTTCGACACAACACAAAGGCTTTCGGAGAGTGTCGGTGCTTTATAGGTTATAAGGTCTTTTCTTAATAGTTGGAAGTATCTGAAAATCAACATGACACACAACAAGAATATTGTCATTTTTTTATGATATAGCGCAATAGTTAGAGTTAAAGGTGAGGCCTAGAGGCTATTAGATCCTCTGCTCATGCTTATATTGTTGAATAGAGTTTGTGCAAAATTTCGAGCTCCAAGCGCAAGAACCATAAATTCAATAACAAAGGGAATGAGACTGATTAGGCACTTAAAAGAAGTTAAGGCCCATCGACACAAGAAGCACGGTAGAAAGAAGGACAATGCCCAAATGAAGTGCTACAATTATATCGAGCTGGGTTACTTCGCTCGTGAATGCATCAAATCAAAAGAAGTATCACATTACTCTATTACTTTAAGTAATGTTTTTATTTCTAACACTATAATATTTGCTTAATCCCATCCTATGTGTTTGTAGACTCGAGAGCAACAGATCACATAATTAGAGATCCATAAGCATTTGTGGAGTATCATCAGATATAACTTGGAAAAAATATGGATATATGTTGGAAATAACTCAAGAATTGAAGTGAATGGTATCGACACATGTAAATTAATTTTACGCAATGGTTAAAATATATTCCTACATGTCCTCTACACTCTAGATATTCGGCAAAACTTAGTCTCCATAATTGTTTCTTTAAACTTAGGTTATGTATTAAATTTCCGTAGTGATTATGTTGACATTTTATTTGGAATGGTTTATTATGGCTATGGTTATGTATTGAATAGTTTTATTATATTAAACATTAACTATAATGTGCACAATGTTAATATTAATTGTTGTTTTTCTTTGATTGTGTCTTCTAGTAATGAGAAGATTGATGCAAGTACTTGGCATGTTAGATTAGATCACATTGGGTTACAAAGAATGAAACAATTAGCAAGAGAATGCATTCTCGGTGCACTTGCTAATGTTGATCTACCCATATATAAACATTGTCTAGCAGGAAAAGTAATTAGAAAATCATTTGGTAAATAAATCATAGCTGAACTTCTATTACAACTCATACATTTTGACATTTGTGGTCAATTGAATATGAGAGCGAGGCATGGAGTCTTGTATTTGATCACTTTCATAGACGACTTCATGCATTTTGGTTATGTTTTTTGATTTCCCATAAGTCTAAAATATTATATTATTTTAAACGATATATAGCTTTAATAGAGAATCATTTGAATAAAATAATAAAGGCATTGAGAACCGATCGTGAACATAAGATAACACTGGTATTCCGCAACAAAATAGGATTGCTGAGAAAAAGATAAAACCCTATTATAAGTGATTAGGCGTATGATGTCGTAAGCAAATTTACCTACTTCATATTGAGGAGATACATTATTGACTACTATTTATATACTTAACCATGTGCTCTTTAAGTCAGTTACTTCAACCCCTTATGAATTGTGGATTGGTAAGAAACCGGAATTACATAACCCACAACCTTGGGGATGTGCAATTTATGTTCGTGATTCTTTCCATAAATATGACAAATTAAATCATAGAGGAAAGAAATATATTTCTATAAGATATTATGAACACCCCAAATGTACATGTTCATAAATGAACAAGTTGATGGAAGTGTAATTAAAATGGAATCACGGGATGTTACGTTATTAGATAACAATTTTCCTAATAGATGTGAGATTAATAAAAATTTACAATTATATGACATAAAAGATTTTGATAACACACTCATTTATGTTGTTGAGGGAAATGAAGATTTACCTCAATAGACAATACCTAATGTGCCGCATCTCTCGGTAAATTGAATTCAGATGAATTTTAGTTACATAAAACTAATCATAGAAGCATTCCCCATTGTCATTTTGATATTGAAGGAGAAGCATTTATGATTGCTCCACAAGATGATGTCAAGCCTAAGACTATCCAAGAGGCTCTCTCATCCTCTGATAAGAAAAAATTGAGAAAAGTTTTGAAAGATGAAATGAAGTCAATAAGGGCAAATCATGTACAGAACTTGATTAATCTGACATACAATCGCAAAACTACTGGAAATAAGTAGGTTTTCAAGATTAAGCGAAGAATAGAAAGATCTATTGAGAAGTATAAGGAAGCCCCCGGTATGGGGGGAGATCAAACAAAATGAGGTATGTTAGTCACATAGAGGGGTCTCCCGATGGCCTAGTCCACGGTTGTAGCCTTAAGCGTCTAAGGACTGTCATTCTTGTATTGGGCGAACTAAAGCGTTAAATAGCGCCCTTTAGTGGCGTGTAGGGAGTAGTCGTCTCATTGCTGGTAGGTGCGACTATGTGAGTTAACAACAATACACTGCGATATGTGTGAGTCCTTAACGGCCTTTAGTGATCTGAAGGAGCAATTGGAGTTACTTCAGACTTGTAGAGTAGCAGTAAGGGTGACTTATATGTCAACTTTTCCACTATCACCCCAAAAAAACCAAACTCTACTTTACGTAAAGTTGCCAAAGTACGATTAACCTCTGGATTTGAAATCATTGCTTATATACCTGGTATTGGCCATAATTCACAAGAAAATTTTGTAGTCTTACTAAGAGGGGGAAGGGTTAAGGATTTACCCAGTGTGAGATATCACATTATTCGAGGAACCTTAGATGTTGTCGGAGTAAAGGATTGTCAACAAGGGCGTTTTAGTGCTTTGTAGATTCTTATCCAAGACTTGTATCATTTTGATGATACCATGTGAATTGCTAGAAACATATGGAGTGTATGGCTAACCCAATAACGAAAGTTTCGTAAGGGGACTGGAGCAGGCTACCATGAGACAAAAGTTCTTCTGGCTCGTCTTATGGTGAAAGGCTATACTCAACAAGAGAGCATAGACCATGAAGAAATATTTTCACTCGTTGTAAGGTTTTCCTCCGTACACATTATCTTAGCTATTGTCACACATTTGGACCTAAAATTACATCAATTTGATATAAAATAGCATTTCTCAATGGAAAATTAGATGAGAAAATCTATATGAAACAACCAATAGGTGTTATAACTAAAAGCCAAGAGCATAAAGTTTACAAGTTTCATCATTCAATAGATGGCCTTAAGTAATCATTTAGATAACGATATTTACGGTTTCATCGAGCTATCACGTTTTTTGAATTCACGATGATCGAAGAAGACCACTATGTGTATATCAAATGGTTCGATAATAAATTTGTAATTTTATCACTTTATATGGATGATGTTTTATTGGCTGAGAATAACAAGGTTTTGGTTATCACCATAAAAGAATGATTGTCCTTTAATTTTGAAATGAAAGACATGAGAAAAGTTATTTATATATTGAGAGTTAAGATTGAAAGACATCAATCAAGGAAACTCCTTACTCTGTCACAAGAGTCTTATATAATGAAGATTCTTGAATGTTTCAATATGTAACATTATAATCCCATTAATACCCTTGTCTTGCAAGACAAATGCTTGAGTACTAAGATGTGTTCTAAGACTCTGAAAGAAAAGAAAGAAATGGAAACTATTATTTATGCTAGTGCAATCGGAAGTTTGATGTATGCTATGTTGTTTATAGTACCCTACATATGTCATGCCGTGGGGTTGGTGAGTCGATACTAGTCAAATCCTTATCAAGTTTACTGGAAAGCAATAAAGAGGATCTTGAGACACTTAAAATGCACTATGGACTATTGATTTTGTTACCAATAGAATTATTTATGCTTATTAGGCTACTCATATGCCAATTTGGGAGAAAACCTAGATGAGTGTAAATTGACTTCTAGGCATGCATTTTAGCTCAATGAAGGTGCTTTTTTTTTTTTTTTGGAATAACAAGGAATAAATATGCTCAGCCTTATCTACAATGAAGGCAAAATTTATTGTATGCTCTACCGCAATGCAAGAAGTAATATGGCTAAAATGTTTCTTAGAAAATTTAGTCATTGTCACTGAGGTTCCAAGACTATTGACAGTTTATTATGATGGTCATACAGTCATTACCTATGTGAAAGATCCCAAGTATTATGGTAGGACGAAACACATTGATATAAAAAAAATCTTCATCAGAGATGTAATAGCGGAGAAAGAAGTGATCCTACAATACATTTTAACCAATAGAATGGTTGCCAATCCGTTTTCGAAGGCGATTCCTAGATATGTGTTCTTAACCCATGGGATGTTTCTATTGTTATGTAAAATATAATACGTGATATTATTAAGGATTATTGGTTTATACATATGTGAACATATGTATTGTACTTGTTTATTTTTTAGTGAATTGATGTTTCATCAACAAGTATAAATTCATTATGAGACTAGTACAAATACACATTTATTGTTGAAAGGTAGGTCAGCAGGCTACGATTGAGTCACTCACATGAGCAATCATCTCAAGTCTTATATTAGCAAGTAGAAATGAGATGATATGTACTATAGATGTTGGAAGAGCAAGTTTAGTACATAGTAGTTTTTTTTTATGTCGCCTTGAATTAGAATCAAGATGAGGTCTGTGATTTATATATAATAAGATTGAACATAATAATCCCACAATTATGTATGCCTGAAGGATGTCGGATGCGAGTATTTAATTGGATAAGGTAGAAAGCGAGCTGATATAGCTCTCAAGCTAAGCATGAGTATGTAAGAAGCACGTGATTAAATTTAAGCTAAGATCCATATAGTGGATGTGTTTAATAGATAACATATTCTCTTGTGAAAGAGAAATCCACTATACCATGTAATTCATATTACATGTACATTGCATGAACGACAAGGAAAGATAAGTGAAATTATCCATATGTATTCATTATGTGAGTCCATGAGGTAATTTATAATTTACCTTATATTATTTTTTCATTATGATCTTGAAGTGTAAGATCAATGTTGCTACTTTAATATGTTATCGGCGATCATGAATACATATGATTTCATGGGACATGTCTAGGAATGTGGTTGTTTTGAAATGGAGAAAAATATGAGTGCGAAGGAAGATTATTATTATTTTATATTTATCACATGTATTTACAGGTTGGCTAATTATATCGCTTTCTATGGTTTTGGATATAATTGTAAATACATTGTATTTCTTTATAATAGTCAAGTATAGCTTTTAAATGATAGGTATACTTGGACTGATGTAGTAAATTATGTCTAGAGCACTATGAGACATCAACCATTTATTCTTTTCAGAGTTATAGCTATTAACAGTAACAATACAATCTAGAGAGGGTGAATAATTTGTTTTCAAACTTTGATGATATTTCACGAAAATTAGCTAATTGCTAAGTATAAAGATCACTCCAACCCGATGTTTAAGTAAACACTCACTAATTGTATACTAATGTATATAAGAAGATGAAAAACAATAGGACGCAAAGAGTTATAGTGGTTTAGCTTTTACCCTTAAGCTTATGCCCACTCTTCAAACTAATAGCCTCAAGATGGGCTAAATTCCACTAACAATCTACTTTGAAAAATACAACTGGTTAGCATTGGTCTTTCATTAATAGATCACACTATCTAGACTTAGTAGCTACTCTTACACTTGTACACTTGATCAGTAGCACAATTGTTAAACAAGACAACAATCAAAATAGTAAGATATAAAGTTTTTAGTTGAGACTAATAATGCGTAAGCTACTTGATATTTTATGTGGTGCACTCTCTTTTGGTTCCTCGATGCCTTCTCTTTTATATTCTTTCTCAATCTATCCATTGAGGATGATTTAGAAAAGTATGTAATTGTTGGAGAGTTTTTTATTGAGCTACTATCTAGAAAAATAATGTTCATAAAGCTTCTTTCCTAGGATTTTTGCAAACTAACCAAATATAGCAATTACCGTTGTCTTCTCATTGCAATCTCTGACTGACTTATTGGACATTCTAGCTACTCTTTTGCATGATTTATTCTCATTCTACTGCTATGCAAATCCAGATCTTTCAAAGGTTCTTTAGCTAACCCAATGAACATCATTTGATGTACTTGGTTGTTACATCACAATCAACCGGATCTTTACTACTCTAACATAAACATCATCGGCACCTAATATTTTTGGTTGACCGATGCCATTCATTATAACAAGACATTTGCCAACTTCTTTCCAATGGATCACACTATGGATGTTGCGTAGTCCTTTGGTCCAAACATTTGCAAACAACATAGTAAGTAATATACTAAGGATGGTTTGGGTATCATCAAAATCACTTAAAATATTTGCTCCAACAATCTTCCATTTTTTGATGATGACAAAACTATCCCGCAGATATGAAAAAATAATAAGAATTATTTGAAATAATTTGCATAATTTAAAAGTAGAATCTCCTTTGAATGTTTTGTTGTAACGCTTTGAAGATAGAAACTTAAGTGGTCTTTAGTAAGATAAGATATGCTTGCACAAAAGACCTTCTGCCCAAAGTGTGTTATCATCTAGATTGAGATTCATGAGAAAACAGTTAGTTGCTCCTCCTAACTTAATGATGCACTCGTATGCTCCCCCTGTCTTGGTGAATAATTTAATTTCAACGTTAGTAGGTTCCAGCAAAATATTATGAGAAAAATGCTTAGCAAATTATCAGTACTAGATGTTATGAGCATATGCAAAAATTTTAAAGGAATATTCAACATCATTAGTAGCAAATGTTTAGGCTTAATTTTTCACATCAAATAATTCTCTCCCCTTTTGTCATCAATCAAAGTAAATGAGAAACATCTACATGAATTAAAATATTTGCTTCATTGATGGCAAGAGATAGGGCGATACAAAAAAGTCAAACCTATACAACAAACTAGAAGAGATAAAATAGCAAGAGCAAACCATAAGCACGTGAAGATTTGAAAATGTTTAAGTGTGAGGGTGTTTGCATTATTGAGAGGAAGTGGGTTGTTCAAGTTCAGTGATCTTCGGTTCAAGGCGTACAAGGTTGTAGCAATCTAGGTTGAATGGTACACTCAATTTTCACCATGTATCGAGTTAAGGACAGGAGGGTGTTCTTGATTTCTTTGACATTTTTTCTACAGTTAGTTAAGACTAGCAAGATAGGTCCACGGCTAGTGATAGTGATTTTTCTGGTCGAGGTGGACAAGGGACCTTGGTTGGTGTCGGAGCCTTAGTATATTTGCACTTTTCTAGTTCAAAAAGCTTAGCAAGCCTTTTTTTTTTATTTAGCTTTATCACTATTCTATCACAATTGTCATGACCAATGGGGATGATTTCTCCTCTATGTTAGTCAATCCTTTTAGTGTCATCCTGAGCATCATCTTGTCTAAGGTTTTCTTCCTAATGTCTACATTTGGCATGACAACTAGTGAAACTTTAGAGTAGTCGATTTTGAGATACTTAAAAATATGTGTCACCAAAGCATTATAGGATAGCTTCTCTGTCTTTCTCATAGCCCTGCGGTACATGTGGATAAAGATCATGTGGGGGAAGGAAAATTCTTCAAACTTGTTTAGGATGACCCAAATTACTCTTACTTCATATCGAGAGACATCATTCATAAATGATGTTTTCAAATGAAGGCAGAGTAAGGATCTTCTTAATAAAGTTCATTTTGAGAGGGAGAAGATTCAATAGGACAATTTCCCTAAAATTACGAGCAAAGTTAGGCGTTTAAAAAATAAAGTTGTAGGCCTCATCAAGCTATACTAGGATGCATTTGAAACCATTGTACTTGGTTTGGATGATTTCAGCTAGTTCATTCAGAGTCACAATATGGTTTTGTCCACAAAAAGTGAAGACAAAAGAGTCTCGGTTCGGAAGATGCAAATTTGAGTAAAACATTGCTACAAGACCAAAGTGAACCTCCTTTTTCATGAAGTAGAAGTATTTGAATCAAAGTGCTTCAAAAAGCTCAAAGAGAAAAATCCCATGATTTCCTAAAAACTCAAAATCAATATAATGATGAGGAATAATGCCGCGATCATAAAAGTGATTTTTTGCAAGTTCATGTTCCAGTGAAAGAAAGAAATCGGATTTGAAATGTGGGTCTTTTTCAAAGCCAAGACTAGGTTCAAAATTTTAAAATACCTTTCATCATCATCTTCACAATGTTTGTCTCTCAGGGCTTCTCCTATTTCTTTTGTGGCTTCACTTCCTTCCGATTATGAGATAACTAGCTTAGGAATGAGTTCTATCTCTTCAATAATTTGTTTGCCTTTGTCTTTGGGAGTAGACCTCCCTCCTTGGTTGAGGATTTATGAAGTGAGGGTTGAGAAGGTTGAGTAGCTGAATGCGATGGTTTAGCAGGTCGTTTTTATTGAGTAGGTAGTGCTTGTTCAAGTTATAGGGTTTGTGATCCTATGACTCCAAACTTGAGGAGTTTATTTAGCTCCAATCCATGAGTTTCCATTAGAGTGGCTAAGCCTTTCAAAAGATCTCCTAGAATTGTTTGGATAGGAGCTAATGAAGATGGAGTGGTTATAACCAATGGCGCCATAGGTGGTGCAGTGCCTATGTCCTATTATGTAGGCAATCGAGATTCTAGAGTTTTTCCTATAGGGGCTTCTTTCTTTGTGGTTGCTAGCAGTGATGAGGTAGTAGTGGTTGACCAACTAACTTAAGCCACACTCTGACTTTGGTGGCTTCCATTGATTCTTCTTATTGGGTGACCTCTTCTTTAGAGGCTTTGGATGTACAATCAGTGTACGCCAGGATTTCTTTATGACTTTTGAAGAAGGCAAGCTTTGGATTCCATGGGTTGAGTGTAGAGGTATTTGTGTGCAGAGAGAGTGGGATTTTGAGAAAGTGAATTAGGAGAGATACGAGAGGGTAGGTATGAGCAATGTGAGTGAGAAAGTGAATACTGGCTCTCTATAATAAGAGCTATATATTACATGAAGAGAGAGAGAAAATTAACCGGTGTTCCTTCAATGGTAGTTTTCTTATCCGTAGTTATTTCATATTCAAATTATATTGATTAAACAAGCAGTAAAATTGTGTTTACAAATTATATTACAACAAATAATGTCAACTGTAGATAGGGTGTAAATAGTTAGAATGGTAACATACACAATAATTGTAACAGTAACTTTTTTTTTTTAATTAATATAGTAGGTACATACCTTTTAGACATACAAAACATTTTTCAACAAAATTGACACATTACCTGAATGTTGTCATCCCAAAGTATTGCATATTCCTAGTTCACCACATCTATAATCGAAGGCTAGCTTGTCCAACGATTTGGTGAAAATATCCACTAGCTAATGTTTTGATTCTATAAACTGTATATAGATATCACTATTGTTAACATGATCTTTAACAAAGTGATGTCTTACCTCGATGTGTTTTGCTCTTGCATGTAAGATTGGAATCCCGGTTAAGTTAATAGCACTGGTGTTGCACATAATAGGAAAACATTCCTAATCTTTTTTAAAATCACTTAATTGTTGCTTCATCCAAATAAGTTGAGCGCAACAGCTGCTGAGAGCAATATATTCAGCTTTAGTGGTTGAGAGAGCAACTGAATTTTGTTTCTTCGAAAACTAAGAAATCAACATGTTCCCTAAACAGTTGACAAGTACTTGATATAATTTTTTTTTATTTACTTTACAACCTACAAAGTCAACATCTATGTATCCAAGTAGTATAAATCTGTATTTTTGGGATACCGAATCCCTAATTTTTGAGTGGATTCAATGTATTGAATAATTCATTTGACAATTGATAAATGCGATTCTTTTGGATCTGATTGAAATCGAACACATAAACAAGTACTAAATAAAATATCAAGTCTAGATGCTATTAGATACAAAAGTGAACTTATCATACTTCTATATAACTTAGGATCAATAGACTTACCTTTCTCATCTCTATCAAATTTGATAGAGAACGACATGGGTGTCTCGATTTTCTTGCATCATTCAAGACCAAATTTCTTAACCATTTCTCTTGTGTACTTCTCTTGATGTATGAAAGTACCCTGAGGAGAATCCATGATTTGAAGTCCAAGAAAAAAAGTTTAGTTCACCAATCAAGTTAATCTCGAATTCACTCTTTATCATTTTTGCAAAATCTTTGCACAGCACGTTATCAATAGCTCTAACAATTATATCATCAATGTATATTTGAATAATAAGTAAATCTTTACATTTTCTCTTGATAAAGAGAGTGGTGTCTATCTTGCCCTTTTCGAATTCATGATCTGTCAAGAAATTACCTAATCTTTCATACCATGTTCTTGGTGCTTGCTTTTAGTCCATTGAACTTTCTTTCTTGAGACAATGGACACCGCTAGGTCGTCCTATTTCTTCAAAACCTGGTGGTTGCTCAACAAATACCATTTCTTTGATATAATCGTTTAAAAATGCACTTTTGACATCCATTTGATATAATATGAAATCATGAAAGTAGGCATTAGCTAGTAATAAACGTATAACTTCTAATTTAGCAATGGAGGCATAAGTTTCATCAAAACCAATAACTTCATGTAGATAACCTTTAGCAACTAGTCTTACCTTGTTACTTACAACATTACCTGTTTTATCAAGTTTGTTTCCAAATATCCACTTGGTTCCTATTACAATTTGATCCTTGGGCCTTGCAACTAGTTCCTAAACACCATTGACTTTGAATTGATGTAATTCCTCTTACATGACTTCAGTCCAACTTTCAGCCTTGAGAGCATCTTCAACTTCCTTGAGCTCAAATTGAGATATAAGAGTTAAGGAATTGATCATATGTTTGAGATATGATCTTGTTTTAATTCCTTCATCCACTTTTCTTATAATTTGTTCTTTAGGATGCTTAGTCTTAAATCTCTAATCTTTGGAAGATTGACCTTCATTTGAAAGATCAACCGATGGTTGCAGTGGCTGATGTTTATGAGCAACTGGTGCAGATATATATGGCGTCTTCGCAATCATCAATTTGTACTCCCTTTTGATCATTCATGAATTTTGCGTATATGGATTCATCAACTACCTTTAAATCTTTGTTAAAGATTTGATAGGCTTTACTTGTAGTTGAGTAGCCAAAAAAGATACATTCATTAGCTCATGCATCAAACTCCTCGATGTTGTCATTTGTATTCTTTAAAATGAAAGATTTGTATCATTATGGAGTAGTGCAAAGTAAGTTTTCTTCCTTTGTACATCTCGCATGGAGTCTTTTTACCAAAGGTCTCAGTAATACTCTATTAAAAATATAACATGCGGTGGCAACGGCTTCAACCCAAGAAATAAGTAGGTGTATGACTTTTGATCAACATTGTCCTACCCATTTCTTGCAATGATCAATTTCTTCTTTCTACTACCTCATATGTTGAGGAGTGTAGGTAGTGAAGAAGTTGTGTTCCACTCCATTTTCATCACAATACTTAACAAAGATTTGGTTGTCGAATTCTCCTCCATGGTCAATTCTGATGGTGGTGATGTTGTATCTCTTCTCGTTTTGAACTTGTCGAGCAAATTTTTCAAAAGAATAAAATGTCTCATTCTTATGTGATAAGAACATTATCCAAGTGAATCTTGAGTAATCATCCACTATAACCAGACAATATTTCCTTCCCCTCTAGACTAGTTATTCATGTTGGTCCAAACAGATCCATATGTAGTAGCTGCAAAGATCTATTAATAGTAATAGCTTTGGTAAATTTAAAAGAGTTTCTCACTTGTTTTCCTAATGTGCATGCATTAAATGTAGTACACTTGCTGTATTGGTAAATCACGAAATGTATCTTTAGATGATATTTTTTGGATTTACTTTGCATTAGTATATCCAAATTTCTTGTGCCATAGATCACGTTCTTTCTTGATAGACATTAAACAATATGATTCCTCAAAGTTGATATCAAGTGAGTAGATGTTGTCATATCTATTTCTAGTGAATGTTTGTAATTTGTCCTTGTTGGTGCCTATACACTTACTTTCTTGAACTTTATTTTGTATCATTTGCTACAAAATTGACTTATACTAAGGAGATTATACTTTAGACCGTGTACAAGTGAAATATCTTCAACAACTAAATTTCTCAACCTGATGTTTCCTTTCCTGATGATTCTTCATTTATCTTTTCCTCCACATGTGATTGTGCCTCCATCTATAATTGTAAGCATTACAAACTTGCCATTATCTCCAATCATATGTCTGAAGCACCCACTGTTCATATACCACTTGTTTTTCTTCAAGATAACTTGAAATCAAAGTAAGTTTCATCTTTTCTTTAGTATTCACATAAGCTTGGGTCCTTTGTGATTAGGTTTTGATTCAGGATCAAGAGACTAGCTAATTTTCATGAATTTCTTCTGCTATTTTGGAAGGTCCATTTTGAAATGGTCGTATTGTCACGCCCCAATCCTCGAGCACGTGCACATCCTTCTATTTGGTCGATTTTATAATGCGATATCCCAGGACAATGTATCGCCGACCCTTATAGATTTTTAAGCACATGCGGAAGCAGTTAAAATCCCCAGACAATAAAACGATGGGATAGAAAAGCAGGGCCATATTTTTCATATTGAAATTTATAACCAAACTTTTATACAAACCACAAACCCTTTCATAACTATTCACATCAAAACGGATATCTCAAAAGAAGACAGAAACTTAGATGAACTAGGCCATACTAAAGGCCCCTCTCAAAATTGTCTTCTTCTTCCAAAAATCCTTTTCCTCAGATCTCACCTCCGAGTTCTCCTTCTCGGATTCCTCCTCCTCAGCTCTTCAACGGGGTCCTAAAATGGTTTCCCCAAACTGGGATGAGACTACGTCTCAGCGAGTTCTACCCCACTAAGCCTGATTAGTAAACTATTATACTAAAGGCTGCCTAAACACGCATAGGACAGAGGACTTACCTTGGCCTCAGATCCCACCTGCAAGTCAGTACAATTCACAATAAACACCCAATCACTTCAAACAAATCGAACCAGTCGATTACATGTCATACAAATCAATCCCCGCTGTGGGATATTTAAAAGCTAGGCCACGTGTATTCTCCAGGACGACCTTCCAAGTCTCCGAGTCACGTGCCTCGAACCTTGGGCCCACGTGCATTCTCTAAGGCGACCTCTTCGCCAAGGTGATACATCAAGTCACCGAGCCACGTGCCCTTTTAGATGCCTGCACTTAGTCACAGAGCTCCATCAATGCTCTCGGGCGTCGATTCGCCAAGGTGACGTACAGTGAACACTTTACTATGCTCTCGGGCGTCTTTTTCGCCAAGGTGATACACTGATCACAGAGCCAACGTAAACAATTCAATATGCTCTCGGGCGTCTTTTTCGCCAAGGTGATACACTGATCACAGAGCCAACGTAAACAATTCAATATGCTCTCGGGCGTCTTTTTCGCCAAGGTGATACATTGATCACAGAGCCAACGTAAACAATTCAATATGCTCTCGGGCGTCTTTTTCGCCAAGGTGATATATTGATCACAGAGCCAACGTAAACAATTCAATATAATCAACCACTAAACTCACGTGCATTTCCCAGGTGATATTCCAATTCACCGAGCCCACGTGCTTCATTTCAGGTGATAACCAATACCCAACGATTTCTCAATCAATTAATTAAATCAACTCAACAAAGCATTATAAATGCTAAATAACACACTTGGCCAATTCAATCTCAATCAATTCCAATCAAATTAGGGTAAATCCCTAAAATATCACAATTTATTCAATTCCATGCAACGTAGAGCTCAAATAAATAAACGAACTGCGCCACAACGATCAGCACGAGATTTCAGTCATTGGCCATCAAAATCTTAATTTCCGAAAAATAATTAATTAATTTATTAATTTCGAAAATTAAATAATTATTATTAAAAATTCAATTTAGCTCAAAATAAAGCCCGATTAAATAAACGGACTTCACCACGGTCATCAGCATAATTTTCCGGTTCCAGACCATCTCAGTTGAATTTTCGGAAAATAAATAATTATTTAATTTAATTCCGAAAATTAATATTTAAATACTAAAAAATCCACTTAGGCCCGAAAAGCCTAATTGGAGCCCACTAAGGGTCGGGAAAAATCCCGAGGCACTTCCAATAAATAGTAGACCACGTCTACTTGCTGATTACACATTCAATTGATCTAATTCGCATCACAATTGGCTAATAATTGCTAATTTAATCTAATCTAACAACCTAAACACATTTAATTAAATCTAAACCAACTTTAAGCATAATTAGCCACTAATCCTGGATTAGTGAGATTACTCACCAAATCGCACGCAAATCGGATCAATCCGACGGCGGCGACGCGAGGAACGATTGTTTCCAAAGCACGGCTCGGGTTCGGGGCCCGGAAACGGCCCAAAAGCGGGCCCGAAGTTGCTGAAACCCACTCCGTGGGTTTGCTGGACGGGCGGATCGGGGCTGCTCCGGCGGCTAGGGCGGCGAGGGGAAGCCGGCGGAGGGCGAGGGGGTTGCGGGGGAGGTCCGGCGGGGCTAGGCGGTGGCCGGAGGTGGCCGGATGGAGGCTGGATAGAGCTGGGTCGCGCGAGGGAGACGCTGTAGCGAGCGACGGACGGCGGGACGGCGGCGAGCGGCGGGCGCACGGGCGCGGCGCGGGTGCGGGCAGCGGTACGGCGACGGCGAGCTGCAGCTTCTGGTTCGGGCTTGCTTGCTCGAGCGCGAAGAAAGAAAGGAGAAGAAGAAGCTGGTTCTGTCGTGTGCGGGAAGGAAGAAGAGAGAGGAGAGAGAAGAGAGAGAGAAAAGAGGGATAAGGGTTGACCGGTCAATAAAAGAGGGAGAGAAAGTGAGCGGTGGGGATTCGCACGAGGGGGAGGGGAGAGAAGAGAGGAGAGAGAAAGAAAAGAAAGAAAAAGAGGAAAAGGAGAGGAAAAAGGGAGAGAAAGAAAAAGGGGGGAGAGAGAGAAAAAGAAAAACAAAAATGCATAATGCCCTTATGCAATTTTCCTTTTCTCTTTTCCTTTTCCTTTCTATTTTCTTTTGGGCTTCAATTTTCTTCCGATAATTTCTTTATTGAAATTTCGGACCCGTCAATAAATTAACGAGCGATGAGACAGGATCCTAAAAATAAGAATTATGACGCGCTTAAAATTCGATTCCCGAAATCGAGTTCAATTTCGTGGTTAAAAATCGGTCAGACGTGATTTTAGCTCAATCCAACCAATTAGGTAGCTTTTAGGGATTTTACAGCTGATACATCCCTTAACGGCTTCACCCAATAGGTTAGTTAACTCGTGAGTGATTAGCTCAGAAAAAAAGGGCCATAGGCACGTCGACGAAATGCCCATTTCACTTTATCGAAACGGGATCGAATTTTAGGATGTCACACGTATCCTTCACAGTTTGAACACTCAGGAAATTTCTTGTTAGTAGCTTTAGTAAAGTATTTGGAAAAATGAGATTTGTAAAAGTGTGCAAGAGGTTTGTGCTTTAATTTGTCCTTTTTTTTTTTTTTTGGAAAATGATTTGTCTCATCTTAATTTCCTTCACATCCAAGACCATTCTTGTTGTAGTGAGGAATTTGGATAGAGAGAATGTGCTGTAAAGTTTTTGAACCGAAAGAAATTTGATGCTGATTTTTGAAATTTCATCCTTGACATTCTCATTCTCAACCTGTAGAAGTTTTACTTGATTTATTTGAGAATCAAGTTCTTTCTTCAGGTTATCAATAAGAGTTTTGTTTGTGAGGTTTTTAGTGGTAAGATTGTGAAACTCCTTTTTTTTAGAGCAGAAATTCTTTTTGAAGCTTTTGGTGTTCTTCAAACATTTCCTTTAAAAAATCTTATAATTCATCATATGATAGTTCATAATCTTTTATCTCATCTTCTTCTAGTTCAAAGTGTGACATCCCGAATTTTACTGACCCTATAAGTGTAATCGGATTGTTAAGGGATTGGATTATTTTAAAGCAAGCCAGAAGACAAGCCTAATAGGCAATGAGGAAAGTGTGGGCTTAAGTAGTTAGCGGGCCACATGAGTTATCGAGTATGGGCTCGGTTAGCCAAAGGATAGGTTATGGACTTGGGCTTGGCTTGGAGCAGGCCAAGAGTTGGATTCATAAGAATGGTAAATTAAGTCTAGTGGGCCGTGAATTGTCGTAGGATGAGCTCGGTGGGCCAGAGATGGGTAATTAGGCCTGAGTGCTTTAATTTTCAATTAAGTTTATAAATTACCGGTATGAGGGATTTAGTTAGAGATTTCATTAAAAAACTTATAAGCGATTGTAATTCTATTGTTGACCCCTAACTTTAGTAATTTCTCGGCGATAAATTCTTGTTCGTAGATTAGTGCCAAGATGTTAACACGTCATTTCGATTCGTGCGAACTCATAGATTCATCTAATTATGAGGGAATTGAAATTTTGTGGATTCGGAACGAAATTAAGTAAAAGACATTAGGAACTAATAGACTAACTAACAACATGGATTAAGTAAATTGTTTTCGAACACCAGACATCGACCATGAGGAACGAGGTGTGCGTGAATGCCACGACACCCCCTCTCTTCCCTCAGTTTTCTTCCCCCAAACCGAAGCTGCAGAGGAAACATAATAATTAGTCTTGCTAATGATTACTTCTCCATGGGATTGAAAATAAAATTGCACACACTCAAGCCAAACTTCCTCACGCCACCCCCCTCTTTACCCCAAAAGAGACCGAAAACTCTCTCTCTTTTCTCCTTTCCTGCGTGGCTCGAGCAAAAGCGAAGCCCAGCAACTTCGGCAACTTTGCTTCTTCTTGCGTGAGTTTAAGAACAAATTCTTGGAGAGCAGCAAGCCCACAGCGAAACCAAGTAACCGGTAAGGAAATGATGAGTTCCTAAACTAGAATTTATCCGTTGTTTTGTTGAGGGAACTTGCGGAGCATGCTGAATGGTGGAGGATTAGATTGGATCATTCTGTTTTGAGTTGAAATGGGCTAGATGAGTACTCAAACAAAGCTGTGAGTCCTTGCATGTCATGATAAGGCTTTAGATGGTTAAAGAATAGAGTGCGAGGGAGCCGAGTTTAGTCAAGTTGGTGGAAAGGTAACTGCCGAGTGAAGATAGGTGTTGCATGTTGCTGTGGATGAGTCGAGATGCGAGTACTTGTCTTGATTCGAGCTGTGGATTGTTGTGTGTAGGCAAAGAGCTACTGATGTCACTTTTAGGTGCTGTTGGAGATGTGTTAGGGTACTAAAAGAGAAGTTATAGATGAGCTAAATAGCTTAGTTGAGCTGTATATGGGAATAGTAGTTCAAAACATTCTATTTTGGAAAGATAGAGATGGAACACCCTTTAGTTATGCGTCGCATGGGATTTTAAAGATGTAGTTAAGGAAAAGAACTGGTTTACTTAAGAGTATACTAACTATTTTAGGTTTCGATCTCTAGTTATAGTGAGATTCTTGCGAAGATGTGTTGGTGAGATCATTTTTCCCTAGAACAGTAAGCTGATCTGCAGAAGACAGCAAAACCTTAGGTAGTTCTACGAATTTTCTGTAATTTTCTAGATATAATTGGACCTTAAACCCTTCATAAAAGTTGTAGGAAACATCTTTAGGAACAACATATCAAAATTTGAGAACAAATGATCAAGTTTTGGGTAGTGAAATTATCCTTCTTCTGTAGGTACTCAATCTGGAAAGTTGCTGCAAAATTTTAAGAAAAAAGACAGCAAATTATTGTTCTTTATACATTGAGATATAGGCTTATGTTTCTTCACAAAAGATGTTAATCTATGTCTCTTCTATAAAATACTAATATTTCATAACATTCTGATAAGATTTGATGCACTTTCTACCTCTGTGTTTGAAACTGCCCATATTAGCTTATATCCTGTTTTGATCCAAGATTGTGCAATAGATGATGTGCCTCTTGTACCTGACTTTCATGAGATATAAGGAGTCTAATGGTCTTGTGACAGTGGTTAGTTTGTGCATGAGCATGCCTTTTTCATAATTTGAAGTGTGGTCATTGTGTGGTTACAAATTGTGGCATGTGTGTGCAATGAGTGCGACACGAATGAAGTGTTGTGTGAGCATGAGTCCTGCTTAAAGTAATTGTGTATTCTTGAGGTCTTGAGCATGCTGTGATGTGATATTATTCAAAGGTGTAATGTGTGGAATGTGTGCTTCAAATGAGTAAGAGATTTCCATTGGTACTGAGATGCCAGTGATGCCCCAAGGAGTGGGATGCCCATTCTGTGTGATCTTGGATGCCTCAATTGAGTTAGACGTCGAGATGCCTCGAAGTGAGATGCCTTTGTGTGTGATCAGGGATGCCTCGGTTGTGAGATACCGGGATGCCTCGAAGTGAGATGCCCCATGCTGAGTGATCTTGGGATGCTTCAGTTGTGTGATACTGAGATGCCTCGGAGTGAGATGCCCATGATAGCAATATTATGGAAGTCCGGATGTGGGATTATGGAAATGACTCGATCGGGCCGGCTTGCGTTCTGATGGGTAAACTAATCGAGGGTTGACTTTAATATACACACTATAATGTAATTCCACTTGGCGTGTGAGTTCACCTGCTGCTGTTGCGTTTCATCTTGGTTCAGATTAAGAGCATGAGGTATACATGTGCATTTAGCATGTTTGGTATGGAATGATCATCCATGTGGCATTTCATTATTCATTTAGTTATACCTATGACAGTCATGTATTAGCATGTTAAGCTATTTGGTTACGTTCTCTTGTTTTCTTTGGCAACTGCGGATTGTCTACTTTAGGGTCTTATTATTTCTTTACTGGGCATTGCTCATTCCTTTTTTTTTCCAGATCGTTAGTATGGACGTACCACCAACTGCTCGTTATGGGGTGATAGTGTACATCGATGTATCTTTCCATGACGTGTATGATCTCGATATTGAGCTGACCTATATGAGATATGAGGCTACACTTTAGATGGACGATGGCAGGGTAGACTAGATTCCGATGAGGTTCGTTGCGTGGTTTGTAAACCACGAGGGGGAGTTGTTTGGCCCTCTTCAGTTCGGTGCTTGAGAACCTAGAGCCGGGGTGGAAGGTGCTTAGGTGCCCAGATCGTGATGAAGCTGGAGGAGACGTCTTTTGTTTTTTTGATGGACGTGGGCTAGTGTGGGGTAGTGAAGTTAGGAACCCCTCACCCTTTTCCTCGGCTGTTACTTACACCTTTGTTTTGAACATGTAGGTACATTGTACATAGGTGAAGAACTTGTAGGTAATCTAGGTCGATGTTTGTAAGCCCGTATGGTTTTAAAAGGAAAGTAAATGAAGCCTCTCATGATCCTTTTACATGTGCCTAGTTGAATTCTCTAATACCAAGTAACGGGACAATTATAGGATAACTTTGTGATATAAAGCTTGAGATTCTAAAAATATCCACGTTATACATGTTAACCAATTAAAGACGGATGCTATAGTCTCATAATTGAAATCAACAGGTCTTGTAAAGATGATAATCCGTATAATTTCCGCTTGCGCTTAGTATGTGACGCTACTGGGACATCACACAGAGTCAGCCATGAGACAAAGATTTGCTTCCTCTTCATCACTTAACTCACATTTGGTGTCACTCAATGTTTCAAATTTCAATGCCTTTTTCTTTTCTTGATTTTCCGTTTCTTCTTCTTGATGGATGGACATTCTAGTTTTATGTATCTAGAATTTCTGCATTCAAAGCACACAATGTCCTTACCTTTGGATTCTTCTTTGTTCTTGTAAGGCTTTTTCTCATCATGATGTTTAGATGATCTTTTTCCTTTGTAATTTCCTATTTTCCTCATGAAGCTTTTAAACTTCTTTTTTAGTGGCACCATGATACAATGATTTTCTTATCTTTGGAGTTACTATCTTCATTTTGAAGCTCAACTTCATAAGACATGAATGTCCTTATAAGCTGATCCATCGTGATTGGTTGGATCCTCATGGTTTCCTACAGTCAGGTTTTAATGGTACTCCATTCCTTGGGAAGAGCTCATAGTAGTTTGTTTACTTTCTTAGTGTTTGTGTATACTTTCCCTGAAGGGTAAATCCATTCACTATTTCGATAAATCGTGTGAACATTTGAGTTATCGTTTCATCAGACTTCATCTTAAACAACTTGTAGTTCCCGAGCAGGATGCTTAGCTTTGTTTCTTTGATTCTTTTTGTTCCTTTAAATGTCAGCATGATGCGCTCCTAGATTTCCTTCACTATATCACAATAGGAGATTCTATTAAACTCAAAAGATGACAATGCACAATACAGGAGATGTTTTGTTTTAGCATTAAGATCAACTCCTTTTCAAGATTCTTTTGTAACATTGATAACTGTTGCTTCCTAGCCTTCTTGTCGAACAAAAGCTAGTATTTTTGGATCGTTTGTAACTACATCCCATATATCCAGGTCTGCAATTTCAATGTATGACTTCATTCTTTACTTCTAGAGAGGATGAATAGGTTGGTTTCAAACCTTGATGATTTTTCACGAAAAATAGCTAATTGCTAAGTAAAAATCACCTCAACCTAATTTTTAAGTAAATGCCCACTAGCTGTATGGCAATGTATATAGGCAAAAGAACGCTTCAAGTGCCATAACTTTGGCCAAAGGGACACTTAAGTGCCAAATTCGAAAAAAAATGGATCAATTGAGTGCCACTCCGGCCAAAGTCTGGCCAAAACGCCAATGTGGCGTTTTTCCAGCGAAGCGCACCCAAAACGACGCCGTTTTGCACGCTGACGTGGCCAAAACGGCGTCGTTTTGGGCTGACGTGGCAAAAGGAAAATTAAAAAATTAATTAAATTAAATTTAGTTAAAATATTTAAAAATAATAATTTTAAAATTTAATTTATTTAAAATATTTTAAAAAATAATAATTTAAAAAACTTTAAAAACCTTTAAAAATATTTTTAAAAAATTAAAAAAAAAAAAAAAAGGAATGGGGGGAGGCGGCTGAGGGATCAGCCCTCAGCCGCCGCCGCCGCCGGGAAGGGCCAGCAACGGCAGGGGGAGGGTCAGCCGGGGTCGCAGCCCTCGCCCAGATCCGGCGAGGGTCGACGGCCCTCACCCGGCCTGGCCAAGGGCCGCCGTCCTTTGGGGGTCGCCCCAGCGAGCGGCGGCCTTGGCCCGGCCCGGCCCGGCGAGGGCCGCGCGCCCCCCCAGATCTAGCGGCGAGGGCTCGCGGCCCTCGCCCAGATCCAGCGGCAAAGGCTCGTGAGCCCTCGCCTAGATCCAGCAGCGAGGGCTCGCGGCCCTCGCCTAGATCCAGCGACGAGGGCTCGCGAGCCCTCGTTGCCGGTCAGCCGGGGTCGCAGGCCCCTGGCCAAGGCCCGGCGACCTCGGCCGACCCTCCCCCCGCCGTCGCCGACTCTTCCCGGTGGCGGCGGCGGCTAAGGGCTGATCCCTCAACCGCCTCCCCCTGTTCCCTTTTTTTTTAATTTTTGAAAAAAATTTTAAAGTTTTTTAATTTTTTAAATATTATTTTTAAAATATTTTAACTAAATTTTATTTATTTATTTATTTATTTTGTTCCACGTCAACCGAAATGACGCCGTTTTGGCCACGTCAACGTGCAAAACGGCACCGTTTTGGCCGCGCTTCGCCGGAAAAACGCCATGTTGGCGTTTTGGCCGGATTTTGGCCGGATTGGCACTCAAGTGATCCCTTTTACTCCGATTTTGGCACTTAAGTGTACCTTTCGTAAGTTATGGCACTTAAGTGTCCCTTTGGGCAAAGTTAAGGTACTTGAGGGGTCCGCACGTCAATGTATATAAGAAGATGAAAAACAATTAGACATAGAGAATGATAATAATTCAACTTTATCCTTAAGCCTACATCCACTTTTCAAATTAACAGCCTCAAGACGAGCTGGATTTCACTAACAATCTACTTGAAAAGTTACAACCGGCTAGCACTAGTCCTTCACGTGATAGATCACACTATTTGGACTCAATTGCTACTCTTACACTTGTACACTTAATCCATAACACAATTATTAAACAGCACAATAATCAAAACAATGAGATAGAATGCTTTTAGCTAAAAATAACAGTATGTAAGCTGCTTGATCTTTTATGTAGTGCACTCTCTTTTGGTTCTTCAATGCCTTCTCTTTTATGCCCTTCCTCAACCTATCCATTGAGCATGGTTTAGAGAAGTAGGTGACCGTTGGAGAGTTTTATGTTGAGCTACTATCCATAAAGGTATTGCCCATATAGCTTCTTTCCTGGAACTTCTGCAAACTCACCAAAAATAGCAATTGCTGCTATCTTCCCACTATAGTCTAGACTGACCTGTCAATTACTCTAGATACTCTATTACATACTTTATTCTGATTCTACTGCTATGCGAGTCCAAATCTTTCAACGGGTTTTAGTTGACTAAATGAACATCATTTGATGTACTTGGTTGTTACATCACCATCAACTTGATCTTTACTATTTCAACATATATATATCATCAGTACCTAATCTTTTTGGTTGACTAGTGCTGCTTGTTATAACATAAGATTTACAAACTTTTTCCTAATGGATCACACTATGAATGTTGCGTAGTCTTTTAGTCTGAAAATCTGCAAACAACATAGTAAGTAATATACTAAGGATAATTTGGGTATCATCAAAATCATTTGAAGATAATTTCTCCAACAATAACCATTGTGTTATCCTTAATAGCTGCATAATTAAAGCTCCCAAGTATAGATGTATTCACTACTCGCACGGCTTTCTAATCAATTTGAATTGTTTCTAAGTAGATGAATGTTGAATGTCTTACATTCTTGATAAAGTATTATCAAGGCCATCATGTCAAAGTGGGAGATATTATATTACGTTGGTTTGACCATGACCGGTGTGTTTAAGAGGCATGAGTTCGTCTTGATGTGATGCGATTGAAAAGGCACCCTTTGAAGGGATGTGAGTAGTTATATTTTAAAGAAAGAATAAAAATGATAACTTCAGAAAATAACCAACTGATGACAATAAAACATTTGAGAAAAGAACACCCTTCCTTTCTCTCTCTCACTCCATCAAAGACGAACAAATAAAAGGTTTATGTTAACTATTTTGAGAAGACAATCGGCATTAACGCCATGGAACATGAATACTTCTCTCGTGATCATATTTGCACCAATGTAAAGTTGTATCGTCCATCGTTCGTTGGTGATTCAACATTCATCCCTAGGTAAATTGTTCGTTGTGCATGGAAGAGATTAGTTGTTTCTTTCTGACACTTTTATCCAACAAAGACAAAAAGAAAAGGTACCGATAACGTGCATTAAGTGAAATGAGCATAATCAAATCCCGTCTCAAATTTTCGGGCTCGCAAAAGTAAGGTGACCTCTTGCGTCTTACCCAACTTTTAACTGACTTAGAATATTTTAGTCGCAGCTCTAGGTTTATAGTTGAGCGATAAGAAATGAGTAACCAAATGGTGTTTGGTAAGACATGAATGAACCCTTCTGGAGCGCAAACGCCTTCTCATGAAAGGGTTATCTACGCTTGTCTAACAATTGTTAAACCCTTGGGGGCCCGCTTGGTCTAGTCACGGTAGTGCTTTTAACAAGAATTATGCCTCTGTCGGAGGAGGAGTTGCCACAAGAGATGATGCCCAACCTTGTCGTATTGGGGGTTTCTCAACAAGAATAATAGACAAAAAGAAAAGAACTCCATTGCTAAGTCCAGCCTTGAGGTTGAGATCTGTGTACTCAGACTAGGACTAAAATTACCCATCCAACTTAACCGCTCATTGCTAGATATCATAATAGATACTAAAGTAGACACTTAAATATTCAGTAATGTTTTTCACAGCTCTACAGAAATAATGCCTATTATATGTACTGGAGGATGCTCCTCAAACCAGTTGTTTCATATCATCATATGTAATGGGGGCACATGCACATCTACAGATGTGCTAGCGGAAAATAGGAAGGTCAAGTCATTGGTTCGCAACATGTCGGGTGTTTTGTAATGCATCTTTGGTCTTGAATTTGCATTATTTGTGGTTATGCGATTGTAATCTCTGTTTATTTATGCTGATCATCTGTTCATCATTGTACTATATGAATTATTAGATTAACAGTAGTTGAGGCGTTATGTGTGGAGTTCACAGCTTGCTGTGGCCTAATTCCCTTAAAAAGCACTATGTCTAGGTTGGGTCACAATTTTAACCCAAATTTTTATTTTTCTTTTGTCTCATAAAAAGCACTAAATTTAGGTCCAATCCCACATCTACCTAAATTTTTTTGGCCTTAAAAAAAAAAAACATTACTTTTAATTGCTACCTAGATATGGCCTCCATCAAGTTTCCGTTTAATAATGCCGTCATAAACCCATCATGTTATTTCATGTGTGCATCTTCCTCTCCCACCCTCCATGAGCCACTACAGTGGAGAAAATAAGAGGAAAAAAAGGGAAGAAAAAACAAAGAAGAAAAGAAAGATAACATGAAATGACATGTCAAGGGAGAGAGAGATGTACACATGAATTCCCATAATTTTCACTTTCGGACCAAAATTAGGTCCCAATCTAAAGATAATGCTTTATAAGAGAATTGGATCATTTCTCGTTTAGTTATGGGCCAGTTCAAGCCTCTGTGAGGTGCTGTGTTCGAATAAATAATGGGCCCGCATCCAAGTGTTAAGCTTCCCGATGTTACGGACCCACGGCCCCTTCAAATTCAAGTTGAAAAATACCATTTTTAAGCCAATAAAATGTCTTTCATTAATAATCTGCATGGCTCTCTCAGTCTCTCAACATTTGCCAATATATTTATAAATTTTGTCTTAGGTATGCTTTTGGTAGTGATGAATAAAAGAGAGAAAACATGTAACTTTCCTTTAATTACAAACTGTACTCAGGTTTTGTTTTGCAATATGATTTAGCTCATATAATTGATGAAATGAAATTAAAGCGAAGAGTACCAATGACAAAGTTCGCTTCTGAAAGGGAAGTTATTGACGGCATAACCTTTTGTTTCAATTTCTCAAATGAATTTTAAACAACTAGATCCAAAGGCCAACTTTATTTGGTCACACTATGTTTTTGGCACCTCGAGCTTTTGATTCTACATCCATCCTTTGCTTTCTTTCTTTGATATAGTGGATCAGGTGATATCTGAGTCAACTTTCACGTAACTCAACTTATCTCACTATGCAAAATTTTAAGGGCGCATTATATTGGCATGCTATGTTCAGGATTTTATTTCCAAGATATTCCCAACAAACTCACTTACCATTTAGGTTAGTAATTTGTTGGTTACATCCATCCTTCGGGTAATGACATTGAAAGTACCTGAACTTTTACCCCTTTTTTTCCAGACAAGTACTTAAACTTTCTTTTTGTTCAACTTGGTATCCGAGCTTTGAAAATATAGCTCTATGTGATACTTCGGTTAAATGGAGTGCCATGTGATGCATTTCAGTCGACATGGCTTGCTTACTCAGCAAAAAAAATATCCACATTGCATGATAAAAGTACCAACTCAACATGAAATGAATAAAAAAAATTAATCTTAAGACATGTTTATTATTTTTTTATTTTTCACTGTTTTCAATATTCTCTAGACTTTCTTTTTATTTCTTTGCTAAGTCGCTATCCCCACCGATACAGTGGCATCATCTTTATCCACATAAATATGTTGCCGTTGCCATCACTTCTCAACACGAAAAGGCCATGATCGCCACGTCGCGCTATGTATCGCTATTAACATCCACAAGGTTATCGTTGTTGTCAACTATGCCCGAGCTTCTGACTATCTCTCCCTACCCTGACCTTCGACAGAGGTTGCCACCTCGAGCCCAAGGTATTGTGACCACCAATCCGGAACTATGACCTTAATGAAGGTCATGACCTTCAATCTGAGGTCATGAGACCTCAAATTTGTGATTTCTCAAGTGTGAGGTCTCTTGACCAAGAATTGGAGGTCACAAACCTAAGATTTGAGGTCTCTACCTTAGCTAGCTATAGAGAGCAGAGAGCAAGAGTAAATGTTGGTGATGGTTATAATATTAAATCATGTATCATCTAACAATTTAAATTTTTAGAATAATTGACAATGATCTTATAAAATTTTATATGATATCAGAACTAAAAATTGTGATTTCAGATTTTTACAAACCCTTTATTTGCCATCATCATTATACATTTCTACAGTTAGTCTTAGGATCCAAATCTAAAGTACGTCGAAAGGGAAGTGTTAGAATATGCAAATACTAAATCATGATATCATTTAACAATTTCAGTTTTCCAAACAATCAATGGTTCCATCGAATTTTACAGTGATAGTTGCCCAAGAGGTTGGCGTTGGCGGTCACATATTTGGTAAAAGTTCTCTATGGTTGTGGTGATGTGGTGGTTGTTCATGGGGGATTGGCAGTTGGCTACGATGGTGGCGATAATGGGCAGAGGTGGTCATGGTTGTTTTTAGGGGGCAGAGAGAGAGAGAATTTCAACATAAATGCCAACATAGATACTAACCTTTCAGGTAAGCGCCACATCAGCATATCTAACCGCGTTTGTGTCACATAAGCGATTTTCGCCCATGTAATAAGGGAAGCTAACATTGAGTAACCTTTTACATATTGAAGGACTCACATAAACAAAAAGATTTGATTAGAAAAGGGGGAAAAGAGAAGACCCTATCCGGATTAATAGAGAAAAAAAAAATGGAACCTACCTTGTCGACGGTACAAAAACAAGAACCTGAAAGGCCAATTTGTCTGACAGTGATTAGCTGTTTTGGGGGATGCGTGGACGGTCAAAGGGGCATATGACTTGTGTTGTGACGGGAGAAGCTGTCGTGTCCGATTGAGGGATTGATGTCGTGTTAACGTTTGTGTTTTTTTTTTTTTTTCTAGGATTAATAATAGCATATTTTTCTTATGTAAGATCTCCTCTTATTTTTTTAATATTCTCTATCATTCTCTTTTTGTATCCCTAATTTATTGATCCCTCGTTTGACTTTCGCCTTCCAAATCTTCTGATGACGTTATCCGACCTCCCCCATTAGATCCTCTTCCACAGACACCCACAGAATCTCAATGAGAAGCTATCCTCCTTATCCTATAAAGAAAAATTCAAAAAGAGGCATTTATGTCGAGAAATATAAGAAATTATTCTTTTCAACTTAACGCCAATCTGCCCCCCACCAGAAGTTTTCGCCTATCTATCTATTTAGCTCTGATTTTCTGGAAGAACTTTATGTGCATTTGGTAATTTAAGGAGAATATATATCTTCAAATGGGTTAGGATCTTCCGAGACTACTTGAGATCACTGAATAATCCTTCTGGGAATATCATATGGAAACCAGCGTGCATTGCTTTGTTTGGGCAATAGAAGACAGTACTTTCAGAAGCCTGATCCCATATATTTGTTTGAGCTCGTCCATGCGATGCTTAAATCTCTTTTCCATGAATCATCACTGAGTTGCACGACATTCAATCAAATAACGATTGACTATAAGAATTGCTTGGGCAACTTGTCCATGTCTCGCCAAATTGAGAGAGAGAGAGAGAGAGAGTATTGATAACTAATATTTCCACATATTTCCCTATAAACCACGGTCTGACAAAATATCCTCATCTATCAACCCCCCAACCCAAAGAACCAAAAAGAAAGAGAGAGAGAGAGATGCTAACACAAACATAGAAGAAAGGATTGAATACTAGAAAATTCTACAGCTACATAAGAAGATACTGCTTCTCCTGGTCCTGCTGCTACAGTCCCTACATAACTGAAACTAGAACTTACACTGTTGCTGGGCAAAATATTACACCAAAAAAAAAGGAGGGTAACAATTTAGTCTCTCTAACTAGGGTTATCATCAAACTCCTCTTTTTGGCTCAGCGACTCTTCTTGATTATGTTGGTGATGCATAGAATCAGGGTTTGCTGGCCTTAGTAGGATTTGTTGAGGAAGATGAGCAGAGGTTGAGGTCTGGAAGAGTTGTAGCAGCGGCACCATTTGGGTCATTGTTTGATTTGGAGGATTTGGAGAGTTTCTGCTTCAGCTCAGAGAGGAGGACTTGATTCTCCTGGTTCAGAAGCTGGGCTTTCCTCCGCAGCCTCTCGTTCTCCTTCATTATGTAGCAGTTTTGCAGGTAGAGCTTTGAGTTCAGCCTCTCCATTCTTGGCTCTGCAATCAAAACAGAGCAATCTTCAAATTAGCTGCAACGTATACCGCACAGGATTTAGCTCTGCGAAAGAAAAGTCCCTTCTTCATCTTACATGTTACATGATAAATGCCAAGAGTTAAAAATTCACAAGTTCACTTTGACTGTGAATACATCGGTGACTATTTAAACTGACTCTGTAAAGCAGGGGACTCGAGTTTGCATCAGACCAGATGAAAACTATGCACTCCAATTTCATTATCACAGAAAATAAACAAACAGCAAGGATACCCAGATGGAGAAAACTGATTTTCAAGATGCTATCTACATGTCATGTTTGTGATATGGAACCGAAGAGCTGTTTCATCAGAAAGTTCCTTTTCCTCCCTAGTAAAGAGGAAAGAAAGAATGACTAACGAGACACGCTTCACTGAAAAGCCCAAACGTTCCTGCTTTCATCAGGGCATATCACCCATGAATGGCGACATCAAACATCTCTTTGCGGAAAAGGAAAAAACAAGAAACAGAGGAAAAACTGAAGTTCGATCAGAGAGAGAGAGAGAGAGAGAGAGAGACGGGTGGGGTTTCGTCTCTTTATGTTTCCGAGAAAGATCGTCACCTTTTCTTGAGGTGGTTAGAGGGAGACAGAGGAAGATTTGTTAGAATCGGCAGTTCCAGTGGGTATAGCAAGGACTTGGAGTTTTGGTTGATGAGAGACAAAAAGGAAGGAGGAAGCTGCAAACGTATATATAGAGTTTGAAAAGCTGCAGGCCATTATGCAGAGGGAAAAGAAGCATGAACTCGTGAACCATGAACATGCCCCTCCCCCCTCCCTCTCTCTCTCTCTCTCTCTCTCTCTCTCTCTCTCTCTCTTTATGTCTTCTTCTTCTGCCTCTCTCTCTCTCTCTCTCTCTCTCTGTGGTGTTCTGTTCTCTGACAAAACAATCATGGATGTGTAAGCATGGAAGGCGGCCGGTTAGAGGAGAGGATTTAATGGCGGGTTTGGAACGATGATGAGGAATAAGATATGGTGTCATGTGAGTTATGATGGTGGTGGAACTTTCAAACCCACCCCGGAAGCACTACCGAACATGATTATAGTAAAAATAAACAGTCAAATTTCTGACAAGTACGCTCTTTTTTTTTCGGACATATTGAGCATATTTGTCACAACAGAATTAGAGTATTAGAGTCTATTCACACACATGTATATATCTAAATTTCGTATGTATCTTTTCCTTGTAGCACGATTATTGGGCCCTCATAGAAAAAGTTAAAATTGTGATCAAAAGGTGTAACATTAGACAAATCCAATACTTGGGAAATTATCTCATAATAAGCTCTATGAATGGTTATGCTTCGATATAGTGTTATCTTGTGCACAGAAAAGCCTAACACGACGAGTGTTGATAATTGCCTCTTAAGTAGATGATTTAGGGACTAAGTAATGCCTAAAACCCATCAAAAGAAAAAGATTATGTAGGGGAGAAATGTATGCATATGATAATCATCAAAATCGGTTAGTCCGTGTGATCTTATTTTGATTAGATAACTAAGGATATGTTAGTTTCAACAAGTCAAAAATATTTTTGTAATTGCATCCGATCCATATAATTATAATATAAATAAAGATTGTATGTATCCACCTCGTCCATGTAATAACAATTATACTTCTAGGAAGGGTATTTTCGGGAGAATAAAGTGAAAATTATGGGAATTCTTGTTGGGTTTTGATAATGAGAAAAGGAAAAAAAAAATGATGGTGGGCTAGGGCCGTCATAAGATTCGCAATGATGGTTTGGATTGGTTCGAACCATCATCACACCCCCCGTTCCTCTTCTTCACATCAATTACACTCTTTTGTTTTTATTTGCTATTTATGTGTATGACAAAGCAGATAATTTTGGGAGACTTTCCCATCGATTTCTTCCTTATTTAATTTTTATTTCGCCAGATCTTTCACGTTATTATGTCTTCGTGTTGGGAACTGTTGATAATAATAATGGTCTTCCCCTTGCCATGATTCTTGTTGAAAAATAAAACCGATGGATTTGAAGTTTGATGGACGGAGAGTCCTATTTTTCCGAGAAAATATTTTTGCCTGTGTACCATCTGTTGTTAGGAGAGATACACGAAAGATTTTTCGGGGGTTATTTTGATTTTAAAGAGAGAGAGAGAGAGAGGCTAAATTGAATCTTGAGACTGCCGTGAAGTTGCACGCTATTAGCTATGTTTGGTCGAAACGACACTAATGAATATCTCATATAGCAATTATTGTCTTAATATCATGATCCCCACGGAATTAGTTTGAATATAGGTAATTTGGTTTAGTAATTAGCTTATTAAGAGGGTTATCAAACGGTTAACATCAAGATTTAGTTCTGCGGAATGATAAATACATTGTAGCTCTAGCATGAGGGGTTTACATGGTGAAAAATTAGAGAGACAGTATTGAAGCGGTAGATAATATGTCAAACTATCAATGTAGTTTGAAAGATGATGTAATCGAGGGCTTTAGTTTGAATATTCGTATGAGCACGATTTTAAGGGACCATCGCTTGACCGGCCCTTCTTATCCATTCACCAATTTATGTCGCGTGTGGTATGAGAATACAGAATCTAATCAGAAATTGAATTAAATGGTGATTCCACATCCAATAATATCCTTGTGTGATGAATTGTAGCGATTGAATGAAATGGAAGTCCTCGTATTTTGTTGTAGGACAAAAGTGTTGTGGAAATAGAATTACATGAAAATTTGCTGACAAAATTTAATTTCCAGCATACTTGTGTAGATGATAACTTTATTACATTAAAATATGTAAAGTCAAATAATTTTGTTTGTGTAGATAGTAAGGGTAAGTATGGTTTCAAGGTAGAATATGAAACTAAAGAACCGGACCGGTTGGAATTTATCCTGTTCCTAATTCTAAAATATATAAGGTAGGTTTTGGGTTTCAAAAAATGGAGAACCTATTTCAATAGGTTGGGTTTCAGGTTCTAAATAGGTGGAACCTAGTTTTTATATTTTCTTGATCTATGTCTTCACACGATTTTGCGACATTCCATGGCTTTTGATGGTAAGTGTATAATTTGAAATCACTAGTTTGAACTTTCATTTTATAACTGAGACTTTTAATTTGAGAATATTTCATATTTTATATGTCTAAATATAAGTTGCAGTCAATGGATTAGTGGTAAGTGGTAATCATTAAATATGATAATTTAATGCAATTATTCAATTAATAACATAAGTGGAACTTGGGTACAACTTGGAACCAACCTTGAAACTTCTAACTAGAGTATGCAGAGTAGATTGTAGGTTCCAAAAAATAATGAACTTGTTTCAATGGATAGGTTTTAGGTTCCAATGGAACCTGTACAAAACCTGAAACTGTTCACCCCTCGTAGATAGTATCTTAATCAATATTTTAAAACATAATTTGGAATTGCTAATATTCAACAATAACCATAATGCTCATTATTTATAATGTAGTGACAATAATTTGAAAATATTCATTATTAATTATAAGTTATTCTTAGTTATAATATAATTATTTGAAATCAATCATATAATTTATGATCTATCAACTATTATTTAGAATAATTAAATTGAAATAAAATAAATTTATTTTCGTATAATTTATTTATTAATATTTCCTAATTTTAATTTACAAGAATTATTCAATATTAACCATATTATTGATTGCAAGTTACTAAATATTATTTTGAATTGTTGTATTTATTAGTATGTTCCGTCAAGAGGTGGAGTGGGCATTCCATCCAATTCCAACCAAACACTAGGTTAGATTATATTAATAATTAAATACTTTGTGCATGTAAATATAAACACACACACACATACTGACATCCTTTCAATTTTGGGGTAAACTTCCAAAGCCAAGTGATTAACACTAGGTGATTTTTTGCGGCTGAGATGTGCTTTTCCCTTTTTCCCCCTCTTTTGACCCTTCCTTTTATGGAAAATTATTTGAATTTCTCAAAAACAATGGGTGACGGTGTTCAAATTCTCAAATAACCTCCCGATGGAGCTTATCGATAGAAAATGTAAAGAAGATTTTGCACCAGCGATCTCATCCATCCTTCATTTGAAAGTTGGCGAGAGATTCGATGGTTTAAATACCTTAAATCAAAAAGTCAATAACGCCTCTTGTTACAACCATTGTATGCTAGAATTAACCTTCTTATATCATCGTCTCCCTATATATAGATGTTATCTCCGCTTCCACGCACAACAAGCTGGCCCACCCTCATTGCCTTATCGTCATCTTATCTCTGTAGCTAGGATTTTGGACTTCGGTCTTCGGAGATTTTCACCCAAAACTAACGGTCCATTTGAACGAACTAATGGAAGAAGGCCGTAATAACAATAGTTATTGCGCTGCGGCGTTATGGAGTTGTAATGATCCTATGCTATTTGGTTTAAGTAAATGTTATAAGCTGTTTAGTTTCATGAATAACATATGTAATATGAGAGGAAAGCATAAGAATTGCCACAATACCCTCGAAATCATAATTATATAGAATATAATAATTATCACTTTAAGAATCAATCATGAGTTTAATTTTATAAATAATAGAAACAAATTTAGTTTCAAGTAATATGTATTTCAATTACATAACACCATCTAATATTGGCAGAGGGAATGGGAGAAAATAGATGAAGGTACTTCATGAACTACAAAACTAGATAATAATTGCTAGTACACAGTGTCGTGTCTAACTAGTAGGAAACAAACTTTCCAAAGGGGCTTCCAGCGATAGTTCAGTAACTTGATGCTCGGCTTAGATGCATTCCTTATTTTAACAAGCTGGTATTCGCACGCCTTGTCCCCCCAAACAAAAAATTGGAGGAATATATAGACAATAATTGCTATTACACAGGAGAGGGTCACGTACTAGTCATTATAGTTTTGACCGCAATGGGAATTTGTTGTAATGAATATCAATGCAAGTAAATACTTTAATGGACATATAATGTATTAGTTATTATTGCAACCAAACATATCGATAGGTGAAAAGGTGAATAGTGAAAAAACAAATGTTTTCGTCGAATGCTAACGGGACACCAAGGTGCAATGTCCATCCAACAGGATCTCTTTGCTACCTAATGCATAAAATGACCACAAATACCCTCTTAGAGTGCCCCATCTTTTCCACCAATTGATGCTCTTTTGAATTTACGTTATTGCAATTATAGTGATTGGTTGTACATGAGAGACCATACAATGGCCAGACGTTTTGGCACATGTATAAGGGGGTGGTGAGTGAAATAATGGGGTGAGGGGTTGGATGATGAGTCAGGGTTGGACCAACCTCAAGGGTCATGAGTA
Organism: Eucalyptus camaldulensis; assembly: GCA_019915185.1. NCBI lineage: Eukaryota > Viridiplantae > Streptophyta > Magnoliopsida > Myrtales > Myrtaceae > Eucalyptus > Eucalyptus camaldulensis. The sequence goes on from JAHSVA010000005.1 coordinate 22,506,438, forward strand.
GCTTCTTAACGTGAAACATCATGGCTCACACAAACGGTCGTTTGTCTTTGTCTTCTTTGTCTCTTTCTTTTCTTCTCTTTTTTTAATCATATGAGATTGTCAAAAAAAAAAATATCGTTTTAAAAAAGTGAATTCTTTTGGTTAGCTGGTTCATGTGCTCCCGTATGGGACTTGTGCTTGCACGGACGTAAGTATTTGTCCTTCATACTTATTTGGGTAAATGAAATTTTAAATTTATTATATGGATGTCAATTCGATCAATAATTTTTTAATTTTATAAATTTAGTCATAAAATTTTGCACAAAATTCCAAATCAATCCTTTTTATGATTTGTCATTGGAAATTGTTGATATTGCAACGTCTCATATAAAATGTCTAGTAACGACTAGATTTCAACGTCAACGGTTTTTTTTGTGAAAATTAACGGAAATGAATATATTAGAATTTTGTAAAAATTTTTAGGATTAAATCAACAAAATTAAAAGGTTTTATGATTGAAAACATCCACACAATTGATTTAGAGCTGATTGTTTAAGTTCCCTTTTTTTTCTCATCCAAAGACATTATATATATATATATATATATATATATATATATATATATATATATGCATCATCGTCCCTTGTGCACGTGTTGATAATCAACTTTGCTTTGAAAATGCTAACATTTTTATTTAAAGAATGTTATTTTCCTAAAATGCGTTCCATTTCGATTTTAAAAATGCTTTAGTGTTTTCTCTCACCATCTTTAGTGGTCTTGCCTGTTTGGTTCAACTTTGGGAAAATGGAAAGCCATTTCCCAAGTATCTTTGATTGAATGGACAATTGGCAAGAGTATTTGGATACTCATTTTTTGTGTATATTTTACAAAGCAACTTTAAGATGAAAAGAACCACCGCACTAAGTGGCGCTGCTGGCTTCGGGCTTTCTCCCCCTCACAAAAGGGAGAAGTTCGAATCCCCAGCACGTCGCAGGTGGACTTACTCACTTCACGGGGGTGGTGGGTTTCTCTATAGGCCCTAGGGTTTGCCTGCCGACTATCGGCTTACGGGTTTCCCTGAGTCGTAAAAAAAAATTAAGGTGAAAAGAAAGAGGGAAAAAAGAAAAAAAAGGGGGGGGGGGGGGGAGGAAGAGATGTAACTATGTCAAAGAGGGGAAAATCGTGGGGGAGGCAGCTCGACGATGGTGCTGGTCGTGGTGGGGGAGGCAATTGGTGGCGGTGGTGATAGTGGTGGTGAGGAGGCGGCTTGCCTGAGGTCGCTGACCTTCAGCGACACCCTGGGTCGTGCAACCCAGCCACCTACGTTGCGCCAACCTCAAGTGTTGCTTGGGTCGCCTGAGGTCGCGCGACCTTAGGTAACGTCGCTTGGGTTGCACAACCTTAGGCGGCGGCGCCTGGGTTGCCTAACCTTAGATTAGGCTTCCCGGCAACCATATCTAGTTGCTGACGGCTAAGTGAACCGCCAAAGCAAGATGATGAACAACGTTTTTTGAGGGCAAAAGAGGAAAATATGATTATTAGTGAGGGCGATATTGAAAAGAAAAAAACTCATTAAACCCTCACTTAACATTCCAAAAATACTGAAAGCCCAAAACAGGTTACTAGGCTTTCAACATTCAAAGTGAGCATTTGGCAAATGAAGCCTAAAAAATTGAACCAAACGCCTAATATTTTTCCCAAGAGTTTTTGGGGGCTTAAAGCCCCTTAGGAATGCGGAACCAAACAACACTGCTACCATTGAAAAAATGTTGAGAAGACCCATATTTCGGAAAATTGTTGACAAGACCCATATTTATATAGTGTTTTCAATTTTGATCAACAAATATCTCTCAATTGCTGAACCATTTAGTGTCTTTTTATTAATAGGAGTGAGGGAGTAGAAGTGCGAGAAATAAATAGAAATAAATTTTGTAACAAGAATATTAATTTATCTAGAAAAATGGATGGTATATTTTTATGGTTTGACTTTTTTTTTCTTTTGAGTTGTGCTTCTATATATATAGTCAGGTTAGTAAATAAATAGAAATAAATTTAGATCTCAAATTACCTCAGTACAAAAAGTGGTCAATTGCAAACTTCAATACATTGATTATTAATTCCGTTCTACCTGATTCCATTCGTCCAAATGGCGTCAAGAATGAAACTGCCTATTTATTCCCTTTGCACTCACTTCATTCTCATAATTGTAGGAGGTGTTGACTCAAAATAGAGTTAATATCACAAGCAATTCTCAAATTGGTAAACTTGTGTCACACTTACTTAATTAATTTTTATATCGATACATCCATGACACACTTACTCTAATCTTAAATTTCATGTTATAAAAAATTCCAAATTGATATACTTGTCCATCTAATATAGCTTCTATTCAAATTTAGTTAACACATGACAACACAACTTTAGTGGTTGGCATGTGACATTAATCCAATGTAAAAATTCAACATATATGGCTCCTAAATGACATTGTTTTGAGGAAGCCAAATCCAAAGAAAATGAATTGAGATTGAGAAATATACTAATTTTTTTTTTTAATTTTGCTCTAAAAATTCCCTCACATTTCAAAGATTTGCCAAAATCCCTAATTTGCCCAAATTTCCCTATAATTTTGGCACATTTGTCATTGGTATATCAGTTTTGTTGTAATCCAAAAATTAATCGGGCAAATTTAGCACATGTGTACCCGTTTGGTATTTTTTATGACACCAAAATTAATCTGAAAGCAAATGTGCCACTAGTTTATCAGTTTGAGTTTTTTTGGATACCAATCTTAAAATAAATTAGAATGACTGTCATGTTTTAAAACTAAATGCCAGCAATTAATGTGCTTGAGATGTAGTACTGTTTTAGATGTAGTACAGTTTTAAGGATAGCATTAATGCATTCACGGATATACTATGGTAAATTTTGAAAAAAAAAAAACATGAGATCATATCAAACATCAAAAAATAATTATACCAACTCTATTAATTTGAGATAAATTCATGCATATCAATCATCCGTCATTACATGTAATTCGAAAGGCAAATCAAACAGCAAGCAACTTTCATTGGACCTTGAATAACCGCATGTACAGTTCACAGAAATCTCCCATACTCACTCTGTTTAACAAGTGAGATTACACAACTCTCCCTTTCACATATTAATCTTTATTTGAAACAATGAAATACCTTTAAGAAAATTACAAGCATCGATCATAAGTTTGAGAAAAAGAGGAATATGAGGACCGGGTTGAATGATAGGGGACGGTACAGTCCTTCCTCAGAGGGAAGGAAGAGGAATAATTGTCCCTGCCTAGTAATAATAATAATCCTTCAATAGCCCTAGTATACAGAAGTTGAATTTGCTTTAATTTCTGCCATATCTCGAATACTAGTTCCCACAAGAAATCTCAATCGGGCATCATGATTTCTTTCCTCTTTCCCTCCATAAATGCATGGTCAATCTATCGTCCAGCTCAATAAATAGTAAATAGATATATAAATAAACAAATTTGGTGATGCCGCACATCATCATCATCACTCACCATCGATAGCCTAGAAATGCAATAATCTATGTAGGGTGATGGGGTCATGCATGCCCTAATGACCCTTCATCTAATCATGCCAAAGTGGAAGAACGAGATCTAGAGAGGGGAGAGAGAAAGAGAGATGATTGCATCACCCCGAGGGCAAGAAGATTTCTAGTTGACCCACGAGATCTGATTGGACAGCCTTTTCCATATGGGTCAAGATATGACTTTCATGAAAGAAAATAAAAGATGTGAATTTCATTTTATCTTCTCTTCGATGTTAGGTTTTTGGAGTTTTGCTTGTTTGTCCGAACTTCCTTGAAGTAGTTTTTCCTACTTCTTACTTTCCTTCCACAGATTGAAAAAAAAGGGACTTTAAAAGTTTAAAAATTTTGAAAAATTATGTATGTTTCAGAGGTACTTTTGATATTTCGTGTTGAATAAAAGGCAAGCTATAAGAATAGAAAAAAATAATAAATGAAAGTCACTCATTATATAGAGAGTTAAGCTTTTATTTAACACCGAACACTTATTAGTTTACAAAGGTAAAATTATTAAAAAGTTTAAAGTCGCCACTGTAAAATAATTTTTTATTAGGGACAACATAAAATAAGTTTTAAGTTGAGATAAATGTCTCTTTTATTCGTGGAATCCATTTATACTATTTTAATAACATGTATATATTTTATCAATCATCTACAGTTACTGTTCACACGAGTTGCTTGGTGCACGTTGCTTGTGCAAAATATATTTTCCATTAGATAGTAATATTAAAAATCTTTAATCGTATTGAATTGGGATATTTGATTTTTTTTCTTATAGATATTAGAGATCGCCAATGACAATGATTTCAATTTTCACATAGTGCAATTGTAATATGACATTATTTCTTCTACAACATACAAAAGGGTTTTGCCTAATTAGTTTTTTCTTTCCTCGAATTTGTTCAGTTAGTTTGAATGTAGGTAGTGTGGCTAAAGTTTGTAAGTTTTTATTTATTTTTTCCCCACTAATGATGTGTTTGCAATTATAGCTTTTTTAAACTTTTTCCACCATGGATGATGAATCTGTAATCCAATTGGCAGCGTCATTAGTTGCGGGGCTCCACACTTTTGCAGACAATGGATTTTTACCTTACATCTTTTTCTACTCCTTTATTTATTGTAATTAATTAATTAATTAATTATATTTTTTGGGCATTTACCTTTTAACCAGCCAAAAGCCAGAAGCATGACCTCACAAGTACCAGCAACCGTTCAAACCCCCTTCTTTTTCTTTGTTTTTTTTTTGTTTTTTTGTTTTTCTGAGGTCACTTAATCATTCCTCATAATTACCGTCCCCCTGCATGGATAATGATGAGTTTGGCTCCCGCATTATGACTGCGAAGTGAACTGCATGAGCCCCTTTTACACGTGAGCTTCGGGTTGACAAATTGGCGATCCCACGGGACCACACGTGTGAACAGCCCCTCCCTTTTGCTTCATCCGTTGCAACTCTTTGAAAAACGCGTGGGGTAACTGTGTGGGGAAGGAAAGTTGAATAGTTATGGTAATGAGAAGTTATTAATCATACCTTCTAATAGATAACAACATGATATACTTTATTATTTTCATAGGATGTTCATTTAAATATCATAATTTTATTTTTGACTACTTGAATACTGTAACTTTGGAAATATGACATTATGCTTTATCCGATTTTCGACACTTATGATGAATGTTTAAAAAGAAGAAGAAGAAGTTATGACACTCGAGTCGAGTGATTGCTTAAAAAATTGATGATACTTAAGTGAATGACATAAAATGTTATGACACTCAAGTGATTGAAAAAAAAAAAATATGATATTTAAGTGAGTGTCATTTGAAAGTTAAATCACTTATGGTATAATTTTTTAATGCTTAAAAACAATTTCACTTATATATTATATAGTTTTCTCCTATCTTAAGGAGACATTTTCTATTCTAACCTAGTTGCAACTATAAATGATTCTTAGATAGCAAGCGAATGTAAATAAATGCGTAACTAGAAGATATTTGACAAAACAAATATAATTTATCAACCTCATGCCACATTCCATAGAAACAAGAGTGAAATACCATTTTTTGGAAAAAAAAATAATTCAACACAGAAATAGTGAAGATAAATGTAGTAAATATAATAAGTAAAACATTTCATCTTAATTAAAGTACAAATAAGAAAACATCAATAATAACTCAAAGAATAAACATGAATCATATAGGGTCCAACGTGGAACCGTGGAAATGGAAGCTTTTGGGTTTCCCACTAGATAAGTCTAGTTCAGTTGATTTAGGAACAAAGGAAGCTTTACTGGGCATTCCTTTTCGTTTCCATTTAGATACGAAACACTGGACAAGAACGGGCCCTACAGAATCATGGAACGAACAAGTTGGGAGGATGTGCACGCAGTTGTCCCTCCAAGCTTTTCTAGGACAAAACATAGGAAAAGCTGAAATCTAAGGGGGGGAAAGCGTCCATCTTTTTGTCAAAATTAGAGAGGAGTTCGATTAGCTCATGCTTTTGCAAGCCCTCTTTTGACATTTGGAGAAACATCTGGTGGGTCACATGCTTTTATGAAGACTTAGCAGGTCCACGGTTTGTGCTTTTTGGTTGGCACTACTGACAGTAGTTCGATGATACAAAGGTATGGACTAATAGTTTATAGCAATGATATGAATAAAGTTCAACTAATCAAATTTGCCTTTTTTGCTTTCTAATCGAACCAAATGCTTAGCAAGGAAGCAAGGCGTCACTGAGCGAGGTTATGAAATTAAAAACCTACAAGCTCTTTGTACGTAGAAGTTCCCTCCAATTAAAAAAGACAAGATAAACTAATCATAAACCTTTTTTTTTTTTTTTATGAAATAGACTCCTAAACATTTTAATTGAACCAATATAGTCACAAACTTTTGAAAGAAAGTCCAATCAAGTCCTCTCAACCAAGTATGGCTTGATTTTTCATATGTGACAGCTCAGTCATCATTGACTATCCTACTTGTGTCAAAAATGTCGTGATGAGGCTTGAAATAATAGCGATTGATTCCCGATTTGGTTCACTTCCATCCCGAAACTGGGGATCAAATCAGAGGTCCTTGGAACCAGATTGATCGATCTGATTTGGTTCCTAGGTGATCTAGTGGAACCTATTGTGGGGCAAAAGGGACAAACCAAAAGAGGAGAGGAGGCATGTGTGAGACATTTGAAAAACAAAAAAAAAAAATCAATTTGGGAAATCCGATTTGGTCCATCTAGGTGGTTCCTAATTCAATTGGTTCGTCTTGCTTATTCCTCCCTTGAAATTAGTAGGTAAAATGACGTTATCTTATGGAGAAAAATGACTTTGTTTCGTGATCGATGAATATAAGCCTGGAAGGCCCCAAAACATCTCCCATTTGCAAACTTGCAAGACTAATTCCAGAGAATTATAGGAATAATAAAGTTATTAGGTGACATGTGCAAGGTGACTGGTCCATATGTGTTAACCAGTAGGTGAGATTTTGGGATTCGGTTATGTAAGGGACGAATTAGCATCCCACAACTCTCTTGAAGCCATAATTCATGTTAATTGTGAATTTTCCTTAATTCATTTGAGAAAAGAAAACGTTTGAAAAATCAAATTAAATCAGTTCGCAAATCAATCGGAAAAATTGCATAGACCCAATCGTGTGTGAATCTAATTAGATGTGATATGGTGATTTAATATGCAATGATTCAATATGACATGTATGTATGACATGAACTTTGAATATGATATGTGCAAATGACATGCAATATAATGTGATAATCAATTATGACTTACATATAGTAAGATGCATTTTGACGTGGTAATTTGATAAGATGTCTGGAATTTAGTTTTGAATGATGAAACGATATTTATTCACATGCACGGGGCCTTAGTTTACGGCCTAGAACCAGTGATGCCTATTGGTCCTTGATCTCCAATCACGCTACACCATAACCTGTCCTATGCAGAAACCCAACCCCTTTTGGTATTGTGTCCTAAGGGTTGGCTCGAGTAGGACTGATCTATTCTAGCCCTTCATGTATCAAACACGTTACATCTACCTTCAACATGTGAATGTCCTACAACTGTCTGGCCCCAAAAAAATAAAAAAATAAATAAACACAAGAATAAGCTCATTCCTGATGCCGTCTGCGAAAGTCATCTTTGTCCCCTCGAGAGAATAGAAACCCCAATGTATTAATAAAGACTTAACAAGCGTATCCTGAGCTAGAAGGCCAGCAGACTGAACAGATACGGCCCAAATCAAGGAAACAGATGGTTGCCTTTACCCATTTGAAGTCGGGCCTTATTGAAGAGCTAATTGGGCCAGGACGAAAAAAGCCCCACTAGAGCACTTCATTGTAAGACGCTAAAACCTACGGCTGCCAAATTAAAAAAAAAAAAAAAAAGGCCCCAGAAATTTCGAGAACAAACATTTATTTAGCAAACTGCGAAAGTTCTTACCTACGATGAAAATAACTATAGGAGTTAGAGGTGGTAATTTAACCCTTCCAGTTCGCGTCGTAAAGGTAGTCTTGTATTCTTACCGTTGGATTATCAAGATTCATTTGCTGTTGATTGATAAAATTATCTAAGTCATCCAATCGAAATTTATCAACTATTGCACCAGGCGAGGCAACATTTATGATTTTCTAAAGGGAAAAAGACACAAAAAATCCTAAACTTTACTCAATGTAACAAATTTACCATAAATTTTTTTTGTGATATAAAAAATCCAAAAATTTACCAATTGTGACATATTTACTCCAATTCTTTTTTCATTAGACAAAAAATCCAAAATTTATACCAGCATGACACATTTATCCTAAAACTATAGAGCATTTTTATCTTTTATTTTTCTTTTGCTTTTCTCTTTTCCATTTTTTTCTTTTTTTCTTCTCCTATCTTCTCTCCACTAGCCATTGCGGAGGGAAGCTAGACTTAGGCGAAGGCCACCCTTTTTGGTGTCAGGTGAGGGTGGCCCTTTCCCAAGTTGGATGAGGACAACCCTTACCAGATCCGACGAGGGCTATCTTCGCTTGACGCTGGCGAGGGTTACCCTCGCCTGATGCTAGCGAGGGCTACCCTAGCCTGCGTCAGGCGAAGATAGCCCTAGCTACACGGAGGGAAGAGAGAAGAAGATAAAAAGAAAAAAAATAAATTAATAAAAAGATGAAAATGCCTTTTAGTCATCCTGTTTGGTTCAACTTTGGGGAAATGGCTTTGCATTTCCCCAAGTATCCTTGAGTGAAAGAGCATTTTGGGAATGCAAAGTGTGTTTGGGAACTCATTTGTGTATAATTTGCAAAGTAGTTTTGAGGTGAAAAGAAAAAGTAAAAAAAGAAAGGAAAAGAAAAGGGAGGAGGAGATGCAGCTCTCGGCAGTGGGGCTGGTCGTGGTGGGGAGGCGGCTGGTGGTGATGGAGAGGCGGCTGGTGGCGATGGTGGTGGCGGTGGTAGTGGAGGAAGGCGGCTCACCTGAGGTCGAGCGACCCAGGCGACTCTGCCTGAGGCCGCGCAACCTCAGGCGACGTCACCTGGGTTGATTTCTCCCTCCAATCCTTCTTCGGCCTCCAGGTAGCGTGCTCTTGAACTTGCGGCCGTCGTCATCTTCTTTCGATCGTCGCGGGTTTCGGGAAGGATTTTCTTGCTGTCGTTTTCTGGGGGTGTTGAGTGCCGCCATCGCCGTTGCCGTCGGCGGCGTCGCCTAGGTCACTTGACCTCAGGCGCGACCCAGGGCGTCGCCTGAGGTCGCGCGGCCTTAGGCGACGCGACCTTAGGCGAGGCTTCCCGGCGGCCAGATCTGGCCTCCCCACGGCTGAGCGCCGCTCGCCGGCTGAGCTTCGTGAGGAAGAATGAAGAAGACGATGAACAGTGTTTTTTCGAGGGCAGAAAAGGAAAACAAAATTATCAATAAGGGCAGTATTGAAAAGAAAAAAATTCATTAAACCCTAGTCTAGCATCCCGAAAATGTTGAAAGCCCAAAGCAGGTTCAGATCTGCTTTGGGCTTTCAGCATTCCAAATGCTAAATGGAGACTTGAAAAGCCAAACCAAACGTAAAAATTTTTCCCCAAGGGGCTTTGAGGGCTCAAAGCCCCTTGGGAAAGCTGAACCAAACGGGGCAGAGTTGGGATAAATGTGTCATAATTGATAAAGTTTAAGATTTTTTATATTATAAAAAAATTTGAGATGATTTTTTCACGTTAGATCAAGTTGAGAATGTTAGATGACTTTTTACCCTCTCTAAAGAGGAATGAAATGGTACGTTCTGAGGAAGGACAGGACCACGTCCCTCCAAGTCCAACCTCCATTCCTCGCGACCCTTCTCATCACCCCCATTGTACTTTCGGATCGAAATGAGAAGGGCGAGTAGCACGTGGCAAGTGAGGATTTGCCCGTGATGGATTTGGGCCTGCACTTTATTGATTGGATTTGATCCCCTGCTTATACTAGCTAAATAGGAACAAATATATGAGGTGAATTTGTTGGATGTAGTAATTCGAATTTACGGACAAAAATAAGGGGAGAAAAAATGGAATTCGAGTTTATGGAGAATAAAAACGAAAAATAATTCATTCAAATTCCACTAACTACTTAAAAGCTATTAGGGCCATTTACATAAACCAAATGCCTGAATTTAATATGTTCATGGGATTTATAAGATGTACCATGAAAATTTTAGTAGTTGAGCATTGAAGTTGATATTGTTGAATAATTAAAAATAAAAAGTAGAATTGGAGACCGACAAATTTACCACCATGAATTACTGATGTAACTGGACATTATGGGGATTTGAATTGGTTATGTTTGGAAAGGGGGGAAAGTGGGGAAACGGATATTTGCATATAGACTCTTAAATTTTTTTTCTCTGTGAGAAGGACAATAAGGGGAAATTTAGAAAAGAAGATTAATCCAAAATACTAAATATTTGGGCCAAAATGCTATCACGTCTTAAAATTTTTTATACCCCATTGATGATTGCTGACCCAATTTTATTGACATGGCGTTGACGAGATGTCGAGAAGTTTACATGGAGCTAACATGATGCAAGAAAATATTGGATGTAATTTGTGATGCCACGTTAATTTTGCAAAAGTCCATTTAATAAGACATACATGTCGGTCATTGGACTCTGCCTGTCCCCCTCTCTTCAAGAACTCCCTCCCTCCCTCCAGACTCCCTCACTGGCCTTTTCCACGGACAACCCCACCCAACATATCACCGAAAATATTTGGCTAAGCCGTCCACGTCAGCAGTTTGTTTTTGCCCTTTCATTTCACTTTTTCCTCTTCCCCAAAAGAGAAAGTCACAAGTTTCCTTTTCCATTTTCTGCCGACTGAAGCAGGACAGGATCGTTTCCTTCTCTCTCGCGAAAGCCTAATTCTAAAAATTGACCTCCATAGATATGCAGCTCAGATTCCTCTCTTCTTCCGCATCAGTTTAACATGTTGCCCAACGCTATCAGGGGACAAATGGGCAAGGAAGTGAAAATGAACGATTACAACTGACGGATTTATGAGATGGGCCTGAGTTGGCCCATCCGCTCAAATTGGGCCCAAAGGGCCCGGCCCACGGGAATAGGGCCCGTGGAGGGGGAGAGGTATAAAAGGGAGGAGAGAGAGAGAGAGAGAAGACAACGTTTTGACAATTCAACGTACGTCTTCTCCCGTGCGTTCTCTCTTCCTCCAAAAAGAACAGTAAGTTAAAGGCACTGTTTTCTCTCCTTTAAGTCGTCATCGGATCGAACGGGGCCAGAATTTCTTCCTCTCCTTCAGCGTTGGTGTTTAATCTGTGGCTAACAAGGTACGCTCGAATCCGTGGTGTGCTTTACGATCGGTGATGCGTGTTTTCCCGGGCTTCGTCTTCCGCATTGATTTAGGGGTTCGATTGAGTGTCGAATCCGGTTTTTGGGGATCAGTAATTCCCAACATTGGTATCAGAGCCCTGTTTCACGTTTTTCCCGATCAATTCTGATGTTTTTGATTGATTTTTCGCGAAATCTCTTCGGCCGTACGGAACCGGGCGAAAATCCCGACACCCGAGCGCTTTTCGGCCATTTTTCTGAGATTTCATAAGTCGAAATTAAATTCTGAAGGCACTGGGTGAAAGGCGACGTCAAGACGACGCCGGCGACATGTCGCACGCCGCCGTACGACGCCGCACGCGCCCACACGCGCGGCCAGAAGCCGCTGCGCGTGGGCGCCACGCGCCTGGAAGCGCTGGCTTCGCCAGCGCGTGCGCCACATGCGCCGGTGGCGAACCGGCACGTGCGCGCCGGCGGCCGGCGAAGCGGCACGCGCCGGTCCGCGGACCGACGAGTGCTGACGTCACCCGCTGACGTCATCGTGACGTCACCAACGGTCGATAACCGTCGGGGATGACGTCATTGATGACGTCAGCGCCGAAGACGGTTGGCCGACCGGTCACCGGCCGGCGACCCGACCCACCGGCGACCCGACCCGACCCGACCCGCGGACGAGGCACGCGCCCGGCACGTGCCGGATGACGTCTGCGTGACGTCATCCCCCGCACGCGCGAGGCACGTGCGGGCGGTCCGTGCGAGCGGTCCGACCGGCCCGTCCGGTCCGACCGGTTCGACCGTCGCGACCGGTCCGACCGGTCCGACCCGCGCGCCCGTTGACGACCGTTGACCGTTGACCGTTGACCGTTGACTTTTACCGTTGACTTTTACCGTTGACCGTTGACCCGAAAAAAAAAAAAAAAAAGAAAAAAAAAAAGAGGAATTTGTTTCTTTTTTCAATTATGTCTGTATGGGTTGTAGGTCATCCATTTTAATTCTGCATTTGTTGCATGAATTTTGGAAAATTATTTATTTTCTCTGATATTAATTATGGATGATAAGTGATCCATTTTTAGTTCTGCATTTGTTGCAAAAACTATGATGCGTAATGCACGGATACCTGCAATCCCGAGAACAGACGAAGGAAGAGATAGACTGAAAAGGCTGATGAAAGAATTAGCTGATTTTCGGTGGCTTGATGGTGATTTAGTATCACATATGGTCAAGGTCAATCAGATGATACAGGAAATCATCAATAATGGTTATCTTATGCCGGATTTTGAGAAGGTGCCGGCTTTGTTGAACACTCTTCCACCTGAATGGCAAGCAGTGTTAGATCGGCTATGGGAGGTCAACGTGGTCCCGGGTTATAGGAGGCTGGTGGAAGCTTTTGTAAGAGAGTACTATAGGATTGAGTTGGCCAAAACTTCAACCCTTAGATTGTGCGCTACGTGGCGCAGAGAGAATGCGCCTTGGCGGCGACATGAGAGCTCTCCAAAAGTTTTTCCATGGTTGGCAAATGTACCTTCAGTTTTCTCAGATGTTTTGGCTGATAGATTAGAAGGGACATTTCCTAATTATTTCTTAGATTAATTGTGAGATTTTTATAGATGTAAATATCTCTTTCCATGTTGATATTTTTCTTTGTATATATTGCTTACTGTAATGATTACTACCTGATTGTTGTTAATTTAGCAACCGATATATTAGTTGTATCATGTGAAAGCATTGTTATTTTATTGGATGTTAGATAATATTTGCTTTCTGTTACTGCTGATTGCTGTGGGTAGTTAGCTGTGGGTAGTTATAGAAGTTTTTGTAACTTCATAGAATTGATTTTGCATATGACAATCATATTAATGATAGTTTTAAGTTAGGATTTTTGGAGGATGATTGGAAACGTAGTGACCTTTTGATTCTGAAGCCTTACTTGAAATTATTTATTAATATGATGGGTCTATGCAAATTGGGATGCATAAATGATAGGTATTAATTATTCGTGCATGTATGTCTGATGTGTTCAGACTGATGTTTTCAGCAATTAAGAGCGTGATTGCTGATATGAACGGCTACAATTGTGAAATATTGAATATGAAGATTCAATATGTGCTGGAAAAGCAAGAAGCACTATAAGCTCTTGACCATGTTATGGAAGATCTTGAGAATGTTGTGCGCCACCTTAAGCTGGTAGAGGACCGCTTAACGGCATGTGAGCTGAGAATAGATATTTGCAATGCTGGTTCTAGCTCATAAAGAGTTTTGAGCTCTAAGCGCAAGCGTATTGATTCGTTCAATATGTGGGAATGCAAAGGATCAAGTCCTTATTGCAAGAGATCAAGAGTTAACCAACACAAGAGAGGAAAACGTCCTCAATTGAAGAAAATGTCAAGGGTGAAATGTTACAACTGTGACAAGAAGGGTCACTATGCTCGCGACTGTCGTGAGCCAAAGAAGGCATACACCTCTTGTACATTTGAGAACTTTGATTATGTGTCAAGTTCTGAATTATTGGCTGAATCCAATCCTTTGTGGAATGTAGATTCATGAGCGACAGACCATGAAGCAAAGGATAGAGGATCCTTTGTGGAATTCCGACGAGTACCAACTGGAACTGAGTGGATCCATATCGGAAATAACTCTAGAGCTGATGTAAAGGAATTGGCACCGACCAATAGAACATGCATGGTGGACGCATCTTGATGTTCTATATGCTCTAGAGATTCGTCGAAATTTAAGTGTCTGTTTTGCTGTTGGTTAAGCTTGGTTTTGGTATGAACTTCCATAATAAATGTGTAGATTTGTGTTTAGATACAAACTACTATGGTTGTGGTCACTTTCTAGATGGTTTTATTGTATTAAATGTTGACTGTGATGATGTCAATATGTTATCCCCTTGTTTCACATCTTCTATCTTATATGATAATGATGTGAATATGATGGCATGCTAGACTTGGTCATATGGGCCAACAATATATGAAAAGACTAGCCAAAAAGGGCTTATTGGGCAATATTGAAAAAGTTGATTTGTCCATATGTGAGCATTGCCTAGAAGGGAAAACGACAAGGAAACCATTTGGAAAAGGTAAAAGAGCTAACGTTCCTCTGCATTTAATCCATTATGACGTTTGTGGTTCAATGAATGTGAGAGGAAGGCAAGGGGCTGTTTATTTCATCACTTTTATGGATGATTCTACTTGATTCGGATATGTCTATTTGATTTCTCATAAATCTGAAGCATAAGTTGTTTTAGAAGGTTTATGAACCTGGTAGAAAATCAATTAGACAGGAAAAATAAAGGTATTTAGATCCGATCAATGTTGAGAATATTTATCTGATAAGTTCAGAAAATTATGTGATGAAAAAGGAATAGAAAGATAATTGTCTATTCCGTATACTCCTCAACAAAATGGTGTTGCAGAGAGAAGAAACAGAACCCTACTAGAAATGGTTAGGTCCATGAAGGCGCATGCTAACTTACCCATCACTTTTTTGGAGTGATGTGCTGTTAACTGCTGCCTAAATACTTAACCGGGTGCCTTCCAAATTAGTTAGTTCCACTCCATATGAGTTATAGATAGGTAGAAAACCGGAGTTAAGTTTACTTAAGCCATGGGGTTATGCTGTCTATACTCATATGTCCTCTCACAAGTTTGGGAAATTGAGTCCCATATAAAAGTAGAGTATTTTAATGAGATACTCCGAACACTCAAAAGGGTATGTGTTCGTAGGTGAGCAGGAAAGTGGGAGAATAACTGAATTTGAATCACAGGATGTCACATTCTTAGTGGATGAATTTCCTAAGAAGGGCGAAATAGGGGAAGATTACTTCCTATTTGAAACCTTGGATTAAGATTATGATATTAGTGGTGTTTATTCAAGTGGGAGTAATATGAGATGTGATGAATTGAATTCAACTCATTCTCAATTGCAACCACCTGATGTGACGATATCATCATTACCTAATCCAAGTGGGAGCATGATGGGGAATGATGTGCTAAGTGTACAATCTCCCATACGGTGAACAAGTCGCCAAAATATTCCCCGTCGATGTTTTGACATTGAAAGGGAAATTTTTATGGTTGCTCCACAAGATGAGGATGAGCCAAGAAATATTAATGAGGCTCTGAATTGCCCTAGTAAGGAAAAATGGATTTATGCAATGAAAGAGGAGATGGAGTCAATGAAATCAAACCAAGTCTGGGAACTGGTTGATCTTCCAAAAGGATGCAAAGCCATTGGGAACAAGTGGGTTCTCAAAATAAAGTGAAAGGCTGATGGCTCGATTGAAAGGCATAAGGCTCGCCTTGTGGCGAAGGGGTATAATCAATAGGAAGGAATTGATTATGAAGATATTTTTTCTCCTATAGTAAGATTTGCCTTGATTCGCATAGTTCTGGCAATAGTGTTTAGTATGGATCTTGAGTTACATCAAATGGATGTAAAGACTGCTTTCCTCAATGGAAAATTAGAGGATGAAATATATATGGAACAACCTGTTGGTTTCATAGTGAAAGGTCAAGAAGAAAAAGGTATGTCGACTTTGGGGGTCGATATATGGCCTTGAGCAGTCGTTAAGACAATGATATATACGTTTTCATAATGCCATAATGGCATATGACTTTACAATGATAGATGAGGATCATTGTGTATATATCAAAAGATCCAAGGATCAATTTGTGATCATATCATTATATGTTGATGATATACTAATTGCCGGAAGCAATATGGAGCTAGTCAATACTGTCAAAAGTTGGTTGTCTTCCAAATTTTGATTTGAATGATATGGGATTGTAAACCCATTGACGCTCCTATTGCAAAAGGTGAATGATTGAGCCATAGACTGTGTCCAAGGACTCCACAAGAGAAGGAACAAATGAAACATGTTCCTTATGCTAGTGCTGTTGGAAGCTTTATGTATGCTGTGATGTGTACAAGACCTGACAAATGTTTTGTAGTTGGAATGGTGAGTAGATACCAATCCAATCCAGGTCCAGCACAATGGAAAGCCGTTAAGAGAATACTGAGGTATCTAAAGGGGACTGCTGATTATACGTTGAGTTATTATGGAAAGGATCTGCAAATCAAAGGCTATTTTGATGCTGATTGGAGAGGAGATTTAAATGAAAGGAAATCTACCTCTAGGTTTGTTTACTTACCGAATAATGGCACCATGTGTTGGAGCAGTAAGAAACAAAAGTATATAGCCTTGTCCACGATGGAATTGAGTTCGTGGCATTATCAGCAGCAGTATAAGAAGATGTTTGGCCTAAGAGATTTTTTGGATCATTTAGGTGTTATTGGAAGTGCTGCAGATTCATTGTTGGTTAACTGTGATAGCCAAGCAGCAAAAGTGTACACCAAAGATCCAAAATATCATGGCAAGACCGAACATATAGATACCAAGTAGAATCTTGTCAAGGATATGGTTGCACGAAAAGATGTGAACTTAGAGTACATACTACGCATGGAATGGTAGCAGATCCTATGACAAAGCCAATACCTAGAGATGTGTTTTGTGGCCATGTGAAATCTCTAGGATTGCGTAGAGGATGATGTACTAAATATTGTAATTTCTCTAAGAGTTCACATTTGATGAATTTGTGTTTTCATCATTAATGCCTATGAATCTTTGTTTGATCTTTATGCACCTTAATGCTCAGTGCATTACTTTAAGTTAGAAGAAGTATGTCGGACAGATGAGATTAGCCCACTCACACGGGTAATCGCCTCTATTTACTGTGTGATAAATAGAGATGAGACTGTTTTTAAGCTTATTATCTAGGTGATAATTGAGAGCTCAAGCTTAAAACACGTATGTCGCCTTAACTAAGTGTTAAGATGAGGACATGATACTTACTATGTCCGAAAGTAAAATACCCCACATATTTTACTTTATCTGTCTATGATGCCAGATGTGAGTTCTGATGAATTTAGTGAATGAGTAGATACGTGAACTCAAGTTAGACATTGGGTATGTCTGAACTATCATCTGTACGGTATTGAAAGGTGTAGACATACGCTCCATGGGAAAGGAGTTAATACCGTAATACGTATTTCATACTACGTATGCATGAGACGACCAATAAGAGTGGCAAAAGTTTGATCTCAACTTTTTATGTCGTGTGAGACTCTTGAGGAAGAGAGTTCCTCAATTTCTTAGTCCCCTCATGACTCTTACTTATTCTCAAGATTTCTATTTAGTGTTTGCTATCTTAGGATGTTGCCAATGGTCATGGTTTTGATTCGATCTAATGGGGCATTTCTAGAAAAGCAAGCTGGACTGAAATTGAGAGTTTGAAGGAAAGAGGAAGATCGATTTAGAAGAATCACATTATAGTTTTGTATTCACCGGTTAACCAATTATGACTGTCTTTGTGATAATCATAATTGTGAATATAATATATATATATCATTATTTAAAAGAGATCAAGAGAGATATAAATGTGATCGATCGATCTAGGGTACTGCATACTAAATCTACTCGGAGTGTCATGCCCATTATGAGCTGCTATGTATTCCTAACAGATGTATAGCAACGAGCTCTCAAAGTATGCTGGTCGCACGGATTATTCACCGGTATGAATGTTGAAGAGAGGAAAAGAGGATTATGTTCGGCTCATCATGTTAAGAGAAAGTCTATGATGGATTTTTCTCAAATGAGGTTGAGTAGGGCCTGTCCGCCCATGTTGGTTTTGTACCACCATGTGCGAGTGGGAGATGACGGATTTATGAGATGGGCCTGAGTTGGCCCATCCGCTCAAATTGGGCCCAAAGGGCCCGGCCCACGGGAATAGGGCCCGTGGAGGGGGAGAGGTATAAAAGGGAGGAGAGAGAGAGAGAGAAGACAACGTTTTGACAATTCAACGTACGTCTTCTCCCGTGCGTTCTCTCTTCCTCCAAAAAGAACAGTAAGTTAAAGGCACTGTTTTCTCTCCTTTAAGTCGTCATCGGATCGAACGGGGCCAGAATTTCTTCCTCTCCTTCAGCGTTGGTGTTTAATCTGTGGCTAACAAGGTACGCTCGAATCCGTGGTGTGCTTTACGATCGGTGATGCGTGTTTTCCCGGGCTTCGTCTTCCGCATTGATTTAGGGGTTCGATTGAGTGTCGAATCCGGTTTTTGGGGATCAGTAATTCCCAACAACAACGACCCCCCCTCGACGAGGATGGCGTCGGGGAGTGAGGTAGTAGCAAAGGACGAGATGAAGGCTAGTAAAGTAGTCCTGTGAGTATAAAGCAGAGCGTCATGGGTGAGTGAGTCGGGGGGGTGGTCTGGGGAGGGAGAGATATTGTACATTTTTTTTTTTTTTAATCCTCAAGAGATTTCTCCAGTGATAAACATACTCGATCAATGCCCGGTTTCAAAACCACCACATTGGTGCATTTTCTTGGTGTTGCTCCTAGCAGCATAGATCTGCATGTGCCCAATAATTACATGTGGTTTAGAAGCTCGGAGAGAAGGGGACTACCCCATTAGTGGGAATTAATTGGGTTCTCAAATGGTTTTGGATCACCACTTTGGTATTAAAAAGATAAGGAAAAATTCCAAATATGCACCCGGAGTGCTCACATTTTTTCAAATAAGAGTTTAAAGTTGACATTATATCAAATAGGAGCCTAAAGTGGTCAAATTGTCTCAAATAATAACTTTTGGTTGGCCAGTGACTATTTTAACTATCAGAGAGATGGTATTTTAATCAAAAAAATTATGAGTGTATTTTTTAATTTTTTTTATTAATCTTTTCTTTCTTTTTCTTTTTTCTTCTTCCCTTCGTCGGCCATGGAGGAGGTTGCCGGACTCAAGAGAGGAACGGCAGCATTCCTCGCCCGCCTAGGTAAGGGCAACCCTCTGGTGAGGGCATTTCTTACTAAATTTGGCTCTCTTGGTGTGGCAAGGGTTGCCCTTGCCAGTGTTGGGCAAGGATCGACCTCACTTGGATAGGTAAGGAACACCTTTGCCAACACGGGCGAGGGTCACCCTTGCTTGCCTAGCCCAGATGAGGCGACCTTCACTTGACGTTAGTGAGGGTAGCACTCGCTCGATGCACCTTGGTGAGGGCTAACCTTGCTCGACGCTACTTAGGCAAGGGTGAGGCAACCTCGCTTGAGGCTGACAACCTCCACCATGGTCGGCGAAGAAAGAAGAGAAAAGAAAACAAAGAAAAAGAAAAAGATAAGATAAGAGAAAGGAAAAAAACAGAAACATATTTAAACAATTAAAATACTAAAATGCCTTTCGACTAGCAAAGTTAGATTCTTTTTTAAAGATCGATATGACTACTATTAGCCACTTTGTGTTTTCATTTGTAATAAAATTTACTTAGGTCCTTATTGAGAAAATAAGAGTACTTCAGATCCTTATTTGGAATTTTTTTCAAAAATGATTGCGATATTTATTTTTTGATAACTTCTTTTTGTGAAAATGCACGTTAAGTTTCCATATCATTCTGGGGTGACTTTGTCATTATGAGCTTCTGTCGTGCTGATTATGTGAGGAGAGAGAGAGAGAGAGAGAGAGAGGATTTCTCCTCGCCAACCAACGTAACAAGAACGGTAGCTGCATTCTTCTTTCTTTCTTTCTTTCTTCGTCCTTTGAGTCTTCTTTGACTGGCTATTTACATACAAGTATAAAAAATGCCGACAATAACCACCTCCTTCCATGGTTCTTCATACCCACACATCACAGAAGCCCTCCAATCTCGTTCCTTGGCCAACAGAGACTCGAATAGTATCCTACAACGACCGAAAGAATAGAAAATTGCCCCTTTTTCAACTTTCGTTTTTGTGTTGAACAGTCATGAACGGTTCATGGACAAGCCATTTAACAGTGCGAACCTTGTACCTGCTGTTCCTGGGTCAGCTGGCCTCCTTCGCACTCGCACTATCGAGCTTCACTTCCTCTCTCATTGCTGATCTCGGTAACTTTGGTGTCTTGGTTTTCTTTCATATTCCCCTATCAGATGTAAATCCTAAATTGCCACATTTCGGTCCTCGGACATGTCCATGTAAAAGTCCTACACTTTTGGGTCATTATGCAATTGAGTCGCATACGTTTAGCTCTGGTCAATCAAGTCTTGAACGGCCAAATCAAGGCCTACGGTCGATTTTCAAATTGGAAAATGAGAGCTGGCTCATTTAATTATAGTGAGCCAGCATATGAATGTTCCGTAGGTGGCGACTTTAGCCCGTGATTGCACATTGTTTCATAAGGTGGACGACTGAGATTAAATTTGAGCATTTAGTACTTTCACTGTTCTTATCCTTTCCATTCTTTCATTTGGATCGGTTTTTGTTTCAGGGGTTGATGCGCCTCTTACTCAGATGTTGCTTGTTTACTTGGGCTTAGCTTTGGTATATGGAGGCGTCATGCTGTATAGACGTCGAAGACTACTGGTACCTCTTTTTAACTGTTGCCCCTTGCCTTCACTAGAATATAGAACTTTGACTTTCTGGTACTTACAAGAAAGACAAAACTGACAGTTTCTATACTTTCTCTGGCTTATTGAATAATTCTGCTTATATTTTGTTGAATTCAGGTTCCTTGGTACTGGTATCTCATCCTGGGTTGCGTTGATGTTCAAGGAAATTATCTAGGTAAGCATATCATCTCTCTCAGACCCACCTTGGTGGAAACCTATTTAATGCAAAAGGGTCATGAAAGATGATTTCCCACATTGTTACTAAAGGTAATGTGTCATTTTGAACTTATTGCCAGCCTATTGTTGATCTGTATGCAGTAAATAAGGCGTACCAGTACTCATCGATCACCAGCGTAACGCTGTTGGATTGTTGGACAATATTGTGGGTCGTAGCATTGACTTGGATCTTCCTCGGCACTCGCTACTCGCTGTGGCAATTACTCGGTGCCGCATTATCTGTTCTAGGCCTCGGATTCGTGATGCTCTCCGATGCCGGTGTGGGCGGAGGAGGTGGGGCTTCCACTTTTCTAAAATACGTTCTCCACTCCATATAATGTCAATAAAGTTACGCTGCCCGAAAAGGAACAACCGACATTGCAGCGATCTCCTTTCTGGTTTCATTTCTCTCATTGTCTCATGTCTTTTAAAAGGGTGACAAATGTTCTTATTTATAACCAAGTTCGAGATTTTCTATGTTCTATGCTCAGGTGGTTCAAAACCGCTACTGGGAGATGTTATTGTCATTGCTGGGACAGTTTTTTTTGCCGTCAGCAACGTTTCGGAGGTAGGTGAATAACAGCGAATCTTCTCTTGCCCTTTTGACTCAATCTTAGGAAAAACAGAAGATGGCTTTCTTGAACAAGTTCATGAATCGGCAGAACCTTTTCTTCTCCAGCATTTTACATAGAGAATTGATCGCTGGCCGGTGTCCTATCTTCTCATTGCTTCTACTGCAGGAATTTTGCGTAAAGAAAAAGGACCGTGTTGAGGTACTCGCGATGCTCGGTCTATTCGGGACTCTAGTCAGCGTGATTGAAATGTATCCTTTGATGAAAGAAATATATGGGTAGCAGTCTCATGCTCCTGAGTTATTGCTTAACAGTGAACTAGATCTATCGTAGAGCGGGAGAGTGACGAATCCATCCAGTGGTCGACAGACATAGTAAGTAAACCACTTCAAGGTCCCCCATACTACTTTTTTTGTTTGTTTGTTGATATGTAGGGTCGTCTCTGATTATTTATTTTCGTTCAATCTAATTCTTATAACTTTAGAATTGAACTAAAGTGAAGGGCCAAATGGTTTTTGTTCATGTGGATTCACCTTCAGATAGAACTTAGAACTAGAGGTAGAGGGCGCTTGCCTGTTTGAGTTATTGCCAGCCAGAGTTTGAGCCGCGAAAGGGGCGTTTTCTTAATTTTAATATCTAACCAGCCACGTGTTACTTCAATCACTACTGTGCCAATGCTTGTGAATTGCCACTGTCACCGTGAGTGCTCGACCTCGAACTCTCCCTCCCCCACTCTTGTCTCGTTGGCGTTGGCCGACCCCCAGTGGAGGTCGTTGTGGTGCCTGACGTCACTGACCTTAAATTGAACGTCATGCAAGCTCCAATCCAAGGTTGCATGCTCAGATTTGAGGGTCCAACCTCAAATCGGAGTTTGTCTGCAGTGACAGCGGCTTGATGTTTGTGATGATGGTGGACAAGTTTGGGACTACTACTGGGGTCTGGCAGTGCTCGGGGGAAGTTTGAGCATATAATGGTTGCTGAATGAATATTACGGTGGCAACTGATTTTGTCAGTGGTAGCGTTCAATTTCGTTATGGTGGGGATCGAGTGCGGCCGTAATGGGCAGCTTTGGCGACAGGCGGTGGCGGTGGCGCTGTTTGAGTTCGAGGAGCGAATGCTGACGTGGAAAAATGTAGAGGTCACAGTGTACAAATTAACAGCAAGTTAACTGTGAATTCGAACACTTTAGAGACTAAGTTGAAAGAAGAAAAAAACGGATAACATTGATTTGAACGAAAAGTTTTAAAAACTGCTGGTGTCATTAGACCTTATTTTGTTGCAGTCTATGGAGTTTAATAACCGAAATCTGCAAGTGAAAGCCAGTCAGCGCTCAATCCAAATGCTCCGCCGCTGAATCCATACAAGGGAAGTATACTAATCTGTCGTTGGCACTGCAAATGTCCTAATCCATGCTTCATGTTACAGTCCAGCGATTCCTCTAGCATTATCGGTGCATCCGTTTCACCGGAACTGATATCAGCTATCTGTTTTCTCTTTTTGCTCCCTAGATATTGGCTTTCGTTGGTTTCGCGGCATCGTGCTTCATGTTCTATTCTCTGGTTCCTTTTGTTCTGAAGGTTAGTTTCTAGCAACCGACAACGGTAAAAACAGTCCTGGACTTTTGGTTGAAGCAAACATAAGACCAATCTCAAGAATCATTCTGTAGTTTCATGAGATTGATTGAAAGAAACATCTAACGTACTGAGAGGATATCGCATCGTCGTGTATATGAGGCACTTTTAAAATTTATTTTACTTCTAATTCTATTTTCTGGAGCTAGGAAACATCTAGGGATTTCTGTTCGATCTTTCTTAACCTAACAGCAACAAAGTAAAACGCTCGCTTCATTGCCTTTGAGTAGATGAGTGGAGCGACCATGTTCAACCTCTCAGCACTCACATCGGATATGTGGGCAGTAGTTGTACGCATTTTCGTATACCGCCAGGAGGTATGAAAACGTCCACAGTCCACATTGATTTCATTCTGCTATAGTGTATTAGCAGCATCCGGTTTCCACGAGCTTTACCCTAACAAAACCTTACTATTTATGCCCCCGTTTTCGCAGGTTGACTGGCTATACTATCTCGCCTTCTCTGTCGCCATAGTTGGAGTCGTCATATATTCAGTAACGTACGTTCTACCGCATCGGCCCATCCTTTTTCCTCATGCTGAATAATGCTTTCTTTGCAAATTCTCACCCACACACGCACACGAGCACACACAGTTTGGAATCTCTGCCTATCGTCCGCTTTGATGTACCTTGCCGATTAGCAGTGTCCTCAGCATTGATCATTTGCTGAAATTCAGTTTAGCGGTCTTACCGAGATTGAATAGAGGTTCTTGTTCTGTTTCAGTGAGAAAGACCCTGATGGTGCTTCGGCCGTGGAGGATGGAAACGCCACTCGCTACCAAGTGCTGAGTGACGAAAGCGCGGTGGTCCGAGATGAGGAGCCTTCACGTTTTTGAGCAATGTGGCGGCTTTCGGCCTTCTGTGAAGTGGCTTGATAAACACTCAAGTGAATTCCAAATCTTGCAGGCCACGCTTGAATGCATGAAATTTGATTAACGGACACCTATCCACAACGGTTTTACATATGTTTCCCACCTTTGTAGGATCGACTCGATAGTGCCTGAAAGCATAAGTACATTTGTCTTACATAGTCTGGAGTCTCGAAGTTCTAAGACAATAAAATACGAAGTTACTTGAGAACGTATCCTCGCAAAGCTCTGCGTCCTCTCTGCCGATAGTGGCCTCTTCTCTCGCCGACGGTGAGTTTCCTTTTCTCCTTCCTGCGATCGCTCCTTTTTCGTTCCACACTTCGATTCCGCCTTCGCAATGGATATTGCTACATTCTACCCACCGGATTGATCATTTCATTTTCTCTTCTCAACCAAAAACAACAAAAAGAATGAACAAATTGCTTCCTCAAACCCTAACTTGTCATAACCCAGATCTATCGGTAAATGCTCATGTAATCTACAGAGCTCCCTTCATTCCCTACAAATCCATCCTCTGCACCAAAATCCACCCATCTTCGGAACCTCACCTTGTTGTCAACGAAAACCCTCTCTCTAGAAAGTCCTGCTGGAGCGATGGAGGGCAGCTATGAAAACCAGCTCCGCTTGTTGACCCTCTGTAAACACATGGGAGATCTTTGGGCTGCGGATGATATTACGGAGTTGAATAATCACATCCCTGAGGCAAACCAAACGGCTGGTGAGCATCTATTATATGGCAAATTGTTTTCGAAGCCAAATGTTAACTTTCCAGCATTCTGGGCTACAATAAAAAAGGCATGGAAGGTAGAAGAAGTCAGATGTGAGGTGATAGAACAGGATTTCTTTGTTTTCATATTCAAATCGGAGATAGATAAGAAGAGAGTATTCCAAACAGGCCCTTGGTCTTTTGCCAGTAATTTGCTAGTCTTACAAGAAGGAGACCCTGCCGTTCCCAAGCATTGTTATGAATTCAAATCCTGCTTGTTCTGGGTGCACTTGATAGGGCTTCCAAGGGCTACAATGTCGGAGCCGTGTATTAGCAAGATTGTTGGAAAATTGGGAGAGGTAGAGGATGTTAGAATTGATGCTCGGAACAATGATTCTCGAAAGATAGGCAAAGCAAAAGTGAAGCTGAATCTAATGCAGCCCCTTAGAACTGGCACAATCATTCACGTGGGAGATCACAACTGGTGGATTGACTTTAAATACGAGAGACTCCCACACTTTTGCTATTCTTGCGGTTATATAGGCCACTATGCTAACTATTGTCTGACATATCCCTATGAAGAATTTGGACTTCCGCAGGATAGACCAGGCCGCTATGGTTCTTGGTTAAAGGCAGAGGTGAAAACTCTTAGCCCTTGCTGGAATACCTTCTACGGTGACATTGATACCTTGACAGAAGATGAAATGGTTCCCGAAACCCCTGTTATCCCCTCTTGTGATGTATCAAACAAGAAAAGTTCATGTGATGAGAGTCAAGCCCTTGTGCTTTATCAACCTGAGACACAAACAATACCAGAAGAACCAGATTCAGCAGAGCTTATTGCACCAAAGAAAGGCAAAAGGACACAACAACCTTCAGATTTTCTAAAGACATATCAAATACAGGATGAGGGTGTAGCGACTTAGGGGGTAGTGAAACTTGGTCCAACAAAACCAACACCCAAAAAATTGAAACAGTTTGCTCCCTATGAGAAGAGGGTTTCACTGACAGCTCTAGTGGATTTGGACCAACTTATGGAAACACCAATTCAAGTATGGGAAGGTGAATCTTTAGAGGCTTTGGTGGCTAGCCCTAATAAGCCACCAAAGGAGCCATGAAAAGGTTAAGCTAGAACTGTCAAGGTCTAGGCTCTCCCTTGACAGTCCAGCACCTACGAGCCTTAGTGGCTCATGAGAGACCTAATATGGTTTTTCTTATGGAGACAAAGAATCAATACCAGGTGGTGGAAAATATCAAAAAAAAGACTAAGATTTACTTCTATGTTTGCTATTAACCCTGTCGGCATTGCGGGAGGACTAGTAATCTTATGGGATGAGTCGGTGCATATCTCTATCGAGTATAGCTGCCATGAGATGATTGAAATTTCATGCACAGATGCTGGAAATGGAACTAAAATGAAGATTTCGATGTTGCACGGGTCAACAAATTTCCAAGAAAGAGTCTCCCTTTGGAACTTTCTTAGAGCAAGAAATGGAAACACTTCACAACCTTGGCTATGCATAGGAGATTTCAATGAGGTTTTATACCATTGGGAGAAGGTGGGTCGAAGATCAGTGGAGAGATTCCAAATGACAGCCTTTCGAGAATTTGTTGATTCATGTTCGTTAATAGACATTGAAAGTAAGGGGTGTGCATTTACGTGGACTAATAACAGGGAAGGCAAGGAATTAGTCAAGAAGAGACTTGATCGAGTATTTTGCAACCTAGAGTGGAGGCTCCTATTTCCTAATGCTGAAGCCTTTGTCTATCTAGCAATAGGTTCTGATCATGGTCCTCTAATGCTTTGTTTAAATTCAGTGGCACCGAAAAGACAAAAATTATTCAGATTTGAACCTTATTGGGTAGATCATCCTGAGTGTGCAGCCGTAGTAGATCAGGCTTGGAAGGCAGTACATGGGCAGCACCAAAACCTAGTAAGGAAAACAAAGCAAGTAACTCAAGATTTGAGAAAGCGGAGCAGAAGATCTTTTAGAAATGCATCCAAACAGATTGATGAGCTTAGAAACCAGCTCATCCAGATAATGAACAGAGCAGACCAGACAAATATGGGAGAGGAATACTATAATTTAACTGAGAAAATTGGCACATTATGGCGCCAAGAAGAAATGTATTGGGGCATTAGATCCAGAATTAATTGGCTGAAGTGGGGTGATCGGAACTCGAAATTTTTTATGCAACAACCATTTAAAGGCGACAAAGAAACAAAATCAACATGCTCAAACTTGATGAGAATGTGTGGAGCCGCGAGCCTCGAGTTATCAAACAACACATCACAACCTACTACAAGAATCTATACTAATCTGTGGAGGCACCGACACTATCAACCAATCTTAGAGCAATGTCCCAGCACGGTAACCGAGAAAATGAATGAGGCCCTCATAAGACCAGTCACAAAGGAAGAAGTGCAGCATGCTGCTTTTCAGATGGGGGCAACTAAAGCCCCAGGACCGGATGGTTTAAGTGGCCTATTCTATCAAAGTCAGTGGCATATCATTCATGAAGACATATTTCAGCTTGTAAACTCTTTTTTCAGAGAATGAACCTTTGATTCGGAACTAAACCTAACCCATATTACACTCATCCCCAAGGTGGTAAACCCTGAAAGCATATCAGAATTCAGGCCTATCAGCTTATGCAACTTCAACTATAAAATTATCACAGAAGTCATGGCGAATCGACTCAAACCTTGGCTCCATCTTATTATTTCTCCTGAACAAGGCGCTTTTGTTAGCAATCGTACAAGATAACATCTTTATAGTCCAAGAAGTTATCCATCAACTACGAGTTAGAAAAAGGTGAAGAAAATTCCAGGCTGTGCTGAAACTAGATGCAGAAAGCATACGATAGAGTAGAGTGGGACTTTCTATGTGATTGCATGAAGAAGATGGGTTTTAGTGATAGATGGGTGCATCTGATCAGATTTTGCATCTCCTCAGCCCAATTTCAAATTTTAAGCAATGGTGAAGCAGGGGAAACCTTTATTCCATCGAGAGGTATACGACAAGGCGATTCGCTCTCACCTTATCTGTTCATACTTTTGGCCAATGTCCTCTCCCACATGGTGCAAAATGCTGTTAGTGATGGTAGCCTAAAAGGTATCAAATTAAACCCTCACTGCCCCACTCTTTCCCATTTATTTTTCGCGAATGATGCTATTTTCTTTATGGATGGAACACTTAGAGAAGCTCATAATCTTGCAAACTTACTGAATTGCTATTGCTTTGCGACAGGCCAGTTAGTTAATCATAACAAATCTGGGGTGTTCTTTGGGAAAAGCTGTCCACAGGTTTTAAAAAGAAACATAGCATCGGAATTGAGGGTTCCTATCTTAGAAAAGACTGGAAAATACTTGGGGATACCATCTGATTGGGGTCCAACAAAAAAACAGATGTTCAATTGGATCATGGCACGGGTGGATAGAAAACTGGAGGGCTAGAAGGAGCAGTTAATTTCAAAGGCGGGGAAAGAAGTACTAATAAAAATGGTTGTTCAGACTCTTCCCCAATATGCCATGAATATATTCAAAATACCCCTATCCATTTGTCAAGCGATTGAAAGGAAAATTTCAGATTTCTAGTGGCGAAAGAATGTAGCACAGAGAGGTGTTCATTGGAAGAGTTGGGATGTCTTAAAGATGAGAAAGGACCAAGGTGGATTGGGATTCAGAGATTTAATGGAACTAAATAGGGCAATGCTGGGAAAACAAGCCTGGAGACTCCATCAAACTCCAAAAGCCTTATGGAGTAGAATGTTTAAAGGACTCTACTTCCCTAATGGTAGCCTATGGACTGCTACTAAGGGTGCCAAACCATCATGGGGTTGGCAAAGCCTTCTACTTGGCCGAGATGCTCTTGAACCTGATTTGAAATGGGAGATTGGGGATGGCAAATCTATAAACTTAAGAGAAGATCGTTGGCTCATGTCAGACAAAATTGGAGCACCGGCGAATCAAAATGACCCAAAGCTAGTTGCAGATATTATTGAGCCACACTTGCGCACATGGAAAAATCAACTCATTAATGAGCTTTTTGACAGTAACATTTCAGAGGAGATCTAGCAAACGACACTTAGTATAAACACTTGACCTGATCACTTAATATGGATAGGGCATCACTCGGGGAACTACAAAATCAAACATGGATACCACAGACTACGAGTAGCAACCATAACAAACACAGAGAATCAGGCATCATCTTCTTTTCAAGTCCCCAACAGACTATGGAAGGAAATATGGCACCTACATACTAATCCCAGAATCAGGCACTTCATGTGGAGCTTATGTACTGAAGGCCTTCCTACGAGACTCAACCTGTGCCGGAGGAAAATCTTACCTGAGCCTACTTGCCCTTTCTGTCGTGAACATCCGGAGTCCTCCGAGCACCTATTTATCCTGTGCTAGTGGATAAACGCAATATGGCTGAACTTCAGTGATTAAATCAGCACATCCCTGACCTCAGTTACAAGAATAGATCAGTGGGTATGCAACTACCTCTTCTCCGGCATCTCAGCAAGTCAATAGGCGACCTTTGCGACCACTCTGTGGTACATATGGAAAGCACGAAACGGCCTGATCTTTCAAGGACGGAAAATAGAACAAAACAAGATAATCAGTGAAGCTCGCCTAACTCAACAACTATTTGAGAAGTGGCAACCACAAAGGACAGCGCTTACCTCGGAACAATACTCATGGGTACCTCCAGATCCGGGCACATGGAAGATTAACGTGGATTGCTCATGGCAAGAGAGCAGATCGGAGGGATCCATCGCTGGCATTTGTAGAGGAGCTGATGGGGTGTGCACCGCTGGTTTTGTGCAAAAAATTCGAGCTCAATCGGCTCACATGGCCGAAACCCTAGCTATCCGGCGTTCGCTTGAGCGGTTGAAGGAGAAGAGAGCTGTTCTGACAGAACCACTTTCACCCACACAAACTGAAGCCATCTTCTACGTATCTAGCGATTACTTCTTGGCTGTTCAGTCGATTCTGGGCTGCACAGAAACTCCATGGGCCTCGTGGCCCTTTGTCCTGGACTGCCGACAACTGCTAGGCCAAATGAAGGATGTCCTCTTGTAATTTGAACCACGCGAGTCCAACCGAGCCACGGACTGGATCGCAAAATCACACGGCTCTGGTTCCTTGCTGGGTAATTGGGTTACTAATCCCCCGCACGAACTCTTTCTTATCTTATATGTTGATTTTCCTAATATTTGTATTCCACCTACTTAGTATCAATCAAAGCGTTTTCACTTCGACAAAAAAAAAAAAAAATACGAAGTTACTTGTTGTGATTGTGCCGATGAAATCCAAACCGTAGGTCACATAGACTGCTGCGAGCCAAATTATGCCGTATGTTGTAGTCACACTGATGTCCCTAAATTTCCTCGGTGATTCATGTGTCATGCATTGTTGTCCCTTTGCATCAGCTAACATTTTGGGGGATCTCCAAAGATTTAGTTCATTCGACTGGATTTAGGTCCAGTATCGGTTGAGTCAGCTATGGATAAGTTCAAATTGTATTACGTTGAAAAAGGGTAATTAGAAGAGTTGGTTCAAGCCACACCTATGTCCAATCAATCAAACCTATTTCAATCCATCCATTTGCAACCTGTATAAGTTCGAAATGGATGCTTTTTACAAAGGAGGATGAGTAGCTCTAAATTGTTTTTTAGCTGCTATTAGTTTTATATCTAAAGGTGGTGCTTACTTGCTCTTTGCGGGGTAGAAACCGATTTGAGGACTGTAGTAAGAAGGGAGATCTTTTTGATAAATGTTGGGATAGATATAGAGGAAAATTGTCTAGAAGGCCCTAAATCTATTATATGATAGCAAATTTAGTTCTAAACTTTTTAATTTTACTAATTTAGTCATAAACCTTTTAATTATGCCAATTTAGTACTAAATCTTTAAACAATTTGCCAAACTAATTATGAACATTTTAATGAATTGTCAATTCAATCATTTCGGCTAATTTTTGTTATTGCCACGTGGTAACATTAAAATTTAGACCGGCTATAACATAACCTTTTCTTCATATTTTCATGAGAGTCTATGTGCTTTTGTCGTCCAATCTTAGATATATATGTCATCTTCACCATCAAATTTAAATTTAACTTGTGACAACTCTACATGATATTTAATTTTGATAATACTCAATTTCATTTTAAAATAACAGAACGATGACAACCAACAGTATACACTGGTAAAGCATATGTGAGAATCTAAATTTTTTTTTTAAAGAACAATTGATAAATGGACCATCCCATAGTCATTAATTTTTACTAACCGATGGGTCTTTTGTTAATGATAATTTAGGCTATATATGTTCTCGCGACCTATCCTTTGGTAGGGAGGAAAATATGTTTAGAGATATTGCCTCAAAGATGGGCCTATAACCTTAGCATTAGATGCGGGCTCTTCCAAGCTCATACTTCATGCGATATCGGAGTATTCATAAAAGTTTTCTAATGAGGAGTCACCACTAATTTATGGGGTTGGCTGAAAACTAAGTAAGGCATATGAGCATACCTCACTTCTTACGTAATCAGAGAATCTAGGATTAGGGACTTAATTACACTAACTAACTAATTAGTGCTATTTCGGTATTTAATCTCATTCTTGTTTTTCTTTTCTTTGAACCCTGAGAGATAGGCCATCAAAACACAACAAAAATGCCCATGGGGGTGTCGGGACCATAGCACTATAACAATACACATGGATAAGGGAGATTTAAGGCTTGGGTTTGGTTTTCTAGTGAAACATGTAGCACCCCAAACCCTTCGGCGATCGCCACAAGCTCTGATGTTACACTTTATTACCTTTCTTTCTTTCAAACAAGCGTCCTAATTTGCAGACACATTTTTTTTTTTTTAAAACGATCGGTCCCAATGCGACTCATAGCGAAAGCAAATTAAACATCACTATCTATCCCCCTACCAATCCATGATACAAATACACACCAGCTAAACATCAGGATTTTATAAACAAACATCGACACATTATTTACATATTCTTTTAGGATGGGACTTCCTCTCGGGTCGATACAAAACAAGAAAAGCTAGGACTCTGCCATGTCCTGCCTAAAATCTCAAAAAGAAACCCTCGACCCTCAACATCATACGAGCGCAAACCCCCATCGAAAGTGTCGACTATCTACATCAAAAAGAGATCCAGCTCCTACTCATCGCGCGCAGGTCTCACACCCAACCCGGTGCATCAGGCGGTGGCGGTGGCAACATCCCTCGCATAGCTCCATCCCGACGAACGTGCATAGA
This sequence comes from Eucalyptus camaldulensis, assembly GCA_019915185.1. Taxonomy (NCBI): domain Eukaryota; kingdom Viridiplantae; phylum Streptophyta; class Magnoliopsida; order Myrtales; family Myrtaceae; genus Eucalyptus; species Eucalyptus camaldulensis. The sequence continues at coordinate 22,538,469 of JAHSVA010000005.1, forward strand.
AATGAACTCCTGAATGATAGGGCCCCCAGCCAGGCCTATGTCGTACATCACTAGACAGTGTACTCGAATAAAAGTCAATCCGGGAATAGTGGGACAATCTATCTCCACACACTCAACCTCTACATCAGACGGTAGACCATAGAATACCCCTCGCGAGACGGCAGGAAGCGGCATACTGCTAATCTGAAATGTTATCCCCAAAAGGGGTGAGTACAACCACTCAGTCGATAGGGAAATCCAATAACAACTCAATGCATCATGCAAATTACACATGCATTGCAGGCATCACTTACCTTGAAGCCAGGCACACACTATCATGCATCATCATATCACATCACATATCATCATCATCATGATGCATATCATATTATATCATGGGTGATCATCATATCACATCACATATCATCATCATCATCATCATGCATATCATCATGCATATCATATCATACAATGGGTGATCATCATATCACATCACATATCATCATCATCATCATACATATCATCATGCATATCATACCATACCATGGGTGATCATCATATCACATCACATATCATTATCATCATCATCATGCATATCATCATGCATATCATATCATACCATGGGTGATCATCATATCAAATCACATATCATCATCATCATCATCATCATGCATATCATATCATGGGTGATCATCATATCACATCACATATCATCATCATCATCATGATGCATATCATCATGCCATAGTTTAATTTTTCATCTTTATCTTTCAATTTTGATCACCACATCACCCACTCATCAATCTCATCATCAAAACCCTTCGGGCAGAAACCTCCGACAGGGCTCCCAGCATTCCAGCCATCCCATGGCCACCGGGCTTCCGGCCCCCCACATTCCGGGTATCTCGCATCTTAACTAGCATCACGAGGCATTCCCTTCGGGCAGAAACCTTCGACAGGGCTTCCGGCCTTTACCCTTCTAGCCAGGCATCCCGCACCCCAATACTGGCATCGCGAGGCATTCCTTTCGGGCAAAGACCTCCGACAAGGCTTCCGGCCCCCCACATTCCGGGCATCCTGAATCTCCCAGGGAATTCCGGCAATGTATCTATACATTCCGGCCATCATCCTCCGCCACAACCACTTCCTCATTTACCATCATCCACATATACCATTTCTTTATCTCAATTTAACATGGCAATTGGCATGGTATCAAACAAATCACGCTTGACATGGAATTCACACTTGCATCTCAATTCATATGTCATACACATGCCAAAACTTTATCCCATACACATCTCAATTCAATACATGTACAAGGACCATGTCATACGCATACCAAGACTTTATCACATATACATCTCAATCCAATACATGTACAAAGACCTCATCACACATATGCCACACAAATAGAATTGAATCCATTGCCAAATAAAAATCCATTTTATTATTTTATTATTTTATTATTTTATTATTATATTTATTTATTTTCATAAATAAATATTAAATTTAATATCTATGATTTTCCAAAATCATAATATTCAAACAATCACTAAACAAATCAATAGGATCACAATTTCATACAAAATTCATGGCCAAATTGAATTTCTCATAATTTCACAATTTCCTCAAATTAGCACATCATATTCGGATAATGACCAGAATTGCACAGTTTCCAAATAAATTCGATTAAAATACTCATATGGCCTTCAAAAATTACAAAATTTTACAGGGTGGTAGCCAACACATTTTCGTGCACTTTTCATGGAGAACTCTAATCCAAATTATTTTTATATTAATTTATACAACTCCACGAAACCTCTGGAACCACTACCGCGTCGTCCAGAATACACTTCTCCGAAATTTTTAGATTGCACCCATCTATTCTCTTTCGTTTCCTCTGAAAGTTGAGTATGTTATGTACCAAGGTGTCCTTTACAAGTTTCATGAAGAGATCTAGGCCAAATAACTAGAGTATGGTCACCATTTAAGTCCATGAAGTCTCGGGTGTCTCGGAATACTTCACCAGAACCATTGTTTCCAAGATCTAGCCGATTCACCAAGCTATACTTGTTCTTTTTGCTTAAAATTTGAGTATGTTGTAGTTTAAGATGTTACCTACAACTTTCATGAAGACACCGAAGTCAGATTTTCATCACAAACCAACATGCAACCAAGGGGGTGCATGATAAAAATCATTTCTGTTCCAGAAATGATTTTTCTGTTCCAGACCAATTTCTGGAACAGAAACTTGTTTGATAACACTTATCAAATTTTCTATTTCTGGAATAGATTTCTATTCCAGAAATAGAAATGAAGGAGAAATCAATTTCTATTTCTCCTGACCTAATTTCACTCTTCTCCCTCGTACGCCTCTTCTCTCTGCCTCCTCCTCCGCCTCTTCTCTACCTCCTCCTCCTCCTCCTCCGCCTCTCCACTCTCCTTCGCCTCTGCACCGACGCCCTCCGCCTCTTCTCTGCACCCCCGGCGCTCGTTCCCCTGTGAAGCCGAAGCCCTCTGCAACAGATCTGAGCATCGACGCCCTTCGCCTCTCCGCTCTCCTCCGCCTCTACACCGACGCCCTCCGCCTCTCCTCCGCCTCTGCATCAATGCTCTCCGCCTCTTCTCTGCACCCCCGGCGCTCATTCCCTTGCGAAGCCGAAGCCCTCTGCAACAGATCTGAGCACCGACGCCCTCCACCTCTTCTCTGCACCCCGCCGCTCGTTCCCCTGCGAAGCCGAAGCCCTCTGCAACAGAGCACCGATGCCCTCCGCCTCTTCTTTGCACCCACGCCACTCGTTCCCTTGCGAAGCCGAAGCCCTCTGCAACAGAGCACCGACGCCCTCCGCCTCTTCTCTGCACCCCCGCCGCTCGTTCCCCTGCGAAGCCGAAGCCCTCTGCAACAGATTCAAGCACCGACGCCCTAAGCCGCTCCTGCTCCGTCTCACCAAAAGCCGCCCTCGCCCCGCGACCTCAGCCACGCGCCCTTCTCCTCCCTTCTCTGGTTCGTGCCGATTCCTCTTCTTTTTTCTCTCTCTGTTGAGTTCTTTGCAGCATTGCGCTTTGGTCGCGTCGAGTTTGAGGCGGGAGCGATGGGCCGAGACGTGATTCTTCTTTTTCTCTCTCCGTTGTATGCTCTGCTGCATTGCACTTTGGTCGCGTTGAGTTTGAGGCGGGAGCGATGCTGCATTGCAGTTCATAATTGATTTGTCAATCCGTATTGTTTGTGCATTGTAATCGATCGTTTTGATGGCTCTGACAGTTCTGCGGTGAGTGTTGATTTCATAGCGCATGTTGTTCGTGTCCTCCTCTGCAACTATTTTCTTAGCATTACTTGGATCGAGCAATTGGACGTGTGCTCTGTAGTTTATGCAGATGCAGCCTATCGGCTATTTTCATTGGATGAGGAGCAGTTTATTTTTTGCTTGTGGTAGAGCTAGATGAGAATTGGACACTGTTGAGATGTTCTCAACATTCGATCTGCAAAGCTATCATGATTTTTCTATGCTCTTGCTTCAGGTCAGGAGTATTTGTAAGAGGCTGTTGATTGCAATACTGAAGTTGCTATAATTTAACTTCCAGGAAAGGACAGTGGATTTGCCTTAAGAGGTAATGCCAGCTTGGACTTGTAAAACAATTTACCAACTTGTAAAAGTCAGTGCATGATCGCTGCGAAATGTTCATGGCCTGAAATTGGTAGCAATTTGTGTGCAGTTCAAGAAATAACAACTTTCTTTTGGATTTTTTTCTTTTAATTCCTTTCGCCCTTTGTTTGTACTATGAGGTGCAAAAACGTGGTAGCAATGGTCACAACCATTATTATTAAAAGAATTGGTAGAAAATTCACTTGAAAAAGATACATGTGGGCATCTTTGTGGAGATTCATGCATAGAAAATATATGTCACATCTATGTAATTAGCTAGTTACCATATTATTAAAAGAATTGCTCATACAATAGATCAGATTTTCATCTGTGATTTTGATGTCAGGTCAAGAGAGTGGGAATGGTTTTTTTGCTTATAATATATGGTTGCTTGTAAAATTTTATATGAGGATTATTCTCTTTTTGCTTGATGTGAAGTCTACGTGCTTGAACTGGTACACCAATTGATATGGCTCATTTGATGCTCAAGTAGTTAAGGTTAAATGGCTTCCCACAAAAAGGTTTGTATGGCAAAGTGGACTGAGCCTTTGACCAATGAGCTTGTAAGCTTGTTGGTAACAAAGGTAAGAAAGGGAAATCGCACCACTTCTACCTTCAACAAAACAGGATGGAATAACATACATGCCGAATTCAATAGCCGGATGGGACTCAACTTTAGTGTAATTCAGTTGAAGAACAGGGTCAACAAACTGAAGAAATATTATAGTAGTTTCAAGAAACTTTTGTCACAATCTGGATTTGGATGGGATAATATAAACAATAAGGTTGTTGTGGATGATCAAAGTGTGTGGGAGTCTCACATCAAGGTATTAATTTACCAATGTCATTTTGTTCATATTGTATTGCAAGCTTTGATTATATTATTGACATTTGTCATTATTGTATAACTTACAGAATAATAACGAATGGGCTAAATTCAGAAATGAAGGGTTTCCTCAGTATCCTGATTTATGTATCGTGTTTGGTGATACATATGCTACTGGGAACTATGCATCAGGAAATATAGAAGAAGTGGTAGGATATGCTGAAGAAGTGGTAGTGTCCTCTGAGAGAGATGACAATGGTGATGGTGGTAGTGGTTATGCAGTAGGTGATCCAGAGGAATTTGATGAACAGTGTATTGATGATGAGGCCTTCATACCTGATACGACTACTACCTCAAATCTTAAGAAACACAAGCATGATAGGACTCCAAATTCTAAGAGGAGGAGGAAGAGTACCAGATATGATGTTAGTGACACCTGCAAAGCCATTCAAGAAATGATTAAAATCAGGACGGCTTAATCAACAAGTGGCTCTGTGACCTCAGATGCCCCATCAACTGTAGACCCCTACTCCACAGCAGCTGTGATTGCCGTCTTAAATAGTATGCCTGATTTGGAGCAGAATATTTACAACAAAGCTGTGAACCAATCATGTCTTCATGCCAGTTGGAGAGAGGCTTTTATCACAATGCTACCTGAAAGGAGACGTGGATTTCTTGAATCTCTTTAAATAGATCTTGAGTAGTATGCTATGGATTTATATATTTTGTTTTATTTCACTCTATGACTTATGTATTTGAGATACTTTGGTCTTTTTATGATGCAATTATGAAAACTTTGTGACTATTGTTGATTATTATTAGATTCCTTACTTACATATTGTGTTTATCCTTTCTTTTTTTTTTTGCATGTGAAGGCATACGTAATATGGAGAGGGGTGAAAGTAACATGTGTAGTGATCAAGTAGCAACAGGTGAATCGGTTGAAGTAATCTTTAATGATTTTGATATCGATATTATGACAGCATGGTTGAGCATGGTTGCGGTGGATATGTCTTTGCATTCGAGAGAACCTATTAGGGATAGCATATTGTCAGGACCCGAATGGATGATGGAGATTCTTCAAGGACATTCAGATAGAATATATGAATCTTTTAGAATGGAGAGACACGTTTTTCTCAATCTTTGTGGTTTGATGAAGGCAAGAGGTTGGCTGAAAGATAGTCGATATATAAAGGTAGATGAACAAATTGGGATATTCTTATTTATGATTTGTCACAAGAACTCGAATAGAACTTTATGCGAGAGATTCCAACGTTCGGGACAAACTATTAACAAATACTTCACTATAGTGTTGCTAGCAGTTCTCAAACTTGCAAAAGAGATTATCGTACCGCTTTCCTTTGATGTGGTCCCATATGAGATTCTTATGGATCCCAACCATAAACTTTATTTCAAGGTAAGATTTTCATACATTCATTTACAATATCGGTTTCATTTTGTTGCTAATATTATATAACACTAGTCTTTGATAAAACGACAGGATTGTGTGGGCGCTATTGACGGTACTCATGTTCATGCTTCTATACCTTTGTCGAAGCAAATCCCATTTAGAGGCAGAAAAGGAGGTACCACTCAAAATGTGATGTGTGTATGTTCGTTTGATATGAAATTCACTTTTGTGTATGCTAGTTGGGAAGGATCTGCCAACGATTGCCGGGTGTTATCAGCAGCACTCGAGACTCCTCGCTTGGAATTTCCTCGACCTCCACTAGGTATTTTTACTTGTTCTAAAATTATCAATTTTCTTTAAGATTGTATTGTATTTACAAATCACTACTAATATATGAATATTTTGTTATAGGCAAATACTATGTTATAGATTCTGGTTATGCATCAATTCCGGGATTCTTAACTCATTTTAGACGCGAACGGTATCATCTAAATGATTATAGGGGTAGAGCAAGACGACCAAGAACAGCAAGAGAGTTGTTCAACTATAGGCATTTTTCACTAAGGAATGTCATTGAGAGATCATTTGCGGCATTAAAGAATCGTTTCTTTATTTTGAAAAATATGCCTGCATTTGCAATTCGAAAGCAAGCACATGTTGTAATTGCATGTTGTGCTATCCATAACTACATCCGTGATCAAGACAGGAGGGATAGAAACTTTTCCTTATATGGAGATCCAGAGTACTCATGTGAACCTGTACAAGATGAGGTTGTAGGTGATACATCGACCGAGGAGGAAATTGAGATGAATATGCTTAGAAATAATATTGCCAATAAGATGGCAAGGGATCATAATATGCCGGAGATTCCATGAAATTGTGTATTTAATTTTTGTAATGTATTTCTATTATTTTGTATTTGGGGATTTACAATCTTTGCTTTTGTATTGTGATAATGTATTTGATGATTCCTATCTCAATTCTTGTAATGTGATGTTTTACTTGATGATTTCCCTTATTTGTAATGGTCCTTGTTACACTTCGTAAAATTCGCCGATTTTGTAAAATTTGCCGCAAATTACCCAATACAATTACCCAATACACTTGTTAGTGTTTCTTTCTAAAACGATTGCTCGATATCGTAAACCGTGACAGCGATCAACGTGACACACTAGCAAGAAGGGGATTAGAATATGGTTGCCCGCCTTCATTTTACTATAATTTTGGGAACCTTCTATCATGCTCAAGAGTAATGCATATTGATCTCTTTTTTCTATTGTATGGAGACTATTGATAAGTATATATTGTTTGACCGTAATTACCTATCTACATGGATACTAAAGAATTTTTTGTGAAAATTTAGAAAATTTGATATAACATCTCTTACTTTGTATTTTTTTTTGGCAAAAAATGGAGACTTTACTTTAAAAACAAAAAAAGTAAATACTTTGTATTTGGGTCAATGATTTCATAAGCATATGAAATTTGTAAGAATGACCATTTCATTTGCTCCAAAAAAAGAAAAATTTGTTTTAAGAAATAGAAATTTTATTTAGTTATCAAACGAATTTCTATTTCTGAAACAAAAATTTTGTATTGTTATCAAACAGATTTTTTTCCTCAGAAATTCATCCAAAAATAGAAATAGAAAAATTCATTTCTGTTCCAGAAACTATTTCTGGAACAGAAATGTTGTCATGCGCCCTCCAAGAATCCAACAAGAAGTCAGTGAAAACATCACAGATCTGGGGTCTCCGTATAACAAGGTTTTAACCCCTCAAATATCCATCATTTTTCACGAAATTTCAGTATGTTATACTAAAAGACGTTAGCTACAACTTTCATGAAGACACCGAAGCCAAAATCGGACTCCAAATACACATGCAAGCTCGAACAAGCTACTGACTTCCACAAACCGAACAAGAACAGTCACACGGTTTGCAAATAATCAACCCTTACCTCGGTTTTTCGCACAAATCACACCTAAAATCGAACATGCAACCAACAAAACAAACATGCAAGAGAAGTTACGGACTCCACTTGCCTCTAAGATGGATAAACGACGACGTATGGACGGCGGGACACGGCGATCGAACGGCAAACGAACGGCGGCTCCCTCCTTCCTCTTCCTCTCAGCCTCTCCCTCTTTCTCTCGAACTCTCTCTCCCTCTCGCACTCTCTCTCTCGGCCAAATGAATCCGGCCACTCCTCTCTCTCTCCTCTCCTCTTATACCCCCTAATCCCATGATTGATAATGATTGCTTTGCCTAAAAACCAACCAATGCATGCTCTTGCCATTTGCCACTTGTCTCATTGGGTTTTCTTTTTTTAAATTTGGTTTGGGCTTGGGCTTAGGCCCATCTGGCCACTCCCCTTGGGCTGGTCGAATTCTCTTCTTGGGCTCTTATGGGCCGACTAGCTTGGCCCACCAAGCTTTAGGCTAATGGGTCCAAGGCCCATTCGAATTTAATCCCCTTTTTCTCTCTCTCTCTCTCTTTTTTAATTTCTTTCAATAAATATTTCTAAATTTCAATTTTCAATCTTGGCCAAAGTCTTAGGATATTTTTGTTCATTGAAATTTAAATCATATGGCCAAGCATAGATTATTAATCTATTAAATTTAAATTTCCACAATCACAATCACAAATCATCAAATTAAAAGACTAATGGCTAAAACATAAGCCATGGAAATTTTGTCACCTAATTAGAGACTTTAACACACCTTAAGGCTTGGCTTTGAATTTTTGGGATGCCATAAAATATTTCATCGAACATTTGGCGTACACTATGGAAATGAGGGACCTCTAGCTCACATGCGGCTTAAGCCTCGGTCAAGACTCATAACAAGCGTGCTAGAACATACAACAAGCAGACCAGAGTGCACAGCAAGCAACCTTAGTGAGGAACCGGTAGGGTTGGAGTTTGCTAGATGAGGGGAAACCTACCTGATTTGGGTGCGGCGTTAGGGTGTTCGGCAACCAACAGGTTGGCCTCCAACGAACATGAAGTCCTCCTTGTTAGCTGTATGCCCTAAAGCAACTATGTAATAGTTACATGTTAGGGATTATTTAATGGCAAATAACTTTTTTCATTCATCGTCCAATAACTTTTTTCATTCATTGTCCAATTTATATGAATGAAGTCCAAATATCAATTACGACTGAACCTATTCTTAAGGTGTTAAGAATATGTGTGACAGGTTATAGTTATGTTGAATCTTTAAACAATTTCCGGTCGATGGATCATTGAGAGGATATTAATGATCCTGTTGAGACTTATGTGTTCTCAAGCTTCACCATTTAGTAGTGGATACTTGAGGGGATGATGAGTCACAAGTCATTGGGTATTGTGCTATCCGAGCTAGAATACAGGTGCTTGTCTTGGACAAGTTCACTAAACGTGACATACATAGAATGATTGGCAACATGGAAGCTTTTAGCAAGGTCAATGTTTGATCGTTCGTGCTATGGTTAGGTGTAATATCCTTAGACCTAAGGCACAATGCTGACTTGTATGTTAGATGGCTATGGTTCATAAGTGCACATATTGACACTTCGTTGAACCGTCTTTATACTTGATGGTCATAATTTATTCACATATGAAGGCACATGTGCGCAATATGGAATCTGTCTTCTTGTTATATATAGATATACAATATTGATGTCCTATGCAATCTAATCGAAACATTGTATTGAAATCCTCGATCGAGGTTATAATCGATAATGAATGGTTCATATCTTGAAGAATACATGTCAATTAGATTTTTGTTCAATCGGGACATGGTGAGACAGAAGGATCGAATAACACGGTCATCAAAGTTGACAGGTTCATTATATTCTGAGACAATTCACACTGTTTGGATAGTCATGATATATTGCTAGATGTCACTCATGGTTTGTAGGAACAGGAGATTGATTTGGACAATCAATTTCTCTTGGTTATGTTAATGTGTTAATACAAGTCCTGCTACCAGCTTAGTGATGAATTTAGGAATGTCACACACCATAACCAATTAGAATGACGTTTAAACGAGAGAGAGAATATTTTAAATGTGTTTGCAGTGAGCCAATCAAATTGAGTTGGGCTATAAATATAAGTTTTTGATGAGGGGCAACAGAGTTGGCAAACTCTGAAGCGAGTTTCAGACTTTACGGCCGAAGCAAAGTTCTAAAGCATGTTTACATTTAGTGACCAAATTAATGATCTGAAGTAAGTTCAAAATTAATAGCCGGATTAATGATTTGAAGTGAGTTTGGAATTAATCGCATCATTAATGATCTGAAGTGAGTTCATAATCAATAGTCAAATTAATGATTTGAAACAATTTCAAACTTAATGGCTAATTAAATATTGGAAATGTTTTTCAGATCTAACAATCACATTAAGTTTTAAATGGTTTCAAAACTTAACGGCCACATTAATGATTTGAAACGGTTTCATATTAATGCCCAATTAATGCTCTAAAATAGTCCAAATTAAGTATTTGTGACAGTTACATAGTTAATACACATAATAAAGACTTGTAATAGTTACAAATAAATGTCTAGAATAATGCTCTATAACAGTTATAGAGTTAAAGCTCAAATTAGTGTCGGAAATGGTATCAAAACTTATGCCTGTCAAAAGTTACGGCCAAATTAATTCTAAAACGGTTTAGAGTTAATGCATCGATTTAAATGTGATATGCACTGTTTATAAAAGATAATACAAAGAGAAAATCACCGAATGATGGACAATTGACAATCCATAATTGAGAGTGCTAATACTGATCAACAAATTCTCTATTCTGTTCAACATGAGAATTGGTGGTGTGTCTGAACTAGAGGCCCGACACTTGTGGAGCTAGATTTGAAGAACGTCAAAGCTTGTCAAGAGATCAAACGTTCTGCATCTGAATAATGTCAGAACTAGTATTATCAGAAGGCGTTAGACGTTTGTGATCAAGAATCCAATAACATCGGAATTGGTATTACTAGAAGGCGTCGGACGTTCGTGGTCAGAGTCTAAAGAATGTCAAAATTAATGTTGTGAGAACATCGGACGTTTGTCTTCAGAACCCGAAGAAACTTCTGAACCAAATTTTGGAGCATGGTACAATGTTAATACGATTAGCCCCTTTGGCTCTTCTATGCATTTTTGTTAAAAATGCATGCAAATGCTATGAAATCACATGTATAAGTGTCTTTACTTACGTTGCGATCAGACTTTTTGGTCTTAGTTTACTTATGCATGTATGCTTGTTTATCGAAACAAACACCAACACTCCCTCCTTTCTCATGCAAGCGGGCCAGTTTGCTTGCTCTCTCTCGCTCTTGACTCACTCCCTTTCTCTGCTCGCTCTCCCGACCTGAAAAATGCTCTCTTTCTTTCCTCTTTTTTCAACCAGCTGAAGAACCCCCCTGCGAAGCAGCCTTCTTTGAGCTTTTTCTCTCTTTCTCTAGTTCTCTCTCAACTGAATGCCAACAAGAATTGAGCTGGCCCTCCTCACTCTGGGTCTCGCTCTAAGCTCTCCTCTGCCAGAAAATCATCCCCTTGAGCCAACCTCCCTCTCTCTTTCTTCCCTCCCCTTTTTAAGCAGCAATGCCAATTGCTGCTAGCCTACCTCGACCAATCTTACTGTGCAAAATTCTCCTCGCAGCCCATAGTACGTTGTCCTTTATCAGTTGTCTTCAACCAATGTCCAAAACCAAGAGGAGAGAAGGGGAAGAGGAGAGAAAGGGACCGGGCTAAGGCTGGCCCTAGCTTGGCCCCACTGTTTTTTTTAAATATATATATATATATATACTTTTAATTTTTCAATTTTTGTTTGAGTTCATTTACAATAAAGACACTCGGAGATTGATTCAAGTGAATGTAAGAAAGTTTCTTCCATTTTTCCCACCTTATAATGTCAACTTTACTTCCAATTTGCCCCGGTGTGGGATCGTTCTTGATAAGGATAATGGCTCAATTGGGTTAAACAATGGTTTATCTGCAGTGTTTACCTTAGACAAGTCAAATGCCTCTCATCATTTTGGTTCACATGCCTTTAGCGAAAAAATCCTTAACCTTGAGGACATGGCATTTTTCCACTCCTCTCATAGTGTATAAACGGGAGATTATGTGAAATTAGGTTTGTCTTTCATCATCCTAACATGTCTCATTTAGCCTTCAAGAATTCCATGCTATTGATTGAATTGTTTGTCTAGATAAATTCCAAACAGAAATTGATGATTTAGACAAGCTAATTATCATGCAAAATATCCTCTTTCAAAGGATATGAGCATTTTAAGAACTCATCAACTTCGGGTACGGGAACCATTGTAATTTCAATTCGAGGGATTATCACGCCAAACAGTTTATCACAAGAATTTTGACGCGAAAGAAATGACCTCAAACACTTAGTAATTAATGTCAACGAGGAAAACAAAAAAGATAGATACTCCAGCTGCTCAACCTTCTTAGTAAATGAAGCTTCCCTTTTTACTTTCCCTTTTTGTTTTCCTTTTACGATGTTATGACCGAGTATATCAATACCCCTAAATTATTTGCGGCAAAAAAAACCTGAAATGCCAAATTTTAACATAGGGGACATTGTTCCAAAAATTATGAAAGTGACACTTAAGTGTAATTTCATTTTAAAAATAGAATACCTGAATGCTAAGTATGACGAAGATGGCTGAAATTCTACATGACAATTTTTTTAAAGAAAAATATAAATTGCCTATGTGGCACATTGGAGAACTGAGTCAGAAACGAAGTCGTTTTTTTTATAAATATTAATTAAAATAGAATATAAATATTTATTAAAAAATGAGGAGGAGGTAGAAGGTGAGGGCTCAGCCCTCGTTGCTACCTCCCCACCATCGCCGAGAACTAAGGCTCGGCAATCCTGGCCAATTGGTGGTGAGGGCCGAAGTAATGGCCCTTAGCCCAATCAGGCAAAGGCTAGTGACCCTTGCTAGATTTGGGGGAGGGTCACAATCCTCACCCCAAATTTGGGCAAAGGCTTGCGGGCCCTTGCCATTGATCAGGTCTTGGCAATCCTAGCTGACCCTACCCCATTATCATTGGCCATTCTCAACGGTAGTGGCAAGGCAGCGACGAGGGCTTTCACAACCTTCGCTGTTCTAGGATCTTTTTTTTTTAAAAAAAAAAATTATAATTAAGTTTTGAATTTATTTTAATTAATACTAAAGAGAGAGAGAGAGAGAGAGAGAGAGAGAGAGAGAGAGAGAGAGAGAGAGAGAGAGAAAGAGAGAGAGAGAGAGAGAGAGATGAAGATTGTTGGTAGCAAAGGCTCCCCACCGTTGCTAGGAAAAGCTAGCGACAGTGGAGGAAGGGTTGGCCAGGGTCACTGGGCCTTGGCCAAGGGTTGGTGACCTTGGGTGACCAATGGCCGAGGGTCTACGAGCCCTCACCTAGATCTGGAGTGAAGGTCACGACCCTCTCCAATATCCAGCGAGGGCCGTTGGCTTTCACTCGGCCAGGCTAAAGGCTGCTGCCCACTGGGAGCCAAGGCTCCCCGATCGACCTTTCCCCCATCGTCGGCGGTCCTTCCCCGTGACTGTGGGTGCCCTCACCATTGCAATCTTCATTTTTTAAAATTTTGTTTTAAATTTAATTTAATTTAATCTATATTAATTATCTAGTCACATCAATAAAATGACGTCACTTTTGCATTATCTAACCAAATTAGTTCGCAAAATGATGTTATTATGTACTTGTCTCATCAAAAAATCACGTTGGCATTTTGACTGGATTTTCTCATTATTGGCACTTAATTGAACCATTTTACTTTGATTTTGGCATTTAATTGTTATTTTCCTAACTTTTGACACTTAAATATCCCAGTGCCAAATTTAGGCATTCCAAGAGTCCAGGTGTCAATTATTTGCACTTCCGCTGAGTTGTTGTGAAGAACCTCCGTCAACTATTTAGGTTGTATAGAAGTGTTCTCTTTCCACATCTTTCTTTAGAAATAAAGAATAATTCTGAAGTGAAAGAACTGTAAGTACGGTATCTATCTATCAGTTCCCTGTGAGAGGTTTCTCCATGCTTTTATTCATTTCTTGAAACAGCTACATTCAAACATTCAAGAGTTTCTTGTTTGCATCAATGATTGTTCCATATTTTCGGAATGGTTTCTTAATAAATGGTTGTTTTTTTCAATATTCTCAATCGCCAAGTTAGTATATCCTGATGAAAGTCCTGACTTAGAGGAAATCCTTTGCACGTGTCTCCTCTTTGTCTCCATTGTATCCATTCTGTTGTAGGGAGAATGTTGCATATTAATTAAATGAATTTGGAAAAATGAAGACAATTTCATGCACTACACGGTCACTGGAGGACTAACATCCATGAAGCAAAAGAATGAGATATCATCATCCTGTTATTCTATTATGCTCCCGATTCAATGTGCTTCCTCCATCCTCAAGTCATCCCCATTATCTCCAAAATCCAAACCGTTCGTTCCTACATTTGAATCTCCTGATAAATTACTCTGCATCTAATGTAATGCGTGGAGAGTCTTACAGTTCTTCTCCATCACAGAAAGAATTGTTTTCTGTCCGAAAATGGAACCCAATGTTTTGTTCTTTCAATTGAAACATATGCGCATCGACCACCAAACTCTCTCATGAGATTTGTATCAGGGTTTTAATGGCTTGATCCTGACCACAGACGAGTCCACCTTTTGGGGGTGGCCAGAAGTTTTTCTTTCTGAGTTTGAGGAGATGAGAGACTCGAGCATGCAGTTGGGCGTTTACAGAGAGACGGCAATAGAGATTATTGCCGGGTTAAGTGACCAACCCCATTGTGAATTCCTTCTGAAACATAATCACCACTCGCCTAAAGGGCGGCTAGTGGTTGAATAACCTAAACGTGAGGGGAGAGGAGATTTGATAAGAATGTTGGCCACACTTATGTCAAAGTAGGGTGGATCAGTCTTCACACATCGCCCTGGATTAACCCGAGAGAAAACTTAATCATTTCTAACAGCCTTTACAATGATATGAACACAGAGCAGTTGAAGAAGAGCCTTATGATTTCCACCACTCAATGAAGCAGAACAAGAATCAAACAAGAGAGCGATGTACATTCTTGGAAACCAAAAAAAACAGGACAGACTATGTAATCACACAACTCAAGCAGTTCAATTAGTACTCACTTAACATGATTTTTCAGAGGGAAGAACGCTACTTCATCTCTCCCCCCCCCCCCCCCCCCCCCCCCCCCCGCCCAGTGTGTTGTGACATTTGTTTTGACCTTTCTACAAACTCGAAAGATAGACTTACTGGTATAGATTGAACAATCTGTCGTATAAAGCTCTACTGTGAACCTGCTTCTCGACTTACACTATATGCAATGTAGCAAAGTGAACCTTATGACTTCTTTACAGAGCAAGATAGATTGAAGTTACGAAATCCTAAACATTTTATAACTCCTGGACTTCTCCAAAACCAATTACATAGCAATTAAATAACCTTGTTTGTTGCTATGTTCCTTAAAGCCCATAAAGCAACCATCAGAGCGAATTCACACACAATCCCTTCTTTCTCCCCCGAAACCTTCCCAAGCCAAGAGGGAAACCAAGAGAGAAGACAAACCGACTTGGTTCAATTTCAATTCAATTATCATCAACCGGTGTAAGCCATGCCCTGAAACTGGCAATGGAGATCGAGAACCATGCGAGGGTCCAACTCAATGGCATCGATGGACTTGCCAGTGACTACGAGTTTCTTGGTGAGGTTACTCGGACCGATCTCGAGGATGATGTTGGTGCTTTTGATCCTCGATTTTTGGATGACGGAGTCGACTAAGAGCGGGTTCTTCAGAATGGGCCAGCCCCCTTCGACTTGTGGAAGGAGATGCCTCCTTGGTATGGTGTAGAGATGACCTTGGCCTCAGCCTTTGTGATGCAGCCTAAAGTTCTCATAAAGATGCCTCAAGCAAAATCTATGTTTAGGTTCAGGCATTATATTTACTAGGGCTTGCACTAATTCTTTCTGCTTATCACATAAGAAAGTTTAGTATTTTGAATTTGCAAGGTCTGTAATTCCTAGGTATTCTGCAATCATACTAATAAACTAGTGCCATGTCTTATAAGTTTCTTGTCCCTCGACTACCCATGCAAATAGATACATTTGATCGTTAGCATCTATGCCCACAACTGCTAGAAGTATACCTTTGTAACCTGATGACAAATAACAATCATCAAACCCCACAAAATGTCTACATCCTTCTAGAAAGCCCCTCCATAATGCATCCAGACAAATGTAAACTTCTCTAAATTTGAATTGGTCTTGACATTACTCGGTCGTGATAACACATGTGAATCCCGGGTTGGCATCAAGAAGTACTTAACAATAGCTCCTAAGCATCCTAAATTACTCCTCCTCATTCCCTGTAATCAAAATCGTTGCTCAAAGCCCTAGCTCTGTAGACCATTGACCTCGACAACTTTAAAACATTCTCAAATTCCATTGTTTTCTTTATTGACGCACTTGGCCATGTAGGATTCATCAACCTATCACAATACTTGTTTGCTAGCCATTTTGTGCTTACTTGAGGAACACGTAGCACTCTATTACAAGTGTGTATGGGGCTGAAGGTTTTGACTTGTAAAGTATGCTCTCTCTGCACTTTAGAAGCATCTATGAGCCAATCACAGCCCTCAAAATACAATGCCCTCAACTTATTTCGTGCACTCTTAGTGAGCCTCACTTGTCTCCCATTTTTAATGGCATAGTTCCTAACAACTTCTCTAAACTCCTTAGCATTACTAAAGCACATTCCCAACTTGAAGATAGGATTCTCCATATTAACCTCAGCATTGAACTCACGATACATATACTCATTTTGGCTACTCATATTTAAGAAATCTACATTATCAACTAATGCATCGACACACAAGTTGTTGTCTCCAACATCTATATCGCTGTCCATTAACGATCACCTTTAGCATAGCTTATGTTTCTTTTGTATAACTCATCAAGATAATTAAGGTAAACTGATCTTTTTCACCGCCTTCAAGACACCCAATATCAGACATAAAATAGTTCACTTCTCCACATCCCCCACCTAGTGCAAAATAAATGGAAAATAATATCAATAAATTTCCCTTCTTCCTAGTCGATATATTCCCTTGACAAGTATACATTTAGTAATGCAAATCCAAGATGATAAAGCTAAGTTTTTTTCTATGGACACAATTAAGTCTACCAAATTGATGACTTACTCTATAGAATCGCCAAAGGAAAATGTTTAATATAGCCATTATTATAGCCTTAATTGCGAAGAAAGCAACACAAAGATAACATATCAACAATATTTGTATTAAGCGGCCTCTTCCTTCCTTTCAGCAAACAAAAGCTCATCTACTAATTCTATGAGAAAGAAATGGATTATCTTTCGAATGCTTGTTGGTAAATGATGGCTATAAATTAGGTAACAATTAACATTGTTTGCTATAGAGACTGACTATTTACCAACAAAAGCTTTACATTTGTTGACAAGTTTAGTACGTATCAACCAACAGAACAAGGATAATCATCATATCGATATCTAAAGCATACAATGGTAAAATAATAAATTGAACAAGCAATCCTTAAAAGCCAATAGTGCAATCATCCAACCCTTCTTTCCTACTCGTAAATAAATCACACCAAATGCCAAAAAATCAATTGGTCGATTGAATATAATTAATTATGATAGCTTCTTTAGGTCTTTAATTGGTGGAGGTAAAAACATAAGATTTACAACTCCAACAAACCAGTAGATTGGTTGCTAACAACAAATTATATATCAAAAAAAGCAAAATGAAATTAGTGAAATTGCTAAACAAGATGGCAACAAATCCAATTAGAAAACACAGTGGATACTGCTCGCCATTACACAATGCAACTGATGTGCGTTGATTAAAAGGAGACAAAATGCACCCATAAATCTACTCGAACAAGCAAACACTAAGAGAAATTCCTCCTACCATCACTAACATCACTACCATTAGTGTGGTATTCCACGATATGCTTAGACCTTGTCAACATGTTACTTGAACAAGCTGCAATGGCTTTTTCTTGGATAAATTAAGAACTAGATGCACCAATATAATAAACTAAACTCGGTTGAAACGAAGCAAATTAGAGGACGCAGAAATTTAATGGAACTGACGCTCCTCCAGTGCTTCTTCAAAGTGGCAAACCATGTGTGTTTGAGTGATCCTAACTACAAAAAAAAAAAAAAAAGTCTTGCATTAGGATGCTTCGGTTAGCAAAAGAATTCTTCAACAAGAGGCAATTGTATCCACGCTTCTCTTTCCTTCAAAGATTTACCGTTGCAAACATCAATATCAATTTGACCTCGGTTGCAATTGTATTACAAAAGCCAAGTGTTAAAACACACGCTTCTCTTTCCTTCAAAGATTTACCGTTGAGCCAATTTTCACCTTTTTTCTGGAGAAACCGGTACTGCTATCAAGTTGAGAAGCCTGGAGGAGTGACAAGAGAGGCCTAGGAGAGACTTGGGACATAAAGGGGAGAGGATTCAAGTCAGAACAACCCTAACGTCTTTAATTTGGATCAAAATAGAATATTTTTGATAAAATCAATTTGCGATTTTTTTGATTTAATTGAGAGAAAAATCCATAGAGAGAATTCAAGAGCGAATAGGATTCTCTCAGATTTGGTCAGGAGCAAAAATTACAAAGTGAATAAGCACTAAGAATTGAAGAGAAATATGGGAAGGAAAGAAAATCTGTGAAGAGCCCTAGAATTCGATTTAGGATATTTGATTTACCTATTTTTTACCTGGCTACAATTTTTGGACAAAATTACCCATGCTCTAATTGTCGAAATAAGTCCATCAATGAAAATTCAGTTAACTGATGAGTTGGGCCCTCATTTGAGACAAAATTGACAACTTTAGACCCATTTTTAAGACAAAATCCACTATGAACCCTTATTTGAGAAAACAGCTCCACTTCAGACACTCATTTGAAATTTTTCCCAAAACTATATAATTAATAGGAATGTCGATGAAGTAAATTAAACGTAAGAAACAGGAAAAAAGAAAAGAAAAAAAAAGAGGGGGAAAAAGAATAAAAGAAGAAGAAAAATTAGAAATTTTTTTAAAAATTATAGAAATTGTCTATGTAAGCCTAGTCATGCCATATAGAGCAATAAAGATTACAAAAGAAATGAAAGAAAAAAAGAAAAAAGAAAAAGGGCACTAGTGTGAAAATAGGAGTGTTAGCCATGCTATGTATAAGTAGGAATATCCACATCAATGCCATCTATACTATATATAAATAGAGGTGCCCTCCCCTCACTTTCACCGTCCAACAATTATTGTCATCTCCTATCAATAAGATCAATTTTATTTATTTTGCTTTATTTTATGTTAATCAATGTTTATCTAAAGTCATTTCCCCTAAATAATGTTTGAATGTTCTAATTGCTAGCTATTTACCCAAGTATATATATCAATTTTTTTTTTGCCTATCTAATTATATTCTTATTCTAACTCTCGCTCTCAGACTTTTACTCTGCCTCCTTATAGGATGTGAGAGTTGAAGCTCACTCTTAAAGCTAAATTGTACCCACCGTAACTCTTCTTGAAAAGATTGAGATTCGAATCCCCCACCTCTTCCTTTTCATAAACTAATTAAAAACGGCAAAAGGAGCACAATAAATTCTTTATAACATTAAACAAAGCTAGTCTCTGTTTAGAATAATAGCATGACAATTTATTATTATCATTATAGACAAACCAAAATATCAAAGGTGCTAATAATTATTATGACATAATATGGGAGGGATTACTATTAATTATAGTGTATGTAGCAACCATTGAATTTTTAATTTCATTCCTCACAATATTGCAACGACACAAATAGCTCATTTTTGCAACATTTTTCTATCATATAAATATTTTCTTTGCTCTTTTTATTTTACTATTAGTCAGTTGAAATGTCTTTCTATGGGGTAAATCGTCCAAAAAATCCTAAACTTTTTGTATGACCGCTAATCAGTTCTAATCATTTTAATTTTCATATATAATCCTTTCAACCAATTTTTTTTTTTTTTGAAAATTGTTGATTTGACGATCCGATTAACATAGGTTGTTCTACATGGCATCGGCACTGACATGAACAATTTTTATAATGTTTATAATTTTTATAATTTTTTATTTTTCTCCTTTTTATTTATTTTTCTCGTTTTTCCTATTTTCCTCTTCCTCCTCCAGTCACGAAAAATCGTCCACATCAATGATCTATCCACATTGAAAACTCGTTAAATGTTTAGGTCTACATTGGCAAAATTAGAAAGTTAAGGACTAAATTGGTGACCGTACAAAATATTTCGGACTTCATTTTTCCATTTATGTATTTAATCTTTAAAAAATATGTAAAAATACAACTTTGCTTAAGATCTTTGCATATGTCAAATCTATTACCTACGAATAAAAAATAAAAAAGACCTCCTACGTTAATTTTATATTGTCTAATCTACGCTATTAATAGACACTTGTGTATGAGTTCGTGTTAGAAAGATACCTACACGGTTTTAGAATATATATATAGACACACAAACACAAAGTTATAAACATTTGTCCAATTTTAGTATGCTTATAAATTCGGTTTGGACATGCTATAGCTAAAAATACAAAAAATAATAAACTTAAGAAGAGTAAATTAACACTGTAATTTTAATTGGGGCATAGACAGTTACATTTTAACATTGACCAAGTTTGGTGCATGGTCGATAGAAGCCTCGCAATTATACTCATCAAAAGCATTTCTCATCTCTTCCAAAAGAAGCTATTCAATTAGACATTATATTAAGCACTCTCTTAATTAGAAAGTGTGAACATTACAGAAAACTTCAATCTGAGTTTTCAATGTTCAACGATGCCAATCATCAGTGCTCATGCTTAGTTGTGCCGTGCACCTAATTCAGACAATTGAATAGGATAAAACATTTCTTATCAATGTATCGGTCTATCTACCTATCTATCTATGTATTATACCAGATTAAAGAGCTTCATGACGTTTATAATACAATAGCTAATCGTTCAATTCTATTAGGCCAAATTATCATCTTCCAAAATCTTAATCAAATCAATAGGAAGTCTTGGGTTCAAATCCGTTATCTCCATATCTAATCATTTAAGGGTACTGTTCCGCAGTTCGATAAACCCTTTAATGAAAAATTATAATAAGTGAGAACAGATGAAGGTTAATTTTTCGTTTTGTGTAGATCCAATTAAAAATGTAATTCCAATTATTTATAACATAATGATAAAAATTGTCAATATGCGGTAATTACGTCAATCCGGAGAGAATTATCCTTTTGGTCTTTCATAAATTAAAAAAAAAAATTATAATTTTTCCAATTGGTTTTCAAATCTTCCGGATTTCTTGGAGATAAAAATCTGTTGAAAGTTCTGGTGGATAAGATCATGGGAGTTCTTCACAGTTGAACTATCCCGACGTTGTAGCTTTCCTTGGTCACTGTTCCTCTGTGAACGGACCGAGTCCTGGGAATAGAATCGTCAGTCTGTGTCTTCTATTATTTCATCCGCCAATCTACGGTCTGACTCTTCTATAGTTTCATTGCGATGGCGGGTGGCTTCGGCATCGAAAGCGGCGGCGTCCCCAAGGATTATCCTGGGAAAGTCACCACTTACGTTCTCATCACATGCATCGCTGCTGCCATGGGGGGTTTGATATTCGGGTATGACATCGGCATTTCGGGTAATGCTCTCATCTTATCAGACTCTTTTCACCTATTTTGGTGTTTGCCTCAAAATCTCAAGTTTTATCATGGCCTCGTGATTTATTCTTTTAGGCGGCGTGACGTCCATGGCTCCGTTCCTAAAGAGGTTCTTCCCTGCCGTGTACCGGAAGGAGGCATTGGACAAGTCGACCAATCAATACTGCAAGTTCGACAGCTTCACGTTGACTATGTTCACGTCGTCGCTCTACTTGGCGGCGCTCGTGGCCTCGCTGGTCGCATCCAAGGTGACAAGGAGCCTGGGGCGGAGGTGGTCCATGTTGCTAGGCGGCACGATCTTCCTCTGTGGCGCTATCGTAAATGCTGCCGCACAAAACATCGCTATGCTGATCATTGGCCGGACATTGCTCGGCATTGGAGTCGGCTTCGCCATTCAGGTAAAACTCCTTAATTTCTGTGCTATTTTTGTGCCAAGTTCTCGTTATTCATCGTATCAGAGGTCATATATATACATGGCGTATGTTTTTGGCCCTTAAACGCTTCATTGTTTTCGCTGACCTAAATTCGTCGTTACTTGAATTATATAAATTTTGATTGTGAAAAGACGACTAATTACTTGACTCCCTAATTGATCTCTCAAAAGAACATCCCAAAGTCCTGTATTGAGTTCATCTAGCATTCCTATATTTTCCTAATTTGCTTAAATCATCGTTGTGCCTGCCGAGTCAAGAGGTTTAGTTTAACCATGTTTCCCATCAGATAAACAAAACAAGCTCAACAGATTAAGATTTGAGCCAAATTTCTCTAAATCTCGGTGCAAAGATTTGATGATAATACATATAGACTTTTAGTTGCATTTTTACAGGACTTAAATAAACCGTGACTGCATAATTGAAATTATGAGTTATGTGTGATTCTCTCGTTCTATAGCTAATTTTTTTCAGCACATGCTAAAAAATGTCTGTACATATAGCTTTGGATTACACGCAACTATGCTCTTCAACTTTTCTTGCATCATAAGCAACTCAAATACTTGACGACCCAAAAGTTGAATTCAGTTGCCGATTTCTATCATTCTATATCTCTAATTTGTTGAGGAAGTCCTCGAGACTGCAATGAAATCGACCTAACTCAACATGGTGCTTGTACTCGAAATTCAGTCCGTGCCACTCTACGTGTCGGAGATGGCGCCATACAAGCGCCGCGGCTCACTCAATGTGCTCTTCCAGCTGTCCATCACGGTGGGCATCCTGTGCGCGAATGTGGTCAACTACTTCACCCAGAAGATGGCCAATGGCGAAGGGTGGCGCGTGAGCCTTGGCGGTGCGGCGGTCCCTGCCCTCATCATTGGCATCTCGGCCTTCTTCCTCCCCAACACCCCCAACTCCATCCTTGAGAAGGGCAACCCCACCAAGGCACGGGAGATGCTCCGCCGCATCCGAGGGGTTTCTGACCATGAGGTGGAGGCCGAGTTCAACGACATCGTGGAGGCCAGCCAGGCGTCCAAGGCCGTGAAGAACCCATGGGGCAACCTCGGCAAGAGGAAGTATCGGCCACACTTGATCATGTCGGTGCTCATCCCAATGTTCCAACAACTTACTGGGATCAACGTGGTCATGTTCTACGCGCCAGTCTTATTCATCACCATCGGGTTCGGGAACGATGCATCGCTCATGTCGGCACTTATCACTGGCGGTGTCAATGTGGCTGCAACATTCATCTCCGTGTATGGGACTGATAAGTGGGGACGTCGCCATCTCTTCTTATGGGGTGGAGGTTTGATGCTCATCTTTCAGGTACAGAAAACATCTTTAAACTCCTTACACTGTTTACTAGATATCTAACAATCCATTCCCTATTAGCTCATCTAACCATATTTGGATCTTTAATTGAGTGTCAGTAGAACTCTTTAAACCATCGGATGATGTCAGGTGTTCCATTATGTGTCTAGTCGCACATGTCCAATCCCTACATTCAGTGAAAAATTTAACCGATTGTGATTGCACAGGCGGCGGTGGCGTCCCTAATCGGCTGGAAGTTTGGCACGACAGGCCAAGCCAACAACCTACCCGGGTGGTATGCCATTGTCGTGGTGGTCTGCATCTGCATCTTTGTAAGCGCCTATGCCTTCTCATGGGGGCCGCTGGGGTGGCTGGTGCCAAGCGAGATATTCCCCCTGGAGATCCGGTCGGCTGCTCAGAGCATCGTCGTGTGTGTCAACATGCTCTTCACCTTCTTGGTTGCACAGATCTTCCTAGCCATGCTCTGCCACCTGAAATTCGGCCTCTTCATCTTCTTTGCCTTCTTTGTCGCTCTCATGACGGCCTTCATCTACGTCTTCGTGCCAGAGACGAAGAATATCCCGATCGAAGAGATGTCCCAAGTCTGGGAGGAACATTGGTATTGGAAGAAATACGTGGTCATAAATGGACCCTCTTCGCCAGAGAAAGTTTAGGCACTCGATTTTTTTTGCTGAAGTCTTAGCGAATAATTTGACTGCGTTTTTTCTCATTCATGCAATTTCAGTATGTTAGGTTTGATTAGGTTACATGCTTTCCTGGAACCATGGTTTGCATGCAGATTTTTTCTTTGTTGGGTTGGGTCGTTTAATAAGTACGTCTGATTTAGGTTTATTCATTCTCTCTTCTATTTTTAATAACCTTAACTCTGATAGGACAATTTCGTGAATATTGATTCTTGTTTTTTTATTTTCGCAAATATGTTCCTTGAGTTTGTTGTCAATAATTACTAAAAAGTATAATATTTTGAGCGTGCTAAATTGATATAAATACTTATTTAACCCCTAACATCCAATAAAATTCAGAATTTATGTGAGATGCATATAAAATATGACCTGATTAGATACACTTTTTCTTGTGAGGACCACATGAGCGCGGTGCATAGTTGTACCGTTTCAATTGGAAAATTATAGTTAAATTGATCGAATTAGTTGAAATTCATTAATCTTTCGTGACTGCTTGAAGATCAAATAGTCGGAGAAAAAAATTTATTTATTTACATAATTCAATCTGTCAACAAAGATGGTCTCAAATGCCTCCTTAAGTAAGATCAATAATGTCTATATAACTTATATCGTTTCAATAACCATGAGCGTCAGTGAGGGCAAAAAATCAAATCAAATCAAGATTAGTTTTCGAAATTAAAGCAGAATAATTTCTCATATTGACCTCAGTAGCCATGGTTAGTTAACTGGTTGCTCCTAATTAATTCGAATATTGCTCTCGGATTACAAATTGTAACAATATATATATATATATATACATATTTACATATAAAAATTAATTACTACTTATCAGAGAAAATTTTGAATTGTCTATTTACATATAATAAGTATTTGATTAATTATAGAAATATACAAGACGAATTCCTACAATTGACGGTATAAATTTATTTTCCCTGTAGATGGTAGATAGCATGAGAATTCTCGGATTATCATCTATCTATCTTGGGGTCCATCACGATTAGCACTATCTCTACGTTTTGTCTTTCCTCATTCCCCATCGTTATTAGGAGTCACCCTTCCTCTTAAACGCTGCACAAGACCGTGAGTAGAATTGATTGTCGAGATTGAAGAAAAATTTCCACGCAAACGTCTACAAATAAAGTAAGTCCTCCATGGAGGTTGAATCTACGTTTGTCTTCTATAGTTTTGTCGAGATTGGCGGGTGGTTTCGGCAACGAAAGTGGAAGCATCGCCCAGGATTATCTAGGAAAGTTACGACTTACGCTTTCACCACATGCATTATGGCCGCCATGGGCCAGTTGATATTTGGACACAATATGGGTATCTTGCGTAGTGCTTTTATCTTAGGGTTAATATCACGAAAAATCCCAAACTAATATATATATGTGACAAATTTACCATAAACGAATTTGTTAACAACAAAAAACCCTAAACTAGTATATTTGTGAAATATTTATCCGAAATGGCAAAAAAAAAAACCTAAATTGGTACACTTATGAAAAATTTACCTCAAACTAATTTTCTTGACCTCCAAAAATCCTAAACCGGTACATTTATAACAAATATACCCTCTATTAAATTAGACTACTACCAAAAAAGAAAAATCATAAAATTGGTACAACCATGACAAACAGAAAGTAAAATCTCAAACCGGCACACTAGTTAATTATCACATGTCATCCAAATCAATAATTTGATAATTAAATTTAATAAAAACTAACATGGCGTAAATTTGTCACAAGTATACTGATTTAGGATAAATTTATCAAAGGTGTACCGATTTGAGATTTTTTATGGTAAAAAAATTAGTTTGGAATAAATTTGGCATAAATGTACCGGTTTGGAGTTTTTCGTTGTATTAATCATTTATCATATTAAGCCTTTTTTCTCATTCTATTGTTTGTGTCAAAAACTCATATATCTTCTCATTGGCCTTTAGCCTTTAACCGGTCACCTCAATTTAGCGACCTGCCAGAGGAAGAAGGGAGAGGAAAAAGATAAAGATTAAGAACATAAAAGAAAAAATAAATAAAATTTTTAAAAATATTATAATGTTATTAAAAATTGTCTAAGTCAATGTTGGTAGAGCCACATTAGCATTGGTCATGCCACGTCAACACTGCCTTCCTAAATTTGGTTGAGTAGATTACATTGGCACAAATACAAAAGGTTTAGGATTAGATTGGCAAAAAAAAAAAAAAGTTTAACGCACATAGATACATATAAAATATAGATAAACCATTAATTGACAAACTTGGAGGAGGATAGGAAAATTGTGCATCATATCTTTTAGTGGCTTCATAAAAGATATGGGTATTATTAGCTTGTCTCTTCTAGCCGGCACAAACATAGATAAATTCCATGTGAAAATTACATATGGGCAACACATTTTGAATCGTCTTTTCTTTTTGACCTATATAATGAATCTGATCGTATGTAGGTACCATCGTTAGGAATTGTTTACTATATATAGCTCTAATGCAATCTTAAAATAAATTAAGCAAACATCACTTGATTTACATTTAGTTTTTCACTTCAATTATGCAATCGTAACTTATCTTAAAATAATAATAAAATCATTGATATATATATATATATATTTAACGGTTGGTCAGATAAAATATATTCTCATATCACATACTTTATCTAAAACCAAACTAAAGTGTCTACTTATAGTTTTCTTAGAGTATTGAAAGCGCTTTTATGGGGATAAATACACTAAAAGTACCAAAAGTTTTCATTAGCTCACTTAAATGCCAAATTGGAGAAAAAAATATCACTTTAGTGCCTCCAGCGAGATATTCCAATCAAATTGATTATGTGGCATTTATAATTAAACTTTTAATATGATTTGACACATTTAAAAAAAAATCCCCTCCCCTTAGTTTGAGTTATTGTCCTTGATCTTTCGTAGGCTTATTTATTTATTTATTTATTTATTTAACCTCTTAGACCATTCATGGGCATGAACCTACCTTCAAAGGCAAAGAATTGGGCGCAACTCTAATCCAATAGTGCACATGGATGTCCAAAATGACGTTGCACAATGATTACATCTTAAATGAAATTGGCACTGAAGTGATCATTTTTTAACAACAACCGACACTGAAGGGATCATTTTTTTACTAATGATCGGCACTTAAGCAATCAGTTTTAACCATAATTGGCACTCAAATGATTAATATTTACAATTTTTGGCACTCAAATAATCACTTGTCAACTACACATCGTTGTTTAAGCATTATATGTTGATTGGGCATGTCGACTTGCCACGTAGAATCAAGAAATTATTAAAATATTTTCACATTGGACTTCTGATAACCTTGATCAAAGTTGATACTTAAGTGATTGTTTTTTAAAAAAATTGGCACTTAAGTGATCCAAAAAAAGCTTTTGGTACCAAAGTAAGTATTGTACATAACTTTTGGCATTTCTAGTGTGCTTATCTTCACTCTTGTGCAACTATGTTACCTATACCATGTCCCTACATATAAGGAAACATTCCAACTATTTTTACAACATCAGTATATCTAAATCCTTTAAGACCATATTGTATTATTAAGTCACGTGTAAATTATTAAATATAATCTTATGTATTCTAAACATATGATAGCACTTTCTCCGATTAGCATCTTTGCTCATCAACTCTCTTAGCCATGCATAATGTGTATATGATGAGGTCATGGAGGGTTGTTTGTAATAATAATTGAAACTTGAGTGATTGATAGAAAATTCTAAAAATCATTCTTTTAGCGGCATTTCTTGAGAACCATCCCTAGCTACCTAGCATAACAAAATATGGAGTCAAAGTAAGAGAAACAATGAATAATCTTGATCATATATCAAGAGAAACAATGATATCAATCATCATATACATGCAAACTCAATCACATAAAGAGAACCCCAATTAGAAACATTTTTCACGATAAAATGTAAATATAAATTGGGTTTATACATAATGTAAATAAAGATTTCACATAAAAACAAAATAGCATACCAAAGAGTTCAAATAAGATGCTACAACATCCTAGTTATGACTAAACTCTTCCATCTCAAGCTTGAGATACTTGATTCTTAGTGCATCACTATTCAAGTTCATGAAAACTTACTTATTGTCTATCTTTTTCTTAAATTGTTTGATTACAACAAAGTATGACTTTCTCTGGTATGGCATCAACATGAGTATGAGATGCTTGTAAGGACTAAATCCATCATTTACTCCAGATGTAGTAGCAACAACGCTATTATTTTCAATAGCAAAATAAGGTATATTTATTTGGTTTCCAAACAGTTGTGTTTTCTTTCTTTTCTCAAACTTGCCTCATTGAAATTTGTGTTGCTCTTTTACATGTCTGAGTTTGAATTGGTCTATCATATTTTCACCAATATGACACTCTAATTATCATCATTAGATCCTACATTGTGTGAATCGATTGCATGTGATTCTATCAAACGATACTTCAAGACTAGGAAGCATATATTTCGTCTTAAAAACCTTAACTTTAGAATTGGCCTATTATAATAAAGCATTTGAGTAAATTTATCATTAAAGAAGAGAATTAAATAGAAAGGTAAAAGAAAAAAATGATAAAAACTTGAATTTTACTCTCTCACAATTCATCACTCACATCAATGGTTTTCTTCCTTGAATCCCATCTTAGTTTTGTTTCATTATAAAACAATATCTTCCATTATTTCTGACACCCCAAACCCTTCGCAGGTCATCACCAGCGCCAATGTTACACCTTATTACCTTTCTCCTTTGAAGAAGTGTCCTAATTCGTAGACACACATTTTTTTTAAAAAAAACAAAACGGTCCCAGCGTGACTCATTAGCGGAAGCAAATTAAAACATCATCGTCTCTCTCCCTACCAATCATGATACAAATACACACCACTAATCACCATAATTTTATAAACAAGCCACGACACTTTATTTACACATATTTTCAAGATGGGACTTCTTTTGGGTCGGTACATCAAAAAGGAAAAGCTAGGACTCAGCCACGTCCAACCTAAAATCTCAAAAAGAACCCTCGACCCTCTACATTTCACGTGCAACAATTCCCCATCATCAGTGTCGGCTAACTATCCCCAAAAAGGATCCAGCTCCTACTCGTCGTGCACGGGTCTCACACCCAACCCGATGCATCAGGCGTTGGCGGTGGCAACATCCTTCGCAACGCTTCATCCCGACAAACATGTACGAATATACACTCCTGAATGACAGGGCCCCCAGCCAGACACACGTCGTACATCACTAGAGAGCGTACTCGAATAAAAGTCAGTCCAGGAACAGAGGGACAGTCTATCTCAGCACACTCGACCTCTATATCGGATGGTAGACCGTAAAATACATCCCGCGTGACGGCAGGAAGCGGCATACTGCTAATATGAAATGTGGGTCTCCAAAGGAGTGAGTACAACCACTCAGCAGATAGGGAAATCCAATAACAACTCAATGCATTAGGCAAATCATACATGCATTGCAAGCGTTACTTACCTTGAAGCCATGCGCATACTATCATGCATCATCATATTAATTTACAACACATACATGTGTATCATCATCGTATCATACATGTCATCAGCATCATGACATCATTACATTACACATGTCATCATTATCATGGCATCATTACATCATACATGTCATCATCATCACGACATCGTCTCATTACACATGCCATATCATATATCATTATCATTATCATCACCATGCATATCATCATGCATATCATATCATGGATGATCATCATTATTTCACATCACATATCATCATCATGCATATCATCATGCTTATCATATCATGGGTGATCATCATTATTTCACATCACATATCATCATCATCATCATCATCATCATCATCATCATCATCATCATCATCATGCATATCATATCATGGGTTAATTTCCACTTTAAGCTTTCAATTTGATCACCACATCACCCATTCCTCAAATCATCAATTTCATCATCCTCTCGGACAAAGACCTCCAAAGCTTTCGGCATTCAGCCTCCCAGGCCACCGGGCATCCGGTCCCCCACATTCCAGGCATGTCGCATCTCAACTAGCATCACGAGGCATTCCCTTCGGGCAAAAACCTCTGAAAGGGCTTCCGGCATTTACACTCCCTGGCCGGGCATCCCACACCCCAATCCTGGCATAGCAAGGCATTTCCTTCGGGCAAAGACCTCCGACAAGGCTTCCGGCCCCCCACATTCCGAGCATCCTGAATCTCCCAGGGAAATCCGGCATTGCATCTCTATACATTCCGGCCTCATCCTCCACCACAACCACTTCATTATCCACATTTACCATTATTTTGATCTCAATTTAACATGACATATGGCGTGACATCAAACAAGTCATACTTGGCATAGAATTCACACATACATCACAATTCAATGTCATACATACACCAATATCTCATCATACATGCAACAATGCATAATTATTTATTAATAAATTCAATGGAATTTATGGCCAATAAAATAATCCATTTTATTTTATTATTATTTTTTATAAATAAATATTAAATTCAATATCTATAAATTCCAAAAATTATAAAAATTCAAGCAAACATTAAAAACCAATAGGATGACAATTTCATGCAAAATTCATGGCCAAATTGAATTTCACACAATTTCACAATTTCCACAAAACAGCACATAATATTCGGATAAAACCAGAATGCACAGTTTCCGAAGAAATTCGATTAAAATATCCATACGGTCTCCAAAAATTACGAAATTTTACTGATTGATAGCCAAAACATTTTCGTACAACTTTCATGAATAACTCCAAGCCAGATTCTTTTTAGATTATTTTGTACAACCTCACGAAGCTTCTGGACCCATTACCGCATCGTCCAGTGCACATATCACCAAAATATTGAGATTTAGCCTACCTATTCTCTTTCGTTTTCTCTGAAATTTGGATATGTTATACATCAAGATATCCTCTACAAGTTTCATGAAGTGATCTAAGTCAAATAACCAGAGTACAGTCATCATCTATGTCCTTGAAGTCTCGGGTATCTCAAAATACACCACCAGAATCATCTTCTTCAAGATCTAGTCGATCTACTAGGCTATACTTGTTCATTTCACTTCAAATTTGAGTATGTTGTATTTTAAGATGTCTCCTACAACTTTCATCAAGAAATCGAAGTGAGATTCTCAACACAAACCAACATGCAACCACGAATCCAGCAAGAGGTCAGTAAAAAATCTCCAGATCTGAGGTCTCCGTAGGAGGAGACTTTAACCCCTAAAATCTCCATCATTTTCCACGAAATTTCATTATGTTGTAGTTCAAGATGTTAGCTACAACTCTCATGAAGAAATAGAAGCCAAAATATGACTCGAAACACACATGCAAGCTCAAACAAGTTTCTGACTCACACGGTCCGAACACAAACAGCCATACCATTCACACACAACTCGTCCATGCTTCGGTATTTCTCATCTAACACCCAAAAACTCAACATGCAAACGACATATAAGCATGCAAGAGAAGCTAGAGGACTCCCACTTGCCTCTAGACCGGTCGGTCGACGGCATAGGGGGCGAACATGGCGGCACATGGCGGACGGACGGCGGTTCCCTCCTCCTCCTCTCTCTCTCTCTCTCTCTCTCTCTCTCTCTCTCTCTCTCCTTGGGCAAGCAAATGGCCAGCCACCCTCTCTCTCTTCCTTCTTATACCCCCAAATCCTCATGATTGATAATCATTACTTGCCTTCAAACTAGCCAATGCATGGCTTTCTCCTTTATGCCACTTGTCCAATTACATGCATCATGGGCCTTGGAGTTGGGCTTGGGCTTGGGCCATCCGGCCACTCTTGGCCCTCCCCCTTGCTCGATGGCAGCCCACTTGTGGGCTTCAATGGGCCGGCCAACTTGGCCCATTAAAGTTCCACTCTTGGGCTTAAGGCCCAATCGAATTTTTACCCTCTTTTTCCCTTTTTTTTTTGAATTCTTCTATAAATATTTTTAAATTTCAATTTTCATGTTGGCCAAAGTCTTGGGGCATCTTGTTTATTGAAATTTAATTTATAAAGTACATGGCCAAGCATAAATTATTAATCTATCAAATTTAAATTTTCACAATCATATACACAAATCATCTAATTAAAGACTAATGGCTAAAGCATAAGCCATGGAAATTTTTTTATCACCTAATTAGAAACTTTAACACACCTTATGGCTTGGCTTTGAATTTTGGGATGCCACAATTTCCATTCTTCCTTAAGATTATCCTACCTACTCTTCATTTGAGTTTTATCATACTTTTTCCCCTTAACTCCTTGAAATTATTAACTATGACTGTTTATCCATCATTCTCGTTGGTTGTCAAACAATTACCTTTATCAATTTGTTTAACAGTTGACTTACAAGATATTTCTACATCTTCATCAGTCCCATATGCAATTTCCTTTGTTGAACTTGCCATCTTCTAGTAATATAAACATAAACAAACTTGAGAAGCACAAAAAAAGAAAAAGAAAAAAATTAGCAATTAACGTGAAGCCAAATCAAGACAAACCAGCAACGCATAAATAAAAGTGATATTGTAAAAACCTTCAAGATTGAGATGAACCAGCAAAGCCCCATGATTTGAATTGTTCAATAATATGTTTTATAATTGTTGGGGTTAACAATACAACCTAGAAGACGGTGAATAAGTTGTTTGAGAACTATGAAAAACATTTGCGGAATATAACAAGTTCAATTTCAAATATTGGCAGAACTAGATTGGAGAAATCAAGTGTGTGTATTGATGTTTAACAAATGGTGATAATAAAGGCCAAGTAATGCAAATGGTAAAAAGATAGAAGATTTGCAAACAGAAATATAATGGTTTCGCTTTATTCCCAAGCCTACATTCACTCTCAACACTAACAGTCACAACTAGGTTAGAATCCACTGGTAATCTTCAAAACAAGCAACAATTAACAAGTACTGCATTTCTAGTAAATCACACTATCATGACTCACGTACTACTATCACACTTGTAAACTTACTCTTATCACTGATTATAAATAGTAGCATTACCCATACATTGATATTAGGAATACACAATAGCTAACAACAAAAATAGAGCAAAGAAAAAGACTCAAAGCCTAAGACACATGTTGTTCATTTCTACCCAACCCAATTACTTCTCTTGGACTCAATATATAGCCATCTAACCTCAGATGATCATTGCTCATCGAAATCCTCAAGTAGCCATTATGTCTACTGTTGCTAGCAGTAGACCATTGCTAAAGATTGTTAGAACGATTTTTTGACATCGGCAGTGTCTCTCTAATAGTGGCAATTTCCTTGACAGTGTTAGCGTACTTTTTGTTAGGCTTGCTCATTAATGCCAAAACTGCTCCTCATCAACTCTAGTAATCTTTCTGCAATTCCAAACCTTTGTAATATTTATTTTCTTCTTTTCAATGTTCTAGGTAGGTGGTAAAGTGACCAATACTTTCTAAGACTAAATATCCTCATGATCCCTTACCCATAATCAAGACATGCAAATCTTTACTGATCTGTTGATACTGTCCACTAACACATTGCGTAAAATGATTCATGATCAATTATCCAATGATCCTATTAGTTTCTTCAACATACAAAGACTTTGAAGGACATCAACATTCCTATTGACTCCTCATCTTCAATGATTAACCATATCAATTTCCAGAGATTTTGAAGGACATCAGCATCCCCGTCAATTCCTCATCTTCATTGATTTGACTGAGTCAGCTCATAAAGATCTCCAAGGACACCATGTACACATACTGGTTCTTCATCTTCACTAAACTCATAAAGGATCACGAGTATTGTCATAATCTTTCATGTCATCTGAAATCGATAGTTGCTCTTTGCCAATAATCTACAACTCAAATAACAATTTGTTACACTTGATAAAGATGCTAATCATTCTAGTCCTTCCAAATATATTGGCAATTTTAACTCCACCAAGCTATTCATCTTCATAGTTCTTCCAAGCTTTATTGAATGTCCTTGTTTTAGGCTTGTTCACTTGATCTTTGTACCTCCAAGCTATCACAAACATCCCCGTTCTTATCAACTAATTCAACCTAAATTAAGGTCCTTCCAAATGTTCACCTTATCTGAAGATCCTTTCAGCTTATAGACATTAGCAATGCCTAATATCTTGTTCACCTTAAATATTGACAAAGCAACCTTGATAGTAACAAAGCACTTCTCATATCAAAATCTCCTAATGTTGTTTATGATAATACTTGCATCTTGGCCTGTGTATATATCAAATGGTACTATTCAACCAATACACACACATTAATAGCTTTTGATTGTCTTTATCATTTTCAAAACAACATAGAGATTTTCCCAACAATAATGTGTGTGTGTGTGTGTGTGTGTGTGTGTGTGTGTTAATGTATTAAACAAAAGCCTAGAAAAAAAAACAATAGTATAGGCTCATTTTTGGATATGCTTGAGACTAATTATATGAACATCAAATAAGGTAGAGTCCAACTCATGTATTCATCAATGTAGATTATCTCCCAATATATAGTCATATGAAGCTAAAATGGCCACTGCCACTAGACATTAGCTAATTCACTATTCATAGCAAAATCTTTGTACCTTCACAATCATTCATCTTTAAATTATTGGTTATCTAATCATCAAACGTCTCATGCGCTAGTGCACCAAATTCTTGTGGTTGAAAGATTTTTTCACTCATGAGTTTGCTTCTAAATATGACTTATGGAGGTTATACAAATGTTATGAACATTAGATGCCCTTTAAGACAAGGGCTAGTTCAAGTTTAGTAGAACTACCAAGCATGAAGCAACTGCTGTAATTTCTCAATGTCCACACAAAAACGCTAGATGCTTTTAATGTCTATGCAAAGCAAGAATTTGTTTTCAAATAGACTCAGAGATTTTTCCCAGTATGTACTTAGGTTTCTAAAGGATACACAGGACCATTGCCAAACAGAGAAATACCTTGGTTTTGGTATGAGCAATTCTTCTCGTAGGACCTAGGAGTAAAGCTAGAGAACAGGCGATGCTCCAATGCAAGTGACTTGGGTTGTGAATTGTCAAGCATGATACTTGGGTTGCCAAAGATTTCATGAATCCAACAACGCAAAGGCATTGGTAGAGCATGACACTATGACACATGATAGGGTTATTCAAAGTGACATCATTAAATCACAAACGAAGATTGCTAATGCAACTAAAAAAAAAAAAAGTGAGATATGCAATTACTGACACAAATTTCTACAAAAATCTCAACACGAATAGAGAAATCTAACCTGGAGAGAGGCGAGCACGAGAGTCGGCATGATGAAGAGAGCTTGAGGGCGGCGGATGTGAAGGAACACAGCATGAGAAAGAGAGCTTAAGGGCAATGGGCATGAGGGAACATAGCTTGAGGCATGAAAGTGGGGAAGTCATTAGTGAGGAACAACAAAGGTGAGCGAAGAAAGCACGAAAAGGGGGGGGTTGTGAAGCATGAGAAAGGTGAGTGAAGAA
The DNA here is from genome assembly GCA_019915185.1 of Eucalyptus camaldulensis. Lineage (NCBI taxonomy): Eukaryota > Viridiplantae > Streptophyta > Magnoliopsida > Myrtales > Myrtaceae > Eucalyptus > Eucalyptus camaldulensis. The sequence goes on from JAHSVA010000005.1 coordinate 22,574,043, forward strand.
GAGGAGCATTTTTAGGGTTTTCTATATATAAAATGGCAAAAATGGAAATGCATGTAACAAAGAGGGTGGGATTAGCAACTAACATATTTCCCACTAAACTTAGGAAATATCATTCAAAAATGCTATTTCTCAAGGCATCTCAAACCCTATATTCCCCTAAAGGTCTTTGGAGACCCTTGGAGATGCAATTGCATCTTCCAAAAGTCTTCCAAATGCTTAACCACACAAGGCCTTATGAGCTACTAATTTATATAATTTCAAACCATAAATTTAAGGGTGTAAACACTTGTCATTCAAAAACCGTGTATTCCATATTTAACACTCATAGTGAGTTTAAATACGAATTTTAATCATGCCCAAACAATTACAATGCTAGAAAACAACCAATAATGCTATGATAACAATGTTAGATTTTATTACATAGTCAAAATTCTCAAAAATTGACTTACTAATTGTAGAACAATAAGATGTTGCCCATGAATATAGATTGAATCACCATATGAATTTACAACTCTACAATGGTCTAAATATGATCACAAGGAAAATATCATTTTTTTCTACAACACAAATGCCAATTGCCTTCTAAAAAGTAACAATGGAATCCTTTATATAATGAGTTTTGTATTATGCATTTTTGCAAAGGAGAACATATGCCTATATATAGCAAATCATAACTTCCTGTGACATGAATGAGATAGTGGGAAGTCATTAACTTTCCATAACATGAATGAGATTGTGGAAAGCTGCCCAAAAAAAAAAAAAAAAAAACTACTCCCACCTCTCAAATTCACATATGCCTATATGTGAGGCATATGGGCTGTCAACCCATCATGAGCATTTCACCCAAATATAGTAGATTCTTATAAAAAAAAAAAAAACAAACACATCTAATAGAGATCGTACGTTAAATGTATCTTTTGTTCATTGCATTAAGTTGACAATCTAATAAATAGTAATTTGCTAATTTATAAATTAAACAAAAGCCCAAGGTTGACGAGGTTCGACCTTGCCCTAGGCCCAGCAACTGGTGAAGGAAGAAAGAAAAAGAAAATAAAAAAAATAATGCATTTAGAAATTAATTCTTTTTAAATTATAAAAATTGTTCATGTTAGTGCGGCCTTGCCACGTGGTAGGATTGATCGATTCCCAGTTCCCAAATTCCAAGACTAGGAACTTGACCTTCCGGTCTAGTCCGGTGGAACCCGTAAATTTACTGTTTTGGGCCAAAAATAAAATGAAAAAATGTGAGAAATTTAGAGGAATTAGGGTTTTTTCTTAAGAAATTTAAAAATATATATTATATATAATTAATCAGTCAAATCCGATCAGTTCAGTTCTCACATTGGAATCAAGAACCGGATCGACTGGCCACCGGTTCCAAAAGCGGGAATCAAGAACCAAACCGCCCTCTCTGGGAATCTCCCAAAACCGATCAGTCCGGTTTGGTCCAATTCAGGTGGTTCTTGATTCGAGCGATTCTCGGTGTACACCCCTACCACATAGGAAAATGGCAAGTGGAGAATATATTCATAGAAACTAATCTCATCATACTTGGATAGTTCTAAGTTTCTAACATCAAATAATTAATTAATAGTATAGTGGAATGCCATAATTTATCATAAATGATGGTCTCTTTAGTAACATCAATTGTTTCAAAGGTCCTAGTATGTTCCAGTCAGTAATTATTATTCAAATGTAATAATTTACCTCAAAGTCTAGGACAACTCAAGTTTCCAATGTTCATGAGATATCGTAAACAACATGAACTTATTGTAAGCTTTTTTTCCCCTATTTTTGATGCCTTGCACCAATTGACCATAACAATTCTTTATAATCTATAATATGAGCACTATTAGTAAGTAATTACCATCTCACTTTGTAGTTTTAATCAATAGTAATAGTGATAATTCTATCACCAATCATAATTTTTTATATGTTTGCAAGTTAATATCTTTCCAATATCATCCGAATGGTCAAAATTCATTCTCTTAATTTAAGGGCTTATAGATTACACAAGATTGATATCATGTTTTCGCATAAGTAATCGTAGAATTTCCTACTTTATTTTCCTTTTCTTTTTATTTACTTTTCAATTTAAAATTGGCTTTAAGTTCAAAAGCATGCACAAATTGAAAGAGCCAAAAAAACCAAAAAAGCAAAAGAGTGAAAATTGTGTAGACCGGCCTCTTCATGTAATCATGGGGCCTTGGCTACATTTGATAATTTTTTTGTTCCCAAGAATAAATTTGAAACAGAAGTAGAAAACAAAAAAAAAAAAATTGTTTTTTTGTTCCTGGAACAAAAATAAAAACAAAATCAATTCTCATCTCTTGTTACTTCTTCATAGACGTCTCTCTCTCTCTCTCTCTCTCTCTCTCTCTCTCTCTCTCTCTCTCTCTCTCTCTCTCTCTCTCTCGTGTGAAGTTTATGTCTCCTCCTCCTTACATCGATCATTGGATACGATGGAGTCACCAACACCTTTCCTCCTCCTCTGTTGCCGCAACTAGTCTCAAGAAATGGTAAATGTCTCTCTCTTTGGTGACTCTCTCTCTCTCTCTCTCTCTCTCTCTCTCATGATTCTCACTTTTTTTTCAATTGCTCCCCTCTGCCTTTTTTTTTTTATTAGGGTTTGATTTTTCGCTTGATTGAGTGATGTTGTTAGTCATAGATAATTTGTGTTTTGCCGTTCCTTTGATTTCTTCCTGTTATAGCTTGTTTCATGTTGTTTTTGGAGGTGCTCTCACTTCCACCATTGACATACAAACCACTCGTGCCCTCACTTCCCATTCTTCTTGACAACAAATCTACAATTCGAGCCAGTCATCTTCAATGTGATTAGTTTCGTTTGGTCCACTCATTTCTTTTTTCCTTGCAATTCCCTCATGGGTTCCCCCCCCCCCTTTGCAGATTCAAAGAAAAAATAAGATTTTTTAGCATCGCTAAGTGTCCTTGCGTCATCTCTCTCATCTTCTTGGAGATACGCAACTTAGAAAATGTCTTCCATTTCTTCTTGCATTTCGCTTCCGTCGCTGTTTTCATTTAGTCCACATGTATCTTTCCTTGCAATTTCCTAGTGGATTTCTCCCCCTTTATGGAATCAAAGTAATGGGTAAAAGGAGGAAAAAAGATTTTGGGGTCAATGGTTCATGTGTTTTGCAAGCATTTTCTTGGCCGCCCATCTTTCCGCCATGTTCGGCTATTCACAATGTGGATTAAAAGAGTTTATGCGTTGCTGATGATCATAATGTTTCGTGAATGTTATTAGGCTTCAGAATTGTGAATCGATGTGAACTTGTAAAGTGTTGTGATTCATTCTCTAACTAAGTTGTCAATATTGGGAGCATCTGAATTGCATTATCAGGAAAGTTAGAGTAGATTGTAAGATTGAGAAACATTTTTGGTAGAGCTAAACTCCGATGGAAATTATAATCTCTCTACAAGGCTTTGAGACTTCAAAATTTGTTAGGTGACTCATGTGCTAAATTATCATTAATAGTCAAAATGCGAGGATAATTGTTGTTCTTTTTCTAATTTCTGGAGAGGGTGTTTTCGCTAGGTCCCTCTTAGTTTATCTTCTGTAGTCATCTCAATTATATACAAATTTCATGAGGATAGCATAATGGGTGGAATCTACCTTATGCAAACCACCTATTGCTACATGTCACTTCAGTTAGTCTTCATATGATGTTGTAATATTCTTTTGCCTATTTGAACTGTTTATGACATACATTTGTTATAGCTATGTTATGATTTAATGTGGAATTGCATGTAATTCCTACATGATTGCGTTATCATTTAATGTATGGCTCATATACTACCTAATCGGTCAAGTTAAATGGCATCTTAGAAAGATGTATTCATCGCAAAGTGGATTGAGCCTTCAACCAACTTATATGTAAGTTTGTTGGTTGAAGAAGTTAAAAAGGGAAATCATACCTTTTCTAATTACAACAAAGTGAGGTGTAATAACATACAGGCCGAATTCAATAAACAGACAATACTTTAATATAACCAAGGACAGTTGAGGAACAAGGCAAATAAATTGAAAAAACAATATGGTAGCTTTACGAAACTTCTTTCACAATCCGAATTTGGCTAAAATAATGTCAACAAAACAATTGTTGTCGATGATCCAAGTATATGAGAACCTCACATGAATGTATCATTTAACTTTTGGTCATTTTGAGATCATTGTATATGTAAGTTTTAGTATGTTTGATTATGTTGATGGGTATGCTATCACTGTGAAAATTGCAGGATAATAATGAGTGAGCAAAATTTAAGAAAGATGGATTGCTCAGTATCTCGAGCTACGTATTGTTTTTGGTGATATGTATGATATTGGAAAGTATGCATCAAGAAATGTAGAAGATTTGACTCTATCGGGGAAATATGCAATATTTGGTGATGATGCAAATGGTGATCTAGTGGATTTCGGTGAACACCGCATTGATGAGAAAATATTCACAGTTAACAATACAACAACTCTAATTCATGACAAGATGATAAGCACAAGTTGGATAGGACTCCAAATACGAAGGGGAGAAGAAAGACTAACTTGTATGATGTTGCTAACACCTACAAAGCCTTACAAAAGATTATCAAATCTAAAACAAGTTAATCTGTGGTGACTTTGTGATGTGGGAGCATCCAACGTAGCTCCATCGACCCACTTAGAAGCATTGATGCTTATCCAAGCCAATAAAGAAGTTGGGCATTATGTGCTTCGATGGATCATTTTGAATGAATAATATTAATTACTTATCGGTACTTTGTGGTATATCGATAGGTATCAATGGGAGGCCATTTTAGATGTCTTGTATGACCAATTGATGAAGTTTCAGGAGGATTATTTTCTAGTTAAGGGAGGAGCTCGAATTTTGGGAAGGCTAGAGGTTCACGAAAGCAGTTCAAGAATATGGAAAGCCAAAGGTTCAAGAACACGAAAAGCTAACGGATCGAGAATGCGAAAGGCCAAAGATTAAAGGCATTTAGTTCCCGTATTAGTAAAGGCTTTTTATTAAGCTCCTAGCTGTTTTTATTTTTATGTAGCTCAAGAATCGAACGTTTAAGTTCCTAGGTCATTAAAGTTTATTTTTAATATTTCCTAAGGCTAAAATCCTCCTATAAATAAGGAAAACTATTTAATGTAGGGGAGATACGAATTTCATGAATGAAAATGGTGAGATTTCCTCTGCTTGAGTGAACTCCTTTGGAGAGTGGATAACTCCTTTTGGTTTCTTTATCCTTGGAGCGTAGATCACTCCTTGGTGGTGAGCCAAGAAGCCCTTTATCCTTGGCTGGTGGAATCTTTAGGCCTTGGTGGTGAGCTTCTCTTATCCCAAAGTGCTTTATCCATGGCTGGTGGAAGCTTTAGGCCTTGGTGGTGAGCTTGATAGATCTCGATCCTCATCGTCGGTAGGTGGCGTGGCCTTTATACCTTGGGAGGAGATCGTTCTATCTTTTCTTATTCCTCTTTGTTTCTTTATCGTATACACTACTTCATACACTTAACCACAAAAATCCCCTTAAAAAAATCTCCGTTCTTGAATCACTCACCCCATCACGCATCAAAATATTAGTATCAGAGTCCAAGGTTCAACTCATTTGAGTGATTCCTTTCTTTCTTTTGTTACAAATTCCTTATGGATGAACAAGTTCCTAGAGGCTTGACTCTGGAGCAAGCGCACAACGAAAGGTGAGATCATGCAATCCAAAATCTTCAACAACAAATGGAGTGAGTCCTCAATCTTCTAGAGAATCCGGCAAGACAAGGACAACCAGCAAGGCATCCCAACGAACGGCATTGATGTGACAATTCCGAATCTCGTCAAAATTCTGATGGCGATTCCGAGTCCACTGGAGACAACCGAATGATTATGCATTCTAGTGATTCTGAATCTCCAATTCGAAGAAGAAGACGGAGAGGGAGGCATAAGGAGGATGAAAGAGACATTAAAGTGGAGGTCCCTGAGTTTGACGGTAATCTTAATCTTGACGACTTTGTGGATTGGCTACACAAAACCCAACGAATTTTTGACTTCAAATCCTATTCGGATGAGAAGAAATGTAAGGTTGCTGTCCTAAAGCTGACCAAATATGCCTCTCTATGGTGGGAGAATCTAAAGCATCAACGAGCAAGGGAAGGAAAAGGCTGAATCAAGTCTTGGGAAAAACTCAAGAAGTTGATGAAGAAGAGGTTCTTGCTCGACAACTATAAGCAAGATCTCTTCCTCAAACTGAACTCCCTAAGACAACATGGGATGAGCGTTGAAGAATACATTCGTGAGTTTGAACAACTCAAAATGAGGAGTGAAGTTCCGGAAGTTCTCGAGCAAACCATCGCTCGTTTCCTTGGCGGCATGAATCGAGAAATTGCTGATATGGTTGAACTTCAACCATATTGGTCGTTTGAGGACGTATGCAAGTTAGCCATAAAAGTCAAAAAACAATTGAAGAGCAAGAGGTTTTCCTCCAGCACCTCAACAAGGGCGACATCCTATTTTAAGGGTGCTTCTTCAAGCAAGGGTGAAAATACGTCGACAAAAAACAAAGGCAAGGGAAAGAATGCAGAGCCTTCCAAAGAAGTCCAAAAGAAGTTTGAAGGTGATGCGAGGAAATGCTTTAAGTGCCATGGTTTTGGGCATTTACAAGCAAATTGTCCAAATTGGAGAGTTATGACTCTTCAAGAAATTGAGGAGATTAATTCGGCACTTCAATAAGCTGACAATGAAGACCGAAATATTTCCAAACTTGATTGGGAAGAAGTTGTGGAGAAAGCCAATGATGGTGAGCTATTGATCATCTGAAGAGCATTTGCATGTTGAAGTTTCTCCTAATAAAGAGCAAATGGACAATATATTTCACACGCGTTGCACTATTAACGAAAAGGTGTGTTTGATGATCATCGATGGTGGGAGCTGCACCAATGTTGCTTCGGCAACTCTTGTCGACAAATTAAAGCTTCCAACAACGAAACATCCACAACCATACAAGCTCCAATGGCTCAATCAAGGGAATGAACTCAAGGTAACCAAACACGTTCTTATATCATTTTCGATTGAGAAGAACTATCGAGATGAGGTTGTATGTGATGTGCTTCCTATGGAGGCATGCCACTTTTTACTGGGTAGACCGTGGCAATTTGATATAAATGCTATGCATGATGGTCGGAAAAGCACATACTCTTTTCATAAGGAACAAAAATGCATTACTCTTTTACCATCGAGTCCTTATTCGATACATAATAATCAACCTGGGGAGGGAAACACTTGTAAGGAAAATCTATTCTTGAGTGAGACACAGGTTGAGAGAGCCATTAGCAAACAAAAGAATCTATTTGCTTTGCTTGTGGTCGAGAAAAAGAGTGAGATAGAGCGACCCATACATCAAAAAATGCATTGCTTGTTAAAAGAATTTGCAGATGTGTTTTTGGAGGGTTTGCCACCAGGATTACCTCCCATAAGAAGTATTGAGCATCAAATTGGTTTAACTCCCGGTGCCCCCATTACCAAACAAGCCAGCTTATCGACGCAATCCAGAGGAGACAAAGGAGTTGCAAAGACAAGTCGATGAACTTATCGTCAAAGGATACGTTCGAGAAAGCATGAGTCCCTATTCTGTTTCGGCTCTACTTGTGCCTAAGAAGGATGGTACATATCGCATGCGTGTTGATAGTGGGGCCATCAACAACATCACCATTAAGTATAGGTACCCTATACCTAGACTTGATGATATGCTTGACGAATTATATGGTTCTTCTGTGTTTTCAAAGATAGATTTGCGAAGTGGTTATCATCAAATCAGAATGCGAGAAGGAGATGAATGGAAGACGGCTTTCAAGACCAAGGGAGGCCTTTATGAGTGGTTGGTTATGCCATTCGGATTATCTAATGCTCCGAGTACCTTCATGAGACTTATGAACGAGGTTCTTCGTTCTTTTATTGGTCAATTTGTCATTGTTTATTTCGACGATATTCTTGTTTATAGCATGAACGAGGAGGAGCATATCTCTCATTTAAAACAGATCTTTAATGTCTTGAGAGAACGAAAACTATATGCTAAAATGGAGAAATGTGAGTTCTTCTCTCCAAGCATTGTGTTTCTTGGTTATGTGGTTTCCAAAGATGGAATCTCTGTTGATCAAACCAAGGTGGAAGCTATAAGACTTGGCCGGTTCCGAAGTCCGTTTCTGATGTAAGAAGTTTTCATGGACTTGTTTCTTTCTATCGACGTTTTGTCAAAAACTTTAGTACCGTCATGGCTCCTATAACTGAATGCATGAAGAATGGTGCTTTTGAATGGACAAAGGTTGCTCAAAACGCCTTTGACATAATCAAGCAGAAACTTTGTGAGTCCTCTATTCTTGCACTTCTTGATTTTTATAAAATATTTGAAGTTGAGTGTGATGCAAGCGAAGTTGGTATTGGTGTTGTTCTGGTGCAAGCACAAAAACCATTGGCATATTTCAGCGAGAAGTTATCTGATTCCAAGAGGAATTATTCAACTTATGACAAAGAGTTCTATGCCATTATCCGAGCTCTTGATCATTGGAGTCATTATTTGAGGCCAAAGCAATTTGTCCTTCATTCTGATCATGAGGCGCTTAAGTTTATTAGCGGCCAACGCAAGCTTAATTCGAGACATGCAAAATGGGTAGAATTTCTTCAATCCTTTTCTTTCGTCTCAAAATATAAACCAAAGCACACTAATGTTGTAGCAGATGCTTTATCGAGAAGATATTCTATGCTTGCGATTTTGGACTCTAGGATTCTCAAATTTCAATCAATGAAAGAACTTTATTCTGAAGATGCGGAATTCTCCTCTATCATCAACAATTGCAAGCAAGGAGTTCAAGGTATATATTCTTTGCAAGATGGGTTTCTTTTTAAAGGAAATCAATTATGTGTGCCAAAGAGTTCTTTTCGCGAATTGCTGCTTCGAGAAGCGCATGGTGGAGGATTGGCTGGTCATTTTGGTATTAACAAAACTCTTGAGGTTCTTCAAGAGCATTTCTATTGGCCAAAGATGAGTGGAGATGTGCATGATATCATCTCAAGGTGTGAAACCTGTCAAAGATCAAAAAGCCATTTCCATCAAGGTTTGTATACTCCACTTCCGGTACCATTGCAGCCCTGGGAGGATGTTAGCATGGATTTCATTGTGGCTCTACCAAGAACTCAAAGAGGAAAAGATGCTATCATGGTGGTCGTCGATCAGTTCTCTAAAATGGCTCATTCAGTGCCATGTCACAAGACCAATGATGCATCTCATATTGCTAAATTATATTTCAAAGAGATTATCCGCATTCATGGAGTACCAAAGACCATTGTGTCGGATCGTGATTCCAAGTTCTTAAGCCACTTCTGGAGGACTCTATGGAGAATGCTTGGTACAAGGCTCTTATTCAGTACAGCTAGTCATCCCCAAACGGATGGCCAAACGGAGGTAACAAATCATACTCTAACCACTCTTCCTCTTCTTCATGGTATGGTGAGTAAATCATTGAAAGATTAGGATTTAAAGCTCGCGCATGCTGAATTTGCTTACAATCGATCACCAAGTTATACTATTGGTCGATCACCATTTGAAGTTGTGTATGGAATTAACCCTCTCACACCCATTGATTTGATTCCAATTTCATCTAGCTCTCAAGTGAGCTTTGATGGCAAGAAAAGAGTTGAATCAATAAAAAGCTCCATGAGCAGATTCGATCCAACATTGAAAAGGCCAACAAATCTTACTAGAAGAAAGCTAATCAACATCGCAAGAAGACTCAATTTCAACCGGACAATCTTGTATGGCTTCACTTGAGGAAGGAGAGATTTCCCTTTCGTCGAAAGAACAAGCTCATGCCTAGAGCTAACGGTCCCTTTAAAGTTATTCAGCGAATTGGTGACAATGCTTACAAGATTGACCTTCCAGGAGAGTTTGCAGTTTTGGCAACATTCAACGTAGGAGACCTTTCTCTTTACTTGGAGGATGAAAACTTTCTAGATTTGAGGACAAATCTCAAACAACCCAGGGAGGATGATGCAGGAGCATCCAACGTAGCTCCATCGACCAACTCAGAAGCATCGATGCTTATCCAAGCCAATAAAGAAGTTGGGCATTATGTGCTTCGATGGATCATTTTGAATGAATAATGTTAATTACTTATCGGTACTTTGTGGTATATCGATAGGTATCAATGGGAGGCCATTTTAGATGTCTTGTTTGACCAATTGATGAAGTTTCAAGAGGATTATTTTCTGGTCAAGGGAGGAGCTCGAATTTTGGGAAGGCTAGAGGTCCACGAAAGCGGTTCAAGAATATGGAAAGCCAAAGGTTCAAGAACACGGAAAGCTAACGGTTCGAGAATGCGGAAGGGCGAAGATTAAAGGCATTTAGTTCCCGTGTTAGTAAAGGATTTTTATTAAGTTCCTAGCTATTTTTATTTTTATGTAGCTCAAGAGTCGAACATTCAAGTTCCTAGGTCATTAAAGTTTGTTTTTAATATTTCCTAAGGCTAAAATCCTCCTATAAATAAGGGAAACTATCCAATGTAGGGGAGATACGAATTTCATGAATGAAAATGGTGAGATTTCCTCTGCATGAGTGAACTCCTTTGGAGAGTGGATAACTCCTTTCGGTTTCTTTATCCTTGGAGCGTAGGTCACTCCTTGGTGGTGAGCCAAGAAGCCCTTTATCCTTGGATGGTGGAATCTTTAGGTCTTGGTGGTGAGCTTCTCCTATCCCGAAGTGCTTTATCCATGGCTGGTGCCTTGGTGGTAAGCTTGGTAGATCTCGATCCTCATCCTCGGTTGGTGGCGTGGCCTTTATACCTTGGGAGGAGATCGTTCTATCTTTTCTTATTCCTCTTTGTTTCTTTACTATATACACTATTCCATACACTTAACCACAAAATCCCCTCAAAAAAATCTCTGTTCTTGAATCACTCACCCCATCACGCATCACTTTGCCTCCTCATAATATCACCACTTGTAGACCCATTCTCTAAATCTGTTGTGATTGATATCCTTGTTGCATACTTGAGTTGGAGTAGAATCTTTATAATAAAGTAGTGAAACGAACATACGTTAGTGCTACATAAAGAGAGGCTTTCATCAAAGTCTCAACTAAAACAATAAATATACTTCTCTAATGTCTTTAGTAGATTGTGAAATGTACTGTGAATTGCGTGAGATTTTTGTATTTGGTTTCATTACTTTATGACTTATGTTATTGACTCTTATATTCATTCTTGTATAGTGGCATCAGTACATTGAATTGCTTTGGATTTTTATATTTGATTTGTTTTCACTCTACAATTTATATTATTGGTTGTTATTGTTTTGTTTTTAGTTATCTATATTGATGTTCATACATTTGTGTGATGGTATAGATACTATGGAAAGTGAATCAAGTAGTGTGTCTAATGGATAGATGGCACCAGTTGAACAACACTTAGATGAGTTTATATTGACATAATGATAGCATGGTTGTGCAATATTATGATATATAGGTCTTTGCATACAAGAGAACCTATTAAGGATAGTAAATTATCAAGAGTCAAATGGGTAAGGGATGTTGTTTATAAATATTCAAATAGAATATATGAAGCTTTCAAGATAGAGTAAACCAACATGATTTAACGAGGGCAAGAGGTTAGTTGAAAAATAGTTGATATGTTAGGATAGATGAACAAGTTGAGATCTTCTTATCTTCTTTCGTCACAAGAACTCCATTAGAGATTTATGTAAGAGATTCCAACGTTCAAGATAAACAATTAGCAAATATTTCACTATAATGTTGAAAGTAGTTCTTAAATTGTTAAAAGATGTTATTAAGTCACATTCCTCCGATGTTATTCCAAATGAGATTCTTATGGATCCTAACCATAAACACTACTTTACTGTATGGTTTTCATATATACTGTATATCATCAAATACATTACTTTACGATATGGTTTTCATATATATTGTATATCATCAAATACATGTAGTTGATAATCTTCTATAAAAGTAAACTTTCATAAAATCACAAGATTGTATAGGTGATATTGATGGCACTCACATTAATGCTTATGTGCTTATGTCAAAGCATATTCCATTTAGAGGCAAGAAAGGGATTGCTACCTAGAATGTATTGTGAGTTTGATTGTTTGATATAAAATTTATTTTCTTGTATTCTAGGTGGGAAGAATTCGTCAACGATTATTGAGTGCCCTCAACAACACTCAAGACTCCTTAATCGCAATTTCCTCAACTATCACCCGGCATTTGTTTTGTCTATAAAGGACTTTTTTTTTATGATTATGTTGCAATTGCATATTATAGGCAAATATTGTGTGGTAGATTTTGGGTTATGGAGTACTCCTAGGATTTTTAACTCCGTTTAATGGTGGGCAGTATCATTTAAATAATTACATGGGTAGAGAGAGGTGACTAAGGACAATACGAGAATTGTTCAACCATAGGCACTCTTTACTAAGGAACATCATTGAGATGTCATTTAGGGTATTAAAGAATTTTTTTTTTTCATTTTGAGGCATATACCTCCATTTACAATTCGGAAGCAAGCACTTATTGTAATTAAATGTTGTACTCTTCATAACTACATTTGTAATCAATATCGAATGGATAAATTTTTTTTCTCTATATAGAGATCGTACCTAGGGGTGTGCAAAATACCTAGGAACTGCTCGGACCGCCTGGAACCGGACCGGAACTGCCCGGAACCGGCAATTCTTGAGGGAACCGATCCGATTTCCGATTCCATGGGCGGATTGTGACACCCCGAACCCTTCGCAGGTCGTCACCAGCGCCGGTGTTACATCTTTTACCATCTCTATCTCTTGGCTAAATTAAGCCTTGCCAGATTACAGGCATTTTTTTTTTTAAAGCGGTCCCATGCGCGACTCATAGCGGAAGCAAAATTCACATCATCATCTATCTCCCTTCTAACCCATGATACAAATACACACCAGCTAAACATCATGATTTTATAAATAACGTTGACGCTTTGCTTACATACATACATATAGCGAGATGGGGTTTCCTTCGGGTCGGTACAAAAAACCAGAAAGGTTAGGACTCTGCCATGTCCTACCTAAAATCTCAAAAAGAAACCTCGACCCCTAACATCATATGAACACAAACCCTCCCATCACCATCGTCAACTATCTACATCAAAAAGTGATCTAGCTCCTACTCCTTGCGCGCAGGTCTCACACCCAACCCCGTGCATCAGGTGGTGGCGGCGGCAGCATCCCTCGCATAACACCATCTCAACGGACGTGAACAGAAATGAACTCTTGTATGACAGGGCCCCCAGCCAGGCCGATATCATACATGACCAAGCATCGTACTCGGATAAACGTCAATCCGGGCACAGAGGGACAATCTATCTCCGTACACTCTACCTCAATATCAGATGGTATACCGTAAAATACCCCATGCGAAACAGCAGGTAGCGGCATAGTGCTAATCTGAAATGTTATCCCCAAAAGGGGTGAGTACAACCACTCAGCAGATAGGGAAATCCAATAACATTCCAATGCATCATACATATCATCACACGTTGCAAACATCACTTACCTTGTAACCATGCATATCATGCATCATCATTAGCCATGCATCACCATGCATATCACATCATCATTAGCCATGCATCACCATGCATATCACATCATATCATCATTAACCATGCATCACCATGCATATCACATCATATCATCATTAGCCATGCATCACCATGCATATCACATCATCATTAGCCATGCATCACCATGCATATCACATCATCATTAGCCATGCATCACCATGCATATCACATCATATCATCATTAGCCATGCATCACCATGCATATCACATCATATCATCATTAGCCATGCATCACCATGCATATCACATCATCATTAGCCATGCATCACCATGCATATCACATCATCATTAGCCATGCATCACCATGCATATCATATCATAGATCAATTTCCACTTTTACTTATCAATTGATCCCACATTATCTTTTCTCAAATCATCAAATTCACCATCATCACCATCCCTTCGGGCAGAAACCTCCGACAGGGATCCCAGTATCCCAGCCATCTCATGGCCACTGGGCTTCCGGCCCCCCACATTCCGGGCATCTCGCATCTCAACTAGCATCACGAGGCATTCCCTTCGGGCAGAAACCTCCGACAGGGCTTCCGGCCTTTACCCTTCTAGCCGGGGATCTCGCACCCCAATCCTGGCATCGCGAGTCACTCCTTTCGGCTTCCGGCCCCCCACATTCCGGGCATCCTGAAACTCCCAGGGAATCTCTGGAATTACGCCACCAGGCCACTAGATAACATCCTCCGCCACAACCACTTACTCACATACCACTTTCCACTTTTTATCATCCTTTTCATCTTATTATTTCATGGTATATGATTCACACACATGCATCATGATTCATAATCATCCATGCATCAATGCCATATAACAATGCATCATAATTCACGATCATTCATACATCAATGCCATATAACAATACATCATAATTCATGATCATACATGCATCGATGTCATATAACAATGCATCATAATTCATGATCATACATGCATCGATGTCATATAACAATGCATCATAATTCACGATCATTCATACATCAATGCCATATAACAATACATCATAATTCATGATCATACATGCATCAATGTCATATAACAATGCATCATAATTCCATAGGACTCGTGGCCAATAAAATAATCCACCTTTTATTTTATTATTATATTATTATATTATTATATTATATTATTATATTATTATATTATTATATTACCATATAATTTATTTTCATAAATAAAATATTATATTGAATATTTATGATTTTCCAAAAATCATAATCTTCAATCAATCATTAAACAAACAATTAGAATCAAATTTCACATAAAATCCATGGCTAATTTGCATTTTACATAATTTCCCAAATTTCCACAATATTCGGAAAATGGCAAGATTGCACAGTTTTCGTATTAATTCAATTAAAATACTCATATGACCTCCGAAAATTCCCAAATTTTACAGGGTGATAGCCAACACATTTTCGTTCATTTTTTATGTAGAACTCTAAGCCAAATTCTTTATAGATTAATTTATACAACTCCATGAAGCTTCTGGAACCTCTACCGTTTCGTCCAGAACGTACATCACCGAAAAACTTAGGTTTGACCCATCAAATTTCTTTCGTTTCTCCTGAAATTCGAGTATGTTATATATCAATGTGTCCTTTACAAGTTTCATGAAGAGATCTAGGTTAAATAACCAAAGTATGACCCTCTTTTAAGTCCTTGAAGTCTCGGGTGTCTCGGTTCACTTCAACAGAACCATCCGTCTCAAAGATCTAGCCGATTAACTAGGCTACACTTGTTCATTTCTTTTCAAATTTGAGTATGTTGTAGTTTAGGATGTTACCAAAAACTTCCATGAAGACAGCAAAGTGAGATCTCCAACAGAAATCAACATGCAACCAAGAAATCATCAAGAGGTCAGTAGGAAATTCGCAGATCTAAAGCCTCCGTAAAATAGAACTTTTGACCCCTCATATCACCATCGTTTTCCATGAAATTCGAGTATGTCATACCTCAAGATGTTAGCTTCAACTTTCATGAAGACACCGAAGCCAAAATCACACTCCAAATACACATGCAAGCTCGAATAAGAAAACTGTCTACCACAAACCGAACGGAAACAGCCACATAACATGAACACATTCCACCCTTACTTCGGTATTTCGCCCAAATCACCCCTAAAGTCTAACATGCAACCAACAAAAACAACATGCAAGAGAAGTTATGGACCCCCACTTGCCTTAAAGAAGAACACACAGCAACACACGGCGGCGTAGGACGGTCGGACGGCGGACGAACGGCGGCACCTCCCTCTCGGCTCCGCCTCCTTCCCTCTCGGTTTCTCTCTTTCTCTCAAACTCTCTCTCGCACACTCTCCCTCACTCTCTCCTTTCTCGGCCAAATGAGCTAGAGGAACCGGCCACTCTCTCTCCTAACCCCTTTTTATATCCCCTAAAGCCCATAATTTGCAATGATTGATCCACCTAATGACCAACCAATGCATGCTCTTCCTTTGGCCACTTGTAATCTTTATTTTTGAATTGATTTGGGCTAATGGGCTTGGGCTTAGGCCCAACCGGCCACTCCCCCTTGGGCTGGTCGACAGCCACCTATTGGGCCCAATGGGCCGACTAGCTTGGCCCACCAAGCTCTAGGCTAATGGGTCCAAGGCCCATTCGAATTTTAACCCTTTTCTCCTTTTTTTTTTTTTGAATTCTTTTCTATAAATATTTCTTGAATTCCAATTTCCATCTTGGCCAAAGTCTTGGAATATTTTTAATTATTGAAATTTAAATCATATGGCCAAGCATTAACTAATTAAATTTAAATTTCCACAAACACAAGCAAAATTCATCAAATACAAGGGTAAATTGGCTAAAGCATAAGCCATAAAATTCTACCACCTAATTAAAGACATTTAACACACCTTAAGGCTCGGCTTTGAATTTCCGGGATGCCACACGGATCCACCTGCCCGCCCGCCCGGATCGGACCAGCACTTTTTAATATTAAAAAAAAACTAAAAGAAAGAAACCCTAAGTTCGCGTCTCGTCTCTTCCTCTGCAGTTTCATCATCTTCGATTCTCTCTCTCTCTCTCTCTCTCTCTCTCTCTCTCTCTCTCTCTCTCTCTCTCTCTCTCTCTCTCTCTCCGTCTGTCTCTTCCTCAATCTCTTCTCTTCGTCTTTGATTCCTCCCCTTGCGTCGACGCCGCTGTCGCCGCTCCTCCTCCGCCATTGTCCACCCCCTCGAGTCGGTCGCCACAGCCGCTACTCCTCCACCTCTGCTGTCTGCCCCCTTGCTGTTGTCTACCTCCTAGCTCAGCTCAGTCTCTTCTTCTTTGATTCCACCTCGAGCGTCGACGCCACCGCCACTGCTCCTCCTCCGTCGCTGTTCGCCCCCTCATGCAGTTTGCCACTCGCCACAGCCGCTGCTCCTCTGCCTCTGCTGTCCACCCCTAGTCTCTTTGTCTTCAATTCCTCCTCGAGCGTCGCCGCCACCGCCGCTGCTCCTCCGCTGCCGCTGCTCCTCCTCCTCCGTTGTTCGCCCCTCGCGTTGGTTGCCACCCACCACAGCCGCTGCTCCTCTGCCACTGCTGTCCGTCCCCTCGTTTTCTCTCTTTCTTCGCTCCCGCCTCGAGGCTCTACTGCAGGTTCGCTTCTTCCTCTCGGTTGCTCGCTAATTCCTGTAGCGTTTCTCTCTTCTTGCTTGCTTGCTTGCTACCTCTGCTTCCTCTGTTGCTTTGCGCTTCTTTAGTTGAACTTGCGTCTCGCGTTTTCGCAATCCTCCCCTTTCCTCATGCATATTGATGGACAAAACCCTAGCCCTCTCAAAAAACTCTCTCCCCTAATCTCGTTAGGCACTTCTATGATTGCGCTAAATTTTTTGGCTTTTTTTTCCTTCTCTTTAGCGCTAAATAGTTTTGGCTTGATCGTTCAATGATTAGTGAGAGGAATATATGTGGTGAGACAATCTAAGTTGCTAACACCATTCCAGCTTTTAGACTGTTCATTATATATTAAGTTGTTGCTATTTGGAATTTGGTCATATTTTGCTCTTTAGTAATCGGTGTTTGCTGTCAGTAAGTTTTTTAGCTTGGATTCTTGTTATTGCAGATTAAATGAAGCAATGAAGGGAATGGGAAGTCTAGCGATACAATTGTATCCTTGACTAGATGGAAAAAGTCTTTATCGTTGCTGTAGTGTTTGTCCTGAACACATTTTTGTCCTGTGAACTTAGAAATTTATCGAAAAGCATCAGTTTACTTCTTACAAACGAGCAACGCCCATTCGTTGGAAAGTAAAAGCCACACAGTTTCATTTTTTTTTTCCCCAGTTGAATTAAAGGTTTGTGCTATCATTTGTGTTTTCCTTGACATTGCTTCAGAAAAATTTTGAGGAGGAATGTTGATGCTTTAGATTCTGCTGTCAACAAGCTTGTCCGACTTCCATGACATCGGACAAGCTGTCGATGCACTTTTGTTTCCCTACTTAAAGATCTCTTCTTATGAGAGTCCTAGTCTTGCCAACATGATACCTGAAGTGCTGGAGTGAGAGGAAAGATGATCACCTCACTTGTAAGATTCACTTTTGCCATTCTTTTGCATCTCTTGCCGTTAGTTGTATATTATCCTCCTGACTTTGGATCGGTCTAGTTATAATGTCCATTGGGCAATGTAAGTTTGATATTCTCATTTATGCTATGGAAAACTTGTTGCTAAATCATTCATCGAAGATGTTTAACTAGGGAGCTGAAACTTTTTGGCTTGCTTTGATGATGCTTACTATGCAATTGAGAATTGAGATCAATTATGTCATTTCTTTTGATGTTGGGTTTTCCTTAGCTTAAAATTTTCATCTCGTTGTTAGTGAGACTGGATCCATGCAACAAACGGGTGGATCTCGGTTCTAATTTTTTGGAACCGGTCCTTAGCGGGCGGTTCCCGGTTCTAGTCCGGGAACTGCCCGCCCAAACCATGTACACCCCTAATCGTACCCACTCATTTGGACCTAGACAAGTGAAGGTTACAAATGATCAATTGCATGAGGAAGCAATTGAGATAAACACACTTAGGAAAATATTACAAATAAAATGGTAAGGCATCACAATATGCCTAAGATTCCATGACTTTGTATTTTTTTACTTTTGTAAAGTAATTTATAAGTACTTGGCAACATTTCTATTGATCTCATTGAGGGCATCTAATTATGTATCATTATATTTCTTAGGTTATGCCACTCTTTAAGAATTAGCCAATGATGGCATTTTAAAAAAATAAAAAATAAAAAGCACGAGTTTATGATTCAAATTCCACTTTCCTTTCTCAAAAAATTTAGGGAAAATCTCAAATAATGACCCAAAGTAAGCTTATTTTCTCAAATAAGGACCCAAAGTGATCGTTGTCCCAAATAAGGATCTGAAGTGGCTAACAAGTCTCAAATAGGGACCTGAACCCACCGGTTGGTGAGCATGTGGCATTTCCAGTGGCCGGAGTATGGGCAATTTAGTCCACAAAAAATATTGATAGAATTTGACAAACCCTAAAAAAAAACAAAACCCTCCATACTCTTCTCACTCCTCCCTTCTCACTCTCAACCCCCCACCCCTCCTTCATGGCGTCACCGTCTTCGCGCCAGCTCCTGCCAGCCCTCCTCTGCTCTGCCGCCCTCCGCCGATCGCCGTCGTGGCCCACCTCCTCCTCCAACCCCAAATCCGCCCCCTTCTTCACCCCCTCCTTCGCCCCACTTCACCACCACTACCACCACCGCCCCTCCCCCCACGGCTACCTCCTCACCCGCGCTGCCCACTACTCCACCTCTGCCGCCACCCGCATCGCCCCTTCCTCCCCCCGCCGTCGCCACCAAGGGCGCCAGGAAGGGCAGGATCACCGATGAGTTCACCGACACCAGCGCGATTGAGCAAGTGTGCCAGGTGATCGGCGCTGTGGTCGACGTGCGGTTCAGCGAGGGCTTACCCACGATCTTGATGGCCCTGGAGGTGCTTGACAACTTGATCAGGCTTGTGCTAGAGGTGGCCCAGCACCTGGGCGAGAACATGGTCAGGACCATCGCCTTGGACAAGACCGAAGGGCTGGTGTGCAGTCAGCGCGTGCTCAACACTGGCTCCCTGAGTTCCAAAGGTACGTGCCCTCCTTTTCTCTCTATCTCTCTCTTAGTTGGGTCCATGGAAGTGGATTCGAATTGTGCCCAAGATGTGGGTACTCGAGATTGAGATGTTCTTTGTCTCATGGTTGGGTCCGTGGAAGTGGATTCGAATTGCGGCCGAGATGTGGATACTCAAGTTGGAGATGTTCTTTCTCTCATGGTTGGGTCCGTGAAAGTGGATTCGAATTATGCTCGAGATGTGGGTATTCGAGATGGAGATGTTCTCTGTCTCTTGGTTGGTGGATTCAAATTGTGCTCGAGATTGAGATGTTTGTGAAATACTCTATATTACTTTCTTACCTCTGTTTCCTTTTTTATTGAACTTGTTTCTGGGGAACTGAAAGTCATTCGGTTCTAGTGAACTTGAAGAAAAAGGTAATGCAAAAACTTCACATTCTCTCCTTTCTACGAGTCTGCTAGATATACCTTGAAGAACTTACGCAAATCTTATAGTTCATCTACCCTTTACTTGTAGGTAATGTAAGCACTTTAATTGTACTACCATTAACCCATCAAAAATAGGAATCAATTTATCCCTCTTTTTTGCTTTCAAATCTCTGCAAGGAATTGATGGTTCCATAGTTGAAAATGTGACGGAATCTGTTCATATTGCTATGTTGCAGGAGATGTATCTGCCATGGCTCCTGATGGTAGAGGCTTCTTGTGGACTAGACTGTGCTTTCAGATTCAGGGTTTTTATGTTGGTTATTTATAAATTTGTCCATCTTGTTGCTTTCTTGTCGAAGAGGACTTTGTGGAAGTACTTGAGTTCTTTGATGATGTCGTCAGTTGGGTAGTGAAAATCAAGGTCATAACCAAAGGTGAATGATTCTACCAAATTCATTTTTTTTGTTTGCCAATTATAGATGGTTCAAATCACCTCTTGCGTTCAAGCATGCTTAATGCTTTTTCTCTACTACTTCCTCTTTTTTGTTCACGCTTTCTTTATTCGATGTTTTTTTTTTTTTGACAAAGTTCTTTATTTCAATGTTAAAAAAATTTGTCTAGCAAGAACAAAGTTGAAGGACTTCTTGGCCACAATGCAGTCTTCCCATCACTTTCAATCAAAGATTGCTACAATCGGGTCCTAAACTTCACCACGATGTCGAGGAGTATGCAAAGCAATTTCCTACAATTGAGTTCGAGAAAATGGCAATGAAGTACAAGAACTGAGGGACAAATCATGGATTAGTGTGGTGCAAAATCAATTATGATGTAGAAGTGCTGCTGCAGATACAAATTTCAATGTCAAGAAAGTTTGTATCGTGGTCTCCCTATCTGAAACTAAAAAGGATACTGTAAAGATGGAAATTTGAAATTCTCTCTTTCCTTATTGCACCATGAGAACATGTTAAGTAAGAAACTCAAGTTGTACACCTGCATTTCCTTGGGCTTCAATGGACAGAGAAGTTTATTTCTGCTACGGTGATGAGTCTTATATAATAAGTTGATGAAGCATTAATATCAAAATATTCCCCGAAACAGCCCAGTCTAGTGACATAGTCTATATTCTACAATTAAATGATTATCATGCAAGGCTTTGATTTCATACATGATGCAAGGGATGTACGAAAAAAATGAAAAAGGTGCAAAATTATGCTGTCTAAAGCTTGGACGTGATGTCTAAATGGCCATTGACAGATCAAGTTCAGTGGGCAGAGAAACTGACGTCCATGGACTAATGAGCTTCGACTGGACTAATGAGCTTCGACTTATTCTCTAAGAGCATAATGGTATTTCTAACTTGGAAAAACATAGCTAGGGGTATTACTTCAATTTGAGTTTGGGAACCTAGTTTAGCCAAAGTTCAAGCAGCAAGGAAGTCGTGCTTCCAGCGCACTAAATGGAGTCAAATGATATCAATAAATTTCATAATTCTATCAAATAGATAGATATGCAGCAAAGGGTAAAAGCATCATAGATATTAGGAACATAAAACTTAGATACATCAACCATGAGACTACAAGATGTGTGGTCCTCCTTGAAGACCACGAAACACGACCTATATGATGGAAAAAATAAATATCCCACTAAAGAAATCTTCCTAACGAAGTAGACCTATTACATATTTATACTTTAAAATGCTCCCTAATAGACCAAAATAGACCCGTCCACATCAACTAACAAGAAGAGAAATTGTGTTGTTGGTCTTGCATTTCTCCAAAAAAAATTGCTTGTCTTCCACCGCTTTCAAGTTGAGATCCTTACATCCTCCTCTTTACCTACGATTGAATCAAAAAATAAATTGATTAGTCAAAAGAAGTAAGGTGCAAATAAGAACACTTCTAGGACAAAGTCAAGGGTAAATGGATACTTGCATCTTTGTCCTTCCTATAGATGTTGACGAGCTTGAGATGTTACCAAAAGTTGAAGCAAGAAATTCAACTATATCAGGTTGTGATTCTAATGGGGCTAAAGGGGTTGAAGATGCTACAAGGGCTGAAGATGTTGATGCTGCTGTTGTCGTTGCCACTGCCATCGATACTATTGATGGATTCTTGCAGTGATACCTATTATGGCCTATGCCGCCACATTTCCCACAAGTGATTGTAGTATTTTGTCTCTTCAACTTTGTTCCCTCGGGCTCTTGCACAACTTTCTTCTTTTTTGTCTTCAAATATTTATCAATTGTTTCATTCACTGATTTTGTTCTTTGTTTCTTCTTTCTACCAACTTGCTTGGGCACATCTGGTGGGAGTAATGGCTCTCTGGCAAGCCATGTGTCCATAGAATCTACAACATGCACAACATGGCTATAAGTTTGCATGAATGTTTCATTACTAAAACTTGTGTTAACCCATTTTTTAGGATCTTCTCTCATGTATATAAGAGCTGCCATAGCATGACAGCAAGGGATTCCACTGATGTCCCATCTTCTACAACTACAAGATCTATGTCTAATATTAACAAGTCTCTTGTCACCATATGGGCCATTCAATTCAAATTCATCCTCCCCATTCCAGCTAGGAATCCATGATGCTGAAAATTGTTTTTGAAGATCTACTATCTTTTGGATATTAGGACATATCACACCAATGTACTTAGCCATCCCATCTCTTTGTTTATGAATTCTTTCCATGAGCTGCACTCTTATAGCTTCAAGCATTGTGATGATAGGTTTGTCCCTTGCATCAATGATGCTTTTGTTGAAACTTTCACACCAATTATTCAAGGAAATATCACATTTTGAGCTTGTCCTAAAGTAGGACTTGCTCCATTGCACTGGAGGCCTTTGAGACAACCATTCATAAGCTTTCTTATTAATTGCCTTCAGCTCTTCCATTGCCAAGTCAAAATCACATACTCTAGTCGCAATGGCAGCCTTCCAAAGGAGCTTTTTAAGTTCTACCCCTCTGTGATGTAGCTTGAAGTTTTCATAAAGATGCCTTAAGCAAAATCTATGTTCCGCTTCAGGCATTAGATTTGCTAGTGCTTGCACCAATCCCTTCTGTTTGTCACATAAGAAAGTCCAGTACTTTGAATTTTCAGGGGCGGTAATCCCCAAGTCTTCTGCAATCAAACTAATAAACCAATGCCATGTCTTATATGTTTCTTGTCCGACAATTGCCCATGCAAAGGGATACATTTGTTTGTTGCCATCTATGCCCACCGCTGCTAGAAGTATACCCTTGTAGCCTGATGACAAATGGCAACCATCAAAACCCACAAAGCGTCTACATCCTTCTACAAAAGCCCCTCCGTAATGCATCCAAACAAATATAGACTGCCTTAAACTTGTATTGGTCTTGATATTGCTCGGTTTTGATTATACACGTGGATCCCGGGTTGGCATCAAGAAGTGCTTGACAATAGCTCCTAAGCATCCGAAATTGCTCTTCCTCATTCCCAGTAATCATACTCATTACTGTTGCCCTAGCTCTATAAACCATTGTCCTCGACAACTTTAAAACATTCTCAGACTCCATTGTTTTTTTCATTGAAGCACATGGCCATGTAGGATTGTTTCTCAACCTATCACAATACTTGTTTGCTACCCATTTAATGCTTATTTGAGGAACATGTAGAGCTCTATTACATGTATGTATGGAGTTAAAGGTTTTGACTTGTAAAGTATGCTCCCTTTGCACTTTGGAAGCATATATAAGCCAATCACAACCATCAGAACACACTGCCCTCAATTTATTAGGTGTTTTCTTAACAAGCCTCACCTTTCTCCCATTTTTTATGGCATGGGTTCCTAATGGCCTTTCTAAACTCCTCAGCATTACTAAAGCACATTCCTAACTTGAAGACAGGATTTTTCATATCAACCTCAGCATTAAACTCGGGATGTGTATACTCATTGTCGCCATTCATATTCAAGAAATCTACATTGTCAGCTAACACATCTACATACTGACTGATGTCTCCAACCTCCATATCCCTCTCCATTAAACCATCACTATTAGCACAACTTACATTTCTCATGTATAACTCGTCAAGATCAACAAAGGCGAACCCATCTTCTCTAGCAACGCCATCATACCCACCATCATATATTGAATAGTTTAGTTCTTCACATCCCTCAACTGGTGCACAATGAAGCAAAAATAAAGTCAATATATTACTTCTAACAAGTAATCTAACAAATTGCTGCTTTAGAAGTTACGCCTAGTGCACAAAAAATGTAGAAAACAAGACACCTCCAGTTCCTAATAAGTAGTGCGCACAAAAATTATTGGAAACAAGATGCCCTCATGCTCTGACTGTAAACTCATGTGCATGTAGACTCAAATTGATTTTGTCTCAACGTGTTTCCACCAAATTTCGTCCTCTAAATACTTTCTATCAGAGTACCCACATCAGAGTAATTATAGCTTTTTTTTTAAATGTCTATCTACTTTCCCTATGAGAATCTATATGGGCTTTTAAATTCCATAACAGGCCGTGAGTTCCAACCATCAACGACAAAATATAAACTAGAAAAAAACAAAAAAGAGAGTATAAAAAAATCGCAAAACGGGGACCGCCATCGCAACATGTAGGACCCCAACAGCAGTAATATCTAATTAGAAATCCATAGTGGACACAAGTCATATGCATTTTGTCGAACAAAAGAGACATTAACTCATAAATCCAACAAAACAAGCAAAAAGAACACCATAAAACAAAAGAATTCGTCCTACCATCACCATCCTCACTGCAATCTGTGTGATATTCCACCACATGCCCGGGCCTTATCGACATGTTGCTTCGACAAGTTACAACCACTTTGAACAAACGAAGGATCGATTGCACCAATTTGAACGAAACTGACCTCGGGAGTGTGAATCAAAGTGTATGGCAAACCTAGGAAAGGATAATGAAGAATCGAGACCCTTGTGTTACACACGAGTGTCTCAATAACAAAGAGGTGGCTTTACTTGAGATTTGTTTTCTTCGTTGGAAAGAAATGAAGACAGAAAACAAAAGAAGAAGATGTGAAGAAATGAAGGTAGGGATTTCGTTTTGTGTTTCAATTCGTATTCCATTAACAGAAAATTTTAGTGCTCCAAGCAAAAGAGGACAAAGAATGGAGAAGATGAAGATAAGAAGAAAGGAGAACGTGAAGAGGTTTTTTTTAGGTCAAAAGGCGTGAAGAGTTTGGGGGGTTTGTTTTTAGGGTTTGTCAAATTCTATCAATATTTTATGTGGACAAAATTGCCCATACTCCGGTCACCGGAAATATTACACGCTCGCCGGATGGTGGGGTTCAAGTCCTTATTTGAGACTTATTAACCACTTCGGATCCTTATTTGAGACAATAATCACTCTGGGTCCTTATTTGAGAAAATAGGCTCATTTTGGGTCCTTATTTGAGATTTTTCCAAAAATTTATATCATCAACTATAACTAACATTTTATAAATTAAATGAAAATATTGGGAATAATTTTTTTTTTTTGCAAATAGAAATATTTTTGGCCGTACTAAATATGTTTCCGTTATTTTTCTATTATGATAATGTAATTTTTGTGCAGTTAACAAATGTGCTCTTTTGCCCATAAACTATTGCCGAAAACAAAAATAGAAAAAGAAAATGAACATAAATTATTTCCAAAAACAGAAATGCTACCGTACATATCCTTAATGATCACCATATGTTGTTTTGTATCTCACTTTTTCTTTCCATTTATTGAAGTATTTGCATTGTCTCTCTTTTCATTGATTACACTTTCTCTTCTAGTCCCCTCTCTCTCTCTCTCTCTCTCTCTCTCTCTCTCTCTCTCTCTCTCTCTCTCTCATTCAAATTTGAACCCCGATCACCATTTGTTGCTACAATCTTTTGCCCCTCCATAATCCCTCCGCCTAAACATCTTCAATTTTCATTTTTTGATCATCAATTGAAGCTGTTATTTCTATTTCTTCCTCTCTTGCTGGCAGGCTCACTTGCTTGGACTCCTCAAGAGCTGCGCCAGTCATTAATGAAAGAAAGACTTACAACATAGATCTTGAATTGATTTGCAAAATGATCCTCCTATGTCAATAGGATCACAAAGCTTTCAATTTATTAGACTTGGTAAAAGCTTCTGGCTTCTTACACTTTTTTTTTTTTTGCCGAAGGAAATGATTTCATACTAGCCCTAAAAGGGGGCACCATTAGGTGGAAAGTCTAAACATAAAATGTGGAAGTTAGTTTCATGTTCGACTTGCGGGACAAAGGGGAGCGAGGGGGATGAGACGTGTTGGGAGAATTTTTATTAAAAAAAAAAGAGGGAGGGAGGGAGGGAGGGAGGGAGATGACACAAAACAGTAAGTACAATCAATAAAGAGAGAGCACAAATGCTTTAGTAAAGGATAAGAAAAAGAGAGACCCAAAATGACAGGTGGCTATGGGACCACGTGTCGCTCATTGAATGGGTCAGGAGGGGTTGGCCTGTGCAATATTTTCTCAGGGCAAGTGGATGCGAAAGAGGCCATCAAAGAGAGACCGGGAGAACAATTGTTATTGTGTAATCAAGTCATTTATTTGTTTTTTTTTTAATTTGTGCAATTTATCATCTAGATTTCATTTCGAGCAATCAATTACTTTGTTTTTACGTTATAATCTATTGGATTAAATTTGATTGTTCTTTTTCTTTTTTTGTCATTTCTCTAAATGACAGCTATATTAGCATCATTTGTCCCTTTTTTGTCACATTAGCAATGTAGCGTAACTGATTAATTAGACGTTGTAGTGAAATTGGTTAATCAAATTCAATTGTAGAAATAGAAAAATCTGAAGACTTAGATTGCACAACACAAAATTTAAAAAACTTTAAATTATAAACAAAAATCAAGTTAGAAAAGAATTATTCACTCCCATTTTTTGGATATTCATATTTTCCCGGTGAACCGGAGACCAATCGGATGCGAAGTCACTTCTGACCCGAAGCACTATTTTAATGGTTCCAACCCTCAACTAGCCACGCACACGCAGCAACCCAATTGTCATGGAGCAGCAGCCTCCGACCACCGCCGCCGCCGCCGCCACCGCCGCCGGCACGGCTCCCCCGCCGCCGCTGCCTCCGCCGACTTCGGCGGAGAGCCTACCCCCACCGCAGACGCAGCCGCAGCCGCAGCCGCAGCCTTCCTCCAATTCGCTCCCACCTCCGGCGGCCGCGGCGACTTCCTCTGCTTCCGCCGAATCAATTCCCGCGTCCCAAAACCCTAATCCAACCCCTAAACCCTCGATTCCACCGGCTCCGCCACTCCAACAGTCCGCACCGGCGCCGTCTTCACAGCCGCAAGCCTCTCAGCCTCTTCCGAGCCCTGCACAGCCCAAGCCTCCCGTTTTAACAAGGCCTTGGCAGCAGCCTCCGTCCAGCCTGACGCATTTCTCCTCCTCTTCTTCACCGGCAGCACCGGCAGCTGCAGGGCCTCCTCAGCGAGGAGGTATTGCCATCGGTGTGCCGGCGCACCACACGAGCCCTCCTCCGCAGGCGGCTCCGTTCTCGTCTCCGTTAGGGCAACATTTTGGTGGCTTGGGTCGAGGTTCGGTTAATTTGCCCGATTCAATCCCTAATGCCAGCGCTTCTCAGGTGTGTTTCTGAGTAATTTGCTGTTTTGCGTACTCCTTTGTTAATTAAAAAAAAAAAAAAAAAAGTGGCGAAGTTTTGGGGTGTTTGCCGTGAACTGAATCGTTGTTGTTGATTTTCGGGGATTTCACGCATGTTTGGAATAAACCAGGTGCGTCCGGCCACGCCCACGGGGATGGGATCAATCAGTTCGGGCTCCCAGATGAGGCCGGGCGGCATTCACCAGCAGAGACCACTGCAGTCATCTGTTAGACCTCCACCTTCCCCAGCTAATCAGCCCCCACCTTCTTCTCAAGTCTGTGCTCAGTGGTGACTCGGAATAACCTTGCCGCATCTTTGCTTTGCTTCATGTGTCGTTTGTTGATGCATTGACATGTATGGAGAGTTAGTTTCTTTGATTTGCTTATGAGGCGTGAAATCTGTGTATTGCTCTCTTCTTAGTTTGTCAGGAGTCAAGTTTAATAATACCAGAATTATATTTGAATTCAACCAGAGGTGGAGAGGAGCAGTCGTGGGTACTCGGGTCAGAGTTCGGTAACAGTAGTTTGCAGTTCTAGTGCAGTCATTTGATCTAGTGGTTATAGTTGGCACATCGTGATTTTGATTTGATGGTCGCAAACATTTGAATGCCCTGTGGTACCCTCTTTTTCTCATTGGAGTTGGTTTTGTAAAAACTTTTAAGTTGCTTGCCAAGAGCAATCCACCTTGTTTCAGGGCACCTGGCTTAGTCAGTGGGATAATGTCGTTGCCCCATGTTCATTAAGAACTTTTGGTTTGTTTTTTTTTTGGTCGAATTTCATTAAGAACTTAAGGTAGCAACATTTTTTCCTTACGGAATTTGCCTATGTTCTTAGATAGACAAATGCCCCACATGAATACAATACTCCCTAGTGTGGCTTGTGTTTACTAAAGCTTATGGGGGGGTGTCCGTATTTGGAGTAGGTGAACATACTTGTGAAGGGAATGATCTTTACATGAAAATGAAAGAATCTGGAGTAACTAATGAACAAAATATTGCAGAATTTAAAGCGGTTCTAGTCTACAGTCAGATGAATGAACCCTCAAAGCTCATATGAGTTGGTTTGACTGCCTTAACTATGATGGAATATTTTCGAGATGTTAATGAGCAAGACATATTGATGTACCTTTATTTATTGACAATATCTTTCATAATGCCCCACATGCATACAATACTCCCTAACACTACTTTAGTAACACCCAGTAGAGAGTCCCAAGTCCAGGCATCTATACCAAAACATTTAGCCAGTTTCCCTTTTTGTGTTTGCTGTGAAGCCAATAAAGATGGCAGGCTGTGGCCGCTCTTACTGAAGTGGACTAACCATTGTGTCCGCGTAATTGTCCTTTTTGCCTATTCTATGCCAATACTGACCATTGATGTGTATCTCTCCACTTAAGTTGTCACCAGCCAATAGATATTATCACTAAGTAGTTTTGAGTGTCAAATTGTAAATCGTCTGTTGTTCATATATCAATGTGCAATACAAGCCTATGTCTGTTAGCATTGATCTAGGCTTTCACCTGTAATGATAATGTATTAAACCTTGCTATGTTCTTACTGAGTTGAAAATGTTGATGTATTGCTTACATAATACCACCTGTTAGTTGAGTGATTCTTGTTTATCTACATTCTATTCTTAGTTCCATTGCCTGTTATATTATGCTAGCTTCCTTCCGCACACTTTATCATTTTATATTCTATCTAACCAATAGGCTCTGTCCAACTTTGGTTTGTTAACTTGAGCATAATTGGTTTCTACTACACTTCACGATGGTTATGTTTTCAAGTTTAGGTAGCATCTTCTTGAGTTCTTTAATTTATGTTTTTCTCTGTCCAGAGTGCACAGGGACATGGCCTATTGAGAGGCTCAGCAGTTGGCTCTCCAATTTCGCATTCATCAAGTACATCACAAGGCATGCAGTCACCCAATCAACCATGGTTGTCATCTCCTTCTCAAGGAAAACCTCCTTTACCATCCCCTTCTTATAGACCACAGATGAACCCCCAGTCCTTGCAGCAACGAACACTTATGTCTCAGCAACACCATCCACCCTTATCTACGGCTTCGCAGCAACAGTACACGATACCTGGCCCATCCCAACCTGCACAATCAAATCAGTTGCAGGAGCAACATGGCCAGCAATTTCCAACATCAAGGGCTCCCCAATCTTTGCCACATCAACAGATTTCAAGAATTCAAGGTTCAGGTGTACAAAAACCATCCTCTCTTGCAACAATGCAAGCACAACCTATCACTGCACCCATGAATGGGAAAATAGCTGGTTCGGGAAGTGACGAATCTTGCAACAGGATTCTTAGTAAAAGAAGCATCCATGAACTAGTAAACCAGGTAAAGTTCATTTCTTTTATTATGTAATCCTTGATCCACCTTTAGTATTACTTAGGACCTTTGAAAGTGCTTGCAAACCATTTTGAGTCTGATGTATGAACTAGAAATTCTGTAGAGCTGTAGGAACCTGAAGGTGACTAAGAAGATAATGTAGAAAATAATGCATTGGTACCTGGGCTTTAACTTTAAAGTGGACGTGATTCTACAATGTTAGAACTTTTTGCTGCATTATAATTCCTCTTGAACCTCCTGTATGGTATGCTGTATTAGGAAGATATACTGTTCCTCAGACGCCATTAATTCTTGCCTTCTCTTGGAATATATTTTAGTACCTCATGGTATCTTAAACTATTTCCTCTTTTGAATTTGATTTTAAAGTTTCGGTTATGCTTTCGTTAAGTATTAACAGTTGTTCAATTTTAAAGATTGATCCATCAGAGAAGTTGGATCCTGAAGTGGAGGATATTCTTGTGGACATTACAGAAGAATTTGTTGAGTCTGTAAGTAATTTAATCCCTCATGTCTTCTTCTTACTCGCCTGTTTCAAGCCATTATTTGTCAATCTGTCATAGGCTTGTTGTTTGTGAGAGAACAATTATCTGTGCTGCAAGGACATCTATTTAGTGAAAAGCATACATGAGATGAGGGGACAATGTAAGGAATAATTAGATTTTCTCATTCTAGACACAGTCTATCAGATGGCACATGGATGACTCCATGTCTCTGGGGCCTTTAATTATCTGGTATTTATCCGATTGTGGGCCTGCTGATGGAAACCTAAATAATATTTTTGGACCAGTTATTTGAAGTTTGGAGCAGATTTTTTTGTCTTCCATGTCCTCTCTCGCAGAAGCCAGTTCTGAGATGTTATTCTTCACATTCATTTATCCACATGATATTGTTTTTTTTTCTTTTTTTTTTTTCTGATTTTCTACATTGGCATGATAAATATTTAGCATGGATAAGGATGCCCAAGTGGTAATTACTCTTCTTTAGATTTTCCATGCCTCTATTTTTATTGTAGTTATAATAGATGTGCATCTCTTCTTTTGAGCAGATCACTGCCTTTGGCTGCTCTTTAGCCAAGCATCGCAAATCTACCTCATTGGAAGCTAAAGACATACTACTACATCTTGGTCTGTTTGGATGGGAAAGTTTCTGCAAGTTACTTTTGAGAATTTTCAATTGTAACTGGATAATTTTCTAATTTTTCTATTCCTTCCTACAGAAAGGAATTGGAATATAGCACTCCCTGGTTTCAGCGCAGATGAGGTCAAGAGCTACCGGAAACCAGTAATGCTCTTATCATATAGTTTACCATGTTTATGAGCAGCATGAAATGATCAGCATTCATTTTTTTGGTGCCATGCGTATGGGAAACTTTGGTCTGATATTTTCCTGATTGTCTATCTATTTTGCTGATTTTCAGGTGACAAATGATATACATAAGGAGCGGCTTGCAGTGGTAAGTTTTGGTACTGAGATTTCATTCCTTCAATATCGTAATCCTGTATACTTGTTATAAATTGATAGTATGTAAAGCTGTTACTATGAAACTGTTGATTCTTAGTTTGATCAACTTATGGAAAAATTTCAGGCCTGTTCAATCTGTTGACTAAATCTTCATTTGGCAAAATTGTTTGCCTAGACATAATGTGTTGAACCTGCATATATGAAGTTGGCGACGTGTGATGTGCACAATCTTTTGAATCTGACATTTCCTATTCATATCATGATATGAGGACAAAAATACTAGCTTTTTCATCTTTAGTTGGGCTAATTTCAAAAAAAAAAAAAAAAAGCACCAACTTTGTGTCAAATGACAACTCCGTACTGAACTTGTGTTTTACTCATAAAAAATCATCAACTTTCATTTAAATCTCAAATCTGGCCTTGTTGACTTGGAATCATTAATTGTCCAACATGTGGCTATATCACCTTAGCAATTAATCCACATCACTTGCTAGCTGGATTTAAAGCACCATTCATTGTCTTCTTCTATGAGCCACAACTTGAAGAATAACGGTGAATCTGTTCAGTCTCCTTCACATCACCGGCACGTCGAAAAGATTTCCAAATTGAATCTTTCCTGCCAGCCTTTGGTCGTGTCATTGTAATTTGAAGTTGTGGACCACCACCTGTCAAGAGATGCATAATTGAAATCCGCTGAGCTCACAACCAGAATCCTTTTTCTGAAACAAGTCCCAGTCCTCCCCATGAAACTTCGAAGCCTACGTGGAATGGACGTTAATCAATTGATCTCATTTAATATATTGGGCTTTAGTGATGGACACTAATAAATTGATTTTGCTGGCAAGTACAGTGGAGATTCTAAATTTGTGCCCTGTAACGGGTGCTAGATTTAGGACTTGAGTAAAAGTCAGTGATTTTTATTGAGACAAAAAAAAGTTCGGGCTAGAATTGTCTTTTAAGGTAAAGTTGGTGCTTTTATTTGGAATTTGCCCTCTTTAATTACTCATAGTACAAGATACTCATGGTTGTCTCACGTTTGGGGAACAAAAAAGGAGGAAAATACCTCAAATTTTGGAACGAGATCTGTCTTGTGAGAACTTTTGGGAAAGCTAACATGTTCCATTCTATTGTATTAAAGGTTATTTCATATGTCCCCATATGGTTAATGCTGACAATTTACAATTAAAAATGCCATATTCGACATACATTGGTTCTTTTTTTTTCTTTTTTTTTGGGTAATTGTTGAAAGAATATTTTGCAATTAGTACCCTTAAAAAAGCTTTTTCGATTGGATAGTATTTTGTATTCTGGTTTGTAATTCTATGACTTATTCAGATACTTGGCCAAGCTGTCTGGGTTGAATAATGGAAATTTACAAGCACATAGTTAGGACCTTTATGCTTAAGTCTCAAACATTGTTTTGAATATTATCGAATTAAGCACTTTCTCCTAGATATTTGTAATTACATGTCCCTCTTATCCACGTCAGTTATCTGATTGCCATTCATAGTCACTAAAATAATAGCTCTTTCTACGTGAATTATCCCATTTAATCATTTGCTATACATTTTGTTGAATTCCTCTCCCTTTGTAAATGCATGCTTGCAGATAAAGAGGTCAGCTGCAGTAAGTGAAGTGGTTAATGCAAGGAATGCTCCAGGGCAAGTGGCTAGTAGTGCCAAGGGCACTCTGGGGAAGGCAGCTGCTAACGTTTTGGGTTCCCCAAACTTGAAGAGCTAAAAGTACTCGAAGCTTGATGAGGTGTTTACCAGCAATGCTGGTAGCCTGATGTTCAGACATCTATTTGGTTGATTAGGTATGTCCGGCATTAAATAGATGAGTACATCTTTTTTTCTATTTTTCTTTTTTTCTTTTTTGTACTTATGCTGATAGGTCTGGGCAAATACGTGAAAGTGCTAGATTAAACTGTCACATCATTTTACTGCCGCACACATGCAAAGCTGTTTGTGATGCCATGATGCAAAGGAACATTTTGGTACATTTTGGTTGTCTTGCTGATGTGAAGGGCTATGCTTGGGTGTTTCTGGGGTGTTCTAGGAATTCTAAGGGAATGAAGAGGGTGGAGTGGGTGGGGGAAGATGTCCTGGATTATTTGGTATTAGCTATTGTGCCCTCCAGGGTGGAATGCAGTATGATTCTCTGTACAACAAATGGGCTAGTGTGCATCTGATGTTAGTGTAATTTGGCCTATGAATGGCTGGATCCAAGGACAATATTTGTCTCCCCAGTTCGTCTGGGTGTCTTTGGAACGGCAGATGGCATTGGAACGGCAGCTTTTGAGATTAGGATGTTAAATATAATCCCGTCAGCTTTGCTCATTAAATGCTGTAGTTTTCTATATGTTTATTCTCTTGTTCTAGGGTTAAGTGTCATATCTACTATGATTGCTCTTCCTTTCAAATGCATAGTTTCTTTCTTCCTTTTTTTTTTTCCTTTCTGCTTCAGCATATGGTGGCGAACTAATCATCGCTTGCTAATCGATTTGTGATAGGTCAGAAAAAAGGTGATCAAATTCAAAATGAGGTTGAACAAGAAGGTTGCATCTCGATGGGAGCTCTCTCTCCATTTAGAAGCCATGTAGCAAAGGAACCCCCGAGAAGGCTGGTCTTACCTCTGAGTGATTCGAGCTGCTTGTGGACCACAGAGGAGGCATGACAAAGACACTTGACCTCCTAGCTGAATGTAGTTTTCGACATGATACTCTCCTGCAAAGACTTGAGCAGTCCCATAATTCAAATTGGGGCTAGAAAGCTATTTTTAACAGAGGGAAGAGAGGCCAAGGAAGGTTTGAGCTTAATTTTGTCATCTGTAATTAGTTCTTGAGCGCTTCAGATTGAGAGGAAGGAAAACAACAGACAGGAAGGTTATGTGTAACAACGATTCGTTTGGTCTTTCATTAATGATTACAGCGGACTACCAATTATATACACGTGCATTATTTTGTTTCATATTTTTATTTTTTGTCTCTATCTCGGTGATGGTAGAAGGGAAAAAACTATTCTGGAGTTGGGTCTATTGTTGTAGGTTTATTTGGCTTCGCATGTGAATCTACATGATTAATGATTGCGATGGATTAGGTTCATGTAAGTCTTGTCGAATGGTGGAGAGAGCTATGATTGAAATTTCCCGTGGCCTGTTAAAGCTGACCGATAGCATGCACAAAAGAGATCTCTCTCTTCACTATGCAAGCTCACTTGAAATTAGATTTCGTTGCCAATGACTATGCTAGAGGAGTAGGCGGTAATCGTCTTATTTTTGCAGATAAGCGGCTCAGATTTGCTGAAAACGTCCACCTGTCCTAAGTAGATTTCACTTGGGGCCAGAGTTGGAGAATAACTTCCAAAATTGAAGATTAAAGTGTACTCTATGGCTCTAATCTTTTACAATAGACAAAAGCAGCGGTTGCATGCTCGACATCGAGTTAATTTATAAAAAGTGGTTGTAGGAATAAGCTTCTCAACGGGTTGAACTTGAACTTGCACCCGACATTGCGGACTTTAATATCAATGCTGATGTATCAATGCGGGTCGTTCAAGAAAAATTGAGGAGAATGGTGGCAAGTCGTATACCTTTCTGATGTGGCAATGTGGCCAAGAGATGTCATCATCCACGGAAATTCTGTGACCTTTTCCTCAGTTTTCCTCCTTCTCCTTTTTTCTTAGGACAGATGGAGACACCTTTAGTTTTTGCAGTGAAATGATTAGAATTCCGACTTTTACATATGATAAAGTGAATTACGCATTTGAAAGCTTTCCATCAATCATGTGATTTGTTACTATTAGTAATCTCAAAATAGACAACATCGTAAACTAGTATCACTTATCTATGGCCATATATGCTATAGTATTTTTGTCGCCATAACAAACATTGTATGCTCTAACCAAAAAGACCATCTTGCTATTTGAAAATTAACCTCGTACCATTACTTGGGTTTTTGGCTCGAGTCACAGAAGTAATAATCAAGCCTACTTGCCCCTTTTTGCTTAGTCAAATTAAGGTTCAACGACTCAAAAAATACACAGACCAAGTCGAAGGGTTCAGAAGTGTTACCATCCACTAAAGTCTGAGGGGAATTGATGAAGTCAACCATTGACAAGATGAGTTTTGCTGTTCCAAGAATCACAGGTGCGACATCCATTTTCATTTTGGTATTGACATGATCATTTGACTGATTACTGCATATTTTCTTTTCTTGATGGTTTGCGCAAGGTATACATCATTTTCGAGCAACTACCGTCAAGTTGAATAATACAAAAGAGGCTTCATGCATTCAAAGAGGAATGAATCTTACCTGATCCCAGAATTATTTATCATGCGTGCTCAAGTTTGTATGACCCCGTCCACGCGCGAGTATCTCTCGGGCACCAAAATCACTATGACATTCCTTCATTAGATTGAGTAACATTTTTTTTAGTAGATTCACTATGACATTTTTTTACCAATTTCACCGTGACTGTCAGACCATCGTTCAAGTGAGAACTTACTGCGTGAATGTGGAATCTCACACAGGTCGTGTACTAAAGTCTTGGATTCGGTTTAGGGTACTTTTGTTTTGCGCAAAATAAATTATTTGGAAAATATTTTCCTAAAAATGACCACTTATATCGCTTGAAATAATTAGTCAATAAAAAAAATATTTTTATCATGTCTAAACATTTTCGTGAAAATTGAAAAAAAAATTATTATTTTTGTAAAAGATACAACTTAACTTTTTTTATAAAATATTTTTTAAATTAATTATTTTTCGCAAAACAAATACTTAGTGTATGCATTAGATTCTTACCATATGCTTGCGTGCTATGCTATCTGTAATAAGGGCTGTCACTCAAATTTAATTACTGAAAGGTGCGACACTTTCAGATTGGATGTTTAGCAAGCCAATCATTCATAGGCGGGTCACACTTGTTTTATAAATTTATCAATAAATCTTGCCATATGATTTAGTAAAAAGATAAACTTTAGATGAATAGGCCGTGTAACTTTTTCCTACACGACCTACATTTCTCACCAATGAGATGAGTAATTCTCTATACTCACTCAAGTCCACGCGTATCATTTAAGATTGCCCAGAAGATACAGTGTGGTCCTCGAATTTATTCTTATTGGGAGACAGTGAAATACGCACATGTCTATCACATCTTTTTCTTAATCTTTAAAAAAAGAAAATCCGTCATATTTTAATCAAACATTTATCCACTTAGAAAATTTCTTTAGAGACTATTATTTGTGCAAATAATTTATCTGACGATGGTTGCTTATTTGGTTTTTCCACTGATAGAGACCAAAATAAAAGTCGCGATGCTAAGATTACCTACTACGCTGAAAGAACCGTTCCAACTCCCTCTCCAACAACACCAAAAAGAAAAGAACATCGTACCTTATTTATAGTAAAGATAAATGAGCAGAACTAGAACCATACTTTTAAGAAACCTCAAATCCTCTCTTCAAGGGCACAGCTTTAACAATTAAGCTGATACCAAACAAACTCAATCCTTCTGCTGCAGCATTTCCATTCAAAATAGCCATGGCCGAGAGGAAATGCAGCTGTTGTTTGGCTCTACTCGTTGCGTTAGCGCTCCTCTTGGGTTACTCCCAGACGAGCAAAAGTGAGTTCGTTGTCGGCGAGGAGACTCTTGCCAACGCAAACATAATCAATGGCGACATGCCGTGCGACGAAATCTACGTGGTTCGGGAAGGTGAAACGCTGCAAACCATCAGCGCGAAATGCGAGGATCCTTTCATTCTGGAGAACAATCCGCATATATACGACCCCGATGATGTCTATCCCGGGCTAGTCATCACGATCACGCCTTTTAGAGAGAGGTCGAGCTTGAAGTGATGCAGGAAGAGGAAAATGGAAGTTTGCTGTAAGTAGTCATTGTCTACTTCACTGTCCATGACGCCCCAAGTGCTATACCCAAAACATATTTTTGCTGTATTTTTTTTTTTTCCTTCGAAGAAAGATGTAGACAAAAAAAGAAAAAATACTGTATAGCTATTCAGATAAATGACGCGATTGATTTGCTCTAGAAAATGTCTTCGTTCAATCTGCTGTCATGAAATACAGTCTTCAGCGTCCAATGCCTGCAGATTTCATTAGTTCATGTCTGAACAGTTTCTGAAGCACAAGAAGTTGCCTCGATCTGATCTGTGGCGCTTGAAATCGCTTTTGCTCCACATGAACTGAAGCGTTTCGTTTTTTTTTTTTTTTTGGTCAGTGAAGCGTTTCGTTTAGCTCCGTTGTTTTTTGGTGCCATTGATGACACGAGCCCGTGCATCACATGTAAATACGAATGTTAAGGTATGTCTTAATCTTCAGTCCACTGAGCAAACCTCAGCCCAAATCGAGTTGCGGAGAACGTCCGGCCCAGGTTGCGGGACGCTCGATTGAGGCGTTATTAGAAGTCCGAATAGGAATGGGTCGTCAACTTGCACGAGCGAAATTCAATTAGGATGCAAAGCAAAGAAAGAACCCCAAAAAACCTGATGATTGAAATTAACAAAGGGAGGGCTCCACGTTGACATATAATTGTTTTAGCTTCTTCGTTTTTAGAGGTGTGCTTGTTTGACCCTCGCCTCTTCCGAGCCTCGCCACCATCCATCCACATTTGCTCCCTGCAAAGACCAGCATATTGCGCCTTCCTTTTTGACCTCCCTCTCTCTTGTTGTTGCTACATCCGATAAGAACAAACCGGCCGCAGCGATGAGCTAAAGATCTAAGGCTTAAGCCGAGCACGGCTCAATCAGCACTATCTAAGCACTTAGATCGAAGGACCTTGGGGTTGGCTTAACCTAGGTTCGAGATTAGCGACGGTCATTGGTCAAAAAAGGGCAACCGTTGATAATGTCCCGATTCAATGAGCACATAGAATGATCTTCAGGACAAAGAGGATATGAATAAGGCGTAGCATGTCACAACAAGACCTTTCTTCCCATGCTTAGAGAGGAGGGGTCATCTTTGTTA
Organism: Eucalyptus camaldulensis; assembly: GCA_019915185.1. Taxonomy (NCBI): domain Eukaryota; kingdom Viridiplantae; phylum Streptophyta; class Magnoliopsida; order Myrtales; family Myrtaceae; genus Eucalyptus; species Eucalyptus camaldulensis. Next base: position 22,612,624 of record JAHSVA010000005.1, read on the forward strand.
TGAGAGAAAAAAAAATCACAAATATCATAATTTTTTTGGTGGCATAATTTTTTAATTGATTATTTGAGAGTGATAACATTGAAAAAAGAAATTATTCATTTGAGTTCCTCTTATGTGATTATATAATGATTTGTTATATGGAATTTTTTTTTTAATAGATTTAAGTCAGACGTGATTTTTTAAAAGAAAATTGAAGTCCATAGTATCGAGATGGCAACTGGGAGTTCAAACCATATTGGAGACAGTGGAGAAGAATAAGAAGATATAGAAGCACTAGATTCAAATTCTTCTTCCGCAGCACCACGCGAAGCCGGTTGTGAAAAAGATCGATTTGCATTAGAAAATCCATCACCACGAGACGATGAGAAGCGCAACAACGCCGATTCTGTTGTTTCTCGACTGGGAATGGAAGACAATGCTGAGTCTCAGATTCGCCAGAAACTTGGATTTGTTCATGCCAATGACAACGATGTAGGTCCCCTAGTCGTTTGTGGTAGTGAGGACTTCGAAGCCCCTATAATCAAACGGGAGTGGTTCGAGCGGAGAATCCAACAAAGGGCCAACGATGTCATTTCCACACTCTTTTGCTGACTTCATTTCCCTGACGAGCCACATCGGCCGGTATATATTGAAGTAATGTCATGGTATCTATCAAAAATGGAAATTATTGATGCTACTCAAGCAGGTGGTTTTTTTTTTTTTTTCAGGAGTTATGAAATTCAAGTGATCAATTGAAAAAATTATAATACCTAAATGAATGCTGCTTAAAAGTTATGACACTTGTAATGTCATTTCCCTTCATAAAAATGAGCTTATTTTTAAGCCATTAATGTTAGGTATTTTCTAAAAATCGAAATTGCCAACAGCACTTAAATGAAACTCTTTTCAAAATTTTCACATTCAGTGATTAATTAAAAAGTTATAATACCGAAGTGAATGTCGCTTGAAAGTTATGACACTTATGGGTTATTTTCTCATTACAAAAATGAGCTTATTTTTAAGCCATTGACATTAGGAGAACACGCATTTGTTTGGCCACCAAGAAGGAAGACGAGTTCAAACTTCAAGGCTTTGACGCTCATGATGTATTGACTTTGACCGCACAGCGATGAATTATTCTTATGTTCAATTCGACAGTGGTGGGTGACGTCTTTGGTCACTCTAATATGGTGACGGAAATATCAAAAACCGTTCTCAGTTTTTACCACTATACCATAATATAGTCTCATTACAAAAAAGACCATATTGCCCACCTTTAGAATTTCTGGGTCTCCAAGTCTCCCACGAACCTCTCGCCTCCATCACCTAAAAACTCTCATGTCTTTTATCTAGGGATGTGCAACAAAACCAATCAAATCAAGAACTCCATGGATGGAACTAGACTGGACGCCTTTCCAGTTCCCAATTTCATAAAATCGGAACCGGTGGTTTTTGGTCTAGTTTCGACTTTCAAGATTAGAATAGATCAATCAGGCTAGACTGATTTATATATATTTTAATTTTTTTTAATATCTTAAAGTGTAAACCTAATTTACAAACGTTGTGCCCCATGTGGCCTATCTTCGTTGAAGCACACGCTCGACCCCTACAAATTGTTTGAAGCTTGAGGGGGACTCATGCATGGCTTGAGTACTCGAGCATGGGTGTTTAAGGCTCTTCCTAAATGCCCATAATGCTTCATTGCCTTTGGATGATACTTCATTTTGTTGAGAAAACTCCATCTAATGAAGTTAACAAATCTTTCTAGTTCTAATGTTTATATTAAAACAGGCGTTGGAACCAACATATATCATTTTGGACAACTTTCAAGGATTTTATACAAAGTCTATTCTATTCCAGAAACACATTTACAAAGTGAATTTCCAACTTTGATGGGTTCAAAACGTAACAAGGCCAAATCAGAGTAAGTCCAGAACAAGATTTTTCAAGAATACGACACAGGACCAAAATGAGACAAATTTAGAATATAATCAATAACGGCTAATGATCCAGTTAAAGATTTCACTTCCAAAAATATATATTTGATTAAGCCAACCACTAATTGATGAAATCAATTCTGGAGACAAGTTCCAAATAAAGAAGTTATACTTATGTAAACCAAGATACTGGTTATATAAATGACCATAATTAACTAGAATTTCCTCCTTTGTCTTCAACGGCCACAACCTCTTTGAATCATTCTGTCCAATGAGCATATTAGAATAAAATCCTCTAATGATTGGCTAAACGACTAGTGCAAAAGTATTTAAGGAGATTAATTGGTCAAGAAGATAGAGATGTGAACCTGAAATTCCAAAGTGTGAAGCTAATCTCAATATTACTTGTTTTCTTCTGTGAACTTTATAAGTTGTGCTCGAAAGAGATAAACACCAAAAAGAGTGACTTAGTGAATTAGTGCAATCTACCATTGAGTGTTTACACTCATCATTGTAATATCTTGTTGATCCTATAGTGGAATCCAACCAATAAGTTGTCAGTGTGGAAGAGTAGATATAGATTTGATCTAAGCTAAATTATTATAAATTTTGTATGCAATTTTATCTTCCTTTGACTCTTCTTACTTAAGTCTATTACACACTTACAAGTTATTTAAGAAGTTTATTTCATCACATAATAGATTATGATCTTTATTCAAACTTTGATCTTGATTTGTTCTATTTTGTGTTTATTTGTCAAGATTTTATTTGATCACCTATTCACCCCCCAGGGTGTTCGTACTAGCGTTATTATACTTAAAGGTTGTGTGATGATCTTGTATTATGTCCATGATGATGTTGTTTCTCTAAGTTCTATTTCCACAATTTATGTTTTTTTTTTTTTTGGTGAAAGGTAAGAATATTTCCATAGTTTATGTTTGAAGGTTTCGTAAATGAAGAATGGTTGATGAAATGGAATTTGCAGTTCAGATGAAGCTTATGAGAAACTAAGGTAATAGGTCATTAATTGGAAAATAATCATAGTTATTAATTGTAAAAAAGAAGTTCTTTACAGTGATGGGCCGAGGAGGAAGATACAAAAAAATTCATAGTTATTAATTGTAAAGAAGCTAAAGTTTAATCTAGTGATTGAAAACAAATTACGATTAGTCAAATGCAATTGGCATGTCTTGAGTAAAATACATTCGCCATGAAAAAAACTTGCCTGTGATGCTTATAGACTTGGAACCTTGCACTTACTACAAAGTTCATTGGACACATCAAATTATGATTAATAAAACTCAAAATGCATAGTCGTTTTTCTTCAATTTAGTCCTTAAACTTTTCAAATTGGTCTCAATTTTAGTTTGGAGCTATCCATGATATTATCCCTTTATTTCTCATTGACACATTTGATTTTCAGTATTTGAGATTTCAATTCCATTTACTAGAGATCTCATTATATACCTTTCAGAAAATTTTGTTCAAGTCATACAAGTACAAGCATTTAAACAATTTAAGTTCATAACATTCAACTATGTTAAATTCACATAATAACTTTTCTCAATGTTTTTCTTACTGAAAAATAAATAATGTTGACATTTGAGGGGAGAGCAAAATATATATCATAAACAATGGGAGGAAAACTAAGGCAGTCAGAAACTTCAAACGCACATTTGGAAAGAGCAGACCCAGCTTTTTTTTTTTTTTTTGGCCATAAGAGCGGACCCAAAACGCACATGTTCCTGCCCTGCCATTCAATCCATTACAAAGAAGAAGCAAAAAATAGTGATGTTGGTAACACCCTCGTTACGGAAAGTTGAACTCATCATGGAGGGCACGTGGGCCGGCATGTGCCCATGCCCACTTTCCCCTAACTTTAACACTAAACAATGCACAGTTCACACGCAACGAAACCCTAAATTACAAAACTGCGCGCTCGAAACTTCTGCCTGAGCAAGACCAGGATTTCTCGGTCCAAACAGAGCAGCTTGTCTACGTAAGACGAGGCCAAAGGCATGCTGATTTTAGAGGTTGAAGACTTTAGGGCACAAACGTGAATTTGAATCCGTCTCCCTGTGCTCACGAATCAAGCTTTCGAGACCCCTCATTCACACTGCATCAGTCTCCCTCGCGTCCTTTACTCTATGATTATATTATTACGCAAGACTTGTTTGACGTGCCGGACGAGCAATGACAACCCCAGAAGACAAATGAAGCTTCTTTGCTTCCGTCCTTAATATTTGCACGTAATCAAGTTGAGTGATTTTCCGATTATCGACCGGTCTAAAACAAAAGGAAAAAAAAAAAGAAAGGGAACTGGCTTTTTAATTATTGAGATTGATGCGTACTGCTAAATTGAATTGAAATTAACTTTTTACCAATTCAAAGCCATTTTTTTTTTTTACATAAAGAGAGAAACCGCTAAACATTATTTAACAAATTATGCAGTCATGTAATTTTGCGCAATATGATATCTACCGATATTTGTATAGATAATTATAGTTTGAAATATTGACCGACTATCCAAATCTAGTGATACACGAGAGTTGCGTAACAAATTTATTAGACAAGCTGTGTATTTAGAGTAACTCATATTTTAATTATCTAGAAATTGACCAACTTTCATCTTTTTTGCTATTGGTCTTTTAATATTTGTTGTCCTTGGTCCCCTCAAAAATTATGATCCAATTCCTATTACAATAACGATAGAAATGATGACAAGTAACGTGACGCGACGACAAATAACGAGACGATATTTTTTGACCAATTCCTTTTTGTATATTATTAGTAGATTAAACAGGGATTGAGTTAGACTCACCGCTTGCAACGATTCACATAAATTAAGTCCATTGAATTATTTTTCTCAAACTCATTTTTATAGGACACGCAATGGCTCGTAGTCTCCTTTCGGCCTTCGACCGAACCACTATATAAGGAATAGTGCATGTAATTGATATACCTGTCTCATTCTCAAACTCAATCAACCTCTCCTACCATCAAATCATCCTCCATTTTGCCTTCGTTCTCTTTGACCCTCTCTCTCCCCTATGGCCACTCAAAAACTGCTCCTCTCCTGCCTTCTCTTCTCTCTTCTCGCAGGTTCATTTCTCCCCTCAAATCTCTCCTTATTCCTTCACAGAACTCCTCCTCTTCTTCTGTTGGGTCCGGTCATTGACGATGATAGCTTTTCTTCCCCTGGCTTTCTGCAGGGCATAAGGCGGTTCTCGGCTCATCTCACCACCACCACCACCACCACCGCCACCACCATCACCACCGCCACTCCTCTCAAAGTCACGAGGAACCCACCTACGCTTTCAACGCGACGAAGCTGTTCGTGTTCGGAGACTCGTACGCCGACACAGGGAACAACAACAAATCGGAGGCGAGCTCGTGGAGGGTGCCTTACGGCATCACTTTCCCCGGAAAACCGGCCGGGCGCTTCTCCGACGGCCGCGTCTTCACCGATTTCGTCGGTCGGTACACTCACTGTACAACCTTCCCTTGCTCTCTCAGTTTCGGCCTGGGGTATCAACTTCATAGTGCATGATTGCTGTTCAGCATCAATTTCACATTCTTTAAGAAAAACAAATCAGAAAAGCAACTTCGTGTCCATCCCAAGGTCTTTATCAAATGCACTTTACATTACATCTTTAGCTTTCTCTTCCTGGGAGCAGGTAATGCATTTGCTGTAGCTCCATGTAAATATAATAATTTATCTATGGTGGGGTTCATGCCCTTCCGGGTTCGTGCTGCTTTTCCTGAAGAAACCAATGATTACTTTTCTGCTTTTTTTTTTTTTCTCATTCGTTGCATTATTGAGGTTGCCTTTTCTTTTCTTTTTTTTTTTTAATTTTTTTTCTTTGCCCCTCTGCTCTCTATGTTGTCAGATCAGCTTCCCGTCTTTCCTTTTCTTACATCCTCACATGCTTTTCCTGATCTGAGAGTCGTACAGATTTCGTTTCCTCGTTGGCAGTACGCGCAAAAAAATATATTTGGCCCTAATTTTAATTATTACTAGCAAAAAAGAAAAAAAGATAGAGAATGTTTATTTAAGTATGTAAAGAAGGGAATAATGGTTGACTATTCGACCTATTCTTAAAAAATATATCTGTAAATAATTCTGGAATTGGAAAAAATCCAATTTAACAAGTGCAAAAAAGTAACTATTTTGTTCACTTTGATGTTACAAATTTACCTGTAGTTTTCAATAACAAAATATAATGTCTTCGTAATACTTTGAATAAAGTTTGAGTTTTGAAGTTATTGTCTGAGTTTGTTTTACATATGACATAGATATGCTAAAGAATTAGGGCACTCATTTTTCACCTCCGTCACCTATTCAAACTACCTTTTTTCTAAGTTCAATTTGTCAATCTAGTGTAATTTAGGCCATCCACTTTCAAGTCTAGTAAGTCTATGAAAAATAAACTTTTATCCCAACTCCAAAATGTTGCTTTAAACAAAAATTAAAAGCCAAAAACATAAAATACTATGATTTTATCATTCAACTAAACCTTTGGAGCTACTAATTTAAAATGATTTATGGAAAGTCCATTTTTTATGGAGACATCTAATTTTACTAACATAAATAAACCCTTCCGGTAAAGATTTGTTTATGTTTATTGAATTTCTGTATCGGTCGATTATGATCTCAATGTGTATGAAAACACTTAATTAACAAAAATGGAGTCGGCCATTATTATTCCTAAAGGTACTATTTCATTTTGCAGCTAGATTTTTTGGGCTTAAGTCGCCCATACCTTACCAGTGGTGGACGAGAGTGAACTCAACGCGTCTCAAATACGGGATGAATTTCGCTTACGGCGGAACAGGGGTGTTCAAAACCTTGAGCTCCGACCCAAACATGACAGTCCAGATCGACTACTTCCAGCGCCTGATCGGAGACTCTGTCTACACAGCCGCCGACGTCCACTCCTCCGTTGCCCTCCTCACCAACTCCGGCAACGACTACTCCGCTTACACAGCCAGGAATGGCTCCTTCCAGGTACTTAATTGGCAGACTACATCATGGTTCCGCTCTCGAAAATATTCCCTTACAATACATCCTCAAAATATCTAATGAAAAGCTTCCGATCTTGTGAATGATTGAATAATTGATACTTGATATCACCGTTTGGGCAAATCTGAAATTGTCCATGACATGGTGAGAGTGGGACTTCAAGCAATTAATTTTTTCCCCTCTTTTGGGTCGATTTCAAAATATTTGTTTTTTTTTAGAGAAATTAGACTAATTTGACATCACCAGGGACAAGACCTAACAAGCTCTTGGGCCCAAAGAGATTTAAAGGGGTCACGTCATTTGGAGAGCCCGTGACTCTCACAACACACCAAATGCCCTCTTCATATGCGTGCAGACACTGCTAAATGACCAAATCCTTTGTACTTGGTTTGCCCGTGAGTGACTGCTACTTGAGCCTATGTGAGCAATGTCCTTTTCGCCTGAAATCTATTCATCACAGCCGTTCGATCAAATAGGTCCATTTTGTTACATGATTAACATTGAAATAACCATGCCTAAATAAGAAATTCCGGTCATTTGGACCCGTTAATGAATAGCACCTGTTGTTGAGAGCTCGTAATGCCTCTTTAGGAAAAGTATGTTTTTGTGGTTAAGATGGTACTGGCGCAATTCCACTCCTGTCGAAGATAGGCTATTTACATCAGGACCGGACAATCTAATTCATATGATGCCATTCTGTTCTTGTATGAGATGCGGAATGTAACAATTTGATGACACTGACAGGACATGCCGGCCTTCATCACCAAGGTGGTGAGTCAACTCACCGTGAACTTGAAGCGCGTCTACACACTGGGCGCGAGGAAGATTGCCGTCACGGCTCTTCAACCCTTGGGGTGCCTTCCTAATTACAGCTACGCAACGTCCTTTCAAAAGTGCAACGATACCGTCAACTCACTCGTCGGCTACCACAACCAGCTTCTGAAACAAGCCGTGGACAAGCTGAACAACGAAACTAACCCTTCCACTTTCATCATCGTCGATCTGTACGCTGCTTTCACTTCGGTCTTTGAGAACACTGGTGCGTAAATTTTATATGCTTGATCGTCCGATGTGTTCATTTGCTCTAGCATATGGTTCTTAATTTGATCCTCTCCTCTCAATTATCTGTGTCCAACATTTAGATTTTGTAACTCTCATTTTGTCTTTACAGAGAATTCAACATTTGAGAATCCATTGAAGCCATGTTGCGTGGGGATGAGCAGTGAGTACAACTGCGGGAGCGAGGATGCGAACGGGACGAAGAAGTACACAGTGTGTGAGGATCCCACTGCTTTCTTCTTCTGGGACATGGTTCATCCCACGCAGGCTGGTTGGAGGGCTGTGTATTCGACTCTTGGACCAAATCTCGATCAACTTTAGGAGTTTCTGGAGTGCTCGTCTCTTAGCTTTTCTCTTGTAATTTTTGCTGTTACTTCTCCATTCAATTGTAATTTTTTTTTTCCTTCATTTTTGGGATCGAATAAATTGTGTAATTGGGTCGATGTGATAGGAATGAAGTTTTCAACTATCCACTCTTATTTGAGCAAAATGCAGCCCTTCTTTATCTTGATGTGGCAATACAAAGTTTGGGTCGAGTTACAATTTGCACTCCTAAATTCGTGGCAAATTGCCTTAAGTGGGTTCAGTTTTTACAATTTTCCGCTCAGTATTTTGAAATTCTTGTGAAATCCTCAATGTTATCCTTCCAGTCTATTGTTATCCAGCTATCCCGAAAGATAGAGGAAACGTAGGTGATTTGTGGTCGACACGAGCAAGATGAAAAGGCCTGGGATCAAATTCTAGTGATGATGGTGTAGATCTTTTTGTTGCGATCACATTTCCCCTAAATATGTCCTGTGTAATTTGGCGAAATTGTGACCGTGCATAGGATTATGTCCGGTGAATAATGACCGAAAGTATGGTATTGAAGAGCTCATTATCCTTGGTCTGAGGTTTGAAATATGTTCATTGTCATTAAGGTCTAGAAGTTCTGGTATTGCTGTGTAAATTTGAGTTCTCATTGTGATAGGAGGAAGACGAGGCGAGGAATGACATGAGAATAACAAAGACATGCAAAACAAAGAATAAAAGGGATTTAAAAAAAAAAAATAGTTCAGCAAAGATATTAGAAAATAGGTTTGGTTTAGACTTGATGTAGCATGATTTGATAAAGTGGGCTTGGGCGAGGTTTCATTCTAAGTTGGGCTTGTGAGGTTTCAAAGCCTAGCCTGGGTTCTTGTGAAGTCCGGGTCTGACCTTACACACGGACCGGGCCCAATGGCCCAATCCGAATCCCCTCTTGTCAGAATTAAAAAAATCGAATAATAATAATAATAATAATAATAATAATAATAATAATAATCAAAACCCCGAAAATAAAAATAAAAATAAAAATAAATTTGGAAATTGGTCAAATAATAGGCTTTGATTAGAATTTTTTTTTTTTTTTTTGGGAGGGGGTAGGGTCAGAAGATAACTTTGCATTACTAACAATAAAATGGATAACATGAAGTTCCAAGATCAAGACATAAAATTAAACATAGTGAAAAGGGGGCCGAGGGGGGGGGGGGGTGATTTTCTTTCCAGCTTGGTGGTGGAGAATCCGTCTGGTGGGTTTTGGCAATTTAGTCTGCTATCTGATTTGCAACTCTTGACTCATAATTCAAAGAGATTCCATGTAGTTGGGCCATTAACCGTCTGTAGTCCTCAATAATCTGCCAGGGAGGGAGGGGGGAATTTTCTTTCCAGCTCGGTGGTAGAGAATCCATCTAGTGGGCTTCGGCAATCTAGTCTACTATTTGATTTGCAACTCTCGGCTCATAATTCAAAGAGATTAGCTGAGCCATATTAACCGTCTGGAGTCTTCAATAATGGACCGGGCAACCCAAAGTCCTTCCATCCGACTCGTGACACACTCAACAACGAGTGAATTATCAGAGACGACTTCCACGTGCAGAGGATGAATAGAGTTCAGTTTAGTTCGTGCTATTATACTTTCCTTCATCCAAGATAAGGCTTTTCGGACTGCTAGGGCTTCCGTAATTAGTATTGAAGAAGCTCGGATCTGTTGACGGATGGATCTGTTTGGCAAATCCGTCAACGAAGATCCCTCATTTGTCTCTACATATTTCGGCCACCGATCACTCCATTGTCGAACTGCACTGAGAGCTGTCAACGTTGAGCTTGAGGGTGTTTGGCACTGACGAGCTCCATTGCGTTTGTCCCGACTTGGGTCTCGTCTCTCCTTTCGTCTCTTTTGGGGTTCCATTTCACAAAAAAGATGGACCATGGTTATAGCTTCTTCGATGATGGATCTCAAGTTTGGCCTCCTCCCCTGAAAAACCAAAGTATTCCTTGCCTTCCAAATCTCCAAATCTGCCATAAGACCCCATGAACAAAGCTCTCGACTTTGGGCTCGTGTTCGGGGTGAGATGTTCGCAAACCCATTTATCAATTCTAATGATTGTTGTAGGAGAAGCTTGTACTTCCAACTTGGGGTCTAACCAGATTTTTTTTGTCCAGTCGCATATTGTGAAGAGATGTTCACAATAAGAATCGAACTTTTGAGAAGATTTATGGTTTCTAGATTGTATTCCATAGCATTTTGGGGGCTCAGTAGGATGTTGATAGTTGTTTCTCTGTTTCGGTACTTTCTCGAGCATGTATTAAATTGTAGCCGCTCTTGACATGATAGATCCCTGCATTGTTTGCTATCTACACTAGTTTATTAGGTCTAGGGTTCACACTCAGGGGAGTTGTTGTGATTTCTTTGACAATTCTTTCCTAAAAAATAACGTTGAGTTTCAAGTATACCATTGACCTGAGTTTTTCGTGTGGGCGATTGTACAGAGATATTATAGATCTGTTAAGTATGCCATTTATTGTCTTTCTATTGTTCAATCTAAACATAATTTTGAAAAATAAAAAGTGTTTTGATGATAATTAAGTCTGTCCTTTTGATTTTTTTTTTTTAGAACAAGCCACCACAAAATTCGAATTATGCATACTATGATACATGTACTCTAAACTAATTCTTGTGACATGAAAAACCATCAAACCAGTATATATGTGATACATTACGATCCATCAAGTTTTTATCAGATGATTTTCAGCCAAAACAAAATCATTTTTGTTTCAATTAAACCCAATATGCGCTCTGTCAACGCTATGTACTTTCCAATGTCCATATAGGCAGATTTTTAACTGTGCTAATTGAAAGAATCTTGACAAAGAGTAAATATATCACGTTGGTATAAATTTAGGAATTTTGATGTCAGATGAAAAGTTTATGGTAAATGGGTCATAATGTAAATAGTTTAGGTTTTTTTTAGTAGTTTTTGCCCAATTTTTGACAAATATAAAACATATAGAAAATCGATTTCTAAATTCTTGAGATTGGTGGATGTTGCTTTTTTTTTTTTTGCTAAATTAAATTAAATAGGGTCACATGCTTACAAGAATCTTTTTCATGTAACTATACCAATTCAAACCCATTTGTTTCATAATATCTCCTACGACTTCAAGGGATGAACCAATCTATTACATAACTAAAATAAATAAGCATGATCCAAATGGGCAATTTCCACTCTAGAATTGGAAACCTCTCATTAAGAATCAATTTTGAAAAATTGAAATTAGGAATCGCTCATTAATTCCATGAAACCATCTAGGAGTTCCTAAAGTGTCAGTCTGGTCTAGTTCTTGAGTGAGTCTAAGAAGCCAGTTCCATGTAAGTGCATTGTTCAATGTGGTTCAACGCAAAACTAAACTATCTCTAGCTAATTTAATTTGGAAAATAAAAGAAAGCATGAGTAATTATATCCCATGCCGATAATACAAAAGAAAGTTTACACAAGAAACTTCATACATCGTGGATTTTTTTAGATAATGAGTGGTTATAATCCTCAAATCAAAGGTAGTTAAAGTCGCATGTGTAAAATTTCATGTTTACACTGACGAGATATATTCTCTTATTTAAAGTTGGGTTGGACCAATAATATCACCTCCTTTAATTTAATGGACCAAACTTAAATTGATTGAGATGCCTCCCTCCTTGTCAAAGAAACGACCGCCAACGTGTTCTTGGCCCTGTTCTTGGATAGGTGGTTGTCCACCTTCCCTAGGGGTGAGCGGGTCCAGGATGGGTAGGGTCTAGACTTGGACCCTGTTCCCTACCCTGTTTTTATTGGACCATGTTCCTGGCCCACCCTGTTTTTCCGGTCTGGGAATAGGGTTGACCCTATTTATATTAGCCAGTATTACAGGTAGGGTGGCATAAAAAGAGTTTTTCTTCAGCCTTTTCCTTTTCCTCCTCAATTATCAAATTCTCAGGGTGTCTCTCAATGGATCATCATCCTCATAATCCAAAATCAAGAACTAAGATACTTCTAACCAATACAAACTTACAAGGGGAATTGTCCCAAGTTATGCAGAAGGCTCAAAATGAAATATTTGCAGATGGAAAGATGAAAACTTTCTTATATCTTAGGCAAAGAAACTATTTCTTTCCAATGCATCACGAAAAAAAAAAAAATCAAATCTTTGCAGTGTAAAAGAACAACGGTGAACAATGCCACTATAAAAGGGCAGAACACAGACAATACCATTATAAAAAGAGCAGAACACAAAAAGGGCAGGACACAACAGCCTACCCTGAGAAGCAACACTTGACAATCTTGAGACTTTATATAAAATTCAATCTCATGCCAACTTCAAGACCCAGAAAAAGAGACTCCAAAAGCATAACCATCTCTATAATTCTATAATTATTAATCAAGTATACTGAGCAATTGAAAACAAAGATCCCAACCTTTAGTGCTTCGCTTAAAATTGCACAAAAGGCACTTGGCAAACTTGACCGAACTTAGCATAAGCATCGTCCCACAGAAGTCACAAAACAAGAAATCACAATCTCGGGAACGCGCCATGAGTTAGCCTGCAAAGGACAACTCAAAATCAGATTTTTTTCCCCTCCTCTGTTTCCCTTACAAAGGGCCGAAAGCACACAAATTCATACGAGGTTGTCGCCTACAAAGAACCATTCTAGAAAAAATCGAAATGTCTACAAGCTACTCTACTTCTTAGAACCCAACCCATTCGATAGCTTCAAAGGGAAGACAAGACTCACCCCAGCGTTGACGTTGAATCAGCGAGCCAAGCATGGGAGCCGGAGCAGATCTATCGGGCGTCGAGTAGAGGAGGACCTAACAACAGGGAGGTGGTGGTGCAGGGGGCTCGGACAGACGGGCTGAGGATGGAATCGCGGCAGGAACGACGGCTTTTGGCGTCTGGTCGTAGCGGCGGTGGCACCCAGAGGTGGTGAGCGAACCAGCAGACATCGGCAACGGGGCTCGGGTTGAGCAGCGGCAGCTTCGCGAAGGGGGGGGGGGGGCGGCGGTAGATTGGCAGCAGGGGAGCTCGGAAAACAGCGCGCGGTAAGATCTGCAGGTCAAGGGCGTCGGAGAGGCAACAACAGCAGGTGGAATGGTGAGATCAAACAGAGGCAGCGTCCGCGCTTGGGTGCAAGCTTGGCGGGGGTCAACAGCTTCGCGATTTCGAGAGGGGAACGGCGGCGATGGTGCGAGTGCAAGGGGTGCGACGAGAGCGGTAGAACCGGCGTCGGCTTCGCGATTTCGGGAGAGGAGCTCAGGAAGTCTCTAGTTCTCTGCGTCTGCGGGTAATGATAGAAAGTAAGAATAAAATTAGGGTTTTGGGATGGCGTAAAAACTGGTTCTCCAACTGGTTCCCAAACCGGTCCGGTCGATCCGATTCCCGGGTGGATAATCCCTCGGAACCAGTTCCCGGACCGATTTAAACAGGGTTTGAGTTTTTGGAACCCATTCCTGGAACCAGTTCCCGACCCTGTTTTCCGGGTGGGCCAGATCGGGAACCGGGTAAACCCGGTCCGGTTGCACACCCCTAACCATCCCCATATATGTCCTGAAGAGCTCGTCCATCAACACAAAATGCCTCGACCGAAGAGACACTCCAACATTGACTCCACCACCATCCGCACCATCTTCGCCACTCTCTCCGCCAAACGCGAGTAGGACTAATGAGCAGGTGGACGGTTCCATACCTAGAAGAAAAAAGCATTATTATGAGTTGAAATTTTTTTCAAATATATGTACCGATCCGGTCCTAATGAGCAGGTGAACGGTTTTATACCTAGAAGGAACCGGACCAGTTCACGTGAGAACTACTTGTTTCAAGACAGTCTAAGCCATTTCCGGTTTTTTTGCGCACTTCTATTATTTATATAGAGGTTTAAATATTGACCGACTATCCAAATAAATGGCGAGAGATATGGGTTGTACAATAAATTTATTACATAGTTTACGAATTGAAAATAACTCATATCTTATTCACCCAAAGTAACCAAACGTGCATATTTTTGTCATTAGCTAGAACTTACTTTTTGTTTGTTAGTCAACACTATATTTTTTGTAGCTCTTGTAACTAATAATTATTTAATGAGCAGTTATCTCTTTAATTAATGAGAAAGGAAAAAACAAAAGGAAGAAAAGAAAATGATAATTCTGCTGAAGTGTTCACGTTTATTAATTTTCAGTAGAATAAGTGTGTAAGTTTCCTTTTTGGCAGTGCACATTGACACAAGTTGGACAGCAAGGAACGGCATGTCAAACGATTATAGCATTACTAGTCGTGATCCAGTTCTTTCACTTTTTGACAAATTTTAAATGCAAAAATGAAGGCCTATTTCCCATAAAAAGCATCAGCTTTACTTTGAGTGACAACTCTGGCCTGAATTTTTTTTTGTCTCATAAAAGATTATCAACTTTCACTTAAATCCTAAATCTGATCCGTTGACTAGGAATTGTTAATTGTCCAACGTAATTATTCTTTGAGCTGCAGCTTTAGGTGATTGAAAAAAGGCAATAAATCCTTTGTTAACTTTTATTCGATTCCCACGACGCTTCACACCACCAGAAAGTTAAAAAAATATCCAGATTGAATCTCTTTGGCCAAGCTTCATCATTTCATCGTAATTTTAAAGTTGTGGACCACCTCCTATTGAGAAACATCATGGATGAGATTTGTCAAGGTCACATACAAAATCTTTTTTTCTGAAACAAGCCCAAGGCCTCCCTTGAAACTTTGAAATCTATGTTAAATTGACATTAATCAACTAATATAATTTAATATATAGGCTCTACTAATGGACATTAATAAATTGATTTTGTTAGAAAGTATAGCATGGGAGATTCTAAGACTGTGCCCTGCCAAAGTGCTTATAACAATCTACAAAATCTCAAGCTTTGGTTAATGGGGCCAGATATGAGAATCAAATAAAAGTTAGTAATTTTTATTGAAACAAAAAAAAAAAAAAATTGGGCCAGAATTGTCACTCAAGTTAAAATTGGTATTCTTTTTTGGAGTTAGCTCCAAAAGTGAATTGAGTTTTTAATTCTTGAGATTGATGGATGCTACTAAATCAAATTAAATAGGCTCATTAGCTTGTAAAAATCTTGAAAGTAATTTTATCATTCCAAACCCGTTTGTTTCACTATATCCCCTATAATCTCAAGAGAGGAACCACTCAACCTCATTTTAATGAAAATTTATATGATGCGTAATCGGTGTAATCCAATTGTTATGCAATCCAACATCTATAACCATTTATATTAGTAGTTATAGTTGTTTTTTTTTTTTGGGTCGAAACTACCGATTAATATTATGATATAAGTAGTACATCCTACTAGACCAGCGTCGCTTAGTACAATGTCATAGAAAGGAGGAGGAGGGAAAACTATCCAGTGTCTGACTGGGTCGTGAAACCTGTGGGCTTTGGCGGCCCAATCAGCGGCGAGATTGGCTTCTCGACCTACACACTGGAGGGAGACATTAGGGCAACACGAGAATAGATCTTGAAGAACCGCAAAGAGGTGCCGCTCCTTCCATGGTTGCAGCTGTTGGTTCCGAAGAATTTCCACCAGAAATAAGCAGTCTGATTCAAACTGTACGCGATGAAGATGAAGGCCCTGCTTGATCAAGTGTTGGAGAGCTAGAATAAGAGCATAGATTTCCGCTTGAAACATCGATTGGGCTAGAACGCTGCTCGTGAACATGTCGGTGAGTACTCCATTAAAATTCTTGTAAATACAAGCCACCGCAACTTTCTGATCTCCTGGTAAAAATGATCCATCAATATTGCATTTGATAGTACCCTTTACAGGTGGTTTCCATTGACGATCAGTACTAACACTCGATTTTTGAAACTGAGGTTGCGAGGGCTGAAGAGACTGGAATATGCGGCGTTGGGCTAGGGCATTCTCCACGACTCGAATGGGATCCGAGGATTGTTGTCTGAAGATTGTGTTGTTGCATTGATGCCATATCTCCCACAGCAGATAGGCAAGCACTTCAAAACTTGGGGGAGTTCGAGACTGAGTGGCTCTAAAGCCAACCCACTCATCCAGGCGACGTACAGAGGTAAGTGAGATAGGGATCCTGATCTTGGCATGGTTCCATATATTATGTGTCCAATTGCAATAGAAAAAGAGATGTTTAATGGTCTCTGGAACATTTTGATTACATAGGGTGCAGTATGGGCTTGGGGAAATGTGTCTGTGGTATAGGTTGGCTTTGGTCGCAAGGGCGTTTTTACATGCCAACCACATGAATACACGAATTTTAGGGGCCGTCTGCATATGCCATATCTTTTTTCCACAATTGAACAGGGTTTTGGTATGAAGATGAAGCAGTAGTGGTAGGGTGTTGTTGGACTGAAGACAAGTATTGGTAACAGCTTTTAACTCAAAAAAACACCTGAGGAAGTAGTGAGAGTGCTAGTATGAACAAAATAAAGGAGTTAGGGAAGAGAATAAGAACACAAGATTTATAGTGGTTCGGCTTAATCCAAGCCTACGTCCACTCTCCCACGATAACAGCCTTCTTGGTTGGATTCCACTATGCAATCAACAAGAGATTACAACTTCGAGTGCAAACACTTAGTAGTAGATCACACTATCTCACTAAATCACTCTTTCGGTATTTTTCTCACGATTACAAACGTTTAAGCTCTCAAGAGACAAGTATATGATCGAAAGTCGCTCAGACTTTGGAATTATAAATTCTACGCTCCGTCTCTTACTTGCTATCGGTCCATGATCTCCTTAAATACTCCTCCACTTCCAAACTACCCATTGGACAGTATCCCGGAGAATCGTCTTCCAATATACCCATTGGATAGCTCTGTATCTAGAAGATTCGGTAGCCGTTGAGTGACAAAGGTAAAATCCCAAATTGATTCCGATCGCCCATACAAACGAAATCTTGGTTTCCATAAGTAAAGCTTCTTCGTATAGAAAGATCTTGTCTTCAACATTCAATTGTCAATCAAATAGATTGAGTCAATCAAATCAATCTTGATGTGGAATCCAAACCAGATTACTAGCCGTTATATGATTGAGCTTGAGTTACGTTCTGTCGAATTCTGGATGTAAAGTCTGAGTCTGTAGACTTTACAATATGAGTCTGTAGACTTTACAATCTGGGTCTGAACATATCTACTTCTGAACAGATTTAGCTTTAAGGTCTGTACCCAGTTTAGCTTCAGCATAGAGTCTGTCTTCTGGTTCAGTTTCAGCATAGAGTCTGTCTTCTGATTCATCATTTACGTTCAGTCTGGAATTAGTTAGAGTGAGCAGACTTCTAATGTAGAACAGACTTTGACACTAAAGTCTGACAGTCTTCAGACTTTAACAATATCCTTTACATGTTCTATAATCTGCATGGTCTATTACTTAACCATTAAACATGTTAGTAGCCTTTGATTTATTTTGTCATCTTCAAAACATCATAAGGGATTTCCCTAACAAGTAGCAGTCTAGACTAATTGATCCGAACAAAGAGAAGAGTTTATAGGGGTATTGAAAATCACTTCACTAACATGGGCACTAAACAGATTAGAAATAAGATCCTTCTTCCATGTAGCAGTAGATGAGTTTAATATTTCAGCAACTGTAATGGGTTCCCATTCCTCTGCTTGACCTCCTATTTTACCAATTGTCAGCCAAGTGTCTTCTCTAATGTTAATTTTGGATCCATCCCTCACTAACCACCGAAGCTTAGGGAGAATTGCATCTCGGCCTTTTAATATGCTCAGCCACCCCCAGGAAGGTCTGTAGCCTAGGGTTGCATTTTGAAAAGAAGACTGTCTAAAATATAGGCCCATGAAAAGCTGACTCCATATCGCATTAGGTTGCTGGAAAAGATGCCAAGCTTGCTTCCCAAGCATCGCTAGATTGAAATTTATGAGATCTCGGAAACCCATACCCCCCGCTGTTTTGGAGTTCTTTTATTTTGACCATGCTGTCCAATGAATACCTGATTCAATATTGTTCTTGCTCCACCAGAAAGCTGATATCTTCTTTTCTATTAATTTGCAGAGCGACAGGGGAAGCTGGAAGATGGACATGGCATACTGAGGTAATGCCTGAATTACTGCTTTCAATAAAATCTCCTTACCCCCTTTAGATAAAAGTTTTTCCTTCCAACCGGCTAATTTTGCGTTAATTTTGGCCAGGATCCAGGAGAACATCTCACGTTTTGAACGTCCCCAGTCTGAAGGGATGCCCAGATACTTGCCATATCTGCTAACCACAGGTATGCGTAGTTCTCTTGCTAAAGTATTTTGTAGAGTCATAAGACAGTTCTTGCTTAAAAAAAGCCCAGATTTGTTCCTATTGATAAGCTATCATGTTGCTTGGCAATACTAATTGAGTATATTAGCAAGATTTTGGCATTCAAGAATTGTGGCTTTGAGGAAAAATATTGAGTCATCAGCAAACATTAAATGAGATAGCTTAGGACAGGTTTGATTAAATTGGATCCCTTGTAAGTGACCCATACTCACTGCTTGTTTTTATAACTATAGACAAAGCATTAGCAAGCAAAATGAATATGTAAGGGGATAGGGGGTCACCTTGCCGGATTCCTCTAGTAGGTTTAAAATATGGGAGTTGTTCTCTATTGAATCAAATACTGAAAGAAGCCGTAGTAATACAAGCCATGACCATCGTAACCCATCTATTTGTAAAACCCAACTGCTGTAAATAAGCTGCTAGAAAGTCCCATTCAACCTTGTCATAGGCCTTTTGCATGTCAGTTTTCAGAATAAGATTGAATCTTTTTGTTCTGGATCTAACCTTAAACTGGTGGAGTACTTCCTGAACAACCATGATATTATCTTGAATCTGTCTACCGCTTACAAATGCTGCCTGTTCTGGATTAATCAATCTAGGTAAGCAAGACTTAAGTCTATTAGCCATGACTTTAGAGATAATCTTGTATGCAAAGTTGCAAAGGCTAATGGGACGATACTGGTTTATGCTTTCTGGGTGATTTACTTTAGGAACCAGGGTTAGAATCATTTTATTTAAGTTTGGATGCATGAAACCTGATTGAAAGAAATCTTGCACTGTTTTGACAATGGTCATTTTGATGATATTCCAGTGATATCGATAGAAAAGACCGTTGAGACCATCTGGACCAAGAGCCTTGGAAGCACCCAACTGAAAGGTAGCTTGGTATACCTCCTCCTTTGTGACCTGACTTAGTAAGTGATCATTCATTTGCAGAGTAACTATTGTTGGACATTGCACTAGGAATGGGTTAAAGTCTCGGGTTCCCACTAATTGATATAGTTGAGAAAAAAAGCCCATAGTCATGTCTTTGAGTTGTTGTGGTTCCCTTATCCAGTTCTGGTCTTCATCTTTTAGCATACAAATGCGATTTCTTTGTCTTTGTTGCACTGTACAGGCATGGAAGAATCTTGAGTTTTTGTCACC
The DNA here is from genome assembly GCA_019915185.1 of Eucalyptus camaldulensis. Lineage (NCBI taxonomy): Eukaryota > Viridiplantae > Streptophyta > Magnoliopsida > Myrtales > Myrtaceae > Eucalyptus > Eucalyptus camaldulensis. The sequence continues at coordinate 22,632,375 of JAHSVA010000005.1, forward strand.
CCATGTTAACTAGTTTAGACAGGAGCACAACGCCTAGAACTACTCCTCTTGGTTCCACAACTAGTGAATTTCAGTTCTAATTGAAATGGCTAATTCTTTATCTCCCACCTGATAAGATTTTCTGTTGGTGATGGTCTAAAGATGTTGCTGTAATTAAAGAATGCATTGCTTGGCATTACTAAACCGAGACCTGCTCCATCTATCTAGTTTGAGAGAGATTGCCTGCAATTTTGAAGTTAAGGAGGTAGGACTACTCTCCCATGCTGATTTAATTACCTCTTTACATTCAGAATGATGGCTCCAGAAAGCTTCATAATGGAAGGTCTTGTGTGGCTTGACAGATTGATAATGAGTATGCAGCATAATTGGGCAGTGATCTGATCCAATCGAGGGAAGAGCAAACACTTCTGCAGAGGGATATAATAAGCTCTAATCCAAAGAGCAAAAGGCATGATCTAACTTCTCCTTCACCAAATCATCCCCTTCTCTATTGTTAGACTAGGTAAATTCACATCATTTACTGTCCAATTCAATTATAGCGCATTCATTAATCAATTTCCGAAAAGATGTCATTCTGGAATACATTGCAGGTCTTCTTCCTACTTTCTCCCAGGGGAATAGAAAATCATTGAAATCCCCAATACACATCCAAGGTAAGTAATTAGCTGCATGGATAGTCCTGATTATATCCCAAAAATCTTGCCGAGCTTGGTATATTGCAGGGGCATAAAGGCAGGTAATATGCATCGAAGTAGCCGTCGAAGGGTCCAGAACTATAAGATCTATAAAATTCTGCCCAGAGTTTATAATAGTAACATCAAAAAGTTCCGTCCAAAATACTGCAAGACCTCCAGACAGATCGATAGGATCTCTCAAAAAAGAGTAAGAGAAGTGAAAGCGGCGTTGTAAGTTCTTCAAAACAATTCCTACATTCTTAGTTTCCATTAAAAAGACTAGATCGGGCTTTTCAGAGGCTAACAAAGCCTTGAGGGCTTGAATTGTTAGGGGATTGCCCAACCCCTGACAATTCCAACTTAGTATTTTCATTGGGAACGTGGAGGCTGTTGAGGGCCAGCCGCCAAAGCCCATGGGGAGTGATCATCAGCCACCAACACAGGGGTATCTAACAGGTGGGATTCATCCAACTCAGAAGTATAATTTGATTTAATCTCATAAGGGGAGTATCTCTTTGTTTTCTTGCTTGTTCCCACTGCTATCTGTGTGCTAGGGTTCTTTTGTTTCTTTTGTTGAGGAATGACAATGGAAGGACTTTGAATACCTTTTAACTTGGTATTTGCAGGGACCAAGTCGGTGGTTTTGGAAACTATATGTAGATACTGTGGTTCAGATGGAACAACAGGGGTGGAAACAGGGACCTCAGGAACAGGATCGATTGGAGGTAATGCTGGGAGGGGGAGGGGCAGAGTTGGAGGAGTTTCAGGTATGGTTTCTTCCATAGGTTCCATATGAGATTTGGGATTGTAAAAGGCATCCCAATAGGGGCTATGCTATCGAACCTCTGCCCTCAACCACGGGCCATAAACCATTGTTTCTCGGCCCTCAAATTGTGCTTCATCATAAAGGTAATCTTTACATTATGATGCATAATGCCCAAGTTTCCCACGTGAATAACAATAGTGGGAGAGTCTTTCATACTGAAAATCAAGCCATAGGGCTTTTCCTGCTATGCTAATGAGCTTACCTGACTTTAAGGGTGCTTGTAGGTCAATTTCATTGTGCACTCTGCCAGAGGTGTCAGGTTTGACCTCCAAAACTCTTCCCATCTGCTGAATTGCTCTACTTAGAAGTTGAGGAGTATTCCATTCTAGGGGTAAACCGATAACAGAACCCAGAATGGACTCTTGGAGAAATCATAACAGTGTAAGGGAGTTTTTGGTTGCCATGGGCGTAAATTGACTAGATGACCAGAGAATAACCAAGGGCTTCCATCTAATATACGTCGTTTTTCAGTCTCAAATCGACATTTGATGATGTAGATGCCACCATCGCTGGAAGAGATTTCCACACGGTCTACACGCCACGCTTTCTTCATCGCAATTTGAAAAGTAGGTAAATTAACAGTAGGGTTTGTGAAAATATTACCCACAAGGATGAGGCGACATTCTCCGATATTATCCGTTGCATGTACATCTTCCCAGACCTCCAATTCTTGTTCTGAACATAGGTGTCCCAGGCAATGACATAGTGATGCGATTCGAGAGGAATTATCTTCCTCATCCGTAGACATTATGAGCGATTAGTTACTGATACAAGTTAATTGACGGGCTCCTAGTTACAGAGTAGAAGCCGACATGGGTTGCATGTCAAGGATCGACCACATGCAACCAAGAAAATTCGGAAGTAAAGCAAGGTGCGCGGTCAGATATACAAGGGAACAGGGTATAACACCAGAGAAGAGCTTCAATGGAAAATGGAGAAGGAAAGTGTATCATTTGAGAGTTCAGTAGCGAGAGAGAAAGCATGAAGAGGAGGGCATGAAGAGGAGCTTGAGCATATCGCGAGAGAGAACTCTAACATGAGCGAGAGAGAATTTCTCCGAGTTCGATGTTTCGTTCTTTTCTTTGGGTAGTTATAGTTTGAAACATCGATCAATTATCCAAATCAATAGTGATAGTTGTGGATATTGTGACAAGTGTTATTATGCATATCATGTATATTCTTTCAATTTTTTTTTCCTTTCCGCTACCTGGGGGTCCCTGTCATTTCTACAAGATTAGGGAAAGCTGACTGTGTAACGTTGGTTAATGCAATAACAGCCCGGATTCAATCGTGGACTCATAGATTCCTATCCTTTGCGGGTAGAATTTTGCTTATTAAGTCTGTGCTTCATTCCATTCAAGTGTTTTGGGCTAGCGTTTTCTTCCTGCCCTGTGCTGTGTTGGATCGAATTGAGAAGATCTGTAGGCAATTTTTGTGGAAAGGGCCGGCGTTGGGTCCGGGTGGGGCCAAAGTGTCGTGGCAAGACATTTGCCTCCCGAGAAGAGAGGGAGGGCTAGGGATTCGGACGCTCAGGGAGAATAATCTAGCCCTTATGCTCAAGCACATATGGAAGCTATTCTCTGATAAAGAATCTCTTTGGTGTAAATGGGTTCATGCCGTCTTCTTATCGAGGAAGAACTTCTGGATATCCCCGACCCCCACCTACTGTTCTTGGGCCTGGAAAAGGCTCCTCCGCCATCGTGGCATGTATCAACAACATTTTAGATGGAAGATAGGCAATGGCAAAGCTGTCTCTTTCTGGTTTGATCCGTGGCACCTTAATGGCCCGCTTAACCTCCTTTTCTCCAACCAGCAAATATACAGATCGGGGATTCCTCGAACTGCTTCCGTGGCTGATGCATTTTCTTCGCCTCTTGGGTGGTATGTCATTAATATTATGGCTGATTGGTGGGATCCTCTTCCTCAACTTACCCAGCTCGAGGACTGCTTCCAATGGATTCGTCATCCCTCGGGGCGGTTCTCTTCGGCTTCTGCGTATGACCTCTTTAGACCGAAAGGAAATGTGGTGCCGTGGTCTTCTTTTGTGTGGAGTACAGCCATGCCGCCTAGGTACCAAACCCATTTGTGGCTTATTGCCCGCAATAGGCTGCCTACTCAAGTTATGCTCCTCTCTTGGGCAGCGATTCCAGCAGCCTCTTGCCCGTTTTGCTCGAGCAGACCCGATTCCGTGGATCATCTGTTCTTTGCTTGTCGTGTTCCAGGTAACCTTGCTTCCTATTGGGCTGCAAAGTTTAAAGTCAGTTGGCGCAATAAATCGTGGCGGGAAAATCTTGATTGGGCCTCCAATCGTTTCTCGGGTGGGGGATTCTATCAATCTCTGGCTCGTTTTAGCTATGGTGCTCTTTGTTATATCATATGGAAAGAACGCAACAATATGATTTTTAGAAATCAGGCCCTCTTTATCCCGGCGATGAAGATGCATCTTTGCAAGGCCGTCAAAGACAAAGCAATGACATTCAAGCATGTGGTGGATATCCCGAAGAATAGACGGCTGCAGCGGAGTTGGGACTTAAGTCCTTCTATTTTCTTGTAATAGGGGGTTGTAGGTCTTAGTTCTTCCCTTTGTTGTTCGGCCTCTCGGCTTGTTGGTTGTTTTGTTCCCTTTGGTCCCTTGGCACCCCTTCACTCTTCTTGGACTGTCTTGTAGAGTGCTTTTTTCTTGATGCCTCGTGGCCCGTTTACTTGTTTTTCTTTGCAAAATCAATATATTTCTTACCTTAACCAAAAAAAAAAGGGGATAGAGTTTTTAAATATTGAGATTGATGGATGGTGCTAAATTGAATTACATAGGCTCATTTGCTTATAAAATCTTGCAAGTAACTTCACTAATTGAAACCCATTTGTCTGGCAATATCTCCTATAATCTTGAGATATACGATAACATAATCAGTGTAATCAAATTTGTTATGCAATCCAACATCTATCATCATCCATATAGGTACTTATAATTTGAAACAATGACTAACCATCTAAATCGAAGCTGATCATGGTGGATTGCGTAACAGATGTTTTTACCTATGCATTTCCAATTATTGACAAATTTTGTAGGGGTTGATTCCTTAAATCTCGAGATTCATGGATGCTGCTAAATTGAATTAAATATGCCCATGTGCTTATAAAAATATTGCATGTAACCAAACAATATCTCCTCTAATCTCGAGAGAGGAACACCGCTTCATTCTAATGAACTTTTATACGAGATTTCTAATCGTTGTAATCCATAAAATTCAACATTTTCTAATCATTGTAATCCATAAAATCCAACATTTCGCTATCTATAATTATAATTTCAAACGCAAACCAGCTATCCAAAATGGGGATATATTTGGATTATCTAACAAATGATTTATAAAGATCGTATATTTAAAACAAGTGCTGACAACGTTATCCACACATTTTTCAACTGCACAAAATGAGATCTAACACTTATTTTATTTTAGATCTCAGATTTTCTTATTGGCTCATAGACCTATTTCCTCTGCGTCTGCGTTCGATTCAACGACTATATAAAGAAGGGTGCACATACTCAAATCTCAATAAACCTCTCCCAAAATCAAAACCATCCTCCGTTATACCTCCCCTATGGCCGCTCAAAAACTACTCCTGTCCTTCCTTTTCTTCTCTCTTCTCGCAGGTTTCCCATTCCTCCCGTGCAAAATCTTTCTTCTTTCCTTTACAGAGCTCCTCCTCATCCTCCTCCTCCTCCTCTTCTTCTGCTGTTGCGTCCGGTCATTGGTGGTGAATGCTTTTCTTTCTTGACTTTATGCAGGGCACAAGGCGGTTCAAGGCTCAGCTGACCACCACCGCCAGCAGCTCCAACGTGACGCCCACTCTTCTGCCCGTCCCGAGGGACCCTTGTACCCTTTGAAACCGACGAGGCTGTTCGTGTTCGGAGACTCATATGTGGACACAGGGAACAAGGACAAGGCCAAGGCGGAGGCGAGGTCATGGAAAGTGCCTTACGGCATGACCTTCCCCGGTTGCCCGTCCGGTCGTTTCTCTGACGGCCTCATCCTCACTGATTTTCTCGGTCGGTAAACCTGTCGTAACCTCACCTTGCTCTTTTAACCATGTCAGATCAGCTTGCTCTCTTTTCTCTCTCGCAACAGATTTTCATTTTCACTGCTCGTAGTACTTCAATTTTCTTCCGAATTTTCAATTATTACTAGCAAAATTTACTAGTTGAGTATTTGACCTACTTTAAAATGTACGAAAGCCATAGTTTAATGATAACGATATGAATTCTTCTTATTAACTTTCATAATACTTTGAATAAAGATGGAATTTTTCAAAGTCGTTCTCTATGTGGTTTAATTTTTCACCTAACGTAGGCGATTGACTTTCAAGTTTAGACATTTTAAGAAAATTGAACTTTTATCCCAACTCCACAAGGTTATGCTAAACAAAAAATAAAATCCAAAAACATAAAAGTAATATGTTTTATCACTCGACTAAATTTGTTACTACCAATATAAATTTTACGGGAAATCCATTTATGATGGAGACATTAAATTTGCGGACATAAATTATTCCCTAGGCATTCTATTTAGCAATCTAATTTCCAATACCTCCGTTTCTTTTGCCAGCTAAATTTTTCAGAGTGGCGCCGCCGTTACCAATGGCATGGTGGCCGCGTGCGTACGGGCCCCATCTCAGGATGGGCGCAAATTTCGCTTACGGCGGAACCGGGGTGTTCGACACCTCCAGCTCCGACCCGAACATGACAGTCCAGATCGACCGCTTTGAGAACCTGGTCAGAGATGCCATCTTCAAGGTCGCCGTCACCCAAAGTTCTGTCGCCCTCCTCGCCAACTCCGGCAACGACTACTACACTTACCTGGCCAAACATGGCGTCTCATTTGTATGTCAATTTTAAATTATTTGTTAGATTAAGTTGACATCACCAGTGACAAGCCTCTCTAGGAACAAATTGAGGTGCCATATGGTGTGCATGTGCCGTGCGGGGTGATTACATTTCGACCTAGACAAAGCTATTTTAGGTCGTAATGCTATCTATGTGATAATGCGATTGTGTTCTAGTATGATATACGGTAGGTAAGAATTTGATGACTCAAACAGGGGCTGCTAGATTTCATCGACAAGGTAGTGAATCAACTTGTTGTGAACATGAAGCGCGTGCACTCGCTAGGCGTGAGAAAGGTTGCGGTCACTAGTCTTCCAGCCTTGGGATGCGTTCCTCAGATCACCTCCGGGACGTCCTACCAAAGTTGCAACGACACCGTCAATGCGCTGGTAATGCTCCACAACTTGAACCTGCAGGTGGCCGTTGATAAGCTGAACAACGAAACTAGCCCTTTCACTTTCATCATGATCGATCTTTACAAATCTTTCAAATGGGTTATCGGTATGTAAAATCCTTCACGCTCGATCATCCGATTCTCGGTAATCTTCGCCCGACATTTAAGTCTTTTCCTCTAATCTTATTTCTGCTGCAGAGAATACGACGACTTTTAGGAATCCATTCAAGCCATGTTGTATGGGGGTGAGCAGCGAGTACCTGTGCGGGAACGTGGACGCGGACGGGACGAAGAAGTACACGGTGTGTGAGGATCCTAGTGCTCACTTCTTCTGGGACACGGTTCATCCTACGCAGGCCGGTTGGGGAGCTGTTTATTGGAATCTTCTACCGAGTCTCATTCACAATTTCACATCCCATCCGTAGAAGACTTTACTATTTTCTATAGGAATCTTTCCGTTCAATTTGAATTTTGTTTTATGCATTTTAGGGAACTTGGTCAGTACATTTTAGGGATCGAATAAATTGGTCATTTGGTTATTGTGGACGAAGTTTTCTTACGTGCACTTATTTGCGCAAAAGTTATATTTTGCTTTTTTCCTTCCCCCCAAATGATGAATTGGGGCTTAAGTCAATTCGAATCCTAATCCTATTCTGCTCTAGCAGTCCCCGAGGCCAGCCACGAGCTTTCTTTACCGGGGGCACTGGACCCCTAACTTAGCTAATTGACATTGGAGATTTTCCCTTTGGGGCTGCATGCTCAAGTGGCGACACTTGGGGCCGTTGTGCTGTGGGCTCGAGGCGATGTCCTTCCTTTCGATTTCTTGAGCAATCACGATGGCCTTGGAGAAGAAAGCTGGGCCGAGGTTAGGGTTAGGATTGGAATTGTCTTAGCCCCAATTCGTGGATTTGGCATAGATTTTTCTCCCGCTAACAACAATCCACAATCATAAGGTTGGCATTAATATGCTCAATTTACACACTCTAAATTTTTTCTTTAATTGTCAAGTATTTAATTTCCATATATTTAGCACCCTTAAGATACTTGCCATTCTTAGAGAAAAAAAATTGGAGTTATCACTACAAATTTTTATTAATTTTCAGCGGCTTAGCAATATTGTATCACAAGTCTTGAAATAAAGTTTCGCATCCATACCAATAATTACTACCTTAAAGCATCCCACAAACTTAGCCTTTATAGTGGATACAATAATGACAAATTTTTCCATGAAATAACCCCTCTAGCAAAAAGAAACAAGCAACCAAAGGTTGATTTTCTTGTATTAGCACATATGGCTAAGTCTGAATTTAAATATCTAATTACCAATAATCCTATCTTTTATAAGGGAGTATATGATACCTTGCAAGTATCTACGACTTTCTAGTGATCCAATACAAGAATACTTTGATACATACTCAGCATTTTGAATTTTGATAGCAAAACTGATGTTTGATCTAGTGTAGGTTTGAGCAACAACAGATGCATAATGAATACTCTTTATTTGCTCTTATTCTTATTCATTTTTCGGATATTGTATAATGCTCTTATTCTTATTCATTTTTCGGATATTGTATAAGGCTAAATTTGTCCATTTTTAGAATTGGATACTCTTGTTGAACATTTATTCCTATTGAATATATATAAAATCTTATTACAGTAAGCATTTTGAGACAACCCTAACAATTCCTATGATCTATCATGAAATATTTTTATTCCTATCACATTTGTTGCCTCGCTTATATATTTCATTTCAAAATTGTTAGGGAGAAATTTCTTAATTTCTTGTAACAAAACAAGATCATTAGTAGCAGCCAAAATGTCATCACATACAAAATTAGAAAAATAAACTTACTCCCACTTTTCTCCATATATATAGACACACCAATCAACAATGTTTTCCTTCAAATCCAAAAGTTATAATATTGCTAAACTTAAGATACCATTGTTGAAAGTTTGGTTTAACCTCTATATTAACTTCTTAAATTTATACACAATGTGTTCATTTCCTTTAATTAAAAAGGCCTCAAGTTGGTTCATATAAACCTCTTCCTCTAATATCCTATTAAGAAAATTAGTTTTAACATCAATTTGGTGTAACTCTAAATTATAATGAACCACTAAAGTCATAATTAGTTTAAGTGAGTCTTTGTTCGAAACTGGTGAACAAGTCGTCTTATGATCAATGCCTTCTTTCTAAGTAAAATTTATAGTAACAAGTGTGGCCTTATACTTTTCGATATCACATTTTAACTCACACTTGGTCTTGAAGACCAATTTACATTCGACTTTTTACATTTTTCAAGCAATTCAACAAGATCCCAAGCTTAGTCTAAGTTAATTTCCGACTCTTGTAGTAAACCACATAGTCATTTAAAATAGTTTACATCATTTCTCTTTGAAATCTTCTTAATGTTATTTGTTATGGTTCAACTATTGTGGATTCAATATTGACAGTTTCATTATAGAGTATTCGATCATCTATATGTTGTTCACGATTATTGTTTGATTGAACTATAATATAAAGAATGACAACTTTAGAAGTTTTGGTTGTATGAACTTCTATCCTAACTTTTTGAACGCAAGCATAACACATTCATAAATAACTCATCATACTAGTAACCATTTTCATTAAAAAAAAAAAAAAACGATTATGTCTTTCCTCTACATCATTTTATTGTAGTATACCTGGCATCATGTATTAAGTACAAATATTTTATGTTTCAAGGAATTTAACAAATAGACCCGGACATTGTCCTAATTCATTTTATTTTCCATACTATTCTCCATATCTTCCTGACCTTACTATTTTCATCATTTTATCTAATTGCATCTCAACTTCTTTAATATACACCTCAAGTACATTCATTGATTGAGATTTATCATGAAATAGATAAATGTAATCACAACATATAAAATCATCAATAAATGTGATAAAATGACTTTCTCTACTAAAGGACCGCATATATTAGTGTGTATAATTTCAAGAAATTTTGTACTTCTTGTGGTACCTTTAATAGGGCTTTTTTAGCTTGTTCGTCAAGCTTTCGAGCAGTTCTTTCAATTGCCGCCTAATTGCCAAACATGCTCAAGAACTGAGAGCCATCTAAGGGCTCGACGGTTGAAGGGAGCTTGCTTATAAAAAGAAGATAGGCTGGTCAAACAAAAACAACCCTATAATGGATTGAGTTACATAGTGCCACCTAAGAGGAGCTCATGCCTCGAGAAAGAAAGCAGGCTGGTAAAGCAAAATTCTCATCAACCAAACTATGTTTAGTACCAACATTATGATGCAAGGTTATTAAAGTCTCAATAAAAACATTATCAAGTTTAAATTTATGGTGACTATCACATAAAATTACAATTCCAATAAAATTATTATTCTTAGATAAACTGAATAGAACTAAACTTATATGAAAAGTCCACTACATCAAGTTTTAGTAAAAAGAAAGAAAACTAAATTGTTGGAAAATGTAGATACATAAAAGGTTCAAAACAAATTCAAAGAATGTGCAGTATCTAAGATTAACCGATAAGTGCCAACACATTCAACTAGAACTTTGCTTATATTCCCCATGGACACATAATTCTTATTTCGCTTTATGGTTTAAATCATAAAAAATCTATGCTCATATTTGAAACATGAGTGATGACATTATAATCATCAATCCACAAAGTATTATAAGGGCCTCCAATAAAATTTGATTTTAATCATATTAAAGCACAAGGCTTATCTTTGTTTTCAAACCAAAGTGTTCAATTCTATTACAAAAGTGATACTTAATAAGAATGTGGTCCTTCTTGTGGATTTGAAAAACCTTAGAAGAGTCATCCATATTTTGTGATTCTTTCATCTTGATCTTTCCACATTTTCTTTTGGAATTCCTTTCGGCTTCTTGATAACTTAAGAAATGTAAAGAATGAGCATTCTGATTCTTTATCCTTGTTTCCTTTCGAACAAGCATACTAGCCAATTCATTTACATTTCACTTATCATTTATAGTGTTATAATTCATGTGAAATGACCCATATTGTTCATAAAGCAAGGAATTAAGTATAAACTATACTAAAAAAGTACTCATCCATGTTCATTTCCAAAATCTTCAATTTTGCTGCTAAGTTTGTCATCTTAAGTGTATGTCCATGCATAGTACGCAAACAATCATATTTCATGGCAGTCAACCCCAAAAATAGTACTCATCAATTTACCAATAGCTAACTTATGAGCAAGTTGAGAATGCTCTTCCATGATTGCATAAAGTCTTAACACAGTCAATTTCATGAAGAGTAATCTCTAAGTTGTTTACAATTATTTTTTGCATAAACATTAGGCTTAATCTCCCAAGTTTTGTGGAAAGACCTTTCACTGTCGTTACTCTCATCAGTAATAGCAATCAATTCTTCAACTTCAAGTGCTAAATCAAGATTCAAGACACATAAGTAAAACTAGACTTCTTTACAACAATCAGACAAATTCATTCCATTGAATAAAGGAATAAACGAAGCATGTGAATGAAGAGAAATATGTACAAATGCTGCATATATACAAGATTACACTCATGCGTTAATGCTTTAAGAATATCACATAATCAAATTCAAATTAAACAGTATAGGTACATCATAGTTCTCCTTTGGGTGATCATATAATATACAAACATACAATAAACCATAATACTGCTAATAATTTTTATTTGGTAATTATAAATACACCTCATTAAACTTCATTTGATATTTTTGGATGTCCAAACAAATTTAACAACTATCACATACATGAATTACAAGAAATTGGTTAACCTTTGGATGAATCCCTAAGTCATTATAATAGATTAACTTTAATATACCATAACACTAATAAGGATATATGACATATCAATATCAGTCTTAACATCAATTATTCATGGGTAATTAAATAAAATATTACACAATTTCAAAAATTCAAGAGATTTTAAGGTTCGGCCACTTTAATGTCTAACAAACCATCCATAATCGAATTTTTAAGATTGTAAAACACAATAATTGTTTCGAAAATTGATTATCTCTAAATGTTAAGATTTAATTACTTTCGTGATAAATCATCATAGTTGTATGAGAATCAAACTATACATTGTAATGCCTTAAGTAAATATATTTATTATATAATTATATGATTACATATAGCAAAGCAACAACTATGCGATTTCATTGAGCAAGTACCTATATTAATCAATTTGATTGGTACGCACGCATGCGCTTTTTAACAAGCATTAATGGGAGATCATTAACAAAACCATACATATTTTTAGTAGGGTAAAAGCTACCAAAAACCCTAAACTATACCCACTGTAATACATTTAGTCTAAATTTTTTTTTTTGTGATACCAAAAACTCTAAACTTATATTTATGTGACACATTTTATCTCGAACTTGTATATTTTCTTTTTATGACATTAAAAACCTAAACTTGTATTCATGTAACATATTTTATCCCAAAAATATGGCATCATAGAAAAAGTTTGGATCACAAAAAAAAAAAATTGAGGTAAATAGAGACACGATTAAAAGTTTTGAATTTTTGGTGTCATAGAAAAAATTTTGAAATAAATATATCACAATGAGAAAAGTTTGAGATTTTTGGTGTCTTTTTTTAGAAATAAAAAATTCAAGAGATCCTAAAATTATGCTCTAATACCAACCGTTAGCTTATAATGTGCTTTAGTTATGCAAAGAATTAAAAAATCTTAATTCTTCACGATTTATTTACGACAAGAGGGATGAAGAAACACCTTTATCTATAACAAAAAAAAAAATCAGAAAATAATTGTTGGAGAGATAAGAGAAATGAAGAAATCTAATTTCTCTCCCTTAATCGTTTTTTTTTTTTTGGCTTAACGTATCTTATCTTGTGGACAATAGAATACAACTATTCATTTTCTTGGTTGAAGAGGGGACTAGATTCTTTATACAAGCTATCAATAGATGCCTTCCATCCAAGCATATAAAGAGTTGCATTGTTTTATAAAAGTTGCACATTTTCATCTTCATAACAGTTGCAATTTTTCATAGCCACTACATTTTCATTAATTAATAATATCATGTGGGCTACGATTATTCTTACAACAAGAGGCAAGGTCACAATCAACCTCTCCAGCAAGTCGCAAACCAATGAGGGCCGGCACCTTGCCTCACCCACTAGCCACGCAAACTTACACTTCCACTTTGTTCTTTTGTTAGCAGCGAAGGTGGTGGTAAGGACCTTGCCAGCTTTGCTCGAATCTATTGGATGGTGGCAACTAGGAGTGTGCAAATGAACCGAACCCATCTAGATCACCCGGAAATGAAGTGGACCAAACTGGCTCGGCCTCCGGTGGGTACTAGTGCAATTCCCGGTTCCATGGGCAAAACAGCCCTTCCGCCTACCTAGACCGGATTGGTATTATAATAATATTTTAATTTTTATATTGAAAATTAATATATAAGTAATTTGGTTTTTGACTTTTGATTTGGTTTTTAGTTTCTTTCATTTTCGACGTAATATTTTGGCTTCTAGCTGCTTCTCATTTCTAGTTGTTGTAGTGGTTTTTTTTTTCATTTTCTTTTGTTCTTATTAAGAATGTTGGCTTATAATTTTTTATTTTGGCTTATAAAGAGACCGGTTCCACATACTTATTTTTGTTTTACTTTCTGATTTTGCCACAAAATAGATAGGGTTTTTTTTATTTTACTTGTTATATATTGTAACAATAGATGGATAGGGCTATTATTATGTATACTTAATGCTTGGTGAGATTGTTTATAGTATGGACTTTACGGTCAAAAGAGTGGAGATATTTGGTTGATCTTTAGTGAAATTGGTTCCATGGTCCTGTTCTCTGGTGGATTCACGGAACCAACCAGTGGTTCCTGTTTCCAATTTTTCGAAATCAGTCTTTAATGGGTGATTCATGATTTTAGGTCAAGAGCCATCCATCTAGATCATACTCACCCCTAATAGCAACACCACTGTCTCATGAATTGCACTATTCCTCCCACTTTCCTTTAATTATTTTTTCTTTTGTTTTCAAATGTTTGTTTTTCCTAAAATTTGAGAAAACATTTATACTGCAAATGCTACGTAACGTGTCGCGTTAGCATCTAACGGTCACACCAGCATCTCTTCTTAAATTTTAAACAGAATGATAGCCTGTCAAAAAAAAAAAAGATATATTATCTAAAAACCTAATTACACAGTACAAAGTAAAAAGACCTAATTGAATATTTTACAATAGTTCAAGATAATACTGACTCAAGAACTATATCATGATATATGTGTTGTACCATAATCATCCTTTTCTTCATTTATATAGATAATCTATCTTCTTTCTATTTTTTGGTCCAAACTGTATGCACTGATGATTTCTGCATATCCCTGCAATCTATTGTTTTGAACTAATTTCATTCTACACTACAATTGCCTGATTTAAGTTCGGTCCACAACCACTGGGCCTTCCAACATGGAAGGGGGGATTGGGGGGGTTCCAATCCCTACTTTCTCAGAGGGTTTGAGGTGGGAATGATTTAATTTCAAATGTGAGTTTCGACTCTCACGTCCTACAAAGAGGCGGAGCAAAAGTCTGAGAATAAGAATTATAGTAAGAATAGAGTAGAACCGACCAAAAAAAAAAAAATCAATCCACCAATATTACTTGAGCTACCAGCATCCACCCACAAGCAAGCGCTTTCAAAGTTAAAGACCGGACCTTTTTTTTTTGGGTAATATTTCGCTTTTGATATTTGACAATAGCTTTTTCTTCCATCAATTCTTTAAAATTTTTAAACTGTTTAACTAAATTATGATAATTTTTCTAATCAAGTTTCCTCGATACTAAATCCGGCTGTTGAAGCCGTGGTGTCCATTGGTGTCGGCAGTAATTTTAGTGTAGAAAACTCCAGCGTATAGTGTATATTAAGAAATCTCAATACTTAAAATTTAAAACTATGTTTTGGTCTTCGGCTTCAGTGTTACATACCTCATTCATCAATTGGTAATCTCCCAGAAAAAGGTTCTCTCACCTGATATATACCAAATGTTAACTAATCAGAGTCGAAAGCACTTGATTATAGAAATTAAAGTTTAAAGACTCGATTGAAAAATTAATTCAAGTTCGAAGATAAAGCTTTTAATTTTTATTTTTTTCAATTTTCAAAGATTGAAACCTCAAACCAAACCAAACCAAATCACTTACTCCTTAAAACCAAACCAAACAGTAACCAAAGAGACTAGCATATTACCACCCTAAAAAAGAATCGGCCATCCGAACATCTTTATCAAAATTAAAATCAACAAAAGTCCAAACTGAACAACATAATAATAAGGCTCCATTTGTCGAATAAAAAATGAATAATTATAAAGAATATTGTTCTGAAAACAACTATTTGTGTCGTTTACAAAAGAAATATTTTCATCATGAAAACATCTAGATATAAATTATTATCAATATTGAAAACATTTTCCAGTGACTGACTATTTCAAACAATATAAACAATTGTTTTCCAGACAATTTTATCTGTGAAATCAGAGTCCAAAATCTCTTCCCCTCAATTGTACAAAAATATTAACCAGCGATTTATGAACCGTTTTGCAAAGTTGCAGAAATAGTCCGATATACAAAGACTAGACAGAAAATAGGAGTTGTTAATGGTCGCAGGGGACCAGCATCGTACTCACGCCTCATGGCGACTGGCGAGAACAGAGCACTCGACGCTAGCTGGCTTTATCAATAGGAAGAGGAGAATGCAAAAAAGCAAAACTTGCTTGGTATCCATACATTAACTTCTACTACAATCTGAAGCAAGACTTCAATGTGCTATCTTTAGTCATCTTTCTCTTCTCTGCTCGTGTTAATTCAGCCTCAAAAAGTCACGATAAGCAAAACTCACACCTTTCAGGCTTTGCCTCCAAATAAAAGGGCGCTGAAAGACTCTCTCTCTCCCGTACCTTCTCATGCCAAAAATAGAGAAGAAACCCGACTTAGCTTGGCATTAGAGCGCCGAGGTAAGAAGAAGCTCAACCACGTCATCTTGTGACGGAACTCATGGTCACGGTAAATACCAAAGAAACTGAACCGTCTTCTGGCCTAGTTTTTATTTTTCTCATCCTATTTCCCAATCCTTCCGAGAATTTCAACAGAGCAACCGACATTGACGGCCGTGGATGCTCTTCAGCCTCGTGATCTCTTTCCTCCTTTTCCTCGCCTCTGCTGCCGCAACCGCATCAGCTAGCTTCTTTCTGGTGTACGCATCCAATTGTTGATGATTCTCTTTGCTGACAAAAGATGCGTCACTAACACTCGAGGAAATTACTTCACATTTAGGAGCGGCAAGGTCCTCACTTATTCCATTCTCATGTTTGACACAAGATCCAGTCCCGATGGAACTTGGGAGCGCAGGTGTAGGAGTCACTTCTTCATGCAGGTCACCCCCATCCGATGGAGACTCGACTGGGATTTCATTAAGATCATTCTTTATTCTGCATCTGGTGGGGCTAGAAGCTTCTGACTTGACCACGATAGGCACATGGGAATTGCTATCCTCGGTCTGTGTGACAGTTCTGGAAGAATTATCACTGACTTGGTTTGTTGTGGAGTCTTCATCTTCTTTATCTTTGGGGCAACAAGAAGCCTCCTGGTGCTGCACGCTTCCTGGATCGGGAACAGTGAAGAACCACGGACATGGGAATATATACAAAGGAGGCCTCGGTATAGACTCGTTTGTCAAGTTTTCGTGTTCATGAAATGTATTGAGCTTGCAAAATGCTGGCACTGTTGCACTTGGTGAGACACCAGGAGTACCAGGAGGACCCTCTTGTGATTGGCCCGTGTTTGTTGATTGAAACACTGGAGGCCAGAAAAGTGGTGCAAATGGACTCCTATACCACAGCAACGGGCAATTTACCTGTGGAGTAGACATCTGAGCAAGCGCTTGCCTTCGCTCAGCTGGCGGTGTAACCTCTTTCTCCAGCATCATTGACTTTGCCATCTGCCAAATCAGGAGATGTCATCCACAGAAAAATATTTGGCATCTTACCTACAATTTTAAAATCAGCTATACATACCTGTGCTTTAAGCTGCTTATTTTTAGTCTCCAGTAACTGATACTCTCTCAAAGCTGACTCCTTTCCCTGCTCCAAGGATATGAGCATTAAAGAAAAAGTTCATGGTTCTCAACAGCATTTAACATGTGTCAGACGGAAGAGAAAAGATTGGGAGTTTAAACTAGAGCTTCGGTCCATGAAATTAACACAAAACTCGATATTCACTCTAAAATGCAGTCACCTACAATTACAGGAAAGAAAAGGCTTGCTTACTTTCTTTAGCTTCTCATTTTCTTGAGTAAGCTCAGCAGCTCTCCTGGTCAGTTCTTCGCATAAAGCCTGCAGAAATTAATTCTCCACTTAACGGGAAAACAAAATTAACAGCAACATATAAGGTTAACCCGATTAAAGGGAGCAGCTTATTGAGCATTGACATTGGCATTAAGAAGAAGTAATTCAGTGGCACAGCCTATAACAGGGGAATTAAACATACTAATGATTTGACAACCTTGATCAAGACTTGATAAAAAGGAGACCTAGAAAATCTCCCTAGGAAGAATACCAACCAACATATTGCAAGATGGCCTGGAATCTCTATCTATGAGAAAAGAAAGATATCCAATCAACTCTCAAAATGTATAAAATCTGTCACGTACAATCAGAGAGCTTGTTAAATAACACATACAGCCCAAGCAACGCTGATTGTTTGCCATCCATATGTGTACCAAAAAACCATATACTCCTTCTCGTCCACATACCAAATTGTTTCATATTCAGAATGGGAGAATTTATAGGTATGCAAGCATCTGAAGGGTAAGGAGGTGGCTAGATTCTGATGTAGCTGAGGTATTTTGGGTCCTTGCAGATGTTTCTCAATCACGCAGAACCCTTTTCATTGTTAAATTATACTTGCCAAAGTGTTGCCACATATCATAAACCAATATTTGCTTCATTTTTCAAATTTTCCCTATGACCATTAATTTCTTATAGTAAGGTCATCCACCAATGCATGTCACCCCAAAAAACACTTAAAAGTCCTCTTGATTGTAACAGGGAAAACAAAAAGGTCACAATAAGAAAACCATAAAACTGCACATATATGAATCTTCAAGATAATTGAAAAATAGTCACTTGAAAGCTTGCGAGATCAGAAGAAACTACCTCACGAGATAACGTATGTAGACATAGACAGTCAGAAAAAAAAAAAAAATCAAAGCAGAAGAAAGCACACTGCCCCCAACGAGCAGAAAGAGAGCTTCTCACCTGCCGCCGGCGAATCGTACGCCTTGCTGATTCCCTGTTTGCTAACACCCGCCGAAGCCTCTTCTCTTCTTTTTCAGCCTGAGCGGGAGGGAGAGAGAGAGAGATCCAAATGAAGCTTTACAAAGACGACAAGAGAAGAGGTAGCTAAAGGACGACATAGCACCTCGTTTAGATTTTGTCTTGAACGGCTGACACCTAGGGACAAGTAACTTGTGCTGCACATGTTGCTCCCACCATTTAACAGATCAGTGTCCTCTTCAGCCTTCACTTGCTCTGCCACTACATTAACACTCATGTTTTCAAGCTGCTGCTCGCACAAGGATTCCTGCCACAGAACAAGGGTCGCTCGTATTTGATCTAACCGGTCACAAGTCTTGAAAAAACAATGGAATTTGGCAAAATACGATAGTCCCAAAGACTCGCCATTGCCGAAAAATAACATCTATCCACCATTGTCAACACTGGATAATCATTTAAGCTCGCCATGACGAAACAGTATCTATCTACAATCAACACGTCAGCACTCGATATTGATTCGCCGAAGCATAACATTTTCATAAGGTTAATCCCATAAACCATATTCACAACCGAAAACCAAGCCTAATCCTCGGTCTAATCAATCACAGTAGAGTGATAGAAAACAATCATGAATAACTGGCAACTACGATTCGAGCCGAAATCTCAGGACACTACTAACCTCGGGAGGATCCGCGCGCCGAGCCGCCGAGCCACCGGCGGGACCGGGCTCCAACGCCGACCGACTCGGCGTCCGCCGCTGCGGCTGCGGCTGCGGCGCCGGCGGCGACTCGCTCTTGGCTCGCTTCGTCATCCTCCTGGCCCCGCGCCCCCATTTCCCGCCGGAGCCTCCGGCGCTCCGCCGCGAGGTGAAATGCGCCAGGCCGGCCAGGGCCTCCGCCGCCTCCATCTCGATCTTGACCATCCGATCCGCCGCCGGCTCCGCATCCGTCGGAAGCGCCGCCATGGAACAGAGCGAAGCAGCCCACGCTGTTACTTCGCGCGAAGGAAAGCGCGGAGAAGTGCGGGGAGTGCGTACTCTGGAGAGAGACAGAGAGAGATAGAGAGAGGGAGGCAAGGAAAGAAAGACTGTCTGTCTGTCTACTAAAAGAAGACTGGGTTTGATTTCGCGCCCCACGGATCGTGAGCGCGCGACACGTGTCGGGACGACTCGGGATGGGGACCACCCCCCGTGCCAACTGGTAACCCGTCGCGCCCAAACCCTTCCCAATCACCGTGTCGATCCGCCCGCCACGTCTCCCCGGGTCGCGCCACGTAGGACGGGCCTCACGTGCGGGAGGGGGCGCGCACGTGCCGGCGCCCTTCTTCGGATTAGGAGTGGGCGGGGATGGCGGGGAGGGGGGCCGCATGAGGGGTGGAACTGGTCGCCTCGAGGTGCGAGACGGGGTACGTGGGCGGGCCGTCGGGGCGCCACGTGGCGGGTGCTGATTGTACGGCCCGGGCTGTCCGTCTTCCCGGTTTCAATGCGGGTTTGGGGAGTACGTGGAAGGGAGAGGACCGCACAACACACTGTTGGTATTTTCCTCTTTGGTTGTAGTTTTGGCTTTTGCACATTTTTTCAGACTCGGTTTCAGAGCGTCATTTAATGCGACACATTTGAATATTTTACAATGATTATATATCAACAGGAAAAAAAATCTCAATTCGTTATTTGTTCGAAATTTGAAGTGACTTTCTTCATTTAGAAAAGACTCCAAAGTAGAAATTGCAAATGAAACAATCTCCCCTAAACGGAGGAGTCACTGACGAACTTAAAAGGAGCCTTGAGTCAAAGACACCTCACATCTACTGTTTTATACAAACATGAGTTTACTTCAGTTAAAATGCAGCTGGCCGATACTCAACAAATGTAATATATATTATAAAAGTGAATTGTTCAGAGTTTGTTCATTAACGTGACTAATTATCATTGCATTCTCATGACAGTTGAAAAAAAAAAAAAGCAAATGAACTTTGGACATTATACTTTGTTCTAATTGGGCATTTGTTTGATTTGGTATTGGACATGTAACAAAATGGAAACAAATGAAAAACTTTTAAGAGAGAAAATGAATTCCTATTTCAAAGTGAATCTATTGAAATTGAAGTTATTCTAAAAACGTTTGATATTGAAGGGGGTAACCAAAAGATTATTTCAAAGGAACATAAAAAATTATTACAATTAGTAATTATGAAATTCAATGAAAATCTATTAATTTGAAAAAGATATATTGTTTTTGATGATTTTGTGAATATTAAACCTACAAATTTGTACTTGCCTAATGTTATTGTTTTTAAAATATCCGACTTTAAATTATTAGTTCACCAAACGCTAGATTGGATAGAATATAAGGATATCCGACTTTAAATCCATAATTCGCCAAATAGTGGATGTGATATAATGAATTTATTATCTTATCTTATCTAATTCTATCATGTTTAGAAATCCGGAACAACCAAATGCAGCCTAATTTACCAATAAATAGAGAGTATATAGGAAAAATGTTTGTGCTTTTGAATTTTGATTGTCGTTGTTCCACGACAAGAACAATAGATTTCAAATTAAGTTCATAAATCTCTCTACTTAATTATGTGTTGTTGTTTCTAATTATGGAAATTTTGCGTGCCCTTTTTGCAACTTACAATTTAGGAGTGCCTAACCGCAGCAATGCTGGACAAGGTGTTAGTTACAATGCCACCACCGGTTTTCTCTTTCGTTGTGTGCGTTTGTGCTTGGACAGTACATGAAGAATACATATTATAACTTGTTTGTCTAGCCAGTTCTAATGTGCTGATCCACGTCATCATTTTTTTTTAATTAACTAGAGGACCAAAAACAAGAGTACAGAGTTTCAAGAATCCATCCTACAAAGATTAAAAAAAAAAAAAAAAAGAGTTGAGGGATCTAATTGAACAATTTGAAAAAGTTTAGAAGCTTCGGGTGCCTATTACCCTTTTATAATATGGTGTGCTTTGTTTGAAAACCAACGAGAAGAAGATTATAAATTGATGGAGGGCGAGAAATGGTAAATTTTAAAATTTACCTACATTTCTTTCTCATGAACATATTGATTCCTCATATTTCTCACCCGATTCCATTCCCTCCAATTCCCTCATCTTATTTACATTACCTATATCTCAATATCAAAACACGAGCTAAACAGTAGCTTGCCTAATGAATCAATGTAGGACCAGTTGACATGATCATCAATTGTCCCGAATCGGTAAAGTGCTCCCACTTTCTAGGGCATATGGAATTTTGCACTATTCAATTCCATCTAATCATCCAGTGCATATAGAAGAAGGACGCAATTTGCACTCATTATTGAAACGAGATAATCGGAAAGAGATTCTTCTTCCGCAATCGAGATATCTGTATCCCAATCGGCATGACAATAGTTGTACGGTAACATGACTTTGCTTGGAGTGTTGTTATTTGT
Source organism: Eucalyptus camaldulensis (assembly GCA_019915185.1). Taxonomy (NCBI): domain Eukaryota; kingdom Viridiplantae; phylum Streptophyta; class Magnoliopsida; order Myrtales; family Myrtaceae; genus Eucalyptus; species Eucalyptus camaldulensis. Next base: position 22,653,917 of record JAHSVA010000005.1, read on the forward strand.
GTAACTGGTGATACATGTTTTAAAGTTACAGCACCTTAAAAAAAAAAAAAAATGAGTAAAGTTCTTACCAAGTACGCTTTAAAAGTTATGTCAACCCTTTTTATAGCCGAAACTATAATGGAAAAACTGTACAGTGTACACAAAGTTCCATCATCCCTTTTTAGTAGCCTCACTTGTGGTTAAATGCATAGGCAAGTGGGTCACAAGCTACTCTTCAGTGTCATTGGTCCATTTGACTAAAAGATGCAACGCATTTCACAAAATTGAAAAACAAAAAAATTCAAGAGACTACAAGGGGTACTTACAATAATTAGATTAATCAGATTACCGAAGTTGGAATCGCGGCCCGGGAGAAACCGTCGTCACGAGAGTTGGAATAGGGTGATTTGCGCTCGGAGGTAGATGGATATAGAGGGGATAATTTAACGAAACCCAATGCTTTTTCTCTAAGTTGAACAGGGTAGTCGGCCACGCAGCCGATTCTAGGGCCAGCTCCTGTCGACCATTTACGAGAGAGCTGGTGCCCCAGTTGGTACGACCTTGTCGCGTTCTTCGAGTTGATTCTCTGCAGGATTGCATTCCTAGGCACTGGGGTTCCCGGGCTCCGAAGGCCGCCAGATAAGGTCCTTTCGCAAGTGGTTTCTGCTTGAGGGGTTGCCTCCTGGGATGACTCGAAGAGAGCAATTTTTTCTGCATGGCTCGGAATTTCAATCGCTAGATGTTCTGGTTTGCGAGGGCCTTCATCTGAAACCTTTTCAATACCTGATCTCTTGTCTTCATCAGCTTCAGAATCTTCCTCTGCCTTTAAGATCTGCGGCAGATTGTGAAGATCATAACGAGAATTGCAAATGGACAAATCAAGAAAGTCCGATAGATAGAAGAAGCTGTGTTCAAAGTTTAGAGCACCAAGCCAAGATGATAGCTGGACCAAGAATGTGCATCGTACCTGAACTTCATCTAAATTTACTCCCTTTTCTTTTAGAAAGGATAGAAATCGATTGAGGCTCTCAGGTGTTGGTCGGTAGTGTCCACTACGTGCGGAGATTGACTGAAATTTTATGAACTGTAAGATCAGATGCCATAATAGAAATCGTGACTCTTTAACTGCATGAGTCGATGATTTAGATGCAAATTGCTCCAAGACCAGCCAATACTGCCTCTTGGTGAAGTGAAAACAATTGAAACTACGTGATCAAGTAGTCATTTTGAATTAAAATGAACATCACAAGCAGCACGTAATCAAGAGTCAGAAACCAGAGCAGGAAATTTGAATGTTTGCAGCTACTGTCTATGACTCTATGTGCATACGAATCCGTGTAGTGCAAGTATTAAGAAAAAATGGAACTTTCAAATGAGCAATGGATCATGCTCAACCGGCTACGCAGTTAATTACCTTGAGAATTCCTTGCTCAACCGTTAGCCTTCCCCCAGCCAATGTGGCTCCTCCAGCGAGAAAGCTGGAATGTTGAAATTGTCCCTTCTTTTTCTGGACAGTTAGCAGTCCTGACTCAGCAACTGATAAACACACAAAGAACCGACCATGGTCACACTTCTAGCAATATACATACATACCTGACCAGCATAAATTTTATGCGAGGGGCTCACCACAAATATCCATTTAGCACCTTTAGCTCCTTTATTTGTGTCCAGCAATTCTCCAGTCAGCTTGTGTATGAGTTTCCCTTCGATAACAAGGTATTCATAATGCTCTCGCTCTTGCTGGGAAAATAAAGAGAAAAACAAAATCATTAACTGCGGATGCAAATTGGAGGTGAGATATTTGCCATTTAAGCGGTCAATCATGAGTTTCATACAGGTCCTAGATACTTAATGCACTGCTGTCGAAGTTTGGATCTCGGACAGTCCTCAAGATCAAGATCCTTGCCATCTCCTAAATCCAACCTGAAGAAAGAAAATAAACAACCACTAAGCTTAAAGACATAATGCTTGACATAATACCCTGGTACATTTAACGCATCACAGGAAAATAAGGAAATCAGTGACAAAACGATTGTAATCTTTAGGTTTAATAATCACCCCTGGCCTTTTGTAATTTCATGCCAATGTGTTGCATACACTTTCTGTCATCTTCTGAGAGTTCTACCAGTCAAATTTAACTCGTCTTCAATCATGCTCAAATGCTAAATAACAAACTGAATATTGTGAAGTGCAAAACAACAATATGACTGAGATGAAGAAATTAATTTCCAATCATTTGATCTAAGCAGCATCCAAAGAGAGCATTGCAGAATCTAAAAACGTCGTGATACTGTCAGGCAGCAGCCCACAAAATGATCAGCAGAAATTGTTGTCGGATTTCGTAGCTCGTCACAGCCAAGCTACTTGGTGAGTTCAACCCAGCAGCCAACAGGCACATCAGGGAGACCCCATGCCAAACCTAGACCTATATGGGCTAAAACTAACTATATGTACAGAGATTATTATGCCTCTGTGCTTCATCCATTTTATCTAAACATCAAGAGAGCCCAAAAGAGATTAGCTAAGCTCACCAGTAAAAGAATGGCTGACCAGCATCCGAATTACACCACTTCTCGTAGTAAAACTGCAGGTTATAGCCATATCGATGCCTCGGATCAATCTATATTAACACGGGAACATTAAACCTCACCACGCAACAAAAAAAAAAATTCAGAAATTAATTACATCCAAAATAACCAGTTGCAACATTTGTTGAGCTTAAAGAGTGATTACAGCTTCGACCCAATGCCGAAAAGCCAATTTCTGTGCTTTCTCGTCCGTGGACAAACCCTTCCCGACCTGCTCGAACAGTTTAATTAAATTAACGTGACTACATGGGTAGTTCATCAGTTTTACGAGAAAAGAAAACGGTGGATTTAAATAAAAAAAAAAGAAATAACTCAGAATAAAACGACAAGCACAAGATTAAGAAAAAAGCAGACAAGAAAGGACAAGCAAAACGTTAACGATGACCCAAATGACGCAATCGATAATTATCTGATATGTCCATTGAAAGATACAGTCCACGCACCTTGGAAGCATTCAAGCTAACCCGATTCCACCGGGAAGCGGCGGTTTCAGGTTTGGAAAAGTTGAAGAAGGATATGGTGCTGTGGCTCAGCCTCGCGTAATCTATCGCTTGCCACCTGCAATATTTCGTGAACCGTTCTCACAAGCTCCCGGACGATTAATCTCCAGCAGCAATTCGAATAATTTACATGCAGAGAGACTGTACGCATCAGAAACAGAGTTCCGAGCGACCCACCAGAACTCCTCGGCGACGACGGCGGAATCGGCGAGCCAGCGCCGAGTGCGGTAGCTCCGGTACACCTTCTGCAGCTTCACGGCGGCGGCCGTCCCGAGGAGCACCGGCGACCAGTCCCGGCTGGTGCTCGGGCCACGGGAATTGATCTCCCCATCGCCCGGATCGGCCGCCCCGGAGTCGGAGCTCCGGAGGAGGTACGGGAAGCGGAGGGCCGAGGCCACAGCGCCCATTTAAAGAGGCGATCGCGAGATGCGAAGGTCGTCGTTTGTGATGGCCTGCGTCCGCCCCTCGACGTGCATTGGAGAAACTTAAGAACCAGAGAGAGAGAGAGAGAGAGAGAGAGAAAGAGGGAGAGGAACAGTTCCGATTCAAATGAAGGAACGTACAGCGTGAGTTGGAGAACAGAGCATCTCGAGAGAGAGAGAGAGACAGAGAGACAGAGATAAACAGGGAGACAGACGAGGATTTAATCGACGGGGTCTTGAGAACCCCACGAAAGTCTCTTCTGTATTTTACTGCGGGGCTCGTGCCGAGAATAGAACGAGGAACGGGGACATGTGCTCGCTCCTTATTCCTCTGTCCCCTAACAAGTAACAACTACTTCATTAATCTATTGTGGATGCATTAGACCTAACTAGAATTGGTCTCATGTTGTCCCCAAAGAAGTTTAAAATTTCTTTCCTTTTTTTGGCTTTTTAAATTTTCTTTTTTCTTTTTAATCTTTATCCAAATTTTATTTTGGACAAAAATATTCCGACCAAATAAAAATAAAAATAAAAATAATCAAATGCTGGCCAAGCAATGGATCCTTATTTAAAACGACTTAACCATCCCATATTTTTATATGAAAAAAAAATCCACTTTAGACAATTTCTTAAGAAAATGATTGTAATTCAATCCCTCATTTAGAATTTTCCTAAGTTTTGATTTAATCCATTAAAGATATATCTAGGAGATTCATTGATTCTCCATATATGTCAAGATTGTGCACATATAGATTGTGCACATATCTCTAATGATCATACATATATATATGATTGATTATAATCGATATTATACTATCTTATTCTATTACATATTATAATCGATATTATAATATCTTGTTTATTACATACTTCTTGTCCAGCTTATAAATATATCATGTACTCTTTATTATGGAATGTACAAAAATTACATATTTCTCTCTTCTGTAAATTCATAATTTAGCATCAGAGTTAGGCAATCTTAAGGAAATTTTGGGTACATCGAGTGTACTCAATACACTCCTGAGTGTACACCTAAAGCAAACCTTTCATATTCTCATCTTAGCATCAAGTAGGCGATCTTGAGGAAAAATTGAGTGCATCAACTGCGCCTAAGTCCACATTGGAGTACACCTTCTATCTCGTGTCACTCTCTTTTTCAATTATTACTAATATCTCTCTCAATGATGATTTTCGACATTATTCATCTCGTCGGACGATGACGTCAATAGCCATGTCAGCATATTAAGTATAGCCTACACACGCATGACTTAATATATTTCTACTACTTCAAAAGCTACGCGATTTGTTGTCGTGTTACCTATCATGTTAGCAACCTCGTTAGCTTGTTGCCTCGTAGCCTACTCACGACATATCCAAACATGTATCTATCACATTCGCAGCCTATTGTCACTTTCATGCATATGTCAAACTCAAACACACATCTACCACATCGGCTTGTTGTGGCGTAGCCTGCCATGTTAACAACACATTAGCTTGTTGTTGTGTAGCCTAGCCGTGCCAGTCTCAATATTATTCTACCATGTCAACCTGTTGCATAGCCTTCCACGTCAATAGACATGTCAACATGTTGTCACGTTCCCTGCTGTGTCAATTGCCCTATCAATCTGTTGTCATATAGCTTGTACGCGTCAACCAGTTCTCACTTTAGAAGACCAAATTGATTCGTAGTCGCCGATTTTCTACCATTGATTGGTCACGTTGTTGATGTCTTCAATAAAACACATCCATTCGAGTGATTTTTTTTTACCTCTGTTCAGGTTGGAAATATTGTCGTCCGCTTCTCTGTTCAGATCGAGGGCTAGCGCTGCACCTCTGTTTAGATCAGGGCCCAGTGGTGTTTCAGAGGCACGGCCAACCACATCTCTAGTCAAATCTGGGCAGGGCAATGCTTCAAAGCTGTAGTCGGCCTCTGTCCTAGTTAGATCGAAGCTTGGCGATGCTTCGTAACTGCAGCCAACTTCTCCTCTGTTTGGAGCATAACGTAGCAGTACTTTGGGGCTGCAATCGACCACTTCTATGGCTGGAATGGAGGTTGGGGGAGTGTTGGAATTGGCTGTTACAGCTTTTCTAGTTGAGTCGAAGTCTGGGTCTAAGGCTAGAGGTACTTCGTAGTTATATTCTGCATTTTCTCGGCTTGAAATAGATATTGGGTTTACTATAATGTTACTAAAGAATGAGGCGTCGATGTTTATTTTGATTGTTCCAGGGGTCGGGGGTTGCCACTTTTGAGGTAAGTCGTCGCCTTTCATCCTGCTTTTTGGCTTTTGATTCCAAGTCGCAAAACTTTCTTATAACGTTGAGGCTCTAAACAAGGTGTGATGTGGGTTGAGGGTACTTTTCCTGAAGATAAAATGATTTATGTCCTTCCAAATGCACCATAAAGTGGTCGCAATAAGTTTGAAATTTCGTGAGTTCCTTGGATTTGCTTTAACTCTGTACAGCCACTCATCAAAACAGGTTAAACCCACTCAATTTATCTCGACTTGCAGGGGTTGCTCGCTCTAGATCTGAGACGTCCAAGGGCAAAGCAGCAAACTAGCAACGTATGCTTGATCGTTTTCAGTTCGAGATTGCAGATTGGGCATATAGGTGCAGGTACTATCTTCCTCCTATGTATGTTTTCCAATGTTGGCAAAAAGAATTTTATTTTAGGGGATATTTCTGAGTGCCAGATATGCTTCCAGAGTTCCGGATTAAACTGATATATATGATGATGTTGGCATTGAGTTCCGGATTAAGTCCCCGATTTAGTATTTGTCCACACCAATTTATCTTTAGTAGTTGGGAGGCTTATAGGGATAGCTAGAATTTCTGCCACTAGTTGATTATCAAACAGAGACCTCAACAAGGCTTCTTTCCATTTTGCCGCTTCAAAATCTATCAAATCCACCACTTTTAGTGACTCATTTCTTTTTGCGGGACCACCAATAGGTCTGTTCTTCAACCATTTATCTTCTCTAACATAAAGTTTTTGTCAATTCCCAACTGCCCACATAACTTGAGGGGCAATCGCTCATCTCCCTACTATTAAGACTTTGCCAACCCCACAATGGACGTGACCCTTTCCCGGCTTGCCAAAAATCACAGTTTGGAAAATAGAGGCCTTTCATAATTTGACTCTAGAGAATGTCCGGATGCTAAGAAATTTGCTAGGCTTATTTTCCTAGCATAGCTATGTTAAAAGCGAGTAGGTCCTTAAAGCCAAGACTCCTTCATCCTTTCTAAGCTTGAGAACTTCCCATCTTCTCCAATGTAGACTAGTTGCTTTGTTGCTATTCCTCCACTAGAAATTTGCTATTTTCTTTTCAATGGCTTTAATAATTGAAACTGGGATTTTAAAAATAGACATTACATAATGAGGGATTGTATGCACTACTGATTTTAGAAGTATTTCCTTCCCGGCTTTTGATAGCAAATTTTTCTTCCAACTCTCCAACTTCATATTTACTCTTGCAAGTATCCAAGCAAACAATTATTTCTTTGAGGCACCCCAATCCGAAGGGATTCCTAAATATTTCCCTGTTTTGTCAATTTCGGGAACTCTTAGCTCTAACACCATATTCCTCCTTAGTCTTTCTAGACAACCTTTACTGAAGTATATTCTTGACTTATTTAGGTTTAAAGCTTGGCCTGATGCAAAACAGTATTGGTGTAGGATAGCTACCAAATTTTGACATTCCATTACGGTACCATCTAGGAAGAAGATAGAATCGTCTGCAAATAATAAGTGTGAAAGAATGGGGCAATTGTTATTCAGTTTGATACCACAAAGCGTACCAGCTGCTATGGCTTGATTCATCATATAAGAAAGGACATTAGCCATTATGATAAATAAAGATGAGGATAATGGATCTCCTAGGCGAATACCCCAAGATGGGTTAAAATATGGCATAGGTTCCTCGTTAAATTTAATGCTATAAGAAATCGTTGAAACACACTGTATAATCCACTGCACCCATTTTTCGCAGAACCCCATCTTGCTTAGACACTCCCGAAGGAAGTCCCACTCTATTCGATTATATGCATTTTACATGTCAAGTTTGAGGATAGCTTGGAATTTTCTTTTCCTATAGCGTATTCTTAATCTATGAAGAACTTCCTGTACAATTAGAATAGTCTTGAATTTGCCTACCACCCACAAAAGCACTTTGTTCTGCTACAATTAGGTTTGGTAATAAAGGTTTCAGCCTGTTTGTAAGGATTTTGGAGATGATCTATAGGCAAAGTTGCAAAGGCTTATAAGTCAAAAGTGTTTTAGCTTTTCTAGGTTTGGGTTTTTGGGGATGAGAGTGATTTGGGTTCTGTTCAAATCTGGGTTTATGTGTCCAATTTTGAAGAATTTCTACACCTCCCTAAAGCTATCTCGATTAATGTCTTGCCAATGATGCTGATAAAACAAGCCGTTCAAATCATCCGACCGAGGAGCTTTAGTAGCTCCTAACTGGTGAGTAGTAGCAATAATCTCCACCATAGTGACAGGTTTAGTTAGCTTTTGGTTCATAGTTGCATCAATCGAAGTTGGAATTTGGCTTATGATGGGCTGAAAATTCCTAGGACCCACTGACATATAATGATTGTTGAAGAAGTTTCTCGTCATTTCCTTAAAACTCTCCTCATTCCTTACCCACTCCCCTTCCGCATTCATTAACATGGAAATTCGGTTTCTATTTCTCCTTTGTATGGTTGTTGCATGAAAGAACTTTGTATTTCTATCTCCTCATTTCAACCACTTGATTCTAGATATCATTCCCCAAAACATCTCCTCTTGTCACCATAGTAATTCAATTTCTTGGTTAATTTGCTGAACTCTTTGATTATCATAATGTATCTCGGGACTATTCATCAAAGTTTGAAATTCATTTTTCAGCTAGAAGATCCTTTTTTGTGCATTGGAAAATCTTTTTTTACTCCATTCAGTAAGCTATTCTGCCACTAATGTAGTTTCTCAACCATATTTCTTCGTGGGGATTTTGAGTCAACCCATATTCTCTTCACAATGCGCCTACATTCCTCATTTTCTACCCAAAAGCTTCATATCTGTATTCTCTTCTTTTATGTTCAGTTTTGGGTAAAATTGTCAGAATTAGAGGACTACGGTCAAAGTCGATTGCCGGTAGGGCTGTGACTTCTGCATTTGGATAGGCAATCATCCACTCCATGGTACATAGAGCTCCATCCAACCTCTTTTTAACATTCTCATCTCCATCCCTTCTATTTGTTCAGGTGAAAGCACACCCCTTGTAGTCCAAATCCATTAGAGAGTAAGCATGTAAGAAATCTCTGAACACTGTAAGTCGAAAATGTTCTACCATCCTCTTTCCCACTTTTTTCCAAATGATACAAAATTTCATTAAAATCGTCCATGCAAAGCCAAGATAAATTATTCAAAACACTTGCTCTTTGAATTTCCTCCCATAATAATACTCTTTCATTATAATCATTTGGGGCATGCAGGAAAGAAATTCGCATAAGCTATCTATTTTCTTGAAGTTGGCATTGCACATTGATCAAACTTTCTTGAAGTTGGCACTCTGCATAAGCTGTCTATTTTCTTAAACTTTACGAATAGGCCATTGCAAGAGACCTCTAAGGGTACGCATGACAAAATTTATGTTTCTCGATTTTTCTGTTTCTCTGTTCCCCGGAACAGGTTTAGAACAAAAATTCGTTTGATAACGCAATTTGATTTTTCTATTTCTGAAACAGATTTCTATTTCAGAAATAGAGAAATTGAAGAAATCAGAAACTGAAATCAAACCATATAAAAGAACATTGTGCTTTCTTGCTAACTTAATTTACTCATAACCACAACTTCACAAATTATTGCTAATTTTCTTTTTCTTATTTTGCTCATGTTTTTTTCTTCTTCTTTTTTTGTATTTTTTTTTTCAATTTCTTTTGATAACTTCCTCTCTAGGATGAAAGGCAATCGAATGGGTCCCTAATTTTCAAAAACGGCCAAAGTTCTTAAATGCTTACTTAAAAGCAATTGGACTTTTTTTTACTAGAAAAGGCACGCGCATGGCCAGTTCAAGAAAAAGTTCTTACGTAATAGATGAATAAAAAACGTGCCTAGAAATTTAACCTTATTTTTTTACGGATCCAAAATTCTTGCAAAATCAAAATAAATTAGATTGTTACACAATCTTGAATTTTAATTCAAAGGCAAAAGATTCAAGAGAATCTCTCTCTTTGCCATGCAAGGGCCATTAAAGGTTCATTGAGCAACAATAAAGAAATTATGGATGAGCAACTGGACTAATTCAATTTGAGAATCAAAATAAACTGACATTCCCTCAATTGGTTCCTAACCATAAACATTACTTTAAGGTAGAGTTCTCATATATTCATTTACACAATTAATTTCATTTTGTTGATAATCTTGTATAATACTAGTTTTTGATAAAATGACAATGCTGTATAGGCGCCATTAATGGCACCCATATTCATGCTTCCGCAGTACTTGTCTGAATCTACGCAGGATGAGCTTGCAAACGATACATTGACCGAGAAAGGAAAACAAATAAATACGCTTAGGAAAAAAATTGCTAATAAAATGGCAAGGAATAATAATATGCCGGAAATTCCATCAAATTGTATTTTCAACTTTTGTAATGTATTAGTATTATTTCGACTATTATTTTGTATTTGAGAATTTCCTATGTTATTATCTAATCAATTTTTATTCCTAGAAATATAAATTTTATTTTATTATCAAACGAATTTTTGTTTCAAAAATAGAAATTTTGAATTGTTATTAAACGAGTTTTTTTTGCTCAGAAACTTGTTCGGGGAATAGAAATTAAGAAATTGATTTTTGGTCAGAAATCAATTTCTGTTTCAAAAATTTTATCATGCTTAGCCTAAATCACCACATGTCCAAAAAGCAGCCAAACCTTGCCTTTTCTATTTGTCTCAGAGTGAGTTTGGTGAATAATGAAACTAACTAAAAAACGAATGCCATTGATTTAAATTACATAACATAAAAAGGTGGACTTTAAATTGTTACCGACGGACTATATGATGTGACCTGAGGAGTGGGGACTGCTGTCCTGGCTTTTCCTGCTTTTAGTCGTACCACGTGGATGAGACTTTTAATGTGCGAATTGCCATGCACCAGCTGTCGATTTGAATTTAAATTGGCTTACCTCATGCCCATAGGATAGCATTTGCCCTTTTCATGTTCGGCACATTTTTTATATTTTAATAATTGTCCTATGTGTGAATTGTAAGATCTCTCATTGGATCGCAGTTTAAGGCTGTATATAGGCAAATACTGAATGTCACATTTTGATATTCTTCATTGAAAGGACTTGGTTATATCCTTTTGAAAAAGATTTAGCATTTGATTTTACTAATTAAAAAATTAAAAATTAATTATGTTTCGTGTACAAAATAGGATTTTCAATAACTTTTCTTATGAAAACACAAATGGAGACACCATATCTTTATAAGGTAGTATACATTGACAATAAATATAAGCAGAAATCATCTAGTTTTACTCAATTTTGTTTTGTATTACCTATTTTTAAATCTTACGGTGTTTGCTGCTTGACTTTAGATCACATTTTGGTTTTTTGCCCCTTTCTCTCTTCTTGCTAAAGTTGCACGAAAATTCATTATGGGACGTCTCACAAAGGAGGTGTGATGTGATATGGAGCAATTAATATATATTATTTGGCCTATAATGCAATTTTCATTAAGTTTTTTAGTAAATGTATTGATAGGTTCTAACTTAGACTCTCTTGATAATTTCTCTACACGAAAGTATTAGATTTCTACCACGCATCCCATTAAGTGGAATTAGAGCCGATGATCCATTAATGGGTGCCTCCCAATGTGTACCGATAGTTGATTGATGGGTCAATCTCAATGTTTACTAATGTTTGATGAATATTTTAAAGAATGAATCACATAATCAACATCATTTTCGGATATGTCGGCATTGTGTTTAATACAATGCCTTTGACGCAACAGCTAGGAGATACACGTTGTGGTAGTTTGTTTAAAAATGTTCCTAAATCAAGGAGAAGCATGCCTAACTGGAGATCAAATAGAAGGGAGAGATTATTTAGGATGCAAATAAAATTGTGTTAAAAAAAGTTTCATATTGAAGGTTTGTAATGGTAGGTTCATTTGCTAAAACCATTTAATAAATGGGGTCCTAACCACCTCCCCCCCAACCCTCCCCAAAATATGGCACACTTTGGAGCTCCCCATTTGACATAGAGATCAATGACCTCCGATTAGAGCTTGTGACATTCTTGAGTTCACGATTGGCGGAGAGACGCCGACGAAGGTTGCCGCAATAGAGGGACAAACGTTGAAGGCAACTGCCATTAGCGGCATCGGTGGTGGCGGGGAAGGGGGCCGTTGAAGGTGGCGGTTCGTAGAGGAGAGAGAAATTGACGTATGGGACATGGGGCTGGCATGTGTATGTTTTATGGAATTATTTCTTTGTGCTTTTTCAGGATGAGCCTTTTTTTTTTTGGCCTTTTCGTATTATTTTTTTTTCTGCCCTAAGATGTAACTGTAAGGTCACCACAAAAGATTTCACTTTTAGCCAAAATTATAATCGTCAATATTTATTAGCAATTGGACAACTGCCACTATGGGCAACATCGCTAAAAGTTATAGCAATAATTAAAACAATTGCAGGTAAAGCTTTTGTGACAATTATCGTGACCATCGGACCGTTGGTAAATATGAAATAAGAGATATTTCAGATATTCTGTTGTGACATTTGCAATATTGCCATTAAATCATGACACGCCATTTTTTTCTTCTTGTCGTTATCATTGTTGTTGCTCTTAATATTATTAGTAGCATTGGCAATAATAGGTACATATGATCAATAATATGTGGAAAAACATGTGTTGCTTTAATATATTTATCGACATTACGGGTAAAACCAAACGAGGAAGAACTTCCAAACACAACTAATTCGGAAAAAGATAACAAATTATTCATTTTCCTTAAAACAAACCAGAGCCTAAATATGCATATTTGAACCCATACTCCATGGGGATACCTCAAAGCTCCAACAAAATGAATATTAGACCTTATGCGTTAAATCGGAACCATTATTCTTGTCTATTGAAACCGGTAGTGTCATACACATGAAGTTATTAGAATTGTAAATTTAAGAGAAGATCATACTTGCGAAAACTCTTTAAGGCCTTGTACTTCCTCCTAGACCATGAACATTTACAAAACTAATCTTTACTCTAGAGCAGCACAGCCCTCTATGTCATAAAAGTGAAGTTCTTTATTCGCCTCATCAAGCCCCTAATTTTAATTTTCAACGAGATCCCTTCCATTTTAGCATTGTTTTATTCATCTTAAGCGAATTTTCAATGCTATTCCCATCTCGTATTTTTACTCCTAGAACCTTTGTAGAAGTTAATCTAGTTGGAGTTTGGTTACTATAGGGAGACTTTTTAACAAAGATTATGAGACAAAAATAGTGTAAGTGTCAAATATCTTTACTTTTTTTTTTATATAATAACTTGGATGCTGTGACTTTTAAAAAATATTCATTTGAGTGTCCGCTTTTAAACATAACTACGAGCAGATAAAAATATAGAAAAACCATCGAAAAAAGTTATGTAGAGCCAGAGATTCTATTTTATTACGAGAGAAAGGCCTTAGAAGAACAACACAACTCTAACACAAATGCTATTATCAAGAAGGTTGAGCTTGCGAAGGAAGGTTGCGACCCACCCAGGGGTAATGAGATGCTCATGGGAAATTGACGGATTGTTTAGTAGGAACAAACGGTTCATCTCCCGATTTGGCCTTCAAACCTAACACAGACCTTCCTGAGCTATATCGATCGCATTTTATATGTATTTTTTCATTTAACTCATTTAGTTTAACTTTAGAGCCGCTACTAACATGTTATGAGATGATTAAGAGCCTGAGTAATGTGTGGGAGTCAGCCCTACTCTAGTGATCTAGAGATTCTGAGTATATAGGGACTTGATCACCATAAATAAATCTAAAACCTGTTAAGAGCCTAAGTAATGCATGGGAGTCCGCCTTATTCTATGTAGCAAACTGGAGATTCTTGTATAAAGGGACTTGACCACGATAAATAAATCTAAAACCTGTTAATCGATGCCTTTTCTCTTTTATGAAAATAGTTGGCATGTAATCTCAATCAATTTTATTACCTAAATCTTGTAACATGTGGAATATGGTGATCAAGCATGGTATTCGAGCAACAAAAAATAAACAAGCATAACAAGTAATGAGCAGATAAAGTAAATTATAATGAGGAAAATAAATAACTCTAACCGTATCAGGCAAAAATTAATGGATTCTTGCTATTAAGCCCGGGGGCAAGACCATGTGGCATAAGTCAAAAATAGATAATCATGAGCTAAATTAAAGTAAACCTGAATTCTAACATTAAACTATATGGAATTAACCATGAATGAATTAATTCTATAATGCAATAAGCAACTAGATGCGACATTTTTGTCTCTTTTCTTTAATCAGTAAAAAGGACCGAACTACACCTAAATCAATTCCAATTCCCGAATAAACCATTAATGACTACATGAGTGCCAAAACAAATTATCTAAATGATAAAATTAATTAATTAAATGCCGAGATTTATTAACTAATTACCAAAAAAAACCTAAAAAATACTAAGGTCGTCAAAATAAATCAATTAAATTTCAAGTCAAATAATTGATCAGGGGCCCATTATTGGTGAATTTGATCTCCCTAAGATAATTTTTCTTTGAAAATGTATGATGGTAAAATTCAAACCTCAGCAAGCTTGGCTGGACGAATGGTCTGATGCTCCTATTGTCCACGTGATCATGGGTTCTCTCAATGTCATGATCAAAGATCTTTGATAGTGCTCGTGGGACCGTTGACAGGCCGCTGAGATTATGTTGACAAATCGTCTCTAAGGTCTCGAGTAGTGCTAAGTAACTGTAGATCAACCTAATACTTTGTTGTGAACGTGGGGCTCTTGTGCGTGTCCATAGAACAATAAACATGGTCCTTTGGCCAATCAACCCTCTCGTTTGGGTCAAAAAAAAAAAAAAAGGGGGTCTCATTTGGTATATGTATGGATCACATTTGTCCATTCAGGAGTATCACAAATAGCGATTAGTTATCTTGTTTTAATTTTATCAAAATTTCAATTTAGAGTTAGGATTTTAAAATAAAAAATATTAACCAACATTACTTACAAGTCGAGTCGAACATAGAGAAAATACAGTCGAATCAATTACGAAGCCTCACGTGATCATATCAAGTCAAACTAGAACGTTAAACTATTTGGATCCTTCTTGACTTAATCGCAATGGCGGTTGCCAAATTCCATTAGTGTTCCATCATTGATTAGTCATTTCGGAATTATCGTATGTTTTAATAATTTATCCATTTTCATTGAAGTTATTAACTTAAAAGTGTAAAAAAAAAATCCTAGGGCTATTTAGTATTTGTGACGATTTAGCTCTAAACATTTTAATGATATCAATTTAGTCCTAAATCTTTTAATATTGTCAATTTAATCCTAAACATTATGATTTGATGCCAATTCAGTCATAAACATTTTAATGATACCAATTTAGTCCTAAACATTTTGAAATAATGCTAATTTAGTCTTAAATAATTTGAATTGGTATCAATTAAGTCATTCCAACTAATTTTGGTCGGATATTACTAACGTAGACATCGGCCAACTTACATGACACCACTAGTACTAACTTAGACAATTTTTAATAATATTTCAATAATTTTTTGATTTATCTAATTTTTTTTCTTTTTTCTTTTTTTCTCTCCTTTCTTCTTTTTCTTTTAGTAAGTGACCAACCACTAGCCATGGCCAAGCAAGGCCAGCCTGCTTGGCCATTGTCGCCCTAGCCTGGGCAAGAGTTAACCTCACCAAATTGTCCCAATTTAATCTCAAACTTTTTTTGGTACCATTTTAGTCCTCAACATTTTTATTTAGTGTCGATTAAGTTCTTTTTGGTCAATTTTGACCGGATTTTGCTAACTGGATTCCGGTCAATTGATGTGACCTAATCAGTGCTGATGTTGACAACTTTTAATAATATTTTAATATTTTAGAATTTTTTATTCTTTTTCTTTTTTTCTTCTCTCTTCCTTCCTTCGACCGTTGGTCGAACCACGACGACCAGCCAGAGGCGGCGACCAGCGAAGCTCACTGCCCACCTTGCCAGTGGCTGCGAGGGCGACCTCGCCCAGGGCAGCAAGGATCCGGAGAGGATCGAACCTGGCCGGCCATGGGCAAGGCTCAACCCTCGCCAAATCCAACGAAGGTGAGCCTCACCAGCCTGGAGGGAGGCCACCTCGCACCGGGCTGGCAAGGGTCGAGCCTCGCCAAATTGCGGCCTAGGCTACGCCGACGAGGACAAGCCTCGCCGCCTAGTGTTAGGCTGCCCTTGCGACCACTGGCGAGGTGGCCGGCGAGCCTCGCCGGTCGCCATGGTCCGACCAGCGGCCGGAGGAAGGAGGAGAGAAGAAAAAAAAAAGAATGAGAAAAAGAATTAAAAAATCTAGAATATTAAAATATTATTAAAATTTGTCTACATCAGCGCCGATCAGGCTACGTCAACCGGTCGATACCCACTTAGCAAACTCCAACCAAAATTAGCTAGAAATAACTGAATTGGCACTAAGTAAAAATGTTTAAGACTAAATTGGCACAAAAAAAAATGTTTATGATTAAATTGACATAAATACAAAAAGGTTTTGGACTTTTTTGATACTTTTCCCCCATATTTGGCAAGGGCAGGCTTGCTTGGGTGAAGGTCAACCTCACCAAGCCAAATCTAGCAAGGTTGCCTTAGCCTAGGCGAGGGCCTACTTTGTTGGATTTGGCAAGGGAGCCCTCGTCGGGGCTGCCCTCGCCTAAGCCAAATCTAGTGATGTCGACCCTCACCCAAGCTCGGCCTCGCAATGGCCAGTGGTCAATTATTGGCAAAAGGAAGAAGAAGAAATGAGAGAGGAAAAAAAAAAGAACAAAAATTGAAAAACCATCAAAATATCTTTAAAAAATTTGTTCACATTAATGTTGGTGATGCCACATAAACTAATAGTAATATCTAGCCAAAATTAGCTAGAAATACTAAATTGGCGCCAAGTGAAAACGTTATGGACTAAATTGATACTAATTCAAATTGTTTATGACTAAATTAGTACTGTTAAAAGGTTTAAAGCTGAATTGATACTAAGTTAAAAATTTTATGACTAAATTAGCACCATTAAAAAGCTTATGATTAAATTAATACCAATGCAATAAGTTTGTGACTTTTTTTATTCTTTCCCCTCACAACTTTTATATGACATTACCGATTCTATTGAATTATGAATTAAACTTTTTCATTGAAATTACCAAATAATTTAAGTTGTTAATGTCTATTCGAGTCACTTAGCAACATTTATTTAATCGATTATGAACTACCAAGTGTTTTTTTTTTTAATTAATTGACCTACTCTTGTATGAAATATTACCCTTTAATAAAGTTTAAACATATGCTATAGTAATTCAAGATCGCTTAAATATTGATAAGTGACTAAATAAGAGTAAGAAACCTTATACTAGTCGAAAACTTGATTGAAAAAAAGTCGGTAAATAATATGGTAATTTCAATAGACTTGGTTTTTTTTTCGCCTATAAAATTTCTAAGTTACTATAAAAGCTGTAACTTGGAAAACAACCTAATCAACATTGATAATTGACTCACATAGAAGTTAATAAAATAAAATTAGTTAGTAACTTTATCTAGCAAAAAAAAAATGGCAATTGAAAAGAGAAGAGCCTCTGACCAACTAAAACTAGAACCCAAAATCAGCAAAACTGGGCAAATTCTTATATATCGCCTGAAGCTAGTCTTCCATCAGCAAGTCTTTTGGACTTCAAACTCAACCTGCGTCAATCGCCAGTTCTTTCGATCTTTATTTTATCCTCATCCAAGATGGCCATATGCTTCCTCTTCTTGGATAACTTGCCCGTACTATACCCATTTTCATCATTAAACTGAGCAGCGGTTCGAGCACGTAATTCTTCCAAACTCTCGCCTTCCTTTGCTCTTTCTAGCACCTGAAAACCAGAATTATAGCTCCAATTTGACTGCATGTAAGAATTTGACATATTCCAAAGCAGTAGAGATGACATACCAAATGCCTTCCATACAGATGGGTGTTCGCTAGTGCTTGGAGAGCATTCTGCGCCTCCTGTTTCGTGACATATTCCACAAATGCAAATCCTCTGTGATTTCCAAATTTCATAGGCAGCCTCAAACTCTTAATCTGTGGAATCAGCCCACTGGTCAACCCATATGCTAGAAAAAAGTGCACCCTCAAACAATTGGTATGAATAAAGCTGGCAACGGATTCATTAACTCTAACAGGAGCAATAGTCCAAAATTTAGAAGACCCCACGAAAACTTTAATTTTGTTAAACAATATGAACATCGAATTTGCTTGTTGACAAGAAGATCCAAAAATTACATCCAAAACTATTAAGAGAATTACTACACTGAGTGTCACCTTCAACTAATCCATGATGAACACAATGGAGGCAGTCCATGCAATGGACACATGACATAAGCAAAAAGGAAATTACCTTTCCGAATGGGCTGAATAGCTTTCTTAAATCTTTCTCGGTTGCCTCAAAAGCAACGTTTCTAACAAGCAACTTGGTCGAACTTCTGTCATTGTCAGCTTTATTTAGCACTTGTTCATCTTTCTTTACTTGGCAAAGTTGCAAGATAAGGGCATGCCCATCTAAGATGGTTCCCTGGAGAGAACACAAATAAAATATGAGCAAATTACACGACAGAAATTTATCAGGGAGAAAAAGAAGAGCCTTACTTGTAAATCCCGGCAAATATTCATTGCTGTCTCCATTGAATCAAATTCTATAAACCCAAAACCCATTGAGACATACTTCCCATTTTTCATGTGCTTCTTTATCTGTACAGAAAACAACATCTTGATAAGCAGTAGTGGATAATAAATCATAACATTAATTCTTCTTGTCTAAAAGATTACCCTGATGCTGAGAATTCTTCCCTCCTTCATTTGTTTACTAAAGTGGCTTTTCAAAGTCTCATCAGATGTTTTGAAGCTAAGATTCTTCACAAATAAAGACCGTGACTGTAATATCAAAGGCAAAAATATAAGTATACCCCAAAAAAGAAATGTGGGAATTGTCCCTAACTTGTTTACTAGCAAGTCTGGCATGCACAACACTACATGTCAAAGATAAGAAGCTTTTAGTAAAAGCAAAGGGAATCTGAAAAAGTTATAAACTCTTGCTGCATCAACCATTTCATACATTCGACCAGAAAAAAAAATAATAATAAAATAAAATCATACAAGCAATTACATTGTTCAAGTTAGAAACCTAAGAAAAGTTCCAATAAATTTTCGAATGTTCATCACTTTAGACTCACAAGAACAAGATATAATTTGCATCTAAATGCAAGTAAGAAGAGCTTTAATTTAGTGTGAAGTGAAACAGACAAACGAATATATGGTAATGCAGAACCATTTTTTCAGATCCAAACATATTAAAAAAGAAATTAACTATAGTATAAGGGAAAAATAGGAATACTCGGCTGGGAAATATAGCCCTATCCCCATACTAAGGCCAATCTAGCTCACTATCATGTTTTTTTGAGCTTATATAGTTCATCTTACTCGTATGACAGTTGATGCCACCACAGTCAAATAGAATCAATTAAACGAAGCAGGCTGAGTAACACGAATTCAAATATTTCAAAAGTGGCACGTGAAATTCTTGAATACATCCAGCACAATAACTTAAATATTGTATTGATAGCATTAACCATTTGACAGTTCAAGATGATGAAATGCCTCAACCTCTAACAATTTCATATGTCAACAAGTGCATTTGAACAGAGATTGCCCTTTACTGTATTGAATTCTGTTATAATATAAAAGTTCTCTTTTTAAAGAACTTCATACAAATACATATGCTTATACTTATCTATGAACACTTAAGTAACAAGAGAATAAGTACATAGTGTTGCTCAATTTTCTCTTTTCATGCTTCTGCTTCTGAGAATCACATCAAAAAGTACATGTAATTTCAGGCAGAATTGCTTACTCAAACACATGGGGCCCACAATTACACGCATAATACAAAGAGTGAGCGGAAAATGCATTAACACTGGTCAAAGCAGTAGCAGAACACATGTAATCAGGAAACATACATTTCAAACAAGGAAAAAAACAACAATTGTATATGAATAATCCTTATCCCAAAATAATCTCGAGTTAGAAGATAGGAAGTAGAAATGCATGAAACGCCAGATTTGAACCTCAATTCTGTCAGGATCAACATCCACATCTGATAGTCCCTCCACATGTTGTTCTAGTAACACCCTTTTAGCATCCTGTTCACCAACAACAGCTCTATCGTTTCCATTGCTTTTAGTTGTTGGATTAAGAACATTTCCAGGAGCCCATTCTAAATATAGTGGTGCATCCCTACATCATGGTTAACTTTTATTAGAAACTATTAAAACAACTAAACAATGATAACATGAGAAAGAAAATATATCAAAAGATCAGGCAATGTAGTGATCAAATGTGAAAAATCACTCATCTATCAAAATGTATCATCTGTTTCATTACCAAGGCATCTAAAAACCTATCATAATTCATATTTCTAGCAAAAATATGTATTCTTAGCATTGTAGAAGGACTAGTTGCTCTTGCTCCATTCCATCTCAAAAGCCCTAAATTATCATACATTCGATTCCTTTTAATATAACAATGGATTACAGATTTCCAAGTAGTTGAGAACCACATATTCTCCCAACTAACAATGTATCATGGAGCCAGCCAAACTCAACAGATGAGACTTCCCAATTTAAAGCATTTTCTGTTATCGTGGCAAAAGGGCAGCTTGTGAAGAATTCACAGTCATGAGCAGCACATCCAACACACTTGTGCAAGAGAAAGACAGTCAGGGGCTGTCATGAAGCAGATAAAGATTGAACATCACATACTTGTATCGCCGGTATGCTAAACCTTTAAAAGCAGCACGAGCTTCAGAAGGTTCGAGGAAAACAACCTGATATATGTAACCAGAATAAGGTTAAATTGTCGAGATTGAACTATCAGACTATACAGAAAACTACACCACGAGGCAAACTTTGATTCATTGTTGAAGAAAAGAGAATGAGAAAGGGAAGGGAAGGAGTCCCGACTATCAAAGTTTCCTAGCACAACCATGTCATTTTATTCACGAGTCATCAGTGTTTCATAACCACGGTGAAATAATACTGTGCCTGTGTCGTTTCAGAAAAATGAACATCCAAGCTAGTCTCAGCTAGAATGGATCTAGATGTAGAATCAGTGATTAATCTTCACAAGAACCAAGCCTAACAATATCGCAGTATCCCTGGACCTATCTCCTCCACCACTGTGACCACCCCTCTACCTCTCCCATCTCTCCTCTTACCCAACAGAGAAGGAGCTCCCATGCAAAGGGTAACTGGCAGACTGATATTATACACCCTGTTCTCTTCTGCCAAAATTCTGAGCCAAATTAATGTCGCACATATGCAAGTGTAACGATCAGTTAACATGCTGTTCGTACCAAGCTTCTGAACCCTCATTAGCTGTCCGCTGGGGGTATTTTGGCCTACATTACCAAACAAATCTATCTAACCTAGCAGGCATGTCAATCCTCACTTCAATTCCATCATATATGCCAGCAAATATAGAATTGCACCCCCAATTAGATATCAACAATGGCACAAGTTCCCAAAAAACACACAGAATATTAGGGAAAAAGTGTATCGCAGTTGGATGTCCTATTTAGATGGGAAAAACATAGAGAGATTACCACATACCAGTGCCATTGTCTTTGTTGGAGGCAAAATTATTTTATCCAGACTACCAAATTTCTCGAACATTTTAGTCAGCTCAGCCTCAGAACATCCATAAGGCAAGTTTTTCGCTAGCAAGACGTGATTACTCCTTTTCAAACTCTCTGGTCCCTGAGTGGCTAGCTCCTCCAAAGATGCTACATTGACACCAGCGTCTGCCAATGCCTTCTTTGTTTCAGCAATTACTTGTGTCTCTCCTAAAGCAATACGTACGGCAAGATCATCGCCTTCACGATCAAGGAAATCACTTTTGCTTATACCATACTTCCTCGCAATGTTTTCAACAACCTATGGTATTGAAGAAGTGATAAATGAGAGCAAATACATACACCTAAAAAAGATACGCATGCTGACCAAAAATGGGATACAATAATCACATGACCATGCCAATAATTTCACCCAAAGCATTCATGACAAGAAAGATAATTCTATAAATGATTCTCCATTAACTAATCAGTCTACTCGTGAAGACACTTTATGTTTAATCAAGTGCTGGAGCTTCAGATTTCTTGCCGTTGTAAAATAATTACATTGAGCAAAGTTCTAGATTATGACAATTGAGGAGAAGTCTTGAATCAACACCAAAAGCTGAACAAACCGTGTCAGGGCGCATGAACAATGTATTCCATGCTTTTATATCTCCACTTGCTTCAGAAGCCTTTCTATCTTCTTCCCGCTGTTGTTTGAAAGTTTTTAGAGCTTGATTTGAAGTCAATCTACATAAAAGTAACATTATAAGCTCCTTTAGGACAGCATATCGGAGGAGCATAACACAAGTAAAATTATAAAACTAGTACTTACTCCTGCTTTTTAGAAGCGGGTTTCTGCAATGCTGGCAAAATATGCAGTAGTCTTCCCTGGAAATTTGAATAGTCCAATTCTTTTGAAGCTCTGCATGATAAACAAAACAGAATAATACGTCTGATCTAGTCTATTTCATGACCTGAAATAATAATTATTAAATATTGCCATCTTACAGCTTTAACGGTATTATCAAGGTTTGACGGCACAAATCAAGTGGCAAAACACACACTGATTTGTAAAACAACTGATAACCTATATAAAAACTATCCCAATGGCTGCTGCTCATACGGTTAAGCAATTTAATAACTTAGAGCCTATAAAATATATAACATTGGCATGTGTGCCCATAATAATAGTTGACCAAGAGATTCTTCAAGCTTGCTTTTCTGTTCTAAGAGACTAAGAACTAATGAAGCAATGAATAGTGAGCCAACAACTTCATAGTTAGAGCCCATAGATTCACAGTGTACAACAATAAGAGATTAAGTTTAAGTAACCAAGATCTTGGAGCCCAAGAATGGCCAATAAACCTACTATCTTGAAATGTTTTTAGAATGAATAGAATATTCAAGCATTATAAATTCGATAAAAAATTAATGAAGTGAAGAAACACAGAAGTTCTCTAAAAATTGCAATACCTTGATGCAGACTCTGGGAGAGCATACTGGATATAAGCAATGCCCTTTGACCGTCTTGTTATCTTATCAACAACAACGTGGACTTCCGCAACCTTGCCAAATTTGCTAAATAACTCTTCCAGCTCTTCCTCACTTCACACAAACACCATAAATTACACAAAGAGCCGGCTATAATGATGTGGTCATCTAACTAAGAAAAGTCAATATTTCTCCGGAAATTGTTTATACAGATAATTTCTTTAGATTATCTCACAAGATAAAACAATTTGCAAAGTCAAGTAGTCAAGGTTAAGAATTACCTTGCCGTGTAAGGCAGGTTGCGAACAAAAAGACGGCCAGTTTCCATTATCCCTTCCTTATGATCCATTGCACTTGATGAGGGATTTGTGGGGTCAAGTGCCTCGCCGTCTGCAACTTCAGCAGGACCTTGCCTCTCAGCCTCATCTGGCATATCGTTTTCTTCATCAACATGTACAGTTGCTTCATTTTTTACCCTGGACCTTTTATTTGACAAATCAACTTTAGCTTCCTTTCCATTAACATCACCTTCACCTTCACTATTTTCTGATTCTGACTCAGACAGTTCTTTCTTAATTCTGCTCTTGAAGTAGTCCATGTCAGAAATTGGATCATCACGAGAGACAGCAGAATCATCACTATCTAACTCCTCAGAAGCATCACTATCTAACTCCTCAGAAGCATCACTGTTTGAATATTTTATAACCCCCTTGTCATTAACTTTTGCTTCTATTAATTTTTCTTTGATGTTCTTCTTTGATTGAGCAGGGTTCCTGTTGATGCTCTCATTTGGGTAATCTGTTGAAACTACTAATGTGTCATTTGCCCACAACTTTGACTTGGTCCTTGATTGCATGACTTGAAGAAACTCCTGAAGCTGAGGGTCATCGCTCTCACTTGTCTTTTTAAGATTCTTCTTCTCTCCCTTAGGAATCACAACAGCGGAATCACCACCATGAACTTTTTTCCCACCCTCAGCTACTTCATCTTTATTCTTCAATGAGTGCCGACTCCATGGTTGAGGAATATCAGGATCTCCAACTTTTCGTGCAATCTAGCAATAAGCAAAAGATTTGAATCCACATGTTCGAGCTATGTTGATTGACATAAGACACTCTAATGTGCATTCAGAGAGAGTCTCTATATGACAAAGGTATTTGATTGACTAAATCCTTCATGCTATCAATAGTGTCTCCTAGAATCAAAACGTCTTGAGGATTACTAGTAAAACAGAGACACATAAAGGTAACAGTAATCAACTGAAGAAGAGTGTGTGTCATGATCAATTCATATTAGCTGCATTGCATCAACAGCCATTTACCACGCCTCTTCGGATGGAATATATCTTAGACAAGATAGCTTCTTCATATGGAATATACCTTAGACAAGATGGTGAGAACGGGAAAAACACATAAAACGACAGAAGGATGAGACTTTGAACAAGAATCACAAAACGAACCTCACAAACAATCCGGCAAGTATCGAGGTAGGATTTGTTGAAGTACCTAATAGCTTCCCGTGCTTCCTGCTCGGTGCGAAACCCAATAAACGCAAACTGTCTGCTCTTGCCATCGCTGCGCACATTCAAACCACGCGAGTGTAAAAACATGAGAGAGGCCGCTAGATCAAAAAGAAGAGGAGGGTAAAACAACAAATACATGGTGCGCATGAGCTTGACATCTTGTATTTCGCCTTTCTGAGAGAAGAGTTCGCGCAGGCGATCCTCCGCCACGTAATTGGGCAAATTTTTTACGCAAATTCTTGACCTGCACATAAAATTAACACCAAATTACAAAAAAATTAGTTCGTTCGTTCGTTCGTTCTTTCGGCTTTAACATCAAAAAAGGAACGTATCGAGCCAAACTAACATAGCTGTTGCACGCCAAGAGCAGAGCAGAGCAGAGCCGACAGAATCAGATAGATACGAAGGCGACTCTATCTAATCGTCGAACTCGAAGTGTTTTCACGGTCGCCGCTGGGTTGCAGCCTGGACTTGGAGGCAGGGTGTTGCGAAGGACGGCGAAACCCTCGTATAAAGTCGGTTCTGTGTTCGGTCCAGCCGGTTTGAGTTTTTCGCTTATTTTGTATTGATCCATATTATCCGGTGTTTTGAATAAATTCTATAATTTTTTTTCGCTTATTTACTTTTGATTTCTTTCAAAGATGGGAATGCATAAATCTAGTACGGAACTTTATTCGAGTAATAAAAAAAAAATACTAAGATGTCAACATTACCGGCTTTCATGAATTCTAACGAATTAATATAGATTTTTCATTTAAGGTGGCTTGGAGTAAAAATCTAAGTTTAGGCAGCAACAAATGCATATTTATCTTCGCTATGATTATTACATATTTGAATGATAATTAGATTGTGCACCTCAAGTTTGATGCTTAACATTTTGCAGCTAGCAAAAAATGCAAGAGGATTGAATATTATTTCAAGACTGACAACTGAAGGAGGATTGACAAAAGTTTTAACTAATGTGCGTTTGGAATTCACTAACTTAACAACTAACCAAAAAACAACATGATACGGCCCAACCCAAGAGTCCCTATTTGTCATAACATTTAGCATCAGTTTATTGTTGCCATGGCTAGCTCCTTCTAAGAGATGGCCATCAAAGTTTAAGTTGATTGGTTCAAGTTGGTCGCGATCCAACTTGGCTAGGCATTTTATCTTTGTGACAGTTGAGACTACTTGGAGGATGAAGTTGGTAAGGATGCTCCAAATCCCCATGCTGGTTTTTTAATACAAGATCCCGAGGCTCTTCTTTCCTTAGGTGCCACGTGATTCAATCAAATCACAAAATTCTCAACACTCCTCAATGGATAGCTGCCACTAAAAGATATGGCATCTTAAGAACATTTCATCTAATTTGGACAATTCAGGTAATCTTAAGAAAGCTATTGATGAGTACCATCCAGTTTTATTCTCTAATTGAACTTTTGACAAAATAATATTTTTGGTCAACTTTGGTCAAACCTTAAGCAAAGAAAATAGGTGGTTACGTGTAGCATCTTGGAAGTCTTCCAATCTACATCAACAATTATTAGGATATTTCATGGCCGGGGATTTATCTTATCTAATATGGACTTTCCATTTTGTAATTACCAAAAATCAGCGCTCAGCTACTCCTTTGGTGGCCTCGCTAGCTGGAGGCCACCTGTGAACGACAGCCTTCAACATAAGGCCCAAATTCATTTTAATCAGTCCCAGTTTTCCCCCTCACGATTTTGGCACAAATATACTCGAACAAGATGTTGGAAACCGTGGATCTCCTCGTCGCTCGATCGGACCGAGTGTTAGCGAATCCTGGCCTAACCTACTTCCCACGCCAATTTAACTTGGACAGAGCAATCTCTTCATCACATAATGAGAATCTTAATTAGTGGATTGGGTAAAGTCCCACTCTAACGAAGTACTTTGTAGCACCAGGCCCAACATGGTACCATGCTGGGCCTATTTCACTAGTCATTGGGACTAACGTTCTCCATGAAGCCCATAAGCCCGTACAATCTTCTCCGCTAACGTACTTCCCTTTTTCGATATCTAAATTAAGCCCATTTGGTATGGTTATAGCTGAACTGTGCCATGGCTATGCTATAAAGAGTTATAACGTATCTATTTGGTAATACAATTTCAAAACTACAACGCCTCAAAGCTGTGAGAGCCAATTTCTTGAAATATCTTGTAAGTTCTTGTAACTTCGAGGGCATTGCAACTAGGGATGAGTGATTACAGATTCCGAGTATTATCCACTTGAAACTTGGAACCTACTCATTAAAACAGATTCATCATTTTCAACAACCTAAAACCTATCCTATATACCTTAAAACCTAAAATCTACCATGTTACTGGTTCGATTTACTCAATTCCACTTTTATTATTAGTTAAACGATTGCAGTAAATTACCATTTTTAATAACCACTTCTAACTTGTTCAATTCACTAACTATAACTTATATTTAAACATATGAAAAGTATAAAAACATTAACAAAATAAAAATTGTAGTAATAAAATGAAAGTTCAGACTAGTAGTTCTCATCATCGAACATCATAGAATACCTTATTCCAAGTTCTAAGTTACTTGCTAAGTAACATTGACATCGACACACGACACAACACAAATTATTTCTCAAAAATAGAAAATTCCGATACTTTAAAACACATTATATATTAAATATGTATATTTTTATATATACATGATAAATGATCATTTTTATGATTATTTTAACCAAATTAATTTAATTCAAATACACAAATAAATAAATAATAAAAAAGAGCCTAGAATGAATGTACACTAGAAACATAAATCTACCATTTGTTAATATCATTTATTATTTCAATTCGATAAATTCAACTCTATTATAATAATCCATAAAAACTTGAAGGAAAAAAAAAAACTATTAATCCACATTTTTGGACTCGTGTGTCAAAGTGTATCGGGAGAAAGGAGAAAAAATAAATTACGGGGTGAATTATGTGCCATAGGGAGTGGCAATCGGAAAAGAAGTAAAGATTGGGTTTTTTCCCCCTTTATTATTATTTTTTGATTTTTTAATATATTTATATTTTGATCCCCATTTATTAAAAATTAAAAATTAAAAAAGAATTGAAATTGACCCATACATGTCAAAATCACGTATCGAAATTCCAAATTTACATGTTAGAATTTCTAACTTGCATGTCAAAGAGTGTTAGAAGAGTTGATTAGATGTCAGATTTCGACATATGTTGATCAAGTGTCGGACATTTTGATAAGATTTAAAGGCTCTCGAAGAGTGTCGGTGTTCTAGATTCCAGATTACATTAATCCGGAATCTCTAACTTACTCATCAAAACATGTTCCTTAATTTTTGGAATTTGGAACATATTTTACATATCGTAAAACTTAGAATTGAATAGGTTCTCACCAATCTAATTCTCAAGTTTCAGATTCTATTTTAGAATTAATTATGCTCACATTGTAAACACCTTAAAAAGTAGCAACGATTTTCATATGTCTCGTGTTTATTGTTACAATCAATACATATTGTACTAACAAGGCTCTATAGTTTTTTGCTTTAAATGACCGCCCTATGGTTGTGGAAGGTATATATGTAGGGTTTTCTCTTTTTAGGGCCAGAGAGCCATCAAAGCCTTGCAGTGGGATGGACCCGGCAAAGGCCCTTTTGTCTCCCGCGTCATCAAACCTGCGGGTGTCCATTTCCTCCCACTTGCCACGACAAAATTCAAACGGATTTGGAATCATGTGCTGATGCACCTTTCCGCTGCCCCCACCAGAGTTGTCTCATTAGGCAAAATAGTCAAGAGAGGCGGGCTCGTCCTATTAACAAGAGAATGTGCGGCATGTGACGATATTATCGTATCAAGGAGTTTAGGATGCATTTGTTTTACCAAAAATAAGCGGTTTGAAAAATAGTTTTAAAATACGATTATTTGTATCACTATTAAAAAAATTAATGAATGACAAAAATCTTCATTTTTCACGGAAATGCTTAGACTTAAATTATTATTGATAATGAAACCATTTTCATTGATTCATTACTTTACATAATATAAACTCTCAATTTTAGAAAAGTATTTTCTAAATTATTCATTTTCTATAAAAATAAATTAAGCTTTAGTGCCGCTAACTCTCTAGGCTTGATGTTCAGCTAATCATCCATAAGAAAGAAAATTTAGGTGGCATGCTAACATGGTAATGCTTATGGAGATAGCACATCTAAAAATAAAACCGTTTACTTGGCTTAGGCTCATTGTTATGCCGTGTGCTGTATTTTATCCTTTGCCTCTTGGGTTCCATGGTTTCTTCAGATCAGGCATTCGGTCCACGGACTTAGAAAGTCAATATATGAAGGAAATAAAGAACATCACTAGCCAAAAAAGGGGAAGCATATGCGACAAAGAAAGGAAAGAAGAGCGTCTTGGATTCCATGTTATAGATGTCAAGAATCGGAGTTTATACAATTTGAGGTTTAGAAAAGCAATCAAGTTGCTTTATTGATAGTAAGGAAAATTACCTGATCGATCATAAATTTATTGTACGAATATCAATTCAGTTTTAATTTTTTTTTTAATTTTGTTAATTTAATTCTAAAACTTTTTATAAAATTTCAACGTAATCATTATGGTCAATTTTCGCTGATAAGTGTTAACGTGACAAGTCAATCATCACTGACCATCTTACGTAGAACACCCCACGTTAGCAAATTTCGGTAAAAAAATTGGCTAGAATGACTATATTAAAATTTCGAGCAAAGGTTTCAGATTAAATTGATAATACTGAAAAATTTATCACCGAACTAATATCCATACAAATAATTTTAAGACTGATTAGACAATCTCCCCGATAATTTTAACACACAGCCACTTTGATATATCACATCGATGGTATCCTCGTAATTGTCCCATAAAATACTTACTCTTCTTCTAATGGGAGTCTTCTAGCATGACATTGTAATTGTATTTGGATTATGCAAAGTGTCACGTTGGATCAATTGAGCTCTCTACCTCAATCAAGAAGTTCCAATACATTTAGGCTTTTTTCGTGAGGCTTGCTTGGAGTGGCTCCGATACATGTGCTCTTCGCCTAGATTATATTTATCTGAAAAGGTCGCATAATCATATATGCACCGGTATCTTTAATTTTTTTGGATTTAGGAGGGACAAAGGCCATGGTCCGTGGACCATAGTACAGCCGCATTTTTCGTTTTTTATTTTTGGTCGAGTAGTACAGCCCCATGAGTCAGTTGTCTAAGATACTATTTAAATGGGGTCTCGGTCTTTTTAGCCAAAAAACAAAGGACTGGGGTTCATTATGGCCTTACGGATAGCTGATAGCCTTTGTCGTTATTTGGACATTCGAAGAGGAGTTGATCAAAGTGGCATGATTTTTTAAGAAGGATTAGAGAGAATCATTAATTAATCAATGATCATAATTATCTTTCGTTGTGGTTCAGGTCCCCGGCCTCAGAAAAATATATATTTTATATATCGAACATGCAACTGAATGTCGATTGATTATATGACGTATATACGAAACGTGCATTTCCAACTTAATCATAGTCAAAATAAATCTATTCTAAACAAAATTTTCATTTCTCATGTGCTAACTCTTCATATATTGATGCATCGTAGACCTATTGAACGGATGGGTTAGGTCTGGCTAAAAATAATTCAACCTCCAATTAACTCATTTTTTTATCTGATATCGCTGAAGAGACCCAAATTGACACATTTAACTGATTTCCATATAATACAAATCTATCTAGTGACTCATATCTAACCTAATCATTTTATTAAAACATTTCAATATTTAACTCAATTTAAGACAATTCACACCCAAATTAAGGTAAGACATATAGAGAGCAAGCACAAGATTTTGTGAGGGAGTGTATGAAAAGAGAGTCGTAAATGTTGGTTGAGTTTAAGTAAGTTGTAAAGTCAGTCAACTCCCATATTATTTTGGGTTTTACCATTTTAAATCAATCGATAATCCATTTACAAAATATATTTAAACAATATAATAACTCAGCTAATCAAATATGAGTTAAGAAATTTGTTTATATAATCCATTTTGACAGATTTAGTGTCCCGTAATATGGCTAGTGCACAAAATCTCCTACCACGCCATGCACTTCTCTCTCTCTCTCCACACGAACATGCACATTATTAGTCTGCTCGGATTAACAAATGAACATATGAAAGTGTAGTATAATTAAGTTTTTTGTTTTTTTCTTAGTTTTTTGGTTGGGTTTTTGTTTTTGTTTTCCTAAGAAGTTGTAAAAAGGTGCAAATTGCGAATTTGAAAATTGAGGATGTAAAGTGGTATGAAATTAAAGTTAACTTTTTTGAATTTTTCCAAATCTCATGATCGTATGAAATTTGGATGCGCTTGTCTCGCAAAAAATAAGATTTTGGAAAATATTTACCTAAAAAATTCGCTTGTATTACTTATAAAAATGAACGAATGAAGATTATTTTTATCGTTCACAAAAATATTTAGGCATAAATTGTTGTTGATAATAGAAATATTTTTCATTGATTAATTATTTTAAACAATATAAACAATTACTTTTAGAAAAAGTATTATTTAAATCTTTTATTTCCCGTAAAAACAAACAGATTATTGAACCTACTATGTACTTGAACGCTACCCGCGCGACATCTTAAAAAACTAAAAAGTTTTTCCCAAATAAAATTTGGAAATTTCACTTTCATGCGTGCGAGCAAGGATCTTGGGAAAACATTTCATAAGGAATAGCAGCAGTGTTCCCCTACTGCTTTTGATAGTTTGGTGCAACTAATTAGCAAATTCAATTCACGCTCAATTTATCGACTTCTCAAGTCCAGCGACAGTAGCCCGTCTAATTCCTCGGGGATCAAATCCCCAAAAGAAGTAGTCGAACTAATTATTTCTGAGGTGGACCACATTTAATCACGGGAATGGGCCTCAATGGCCATCAATTTCACATGAGAAAAGGGTTGGGGGTAGGGATGTCAAAAACCGAATCGAAAAGTTTGATTTTTTTCGATATCATTCTCATTCGGTTCGGTTTTTATGAAAACCGAAATTTTTTTAACTAATTCAGTTAACCGAACCAAACAGATAAAATCTATAAAAAAAAAAAAATCATTTTTTTAAAGAATTTTTTTTATTTTTTATTTTCTTTCTTTTTCTTCTTCATTGGCAAGTCATCGGTCACGGTGGTGGCCGCTGGCTGACAGTGGGCGACCGGCCAGAGGCAAGCTGAAGCCTCACCACAGACCTCACCGGCCTGTGGTGAGGCTCCAGCTCACCTCTAACCAGTCGATGGTGGTTGGTGACTAGCCAAAGAAGAAGAAAAAGAAAAGGAAAGAAAGAAAAAAAGAAGAAAAAGAATACAAATAATTAAAAAATCAATTTTTTAAAAAATAAAAAATTTATTCAAGGGGTGCATGTAGGGAAAAAGAAAACAAAACAAAAGCAAAAATCGAATCAAACAAAACTGAAATTTTAGTTTGGATCAAATTTTAGTTCGGTTCAATGAATTTGCTTATCAATTCGGTTAGATTTAGTTTTTCAAAAGAACTGAATTAAACTGAACCATTTACATCTCTTGAGGTGGGGAGTTCGAATCTCTATATTCTCATAGAGGTTGGGATGATATAATTTAGTTTTAGGTATAGATTTCAACTCTCACGAGTCATAAGAAAGTATGTCAAAAATTTGAAAGTGAGAATTACGATAAGATAGAATAAGATTGAAAAAAAAAGGGTGGGCCACATTTAATTATGCAGCGGTCCCCGGTCCGTTCACCGGTTCATTCGAAGAAAAGTACCAGCTGGTCCCCGTGCATGTAAAAGGCCCCTCGTGAGGAGCTTGCTAGTGTACACGTAGAACGGTCGTTCTGCGCCATCAGATTTTCTCTCTTCCCGGACGGAGTTAGTCGGCCATAACTATGAGCGCCTCGCCGATCGGAAATTCTGCCTCGCATTGATTGCCAAGCTGTTGGCATGACCACGCAACGACCCATCTGCATTCTGCGCTCCAACCTGCCTAGAAATACTGCAAAATTGTATCGCATTAATGGCATTCGTTTGAGTACTGTTTTTCTTTCCTCATAGGAAATATTGAAGTTACACGTCCTCATGCCTACTGAGTCGTGGCTTTAGGTGAATTTTAGTCCTTTCGGGTATTAGACACTTCAAAAGATATTTCGAATCAGCTTTCGCGTCAATTCCGCCACTCACCACCCGGGCAAAAATTTGACTGTTCATATTGATGCTGAAGGCTTTGTTCCTTTAGTTGTTGAGAAGGACTGACCAGATCCTTTCGGAAAATTTACCTAACTCATCCTTTCGGAAAATAAGTTCGCGCACCGCAAACTTATTTTCAATAGCAATTTGTGGATACAATTCAACGTTTCATCAAAACATGGATGAAATTACTGAGTCGGCATGACAAATCAACATGTGGCACAAAGCTTTCAAGAAAAATATGTTTTGATCCTCTTACTTTAAAAATTATTCACATTCAATCCTTATCCTTTGCTTTGGTGACAAAACTAGTTCTTTTATTATGCATCACAAGCACATAACTTTTTTCTTTCAATTACTCAAATTAGGGGTGATCGGTTCCCGATCCGATTCAGTTCCGCCTAAAAATCGGAATCGAATCGAGAGGACCAATTTCCAATTTTTGGGATGGTGTACCAAACTGGCTAATCTTGGAATCGGGAACCATGTCGGTCCGGTTCCAGTGGACCAAATCACTTGTTTTCATTATATTGAACAAAAAATAAATAAATAAATTATGTCCCTTAGTCCTATTAAATAGCTCTTGTTATTTGTTTGATTGGTGGTGTTAGCTGCTTGGAATGTCATTGGCTTTTCTTCTTTCTTTTGCATTGATAAAAGGTTCAAAGCTCGCCAGTTGCTTCAAACCAGAACTTCATTATGCTCTAGCACTTTTCGTAATACCAAAAAAGAAAAAAAGGCAAAATGAGGATAACTGGAAGCATCGATGGCAACACTTATTTAATTGTGGTTGTGTTGCATCATGTACACGCGCATATAAGCAAAACTTACTGGATAAGCGAGAGGGAAAGCAAGAGAGAATTGGAGTCTAGAAGGGTAGGTAGTGAAAATTGGGAAACTGGTAGAATTAGATAGATTAGGATTGTTTAGAATTTAAAAAAATAAAAATAAAAATAAATAAATAGTCGGTTCGGTTTGATTGGTCCGATTCCCACCCTATAACTAGGAATCGGACTGGACTGACCAGTCACTGGTTTAAAAAATAGGAACTTGGGATCGGACCGAGACCTACAAGAAATACCCAGAATTAGCCAATCCGGTCCGATTCGGTCAGTTTCCATTGCACACTCCTAACTCGAATGCTATGAATTTTAGAAAACATGATGCCATATCAAATTTCCAACACTTGTGGTGAATCTTTCTAAAAATTATATCACCAAATGATCAATTGAAAATTTATGTTATTCAAGTGATTGATTAAAAAAATATGACACCCAAGTGAATGCAATACGAAGTTATACCACTCAAGTGATCGTAAAAAAAGTTATGTCATTTAAATAAGCATCATACAAAAATTATAATATAAGTAATATCCTTTCCCCAATGGTTTGAATCAAAACTTAATTTCTCTCAT
Organism: Eucalyptus camaldulensis; assembly: GCA_019915185.1. Taxonomy (NCBI): domain Eukaryota; kingdom Viridiplantae; phylum Streptophyta; class Magnoliopsida; order Myrtales; family Myrtaceae; genus Eucalyptus; species Eucalyptus camaldulensis. The sequence continues at coordinate 22,687,958 of JAHSVA010000005.1, forward strand.
CATCTCCATCCAAAATCTTATGAAGATATAAAATTAAGACCGACAATTAATTAGTGATTCTATATCTCGACCCAATCAAATTGGTAGTCCCATTTTTGTTAATTCCATTATATGCAATAATAACATTTTTATTTTCAACATATATTTATAAAAGAAGTATCTAGAACTATTTTTTAAAAGAAAAGGGGGGAGGCATGATTTCCTAAAAGATTATAATTTTCAATTTCAATTATAATCCTGTTTTGAACTGTGTTTTATTTTTAAAAAATCATCTATTTTCGCTCAAGTTTAAAATATATTCCCTCATTTTTTTTTTGGTTGGTACTATATTCCCTCATTTATTCTCTATTTAAAGTTGTCATTTGTCCGATGTGACATTTCCATGTTAGCTTTATCTCCACGTTGTTGTCAGTAATATCCATCACAGCGACCTGACTTGGATTTAAAGCTTAAATCACTGCTCAAGGGTCCACTTAGATTCCCACATGTGTCCCCTTTTTATTTGGGTCGCCCCACACCCAATCAAAACCAAGCAAGACCTTATCACTGAACACGCATCTACAACCAAGAGGTTTTTGTAGCTAAAGGGCCAAGCCTTTTCGAGGAAGACCTCATGCAATTGCTAGGATTCCCAACAAGAGCTCTTCCAAAACGTTCCAAGGGCGGGCGATACAGTTTTTGAGCCAAAGCTAGAACACTCTCGTTATTAGTGTCGGTAGTTGGTAGGTTGGGCGGTGCAATCTTGTTACCAGATGAAAACTCGATCAATTGATGTAATTTGAGGACCTCAAGTGTAAAAAAATGGGTGCCCTCCCCCTCATTTGTATCCGTACAACCATTTCAATAATCAAATGCTCCATTCTCTTCTAGAACTTCTCTCTCTAGGAACATTCTCTCTCTACAATCCGAGTGAGCGAGCAAGTGAGCGATCGATCCGAGTAAGGCTTGGCTTAGGCGCATTGATTTTCGTAAAATTCTAAATGCAAGTGTGAACGTGTTGAACAAGTAATATAATGATAAGAAAGAGTATCGGCCCACGGAAATTGATGATTAATAAACTAATTAAATAATAAAATAGATTAATTCTAAAATTTATCTAAAAGATCGAAATATAATTGAGTATAAATTAAAAACAAAAATTTGCAAACTAAATGCAGTAAATCAATCAGATAAATATATTAGAGCATCCGATTTCACCATAATCACTAAATATGAATTTTAAATTGTTATGGGTACAAAAACGATATCAAACATATGATAGCGAAATTTCCTAATCTATTTACTATTCTATCTCTAGGTATAGCAAACCTACTTAGTTTATTAATCCATTATATCTTATGTGAATTAAAATAAGCATAAGTGCATTAAAAATTATTAATATCCTCAGTCTATATTGAGTTTTTTAGATCACCTTATCACTGAAAGTTACACAAATAACGTAGTATATCTCTATCCACGTTTAATTCATGGTTATATATTATAATGAACAATTACATATTATCACTTCTCAATTTCAAACATGTACATCAGATCATTCAAGTGGTGGGCTACTCAAAAGTATTATGCACAATAACATATAACACACATGAATGAAATCAATTGCAAAACATAAAAATCATGAAATTCACATCATCGTGGTTAGGCTACATCGTAACCTTGACAAAAGAAAATTAGAACATAGCATATGAAGAAATAAAAATATAAATCAAATCTAGCATCTTGAATCAAAGAACAAAAATTTTGTCATCAATTTTGTCTTTCTTCAAAATACTTGAAAAATTCTCAAAATAATGAAAAACGATCTAACAAAAACCTAATTGCCCCCTCAGGCTCTCAATGTTCTCCTATTTATAGGATATATCCAAGATATTTATCTCCCAATGCTTGCAGATAACATTATAGAACAAAATCAAGAATTTCTTGATTTGATATATGTATTCCACTGCTTTTTTATTTGAATTCCTTAGTTTTGCCATTTTTTTTATTATCTTCTTCATATCTCATTATTCTGCATAAACAAGGAAAATTCAAATAATCAGAAGGAAATCCAAATATTTTCTCATAGATATTGCATTAATTGTTGCCTAAAATAGGTAAAATAACTCTATTTTAATAAAGTTATCAACTGACGATCCGAGTCAATCCAAAAGAGCTTGAGTTGCTACACGGTCGCGATCCAAATCAATCGGCCCGTAACAAGTGGTATTAGAGCAAGAAGGGAGATACTTCGTGAGATCGAGGAGTATCAACCGTTCGAGAGAATGTCAAGCCAACAAGTTGTTATAGATGGAGAGGCCATTCAAGTCAAGGAGTCTCGCAGCCAAACAAAGAAAAGAGAAGCCTCAATGGATGCTGTAGTCGCGCTCGATGAGAAGCTCGCGAAGGTCCGAAATGCCATGGTCGAGTTCATGGAAGGACTCGACGACATGAGAGACCGCATCATGGAGGTTGAGATCTCGCTTTGCGAAGACTTCACGACTGGCATCAAGCAAGCTACGGCTCCATTGCACGACAAGGACGAAGCCCTTGAAGCGTTGATCGATGTACTAAGGGAGAGTGTCCAAGTGATCGAGGAAGAAAGCCCTCATAGAGATGAGGTCGAAGCCATGAAGGCGGAGATGCAAGAGCTCAAGACTGAGCTCTTCTATGCAAGCAAAGCATCGCCAATGGGTTGATGCCTACACAAGTGGTGCCCAAGCTTAAGGTGCCAAAACTCGAAGAATTCAAAGGCAACCGATCCGCCAAGGAGGTGGACAACTTCATGTGGAGCATGGAGCAGTACTTTGGCGCCGTCTACATTCAAGACGAGTCGATCAAGGTAAGAACCGCTTCAATGTTCCTTTATGATACTGCAATGCTTTGGTGGCACAATAGGTGCGACGAAACCAAGCGCAGCGCTGATCTTGTGGATATATGGGATGACTTCGCGAGGGAGTTCCAAGATTACTTCTTCCCCAAGTTTGCTCAATAAGAAGCCCGTAGCAAGCTCCATTGCCTTGAACAAAGGGGCACAATCCAAGAGTACGAAAAGGAATTCACGGAGCTCAAACTCCAAATTTGCAAGCTAGGAGAGGAGGATGCTCTCGGAGTGTTCATGGATGGACTCAAGCCGTGGGCACAACTCGAGCTCAAGCAACGAGACGTGAAGAGTCTCACAAGAGCGCTAAGTGTGGCCAAGTCCTTCGTCAACCTCACCAAAGTTGAGCCGAAGAACCGAGCAAAGGATTGGAGATTGGATCAATCCTCCGAGGACAAAGGTGGAAGCACTCCCCGAGGCCCGCATGACCAAGGCGGCCGAGTCAAGACATGGGGGGAAGGAACTTTCAAGCTGTCCTTCCAAAAGGGTCGACCTCAAGCAGACTACACCACAAGTAAGTTCGATCAACCCCGCCATCTCCTTGCTTCATTTTCAAAGGTCCGCATTGGACTCAAAAGTGCCTGAAGAAGGGCAAGATCAATGCCCTCCTTGCCATTGAAGAGGAGGAAGAGGAACCTAAAGAAGAAAAGAAGCAAATCCGGCTAGGAGCGGTGAAGTACGTCAATGTCGTCCAAGCCCGATCGTCGTCCAAGAAGAAGGAAGCTGTCCCAAACAAGGACATGTTCTTCGTAGAGATCAAGGTATGTGGTCGAGCGCTATATGCCTTGGTTGATACAGGAGCCTCGAACATGTTTATGTCGACCGAGGTGGCGAAAACCTTGGGACTTCATGTAGAGCCAACCGAGAAGTCATTCAAGATCGTTAACTCGGATGGACTCAATGGCGTAGGGTCAACTCCCGATGTGGACGTCCGAATCGACAAATAGAAGGGTGAGCTGTCATCCAAGGTAATTCCTCTCAACAATTATGATCTCATTCTAGGTATGCAGTTCTTCCACAACGTGAGGTCCATGATTGACATGAGGACCAAGTCCATCATGATCCTTGACCCACAATGCCCAGTAATGATCCCCATGATGAAAGGAGTGATCGACACCAAGACCATCGAGACGATCCGACGCCTCGACAAGAACTTGAAGGCCGAGAAGCGCATGAGCAAGCCGCCAACCAAGGAGAAGACAAAGGAAGAGTTGGATCCTCCTACCCCAACGCGTGACATGCTGATCCAAGTACTCTTCCCTGAGGTTGAGTGCTTGCTGTGTGCCATGCCTGAGTCGAAGTTGGAGGCGTATGGTCCATTGATTGAGAGGCTCCGAACCAAGCAGAATTGAAACAAGAGAGCTCGTGCTCGTGCCAAGAAGTCCGCTCTTCGAGTTGTGAGCGACGAGGGCGTCACTTGAATGAGTGCGGGAGAATGCCACGGCCAAGAGGTTTCTATAGCTAAAGGGCCGTGTCTTTTCGAGGAAGACTTCCTGCGATTGCTAGGATTCCCAACAAGAGCTCTTCCGGAATGTTCCAAGGGTGGGCGATATGGTAATTGAGCCAAAGTCTAGAAGACTCCTGTCATTAGTGTCGGTAGTTGGTGGGTTGGGCGGTGCGATCTCGTCCGCTAGATGAAAACTCGATCAATTGATGTAATCTGAGGGCCTCAAGTATAAAAATGGGTGCCATTCCCCTCATTTGTATCCATCCAACCATTTCAGTAATCAAAGGCTCCCTTCTCTTCCAAAGCTTCTCTCTCTAGGAACTTTCTCTCTCTACGATCTGGGTGAGCGAGCAAGTGAGTGATCGATCTAAGCAAGGCTGGCTTAGGCACACTGACGATCCGAGTCAATCTAAAAGAGCTTGAGTTGCCGCACGGTCATGATCTCAATCGATCGGCTCGTGACACATCCCTCTTTCTGCAGCCCCTCTAACACAGATGTAGACGGGTCACCATCGTGCTCCGCCTCCATCGTCATCGGTGAACTACCGCCCCGTTTCGGACTTTCGTTTCTAGCCATCGTCATCATCGTTTCTCTCCATTACCCTCATCATTGGCAACATAGCTCATAATGGAGGGAGAGCTCATGCTTGGTCATCGCTGTCTTCTCTGCTCGACTCATCAACAGAGGAGCTCATGCTGGTCTTCTCTGCCCAACTCATCGACAGAGGAGCTCATGCCGGTGTTGAGCTTGTTGGTTGCTGTAGAGGTCTATGTCGCGCCTGCTTAGAGGCTAAACAGCTGTGAAGTCAGCGTCGGCTTTGCCATAGGCAACGAGCTTGATGTCGGCGTTATGGAGCTCGCCTCATGAGAGAGAGAGAGAGAGAGAGAGAGAGAGAGAGAGAGAGAGAGAGAGAGAGAGAGAGATGGTGAGACGAAGAGAGGTGGTAGATGATTGTTCATCGTTGTCCGCTACAAGGCGCAGTTGTGGGAGAGAGTGGAGTCCGTAAGTGGAGGCCGCTTAGCGGCGGAGTTAGCTAGGCAATTTTGCTGGTAGGGTCAGACCAGATTAGAGGTATCTCATGCATATGAGGGGCAATGTACTAGCCGGGGCCGAGGGGCTGGAGAAAGTGTTTTGGCTTTTTGGTGGGGTGGGGTGTTGACGTGAATTTTCTACAAAAAAAAAAAAAGAACTTTTTTTAGGACTCACATGAACAGTAACTATTCTTAAATTTACATCATTTTGTCGGCATTCATTTATTACTAACGTGAAAATGCCACAATGAACAATTGACAGCAATTTCGGTGAAGGTTTTTGAGGGACAAATTTTGGACATGAGTAAAAATTAATGATTTTTTATGCAATTAAAAAATAGGAGTAAATTATATTATTATCAAAAGGTGTGTATCATAGTGATTGTAAAGATTAGCTATGGCCAGAGGCTATTAGAATCGAGTGTCAACCTTGACATAATGCATATTACTCTAGAAAAATGCTTGACAACTCAATCCTCCAAAGCATGCTACTACTTAATAAATAAGACAAATATTATCAAAAACTCCCAAATATGTCAATTGCGACACACAAATACCCTAGCCTTTTTTTGTGTCACCAAAAATTCAAAAACTAGCTACTGACACAAATACTCATAACTATTTTTTTGTAATACGAAAAAACTCAAATTTATACACCTTTTATTAAAGTTTCATTCAGAGTATATTTGTCACATTGTGATGCGGGTGCATCCAACGTAGCTTCATCGACCAACTCAGAACCATTGATGCTTATCCAAGCCAATAAAAAAGTTGGGCATTATGTTCTTTGATGGATCATTTTGAATTAATAATGTTAATTACTTATCGGTACTTTGTGGTATATCAATAGGTATCAATGGGAGGCCATTTTAGATGTCTTGTATGACCAATTGATGAAGTTTCAGGAGGATTATTTTCTGGTCAAGGGATGAGCTCGAATTCTAGGAAGGCTAAAGGTTCACGAATGCAGTTCAAGAATATGGAAAGCCAAAGGTTCAAGAACACGGAAAGCTAACGGTTTGAGAATGTGGAAGGCTGACGATTAAAGGCATTTAGTTCCCGTGTTAATAATGGCTTTTTATTAAGTTCCTAGCTGTTTTTATTTTTATGTAGCTCAAGAGTCGAACGTTTAATTCCTAGGTCATTAAAGTTTGTTTTTAATATTTCCTAAGGCTAAAATCCTCCTATAAGTAGGGGAAACTATCCAATGTAGGCGATATACGAATTTCATGAATGAGAATGATGAGATTTCCTCAACTTGAGTGAGCTCTTTTGGAGAGTGGATAACTCCTTTCGGTTTATTTATCCTTGGAGCGTAGATCACTCCTTGGTGGTGAGCCAAGAAGCCCTTTATCCTTGGCTGGTGGAATCTTTAGGCCTTGGTGGTGAGCTTCTCCTATCCCGAAATCCTTTATCCTTGGCTGGTGGAAGCTTTAGGCCTTGGTGGTGAACTTCGTAGATCTCGATCCTCATCCTCGTTTGGTGGCGCTGCCTTTATACCTTGGAAGGAGATTGCTTTTATCTTTTCTTAATCCTTTTTGTGTATTTATCATATACACTACTCCATACACTTAACCACAAAAATCCCCTTATAAAAATTTCCGTTCTTGAATCACTCACCCCATCACGCATCACATTGATATAAATTCGGAGTTTTTCATGACATGATCTTTTGGGGGTATTTGTACCGTAATTGGCAAGTTTATAATTTTTGTGACACGCAAAATCTTTTTGATATTTGTGTTACAGTATGTATAATTTAGGATTTTTTTATGGAATTAACCTTAAATAGAAACCATTCGATGTTTTATTGTATCTTTAAGAATTCAACTCATGCCTTCAATCTGTGTATAACTATTGACGCGATGAAACCGGGGTTCATCACTATTACAATCTCATTATTTATGGAAATTGTCGAAATTTGGTTGGAATAGTTGTTACTTTTAATTTATTAAAATCTTATGTCATGCAATTTGACTTTTATTTAACATGGAGTACCTCAAACCTTTCAAAACATAGAAATATTAATTTCTAAGTTTGCGTACGGCTATTTTGATACTTTTCAAAGTTGAAGTAATGTTTTGAGAGAGAGAGAGAGAGAGAGAGAGAGAGAGAGAGAGAGAGAGAGAGAGAGATTACTTTTTGCAAATTTTGTGGTTTTTCTAATTTATTTTTCATTTAATGCAAAAAAGCTGGATACAATATAAAATATTAATAATAATTAGTATCTTCAAATTCTGAAGAAAAGGTCCTAAGCAAAAATTAAGAATTGAAATGACACAACTAGGATTGAGGTTAAGTAGGCGCAAATGATTGATGACATTTGGAGCCAGAACGTGTTTCACATTAGAATTTTGAATAAACCTGCACATTATAAAGTGTTTATTAGTCTTAATAAGTTCATGAATATACACATTTTCCTTTAACATTTTCTAATCTTTTTCTTGATTCATATGAACCTAAATAAGTAATTGCAAGAGAAAAATATATTTTTTCTTGACGACGCTTGATTATAATTATGCAAATTTCGGAAGCCATTCTTTTAGCAAGAACTGTTCCAGTAAAATATTCAATTAAAATTGGTTTCATCCATACTTTAGTTATTCTTTTAGTAATGAAAGTTTACGTAAACAACATAAATAATTTGCATGTCAATAAAAATCACAATTTCTTTGAAGTTCAAAAAATAAATAATGGAATAGAATTGACAACACATATACGATAAGATCTAAGAGAATACAATATTGCACGACCTACATTGATGTGTGATAAATATGAATTGAGTTCATTAGTGGGTTCACATCTTTCAAATAAAATAAGAATGTCCCTACAACCAAAAAAACACCTAACAAAATCTAGTTTTCGTCGCCTTAGAGTCAACCTTTTACAGATTTCTTAGGGTCTACCAAAGGAATTTGTCATATTCGTCCGACCTTAAGGTGAAACAATTCATTAAAAGATAAAAAGAGGAATTTCATGACATGAAAAGTGACAAAAAGCCAGCAAAACAATAGGTGCTTAGGAGAACCCCAAAATAGGAAATGATACAAGGCGTGTGGAAATTCAAGATTTTAAGAGCAAGTAATCCAGGTTCTCGTCAACTATAAAAAGGAGAACATTCCATAAGGAAAGGGAAGAGCTTCCAAGATCCAAGATAGAGAGTTTTCTCATAAGTGATCCCTTTCAATTTCCTGCTTCAAGTCTCGAGGCTCCTCGGAACCCAATTTTGTAAGTTTTCAATTCATGTTTTATTTTGTAGTTTTCAATTTTATAGTTTGTAGTTTCGAGTTTCAATCGTATCAATTAGTTTAATTTCATGTAAAATTAGTTTTGACTTTTGTAATCTAACTTTATGAATCAATTTTTAGTTTTAATTAGTACAAGATCCTTGTTGATAAATTTAATGTTCATCGTAGTTTTGTGATTTCTTTAATTATCATTTTTTTTTATGGAAACCAATTCAATACTTTTATCTACAAATTTACTACCCTCAAATCCTAAGGCGCTATGTGGAGATTTGGACCCAAGGCTCGCTTGGCCAATTTTATTTTTTTAAAGATTATTTTGCCGCGACTTCTCTATTGATTGTATGTATATTTTAGATAGAAAATAATTGTTCTATTTATTTCTATTTAAATTTTTCAAAACTCGAATAAAAAGCACACTCCTATGTGTGTCAAACTGTTTCTATTTGGATGAGAGGGCATCTTTTAGATTTGAGAGATGTCATTCGGGAGAATTGCAAATTCAATCCTAAACATACCGTATATATTAAAATTTAGTTTTAAACATTTTAATTTAATTAATGTAATTTTAAACTTTGAATAAAAATGCAATTAAGTCCCCAATCCAAGTCTCGCCTAAAATTTTTGACGTGAGATTCAATCATTGCCCAGGTTCCTGATTCATTTTTTTCTTTTGTTCTATGAGATTTAGTAGGAATATTGTCAATAGTTTTCAAAGCTTAAGATGTTTCTATGTGTATAAAAATGTTTCTATTTGGATGAGAGAGCATCTTTTAGATTTGAGAGATTTCATTCACAAGAATTGCAAATTCAATTCTAAGACTACCATATATTTTTAAATTTTGTTTTAAACATTTCAATTTAATTAATCTAGTTTTAAACTTTGAATAAAAAAGCAATTAAGTACTCCAACCAAGTCTCGCCCAGAATTTTTTACGTGAAATCCAATCATTGCCCACGTTCCTAATTAATTTTCTTTTCTTTCGTTCTATGAGATCTAGTGGGATTATTGTCAATTGTTCTAAAAGTTTAAGATGCTAGATGAATGTGTGGTTTATTATTTAAGTATTACAACACTATTTTATGAATAGTGTGACTTATGATTAAAATATTCTAATAATTCCTCTTATGCATAGATTAAACTTGACGTTGGAGAGATAAATAGGAACCTGGAAAGATTAAAGTTAGGACTCCTATTCTCATACTATGTGAAATTTTGTGGAACCACTGAATTTTCATTAAGGATTTCACTACATTTCAATATATATAGAAAAGATTACATGGAGGTCCTAAATTGTTGGTAACTTGGGCTCTAATACCATTGTCAGTTGGTTTTGGACATTTTTCAAACCAAAAGTAAGCTCAAAATGTGAGACTTTCTCTCACATTATAAATTGACTATCAACCTCTTCTACAACCATTATGAAATAACCCCAACAATCTCTCTTTCACAAAATAGGCCTTGAATTGAACCAGCAACAACTCATATCTCCCGTGTAACTATTGGGTTCAAACCTGTTAGTAATCTAGATTATGATACCAAATTAAGAACAATAAAACTCAAAAGAGAATTGTGGATTTTTCAATATATTTTGTTGTGTATTGAAAAATAATACATGAGCCTATTTATAGGATTTATTACATGATTATATAAGATAAAATATCAATCAAGATATTGACAATCAAAGGAAAATATATGCGTAATCTTGAGAGATGCAAGAATCGATAAAATTATCAAAATATCACTAAAATTATACTTGAGAAATCCCTAGTTATCTATAATATCCCCTTGAACTCAAAGTGACTATGAAATCAAGTGAAATTGTGACCCAAAAACTTGTTTCTTTAAATATCAGCATTCAACGAATCTGTGGCGGGGAGGCACGTATAATGGCTCCAAGTTTCTGTTGACAATGAGATTTCAGTATGTTGCTCATCTAAAGGCGGTGAGTTTGGTGGTGGTGTCTGCTTCTTGAAATGAGAAGTGAAATGTTGAGAATCGGAGGCCTAGATTTGTCCTTTGTGGTTGACTTTGCTTTTGGAGCCAAACAACATGCAATCTTTGCGTTGACTTTGTTATTGCAACAATAATTGAATAAACATGGCCGATCCGGCTATGCAAATTAAGCTAGGCTTTGTTGGGCAAAAGTTACTATGCAAAGACCTAAACAAATACCTTTGTAAAAAACAAAAGCTCAACTTGGTGACGCGTTGTAGACACCATAGCACAACAACTGTGACACTTGGTTGAACGTGAATGAGGCACTTGGGTGAGCATTGTTGAGCAATCGAATGGAAGTTTTTTTTCTTTTTTTTTTGGGTGCATGGGGTTCACTTGATGCATTAGGGTTACCAAAGAAAATGAGGCTTTGATACCAAGCTACAAATGGTATCAAAGTCGATCGTCAATTGGTGCACCTTCAATTTGTTCCGATGTTTGGTAAAAATTTCAAGGAAGGAATATGGTAACCAAACTAGTTTCCAGGCAATGGGCACCATAGTGTAGTAATGTGGGCTCAGTGGTAGATTTTATGGTTTGATTTGGAGAAAGAAACTCAGGATGAAATTGGGCTTTGATGGAGATTCGAGTTGCGATATCTTAATGCATAAAGATATTCGGATTTAGGGGTAGCAAACTTAACACTAAGCTCACACTAGAGGGAGAGATTATTAAGATACACATGTGGGTTGTTTTAAAAAAATCTCATATTGGATAATTAGTATGTTGTGGAGTAGTTAATATTATAGTGAAATTGGATGTGTTGATGTGCTCAGACTTGAGCTCCCTCTTGGTGATCTCTTTGGTGAAGTAACTGAACTTTTGCTACGCATTCCAGTGTTCGATAGTCTTGGACTTCTCTTACCTAAAAACTAGTTTAAATGGTGAGACTTCCCCTCACACTTATAAACCAATCACTAGCCCTTTTCACAATCAATGTGGAATAACTCCAACAATCTCCCCTCACGCATCATGCCTTGAGTCGGAGTAGCAACAACACGTATCTCTTGTGTTACTGTTAGATCGAGACTTATCGGTAACCTAGGCTCTAATATTGGTATTGGGTGATTTTGGGCCTTTCTCACCCCCAATGGCTAACTTAAAATGTGAGACTTTCTCTCACACTAATAAATTAAGCACTAGCCAGCTTTTGAGTGAAGGTTATTTAATTGAACATGTTGATAGGTTTGAACTTAGGCACTCTCTTGGCAATTTCCATGAGCAGAATGAATCGTGACCAACGTGATTTTTCAGACAAAGAGCATTGTGGTGTAGCACTGCAAGACCTATGTCAGACTTCATGATTCGATCTGAAAAAAGAGGCGTTAATGCCAAATGATACCTGAATTGAAGAGGAGCAAACCTAAGACTAAACTCATATTTAAGGAGAAGATTATTAAGATGTACGTGTGAATTCTATTATAGAGGCTCCATGTCAAAGAAGTGGTGTTTGTAAAATAATTAATATATCATAATTTGTCCATTACTCGTTTGTTTAAGTTTTCGAATGAATGTGCCTTTTGATAATTTTTGTAGAAAGTTTAAATTTTTATATGAAGACGTCATTAATTATATAAATATTCTAAAACGCTCCATCTTTTTCACAAAATGAAGTCATGCCAGCCAAGCCCCCGCTTATTAGTTTAAGCTTAATAATATCGTTTATATGCCTTTCGTGATTTCTCTCACTTAATAATTTTAAGCTTTTAGTTGGACTACCTAACATCGCAATGGGTATAATTTGTGGTATTTTCTTGAAAAAAGAAATAGTTGAGTCATATATATGAGTGGCTGGCGTGATTTTCCCGAGATAAATTATCGAATCAGTTTATAAGATGTCGTTATCCAAAGAAAAAGCAGCGTTTATTGGAAACAGAAATTGATTAAAAAAAAAAAAGGCTTATAAAAGAGAGAAACCTTTTCGGCTCCACCAATGTCCTCGGTATTCTGCTCTCACGGGGCATTGTGACAGATAACGGTTGCAGCCCATAACAAATCATTTTAATTATCCTTAGATGATTATTTGGAATATACTTGAAAATATCAAGCTAGAAGCCATATAAACACATGCATCACAGACGGCTATGCTCAAGTAAAAAACAAAGGAGGGTCCCCCATGCGTCATTTTCAACATATAAATCCCATGTATTTTTTTCGTAAAAATCTAAATCCACGTTCCTGCACTTACACACTTTCTTTCTCGTTTTTTAATAAAAAAAAATATCACAAATGATTCGTAACATAAATGATCTATAAACTCTAATTTAATATGCAATATTATTCAAGAACTTTTAATTAATTTAATATGATTTATGAATTATTGATAAATATTCAATCTAATCCTAAATTATGTATAAAAATGTTTAATTTCGTCATTTCATTGATTTAAATTAATCAAATCTACCTATGTACCTTACTATATGTTAAATTTGAATAGTAGTAGAAAAAAATTACATATAGATTATCCACGTAAAATATTCATTTCAAATGAGTATATAATTATCCACATCATTAAATAATTATGGATATGTTAACACCCTAATTTTTTTTCCTAAAGTAGATGGATAAAAATAATCATACCAACTCATCATTTTTAAACACACAACTTAGCATATAAGGCCCTGTTTGGCAAAAAATGTTTATGTTCCTCGAAACAAAAAATTTTGTTCCGGGAAAAAGAAAAGAACAGAAACGTGTTTGGTAAAAACTTTTGTTCTTGGGAACAAAAAATCTATTTTTTTGTTTACGGGAACAAATTTGGAACATAAACAAGAAATAGAAAAAAGTTGTTTCTTGTTCCGAGGAACAATTTTAAGAAACACTTATTTTTTCTTCTTCTTCTTTATTTCCTTCTTCTTGCTTTTGGCCGATTGCCGGCCTCGGCCATGATCGGCAACTGGCCGGAGAGGACGAGCCTTACTGGGCCATCGCTAGGTTGACGTCACCCAGCGGTGGCTCAATGAGGCCGACGATCGGCCAAAAGGAAGAAAGAAGAAAAAAAATAAAAAAGAAGAAGAAGAAAACAAAAAGAAAAATATAATAAAAATATTGAAAAATTAAAAGAAATAACAAAATTATACAAGTTTACCGAACGCATTTCTATTCCTGGAATAGAAGTTTTTTGCTGTTATCAAATGCGTTTTTATGCTCAGAAATATTTCCGAGAACAAAAATAGAAAAAAAAAACTATTTATGTTCAAAAATTGTTTCTCGAAATAGAAACGTTATCAAACGCACCCTAATTATCTACTTCATCAAATAATGTCTAATTTCTCGTACGAGCAAAATGAAGAACTATATTGAACATTTACTTATGGTTTAATAGGTAAATGATTCAATTATCGAACTTCACTCATAATTGCCCATTTTCAACCTTGTTACAGTAAGTACAGTCATTACATATTAGATCTTCAGCGTTATTTTATCATGATTTTGGTGAGTTTGCCTTGCCAACATGGAGGAAGAAACTTCACTCCCGGACCGTATTGAAACTGAAAGTTGCCTTTTTCTATTCGAACCCGAGTCCATCGTCTCGTTATCCGAAACTTGACTTCCGAACCACCTCACCTGGATTTTTCTGGCTCCCTCTATCTCCGTCTCTTTCGTCCACCTCACTATGCTGGGACAACAGAACGGACATCACAGTCTGCATGAAATCGTATCTTCTGGACATGAACCTTCGCGTTCATGATGACTCGCTGGGACTGAATTCCCAGTTCGCGTTTCTGCTGGTGAAGCCTCAACCCTCTTCCACTCCACGGCTTGAGCGGAGATCAAGATTCGATGCCCTTCTCTTTGCCCACCCCGCGACGCACTGAAACCAACCGTCTCGTTTGGTCGCCATTGGAGTTGAGCTAGAAAAGCCAGACCCAGAACCGAACTGAACTCACCTTCTCTTTGTTTTACATAAAATTATTGATTGACGAATATGGCGTCGGCGTTGGTTGGTGACGATCTGGTGAGGTCGACGAGCAGCCGCCGGAGCTGGGCGTCGACAAGCCACCGGAGCTGGGGGGCGGCCAGCTTCCGGGAGGCCTGGCAGGCGCAGCCAGATGTCTTCAGCCGGAGCGGGCGACGGGAGGAAGACGAGGAGGAGCTCCGGTGGGCTGCCATCGAGCGGCTCCCGACGCTCGACCGGCTGCGAAAGGGGATGCTGAAGCAGGTCCTCGACGACGGTAAAGTGGTCCACGGCGAGGTCGATGTGACCAACCTCAGGATGCAGGACAAGAAGCAGTTGATGGACAACATTCTCAAAGTGGTCGAGGAGGACAACGAGAAGTTCCTCAGGAGGCTCCGAGACAGGACCGATCGGTCGGTTTAGTTCGCTGAATCATGTGTTCATATGTTTCATCTTTTCTTTTTAATTACGGGTGTTGCGGTTGGAAGTTTTTTTTTTGGCCTTTCCATGAATCGGGTTGTTTTGTTGATGGCGTGTGAATTGCAGAGTTGGAATCGAAGTTCCGAAGATCGAAGTTCGATATGAGTATTTCTCCATCGAGGGGGATGTGTATGTTGGAAGCAGAGCACTTCCTACTCTGGTTAATGCCACCATGAACGCTATTGAGGTACAGTTTTGGTTCTTACCTTGAGCTCTGCTCTTGCTTTTTGCGCGTATTGTCAAGGATAATTTCTTTTTTACAATTTTCCTTTTTTGGTAAGGAAACATTAAACTTCTTTCAGGTCTTCGTTTGGGTTGGTGATCAGGAGAAGTAATTTGGTGAGAGATGTTTTCTTGTTGAACAATTCAGAGGTCTCAATGGTTTAGCTTAGGAGAATGGAAAATTAGAGAAGAAAGTAAGCTGTTAATTTTCTTAAACTTCAGTTTAGCTGTTAAGATGGCGTCCATGAATCGCTTGGTTTTTCTTCCTCGGTTTTTCCATTTATAGCTTCAATTGGAAGTAGTGACAACTTCTCTGCTGTCTAGATGAATTGGAAGGTTGGCCTTTTGCTCACAATTTCCTTTTTTGCTTTAACTATGAAATTTAGAGTGTTCTTGGATTGATTCGGCTGGCACCATCCAAAAAGAAAAAGATTCAGATACTTCGGGATGTTAGCGGGATAGTCAAACCATCAAGGTACTTCATCGCATCTATTAGCTTCTTGGACCATGTATATGCATCGCAAAGAATTGTAGATCTTGGGTAATTATTTTGATAAAGTTAAAATATTTATCGCCTAACATTGGCCCAATTAATCTTACATGTCAATGTGATTGGATACGTTATCCTGAATCCATAATCCATTTAATGGTACATTTTCCCTGTGATCCTGCTATCAGGATGACGCTGCTTCTGGGGCCGCCAGGCGCGGGGAAGACAACACTATTGCTAGCACTCGCTGGCAAGCTAGACAAGGATTTAAGGGTGTGGTTTTACTCTGTTGCTATTTTGAGTACCGGTTAGTGAAACCTTCTTTCATTCACTAAAGGCTTTGGTTTGACAGGTAAGTGGCAAAGTCACCTACTGCGGTCATGAGTTGGATGAGTTTGTTCCTCAGAGGACTTGTGCATACATCAGTCAGCACGATCTTCACTATGGCGAGATGACAGTGAGGGAGACACTAGATTTCTCAGGGCGTTGCTTGGGTGTAGGAACGAGATATGAAATGTTGGCTGAGCTCTCAAGGAGAGAAAAAGAGGCAGGGATAAAGCCAGATCCTGAAATCGATGCGTTCATGAAAGCCACGGCTGTGGCTGGCCAAGAAACAAGTCTGGTCACTGATTATGTCATCAAGGTTATTTATGTACTCACAATTGCTTGCGCATCATGAGCCACTTCTGAAAGCCCAACTCACGAGTATTTTTATTGCAGATACTCGGATTGGATATTTGTGCGGACATTCTGGTGGGTGATGAGATGCGAAGGGGTATATCTGGGGGACAGAAAAAACGTCTAACAACTGGTATGCACGAAGTATAGATTCTTATTTGGAAATCGGTCTTTTGCCGACATTGAGCAACTCCCTTCTCCAAATTTTGCTTATAAGCAACTTTCCTCTGTCCAATGATCCCTTCTGTCCAAGCCTGTTCAGAGGACTAATTACTTTAAATTATGTCCGTGCTTGCCATGATATGTGCTTGTGCTTAATCTGTAATTGCAATTATCAAACGGTAAAGGATGTCGCTTCAGAACGACTTTTTCTTCCATGTGCATATCTCGTGATCAGATAGTATACAAGAGACTTCATTCTTCTCATGATATGCAGGGGAGATGTTGGTAGGACCAGCAAAGGTATTTTTCATGGATGAAATCTCAACGGGGTTGGATAGTTCCACTACTTTTCAGATTGTCAGATACATGAGGCAGATGGTTCACATCATGGACGTCACCATGGTGATCTCCCTTCTGCAACCAGCTCCTGAGACTTTCGATCTTTTTGACGACCTCATCCTTCTTTCCGAGGGTCAAATAGTCTATCAAGGTCCACGAGAGAATGTCCTTGAGTTCTTTGAGTACATGGGTTTCAAGTGTCCTGAGAGGAAAGGAGTAGCCGACTTCTTGCAAGAAGTGACTTCCAAGAAGGACCAGGAGCAGTACTGGTGCAGGAAGGACCAACCTTACCAGTTTATTTCCGTTCCAGACTTTGTCCATGCCTTTAGCTCTTTTCGCATAGGAGAACAGCTCTCATCCGAGCTTAGGGTTCCTTATGAAAAGTCCAAAGCTCACCCAGCTGCACTAGTGACATCAAAGTATGGACTCCCAAGCTGGGAACTTTTTAAGGCGTGCTTTGCTAGAGAGTGGCTGCTAATTAAGCGAAATTCATTTGTCTATATCTTTAAGACCACACAAATCACAATCATGTCGTTAATTGCCTTGACGGTGTTCCTAAGGACAGAAATGCCTGTCGGTAAAGTGCAAGATGGGGGGAAGTTTTTTGGAGCACTGTTTTTCAGCTTAATCAATGTGATGTTCAATGGGATGGCGGAACTCGCAATGACTGTCTTCAGGCTTCCGGTCTTCTATAAGCAGAGAGATTTCTTGTTCTATCCTGCTTGGGCATTTGGCTTACCTATTTGGGTCCTCAGGATTCCCCTGTCTTTTATGGAATCGGGGATATGGATCATTCTCACGTACTACACTATCGGATTTGCCCCTGCTGCTAGTAGGTAAAGGAATTCCAAATTACGACATGCTTCAGTAAGATTTTTCTTGCTCATGACCAATGTTTGTGAACTAGCTTCAGAGAAATATAACTTTCTGACTGGAAATGTAAACAAGAACTAAGAGCCTTACAATTGAAGCTTCTCATTTGGCTGACAAATTTTCTCTTTGTTTAGGTTCTTTCGACAATTCTTGGCATTCTTTGGTGTGCACCAGATGGCTTTGTCCCTCTTTCGGTTTATAGCTGCTGTTGGAAGGACGCAAGTTGTCGCTAGTACTCTCGGTACTTTTACCTTGTTGATGGTTTTTGTGCTTGGAGGCTTCATTGTTTCGAAAAGTAAGTTGTGGTATTCCTTGCACTCCTTGTCTTTCTGTTGCTGATCTATATATTGGAACAATGGGTTTTTGGTCTGTTCTGCTGAATTTTCTATTTCCAATAATGCTTGCAGATGACATTGAGCCATGGATGATATGGGGTTACTATATTTCCCCTATGATGTATGGACAGAATGCCATAGTC
Source organism: Eucalyptus camaldulensis (assembly GCA_019915185.1). Classification (NCBI taxonomy): domain Eukaryota; kingdom Viridiplantae; phylum Streptophyta; class Magnoliopsida; order Myrtales; family Myrtaceae; genus Eucalyptus; species Eucalyptus camaldulensis. Next base: position 22,706,158 of record JAHSVA010000005.1, read on the forward strand.
ATGAATGAATTCCTCGATAAAAGATGGAGCGCGGTAAAATGCTGTAGTAGTTAATTTCTTGTTAACTGATATCGTTCAGGATCACTGTTCACCTGACAACCGTCTATTAACTCCGCAAGCTGCAAAAATTCTATGCTTATGCGTAGTCCAACATCAAATGATGACTGTCTGTGTTCTCTTATTGCAGCCTAACTCGGATCCCAGGATCAATGAACCGACGGTCGGCAAAGTCCTCCTTAAGTCTAGGGGCTTCTTTGTGGATGATTATTGGTATTGGATTTGTATTGGAGCGCTATTTGGATTTTCTCTCCTCTTCAACATCTTATTTATTGCAGCGCTGACCTGGTTAAATCGTAAGTCAAATAACTTTGAAATTTCACCCGCGATTTCCTCGTGGGAGCAAGATTGGTGTTAACAATCCTTCTTCTTTGTAACGACTTTCAGCTTTGGGTGATTCTAAAACTGTCGTGCCGGATGAAGATGAAGCTAAGAAGGTAAAGAGTGATGAGCAGAAGACAAAAGGTGAAATATCACTTGTGATTCCCAATTGCTTCTTTTTTGCCAGCGAATGTTGATTAAATTCAGTTTCAATATCTAGGTAATGAACGTGAATTAAGTTGCTCTACTACTATTAGCAATTGAGAACACGGTACTGTCATTCTGTCAACTCCGTGTTATGAAGTGAGAGTGTCTCTAGACAAAACAAACAAGGAAGCAGGACATTAAGGAACCTTTACCTTTAGTCAAAGAAAATTTAGCCAAACTAATTTAGAACGTGGGCGTGCTCCATTAGTTTCTGTGGTTACTTGCAAGCGGGAAATGGGAGAATGTTGCATTCCATCTGTTTGTGTTTTTTTTTTTTTTTTAATCTACGAGATACTTTTATAGTTGCAACAAATGAATCTTTGTACCACAGTGTATTGGTGCATCAACTCCTTACTATTATTCTGGTTCTGTGAAAAGCCGAATGCCCTACCTTTTCTGTCCCTTCACAGGCATCGATATGGAACTTAAAAGCACTTCAGATATTGTTGCTGACTCGAAGAAGGCACCACAAAGAGGAATGGTCCTGCCCTTCCAACCCCTTTCCCTTGCATTCAATCATGTGAATTACTATGTCGACATGCCAGCTGTAAGTCACTCATTTTGAACATTCCTCTGTCAGAGCAAGTTTTTCCTCCCATTCCAATCTTCTTTATATAAATGGAAGATATGCATCCTCTATACCAGTCAATTTCTCTGCACTGTATATTAGTCTGATGGCCTGTAGGCAATTAGAAACTTTTGTCCGGTTTGACCTCATATTGAATGTCACAGCTCGTAATGTCCTACCGAGCTATTTCTATTTTACATATTAATTTTTCTGGAACAAACTAGTTCTTTACATAATTTCTCAAGTGTAAGGTCTAGCTGTAGAAGTTACACATGCCTTGTATGCCAGGAGATGAAGAAACAAGGAGTTGAAGAAGATCGTCTCCAGCTGCTGAGAGATGTTAGTGGTGGTTTTAGGCCAGGTGTGCTAACAGCACTAGTAGGCGTTAGTGGTGCAGGCAAAACGACCCTAATGGACGTTCTAGCAGGGAGAAAGACTGGTGGCTACATTGAAGGAAGTATCAGCATTTCGGGATATCCCAAAAACCAGGCAACATTTGCTCGAGTCAGTGGTTACTGTGAGCAGAATGACATTCATTCACCAAATGTTACCGTTTATGAATCTGTCCTTTACTCGGCTTGGCTTCGCCTATCCTCAGATATCAGCACACAGAGTCGTAAGGTACTTGTTTGTGCCTGTAACTCACCTCTTCTTGACCTTTCGCCTATTGCTTTCTCTGCAGCAGCTAGACAATATAAAAGAAAAATCTAAAACTAATAGCTTCTGACGACTCGTCATGATCTTTTCTTTCATATTTATGCCATCGATGTTTGTTGAAGCTTTCTCTGCAACAGTAGACAATAAAAAAAATCTAAAACTAATGGCTTTCAACAACGCTTCATGATCTTTTCTTCCATATTCATGCCATAGATGTTTGTTGAAGAAGTAATGGATCTGGTGGAACTGAACCCACTGAGGAATGCTCTGGTTGGGCTACCGGGGATCGATGGTCTTTCAACAGAACAAAGGAAGAGGCTCACGATAGCTGTAGAGCTTGTTGCCAACCCATCTATCATCTTCATGGATGAACCGACCTCTGGCCTCGATGCTAGAGCTGCTGCGATTGTTATGCGTACTGTGAGGAATACAGTGGATACAGGAAGGACTGTGGTGTGCACCATTCACCAGCCGAGCATCGATATATTTGAAGCTTTTGATGAGGTTCAGATCCCGATTTCAATTCCTATGGACGGTTTTAATGCATTTGTCCTTTTCAACCAATATAGCTCGTGTACTGAGGACATCTTTTTCTCATCGCAGTTACTTTTAATGAAAAGAGGAGGGCGAGTGATTTACACTGGACCTCTTGGCCGCCATTCTCACAAGCTCATAGAATATTTTGAAGTGAGTCCTTTTGCCTTTCCGATCAGTGTAGTGTAGCGCCCTAGCACGCGAATTCATAATTCCACTAAGCATCATGTTGAGCGGTTAATGACATTCTTCAAATGCTTTCCGGCTGAATTTGAAACCAGCGTTTCTTTTTAACTTATAGACACATCCTGTTTGCTTGAGGAACTGACATCTCTAACTGAAAAGCAGGCTGTCCCGGGGGTTCCTAAGATCAGGGATGGTTATAATCCTGCCACTTGGATGCTTGAGATCACTGCTCCACAAATCGAGGTTCAACTGGGGGTTGATTTTGCGGAAATTTATGCGAACTCCTCGCTTTATCAGTAAGTTTATCATGATCTCTTCAGAAAACTTATTTTGCAATGATCTTAAAAACTAGCAGAATCACTTGCTTCATTTATCTTCAATCTCAGGAGGAATCAGGAACTCATTAAAGAACTGAGAACTCCGGTCCCAGGCTCCAAAGATCTCTATTTCCCCACCAAATATTCGCAATCTTTTCTTACGCAGTGCAAAGCTTGTTTCTGGAAGCAACACTGGTCTTACTGGAGAAACCCTCAATACAATGCCATACGTTTCTTCATGACCATAGTAATCGGGGCTTTGTTTGGCCTCATATTCTGGAACAAAGGGCAACAAACGTAAGATTCTTGCCTGTATTAGATGAGCATGTCCCACATTTTTTTTCCTTCTTTTTAGCCCATTTTACTAAAACCTGTAATGCTGGTAATTGATTTATGTCTTGCTAATATTAGAAGCAAACCAACTTTTTGAATGAACAGAACTCAGCAGCAAGATCTGATGAATCTTTTGGGGGCAATGTACGCTGCTGTTCTTTTTCTTGGAGCTACCAATGCTTCTGCTGTTCAGTCCGTTGTTGCTATCGAGAGAACAGTTTTTTACCGTGAAAGGGCAGCTGGAATGTACTCTGAACTGCCCTATGCATTTGCCCAGGTAACAAAATGAGGACAAGATACTTGTTGAACAAATTGTGTTTCTTGATGATGATGCTGTATATTGTCAGCACATCACGCCTTTTAGACGAACACGGAATGCACTATTGTATGCTTATGAGCTCTTGATTATTTTGCAGGTGGCGATTGAAACAATATATGTCGCAATTCAGACTATTGTTTATACTCTGCTTCTTTACTCCATGATTGGGTTTAAGTGGACGGCAGGCAAATTCCTGTGGTTCTACTACTACATACTAATGTGCTTCGTCTACTTCACTATGTATGGCATGATGGTTGTGGCCCTTACTCCGGGGCATCAAATCGCTGCCATTGTCATGTCTTTCTTCCTGAGTTTCTGGAACTTGTTCTCCGGCTTTCTCATTCCTAGACCGGTGAGTGATCTCCAAGTTGATACTATACTCCGTGACAGTTCTGATTGAGCATTTGCATTGGGAAACAAAAAAAGAAGTGGCAGTATGGATTATGACCACTGAGAATTTACCTTGTGAAAAAATTACGCAGAATTTTTACAGTGTTATCTGTATTGTCTTTTGAGCTCGAACAAGTGTTGCGAGTACAACATAGGTAGTCTTGGGATGACCCAGATTACATTAATGCTGTCGATTCCCAATTGTTCCTTGCTTGATCTTCATTTTCATGATCCGCTCTTTTTCTCCAACCATATCACAGCAAATCCCTGTCTGGTGGAGGTGGTATTACTGGGCCTCTCCGGTGGCTTGGACCATCTACGGCCTCGTGACCTCTCAGGTGGGAGACAAGGATTCCCAACTCGTGATCCCCGGAGCTGAGGACGTGGCGTTGAAGGCGTTCTTGAAAGAAGAACTGGGTTTTGACTACAACTTCCTTCCGGTTGTCGCGGTCGCTCACGTCGTTTGGGTCCTCCTTTTCTTCTTCGTCTTTGCGTATGGAATCAAGTTCCTCAATTTCCAAAGAAGGTAGAAGCTTTTTTGAGCTGTGTTGAAGTTTGTCTGGAAGAGCATTATTAACACAGCAGGAATTAGTCTTGTGTACATACAAATGATAGGGCAACGAAAACCTGTTGTCTCCACTGAAATCTTACTTTTGGGCATTGATTTTTCCCTGTGCACGGATCATTTTGTACCCTTCTCTGTTCACAGAGAGATGTAGTGAACAGTTAAAAGTAAGTAAATCCAGAATGGTTAAGACTTTGAAGGGAAAGCTCTCTTCATCTCGTTTGGTGCTTCAATGTTTTCTTCAGTAAATAGTACTTGATGGCGAGGTCAGGATAGAGATAACCGACGGTCGCTTCGCAATGTTGTCGTCGGTAGATGTCTTGAGAGGGTAATCTCTAAAGTACAATGGCGAATCCTACAGTCACATTTTTCATAAATTTTTTTGTCTAATTATGATAGCACATCCTAATAAATTAAATCAATTTTCCGGCATGTTATGATGTTTTGGCACTTATTAACAATTACGTGTCTTATAATTGCACGTCACAATTGAGTATCATAGAAGTTCTATCTGCAAATTTGTGTTGGAAGATTCCCCTATAGGGTTGCATCTATTAATTTTTTAGAAAATATGACGTAGACTAATTTCATTATCGATGTCGCAAACAAAATGAGTATACAGTATAAATAATTCTACAGATTCCATATACGTATGGGCTTGAATTTGAAGTCTCTGGATTAATGCCTCATGAAACTGTCTTAAGATGCATCTATAACTTTTTACGGTCAAACACGGCAAGGGGCTTGAATTGAAGTCTCCGGAGCAACGCCTCATGACTGACTCGCTCATCCTCCGCAAATCTAAAACATTGAACAACGACCACCTCCATGCGACCCACAAACCATAATGGTCCTGGAAGAGTATCTGTCAAGACGGTTGGCTATAACTGTCTATCGAAGCATAAGATTCTCAAGCAAAATAATCTTTTGATACTTGGAAAGTGATGCTGTGCTGTAGATATTCCTTTTCCCTTTTTCCCCCACTTTTTAAATAATAATAATAATAATAATAATAATGTTAGGTGTTTTAAGATAAAATTATTTGTGAGGCGATGCGGAGATATAGTTTATTTGAAAATCCAGAAAACACCCTGAAAAACTTCATAAATAGATTAAGTTCGAATTTAGAGTTTCTAATCCAAAATAATTTACATGTAATTTATGAGATTTGAACGAGATTTGAACAAGTAACTTTCATTTCCCAGATTTGAAATCCTAATATGCATATTAAAAACCTTAATTCAGAGTAAATTTAGACGTATGACCTAGAGCTCTTGAATTAGATATACCTAAACAGTCCAACCAACTGCATCAACTCTGAAGGTTATCACAACATGCACATTTTAATGCCCATTATATTTTGGTTTATCGATTTATTTTTAAGTATATCTCAATACACTCGGACCTGCTCCATTTTATTTATTTATTCATTGCACAGCAAATATATTGCGAGCAAATGAAGACGGTAGTAAAGGATCCAGGACTTGAATTGAAAATGGGAGGTGGGCCTCTGACACCAAATCATTGAGCTTACAGATAGAAATTCTCGAAATCAAAAAATTGCAATTTAATAAAAGTGCTTGGTGACGCCCGGAATTAGGTGAGCGTTTCCTGTCTCCCTCTCTCCTCTCTCTCTCTAGTCTCTCCCGCTTAAGAAATCGCAAGTCCAGGGTTGCACGCCAGCGACGCCGATGCGTGCACTGAATATCCACCTCCCTTGTCTTGTGGTGGGCCCCCACCCGGGGCACAAGATTCCTGGGTCCGTCATCAAATTCCTCCCGCCCGATCTGGGCCATCGATTCCTGATATTGCCGTTCGTGACCCGAAACCATGGACGTGTCAATTCTCAACGGCATCCTCTCATCCCGCCGGGTTGACACAGAGAGAGAGGCTTTGAGCTCCACTAACGAGTAATTATGTCGTCATGGAAACGAGTTTTTCTTCTTTTTTTTCTTTTCTTTTTTACTGAGTCCGCTTTGACTCAATCATATTGCTGATTCCCTTTAATAATCTGGGGACCCCAGATATAAATTATTGGAAAAAGAACAGCTGCTTGTACTAGAATAAAGGAAAAATCGGAATTAATTAAATTAAGAAGAGAAAGGAACATGTTCCAAATTTGAAAGTCCAAGGTGGAAAAGGTGGTCTCATTCGTCATAAGATGTGGGGGGTTAGATGAGCTGCCGCCCCTGCTCATTCTCCTATTCTCCCTTCAGTATTACGGCTTATTCTTTTCACATAATAATATTTAGAGTTAACTTAACCCTGAAAAAAAAAAATCTAAATTAGGCATATTATAATATAAATACTCCAAACTTTTTCTATGTTGCAAACAACCTAAGTTGTACCTATGGACACCAATCCCATTTTTTTATTTATTTACTGAATCTCTAAAATTTGTACCGATGTGACAAAAGATAACCTTAAGCCCTTGACCTAATTGTGATACCAATACTCCAAACTTTAAATGCGTCACTAAAAACTCTAAATTGTACCCAATGACACCAATACGCCATTTTTTTAACACCACCAATACCCCCAAATTGTACCAATTTGACAAAAGATACTCTCGAGCTTTTCGCCTAACATTAAACCCACATTAGCTTCGTTTGCTTGCTGTTATTTATGCAAGCTGCCACATTGTATTTTTAATAGTTGTCTTGGATGAAAATATGAAGGTTTTTTATTTTTTATTTTTTATGAAGCCAGTACAAATTTGGAGTACTGGTTAGGCGAAAAACAAAAAAAGATTTGGATTATTGGTGCCATATTAGGTATTTAAGGGGTTTTTGGTAGAGAAAATATATTTTTGTCATAGTAGTATAAATTTAGGGTATTGATATTACAATAGGCAAAGTTTAGCGTTTTTGGTGGTAGACATAAGGCATTTTACTACAACAAGTTCGAGGATTTTAGTGATATAAAAAATGTTTGGTTATTGATGTTGCATTGGATAAAATTTAGGGTTTTTATGGTATTTTTTCTCTTAAAAATTTAATATTTTATGTTTGGAATATTATGCAAGGTCATGATAATTTTTTTTAAAAAAAAAAAGAGGGGAGAGAGAGAGAGAGAGAGAGAAAGAGAGCTTTGATGTACGGAAATAGTGTGTGTAGGCGACCCATTTCTTTCTACTTCACACCAAGATTATGATAATAAAAAAGGAAAAAGAGAGTTGTCATCGTAAGGTGACGGCGTGTGTAGGCGACCCATATCTTTCTAATTCACACCAAACCATTAGCTGAATCTCCTTTCTTCAAGGCTTCAAACAGGGAAGGAGTGAATTATGACCTTTTCTTATAAAATGCTTGCAAGGAATTGAGAAATAATTCTTGGTACTTTGTCATGAAAGGCTTCCTCAAATGGAATTGGGATTGCCACTCAAAACGTTTACAGCAAAGACTCAAAATACCTTTCTTTACTTGCAAGGACTCAATAAAAGTAAAAGCCTTCACTGCAATGCAAAGTTAAAGTTTATTACACTGGACATTATTTTGTAAAGTAGATTTGCTCTTGAGATCTCTTTGTCTAATGGAAGAGTTAGCGCTACGTGGAAATAACTACAAAAGTGAGATGAAGTAAAAAAGGGTGTGAGTGTAGAGAGTTCTCAATAGTTTGCTCTGCCAACATCACAAAACCTGAAATGTCAAAACTAGAAATCTAAAGAATAACATATACAGGCGATTGTTGATGAAAGGGCTTCTAAAGTGTAAGCGCCATGTGACAATCGATTCTTAGAGAATCAAGAATGAAGATAGTTGCTTGACATGAACCAACGATGAATTGCCACGTTTTATCATGAGGATACAGTTCAATGACGAGTCACAATGCATGGGAAGGACACAACTCGACACCAAGTCCACTAGAACGGGGTAAGCCATATTCCGAACAAATTCCACTCCGAAACCCTACTACATTGAAACTTTCTAAACTACCCCCAAAAGAAGAGGGATAATCTAACATGCCATCACTAATCTCAAGTTACACCTAAGTAAGACATTACTCCATAAGAACATACTTTTAGAAAACTCTTGAATAAGGGACATTTCTTAATGAGTTACAAAAATCTGACGAAAACAAAATAACCGTACTTCTTGTGGCTTTATTCTCATTTATTTAGAGACACAGAGATGGAGACTTTAAGTTTGATACGCAACCTTACTAGTGCAACTGTTCGGTCGTTATAATTCCAAGGCCTCCAATGTTCGTTAGAAGACGGGTTTTCAGGGAACAGAAGCAACTTTGGTTGAGACAACCCACCTACTGCCCTAATTATTTGGGGGTGAAAGCTAGGGCCGTCATTAATGGCCACTGAATATGACCTGTGAGAGGGGTTGCCACGTCATCTTTAACTTTGTTAATCTCTCTTATTTCCCCTTTTTTACCCATACAGATGTTATAATTATCAGTTTTCTGGAAGTTATCATGGATTTTGGACATGTATCCAGGATTAGTTGGTTTTCGCTTAAAATGAATAATAATCGGTTGCTTGTATTTATAAAAATAAATAAACGAAAATATCTTCATCCTCCATGAAATATTCATAAATAAAATTTTTATTGATGATAAAAATATTTTTTATTGACTAATTATTTTAAGTTATATAAGTGCTTGATTTTAGGAAGATATTTTTTAGATCGTTCATTTTTGTGAAACAAGCCAACATGATACCTCAACTTATTTTGATCAAAATTAATAATAAGTTAATAAATGGCATCGCTATCACAGTGTTTGTGGTAAAAATAATCAATTAAAGGAAGTGCCAATTCAATTGATGTAATGTTACTTTAATATAATTTAATGGCGAAAAAGCTCCTATGATCGAGTAGTTACAAATTGCACAAGGTGTTGACCGTGGAGTGTGGAAAAGATCACATTTGGATTTCAAATAACATTTTGGCAGGTCCCCTTTTTTTGGCCAAACAAAATTGTTGAGGAACACAAATTCGAAATTTTATCTTATTGCAGTACTGAATGAGTCGGAAATATGAACATATTCTTTTTGCAATAATTGAACCTAAAGAGACAAAAAGTTATGATACATGCTTTACCAAAAAAAAAAGTAATGATACATGAAAATTCTGGGTGGTGTTATGTAAAATTCTGGAGCTTGATCTATAGTTACCAAAAACAATAGGATGGAAAAGAAAACAATAGCGACTAAGTGTAACTTGTTTTCAGTTAAGCATACATTTAAGTGTAACTTAATTGTAAATTGAGATTGACCCGTTTGAAATAAACCCAATTTGATTAAAACAGCAAGTGATATATATATATATATATATATATATATATATATTATATAACATATTTAAAAGAAGTAAACTCATTCCCTAAACTTTTTTTTTTTTTTTGGTAAAGACATTCCCTAAACTTTGTTCACTGCCTATTCACTTTTTAGTTGCACAAGACTATCGTCATATGGACATGTACTGCATAATAGATTTCTATAGTTCATTAAGAGCCGTGTTAATGAGTACTCTCGAAATATTTATTTAGCATACTTAATTTTTACCGATACACTTTTGGAAACGGTTGATTACACATGAGGCAAGAACAATTTTTGTATTAAAAACTATTAAGTTTTTTTTTCCTTATTTATTGCTGAACGAGAGCACTTTACTCAAAGTCATTTACCAAATCAATTATTTATGATGATTTGTGATTCGTAACCTTTCTTTCACATGTGGATATAATTAAAGAAATGGGACAGTTACATTTTCGGCGAATTAAAGAAAGGCCATTTTAAAAATCGCCACTAATCCCCAATTTCAAACTTTTTTTTTGACCCTCACACTTTCTTTAATCAGAAGTTAGAAGGGGCGGGGGGGCAAAAAAGAAAAAAAAGGTTAATTAACTTGTCGCCTATCTTTTTCAGTAGGTGGCAGCTGAGCTGGTTCGTCTCTCTTTCTGTCTTTCTGCCCTAAAACGCTCTCGTATAATTTCGAACTTTCTCTTTTCTTTATATATAAATAAATAAATAAATAAAAGATTTCCCCAAAAGAAAAAGATGTGTCGTGTTGGCTTCCCCACTTTAATTTTTTTTTCCCGGAAAATTAGAAAAATGGAAAACAATTAAAGCCGGCTTCGTCTATAAGCACTCCCCAAATGCCATAGGGAAAGAGAGAGAGAGGGAGAGAGAGAGAGAGAGAGAGAAACTGAGACAGAGTGGACACACCAACACACCATCATTCCAAAGCAAAAGCAAGAGGGAAAAAGAAAGAACGGAAGACTGGAGAGAGAAAAGCGAGAGGGGGAGGAGGCGAGCGGAGAGGGGCCGAGGAAGGAGGAGGGTTTCTGTTGCCTGAAGATCAGGGAGAAGAAGAAGAAGGCCCCGATGCAGACGAGCGAGCAGCAGCCCCTGCAGCAGGCCCACCAGCAGCAGCAGCAGCAGCTGGCCCTGCAGAACTCGTCGGGGAGCCTGAGCTTCAGCAGCAACATGTCGCTGTCGAGGGAGGACGAGGAGATGTCGAGGTCGGCGCTGTCCACCTTCAGGGCCAAGGAGGAGGAGATCGAGAGGAAGAAGATGGAAGTCCGCGAGCGCGTCCTCAACCACCTGGGTCGGGTCGAGGAAGAGACCAAACGCTTGGCCACCATTCGCGAGGTACGCAACACAAGTCCTTGGAAAATTTATGGTCCTGAGAGCTGGTGAATCGACGAGATGCGTCAATCTGGTTTGCGGATGTTTTTCCTCCTTTATTACTCGAAATTCTACGAAGAATTGTTCTCTCTTTTTAACATATACTCGTCGAGTTATTTCTATGTCGGATTTTTCTTTCTTGAAATTTTTGTCAACTATAAGAAAAGAAAAAGAAAGACTGATAGGAAGCTGGAGCTGGAAGTATCAGCGAAGATCTCGTTTGTTTAAGGATATTACACAGGTCTCGATGCTGAATTAGTGAGTTTGACCAAGAAATTTTTTCCTTTTGTTTGTTCTAGGCAGAGAATGATGCTACTGTCTGTAAATAAAATAAAAAAATTTCGAAAAGAATCCATTTTTTTTTTTGTCGAGTTTCTGATAAATTTGGATCCTTTTCCTTGTATTTTTCCTTTTGTTCTGTGTTTTCAATTTTTTCTTTTTGGGCAGATTTGGCTGAAACATCTGTCTCTCTACAAGATGTCTTGCTCGTTTTAACGGAATCCTGCCGTCCTGCGATCTATCAAAGCTTTTGTTCCCCCCTCCCAATACTGTCGGTCAACGGCCCCTTTCTCTGCCACAAACAAACATATGAATGAGGATATAAGGAATGTCTGGTGTCATAAAACTTTTCTTGCTTTGGATTCCATCTTAAAAAGTTTGTTATTAACTGAATTGGAAACGAATAATTTGTCCTTTCAGGGAAGTAAATTCACCTTCTCTCTTGTTTATGGCCCGAGAAACAATTTCCTGTGTTGATTTTGACATGATACATGAGAGGAATCATTCTGCCTGTGCTTCCAGTTGTGTTTTGTCCGTGTGTTGATAGACAAAGATAACAAATTAGATTAAAAGCAATGCAGATTATGAAGATTTTTCTTTTTATGGGTGCGAAGTTTGGATGGTGGTCTGGATTATAAGGTTATGCCACTAATTTGGATGGAATGAATGTGATGATTGACAAAGAAAACGTATTAGATTAGAAGGGATGCCGATTACGAAGAAATGTATGTTTTTTTTTTTTTTTCTTTTAATGGGTGTGAAGTTGGATGATAGTCTGGATTAAAGGGTATACCGCTGATACAGATGGAATGTGGAGCCAAAAATTTGTAGAGTGTTTTCTTTTAAAGTTGTGCTGACAATGTTACACCTGCTGTGAATATTGTCCGTGATAATCAGGAACTAGAAGCACTGGCGGATCCAATGAGGAAGGATGTTTCCCTGGTTAGAAAGAAGATAGATACAGTGAACAAGGAATTGAAGACGCTAGGACATTCTTGCCAGAAGAAGGTGATAATGATAAACTCGTCGATCAGTTCCCTCTCTAATGTCCAAATCTCTAGCTGGCACTGAACTTGGGTTTTATGGATTGTCACAGGAGAGAGAGTACAAGGAGGCTCTCGAGGCTTTCAATGATAAGAACAAGGAAAAAGTACAGCTCATTACCAAGTTAATGGAGGTTGGAGATGCAGTCCTTTCTCTGTTTGTGTATATGTTATGTTCTTCGTACAGTTCCAGTTATACTTGTGACATTTATTCTGATGGATTTCGAATCTTGAACAGCTTGTGAGTGAAAGCGAGAAGTTGAGGATGAAGAAGCTGGAGGAGCTCAGCAAGAACATAGAGTCTATAAACTGAAGATAGTCTATTCCACTGCTGATAGCTGATCAAAGTTTGTTCTGATCTGATGCTTGTAAATGTGACTTGCCTATATTTATTTATGGGTGCTTTGGGACTGGGAGATGTTACTCTTTACCTCTGTTTTTGTTAGCATTTGATGGGTCTTGGATCTTTTCACTAGTCAAGTTAGGAAAGGGAAAATTGCCTCTTGAACCGGGTTTGTAGAATTTAACGCGTCTCCACTGTCGAGTTTCTTCTTATTTTCTCTTTTTTTATCTTTTTTCCCGTTTGTTGAAAACTTAACTATCTTTTGAAAGTCATGTATAATTTTTTCAGTGTGGTTTGAAGAATAGCCCCTTTCATATCCAATTCTTTTCTTGGTTATTGTAACTTCGCGTTCCCTATTATGGTGGTTGTCTGATTCTTCTCTGTACTGAATGGTAAATCACTTTGGGCAATTTGTTGATTGTATATTTTTCGCCAATGACGATAATGGTTGTGCTGTGCTGGTTCAAGTATTTGTCCGAGCAGATGTTGAACTGGTACTGAATGGTCACGGAACATGTGGGGAATCCTTGTATGATTTGGTCCTGAAGTAGTATTGTCGTGGATGCATTAGTTCCGATGAGGATCCCTGATACATCCTAACACAAGAGAACCCAAACTCATCCTGGACGCCCCCTGATAGCACTTCCTGTGATTAGCAGCGTAGCTATATGGAGGGTGGTTTCCCAGTCGGGTCGCCTTCGGTTGTTGGGACCATTATGGTGTTACTGTAGTCGAAGGACGAATCAGTTTCCTTTTGGTAAGACGAGTGGTCACGGGCGAGTTTCCCAGGTCCCCGATTTCGGAGAAGAGATGGTATTCGGAGGAAACTGTTACTCGCTGAAGGACGTGGAAGTTGTTGAACATACCACCAAAATCACGAATCCTACTTTAAATTTGGGGGGAAGGTGATTGAAAAATTTGGATCTAGGAGGGCCCATGCAAATAATTAAAATTCTAGACTTTTTTGAGGGACCAACCATGTTTCGGTGGGAGCATCAAATTAGACAAGGGAGTAGTTGTTGGGACGAAACCGAGCTGAAATGAACAGACGTATCAATTATCTATTCCTAAGCTAGACAAAGCGACAAACTTCAGCGGGTGTGCAGGTCGACAACTGCAAAATTGTTTAGCTCGTTGACCATGTGGGCTGGGTTGCTGAAGAGCCGTCTTCCCAACCGGAACCAAAGTTGACCTCGGCCGGGGTATCTCTCGTTCCTTTTTCTTTTTGCCAAATCCCGAAAAAACCCACCGACTCGCACGAGAGAGATACCTCGACTTTTCAAACCACCTCGAGAAACTTCACCAACTCTTTTCGGAGAAATAAAAATACCTACCAATAAATTATCAGTTCATGCAATTTGACGTGGCACATAGTGAAGTGGCTAACGGGGTTGATGTGTACAAAAGAAATGTCGGCAAGAGCCAACGAAACACCGTGAATACGTGAGCAAAAACCAAACGGCACCGTTTCGCTAAAACATTATTATTTCTAATTCTTCTAAATTAGAACAAATTTGCTTTTAGATCTATGTTTTAGGACATCACTGTAACTCTTTTCTCTATGGGTTTGTTTTTCTAAAACATCGATATAAGCCACGTTGCATACCACATCAACTTGCTTAAATGAAAAGTTTTGGCAATGAGTATTTTGGTCCCTTGGATAGAAATTCATTGGTTTTTTGGGTCATTTGAAAGTCGGGATATTTTTATCTACAAGCAAAAGTTTAGGTTTTTTTTTTTCCCTAGGGATTTGGTCTTTTGTATTGCTCTTCTCGCATTCTTTTTCTTGATTACTCAGGTTATACTAGGGGAATTACATTTGCCTCCAAAATTTTGGCACTTGTTGCAAATTGCCCCTCGACTTTTCAATTCTACTCGGCAGTATGTAAATCAGTTGTAATATCCCCCAGCATTGACTCTGACCATTTTTCTAACCAGGGGTCCAATCATGTGCTTTGTCACTTGACTATTTAGCTCTTCTTAAAGAGGGAAACTCTCCAAGTGAATTGCACTTTACCCACTAAATTTTAGCAATTATTGTAAGGTGCCTTGCGATTTTTTGAATTTTTTTGCAATTTTACCCAACAGTCTTGAAGTCAATAGCCATGTCACTTGTAGTGTTGACTCTAGTCAACTAGAATAATTAATCAAATAAGCAGACTAGTGCGTTTCGATAGTGGCCTCCAAACTTTTCAAAGCGATCATGAAAACAACAATAATTTGTATCTAATTTTCAAGAAAGGACTGCTTAAGGCTTGCAATATAGATTAAGTCATAAAGCAACTTAAGAGATGCAGAGAAAAATCATAATAGTCAAGATACAATACAATCTACACAATTTATTTATTAGCGCAATTTAACCTGTTTACTTTGTTATTAAACACATGATAGTTGTTGGTAGAGGCTACGCCACGGTCACATGCATGTACTAAGCAAGGGCAGGATAACCCTCACTTAACTAGCCTAAGCTGATCTCCAGTGGAGATTAGATTTTTTTTTTTTTTTTTTTAAAAAAAGAGGCCAAGATTTAGGTCAATGTGGTTCCAAAACTCATCCCAATAAGCAAGCTAGTGGGAAAATCAGAGAACTGAAAAGAAAGGAGGCGACAAGCCATATATGCCAAAACCTTAAAGGGGAGGGCGGATAAAATGTAATTCATCATCATTTGTTAAACACATTTGTCCTCTATAAGAAATCGAATTATTCACGTGATAAGCATATGGTTGGAACTCTAACTAAAAATTGGCTGGGGTCAATGTAAGAGGACTTTGCAACTGATGTCAACAATCCAAGGAGGACACCTTGAAAATTATAATGTCAGGTGTAATTTGCAGCAAATTTCGAAATTTGAGGAAAAGAAATGTAATTCGCCCCCATGGACTTTGTCCAAAGCAAGTACGATCGATAAAGTCAGTCAATGTTGAGCGACACCATTTTGCCGCGTCCTAGACCAATTCGTCTGACTGGATATGGGCAGTTTCACGGTCCATTTCATTGTGGGATCATTCTCTCACCACACGTCAAGGGGGAAAAAGAGGCAAGAGAGAAGAAGAATCTTTGTTTAATAAATCCCATGAATAGTTATCCTCAATTATGCATCTGACTTTTGCGGTTGGTCTTTCCTAGTCCTCCCACCTTTCAAGCCACTCCCAGCACGTGTTGTTCCACCTCAATCATATTTTCTACTAATAAAAAAAAGGGGCATAGACACTATGCTTTTTTTTTTTTTTTGCTTTTCTCTTTTTTAATTTTCATGACAAGAAAATTCGCTGTAGATACAATGGTACCTAGCTTTTTTGAGTGATTCCAGCCTTCGTCAACTCATCTGATACGAGCCATTAGCTTTTATGGGTCTCACTTGGGTTCTATATAATCTAATGGCTCATGTAAAGTGTGCCCATAAAGGTCAGGGGTACGAATAATTCTTCAATGTTAAGACCATGAGGTAAATCTGAATAGGTGGCCTTGGCTCGAACAATTTTTTTTTTTGTACTTGGTAGTGTGAAATCAAACCTTCCAATTCACACGTCGAAATCAATTTTGTGATTTTTTGTTTTGTTTCTTCAAAGTAGTTCATTGATTACAAAATCACGGTAAAAGTATTAAACATATCTATGAATAGTTTTTTCCGATTTAATTGGGGAAATTGAAATAACTGTCAAAATGAAAACACAAGTCATTTTAGAAAGTTTTCACTAATTGTGGAATTTAAGTGAGGACAAAAATTGCGTCCTTGATCCTTAAAGTTGGAGCAATGTCAAAGTTTTTGTTCCTGGTCTTTGAAAATGAAGGTCATGGTCCTTGAGCTTTCACTTTGTGGGCTTTTTAGTCCTTGATCCTCATTTCATTGAGGATTAGAATTTCTACATGGTATATATGGTTTTAAGGGAAGAGAAGAATTCGTCTGCGGTGCTAGGTATATGTGCAAGAATTGAGATGAGACAAACGTTGTAAATGACTATTATGGACCAAAATAGTAGAGAAATGGAAGTTTAAAGAATAAAGTCTCAACCAAGTATTGATTCAGACGATAAGAGGATTTGCTCATTTCTTTGTGATTATGAGTTTAAATCTTGTTAAGAATATTCTTAGAGTAAAGTCCTTAATGCATCAGGCCGTTGTAGGAGAGTTTGCCCTTTAGACTAGGGGTGATTGGTTCCCAGTTTGGCCCGGTTCCACCCAAGAATCGGGAACCGGATTGGTTGATCTTAGAACTGAGAACCGGACTGGATCAACTAGTTTGGTCTGGTTTGGTTCGCTTCCAATGAACCATCACTATTTTCATTTCATTTAACAAAAAAAAAATAGTAATTACTAGTAAAATAACACATGAGATTATGATCCAATCAAATTTTCTTATTCACTTTGTGACCAGCAAAGTGATGCCCTATTAAATTATACACGTCCACTTTGTGGAAACAAAAATTAAAATCCTTCATCATACCCTAAGTCCTTGCACTGTTATAAAACAAAAAAAAAAAAAATGACCTAAAGATCCACACAAATTTGAAATATTAGATAAGTTTTTCTTTCTAAACATACTTCACACACTCACCTTCATTCTCATGAACATAAATGTTATTAGAGAGGCAAAAAACAAAAGAAAAACAGAATTCAAACTCAACAAAAGTTCAACATATAGTTTGGCCATTGTTCAATACCATCCATTAGCGGTCATAACTAATCTAGAGCAAACCCTCCATGGAATAAAAAATAAAATCAAATTCCAAAATTAGCATAAGAGAAAAGACATTCAACATTAAACTACCAAACTCCATACATCTCACCAAATCACTCAATGTTGCATGGCTTGAGGGGAATAGATTCTTTGTTCAAGCAAGCAAAATATGATCAAAGCCGAGAGCCCAAAACTTGCTAATAGTCCTGCAATAAGTATATATGATAACTCAATATTAGTTTTAAAGTAGAATTACTTTTAATTAAACTCAAACAATTAATGAAAAATCTCACCACATATATTTCTGTTACTTGAACTTGCAAACTCTATTTACCGGTAAGCTCCGAATGAATATCATTCATATCTAACAAAACAAAATATTAAATAGAGCATTTACTTATTAGATATACAAAAGAATTACAAGATAAAAAGATACATCGATGACTTATCCTATTTAAATCTTTCCGCATTCTCAATGCACTCTTCAACCTTAATCGGCATGGTAACATTTCTTAACCAATCTTAAGTGCAAATCAAAGCTTCCACCATTGTAGGAGTTAAAGTACTTCGAAAGCCATCAAGCACATGACCGGATGTACTAAAAGTTGACTCCGAAGCAACTGTTTTTATAGGAATAGATAAAATATCTCAAGCTATCAAAGAAAGGATTTCAAACTTTTGGCCAGTAGTTTTCGACCACATCAATAGGTCAAGATCACGACTTTCTTCATGTTTGGCTTTAAGATACTTATCGAGCTTAGATAGCTTACTTACTGACACTTTTTTCTCCTCGCGAAGAAAGATATCAAATGCCTTGTCTGAATTAAAATTCTCAACTAAATCAAGATCATCCTTCTTACCCTCCTCATGGTTATCAAGATCCCAACTACTATCAATATTAATACCCAAATTCTATCACCTTATCATAAAAATGAAACAATCTTTCCAGGGAAATTCTCACCTTATCATACATTTCATCAACTTTTGCACTATCATGATAGATTAATCTATAACAATACCGCACATAGCTCAACTTTCTTCTTGGATCCAATATCACTACAATCAACACCATCATATTCACTTTTTCAAAACTCTCATAATATTTGTCAAACTTCTCCTTCATCTGTGCACCCATAACAATCCGAAGCCTTCTTCGCTTGTTTCAAAGTTTTATATAAAGTTATTATCTCATTGAAATAATAATTCGCAGTGATATATAGAGTCCTAGACTGAAAGAATTCTGGCATATTCCCAATCTTCATGCGTAGGAGTGTTATAGTTAAGCTCACTTAAGAGAGAAGGATCATCTTCTTCCATCATTTCAAAAGCTTTTCTAAATTTTAAGGGAGTGTCCAACATAAGATAAGTAGAGTTCCACCTAGTTGTGGCATCAAGACAAACCGAACCCTTATAAGTAATCCTCACACTTTCAATGCAACCTTGAAATGTTTTAGCACTCATGAGAGAACTTCTCACATACTTAACTACGTTTCGAATACGTGTAATAGAATCACATGCTTTGGTCAATCCATCATTCACAATCAATTTTAAAATATGAGCCGTGCACCTCATGTGTAAAACATCACCTTCTAAGATCAATAGCCTATCTCTTGATAATTTTTCTTTTAAAAAACAAATGGCAACATCATTAGAACTAGCATTATCCACAATGATTGTGGGCACTTTTTTCTTTATTCCCCACTGATAGATGCATTTCTCAATCATTTTCCCGATACCCTTGCCCTTATGACTAGGCATCACCATAAAATTGATTATTCTTTTGTGCAATTTTTAGTCATCATCAATAAAATGTGCGGTGAGATATAAATAATTCAAATTCTGAATGGAATTCCATGTATCAGTCATGAGTGCAATCCTAGACTTAAGTTTGTCAAAGTAAGTCTTCAAACTTTTTTTCTCACAAAGATATAACTTCATGCAATCTCTAACCACTGTAAATTGTGAGATGTGATGAAAGAGAGGTTATAAATGATCAATAAAATCACATAATCCAACACGCTCAACCATCAAAAAAGGTAGTTTATCCGTTATAATCATTCTTACAAGCATTTGTCTACAACAATTTTGATCGAATTCCCATGTTGATAAGACATTTGCATTACCATTAGTACTAGTATGCCTTATTGTTATCCCTTGTGCTCTATGTGGGGTGAAATTTTTTTGCTTCTTATCTATGTTGTAAGGATGCTTATTGCACCTTTTCAAGTACTTTAACATAGCGGAAGTACCATTATTAATAGAGTACATATACTTGGCCCGACAATAATTGCAAATGATCATAGTTTTCTCCTTCTCGGTTTTGCCCTTACAAAAATGAAGCCAGACTGTTGATGTTCGTTTATCCATCAAATTATCATATTTATTTATAACAATATGGATACTAAAAATATGATTGCAGCCTTACTTCTTAATGTCACGTCCATATTTATCATATAACTATATCTACCAAAATAGATACTAAAAAATTAAGAAGATGTTAAGTTGCAACTCGAGCAAGAGCAAATTTCCAGCAGCTAAAGTGATACTTTTTCCTCTAAGAATGAAGAAAGGAACAAGATCAAAACTAAGGTCAAGATATGTCAGGCTAAGCCAACAAAATGGATATCAATATCTACTCCACATTCGAAGAGAAAGAATAGGGCACGGTCTTATGCCGGATAAAAATTAACAAAATCAAGTTTGGAACAGATAAATTCATGGCAAGCGGACACCAACACGCATGCCCATTCATTCACAAGGCAATATAGCTGCTCTTTGATCAACACTAGCCGGACGAGCATTGGCAAAACAATAGTTCTCCCCATCACTGAGCGGAAGCAAATTGGGGGACACTAGATCGAGCGCATGAACTTGAAAACGACTATGCACCAACAATACTCACGCATAGAGCAACCCCATCCGATTTAGCAGACAAGCTGACCAAGAATTTCGGCACTCAACTATGACTACCCCTACTGGAGTCTACACATCCATTCACTCTACTCATCAGCTATGACACTCCAGAGCCATTAAAAACAAGACACGCCAGACAATCACGTGCTACAAAGAATCGAAAGAAATGAGAGATCTAAGTAGTGCCTCATCAATTCGATTCAAGCAAACAAAAATGGGACTACAGAGTATAAGTGATCAAACAACGAAGTCGTGTGGCAATGAAAACAGAGCAAAAGAGCTGATCAAGGACGGGACTCGAGACTCACCCCAAAGAACGAGAGGGCCTTGGGAATCAACAGGGCCGCGACAGGAGACGGGAGAGGGCGAAGAGATGACGGCGCTGCGGGGAGGAAGGGTTTAGGAAAATGGAAGTTGAATCAAATTGCCGCTGAATTGGATTTTGGGAAGATGGAAGTTGAATTGAATTGCCGCTGAATTGGATTGCAAAATTTGGGAAAATGGAAGTTTTTTTGCACGGCGGGAAAATGGAAGTTGATGTGATAGTTACTGTAGATTAAAGCGGAAACTTTAAAAAAAAAAAGAAAAAAAAAAGAGAGGGGTTTAGGTTTCAAGAGGGAAAAGGAAAGTGTGAATTGCAAAATTTGGAAAAGAAAACTTGATGTGATGGTTACTGTAGAGTGTAGTTTAGAACCGCAAAAAAGTGGAGGGATTAGCTTTGAGTTACAAGAGAAAAAATGAATCTGATGATAATGGGTACTATAGATTAGTTCAGAATTATATATTATATATATATATTTAAAATATAAATGGTCGGTTTGGTCTAGTCGGTCCGGTCGGTCCGGTTCCGACCTTGAAATCGGGAACCAGACCAACTGGTCACCGGTTCCAAAAATAGGAACCTGTGACCGGATCGAAACCCTCTAGAATCGCCCAAAATCGACCAGTTCAGTCTGGTCTGGCTAGTTTCTAGTTCAAATGGTTTCCGTTGCACACCCCTACTTAAGACCATTTGGAGAGGTGGACTGGTGGAGGTGGGAGAAAACTAGCTCGAATATCACTCGACTACTTAAAACAAAAAGAAAAAGAAAAAAGAAAGAGAGCGAAGTCTCAATTTTTCAACAGAACGGTGCAAATGATCTAAATTTTAGAGAGCAGTGCCATTTTCTCCGCAAAAAGATGAGAGAACATACTAGAGAAGCTCCATGATGCTACTCTGCAGTCCAAAAACTAAGTGGTTAGGTAGAAACATTATAAAATGATTTACTTTAACATCCCTCTTGACACTTAAATGAAACGAAGGAGAAATTTATTTTCGATCTCTATACATTTACACTTTTTCTAATCAACTTCTCGTATTGTAAGTTTGTCTAATAAATCTTGTTTTCATATATATTCTATTCAAGTGCTTTCTACATTAAATCCGACCAAATCTAGTTGACATGGTTCGGATTAATGTGGTAGTGTGACATGAATATTTTTTTTTTCCATGAGCACCTATGTTGGCAAAGTTTTATTCTCATCATATTCTGAGGATATTTATATTGACTAAATTTTTTCACTTGGGCAGGCATCCACATGTCTTATCCTCACCATACTTCGAAGATTCAGAGATTATGTCAGACGGAAGAACTTGATCAGACAATCTAACAAATACATATGGCTTTGATAACTAAGATCGCAAAAATATATGAAAGAAAAGTGGAAATTTACAAGTCAGAAGTCGGAAAAGAACACTAAGATGGACAAGAATACGAGTGAAAGTTGAATTTTTACCACCAGGCAAGATTTTCATTGCGAACTAGCGAAAGTATATGTTTGGGCTTCGGTGGGCGTTCTTCTGCTCAATCTCTAAATGCAACTGTTGGGTTGGACCCACCGGAGAGTTTACTCCGTGCTAATGAAAGGGGAATTCAATCTGGGGCTCAGTTGGAGCAGGTTAAACTTTCGCTGCCCTCTTGCTTCCAAATTCTCCCAACTCTCTCTCAGAAGATATTCTGTGTGACATCGAATCACGTAATAGTTACATATGGTCACACCGACCATCAAGAAATGAAATGCTTTCCCACCCACGTGATGCCAGAGAGATTCATAGTGAGCAAACACTTGACATTGGTCGGTTAATTATGTCAATCATTGCCACATACTATATCCATAGCTTAAAATAACTTCTACAGTTTATGATCTGTGTTAGTTATCTACCCTTTTCTTTCTAGGGAAAAAGGGCAAAATCGAATCTAAAGAATTTGTTGTACTTTTCTTCCCCTTATTGGCTGGAAAGAAGTTGTTGGCTAGGTCTGGGACTTTCATGCTGCTTATCCCCCTAAACAATGCCGGACGTTACTTGATACAAACCACAACTTAAAAAGATTTAGATTGTAATTAGGATTAATTTAATCTAATGACATATTTTTAATCTACTCATCAAAGTTTGCATTATCTGTGAGATGAGGAGAGGGAGAAATTTAAATTTATTCCCTCATAATCTTCGTTCCTTTTGATTAAGTGTTTTCATGTTCCTTTGTCCGAGACGTCCACCGGCGCTTCGCAGTTCCACCATCAAGGCATCCCTCTCACCAAAGTCTCAACCGAGCCCGTGACCAAGCCGTCTCTTCTCTGTGACTGAGCGCATCTCTCATTGACGCTCCTTGGCATGGAGTCCACCTCAAGATTAATGCCGCCGCTGCCTCCGTCTTCGTTGCCACCGCACCATTGCTCCCTAGCTCAATCGGGTTTAAACCGGTTTATCTGGGTCGAGCAGAGGGGATTGTACCAATCCATGCTTAGAATTGTTCGCTTAAGTTTCACCAGACATCGGGAGATAGAAGAAATGGCAGGCTTGATTTCCCGCACATCAATTTGGAGGTTGAGCTTAGACCTTCAGAAGTAGGAGCAGCTATTTCCACTGAGGATGGCGATCTTTTTGGTCGTGGGGGTTTAGTCGATTGTCTCTGCACCGTTGCCTTGGCTTTTTTCCCCCTTCTCTTCTTGTTTTTGCTAGTCTTTCCATCAAGCAAATGCTCGATCATCATCATCTTGGCCAAGAGTGATCGCTTCATCCTTCGAGTTTACCCAATCATTCTTCATATGGTTTGAAAAACCCTAAATTGGTACACTTGCGACAAATTTATCTTAAACTAATTTTTTTGACTATGAAAAACCCCAACTGGTGCACTCGTGACAAATTTACCATGCCTGATCATAAAAAACCATAAATTGGTATATTTATGACAAATTTATCCCAAACTAATTTATTTGATCGGCAAAAATCCCAAACCGGTACATTTGTAACAAATATACCATCCGTTAAATTAGATTAATACCACAAAAAATCACAAAAATTGTAAAACTACAACAAACATATAATAAAATCCCAAATTAATATATTAATTAACTGTCACATATCATTCAACTCAGTAATTTGATAGTAAAATTTAATGGAAACTAACGAAGGGTAAATTTGTTACAAATATACTAGTTTGTAGTAAATTTGTTAAATGTGTGTCAATGTTGTGTTTTTGATGGTCAAAAAATTAGTTTGAGGATAAATTTATCACTGATGTACTAGTTTGAGATTTTTCAGGGTATTAACTCCTCTTAATATCATATTCTTGAGTGTTTTCTTCCTAATCTCAATATTCAGCAAGCTCTGTGGGGGCTATATCACACGTCCAAGAAAAGTTTTAGTAGATGATTCTAAAATTCAATCATTGAATCTTTCTAACACTATCTTTTTAATGTTAAATTAAACATAAATGCTTTTTTTTTTTTTTCAATTCAGTGACACCTCACAATCCATAGGTCATTGTGCCACAAAGAAAAAATATCTTTTGTTTTTGTTAGGCATTCGAGCTAATAAATATTAAACGAGCCAGGATTGGCCAAATAGGAAAGTAGGGCAATATCTCTGTATTAGTAATGAGTTCCCATTATATAATAATCTCCACACTCAAATTGTAAAATGTTTTCGTAAATGGTCGTGGAAAAGGCTACTTTACTTGCGGAAGGTAAAGTAGACATACAAAAGCAACAACTCTTAAGATTAAAGAAGAGGTTTGACTATGATCGACCAACTTCTTCTGTTGATCCTAAAATGAGTAATTGCTCTGTGAATTTATCGGCACCCTAAAAAAGTAACCTTTGATATCAAAGAGCTAACGTTATTAAGAATTGATGTCATTGACCACACATTAACTATGGCTTTAAATATGACATTAACTTGAGTCAATGTCGATGAAAAAGAGCTAAGACCACTGAAACAAAGAGAAATCCCTTAAGTCGGCTCATAATGACAAAGCAAAGTCATCTACTAAAGAAAGTCAATACGATCATGACTATTGACTGATTAATAGAACACTTCAGGTGTCAAGAGGGAAGGAGCAAATAACATATTGACAAGCACATGTGATCTGATAAGGATTGTAAATATATTCCACAGTCAAGCACCAACGTTAATTGCAGGAAGCCAACGCAATTAAATTGACAGTGAGTCGATGTTAGTTAAGTTACGTTGGTCTAGTGAAGAAACATTGACATTGACCCACGGAATTTTGCTAAAATCAAATCGACCGCTAGGATAAAAGTAGCGGTAATAGTTTTTGCGGTGAAACTTTTAGGTGGAAACAGTTGCCAAAGGTGTTGTGCTGACATTGTAGTCAAGCATGAAAATCAACTTCAGTGGGATCCCCAGCAAGACATGGTTTTGGACTAAATCGGCTTACTTGATAGTGCAGGAAATGTTTTTGGTTGGATCGGAGACTACGAGCAGCACCATCGAGTGGGCGATGGCAGAGCTACTCCGCCAACCCGAGTCAATGAAAAAGGCCAAAGATGAGCTTGACCAAGTTGTTGGATTGGACAGAAAGCTCGAAGAGAACGACATGGAAAAAATGCCGTTTTTGCGAGCTGTGGTGAAGGAAACCCTAAGATTGAATCCACCGGTACCTCTATTACTTCTACGGAATGCTATGAAAGATACCAATTTCATTGGCTTTGATATATCCAAAGATACCCAAGTTTTCGTGAATGTATAGGGCATTGGAAGAGACTCAGATACTTGGGAGGATCCATTGGCATTCAAACCAGAGAGGTTCCTGGGATCTAACATTCACTACAAGGGTCAAAACTTTGAGCTGATTCCATTAGGATCAGGCAGAAGAATGTGCATCGGACTTTCACTGGCGGATCAGGTGGCTCATCTTGGTCTTGCAAACTCTTTACCGTTTCAACTGGGAACTTGGCGATGGTTCGACTCTGGGGACCCTAGATATGAGAGAGCGGGTAGGAATATCACTAAGGAAGCTCCATCCTTTGAAAGTGATACCCAAGCAACGTAGTGGGTGAGCTCATTCAGATATCATCCATGGTGACTAGTTATTTTCTGAACCAGTAATTAGAAAATGACAAGATGTGCTGTTATGGATCCAAAAGCAGCACAAGATGTGAGGTTTTCATAACCAATAATTTGAAAATAGAACTTAAGTTTATCAATTCTGATCTTACTGTATCAAGGATTTAAAAAGCTATCCAAGGTACACTTCTTAAAAATGTTGTTATTACGGCACAAATATCTCTGGGCGACTACAAGTTCTTATTATGTCAGTATTAGGGTGTAGTTTAAATTGTATGACTTGAGCATGCAGCAGGGTAGCTCACCTGCCTTTTATGCCATCAGTAAAATCTTACTTACCGAAAAAGAATTTTACTTTTTCCCTCATCAGAGACCACGAGCCGCCCCATTTAGTGGGTAATGGTGGAGCCACACCACGAACCAAAGCTACGAAGGCAAAAGCTTAATCATGTCGCTCAATTAAGAAAAAAAGAAGGTCAAAGAGAGCAGTATAAGGAATAGAAAAATATATCGTATGATTTTAAATCTCGTCTAATCCATACGAACTTTTGATCATGTCGGCTCCACAATTTGACTCACATAAATAACAGTCCATATGGTTTCGATCCATGTACTTTTTCCTTTTTTCAAGCAAGAAAATATTAACCGCACAAATTGTGTCAACATAACATATTGAAAGGGTATTGAGGTTGCAACACGTGTCTCAAGTGGGGCCAACCGTCAGAAGAAAATTTGAATTGAGTGGGCACTTCTCTCTTTTTCTCTCCATATCAATTGAGAGAACTCTCTCTCTCTCTTCACCTAAGACTCTCCCGTCGAGCTCTCGCCCAACGATAAACCACCGCACAACACCTCTAACTCTAGCTCATCCTACACACACACTCTCTCTCTCTCTCTCTCTCTTTGCCCCATCTCTCTCTCTCTCCAACGAACCACTGAGCGCTTGTCCGATGAACCACCACGCTAGCTCCAGCTTTGGCTTAAGGGACCTAAAAATTCTTTTCCTATAGCAACCTTTGGTTGAAAAAAAAATAGTTATACTTGTATTAAAAGTCAAAAGTAGAGGCCTAGGGGCAAAAGTGAGACCGAAAGAGCTTCAAAGTTTTAGGGTGCGTTTGATTTAGCATTTAGAAAGCCCATTAAGAAAATTTTGGGGTATTTGACAACCATTTTCCAATGAGCTTTGAGTTGAAAGTTGGCATTGAGAAGGCTGAAAGCTCAGTGCTAGTAGAGACTAACATTGAGCGTTCAGCATTTTCGGAATGCTGAATGGCTTTATTAATAAAATTTTGTGGAGTTCATTTTTTACTCTCCAAAAATCATCAGAAATCCAAATTTACCCATTTTTAAAAGAACAAAACCTAGGGTTTCTAGAAATGCTCATGCTCCCAACTCCTCACGATCGCTCTCCCGAGAGCCCTACAATGACGCCAACTTCAGCATTAGCTTCGATATCGAATCTACCTTTAGATCCACCAACAACATTGTCTCCAGCACCTTTAGGCTGTGTTTGGTCGACCGGATAAAAATCAGGATAGGATATGTTTTATCCTATCCCGTGTTTGGTAGCTGTTTAGGATAGGATAAGGCCGGATATAGACGGGATATAAACCGGATAAAAAAATCCGAGGGGGGAGGTGGGATAAGGTCAGATAGGATTTCTTTTATCCAAAATATAAAACCCTACGCTTTTTTTCTTTCTCCGTTGTTCACCCATAAACGTCTCTCTTTTCCAACGTATCGACGTTGAAGCCTTCTCCTCAATAGCTCTTCGATTCTCATCGAAATTTTACGAAAGCGACGAATTTTCAAAGGTAAAGAATCACTCACTCTCTCTCTCTCTCTCTCTCTCTCTCTCTCTCACGTTAACGAATTTTACATAGGTCAAAATTGCAGTTCTATTTGTTTTTTTTGCTGGTTGATTGGAGATCGTCTTCTTGGTAGTTTTGAATTTGTAGATTTATAAAGGCCTTTCTGTTTTTGTGCAAAATATTTGATATCTTCAATGCGAATTGTTCGTTCTTGGTTCGGTTATTTGATACCCAGATTTCCAAGGCTACTGCATCTCCTATAGCAATTGTTTCACCATAGACAACAGCTTGTCTATACAGAACAAGCAAGGGACACACTGGAGTACCAGAAGTTTTGCGACCATGACTTGAAGCCTTCCTTGAAGGACGTTGTGTGGGTTTGGCATGGAAATATGCAACAACAGGCTTAATCTGCTTAGGTTTTGAATTTTCTTTGCTTTTTCTTCTTCCCTCTTTTTTGGGTTTTTGCTTGGGCGAAAGGATTTCTTGAGAACGTGCTGCTACTATGTTGAGCAAATTAGTTGTTGCAACAGGGAAAATTGACAAGTTGTATCTATCTCTTGCTACCTCGTTTTAGTGTGTGTATATATATATATATATATATATATATATATATATATATATATATTTTATCACAAATGGACATTATTATGATACTTAAGATTATATGCTTGCCCTTCCTGTCGACTTTTTAAGTAATTGTCTTTGTAAAGTGTTTTTTACTTATGAGTGATATAACTTTCATACGATTTTCATTCAATGAGGTTATTCTAAAATGTTTGATGTTGAAGGGGTTATCCAAAAGATTATTTCAAAGGAACGGAAAAGATTATTACGATGTGTAATCATGAAATTCGATTAGAATATGCTAATTTGAAAAATATATATTGTTTTGGATGATTTTGTGAATATTAAACCTGCAAATATGAGGATATCCGACTTTAAATCCGTAGTTCACCAAACAGTAGATTTGATAAGATATGAGGATATCCGACTTTAAATTCGTAATTCACCAAACAATTGATGGGATATGAAGAAATCTATGGATTTCTTATCCAGTCTTATCCAGTTCTATCCCGTTTAGAAATTCAGACGACCAAACGCAGCCTTAGTGTGTAAGCTCGCTCTCTCTCTCTCATCATTACCTAGCCAAAGGACCAACAAAGCTTCTTGCTATGGGTGGTGGTTGTCGGGGGTGTGAAAAGGAATTGACTTTTCTCCGCTCGATTCTTCTCCTCATATGGGTTTGTTCCTACTTCAATCTTTTGAAACATGAGTTTCTATGACGACATTGGATCCCAACATGGAGGACGTAGCAGCCCGCATTTGACTCCTCTCCTTCCTCTCCGTAGATTGCGACCACTCAGGCCATCACCTTTGGGATATTCCAGATTAACACGGCCGTCGCTTCCTTCTACTGCCTCTCCAACTCCCTCGACACTACCAAGGACACTCTCCTCCTATGGGACAAGCTGTCTGTTCTTGGGGTCTTGCTTTTCTCTCATGATTGTCCTCCTTATTTTGCTCCCCTTGAAATTGCATGCCCGCATTGTGATGTCCCAGTAGCGTCACATACTAAGCGCAAATAGAAATTATACGGATTATCATCTTGACACGACCTGTTGATTACAATTATCGAACTATAACATCCATCTAGAATTGGTTAGCATGTATAACATGGATGTTTTAAGATTTGAAGCTTTATAACACAAGGTCACCCTGTAATAGTCTTGTCACTTAGTATTAGACAATCCAACTAAGAACGTATATAAAGACCATGAGGAGCTTCATTAACTTTCCTGTTAAAAAGTATTTGGGCTTACAAACATCGACCTGGATTACTTACAAGTTCTTCACCTATGTACAACACATTTACATGTTCTTATTATCAAAAGTGTAAGTAAACAACCAGGGAAAAGGGTGAGAGGGTTCCTAACTTCACTACCCCCACACTAGCCCATGTCCATCCAAAAAACAAAAGATGTCTTCTCCAGCTTCATTACGATCTGGGTGCCTAAGAACCTCCTGCTCCAGCTCTAGGTCCTCCAGCACCGAACTGAAGAGGGCCAAACAGCTCCCCCTAGTGGTTTACAAACCACACAACGAACTTCATAGGAATCTAGTCTATCCTGCCATCATCCATCCAAAGTGTAGCCTCATATCTTGTGTAGGTCAACTCGATATCGAGATCA
Source organism: Eucalyptus camaldulensis (assembly GCA_019915185.1). Taxonomy (NCBI): domain Eukaryota; kingdom Viridiplantae; phylum Streptophyta; class Magnoliopsida; order Myrtales; family Myrtaceae; genus Eucalyptus; species Eucalyptus camaldulensis. Next base: position 22,735,861 of record JAHSVA010000005.1, read on the forward strand.
TACACGTCATGGAAAGATATATCGACACGTGCTATCACCCCATAATGAGCAATCGGTGGTACGTCCATACTAATGATCTGAAAAATAGAAAGGAATGATCAATGAAACCCTAAACTAGATAATCCACAATTGCCAAAGAAAGCAAGAGAACACAACAAAGTAACTTAACATACTCAGGCAGGATTTTTTTTTTTTTTTCAGTAAAGGGTAAGAAATACTCAGGCGGGATTGTCACAGGTATAACTAAATGAATACCAAAATGCCACATGAATGATCATTCCATACCAAACATGCTAAATGCACATGTATACCTCATGCTCTTAATTTGAACCAAGATGAAATGTAACAGCAGCAAGCGAACTCACATGCCAAGTGGAATTACATTATAGTGTGTATATTAAAGTCCACCCTTGATCAGTTTACCCACCGGAACGCAAGTCGGCCCGATCAAGTCACTTCCGGAATCCCACATCCAAACTTCCACAAAATTGCTATCATGGGCATCTCACTCCGAGGCATCTCAATATCATACAACTGAGGCATTCCAATATCACTCAGCAAGGGGCATCTCACTCCGAAGCATCCTGATATCCCACAACCAAGGCATCTATGATCACACACAAGGGCATCTCACTCCGAGGTATCCTGTTGTCTCACTCAACCGAGGCATCCAAGATCACATAGTATGGGCATCCCACTCCCTCGGGCATCACTAGTATCTTAGTACCGATGGAAATCTCTTACTCATTTGAAGCACACATTCCACACATTACACCTTTGAATAATATCACATCACAGCATGCTCAAGATCTCGAGAGTACACAATTACTTCAAGTAGGACTCATGCTCACATAACACTTCATTCATGTCACCCTCATTGTACACACATGCCACAACTTGTAACCACACAATGACCACACTTCAAATTATGGAAGAGGCATGCTCATGCACAAACTAACAATTATTACAAGACCATTAAACTACCTATATGTCATGAAAATCAGCTATAAGGGGTACAACATCTATTGCACTATCTTGGATCAAGGCAGGATATAAGCTAATACGAGCAGTTTCAATCACAGGAGCGTAAAGTACATCAAATCTTATTGAAATACTATGAAATTTTAGTATGCAATAGAAGAGATATAGATTAAAATTTTTCGTGAAGAAACCTAAGCTTATATCTCAATGTATAAAGAGCAGTAACTTGCTGTCTTCATTCCTAAAATTCTGCGGCAACTTCCAGATTGAGTACCTACAGAAGAGGGATCATTTCATTGCCCAAACCTTGACCGTTTGTTCTCAAATTTTTATATGTTATTCCTAAATAAGTTTCCTACAACTTTCATGGAGAGTTTAAGGTCCAATTCCATCTAGAAAATTACAGAAAATTCGTAGAACTACCTAAGGTTTTGCTGTCTTCTGCAGATCAGCTTACTGTTCTAAGGGAAAATGATCTCGCCAACACATTTTCGCAAGAATCACACTATACAAGAGGTTGAAACCTAAAATAGTTAGTATACTCTTAAGTAAACTAGTTCTTTCCTTTAACTACACCTTTAACAAGCGACGCATAACTAATAAGTTTTCCATCTCTGTCTTTCCCAAATAGAATGTTTCGAACCATTATTCTCATATACAGCTCAACTAAGCTATTTAGCTCATCTATAACTTCACTTTTAGTACCCCGACACCTCTCCAACAACACCTAAAAGTGACCTTAGTAGCTCTTTGCCTACACATAGCAATCCAAAGCTCGAATCAAGATAAATACTCGCATCTCGACTCATCCACAGCAACATGCAACACCTATCTTCACTCGGCAGTTACCTTTCCACCAACTCGACCAAACTCAGCTCCCTTGCACTCGATTCTTTAACCATCTAAAGCCTTATCATGACATGCAAGGACTCACAGCTTTGTTTGAGTGCTCATCTAGCCCATTTCAACTCAAAACAGAATCATCCAATCTAATCCTCCACCATTCAGCATGCTCCGCAAGTTCCCTTGACAAATAGCGGATATATTCTAGTTTAGGAACTCATCATTTCCTTACCGGTTACTTGGCTTCGTTGGTGGCTCGATGCTCTCCAAGAATCTGCTTTCAAACTCATGCAAGAAGAAGCAAAGTTGCCGGAGCTATTGGGCTTGGCTTCTACTCGAGCCGCAAGAGAAAAGAGAAGAGAGAGAGTTTTTTGGTTATGTTTTTGGAGAGAGAGAGTGGCGTGAATTATGAGGAAGATGAAGCTGTGAGTGTGCAAATTTCTTGTTTTCAATCCCAAGGAGAGAGGTAATCATTAGCAAGTTATCATTATGTTTCCTCTATAGCTTCGGGTTGGGGGGGGGGGGGGGGGGGGGGAATCGAAGGGAAGGAAAGGTGTTGTTGCTTCCATGCAAGCCTCATTCTTCACAGTCGATGCCTGGCGTTCGAAAACAATTTGCTTCTAATCCATGTCATTAGTTGATCTATTAGTTTCTAATGTTTCTTAATTTCATCCGAATTCACAAAATTTCGATTCCCTTGTAACTATACGAATCTATGAGTTCGCACAAATCAAAATGACATGTTAACATCTTGGGACTAATCTATGAACAAGAATTTATCACGAGAAATTACTAAAATTAGGGGTCGACAGTAGAATTACAAATGCTTATAAGTATTTATTAAAATCTCTAACTAAATCTCTCATAACGGTAATCTATAAACTTCATTGAAAAATAATGCGTTTGGGCCTAAATTCCCGTCTTTGGCTCACCGGGCTCATCCTATGACAATTCACGGCCCACTAGACTTAATTTACCATTCTAATGAACCCGACTCTTGGCCCACTCCAAGCCAAGCCCAAGTCCGTATCCTATCCTTTGGCTGACCGAGCCCATCTTGATAACTCGTGTGGCCTACTAACTACATAAGCCCACACTTTCCTCATGGCTCATCAGGCTTGTCTTCTGGCCTGCTTTAAAATAATCCAAGCCCTTAACAATCCGATTACACTTATAGGGTTGGTAAAATTCAGGATGTTACACGCACAGTCCGACACCTAGACTCGATTCACCTTTTCTTTTTTGGCTTGTGCTACTTTGTTATGATAATCCATTCTATTCAGGAGGTCCTACCTTCCTAATGACTCATTTTTTCTCCTAGTAAATATGGTATTTTTATTTTCCAATGTTAACGCGAAGCTGCTTGACTAGACTTGACTCCGTTGACTTCCATTATAGGCATAAAACGAGGTTGCGTATTAGCCAGCTGGTGAAGGATACTTCGGCTAAACTCAGGGAAGCCAGCCAAGCTGATCACCATGCCGAAATCAACATATGTCTCCTTGGACATCTCACCTTCCATACTCTCTCTATGGCAATTTGTTATTCCCTGCTTGTTGCACGTTTTTCCCTTGCTTGCGGGTAGTCTGTCCGCCTCTAATGCTTCTGTAGATTTTTGTAGATTGCGTAGTAACAGACATATGTTGATTCTGATAAAGGGGAAACCGCCCTTGATAGTGATACAGAGGAGAAAACCTTTTTGCTGTAGTTGGGAGGTGGTATTGACTGCTTTCTTTAATTGCAGGTTGCAAAGAAAATAGCTTATGCAAAGCTTGCAAAAGATTTCCAATCAGTCTTGAAGGAATTCCAGAATACACAAAGACTCGCAGTCGAGAGGGAATCGACATATGCTCCTTTTGTTCCTAGAGAGTTTGTTCCATCTAGGTCCTTGTTACATACATTGTTTGTTCAAAAGAAAACCCTCTTCTAGGTTATTTTGTGAGCCTCACCATGCCGAAACTTCTTTTTACTGAGATTAAAACAAAGCAGTGGAGACGCTCCTTGAATTTTCCCCCGATACCAGTACCACTTTGTAGTATCTATTTTAAATGCCTACTTGTGTTCAAAATGATAAACGATCCTTAAATTGGGGAATGATGTTTGCTTTTGGTATGTTTGACTCGAGTTGGCTAGTCATCCTCTAGTTTTGGAAAATTATTGGAAAAATATGACATACTTTTATGCAGTTATTGCTGGCCCGAACACTTGTAATTTGAACTCAATTGCATGCTTTAAAAAAAAAAAAAAACAGTTACACTGCTCAAGAGGTGGAGATAAGCTCATCCAAGGGTTTCGAACATCAATCTCTTCTTCTAGAGCCATAAAGGTTAGGGAAGCTATATCCTGCACTGCCTTCTTCAAATGAAATGCCACCTCTTCTACTCTAAAGAATTTAGAGGTTTGTTGTCTTGGCATGTTTAAGTAATATGTTATTCATCACTACATTTCTTGGAAGAGGCCTTTTGAGTCAATTTGCTCCATAGTCAATTTACTTGATTCACCTTGTCTTTTTGGCTCTTGCTGCTTTCTTATGGTAATCCATTTGATTCAGGAGGACTTGCAGCTACGGATCTGTTCTTTGCTTGTTACTGTCATTTGTCATTTCTACTTGACTTGACTTGACTCGGTAACGTTTTAAACTCAGTAATTAGCTAAGGCGTGCTAAGTTTGACTGGTGTTGTTGATTTAGTAAAGGCAATTTCTTTTGGTTCCTATTTCTCGGAAGGAATTCATTCCTTTGTTAATACTTGGTTGGTTCTTGACCATATATGTGGCAGGGGACATGTTTGGAGTGTATTTGTGCCTAAGTGTTTAGAGTGTGTCCATTCCTAGGATCTTGCTTGTTAGCCTAAATTATGTGTCTTCGAGACAAGAGCTGGGTGAAATCGCATCATGGGACAATTGGAGATACATATTTGTAGAATTATGCATCTAAATGATTACAACAGTGATATGTTAAGATTACATGGGTAAATGTCGTATCTAGCTGGATTGCATCTAGGAAAATGTTCATTGCTAGTTTAATCCAAGGCAGGGAAGTCCTAATGCTGCTTGTCTTTAAAAGCAGTCCCAATTTATCTATCTCGAACTCAATGTTTATCTCAATAACTCTGACTTGTTGAAAAAGTTTCATTAATGTTCTCCTTGCTTTAGCTACACTGCTAGAATGTTAACGTGTGCAGCCTCCTTTCTCTTATGTGCTTGTGTAACTGGAAGATACCTTTGTTCTGTTCAAGCTTGCTGATTTTTTTGCCATTTGCAGATAAAATCAGGTTTTTGCTGCTTACTATTGACAAAGCCAAGCTTTTTGCTGCTTATTATTGACAAAACCAATCTGCAAATTTTTTTAATCAGGTAAAGTCACTATTGATTTTGCAAGGTTAAGTTGATTGTTATTTTCCTATTGAGTTCATGAAGTCTTTTTCTTTTTTTGTTTTCATGTCTGCATAACTTGTCAATTTCACATTTTCTTTTTCACTCCAGCAAAAAAACTTCACCCATATAGGCTGCCACGATATAAGTAATCATAATGGCATATGGCTAGGTTTATGTTTTGCTTCTCAAATTTAAAAGTCAGTCCCTTCCTTTGTCAGCTATTTTGCATATGATTTTTTTTCTTGAGAATTATGAAATCCCTTCTTACAATAATATGGATTATAGTTTTTCTCAAATGGTTTGAGGGAAAAGCTTATATGACTATGCAGCTTGGCTAATTTAATAGTATCTTACACCAACCTATAAAAGACAAACCTTTGGGTTGGTATTAACATGTAAATCAATGATATCATGGAGTTAGTAGTAATCATTACATGACACATGTTGTCTCATAAGTTCAAGTTGACATCTTTTAAAGTTATTTTCTCTTAATTACTCACTTTTTAATTTAGCTTGAGGTTATAAATATCTAAAATCGAAAAAAGCAGTTCAATGTGGATTGCATATGTTGTCTATTGTCTTTAAACTAAAATTGCATTTTTTTTTTATGTTGTATTTATTAGTAGATGGCAAGTTCATCAAAGAAAAATGCATTTTAGAGTCTTGAAGATATTGAAACCTTTTGTAAGTTGTGCATTAAACAAATTGACAATAGCAATTGTCTCGCAAACAATAAACGGAATGGATGGACGGTTATAATTAACAAGTAAGTGAGATAATTTTAAGGAAGATTGGAAAAGATTGATCCTAAAAGAAACTGGATTAGGATGTGATCTAAAAAAGAATACCATTAATGCAAGTGATGAATGGCGGGAGAGGAAAATTCAGATTTTTTCCCATTCTTTTGTTATTATTATTTTTTTAAGTTCATATATATATATATTTTTTTTTTCTATAAAACTCACGAAAATGTTTATTATAACAGGAAAATTTTAAGATTAGAGCTTTTAGAACAAAAGACATACATCCGGATCTTCAAGTTTTGTTGGATAGAATGTTTAGGGATATTGTTGCTACTGGAAGCATCACATGGAATCGTGCACAAGGGTTTATGTATTGATGAGGATGTTGTGGCCACACACTTTGACATCGGTGGTTCGACAGGATTTACTGATGATAATATAAAGGGTGATGTGGATGAAAAGATTAGTGAACAATATCAAAGTGATAAAAGAATGTCGCAGAGTTCCGTGAGGTAATCTCAAGGAAAGAAACAAAAGAAATTGAGTACGACTGATAAGCTATCAACGCTAATGGAAAGAATTTGTTTAGCTATTGAAGGTAGAAACTATGTCAAATAGTTTGATCCTTACAAGAAAGGAGCTCATAGAGATGTTGAAAGCTATACCCGAGATTAAGCAAGACCAAGAGTTATATTTTTTTTATACTAGATTATTTTTCAAAAAAGAAAGATAGTAGACAAATCTTCATGAACTTGGATGGTGAAAAATAAAAAATTATTTAAAATGCCACGTCAGCATTTTTAACGGAAAAGGCTAACGGCGTCGATTTTAAGACTCGTTTGAAACAATTTGACAAGTTTTAGGACTTAAATGCTCTTTTTGCAAGTTTTAGGACTGAAATGCATTTTCGTGACAAGTTTTAGGACTTCTGAAACACTTATCCCTTACTTTAATTAGTTATGGATGATTCTCCTGAAAGGGAAAACTATGAAAAAGATGAAGAAAAATATTAGCAACTTTGTGCAGCTGCACATACCTATGGTGTTTATCAGGCAACATATAATCAAAAAAATACCGTGCATGACCTCATCATATACAAGAAATGCATGGTTAAGAAAGTTGATGGATATTGATGCTAATCTTGAAAGGTTTTATCAAATGTTTAGAATGGATAAAACTTTGTTTAAAAATTTAATGAATGATTTAATGACACGATATGGTTTGCAATGATCTAGAAATATTGATGTTATAAAAATGCCAGGATTGTTTCTTCATATTTTAGGACATAATATAGGTAATAGGTTAGCACAAGAGCGCTTTAAGCATTTTAGGGAAATTATATGCAGACTATTTAGCTTAATTTTGGATAAAGTATGTGAAATGGGAGTAGATTTCATCCAACTATCTGATCGGCAATTCAAGGAAGCTCCAAAGAAGATCGGGAATAATACAAATTTTTTCCACATTTTAAGGTAAGTTACGATTATATAATAAAAAATATGAATTAAATATAAATCACATAAAATTCTTGTTCTTGTTTTATGATTGCATTGGAGTTATAGATGATACTCATATTTTAGTGGTGGTATTTACGAGTGAGTAGCTTTGTTTTATTGGTCGAAAAGGAACACCGACATAAAATGTGATGGTCGTGTGTATAACATGGAATTTACTTATGTTTGGGTCAGTTGGGAGAGAATAGCTTATGATACTCGTATCTTTTATGAAGTTATTAAGAGACATGATTTACAATTTCATCATCCTCCTAAAGGTTCATTAATTAATGGTTTTTACACTTTAATATATGTATGTGTTATATGTTGATTAAATTTACAACTTTTTTGTGTACGTAAATATTATTTGGTTGATACTAAATATCCAAATTCCACGGGTTATTTGGAGTCATATAAAAAATTTAAATATCATTTACCTAAATTTCAATAGGTCCTCAACCGACAGATTATAAAGAAGTGTTCAACTGTGCTCACTCTTCACTACGATCATAAATTAAGCGAGCTTTTGGTGTATTGAAGAAAAAGTGGAAGATTTTAAAGAGTATGATCAATATACAAAGTAAGTGAAAATTGTGATAGCAATGATGACTTTATACAATTATATACGAAGAAATGCCATGAATGATGCACATTTTGCTAGAGTGGATTTGGATACCAATTTATATACAACAAATTTTGATGATGTAAATGAGGAGAGTAATGCTTCAAATGATGATGTAGCATATGATATGGCACGTTTACGTGATTAAATAACTATGAATTTAGGAAATAATTAAGGATGTTTGTAATTTTTAAAAATAATGAGCTTCTTTTTTCAAAGCATATATTTTCATGTTTTTATTGTAATGAAAGTATTCTTCTTGTAATTGAGAAAGAGAATACGCAAATTTTTTTCATTTGATGTTTTTTAGCAAAATAATAATAATAATTTTAATAAAATTGTTTACACAACATCTAACATTGTTGTCAAATATAAATTAAAAAATCGTAAACATTTCTTTTAATTTTTTAAAAAATAAAAATAAAAATAAAAATATTTAGATTAATCACCAAAGGGCCTTTGTAAATGTATTTTCTACCAAATAACATTTCTCTCAAAGTTGCTTTTCAAAATAGAATTTACCAAACAGTTTTTACATTTTTCCCAAAACCTTTTAGGCTAAACTACTTTATATTTTCCTAATGAGCTTTCTAAATGTTGAACCAAACGCACTTTTAGTATTCACCGACCTTAGCACATGAAATGCTTTCTTTGCTTTTTAGTCAGACCAAATCTCCATCTAGCTTATCAACATGTTGGAAAATATCGGTGCTTGCAGAAAGCTCAACACTTTTGGCCCCTTCAAAGTATATTTTGCATTGGACTTTGTTGTCTTCTCTCTCAGAACCCAAGGATTAGATTGCGAATGACCAAAGCCCTCCTCAATAGAGTTTAAAGGCTTTTGTTCTTGCTATCCAAGTAGAGTCGTTTCTGGGGTTTGTTTCGCTATTGCTTTCGAGAGGTATTTTTTGGATTATGCGACTCAATCTTCTTAGGGATGAGAATGGTCTGATCATTGAACAATCAGGGAACCTTTATGCTTTTTTTAGATTCCACAGTTTAATCAACATATGAAACAAATTGGTTTGACCCCAGTACGACAAATAAATGGTCGTTTCTTTACTAAGCTTCTTAGTGTAAGACAAAGCTTCGGCCTTGCTTGTTCCTAAAGAGACCTCTAACGAATCCTTGATCTGCTTATTCACATCTTATTCCGCGTGTTTAAGCAGAAATGTTTGAAGAGTTTCAGAATCTTGAGAACTTCTCCATTTTAATCTTCATACTGGCATCAGCTCGTGCCTTAGTTTGGGCAGGTGTTTCCTCTTCAGTTGCTGCTGTGGTTTGATAATGCTGGATGGGAGTTAGAGCCAGAGGCGACGCGGTGGTTTGTTGTGATTCGGCGAGGGCAGAGGCAACCTTTCAAGGCGGAGGTGGAGACAGAGGTCGCACGGTGGTTCGTTGGAGGAGAGCTCGGTTGTGACTCCGAGGGAGAGAGAGAGGGGCCAATGGTTCGACGATGGTGGAGGCAATGGACATTCCAAAGTTGGAGCCAGAGGGGCGGCACAATGGCTCGTCAGTTGGACGAGGGCTCAATGGTTCGACGGAGGGAGCAAGATGGTAGAGTCAAGAGCGTCGAGGAGAGAGAGAGAGAGAGAGAGAGAGAGAGAGAGAGTGTAGGATGAGCTCCAAACAGAGGGCTGGTGTGGCGGTTCATCGGCTAAGCATGGTGATTCGTCGGTCGGATGAGGGCTCGGTGGGAGAGAGTCGGGTGAAGAGAGAGAGTGTAGGGAAGAGAGAGAACGATCTCTCAATTTATATGGAGAGAAGAGGAGAGAAGTGCCGGCTCAATTCAATATTTTGTTTGATATTTGGCCCCACTTGCGACACGTGTCGCAATCTCAGTTCCTTTTCAATTTGTTGTTCTGATATAACCTATAAAATCAATATTTTCTCTTTGCAAGTTGCGGCTCAATGAACATAAGATTGCATTCACCAATGACTTAACTCCTTCCAAGAAATGTTCTAAAAGACGCCAAAAGAGATGGATCATCAATACCTGAGACAGTCAAGTTTTCGTGGGGGCATGGTCTATCGGAAGAAGCCCAAATAAGCTTGGGAAGACCCATTAACATTCAAGCCAAAAAAATATATGAAAGCGAAAGCTATTAGAGCATTCTCAAGCTTTCTCTACCCAAAATCAGATTTTTATTTTTTTAGTCATTTTGCTTAGTCATCACCTCTCTCCCTCTCTTGCCCAATCTATCATATAATATTTTGACCCAAGAAAAAAGAAGAAAATCTATCATATCATAACATTTCAGATTAACTACCAGATTTGAGCAATAAGTACCATATAATTTGATGGAATGAATTGACGGTTAATAGCTATTTTCCATATATATCCTATTATTTCTTCACTCTCTTTCAATTCTTATTCTTTTGTCATTAAACGCTCAATATTCCATCTATGGAAAGGTTTGGAGTTTTTTTTTTTTTTGGGGTTCGGTAAAAGGTTTGGAGTTTAATGGGGTGTAAAACTTGGTGCTCTCTTGGAATCTGCTGGACCGAAGTTGAAGGGATGAGCGTGAGTTCTTCGATGCTATGAACAAAGGTCAGGGAACGGGCCGCTAAGCCCAATATAACCCGACGTCATCGCATGTTCGAAGGCGAACACAGGGAGGGACATGGGCCGAGCCATGAAGACTGTCGGAAGCTTGGTGAAGGAGAGGACAAAAGAACGAAAACATCCGAGCCAAGAGAAAATGGCGAACGACTTTTTGGATGCCCATTGGATTATGAAGGCGAAGGAATGGAAGGTCCTCAAGGCGAAGGAATGGAAAGTCCTCACAAGCTCTCTCCAGAATGTCAAATTAGTCGTCCGTTCTCCCTTTTATTTATCGTGCCCGAAAGAAAAATCAATTTGTTCGAGGATCGATGAGCCGGAAACAAAGAAATGTATTATTTCGTGGCTGCCTTCAGAAATAAAGCCAGCGATTAAGTTAGCTAGGGCCTAAGCTTTTTGTGCCACCTTGCTTTCATCTAGCAGAGATAAGGCAATGATCCTGCAGAAGGTTAGCTTCATCTAAATCTAATAAGTATGTGCTTTCGTACCTTTCGTCGGAGAATTTTATTTTAAATTTTGTCCAATCCTACATATTTTCCATCTTTGAAGCTTATCTTGTAGCCTTTAACACAAAGTAGGCCAATGTTCAACAAGTTGTGATTCAAGCCCTGTACTTGGGACATATCTTCAATTATTAGAGTTCCAAGCTTGATACTTCCTTTGTCTATGATTTTGCCTTTGCCCTTTTCTCCGGAAATTACCAATCCCCCATCAGCTCACGTGGGAGTCACGAATTTAAGTGGTACTTCGGTCATGTGTCATGAGTTTGCTATTTAGATAACATTTCTATATCTTCATCTTCAATGGGTCGGATGCCTACATGAATTTATAAGTTCATTTCTTCTTTGGTACCTATGCATTTGGTAATATCTTGTTGGAGACAAAAGATGATGTTGAATTGAATGCCCGGGAAATTTTGTTGCCCCTTTTAATAGCATTAGGTCAATTTTGTCCAAAATGGTCAGATTGATCGCAAATAGTGCATGAGAAGAAGTAACGTGTACCTTTTGATTCTACAAGGTGAGTTCTATAATGTGATCGATATTCATGCGGAGAACTCATTTGTTTTTGTCTTTGGAAGGGGCCCTGATTTTCATCAGGATCACAGCCTAAACCAGATTTTATATAAAATAGGGATTTCGCAAGCTAAAATCCTTTTTTAAAATTTCTGACCCCAAGGAGAGCCTTCTTCAAGATATTTTGCATTGCATTCCAATTCAAGCATTTCTTCGTTAAGACCTCACCCACCTAAAGAACATTTATGGAATCTTATCCCTCCACCTCCAGGTTCAGAGCCGTAGCCTCTGTCATTCCTCCGCGATGGAAAGGATGTTATCGGCCCCTGTAATTGCTTGATGAAGCAATTTCCGAATAACAAGATGAAAGAGACATAAAATTGAGCAGAGGTAAAGAAGGATAACGTTACTGAATAAAGCTGGAGAAAAAAGCAGCTGAGATTAACAAGAATGAATTAGAAATAACATGACAATCCAAAAAGAAGAAAGGAGGCTAAGATTGAAGATGAACAGATAAAGGAAGAGAGTGAGGCAGGTTCAAGATAGCTGGAACACCGTTGAAGATGGTTGAAGAGAATAGAGATTGAAGATGAAACATAGCCACTGAAAAATGCATAAGATTGAAGATAGCTTGAGCAAATAAATGAACGCAACTAAAAATGTACAGAACATACTTTATTATTATTATTATTATTTGGTAGATATCAGAAATAGTTAGGAGCCTGAATTTCATTCTATTCAATTGAGCCAAGATGATATAAAAAGGGTTAATGCCCTGAAAAATCTTAAATTAATACACCTGTGATAAATTTACCCCAAACTAATAATCCCAAATTACAAATTTATCCCAAACTAGTATAGTTGTGACAAATTTGTCTTTTGTTAGTTTCCGTTAAATTTTATTGTAAAATTATTAAGTTGAATGACACGTGACAGTTGACTAGTGTATCGGTTTGGATTTTATTCTCTCTTTGTTACAATTATACAATTTTTGTGATTTTTTGTGATATTAATCTAATTTAACGAATGGTATATTTATTACAAATATACCAGTTTGGAGTTTTTGGCGGTCGAATAAATTAGTTTGGGGTAAATTTGTCATAAGTATACTAGTTTATGATTTTTTATGATCAATTGAGGTAAATTTGTTACAAGTGTATCAGTTTAGGGTTTTTCATTGTCAAAAAATTAGTTTAAAGTAGATTTATCATATGTGTACCAGTTTAGGGTTTTTTTAGAATATTGACCGAATAAAAAAAAGGAGCCTGTAAAAGGTAAAAACCAAAATAGTGGAAAATCTCTCCCAAGGGGAGAGAAATTAGTGACAGTTTGATGGTTAATTCCAAATTTTATGATTTTGTTGAGGTGTACAACTAATAAATGACTTCCTTGAAATTTTTAATTTTTAATTTTTCTTGCGTTTTGGGCCAATTTGGGCCCGAGCATCTTAGGCCCAAAAATGCTTCAGATCCGAGTGAAAACTTCAAGACTCACTAGGGGACTAGTCCGCTCCTCTTCCGGCTTGAAAATTTAAGCCGGTTCGGTCGGATTTATCTGGATTTCCTAATTTTTGTCCACCTTAAATCAAAACAACTTCTCAAATGTAGAGGCAGATGTACGGGAAAGATTCCTCCTCAGGAAAACTTCAGAGCTTCAAGGTGTAGTGATGTGTTTTAGAAATCGAGGTGCAAAAGCGAAATTAAGATGAAAGCGGTGGATTTTTTCGGCATTTTCTATTCATGTTTGTCATTAAACCAAAAAAGAAATAGAGAACAGGGAAAGAGGAAAGGTAGCGCCTCATACGAGGGCGAGCACTTCTGGCGCAGAAAGTGAAGTGAATTGGACAGACTCAGAAAAATTTCCAAATGCTTGTCTCGTTACATTATCGAGCACGCCTGTACTTGCGGGGGGAATTTCGGTAATATAAATATGCAGCAGGCAGCAATGCACGGAAACACATAACGACGATTCTCAAACGTCTTTCTTTCTCTTTAGGGGTTTAAAGCCTGTCCTGTTGCGAGTTCGATCAAGACAAAAAAGGCGAGTTAAACAAAGACTATGCTGAATCTCTCTTAATATGGGACCGGTCCATGCACGGATTATTCAACTAAGCCTCTTTTTGTCCGACACGTGAAAGTTTTGGAGAGATGAAAGTAAATATAAAAATGGTGTTAAACCAGCACACCTTCTATAACGTTGCTTGCCTTTTGACACCCCTAAAAAGACGAGGACTGCGTTAGAAGTATCGGCAGGTGAAGTTTGTTTTATTCCTTTAGCTTTTTCTTTTGGTCTCACGGCTTTTTAAGTTCAGTATTATTCAATAGGCACTAGAGGGTTCGTTTCTGCTGGTTCCTTTTTTGTTTTTATGCTTGGCATCGTGTGGGATTAACTAGGTAAGTATACGAATGAACGCACGAGCAGATATTCACGAACTTTTACGCTTTAAATTTTTTTTGTCTTTTGAATTTCTGTTGCTTTCCTCTAAAGTATTTACCAAGGAAAAAGTCTTTGTCTAGGCAAACTTTTCTTGTAGAAATTATGCTTGATTTTTTCGTTTCTTTTGTTGTAATAATTTAAAAAAAAAATAATTGGAATCGCCTAAAATTAGGAGATAATTTTAAAATTTATCCTTTATAACGTCCACAGGTCAGCACATTCTAATCCTCGATATCTCTCTTTGTCCTTGTTCAAGGCAGCACTGTAGCGCCGTGACATCGGACCTACATGTCATGATATTGGACCTAATATCGTGACCTTAGATCTTGAGTCACTTTAGGGTAGGCCTATTGGCACGGTGGTCACAACCCCAACGAGGGATCGTGTCCCATGTGCCTTCATCGATGGAGGCGGAGGGGCAAACCTCAAGTAATTGATGGGATGGGCGGTAGATGTGAAGGGCTTTGAGTGGGGGCCGAGCTAAGCGCATCGACATACATCACGGGAGGCACAGAGAGAGAGAGGGAGTTGAGACAAAAGGCCGCTAGTGAGGGTGAGAAACAAGGCGATGGAGATGTGCGACTGGTGGTGGCAACACGGATGTGATGGTGATTAAGGCCGAGCGGCGACGCTTACTAGAACCCAGCAACGACAGAGGCATGTAATGGCATAGGTGGTCGTAGAAGGAAATGGTGGGAGAGAGGGCCGGACTAGGTTTTTTTTGGGTTTTTCCAGTAAATTATTTTTGAAGGAGGGGCAATGTGGTCATTGAGATTAACTCTATACGATAAATTTATCATAATCTTGGAGAATCTCGATCTTTTAAAATAAGTGGATAAGGAGTAAGACCAGTTTGATTTTTCTTTACTGTCCAAAACACCAAGTCTATTTTGCTGGCCAGAAAAAAAAAAAGGTCTGCTTTTTTTTTTTTTTTTTTCTCCCTAACACACCAAGTCTATTTTGTTGCTAATGAAAAATGCAAAATCAAAAGGTTTCTAAATTGTCGACTATAAAGTTAATGTTTCATATGAAAAAGTTGATGGGTGAAATGAAACTAATAGTCCCTAATTTTTTTTTTTTGTAACCAAGAACTCTACCACGGACCTCTCATGCTCGAACAGCTCTTGAGGGCCGGGCTCCTATACCTTGGAGGAGACTAGCCCAACAACCCATCGCCAGGGCCCCCCACTTAAATTGCTAGCAAGTGCAGATTTCGAACTCTCAACCTCTGCGATGAGAGAGGGACTCTTAACCGATGCAGCTACTTATGGATGGGTTAATAGTCCCTAAATTCATCCTTGGACTTTTAAAATAATTTGATGTAGTTCTTGAACTATTCTTAAATGTTCAATATAATCCCTCAATTTTCAACAAAATCAAATTAGTACTTCAGTATATTCACAATCTTTCATAATTACATCATTACCTAGACATTAGAATATCTTCTTATTTCAAGAAAAAGAAATGTTATATTTTTATTACTCTTTACCTTCTGGTCTTTATAATATTGCGATAGTACATTTAAGTAATCTTTATAATAGTAAACGTAAAACCTCAATTAGAATCATATCAAGCTGATATTCTTGCTAATGTTGAAATGCTTTCATAGGGATATGTGGAAACAGATACTCATACTAAATCTTACTCCTTGTTTCTTTAAAAACACAAAACACATAAATTAAACTTTTTTATCAAGCTAAAATAATGAGAATATGGCTTAGATTATGGAAAATTTTAATAATCTAAGCATCTATTTGTTTCACAGAAAATGAGTGATTTGGAATTCATTTTCCAAAAAATGATTTTTTTATAATAATTAGTTAATGAAAAATGTTTTCATTATGAACAACAATTTATGTTTAGACATTTTTTGTAAATAATGAAAAAAATTACGTTCATCATTTTTGTAAAAGATGCAAGTGATCATCTTTTAAGTTTATTTTCTATGAAACTAACACAACCTAAAAAATAAGGAATAAGTTTTAGATTAATATATCAACCCAATGCAACTCTAAATGAGTTTCTACTCTAACAATTATAGAGAGTGTAAGCTAAGCTTTACCTAATGAAATTAATGTCATATTTATAAAGACCAAAAAGGTAATAAAAGAGTAGCATATGTTTTGTTGATTTAGAAAAATAATTGATATAAATATATATTCGGAAATTTAAGTAATAGTACAATTATGAAAACTTGTGAATATTTGGACTTATTTTACTTTGTCGTGGATAGTAGAGGGTTTGGAATAAATAAATTGAAAGTTTAAAGACTGTATTAAGCATTTAGAAATAATTCGAGGACTAAATTAAATGAATTAAAACTTCAATTATGACATTGCATATGGGGCTAAAGTTAAATGCTATTAGTGTTAATTTTCCACCGTTGATGAATGAGATGGGGACTTTGTGAACTCAATTTGCAATATCGGTATAAGGAAAATTTACAAAACATCATTAAAATGGAATTTTACAAATATATTTAACGCTTGTTTTTCCAGCATGATGACTTCAAATATTTTCCACTACAAAAAGATGCATCTAAGCATGCGAAGAAAATTAGTGAAAAAAAAATTAAATTAGGAAGGAACAAGACGGTGTGTGTTATACATCTATCAAATCATAAGAAAAAAGTAAATTATAATTGATAAAGGTAACTTCAAAAAACTTATATTAAAAGTCCTCTATGTTTGATTACATGGAATAAAATCAAGTCTTCAGATTTTTAAGTTGCAATCATGTACAAAATTATTGGAATTTCATGCAATAAAGGCCTAAATTCATTGATGATGCATTTAGTCAATGACATTTTGGACCGCTTGGATTGCTCACAAAGCAAATATTATTTCAACTACAATTGTAAAAGAAAAAAAATGCATTTGAAATCTTAAACTTATTATGAAAGTACAATTGTATCCTAAAACCTACTCAACTAATGCAGTAAGATATCTTTGTTAATTCTATCGTATTTGAGTGATGCAGTTTTTAATTATTTTTTAGGACATGTTATCCCGATGGCGCCAAGTGGGTGCCATGGAGGAAAAAGACCCAAAAAAGAAGAATTCAAAATCAAAGCATAAAAATATGGAAAATTCGAACCTTTTATTCCATTCTCAATACTTCCTAGTTCCTAGTCAAGTGTCCTTTGCCGCCGACCCAAAAAGAAAGAGTGTCCTTTCCCGCTATCACCTTCCACCGCACCGTCGTCTTCATGGTTGCGGCCCCATTATGATCGACATCATCCCTTTAATATTTCTATGCTTGCGATTTCCTCAATTACCTCTCCCTCACTACCCCTGCCTCTTCTCTTCATCGCCACCACCACCAAGGATGATTTGGCTTTCTCAACCACCACTGAGCCATCACTTGTCTTCGACAAGCCTCCATCACCTTAGATGACACTCAAAGTAGAGATTTTTTTGGTTGGTCTTACTCTACTTCTAACTCTCACTTTCAGACTTTTGCTTTACCTCCTTACATGATTGCCTCTCGTAAATTTTCCAAAAAGTTTATTTTCTATGGGGCAAGATTGAAGGCTTCTATCTGTGGGGCAAGATTGAGCCCCTTGTATCTCTATGGCTTGTCATGGTTGATCCGTCAAAGGTGGAGAGAGAGAGATGGCAGTTGAACAAGTTGACGTAGAAACTTGTCACACTTTAAACTTATTTAGGAGATTCGATTGTCTTCACACTCCTATCTACTTTTAAGTTGCATTTGGTCACTTGAATTTTTTGTCAAGATAGAATTAGATATGATAGGATATGGAAATTAATGATTTTGCTATATCATATATATTATTTGATAAATTGCAATAATAAAGTTGTATATTTTCATATCATATTCAGTATTTGGTATGAATGGAATATTAATGTAAATGAATCTAAAAATGCACAAATGGAGATTTTAAAAATATCTTACAGTTCACTATGAAAGAAACAACAAATGCACAAACGGAGATAACCTTCGTCAATAATTCTACAATTATTGTACAATCTAAAGATCTCAAATAGCAAAGAGCTCATGCAGCATTTTAGAATCAAAGGTTCGACTTTGACAAGAAATGTAAACGAGCTTCACTAACATCGAAGAGGGAGATTAGTTGGCCAATGTTGAATCTTGTAAGAGAGAAAATATGATCGTTCACCTTTGCAATTCCCCAAAAATATAGTGTTATAACTCTCTCA
The DNA here is from genome assembly GCA_019915185.1 of Eucalyptus camaldulensis. Taxonomy (NCBI): domain Eukaryota; kingdom Viridiplantae; phylum Streptophyta; class Magnoliopsida; order Myrtales; family Myrtaceae; genus Eucalyptus; species Eucalyptus camaldulensis. The sequence continues at coordinate 22,754,114 of JAHSVA010000005.1, forward strand.
CCCACTTCATTTTTATTTATTTATTATTTATATTATTTTCCCTCTCTTTTATATTTCTTTTTTATTCCTTACCATCATTATTAATAATTTTTTAAAATAACAAACTATACTAATATCCCTAAAATATGTAATAAATATAAATGCTAAATAATATTATTATATATTATAGGATAGAAAGAAATGCAAATATATAATAAATATAGGAGCATATGGACACAAAATGGTGGTTATTTTTTGTTATTATGAATTTTATTTTTATATTATAATTCAATTATTTTTATATTTAATTATTATTTTAATTTTATTAAAGAAAGAAGTTTATTATTTAAGAATAATAGTTTTATACCATGGCTACAATAAATTCTATTCATTTTATCCCACCTCCCCTATGAAATACTTTTATTTTAGTTATATTTATCTTATTTTAATTTTATTAAAGAAAGAAGTTTATTATTTAAGAAAAATAGTTTTATACCATGGCTACAATAAATTCTATTCATTTTTATCCCACCTCCCCTATAGAATACTTTTATTTTAGTTATATTCATCTTATTTTTGATTTTATCCTGTATTGGGAAGAAACGAAACATATGATAAGATTGGCTTATCCTAAATGTTATCCTAACTAACAAATGAAGCATTAATCTATTGATGTTTGTCAAATGGGCGAACTTAGCCCTACTTGGCGTAATGCCTGATATGCTTGGCATCGTAGCGTGTCAAAATGGCTCAACCCATTTGTGTGGCGAAGTAATGCTCAATTATAATCTACTTTGTGCTTCATGCTAGCTTGTATCATTGGTTGTTGTGTTGGGTAGAGTTAATGCATATGCCTAACTTGATATGGTCCATCTTATGCCTTAGGCTATGCCAGGCTTATGTGCCAGCATGAAATGATCCATTGGTTGCTATTAGGCAAGATGGCATGACCCAATGAGTAAAGCCCATTGCACATTGGGTCATGCCAACCTAACTTGCTCGACACCTTTATTGAAATATGTAGACATTAAGGTTCTTGCACTGATGGGCGCATAGTGCTGAGTACAAAATCTATCCAATTCACTCATCAATAATAATGCACTTAATATATGACTAAATAACTACAAGAGGGAGTTAGAACCTGATAGCTTAAAGGGACGGTCACAAAAGTTATGGATGGATTGTTTAGATTCCCTACAAAGCTGAGTAGAGCGAGTTGCATGATGAACTCTTGATAATGTATGGACACTTGATAAATGCTTACACATGTCAGATTATTGACTGAATTGAGTAGTATTAGATACTCATGTAAAATTGAAGGACCCTAAATCGAAGGTAGATAGTGGTTGTAAAATTTGAATTGAAAAGAAGATGCCTTCCTTTCCCGGTAAGACTTTCCTTATAAGTGGGAAGGGTTGCCATAGTTCACACTTCTTAGTCAAGACAGTATGCAACAAAGAACAAATTCCCAAGCACATGTGCTGCTGAAATCTGTCAAACACCAAAAGGACATTCATTCCCAGTTGCTCAGTTTCTGCGTCATAGTGGCCCAATTAGCAATTTAAACCAGGTGGGTCAGGTGCTCTCCTTTTGCTCTTCTCTCTGTGACTATCTGATCAGCAGGGTCTAACGAACACAAAAAGCAAGGGGACGGAGAGAGAGAGAGAGAGTGATCAACAGTCGCCATCCTGAATCCTGAATTCAAATTAAAGGTGATTTGTGAAATGGACTGCACCGAGAAAGAGAATTTGGGCACGAGTGGCGATTCATCAGTGACTTTACAGCATCGATCCAGTTCATGAAAAAGAGGAAGTGCGTTCTGTAACATAGACATTTTCTTTTCCACCTTTCTCGTTTGTTTTCTGCGGTAAGCGAGATCGACGGCTGGGAAGCGCTGACCGTATGGAATCGGAGGACGACACTGTGGAAAGTCAAAGATGGAGTCAAGATCCGTTCTCCCCACGCTGTCTGCCGATGGCGCGCATGCGCGTTTTGGGGTTTTGGCGTTTCTCGCTTGTCGTTTTGTGCTCGTTTGTGTTTTTGGCTCCTGTGCCGCTGAGTGCGCCACGTGCTCCAATCTACGCTTTTTGGCTTTCTCGTCCCAAAAGCGTCATCGCAAAAAATTTGCCTCGTGACCTGCAGAAGAGAACGACTGCTGTTTTATCAGTTTTAGTCGCGAAGTCCTCCGCGCTATCCTCCAAAAAAAGAAAATAGAAGAAATTAAGTAGATTCACCAGTTTGTTAATCACATGTATAGGGAGCATCCAATGCTGCCCTCACCCACCTACTCCCACATTCTACTACCTCCTTCAATTTTCCCTTTTTTTCTTTTTACTTTTCTTCTTGATTTTTCTTTTTTCTTTGGCACAAATGTCGAAAAAATGTATTTTTAATGAACCAACAATAAATGACATAACAAAATACAATACTTTTTTTTTTTGGTTGGTAAAATACAATACTTTACAATGCACCTTATGAGGATATAATTGATTAGATGTAACATATGCATATTTGGATTTGCTTTTTGATAGCTCACGTCCATCATAAAAATAGATATGGTTTGATATTCAAAATCCAGCGAATACTCTAGAGTTGGAATTTGTCCATACAAAACCTCCTTTCCGATGGGATAAGCAATAGAAGGGTTCAAGGTAATCGTACGGAGGAAATGAATGAATAGAGATAAATGCAGGTGGAGGGAAATATTGCAAATGAAAACATTAGGGTCAATAGTGGTCAGTAGACATAGAAAAACATTTATACGATATTCATGCACTTTTAATCTTAACATGAAATTAACATATATGTTTCATAGTAAATATATTGATATCAAAATCATAGTCATTGATCCTAAAATTTTGTTTTTGTCACGTGGTTTGTCAAGTTTGTTTCGTTGTTTTTGCCTAAGGAAGTAAATGTTTTTTGTCCCCTTTATTACCAAAGGCGACAACATAAGATTATTTTGCTCGAAGGCAACAAATTTTTGTTGCAATAGATTTGACAAACGCAACATTACCATGACTAGCTAATGACGAAAAAAATTTGTTGCCCTCGTCAAATTTACGCAGACAAAAATTTTGTCACTTTTGGTAAAAGAAAAAGGTACTAAAGGCAATGAAAAATTTGTCACCTTTGGTAGATTTTTTGTGGCGTTAGATTTACTTTTCGAACTCTGCATGAAGATGGATATTTTGATTTTCGTCGCCTCAGACTTTGTTTCTAATCGGAATTTGACTTTAATTATTTTTAATTATTTGGATATATGCTGATTGGCTTATGACATTTAAAAAAAAAAAAATCCCTATTTCACTATATCAAATAAGAACAAACTCGACAAACAATTTTGTTACATTATATATCATAATTACAAGGTTAAAAAAATTTACTTTGTAAGTATTTAGATCCAGAAAAAGTGCTCTCGACGAATGACAACATAATCACAAAGTAAAAATATTGAATATTGCGAGCAATTAATTAAATTTAGCAACGTCAATCCCACTTCAATGAAGACGCTTGGCTACTACAAAAGACATAATTTTTTTTTTTATCGGTCCTATCTAATCCTACTTTGACACTCACTTTCAGACTTTTGGCCTGCCTCCTCGCAGAGCGTGGGAGTCGAAACCCATTCTTGAAATGAAATCGTCTCCATCCCAATTCCCCCTGAGAAGGTGGGGATTTGAACCCTCACCTCCCCCTTTCAAGTTGGAAGGGTGGCCACTGGGGTGAACCCCCAGTGGTTATAAAAGACATAAGTTTAAATTGTAAGATCTTTGTATTGTTTCTTAGATACCCCAGATCCAATCGTCGACGCATCCCCTGGATCTCATCATGGCTACTGTCGCAAGACAAGATCTATGGTTGCCGCAGCCCCAATTAGATCGGAGGGACCTAGTCGCGCCATGACCCTCTGATTTGGTCTCCCTTGCCATTGTGAGAGGAAAGAGAGGACCTAGAGTGTGAAAGTTCGTCAAGAGAACACTATAGATCTTTGTCTGCTATCTTTTTACTTGCTCGTTATCATCTATAATTTACTGATGGTACCACGCTTAATTGCTATTATTTGCAGTAGCTGATTTCACTAGTGATTTTCAAAGCAAGTTACGATTAACAAGTGCTACTCCTATCAACCGATAGATCACACTATCAAGACACACTAATTCCTTTTACGCTTGTACACTTGACTTTATCATGATTACAACTCAGTAGCACATTATAGAGATATTATTAGCAATACATAGCAAGTGTTAACAAAATCATAGCAAAGTATAACATCTAAAGAACTAGACTAATTTTGCTCGTTTTCACCCAACTCCACTAGTTCTCTTAGATTTAATTTATAGCCATCCAACCTCAAACGATTGTTTCCAACTCAAATCCCTTAAGCAGCTGTTGGTTCTACCATTTTTAGCAGCAGAATGTCTTTAAACGGTCAAAATAATCAAAATGTCTCTTTGATAGTAACAGTTTCCCAAAATAGTGTCAAACCTACTTTTATTAGAGTCCGTCTCTTGCTCAGGATTGCCAGAACTAATCCTGGTCAAGTCTAGTACTCCTTTTGCAAATACCGAGCCTTGTTAACGGCTAGTTTTGTAGTGATCAACATTCTAGGATTTGATATCAACACTATAATCAAGGTGTGCTTATTATCATTAGTCTCTTAGATTGTATTTGGTAGATCGGATAAAACTTTAGATAGGATAAATTTTATCCTATTTGGTGTTATCCGGATATAGTTTGGATAAAAAAAATCCCATCTAGCGGTGGGATAGACCCGCATAGGATATGGAGTGAAGGAAAAATAAAAATGAAAATAAAGAGCCAAAGTAGAAGCAAACGAGCATGGGAACTCCGCCATCCTTCGCGATCTTGCCCGTTGGACCCATCGGACCATTGCCTGCCTGTCGGTGGCAGATCCTTTGCTCGCCATCGAGGATGCTCACCTAGATCCGCCGCCCAAAAACAAAGAATACCCGTGTTCGTAGTGGTCCATTTTAAAACCCTCTTCGACCTTTTTCCAATAAGGCTTCGTAGTGATCGAGCAGTGTGGAGGGGTCAAAGAACCCATCGGCACTCTCAATTATTGTGCGTGGACATCGGTGAATTTGGTGTCACCGTTGGGATACTATGTGAGAAAGAAATACAGATGGGGAAGAGAAGCTCTGGGGGTGTTGTGTTTGCTGGTGGAGACTCTTCGAGAAAGAATCATGAACAGAGTTACTTGGGGGACGTGTTAGCAATCAATATAAAGACAGAAGGTTTTAAAGCAAATTCTTTGCTCATGGTTATTTTGGCCGATTGATTTTCCAATATGCTAGTTTCAACAATTCTCGTTCTTTACACTTCTTCCTAGCTGCTTGGCCTGTAGTAGGTATCTGGTTCATTGCTTTAGGTATCAACACTATGGCTTTCAACCTAAATGATTTCAATTTCAACCAATCCATAGTTGATAGTCAAGGTCCTCTTCTTTTCCAAAATCTTCAGATGGAATGGGAGATGAAGACAAGTAATGGCCAGTGAGAGAAGTGGATAGAAGCCAAATGGAGAGAGCTTAGGACTCAGGGGTGAGGGCGGTGAGGTTAGGCGGTGACGGCTGTGACTGTGAGGTTAGGTAGTGACAAGCACCGGGTGGCCATCTCGTCCCCAATCATGGGACATGAGAGAATGGACACTTGTTTCAAGGTGTCCATATCCATTTGTATCTATGCATCTACCAAACATAGCTTAGGATTTTCTACAATTTGACGGATACTTAGAAGATTTTTAATCTGACTTTATCCTATCATATCCCAATTCAAAAACAAACAACTAAGCTCAGCCTTAGTGTTGTCCATGGTCAAATGACATGGAATGACTTGCAACCAATCATCCATTGATCCTTATGATTATGTTAGATTCCAAAGACTTCTAGTTGATAAAAGATTGATACTGTACTTCCAAGTCTTCATGAAATCATCATTATATTAGACTTGTTCTATGCTTGTCAATATCTTCATCAATCTTTACTAAACTCACATGGGTCATAGTGTCATCACAGTCTTCCACCTCATCCAATATCGGCACCTGATCCTAATAACGATATGTTGCTCCCAATAACAATTAGATCTTCTATCTTTCGGTCATTCCAAGCATATTGGCGGTTATGACTCTTCCAAGTTGTTCACCTTCATAGTCCTTCAAAACTTTACCTAACATCCTCGTTCTAGACTTGTTTACCATTACTAAGTCCATCCAACCATTAACCAGATCTTGGTATCTCCAAGTCATCATAAACACCCCCTGTTTTTCTCGATTTGTTCACTTTCAATCAAAGTCTTTCCAAATGTTCATCTTATCTCAAGACACTTCTAGTTTGTACACATCTCGACAACCAATATGTTGTTCACACTTTATATCAATAGCAATCCATCGATATTGATAGAGCACTCTTAATAGTAGCAGAACACTCCTCATAATAGAATTACTTGATTAGCACACCGTTTGCGTATTGGCTTGTGCATATGTCACCTAGTATTGCTCAACAAATATACACATTAGTAATATTTGATTATTTTTTTATTTTCAAAACAACATAGGCAATTTTTCGAACATTTTGGTTGCCTTAAGTTTTTTGTTTAATTTTTAAAAATATTTTAACTAAAAAAATCCATTCTAACAAAATGGTATATCTTATTTATTAAGCAAATTCATGATCATTTCAATACCAAATATTTGCAAAAAAAGAAAAAAAATGATAAACACTCATGTATAAATAAAAAAATGCATTATGACCATACATAACTATAGATGGATAAATCACACTTTACCATAATGAAGATGATTGTTGATAATCAATTAATATCTTACCTTTGAAAATTTAATTCAAAATAATTGTCTAAAATCTAATGTATCACTCATCTTTCCTTACGATAATTATAATAACATTAAAAGGTCAAAATGCTTACATACTAGCAAATATATATAGTGTTGCTTGTATGCAAGAATTTGAAAGTTTTAAAAAGTAAGGACATAATCTGCAAGTAGTAAACATGACGTAACCATTTTGCTACCTTTCTCGCCATGTTTCATTACATTTTAGCTGTTGCTTCTAATTTTGTTTTATTATTTACCATTGCATACAATAATTTTTTAGAAATTCTTATAATGTTCCAGTCATTAAAAACAATTTGAAATGCCTTTTATATGCTTTTGCATAATAAGCGAAATTACCTTATTATGTTTGAATCATTAATCAACGAGAAAATTATTGGTAAAATACATAATACAAATTAAGTGATTAAAAACTTTTTAGAAAGAAAAAAAAATGATTGGGATTTCTTGGGAAACAGCAGGTCCTCTTTGCTTTATATTGCGTATAGAAGATTTTATTCCACAATCAGCCCAACAGAATTCAAATACATAAAATTGGCATGAATTCGATATTAAAGATCTCAACTTTTTTGCACTTTTAATTGACAATTTGAATAATTAGAAAGATCATATTCTAACTTTACTTATCTATCCATATAATTAATTAAATTGTCGGTAATAATTAGAATGCAGTATCTCTAATTATATTACAAAATTTTCTTTTGACGTCAATTATACTAAAAATATTAATATTTCAGTTACCTTATATATACCACACGTATGTGGTATGACTTACCAGATACGAATTAAAAATTCAATTGCTGCTGCAACCTATGTTAGCATTGCCATGTTTCTCTATATTTAATGACAAACACAATTAATTTACTTACCATAACAAAGTTAATTAATTTATTAATAAGAAAATTGAAACATGATAGCTAACTTATTAGCTTGCATAAAGAAATGCTTGAAACTCATACTCGACTTGCAAGTTTAGTGCAAAGAATTCTTGACTGTAAGGAACACCAGAAGCCTCTGCCCTTCTGTCCCTTGGATAGATAGAGGGGGAGGACAGAGCTTTTCATGTTGTCAAATTGAATAGTTTGTCACTTCAAATTTCAGTCAATGACGAATTTTGAAAATTTGTTGCCATCGAGTCAACCAGAGGCGGCCAAATACTAAGTTTAATGCTTCAGATTGCACCCATGGGCGACCAAATAGTAACTTTATGCCTTGGACCATATCCACAGGCGATAAAAAAAAAAAATGTTTTTGTTGCTTTAGGTCTACCCAAAGGCTACGAATTTTTGTTTTTCACCGCAATTTCAACGATTTTCCCTCGTCGATGGTGACAAAGTTTCATTTATGTCCCTAATGCCTAAACCTAAGACAAAAAAAAAAAAAAAAACCATGCTTTTGTCACTTTACATCTGACCTATGGTGATAAAACCATGATTTTGTCACATTAGGTCTCACCTAAGGTGACGAGGCTTCATGTTTGTCTTTGCAGGTTCAAAATTGTTCCAAGTTCGATTGAATCAATGGTGATAAAATAAAAATTGTAAGTTTTAGGGTGTTTTTCTTGTAGTGAAAACGCCTAAAACCTTTCAAAATATTGAGTATATTTGATATACAAAATTAGACGTAATTTTTAAAATTTGGCAAAATTTTTTTATGTTCAAATATTGGAGTCAAAGTTATTAATAGAGTAAGAAGTGAAAAAGAAAAGTTGCCTCGGTGGGTTTAATTTGAAAGATGAAAAGTAAATTGATAAATTCGGCATGTGGTCAAAAAGACCTTTATTATGTAAGATTTATGTATTATTTAGTATAACTTCTTCGTAGTATCTCTAACTTTTGCAAATTGTTTGACAAATATATGACAATTGCAACACTCTAATGGCCGCAATGCCTCGCAGATGTGTTGCTATACGTGCAAGCTATTTGCCCAATTACAACATCGCATAATCATGTCACAAAAGACTATGAGAGTTGGAGACTCACTAGTTAAGGAAGTTTTTCTTATGCAAGAAAAAATATTTTGTCTCGTTTACACCTACAGCATTTAGCGAAATAGAGATATTTAGAACTTATATTGGTTCAATGATCAGTTCAATTAATTTGATTAACCATTTTAGCGGTTTATCCAATGGACAGGACATTTTCTCCACGTCCACGAGCAAGCGTGGTTCCACTTGAAATTAATTTAAAACCAAACTGAATGTCGGGCTTGGAACGATAACGAAATCGAATTGGTTTATTTATTTCAATTCAAAACTAAGACAAGTTGAAAATTTGATTAATTATCTAATTGATCATTTTTTTCATTATGTACTTAAATGGAGACGTATGTAACTAAGTATTTAATACTCATGTGTTAAAAATAAATAGAAAAAAATGTTAGAAATTGATGGTATCTTATAAAAACACTTAACCGCCTTAGTATAATATTCTAGCAGAAGGTAATTCTCATGACGGATACACCACTTGGTAGTCACTGTCAAGTGACAAATTAACTAATAAGAAGTGAGATGTATACTAAGTACGATGAGATTCCCAGCACGTGGATAACAGCAATTAGTTAGTTAAACCACGTTATCATCATCCCATGGTGTATCATCATATAAACTACTTTCTCATCCTAAGTACCGAAACTAAACATACAAAATAACCTCATAGATTGATCCAAACTCAACAATTCTACTTTACATTTAACTCAACCGCTCGGAACGGAATTATATATGCTTACTTTAAGGGTGCATTTATCTAGCAGAAAACGAATAATTTGTAAAACCTTTTTCTAAAAATGATTACTTGTATTATTTATAGAAATGAATGAACAAAAAATGATTTCATTGTTTGCACAAAATATTGAGATATAATTTTTTATTGATAATAATTTTTTTTCATTTATTAATTATTTCAAATAATATAAGTAATTATTTTAATAAAATATTTTAAAATTATTTATTTATTTATTTATTTTTGGCTGAAATAAATGAAGTCTAAGCTATATTTGAAGATCTTATCCTCGTAAAGACCGATTTTTCCCTCCCTCGTTACTTTCCTTTTCTCTTGCTTTTTATTGTCCAATCACAATGTCAGCAGTTCCGCTTGGTCGGATTTGATAATAGTGGGCGTTGAAGAGTGGCTTGAGGCGGTTCATGTCAGCTCACCCTCTATTATTGGCTTCGGTTTTAGCTTTTCGTAAAGATGGATTGTTTCGTTTGGAGTTTATCTGGGGAGTATTTTGTACATTAACCGTCCAGCTGGAGAGATGACTTCAGTTATGGCACTCCACTTTTTTATTCATACAGAAAATAATGGTACGTCACTCGTCAGCATATAACTTTGTCCTTCATATCTATTCCATGCTCTGCCTCTTCCCTTCTTACTGCAGAAAGCCACTACGCAAACGTAGCCCAAGTTTAGAAGAACTTTGATAATAAATTTTTTGGTGTACTTTTATAATTCTATTTTTTTATTATTATATTCTGTTCGATGGATTGTATTATTTATTTGGCAAAATACTTGCTCAAATTTGGTTCCTTCCCTCTCCCCAACCCCTCCTCCACCATACGAATTGGAGAATATAATTTATGTAAGTTGTTGTTATTAACATCATGGAAACATGGTCTTGCTGTTCGTATGAACTTTTGATGAGATAAATAAACCAAATAAATTACTTCAAACCCCAAGCTAATGAACAACTTTCGACACGACTGGTTTACACAACACGTATGCATTACATGGTTACTAGAACAATTGCAATACAAATTTTAAATTATATGTGTAGGATGCAATTAAGCCTTAAAACTTTTAACCGATTCGATCAACTCTAAACCTTGCGAAAAAGTATAATTGAGTCATAAATCTTCCAATTGGTAAATTAAGTCCCAATCGTTCATTGAAATGGGCAATTATGTTCTAAAACCTAGGTTTAAGGATGTCATATAAGCAATTTTTGAGTGACATGCACACAATTTAGGTGATGTTCATTGAAATGACTCAATCAAACCAATTGAAAGGTTTAAGTCTAATGCCCCAAAACGTCACTCTTTACTATGTGCTCTTTTAGTTCTTCCCTTTTAATCATGCAAACGGAAGCCAAGTTAAAACGCGAGTAACATATAACATATCACTTTCATTTCATATTCACATATATGGTTCATTAGATTCTTACTATTCACACCATTCCTTCCATACACCAACAAACTATTAACAAATGCTTGCGAGGGGCCAAAAAGTGCCTATTCTCCTCCACCCGGCAACTTTGTTCTGTGCAAAGGAAGATATGTCTTTATAAGGAGAAAATAAAACTCCATCACCCACAGCAACTCGCCTATCTACTCGTCATTGTCATTGTCATCTCCAAATCGAAGGGGTCCAAGGAGATCTCCGTCAAAGTTAAGGAACCATAACACAAACCGGATAGGGATCCACTCTGGATGCCCTATATTTACCCAAATTGTAGCTTCATGTCGCGACCAATTTTTTCGGGGTGTGAACCACCTAGGGTTTGGCTAATGGATTGTTAAGCCTAGACTTAACGCGGGCTCTCCCAAGCTCATACCAATTCGCGACTTAGATTCATGCAATTGATTTTCAATTAGGAGTCGCCACTAATCTATTTTTGGTGGGTCGACTAGAAACCCAAGTAAAGTAATGTGAGAATTATTTTACTTCTACGAACCAGAGATTATGGGTACGGGGACTTGGTTACACTAGATTTCTCTAATGCCCTTTCGGTACCATTCTTTTAATTTTGAAAAATGTTTGGCAAGGAGTTTGGATTGATTTAAAACTAATTCCCTAACATGTGAGGTGTTCATGCAGGTGCGCAAACCACCAATTTAACACTCAAGTAAAGCAGAAAATAAATTGCAGGACTTACCTCAAAGCAACGAAAGCATCTGCAATGTTAGTTTAGAATTCACATCAGCAGTCCTAAATATGATTTCTAATTAACACGCAATTTTTGTTTTGTTTTCACTTAATTAATGAAAATCATGCAATATGCAATGCATGCCACTAATTTAACATGAATGATATGACATGGCAACATGACTTAGCTATATGATCTAAGCAATATGACATAACTAAGCATGTGATCTATCCTAAGCATGAGATGATTTATTCTAAATAATTTTTTTTTTGTATTTTCTATGAGATTCGAAATTAAAGAAAGGCAACATTTAAATATGCAATCTAAATTAATCTAATGACCTAATTCTAATGACGGGCAATTTCTAATTAAATGCACCTAACAAAAATCACTAAATGACATGCATTGTATGAAACTAATTCTATATGACGTGCACATGATTTTTATTTTCCTAATAAGCATGCAATCTATTTAGGAGAAATTATCTAAACCTATAATATGCAATCTTAGCATGCAATGACGTGCAAAGAATGCTCTAATTCTACATGACATATGCATATGACATTTTTTATTAAAAAAATGCAATCTATCTTAGAAATTGCAACTAATTTATCCTAAGACAAATTTTATGAAATTTCAAATGATCTATAGCTAGATTAAGATTCTATCTAATTTAAACTAGGGATTAAGTCATATTAAATCCTAATTTAAACTAAGACATTATCTAAATCTAAGATGCCATTTATCTAAAAAAGATGATCTAAAATGAAACATGCAATTCTAATCTAATATGCACAATGATTTTTTTTTATGTTTTTCTTTAATCTCGAAATTAAAATTAATACCTAATTAACATGCAATTCAAAAAAAAAAAAAAAAACTAACAACCTAAATGAATGTACTTTTTTTTGGATTTTTTATTTAAAAAATTCATAATAAGATTGCAATCCTAATATGCAAGATAACAAAAACAAACCTAGTCCTTACGGATTTTTCTTTTTGATTTTTTGATTTAAAAAAATTTGAAATTAGATTGCGATTTTAACCCTAAGACTAAGAATATTCTAAAACATACTTAATCCTAATTTGAATTTTTTTTTTGATTTTTTCCTCTTATGAAAATAAAATTGATCCAAACACACGATATCAAATCAAGCAAGATAATATTGATATCTAAAAATTGGCGAACCGTATCTCGCGCATGAGATCGGGTTGACCAATTTTAATTTTAAATCGTGAATCAAATCTCGAGCTTGAGATTGGATTGTCGATTTTTATAAGGGATCGCGAGTCGGATTTCGGGCGCGAAAATCGGACTATCAATCCCTTGCTTGAGGGGGCACTTTCATGTTGGAACATATTTAGGAATAATCCTACTAAAGGAAAAAAGTAAATAAGTGAGAATAACATTAAAAAATAAATATATAAATAAAGTAAATAAAAAAGGAACTACCTAAATGATTTTTTTTTTCCTTTTATCCCTTTCAAGCTTCGTGTCCGTGCGGTTGGTCACCGGCTCCGGTGAGGGGCAGCAGATCAGAGGTCTGGTAGGGAAGAAACTCCGTCGGCAGCAGGTGGCGGAGTTCGGAAAGGGGACTCGCGGGTCACTGCCAATTGCGAACAGCGGGTGCTGTGCGGGGGGTTTGGATCCGAGCGGCGTCGGCAAGGGGAGTCACGGACGGTTGGGCTGGTGTCGCGGGTTGCTTGCGAAGGAGGCGCGGCGAGGCTCGACGTTGTGGTGGCGCGGGTCGTCAGGCGGAGGCTGCTGCAAGGTGGTGCGACGCTGGGTGGGCGTCCGGATCTGGCGCGGCTTCAATGAGCGTTGGTGAGGGCTCTGTAGGCGGCGGTAGGCGCGACGGGATCTTAGAGCAGTGTAGTTCGGTGGCGTCGGCGTAGCACGGGTTGGCGTTAGGACAACGACACCGTGACCAGCGGGCAACAGGCGGTTCGCGGGTGCAGAGGCACGGCGGTGGGCGTCGGAGGCGCGCGGCAGCGACGTCGAGGGGTTGCTGCGTCGGCGGCAAGGTGCGGCAACGGTGCTTGCGGTGGCGCAGCGGCGTCGGTAGGGCGAAGCGGCGGCGTCCAAAGGGCAGCAGTGCGGGCGGCAGTCGAACCCACCGGGGAAGAAGAACAGTTCTTCTTCCCTTTTTTTTTTTTTTATTTCTTTCTCTCTCCTCCTGTCTCCTCTCACGTCACTTTCTCTTTGTACTTCTCTTTTCTCCCCCTTTCTGCAGAAGCTTTTTCCTTTTTTCTGCTCTTCTCTCTTGACTTTTTTTTCTGAATTTTTTTTCAAAGAAGCTTTTTTTTTTGTCATCGTACACAGTTGCTTTTATAGGGGATAAGAGATAAGCTTTTGATTTCCCCTTCAAATCTACATCCGCGATACATTTTCACCAACCGATCACTATTGATAAAGATTTAAGATTATGATGAATATTTTCTCAAAAATCCAAATCTCGCAAAAGATAAGTCGCAATATTTTTTTCACACATGTGCCCTATCCAAAAAACTCATATCCCGGAATAATTTCAAAATTTTTATTTTTCACGAGATAATTAAAACAAATAGGCTTGGGCCAACCAGCTTGCTTCGTGGGCTTAGTCCAACTAATTTGAACCCATTCGCACTGATCCGATAAATAAAATGCCAATAACAAAATAAATGCAAATATAAATCTATATGCTATAAAGTTTAACTCCTAATTTCCTATGCAATAAATAAATAAACTAAATCGTCAAAATTTAGGTGTCAACACTTCATATTATGTGAACAGGGAAAAGTACCAAAAAAGTCCTAAACCTATTGCATTGGTACCAATTCAGTCCTAAACTTTTTAATTGGACAAATTTAGTCCTAAACCTTTTAATATTGGTACCAATTTAGTCCATCCGGCCAATTTTGACCGGCCGGTGCTGACGTGGACGTCGGCTGGTGGCCGGACGCTGACATGGCAATTTTTATGATTTTTTTTCGAATTTTTTCATGATTTTTTTATTAATTTTTTTCCTTTTTTCTTTTCTTTTTCCTTTTCTTTTTTGCTTTCTTCTTCGTGGTTGTAGGCGAGCCTCACCGGAGGCTCGCCGGCCACTGGGCGAGGGCTGCGAAGCCCTCGCCTACTGCCGGCAAGGGCCACGGCCCTAGTCCGGCCTCACCTAGAGTCGCCGGCGAGGCGGCTTCGCCCGGATCCTGCGGCTGGCGAGGCCATGGCGGCCATCGCCAGGGTGGAGGCGAGGGCTGTGAAGCCCTCGATAGCCGCTAGCGAGGGTCGCGACCCTCGCTCGGCCTCGCCCTGGCCTTGCCGCTGAGTCCCCGATGCCTCCTCCGCTGTCAACCTCGGAGCTTCTTGACCTCGTCACCGCTACCCTCACCTCCACAAGATCCAAATTTGAGACCCTGGTTTCCCACCTCCCGCGACTCACGCCGCCGTTCCTCCGCCCGATCTTCGCCTCCGAAACCCTAGCCCACGGCCCCAACACCCTCCTCTCCTTCTTCCGAGGCTGGCCTCGACCCGGTCCTGGGCGAGGCCGAGCGAGGGTCGCGACCTCGCTGGTGGCTGGCGAGGGCTTCACGGCCCTCGCCTCCGCCCTGGTGATGGCTGCCATGGCCTCGCCAGCCGCGGGCTCACCGGTAACAGCGAAGAAGAAAGCAGAAAAAAAAGGAAAAAAAATTAATAAACATTAATAAAAAATTCGAAAAAATCATAAAAAAATCATAAAAATTGCCACGTTAGCGTTCGGTCACCGGCCGATGTCCACGTCAGCACTGGTTGGCTAAACCGGATGGACTGAATTGGTATCAATATTAAAAGGTTTAGGACTGAATTGGTCCAATTGAAAAGTTTATAACTGAATTAGTACCAATGCAATAGGTTTATGACTTTTTTGGTACTTTTTCTCATGTGAACGTCATGGTGACTCAGGGAGGATCACGTCCTCGACAAAGCCTTCAAAGTAGATAAGCGTCTCGTAACATGCGATATATGGAATGTCCATGCTTAATATCTGCAAAATAGTGGGATAAGTAGAAGCCCAACAAGAGAAATAACTACGTTCTACACTAGACGATCTGTCCAAGACAAAGCAAATATAGTATATACAAATACAAACTTGGCGCATGTAGACCAAATTAGAAAATATATGACCATATGTACAAGAATCCAAGCATGCATCACGAACATAAAATCACACAACCGCACACGAACTCACGTGCCTTATTTCTTAGGTTTTCACGTGATCTTTTTTCTCCCCTGACTCGTGGATCTATATTGATTTTGCTATCCAATCCGTGCGGGTCACTTTCGGTTTGCTGTCCAAACTTCCATGGTTTGCTGTCCATGGGCATTTCACTCCGAGGCATCTTGATTCGTTGTTCGAGGCATCCAAGAATCGCTATCCTTGGACATCTTGACTCCTCCAGGGCATCATTAGTTTGTTGTCCGATGGTTTTTTCTTAACATTAATTCATTTCACATAATCTATGCAATTATCTTGAATTATCACACTAACGAGCCCAACTCAGCATGCATTTGTCAAACCATAAGCTAGAAAATTGCATCACCACACAATATCACATATTTGAGCACGCCTTGCGCATTGTACCACACGAACACCCCCACGGTTTACTCCAAATCAACACGCATTGGGAACCCCTAAAATCTAATACCGTCTCACAGCACGACACTTCTAGGTTCAACCACATGGTCATGCACATCCCGATAATTTATGCATTATGTTACATAGACAAACTCACCATAAACCAAGCACTAAAATTCACCAAACACAGCACGACATCCATGGTTTCTAAGACAAACCCAAACATAGCACAACTTCTACAATCTTTAGGACAAGCTATGAGCCTTGAGACCGTTCCTTGCCTAGCTTTAGCTCGAATGAACTGAAAGACATCAAATACGGACTTAGTTTCACATGCATGAACAATTCTTAACATAGTTTCAACAACTAAGAATCTAGAGAGTTGCCATGCCTGAACTATACTAATTCTCTAAGAAGCAAGAAGATCAAATAGCATAGAACTTAGCAATTTCACTTACTTGCTAGCTTGATTAAGATAACCAAACAACCTACTTGAGTGCTTTGATCTTTGAGAGTTCTTGGTGAAGAAAATTGAGAGAAAAATGAAGTGCAATGGTGAGAGGGAGGTTCGGCCAAGAGGAGAAAGAGAGAGTGATATTTAAGCCTTTAAGCTCTATCTTGCATGTTGCTTGCCAATAGTGATAACATCAAGAACACTCGGTTCGATTTTGCACATGGCTTACCACTCGTGAAAACCTTAAAGACATTTAGCTTGCATATCTAGGCACTTGTATTTCATTAGAAGTCTAAGGTGTCAAGATTAGTGAACAAATGTCCCTTTTTATGCATAAATTGCATTCTAATTCTCGAAATTAGAATAATTGAATTACCAATAGTGGCCCTAGATTTTTGGCTATAGAAGGGGGATTATGTGTCTTGTTCCAAAGACCACATATGTGAATATTTCCTTAATGTCGCATTGTTAGAATTAACATGCACAATGAATTTCTTGATTTTTTGAAGTCACGAAATCATTGGCAACAATACCAGGTCCGATCTCAATATGTGACCTACTATCGCCATTTAGTAACTAGCGTTACCTGTCTCCAACTGTGTTCTTTCCAATATTGATTCACAAACTCATTTCGTGTTGCTTGTACCTTGAGCATAAACTATTTTATTCAAGTTTTGTACTTAATAATATCGAGCTTCACAGCCTAATTATAATTATTGGATAAGTAAAACTCGAGATGTCACATTAAGTCATGATTGCTTGCATACACAAGATTTATAATTTCACGTACAATTTTCCTACAATGTTCCCGTATATGGGGGCTTCTGTTAATGAGTTCAAATCGTGATGGCTATCGGCCCTTGACCTTTGGTGCTATCATCGTAGCCTACTCTACACACAAACCCAATGCCATTGGTATCTTGACCTAAGGGTTGGGTTACAATTACAAAAGGACCATTCTAATGCAATACTTCCCAAATAATCAGCGCCATGTGTCACTCTTCCAACTCCACAATTTATATATCTCAACAACCAACAAGAGGCATCCTACCAGTGTTACAATATTCGACCCAAATAGTGCAATGCATAGTAAAAATCGATTTTTTGCCATTTTTTATGGCAAAAAGGGGATTACGACAGCTTGAAAATGGATAGTGGGTTTTTACTTCGCGGGAATATGAGTTATAAATTTATTGGTCTGAAAAATCCATTGCAGCATAATAATGACAATTTCTAGATTTACGATGTAATTTTGACGACATAACAACTTGAAAAACGTACATCTTTTACTATAACGATAGGATTCTGGATCTAAGAAATCAAGAATCCTAGATGTGCATTTCCACTTTAATTGGAGAGAGAGAAAGAGAGAGAGACCTTTATGCTATTGGTCCTTGAGAAATCTACGTGAAAGACAGCAAAAGTGAGAAAATCAAAGTTGAGAAATGAAAATAAGATAGTGTGGGCAAGGAGAGAAATTACTTAGTGCAATACAAAAATGTTATAGGGAAAATTGTTCAAAAAGTCTCAAATTTATTACATTTTTATCAATTCAATTTTGTTAATTAATTCATAAACATTTTGATAATTTAGAAATTGAATCTATTTGGCCAATTTTGACTATAAATTTCTAATGTGAACTTTGGCCATTTTATGTGACATAGCTGGTGCTGATATATATATATTTTTAAATAATATTTTTCTATTTTTTCTATTTTTTTTCTTTACTTTTATTTACTTTGTTTGTTTTCTGGATTAGCAAGGACCGCGATGCCCTTGTCGGCCATAGTGAGGGTGTCACAACCTTCACTATGGTTGTTGAGGGCCTAGGCGAGGGCTATGATGCCCTTGCTAGTCAAATATAAAGCACACACAAGCCCTCACCCAGATTTGGTGAGGGACGCTATGCCTTGCTCGATGTGAGCCAAGCAAGGGCAAATTTTAGACCCCAAAAAGAAAAAAAAAACTTAATCTAAATTAGAAAAAAATAAGAAAAGTAAAGAAAAGGAAAGAAAATCATAAAAATATAAAAAATTCAAAAAAATTTGTAAATATCATTAAAAAGTCCACATCAGCAATGCTGTGCAGTATAAACTGTCAGTATTCACGTCAATAATTTTTAACCAAAATTAGCTGAATATATTTAATTGGTAAAACATGAAAATGTTTAGGATTCAATGGGAAAAATTTAATATTGTTTAGACTTTTCTCGATTTAACAGGTGGGGCTGTGTAGGGCATTCACCCCACCTGACTAGGGCGCTCGTGCCTCACTATGAGGTGCAGGCACGCACGCGAGGGTGAGGGGTGCGCCCTTGTACTTCACAGGGCACTTCCTCTCAAGGCACGAGGTGAGCCCTCTTAGGGTGCGAGGCGTTTCCTTTTCACGTGCCATTCACGTTCCTTTAGGGAGCAAGGCATCTCCCTCACCACTTCCTTTTAGGGCGAAAGGCCTAAGATAGGGACAAGCACTCTGCCCCTTCGAGGATGGAGCGACATACATTTTGAGATTTTAAGAGAATGTTACAAGAATACCAGCAGCTATTATGACGATATGTGTTAAAAGTGGAAGTGCAATGATGTATAACTTTTGTCAGGGTTAGGGGCACTTCCTTTTAGGGTGCAAAGTGCTTTCTCTTCAAGGTAAAATATGATTCCTCCCAAAAGTTAAAGGGTGCTTCCTTTTAGGTTAATGGTTGTTCCTCTCAGGCACAAGAGCACACCTTTTACCGTAGAAATTGTGCATTCTAAGCGTCAATTACTGTTTAAAAATCATAGTTAGGGGCTTACAGTTCCGATTGACTACTTTAATTTTGATTCGTAGTTAACCTGAAATTTGAAGGAATTAAAATTTGATCTTGACTTTGACTTTAGGGCATCAAAATTTGAGGCGACAACAATGAATATTGTGCACATAGTTGAATTTTGCATACCTCATGTTATTCATGTCTCGTCTGTTCTAATTTCAATGTTGCCATGTCCTATTTGTATTCTAAATTGCCATGCCATGTCATTTTATATGCCTCATTATATGTCTAAGTTTGTCATGTCATTCTGCATTGGTATTGCCATGTTTCGTATTGCTATGCCATGTCATGTTTCAACTATTATTTTTCCATGTTTGCTTATAAATTGCCAGGCTATTTCATTTCTACGTCACATTTCAATTACAAGTTCGTAATGTCATATTTCATATAGAAGGCATGTCATGTCACTTTCCATGCTACATTACAATTCCCATTTTGCCACGTTATGTTTCCATTTGAATTCTCATCTCCTGTCATCTTCCATTTCCCATTTCACTTCCAAATTTGACAAATCATGTTACATTAGAATTGTCACGATACATCATCTTCTATGTACGATTTTGCCATGTCATATTGCATCCAAGTTGCATGTGATGTTATTTTTTGTGTCCAATTTAATTTTGATTTTGCCATGCCATATTGGATCAGAATTGCATGGCATGTCATTTTCCATGTCATGTTTCTATTATGACATGTTGCATTTGAATTACATGTGATGTCATTCTCCATGTCACAATTTAATTTTGATTTCGCCATGTCACCTTGCATTTGAATTGCACATCATGTCATTTCTCATGCTACGTTCTATTTGTGTTTTCACATGTAGCTTGAGTTGACTCGTCATGACGCATCCTCCAAATGTTATCTGAATTGATATTATGTTTCACTATCATTCACTCTCATACATTAATGGAGACGCCTCAACACTAGAAGACGGTGTCGTCAAACTTGTAACTTCACAATATAAGCGTTGAGGTGACATTTTTTAATTCTAAAAAGACCAAAAAAAAAAAAATGCATACTTTGGAGATTATCTAACGAGTGATTTATAACTTAATAAAAAGAGGGTTAAGGTACTGAATGAGCATCTTGGCATGCTCCATTCCATGTGTAATTGAACCCCCAAACCGACGATCGTTATGTTTTATATACCTGTTTCTTGACACATGAACTTAGGTAGAGTGACTTTCCCAACGCTAGTATGCAATCAATCTAGGATTTTCAAAATGGATCGATGGACACTTTAGTCCGGTTTAAGTTTTTCGATCGTATTTAGCATCATAGATAAGTTGAACCTAAGATTTGGTCAGGACCTAGGAACTAAGATGATAGTAAATGGCGATGCCCAGTTTGCCAATTTCACAGTAGCTATATGCAATTTGCCAAACATCTCATTGTGGACTTCCCTCCTCCCGGTGTGGTTTGCAGACCTAGGGGCCTTTGGCTTGAAGTGCTAAAACTCTTAGGAGATATGTACCACAGTTAACAAACCAAACTCGATAGGTTGATCAAAATATTTATTTGATATTATGGATCTTCTTAAATTGTATGATTGTGTTCTACGTGGATCATCTAATCATTCTCTAATAACATTTGGAGTTGTCACTAATTTATTTGGATAAATCCTACACTTAATATCTAAGCAATATGAGAAGTTTACCACCTAAGCTTAACTGGTGTTTTACTGTAAAATATGAGCTTTACCCAAAAAAATAAAAATAAAAGAGGAAAAGGTTTGAAAAGTCAACAAAAGAGGTAGGAGGAGAATAGTAGAACCTTCGGCCCTTTAAGAGAAGAGAGAGGGAGAGCACGAGCAGAAACGAAATAGGGAAAAGAAAGGAATAGGGGAGAAGAGAGAAAGAAGAGAAAGCGAAAAAGGAAAAAAAATTGTCGTGCTTGCGATTCGAACACCTAATCAAGGTGAGTCAACTTTGTTTTGCAATGCCGGTAAGTGATTGAAGCCATTAATTGCCTATTTAAAGGAATCGTTGCAATTAGGGCTCGAAAATCGGATTTCTTGGATATTTGTGTGGCGAAATCCAATTTTTGAGTCTATGAGCTATGTATTTTCATAGAAATGATAATTTAGGGTGTTGTGAAGCTTTAACATTTTACGGATCATGATTTGAGCTTACGGTTTGTCCAAAATAGAATTTTCAAGTTGGGGCCATGTTTTGGAACTGTAGCGAACAATAAGTTTGTGCCCGATTTTTAGCCATTTTCAGAGATATTTTGGGGCAGCTAAGTTGGGGTTGTTGTAGTACATCAAGAGGACTTTCTAAGGATTATAAGATGGCTTGAAACGGAATTTTTGGAGGAAGTTATATTGCAATGAAGTTTAACGCACAGGCCTCGCCTTGCGGACAACAATAGGTTACTGCTAGATAGGGGCTTTTCGTGGCGTGTAGGTATTGTTTTATCGACAAATAAGTCTAGTATAGTCTAGTCATTCATTAGAATATCGTTTTACTTAGTCTTTTAATATTATTTTTTTGATTATTTGTTAGGAATTCGAGTGCGTTGACTCGAGTTACCATCGTAATTGATTTTTGGCTTTTCCTAGATGAGTGGCATTTTTTCTTCTTTGTATTTTAAACTCATGTTCTAAAAATATTGTGGATTATATATGCTATTAAATGATAAATAACATCTTTTGTTGCATAAAACCGGATTGAGTTATTACTGCCATTTTGTCATTTGAAAGAGGGAGTTATATTTTTGAATTCGGTTTGAATAGTTGTCTGAAAATGATTTGTGAAACTCTTTATGAAAGAATCTTAAAATGTTTGTGGTTCTTGAAGAATGCTTTGATATTTATATATCAAATGCTTGAGTTGTGATATGACTTTCATTTTGATGTTAGATTATTGGATATTGTGATTGATGGTTGATACTCAATTTCTCTATGAACCCTAAGGGATGTGTGGTTATGTGCATACTAGTTTAAGATATCATTGTAGGTTGAGCCACTAGCTAATAATAAGTGGAGACCTTGTCAAGGGGGAAATTTCAGTCGTTTGTCATAGGCATTACGTGTGACCATGGCTAGACATTTGAACATGAGTTGGTTAATGGAGTGCACCATTGACAGGTGATTTGAGTTTGGTTGATGGAATGAACGATCGACATATGATTTGATGAGATTAATCAATGGAATAGGCCATTGACACATGCTTTTATGAGATTTACCAATGGATTAGACCGTTGGTGTTTTGGTAGTTGTTTTGTGAATATATTATGTTAAAGCGAGTTATGGTTGTGTTTTAAATGTGCATAGGGATTTTTTGATCCGCTTAGAAAAATGTGTTATACACCAAGCCGTGGTAGCTCACTCCTCTCCTTTAATTATTTTTCAGGTTATTCGGCGAGTCGCAAGTAAACATAAGTGTCTGTTATCGGGGAGGGCTTTTCGGGGTGGAGACTTTTTGGTACGAATTATGTATAGTTGATAAGTTTGTGAGTTAGTTTTTAGTGGAGGTGTATAGTTTGGTTGTTTATTGTAGAAATAGTAAAGGCAAGCAAGTTGTTGCCTCTGATGCTAGATGCCTCAAGTTTCTCGAGGTGTGTCTCTAAGGAGAAGATGGGAGGATAAATAGGATAGGAGTCTTGACTCACTTGAAGCCAGGGAAGATAACCAATAGTTGTTTCGTCTGACTGACTTTGAGCAAGCGATGATCCATTGATATCACCAGGCAAAAGTATTAAGTGGAGATGGGGCAATTGGTCCGTAAACCTTTGCCCAATTCAGAAAGGCAAAACCACCCACTTATGATGGGAAAGCTAATCCTCTTCTAGCTGAGCAATGGACTAGAAAGATTGAGGGGATCTTCAAAGCTGAAGGTATTTCGAAGGACAAGAAGGTTACTTTTGCCTCTCAATATTTAGAGGGCAAAGCAGAGCATTGGTGGGAAGGAATTAGGCTAGCTCTTAGAGACAGAGATGGTACAATAGCTTGGGAGGACTTTAAGCAAGCTTTCAACTTTCAATTCTTCCCATGTCATTTCAAGCAAAAGTAAAAAGTGAATTTATACACATATCTCAAGGCAACTCCACGGGTTTGGAGTATGCAATTCGCTTTAATCAGTTGAGTAGATTTGCTCAATAATTTGTGTCTAATGAGCAAGATAAGGCTGATCATTTTCAAATTTGGCTTCCATATGAAATTAGTTTTGCACTCACACCTTTAGCATTGATAACTTATAAAGACATGTTGGAACGAGCCCTCAAAGTGGAACAAAAGATTTTGGAGCGAGATGTACAAAGTGTACCTCAACATAAGAAGTTGAAATCCACTGACTATTAGGATAGCGATACTAGTGGCAACAGAAAGAGGAAAGCTTTTAACTAGCTAGGAAGGTCCATAATTCAAAATAATCCAGGCCCTTGTACTACCTGTGGAAGGCCTCATGGTGGTCCTTGTTACTGCAAGAGATGAGCATGTTTCATTTGTGAAAAAATGGAACACATGGCGTGTGATTGTCCTCCACAGAAGAATGCCTCTGGAGATAGTAGTATATTTTATATGTGGGTAACTTGGACATATAGCCTATACCTATTCTATGAGGAACACTGCCTTCTAGTTGATAGACCACAAGAAAACCAATGAAGGCAAATGATGACTGGAAAAGTTTTTGCAATGACAAAAGAGGATGCGGCGGCTTCTAATACAGTTCTCGCAAGTAAAATTATATCGCCTTGTAACATGCTTATACAGTCATCATTTCAGCGTTAAGATGGTTCCTTTTGAAGCTTTGTATGGGTGTAAATGTAGAACTCCTGTCTATTGGGACGATGTTGGTGAGAAAAGATTAACTAGCCTTAAATACATACAACAATCGCAAGAGAAAGGCTTATTCAAGAGTATTTGAAAATAGCACAAAGTTGTTAGAAAAGCTATGTGGACCTAAAAAGGCATAAGGTAAAATTTAATGTAGGAGACCATGTATTCTTGAAGGTTTCTCCTATGAAAGACGTCATGAGATTAGGCACACGTGGTACATTAAGTCTAAGGTACATGGGACCATTCTTGATAAGTTGCTTATAAACTTGCTTTACCATTAGAATTATTTGGAGTGCATAATGTGTTCAATGTGTCCTTCTTACGGAAATAGGTGCTAAATCTTGATCACGTACTGGATTTCACACCATTGAAGTTGAGAGAAAAATTAATGTACGAAAAGTAGCCCATTCATATTGTTGATGAGAACATCAAGTTTTGTAATGACACACTATCCCTTATGTGAAGCTCCAGTGGCAAAACCACATGGAGAGGGAGGCCACTTGGGGACTTGAGGAGGCAAGGCACACAAACCCTCACTTGTTTCATGATTAAGGTACCTGCAAATTTTGAGGAAATTTTTTTTTAAGGAGAGGAGAATGTAAAATATGGGCTTAAAAAAAAGGAAAAGGTTTGAAAAGTCAACAAAAGAGGAAGGAGGAGAATAGTAGAACCTTCAACCCTTTAAGAGAAGAGAGAGGGAGGGCACAAGCAGAAATGAAACGGGGAAAAGAAAGGAACAAGAGAGAAGAGAGAAAGAATAGAAAGGGAAAAAAGAAAAAAAAATTATCGCACCCGCGATCTGGACACCTCATTAAGTTGACTCAACTTTTTTTAGCAATGCCGGTAAATGATTGAAGTCTTGAATCGTCTACTCGAAGGAATCATCGCAATTAGGGCTTGAAATTCGAATTTATTGGATATTTGTGTGGCGAAATCTGATTTTTTAGTCATTGAACTGCGTATTTATGTGGAAATGATAGTTTAGAGTATTGTGAAACTTTAGCATTTTATGGATTATAATTCGAGCTTACGGTTTGTTTGGGACAGAATTTTCAAGTTGGGGGTACGTTCGGGAATTGTAGCGAACAGTAACTTTGGGCCTAATTTTTAGTCTTTTTGTGTGTTTTTGGGCGGTTGAGTTGGGGTTGTTGTAGTACGGCCCTGTTTGGTTCAGCATTTGGAATGCTCTTTGGGGCTTTAAAGGGGTTTGGTCAATTGCTGTAGTGTTTGGTTCAATTTTTTGAGGACTTTGGGAAGATGCAATTGCATCTTCAATGGGGCTTCAAAGGCCTTTGGGGGAATGGAGGGGTAGAGGTCCATTAGGAAGTTGCATTTTCGGAATGCAACTTCCGATACTATTCATCACTGTTCATCTCTCTGGTGGAGAAGCCGGTTGGAGGTCGACAATTGTTGGCCAAGGGGTCGCGTGTGGCGACTGAGAGTGCTAGTATGAACATGGGTGAATAGGTGTTTAAAATAAATATTGGCAAATATATGTGGAATAAAATAAACTTCAAACAAAGGAGTTAAGGAAGAGAATAAGAACACATAAATTATAGTGGTTCGGCTTAATCCAAGCCTACGTCCATTCTCTCATGCTAACAGCCTTCTTGGCTAGATTCCACTATGCAATCAACAAGAGATTACAACTTTGAGTGCAAACACTTAGTGGATCACACTATCTTACTAAGTCACTCTTTTGGTATTTCTCTCACGATCACAAATGTTTAAGCTCTCCAAAGACAAGTGTATGATCGAAGGTCGCTCAGACTTTGGAATTATAAATTCTACGCTTCGTCTCTTACTTGTTCATCGGTCCTTTATCTCCTTAAATACTCCTCCACTTCCAAACTACCCGTTGGACAGTATCCCGGAGAATCATCTTCCAATATACCCATTGGACAGCTCTGTATCTAGAAGATTTGGTAGCCGTTGAGTGACAAAGGTAGAATCCCAAATTGATTCCGATCGCCCATACAAACGAAATTTTGATTTCCATAAGTAAAGCTTCTTCGTATACAAAGATCTTGTCTTCAACATCCAATTGTCAATCAAATAGATTGAGTTAATCAAATCAATCTTGATGTGGAATCCAAACCAGATCACTAGCCGTTATATGATTGGGCTTGAGTTACGTTCTGTTGATTTTGAATGTAAAGTCTGAGAGCAATAGACTTTACAATCTGGGTCTGAACATATTCTGCTTATGTACAGTTTTAGCTTTAAGGTCTGAACACCATTTGAATAAGTTCAGCTCCAACATAGAGTCTGTCTTCTGGTTCAGCTTCAGCATAGAGTCTGTCTTCTGGTTCATCATTCACGTTCAGTCTGGAATTTGTCAGAGTGAGCAGACTTCTGATGTAGAATAGACTTTGACACTAAAGTCTGGCAGTCTTCAGACTTTGAGTCTTGAGTTTGGCAATCTTCAGATTTTGAGTCTTGAGTCTGGCAGTCTTCAGACTTTGACACAGAAGTCTGGAAATCTTCAAAATATACTTTGGACATATGTTACGTTCAGTCTTCTGGCCGTCTTCTGACTTTGATAATATCCTCTACATGTTCTATTATCTGCATGGTCTTTTACTTAACCATTAAACACGTTAGTAGCCTTTGATTTATTTTGTTATCTTCAAAACATCATAAGGAATTTCCCTAACAGCGACGACCCGTCGGCGACCACCGGCCAAAGGTCGCCCGACCCCGGCGACTGTCGCTGGACCTCAGGTGATGCTTGGGTGGTGCAACCTAGGCAATCGTCGCCTGAATCATGTGACCCAGGTGGCCACCTGGGTCACGCGACCCCAGGCGATGGTCACCTAGGTCACGCGACCCTCGTTGGCCAGATCTGGCGGTCCGGTGGTCGAACTTCAAAAAAAGAAATAATTTTTTTTTAATTTAATAAAAGTCATTTATAAGTGCAAATTTTACCAAACGGTATTTTGGCCAAAGTTGTAACTCAATGCAAATTTTATCAAATGATATTTGCATTTTGGAAAACCTCCTTCACCCAAAGGTATTTGCATTTTGGCAAATGCATTCTCCAAAAGCCGAACCAAATGGGTCCTACATCAAGAGGGCTTTCTAGAGACTATAAAATGGTTTGAAACAAAATTTTGTGGAGGAAGTTATGGCGCGACGAAATTTAGCGCGCGAGCTGTGCTTAGTGGACAACAATAGGTTGCTGCTAGAGGCGGGCTTTTCGTGTCGTGTAGGTGTTGTTTTATCATTACATAAATCTAATATAATCGAGTCATTCATTAGAATATCATTTTACTGTCTTTTAATATTGTTTTTTGGTTATTTGGTAGGAATTCGAGTAAGTTGACTCAAGTTATCACCGTAATTGATTTTTGCCTTTTCCCAAGTGAGTGACATTGTTTCTTCTTTGTATTTTAAACCCATGTTTTGAAAAACATTGTGGATTATATATGCTATGAATTGATAAATGGCATCTTTTGTTACATAAAACAAGATTGAGCTATTATTACCATTTTGTTGTTTGAAAGAATGAGTTATATTTTTGAATTCGGTTTGAATGGTTGTCTGAAAATGGTTTGTGAAACTCTTTATGAAAGAATCTTGAAACATTTGTGGTTCTTGAAGAACGCTTTGATATTTATATATCAAATGCTCATGTTGTGATATGACTTTCATTCAAATATTAGAATACTAGATATTGTGATTGATGGTTGATATTCAATGTCTCTGTGAACCTTGAGGGGTGTGTGGATATACGCATACTATTCTAAAATATCCTTGTGAGCCAAACCACCGGCTAATAATAAGTGGAGACCTTGTCAGGGGGGAGTCTTGGTCATCTTGTCACGAGTGTTAACCATGACCGTGGCTAGACATTTAAGTATGAATTGGTTAATGGGGTGGACCATCGATAGGTGATATGAGTTTGGCCAATGGAATGGACCATCGACATATGATTTGATGAGATTAATCAATGGAATAGACCATTGACACATGCTTTGATGAGATTTACTAATGGATTAGACCCTTGGTGTTTTGGTAGTTGTTTTATGAATGTATTATGTTAGAACGTTATGGTTGTGTTTTAAATATGGATAGTGATTTCTTGATTCGCTTAGAAAAAAAATGTGTTACTTACTGAGCCGTGTAACTCACTCCTTTCATCTACTTATTTTTCAGGTTCTTAAGGGAGTCGCAAGTAGACGTGGGTGTCCTTTATTAGGGAGGACCTTTTGTGCTGGGGACTTTTGGTATGAATTATAAACATTTAATTAGTTTGTGAGTTAGTTTTTTGTGGAGGTATAGATATTAGTTTGGTTGTTTATAGAAAATTTTAATTTTGTAACCAAATGCCTTTTTTGTAATATAAATATGTGGATATATATATATATATATATATTAATATTTGGCTTAATTTTTTGTTATGTTAATGCTGCGTCCTTTGGTGAAAGGACGGCTGTGTTATGCCATTGTTTTTGTTAATTGGGGTGTGACATTTATTGCCTAAAATAGAGTTCAAGGTCCCGAGGGCTGGATGACGGGTGAGGAAGGATTAGCACTCCTATAGTGCCCTTTTGGTGCCACAATCCTATTGATTATATCTTATACCTCGACAAGGCATGGGGTTGTAAGGACAAAATCATGCTGATGCCATGATGATCACATGGCATAATCATGTGGTACATGTGTCATAATGATGACATTAAGAACACATGACACTATGGTAATGGGTAAAAACATACGAAACAAATGCATAGTGGTAACTATGATTTATATTAATGTTGATATAGCAAAATACACGACATGACATTGACATGGCAAAAGCAAGTCAATGTCATGCTGATAACATAGCAAAGATCATACAAAACATGTGTCATAATGATAACTTAGCAAAACGCACGACATGATGATGATGTGGCAAAAACATGCAGATGCATGATAATGACGTGGCAAAAACAAGTGAATGAAAATGATGACAGCAAAACATATGAAACACGTGTTGTAACAATGATGTGGCAAAACACGCAACGTGATGATGGTGTGGCAAAAGCACACAATTATTATGATGATGATATGGAAAAAGAAAATCATACAATACATGTGTCCTAAGGATGACATGGCAAAACATTTGACCTGAAGATGACATGGCAAAAGCATGTAAATATTATGAGATGATATGGTAAGAACATGCAGATGTCATGACGATCAGATGGCAAAACATATGAAACACAAGTGAGAACATAGACATGGCCAACATACGACATGATGATGGTGCGGCAAATCTGTATGATTTGGGCTGAGTCAGTTGATCTTTGGATTTAATCAGGTGGGTTGACGCTTAACAAAGTAGACCATTTCCCCGTTGACTATCTCTGTGATACCGAAATCGAAATCAACATACATTTGACGGAAATAGTTCTCAAAATACGAAAATTCATCAGTACCACGCATCAGACGTAAGTCAATTCAGGAGAAATAAAAAGTCTAAAACCTATTACATTAATACATGATCAGTTATAAATTTTTTAATTGGATCAATTTAGTCATAATATTTTCACATTAATAACAATTAAGTTCATCTGACCAATTTAAATTAGAAATTGTTAAGCATGGCATGGTTACTGCTAATGTTAACATTTTTAAAAATAATTTTTGAACTTTATTCTTTTTTATTTTATTTTATTTCTCTTCCATGACTTGTGTTGGGGCGGTGGCCACGAGGGCTGGCCTTGCCCGAGCAAGGGTAAGGCTTAGTCTCGCCAGCCATGGTTGACACAAGCTAGGGAACAAAAAATATAAAAAAAATGAAAAATTATTTAATAAAAAAAAAATCATGTCAAAGCCAATCATACTAGATAAGATGCCTAGAGTCTACGTTAGCAATTTCCAACTTAAATTAGCTGAAAATATTTAAAATCAAATTTGTTTAATTGAAAGGTTTATGATTTAATTAATATGAATGCAATAGGTTTAATTTTTTTTTTTGGTGCCTTTCCCGTCAATTCAACCTTGGACTCAATTCGTTATTGTTAATTTGTATTAATATAGAATAACAATTCATAATATTATGTCCGCTCAGTCAGAATAACGACTAATTTTATCATAATTTTTTTTTTAAAAATTTCGTAGAGTGATGACATATTAAAATATAGCTAACCATTCAAACATAGTAACGAATAGTTTACTAGAATTCTTTCTCGAAGATATGGTCGAGCGCTGAAGTTTGTCTTAATACAATCCGCTTTTCTTGTCTTTTATTCGTCTTATTCCTAATATGACTCTTTGTGGTTTCTCTTATGAAAATATTTACTCAATTTTTTGACTTGCGAAATCTCCTTTGTTTTAAACCCGATTGACATGATTCTTCATGCATTTGAAAGCTCGTGATTGAATTTTAAAAAGATGATTTTGACTCAAAAGAATCACAATCTTCAACGATGTCATTGCGATTGGTCACTCTAAGACACAAGACACGATATCACATGATCTGCACGTTAGATTGGGGCAATTTGAGTTTTGTTGGAAAGCTCTCAACTAATCTTACCTGATTAAACGATATGATCTAGGCTAAGATCAAATCGGAATTTGGAGACAAAATAACTAAGACCCAACCATAAAATTTTGAATGCACCATATTTTTACCCAAGGTCAGAAGCACTTCCTTCCAACTCAATCATTAATTAATTTATGCAAAATAAAATCATAGATTAAACTAGTCCTGAATAACAAGCTCTAGACCTGGACAAAGTATAGCTCAAGTGTTAAAATTCGGAAACGAAGGGGCACTTAAGTGCTAAAAGTTATAAAAGTGATTTTGAAAAGTGGAACACTTAAGTGCCATTTCTAACGAACCCTACCGAAAATCCTATGAGGCAATTTTTTATTATTTTTTTCCGTCTATGTGGCTCGTCGAAATGCTGACTCAACAAAAAAAGAAGAAGAAGAAAAAACAATGTCGTTTTTAAGCGGATTCAAATATTAATATAAAAATTAATTTAATTATATAAATAAATAATAATTATTATTTTAATTATTTAAAAAAAATGTGGGGGAGAGGAGGCAGCGGCTGAGGGCTGAGCCCTTGCCACCATCGCCTCCTCGCTGTTGCCGAGGAGGGTCGACGACGGTGGAGGGAGCATCGGCTGGGGTCACCGACCTCTGGCCAAGACCCGGCAACCCCGGCCGACTGGCGACGAGGGCCCGTGAGCCTGGCCGACCAGATCTAGGGCAAGGTTATTGGCTCTCGGCTAGATCTGGCGACGGCTTGTGGGCCCTTGCCGTCAGTTGGCCGAGGGCCGATGACCTCAACTAACCCTCCCCTCCCCTCCCCCCCCTACGGCGATGGTGGGGAGGCGGCGAGGGTTGCGACCCTCGCCCTAGATTTGGGCGAGGGCTTGTGGGCCCTCATTACTTGTCAGCCGGGGGCCGGTAACCTCGGTTGACCCTCCCCCCTTCGTCATCGCCCCTCCTTGATGACGGTAGGGTGGCGGCAAGGGCCCATGAGCCCTCGCCTCAAATTTGGGTGAGGGCTCGCGGGCCCCCGGTGCTGGTCGGCCGGGGTTGCCACCCCTTCCCAGCGGCAGTGGTGAGGGCTCAGTCCTCAGCCGTCTCCCTCCCCCCATTCCTTTTTCATATATGTATTTTAATTTTTAAATACATTTATTTTTAAATTTAATTTAATTAATTTGTATATTAATTTTTATCACGTCAAATATAAAACGACATCATTTTTGTATTTTCTAGCCACATCAGCATGCAAAATGACATTATTTTGCACTTATCTCGCTGGAAAATCGCTATGTCAACATTTTGGTCGGATTTTTGCCAAATTGGCACTTAAGTGATCCATTTTGCTTTGATTTTGGCACTTAACTGTCACTTTCCAAATCTTTGGCACTTAATTGTCCATCCGTGCCAAGTTTTGACAGCCCAGGTGTCCGTATCTCCTTTAGAGTCGCATAAAAATCTCCAAAAAAGTAGGTTGCGTTAGGTCTTTGATGGGCATGGTAGTGTCTTGACTAAATTTGTCAAAATGAGTTATAAATCTATTTTTTTAACTCATATATGATTAACTAAGTTGTTATGTGAATTACTTATATTTAATAAATTGGTTTACAACTTATTTATACTCAATTCACATTTATGACTCCTTCTTAATTCTTTCTCATCCTTATTTCATCTTGTGCTCACTCATTCTGCACTCTCATATCAATTTGAGTATGAGTTTTACTAGATTGGATTAAATATGAAAGTTTTTTAGGAATATAAGTTGGATCGGGTATGAATTACTAAGTTTGCATTATAATAAATGGATTGTAAACAAGTTAAATAGGTCTATTTGGATCGGACAATTTATAACTCAATCCAAATGCAACTTGACCCACCCATAATTTTGGCCATCAACTTGGGACCCTTAAAGATAGCTTAGTTGGCGACGGCAGCTAAAAACAGCCGCCAGATGTGGTGCATTTAAACAATGGGAGGAAAGGATGGTCAAAATTAAACTTACAAGTATAAGGAACAGGTGGAAATGGGAGTTCCAAAAAAGTACTCAAATTTCAGATATGAGGCAGAAGTATAGACAATTCTACACGTCGTCGACAAATCTGTTTGAATTAATGTCACCTAACCTATCGGAACAATGTTTTGTCTGGAGGGAAATATGGTTCATTTGGAATAAGGGCCGCAATGGGCGATCCAATTGGATCGTTGACGGGTGGTCAACTTTGAGCACTCAGCCCAAGTCGTTCTCAAGAAAATTGAAAATCTCGAAAATATAAACAACCCCCACTTCGATCGATCCCCGCACAGCCCACTTCTCGCGAATCCTGTGAGCCTCTGCCCCTCCTTTATCTGCTGTCTTTGCAGCTGTACAACTGTTTCATCAAACCCTTCACTTCATCTCAGAACCAGGAGAGAGAGAGAGAGAGAGAGAGAGAGAGAGAGAGATGAGCTCTGTAGGGAATTCTCGTGGCGTGAAAATTAAGAAAAGAGTCACTGTTCTTAGGATGCTATCAGATACCGCCATAGTGCCATATTTTAGTATTCCTGATGTTAGATTATTCTTGTCTGCCTAGTGGGCAATTTTTTCCCTTGTTTTTTACTTGTTTTCTGTAAGAACACTCCAGTGGTAGCGGACAAGATTTTGAGAAGCACATACACGACCAGATCCTCCATTATTTTTTTGTTTTGTTTTTGTTTTCACATAATCATCTGTTCTTTTTTGGGTCCAAAAACCAAAATGTGTTTCGCCCATCCACGCCACTGGAAGCAAGCAAAAGCCCAAGAACACGTTTATGCATCTACTCGCAGCTAGTATTGCCTGTTATTATTATTATTATTATTATTATTATTATTATTATTTAATTTTGTTATGGTGTGTTTTGTTTCTGCATTGCCTCGATTCTCTGACCTCCAGATTTGAATCGGGCAGTCTCCTCATTTCTTCCCACCTCTCTCTCTCTCTCTCTCTCAAACCTGAAAGTTGAAACCTCTTCAACTCTTTCATGGCACTGCCTCTCTGGCCATTGCTTCTTCCGCTTAGAAACTGATATCATCTTTGACGATAGCGAGCACAACCGTCGGCCATGGCACAGTTGCGCGAGCTGCTGAAAGAAGATCAAGAACCATTCCTTCTCAAGAGCTACATCGAAGACCGACGTTCCCAGCTCAAACGCCCACCAAGAACCTCCCCCTCGCTCCAACTACAGCTCAAGAAGCCAAAACCCATCTCGCATCGTGCCCCGAAATCGTCGTCGAGTGTCTGCAAGAGCGTCTGTTTCTTCTCCCACCAAGCCTCGCCGGACCCCAGAAAGTCCCCTCTCTTTGACTTCCCGTCTCCTTCTCCTTCGGCCAAATCCTCCAACCCCATTCTCCTCCACATCCCGGCCAGAACAGCCGCTCTGCTTCTCGAGGCGGCTCTCAGAATACAGCACAAGGGCTCTTCATTCCCGAAGTCGAAGACCCAGAAACAGAACCACGCGAACTCCGGCATCTTGGGCTCCATCCTGAGGAGGCTGACCAGGCGTAACCGGTCCGGTCGGAAGCGAGAGATCGGAGCGACGAACGGAACAAATGAAACAAGACATGGTTCGTGGGATTCGAGGGAGCGTGTGACGTGCATCTCGGGGCAATGCCGTACGGCGTCGTCAGAGAGAGTCGAAGATAAGTCGTCGGATTTGGAGGCTAGCTCAAGCAGCAGCAGCCACTCTTGTGAAGACGGAGCTAATGATGCCGAGCACGCTGCCAGCTTCGGCGAGAGCCCTTCGCGGCCGTCCTTGCGGAGGTGCTCGTCCTCCGGCGACCGTACACCGGAGTTCGCTTCTCCGGCTCCGTCGCCGACGCGCCGCGAACATGAGGTCTGTCCTCTTCCCTTTCGTTTTGTCTATGTTGCTGATAAGGTACAGTCTGTTACTGGCAGTGCATCTAAATGTGGTCCATTGCACTGGAAACGAGTCACCACACGGGCTCGCCTTTAGTCGTCGACTGAGAGGCCGAGTCGCGCACGACTCGTGACTCAGCTGCAATAATCTTAGTGGTCGTTCGTGCATGGGACTTCATCTAATTTGTCGGTGGGTCGGTTTCGAGCTGCAGTAGTGGCCGGAATGTCGACCACCCGTGTCGGCATTTACCTTGATATCCCCTACATTTCGGTATTTCACCGCATATGTGCCTTGCGAAACGCCGATAGCTTCAGGGATACAGTTGTCGTTTCTCGTCTGGGACGAACACTTATTACCGAACGTGCATTGTGCAACGGAGATGTACTTTTTCGATGGTGTCTCTGCCATCCAAATCCCCGTTTCTCAAAGACTGTTTCCCGAGAAAATTATTTTCCCGGAACAGGACAAGTTTTGTCCTTGTCTCGTGCCTGGATCAGTCGAGAAAAAATTCATATTTTATTTAAGAAGGAATAGAAACGCGAAATTGCCATTTAAAGCGGTTTGTTTGTATCTCCATCCTACGTGTAATTAATTTGGGAAATACATGACCTTCTAGCTGAATTGGACCCATGAAATGTTATGTTTGTTGAACTGATGATAGAAAAGAAATGCTGAACATGCCTCGAGATTCAGTTCATTGTAGTACTTGCTCTTACTTCCTTTAGGAACGAATGTGACTGTTTAATTCTGTGTGAGTAGCAGGACAAGGTGGATTGCGAAGCAGAGGGGCCGAAGAGATCCAGAGCCAAAGAGGAGGAAGAGAAGGAACAGTGCAGTCCGGTGTCCGTGCTAGACCCCCCGTTCAACGATGACGACGACAATGAAAGCCACAACCCCGAGGACGAGGGTGATTTTGACTACGAGTGCAGCTATGCCATCGTGCAGAGTAAGTGTTTGATGGCAATCCTGTCCACACGTATGCGTGTACTGAATTCCCGAAAGACTTGTTTTGTTGTTGTGTTGGTTGAGTGGTCCTTATCAGGCATTATAACTGAATGCTACGAATTGGTGTGCTTGATGATGTCTCATTGCCTGTCGCAATATGATGGCCCAATCATGGTTGTGTGATCGTAAACCATGAGATCTGTGTGGGTTCCATGGGGAGATGCTAATGCTGCTCTGGTGGGACTTGGCGGTTGAAGTCTTTCTTCTCTGTCCTGGTTTTGGAGCATAAACATCAATTTCAGAACCGACGTGTCCATTTGGGTCATAACTACACGCTAGTCCCCATGTTCTGTCTTAGCAAGTTCGGTCTTCGTAATGCCAGTCCTCAGTTTTTTGGGAAGCCAACAGCCAAGGCCAATTAATTCTTGCAATTCTTTTCCCAGCTTGGTGTTGATAGTTCATTTGATATGACTCAGTGAATGCTTTTACCTGGTGGAACCCACGATGACAAGTTCATCAAGCAGATGAGCACGTCGCATTGTCAAAGCATCTAAAAGCTGTACTTAATCCATACGTATTCCTTGATAATTTTCACGGGAACTTACTGCCCTGACGTATATATATATATAAGATACAATTCAGGAGAAAAGCCCATTTTGTTCTTAAATGGTTCGATTAGATGCTATGTATGTGTGTATTTTCTGTTAAATTCTCGAATAAAGGTTGCTATGCTGGGTCCTGGTGATTCTCATGGCTTTATGTCCAATTAATTAGTGTGCGTTTTGCATGACTGTCTTAGAATATGTACTTGCTGGAATCTGTTGGAAAAAAATGTGAGGTGGATTCTCATTTCCTTTTGCTTTATGTAAATTTAGGAACAAAGCAGCAACTGCTGTACAAGCTTCAGCGATTTGAGAAACTGGCGGAGCTTGATCCAATTGAGCTGGAGAAAAGAATGCTAGAACTGGAAGCTGAAGAAGATGACGATGACGATGACGTGGAGACAGATGTTAGTGCAACCGATCAAGCAGGTTCATTCGACACAACATTGATCAGATCTGATGGGTTCATTAGAGAAGTCATCGAACTATGCTTCACCGATATGAGAAAGGTTCCTAGTAGCTTGGCAAAATTGGTCGCTGATCTTGTTGCCGAGGAAGAGGGAAAAGAGAGTAAATTCGATGAAAAGGAAACGGTAGTGAAGAGGCTGTGTATGAGGATGGAATCGTGGAAGGAGGTAGACTCTAGCACAATAGATATGATGGTAGAAAATGATTTCAGGATGGAACTCGATGCATGGAAGATGAATCAGGAAGCCGTAGGAGAGAAGGTGGTAGAGATTGAACTTGCAATTTTCAGCTTATTGGTGGAGGAACTGTTGCAGGAGCTAGCTTGACGAAGCCAGTATTTTATGCCTAAAACATCTATTTTTCTGGACACCCACTTCTCTGAACTTCGAAATATCGTACCTACAGCACAGCGCACTTAGTGCCAACAGAATTAGAATGATTTATGCTTGCATATCGGCAATATAGCAGCTAGGATAAACTGTAGCACTTTCATTTTGTTACTTCAGTTCCACACTTTGGAGCTGTCTAGGTTCTGGATCTAATGAATTCAATGGCCGGTGAATGAAGGATCATATGTAATTGCAGCATTTTCACAGTAGGAGGAGTTATGTAACTTAGAAGAGATATCACATGTACCATATCCTGATCCTGATCAACTTCTCCAATTCAGTTTTGAACTAATTCCTAGTCTCCAGCAGTTTCTGTTTTTGCTGAATGTTTTGCTTCAGGATGCAAAGATTTATCAAACCGAGCATGTCTTTAGTTCCCCAGGATTGATCAGATTCAACTGTTTTGCTTGTGCTATTTTCATCACTAGAAAATTTGTCTTAAGCAATATTTAGCGAGATCCTCATCGCAAGCTTTACCTTCACAGAGTCTTGCCACGAAGCAAATGAAAGAATCAAGCAAGTTATACTAACACTGATCCACGATCTTGTGATGGATTGTCTATAGGCATTTAAACAAATGCTCCATTTTCAAAATTTAAATTTGACACTCAATAATAACTTATTGCATCATTCGATGTGTCACATCCGCAAACCGATTTTAGTATCTCTAGAATTTTTATAAGAGAGAAATGCGGGGCATCCCAAATAAAGTAATGTATTGATTTGAGAAAGTAAGCCCTCTCACTTCTCAAATTACTTGGAGTTGGGTTTTAATGACCTTTTTTCCTTAATTCACTTTACGCTTTGTAGGCACTAGGCGAGCACCATTTGGATATCAAGGGCAGTATCCCTTCCCTGTCCATGATTGGGCAAAAGAGATATTGATGGCGACTTCTAAAAGAAAAAAGAATGCATTCAGAACATAATCCAAGACCTGCTCACTCAAGGCACAAGTTGAAGACTTTTTCTTTCGTTTGGTGATGCGTCATTGATGCATACTCGGCATCTGCTTAATTTGTTGAGATTCGCCACATGTTTTTTTTTTTTTTTGCTCTCCAGAAACATCTTACATGTTTTCTAAGACTAAATTTGAGTAAAGGAATGTTCCTTTGGCTTTTCCACCGAAATAAAAATATTATCCAAATTTGAAGAAGTTATGAAAAAAGATGCAAATCGGCATATTATATATGTAGTTTATGAAAGCTTTAGGTGCTTTGGATTTAAATAAAGTCAAATTGTGCGTACATTTCAAAATTTAGATCGCAATAAATCAAAAGTAAAAATCAATCCAAACAGACAACAAATAAAATTGTTAGCAACCCGTCCCTTTCTTATGATTTCTTTATGAAGAATTGTGATTTAGATGACAGAGACATTGCCATTTTCATGAGTGAGTCTATGGTCCCCCGGAGGTACCGTGCTTATATAATCTTTTAGCATTGAATTAAAATGAAACAAATCTTAGCCGTTCCACAGTATAAATGCACGATTTTTCCTAAGGACCATAGAATCACCTGATTTTCTGTTTGCAAGCTAATGACGGTTGGCCTTGACCGAACCACCAATCTAATTCTACATTATTGTCGCTCTTGTTCTTTCTCTGAGGGTTTTCTTTACGGTTGAGCTAAAGTTCCAATGGCTTTATCATCTTTTTATTGGTCACATGGTCCTATCCAATAGTTTCTATCTGTATACATCTTTGAACTTACTCTTTTGGTGCATCTTTCGCGGTCGTAATGGGTCCAATCTAGATAGCTCCTTGTATTGTAAGTTACTTGGACATCAATCCTTTCGCTAGAACCATTGAGGCCTATCAATCTATGCACTAAGAAAAGCAAGTTTGACAGTAAAATCTCAGCATCGGAAAGGACTTCATGTACTCATGTTCATTATTAGAAGATAAAAGGATGTTACAACAAATAAAAACTTAAATTGATAGATGAGAGGAGATTAAATGGCTTATTGAATCCTCATAAACAAGCGAGGAGGAATACATTAACATCAAGTGCATGTACTAAGTGGACTGAAAACGGCATGTGAAATTAAAGAATAGGGAGCTAGGTGGATTTGAGATATCGAATGTTCAAGAAAGGATATCGAATGTTCAAGAGATTTGATCATGAGCTTTGTAGCCCGCATGCCTTGAAGATCAAGGGACTATGTACGCTTGGAGGAGGGCCTTACATAGATATGTCTGGTTAGTCCTACATGAATCAAGCTTGGCTCAACATAAAAATCTGGTGGGGTGATTTGGGTTGCAAAGTTAGGACCAACTATTGACCTAGCTCGTCAATTTGAGTAGGTCTAGTACTCATAATGGAGAAATTATAAAAACATCATAAATCTATTACACTTATGCCAATTTAGTTTTAAACATTTTAATTTGGCCAATTTAGTCCTAATCATTTCAATTATGCAAATTTAATCCTAAGCTTTTTGATGGTTTATCAATTTAGTATTATATCTTTCGACAATTTATCAATTTAGTCTTATACCTTTTGATAATTAGCCAATTTAATTCTTCCACCCAATTCTTGTTGGAAATTAATGACGTGGTAGTCTAGTCAGTGCTACTTATTATAAGTGGTACGGTCGGTACTGATATAAATAATTTATTAATTTTTTTTTTCTGAATTTTTTCTTCTCTTTATTTTTTCAACTCTAGGCCGGCAAAGGTTGGCCAGTGACCTTGCTAGATTAGGGTTTTGGAAAAAAGAAAAAAAAAAGAAAGAAAGAATAAAATAAAAGAAAGGAAAAAGAAGAAAAAGAAGAAAAAGAGAAAAAATAATTAAAATTATACAAATTATCCACATCGGCGTTGATTATACCACATGGGACAAACCGTTGCTGACTAGAACTAAATGAGAGAATCGTTACTAGGTTTAGAACTAAATTAGCACAATTGAAGATTTAAGACTAATTTGACAAATTATTAAAATGTTAATGACTAAATATACCAAATTAAAAAGTTTAAGATTGAATTGTCACAATTGAAATAGATTTTGGACATTCTAGGTAGTTTCCCCCACTTAACGTGTGCTAGGACATTGTGCCATGATAAGATCAATATGTTCATCAAGTTATAACACTTGATTGTTTAGTCACCGTTGTTGTTGTCAAGATTAACATCAATGCCGACATGGCGTCACCGGCAATTTTCCATGGTGGTTAGAGAGGTTCATGAGTCAAGCTAATCATAATTTACTCAAGCCTTAATATACTTATAGTTAATCAAGCAGTTGAATTTTTAATTTATAGATATATGAGGAGCATGTGTACTTTACCATATTTTTAATCTTATGTCCCTGCTTCAAAACTCAAGATTGACTTCGAGCTCATAGCCAACCACAACTTTTTTCTTTTTTGTCGAATAGCCAACCGAATATAAAGACTGAAACAAGAAGCGAGTTGTTTTTTTGTTTGTTTGTTTTTTTTTTTTTTGGGTTGATAAACAAGAACCGAGTTGAAGCGAACATGAGGTTATAATACACTCGATTGAGTTGAGCATTAATCGTTGAATTTTCAAACCCAATCGAGCTGAGTAGAGTTGATTTGCTCTACTCGACTAAGTTATGTCTCTTTTAGCTCGAGTTGATCTCTTAGCTTGTTGATTCCACAAATATACAATAGACAAATATACATTAGGAGCTAAATGTGCTTGAATATATATAACATTCGGGCATTATAATGATGAACATTCTTAAAAATTACACTTCTTTTTATTTGCTTTTGGGTCAGGAGGTATACTATCATTTGGTATTTTAGGTCAAGTTTAAGTTCCTAATTCACTCAGAGGCAGGTTGTTCATAGCATAAGGAAGACTCGCATGAAATTACTTCTATTAGAGGATATCTAAATATCTCTAACAACTTCCTCGTGACCCAATGCTAACATGCCGTGTCCACACGCTTGTGAGGCATAAGATCTTGGTTTCTTTAGTAACTTAGTTAGCTCTTTTGTTAGGGAAATCTCTTATGATGTTTTGAAGATAACAAAATAAATCAAAGGCTACTAACGTGTTTAATAGAGACCATGCATATGATAAAATGTGTAAATGATATTGTCAAAGTCTGAAGACTGCTAGACTTTAGTGTCAAAGTCTGTTCTACATCAGAAGTCTGCCAACTCTTAAAATTTTTAGATTGAATGTGAATGAAGAATCAGAAGATAGACTCTATGCTGAAGTTGAACCAGAAGATAGACTCTATGTTGAAACTGAACTTATTCACACTGTGTTCAGACCTTAAAGCTAAATTTGTTCAAAATCATAATATGTTTAGACTTAGATTATAAAGTCTATTGCACTTAGACTTAGATTTAGATTGTAAAATCTATTGCACTCAGACCTTACATCCAGATTCGATATAACGTAACTCAAGCCCAATCATATAATGGCTAGTGATCTGGTTTGGATTCCACATCAAGATTAATTTGATTGACTTAATCTAATTGATTGACAATTGGATCTTGAAGACAAGAACTTTCTATACGAAGAAGCTTTACTTATGGAAACCAAGATTCTGTTTGTATGAGCGATCGGAATCAATTTGAGATTCTACTTTTGTCACTCAACGGCTACCAAATCTTCTTGATACAGATCTATCAAATTGGTAGATTGGAAGACGATCCTTAAGATATTGTCCAACGGTTAGTTTGGAAGTGGAGGAGTATTTAAGGAGATGAAGGACTGATGAGCAAGTAAGAGACGTAGTGTAGAATTTATAATTTCAAAGTCTAAGCGATCTTTGTTCATACACTTGTCTCTTGTGAGCTTAAAACGTTTGTGATCGTGAGATAGTGTGATCTACTACTAAGTGTTTGCACTCAAAGTTGTAATCTCTTATTGATTGCATAGTGGAATCCAGCCAAGAAGGCTGTTAGCGTGGAGAGTGGACGTAGGCTTGGATTAAGTCGAACCACTATAAACCTTGTGTTCTTATTCTTTTCCGTGAATCTCTTTATTTTTTTTGTAATTCTATTTAATTGCTAAAGTCTGATTTCACTCAAAGTTTGCTACTCTTTAGACTCAGTTTCAAAAGTCTATTGTTATTCAAACTTAGGTTAAAAGTAAAGGTTTTCACTGTATTTTACAGAATCTGTTTTTACACATATTCACCCCCTATAGGTATTTATACTAGCACTTTTAATTGGTATCAGAGCCAAGTGCTTGGTTTATAAAAGTGTTTTTACTTTTTAGCTAAAGATCTTTTATAACTAGTATCTTGGCACCAAAACTTATGGAAGGGCAAAGCAACAGCATGCCACCATATTTTGATGGAAATGAATACAACATGTGAAATAACAAAATGAAAACATTTCTAAGATCCAAAGATCCCTTGTAATGGGATGTTGTGGAAAGAGGAATCAACCCCACTGTTGTGTTTACATCGAACAAGAATGACAAAGACAAAGAAACCAAACTCTCCGCTCCTATGTCTCGGACGGAGATGTCCAAAAGAGAAGCGCTTGATGCAAAAGCCATTTATTCTTTATATTGCGCTTTGTCTCCTGCTGAATATAATAGAATCTTTTTATGTGAAACAACAAAAGAAGTTTGGGATATACTTCATGTTACATATGGAGGGACTAATCGTGTAGAAAAGACAAAAGTAAACTTTTTGCTCGGGAAATATGAATCCCTTCAAGATGAAGCAAGGAGAGTCAATTGAAGATATGTTTAGCTGTTTTACAAAAATTATAAATGGTTTAGCATATCAAGGTCAGCAACTTTCTGCCCCAATGAAGGTCAACAAAATTTTACGAGATTTCTTAAAAGATTGGAACCATATCAAGACCTCAATCCGGGAGACTCA
Organism: Eucalyptus camaldulensis; assembly: GCA_019915185.1. Classification (NCBI taxonomy): domain Eukaryota; kingdom Viridiplantae; phylum Streptophyta; class Magnoliopsida; order Myrtales; family Myrtaceae; genus Eucalyptus; species Eucalyptus camaldulensis. Next base: position 22,797,036 of record JAHSVA010000005.1, read on the forward strand.
GAGGATTATGCCACTCTCCGTTGATGAATTGATCAGCACTCTTCAATCCTATGAAGTGGAACAACTCAATGATGAAGATCCCGAAGGTAAGAAGTCCATCGCTTTAGTATCTAATGCTGTTTTTGATGAAACAGACTCAGAAAATGACATGGACGACGAAGAACTTGCTTTTATGATCAAGAAATTCAAAAAGCTAAGTACAAAAGGAAGGAGATTCAATGGAAGCAGACAATACAATCAGAATGGGCATAAAAGAACAATGAAAGAAGATGATGAGCAAGGAAATATATGCTTGATGGCACATTCAGAATCAGAGTCTAACTCAGACACAGACTTAGAATCAAAGTCTGACTCAGACTCAAACTCAGAATCCGATGAGGAAATCGAGGTAAGCCATTCAAAAATTCTTGCTAAAGTTCTTAAGTATATAAATGAGTTGTGCTTAAATCTCAAATCTTTTCTTAAAAGGATATTCGAACTTAAAAATGAGAATTCTCGGCTTAGGCAACAGGATCTTTCTCAAAATGAAAAATTTTAAATTTTGCAAAAAGCTTTTATACAAACAAAAGAAAGTCGAGATTTACTTGTCAAAGAAAATGATTCTTTAAAGAAAGAATTTTCAAATATTTCGACAAGATTTTCAAATGAATAAAAAACATTAGAGCATATCCTTTCCATACAAGTTCCTTACTATAATAAGTCAGGACTTGGTTTCAATAAGGAAAGTAATTCTCTAATTGATTTTCCTAAAGTCAAGGGGAGACTTAAACAAAGACCTCTTAGACTTGTGTACAAGAAGCATTTTCAAAAGATCGTTACAAAATCTATTGGTCGAAATGCCTTCAAATGTTCAAATTGTAGAGATTCAAAACACTTTGAGAAAGAATGTCCTAAAGTTTGGAGACCTATTAAGAAAGATTGGATAAAACAAGCATACTCTACTAACTTTCATGGATCCAAGAAGAAATGGGTACCAAAGAAAAGATGAGTTATTTTTGCAGGAAATAAAGGAAGAGAAGAAGGAGAGTTTGGTAAGGAATGTACATTTTTTATTTTTTTTATTCTCAATTTGGTTTGAGGACACAATTTAAAATTTCTCATTATACTTGATATTCGATATATCCTTGGTTGATTCGGATTTTATAATGATCATATTCCTTGATTTGTTTTATTGAAGGAAGAATCGTGTAATTTGTTTTTGTGATTCGTAAAGTTGAGATTTGATTTGATACGTGTGATTATTTTTTGATATTTTGCTTAGAGACAATTGAATTTATTTGGTTTGATTTTATGCTCTCAAATTGTCATATTTTGCAAAGTAAAAATCTGTTTTAAGTAATATTAATTTATTATGTAAGATATTCTTAGATACTCAAGGATTTTATTTTCTCTATTTTTATCGTGCTATGACTAAGTGAGAATTTATTTTTCAAAATATCATTGTGCATAATATTCTTTCTTTGAATACTTTGTTATGAGGAATTAAGAAAGAATATTTGTTTATCTATGGAGATTTCATATTTTACTCTAACGAAATGGAATGATCCAAATTGATGGATACCAAAAAGGAAATGAGTTGATTGTAGGAAATTCTATAAGGGAAGAATGATTGCGAGTTTACGTTAGTGCAATCAGAAAAGTATCTCCTGCGAAGTTTGGAAGTGATATTTTTTTTAATCAATGGTATATTTCAAACATATACCATGGGTAAGAGAATATTTTTTTTTATCATCCCACCCTATAAATTTCTACGTGCTTATCATAATTTTGGATGATTGTTTATTATATTGTAAATATCTTTTGTTATAAATATAAGGCATTGCAATTTTGGCACGTGAGAAATATCTTTTTTTTTTTTTGCAAAATGCACCAATAATATATTTTTGAGTTTTACGCTCAATGAAATCCCTTTGATCTCGAAAGATATTATTGCATATTTATGGATATTCTTGCTAATTCTTAGAATATATCTTATATTTAGCAAGTTTGATCCGCAAATCAAAGGAATATATTACGTGATCTTTTTGCAAAGATTATTATCTGTTATAGAAGAATTTGCAGGTGGTAAAAGAATCTTCCATATGGATTTTGAAAAGCTCGATTTGAAAATCATGAAGATTCTATACTATCTTTTGGAGGTTCAAAAATTCCCTTCCTTGTGCAATTTTTTTGCAAATTGTTGAGGAAATCCCTTATGTGTCATACGAAAGGTTGAGTAGCTCTGAATTTAAATCTTATATATGTTACTCAATTTATTTATTTGAAGAAACGGCATTATATATCATGTGGATATTATTTGTGCAAAAAGTTTGTTAAGTTGATGCAGATTGAATTCGAGACGAGTTTGATTGAAGAAAATAAATTTTTGCCTCGAATTTCAAAATACAAATGATCATTGCGGATGTTGTTGCTATAAAGGAAATACTGGAAAAATATTCAGCTCAACGTGCACAAGCCACAATTAGTGCTATTCGCAAATATCGTCACGATGACAGGGGGAGAAAGCGAATCCAAGAGAAAGGAAATATTAGTGATTATCTCAAAAAAGACAAAAAATTGAGGGGGAGTGTTGATCATTTATGGAAAAATCTTTTTGGATTGATCCTGATCTTGTTATAGAATGAAGGAAAAGGTAAATGCATCAGAATTTAAGTTTTGCAAAATTCGGTTAATGCATCTTTTATTACCTTTTGTCATTAACAAATATCTTATTGATCTTATCATTTTATTATGACAAAAAGGATAAGTGAATTTTATAACGCATCCGTGATTTTTATTGGATATTTGCTGATATATATATCATCGAAGTGAGCTATATTGCATATCTTTAATATTCTATTTACTTTATAAAAACTGATTTTTTTTAAAAACTGTGTTTAATGCAAGATATACTTGTTATCATTTTATATTCTTTACGTGATATTTTTTATTGCTTTTTGATTATGACAAAAATGGGGAGAAGATATGAATATGCATATGTGTTGATTGGTTGATATTATTTATTGCATAATATTGAGCTGCGATTATTTTTCTATATATTGTTATGATCAATCTATTTGCTATATTTTGATATCCTTTGATTTAAATTAATATTTTTAAAAGCGTGTTTATAAATCTAGATATTCAGAGATTGTTTTGTCATCATAAAAAATAGGGAGATTGTTAAAGAAATCCCTTATGATGTTTTGAAAATAACAAAATAAATCAAATGCTACTAATGTGTTTAATGATTAAGTAATAGACCATGCAGATGATAGAATATGTACATGATATTGTCAAAGTCTGAAGACTGCTAGACTTTAGTGTCAAAGTCTATTCTACATCAGAAGTCTGTCAACTCTGACAAATTTCAAACTGAACGTGAATGAAGAACCAGAAGGCAGACTCTATGTTGAAGCTATACCAGAAGACAGATTCTATGTTGAAGCTGAACTTATTCAGACTGTGTTCAGACCTTAAAGCTAAATTTCTTCAAAATCATAATATGTTTAGACTCAGATTATAAAGTCTATTGCACTTAGACTTAGATTATAAAATCTATTACACTTAAACCTTACATCCAGATTCGATAGAACGTAACTCAAGCCCAATCATATAACGGCTAGTGATCTGGTTTGGATTCCACATCAAGATTAATTTGATTGACTCAATCTAATTGATTGACAATTGGATCTTGTAGACAAGAACTTTCTATACTAAGAAGCTTTACTTATGGAAACCAAGATTCTGTTTGTATGAGCGATCAGAATCAATTTGAGATTTTACTTTTGTCACTCAACGGCTACCAAATCTTCTTGATACAGATCTATCAAATTGGTAGATTGGAAGACGATCCTCAAGATATTGTCCAACGGCTAGTTTGGAAGTGGAGGACTATTTAAGGAGATGAAGACTGATGAGTAAGTAAGAGACGGAGCGTAGAATTTATAATTCCAAAGTCTGAGCGATCTTTGTTCATACACTTGTCTCTTGTGAGCTTAAACGTTTGTGATCGTGAGAGAAATACCAAAGAGTGACTTATTCCAAAGTCTGAGCGATCTTTGTTCATACACTTGTCTCTTGTGAGCTTAAACGTTTGTGATCGTGAGAGAAATACCAAAGAGTGACTTAGTGGGATAGTGTGATCTACTACTAAGTGTTTGCACTCAAAGTTGTAATCTCTTATTGATTGCATAGTAGAATCCAGCCAAGAAGGCTGTTAGCGTGAGAGAGTGGAAGTAGGCTTGGATTAAGCCGAACTACTATAAACATTGTATTCTTATTCTTTTCCCTGAACTTCTTTATTTTGTTCGTAATTCTATTTAACTACTAAAGTCTGATGTCACTCAAAGTTTGCTGCTCTTCAGACTTAGTTTTAAAAGTTTGTTGTTATTCAAACTCAGGCTAAAAGTAAAGGTTTTCATTGTATTTTGCAGAATCTGTTTTTACACCTATTCACCCCCTTTAAGTGTTCATACTAACACTTTCACTTTTGACATGGAATATGGGTATCTAGAGAGAATTTATTTGAGGAGAACTATGCACACGATCTGCACACCCAAGCGAAAGAAGTCCTCCTGGATTTTATTTGAGGAGAATCCTCCGGTGCTGAAATCAAGAAAAATGGAAGAACGAGAAAAACGTGATTTAAGAGAGGAGAGGCAGAAAAAGGCCCAAAAGAAAAAAAAGAAAAAAAAAAAGTGGAGAGTACTCAGCTGGTGTTTGCCCTACCATTTTCTATTTCTCTAAGTACATGCCCAAACATCATTGAGAAACGAGTCGAAAACTGACCTAGGCCTAAATGCAATGGGCCGAGTCTGATAGTTGGTGATGCGTGATGGGGTGAGTGATTCAAGAACGGAAATTTTTAGAAGGGGATTTTTGTGGTTAAGTGTATGAAGTAGTGTATATGATAAACACACAAAAGGAATAAGAAAACATAATAAAAAAAAGCAATCTCCTTCCAAGGTATAAAGGCAGCACCACCAATTGAGGATGAGGATCGAGATCTACGAAGTTCACCACCAAGGCCTAAAGCTTCCACCAGCCAAGGATAAAAGACTTCAGGATAGGAGAAGCTCACCACCAAGGCCTAAAGATTCTACCAGCCAAGGATAAAGGGCTTCTTGTCTCACCACGAAGGAGTGATCTATGCTCCAAGGATAAATAAACCGAAAGGAGTTATTCACTCTCTCCAAAGGAGTTCACTCGAGCAGAGGAAATCTCACCATTCTCATTCATGAAATTCGTATCTCCTACATTGGATAGTTTCCCCTACTTATAAGAGGATTTTAGCCTTAGGAAATATTAAAAACAAACTTTAATGACCTAGCAACTGAAACGTTCGACTCTTGAGCTACATAAAAATAAAAATAGCTAGGAACTTAATAAAAAGCCTTTACTATCACGGGAACTAAATGCCCTGAATTGAAACGTTCGACTCTTGAGCTATAAAAATAAAAACTCTTTATCACGAAACTAAATGCCCTTTAATCTTTGGCCTTCCACATTCTCGAACCGTTAGCTTTCCATGTTCTTGAACCTTTGGCTTTCCATATTCTTGAATTGCTTTCATGAACCTCTAGCCTTCCCAAAATTCGAGCTCCTCCCTTGACCAGAAAATAATCCTTCTGAAACTTCATCAATTGGTCATACAAGAAATCTAAAATGGCCTCTCATTGATACCTATCGATATACCACAAAGTACCGATAAATAATTAACATTATTCATTCAAAATGATTCATCGAAGCACATAATGCCCAACTTCTTTATTGGCTTGGATAAGCATCAATGGTTCTGAGTTGGTTGATGGAGCTACATTGGATGCACCCGCATCATCCTCCCGAGGTTGTTTGAGATTTGTCCTCAAATCCATAAGGTTTTCATCCTCTAAGTAAGGAGAAAGGTCTCCCATGTTGAATGTTGCTAAAACTCCAAACTCTCCCGGAAGGTCAATCTTGTAAGCATTGTCGCCAATTCGCTGAATAACTTTAAAGGGACCGTCAGCTCTAGGCATGAGCTTGTTCTTTCGACAAAATAGAAATCTCTCATTCCTCAAGTGAAGCCATACAAGATTGCCCGGTTGAAATTGAGTCTTCTTGCGATGTTGATTAGCTTTCTTCTTGTAAGATTCATTGGCCTTTTCAATGTTGGATCGAATTTGCTCATGGAGCTTCTTCATTGATTCAGCTCTTTTCTTGCCATCAAAGCTCACTCCGTTTGGCCATCCGTTTGGGGATGACAAGCAGTGCTGAATAAGAGCCTTGTACCAAGCATTCTCCATAGAGTCCTCCAGAAGTGGCTTAAGAACTTGGAATCACGATCTGACACAATGGTCTTTGGTACTCCATGAATGCGAATATTCTCTTTGAAATATAATTCAGCAATATGAGATGCATCATTGGTCTTGTGACATGGCACAGAATGAGCCATTTTAGAGAACTGATCGACGACCACCATGATAGCATCTTTTCCTATTTGAGTTCTTGGTAGAGCCACAATGAAATCCATGCTAACATCCTCCCAGGGCTGCAATGGTACTGGAAGTGGAGTATACAAACCTCGATGGAAATGGCTTTTTGATCTTTGACAAGTTGCACACCTTGAGATGATAGCATGCACATCTCCACTCATCTTTGGCCAATAGAAATGCTCTTGAAGAACCTCAAGAGTTTTGTTAATACCAAAATGACTGGCCAATCCTCCACCATGCGCTTCTCGAATTAGCAATTCGCGAAAAGAAATCTTCGGCACACATAATTGATTTTCTTGAAAAAGAAACCTGATGCGGGACCATCCAACATAGCTCAATCCACCAACTCGGAACCATCGATGTTTATCCAAGCCAAGAGAGAAATGGGGCATTATGTGCTTCGATGGATCATTTTATATGAATAATGTCAATTACTTATCGGTACTTTGTGGTATATCGATAACTATCAATGGGAGACCATTCTAAATGTCTTGAATGACCAGTTGATGAACTTTAAGAAGGATTATTTTCTGGTCAAGGGAGGAGCTCGAAGTTGAAGGTTGAAGAATGCGGAAGGCCGAAGATTAAAGGCATTTAATTCCCGTGTTAATACAGGCTTTTATTATGTTATTATGTGTCTTTATTGTTATGCAGTGCAAGAGTCGAAGGTTTCGGTTTCTAGGCTATTAAGTTCTGTTTTTAATATGTATTAAGGTTTCGGTTTCTAGGCTATTAAGTTCTATTTTTAATATGTATTAAGGTTTCGTTTTCTAGGCTATTAAGGTCAGTTTTTAATATGTATTAAGGCTAAAACCCTCCTATAAAGAGGGGAAAACTATCCAATGTAAGAGATACGAATTTTATGAATGAGAATTGTGAGATTTCCTCAACTTGAGTGAACTCTTTGGAGAGCGGATAACTCCTTTCGGTTTCTTTATCCTTTGAGCGTAGATCACTCCTTGGTGGTGAACCAAGAAGCCCTTTATCCTTGGCTGGTGGAATCTTTAGGCCTTGGTGGTGAGCTTCTCCTATCCCGAAGTCCTTTATCCTTGGCTGGTGGAAGCTTTAGGCCTTGGTGGTGAACTTCGTAGATCTCGGTCCTCATCCTTGGTTGGTGGCGCTGCCTTTATACCTTGGAAGGAGATTGTTTTTATCTGTTCTTATTCCTTTCCATTTCTTCCCCGTATACACTACTCCATACACTTAACCACAAGAATCCCTTTTAAAGAACAAAGAACCTCGTTCATAAGTCTCATGAAGGTACTCAGAGCATTAGATAATCCAAATGGTATAACCAACCACTCATAAAGGCCTCCCTTGGTCTTGAAAGCCGTCTTCCATTCATCTCCTTCTCGCATTCTGATTTGATGATAACCACTCCGCAAATCTATCTTTGAAAACACATAAGAACCATATAATTTGTCAAGCATATCATCAAGTCTAGGTATAGGGTACCTATACTTAATAGTGATGTTATTGATGGCCCAACTATCAACACACATTCGATATGTACCATCCTTCTTAGGTACAAGTAGAGTCGGAACAGAACAGGGACTCATGCTTTCTCGAACGTATCCTTTGACGATAAGTTCATCGACTTGTCTTTGCAACTCCTTTGTCTCATCTGGATTGCATCAATAAGCTAGCTTGTTTGGTAATGGGGCACCGGGGGTTAAATCAATTTGATGCTCAATACCTCTATGGGAGGTAATCCAGGTGGCAAATCCTCCGGAAACACATCTGCAAATTCTTTCAACAAGCGAAGCATTTTTGGATGTATGGGTCGCTCTATCTCACTCTTTTTCTGGACCACAAGCAAAGCAAAAACATTCTTTTGTTTGCTAATGGCTCTCTCAACCCGTGTCTCACTCAAGAATAGATTTTCCTTACAAGTGTTTCCCTCCCCAGGTTGATTATTATGTATCGAATAAGGACTCAATGGTAAAAGAGTAATGCATTTTTGTTCCTTATGAAAAGAGTATGTGTTTTTCCGACGATCATGCATAGCATTTATATCAAATTGTCACGGTCTACCCAATAACAAGTGGCATGCCTCCATAGGAATCACATCACATACAACCTCATCTGGATAGTTCTGCCCAATCGAAAATGCTATAAGAACGCATTTGGTTACCTTGAGTTCATTCCCTTGATTGAGCCATTGGAGCTTGTATGCTTGAGGATGTTTCGTTGTTGGAAGCTTCAACTTGTCGACAAGAGTTGTCGAAGCAACATTCGTGCAGCTCCCACCATCGATGATCACCGAACACACCTTTCGGTTAATAATGTAACGCGTGTGAAATATATTCTCCCTTTGCTCTTTTTTAGGAGAAACTTCAACATGTAAGGCTCTTTGGATGATCAACAGCTGACCATCATCGGCTTTCTCCACAATTTCTTCTTCCCGATCAGATTCGAAAATATTTTGGTCTTCATTGTCACCCTCTTGAAGTGCCGAATTAATCTCCTCAATTTCTTGAAGAGTCATAACTCTCCGATTTGGACAATTTGCTTGTAAATGCCCAAAACCATGGCACTTAAAGCATTTCCTCGCATCAGCTTCAAACTTCTTTTGGACTTCTTTGGAAGGCTCTGCATTCTTTCCCTTGCCTTTGTCTTTTGTCGATGTACTCTCGCCCTTGCTTGAGGAAGCACCCTTAAAATAGGGTGTCGCCTTTGTTGAGGTTCTGGAGGAAAACCTCTTGCTCTTCAATTGTTTTTCGACTTTTATCGCTAACTTGCATACGTCCTCAAAGGACCAATACAGTTGAAGTTCAACCATATCAGCAATTTCTTGATTCATGTCGCCAAGGAAACGAGCGATGGTTTGCTTGGGAACTTCTGGAACTTCGCTCCTCATTTTGAGTTGTTCAAACTCACGAATGTATTCTTCAACGCTCATCCCATGTTGTCTTAGGGAGTTCAGTTTGAGGAAGAGATCTTGCTTATAGTTGTCGGGCAAGAACCTCTTCTTCATCAACTTCTTGAGTTTTTCTCAATACTTGATTTGGCCTTTTCCTTCTCTTGCTTGTTGATGCTTTAGATTCTCCCACCATAGAGAAGCATATTTGGTCAGCTTTAGGACAACAACCTTACATTTCTTCTCATCCGAATAGGATTTTAAATCAAAAATTCGTTCGGTTTTGTGTAGCCAATCCACAAAGTCGTCGGGATTAAGATTACCGTCAAACTCAAGGACCTCCACTTTAATGTCTCTTTCATCCTCCTTATGCCTCCCTCTCCGTCTTCGTCTTTGAATTGGAGATTCAGAATCACTAGAGTGCAGAATCGTTCGGTTGTCTCCAGTGGACTCGGAATTGTCATCAGAATTTTGACGAGATTCAGAATCGTCACGCTGGTTTCGTTCATTGGGACGCCTTGCTAGTTGTCCTTGTCTCGCCGGATTCTCTAGAAGATTGAGGACTCGCTCCATTTGTTGTTGAAGATTTTGGATTGCACGATCTCTCCTTTCGTAGTGCGCTTGCTCCAGAGTCAAGCCTCTAGGAACTTGTTCATCCATAAGGAATTTGTAACAAAAGAAAGAAAGGAATCACTCAAATGAGTTGAACCTTGAGCTCTGATACCAATATTTTGGTGCGTGATGGGGTGAGTGATTCAAGAACGGAAATTTTTAGAAGGGGATTTTTGTGGTTAAGTGTATGGAGTAGTGTATATGATAAATACACAAAAAGGAATAAGAAAAGATAAAAGCAATCTCTTTCTAAGGTATAAAGGTAGTGCCACCAACCGAGGATGAGGATCGAGATCTACGAAGTTCACCACCAAGGCCTAAAGCTTCCACTAGCCAATGATAAAGGACTTCGGGATAGGAGAAGTTCACCACCAAGGTCTAAAGATTCCACCAGCCAAGGATAAAGGGCTTCTTGGCTCACCACCAATGAGTGATCTACACTCCAAGGATAAAGAAACCGAAAGGAGTTATCCACTCTCCAAAGGAGTTCACTCGAGCAGAGGAAATCTCACCATTCTCATTCATGAAATCCGTATCTCCTACATTGGATAGTTTCCCCTACTTATAAGAGGATTCTAGCCTTAGGAAATATTAAAAACAAACTTTAATGACCTAGGAACTGAAACGTTCGACTCTTGAGCTACATAAAAATAAAAACAGCTAGGAACTTAATAAAAAGCCTTTACTATCACGGGAACTAAATGCCTTGAACTGAAACGTTCAATTCTTGAGCTATAAAAATAAAAACTCTTTATCACGGAACTAAATGCCCTTTAATCTTTGGCCTTCTACATTCTCGAACCGTTAGCTCTCCGTGTTCTTGAACTTTTGGCTTTCTATATTCTTAAACCGCTTTCGTGAACCTCTAGCCTTCCCAAAATTCGAGCTCCTCCCTTGACCAGAAAATAATCCTTATGAAACTTCATCAATTGGTCATACAAGACATCTAAAATGGCCCCCCATTGATACCTATCGATATACCACAAAGTACCGATAAGTAATTAACATTATTCATTCAAAATGATCCATCGAAGTACATAATGCCCAACTTCTTTATTGGCTTGGATAAGCATCGATGGTTCTGAGTTGATCGATGGAGTTACATTCGATGCACCCGCATTAGCTGGTCAAACTCCTGGCAAACCCAGATCAACAATGAGGAGTGTTCTCAATGAATCAACGACAAGCTAGAAGGAAAGAGAGCTTAAGGCCGCAAGACTTCTACCAACTCCCAATTTCTTACAGGATCTTAATGTTAACTGCTCTGCTCACACAACCAGAGAAGGAATATTGGTGAAATATCACTACGGACTTTGTTTTGACCTCGGAAAAGATTTTTTTTACTTTTCCTCCAAAGGCTTATCGCTTGAGATATATTTACTGGGCAGTCCATCGTCGACCATAAGGGAGCGAGACCAGGGCGGGTCGGAGAATGATGGCCGGTGTTGCAAAATGGCGTCAAGTACTAGATTTCAGTTGTGACATGTTGCTGGCCCAGCTGAACAAATGTTGCTTCTATGTGGCTCGATTTGCCATTACATTCCCGGTTTGCCCTTAAAGGCCAATAAGGCTGTGGTTGGCCAAGGATTTATTTGATCTGTGCCAATTCTTTGAAGAAGGGGAACACAAATGTGTACCTAAGCATGTGAGAGAGATGTCCATTTCAAAGCTGGCCAAGCGAAATGTGATGGAAGTTATGAGTTGGAGAGTGGAAGAATTGCCTACAAGTATTTTCAATGAAAAATATTTTCAACATTGACAACAATCTATATTTAAATATTTTTGTAGACAATGAAAATATTTTTTGTTTATTTACTTTTGTAGGCAATACAAATGATCAGTTTTAGAAAAAAATTTCAAATCACGTATTTTTCGTGAAACAAATAGAGCTAAACTTTATTGCATGACTTAACAAATTTAAGCATTAGCTATAAATATAAATCATATGTATAAAATGTTAACGTCAAATTGATGTTTAATATTTAAACCAGTGTTGCATGCTTGTGAATGATCATATTATGCAACATAATATCTTTTGCCACTCAAAAAGTGTGAGAGGTTGCAAATCAAAACCTAAGTCTTCATAACATTATATATAAAAGGGCTAGTATAAACACCTAGAGGGAGAGTGAACAGGTGTGAAGACAATTTTTCGCAAAGTTAATAGAAATAATTGCCTATAGAAAAACACTGATGAATTCAGATTTTAGCGATTAAATAAATCTTCAAACAAAATAAAGGAGTTTATGCTTAAATAGTTCATTAGAGCTATGAATCAAATAAAGGAGTTGAAGGAAGAGCATAATAGCACTAGATTTATAGTAGTTCAGCTTAGATCAAGCCCACGTTCACTCTCCTGAGCTAACAGCCTATTGGCTGGATTCCACTAAGAATCAAAAGAGATTTTACAGTCTTGCGATCTCGACTTCACAATGGAGAGTCTACTGATCTCTCATAAAGTCTCACTATGAGTATCTCTATTTTGTATACAATTTGAGCTCAGTGAATGAAATAGCAAGGAATTAGGAAGCTTCAAACTATGAAATTTTTCTTTCACGTATTATATCGAACAACTAGAGAGTCCACCTTAAATATTCTTTCATACCTTCACGAGTGTTAGCACTTTCCAAAGGAATTCTTCCAATCTATGCGTTGGACAGAATCAATCAAGGAGATCTCGAGTCTTTTGAAGATTTATGATGAAAGCCTGTCAATCATGTTTGTCCATATAATTAGGATCTTGATTTCCATAAGTAGAACATTCTAAATTTGCTTGCCTTCCAAAAGATTTGATTATCGGAATTGTTTCCAATAAAGATAATCAATCATATATGTGCTATATCCAACCATAAGGTCATCCATAAGTCATAACAATCGAATCCTTGAACAAATAAAGATAATCTCGCATCTGGATAAGTCTTCATTCTTTAGTTTGGAAACTGTTAGTATGGGCAGACTTTGAATTTAAAGTCTGGCAGTCTTCAGACTTTGACGCTAAAGTCTAAATGTCTTCAGACTAGACTTTCTAGAAATATTTTGTCAACTTCAAAACAATAAAGGAGTTTTCTTCAACAATCTCCTTCTTTTTTATGGTGACAAAACTTTCCTGCAAATTTAAAAACTTTTGACCTGCAAAATAACTCTTAAGCAATATATAATATCTATAAAACTGAGTTGATTATGATTTGGATAGTATCGATTCTACAACCACAGAAAACATGTTAATCCTAAAAAGATAAGTCAATTAACTATCCAACTACAATCAATATTACCAAAGTAAGTTACTACATACGTCAAAAGGTCCAACAAATCTAACAAGGTTCAACAATCAAAAGTTCAAACCAAAAGGGTAGCAAACAAGGTAGCAAACATCATCATAAAGAATAATTTGCACACATTCTCTCCCTTTTTGTCAATAGCAAAAAATGGAGAAGAATAAAAAAAAAGTTTGAAGAAATCAAGGTTGTTTGGGAATGCGAACGAGCTGGAAATCTTCCAGCTTTCATAAGGATTCCTACACCTCCTTAACATCTTCAGAATTGGGAGTTTCTTGAACTGTCTTTTGAATTTGAAGCTTATGGTCTTGTACCTGATGATGAAGAGAGACTGAGGTAGCTTTCAGTGCAAATTGGAGGTTCTGAATTTCACACTCCATGCTATATTGTGAGCCTTTATCTCCATAAGGAGCTCTAGCAGTCTTTTAAAGTTTGCAGAATTTTCTGTTTGTGTACTACCTTCAGCATGTTCAGTTTGAGGAGTCTTAATGGATGAGGGAACTTTAGCTTGAACATCTAGACTTGGGGAAGATGCCACAATATCAGCTTCAGGAAAATGGGAGGCATAGACATCCTCTGGATTGGTTGGAGCTCTGGATTGGCTAGAGATCTGTTCACATCATCACTGGTAAAAACATGTGAAGAAGATGTACCTATGTTTTTAGCAACTCCCCCTGTCTCTGTGGTTACTTGTGGAGAAGAAAGATCTTCTTGTTCTTTCTCAGCTCCCGAGTGATGTGCTTTTTCTCTTGCATCTCTTGTGATTCCACTCCGCGTCTTCTCAAAATCATCTAAAAGGAGAGCGCAAATGTTGGATCAAAAGAGTCATCTTGACCCTCTTCCTCTTATGCTTCTCTTCTTTCTTCTTCTCTTTCTTCTCTTCTTTCTCTTTCTCTTTCCTCTGCTCTTCTTCCTTCACTTCCTTGATCTGTCTCTTCTCGTCCTCTTTCCTCTTTGTCCCGCGACTGCTCAAAACTAACAAAGCTCTCTATAGATTTTTCAAGGCAAATGCAGGGAGTGTGAGATCATCCTCATCTTCTTCGTCTTGTAGAATAAGGGCTATTCTCTTCTTGATAGGTGCACTCATTTGCTCTTTGCCTTTTCTTTTCTTCGCGGCAAAATCTTGTTTTGTTTTGGTTGGGGACTTCTCCTTCAAGCGCTCTAATGCTTTATTTAGTTCATTCAGTCTCATCTTCGAAACCATTTTCTAACCTATCACCATAAGATCAATGGTTCTGACACAAAGAGATGCTGGAAACTGAATGAGAAAGAGTCGAAACAATTTGGTAACCAACGCAGAGTAAGGAAGTTATCCATTATCCTTCACAACAGTCCTGTACATGTGCATCATGATAGTATGTGGCAGCGAGAACTTCATCCCATTGTTGATAGTAAACATCAGCTTTGCCTCAGAATGAGATACATCTATCTTGGAGATTGACTTGGGTCGGATGCAGTTGATTACAACCTTGTGCAACAAAATGTTTGAGGCAAACACTCTGGAATATGTGATTCCTCCCTCAGCAAGTCTGTCCCGTACAAGAGACATTGTTGCATGACTAATAGACACGTTTATTGGTTGGAAACTCCCTCTTTCCACACCAAAGACATTTGCCAATGTGTCCACATCCACCACAAAGTCTTTTTCCTTTACCATAAAACGAAATCTATTCGCGTTTAGAAAAGACAAATTCGAATAGAAGTAAGTGGTTAATTTAAGGTAAGCAACAAAAGTCTTAGAACAAAATCTTTCAAGTTGAAGGAGAGCGAATTTCTCCCTCAAGTTCACCTTCAGAGAATCCAGGAAATCAAAATCCATAGTTTGAGGGTTCATCACCCCTCTTTTCAACAAATTCGAATAAGTCTTTTTGTGGTCTTTAGAACGAAACAAATTCATTCCCTCACCGCGCACATCAGTAGCCACACCCATCCTAAGCTGAAAATTTGCGTATATTTTCTCATCATCATTCTTCATCTTAGGTTGATTAAAAGAACTAAACCGTGGATAACTTGGAAAGTTGGCAAAAGTCTTGTCAGCCGTTCCTTCAGGCGCTATGCCTAACCTTTCCATTTACCGTAGAAACAAAGTTTCATTCTTGTAACCTCTTTCTTGTAGAAACTCATCAATAAATGTCAACGCAGTATCACCTTGTTACAACTGATTATACAGTTTAAAGAGAAACTGGGGTTTTAACGTTCTTACAGGTTCGACGTCTTCCACGATCTCCTCTTCCTTATGTTGATGCAGAAGATTTTCAGCAGTACGTCGTCGAGAATGACGCTGTTCAGAATGTTATTGTTGCTACTGTTGTGGAGAATTTCCTTCCTCGGTTAAGTCAAAGTGAGAAGGACCCTCTGACATATGCTGTGGTCCCCTATTAGCTACCTGAGACGATTTCCTCTAGAAAGACATCTTTGCGGTCGAGGAGGATTTCTTGAACTCGTTCGGTTGAAAAAGGTGAAAACTTTGTAGAGTAAACTTGAGAGAAAAGATGAGAGGGTAGGAAATCTGTATTCTAGGGTTTTGAAAACATAAAGGAAGAAGAAAGACTTCGACTGTATATAAAGCAAGTGAAACGGGGTATACAAACAGTCACAAAGGAAAAGAAAAACTGCTTTTTTCAAAAATAAAAACTGCCAAAAATTGAAAAATTCGAAAAATATAATTTCTAAAAATAAAGCAAGTGACGATTCAAAAATCAATCATACATGTTTGAAATTTTATACTAAAATATCCTGCAAATAGAAGATATTAACTTACAAATGTAATTTCTGGATATTTTGAGTCTAACCAATTTTAGACTTTAACCGATAGGAGATATAATATTCAGTCTGGTGCAAATAGACTCAAATAGACTTTTCTCTAGTAGCTTTGTAAATATGTCTGTTAGCTGATTCTTCGAGTCAATAAATTGAATTACAACGTCTCCACTCTGAATATGATCTCTTATGAAATGGTGTCGAATCTCTATATGTTTTGCCTTTGAATGAAGAATTTGATTTTTTGTGAGATTGATGGCACTAGTGTCGCATTTGATCTTAGTGCACGATTCTTCAATTTTAAAGTCTCTTAGCTGTTGCCTTATCCATAAAGTAGCTATCAAGAGCCGCATACTCTACTTCTACTGTTGATAGAGTTACAGTATTCTGCTTCCTTGAGAACCAAGACACTAGCTTGTTGCCCAGCAGTTAACAAGTACCAGAAGTATTCTTTCTATTACCTTTACAACTTGCTAAATCTGCGTCTGAATATCTAATGAGAGTAAAGTCTCATTTTTTAGGATTCCACAAACCTAGCTTAGGAGTAGTTGCAACACATTTGATGATGCGTTTTATAGCACTTAGGTGAGATTCTTTGGGATATTATTGGAATCTAGCACAGATGTAAACACTAAACAAAATGTCAAGTCTAGATGCAGTAAGGAACCAATAATACTCTTGTAAAGCTTCTAGTCAACATTCTTTCCTCTTTCATCTTTGACTAGTTTCGAAGAACTTGACATTGGTGTCTCTATCTTTTTGCAATTCTCGAATCCAAATTTCTTGATGAGATCTTTTGTATACTTTTCTTGATGAATTAAGACACATTCATTTGATTGTTTAACTTGTAATCCCAAAAAGAAGGTTAATTTACCCATCATACTCATCTCAAATTCATCCTACATATATCTAGAGAATTTCTTGCATAGATTCTTCATAGGAGATCCAAAAATAATATCATCAACATAAATTTGAACCGGTATAAAATCATTACTCTTTCTTTTTATGAACAAGGTAGTATCTACCTTTCCTTTAGCAAAATCATTTTGGGTTAGGAATTTATTTAACCTTTCATACTAGGCTTCATGTGCTTGCTTTAGTTCATACAAAGCCTTTTTCAGTCTATAGACTGAGTTTGGCTTTCTTGGATCTTCAAATTCAAGTGGTGGTTCCACATAGACTTCTTCTTGGATGAAACCATTTAGAAATGCACTTTTTACATCCATTTGGAATAACCTAAAATTTTTATAGCAAACAAAAGCAAATAATAATCTAATTGCTTCTAGCCTCGCTACTGGTGCATAGGTCCGTCATAGTCTATCCCTTTTTTCTTGCGTGTATCGTTTGGCCACGAGTCTTGCTTTGTTCCTGACCACTTTACCTTTCTTGTCCACCTTGTTCCTGAACACTCATTTAGTTCCAATAATAGACTTACCTTTAGGTTTAGGAATTAGCTTCCAAACATCGTTGATGCTGAATTGTTTGAGCTCTTTTGGCATGGCTTCGATCCAGCTTTCATCATACAAGGCTTTTTCTATACTTTTGGGTTTTATCTCAGAAACAAGTGCTAAGACACTAGACTCTTCTCACCTTTTGGATCCGGTGCAAATTCCCTTATCAATGTTGCCAATAATGAGTTCCTTTGGATGACTTGACTTATGCTTCCAATTGCTGGTTGGTCTAAGAGTCTACTGATCCTCTGCTTCAGTTGATTCTTCTAGTTCTACTTGTTGCTGTTCTTCAGAAGTCTGAACCACTTCAAGTGAAGTAGACTTTATAAAGTCTAGAGCGGGTTTAGATTTTTCAAGTTAAGTCTGATCCAATTGATTCTACATATAATCTTAATCTTGAAATTTGACATTCATAGATTCTTCCATAGATTAAGTCTTCTTGTTGAATACTTTATATGCTTTGCTTGAGGTTGAGTAGCCAAGGGAAATTCCTTCGTTTGATATTTCTTCAAACTTCCCAGTTTGATCATTTGCATTTTTCAAAACATAACACTTTATAGCCAAACACATGAAAATAAGAAACATTTGGTTTCTTCCATTTAAACAATTCATAAGGAGTTTTCTTTGGAATAGGCCTCGAGAACACTTTGTTAATGATGTAGCAAGTTGTAGAAACTGCTTTAGCCTAAAATTGAGAGAAAATTTTACTTTTCAATTAAGAGGGTTTTGGCCATCTCCTGTAAGGATTTGTTATTTCTTTCCACAACCCCATTTTAATTTAGAGTGTATGAAGAAGAGAAAACATGCTGGAAACCAGATTCATCATAGAACTTCGCAAAGTCTTGATTTTCAAGCTCATTTCCATGGTCTGTATGTATGCTTGAAATAGCATATCCTTTTTCATTTTGAGCTCTTGGCAAACTTTGAAAAGTGAGAGAAGGCTTTAGACTAATTTGCCAGAAAGTAAACCCAAGTAAAGCGAGAGTAATCATCCACAATTACTAGGCAGTATCTCTTTCCACTAATGCTTTGAAATCTAGTTGGTCCAAAGAGGTCCATATGCAGAAACTCCAAAGCTCGATTAATAGAAACTTGATTTACAGGTTTAAAGGAGCTTCTAACTTGTTTTCCTTTAATACAAGGAGTGCATAATTTAGACTTTTGATGAGCCAGGTTGGGGAATCTCCGAACAAGCTTCTTGGATGAAATTTTGGTAATTTGCTTCATGTTAACATAACCAAGCTTTCGATGCGAAAAAATTGCTTCATCTTAAATGGATATAAAACACTAAGAACTTTATGGTTTTATATCCAGAAGGTAAATGTTCACATGTCTTCGACCAATGAAAGATTGAGAGAAATCTCTACTTGTTCCTGAATAGATGCCTTCTTGGAAATTAATTTTGAATCCAATAACACAAAATTGACTTATGTTGAATAAATTGTAATTCAGGCATTCTACCAAAGAGACATTGTTGATGGTTAGGCTTCCAATTTTCACGATTCCATATTCGACAATTCTTTTCCTTTGTTGTTTCCACCAAATGAGACTTTTTCACCATTTATTCGAACAAGCTTTATAAAGCAATTTCAATCTCCAATCATGTGTCTCGAACATCCACTATCCAAATACCATTTGATCTTCTTTTTTATACTACCTGTGATCAAACGAAGAACTCAAGCTTTCTTTGACTAATATTTTCTTAGGTCCAAGAGAGTTAGTATTAAAAATAGTTTTTGCCTAATCCCTCTTAACATGTCTCCAAATCTTGGCACATTCTTTCTCAAAATGTTCTGAGCTATTACACTTTGAACATTTGAGAGCATTTTGGCCAACAGGTTTTACAAAAACTTTTTGAAAATGATTTTTATAAAATTCCTTTATAGGTCTTTGTTTAGTTCTTTCTTTAACTTTGAGAAAATCAATTAAATGAATAGTTTCTGAAGTCATTCCATAACCAGATTTGTTAAATTAAGGTCTTTGTACAGAAAGAATTTTCTCTAGCTTTTCAAATCCTTTTGAAAATCTTTTTGTGATATTTGAAATATCTTCTTCCAAAAATGCATTTTTCTTCGAAAGAGAATTTGAATTTTCTTTCAAATCAACAAAACTTTTATCCAGATTTTCAAACTCTTCTTGCTAAGAAGTTTCCCGTTGCCATAGTTTAGGATTCTCATTCTTTAGTTCATAAATTCTTTTGAGGGAGGTTTTGAGGCTGAGACAGAGTTTATCTATATACTTTGAGATTTTAAAAGGATTTTTAAATTGCTAATCTCAATTTCTTTGTCTAAGTCTGAATTAAAATCTGTTTCAAAGTCTGAGTTTGATTCTGAATTGGCCATCAAATATATGTTGACATATTCTTCATCACTTTTCTCGCATTCGGTATCACTCAATGTTTATACTTTCGGAGCCTTTTTGTGTTTCTCTATTCTTCATTTATTTTTCTTCAATAGAGGACAATTGGGTATGATGTGTCCATTTTTCTTACATGCAAAGCATATCACATCTTTGTTGGTTTCATTGTCCTTAGTTGGTTTGTTTTGGTATCTTTGAGTGCCTTGCTTCTTCCAGTTGAATCTTCTTCCCTTCTTATTCAACTTTTCGAACTTCTTAATCATAAGTGCTATCTTCTCATCGTTCATTTCATCTTTTGAATCTGTATGATCAGAATCATCATTAGATCTTCAAGCAATTGACTTCTTACATTTATGATCTTCTTCCTCATTGATTTGCTCCACTTCATATGATTGAAGTGTGCCAACAAGTTCGTCTACTGAAAGAGGCTTGATCCTCTGGGTTTCTCAAATCGATGTCTTCACATGATTCTAGTTTTTGGAGAGTCCACGCAGCAGTTTATTGACCTTCATTGGTCTTGAGATTGGTTGTCTTTGATATGTTAATCCATTCACGATTTCGGCGAAAAACTAAACATATCTGTGATGGATTCTCCGGGCTTCATCTTGAAGGCTTCATACTATCCAAGTAGAATATTGATCTTCGTTTCCTTAACTCGATCAGTTCCTTCATACGTGACGTGAAGTTTGTCCCAAACTTCTTTAGTTGTTTCACAGGAAGAAATTCGATTCTACTCAGTAGGAGATAAAGCACAATATAAGTATTAGATAGCTTTAGCATTAAGATCTTGTCTCTTGATTAATTATTCTTGTGTCATTTTACTAGTATTTACAACTTCTTTTCCCCTTTCTAAGATTGATGTAGCTTTGGGATTGATTCATTTTTCTACCACATCCCCTTCTAAGGGATCTTTTGATCTTAAGAACACATTCATCTCGTTCTTCCATACATTGTATTCATTCTTATCAAAGTAAGGAGGCCTAGTATTGCTTTAGCCTTCAACCAAACTTGAAGCCAAAATACTAGTTATAATCTTTAGCTCATAAGTAAAAACACTTCAATAAATGAGCACACAGGCTCTGATACCAATTGAAAGGGCTAGTATGAACACCTAGAGGGGGTGAATAGGTGTGAAGATAATTTTTCGTAAAGTCAATAGAAATAATTGCCTTTAAAAAAACACTAATGAATTCAGACTTTTTAGCGATTAAATAAAGCTTCAAAAAAAAATAAATGAGTTGATGCTTAAACAATTAATTAGAGCTACGAATCAAATGAAGGAGTTGAGGGAAGAGAATAAGAACACAAGGTTTATAGTGGTTCGGCTTAGATCAAACCTACGTCCTCTCTCCCGAGCTAACAGCCTATTGGCTGGATTCCATTAAGAATCAAAAGAGAGTGATCTTGACTTCACAGTAAAGTGTCTCTACTGATCTCTCAAGTTTCTCTCTTATGTATACAATTTGAGCTTAGTAAATGAAATAGCAAGGAACTAGGAAGTTTCAGACTTTGAAAATTTTCTTTCATGCACTATATCAAACAACTAGAGAATTCGCGTTAAATACTCTTTCATGCCTTCACAACCGTTGGCACTTTCCAAAGGAATTCTTCCAATTTACCCGTTGGACAGAATCAATCAAGGAAATCTCGAGTCATCTAAAGATTTGTGATGAAAGCCTGTCAATCTTGTTTGCTCATACAATCAAGATCTTGGTTTCCATAAGTAGAACCTTCCAAGTTTGATTGCCTTCCAAAAGATTTGATTATCGGAATTGTTTCTAATAAAGATAGTCAATCATATAAGTGCTATATCTAGCCATAAGGTCATCCGTAAGCCATACGAATCGAATCCTTGAAGAAATAAAGATAATCTCGCATCTGAATAAGTCTTCATTATTCAGTCTGGAAACTATCAGTGCAGGCAGACTTTGAATCAAAAGTCTAGCAGTCTTCAAACTTTGACGCTAGAGTCTGGATGTCTTTAGACTAGACTTTCTGGAAATGTTCTGTCAACTTCAAAACAATAAATGAGTTTTCTCCAACAATATACATACTAAAAACTCTTCTTCTTTTTTTTTTTTTTGCGCACGGCTGAATCACGATTGAGAATCTGGCTGATAATAAAATGGTGTAGTTTACAAAAATACTAACACGAAAACAGTGACAAGACTTTACTTAGTCTTCCTCATTTTGACATTGACTTGAAATATGTAATAACAGGAAAGGAAATAGCAGCAGCGCTACTAGTGGGTTTAATGTGGGTCTATCATAGACCCAATAAATCCCACTTTTTAGATGCTCTAATGTGATAAGCCTATTCCAAATCCTGGTCAATCAAATATGAGTTAAATTATGGATCAGCCACCTAATTTGCAACCTCTATTTTTATATTTACCCGTGACTCGAAGAAAGAGAAAATGAAGGAAAATGAATATTGAAATTTGAAATTATTAAACCGATGAGTGAAAGCCATGTGGAAGTACAAGCGATTGATTTTAGGGTGGGTAGGTTCCAAAACTAGAACATGGAATATATCATGTTAGGACAGGTTCTCAATTTTTGAAATATGAAACCTACGATATTTGTTCTTGAACCGACTCTTAAGCCTACCTTGTTTTTCAAATCTGATTTAAGGGTTGACTTAAGAATCTATTTTTCTTTTGTTCCTTTTTTAATTTTCATGTTTTACAGCAAATTAATATGAGTAACAAAAAAATTCAAAATAAAATATAGGGAAAATTGTTCAAAAAGTCTAAACTTATTATATTTTTGCCAATTCAATTATAAAATTTTCAATTTTGCCAATTGAGTCATAATTTTTTCATTTTTTGCCAATTTACTCAATATGACCAATTTTGACCAAAATTTGTTGACGTGAATGCCAGTTGTCTTACATGACAGGACCGGTGCTAATGTGGACAAAATTCATTATTTACTATTTATTTTTAATTCTTATATTTTAAATTCTTTTTTTTCCTCTTCTTCCTCTATTGGTCGCCTAACCTCTGGCGACTAGCCTGAGGTTACAATCAATGAGGGTCAGCCTCGTGGACCTTAGGCGAGGTCGCCCTCATCGAGATCTTGTAAGGGGTGAACTCTCTAGAGGCCACCTCAAGCAAGGTCGCCCTTGTTGGGATCTGGCAAGGACGACGTTGCGGCCTTGAGCGAGGCTCACCCTCACTGGATTTGGTGAGGCGAGCCTCGATCATGGCCGTTGAGGTTGCCAAAAGCAAGCAAGGGTTGTCCTCGCCAAAGGCTAGCAAGGGTGAGGCCCTTGCCTTCACTCGAAGTAGGTGGGGGGCAACTTTGCTAGCCGTGAGCAAGGCTTGCCCAAGGGCCATGAGGTCATCCCTCACTGAATATCAACAAAAGTGACATCACTTGAGGCCGACAAGGCCAACCCTCACTAGTTGTAGCCTTTTGCTAATCCCTGGAGGTGGGGTAATCGACAAATGAAGAAGGGCGCTTAAAAAAAGTGGGGGTGGGGGGGAAGAAATTTAAAAATAAATTTTGGCCACGTCAATACTAGTAGTGCCTCGTATACCATTGATGTCCATGTCAGTAAATGCTAGTAAAAAAAATTGATCGAATGGACTTAATTGGAAAAAAAAAAACAAAAATCTTTATGACTCAATTAATAAAGTTGAAAAGTTTATGAATGAATTGGCAAAAGTACAATAGGTTTAGGACTTTTTGGACAATTTTCCCATAAAATATTAATGAAGGCAGGCAAGCAAGAAGGATGGTGAGTTGCATGTGCGCACATGAGAGAGAGTCATGAAGTGTCTGAGTGAAGTTTGAGAAAAAAGAAAGAAATAGAGAAAAAGATGTAAATAGAAAAATTAGAGTCTTTAGGCTTTATGAAAACAGTTTCAAATTCGGTTTGATTTGTCTAGTTCCTAGATGGTTCTTTACTTGGAATCAGGAACTAGACTAGTTCCCGAGAACTTGAAACCTAATGAATTTTAGGTGATTTGGTATGGTTTCCAAATTGAACTGATCCAATCGCACATGTTTATGTGGAAGGACATCACAAACACTAAAAAAATAAAAGAATAATATTACTATTTTGGGAAGGAAAATCATGTCATATCAATTCCCTCTCCGTTTAATTAGTTTATAAAAGGAAGCAAAGCATTTTGGTTCTCCCAATAAGGCTTAGGTTCCATTTGTTTTCCAATAAATGATTCTAAAAATATATATTTATAAAAATGATTGTTGTACCACTTGTGAAATAACTACTCAATAAAAAGTATTTTCATATATGACAAAAATAGACGCTATTATTTTTGTGAGCGATGAAAATATTTTTTTATCTATTTACTTTTGTAATGATATAAGAGATCATATTTAGGAAAATATTTTTCAAATTATTCATTTTTCATGATACAAATGGAGCCTTAATAATATATAGTTGTTTCCTTGTTGTGAAATGAGCCTTACAAACAATATATATCATATTATAAATACAATCCATCCTTTATTTATTTTGGGTATGGGCTGTACAAATATATGAGGTGATATTAAATTAAATTAAGTTACTATATAAGTGGGTACGTATATATTAACGTATATGTACATACATGTTGAATTATTAAATTAGGTAGTTAGAGGGTTTAATTTACTATAACCTCAAGAAGTTCATTTTGAAATTGCGTTAGGCTTGTAATATTCTGAGACGGAGTTTGGGAGATTTAATTGAATAAATAGCCTTGACATTTGAATTTTCTCCCGAGCTCATCCTTTTGGAATCACTTTTGATTTTCTAGATTTAATGGGCTTGTCCATCAATTAAGTTGGACCAGATATTGTTTGCTTTACTGACTTTTCTTGCTTTGCTTTATAAGCAACTTTCAAAAAGAAAATTAAATAACTAATAGGTCTCATTAACGAGGAGTCAAGTTTGTACATACTTATAGATGAGATTACTTAATCAACGTCAATAATGTGAAGATGTAAAGTACATCGTTATTTTTCTTTAATACTATAAATTCTACTTAGTTTCGAATGTTTATGAAGTTTCAACATGGTACGTCCAATTCACATTACTTTATGGGTGGAAGTATTCTTTTCTCGCATCTGCGCATGTTTTCTCTATTTTTCGCGTGAAAGGGGACTTTAATAGTTTAATCTGTTAGTTGTGTCTTTTGTTAGTGTCTATATATATACACGAGGCGATTTCATTTAATTATCATATTAGTATTTATTTATTTTTACGGTAGCTTTCAACAACGACTCTTTATTGTCGTTTTTATTTTTTATTTTTTATTTTGGGGGGGACACCTTCACCAATAACGACTCCTTGAAAGCAATTTACAGTGTGAAAACGAAAACGTCAGAAGTTTGCTAGAGTCGACGTCATGAATCGGCTGAAATCTTGTCCAATTCAACGTGTCCGGTGGCTTATTAAAAATATACTCCGAAAAAATAGTCGGTGGTTACTTAGCACCATATCAGTAGGTGATCTGGCAGATATTATGTTTCGTGTATCCACTCTCAAATTAACACGTGAGCACGATAGATGTCATCTGCTGATGTGATAAAATTATCAGTGTTTTAGATGAAGCCAAGAGCTTACTAGGGGTGGCTCAGCATGGACACGGCCTGTGGTCAGCCTGGACACAGCGTTGGCAACGAGCTCCACATTGGCTGGCAACGCCGTTCATCCATAGATCTGGTGATGGCAGCTCATCCATGGCCTTGAGCGAGCTTAAAAGGCAAAATCAAAGAAATATAAGGCAGGTTTGGTTTGCCTTCAACTATCGACCTATCGGTCCAAATCCGAAGGTGTGCCTCTGAATCTAGCTTGCAAACTTCCAAAATGGAGTTGGCAATAGCGGCTTGTCCATGGCCCCGAGCGGCGATAGAGATGACGAAGGCGGTGGCTTGGCTTGGATGCTTGGCAATGGTTGGCTTGGACACAATGCTGGCAACTATGCTGATGGCACCGACTAAGGGAGACACGGAGGTTGGGCCAGGTGACTCCATTGGTAAGGCAATTTTTAATAGACTTGACATTAACGCACATATATCAATTTATAAGTGGAGATGAGTAAAAAATGCTTATCGCATCAACTGATGATGTGGCGATCAACAACTACTAAATACTTTTTTTTGTAATTTTGTTGCTTGTGAAAACAAAAATATCATTATACATTTTAAACTATAAAAATTAAACATTGTTGTATATTTTCAGTATTGGCCGTTCAATAGTAAGAGCTTATTTGTTTAAAATATATATATATATATATATATATATATATATATATATCGTTTCAGCCAAAACTCATAATTTTATTATATATATATAGATATATATATATATATATATATATGATTTTTCTATATTAATTTTGCACATTTTGAAAGGCTTCATATACCTCAAAGATTGTTCAAATTGGGATAAGTCACAAAAAAAAATGAAGTGAAAAATTATTTTTATGTCGATTAATTAGATGAATTATTACATATGACATATGCATGAGAAAATAAAATTACGAGTAATATTATATACGAAAAGCATTTTAAATATGTTCTATCTCAAGCACGTACGATCGTGGATGAGAGCTGCCAAACTTCAACTGAACTGGGATTCACGCTGTGAAATAAAAATCTCATGATTAAATCATGACATAAAAAATCTCGATGAATTTATTATAATTTTTGAGAGACAAAGACTATTTTTTTTTTTTTCGAAAGTTGGATGTCCGCGCAACTGGTTTCCCACGATTGGAGTTGGATGTCCGCGCAACTGGTTTCCCACGATTGGAATGAGAAGTAGGTGGGGGAGTGACTAGCTCGATGACACGTCGCACTGCAGCGGGAATCTTTGAAGGGACAAAAGGACAAAAAATGAAGTCGGGAACTTGCTTTTCCGCTATCTAACTTCCCTTGGCCAAAAAAAAAAAAAAGAAAAGCGAAAAATTATTGTCAAAACTCGAACACCGACTTCGAAATAATCGTGTCCGATAACAATTTAGGAACGTGGACCGCCGCAATAGTCGCACTCCTAACTGGGAAAATCTCTCTGCTCAAGTTCAATTTTTATTTGCCAAGCGCCACGTATTGACTTCCTCATTTTTTTTCAATACCTGCAATTTGACAAGTTTGGGTTCGGCATAAACGAATTCTATCATTTAATCTGTTTATGACATAGTAACACGAATCAATACATTTAAGTCAATGGGTTATCATGTTTGACCCAATTAAGCGCGTCTTAACACTCTTTATACTCATATTTTAAGACTTTTTTTAGTCTTAATAGTCAATATAAATGACACACGTGTCAAGAAGAATAAATGATAATAGGAATACAAAAATCATCAAACATGAAAAACAAAATTTCACTTAATAGTACACTTAGATGTAACATGAAGTGAAATTATCTCTATATTTTTTCAGAAATGTTTTAAATGTATTAACACAAATTATTATGTATGAACATATTTATCTCGTGCACAAGTTAACCTATATTTGTGAAATTGCATATAGAATAGTGTATTGTGTTGTGTCAACATTTGACGCATTCGATAGTTATCTTAATTGTGTTGTCTCATGTAACTCGCTTTATTAGACTTCTTGTAGTAAGATAATTCAACACATTTATTAAAAGCGTCTTGCTCAAGTTAGCTGCATTCTTAATATAACCCTATGTGGATACGATAAGATGACACGAATTGCCTAGCCTAATGATGACGTGCAATAAATCATAATAGATTGACCTTAGATTTATGAGATATCCTCCTCTAATCTCATAACTTTTGTAAACGTAAATCCAAATATAACCCAAATATAGCTTTCCTTGCATGTGAGAATTGAATACACGCGACACGCCTAATTCACACTCACAGTCCATCAATCATGCAACCATTTGGTTCGTGATACATGCACGGGTATTGTCACAATCTCATGAGATAAAGTCTTTCATCTCTAATCTCTTAGTGACAAGCAATTCTTGGTCTTATGTTTAATGATGCCAAAGGGAAGACAAATGGGGACAGCTTAAGTGTGATACATGCACATATAGTTAAGTCCGTAAAAATCTCGCCAGATAAATGGAAAGTATCTTTCTTTGTTTTTTTCTTTTCTTTTTTGGTAAGCGGGAATTGAGTCCCATCTCATCTTAAATCGTATCCTTTGAAAGAAAAACGAGGTTAGTCCAAAAAGAAATGATTGAAGATTGAAGAATGGAAACTCTATATCTAAAGGAGACTTTGGGTGGCCCAAATTTGGTTTCCCGGTTTTCATTTGTGCTGCACCCCTAAATAGACTCAACCACAAACCAAATGAGCCGCCACCATCACCACTGGCAAGAACTTGATGAGGATATCTATCGAACTCGATCTATAGTGATGTGAGGTTGCTACTGTTGGAAAATATAGTCAAGAAAGAAGAAGATGAACGTATTGGAGGAAGAATAAGTATTACTCTTTGTTGTAGTCAGAAAAGAAATTCAAGAAAGTGATAACAAAAAGAAAAAATAATTGAAGGTGAAGTATGGCTAACTGAATCTCCTTAAGATGATTACTTTTGTCAGTAGTTCTAAGTAGCTTTACGAATAGTTTCCGTCAACAATTCTAAGTAGTTTTACGAATTATGCCTCCCACAAGATACAACATTTCATACCCATTTGTATCGGTAATATATGAAATATACTTTGTTAAACACTTCTTGAAATCGACATAGTTAGGGAAAGTAGAAAACAGAAGATATAGGAATTTTTGCGTTTTCTTGGAACAAAAAATATCAAATCTATTTATAGAGTTTTAGAATAAATGTAGAGATGTACAAAAGTAGTACATGAACCATGAACTAAATAGAAACAAAAATCTAAGAGATATACCTTACCAAAAAAAAAAAAATCTAAGAGATACATAAATTAAATGGATATAAGAATCTAGGAGATGCATGAATGAATTAAGTAGATCCACAAATTCAAGAGATATATACACAAATTAATGAGATACATGAACGGAAACATGGTATCTTGTTCTACTCCTTTTTGTTGCTCCATTAACCTACCAAAATCACAACACCCACCTCTAGAGCCAAGATGTCATGGCGTCAAACAGAGGTTGCGATCTTCAAATTGATTTGGAATCCTTGGGGGAGCATCGTCCGGATTTTATTTTATTTTTCATTCGTGGCGTATTAAGCAGTTCAAGACTCATCCTTTGCTTCCATGATATTAATGAGATAGCTAGTATAAACACCTAGAGGGGGGTGAATAGGCGCACAAACAATTTGTCGAAGTACGGAAGCGATTTTTAACAAACGATAGAAAGAAAATTGTCTCTTGATTAACAAAATGAAATACGATCGAGGTAGAGAGAGAGAGAGAGAGAGAATTGAACACATGATTTATAGTGGTTCGGCTTATTCCAAGCCTACGTCCACTCTTCCACACTGACAGCCCACCGACTGGATTTCACTATAATCAAAAGAGAAGTTACAGCACAGCTTTGCCTTGATTCCACAGTGTAGATGTTCTACCACACCTTCTCCAGGTTTCTCACAAATATAGACTCTCTTTTGTATACAAGTATTCGCTCAAAAGAATTGTCTAAACAAAAAGGAGCTTCAGACTTTGGAATTCATCTATCGCGCACACCTCGAACAACTAAGAACGTCTTCCTTATATACTCCTTTATGCCATCATACCCGTTGGCACTTACCAAAGGAATTCCTCCAATCTACCCGTTGGACGGAATCAATTAGGAAGATTGTTCGAGCTATTAAAGGAACGTGTTGATAGCCCATCAATCCTGTTCGCCCATATAATCAGGATCTCGGTTTCCATAAGTAGAACCTTCCAATAATATTTAGACAATCATCGAATCTTCAATCATTGAATCAATCTTGATCAATCAAAAGATTCTGTTACGTCTTCTCCAGCCACGAGATCTTCTCCAGATGATAAGGATAAATCCTGAACAAAACATCCAGTTCTGGATAACCTTTCTTCAACGGATTAGAGACTGTCAATGAGGATAGACTTTGAGTCTTGAGTCTGGCTGTCCGAAAGTCTTCAGACTTTAAAAAACAGAGTCTGCAGACCTTCAGACTAGACTGATGGAAACGTTTTGTCAACTTCAAAACACTTCACGAGGATTTCTCCAACAATCTCCCCCTTTTTGATGGTGACAAAACCTTCCTGCAAATTTGGATAACTTTGACCTGCAAAACATTTCTCAAACACATATGCATATCTTATAGAGATGAATGGCTAAAAGATTAACACTAGAATCTGCAACCACAGAAAATAGGTTAGTCTAGTATATAATAAAACCATCCATAAGATATCAATACTTGTTAATAGAAGCAGTCAAGTCCAAGTCTAGTTCAGTTCTCATCCAGACACAAAACAAAGTCAAAGTCTATCAAAAACAGTTAAACAACAACACAATCCAACAAACAGTTAAAAGTTGTTAAAAGTTAATGATTGAAAGTTTGATCAAATCATGCATCTCTCCCCCTTTTTGTCATCATTAAAAAAGGATGAGATGAAGTCAAGATTGCTTGGGAACGCGGACAAGCTGGAAATCTTCCATAGACTGAACGATGCCTTCCAGCCTTTTAAAGTCTTCCTTCAGCTGTGCAACCTCCTCACTCTTGGCATTGGCCTGATTCTGAACAGAGATGGCTTGCATTTTATCATTCAATGAACAGAAAGAAGCTTGACTTTCATTCTTCAAGCTTTGAACTTCGCATCCCGAGGCATAAATTTGACCTCTCATTTCCAAGAGAATATCCATGATTCTGCGAAAATCTGCTCCATTATCAGTCTGAGTACTTGCTTCGGCTCGATCTGATGGAGTAAATGCAGACGACGGTAGATCAGCATAATCTCGCAGGTTTGGCGATGAAGCTTCATGACCTTCCTCTGGAAATTGACATGCATAAACATCCTCTGGGTCTGTAGGCGAGCGACTGACTCTTTCACTTGCATCAGGATGTGAAGACGTCACTCCTTTCTCCTGATCTCCCCCTGTTTCCATGCCTACAGGTGGAGAAGAGATTTCCTCAGGTTCTCCTTCTTCTCTTCTTTCTTCTTCAGGTCTTTCTTCCTCTGCTTCTCTTTCTTCTTCTTCCTTCTCCTCTGCTTCTTTCGTCATTTGTTCCGATTCTTTCTGTGGAACAGGACGACTTAAATTCTTCAAAGCCATTGCAGAGATGGTGATGTCTTCGTCATCATCTTCATCCTCAACGAGGAGAGCTCTTCTTCTCTTTGATGGAGCAGCCATGGGCTCCTTCCCTTTTCTCTTAGCAGCAGAAGAGAGTTGATGAGATTTGGTAGGAGTCTTCTCCTTGAATTTCTCCAATTCCTTGCTCAGT
This sequence comes from Eucalyptus camaldulensis, assembly GCA_019915185.1. Lineage (NCBI taxonomy): Eukaryota > Viridiplantae > Streptophyta > Magnoliopsida > Myrtales > Myrtaceae > Eucalyptus > Eucalyptus camaldulensis. The sequence goes on from JAHSVA010000005.1 coordinate 22,828,138, forward strand.
TCCTTCAGACGCATTTTGGTCACCATTTTCAGTCCTACCACCATACGATCGCATGATCGAACACAAAAGATTTGCGGAGGCTGAATATTCAGATGTCTGAATAACTTCGTAACAAGGCTTGGGTAAGGGAGTTGACCTTTGTCCTTCATCACTGCTCTATACATGTGAAACATAACAGTATGAGGGAGAGAAAACTTCTTTCCACAGAGGATGGCATACATCAACTTTGCCTCAGAGCTTGAAACATCAGTTTTGGAAGTCGATTTCGGTCGAAGGCAATTAATCACAATCTTGTGAAGCAAGATGTTGAATGCATTCATCCTTGAGTAGGTGATCTTCTCATCTGTTCTCCTGTCCTTCACCAGTTCAAGTGTGGCCCGAGCAATGGAAACTTTGATTGGTTGATATCTGCCTCTCTCAACTTCTAACACATCTGCCAGCATGTCCATATCCACAACATAGTCTTGTTCTTTAACGCTGAAGGAGAATCTATTCGCATCCAAAAAGCTAAGATTTGAATAGAAATATGCAGTCAATTCAGCATAAGCCTCAGTTGAGTCAGAGCATAACTTTTCAAGTTGAAGATAATTGAACTTTTCCCTCAAGTTCACTTTCACAGCATCCAGAAAATCAAAGTCCACACTCCTAGGGTTTATTACCCCACGCTTCAGCAATTTCGAGTACAGATCCTTTTAATCCTTTGATCTGAACAAATCTCCCCTTTTTCCTTGAATTTCAGCCGCAATACCCATTTTCGGTTGAAATAGACTGAACAGATTGTCATCGTCATTCCCATCTACAGGATTCGGCCCCCAGTCACGAGGATCACTTGGGATATTCGCAAGGGTTTCCTCAGCCACCCCTTTACGAGCGATTCCCAAACTTTCCATTTTTCGCAGAAAGATATATTCGTTCTTATAACCTTTGTCTTTAAGAAAATCATCAACATAGTTCAAAGGAGTATGAATTCCTTTTAAGGCACGATATAGCTTGTAAATAAAAGCGGGCTTTTGAACTCTTACGGGATCTGCATCCTCGATGATTTCTTCTTGATGCTGATGAACAACGCCTTGAGGACTAGATGATGGAGAATGACGCTGCTGAGAATGTTGTGGGCTCGGTTGCTGTTCTGGATTTACTTCTTCCTCAGTAAGATCGAAGTGCGTAGGCCCCTCACTTATTCGTTGTGGTCCCCTGCTTGCGATTCTCGAAGACTTCCGTGAAGATGACATCTTTCTCAGTTTTTAGATGATTTCCTTTCTCGACTTTCCCAGGAAAGATGACAACTTTTTGAAGATTAAACACAGAAGACAAACGGAAATGGAGGATCGATGCTTTCTAGGGTTTTTGAGAGTAAAATGAAGAGGAATCGACAGTGCACGATCAGTTAAAAAGAGGAATAAACGAATTGTCACAAAGGAAATAAAAAGATGCCTTTTTAAAATAACTGTCTTTTTCCACAAAAATAGCTATTTCAAAATAACTTCCTTTTTGAAAATGAAACGATGCAATTTTTACAACGATTAAATATCGCAACAATTAAAACACGGTCTGACGATCGTACCTTTTCAAGATTAAATTAGAGAGAGAAAGACTTACAGTTTGACAGTCGAGCCAAGACTATAGATAAAGTCTTGTAAGCCTGAGTCTGAAAGTCTTTAGACTTTGATATCCTCATACCTCAAAATGTTGAGTCTGGAACGGATAGACTCAAATTGATTTTTCTCCAAAGGCTTTGTGAATATATCCGCCAGTTGATTCTTTGAGTCAACAAACTGAATTGAAATCTCTCCATTTTGAACATGATCTCTAATAAAGTGATGTCGAATCTCTATATGCTTTGCTCTTGAGTGGAGAATTGGATTTTTGGTGAGGTTGATAGCGCTGGTGTTGTCGCAATTAATCTCCGTGCATGAGTCTTCAATTTCAAAGTCTCTTAGCTGTTGTTTTATCCATAGAATTTGCGAACAGCAGCTTCCAAGAGCTACATACTCTGCTTCTGTTGTTGAAAGAGACACAGTGCTTTGTTTCCTTGAAAACCAAGACACTGTCCTGCTTCCAAGCAACTGGCAAGTTCCTGAAGTGCTCTTTCTATCAACTCTGCAACCGGCCAGATCTGCGCCTGAATATCCCAGAAGATTAAAGTCTCCCTTCTTAGGATACCAAAGACCGATGCTTGATGATGAAGCAACGTATTTAATGATGCGTTTTGCAGCACTGAGATGAGATTCTCTAGGATCTGATTGAAACCTAGCACAGATGCAAACACTCAACAAAATATCAGGTCTAGAGGCAGTAAGATAAAGAAGCGATCCAATGATGCTCCTGTACAGCTTTTGATCAACTTTCTTCCCTTCTTCATCCTTGTCTATCTTTAAAGAACTTGACATTGGTATGTCGGTCTTTTTGCACTTTTCCAGTCCAAACCTTTTGACAAGATCATGAACATATTTTTCTTGATAAATAAAAGTTCCTTCCTTCAATTGTTTTACTTGAAGACCAAGAAAGAATGTTAATTCTCCCATCATACTCATTTCAAACTCATCCTGCATAGACTTAGAAAATTTCTTACACAGACTTTCATTAGAGGATCCAAAAATAATATCATCCACATATATTTGAACAAGTAAGAAACTTTTGTTTTCCTTCTTGATAAATAAAGTCGTATCTACTTTACCTTTGACAAAACCATTTTGTATTAGGAACTTACTTAATCTGTCGTACCAAGCCCGAGGTGCTTGCTTTAGACCATACAAAGCCTTTTTCAGTCTGAAGACTGAGTCTGGCTTCTTTGGGTCTTCAAACCCTGGTGGTTGTTCCACATAAACTTCCTCATGGATAAATCCATTTAGAAAGGCGCTTTTGACGTCCATTTGGAATAACCTGAAATTCTTATAACAAGCAAACGCAAGTAATAGTCGAATAGCTTCTAACCTTACCACTGGAGCGTAAGTCTCATCATAGTCTATTCCTTCTTCTTGCGTATATCCCTTGGCCACGAGTCTTGCTTTATTTCGTACGACTTTTCCTTTCTCGTTCATCTTGTTTCTGAACACCTATTTAGCTCCAATAACAGCTTTACCTTTTGGTTTGGATGTCAATTCCCAGACATCATTAATGCTGAACTGTTTGAGCTCTTCTTGCATAGCTTCAATCCAGCTTTCATCAGATAAAACTTCTTCTATGCTCTTTGGTTCAATTTCAGAAACGAGTGCCACAGCACTAGACTCTTCTCGCCTTTTGGATCTGGTGCGAATTCCTTCATTAATTTCGCCAATTATAAGATCTTTGGGATGACTGGACTTATGCTTCCAGTTACTTGTTGATTTGTCTGATTGATGATCTCTTTCTTTATTTGGATCTTCACTAACAACCTGATGCTGGTTTTCCAGAGTCTGAGATGCTTCTTGAGTTGTAGACTTTTGAGGGTCTGGAGCAGGTTCAGACTCTTCTTGATGAGTCTGACTTGATTCATCTTGCATTGAGTCTTGAAATTTGACATTCATTGACTCCTCCACAGACTGGCTCTTCTTGTTATAGACTCTGTAGGCTTTGCTTGATGTAGAATATCCAAGGAAGATACCTTCATCTGATCTTTCTTCAAACTTACCAACTCGATCTTTTGCATTTTTCAATATAAAACATTTGCAACCAAATACATGAAAGTATGAAACAATAGGCTTCTTATCTTTGAATAACTCATAAGGGGTTTTCTGTAGAATAGGTCTTAAGAAAACTCTATTGATGATATAGCAAGCTGTTGAAACAGCTTCAGCCTAAAATCGTGAAGAAATCTTACTTTCAATTAAAAGAGTTCTAGCCATTTCTTGAAGAGATCTGTTCTTTCTTTCCACAACTCCATTTTGCTGAGGAGTATATGGAGAGGAGAACACATGCTTAAAGCCAGATTCATCACAGAATTTTGTAAAATCTTGATTTTCAAATTCACCTCCATGATCTGTTCTTATACTAGAGATAACACATCCTTTTTCATTTTGAACCATTTTAGCAAATTTTTCAAAATACGAAAAGGTTTCGGACTTACTTGCAAGGAAATATACCCAAGTAAAACGGGAGCAATCATCAACAATTACTAGGCAATACTTCTTACCCCCAATACTCTGAGTTCTGATTGGTCTGAAGAGATCCATATGCAGCAACTGTAGTACATGATTAGTAGAGACATGATTTATTGGTTTAAATGAATTTCTTACCTGCTTTCCCAGGATACATGGAGTGCATGAATCAGTCTTTTGGTATGGCAATTTGGGTAGACCTCGAACAAGCTGTCTTGATGAGATTTTGGCTAATTGCTTCATGTTGACATGACCAAGCTTTTTGTGCCATAAGCTTGCTTCGTCTTGAATTGAGATAAGACATTGCGATTCATTTGGTTTCACATACAGAAGATAGATATTTCCATATCTTCGACCCATGAAAGACTGAGTAGAGTCTTTACTGATCCCAGAACATGTTCCTTCTTGAAAGAAGATCTTGAAACCAGTATCACACAATTGACTAATGCTAAGAAGATTGTAATTGAGTCCTTCCACTAAGGAAACATTACTTATTGTGACAGTTCCGATTTTCACGGTTCCAAATCCCACAATATTTCCTTTGCTGTTTCCTTCAAATGAAACTTTTCCACCATTTACTTGAGCAAGCTTTATAAAACAATTTCAGTCTCCTGTCATGTGTCTTGAACATCCGCTGTCAAGATACCACTTTACCTGTTTCTTGAAGGAGACCTACATTTAAAATAAAGTCTCAAGCTTTCTTTGGTACCCAAATTTTCTTGGGTCCTTTGGTGTTGGTAATATAAACAGTATTAGCCCATACTTTCTTAACAGGTTTCCATACCATAGGACACTCTTTTTCAAAGTGATTCGGACTGTTGCACTTTGAACATCTGAGAGCATTTCTACCTACAGGTTTTACAAAAACTTTGTTGAAATGATTTTTATAAGCCTCTTTCGAGGGTCTTTTCTTAATTCTTTCTTTTACTTTAGGAAAATCAATCAAGGGAATTGTTTCTGCTGACATACCTAGACCAGACTTATTGAAGTAAGGTCTTTGAGCTGAAAGAATTTTTTCAAGTTTCTCAGACCCTATTGAAAATTTCTTTGAAATATTTGATAAGTCTGTTTTTAAAAGAGCATTTTCTTTTAAAAGATTATCTTCATTTTCTTTAAGAGTGGAAACAGTCAAGTCTAGACTTTTAACTCTTTCTACTAAAACATTTTCCTTTCGTTTTAGAGCTGAGTTTTCCTTTTTCAGTTCGGAAATTCTTTTAAGAGAAGTCTTAAAACTAAAACACAGTTCATCAATGTATTTAGAAACTTTGACAGGAATTTTAAAATTACTTGCCTCAAATTCACTGTCTGAGTCTAATCCAGAGTCTGATCTAGAGTCTGAGTCTGATTGTGCCATCAGACATAGATTGTCATATTCATTATCACTTTCTTCACACTCAGTATCACTCCAGGTTTCAGCTTTGAGAGCTTTTCGGAATTTTTCATCTTTTCCTCTCTTCTTCTTCAGAAGAGGACAGTTGGGTCTGATGTGTCCCTTCTTCTTGCATTCAAAGCAGACTACATCTTTATTTGGTTCCTCATCATCAACAGACTTGGTCTGTTGTCTTTGAAAGCTTTGTTTCTTTGAGTTGAACCTTCTTCCTTTTCTATTCAGTTTTCTGAATCTCCTTATCATGAGAGCAAGCTCCTCATCGTCCATATCATCTTCAGAATCTGTATCATCAGAATCATCATTTGATTTTAATGCAATGGATTTCTTACCTTTTGGATCTTCATCTTCATTGATCCTTTCCACTTCATAAGACTGAAGAGTTCCAATCAGCTCGTCGACAGATAGTGGCATAATTCTCTGCGTCTCTCTTATCGAAGTCTTTATGTGATTCCAATCCTTAGAGAGTCCACGCAGTAGCTTGTTTACCTTCATAGGATCAGAAATTTTTTGTCCTTGAATCTCAAGACCATTGACAATATCTGTAAAACGGCTAAACATGTCAGTTATAGATTCTCCTGGTTTCATTTTGAAGGCTTCATATTGACCGAGAAGAATGTTAATTCTGGTTTCCTTCACTCAATCTGTTCCTTCATAGGTGATATGTAATCTGTCCCAGACTTCTTTTGCTGTAACACAAGAAGATATTCTATTATATTCAGTTGGTGACAAAGCACAATATAAAGAGTAAATTGCTTTTGCATCGAGTGCTTGTCTCTTGTTTATCTCTTCCTGAGTCATTCCGCTGGTCTCAACAGTTTCTTTCCCTCTTTCAGAGACTGATGCAGCTGTAGGAGTAATTCATTTTTCTACAACATCCCATTCCAGAGGATCCTTTGATCGTAGGAGAGCTTTCATCTTGTTTTTCCAGATGTTGTAATCCTTTCCATCAAAGTAGGGTGGTCTAGTATTGCTTTGCCCTTCCATCAGCCCTGGTGCTAGCATACTAGCCATGGATCTTTAACTCTGAAGTAAAACACTTCAAACAAAGTGAGTACACAGGCTCTGATACCAATTGAGATAGCTAGTATAAACACCTAGAAGGGGGGTGAATAGGCGCACAAACAATTTGTCGAAGTACGGAAGCGATTCTTAACAAACGATAGAAAGAAAATTGTCTCTTGATTAACAAAATGAAATACGATCGAGGTAGAGAGAGAGAGAGAATTGAACACAGGATTTATAGTGGTTCGGCTTATTCCAAGCCTACGTCCACTCTTCCGCACTGACAGCCCACCGGCTGGATTTCACTATGATCAAAAGAGAAGTTACAGCACAGCTTTGCCTTGATTCCACAGTGTAGATGTTCTACCACACCTTCTCCAGGTTTCTCACAAATATAGACTCTCTTTTGTACACAAGTATTCGCTCAAAAGAATTGTCTAAACAAAAATGAGCTCCAGACTTTGGAATTCATCTATCGCGCACACCTCGAACAACTAAGAACGTCTTCCTTATATACTCCTTTATGCCATCATACCCGTTGGCACTTACCAAAGGAATTCCTCCAATCTACCCATTGGACGGAATCAATTAGGAAGATTGTTCGAGCTATTAAAGGAACGTGTTGATAGCCCATCAATCATGTTCGCCCATACAATCAGGATCTCGGTTTCCATAAGTAGAACCTTCCAATAATATTTAGACAATCATCGAATCTTCAATCATTGAATCAATCTTGATCAATCAAAGGATTCTGTTACGTCTTCTCCAGCCACGAGATCTTCTCCAGATGATAAGGATAAATCCTGAACAAAACATCCAGTTCTGGATAACCTTTCTTCAACGGATTAGAGACTGTCAATGAGGATAGACTTTGAGTCTTGAGTCTGGCTGTTTGGTAGTCTTCAGACTTTAAATAACAGAGTCTGCAGACCTTCAGACTAGACTGATGGAAACGTTTTGTCAACTTCAAAACACTTCACGAGAATTTCTCCAACAATTAATAATAAACTCAAGCTTGTGTGACATTGATGGTGATGCTGATGACCACAAGTCGCAACGATTTGGCTGTAATGGCGACGAGAAGATTAGCAGCTGAGAAGGATGATGGCGATGGATGATGATGATGATGATGATGATGTGGTCCTATTGAGTTTATTAAAAGAAATGATGTGACATCCACGTTATTTTTTATTCAATTTATTCTGAACTGGCATTTCGGGCCATCAAATAATGTGTGCTACGGTGATTCAATCAACGGCAGGACCACAATTTGCTAGCTTTGGATGTTACGATACTTACTGAACAAAAAGGAATTTCGGGTGTTCAATGTCAAAGCGCTCAAGAGATTATATCTCCTCTCAGTGCCACTACTCCTTTTATTTAAATAACAATTTGGTTGACTATAGTTCTTTTTTTTTTCTTTTTTTTTGTCGAAAAAGTGCAGATTCATAACTTAACGAAGATGACCACCGTTGGCCATAAAGTTAGTACATAAATTTTTTTTCTTTTTTTTTGTCGAAAAAGTGCAGATTCATAACTTAACGAAGATGACCACCGTTGGCCATAAAGTTAGTACATAAAATATCCAAAAGAAACGGGGGGAGGAGGGGGGGGAACCGAAGTGGTCCAGTTCAGAGGAAGGCTTCGGGAGTCATGGGCCTTGGCAATCTAGTTGGCTGCCTCATTTGCTTCTCTCCTGCAATGCGCAGTACACAGATTAGGAAAATTGGGGAGCAGCGTCGCAGCCTCGTCGATGAGCGCTCGGATCTCCCATGGCGTTGAGCAAGGGTTGTTCACAGCATCTATAAGGATCTGGCATTCCGATTCAAAGGTAAGTGGTTGATTTGCTTGCCCTTTCCGCAATAAGTTTTGGAGGGTGAGATTAAGGGCTTGAGTGTCCGTTTGCAGAGCCGAAGAGGCATTCACTCAGCTGGTAAATTCATTGGCAATTTGATCGGAATGATCTTGGATAATGGAAGCTACCGAGCCTTCGAAAGACGCAGGGGTGAAGGCTCCATCAATGTTGATCTTCAGAGATCCAGGATCCAGTAGACGTCATGCCCAATCTGAGTCTGAGGGGCAAGGTTGAGATCTTGGGCTAACTCCATATAAGTGACGATCTACTAGGGCATTCACTAGAGCCACTTGAACTACCTATGCTGGATCTCGGGGGGAAGCCTGCGAAAGATAAAGTTATTCCTTGCTTTCCAAATCTGCCGCAGAAGATGTGCGAGGGTCGCTAGATCAAGTAAGAGAGCTCTATTTTCCAATCGATCTATTAACCATGTGTCAATGCATTTTATGTTATATGCCTCCGGTGTGATTTGAACCCGTGGGTGAGACCATACTTTCCGCGTCCATGGACATAGTAATAATATGTGTTCTGTTGATTCTGGTTTGTGTGCTTGACAAAGATGACACATTGAGTTTGGAATTATATGTCTGTGATGGAGGTTCTCACGTGTAGAGATAGCATTGTGGCATAAATACCACATAAATATACAAAGCTTTGGGGATGTCCTCATCTTCCAAATCTTGCGCGAAAGGTGTCGCGGAGTTTGGTAGGAGGATGATGTGCTGCTTAATTCAATTCTCTTCGTTGTAGCTCTGAGGGAGTTGTAAGAATTCTTAATTGTGTATACTCCGTTTTGAGTTCCTTTCCAAATGATCTGATCGGTTGTGCATTGCGCACGAAGCTGAATAGTTAGGATTTCCTTAACCGTTTGGTCATCAAAAGAGTTGCGCAGCATAGGTTCATTCCATCTATTCCGACCTTGTAAGATGAAGGCTGCAACCTTCTTTAGTTCTCCTAGGGGTGCAGGGCTGCCAATGGTTCCTCTTGAAAGCCATTTGTCCCCACGGATTGAGATTTGCTGCCCATCTCCAATAGACCATTGTGTATTGGTCAATATCGAGTCTCTGCCAGTCAGTAGACTCTGCTGTCTTACACCTTTATCGGCATACTAGAAGTCCTTTGAATAAAGACCTTTAAATAGTTTACTCCAAAGGAAAGTAGGGTTATGAATTAGACGCCATGACTGTTTTCCAAGTAAGGCTTTATTGAAGGTGATGAGGTCACAAAAGCCCATTCCACTGGTGTCATTTCTAGTTGTAAGGGAATCCCATCGCTTCTAATGGATACCTCCCTTGCTGTTATTATTTTGCCACCATAATTTGGCAATCTTCTGCTCAATAGACTTGCACAGAGATATAGCAATCTTAAAACTAGACATCGCATATTGAGGTATTGCTTGGACAATGGTTTAATTAAAATTTCCTTACCACCTTTTGAAATGATCTGCTCTTTCCAACCTTGTAGTTTCGAATTCACTCGACCTAATATCCAGGCGAAGATCTCCTTTTGTTATCTTCCCTAGTCTGATGGTATGCCTAAGTATTTACCAGTTTTGGTAATCACAAGAACTTGAAGTTCTTGGGCCAAATTTTCTTGTAGACGAGTAGGACACGCCTTGCTAAAGAGAATGCCGGATTTGTTCCTATTCACAGTCTGACTGGTTGCCATGCAATATTGGTTTATGAGATTAGCTAAGTTATGACATTCCTGAAGTTTTCCATCTAGGAAGAAGATAGCATCATTAGCGAAAAATAAGTGAGAAAGAGTTGGACACAACCTATTTAATTGAATGCCTTTGAAATTTCCCATTTGCATAGCTTGATGGATAAGTATGGATAAGACATTTGCCACTAAGATGAAGAGGTATGGAGATAAAGGGTCACCCTGTCTGAGTCCTCTAGAAGGGTGAAAATAAGGGAAGTTGTCTCCATTAAATCTGACACTAAGTGAAGCGGTTGTAATACATTGCATGACCCATTGGACCCATACTGAGTGGAAACCCAATTTGAGCATGTAATCTTGTAGAAAATCCCATTCAACTCGGTCATGGGCCTTTTGCATATCTAACTTTAGGACTGCCTAAAAGTGTTTCTTTTTGTTTTTGATCCTAATCTGATGGAGGACCTCTTGCACGACTAATATATTATCTTGAATATGGTGACTACTAACAAAAGCAGATTGTTCTACGAAAATCAGCTTTGGTAACCAAGGCTTAAGACGGTTTGCTAATACCTTTGAGATGATCTTGTACACATAGTTGCAAAGGCTGATTGGACTGTATTGGTCGAGTCGTTCTAGGTTGCGTACTTTGGGTATTAAGGTTATATTCTTCTGATTGAGTCTTAGCGAAAAAATTCTTGTACCAAGCTGAGTAGGTCATCTTATAGATATCCTAATGATGTTGGTAGAAAAGCCCATTTAGTCCATCTGGCGCTCCCAATTGAAAGGCTGCCTATTGAATTTCCTTTTGAGTAATTGCTTGTGTGAGATTATTGTTTATTTCCTTCGTTACCATTCGTGGGCATTGCATCAATATAGGTGCGTAATCACGATGCCCCATGGAGGTGTACAATGTTGTGAAATTCTGGGTTATGTCCTTTAGTTTTTGTTGAATGCAAACTCATCTCCGATCTGCATCCTGTAGCATACTTATCCGATTTCTCTATCTACGTTGAATAGTGGAGGCGTGGAAGAATTTGGTATTCTTGTCGCTCCATCTCAGCCAGTTAATTCAGCTAGTTAATTCAAGATCGCAATGCCCAATACTGCTCTTCCTACTGCCAGAGGTGCTGAATTTCCTTTTGCAGGCAAGTTACTTCTTCATTATCATGATTGTTGTGGGGTTGGTTTATGATATGTTGGAGTTGTTATTTCAAACAGTTGATTTGCTGAAGACCATCGGCAAATTTTCTTTTACTCCATGCAGCAAGGGTAACTGAAACAGCCTTGAGTTTCTCTGACATCGTGTAGGGTTTGACCTTGGATTGGAAAGCTAGGATTCAGCTATAATTTGGCGGCACTCTTGATCTTGTAGCCAAAAAGCCTCAAAGGTAAATCTTCTTTTCCTTTTTATATGATTGGCTTCAGTTGTTAATAAAAGTGGGCTGTGATCCAAGCCCAGGGCAGGTAAAGCAAAAACCTCAGTTTCTAGAAAAGTCAAACGCCAATCCATTGTACAAAGAGCGCGATCTAGTTTTTCTTTAACTAACTCCTCTCCCTCTCTATTGTTAACCCAAGTGTATGTGCAGCCCTTGCTTTCAACTTCCATAAGTGAACAGGTATCTATAAAAGCACAAAAGGACTGTAAACGATAGTGATCCACTAGGCGCTTACCTGTTTTCTCCCAACGGTAAAGAATTCGTTGAAGTCTCTTACACACACCCAAGGTAAAGTGTTGTAGTTGCTGATTTGGCGTAGCTCATTCCATATACGTTGTCTTTGATTGTACACCGAAGGGGCATGAACACAAGTGAGGCGCATGGGTAATCTAGTTTCATTATTCGTGCAGATCATATCTAGTTAGTGTGCTGATTGATTGTCAATAGATATAGAAGCTCTCTCGTTCCAAAACACCGCCAGTCCTCCTGCTATTCCCATAGGATCTTCAAGTAGACAGTTTGCAAATTTCAATCTCTTCTGGATTTTTATCAGCATTGGTTTTTGATTCTTCGTCTCCATCAAAAACACTACATGGGGCTTTTCATGGGCCACTAGGGCCCTTAGGGTTCGAACTGTCATGGGATTGCCCAAACTCTGACAGTTCCAACTGAGAATATTCATTTATCATGAGGTGGTTTATTTGGGCTAGCCACTACAGCCCATCTGCTTGGTTCTTCTACAACAAATATTGGGGTATCCATCAGATGCGAGTCATCAAATTCCTCTGGTCCATGAGGTTTTAGCTCATAAGGATTGTATCGTTTAACTTTCTTTGTAGCGCTAGCTTTGGGGATTAACCGATTGCCCTTTATTTTCCTCTGTGTGGAAGCGCCAACTGCTGCAAGTGATTGATCTTCAATGTGTGTTGATGCAAGGGTTCGTGCAGGTAGTGGTAATATGCCTTCTGAAGGGCTAGATTGATGTCGCCATTGAGGAGGTTCGGCTAAGGTGAGAATAGGTTGATCTGGTGGGGGTTCGACAAGTGCTTTACCTTGTCCCTTGCTTTGCTGATCGACGGGTATTAGTTGGTTGGATGGCTGAGGAGTTTCCGGTATGATATCTTATGTATCCTCTTCATTGTTGTTCGTCTCATAAAAAGCTACCTAAAAGGGGCTGTGTTCCTTAACTTTAGCACGAAGCCATTGGCCATAACAGAGATTGTCTTTCATGTCCAATTTTTCTTCGTCATAAGGAAATCTTTGCAGTGCATAGCATAATGACCAAGGATTCCACATGAATAGCATAAATGGGATAGTTTTTCATAACGGAAATTCAGCCATATATTCTTTCCTTCTAATCGAATCAACTGGCCATGTTTTAGAGGATCTTGAAGGTTGATTGCCACTCAAGCTCACCTAGCTCTGAAGGTACCGTCTTTGCTTTCTAATTTAACGTCTAGCACCTTTCCCACATGTCTCACTACTCTATTGTTCATATCCTCAATGCACCTTTATAGAGGAAGCCCAAATATCTGAACCCAGAAAACACATGTTGTGAAGTCATAGCAGTGGAGGGGTGTGTTCGGTAACCAAGGTTTGAGGATTACTAAATAGTGTGAGAACAACCAAGGTCCATTTTCTAATACTCTCTGCTTGTCGGCTTCCTTTGTAAACTTAGCCACATATAACCCTACTTCAGGTTGGGAAATGTTGACATTTTCAGTACGCCGAGCTCATTTCATGGTATTTTGGAAAGCCTGGAAATTGATCAAAGAGTTAGATAGGATTTTACCTACCAATATAAGTTTGCATTCTTCTAACTTCTCTGTTGGGGTAGCCTTGTCACAGACGTCAACTTGCTGTTTGGGCTAGAGGCGACCCAATCTCTGGCATAGAGCTGCTAGTCGAGCTTCTTCATCCAAGTTGGTGTGCTCCATTGGTAATCCGATAGAACGGGGTAGCTTCAGCTGGGATAAATTGGGTTGGATAAAAAGGCCATAGGTGCGAGATAAAAGGGTTGTGACCGAATCCTTTACTCGACAATCAAACCATGGAGCGAGGCATCAATTGGTCGAGATGGACAGATGGGATGTTGGAAACAGAGTAATTGATGCATGAAGAACAGAAGAGTGGGAGACAAGGGGTACCCAGAGGCCAAGCATCTCCGTTGCACTGGGATAGACAATGGCAAAGGAGGGAGGGCACTTGTGAGGAGAAGGAAGGAGGATTGTGGGTAAAGCACGGAGGTCAATTTCAATTAGGGATGGCATGTATGGTGAGATGAGGGATGCGATTGGGTTGAAATTCAAGAGCTATGGCTTTGAAGATGGGTTAAAGCTTCGAATGCGCGCAAAGCAATTAACATGTAAAGTGAAATGAGAGAGTAGGAGTGAAGATGAAGATCGGAGATTAGGGTTTAGGGGTTAAACTACCATGGCGGTAGAGACTGCTATGCAAAACGAGAGAGAAAATCCAAAATTTTCATTTTTAGTCAAAGAGAGAAAATCCCGTGGTTGCTTTTACGAGGTGGTTGACTATAGTTCAGATCCTCTATACCTCAGACCAAAGTCGCAAACCACATGGACAACCTAAGGTGATGACGTCACCGCAGCCCATGACCTTGACTGAAGATCGCGAGCCATGCATGGCCAAGATGGATCTCGATTGAAATCACGGGTGGCCATGGATGACCTGGATTCGGTGGTCATCAATGGCGCGAAGGATTCTGCCAACCTCAACAAATAATCTGTGCTAGAGGTGTTGCAATATAATGCAGAAGTTAATTGCATCTTGTAATCAAATCAATGCGAAATTACAAGAGAATAAACAAGGAACAATAAAGAACAATGAAAAGGAACATTAGAAATTCATTTGATTTGGTCTGAGCATAATATTACTCAATAGGAAGATATAACAACAATCATCCACATATTCGAGTATATTCTAAATCTAGAATACACCCAAACCTAGAGGGTTTATCATCTAAGTAGCACCGATACCGATATGTGACACAACACAATATGACACGTTTCTAAAAAAAATAGAGAATTTTAACACGTTAGGATACGTTGTATATTAAATTTATATTTTTATATATACATGAGATCATTTTATATTTATTTTAGTCAAATTAATATGATTCAAATTCACAAATAAATAAATAATAAAAAAGAGCCTAGAATAAATTTACATTAAAAACACTAATCCATCATTTGTTAATATTATTTATTATTTCAATTTGACAAATTCAATTCCATTCCAATCCATAAAACATGGAGGGAAAAAGAAAGAATCCACATTTTAGACTCGCGTATCAGAGCATGTCGGGAAAAAAAAGAAAAAGAAAATTGGGGGGCAAATTGTATATCATGAGAAGTGAGAGTTAGAAAAAGAAAATAAGAATAGGCTTTTCTTCTTTCCCATTTTATTATTTTATCACTTACGTATTTTCTTACATATTTAAGTTTTGACTTTTCATTTATTGAAATTTTTTAAAAATTGACTCCATGGGTGTCAGAATTCCAAATTTGCATGTTGGAATTCCCGAAGAGTTTGACTAGGTGTTGAATTTTTCGACACGTATTGATTGAGTGTCGGAGAATGTCGAAAAATATCAAACACGTGTCAGTGTGTCTAATATAACGTGAAAGCTCTCGAATAGTATCGGTATTTCATCACATAATTGCTCAAACGTGCGGCTGATTCTTGTGCGTGCACGCATCAACAACATAAGGTCTAGCTCACGGGTGCTCTCTGTTCCGACCTACAAATCTATATCTACGAGCGTTGTTCTCTCTCTAGACCAAAAGCAAGGATCCCCCGCTCTTAATATTATAATGAACACATGTAACTCCAGATCAGGCAATTGGGCGAACCAAAAGGAAAGTTTCCTTTTGTTGTTTCTCTGTAGATTGTGCCGGCTGCATCTTGAGGAATTCTCTATATTTAATCCCCAACCCAAGATGCAAATTCTTATTAGATTGGAATTCTCTAGATTTAAAGGGGGCGCCCGGGGGGGGGGGGGGGGGGGGGGGGGTTGTTCTAAATTATACATCTTCCAATTTGAAAAGAGAGGAATAATACCACGTTCCCCTTTTCCACAATTATTTTTTTCCCCAACCTGCAAAACTCTCAAGTTGCAACGAATAATCTGAGTGGACTGGCGTTGGGCACGTCACCCGAAATTTAAAATGAAGAAAACCTCGGCCAAGCGAAAAGCGTCGACCAAAGTCGGAATCAGCGTGGTGCACCCGGCCGAATTATATAAATCAGCGAAAAGCAAAGGGCATTTCTCCACGTGTATTTCTCGAAGTGGTATCTTCCACGTGGGGAAATATTCAACCAATTCTTTCCATTCAACCACGTTTTGTTACACCCTCGCCTTTGCAAAATCCCCTCGTGCCATTTTTCTTACTCCATTATAATGCACTCTCCACTCTCGCCATGGACGCCTTCCGTCAAGACACTAAACCGTGCATTCATGGCTGCTTCATTTTCAGCTTCGGCTTCAGGTGCCCATCGCCAAAGCGAGATGCATTCGTCGCAGCAGCAGCAGCCGCCCCCACTGCAGAAGCGGAAGGCCGGTCGCAAGAAGTTCCACGAGACGCGCCACCCGGTGTACAAGGGAGTGAGGCAGAGGAACGGCAAGTGGGTATGTGAGATCCGGCAGCCCAACAGCGCCAGGACCCGCCTCTGGATTGGCACCTTCACCAGCCCCGAGATGGCGGCCAGGGCTTATGATGTGGCGGCCGTGGCCCTGAGAGGGGAGTCCGCCTCGCTGAACTTCCCCGAGCTGAATGCGCATGACGAAGGAGCAGGCTCTTCTTTTACATCATCACTGTCGTCATCGCCTTCTTCTTCTTCGTCTGTGGCGAGGTTGGGATCGGAGGAGAAGAATGTCGGAGAGAGTAATGGGTTGGTCTTGAGGACGGCGTCGTTTGTGGATGAGGAAGAGTTGTTCAACATGCCTGGATTGTTAGACAGCATGGCGGAAGGGTTGCTGCTCACTCCACCTGCGACGGTGAGTGGGTTCGATTGGGATGACGTGGACGTCGTCGACCTCACTCTTTGGGAGTGAGTGATCCTGTGTATATACATCCACAGAATCCATTTTTAAGATCCGATTAGTGATTCTAAAGTTGACTTTTCTTTTTATGGCTTCCAAAGGGCTGCCGGGAGTGATGTTTTCGTTAGGGGTTGTGTTTTCTCATATCATCTCCTCTCAAATTTTAAATTTTGTCATACTTTCCTACGTCCTTGGTTAGAGGATACACTTCTCCAACAGCCTTTTTGATTGTGGGTCGACTTTCGTGTTTAATTAAGTTTGTGCGTGTATAATGTCCATAACCCGTCAGGTTGGAGAAAATTCCTCCGATTAGGTATTAGGGAACTGCATAATTCCAGATGACATGTAAATTTAGCACCAGAAAACATACACAAAAGCAAGAATTTTAATGCTAATCTAAGCCCCACATCTATCAACCGACACCATCTCTTCATCTTTCTCTGTCTCTCCCAACCTCTGCACCGTGTTGCCTCACCGTTACGGCAACTCTTCGTCTCAACTGAGTCAACCCAACTCCGAGGTCGTCTCTCTATGCGTGGATGTGTGTCGCATGAGTGACCACGAATGAACTTAGATTGGAGATTGCTTGAGGTTTTAATAAGGTCCCTCGAGGTCGCAACCCCCATGAGAGAGAGAGAGAGAGAGAGAGAGAGAGCGTGTGTTTTTTGGGTAGCATGGCAGCGATACGTTGTGGTTACGGTGACGGCTCAAACGTTGCTGCTGTAGGGGTTTAGACATCATGGCAAAACACTAAACAGCGCTTGCTCATCTAAGGCTTGTGTACTCTAAAGTAGAGAGAGAGAGAGAGAGAGAGAGAGAGAGAGAGAGAGATATCAAGATTTTGATTGCTGTGAAATTTCTTCTATCAGGATCAAAGGAAAAATTGCCTTCTTACTTAGATATGATTAAGCAAAGAATTGACCCAGAAGAACTTTTTGCTTTGTCATAATAGTTTCACATGGAAAGATCGCTTAATAAGGTTTATGTTTTCTTCCATTCCTAAATTTGAGTTAGAAGAAACTTATCCAGTCATGTGTTTGCTTGGTGGGATGTGGACTTTACTCACCTATAATCTTTAACTAAGTGTAAATGTCTTACAACCACTGGTTAGACGAATTTTTCTCCAATTGGGGGTTTTACAGGACGAAACTTTGAGCTATGAACTAACGTTAAAGCTAGGTGAAAAGAAAACAAAGAAGGGTATTTTAAAGCTCGTTGACCGAATCATATCAATTCTTAATCCATGTAAATGAGACTAGTTGTTAAATTTATGATTGATAAAATTATCAAATGAAATACGTTAAAGACACCTTCTGGAGTGGAGGAACTTCATACGAAACTAAAAGGCTTAAAAAATAGAGAAACAGAAGAAAAAGAAAAGGACAAGATAGAGAAAGACTTGCTACTTGACCCGAAAAATGAGAAATAGGGAAAAAGGTAAATACAATAGGAGAAATGTTAGGTTTAAATAATACATGTACTCCGTAGATGTTTTGGAGGGATACTAACTCTATACTAAATACATATCCCAGTAATGTTTCGTTCTACACTGAGAGAGAGAGAGAGAGAATTAACGAGACTAGCCAACTCAAATTCAATAAGGTTAACTCATAGACCTAAGAAACAAAGGGAAAGTGCAAAAAAAAAGTTTCAAACCTAGCACATCTATATTAATTCAGTTTTCAATCTTTAATTGTACCAATATAGTCCATCCAGCCAAAAATCGTTGACATGTATTCCTACCATCGTATGTGGCATGGCTGGTGCTAAGTTATATTTTTTAATAAAACTTCTAAATTTGTGTTACTTTTTTCTTTTCTTTTCATTTCTTTTCTTTACTTTCTTTTTTTCCCCAACCGTGGGCCGGTGAGGTCGCTGGCCAAGTGAGGTTCGGATGAGGGCCTTCACCCTCATCAGCCATGGGTGAGGGCCACAAGCCCCTAGTCTATAACTACTGAGGGCATTGCAACCCTTACTTGGATCTAGGTGAGGGCTCGACGACCTCACTTGATCTTGGTGAGGGTGCGGAGGCCCTCACTTGTGGTTATCATGCCCTCACCGAGACCAAGATCTAGGAAAGGGCCTAATGACTTTGTCTATGGCCAATGATATTGGCTTAGAGTTGTGGAGAAAACAAAGAAAGAAAAGAAAAATAAATTCAGAAAAATATTAAAATTTTGTAACATTTGTTGCTATCAACGTCGATCATATCAAATAAAACGGTCAACGTCTACGTCAATAATTTCTTGCAATAATTAGTCGAATGAATTATATTGGCAAGTCATCGAAAGATTTAAACTAGATTTGATTGTTCAAATATTTTTGCTAGATAGGATAAGCCGGATAGCATAAGAGTTTAATTATTCCATTCAACGTTTGTTAGTGTCCAAATTGAGCAAAAGTTCAAATAAATATTTATCCAAACGAGAATTTCATTTACAATATTAAAATTACAAATAAACCATGGAAGTTGTTTCAAGATGCCGACAGATTCTTCCCCACTCTTCTTGATGTGTGATGGGGCAAGTGATTCTAGAATGGATTTTTTTTTTCTTTTTAGGATTTTTCTGGTTAAGTGTATGGAGTAGTGTATACGGTAAAGAAACGAAGGAGAACAAGAAAAGATAGAATGATCTCCTTCTAAGGTATAAAGGCTACGTCACCAATCGAAGAAGAGGATTGAGATCTATGAAGTTCACCACCAAGGCCTAAAGCTTCCACCAGCCAAGGATAAAGGACTTCAGGATAGAAGAAGCTCACCACCAAGGCCTAAAGATTCCACCAGCCAAGGATAAAGGGCTTCTTGGCTCACCACCAATGAGTGATCTATGCTCCATGGATAAAGAGATCGAAAGGAGTTATCCACTCTCCGAAGAAGTTCACTCAAGCAAGGAATTCTCACAATTTTCATTCATCGAATTCGTATATCCTTTTATTGGATAATTTTCCCTTGTTTATAAGAGGATTTTAGACTTAGGAAATATAAAAAACAGACTTTAATGACCTAGGAACTTAGACCTTTGACTCTTGAAAACTACATAGAAATAAAGACACCTAGGAACTTAGGAAATGCATTTATTAGCACAAGAACTTGCATTCTTGAACCTTCAGCCTTCCAAAATTCGTACTCCTCCCTTGACCAGAAAATAATCCTCTTGAAACATCATCAATTGGTCATGCAAGACGTATAAAATGTCCTCCCATCGATAGTTATCGACATACCACAAAGTATCGATAAGTAATTGACATTATTCATTCAAAATGATCCATCGAAACACATGATGCCTAATTTCTTTCTTGGCTTGGATAAGCATTGATGGTTATGAGTTGGTCGATGAAACTACGTTGGATGCTCCCGCATCATCCTCCCTGGGTTGTTTGAGATTTGTCCTCAAATCTAGAAAGTTTTCATCCTCCAAGTAAGGAGAAAGGTCTCCCACGTTGAATGTTGCCAAAACTCCAAATTCTCCAGGAAGGTCAATCTTGTAAGCATTGTCACCAATTCGCTCAATAAATTTAAAGGGACCATCAGCTCTAGGCAATGAGCTTGTTCTTTCGTCGAGATGGAAATCTCTCCTTCCTTAAGTGAAGCCATACAAGATCGCTTGGTTGAAATTGAGTCTTCTTGCAATGTTGATTAGCTTTATTCTTGTAAGATTCGTTGGCCTTTTTGATCTTGGATCGAATCTGCTCATGGAGCTTCTTCATTGATTCAGCTCTGTTTTTGCCATCAAAGCTTAGTTGAGAGTTACATGAAATTGGAATCAAATCAATGGGTGTGAGAGAATTAATTCCAGACACAACTTCAAATGGCGATCGACCAATAGTATAACTTGGCGATCGATTGTAAGCAAATTTAGCATGCACAAGCTTCAAATCCCAATCTTTCAAAGATTTACTCACCATACCACGAAGAAGAGTGGCTAGAGAACGATTTGTTACCTCCGTTGGCCATCGGTTTGTGGATGACAAGCTGTACTGAATAAGAGTCTTGTACCAAGCATTCTTCGTAGTGTCTTCTAGAATTAGCTTAAGAACTTGGAATCACAATCTGACATAATGGTCTTTAGTACTCCATGAATGCAAATAATCTCTTTGAAATATAATTCAGCAATATGAGATGCATTGTTGGTCTTGTAACATGGCACGAAATGAGCCATTTTGGAGAACCGATTGACGACCATCATGATAGCATCTTTTACTCTTTGTTCTTGGTAAAGCCACAATGAAATGCATGTGAACATCCTCCCAAGGCTGTAATGGTACTAGAAGTGGAATATACAAACCTTGATGGAAATGGCTTTTGATCTTTGACAAGTTGCACACTTTGAGATGATAGGATGCACATCTCCACTCATCTTTGGCCAATAGAAATGCTCTTGAAGAACTTCAAGAGTTTTGTTAGTTCCAAAATGACCAGCCAATCCTCCACCATGTGCCTTTCGAATCAGCAATTCGCGAAAAGAACTCTTCGGCATACATAATCGATTTCCTTTAAAAAAAAAAAAAAAACCATCTTGCAAAGAATATGTTCCTTGAACCTCCCCGCTTGCAATTGTTAATGATGGATGAGAACTCCGCATCTTTAGAATAAAGTTCTTTCATTGATTGAAATCCAAGAATCTTAGAGTCCAGAACAGCAAGCATAGAATATATTCTCGATAAAGCATCTACTACAATATTAGCGTGCCCAAGTTTATATTTTGAGACAAAAGAAAATGATTGAAGAAATTCTACCCATTTTGCATGTCTCGAATTAAGCTTGCGTTGGCCGCTAATAAACTTAAGCACCTCATGATCAGAATGAAGGACAAATTGCTTTGGCCTCAAATAATGACTCCAATTATCAAGAGCACGGACAATGGCATAGCACTCTTTGTCATAAGTTGAATAATTCCTCTTGGAATCGGTTAACTTCTCGCTGAAATATGCCAATGGTTTTTGTGCTTGGACAAGAACAGCTTCAATACCAACTCCCTTTGCATCACACTCAACTTCAAATACTTTATCAAAATCAGGAAGTGCAAGAATATGGGACTCACAAAGTTTCTACTTGATTACCTCAAAGGCGTTTTGAGCAGCCTTTGTCCATTCAAAAGCATCATTCTTCATGCATTTAATTATAGGAGCCATGATGGTACTAAAGTTTTTCACAAAACGTCGATAGAAAGAAACAAGTCCATGAGAACTTCTTACATCAGAAATGGACTTCGGAACCGGCCAAGTCTTCATAGCTTCCACCTTGCCTTGATCAATAGAGATTCCATCTTTGGAAACCACATAACCAAGAAACACAATGCTTGGAGAGAAGAACTCACATTTCTCCATTTTAGCATATAGTTTTTGTTCTCTCAAGATATTAAAGACCCATTTTAAATGAGAGATATGCTCCTCCTCATTCTTGTTATAAACAAGAATATCGTCGAAATAAACAACGACAAATCGACCAATAAAGCAACGAAGAACCTCATTTATAAGTCTCATGAAGGTACTCGGACATAACCAACCACTCATAAAGGCCTCCCTAGGTCTTGAAAGCCGTCTTCCATTCATCACCTTCTCGTATTCTGATATGATGATAACCACTCCGCAAATCTATCTTTGAAAACACAGAAGAACCATATAATTCATCAAGCATATCATGAAGTCTAGGTATAGGGTACCTATACTTAATGGTGATGTTGTTGATGGCCCGACTATCAACACACATTCGGTATGTACCATTCTTCTTAGGTACAAGTAGAGCTAGAACAAAACATGGACTCATGCTTTCTCAAACGTATCATTTGTCGATAAGTTCATCGACTTGTCTTTGCAACTCCTTTGTTTCCTCTAGATTGCATCAATAAGCTAGCTTGTTTGGTAGTGGAGTACCGAGGATCAAATCAATTTGATGCTGAATGCTTCTTATGGGAGGTAATCCATGTGGCAAATCCTCCAGGAACACATCTACAAATTCTTTCAACAAGCAATGCATTTTTGGATGTATGGGTCGCTTTACTATCTCACTCTTTTTCTCAACCACAAGCAAAACAAATACATTCTTTTGTTTGCTAATGGCTCTTTCAACCCGTGTCTCACTTAATAACAGATTTTCCTTACAAGTGTTTCCCTCCCCAGGTTGATTATTATATATCAGAGAAGGATTCAAGGGTAAAAGAGTATTGCATTTTTGTTCCTTATGAAAAGAGTATGTGTTTTTCTAACCATCATGCATAGCATTTATGTCAAATTGCCATGGTCTACCCAATAACAAGTGGCATGCATCCATAGGAATCACATCACATACAACCTAATCTCAATAGTTCTTCCCAATCGAAAATGATATAAGAACTCGTTTGGTTACCTTGAGATCATTCCCTTGATTGAGCCATTGGAGCTTGTATGGTTGAGGATATTTCGTTGTTGGAAACTTAAGCTTGTCGACAAGAGTTGTTGAAGCAACATTGGTGTAGCTCCCACCATCAATGATCACCAAACATACCTTTCCGTTAATAGTGCAACAGGTGTGAAAAATAGTCTCCCTTTGCTCATTATCAGGAGAAACTTCAACATGCAATGCTCTTTGGATGATCAACATCTCACCATCATTAGCTTTCTCCACAATTTCTTCTTCCTCTTCGGATTCAAAAACATTTTGGTCTTGATTGCCCTTAGTCCCTTGAAGCGCCGAATTGATCTCCTCAATTTCTTGAAGAGTCATAACTCTCCGATTTGGACAATTTGCTTAAAAATTCCCAAAACCATGGCACTTAAAGCATTTCCTTGCATTGCCTTCAAACTTCTTTTGGACTTTTGGAAGGCTCTGCAATTTTTCTATTGCCTTTGTCTTTTGTCGACGTACTCTTGCCCTTGCTTGAGGAAGCACCCTTAAAATAGGATGTTGCCTTGGTTGAGGTTCTGGAGGAAAACCTCTTGCTTTTCAATTGTTTTTCGACTTTTATGGCTAACTTGCATATGTCTTCAAAGGACTAATAAGGTTGAAGTTCAACCATATCGGCAATTTCTCGATTCATGTCACCAAGGAAACGAGCGATAGTTTGCTCGAGAACTTTGGGAACTTCGCACCTCATTTTGAGTTGTTCAAACTCACAAATGTATCCTTTAATGCTCATCCCTTGTTGTCTGAGGGAATTTAGTTTGAGGAATATATCTTGCTTATAGGTGTCGGACAAGAACCTCTTCTTCATCAACTTCTTGAGTTTTTCCCAAGACTTGATTCGACCTTTTCCTTCTCTTGCTTGTTGATGCTTTAGATTCTCCCACCATAGAGAAGCATATTTTATCAGCTTCAGGGACCTCCACTTTAACGTCTCTTCCATCCTCCTTATGCCTCCCTCTTCGTCTTTGAATTTGATATTCAAAATCACTAGAGTTGTCTCTAGTGGAATTGGAATCGCCATTAGAACTTTGATGAGATTCAAAATCGTCACGCTAATGCCATTCATTAGGACGCCTTGCTAGTTGTCCATGTCTCGCCGAATTCTCTAGAAGATTGAGGACTCGCTCCATTTGTTGCTGAAGATTTTGGATTGCGCGACTCACCTTTCGTTGTGCGCTTGATCCTAGTCAGGCCTATTGGAACTTGATCAGCCATAAGGAATTTGTAATAGAAGAAAAAAACGAATCACTCAAATGAGTTGAACCTTGACCTCTGATACCAATCTTTTGATGTGTGATAAGGGAAGTGATTCCAGAACGGAATTTTTTTTTTCTTTTTGGATTTTTCTAGTTAAGTGTATGGAGTAGTGTATATGGTGAAGAAACGAAGGGGAATAAGAAAAGATAGAATGATCTCCTTCCAAGGTATAAAGGCCACGCCACCAACCGAAGAAGAGGATTGAGATCTACGAAGTTCACCATCAAGGCCTAAAGCTTCCACCAGCCAAAGATAAAGGACTTCGGGATAAGAGAAGCTCACCACCAAGACCTACAGATTCTACCAACCAAGGATAAAGGGCTTCTTGGCTCACCACCAAGGAGTGATCTACGCTCCAAGGATAAAAAGATCAAAATGAGTTATCCACTCTCTGAAGAAGTTCACTCAAGCAAAGAATTCTCACAATTTTCATTCATCAAATTCGTATGTCCTTTCATTAACTAATTTTTCCCTGTTTATAAGAGGATTTTAGACTTAGGAAATATAAAAGACAGACTTTAATCACCTAGGAACTTAGACCTTTGACTCTTGAAAACTACATAGCAATAAAGACATCTAGGAACTTAGGAAATGCATTTACTAGCATAGGAACTTGCATTCTTGAACCTTCAGCCTTCCAAAATTCGTGCTCCTCCCTTGACCAGAAAATAATCCTCCTGAAACTTCATCAATTGGTCATGCAAGACGTCTAAAATGGCCTCCCATCGATAGTTATCGACATACCACAAAGTATCGATAAGTAATTGACATTATTCATTCAAAATGATCCATCGAAGCACATGATGCCCAATTTCTTTCTTGGCTTTGATAAACATCGATGGTTCTGAGTTGGTCGATGGAGCTATGTTGGATGCTCTTGCATCACTTCCTCTAACTTCACAGTGCCCACAAGTTCGAGTTCTCCGTCTAGGTGAATCCATCCTCCTCTTCTTCAATCAAACACAATCTCTCCCTCTTCCCTTTCCTACACATGTTGTTCAGCTTCAATGCCTTCCTCTCTCATCATATCCAAAAGAACCGATTAAAATCAAGCCAATTCTTGATTGCAGCATTTGACAATGGAGGGAGTACAGAAGAGAGTGTCCTCAAGGTGTTATGGGGTCCATCGAGATGGCACGTAGATCTATTTCTCAAGCAGGTAGCACCTCCGGTCCAACTTTGTCGCGACCCAATTTTTTCGAGTTCACCACCTAAAACTAGGTTAATGGATTACTAAGTCTTTAAGCTTAGCTCGGGCTCTCACACGCCCATACCAATTCGCGACTTAGGTTTGAATTCTTAACATGCAAATGATTTTCAATCAGGAGTCGCCACTAATTTATTTTTGGTGGGTCGATTAGAAACCCAAGTAAAGTAACGGGAGATTTACTTTACTCCTATGAACCAGAGATTTATGAGTTCGGGGACTTGGTTACACCAGACTATCCTAGTGCCCTTTCGGTACCTTTTTATTTCATTTTAAAAAATGTTTGGCAATTGAATTGATTCTAATTTAACTTGCTAACATATGAGGTGATCATACAAGTGCGCATACCACCAATTTAACACTCAAGAAAGCAATTAAATAATGTAGAACTTACCTCAAAGCAACGAAAACATCTACAGTATTAAATTAAAATCCATATCAACAACCCTAGATATAGTTTCTAATTAACATGTAATTTCTTTTTTTGTTTTTATTTTTTAACAAGACTATAATCCATATGCAATGCAATGCTTTTAATCTAATATGAAATGATATGACATGACAACATGTCCTAAACTATATGAATAAAATTTTTATGATCTCTTAATGAACATGCAATTGTTAAATATGCAATCTAAATTAACCAAAATGACTTAATTCTAATGACGTGCAATGCAATGTAATGACATACAAAATTATTTCAACTAAAATGACATTCAACATGCAATTTAATATGCGAGCTATATGTCACGCGAAATTTATTAAATGACCTAGTCTAATGACGAGGAAGTTCTAATTAAATGAACCTAATAAAAACTAAATGACGTGCATTTGATATTTCTATTTAAAAATGAAAAAATGATCTAGCTAGATTAAAATTCTATCTAATTTAAACTAAGGATCAAGTCACTTTAAATCCTAATTTAAACTAAGATATTATCTTAATCTAACATGCAATTTATCTAATATGCAATGACGTGCAAAGAATGCTCTAATTCAACATGATATATGCATGATGATTTTTTTTTTGTTTTTATATTAATTTCGAAATTAAAATTTCACATGCAATTCAAATAATGATAAAACTAACAACCTAAATGAATGCACTTTTTTGTTTTTTTTATATTTTTCTAAATTCGGAATAAAATCCCTATTCTAGATATGCAATATAATAAGAAATATTCCAAAACAAGCTGAATCCTAATTCAAATATTTTTTAGATTTTTTTAGTGGTTTTAAAAAACAAGCAATTATCAACTAAACATTAAATCTAAATAATCAAGATATTTAATCAAATAAAGAATTAAAATAATCGAAAAAATAACCTGTTGTCTCATAGGTCAAATTAACAATTATCCTAACCCTAATTATCACGACAAAAAGATCAAAATAACTAAAAATCTGATCCAAATCCTTATGGATCAAATAAATAGTTATATTGATTCAACACTTAAAATACTATCAACAAACCCCAGAAATTATTATAATTAAAAAATGATCCGAGATCTTACGGATCAAATTAGTAATTACAATAATTCTAGGGAAGACCTTGCAGATAATGCCTACAAAATTCATGAAATGAAGATCACTTCAAATTTACACAATAACAACTAAACTTAAAAGAAATAAATAAAATAAAGTTAATGAAAAAAGAAAATAAAACTACCTAATTTCCTTTTCTTTTTCTTCTTTTTGTTTTTTTCTTTCCTAAGCATGGCTTGCTCGTGGATCTCCAAGGGCAGCAAGTCGTAGGTCCGGCAAGGGGAACTCCAGCAAGTGCACACCAACAGAAAAGGGGCAACACCCGGGTAGCAAGGACAACCGACGGAATAGGGGCGTTGCGATCGAAGCTACCGGCGTTTGGTCTCCGGCAAAGGGAGTTGCTGGTGGAAGACTCCGAGTGCGGGTGCTGCGAGGGTCTCAAATCCATCGGCGTTGGGCTTCACGGACAGCAAGCGAAGGCGAGATCTGCTGGGCAATCATGGGCGAGTGGCAAAGCAGGGCAGGAGTGGCGTCGGCAAGGGGAGTCGCGGACGACTGAGCTGGCGTCGCGGGTTGCTCGCGAAAGAGGCGCGGCGAGGCTCGACGTCGTGGTGGTGCGGGTCGTCGGGGCTTGTGGATGGAGACCGGTGGCTACGTCGGCGCGGGGAAGGCGGCTCGGCTATAGCACGGGTCAGGCCTACTCGCGGAGGGTGGAGTGTCGGGGCTTCAGGTCGTCGAGGCAGGGGCGTCGATCGAGGTGGAGGCGCGCGACGGATCAGCGACCGGCTTCGGCGTCGGGACTAGTTGTGACCGTAGGGAGCGGCTCGGCGTCAAGTCATCACTAAAGATGCGGTGCCAGTGCGGCAGTGGCAATGGCGGTGGCTCGATGGGCAGCCAGCCAACGAGGAGGAAGCGTTGAAGAAGATGATGAATAGTGCTAGGATTTCTCTCTCTGTTTTTTTTTTTTTTTTGGTTTTTTTCTCTCTCATGTTGCACGTCCCTTCCTCTCTGCCCCTCTCTCACATCGCTCTCCCTCTGCCCGTGTACTTTCTACAGGAGACTTTTCTTTTCTCAACCGGAAGAGAATTCCTTTTTCTCCTCTTTTCACTTGACTTTTTGCCCCCCAAAGCCTTATGTACATTACCCTTTTATAGGCCAAAACAAAATGCAATCCTTTTGTGAATATTTCATCTAATGAAAAGATTGCCTATAACCTCCTAATCACCAAAATATTTCTATTCTCCTTATCTCTTAAATATTTTCTACTAGTTTTTAAAGATAAGATCATAACCCCGATTTTCTTAAATTCCAAAAATCCTCATTTCAAATCTCAATTTTCAGAAGATGGGCTTGCGCCAATTTGTACTTTTCATGGGCTTAGTCTAACCTGTTAATTTAAAACTCAAAAACACCAATTGGACCCATCCGCCATCGGTCCAGTAAACAAATGTAAAAAATGCAAATTAAAAACAAATGCACCTAAATTTATATGCTATGTAATTAATATTTTTTTTGGGACAAAATTAACCCATAATTTTCTATGCAATAAATGACTAATCGGGTTGCCAAAATTTAGGTGTCAACAAACTTGCTCCGAGTGATGCAGATGAGGAGCTTTGTCGCCACGGCTACCGCCATGGTCGAATCATCTTCTCCATAGAAAAGGAACTAAGCTCTAATTGGGATTGCGAATTTTTCCACCGCGATGGAATTGAGCGACATAGGTTTTTTCCAATGACTGAAGGCGAGAAGTTGGTCGCGTCGGTGGGAGGAGCGGTGGCTGTTGGAGTTTGATGATGGTGGTGTCAAGCAAAGAGAGGAAGAGAG
Source organism: Eucalyptus camaldulensis (assembly GCA_019915185.1). Taxonomy (NCBI): domain Eukaryota; kingdom Viridiplantae; phylum Streptophyta; class Magnoliopsida; order Myrtales; family Myrtaceae; genus Eucalyptus; species Eucalyptus camaldulensis. The sequence goes on from JAHSVA010000005.1 coordinate 22,856,779, forward strand.
ATGAAGGAACAAAATGAGAAAGGAGGAGTGATTTTTATTTTTATTTTAAATCAGTTTTCCAAATTCACATATTCTATCCGAGTTTGTCTCATCCCGTAGATGAGACTTTTTTATTTGAACTGTATTCGGGTATATTCGATCATATTTGAATTTCGTATCACTCTAATCCAAATATATAGTATTATGAGTTTTATCTAATCTACCAAACGCATTCTTAGAATTTAATTTGTGTAATTGAAATGTTTAAGATTGAATAAATATCAATGCAATAAATTTAGGATTTTTATAACAATTTTCTTGGGAAATAAGTAAAGAAGTGGACAGCATTACCCCATATATTTCAAAATAGTCCCGTGGACCTAGTCAACCCAATGATATGGGGCTCTAGCCTTCGTTTTTCGGCTAGCGGCACTGGCCTCCGCTTTAATATGTTCGGCTGACAATGTTACGGGTAGGCAAGGTGGTTGTCTCGTCCCATGCACATCGATCTTCACAAAAGAAAACAAGTTTGTCTTCTCGGAGATAGCCTTAAGATAAAATACCCAAAAATTATGATATAAATCAAGGCCCTGACTGATGGGACGAACATGGTTCGAGAAGGAAAGTTTATCACCGAGAAACCCATCTACCTAAACTGCAGGCCTGATTAACTAAGTAGGTTTTTCTCTTTTGGGACAAGGTATTTTATTGTAGAACTGCACATTGATCCCGGTTCAATCAAAGAACGGACTGAATCAAATGGTTTTGAGCGGTTCTCAATTCCTTTTATTGGATGGGACCGAATCGATGAAAAATTGGCAATAAATTTAAGAGAAGTGTAGACAGTACTTTATGCAAATGTCGATTCATAGATTGCTGCTTCAACTACTTTTGTTTGCACTTTTATAGCTATTTATTCTGTACGAAAGTGAGCAGTAGTTTCAAGTGCCCACTGTCCTAAAATATAACGGTTTATCTGTTGTTCAACCACGTAATGATGATTAGATGAAACTAAAACCACTTCCCGAGATTTCAAATCTTCTGCATCAGCTGCTTGGAATGTCATATTTTAAGTGGCCAGAGTCCTAAAACCTGATGGTTCAATATTCAGTGCAAATTACACAATAAATATTAGGTGTAATCGGCATAATTGCTATTCTGCTGCTTGTCTGGTCATTTTTTTACCTCTAATCTGCCGGTTTTATGTAGAAGATGTTCTCCTAGCCCTTGAATATCTCAACGTGATAGGTAGCAAGGCATAAGAGAGATGAAAATTATTTGAAGCTTAGAGAAACCAAAAAAAAAAAAAAGGCACCTGGATGGTTTTCAAGTTGACTAAAAATCAGCCCAAAACCGATCAATTTGTTTATGTTTGATTTCAAGGTGAATAGGATTGGTTCTTCTTCTGGGTACCATAAATCAGGAACTAATCCTAATTAGGTTTCAGATTTCAAGTAAGAATCAACCAACCCTGAAACTAATTACTTATAGTTTATTATGCCTATGTTAATGTACAGACAAAATGAAAGACTTAATCATAGCTCATTTTAGAAGGGTAAGTGTAGATATTAAGCTTACCCATTTCAAGTGACTGACAAACGGACACAATGAATATTTAATAGCTGACGTGTCCAGTTTTTTCTTCCTTTTTTTTCCCCCGAGCGTACCATGGCTGAAGGTCCAAGCACGCTGCGATCAAGTGGCTGTCTTCCATCCCCACCGCAAGCCCTCACCCTCGCGCCTAGAGCTGCCACAAGTGATTGCTACTGGGACGACAACAAGCAACTGCGATGGTGGTGGAGAGCGGTGGAGGTGGCTGAGTGGGAGATAAAAGAAATTGGGGGTTAGGATTGTACTTGGTGGGTGTGTGATTTTTCAAATAATTTAAAGTCATTTGGATAAACTGGGACCTTTTTTTTGACGGATGTGTATTGCAGACCGATCGATGGACATGTTTCTTTTGGGAAAAATGTTCATGATAAAAGGAAATTGTTTTCCAGAAAATCATTTTTCTTAAAATGTTGTCCTCGTTTTAGATTAGGGAATTCATTTCCCTAACTTTTAAGCATGTATATATTTTTTTTAGGATTAATACCCTGAAAATCCCCAAACCGATATATTTGTGACAAATTTATCTCAAATAACCAAAAAAAAAATCCTAAATTAATAAACTTGTAACAAACTTACTCCAAACCGGTACCATTTGTTAAATTAAATTAATTATACAAAAAACCACAAAAATAATACAACTGTGATAAACATATAATAAAACCTCAAATTAGTGTACTAATCCACTGTCACATATCATGCAACTTAGTAATTTGAGAGTAAAATTTAATGAAAACTAATAAAAAGTAAATTTGTCAAAGATGTACCGGTTTGAAGTTTTTGTTGGTCAAAAAATTAGTTTAGGGTAAATTTATCATATGTATACCAGTTTGAGGTTTTCCAAGATAATAATCCTTTTTTTTTAATCACAATTGGTTTTCAGCTAACTAATTATTTTTAGCAAAAAAAACTAGTGTAAGTTGAAAAAATTAATTCATGAAAAATTCTTTTACTTAAACAAATCAACTCTAAGGCCTCAATGGGGTCGTTAGGATGTATTTAATGTTAAGGGGTCTCACTCACTTTCTCAACTGGTCGACGGTTATAAAACACCAGAGCTCAGAGCCTGGACTGAATCAGCCCATGTGTGGAGTGTAGAGCACCTTCAAAGCCTTTACAAACCCATGAGATTGAGATCAAACCTTGAGCAGTGAATCGAGCCCATCCGGGATTTTCTCCCCCATAGTGAGTCCATTTTTATTTGCTCCCTTGCTTCGTGCCCTATGATGGAAAGAACTAGTTTGTACTCCGCGCATTGCCGGGGTAGACCAAGGGCTTGTTTGACAAAATTTGGAAAATAGATACTAAAAATTTAGGAATCGAAGTATCATTTATTGAAGTGTTTAAGTTGCTTGATGATAGATGAAAATCTTAATAGTTTCTCTTCAATATAGAAAATATTATTGCAAGGCTCTAACAACAACCGTCGGTAAGATTTTACTTTCAATCAAATAGTTTATGACTTAATCAATTTAGTAAGCTTGCCTTATTTAGTGCATTTGATTTCTCTATTAGAATAACCAATTAAGTTGTGTATAATTAGAAGTTATCAAACAGGCTGAAAATTTTGATTTTCAGCTCTTAATTAATATTGTTATCAAATACACTTTGACTTATTAATCTAAGGGCCTGCGACTTGGTCACCAATGAGACCTGCAATGAAGGTAGAAAAAAAAAGAGTGACAGAAAGAAGAGAAGGGCAATGGTTAGTGGATTGAATAGGCAGGAATGGTAGTTGAAGGAGGATTCTTTTTATTTTTATATGCAAATTGAGAGAAGCAAAGAGAGGATTGTGTGATGTGGTTCACATCAATGTATTCTATGGCTTAATAACAATGTTAGCTATCACTAAACCTGTCGAAATGGATCATAATTACATTTCTTAACCCATTTTTAATAAGTTGAATTTTATATGGATTATTATATTCAATAAATGGGTCATAAATAGATTTATAATGATAAAGCCAAAAATCATATGTATATTTAATTTTGGTCGAAATATGTGTTAAATGGGTTTATAACTTACTTGTGACCTATCTCTATGACTCTCTTCATGTTTACTTACTTTACGCTCTTACCTCAGTTTGGATATGAATTTCCTAAATTAAGTTAAATGTGAAAATATTTAACAATATGAATTGGGTTGGGTATGAATTAGATTAGGTATGGGTCATTGCATTTGTTCTTGCGTGGAAAATTGATCAAAATAAATTAAATGGTTTAATTTGGGACAATCCATTTTTGACTTGACTAAATTTGACTCACATGTTTGATCGATCTAGCTCTCACATTAGTAATTTTCTTTTAGTCTACTTAACAGGAGGATCATATTAAGCAAAAACAAAAATTACAAAGAATAAATTAAGGAAAAAAATTCATCTACAATGCTAAACAATGAAGAAAAGTTCAGAAAATTACCCTGTTTGTGATATTACCCCAGTAGAGAGTAAGTGTTTGGCATAGTTGCAACTTGTCAACAAGATGTTTCACCTAGTCTCACTCATAAATTTAGACCTTCGTGCCTAAATTGGTCACTTATGAAAGAAGACAAACCAAGATTTTTCACCAGATTTCCAGCTGACAACACCGGCTGGTCAACAGCCAACGCTTTTTTTTTTTTTTTTACCAAAAAAACACCGGCTGGTCAACAGCCAACGCTTGCCGCCTCCCCTTTCTTTCCTGATTCAATTATTTATTGATCTATTTCAATTATCTAGTCAGTCCAACATGGTGGCTATTTTGAGTTTTGCGATTTCTTTTTATTATCGTCATGATGCTTTTGCAGTGGCGCGCGAGCAACTCGTTACATGTTTTCTCTTGTTCTCGGATGGACGGTCCGAGATCAAGCCCCCTTGACATATAACGAGCAACAGCTGTCTATCAAAGCTTATTCCTGCCATCATCGTCTAGAATTTTCTTTTTCTTTTTTTAAAGAAAGAATATTTAGAAAAATTCTAGAGATGAGATCTGTGTGATGACGATGTTGACCCTTGATTTTTCCATTCCAGCTCATCTTCCTTCCCCGACGATCCATCTCAACACCACTCATCTTCCCTCGAGTTATAATTCCAGAGTCTATTCGACAGAGTCATCGCTGTCGTCGACGGTGGTTTAGTTTCTGTCTCTGTCTCCAATGGTTAGCGATTCCGTCGAAGCTCAACAGAATGAGCACACAATCAAGGTCCGGGAGGCCAACAGGGACCGACTGGAATCCATCCACCGGCGAATCTCTGAACCCCCTAAGCTGTTGAGTAGAGCCGCCGGGAAGACCAGTTGCTGCATCTTCCGGGTCCCGCAGAGCCTGGCCGATATCAACGACCGGGCGTACGAGCCCCACATCGTCTCGATCGGTCCGTACCACCGTGGCGAGCCGCACCTCCGGATGATCGAGGAGCACAAGTGGCGGTACCTCGGGACGGTGCTGGAGCGCACCCGCCCCATGGGCCTCGGTCTCGAGGACTACATGCGGGCCGTGGAGCCCCTGGTCGGGCTCTCCCGCGAGTGCTACTCCGAGGCCATACCCCTGGACGACGACGATTTCATCGAGATGATGGTGGTCGACGCATTCTTCATGATTGAGCTGTTCCGCAAGTTCAGCCGGCTTGTCCCACGCGAGCGGGACGATCCGCTCTTCGCGATGGCCTGGATTCTGCCCTTCTTCTATCGGGACTTCCTCAGGCTCGAGAACCAGATCCCCTATTTCGTGCTTGAGCGATTGTTCGAGATATCGATGGTGTCCGCTGAGGAATCGAACAGGTCGCTGGCCGAGCTCGCGCTCGAGTTCTTCAATAACATCATGCAGAGGCCCGGCAAAGTGATTGCCGCGTGCAAAGATCTTAAGGGGACACACCTGCTGGACCTGGTCCGGTCAAGCTTCATCCCAGGAGACCGGCATGAGCTGGAGGAGCCGCGGAGGCAGACGAGCGTCCCCACCCATGTGATCCACTGCGTATCAAAGCTCCGCCGTGCTGGGGTCAAGCTGCGGCGTATCGGGGAGGAGGGCGAGAGCTTCCTGGTGGTGAGGTTCAGGGGCGGGGTGCTAGGGATGCCGACAATCACGATGGACGACTTCATGAGCTCGTTCCTGCTCAACTGTGTGGCTTACGAGCAGTGCCACCACAGCTCGTCCAAGCACATCACCACCTACGCCACCCTCCTCGACTGCCTCGTCAACACGTACAGGGACGTCGAGTACCTCTGCGACCAGAGCATCATGGAGAACTGCTTCGGGACCGATGGCGAGGTCGCACGGTTCATCAACAACCTCGGCAAGGACGTGGCCTTCGACATGGACCGGTGCTACCTGTCCGGGGTCTTCAACAGCGTGCACGAATACTACAGCAACAGCTGGCACGTGCAGTGGGCGAGCTTCAAGTACAACTACTTCGACACGCCATGGTCGTTCATCTCGGCCCTCGCCGCGTTCGTCCTGTTGCTGCTGACGATGGCGCAGACCTTCTTTGCCGTCTACGGTTATATCCGGCCCCCTAAGTGATGGAGCTGGGCCAGAGTTTTGATTGAATTGCACAGTTTTGTTTTTTGAATAGGATGTTGAAAATTTTCTATTTTAAATAATCGGGTTAATGAATATTCTAATATTTGTTGAACCTTACATTGATATTATTGAATTGGGTATTGATATCTATTAATAATGGGCCTAGTTGAGCAGTGATTGTATTTAATTGAAGCCCGTAATAAGAATAACCCAGTTGACATGCTGTTGATTAGGGTTTACTAGATCCCCTCTCTAGTTTATAAAATGGTAAGTTATACCTATTAGTTACTTTAATCCTATTGAAAGTTGCTATATTGAAATAGGTCATAGAGAGGAAGATTTAGCATTCCAATAAATCTCTAATTATCATAATGATCTATTTTTCTTTAAGTGAAGTAATGGCTAAAATAGGTACACTTTAATTCCGATGTGCTTATTGATCTCGGTGTTTTGCAATCATATATGGATCCAATTCTTCTTAATTAATTAGTTGTTTCCATGAATAATTTTCTACATGTGGTATTAGAGCAACATATGTAATTGTAAAACCCAATTTTTTTTTAACAAATTCGATTTTTTTTCCTTGAGCCAAATATGGACGTTATTTTTTTCGTGTGGATTTTTCGTTCGATTGATCCTAAAATTATAGGGTTTTTGTTCTACATGTCGAGATCTTTCCAACCATCTATAGTTTGTATAATTTCGTTGAGAAATGAGAGAATTTTAAATTTGAAATTCTAGAATTTATACATGAAAAAGTTCTAGAATTTTCAAATTACTTGCAATTGATTGATGCTCGTTGTAAATTGTTGCATGGGTATTTTTATACATATATAAGCATCATTTTGTTGTATTAAAGTAATTTTTAGGGCTTAAATTTAAGAAATCCGAAATTCGGCCATGGGAGGTTTAGATCCAAAACTTTGAAGCTTGAATATGAAGATTTTCTTGTTTTTTCTTCATTTAATTCATTCTAATCAATTATATTAATGTTATTTGCAAATCCCATTGAGAAATTTCATCAAAAATCAAGTTAATTTGTGTTTTTAGAGCTTCGAGTAGAAACTGGGTTGTGTGACCCAGTTTGCAGGAAATTTGGGACCTTGCTGGAGGTTGAAGAAGACCTCCAGCCAAGCCTAGGCCTAAATATGGACTTTCGCCCATATGTTATTTTAATTTCGTGGGCTATTTAAAACAACCCATTTCGTGGGCCAATTTGAATTGAAAGGAAAATCAACTCCTATGGATTGGGTCTAAACGAAATGAAGGTAAGGAGCCACGCTGGGTATGGGCCTTGTAGGTCTTGCTCGAGATGCGATTTGGGCTCCTCGTGAGTCCTGGGCCCTTAAGAGTCCAAAATATTATAATAATATTAAAATAATAAAAAATTTAAAGAATTTGTGGCAAAAATTGTTATTTGATAAATGCAATATGATCTTGGGAAACACATGTTGTAAAGTGTTTCATATTATTTGATAAATTTTGGGCATGAATTTTTAAAGTTCCTTATTAATAAAAATTAGTATATACAATTACGCACCCAAATAGGGTTATTGAGTATATTAATTTGGAAAATAGCATGAAGATTAATTCCCATATTTAAAAGATGGGAATGTATAATTGAAAAAGATTTATCAACCCAAAGGGGATAAATATTTTGAAAATTATATGCAACTCCCCTCTTTATTTATATTATAAAGATTTATAATTTAGAGGATTTGTTTGCCCAAAGGGAATGGATCCTTGACAGTTATATGTAATTCTCCTTATTATTTTATAAACTTCATACTATGAAAAATAATGGTGCATTGTACACTTTGTCCAAAGATGAGTTTATAATGTATTAATTATTTTTATTGAATTGCTTATTGCCCATAATTAATCTTATCGCATTATGTGTGACAAACAGTTACCTTTACTGTAAATAACAATAGTGCCACGGTTGAAATGTTAACTGGATCAAACTTCAAGAGATGGAAGCAAGATATAGAGTTTGCTCTGGGCATTGTTGATATGGACTTGGCTTTACATGAGGATGAATCTACCAGATTAAAAGGCCCATTATGCTAGATGGGAAAAATCTAACCGACTAAGCCTCATTCCCATGAAGAGGTCCACTACTGATCGTCTCATTAATGGTTTGCCATACGATACGAATGCGATACAGTTCCTTAAAGCAGTGAAAGAAATATATAGAGTCTCAGATAAGGTTGAAGCTGGAAACTTGTTGAGTGAATTAACAAACATGAGGTATGATGCTTTTATGGTTGTTAGAGGATTTATACTGAAGATGGTCCACATTTAGTCCAAACTTAAAGGCCCATGAAATTGTCCTTTCTGAAAATTATAGTGTGCATCACGCCTTAAATGTTTTGTCAATTGAATTTAGCTAGATTAAGATTGTTTATAGTGCTCAGAATGAGACATGGAGCGTTAATGCATTGATCACTAAGTGTGTGATTGAGGATGAGAAGTTAAATAAGGAGAAATAGGAGTCTGCCCACTTAACTGTCAATGCCAAGTTGAGTTCATCTAAAGGCAAATGGAAGCCTAAAGGATCAAATGCTCATGGTCCAAAGAAAGGGCAAGACTTCAAGAAAAATGGGAATTATGGGAGAAATAAAGATAAGGATTTCAAGTGTTTTCACTGCAAGAAGTAGGGTCACAAGAGAGCCAATCGTTACAAGTTGCAAGCTTAGCTAAAAACAAGAAAAGAAAGTTACCATAGTGAGTTATTGGTTTGTTTTGAATCAAATATGGTTGATGTTCCTCTAGATTCTTGGTGGCTTGATTCTAGTGCTAACAAGATTTCACAAATCTAAGGAATCTAAATTTGAGGAAGTCAAAGCTTAAAGTTGGAAACGATATTGGAGTTGATGTGGAGCGCATAGGGACAATTGTTTTGAATTTAGATTTTGGTTTTCAGTTTATCTTGAACAATGTCTTTTATGTTCCTAGTTTTAGGAGAAACTTAGTATCTCTTTCTTTGCTTGACAAAGCTAGATGTTGTCTTTATTTTGCAAATAAAAGAGTGGATTTGAGTTATGATTCCATAATTATTGGGAATTGTGTTTTGTTTGATGGATTATATCGATTATCCTTATCTTCCAATAGACCATATTGCTCTTTCAATGTTGAGAATAATGTTGCTAAGAGATCTTTAATCAAAGAAAGATCTTCATTGCTATGGCATAAGCAATTAGGCCATATCTCCAAAGAAAGAGTAAAGCGACTTATCAAGGCTGATATTCTTTCTCCTTTTGACTTAAATGATACTGAGACTTGTATTGATTGTTTGAAGGGAAAATGAACTAAAACCAAGAAGAAATGTGCTACTTGCAATCAAAATCTATTGGAAATAATTCATACTGACATTAATGAGTCATAATCAACCACCTTGTGTAAAAATAAGTACTTCATCATGTTCATTGATGATTTCTCCTATTATTATTATGTTTATCTAATTAAGGAGAAGACTGATGCTCTTGAAATGTTCAAAGTGTTTCCAACTGAAGTTGAGAAACAATTGGGAAAAATTATCAAAATTGTTAGATCTGATTGCGGTGGTGAATATTATGGGTGATATATTGAGTGGATAGCAAATGGGATCGTTTCCAAAATATTTGTAGGATCATGGTATTGTCACTCAATATACAATGCCTGGGAGTCCTTAATGGAATGGTGTAGCTAAACGACACAATCGCACACTCATGGAAATAAAATGAAGTATATGATGGGCAGTTCTAATTTGCCTAAATACTTATGGAGTGATGCAATTAAAACAGTAACTTATATATTGAATCGTGTACCTAGTAAATCGGTGCCGAAAACACTTTTTGAATTGTGGACGGGGAGAAAACCAAGCTTGAATAACTTTCAAGTTTGGGGTTGTCCTACATAAGTGAAAATTTATGATCCTTCTTAGAAGAAGACCGAACCCAAGACTACTAGATGTTACTTTATTGGATGCGCTAATCATTCCAAAGGTATAAATTCTATTGTCCTACTCGTGGCACTAGAATCGTTGAATCTTAAACTGCTAAATTCCTGGAATCTTAAACTGCTAAATTCCTGGAACCACATAAAATGGTCTCTATTTCATTGCCCTTTTTGCATGATAATTCTATGTGGGTGCTGTGCAGAGTAGAAATTCAGCAAGAAGCAAATATTGGAAATATGTCGGTAGATCCTTTTACCACAAATGAAATTCCCCAGACGAATGATGCGGCGCTAGAAATGCTTGTGCGAAGATCACAATGACAAAGAAGACCAACACCTCTAAATTATTATCATGTCTATCTTGGAGAAGTTGATTTTGATATTGGAAATATTGTTGATCCGGTGACCTTCAAAAAAGCACTTAATAGTGATCAGACGCTAGAAATGGTTAAGAGCGATCAAGGATGAGATGATTTCCATGTCAACTAATCAAGTATAGAAACTTGTTGATTTACCTGATGGGCCTCAGGTGCAAATGGGTATTCAAAACCAAAAAAGACAATAAATGCAACAAAGAGAGATTCAAGGCAAGGTTAGTTGAACAAGGGTATACACAGAGAGAATGCGTTGATTATATTGAAGTCTTTCCTCCAGTATCTAAAGACTCTTTTCGGATAATCATGGTATTGGTGGCTCATTTTGACTTAGAGCTTCACCAAATGGATGTCAAGACAGCTTTTTTAAATGGAGATTTGGATGAAAAAGTATATATGTAGCAACATGAAGGGTTTAAAGAAACTGGAAAGGAGCATATGAAGTGCAAACTTTAGAGGTCAATATATGGTCTCAAATATGCATCACGTCAATGGTACTTGAAATTTCATAAGATTGTGAATTCATTTAGCTTTTTGTAGAAAGCAAATTTGATCAATGCATCTACGTGAAAGTAAGTGGGAGTAAATATATTTTCTTAGTACTTTATGTAGATGACATTTTGCTTGCTAGTAGAGATGTTGATATATTAAATGACACAAAAAGTTTATATCTACAAAGTTTGATATGAAAATTTTGGGGAATCCTCTTTCGTTCTAGGTATTGAGATTCATCATGACAGATTTAAGAAGGTTTTGAGGTTATCTCAGAAAAGTTATATAGATCATGTTTTGAAAAGATTCAATATACAAACCTGCAAGTCAGGTGAAGCTCCTATTGTGAAAGGAGATAAATTGAGTATAGAACAATGCCCCAAAAATGATGTTGAAAAGAAGTCATGAAGAATGTTCCATATGCTAGTGCAGTTGATAGTCTTATGTATGTACAAGTATGTACCAAACCTGATATTGCTTTTGTTGTGAATACTCTTGGAAGATATATGTTGAATCCAGGTCATGAACATTGGGTTACAGCTAAAAAGGTGATGAGATATTTACAACAAACAAAAGACTTCATGCTCATGTATAGTGGAGTTGAGGACCTAAAGGTTATTGGATATTCATATGATGATTTTGCTAGTTGTTCAGATGACAAAAAATCAACTTTTAGATATGTTTTTATGATGGTTGGAGGTGATATTTCTTGGAAGAGCACAAAGCAAAACCTTGATTACGAATTCTATGATGTATGCTGAGTTTATAGCGTACTATGGCGCGTCAATTCAAGCAGTTTAGCTTAGAAATTTGATCTCAAAATTGCGAGTTGTGGACTCTATTGCTAGACCTATGGTGATCTACTGTGACAATACTGCAGCTATGTTTTATTCCAAGCATGACAAGATCAACAATGCGTCCAAACACATGGAGATCAAATATTATATTGTTAAAGACTTAGTAAAGAAAAAGAGACATTGTAATTGAAAATATCAAAACTGAGTCCATGGTGGTTGATCCTCTGACAAAAGGCTTATGACCCATTTTGTTTAAAGAACATCTAAATAATATGGATGTCTTAGATTCTTTTGATTTCTTTTGTTAGTGGGAGTTATATTGTATTTCTGGATATTATAGTTATATGCAAACTGATAATGCTTTTATGATGTCTATTAAAGTATTTATTTTCAATGATCAGTATTGTTGATTCTATTATTATCTTTTCCCCTATTGACTAAGAAATGGAAGTATAAAACAATATTTTTAAACAAATTTTAGTTTAAAGATGACTAGGTGTCACTGATTATGAAATCTCAAGTTGGATCGTGACATAGTCGTACAATTTCATATTGTTTAGAAATTGTGTTAATGCAGTTTCATGTTGTTGAGAAATTGCATTGAGGATTGATAAGAATAGTGTATATTTTGATCACACGTTGGTACTATTTCTTACTACACTACTAGGCTCATGATCCATGAAAATATAATACTTATTATATGTGATTATGGAATGTAATGTGTAGTGGTATTTTCTTAACACATTGATTTCCATAGTCCTATACTAAAATTATATAGGATTGGTTTTAAGATGCCGTTACTAGAATATTATTTTTTAAAGTTGTGGCCACATAAAACAAAATTTTTAGTTATTAACCCGATAGTGTCATTTTCAATATATAATCATTTCAAATAAAATAAGTTAATTAATGTAGCCCAGGTGAGAGAATGTTGGAAATTTTCTATAATATGGGCTTACATTAATTAATTAATTTTCTATTTTAAATAATCGAGTTAATGGATATTTCGATATTTGTTGAACCCTCCAATGATCTTATTGAATTGGGTATTGGAATCTATTGATAATTAACCTAGTTGAGCAGCAAAATGTAGGCAATCGTATTTAATTGAAGCCCGTAATGGGAAGGGCCCAATTGACATACTATTAATTAGGATTTGCTAGGTCATCTCTTTAGCCTATAAAAGGGTAGGTTATACCTATAAATTACTTTAATCCCATTGAAAGCGACTCTCCTGAAATAGGTCATAGAGAGGAAAATCTGGTGTTCCAATAGATCTCTGATTATTAGAGTGATTTATTTTTCTTCAAGTAAAGTAATGGCTCAAATAAATATGCTTTAATTCCGTTGTACTTATTGATCTTAGTGTTTTACAGTCATATATATGGATCTGATTCTTCTTGATTGATTAGTTGTTTATGTGAATAATTTTCTACATAGGAATCATGGTTGCTTGCGGAGATGTGACATTCTTTTTCGGATAATTATCCGCAAATTCACTATCCTCTCACTTTATAATATCCACATTTTGTATTTCTCAGTCTTAAACGACCTATTTACCCTTGTATGTACCTGACATCTACAACCCAAAAGTGAAATTTAATGCCGAGGATTGCTTCAACATCTCCTTGAAGTTCTTGTCGGTATAATTCTTTTAACGAAAGAACTCTCTTCTTTTTAAGTTATCTCCAATAATAATAAAAAATAAAAAATAAAAATTGATGGGGGAATCAAACGGCTTGATTGAAGTCTTGTAGGACTAGGAAGGTCATTTGGTCCAAAATAGATACACCAGTCTCAAGTTATAATCATCTTGTTATTTCTATATGATGAAATCTTAGCATGTTCTTCATTTGCAACTGGATGGATCTTGCGGATCAGAAAGTGTATGAGGTCTAAGGTTAATGGCGTTTGAAGACTAAAAGACAATCCCTTTGAAAGGCAAGAGAGGACCGGGTTTGTGAGAAAGTACACTTGTCTCATATTTTTATTAATCTTTATCATGAAATATAGATGCAACTTGAAATCTAATAGAAAATGTAAGAATCACTATTGTAAATCTTGAAATGTGAAGAATAAGAGAGAACAAAATCAAGGATGACAAGAAAGTAAAATTGAGGATGATATTAAAAATATTTCCTTTTGTAAGAGTAAGATAAGCCTTGGAATGTAAAGGCTTTCCATTTTTTTTTTTTTAACTCTTGATGCCTTTCTTTTGTGGGTTCTATAATGTTTTTTCTTTGAGGGAGAATGGAAAGAATTCTTAAATGATTTTGCTTCATGTAATGGTTGGCCTAACCACGACACAGTCTCTTTTTGGGCAATGTTTTCGTACATATCCTCCTTGAGATGATATATTTGTGTTTTAGGAGCAGTGCACCTATTTTGGGAATGTAAGGGCGCGTTTGGTTGTGTTTCTGTTTAAAAATTGTTTCAGGGAACAGAAATAGAAAAAAGTGTTTCTGTTCCGAGGAACAATTTTTGAACAAAACAACGCGTTTGGTAAACTTGTTCCGGGAATAAAAAATAAACAGAAACATGTTTGATAAATTTGGATAATTTTTTTTATTTCTTTTATTTTTTCTATTTTTTTTCTTATTTTTCCTTTTTTTCTTTTTTTCTTTTTCATTTTTTTTCTTCTTTTGGTCGGTTGCCGACAAGGGTCGGCCTCGCCTTGATCCGGCGAGGCCGAGCTCGCCCAGCGGCGGGCGAGGCGCGGCCTCACCGGGCCACCGCCAGGCGACGCCGACTCGCCCAGATCCGACGAGGCCGAGGCTCGCCGACCGCTGGGAGAGCTCGGCCTCGCCGGATCTAGGCGAGATCGAGCTCGCCCAGGGCGGCGCGAGGTCGGCCTCGCCTTGATCCGACGAGGCCGAGCTCGCCCAGCGGCGGGCGAGGCGCAGCCTCGCCGGGCCACCGCTAGGCGAGGCCGAGGCTCCCCGGCCGCTGGGCGAGGTCGGCCTCGCCGGATCTGGGCGAGATCGAGGTCGCCCAGGCCGGTGCGAGGTCGGCCTCACCATGGTTGGGCGAGCTCGAGCTCGCCCAGATCCGGCGAGGCCGACCTCGCCCAGCGGCCGGCGAGCCTCGGCCTCGTCAGATCTGGGCGAGCTCGAGCTCGCCCAGCCATGGCAAGGCCGACCCTCGCCAAGCTACGGCGAGCCTCGGCCTTGCCGTGGTTGGGCGAGGCCGCCGTCCCTCGTCGGCCGGTCGCCGGCCATGGCCGAGGCCGGCGACCGGCCAAAAGAAAAAAGAACAAGAAAATAAGAGAAAAAAGAAAAAAAAAATAAGTGTTTCTCAAAAGTGTTTTAGAAACACAAAATTTGTGTTTCTTGTTTCTGTTTCTTTTTTGTTCCTAGGAACAAAAGAACAAAAAAACAGAAAAAGTGTTTAAAAACAAAAAAAAAGAAACACAAACAAATGGGGCCTAAATGTGGGCCTTTGGGAGCCAAGTGGGCTCCAGGACAATGACGTAATAAGCCGCTGTGGGCTGCAATTATCTTGGATATTATTTTTATTAATGTTAGCATTAAGATGTTCCTATTTAATAAGGCTCCACTAATACCTTCATTAGTTTCATTAGTATTGTAATGACTTTTGCTCCTTTTAATCTCCTTATGATTGTGTTTCTTAGGGAGAGAAGAAAGGAGTAGAATATCAATTTGAAGTTGGGTTTGGCTGTTATACTTCTATTTAAATTTAAAATTATCCTGTCTTTTTTTTAGAAATTGCTATAAATGTTCATTTGTCATCCTTGAGCAATTTTAGTACCGTGTTTTGTCGGTTTTGGATCCCGCAACGAAACATTTTTCACCAAGTTAAAGAAGACTTAGGCTCTGTGTTAGTCTTGGAGAGAGGCTTTGTGTTACACTTTATAATCTCAAAAAGAAGTCGCTAGCTTGTCACACATATAATACCAATGATAATTAATGACGAAACCTCATTAATGACATTATTTCGACTTTGTATAATAATGAAGCCCATTAAAATCAAAGTAGCCTATACAATGTCAAAGGTACTTTGACAATGCTGGATATAGATAAAATACTTAATAGATATTACTTTCCACTAAGCTTTAGAACACAACACCGGAATCTAATCAATAATGCTGTACAGTGAGGAAGATGCTTAATGGATGATATCCAAGATAGATATGAGGACACAATGTCGGAATTTAATTAATGACGCTAGATGATAGTAACAACACCTAGGACACAATGTCGGAATTTAATGCATACGTAGACACAACGTTGGAATTTAATTGACAACGTCAAATTAGAGCAACACCTAATGAACACTGTCTCTAGACGAGGATGATGACACGACGCTGGATGATAGTTTAGCACTGGAATCTAATCGACAGGAATCTTAAGCTACAACTAGGCTAAGATTAAGTAAAGATACAGGTAATGTAAAGTAGTTTTGTGTGTTGTTTGGGGGTGTCTTTTGTTAAATGGCCTATGGTATTTCTAGGCTAACTTGGTAATTGTCAATGGTTAGTTACTTTCTCCTCAAGAATCGCTCCACATTTTAAGCCGAATTGCCTTATCCATGCTGGTTCAAGAACTGTGTTATGGCTTGCTCGACAAGTGTTTATTGCTCCTCTTTTGAGTTGGTGTTCTTCTAATTGTTCTGCCTATTTTCATGGCTAATGTTGCATCTTCATCATTTATCTTTGGCTTTGACACGTGGTGCTCCATTGCTTCGTCATGATATTACATGTCTCAGTCTATTGAAACTTAGCCCAAAATTCCTTAAAATCCTCAATCATCTTTTCTTGCATGGATATTCATGGGCTAGGCCAATATAGATTATGACCCATATATGGTTGTGATGATTGTCTCAAAGCTTTTTGTCCCTTGTGCCATGCACATGCCCATAGGGATATGTTTGGGTGTCAACATATACCCATTTTAAAAGAAGTAAATTGAAAATTTATTTCTTTTAAAGAAAATACCTCGTTTTTCACATAATCTACTACGGATGATCATTATACCTTTCCATTCTCTACAGTCGATATGAACCAATGGCTCTCGCTGCGTCTTGACACGTTGCTTAAGCTTTTGGCAAATATTCTTAATTTTTTGAATCATTGTCCTCTATCACAGACGAATACACACCGTCTTTTTTGCACTTTGTCTTCTTCCTCAAACTCTAAACCGTTCCTTCCCTATTAGTCACGTCCCGACCTACTCGAGACGCGTGACAACTTGGGGTGCAAAAAAATCCGACCCGACCCGACCCAAACATGACCCGAACACAAAACAAGTTGAGTATGTGTTTGGGGTCTTAAAATTGTTCGGGTCACAGATACAGAACAAGTAAAGAAATATGTTTCGGTTCGGGTCAGGGTCGAACAATGTTTTGACCCGAAACACGTTAATTTCAAATTCCAAACAAGCTGAGAAACACAAACACGTTCTGATCTTTTACCGCTAAGAAACACAAACAAGTAAAGAAATCCCTCGTAGTCTTCGGCTCCGCCTTCTTCTCCGACGACTGCGCCTTCTCGTGGATTCCGCTGCCGCCCTCCGATCGACGCGCCGCCGCCTCGCAGTCGCCGTCGCCATCGCCGTCGCCACCCCTCGTCTCAACGCCGGAACCCTAGCCGCCGCCGAATCAATCGATCGTCGCCGTCCGTCGCCGAAAACCCTTCCCCTTCCCCTTCCCCTTCCCATGTTAAGGGTCGAGCTGAAATTTTGACGTTTAGGGTTCGAGTTCTGTGGGAGCTGTTGTTCCTGGAGATTGGACAAGTCTTTGGCCGTGGAGGTACGCCATTCATGCTTCGTCTCTGTGCATAGCTTTTGCTTCTTGAATTCGCCACCGTTTCTTGCTTTTTTTTCCACCAATGGCTCCGCCTCTTGGGTCGAGTCCACTCAGTCCAGGACAGCAGCACCGGGCTCTGTACCCATCTGCGCGCGCCGGGTTCCCCTCTCGTTCCGTCCTCGGTTCGGGTTCTTGGGTGCGTCGTAGATCGGTTCCTCTGCTCGAAACGCGATTCTCTCGCGATTGCGATCGAGCGGACGATAGTCATGCAAATGTTCAATTAGATTGCATTGTTGAGTTTAGAGATGTTATTTGAGATCAAGATCGTCTATTATCTGTATTTCAGTATAAATAAGTCCAAGTCTCTAACTCATTAGCTTTCTTCATTCAATAAACATGATTGGTTCTTCATAAACCATAAATATCTTTTTTCTGTTCCAGCTTCAACTCGACTCTATTTTAGCCCTGTTTTCTTTCTTTATGCGATCTGTCGCTTCTCCAACTAAGTCAACTGGTATAGGAGTTCTTGTTAGAGTTATTCCTACATCATGTCAGGAGCTTAATATTTGTACTGGGGCTCAATCCATGTGTATCAAGAGTGAGTACTAAGAGATTCCACCATGTGAAATAGCTTGCAAAAATCAGCAACATTACTGACTTTGATCTTGCTGATAATAGGACAGGCAAGCTAATTGAAACATCCTGCTAGATCATGCATCAAAATAGCACAGAAATGCACAGAAGAGAGCCGCCTATAGGAAATAATGGAACTTTAAGAATACCGCCACGCACGCTAGTCAAGAATACCACTTCCCCTCTGCTTAATGTACGATTAATGTGCTTCCACAATGAAAGAAACAGATAAAAGACATTCTACATACACAGTAGCAGTAGGAGAATATAGTTGAACGCTTTTTAGATATAAAATGCAAGAGAAATCAATAGAACCATTGGGGAGACAGGGTGAGTAGGTTAAGTTCTATTATGCATTCATCTGTAAAGTTTAAGAGAAATTTACAGATGTAAGTGTGGGTTTATAGTGTCTACAGATTTTAAGTTTTGGGTTGCGACAGGGTGAGTACTGAATCTTTCCCCAATCTGGTTGACCTTGCTGTGTTTGAACTGCTGCATGAAGCTTGTAATGGAGGGCATGCTTTGCACCATAATGTGCGCTTCCCTTATATGCTATGATGATGCAATGCAATGTGTTTTATACATTGGAATTTTCTTCTATCACTAGATCTTTTATTGGCTTTGGTCACGACATAATATTGTCTTTCTGAGCAGAGACCAGCGACACACTTAAACTCTATCTCAAGGACATTGGGTTAGAATTTTCTTGGCAAAAATTGCACTTGCATCTGGAGTTTTAGCTTTCCTCTAGTTCTACACCTGTATCCAAGGGTATGTCTCTTTTAACCAGGTTCAGTAATGGCATTTCCAAGTCTTGGTTGAAAGCAATTCTTTGCTGTCCATCCTTCCCTGGATTTATAGAAGATTGGTGTACAGCCAAATTTATTAAACTTTCAATGTCTTTTCTCTTCTATTTGTCTCAGCAAATATCTCTTCCTTTAGGAAAGAGTGAGAAAGATTATAGTTACATAATTATTTTCTTGTAATTTTTGCAGGCTAATGATAATTTGCACCCAGAATTGGAGGAAGATGTTCGAGAGGAATGTGTGAAACTTGGCCTGTGGATTCCGTAAGGGGAAAATTTAGAGCTCTGTCGCCGTTTTGCCAAGAGTCAAGCACCTCCAGGCTCCAGTAGAGGTAACCAGAACCAATGCTGCCGTTCCTGATGCAACATCTGAAGTTTTGAGTGATGAACAGCTCGCTTTGTTAGTCCACACGTTATGGGTATTGGGTGGGCTGATGGAACTCCTATGAGATATCAATATGAAGATTTGTGTGAAAAAGATTGAGGGCTTGTGGTTTTGTTGCTGCAGTGTATGGTAGTAATTCAATTCGCAATTAGGGGCTAGTTGATGACTATGGAAACATGTTGCATTTACTGTGAGGCCAAACTCAAAGCTTGCATGTTCTTCTCGATTGTGGGTCGGGGTTCCTGGGATACTGATCTTGATTGCTGGTTCATGGAATAAATTCTCATTTAAATCAGAGTTTAGAACATTTAAAATTAGTCCAGTTGGAGCTGTGTGCTTATCTGGTGTGGGTCTCTTTTTTCGTGGATTGGACCGCGGGACAAATTGCATAGCAGTCGGCTAGTTCAGGTCTTTAAAAGGGAGAAAAATTTGCAAGATGACATTTTTGGTTGTCCAAGCATATATAAGCAAGAAATCTCAATTACCAAGAGCTTCGTCCATATTCAATGGTATCGATTCTGCCATTAGATTGGCATTCAGGAGCTCGCATTTAGCTTGATACGTGTTGAGCGATTTTCTAAATGGTAATACCTAGTTGAAAAACAAGCAAAACAAAATGAGCGATATTCTTAATTAAGGTAATCAGACTTTACAAAGACGTAGAAAAACAATAAATAAAAAAATGATTAAGTGTAACTCGTATTGGGTTAAAAATACTTACATTTTAAATGGAACAAATAGAAAAAAGAAAATCCAAGACTGGATGGGTTAGGTACCCATTATAAAAATAATTACATTTTAAATGAAAAAAAAAAAGAAGAAGAGGAAAACACATAAACCCGACCCGACTCGACCGAATTTCCGATGCGAGTCTAATGTGTTTCGGGTCGGGTCGGGTAACATCAAAACCCAACCCGACCCGACCTGTTTACACCCCTGGTGACAACCACGCTCCTTGTCATTCATTTTCTTTAGGTCATTTGATTGTGACGTCCTAGGAGGCGTTGCTGACCCAATTGCTTTATTTGATTAAATATGCAAGCGGAAGCATAAACAATTTATCCAATCAACAAACTAGGATAGTTTTAACTACACTCATATATATATGCATAAGAAGATTGAAGATTGTCATATCATACAAGCAACAATCAAAATAGCTTAAACACACCAAACTAAGCTTAGTTGCTCACCACATTCAATTAGTCTACAAGCGCGGCCACGACCTTTATGAAAAAAGGCAGGGGGGTAAATCTAGCATCTCTAGTACTACAAGGGCAATCCAAAAAGTATTACTAACCCCATTACCACGTAACTATCTACGGGCTCCATAATCCAAGGCTCTAGCTTGACAATCATATTGGGATCAAGCTTGGGATCAAACACCTCCCCATCCGGAACATCCACATCCATGGCATCCCAACTAACGCTTGCCCCTAATCCTTCGACACCCAGAGATCTATCAAAACCGCGGATGGGACCGTGTCTCTTATCTCCTACCCAAAAATACCGAGCTACAAAATGATGGGCCACTAGATTAGGAGGTCCCTCATTGACCCATACGGTCGTGACGTAGTGCGTGTAACGCACATCGATCTCCCCTATCAGATACTCAATGACCTCCTAGCTATGCTCTACCGGGAGTCTGAATTGGATTTGGCAAAAAGGCTCAATCATTCCTAGGGCTTATAAACATTCAACAAACAATAGTGAGATTAAACTCAATAAGTGAACTTCCTAGATCTCGTGCACGGAAGCCGCTCATCTCGGAAATGCCTTAAACATGCAACTCTTCTATCGATAGCATATCAATAGCAAAGTTTCTCTTGTTTTGCCTTGACTATTTACATGAAAGCATATCCACTTATTCAAGACCATCATCGACAATACATAAGCAATTCCCATAACACTTTCCATGCAACTGATCCAATCATACAAATTTGCCATATAGTATAGTCATGCACTCATGCCATGCAATAACCCAGACATGATCACAATACATCCCTTGCACTTTTCACACAACCATGTCTAGATTATTATAACTACTCATAACCCAAGGTCAACTCGAAGGTTCGTAGTCATCCAACATAACCGAGCATTATCTCACACCATTGAGCACAACATTGTCTCGCGTAAACGCATCAAGACGGTACTCCTGTAAGGAGCTTCGTTTCGAAATCCATTCGTAAACAGCATCTTGTTTACTTGAGGGCATCCGAACTTAATCATGCATCATCGCGCATAAATGCATTAGGTCGGGTTCACTGCCCCGCGTAAATGCATTAAGGTCTTTAAGTGATCACATGGGCATACTATCACACGTTTCATTTTATACCTTTCTCATTAACCAATGTGATGCCCATGCAATATGCAACAACCTATGCCATATGCCATCATGTCACCTGCGTGCCTCATATTATATCATATAAAAGTCTCACCGAACTCTACAAGTCCATGGCATATAAGTTAGTCATCAAAGTAAGATAAGTCATTGCAATTGAACATAATTCATTAAATTCACATATCACATGTCATCGTAAACTATCTCATAATACATCTCTTGTTAACCTAACACATCACACTTCACATATCACACTTTAATAGCTTATCACATAACTACTTATCGATAAGCCGCAATAACCTATCGGCTTAAAATATGATAAGCTATGGCTAGAACATGATAAGCTATCGAATAGAATATGATAAGTTATCGACGAAAATATGATAAGTTATCAGCTACAACATGATAAGCTATTGATGAAAACATGATAAGTTATTGGTTAGAACATGATAAGCTATCGAGATAACCTATCGAGACCCTATGATAACCTATCATACCAAAACCCACTTATCACATTAACAAACATCATTTAACCATAATCTAGCCTTAAACTAACTCCAAAATGCAACAACAACCCTATTTAAGGGCTAGAAAGCCACTCATTCCCAAGTCCTAGCTTTAAAAAGTGTCGGGGGGAGGAGTAGCAAGATCGGACAGCGGCTAGGGTTGCTAGTCACGCTTCCAAAGCTCCCGTGAGGGGGCTGGATGGCGTCCCGAGCAGCTACATGGCTTTGGTGGGCAGTAGTTGGTTGCCGGTGAGAAATATGAGGAAAAATGAAGATGATGGTATGAAAATGAGATGCAAATGGACAATGGGTGGTTTAGCTATGGCAAGGAGGGAGAGAAAGATGAACTTGAGAGCAAAAGTGAGAAAATGAGAGTGAGGGAGAGGTATGGACGAATTTGGGGAGAGAGGAACAGTAGCCCATGCTTAGGCTATTGCATGGCCAAGATTACATCATGCCATGTCTCATTCAAGATCAAGGGCTTGGATCACTTCTCATTTTACTTCTTGTCCAAGTCTCATTAATGCCATTTAATAAACCACTCATGGCTAGGCTAGAAGATAGGATAGGTAGGCTTAGACTAAGCTAGGGGATGATATCACCTCCCTCATCTTCAACACATGGGTGCCCCTTCCTAGCTCATTTCCCATTTTGCCCTTTTGTCCTTAGTTGAATGAGAGGATATACTTTGGTGATTTCGCTAAGATTGGGCACTGTTCACGCACATGGGGTGCATTAAAAGTCAAGATATTGTATTGATGGCTTCATGGAGTTGGAAGACCCGCGGCCCCACCGTGGCAGCCCACCTCTTGGGCGTGCGGGCCTTGGGCAGCCTAGTTAGGTTTAGGCTCATTTGGGCCGTCCATGATGGGCTTCGGCCCATGGGTTGCCTAATCGTGGGCTTGAGCCCATTGCGTTGCCCAACATGGGCTTGGGGGCTTGGGCCCACTTGGGCCCTCACCCCATGGCCCGTTTCCACTTTTCCGAACTTTTGCGTCTCGCCAATGAAAAATCGAGTTTTCATCTCAAGGTGGCATTTTCGGCGTTTTTGGAGTCTTCCAATCCTTATTGTAATCTCGTTCGAAGATTGGATTGTGGCACCCCTAGACGGCCCCCAATCTGTTAGGGTCGCCACACTTCTTTTCTCATCCTAGATGTCCTTCTTTCTTATATCAATAGACTTCAGGGAAACCATATGGGGTTTTATTACACACTTCTTTGGTCCCTGCGCAATATATATGGCGGAAGTGTATCCAACAACTCTTTTTCCTATACTCATAACTAGCACACCAAATACACATATAGATAATAACCAAACACTTTTTATTTACATAAACTAAATGGATATCATTAGTCGGTACACCAAAAGGCCATAGTTTCCTATACCTGGCTATACTTCAAAAGTTAAACGACATTTCCAATAGCTATATACATAAAGTCCATTTGATAGTGTTGGCATCCAAAAATTTTCCTTGTTGTCCTCACCACCCTCGGTCACTCCACACCACTCGATCCCCCATCGTCATCGTCCTTTGGTGGCGATGGCAACGGCCCCAGAGTTCGCCCATTCCTACAGACGTATAAGGATACACCTGATGCATAGGACCTAATGGAAGACCGGTGTCGATCATCACAATCACCCTCACTTGAACGAACGTTAGTCTCAACTAGTCAGGATCCCCATGCTCTGTTTGATCCCACTGTAAGTCGATAAGGATCCCGTAGAATGTACTAGGAGGTGCGGGTGACAAAGACATCTTTCTTAGTTTGTAATATGTTAGTCCCACAAGGGGTGAGTATAATCACTTAGCAGCTAAAGATCTACTAAATTATATTATGTAGGACCACTATCATATGATTTCATGTACAATAGACAAAGCACATAATTTGGAAGCATAGGTATGCATTAAATAAGTAGAGTTTTTCAATGAAATGGCAAGCGGAATTTAAAAACCAGAACCCATCATTTCAATCATATGGGTCCCGAGTATAAGGCCAAATCGTTTTGACACATCCCATACCGTGCCACACAATTTTGTTCCATAATCAGGCACAACTATCAAAATGGCGTAACTCAGTAGAAAAATCAACTTTAAAACTCAATAGCTTTTTGATTCGCTATCACTATCTCTTGGAGGACCAATGTTTGCGTCCCTCCAAGCATTTGCACCCAACCTAGCGTCACGAAAGCCTCCGGTTCCATATTTCAATCATTGAGCATTTGATGCAGGTGCATCCAACGTAGCTCCATCAACCAACTCAGAACCATCGATGCTTATCCAAGCCAATAAAGAAGTTGGGCATTATGTTTTTCGATGGATCATTTTGAATGAATAATATTAATTACTTATTAGTACTTTGTGGTATATCGATAGGTATCAATGGAAGGCCATTTTAGATGTCTTGTATGACTAATTGATGAAGTTTCAAGAGGATTATTTTCTGGTCAAGGGAGAAGCTTGAATTCTGGGAAGGCTAAAGGTTCACGAATGCGGTTCAAGAATATGGAAAGCCAAAGGTTCAAGAATAGGGAAAGCTAACGATTCGAGAATGTGGAAGGCCGACGATTAAAGGCATTTAGTTCCCGTGTTAATTTGCTTTTTATTAAGTTCCTAGCTGTTTTTATTTTTATGTAGCTTAAGAGTCGAACGTTTAATTCCTAGGTCATTAAAGTTTGTTTTTAATATTTCCTAAGGCTAAAATCCTCCTATAAGTAGGGGAAACTATCCAATGTAGGGGAGATACGAATTTGATGAATGAGAATGATGAGATTTCCTCAACTTGAGGGAACTCCTTTGGAGAGTGGATAACTCCTTTCGGTTTCTTTATCCTTGGAGCGTAGATCACTCCTTGGTGGTGAGCCAAGAAGCCCTTTATCCTTGGTTGGTGGAATCTTTAGGCCTTGGTGGTGAGCTTCTCCTATCCCGAAGTCATTTATCCTTGGCTGGTGGAAGCTTTAGGCCTTGGTGGTGAACTTCGTAGATCTTGATCCTCATCCTCGGTTGGTGGCACTGCCTTTATACCTTGGAAGGAGATTGCTTTTATCTTTTCTTATTCATTTTTGTGTGTTTATCATATACACTACTCCATACACTTAACCACAAAAATCCCCTCATAAAAATTTCCGTTCTTGAATCACTCACCCCATCACGCATCAGCATCTAGAGCGTGTCATGTCTCATCTCCAAGCATCTCGCACCTAACCTAACATCACGAGGAATCACCAAGGCTCACTATGTTATTAGTGTCCCCTACCCTCCGGAATGTGTATCGTTATACGTCAAGGCATCTTGAAATCTCCCAAGGAACCTCTGGGGCTCACCATGACAATGGCGCCCCACAGGTATCCGGAGGCATTGCAATCACGATCCTCCAAGCATCCCGTCTCACGGGGCTTCGTCGTCCCAAGGGTCTGACGGTAGCAATAACACATCAACCACAGTGTAGAAATTAAATCATTCCAATGCCAAAACATTTTCAAATCATCAATATGGAGAATCCCTTGGATTCTTTTCAAATTCCATGTTCACAACTTATCCTTCAGCATTTTCAAAATCCATTAGAAAACTGAGAATGGTTACGACAAATTATTTATAAAAACTATAAGTAAACTCAAAAACTCACATAGAAATTCCGATACTAATTGGGAGGTTTTCTAAATCAATCTTTGGCTAAACTTTTCCAAAGCTTAGTAGTCACAAAATCCGAGTACCATTGAAGTCCAAAAACCACAATTTCTCATAGGGAACTTGAAAATTTCTACAACTCCCTAACCTTTTCCAAAGCTTAGTAGTCACAAAATCCACTCGGTCATCATCCATTCCACATCCAACACCAAAATTCAAGCCATTCCAATCTAATAGCACTTCCTCAAACAATCACAGCACTGCACTATATAGGTTAGTAGACTCCAACTTGCCTTAAATCCAACAGTGTCGACAGCGAGTAAATTGGGAAGCCTACAGGTTGTGGATGCGGCTAAGGTTGCTGGACGACAGCGACCGTAAGCGAGACACGGCGGTTACGGCAGTGTGGTGCGGGTGTTGACGCCAAGGCATGAGCAGTGGCGGCTGTGGCGTGGAGGACAGATGACCAACGGCAGCAGAGGGCTGATCCCTTTCGTTTCTCTCTTGCTCGCTTGCTTTCTCTCTCTCTCTCTCTCTCTCACTCGCTCGCTTGTCCGCTGGCTCTCTTGTTGCCGGTTTGTTGACAAAACCGATCAACCTTGCAAGGAGTTGGATGTGTGGCAGTGTCGTGGCCATCCCTTAGGGCCTCCTTTGCCAGTGCACAAAGCTGAAGACGTGGCTTCAGCTGGTCGACTCCCACCTCATGCAGTACGTGGCAGTAGGGTCAACCAACCTTGCATGGTTGACTAGCTGCATGAGAGTGATGTAGCTGCATGGCCGCGGGGTCCTTGACCGCATGGGAGAGGGGTGAGCATGAGTGAATGGCTATGCATGGCCGTGCATGGTGGTCAAAACAACATGCACCAGAGGTTTGGTTAGTAGGGTATAAATGCGGGTAGAAGAGGGTCTCAATTGTGGCCTTACATAAGTGAAATTTCGATGATCGAACCATTATTAAATGTAATGTCTCGGTCCAACGATGATGATGAAATGGTGTCCGCAAATGGTACCAATGACACAGTCTAACGATACTTCTGTTGACCTATCACACTTTGTTACATACTCAAGGTTTGGCGAAATTCGGATGTCACATGGATGCCAATGTAATTTCATTTTGAAAATTGGGGTCGGATTATGGATGTCATACTATTCATAAGTCTTCCGTGGCTGCCAAAGCCTCTAAATTCGAACCTGAATCCTTCATCTCAAACTTCAACCACCTTTCCCATGCAGAACAAGCCAACTATTGCCGATTTCAATTGTTGAGTGTTGTAGAAGAGAATAAGGAAGCATTGCTTTTGGTTCCTACCTTGGATTACAATCATGTTCCACCGCCTCTTAAGCCATGCCTTTCTATTAGAATGAATGAGAAGCCTCTGATACAATATTCCTCCATAAAAGATATCTGAACGTTTGTCCCCACCAAGTTCCAAAGTTTCCTTTTATTTGAGGAGAATTCCCATGCTTGGTATCTATGATTATAGGATGATTTGCCTACCCGTTTAACATGGAAGAATGCAGGTATTGAAATGGCACTAGAGGTTAACATGCTAGCTCATGATTTAAATAGAGGTTTATTAGGTTCTGCTATCTATTTTTGGTCCCCATTAAACAATTGCTTCTTTTTTCCCCTAGGGACCAAGACTTACTTCAGCATACCTCAGTTCAATCTTTAGTTGAGAACACCATTACACCATCTGGTATGAATCAGGTCTCCTTGCTCCATTTCTATATATGTCCGTATTATAATAATGTGTATCTCTCGAACTTCAATAGTCATTGCATTTTTAATAGCTAGTGTCATCCTGCCGCAAATTTTTCCTTCTACTCCAACTGAGTCATCTATTCATAAAGAGAATAGAATTTCTCCATCTATTATGGGTAGCACTCAACACTCTGGATGAAGCTGTTCATATTTTTAATGCTGATGATTGGACTTCAGGAGTTTCCTTAGAAATGATCAAACTTGATAATTTGATGACCAGGCTGACACAATTCCCGTTTCTCTCCGGTGGTGGTAAATTTGCAAAAATAGCTGGTCTTCCTTTTCTTAGCTCAAGTCATTGATGGATGAACTGAATAAGGATGATATTGGTGATCTTTTGCCTCAGATCTCAAATCAGGGCTTAATGATTTCTATAATAGATTTTCATCTATTTTCAATACTTATCGCTAGAACCAAATTCAGTTGATAGCATTAACTGTCCCCGAAGAAGTTTCTTCTCAGCCAAACAATCAAGTAAAAGAGGTAGAATGGCAAGTGAAAGAACTATCATCAATTCTTGCAAGCTACCATGAATGATATTACTGACCTTGAGAGGGAAGAGTATAATATCGAGAAATAGAAAGTAGCAATTGAAAGGAGATTGGATGATCGCCAAGTGCTGGAAACTAAGTTCAACGATAGATCCTAAAGTGAAAGACAATTGCGCAAGTCCATAATTGTCCGTAAGGAGATGAAGGCAAAAGATTATGCTCGTTGACGGTAGTTAAAGCAGAGTGCCAACGTATCATTGATGAACATTTTAATCAAAACCTTGGTTTCGACTAACTCATGTGTAACCTCCAACAGGATGTGAGATCCTTGTATTCTAAATCTTCGAAATGAAATCCTTTACTATTGTGTTTTCCTTTACCTTGGAGCATCATAACTTTCTCCATCATGCGCTAAGTGGAATTGTCGCGGGACTTTCAAATAACACAAAGTTCTTCACATTCCTCAAACTAGGATAGTGGGCCAAGTTAGTTACTTTTAAAGCTTATTTATACCCAGCGATCTTTTTTCTTCTCCAGCACCTCTACTCATACAAAATGGCTAGCCATTCTCACAATTCCACAAGTGTCGAAGCAACCTCCTACTTTCTTCAGTTAGATTCGCTTCATGAACATGAAGCGAAGAGTCTCCTTGACATTTATGGACCAGAGTACTGCATTACTTTAGGTCCTCATCTTAAACTCTTGCCACCTCCTTCTCTGTTTGCAAAGTGTTTTCCCCACCATTGTGAAGAAGTTTTGCCCATACATCAGTCTTCGATATGCACTTTTGCTTAGTCATCCCCCAATTATGAATTTCTCTCCTATCCTTCTCTTGACAATTGATTATATAGTCGGCATAAGTGGCTGAAGAGGGAAGTCTCAAGATCGATGAGTGTTTGAAGTTCTATTATATATCTATTGATCCCTTGGGATAGGGAGTGATTGATAGCCTTTGCTGTTTTTGGTCACCTTTAATTAAAATGTTTCTTCTTTTCAATTGGCTTAGTGATCGTCACATTATTAGATATTTGGTCTTTGACCGGTCTATGTCCGTTCATTGAACTCTGTCAACATATAGACGCTCGTCCATTCTTCGATAAGATCCCATGCTTGGATTTTTCTTATAATGAATTCATGGATAGATTTGTCAGGACTAATGGACCTATCTTCATCGAAAAGCATATTACTTCTTGTTGTGTTGGCTTTGTAGATATATCTTTTGTCAGCCTTTGTTGATCGCATCCCATGAGTTTATTGATATGGCTTATACATCATTGAAATGCATTGACATTGGGCTAGGTCACATGACTCTTGCAACATTATATCAAGGCCTTTCAAACCCACAGACTTTGTTATTTGGAGGCCATTCTGCGCTCTTGCTTGGTCCTTCATGGATCTTGCATGGCTGGCTGGGAATATATTTTCCTTAGCTATTTCAGAAGAAAGGCCAAACTCTAATTCATTGGTTTTGGAAGAACCATCCGCGGAAAGCGAATTCGGGCTTTGGAAATTCCATCGAGCTTTGTGCCCCTTACCCAGTGGCTTTTCCTCGTTTGAATGCTTGCGCAACACATTATTTTCCTTTAACTGATTTGACTTTTACAAGGTGGGATTCAACGATGCAGCTGGTAGCTCTTCAACTATGCGACCTAATGTATGTTTATTTTGGTCAAGCATTCTAGGTCCATTCGACCTCATACTGAACTTTTCTTACAGAGGACAACTTTCCTCGGATTTCGAAACCTATAACCCATACTTTTGTGCATGGCAGTCTAGACTGACCCAAGGCACACCCATACCAATAGTATATTCACTAAATTTCGCTTTTTCCAAGTAAATCTTGGCCTAAGAGAAAACATAGCTGATATCATTTTCCATATCGAAGTTACCCATAATGTCCTTTCGTTTTGTCAACTTCTCGAGTTATCCCCGTAGCTCTACATTATTCGATGAGTGGCAGAATGACTATCGGCTTCAATTGTTCCACTATCGTGTTAACGAGGTCCTTTCCAAGATTACCCAGTATCCATTGGGTTTGTTGTACCCCAGCTCTAAATTCTGGACATTCTACCAGCAATGGTAACCTCTTTGTTCCTACCCTTTTGATTCTCATTTGTTTATCTCCTAAGTCAGTTATATAAGGCACGACAAAAGCATATAGGGGAAATAGACAAGCTGGAAGAGAGTATCTTTTTTAGAAGGAAGAAATTATCTCGAGAGGAAGCTGCTTTAATATCTGAAGATGAATGACCATACTCCCTTGTAGGAACTATTGGTTCAATCTAGATTAATCACTGACTTGGAAGCAGCCTGCATTTCCTTGGAGGTTGTCAGAGCTTGGGAGCAAAAGAGAAGAATATTTTGAAGCCAACACAACTCCACAGTTTTGTGCTAGGAGTAAGGCAACACTTTGACGTGATTCTATCTATGTCCTTGTCCGCATTTATGGCTTCATGACCCTTATGTTTTAGCATTATTTTGTAAATAAAATTTCCCTTTTCGGCACCTATTTATTGTACATTTCCTTTGTTCCTTTACTTTTTATTTTTATACTTTTAGTATTTCTAGTAGCAATATCCTCTTTATAACATCACCGATACTCTGCCACTGTTGTCAAAGTACTCACATGCTTATCCTCATTATATGAATCAAAATTCATGCGAATCACTTGCAGTCGGCCGTCTTTGTCACATTTCCCCGTTCATTTCAACACTTCAGTGGAAGTGTTCCATCTATAATAGCTAACCATCATGTCACTTTGATTTCCAATATAATCTTTGTTATGTGCATCATATCAATTCGTTCTCCCATGATGCATGAACCCTTACTTTTCCGGCCGTATTGCAATTATGCACGTTCACCCTCAATCACGTTGGTTCATGAAAGGTCATGGTTGTTTGACATACAAACTTAGCGTATAAGGAGCATGGGCGATGGTGATTGGACTTTCATTTGCCATTCGAGTTTTCTGCAATCTTATCGAGTCAGAATGGCGCCAAAACCTTCTTCTGCTTTTTCCTCTTCGTCCTACTACGATTGACACTTCGACGTCCTTGAGAGGCTAAAGAGCCTTGCCATCCATGCTGCGCTCAAGGACCTCCTTGCAGGGTTCATTGCTGACTATGAAGACTTCCTTGTCACTTTCAATCATGGTTTAGAGTGTGACATTCTCGATCTGATCTTGATATTTAAAATGTGATTACTTGGACGACCAATCTTTGGACAGGATTTCAATGAGGATTGTTTACCCACAAAAACGCCGAAAGGGTCACTTTGCGCCGAAAACTTGATTTCTCACCTACGGTATGCTAAAACTTGGAAAAGTGGAACAAGCTAAAACAAAGGCCCAAGTGGGCCCATGCCCACATTGGGCAGCCCAATGGGCCAAAGTCCACAATGGACAGCCCAAATGGGCCCAAGGGCCACACGCCCAAGGAGTGCTGCCCCAAGGGAGGGCCATGGATCCTCCAAGCCCATCAAGCCATCAATTACAAGATCTTGGCATTTAATGCATTCCATGTGCCTAAATAGTACTTAATCTTGGTGAAATGACCAAATTGCCCTTTCATAAGACTAAGGAAAAAAGAGCAAGATGGGAAATGGGCAAGAGAGTCGCCCATGTGTTGAAGATGAGGGAGCTAATGTCATCTTCCAAGCCTAGCCAACTCCCCTATTTTCCCATGTGCAAATCTTCAACATTAATGATCTTGGATTGTCTCCCTTCATTAAGCTATCCCCCTAGCTAAGTAATTCCTAGGTTGAGTAGATTTTTGTGGGATTGTGTGTACCTTTCACTAATTGGGTAGATTTCCTCATCGGTCCACTCTCTCTCTCTCCCCAAAACCGCCAACCACCATTGCACACTCTCCCTTACTCTCATTTTCTCATTTTTTTTTTTGCTCTCATTCTCACTTTACCTCTCTCTTTGAGCCAAGTTGAATGCCCCCTCTCCATCTTCATCCTCTTGGCAAGCTATTATCTTAATTTTCCTCACACTTCCCTCACCGATCACTGTCCACCACTCCTCCACTGTTACACCACCATTCCACACCGCCATTTTGTCTTCGAGCCAAGCCTTGGAGCTGAAAGGAAGCTTGACCAGCCCATCACAGTAGCTTTCTCCCTCTCTTTGTTTCCGGCTTGGACACTGTCTACCGAGGGGAGATCGTCTGCTGCCGTGTTGCCACTATGCCACCAAAGCCACCGTCCAGCTATTCCACGTGTGCTATGGAGGTGTGATTTGCAGCCATGGCTGCTGTCCAACCTCACCATTGCTCCCTTGTCACTTGTTAAAGCTTGGACTTGGGTTTTAGTGACTTTCTAGCCCTTGAATAGGGTTGTTGTTACACTTATGAATTAGTTTAGGATTATATTAAAGTTAAATGATGCTGTGAGTATGTGATTAGTGGGTTTTAAGCAATAAGCTATCGTAGGGTGTCAATAGGTTATCATGATAGGTTTTCAAATTTTACCAATATGTTATTATGTTTCATGGAGAGGTTATTGTGATAGATCATGAAGTTCTATGTATAATTTATCATGTTTTATCGATATATTATCACAATAGGTTATCAAGGTATGTTCTATAAATTATAAATATGTGATAAGTTATTAAGATGTGATAAGTTGCCTTGATATGTTACAATAAGGTGATAAACTATTTTGTGGTAATATGTTATGCGTGTTATGTTGTTGTAATAAGGTATGTTAATGAGATAAGTTATTGGGTGATTTGTGATAATGATTTAGGTCTTTGTCAATGACTTATCTTGGCTTAAGCAAGTGTCCTATATGATTGTGATCCGTGAACATCCAATGTAACTCTATCGACAAACTTAGAACCATCAATGCTTATCCAAGCCAAAAAAGAAATTGGGCATTATGTGCTTCAATGGATAATTTTGAACGAATAATGTTAATTACTTATCGGTACTTTATGGTATATAGATAACTATCAATGGGTGGCCATTTTAGACGTCTTGCATGACCAACTGATGAAGTTTCTGGAGGATTATCTTCTGGCCAAGGGAGGAGAACGAATTTTGGAAGGCTAAAGGTTCAAGAATGCGGAAGGCCAAAAGTTCAAGAATGCAAGTTCCCGTACTAATAAATGCATTTCTTACCTAGGTCATTGAAGTCTATTTTTTTCTATTTCCAAAGTCTAAAATCCTCCTATAAACAAGGGCAAACTATTCAATGTATGGGGGATATGAATTTGATGAATGAAAATTGTGAGAATTCCTCTGATTGAGTGAACTGCTTTGGAGAATGGATAAATTCTTTTGGTCTCTTTATCCTTGGAGCGTAGATCACTCCTTGGTGAGCCACGAAGCCCTTTATCCTTGGCTCGTGGAATCTCTAGGCCTTGGTTATGAGCTTCACCTATCCTGAAGTCCTATATCCTTGGCTGGTGGAAGCTTTAGGCCATGGTGGTGTATCTCAATCCTCATCCTTAGTTGGTGGCGTGGCCTTTATACCTTGGAAGGAAATTGTTCTATGTTTTCTTATTCCTTTTCGTTTCTTCCCTATATACACTACTCTATTCACTTAACCAAAAAAATCCCCTATGAAAAAATTTCCGCTCTAGAATCACTCACCCCATCATGCATCAAAAGATTTTTAGCAGCCAACGCAAGCTTAATTCTAGACATGTAAAATGGGTAGAATTTCTTCAATCCTTTTCTTTTGTCTCAAAATATAAACTCGGGCACACTAATGTTGTAGCAAATGCCTTATCGAGAAGACTATGATTGTTGTTCTGGACTCTAGGATTCTCAAACTTCAATCAATGAAAGACATCTGTAAATTCTCATACCACAATGATGTCCTCCAACTTTGGCTCCTCCATCATCAAATGCTCAACTGTTGCCACATTACTACCTTCCTCAAGCAACCGTTCTACCTCAAGCGAAGAAATCAAGGGTGTAGATGATCCACCCTTATGTCCTACAAACTCATAACTAGAGCTACCAACTAGATTGAACTGTATAGTTTTACTAAAATAGTCAACCATGACTCATTGCTTATCAAGTTAATCCATTCCAATTACAGCATCAAAATCATGCATAGCGAAGACAGCTAGATCTATCAATTCCTTTTGCCCATTAATTACTATTTCACACCATTGGCAAACAAAAATAGATAATACCTTATCATTCATAGGGGTGGAGATATTAAGGAACATTTCCAATAGTTTCAATTCTAACCCAACTAACTTTAATGAACTAATTAGTTACAAACAAATGCGTCACCCCGAAATCCTTGGCTTCCTCTTTAGTCACCATGTACACCTTAATAGGGCTAAGGGGTCGGTTCGAATTATCTTGTAAAGTGGCTCCTGATCACTATCCCGTGAACAGGGGTTATAGCTACACTCTAGCCCATTGTCACAGGCAGTTTCTGACATGGTAGCCACATCCAAAGCACATGCCCATCTGGGCGTGGCATAGTGCTAATCCATAAAACTTGCCGCACAATTAGCAACTTTGGTTCAAGTGGAATGTCGGCTTTCCAACGCCGTTCTTCTTATTGAGAGTGATAGGATGCTTTACTCCTGCCATCGGCTTCTTCCCAAACTAATGGTCATCCTTGTTGGCAGAAAACCGTGATCCACATGTGACAACTCACTTGGCCGTATCCCTCTCAATCGGCTAAGCTTTCTCATAAAGCTCATCATAGTTCTTCTGGTTTAGAGGCACCAACTAGCTGCGGATTTCCAGCTTCAATCCATTTTGAAACCTCCTGGTTCAATCATCCCTGGAGCATACTTTGATAGCTTCGCGAACTTAGCCTCGTCCTAGTCCCCAAATAGGTAATTATGGCGAAGTTGCAGGAACTCTGATATCTTTTGCTCTCGGGCGCACTCAAAAACGTATTTTTAGTTAAACGCTTCCACGAACACCCCCACCGGTACTTTTAGGAAAGACTCTTCTCCAAGTGGCCTCCCACCAATCGTTAGCTTTGTCTTGT
Organism: Eucalyptus camaldulensis; assembly: GCA_019915185.1. NCBI lineage: Eukaryota > Viridiplantae > Streptophyta > Magnoliopsida > Myrtales > Myrtaceae > Eucalyptus > Eucalyptus camaldulensis. The sequence continues at coordinate 22,891,744 of JAHSVA010000005.1, forward strand.
AGTTGGTAGATTGCTTGGGTCACAATTTCCTCCTCCGTGCACCTTAGCAAGGTGAAGGTCTTCTCTAACTCCTTAATCCACAAAGTAGCAACCTCAGGATCACCCTTCCTTGTGAGCAGAGGTGGCTTTAGCTTTAGGAATTGTTCCATTAAGTTCCTTGTGGTCTCTACGACTTCAAGAATCTCATCAAATTGAGAGTCCTCGCGTCCCCTGCCTTGGCCATTAGCTGGCCCAAGAGCTGCCCATCCCCACTACATCCTCCATTTTGGGCAAAGCTCCATACACAACTGATTTCAATCCCAAACAATACATTTCAATTCATAATTACAAATTAGCAAGACAATCAGTAATCACATCCATCTCATAAGTGTTCCTATCTAACTATCCCAAGTTTTGATGCACCTTATCACTCCAAGTAGTAACCACACTTTGATACAAACAAAGGCTGGGAACATACTAGGAGGCATTGCCGACCTAAATCATAATAACATTCAAACACAAAAGTGGAAATGTGAGCAAATCTCCAGTCATCAAACAGCGGGGATAGTTAAAAATATGTTCATATACATATAGAAAAGCATTATGAGTCAACGTCTCATACAACACGAGTTCAAGGGTTAATCAATTAGCTTATTCACCTTTGACACATCTAATCGCTTTGCCACGACCTTCTTAAAAAAGGGCCTGAGGGTATACCTACACTTCTAACACTATGAAGGTGGTTCAAAAGTGCTAACACCAATTGTCTTCCTAAGCCCTAATGGCTTTCGTGGTCTAGGCTTCCCACCGGTGACCAACGCGGGGGCAATCCTGGGCTCAGACACCTCCCCATCGGGAATGTCCCCATCCTTTAGTTGATGTCACCCCAAGATCCTCTTGCACCTGGTAGGCCGTTGAAGCTGCAATTGGGACCATGGCTCTTGCCGCTTACCCTAAAGTACCAAGCCACGAATCAATGTGGCACGAGGTTATGTAAGCCCTCATCGACCCAAATGGTCGTGACATATCTCGTATAATGCACATCGCTCGCTCCCACTACCGGGTAATCCATCATTTCTTGACTATGCTCGACAGGAAGGCCAAAATGAATATGTGGGAATGGTTTAGGCATTCATAGGGAAATATGAAATAAACTCACTGTGTGAATTTCCTAGACCTCGCGTAGGAAAGTCGTTCACCTCAGAAGTGCCTTAAACATGCAAATACCTCTTGATGGCGAAACATGGCAACACATGTGGCATCCGGGTTTTCGTTAAACCTCAAATAAATAACGGTTCGTCACAAGTTGACGGGAGTGTCGACAGACTACATCATTGGCACCATTTATGCATACTCTTTCGTTATCATCATCGTCGGTATGGCATTAACCAATCGTTTCATCACCACCCGTCGTTCCGAAATATCAACTTTCGGAGAGGAATTTCCCCTGCAAGGCCATGCACAAGTCCGATATTAGTCCCGAGCAGCTGCAAAGCTCCTTTTGTTGACTTAATTAGTCAATTAGATAGAACCCACGTCCCTTGAGAAGCCCACGCCCATGCAACCACGTTGCTCCATCACCGTTGAATAGTAAATGAGCTTTGTAACGCGTGGACGTGGCTGCAGCTTCGATTGCAAGAAGCTGCAGCCACGTCCACGCGTGCAACGGCCGCCCATGAAGAGTCACGCATTCGCTGGTCAACCGAAGAGAAAATGCTGACCAAGAAGCCGCCCCATTCGGCCACGCCTTCATCTCCTTCGTGGCCGACTAACGCATGCTCATGCATGCAAAGGAACACGTTGCACCCACTTGTTCTTCCCTCAAACAGCCACGAAGAATGTATGGGAGCTGACTAAATTAGTCAACCAAATAGGGTCTTCTTCAGGGAACACGTCCGCCCACGCGTCCTCCGCTGAAGCCACCGAATTCTCTTCAGTTGACTATGGGAGTCAACAAAGCCAAGAAAGGAGGCCACGTCCTCTCTCTTTGCCTCTTCGGTGGCCAGCGGAGATTGAGCGTCCGGGACAGCTGCAGGCCACGCCTCATCCGTGTCTTCAAGATGACCAAGCAGGATCGAGAAATGGCCACGACAACACCCACTTGTCTCTTGCTCGAGCAGCTGCAGAATATCAAGAAGTGTTGACTGATTTTTGTCAACAAAATCAGTAACGGAGATAGCAAGTAGAGAGAGAGAACCGCGACCAAGAAAAAGAGAAAGTGAGCGAGCCAGAGGAGAGAAACCGAGAAAGAGAGCAGAGGGCGCGAGAGAGTGAGCGGCGAGAGAAAAGAAAGGGAACGCTCCCTTCGTTGTGTATGCGTAGACGCCGATGCTGCTCGCACTTGCTGTTGCCGAGCCGTGTTTGTGACCGAGAGACCTCGGCTTACGCCTCACCACACGCCGTTGTTGCCGTCACCGCTTCTCCTTGCCTCGACTATAGCTTGTAGCTTGCGGTCTGCTCGTCGTCAACGCCGTAGGACCTAAGGCAAGTGAAAGTCTACTAACCTATGTAATGCACTGCCGTTGTTGTCTGATGTAATGACTAAATTGGTTTAGGACTAGGCTCTTGAGGGAGCTGCATATTTCTAATGAATACATGCGATTTTGGCCTTTGAAAATGCATCGATCTTTGTTGTTGTAAAGCTTTGAAGATTTTGATTGTGAACTGTTTTAGAAATCTCCCAATTTAAGTTAAAACTTCTATGTACCGAGGCGCCGCTTGTAAATGTTTCAAGAAATGTTTGGTGCCCTCGAAATTCCGAACTTTTATATGAACCATTTAAAAATCCTCAAGGCGGGATTGAGATTTGGATTTGCCGACGTGCCGATTTCAAATTACTTATGGCTTTGATAAATTGTTTTATTTCGAGCCGTGATGTACGAGTGCGACTCGAGGCTATTCATGTAGATTTCGAAAAGCATGTGAGATTTAAACGTGAAAATGGCATTTGCTTCAAAGTTTGCTGTTGTTGCATTGACATGTCTTTGACAATCTCAATTTACAATTCTTGATGTTTGACAAGGGAGATTGACAAGAACCCAAAAGGATTTCAAATGTTGCTGTTGTTTTGAAAATGGTTTGGCACTGAAATGACTTGGTTGATATACCATGGCTGAGATTTCGATGAAAACTTATGGGATTTCCAATGTCTTTTGCATTGAAAGTGTTTTGGTATTGAAATAATTTAAGATGTTAATGTTGTGGTTGGACCCTCGAGTCAACGATGCCTCGAGAGTTGGGTGGCTTGAAGGCTCAAATGAGTTGATGTCCTTTGGATGCCTGGAGTAAGTAGTGCCCCAAAGGTTTTTCCCTGGAGCATCGGGATGCTCGGTTGTATGCTTGTCAGTACGTAAATCTGGAGGGTAGGGGTAACCATTTTCATGGTGGGCCCCGGAGATTCCTCGTGATGCCAGGTGGGGTGCGAGATGCTTGGAGGTGTGATGTAACATGCTCTGGATGCCCGATGGCCTAGTGGCTGAATGCCGGAGGCTTTCGCGATGCCAGGTTGGGTGCGAATGCCCGGAAGGAGGCAAACATTGGTCTTCTGGGAGGTGAAACCTTTTGAATATTAAAACTAATGGCTCTACTAAGTGTGTGTATGTGGTCTGGAATGAGATGTGTCATAACAGTTTGATCCTATAATCGGGACTTGTGTGACTGAAATGATACATTCTGGGGTTGAAACTACATTGCCATTGCTTTTCAAAAGTTTTATGGATTTGATGCATACTCATTTCTTTAATCACATGTTTTGTCTATGTTGCATGAAACTAGATAATGATGGTTATGCACGATATAGTTTAATGGATCTTTCATTGCTGGGTGATTGTACTCACCCCTTTTGGGGACTAATATTTTAGACTAGATAAGATGCCTCTGCTGCTTATACCTTTCGGTATATTTTATGGGATCCCGATCGACCTACAATGCAAGTGGTTGGAGGATCACCACCCCAAGGTGCCAGGGTTGATTTTATTTGAGTGCGGGTGTTGATAGTGTTTGACATTAGTCCTCCCGCTGGCCCATTACTTCAGGAGTATCTTACTGTCTTCGTCTGTCGAGATGGACACGTTGGGGACGTTGCCACCGCCGCCAGTAGACGGACTGGACGGTTGGATGTGACCGCGAGTGAGGGTTAGTAGAGGAAACATTTTTGGACGCCAACAATGATTGATGGACTCATGTAGATAATTGTTGAAAACATTGGGTGCCTTTTGAGATGTAGTCTGGTATAGAAAACCACAACATTTTGGTGTACCAACGAATGATGTCCATTTGTTTTATATAAATAAAAGTGTTCGGCTTTAACTTATAAATGTGTTTAATTGGTGTGCATTGTTTTTTGAATATAGGAAAGGGAGTTGTTGGAGACGCTTCCGCCATGTTTTGCGCAAGGACCAATGGAAAGGATATAGACCCCCAAAACTCATGGATTAGTCGAAATCTTTTGGTATCAGAGTATCAGACTTTCATGTGGCGACCTGATGCGGGACCATCCAACATAGCTCCATCCACCAACTCGGAACCATCGATGTTTATCCAGGCCAATGAATAATGTCAATTACTTATCGGTACTTTGTGGTATATCGATAACTATCAATGGGAGACCATTCTAAATGTCTTGAATGACCAGTTGATGAACTTTAAGAAGTATTATTTTCTGGTCAAGGGAGGAGCTCGAAGTTGAAGGTTCAAGAATGCGGAAGGCCGAAGATTAAAGGCATTTAATTCCTGTGTTAATAAAGGCTTTTATTATGTTATTATGTGTCAGTTATTATGTGTCTTTATTGTTATGCAGTGCAAGAGTCGAAGGTTTCGGTTTCTAGGCTATTAAGTTCTGTTTTTAATATGTGTTAAGGTTTCGGTTTCTAGGCTATTAAGTTCTGTTTTTAATATGTATTAAGGTTTCGGTTTCTAGGCTATTAAGGTCAGTTTTTAATATGTATTAACGCTAAAACCCTCCTATAAAGAGGGGAAAACTATCCAATGTAAGAGATACGAATTTTATGAATGAGAATTGTGAGATTTCCTCAACTTGAGTGAACTCCTTCGGAGAGCGGATAACTCCTTTCGGTTTCTTTATCCTCGGAGCGTAGATCACTCCTTGGTGGTGAACCAAGAAGCCCTTTATCCTTGGCTGGTGGAATCTTTAGGCCTTGGTGGTGAGCTTCTCCTATCCCGAAGTCCTTTATCCTTGGCTGGTGGAAGCTTTAGGCCTTGGTGGTGAACTTCGTAGATCTTGGTTCTCATGCTTGGTTGGTGGCACTGCCTTTATACCTTGGAAGGAGATTGTTTTTATCTGTTCTTATTCCTTTCCATTTCTTCCCCGTATACACTACTCCATACACTTAACCACAAAAATCCCTTTAAAAAAAATCTCTGTTCTTGAATCACTCAACCCATCACGCATCACGACCCTAACGGATCGGGGGCCGTTGGGGGGTGCCACAACACCTTCTCGCTTTACTCTCATCAATCTCGTAACAACTCGTCAACCATACAAGACTATCAATATAGTTGCATAGGCAATTTCATAACATAAACTTCATGTTCTCGAGCCAAACATAGGGATACGCATTAGGATCTAAGTCATGTGCTTATGCCAAGTAATAATTTGAACCTGATCACATACGAATCTCATGCACTTCCTATACACATTTGTCCAGATTATTATGGCCACTCAAGACCCAAAGCAAACGTGAAGGTTTGCAAATAATTCAGTGTAACCAAGCATTGTCTCAGTCCATCAAGCATGGCATTGCATTCACTTAGAGGCATTTTTGTAAGGAGCTTCGCTCAAAATCTATCCGCGAACGGCATCTTGTTGACTTAGGGGCATCCGAACTTAATCAGGTATCGTCCCAAGTAAAATGCCTTAGAATAGGTTCACGCCCCGAATAAAATACATAAGAGTTTTAGGTGATCATATGGGCCATCATATACTCCATTTCTTATCTTTCTCATTTAATTGAAGTAATGTTCATGCGATATGCAACTTCACTTGTCAAATGATTCCATACACGTACATCACTTATATCACGCACATATTCACCATTCTCTTCTCAAACCCATGACATATAATCCTCATATCATGTATAACCACTAATTCACATGGCACATATTCCAAATAACATGTTCAACAACAAAAACACATAGCACGTCATCCAAACAACACAGATGATTTCTAATCCACATAGCACATCATCCCAACAACACAAATAATCACTAATCCACATAGCACATCATCCAAATATCATGTTTAACTCCAAAACCACTTGTCACGTAACCTAAATAACATGTTTATCCCCTAAACCACATTTCACATAACCCAAATAACATAGATAGCCACTAAACCACATGTCACATAACCTAAATAACATGTTTATCCCCTAAACCACATTTCACATAACCCAAAGAACATAGATAGCCACTAAACCACATGTCACATAACCTAAATAACATGTTTAACCATAAGACCACATGACACAACCCTTAATCACACAGATTACCACTAATCCACCCTAAACTACTCCATAAATGCAACTAATGACTCAAGCTTCGAAACACGTTAAGGGAGAGGGCTACAAGGCTGGACAACAATTGGTTGGCAGTCCGGTGTTCGCACAATGGCGATCCGGTGTTGAGCGTTCGATGGTGGTCGTCGGTGAGGAAAACAATAGAAAAAATGGAAGAAACAAGCATGAAGAAGAGAGAACTGGAAGGGTGGGGTTCGGCTATGGCTAGGAAGAGAGAGAGAATGTGTGTTTTCAAAATTGCAAGTGAGGAAAAATGAGAGAGAATGGGGGAGATAGAGGACGCCGGCATGAGAGGGGGAGAAAGGGACGAAAAAGAGTGAGGTCAAGTCTCCATAAATGCTCATCACTTCTCTTGTCTCTTGTCCATCAAGGTTGTCCAATTTTAGAAGCAAAAATCTAGCATTTAATGAAAGGATTTGTACTATAAGTACATAGGTTGAGACTAGGCTAGGTTAGGTAGCCTTTCTTCCTCCTCTTTGCCACCCAATTCATGGCTGCCCCTTCCTTGCACTTCTTCCATTTTTGCCCTTTTGTTTTTAGTCCAATGGAGGGGTATTTCAGTCATTTCACCAAGATCTTACACTATTCAAGCACTATTCACGTCCTTTTGTGCATTTAATGCCAAGATTGTGCCATGATGGTTCTAAAGGCTAGGGAAGCCTATGAACTACCCCTTTGGGCCACCCACATGGGCTTGGGCTTGTTGGCCTGCCCAACGTGGGCTTGGGCCCACTTTGGTCCTCGCTCATGGCTTGCTTCCACTTCTCCGAACTTGTATGCCCTTGCCAATGAAAACCGAGTTTTTGGGCCCTAAATGGCCTTTCCGATTGTCCTCATGGCCTATCGATCCTCAAGACACTATCGTTCAATGATCATTTGCCGGAATAATTCTGTTTTGAAAAATCGGATCAGAATTAGTATGTCACAAATTTTGTTCTATCGTGTTTCACTTGGAAGAGATCACAAATCTATTTGTTGGCTTTCGTCCCTATATTTGACAGCAACTTTTGGCTTGTCATAAGTCAACACAAACGCTACTTTACTTCCATTTGTGTAGATGGTAATATAGTAAACATCCTTAACTAAAGTTGACGTAACCGCGTCTAAATTGTGTATGAAATTGACGAAAGAAAGAAAGCCCAAAGGTTAAGGGATGGGGAAAAAAGAGAGTTACAAAATGCGCTCCACTGCTGACAAGTGATTAACATTGAAGAGGATATTAACAGTTATGTTTCGCTGAAATTGTTCACAACCAAGCGATGTGCACGATTAAACTAACAATCTGAACAATGCATAGATTAACATTTCAAGGTTCCAGTCACAACCTTTTTTTTTCTATCTCTCGGCCTCTTGCCACCAGTTGTTGTTGTGACCATCACATCCCGCGATCCCTCTTTACCTTCGCTTCAACCTCTGATAAGACAACAGACCTCCGAACAAGCTTCAAAGACCTGAATATTAGGTCGGGTATTCTCGACCTCGATTGAATGGTAGTTGACGCTTGCTGTATATTAAGTGATACATTGAATGGTATGGGAGATGGGTTGAGGCAAGGACAGGTCCACTTGTCCCCGCTTTATTGAAAAATCGTATGTGATCTTACCACATTATTTTGCAAATAAATTTTGGTAAGATATCCCATGCATTACTTGATAGGATTATTGGAAAAAATTGTGGCACGAATGGATTTCAACTCAGCTATTGCAAGCTTTAAATCATTATCATCCCGTACACCTCAGCTTCAACATCCAAAAAAGGGGAAGTCCAACAGTTGTATTGGGATACTTTCTAAGGGTCAGAAAAAACAACCTGCTCAGTCAGCCTGCACATCTCGACATTTCCGCAGAACTCTGCTACTGCAATGACAATGATGAAACAAGAGCATGACTACACAATAGTATAAAAAAGAATAAAAGAAGCCAAATGCATTCCGCATGTTTGTGTAACACAATAGATGCTCGATTGTAACACTATAGATGCACTACAAAAGGGACGTGGAGAAGAGCGTTCTTGCCATATATTCTGACATGTGCAAGGGCTGCACCCCATCTAGTTTTGAATATAACAACAGCTACAGACAACTACTGCAAGATTGGAAAACTCATAAAACTGGATATCAAAGTTCTTTAGAACATAGAAGAATGTCCATTTTCTTCTAGTCTAGCATATTATAGTCAAAGCAAGTTCGAAAAGGCCAATGAATCTTACAAGAAGAAAGCTAATCAACATCGCAAGAAGACTTTTCATTTTGACGAAAGAACAAGCTCATGGCTAGAGCTAATGGTCCCTTTAAAGTTATTGAGTGAATTGGTTACAATGCTTACAAGATTGACGTTCCAGGACAATTTGAAGTTTCAACAACATTCCCCGTGGGAGACTTTTCTCCTTACTTAGAGGATGAAAACTTTCTAGATTTCAGGAAAAATCTCAAACAACCCGGGGATGATGATGCGGGAGCATCCAACGAAGATCCATCGATCAGCCCAGAACCATCGATGCTTATCCAAACCACGAAAGAAGTTGGGCATTATGTGCTTCGATGGATCATTTTGAATGAATAATGTCAATTACTTATCGATACTTTATGGTATGTCAATTACTATTGATAAAGGTTCAAGAATGCAAGTTCTTGTGCTAATAAATGCATTTCCTAAGTTTCTTGATGTCTTTATTGTTATGTAGTTTTCAAGAGTCAAAAGTTTAGGTTCCTAGATCATTAAAGTCTATTTTTTATATTTCCTGAGGCTAAAATCCTCCTATAAACAGGGGAAAACTATCCAATGTAAGGACATACGAATTTGATGAATGAAAATTGTGAGAATTCCTCTGCTTGAGTGAACTTCTTCGGAGAGTGGATAACTCATTTAAATCTCTTTATCCTTGGAGCATAGATAACCTCATAGTGGTGAGCCAACAAGCCCTTTATCCTTGGCTGATGGAATCTTTAGGCCCTGGTGATGAGCTTCTCTTATTCCGATGTGCTTTATCAGGCTAGTGGAAGCTGTAGGCCTTGGTGGTGAGCTTCTGCTATCCTGATGTCCTTTATCCTTGGCTGGTGGAAGCTTTAGGCCTTGGTGGTGAAATTTGTAGATCTCCATCCTCTTCTTCGGTTGGTGGCGTAAGCTTTATACCTTGGAAGGAGATCGTTCTATCTTTTCTGTTCTAGAATCACTCACCCCATCACACATCACAAGGACTGTAGCATTTTTATATTCAGGTGAAATTTGCCTTCAAATCTAGTGGTGTTAACTATAAATAATTTTCACATTATCTTGGGGATGGATTGGCTTTATAAGTACTAAGTGTGATATCCGGCCTTCGCCGAGCCTTGAGTACGTAATGGTCCACGACATGTTGACAAGCTTGTCCTCAAACTACGTTATTGGCACCATTCACGGCCACCGTTTCGTCACCACCATCACCGTACTGAACCGTCATGTTTGTCACGTCCCCGTGGCACCACATGATCGTCACATCTCCGCCGCATTGTGACAACTCGATCATGACCAAGTCCATCATCTCTGTTAAATTTTCTTCGTGAAATGCCACCAACGAGACCAATATTTAGTCCCCTTAGTTGGTCGCCAAGCCGAGTCCCATGTAAACTTTCATCAATCCCATGCGAGTCACTCTCATTCCCATGCATACGTACACTTGAAGCGGGGGAGAGCCGAGAATTCCACTGCCCCACGTCAACCGTTCCATCCTCGGCAGTCAACAAAGGGGAAATGTCGACCTCCGAAATTTGCAGCCATGTCAAACCGCTCGTTCCTCATGCAAACGAAGACTTTGACCACAAAATCTTCAGCCACGTTTCCCGTCTTTGATGGCTAGCAAATGGAGGACTTTGGACCATGCTGCGGCCACGTCCATGCATGAAGAACAAGGTGTCATGAACAAAGGATTCTCATGCCAAGGAGCCACGTTTCCCCCCACGTGCCTTCCGTTTCAGCTGCCACAGAATTTTGATTTGTTGACTAACATAGTCAACCGGTGAGCAAGCAGAATTCCCTTGGTTCAGCAACAATTCCAGCAAACTTCTGCCCCAAAAACCTGCGCCGTCTCGTTCGTGCCTCGCTGCCAGCCACCGTGATGCATGATGGGTTGAGTGATTCAAGAACAGAGATTTTTTTCAAAGGGGATTTTTGTGGTTAAGTGTATGGAGTAGTGTATACGGGGAAGAAATGGAAAGGAATAAGAACAGATAAAAACAATCTCCTTCCTAGGTATAAAGGCAGCGCCACCAACCAAGGATGAGGATCGAGATCTACGAAGTTCACCACGAAGGCCTAAAGCTTCCACCAGCCAAGGATAAAGGACTTCGGGATAGGAGAAGCTCACCACCAAGGCCTAAAGATTCCACCAGCCAAGGATAAAGGGCTTCTTGGTTCACCACCAAGGAGTGATCTATGCTCCGAGGATAAAGAAACCGAAAGGAGTTATCCGCTCTCCGAATGAGTTCACTCAAGTTGAGGAAATCTCACAATTCTCATTCATAAAATTCGTATCTCTTATATTGGATAGTTTTCCCCTATTTATAGGAGGGTTTTAGCGTTAATACATATTAAAAACTGACCTTAATAGCCTAGAAACCGAAACCTTAATACATATTAAAAACAAACCTTAATAGCCTAGAAACTGAAACCTTAATACATATTAAAAACAGAACTTAATAGCCTAGAAACCGAAACCTTCGACTCTTGCACTGCATAACAATAAAGACACATAATAACTGACACATAATAACATAATAAAAGCCTTTATTAACACAGGAATTAAATGCCTTTAATCTTCGGCCTTCCGCATTCTTGAACCTTCAAATTCGAGCTCCTCCCTTGACTAGAAAATAATCCTTCTTAAAGTTCATCAAGTGGTCATTCAAGACATTTAGAATGGCCTCCCATTGATAGTTATCAATATACCACAAAGTACCAATAAGTAATTGACATTATTCATTGAAAATGATCCATCGAAGCACATAATGCCCAATTACTCTCTTGGCTTGGATAAACATCGATGGTTCCGAGTTGGTGGATGGAGCTACGTTGCATGGTCCCGCATCACACCGCCCACCTGCACCACCCCCTGTACTACCGCTCAACACCGTTCCGCTCGCATCACCTTGCGGCTCACACCCCCAGTTTACACCACCGCGTATTCAAGGCATGTATGTGGCACCCCTCGACATAGCCCTCGATCTTTTAGGGTCACCAAAATTCGCTTACTTTTCACTTTCCCTAATAAGATGTCACTCTGATACCATTTAATGTGTAGCGGGTCCATACAACCTAGGGTTTACATCTTTTAGATCGGTCTCTTGCACAATTCATTTAACAGAAGCATATGCAACATTCGTATACTTAAAGTCCATCGATCAGAGTCGGCGTCCAAAAGTTCCTTCTTTTGCTATCCTCCTCCTCGCAGCCATATCCAACCACTCGATCTATCTGCTGGTGGCGATGGCGGTAGAGGTATCTTGTCTAGTTTGAAATATTAGTCCCCAAATACGGCGAGTATAACCACTCAGCAGTAAAGATCCACCAAATTACACACTGCAACAAGCAAGACAATCAAGATATCACGAGCAAAGCACATATCATCCATGCTATCAAGCATACATAACCATGCAGTCGTGCATATATCACCATGCAGACATACATATCTCGCCATGCCATCATGCATTGTGGCACCCCGAAACACCTAAGGTCGCCATAGGTACCTATCGCTCCACCTAATGAATACTAGTTACATCTCTTATGATGCGGGTGCATCCAACGTAGCTTCATTGACCAACTTAAAACCATCGATGCTTATCCAAGCCAATAAATAAGTTGGGCATTATGTTCTTCGATGGATCATTTTGAATGAATAATGTTAATTACTTATCGGTACTTTGTGGTATATCAATAGGTATCAATGGGAGGTCATTTTAGATGTCTTGTATGACCAATTGATGAAGTTTCAGGAGGATTATTTTTTGGTCAAGCGAGGAGCTCGAATTTTGGGAAAGCTAAAGGTTCACGAATGCGCTTCAAGAATATGGAAAGCCAAAGGTTTGAACACAGAAAGCTAACGGTTTGAGAATGTGGATGGCCGACGATTAAAGGCATTTAGTTCCCGTGTTAATAATGGCTTTTTATTAAGTTCCTAGCCATTTTAATTTTTATGTAGCTCAACAGTCGAACGTTTAGTTCCTAGGTCATTAAAGTTTGTTTTAAATATTTCCTTAGGCTAAAATCCTCCTATAAGTAGGGAAAACTATCCAATGTAGGGGAGATACGAATTTCATGAATGAAAATGGCGAGATTTCCTTTGCTTGAGTGAACTCCTTTGGAGAGTGGATAACTCCTTTCGATTTCTTTATCATTGGAGAGTAGATCACTCCTTGGTGGTGAGCCAAGAAGCCCTTTATCCTTGGCTAGTGGAATCTTTAGGCCTTGGTGGTGAGCTTCTCCTATCCCGAAGTGTTTTATCCTTGGCTGGTGGAAGCTTTAGGCCTTGGTGGTGAGCTTCATAGATCTCGATCCTCATCCTCGGTTGGTGGCGTGGCCTTTATACCTTGGGAGGAGATTGTTTTTATCTTTTCTTATTCGTTTTCACTTCTTCCCGTATACACTACTCCATACACTTAACGACAAAAATTCCCTTATAAAAATCTCCGTTCTTAAATCACTTACCCCATCACGCATCATCTTAGCAGAAGCACTGTAGTTCATAAGCATTTATTTTTTTTTTGAAAATGGCCCCAGCGCAACTTATTAGCGGAAGCATAAACAAGTCTCACCATTCCTCCCTCCAATAACCATAATGCAATGCACACCAACTACACACTATATGAAAAGATGAAGCCGAGCCACTTTTATTTACATATTTTCATGATGGATTTCTCGGGTCGGTACAACCAAAAAGAAAATGCAAGATTTTTAACTAAACTTGGCCACAGCTCAAAAGAGATCTTGACCCCCTCTATCAATCACGTGTCATCCTCCATCTACAAGTGTCGGCTATCCTCAAAAAGTGTCAGCTCCCCACTCCTCACACGGGCCATCACACCCACCTCGATGCATCAGGCGGTGGCGATGGCAACATCCCCCCGCCAAGCCCACATCACTCTGTCACGGTAGACGTGGACCGACAAGAACTCCTGGATGACCGAGCCCCCAACTTGTATAAACGTCAGACCAGGGATGGTGACACAATCAAGCTCCATACAATCGACCTCCACGTCAGATGGAAGGATGTAAAAGGTACCTCGCGTGACCAGAGGGAGAGGCATCTTTCTAATCTGAAATGTTAGTTCCCAAATGGGTGAGTACAACCACTCAGCAGGTAAAAGATCCATTAAATTACTCAATGCATCAAACAGAACAATCAATGGCATCATAAACAAAAGCACTTATTATTCATGCATCAAAGAAAAATTTACCTTGCAGCCATGCATATGTCATTATACCATACGTGCATACACCATCATGCACTCATCATCAATCATTCACGCATATACCATCATGCCATAGGCGCATATACAACCACGCACTCATCATCAAGTATTCATGCATATCCATGCCTTATGTGCACGTACCACCATGCACTCATACATATCATATCATACAGCCATTCATACATGTCACCATACCATGCATGATTCAATTTCAACTTTTTATCTTTCAATTGGGTCGCCCCATTTTTCTTTCTTGGGACCAGTGATTGCATCCACATTTTACCACTCGCACCCCACCTGGCATCATGAGGAATCTCTGGCACACACCACCGGGCATTTGACACCCCCACATTCCAAGCATCTCGTATCCCAACAGGCATCAGGAGGTATCCCCTCGGCACACACATCCCAGGCTTCCGGCACCCCCACATCCCGAGCATCTTGAAACTCCCAAGGACATCTGGCAACCCCACATCCCGGGCATCCGGCACTCCCCTTTCTGAGCATCCCGACACTCCCGGGGCATCGTCGGCTCACCCCTATGATGGTATTCTCATTTATCATAACTCATATTCACAATTTACGTCTCACTATATCAACATGGCACATAATGTGATGGCAACAAGGTCAATTTTCAGCTTTTGATTTTATATGTAATGCCAAATGTCATTACATGTGTAGCAAGATTTAATCACTTAAAACAATACAATTTATAGGCTCATACAAAACAGATTAGTCCATTTATTACAGCTTTTGAAATTCGCACAATCTAGCTTGCACAGTTTTAGAAAACATTTTAATTAAATACCCAAATGACTTTCAAAAATTTTGAAATTCAAACATGTAATAGTCAAGATATAGAGGCAGATATTTCATGCAGAACACTACACCCATAGACTCTCATACAATTCGGTATAGACCATGCATCACAGCACTACTATTCTAACAATTCAACTTGCACAATTTTTGAAATTTTTTTTGGTTATATAGGCAAATGAACTTCAAAAATTACGAAATTTGAATATGTTGTAGGGAAGACATAAAGTGAGATAATTAATGAAGAACACGTTGTCTAAAGAACCTCATACAAAACGATATGGTCAACGCATTGCAACTGACCAAGTCCGAACACATCAGATTTTACGGTTTTAGAAACATTTCCAATTAAATACCCAAATTACCTTCAAAAATTATAAAATTGGACTATGTGGTATTCAAGACCCTAAGGTAGATTTTTCATGAAGGAATAAAAGTCATATTCGTCATAGGTAATTTAATATAGGCGGTTAAAAGTTCTGTTCCTAGTACCGAAATTTCCAGATCTAACTACCTCTGAAAAACCACGATTTCACCTACCTATTCTTGTTGGTTTTCTCTAAATTTTTTATATGTTAAACCTCAGGATGTCCTTTACATCTTTTTTTAAGAAATCAAAGTGAAATTTCAACAAAAAGTTAGCCTTACAGTCCATGCATTCATCAAAGGTAGTTACCAAAATCTCCAGATTCAGTCTTTCCAAAGAATAAAGATTTAATCCACTTATACTTGTTCGTTTTGTTCCAAATTTAAGTATGTTATACTCGAAGAAGTTCTTGACAACTTTCATTTAGAAGTCAAGGCTAAAATCCAACTCGAACATCACATGCAAGCCACTAGAACATCCAAGGTTAAGCTGTTTTCTCAAGAACAGTTTACTAGCCTCAAACACCACTCTTAAAACTTCCGCTTTTCACACCCTAGGCATCCGAAATTTATCACCATTCAATCACACATACTTGGCACAACATGCAAGAGTAGATCAAAGATCCCACTTGCCTCTAAACCAAGCAAGCAACGAGCACAACAGCGCCTCTAAACCAAGCAAGCAACAAGCACAACAGCAACGGGACTGGCGACGGACGACGGACGCACGGCGAATGGTCAACGAATGGCCCTCCTCCTTCCTCTCTTCCTTTCTCCCTTTCTTCCTTTCTTCCTTCTCTTTCTCTCCTCTCTCTTTCTCGGACGAACTCTCTCTCTCTCTCTCTCTCTCACTCTCTCTCTCTCTCTCTTAAACCGGCATCATCTTCCCCTAATTTTTCTTCCCCTCCATCATTAGCCATCATTAGGTCATGCATGGAGGACACTTGGCAATCTTCTTGGGACAAATGGGGGAGGCATGCAGCCGGATCCCCCCCTCCTTTGCACATCGATAGCCCTTTATGGGCTTGGGCCAGCCATGGGCTGATGGCAGCTCTCCTCCTTGGGCTTCGTGGGCCGGCCGAGAATGGGGTGAGGCAATGGGCTGGTTTGGGCCTTTAAATGTCCAGCCCATCCTCATCCTAATAATCCATTTAATACTTAATTATATAAACACCTAATTGACATTTATTATTCACCAAAACTTTGTGACCTAATTTAATAAATTCCAATTCATAATCCACATGGTCAAAAAGAGAATTTTCCTATCAAATAATTACCCACCAAAAGCTTGGCCAAAGTCTCAATGCAAAAACATCAATTAGACCACCCCTAAGGATTGGCAAGAAATTCTAGGATGCCACATGCATATATCACCATGCAGTCATGCATATCTCACCATGCGATCGTGCATATACCATCTTGCACTCATATCATCCATGTTATCAAGCATACATCACCATGAGATCCATTCACGCCTTCATGATTGCATTTTCAATATCAAATAGCACCAATTTATTTTCATAAGCAGATCATGCATCATGCCATATGGATACAACCACGTACATGATTCAATTTCAATTCTTATCTTTCATAAGGATTTCATCATTTTTCATCCAGGGACCAATGTTTGTATCCCATAATTTATCGCTCGCATCCAACCTAGCATTGCGAGGGCCTCCAGCACATACCTTCGAGCATCCGGCACACACACTTCGGGCATCTCGCATCCCACCTGGCATCACGAGGAATCTCCAGGGCTCGCCATGAAAATGATTACCCCTACCCTCTGGGCATGCATTATAATACAACCCCTCACCCTCCGGGCATTTATCATAAAACATCCGGGCATCCCGACACTCCCGAGGAAAACCTCTGGGCATCTATTCATAATACAACCAGGCATCCAAAGGGCATCGACTCATTTGAACCTTTGGGCATCCCAACTCCTGGGGCATCGTCGACTCACACCCCTGACGGTATCGTCATTATCTCAATTTATATTCACACGTGTATCTCTATTTCAACATGGCATTTGATGCATCAATATCAAGAGTCTCAACCAGCTTTTGATGTCATATAACATGCCATATGTCACCACATATGCAGCATAATCAACTACTCAAGACATTATATCACATGCAGTAGTTTCATTTATTTTTGAAAATATAACAAAATTTCGGATAAAAACAGATTGTGCTCCTTTGTTCATAATTCTTGAAAAATTAGTAGACGGCCTTATTAAAATCCAAAAATTTAACATGTTATATACAAGATTTGGAGAAAAATATTTCTTGAAGAACACCAAATCAGAAGAGCATCACAGAAATCAGTACAATTCACGCACCACAGTCCTTAAAATTTCGGAATATTGCCATACACAAATTTGTTCACATATTCAGTAAAAATCCTAAATCAACTCCGAAAATTGTGAAATTTTTATATGTTATAGAGAAGGTCCAGAGGTAAATATTTCATGAATAACATCAAATCAAACAAGGCTTCACAGAATATGTACAGGTCCATACATCACCGAAAAAGGATTTTTTTTTTTTTAACATCACCCATGCACAGTTTGGAAAACAATTTCGATTAAACCCTTAAATGAACTCAGAAAATTATGAAATTTGGCCATGTTGTATTTAAGACCTAGAGGTACAAGTTTCATGAATAAATCGAAGTCTAATTCGTTTTTTATTAAAAGCTATAATCGATTTACTTTTCCAATTCTCGGTACCGTTTTCCAGATCCACCCGTGTAGAAGAAAAATCGTTTCCTTGGTCATTAATGGTCCATTTATTATGGAATTTCAGTATATTGTTCCTCAAGATGTCATCTACAATTTTTATCAAGGGCACGAAATCAAATTCGTAGTCGAACATTTTATAAAATTCGCAGAATCATAAGAGGTCAAAGAGCAGTTTTCCAGATCTAGTATTTTCGAAGAAAAAGGGTTTCACTACTGAATACTTGTCCATTTCATCTCAAATTTTAGTATGTTAACCATGAAGAAGTCCTCTACAACTTTCATTAATAATTCGAAGTGAAATTCCAAGTAGAAAGTCACATGAAGCTCACGAAATCATCAAAGGCTAAACTGTTTCTCCAGAAAACAGAAGGCTAGACTTAGAACACAGCTTCTTCATCTTCAAAAATACTCACCTCAACCCCATTCGAATTCCACCATGCATCACACATCATCACAGCAAGTAAACCTCAGCAAACAAAGTGTAGATTAACGGACTCTACTTGCTTCAAATCAAAGGAAAACATAGCAAGAACGACGGCGGGACTAGGCGAGCTCGACGGCATCTCCTCTTCCTCTCTTCCTCTCTTTCTCTCTTCTTTCTTTGGACGCCCCTCCCCCTCTCGAGCTCTCCATCGCTTTTTTTTTTCCTCCCCTTCAATGATTTGATTGCATGCAACCGCCCAAAGGAGCCAATGGGGGCAGCCACACTTGGCTCAACCTCCATTCCACTAGTTAATTTTGCCATGCAAGATGACACTTGGTCAATCCCCTTAGCCACTTGTCAATTCTCTCATGTAAGGTTATTGGGCTTCAGTTTTTGGGCTAGTCTTGGGCCTTCATGGGCCAGTTGAATGGGGGGCTGTGTGGGCTGGTTGGATGGGCTTTGGGCCTAAAAATCAGCCCACACTCTCCTATTCCTATTCCATTTAATCCCCAATTTAATAAACACCTAATTTCAGCTTATAAGGTCACAAAAATTTGTAATTTAATCAATAAAATTCTACTTATAAAGTGCACCACCAAGAATAAGATTTCTATGTCCATTTGTACCTTAATAAAATCCTTGGGTCACTTGTAGACACATCTTCATCCAAACAATCATCCATTACAATGCTCGGCCTTAAATTAATTGAAATTCATTGATTCAATGGCTGATTCATAATCTAATGGCACTTCCATCACCTATTGATGGTTCATAGCGTATCCAAGGGTTGTCATGAAATTTTAGGATGCCACAAAGTAAATGTCGACTAATCTATCTATACGATGTGAATTCCGCTGTTGCTTGGTGAGATGCGTTCAATCAGAATTCTACGAACTAATATTATTTATGTGATACTCGCGTTAATTGGTGAGTTCGGATGTCGTTCGGGCTGACCACGAGCTTTGGGGGTGACATATATGTTTTTTTTTCTATGGTTATATTTGATTGTGGATCCATGCGTATAGTGACTTTGACGTTGCAGAATTTTCCTTGGGCTTCATATAAATACCATTTTAAACTATACAGAAATTCTGAATTTTCAGGACTTGATATGGTTATTTGAATACATGCATGCGAATTTCAAAGGTATTCGGGTAGAACAATACAAATTTCGGGAGTGGAACCATGAATTTGATTTTGATCGATTTAGTGTTTAAGACCTCAATTTTATGAAATGTTTTCGCTGACATGGGCTTGGTGTATCTTAAAGATTTTGTTGCACTTTGGTTTATACTATAATTCAGGATTTCGGAATCAAATTTTTTTCCTTGCATGAACGGTGTTGATGCGTGATGGGGCAAGTGATTCCAGAACGGAATTTTTTTCTTTTGGGATTTTTTAAGTGAAGTGTATGGGGTAGTGTATGCGGGAAGAAACGAAGGAGAATAAAAAAAGATAGAATGATCTCCTTCCGAGAATGATCTCCTTCCAAGTTATAAAGGTCATGCCACCAACCGAGGATGAGGATTGAGATTTACGAAGTTCACCACCAAGGCCTAAAGCACTAGTCAAGGATAAAGGACTTCGGGATAGGAGAAGCTCACCACCAAGGCCTAAAGATTCCACCAGCCAAGGATAAAGGGTTTCTTGGCTCACCAACAATGAGTGATCTACACTCCAAGGATAAAGAGGTTGAATAGAGTTATCCACTCTCTAAAGGAGTTCACTCAAGCAGAAGAAATCTCACCATTTGCATTCATCAAATTCGTATTCTCCATACATTGAATAGTTTTCCTCTATTTATAGGAGGATTTTGGACTTAAGAAATTAAAAAAAAAAAAAAAACAGACTTTAATGACCTAGGTACTTAAGAAATGCATTTATTAGTACCGGAACTTGCATTCTTGAACCTTTGACCTTCCACATTCTTGAACCATTAGCCATCCGTATTCTTGAACCGCATTCTTGAACCTGTAGCCTTCCAAAATTCGTGCTCCTCCCTTGATCAAAAAATAATCCTCCTAAAACTTCATCAATTGGTCATGCAAGACGTCTAAAATGGCCTCCCATTTATAGTTATCGATATACCATAACGTACTGATAAGTAATTAACATATTCATTCAAAATGATCCATTGAAGCACATAATGCCCAATTTCTTTCTTGGCTTGGATAAGCATCAATGGTTCGAGTTGGTCGATGGAGCTATGTTGGATGCTCCCGCATCAGGTGTGAAAAACATTTTGGCATTAAACTGTTAGATTGCTACACCATGGTACTTAAGTGATGAATGCGGTCGGTCGACATTGACGATGATGCCCTAGGCGTCGGGATGCCCAAAGGAGTGTGATACTATGCCCTTCGGATGCTCGGAAAATGTGATAAAGGCCCGGAGGTCCTTGCAATGCCAAGTGGGATGCAAGATGCCTGGAGGGGCGTAACGTGATGCTCTCCAAATGCTCAGGGACTTAAATAAGAACCCGGAGGTCCTCATGACACCAAGTAGGGTGCGAGATGCCAAGAGGTTGGTATATGATTCTCTCCAAAAGATGGAGGTAGTTGAACATGGATGAATTGAAATTCCAAATTTCTATTTGCCTTCTGATATGCCATTTTTATGAGATTCTTTTAGAATTGATGCAAGTTTAATTATGTCAATTTGTGTATTTCGTTTATGGATTGCGTTGAATCGGGTGGAGATAGGTTCGCATAGTATAGTTTAGTACTCTTATTTGCTGAGTGGTTGTACTCACCTCTTACGAGACTATTACATTTCAAAAGCGTAGTCATACCGCTGCAACTTGCGTCTTCCACCATGTTTTATGGCATCCCCACTGACCTCAAGTGAGATCAAGTGGAGCACGTGGACCTCGACTTCCTGGACGTCACGTTCATCTGGATTACAGTGATTCTAACGGTGGACGCCAGTATCCCGACCGGCCCCGTACTGTGGGGTCTCTTCCATTCCCAAATGATGACGATGGTTCTAGTGAGGTTGAGTAGGCGCAGGACCTGGGGAAGGAAGGTTGCATTTTTGGATGAGATCAGGATGTGATATGAAGATGGTCATGTGAATAGACTGTAGGATGGTCAGGACAAATTTTGGGATAGCCAAATAAGGAACTTTTTGGCCTTAATGTACCGACCTAGGTCATTTAAGACAAAAGTAAATAAAAGTGCCTAGTTTTTTTTTTATATATATATTTTCGTGTGCATCAATTTAAGTTATACTAGAGTTGTCGATACACACTTTTGTAGCAAAATAATAGCAAAAGCAAAGGAACGACGTGGCAACCCTAATGGGTCGAGGGTCGTCATAATTTATGGCTTCTTTTGCAGTTTTTTGCTTTTGCAATGTGGTACCATGTCTTTTTTGCTAGCCCTAGATAAATCGTAACTAATGCCTTCCGATCAAGATTTTTTCATCTTGATTTTCCTGTTGGATACACTTTTGCAATTTCGAGTTTCTAACCCTTAAGTAGTGCATAAAGATCCTTATGATAAAGATAGTTCTCGATTAGCCAAGCCAAGTTCTAATACCAATTGCTAGGAATTGCATATCAATTCCAGAAAAATAACACAGCTCTTTATGAAGGACAAATGGGTTATATCATTTCATGGTGGACCAGCGAATTCTTGGGCCGAGTTGTCATTGTAAACCCTTCTAGGAGGCATTTCATCCACAAACGCAAATTTTCAACCCCCCCCCCCCCCCCCCCCAGTTGTTACTTCCTTAGAAATGATACAAAGAAGATTTATTTGTTGACAAGAGAAAAATTACCCTATGATGAATTGTATGATCCAAGTGCACACGTCGCTGGGCATAACATAATAGTGAAGGAACATAATCGGAAGGACACACTAAAAATTTTGTTATCAAGTTCCAAAAACTAGACTACATCTCCACATAGAGGCACTCTACAAAACTGCTAGACCTTAAAGAAAGTAGGAATACAATGATATTAATTTATCAAAATTAGGGTACAAAGAAATTGAGAACTCTCGCAAGAAAAACTCACCTTTTCTTATCTCTCTATTTTCTTTTTCAGCCCCTTGATAGCTATCGTCTTACTATAATTAATATAAACCGTAGCTTCTAACCTAAAAGCAAAATTAATGAAAAAGAAAAAAAAAAAGTCCTTAAAAATATTTGGCTTCACCCGCCAATATATCGGGGAAGGATAGTGAAATGTCCTTGGGGAGAATTCTGCAGAGATGGGCTGCATTCAGGAAGTTAAGACTTCTGCAGCATAGATGAGAAGCCACTAACGCAAGCTTACGGTGTATGCTAATATAATTCTGCTTCGGTGGCCCCGTTTTGCCGGTCCATTTCCCTACTCATCTTAGCTATTATCTTATGTTATCAAGAGTTTACTACTTTATACTGTTTAAAATCTAACACCCTTTTTCATATTTCTCATAGTGAACGTGCCACTCTTATAAAGAGACGATTCGCCCAAGTTGACCACCACAAGCTGTAATCGGTGGAATTCAATGCAAAAAGTTTCGCAAAGGGTTTCGACAGCCTGTTAGTTAGAAAATGTAAGCTTTATATAATGGTTGAAATAGATCCAAACTAAACATTGGTCCTTAATTTTTGCCATAGGTCGCACGATGAGAAAATCTGGAGGGGAAAGAGTTTCAAATGAAATAAAGTGGTTGGCACGAGGTGCTAATAATACTGTCAAACAATCCACAGGATATTGTGCAAATGGTTTCAGGTTTCATATGGTAGACCGCAGATTGGAAAAAGAACTAAAAAATAATGCGGTTGTCGAGATTTAATTGGGAGATATTTCTTACTACGGAATTTCGACAGAAATAATTGAATCAGATTACTTTGGTCATTTGAAATTTCTCTTCTTAAATTTGATTGGGCGGATATTCGCCAAGGTACAGGCAATCAGTTGCGTGATGAACCTTACGTATTATCATCTCAAGCGCAACGAGTTTTTTATGGGAATCCACCTTGGAGGATTGTTGTGAAAACAAACCCTAGGGACTTCTATATGATGGGTGAGGAATGGTCTTGCAAATGATGCAGTGGTGGAATCTTTTCAAGTGCTCATAGCAGGTTCGAATTTTTGCATTCATATATATATATATATGCACGCAATTTTTTTTTTTTGCTAATTATTTAAATTAAAACATCATGAGTTTTGATACTAAGGTCAATTCGTCATGGAAGCTGGAGGCATTAAGACAACAACATCCACCTCTCATCCTTCATGATCAGTCATGAGAACAGAAGAATTTAACCAATAAAGGTAGTTTCTAAATGCGCTTTTAGCGGCAATCGATGGAACAGTCGATCATTTTGTCTGCCCTACTTACAACTAAACAGGATTAAAACATTTTTTTAAGGGGGGTCGATCTCAGTCCGACAGTCCACAGCGAGGAGTTCACTTGTTTATTGCCCCAATGCAGATTTCTTTTGTTTCTTTCACTTGAATAATTGTTCGAATTGAGATTGGCGCTTGCGATGGCGTTTAGTTATTACTAATCAGCGTCTTCTCGTTGGTCAAGCCCGTGATGATCACTAGGTCCATGCACTCCGCGTAGACATGCTGGCCACTGGCCAGAGAATAATCTCACTTGTGTGTAGGTACGCGATGGTGACTTTTATATCAGGAGAGGTAAATTTCTGGTTATTTTCAAGCCCCATGTCTCCTCGTGCCAATGAAGCAAGGTCAAGATCCCCCGCCCAATAAGAGCATCTTCAGAAAATTTTATGGTCAACTCATTTATTTATGGTCCGTTTGTTTCGTGAAAAATGAGCTATTTCCAGAGAATATTTTCCCATGAGTCATTGTCTAGGAAAATGATAATATTTTCTAATGTTCGGCTAAACCCTAAAAATGTTTTGGAAAATATTTTCCAGTAGTCAGAAAGGAAAATATTTTCTAAGACTTCATCACTTAGGCATTTATCACTTACCGACCTATAAATTCATCAAATATGAACTTACCTTTAAACCTGAACAAACTTGCTTCATATATTTGTTCCCTCATTGTCATCAAACACTTATTTACTCTAAAGAATATTCGTATGGATTCTAAAAAGAAGCAAAGGAGAAAATAAGCAAAGCATGTACAACCCTGATGAGAATCTTTCAATTGAGTGGCTTGTTCTCTCCTTGCGTCTTCTTTTTTTTTTTTTTTGTAAGGATATATTTTTTTGGTAAGGCCCCCTACATCTTTTGTGTTCTAATAAACAAAAGAAAAAGAAGCAAAGCATGTAAAGATCTTTGCTTGAGTAATGTACAACTGCAAGATAGAGTATATAATATAACGAATAAGCAAGAGTGCAGAGAGCGAGCTTGAGATCGACGAGCTCGAGGTTTGCTTGGCAACAAAGAAAAGAAAAAGAAAAAGAAAAGAAAAAGGAAATAAAAAATAATTCGAATAAAAAGAGAAAAGAAGAAGAAGAAAGAGAAAGAAGTGAGGATTTGTAGAGGTGTGAGATAAGAGGGATCAAAAGAGGAAAATGTTTTTCACTTTTGAAAAGTGGAAAACATTTTCCCCTAATTTAGAATACTTTTTTTTTTCATAGAAAACATTTTCCTCATGAAATTCATTTTCCGTGAAATAAACACCGGAAAATCTAAAAAATGTTTCATCAAAAATTATTTTCCGCAAAACGAACGGAGCCTTAATGTTGATTTGATTTGAGTGATGTCATTTCTCTACTTCTTGATGTCCCCCTTTTCGGGGGAGACCTGTCATTTCCCTGTACCACGCCCCCGTAAGGGGGGTATTGTGGCCGGGCCCCCGCCCCCCGTGGGGAGCCTATCTTTTTCGATAAGGCTTCCTCCCTCTATCATATTTTTCCAGGATGTCAAAGTCTTTTAAGGTCTTGCTTAGGACCATATTCCAAGAAGGTGAGAGTTTATTGATCCTCATCAAAAGTTGTCATGGTGTTTCCACAAATGATTTAAATTCATTTTTAAGCTATCCAGAAGTAATCACTAATGTAATAAATGCAAAATAGAATATTTATCGTCATCCGTTGTAAAAATATTTCTCATTGCGTTATAGTTAATGGGGCAACAAGAGAATTTTACTGGCTTTCACTACTTCTTTAAACGAATCATAATATATTCAATTATATAATCAAATCCATCCACTAATACAAAATGTTAAATCAAGTCCCCCCAATACAAAAATCTGATGAATCTAGCTATCAAATTACCACACGGTTTTGATAGTGACTACTACAAGGACACCAATTGTGTATAGTGAATTCGTGGGGAGCATTAAAAGACAAATTAAAACAATTTAATCCCCTTATCATCCACATTCCACGGTGGGTATCTATATAGGCAACACTCTGTCCAAATCACACTTCAACAACCACCATAACTATATTAATTAGATTTTGTATTAGAGAAACTTGATCAAATGTTATGTGTTTGGTCATTCAGACTTTTAACTAGGATAGGACAAGATAAGAGAAGATAAGATATGAAATCTAGAGATTTTGTTATACCCTATTCACTATTTGATATTACAATAATAAAATCAGATATATTCATATAATATCATGTATATTGTTTGGTATAAACGACATATTAATATAAATGAACCAAAAATTTTACAACGGATATGATAAAAATCTCTTGCGACAATTTTGTCTATTTTATTTTTATTTTATTTTTCATTTATTTTCCACTCTTTTTTAATTAATTTCTTTTTTATTTCTTCCATTCCATTATTCTCTAATAAAATTTTATTAAATAGTAAATAATATTGATATACCTATAATAATAAAATACCTAAAATATGTAATAAATATAAATATATATTTATACTTAAATATTGAAATTATATTATAAAATAGAATTCAATTAGAATATATAAATAAAATAAGATAAATTAAAATAACTAAATTATCATATGTTATTTTGAATTATTTATATTAAAATTCAAATATTATTTATATTGAAATATAATTTTTACTTTTTTAATTTAAGAAGTTTGTTATTAAAAAAAAAAAACTTTCATATTATGCATGTTATAAATCATATTCACCTTTGCCCCACCTTCTCAAGAGATAATTTTATTTGGTCTATATCTCATTTATATCTGACTTTATTCTATCTTGAGTAGGCACTAAACGTAAGATAGGATAATTTTTATCCTATGACTTGATTTGGAAATAGCGAACATAGGAAAGAAAAAGTAAAACCTAGGGATAATTACATAAATAGTTCATCAACATTGACTCAATATATAATGTTATATGAACTTTTTTAATGTGTTTCTTAGACCTTTGATATGAACTTTTAGTTTGTTCAATGTGGCTCTCCGACTTTTGATACATGTTCACTGCAATCCCTAAATTAATATAGAAATGTTCGATGTTGTCTTTCCATTCATTTAAGTTCAGGAAAAACATTGAAAATTTTCATATATTTCGAAGACTAAAAGTTTGGGGACGATATTACACGTCGGGCTAAAATTCAAGACCACATTAGACAAATTAAAAGTTTAAAAATTACATTACACATTGAGCCAAGTTCAAGGACAATTCGTATCATTTTCCCTAAAATCCATCCTCAAGCATAGCCATATACTAATACAGTCCAAACCCAAAAAACCCAAAGTTGAAATCATCCCGCTCAACTGTTGAGTCTATCAGCTTTGCTTCTCGTCAAAAAAAAAAAAAAAAAACTGTTGAGTCTAACCCCGGATTCGAAATCCAAACTACAGGGCCGACTATCCCACTTATTAATGGCACAGGGATATAAATAATCGAAGCAAATCGAGGTTCTCAAGATTCGAGAAAGAATTTTTGCCTGGATATTTTACCGATGACTCTTGCAAATGCTCAAATGGAGTTTTACCAAAAGTCAGTATTATTATCGAATATTAATCATGTTAATAATTTCAGAGTCCGAATGAAGGCATAGCGATGGTATCACGCGCGGAAGAGGAAAAATGAGCAGAGCGGAAAGAGATAAAAGAACAAAAAAAATTAAGAATGTGCACTTTACTCGCAATTTTAAATTTACCAATCTGATTTGGTTCAATTTAGTTTGTTTTATTGTGACATTAGGGTCATTGTTCAACAAAATCATGAGCCTCGAGTACTTAGCGGTCATGACCGCGCCATCAAGCTCGTTAATGATCACGCCATTCGCACCTCCATCACTGTGTCATGCCACCTTGCCACCTAGCCTCCTCGCTGCGACACCTCACTGCCACCTCATCACCCGTCTTCACGCCATCTCAATATCGTCACCACCTAGCGTCACCAATGCACGACCCATATTCTCCAGCTGGCGTAAACTTCTGCTGCCGAGTCAACACCGCGACCGCAAGGAGGGAGGGACAACCAGAATTATAAAAGGAAAACGGCAGCCGCTTCTTCTCTTCATATCTCCGTTCTGCTCATTTTCCCTTCGTGTGACGCCGTCCTCTCTCTATTTCACGACAGAAACACGGTAGCCTCAACGATAGCCTCGCCAACGAACGCACCTTAGCCCTTCAAGTCCTTGCACCACCCTCGTCATCCCGCGTCATCGCCTCAACTCGTCTTCATATCTCATTTCTGCTCTTTTTTTTTTTTTCTTTTTTTGCAAAACATAAACTTAAAAAGAAAAAAAATATAATTAAAATACTTGGGTTGCCTCCTACGAAGCGCTTGTTTTATAGTTTTTAGCAAAATTATTTTAGATGTCGTTATTTTAGAGGATGAAGTTCAATAGTGGTTTTCTGCTTGTTGTACCGTTTACTTTGAATGTGCCATCAGTGTCATGCACAACTTCAATTGTTCCATATGGGAATACCCTTGTAACTATAAAAGGACCAAACTATCGAGACCGCAACTTTCTTAGAAAAAGTTTAAGACGAGAGTAATAAAGTAAGACTTTTTGACCAATTTTAAACTATCATCTAAATATGTGCTTGTCATGCCATCTTTTTATACACTCCTTGTACAACTTAGAAATTTCGTAGGCCTCATTGCGAAATTTCTCTAATTCATTCAGTTGCAATAATCTTTCTTCACCTGCACACTACATGTCAAAATTCAGAAATTTCAATGCCCAATATGCTTTATACTATAATTCCACTGGTAAGTGACAAGCTTTTCCAAATACTAGCCTAAAAGGAGACATCACAATTGGAGTTTTGAACGCCGTCCTATAGGCCCAAAGTGCATCATAAAGTTTTATTGACCAATATTTCCTAGAGGCATTCACTGTTTTTTCTAAAATTCTCTTGATTTCCCTAATTGAAATCTCTACTTAACCACTAGTTTGAGGAGGATAAGGGGTTGCAATCTTATGTGTGACACTGTACTTGCTCAAAAGTGTTTCAAACTGTTTGTTATAAAAATGTGTCTCCCGATCACTTATGATTTCCTTAGGAATGTCGATTTGGGTAAAATATTTTTCTTTAAAAATTTAACAACAGCCTTGGCATTATTAGTTGCCAATGCTACAACTTCTACCCACTTAGACACATACTCCACAGCCACTAAGATGTATAAATTTCCATAAGAATGTGTAAAGGGTCCCATTAAATCAATACCCCAAACATCAAATAATTCACACACAATAATGTTGTTTAAAGGCATCTCATTTTTTCTTGAAATATTTCCAGTTCTCTGACATCTATATCACATGAAGCTACATAGGAGTATGCATATTTAAAAAGTGTAGGCCAATAAAATCCAAATTGTAAAATCTTAGCAGCAATTTTGGTGGCACCAAAATGGCCACCTATTTCTCCATCATGACAATGATGTAGATGTTTGCCTTCTCCTTGTCTAGAACACATCTCCTTATGACTGGGTCTACACATACTTTAAACAAGAAAGGTTCTTTCCAAAAACAATTTTTAACATTAGAAAAGAATTTTTTCTTTTGTTGATATGATAATTCATGAGGAAGAACATTACATACTAAATAATTTACAAATTAGCATCTTTTGGAAAAAAGATGCTCATTTGAAAAATCTTTAGCAATTTTTGAAAAATCTTTTATAAATCACTTGTAAAATCCTGCATGCCCCAAAAATCCTCTGACAAGTTTCACAGATGTTGGCGGAGGCAATTTTGCAATGACCTCCACTTTGGCTCGATTGACTTCTATTTCATGTTGAGAAATTTTATGCTCGAGCACTATTTCTTCATGCACCATAAAATGACACTTCTCCCAATTCAAAACAAGGTTAGTTTCCTCACATCTTTGTAAGACCAAAGCCAAATTATTTAAACAAGAATCAAATGATAAGCCAAAAACGGAAAAAATCATCTATGAAAATTTCAATATATTTTTCAACTATATTGGAAAAAATAGCCATCATGCATTTTTGAAACGTAGCTGATGCATTACAAAGACCAAAGGGCATTCTTCTAAAAGCAAAAGTACAATAAGGACAAGTGAAAGTAGTTTTCTCTTGATCTTCTGGAGCAATACGAATCTAATTAAACCCCAAATATCCATCAAGAAAGCAATAAAACTCATGTTCCGCAAGTCTTTCCAATATCTAATCAATAAATGATAAAGGAAAGTGATATTTTCTAGTGGCATCATTCAATTTTCTATAATCCATACATACACCCCACCCAGTAACTGTTCTAATTGGAATCAATTCATTGTCGTTTTTCTTAACAGTCATACCGCCTTTCTTTGACACAACTTGTACAGGACTTACCCAAAAACTATTAGAAACAGGATAGATGATACTTGCATCAAGTAGCTTAATTACCTCAGCTTTCACTACTTCTTGCATCTTTGGGTTCAAACGCCTCTGAGCTTGGATAGTGGGTTTATATTGTTCCTCCATCAAAATTTTATGCATGCAAATTGAAGGACTAATTCCTTTGATATCAGCTATTTTCCATCCAATTGCACCATTATGCTCTCTTAATACTCTAGGCAATTTCTCCTCCATCAAATCTGTTAAAGAAGAAGATATAATTACCGGTAAAGAAGAAACTCCATCTAAATAAGCATATTTCAAATGAGAAGGTAATGGTTTGAGTTCAAGAATTGCAGGTTCTTCAAATGATGGTTTAGGCTTTGTAATATGTTGTCCCAACTCCCCAAGTTTAATTGCCTTTTGCCTTGAATATGATGGAATTGCCTCCATGAAATATGCGTACTCCTTTATCTCCTCATTCTGAATGTCTTTGTCTCTTGGTCGAGTTAGACATGCTTCAAGTGGATCTTTAAAAATATTTCCTAAAAAACCTTATTAACCAACTTGTCAACTATCGCAACTCTAAAACAAGAATTATTATTAGATGGATATTTCATTGCTTTAAAAACATTAAATGAAACAAGATCATCTTGAACTCTAAGGATCAACTTCCCTTGTTGTACATCAATAAGAGCTCTTCCTGTTACTAGAAAAAGTCGACCTAAGATAAGTGGTACCTCAAAATCTTCCTCCATGTCAAGAACTTTGAAATCTGCAGGAAAGATAATAAATTTGTTAACTTTTTACCAAAACATCTTCCACAATACCTCTCATATATTTAATTGATCGCTCAGCCAGTTGAAGTGACATTATGGTTTTATCCTTGCCCAATCCTAATTTCTTGAAAACTAAATAAGGCATCAGATTAATACTTGCACCTAAATCACATAATGAGTTTTCAAAATAAGAATTCCCAATAGTGCAAGGAATAGTAAAACTCCATGCATATTTTAGTTTCAGAGGTAATTTGTTTTCTAGAATGGTTGAACACTCCTCATTTGACTTCATAGTTTTATAATCCTCCAATTTCATTTTGTTTGCCAAAATCTCCTTAATTTTTTTTTGCATAAATAGGCATTTGCACTAAGGCATTTGAAAAATGAATATTAATGTGCAATTTTTTAAATACATCAAGGAATTTAGAAAAATGCTTATCTATTTTGTGCTACTGGAGTCACTGAGGGAGTGGAATTGGCGACACATATGGCTCGGGATTATCTGAAAAAAGTTTACTCTTGCTTGTCTCATTTATTGTTTACTAACGACCTCTTTCTTGTCTCTGAAAATCTCTTCTTCTCCCACTTGTTCACCGCTTCTCAGGGTAAGCCTTTATATTTTCAATTGAATTTTTCTCCGTGTTGCTCAGCAAAGAACCTCGTTGTCTTCCTGACATCATGCTAGCTAACTGACCCACTTGCATCTTTAGATTTCTAATTGAAGCCTATTGGTTTTGAAATCTCACATTCGTGCTTTTGATGAAGTCATTAGTCATATTAGCAAGTTTGGTGACTACATGTTCCAAATTTGACTTTGTCTCTTCTGATTATTTGAATCCCAGAGGTCTCATCACATTCTGATTATTCCATGAAAAAATTGGATGATTGCGCCATCCTGGATTGTACGTGTTGGAGTAGGGATTATTTTGTGACCGTTAAAATTCCCAACAAAATTACAATTTTCACTAGATTGTTTAAAAGTATTACCTGCCTGACATTATGTGCTAACATGTCCTCCACCACAAAAGTCACATGTCAAATTCTGAATTTTCATGACCGAAACACTCATATTGTCTAGCTTTTTATTGAGTGCTTCAAATTATGCAGTAATTGTAGCAAAAGCATCCACTTCATGAACTCCGCTAACTTTTCGCATTGGTAGTCTCTCAATAGGCCACTGATAACTATTGGACACCATTTCCTCTAAGAAATTGTATGCTTCTTCTGGTGTTTTATTATTTAAAGTTCCTCTTGCAGCTGCATCAATGATAGAACGAAGATTTGTGCTAGAGCCATTATAAAAAGTTTGTACCTGCATCCATATGGATAGTCCGTGATGTGGGCATCTCCTAAGAAATTCTTTGAATCTTCTCCATGCTTCATATAATGATTCATTATCCATCTGCATAAAATTAATAATATCGTTATGCATCTTAGCGGACTTTGCAGATGGAAAGAACTTACCGAGAAATATCTAAGCCATATCATTCCATATAGTCATTGATCCTATGGGAAGAGAAGAAAGCCAACTCTTAGCTTTGTCTCTAAGAGAGAATGGAAATAATCTCAAACTAAGAGCATCATTTGTAACTCCATTATATTTAATGGTGTCACAGATTTCAAGAAAAGTATCGATGTGAGCATTGTTGGATCATCACTTGGTAGCCCACTGAATTACACTGATTGTTGAAGCATCTGAATGAGTGACAACTTGATTTCAAAGTTGTTTACTTGAATTGTAGGTCTTCTGATACTTGATTTAGTGCCTTGAACTGTTGGCGCAGCATAATCTCTTAACAATTTACGTGGATTTTCATTCTCACCGTCTGCCATCTTCTCAGCGTGATTTCTCCATTCTCTTAGTCGTCTTTTGAATATACGCTTGATTTCTGGATCAAGCTCAACAAGTTTCCCTTGTTGGCTCCGTGTCATAAACTGATGTACACCCTGAAAAATAAAACAAAACGAAAGCTACATTAAACTTAGAATTATTTGGTATCGATATTAATTAGTATTAAACAAACGATCACCGGCAATGGCACCAAAAACTTGTTCATAAAATTCTAAACGCAAGTAAACGTGTTGAACAAGTAATATAATGATAAGGAAAAGTATCGTCCCACAGAGATCGATAATGAATAAACTAATTAAATACTAAAATAGATTAATTCTATAATTTATCTAACAGATCAAAATATAATTAGAATAAATTAAAAAAACATATTTATACGCTAAATGTAGTAAATCAATCAGATAAATATGTTAGAGCATCCGATTTCACCATAATCACCAAATATGAATTTCAAATGATTATAGATACAAGAACGATATCAAACATGTGATAGCGAAATTTTCTAACCTATTTACTATAATATCTCTAGGTATATAGCAAACCTACTCAGTTTATTAATCAGCTATATCTCTATGTAAATTAAAATAAACATGAGTGCATTAAAAACTATGAATATTCCTGGTTTACAATGAGTTTTTTGGATCACCTTATCACAGAAAGATACACAAATAACGCGGTATATCTCTATCCATGTTTAATTCATGGTTATATATTATAATGAGTAATTACATATTATCACTTCTCACTCTCAAACATGTACATTAGATCACTCTCATAAAGATTTATTTCTTTATTCTATTACAAATTCCTTGTGGATGATCAAGTTCCAAGAGGTTGGACTTTAGAGCAAGCGTACAACGAAAAGCGAGATCGCACAATCCAAAATCTTCAGCAACAAATGGAGTCCTCAATCTTCTAGAGAATCCAACGAGACATGGATAGCCAGCAAGGCGTCCCAATGAACGGCACTGGTGTGATGATTCTGAATCTTGTGAAAATTCAGATCGCGATTTCGAGTCCATTGGAGACAGTAGAACGATTCTGCACTCTAGACGAAGAGGGAGGCATAAAAGTGGAGGTCCTTGAGTTTGACAGTAATCTCAATCCCAACAACTTTATGGATACCCACAACCAAACGAATTTTTGACTTTGATTCCTATTCGGATAAGAAGGAATGTAAAGGTTGCTATCCTAAAGCTGACTAAATATGCCTCTCTATGGTGGGAGAATGTAAAGCATCAATGAGCAAGGGAAGGAAAAGGCTGAATCAAGTCTTGGGAAAAACTCAAAAAGTTGATGAAGAAGAGGTTCTTGCCCGACAACTGTAAGAAAGATCTATTCTTCAAACTGAATTCCTTAAGACAACAAGGGATGAGTGTCGAATACATTCGTGAGTTTGAACAAGTCAAAATGAGGTGTGATGTTTCAGAAGTTCCTGAGCAAACCATCGCTCATTTCCATGGCGGCATGGATTGAGAGATTGCTGATATGGTTCAACTTCAACCTTATTGATCCTTTGAAGTCATATGCAAGTTAGCCATAAAACTCGACAAACAATTGAAGAGCAAGATGTTTTCCTCCAGAACCTTAACAAAGGCGACATCCAATTTTAAGGATGCTTCCTCAAGCTAGGGCGAGAGTACGTTGACAAAAGACAAAGGCAAGGGAAAAATTGCAGAGCCTTCCAAAGAAGTCCAAAAGAAGTTTGAAGGCAATGCAAGGAAATCCTTTAAGTGCCATGGTATTGGGCATTTACAAGCAAATTGTCCATATCAGAGAGTTATGACTCTTCAAGAAATTAGGGAGTTCAATTTGGCGCTTCAAGAGACCGAGAGCAATCAAGACCAAAATATTGTTGAATCTGATGGGGAAGAAGAAGTTTTGGAGATAGCCGATGATGGCGAGTTGTTGATCATCTGAAGAGCATTGCATGTTTAAGTTTCTCCTAATAAAGAGCAAAGGGGGAATAATATATTTCACACCCGTTGCACTATTAACGAATAGGTGTGTTTGGTGATCATCGATGGAGGGAGCTGCACTAATGTTGCTTCAACAACTCTCGTCGGCAAGCTGAAGCTTCCAACAACGAAACATCCTCTACCATATAAGCTCCAATGGCTCAATCAAGAGAGTGAACTCAAGGTAACCAAAAGCATTCGTATATCCCTTTCTATTAGCAAGAACTATCGAGATGAGGTTGTATGTAATGTGATTTTTATGGAGGCAATGCCACTTGTTATTGGCTAGACCATGGTAATTTGATATAAATGCTATGCAAGATGGTTGGAAAAACACATACTCTTTTCGTAAGGAACAAAAATACGTTACTCTTTTACCCTTGAATCCTTCTTGGATACAAAATAAACAACCTAGGGAGGGAAACACTTGCAAGGAAAATCTATTCTTGAGTGAGACACGGGTTGAGAGAACCATTAGCAAAACAAAAGAATGCATTTGCTTTGCTTGTGGTTGAGAAAAAGAGTGAGATAGAGGGACCCATACATCAAAAAATGCATTACTTGTTGAAAGAATTTGCATATGTGTTCCCAAAAGATTTACCACTTGGATTACCTCCCATAAGAGGTATTGAGCATCAAATTGATTTGATCCCCGGTGCTCCCTTACCAAACAAGCCAGCTTATCGATGCAATCCAAAGGAAACAAAAGAGTTGCAAAGACAAGTCGATGAACTTATCATCAAAGGATACGTTCGAGAAAGCATGAGTCTTCGTTCGGTTCCGGCTCTACTTGTACCTAAGAAAGATGGTACATACCGAATGTGTGTTGATAGCCGGGCCATCCACAACATCACCATTAAGTATAGGTACCCTATACCTAGACTTGATGATATGCTTGATGAATTATATGGTTCTTCTGTGCTTTCAAAGATAGATTTGGGGAGTGGTTATCATCAAATCAGAATGCGAGAAGGTGATGAATGGAAGACGGCTTTCAAGACCAAGGGAGGCCTTTAAGAGTGGTTGGTTATGCCATTTGGATTATCTAATGCTCCAAGTACCTTCGTGAGATTTATGAACGAGGTTCTTCGTCCTTTTATTGGTCAATTTGTCGTTGTTTATTTTGATGATACTCTTGAATGAGGAGGAGCATATCTCTCATTTAAAACAGGTCTTTAATATCTTGAGAGAATGAAAACTATATGCTAGAATGGAGAACTATGAGTTTTTCTCTCCCAGCATTGTGTTTCTTGTTATGTGGTTTCCAAACATGGAATCTCTATTGATCAAGCCAAGGTGGAAGCTATGAAGACTTGGCCGGGTCCGAAGTCTATTTCTGATGTAAGAAGTTTTCATTGACTTGTTTCTTTCTATCGACGTCTTGTCAAAAATTTTAGTACCGTCATGGCTCCTATAACTGAATGTAAGAAAAATTGTGCTTTTGAATGGACAAAGGCTGCTCAAAAGGCCTTTGAGGTAATTAAGTGTGATGCAAGCGGAGTTGGTATTGGTGTTGTTCTGGTGCAACCACAAAAACCATTAGCATATTTCAGCAAAAAGTTATCCAATTCTAAGAGGAATTATTCAACTTATGACAAAGAGCTCTTGATCTTTAGAGTCATTATTTGAGGCAAAAAAAATTTGTCCGTCATTCTAGACACTTAAGTTTGTTAGCGGTCAACACAAGCTTAATTCTAGACATGCAAAATTGGTAGAATTTCTTCAATCCTTTTTGATGCGTGATGGGGTGAGTGATTCAAGAACGGAGATTTTTTTTTAGAGGATTTTTGTGGTTAAGTGTATATGGTGAAGAAACAGAGAGGAATAAGAAAAGATAGAACGATCTCCTCCCAAGGTATAAAGGCCACGCCACCAACCGAGGATGAGGATCGAGATCTACGAAGCTCACCACGAAGGCCTAAAGCTTCCACCAGCCAAGGATAAAGGACTTCGGGATAGGAGAAGCTCACCACCAAGGCCTACAGATTCCACCAGCCAAGGATAAAGTGCTTCTTGGCTCACCACCAAGGAGTGATCTACGCTCCAAGGATAAAGAAACCGAAAGGAGTTATCCACTCTCCAAAGGAGTTCACTCAAGCAGAGGAAATCTCACCATTCTCATTCTTGAAATTCGTTTTTTCCCCTACATTGGATAGTTTCCCCTACTTATAGGAGGATTTTTGCCTTAGGAAATATTAAAAACAAACTTTAATGACCTAGGAATTAAACGTTCGTCTCTTGAGCTACATAAAAATAAAAACAGCTAGGTACTTAATAAAAAAACCATTATTAACAAGGGAAGTAAATGCCTTTAATCATCGGCCTTCCACATTCTCGAACCGTTAGCTTTCCGTATTCTTAAACCTTTGGCTTTCCATATTCTTGAACCTCATTCGTGAACCTTTAGCCTTCCTAGAATTCGAGCTCCTCCCTTGACCAGAAAATAATCATCTTGAAACTTCATCAATTGGTCATACAAGACATCTAAAATGGCCTTCCATTGATACCTATCGATATACCACAAAGTACCGGTAAGTAATTAACATTATTCACTCAAAAATAATCCATCGAAGAACATAATGCCCAACTTCTTTATTGGCTTGGATAAGCATCGATGGTTCTGAGTTGGTCAATGGAGCTACGTTGGATGCACCCGCATCACTTTTCTCTTGTCTCAAAATATACACACGGGTAGATTGATGTTGTAGCATATGCTTTATCGAGAAGATATTCTATGCTTGCTATTATGGACTCTAGGATTCTCAGATTTCAATCAATGAAAGAACTTTATGCTTAAGATGCGGAGTTCTCATCCATCATCAACAATTGCAAGCAGGGACTTCAAGGTACATTTCTCTGCAAGATGTGTTTCTTTTTAAAGGAAATCAATCGTGTGTGTCAAAGAGTTCTTTTCGTGATTTCTGATTCGAGAGGTGCATGGTGGAGGATTAGCCAGTCATTTTGGTATTAACAAAACTCTTGAGATTCTTCCAGAGCATTTATAACAGCCAAAGATGAGTGGAGATGTGCATGCTATCATCTCAAGGTGTGCAACTTGTCAAAGATGAAAAAGCCATTTCCATCAAGGTTTGTATACTCCACTTCTGGTACCATTGCAGCCCTGGGAAGATGTTTAGCATGAATTTCACTGTGGCTGTACCAATAATTCAAAGAGGAAAAGATGATATCATGGTGGTCGTAGATCGGTTCTCTTAAATGGCTCATTTCGTGCCATGTCACAAGACCAATAATGCATCTCATATTTCTAAATTGTATTTGAAAGACCATTATGTCAGATCGTGATTCCAAGTTTTTAAGCTGCTTCTGAAGGACTCTACGGAGAATGCTTGGTACAAGACTCTTATTCAACACAGCTTGTCGTCCACAAACTGATGGCCAAACGGAGGTGACAAATCGTACTCTAACCTCTTTTCTTCGTGGTATGGTGAGTAAATCTTTGAAAGATTGGGATATAAAGTTTTCACATGCTGAATTTGCTTATAATCGATCACCAAGTTATACTACTGGTCAATCATCATTTGAAGTTGTGTACGGAAAGCCAAAGGTTCTTAGGTGTCTTTATTGTTATGTACTTCATGAGTCAAAGGTTTTTCATAAGTTCCTAGGTGTCTTTATTGTTATGTACTTCATGAGTCAAAGGTTTTTCATAAGTTCCTAGGTGTCTTTATTGTTATGTAGTTCAAGAGTCGATGGTTTAAGTTCCTTGATCATTAAAGTTTATTTTTAATATTTCCTAAGGGTAAAATCCTCCTATAAACCGGGGAAAAGTAAAATGCTCCTATAAACAGGGGAAAACTATCCAATGTATGGGATATGTGAATTTAATCAATGAAAATGGTCGCTTTATCCTTGGTTGGTGAAATCTTTAGGCCTTGGTGGTGAGCTTCTCCTATCCCAAATCCTTGGCTGGTGGAAGCTTTAGGCCTTGGTGGTGAACTTCATAGATCTCGATCCTCATCCTCAGTTGGTGGCGTCGCTTTTATACCTTGGAAGGAGATTATTCTATGTTTTCTTATTCGTTTTTGTTTCTTCCCCATACACTACTCCATACGCATAACTACAAAAATCCCCTCTTGAAAAATTTCTATTCTGGAATCACTCACTCCATCACACATCAAGCGGTCACAACTCTATCTCGGTGATAGTAGATCGCTTGACTAAATTTGCCCATTTCGCAGCAGTTCGTGTAGATTATGCGATGGACAAATTTACATGGATCGAGACCTAAGATTTACTTTAAACCTTTGGCGAAGTCTTCAAACCACCTTACGGACTAAGCTCAAATTTAGTACCGCTTTTCATGCACAAACAGACGAACAAACGGAACGAGTGATCAAGGAACTTGGGATGAAAAGTTGAACCTGGTAGAATTTGCATATAACAATAGTTTTCATAAAAGTATAAGCATGGCTCGCTCTGAAGCATTATATGGGAGGGGATATAGGACCCCTGTTTGTTGGAATGAGGTAGGTGAATGAAAATTGACAAAGACTGAAAAGCTACGCAAATAAGCATAGAAGACCATTGGAATTTAACATAGGAGACCACGTATTTCTTAAGGTATTCCCAATGAAAGGATATTACGATTCAGGATGAAGGACAAGTTGAACCCAAGATTTGCTGGACCCTTTGAGATACTTGAAAGGATAGACATAGCTTATCAGCTAGCATTTCCTCCTAAGCTTGCAAATATACATCATGTGTTCCATGTGTCGATGTTGAGGAAGTATCAGCCTGACCCTAAACATATACTCGATCATGAAGCCATCAAAGTGGATGAGAAAGTGAGGTACCTGGAAGAGCCGATCCGTGTACTAGATCAAAAGGGGCAAGTCCTTTGGACAAAGAAAATTACACTAGTTAAGATATTATGGCGACATCATGATATAGAAGAGGCCACATGGGAAAGTGAAAGAAAAATGAGGCAAAGGTACCCTCATCTTTTCCATGACATGTAAGAGATGTCTAAGGAAGGGAAAATTGCAACATCTAGATATTTTTGTTGACCCTCGAATATGTGACGTTCTCTGACAGATCGACAAAAGTATTATCAGACTGCATCATTAGTATCATTTATGGATACCGTTTCCTTATCATCGTTGGATTGATATGTTATGTTTAGCAATGGTCCAATCATCTAAATTACCCTTAGGTAACACCACGATCGAAACCCTCTTCCACCTACTTGTATACCCTACTAACCAAAACTCCCATGTACATTTGTTTCGAAGACTATACACAATCATACCACCCAAGTATTTATGTAACCTTAGAGGGACTTGGGCTTTAATTAATACTCGTTTTGTGAGCCAACGGAGGGGAGAATTTCGGCCATGCATAAAGGATGTGCATGCATGCTTGGGGAGGAGAGATTACCTACGTCTAGGCTGCCCCAATCTCTCCCCATTCCATCGATAATTGAGTCAACCGAATTGTGGAGTATTGACTGAAGCAAGGCCAGCAACGGCCACGTTGCTTCGGAAGTCAACCTCCAATAGGACTCTAAAGGCGCTGCAAGCTGTGGACACGTCACCCCCGGCTGTCTCTCAACCAAGCTGCCACCGCAACCTGCATGCATTGACTAATACCAAGCCGTAGGCAGAGAGAGAGAGAGAGAGAGAGAGAGCAGTGAGCGAAAGTGAGAGGGAAGGAAGGAGACCGTCCCCATTGCCCGCGCACGCGCGCCGCTGACGGTGACGCCGCTCGCACTTGCTAATACCAAGCCGTCGACACCGTGGACTTAAGGCAAGCGAAAGTCTTCTAGCCTATGTAATGCAATGCCATTGTTGTCTGAAGTAGTGCAGCTAGATTGAAAAGATTTGAGTTTTGGATGTTGGATGCTGAATTTTAGGATGATCGAAGTAGATTAGGCTTAGGAAATTGAAGAATCCGTATGAGTAGTTCAATTAGGAACTTCGGTTGTGCAGCAAGTGATGAAGGCTAATGAATTTTGTTTGAAAACAGTTTTGGAAATCTTTCAATTTGTGTCAAAATTTATATATACTATGATATAATTTTCAAATGTTTAAAGGAATGCATCGTATTTTCAATTTTCAAATCTTTTATAGAAGGTATTTTAAACTATTGAAGTTGGTATTGAAATCTGAATTTATTGACCTGCCGATTTCCAAATGTACTTGTGAAAATGGATTGTCCATATTGATGATTTGAAAATACTTTGGTATTGAAATGATTTAGTTGCTATTCCATGGCTGAGGTATTGTCGCTGCCGTTGGACCCTCGGGAGTCGGGATGCCTAGAGGTGAGACATGACACGCTCTGGATGCCTAGGGATCCTAGAGGTTCCCTGGGAGTGTTGAGATGCCCGTATGTATGATGATACCTATTTTGGAGGGTAGGGGACACTAGTGACATAGTGAGCCCTGGAGATTCCTCGTGATACTAGGTGAAGTGTCAGATTCCTGGAGGTGAGACGTCATAGGCTTGCCCGGTGACTAAAATATGGAACCGGAGGCCTTCATGACGTCGGGTTGGGTGCGAATGATTGGAAGGACGCTAACACTAGTCCTCCGGGAGAAAAATCTTTTGAATTTTAAAAACTAATTGTTTTGCTTAATTCCGCCTGATTATGGGACAAAATTGTGTAACACGAAATGAGACATGTCATTACAATTTGGCCCTACAATCAAAACCCATGTGATTGAAATGATGTGTTTTGGTTTTGAAATTGAGTTATGCCATTGCTTTGAAAAGTTCTATTGATTTGATGCATTCTTATTCCTTTGATGTTGTCATTTGTGAATTTTGCATGAAATTTGATGATGATGGTTCCGCATAGCATAGTTTAGTAGATCTTTTGCTGCCAAGTGGTTGTACTCACCCCTTTTGAGGACTAACATTTCATACTAGACAAGACGTCTCTGCTTACCTCTCGGTACATTTTATGGAGTCTCGATCAACTTATAGTGGGAGCGGTCGGAATATCAAGACCCTAAGGTGCGAGGACTGATCGTATAATCTTCCTTTCTCCAACTTCGTTCCAATAGACAAGGTTTATACGGGAACGATTGTATAATGCCTCGAATGGTACCATTCCGATGCTCTATTGGTAGCTATTCTTGTATGCGAACTCGAAGAGGTGTAATTAATCTTCCCATCCTTCCTTGGAATCCACAACATATGCTTGTAACATCTCATCAAGTGTCACGTCCCGACCCACGACTACACGGCATCCCTCAGTCACTTAGGCTATTTGATTGCGACGTCCTAAGAGGCATCACCGAAGAGGCATCACTGACTCACCCGTATTATCGTTTACTTGCACACAAGTGGAAGCATAACCGATCACCCAACCTTTCAAATACGGATAATTTAAAACAAACTTATATGTATATGCATCATTAAAGTTCTCACACCATACAAACTATTTACATATAACATAAATACCCAAGCTTAAGCGTCACTCACTATGGCACATCTAACAAGCCCATAAGCTCGGCCACAACCTTCTCCAAAAAGGGCGGCTTCTGAAAAAAGATGCACCCCCACCACCCACTAATGCCCTATCGGATGCATGTACCAAAGCTCTAGCTCAACGATCATGTTGGGATTAACGTCAATTTTGCACACTGCCCCATTGGTCACATCCACGTCCATAGCATTCCAACTGATGTTTCTTGGCCTTTGGACTTGCACCTGAGGGTCCATCAAAATCATGCATATAGCTGTACAGGTCGTCCCAAACCTAGAAGTACTAAGCTGAAAGGTGGTGAGGTGCTTCATTTTGGAGCCTGTCGGCGGCCTAGATCATGGTCATACCTTGTTCATAACGAACAATGGTCCCCTCAACCGAATATCTTTAACCTCTTAACGTTGCTCTAATTGGTCCCCAAACCTTACGTGCCGATAGGACTTGGACGAGGGCCTGAAAAAATTTCGGTACTCTACAATGACAAAATACTCATCGT
Source organism: Eucalyptus camaldulensis (assembly GCA_019915185.1). Taxonomy (NCBI): domain Eukaryota; kingdom Viridiplantae; phylum Streptophyta; class Magnoliopsida; order Myrtales; family Myrtaceae; genus Eucalyptus; species Eucalyptus camaldulensis. The sequence continues at coordinate 22,934,237 of JAHSVA010000005.1, forward strand.
GTGGAGAAGTCATTCACCTCTTTATCAGACTAAGTGTGGAAGTTATTTATTGATGGAAAATCAATACCAAAGTCCTACCCTATCGGGCACATCATCTCGCGTATGCATATGCCTTAGGTTGGCATTCCAATTGACGAGCTTCGTTCTGAATCCATCTCCGAACGACATCCTATTGACGCTATGGTATTCGAACCCTGTTGTCCCGCATAATCATATGCACTAGGGTATTTAGGTGATTGAGCATACCACCACTCAAGCCTGTTTTCTTTCTTCCTCATTAACCAATGTAGGAGGAGTATGTAATGCTCATACAATATAAAATAACGTGTCATATGGAACCATATCATGCTTGCATTCTCATATCATATTTCACGTAACCTTCCATGCATAACAATTGGTTGTAATCCTTCTAAGTGTCGCATAAGCAAGCACTTTAATTAATATTAACTTCCAACAATGCAGCCAACTATTAGAACCCATTGCATATAGTGCACTCATTAAAGATACGTAAGTCCTTACATACAAGTACAAGTTATTACCGAAAACTATCACATTGATAACCTATACTGATAACCTATTCTAGTAATGATATCCTATCATGGTAACCAATTGGGAAAATACGATAACTTATCATGATAACCTATATCAAAAATACAATAACCTATTGTGACTCTATGATAACGTATCGCTTAAACCTGCTTATCACATCAGCAAAGCATCATTTAACCTTAATCTAGTCCTAAGTGTAAAAACAACCCAAACTAAGGCTAGAGAGCCGCTCACTTCCACATCCAAGCTTTGTTTGCAATAGTGAAGGGGCGGCAAGGCTTGACAAACGACGGTGGCTGCTGGTCACGCCTCTTAGCCCACAATGAGAGGCTGTGGTGGCGTCACGAAGGAGGTATGTACGACGACCTCTGGGCTCTAACAGTGGTCCTAGTTCAGCGATAAAAGAAAGAGAAGGGGAAGGTAGCGTTGAGGGCTGGATGGCCTCCTCTTCAGCTCCCAAAATCCAGCACGACAACCACAACGTCGAAGTGGAAACAGCAATTCAACGGCATATGTGGATGGTGGATTGTGGCCTCTGAGATACGAGAGGAAATGAGGAAAAAAAAGGCTTGCGAAGGAGATGAAAAGGAGAAAAAGTTATTTGGCCAAGCTCAAGGGGAGAGTAAAGGTGAGAATGAAAGAGAGAGAATGGAGAGAGCAAGAGAGAGCCCTAAGTTTTAGGGGGGAAGAGGAGTGGGAGAATGTGTGGAATTTTGGCCAGTTAATACTTGTACTTCCCCAATGCCATGAAATCCTCTAATCCATGCAAAGGTCTAACACCTGAAGAGGCAAAATCCAAGCCATTAATGCCAAAATATGAACCCATGGATTAATAAGCTTAGGCTAGCCTAAGTTGGCTTCTCTTCCAAGTTTTTGGCCACCACTCTCCACGCTCGTTTCCAACATTGCCCCCATTGGTCCTTAGCTTGAAGATAGGGCAATTAAGTCATTGTGTGAAGATTTGACACTATTCATGCATGTGGTTCCATTAAATGCTAGATTTCATAAATGCCATTTAATGAACCACTCATAGCTAAGCTAGAAGATAGGATAGGTAGGCTTAGACTAGGCTAGGGGATGACATCACCTCCCTCATCTTCAACACATGGGTGCCCCATCTAAGCTCCTTTCCCATCTTGCCCTTTTGTCCTCAATTGAATGAGAGGGTAATTTGGTCAGTTCACCAAGATTGGGTACTGTTCATGCACATAAGGTGCATTAAATGTCAAGATTTTGTATTGATGGCTTGATGGACTTGGAGGACCCATGGGCCACCATGGCAGCCCACCTCTTGGGGTGTGGGCCTTGGGCTGCCCACTTAGGATTAGGCCCATTTGGGCCATCCATGATGGGCCCTCACCAATGGCCTGTTTCCCCTTTTCCAAACTTTTGCATCCCACTGATGGAAAAATCGAGTTTTCATCTCAAGGTGTCATTTTTGGCATTTTTGGGGTCTACCAATCCTTCTTGTAAGCTCATTCGAAGATTGGTTGCCAATGTAATTCCGTTTTGAAAATCGTGATTAGATTGTAGATGTCACATCACATGTTCTTAAAAACTTTACTCGCACCTATCCGTCCACTCGAACTTTACTTCCATCATTGTAGTAAGTCTTGGCTAATCCATGATCATTTCTATGTTTGTTGGATCCATTAAAAAATTTTCACCTATCGTCACATGACTTGGCGTAAAGTGCAATTCTTGTAGGACTCCATCTTCAAGTGCTGTTCTTGCTTCTTTGGATTGCTTCTTTGGATCAAGGTATGACTAAGTCCATAAAAGCAGCTGGGGTATTAGTTAACCCAAACCCATGTGAAATGCAATCTTTGGGATATCCACCTTTTGGATCATTAGTCGATGATAACTCATCCTCAGGTGTATTATGAAGAATATTGACGCTCCTTGATGTTGATCAAATAAGTCATCAGTCCCTCCCAACGAATACTTATTTTTCGATAGTCACTTGATTAATTTGTCTGTAGTCGATGCATGATCACAACGGGCTTGAGGCCAACTCAATAATGAATTCTATCTCCCTTTCCCAAGGCAATCTCGGCAATTCCTTAGGAAAGACATCCACAAATTTTCGCACTACAATGATATCCTCTAATTTTGTCTCTTCAATCATCATATCCTCAACCGTTACTAGATGACCCTTGCAACCATCCTTGAACAACCGTTCTACCTCAAAAGGAGGATATAAAGGCCACGCCACCAATCGAGGATGAGGATCGAGATCTACGAAGTTCACCGCCAAGGCCTAAAGCTTCCACTAGCCAAGGATAAAGGATTTCGGGATAGGAGAAGCTCACTACCAAGGCCTAAAGATTCCACCAGCCAAGAATAAAGGACTTTCTGGCTCACCACCAAGGAGTGATCTACACTCCAAGGATAAAGAGGCCGAATGGAGTTATCCACTCTCCAAAGGAGTTCACTCAAGTAGAGGAAATCTCACCATTTTCATTCATCAAATTCGTATTCTCCATACATTGACTAGTTTTCCTCTGTTTATAAGAGGATTTTAGATTTAAGAAATATAAATAAAAAAAAAACAGACTTTATTGACCTAGGTACTTAAGAAATGCATTTAGTAGTATAGGAACTTGCATTCTTGAACATTTGCCCTTCCACATTCTCGAACCTTTAGCCATCCGTATTCTTGAACTGCATTCTTGAACCTTTAGCCTTCCAAAATTCGTGCTCCTCCCTTGACCAAAAAATAATCCTCCTGAAATTTCATCAATTGGTCATCCAAGACGTCTAAAATGGCCTCCCATTTATAGTTATCGATATATCGTAAAGTACTGATAAGTAATTATAATTATTCATTCAAAATGATCCATCAAAGCACATAAGGCCCAATTTCTTTCTTGGCTTGGATAAGCATAAGTGGTTCTAAGTTGGTTGATGGAGCTACGTTGGATGCTCTCGCATCAGGTGTGAAAGACATTTTGGCAGTAAACTTTTGGATATCTACACCATGGCACTTAAGTGATGAATGCCGTCAGTCCACATTGATGATGATGCCCCAGGCGTCGGGATGCTTGGAGGAGTGTATACTATACCCTTTGGATGCTCGGGAACTTGATAAAGGCCCGGAGGTCCTCGTGATGCCAAGTAAGATGCGAGATGCCTAGAGGGGCGTAGCATTGACGCTCTCCAGATGCCCGGGGACTAAAATAAGAAGCAGGATGTCCTCATGACACCAAGTAGGGTGCGAGATGCCAAGAGGATGGTATACGGTTCTCTTCAAAAGATGGAGGTAGTTGAATTTGGAGGAAATTCCAAATTTCTATTTGCTTTCTGATATGTCATTTTTATGAGATTCTTTTAGAATTGATGCAAGTTTAATTATTTCAGTTTGTGTATTTTGTTTATGGATGAATCAGGTGGAGATAGGTTTGTGTAGTATAGTTTAGTACTCTTATTTGCTAAGTGGTTATACTCACCCCTTGTGAGACTATTACATTTCAGACGCGTAGTCCTGCTTAGGGGTGTGCAAAATACCCGGAATCCGCCCGGACCGCCCGGAACCGGACCGGAACCGCCCGGATTCAGTGGGTCTTGAGGGAACCGGTCCGGTTCCCAGTTCCAATAAATTGGAACCGGTGGGTACCGCTCCGGTTCCCGGTTCCGTGGGCGGATCCACCCACCCGAACCGGACCGGAAACTTTTTAATATTAAAAAAAAAATTACTAAGAGAAACCCTACATCTCATCTCACTCTCTAGGGAACCTTTACCTTTGGTCAAAGAAAATTGAACCATCTATGGTTATTTGCAAGTAGGAAATGGGAGAATGTTGCATTCCATTTGTTCACGTTTTTTTTTTTTTATCTATGAGATACATTTATAATTACAACAAATAAATATTTGTTCCGCGTACTTAAATTTAATTTTTCTTTCTTTGGCTTGCTTTGATGTCACGTAATTGTTTTTTTGTTGAAAACCAAAAAAATTTCGCTTCAAAATCGGTTCCATGGATCCACCCGGGAACCGGACCTGACTGGCAGTCCGGTTCCCGGGTGGATCCACGCAACAAACTGGTGGATCCCGGTTCCAATTTTTTGGAACCGGTCCTTAGCGGGCGGTTCCCGATCCTAGGTCGGGAACCGCCCGCCCGGACCATGCACACCCCTAGTCCTGCTACTCCAACCCACGTCTTCCACCATGCTCTATGGCATCCCCACTGACCTCACGTGGGATCGAGTGGAGCACGTGGGCCCCAACTTCCTAGACATCACGTTCATCCGGATTATAGTGATCACAGCGAACGCTGGTCTCCCGACGAGCCCCGTGCTAATGGGGTTCATTGGACTGTGTGCCCGAGTCAATGGGAGTACTGTGGGGTTGCTTCCATTCCCGGATGACGACGATGGTTCTAGTGGGGTTGAGTAGGCGAAGGACTTGGGGAAGGAAGGTTGTATTTTTGGATGAGATCAAGATGTGATATGAAGATGACCGTAGGATGGTCGGGACAAATTTTGGGATAGCCAAAAAAAGGAACTTTTTGGCCTTAATGTACCAACCTAGGTCGTTTAAAACAAAAGAAAATAAAAGTGCCTAGTTTTTTTATATTTTCATGTGCATCCTTAAGTTATATTAGAGCTGTTGATACACGCTTCCATAGCAAAATAATAGCAAAAGCAAAGGAACGCCGTGGCGACCCTAATGGGCCGAGGGTCATCATAATTTATGGCTTCTTTTGTAGTTTTTTGCTTTTGCAACGTGATACTATGTCTTTTTTGCTAGCCCTAGATAAATCATAACTAATGCCTTCCAATCAAGATTTTTTCATCTTGATTTTGCTATTGGATCCACTTCTGCGATTTCGAGTTTCTAACCCTTAAGTAGTGCATAAAGATCCTTCTGATAAAGATAGTTCTTGATTAGCCAAGCCAGGTTCTAATACCAATTGCCAGGAATTGCATATCAATTCCAGAAAAATAACACAACTCTTTATGAAGAGCAAATGGGTTATATCATTTCATGGTGGACTAGCGAATTCTTGGGCCGAGTTGTCATTGTAAACCCTTCTAGGAGGCATTCCATCCACAAACGCAAATTTTCACACCCCCCCCCCCCCCTAGTTGTTAACTTCCTTAGAAATGATACAAAGAAAATTTAATTGTTGACAAGAGAAAAATTACCCTATGATGAATTGTATGATCCAAGTGCACACGTCGCCGGGCATAACATAATAGTGAAGGAACATAAGCTTGGACACACAAAAAAATTTGTTATCAAGTTCAACAAAAACTAGACTACATCTCCATGAGGCACTCTATGAAACCGCTAGACCTTAAAGAAAGTAGGAATACAATGATATTATTCTATCAAGATTAAGGTACAAAGAAATTGAGAACTCTCACAAGAAAAATTCACTTTTTCTTATCTCTCTATTTTCTTTTTCAGCGCCTTGATAGTTATCGTCTTACTATAACTAATATAAAGTGTAGGTTTTAACCTAAAAGCAAAATTAATAAAAAAAGAAAAAGAAAAGTCCTTAAAAATATTTGGCTTCACCCGCCAATATATCGGGGAACTCTGCAGAGATGGGCTGCATTCAGGAAGTTAAGACTTTTGCAGCATAGATGAGAAGTCACTAACGCAAGCTTACGGTGTATGCTAATATAATTCTGCTTCGGTGGCCCCGTTTTGCCGGTCCATTTCCCTACTCATCTTAGCTATTATCATATGTTAACAAGAGTTTACTACTTTATACTGTTTAAAATCTAACACCCTTTTTCCTATTTCTTATAGTGAACGTGCCACTCTTATAAAGAGACGATTCGTCCAAGTTGACCACCACAAGCTGTAATAGATGGAATTCAATGCAAAATGTTTCGCAAAGGGTTTCGACAGCCTGCTAGTTAGAAAGAAATTGAGAACTCTCACAAGATGGTTGAAATAGATCCAAACTAAACATTGGTCCTTAATTTTTGCCATAGGTCGCACGATGAGAAAATCTGGAGGGAAAGAGTTTCAAATGAAATAAAGTGGTTGCCACGAGGAGCTAATAATACTGTCAAACAATCCACAGGATATTGTGCAAATGGTTTCAGGTTTCATATGGTAGACCGCAGATTGGAAAAAGAACTAAAAAATAATGCGGTTGTCGTAATTTAATTGGGAGATATTTCTTACTACGGAATTTCGACAGAAATAATTGAGTCAGATAACTGTGGTCATTTGAAATTTCTCTTCTTAAATTTGATTGGGCGGATATTCGCCAAGGTACAGGCAATCAGTTGCGTGAGGAACCTTACGTATTAGCATCTCAAGCGCAACGAGTTTTTTTATGGGAATCCACCTTGGAGGATTGTTGTGAAAACAAACCCTAGGGACTTCTATATGATGGGTGAGGAATGGTCTTGCAAATGATGCAGTGGTGGAATCTTTTCAAGTGCTCATAACAGGTTCGAATATATATATATATAAGGTCAATTCGTCATGGAAGCTGGCGGCATTAAGACAACAACATCCACCTCTCATCCTTCATGATCAGTCATGAGAACAGAATAATTTAATCAATAAAGGTAGTTTCTAAATGCGCTTTTAGCGGCAATCGATGGAACAGTCGATCATTTTGTCTGCCCTACTTACAACAAAACAGGATTAAAACATCTTTTTTAAAGGGGGGTCGATCTCAGCCCGACAGTCCACAGCGAGGAGTTCAATTGTTTATCGCCCCAATGCAGATTTCTTTTATTTCTTTCACTTGAATAATTGTTCGAATTGAGATTGGCGCTTGCGATGGCGTTTAGTTATTACTAATCAGCGTCTTCTCGTTGGTCAAGCCCGTGATGATAACCAGGTCCATGCACTGCGCGTAGACATGCTGGCCACTGGCCAGAGAATAATCTCACTTGTGTGTAGGTACGCGATGGTGACTTTTATTTCAAGAGAAGTAAATTTCTGGTTATTTTCAAGCCCAATGTCTCCTCGTGCCAATGAAGCAAAGGTCAGGATCCCCCGCCCAATAAGAGCATCGCCAGAAAATTTTATGGTCAACTCATTTCTTTGTTTCTGGTTATTTTCAAGCCCAATGTCTCCTCGTACCAGTTGTATGAACTTTATGGTCCGTTCATTTCGCAAAAAAAGAGCCAGTTTCGAAAAATATTTTCTCATAAGTCATTTTCTAGGAAAATAACAATATTTCTGGTGTTCGGCTAAAACCTGAAAATTTTTTGGAAAATATTTTCCGGTAGTTGCTAAGGAAAACATTTTCTAAGACTTCATCACTTAGGCATTTATCACTTACCAACCTATAAATTCATCAAATATAAATTTGCCTTTAAATCTAAACAAACTTGCTTCAAATCTTTGTTCCCTCATTGTCATCAAACGCTTATTTACTCTAAAAAATATTCGTATGGATTTTAAAAAGAAGCAAAGCATGTACAACCGTAATGAGAATCTTTCAATTGAGTAACCTATTCTCCCCTTGCGTCTTTTTTTTTTTTTTTGGTAAGGATATATTTTTTTGGTAAGGCCCCCTACGTCTTTTGTGTTCCAATAAACAAAGGAAAAAAGAAACAAAGCATGTAAAAATCTGTGCTTGAGTAATGTACAAGTGCAGGATAGAGTATATATAATGAAAAGGATAAGCAAGAGTGTAGAGAGTGAGCTTGAGATCGATGAGCTCGAGATTTGCCTGGCAACAACCAACAACTAGCCAAGAAAGTAGAAGATGGGAAACAAAGAAAAAGATAGAGAAAAGAACAAGGAAATAAAAAATAATTCGAATAAAAAGAGAAAAGAAGAAGAAGAAAGGAGAGAAAGAAGTGAGGATTTGTAGAGGTGTAAGATAAGAGAGATCAAAAGAGGAAAATGTTTTTCACTTTTGAAAAGTGGAAAACATTTTCCCCTAATTTAGAATACTTTTTTTCTTTCATAGAAAACATTTTCCTCAAGGAATTCATTTTCCGTGAAATAAATGCCGGAAAATCCAAAAAACGTTTCATCAAAAATTATTTTCAACGAAACGAATGGTGCCTTAATGTTGTTTTGATTTGAGTGACGTCATTTCTCTACTTCTTGATATTCCAAGAAGGTGAGAGTTTATAGATCCTCATCAAAAGTTGTCATGGTGTTTCCAAAAATGATCTAAATTCATTTTTAAGCTATCCAGAAATAGTCACTAATGTAATAAATGCAAAATAGAATATTTATCATCATCCGTTGTAAAAATATTTCTCATTGCGTTATAGTTAATGGGGCAACAAGAGAATTTTACTAGCTTTCACTGCTTCTTTAAACGAATCCTAATATATTCAATTATCTAATCAAGTCCATCCACTAATACAAAATGTTAAATCAAGTCCCCCCAATACAAAAATCTGATGAATCTAGCTATCAAATTACCACGCGGTTTTGATAGTCACTACTACAAGGACACCAATTGTGTATAGTGAATTGGTGGGGAGCATTCAAAGACAAATTAAAACAATTCAATCCCCTTAGCATCCACATTCCACGGTGGGTATCTACATAGGCAACATTCTGTCCGGATCACACTTCAACAACCACCACAGCTATATTAATTAGATTTTGTATTAGAGAAACTTGATTAAACGTTATGTGTTTGGTCATTCAGATTTTTAACTAGGATATGACAAGATAAGATAAGATATGGAATATAGAGATTTTGTATATCCTATTCACTGTTTGATATTACAATAATAAAATCAGATATATTTATATCATATCATGTACATTGTTTGGTTTAAACAACATATTAGTATATATGAACCAAAAATTTTACAACGAATATGATAAAAATCTCTTGCGACAGTTTTGTCTATTTTATTTTTCATTTATTTTCCTCTCTTTTTTAATTAATTTCTTTTTTATCTCTTTCTTCCTCTTCCATCATTCTCTATTAAAATTTTATTAAATAGTAAATAATATATATATACCTATAATACTAAAATACCTCAAATATGTAATAAATATAAATATATATTTATACTTAAATATTGAAATTATATTATAAAATATAATTCAATTAGAATATATAAATTAAAATTACATAAATTAAAATAACTAAATTGTTATCATATGTTATTTTGAATTATTTATATTAAAATTCAAATATTACTTATATTGAAATGTAATTTTTAATTTATTAATTTAAGAAGTTTGTTATTCGAAAAAAAAAATTCCTATTATGCATGTTAGAAATCATATTCGCCTTTGCCCCACCTCCTCATGAGATAATTTTATTTGGTCTATATCTCATTTATATCCGACTTTATCCTATCTTGAGTATGTACCGAACGCAATAAGTTTAAATATGACTTGATTTGGAAATAGCGAACATAGGAAAGAAAAAGTAAAACCTAGGGATAATTAAATAAATAGTTCATGAACTTTGACTCAATATATAATGTTATATGAACTTTGTTTAATGTGTTTCTTAGACCTTTGATATGAACTTTTAATTTGTCAATGTGTCTCTTGGACTTTTGATACATGTTTATTGCAGTCCCTAAATTATATAGAAATGTTCAATGTTGTCTTTCCCATCCATTTAAGTTCAAGAAAAACATTGAAAATTTTTATAAATTTTGAAGACTAAAAGTTTGGGGACAATATTTACACGTGGGGCTAAAATTCAAGAACCACATTAGACAAATTAAAAAGTTTAAAAATTATATTCCACATTGAGCCAAGTTCAAGGACAATTTGTATCATTTTCCCTAAAATCCATCCTCAAGCATAGCCATATACTAATACAGTCCAAACCCAAAAAACCCAAAGTTGAAATCATCCCGCTCAACTGTTGAGTCTAACCCCGGATCCGAAATCCAAACTACAGGGCCGACTATCCCACTTATTAATGGCACAGGGATATAAATAATCGAAGCAAATCGAGGTTCTCAAGATTCGAGAAAGAATTTTTGCCTGGATATTTTACCGATAACTCTTGCAAATGCTCATATGGAGTTTTACCAAAAGTCAGTATTATTATCGAATATTAATCATGTTAATAATTTCACGGTCCGAATGGAGGCACAACGATGGTATCACGCACGGAAGAGGAAAAACGAGCAGAGCGAAAAGAGATAAATAATAATAATAATAATAATAATAATAATAATAATAATAATAATAATAATAATAATTAAGAATGCATTTTACTCGCAAATTTAAATTTACCAATCTGATTTGGTTCAATTTAGTTTGTTTTACTGTGACATCAGGGTCATTGCTCAACAAAATCATGAGCCTCGAGTACCTAACAGTAATGACCGCGCCATCAAGTTCGTCGGATCACGCCATCCGCACCACCATCACTGTGTCATGCCACCTTGCCACCTAGCCTCCTCGCTGCGACACCTCACTGCCACCTCATCACCCGTCGCCACGCCATCTCAATATCGTCACCACCTAGCGTCACCAATGCACGACCCATATTCTCCAGCTGGCGTAAACTTCTGCTGCCGAGTCAACACCGCGACCGCAAGGAGGGAGGCACAACCAGAATTATAAAAGGAAAACGGCAGCCGCTTCTTCTCTTCATATCTCCGTTCTGCTCATTTTCCCTTCGTGTGACACCGTCCTCTCTCTATTTCACGACAGAAACACCGTAGCCTCAACGATAGCCTCGCCAACGAACGCACCTCAGCCATTCAAGTCCTTGCGCCACCCTCGTCATCCCGCGTCATCGCCTCAACTCGTCTTCATATCTCAATTCTGCTCCTTTTTTTTTTTTTTTACAAAACATAAACTTAAAAAGAAAAATAAAATAAAATGCTTGGGTTGTCTCCCAAGAAGCGCTTGTTTTATAATTTTCAGCAAAATTATCTCAGATGTCGTTATTCTAGAGGATGAAGTTCAATTGTGGTCTTCCGCTTGTTGTAACCACCTTCAAAGTAAGGCTTCAAACGTTGACCGTTTACTTTGAATGTGCCCTCAGTGTCATGCGTAACTTCAACTGTTTCATATGAGAATAGCCGCGTAACTGTAAAAGGACCAGATCATCGATATCACAACTTCCCTGGAAAAAGTTTAAGACGAGAGTTATAAAAGTAAGACTTTTTGACCAATTTTAAACTCACTTCTAAACATGTGCTTATCATGCTATCTTTTTGTACGCTCCTTGTACAACTTAGAATTTCCATAGGCCTCATTGTGAAATTCCTCTAATTCATTTAGTTGCAATAATCTTTCTTCACTTGCAAATTGCATGACAACAATTTCCGATAAACATTGACTAGAAATACAACATTCGAATTTGGTGCAAAGATTTATGATTAAATTAGAAAATCAAAATAATTTTTTGGACTTATTGACATTTGTACAATAAATTTAAGACTGAATTGTTGTCTATACAATACGTTTATGACTAATAGGATATTTTTCCGGATCAAAAGAGGCAAATTTCAACCTAAAAAATACACTCATTTCATAACAGTCATTGCGTTATAATGTGAAATAAAGTCAATTAGTTGAAACAATGTCCAAAAAATGCAAGGATATTTTAGTTTATGTTATGATCGGCAACGAAAACATAGTACCAAATAGAGGGAAGATGTAAAACCCGATTTCCTATGCTCCTTAGGGGTGAGCAAGACCAATCGACTGAACCGGAATTGCCTTGACTGGACTAAACTAGCCGGTTTAGTTTAGTTCCCAAGGGCGCCGGTCTAGTTCCCTGTTCCTAAAAGTGGAACTAATGAATTGTTCGGTTCCCAATTCTAAGTGGGGAACCAAATGAATCCGAACTGCTTGAATACATTATTTGTATTTATCTATCTATTTATTTATTTATTTATTTATTTATTTAATGTAAACCTAATAATCTAAAATCTTTCATGTACGCCTCCTCTCGCTATCCTCTTTTACTCTTTCCGGATTCACCCACAACGTTCACGCCTCCTCTTTCGTCGAACTCACATTTGGGCACACTTGACCAAATTATGGATTCAATTAGAGTAAGTTTATTAATTAGAATGTAGTTTACATACAAGTGATATAGGCAAGATATACATTTATGAGGGAATCTATTTGGACAACCTGAGATTTTATTTTATAACATTTCGAAGTGTTCACAATGAGATGAGAAAATGGTAGTTATGTTTTGGATAGGTCTATTTACTTCAGGCTCAAAATTTCACTGCAAATTGAAGTATATGAAATTAGTGATTCCACCAGATTGCCCAGGAACTAAATTGGACCCAACTTTGGTCACCAAGTCTAGAAATTGAGAACCAATCCGTCCGGTTCGGTGCTCGGTTCATGAGTGGGAACAAACCATATTGAGAACCAATTACCCCTATTGATACCTATCTCTTGCCTGAATAAAAGATGTTAACTCTAATTCGATATTCTCCTCGAGAGCTTGCCTAAACCAATTCCTTTTTTTGAAGTTAGGGTCGAACTTCTTATCTATCGTGCATCTCTACGTCTTGTTTGTATATTTTTGACTTTATAAATATCATGCAAAATATCAATGCTATATCTTTTTTGAGTTAAAAATTAAACCATATTTTATTGATTCAAAACGTGGCAACGTAATTATCGTTTGTAATATATATAGTTATTATGTTTTGCTGAATTTTTTACTTTCTCTTTGTTTCATTGAAAAAGGAATTCCACATTTATTATTCCATAGATTTTATAACGAGTTATTGGAATAAAAACTTTAATTGAATGAGTGATCCTAAATAATTTGAATGACAAACTTTTGTTTATGGTGCATTTGTTTCATGGAAAATAAATCGATTAGAAAACTTTTTCCAAAAAATATTGCTTAAATCACTTATAACAATGGATGAATGATTTATTTTATTGTCCATGAAAATCTTTAGACATTAATTGGTGATGATAATGAAAATATTTTTTATTTACTCATTATTTCAAAAGATATAAACAATCATTTTTATAAAAATATTTTTTAAATTATTCACTTTCCATAAAACAAAAAGTACCTCAATTTTAGCAATTTAATTTTTAGCTTTATTTTTCTATTTGAGGCCAAAATTCTAAGTATACTATATATATATATATATATATATATATATATATATATATATGTATATGTATATATATTCTTTGTAGATGCACTTATGACATTTTTACCCTCATGAATTGCACTTTTTGTATCTTTACTGTTAAGTAGTATACTGTTAGATTGTTGATGTGACCGCAGGTGTATTGAGTTATGGCCAATACAATGGGCATACAAGGTTGACATGTGATATATCAGTTAACAAATATATTTAAATTAAGAAATAGGAAAGAACTTTAGGAGTTTGTCAAAAGAGCTAACCACCTTATGGATCGATCGAATGCTTCTTTAACAATTTACAACAATATATACACATTAATTAATAAATCAACTTCTGAAAAACTCCCTGACCAAATATTTGACTTAAACAAAAATCCACTCTTGAAAAGGATATTTTTGCAAACTCGATGAATGTACAATTGCTACTAGATCCATTGCTCTAAAAAAATTGGGAATAACCCAAAATTGAAAAATTAAGAATAGTTTTGACACGTGCTCAGTTCATATGAGCCCACTCAAGTTCAATCATTATATTATATTGAACTGATGTAGAACCCAATCTATTGAATGACTAAAATGGAGTGAGTTTACACAATGCGGATGTATCCAAAACTTGCTCACAGTTTTAAAACATCCGATACAAGTCATATTGTCTCCACTTATAGCGATAGCTAATATCCCTGAATTGAAGGACAGGAATTTAAAATTATATTTTATGGACAACGTGCGTAAAATTTTATACAACCCACCGCGCATTACAATTAATTTCAAGAATTGGTTAATTTCCAAACTATGACTCCTCATATCGATGATGATAATCCGTGTGGATTGTGTAACTGCGGGCCGCATGAAAAATGCTGAGACGTCCCCGAGACTACTTTGCCGTACATCACTCACAGGGGAGTGAGAGATAATCAGACCCGAAATGACTCGATTGTCATAACCAAATCAGGGATGTTTAGTGATCCACTATGCCCAAAAATCACTGTGCTTGACGTCAATGTAGTCCGCGCAGTCTTTTTAGCTGCGAGAAACCACAATCCAACCCACACGTCCAACACGAAGCTGGCTTACAACGCAACCCCTCCACACACCGCAGTTCATCTCCAACTGGTCTGCACTTCCAACTCCGAAACCCCTCTCACTGAACCCATAATTTTGCCCTAACAATTCATCCACCATAAAATGGCTTCTTCAACCATCAACGATCTCAACCTCCTTTGTCTCTGGGTCCAACATCTTCATCTTGTCTCTTCAATGCATACCGCGAACCCCTCAAAAGATGCCACTCCTAGTAGGGAAGGTAGCCGGGGCAGCGGCTCGGGGACTCAGTCTCCTGCTGCGTCTGGACGCCATCCTGTTTACCGCGGGGTGCGACGCCGGAGCAGTGGGAAGTGGGTGTCGGAGATCCGCGAGCCCAGGAAGCCAACCAGGATATGGCTTGGGACGTTCCCGACCCCAGAGATGGCTGCGATCGCGTACGACGTTGCTGCATTGACCCTCAAGGGCCCTGAAGCTGAGCTGAACTTCCCCGCCTCTGTGGCTTCCTTGCCGACTCCTGCCTCCTCTTCGCCACGTGACATCCAGGCAGCGGCAGCTAGTGCTGCTGCGGCTGCCGGCGCTGCTCGGGATGCTTTGCGTCCGACTAGGTTAGTGCAGGGAGAGGGACAAGGACAAGCGAGTAGCGAACGGAGGTTAGAAGGGAATGCAAGTGGCAACGTGAATGAGTTCGTGGATGAGGAAATGATATTTAACATGCCCAATGTTCTGGCGAACATGGCCGAAGGAATGCTTCTTAGCCCTCCTCGTTTGGAGGTCGATTCGACTCCAGACCCTGAAAATACAGAAGATCAGGATCTCTGGAGGTTCTCTTAAATCTGTTTATATAAATAACGTAATTGATTATGAACCATTGTGCTATTAAAGAGAAATATGGCTTGTTGTGGTGGTGTTTTTATTATAGGACGGCAAATAGAGCAGTAGGTCGTCGTGCAGGTTTTTGTATCCTGGTAGAAAAAAAGATCTCTTAATTCTTTTCAAGAGCTATGTCGCTTGTGATAGTATTCGATGTTTTGATGTCAGGCTGGTTTGTGTTTCATTTCTGCCACGGCTACTATATGTAAGAAGGTAAGTTTAATTTGTTTTATCATGACCTCCAGGTTTTGGCAAATGGCAAGTTCTTATGTTTGAGCCATGGATCTGTCTTGGTCGTTACAAGCCAAGATTCCTAATTTCTGGGGGAGTATCTTTTGAATTAGCGGATCTAATTAAACACTAATCCTAATGTCTCTGTTAAACTCAGTTTTGTGTTTGAATTTAATTAGATCGTACCTTGTTGGCTTGTTTTCCACGCGTCAATGTCACGCGTGGACAGCGGAGGATGAGGAGAGAGGTGCTTGGATGCAAATCTTGATACTTCCCATTTCCTAATGTCTGGTTCGGCTTCATACCATAGCGATGGGCTTTTCACTGTGCCGTGTTAAATTGCGTGATCTGTCGTGCATACCCTTCATGGAGGGAACAACAAAATATAATCTCAATCGATGGTTATGAAAATAAAAGAACTTGCTTCACTATTGAATGAAAACGTTGTATCGTTAATCATTCAATCAATCATAATAGTTTCACTTGTCACTGCACCGCAGAACAAACCTAGAATCATAGGTCATGTGTACACCAGGGGCACTATGATACGGCAAAATTGTCAGGAGAAATGGAACAGTTAACAAATATACATTTTCAATCGAACAACTTCGATGATTGTCAATCAATTGCTTTGGACCTGTTCCATCGGATGGCGGACAAAACTCCCGACAAATTTACTATGCATAATCACAAGACTGGGTAGACAAATCCAAATTGATAACTTCGAAATATTGAACTTCGATGCTCCTTCCGAAGGGCTGGAAGTTAGAAAAAGTAGGCGGGCAAGAATAACCCCTCGGAATCATTACTAGCTTGATTTAAGGCCATTAAGCCCTCTTTAGTCAAAATACAGAAGTTATGGTGAGTCATATCACTAAGGGAAATGGGGGACCACCTTACCCTTGGTTAACATGTCATTCTCACTGAGTTGCAATGTGGTCATGTGGATACTTACTGTTCCATTGGCAGCCGAAGAAAGAATAATTGTTTGATGAGTCTGTTCATGTATTAACTTATACTTGGACCTTCATATTTGTTAAGATCGAACCAACTTATGAGATTAATAATTTATTACGGTCACCGGTTTCTGCTAGAAGTTTTACCTACGAATAGTCGCTACATACAAGGCCTTAATCAAGTGGAGCCACAACACTTGTGATCGTGCGAAAACCTTGAGCAACGAAAGTTTAGGTATTAAAGGGATAGTTGAACCTATGATTTTGAGACGTCAATTCTTATGGTTTTCAGTCATGTTGAGTACCTACAAGATGATTTTTAGGATAACCTGGTAGAAAGCTATTGAAATGGGGTCCTGATTTCTTACACGATGCGAGTTGAGAGTTCATGGTATACCAACTTCGATTGGCATATTGGTATGTTACTGAAGCCCAAAGCGATCACCATTGACCTCTTTCAATCGGGCACGACTGGAGTTTATGCCTTACAGGGAAGTAGCGGACTGAAGTAGAGCTCAAGCGGGCTTCCAATCGCAACTGATTGAGCTTTCGCCTGAGAAAGCGGGCACTCCGCCAGAATTTGCTAGGAGTTGAACCATGCCTCTGGACGTCCGACACAACAGAATTGAACCTCCGGAAGACATCTAGATGTTCAGTTTTTTCTGGCAAGTTTGCACAAAATGATGTGACTGGGGCATGTTTGTCGAAGCTTAATGGTATATGATATCATTTTGTCGAATTTCAGAGACTCATGATCCATACTGTTCGACCGTGCATGTTTCGCAACGGAAAAGAAATACTATTGTAACCGAAAAGATGGAAGTTACAAAATTCTGCCGCTTGATTCTCTAAATCACCATCAGCCTATAGAGGCTACCGACACATCCCTTTCATTGCCACAGACATTTCTTCGGCCTTTGGAGGCTTCATAGTTGCAGTGCTGACGAAGAACGAAGCTGATCCAAGACTCACGTATGCCGAGAAAACTTAGTATAGACTCGTTCCACGTGTATATGCTACTGACAGAATCAATTGTAGAGAAATTGTATTGAAACTTAAATTTTTTGTTAATGAGACTTGGAGTTCGTCGCATTGATTTTTATAATCTGGTTGGTTTAGTGTAAGACAATGAACCTATGTAATACATTTTTTCCCTCGATAATGTATTTTCGTAGAAGAATACCACATGAGCACAGGAGAACTTCTTGCGGCTGTCGGGTGCAACCATGAATGGGCAGAGTCAACGAAAGTCATAATTGCGTTATTAAGGGTAATTTAAAGTGCCTTAAAGACATTATTATCACTTAATTGACTTTCTAGTGCTTAATTTTGCTTTTCCTGTACTCACCCTGATATGAGGTTATGATATGACTCCTTATCTCTTATTAGTGCCTAAGTGCCTTGTATGCCCGTTAGGCATTACGAGAGAGAGATAGAGAGAGAGAGAGGGTGATCCAGCCATAACACAGACTGTCCAACTAGCCCAATAGCAAATCCATAGTTCTTAATTCAAATTTCCGCCTTAGTTGCCACTATACGGAGAGAAATCATGGTTGTGCTGGTCAATGACGGAGCTAGGACATGACAACGATAGTGAAATTCTTTCAATGCATTTCCCAATTCCGAGTTCAAAAACTTTTGTAATTGACACCAATCTCTGAATTTCTCATGTTAGGAATCTTTTAGTTGCACACTTTATGGGCATGATTGTAATTATATGAATCCATCCCTACCATATATATGTTTAGTGATAAGTAATGAAAAAGATTGGTCATCGCTCTATCTCATTTCCCGTAGTCGCACGATGTAAGATTAGATTACTCATCGCTTATTAGCTTGATTCTTCGTTTAGTACTACATTCTCTTAGATAATCAAGCCCTTCTCTTTTTCCTGTCCATTTTTCTTATGTCTCCCTATTGTGGCTACCTCTTAGTCCTCCTCTATTGCTATTAAATCCTTCACTATGTTAAGAAAATCTGATGTTTTAAAGATGCAAAATAATCAAAAGCTATTATTGTGCGCATTGAATTGTGTAGAACAGTTTGTAGACGCACAAGCTAATATATAAGTGAAGTTAAGAAGCCGGACGTTTGAAGGCATGGTAGTGCTTTCCTTCCACAAAACTAGAACAAGCTATATCGGACGAGAATGTGCCTTAAGGCTAGAAGGATCTTTCTAAAAGGTGAACAAGCTACGAACTCGTTGAAGTTTGGATGAACCGGTTGGAAGGTGAACAACTTTGAAGAATACAAGGAGATCAATTTACTTGAAAATTGACTAGTCTATAGAGGGTGAACAATCCATTCCGCAACAAGCGTGAAAAGACTAAAGGACCTTTAGAAAAAGCAGGTCCTACTGGAGACAGTGGAGAAGGTCGTCATGCGTGGCTCTACATTCGTAGAAAGAAGTTGAATGTAAATTAGTATCTCATAGCCGTTTACACGCTCTAGAATCCACAGGAAGGAGTTTGGAGAAGAATGCAATAGTGTTTGCCATTTTTACGAAGGTAGATCATAGAGTCAGACAGATTGTAGAGGAAGCCTATATTTTTGGAAATCCTCGGCTTGTCTTTAGATGGTTCTCTAACTTTCCAAAATACAAGTCCGATGGCCAGAGAAGTTAGATCAACGGTTCCTTTGACTATGAGATGGCTTCCAATGAACACTTTGAAGATTGGACTATTTCAACCAATAAAGGTGGCTATGAGGATTGATGGATATTCATAACTCTCATTCTCACTTTGTCGTACAAATTTTCGTTTTCACTCGTGCAAAACTATTTGTTGAGGGCTAGATTCTAGTAATCTAGGAAGCGAGGGAATGATAGCGTTGGAAGGAGTGTTTGTGTTTGTTGACACCTGATTTTTAGTCGACATATCATTAAAATGTAAAAAATCAAGATTAGGGTTTCTGATTGCGACGGAACCCATTTCTTGATCCAAAAATGTCGTTTCTCATTTCTTTATTTTTTATTTTTTGTTATTTTAAAGCAATTTCTCATTCATTTTCAAGGAAAACTCGACAAGTCAAACGGTTGATCTTTAGATTGATTTTTTGATCAACCCTTCAACCAGGAGTCAACCCTAGGTCAAATTTTGGTTTTTTTACCCAAAAAGATGTCATTTAACTTTAATTTCACTTTTGTCAAATCAATTTTTCGAAAATTCAAAGATTTGACATAAAAATCAACCTTTTAGGAAATGTTAATTCAATGATTGATTTTTGGCCAAAATTTGACCAAATAAATAAATAAATAAATAAATAAAATGCACAAATACATTCCTTTTAATGTCAATTTGACTTTTGTATCAAAAATTTCAAAAAATTTGATCAGGAACCTTGATTTCCAAATTTTTCAGTTTTAGATTCTAAATTGACCAAAAAATAAAATTATTTTTATTCTAGTCATAATTAGGTATAATTCATTCTTTGACATTTCATTTATGAACTATTTTAAATTTTCCCGTGCATTCAATTTCGCGAATTATTGAATCAAAATACAAATTGCCATTTTGAGCCTTAATTAGGGAACCAAAAATCGATCCTTCATGAATTGTAAACGGATAGTCGTTCTTTATTCATTTTCTTTTTATAAATAAATTCAAATCAGAAATCTATTTTAAGAAATTCACATAAGAACTTATCAATTTGAAGAATTTTTATCCTTCCAAGCATAAGAAAGTCAAGCAATTAACATTCAATTGACAAAATTCGAATTGATCTATTCATAATTATGATTTAATTTCATGAATCTAGATCTAATTTTGATATCAGGCCCAGATTCATTTTTGACATAAATTCGAGCGCTTTAATTTAAGGTCAATTTGAATGTGTTAAGTGATCTTACGCATGTATAGTTCATTAGATAGGATAATTATAACATTAATTAAATTTCATTTTAGTTAATTTGCAATTTTGCCCATTGAATTACAAATTTGATCATTTTCGCCCTCCAAGCTCAATTCAAAACATCCATGGTTTTGACTCGTTATCTTTTACGATAATCATTCAATTAGGTCAATAAAATATCCCTAGATCACGTTTATAAGATTTGATTAGCTTAATTGAATATTAATTGGCCAATTTCTTCTTAAAAATGATAAATTTCCATTTCAATTTGGTCATTTAGGGACCAAATCACTTAAATTTTGGATCCACAGGGGTTCCGAGTAGGCAAAATAGCCAGAACCAGACCAAACCGATGAAGAATTGGTAAAAAAATAGATCAAATCGAAGTGAACTTGTCTAGTTGGCCATTGGTGGGGATGGTCGGTTCAGCCCCTTTCTAGCTGGTTCTTAACCTCTGGTGACTGGTTCTTGGATCATCCTAATGTCAATTTCACTCCTGCACCTTCAAAATCCAATTTTAATTGTTGGATCAAAATTTCGGCCGTTGTATCAAACCAACAGGTGGAATTGGATGTTTAAGGGATGGTATACAAACCCATTTCCCTCCATTTTTGGAGGGCTCATTTGCACGAATTTATAGAAAAAGTCTTCAACAAACTCTCTCCAGTTCTCTCTCTCTCTCCCACCAATTCTCTCTCCTTCCTCCATCTAATGCACGTTTTCTGATTGCTAGTGTACGCCCCTACACCAGCGACCTTGCCATCACCAATTCTCTTCCTCACGATCTCTGGTAGCTCATCCAAGCTTTTGGAAGCCTCAGTGACAGTTTGATCTCTCCGATCAAGTTGAACAATCGACCAAGCTCAATCATTGGTAAAAGAGCTGGTGATCTTGCCCGCAGTTTTGTTCGTGTCCAAGCCAGCGATTCGATGGGTCCAAAGTTGATCTTTGATATTTAAATTTGGTTTGTGGAGGTTTAATCGAAGTTACGGCGAAAGTTCCAATCAATTGCAATCAAAATTACCAAAGATACATGAAAGGGTAACATACTCAATTTGGAACCCCGTGAAGCAAGACTAGATTAACCGGTTGGTGCTAGGGTTCACTTTTAAGTTAATATGCTATGTATAGATGTTAGATTGATAGATTTGAATGTTGATTCACTGTGATTGAGTGTTCTTGATTGATTATAAATGATTGACTTGGTATGGCATAAAACCTGCATTTTCATGTCCTTGGACTGACCTATTATTTTGGCTAAAAAGAGGTTTGAAATGACCTTATTTGAGTTCGAGTCCTTCTAGGCTTTTGATAATTTACGTTGCAAGCTTCAAATCGATAGCTCGTATGCCCAATTGAGTGATGTTTGGCCCCCTGATGCGGGTACATCCAATGACCTCCATCGACCAACTCAGAACCATCAATGCTTATCCAAGCCAATAAAGAAGTTGGGCATTATGTTCTTCGATGGATTATTTTGAGCGAATAATGTTAATTACTTATCGGTACTTTGTGGTATATCGATAGGTATCAATGGGAGGCCATTTTAGATGTCTTGTATGACCAATTGATGAAGTTTCAGGAGGATTATTTTCTGGTCAAGGGAGGAGCTCGAATTCTAGGAAGGCTAAAGGTTCACAAATGCGGTTTAAGAATATGGAAAGCCAAAGGTTTAAGAACACGGAAAACTAACGGTTCGAGAATGTGGAAGGCCGATGTTTAAAGGCATTTAGTTCCCATGTTAATAATAGTTTTTTATTAAGTTCCTAGCCGTTTTTATTTTTATGTAGCTCAAGAGTCGAACGTTTAATTCCTAGGTCATTAAAGTTTGTTTTTAATATTTCCTAAGGCTAAAATCCTCCTATAAGTAGGGGAAACTATCCAATATAGGGGATACGAATTTGATGAATGAGAATGATGAGATTTCCTCAACTTGAGTGAACTCCTTTGGAGAGTGGATACTCATTTCGGTTTCTTTATCCTTGGAGCGTAGATCACTCCTTGGTGGTGAGCCAAGAAGCCCTTTATCCTTGGCTGATGGAATCTTTTGGTCTTGGTGGTGAGTTTCTCCTATCCTGAAGTCCTTTATCATTGGCTGGTGGAAGCTTTAGGCCTTGGTGGTGAATTTCGTAGATCTCGATCCTCATCCTCGGTTGGTGGCGCTGCCTTTATACCTTGGAAGGAGATTGCTTTTATCTTTTCTTATTCCTTTTTGTGTGTTTATCATATACACTACTCCATACACTTAACCACAAAGATCCCCTTATAAAAATTTCCGTTGTTGAATCACTTACCCCATCACGCATCACCCCCGAAAAGCACCTTTAAAGATGAGTGATTCTGCAGTAGTTTAGATTAGTTTTCGATTCTATCCTAATTCCAAAATATGATTTAAAAAAAAAAATTGCAGCTTTTTGTGTTGATTCTTTTAGGAACTTTCCTTCAAAAAAGTTGTTTGTTGTGCGGTATATGTTCTAAATTTCTTTTGGAATATTTGGACATGATTAGCTACATCTTTTTTTTGGTCTGAAATACGATTACTATTATATTCACTTAGCGAAGTTCTAAGGAAATACATCAAGAGCATCAATACATAATAAGTCTAATAGAGCAGGTGGGGGATTAAATAACCAATTAGGTGGAAGATAATTTAACGGCATGCTTTGGCTATTCAATCCGCTGACCGGTTAATAGCTCTGTTGCAATGGGCCAAGGAGATATTCTGGAACATCTTCATCTTGTCTTGGGCTCGGTCCAGGAAGGGCTACTTCACTTGCCAGTCAGACTATACTTCCAAAGGGAGTTCCGCTCGATTAGAGAGTAGATCTAGGGTTTCAAGGAAAGCAATAATTTCCGCCTGCACAGCCAAAGAAGCGTTCACAATTTTGGCGAAACCATCCACTAAACAACCTCTAGAATCCCTGCAGATGCACGCAATTGCTGCCCTGCTTTCGCTCGGTTGGAGATCTTCTTCAGTCATTGCTTCCGCTTCGCTGTGTTGGGCGAAGGAGGCATCAATATCAATTTTGAGCATGTCTGGAGGAGGGGCTTGCCATCTGGCAGGTGCTATTTCCTTCTTCTGTTTATTTTCTTGCAGAGGGTTTATGATTCTAAGGTTGTCAAACAGAGCATTTGCTTGGATTAATGTGTGCTTCGGGTTAAGGGGGCAGTGGCCGAAAATATACTAAATTCCGGTCCTGCCAAATAGTCCAAAGAAGAACAGCAACTTGGCCGAACATCTTGGTATGTGTCGAGTTGGTTTTAAATTGAATAGCCAGTCATCAAATTGTGTTAACCCAAATATGGATATTTTAATTTGCGGAGGTGCGGCTCTCCATATTTGAGCTATCCATGGGCAGAGTAGTAGGATGTGTTCAATGGTTTCAGCTTCCATATGGCAATTGGAAAATAAAATATCAGGTATTATCTTCCTTCTGTGGAGATTCTCCCTTGTAGGTAGCGCATTGTGACATGCTTGCCATAAAAAGTGTCTAATTTTAAGTAGGGTTTGAGAGTGCCAAATGTATTTCTAGAGAGTTGGATTTGTATGCTGTGATGAGGTTGTTGTTGTGGGTATATGCGCTGGTTGGTTTCTCTCGTACTGTAAAATAGCCACTTTTCGCTGAATAAATTCTAGATTTAGTATTTGTTCATACCATCTTGTCTGCTGAACTGGGCAAACCAATAGGGGTAGCAAGTATTTCCCTCACAACTTGTTCATCAAACATCAACTCCACTTTGTCTGCATTCCACTGTCCAGTCCCTTGATCTATGAGTTCTGCCACTTGAACTTAGTTCATTTCTAGTTGCTGGTCCGCCTATAGGGCCACTTTTTAACCATTTATCCCCTCTTATTGAGATGTCTTTTCCATTGCCCACTGAGTACATAATATGATGAATGATAGATTCTCTTCCCCGAGTTATACTTTGCCAACCCCATGAAGGACGAGATCCTCTTCCAGCTTTCCAGAATTCACCTTGCAGGTAGTACAAACCCTTCATAACTTTACTCACCAGAGGTTGAGGATTTTGTGAGATACGCCACACTTGTTTCCCCAACATAGCAGTATTGAAAGCAATTAGGTCTCATCCTTTCTAAGTTTTAAATATTCCTACTTCTTCTAGTGTATACCAGCATGCCTGCTATTCGTTTTCCATTAGAAATTAGCGATCCTCATCTCAATAGCTTTGCAAATAGATACTAGGATCTTGAAGATGGATATAGCATATTGAGGGATAGCCTGAACCACTGATTTGGTTAAAGTCTCTTTTCTCACTTTTGATAACAAACTTTCCTTCCAGCTTTCTAACTTCCTGCTAACTCTCGCTAGGATCCAAGCAAACATATCTTTCTTCGAGGTACCCCAATATGAGGGAATGCCTAAGTATTTCCTTGTTTTCTCAATCTCTAGGACTCTCAATTCAGTAGCCATGTTCCTTCTCAAAGTAGCAGGGCAGAATTTGCTGAAATATATGCCTGATTTATTAAGATTAATGGCCTAACCAGAAGCAAAGCAATATTCGTGTAGGATAGCCGCCAAATTTAGACATTCTAAGATTGTGCCATTGAGGAAGAAATAGAATCATCGGCAAATAACAAATGTGAAATAGTAGGGCAGCTATTGTTCATCTTAATTCCTCTAAGTGTGCCGTCATCTTTTGCTTTTTTCATCATAGAAGGTAGAACATTCTCAACAATTATAAAGAGGTATGGGGATAGTGGGTCAGCTTGGCAAATCCCTCTTGTTGGCTTGAAAGAAGGCAGCAACGCCCCATTAAAATTTACACTTAACGTAACTGTTGAAACACATTGCATCACCCATTGTACCCACTGTTCACAATATCCCATTTTAGTTAAGCATGCTCTGACGAAATCCCATTCAGTCTGATCATACGCCTTCTGCATATCTAGTTTTAGGACTACTTGAAATTGCTTTTTCCTCTCCCGAGTTCCTAATCTATGGAGAACCTCCTATACAATTAGTATATTGTCTTGTCTTTGCCTCCCCCCACGAATGCACTATGCTCTTCTGTAATGAGGTGTGGTGACGGAGGTTTCAATTTGTTGGACAACACTTTTGAGATGATTTTATAAATAAAATTGCAAAGGCTGATGAGGGGCAATTCTTCCAGCTTTTCTGGGTTTGAAATTTTCGGAATGAGGGTTATAAGTGTTCTATTTAGGTCAGGATTAAGGTAACTAGTAGTGAAGAAGTGCTGTATTTCTGTCAGTATGTCTTGGCAAATGTTTGGCCAATGCTTTCTGAAAAAAAGGCCATGCATGCCATCAGGTCCAGGAGCTTTATGGGCTCCTAATTGTTGCATAGCCTTTGTAATCTCCTCCATACTAACAGATTCCACCAAACATTGATTCATTCTCTCATCCACTGAAGCTGAGATTTGTTGTAGAAAGGGGCTAAAAATCTCGAGGTCCTACTCATATAACATCAGAAAATAAGTGCCTGTCATCTCTTTTAACTGCTGTTCCTCGCGCACCGAAACATCTTATGTATTTTTTAGCAATGAAATCCGGTTTTTGGTTCTCCACTGAATTGTTGTGGTATGGAAAAATTTGGTATTTTTATCCTCCCATTTTCACCAATGAATTCTTGACCTCATTCCCCAGTACATTTCTTCTTGTCTCCACAGCTGGTCAATTTCTTTTATTAATTATTTTGCTGCCTTGCTTTCTTGAGATGCTCCTGTACTGTTCATTATGTGTTGCAATTCACTATTTAGCCAGATAATCCTCTTTTTGGCATTGCAATTCACACAAGCTGCAGTTTTTCCACCACATTAAGCTATTGGAATGCAGATTCTGCCCAACTATCCCTGACAAGATGCACGCATTCCTCCTCCTCTAACCAGAAGGCTTCATATTTGAAGGCCCTCCCCTTCCTTTTCTTCGGTGTGTTTGTCAAAAGAATGAATCGGGTGTGATCAGAACCAATGGCTGGTAAGGCTACACTTTCTGCCGTGGGATAGGTAATGCGCCATTCTGAATTACATAACGCTCTATCTAAATGCTTCTTAACAAGATTTTCACCTTCTCTGTTATTTGTCCAGGTAAAGGCACACCCCTTACATTCCAAATCCAGCAAAGAGCGTTGATGCGGAAAGTATTTGAACGTCGTAAGCCAGTAAGTTTCTGCTCTTTTCTTGCCTACTTTCTCCCAGCGATATAGGATTTTATTAAAATCATCCATGCACAACCAAGGTAAATGATAACATAAACTTTCCCTATGAATATTCTCCCATAACCTAATTCTCTCCTGCTATTCATTTGGAGCATGTGTAAATGTGATGTGCATGCGCTGGTTGTCTGGTTGTTGTTGGCATTGAGTGAATATAACTTTTTCCGTGAAAGAGTCAATGGAAAGAAGTACCTAATCATCCCAAAATGGTGCTAGACCCCCTGCTATACCTTCTGGATTCACTAAGAAACAGTGCTGGAAATTAAGTCTCCTCCATAATCTTAACACCTTTTGCTCCTGATTTTTTGTCTCAATAATAATATAATATTGGGCCTTTCCTAAGTCATTAGGACTCTCAAGGCTTGAATTGTCAAGGGAGGGCCCAGCCCTTGACAATTCCAACTTAAAATCTTCATGGATGGTTCGGCTGCTTACTAGGGCTAGCCACCAAAGCCCACTGTTTAGACTTGTTTGCCACACGGATATAGGAGTTTCCACTAGCTGAGTGAGGTCAACCGTAGCTGCTTTAGATGTTTGAGCGCCATAAGGACATAATGGTTTTCCTTCTTTTGAGGATGAAAGTTTGGCACTCTTTATTTTATCTCTGTTCAATCCTCACCATGCAAATTGATCAGCCATTTCTGCTTCAAGTTCCTTCATCTGTTCCTCATATATCACCATGACAGAGATTCCTCATTAATGCAACTACTTCCTCATTTCCGAGGGCCCTTCTCCTCCAAGGTTATTAGTGTTTGAGAAGGAAAGGTATGGTTGCATTCCTTGGAGCGTGAGTTTTCAACACTATCCAGCTCACCCAGTTGTTGAGTTTTCTGCATATGCTGATCATGTACTGTTGTTCCGTTTCAAGGACTGGTAAGATGGGGGGTTTTGGGCACACTCTCCTCGCCTTCTTGCTGGACTAAGCTCCTGTGCTTCCGCTCTAAGCCAATGTCCAAATTGACCTGGTAAATTTGCTGTTAGCCCCTGACTCCTCATATGCTATTTCTTTACAACAAGTAGCACAGTGCCCAATTTTCCCACATGAATAACAATAGTGCGGAAGCTGTTCATACTTAAACTCTACCGCCAAACTTTTGTTATCGAGATTCACCAAAACTCCAGTTTTGAGATGGTTTTCCAAATTCAGCTTAACTCTGGCCCTACCAACCTTATAATTACTGTTTTTTTTTCTTCTAATTTCGCCTCCACCACATCTCCAATTTTTTTTATGCAATTTCCTGAACAACTACATATGTAACTATCCCAAAAGGAAGACAATGACCCAGAATCTAATATCCGTTGTTTTTCAGCTTCCGATGGAAACGAAAAGGAATAATATCCAGGCTCAATCACAACACAGGTAAAATTTTCATTCCGCCAAACTTTTTTCATCGTACTGATAAATGCATTAAAGTTCACATTAGGCTTATTAAAGAACATCCCATACATCATTTTTCGGATGCTAGCACATTTTGTTCAGGAATTTCACCTGGAAAATCCACCACATCTTCCTCAAACCAAAGATTGCCCAAACCCTTGCAGAGGGCCGCCAAGCTCCACTCTTCGACATACTAAATTTCCGTCGTCTTGTCTACACAAATAGTATCAAGAACTATGAAAATAAGCTGGTCTAATTTTTGGAACCAGCCGATGTGGGGCGCGAGGCTAAGATCAGAATGGAACCTTAACATATAACTTTGATATGCACGTATGTTTTCCTATTTTTGTCATGACTCTTAACAAAAAAAATACTCCTCATTGCATGTTTTGTAAATTTGATTTTTCTTAAGATTTTTCTTAACAAAAAATACTCCTCATTAGATAGCTGAAATTATGCTCATTCTATGATGCTCAGATGAGAACGGAACCTTAATATATATGCACCTTACCATATTTGTTTGAGTCATCTAGGGACCAAATAATGCTATTATTCCTTCTAGACTATTTAGGTCATATCATTTAACCATAATTTCGCATATTAGACTTATGTCACAAAACTGTTCATCACACCTAGGATTCCCAAGTTCATCATTAGGAACCTTGAATCAACTTCTAATGCCATTAAATTGTGTGAAATTTTTGCATGCCAACATAGGGTTAGATGATTATGCAAGTTGTTTCTTGCATCTGATTCTAAGTCCCACGTGATTTATCCATGCTGTTTGTACATTACTTGATTGACTTTGACATTCTGTAATACATGCTTGTGTTATGTTTTTCTTAGTTACTAACAAGCACACCTTTAGAAATCTTGATTTTAGAGCATTTAGTTGACCTATTTAGGCTCGAACCTTTCTAGGAAGTTCTAAAGGATTCTTAGAGGTTTCCAATGTCCCTAATTTCGTGTTGATCAATTATTGTTAGGGCCACTTTCTATTTTGTTCAAAACTAGACTAGAATTTGGACAAGAGATCAAATTCCGACTCTTGTTCTAACCCCTATCTAGATAGACTTTTGATATTTTTGTTCCATTTTTTCTGCAAGGATTCTACGCTTGACCTCTTAAGGAAACTTGTTTCCATTATGTTAGCTATATTGTGTGTAAATTTCAATATTTTTTAGACTTGTTTTGATAGGATAAGTCCTTACAATATTGGTTGAGTATTCTGCTATTTTTAACAATTTTCTGACATGTTGCTTATTATCTGATTTTTATAATAAAATCATGTTTAGCTTGTTTAGGAAGACTGTCTCAACAAAAGTTATTCGTTACCATGTCATCCATGTTAGGAAATTTGGTCATTGCCAAAGTATCATTAGGTGTTACCTCATCCAAGTGACAAAGAACTATAATCCTATTATAATGTTTCATCAAAAGAACGAATTTTTTTCCACTTCATCATTCTTTGTCTAGTTCCAATGGCATGTCAAACGATTAGGGAATTATGAGGTGCGCTTTGTTGGTGGTGGTGGGAATAATTGGTTTAACTTCCTTTTACTCTTAAAGGATTCTTTGCGACTAGTAAATGATCCCTCCAATCCTTCAGTTGGAGTTATATCATTATGACTATCGCAAGAAAGTCTTAGTGATGCGTGATGGGCTGAGTGATTCAAGAACAGAGATTTTTTTTTTTTCAGAGGGGATTTTAGTGGTTAAGTATATGGAGTAGTGTATACGGGGAAGAAATGGAAAGGAATAAGAATAGATAAAAACAATCTCCTTCCAAGGTATAAAGGCAGCGCCACCAACCAAGGATGAGGACCGAGATCTACGAAGTTCACCACCAAGGCCTAAAGCTTCCACAAGCCAAGGATAAAGGACTTCGGGATAGGAGAAGCTCACCACCAAGGCCTAAAGAATCCACCAGCCAAGGATAAAGGGCTTCTTGGTTCACCACCAAGGAGTGATCTACACTCCAAGGATAAAGAAACCGAAAGGAGTTATCCGCTCTCCGAAGGAGTTCACTCAAGTTGACGAAATCTCACAATTCTCATTCATAAAATTCGTATCTCTTACATTGGATAGTTTTCCCCTCTTTATAGGAGGGTTTTAGCGTTAATACATATTAAAAACTGACCTTAATAGCCTAGAAACCAAAACCGTAATAGCCTAGAAACTGAAACCTTAATACAAATTAAAAACATAACTTAATAGCCTAGAAACCGAAACCTTCGACTCTTGCACTGCATAACAAGAAAGACACATAATAACTGACACATAATAACATAATAAAAGCCTTTATTAACACAGGAATTAAATGCCTTTAATCTTCGGCCTTCCGCATTCTTGAACCTTCAACTTCGAGCTCCTCCCTTGACCAGAAAATAATCCTTCTTAAAGTTCATCAACTGGTCATTCAAGACATTTAGAATGGCCACCCATTGATAGTTATCGATATACCACAAAGTACCGATAAGTAATTGACATTATTCATTGAAAATGATCCATCGAAGCACATAATGCCCAATTTCTCTCTTGGCTTGGATAAACATCGATGGTTCCGAGTTGGTGGATGGAGCTACGTTGGATGGTCCCGCATCACTTAGTGGATAACCAAATTGACCACGTCAAGGCCCTAAATTGTAGAAATCATAGCAGTACGACAATGTGTTGCTAGAGTCGATAAGACTGAGTTGGAAGGTGAGATAAACACCAACCACATCTCTATCGACTACATTCATTGTAAAGTGGACCCAGAGGATAATGTGGCCCTACTTGAAATTCCCAAGCCTCATGGTCACCAACAAGCATATTGGGTTCAACTAATTAGGGAAAGGGACAATACCTTAGCTAAAGTGGAATGCTTGGCTCATGATAATAAGCGTCTCCACATGAACCCTTCTAGTTCTTCTAGCTCATGAGTTCCTAGAGACTTTGTATAGGATTTTCCATGTGATACATTGTTGTTTCATGTAATCATATTTTCCTTGTAATTTCCAATTTCAATTTCATTTCTGTGTACTTGTTCAAACCCATTTCGTATGTATTTGGAATTTTGCTGAATCAATGTAGCCATGTTTTTCTTGCCTTATAATGTTCTACGAAATTTCATTTAACTTTCAATTTAATTTTAGAAAAGGGGCATTTTGATTAAATGTTTGCTGTCACCCTCTCAATTGTATAATTTCTTTTGAAGAAATTTTGGAAAGAGTTTAATTTCATTTGAAGAACATATAAAATTGAAAGGTTTATATATTGTTGCCAAATTGCTGATCAATACCGATTCATCTCCTTCTTTCTTTTCAAGATGATTGAAAGGTTGAAAGGTGTTCTTGCATAAGGACTCATTCTCAAGCAGGAATGGAGATTTAAGATACCCATGTTCGATTGACAAATGTCAGAAATCAACTTACTCGAATCACTATTATGAAAGCTCTTATTGTCCTACTAGTTGCTGATGCTGTTCCATTCTCATGTACCTCATTTCCGTCATCAATAAATGGCTATGCTGACAGAAAGTGGAGGTTGTCCATACTAAAGAAAACGGAAGCGCTTTGGCTAAGTTTGAAAAACACCTCCTTTTTATTCAAACTTATGAAATGCAAGGATGGACAACCTATCTCCATATTGCAAGGTCAAGGTTCCTAAAATGGTGAAAAGACCTAGAGCTCACCTCAAATACTCTCTTAGGAAGATGACTCATTATTCAGATAATGTCTCGCTCTTGATTCAGATTTTCCAAGATAGCTTAATTGGTTATGCCTTACTGTGGTTCATCATATTGGACATGAACAAAATTCAAGAATGGGAAGATCTTGCGGATGCATTCATACAACAATACTGATCCAATTTGGAGGTAACCTTCACAAAGGAGGAACATCATGTATTGAGAAAATGAGAAATGATACTTTCATAGCACTTTCCCAAAGATGGGAAAATGGTGATGCTTTTCCTGAAGACTTTATTGCGGGAATATTTTGATAGGCTTTTTGCGTCGAACAATCAAACATTTTAACATATGATGGAAGACTTCTTGTGATACTCTAAAATTTCGGACTTCGAATGCTGTTTAAGCTAATGATTGTCAACGGAAGAAGAATTGAGATACGTGGATTTTCGATGGGCTTTGCGAGTGGGCTTGCTGTGTGAAGGCCTAAAGAGCCTAATTTTGGGATGAGCATCGACTAGAGAGAGGACGGTGGACTGTGAATAAAGACTATTGGCTAGACGTGAGCAGAAGCCCCGGAGAAAAGGACAAAGTCTAGGGACTTCTTGCAATAGGTTTTGGTTTCCCATGCAAGTTTCGGTTCTCCCCTTCCCACCATCCAAAACTTTAGCCCTCAAATTTCATGAAGGCCCTAAAATTCCCCTAGCCAATCTCTTCCTTCCCATGGCTACGGCCAGGGAAAAATCCCCAAGGAAAGCAATCATTTTCCCCTCAACTTCTTCCTTTATTTCCCCTTTTCTTTTGTTATCCTTTATTTATTTCACCTTCTCATTTGTTATTCTTCCTTCATCCCCTCACCTCTCTCATTTTCTTCTTCCTTTCCTTATTGTACTTTGAAGGACCAGCAGCTAGAGGAGTAGCCAACCTTGAAGAGAGCTCGAGAAAGTAGTTTTTAAGTCCTAAACTAAGTAAGGGATTAAGCTAGGTATTGAAATTCAACATCCTCTCGACATTTGACGGTGGATTAACAAGTAGATGTGCATAAGTAAATTAAGATCAAAAGTCTGATCGCAGCTGAAGTAAAAGCGCTTATACATGTGTTTCCAAGGCATTTTTGTGTATTTTAACAAAAACGCTTAAAAGAGCTAAAATGGGCTAATCATATTAACCTTGTACCATGCTTTAAATTTGGTTAAAAGTTTCTTTGGATTCCGTCTACAAAGGTCACAATAGTAGTTCTGCCATTCTTCAAATGTAGAACGTCTGATCTAATGTGGGAGCATCCAACGTAGCTCCACTGATCAACTCAAAACCATCAATGCTTATACAAGCCAATAAAGAACTTGGACATTATGTGCTTCAATTGATCATTTTGAATGAATAATTTTAATTACTTATCGTTACTTTGTGATATATCGATATGTGGCTTCCTGGAATTTCATAAAAGTGAGATGTATTGCTATTGTATTTTGTAGCCTCCTAGTCTATGAGTTGCAGTGAGATGTACTGCTATTGTATTTAGTACTTCAATTTAATAGGGATTTAAATAATTTTAAAAGGGTTGATCTAAGGCTAATTAAGCTTGGGTCATAGGTCCAAGAGGGATGGGTCTATCATGGGCCAAGCTGGCTGGCCCAATAGAAGCCCACGGATGGGACTGTCATTGGCCCAAGGGAGGCGCAAGAAGGAGAGTGGCCGGCCCATTGCATGGGCCTTGCCAAGTGGCAAGTGAGAAAGAGAGAGAGAGAGAGAGAGAGAGAGAGAGAGAGAGAGAGAGTGAGTTGCAAGAGAAAGGGAGGCCAAGAGGGGTAAGGAGTCGCCTGTCGCCGCCCGCACACCGTCCGTCCGTCCGTCGCCGGTGTGCCATTCGTGTGTCGCTGTCCGCTTGGGTTTTTGAGGCAAGTTAGGATCCTCTAACTACTCTTGCATGTGTGGGTTGCATGTATGTTCGGAGTAATGTCAAATTTTGGGTGATTAGGAGGGGGGAATCGAAGCTTGCATGCATGTTTTGAGTTTGATTTTGACGTTTGTTTTTTCATGAAAATTGTAGCCAACGTCTTAAACTACAACAGACTAGATCTGGAACTGTTTTGCTGACCTTTTCGCAGATTTGTGGTTGCATGTGTATTTTTATCAAGAATCTCTCTTCCTCTTCTTCATGAAAGTTGCAGAGAACATCTTAAAGACTAACATACCCAAATTTGAAGTACAATGAATCGACTTACACTTGAAGATGGTAAATCTAGAGACACGGTACTGGACATCCGAGACTTCATGGACCCATATGGCGACTGTTCTTTGGAAATTTGAGTTAGATCCCTTAATGAAAGTTGTAGGGACCTCTGGATGTGAAACATATCCAAATTTCAGAGGAAATGAAGAAGTATAAGTGGGTAAAAACTTGGTATTTCGGAGATGACTACGCTGGACGTTTCGGTGCTAGAACCAGAAGCTTCGGATGACTATTGGAAATGATCTAAAACGTATTGGGCCGAGATTCTGCATGAAAAATCTACTTTAGTGTCTTAAATATAACCTGGTAAAATTTAATAATTTTTGGAGGTCGTTTGCGTATTTAATCGAATTATTTTAAAAACTGCACATTCTGTTTTAATCTTATTGTCTTGTCTATCACATACCTTGATTTCATGAATTTTGAAAATCATATGGATAATTTATCTTAAATATTTTCGAAAATGGTACAAGTTGGAATTTAAATAAATTTCAAAAAGGCATGAAAACTTTATTTTTTTGAATGATTTTGTCTTGCTGCATGTCTGATGATGCATGTATAGATCAAATGATGAAAGTGATTTTTTTTGCCATTACATCATGTGCCATGCTGAGTTGAGACCTAAATTGGTAAACATGATTAATGATAAATGAGGAAACTGTTTGTGGCGGATTATAATGCCCTGAGAGTATCAAGTTGCCCGGGATGGGGGGTGTTGGATGCCCGGATTGTATAGAGATACATGGCCAGATGCGAGATGCACGGAATGTGGGGGTGCCGGATGCCCGATGGCCTTAAATGGCTGAGTGCCGGAGTTAAACTATGGGATGAAATTGATTATCTCGAGAAATAGTGATGTGATGATCGAATTGAAAGTTAAAAGTGGAATTTGAATCATGCATATATGTTATGATATGATGATGATCAATTATGACATAATGATTTGCATACACGATTTGTTGATGATCACCTACGGCATTATGATATCCATATATGATATGATGATGATCACCTATGACATGATGATTTGCATACATGATTTGTTCATGATCACCTATGGCATGATGATATGCATATATGATATCATGATGATCACCTATGACATGATGATTTGCATATATGATATGAGGATGATCACCTGTGGCATGCTGACTTGTATGTGTTATGATTGTGATTAAGGCTTCAAGGTAAGTATGTTTAGATGCATGAGTGACATCTGTGATGTCGTTATTGTATTGTATGATGGATTGAGTGTTGATTGGATTCCTTTACCTACTGAGTGGTTGTACTCACCCCTTCGTGGACTAACATTTCAGATTAGAAAGATGCCGCTTCCTACCATCACACGAGGTACCTTCTATGGTTTCCCATCGGATGTCAAAGTAGAATGTACAGAGATCAACTACGTCATCGTCCCTGGATTGACTTTTGAGTGAGTGCGAATGCTGCTTATGTACGATGTGGGCCTGGCTGGGGCTCAATCATCTAGGAGGCTCTGTCAGTTCATGTTCGCCGAGATGGAGTGTTTAGGGGGATTTTACCTTCACCACCACTCGACGAACCAGGATCGGTGCGATGGTTGCGTGAGAGGTACAAAGTTGGAGTTTCTCTTTGAAAATAGCCGTAGCTGTTAGATGGAGGACGTCATGTGATTACTTTAGGGGTTTTAGTATCTTTTTAGGATGTGGCCAAGTGTAGCTGAAAATCTTGGCTTTCATTTGTTGTATCGATCTGCGAAAATCCATCACGAAAATATGTAAATAGAAATTGCGTGGCTTTATCTTTTATTATGGTATTTAGTGGTGTGCAATTGTATCATGGTTGTTAGGAGGGAGATACGGTGATATTATATTTTACTTACGCTAATGAGTAGCGCTGGGACGTTTTAAAAAAAAATAAATGTTTCTATGATTTACGATGCTTCTGATAAGAGAAGTGGCTAGTGTCCCATTAGATGCAATGTCAGGTGCTTGTGGCGACCCCAGGTGGTTCGGGGTGTCACACGATAACTATCAATGGGAGGTCATTTTAGATGTCTTGCATGACCAATTGATCAAATTTCAGGAGGATTATTTTC
This sequence comes from Eucalyptus camaldulensis, assembly GCA_019915185.1. Classification (NCBI taxonomy): domain Eukaryota; kingdom Viridiplantae; phylum Streptophyta; class Magnoliopsida; order Myrtales; family Myrtaceae; genus Eucalyptus; species Eucalyptus camaldulensis. The sequence goes on from JAHSVA010000005.1 coordinate 22,970,304, forward strand.
TAGTTAAGGGAGGAGCTCGAATTTTGGGAAGGCTAAAGGTTCGCAAATTCAGTTCAAGAATATGAAAAGCCAAAGGTTCAAGAACACGGAAAGCTAACAGTTCGAGAATGCGAAAGGCCGAGGATTAAAGGCATTTAGTTTCCGTGTTAATAAAGGTTTTTTTACTAAGTTCGTAGGTGTTTTTATTTTATGTAGCTAAAAGGTCAATCGTTTAAGTTCCTAGGTCATTAAAGTTTGTTTTTAATATTTCCTAAGCTTGAAATCCTCCTATGTAAAAAACGGAAACCATCCAATGTCGGAGGGATATGAATTTTATGAATGAAAATGGTGAGATTTTCTCTATTTGAGTGAATTCCTTTAGAGAGTGGATAACTCCTTTCGATTTCTTTATCCTTGGCTGGTGGAATCTTTCAGCCTTGGTGGTGAGCTTCTCCTATCCCGAAGTCCTTTATCATTTGCTAGTGGAAGCATTAGGCCTTGGTGGTGAACTTTTGGTTATCTCGATCTGCATCCTTGGTTGGTGGCGCTGCCTTTACACCTTGGAAGGAGATTGTTTTATCTTTTCTTATTCATTTTCATTTCTTCCTCATATACACTACTCCATACACATAACCACGAAAATCCCATTATAAAAAAAAAAAAAAATCAATTCCGGAATCACCTACCCCATAACACATCATGATCTCTTCATAGGGTCTAATGTTCTTTAGATCTAGCCCCACAAGTGTTGGGCCTCTAGTTCAGACACACCAACAATTCTCACGATGAACAAAAGAGAGAAATTGAGATATCACACAACTACATTTGTATGAGCAAATGCTCTCGTGTGTGAATAATTTTGTTGACTAGTATTAGCACTCTCAATTATCGATTGCCGATTGGTGACATGCTCTCTATATTACCTCTTGTAGCCAGTACAGATCACATTTACATCGGCACATCGACTCAAAATCGTTTTAGAATTCATTCAGCCATAACACCGAATGTAAGTTCTAATACCATTACAAACACTCATTTGAGCATTAACTCTGTAATTGTTACAGAGCATTATTCCAAACATTTATATCTTACTGTTACAAATAATTAGAGCATTAATTGGTCACTTAAATCTGAAATCATTTTAGCTTATTAAACATGTAGCCGTTAAATATTGAAATCGTTTCCGAATTTAATGTCACCGTTAAATCTGAAATCGTTTTAGATCTTAATTTAGCCATTAATTTGGCTATTGATTGTGAGCTCACTTGAGATCATTAATTCAGCTATTAATTCTTAACTCAGTTGAGATTATTAATTCAGTCATTGTTTCTGTTCACGGTTCAGATCTTAGATTTGACTGTTGAATCGAAAAATCACTTTAGACTTTGTAAACTCCGAAACCCCTTCATTGGAACTTTTATTTCTTACTTGAGTCAATCCGATTAGCTCAATTGCAACCACATTTGCAATATTCTCTCTGTTATTCAAACGTCATACTAATTGGTTATGGTGTGTCGCATATTTAGGTTCATCATTGAGTGGCAACAAGACTTGTGCTAACACATTAGTACAACCAAGAGAATAGATTGTCCAAATCGATCTCCTATTCCTACAAACCATGACGACATCTTGCAATATATCATGGCTACCTAGACAATGTGAAATGTTTTCAAAACATAGTGAACACATTAGCTTTGGTGATCGTGTAATTGGATGCTTCTATTTCACCATGTGTGATCTAACAAAGGTGATGAAATTATTCGTCAAACCGCCAATTTGATCATGTATTCTTTGAGATGTGAACCATTCATAGCCTGGGTTGAGAATTTCAATATCATACCACGATTAGATCGCATAGGACATCAATCGTGTATATATATCAAAAGAAGATAGATTTAATATTTCGCACGCATGTGCCTTTATATCTGAACAAACTATGACTATCAAGTATACAGATGGTTTGGCAAAGCGTCAAAATGCCCACTTGTAAACCACAGCCATCCAACGTATAAGTCAACATTTCGCCTCAAGTCTAAGGATCTTGCACCTAACTAAAACATGAACGATTAGACATTCACCCTGGAAGAAGCTTCCATGTCGCCAATCGTTCTATGTAAGTCACGTTCAGTGAACTTGTCCAAGACAAGCATCTATGTTCTAATGGTAAAGCTTGAGAAGACCTAATGATTCATCAACCGAGAACTATTTAAAGATTCAGCATAACTTTACATCTATTACATATATGCTTAACACCTTAAGAATAGGTTCGATCGTAGCTAGTCATATGGACTTCATTCATACAACTTCGACGATGAATGAAAACGAGTCTTATTTGCCATTTAATAATCCCTAGCATGTAACTATTACATGGTTACTTTAAGGCATACAGCTAACCTATAGAACCTGAGGTTGCAAATATGCAATGATGTGTGGGAAGTCTTGCATGTAAGTTTCTCGAAGGTTTTTTGTTGCTAAGCTTGCATGAGATGTGTTCGTAGGAGCTGATTTTGGATTCTTTTCAAGATTTATTTTATCGGACTCGCAATATTTGTTGTTTTCATGGGTTGGAATGCACAATGAATTTGAGGGTCCCTTCTTCTTGAAAAATGTGCTAAACATCTTCATTTACTATATATGTTTTCCTCAAGATTTTATGGATTTAAAATAATCAGTTTTTGCTTTCTGAAAAATGCATATTTTGTGATTTTGATGATTTTGGCATTCTGAAATCTTGCGCTTTATGGCTTGAAGTGTGAATGCCAATTCAGTTTAGTGTATACTATTGCATTGCGATCTTGGCATATATTGATCATGCCGTGTGGTAATATTAAAAGTGCACTCTAATGGAAGATCGTGATATGGTGAACTAGCATCATGATGATGCTCCCGGGGAAGTGGGGATGCCACAAGCTATGTGGTTTGGGATGCCTTCGAGGAAGATGCCTGGGGCTAGTGTCCCCTAGAAGTCTAACCAGTGACTCGAACAGATTTAGCTAGCATGCCAAGTTCAATCCATTTCGAGAAAAAGAGTGAGATAGAGCGACCCATAAACTTGTTGAAAGAATTTGCAGATGTGTTTCCGGAGGATTTGCCACTTGGATTTGATCACCGGTGCTTCGCTACCAAAAAAGCCAGCTTATCGATGCAATCCGGAGGATACAAAGGAGTTGCAAAGACAAGCCGATGAACTTATCCTCAAAGGATACGTTCGAGAAAGCATGAGTCCTTGTTCTATTCCGGCTCTACTTGTGCCAAAGAAGGATGGTACATATCGCATGTGTGTTGATAGTCGAGCCATTAAAAACGTCACCATTAAGTATAGGTACCCTGTACCTAGACTTGATGATATGCTTGACGAGTGATATGGTTCTTCTGGGTTTTCACAGATAGATTTGCGGAGTGGTTATCATCAAATTAGAATCCGAAAAGGAGATGAATGGAAGACGGCTTTCAAAACCAAGGGACGCCTTTATGAGTGGTTGGTTATGCCATTCGGATTATGTAATGCTCCGAGTACCTTCATGAGACTTATGAACGAGGTTCTTCGTTCTTTTATTGGTCGGTTTGTCATCGTTTATTTCGACGATATTCTTGTTTATAGCAGGAACAAGGAGGAGCATATCTCTCTTTTAAAAGACGTCTTTAATATCTTGAGAGAACGAAAAATCTATGCTAAAATGGAGAAATGTGAGTTCTTCTGTCCAAGCGTTGTGTTTCTTGGTTATCTGGTTTCCAAAGATGGAATCTCTGTTGATCAAACCAAGGTGGAAGCTATGAAGACTTGGCCGGTTCCGAAGTCCATTTCTGAATTAAGAAGTTTTCATGGACTTGTTTCTTTCTGTCGACGTTTTGTCAAAAATTTTAGTACCGTCATGGCTCCTATAACTAAATGTATGAAGAATGGTGCTTTTGAATGGACAAAGGCTGCACAAAACGCTTTTGACATAATCAAGCAGAAACTTTGTGAGTCCCCCATTCTTGCACTTCCTGATTTTGATAAAGTATTTGAAGTTGACTGTGATGCAAGTGGAGTTGGTATTGGTGCTGTTCTGGTGCAAGCACAAAAACCATTGGCATATTTTAGTGAGAAGCCAATTCTAAAAGGAATTGTTCGACTTATGACAAAGAGTTTTATGCCATTGTCCGAGCTCTTGATCATTAGAGTCACTATTTGAGGCCAAAGCAATTTGTCCTTCATTTTGATCAAGAGGCGCTTAAGTTTATTAGCGATCAACGCAAGCTTAATTCGAGGCATGCAAAATGGGTAGAATTTGTTCAATCCTTTTCTTTCGTCTCAAAATATAAACCGGGGCATACTAATGATGTAGCAGATGCTTTATGAAGAAGATATTCTATGCTTGTGGTTCTGGACTCTAGGATTCATGGATTGTGGTTCTGGACTTTATTCTGAAGATGCAGAGTTCTCATCCATCATCAACAATTGCAAACGGGGAGTTCAAGGTATATATTCTTTGCAAGGTGGGTTTCTTTTTAAAGGAAATCAATTATGTGTGCCGAAGAGTTCATTTGGCAAATTGCTAATTCGAGAAGCGCATGGTGGAGGATTGGCCAGTCATTTCGGTACTAACAAAACTCTTGAGGTTCTTCAAGATTAGTGGAGATGTGCATGCTTGCATCTCAAGGTGTGCAACTTGTCAAAGATCAAAAAGGCATTTCCATCAAGGTTTGTATACTCCACTTCCGGTGCCATTGTAGCCCTACTAGCATGGATTTCATTGTGGCTCTACCAAGAACTCAAAGAGGAAAAGATGCTTCCATGGTGGTCGTCGATCGGTTCTCTAATATGTCACAAGACCAATGATGCATCTCATATTGCTGAATTATATTTCATAGAGATTATCTGCATTCATGGAGTACCAAAGACCATTCTGGAGGACTCTATGGAGAATGCTTGGTACAAGACTCTTATTTAGCACAGCTTGTCATCCCCAAATGGATAGCCAAACGGAGGTAACAAATCGCACTGTAACGACTTTTGTTCGTGGTATGGTGAGTAAAACGTTGAAGGATTGGGATTTAAAGCTCGGGCATGCTGAATTTGCTTACAATCGATCGCCAAGTTATACTACTGGTCGATTGCCATTTGAAGTTGTGTATGGAATTAACCCTCTCACGCCCATTGATTTGATTCCAATTTCATCTAACTCTCAAGTGAGCTTTGATGGCAAGAAAAGAGCTGAATCAATGAAAAAGCTCCATGAGCAGATTCAATCCAACATTGAAAAGGCCAAGGAATTTTACAAGAAGAAAGCTAATCAACATCGCAAGTATACTCAATTTCAACCGGGGGATCTTGTATGGCTTCACCGAGGAATGAGAGATTTCCATTTCGTCGAAAGAACAAGCTCATGCCTAGAGCTGACGGTCCCTTTAAAATTATTCAACGAATTAGCGACAATGCTTATAAGATTCACCTTGGAGTTTCAGCAACTCCCAACGTGGGAGAACTTTCTCCTTACTTGGAGGATGAAAACGTTGTAGATTTGAGGAAAACTCTGAAACAACCTGGGGAGGATGATGCGGGTGCACCAACGTAGCTCCATCGAGCAACTCAGATCCATCGATGCTTATCCAAGCCAATAAAGAAGTTGGGCATTATGTTCTTCGATGGATCATTTTGTCGTATATCAATAGGTATCAATGGGAGGCCATTTTAGATGTCTTTTATGACCGATTGATGAAGTTTCAGGAGGATTATTTTCTGGTGAATGGAGGAGCTCGAATTCTGGGAAGGCTAAAAGGTTCGCGAATGCGGTTCAAGAATATTGAAAGCCAAAGGTTCAAGAACACAGAAGCTAACAGTTTGAGAAGGTGGAAGGCCGACGTTCAAAGAGAGTTTTTTTCCATCAAAAACAACATGAATTTCGTAACACTTTGCATAGCCTCGATAATCATATGCATGGTTTGGATTCGTCCCTTGGGAATTCAAGTGGACCTAATTATTCTAAGTTTGAAGATAAAGACAATTCAAAAGTTATTGAAAAGGAATGGATCCATCATGAGGAATTAAAAACCGATCACTGCTAAGCAAACCATTAGTATGAATTTGGATAATTCTTGGAACCCAAAAGAAACACAAGTTGAGACGCACTCTCCTAGAGCCAAAATAGTTGAACTTTTGAATGAATATCAAGGTGTGTTCATTTTGTCCTACGCTAATATTCCAAGCTTATATACTAAACATCCCACCTAAGAAGTAGGTACTAAGGAGAAACTATCCGATGTAGGGGAGATACGAATTATCCAAGAAAGTTAAAGAAGTGATGCGTCATGGGGTGAGTAATTCATGAATGGAGATTTTTTTTTAGGGGAGTAGTGTATACGGTAAAGAAAGAAAGAGGAATAAGAAAAGATAGAACTATCTGTTCCCAAGGTATAAAGGCCACGCCGCCAACCAAGGATGAGGATCGAGATCTACGAAGCTGATCACCAAGGCCTAAAGCTTCCACCAGGCAAGGATAAAGGACTTCGGGATAGGAGAAGCTCACCGTCAAGGCCTGAAGATTCCACCACCAAAGGAGTTCACTCAAGTTGAGGAAATCTCATCATTCTCATTCATAAAATTCGTATCTCCCCTACATTGGATAATTTCTCCTACTTATAGTAGCATTTTAGCCTTAGGAAATATTAAAAACAAACTTTAATGACCTAGGAATTAAACGTTCAACTCTTGAACTACATAAAAATAAAAATAGCTAGGCACTTAATAAAAAGCCATTATTAACACAGGTACTAAATGCTTTTAATCGGGCCTTCCACCTTCTCGAACCTTTGGCTTTCCATATTCTTGAACCGCATTCGTGAACCTTCCCAGAGTTCGAGCTCCTCCTTTCACAAGAAAATAATCCTCTTAAAACTTCATCAATTGGTCATACAAGACATCAAAAATGGCCTCCCATTGATACCTATCGATATACCACAAAGTATCGTTAAGTAATTAACATTCTTTATTCAAAATGATCCATCGAAGAACATAATGCCTAACTTCTTTATTGGCTTGGATAAGCATCGATGGTTCTGAGTTGGACGATGGAGTTACGTTGGATGCACCCACATCATCCTCCTGGGGTTGTTTGAGATTTTTCCTCAAATCTAGAAGGTATTCATCCTCTAAGTAAGGAGAAAGGTCTCCCACCTTGAATGTCGCTGAAACTCCAAACTCTCCCGGAAGGTCAATCTTGTAAGTATTGTCGCCACTTTGCTGAATAACTTGAATGTGACCATAACCTCTAGGCATGAGCTTGTTCTTTCGACGAAATGGAAATCTCTCCTACCTCAAGTGAAGCCATACAACATCTCCCGGTTGAAATTGAGTCTTCGTGCGATGTTGATTAGCTTTCTTCTTGTAAGATTCGTTGGCTTTTGAAAGGTTGATCGAATTTGCTCATGGAGCTTCTTCATTGATTCAGCTCTTTTCTTGCCATCAAAGCTCACTTGAGAGTTAGACGGAATTGGAATCAAATCAAATGGGTGTGAGAGGGTTAATTCCACACACAACTTCAGCATGCGCAAACTTTATTTCCATACCACTAAGAAGAGTGGTTAGCATACGATTTGTTACCTTCGTTTGGCCATACACAAGCTGTGCTAAGTAAGAGTCTTGGACCAAGCATTCTCCATAAAGTCCTCCATAAGTGCCAAGACTTTCATGATGGACTTCTCCGGGTTGGTACAACCAACAAGGCCGAAGACTTTTTGCTAAACTTGGCTATCTCTCGAAAGAGTGATCTCGACCCCCTATATCGATCATGTCTCAATCCTCCATCTCTAAGTGTCGGCTATAATAAAAAAGTGTTAGCTCCCACTCCTCAGCTAGGCCATCACACCCATCCCGGTGCGTCAGGCGGTGGCGGCAATAACGATCATCATCTTATGGAACGGGATTTACTTTAGCATCCTCTGACTCACTCCGTCACGGCAGGCATGTACCGATGAGAACTCCTAGATGACCGAGCCCCCAGCTAGGCCCACATTATACATCACCAGCAAACAAAACTGTATGAACGTCAAACCTAGGATGGTGACACAATCAAGCTCAATACAGTTCACCTCCACGTCAAATGAAAGGTCGTAAAAGGTACCCCGTGTGACCAGAGGGAGAGGCATATTTCTAATTTTTAAATGTTAGTCCCCAAAAGAGTGAGTACAAGCACTCAGTAGGTAAAAAGTTCCAATAAACTACTAAATGCATCAAATAGAACAATCAAGGCATCATAAACAAAGCACATATTTTTCATGCATATGTCATTGTGCCATAAGTGCATATACCATCATGCATTCATCATTAAGCATTCATGCATATCCATGCCTTATGTGCACATACCACCATGTACTCATGATATTATATCATGCATGATTCAATTTCAGCATTTTATCCTTCCATTGGGTCACCACAATTTTTTTCTTTCTAGGGACCAGTAGTTGCATTCCACATTTTATCGCTCACACCCAACTTGGCAGCGTGACGAACCTCCGGTATACACATCCGAGCATCTCGACATTGTTGAGGCATTCAGCACACACCTCTGGGCATCCCAACACTCTCGGGGCATCATTGGCTCACACCTCCAACAGCATCCTCATTTATCATAATTCATATTCACATTTGCCTCTCAATATTAACATGGCACATGATGTGATGGCAACAAGGTCAATTTCAGCTTTGGATATTATATGTAATGCCAAATAATATCACATGTGCAGCAACATTCAATCACTTAAAATTCGTACAATGCCAAATATAATTCATAGGGCTCATACAAAACAGAATGCTCCATGCATTACAACTTTTGAAATTCGCACAATCTAGCTTGCACAGTTTTAGAAAACATTTTAATTAAATACCAAAATGACACTAAAAAATTATCAAATTCCAACATTTGATAGTCAAGACATAAAGGCAGATATTTCATGCATTATAGTACTACTATTCTAACATTTCAACTTGCACATTTTTTGAAACATTTTTGGCCAAATAGGCAAATGAACTTCACAAATTGATAAATTTGAATAAGTTGTAGGGAAGACATGAAGAGAGATATTTCATGTGGAACACATTTCCAAAAGAACCTCATATATAGTCCACGCATTATAACTTACAAAGTCCAAACACATTAGATTGCACAGTTTTAGAATTATTCCCGATTAAATACCCAAAAGATCTTTTAGAATTAAATATGGACGGTTAAAACCCCTGTTCATAGTACCGAAACTTCTAGATCTAACCATCTCCGAAAGACCACGATTTCACCTACCCATTGAAGTGAAATTTCAACAAAAAGATTGCCTTATAGTCCATGCACTCGTCAAGGGTGGGTACCAAAATCTCTAGATCAAGTCTTTCCAAATAATAACTCAAAATTCGTAGACAACTCATGCGCTGCCATATGCACACACATGCACTTGATTTATTTCCCATTTTGATATACAAGAGAATCTCATTTTCCCGGGGACCAGTGTTTGCATCCCTCCGGGCTTTCGCATCCAACTTGGCATCGCGAGACCTCTGGCACACCTCCAGTCATCTCACACCCCTCCTGGCATCACGGGGCACATCGAGGGCTCGCAATGACAATGGTTGCCCCTTCCATTCGGATTTACGTACAATACTTACAACCGAGCATCTCGAAACTCCCAAGGACCTCTGGCGGTATCATCAAAGTGAGACATATATACACATATATGTCTCTTTGAGAATAACATTTGATGCCATAATGTCAAAAGTTTCAATGAGTTTATAAAGCCTCATCAATTTTTGATGTGATGTGATATGCTAAATGTCGCCGCATCCATTGTAGAAATAATGTCCCAAGGCACTCCTCTAATTGAAATTTTGTAGATGATATGGATAATGAAGAGCCTGCTCTCATGACAAGAACCTTCAGAAAGCTAAACAAAAAGGGAAGAAGATTCAATTGGAAGAGACAAAGTTCTAAAAAGTTTCAAATAAATCTGTTGAGGACGATGAATCCAATGAATATGTGATTTGTTTTCAATGGAAGACAAGGGGACATAATCAAAATTAGATTCAGACTCTGAGCCATATACAAACTCAGACTCAGACAGTGAAATCGAGGTATGTAATTTATAATTTCCTAGTGATGTCTCTAAATATATTGATGGTCTGTGTGTTAGTCTTAAAACCATTAACAGGATTTACGAGCTTAAAAGGGAACATTACGCATTGAAGCAACAGGAGTTTGTTTGAAAAGAAAATGTCAAAAATTTAGATAAAAGTGTTATTATTTTAAAGGAAAATGTAGACACTCTTTGAAAAAAGTTTTTTATAGGATATGAGAAATTGGAAAAGATTCTTTCGGTACAATGGGCTTACTTTAACAACTCGGGATTGGGAATGATTTCTAAAACCATTCCGTTAATTGATTTTCCAAAAGTAAAGGAAAGAATCAAACAAAAAGACCTACACATGGTTTTTATAGAAATCTTTTTCAAAAATTCTTGGTAAAATCTGTGTGGGTACCAAAAAAAGCCTGAGTTTCTTTTTTAACTGCATGACACTATCAAGAAAAAGGTCATATGGTACTTGGATAGTGGATGCTCAAGACATATGACAAGGTATTCAAGTTTTTTCATAAAGCTTATGAAAGTTAATGGTAGAAAAGTCTCTTTTGGAGGAAATAGCAAAATTCGAATTGTTGGATGTAGAATAGTAACGATGGAAGTCTCACAATTAACAATGTTTCCTTAGTGGAAGGACTCAACTACAACTTGGTGAGTATTATTCAGCTATGCGACACAGGTTTCAAAATCAATTTTCAAGAAGGAATATGTTTAGGAACTAGTAAAGACTGCTCTTAGAGTTTCACGGGGTGAAGACATGGGAACATTTATCTTTTGGACATTAAACCAAAAAAAGCTTAATTTGTAATTTCAATTCAAGAGGAAGCTAATCTCTGGCATAAAAAACTTGGCCATATCCACAAGAAGCAAATAGCCAAGATCTGTACAGATAACTGCTACGTGGACAACCCAATCTGACGTAAAAGCAATTTGATCTAAGCACACCATCCGTGTTGGGAAAACATGTTAGAAGTTCTTTCAAACCAATAAATGAAGTTTTCATTAATCGTGTGCTGCAGCTCCTACATATGGATTTCTTTGGACTAACTAGGACTCGGAGCATTGGTGGAAAGAATTATGGCCTATTAATAGTGTACAAATTCATCATTTACTTGGCAAGTTTGGTAATAAATTACATTATGAGAAAGGGTATGTTATTTCGTGTATAAGGACAGACAATGGAGGTGGGTTTGAAAATCAAGATTTTGCCAAATTCTATGATGAATCTGGTTTTCAGCGTGTGTTCTCCTCTCCATACACTTTAGAACATAAAGGAATTGTGGAAATAAAAAATAGATCGTTGCAAGAAATGGCTAGATCGTATCTTCTTGTTTTTGTGCTGAAGTAGTTTTTACAACATGTTATATTATTTATAGAATCTTCTCAACGCGTATGAGTTGTTCAGGGGTAAGAAACCAATTGTTTCCTATTTCCATGTCCTTTGGTGGCAATTGTTGTATATTTAAAAAATGCAAATGATCAAACTAGTAAGTTTGAAGAATAATCGAACGAACGAATCTTCCTTGGATATTTAACCACTAGCAAAGCCTAAAGAGTATCAAACAAAAGGACTCAATCCACTCAAACGTCACCTGAAGAATCTAAACCTACCTCAAACTCTACAAAGCCTAAATTCCCAGAAGAAGCTCAGGCTTCAAATGGTCCACAACGAACGATCGTTGAAGAATCAAATGAACAAAAAGATCAACTGTCTGTTAGACCAACCAGTAACTAAAAGCGCAAGTTGACTCATCCCAAAAAACTCATTATTGACAACATTGAGGAGTATAGTGTTGTGGCTATTATTTCTGAAATAGAACCCAAGAGCATAAAAGAAGCTTTAACTGATGAAAGCTAGATAAAAGCTATGCAATAAGAAGTCAGGCAATTCAGTATTAACGATGTCTAGGAATTCAATGCTAAACAAAAAGGTAAATCTATTATTGGAGCTAAATGGGTTTTCACGAACAATATGGTCGATAAAGGAAAATTTATAAGGAACAAAGCAAGACTCATGGCCAAAGGATATATGCAAGAAGAAGGCGTAGACTATGATGAGACTTAGGCACTAGTACAAAGGTTAGAAGCAATTAAATTATTACTTGCTTTTGCTTGTTATAAGAATTTCAAGTTATTCTAAATGCATGTCAAAAGTACATTCCTGAATGGATTTGTCCAAGAGGAAGTCTATGTGGAACAACCTTCCATTTTGAACACCCAAGGAAACCAAACTCTGTATTCAAACTGAAAAAGGTGCTACGACAGGTTAAGTAAGTTTTTAATCCAAAATGAATTTGTTTATTAAAGGGGCAAGTAAAAACTTTTTGATTCTTCACATCTATGTTGATGGTATTATTTTTGGATCACCTAATGAAAGTCTATGCAAGAAATTTTCTAAAGCTTTGCAGGATGAATTCGAGATGAGCATGATGGGTGAACTATCCTTCTTTCTCGGACTAAAGAACTTGTTAAAAAATTCGGATTGGAGAATTGTAAAAAGACTGATATGCCTATGTCAAGTTCTTCGAAGCTAGACAAAGATTAAGGAGGAACGAAAGTTGAACAAATGTAACAACATCAGTGCGAGTAATCTCACCAAGAATGCCACTGTTCATTCAAGAGCAAAGCATATAGAGATTCGACATCATTTTATTAGAGACCATGTTTAGAAGGATAAAGCACTTTGGGATAGGAGAAGCTCACCACTAAGGCCTAAAGATTCCACCAGCCAAGGATAAAAGGCTTCTTGGCTCACCACCAATGAGTTATCCACTCTCCAAAGCAGTTCACTCAAGTATAGGAAATCTCACCATTTACATTCATGATATTCGTATCTCCCCTACATTGGATAGCTCCGCCTACTTATAGGAGGATTTCAGCCTTCAGAAATATTAAAAACAAACTTTAAGAACCTAGGAGTTAAACATTCGACTCTTGAGCTACATAAAAATAAAAACAGCTAGGAACTTAATAAAAAGCCATTATTAACATGGGAACTAAATGCCTTGAATCGTCGGCTTTCCACATTCTCGAGCCGTTAGCTTTCCGTATTCTTGAACCTTTCGCTTTCCGTATTCTTGAACCGCATTCCTGAACCTTTAGCCTTCCTAGAATTCGAGCTCCTCCCTTGACCAGAAAATAATCCTCCTGAAAGTTCATCAATCAGTCATACGTGACATCTAAAATGACCTCCCATTGATACCTATCGATATACCACGAAGTACCGATAAGTAATTAACATTATTCACTCAAAAATGATCCATCGAAGAACATAATGCCCAACTTCTTTATTGGCTTGGATAAGCATCGATGGTTCTGAGTTGGTCGATGAAGCTACGTTGGTGCACGTGGATCATCCTCCCCTGGTTGTTTGAGATTTGTCCTCAAATCTACAAGGTTTTCATCCTCCAAGTAAGGAGAAAGGTCTACCACGTTGAATGTTGCTGAAACTCCAAACTTTTCCGGAAGGTGAATCTTGTAAGCATTGTCGTCAATTCGCTGAATAACTTTAAAGGGACTGTCAGCTCTAGGCATGAGCTTGTTCTTTCGACGAAATGGAAATCTCTCCTTCCTCAGTGAAGCCATACAAGATCGCCCGGTTGAAATTGAGTCTTCTTGCGATGTAAGATTCATTGGCCTTTTCAATGTTGGATTAAATATGCTCATAGAGCTTTTTCATTGATTCAGCTCTTTTCTTGCCATCAAAGCTCACTTGAGAGTTAGATGAAATTGGAATCAAATCAATGGGTGTGAGAGAGTTAATTCCATACACAACTTCAAATGGCGATCGACCAGTAGTATAACTTGGTGATCGATTGTAAGCAAATTCAGCATGCGCGAGCTTTAAATCCCAATCTTTCAACATTTTACTCACCATACCACGAAGAAGAGTGGTTAGAGTACGATTTGTTACCTCTGTTTGGCCATCCGTTTGGGGATGACAAGCTATGCTAAATAAGAGTCTTGTACCAAGCATTCTCCATAGAGTCCTCCATAAGTGGCTTAAGAACTTGGAATCACAATCCAACACAATGGTCTTTGGTACTCCATGAATGCAGATGATCTCTTTGAAATATAATTCAGCAATATGAGATGCATCATTAGTGTTGTGACATGGCACGAAATGAGCCATTTTAGAAAACGGATCGATGACCACCATGGTAGCATCTTTCCCTCTTTGAGTTCTTGGTAGAGCCACAATGAAATCCATGCTAACATCCTCCCAGGGCTGCATTGGTACCAGAAGTGGAGTATACAAACCTCGATGGAAATGCCTTTTTGATCTGTGACAAGTTGCACACCTTGAGATGATAGCATGCACATCTCCACTCATCTTTGGCCAATAGAAATGCTCTTGAAGAACCTCAGAGTTTTGTTAATACCAAAATGACTGGCCAATCCTCCACCATGCGCTTCTCGAATCAGCAATTCACAAAAAGAACTCTTCGGCACACATAATTGATTTCCTTTAAAAACAAACCAATCTTGCAAAGAATATATATACCTTGAACCTCCCCTCTTACAATATGTGAGAGGTCTTGCATTAGAGTTTTCTTCGAAAATGTACACTTGAGTGCCAGTTTCGAACATAAATGGAACACTTAGGTGCCACTCCAAGCATTGCCACAGGAATAATCTGAGATTCACTGCTCATCACCCGTTATTCAATGATTTCATTTTAGATCCTATGGTGTGCATTGTCATCATGTTCCTCAATCTCCAAATGAGGCTCCTTATCACTCCACCTATAACCATTTGCTCTGATACCAAGAAGGGCGCTGTGACACCCCGAACCCTTCGCAGGTCGTCACCAGCGCCAATGTTATACCTTATTACCTTTCAACTTTGAAGAAGTGTCCTAATTCGCAGACACATTTTTCTTTTTCTTTTTTTTTTTAAACAAAACGGTCCCAGCGCGACTCATTATGTGGAAGCAAATTAAAACAACACCGTCTCTCCCCCTACCAACCATGATACAAATACACTCCACTAATCACCATAATTTTATAAACAAGCCACAACACTTTATTTACATATATATCTTCAAGATGTGATTCCTTTTGGGTCAGTACATCAAAAAAAAAAGCTAGGACTCAGCTACGTCCAGCCTAAAATCTCAAAAAAAAAAAAAAAAAACCCTCGACCCTCAACATCATACGAGCATAAACCCCCCATCAAAAGTGTCGGCCATCTACATCAAAAAGATCCGGCTCCTACTCATCACGCGCGGGTCTCACACCCACCCGGTGCATCAGGCGGTGGCGGTGGCAACATCCCCCGCATCGCTCCATCCCGACGAACATGCACAGACATGAACTCCTTAATGACAAGGCGCTCAGCTAGGCCTACGTCGTACATCACTAGACAGCGTACTCAAATAAAAGTTAGTCCGGGAACAGAGGGACAGTCTATCTCAGCACACTCGACCTCTACATCGGATGGTAGACCGTAAAACACACCACGCGTGACGGCAGGAAGCGGTATACTGCTAATCTGAAACGTGGGTCCCCAAAGGGGTGAGTACAACCACTCAGCAGATAGGGAAATCCAATAACAACTCAATACATCATGCAAATTACACATGCATTGCAGACATTACTTACCTTGAAGCCATGCGCACACTATCATGCATCATCATCATGACATCATCACATTACACTTGTCATTATCATCATAGCATCATGATTATCATCACCATGCATATCATCATGCATATCATATCATAGGTGATCATCATATCACATCACATATCATCATCATCATCATGCATATTGTCATGCATATCATATCATGGGTGATCATCATATCACATCACATATCATCATCATCATCATGCATATCATATCATGGGTTAATTTTTATTTTTTCATCTTTTATCTTTAAATTTAATCACCACATCACCCATTTCTCAAATCATCAATTTCATCATCCCTTCGGGCAAAGACCTCCAACAGGATTCCCAGCATTCCAAGCATCCCATGGCCACCGGGCTTCCGGCCCCCCACATTCCGGGCATCTCGCATCTCAACTAACATCACGAGGCATTCCCTTCGGGCAGAAACCTCCGACGGGGCTTCCGGCATTTACACTCCCTGGCCGGGCATCCTGCACCCCAATCCTGGTATCGCAAGGCATTCCTTTCGTGCAAAGACCTCAAACAAGGCTTCCGGCCCCCCACATTCCGGGCATCCTGAATCTCCCAGGGAATTCCGGCAATGCATCTCTATACATTCCGGCCTCATCTTCCAACACAACCACTTCCTCACTTATCATTATCCACATTTATCATCATTTTGATCTTATTTAACATGGCATATGATTCACAGATGCATCACAATTCATGGTCATACATAAACCAATGTCTTATCATACATGCAACAATGCATAATTATTTATTAATAAATTCAATGGAATTTATGGCCAATAAGACATTGTAAAGTTATTTATTTATTTATTTTTATTATCATATTTATTTATTTTCAAAAATAAATATTAAATTCAATATCTATGATTTTCCCAAAATCATAAAATTCAAACAATCTTTAATCAAACCAATAGAATGACAATTTCATGCCAAAATCATGGCCAACTTGAATTTCACACAATTTCACAATTTTCACAAAATAGCACATAATATTCGGATAATGACCAGAATGCAGTTTCTGAATATATTCGATTAAAATATCCATATGGCCTCCAAAAATTACGACATTTTACAGAGTGATAGCCAAGACATTTTTGCACAACTTTCATGGAGAACTCCAAGCCAGATTCTTTTTAGATTATTTTATACAACCTCACCAAGCTTCTGGATCCATTACCGCATCGTCCAGTGCACATATCACCGAAATATTGAGATTAAACCTACCTATTCTCTTTTGTTTTCTCTGAATATTGGATATGTTATACATCAAGGTATCTTCTACAAGTTTCATGAAGAGATCCAAGTCAAATAACCCGAGTAGAGTCATCATTTAGGTCCTTCAAGTCTCGGGTATCTCGGAATACATCATCAAAATAATCTTCTTCAAGATCTAGTCGATTCACTAGGCTATACTTGTCATTTTAGTAGGTTGTAGTTTAAGATGTCTCCTAAAACTTTCATGAAGAAACCAAAGTGAGGTTCTCAACAAAAACCAACATGCAACCACGAATCCAGCAAGAGGTCAGTAAAAACTCTCCAGATCTGAGGTCTCCATAATACAAGACTTTAACCCCTGAAATCTCCATCATTTTTCACGAAAATTCAGTATGTTGTAGTTCAAGATGTTAGCTACGACTCTCATGAAGAAATCGAAGCCAAAATCGGACTTTAAACACACATGCAAGCTCAAACAAGTTACTGACTCACACGGTCCGAACACAAACAGCCACACCTTCCAACATGCATCATCCATGCTTCGGTTTTGCTCATTAAACACCTAAAACTCAACCTGCAAACCACATATCAACAAGCAGGAGAAGCTAGAGGACTCTCACTTGCCTCTAGGATGGACGGTCGATGGCGTAGGGCGGCGTACACGGCGGAGGAACGGCGGACGGACGGCGGTTTCCCTCCTCCTTTCTCTTGCCGCTCCTCCTCTCTCGCACACCTCTCTCTCTCTTCCTCTCCTTTGGGCGAGCAAATGGCCGGCCACTCTCTCTCTCTTCCTTTCTTATACCCCCAAATCCTCATGATTGATAATGATTACTTGCCTTCAAACAAGCCAATGCATGCCATCCTAGTCTAGGCCAATGCATGAAGTCTTCTTGCCACTTGTCACATTGAATTTTGAATTTGGGGTTGGGGCTTCTTGGGCTTGGGCCTCTATGGCCGGCAACTACTCCTCTCTTGGGCCGCTCATCTTGGCCCATTAAAGGCTTAGGCCAAATGGGCTTAAGGCCCATCCTAAAATTAAACTTTTTTTTTTTTAATTTCTTCTATAAATATTTTTAAATTGCAATTTTCATCTTGGCCAAAGTCTTGGGACATCTTGGTTATTGAAATTACATTTATAAGGCACATGGCCAAGCATAAATTATTAATCTATCAAATTTAAATTTCCACAATCATATGCACAAATCATCTAATTAAAAAGGCCATGGAAATTGTATCACCTAATTAAAGACTTTAACGCACCTTATGGCTTGGCTTTAAATTTTTGGGATGCCACAGGCGGAGTGAGGAGCCACCGTTCGTCCGCCGTGTTCGCCACCCTACGCCATCGACCGTCCGTCCTAGAGGCAAGTGGGAGTCCTCTAGCTTCTCTTGCATGCTTGTGTGTTGGTTGCATGTCGAATTTTTGGGTGTTAGATTTGAAAAACCGAAGCATGGATGAGCTGTGTGTGGATGGTGTGGCTGTTTGTGTTCGGACCGTGTGAGTCAGTAACTTGTTTGAGCTTGCATATGTGTTTAGAGTCCGATTTTGGCTTTGATTTCTTCATGAGAGTTGTAGCTAACATCTTGAACTAGGACATAGTGAAATTTCGTGAAAAATGATGGAGATTTGAGGGGGTAAAGTCTTGTTTTACAGAGACCTCAGATGTGGAGAGTTTTCACTGACCTCTTGCTGGATTCGTGGTTGCATGTTGGTTTTTGTTGAGAATCTCACTTCAGTTTCTTCATGAAACTTGTATGAGACATCTTAAACTACAACATACTCAAATTTGAAGTGAAATGAACAAGTATAGCCTGGTGAATCGACTAGATCTTGAAGAAGATGATTCTGGTGATGTATTTTGAGATACCCGAGACTTCAAGGACCTAAATGATGACTCTACTCTGGTTACTTGACTTGGATCTCTTCATGAAACTTGTAGAGGATACCTTGATGTATAACATATCCAAATTTCAGAGGAAACGAAAGCGAATAGGTAGGTTAAATCTCAATATTTCGGTGATATGTGCACTGGACGATGCGGTAATGGGTCCAGAAGCTTCGTGAGGTTGTATAAAATAAACTAAAAATAATCTGGCTTTGAGTTCTGCATGAAAGCTGTGCGAAAATGTCTTGGCTATCACTCTGAAAAATTTCATAATTTTTGGATACCATATGGATATTTTAATCGAATTTCTTCGGAAACTGTGCATGCTGGTTTTATCCGAATATCATGTACTGTTTTGAGAAAATTGTGAAATTGTGTGAAATTCAATTTTGGTCATGAATTTTTCATGAAATTATCATTCTATTGGTTTTTTTAATGATTTCTTGAATTATTGTAATTTTGGGAATTTATAGGTTTTTGAATTTAATATATTATTTATTAAAAATCAATAAATAAATGATAAAATAAAATAATGTAAAATAAGATAAAACGGATTATTTTATTGGCCATAAATTCCATTGAATTTATTAATAAATAATTATACATTGTTGCATGTATAATTAGATATTGGTCTGTGTATGACATTGAATTGTGATGCATGTGTGCCAAGTATGATTTGTTTGATGTCATGCGATATGCCATGTTAAATTGAGACCAAAATAATGGTAAATGTGGATAATGATAAGTGAGGAAGTGGTTGTGGTGGAGGATGAGGCTGGAATGTATAGAGATGCATTGCCGGAATTCCCTGGGAGATTCAAGATGCCCGGAATGTGGGGGGCCGGAAGCCTTGTCGGAGGTCTTTGCCCGAAATGAATGCCTCGCGATGCCAGGATTGGGGTGCGAGATGCCCGGCCAGGGAGTGTAAATGCCGGAAGCCCTGTCGGAGGTCTTTGCCCGAAGGGAATGCCTCGTAATGCTAGTTGAGATGCGAGATGTCCGAAATGTGGGGGGCCGGAAGCCCGGTGGCCATGGGATGGCTAGAATGCTGGGAACCTTGTCGGAGGTCTTTGCTCGAAGGGATGATGAAAATGATGATTGAGAAATGGGTGATGTGGTGATCAAATTTAAAAATAAAAGATGAAAATTAACCCATGATATGATATGCACGATGATATGCATGATGATGATATGTGATGTGATATGATAATCACCCATGATATGATATGCATGATGATGATATGTGATGTGATATGATGATCACCCATGATATGATATGCATGATGATGACGATGATATGTAATATGAGATAATGATGATCACCCATGATATGATATGCATGATGATGATATGTGATGTGATATGATAATCACCCATGATATGATATGCATGATGATATGCATGGTGATGATAATGATGATGATATAAGATATGGCATGTGCAATGTGATGATGTCATGATGATGATGACATGTATGATGTAATGATGCTTTGATGATGATGACATGTGTAATGTAATGATGTCATGATGATGATGACATGTATGATATGATGATGATACACATGTATGTGTTATAAATTGATATGATGATACATGATAGTATGCGCATGGTTTCAAGGTAAGTAATGCCTGCAATGCATGTGAACTTGCATGATGCATTGAGTTGTTATTGGATTCCTTATCTGCTGAGTGGTTGTACTCACCCCTTTGGGGACCCACATTTCAGATTAGCAATATGCCGCTTCCTACCATCACTTTTCGTGTATTTTACGGTCTACCATCCGATGTAGAGTTCGAGTGTGCTGAGATAGACTGTCCCTCTGTTCCCGGACTGACTTTTATTCGAGTACGCTGTCTAGTAATGTACGACGTAGGCCTGGCTAAGGGTCCTGTTATTCAGGAGTTCATATCCGTACATGTTCGTCGGGATGGAGCAATGCGAGGGATGTTGCCGCCGTCACCGCCTGATGCACCGGGTTAGTAGGTGTGAGGCCTGTACGTGATAAGTAGGAGCCGTTTCTTTTTGGGGATAGTTAGCCGACACTTATGATGGGGGTTGTGCTCATGTGATGTTGAGGGTCGAGGTTTCTTTTTGAGGTTTTAGGCTGGAGGTGGCTGAGTCCTAGCTTTTTCCTTCTTGATGTACCGACCCAAAAGAAATCCCATCTTGAAAATATATATGTAAATAAAGTGTAGTGGCTTGTTTATAAAATTATGGTGATTAGTGGTGTGTATTTGTATCATGGTTGGTAGGGGAGAGATGGTGATGTTTTAATTTGCTTCTGCATAATGAATCGCACTGGGACCGTTTTGTTTATAAAAAAAAAAAAAAATGTGTCTGCGAATTAGGACACTTCTTCAAAGCAGAAAGGTGATAAGGTGTAACATTGGCGCTTGTGACGACTTGCGAAGGATTCGGGTCTCACACATTCTATTCAAAGGGGAGGAGATAGAAACTTTTGTCGCCAACTGGTACAAGAAGGATAGCTATTCAAAGACAAATAGTCACTACTTGGAAGGAGAATCTAGAAATGGGTTCAAAGTGTCAAGACAAGGCAAAAAACTCACATGCCATTTGTGTTTCAAATGAGGCCACAACTCAAGAACTTGTCCATTGAAACAAAAGGAAAAGGTAGGGCGTATTTACTCTGTCTTGGGGTTTTGTTTGTGTCAATATTTTTTGACTGCATTTTCTTCATGGATAGGATGAAGAAATAATGAGAGAAAGAGATGCCAACCCACTTGTTACAAAGATGCATCATAACAATGCCACCACTCGTGAGGTACTCTTGACCTTACTTTTAAGTGACTATGTGCTCGAATAATTACAAGTGTCATTTTAACTTGAGAGTTGATCTTCTTAAAAGCCTGAAGTGGAAGTGATGCGTGATGGGGTGAGTGATTCGAGAATGGATATTTTTTTTTAGAGGGGATTTTTGTGGTTAAGCGTATGGAGTAGTGTATACGGTGAAGAAACAAAAAGGAATAAGAAAAGATAGAGCGATCTCTTTCCAATGTATAAAGGCCGCGCCACCAACCAAGGATGAGTACGAAGCTCACCACCAAGGCCTAAAGCTTCCACCAGCCAAGGATAAAGGACTTCGGGATAGAAGAAGCTCACCACTGAGACCTAAAGATTCCACCAGACAAGGATAAAGTGCTTCTTGGCTCACCACCAATGAGTAATCTACACTCCAAAGATAAAGAAAACGAAAGGAGTTATCCACTCTCCAAAGGAGTTCACTCAAATAGAGGAAATCTCACCATTTTCATTCATCAAATTCGTATCTCCCCTACTTTGGATAGTTTCCCTTATTTATAGGAGGATTTTAGCCTTAGGAAATATTAAAAACAAACTTTAATGACCTAGGAACTTGAATGTTCGACTCTTGAGCTACATAAAAATAAAGGCAGATAGTACCTTAAGAAAGGCCTTTATTAACACAGGAACTAAATGCCTTCAATCTTCAGCTTTCTAATTCTTGAACCTTTAGCCTTCCATATTCTTGAACCGCATTCGTGAACCTTTAGCCTTCCCAAAATTCGAGCTCCTCCCTTGACCAAAAAATACTCCTCCTGAAATTCATCAATTGGTTAGACAAGACTTCTAAAATGGCTTCCCATTTATAGTTATCGATGTACCACAA
Source organism: Eucalyptus camaldulensis (assembly GCA_019915185.1). Taxonomy (NCBI): domain Eukaryota; kingdom Viridiplantae; phylum Streptophyta; class Magnoliopsida; order Myrtales; family Myrtaceae; genus Eucalyptus; species Eucalyptus camaldulensis. The sequence goes on from JAHSVA010000005.1 coordinate 22,992,776, forward strand.
AGTACTGATAGGAAATTAATATTATTCATTCAAAATGATCCATCGAAGCACATAATGTCCAACTTCTTTATTGACTTGGATAAACATCGATGATTCTGAGGTGGTCGATGAAGCTTCGTTAGATGCTCCCGCATCATCCTCCCGGGGTTGTTTGAGATTTGTTCTCAAATCTAGAAGGTTTTCATCCTCCAAGTAAGGAGAAAAGTCTCCCACCTTGAATGTTGCTGAAACTCCAAACTCTCCCGAAAGGTCAATAACTTTAAAGGGACCATTAGCTCTAGGCATGAGCTTGTTCTTTCATCAAAATGGAAATCTCTCCTTCCTCAAGTGAAGCCACACAAGATTGCCCAGTTGAAATTGAGTCTTCTTGCGATGTTGATTAGCTTTCTTCTTATAGATTCGTTGGCCTTTTAGATGTTGGATTGAATCTGCCCATGGAGCTTCTTCATTGATTCAACTCTTTTCTTGCCATCAAAGCTCACTTGAGAGTTGGTGGCATGGCCTTTATACCTTGGAAGGAGATCATTCTATCTTTTCTTATTCCTCTTCGTTTCTTTCCTGTATACACTACCCCATACACTTAATCTAAAAAAATCCCAAAAAAACAAATTTCCGTTCTTGAATCACTCGCCTCATCACGCATTACTGAATACTCTTAGTCACTTTGAGATACTTTGAGCTTCCATAAGAATTCACCTGGAACTATCACAAGAAGATTGATGCAAGTGAATACGATAAAAAAATTTCTTAACCTTTTAGTCCATAGAATTCAACCAAAACTCTCTATTTCACCATAATGTGGGATTGTTCTTGATAGAGTTATTTGAAATGCTCTGTATTTAGCTCAAAGAGACGCAAGGGATATTATTAGTGTTTGGAATTGAGAAAGAAATATCTTTGTTATTTCAATCTATGCATTCACCATTAACGAATCCTATGCCCTAAGATAGGATAGCCTTTCGTCATCTTAGGCATTAACATTTTGTACTTTTGACAATGCTTTTTGAGTTTTTCCTAACTTTATTTGGTCAAACTCCACTCTACGGGGAATTACAACATGAAGAATGTTTTTCAAGAATGTTTTTTAAAAAAAAAAAAAAATTGAGCAACACTTGTTTTGTTAGCAAAGGAGTCACTACTTGAATTGACCAAACCTTTCCTATGTGCTAGGGAAGCTAATCGAACTTTGGAGGTTTCTCTTCATGACGTTGATCTCCTAAGGATTGGTGAAGCCTTCTCTAGGGATTATTTGGTACTTGCAAGATGAACAAACATAAAAATATACTATGCATATATGAGATGCATGATGTATATGTCCTAAAGTGGCTTGGATTTAATGCAAAAATTGCTCAAAGGCCTTTTACTTTTATTCATGAATAATACTTCTATTGACACCTAATTTTTAGTCAACGCATCGAAAAAATAAAAATCGAGGTTAGGCCTTCCGATTGTGACAGAGCCCGTTGTTCTTCACTTTATTTTTATTGTTATATTGTCACTTCTATTTGATTTTATATACATTTCCAAGGAAAACCTGAAAGGTCAGATCGTTGACATTTGGATTGACTTTTTTGTCAACCCTTTGATCATAAGTCAACTCCGAGTTAAAAGTTAACATTTTGTCCAAAAATATGTCAAGTAGCTTTAATTTCACTTTAGCAAAGTCAAATTTCAAAAACTTCAAAGTTTTAACTAAAAAATCAATATTTTAAGAAAAGTCAATTATATGGTTTAATTAACTTTTTCTCCTCAAATTTAGGTAAGATTTCTCTTCAAGGACCAAATTGCTAAGGTAAGTAATATTCTTAAGTCTCGTCTAGTGCAATCTCCATTGTCGAGTCTAGTTAGGTGCTCACTCGTCAAGCTATGTGAGTAGGATGTTGGATTCTTTATATGGTTTTGCTCATGTTTGTGCTTGAACGTGTGCTTGAGTTGTTCACACTCAAAATGAGGACAAGATTCATTCAGATTGAGTTCATTGGAAGACAACGTCACCCTAGCCATGAACCTTGGTTTTGGCATAAATTGGATGTGAGTCCAAGTCTCGCTTGGTGTGGGAATCGCTCGAGACTGCAAAGTGTTAAATTGACATTGAGGCGTGTCGATTTTATGACTTGATTGGTATAGGGATCACCCAAATCAATGAGGTCTTAGTTAGACACCAAGGCATGTCGATTTCCATAATCCAAACAGACACATGGACTCTGTGCTTTTCGTTGAATCAAATCGTGAATTGAGGGTCATTAATGATACTTGTGTACTCATATTGGGTGGGAGCCAAGGTTCGTCAAACTTAGGATCATCACTAAAGCGAGGTGTACCTAAACTTGGATCAACATTGAGGTGTGCCCTTTCGAGCCTTATCTGGTGCATGGATCGACACTAAGTGATTGAAGATTGTTTCCGACATATATTAGTGAAGTATAAGAATTCATGACACACACGAAGCAATGAGCATGCCTTCGAGCTATGCCTTGTATGCATGTACTTAAAGAGGAAAAAGTGTCCGTCACCAACACGTCAGTTACGATACCTTGTTCATTGAACGGGAGGACTCGGTTGAGCCCAGATGCCTTGGTTGAGCCAGGATGCTTGAATTTTAAACCTAGAAGTCTTAGGAAGCTAGCCCGAAGAAGCCTATGTCAAGCCGGAAGCCCAACAAGAAGCTGGAAGTCTCGGTCAAGCCAAGAGGGCCTGGTCGAGCTAGGAAGACCCTAAATGAATTTGCATAAGTGCCGGTTATGCAAAAGCATGATATGTTGATATATTTATCGATAAGCCAAATGTAAGTGCGCACACTAAAGCAGGTTTTGATGGACATTCACTTGTAGTTAAGGGTAGCAACAAGTTTGCTATTGCTTTGTTATTGACTATGTTTGCGAGTGTTGTATTTGCTAGGTTTTGATGATGAAATGCTTTCCCCAAAACACACTCCCTTATCATTCAGTCTTGTAGGCACGAAACTCTTAAGTTAGTGTTAGGAGCTGCAGTCATGCTAGAGGAGATAGAAATTGTGACAGTCTAAATTTTCAGATTTCATTGTCGATTAAATAAATCGAGTCTTTTATCGACGTACCGATAGTGCTATTCTCTGAACCGATCACTCGTGAGATAACTAGAAATCAACTGCTTGACCATGTTGGTTTGCAAGGGTCATTACGGCACTGTAAAAAATTGATCACAGACCGGAGATAGGTTGATTTGATGGAAATATGTGATTAGGGCGTGGGTGATTCCACCTAATTGCAAAATTCTCGTCGAACAGTACTAGTTCGATTTTTCTGTCATTTCTGTACCCGATGTCTGTATTTAAAACCTCCAGATTTTCACGACAACCGAGAGTTGCTAATGAGTCAAAGATGTAAATTGTGATTCGAGATAAATCGATGACGCGTCAATTGCACCAAAAATTTCTAAAAGCTACCCGGTCGACTAGGTCACACTAAAATCGTGCTGGATTGAAATTAACCGCAAATTTGAACTTGGTTTCAGAAATTGAAAGTTCTGTCGTGTCATGATTTATTTTAGGAATGTTGACTCATCATCCGAAGAATTTTCGGAGATTCCAAGATTTTTACAGAAAAATCAATTCAGACGTTTTGGAAAACGAATGAAAATTTGAATGGGCTTATTTGAAGAAAATTTGCACTTCCAAGTCGGGCTATGTGCTATTGGAAACTTATAGAAATTTTTTGGATTTTTCTTCAACGAAATTCGACTTTGAATTGGAGAAATTGAGGATGAAATTGAAGTCAAAGATGAGTGCCAAAGTGTGAAATTTGGATTTAAGCTTGGATAGCAAATTTTGGCAACAAAAATTGTTTAAATGGGAAATTGGTTTCAAGAAAGTAATAGGGGAGGGGGGGGGGGGGGGGACATTGGGATATATATGAAGACTAAGGGGGACCAAGCATTTATGGATTTAGCTAAGTGTTGGACTTTTTGCCTCTCTCTCTTTCAGCTTCCCCTGTACGATCGCTGCGCCTCTCCTTTTCTCTGCGTTGGGCTCAGCCGGCTGCCCCCGTTTTCATTTCTCTTCCCCACAGCTTCATCCCCTCAAATTTCTCTCTCTCCGTTCATTTCTTTCACGCCTACAACCACCAGCTCCTCCAATCGGTCACCGCCTGACGCCACTCACACCAACCTCTCCACCAAGGTCAAAACCACCGAAGCAACTCCTCTTTCCCTCGCAAAAACAATCACTAATTCCCTCAGCTGCAGCTGCCACACGTCCGAACCTCCACCTTGCTCGGTCAACTTCCCCCAACGAAGACTGCAGCTGCCAGTTTTGTTCACGCATCCCACGTCCATCTCTGTGCTCAGCTTCTTCGAGACATCCCACTGGTCAACTTCTCCCCAGCAGAAGCCTTCGTTGACCCCAGCATCGACCAAAGCCACCAGCCTGTTTCTTTGCCACGTTTCTTCACCAGTTCGCTGTAGCCTCACCCGTCTTCGAGTGGCTTCACTCCTTGCCGCGTCAACCAAGTTCACCGAGGCCAACAACCCATGGAATCAGTCCAGCAGACCTTCATCCAGCAATTCCATGCCACGCGAATTCAGCCAGCATCAACAGCCCAACTACCCTGCAAACAAGAATTGAAGTCAGCCCATTTGAAACCCACGAAAATTGCAACTATTCAGCCCTCAACCCATCTTCTCGTCAGCCTTTGAAGCCCATCCAAAGACAAGCCCTGCTGCAGCAAGCCCATCTCAGCTCGAGTGAGCCCAACAGCCCACTTCATAGCTCAAGCCCAGTATCGAGCACAGCATTTTGCTATGGGCTTGCAAGGCCTTTGGGTCCAGTCTGAGTGTCAGCCAACGCTGTCCAAATTTTGGATTTCAGCCACCATTACGCTATCATCACGGTGAACCAATTTCCGCGATAAATCGGTGAATTTCTACACTAAACTCTCTCTGTAGGCTAATGACGTTTGAGGGGTGCTTAGATTTATTTAAGTGTAACAATTTTAATTATTAGTTTAGCTAGTTAAATTAGGTTAGTTATATTATTTAATTAGGTGGTTAGAAATTATAGTTAATTAGGTTAGTATGTTGTTATATAGCTAGGATATTTAGAATAAGTTATCTAGCTCAATAGATAGATTAGAAGTATTTTGCGTAAGTTAGCATTTTTAGTATTTAATGTATTTATTTAAATAATTTCAGTAATTATTTAATTATTAAATATTTTCCGGAAATTAGGCCGAGATAGCCGGTGACCGGAATTTCATGCCGATTGCAATTGTGTGGCTAATTTCTACAATCAAGTGCTAAATTGTAAACATTGAGTGCTGATTGGAAATTGGTCAATTATTCCAAAATTTATGAATTTTGACATTTATCCAAAAAAATCCCGGGTGTTGGGTTTTAAACACCGAAAATAGTTTTATATACAATGTAATCCATTCGGATTTTAAAAGGAAGGTTATGAATTTTCGAGTCCAATCTGATCGTATACCCACATACGACTATTTTTATGGGGTGTTTTTAATACGAATAAAATAGGCCATGATCATTATTTTAATTGAGGCATTTGAGTGCAATACATAGTATCCTGAGCCAAGATTGATTGGTCATGTGTTGGTTAAGTGAACCTGTCCCCAAACAATGTTGAATGGACGTTACCCTTTATGGGATACACATTTATTGGGATTTGGGTTGCAGTAGAGGCTGGACTTATACTCTTTCAGGAAAGTCGTCTTTGAGATACAAAATCGTGCTCAATGGGATGAGACAATGCCTGGCTACGCTAGTAGATTGTCGAACTTCTAGTAGGTCATACCCTAGAGTGGGCGAAATTATCAATTTGAACGCGTATTGAGTCTAATAGATGCGCTGGATTATGGGACAAAATTATGTGACATGGTATGAGACGTGTCACAACGAGTTGACCCTATAATTTGGACCCCTGTGATTTATTAAGTTGAGTAATGCGTTTTAATTGTTGTGTGCATCGATTTTATGCATAAGGTGGATAAACTATACTAACTCGTAGGGTCGAACTTAGGTGAGGTAAGTCATCTATGTTAAATGCATGATTGTGTGGTTAGGATGCCCCTGGGCATATTTCCCTCATAATCGGGGTTTAGAACGTGAATTTGCTGAGATTTATATCTCACTCCATCATGAGTTAAAATTTCAAGGTCGTCAAGTGAAGGACCTGGAGTTCAAAGGAGGTGATCTGAAATGAAGGTCAATTAGAACCGCTTCTTTTTTAAAAGCCAGTCTGTGTAGTCTTTTGGTCATAGACCTTGTATATGACTCTATGTGAATATAAATGCATGTTGGTTTGTGAAATTGTTGTTCTATTTTTCTATCTCAAGATGATTACTATCAAGGGATTTATTTCAGCTTTCGCATGTGCAATAAAATGAAAAGACTCGGCGACTTGTCCTAGGAAGTCACAAAATATTATCGACTAGAGAAGGATGGGCACGCGCTCGAGATTCGGGGTGTGACAGAAATTCCCTTGGCATGTGTGGAAAACCTATAGTGTGATGCTAGAAGAAAAGAGGACCCATAAAGCTATAATATAAATCAGTGTGTTATATGTGATGTATGTCCCAATCTTCCAGCTATTGTTTGTCTGAGGAGTTATTTATTCACATTTTCACATGTGCATGACAATAAGATAAAAGAGAATCGGGACAGCGACGAGCTTGGAACGTCGTAAAAATAACCCTTGTCGCTCGTGACCTTAGAGATAGAGTTGGGGGTTGTGACAACATCCCTATTATTGTCCACGACGACGATCGAGCTACTATCTTGCCATACTGATGCAGGAGCATCCAACGTAGCTCCATCAACCAACTTGGAACCATCGATACTTATCTAAGCCAATAAAGAAGTTGGGCACTATGTGCTTCGATGGATCATTTTGAATGAATACTGTTAATTATTTATTGGTACTTTGTGGTATATCGATAACTATCAATGGGAGATCATTTTAGATGTTCTGTATGACCAATTGATGAAGTTTCAAGAGGATTATTTTCTGGTCAAGGGAGGAGCTCGAATTTTGGGAAGGCTAAAGGTTCACAAGTGTGGTTCAAGAATATGGAAAGCCAAAGGTTCAAGAACATGGAAAGCTAACTGTTTGAGAATGCGGAAGGCCGAAGATTAAAGGCATTTAGTTTCCATCTTAATAAAGGCTTTTTATTAAGTTCCTAGGTGTTTTTATTTTATGAAGCTCAAGAGTCGAACATTTAAGTTTCTAGGTCTTTAAAGTTTGTTTTTAATATTTCCTAAGGTTGAAATCCTCCTATAAATAGAGGAAACTATCCAATGTAGGGGAGATACGAATTTTATGAATGAAAATAGTGAGATTTCCTCTACTTGAGTGAATTCCTTCGGAGAGTAGATAACTCATTTCGGTTTCTTTATCCTTGGAGAGTAGATCACTCCTTGGTGGTGAGCCAAGAAGCCTTTTATCCTTGGCTAGTGGAAGCTTTAAGCTTTGGTGGTAAACTTGGTAGATCTCGATCTGCATCCTTGGTTGGTGGCGCTGCCTTTATACCTTGGAAGGAGATTGTTTTTTTTTTTTATCTTTTCTTATTCCTTTTCATTTCTTCCCTATATACACTACTCCATACACTTAACCACAAAAATCCCCTTATAAAAAAATCCATTCTGGAATCACTTACCCCATCACGCATCACATACCACCTCGACGACCTCCTATCTCGACACGAGCCACCCAATCGACGTTGACACCAAGCCTAAGTTGCAATTGAGCTCGTCCTTGAGCTAAGTGTTCCCCACAAAGTGTTTGTTTTGTAGTTCCAATGGCTTGCAACCACTGCCACCACTAAGCTACACTCTTCTTGAAATGATCATGAATCGTGAGTCAACCACATTAATCCTAGTTAAACGCCACAAGCCGTTGTTGAGCGTCACTATAAGCCATTGTGGTGCACCATTCGACGAGCCCAAATTTGAGAGCAATATCCACGAAATAGGTAAAGATATTATCCAGATTTAATTTGGTTATTTCTTTATTTAATTTGTTGATATTATGATCAAATTCAAATCTTTAAATGATATATCTTATCCAAAGTTTCTCAAAAGCCTTTTAAGTTAGGGACTGTTCCCTAATTTTACAGCATGCATAAGATTGACAGTTTGATTTCATGCCCGAAATATGATTCACAATCGCATGGAAACATCGCTAATCTGATCTCACACCTGAGATATGATTCATGATTTTGTTAAAAATTGACTAATTCAATCTTATGCGCGAGATACGATAATCAATTTATTAGATGGATATCGTTCATATCTTGCCTAATTTGCCACCATGTTGTTTATTTTTGTATGCCTTTCCTTGAATTGATTTTGCTTCCGTAAAAGAAAACCAAAAAAAATTAATATATATAGTTGGATTAGGTTCATGTTAGAATATTGTCTGTCTTAGGATAGTTTGCATGTTTAGATTAAGAAATTTATTATTTCGAATTTTCGACAAAAAATACCAAAAACATTAATTTAGGATGTTAGATTTTATTTTCATCAGTTTAAATTAACATTCAATTATTAGGCAATTTTAATTTCGAATTTTATAAAAAAGAAAAAGAAACCATAAAAAAAAAATACATGTGTCACCTAGAATTAGGTCATTCCTTACACGTCATCTAGTCATTGCATAATTGTGATCATTTAAATGTGACATATTTGGATAGTTGCATCAATATTTTGCCATCATTAGATTAGGTCACTTAATAGATTTTGCGTGACAAATAGTTTACATAGATATATTTTTGTACATCATTGCATTGCATTGCACGTAAATTAGGTTTCATTAAATAAGAGAAATTTCTAAAAAAAATTGAGTGACTGCGTATTACTTAAAAATCATATCTAGGATTGTTAATGTAAATTTTGAGCTAATATTGCAGATGATTTCGTTACTATGAGCTAAGTCATGTAATTTATTCATTGTTCTATTTGATGTTAAATTGGCGGATTACGCACCCGTATGATCACCTCACATATTATGGAGTAATAAAATGAATTCAAGCTGTTTAGTAAACATTTTTTTTTTTCGTAAAAAGAGCGGTCTCGAAAAAGCATTAGCGAAATTTAGTATAACCAAGTCTCCGTATCTAAATTCTTTTGTTCATAGGAGTAAAAAAATTCTCCCATTATTTTACTTATATGTCTAATCAACCTTCTATAAATTGATTAGTGGTGACTCCTAAATAAAATTCATTTGCATGCTAAAAACTTAAACTTAAGTTGCAAATTGGTATGTGATTGGAAAAGCCTGAGTTAACTTTAGACTTAGTAATTCATTAGTCAAACTCTAAGTAATGCACCCGAGGTTAGGTCATGAAAATTCATGTTTAGATACATTGAATATAGTTTAATATTGTTTACACATGTCATGTACTAATTTGATTTATGCATGTCATTCGGTAATTTAATGTATGCATGCTCATGGTTTAGTCCATCTAGAATTCTAGTGATGAATTTGCACGCTTGGTAAGTTAATGCGAAAACACCAAAAAAAAAATATATATATATATATATATATATATATATATTAGATTACATACTAATTAATTTTGCATCATAATCATAATTCATCTATCATCATGCATCATATAATTGCTTGTTTGCTTCCTAAGTCTTAGTTAATAGAAACCGCGTAGTGGTGGATATAGTGAAGCTTTGCATTGCTTGCTTAGCACATCTAGGTACTTTGCATTTTCAGATTTTTTTTATTTAATTATTGGATGTTACATTCTTGCTAGAGCTCCCGCGTAATCACCCCTTTTATGTTGGTTTGTTTAGGATTAAAATTGAAAATATTAAAAGAAAAAGTACTGAAATATTGTTAGATTAATCTACCATAATCAAATCATGAATCTTTGGTTTGCACAAGTAAAAGTAGTCTCACGTTTTACTGGAATGTCTAATCAATCCATAATTAATTAGTGATGGCTTCTAAATAAATTGAATTGCTTTTTTAAAAATGGTTAATTCAAATTCAAAGGTGCGATTGGTATGTGTCTGAGAGGGTTCGCAATATGTAACAACACCACTATTTTTTTCATGAGTAACCATTTGTGGCCACTTAGTAATCCATTAGTTTTCCCTAAGTGGCTCACCTTGACAAGATCACAATAAGTGGTCAACTGGCTAAGCGCCCAAACCTTTGTCGCAAGCCCTTCGTCCCATGTTCCAATGCTTCAACTTGTCCAAACACAATTCTAACTTATCTTAGTCTTGAGCTCTGATGTAATCTTCAATCCGACAAGAAATTGGGCCACAAAATCAACACATGCGTTGTTCAGAATACAATGATCGAGGTTAGCTGGCCTTCCTTTTCCAAGTTTGATGTTCATTAATACCAAATGTAATTCATAGGCAGATCAGCCAAGCCGAGTTGGGCCCTCTGATCAGACCAAGAAAATCATCTCGGCTCGCCCGTCAGGGAAAATATAGAGGAATTACAAGCACTGGGCGAGCTTGGGTCGGGATAATGGGGCTGAGCTGATCCTTATAGCTGTAAGCCCTTGTCCAGGCTCACCAAAAGGTTCTTTCAGGCGCTTGCGGCTTGTGTCGATTCTTGGCTGGCCGTTCATGATCAAGTCTAGTTTAATTAAATACCTTGCTACCATATAATTGCTTAATTAATTCCTCATAAAACACGTTGCTCGGGATAGGTTAATGATACGTTCCCTAACCTTCCTTTTATAGTCCTTATCTATACAATTTCCTCTAGGTTTCCATCTTCAATAAATTATCACATGTATCTACTGCATATTAATAACAGGTTAATTTGCCTTCCTTTTATAGATCTTATCTTCTTAATTTGCCCTAAAAAAAAAAAAGAAACTTCTACTTATATTAATTGCAAAAACTCATTTGTTATTGTAAAGGATAATGGGATTATATTTTGAACCTCACACTACACTAGGATGGTATGAAAAAAAAAAAAAGTAATATTAATCAGAGTTGATGTTAGGCCGTCGGCATGTTAATCACTATCCTAATCACTAAATTGTCATCCATCATGAAAAGATTGCTTATCCAAGGTATAATTAAGCCCTCTAAACTCTTTAACTTTAGACATGCGAAAAAATGAAAGCAGAAAATAGTAAAATTTGGAAGCATTATTAATGGATCCAATCAAAGTACCCATAAAATTAAAGGCTTCCAAATTTAGTAATATGGTAATAATGTCCAACTTTATCCTTCTTTTTTCGTGCTCCTTTCTTTGGCGCCTAGGATTGTTTTCCCACTCACAAATACATCACACAATAGCACTAACAGCATAGTATTCGGTAATATGAGTCTTGCGCTTGACCTTTTACTGGATGTGTTTAGCGAGTTACATGCTAGTGCCCGCAAAGTGGTTATTGGGCTTTAAAGGGGGAGGACGAGATCTGCTTGGCCCGTTTATAATTAGGCTCGGATGCGAGGCGGCATGAGCAACGCCGAGTCACTGGAAGGCGAGAGTTGTGAATTAGGGAGTGTCTGATACACCGGAAACCAATTCGAAAATGTCGATGTCTTGAAGTTGCACAGTCCAGACTTCCAGAATGTCAAGAAGTAGCAAAATCCTCCTTCCTTTCTAATTAACGTTTGGTCACTTGGAATGAAGAGTAACGAGGATCAAAAATCAGAATGAAAAATGTTGCTTTAATTGGTTTTCACTAACAGAGGAGGACATGAGGATGAAAAGAGGCGAAAGGGAATGAACGAATCTAAATGGTAACTTTAAAGCAGATCGAGAAAACTTGATACGTTAGGTACATATTACGACGATCTTTATTTTGCATACACTAAAGGTAAATTACAATCCTTACATTTTTATTACAAGAGTTACCAAACATAAATAATTTGAATATTAACATCCAATTTCTTAGTCTTTATTGCGATTGCTACTATTTTATTCCATTGTTTCAATCTATAAATCGAACAAGTCACTTTCTCTAATCACGTTGTTGTAAGAGTTTTCATAATATGCACTAGATTAATTGATATTGTAATTTATCATTTTACAGGGTTGGTTTGACGTGAGATAATTTTTTTTTTAATTAGTCGTAATGAGGGGGTTTGATTAGAAACTCTATAAATAATGCTCAAGTTTCTCACCTAACCTAATTCTCACCAGTATCCTCATAAAAGGAGCATTAATCTAGTGCTAAAGGGTGAAAGGGACGTCTCATTGAGCTAGTATAGAGGGCAATAGAGGAGAATAACTTGTGCATGGATCATCGTTTCTCCGCTTTCGCATTAAGAACGATGGATTCCAGTATAAGTGCATTAATCTTTCTACTCAATCATCTGTACTCTTGTTTTGGTTATAGAAATCTTGGGATTGCACGTTTTGCATCCAATGGTTGTCTCTCATTTCGAGTTTTGTAGTGCAAGCTCTAGTACCTTGCTAGTTCAAGCTTGACACGATCTACCTGGAGGGACGAATATGCAGGTTTCAATAGGATTAGAATATTTGGAAATTTGGATGCTCTGTACTCACTTAGTTCATCATCTTGTCGTTCATATAAATCAAAGAGTTCATGACACCATGCACTAAGAAATCACATTGGAGAAGACATCACCAGCAGTTTCGCAATAAGGTCATTGTCCATGCGTCCAGACATAAACTCACCATGCTGGAAAGTCACTGATGCCCGTGCGTGTACTTGAAATAATATGTTACTAGAATAAAGATGCTTTTCCCCCACAAAAGAGATACTCCTTTTAACCAAAATCAAATCCCTCGAGCTTTCTCATGTTTCATGATTAAGCTTTTTATCGGGTGACAACTCACCCCCATATCTCGATAAAGTTCCTTTTGTTTATCCCTAAAAGGATCTTGCCTTAGTTGGTGAAGAAGCTCTGTAGCTGATGTTTTCTTGCAAGCAATCAAGTCCGGCCTTTGACAAATTTGAATCCGTCTCGCTGGGCGCCATTAGCGCACGGGATTCTTTGCTTTTTGTTCGAAAGAGGGAAGGGAAAGGAAATGGAAGCCTATGAAGTTGGACTTTATATTTTATGTAATATTTTTCATATATTTGGTGATCGATACGTTTTGACTATTTTCAATAGGAGACACTTAAAACTTCTATTGATATAGAGATATTGACATATGGAATTGCAAATTACTCCTTATAAACTTTCGAGGTTAAATTTTTTTCCCATTGTCAAATATTGGAGGAAAAGTCATAATTAGAAGTATGAAACAACTTTGGGCTTTACAAACATGCATAAAAAGGCTAGAAGAAAAAGCAAGGTTTCGAATTGATTCGAAATTTTAATATTTTGAAAGAAGATTAAAGTACACGCATAAGTCCTAAGAAAGTTGATAAAAGAAATAAATCAAATTTCTTTTCGAACCACCACTGTGAAAATTTTATCATTGCACCAATAGCATTGTCAATTTTTAGTGCAGTTTCAATTTTCTCTCCACTTTCTCTTTATTTGTTCCTATACAAAGACAAAAGAGTCATTTATGGTACTTGAATTTTTAATATATACCTAATGCTGCTCTTAAACATTTTCAATTAAAAAAAAAACCTTTTCAATTTTCTTGAATTGTGAAATTTTTTCATTAATGTCGTTGGTCCTTGAAGTTAAAATAGAAATAGAAATGCCAACCATGACATTCGCTCAATGGAATGTTAACAAAAAATATTTAAATAAAATCCCTTGAAGAGAGAGGGAGCAAGAGTAAGAAATATTATGGGGGCGGCCTAGCACTAGGATGGTAAGGGGGCGGGGTGGGAATAGGAATCACGTCCCTGTCCCTGTCCCCTGCGTCCCCCGTTCCCGCTATGAAAACTAGCCTTGTCACACACTGCCTTGTGCCCCACAAAGGCCGGAGTGATTTTTACTTTGTAGTACGATGCATTACATTATATGATAAATATTTTTACGTTGTTTAACAACAATAATCGTAATGACTCATGAATGGTCCCATGAGTGGGTTAAAAAAAATGAAGCCAGAGCCTATATATTACATTTGGATAGAGAACAATCAACATTTTCAAAACAAATAAATTGATATTCACATTATATTGGCTAAGGTACGTAAAATTGTAAAAGATAAAGTTTAGCTCTACCAAAATTGTAGACCTTACCTGATAAATTTCATATTAGCTACCATCTAGAAGCTTCTTATTTCCATTTTCTAGCATTATTAGTTCTATTAATAATGCTGGAGTATACCTCCGAGCTTTTCATACTTCATCTAATTAATGAAAGTTACATTTTTACCCCATTATATTGGCTAAGGTAGGTAAAATTGTAAACGATAAAGTTTAGCTCTACCAAAATTGTAGACCTTACCTGATAAATTTCATATTAGCTACCATCTAGAAGCTTCTTATTTCCATTTTTTAGCATTATTAATTCTATTAATAATGCTGGAGTATACCTCCGAGCTTTTTATACTTCATCTAATTAATGAAAGTTACATTTTTACCCCGCAGAAATATGAACTCAAATATCGATTTGATCGAGCCAGGTAAGTTCCAACCATCACAAAATTCAATGTGGGACAATGTGAAAATAGAATATATGCAAACAATTGACCCTCAATGTACCTAAAGCACGTTCAAGCTTGCATCTCCGATTAAGAGCAATTCCTGTAAGGAGAAAAAGTTGTTCTCAAAGGTTATTTTTATTTTTATTTCTTACTCTAATCCAAAATACATACATAACAAAATGTATTTCTAAAAGCCATACGTTCCAAGTGAATTCGTGGGAAGGCTAATATTTGCCTCTCCGCGCCTTTTAACCTGCTGTGTAACCTGCCAAATGCCCCTTTTGCGGGGCAGTCTTGGTCTGAGGCAGTGCCCCACGGGGCAAGGTTTCGGCTCGCCCTGTGCCCGTCTTCACTAAGCACCACCCAACGTCGGGTGAAGGGCCTCAGGCCCATGTCACGCTCGGTCAAGAATCATGGTATCTTGCATCATCAGGGGAGAGAGAGAGAGAGATGAGAATCGCCACCCCCAACACTCTGCCGGGTGAGGGTATGAGGGCGACGCAGACCTTCTCAACTTTTTCAAGAGGATCACAACCCTCGCATGTGTGATGGTGAGGGTTGCGACCTTTCCATCATGCTTTGGGAGAGATGCAACCGACGTCGACATCTGGACATTGTAGTCAGAAATTGTGCCCTTGTCCCTTTCTTTCTCTCTTCATGCGTTCGCGCAAGAAGAGCGTGGCTACCGTGGTAGAGCTTTAGAAGATTCTCCAGGCCAATGTCTGAGATAAGAGAAGGTGAGGCGACTATCGCGAGAGGCTAGGTAGTGGCATCCTCTCCTAACGTGCTTGTCATTTAAGTTTCTATCTCACATCATCACTCATGGTCCAATTAATGCTAACATTACAGACGATGATGGAATTTTTTAAATATATTTTACTTTTAATGATCAATCAACATGAGCAAAATAGAGCATAACTGAGGACCTAATCGATAGAATCCATCCAAGTACTAAAAGAGAGGGCTACTTTCTACTCCTCGGCTTTCTTTTTTCTAAATCTCCCCAACCCAATCCCCTCTCCTCACCCAAAAATAGATAATTACGTGCTCATCAATTAGTTACAAACAAATCATTAACTATTTCTCCTCTTTGATGGACAAAAATAAAATACTTTTTTACTAGCCAAAAGAAAAATCTCGTCTTAGCAAAGGCATATCATATTAAGCATATGTCAAGTGACATGTTTTTAACCCCAAAAAAAAAAAAAAAGTGTTGAGTTGGAGTCGGTGAGTAGATTTGGTCGACAAGAATAATCGACGAGTGAAGAATGCCAACATGATTGACTTAGAGTACAAATGAAGTTGACGCAAAATGTTTCGTTAGTGGGCTTGGTAATTTCAGGATTTATAACCTTTTGGAAATAAGTGTCGCTAGATAACAGGAGTCATGTACAATATGTGCAATTTCCTCAACAATTGTTTGTAAGTAATTATAGATAGTGGGCTATATAAACCCACATTGTGCTCATTGTAAAAGTTTGACCAATTACTAAAAGAGAGCATATTGTTCTTCATCTTAATTTTTAGAACATTTATGATCTCTGTATCATTTAACTTACTGGTGATTTTCCTAGTATGAGGTATTTTACTTTTTGTTAAAACATCTTTTTGGCACGTCTGATGAAAGACTCTTTGTTAAATTTGAAGAGATTGCAATGATGAGAAGTAGGAACCAACAAGGGATTGATAATGCTGCTGACAACAACAATGCTATATCTAGTTGGTCGATGGAGCTACGTTGGATGCACCCGCATCATCCTCCCGAGGTTGTTTGAGATTTGTCCTCAAATCTAGAAGGTTTTCATCCTCTAAGTAAGGAGATAGGTCTCCCACATTGAATGTTGCTGAAAGTCCAAACTCTCCCGGACGGTCAATCTTGTAAACATTGTCACCAATTCGTTGAATAACTTTAAAGGGACCGTCAGCTCTAGGCATGAGCTTGTTCTTTCGACGAAATGGAAATCTCTCCTTCCTCATGTGAAGCCATACAAGATCGCCCGGTTGAATTTGAGTCTTCTTGCGATGTTGATTAGCTTTCTTCTTGTAAGATTCGTTGGCCTTTTGAATGTTGGATCGAATCTGCTCATGGAGCTTCTTCACTGATTCAGCTCTTTTCTTGCCATCAAAGCTCACTTGAGAGTTAGACGGAATTGGAATCAAATCAATGGGTGTGAGAGGATTAATTCCATACACAACTTCAAATGGCGATCGACCTGTAGTATAACTTGGTGGTCGATTGTAAGCAAATTCAGCATGCGCAAGCTTTAAATCCCAATCTTTTAATGATTTACTCACCATACCACGAAGAAGAGTGGTTAGAGTACGATTTGTTACCTCCGTTTGGCCATCTGTCTGGGAATGACAAGCTGTGCTAAATAGGAGTCTTGTACCAAGCATTCTCCATAGAGTCCTCCAAAGTGGCTTAAGAACTTGGAATCACGATCTGACACAATGGTCTTTGGTACTCCATGAAAGCGAATAATCTCTTTGAAATATAATTCAGCAATATGAGATGCATCATTAGTCTTGTGACATGGCACGAAATGAGCCACTTTAGAAAACCGATCGACGACCACCATGATAGCATCTTTTCCTTTTTGAGTTCTTGGTAGAGCCACAATGAAATCCATGCTAACATCCTCCCAGGGCTGCAATGGTACCAGAAGTGGAGTATACAAACCTTGATGGAAATGGCTTTTTGATCTTTGACAAGTTGCACACCTTGAGATGATAGCATGCACATCTCCACTCATCTTTGGCCAATAGAAATGCTCTTGAAGAACCTCAAGAGTTTTGTTAATACCGAAATGACCAGCCAATCCTCCACCATGCGCTTCTCGAATTAGCAATTTGCGAAAAGAACTAATCGGCACACATAATTGATTTCCTTTAAAAAGAAACCCATCTTGCAAAGAATATATACCTTGAACTCCCCGCTTGCAATTGTTGATGATGGATGAGAACTCCGCATCTTCAGAATAAAGTTCTTTCATTGATTGAAATCCAAGAATCCTAGAGTCCAGAACCGCAAGCATAGAATATCTTCTTGATAAAGCATCTGCTACAACATTAGTATGCCCTAGTTTATATTTTGAGACGAAAGAAAAGGATTGAAGAAATTCTGCTACAACATTAGTATGCCCATTTTGCATGTCTCGAATTAAGCTTGCGTTGGCCGCTAATAAACTTAAGTGCCTCATGATCAAAATGAAGGACAAATTGCTTTGGCCTCAAATAATGACTCCAATGATCAGGAGCTCGGACAATGGCATAGAACTCTTTGTCATAAGTCGAATAATTCCTTTTGGAATCGGACAGCTTCTCACTAAAATTTGCTAATGGTTTTTGTGCTTGCACCAGAACAGCACCAATACCAACTCCACTTGCATCACACTCAACTTCAAATACTTTATCAAAATCAGGAAGTGCAAGAATAGGGGACTCACAAAGTTTCTGCTTGATTATGTCAAAAGCGTTTTGAGCAGCTATTGTCCATTCAAAAGCACAATTCTTCATGCATTCAGTTATAGGAGCCATGACGGTACTAAAGTTTTTGACAAAACGTCGATAGAAAGAAACAAGTCCATGAAAACTTCTTACATCAGAAATGGACTTCGGAACCGGCCAAGTCTTCATAGCTTCCACCTTGGTTTGATCAACAGAGATTCCATCTTTGGAAACCAGATAACCAAGAAACACAATGCTTGCAGAGAAGAACTCACATTTCTCCATTTTAGCATAGAGTTTTCATTCTCTCAAGACATTAAAGACCTGTTTTGAATGAGAGATATGCTCCTCCTCGTTCCTGCTATAAACAAGAATATCGTTGAAATAAACAACGCAAAACCGACCAATAAAAGAACGAAGAACCTCGTTCATAAGTCTCATGAAGGTACTTGGAGCATTAGATAATCCGAATGGCATAACCAACCACTCATAAAGGCCTCCCTTGGTTTTGAAAGCCGTCTTCCATTCATCTCCTTCTCGCATTCTGATTTGATGATAACCACTCTGCAAATCTATCTTTGAAAACACAGAAGAACCATATAATTCTTCAAGCATATCATCAAGTCTAGGTATAGGGTACCTATACTTAATGGTGATGTTGTTAATGGCTTGACTATCAACATACATCTGATATGTACCATCCTTCTTTGGCACAAGCAGAGCCGGAATAGAACAAGGACTCATGCTTTCTTGAACGTATTCTTTGATGATAAGTTGATCGACTTGTCTTTGCAACTCCTTTGTATCCCCCGGATTGCATCGATAAGCTGGCTTGTTTGGTAGCGGAGCACCGGGGATCAAATCAATTTGATGCTCAATACCTCTTATGGGAGGTAATCCAAGTGGCAAATACTCCGGAAACACATCTGCAAATTCTTTCAACAAGGAATGCATTTTTGGATTTATGGGTCGCTCTATCTCACTCTTTTTCTCGACCACAAGCAAAGCAAATACATTCTTTTGTTTGCTAATGGCTCTCTCAACCCGTATCTCACTCAAGAGCAGATTTTCCTTACAAGTGTTTCCCTCCCCAGGTTGATTATTATGTATCGAATAAGGATTCAATGGTAAAAGAGTAATGCATTTTTGTTCCTTATGAAAAGAGTATGTGTTTTTCCTACCATCATCCATAGCATTTATATCAAATTGCCACGGTCTGCCCAATAACAAGTGGCATGCCTCCAGAGGAATCACATCACATACAACCTCATCTCGATAGTTCTTCCCAATCGAAAATGATATAAGAACGCGTTTGGTTACCTTGAGTTCATTCCCTTGATTGAGCCATTGGAGCTTGTATGGTTGAGAATGTTTCGTTGTTGGAAGCTTCAGCTTGTCGACAAGAGTTGTCGAAGCAACATTGGTGCAGCTCCCACCATCGATGATCACCGAACACACTTTTTCGTTAAGTGTGTAACGTGTGTGAAATATATTCTCCCTTTGCTCTTTATTAGGAGAAACTTCAACATGCGAAGCTCTTCGGATGATCAACAACTCACCATCATCGGCTTTCTCCACAACTTCTTCTTCCCGATCAGATTGGGAAATATTTTGGTCTTCATTGTCAGCCTCTTGAAGTGCCGATTTGATGTCCTCAATTTCTTGAAGAGTCATAACTCTCCGATTTGGACAATTTGCTTGTAAATGCCCAAAACCATGGCACTTAAAGCATTTCCTCGCATCACCTTCAAACTTCTATTGGACTTCTTTGGAAGGCTCTGCATTCTTTCCCTTGCCTTTGTCTTTTGTCGACTTAGTCTCGCCCTTGCTTGACGAAGCACCCCTAAAATAGGATGTCGCCTTTGTTGAGGTTCTGGAGGAAAACCTCTTGCTCTTCAATTGTTTTTCGACTTTTATGGCTAACTTGCATACATCCTCAATGGACCAATACGGTTGAAGTTCAACCATATCAGCAATTTCTCGATTTATGCCGCCAAGGAAACGAGCGATGGTTTGCTCGGGAATTTCTGGAACTTCACTCCTCATTTTGAGTTGTTCAAACTCACAAATGTATTCTTCAACGCTCATCGCATGTTGTCTTAGGGAGTTCAGTTTGAGGAAGAGATCTTGCTTATAGTTGTCCGGCAAGAACCTCTTCTTCATCAACTTCTTGAGTTTTTCCCAAGACTTGATTCGACCTTTTCCTTCCCTTGCTCGTTGATGCTTTAGATTCTCCCACCATAGAGAAGCATATTTGGTCAGCTTTAGGACAGCAACCTTACATTTCTTCTCATCCGAATAGGATTTGAAGTCAAAAATTCGTTCGGTTTTGTGTAGCCAAACCACAAAGTCGTCGGGATTAAGATTACCGTCAAACTCAAGGACCTCCACTTTAATGTCTCTTTCATCCTCCTTATGCCTCCCTCTCCGTCTTCGTCTTCGAATCGGAGATTCAGAATCACTAGAGTGCAGAATCGTTCGGTTGTCTCCAGTGGACTCGGAATCGCCCTCAGAATTTTGACGAGATCCAGAATCGTCACGCCGGTTTTGTTCATTGAGACGCCTTGCTGGTTGTCCTTGTCTCACCGGATTCTCCAGAAGATTGAGGACTCGCTCCATTTGTTTTTTAAGATTTTGGATTGCACGATCTCGCCTTTCGTTGTGCGCTTGCTCCAAAGTCAAGCCTCTTGGAACTTGTTCATCCATAAGGAATTTGTAACAAAAGAAAAAAAGGAATCACTCAAATGAGTTGAACCTTGAGCTCTGATACTAATATTTTGATGCGTGATGGGGTGAGTGATTCAAGAATGGAAATTTTTATAAGGGGATTTTTTGTGGTTAAGTGGATGGAGTAGTGTATATGATAGACACACAAAAAGGAATAAGAAAAATAAAAGCAATCTCCTTCCAAGGTATAAAGGCAGCGCCACCAACTGAGGATGAGGATCGAGATCTACGAAGCTCACCACCAAGGCCTAAAGCTTCCACCAGCCAAGGATAAAGGACTTCGGGATAGGAAAAGCTCACCACCAAGGCCTAAAGATTCCACTAGCCAAGGATAAAGGGCTTCTTGGCTCACCACCAAGGAGTGATCTACGCTCCAAGGATAAAGAAACCGAAAGGAGTTATCCACTCTCAAAAGGAGTTCACTCAAGCAGAGGAAATCTCACCATTCTCATTCATGAAATTCGTATCTCCCCTACATTGGATAGTTTCCCCTACTTATAGGAGGATTTTAGCCTTAGGAAATATTAAAAACAAACTTTAATGACCTAGGAATTAAATGTTCGACTCTTGAGCTACATAGGAACTAAATGCCTTTAATCATCGGCCTTCCACATTCTCGAACCGTTAGCTTTCCGTGTTCTTGAACCTTTGGCTTTTCATATTCTTGAACCTCATTCGTGAACCTTTAGCCGTCCTAGAATTCGAGCTCCTCCCTTGACGAGAAAATAATCCTCATGAAACTTCATCAACTGGTACCGATAAGTAAGTAACATATTCACTCAAAAATGATCCATCGAACAACATAATGCCTAACTTCTTTATTGGCTTGGATAAGCATCGATGGTTCTGAGTTGATCGATGGAGCTACGTTGGATGCACCCGCATTAGTCAACCTCATATAAGGAATATGCAAAGGCATGAATTATGTAATCAAGCTTCAAAACAATGTTGGTTGAAATAACCGAACAAGGAATAAAAATCTGAAAAAACCTAGCTAGTTGACATATGGTCAAGTGCCAATGCGGAAAATATAGGACCAAGGGTTGCACTGGCACCACCTAATGCAAATATTCCGGTAGGCCTAATTTGCTGATTAGCATCAATATACTTAATCCAATGAGAGCAACATTAACCTAGGTGACAAGATGGCAAACTGAATCCACAAATGACTCAATATGATAAAGCAGCCCGACAACTCTTAGGTCTGGATGGAGGTATCATAAATCTGTGTATAGGATACCTTATCTTGAAAGGGTTGATAATCAACCTTTTTCTAGAGGCTCTAGATCCATGATTTTACCCTTTTTACTAATGAAGATGAACAATCAATTATTGAACATATTGGGTAATTTATAGTGCAATACAGGGAAGCGGGAAAAATGAGCTCTAACACTTAGGTTCTTCCCTCTATCCTTATCAAAAATTGCTTTCGCCCAGTTACTAATTTGTCAATAAATTCATTGCATAACTAGTTAGATGGAAAGATAATTTTATTCTCAATTCTATAGAACAATAAATGAAGTACCAGTCGTTAACTTAGCTGAACTCTATCAATACAATAGTGAGTCAATATATTATTCTATTACTAGATTTAAGAAGGTTAGAAATAGATGCCTCACTTCATTCAATTGCAACAAGAGTGTCGAAGTACAAGCAATTACATAAAGAAAGAGATAAGAAGCCACTGAAAATTTAAAAAAAAAAAAAAATGTGGCTTTAACTGCAAACTATGAAACAAAAAAAGTGAATTTGAAGTAGTCGTGGTAAAAATGGTGTGGGAAAAGGATATTGCAGGCATCAAAACTTTTGTATGACATTATTTCAGTCCCCAAAACTATTTCTTTTTATTATTTGACTACCAATTTGGTCAAAAAATCAACCGTTGTAGTGTCATCAACAATTAAAAGTTGTCGGGAAATTGACATTGAATTATAACAAATTAAAGGTCTCATGTCACTGAGGAAGTGAAATTAGCATAATAAAAGGTAAACGATATTGTATCGCATTTGTTACGCTAAATTAATAAATTGGGCATAATTTTGCTTTATTCTTCAAACTCTAATCCCTCATTCTTTCTCTCACCTCCATCTGCCATCACTGCCGTCCTCTATCCCAGGCTACGTAGAGCTGGCACCGTCGTTAACTTCCATCCTTATTTCGTCGCCCGAAGCTTCTACCATTGACCAACCTACGATTTTTGCCCTGGCGCTCACCAAAGCTAAGGTTGCCTGTGGTCAGATTTGGGCTCGGTGACATCAGATCCGACCTCTCGACCCGTAATCTAATGAGCGATAGTAAAGCTCGATGTTCAGTGCTGCACTTGGTGGCTCGGTGCCGATCTTGCAAGAACGGGGGAGCAGCGACGAAGCGGGTGAGCTATTGTTGTTGTGGCTTGGGGTGGCGGAGCCAATCGATTCGTCCCTTGCTTTGGTCGACTCACAGTGTTTCCTCAAAAGAAGTTGATTTAGTCAAAAGTGCATGGTCGTCTTATCCTTTTTTAACGTTAGAATTCAAGTTTCTTTTAACGAGTTACTTTGAACTTAAAAATTCAATAAAAAGGGAATACAAGACTCAGCCATATATGCCACTGGTTGTAATAAAGTTATAAAGAAAAAATTATTTTGATTTTAAAGTGAGCGTCATAAAAAAAATACAGCAATAATAGTGTATTTTCCCCCAAAATTAGTTTTTAGTAATCCTTATGTTTGTCCAGCTTAAAAGCTTGCACGAGTAAAAGAAACAACGATGGCGAGGGCTAGAGGTACTCAACTTTACTAATTCGATGTCAATAAATTGAATTAAATGATAGATTTGCTTTTGAACGATAGTGGTATGATAAAAGGTCACACTCTTTTTTTAATCTTAGCCAATCCTGAATCCATGACCTATGTAATGTATAAAGTAAGTAGAATTCTTTGGATTTTTAGAAAAGAAAAAAGAAACGACTTTGCTGACAATTCCATATTTTTTGCTCGGTCAGGAGAGTCCTCCGAAGAGTCCTCCAAAATATATTGCAAGCAAAATATATTGTAAATAGCGCCATTCAATGGACTCATGACATGGTTGATATTGTTTGTTGACAGTCGAGGAGACGATTTAACAAGGAAAGATGCAATTTGCCGATGATAAAGGGAAAGGAAAATTGAAAGCCGATGCCGAACTGTTCCCCGTATGTGGTTGGGTATTGTGTTGGCCAAATTCAAAAGAAAACAATCTAAGAAGAATTTATGTCAACAAATGTTGAATTTTAGTAAGGCAATAAAAAAAGAACACAAGGATTACGAGATTCAGCAATGTGCCTACGTCCTCGGACAAAACTCTCGACAACTGTCAAACTCCTTGCTCAACAACTGTTTAAGTTTTGCAATACTTGCTAAGTTACTACCAGTAATAATAAGATCATCACTAGTTACTTTAGTAAACATCGAAGAATTAGCTCCACTCCTTTTGAAACCAAATCTAACGAGTGCAGAACTTGGCTTGCCATACCAAGCTGTAAGTGACTGTTTGAGACCATATATTGCCTTTTTTAATTTATAAACCATTCCCTTATTATTATCTAAGGGATGTCCTGGGGGAAGATCCTTATAAAACCTCTTCTTCTAAGTCTCCTTGGAGGAAAGCATTGTTCACATCCATCTGAAACAATGGCCAGCTACAGTTAACTGCCACAGATAGAATGACACAAATACTGTTCATTTTCACTACAAATGCAAATGTGGCCTTGTAGTCTATCCCATATGTTTGAGTATACCCTTTTGCAACAAGCTGAGCATTGTACCTCTCAACCGAACCATCACTATTGTATTTGATCTTGGAAATCCACCAACATCCAACTGTCTTTTTCCCGTTGGGCAATTTAACAAATTCCCAAGTATGGTTACGGTCCAATGCTTGAAGTTCATCTTTCATGGCATTTAACCAACACACGACTTTGACATGCTTCCAACAAGGTATTGAGTTCCTATTGATTTTCAATAGTAGATAAGAAACTTAAATAATTATGGGAAATTCGATCATACCCAATAAAATCTTGAATAGGATGCTAAGCCGTTTGATATGTTACTGATGCACGATGGGGTTAGTGATTCAAGAATGGAGATTTTTTTTAGGGGATTTTTGTGGTTAGTGTATGGAGTAGGGTATACGGTAAAGAAAAAAGAGAAATAAGAAAAGATAGAACAATCTCGTCCCAAGCTATAAAGGCCACGCCACCAAACGAGGATGGGGATCGAGATCTACGAAGCTCACCACCAAGGCCTAAAGCTTCCACCAGCCAAGGATAAAGCACTTCGGGATAGGAGAAGCTCACCACCAAGGCCTAAAGATTCCACCTGCCAGGGATAAAGGGCTTCTTGGCTTACCACCAAGTCGAATTCATTGTAGATCAAGACCTATAATCAGTATAACTCTCCGTAACTCTGTAACAGTTTCCAAGTTTAACATATTCAAAGAATAGACGTTGCACCTACCAATACTTGTCCGTTTCTTCTCAAATTTTAGTATGTTAGTCCACAAGATGTCATCTACAACTTTCGTCAGGGGCACAAAGTCAAATTTCGACAACATAATTGCATCAAATCCACGGAGTCGCCGAAGGTCAAGCTGTTTTTCCATGGAACAGTTTGCTAGTCCTAGAGAACTACTTCTATTCTTTCGAATTCCAGCATCCAGCATGAAAATTCAAGCATGTCCATATCTATTACACTTCACTAGACAACCATAGCACAACATAATGCAAATGAATGGACTTTCACTTGCCTTAAGTCCGACTCAACCATAGCAAGTAAAACGGCAACTTGCGGACTTCGGGTGCGGCTCAATGGACGGCGAAGCTAGGCGGCGTTGACAGCGGCAGCAGGCATGCTCTTGGTGGGGGCTAGTCTCCATCTTTTGCTTGCCAACACACCAACACACCCTCTGGCTCGATTACTCTCTCTAATGCGGGTGCATCCAACGTAGGTCCATCGATCAACTCAGAACCATCGATACTTATCCAAGCCAATAAACAAGTTGGGCATTATGTTCTTCGATGGATCATTTTTGAGTGAATAATGTTAATTACTTATCGGTACTTTGTGGTATATCGATGGGTATCAATGGAAGGCCATTTTAGATGTCTTGTATGACCAATTGATGAAGCTTTAGGAGAATTATTTTCTGGTCAAGGGAGGAGCTCGAATTCTCGGCAGGTTAAAGGTTCACGAATGCGGTTCAAGAATATGGAAAGCCAAAGGTTCAAGAACACAGAAAGCTAACGGTTCGAGAATATGGAAGGCCGACGATTAAAGGCATGTAGTTCCCGTGTTAATAATGGTTTTTTATTAAGTTCTTAGGTGTTTTTATTTTATGTGGCCGAAGAGTCAAATGTTTAAGGTCCTAGGTCATTAAAGTTTGTTTTTAATATTTCCTAAGGCTAAAATCCTCCTATAAGTAGGGGAAACTATCCAATGTATGGGAGATACGAATTTCATGAATGAAAATGGTGAGATTTCCTCTGCTTGAGTAAACTCCTTGGTGGTGAGCCAAGAAGCCCTTTATCCTTGGCTGGTGGAATGTTTAGGCCTTGGTGGTGAGCTTCTCCTATCCCGAAGTGCTTTATCCTTGCCTGGTGGAAGCTTTAGGCCTTGGTGGTGAGCTTCGTAGATCTTGATCCTCATCCTCGGTTGGTGGCGAGGCCTTTATACCTTGAATCACTCACCCCTTCACGCATCACTCTCTCTCTCTCTATTTGCTCAAACACACCAGCACTTTGTGTACTAAAATTGTTAATTAAACTAATTGATGCATGCTGGTTCTTTGGTGGATGTTCGGTCAAGAGGCAGCTGGTTGTAGACGTGGCCTTCCCAAGCAGCTTCGTTGGCCACCTCTCCTCCTGCATGCTATGAGGTGTCCAACGGTGGAGCCTCTTGGTCAATCCCTCCTCCATTAGTTCACTTAAGTGTCGACTAATATGGGGCTGTTTTGGGCCGTTTTGGGGCGGTGATTAGTGGCCCAGTTTCTTACAATTGGTCCTTAATCTTGTACATTCTTGGGGCATTTTCGGTCTTATGGTTTCATTGTTTAAGAATTTATCTGATGTACTCTTTCATGACTCAAATTCTTTTCTTGTACCATATACACTTAAGTAATAAAGCTGTGTATGATGATGATGGTATAACAAAATTCAATCCTTGGTGTCGATTTGTGCATATTTTTCCAGCTTACCCAATCTCCTTTTGCAGCATCAAAAACTAGTCTAGTGCCTCGTGGTGGCTTGTGGTGGCTCGTTGTGATCTGATTGTGATTCGGAGGGCTTGATCCAATCGACGAAGATAAAAATCGATAATGACGTGTAAAAGGTAACGATCTTGGTCTCGATCCTCGTAAAGCGAGTTTGGATTAGGCAGTCAGAGCTAAGGTTGAAGTTTAAGGGTGCGGATGACAAAATTTCTAAAACGGAAATATATTTCCAATTTCTATTCCCCGCATAAGTGTCTTAGTAAAGAAATGATTTAAAATTAATATTTCTAAAGTAGAAATCTGTTTGATAACATAGTAAAATTTAAATTTCTATGAATCCTGCTGTCCCCATCCTTTTACCTCACTCTTCCAGGTACTTGTGGTTTAGATGGAGAATCTGTTTGTGAAGACATGAGGAACCGCTTGGGTTACCATTGGAACAGGCAATTGAGTCGGAGATTGAACTAATGTATGGAACAAGATCAATATCAAAAGCAAACACAAGAGTTCCTCAATAAAGGATTTATCACGTAGTTCCTCGATAAAGTGCTTCTCCTTGGGGTGCACTAATTATGTTTGTGAAAAAGAAGGATGGGTCAATGCGTGTATGTATTGACTATAGGCAACTGAATTAAGAATAAATATCCCCTGCCTATTTGACCAACTGCAAGGATGTTTGGTCCTTTCTAAGATTGATTTGAGGTCTAGATACCATCAATCAATGATTAAGAAAGAAGACATTCCTAAGACTGCATATAGGACTTGCTATGGACATTATGAGTTCCTAGTTATGCCTTTTGGATTAACGAATGCTCCTACAGCATTCATGCATCTGATGAATAGGATATTTAAGACTTATTTGGATCGATTTGTGATTGTCTTCATTAATGATATCCTCATATATTTTAAAGGACCTGAAATGCAAGAGCGACACCTGAATATAGTGTTGCAGACCCTTAGTGATCATAAGTTGTACGCCAAATTTAGTAATTCTGAATTTTGGCTAGACCAGATAATAGTTTTGGGACATGTGGTATAAGGAGGACGAATTGCAGTAGACCTGGCGAAAGTTGAGATGCTAATAAATTTGCCGAGAACGACAACGCCGACTGAAATACGAAGTTTCTTAGGACTGGCCATCTACAATAGAAGCTTTATTGAAGGATTCTCATGACTTGCTGGACCATTGACGAAATTGACTCGACAAAACATTAGATTTGAGTGGAATGGAGAGTGTGAGAGGAGTTTTCAGGAACTTAAATGGAAGTTGACTACGGCTCCAATCCTAACTATACCATATGGATCTGATAGGTTCACTGTATATTGTGATGAGTCTGACAAATGGCTGGCATGCATTTTGATGTACCATGGCAAGGTCATATAGCCTATGCATCAAGACAATTGAAACCTCATGAATTGAATTACCCAACTCATGACTTAGAATTGGTAGCTATAATTTTTGCTTTGAAAATATGGAGACATTATCTGTATGAGAGAAGTTCGAGATCTATACATATCTAAATATGAGACAAAGGAGATGGATGGTGTTATTAAAGGTTTATGATTATGAAATATCCTAGAAATGCAAATAAAATAGTAGACTCTCGTAGTCACAAGTATGGAGATAGCCAGTATGAGAATAACATAATGGACATTGTTAAAGTTAGTAGCAGACAAATTGTTTAAATTTGAAGTAGATCTTCTTACTGGCATGGTTACTAAATTGAGGGTTGAATTGGAGATTATCCAGAAAATTTAAATTTTGCAACAATCTGACCCAGAAATTTTGAACGTGCAAAATGCTGTATCTTAGGAAAAGGACCAGAATTTCAAGTGTCTGAAGATGGAGTGCTGATATGTCAAGGACAACTCTGTGTTGCCCACATTGAAGAAGTAGAAAAGGGAAATCTTATCAGAACCTATTGAGATCATAAGGAAAAGACTTAAGACAGCCCAGAGTCGACAAAAAGGCTACGTGGATAGGTGTAGAAGGCCTTTGGAGTTTAATGTGGGAGACCATGTATTCCTTAAAGTATCTTTGAGGAAAGGAACATCACGATTTGTAATAAAAGGAAAGTTAAGTCCCATATTTGTTGGACCCTTTGAAATGCTGAAAAGAATAGGAGACGTAACTTCTCGTTTGGCACTGCCTCCAAAACTGGGAAATTTACATGATGTGTTCCATGTGTCGATGCTAAGGAGGTATCGGCCAGATCCTGGTCACATACTTGATCATGAAGTCCTACGGACGAAGAAAATTCTTTGGTTAGGGCATTGTGGCGACACCATGGTATGGAAGAGGCCACATGGGAAAGTGAAAAAGAATTAGAGGCAAGTGGAAGTTCATCAACCTATGTCTTTGCATGCTAAAATTTTTTGGTAAAATGCTGGTAGAGTTTTGGGATGTTTGAGATGAAGATTGAATGCTGAAATGTGGTGAATTGAAAATGACTAATAGATTGAAGCAACCGGTGTTTGCTTGTGGCATTCGGGTCTTGCCTGTTTCGAAAATTGAGTGTGAGATGGTTGTATGGATCGACCAAGGTAAGGAAAGGGTTGCTATGGGAAAAGATGTAGTATATGTTGTGATGAGTGAGTTTAGGTACGAATATATGCCTTAAACCTCTGTTGATAAGATTTTGTTGAAAGTGTCCTTAGATGTTGTGGAAGAGATTTAAAAGGGCTGTAAGATAGATTGGTTGAAATGACTTGATTTAATTAGAAATGAAGGAAATTGTATATGTCGATGCTGTTTTGGACAAAGTTAGATGGAAAGTCCTTCTAATTGTACCCCTTTGATATATAGCAAGCAAAACAAGGACAGAAACCATTTTATTTAGGGATTACATCCATTAGATGGAGTTTAAGATCTAGCTATAGCCATAAGAATGTGAAAGCATGAAGATAGGAGTGAATCTATTGAAACCAGTGTTTTGTTTTGTCGAGGACACCTCGACCATTCATGGTTCTGTGAATTTTCTGTAATTTTATGGATAGAATTTGACGTCAAACCCTTAATGAACGTTGTAGGACACATCCTTTAGTAGTAGTAAGATTTCAAAATTTGAGGAGAAACTGATGAGATTTAGTTGGTGAAACGAATTTTCTTCTATAGGTACTGAATCTGAAAATTACTGCAGAATCTTTGAAGGAAACAGCGAACATTACTCTTTATACACAACGAAATTTATTCCCTTGGGTCTCATCTAGAACATATCAAAATTTCAGAATTTTCTAAGTTCATTTAGGAATTTATCTGAAATTTTTATGGGAATTGTGCATTTTAATGATCAAGCTGTTTTCTTTCGAATGTGCACAAATTGTCCCCCAGGTGAATATTTGAATTGTTATGAGACATGATGAAACTACCATTGGCATATTATGCAATATCGAGATTTCATGAAGTATTCTGGGGACATCTTGTCATTGCTTTTGAAATTTTTTTTGAAAATTAAGATGTTAATTGTTGCCATTGGACCATCGGGTCAACAATACCCCGGGAGTCGAGATTCCCGAAGGATTGAATGAGTCAATGCCTTGTGGATGCCCGGTGGGCCTAAGTGGCTGAATGCTGGAGGTCTTTCCTCGGGAGCTTCGGGATGCCCGGTTGTATACTAGTCATTACATATATCCGGAGGACCGAGGTAACCATTCTCATGGTGAGACTCGGAGGGTTTTTCTTCGGGATGCCAGGTGAGCCACACAAACATTGGTCCTCTAGGGATGAAACCTTTCGAATGTGTGAGTAGTTTGGTTAGAGGAATAAGTGTATGTGTGACGACCCGAACCCCCTAGGGTCGCCAGAGGCACCTGACATTACACCTAATAGACACTAGCCACATCTCTTATAAGAAGCGTCGTAAATGATAGACACACTTTTTTTTTTTTTTTTTGAAAACGGTCCCAGCGCGACTCGTTAGCTGAAGCAAAATATAATATTGCCATCTCTCCCTCCAACAACCATGATACAATTGCACACCACTAAGTACCATAGTAAAAGATAGAGCCATGCCACTTTTATTTACATATTTTCGTGATGAATTTTTCACGGGTCGATACAACAAAAGAAAAACAAGATTTCCAGCTACACTTGGCCACATCCCAAAAAGATACTACAGCCCCTAAAGTAATCACATGACGTCCTCCATCTAACAACGGCGGCTACTCCCAAATAGAAACTCCAGCTCTGTACCTCTCACAAAACCATCACACCCATCTTGGCGCGTCGGGTGGTGGTGGCGGCAACATCCCCCTTAACACTCAGGGAACATGAACTGACAAGAACCCCTAGCCAGGCCCACATCGTATATGACCAGCACTCGCACTTGCACAAAAGTCAATCCAGGGACAGTGACGCAGTCGATCTCCGTACATTCTACTTCTACATCCGAGGGGAGGCCATAAAAGGTACCTCGCGTGACGGTAGAAAGCGTCATATTTCTAATCTGAAATGTTGGTTCCCGAAGGGGTGAGTACAACCACTCAGCAGAAAAAAGATCATATAACCACTCAACGCATCATACTATACAATCACAACATAATACATGTCATTCATGCATCCAACCCTACTTACCTTGAAGCCATGAATATACCCTCATACATTCTCATCACAATCCTATCACATACATGTCATTATGTGACAGGCGATTATCATCATATCATATATGCAAGTCATCATGCCATAGGTAAGTACCATCATCATATCATACATATCATATATGCATATCATCATGCCATAGGTGATCATCATCATATCATATCATATATGCATATCATCATGCCATAGGTGATCATCATCATATCATATCATATAGGCATATCATCATGCCATAGGTGATCATCATCAACTTATATCATATCCCACACTTTACACACGCACCCCATCCTAGCATCACGAGAAAAACCGCCAACATTCAGCCATTTAAGGCCACTGGGCATTCGGTACCCCCACATTCCGGGGATCTCGCATCCCAACTGGCATCACGAGGCATCCCCTCGGGCAAAGACCTCCGAGGCTTTCGGCCCCCAACCATTCTGGGCATCTCGAAACTCTCGAGGCCACCCGACCATGTATCTCTATACATTCCGGGCATCTGGCATCCCCCATCCCGGGTATCCTGATACTCCCCAGGGCATTATCAACCGCCTCAAATAGTTTGCTAATTTGTCATTGTTCATGTTCACCAATTTAGGTCTCAACTCAGCATGGCACATGATGTAATGGAAAAACAGAATCATTCATAACAATAAAATTTATGGAATTCGTATAATTTAGAATAGTCCATTTATCATGCCATTTTGAAGTTTATTTAAATTCCAGCTTATACCATTATAGAAAATATTTAAATTAAATATCCATATGATTCTCAAAAATCATGAAATTAAGCCATGTGGTAGACACGATAATAAGATAATGATTCATGAAAAACACACGGCCAATAGAGTTTCACACAAAAGATATAATATAATTCACACAAATACAGCATCCAATTTCGGATAGAAACAAAGTGTGCAGTTTTTGAAATAATTCGATTAAAATACCCGAATGACCTCCGAAAAGTCGTCCGAAGTTTTTGGTTCTCACACCAAAACGTCGAGTGTAGTCATCTCCGAAATACCGAGTTTTTACCCACTTATTCTTCTTCATTTCCTCTGAAATTTGGATATTTTTACTTCAAGAGGTCCCCTACAACTTTCATTCAGGGATCTAAGTCAAAATTACAAAGAACAGTCACCATATGGGTCCATGAAGTCTCGGGTGTCCAGTACCGCGTCTCCAGATTTACTAGGCTACACTTGTTCATTTTACTTCAAATTTGAGTATGTTAGTCTTTAAGATGTTCTATACAAGTTTCGTGAAGAAGTCGAAGAGAGATTCTTGATAAAAATCAACATGCAACGACAAACCTAGCAAAACTTCAAAAACTGTTCTAGATATAGTCTCTCTGCAGGATGAGGTTTTGACCCCTTAAATCTCCACCATTTTGCACCAAATTTTAGTATGTTGTAGTTTAAGATTCATGCGGGTGCATCCAACGTAGCTCCATCAACCAAATCAGAACCATCGATGCTTATCCAAGCCAATAAAGAAGTTGGACATTATGTTCTTTGATGGATCATTTTGAAAGGATAATGTTAATTACTTATTGGTACTTGGTGGCATATGGATACGTATCAGTATCAATGGAAGGCCATTTTAGATGTCTGGTATGACCAATTGATAAAGTTTCAGGACGATTATTTTCTTGTGAACGGAGGAGCTCGAATTCTAGGAAGGCTAAAAGGTTCACGAACGCGGTTCAAGAATATGGAAAGAAAAAAGTTCAACAACATAGAAAGCTAACGGTTCGAGAATGCGGAAGGCCGAAGATTAAAGGCATTTAGTTCTCGTGTTAATAAAGGCTTTTTATTAAGCTCCTAGCTGTCTTTACTCTTATGTAGCTCAAGAGTCGAACTTTTAATTCCTAACTCATTAAAGTGTGTTTTTATTAAGCTCCTATCCAATGTAGGGGAGATACGAATTTCATGAATGAGATTTCCTCTGCTCGAGTGAAGTCCTTTGGAGAGTGGGTAACTCCTTTCGGTTTCTTTATCCTTGGAGCATAGATCACTCCTTGGTGGTGAGCCAAGAAGCCCTTTATCCTTGGCTGGTGGAATCTTTAGGCCTACGTGGTGTGCTTCTCCTATCCTAAAGTTTTTGATTCTTGGCTGGTGGAAGCTTTAGGCCTTGGTGGTGAGCTTCGTAGATCTCGATCCTCATCCTCAGTTGGTGGCGTGGCCTTTATCTTTGCTTATTCCTCTTTGTTTCTTTACTGTATACACCAGTCTATACACTTAACCACAAAAATCCCCTAAAAAAATCTCTGTTCCTGATCACTCGCCCCATCACCCCATCACACTAGGATGGATAAGAAACAATTTCTACTTCTACTTCAGAAATAGAGAAGCTAAAATTTTAGCTTCTCATTTCGTTTCCGAAACAACTTCTGAATTAGAAATCTATTTCAGAAAAAAAGAAATCAATTTGTCTTACGAAACGGATTTCTGTTCCAAACCTGTTCTAAGGAACAGAGAAATAGATAAATAGAAAATTTACCATGCGCAGCCTTCATATAACGAAAGCATGCTCGACATCTCCATAACCCATACATAAACTAAATTATATGATTCAATACCCACAAACTACAACCTTTAGGGCCAAATCACTTTTATTTACATAACTAAGATGGATTTCACAAGTCGGTACAACAAAAGGCAAGGTCTTTAAGTAAGCTCGGTTAAACCTAAAAAGAAGTCAACTATACATCAAGCATGTACTCTATCCGTCAGCGAGTGTCAACCATCCCAAAAAGTGTCAACCTCCACCAGTCACACGCTTTTATCACCCCCATCGTGGCGCATAGACCGGTGGCAACGGCAGCATCCCCATCATCCTCACATCTCGAGTAGAAACTCTTGTAGTACGGGACCATTAGGAAGGCCCACATCATACATAACCAAAATACGAAGACGGATGAACACCAGACCATTAACACCAATGCAAGGGTCCTCAATCACTCGACCTCAACATCAGACAGTAATTCATAAAATGTACCACGTGAGATAGGTGATAGAGGCATCTCTCGATCTAAAATGTTAGTCCCCAAAGGGGTGAGTACAACCACTCAGCAGTGAAGATCCGTCAAACTACACAATGCAACAAGCAAGACAATGAAGATATCAAGAGTAAAGCATATTTCATCCACGCCATCGAGCATACATCACCATGCAGTTGTGCATATATCGCCATGCAGTCATGCATATCTCACCACGCCATCGTGCATATACCACCGTGTAGTCTACTTGTATTTCCATGCCATATGCACATACATACACATGATTCATATCATGCATACAACCATGGATATCCCCATGAGATCCATTCAAGCATTAAAGATCGCATTCCCAATGTCAAATAGCATCAATTTACTTTAATCAGTACATTATGCATCATGCCATCTTCACACACCCATGCAAACGATGCAATTTCCCATTTTATCTTTCAAAAGAATCAAATCATTTTTCATCTATGGACCAATGTTTGCTTCCCTCATTTATCACTTGCCCCAGACTTGGCATAGCAAGGAATCTCCGGCACACACCTCTGGGCATCTCGCATCCCACCTGGGATCACAAGGAATCTCCCCGGCACACACCTCCAAGGCTTATGGGATTACGTACCGACATATCACCAAGGATTCCCCCTAGAATTACATACCGTATAGGACTTGGCATCTCGAAAGAGCTTCATAGGAGTCGCTACAGTTCATACATCACAGCAAAAGAAATTCCAGCACCACTTTTGCACAGTTTCAAAATTAATTTCGATTGAGTCCTTGAATAAACTCCAAAAATTCTGAGATTTTAATGTATTATAGTTGAGACCTAGAGGTAAAAGTCCTATGCAGAAATCGAAGTCTAATTTCTTATGTATTAAAATCAATCATTTTTATAACTCCCCCTAATTCTCGGTTCACTGTCTAGATTCATCCACTTCAAATAAAGAAGTCCTCAAGATGTCGTCTACAACTCTTATCAAGAGCACGACATCAAATTCGAACTGGATAATTTCAAAAAATTCACAGAATCACAATAGATCAACATAACAGTTTCTAGATTTACTTTGTTCAAAGAAAAATGGTTTCACTGACCGATACTTGTTCATCTCCTCTCAAATTTTGATATGTTACTCTCCAAGAAGTCCTCTACAACTTTCATCCAGACGTCAAAGTGAGAGTCGAAATCATCAAAGATCGGACAGTTTCTACATGCAACAACTCACTTGGAACATTACTACCATTCATTTGAGTTTCCAGCATTCAACATCACGACCACAGCCAGCAAATGGTAGATTAATGGATTCTATTTGCCTCTAATCCAATATATCACAGCAAGCACATGGCTGGACAAGGCAGGCTCGACGGTGGGACTAGGTGGACGCTCGACAACAACGGTTTTCTTCTTCCTCCCCCTTCTCTCCCGCTCTTCCTCTCCTTCTCACGGTTTTCTTCTTCCTCTCTTTCTCGGCACTCCTTGCTAACTCCACCCAATCTCCGTCTCTTTTCTTCCCTTCAGCAATGATTAGCAATCATTTGATTGCATGCAAATGCCACTTGGCTGATCCCCTTGGCCACTTGGCGTTTTTCCCATGTAGGTTGATGGGCCAAATGGGCCAGGCCTCTGCCGCTTCTCTTTCAGTCGACTGTACCTGTTTTGAGCTTCGCCGGCCAGGCCGTAGTGGCCGAACGGTGGGGCTAGTCTTGGGCTTAAGAAAATCAACACATTCTTCGCTAATTTTTCCCATTTAATCATTACCAATTCATATGGCCATAATACCATGTAATATAATTCGATAAATTGTAACTTCCAAAGCGCATGGCTGAGAATAAAATTTTCCTATCAAATAACAGTCCATTAAAATGCTCGGCTGTAATCTATTGCTAATCATGGGTCCAGTGGCCACAATATTATTGGATGGTACTTCTATCACCTATTCATAGGTCATAGCGCATCTAGAGATTGTCATGAAATTCTAAGATGCCACAATTGATGACCGTGGTTGACTGTCAACAAGGCCTGTAGGCCCTTGCCTAGATTTGGGGTGAGGGTTGTGTGATACGAGAGCATCCAACGTAACTGCATCAACCAACTCAAAACCATCGATACTTATCCAAGCCAATAAACAAATTCGGCATTATGTGGTTGAATGGATCATTTAGAATGAATAATGTTAATTACTTATCAGTACTTTGTGGTATATTGGTAACTATCAATGGCAAGCCAGTTTAGATGTCTTTTTTGACCAATTGATGAAGTTCGAGGAGGATTATTTTCTGGTCAATAGCGGAGCACGAATTTTTGGAAGGTTGAAGGTTCACGAATGTGGTTCAAGAATATAGAAAGCCAAAGGCTCAAGAATATGGAAAGCTAATGGTCCAAGAATGCGAAAGGCTGAATATGAAAGGCTTTTAGTTCTTGTGTTAATAAAGGCTTTTCTTAAGTTCTGTCTTTATTTTTATGTAGCTCAACATTCGAATGTTTAAGTTCCTAAGTCGGTTAATTTTTTTTTTTAAAACATTTTTTAAGGCTAAAATTCTCCTATAAATAAGAGAAAACTATCCAATGTATGAAGATACGAATTTTATGAATGACAATGGTGAGATTTCTTCTACTTGAGTGAACTACTTCGGAGAGTGGATAACTCCTTTCGGTTTCTTTATCCTTGGATCTTTCTGGTGAAATATTTAGGCCATGGTGGTGAGCTTCTCTTATCCCAAAATCCTTTATCCTTGGTGTGCATTTCATTGTATTATTTAGTTTGTTTATGTGTTAGGCAGATGACGAGTATTTTTCCATTATACAAACTTTCTCGAACGTATCCTTTGAAGTTAAGTTCTTCGACTTGTCTTTGCAACTCCTTTGTATCCTCCCGATTGCATCGATAACTTGGCTTGTTTGGTAGCGAAGCACCGGGGATCAAATCAACTTGATGCTCGATACCTCACTCTTTTTCTCGACCACAAGCAAAGCAAATACATTTATATCAAATTGCAACAGTCTACCCAATAACAAGTGGCATGCCTCCATAGGAATGACATCACATACAACCTCATCTCGATATTTCTTCCCAATCGAAAATGATATAAGAACGTGTTTGGTTAACTTGAGGTCATTCCCTCGATTGAGCCATTGCAGCCTGTATGGTTGAGGATGTTTCGTTGTTGGAAGCTTTAGCTTGTCGACAAGAGTTGTCGAAACAATATTGGTGCAGCTGCCACCATCGATGATCATCGAACACACTTTTCCGTTAATAGTGCAACGCATGTGAAAATATTCTCCCTTCTTCTCGATTAGATTCTTAAATATTTTGGTCTCCGGATGATCAACGGCTCACCATCATCAGCTTTCTCGACAACCTCTTCTTCTCGATTACATTCGGAAATATTTTGGTCTTCATTGTCGGCCTCTTGAAGCATTTCCTTGCATCACCTTGAAACTTCTTTTCGAAGCCTCTCCATTCTTTCCCTCGCCTTTGTCTTTTGTCGACGTATTCTCGCCCTTGCTTGACGAAGCACCTTAAAATAGGATGTCGCCATTGTTGAGGTTCTAAAGGAAAACCTCTTGCTCTTCAATTGTTTGTCGACTTTTATGGCTAACTTCCATACATCCTCAATGGACCAATATGGTTGAAGTTCAACCATATCAGCAATTTCTCGATTCATGCCACCAAGGAAACGAGCGATGGTTTGCTCGGGAACTTCTGGAACTTCACTCCTCATTTTGACTTGTTCTCACTCACGAATGTATTCTTCAACACTCAGCCCATGTTGTCTTA
Organism: Eucalyptus camaldulensis; assembly: GCA_019915185.1. Taxonomy (NCBI): domain Eukaryota; kingdom Viridiplantae; phylum Streptophyta; class Magnoliopsida; order Myrtales; family Myrtaceae; genus Eucalyptus; species Eucalyptus camaldulensis. The sequence goes on from JAHSVA010000005.1 coordinate 23,031,043, forward strand.
GGGAGTTCAGTTTGAGGAAGAGATCTTGCTTCTAGTTGTCGGGCAAAAACCTCTTCTTCATCAACTTCTTAAGTTTTTCCCAGGACTTGATTCGGCCTTTTTTTCTCATGCTTTAGATTCTCACACCATAGAGAAGCATATACCACAAAGTACCGATAAGTAATTAACATTATTCACTCAAAAATAATCCATCGAAGAACATAATGCTCAACTTCTTTATTCGCTTGGATAAGCATCGATGGTTCTGAGTTGGTCGATGGAGCTACGTTGGAAGCACCCGCATCACTAACCCCCGTATCTCTCTCATTTCCTCATGGTTGGAGCCACTATCAACCACCGGAAGCCACACACTTCTGTGTCGTCACCATGTGCCATTCGTGCAGCCATTTAGCTCATCATTGATGTCCATCACCACCATCCCTTGGGGATCAAATCAATTTGATGCTCAATACCTCTTATGGGAGGTAACCCAAGTGGCAAATCCTACGGAAACACATCTGCAAATTCCTTGAACAAGCAATGCATTTTTGGATGCATGGGTCGCTCTATCTCACTCTTTTTCTCGACCACAAGCAAAGCAAATACATTTTTTTGTTTGCTAATGGCTCTCTCAACCCGTGTCTCACTCGAGAACGGATTTTCCTTACAAGTGTTTTCCCTCCTCGAGTTGATTATTAGGTATCGAATATGGACTCAATGGTAAAAGAGTAATGCATTATGTTCCTTATGAAAAGAGTATGTGTTTATCCGACCATCATGCAGGCACTTAATCAAAATTGCCACCCTCTACCCAGTAAGAAGTGGCATGCCTCCATAGGAATCACATCACAGACAACCTCATCTTGATAGTATGGACCCGAACCACTAACATTTTCTCCTTATGAAAAGAGTATGGTTGTGGATGTTTTGCTGTTGGAAGCTTCAATTTGTTGAGAAGAGTTGCCGAAGCAACATTGGTGCAGCTCCCACCATCGATGATCACGAAAAAAAAAAATACCCTTTCGTTAATAGTGCAACGCGTGTGAAATTAATCTACTCAATTTCGTGAATAATCATAACTCTATGATGTTGACAATTTGCTTGTAAATGCCCAAAACCATGGCACTTAAACCATTTCCTCGCATCACCTTCAAATTTATTTTGGACTTCTTTGGAAGGCTCTGCATTCCCTCCCTTCCCTTTGTCTTTTGTCGATGCACTCTTAAAATAGGATGTCGCCTTTCTTGAGGTTCTGGAGAAAAACTTCTTGCTCTTCAATTGTTTTTCGACTTTTATGGCTAACTTGCATACGTTCTTAAAGGACCAATACGGTTGAAGTTCGACCATATAAGCAATTTCTCAATTCATGCCGCCAAGGAAACGAGCGATGGTTTGCTCGGGAACTTCTAGAACAAAATCACTAGAGTGTAGAATCATTCGATTGAGGACTCGCTCCATTTGTTGTTGAATATCTTGTATGGATTCACATGAGGAAGGAGAGATTTCCATTTCGTCGAAAGAACAAGCTCATGCCTAGAGCTAACAGTCCCTTTAAAGTTGACCTTCCGGGAGAGTTTGGAGTTTCAGCAACACTCAATGTGGGAGACGTATCTCCTTACTTTGAGGATGAAAACTTTCTTGATTTGAGGACAAATCTCAAATAAACATAGGGAGGATGATGCGGGTGCATCCAACGTAGCTCCATTGACCAACTCAGAACCATCGATGCTTATCCAACCCGATAAAGAAGTTGGGCATTATGTTCTTCGATGGATCATTTTTGAGTGAATAATGTTAATTACTTATCGGTACTTTGTGGTATATCAGTAGGTATGTATGGAAGGCCATTTTAGATGTCTTGTATGACCAATTGATGAAGTTCCAAGAGGATTATTGTTTGGTCAAGGGAGGAGCTCGAATTCTAGGAAGGCTAAGGGTTCACGAATGAGGTTCAAGAATATGGAAAGCCAAAGGTTCAAGAACACGGAAAGCTAACTTCTTGAGAATGTGGAAGGCCGATGATTAAAGGCTTTTAGTTCCTGTGTTAATAATGGTTTTTTATTAATTACGTAGCTGTTTTTTTTTATGTAGCTCAAGAGTCGAACGTCTAATTCCTAGGTCATTAAAGTTTGTTTTCATATTTCCCAAGCCTAAAATCCTCCTATAAGTAGGGGAAACTATCCTATGTAGGGGAGATACGAATTTCTTGAATGAGACTGATGAGATTTCCTCTGCTTGAGTGAACTCTGTTGGAGAGTGGATAACTCCTTTCGGTTTCTTTATCGTTGGAGCATAGATCACTCCTTGGTGGTGAGCCAAGAAGCCCTTTATCCTTGGCTGGTAGAATCTTTAGGCCTTGGAGGTGAGCTTCTCCTATCCCGAAGTCCTTTATCCTTGGCTGGTGGAAGCTTTACATCTTGGTGGTGAACTTCGTAGATCTCGATCCTCATCCTCGGTTGGTGAAGCGGCTTTCTACCTTAGAAGGAGATTGCTTTTATCTTTTCTTATTCCTTTTTGTCTGTTTATCATATACACTACTCGATACACTTTAACCACAAACATCCACTTAAAAAAAAAAAAAATCAACGTTCTTGAATCACTCACCCCATCACGCATCATTAAGGGAACCTACCGGCGCTGTTGCGAAAGCGAGTCTTGGTTGGGCAATTCTCAGTACATATGGACCCGAACCGCTAACATCCACTATAGGGTAAACCACCGCCTATTCGACCCGTCGGTTAATTCTACCATAGAGGCCAATGATAGACAATAACTCCCTCCGAACACAGCTTAGAACTTTCCTCGTATTGTGATTTCCAAAGAGTAACTCTTGTCAAAATCACAAAGGGTGCTGAGTTGGAATGCTATCCTAACAAAGGATTCTTGTGGTTTCAGCGGATCTAGCTATAGGAGAACTAGGAAGTAGAGCTTTTTTCATCCAGGCTGCTTTAGAAGCGAACTACATACTGTACTTCTGTGGTGGAGTCAGCAATTTTGCTCTGTTTGGAACTTTTCCAGCTAATTGCACCACCATTAAAGGCAAAAACAAACCTAGACGTTGGCTTATAGTCATTAGGATTTACTCGAAAATCAGAATCTGTAAATTCTTCAACTTTAAAGTGCCATTCTCCATATATCAAAAACATATCCTTGGAAAGATGGATTCTATACTAAAAAGCAATAATCCTCTTTCGGAATATTGCATGTTGAAACGTGTCAACACTTTGTCTGTGTATGTAGATTGTGAGAGGCTAATAATTCGTGTAGATCTATCTCTATAGATGCCAATACCTAGAATATAGGTTGCCTCTCCAAAATCTTTTATGGGGAACTTCTAGCCAAGAATACTATTAATAGCATGTCATCCACATACAAAATAAGAAACACGATCGTGTTCCCACTAACCTTTTTGCATCTATGTTTTTGATGAAACAAAACAATTTCACCTCCTCATCAAAATTGATGTTTCAACTTCTTGAGGCTTGTTTGAATCCATATGTGGCTCTCTTAGGCTTGCACACCTTTTGATCACCATACTCAGACTCAAAACCTAGTGGTGTTGCCATGTAGATGTCTTCTTCAACGAATCCACTTACGAAACCATCTTGACATCCATTTAGAATATCTCATAGTCCAAGTGTATAATTATAGTCAACATAATTCGAATAGATTTCAGCATGGCTACAGGTGTGAAAGTCTCGTCATAATCAATTGCTTCTATTTGATGATATCCTTTTGCCACCAACCATGCTTTGTTTGTGCCAACTTATCCATAAGCGTTTATCCTTCTCTTGAAGACCTATTTACAGCCAATTGCTATAGTGCCAAATTGGCAGGTCAACTACATTCCAAACGACATAAGAATACATATAATTAATTTTGGATTCCATGGCCTCTGACCATTTATCAGAATCAATGCAAGATATTGCTTCCTCATAGGTGTTGGGAACATTCGAAGAGACATTCTTGTACCCCTCCTCATAAGTTGTGAATCAGAAGCTCCCGCAAAATCTGAGGTTTGCGTCTAAACTGGACAACCCCAAATCTTATTTTGATTAAGACTTGGTTTCCTACCATGCCATATTTCAAAGGATTCTGCTGCAACTTCACATATTTGTATGTCCCTACAGAATTTGGATGTAAGCAAGATGTTTAGGCAAAATGAGATTGTCTTGACATTTGGAAATTGAGTAAGAGTTGCTGCGTTAGGCATAAAGACCATACCTTCATAAGGTTGGTTCTTTGGCTTGACCTTCAAGCTTGCAAGGTACTTGCAATTCCTCTTCCAATGTCCCTTGACACTTGAATAGTAACAGTTCCCTTTTTCAATTGTGGGCTTTGGACGTGTAGCAAGGTTTATGGACTTCTTCCATTTCCTTTTCTACATTTCCTTGTGGTGTACATTTCCTTCTCATAAACCACCAACATGCTGTGCAACTGGTGCAAGAGTTTTCTTCATTTTATGAATGTGGAGGTCATCTTCGCACCATGTTCATAGAACCATGTACAACCTAACTTTTAGGTCATCTTCGCACCACTTCTAATAAGTTTCGCAGTTGTCATCAGTACCACCCGAAAAGTGTGAGCACATACCCAATCTTCTCAGAATTGAGAACAATTCTCAAATTGCTCACCCAATTGGTATAGTTGGGTCTCATTAGACAATTCTTGTCAACAATTGAAGCAAGTGGGTTTGTTTTAACGATGCGTGATGGGGTGAGTGATTCAGGAACGGAAATGAGACATTGGGATAAGCAAAGCTCACCACCAAGGCCTAAAGATTCCACAAACCAAGGATAAAGCGTTTCTTCGCTCACCACCAAGGAGTGATCTATGCTAAAAGGATAAAGAAACCGAAAGGAGTTATCCACTCTCCAAAGGAGTTCACTCAAGTTGAGGAAATCTCACCATTCTCATTCATCAAATTTGTATCTCCCTTACATTGGATAGTTTCCCCTATTTATAGGAGGATTTTAGCCTTAGGAAATATTAAAAACAATCTTTATTGACCTAGGAATTCAATGTTCGACTCTTGAGCTACATAAAAATAAAAATAGCTAGGAACTTAATAAAGAGCCTTTATTAACATGGGAACTAAATTTCTTTAATCGTCGGCCTTCCGAATTCTCGAACCACTAAGCAAGTATATGTACATCACTGTATACTTCAATATCAACATATCAATGAACACATTAACACATATCATTCTTATGCATATACGAGGACTGATGCAAATTCATTTACTATCGTCGTGGCTCAACTAGCCCTTCCACGCTCAACCAAGGCATCTAGCTTCAAGTTAGGTGTCCTAGCTCAACTAGGGCATTTGGGCTCATCCAAGACATCTTGGCGCTACCTCACCAAGGCATCGAAGCTCAATCAGTTAATGTTGGGGCTAGCTTACCTGAGGCATCCGAGCTCAAATATAGGCATTATGGCTCAACCAGGGGCATCATGTTTAATGAAGGAGGCATCGCGAGCAACACTATGTAGTAGCGGACGCTTTTTCCTCTTGAGGTGTATCGTATAAGTGCATCACACAAATAGGTTCTTCATCTTTGATCTTAGCAAATGCATGCCAAGCCTGATGGTGTGAACACACTCAATCATGTAAACATGAGCAAACCATACAAAGTAACATTACAACGTACATGCAGCTTACACGGGTGAGCACAATACTAAACTCGACGACATAAGCTATCGCCCTAGCCAAGAGTTTTTTACATACCTTCGATCAAACTTGATGAACTATAGGTACTTTTACCAATAGAGGGCCATCTGATGAGGCAATAGATGAGCAAGGCTGAGAGAGGGAGAGAGGGCGATAATGAGAAGGCATGAGATTGAGAGAGAGAGAGAGAAGAGATGGGGTGGCATGTGAGATATTGGGGCAAATGCTTCTATTTATAGGTAAATCTCTCATCATTACCATTTTAAATGGACCAATAGGATTTCTTTGGGTGGCGAGCGTTGGTTGGTAGGGTGGCAAGGATAACGGGGAAGATGTGGCTAGCCTTATCCCTAGGGCCACACTTGTTCCATTTTCTTATTGGGCCATATGGGAGGTTGAGTGATCGTTGTAATGATGACAATATTAATTTGGGTAGACCTAAACGTTATGACTCAGCCTAGTATTAATGCACTTTGGTCCAAGAGCATTTAATGCATCTTTATCCCAATCCAAGAAAACTTTGGATGGCCTGTTCCCCAAGTTGGGCGTACAGCGCCTTCCTCTCCAAGTCTGGTGTGTAACCTCTCATTCTAAGTTGAAGAACAGTTTCGAGCAACTTTCAAAATCAAAGTCATTACCTCATAAAATGGGCTCAAAAATTATAAAATGTTAATATGTTGTTGAGAAGATTGTAAGGAACTTCTTTCACGAAGGAAAGTTAGCCAAATTTATGCTGTGGACAAAGCGGATATTCGCTGAACACAACCCAAAATTAGTTTGTCAATCAAATTCTACGGTCAGAGAGAGACTCATTTAGAAATCCAAATCTTCACAAAACTCTTAAAATTTTAATATGTTGCAGAAATGGAAGTCGTGTAAAACTTTTGTAAATGAAGCATGTCCAAATTCGAGAGCAGATTCATTATGGATGGTAATTGATTGGACTACACCGAGAAGATTCTAAATGGATGGTAATTGATTGGACCTTAGAAAAAATATGAAATTTAAGTATGTTATATACTAAGATGTTGTGAACAATTTCATGAAGGGAGTTTCTGCAAATTCAAAGCATAAAGAGCTCTATAAAATTGGACAGCATGAAAGGTCCAACAGTTTCGTAAAACTAGGAAACTAAAACCTATGGGACTAAAGGTGTCAAGTCTGTGGAGTAGAGGGGTCACCTTATTTGGTTTGCGAGATCACTTGTGACACCCCGAACTTCCTTAGGGAGCCACAGGCACCTAATGCTACAGCTAATTGCATCTCTTAGAAGAAGGGTCGTAAATCATAGATTTTTTTTTTTTTGAAAACGGTCCTAGCGCGACTTATTGGAAAAGCAAAATATAATATCGCCATCTCTCCCTCCAAAAAGCAATCATACAAATTGCACACCACTAAGTACCATAGGGAAAGATGGAGCCATGCCACTTTTATTTACATCTTTTCGTGATGGATCTTTTCTTTTTTTTTTTTCGCGGGTCGATACAACAAAACAAAGCCAAGATTTTCAGCTACACTTGGCCACATCCCAAAAACATACTATGACCCCTAAAGTTATCATATGATGTCCTCCATCTAACAGCAGCGGCTACTCCTCCATCTTGGCGCGTCGAGTGGTGGTGGCGGCAACATCCCCCTAAAAACTCTGTCTTGGGGAACATGAACTGACAGAAACTCCTGCAGGATTGGGCAACCAGCCAAGCCCACATCTTACATAACCAGCACTCACACTTGTAGAAATGCCAATCCGTGGATGGTGACACAGTCAATCTCTGTACTTCTACATCCGAGAGAAGGCCATAGAAGCGGCATCTTTCTAATCTGAAATGTTGGTCCCCGAAGGGGTGAGAACAACCACTCGGCAAGTAAATGATTCAATAACCACTCAATGCATCATACAATACAATCGCAACATAATACATGTCATTCATGCATCCAAGCATACTTATCTTGAACCCATGCATATACTATCATACATCCTCATCACAATCATATGACATAAATGTCATTGTGCCACGGGTGATCATCATCACATCATATATGCAAGTCATCATGCCATAAGTGATCATCATCATATCATATATGCATGTCATCATGCCATAGGTGATCATCATCATATCATATATGTAAGTCATCATGCCATAGGTAATCATCATCAATTCGATCACCACATCACTCTTTCTCGGGCTCACCAATTTCATCTCACACTTTACCACTCGCACCCCATCGTGGTATCGTGAGAAAAACCTTCCGCATTCATCCATTTAAGGCCACCGGGCATCCGGCATCCCAACTGGCATCACGAGCAATCCCCTCAGGAAAAGACCTCCGAGGCTTCAGGCACACAACCATTTCGGGCATCTTGACACTCCCGAGGTGATTCGGCCATGTATCTCTATACATTCCGGGCATTCGATACCCTCCATCCCGGGCATCCTGACACTCCTAGGGCATTATCAACTGCCTCAAATAGTTTCCTCATTTATCATTGTTCATGTTCACCAATTTAGGTCTCAACTCAGCATGCCACATGATGTAATGGCAGATGAAATCACTTCCGTCCTTTGATTCATACCTGCATCCCCAGTCATCATTATACATGCAGCAAGACACAATCATTCATAACAATAAAATTCATGGAATTCGTACAATTTAGAAAAGTCCATTTATCATGCCTTTTTCAATTTTATTAAATTGCAGCTGGTACCATTTTATCAAATATTTAAATTAAATGTCCATATGAGTCTCAAAAGTCATGAAATCAAAGCACGTCATAGACAAGACAATAAGATAATGATCTCATGAAAAACACAGGATGTATAATTCACACAAGTACAGCATGGAATTTCGGCTAGAAAAAGAATGTGCAGTTTTTGAAATAATTCGATTAAAATACCAGAGCGACCTGCGAATATTATAAAATTTTGCCAGGTTATAGTTAAGACACTAAAGTAGATTTGTGTTAGATAATTTCCTACAGTCGTTCGAAGCATATGGTTCTTACACCGAAACGTCCAGTGTAGTCATCTCCGAAATACTGAATTTTTAACCACTTATTCTTCTTCGTTTCGTCTGAAATTTGAATATGTTTTACTTCAAGAGGTCCCCTATGACTTTCTTTAAGGGATCTGCGTCAAATTTCCTATAGTCGTTCGAAGCATATGGTTCTTACACCGAAACGTCCAGTGTAGTCATCTCCGAAATACTGAATTTTTAACCACTTATTCTTCTTCGTTTCGTCTGAAATTTGAATATGTTTTACTTCAAGAGGTCCCCTATGACTTTCTTTAAGGGATCTTAGTCAAATTTCCAAAGAATAGTCACCATATGGGTCCATGAAGTCTCGAGTGGCCAGTACCGCGTCTCCAGATTTACCGTCTTCAAGAGTAAGTCGATTCACCAGGCTACACCTCCTCATTTTAATTTAAGTTTGAGTTTGTTAGTCTTTAAGATGTTCCCTACAAGTTTCATGAAGAAGTCGAAGAGAGATTCTTGATAAAAATCGACATGCAACAACAGATCCACCGAAAGGGCAGCAAAATCGTTCCAGATCTAGTGTCTTCGTAGGATGAGAGTTTGTCCCCTTAAATCTCCACTATTTAGTCCCAAATTTTAGTATGTTGTAGTTTAAGATGTTGGCTACAACTTTCATGAAGGAATCAAAGTCAAAATCCAACTCGAAACATGCATGCAAGCTCTCACAAGATTCTGGTTCAGGCAGTTCATACGAAAATAGCAAGCTATCTCGACAATAAAACATACTAGCCGGTTTCTTTAGGCTGGCGGAATCTTTAGGGCTTGGTGGTGAGCTTCTCCTATCCCGAAGTCCTTTATCCTTGGCTGGTGGAATCTTTAGACCTTGGTGGTGAACTTCGTAGACCTCGGTCCTCATCCTTGGTTGGTGGCGTTGCCTTTACACCTTGGAAGGAGATTGTTTTTCTCTGTTGTTATTCCTTTCCATTTCTTCCCCGTATACACTACTCCACACACTTAATCACAAAAATCCCCTTTGAAAAAAAAAATCTCTGTTCTTGAATCACTCAACCCATCACGCATCAAAATATTGGTATCAGAGCTCAAGGTTCACCTCATTTGAGTGATTCCTTTCTTTCTTTTGTTACAAATTCCTTATGCAAGGAAATGCTTTAAGTGCCATGGCTTTGGGCATTTACAAGCAAATTGTCCAAATCGGAGAGTTATGACTCTTTAAGAAATTGAGGAGATCAATTCGGCCCTTCAAGAGGATGATGACAATGAAGACCAAATTATTTCCGAATCTGATCGGGAAGAAGAAGTTGTGGAGAAAGCTGATGATGGTGAGCTGTTGATCATCCGAAGAGCATTGCATGTTGAAGTTTCTCCTAATAAAGAGCAAAGGGAGAATATATTTCACACGCGTTGCACTGTTAATGGAAAGGTGTGTTCAGTGATCATCGATGGTGGGAGCTGCACCAATGTTGCTTCGACAACTCTTGTCGACAAGTTGAAGCTTCCAACAACGAAACATCCTCAACCATACAAGCTCCAATGGCTCAATCAAGGGAATGAACTCAAGGTAACCAAACGCGTTCTTATATCATTTTCGATTGGGAAGAACTATCGAGATGAGGTTGTTTGTGATGTGATTCCGATGGAGGCATGCCACTTGTTATTAGGTAGACCGTGGCAATTTGATATAAATGCTATGCATGATGGTCGGAAAAACACATACTCTTTTCAGAATGAACAAAAATGCATTACTCTTTTACCATTGAGCCCTTATTCGATACATAATAATCAACCTGGGGAGGGAAACACTTGTAAGGAAAATCTGTTCTTGAGTGAGACACGGGTTGAGAGAGCCATTAGCAAACAAAAGAATTTTTTTGCTTTGCTTGTGGTCGAGAAAAAGAGTGAGATAGAGGGACCCATACATCCAAAAATGCATTGCCTATTGAAAGAATTTGCAGATGTGTTTCCGGTGGATTTGCCACTTGGATTACCTCCCATAAGAGGTATTGAGCATCAAATTGATTTGATCCCCGGTGCTCCGCTACCAAACAAGCCAGCTTATCGATGCAATCCGGAGGATACAAAGGAGTTGCTAAGACAAGTCAATGAACTTATTTTCAAAGGATACGTTCGAGAAAGCTTGAGTCCCTGCTCTGTTCCAGCTCTACTTGTGCCTAAGAAGGATGGTGCATATCGAATGTGTGTCGATGGCCGGGCCATCAACAATATCACCATTAAGTATAGGTACCCTATACCTAGACTTGATCATATGCTGGATGAATTATATGGTTCTTCTGTGTTTTCTAAGATAGATTTGCGGAGTGGTTATCATCAAATCAGAATGCGAGAAGGTGATGAATGGAAGACAGCTTTCAAGACCAAGGGAGGCCTTTATGAGTGGTATGTTATGCCATTCGGATTATCTAATGCTCCGAGTACCTTCATGAGACTTATGAACGAGGTTCTTCGTTCCTTTATTGGTCAATTTGTCGTTGTTTATTTCGACGATATTCTTGTTTATAGTAGGAATGAGGAGGAGCATATCTCTCATCTAACACAGGTCTTTAATGTCTTGAGAGAACGAAAACTATATGCTAAAATGGAGAAATGTGAGTTCTTCTCTCCAAGCATTGTGTTTCTTGGTTATGTGGTTTCCAAAGATGGAATCTCTGTTGATCAAGCCAAGGTAGAAGCTATGAAGACTTGGCCGGTTCCGAAGTCTATGAAGTTTTCATGGACTTGTTTCTTTCTATCGACGGTTTGTCAAAAATTTTAGTACCGTCATGGCTCCTATAACTGAATGCATGAAGAATGGTGCTTTTGAATGGACAAAGACTGCTCAAAACAGCTTTGTAGTAATCAAGCAGAAACTTTGTGAGTCTCCTATTCTTGCACTTCCTGATTTTGATAAAGTATTTGAAGTTGAGTGTGATGCAAGCAGAGTTGGTATTGGTGCGGTTTTGGTGCAAGCACAAAAACCATTGGCATATTTCAGCGAGAAGTTATCTGATTCCAAGAGGAATTATTCAACTTATGACAAAGAGTTCTATGCCATTGTCCGAGCTCTTGATCATTGGAGTCATTATTTGAGGCCAAAGCAATTTGTCCTTCATTCTGATCATGAGGCGCTTAAGTTTATTAGTGGCCAACGCAAGCTTAATTCGAGACATGCAAAATGGGTAGAATTTCTTCAATCCTTTTCTTTTGTCTCAAAATATAAACTCAGGCACACTAATGTTGTAGCAGATGCTTTATCAAGAAGATATGCTATGCTTGCGGTTCTGGACTCTAGGATTCTCGGATTTCAATCCATGAAAGCACTTTATTCTGAAGATGCGGAGTTCTCATTCATCATCAACAATTGCAATAGAGGAGTTCAAGGTATATATTCTTTGCAAGATGGGTTTCTTTTTAAAGGAAATCAATTATGTGTGCCGAAGAGTTCTTTTCGCGAATTGCTAATTCGAGAAGCGCATGGTGGAGGATTGGCTGGTCATTTTGCTATTAACAAAACTCTTGAGGTTCTTCAAGAGCATTTCTATTGGCCAAAGATGAGTGGAGATGTGCATGCTATCATCTCAAGGTGTGCAACTTGTCATAGATCAAAAAGTCATTTCCATCAAGGTTTGTATACTCCACTTCCGGTACCATTGCAGCCTTGGGAAGATGTTAGAATGGATTTCATCGTGGCTCTACCAAGAACTCAAAGAGGAAGAGATGCTATCATGGTGGTCGTTGATCGGTTCTCTAAAATGGCTCATTTCGTGCCATGTCACAAGACCAATGATGCATCTCATATTGCTGAATTATATTTCAAAGAGATTATCCGCATTCATGGAGTACCAAAGACCATTGTGTCAGATCGTGATTCCAAGTTCTTAAGCCACTTGTGGAGGACTCTATGGAGAATGCTTGGTACATGACTCTTATTTAGCACGGCTTGTCATCCCCAAACTGATGGCCAAACGGAGGTAACAAATCGTACTCTAACCACTCTTCTTCGTGGTATGGTGGGTAAATCATTGAAAGATTGGGATTTAAAGCTTGCGCATGTTGAATTTGCTTACAATCGATCACCAAGTTATACTACTGGTCGATCGCCATTTGAAGTTGTGTATGGAATTCACCCTCTCACACCCATTGATTTGATTCCAATTGCGTCTAACTCTCAAGTGAGCTTTGATGGCAAGAAAAGAGCTGAGTCAATGAAGAAGCTCCATGAGCAGATTCGATCCAACATTGAAAAGGCCAACGAATCTTACAAGAAGAAAGCTAATGCCTAGAGCTGATGGTCCGGCCGACCTTGTATGGCTTCACTTGAGGAAGGAGAGATTTCCATTTCGTCGAAAAAACAAGCTCATGCCTAGAGCTGATGGTCTGTTTAAAGTTATGGAGCGAATTGGTGACAATGCTTACAAGATTGACCTTCCGGGAGAGTTTGGAGTTTCAGCAACATTCAACGTGGGAGACCTTTCTCCTAACTTGGAGGATGAAAACCTTCTAGATTTGAGGACAAATCTCAAACAACCTGTGGAGGATGATGCGGGAGCATCCAACGTAGCTCCATCCACCAACTTAGAACCATCGATGTTTATCCAAGCCAAGAGAGAAATTGGGCATCATGTGCTTCGATGGATCATTTTCAATAAATAATGTCAATTACGTATCGGTACTTTGTGGTGTATCGATAACTATCAATGGGAGACCATTCTAAATGTCTTGAATGACCAGTTGATGAACTTTAAGAATGATTATTTTCTGGTCAAGGGAGGAGCTCGAATTTGAAGGTTAAAGAATGCAGAAGGCCGAAGATTAAAGGTATTTAATTCTCGTGTTAATAAAGGCTTTTATTATGTTATGATGTGTCAGTTATTATGTGTCTTTATTGTTATGCAGTTCAAGAGTCGAAGGTTTCGGTTTCTAGGCTATTAAGGTTTGTTTTTAATATGTATTAAGGTTTCAGTTTCTAGGCTATTAAGGTCTGTTTTTAATATGTATTAAGGTTTCGGTTTCTAGGCTATTAAGGTCAGTTTTTAATATGTATTAACGCTAAACCCCTCCTATAAAGAGGGGAAAACTATCCAATGTAAGACATACGAATTTTATGAATGAGAATTGTGAGATTTCCTCAACTTGAGTGAACTCCTTCGAAGAGCGGATAACTCCTTTCGGTTTCTTTATCCTCGGAGCGTAGATCACTCCTTGGTGGTGAACCAAGAAGCCCTTTATCCTTGGCTGGTGGAATCTTTAGGCCTTGGTGGTGAGCTTCTCCTATCCCCAAGTCCTTTATCCTTGGCTGGTGGAAGCTTTAGGCCTTGGTGGTGAACTTCGTAGATCTCGGTCCTCATCCTTGGTTGGTGGCGTTGCCTTTATACCTTGGAAGGAGATTGTTTTATCTGTTCTTATTCCTTTCCATTTCTTCCCCGTATACACTACTCCATACACTTAATCACAAAAATCCCCTTTGTTAGAAAATCTCTGTTCTTGAATCACTCAACCCATCACGCATCAAAATATTGGTATCAGAGCTCAACGTTCACCTCATTTGAGTGATTCCTTTCTTTCTTTTGTTACAAATTCCTTATGGATTAACAAGTTCCTAGAGGCTTGACTCTGGAGCAAGCACACAACGAAAGGCGAGATCGTGCAATCCAAAATCTTCAACAACAAATGGAGCGAGTCCTCAATCTTCTAGAGAATCCGGCGAGAGAAGGACAACCAGCAAGGCGTCCCAATGAACGGCATCGGCGTGACGATTCTGAATCTCGTCAAAATTCTGATGTCGATTCCGAGTCCACTGGAGACAACCGAACGATTTTGCACTCTAGTGATTCTGAATCTCCAATTCGAAGACGAAGACGGAGAGGGAGGCATAAGGAGGATGAAAGAGACATTAAAGTGGTGGTCCCCGAGTTTGACGGTAATCTTAATCCCAACGACTTTGTAGATTGGCTACACAAAACCGAACGAATTTTTGAATTCAAATCCTATTCGGATGAGAAGAAATGTAAGGTTGCTATCCTATGGTTGACCAAATATGCTTCTCTATGGTGGGAGAATCTAAAGCATCAACGAGCAAGGGAAGGAAAAGGCCGAATCAAGTCTTGGGAAAAACTCAAGAAGTTGATGAAGAAGAGACTCTTGCCCGACAACTATAATTTTGAGATTTCCTCTACTTGAGTGAACTCCTTTGGAGAGTGGATAACTCCTTTTGGTTTCTTTATCCTTAGAGCGTAGATCACTCATTGGTGGTGAGCCAAGAAGCCCTTTATCCTTGGCTGGTGGAATCTTTAGGCCTTGGTGGTGAGCTTCTCCTATCCCGAAGTGCTTTATCCTTGGCTGGTGGAAGCTTTAGGCCTTGGTGGTGAACTTCGTAGATCTCGATCCTCATCCTTGGTTGGTGGCGTAGCCTTTATACCCTGGGATTGTTCTATCTTTTCTTATTCCTCTTTGTTTCTTTATCGTATACACTACTCTATACACTTAACCACAAAAATCCCCTCAAAAAAACCTCCATTCTTGAATCACTCACCCCATCACGCATCAAGAGTGGACCGACACTTGCCTCCCCATGCACAAACGTGGCCGATGAATGGGCGCCTCTCGGTCAACCCCTACCTTGGTTGATTCCTCATTCGACGAGCGCACGCGCTGCATGGGAAAAACCTAGGTCTCACTTGTGATGGTACGTAGGGAAATTTTTTGACGAGACTAACTCATTCGACAATCGGACCATTACTAAACGTAACGCATCGGTCTAACGATGATAACAAAACACTGTCCGTAAAGGGTGTCAATAACGCAGTCTATCGATACTCCCGTCGACCTATGATGAGCCGTTACTTATTTGAGGGTCATCCAAATTTCGAGATGCCACATAGGAATAGTCAATTGTCGTACAATTCCATTTTTATCATAAAGAGCCTTAAATTGCTCAAATAAATACTCACGTCTGCAATCAGTTCTCAATGCTTTTATTGTTTTGTTCAATTGATTTTCTACCAACACTATGTATCATTTAAAGCAATCTAATACTTTTGACTTATGGAAGATCAAAAAAACATAACCGAATCGCGTGAAGTCACCGGTAACAGTGATAAAATATAAGGCTCCATGCATTGCCCTCATGTTCAATGGACGACAAATGTTAGAATGTATGAGTCACAATAAGAGTTCAACTCTAATTCCCTTACCAAATGGTTTTCTAGTTACTTTTCTCACTAGACAATATTCACATACGGATAAATCAACATTAGTGAGTAACCTTAAAAGTCCTTCTCTAGCTAACCTTTACAATTTTTGTAGCCCAATGTGACCTAGTCAAGTATTTGCATCAATCTTAACATTATTAGCAGATGCAATTAAAGAAAAATAACCATCAACATTAACATTGCACACATCATAGTCATAGTCGATGTCTAATACCAGAAGACCATTCAATACATTACTAGAATCATAATAAACTATTTCAAACAAAATGTCAACACAATCACCATGAAAATTCAATACATAACCTAGACTAAGAAGAATAACTATGGAAACCAAGTTTCGTCAAATATCTAGAGTATGAGGACATCATGTAGGAATAGACTTCGACCACCACGTAAAATTAATTTACATGTACCGATACCATTCATTTCAACCCTTGAGTTATCTCAACATATATCCATCTTCTTTTAGGCTGTATCCAACGAATTTACCACAAATGCTCCTTGATCTCTAGCTATGTGATCTGTTGCTCCTGAGTCTACAATCTACATTGGACAATATTCATTAAGCATTATAGTGTTAGAAACAAAAACATTACTTAAATTAATGAAGTAATATAGTACTTCTTTCGACTTAGTGCATTCACGAGCAAAATGACCTATCCTATGACAATTGTAGCACTTCATCTTGACATTGTCCTTCTTCCCACCAAGCTTCTTGTGTCGGAAGGTCTTAGCCCTTATATGTGCTTAATCAATCTCCTTCCCTTTGTTGTTGAAATTATAGTCCTTTTGCGCTTGAAACTCGAAGTTTTGTGCGAACTCAATTCAACAACATAAGCATGGGTAAAAGATCTCGTAGTCTTTAGACGCTTACCCTCTAATTCCAAATGACACGCTATATTGTCAAAAGTAACAATATTCTTATTATGCATCATGCTGATCTTCATATACTCCAAACTATCAAGAAGGTACCTTATAGCAACCTAAACTTATTGTTCATCAATAAGAAAGTGACTTGCCAACTTCAACTCACGAATCATGTTTGACATCTCCCGAAGATGCTAACTCATCATTACATTTGGACGCTTTCCGTATGTGTCAAAATCTCATAAATTTAGTGGTAGATGTATCTCCAACCTTATCTTTCAAGGCAATCCACATTCTTTGAGATTTATCATAACTTTCAAACTCACACATGAAATTATCTTGCATACACCCCAGCAACGTGATGTGACTAATGTTATTTTTCTTTTCACAAGTTTGATAAGCTTCTTGATCTCTCTTGTACCGAGCTAAAGTTCCATGTTGTAGTTAAGAGTTTCCAAAACAGCTTCTATGTACGATCGTTATACTATTATTAATTAGTTTAATTTGCACAAATTTTAAATTCTAAATGAGAACTCCTTCGAATTTTACTAACCTACAAACTCCCACTAGAAAAAATAATTACATGACCCTATATAATTTCCACAATTTTTTTATAAATATCAAAAAAAACATAACATGATGTGAACCAATGTACAAATAACAATCATGTAGCAATTATAATCGAAACTGGAATTTAACACAATGAAAAAATTAATGTTTTTCAACCATTGTTTGAGTTTACTTGGAATCAACAAATTGCAAGCACATAAAATGATATATATGCTATCATCGAACCAAGCTCTACACAATATATATGTGGTCATTTTCATGTAGGCTAACTTTTGTATTTCCAAAACCATAAGCAAATAGAGGTTGAAAGGAATAAAAAATGTACTTATATACCCCAAAAATACACATGCTTAAGGTTCCATACACATTTTTATACCTTTAAAAGCCTCAAACATGTAAAATAACCACACCCTAATGCAAAGCACACCCATACAAACCAAACGCCACTGACTACACGCTAACACTCGTCACCTAAATGCACGGCACTTGTGGGGCACACACCAATGAGCCAACAAAGCTTCTGGCCGGTCTGACTAGTCCAACCATTGGACTGGATAACTAGTTGGACTGGTTGACCAATCAACCAGTTCGAGTCTTCAATCAAGCCGGGTCACTAGCTGGCCAATTGCTGCCAGTTGGGTGACATCATCCGACAATTACTAACCATTAGTTGACATCATTGATGATGTTAGCACACGTCAGTTCACCAACTGATGCGTGATGGGTTGAGTGATTCAAGAACAGAGATTTTTTAAAAGGGATTTTTGTGGTTAAGTGTATGGAGTAGTGTATACGGGGAAGAAATGGAAAGGAATAAGAACAGATAAAAACAATCTCCTTCCAAGGTATAAAGGCAGCGCCACCAACCAAGGATGAGGACCGAGATCTACGAAGTTCACCACCAAGGCCTACCAGCCAAGGATAAAGGACTTCGGGATAGGAGAAGCTCACCACCAAGGCCTAAAGATTCCACCAGCCAAGGATAAAGGGCTTCTTGGTTCACCACCAAGGAGTGATCTACGCTCCGAGGATAAAGAAACCGAAAGGAGTTATCCGCTCTCCGAAGGAGTTCACTCAAGTTGAGGAAATCTCACAATTCTCATTCATAAAATTCGTATCTCTTACATTGGATAGTTTTCCCCTCTTTATAGGAGGGTTTTAGCGTTAATACATATTAAAAACTGACCTTAATAGCCTAGAAACCGAAACCTTAATACATATTAAAAACAGAACTTAATAGCCTAGAAACCGAAACCTTCGACTCTTGCACTGCATAACAATAAAGACACATAATAACATAATAAAAGCCTTTATTAACACGGGAATTAAATGCCTTTAATCTTCGGCCTTCCGCATTCTTGAACCTTCAACTTCGAGCTCCTCCCTTGACCAGAAAATAATCCTTCTTAAAGTTCATCAACTGGTCATTCAAGACATTTAGAATGGTCTCCCATTGATAGTATCGATATACCACAAAGTACCGATAAGTAATTGACATTATTCATTGAAAATGATCCATCGAAGAACATAATGCCCCATTTCTCTCTTGGCTTGGATAAACATCGATGGTTTCGAGTTGGTGGATGGAGCTATGTTGGATGGTCCCGCATCATCCTCCCCAGGTTGTTTGAGATTTGTCCTCAAATCTAGAAGGTTTTCATCCTCCAAGTAAGGAGAAAGGTCTCCCACGTTGAATGTTGCTGAAACTCCAAACTCTCCCGGAAGGTCAATCTTGTAAGCATTGTCACCAATTCGCTCTATAACTTTAAACGGACCATCAGCTCTCGGCCTGAGCTTGTTTTTTCGACGAAATGGAAATCTCTCCTTCCTCAAGTGAAGCCATACAAGGTCGCCCGGTTGAAATTGAGTCTTCTTGCGATGTTGATTAGCTTTCTTCTTGTAAGATTCATTGGCCTTTTCAATGTTGGATCGAATATGCTCATGGAGCTTCTTCATTGACTCAGCTCTTTTCTTGCCATCAAAGCTCACTTGAGAGTTAGACGGAATTGGAATCAAATCAATGGGTGTGAGAGGATTAATTCCATACACAACTTCAAATGGCGATCGACCAGTAGTATAACTTGGTGATCGATTGTAAGCAAATTCAGCATGCGCAAGCTTTAAATCCCAATCTTTCAATGATTTACTCACCATACCACGAAGAAGAGTGGTTAGAGTACGATTTGTTACCTCTGTTTGGCCATCAGTTTGGGGATGACAAGCCGTGCTGAATAAGAGTCTTGTACCAAGCATTCTCCAGAGAGTCCTCCACAAGTGGCTTAAGAGCTTGGAATCACGATCCGACACAATGGTCTTTGGTACTCCATGAATGCGGATAATCTCTTTGAAATATAATTCAGCAATATGAGATGCATCATTGGTCTTGTGACATGGCACGAAATGAGCCATTTTAGAGAACCGATCAACGACCACCATGATAGCATCTTTTCCTCTTTGAGTTCTTGGTAGAGCCACGATGAAATCCATGCTAACATCTTCCCAAGGCTGCAATGGTACCAGTAGTGGAGTATACAAACCTTGATGGAATTGACTTTTTGATCTATGACAAGTTGCACACCTTGAGATGATAGCATGCACATCTCCACTCATCTTTGGCCAATAGAAATGCTCTTGAAGAACCTCAAGAGTTTTGTTAATACCAAAATGACCAGCCAATCCTCCACCATGCGCTTCTCGAATTAGCAATTCGCGAAAAGAACTCTTCGGCACACATAATTGATTTCCTTTAAAAAGAAACCCATCTTGCAAAGAATATATACCTTGAACTCCTCGCTTGCAATTGTTGATGATAGATGAGAACTCCGCATCTTCAGAATAAAGTGCTTTCATTAATTGAAATTCGAGAATCCTAGAGTCCAGAACCGCAAGCATAGAATATCTTCTTGATAAAGCATCTGCTACAACATTAGTGTACCCGGGTTTATATTTTGAGACAAAAGAAAAGGATTGAAGAAATTCTACCCATTTTGCATGTCTCGAATTAAGCTTGCGTTGGCCACTAATAAACTTAAGCGCCTCATGATCAGAATGAAGGACAAATTGCTTTGGCCTCAAATAATGACTCCAATGATCAAGAGCTCGGACAATGGCATAGAACTCTTTGTCATAAGTTGAATAATTCCTCTTGGAATCAGATAACTTCTCGCTGAAATATGCCAATGGTTTTTGTGCTTGCACCAGAACAGCACCAATACCAACTCCGCTTGCATCACACTCAACTTCAAATACTTTATCAAAATCAGGAAGTGCAAGAATAGGAGACTCACAAAGTTTCTGCTTGATTACCTCAAAGGCGTTTTGAGCAGTCTTTGTCCATTCAAAAGCACCATTCTTCATGCATTCAGTTATAGGAGTCATGACGGTACTAAAATTTTTAACAAACCGTCGATAGAAAGAAACAAGTCCATGAAAACTTCTTACATCAGAAATAGACTTCGGAACCGGCCAAGTCTTCATAGCTTCTACCTTGGCTTGATCAACAGAGATTCCATCTTTGGAAACCACATAACCAAGAAACACAATGCTTGGAGAGAAGAACTCACATTTCTCCATTTTAGCATATAGTTTTCGTTCTCTCAAGACATTAAAGACCTGTGTTAGATGAGAGATATGCTCCTCCTCATTCCTACTATAAACAAGAATATCTTCAAATAAACAACGACAAATTGACCAATAAAGGAACGAAGAACCTCGTTCATAAGTCTCATGAAGGTACTCGGAGCATTAGATAATCCGAATGGCATAACATACCACTCATAAAGGCCTCCCTTGGTCTTGAAAGCTGTCTTCCATTCATCACCTTCTCGCATTCTGATTTGATGATAACCACTCCGCAAATCTATCTTAGAAAACACAGAAGAACCATATAATTCATCCAGCATATCATCAAGTCTAGGTATAGGGTACCTATACTTAATGGTGATATTGTTGATGGCCCGGCCATCGACACACATTCGATATGCACCATCCTTCTTAGGCACAAGTAGAGCTGGAACAGAGCAGGGACTCAAGCTTTCTCGAACGTATCCTTTGAAAATAAGTTCATTGACTTGTCTTAGCAACTCCTTTGTATCCTCCGGATTGCATCGATAAGCTGGCTTGTTTGGTAGCGGAGCACCGGGGATCAAATCAATTTGATGCTCAATACCTCTTATGGGAGGTAATCCAAGTGGCAAATCCTCCGGAAACACATCTGCAAATTCTTTCAATAGGCAATGCATTTTTGGATGTATGGGTCCCTCTATCTCACTCTTTTTCTCGACCACAAGCAAAGCAAAAAAATTCTTTTGTTTGCTAATGGCTCTCTCAACCCGTGTCTCACTCAAGAACAGATTTTCCTTACAAGTGTTTCCCTCCCCAGGTTGATTATTATGTATCGAATAAGGGCTCAATGGTAAAAGAGTAATGCATTTTTGTTCATTCTGAAAAGAGTATGTGTTTTTCCGACCATCATGCATAGCATTTATATCAAATTGCCACGGTCTACCTAATAACAAGTGGCATGCCTCCATCGGAATCACATCACAAACAACCTCATCTCGATAGTTCTTCCCAATCGAAAATGATATAAGAACGTGTTTGGTTACCTTGAGTTCATTCCCTTGATTGAGCCATTGGAGCTTGTATGGTTGAGGATGTTTCGTTGTTGGAAGCTTCAACTTGTCGACAAGAGTTGTCGAAGCAACATTGGTGCAGCTCCCACCATCGATGATCATCGAACACACCTTTCCAATAATAGTGCAACGCGTGTGAAATATATTCTCCCTTTGCTCTTTATTAGGAGAAACTTCAACATGCAATGCTCTTCGGATGATCAACAGCTCACCATCATCAGCTTT
Organism: Eucalyptus camaldulensis; assembly: GCA_019915185.1. Taxonomy (NCBI): domain Eukaryota; kingdom Viridiplantae; phylum Streptophyta; class Magnoliopsida; order Myrtales; family Myrtaceae; genus Eucalyptus; species Eucalyptus camaldulensis. The sequence continues at coordinate 23,053,191 of JAHSVA010000005.1, forward strand.
CTCCACAACTTCTTCTTCCCGATCAGATTCGGAAATAATTTGGTCTTCATTGTCATCATCCTCTTGAAGCGCCGAATTGATCTCCTCAATTTCTTAAAGAGTCATAACTCTCCGATTTGGACAATTTGCTTGTAAATGCCCAAAGCCATGGCACTTAAAGCATTTCCTTGCATCACCTTCAAACTTCTTTTGGACTTCTTTGGAAGGCTCTGCATTCTTTCCCTTGCCTCTGTCTTTTGTCAACGAACTCTCGCCCTTGCTTGAGGAAGCACCCTTAAAATAGGATGTCGCCTTTGTTGAGGTTCTGGAGGAAAACCTCTTGCTCTTCAATTGTTTTTCCACTTTTATGGCTAACTTGCATACGTCTTCAAAGGACCAATACGGTTGAAGTTCAACCATATCAGCAATTTCTCGATTCATGCCGCCAAGAAAACGAGCGATGGTTTGCTCGGGAACTTCTGGAACTTCACTCCTCATTTTGAGTTGTTCAAACTCACGAATGTATTCTTCAACGCTCATCCCATGTTGTCTTAGAGAGTTCAGTTTGAGGAAGAGATCTTGCTTATAGTTGTCGGGCAAGAACCTCTTCTTCATCAACTTCTTGAGTTTTTCCCAAGACTTGATTCGGCCTTTTCCTTCCCTTGCTCGTTGATGCTTTAGATTCTCCCACCATAAAGAAGCATATTTGGTCAACCTTAGGATAGCAACCTTACATTTCTTCTCATCCGAATAGGATTTGAAATCAAAAATTCGTTCGGTTTTGTGTAGCCAATCAACAAAGTCGTCGGGATTAAGATTACCGTCAAACTCGGGGACCTCCACTTTAATGTCTCTTTCATCCTCCTTATGCCTCCCTCTCCGTCTTCGTCTTCGAATTGGAGATTCAGAATCACTAGAGTGCAGAATCGTTCAGTTGTCTCCAGTGGACTCAGAATCGACATTAGAATTTTGACGAGATTCAGAATCGTCACGCCGATGCCATTCATTGGGACGCCTTGCTGGTTGTCCTTCTCTTGCCGGATTCTCTAGAAGATTGAGGACTCGCTCCATTTGTTGTTGAAGATTTTGGATTGCACGATCTCGCCTTTCGTTGTGTGCTTGCTCCAGAGTCAAGCCTCTAGGAACTTGTTCTCTAGGAACTTGTTCATCCATAAGGAATTTGTAACAAAAGAAAGAAAGGAATCACTCAAATGAGGTGAACGTTGAGCTCTGCTACCAATATTTTGATGCGTGATGGGTTGAGTGATTCAAGAACAGAGATTTTTTAAAAGGGATTTTTGTGGTTAAGTGTATGGAGTAGTGTATACGGGGAAGAAATGGAAAGGAATAAGAACAGATAAAAACAATCTCCTTCCAAGGTATAAAGGCAGCGCCACCAACCAAGGATGAGGACCGAGATCTACGAAGTTCACCACCAAGGCCTAAAGCTTCCACCAGCCAAGGATAAAGGACTTCGGGATAGGAGAAGCTCACCACCAAGGCCTAAAGATTCCACCAGCCAAGGATAAAGGGCTTCTTGGTTCACCACCAAGGAGTGATCTACGCTCCGAGGATAAAGAAACCGAAAGGAGTTATCCGCTCTCCGAAGGAGTTCACTCAAGTTGAGGAAATCTCACAATTCTCATTCATAAAATTCGTATCTCTTACATTGGATAGTTTTCCCCTCTTTATAGGAGGGTTTTAGCGTTAATACATATTAAAAACTGACCTTAATAGCCTAGAAACCGAAACCTTAATACATATTAAAAACAGAACTTAATAGCCTAGAAACCGAAACCTTCGACTCTTGCACTGCATAACAATAAAGACACATAATAACATAATAAAAGCCTTTATTAACACGGGAATTAAATGCCTTTAATCTTCGGCCTTCCGCATTCTTGAACCTTCAACTTCGAGCTCCTCCCTTGACCAGAAAATAATCCTTCTTAAAGTTCATCAACTGGTCATTCAAGACATTTAGAATGGTCTCCCATTGATAGTTATCGATATACCACAAAGTACCGATAAGTAATTGACATTATTCATTGAAAATGATCCATCGAAGCACATAATGCCCCATTTCTCTCTTGGCTTGGATAAACATCGATGGTTCCGAGTTGGTGGATGGAGCTATGTTGGATGGTCCCGCATCACCAACATACGCTTGGCAATTAGGCGTTGGGCATTCCCAATGCGTTGGGCGCTATGCGCCCAACGCCTTGGCTTCTAGCTGCACATGTGGATGCGTTCGACATTTTTCGATGACACTCAACTAGCAACGCTCGACTCGTCGGTCAACTCATCTCAATGAGTATTTTCACCCTATATATTCAAAAATTGTTTTTGGCGAAAAAATATTTCGAAAAATTGCCAAAACCATACAGGTGTACGTGACCTCCAAACTCATTTTTCGCTTTGGTTCGTTTTTTACTATTCATGTTGCAATTTCCGAACAATAAACATCTAAACAATATGAAATTCATCCTCTTGATCCCCATATCAAATAGCAAACAAGAAAATTCGATGGGAAAACAAGGGAGAAATCATAACACAGGCTCTGATACCAATGTAGGAAGAAAGTCGGTGAAAGAAACAACTAGCCTCTTCGATGCGCAATGAACAATTTATTTTGGAACAAATGTTGAATCATGAGCGAACGATGGACAATAAGACTTCACAATGGTTTGAATGCAATCATGAGAAAAATATTCAATTTTCATAGCATTAATGTCGATTGTCTTCTCAAAACAGTAATGGAATGTCTTTCTTTCTTTAATGGAGATGGGAGAAGGAGAGATAATAATTTCTTGCTAAACGTTCTTTCTGCCAACCACCTTGGCTGTTATCTCCAGAAGTTATTTATTTGACTTCCTTCATACCCTTTCAAAATGGTATCTCTCCATCATAACATATCAAGACGAACAGATGCATCTTACTCGCATTCCATTGATTATGATAACCCCTTGGTGAATTTAATGGCCAAGGAATCTTATTTTTCTTTGGAAGAGCGATATTGTGGTAGGAGAGACTACAAAACCATTTTTCTTAACTATGTTTATAAAGACAAATGTGTTTGAAGTGTTTATCAATATTAGGAGAAAATATGAGAACATCATCTTTGTAAACTATGATGTATGTAGATTAAGGATTGAAAATTTAATTCATAATTCTCTGAAATTTTAAAGGAGCACTTTTAAGGTTAAATATATGTGCGTCAACTAAACTGGAACCTCTTTATTTTTCCATTGATTATGAAACTTAACTTTCTTTGCATTCCCTTTACACATTACTTCTTTTTGTATACCTAAGAGGATTCTCATGTAAGGGACAAAAATAGATTCATAATTTGGTTATTTGACTTTAATGCGAAACAAGTAAATTATTTATTGTTATAATTTGTTGAATTTACTAACAAGTGTCCTATAGTAGGGATTTATAGCAGCTTCAATTCATGAAACATTGCTTTGTATAGGTTCAACTCAAGATTGGTGACAAGGTCATAGGTTATTTTCATCCAATATAGGATATTTTAGAAAGTTTTGACTTGGTGGACTCAAAGGGAGACTTGTTAGGGATGGATTGGGCTCATTTTGTATTGGACTTCACCTCAGCCCATGTCCTAGACACGAGGCAGCCCATCATTGGTGCGTGTACTCCAAACACATGACAAATTGTTGTCAGCTCGTGTCCCTAGGATACACGAAAATCTATCCACTATCGATTTTTTGACGTGTCGATTGCCACAAGCCATTGTCTTGACTATCAACCTGACCCTTTCGATATAGATACGTCATTAGTTGATTCATTTATTGACTTTTGGCCGTTAATTCTTCAGTATTTCTAGATCATTGGGTTCCTCGATTTCAGCATTTTTGGATTTTGGTTCTTCAACATCCAACCAATGAAAATGTATGGTGTACTTCTCATGACTTTCAAACACTCCAAGAAACACAACATTCCTCGCCTGTCACCTAGCATTCGCGTCCACTACAGTCACTTGCTCCTCCTCTCATGTTCTCTCTATTTCATTACTCTTCCGGCATTACTATCGAGTGATGCTTACCCTGCCGTAAGGCTAAGGAACTATTGGAGCAAAGCTCCTCAACACTAATTAGTAAGCCAATGCTTATGGATCCAATTGGGGTTTAGTGGCAAAATTCTGCTATACGCCTTACCGCGTAATAATAAAGAAGATAAAGTAAAGTGTCATGTGTCAAGTATCGGAGCGTATGTTCTTTGAGGGTGTATTTGTTTCATGGAAAACATAATATTTTTGGAAAATGTTTTCCAGAAAACCATTTTCCAAGAAAACGATTATTTTTCCTTTGTTTGGTGATACGTGACTAAAAATATTTTCTGGTGTTTGGATTGCATTTCAAAAATGATTGAAGGTGTAGAAGATGCTGATGAAGAGGAAGAGGAGGGAGCAAAGCCAACATGAGCGCAGGAGGGGCTAGGGTTGGAAGAGGCGGCGGTGATGAAAGGGAGGAGGCAACGGAGAAGGAGAGAGGGGAGGAAGAGTTAGGGCTTACGTTCACAGGCAAAGAAAGAAAAGAGAAAACAAGAAAAGAAAAAAAGAAAATATATAATAATAACAAATTCAAAATTTTCAATTATAAATTCTTTTTAATAATAAATTTTTCATTAAGTAAGGATCTTAAAACATTTTGAAAAGCGTTTTCTGGTTTTTTTTAAAGAGGAAATGTTTTCCTGAATTTAAGTTTTTGAAGGAAAACATTTTCCATTGACTAGGAAAACATTTTCCGTTAACTCATTTTCCTAAATGAACCAAATGCTGGAAAATGAGGAAAACGTTTTTCTAGAAATGATTTTTTGCAAAATAAACACCAGAAAATATTTTCAGTCATGTATCACCAAACAAAGGAAAACTAACCGTTTTCCTGGAAAATGGTTTCATGAAAAACATTTTCCAAAAACGTTATGTTTTCCGTGAAACAAACACACCCTAAGTTTCAATTTTAACTGGATTTTGAAAAGATAATGTAGTAGTAAAATTATGTTATGTGAGGTATCACGTGGTAATCATAAAGAAGAAGTGAAATCTAGTTTATCTTAATTCCCTATTGTTTGTTCCCTCTGCTGGATATACCTACTTTTCCTTCAGCTTATTCCCACGTGGAAAAGCTTTTCTCTTTATAAGATCGACTAAATCTTTAATCGTGCATCGTTTTTCTCTCCAATAACATTTTTGTTATGTTTCTTTTCACAGATTACGAAGGTTATCTGTGGCAAGTCTAAAGAAGGAATTCTCTATCATTTCCGTTAGTCAATATTCGATATGGAGAAAATTCAGAAGGCTTATATACGGTCGAGAATCCAAGGCACTGTACACGCGTCAGCTGTTGGTTACTCACCCACCCTGCTCTGCATTCAGCCTTTTGTGTCCAGACCTATACGTGTCCCTCGCTAATTAGACCACTCTCTCCCCATGCATGTGTTTTTTGGTGAAAAATTTGCCCCCTTCTAAGGGAAACCCTTGATGATCCCGCCCGCCATATGCTAACCCCACTCACATGGACTTTTGGACTAGGTGGACTCAGCGTAAGATTTACCAACTCCAACGATGTATATACGTTGAATCACATGTATGAATCGCACCCGGCTAAAATCCATCGACGAACCACACACATACTGATGAGTAATGTTTTTTTTTATTATTTATAATGAATTTGCCCTTTTTACATGGATCAAATTCTCAAAAGAAGTATTTTGATTAACCACACAAGATGGTACCCACTTGAACTTTATTATTTTGCTTTCTCCAAGGTTTGATTCCCGATGGCATTGCTAGACCCTTCACTACCTTGCCAATAGACCGAGATGCCGATGGTGGTATCCATTTGAATGTAAATTTAAGAATCGATCAATAGGTGCCTCTTAGCATCTTTGTTTTCTATCCACTGAGGGTTTTGTATATAGATATAGAGAGTCGGATGCAAAAGTTGCAAATTCATCAATTCATATATAGATATAGAGAGTCGTATGAGAGAGTTTGTACTATATGTCCCACAATACATGTACTCAGTTTGCAACAATCTAATGCATAAAATACATCATAACAAAGTTCCTTAAGGTGCGTAGAATTTATTAGGGTTTCCAGTAAGTTTAATTATTTGAGTGAAAAAATGACTCCACAGAAAATGACTTCCTCGCCTCTTTAAACACGCCATTTGGCATAATGACTAAGGTTTCAAAACATTATTTTAAACAAAAAGAAGTACATTAGAAAAGAAAGGGACCGGTCAGAATTTTCGCAGTAAATTTCTTCCTCAATTTGTTGTAATTTACCTGAAATAGTGGTAACGTCAGACGCATTCATAGGTAGCAATTTAAATATATAAGTTGTAATTGACGTATAATGGCCTAACTCATTTGCACCTATTATAGAGTTTGTAACATGAAAATGCTATTGGTCAATAATTAACCAATAGTACAATAAAATACCTCAAATTGTTATAAGCCGTGATACCAATGCTTAGTAATCGTTCTCAATAATTGAAATAATCTTGTAAGTCCTTATAAATGCCAAGTCATTAACTATCCTTCATATGTAACAAATTTATCTCAAAGTCTCGTCGGGTTGTATATCATAGTGTCCGTAACTTGTTCCTAATATTACTCTAACGTATCTCCATTATTGTAACGTCCCTTTTATATTTCATAAATTTAAGCCCCCTATCAGCATGCAGTTTTTCTCAAACGAAATCCCAAAAATATACTTGAACTTTTGCTTGTAGGATACGAATACCTAGATATTTCAAAAGAACAAAAAAAAAAAAAAAAAAGCCACCAAATTATTTACCTGGGGAACAAATATCCCTATTGTTAAATTTTTGTCCAAGCTAGTCCACATGGCACATGACGAGGCTAAAGATAATGATTTAGAGATCCATATTAGTAGGAAAAATAGAATAGCCAAGGCATAATTTTTCTGTCCCAGAAAAAAAAAAAAAAACCACTTGCATTTTTGTTGTGGGACAAAAGTACCATCACTTTCCAAATAATACAAAAACCACCCATGAGCTTTTTACTCGAGGGACAAAAACACCAACCGTGTTTTCACAAAAAAATCGAATAGCAATTGTGAAAAGGGCCGAAGATATTTTGTATACGGACTCAAGAGAGTCTAAGGCCCTGTTTGACAACCATCCAAACAGTGCCTGATTCTGATTTTTTGTTCCCAGAATCAGTTTGGAAACAGAATCGCGTTTGGTAAATTTTTTGTCCAAAACTGATTCTGGGAACAAATTTACTCCCAGAATCAGTTTTGGACAAGAATTCAGAATCAGAAAAAATATGATTCTCCGTCCGAGAATCAAAAAAGAGAATCATAAGTGCCGAATCAAAAAAAAAATTCTATATTTTATTTTTATTTCTTCCTAGTATGAAATATATATTTGTTGTATATAGAATACATATTTAATTTTATGTTATAATTTAGTATTTTTATTTATTACATATTGTAGGGATATTAGTATAGTTTATACTATGGTTTATTATTTACTATATAATAAAAATTGATTAGTTAATATTTTTATTACTTAGTATAAAAATATAATTAATCAGTGAATGGTTTATGAAAATTCAATATCAAATTTATTTTAATCTAAAAAGGTAATTAAAAAAGAATTGGAATAGAAATTTTATATAGTTACCAAACGCGTTTCTATTCTTTTTCTATTCCAGAATCAGAAATTTTATTTGTTACCAAACGCGTTTTTTTACTCAGAATCAGTTCACGGGAACAGAATCAGAAATAATCATTTCTTGTCAGAATCAGTTCCTGGGAACAGAATCGTTACCAAACGCGCCCTAAGTGTCTACGAGGTAAACATGTGCATTCCTTTTGCAACAAATACAGGGTCTTACAAAACGACATTTACTTAAACAAGTTCATATCGTAAGAAAATAAGCAAGCTGATGTGACCGATTAGTAAAGAAACAAGTTGCATCGATACCTTGAAACGTAAATGAAGCAGATTAATCCCAATTAATTAAACGATGACAATTTAGAGAAACGGCATAATTTGACTTTTGCTGACTTGTCTACCATCCTTGAGTTCAAACGAACGTGCCTTTTAAATATGTCAACACCGTGAGCCAATGTCATGTGCCACATTAGATTCCATGGACTAGAAACTTAACGATAGAGTGGATAGAAGTTCACGATATTTTTCAGGTCATTGCAAAATTCATGATATATTTGTGCCCGAAATAAAAATCGGTGGGTTGCAAAGTCCCAAAGAAAAATTAAACTTTTGCCCATAGTTTACCGGCAAGACCCTTTTTGACCATGGGTTTTTCATAGATTTAAGGAAGGACCTTAATCTACAGTCTCATGATCAATAAAAAAATTTCTTTTAGTATACATAGATTACTATATTTTATTAATTTATTCGGGTGACTGGAATTAATTCCCTCTTAATCTAACGGTTGATAATGGAATCCCTGTATACAGAATTTCCCCCAAAATTACATGAATATATAATTTTCAGTAATATCATGGCGAATTTTTGTTATTCGTACACGTGCTGTGAAAACTTGTTCCAAGCAAAATGTAATAATTCGACAATTATAGTGATTTCTGAAATATCAGGACGGAGAGATGGAGAGAGGAGGGAAGGGAGGAAGAGAGAGAAAGCCATTATAGGACATGGGACCATCGTCCTGTGCATAAATTCCCAGCGCTTTCGTGGACGACACGATCCGAGTCTGCCGCTGCTTTCCTCCCTCCCTCCCCCCCTCTCTCTCTCTCTCTCTCTCTCTCATCTTAGCTGAGCTGAGTGAGCTCCACTTTTCTCTTTCCTTTTCGCCCTCTTTCCCCTCAAGCGAATGGAGATGGAAGATCACCACCAGTACACCGCGGCAGATTTGCGGCACCTCATCAACGCCCGTCCACCTCCACCCCCACCGCACATCCAGTCGATCTCCCCGCCTGAGCTATTCTGCGGCGGCGGAGGCCACGGGAACCCGACGCAGCACTTGGAGTCGATGATGATGGGTGGCGGCGGGCTTCACAACAGCCAACGCCAAGGCCACAGCCACAACCATCAACACCACCACCAGTTTGGCCGTGATCATTCTTCTCCCTCTTCGGCCGCCATGGCTGGTGCGGCAGGGGGTTTAGAGAGTGAGAACGGCGGAAATGGGAGATGGCCTAGGCAGGAGACTCTCACGCTCCTCGAGATCAGGTCGAGGCTCGACTCTAGGTTTAAGGAGGCCAACCAAAAGGGTCCTCTTTGGGACGAAGTTTCAAGGTAATACCATACATTACATGTTGTTCGTCACAGTACTCGTATTGCGTCGCACTGGCTATGCGAGAAGAAAAAAGGAAAGAGAAAAACAGTGAATCCTCTTAGTCACTCTCACTGTGACTCTGATTCTCTCAGTGTTTGGTTCAGAGAGAAGGAATGACATTTCTCAGTGCGATTAACTTTTTCGTGTGCGTCCATTTTCTTGGCCCTTGAGTCAGAAAACACCCCACACTCGGCTGGTTCAGTTCATTAGTTTTTTCTTGTTCGCTTTGTTCCTGCGGTTTCCTGCAAGAAATTGACTCATCGCTTGTGCGTGCCTCTTTCATTTTCTTCTGGGGCCGAAGATGCCAAAAGTGTGCTCGCACTGGTGTCTTTCGGAAAGCACCTATTGAGGCCGTGTTTTCATGTTTAAGTTCCGTAAAAAATAATAATATTAATAAATAAAACCATGTTTAAAAAGCTTCGTCTTTATCTTCTGCATCATCATGTGTTAAAGTTCCTGATTGATGATTTCTCTGAACCTTAATTACTTCTTCGCAGGATTATGTCGGAAGAACATGGGTATCAACGGAGCGGCAAGAAATGCAGGGAAAAATTCGAGAACTTGTACAAGTATTACAAGAAGACGAAGGAAGGAAAAGCGGGTAGGCAAGACGGTAAGCACTACAGGTTCTTTCGTCAGCTCGAAGCTCTCTACGGAGAGAACGCCAATTCGAATTCCATCCTCCAAGCTCCATCTCTTCCACACTCACTCCACTTTCATCCTCCACCCAACATCAATGATATTAACCAAGATGCGTCTCATCATCGTCATCCTCATCAACTGCAGAGACCGTGCGAAAGTCTCAGCCTCTCCAATTCCTCCGACTTTGACACCTCTTCGTCAGACGACAATGAAGAGGATGTGTCCGTGGAGAAGGGAAAGAAGGTAAGGAGAGGCAAAAGGGGTTGGAAGATAAAGATCAAGGAGTTCATCGACTCGCAGATGAGAAAGCTAGCAGACAGGCAAGAAGCGTGGCTGGAGAAAATGATGAAGGCCCTTGAGGAGAAAGAGCGCGAGAGAGAACTGAGAGAGGAGGAATGGAAGCAACAAGAAATGGCCCGGATCGAGAGAGAGCACAAGTTCTGGGAGAAAGAAAAGGCGTGGATCGAAGCTCGCGACGTCACTTTCATGGATGCGTTGCAGAAATTGACAGGGAGAGACCTGAAGTTTGTGCCTTCGCCTAATGAGCTCTTAGCGGCAGCTGAAATCCAAACCCATCAGAGCGATGGCCTCACCAAATGGAGTAAGGACTTCGACAATTTCAAGAAACGCAAGGACAACTCGCGGTGGTGTCATTATCCAAGCGGGAGCGATGAGGTCATGTACAACCAAGGAGGGTCAAATTGCGAAATAATTAAAGAGCAAGGACCGGAAAGTATGACCCGATCAGTTCAAATGAACAACGGTTCGAGCTCACCTTCTAATTCCAATGCGGGAAATGCAATGCAGGAGAGCTGCTTCCGCTTCATGATGGTTGAGGGAGATAATTTGTGGGAAAGCTACGGTATGAAGCTCACCAAGGGAGATCAGAACCAGTAGATCATCGATTATCGGCATTAGAGTGAGAGAGATTGTTGTAGGAGGATGGATTTGACAGTGATAGTGAGATGGGATTGGATAATTTTTAGCAAGAAACTGACCCGGATGATGGATTAATTGTTGACGCGTGGTGGAAATTGCGAGGGAAATGGGCATTCCCGATGGCTATAACAGGAATGGACTTATATGTATATATATCTCTCTCTGATGATTTTAGTTTGATAACGAAGATCTTTGAAATGGGAGATGCAGTTGCTCATAGAAGGCTAACAGGATCATTATCACTACCGACAACAGAAGATCTCTTTTCTAAAGTACGTATTATTCATGGTGCTCTCTTTCCGTGGTAGTTGTGGTTCTGAATGTGGATCATTGTTTTAGAATGGTTTAGTTAGTTCGTCTACCAAAGATATCTAATATTTAGTGTTCAGGCTTTTATGGCTTGCAACATGCTTTGCCTGATGTCCTAGCATATTAATATGCTTGTTGAGTCCTGCCTTTCGTTCTCATAAGAAGTTGTCTTTCGTTCGATTTGTACTTCTTGGAATCAGTAGTTATTGCCATCTTCGTATAGTCCAATTGATGTGCATCATTGAGCGGCTTTCCAAGGTGCCACTGAGCTTAGCTGTAAGATTTTTGAACAATCTCAAGTTATAGGGGATCATATGCCAAGAATTTGGGATAAGTTCTCATCTTGGTTGGCAACAAAAAATATGTTCATACTCATTAAATCACCAATTTTTGGGTAGATTCACCGTTGAGAAGCTACCTTATATATGTTTTCTTGTGTCAATTAGTGATCATATTTGAAAAGAAAAATGAAAGAAATGGTCCTTATACTTTTCTACAATGTTTTTAGTCCCTGAACTTTTAATTGGTCAATTTGGTCCTTAAGATTTGTCCAATGTTTAATTTGCCCTTGACTCTTATTTATTCTATAATTACGTCCTTTTAACAAACTGAGCACCATTCTATTCTTCTGTCAAGTTTCTCAGTGAAATTTGCTGATGTGGAGGCATAATGTCCTTAACTTGCTTCTTTGTATTTGACCACGGCGTTGCTCATACATTTGATTTCTCTATAGTATCTTAGGGCTTCGTGAGGAGAGAGAGAAGAGGCACACAGTCGAAGTGAACTTTCCATTTTGAAGAATCACGTAGAGGATCGGCTAAAAAGGATGAAAAATCAAAAGCCACCAATGTCAACAAATAACAAATTAATGGTGTTATGTCTCCATATAAGCAAATGCTGTCAAGAAATCTGGCGATGGATTGAATCGCCGCTTAAAAGAGTACAGAAGCAAAATGAGACGAAACAAAAGCGAGGGACTGGATTGAATATTTGGTAACAAGTTGAGGACGTAATTGCAAAAGCTAAAAATTCAAGGACAAAACTAAAACATTGGACAAAAGTATCAACATCATCCCTATTTAGACGCTCTTGCGTATGAATCCTAGGTGGGCGATAGTGCACTTAGATAAGTGATCTTGAGCTCAGTTAACTGTCTGCCATTTTCAGTATAGACACATAACTTTGGACTTTTATATACGGTCCAACATCTACATAGTAAATAGAACTCAAGCGCCAACAGGTACACATTATATTATAAGAGACTGGCAATCCATTCAAGATCACACCGCCTTCTGTCCAGGAAAGAAAGACTTCTTCCTCCATTTACGATGAAGCACAGTTTATGTTTGCTGAAAATGCAGTTGGAGATAACAAAATCCAGGATTAATGCCTCTCAGTTCTTGAATTGCCCGAGTTTAAGCTTTATCTAAATGAATTCTGTAACCATGCTTTTCCACAAAAGTAATAACTAAAAATCATCCATCCGGCATCATCATATTGAAGACTAATTGACTGAAACCACAAGAAGATCACCCTTTCTTTACCATTGACATGTACCGTGCTATCATTCTATGTCTATTTAACCTCTTCACACTGTTGTACCGTTGTTTAATCATGAAGATCACACCTTTGCAATGCAAAGTGAAATTAGAAAAAGCGCAAAGAAACGAAATTCAGGGTGGTTAGAGAGAAGCTGAGCGCCTGAATCAACATAGATGTGGACTAATTGAGGGAACAATAATGGCCAATAAATGATCCAAGAGATTAAGAAACTTGTCATGGTACTGCTAGTTCAGGGACTTGACCGTACCAGGGGAAAGAGTAAAGAAGCTTCCCACCATGAAAGAGCGAACAAAAAGGGAAGGAGACAGTCCGGTCATTTTCACAGAGGAAAAAGTTGCAGAGAGGTGATCAGGTTTTTGGGTTTTCCTTTCTTGCCTGTCCCATGTCCTACAGACACACTTTCTCAGTCACTAGCAGGATTCAAGCTCATCAATTATAGGAACATGACAATAGAGTAATCTCAGCTTTTTGTGTGAAAACCTCCTTTTGATTTGACTTGTTACTGATGATCTCCAGCAGTATCTGCCAATGCCATGCCATTCCCTTTACCTGCACAGGCTCCCTTTCTCTCTCTCTCTCTCTCTCTCTCTCTCTCTCTCGCCCACTTCTCAATGTTATTGGTCATAAATGGCAAACACCAACTCTCCACTTCGAATGCCTTTCTGAGCAGACAATACCAGATGCATCGTGTGGATCTTCAGTTTCAAAACTGCGTTGCAGTTGGAGTCAGTTACAGGGAAGTAAATTTTCACATTTCCTTTAATCAAGGATTTGATGTAAGCATGTAACAAATTATGTTTACGAGGTTGTGGGTTGGCCAATGATGTGATTCCGAGGCGCATGAGAAACTTACGAACCATCCATGGTTGCACGTACTATATGACATGGACAAAGCATATCAAGATTGCATACAACCTGTTGAACCGCGAACCAGATCATGATCCCATCCCGGTTTTGGGAAATAACCGGATTGATCAAAAACCGGTCAAACATTGAACCGTAGAGCCGGTTCTTTGACCTTAAAAGAAAAACGCCTCGACCTTGGATCCTCTATCTCGACAATTCGATAGCGTGGTTGACACATAGGCCCTCCTCATTTGACACATAGACCCCTCTATTTTCTTAATTTGTTTTCTTTGCCCTTCACATATCTTTATTTCCCCATATTTTCTTTTCCTCCACTAGTTTTTCGTTCTTTTTTTATTTTTGGTTTTTTGTTTCTTCTCACTTCCGAGAGAAAATTTCTGCGTATCAAGAATAAAACGAGAAATTTTGTATTTACATTTCCTTGTTATCTCTATTTTCTTCAAGAAAAGTATATCCAATTAAACTTACATGCCTCATTCCAAGTAAGGTATTTCGTTTTAATAATCTATGTGATGCGTTTAAATTAATTTATTTCAATAAATCTTTGGAGGTGCGTATATTGAGAACCTAAAATGACACGGAATTTTTTTTTAACAAATATAATTAATCAAGATCTACGTTAATTGCAACACATCAGTAGCGAAAAGCTACCACGAATGCCAATATGGTCCACGCGTCTCTACCAAGTGTTTAAGTTAGAGGAAAATCAATCTATTAAAGCTAAAAAACACATCAATATCATCATTAAGGTACATGTAACTAATTTTTTTGTTCTGGTTTTTACCCTTCGTTTGATGTAAAATCTGTTCACTTTTCTTATGTCATATTTACTAAATTTATCTCCAGAATAATTTTAATTTTGGTTAGACAAATCGTGCGGTATTCCAACCAAAAAAGCCATGCCTATTAAACAGGGCTTATTTTAAAATCCATTACGGTCTAGAATTGAGGGAAATCTTTTATTCTTCAAAATGGAAAGCTGCGAAAGTACATGAGATTTTATTGCTTCCGCCTAAATTATTATTAGGAGAAAAAGTAGAGCGCTTATTGTGTATAATGTAGGTACATATATCTATACCAATTGTGAATAAAAATATCCTGACTTATATATATAGAGAATAGTTGCTTCAAAGTGACTTTGTCCCAAATACATCTATTCAATTAAATCGGTTATGAGATGTTTTTTTTTTCCTATTTCTAGACTGTCCAATATTTATTTTACATCTTCTATTCGAAAGTCTTTCATTTTCATTCTTAGGTGAAATGGTATGCTGTACCTTTGAAGGCGATTATATGTCATGGAAGGCAACTCTAATTGGTCAACAAAAATAGGTTTCAATACTTTTTCTTTTTTCATTTTCCTTAGCTTAGCAATGTACAATAAAAATTTTAAAAATGTCATGTGACCTTCTTCTAATTTGTTATGTGAATGTAATTTTTCTCGTTTCGCATATAGAAAAGAAATAAATTAGTTAATTAAATTTTGAGATGCTTTATGAAATGCTTCTTTAGGTATTAAAATTCCATTATTCTACATTTGAGAAAAATATCTCTTATTGTTCATATCCATTGCCATAAGAATTAATACTTTGATTTGCATTTCAAACAAGCATAAATACAGCACGCACGCACACACATATATAAGTAAATATATTTTGTTAGAAAATCCACAATGTTGTTTTGAATATAACAAAATAATCGAAAGTTACTAATGGATGCACAAGTCAATATGCAAATAGTGTTCGAACATGACAATTGTCTAAAAAATTCTTAAGCTTATTATATGGTGACCAAGTCAATCCTAAACTTTTCAATTTAACTAATTTAATTTTAAACCTTTTGACAATTTATCAATGTAATCATTCCAACCAATTTCGACCAATTTAGAACCCAGCAACAAAGAAAATGCAGCACTTAATTTTTCGATCTCATCAAATTCAAACCTCTCAAGAGCAAGCTCAAATTTTAGAGAGTTAGAATTTGAACTTGATGAAGGATCAAGGGTAACATCTGCATATTTCCCCCCAGACAAACTCTTAAGTGTGAGAGATATATTTAGGAATTTTTTGATTCTATGATTCTATATTTTCTCCTTAATATATTCTTATTTGTTACTTTAACTAGTTGTTATGTAAAGCCTATAAATAGGCATGTGTACTATTCATTAGTCAATGAATACGATATTATATTTGTCTTTATTTACAAATCTTAACTTGGTGTCAGAATCATTGTTACCTAAGATGAGCCCATTGAGTTTGGTACAAGGTGGCTGCTAGGACGCCAACCGATCGCATCTTTACCGATTCTCCGTTAAGACCGAAGCTTCAAGTTGCTATTTGGCACATTTCCATTGTTCATTTCATAAAAAGGTCACGACAATAAGACTTGCCGTCCTCAGATGAGGGAGAAACTGAAATTTTGTCACCAACCACCGCCAAACGCCGTAGTACACCACATACTAATGCGAGTCACTAATCTTTTCACTTATAGCACGAGCGGAAGCCAAGTGTATAAAATCAAATAGACACGGATGAACACAATAGTGGAACAGACATCATAATTTTCGTTTCATATTTTATTTTTATACATGGGTGATGTGATCAAGGCTACTTTTAGGAGGTCAAAAGATATACTACTTGCACTTGCTATCGACACAACCACCATAACTACGCCTACAACTAAAATATCATCATTACCTGTCTGCACGGTTCTATCCCAAAAAGTGCCAAGACTCTGCCCAAAAATGGATCCCAATATCTCCAACTTCCTCTACCGCTCCTCACCACTGCCACCCTCATCATAGCTACAGGGGTGTCAGTAACCAAACTGAAAACCAAACCAAACCGAACTGAAAAATTCAGTTTTTTCGGTTCGATTTTCATTCGGTTCGATTTTCATTAAAATCCAAAAATTTTCAGTTTGGTTCAGTTTTTATCGGTTAACCAAACCGAACCGAACCAACAAACCGAAAAATAGAACCATTAATCAAACCAGCAAAGGGCCAACCCTATTTTTATTCTCTCCCATCTCCTCTCGTCTTGAAGGTGCAATGACTGTGATTGCAACGGCAACAGGGACAACAACAGCGGCAGGGACGACTACAACAACGATGACAAGGACAACGACCAATTGAGGGACGTGCCCGAGCATGTCCTGCACACTTTCGCAGGCAAGTCTCTAATCTTGGGCGTGGCTCATGAGCCCCTAGCATGCCGTGGCCTCTAGGCCTTCCATTTTGAAGCCCCGCCTCTCATTCCGCCATGCCCTTTTCTTTTCTTCTTCTTCTTTGTCAGTAGCAGCAACTCGTGGAGCTGTGTGCTGTGTTGGGTCGAGCAACGGTGCTTCGAAGACCGACCCTTTTGTCCTCATGACATCGCTCTACTATGTCAATGCCCCTCCTCACATGGGCAGCGCCTACACCACCATTGCTACTGATGCTATCGCTCGCTTTTAGGTTTGTCTTCAGATATTGTTCGTCTTTCATTGCCGACGTTCCTTTTTGTTTTTTCGTTGTTTTTTGGTTGTCTGCAAGTTATGGGCGTCGGCAAAGGCAAAACCCACGTTTCTTAATCCCCTTTTTGGTGTCATTAAGAGTAGAGATCAATGTCAATAGTCGGTTGTTTCTTTTATCATAGTAGATACGAATAAAGAGTATCAATTTATTACGGTTGAACTTTTGCCTTGATGCAAATGAATGAGTCTGCCTGTTGCTGATGGGGATGAGTTTTGTTCCTCAAACAAAGCTATTGCTTCGTAATTCGTTATTTAGCATTGGTTGTTCGTGGTAAACTAATGCACTTTATTCATCAAGATTTGATTTTTCTCTTGTTTAAGCTGGGTTGGATTGGAAAATTGGCTCTAGGAATCACTTCTACATAAATAATGACTTGGTTCTAACTTCTGTTACTTCAGATTAAAAGGCTGACAATTATAATTCTTTTTTTTTCGTGGGCTATAATCCATTTCAAGCGTGAATTTATTTTCCTCGGGTGCTCCGCAGGAATCCTTCCTATTTATTATGCGCTTGAACAACTTCATGGGTTCTAGTTTCGATTACTAGATCCGGAGTCACTTTTGACGTTTGTTTCTTTAACTTGAGTCAACCTGCAAACGTGATACTAATAAAGTTTGTCTTAATTACTCTGATCTCTGAGCTGAGAATGGATAGAGCTGCACTTGCGATTTTTGCGTCATTTTGTTTTGGTGAGCTTGTTGATTAGGTAGGTGAGAACCATAGTTTAATTGCTTGGGGTTTTGGCTTAAGATCGATGGCCGAGGTAATTGATTTTGGGGTATCTTTTAGGGTAGTGAGACATTGGATATGTTAAATATCCACCCATGATTTACCTTTGTTCTCCTCAGTTGTGCCTCAAACCTTCAGCTTGTTGGGGTAATTCATTTCTTTATGATGCATTTTGCCGACACAGCGTTGTTTGTGCTCTCTATGTTTATCTTGTCCTTTCTATCGCTGGTTTACCATTAGTACTTCTTTCAACAGTGAGTAGAAGCAAATATGCATATTACTGTTGAGTGTCGTGTATTCAAGCATCTTTCGCAAAACCTTGATCGTAATTACAGTTTTTAAATTAAACATTTCCTGGTATGTAGGGGAAATTCCATTTCTCATTTCCTGTTAAAGGCTCTCTACAACATGAACAGAGTAAGAACCTTTGTTTCAGTAGTGCATGATGTTAAAGGCTTTTTTGACATTGTTTGCAACCCAAAAAAAAAAAAAAAAAACTGTCTTCACCAATATCAAGCCTTTTCAGATTGATCTTGTTCTTAACTTCTGTACATCAAGACTCATGTCATATTTTACAGTATGCGGTGTGCGTATTTTGAATTGGTTGAGTTCAGGAAGCCCTTCCCTGGCATGAGTTGCATCTATTAATGCTTGAAGCCCACAAGTTATGTGCATTTAGGGCGAGGTTTCAGTGGAGACATATTGGAGGTCTTCATTTGTATTTCTAATCATAGTGGATTTCGCTTTGTACAATGTTACTGTATGGAGAGTTTGCTTGCCAAATTTAATGTGTAGAGAAGAGTATTGACTGAGGCCCCTGCTTTAAACTGTGATGTCTTTCTTATTCCTTCGCTGTTTGAGGAACCACCCAATGCTGTCCATGAATTGACTCTTGCAAGTAAGATCAAGTTTACTCTTTATTGTATTCGATTCTTTCTCCTTGTTGTGGGCCTAGAATGATGCTTTATGCAAATAAAAGTGGAGAAATCTGAGTTTTTTCAATCTCTTCTGCTTATATAAGGTTATTTGTCCTACCTTTTTCTGTAGTTCTTATTTGTTTTAATATGTTACTTCTTGAACATGGTTGCTCAATATCTTATATTTATTCTCATGGCTTTTTTTAATCTAATTTATGGATGACTTTAGACAACTTTTCAAATTTGTGAATCTAAAAGGGGTTTCTTTCTACTTAGGATAAGCCATTTGTAGATCTCTTTGTCAAGGCAGTAACATCATTTGCAAAGCTAAATATACAATGAGCGATTCTTTAATAAGTGAATATAGCGGTACAAATAGAAGGAGGCTGAGATCTATTGCATGGGAACACTTTAAAAGGATAGAAAATAGCCAAGATAAAGCTGAATGTCTATATTGCGGGGCTATTATTGGTTGTTCCTACTCAAGGGACTAGTGGCATGCATAATTATTTAGGTAGATGTAAGAATTATCCATATGCGAATGTGGAAAAAAAGCAAAAAAGTCCCTCGAATGAATCTGTTGGGGTTGGTAGTTCTATTTCAACTAGTCCTTGGAAATTTGATCAAGATGCTAGTCTAAAAGATCTAGTGGCGATATTTATTAGGGTTAATACCCTAGAAAACCCCAAACTAGTACACTTGTGACAAATTTACCCAAACTATTTTTTTGACCATGAAAAACCCCAAACTGGTAAACCTGTGACAAATTTACCCCGACTAACTATAAAAAACCCTAAACTGGTACACTTATGACAAATTTACCCCAAACTAATTTATTTGACCGCAAAAAATCCTAAACTAGTAAATTTGTGACAAATATACCCTTGGCTAAATTGGATTAATACCACAAAAAAATCAAAAAAATTGTAAACTGTGACAAACGGAGCGTAAAATCCTAAATTGGTGTACCGGTTAACTGTCACGTGCCATTAACTTAATAATTTGAGAATAAAATTTAACGAAAACTAACATAGGGTAAATTTGTCACAAGTGTACCAGTTTGGGGTAAATTTGTCAAAGGTATACCAGTTTGGGGTTTTTGGTGGTCAAAAAAATAGTTCGGGGTAAATTTGTCACAAGTGTACCAGTTTGGGGTTTTTCAGGGTATTTGCCCTATTTATTATTGATGAACTACCCTTCAAGTTTGTGGAACTCGAGGCATTTTGGAAATTTGTGAGTAGAATCCAGCCAAAGTTTTTCATCCCGTCAAGAAATACATTAAGGGAGGACGGTTATAAGTTATACTTAAAGGAAATAAGCAAATTGAAAAAATATTTTTCCAATACTTTTGCTTGGGTTTGTCTTATGACTGACACATGGATTTCATGTCAAAATCTAAGTTACATGTGTCTTACTGCTCACTTTGTAGATGCTAATTGGAAGTTGCAAAAGAAAATTTTGAATTTTTGTCAAATCCCAGGACATTCAGCTAAGATTATAAGGAAAGAAGTTGAGAAATGCTTAACTAGTTGGGGGATCAAAGGCATTTTTTCCATCACTGTTGATAATGCTAGCTCCAATGACTCGAGAGTTCAATACTTGAAGAAAAGACTTAACTCTTGGAATGCTCTGATATTATTAGGTGAGTTACTTCATGTGAGATGTTGTGCTCATATTTTCAGTTTGATTGTGAAAGAATGTTTGAAAGATATAGATGATTCCATTATTAGAATACGCTCAGTTGTATATTATGTGAGATCTTCTCTATCAAGATTGCAACGGTTTAAAGAGTGCATTATGCTGGAAAATATTGATTCCAATAATCTTGTATGTTTGGATGTGGAGACTCGGTGGAATTCAACATACCCGATATTGGAAGTGGCCTTGAAGTTTTAAAATGCTTTTATCTCATTTGATATTCAGGATAGAAGATTTACTGAAGAGCTTTCCAAGGAGAGGGTTGCCTATTGATGATGATTGGGATTATGTCCATCGATTTTTTCCTTTCTTGAAGTTGTTCTATGATGCGACTTTAAAAGTATCGGGCTCTTCTTACGTAACTTGCAATGATATGACAAAAGATGTCTATTGGATTTATATGATGATTGATAAATATTGTGGGGATGAGAATAGGAGTTTGCAAGAAACAGCCAAGAGAATGAAGATCAAGTTCAATAAGTATTTTGGCAATATGAACAACATAAATCTCACATGGTTCATTGCATGTATACTTGACCCTTGACATAAGATGGAGTATGTGAAATGGATGATTAATCAAATGTATTAAAACAACTAGGCAGAAACTTTGCAAGATAGAGTGACAAAATCCCTGACATTATTGTTTGAGCAATATTGCACTGGTACATTCCCCCAAAGCAACGTGAGATTAAAGGAGACAAAGACAATGAACGTTTCATTGTCTCCTGTGGTTGGTGTGGATATTATGATTGCAATGTATCTTAGCCAAATGGGAAGAGAATACGTGGAAGAAAAATCTGAATTAAATAAGTATTTGGAAGAATGTTGTGAATGATATACCTTCACCTTTGATATATTAAATTGGTGGAAAGTCAATTCTTCCAAATATCCTATCTTATCTTCCCATCTCCACTGTAGCATCAGAGTCTGCATTCAGCACTGGAGGTCGAGTATTTTGTAGCTCATTGACCCTGATGATGGTAAAGGCTCTTTTATGTACTCAAGATTGGCTACAATCTACACCACTTTCACAGTTGATCGAGGAGGACTTAGAAGAACTTGAAAATTTCGAGTCAGGTGAGAAAAAAATAACCATTGAATATTTATATCTTTCAATATTACAATTGATATTTCAATTCTCATTTCCATTGTGAATTTAATGCAAAGTTGTCATCTAAGACCATGGACCAGAATTCAATAGCAATTTCTCTTGATGATTGACGAACTTAGATGTAAAAATTATCCATATTTATATCTTTCAATATTACAATTGATATTTCAATTCTCATTTTCATTGTGAATTAATGTAGAGTTGTCATCTACGACCATAGACCTGAATTCAATAGCAATTTCTTTTGATGATCGACATGTAAGAATTATCTATAATTATATCTTTTAATATTATAATTGATACTTCAATTTTCATATCATTGTGAATTTAAGGTAGAGTTGTACTTGGCTCAAGAATTTGAAAGTTTGGAGGGCCATTTTGCAATTTCATCTTGTTAATAGAGCTCTTGGAGATTAGGAGATAAAAGTTAATTGCGCTTGTTCTATTTTTAAATGAATGACATTCCACCAATTTTATAATGTAGAAACAAGACCGAATGTTTCAGCTATTGGTTGATTGGGAGCTTAAGCTTTTATTTTTGTCAAATGATAATTTAAGGTTTCAAAAAAAACCTCAATCAAGTCTCAAGCTCATCTTTGATGGAATTACATGATTGGAAAAGCCACGTGGCAAGTAGCCAAATATTCCACATGAAAGCCATGTCAGATTTCCTATGCTTCAAATTTACTGGTGGTGAGCACACGATTTGATTGGGACTTCTTAAACAAGTCTTCTATTGACCAAACCAAAACTTTCAAGTCTAGAATGGACTAAAAATCAGAAACTCTAAGATTTGTTTTAGCACTTACCAATATGATATTCGGGAATGGGATAAAGTAAATTGTGGCACCTCCACAGCACGCTCCCCGATCCGTTAGGGTTGCCACAGGTACTTATCACTTATCCTACTACATACCAAACTAATAACTTTTTAATTAAAGTGGAACCATAGTTCATAGGGGTTGATCAATAAAATTCTTCTCCCCTTTTTATTTTTTTGTAGAGGTCCCAGCGCAGCTCATCAACGAAAGCATAAACTAGTTTCACCATCCCTTACTCCAATTACAATAATGCAATACACACCATCTACGCACCAAATAAAAAGACAAAGCCGAGTCACTTTTATTTACATTTTTATGATGGACATCTCGGGTTGGTACAGCAAAAGGCCAAGATTTTTAACTATACTTGACTATAACTCAAAAGAGAACTCGACCTTACATCAAACATGTACACCCCTCCATCAACAGGCATCGGCTCTCCCAAAAAGTGTCAGCTCCCGCCAGTCATACGCCATCACACCCAACCCGGTGCATCGGGCGACGGCACCAGCATCCTTAGCATCAACCCATTGCATCGAACCTGAACAGACAAAAACTCTTCGATAATGGGGCCATCAGCAAAACCTACGTTGTACATCACTAAGACACGGACTCGGACATACTCCAAACCAAGTACACTAATACAGGAATGCTCCGTGCACTCCACATTAATGTCAGTAGGTGTGCCATAGAAGGTACCACGCACGACTGCTGAAATAGGCATTTTTCTAATCTGAAATGTTAATCCGCAAAGGGGTGAGTACAACCATTCAGCAATAAAGATCCACCAAACTACACAATGCGTCAAACAGAACAATCATAGTATCATGAATAAAACAAATACCATCCATGCATTCAAGCATACCTCACCTTACAGCCATGCATATATCACAATACAAAATGCATAAATCACCATCCACTTGTACTTATATCATCAAGCAGCCATGCATATATCACCATGTAACGTGCATATACCACCATGCACTTCATGCTTGCATTCCCATGAGGTTCATCCCATGCCATATGAACACATCCATGCGCATGATTAAATCACATCATTTTTCTTCCTAGGGACCAATGTTTTCATCACACAATTTATCTCTCGCATCCAACCTGGCATTGCAAGGACCCTCTAGCACGCACCTTCGGGCATCCGGCACACATCTCCGGCATCTTGTAACCTAATTGGCATCACGAGGCATCCCCCCGGCACATACCTCCAGGACTTCTGGCACACACCTCTGGGTATCCCAACACTTCCAAGGCATCCGGCACACACACTCTGGGCATCCGACACCCACACTCCGAGCATCCGAACACTCTCGGGCCATCACCAGTTCACACCTTTGACGGTATCATCATTATCATAATTTATATTCACACATGTATCTCTATTTTATATGGCATTTGATGCAACAATATCAAAGGTCTCAACCAGCTTTTGATGTCATATAACATGCCATATGTCACCACATATGCAGCATAATCAACCACTCAAGACATTGTACCACGTGGAGCAATTTCATTTATTTTTGAAAATACAACAAAATTTCAGATAAAAATAGATTGCACTCCTTTGGTCATAATTCTTGAAAAATTAATAAACAGCCTTAATAAATTCTAAAAATTCGACATGTTATATACAAGATCTAGAGGAAAATATTCCGTGAAGAACACCATATCAAAATAACATCATACAATTCGGTACAATCCACACATCACAGTCTTTATAATTTCGGAATATTGCCATACATAGTTTCATTCACAAATTCAGTAAAAATCCTAAATCAACTCCAAAAATTCTGATATTTTTTATGTTATAGAAAAAATCCAGAAGTAAATAGTTCATGAAGAACTCGAAATCAGATTTGGGATAGATTAAAAACTAGAATAACCATAATCGTCCATAACCCTCGACATCAAATTCCAGATCTAACCATTTCGGATAAAATCGTTTCACCAATCTAAACTCATCAATTTCCTCTAAAATTTTAGTATTTTACTCCTTAACATGTCATCTTCAACTTTCATTCAGAACACGAGATCAAATTTCAACGAAAAAAAATAGTTTCACCGGTCTATACTTGTTCATTTCTTGTGAAATTTTTATATGTTACTCTCGAAGAAGTCCTTTACAACTTTCATCAAGAAGTCGAAGTCAAATTCTCACTAGAACATTGCATGCAACTCACGAAATCATCAAAGGTTAGACTGTATTTCTAGAAACAGAACACGAGGCTAGAACACAACTCTTGTAGCTTCGAGATTTCACACTTCATCCACTTCTAAAATTTACCATTTTCTACACACACATCACAGCAAGCAAAGGGTAGATTGATGGACTCTACTTGCCTCTAATTCGAGCACAACACAGCAAGCAGAGACAGTGGAGCAAGGCGGCTCGACGGCGGCGACGAACAGCAGCGAATGGCCTCCATCTTCCCCTTCTTCTCTCGCACGCTCGCTCTCCCTCTCTTGATTTCACTCTATCTTTGTCTCGAACGGTCACTCTTTCTCTCTCGGTTGCTCCTTGCCTAATTCGCCCCTTCCCATCACTAATTTCTTCCCCTCAATGATTAACCATCATTAGCCTTGCATGCAATGTGACACTTGGAAGATCCCTCATGCAACTTGCTATTCTTCATGCAAGAAGGTGGCTTCATCCGGCTTGGCTTGAGCCAGGCTTGGTCGACGGCCCGTTGGGCCTCTTGGGCCAAGCCTTCGCCAGTCGAAGGGTGGGGGATTGTGGGCTGGTTTGGTTCAAAAAAATCAGCCCACTCCCTCCTTTAATAATCCACTGTTATTTTCCACTTAATTAAATACCTAATTACAAAATAATATGGCCAAAAACTTGCAACAATAATCCATAAAAATCAAATCCATAAGGTGCATAGCCAAGAACAAAATTCTCATTATCAAATTATCCTATAGCACCAACTTTGATAACCTAAGAACATAAGATATTTTTTCATTAAAGTGTTCGGCCTTAATTTATTACAATTCTTCTGTCTCGTGGCCACAACATACTTCAACGACACAACCATTCACTTTTTCATAGGTCGTAATGCGTTTAGAAATTGCCATGAAATTTTGGGATGCCACAATTCTCCCCTCCTTAGAGAATTTCGTCCTCGAAATTAAACATCACTTATGCCTCTTGAAACAAGCAGGGGTACTTTTCCTTCATCGATTCTTCACTCTCCCATGTGGCTTCCTCCACACCGTGATGTCGCCATAATATATTTACTAATGGGATTTTCTTGGTCCTAAGAATTTGCTCCTTTCGATCAAGCACTTGCATAGGCTCTTCGATGTATCTCACTTTCTCGTCAACTTTGATGGCTTCATAATCGAGTATGTGACTAGGATCCGACTGGTACTTTCTCAGCATCGACACATGAAACACATCATGTAAATTTCCCATTTTAGGAGGTAGCGCCAAACGATAAGCTACGTCTCCTATTCTTTCAAGTATCCCAAAGGGTCCAACAAATCTAGGTCCTAACTTTCCTTTCATTCCAAATCGTGATATTCCTTTCATTGGAGATACTTTAAGAAATACATGATCTCCCACACTAAACTCCAAAGGCCTTCTATGCCTCTCCCAAAGCCTCTTTGTCGGTTCTAGACTGTCTTAAGTCTTTTCCTGATTATCTTGACCACTTCTGTAGTAACTTGCACTAGCTCAGGTCCTGTCAGTTTTCTTTCACCTACTTCATTCCAACAGACAGGGGTTCTGTGCCTTATTCCATATAATGCTTCATGCGGAGCCATGCTTATACTTTTCTGAAAACTATTGTTATAGGCGAACTCTATCAGGTGCAAATTTTGATTCCAATTTCCTCTAAAGTCAATAACATAGGCTCTTAGCGTATCTTCTAGAGACTGGATCACTCTTTCTGTTTGTCCATCTGTTTGAGGATGAAAAGCAGTACTAAATTGAAGCTTTGTCCCTAAGGCATTTTGGAGACTTCGCCAAAATTTTTAAGTAAACCTAGAGTCTCGATCAAAGGTGATCGTTACAAGAATACCATGTAAGCGTATTACCTGGCTTACATACATTTGAGCAAGTTTATTCATTGAATAGTTTATGCAGACAACTAGGAAATGGGCAGATTTAGTAAAGGGATCCACTATCACCCAAATCGAATCGTGACCATTTGATGTCCTTGGCAGTCCTTGCACAAAGTCCATTGTTACATGCTCCCATTTTCATTCTAGTTTGTCTAACGGTCTCAATAGTCCTGCAAGCTTGTGATGTTGCGCCTTCACTTGTTGGCATGTTAAACATTGAGAAACGCGTTTAGCGGTATCTACTTTCATGCCATTCCACCGAAATTGTTGACGCAAATTCCTATACATCTTTGTACTACCCGGATGAATAATATAATTACTCCTATGTGCCTCCGACAGAATTTCCCTCTTCACTTCTTCATTGTCGGGAACACAAAGTCATCATTGGCATCTTACCACTTCATCTTCAGAGACTTGAAATTCTGGTCCTTTTCCTAAAGATACTGCATTTTTCACTTTCAAAATTTCTGGGTCGGACACTTGCAAGATCTTTAACTTTTTGTATAATTTCAAGCTCAATCCTTAATGGAGTAAGCATACCAGTAAGGCGATCCACTTTCAATTCAAACTCTGAGTCTACTACAAACTTTAATAGGTTCCATTTTGCCATTCTTAAACTGGTCATCTCCATAGTTGACTTACGATTAAGGGCATTCACTACCTTATTCGCCTTCCCTAGATGGTACCGTATTTCACAATCATAATCCTTCAATGATTCCATCCACCTCATTTGTCTCCTGTTCAATTCCTTTTGTGAAAATGGATATTTTAGGCTCTTATGATCTGTATAGATCTCAAACTTTTTTTCATACAAATAATGCCACCATATCTTCAAAGCAAACACTATAGTTGCTAGTTCTAAATCATGCGTTGGATAATTCAGTTCGTGAGGTTTCAATTGTCTAGATGCATAGGCTATGACATTGCCATGTTGCATCAAAACACATCCCAACCCTTTGTGAGATGCATCACTATACAATTAAAACCATCAGACCCAGATGGTATAGTCAGGATTGAAGCTGTGGTCAATTTTTTTTATTTTTTATTTTTAAGTTCCTGAAAGCTCCTTTCACATTCTCCACTCCATTCAAACTTTATATTCTTCTGCGTTAATTTCGTTAAGGGGCCTGCTAGCCGTGAAAACCCTTCAGTAAATCTTCTATAATAACCAACCAGTCCAAAGAAACTTCGTATTTCAGTGGGTGTTGTTAGTCTCGGCCAATTTATTACCATCTCAACTTTCGCTGGGTCCACCGCAATTCCTCCTCCTGACACCATGTGCCCCAAAAATATTATCCGGTCAAGCCAAAATTGACACTTGTTGAATTTGACATACAACTTATGATCTCTCAGAGTTTGCAAAACTATCCTCAAGTGTTGCTCGTGCTCTTCAGGTCCTCTAGAATATACCAGGATATCATCAATGAAGACAATCATAAATTGATCCAAATAAGGCTTAAATACCCTATTCATCATATTCATGTTACTACAGAAGCAGTCAAGATAATCAGGAAAAAACTTAAGACAGCCTAGAATCGACAAAGGGACTATGCGGATAGGTGTAGAAGGCTTCTAGAGTTTAGTGTGGGAGATCATGTATTTCTTAAAATATCTCCAATGAAAAGAATATCACGATTTGGAATGAAAGGAAAGTTAGGACCCAGATTTGTTGGACCCTTTGAGATACTTTAAAGAATAGGAGATGTAGCTTATCGTTTGGCGCTGCCTCCCAAAATGGAAAATTTACATGATGTGTTTCATGTGTCGATGCTGAGAAAGTACCAGCCGGATCCTTGTCACATACTCGATCATGAAGCCATCAAAGTGGACAAGAAAGTGAGATACATCGAAGAGCCTGTGTAAGTGCTGGATCGAAAGGAGCAAATTCTTAGAACCAAGAAAATCCTGTTAGAAAAGATATTATGGCGACATCACGGTGTGGAGCAAGCCACATGGGAGAGTGAAGAATCAATGAAGGAAAAGTACCCTTACTTGTTTCAAAAGGCATAAGTGATGTCTAATTTCGAGAACGAAATTCTCTAAGGAGGGAAGAATTGTGGCATCCCAAAATTTCACGGCAATTTCTAGAGGCATTAAGACCTATGGAAAAGTGAATGGTCGTGTCGTTGAAGTATGTTGTGGCCACTAGACTGAAGAATTGTAATAGATTAAGGCTAAACATTTTAATGGAAAAATATCTTATGTTCTTGGGTTATCAAAATTGGTGCTATAGGATAATTTGATAATGAGAATTTTGTTCTTGGCTATGCACCTTATGGATTTGATTTTTATGGATTAATTTTGCAAGTTTTTGGCCATATTATTTTGTAATTAGGTATTTATTTAAGTGGAAAATAATAGTGGATTATTAAATGAGGGAGTGGGCTGATTTTTTTTAACCAAACCAGCCCACAATCCCCCACCATTCGACTGGCGAAGGCCTGGCCCAAGAGGCCCAACGGGCCGTCGACCAAGGCTGGCTCAAGCCCAGCCGAATGAAGCCACCTTCTTGCATGAAGAATAGCAAGTGGCATGAGGGATCTTCCAAGTGTCACATTGCATGCAAGGCTAATGATGGTTAATCATTGAGGGGAAGGGGCGAATTAGGCGAGGGACAACCGAGAGAGAGAGAGAGAGAGAGAGAGAGAGAGAGAGAGAGAGAGAGAGAGAGAGAGAGCGAGCGAGAGAGCGTGCGAGAGAAGAAGGGGAAGAGGGAGGCTGTTCGCTGCCGTTCGTCGCCGCCATCAAGTCGTTGAGTCCCGCCTTACCCCGTTGTCTTTGCTTGTTGTGTTGTGCTCGGATTAGAGGCAAGTAGAGTTCATCAATCTACCCTTTGCTTGCTGTGATGTGTGTGTAGAAAATGGTAAATTTTGGATATGGATGAAGTGTGAAATCTCGAAGCTACAAGAGTTGTGTTCTAGCCTGGTGTTCTATTTTTGGAAGAACAGTCCAACCTTTGATAATTTCATGAGTTTCATGTGATGTTCTAGTGGGAATTTGACTTTGACTTCTTGATGAAAGTTGTAAATGACTTCTTGGAGTAACATATCAAAATTTAAGAAGAAATGAACAAGTATAGACTGGTGAAACTATTTTTCTTTGAAGAAGTTAGATCTAGAAATCGTAATGCTGACCTAGTGTGATTCTGTGATTTTTATAGAATTTTCCGGTTGAAATTTGATCTCGTGTTCTGAATGAAAGTTGAAGATGACATGTTAAGAAATAACATACTAGACTTTTCGATGAAATGGATGAGTTTAGGTTGGTGAAACAATTTTATCCGAAATGGTTAGATCTGGAATTTGATGTCGAGGGTTATGGACGGTTATGGTTATTATACTTTTTAATATATCACAAATCTGATTTCGAGTTCTGTATGAAATATTTAATTCTGGATTTTGGCTATAACATATAAAAATTTCAGAATTTTTGGAGTTGATTTAGGATTTTTACTGAATTTGTGAATGAAACTGTGTATGGCAATATTCCAAGATTATAAAGACCGTGATGTGTGGACTGTACCGAATTGTATGATGTTCTTTCGATATTGTGTCTTCATGGATATTTTCCTCTAGATCTTGCATATAACATGTCAAATTTTTAGAATTTATTAAGGCTGTTTACTAATTTTTTAAGAATTATGATCAAAGGAGTGCAATATGTTTTTATCCGAAATTTTGCTGTATTTTCAAAAATAAATGAAATTGCTCCATGTGGTATAATTTCTTGAGTGGTTGATTATGCTGCATATGTGGTGACATATGGCATGTTATATGACATCAAAGCTGGTTGAGACATTTGATATTGTTGCATCAAATGCCATATTGAAATAGAGATACTTGTGTGAATATAAATTATGACAATGATGATACCGTCGGGGGTGTGAACCGACGATGCCCCGGGAGTATTGGAATGCCCGGAGTGTGGGTGCCGGATGCCTCGGGAGTGTTGGGATGCCCAAAGGTGTGTGCCGGAAGCCCTGAAGGTGTGTGTCGGGAGGATATCTCGTAATGCCAGTTGGGGTACGAGATGCTCGAAGGTGTGTGTCGGAGGCTCCTTGCAATGCCAGGTTGGATGCGAACAATAAATTGTGTGATGAAAACATTGGTCCCTCGGAAGAAAAATAATGTGATCTAATTGAAAGATAAAGATCGAGAATTGAATCATGAGCATTGATGTGTGCATATGGCATGGGATGAACCTCATGGGAATACAAGCATGAAGTGCATGATGGTATATGCACGTTGCATAGTGATATATGCATGGCTGCTTGATGATATAAGTACAAGTGCATGGTAATTTATGCATGTTATATGGTGATATATGCATGGCTGTAAGATGAGGTATGCTTAAATGCATGAATGATATGTGTTTTATTCATGATGCCATGATTGTTCTGTTTGACACATTGTGTAGCTTGGTGGATCTTTATTGTTGAATGGTTGTACTCATCCCTTTGGGGATTAACATTTCATATTAGAAAGATGCCTCTTTCACTAGTCGTGCGTGGTACCTTCTATGGCATACCAACTGACGTTGATGTGGAGTGCACGGAGCATTTCTGTATTAGTGTACCTGGTTTGGTGTATGTCCGAGTTCGTGTCTTGGTGATGTACGACGTGGGTTTTGCTGATGGCCCTGTTATCCAAGAGTATTTATCTGTTCATGTTCGACACAATTGGGTGATGCTAGGGATGATGGCGCCGCCGCAGCCCGATACACCGGGTTGGGTGTGATGGCACATATGATTGGTGGGAGCTAACACTTTTTGGGATAGCCGACGCTTGTTGATGGAGGGGTGTACATGTTTGATGTAGGGTCAAGTTCTCTTTTGAGTTATAGCCAAGTATAGTTAAAAATCTTGGCCTTTTGCTATACCCAACCCGGTGCATCGGGCGGCAGCCGCGCCAGCATCCCTAGCATCACCCAATTGCGTCGAACATGAACAAATAAAAACTCTTGGATAATGGGACAATCAGCAAAACCCACGTTGTACATCACCACCAAGACACAAACTCGGACATACACCAAACCAAGTACACTAATACAGGAATGCTCCGTGCACTCCACATTAACGTCAGTTGGTATGCCATAGAAGGTACCACGCACGACTAGTGAAAGAGGCATCTTTCTAATATGAAATGTTAATCCCCAAAGGGGTGAGTACAACCACTCAACAGTAAAGATCCACCAAGCTACACAATGCATCAAATAGAACAATCATGGTATCATGAATAAAACACATATCATTCATGGATTCAAGCATACCTCACCTTACAGCCATGCATATATCACCATACAACATGCATAAATTACCATGCACTTGTACTTATATCATCACGCAGCCATGCATATATCACTATGCAACGTGCATATACCACCATGCACTTCATGCTTGTATTCCCATGAGGTTCATCCCATGCCATATGCATACATCCATGCGCATGATTCAATTCTTGATCTTTATCTTTCAATTAGATCACATCATTTTTCTTCCTAGGGACCAATGTTTTCATCACATAATTTATCGCTCGCATCCAACCTGGCATCGCAAGGAGCCTCCGACACACACCTCCGGGCCATCTCCTACCCCCAACTGGCATCACGAGGTATCCCCCGACACACACCTCCAAGGCTTCCAGCACACACCTCTGAGCATCCCAACACACCCGAGACATCCGACACACACACTCCGGGCATCCCAACACTCCTGAGGCAACGTCGGCTCACATCTCCGACGGTATCATCATTATCATAATTTATATTCACATGTATCTCTATTTCAATATGGCATTTGATGCAACAATATCAAAGGTCTCAACCAGCTTTTGATGTCATATAACATGCTATATGTCACTACATATGCAGCATAATCAACCACTCAAGACATTATACCACATGGAGCAATTTCATTTATTTTTGAAAATACAGCAAAATTTTGGATAAAAACTAATTGCACTCCTTTGGTCATAATTCTTGAAAAATTAGTAAACAACCTTAATAAATTCTAAAATTTTTACATGTTATATACAAGATC
Organism: Eucalyptus camaldulensis; assembly: GCA_019915185.1. Taxonomy (NCBI): domain Eukaryota; kingdom Viridiplantae; phylum Streptophyta; class Magnoliopsida; order Myrtales; family Myrtaceae; genus Eucalyptus; species Eucalyptus camaldulensis. The sequence continues at coordinate 23,085,712 of JAHSVA010000005.1, forward strand.
TAGAGGAAAATATTCCATGCAGAACACCATATCAAAAGAACATCATACAATTCGGTACAGTCCACACATCAGTCTTTATAATTTTGGAATATTGCCATACACAGTTTCATTCACAAATTCAGTAAAAATCTTAAATCAACTCTAAAAATTCTGAAATTTTTATATGTTATAGAAAAAATCCAGAAGTAAATATTTCATGAAGAACTCAAAATCATATTTGTGATAGATTAAAAACTATGATAACCATAACCCTCCATAACCCTCGACATCAAATTCCAGATCTAACCATTTCGGATAAAATCGTTTCACCAACCTAAACTCATACATTTCTTCTAAAATTTTAGTATGTTACTCCTTAATATGTCATCTTCAACTTTTATTTAGAACACGAGTTCAAATTTCAATCTAAAAATTTTATAAAATTTATAGAATCACATCACACTAGATCAGCATTATGATTTCCAGATCTAACTTCTTCAAAGAAAAATAGTTTCACCGGTCTATACTTGTTCATTTCTTCTGAAATTTTGATATGTTACTCTTCAAGAAGTCCTTTACAACTTTCATCAAGAGGTAAAAGTCAAATTCCCGCTAGAACATCACATGCAACTCACGAAATCATCAAAGGTTGGACTGTTTTTCCAGAAACAGAACACCAGGCTAGAACACAACTCTTGTAGCTTCGAGATTTCACACTTCACCCACATCCGAAATTTACCATTTTCTACACACACATCACAGCAAGAAAATGGTAGATTGATGGACTCTACTTGCCTCTAATCCGAGCACAACACAGCAAGCAAAGACGGTAGGGCAAGGCGGCTCGACGGCGGCAACAAATGGCAGCGAACGGCCTCCCTCTTCCCCTTCTTCTCTCTCTCTCTCTCTCTCTCTCTCTCTCTCGGACGGTCACTCTCTCTCTCTCTCTCTCGGTCTCTCGGTTGCTCCTTGCCTAATCCGCCTCTTCCCCTCACTAATTTCTTGACCTCAATGATTAACCATCATTAGCCTTGCATGCAATGTGACACTTGGAAGACCCCTCATGCCACTTGCCATTCTTCATGCAAGAAGGTGGCTTCATCCGACTGGGCTTGAGCCAACCTCGGTCGACGGCCCATTGGGCCTCTTGGGCCGGGCCTTCGCCGGTCGAATGGTGGGGGATTGTGGGTTGGTTTGGTTAAAAAAAAGCAGCCCACTCCCTCCTTTAATAATCCACTATTATTTTCCACTTAAATAAATACCTAATTACAAAATAATATGGCCAAAAACTTGCAACATTAATCCATAAAAATCAAATCCATAGGTGCATAGCCAAGAACAAAATTCTTATCATCAAATTATCCTATAGCACCAACTTTGATAACCCAAGAACATAAGATATTTTTTCATTAAAGTGTTCGGCCTTCCTAACACAATTGCAACAAATCGGGATTGAACAATTGACATCACTTCAAGTCAACTCACTACTAAGTTCGACAAACCAAGGATCCATTCCTCAATGCACGCCTACATATCTTTCCACCTATCAAGGACTAGTTCCATCACAAAATTCAAATGCAGGGACTAAATTAACATGAATTTAGCCAGCCATGCATTGAAGAATTGACACCACCCCGCAGTTCAACCGACTCACCACCAGTCAAAACCTCACTACGCCTTCGAGTGCAACATGCAAGAATGAATTCAAGCCTAAAACAATTTAATTGAAGGTCTAATGACTTGTGACACCACACGGCACACCTAGCGGCAACTCAAATCTTGAAATCGACCCAAAGACAACAGGAATTGAGTACCGCAAACACATCAAAGGAAAAATTCTTCGAGCCAAGCAACAAGCAAATCAGAATAGCATAGAATGAAGGATCCCACTTGCCTTAATGCTTTGACAATGTAAATCAAACTTCGATTCGCGGAAAACCGAACCTCAACCTTCTCGGCGTGGCTCAACCTAGCTTGGCGTCCCCGATTTCTTGAGCGAGATTGAGGGAAAATGAGAGAAGGGGGGGGGGGGGGGGGGGGGGGGGGGGGGGGGGTGTGGGGTGGTGTCGCCGAGAATGAGAGAGAGACCCTTTTAATCCAACTTTGGCCTCTTGCTTGAAAGGCCATTGGTGGAGTGGGTGGCGGTGCCAAGTGGCACGGCCACAATGACAAGTGGGCTGCCTCAATGTGAGATTTGCTCTTCTCGCGCCCATATCTTCTATATCTAACGTCCATTTTGCATGATTTTAATGACATGGACTGGTCATGTTGAGAGCTTTCCAAAAGCCAATATTGCTAACTAAAATTGCAAAAATCACAACCCGACATCTCTCATCTCATATTGGGGCCTAAGGCTCGAGTGTATGAATCGACATTATTTTAGCAACTTGTCATTTAAGAAAATTATCATCCGCTATAATTTAGGGATTTGAAACATATTGCTCGATTCCAAGGCCTTTAAGTACAATTTTAAACTTTGGGACCTTTCTTTATGATATTGGAAGATTTAACTGGGATTTATCTGGCAATTACTTTTTCATCCAACATACATTCAACCTGATTTTTGCTATGTTGGAATCCTTGCGATCCTTAGTTTCAGGACGTGCAATTGTACTTAGGAAATCATAAACTTCAACACTTCAAAAAAGAACAGCTGATCTCAAGAGGTAAAAAATCGACTGTAAAAATTGAGTACCTAACATTCTTTTGACGAGTGAAATTTACTTTTTAGGTTTAAAATGTGCATTGAGTCTTGTATTTTCTGACTCCCGAAGACAACTCTCACTAATGCAAACAAGTCCAACGCATGGCTGCCATGCTGGATTTACATATATACATAACAAGACAATAAGGGCAAGTGGGTGCTTCTAGGGACCAATATTAAAAAGGACGTTGACATTTAAAAATTAACCAATAAAAAAATATCAATGAACTTCTATGAAGTGGTTTCATAGAATTCAACAAATTATCTTAATTGTGGTATATTATTGAAATCCGTATTATCAAAAAATTTCCTGTGATTATTTCTAATATGGATTGCATCAATCATCCACTTTAATATCTTATTGAATAAAAATGGTGATATTATTTCTCTATTGATCAATAATTTTGATTTTTGGAAGGTATCATGATCATCCAATAATAATGATTTCTATTTAATCAAATGAACAATTTCAAGACATCGATTGTAATGCAGTACGGCCAAACACAACAAATTCGGGGGTAGCTAGAGCAATTTTCCTTGGAACAAGTCGAAATTATTATTAATGTTCTTCTCCTATTTAATAACAATCCGTAAATTTAAGGACCCTGTGAGCGAGTAATTATAGTTTGATGTCATAATTTTCCTTTGGAGTAAGATTAACAATCTGATATCCCGTTCTTTTCCTTAACCGTTTGCATGTAACTTATGTAACATCAACACGGACACACGACACATGATACGACATGACACGCCAACACGTTATTTTTCAAAAAGTAGAAAATTTTGACACATTCTGACACGTTATATATTAAATATATATTTATGTATATATGCAAAAATAAATAATAATAAAAGAGTAAATTTGAAGGAACATGTCCTATTTTTTTACATTTGGTGGAAATTAATGAGATGTCTTATAGTCCTAGACCGAGTTCGGAATTCATGATATAGATTGGCTTGAGCTCCTCTCCAGAAGAAGGTTCGAGAAAAATGAAAATCCAGAACAAGAACTCTCAAAGTAAAGACCAAAATAAAAAGGAAATAACTAAATTCACTGTGAAAAATGTAACCAAAAGAGATAACTCACAAGCGACACCTGTGAAAGGTGGAAAGAAGTATAAAATAAAACACAACTTTAACTCTACAGGGGCAACAGAGCAATGTCGGTGAAAGGTGGAAAGAAGTATAAAATAAAACACAACTTTAACTCTAAAGGGGCAACAGAGCAATGTCAGCGAGAAGAGGGGTGTTCCATCTTCACTTACCAAAAGATCAAAACTTATAAGCGAAAAGCTTAAGAGTGAAATTTTTTTTTTCCTTTATTTTTGTTATTTTTATTATTTTTTATATTTTTATATTTTGACCCCTCAAGTATTGAAAAATTTTAAAATTGACCCTGTACGTGTTAGAATTACGTGTCGAAATTTCGAGAGTCGAAATTTTGGACTCGAATGTCAAAGTATGTCGGGAAGAGTTGACCACGTGTCAAATTTTCCGAAACTCATTGACCGCATGTCAAAACATGTCGACGCGTATCGGACACATGTCGGAGTGTTGGACACAATACAAAGGCTTCCAGAAAGTATCGGTGTTCTTAGCACGTAACCATCTTTCTTCAATCATCGGACAACCGAACCTCATTTTCTCTCAACGGCGTAGGCTTAAAAGCGCCTCAGCGTAGCTGCTATATAACGGTCTTTTCTAAGAGTCAGGTCGGTGGCTGAGTAAAGGCGAGGAGACTTGACTCATTCCTCTTTGCCCGACTGATTTCCTACTTCCAGCTAAATGAGTAGGGCTCCGCTGGAAAGACGGCCACAAATGCAACAACCAAACTCAAAGTTAGGTAAAGCTCTCTCTCTCTCTCTCTTGAGCCTGACCTCTGCGCATTCTGTGGCCTTCCTATCATACAAGTTGGAGTCGATCTCAATGTAAACAAACTGCATGGCATAAATGAAGGCTAATGACAATAACCATGTAAAACATAAGATTATTGTAACATCTAACTATTTGATATGCTTTGAAAAGATGGTATTATTAAGATGTCATACGCAGCAAAATGCAATATAAGACAACCTATGGTGACAATCCAGACAATTTTGCAAGATCACCGACATCTCCGTCTCACCTTACAAGAGGGATTCTATCAACTCTTCGAGCCATCAAGCCGGCTTACTCTTACAGAGGCCTCTCTTAAAATTTAGATCCGGGGTTCGAAGTAGAGAGAGGAAAGAGAAGCACAGAGCGTTCTCTTTGTCAAAAGACTCAAAATAGCGCACCAAAGAAATGATTGCCGTAGTAGTCCCAAGTATGAAGCAAAAGTATATCACAGGCATTACATAATTAAAAAGAACTTTCTTCAGAAACATCAAAACAGAAAGATATTAACCTCCTCATATAAAAATATAAAACTTCATAAAGAAGTCGCAAACATTCAACCATCACAACATCAATAAAAATGCATTACCAGTACAGTCATGCTTATTATCCTAGTACAAAAATAGATATCTCCAGACACCTATTTTTCTCAAATGAAAAGCAGAAAATACCGCCAGCAAAAGCACCTTAGTACTTGTAATCCTTAACATGGAGACTTTCAGCAGCTCCCTCGCCAAGCTTTGCGTCACCCTTGTAAGTACCAAGAGTTGCCTCTGAATTTGCCTTGCACCTAGTAAATAATGCAGCCTGTGCCTTGGGCACGTTCTCCTCCTTTCCAGCCCAAGACTTCAAAGTGCTCTGCTGAAGAGCCCGTCCAAAGGAGAAGGAAAGAGACCATGGTTTCTTGCCCTTGAGCTTGTTCATGGCATTGAGGTTGAGGGTTGCCTCCTCCTCACTCTGCCCACCAGACAAAAATACAACGGCAGGGACAGCCGGAGGCATAGTACGTTGAAGGGCACGAACAGTGTACTCAGCAATCACCTCAGGTGCGACCTTTGGGGCTTCTGATCCTGGGGTTACCATGTTTGGCTTCAAAAGAGTACCCTCAAGAAGGACATGATGGTCATTTAGAGCTTTGTAGCATGCGGCAAGGACACGTTCAGTCACATCAGCACACTTCTCAATGTCATGAGGTCCATCCACCAGGATTTCAGGTTCAACAATGGGGACCAAACCATTCTCCTGGCAGATGATTGCATATCGCGCAAGGCCATTGGCATTTTCATTGATAGCCAGCTGTGATGGCTCAGTTGGGCCAATCTTGAGGACAGCACGCCACTTAGCAAACCGTGCACCGGCCTCATAGTACTTTTGGCAACGTTGTGCAAGGCCATCAAGGCCTTGGGTGGTTGTCTCACCGTTGGTGCCTGCAAGCTCAACAGTGCCCTTGTCAACCTTAATTCCAGGAAGAACTCCTCCCTCTTTTAGAACCTCAACAAAAGGCTTGCCTGCAGAAAAGCATTAAAAGCACTTGTAAGTCATCAGTAAAGCAAATGATTTCTGAGTACTGGTGGAAAGCAGTCACATTAGGTGACAAAATTTACTATCTATCTTTACGTACAAAACCCAGGATATCAACTAACTCCAGGTGAAGAAAAATACTGATCAACCATCACAATAGAGCTATCTGACACTGACCAGCAGCTGTCTTTTGATAAAGGGTCTCCTCAAAGAGAATCACTCCACTAAGGTATTGGAGGGCACCCGGAGCAGTAAACAGAAGCTCACGGAGAGCACGCCTATTTTCTTCAACATTCTCAACATTGATGCTGGATAACCGCTTGCCAATTGTCCCAGTTGATTCATCAGCAGCAAGAATGCCCTTTCCAGGGGTGCCGATGTAAGCAGCATTAGCAATGAGCTCATCTGCAATTTTGCGAGCTTCACTGTCAGATTCTTCGGCCAAAACAATTTTATTATACTGAAGCTAATAAACCAATTGTATCTAATCACAACATTACAACTGCAACATCACATAGAACCAAAGCAGCAGAGAAGTGCATGGAAATGCCGATACATAGCTTGCTCATCATCCCGAGCTAATCAGTGTAATCTTTAAAAATTAGAAGGGTCAGAAAAGAAAACTGTGACTTGACAATTTCTTTTCAGCAAAGAGGTAAGAGTAGATGATATAAGTCCAATTCTATGCTTCTAGCAGCTACATGGAATAACAAAAACTGATTATATGCTAAAACCTCAACATGAAGAACTTTCTTTAGAAGCTACTAGATGGATGCCAAGTAAACAAAATCTCACTTGAAACCTTTGATTTTCTCATTCAGAACCAATTAATTCAAGTACTAATCAGTCATTAGTCTGAGAAGGATGCAGAGTCAATCTCCGAAACATGATTGATGTGCAACTCACATCTGATTAACAGCTTTCAGTACCACGAAACCACTGTCACTATGATCTAATTTGTCTGATGAGAGAGTGGAAAAAAAAAACCAACAAATGGTGTCAGTTCTAGATATCAAATTTGCAGAGCAGAATAAAATAGCCGTATATTCCTCCACTCGAATAAAGTACTGAATAGAACAAATCTAGCGCCTACTTTTTAAGATTTAGCAACGGTAAATCCAAGTCGAACTCGGAACTTGAACAACAAATAAACAGCTGGGAACTCGTTTAGAAAAAGTCCAACACAAACAGATGCAACAAAAGATGAACACACCCTTTTTTCCTCTGAGTTCATAAGCGCTGAGGAAACAGAGCAGATCACTTCAGTCCAGGCCAGAGCACAACCAAAACAAATCTAATTCTTTTAAGAAAACGATGAATTTCCCAGAAGAACAGCCACCGGCCGTTCAATTACAAAAAAATTTAACTGATAGAGAAATGGACGACGATCGCCTGACAGCAGCATCTGGTGCCATAGAAGCCAAAACGATCGGACAGATTTTCGACACGCGTGACCCCGAGGAAAAAGAAAAGCAGAAACACAGATATAACCGAACAAAGCGAGATTTAGGACAAGGGTCAAGCAGTTTCCACGAGTAGTTCCTATGGTGTTGCGGATGAGGTAGGGTTAGAGAGCAATACCATGGTACTTTCCCTTGAAGCACGACATTTTCAACGCGGAGAGAGAGGGAGAGAGAGGGAGAGGAGTCTTCGAGAGGTGGAGACAGACGAGTGTAATGGATGTATCGAGAGAAGGGGTTAGGGTTTTATATGATTTTGACAGGGAGAGAGAGAGAGGAGGGAGTTAGGAAAGGTAACTTAGGTAAGTGCGAGCAAAGCCTCGAGACTATCGCGTGCTTTTCGGCTTTTTCTTTTCTTTTCTTTTTCATTTTCACTCTTCCCCTTATGGCGAACAAATATGTTACCAATCCAGTCCTACTTATAAAGGCACGGATGTCAATTCACTTATTAACCTTTTTGATGCATTCAATATAGTTATTTTTATCAATTATTGTCATACAATATAGTTATTTTTATCAATTATTGTCATAAATTAGTGATATAGCGATCCATATGAAACATTATTTCCCATAAAATTATTTATATTAATATGTCAAATAAGATAATTAGTGATGATTCAACATCATGTTAGCAATTTTGAATAGTAATTAGTCAGAAAGATTTCAAATTTTACGCAGAAAGTTTAAGAATGCATTAACAAAATTGTAAAGTTTATTACAAATGAATAAGTTTAGAATTAATTTGCAAATCATCCTTTTTGTGGCACTTAACCTAATTTTCTTCAATAGTGAGTACTCATAGGAAACAAGTTAGATTATTTCTAGAACTAGAAAACAAAAAGAGTGTGTGTATAATCAAATTTGGCGAGATATAATTGTGAATATAGAATAATTGAGTGACTTAATAGTGATTTCTTGATTATGAGTTCAAATTGTATTTCATTTGAAATTTAGACAAGTTTATTCAACTTCATAAATATTTAAAATTTAATTAATGTGCTCGAACTTAAGAGTTTAATTAAGTTCCATTAAAAAATTGATTGTATAAAACATACGTGGAAAGAGAGAATTATTTCAACTACCATGCCCTAGGCACACCATAGCCATTGTCCCTCGCCCCCGATGTCATTGGCAACCCCGCGGCCCACCTTCTAGCTCGACGGCAAGAATCGAGCCACCTAAATCCACCCAGTCACACCTCTATCTCTCTCCTCTTCCTCCCTGCCTCTGCAATTGCCAAACCTAGAGTCGATGGTGATCATCGATGTCGCATGAGCCACCTGCAATGTCCATTAACCCCCTTCAACCTTGGATTGGGGCCGATCTGAACTGTCGACATAGGATCAACCCAAATTTAAGGCTGAGTCTCCACCAAAGGCGAGCCTCAGATCCGGGCTTGTTTTGCCTCTTGTCCATGGTTAATGAGGGAAGGGTCCGGTCACGCTGCACTTAGTGGGTGCGAGTAGACGTGGGTGCATTCAAGGTTGCTGAATTTGGACAAGTACCCAAACTGTTATGGTTTAATGTGTTTCGATTCGGTTCAAGTACTTGAGTTGTTACAATACTCAATTTTAACCTATACCTCAAAAGAGAGAAGACCCGAAAATATTCGCAGTATCCAGCCCAAGTCTATTAGATACACCTATTAGGCACTCGTCTTTCACTTCATGGAAGCAAGACTTTGGATGACAAGAATTCAAAAAGAAAAAAAAAATGTGTAATTTTTTCATGCTATCTACATTCATATTACTGCAATTGGCATTTTTCAACTTAGTAAGCAATTTTATTGGCACTTCAAAATGATATTTTTATTTGCAAAACTGTTTTTGTTACTTTGTTTATTCTAAACAAACCAGTGTTGCTGTACCAGCAAAATGGCATGTACTCACGATCGAAACATCAAAAAGGATGTAACCTCGAGGAGGGTTATGAGGCCCTCTGGAGTCTGCACCATCATTACCAGGGTCATGGATGGACCTTGCCACTAGAAATGGGAGGGGCACTCCTCGAGTGCGGGACGACGCTTGCCTACCACCATACGCCAATCTTGTCAAAGGTCCCAAGGGGGAGGCGACACACTCTTCACCGCCCCTCCCTCCTACCCCCTCCTTCTTGTGAAGGTCTTAGCATGCCAAGATTGGATCTATTGATATATAGCAATAGAAATTCGATACTTTTACCCATAAAGATAGGCAAGAGCAAGTCTCCAAACCTATCACTATCTAGTTAAAATTACATTCACTCAAAAATTTAAATCAATGAGTTATAAGCCTATCTATGAGCTTACCCTGTATTAAACCAACTTTTTAATGCACAACTTCTCTAACACGGCTTACGCCTCTCTCTCTCTCTCTCTCTCTCTCTCTCTCTCTCTCTCATTTGTTTACTTGTTGATGTGGCGCCACACGTCCAAATTTTTTCATGTCAACGGTTTAATGTGGTTAGCAATGATAGGTAAAAGGAAGGACTTGGTTGTGTGAATTCTGAAAATTAAAGGACTATATTGCACAAAAAGTTATAAGAGAACCAAATGGCACAAAAAACAACAATCAGACAACTAAGTAATGGTACAATTACCAATTTGAAAATCATCAATTTAAATTTGGTGAGTTTTATATATATTTATAACTGTTCAATGGAACGAATAATTTGGAACACTTACTTAAACATACATAAAATAGCATGAAACAAGTTACGGATTTCAAATATGCGAAGTTTTGTCAATTATTTGCTAGACAAGTATACTAGAGACACTTCTAACAAAGTCCATTTTCCTATAATGACGTCAAAAATAACTTCGGAAACGCAAATTACAGAAATTCTTCCAGAGGATATAAAGTGTTTTGGAGTAATTTTAGTATAGAAATTACAGGTCGTGGACTCACATGCATATCTGCCGTCTTGTCCTTCTCCTTTGCTCTCCTTTTGATTTTGCGTCACGTCTTGCTAGAAAGTTTCTTATGCTATTAAATAATTCCGTGCGTCTTCTATTGCATGCCGTCAGCTATTCATGACTCCTCGCGTGCACATTTGATTCCGAAAGTCAAAGGCAAACATGGTCGAAAGAGAACAGCTACAATCAAACCTCCAATTTCTTTTATATGATGCTCGTGAAGAGGAAAGATGCACGCGCACGGATCATGAATCCGCAAGACCCGTGCGTATATGAGAATTGAAAGTCGGTTTGGGTTTTCTGTTTTGACTTTTGAATTGATTATGATGATGTTGACTTATTAGTAATACAAATTGGTTGGTGCACAATCGATTTTCAAGCATGCACTGCAACTTCTCCTATTTCCTTAAATAAATGCAGATGAAGCACGTCAGGCCGTCCTCGCTATGAGCTGGACCCCATACATTCAGATTTAGTCTAAGAAGCAAGTTTATTCACTAGAAATAACAGTCGGTCAATGGTTCGCCTATTGTCTAATTTGACGGGAGTACTTCATTAAAAAAAAAACTATAAACTATAAATGAAAGATATATGTAGTAACACGGAGCCCGTAGAAAAACGCTAACTCATAAAAAGACTTCATTATGGCCTATTTGGTAACCATCTCAATAGTGTCAGATTTTGATTTATTTTTTTTTTCTGGGAGCAATTTAAAAACAAAATCGTGTTTGGTAAAAATTTTATTTCCAGGAACAATTTTTTTTTTTTGTTTCTGAAAGTAAATTTGGAATAGAATCAAGAATTAAAAAAAAATCGACTTTTGTTCCCGAGAACAAATCTAAGAATCAAGCCATTTTCTTCTTCTTCTTCCATTTTATGTTCTTTTTCTTCCCTTTTTTTCTTCTTCATCTACCGTCACCGCCGCGATTGCCATCCACCGCCGTCCGCTGTCCACTACCTGCCGCTGTCGATCGCCGACAACCAATCCGGCGAGCTCGCTGAAGGCAAGCCCAGCCACCAGCGAGGCTCGCTTGGCCATGACAAACCTCGTTGGTGGCCAGGCGAGCCTTGCCCAACCCTAATGAGGCTGAGCCTCGCTGGTGGCCAAGCAAGGCTCGCCCAGCCCGTGGTAGCTAAGCGGTTGAGCCTCATGATTTGGTGAGGCCAAGCCTCGCCAGTAGCTAGGCGGGCCTTACCTAGACTCGGCGAGGCTCGGCCCATGAGAGGCAACCTCGCCAAGGGCTGGCCTCACCAAGAGCTAATGACGCTCCGGTGAGGTCGTCGGCCACTTGAAGAAGAAGAATAAAGGAGAGAAAGGAAAATAAGAAAATAAGAAAATAAAATAAAATTATTTAAAAATTAAAAGAAAATAAATTGAAGTAAAAATTTTAAGCATACTACCAAACACAATTCTATTCCATTATTAAAAATTTTGAATAGTTACCAAACGGCTTAAAATACTTAGAAACTGTTCCTAATAACATAATAAAAAAAATTATTTCTAATAAAAAATTGTTTCTATGAACATAATCGTTACCAAACGCGCCCTTAGCATACTAAAGTTAGAAACACGCAAGCCGTGTATGGTATTAGTGAATAGTTCTTATAAAGAATTTATCTTTTTTTGACTAGTTAATAAAGGACTTAAAAGATGAATTTTGATGATATCTGAATGAGCAACCGTACGCAGTATTGTAAAAACAAGTAATGCCTCAATTTATTAACTAAGAAATAAAGAGATAAAGTTTCTCTTAAACCCATTTTGCAACTAATATTTCATGGGCCCCTACTAGAATGGGTAACACATTTAGCAACAAATTGGATCATCATAATGGGTTCATGAAAAAACAAGGCCTGGTAAAATGGGTCATGATGGATTTTTAATTAACCCAAATTTAACTCATGTAGACTGATTATGCATTTTTTACATGCCAAATTCTTACAGAGAAGGTCCCATTTTTCAGCTTTTCATTCTCTTCACAAATGAACCCTGTTGCTCTAAAATTCTTCCATCAGATTTTTCAATATCAATAAATACTTAACAAATATCAATAAATATAATAAATATTATTTAATTTAAATTGACATTCAATTTTTTCCTTTGCTCACTTCCTCAAAATAGCGAGTCAAAAAAGACAGGTTCAAACATGTAAAGAGAAAATTTCCCAAACTCTTCCTTGTCATTTCGAGCCTTGATAATTACCTTCCTACACTTCTCTATTAGACTCTCTCTCTCTCTCTCTCTCTCTCCACTTCGGGAGAACATGAGCGATGGCAGCAGCAAGCCTAGAGTTTGGATCCTAGCGATGTGAGGAAGACGATCCATAAATCTTGCCTAGTCCAAACTAGTTAAATTAAACGTGAAGCTTACAAATAAAAAACTATAAACAACACTATGTTACATGTTGCTTTACACATTAAAGTAAATAAGGAGGTCACAAAGTTCAACATGCCAAGTCTAATAACAAGTCCGACCAAAATAAAAAGTTTAATGACAAGAAGATCATCTCCTGAAGTTGGAATTGTACTTGATAACTTTTTTTAAATGTTTTTTTATTTGATATAAAATTTTATTGAAATAACATTTTTACATTAAGAGCTTCAAACGGATTAAATGGGCAGGGATGAGGGGATTTCTAAATGGATTAAATACGAATGTGTTTTAGTAATATTAGTCAAGTCGGGTATGTTTTGAGTTTGGATTAAATTGGGTGTGAGCCATTAATGTGTATAATATAAAATTGGGTTAGATAGATCAATTTGAGTTGTTGGATCATTTTTTACTCGATCCAAATTTAACCTAACTCACTCATTTGATGTTTTCTTTTCAGGAGAACAAGTAACATTTTGTTTTGTTCAAGAATCTACTAGTATAGAAGACGGTTCTCCCCATCCTCTTGATCAACGAAGCACCCACCGAGTCCATCGAAGCAGAGACGTGAAGTTCGAAAGGCTTGCCAAAGGTGGCACTAGAACAGGTGGCTCTGACAAGCATTGCTTGAGCATTTCGAAAGCCTGATTCCGTTCACCGTTCCACACGTATTCATCTTCGTCCTTAAGCTTCAGAAGGGGGAAGAGAACCTTGATTTTCCCTGCAGCATTATATGTAAACCTGCGCAAGTAGTCGGGGAGGCAGCTGAAGAAATTAGGCACCGTGGCAGGCGAGCAAGGCCGCGTTTGTTTGTGTTTTTTTTTTTAAACACTTTTTCTGTTTTTTTGTTCCTGGGAACAAAAAAGGAACAAAAACGCGTTTGGACGCGTTTCTGTTCCTTTTTTGTTCTTTTGTTCCCAGGAACAAAAAAGAAATAGAAACAAGAAACACAAATTTTGTGTTTCTTGTTTCTGAAACACTTTTGAGAAACACTTATTTTTTTTTCTCTTATTTTCTTGTTCTTTTTTCTTTTGGCCGGTCGCCGGCCTCGGCCATGGCCGGCGACCGGCCGACAAGGGACGGCGGCCTCGCCCAGCCACGGCGAGGCTTGCCGGCCCCCGACGAGGTCGAGGCTCGCCGTCCCCCGGCGAGGCCGCGCCTCGCCTGCCGCTGGGTGAGCTCGGCCTTGCTGGCCGGTCGCCGGCCAAAAGAAGAAAAAAAAAATGAAAAAGAAAAAAAGGAAAAAAGGAAAAATAAGAAAAAAAATAAAAAAAAATAAAAAAATAAAAAAATTATCCAAATTTACCAAACATGTTTATGTTTATTTTTTATTCCCGGAACAAGTTTACCAAACGCGTTGTTTTGTTCAAAAATTGTTCTCCGGAATAGAAATACTTTTTTCTATTTCTGTTCCCTAGAACAATTTTTAAACAGAAACACAATCAAACGCGCCCCAAGTTATCGCATGGATATGCATGCACTAAACAACGCTTCAAACACGGTAGACTATATAACATCTGTCAAAAGTTTAATGAATCAAATTAGACGTCTTGACTTATGGGAACGTTTAAACATATATAAAAGATCTATTGAATCTGCTGTTAAATTTGTATTGATTGACTAATAATGTATGACAAATAAATGATAATCTTTTGAACTCATGTAAATGGCCAATAACACTTGTCAAATAAAATAGATGAATTTTATGTTATAACGTTAACTTTATAGATTGACTAGATTCCACATATGTAGAGTTTAATGCCCAAAATCTATCACAATAATTATATTTACTCAATTAAATCGTGCATATTCAACTTTCGAAAAAATTGTCCAAAAAGTCATAAACATCACTTTTGCCAATTTAATCATAAACCTTTCAATTTTGTCAATTAAGTCTTAAACATTTTGAGCCTATTTGAATAATTTTGAAAATTACTAATTTAAATAGCTAGTGCTCACATAAACATTTTTTTAAAAAAATATTTAATATTTTTTTGAAATTTTTATGTTATTTCCTTCTTTTTTTTCCTGATTTTGGAGTTAGGGCTAGTGAGAGTGGCCAACCAACACTCGCTAGACCTAACTCCAAAACCACAAAGAAAAAACAAAGAAAAGGAAAAAATATATATATATATATATATAAATTTCAAAATGTTATTTAAAAATGTTCACGTCAGTGTAGGATGTCGACATTTACATTAGCAAATTTTAGTCAAAATTAACTGACATAACTTAACTAGTAAAAATGAAATATTTAAAATTGAAGTAGCAAAAATATAATAAATTTATGACTCTTTCCCATCCCTTTTCAAATTTATATGGATAGCATATTTTATAAAAATTGTCCATAGATCAACTCATATCATCCAACCCATATATGATTGACTCCCGACAAATGTTTTGTGCAACTGACGTTGTCCCTTTTCAAATCCATATGGATAGCATATTTTATAAAAATTGTCCATAGATCAACTCATATCATCCAACCCATACATGATTGACTCCCAACAAATGTTTTGTGCAACTGACGTTGTGGTTATCGGTGCAATCAGTTGATTTAACTCGTGCATTGCACGGATCATCACTAGTTCCTAACTTAAAGCGCACCAGGACGGTAGATGACTTACCTACGAGTTCATGGGTTTAGGGGTTGGATTCAACACTAAATTACCTAAGATCTACACGATGGATAAATGATAAATGCCACCCCAATTGTTAACCGAGAAAACAGAAAGAACAAATAAAATTGAGGAATTTTTCTTTTTTAATTTAAACACAGGCATCCTCTTTTCCGGTTATTTATTTTTTTAGTTCCACGTAACTTTTCAAGAGAAATCTTATGGCTAACAAAAACTTACTCGAAAATAGTGAGAATCAAATTATTAGAACGCATCAAAGTGTTGGTGCGAAATGGATACCGACTCCCAGACGCAAGAAATCGCAACAGAAACGTGCGAAGAAAATTTATTCCACAAGAGTTTCTGCAAAGATTCAATTCCTCAGGATAACATTTGACACTTCGAACATATGGGGAGTCAGTCACCTCCCTACCTTACTTCATTATGGAAGAAAAAAAACAAGTATTCCTCGACACAGGTTAGATCATAATCTAACCTCCAAAACCCCTTCCAAGTCATCATATCTCGGAGGTAACACAGAGCAAAAGACCATCCACATTCCCTAAATTTCTGGACAAAGATTCTCCACCCTTCTTTCCCTTTTCAGTAAAGGGGTTGATAGTATGTATGCATTAATCTTCGAGCTCAATAATCTTAACCACAGAAGCATCTCCAACTTTCTGGCAAACCACAACACGATCGTGGGACTTTATAATTCCAGATGCCTTTCCATGATCGAGAGCAACCTTCAGAACGGATTCATTTGTTGCACTTGTGGATTCCGCCTGTAAAGCAGTCAAAGGCATTTCCTCCATCAGAGAAGATGATGAAAAGAACCAAGAAACAAGAACATGCACCACTTTGTTTTTCTTTCTCCATCCAATCAATTGCCAAATAATCAGGCTATGACAGAGTAATGAGTATGCCATTCATAAAAGACAAAAGGAAGGTCACGGCTCAAATTAGGGGCAACAGAAAATGCGAAGATAATCAGACTAACGATTAACATTTCTGCAGGAAAAATACAAGCAAATATGAAACTTCAAAATGCCAATAACCATAAGAAAACGACAATCACAGATTCTAGAGGGCCAAGTCAACTAAACTTTCTTAAGTCACTAAAACAAGGAGCGAGGAGGACCAAGATGAACAAAAAGACAAAAAGTAACAACGTTTGCACTTTCTCCTAGAGCTACCCATGAACGCAAGCATTAAGCTCCCTCAATGCATCGGGACAAAAATATTACCACATCAAGTGAACCCTATTGTGAGAATAACAAAGCAAGCTAGTGTTGAGAAGTTGGAGGAAACACAAAAAATACAACATTATCTTTCTTTCTGCTTACAAGCTTCAGGGGAAAATATGCGTAGCATCTAAGTAACATCATCAAGTGCAATTGTATACACAATCTCAGGACAAATCACCTAAAGAGTAGGATTCTAGCCTCACCCAATGGAAGTACATAGCAATCAGTGCAGTATCATCCTTTGTATATTTTTAGCCAGATTTAGAGGGGGATGCATATCATTATATATCCATCTTGGCATTAATCCCTCTACTAGGAAAATCAACAAAGATGGCATAATTTAACGAACAAATCTGACTTTCTTGCTTGGAAATTGTAATCGTTAGTATCAACAATCTGGAGGTTCACTCAAGTCTTCCTTACAGTTCTTATCTTCACTTTTGTATATATATGTGCTGAAAGTCGCAGTGTTTTCCATCACTACCAGGATTATATAACTGTAAATATCCCTCAATGCTTAAGTCAAAACAGGGCTGAAGACTTTTCAAAATAAAAGGAAAGAGAAACGTCATTTATAGATTACAGAGCGTAAGCAGATACACTAAAATCAGTACATATACTCAGCTGAATGTAAACATGCACTGAACTGCAACAAAAGAACCAAAAGATAGAGATTATAGAACTCACAGGGTGCCGAGGATCAGCAAGCATGGGGAAGAGACCTCTTACTATGAGCGATTGCCGTGCCTGAGAATTAAAGAGTTCATTACTAAAAGCAAATAAATAAAGAGAACATATAAACAAAAAGTTCAACTGTTAGAGAAAAATAAAACTAGAAGGACGAAGAGTACAGTGCCACCATTATCAGACCGCTTATTAGTTTTCACAAGCTATTCTGCAGGTTCTTTTATCTGGCCATAGACCAATGCATAGTCAATTAACATATTGATACAAAAGACTTTTTTCACGTGAACTTATCCCATCAGTATTGGTTAAGTGAGAGAAAGGACGCTTGTAGTTCCATGCATCAGATGCATTACTCAATAATAAAGGATGCGTTTGATTTAGCATCTTCTGCAACATGTATGATTTGTTCCCTCATTTCCCTACTCAAAACAATTTTATATTTTTCATCTTTTACTCTCCAAATTTTCCTCCCTCCCATTTCCCTCATTCACCAAAGATAGAAGTAGAATTTTGAACCATGCTTAATATAAAGGGTAGCCTACTGATGTGTCTCTGGATTAACTTTTACTTTTTACTTGATCTCGCGGCACGGGTACCGACTCTTTTTTCAAACCAAAACAATAACATATAAATGTTGACATATCAATTCATATTTAATTTTTACTCATGCTTAATGCTAAACAAACAAGATCCGAATCTTCAGCAATGGCAGCTGAACATAAAAGAGCATCTTCTGCTACTGTTATCACTCTACAATTGTAATTTGATCCAGATAATACTGAGGAAAAAGTATGTATATTCTATGCAAAGCAAGGCAGCTTCATTAGGTGATCAACCATTAGGACATCAATTATCTACTTAAGTAGAAAAGGTTAGCTGTAAGTTTGTTTTTATACAGGAGCAAAACAGAAAAGCATGCAGGCAACACACATGCAATCGACCAAACATGTTTGCATGAAGCACCAATATTTATGCTATGCTTGGGAGCAAGGTGGGTAAGGAAAATGCAAAATCTACAATATTTTAAATCTTCTATCCTTCCACTACTCATGAAGTTGTAACTTTTCAAAACTTTACAGCCCAATTTTCTGTTGTCCCCCCCCCCCCCCCCCCCCTAATGTTCCCTAATTTAGTAAACACAGTAATTAGAATCTTCTATATTGCTAAGAAGGTCACAACTCCACTGTAAGTGTTCTATACAACTTGTTTCTTCAACCACATATTTAGTTTGCCTGTTGTATTTCTCATTCTTTTGTCCTCCCACCAGCAACTACCTCCTCCTCTCCTACCTCTCCAAACAAAGTGCCTAAGTGGACAATAGGGGTGGAGAGATGAGGCAAAGCAGAATCATTTTCCTTCTCATATATGCTGTCACATCTTCCATCAGGCAGTACCTCCTCATCAAACAAACAAGTAAACTCCTATTGCTAGAAAATGGGGAGATCGGATACATCTTTCTGTAGTAGCATATGGTGACGCAGAAAAGTGTATCAAGCAGCCTGTGCCTTAAAGCATTAAGAACATATGTGCAAAATAAAACATAAAGGAATCACATTAGGCATTTGTTGCTACAAATATTTAACACTAATTAACATACTCATGCTGTGTGCAAGATATTTGAAAAGTAAAACTTAAAATGCAAAATGTAGATTTTAGTGAGCAAGTTAATGGATGTGTGAATATAGAAGGGAATATATTATCATAACCAAGATAACCAACTATTTCAAAAGTTAAATAATATCAGCTAGTGAATGTCACTGAAATAGTTGGGGAAGAAGGGATAAACTGGAAACAGCTGCTATGACCCCGCATACCTTCCCAAGCAAATTATTACCTGCATTTCTTCCTTCTATTTTTCTCCTATATGTCTAACATTCAGGTCAATAGAAATTAACTGACAAGATGACCACAACAGTGAAAAGACCATAAAGAAAGGAAGAGCAAAAGCATACCTCAAAAGCACCACTGAAGCTCCACTTAAGTTGGTTTGTCTTCAGACGAGGTATGACAACTGATAAAACAGGCATCGTCGGCCTGTACTTAGCTATCAACCTGCAATTTCATGGAGATTGTAAGGACATCTGATTATTCTGTCATGGAATAAGATTTGGCTCTGAAAATGTGGCTAAAGTCCATTCATACGACAAGAATTATAAAACACCAGGAAAAATGAAATAATCTACAGATGAAGGGATGAGAAGATCAACAGAAGGATACCTTGCAGCCCTTCCAGAAGAAGTAAAACATATAATAACAGATGCCTTCACCTTAATTGCTGCTCGTACCTGAGAAAACTCAAGATGATCTAGTCACAATTATTCCATCCGAAAGTGAAGAGCATTGTCTACAAGCATGTATCAGAAAATGATGAAAGAAGAAACCAATAGCATACCGCAGATGAAGCAATAGATTCCAAATGGGTCATTGGTTCTCCAACATACTTGACAGTCTTCTTGAAATAAAGATCTTGATTGAACACCTTCTCAGCCTATTTTATTTGAGGTCAGAATCCCAGTTACTTTGTATATTATGACGAATAAATAACGAAGAAATCAGTAATAAATACAGACACTTTAACTTCCAAACTCTCACTGAGGACTGAGAATCACCTCAATACGACATCTTAATAGAGCAATATTTCAAAATCATTCTAGGCATGAAAGCTGCAAGGTAGGACGGTCTACATTGAAAGGTGGAATCATTCTGAGGCATACTTGTGACAATCAAACTATTTGATTTGTTTTAGTTTCAATTTCAACAGGCACAAAGGTTCATTCCTTAATAAAAGAGTTGAACATGATCTTGACACCTACACTTGCATTCCATTATTCTACTGATTAGTGAAAAGTAAACCAAAAAAACCAAACTGTTCACCTAGTTTGCTTTTTCAGCTCTCGGACTGAACGGACAAAACAAATCACCTGTAACAACCAAGGCAATTGTCTGGAAGGACAGTTACAGTTCACTGTTGAGAACAGTCACTTTGAATATAAGCGTGCATGCTAACTATTCCCTCCCCCCCCCCCCCCCCCCAAAAAAAAAAAGTAAATAAGAAAAATAAAATCTATGTGTTGAACAGCTATAAAAAATTCCCATCCTGCTTGAGTGTCACGCTAGACTCGGATGGAGAAAATGGCATCCAACCCAGTCATTCTAAGAACCCATCTCTCCAAATAAGTTCAGTTTGCACATGTGAGGAAGTAACTTTTCCAGGCACATGCTGAAGTACATAATGAAAATGATAAACTTCAAAAATGAGTAGCTTCACATTTATGAACTACCAGTACAAGTATGTGTATAATGCTAGTATAGTACTGATGTCTGAACAAGATGTACTTAAAAGAAGATGACCTACCTCCGAACAAATTCTACCGACAGTTGATATAGTCTCTATAGGATATAATCCACGCAAAGTTTCAGCACCAAGAAGAATTGCATCAGTCCCTGCAAGCACATTAAAAAGTTCCAAGTATCAGAATAATAGAAGGAAGAAAGAGCAGGAATACTTCCACCATAGCCTCCTTAAGGAGAGACAGAATAAATCGTGATCTTCTACAATTCTTTGTGGTTAATGAACTATCTACGCACCATCCAATACAGCATTAGCTACATCAGTCGCTTCAGCACGAGTTGGCCTCAGGTTATCTGTCATACTGTCCACGACACGAGTAACTACTGCAGGCTTCCCAGCCATGTTGCATTTGTAAAGAGCAGCCTTTTGAAATAAAAACACCTGGAAAAGTAAGAGAACTGATTAGCAATGAGAATCACCCAAGGTCCATCCAGGAAAAATATCCTAACAAAAAGGTAAACAGAGAAGTGGCAGATCTTTGAGTAGGAAGGAAAGAGAATTTCTTGGAACCAGTGCCTTTACAAACAAGCTTTACAGAATCTAGCCAGCAACACATCCATCCAGAACAGCGCGAGATGACAAACATGAATGCCTATATGATCAAGTATATAGCTCACCATTGATTATAAGTCTAAATTTGGAACCTTGAGATACTTGAGACAATCCAGCAGTCAATTTTACAGCTCTCTGCGGCTTTTGTAAATAAATTGCACATTACACAACACTGTCAAAATTGATCATAGACAGAACAAAAAACAAAAGAAAATGTCATTTCTAGGATCTACTAATTTTTGTGCACCCAAAGATCAATGCATCACATGATATGATCATTTTTACCATAGACAAGTATTTAGCATTTGTATGCTACTTTAAGAAGGTCACTGAATTATCTAAGCATATCATCTTGCTAATATGAGGAGAAACTGTCAATTAATACATGTATGCAGCTTAAGATAGCACTTAATTAGGATCAGAAACTCATAAAGCATCTCAACAATGTCTTACCTTCTCAGGTGGAAGATCAATACCCAAATTTCCACGGGAAAGAATGATACCATCAGCTTCTTGGAGGATTTCATCAAAATGATTCAAACCCTAGTCAAGAGTAACAGATAGTAAGTATATGCTCAATTTTCCAACGAACAATAACCCTTCTCTTACAGTGCACTCACTTCTACATTCTCTATCTTTGCAAAAATCTGAGTCTGACTGAGGTCACCCAATTTCGAAAGAAATTCACGAGCCTGCATCATAAAAAAGAAAATCCTGTTACTCCAATATTTCCCAGAACTGCTAGAAACACTGTGATTTAAGAAGTAAAACTCATTGTTAAAAAATGCGGGTAGATAATAACTTTTTTTCCTTACATGGCGGACATCTTCAGCATGCCTGGTGTACGACAGTGAGAGGAAATCAATTTTATTCTGAACACCCCATGTGCTTATAACCTGAATTTACCAAAAATAATTTCCAGGGTAAACAATAAAGAACAGCTCAAAGAAAGTAAATTGTCCAACATAGGGCCAAGTGCAATATTGTGATAAGATTTATATAGCAAACACACTTCGTGAAAGAAAACTTGCTTTGTTTTTATTGCTGTTATTACTGTATTATGTGTAGAATCCAAAGCAACATACCTCCTTGTCCTTATCAGAAAGTGTAGGCAGCTCTATACGAATTTGAGAACCATGCAAGGTAAATAGTGATCCGGCCAATGTAGCGGAGTTCTTTATCACACAAACCACATCATCTCCTTTTACTTCGGACACCTGCCCATACATAGTCAAACATATTAATCATGACACTCAAGTTAAAACATGAGAGAGGTAAAAACACATCACCAAATAAGATTGCTAAAACTGATCTTTCCTACCTCCAACCATACAGAAGTTGTTTCACTTCCAGTGAACAAGTACTGACCAATAAAGATGGTGTCTCCCTTCTTCACTGCCTGCAATAGAAAAGCAAAACATTGATCTTTCAAACTGGGGAAAGTATCATCCAAGTTTAAGAGACAAACTAATGAGTATGTTTAGGCATATAATAGAGCAAAATAACCATGAAGATGTGGGCTTAGGTCCAGAAAAGTCCTGGCATACTCAAGTCCCTCTCACATATAAGAACATTTTAAAATATCACCATGAAAACCACCCTGCCACCGCCAAAAATTATCCGTTCACACACATACTTCCCAGATACTGAACATCGGTTCAAGAAGTATCTGTGAAAGACATGCCAATGACATAAGGTTTGTAAAAATAAAACAATGATTGAATTTAGAGGGAGGGACAAATTATTAATTATTTCTTGATCAACTCAAAGCTGACTATACAAGGCTCATGCAACATGTAAAGAAAAGACACAACCTTGCACTTGATAATAATTCTATCAAGAAGGCACTTTTTGAATTCAAACTCCAAAGACGAACTGAAAACTTTTCATCCACAGTAGAATATCAACAACACGTTCAAACTGATCACACAAGAGTGCATTCAACGAACAAAGCAAAACCGGAATGTCTAGCGATATGACAACAGGATCAAAATTAAATTACTACCTTTGACAATCCGTCAAAATTAATAGGCAATAGCTCTGAAGAGGCCTCTTTTTCTTGGTCAGGTGTCAAAACAACAACACCATCAGCCTGCAGTGAGATGGCCTTTTCACTTTTGTTAACCACCTGCAACTCAGGTCCAACTGTATCCAGCATAACCTGATGATAAACAAAACTCCTCCATTATTCTCAAACTCATTAAAGACAGATATCACAAAAGAAGAGTAAGGCTATGTTTCAGAGAGTGGTAAAAATGAAATTTTAAATGGAAAATTTTGAAAATTTTGAAATTTCAGTGAGAAGGAAGCGCAGTGAAAATTTAAATCTAAGGGTGTTTTTTTTTTTCTTTTTTCTTCACTCTTGGTTTGTGATACATAGCATAAGTGAAACTGTGAATGCACAAACACAAGAAGAATCACCATCGGCGCTCAAAGAGCACTGAATCCACATTGTCCACGAAAGGGGAAAAAAAGAGACTGCCTGCACAGCCTCTGTAATTTACTTCGAATATGAACCATCAAAATGGCATCTTTTTCACCTATTGATTGAAAACTTAGTTGATAAATAAAGAGATGAAATCTAGCAAAACCAACCCAACAAAAAAATTCTGTTAGTGCCTCAACCTTAAGATGTTATCTTTTTAAACTTTGAAACACAAGAGTCGCCGTGAGGAACTTACAGCGCAAAGCTTCTTGGTACTCTTGATGGCGGCCTTCAAATTCTCCAAAGTCTCCTGGTGGTACTCGGGATTCCCCCAAGAGAAGTCGAATCTAGCCACTGTCCAACCAAAAGGGCGCATCAGACGCTATCATAACCTCCTCTACCCTACGAGCTGGAAACTCAATACCCTAATTCCCGCCTACAATCAACAGAAACCATCAAACTTCGAGCACCAAAACTCCAATACAAACTAATTACCGGACATTCCAGCCTTGAGACAACCGGAAATGACCTCAACCGAGCGGGACTTGGGACCAAGAGTCCCCACGATCTTCGTCATAGCTGGGAAAAAGCTCTGCCCATCAAAAACACGAGAACAAAACAAAAAGGTTGTAAGAAAACAATCACGATCGAAGCGAGGGCGGGTAGCGGCAGCGCAACGACAAACCAAACACCCCCGCTGACAACAATTCGAATCGGGCGCAGATCCAGACAGCCAAGAAAGCAAAGAACACGAATCAATCTAGAAAAGGACCGGACAGGAAGAAGAGGGGGAGCGGGGAGAACTCACGGCCTTGGAAGGCTCGAGGATCGACGCCATCCTGATGGGCTCCTCAAGAAGCAGGTGATTGGAATGCATCTTGCTCGACCGCCGCAGATGGAATTCGCAGAGGAGGATTTCAACAGAGGAGAGAGAGAGAGAGAGAGAGGGTCCGAGGTCCGAGGTCCTTCGATCGAAGTTGGCGTGAATCGACTGAAGGAGACGATTCTGGGGTTTGCTTTTGCGCCTCAGTCGACGCCCCGACCTTATAAATAAATAAATAAATATAAAAGGTGAGAATAGAGAATATGCCGTTTCTCCGTAAAGACTAAATATAGCGAGGGATGATGCGTGGTGACCGAACCGATTCCGCCACCACCAGAAACTTTAGGGGAGTTAAGTAGCGCTCCCCTTTGCTCAAAAAAAAAAAAAAAAAAAAAGTAGCGCTCCTCGTGCGCCTTGGGTTGGCGACCGACCATCTCACTGATGGCCACCACTGCCGGTGCACGTTGTTTTTATGCGGTGCCCAAAGGACGCACTCGCCTTCTAGTAGGATCCACAATACCATGCTTAAGGGGACGGGAGTGACGAACTTCGAGTGAGTGAATTAATTAATTAACTTAAAAAATTAATATCATCAAAAATTTTAAATCAATATATTTATGATAAATTTATCTCAAAATTGCATTCTAGTATGATCCACGATATCATGCTAAAGGGGACAAGAGTGATGAATTTCGAGTAGGTGAATAATTAATTATTTAAAAAATTAAAAGTATTAAAACCCTCAAATCGATATATTTATGATAAATTATTCCTAAATTAATTTTAAACTAAAAACCCCAATTTGATAAATGACAAATTATTATTAAAATAACTTTTAACCACAAAAAATCATGAATTTGTATAGTTATGATAAATTTATCATTTATCAAATATTTTAAATTGAATTAGTATAACAAAAAACCACAAATTAGGATACCTATGATAAACACAGGATAAAACCATAAACTGATAAACATATCATAAAATTCAACAATTTTATAGTAAAATTTAATGAAAACTAATTAAAGGTAAATATATTACACGTGTATCACTTTGGCTTTTAGATCTAATAGGATAAATATGCAATCCGGGGATATCACTATATTGTATCCATCATTTGATGATTACAACAATAAAGTTAGATATAAAATCTGGGATAGAAGTGGATACATACATTGTTTGGCATAAATGTGATATTAGTAAAATGAGCAAAAAATTTTACAAATGGGAACGGTAAAACTCTGTTGTGACACTTTTGCATGCTTTATTTTTATTTACTTTTTAAATTTTATTTTTCTCTCTTTTTTAATTTCTTTTTTATTTTTTCTTCCCCTTCCATCATCCTAATAAAATTTCATTAAATAGTAAACTGTACTAGCATAACTAAAATACTAAAATACCTAAAATGTGTAATAAATATAAATATATATTTATATTTATGTTTGAATTTATATTATAAAAATAGCTAAAACAAATAAAAATACAATTCATTTTATTTGGACTAAAAAAAATCAATTTCTGATATTAGTAATAAAAATTCAAAGATTCTATTATCTTCCATCTCACAAGCAATTACATTTGAATATATAAATAATAAGATTAACTTAAAATAATTAAATTTGTACTTTTTATTTTAAAATTCTTATATTATAATTTAAATATTATTTATATTGAAATATAATTTTAATTTCATTAATTTAAGAAGTTCTCAAATGAACTAGATATAACTTTTTTATTATGAATATTAAAAATCCTATTCATATTTATCCCACTTTCTTATGGGATAATTTTATTATGTTTATATCTCTCTTATATCTAACTTTGGGTGCGTTTGGTTGGACAATTGGGGAAAGTCTTTGAGAAAATGCAAAGGACTTTAAATTAAATGAGTGTTCTAAAAAGCAAATTGCTTTTGGTAAACTGTAATATAAAAAAGTCATTTACAAAGTACTTTTAAGCAAAATAGTGTTTGAGAAATTTACATTTACAAAGGACTTTGGTAATAAAAAGAAAAGAAAAAAAAATAGTTAGCCAACAAAGGGTAGGTGGCCACCGACTACATCTTAGGTTGTATGACCTCAGGTGGCTGCCCAAGACCACAAGTCCTCCCTCATCTACCGCTCCTTTCACGCCGTCAAGCCCTGCCGCCGCATGTGACATCCTAACTGTTGTACAATATTAGTTGAATAATATTTCAATTTCGAGTCCAATGGACATTTGGGTATGTGGTTCTTTTAGCAAAAAAAAAAAAAAATCCCTCTTGGGCCGCCACTTTTGGATATCGCCCATTCCACCCCACCCCTAAAATAAAGGGAAAATTCCAAAAGGGGATCTAAAATGCCATCTTTTTTTTTTTTTTCAAATAAAGATCCGAAGTGGATTTTATTTCAAATACGAACCTGAAATACTATCACTTTGTCAATTAAGAGCTTGAAGTAGATGTTATTTCAAATGATGACCTAAAGTAGCTATATTTGTTTTAAATAAAGACTTGAAGTGATTATGTCATTTTCAAATAAGGACCTGACTTTCTGATGATTAAGGGTATTTTTGTCATGTGTCATTCCCCTTTTTTTTTTTACCTTTTTTTTTGTGGTTCTTATTCTTCCTCTTCACCGGTGGCCAACCAACCACCGGCAATGCCCATAGAGGGCTGGATGAAGGTCGCCTTCCTCTACGAGGGCCACCCATGCCTACCACAGGTGAAGGATGACCTTGCCCCCGGGCCATCCGTGAGGACTTGGCGGCCTCATCAGCCCCTAGCAAAGGCTGACAAGGCCACTCTCGCTACATTGGGTGAGGCCTAGGTGAGGCCAACCCTCGTTAGATCTAGTAAGGGTGGCCTCATCCACAGCCGACAAAGGCTTGCAGGCCCTCGCCGGGCCTTGCTAGCAGCCAGCGAGGTTGCCTAGCCCTCGTGGCCTTGAGCAAGGCCATCCTCGCAAGATCTGGCAAGGGTCATCCTTGCTTGGGGCCGATGAGGGCCAACCTCATAGATGGCCTCTAAGTGAGGCTCACCATGCTCAGGCGAGGCCGTCCCTCGCTTGTGGGCGGCGTGGGTGGCCCTCACCAACGAGGGTGACCCTTACCCCAACCCTTTGTGGGCATCACCAGTGGCTAGTTGGCCACTGACGAAGAGGAAGAAAAAGAATTAAATAAAAAAAAAAGGAAAGAAAAATGGGAGAAAATGCCAAATGATGAAAATACCCTTAACTAATCAAAAAATTTAAGCCAGTCAGTGATTAATAAGGTTGAGTCAGCAATTGGCAAGGTTAAGTCCTTATTTGAATAACTAAAGCCTCTTTAGGCCATTATCTAGTTGTATTATTTGGGTGTCTTATTGTGTATGTTAGGACTTATTTGAATAATGGCAAGGTTGAGTCCTTATCTGTGGTATTATTTGGGTGTCTTATTGTGTATGTTAGGACTTATGGTCTTCTAATTGTGACTTAAGTTTATATAGACTTTTCTGTTAACTGCGGGTTAAAAAGTGCTGATGGTTAGTTATGTAAATTAATGTAGGGATCGGTTGGCTTGCTCATTTTTCCTTGCAAATAGTATTGCATCGTTGTCATTGGATTATTGAATTGTTGCACCATGATAATGATACAATTGACTCTTGTCAGTTCTTGTGACAATGATGCTAGATTGGGAGCGAGATACCTAAAAGGGGTAATGTGGTGCCCTTCGGTTGCTTGGTGGAGAATTTGATTCTTGTCGGATCCCTTGGGTGCAGGTTGCCCAAAGAGGCTAGTAAGGTAGGGAGGCACTAGGCGCTCTCTAGAAGCCGGGGAACGAGACGTGAGTCTCCAGGGAATACCTCGTGATGCTAGGTTGTGTGCGAGATGCTTGGATGGGTTATGCCTTGACCTTTTGGAAAGATGGTTGCAACTGCACTCCTCTAGGGGTTACGCATGTTGTTGTAAGGGCAATGGATGTCTGCGCTTGATCATGTGCATGCACTGTTATACTATTGTGCGAGGTGTCATATTGGGTGACGCATATGCATACAGTGGATTGTATTATTGCTTGTGTTGTTGGCGGTGCATGTTATACCTTTTGGGAATGAGTTTATCTTAATGGCTTACATTTAGGTTATGAGAGATTGGTAAGGGTTACCTATGTAGGTAGAAAGGTTCTCAAGCAAGTTGTGTTTTCCTCTTAGTTAGCAGTTTTATGCTTGTATCTTGGTTAGTGGATTCTTTACTTGCTGAGTTTTACTCACTCCTGTTGATTTCACATTTTTCCAAGTTGAACCATGTCGATCTCAATTGCCTCCCACTAGATTTTGTATGGCATGCCCGTGGAATTCTCCCGGTATTGTGATGAGGTGGAAGACCCTCACGTGCTCGGAGCCACTTTTCTCTGAGTCACCTGTCTAATGGTCGTGGACGTAGGGGTACCTGTAGGCCCCGTCGCCCTCAAATTCGTGGCCCTGTACGATCGCGTCGATGGACACCTAGTGGGACCTCTTCCACTGCATAGCGATGGCCACGGCAAAGGCGTTTCGGCATGATAGGTGGACCTCCGGAGGGGGCAGCCATATGCTAGGATGGAGGTGGATGGATGGCATGACAGGTAAATAGCTTGAGAAAGAGAGAGTTCGGCAAGACAGGGCCAGGGAAACGCATTAGTATAGATGTTGGGCAATGCTCTCCTTTTGTTTTTTGAAAAGCCTCGTGTCTTTTATTTTCTAATAAATCCGATTGAACTCTCTGTATAAAAATAATCCTATGGTAGGAAAGAAGCGAAGCTTGATGGTTGCCCCCAATTCTATGCTTGTTCTCTTTCCTCTATCGTATTTTTTGCTTCCGCCGAATTATTTTAGGTCTTGTAAATACCGTAAGTTTATAGTTGTTATTTCGCTGCGTTGTTTTCTAAAAAGACGAGATGGGACGATAGGAGCTATCGCGTGCACCAAGGGTGGCGGGCGTGACACCGCAAATCCCTCGACCCTCTCCATGCCGAGCATCTCCCCACCGTCCTCACCCATTACCCCAATGCCATCGCTCTCAATGCCATCACCCTCGAGCTCTCCCTTTGCCCTCGCGTCATCGATGTCTCCCTTGCCATGGTCACCGTCACTTGCGGGAACGCAATCCGCTCCCTCAACCTCTCCAAGTCCTAGTTCTTCACCACCACTAGGCTGCTGGGTTGCGGCAACTTAGGCGACCCAAATCTCGGTCGCCAGAGGTCACTTGACCCAAATCTAGGTCGCCAGCAACACGACTCATAGGAGGTCGCCGAGGTCATGCAACTAGTCAAGATGGTCGCCACGACCACATCGACCTCACACCGCCCTCTCTCCAGCTTGTCGTTGGCCCCTCACAACCTCGTGAAACCTTGCCAGCCAACCTCAATGGAGAAGTAGGTGAATAGTCACGAGGGCAAAATCGAAAAAACGAAATTTCGGTGAGGATATTTGTGGAAGAATTTTTTTTTCTTATCCTCCCTCAGCATGCCGAGAAGGTTAAATGCCTTAATAGTCTCATATTTGTCTTGGGCTTTCAACATTCCAAAGGCTTGCTTTCCCTCAATCATTTTTGCAAGGAATTTCCTGAACACCATTTTTCAGCCCAAAGGGCTTTGGATGTTGAAAGTGGCTTGGAAAAGCCACTTCCAAGTGTACCCTTTATCCTATGTTGAGCAAGTATTAACGTAGGATGTAATAAATTTTATCGTATCTTGAATTTTATCATAATTACCAAACACAACCTTTGAGTATTAGTTTTTGGTAAATTTATCACACACACACACATATATATATATATATATATATATCGATTTAAGATTTTCGTACAATTAACCTAATCAAAAAGAGGTATTTGGACCTCTCCCCCCATGGGAAGTATTGTCACCATGTAAATTGTGGCCGTGCCAACATGCGAGATTACCTCAACTCTCTTTTTACGGGGACCATGATAGTACAATGATGGTGAATTCGCTCAAAATGAGCGGAAATTATTGCTTAAAATCATACACTTTTCCGCTCACATGAAATTCCTACAGTAATGCCCGAGATGGACATTAATTATCTCTTCCCACTCTTTCTATAAATGAAAAGTTGTTTGAAGTGCCTCTAAATGTTTTTGGTTGTTATCTTTACTTTGCCTAATCTCGAGCATGCGATACATCTCATTTTGTGTCGCTTATTTAAAATTTGTCTATAATTTTTTAACTTCGAATACTATCTTCCCATATTTTCGAGACAAAGAAAGTTGCATTTTTTATGAACAAAAGTATGACAAATGAACACTAACAATGTAAAGAGATAATTTTATATTACTTGAGAAGGGAAATGAACGCCATGAGTACTCTAAGGGTGCGAATAATAATTATTCTAGCAAGAAATTAATTTCTGTAAGAGAAATAGATTTTTCTATTTCTAGATGAGTTTCTAAGCAAAATTTTTTGTTTGATCACGACATAAAATTTCTATTTTAAAATAGAAATTCGTTTGATAATAACACAAAATTTTTTCCTTTTATACGGCGGCAAACTAGTGGTCGGCGGCAGGTGGCAACCGTCGACAATCAATGGACTATGGTTAGCGGCAACGGATAAAGGACTGGTTCATAGTAAATGCGAACGATAAGAACAATTTTTATTTCTCATTTTTGTTCTAGAAATAGAGAAGTATAAAATTTTTACTTCTGATTTTTATTCCAAATCTATTTCTGAAATAAAAATCTATTTCAAAAATAGAAAAATGAAATAATTTTATTAAACGGATTTTTATTCTAGGGGAAAAAGCCACGAAAAACCCTGAACTTTGCCCAAAGTGATATATTTACCCCAAACTTTTTTTTTTGTGACGTGAAAAACCCCAAATTTTCCAAATTATGCCACATTTACCCCAAACTTTTTTTTGTGACACAAAAAATCCTGCACTTTCGTTATGTGACACATTTATCCCAAAATTAGAGGGCATTTTGGTCTTTTCATTTTTAATTTTTTTTTTTACTTTTTTTTAAAATTTTTAAAAATTTTTCTTTTCTTTTCTCTTCCCTCCGTCGGCCAGCTGGCAAAGGGAAGCCGGCGTTGGGCGAGGGTCACCCTCGCCGGCCTCGGGCTAGGGCGACCCTTGCCGGCGTTGGGAGCGCCTAGCCCTCGCCTGCGTCGGGCGAGGGGTGCCCTCGCCAGATTTGGCAAGGGCCGTCCTCGCCCGATGCCTGCCGTCTTGCATGGTATGACCAACGATCAATGCTAATGTGTTTTTTTTTTTTAAATATTTTTTCGATTTAGTTCTTTTCTCTTCTTGTTCTTTACTCATCTTCTTTTTCCTTTTTCCTGCCTTTAATTTCTAGCCAGCGGGGCCCAACAAAGACAAGCAATGCCCTTGCTGCCCACAAGTGGAGGCCTCCGCGCCCTCACCAACATTGAAAAGTAAAGTAATTAAGAAATACTAAGAACATAATTTAATGAGAAGTAATTATTTATAATGTACTCGGAACACATGATAACATTTTCATGGTTCCTCACCACATTGAAAAATTTCCAATCAACCAATTCTCATTGTATTCGGTGTTTGTGTGTATATTGTATAATTTGGAGTTCCAATCAACCATATTGAGAAATTTCCAATTACTCGACTACAATAATACAATCAAATTGTGAAAGAACTTGAGCTCCATCTTTATAAAAGCTCAAACTGTGTGTGCTTATTATATATATTTTGGGACAGCTATGACTTTCTTTAATTAATAAAAACTTATTTAAAAAGAGAATAGAAACTCAATTAAGCTAGCACATCTATTAAATTGAAAATTGTTGAGCTCGAATTCGGCTGACTTAAGGAGCACCGTTCAGAATCAAAATTGACCCGAGCTACTCGCAATTAGTTTTTTTTTTTTTTTGAACAGAGAAACTCGGGACATGTCTAGCATATGTAGCTTCTAGGACCTTTCTCTTGTTTATGTAACAACTTATAATAAATAAATAAAAAAAATTCGCGTGGCAAGGTCATTGCGGGCGGAAGGTCGCGGTCGCCGTTTTGTTAGGCGGGCACGGGTTCTTTGTTAGGAGAAGCGTGCGATGTGGCATCAGGTTTTTGACTCGATAAAGAGGAATGTTGAACAAGACAGGAGAAAGGGAGAGCACGTGATGCGACGGCGACTCTCGAGGACCGCGACATCTTCCCCCAACGCCAGGGTGGAAAGACAAAAAGGTAGGCGCTTCCCAGGCGAGTTCCTGTGGGCTGAAGTTCTCTTCCTTCGTACGGACCCTTGGGATTTGGCAAAGGCTGGAATTCATGACTTTTAAAAATGTTATCTCCGGTGGGTCCCAACGGAGCTTGTATTTGTTCGACCAGCTTTTGCCTCGTGCTAGCCCAGCCCATGTACTTTTTGGGCCAAAGCCCAGCCAACATGCTACGCTTCTACTAGCCATCTTCAGTCCAATAAATTTGGCCCCCGATCTTGTTGATGTGTTCTAATCGGTTATCCCACACACCACAAATGTTACCGTTTTTATAACCTTCAAGACCAAACAACTTTTACCAGTCGCGACATCGTTTTCTATAAATAAGATTTTCCTTTTCGTTAAACAATCAAACATACCACAACTAAACAGACCTCGGTAATTCCATTACCCATACTTGACCTTGGTGAAACATGCCCTCCTCCCTCTACCCCAACACTTGCACTGACCTCACCTCCTCTTGCACCCATGGCTGCACATCACCCACTGAACCCAAAGCCATGCCTTCATCATCTCGGCAATGCCATCGACCCGGCTATCTTCGAGACTACCATTGTGCTATTGTGGCCTCTGATCAATCCTCTTTGGATTCTAAGGTCATTGAATTAGGTACTCTTTATCCCTTATCCAATTGTTTATCATACTCGCATTTTTCACCCAATCACTACATTTTTTTAGCCTCCATATCATCTAAACAAGAACCTGAAACTTATGACGTTGTGTGTCAATTTCCCAAGTGGCGGGAGGCAATGTCTTCTAAGATACAGGCCATTGAATAGAATGACACTTGAGAAATTGTTCCTCGTCCTCCTGAGAAACATCCCATTGGATGTAAATGGGTTTACCGAATCAAGTATAATTCCGATGGAACCATTGAGTGCTACAAGGCTCGGCTCGTTGTCAAGGGTTATACTCAAACAGAGGGAATTGATTATCATGACACATTTGCGCCTATTGCTAAAATGGTAACTGTTCACACTTTATTAGCTCTTGCTTCGATTCGTCATTGGCCTCCACCAATTAGATGTGAATAATGCTTTTCTGCATGGTGATCTTGATGAAGAGGTCTACATGAGGTTTCCACCGGGTTTTCATACTAAGGGGGAGAATTTAGTCTGTCAATTTAAGCAATCACTCTATGGCCTTAAACAGGCATCAAGGCAATGGTTTGCTAAATTCTCTTCTCACTACTTGATGTTGGTTTTCAACAGTCCAAAGCAGACTATTTACTTTTCACATTGGTTCGTGGCTCTCTCTTGACCATTGTCATTGTTTATGTTAATGATTTGGTTATCACGGGTGATGATGAAGTTATGATTCAATTTCTCAAGCGATTTCTTGACACACAATTTTGCAGTAAGGACTTAGATACTCTCAAATACTTCTTGGGCATTGAAGTTTCTCGTTCCAAGTTTGGGCTTTTTTTGTCACAAAGGAAATACACTCTTGATATTTTATCTGATTTTGGTTTTCTTGGAGGACGTCCTGTTGATGCTCCGATGGAACCTAATATACAATTTTCGGACTCCTCCTCAACTCTTAAGGATCCAGGTTCATTGACAATTTATTGGTAGATTATTATATCTTATAGTAACTCGTCTAGATTTACTTTTTGCAGTGCAACATCGTAGTCAATTTACGCACTCTCCTAATGAAGACCATTGGAATGCTGCCCTTCGCATTGTACGGTATCTTAAGCATGATCTCGACACCGATTTGTTTTTCCCATCCAATTCTACTCTCCAACTTAATGTTTATATAGATTATGATTGGGCATCTTGTTCTACATCCTGGCAATATGTTTCTGGCTATTGCATGTTTCTTGGTTCTTGTCCCATCTCATGGTATTCCAAGAAACAAACCACTATTGCTCGTTCCTCAGCAGAAGCTGAATACCATGTTATGGCATCTGCCGCATGCGAAATCAAATGGCTTCACATGCTTCTCTCAGATCTTCATGTCAACACTACCACTGCCGATCTTTTTTGTGATAATAAAGCAACCATCCACATCACCACTAATCCTGTCTTCCATAAACGCACCAAACATATCGAGATTGATTGTCACTTGGTTCATGAAAAAATTCAGGATGTCACTTTGCGTACTCTTCATGTTCCTAGCCACTCCCAACTCACGGACTTGTTCACCAAATAGGTCACAAGTGATTGTAATTTTAAAAACAAGTTGTTGACATGCACCAACTTGAGGGGGAGTATTGGTAGATTAGGTTTATAATAAAGGGTATAATTTTCATTATATTGTTTTAGCCCTAAACCCTATGTATATATTGTAAATTAGTTCATCAATGAATATAATGTTCGCTCAATCTCTACACAAATACATGAAGGTACCTTCATTGCTTATATTTAGAGATAAGACCTTTCTTCCTCTCTCTCAAAACTTTGAGCGGCTGCAAGGAATAGGGAAAAAGAAAATATTTAGCATCGCCGATTCCTAGACCCACCTAGAAACCAGACTAATTAATTCGGTTTAGTTTGATTCTAAGAGTAAGTGGATTGGTTTCCACTTTCACGTAATGGGAACCAGACCAACTTAGTTCCAAACCCACCCAAAATTTATCACCCTTAATGGAGACATGATAAACAAACAACTTAATGGACCTCCCAAGTAGACCTCTCTCTCTCCTATTTTTTTTTTTTTTTTTTTTGCTTTTGGCAATTGGCTTTTCCTTTTCCATCAAATTTGCCCTTTGCTATGTGGTTTTGCTTCTATATGAGACAAGGATAGAATTAATGGCACCCCTACTATATGTCCTCTATTTTGGTGCTAAAACTTTTTAAATGATTATTTAAGTGTACAACTTGGAAAAAGCAATAACTTGAGTGACTTCAACTTGCCAAAGTCACTAAAATATACACTTTAAAAGTTTTAGCACTAAATTGATAATTCATAAAGTTTTGACACTAAAATGCTTATTCTTAAAATTGTAGCATAAGGACACTTTTTAAATTGTGTCGTGCCCAATTTATGTACCCAACAATGTCATTAAATGCATTGATTATTCACACCTTGGGAAATTAGGATTAAATTTGTCCCGGTACGTGCCCCAGCATTAATCCTTGCCGTTGACTGAAGATGAAATTTCCATAAGACTCCAAGCACTTTTATGCAGTCTCAAAAGAGAGTAAGGTCAAAGTAGAAGCAGATGCAATATTATAGAAATGAAGAAAAAATTTCTTGCTTCCATATTATTTTTTGGGGCAAATAGATAGATTTTTCTGACTTTAAATGAAATTATTTGGAAAGATTTTTTGTTTCGTGATTTGGCTTTCGAGTCTAACAAAACAAAGAAAAGTAGTCTCAAACTAGAACATTTCCTCTGTGATTTTTCCTTTTGGCTCTTGAAGTCCTTTTCTTAAAATTTCTACTTCTAAAAAGCTTATAACCAAAAATTTACATTGCCAAAACTTTTTAAAACCATCTACGCAAGTGACATTGATGAATCACATCTGATTTTTCGATAAATTAAGTCACTTAAGTGATTTTTTTTTTTTAGTTGTGACACTTTAAAAGTTGAGAGAAAAACAAACATGGTATAATAATTGTGGCAAGGCTTGACTCAGAAAGACTTCAATGTCAATTCTAATATAAAGTAGCTTCATCAGAAAATTATGTCAGGCATTGGAGAACTTTCCAACTTTCATTTTCATCTTCTATGTGCATTGCGAAAGAGGAAAATCTTTGTCGAAGCTAGAGGTGGCAAAATGGGTCTTAGACCTATATATGACCTATTTAAATCATAAATGGGTCATATATGGGTCACTTAGTTTTTGAGAAAAAGTAGTTAATTGGGTTTAACAATAAAAGATTTAAGATAGGTGGGTCTTAAGTGGGTCTTAAATGAGTTAGATTTAGAACCCACTTTTAATCAAAACCTCACAATCTCTCTCTTCCCTCTTTAACTTTACAAAAAAATAAAATAAAAAATAAATAAATATATTTTTATAAAAATCGAAATTATAATTATTTTTTATGTTAATTTTATTTTCTTTCTTCTTTTTTTCTTTCTTTCTTCCTCCTCCTTCTGGTGGCTGGCATGACGATGGCTAGTGATTGACTAGGCGAGCCTTGAGCTCATCAGATTTGGCGAGACTCGAACTCGCTAGCATCGGGCAAGCTCGAGCTCACCGGATTTGGCAAGGCGGACGCCTTGCTGACACTCGATGAGGCTCGAGCTTCGCCAGATCTAACGAGGGGTGAGCTCAAGCCTCGCCGATCTAGCAAGCCTCGAGTTCATCGACGTCAGGCGAGCCTCAAGCTTGTCGGTGTCAGTGAGCTAGGCGAGCTTGAGGCTGGCCTGTGGCCGGTCATCGGCTGTCGTTGTGGCTGGCGGTTGGCCAAATAAGAAGAAGAACAAAAAAAAAAAAGAAAAAAGAAAAAAAGAAAAAAGAAAAATTATATTCTTAAAAAATAAAAATAAAAATAATTAAAAAACGTAATTTTAAGAAAATAGTAAATAATTAAAATTCGATTTTTTACGATAATTATTTTGAAAATTATAAAATTTGTCTATTAAATTTGTGTTGTATAAAACTATTTTAGCAATATCATTTTTAAATATATATATATATATATATAAGAAATAAGTTTTTATTTATTTATTTATTTTTTTTAAGTTTAGTTAAGTGGGTCAGGTATGGGTCGAGTATAGGTCGAGTCGAATACGGGTAAAATTTTTTGCATTGCAATTAGACTCATTAAACGGGTGGATCGGGTCGAGTTTGGGTCGGGTCATAAATTCGACCAAAATCAACCCATTTAACCCGTTTATGACCCATTTATTGTAGTGCAAAATTTTTGACCCATAGCTTACCCGACCTATACTCGACCCATATCCGATCCATTTAAACGAAACCTAAAAAAACTTATATATATATATATATATATATATATATATATATATATTAAAAATGGTATTGCTAACATGGTTTTATAGAACACAAATTTAATGGACTATTTTTATTTTTTTAACATAATTATTTAAAAAAAATCAAAATCTAATTATTTTTTTATTTTTTCAAATAACTTTTTAATTATATATATTTATATTCTTTAAGAATATAATTTCTAATTTTCTTTTTCTTTTCCTTTTTTTTTTTCTTCTCCTTCTTCTTTGGTTGGCTACCGACCACGACGATAGCTGGCAATCGGCCATAGGGGAGCCTCAAGCTTGCCCAGCTCACCGACACCGAGGAGCTCAAGGCTTGCTAGATTGGCGAGGCTCAAGCCTTGCCAGATGTCAATGAGGCCTTCACCTTGCCAGATTCGGTGAGCTCAAGCTCGCTTGGCTCACTAATGTTGGCGAGCTCAAGGTTGGCTCGTTCGGCGAGGCTTGAGCCTCGCCAGATGTTGGCAAGGCCTTCACCTTGCTAGATCCGGTGAGCTCGAGGCTTGCCTCGGCAATCGTCAGCCATCGTCGTGCCGGCCACTGGAAGAAGGAAGAAGAAAGAAAAAAAGGAAAGAAAAAGTAAAAAATAAAAAAGAAAAGAAAATTAAAATAAAATAATATTTATAATTTCGATTGTTATAGAAAAATATTTTTGTAAAGTTAAAGAGGGAAGAGAGAGATTGTGTAGTTTTGGTTGAAAATGAGTTCTAAATCCAACTCATTTAAGACCCACTTAAGACCCACTTATCTTAAGTCTTTAATTGTTAAACCCATTTAATTAGTTTCTTCAAAAAACAAGTGACCCATATATGACCCATTTATGATTTAAATGCGTCATATACGGGTCTAAGACCCATTTTGCCACCTCTAATTGCAATAAATGGGTCTAAACGAATTAAATGGGTCGATTTGGGTCGGACCATTTATAACCTGACCCAAACCCGACCCAACCCACCTGTTTAATGGGTCTAGTCGCAACCGACATTAGGATAATATGGAAAGGATGATGTGGCATACAATGCAGCATATGGATGAAGTGGCTTTAATTTCAAATAATCTAAAGAGCAGAGTGACTTGCTTGAAAGTAGCCATAAAGTGACTTCCTGATATAGCCTAATATATCATGTAAATAAAATCCATATGTCTGTGAAATACCATCAAGTGAAGGGGTGGAAAAGATCCTCTTCCATTATTGCCCTATGTCAGATGAACCCTTAATTTATGAAATTGTGAAAGTAGGTATTTTCAACTACTGATTACTTTTGAGGAGTTTAGCTAAATCAGGAGCATTCAATGACATCCTAGTTGAAAATTTTCTGGAAAAGGTGACGTTTTTTACATGTTATTTTATATCAAAGTGGACACTCTTCCTTTCCCTCTTTCTTTCCTCATTACTGTGGTGCTTTGACCTTTTGGGCAGTTTCTTTGGCCTAAAAAGATAATGAAAAAGGTGGGCAGTTTCAAATCGAAAGGTTTGCCTAGACGTTTTGCTTCAAAAGTTTTTGAGTGAAGAAAGAAATAATTGCGTCAAGAAAGGCTTCATTTTCGAAGCTACATTTCTCTATGGGGGACTTGGTGTAGTAAGTTTTACTGTCTTCATTATGGCTACCAACCCTTTAACTCAACCAACACCATGCATATAAAGAAATATCTGGCACGGATGAAGCTCGGTGGTAATTTGTCGACGGCCAATCTATAGTCCTCTTTCTATTATTGAACTGCATTTAATAGTGGTTTAGCTTAAAGGCTTGTTCCTCTGATGAACTCTGTGCTGCGTTTGTTACCTTGTGTTAAGCACGTCCTAGTTATTTATAATCTTTCAATTTCCTTGCAGAAAAATACTGTTCTCTCTCGCTGTCAAGCCAGGTGATTTATACCACCCTGTGATGAGGAAAGGTGCAGAACTTGGTATGGTGCAAAGAGCAAAAGAGCATTAGCGATTCTCAAATCTCAAGTACGGACACGAGCTTTGTGAGTAATTATGATTATAAATCATTTATGGACTGTACTTGTCAATTCACTACTTGTTGCCCATTATATATAAAACAATGTTAGCCTGCACTGATCACTTTATTATTTTTGTCGTAAAAAGAGTTCTTTTTATATTTGGTTATACTGTTCTTTCATCTCGATGCCATGTCTTGACGAAATGTCTGCTTTTGAGGGTGATTATTTGGCATCTTTGTCTGAAGTGACCCAGGCTCTGCTGAATGCGGATTCAACTACAGATCAGTGGTATGTCGAGGTATAGCATTAATCTCACTCGTCTGATGGAAGTCGGTATATATGCTTTCTTGATGAACTTTATGCACGTTAAATTGTATTCTTTACAGACTGATGTTAGAGAGGTAGGGGAGGCTCTGAAATCATCCATGAAGATCATGGACAGCGTTGCTTCCCATGTCGAATGGTTCATGCCCAGGGTGCAATGCATTCCCTTCCTCTTACCTTTCTCATATATTAGAAACTTCTTGATTTCATTTCTAAACTAGCCAGAGTGGTTGGTAGAGAAAGAGAATTATTGAAAAAAGTGGCGATTTGTTGTCTAAGAGATACTTATCCTAGGTTAGCCTAGTAGAATCTGCTTGAAATGATTCAGGTCTCACATATGATCAAGTGGTAATGCAGATTGTAGAAGCTACTCTTTCCCGTATCAAATTGTTCTTATGTCTTCCGCTGACACTTTGCTATACCTAAATCCATCCGTTAAGAGTTTTGTCCTCTAATTTTAGGTGAAGGGGTGTAGCTTGAGAGGCCAGATTATTCAATTTCACCGATACTGTCAGTCAATTTCATGAAGGATAAGGCTTAATAGCAGCATCTGATACATTGGCTGCACTGAGATCTATGTGCTGTGATGATTGCTTGCGTTTTCTGTTGGGGGCAGAAGTCGTGTGGTAAACATTCAATATATTGAGACACATTCAGTTTGCTCTGCAGAAAAAGTGAAGGAAAGGACGCAAGTTCACTTTTTATTTTTTATTTTTTTTATTTTTTTTATCAAAGTAACATTTTATTCATTTTCATAGAAACATGAGAGAGATACATTTATAGTTGAGACAAATCCTAAATAGTCAAAACAAAACAAGCTCTAAATAACAAGTTCAGGGGTCACATATTTAAAGAATAGACCAACAACTTTTGAAAATCAAAGTTGATTACCAATCATCCAATTTGTTTATGCGCCTAGATACGATGTCCCCTGAAAATGCTAGTATTACCACTTAGGGGGGGGGGGGGGAGGGGGGAATAGGGTGTAAAAATAAATTACTGCATTTTGAGGGGGGGGGGGAATAGGTGTAAAAATAAATTAAGCAAAATGCAGAATAAATTATATTTTAAGCAAAGTCTAATGAAAAGTGCCACCAGACTTCTGAAGTAAATTCAGACTCAATTAGTGATGGTTTAGAAATTTGATAATTTTAGAAAAAAAAGATTGTAACAACCAAATCAAAAAGAGTTAAGGGAAGAGAAAATCTTAAACCTATGTCCACTTTCCCACGCTGACAACCTTTTAGTTGTAATTCACTAAGGTATCAATAGAGAAATACAATAATTTGAGTGTAAACACTTAGTAGATGATTTCTTTTTCTCTAACTAAGTCACTCTTCTTATGTTTTTCTCTTTTGAATACAATTTGTAAGTGCCGTCGATGAAGAACAAGTGATTGGAAATGCCTCAAACTTTGGAATTTCAATTTTCACGCACAACGTCAAATGGACTGAATGACCTCCTCAAATACTCCTTTATGTCTTTTTCACCGTTGGCATTCCCCAAAGGAATTTCTTCCAATCAATTCATTGGATAAAATCAATTAAGAAAATCATGTAACCGTTTGAAGATTAAGATGAAAATATGATGATTCTGGTTGCCCATACAATCATAATCTAGGTTTTTTTTTTTTTTTTTTGATGCTGGAGGAACCGCCTTGGCCAACAGCCGCCACATAAACCCCCCAGGTGTCGCTAGCGGGGAGACCACCACCCTGGCGCCACGCGTCAATCACCTAATGGCCCACAGCCTCCCTGCAACTTGCGTTGTAGGGGTTTTGAACTCCCGACCTCTCCCTCAAAAGCTTGAAGCCTACCCAACGGAGCCACCACGGCCGGTGGTTCAGAATCTAGGTTTTCATAAGTAAATGCTTCCCAAAAAGAAACTTGTCTTCAAAATTGATTTCATCAATTCGTGATTAGTTCCATATATATAAAGTAAGTGAGATTCTTTGCTAGAAAGCCAGATATTAAGGATAAATCTTTTTCTTACTGAATCCTTGTCAAAAGATCAATAATCCTGAGTCTGATTTTATCTTCATTCTGGACTTGGTTTCAATCTGGATCTCGTCAGAGTAGAAATGACTTCTGAAGTAAATAGACTTTGACAAAATATATTCCACAATATAGTACATAAGTCTAGTATTCTTTATAATAAGAAAGTTTTGTTAACTTCGAAACTTGATAGGAGTTTTCTCAACAATCTCCCATTTTCTGATGGTGACAAAACTTTCATGTAGATTCAATCATTATATGAAAATTATCATGCAAAACAATACTTTAATAACACATGATAATTGATAGAGAAAGCAGATAATAAACATAATATACACATAATCTGTATACAGTCTGCATCCATAAAACATGTCAATTAAAAGTCTACAAACCACACCAAGAAAAGTCAAACACAATCACAAGTCAAATATAAGATTCGATCTGCATAATCTCTCCCCATTTTTATCATTAACAAAAAGATAAAATCAGTTAAGCATAAAAAGAGGTTGGTTCGAAAAAGGATCAGGGCTGTTTTGGAACACGAATAAGGCGGAAATCCTCTAAGGTCTGTACGGTCTTCTCAAGCTTAGTCAGGCACCGATGATAAATAATCTCAACTTTTGTCAGATTTTGCGATGCATGTTTGTTCAAAGTCTGGACTTGATCATCAGGAGGTTGTACATTTCCTAGAAGAGACTTTGAGGTAATACCGAGAGCAGCATGCAACTTTTGGATTGCAAACTCTATTGCATATTGCTGTGCCTTAATCTCCAAGAAGAGTTCTATTAGCCAAGGATAGTTTAATTCTGGTTCTGTTTGAGCACTAGCTTTAGCAAATTGTACCAGTAGAGTATCCAAAGGTGAAGGAATATCGACTTGAATGTGTGAAATTCATTGCTCCCCCTAAACATTGACTTCTTTGTGTTGACACTTAGGTGAGACTTCAGGGAAATGAGATGCAAAAATGTCTTGAGTATCTGGAGGAGATTGATTGATTTCATCACTAGCAGTTGATTTCACCTACTCCCCCTATCTTAGTGGCTTCAGTCTAAGAAGTAACTTGTCATTCCTAAACCCCTTCTCTTCCAGCACGGGTTTGTTTACCAGTTCCCATCTCCCCAACACCTTAGCATCAATTTCCCTTATGTCTTCTCATTTCTTATCAGTCTCCTCACGTTCTTTGTTCTCATTGGCATCTCCTTTTGAGTCATCATCCTCACTCTCTTTCACTTCAGTTTCTTCACCATCACTCTCTTCTTCTAGTTCTTTCTCGCTTTCATCCTCTTCTTTTTCCTCAGAATCAGCTATTCCTTTAAGATCTTGGAAGGTGATAGTAGAGATGGTCTTGTCATCATCATCTTCCTCTCCTTCATCCTAGAGAAGAATATGATGTTTCCTTTTTGATGTTTTTGAGGTAATGCTCTTCCTGTCACGCCTCGATTCTTTGAGCTTGTGCCCATCCCTGCTCGGTCGATATAATAGTGACGTCCCAAGACGCATCGCTGACCCATTTATTTTAATACACACATAGATAAATAATTCATAGATAACAATTTAATGGGATAGAAAAGTAGGGCCACAAATTCCCAACCAAAACAAACCTTTTATAAACAAACATATCTACTTACAATACCGGGTTGTGTACAAAAATATTGGCTCAACAAAAGGGAACTGTCCTATGACCCTCTAGTTAGACACGTTTGCCGATTCTTCGATTTCCACCTTAGACTCTAGGGTTTCCGGTTCTCCATGACCACCATCTAGGGACTTGAAAATGTTATCCTACAATGGGGTGAGATGACGTCTCAGCAAGTTTAGCCCCCTAAGACCTAACTAGGAAGAAAATACGCCCTAAGGCTGCCTAAGCACAATCACAAGTCAGGGGACTTACCTTGGCCTCAGTTTCTTCATGCAAGTCAGTAAAATTCGAATAACCATCCAACCATTTCAACCAATCAGATCGAACTATCGATCGATCGACTCAGTCGAGTACATGTCATCATGACATTCTCTCGGTCGGCCAAATCAATACTATCTATAAAGTCTGACTACCTTGCGGACAACTTACTCTAAGCTGAAAATAGATAGTAGCTTGCCTCAAAGGCTAAAAAGAAAATAGTATACTACCCTCTCTCTCTATGATGACCTATTGAGCCATTGAGCTGATATAATATACTAACAATGCTTACCAAAGTTGTGCGAACCTTACTTGCTCATTGAAACTATGTGGACCTTAATTGCTCACTGAAACTGTACGAATCTTAATACTCAGTGAAGTTGTGCGATACTTAGGGTATACTATCACCCTAAGCTAAGGTATCAAGCTCGCAGGCTGATACAATATACCATTCTAATCAACCAACAATATCTCAACTTTATCATACCCAATAAAAATACATGGTCGGCCTTAGCCAAAATACAATAATTTTTACTTTCGAATATCCCACCATTTTCAGCAGTCCTAAAATAGATTTTTGGCACTATAGACTAACGCTCGGCAATTTTCCAATTAATTACTATAAATAAATAAATTTAGGAATAAATTCCTAAAAAAATCTTGGTTTGCAGAAAAAATCTTCGGGGATTGAGTTGACATTCCTAAAATGGGTAGCTTTAAGAAATTTTTAGTGCAAATGACTCGTGGTTGATTTTCTTTGAGCGACAATAAACCTCTTCGACACATTGACGACTCTCGATTGTCGTGAAAATCTCGAAGATTCAAATACAAACATAAGGTACCAAAACGATAGAAAAATCAGTCTAATGTCGGTTGATGGGAATTTTGTAATTTAGTGGAATCACCCACGTTTAGTCACATATCTCGG
The DNA here is from genome assembly GCA_019915185.1 of Eucalyptus camaldulensis. Taxonomy (NCBI): domain Eukaryota; kingdom Viridiplantae; phylum Streptophyta; class Magnoliopsida; order Myrtales; family Myrtaceae; genus Eucalyptus; species Eucalyptus camaldulensis. Next base: position 23,130,417 of record JAHSVA010000005.1, read on the forward strand.
TCAAACCAATCTATCCCGATTTCTAATCGACTTATATCTATGTTGTAATGACCTCAGCAAATAAACATGGTCGAGTAGTCGATTCCTGGTCGAATCCTCAAGTCTATTGCGTTAAATTTTCTTAGCGACTTCCCCAAATCGTCTAGTTATCTCATGAGTGATCAATTATGAGAATAACAATACGAGCGTGTCGATGAAATGCCCGATTTAATTTAATTGAAAATAACATTAAAAATTCGGGATGTCATAATTCTTCCTTTCTTATAAAAAATTTCTTTCTCGAAATTTAAACCATTACAATACTTAAGCAAAAAGGAGGGGGTACAATTGTTCATCAACTCTTCGCTCTCCCAGGTTGCTCCTACAGTACCATGATGTTGTTAGACCACTTTGACCAACGAGATGGTCTTTGTACGTAGAATTTTCTTTTTTTGATCCACAATCTATACTGGGCTTTCAACGTATGACACACGGTCGTCCACGTCTAATTCCTTAAAATTGGGTCGGGTTAGGCTCATACTTTCTCAACATCGACATGTGAAAGATGTCGTGCACTTGCGCCAATCTCGGTGGCAATGCAAGACGATACGCTAAGGTCTCAATTCTCTCAAGAATTTCAAATGGACTTATGTATCTCGGACTCAGTTTTCCTTTCTTACCAAAGCGCGAAGTACCCCTCATTGGTGACACATTCAGAATAACGTGATCACCAACTTGGAATTCCAATGACCTTTAGCACTTATCTACATTACTCTTCTGTCGACTCTGAGTAGTCTTTAGTCTGCCTCTAATAATTGTAATTGCATTCACTGACTACTGAACCAACTCTGGGCTGGTAATCTTTCTTTCCCCGACTTCATCCTAACACACGGGTGTTCTGCACACTTTGCCATACAACATTTCAAAAGAAGCCATCTTAATGCTCTGCTGATAACTGCTACGATGAGTTTATGATAAGATGTCCTCTTTAAGCTTTGCATCGTTAGGAACAACCAAACGTCTTCGGAACTTTAGTGTTCCATCCTCAGCAATTTGAAAGTCAGCCTTTCTCTTATCAGTATCTTCTTGCAGAATCTTCTGAACATTTGGATCTATCGGCTAAAGTGGCTTGATTCTGATATGGACATCTGGCTTAATTCTGAGGGTGGCCATAAGATTTGAAAGGTGACCTACCTCAAACTTGAAAACCGAATCTCGAGCTCTCTCGATTAAATTCCACTCTTTATTTAGCAAGCAGATGAGCGACTAAAGACTTTCGGCTCAAAGTGTCGGCGACCTTGTTCGCCTTTCTAGGGTAATATAAGATATCATCATTGTAGTCCTTCAAAAGTTCTATCCATCATAGTTGTCTCATATTCAACTCATTCTAAGAGAATAGATACTTAAGACTTTGATGGTCGGTGAAGATCTGGAACCTTTCTTCGCACAAATAGCGTCTCCAAATCTTCAAAACGAAAATAATGGCTGTGAGTTCTAAGTCGTGCGTTAAGTAGTTTTGCTCATGAGGCCTCAATTGACAGGATGCATATGCAACAACCCTATTATGTTACATCAACACGCAATCTAGTCCTCTGAACGACGCATTACTATAGATCTCATATCCTTCAGGACCAGATGGAATCATCAGCATAGGTGTGGTAGTCAGCTTTTGCGTTTCTTCTCAGCAACAGATCTTTGCTTAACTTTGCTAATAGATTCCTTCTTTAGAAGTGTCAGGGCTCCAGAGAGATCCTTTAATCTCATCTTTGAGATCATTTTCATTCTAATTTGCATGATAACAATGGTTCTGGAATGAAGTTGGGATGGCGGTTAAATTTGAAAGTGTTTGAAGAGTCTGGTTACCAATGTTGTGTATGGTAGCTGTCCATTCCCTTTCATAGCAGTTCTATACATGTGTCGTAGGATTGTGTGAGAGAGTGAGAAAGCAACACCATTGTAGTTGGCCCGCATTATTTTTGCTTCGAGTTTGGAAACATCAATCTTTAAAGCAGCCTTAGGTCTGATGCAGTTGATGACTATCTTGTGCAACAATATATTAGAAACAGACATCTGAGAGTAAGTAATGCTCCCTCTAGGAATCTTGTCCCTTACTAGAAACTTGGTGACCTGCTCGTTAGACATATTAATGAGCAAGAATCCACTCCTCTCTACCCCTAGAATGTCATCCAATAGATTAACATCAACATCAAACACTCTGGCACACACAATAAATTGAACATGAGTGGGATCAAGATAGATGGTTGGAATAAAAGTACACTGTCAATTCGGGGTAAGCCTCTGATGTTTCCACACCAAACTATTCCATCTAAAGTTTGGCAAACTTTTCTATCAAGTTTACCTTGATGGAATTCGGAAAGTCAAAATCCACAGTATAAGGGTTGATGACCCTTTGTTCAGCATCTGAAAGAAAACTTTCTTATGATCTTTTGAACGAAACAACTTCCCTTTTTCTCCAATGATTTCAGCAGCAACACCCATTTTTAGGTGAAAATTTTTGAAAAGGGTTTTTGAAAACCCTTTTCAAAAATTCATAATGCTTAAGAAGTACCTCAGGCCTTTATATCGAAATAGGAGTTATTTCCTGAGTAACTTCCTTTTCTGCCGAATGGCGAGGAGAGCTTCGAGGCAAATCATCTCCGATGAGATCAAAATGCGTCGGACCTTCAAGGAAAAATCGAGGCCCACGACTAGCAATGTGAGAAAATTTCCTCTGATAGGACATTGAATAGGGGTGACGGTTCCTGGTTCGGTCCGGTTCCCAAAATTGCGAACCGTGGACCGGACTGTTTGGTCCTAGGACCGAGAACTGGACCGACCATCGGTTCCGGTCCGGTTCGGTCCGGTCCAAAAAAATCGACTCTACTTTTTTGCAATAAAGAACTAAAGAGTGATTGCGCTCTCAACCGATCAATCCAATTTGATTATCGGGCAATTCAACAAAACTAATCACGCGTGTTTCATGTGCAAAATTTTCAAACTTCACTCATGTGATTCACGGGATCTCTTGAAGTCTTAATCTCACATCGAAACTAACAAGGAGATTTTTTCTATAAATAAAAGAGTAACAAAAAGGGTTTTAATGGTCTCTTGGCCACATAAGAGGTTGCTACCTCAAATTGCAACTTTGGTTGCAATAAGTTATCATGTTTATATGTTTTATTAATTATATGTATATAAATTATATATAAAAAAAACCGGACCAATCGGCCACCGGTTCCAAGATTAGGAACCGGGGACCGGACCACCAACCATGGGAACCGCCCAAAACCAACCGGTTCGGTCTGGTCTGGTCGGTTCTCGGTTCGGGCGGTTCTCGTTGCACACCCTTAACATTGAAGTAGACTTGGAGGACTTTGATGACATGTTCATATGTGAACGGGTGAGAAATTTTGCAAAGGATGTGAGAGAAAATCAAGAGAGGCAAGGGTTTGAGAGTAAGTTTAGGGTTTGAACATAGTTTGGTTATTGAAAAAAAAGTTGAAGGTTTTAAAGATAACGAAGTACGGCAACCAAACCGTCATAAAAAGAAACTTATGTTTTTAAAACTTCAAAAATATAACTACTAATAATTTTTGAAATAAATTCCGATATATCAGTAGAGATATTACAATTTCCAAAAATATAAAATGCAAGTAATAATTCGAGAATAATCGTACCTGGTCAAGAAGGAAAGATACTTATGTGTCAAAATTTAAAATAAAACTACCTGAGTTTGGAAGGCTTTCAAAAGGATGTATTTACTATATGTTGAGTTGATGAGTTTACTCATCCATAGACTTTAGCCAGATGCAAGAGTGATATTTAGCTTTTCACAGATGGACTCGAATAAGCCTTTCTCTAAAGGTTTGGTGAAGATATCTGCTAGTTGATTCTTCGAATCAATTAAACATTGGTTTTGCTATTTTGCACATGGTCTCTTATGAAGTGATGGCTAATTTCAATATGCTTTGCCCTTAAATGAAAAATATGAATTTTAGTAAGATTGATCACACTTGTGTTGTCACATCTGATTTCGGTGCAAGGTTCTTCTATTTCAAAGTCCCTTAGTTGTTGCCTGATCTAGAGAATTTGTAAACAACAGCTTCCAAAAGCAGCATATTCTACTTTTACTGATGAGAGTGCCGCAATGTTCTGCTTCCTTGAGAACCAGGACACTAACATTTGTCCTAAAAGTTGACATGTTCCTGAAGTACTTTTCCTATCAACTTTACAACCAGCCAGATCAGCATCACAGTAACCAAGTAATGTGAAGTCTCCATCTTTGGATACCACAGACCTAACTTTGGATAAGTCGCAATATATTTGATAATACGTTTGATGGCACTAAGATGAGACTCTCTTGGGTTAGCTTGGAATCTAGCACACATGCACACACTGAATAGAATATCAGGTCGAGAGGCAGCGAGATAAAGAATAGAACCAATCATGCTTATGTTTGTCTTTTGGTCAACTTTCTTTCCACCTTCATCCATGTCAAGTTTTGAAGAACTTGACGTGCGAATCTCAGTTTTCTTGTAGTTTTCCACTCAAACTTCTTGATAACTTTTCTGGTATATTTCTCTTGATAGATGAATGTTTCTTTCTTTGATTGTCTAACTTGCAGACCTAGAAAGAAGGTTAATCCACTTATCATGCTCATTTCGAATTCTTCCTGCATAGACTTTGAGAATTTCTTGGGTAAATTTTCGTTAGAAAATCCAAAGATTATATATCATTTACTTATATTTGAACAAGTAGAAAATCGTTTTCTTCCTTTTTGATAAACAAGGTTGTATCGAGAACTTACAATTTCTTAAAACCATCGCTTATCAAGAACTTACTTAGTCTTTCATACTAAGCTCATTGTTTTAGACCATACAACGCCTTCTTTAGTTTATAAACAGGGTCTGGTTTTTTTGGAATCTTCAAATCCTAGTGGTTGTTCCATATAGAGTTCTTCTTAAATGAATCCATTTAGAAAAACACTCTTGACATCCATTTGGAATAACCTGAAATTATGAAAACACGCATGTGCAAGCAGTACTCTAATGGCTTTTAACCTGGTTACAGGTACATATGTCTCATCATAGTCTATTCCTTCATCTTGTGTATATCCTTTTACCACAAGCCTTGCTTTGTTCCTAGTTTCTTTGCTCTTTTCATCCATCTTGTTTCTAAACACTCACTTTGTTCCAATCACAGATTTCCCTTTTGGTTTTGTATGTTTGTACTTCCAGTTACTATTAGGTTTGTCGTTTCCTGTAAGGATTTGCTAATCGTCAGTTTTCTTCAATTCTTTTGACTTTTGTTCTGCTTGACTTTGATCACTAGAAGACTAAGGTCCCTTAGAGGAATCAGACTTTATTAAGTCTGAAACTAGTTCAGATATTTCAAACTGAGTCTGATCTTGTTGGTTCTAAATACTTTCATAAAATCCGACGTTCATGGATTCTTCGACAGTTTTTGTATTCTTGTTCAAGACTCTGTAAGCTTTGCTTGAAGTAAAGTAACCAAGAAATATTCCTTCATCTGATATTTCTTCAAATTTGCCAAGCCGATCATTCCCATTCTTCAAAATAAAACACTTGCAACCAAACACATGAAAATAAGAGATATTTGGCTTCTTCCCTTCATATACTTCATAAGGGGTCTTTTTTAGGATAAGCTTTAAAAATACCTTGTTAATTAAATAACAGGTAGTAGAAACTACTTCTGCCAAAAAACGAGAATAGAGTACTTTCTATCAGCAGAGTTCTGGCCATCTCCTATAACAATTTATTTTTGCTTTCCACAATTCCATTTTGTTCTGAGGTATATGGTGAGGAAAAAACATATTGAAGACCTCTCTCGTCATAGAAATTTGCTAAGTTTTGATTTTCAAATTCTCCCCCATGATCAGTCTTTATGCTTGAAATGGCATAACCTTTCCCATTTTGAACTTTTTTAGCAAACTTTGAAAAGTATGAGAAGGTTTCATTCTTACTTGCCAAGAAGAAACCCAAGTGAATCTTGAATAATCATTCACAACCACCAAACATTATTTCTTTCCACCAATGCTCTGTGTTCTTGTTGGTCCAAAATGATTCATATGAAGAAGCTGCAAGATATGATTAGTAGAAACTTGATTTACAAGTTTAAAAGAACTTCTAACCTTGTTTTCCCAAGATACAAGGAGTACATAACTTAGACTTCTAGTACACCATTTTAAGAAGACCTCGTACTAGCTTTTTAGATGAAAGTTTAGCAATTTGTTTCATATTCACTGTCCAAGCTTGCGATGCCAGAGATATGCTTCATCTTGAATTGAAATAAGATATTGAGAACTCTCTGGACTTATGTCTAGAAGATAAATATTGCCATGTCTTTGCCCAGTGAAGGATTGAGATAAGTCTTGACTTACTCCAAAACAAACATCTTCGTGAAAATTGATTCTTAATCATGTATCACATAGTTGGCTTATGCTAAGAAGATTGTAATTCAACCTAGTGAAACATTGTTGATGATTAAACTTCCAATCCTTATTGTTCCATGTCTAATAATTTTTCCTTTGTTTTTCCTACCAAACTAGACATTTCCTCATTTTTGTCTTTCTAGTTTTATGAAACTGCTTGAATTTCCAATCATATGCCTAGAATAGCTACTATCCAAGTACCATTTGCTTTTCCTTTTAATAATGACCTATAGTAAAAAGGAAATCTCAAACTTTCTTTGGTATCCAAATTTTCTTGGATCCTGACGAGTTAGTTTTACTGACAGCCTTTGTCCAATCCTTCTTAATAGGTCTCCAAACTTTAGGACATTTATCCTCAAAATGTTTAGAGCTGTTACACTTAAAACATTTAAGAGTATTCTGGCCAACATGTTTTATAAAAACTTTTTGAAAATGATTTTTATAAGAAGATTTTGGGAGTCTTTGTCTAAGTCTCTCATTCACTTTAGGAAAATTGATCGAAGGAGTACTTTCATTGTTTATACCCAAATAAAAAAAATGTTAAAATAAGGTGTTTGAGCTGAAAGAAGTTTCTCTAAAGTTTTTGACCCTTTAGAAAACTTTGTAGAAATGTCTGAAATTTCCTTTTTCAAACATTTATTTTCTTTTGAAAGAGAATCGACATTTTCTTTCAAATCATCAAAATCATTTTTCAGACTCTCAAACTTTTCTCTTCAAGAATTATCTTGTTGCCTGAGCTTTGAATTTCCTTCTTTAGTTCGGAAATCCTTTGAAGAGAGGATTTGAGGTTGAGGTAAAGTTCTTAAACTTATCAAATTGATGCAATCAAGTCATTCTGTTAAACTTAACTAATGAAAAGTGCCAACATGATATTTTGCTAGTTTCTCTCTTTTACATAGCATTGATGTGGCTAAAACATGAAAGATAAGGTTAAAATGATGTTTTCGTCCAAATTTGATTTTTTCACCCAAATTTTATTTAAATTAGATTAACAAAAGTTATATGTAGAAAGAAGAAAGAAGGAAGGAAAAAAGCCATGCCGCCGCTGCCACACCACTATTGACCCTACCATTGATGAAAAGGGTTGGTGGTGGTGAGACAATGGCCTCACAGATCACAAGCATGAGCTTGCAAGCCTATAGCTCTAAATTAGATATGGCTGAGGGTCATCAGATCTTGGCTAAGGGCTGATGATGGTGGGGCTATGTCAAGCAAGTGTACTTAAGCCTTGCTAGTGGTCGGTGACCATCATTAACTGCAGGTAAGGGCTTGTTGATTCTCACCCAGATGGCCAAGATCAAGCCCTCCTTAAGCCTTGGCTAATGGTTGGTGACCCTTGTTAACTGCAAGTGAGGGCTTGTTGACCCTCACCCAAATGGCCAAGATTAGGCTCTCAACTAGATTGACTGAGCTTGGCAACCCCTGCTGACCATCATCCCATGATCATTGCCCTTTCTAACAATAGTAGGGCAATGACAATAGGGGTGCTTGGTTTCCTCCTTCCTTTTTTTTAGCTTATTTGTTAATCTAATTAAAATAAAATAGAGGTTAAAAAATCATAATTAGATCAAAACTAGTCATTTTCCTTACTTCATGTTTTAACCAAGTTAGCCCCACATAGGAGATAGAAAATAACAAAAAAGAAAAGAAAAAGAAGACATGTTAGTATTTTCCATTAGTCAAGTTGAATGAACTTAATGGAATAACTTGATTGCACTTTTTGAAAATTTTAAAACTCAATTGCACTTTCTTGATAAATTTTAGGATTTTCCATGCACTTATCCAATTTTTTTTTTTTTGGCTTTGTACTTTCTTTCTAAGCATATATTTTCTTTTCTATTCAATATTAATTTGTTAATACTCTTACTTCTGAGATAGATATTTTTATATTGTACTCTTTTAGAATCTCATCATACGAATATTTTCAAAGAAACAATATATATGTATTTCAAAATAGAATCTACATATACATTTGCTACTATCCTTAAATATTTATACGTATCTAAAGATTTGCTAGTGAGAATGAAAAATAGATAACCCGTGTAAAGCTCGAACTTTAGCATACCACGTGGTTTAACCTAGTATGAGCTTTACCCGCATACACATAGATGTATGTATGTGTGTGTATATATAATTAGGATGTTGGTAAATTTATTACAATCTTGGTAATATATAGACCATATTAATAATATTTAAATAAAGTTAGTAACTACTAATTATTTTTGACATTGGCAAATTAATTATGATGTTTATAACTTACTAACAAGTTTATAAGCAAATTACAAGTCATATCCTTTTACCAACAACATTTGAGAATTACAATCAACTTCGAAAATCTACCTAACACCGAAAAATTTCAGTATTTTGCTCCGTGAAATCCAGGAATTTTGCGTGTTTTCTGTTCATCAGTTGATAAAGGCAACCTTGTCCCTACATCATTAGCAATCTCCACGGTACCTTCTTGTTTGGGACATAAATATTCCATTGCACACTTTACTCATTGACTGTCTCACCTTAGAACAATTAAGTCAATAACCGGTCAAGTGCTCTAAGCCGATACTCACCTCGTGCGTCCTTCAACAGAAGAGGACAAGAGCAGTAATTACCTGTAAAGATCTTTTCCCCTGGCCATGCCTTTGTCTTGCTTATAATCTAATGATAGGTCTTCGAGTTGTTGAGAAAAAACCATTATTAATCTCTCTCCCTCTAACCTTTGGCCATGCATTTATTTATATAGATTATCTCAGAGGAAACGAAAACGTTATCTTAGCAAAGCGGCACATCAAATTTTTTCCTTTCCCTTTTATTTTATTTTGTCTCTTCTTGCTTTTTCTTAATTTCAAATTAACAGTAGCTTAGGTCAGCTCCATCCTTTTTTATATGTAGTTATTTGTGTCCTCCGAACTGTCACGAGAAAATCATAAAGAAGGTGAAATTTTTAATTCTCACTTTCCATTTTTAATAAAGGAGATCTATCTTAGTAATGGAATCACATTTATTGGCCATTACTGGATACCCCTGAAGCAGGGATTTCATTTCCTCCCATATTATTAGTTTTATAAATCTCTGTTCCCACGATAACTACGACGGGAAATATGAAAGTACACTTCACATGGAAAACCTCAGCGACGAGGAGAACCTCTGTTTGTCTCCTTCGATAATCCACCCATTTTTCTTCTAGTATAGGCAAGGGATAGTGACCCTTTTCCTCTTCTCCTTCATTAATTCAACCTCAATCACTCAAACCTTCAATTTACATTTCTGCTCTTCAGATTCTATTGTGCAAATTGCTTTCATCCCCTCTTGCGATGAGGAGCGTGGTGACTTGCTACAGCGAACACGCCATCAAAGTATCAGACTCCTACTGTTCTGGGCCTTCAAACCAGTCCTATTTGTCCCCAGTTTCGGTCCCCTCGATGCCAAATGCGGTCACTTGCATCTACAAATCGAAGCTCTCCAATCAGAGGCGTCTCGTGATCACCATCACGTGGTGCAACAATTTCTTGGGCCAAGGCCTGACCATAAGCATCGCGGACGACAAATCTTCTCCTCCCAAGGGTAGTGCGAACTCCTGGCAATTGCAGAAGAGGAAAGGCGCGAAAAGTTTCCAATCTGGGAATTCGAGGATTGAAGTTTTTTGGGATCTCCTCTCTGCTCAGTTCGATAGCGGGCCAGAGCCAGTCAACGGATTTTATGTTGCTGTTTTGGTTGACTCGGAATTGGGTCTGCTTCTTGGGGATATGAATGAAGAACTGGATTTGATCAGATTGAGAACAGGGTTACCCAACGCAAAATTCTCATTGGTTTCTCGGAATGTGCATTTCTCGGGCAATTCGCCCTATTCGGCAAAGGCCCAGTTCAGCAGTTCGGGCATAAGCCATGACATTCTGATTGAGTACGCTCATGAGCAAGATTCGCGGAATCCGGTGTTGTCCGTGATGGTGGACAAGAAGAAAATTTTCCAGGTGAAGAGATTGAGGTGGAACTTTCGGGGGAACCAAACGCTTTACGTGGACGGGGTGTTGGTGGACATGATGTGGGATGCGCATGACTGGTTTTTCGACCCGAGATATGGGTATGCAGTGTTCATGTTCAGGACTAGGAGCGGATTGGACAACAGGTTGTGGTTGGAAGAGAAGAACTTAGATATGCAGAAAGAGTGGGACAATATCGGGTTCTGCCTTCTGATCTGTGCTTGTAAGAGTCCTAATTAAGCGATTCTTCACCGTCTTTTCTTCTGTTCTTTAGTTGGGTTTGGTCCTGATTGCACTTTTGCTTTGTCATTTTGGCATTTTTATTTCGTGGAAAAAAGGAAAAAGATGGATGGTGGATGGTGATCTACTGGATATAGCAGTACATAGCTGGAGATGTAAATTTGTGCTTCAAATTGTACATGGAAAACTTCAGTTGAATATATTCTGACATTGTCCGTGGGAACGCCAGTGTCTCCTGAGGGGATGGAATGAAAAGAGAGAAAAGAAAGGAAGATTTCCTAAACTGTGATCCCTTGATCCCTTTCTTCTGGATTGTGAAGGTGACCATGTGCTGATAATTGGGCTGAATACTTTTTGAAAGATAAATAAATGAATATTACTCTCAGAAAGGCTTTCAGAAAGGGAAAAGAAAAAGCTTTTCTGCTGATATCGCAAGAAAATGTTGATCACTTCTGCGCATGCATCATCGTTAGCGCGATGAAGTTGGAAAAAGGGAATTTCCCGGGACCAAAAGAGCAGCTCGCAGGTTATTGCAACTTCCGATGATTGAAGGGGCAGTTACGAACAAGAATGAGAAATTACATACGTTTTCAAAATATTTGGGATTTTACTAATTTTATTTTGATTTTATGGACTTTTTTGCTCATTTTTTTTTTCTTTTCATTTTCTTGTGGCGTTTGGAATTTGATTTTTTTCTTTAAAGGATTTTGTGAAAAGCAACTAAAATACTTTGACTGTTCCCGTGAAATGATTAATCAATGACGATATAATATTTTTAACAAGTTTTTCATGGCCACTTGTTGACAAAATCTTTTGTTGATGTTAAATTTCTAAAACCTTTAAAGATTGCGCATATTGACACCTTTTTATTTAGAATTATTTGATGACTTCTTAGAATTTATATCTCCATCGTGCTATCACTTATTAATTCTTCAGTTACGTGATAATTTTCATCAAATGGTTGTAACTTGTAAGTGACGGTACCTTACACTCATCAATCATTCCAAGATGATTGTAATTTTTAGTGGTCATTGTAACTTCAGCTGAATGATAAGGGCGTATTTGGTCGCCCTAATAAAAGAGGAATAAGATATATGTTTTTAATTTGCTGTGTTTAGAGGGACAGTCTTACTGGGACAAGTCCAGATAAGTCCAGATAAAGCCTTGATAAGTCTTACTGTGTTTCAAAAAGATTTTAAATCTAAAATGATTTTGTGTAAAGTTCCACTATCAAATTAATATCGCACAACAATTTTTTGACACTTTTGGTGTCCTTTTTTCCTTAGAAGTTTTATTAGGTTTAACAGTAATCTTATGGACGAATTCATCTGTGGTTTAAAACATTCATAATTTGAATTCGCACAAAGTTATATTTAACATTAAATAATCCTAATCAAATTGTACATCCTTCACTTGTCATCCGATTATCGTATGATTAGTTCACTAGTTACTACAACTTCGTGCCATGGTGACTCGGACAACTGCAGGATAACGCAGGGCTGGATCTGATAATGATGCTCATGAATTGCTGATAGGTCTTTCCTCATTCACCTATCTCACCTCTAACATCAAAGTCACGACAGTCAATGAATCTTTAAACTAATATCTAACGTAAATCTAAATACTCAATCAATGTTTACCTTCCACATAAGTGCCCCTCTCCCTTCAGAAGACAAATTAGGTAACCGAAAGTAATCAAAATTACTGGGAATTTAAAAAAAAAAAGAAATCATTTAATAGGCTAACTAAATGCAGTTTGATGTTGTCTTTAACGCATCATTCTTACATGAACGCATTTATAGTTTTTCAATTTTTAGGGAAGTTTCCAGGGAAGATCCGGGGGAGTCCGTCCAAATTAATCCACTATATAAATATATCTGTGTTATATATCTGTGTGTGTACTGAAATAATAGATGAATATTGGGCACACTAGTCCGGAATAAGAAGGAGGTACCGTTTTCTCTAGGATCGGCACAAGGAAGAAAGCCCATAAGCTTACAATAAATTAACATTTTTCCTAAGATCATTGTCATGAAATATCCTTAGGAAAATTTTTTATTTGGAACAATTTCATACACATAGTGTCCTTCGGATGAAATTTTATTAGCTATAGGTTATTTTCTTATGACGTGCATTCTTTCGGGTTTTCAAAAATATTTTCATCGAACAAATCAACATGACAACTCGTGTCATCACTACATCATATAGAAGAGCGGACAGAAATTAAGGTATTCGATCGAATACCTAATTGGTGTTTTTATACTACTATGTGGACTTATACCTTTTCATATTACATCTCATTTCCTTGAAGCGTTCTCGCAATTTAAATAAATATTTCTGCTCTTTCTTCTTCATCTAATCATTTTCATGAGATCAGTTCTATAATGGAGATCAATTCGTTTTCAGTATTGATAGAGTAGTTGTTTATTGTTTGGGGGAATATTGACATGGGGATTGGAAGGGCTAGGGTTAGGAGTGAAGTAGGTTGGTTAGTTGGTCAATGCGTAAGTGAGGTTTGAATAACTAAAAGGGTCTCTCTCTCTCTCTCTCTCTCTCTCTCGGGATCCATATGACCATCAACTACCCTTTTGAGGAGAGATCAACTAACTTTGTCCTCTCAAGAGGATAAGTCAATGGCCAGAAGATTAGATAAATCATTCCGAGGGGCGAGGAGCTACCAGCTCTGCGACAAACCTATCCACGACTGAGCATTGAAGTTTCAATGAAGAAAACTTTTAAGAGAGATTTAGAGAGGTAAGACAAGAAGAGTAGAGAGACAGAGAAGAACATTGGAAGAATGAAACTCAGCCTCGGGAAAATTATTTAATTAGTCATAAATCTATTGTATGGATGCAATTTAGTTCTAAATTTTTCATTTTTGTAAATTTAGTCTTCAACATTTACATAAAATTTTAATATAGTCAATCTAACCATTTTTTGTTGGAAATCGTTGACATGGTGGCATGCCATATAAGGTGGTAGCGGTGACTAGATAAATCATATTAGTGATTTCAGATGAAAATTGATTGGAATGACTATATTAAAATTTCACACAAAGGTTTATGATAAATTGATAAAATTGAAAAGTTTATAACTGAATTAGAATTCATACAATAGGTTTAAGACCGATTAGATCCCCCCCTACGCAGGCCCCCGTGGGGTCCCATCGACCGGTTTATCCTAGGATGAACGGTAGCAACAAATGGGAAAATTCATGACTAGTTGCAGTTTTTGGTTTAATCTCAGCATGAACTCTACATGATGCAAACAACTCGACAAACTAGAATGGACATCGATCAGCACGCAATGGAATCAAGTCTACGGTGGATGCACATTATGAACATGAATGGAAGAAGGACACTAGAGTGCTAAAAGTTGTGCACAATGCTTACTTTATTACCAATTTTTTTTAATCACTTTAAGTGCCAAATTTTTAGGAAAACAATATTTTCAATGCCAACTCCTATTTATTTCACCAGAAATCTGAAATGACTTTTTTTTTTTTTTAAAGTTTCTTAAGTTGATGTGGCTTGCCGAAGGGACTGGTCAAGATTTAAACTGCGTTATGTTGTCTGCCAGGTTTCCCCCAAATAAAAACTCTAAATCTCCAAATTGAAAGATAAACCTAGATTTGAAACTCTAACCCACCAATCGACCAAAGTTCACACATTAGTTCAGTTAAAAGTTTGATTAAGTGGAGGGTAGGGGCTTCACCAGCAGCTCAAAGTCGTTGAGGGAATTAATAATATCCAATAATATTGTTCTAAACTTTACCAAAAAAAAAATATAATATTGTTCTAAAAGCTTAAGTTATTAGCTGTAATTCGGTTAATAATTCAATTTTGCAAATACTGGGCATGAAACAACTCAAAGTCATTGAGGGAATGAACAATACCTAACAATATTGTTCTAAAAGCTTAAGCTGTTAGATGAACCTAACAATACTATTCTAAAAGCTCAAGTTGTTATATGAAGGCTCAATTATTCTATCATTCTCCCTTATACTTAGTTTGGTCTTTTTTTTTTTTTACCTAGTATTATTAAGTGGACACATTTAATTTGTGAGGCAAATGAGGCCTAATAAGATTTGAACTCAAGAGTTCTAACTTTACATGTGAGATTTTGTGGACAATCCTGAAAGTTTAAGTTGTATTGGCACCCAAAATTATCCCTATTGTCACGTGCTAGCCATGAGGGCAAAAATAAGAGTGACACACCCCATTTGTTTGTGAAAGCTGAGGACATTTAGCGTTTGTAAGGGTATTTGAACAAAGTGTCGATAGGATTCTAGACAAATATACTTGAGTCGTAATGCTAGCATCGCATTAGAGCAACGCATCAGACTTGGAGTTTAAGTGGAACTAGCATTAGAGCTCAAGCAAAAATAACTATTGCACGAAATGTGCATAAAAATGAGGACTGTTACTTACTTGATGAACAAGTTGTGCGAGCATTATCTATAAGTAAAGAAATAGTTGCTTATGGATTGCTAAGAAGAAAAGAAAAATGTGGGGGATGCTAAGAATGGCACTCAAGGAGAAGTAACCGACTGATGGTTACTAGTTTGCCTTTCAAATACCGCAACCTGTTCAACGAAGAGAAGCCCCCCCTCCCCCCCCCCTGGTCGAACAATACAACAACTATCTTTATTATTATTATTTTTTACTTCATCATATTTTAGCTGTAGTTTTCAAGATTCTCGTCATCAATTAAATTTCAGCATGTCCTTATTCGGTTTAGCATCATCAATTGAATTCCGATGTTGTTCCACAAGCTTAGCATCGTCGATTAAATCATGCAGGAGAAGTACGCCATGCTAATTCTAGTGTTGTGTTTCTTATCCAAGGGTATTGTTGTTGATGAAATTCCAGCTATATGCCTAAAACAAACTGTGTCATAAATTAAATTGAAGTATAGATTGAGTGTTAAGTGTATGCTATCTATCTAGTGTTCAGATTAAATCGTTGATTAAATTTTGGTTTAATTTGTAACCGGAAGCTGTTGGACCTTGAGTCATCTGAGTATCAACTGTCAGGGTTGTATATACAAGTCGAGAATAAAATTTATCCTTGCATTTAACATTTTCTTTTTGGATTCAACACAAAATTTGAGTCTCTGCATTGCTTGGTAAAAGATTTTTTTGTGGGAAACAAAGTGAAACATCTTTTTATAACATAAACCCGAAGTCGAATTAGCTTGAATAGCGCCATTATCGAACAAACATTGATGGCTAAGAACAATGCATGAGTTGAGTCATCATTAGCCCAGCTTCTTGTCGCGACTCGATTTCACCACCCTCTATCCCTCCATTGCGAGGAGAAGAAGGGGGAAATGTCAAATTTAAGGGTACTTGATCACGAGAGTTTCCTCATGGCTTGTGTTTTGAAAGACGTCATCACCTCGCCTTTCGGGTCAAGCTTCTCATGAGCTACTCCCTCCATGAGATCGTGAGTTCTCCTAAACTCATACCCCGCGTGATAGCGGAGTGTCGCAACCTGTACCCACATGGGTGACACACCTCAAGAGAGGAGGTCCGATGTGAATATCGGATTTAAGGATACCTTTACCATTGTAGCTCTCTTGATAGCATCATTTCATCCTTTGGGGAACTGCCACATCGAGTATGCTAAACCATGGTGAGATTCATCGAAACTCGTACTTTGTGTGATGCGTTCATTTATATAGTCTAGTTGTTTATGACAACCTAAAAATAAGACGAAAGTCGCCACTAGCCTTGTTTTTTGGGGTCGGCTAGAAACCCAATTGAGGGTTGGGAGTGTTCCCTCGATTCCTACACAACCAGATATCTAGATTTGGGGATTTGGGTTACGCCAATATCTTTATTAGCGCCCTTTTGGTTCTTAAATAGTATGTTATGTTTACCTAACGTGTCTATGCATTTGTTCTTACATTTTCAGGATCTTTAATCCTAAACTAAGTGATCATGTGTAAGTAAACAATCAAGGAAAGTTGTAAATCTACCATGGAATCCTAGAAAATATAAAAGAGAAACACAATTGAAAAATATAAGAGAAAGAGAGGACCCATAACTCCTTGGAGTTTATACAACAAAAAGAACCCGAGACATATGTAAGGGAAATGAATAGTACATGATTATAGTCAGAATGGACATTGACCTCCATAGTCTTCGCGTTTTCTCCATTTTTGGGATCCTAATCTAAACCCGGTCTAAGAAATCTATAACTACATACATACAATGGAAAGAGACAAGCATATATGTCAAAACAATCAAAAGCACAACTTCATGTCAAGATCAATCATTTAAAAAAAGTTTAGTGCGAAAATCAAATTCTTGGGCCTCGGGGCCTTGTCTTTCATGTGTGGGTCCTACTAAGACACCTACCCAATTCATTTTTATGACTTATAGCCATTTTCGACCAATTGTGTTCTCGCATGGCCAATAAAATTTATAAGTCTCCTAACCCAGCGATCTATGTGATCCTAGGGTTTTCCCTCGATATCATGCATCGACCCAACCTACCATTCATCTAAAAGTCATATGCATTGTATAAATAAACATGCATGCAGGTCTTTTGGACTTTGTTTCTCAACCAATCAAATAGATAAATGAGCCGCTATCTGATAACTTATCACCTTGCATGCGCCAATTACAAACACAGACGTTTCTAATGAATGGCGTGATTACATGTGATATTTCAAAGACATCTTTCAAAATCATCCATGAAAAGTTTTGAGAGAAAGTGATGTCTCAGCTATGAAAGGCATTTAATTGCCAAGGCTAGCCCGGTTGTCACATAAATGCATTCACAAGCATCACAAGCATTTTGAATATAGTGCAAACCATGACTTTTCTTAATGTCAAATAGAATTTTAAAGAGGTTTGGAAATATTTCGGATTAAGGAACATCTAGGCTATGGAACACATTCAATTGCCAAGGCTAGCTCGGGGCTCGTATAAATGCACTCACAAGCGCCGCATGTGTTTTGAATATGGTTCAAACCACATTTCCTTAAGCCAAATCAAGCTTTGAGGAAGAACTTTATAACCAATTGTTTTTAGGGAAACATCACATGTACCAAAGCATTTTTAAATTAGATTTGAAAAAAAAATTCATTGAAAATCATTCAACAATGAATATTGAGGTATTTAGAGCAACTTTAATGAAGATGGAATAACCTAGGTTCATGCACAAACTAACCTAGAAAGTTTATCTAAACAATCACAATCATGTTCATATTAGAAAGTTTCGGAACAAGCATGTAAAGACAGCAAAATTGGCCAATACTTAATGACAATCCGCCGATAAAAAAATTCCCTAACATGCATGGCATGATAGTGAACAACTTTTGTGAAGAAATTTTTCCTAAATAAGTTACACATGATTTTACAAAAATCAGACAACAAGCAATAGCATGTTAGAAAATTGTCAAAATAGCTCGACATTCAGTCAATATCACAAGGATTTGTCCCATCAAAACAAGTTAAAAAATCACAAAATTTTTACACAACATAGCCAACATGTTTAAAAATAAGTTTCATTAAGAAGACAAGTACATAATTCTAATAGAAAAAATGGAACAAAAATATCAAAGGTCTATCCAAACAGGGGTCCGAATTCGATCCCATGTCTAGATTCTAATTTAATTTTTCAAAAATGGAAAGTGGTCCAAACGATGAACGATTTGTGTGAAATCAATGGCATTGAAAACCTCTAAGTGTGCTTTATAACTTCCTAGAAGGGTTCGAGTCCAAACTAGGTCAATTAGGTACTTTAAGATCAAGATCTCTAAAGGTGCACATGTTGATGACTAAAAACTAGAACACAAACATGCATTGGTAGATCTCAAAATCATTCAAGTAATGCATAAATGGCATGAAAAAATTGCATGCCACATAGAATAGGATGTGAAAACAATTGGAATGATCATCTAACCCTAAATCGGCATGAGAAGATGTCATACAATTCGATGATAATACAAGATGACTCAAGATTCATGATGAAATGCTTGAGAGTTTCTTGGTGAACATATGCTCTTGCAGCACAAATTTAACATGCAAAATGACACTCAAATGCAATTACGTAAATATTTACTCAAACCTTGAAACATGTGGTTTAATTGTCAAGAAGAAATAATCGCAAAATTTAGTCTCTAAATGTCTCAAACAAGCATGGTAATATGCATATATGACAAGATTTCATTTCAGCATTAACTTCACCGAACGTGCATGATTTCAAGCATCTCAAGACGTGCAAAAATCCTACGAAAAGTCCTATATATAAAACATGCAATGATGAACATTTATCATTAGAGTTTGAAATTTAAATGTGATTGCATGAATCACAGTAAAAATGACAAAACAGAAATTCACATTTAGACCATGTATTGATGCAACACAATTTAACCTTAACTCATGCAATTGACTCACTTGCCAATGTCAAGACTTTGTAAAGCATGCATCAATTGAATATATGTATTATGTATTTCAACTTCCAAGAAAGACTTGAGACCAAATAAGCACATTTGTAGACTCAATTTTATCAAAATAGAATCCATATCAATGCAGGGCAAACTATCTTATGTTCAAATCTAAGTGATTTTGACCTAGTTAAACATGTCTAAAAATTTTGAGAAAAATCTAAAACATGTTTCACACTAATATGAGCAACTTTCATGACAAAAAGTTCTCCCATATATCAATATATAGATTAGTAAAAAAATAACAAAATCATAGATTGGCACGAAACAAACTAACCTCGGCTTGAATCTGAGTAGATTTAAAGATTTGACCTAGTTAAACACATTCAAAAATCACAAAAAAATTACAGAACATGCACAAGATGATTTGGAACAAAACTCATGAAGGTAAGATTGTCCAAAATCATTATAAGAGCTATACAAAAATAATAAAATCTCATTTCGGAACAAGAACATAACAAAAAATCCTCTTAAACTGTTGTAGAATTGCTCATCTTTAGAGGTATTTTTTGAGGGTCAAATGACACTCGATTGGGGTGTGCAAGCTATAAATTCTAAGCTTGTGATGTGTATTATCTAAGCCTAAGAGGACTTGAGTTGAAACAAGGTCATTTTGGTCCTCGTTTTGGCCAAAACAATAGATCGGTCTTAAGGCTATGAAATTGTAGATTTAAGCAAAATCAAGCACAATCATTCAAGTTCATTATTCAAAAGCACTCAATTGCAGTAAAACATTCTCCAATTCCATCATCTAGTATTTAATGATTATGTATTGACTTGAAATTGAACCCTAGCCTCGCTTCATAGGGTTCAAGATTGAGAAATTACATTTTATCGTGGTTTAGTCAATTTTGATCAAAATCAATCAAAGTTTTTGCCAAAACTTTGATCAAACATTCACAAACCACTAAGGAATAGATCCATACGGCAAGGAACAACTTTAAGAGGTGGCTAAACCACCTGTAGCAAAGGAAAATAGCAGATAGGAGATGATCTGAAGATCATATCGGATCAGATCTAGTAGCAGGAATGCCGTCAGTAGGGGTTAGAACTGGTGGCAATGGCTTCGTTAAAGAAGAATCCGGTCGAATTGGTGGAGAGAGAGAGAGAGATTTGATTTTGGCGCCAAAATAGAGAGAGAGAGAGAGAGAGAGAGAGAGAGAGAGAGAGAGAGAGAGAGAGAGAGAGGAAAATTCATGCAAAATTAAACCCCCCCTAAAATGGAGGGAAAATTTGCCTTAAATACTCCAAAAATTAAGCAATCTCAGCTGTTGATTCGATCCAATAGTCGAAATTTTGATCCAACGGTTGAAATTTTGATTCAATGATGAAAAATCAATTTCGAAGGCTCCAGCATGATCTCGAGGTGTCGGATAATTGATCTAATGGTTTGATTTTCAAAAACTCGAGTAAAAATCAAGAATTGCGTCGAAACGTGCAATTAGAGGTTAATTTGCAATTTGATGAAATTTGGAGTATAAATCTATAAAATTTCGAGAAATTGAAAGTGCAAATGTGAAATTGACATTGAGAGTATTTTAGAATTGGTTGCCGAAGGTCAAGAACCGGTTGGTAAGGGGTTGAACCGGTTAGCCCCGCCGATGGCCGGTCAAACTAGTCACACCAGTTTAGTCTAGTTTGGTTGGTTTTTTTTATCAGTTCTTGACTAGTTTGATTTGGTTTCAGTTGTTTTGTCCACTTGGGATCCTTGTGGGTCTAAAATTTATGCAATTTGTGTGGCATCCCAAAATTCAAGTCATCCTCTAGAGGGAATTAAAGCCAATAATTAGGTAATGAAATTACATATGGTTTATGTTTTAGCCATTAGTTTTCTTAAGGCTATGTGTTTTATGCTTGTGTTCATGAATTTTTAAATTAGAACTATAGCATAGATTAATGAGAATAATCTATGCTCGGCTATGCACCTCATAAAATTAAATTCCTATAAATAAAATGTTACAAGACTTTGGCCATGTGGATTTTTAAAATTTAAAATTTATAGGAGAAAGTATAAAAGGGAAAAAATTTAATTAGGTTGGGCCTTAGGCCCATTGGCCTAAGCTTTAGTAGGCCAAGCTGGTCGGCCTAATTAGGCCCGTGGATGGGGCTACTGTCGCCACCCCATTGAGGCCCATGAAGTGGCGTCGACCGTGAGAGGAGGGGGGAGGAATGGCCGGCCCATTTGCTGGCCCAATTGCTTCCAAAGCCCAAGCCCATGCATGTGTCATGACAAGTGGCACAAAGGAAGATGGCATGCATTGGCCAATTGGGGAGGCAAGCTAATGATGAGGTTTAGGGGAAATAAAAGAGAAGAGGAGAGAGAGGGGTGGCCAGTTGTTCGGCCAAGAGAGAAAGGGAGAGAGAGAGAGAGAGAACCGTGCGAGAGAGAGGGAGAGAGTGTGGCTGAGAGAGGAGAAGCTGAGAGGGAAAGGAAGGAGTCACCGCCACACGCTGCCCGCTCATCCGCCGTGTGCCGCCCGTTCGCCGCCGTGTGCTCGTTGCTAGCTCGGTCTAGAGGCAAGTTGGGAATCCACTTTCTACTCTTGCATCAATGTCTTGCATGTATGGTCGGAATCTAGGACATTTGGAGGCATGGGAGTGAAGCTAATGTGTTTTGTTCTTGAGTTGCATGCTGTTTTCGCATGAACCGTTTGAGTCAGAACCTTGTGAGAGCTTGCATGCATGTTTTGAGTTCTATTTTGACTTTGATCTCTTCATGAAAGTTGTAGATGACATCTTAAAATACAACATAATAAAATTTGGTGCAAAATGATGAATATTTAAGGGGTCAAACTCTCATTCTACGGAGATGCTAGATCTGGAATGTTTTCGCATGAACCGCCTGAGCCAGAATCTTGTGAGAGCTTGCATGCATGTTTTTAGTTCGATTTTGACTTTTATTTATTCATGAAAGTTGTATCCAACATCTTAAAATATAACATACTAAAATTTGGTGAAAAATTATGGAGATTTTAGGGGTCGAACTCTCATCCTACGGAGACACCAGATCTGGAACGATTTCACTGACCTTTCGGTGGATTTGTGGTTGCATGTTGATTTGTACTAAGAATATCTTTTCAAATTCTTCATAAAACTTGTAGAGAACATCTTGAAGTTTAATATAATCAAATTTGAAGCAAAATGAACAAGTGTAGCCTAGTGAATCAACTTACTCTTGAAAACTGTAGATCTGGAGACGCAGTACAGGTTACCCGAGACTTCATGGACCTATATGGAGACTGTCCTTTGGAACTTTGACTTAGATCTCTGCATGTAAGTTGTAGGGGACATCTTGAAGTAAAACATATCCAAATTTCAGAGGAAAAGAAGAAGTATAAGTGGGTAAAAACTCAGTATTTGGGAGAACCATGCACTGGACGTTTCGGTATTAGATCCAGAAGCTTCGTGTGACTGTAGAAAATAATCTAAAAATAATTTTGCTTAGAAGTATTCATGAAAAATCTACCTTGGTGTCTTGGTTATAACCTGGTAAAATTTCATAATTTTCGAAGGTCGTTTGGATATTTTAATCAAATTATTTCGGAAACTGAGCATTATGTTTTTATCCGAAATTACATGCTGTATTTGTGTGAATTATAATTTTGTGTGAAATTTTATTGGCCTTATGTTTTTCATGAAATTGTTACCCTATTGTCTTGTCTATTACTAGCCTTAATTTCATGATTTTTGAAAATCATATGGATATTAATTTAAATATTTTTCGAAAATGGTACAAGTTGGAATTTAAATAATTTTTTTTAAAAAAAAGGCATGATAAATGGACTATTTTAAATTGTATGAATTCCATGAATTTTATCTTTATGGATGATTGTACCTTGATGCATGTATGATGATGATTGATAATGCATGTATAGATGGAAGGATGAAAGTGATTTTATTTGCCTTTGCATCATGTGCCTACTAAGTGAGACCTAAATTGGTAAACATGATCAATGATAAATGAGGAAATTGTTTGTGGCGGATGATAATGCCTTGGGAGTATCAGGATGCCCGGGATGGGGGGTGCTGGATGCCCGGAATGTATAGAGATACATAGTTGGATGGCCCTGGGAGTGTCAGGATGCCCGAAATGATTGGGTGTCGGAAGTTTCAGAGGTCTTTGCTCGAGGGTATGCCTCGTGATGCCAGTTGGGATGCGAGATGCCCGTAATGTAGGGGTGCCAGATGCCCGGTGGCCTTAAGTGGCTGAATGCCGGAGGTTTTTCTCGTGATGCTAGGATGAGGTGCGAGTGTAAAGTATGGGATGAAATTGATGATCCCGAGAAAGAATGATGTGGTGATCAAATTGAAAGTTAAAAGTGGAAATTGAATCATGCATACATGACATGATATGATGATGATCACCTATGGCATGATGATGATGTATGACATGATATGATGATGATGACCTATGGCATGATGATGATGCATGACATGATATGATGATGATCACCCATGGCATGATGATGATATATGATATGATATAATGATGATCACCTATGGCATGATGATGATGTATAATATGATATGATGATGATAACCTATGACATGACGACATGTATGTGTTATGATTATAATGAAGATGTATGATGGTATATACATAGCTTCGAGGTAAGTCTGCTTGGATGCATGATTAACATGTATGATGTGCTTGTATTGCATGTTGCAATGAGTGGTTATTGGATTCCTTTACTTGTTGAGTGGTTGTACTCACTCCTTCGAGGACCAACATTTCAGATTAGTAGCATGCCACTCCCTGTTGTCACGCAGGGCGTATTTTACGGCCTACCTTCGGATGTAGAGGTCGAGTGCAAGGAGTTTGATTGTCCTTCTGTTCCTGGTCTTACGTATATTCGAGTGCGCTGTTTAGTTATGTACGATGTGGGCTTGGCTAGGGGCCCTGTTGTCCAGGAGTTTATATCCGTCCATGTTCGATGCAATGGAGCGATGCGTGGGATGCTGCCGCCGCCCCCGCTTGATGCATCGGGATGGGTGTGAGGGCCCGTGCGTGTCAAGTAGGAGCTGAAACTTTTTGGGATGGTTAGCTGACACTAGTGATGGGGGATCTTACACGTGAGTTGTAGTGGGTTGACTGTTTCTTTTTGGGGTTTAAGGCCGAGTATGGCTGAGCTCTGGCCTTTCTTTTGATGTACCGATCCAAGGAAACCCATCTTGAAAATGTGTAAATAAAGTGTCATGGCTGTCTTTTATTATGATGTTTAATGGTGTGCAATTGTATCATGATTGTTGGAGGGAGAGATGGCGATGTTATATTTTGCTTCCGTTAATGAGTCGCGTTGGGACCGTTTTCAAAAAAAAAAAAAAAAGTGTCCATGATTTTACGACGCTTCTTATAAGAGATTTTAATTAGGCGTAACGTCAGGTGCCTGTGGCGACTCTAGGTGGTTCAGGGTATCACAATTTGGTCAATAAAAATGAATTTTATCCTTTTAAAGAAGAAATTGGCCAATTAAGATACAATTAAGCTAATCAAACCTTATGAAGGTGATCTAGGGGTCTTTTATTGACTAATTAAATAATTATTGTGAAAAAAACCAGTCAAAACCATGGGTGCTTTGAAATGGGCCTAAAAGGTTTAAATGGTAAAATTTACAATTCCATGGACTAAATTGCAAATTAACTAAAATTGAACTCAATTAGTGTCACGATTGCTCTATCTAATGAACTACCCATGCATAAGATTGCTTATCACATTCAAATTGACCTTAAATTGAAACGCCCGGGCTTATATCAAAAATGAATCTAGGCTTTATATTAAAATTAGATTCATATTTATGAAATTAAACAAAAACCATGAATGGGTCAATTTGAATTTTGATAATTGAAGCTTAATTGCTTGATTTTCTTATGCTCAGGAGGATAAAATTCTTCAAATTGATAAGTTCTGATGTGAATTTCTTAAAATATTTTGAATTTGGACTTATCTTAAGGAAATAAGTGAGAAAAAAATCGTTCATTTGTAAGTTGTGAATGATTTATTTTGGTCCCCTAACTAGGACTCAAAATGGCATTTCGCATTTTGGCACAATAAATCGCAAAATTAAATGCACAAAAGGATTTAAAATAGTCCATAAACCAAATGTCAAAGAAGGAATTACACATAATTATGACTAGAATAAAAGTAATTTTATTTTTAGTTGATTTAGAACCTAAAACTGAAAAATTCAGAATTCAATGTTCTTGATCGAATTTTATGAAATTTTCGACACAAAAATCAAATTGACATTAAAATAAATATTTTTGTGGATTTTTTATTTTTAAATTTTTTTAGTCAAAGGTTTAATAAAAAATCAACCATTTAGTTGACATTTCCTAAAATGTTGATTATTTTTAGTCAATTTCTTGAATTTTTGAGAAATTGATTCAATAAAAGTGAAATTAAGGCCAAATGGAAATTTTTGCATAAAAAGTCAATTTTTGACTCGGAGTTGACTTTTTGTCAATAGGTTGACCAAAAAGTCAATCCGAAAGTCAACTGTTTGACTTTTTGAGTTTTTCTTGAAAATGAACTAGAAGTTGATTAAAAAAAATAATGCAAAAGAAAGAAATGAAAAAACGACACTTTTTTTTTTTTGCTGAGAAATGAGGCTCTGTTGCGATTAGAAACCAAACAAATCGATTTTTACTTTTTCATAATGCGTTGACTAAAAATTATGTTTCAACACTTCCTTAGTATGAAACCACAAATTGAGTTCATGAGGGAGGAGCTAATGTTTTGAGGCAGCGTGTGGAAGAAAGAACACATGTAGATCTTGTTGGTGTTTGTTTCAATAAACAAGCATATGTGTATGTTGCGACCTGATCTTGCCGCCCTCGAATTTCTCATCATCACAAGGAGAGAAAATGGGGGAAATGTTAGGTTTATGGGTACATGATCATGAGGATTCTCTCATGGCTCGCGTTCCAAAAGACGTCATCACTTCCCCTTTTGGATCAAGCCTCTTGTGAGTTCCCTCCACAAGATCGCAAGCTCTCCCAAGCTCGTACCTTGCGTGATAGCGGAGTGTCATGATCCATACCCACACGGGTGACACACCTTAGAAGAAGGTGTCAAGTGTGGATATTGGATTTAAGGATAACTTTACCATGGTAATCCTCTTGACAGTACACCTTGCCCGTAAGGATGACATCACTTCATCCTTTGGGGTACTCCCATATCGAGTATGCTAAATTATGGTGAGTTTCATCGAAACTCATACCTTGCGTGACGGGTTTATTTATACAATCTAATTGTTTATGACAACCTAAAATAAGACAGGAGTCGCTACTAGCCTCATTTTGGGGGTCGGCTAGAAAACCCAATTGAGGGTTAGGAGTGTTCCCTCGATTCCTACATAATCAAATATCTATGTTCGGGGACTTGGGTTACGCTAATATTTCTATTAGCGCCCTTTCGGTATCTAAATAGTATGTTAAATAGTATGTTGTGTTTTCCTCATATGTCAATGCGTTTCTTTTTACATTTTCGGGATCATCAGTCCTAACCTAAGTAATCATGTGTGGTTGGTCATTTTCATTTTATTCTATTTCTAGAAAAATAAAAAAAGAAAGCAATCATTGGAATTAAAATTACAAGACATGAAGTAAACAATCAAGAAAAACAATAAATCTACCATGCAATTCTAGAAAATATGAAAGAGAAACACAATTGAAAAAAAGATGAGAGAAATATAGAAAACCGGCAACTCGTCGGGTTTTATACAATAAATAGAACTCGAGACATTTGTAGGGAAAATGAATAGTACATGATAATTGTCGGAATGGACATCGACCTCCAACGTCTTTGCACTTTATCCATCTTCAGGGTCCTAATCTAAACCTAATCTAAGAAACTTATAAATAGGTGCGTACAATGGACATGAATAGGCATAGACATCAAAACAATAAAAAATAAGACATCGTGTCGAGATCAATTATTTAAAGGAAGTGCAACACGAAAGTCAAATTTTGGGGTCGTGGGGTCAGCCTTTGTCTTTCATGCAAGGGTCCCACTAAGACACCTACCCAATCCATGTTTTCTGTGATTTATAGCATTTGTTGATCAATTGTATTCTCGCATGATCAATAATGCTTAGAAGTCTCCTAATCAAGCGATCTCTGTGATCCTAGGATTTTCCTTCGATATCATGCATTAACCTTACCATTCATCTAAAAGTCACATGTATTGCAAAAATTTAAACACGTATGCAGGTTTTTTGAACCTTATTTCTCAACCAATCAAGCAAGTGCGCCAATCACAAACACAGGTAATTTTTTTTATGTATGATGGGATTATATGTATGAAGGGTACATGCAATATTTCAAAAACATATCTCGAAATCATTCATGAAATGTTTTGGGACAAAGTGACATCTCAGCTATGAAAGACATTCAATTGCGAAGGCTAGCCTGGGGCTCACATAAATGCATTCACAAGCATCGCAAGCATTTTGAATACAATTCAAATCGTGACTTTCACGAGGTCAAAATAGGATTTTAAAAATGTTTGAAAATATTTAGGATTAAGGAATATCTAGACTATGGAATGCGTTCAATTGCCAAGGCTAGCCTAGAGCTCACATAAATGCACTCACAATCATTGTAGGCATTTTGAATATGGTCCAAACCACAATTTTTCCTTAAGCCAAATCGAGTTTTGGAAAAAAAAACTTGTTTAGAAATCGTTATTTTTAGGGAAACATCATATGTAGCAAAGCATTTTTTGAAAGATGCAATTTGAAAATGCCAATTATTTAACAACAAAGATCACATCATCTAGAATAATTTTCAAGGAGCCATGGCCTAATTTCATGCACAAACTAACGTAAAAGACAAAGTCGGTTGCTTCATTTGTCTCTCGATTAGAGAGAGAATTAGTGGAATTCTCCTCTTCGATTTCTATTCCTTAGACCTAAGAGAAATCAAAGGGAAGAAAGAGAATGAGTGGTGTTCTTGCGCCAGAGAGAATTAGTTGGTGGAGATCATCTTGTGGGAGAAAGCATGAGCAAAAGGTTATTTTCGAGAGAGAATTCCCCATACCCTTTTGCTTCGCTTCTCTTTTTGTGCTGAATGTGGAGAAGTCGGAGGGGAGAGAATTTAAGAGAGAGAGAGAGAGAGAGAGAGAGAGAGAGAGAGAGAGAGAGAGAGAGAGAGAGAGATTTAGTGAGAGAAAGTAGATTTGAAAAATGAGACCCCCCTTAATTTTGGAGGGAAAGTTAGTTATATAGTTTAAGGCAAGATCAAATCTTAGCTCCTGGAGGCTAGGGTTGGATCTTCCTAGCTAATTGCTTTGTTACATTTGTTGAGAGCCCCCTAATCGAGCACATGTATATTTCAATGGCCACGATACATTCTTAATGAACGGATGATGATCAATCGTGTATTAATTGGGGTATTTGTTTTGCAATTTTCATGACATGGGGAGACGATTTGTAAATTTCGTAAAATCCATAACAAAATTGGAAATTTGAAAATTAAGGGTGCAAATGCATTGGCCATGAAGTGGGTCAGTAGATGGTGGTTTCCGGCCAAAAGATGGCTGGAAAAATTCGCTGGTCAACATTGGTCAACGCCAGGTTGACCGGGTCGACTTTTTGTCTAGATTTTGTTCTATTTTTTCTTGTTTTACCCGATTTAAACGAAATCAAATATTTCTATATGAATCGTTCAAATGAGATGCAATTGAGCTATCTCAAGTAAACTATTTGTGAACAAAATATTCAAATTCATTGAATTCCTATTGAAGCGAGGCCATAAGCAGCTAGACTCACATCTTCTATTGAATCTCAATTGGCCAAATTGAAATTCAATTACTTCAATTGCACTCTAGTCTAAAATGAGCCAATTCGAATTATGTAAATTGAAGCACCTTAGCTAGGCTTTTTAATCTTTGAACACGCCAAATTGACCAAATTAGAAAGCTTACGAGCAAATCTCCCAAAATTAACCGAGAATTTGGACTCATCTCTTTTAATGATGTATCAACTAAAAATCAGGTTTTAACAGTTGCCCCTTTTTAAGTAGGAGTTCGAAGAAGTTCCACCCAAAGATAAAATTGATACCTGCAATTTTTAGTTGACTCCACTTTGGAAATAGAAGAAGACAAAAGAAATGATATTTAGTTAGGGACGTACCTAAACTTACCTTTGCCCATCGGGGCATCTAAATTCTTGTTGGGGTTTATTCACTTTGTCTCTCTCTCTTATGGAATGGAATGGAGAAAATGAAATCATTAAATGAAAAAGGAATGTTTAAGGATAACCACTAACCTAAATACAAGGTTTAAGGATTATCTAGAACCTAAAGAGACAAGGTTTAACTTTACCCAAAAAAAGAAAGAAAAAAGAGACAAGGTTTAAGGATAACCTAGAACCCTAAGAGACAAGGTTCAAGGATAACCTAAACGCTAAAGACAAGGTTTAAGGATAACCTGGAACCTAAGAGACAAGGTTTAGGGATAACCTAGAACCTAAGAGATAAGGTTTAAGGATAACCTATAACCTAAGAGACATTGTTTAAGGATAACCTAGAACCTAAGAGATGTTGTTTAAGGATAACATAGAAGCTAAAGACAAGGTTTAAGGATAACCTAGAACCTAAGAGACAAGGTTTAAGGATAACTTGAACCTTAAGAGACAAGGTTCAAGGATAACCTATAACCTAAAAACAAGGTTTAAGGATAACTTGCAACCTAAGAGACAAGGTTTATGGATAACTCGTAACCTAAAGATAAGGTTTAAGGATAACCTAGAACTTAAGAAAC
Source organism: Eucalyptus camaldulensis (assembly GCA_019915185.1). Classification (NCBI taxonomy): domain Eukaryota; kingdom Viridiplantae; phylum Streptophyta; class Magnoliopsida; order Myrtales; family Myrtaceae; genus Eucalyptus; species Eucalyptus camaldulensis. The sequence continues at coordinate 23,160,283 of JAHSVA010000005.1, forward strand.
AAGAATAAGGATAACCTAAAACCTAAGAGACAAGATTTAAGTATAACCTAGAACCTTAAAGACAAGGGGTATGGTTTAGGGTAACCAAAAATCAAAAGCAAGGGTTATGATTTAGGATGACAAAAAACCGAAAACAATGGTATAGCTTATGTCACACCTCGATCCTTTGAGCGCATGCCCACCCCTCTGCGGTCGATTAATAGCTACATCCTAAGACACATCGCTGGCCCATTTGTTTTAATGCACATGCAAAAGCAGATATATAATCCCCAAATAACAATCAGATGGGATAGAATAATAGGGTCATATTTTGAAAACCGACACCACGACACACTTATATATAACAAATTGACAAACTGAGTCATATATATGCAATACTAACCACTATATTAACAAGTTTACAAAACAAGGGGGGTTCTAGAAAACTATCGATCCTCGTTGTCCTCTCCATCATCCTCGATTTCACCTTCTTCCACACTCCAACTGGAGCCTTCAGCAAATTGCACCAGAGACTCTAGTACTTCAAGAGCCAGGTCTACCACATCTACAACCTAACCTTGAGGAGGATCAGCTATGCCCTTCCCAAAAGCGACCTCTAAAACAAACCGAGGTATCTCAGATTCCGGTATAAGACCCTCTCTTTGGCCATCCTAAGCCTGGCGATACCATGATCGGTATCGGTGGGGCACCTTGTGGTCGAGACCTGATCGACCCAGACTATGGACCTTACCAGCTCGTAGGTTTAGCCCCTAGGGCTCCCATGCATCAGAATATAAGATATATAAGATGTTTGTTTTGTTACCTTCTTAGGTCGATAAAAAAACTTGTGAGCTGCCATCTATGGACTTGAAATGTTATCCCACAACGGGATGAGACGACATCTCAGCAAGTTCTACCCCTTAAGACTTGACTAGGAAGAAAATACGCCTTAAGAGCTGCCTAAGCATGATCACAAATCAGAGGACTTACCTTGGCCTCAGTTCCTTCTTGCTAGTTAGTTTAATATGCACTTCATTGAATCAATTAACAAATCAATTCATCACAACATATCTAATCAATACTATTTGTAAAATCCGACCACCTTGCGGTCAACTTACTCTAAGTTGAAAATAGATAGTAGCTTGCCTTAAAGGCTAAAAAGAAAATAGTATATTGCCCTCTCTCTCTAAGATGACCTATCGAGCTATCGAGCTGATATAGTATACTAACAATGCTCACTAAAGCTGTGCGAACCTTACTTTGCTCATCGAAGTTGTGCGAACCTTAATTTGCTCACTGAAGCTGTGCGAAACTTAGGGTATATTGACACTCTAATCTAAGGTATCAAGCCCATAGGCTGATACAGTATACCATTATAATCAATTAATGATTTCTTAACTTTTATCAAACTCGATAAAAATACTTGTGTGTTGGTACACGATCGGCTCTAGCAAAATATAATATTTTGTCACTTTTGAACATTCCACCATTTTTAGCAATCCTAAAATAGATTTTTGGTGCTGTAGACCGACGCCCGATAATTCTCTAATTAATTACTAAAAATAAATAAATTTAGGAATAATTTCCTAAAATACAAATCATAAAAAATCTACACAAACTAGAACTCAATTAAATAAACAGATCACACCACTACAATTAGCATAAAATTCCAATCACATACTATCCTGGTCTAATTTTCGGAAAATAAATAAATAATTACGAAAAATAATAAATAAATACCAATAAAGAGAACTTAGGCCTGTAAAGCCTAATTAAAAGACAAGACGGCCTGTAAAGCCTAATTAAAAGACAAGACGGGCCTAGAAAATTTCCGAACCACTCTAATTAAATACTAGAGCTTGTCTAGGCTCTAATTACACTACTCTAACCAACTAACATGCAATAACAATTAATTAAATTGCTAATCTAATCTAACTATCCACATAATCCATACTTAGTTTAAACTAATCAATCCTTAAACGTCATTGACCTATTAAGCAAGGATTAGTGAGTTAAACTCACTTGTTAAATGAATCGCTTAGTTCAAATTGATAGGGACGCTACGAGGGACAAGAAACTCCAAAGGGGGCTTGCCAACTGAGGTTGGGAACACCTCCAAAATGGGCTAAACAACCGCCTGAAGACACACCAACTTTGGTCTCTAATTTGAGCTGAGAAAAGGCTAAACAGGAGCTGGTTGAGGCGACAACGGGCTGAGATGGGCTAAGAGGACCGAACTAGGTCCAAGCGGTGGTGGTGAGAGCTCCGGTGGTGGCTTATGGCAACCCAAGCGTCCTCGGTAGCTTGTTGGAAGCGAGGATAAGCAAAGACGACGCGACTAGACAGTGCAAAGGCGTGACGAGCAGCAACGTGCGAGCGAGCGGGATTCGTGGGTGCGATGGGGAGGTGGTGGCGTGCGGCTGCTCCGGTGAAGCTGCGGGCAAGCTAGTTGGTTCTTTTTGGGTTTTGCTGAGCTGAGATGTAAAGAAGAAGAAGGAGGGGGTAGAAGGTAGTTGACGGGAGAGAGAGGGAAAGGAGAAGGAGGCAAGCTTGCTTTGGAGGGCCCTTTGTGCTCCCTTGACCCCATAGTTGGTGTCCACTTCTTTATCCAGCCACAAAACCCTTCTTGAAGCCTTTTGAAATGGTCCACAAGTCATGAGCAAGGGGGGGCTACGAATTTGCATTGATTTTGGTACAATTGGACTTCAATCTCCTCTTGAATCTACTCAATGCGGCCTCTATAAATTTCATTACCGAGTTCTTGATCAAATTGGTATTTTTCTTCACCAATTGATCCCGCTTGCATCCAAATTCCACAATAAAAAATGGTCCTATGAATTTTCTGGACATAAATGACCCTACCTCGACTTTTTCCCAAAAAAGTCCTAGTTTGTAGAAAAATCTTCTGAGACTGAGTTGACTTTCCTAAAGTGATATGACAGAAATTTCAATTTCTGAAATTGGATTCAAATTCGCTATTAATTTCATTCTGGCGCGTATTTAGCGTGACCTAGGCTACTGAGTAGCATTCATAAATTTTTAGTGCAAATGAACCATTGTCGATTTTCTTCAAGCCATAATGAATCTATCTGGCACATTGGCGACTCTCGGTTGTCGTGAAAACTCGAGGATTCAAATACGTACATAGGGTACCAAAATGATTGAAAAATCAGTCTATTACCGGTCGAAGAGAATTTTGTAATTTAGTGGAATCACCCACATTTAGCCAAACATCTCAGTTGAACCGATCTATCTTTGATCTCTAAGCGATTTTTAATTGTGCCGTTATGATCTCTACAAATAAGCACGGTCGAGCAGTCGAGTCCTGATCGAATCTTCAAGTCTATTGCATTAAAATCTTTTAATAACTTCCTCAGATAGTCTAGTCATCTCAGGAGTGATCAGCTCTAAGAACAACACTGTAGGCATGTCAATGAGAAGCCCGATTAATTTAATTGAAAGCAAAAGTAAAAATTCAGGATGTCACAGCTTAGGATGACCAAAAGCCAAAAGCAAGGATTATGGTTTAAGGTGACCAAAAATCGGTTCACTAAGGAACACATGTTTTGAAAAAGGTTTTGAAGATTGTTGAGAGCCAATCTTTCGAAACGATGTCGATTGTCAAATCCCTTTAGAGATGATTTTAACAAAATGTGATTTGATTAACCATCTAAGGGTTAAGTCAAATATGCCAAGTGGAAATATCCTAATCAAAAGAAGTCTTTCACACTTACTCTCAAAAAGGGCTTTTATTCCTAACCATTGATGTAGAAAATTGTTTAAATCTCACTAGAAAGGTCTCACTCAACACTATGTCTAAGGCTTTTAGAAATGTTCACAGTGAATACAATCCAATAATCAAAAGGTCTTTTGAAAAGACCATAATGATGGCTTGGTCATGGGCTTACACAAAGGATATGCACTTTGAGGCTAAGAAATGAATATTCAATCAATATCTTCATCGGTTTTACAAGTCAAGAACATCGAAGATAAGATGAGATATGATCGCTTCCACTCCTTCTAGCAGTAGCTCCTGTGTGATTCTCTCATTTTAACTCGAACCATCCCAATTGAAAGACTTTTAGATAAGGGTTATAATGTTTGTTTGTGTGAGGCTTAAAAGGGCATTAAAATTTTTCAAATATCAAAGAGTTAAAAGTGATTGATTATCTTGGCATCATTACCATCACATGACTTTTAAAAAATTTGACTCTTGAAATTTAACCTATCTCGAGAGTCTTTTTGACCATTTGTCTTGAGACATGAGAGCTTTGCTCTCTATTCTAATGACATTGCTCGATGTACACATTTTCTTTTGCGAGGCATTTCTTTTGTTTTTCAATTGATGGTTTTTTTTTTTTTTTTGCATAACCATTGATTTTGCTCTTCTTTGTATTTTTTCTTTCCTTTGGATTTTTCCATGGGGCATTGGCCTTGATTTTATCAGGCATATTGTTTTTTCATATCCCATAGTTTTCACTCTCTTTTGAGCATCTAGGAATCTCGAGTAGTATTTATAAACATAACCAACATTTTTAATTTTGTTGGTAAATCATGTGCCTTGCCCTAGTGTGGGGAGATAATCATCACCTGAGGTTACGAAAGAATTGCATAAGACTCAAATTGGCTAATTAAAGAGTAATTGTGTTTGGGGTAGTGAACGCAATACTCTTCGTCACTTTGAGATGCTTTGAGCTTCGATAAGAAATCACTTGAAGATAGCACAAGAAGATTGATGCAAGTGAAAGAAATAAAATCTTTTTTGATCTTTTGCTCCATAATTTTCAACCAAGATCCCTATTTTTCCTCAATGTGGGGTTGTTCTTGATAGGGTTATTTTGGAAATACTCCATATTTGGCTAAAAATGGCTTGCAAGGGATTATCGATAGTGTTTGGGATTGAGAACGAAAATGCCTTTATTATCTCAAACCATGTATTCACTATGAATGAACCCTATGTCCTAAAACATGGTTCTTTTCACTCAATTCTCTCAAAATGTGTATAAGGATGAGTTTGGCAGAGAGGTTGCCTCTCATCATTTTAGGCACTTCCACTAGGCATATTTTTCAATCCTTTTCAGGCTTTCCAAAGCACAGTTTGGTTAAACTCAACTCCCTATGGAATGAAAGTGTAATGAAATTTTATTTGAAGACACATGTTCCCTTGACCCTACTTGGGAGACTTTTGGAAATAACGTTGAATAAAATTTGTAGATAGAACAGGCTTTGCTTAGCACATGGGTTCACTTCTAGAGTTTTAACCTACTCTAGAGTTCTTACTGACTCTTTTGGCATTCTAAGGGACAATGTCACTTCTAAATTATATAGAAGATGAACACTTTTTGAAAATTATGCATTTCTAAAATTAACCTCCTATTGACAAGTAGAATCTTCTTCAGAGATCCTGTAAAATGAACAAACATATAGATGCAATATATATGCATGACATGCATGATGTAAACATCCTAAAGTGGCTCGGATTCAATCTAAAAGTAGCTCAAAGGCCTTCCACTTTTATTAATGGATAATACTTCTTGACAACATTGACATTCCATTTCTATAAGCATTAGTGCCCCAACAGGTAGCACTTTTCTTACAATTTATGGACCTTCATAATTCGGAGTAAACTTCCCACGAGGATCTGGAATGATAGGTAAGATCTTTCTCAAGACAAGATCATTGATCTTGAAATGTTGTAGACTAACTTTGTGATTGAACGACCTAGCTACCCTCTTTTGATAGCTTTGTCCATGACATAAAGCTTTTACGCTCTCTTTATCAATCATATTGAATTGTTCAAATCTTTGTTGAACCCATTCAGCTTCAGAGAGCTTGATTTGAGAAAGTACTCTTAGTGAAGGGATTTCCATTTCTACGGGTAACATAGCCTCCATCTTGTAAACCAATGAGAATTGTGTTGCCTCAGTTGAAGTGTGAATTGAAGTTCGGTAAGGAAGCAAAGCACATGGTAATCGATCTTGCCAATCGTGATAATTTTCTGCCATTTTGGCTAAAATCTTTTTGATGTTCTTATTTGCCGCTTCCACATCTCCATTCATTTATGCACAGTGAGGAGAATAATTTAAATGGCAAATGTGGAATTCTCCAAGTAATTCATCCACCACCTTGTTGTTCAAGTTTGATCCATTGTCTGTTCTGATCGCTTTAGGAACTCCATATCGAGTGATGATATCACGACTAATGAACTTTGCCATGCTCTTTGCAGTAACATGGGCATAAGAACTGGCTTCAATCCATTTGGTGAAGTAATCAATGGCTACTAAGATAAAATGTCACGCCTTGACCTTTAGGCACGCACACATCCCTTACTTTTGGTCGATTTTAAAATGCGATATCCCAGGATTATGTATCGCCGACTCTTTCATTTTTAATAGCACATGCGGAAGCAGTTATAAATCCCTAGACAATAAAATAATGGGATAGATTAGGACTAGAAAATTTAACCTGAAAGTCAACACCCTTATGTACATCTGTAGTGACTCAGTCATACATGTACATACACAAACCATATTAAAAAGGTTGATTTCTACTCAAATAGATTCTACAGCAACAAACATCAGGATCTTACTCTGGATCATCCTCGGGGTTCTCCTTCAGATACTCCTATTTGAGTTCTTTCTCCTCAGGTTTTCCTCGTCAGGTCCCTTCTCCTTAAGCTCCTCATCCGGGTCCTGAAATGGTTATTCAATAACCACTGAGACAACGTATCAGTAAACTAATACACCTTAGGGCTGCTTACGCACAACATGAGTCAGAGGACTTACCTTAGCCTCAGATTCCACCTGCATATTAGTACAAATCGAATAGGCACACCAGCAATCACATCACAGATCGAAGCATCGATCTAATCGACATAGTCGATTACACGTCAACAAGACCACTCATGGTCATTTCCATTATTCCAACCAATTTACAACATCAATTCAAGGCAATGATCAATCGACCTAGTCGATTACGTGCCAATCAACCATTCATTGATCATTCCATTCAATCAATCAATTTACAACATCAGATTAAAGCAATGAATCACATCTAATCACACTCAGATCGAATCATCGATCAATCGACCTAGTCGACTACATGCCATCACGACCCATGCTTGGTCGACACATTCAATACTATCTATAAGTCCGACCATAGTCCAGGACTGCTCACTCTAAGCTAATATATAGATAGTATAGCTCGCACTAAGCTGATAGGGTTAAGGTATACTGCTCTCGCTAAGCAGACATATTGCCCGTAGGCTAATATAGTATACTGGTATACTGATCTCGCTAAGCTGACATATCGCCCGTAGGCTGATATAGTATACCCCCCAATGCTCACACTAAGCTGATAAAGTGTACTGCTCGCGCTAAACTGACATATCGCCCGTAGGCTGATATAGTACACTAGTATACTGCTCTCGCTAAACTAACATATTGACAGCAGGTTGATATAGTATACTATCCGATCATTCAATCCATTCCATCTTTTATCATTCTCGATAAAATAGCCGTGTATGGGGACACAGTCGGCCTTAGCCAAAATATAATATTTTCCTTTCCATAACTCCCACATTTTCTGTAGTCCACTCAAATATTTTTGGCATTATTAATCAATACCCGGTTATTCTTCAATTAATAACCAAAGATTATTCAATTTAGGAATAAATCCTAAAATCACTAATAAATTAATTTCTCACAAATTAAAGCTCGAATAAATAAACAAACTACACCATGACAATCAGTCATGAAATTCCGGTTACTAGGCATCCCGGTTGAATTTCAGAAAAATAATTAATTAAATAAATAAATTTCGAAAATTAAATAAATAAATACAATAATTTCAATTTAGCACAATATAAAGCTCAATTAACTAAATGGTCTACACCACGATCATCAGCATAAAATCCCGGTCACTAGCCATCCTAATTGAATTTTCGAGAAATTAATAATTAAATAATTAATTTTGAAAATTAATATTTAATTCCTGAAAATTCCACCTAGGCTTGATTTGCTTAATTAACACCTGATAAGGGATGGGAAAAATCCCAAGAAGATCCAATAAATACTATATGCAATTCTCTATCTAATTACACTAATCACACAACTAACATGCAATGTAATTAACTAATAATCACTAATCAATTCTAATCTAACCACATAATTACACTTAATTAACACTAATCAACCTTTAAGTATAATTAGCACACTAAGAAGGGATTAGTGAGTAAAACTCACTTGGTAAAGCGAAGATTGAAAACCGCGATGGCGACGCGACGGTGGCCGAACTTGGGTCGACTTGCTTCACGGGCCCAAGATGGGCTGAACTTGTTGGGTCTCATTGAAATACAAATGATGCTGGGCTTAGAACTTGGGCTGAGATAGCTTGAAACAAAACTGAATTGGGCTTCAAGTTGTGGGCTTGAAGATAGGCTGAAAACTGGGCTTGGGCTGCTGTGAACTGGGCCGAATTCTAATTGGCTAAACTGCTGGAAGAGACGAATTTGCTAGCTCATTTGTCGATCGTGGAAGACGCTTGGCAGAAGACACGAATGGAGAAACTGCTTCGCCTGGGCCACGAGAGACACGCGGTAGCTTCGGTCTTCAAGGTTCGTGGATGCTTGGACGGTAAAGCTGGCGTGCGGTCGTCGAGATGCTGGGGATGCACGACAGAAGAAATGGAGAAGCACGAGGGAAGCCGAAGCTTGTTCGGTGGACGTGGCAGCGGCAAGAATTGCTCAGTCAACAAAGGAATTCGGTGACTTGCTAGTTGACCGAGGGAGCGTAGACGTTGGACGGGTGGCAAGGAGATTTCGGTGGAGATGGGGGGCGTCCGCTGGCGTTGATGCTGAGTCGTGGATGAAGAAGCCGCTTGGGGTTTTGGTGAGTGGAGGTTTCACGGTCAACACCAGCTTTTCTGGTTGACCGAACTGAATGAATTAGTTCGGTGGGTGGAGCTATAGGGAATCACGGCCTTAAGTGGAAAAGCGGACGAAGGTGCGGCAGCTTGGGGAGAAAACTCGATGGACTTGTTTTGCGGCTTCGTTGGAGAAAGATGGAGTCTTCGCTGGGGGGAGAAGCTAAGGACGAAGGGAGAGAGAGATCTTCGGGCGTGTGGTTGGTTTTACTCGGTGGTAAAAGAAGAAGAGAGGATAAAGATGAGGAGGGATGGAGGGCCCCTCTTGCTTGATATTTTCCAAACTTGGTCTCCAAGGTTCATCCTAGGCCAAGTATAAACCCATGGCCTCCAATGATCCACCAAGACATTCTCCATGACCTCCTAATCGGTCCAAAATAGCTAGTAGGAGGGGGAGTCACGAATTTTGGCACAAAATCCTTCCTCAATTCATCCTCAATTGGCTCTCATAAAATCAATCGACGCCTTAATGTCTCAATTACTATTTTTCCTCATCCAATAAACCATCGTGTATCTCAATTGTAATCAGAATTGATCCTCGGCTTCAATTGAACGAAAATAACCATATTTATTTAGTTGAAATTAGAACCCGAAAATCTGGATGTCACATAAAACGATGCTCATTCGATACTTTAGGATTAATTGTTCCGATGATGTCGATGTCCCCACATTGAAAAAGGTTAGGATTCGGACATTTGATGTATCATTAAGAGGAGCATTGATTTTGTCTCCATAGACTTGGCATCAGTGACACCACCTCACATGTTGAATACAATCGATGGTCAACCAATAGTAACTGAGCCTCATGTTTTTTCTAGCTAGGGGATGACCATTCATATGAGGGCCACACTCTCCTTCATGTGTTTCTTTCATCAGGAGTTTAGCTTCTTGTGCATCCATGCACTTCAGTAAAACTAAATTGAAAGATCTTTTATAAAGGGCTCCTCCACTAAGGAAGAATTTGGATGCCAACTTCATCAAGTATTTTCAATCATTGGCTTGACTCCCTTGGGGAAATTTGCCTTCTCAAGGGTAATTCATGATGTCATAATACTAGGGTTGACCATCAGGTTCCTCTTTTATCATCAAACAATAAGCAGGCTTTCTCAAGACGTCAATTTGCAAAGGTTCAACGCTCAAACCATTAGTTACATGTAACATTGAAGAAAAAAGTTGCCAAGGCATCAATAAATTGATTTTGTGATCTCGGTAGATAATCAAAAGAGATTTCATCAAATTCATTGATCAAGTCTTTGAGATATTCGTGGCAAGGAATCAACTCTACATCTCACATTTGCCATTCACCTTCCGTTTGGAGAGTGATGAGTGCAGAATCACCATAAACTTGAAGCTTTTTGACTTTCATATTGATGGCTAATTGCAAAGCAAGGATGCAAGCTTCATATTCAGAAATATTGTTGGTATAAGGGAATACCAACTTTGCAGTTACTGGATAAAGTTGACCTTCAAAGGATATGAAAATTGCCCTAGTGCCAGAACCAGAAAGGTTAATTGCACCATCAAAATACATGGCCCACTTGTCAGGTGAGACCAAATAAATCCGTTCATCAATTTCATCCTAGTCAGCAAACTTCTTGGGATTTTCAGCTAACATATTGGCTATGGCTTGCCCTTTGATGGAATTTTGTACCATGCTTTGAATATCAAGCTCAAAGAGTAATATTTGCCATTTATCGAGCCTTCCAAACAATGCGGGCTTCTCCAAAAGATATTTGATCGGGTCATTCTTAGTCACTAAAAGGATGCAGTGGTGCAGAGTGTATTGCCTCAGTTGATGTAAAACCCAAATCAAGGTTACACAGGTCTTTTCTACTTCAGGATATCAGATCTCGAAGGTAGTAAACTTCCTACTGAGGTAGTCTATGGCACACTCTATTCCATTCCTTGGTCCATTTTATGCTAACATGGCTCCTAAAGACTCTTCGTGAATGGTGAGATACAAGATCAGAGGCATGCCTTGGATAAGTGGTACTAGTATAGGAGATTGTGAAAAATATTGTTTAAGATTTTCAAATGATTTTTGACATTCTTCATCCTAGTTGACCTTGGCGTTCTTCTTTAATAGCTTAAAGAACGGCTTAGCAGTTTTTGACAATTAAGAAATAAATCTCGCAACATAATTTAGTCTTCCTAATAAGCTTCGAACTTCCTTAACAGTGGAAGGAGGTTTCAAGTCACATATGGCCTTCACCTTAGAGGGATCTATCTCGATACCCTTGTTACTAACGATAAATCCAAGAATCTTCCTATAATTTGCCCCAAATATGCATTTTGCGGGGTCAAGCCTTAGCTTGAATTTCCTCAATCAATCAAATAGTTTTCTTAAGACTTCAACTTGATCTTCACCTTGTCTTGACTTTGCAATCATGTCATCAACATAGACTTCAATCTCCTTATGCATCATGTTATGGAATAGTGTTACCATGGCTCTTTGATATGTTGCCCCTGCGTTCTTTAAGCCAAAGGGCATAACTTTGTAGCAAAATGTTCCTCATGGGGTGATGAAGGAAGTTTTAGTCTTGTCTTCCGCTTTCATTCGGATTTGGTTATAACTGGAGAATCCATCCATGAATGAGAACAATTTGAATCCAGCAATACTGTCAAATAAGACATCAATTTGTGGGAAAATCATACTTAGGGCTTGCCTTATTCGGGTCACGATAATCAACACAGACTCGGACTCGTCCATCCTTCTTCATAAGTGGGACTATATTAGCGATCCAATCAGCATAATAGGTGACTTTAATGAAACCAACATTTAAGAGCTTGATGATTTATTCCTCAATTTTTTTTTTACAACTCAGGTTTTCGTCCTTTTGAGCTTTTTTTTTCTTCGGCAGAATACTAGGATCAAGTGGTAACGCATGTTCCACAATCTCGGGGTCTAAACGCGGCATATCGACATATGACTAAGCAAAAACATCTTGGTACTCTTTCAAAAGTCCAATTAATCTATTGACATTTGCTTGAGAGAGACCTGCCCCAATCTTGGTTTCTTTAAGGTTATCTGAATCTCTTAAATTCACGGTGATTGGTTGTTTGGTGGTAGGAGGTTTGGATTGCTCATGTTTAAGCCATTCCTTTTCAATAACTCAAGGATTATCATCATTCTCTAAGTTGGAATAATCGGGTTTGTCAAAATCTTTTGAATGTGAATCTGACAATGCAAATGACTATCATGATGTGAAATGTCATACCTGAGATGCAATCAAAAAATGGTTAGTATATATTCATATAAATGAATACAATGCATGTGAATGTCATGAAAAATTTGTTTTCAAATTTGAGTTTTTGAAAGAATTTATTTGGAACTAGCCCTTATATCATTGGATGCCTCATTCCACTAAAACATTTTGAAACTATAGATCATGCGAACACTCAGGCCTCAAAGCATCATCATAGGGCTGATTTGGGAAACCTCACACGTCTATTAACAAAATGTGAACTTTATTGATATGCAAAAACTGCATTACAACATATATCATCTCGGATCCATAGAGTTTATGATCCAGATTGTTACAAATGTAAATAAATGAAATGAATGGAATTCTCGTGTAAAAGAGAGAAATGAATGGAATATGACTAAAAATGAAATGCAAGACTAGAAACATCCCTTACACAGCGGAAATTGTAGGCTCTTCATCTTCACCAATAGTGCCAACCACACCATCTTCAAACAAATTAGCAAAGTGGTAGGCATTGGCCTGTTCTTCTTGCAAGAACCTTAATGGACCAAGAAAGAAATCCTTCAAAGGTGGAGGCAAGAGGCGTTGGTAGCTCTTACCTTTAATGTTTGGGCCTTTATGATTACCTTAACCCTTATGGTCGTGCTGATAACCTAGGCTTTCATGCTTGTTGATCTTGATCACCTTAATGTGATTTGGCATGCCTCGGGTGAGCTTACCCAAACCTTTTCCAATAGCAAAACCATTCTTGAGCAGTTCTATACTTGACATCAAGGATGCCTTTGAGAATTGAGGCTTCCTGATGATTGACCCAATAGGCACATGAGTGACAGACACTATATCAAATGAGTGGTAGCTCGACTCTCCCTTGACCTCAAGCTCAATGAAAGGTATGTCAATGTTATGGAAAGTCTCAACATCTCTTTCACATCGGATAGTCACGATCTTTCCATCAATGGGAAGTTTCAACATCTAAAGAAGACTGGAAGGAATGATCCTCATGGATCCAAGGCCGTCCCAGCAGTAGACTAAAGTTACTTGGAATATCCAGTACTTGAAATTTTTGAGTAATGGTAATAGGGCCAATTGTCAGTAGTAAGTCGATTTCCCCTATTGTTTCTTTTCTCATCCCGTTGAAGGCTCAGACGTGAATCTTTGGAGGGGAGACATTTTCCATTCCTATCCCCAATTGGCAAATGGTGGATAAAGGGAAAATGTTCAAGGCAGAACCATTATCAATCAAGACCCTTGAAATCCTACTCGCAAAATGTTGAGTGGACATATATAGTGCCTTAGTGTGTGCTTGGCCCTCAGGAGGGAGGTCTTTCTTAGAGAATATAATTTGATCTCTAAGAAGTATAGCACCCATGAACTCCTCCAACTGTACTTCTCAAATGGTCTCGAGCAGGTGGACTTCATTCAAAAATTTGAGGAGAGCATTTCTATGCTTTTTAGAGGTCTTTAAAAGCTCCAATAGGGAAATTTGCGCAGGCATTTTGCACAATCGGTTTATCACTTACATCACTTGTCTTGAGTGTTTTGAGGAGTTGTTCAACTTCCTCATCAGTTACGGCCTTCTTTTCCACACCTTCACGTGGTGGGTAGATTCGACCCGATCAGGTGACAGCGTTAATTTCATTTATATTATAGTTCTAAGGGACCGTCTTAGTGTCATAAGTAGTAGTTAACTTAGTATTGGAACATTCACCAACTTCTGGTGGCAATTCAATCACAACGGGTCCAAAACCCGCGCTTGAGAACTTCATGGCTCCAAAATTGTCAATCAATGAGCCTACTTCGATGACGCCCTTGTTAGTTGCATCAGCCCCATGGGGGTTTTTCTCCTTAGTCAAATCAATCACAATAGGCTTAATCATAGTCACGAAGTCATCCCCGAATTCATCTCCCCACCCACTAGGAACAATGTCTTTGGGGTTTTGAAAATAACTTGGAAGAAGAGTATACTTGACCATAAAGTCATACTTCCCACTCGGTTCCCAAGATGTCCACCACTTCACCTCTCTCGCAGGCTTTCCTTACGAACTCACTAACCGAACAAGAAGTTTTGTATTCATCCTCATCCCGGTCATCGAAGTAGACCTCTTTATCTTTTGGCAAAGTTAAAGTAAGGTATTCTTCATCTTCCCATCCACTCTGGACAATATCCTTCACGTTAACAAAGAAACTTGGTGGTGGTGTGAACTTCACCTTAAAATCATATTTACCACTTGGTTGGCCAAGGATACCAACAACTTCACCATTTTCACGAGCTTTTCGAACAAACTCACGGTCAATGCAAGAAGCTTTATATTCATCCTCACTTCTAGTGTTAGAGTCTTGGTACATAGGGGTTATGCTTTTTGAGGCTCGACGATCCTCTTTTTGAGTGTCATTGTGACTTGGATTCCCAACCTTCTCTATGACTTTTGAGATTATATCTTTGCTAGACAAATCAACTTCAACCATAGACATCCGTCTCAGAGCGGGCTCACCATCTTCATATTGGATAATTTGCAACTCTGCTAGCTTCGCTAAGCAAGCTATCTTCTCATCATGAGTGATGTCAACTTTCAGCTGGCGATCAACAAATGATGTGATTTATTCCAACTTTTGGACATCCATCAAGAGTATATGCTTGTTGTCATCTCCATAAATCATGTTGACATCTTTAGAATGTTTTGGAAGGGGATTTTGTTGGACATTTGGCATTGAATCCTTAAAAGTGAGTAGTTTTTTATCCAGTAAGTTTTGGATCTTAGAATGGAGCACTAGATAGTTGTCCACATGGTGACTTTTTTCTCCCATGTGATACTCACACGACTTATTAAATTCGAATCCAGCAAACTTTGGCAGATTATCCCTCGGGATCTCTCTCACCACGAGATGACTTTCAATCAACATTGGAAGTAGCCGAGACATGGGTCTAGGCAATATAGTAAATTTCCTTTGAGGGGCTTCTCCTTTACGTTCCAAATTTTGAGAAGATCTCCCTACCTCCATGGCAGGTTTATGAGCTTCATGATTAAATGGTTTCCGAGAAGAGGAGTTTGTTATATAAGCAATCTCCATAGTTGATTCCTTATCTCTCTTTGGGGCATATCGACAATTCATGGTCTTGGTCAACTGTGACACCCCGAACCCTTCGCAGGTCGTCACCAGCACCGATGTTACACTTTATTACTTTTCTTTCTTTTAACCAAGCGTCCTCATTTACGGTTACATTTTTTTTTTTAAAACGATCGGTCCCAATGCGACTCATAGCGGAAGCAAATTAAACATCACCATCTATCCCCCTACCAATCCATGATACAAATACACACCAGCTAAACATCAGGATTTTATAAACAACTTCGACACTTTGCTTACATATATATATAGCAAGATGGGATTTCCTTTGGGTCGGTACAAAACAAGGAAAAGCTAGGACTCAGCCATGTCCAGCCTAAAACCTCAAAAAGAAACTCTCGACCCTCAACATCACACGAGTACGAACCCCCATCGAAAGTGTCAACTATCTACATAAAAAAGAAACAGCTCCTACTCGTCACGTGCAGGTCTCACACCCAACCTAGTGCATCAGGCGGTGGCGGCGGCAACATCCCTCGCATAGCTCCATCCTGACGAACGTGCACAGAAATGAACTCCTGAATGACAGGACTCCTAGCTAGGCCCACGTCATACATCACTAGACATCGTACTCGGATAAAAGTCAGTCCGGGAACAGAAGGACAGTCTATCTCAACACACTCAACCTCTACATCGAATGGTATCCTGTAAAATGTACCACGCATGACGGTAGGTAGCGGCATACTTGCTAATCTGAAATGTTATCCCCAAAAGGGGTGAGTACAACCACTCAGCAGATAGGGAAATCCAATAACATCCCAATGCATCATGCATATCATCACACGTTGCAAGCATCACTCACCTTGAAATCATGCATATCATGCATCATCACATCATATATATATCATCATCATCATAGCATATCATATATCATTATCATCATCACGCATTTCATCATGCATATATTATCGTAGGTGATCATCATATCACATCACATGCCATCAGCATCATGCATCATCATGCATATATTATCATAGGTGATCATCATATCACATCACATGCCATCGTCATCATGCATCATCATGCATATATTATCATAGGTGATCACCATATCACATCACATGCCATCGTCATCATGCACCATCATGCATATATTATCATAGGTGATCATCATATCACATCATATGCCATCGTCATCATGCATCATCATGCATATATTATCATAGGTGATCATCATATCACATCACATGCCATCATCATTATGCATCATCACGTCATGAGTTAATTATCATCTTTATCTTTCAATTTTGATCACCACATCACCCATTTCTCAAATCATCAATCTCATCATCAACCCTTCAGGTAGAAACCTCCGACAGGGCTCCCGGCAAACTCAGCCATCCCATGGCCACTGGGCTTTCGGCCCCCCATATTCCGGGCATCTCGCATCTCAACTAGCATCACGAGGCATTCCCTTCGGGCAGAAACCTCCAACAGGGCTTCCGGCCTTTACCCTTCTAGCCAGGCATCCCGCACCACAATCCTGGTGTTGCGAGGAACCTCCGGGCATGTATCCGAGATACAACCGGACTTCCGGCCCATCACATTCCGGGCATCCTGAAACTCCCAGGGAATCTTTGGAATTACGTCACCAGGCCACCAGACAACATCCTCCACCACAACCTCTTTCTCATCCACATTTATCCTTTTATCTCAATTTAACATGGCAATTGGCATGGCATCAAACAAATCACACTTGCATTTCAATTCACGTGTCATACACATGCCAAAGCTTAATCACATATGCATTTCAACTTAATATATGTACAAAGACCTCATCACACAAGTGCCACACAAATGAAGTTGAATCCATGGCCAAATAAAAATCTATTTTATTTTATTTTATTATTTTATTATTTTATTATTTTATTATTTTATTATTATTTTTTTCTTTTTTTTTATCAATAATTTCCAAAATTATCAAAATTCAAGAAATTACTAAATCAACTCATAAGATGACAATCACTTGGAAAATTCATGGCCAAATTGAAATTTTTACTTAATCTCACAATTTCTTCCAAAAACATCCTAAAATTTTCGGATTTAAACCCAATGCACAGTTTTCGAATAAATTCGATTAAAATACTCATATGGCCTTCAAAATTACGAAATTTTACAGGGTGATAGCCAACACATTTTCGTGCATTTCTCATTAAGAACTCTAAGCCAAATTATTTTTAGATTAATTTATACAACCCCACAAAACTTCTGGAACCACTACCGTGACGACCAGAACACACTCCTCCGAAATTCTTAGTTTTCACCCATCTATTCTCTTTCGTTTCTTCTAAAATTTGAGTATGTTATGTACCAAGATATTCTTTACAAGTTTCGTGAAGAGATCTAGGCCAAATAACCAGATTATGGTCACCATTTTAGTCCATGAAGTCTCGGGTGTCTTGAAATACTTCACCAGAACCATCTTTTTCAAGATCTAACCGATTCACCGAGCTATACTTGTTCTTTTTGCTTCAAATTTGAGTATGTTGTAGCTTAAGGTGTTACCTTCAACTTTCAAGAAGACAAAAAAGTGAGATCTCCAACAGAAATCAACATGAAATCAAGAAATCAACAAGAGGTCAGTGAAAATTTCGCAGATCTAAAGTCTCCGTACAATAGAAGTTTTGACCCCAAAAAATCTCCATCGTTTTCTACGAATTTTTAGTATGTCATAGTACAAGACGTTAGCTTCAACTCTCATGAAGACACCAGAGCCAAAATCGAACCCCAAACTCACATGCAAACTCGAACAAGCTACTGACTTCAACAAACCGAACAAGAACAGTCACACGGTTTACAAATAACCAACTCTTACCTCAGTTTTTCGCACAAATCACACCTAAAATCTAACATGCAACCACCACAACAAACATGCAAGAGAAGTTACGGACTCCACTTGCCTTAAAGGTAAACAAGCAACGACAAACGGCGACGGGACACGGCGATCGGACGGCGAACGAACGGCACACCCCTCCGGCTCCGCCTCCTCTCCTCTCGGCTCCTCCTCCCTTTCTCTCAAACTCTCTCTCTCTCGCACACCTCTCTTTGGACGAAATGAAGCAAAGAACCGGCCATCTCTCTCTCCTCATCCCTTTTATATCCCCTTAATCCCATGATTAGCAATGATTACTTTGCCTACAAACCCACCAATGCATGCCATTCCTTCATGCCACTTGTCACACTAATTTTGAATTGATTTGGGCTTGGGCTTAGGCCCATCCGGCCACTCCCTTGGGCTGGTCGAAATCCTCCTCTTCTTGGGCTCTAATGGGCCGACAAGCTTGGCCCACCAAGCTTTAGGCCAATGGGTCCAAGGCCCATTCCAATTTAACCTCTTTTTTCCTTTTTTTTTTTTTTGAATTCCTTTCTATAAATATTTCCAAATTCAAATTTCATCTTGGCCAAAGTCTTGGGACACTTTGTTTATTAAGATTTAAATTTATAATCTCATGGCCAATTATTAATCTATAAATTTAAATACACAAATCGTCAAATTAAAAGACAAATTGGCTAAGGCATAAGCCAAAAGAAATTCTATCACCTAATTAGGAACTTCAACTCACCTTATGGCTTGTCATTAAATTTGGGATGCCACATCAACCTTCCTTCACGCACGATCCCCTCAATGCGTTCACCTAACTCCACAAATGCGGCAAAGTTAATATAGGTGTGGTTGTACATTTTCTCGAAGAAATCTCGAGGCATAGCTTGAAGCAGTAATTTCATAGCCTCCTTCTTAGACAAGGGTGGCTTTACTTGAGATGCAGTAGCTCTCCATCTTTGAGCATAAGCTCTAAACGTTTCAGTTCTCCTATTCTTGACTCGAACTAATTCTTCTTGGGTCAAAGCGATCTCGGTGTTGAACTTATATTGTTGGAGGAATTTGTTGGCGAGATCCTTTGAAGTTTGGATCTTCTCTAAGTCCAATTCTATAAATCATGTCAACGCAAGACCAACCAAGCTATCTTGAAATGAATTAATCAAGAGTGTCGGATTATTTGAGTAATGGGCCATCTTGCCCGGATAGTACTTTAAGTGGGTCTTGGGACATCCAATGCTATCATACTTCCTTGCAAACTTGGGCTACTTGTAGAATCCGAGGACTTTAACCATGGCAAAGGGTGACAACTTATCGAACCCCTACAATTGATAGCCTTGTAGCATGCAAAGGCGTTCCTCAATCTTTGTGTGGCACCTTGAACTTTCCTTATCAAAGTACGGAGTTGGAGTTTCCTTAGATGGAGGCTCTAAATCGATAAACATCGGGGTTGCAGTAGGAACCTCTTTAGCAGGCCCGTTTCCCACGAGTTTTACTATCGGCACTTCAGAGGGTGTGGTAGGAGGATTCATGGTAAGAGAAGCAGGAACTACATAAGTTAAGTTCTTGACTTGGTTGGAGAGATCAACTAACAACGCCATTATCTGCGCCATTTGGTTCTCCATGCTAATAACACGAGCACGAGTATCTTCGTTCTCCACTCTTGTTTGGTGGCGAGTACGTATGATAGACTATTCTTTAGCCGTCTTTCAGTACCTTCGTAAAAGAAGATGACTCGAATTAGTATGAGTTAAAAGAAATCACGAAAATACAAATCCAAGTCAATTTTATATTTTCTTGAGATAAAATAATGATAAGAAGTGTCTATGATCCCAGTATCATATAACATCCTCTCATCAAAATTTCTTCAAAAGAAATTATACAATTGAAAAGGAACGATAACAAATATTTAATCAAAATGCCCATTTTCTAAAAATTACATGAAAATGTTCATGAATTTTATTCATTTCATCGAACAATTACAAGGGAAACAAAACCTTGCATTCTTGAAGCTTACAAAGTGGTTCGATTTTTAATGTAATATGAAAATAAATACAGGGAAACCTTGATAGAAAGGAGGGAAACACAAAGGAAGCCCCTTTACAAGAAAAGAATATGAGATGGAAACCTAAGGACTAGGTGAGATCGTGTGGAGACACTTGTTATCATGGGCCAAGCGTTCCTCATCGATCAAGGCATCATTTTCTTGATCTATATATGAGCTCGCCGAAAACCTTGAGGCTTAGAAATATTAGGCAATTGAACTTTGAGCTCAGGTTCTACTTAACGGTATATGTAATCAATGGTAACATGTTGAGTCCTCATCTCTCCTTCCAAGTCGGCTTCATCAACAGCAACCACGTAATGCGAGGAAGGGAGTACCAAATTCCAATAGTGGCTTGAATCGCGGCCTTGATATGGTCAATTTGGTTTTCCTCGATGACTTTTTCGTGATAATGAATATGATATAACCCCAGCTTAAGGATTGGCAGGATTGTTTGAAGTGCGCGATATTGGTGGAGCACCCTTAAAGGATAATATGACATTAAAATCGTCAATCCCACGAGGGGGAATGGGTCATCAACTCCACTAAAAAGGTACACCTCAAGATTCCCAAGCCACCAAACATGCCATTGAATTAAGCTAGGGTTGAGGCTTTTGAGGAAATGAAACCATGTAGAGAAATACCATGATGGAAAGAATTCATTTCTTTGGCAAAATCTAAGAATGGGATGATGATATTTCGTGACATCAACAATCTTCATGTGCGGGGCAAATTATTTGATATGTGAAAAGAGCCAAATTTGGAGAAGTCCTAATGGAGCTCTAAGAGTTCCTCGGCCATTTGCTTTGAAATGATTAAGAGACACAAAAGTTTCGGCAAGGATCATGTGTGTAAAACAATTAAAGGCGTACACTTGATTGACAATGTGAGGGACTAAAGGATTCATTGTTTTTTGGGTATGTGGGAATACCACAAAGCCAACGAACATGAGTAAGTAGACATGAGGAATTTGATTCCTAGATTTAGGCTTAAGGCTAAGGAAATTATAAGGCATAGAATGAGAATTTCCTTTAGGAATAACCCCAATTTTGTCGGTATGGATATTGAGGAATTGACTTAGAAGAGATATTGGATCTTGACCAATAGAAGGAGTGACGAAACCTAAAGAAGCTTTACCTAACCCGATGGCTTTCCGGAACTCCTCAATTGTAGGGGTAAATTCATATTGATTAAACATGAAAGTAGAAGTCATGGAATTCTAAAAATGAACCAATGCTTTCACCATCGCGATGTGTGGTTTGACTCTTAATAAAGTCGAGAGGAAGCCTATGTGTTTTTCCACGTAGTCTTGATGTCTTGGGTTAAGATTCTCCTATAGAGTCTTGACATTCCCTGGTATGGGGACCATGTCCAATTTGGGTTTACCCATCTAGACCTAAACCTAAAAGGGCAACTGTAATTAAAACGTATTGCCGTTGAAATATAAAATGCATAATTGAAATATGGAGAGAAATGATATAAGAATGATAAAAAATGAATGATATCTTACCCACCAAACACATGGCAAGCACAAATCACATGTCACGCATGAAATTGTGAGGTTTCGACACCTAAGGTGATAGTGCTAAAGGCTCAAGGTCCCCATCCCAAAAGATAAAAGTAGTTTACCCACCGCTACTATCGTCGGTCAATGCTATTTTTATCGGTTGGGATGAGTGGGCTTAAGTAAGTAATGGATTATGATGAATATTCACTTGTAGATTCCACCCATAAGCCCTCCTAAGGTCCTAGATTGGGCGATCGAGGTTTTAGATTGCGGTTGTGTGTGCGGTGTTGTGCTAAAGCTTGTAAACATGTATTTAAATTTAAATATCCAACACTTCAATTTAAACCCTCTTACATTCATACATCCTTACACCACTTGCAAAACAAAGGGTTTATAAGCATGCCTCCTCTTATAACTCCCACCTACAAGACCATTTAACACGAGATTATCAACTAACTTGATTTTTCACGCAACTTTGACATGCGGGCAATCCTACATGAGGCATGTTAGTTAAAGCACAACAACCATTTTAAAATAGCTTCAAATCTTTTTAATCTAGTAACCAATCCCTAGTGAAGTTGCCAAGCCTGTCACGACCCAATCTCACTGCCCTTGCATTCCTTATCATCACAAGGAGAGAAAATGGGGAAGGTTGGATTTAAGGGTACTTGATCACAAGAGTTCCCTCATGGATCGCGTTCCAAAAGACGTCATAATCTCGCCTTTTGGATCAAGCCTCTTGTGAGTTCTTTCCATGAGATCACGAGCTCTCCCAAGCTCCTACTCCGTGTGATAGTGAAGTGTTGCGATCCATACCCACACAGGTGACACACCTTAGAACAAAGGGTTGAGTGTGGATATTGAATTTAAGGGTACCTTTACTATGGTAGCTTGTACCCTTTACTATGGTAGCCTTCTCGATAGTACGCCTCGCCCATAATGATGGCATCACTTCATACTTTGGGGTACTCCCATATCGAGTATGCTAAACCATAGTGACTTTCATCGAAACTCATACTCCACGCGACGAGTGTATTTATATAGTTTAGTTGTTTATTACAACCTAAAAATAAGATAGGAGTCGCCACTAGCCTCATTTTAGGGGTTGGCTAAAAAATCCAATCGAGGGTTGGAGTGTTCTCTCGATTCTTACGCAACCAAATATCTAGGTTTAGGGACTTGGGTTATGCTAATATTTCTATAGCGTCCTTTCGGTGCCTAAACAATATGTTGTGTCTTCCTACACATGTCCATGCATTTCTTTTTACATTTTCAGGATCATTAGTCCTAAACTAAGCGATCTTGCGTGGTTGGTCATTTTCATTCAATTCTATTTCTAGAAAAAACAAGAAAAGAAAGCACTCAATGGAATTAAAATTACAAGACAGTAAGTAAAAAATCAAGAAAATCAATAAATCTACCATGCAATCCTAGAAAATATAAAAGAGAAACACAATTGAAAAAAAGATGAGAGAAAGAGAGAAAACCTATAACTTGTCAGGTTTTATACAACATATAGAACCCGAGATATATGTTAGGAAAATGAATAATACATGATAATGGTTAGAATGAATATCAACCTCCATTGTCTTCGCGTTTTGTCCATCTTTGGGGTCCTAATCTAAACCTAATCTAAGAAACTTATAACTAGGTGCATACAATGGGGAAAAAAAACAAGCATACACATCAAAACAATCTAAAATATGACATCATGTCGAGATCAATCATTTAAAGGAAGTGCAATACGAAAGTCAAATTTTGGGGCCTCAGGATTGGCCTTTGTCTTTCATGCGAGGGTCCCACTAAGACACCTACCTAATCCAATTTTTTTCAATTGTATTCTCACATGGCCCATAATGCTCAGAAGTCTCCTAATCAAGTAATCTATGCGATCCCAAGGTTTTCCCTCAATATCATACATCAATCCTACCATTCATCTAAAAGTCACATATATTGCAAAAATTTAAACATGCATATAGGTCTTTTGAACCTTGTTTCTCAACCAATCACGCAAGAAAGTGAATCGTTGGTAGGTCACTTATTACCAAGGGCATGCGTCAATCACAAACATAGGCAATTTCTAATGCATGATGGGATTATATGTATAAATGATACATGTGATATTTCAAAAACATATCTCGAAATCATTCATGGAAAGTTTTGAGACAAAGTGACTTCTCAGCTATGAAAGGCATTCAATTGCTAAGGCTAGCCCGGGGCTCGCATAAATACATTCACGAGCGTCGCAGGCATTTTAAATACAATTCAAACCGTGACTTTTATGATGTCAAAATAGGATTTTAAAAATGTTTGAAAATATTTATGATTAAGGAATATCTAGGCTATGGAACACATTCTATTGTCAAGGTTGGCCTGGGGCTTGCATAAATGCACTCACAAGCGTCATAGGCATTTTAAATATGGTCCAAACCATGATTTTTCCTTAAGCCAAATTGAGTTTTAGAAAAAAAACTTTTTTAGAAATCGTTATTTTTGGGGAAACATCACATGTACCAAAGCATTTTTTGAAAGATGCAATTTGAAAAGTTCAATTGTTTAACAATAAAGATCAAAGCATTTAGAACAATTTTCATGGAAATGGCATGGCCTAATTTCATGTGAAAACTAACTTAAAAGGTATAACTAAACAATCACAATCGTGTTTATATCAAGAGATTTCAGAACAAGTATGTAAGGACAGCAAATATGGGTAATACCTAACAACAATTTGGCAATGAAAAATTTCTTAACATGCATGACATAATGATGAACAACTTTCATTTAGAAAGTTATCTTAAACAATCTATACACGATTTTACAAAAATCAAACGTCAAGTAACAACACATCAGAAATTTGTCAAAACAACAAGACATTCAGCTAATGTCATGACGATTTGTCCTATTAAAACATGTCTAAAAATCATCAAATTTACGCACAACATAGCCAACATGATGACAAGAAAGTTTTATTAAGATGCCAAGTTCAGATTCCAAATAGGAATAATTAAACAAAAATATCAAAGGTCTGTCCAAACAGAGGTTAGAATAGGGGTCTGAATTTGATTTGTTGTGCAGATTGTGATCTAACTTTGAAAAGATGGAAAGTAGTCCAAACGATTAGCGATTGGCATGAGATTAGTAGCATTAGAAACTTCTAATTGTGCCTTACGTCTTCCTAGAAGAGCTCGAGTCCAAACTAGGTCCATTTAGTATTCTAAAATCGAGATCGTTAAAAGTATGCACATTAGTAACCAAGAAAACATAAGCATTCAGTAAAAAACCCTGGGAATTCTAAGTGTGATGAACACTTTTTGTGATACAATTTAATGTGCAATATGAAACTCAAATGACATGACCTAAATATGTATGCAAACCTTGCAATATGCGGTTCAATCATCAAGAAGGCATGATCATAAGACTTGACTCTTAGATGACTCAAACTAGCATGGAAATGTGCACATATGACAATGTTTCATTTCAGCATTGAGTTAGTACAAGCATAATTTTAGCCATCCTCAAGATATGCATAAATCCTATGAAAAATCTCACATATAGTGCATACAATGATGAAGATTTCATGTTAAGAGATCAATACTCAATTAAGATCACATGAGTCATGACAAAAATGGCAAAACAGACCAATCTATATATCCGGCACATATTGCTGTAGTACCTTTTACTCTAATATACACAATTGACTCACATTGCCAATGTAAAAACCTTGCAGAGCATCATACATCAATTGAATATATATATATATATATATATATATATATATATATCATGTATTTCAACTTTCACGAAGGATTTGAGACCAAATAGGTGCATTTATAGATTCAATTTCATCAAAATAAATATCGAACTACTGTAGGATAAACTGACCTATGTTCAAATCTAAGTGATTTCGACATAACTAAAAATGTCTGAAAATTTTTAAAACAATACAAGACATGCACAACATCTGTACGATCAACTTTCATCAAGGAAATTTGTTCCAAAAATCAACACAAAAATATCAAAATCAGAGATCGATATGAATAGATTGACCTAAACCTAGATCTAAGTGGATCTGACCTAGTTGAATAAATCCAAAAATCATGAGAAAAAAAAAAAAGAAGATGTATGAGATGATTTGGAAAAAAAACTCATGAAGAAAATTTTATCAAAAATGATAATGAAAGTTGGCACAAAAAAAAAATAAAGCTAGAAGGCAGAACATAATTAGAACAGAAATAGGCCTAAAATACTGCATAATTGTTAATCTTCGGAGGTGTTTTTCAGGGATCAACGATTAGCACGGTTGAGTAGTTGATTCCTGGTCGAATTCTCAAGTTAGTCGGTTTAGAGTCCTTAACGGCTTCACCTGATAGGCTAATTATCTCGTGAGTGGCCAACTGAGAGAAAAGAGCTATAGGTGCGTCGATGAAAAGCCCATTTCATTTAGTCAAAAGCAGGGTTTGAAATTCAGGATGTTAAACCTAAAGAATCAATTGGCTGAGCAATTTAATAAGTTTGTTTATAGAGAATCTTATGTTATCAAAAAGATCTTATTAGGAGTTACTCGGCCTATAGAGCCGAACTAGCAAAGCAGGATGTTGAAGTTGTTGAAGGAATTTTAGAGTTTAATAAGTCACCTATCAAGGATCATGATAAGGTGATTGAAGCTCAAGACTTCTTGGAAGAGATTAATCTTGGCATAGATACTGATCGACGCCCTATTTATGTAAGTGCCTTACTTGATAGTGAATTCAAAGTCTGATTAGTAAATTTGTTAAGGAAGTACAAAGACTATTTTGCTTGGGATTACCATGAAATGTTTTGATTGGGTAGAGACATAGTTGAGACATCGACGACCAGCAAAAAAGGGGTTTCAGGCTGCATAAATAGCTTCCAAGATGGTTTACACCAGAAGTCATGCAAAAGGTCAAAGAAGAAATCGAAAGATTGCTCGTGGCAGGCTTTTTAAGAAGAACACGGTACGTTGAGTAGCTATCGAATATTTTTCAAGTAAAAAAGAAAAATGGGAAGCTCAGAGTGTGCATAGATTTCCATGAGCTAAATGTTGCTAAACCCATAGATGAATACTAGATGTCAATGACT
The DNA here is from genome assembly GCA_019915185.1 of Eucalyptus camaldulensis. Taxonomy (NCBI): domain Eukaryota; kingdom Viridiplantae; phylum Streptophyta; class Magnoliopsida; order Myrtales; family Myrtaceae; genus Eucalyptus; species Eucalyptus camaldulensis. The sequence continues at coordinate 23,186,985 of JAHSVA010000005.1, forward strand.
GACATGCACATCGACTCAGCCTTTGGTGACGAGATTATGTCACTCATGGACGGTCATTTAGGCTACAATAAGATATTCATAGCAAAAGAGGCTGTCCATATAAAATCATTTAGGTGTCCGGAGCAATTGGCACCTTCAAATGGTTAGTCGTGCCTTTTGGGCTGAAGAAAGTGGGCACTACATACTACAATACGATAAATTTTATTTTCCATGACATGATTGGTGAATTCATGGAGGTTTATATTGATGACGTCATTGTAAATCGGACTAGGTAAGTCATTTTCTTTATTTGGAGCAGACTATTGCTAGGATGTAGAAGTTTAAATTAAATATGAACCCTTTGAAATGTGCTTCGTAGTTAGGGCCAGCATTTTTCTAGGATTCTTGGTCAATCATAGAGGAATCAAAATAGATAAAAATAAGGCTAAGGTAATTATAGAGTTAACACCACCAATTACCAAAAATCAACTTCAGATGATATTGGGAAAGATAAATTTCTTGCATCATTTTATTCCTAACCTGTAAGGAAAGATCAAAGTATTTTCCCCGTTATTAAAGATTAAAATCAAGAGGAGTTCGTGTGGGAATACAAGCATCCATAGGCGTTTGATCGAATAAAAAAATGTCACAAACCCTCCAATTTTGATGCCACCCGAGGCGAGTAGGCCGTTGAAGTTGTATTTGTCAACCATCAATACTACAATCGAATGCATACTGGCGCAAGAAAATGATGAGGGGAAAGAACAAACAATTTTGTTATTTGAATCAAATGTTGAACGGTGCAAAGACAAGATACATGGCTATTGAGAAACTATGCTTGTCATTGTATCATGCTTATATTAAGTTATGTTATTATATGCTGCTGACTAGTACATGTAATATGTAAAATAGACATAATCAAATACATGTTAACTCCGCCAATAATAAATGGTCGAATTGCCAAATGGGCATTTACACTCAGAAATTGGCCTGGTCTACGTCCCACTTAGGGCAGTTAAGGGACAAGCAGTGGCAAATTTTATGACGGAATATCTACGCATCAAAAATGAAAATCATATAGAAGGGTGTGTTCAGGTAGTTCCTTGGATCTCTTGTATTTTGATGGGTCAAGTGTCACTGGGTCAGTAGGAGCTGGAATTTTATAGTTTCTCTCCATGGGCATAGGTCTAAAATAATGTTTAATCTTGACTTAATTTGTTCAAATAATCAAGCCAAATGCCAAGCATTAATTGTTGGTTTAAATATTTTGGCTGACATGAAAGCACGATTTATCAAGGTAATAAACAACTCTCAATTGCTTATAAAACAATTGTCTAGGGAATACCTGTGCCTTAATAAAAAAATATTATTTCCCATCATGTGTTGGCCAAACATCTTTTGGACCACTTTGACAATTTCGAGTTGGCTCATGTCAAAAGAAATCAAAATACATGCGCCAATGAGTTAGCTCAAATGGCATCCGGTTACAAAATATCTAAAGAACTAGCGGATCATATTATTATTACCCATGTGAGGGCACTGCATTCGATAGATAATAGAATCACTTTGATTCAAGATACATAAGCACTAGGTAACGATGTAGCGAGCCAAGATTGGAGAACTTCATTTAATGAATATTTGAACAATTGTGTTGCCAATGATAAAAATTGTAAAAGAAAAGCAATTAAATATATGTTAATTGGTTACGATTTATACTAGAGAATAGGCAGTTAGCTATCGAAATATTTAGGGAAACATGAATCTATACATACCCTTGAACATGGTTCGGCGCTCCTCTCCAAGCCTTCTAGGATGACAACTTGTGACTCAACAAGATTGTTGATCTAATTGATAAGGGCATTGGTGTCCTTAATCTGGGGGTTGACCAGGTTTAAAGTGTTCGTTTGCATCGCCTTGTCCAGTGTGGCCTCTATGCTCTCCAACAGACTTAGATCATTTTCCAACTTTTCATCCAAGTCCTTCACTTCAGCAGCCATGTAGTCCCAAAGGTGCAGGAATTGGGTGTGCATGATGTTGAGTGAACTTCAAGCGTTCACTAGTTCGTCATATATTATTTCTACACAACCTATTTCTTATTGCTTACATTTGTATGCGTGCTTCACGGCCGTACGAGAGTCGATGGTGTACTAGTTGGCCTAGTAAGTTTGGAGGTCATGATCGAATATGATAATGAATTCCTCGTATCTATGCAGGAAAGGATGGTCACCAAAGATATAGCTTGGCCTGCATTGCAAGGCTAATCTTCGAATGGCCTCTACCATCTTTGGCTGTTTTGAGATTATAGCCAAATTCAATATCAATTTTGAAAGTAAAACCCTCCACAGAATGAGGAAATTGTCACTCGAGGAAGGAGGAGGGGAGAAGGAGGAACGACTTGTCATTGCTTTGAAGTGTGGAGTAGAGGTAAAATAATCTAAAAATTTAATTGTAAGGATGAATGCGTTCATCCTATGCACAATCCTTTATATAAAGACAATACCGGGGCTTGAAGATGGAGCCTGTACAGTCAAGATAGATGTTGAAGTGGTAGGAGCCTTAGCATGTGCTGTGTTACTAGTTATAATGATGGGTTCAGCTATCATTCATAACAGATGGTTATTGCAGAACACATAGTATGTCTATTTCTGAATCATATTCAAATAAAACTTACAATAAAAAACTAGTGTAAGAGGACTAGAGTCATCATGTTCTAATAGAGATGGAAAGCAGACGATAAGGTTAGAACAAACAACATCATTGATGGTGCCAGGGAGTTTTGTCAAAGGGATAAGGACTGTTGAAGCATCAATTGCTAAAGATTTCCTCAAAAAAGCATAAGCGGTTGAAACGAGGATTTCAAAAAGTGTTTTGAGTTGTTTCTTGGGAAAGATAGGGGAAGTTCTTTTCCTTTTCCTTAGCTATGGTATCGATTGCGCCAGTGTTTCTCTATCTGAGGGTGGAATATACAGCCGTTTATAAGTAAAGGATGTACACATAATAAGGAATGTGAAGAGCCAAAGGTTATAATGAGTAAATAGGAATAGAGTACCTTCATCTAAGTCATTAGAAAGGTCGATGGCTTCGTTGCCAGATCCTTCAGGTTCATCAAGGCTAGATGGAAGTTTAGGTAGAAGTTTACTTGGCAAAATGCTGTCATCGGATGCAACTGTCACGACCCGATTTGAGGAAAGGAAAGGGAAAAGTCGGGTTTAGGGATACTTGACCATAAAATTTTCCTCATTGTTCTCAACCATAAAGATGTCGTCACCTCACCCCTCGGATGAACTTCTTGTGAATTCACTTAATTGTGATCGTGAACTCTCCCAAGCTTCTATCTCTCGTGATAGCGGAAGGTGTTGTGACCTTACCTCGATGTCGCAATATGTCCTAGTCAATGGTTTTAAGGCCAAAAGGAATCTGAACGTAAATGTGAGTTTAAGGGTATTTTTAACAACCATAGCCCTCTCGAGATGTACATCCACTAAAGATGGCATCACTTCTTCTTTATCGGCTTCAACATCTCAAGTATGCTAAATCACAATTGTGACTCTTTTCTCAAGATTCATGCCCCTTGCGATGAATTCATTTATACGGTATAGTTGTTTAAGACAACCTAGAAATAAAATAGGAGTTGCCACTAGCCTTGTTTTTGGGGGTAGATTAGAACACCTAATCGAGAGTTGGGACTGTTCCCTCGATTCTTACGCAACTAGATATTTAGGTTTGGAGACTTGGGTTACACTAATAATTCTATTAGCGCCCTTTCGATACCTAATGCTATGTTATGTTTACTTAAGGTGTCCATGCATTTCTTTTTTAATTTTTCAGGATCGTTTATCCTAAACGAGGCGATCATGTGTAGTTGGTCATTTACCTGCTATTCTATTTTTAGAAAATGTGAAAAGAAAACAATGAATTGAATCGAAATTGTGAGACAATAAGTAAACAACCAAGGAAAGCAGCAAATCTATCATGCATTCCTAAGAAAGATAAAAAGAGAAACATAACTAAAGGACAAGAAAGAAAAGAACCCACAACTCATCGGGCTTTATACAAATAATAAGAAACTGAGACATATGTTGGGGATGAATGTACAAAGATATGGTTGGATTGGACTTCGACCTTTCATTTTCTTCACGTCATCTTTGTCTCAGAATCTTGTTCTAAGCCTAGTCTAAGAACTATAGCTAGGTACATATAATGGAAAGAAACAAGCATACACATCAAAACAACCAAAAGCACAATATCATGTCAAAGTTAATCAATCAAAGGAACTTCAATTCACAAATCAAATTTGGGCCTCGGGGTTGGCCTTTGTAGTTCATGCGTAAGTCCCTCTAAGACACCTACCCAATTCATTTTATGACTTGCGGATATTATTGGCCAATTGTATTCTCGCATGTCCAATAACACTTATAAGCCTCATAACCAAGTGATCTGTGTGATTCTAGGGTTTTCCCACGATATCATGCATCAGTCCAAGCTTACATCTAGAAATCACATGCATGTAAGTCTTTTGGACTTTATTTCTCAACCAATCAAATAAGAAAGTGAACCGTCAACACATCATTTATTACCAAGGGCATGTGCCAATCACGAACAAAGAAGTTTCTAATGAATGACGTGATTATATGCATAAGGGTGCATATGATATGTCGATGACATTTTTTGAAATCATTCACAAAGTTTTTGAGATAAAGTGATGTCTCGATTACGGAAGGCATTCAATTGCCAAGTTTAGCTCAGAGCTCGCATAAATGCAGTCACAAGCATCACTATCATTTTGAATACAATCTAAACCATGACTTTCATAATGTCAAATCGAGAATTAAAGAGATTTGAAAATATTTTGAATTAAGGAATATCTAGGCTACGGAACACATTCAATGAGAACGCTAGCTTGGAACTCACATAAGGAATTTGGTTCAAACCATGACTCTTCCTTCAGCCAAATTAAGCTTCAAAAAGAACTTCTAAAAATGGTTGCTTTTGGAAAAACCACATGTACCAAAACCTTTGAAATATGATTTGGAAAATTGATCCATTGGAAGCAATTTGACAAGAGATATCAAAGGATTTAAAGCAACTTTCAAGAAGATGGCATGCCCTAAATTCATGCACAAACTAAACTAAGTAGTCTATCTAAACAATCACAACCAAATTCATGTCATAAAATTTCATACCTAGCATGACAAATCAGAAAAATTATGGCAAAACTTTCTAACATGCATGACATGATAACGAACAACTTTCATGAAGAAATTTGTCCTAAATGAGCTAAGCATGATTCTATAAAAATCAGAAAAAGGGTGACGATGCATTAGAAACTTATTAAGACAGCGTCACAGTAGGACATCATATCATTGCAAGCATGCTTTGTTCTATCAAAAGAGGTATAAAAATCATTAGATTTTCACATGACAGTCAACATGACGACAAACAAATTTTATTAAGAGAACAGGTTGAGAATCCCTACAAAAAAAAAATGGTACAAAAATGACAAAAGTCCATCCAAACTGGGGTCTAAATTTTGACCATAGGTCCATATTCTAGTCAAGTTTGAGAAAAACAGAAAAGGGACTTAACGACAAGCAAATCACATGAAATCAGTGCAATGGAAACGTCAAAGATTGCCTTACAACTTCTTAAAAAGGCTCGGGCCCAAACTAGGTCAATTTGGTGCACTAAAACAAAGATTTCTAAAAATGCACCTATTAGTAATTAAAAACTAGAACATAATCATGCATTATTAGACCTCAAAAGTCATTCAAGTAATGCACAACCCGCATGAATTTCACAAACTATAGAGGGATTTGATGCGACAAAAAATCAGGGTAAACATCTAACCCTAAGTCGATATGCTAAGATGTCGTACAATCTAATGACAATACAAGATGGCTTGACTCATAAGACACGCTTGATTTTAAGTGTAACATGCACTTTTACGACACAAATTTAACATTCGAATTGGTACTCAAATGTAATGAGCTAAACATGTACACAAACATTATAACATGCAATTCAAATGTCAAGAAGACATCATTGCAAGATTTGGTTTCCAAAAGACCTAAACGGGCATGGCAAAATACATACATGGTAATGTCTAGTTTCAGCATTAACACTACAGAATGAGTATGATTTTGGACCCCTAAAGATATGAAAAAATTCTATGAAAAGCCTTATATGCAAATCATGCAATGAGAAATATTTTTCGTCAAGAGTCTGGAGCCTAAATGAGATCATGCAAATCACGAAAAAAAAAATAGCAAAGCAGGCACGAGTCTTTGACATCCCTAATTGCAACAACACCCATACTCTTTCCTACATGCAATTGATGCTCTAAATGACATCGAAAATTTACAAATCATACATCAATTAGGCACATACAACATGTAGTTCATGTCCAATGAATACTCTAAGACCAATTAAACTCATTTAGAATCAATTTTACTAAAGCGCAATTCGGAATGGTGCGGGGCAGACAATCCTATGCTCAGTTTTACGCAATTTTGACTCACCAAAACCTATCCAAAAAATCAAGCAAAAATACAAGACATACACGAGAGAATTTGGAACAAAACTCATGCAGACAATTTTGTCAAAAGTCTATCATAGAAACCGGTGTAAATATAGCAAAGTTAGAAGGTGGAACAGGAACAAAACCAAAAACGGACCAAAATTTCTACAGATACGGAGGTGTTTTTTTAGGGCCAAATGTCATTCAATTGTGGTTTACGACTTGTCAATTTGAAGCTCGTGATGTGTATTTTCAAAGCCTCGATGGACTCAAACTAAGATAAGGTCATTTCAAACCTCATTTCCGTCAAGACAACAGGTTAGTCTAAAGATACAAAAATGCAGATTTAAAGCCTAATCAAGTTCAATCATTCATGATCATTCAAGAACACATTCAAACTTTATCAACTCATCAATGAGCAAATAAACATAGCATATATTCCTTAAGTTGAACCCTAGCCCTACTAGTTAATCTGGCCTCACTTCACGGGGTTTGAGATAGAGGAGGTTACCTTTGATGCGGCTTTCGTCGTTTATAATCACAATCTAAGGAGATCCTTGTCGAAACACGATCGAACCACCATAAATCACCAAGGATTAGATCTAGACAGCAAGGATCGCCTTTGAGAGACGCCCGAACCGCCGAGTTGGTGTTGAACTAGAACCAATCCAATCAGACTGGTCTTCATGCTCACCGTGAAAAGTATGGACTGCTGGAGCTTGCTAGTGACTGATTGGCCGATCCCTGACCATAGCGAGGTTGGGGAATACCTAGGGAACTGGTCGGAGTAGACGGAACCTCCAAAGATCACCGACGACCGCTAATTCAAGCAATTCAAAGGATCGATTTGATTCGGATCGATTTCAAGCAGCGATGGAGATCTGCTTGATTGGAGACCCTCCAATGATCACTTGCTTGGATGCCAATCACAAGGACTTCGAGGATAGTTGATGAAGAGGATCGTTGAACTTCAACACGTTAAAAGACCATTGTACCGTCGATCTGGTTCGGCTAAAGCTTGGAGAGGATCATTGGCTTCTATGTCAGTGATCAAACTCAGCTGATCGGCTAGCTTGATCGGGCTAATCAAGACACAGCTGAAACTTGTGGAAACTTCGATCAGTACCTAGAAGGAGTGGAGATGATCGGAGGATGTGGTGTGGCTGAAGGCATCGCCGGTGGAGGCTTAAACTGACAGAAGGACGGTGGCCATGTGAGAGAGAAAAAGAGAGAGAGAGAGAGTTTGGGCGGGAAAACTGAGAGGGAAGAGAGAGAAATCTATTTTAGAGAGAGATTAATTTCATGCAAATGAACCCCCTAAAATTGGAGGGAAATTTGGCTTATAGACTATCCCCAAATCAAGCAATCTTAGCCATCGGTTCGATTTCAAAAGCTCACTTATGATCTTGAGGTGTGGGGTAATCAATCTAGTGGGTTTGATTTGTGAAAACCAAAGCCGAAATTGAGAATTGTGTCAAAATATCTGATTAGGGGTCAAATTGCAATTTGATGGAATTCAAAGGCCAATCTACAAAACTTTAGAAAATTGAAGGTGCAAATGTAAAATTGACACCAAGAGGAACTCGGAACTGGTCATCGAAGGTCCAAGCCAACCTATAAGTGGCTGAATCAGCCAACACTGCTAACAGCTAGTTAGACCGATTAGACTGGTTCGCTCCAGTTTGGTTAGTTATTGACCGATTTCATATGGTTCGAGTTGATCCATTTGCTTAGAGCCCTCTATAGGTTCAAAATTTATGCAATTTGGTCTCTAAAGATTAAATTGAAAATAATATTTATGCTATTTGAGAGGAAATTGCCCAATTGTGATCCAATTAAGTCAATCAAATCTCATGAATGTGATTTAAGGATCTTTTGTTGACTTAATTAGATAATTATTACAAAAGACAATAGATCAAAACTATGGGTGCTTTGTATTTAGCTTAAAGGGCTAAAATGATTGAATTGACAGTTTAATGGGCAAAATTACAAGCCTATTGAAATTGATTTCATTAAAGCCACAATTGCTTTATCTAATAAACTACCCCTTTGTAAGATCACTTAATATGTTCAAATTGACCTTGAATTGAAGTGCTTAAGTTTATGTCAAAAATGAATTTAGGTATAATATCAAAATTGAACCTAGATTCATGAAATTAAACCATAACCTTGAATAGGTCAACTTGAATTTTACCAATTGAAGCTTAATTGCTTGATTTTCTTATGCTTGGAAGACTAAAATTCTTCAAATTGATAAGTTCTTATGTGAATTTTCCAAAATTGATTTTGAATTGGGATTTATCTTACGAAAATGAGTGAAGAACAATCGTCCATTCGTAATTGATGGAGAATCAATTTTGATCTCCTAATTAGGGCTCAAAACAGCAATTGTATTTTGATCGGACAATTCACAAAATTGAATGCACGAACTGATTTAAAATAGTCTTTAAATCAAATGTTGAAGAAGGAATTACACATAATAATGACTACAATGAAAGTAATTTCATTTTTTGTCGATTTAAAATCTAAAATTGAAAATTTTGGAAAACAAGGTTTTTTAATTGATTTGTGAATTTTTTATTTTTTCTATTTTCTTGGTCAAATTTTTTAATTTTTGAGAAATTGATTTAACAAAAGTGAAATTAAAACTAAATAGCATCTTTTTAGGTAAAAAGTCAAATTTTGACTCGAGGTTGAGTTTGATAAAAAAGTTGACTAAAAAGTTAACTCAAAAGTCAACCACTTGATTTTTTAGATTTTTCTTCAAAATGACTTGGAAATTACTTTAAAACGATAGTACAAGAGAAAAAAAATGAAAAGCGACACTTTTTTGGCAAAGAAACGAGCTCTATCGTGATCAGAAACCAAAATCTCAATTTTTTTACCTTTCATAACACTTCAACTAAAAATCAAGTGCCAATAGCTGCTCCTCTTTAAATAGTTGCCCCTTTTTGAATGGGAATTCGAAGAGGTTCCACTCAGAAAAAATTGATACCTACCATTTTTAGTTTACTCAACTTTAGGAATATAAAATAATAAAATAAATAATATTTGATTAGGAACATACCTAAACAATTACCTTCACTCATTGGGGTATGTTGACTCATGTTTGGGATTCTTTTCTCTATTTCTCTCATGAGATGAAATGAAGGAAAATAGATTGTTGAGGAAGGAAAATGATTTAAGGACAGCTACAAACCTAAGAAAGAGGTTTAAGGATGACCTTGAACCTAAAGTCAAAGTTTCTAAGGATAACTTGAAACCTAAAGTCGAAGTTTTTAAGGACAACCTGGAACCTAAAATCAAGGTTTCTGAGTTCACCTAGGACCTTAAATCGAGGATTCTGAGGACAACCTAGGACCTAAAGCCAAGATTCTAACCATGTAATAGTTACATGTTAGGGATTTTAGTTGTGTTGTTAAATTAATGTCAATGACGTATTCATTCATTTGTCCAATTATCTAATGAGTGATTCTATAAGATCAGTTGTGACTAGACTTATTCTTAAGACATTAAGAATACACGTGACAGGTTCACAGTTAGACTTAATCTTTAAACCGTTCCCGATCAATGGATCATTGAGTGGATATTAATGATCTCGTTGAGACCGGTGTGTTCTTAGCTTTACCATTAAGTATTGGATGCTTAAGGTAATGACGAGTCATGAGTCATTGGTATTATGATGCCCGAGTTAGAACACGGGTGCTTATAGCAAACAAGTTCACTGAACGTGACATACATAGAACGATTGGCAACATGGAAGCTTTTAACGGGGTCAATGATCAATCATTATTGCTCTGGTCTTGTTTAAATAATCCTTAGACTTGAGGCATAGTGCTAACTTGTGTGTTGGACGGCTATGGTTCACGGGTACGTTTATTGGCAGCTTATTAATCTGTCTTTATACTTGATGGTCATAACTTGTTCACATACGAAGTTACATGTGTGCACAACATAGAATCTGTCTCCTTGTTACATGCAAGGTACAATAATGATGTCTTATGCAATCTAATTGTGACACTGCATTGAAATCCTCGGCTAGGGTTATAACCGAGAATAAATTGTTTGTCTTATATAAAATGTAGGTCAATTAGGTTTGTGCATATAATCGAATTTGTGACTTGACAAATATTTCATTGTCTTTGTTCAATGAGAACATAGTAAGACAGATGGATTGAATTATACTGTCAGCAAAGCTGATAGGTTCATTATGTTTTTAAAGCATTCACATTATCTCAGTAGCCATGACATATTGCTAGAAGTCAATCATGGCTAGTAGGACCTAGAGATTGATCGGGACAATCGATTCTCTAGGGAGTACTAATGTATTAGTGCAAGTCTTACTACCAGCTTAGTGATGAATCTAGGGATGTCATACACCATAACCAATTCACTCAATTGGACATAGCCCACCCACGAGAATTGTTTTCTTGCTCATCCAACTTCTAGAGGAAGTAGTCAATAACTTATTTGAGAAGTTATGGAGGAAGTGGTCAATAACTTATTTGAAAAGTTAAAGATCAGCTTTTGGAAGAAGTAGCTTCTGGAAAAAGTAGTCAATAACTTCTTTGAGAGGTTAAAGACTAACTTCCAAAGGAAGTTAAATGTTAACTTCACTAGGACATTATAAATACAACAGCGAGAGGGTGAGTGGGTTATGTTAAGAAAAGGAGAGAAAGAGAGAGAGAACTATGTGGTTAGCAAACAGTTGCTAACCATGTGCAGAGAATTGTCTCCACAAGATTGCTAGCACAATTACAATGGAGATTACCTATGAGCTCCTTTTCGTTCAAGGTGCATTGGTGGTGTGTCTGAACTAGAGACTCGACATTTGTAGGGCTCGAACTAAAGAACATCTGAATCAAGTTGTTTAAAGCGCGCTTCGAGAAGTAATCCATATAACTCCCTTTGATATTTTGATTTTTAATTAAAATGCACAAACAACGCCTTTGGAGGAACATGTATGGTAGAATTTTATCTTTCCTTCCGCTACATTTATGTTTATTTAGCCTATATATGTTATGTGAAATCCCAACACAACCTGGGACCTAAAGCTAAGGTTTCCAAGGACAACCTAGAACCTAAAGCTAAGGTTTTTGTGAACAACCTGTGGCATCCTAAAAATTCCTTGCTAGTCATTAGGGGTGCTCAAATTAATGTCTTGTATTAAGGACTATGGCCGAGTTTTAGTAGATAAATTTTGGAAAAAGGATGGCCTATCTTTGGCCATATTTATTGTGAATTAGAATTTATGGATTTGTGATTTCAAGTGTATAGCTATAAAATTTTTACACTATAGTACTTTGGTTCAATAAGGATTTAATTAGTATTAAAAATGGGTAAAAATTTGATTTAATTAGGCTTGGGTCTTAGGCCCAAGAGTGTGGACCAATGATGGGCCAAAAGGCCGGCCCATGAAGCCATGAAAGGTTGCCGTCGACAACAAGGAGAGAGGGGAGAGGCCGGCCCACCTTCAAGCCCATAATGCACGGGTTTTGCCAAGTGGCAAAAAGGAGAGTCACACCATTGGCCACTTTGGGTGGCTCCTAATCATTTCAAATGATGAGATTATGAGAAATAGAGAGAGAGAGAGAGGGGGGGGGGGCTGTTGTCCAAAGAGGGAGAGAGAGAGTGAGGAACCGAGAGAGAGAGGAAGAAGAGGTCACGTGAGGAAGAAGCTGCCCGTCTGCTCGTCCGTCGACCGTCCGTCCATGCATCCATCGCCGTCCGTGTGCCGTTGTTTGCTCGGTAAAAAGGCAAGTTGGGATCTATATTCTGCTCTTGCATGTTGTATCTTGCATATGTGTTTGAATGGTGGTGAATCTCGGACGTTTAGGGTGTGAGAAACCGAAGCTTGAGTGTGTTGTTTTTGAAATAGCATTCTGTTTTCGAGTATACCGCCTGACCCAGAATGTTGTAGAGGCTTGCATGCGGGTTTTGACTTGGATTTTGGCTTCGACTTCTTCACAAAAGTTGTATACAACATCTCAAAGTATAACATACTCAAATTTGAGACAAAATGGCTGAGATTTAAGGGGTGAAAATCTTCTTCTATGAAAACGTTAGATCTGAAGCTGTTTTGTTGACCTCTTGGCAGTTTTGTGTGTTGCACGTCACTTTTACTGAGAATTTCACTTCGACTTCTTCACAAAAGTTGTAGAGAACATCCTGAAGACTAACATACGCAAATTTGAAGTAAAACGAACAAGTGTAGCCTAGTGAAACGATTTTTCCTTTGAAGACGATAGATCTGGAAGTGTTGTACTGGATTCTAGCGACTTCGTGAACTATAAAGTGATTATCCTTTGAGAATCTCACCTATGTCTCTTAATGAAAGTTTTAGTGGACCTCTTGATCCAAAACATATAAAAAATTCAGAGGAAATGAAGGAAGATAAGTAGGTGAAACCTTGATTTTTCAGAGACAGCAAAACCTGGACTGTTCGGTACTAGGAACAGGGCTTTCGGCCGTCCATAGTTAATTTTCTAGGACGAATATGGACGGTATGTCTGCATAAAAAACCTACCTTAGGATATTTACTATCACCTGGTAAAATTTCATAATTTTTTAAAGTCGTTAGAGTATTTAATCGGTAATATTACAAAAACCGTGTAATCTGACGCGCTTGGGTGTAGTCAGTTTCAATGCATAGATCATAACTTTTTGTATGGAGCTCTTTTGGCAATGTGTTCTTAACAAAGTATCTTCCTGTAAGTCTTCTCTGCAACATGTTCAAGTTTCATAATTTTTGAATTGCAATTTCCTATTTAACCAAAAATATTTCAAAATCTAAGCAAGCTGTGTTAATAGGATAGAAATGCTCTAATGCGTGATCTATACCAAATTGTGTGAGGGTCTTTTGATCTAGTGTCCTTTATGAAATATCTTCCATTATGTCTTGACTAGCATATGTTCAAATTTCATAATTTTTAAAGATCATTTGGGCATTTAATGGAAATATTTTCTAAAATTGTGCAAGCATGGATTATACAAATTTCAAATGCTGGAAATTGTGATTATTTTGCTTTGGATGAGCCTTATTAATCATATTGATTGAGGTGATTGAATATTGTTGAGCATGTGATGATAATTGGCATTGCATATAGGATCAAATGCTAAATTAGCCTTTATTGCCATTACATCATGTGCCATGCTGATTGTGAGACATTAATTGGTGAACATGAATTATGATGAATGAGGAAACTGTTGGAGGCGACCGATAATGCCCTGGGAGTGTCAGGATGCCCAAGATGGGGGGTGTTGGATGCTCGGATTGTATTGAGATACATGCCTGGATGGCCTCGGGAGTTTCGAGATGCCCAGAATGGTTGGGTGCCGGAAGCCTCGGAGGTTTGTGCCCGGGGGATGCCTCGTGATGCTAGTTGGGATGTGAGATGCCCGAAATGTGGGGGTGCCGGATGCTCGGTGGTGTGTGCCAGAGGTTTTCTCGCGATGCCAGGTTGGGGTGTGAGTGATAAAGTGGGGTGCAATTATTGATCTCAGGAAAGAGAGATATGGTGATCAAATTGAAAGATAAAAGTGGAAATTGAATCATGCACATATGATGTGATGACATACGTATGGATGTGTGACATGATGATGATGAGTGCATGGTTGTATGTGCACTTATGGCATGATGATGATCACCTATGGCATGATGATATGTGTGTGACATGATGATGATCACCCATGGTATGATGATATGTGTGTGACATGATGATGATCACCCATGGTATGATGATATGTGTGTGAGATGATGATGATTACCTATGGCATGATGATATGTGTGTGACATGATGATGTGCACCTATGGCATGATGATACATGTATGACATGATAGTGATTGAGTACATGAGGATGTATGTACATATGGTATGATGACATATGCATGGCTGCAAGGTAAGTTATGCTTGGATGCATGAATGACATGTACTATGCTATGATTGTTATGATTGTATAGTGTGATGCATTGAGTGGTTTATTGGATCTTTTACCTGCTAAGTGGTTGTACCCACCCCTTCAGGGACCAACATTTCAGATTAGAAAGATGCCGCTCCTTATCGTCACGCGGGGTACCTTCCATGGCCTCCTATATGATGTAGAGGTAGAGTGTACGGAGATCAACTGCGTTACCGTCCCTAGACTGACATTTGTGCGAGTACGAGTGCTGGTCATGTACAATGTGGTCTAGCTGGGGGCCTTGTCATTCAAGAGTTTCTATTGGTTTATGTTCACCGAGATGGAGTGTTTAGGGGGATGTTGCTGCCACCACCGCTCCATGTACCAGGATGGGTGTGATGGCTGCGTGAGGGGTAGAGAATTGATGTTTCTTTTTGGGAGTAGCCAACACTGATAGATGGAGGATGACACGCGATCGTTATAGGGGTCGAAATATCCTTTTGGGATGTGGCCAAGTGTAGCTAAAAATCTTCACTTTCTTTTGTTGTATCGACCTGAGAAAATCCATCATGAAAATATGTAAATAAAAGTGGCTTAGTTTTATCTTTTCCTATGGCACTTAGTGGTGTGCATTGTATCATGATTGTTGGAGGGAGAGATGGCGATATTAAATTATGCTTCCGCTAATACATTGCGCTGGGACCGTTTTCAATATATATATGCTTATGTACTGCGATGTTTCTACTAAGAGATGTAACTAGTGTTCATTAGGTATAGCAATAGGTGCCTGTGGCAACCTAAGGTGTTTCAGGGTGCCACACAACTTGGAACCTAAAACTGAGATTTCTGAGGACATCCTGGAATATAAAGCTGAGATTTCTGAGGACAACCTACAACCTAAAGCTGAGGTTTCTAAGGATAGCCTGGAATCTAAAGCCTAGGGGGGTATCGTTTTAGGTGACCAAAACCCAGTTCACTAGGGAACATATATTTAAAAAAAAAAGGATTTTGAGATTACTCAAAAGCCAATCTTGCAAAATTCTTCAAACATGTCTTGGTAAACTATACCAATTATCAAATTCCTTTGGGGAAGACTTTAACCAAATGAAGTTTGGTTAACTACTTAAGGGTTAAATCAAATATGCCAAATTAGAAATAACCTAATCAAAAGGTCTTTACATTGGCTCTTTAAAAAATGATTTTGTTCCCAACCATTGATGTGGGAAAGCTGCTCAAATCTCACTAGAGATGTCTCACATAACCTATGTCTAAGGTTTTCGGAAACATTCATAGTGAATACAATTCATTGATCAAAAGGTCTTCTAAAGAGGACCGTAATGATGACTTGGTCATAGGCTTATACAAGAGGTAGCCGCTTTAGGGCCAAGAAATGAATATTCAATCAATATCTTCATCAGGTTTACAAGCTAAGAACCTTGAAGATAAGACAA
This sequence comes from Eucalyptus camaldulensis, assembly GCA_019915185.1. Taxonomy (NCBI): domain Eukaryota; kingdom Viridiplantae; phylum Streptophyta; class Magnoliopsida; order Myrtales; family Myrtaceae; genus Eucalyptus; species Eucalyptus camaldulensis. The sequence goes on from JAHSVA010000005.1 coordinate 23,202,831, forward strand.
GATAGTATTGCTTCCACTCCTTCTAGTAGTGGCTCTTATGTGAAATTCTCATTTCAACTAGAACCATCCCAATCTAAAGAAACTTCGGATAAGGATTGTAATGTTGGTTCGTGTAAGGCTTAAAAGGCTTGAATTTTTTTTTTTTTTTTAGATATCAAGAGGTTAAAAGTGAGCGATTATCTTGGCATCATTACCATCACACAATTTTTCGAAAATCTGACTCTTAATATTTTACTTATCTCGAGAGTCCTTCTGACTATTTGTTTTAAGACATGAGACGTTTGCTCTCTTTTCTAATGACATTGCTTGTAATATATGTTTTTGCAAAGCTTTTATTTTATCTTTCAATGGGTGATCTCTTGCATGACCATTGATTTTGCATTCCTTTGCATTTTGCTTTTCTTCGCATTTTTTTATGGGCATTGGCCTTACTTTTTCAAGGCACACTACTATTTCATGCACCTTAGTTTTCACTCTCTTTTAAGTATCTAGGACTTCAAGTGGTATTACAAACATGACAAACATTCTCAATTTTTTTGGTAAACCATGTGTCGTGCCCAAGTGTGGGTAGTGAACAGAATTGGCTAAGCAAAGGGTAATTGTGTTTGGGTAGTGAACATAATGCTCTTCATCACTTCAGGATGCTTCAAGCTTTCATAAAAATTCACAATAAGATCAGTGTAAGTGAAAGCCATAAAATCTTTCTTGGTTTTTTAATCCATAGTTTTCAACCAAAACTCTCTATTTTGCCCCCAATGTGGGGTTGTTCTTAATAGGGTTATTTTGGAAATGCTCCCTATTTGGCTTAAAGGGGCTTGTGTAACATCCTGAATTTCCAGTACTGTTTTCAATTGAATAAATTGGACCTTTCATCGACGTGTCTACAGTACTATCTTCAGAGCGGATCACTCGTGAGATAACTAGACTATTTGAGGAAGTTATTAAGAGATTTTAATGCAATAATAGGCTTGAGAATTTGACTAGAAGCTGACTGCTTGACCGTGTTAGTATGCAATGGTCATTACGGTATTGTCAATATCGATCAGAGATAAGGTATCGGTCGATTCGACTGAGATGTGTGATCAAAGTGTTGGTGATTCCACCTAATTGCAAAATTCTTGTCGATCAACACGAGACCGATTTTCTATCGTTTTGGATACCCTGTGCCCGTAATTGAAACCTAGAGATTTTCACGACCATTGAGAGTTGCCAATGTGTCGAAATGGTGCATTGTGGCTCGAAGAAAATGAACCACAGGTCGTTTGCACTAAAAATTTCTAAAAACTACCTAGTAGCCTATGTCACACTAAAATTATGTCGGAGTGAAATTAATCGTGAATTTGAATATGATTTCATAAATTGAAAGTTCTGTGGTGTCACGATCTATTTTAGGAATGTCGACTCATCCTCAGAATAATTTTCAAAGATTCCGTAATTTTTACGGAAAACTGTTTCGGACGTTATAGAAACGGAAATTGGATAAGCCAAATTAAAGGAAATTTGGACTTCCAAGCCGAGTCTTTGAGTGTCAAGGACTTACAAAAAATTGTACGGGATTTTTTTTTCAACTAAATTAGACCTCAATTTGGGGAATTGAGTAAAGAAATTGAAGTTTAAATTATGAAATTCGGATCCATGGAAAGGGCTTCAATTTTAGCTTCAATTTGGACTATTTTGGTGGAAAATTGGGTGGAAAATATAAGGGGACATGGAGTTAATGGAGGAGATAAGAATTGCTATCCTTGGGCCCCCCCTCCTTGGCTTCCTCCTCACGCACAACCGCCTCTCCCTCCTTTGGACGTCTTCTCTCCCTTAATCGCTCTCTGCTCTGCTTTATTTTCATTTCCCTTGCTATTCCTTTTCTTCTGGCTACTCTGCAACTGAAGCAGCCCAGCCACGATCGCCTCCCCGTGTCTCCATATGTGCTTGGTCAACCACCGAAGATAACCCTAGCATCTGCCACCATCCACTGAAATTTCCATCAGTTGAATACCCCATCTACACGTTGCCCATTCCCACCGTTTCTCCTTTGACAGCCAGTCTCTTCCACCAAATTCTGCAGCCCCCACTCCACTTCCCTCACGCTAGTGACCCAACCCTGCCGAGCTCCATGTCCATGGCTTCACAGCTCCTTTTGCTGCCGTGCGTCCTTCCTCTTCGTCCTCTTACAGCTGCTTGAAGCCTTGGCGTTGACTCTAGCTCCTCACCCAGAACCAACGCCCGTAAGAAAACCCCCCAGCAGTGACCGAAATTTGGTCTCCATCGAAGCGTGAGCTGCCAATGTCTGCGATCTCCACTCATCGAGCCCAGCATCACCGAAGTAGCAACCCAGTAGTTTCCTTTTCCTTTTTCTCAGTCCAGCAACTCCATCAATTGCCGCAGCCCAACAAGCCAGCCCAGCTTAGCCCATCTTTATAGCAACAGTTTGGCCTAAGTTTCAAGCCCATCTTCAATTTCATTTCAGCAAGCCCAAGCCTAGATCAAGCCCAGCCCAATTTAGCAACAAATCTCAAATTTGAGATGAGATTTGTTGGGCCAATTTAAGGCTTGGTCCGAGCTCCGTCGACACCGTCGCAAACTCAAGTTTTGGCTGCCGTCGCGCTGCCGTCTCGGTGTTCCAGTCTTCACTTTGCACAAGTGAGTTTTGCTCACTAATCCCTCATTAGTATGCTAATGATGCTTAGGGGTCGATTAGATTTAATTAATGCAATTAGGTGGTTAGATTAGATTAGAATAATTAAATTAGGGATTTACCTATGCATGTTAGGCAAATGGTTAGTGTACTTATCAAGTAGACAAGTCCTATTATTTATTGAATGATTCTCGGTTTTCAGGCTCGTCTCGGCTTCCAATTAGGCATTACAGGCCTAAATTGGATTTATTGCTATTTAATAATTAATTTTTGTAGTTAATTAATTATTTATTTATTTTCTGGAAATTAGACCGGGATGGTGGACGACCGGAATTTTATGTTGATTATCGTGATGTAATATGTTTAATTTATTGAGTGCTAGATTGTGCTGAATTGATTTATTAATGATTCTATAATTATTTTCCTAAATTAATTAATTTTGAATAACTAATTTGAAAATAATCGGGCGTTGGTTGACAACGCCAAAAATGTTTTGGTGGACTACAGAAAATGGTGGGATTTGTGGAAAGGAAATTATTATATTTTGGCTAAAGTCAATCGTGTACCCACACACGGTTATTTTTATCGGGTATGATAAAAAAAATGACAAATTGATTGTATGGTCAGAGTACCATATTATATACCAGCTTGCTAACTTTATATGTCATTTTGGAGAAAGGACGGTATGCAATGTCGGCTCAGTGACTTTATGGGTTATTTTGAAGAATGGACAACATGCCATAACGACTCGATGACTTAACATGTCATTTTGGAGAATGGACGTTATAATGAATATACTCAATAACTTAATATGTCATTTCAGAGAATGATCATATAAAATACTGGCTCGGTAACCCGATGGGTTATTTTGGAGAATGGAGAGTATTGACTGAAATGACTAAGATTGGTCTATTTGACATGGAAATTGACTGGGTTGATTGACCGATGTTTCAACCGGTAGCGTTTGATTGGGTGCTTGTTCGAACTGTATTGATTTGCAAGTGGAAATCTGAGGCCAAGGTAAGTCATCTTACTTGTGTGTGCTTAGGCAGCTCATAGCGTATTGGTTTCTTAATCGGGTTTTAGAAGGGTAAAACTTGCTGAGACGTTGTCTCATTGGTTATTGTATAACCATCTTAGGCCCCTAAATGGCAGCACCTCTACCTCCTCCTCCTCCTCATATGTATTTTGGTATTCCCAAAGAAATCTCAGAAATAGCATACCATGTCCATATACATAACCACCTCGAGTGAATGGAGTACGTACTGGTTAAGTCGACGGTTTGGGTTACATGGGTAATGACGCCTTGAGACTCCATGAGTATCGATTGTGGTACCATCACAAAGAGGGTCTCATATCAGAAGGCAGTGTGCCCTTGTACATATTGGAAGAGGCGTTCGGAGAAGGGACGGCAGATCCTAAGGACGGGTCAGTAGTGGACGCTAAAGATCCTAAACTTGAGGATGATTCTCATAATCCCGTGTATTCCATTGAAGACACTAATTAGAGCGAAGAAGAAGGGAAGATCGTTGAGCAGGAGTAGGGATAGAATGATGAACCTATATACGAGGAGCCTTAGGAGAAGGAACCTGAGGATGAGCCTGAGGCAAATTTTGAGAAGGAAGAGCTTAAGGACAAACCTGAAGAAGGAGAAGAAGAATCTGAAGAAAAGGATGATCTGGAGGAGAATCCAGAGTACGACTTAGATGAGGACTGAGATCCCATCCCATTTACAAACCTAATCGTGGACTGATGTGTGATAAATCAAACTTCTATGAATAGTATTGTATTATATACTAAGAGGTTTTCTTTGTATAAAAGTGTGGTTGTGGTTTTTCAGTTGTGAAAAATATTGCCTTACTTTTCTATCACATTATTTTATTGTCTAGGGATTATTTTATGCTTCTACATGTGTGTTAATATCAATAGTGTTTGGGATTGAGAAGAAAATGCTTTTATTATTTTAATCTATGTATTCACTATGAATGAATCCTATGCCTTAGGACATGGTCCTTTTCACTTAATTCTCTCAAGGTATGTATAAGGATGTGTTTGGCAAAGGGTTGCCTCCCATCATTTTAACACTACCACTTGACATATTTAAGAATCTTTTTTCAAGTCTTTCAAAACATCAATTGGATAAATTCCTCTCAGTGGGGAATTAAGATGTGGGGAATGTTTTTCAAAAGATATGTTCCCTTGAATCTACTAGGGAGACTTTTGGAAACAAGGTTGAAGGAAATTTGTAGACAAAATAAACTTGTTTAGCACAAGAGTTCACTTCTAGAATTCCAATTGACTTTTTCAGCATTCTAAAGGATAGGGCCACTTCTAAATTTTAAAGAATATGGTCATTATTTTGGAGGTTTTGTACTCCTAAGATTGATCTCCCATGGGTAGGTAGAATCTTCTTCAGAGATCCTACAAAATGATTAAACTTGAGATATAATATGTATGCATGGGATACATGACACAAATATCCTAAAGTGGATTGGATTTAGTCTAAAAGCAGCTCAAAAGCCTTTCACTTTATTTATGGATAATACTTCTTGACAGCATTAGCATTTACAGGCTTTGGCAATTCTTGGCTATCCATTTCTACAAAAATCATTGCTCCACGCGATAGTACCTTCTTCACAACATATGGGCCTTCGTAGCTCAAAGTGAACTCCTCATGAGGATCCGAAATGATAGCCAAGATCTTTCTCATAACAAGATTATTGACCTTAAGTTAAACGACTTGTTTCTAATAGCTTTGTTCATGGCATAGGGTTGTTACCCTCTTTTTATCGATCATATAGAGTTGCTCAAACTTTTATTCAACCCACCCAGCTTCAACGAGCTTGACTTTAGTGAAGGGATTTTCACTTCCACAGGTAGCACAGCTTCCATTCCATATACCAATGAGAATGGCGTTGCCCTAGTTGAAATGCGAATTAAGATTCGGTAAGCCATCAAAGCATATGACAACCAATCATGTCAGGCGTGATAATTTTAAGTTGTCTTGGCTAAAATCTTATATTGATGTTCTTATTTGCCACTTCTATAGCTCCATTCATTTGTGGGCAATAAGGATAAGAATTCAATTGGCGAATATGGAACTCACTGAGTAATTTGTCCACTATTTTGTTGTTTGAGTTTGATCCATTGTTAGTGATGATCGATTCGGGAACTCCATATTGAGCAATGATATCATGATGAATGAACTTTGCCACACTCTTTGCAGTGACATGGGCATAAGAACTCTTCAATCCATCTAGCGAAATAATCAATAGCTATTAAGATAAAGCGGTGTCCATTCAACGCCTTAAGATTAATTGATTTGGCAGTATCTATGCCTTAAATCAAGAAAGGCCAAAGCTTGAACATTTGATGCAATTCATTATGAGGAACATTGATTTTGTCTCCATAGACTCGGCATTGGTGACAGCACTTCACATATTGAATACAATTGGCTTCCATGGTCAACCAGTAGTAACCAAGTCTCATGATTTTTCTTGCCTGGAGATGACCATTCATATGAGGGCCATACTCTCATTCATATGTCTCTTTCATCTGCAATTTGGCTACTAAATCGAAATACCTTTTGATAAAGGGCTCCTCTACAGAGGAAGAATTTGGATGCTAACTTCATTAGTTATTTTCAATCATTGGCTTAACTCCCTTGGAGAAATTTGCCATCTCGAAGGTAGTTCATGATATCATAATACCAAGGTTGACCATCAGGTTCTTCTTCAGCCATTAGGCAATAAGAAAGCTTTTTCAAGATATTGATTTATAAGGGATCAGTGCTTAAACCATCAATTACTTATAACATTGATGATAAAGTCGCTAGAGAGTCAGCAAATAGATTTTGCGATAATGGCATATAATCAAAAGATATTTCGTTAAATTCCTTGACTAGGTCTTCGAGATATTTATGGTAATGAATCAACTTTACGTCTTGTGTTTACCATTCGCCTCCCATCTAAAGGATGATGAGTGCGGAATCACCATAAACCCAAAGCTTTTTGACTTTCATATCGATGGCCAACTGTAGATTAAGGATACAGGCCTCATATTTAGAAATATTATTGGTACAAGGAAATACCAACTCCATAACTATTGGGTAATGTTGACCCTTTAGGGATATTAAAACTACCCTAGTGCCAAAACCAGAAAGATTAACAGTGCCATTAGAATACATGGTCCACTTATCATGTGAGACTATGTGAATCCGTTCATTGAATTCATCTCAATCATTAGACTTCTTGGGATTTTTAGCTAACATGTCAACTATAGCTCGTCCCTTGATAGACTTCTGTACCATGCTTTGAATATCAAACTTGGAGAATAATACTTGCCATTTGGCAAGCCTTCTAACCAACACAGGCTTCTCCAAAAGATATTTAATCAAGTCATTCTCAATCACCAGCAAGATGCGGTGGTGAAGAGTATATTGTCTCAATCGATGTAATACCCAAATTAGGGCTACACACGTTTTTTTTCCACATTTGGATATCAGATCTCAAAGGTAGTGAACTTTTTACTAAGGTAGTATATGGCATGTTCTATCACATCCCTTGATCCTTTTTGCGCCAACATAGCTCATAAAGACTCATCATATATGGTGAGATACAAGATTAGAGGCACACCTTGAATAGGCAGCACCAATACACGTGATTGTGAAAGATATCACTTGAGTTCTTCGAAGGATTTGTAGCATTCTTCATCCAAGTTGACTTTAGTGTTCTTCTTCAACAACTTGAAGAACGGCTTAGCGGCTTCTAATAGTTGGGAGATGAATATAGACTTCAGACTTCCTTAATAGTAAAGGGAGATTTTAGATTGCATATGGTCTTTACCTTAAAGGGATCTATTTCGATGCCCTTGCTACTAACCATAAATCCAATGAGCTTCCCAGACTTTATTCCAAATATGCATTTTGTGAGGTTAAGCCTTAGCTTAAATTTCCTCAGTCAGTTAAACAATTTTCTCAAGACTTCAACATGGTCCTCACCTTATCTTGATTTTGCAATCATATCATCAACATAGACTTCAATTTCCTTATCATCATGTCGTAGAATAATGCCACCCTAGCTCTTTGATAGGTTGCCCCAGTATTCTTCAAGCCAAATGGCATAACTTTGTAGTATAATGTTCCCCATGGAGTGATGAAAGACGTTTTAGTCTTGCCTTCCTCTTTCATCCAGATTTGGTTGTAGTCAAAGAATCCGTCTATGAAGGAGAATAGCTTGAAGCAGCTATACTGTCAACCAAGACATCGATATGTGGTAAAGGAAAGTCATCCTTAGGGCTTACCTTATTTAGGTCACGGTAATCAACGCAAATTCGAACTTGTCCATCCTTCTTTATAACTAGGACTATGTTGGCAATCCAATCATCATAATGGGTGACTTTAATAAAACCAACATTCAGGAGTTTCATGACTTTCTCTTCAATTTCTTTAGCAGAATATTAGGATCGAGTGATAACGCATGTTTCACGATATTGGGATCTAAACCCAACATATCAACATGAGACCAAGGAAAAACATCTTTGTATTCTTTCAAAAGTCCAATTAATCTATTGACATATGTTTGAGAAAGATCTACCCTAATCTTTATTTCTTTAGGGTTTTCAGAATATCCTAAATTCACGGTAATTGATTGCTTAGTAGTCAGGGTTTGAATTCTTCACGTCTGAGCCATTCTCTTTCAATAACTCGAGGGTCATCTTCATTTTCTACGATGGAATAATCAGGTTCACCAAAATCTCTTGAATACGAATCCAAGCCATGCAAATGACTATCATGATATAAAATGTCATGCTTGAGATGCAATAAAAAATTGTTAGTATGTAAAATAAATGAATGCAATGCATGCAAATGTTATGGAAACTTGTTTTTGAATTTAAGGTTTTCAATATATATATATATATATATATATATATATATATATTTGGAACTTGCCCTCATGTCATTGAACATCCTTATTCCACTAAAACGATTTGAAACTATAGATTGTGTGGAGACTCAGGCCTCAAAGCATTATCATAGGACTGGTTCGGGATACCTTATGCATCTTTTCAAAAGATGCAAATTTTATTGATATGCAAAAATTGCATTACAATGTATATCGTCTTGGATCAATAGAGTTCATAATCCAGACTATTACAAGTATAAATGAATGGAATTCCCTTATGGGGGAGAAATGAATGGAATACACTTGAAATGAAAAGTAAGAACTACAAACATCACTTACACAGCGGGATTAGTAGGCTCTTCATCTTTACTAGTGGCCACAATCATGCCATCTTCAAACAAATCAGTGAAGTGATGGACAATGGCTTCCTCTTCTTGTAGGAGCTTCAGTAAGCTAGGGAAAAAAAATCCTTTAATAGTGGAGGTAAAAGGCGTTAGTAACTCTTACCCTTAATATTTGGGCCCTTTCAATTACCTTGATCCTTTTGATTGCCTTGGTCACCTATGCCTTCACACTTGTCCCTTTTGATCACCTCAATAGGATTTGGCACTCCTTGGGCAAGCTTTCTTAAACCCCTTACCAATAATAAATCCATTCTTGAGTAGCTCTTTGCTCAACACTAAGGAGGCCTTTGAGAACTGAAGCTTCCCAATGATTGACCCAGTAGGTACATGAGTAACAAATATGAGCTCAAACAAGTGGTAGCTCAATTCCCCTTTGATTTCAGGCTCAATGCAGGGTAGGGCAATGTTGTGGAAAGTCTTCACATCTCTTCTACACCGAATGGTTATGATCTTTCCATCGACAGCAAGTTTCATTATCTGATGAAGACTTGAGGGAATAATCCCTGCGGCATGGATCCAAAGACGTCCCAACAGCAAGCTAAAGTTGCTTGGAATATCGAGCACTTGGAATATTTGAGCAATGGTCATAGGGCCGACCGTTAGAGGTAAGTCAATTTTCCCTAATGATTCATTTCTCATCCCATCAAAAGCTCAAACAGATTTTTGGAGGGCGGATGTCACGCCATGACCCGCTTTGAGCGTGTGGCACCCCTCACTTACCAACTTTTGCCATTCAACTACAATGTCCCAAGAGGCTTCGCTAACCCATTTGTGTTATCGTTTATATACACAAGCGGAAGCAGAAACAAATCTCCTAGCCATTCACAACAAAATAGGGATAATTTCAAATGCACTTATATTTACATATATGCATCCATAACGTCATTACACTATACTAGCTATTTATATCCAAACTTCAACATCACTCGTTACGCCATTTCATGTTCAATCAAAATGCGCGGTCATTTGCATTTCCAAAAGGTTTTAGGGTTAGCCTAGCTCCTCTATGCTATGAAGCAACTTGAAATGGGTGGTATTCCCCACATGCCTAATATGTGTCCAACTCAAAATACTCTAGCTTGGGCTTGCTAGTCATGATTAGGGCTTGAAAAAGGTTAAACAACGAGGAGTGAGATAAACTCAATGAGTGAACTCCCTAGACCTCGCATAGGGAAGTCATTCACCTTGGAAACTCCCTAAACATGCAAGTTATCTATCAAGGGCAGATCAATAGCAAAGTAACCTCTAGTTTTCCTTAACCATAACATGAATGGTTATTCCACTTCCCCAAAGCCATCGATATGAGCATATAAACAATTATAGAAACTCCTCCTACACTAAGGAGCCAAACATAAAAACATGCAATATAACATAGTCATGTGCCCATGCCATGCAATAATCTAGACCTACTCATATATTAATCTTATGTCACACATGTGCAGACTATAGTATAGCTTATCGCTTCTCAAAATATGCATTTATGCACTCATGCCATGCAATAATCCAGAACTACTCATATATCAATCTTAGATTACATGTGTGCCAACTATAGCATCACTTCTCAAAATATGCATTCATGCACTCATGCACTTTTCACACAACCATGTCCAGATTATTATGGCCACTCGAGACCTAAGGCCACCTCGAAGGTTCGTAGTCATCCCGAAATCTATCTGCAAATGGCATCCGGTTGACTCGAGGACATCTAAACTTAATCGAGCATCGTCCCGCATAATCATACACATTAGGATGAAACCATCACCTCGCATAATCATATGCATCAGGGTATTTGAGTGATCACATGAGCATACATCACTTAGGCTCATTTGATATATTTCTCATTAATTGACGGAAGAATGTGTAATGCTCACACAATATGCAACAACACTAATTACATACAACCATATCATGCTGTCATGCCACGTGATCATATCCCAATCATGCATTTGTCAAATTAATTATACTTCTATCTCATGGCATATTATCTTATAACAGTGCTTTAAACACTTCATCATACTATCTTTTCACATATTCATATGTACGCACTAATTAGTCACATGCCATCATGTCATACTTGTATATCATATCATATCACTCAAATACATCACTTGAACATTTCAATATGCCATCTTTACACATACCTCACATGCTTATTAGTAACATGCCATCATGAGCCCTCACCAAGCTAGGTTAATCGGCGGCAAGGGCCTATAAGCCTTCGCCCAAATCCAAGGCAAGGGTCGTGACCCTTCCTTAAATTCGATGAGGGTCAGTGGTCCTCACACAATTGGGCCAAGGGCTGTAGCTGGCTAGGGATCCTCGCCCTAAATTTGAGCAAGGGCTCACAAGCCATCGCCACTAGTTGGTCGACGTCACCGGGCCCTGGCCCCTTACCATTGCCGGCCCCTCCTAGCAATGGCGAGGAAATGGCAACAGCGAGGGCTCAACCCTCAATCGCCTGCTTCCTCCCTCTTTTTTTTAATTAATTTTTTAATTGTTTATAATTTAATTAAATTAATTTTTATATTAAAATTCAAATCCACGCTAAAACGACGTGGTTTTTGCGTTTCTTTGCTGAGTTATCTCTTCAACAAGCCACGTAGGATTTGTGGCAGGATTTGCCGGAGGTGGCAGTTAAATGTCCCACTTTTAAAAAATAATGGCACTTAAGTGCCACTTTTCTCACTTTTGACATTTAAGTATTCCTTTGTGCCAAGTTTTGACACTTAGGTTGTACTTCTTCTAAAATTAGTCTATAGGTTCAAAAAGGAAGTAATGTTTTTCACTCTCATGCGGGAAGAAATCAATACCCCTATGATGGACTTCCAAGATGGCCTTAAAATAATAGATAAAAGGAGAATTGTTTGAAGGTACCTTCTTGGGTAGGCGGTTCAAGAGTCGATAACTTAGAGGAGGTCTTCTAGGTACAACGCATAGTGTGGGTATAAGGAAGGTTACAAGAGTTTGTGTCAAAAAGAAACTCAACGTATAGAGCCATCGACACTTGTAAGACCCAAAAGGGACTAGAGATAATGCCACTCTCTTTGGACTTCATTAGCAGTGAAGCATTGGTGAAACCTCTATATAAAAGAAGCAAGAACAACTTAAGCAAGAGCAATGCGCTTACCATGTGTAAGATTAGCAGTTGTCTGGAAATAATCCTTATTGACTTTAAGTGTAGGGCTGAAGAATATGTATCTTGACAGCCAATACAATAAGAAAATGATATGTTCCCTAGTGTCGACAAGTCCAGTCGCCTTACCAAACCGTTCAAGGAATTTACCATATGCAAGGACTCCATCTAGGATAAGAAGGGCTCGAATGTGAGCAATTTCTCAAAAGAAAGACCAATCAGTCGAAAGTCTGCTATGGTATACATATCCAGAAGGGTGACAGTCATGGGCCTGCAAGAAAAAAAAAAGGAAACAATTAGTGGAAGGGGACAATAAACTTATTGTAGACCCTACTAGTCCTTGCGTTATATCGTGAGAAGATATGCTGGTTGCAAGTGCTTTCTCAATTGTTGCACTTATCCAAGCAAATGGGTTGTATCATCTTCTCCTAGTCAAATATACTATTTATGGAAATCAGCTTCAAATGAAGGAAACCCACGAAATCGGGAAGAAGCTGAAGACTAGATGTCCTAGGAGAAGCAATGTTGGAAGGCTAAAGTCTCACCGTGCTTGGTAGGGAAGCAAGTTTGGAGTGAAGGAGGGATCTTTTTATGGTCTATGAGACTAGGACCAAAAAGAAAACAGCTCGTTGTGTCCTCAACAGCATCCAGCAGACTAAAGTGGCTATCTTTGGCATGTTCCCTTATTTGGAGTGACAAAATTGTTAATATAGCTTTCTAGGTCACATTTCAAGGTTTTCTTTTGTGCCATAGCAGATGATGAAATAGAGATGAAAAGAATCACAAAAGAGGATTTGGAAATAGGAAAAGAAGACGAAATGCTAATAAAACCCCTAAGGCTACTTGTAGAAGACAATAGTTTGGGGAAAAGGAAATAGCTATTTGCGAAATTAGAAGAAACATGTCGAGATAATGAAAGGAATAGAAATCTGTATAAGAGAAAAGATGTCTAAAGACAAAATGGCATGATCACCTTGGAAAATCACGCAAAGACAGGGTATTCCTTTAAAAGAAATAAATTCAATTAGGGGCATATGTTGACACACAAAATTGCCCCGGTGACAAGCTAGCCACAGGGGCAATAATAAGAGTGGTACGCCCTGTTTTGTTCATGAAAACTGAGGGCAGCCAGTGTTTGTGAGGGTATTTAAGCTAAGTGTTGGTAGGATTCTAGATAGATATATCTAAGTTGATGGCAAGATAATTAATTGCCACGTGTTAGGCTATGAGAGCAACGCATCAAACTTAGAGTTTAAATGGAATTAGCATTAGAGCTCAGGTAAGAATAACTGCTGCACAAAATGTGCATAAAAATAGGGAAGTTGTTATTTACTTGATGAGCAAGTCGTGTGAACATCATTGACAAGTTAGGAAACAATAACTTATAGATAGATTGCCAAGAAGAAAAGGAAAACATGAGGAATGCTAAGAGTGGCGCCCAACGAGAAGTAACCAATTAATGGCGACCAATTCGTCCTATAAAAATCGCAACCTATTCAATGAAGAGGAGCCACCCTCCCTCAAAAATACAACAACTATTTTTACTTTATCGCATTTTAGCTATCATTTCAAGATTCTCGTCATAGATTAAATTCTGGTATGTGTTTTTATCCAGTTCAATATCATCGATTAAATTCTGATGTTGTTCCACAAGCTTAGCATCGCCGATTAAATTCCGGCATCGTGTTTCTTATCCAAGGGTATTGCTATTGATTAAATTCCAGCTATACACCTAAAATAAGCTATGTTATAGATTAAATTCTAATATAATTTGAGCCCAAAGTGTAGACTATGAACTATTTGTGTTCAGATTACATCGTTGATTAAATTTCGGTTTAATTTATGCCTGGAAGCTATTGGTCTGAGTCATCTGAGTATCAATTGTTAGGGTTGTATATACAAGTTGACAATAAAATTTATGCTTGCATTTGATATTCTCTTTCTGGATTCAACACAAAATTTGAGTCTCATATAATAAAACCAAAATGCATTGTTTGATTAGGGCGCGCATGTTTTCGTTCTTTGTTTTTTGTTTAAGAACAGATTTTTTGTTTTTTTTTTTCCAAGAACAAAAAAAGAACAGAAACATGTTTATTTGCATTTCTGTTCAAAAACTGTTTTTTATTTCCGGAACAAAATTGGAACAAGAAAAACTTACTTCTCCGTTCTAGAAACGCTTCTTGATGGGCTAAAAAGAACAAAAACGAAACACTTCTCCCTTCGTTCGTGCCCTTCTCCGTTCGTTCGTGTTCGTGCCCTTCTCCCTTCACCACCGGTTGACTCTCCGGCGCCTCCCCCTCGGCTGACTCTCCGGCGACTCCCCACTCCGCTGACTCTCCAACTGGAAATAAAAGAAAGTATCAGAGCCAGACGCGGGTGTAGCTTCTAGCACCGACTGGAGAAGATGAAGATCGATTATCGCGCGTAGAGAGAGAGAGAGAGAGAGATGGAGGGGGAGCCGACGAGGGTGATGATGGGAGTGAACGAATCGACGATCAAGGGGTACCCGCACGCGTCGATAAGTAGTCGGGGAGCGTTCGAGTGGACTCTCCAGAAGATCGTCCGCTCCAACACCTCTGGCTTCAAGCTCCTCTTCCTCCACGTCCACCCGACGAAGACGGTCCTCTCTCTCTCTCTCTCTCTCTCTCTCTCTCTCTCTCTCTCTCTAGCTTTTGCGTTTGCGCTTCTTGTTTTGGTTCGATCGGAGGAGATGTGATCGGTGTTAGTTTCATCGATAGGCGCCGAGCATTCCTGTTAGTATCGATGTACGGTCGGTTTCCGTGTCGCATTCGCGTCAGGAATAGATATTCGCGCGGTTTTCACCGTCCGACGATAACCGAATCCGTGGCCGTTGGTTGGTTAGTTTTGTGTGAGAACTGAATGTGGATGCTCCCTCCCTCTCTCTCTCTCTCTCTCTCTCTCTCGGTTTTTGTGTGCATTGAGAGGTTTTTGGCGTACCTATCGTTGGGCGGAAAATCGATGCTGTGGATGGCAGGAAGATGTGGAGAAGAGTTTGAGAATGATCAAATCGATTAGAACTAGGCAGTGTTGTAAAAGAACTCGGGAAATGAAAGAGGACTGATTATGCTGCGCACGTTGTCTATGGTAATTTAGGTACTCTCCCCTTTGCCTAGTCGGAGTTTCGACAACTGCAGACCTCGGATATTTTGCAGCCGCTTGAAAATCTTGTTCTAGTTCTGTTGTCGTAGTAAATCAGCAATGGTGATTGATCTTCTCTCTTTCCCCTGCACAAAAAGAAGTTGAGGTGCTTGAGAATATGCCTCTTCTTTAATTAGCCAAGCCTTGTGTTTGAATAGCCTGGAGAGGATGAGTTGCAGGAAGGGAGAGGGATGACCTGGATCTTCAGATCTGTTGTCACTGCTTGTCATCAAAGCTACTCTCTTACTTAAAGAAGTTCCCGAATGGAGGGGTGGGATTTTGGTGTTTAGGAAGAAGCCCATGCTGAATGAGAGAGATGCAGCATGTTGTACATGGCACTTCATCCTTCTCTGGATTTCGATGGAATGCTCTGACTGATTTATTGTGATATGTGTCATTTTGTGACCAAAAACACGGTAGAAGTGCATAGTCATCTGTACGTGTCTCTCCCATCTCTTATTCTGTAAAAAGAAGAAAGAGACTTGAGGCATGAGCCGTTGTATTTAGCTCTGCAGTTTTAATTTACAGAATGTGAAACTTGAGTTATTAATTCTAGGCCTCAAAGGGAAAGCCCTTGAAACATTTGATCACATATGTTCTATGAGAGAGAAGCTGGACCGGGTGTCCAGGCTCAGAACTCTTGCATATTGGTTTTGGAGAGTATTATCTGCCTTTAGAATGCTGAGCGATTAGATAAATGAGACCATTCCCAACCAACAGGTTTTGTAATCATTTCCATAAGAAGTACTTCATAGAAAGATCAATGTGGGGTTTTGCTTGTTAGACTCTGGGTGTGGCATTTATATATGTATGGCAATAAGTCAGTCGTGCCTTTTGATTCAGCAATTCTTGTTGCCCAGGCGAATTGTTTGGGGAAATCCTGCTTCCTCACTGATATATGGCCTCTCACTTTGTCTTTTCCATAGGTTTTGATGACATGGATAGTGTATATGCATCTCCGGACAAATTTAAGAGCTTGAAACAGAGGGACAAGGCGAGAGGAATTCATCTACTGGAGTGCTTTGTCAACAAATGTCCTGAAATCGGGGTATTGGAGATTTTTCTCCTCTCTTTTTCCTAAATAAACATTGCCAACAATAATATTCGCCATTTCCTTATGATGTGTTCATGTTAGGTACAATGTGAAGCATGGATCAAGAAAGGAGATCCAAAAGAGGTCATCTGTCATGAGGTGAAGCGAGTTAGGCCTGATTTACTTGTTATGGGAAGCAGGGATCTTGGCCCTTTCCAAAGGTATATTGAGCTCTTTTCTGGATTCTGCTTTCAGCTGAACATCTCATAAATCGAGAGCCTGCCCCTATGGAGTCCCCATAGGCTTCAAGACAGCTTGATCTTCCTCTCATGACCTCATCATTGACTTGCTGGCTGAGTGGAAGTTCTCTTACTAGTTGTCACATCTCGCAATGTCGATACATCTCTATCGTCTGTTTAGAGTTAGCTAATGTCATGCATATTTCTGGAAACACCTCATTGTCTGATCTTGTCATGCACATAACATCACAGGGTATTTGTCGGCACCGTCAGTGAATTTGCGTGAAGCATGCTGAGTGCCCTGTCATAACCATCAAAAGGCCCGCAGATGAAGCTCCTCTGGACCCTATCGACGACTGATTGATTTCCATTTCGTGGATGACCAATTTTATCATGTTAATAGATTGGTCGTTGATTCTCGGCTAGAGACTTTGGGCCATGAATCGAGGATGTATCTAAGTTTGCAAATCATGTTTCGTTCGTGTATGGCTGTTGGCACTTGAATCCTAAACTTCATTTTCTGTGATTTTTGATTGATCAATTCCTCTGCAATTTTGTCAAATCAAATGTTGTTGTCTTGTGTATTGCATCGAAAGAAATCCCAAACAAAAAGAAGCCCAAAAAGATCGATCAAAACGAACGGAGAAACAAGAAAAGAATTTGGAGATTCGCACAAGTCAAATTCCTCATTACTAATGCAAATACAACATCAGCTCAGGCCCCCCATGAACAACCATTTCCTTCCCACTATAACTACACTAAACGCTCTCACCAAATCACACTTCGATTTAAACCCTAAAAGACCATCACTTCTTATCGGCTCTGTATCAATCGCCTCGAATTGGGTCCTTCCCTAAACAATGGCAACCTTCGCACCGGCCTCCTCGAGTTGCTTCTTCGCGTCCTCCGCCTCGTCCTTGGACACCCCCTCCTTGAACTTCTTCGGCAGCCCCTCGATCAGCTCCTTGGCCTCCTTGAGCGCCAGGCTCGTCTGTGCCCTCACCGCCTTGATCAACGCCCTCACCGTCGTTCATGAGAATGAGAATTCAATATCAAGTTTATATGTTATAAAAATAAAAAGTTAAAAAAGAACTTGAAAAAAATTTGATACAAACTTTACTTACAAAATTTTCTACAAAGTATGCCATATGATCACGTTCAAAATGTTTGTCTTCATTCACCATGAACAAAATAAAATTAATAAGCATTTCATGAGAATGAGAATTCAATATCAAGTTTAAACTTTATTTAAAAAAAACATTTTTTTAATAAAGTTTAAAACAGAAATTTTGTATAGTTTATCAAACATGTTTCTGTTCTTTTTTTTTTATTTTAGGAATAGAAATTGACTGCAGTTACCAAACGTATTTATGTTCTTTTTTTTTTTTTAGAACAGTTTTTTTTACACTTATCAAACGCGTTTTTTTATTCAAAAACTGTTCTCCGGAACAGAAATACTTTTTTTTTTTTTATGTTCCCTGAAACAATTTTTAAACAGAAACGTTACTAAACACACCCTTAAAGATTTTTCGTGAGAAACAAAACCGGCGAAATAAGTCATTAGATAAAGCATGATTTAATATTTAATATTCTATCAAATACCTAAAACAAGTACTGCCGCTCAATGGCCTAGCGCATCTCCACCAAGCAGCTCAAGCACTCTTGAATTCCGATGAAACGAATTACAACAAAACCAATGAAAAATCACTTGACCCAATTCAACCATCGAAACACGAAACTCTCGGATGCTGCCAACCCTCGCTAATCAAAGTCAAGAATCCAAATTCAGATCAGCCCATGACTCCATTAAGATACAAACCTCGAAAACTGACGAAACAGTTCGATCTACGGACAACGAAAATCCAAGAACCCGGAATCACGACCACCACAAACTGACACAAAAAAAAAAAAAAAAAAAAAAAAAGGCGCGAAATGGGGGAATCAAACATTGACGATGAGAGGAAGGAACCCATCGGAGGAGGAGATTTCTCTACCATGAACAATGGTTGAGCCCTATTCTGTTCCTTTCCTAGCAACGTCGTTTGCCTCGGGTGGTGTGACGTGGCTTTACTTTCACTGAGCCGCATAGGATTGTTCACGTGGATTGATTTTCTTTATGAAATGTCACATCATATTAAAAGTTTTAATTATAATTGTCATGTACTCATTTTGATTGAAATTTCTCTTCAGAAGCACTTAAATGATTATTTTTTTTCTAAATCGGCACTTAAGCGATCTAATTTTAACTTTTGATATTAAATGAGTACCATACTCAACTTTTGACACTTCTAATGTCCTGCCAAATATACATAAACATAGTCTACTCTTACAAATAGACCTACTCAAACTTGTGGTATCGTTACATGCAAACTCAGTTGTAAATAAACTAAAAATCCCAATTTATTAGCTTATCATCAACAAGAGCCCTAAGATGGCTGCCCAAAATTCGATCAACCACCTTTGCTTGATCATCAATCTATGGATGAAAATATAATTAAAAATTCTGAATTACTATGAAAGAATTTTGGAGTGTCTCTGGAAAGTAGATAACAAGCATAACATTTCCGTCGAACGCAACAAATATAAGCAACCCATGAAACTTAACAATTTCACTGAAGACAAACTTAGCAACTTGGAGGCTTGCGTAGTCTTCACTAGACAAAATCCATGCTAAGGTCTTTTCAGGTTATATGCATGGAAAGGGAAAAGTTGTGAGACAAGTGCAATACCGGGAGACGATCCTAGCGACATCCATACATAAAGTCAGGCCAATGAAACCTATCCTCTCCTAAAGCTACGGTCTTGTCCCTACCAAAGTTTCTGGTTCCCAAACAAACAGATTCCTAAAAGAAATCTCAGGCATGAACGACTTAGAACTTTTGAACGAGTAGCCATCCCAAAGGACAGGGTTAAACACTTAAGAAAATCATCCTCTTCACATTATAAGAACAAAAACCCAAGAAAAATTGTGATGAAGAAATATTGATCTTTCAACCTCTCAATACTAGGGAAAAATTACTTCAAAAAGTCTTAAACTTATTGCACTTGTGATAATTCAATCATAAGCCTTTCAATTTGACTAATTTAGTCATAAACATTTTGAAAATTTGCTAATTTAGTTCTAACTTCTCAATTGTACCATTTTGGTCCTAAACCTTTTAACGATTTGTTAATTTGGTCATTTCGATTAATTTTGTCTAGAAATTATTATTATGAAAATCTAGTCAGCATGACTACTCTACATGGCACCGCCAACGCTGGCGTGGATAATAATAATAATAATAATAATAATAATAATAATAATAATTATTATTATTATTATTATTATTATTATTATTATTATTATATATGAATTCTTTTATTATTTCTTTTCTTTCCTTTTTTTTTTTTTTTCTAACCCTAGACTACTGAGGCCCATAGCCCTTGCCTAGATCCATCCATAACCCTCGCCTAGATCTAGGCAAGGGCCATGATGCCCTCACTTGTAGTGTAGCCCTAACCAACCAACGGGCGAGGTTCATGGTCCTCGCCTAGATTTGGCCAAGGGTATTATTGTCGTCAATTGTGGTTGGCGAAGGCGTTTAGAAAAGAAAAAGGAAAATAAAAGAAAGAAAAGAAGAAATAATGAAAAAGAAAAACTAAAAAGAAAATCAGAAAAATTAAAACAATTTAAAAAAAAAATTGTTCACATCAATGCTAGTTGTACTAAGTAAGACGATTGGTGCTGATTAGCCTGCCATATTATCGATTTTAGCCAAAAGGACTAAATTTGCAAAACATTAAAAAATTTGTGACTAAATTGATAAAATTACAAGGTTTAAAATTGAATTGGCACAAATATAATAAGTTTAAAATACTTTTGATAATATTAATAAAGAATCGTGGAAAATGAAGCAAAAACAGAATAACAAGACAAGAGAGAGGACTAAAGAAAAGATAGGAAAAAGGAGACACAAACTCTTAGCAACAATCCAATATTCTTAATTCAATTCATGAAAAGTAAGCAAGAATTGTAAAATAGCGGTATTTTCAGTGTCACCAGTAAACCCTAGTTACCTAATAAAATAAATACAGTATTGTAAAGATTAACGCCTAGTATACTAATGAGATGAGACAATTAAAATTGTTTGAATTGAGTCAACAAATAGTGTTGCTTTGTCCCTGAAGAAGTAACAATCGCCGTTCCTGCATCAGCAACTATCTTGACATAATTTCAATTACTGTAATACCAACCTGCTTGACCTCCTCATATCCATCCAAAATTTCACGTAGCTTCGGAGGTATATTTGACTTTATCGACTCCCTAATCTCCAAATATAACTCCCTAAATAACAATTCTCGCCTTGAATGTTGTGCTAATATTTTTATCATGAGATGAGCCAAGAAATCTAAATGACCCAAACGGGCAAGAATAAGTACAATGACATGAATTTTCCCTACTTCGACCATGAATAGTTTTAGAACCCAGCAACAAAGAAAATGCAGCACTCGATTTTTCAATCTCGTCAAATTCAAACTTCTCAAGAGCAGGCTCAGATTTTGGAGATTTAGAATTTGAACTTGATGGAGGTTCTGTATCTCATTAGCATATTTCGTCAATATGATTTCCCCCAGACAAACTCATTATAATGACTGAATTCAATATGAACTTGGCGTCTTTCATAAATAATTCTAGAATCACGACCGCTTAAAAGAAATTTCTTATGGACTTTGTTACGGTTTAAGAGTGAGTTTAAAAAAATTATTGAGTGAACGAAATATTTGAAGAAATGTCAATGCGAATGAAAAATTTGCACACCAACTTAATAATTTCTAGCAAATATATGGAGAGGCAGGTTCGTTTCCGGTTATTCTCATCCACCATACTTGGAATCGGATCCCATTCCGACTTGATTGGATTTCTACAAACAGTTGGGACTTTCTTCGTATGCGCCAGACATGAATCGAGTGAGACAGAGCTTGAGCTTTGATTGCCGATGGATACTACTCCGACCAAGGACAGAGGAGAGCAGTGGTTGGGATAAAACCGACGTCTGGTGTTTTTTCAAGGAGGCCGCCTCAGTTTCACTATAGACATGTCGTTTTTTTGCCCAAAATTTCCACCCCTTGACCACGCTTAATTGCACCACCCATTTACGAGCCAGAGAATTGTCCTGAGCTATAATATATTTAGATAAAATAGATTTATCAAATAGAATTATCCAAGTAAATGAAACTTGGGTCATATAGTGAACGGAAAAACTACCAAAAAAATTCTAAATCCATTACACTTTTGCTAATCCAATTCTAAATATTTTAATTGTGCCAATTAAGTTCTAAATATTTTCATGTTTTACCAATTGAATCAATCTGATTAGCTTTAGCCAAAAATCACTAATGTGGATGTATGCCGTCCTATGTAATATTGTTGATACAAATGTGAACAATTTTTAATAATACCTTTTTATTTTTTAAATTTATTTTTTACAACTCTTGCCGGTGAGGGTCAACAACCTCCCTAGTTTGGGTGAGGGCCAACATCTTTGCCTGTTGGCCGATGAGGGCTGCAATGCCTTCACCCGGTCTAGGCGAGGGCCTCTGTGCCCTTGCCAAGACTTAGGTGTTTGGTCCTCACGGGCCAATAGACAAGGACATTACAGCCCTTGCCATCCCACAAGCAAGGTGTCAACCCTCACCTAGATCTAGGTGAGGCTTGACGCCCTCGCCTTTGGTTGACTTGGGCATGGTGACCCACGACGCCCTTGCTTAGACCAAGTGAGGATCATTGGCCCTCACCTTGGCTGGCAACCTCGTCAACTAAGATTGTAAAATTAAAACAAATAAAAGAAAAGAGAAAAGAGAAAAAAAAATTGAAAAATATGAAAACATCATAAAATTTGTTTATGTTAGCATTGGCCGTGCCATGTAGGATGGCTAGTCCACATTTGTGATTTTTGGCAAAATTTACTATATGAACTTAATTGGTAAACCATAAAAAAGTTTAGGATTGAATGGATGTGCAATATGTTTAGAATTTCTTGAAAAAATTCACCTTTTAGTGAATAGCAAAGTGACAACCCTCCTAAGGGTTTAATTATCTTCAAAAGGTGGTATTTCTGGTATTTGTTACTTCAAGAAAAAAAAAAACTAATAATTTTCAAATGAAAAAATTACCCATTTAATTCTAAACTTATTATATGAACGTCAATTTAGCTCTCAATTTTTTAATTTTACCACTTTAGTCCTTACTCATTGTACGAAATTCCATTGAATTTTTCATTTAATTTTCGTAGGAAATTACTTACAAAGCGATCTAGTCATCGTTAGCTATCCTATGTCACATACTGTCGCGTCAACAAAAATTAGGCAAAAGTACTATATTAAAATTTCATATAAAGATTTAAGACTCAATTGAAAACATTAAAAATTTATGATTGAATTATTGTCTGAATAATATATTTAGGACAAACTGGATTATTTTCCCAACATCAAACCGCATGTGACACGCCTCTGTAAATCTGAATCTGCTTTCAGAACTTAAGCGCTTTTCGAGTTGAGATAGACACATCAAATGAGACTCCGCAATCTATTGAGTTCGATTGAACCACAATAACTTTTCTACGTTGACTAGGACTCAATTGTCCAACTCATGTCGTTTGTGTTTCCTCAAAAAGTGGTTTCTGACGGGACGGTTCCCTCAACTCCAGCATGTGCATGGATGAAATGTCTGACTTCCTAAAACCATCGGTCGGGTGGTTTCCAGATGTCATATGGCAATTTTAACCGACTTTTAGGTCAGACATTTGACGAAGCATTATTTTCCCAAGGTTAATTTTGGACTTTCAATAGGTGGACACCAAATTTGAACTTAGTCTTTACAGGTAGTATTGGCAACACCTTCCAGCAAATCCCTGTCTAGGGCCTGACGCAGAAAGAGACTTTCTAAAGAAAAAAGCAGTATTATTACGTAAAAACAACCACAAGAACAGAGAAGAATTCGGCTTTCGCAAAATGCTCCAACCTCTTGCCGTTGTAAGTGTTCCCTCAATCAACAATTGTAGATACAACCTTTACATACAAAATTATGCGAGGAATAACTATACATCTTTACCATTATGATATGACAGAATTCGATAATAATATTCTGACGGGAATCAGCAAAATAATCATCATAACTATGTTGGGGCGACCTTAATGTAATAGTCAGAATCCTTGATGACGAAGAGACATGTACAAGAAAGATCCTGCAAATAGCCAAAAAGGGGCACGTCAGGACATAAGGACATATCAAGAAATTCGAGCTAACAAGATCTTAAAGCATATAGTATATTTGAGAATTGCCAACGCAACTTGCAAACGAGTAGGTAAAATACAGCGTCAAAGATTTTCCTGCGGGACTCCAATGTGTCCTAAGAAAAACTAGAAGTGACATTGCTCATGCTATTCATTTTAAAGAGCCCAACTGACTAAAATATCAACGGCCACCCCTATTCATAGCTTTAAGACATTTTGGAAAGCGGCCACACTCACATCTCAGAGGTCGCACGACTGCATGGCATGAGCTGGAACAAAAAACAAGGAAATTGCAGGCTGTCCTATTTCTTTGCTTGCACAGTGTCCAATCATCATTGGTTACTTATTCTTAGGAAAGTGTGAACTTACAAACATGAAGTAGGCTTATGACTTTGCAGCCAATTTCAGATTTTACACTTCCCCTTTTCTAGATGTGAGAATTCTGTTGAGCTAAATAAATGATTAGACATAGGGAAAATTATGCGAAAGAAGCGCACCGCAGAGGGTCACAAGGTTGGCATGACCACTGGGCGTCACCCCAAAAAGTCCCCAGTCATATCAACACTCCTCAAGCAGCACTCATCTAGGCAATTAGCGGCGGCATGTTTACATGACTTTGTTGAGGCAATGGAGGTTTGACCAATGGCTTCAAAGATTCCATAATACTGGAGAAAGATGGCCGTTTCCAGGGTTCACTGCAATTGAGTAATTTTTGTCTTGGATTAGGCACAAATAATTTCTAGTCGGTAACGTGAGAACTCACCCTAGATTTACCAATTCCACATACATACATACATACATACATACATACATATATATCAGTTACCCAATGCAAGCACATCCCCTCCTAACCACATTTTTTGGTGGGGGTCTTTTTTTTTTTTTTTTTTGGGGGGGGGGGGGGGGGGGGGGGGGGATGGGGGGAGGAGTACTCACCTGACCCAGCAGGCCTCAATAATAGAAGCCACTTTGGGGTTCAAATCTCGTGGAATCTCAAGTCTTCTCCCCTTGAAACCAACTGCCGCCACAACCTAAAAGTGAAAAAAATAAGCATCTCACATGATAGCTGGATAAGAAAAATATATCCACTTTCAGTAGAAGCACCTAAAAAGAATTGAATGAGCTACAAAATATGTCATCCACATCAAAGATAAATCAGCTATCATTCAAGATTTTTTGGATCCATGTCACCTCTAAATTTGATGGAAAGTGCGATATTGAGAGATGGAGTCTTAAAAACGCACCAAAGGGCTCATGACTTTGTTTGTGCTCCTCCTGCTCAACCAATCTTAACCTATTCCTTACTCTATTCTATTTACCATGAAATAGCTATTCTATTTGTCCTATTTCACTCGATGAAGCAAAAACATACCACAAATAGTTTCCTTCTCTTCCTAGCAACAAATGTTCAGTGAGATCAGGAAAAGATCATTTCTCTTCAAAGTTTTCCTTCATCTTTAAATTTAAGGAAATAGTTCTGTATCTCGAATCTTCCACTAAATTCTCAAATCTTGAATAGTTTCACCAAACAGACCTGCGCAGGATTTAAATTACACCACGGTTGTTGCAGTGTTGCAAGCTCCCACAAGATTACTCCAAAGCTATAAACATCCGACTTTTCATTTGATGGCTCGTCACGGAGAACTTCTGGTGCCATCCACTCAGGCTAACAAAAATGCATTCAAAAGCATCAATTATCGACCATGATTGCAGGGAGAGAGAAAAGGCTGAACACGATTCAAGTACTTTATGGAATCTCAAGCACAACACTACTTACAGTTCCTGCTGCTGACTTTGATGAGAGAAATGTCCTTGGCTTAAGACGGGAAAGACCAAAATCACAAACCTACAAATCAGAAAGGCAATGAAGATTAAAATGTGATCAGTAAAGAATTCATGATTCAAGAGGATCTTTTGAACCAGTAGACAGATAAATATTGGAAGAAATTAACTACTTAAGCATCGATGCAGAATGGTCATTTTGAATGGATGTCTCTTTTTTTGACTCAGTAAAACTTATTGGTCCATAATTCCAAGTCCCAGACCAAGCCTAGTGGCCAAACCCCCTCTTCCCCTGGACAACTTTTAAAAGAGAGTGAACAAATCATCCTGATAAACCTGTCTGAATGCAACAAGGAAACTAAATAGGCATCTTTCGTGACCTGAAGAAAATCTGAGTCCCACCTTAACTGTATACTTTTTGTCGACCAAAAGATTTGGAGATTTCAGATCGCGATGTACGATTGGAGGATTGCGTTTGTGAAGATAATTCATTCCTTTTGCCTGATAAAAAAAAAGGACTATCATTGGATAAACAGCAAACCAAAGGAGAATATCATAAAGAAATACAATGAAGACAGCACATAACATCAATTAAAAAACTGCAAAACCAAGTTAATGATTGCATACCACATCGAGTGCCATGTTCAACCTACGCCTCTCATCCAATATTTCTCTCGCGCCAGGTTTATGTAAAAGCCTGTACAAGCTACCTCTGCAATATAATATAAAAATAAGTGAAACTTCCCACAATAAAAATCAACAAATTTACAATTATACAAACTTTTGCAAGTGGATAACTCCAAAGAAAATTAAACCTTGATAAATATTCAGTTACTATGGACAATTTCGGAGGCTCGGTGACTGCACCCATAAAGAGAACTATATTTGGATGCCGCAACCGTTTCATTATGGCAACCTGATGATCACCAAAAAAGTGAACATAAAAGTAGAAAATAAAACCAGAATTTAGATAACTACAGAGAAGGGTAATCTTTCAAATACATTGACAACGAATAGCAAACGTAAGTTGCAGCATACCTCCCTCAAAAATTCCTTAAAGCGTTCTGCATGAAAATCCTGTTCCATGAGAATCTTCACTGCAACTTCCTGGAGATAAAGAGAAAAATTTGCCAGATGAAGTAGTAGATAACCTATTGCTAGACTAAATGGAAAAATCTTTAAAATATCCTGATGGCACTACATTACATGACAGATAACGTGAGAAGGCAGGTCCACAATGAGATGAACGCTGATGCAAGCAAACACCAACGCCTGTTCATGCCTTATTACACAGTCGACAATACAAGAAACAACAGTATATTGCTGCAGGTGCCATGCATATGTCACACATTTTATCACCCTATGCAAAATTTAATGACTATGGCTTTGAACTGCAAAAGGACCATTCTAATTGAAGAAGCATTATTAACATTTTCATTGAGGCCTTCACCAGCCTAACTAAACCACTCTTTTTTAGATAATAATGAAGTGTTTATGTACTGAACATACTACTGCAAGGACACTCATGAAGAACCATAAACTACTGACGCCACATTCAAATATATCATTTTTCTTCCACATTCCCAAAGACCAGACGCCAAGGTAATTTGCTTACCGATCCATGCCAGTCAGCACGATGAACCGTTCCAAAGGACCCTGCAGTGACACCAGATCAGATCCAAAACCAATTCTTCCCAGAATTTGGAAGTACCAAAAGTGCAGAAAGGGAAGTCCACCATACTAACACTTTTTTGGCTGAACCACCTAACTAATACTTCAATATCTGAAATGCTATTCGACCAAAAAGGGTAACAATACCTGCTCCGATTCTCTCCTTTAATTCAAGATCACTCCAAGGAATTTTTAGATCCTCTATATCAAGTGATACTTCATCGGCAAACCTTGAATCTCTAGAGGCATCCACTCTTGGATCAGGCCTGGCTATCATTGGTCGAGAACCTGGATGCCCACTTGGAGGGATGTTCTTACGGGGAATTGGATCCCCACCAATTTTTGCAGAATGTACAATATTTTGTGGAGGTCTGCAAGACTTAAATTGTTGGGAATCAGCTTCCTCAGCACTTCGTTCGGCAGCCTTTTCATGCAGCAGCAACTGTGGGTTTTCATCACTGCTACTCAAGCTTTGCATGTTGCCACTTCTTTCCATGTCCCTTGTATCAGACTGCAGATACATAGGAACTCTGGACAAATCTTCGTCAACAATACCTATAGTGGCAAATGAATGGCTTGTGAGTGGGGTCTAGCATGCTAGATTAGCCAAGTGTTCGTATTGTGCTGTAAAACAATGACACGGCTTCCTACTACTCTCTCAAATATGGGCAACCTGAAAATTTTGACTACCCTAGAAATGGAATTATGATCATTTTAGCAGTTCATGAGCATTTTGAAGAGGAAGCTTTGTAAGAAAAAGGTTTCTTCAAACCCCACTATCCATAGTGGCAAAAAGTCATGATACGAGTCTGTTGCCATGCCAGAAAAAGGTCAGTCACATGAAGGTTTTGTTTTACTTTTAGTTACAAATGATATACAGAGAAAATACTAGCTCTCTGTGATATTTTCATGGCAATGTTCCCTATCTATGGAAGAAAAGAACCAGAGACTATAAAGAGAGAAGGAGAGGGAGGTGAGTGAAGGAATCAAGACAGGGAGGAATGGAGGAATCAGACAGGCAAACTATCTGCTGATTCCCAATGACCAGTCACCCAATGCAATAGGATGCTAACAACTTTGGAGAACTATATTAGAGTCTGAAAAAGGAGGAAACATGAGAATTAATGATGGTATAATAAGAAGAAAGTTAGCAGTCCCAATGTACTGTTGAACTAGGAGAGAGTGGCTAAGAAGCTAGTCTCCGGCAGCAGCCCAACAACCTCTATAATTGCACCCTATAAGGAGATAAAGGGGACTTCTGGATGGTTGGCAGGATACATATAATTTTTAGTCCTCTAGTTGTAATCACAAGCAAGTGTTGTAACAAAAAAAAAAAAAAGAGATCCATTTCAAATGGAACCATTAAAATAAAACTAGCTCTTTAGTTTATCAAAAACATAAAAACAAATATGAGAGAAACCAAAGAAAAGAGTTTCTTTGCATCCATATTCTCAGAAGGAAAATTCAGAGATAAATATGTAAAAGATAAGCAGATGTTGAGAACCCAACCATCTGTTTGTGGCATGGAAGGCACATCAAGATTATTTCTAAGTAGCCTATAGAAATGCAAGTGTTCCGTATAGCATACTGTCAGTTTCAGGGACGTATAAAGTACAATACTAACTCTATTTTATATAGCATCTGCATTTTGGCAGACTGATTTCTAAAACATATCCTCTATGGACCCTCAGCAACCACAATAGAAATCAAATAAGCGAATCACCTAACGGATGGCATCAATGAAGTTATAACACCAGCAATAATAATAATAATAATAATAATAATAATAATAATAATAATAATAAATAAATAA
Source organism: Eucalyptus camaldulensis (assembly GCA_019915185.1). Classification (NCBI taxonomy): domain Eukaryota; kingdom Viridiplantae; phylum Streptophyta; class Magnoliopsida; order Myrtales; family Myrtaceae; genus Eucalyptus; species Eucalyptus camaldulensis. The sequence continues at coordinate 23,231,872 of JAHSVA010000005.1, forward strand.
ATAAATAAATAAATAAATAAATAAATAAATAATGGAATACTGCACAAAATGAAAGGCAGAAAAAATCTCTCTTGAAAGAATGCAAAGAAACCAGAATATGTGGGCAACAAATTATTACCGGTAAGCATAATACCACCTTTAGACCCCACTTGTTTTATGCCTAGTTTTGTGATTCCATGAACACTAGCTATGACAAGTATGGAAATATATCAACATCTGAGAAGGAAAAGAGAGTTTGCAGCCAAAAAGGTGAGACTTTACTACCTGTTGAAGGATCATCAAACACAAGATTAAGCATCTGGCAATCCGCGAAATACTGTTTGGCTAATGACCTGAAATCAATTGCCGGGTCACTAGGTTTAAGACGCGGAAACCGTAGTGGTGATGATATTGAGATGGATAATGGTCCATTGAGCAAAGAACTAGGCTCACACAAATGACCAGGCTTCCCAATCAAATCAACAAGATACTCCCTGCCACGAAGAAACCAGCTCATCAAAAGTCACCACCATTTCTCCAAGATAATGATATGCATAGGAGACAGCAAAACTCTCCATTCCTATGACAATGGATTGAAAAATGCAAGACTAAGCAAAGCTGTATGAATCTCAGCATTAAAAACTGCAAGGCAAACATGAAACCATCAGGAGGGAAGCTCGTAATACTTTATTAATGTGGTTGACATTCACTGCTCAACAAGACACTGATCAAAGATGAAAATGCAATCTCAATCTATAATATTAATTAAAAAAAGCTTTTCGAGGGACTTAGCCATTCTAAACAATTTTAACAAGCTCTAATCTATGGCAAACTCGGCATTTATAATCTTTTTCTTAAACTCAAGTTTGTTGTCATTCAGATACAATGTACACGGACTTCTTGAATATTAACGTTTATTCCTAATTAATTATTTCATTAATCATCCCTGGTAATTTATTTCATTAATTTGTTACCAAATTTAAGGTGTATTATTGCCTACCCAATTAATCTCCATTAAGGTAATAATTTATTCATCCTTTTTAACATCTTTCTTAATATTTTTATTGCATTAATCTCTCTTCCCATTGTTACCATTTCTCATATCTTAATTTGTCTTTGTTCTCTTGTCTTCCTCCAACACTTGGTCTCCAACTTCTCTCATTTTTCCCTACTTTTGTCAATGGAACAAATACAGAAAGTCGTGAAGAAGCAAGCATGAACGTCCAACATCCGTAATAGCCAAACATTCTTAAGAAGTTATTTTCTACTTCAAATGGCTCTTTATCCACATGTTCTTACTTTTACAAACTTTTTTTAACTTCATTTGGCTGAAAATTTCCTCTTCCTATAGTTCATTATTTTGATTGGAAGAGGTGATAGATTTTGTTTGCTCTTAAGATGTGAGGTAATTCAAAAATCCAAGTAAACTATCTTGAAGAACTCAAAATAGACTCTAAGTAATTCCCCTTTGTAAGTAGAAAAATATGATTTTAAAAAGTCTCAACTCTCTGATATCATTCTTTTCTGTTCTGCGAGTTTATGAAGTTTCAACTAATAAATTTTACATGGGTATAGTACTTCAAAAATTTCATTAAACAGTTTATAACATTGGTTAACTAATTTTTGCAGGTTAAGAATGGAGAAACATATCTTTCTTATATCTGGATTGGATAATCTTGATGGAGATCTTCCCTATCTTCATTTACTAGATTTTGGAACCTGATTGGAACACTACATCAATATGATTGTTCTTATTGAAGTTTTCTTTTTCTTTTTTCTAATTAAAGAATCGTGTTAATATATATATATATATATATATATAGCCTTAAGCAGGAGGTCCTACTAGTACATAAAAATGCTATTAATTGGTCGTCAAGATAGTTGTGCCAAATATTTATATTCAAAAAGTACATCTAAATTAGCATCGACTTCAATTAGTTAAATTTTCATATGATACTGAAATATAATTTTGTCATATGCGATTGGTATAGTCCTACCTCTTATGACTACTCTGTGATGATCTAGTTTATGAACAACAACAACAGCAACAAACCAAGCTTCATCCACCAAGTGAGTCAGCTATATCAATCCCAATGTGATCATGAGAGAAAAAGCTTGCTCATATGACTGTTCTCCAGATCTACATATAGCAACATGACCAAAAAAAAAATACCTTTCAAATCCAAAACGGACGAGACAAGATGCAGCATCCTCTCTTGTACAGTATTTGCATCCCTTTGCAATTCGACATGGTAAATCAATCATGTCAGCGAGTACCTACAAATATACATGTCAAGTGTATCAGAACTTCCATTCTAACTTAAATAAATGTTAAATTGATGACACATCTCTATAACTCATACAGGATAGATAAAAAAGACCCGAATGGTTTACCAACTTTCATATAAAACCTGAACATTAGATATGGACCTCTAAGAATGGCTAAAGAACAATATTTGCTACATCAAAGGTATAAAAAACAAAATTCAGTGTGATTAAACCATATTATCATAAAAAAGGGTCAGCTCATGTTTATCAAAATACAGCCTAAACCATATCAAAATAATGCATCATATATATTTGGAAACCTTACTTTGAAAAGTAAGGCGCGATGCCTGCAGAGACCAACTGAGAGGCTACCTATTGGAACAACAACAGATCCTAAGCAATCCTTAAGTTCATGACAGCATTCCATCCAAATTGAAATTAAGTCATCCTCTCCCCCCGAAGCTGAGCCCCTTCAAGACCAGTAATAGAGAGTGATTCAATCAATAGAAACAATCATATCCAGGTATATTTATAGCAAGACCAGGTTAGAAACTTGAAACATACCCCATAAGATTGCAAACAAGCTTAGCAAGTTGGTCCACAACCTCTTTAGTGGTTATGCAACTACGAGATATACCAAGAACCCTATTCTGGAATTCTTTTAAGCTTGGGTCACTGTGCCGATCAATCAGAACCACTTCCATCGAAGAGTTGGTGGAAGGATCAACAGACTTGAGAGATTCAATTGTTGGAATTCTACCATTCTCCAGCAAATCCGTACATACTGTCCACACATAAGGATTCATCCCATGTATAAGGTAAAACCCATCAGGAATTTTGTCAGAGTATGACAGGCAGCCATTTACCTGATAAACAATTAGAGCATTATGACAAAAGAAACTTGAGCAACAATAAGGACTACATAAGCATGCATCAATTAACCAAAAGGAATGTAAGAAATGAAGTAGAAAAACTAGAAGAAGAGGAAACTATACCAAAAACAATAACTTGTCATAGTGGTATTCCAAAGACAAAGATAAGACAATCAAGTTAAACGGGCTAATCACACTCATGCAAAACAAAACTTTGAGAAGATTAATTCTCCATTTATTTGACTTTTCTAACATAAGATTCAATAGCCACATGTTTCAGAAATTAAGGGAAAGGAAGCATGCTGTGATTAAAGGATTAGTATTTACAACATATGTACCCATCTTGGTTCTCTTTATGTTGACAAGTCTTTCCTTCTTGTTTCATTATCAAATTGCTGTGCTTATAAATGAATTTATAGTTGGGGACACTATCTTGGAAGTCTGTATAGAACTGCACAAAAAAATCGACGTCTTTGCCATTATCATGCCGTGACATGAATCCACCAACAGCATCCCACAAGATTTAGTCTTCGTAATCCCAACCCCCAAGAAAATAAATTTGTGAGACCATCCATGAAAATAGAATTAACTGTACAGAAGGAACATATCCATTCTTCACCCAAACACTCTAATTCATCTTGCATCTTGCCTGTTTGACAACTCCAGCCCTACCTACCATACCCAAATAAAAATAAATAAAAGAAAAGGCCACAAATAGGCATGAATGCTCAACGAATGAAGACTGGGAAAGGTACAATGTATGTCCAGACAACATTTTTGTACAGCCACCCCTCTCCAGATGCAAGGTAATACTAGAAAAAGCAACAAACTCCATCAAAGCTTCCTATGCTGACGGAAGTCATCTCACTATTGCTATAACATGGTACTTTAACTAAAATTAAGCTAAGATTGCATGCCTAGCCCTAGAAAGGCCAAAAAATTGATGTTAGGGAAAACCCCAAATAGAAAAAAAAAAATACATTAGCAAACTAAAATTTGTTAGAAAATCACTGAGGAAAAGGTTGGTTCCCCCATTATGTCAAAATATTTCCTGTAATAAGGTAAATATGCCTACTAATACATCACAAGTAACCAACAAACTGTAAAGCAATAGCATCTAGACAAAATGATCATGTTTATACATAGTATAGATCAAGATACATATGTAATGGAAGTATCTACACAATTTGCATAGTTCATAAGTGCCATATCATACATATCGTAACATATGGACAGAATCACCCATACAACATTTTTAACAACCCCCCCCCCCCCCCAACCCTTAAAAAAAAAAAAAAAAACGAAAAAGAAAGTTCATGCTATGGATCCTCCCATGATCCTGTTTGTGAACTCAAGCTTAACTTCTAATACGGTCCACAGGTGGGCTGCTTTAGGGAAGATGAGCATGAGCTTGGCATTCTTTTGAAAACTAAAGCCTAACATGGACTAAAATTTTTATCATAAGTTCAGACCAACTTCCAATACAAAGCTTTCCATTCTGTGCTCACATTTGCTAACTTAGAATTGGGAGGCAATTAATCTGAAACAAATCAGACCTAATATCAATTTGAAAGTATGTTTTCCACAACAACAGGATCAAGTGAGAGCTTCATCTTACCTAAACTAATATTATCCTAGTTTGTGGCCAAATCATAAACTATTTGCTACAACTCATTACACATAATTATCCAGGTAAGACAGTGCTTGCTAAAATGTACAAGAGTCGAGGACAGACATATATAGAGGGGAAAAAGAGAAAGCAAAAATAAAAAAAAGAAAGAAGAAGAAAAATAATTACGTTTGTTGGTGATGTCTTGTTAAAGATGAGCCTCAGTTCTATTAACCATTTAAAGAATGATAAACTAAAGAAATTATGAAATGACGATGGACATAAAACTCCAACAGAAGATAACACTTATAAAACCAAAGGCCTTCAACCGTGTCCATGTTCCTCTATAGAATTCTATATCCAAGGACAATGATGAGCCTGATTATAAACAAAGCACTGAATGAGTGTCTGAATTTAAAATACTCTTACACTTTTATCAAAAACAAAAGGATTGATAAACTACACTTAAGCTCATACTGATGATGGACAAGATACTCCACCGGAGTATAAACCACACTTACAAATCTACTCCGTTAAGATGTTTTCAAAATTGAAGGTCACTGAACTCCACATACTCCAAAAATCAACATTCTATATTCACGATTACCAAAATAATTTCAGTGCCAACGCAGATAAGAAATTGGTGGGTGAAATCGAATATACTTCAGATGACAGAGTACCTAAATTCACATGAGGACGATGGAAAAGGTAGAAAAAAGTACCCAGAAGCGATGTGACACTGCCTCAGCTGAACCTGAAGATGAAGACCTCGAAGCAGACTCATCGGGAACAGGATCTAAAAAGTTTGGATCATCAGCGCAAGTGGCCTCGGACGAAAGCCTGAGCGCCAACGCCAACTGCAACTGATAACTCTCCTCCGTCTGCTGAGCCCAGCTCTTCCCTGAAGACGATCCTCCACCACCTGCCGCCACAGCCACCGCCACATCCATCCCCTTCACCCTTAATTCCCCTCCCACACCGCCGCCCCCAATTCTATACACGTCCTCGTGCCCATAGCCAAACACATCCATATCGTTGGCAGCCGCAGTAGACAAAGTGGGCGCATAGTACTCCCCCGAGAACGAGCTCTCGCCGAAGCTACTCCCGCTCGACTCCCTCTGCAACGGGATCGGAGCGTACAAGCTCCCGATCCGGTTGCCCCTGTGATCGCCAGCGGCGTCCCAATCAAAGCCCCTCTCGGCCTTCCCCTTGGCGTTGCTCTTGCTGTCGCCGGAGAGGGAGGACTCGTAGTAAGGAGGAGGAGCTCCGGCGGGCAGCTGGTCGTCGGGGAATTGGCTGAGCAGAGTGTAGTTGGATCGCCTCCCGGGCATTTCCATCGAGAAAACCCTCCCCTCCTCGTCCGCCCACAAAAACCCTAGAAACCCTCAGGAATCGCCATAGCAGCTCCTCGTAGATTTGACATAGGGTGTGCTCGAAATTCTCTCTCTGAATTGGGAATTTGATTTGATGGCGACTCCTTGCGTCTCCGCCTCTCTCCGAACCGTTTTGCTCTGTGACTCGGAAATCGTTTTCGGAGAGAAGGCCGAGGGGGTCCAGGCGCGGTTTTGGTTCGGTGGCTCAACCGTAAATATTCCGTCCAAAATCCCCTTCTTTCTGGTTTCGCATTGACCTTTGATCCCCCATTGGTGCTCTACTGACTAAAAAGCCGGTGTTGCGTTCGCATGTGACTCGGTCGTTTCCTGTTTTGGATTTGGATATTTGGTTTTTGGCTTTGTTTTCTCTCTTCCATTTTTGTATCATGGTTGAAGATTTTGGCGAATACTCCACCGGCATGTTTCTGATGGTGCCAATTTGACTATAAATATCTTAACTTTAACATGATTCATTGAATAGGCATGTGAAAAACTCAACAAACACGATTTTTTTTTTCTCTTTCTAAAGTTACCAGAACATCGTCCGCATTGCCAATTTAAATAAATAGGTCGAAATTTAGCAAATCTGATCCAAATATGACCCAAATAAGATGTTTATCTTCTTTGAAGTATTACTCATAAAAAAATCAATGAAATATGGACTTAATCTTTTTCCTTGAATTACTCAATGTTCATATTTTTTTGTTGAAAGACAATTGCATTCATTATTCAAAAGAATACAAAAATACATAGTTTTCATAACAAAGTAAATCGAAACAGACTCGTTTCATAAGATCGTATCGATGGCCGATCATTGGATTTCGTGTCTTTGTAAGTGATGAGCATACGTTGGAAATTTCTTCTCCAATAACTATAACGTTACCAATTGGTAGCGCACTTAAGTTCGGTTTTCTTTGCACGTCGCCATACAGAGATAACCAAAATTCATTGAATAAACTCAAATCTAACATGTGGAAGAACAAATCTGAAAATGACAAAACTTTGACAATTACCATTGAAACTAGAAGTAGATAACATAGAGCAAAGGGGCATTAAATCCCCAAAAGCATATTTATTAAATTCTCATATCTAAATCAGGAGAAAATAGCACCCAATTCTAGAATTAGATCGAGAGAGTTCAAACTCTCAAATCAAGAATTAGACGAGCAAACAGAATTCCCAAATCTAAATGGAGAGAAAAGAAAAAGCAAGAAAAGAATAAAAAAAAAAATACAAACAAAATCACACCAAAAGGGGGAGGGGAGCGTGAAATTAGCTCAAACTCTACCCCATGTCTGAAGATTGAAGAAAATGATGAAAAGAAAAGAGAGAGGGAAGAGAGAAAAGACTTTTTGGCTCCTCCTGGAATCCTCAATGTCCATATTAGATGACTTTAGTTGGGAGAACTTCATATTATAATTAGTCAAGAGCGTACATCTTATTCGTCTTTAGCATAATACAAGTGTATGATATTAATATATATATATATATATATATATATATATATATATATATATATATATAGAATAGCGAGCACATGAATGATATTTCATCGACTTATGTACAATTAGATTCATAGTTTAATTTCAAATCTCGAAAAATTGTGATCCCTATTATTTGGTAGATAAGTCAAAACATGCTGCGTGGGGTCGGCAGCCAAGTGTTATGGGTCGATGGTCATGAAATAAACCGTTTGTGATGGTAGGGCATGTATTTCGCTTTGATAGAATGGTTCATATCCTTTGGCACTTGGATGAGGCTCTTGGAACGGCTCACCTCCAACGAATTAATGGATTAGAACTTGGAAGTGGTACTATGAGTGACAACTTTAATTCGTATATTTTATAGTTAGTGTGGTACCTTCATAGTAACATCTCCAGAGAGAGTAGTCACATCGTTTTCACTCCACACCTTTTTTCCAAATATAGAAATAATTTTTTATGTCACGAAAAATCCTAAATTAGTACACTTACAATTGGGGGTGAGCATGATCCAAGTGAACAATTCCCACCTTAAAATCGGAAATGCCACACTAAGGATCGATTCTGAAAAATTGAAACCAAGACCTGCTGGTTGATTCTATGGATCCACTTAGGAACTGGACTATTAATCTGGTCCAACTCCCGAGTGGGTCCATAGTAACTATGACAGCCCAAGCAGTGGTGCGTGGGGAGGAGGGATGGCGGTGCGTCCGCACCTTAGTCCCTAGACGTGCGTAAGGAATAGGTTCCTCTCTTGTCCCACATTGCCTAGGCAGGGAGGTCTGGGCTACTTTATAAGGCAATGGGCCCTCTAACTGTACATACGCATTTTCTTGGGGAAGTATGGGCTGCCCCTAGAGAAACAAAACCGTGAGGACTTAGTGTTCAAAGCGGACAATATGTGTACAACCATCCTAAGGGGTGAAGAGTGTGCCAAGTGGCGGTATGTGGGGAGGAGGGATGGCGATGCGTCCAAGGAGGTCTAAGCTGCCTTATAAGGCAATGGGCCCTCTAACTGTACATATGCGTTTTCTTAGAATAGTATGGGCTGCCCTGAGAGGAACAAAATCGTGAGGATTTAGTGTAAAAAATGATAATATGTGTATAGAGTGGAGATCCAGATGTGTAACGTGTTTTAAACCTGTGATGACTCAGTGTTCAAAGCAGACAATATTACATAGTGGGGTGAGAACTGTGCACAGGGGGGAGGGATGGCGATGCGTCTGTGTCTCGATCCCTGAACGTGTGCAGGGAAGGGGAATGGATCCTCTCTAGTCCCACATCGCTTAGGGAGGGAGTCATGGGCTTGTTTATAAAGCTTGGGTCATTCTAAATCTGTTTAACGCGTTTCGCACATGCTTTCGCTATGTTGAGAACAAAGCCTTAAGGGTGGCCCAATTGGGATGGCGGTGCGTCCGCGCTAGTGTAGGGCCCAAAGAGGACAATATTATGGCTTGGGAGAGGGAAGGCCCGCGGGATGGCCCTTTGCGCTTTGGACAATATTATGCAATGGGGCCTGAGTCGTTACGGTACTGATCCCCAATCCCTATAAAATTGCATTTATCAATTAATATCATGGTGAATTTAGTTTCTATTTAGAGCACCAAAGTTTGTTCAGCCTTATAATTGGGTTGAATTGCGAATCTTTGATTTTGATTAAGGATTGAAAACTACAAAGCAAGACGAATAGACTATACTCATTAGCAAAAAATGTAATTTCTTTGAAGGTTATAGTGTAGTCTCTTAGGATTTCTCGACAACACCAAAAAAATGTGGAGAATTAGACTACACCTTAAAAGTTCTAACCTCCACAAAAGTTAAAACATCAATTGTTTGATCCATTTTTTTTTCAATGTCAACCTAATTTGATAATGAGAATGGTTAAGGAGAAACCTAACTCTAAAAATGACCCATTAGCTCTTAATTTCATCTCACAATGACAAAGCACCGCAACATTTATGGACACCTTCAATCGATTTTTTTCCTTCCTCTTTGTTTATTTATTTTGTTTTGGTTGAGAAAACAATTAAATGGATTATTAGAATGAAAAAAGAAAAGTAGGAGTTAATCCTATTATACACCTAAGAGATAAAATTAGTCAATAATGTCCAATAACTATGAAAAATACATATAAGTACATAGATATTTGGTCGAAAAAACTACAAAATAATTAAGTAATTGAGATATAATTTCTTTTTCTTTTTCTTTTTCTTTTTTAAATATATAAACACTGGTCTGGTCTAGGTGGGTGGGCAAGTGGTTTCATGTTTAGAATTAAGAACTAGATTGGTACTCACTAGTTCTACTAAATTGGAACTAGGAACCCAACTGCCCCTCATGAGAGTGGCCAATTCCGATCAATTTCGATTTAGTTCCAGGCAATTGCCAATTCTTTAGTACACCTCTCTACCTACAACAAATTTACCTCAAATTAATATTTGAGTCGCCAAAACTACAAGCTACTATACTTATAACAAATTTACTCCAAACTAATTTTTGGGTTCCCAAAAACTCTAAACTGATATACCCGTGACAAATTTATCTCAAATTGATATAGTTTTCTCGTGAATTTGCCATGTCAATTGAATTTATTGTCATGATCATCTAGCTTAGCATTTCACTATGAAATTTCACGAAAGTTAACTGAGAGTAAATATTTCACAAGTGTAATAGTTTGGAGTTTGGTGACCAAAAAAGTAGTTTAGAATAGATTTGTCTCAGGTATATTAATTTGGAGTTTTTAATGACTCAAAAATTAGTTTTGAAGTAAATTTGTAAAAAGCATATTAGTTTGGAATTTTTTTTTATGAGTTTAACCAAAAAAAAGGTATTTAGAATTATATTATTAAACAAATAAGATAAACCTACCCAAGAAAAGGCACACTCCATCAACATGTGTAGGAAACGGATTCTTGAAAAACAAACTGATACTCGAATGATTGAATATCGAAAAACAAACATGGAAACATACCCAAGGAGCATGTAACACCAATCAAAAGGCATATCACAAAGATAGACATACCTTGTTTACCACAAATTAAGTACTCGTTACAATCTCAGATGAATTGTTTGAAGCCCTTGTAGTTTTACTCTTCGAGAGACTTCACTATTTTATCAAAAAGGAGAAAAAACGTACTGTTCTGTTTTCTATAATTCTATACTTACATTTCCCTTTTCCCTTTACATATATATATATATATATATATATATATATATATATAGACATAGACACACACACACACACACATATATATAGCAGTTAATTTTTACTAAAAAAATAATTGCTCTTCCTCTCTCATGGGCTCTTCCTTTATGGGCCTGGTTTGGCCCAACTTGAGTAGACGGGCCTAACTTGGCCCATCAAATAAAAAACCTATCATTTCTCACTCACACATGGTAGGCTGAATAGAACTCTTTCTTCACCTCTCTGCAATGTTTATATGTCAATAAATAATCCGTGTGATCAACATACTACAAAAGCTTGTTACCATACATCTATTAATAATATATAGTAACTCAAAATGGGCATCTCATTTTTTAGTAGATATAATATGCAGTACCTTAGATCGATCGATTATATTTATATCTCTTTCGATCTCTTTTTAATAATGACATATTATATTCACAATTGTGATTATTCCCAAAAAATAATATAATTGGTTAACTAGTGAATACAAAACTAAAATGTAATTCTCCAAACTCGATCTTTCTTTTTCCTTAAAACTCTTAATTTTAGTTAAACTTATTTTTCTAGAAATGTTCCATTAGATCAAATCAATTACATGATCATTGACAATATTCTAAGATAGCAAACATTGAATAGAAATCTTGAAAATAAGTAAAAGTCATGAAGGTATTTAATTAAGAAACTATTTTCCTTAAGAGTCTCATAAGGTATAAAAGTTGAGATTAAAACTTTTACCACTCTTATTGGTCGTTTCATGCATACATAACATGAAATATGTATTATGGTATTAACTCATTTCCCATGGAATGTATGTCTTCAATTTAAATATCGTACATATGATAATTTAAACTCATTTCCCACTGAGTTCATGAATCTACGCTCTCAAAAAAATCCATTAGAACTCACATATGGCATAAAAGACAAATAAAGTAAAATATATGGGTTATTTTACTTTCAGAGATAGTAAATATTATGTCATCATCTTAACACTCAGTTAAGATAACACACACACACACACACACACACACACACACACACACACACACACACACACACACACATATATATATATATATATAAAACTTGAGCTCTCGATTATTACCTTGATAATAAGGTTAAAAACCGTCTTATCTTTATTTATTACATAGAAATAGAGACAATTACCAGTATGAGTGAGTTAATATTTTATCTGTCTGATATACTTTCTCAATTTTATATGATGTTAAGTTATATAAACATTGAACAAAAACCATACATATTAATAATGAAATACAATTTTGTTAAATGTGAACAATTAGCATAATTACAATATTCAATACATCAATATCTATGTAGTCCTAGTGATTTTATATGGTCACAAAACACATCTCTAAGTATTGGCTTCATCATAGGATCTACTATAATTTTATGCATAGATATGTACTGTAAGTTCACATATTTTCGTACAGCTATATCATTGACAAAATTATACTTTGTATCTATATGTTTGGTCTTGTTATGATATTTTGGATCATTGGTGTACACTATTGCTACTTAGTTATCACAATTGACTAATAATGAATTTGCATCATTCTTAACAATATCTAAATGATCCAAGAACCTATTAAGCCAAACACTTTCTTGTATTGTTGCTGATAATACCACAAACTCAGCGTTTATCGTGGACAAGACTATACACGTTTGTTTATTACTATTATAAGATATAGCGCCATTATTCCGTAAGAAAACAAATCTAGAGGTACATTTCCTTTCATCTAAATCTTCTCTACAATCAGCATTTAAGTAGCCTTTAAGCTGCAGATCATTTTCTTAATAACTCAGCCTATAATCAGCAGTTGCCTTCAGATACCTTAGTATTCTTTTGACGGCTTTTCAATGTGTTTGTTTTAATTGGACTTGTATCTACTTACCATTCAAACAACAAAACTATGGCAGGTATTGTACACATCATAACGTATATTAAGCTTCCAACAGCATTAGCATAAGGAACAAGTTGCATTTGTTCATTCTCTTGTGGAGTTTTTGGACAAAATCTATAGTTCAATTCTTTACCTTTTGCAATAGAAGTGTTTGTGGGTTTGTAGTCTTGCATACAAAATCGATCAATAACCTTATTTATATAAGTCTCTTATGAAAGAGACAATGATCTTTTCAAACGATCCCTTGAAATCTTAACTCCAAGAATATATGCAGTCTTATCTATGTCTTTTATCTCAAAGTTGGAAGATAACCAACTCTTAACAATTAAAAATCTCTATGTTGCTTATGACAATCAATATATCATCAACATATAATGATATGATCACAAATTAATTTTTGGATGCAATTATCGAGACAATGATCATTTTGTATGCATAAAAAATCGACATACATTTTGTTTTTGGCCTCTCAAATTGAAACCAATGGATTGTTCCATATAAAATCTTCTTTTAATTCTCCATTGAGAAAATCAATTTTTACATCCATTTGATGTAACTCACAATCTATACTAGCAACTATTGTCGGAATAAGGTGAATTCAAGTAAACCTCACTATAAGGGAAATCTTTCCTCACAATCAATTCATTCATGTTGGTCATATCCCATCATCGCAAGATGAGCCTTATATTCCCTTATTGAGCCATTAACTTTACCCTATATTTTAAGAACCAACGTTTCCTAATGACTTTACGTCATTTTTTAAGATCAACCAGTTCCCAAACATAGTTTGACTTTGTTGATTTCACTTTCTCTTCCATTGCATGCATTCATTTTTCCTTATTAAGGAAATTCATAGCCTCATTTACATTCATTGGCTCATCTTTATCTTATGGAGCAACCATAAAAGTTTCTCCTTCAATGTCAAAATGTCGATGGGGGATACTTTTGCAAATTGTTTGTCGTATGAGATATTGTACACTTTGCACATTATTTTCCATTATACTCCCATTTAGATTAAATAATGAAGATATCATTTAACAGGTGTAATTGAGACTGAGTTGAATTCAATTCCTTATTTATTGTATTACTCCTAGTTGGACGAACTTTATTAAGTTTATTATTAGCTTGATCTAAAGTTTCAAATAGGGAGTAGTCACTTATTTTTCCATTCCTAGAAAAATTATTCTCTAAGAATGCGATATCTTGTTATTCAAATTTAATTATACTCCCACTTTCTTGCTCACCTATAAATATATATAATTTCGAGTGTTTTGAGTATCTTATGAAAATACTCTCGTTACCTCTATGATCCAATTTCCTATACTTGTGAGAGGATTCATGAGTATAGGCAACACAACCCCACGATTTAAGAAAACTTAAGTTGGGTTTCTACTTGTCCATAACTCATATGAAGTGAAAAAAAATTGATTTGGAATGTACCCGGTTAAGTATATAGGTAGTAGTTAATAAAGCATCACCGCAAAATGTGATAGGTAAGTTAGTATGTGTCATTATGGATCTAACTATTTTTAGTACGGTTCTATTTTTCTTTTCCACTGTCACGCTCCGACCCTCGATCACGTGACTATCCTTCCGATTTTGGTCAATTTTAAAATGCGATATCTCAAGACTACATATCGCCGACCATTTCCTTTTTAATAGCACATGCGGAAGCAGTTATAAATCCCCAGACAATAAAACAATGAGATAGAAAAGCATGGCATATTTTTCATATGTATAGGGTTCACAAAAGAGGATAGGATCTCAGTCCTCATCCGGATCATGCTCGGGATCATCATCCCGATCCTCTTCAGATCTTTCACCACTAAGCTCATTTTCTTCAAACTCTTCATCTCCTTATTCTTGCTCATCCTTGGCTTCAAATGCCGGCTTGTCTTCGGGAAATCTAGGGGCCTGAAATATTATCCCACAACCGGGATGAGACTATGTCTCAGCAAGTTCTACCCCCTAAGACCCGATTAGTAAACTAATACACTTTAGGGTTGCCTATGCACAACATGAATCAGAGGACTTACCTTGGCCTCAGATTCCATCTGCATATTAGCACAGATCAAATAGGCACCCAAGCAATCACATCACTGATCGAAGCATCGATAAAATCGACCTAGTCGATTACACACTAAAAATACCACTGACAGTCATTTCCATTCAATAAATCAATCCACAACAACAAATCAAGGCAACGATCAATCGACCTAGTCGATTATATGTCAATAAGACCACTTCCAGTCATTTCAATTATTCCAAATCAATTCCTAATTATGAATCACGGTCCTTAGGACACAACTTATTTATAGATGGTAATCACAGCCCCACCAAGCAACTTTTTTAGATTTAGTGGCTTTACTGCCCCACTCGGCACTTTCAAGATTTAATGACTTTATGGTCCCACTCGACCCTTTCAATATCTGATGGATTTACAGTCTCACCCGACCTTTTCAATATCTGATGGATTTACGGTTCCACCCAACCCTTTCAATATCTGATGGATTTACGGTTCCACCAACCCTTTTTACGAGACCATACTCTGTCACTAAGCCACGTGCATTCTCCAGGAAGACATACCGAGTCTTCGAGTCTTCGAGCCACGTGCATTCTCTAAGGCTACCTTTTCGCCAAGGTGACATATCCAATCACCGAGCCATGTGTCATTCCCAGGTGACACTCCAATTCACCAAGTCACGTGCATTCTCCAGGTGATTTACCAACTCACTTTCGATACTGACAACCGATACCCGACCAATCCTCAATCACATAGCCAAAATTGCATTATTTAAGAACATAACTTCAAAATGCACAATTAAATCAATTCGACACGAATTAAAGCTCGAATAAATAAATGGACTACTCCACGACAATCAGCAAGAGATTCCGATCATTGGCCATCCCGATCAAATTTTCGGAAAATAAATAATTAAATAAATAATTCAAAAATTAAATAAATAAACGTAATAATTCCAATTTGGCACAATGTAAACCTCAATTAAATAAATGGATTGCGCCACGATCATCAGCATAAAATCCTGGTCATTAGCCATCCCAGTTGAATTTCTGGAAATTAAATAATTAAATAATTAATTTCAAAAATTAATATTTAATTCCTCAAAAATTCCATTTAGGCCCGAATTGCCTAATTAACATCCGATAAGGGTTAGGAAAATCCTAGGAAGCATTCAATAAATAGTATTATGTGTCTACTCGCTAATTGCACAATCCGATTGATTAACATGCATCACAATTATCTAATAATCACTAATCTACTCTAATTTAACTACCCAATTGCACTTAATTAAATTTGATCAACATTTAATTATAATTAGCAAACTAAGAAAGCATTAGTGAGCAAAACTCACTTGGCAAAGTGAAGACCGGAACACCGCGATGGCGGCCGAAATCCAAACTTTCAGCGGCGTCGATGAACACTTGGGCTGGGCCCAAAGATCTTGCCTCGCGGGCTTGGGCTTCAAAAGAACTTGCTGGACTTCACTGAACTATGGGTTGAACTGAACTGAACCAATTTGGGCCGAGTTACTAGGTTGCTGCACTTGGGTTGAGAGATTTTGAACCAACTTTCCACAGCTGGGCTTGAAGACTGCAATTTGGGCCGAGATGCATGAACAACTAGGCCTAAAATTCGTTGGGGCTGAGGACATGCTGAGGGGAAACGAGCGAGTTGAATTGCTTCAGGCTTTGCTGGTCTTCGAGCTGGGGAATTCAGTAGCCCACAACTGGCGTCGAGCTTCGTGTGGATTGTTCATGGGCCACTCGAAGAAGCTGCAGAATTTGGTGGAACTGTGAACAGCTGCAAGCGTGAGAGAAAGCAACGGATGCAAGTGGATTCCTTGCCGCGTGGAGAGGACGAAGGAGCTGTAGGTCAACCAAGGCTTCAATGGCTTACTGTTGTTGACTGAACCGAGAGCAAATACTGCCAAGTGGCAACAAGGCCAAGCTGCTCGGTCAAATTAGGAGTCTCGGTGGCTTGTTTTTGATCGAAGCAGATTGAGAAGTTGGCAAGTAGCGACTGAGGGGAGGAGAGACCGATGATGGCAGAGATGTGGGCTGTTCCTGCTTTTGTGGACTTCTTTGCTGCTGCGGAGTGCGAGATGGGGCAGCTCTTGGATGTCTCAGACGGTAGTAGAAGAGAGAGATTGGATGGGGGCTGCTTTGTGCGAAAGAGAAATGAAAGCAGAGGTAGAAAATAGCAAGCGAGTGGGGGAAATCATGCGTGAGGGAGTAAAGAGGAAGAGAGAGATGAGTGAGGGGCCCTTTGGTTAGATTTTTTTTTTTTTTTTCGCACAAGTCTATCCTATTAGACTCACTCTTGGCCAAGTATTATCCTTGGCTCACAATCACCCACACATCACCACTTACAACTTCTCAATTGGTGCATTTTGCTAGGGGAAAGGAAAGCTACGAAATTGGCTTCCCTTGGCTTGAATTACTCATCAAATCCCTCTTGATTCTCTCTCAATTGACTCCCAAAAATCAATGGATGTCTTACTCATCAAATTGATTATTTTCCTCATCCAAAAATCCGTCATGCTTCTCAACTTCACCACCAGAATTAATCCTTAGCTTCAACTGAACGAAAATGGCCCTAAACTAACTTTTTCCCAAAAAATCTCGGTTGTCAGAAAAATCTTCTGAGATTGAGTTGACGTTCCTAAAATGATATGTGACATGACATAACTTCCAATTTATGAAATTGGACTTAGATTGGTGGTTAATTTCACTCAGACGCGTTTCGAGCGTGACCTAGGCTATCGGGTAGTTTTTAGAACTTTTTAGGACAAATAACCCGTGGCGATTTTTTTTCTAGCCACGATGAACCCACTCGACATATTGGCGACTCTCAATTGTTGTGAATATCTCGAGGATTCAAATACGGACACAGGGTATCAAAACGACAGTAAAATCAAATTAGTGTCGGTCGACGAGAGTTTTCCAATTTAGTGGAGTCACCCACGATCGGTCATTCATCTCAGTTGAACTGACCTATCTCTGATTTCAAATCGATTTTATATTATGTCGTAATGATCTCTAAAAATGAGCATGATCGAGAAGTCGATTTTGGGTCGAATTCTCAAGTCTATTTGCCTTAAAGTCCTTAATAACTTACCCAACTAGTCTAGTTATCTCGTGAGTGGCCAACTCAGAGAACAACACCATAGTCACGTTGATGAAATGCCAAATTTATTTAATCGAAATCAGAACCCGAAAATCTGGATGTCACATCCACAACACCATTTTGTTTTGTTTTTTGTTTTTTGTTTTTAGGTAAAGGTAAAAATATATTGAGCTTTAAACCAAACTATATAAGAGGGTTCGGTGCTAAAAACTTACACTCATAAAGACAACATGTCCGAAAAAGGGGAAGGGAGCCGAAAAAAAGACGAGGGAGACCACAAAACAAAGTGGACCAAAACAAGTAGAAACAAAACAACCTAAACAATAGGCAAAAGAAACACCTAGCACAAGAACAGCAACTAGGGCAACAACAAGGCCGGAAAGATGCAGGAGCCCACAATTGGAAGATCGCATTCGTTAGCCCAAAAAGCAACTAGTGAAACGCCAAATGGAGAGCCACCCACAAGATCCGCAGTAGCCTAGAGCACCCTGAATCAGGCATTGACAAGTTACGGCCCTATGGTAGCAACAAGGTCTCCAAAAGAGAAGATGATAAGGTTGATACCCCAGCTACATTGCAACCTCTTGTTCCTTTTAGAATCCTCCACACTCCTAAAGGTGAAAACCTTATCCTTGATGACTTTAAAAAGATGGTTTTTCACCGATGGGATAGCGAGGGACTCCTTCCTAAAAAAAGATGCCATTCATGTGCTTCCAAATAATATGACTAAGAGCACCAAAAGAAAATCAGGCAATGCACTTGTAAAAGTCTTTGCCCAAAAGAAGCAAACGGCCCAACTAAGGTTCTCTCCCCACGATCTGTTTCACCACGAAAGATTACATCTGGCTGCCCAAAAGAAAGCTAAGCCAACAGTGATACGGCACCTAAAAAATAGATGATCTATAGAATCTAACACTTCATTGCAAAAAGGACACATAGCACTTTCTATCCTACCATAAGATAATAAAAAAGCTTGGGTAGGAAGTTTGTGCTTGGCAATAAGCCATAGGTTTACTTGGTACCTTAGAGTAATCACGTTGCTCCAAATGAACGCATGCTAGTAGACCTTAGCCTTCTTCCTCCTAATGGATTGCCAAGCCGAAGCCACTAAGAAGAGGCATGAGTCATTCTCCTTCCAGCAAAAACAATTTGAGTTTTGGGCAAGTACTGGGAGGGGGTGCTCCCACGACATCAACACAGTCTTGATTGCTTTGGCTAGTGTTGGTGAAAAGGTTAGCCATTGTTGCTTGCCTTGAGAGGTCGGAACTATAGATGAGAGAATTTGAAAAAAAAAAAAAAAGGTTCAAGGGACCCTTGGCCATCCACTATCCTCCAATAAAAGGAGCTACGAAATTTAGTCCTGAGTTGTGAGATCTTCTTCCAAGCCCAAGCGCAGTAGGTGGGCTTTTTGGCAACCTAAAAGTTCGTCCTTTTTTAGAAGGTCGAGTGAATCCACTTGCACCACAAGGACTCCTTGTCTGTAAACAAAATCCAGATATGCTTGAGCATGACAACCTTGTTACAATCCCGAAGCCTTCGGAATACCAAGGCCACCCCCTTCTTTTGGGTGGCAAACATCCTCCAAGAAACCTTTGCACCCCTTCTACCCAATTACAGGCCTTTCCAAAGGAATTGTCTGAGGATTTGTTCAATCTGATCCAACACAGCTATAGTTAAAATGAAGATACTAGCCCAATAGGCTTGGATGGCGTGAAGGACTGACTTGATCAACTATAGACGGCCGGCAAAGGACAAAAAATGATGGGTCCAAGATTGTACCTTGCTGTAATGCAGTTAACTAGAATGCAACAATCCACCTTGCTGAGCCTATATGTGATGATGGGAACCCCAAGGTAATGAACTGGTAGGTTCCCTTCATGGAATCCAAGGGCAAGAAGAATTTGAGTTCTTAAAGACGACGACTCTCTTGCAAGAAAAATCTCACTCTTGTTTGTGTTTGGGTACAAACCACTCCACTCTGAGAAGATTTGGAGACCATCCTTGAGGAGCTCCACCGAAGGCAAATCGGCTTCACAGAACAAGAAGACGTCATCTGCAAAGAATAAGTGGGGGAGGTTTGTTACTCCGCATCTCCAAAAGAATTTGAAGTCCGGCTTCAAAGAGCGAATAAAAAGGATAGCGGACAACACCTCCATGACTAGAGTAAATATATAGGGAGATATGGGATCCCCTTATTGAAGTCCTCGATCACTTGCAAAGAAACCATGTAATTCCCCATTTAATGCAATGGAAAATTTGGGAGTATGTACACAAGTCATGATGAGTCAAGTGATATGGTCAGGGAACCCAAAAGCCAAAAGAATCGTCTCAAGGAAATCCCAGTCCTCAGTGTTGTAGGCTTTCTTGAAATCCACTTTAATTGCATATTTAGGAGAATAAGGATCAATGTGGAAACTAGAGAAGACTTCATGAGCCGTGCGGATATTATCCTTGATTCACCAGCCTTTTGCAAATGCACTTTCCAAAGGGCCAACAACATCCTAAAGAACTATTGCAACTCGATTGGCCAAAATTTTGGTAATACATTTGTAGATAGTATTGCAATAGGCAATGGGCTTGAAGTCATCCACAATTGTCACATTAGGACCTTTTGGTACTAAAACCAAGATGGTATTGTTAATCTCCCTTAGGAGCCTACCCGTGATGAAGAAGTCCTTCACCGCAGTCGTGACCAACTATCCAACCGTCCCCCAGTTATGATTGAAGAATTCAACCGTATATCCATCAAGTCTAGGGGCTTTGCCCCTAGCTAAGGAAAAAATAGTGTCTCAAATCTCTAAATCGGATACGGGTCAAGCAAGAAAGCTAACTTGGTCGACACTCAGGCAACACCATTTTATTGAGGAGTATAGAGAATAGAAAACTATCTTTCGATTCCTTTTTCATCACATGAATTTCTAAAATCATCAGATAGATACTCTCGATCTCAATTAGATCTTAATACTTTTATTTTCTTATTTAATTGATTTTTAACCAAGCTCATAAATTTCTTAAAACAACTAAATGCTTCATATTTAAGAAAAATCAAATAGACATGTTCGAATCAAGTATAATAATCTATGTGATGAACTAAACAACCCATGCCTTCATCTCATTTTCATTGGACCACAAATGTTAGGATAGATTAATTACAAAGGAAATTCAGCTCTTTTACCTTTACCAAATTGTTTCATTGTCATTTTTTTTACTAGGCAATATTCACATGTGGGCAAATCAACCTTTTCAATGTTGCACAACAAGTCCTCTTTGATTAGTTTTTTTTTTTTAATACATTGTTGACCAATATGACTAAGTCTAGCATGCCACCCATTCACATTGTTATCATATGAATTAGAAGACATGAAGAGGGAATAACAAATATTAACATTACCATAGTCAATATCTAATACAATAAAACTATCCAAAAAATAACTATAACCATAGTAGTTTGTATCCAAATACAAATGCACACCATTATTAACCAATACTAACACAGATACTTAATTTCGATGAATCTCCATAACATATAATATATCATGTAGGAACATAAGTACATCCACCATGCATATTTAATTGGTAGGTACCAAGCCCTTTCACTTCAGCTATAAAATTGTTTCATATATATATATATATATATATATATATATTTCGTTCCAGTTGGTACTCATTGGAATTCCACGAAAGATGCTCTATCTTTCATCACGTGGTCTATTGCTCTCAAATCTATAGTTTACAAAGGATTAAATTTAGTTAAGAATATAGAATTTGATACATAAGTAAAGTTCTCAAGAATATAAGGGGTATTTACCTTCTTTGGCTCACGATAGTCACAAGCATAGTGATTATTCTTACCATAGTTATAACACTTCACCTTTGACAACTTCTTCACCTGAGGACACTTTCCTCTCTCATGTTGGTCAACTCTTGGTTTCTTTCTCGAAGAGCTCGCTCTCTTACCTTTCCACCTTTTGAATGAATTGGGACACTTGTGCTTGGAGCTTGAAGCACCTTGTGAGTTATAATCAACGTAATAAATGTCAGATTCCCACTTAGCTACCAAGAGGCAATCCTCTTCTAGCTCAAGATAGTGCACCGCATTCTCAAAGGTTTTAATGTTCCAATTGTGGGTTAGCTGCACTGTTATGCGCTCCCAACTATTAGATAAGGAACAGATCACTACCTATACTTGTTACTCGTCAGTTAGAACGTGACCAACATCTGTCAGCTCATTAATCATGCTTGACATCTTTCTCAAGTGTTGTTTCATGGTCTGACCATGATGCTTCTTGTAAAACTCAAATCTTATAGTGAGTTGTTTCAACTTGGTCACTGATGTATGACCAAATCTCGCTGTTAATACTTCTCATATTTCTTTGGCATTTTCAAGATGCTTGAACTCTCACATGACATCATTCTCCATACTACTCAATAACGTGATCCGAGCAAATGAGTTCTTTCTCTTCCATGCAAGAAATGTCTCTTTTTCTTGTTTGTATTGTGCAATGTTCCCATCTTCAGGCTATTTTATAACCAGGTTAAGAGCTTCTAGTGCTTTTTGCTCTTCCAATCGATATTAGATTTTTAGATGACATTTCATAATTATCGCCGTTCAATTTCTTTCCTTTGTTCAACTCAATGATTATGCTGTTAGTTGCTGAAACCATTGGTTTTGAACATACCAAACATACATGCACGAATTATAATGCCTATCATTTGGCATTTATTTTGCATAAACTAATCATATTAATGAATAAGATCAAAAAAGGCTTTAAAGTTGAAAGGTCACTTTCTTTCTAATCATCATCCAAAAATCATAACTTGAAATTATCATTAATATAATCATTTATGCAAAAATAAGTTACACGAAAGTCATTACAATTTTCTTGAACTTCCCACAAATAATTGTAAATTAATAGAATAATTTGCAACAATAGATAACATTGAATTTCATTAAGTAAACATGTCATTTACATGAAGTAATATATTCAGAGGAAACATATCAACATTAACATAGAAATAAATAATTACACTTAAAACATCTCAAACCAATCTAAGAAAAATAATAAATAAATTTAAAGATTCTCATTTATCTCATAAACTGGAAAAATCTCTTCTAATCTCTTAGTAAATTCCTCTAAGAATTCTAAAGGCATATTGGGCAATCATGGAAAGACCTTCGAAGAGCCCTTATGGCTCCTTCAAGGCACATTCATTTTGCGCCAAGTGACATTCAACTCGAGAGTTGAGATATTTGTCATATGAATTCTATAGTATTCTCTCACAATAGCCACTGCAAGCTTTTTATAACCCGAGATCACGTTAACCTCCCATAGACAATCTAACATTACTTGGTATTCTAATGGAAGAGTGTTCATTAAGATTGGCACCTTTGAAAATCCGACAAAAGATACCAATTATAGATGATCCCCTGTATCATTTGGTTGACCTTGATCATGTGTGACACTACATCACCATCATTCCATTGATAATTAGCTATTATTAGCTCTTCAAGTCTCGCCTTCTATTCGTTCGTCCTCTGGAATATGGGTGTGTGTACAAAACGCATCATTATTCCTACAACAAATGCAGAACAAAAGGGATTAAATATAATCCATAGCGAACAAAATTGAAAACACATTTTTTTTTTTTTGCCAACGATCAACGATCACCGCTAGTCAACAGTCGGTCAATGTTGATCAATGTCGATCAATGGATGGTCAACACTAGTCAACAGATGACCAAGTCGAGTAAGCAGGTCAGTTGGGTTAGTGAGGGGCAAAACAATAATATCTGAAAGAAATCAAAGAAGATAAAGGAAAAGAGAAAAGTTGAGACTGAAGACGTAGAACTTTGGGAATTTTTGTGTATATTGTCTTCAATAGTTTGTAAATGTACATCCCTCTATAGATATAATACAAGGTGTATACAATGAATGGAAGTAAATGATCCTATGTACCAATCTAAATCTAAATCTAATCTTTAATTGATATGTGTACAATCGTAATCAAATCAAATCTTTCATCGAATATCACAAGCAATCACCGCATATCTTCCAACACTCCCCCTCAAGCTGGTGGCTTGTAGATGTCCAAGACGCCAAACTTGCTCAATAGATATGCGTGCTGTCTTTGACACAAGGGTTTGGTAAAGATGTCTGATGCCTGTTCTGTTGTCCCAATTCCTCTTGTCTCAATTACTCCTTATTGGTTCTCTTGTGCACTATAGGATTTGCTGTGAGCTTGAGAGCCGCATCATTATCACAGTATAACTTCGTTGCCCCTTGCACTTGTACTCCGAGATCTTTAAGTAAACCTCATATCCACACTATTTGGCAAGTGCTTTTAGCCATAGCTCGATATTCTGCTTTAGCTGAGGACAAGGACACAATGGGTTGTTTCTTGGTCTTCCACGAGAGAAGTGATTCTCCCAATTTGATGCAATATCCAGTGACCGATCTTCGACTTATGGGACATGTTGCATAGTCTACATCATAGTACTCTGTCATTTCCATGTCACATTTCTTGGATAGGAGTATCCCAAGTCCTGGACACTTCTTTAACTATTTCATGACTTTCAAGGCAGCATCCAAATGAGATTGCTTTGGATTGTGCATGAAATGACTAAGTGTTTGTACCATATAGGAGATATCGAGCCTAGTCATAGTCAGGTATATGAGCTTCCCAACAAACCTTTGATAACCTGATGGATCTCTGAGCATGGGATCATCATTTTGAGATATGCCCGTATCATAATCTGCGATGGTTAACTTAGTGTTCTGCTTGATGGGAATGACAGCTGGCTTGCATCCTGATAGACATGCCTCTGATATAATCTCCAATATAAATTTCCACTAAGGGAAATCCCTTGGTTAGATCGGGCAACCTCCTACGTCCTTAATGTTGAAAGTGGCATGCAAATATTCTTTGAAACTTTCTATGGCAGCTCTATCATTTCCCAAAACGAGAATGTCATCGACATATATCATCAAATAAATAGATGACATATCTTTAGTTCGTGTGAATAGAGCATAGTCATGTTTAGATTGCTTGAAGCCTACTGTTGCAAGAGCATTTGCAAATTTGGTATACTATTGTCTGGATGCTTGTTTCAATCCATAAAAAGGGATTTACAGAGATGACATACTTTATTCTCCCCCTGTCTCCATAAGCCCTAAGGAATATCCATATATATATATATATATATATATATATATATCTCTTCGTCTAAATCACCTTGGAGGAAGGCATTGTGTACGTCCATTTGATGTAGAGGCCAGTCATTCATTAATTGCAGCATCAGTTAAGAAGAACGGGCTGTGACATCTTTAGCTACCGGAGAGAATGTCTCGTGATAGTCAAAGCCTTCTCGTTGGGTGAAGCCCTTGCTACCAATTGTGTCTTGTACCATTTAATGGAGCCATCGGCACGATATTTAATCTTGTAGATCCATTTGCAGCCAATTGGTTTACGATTTGGTGGTAGTGAGACAAGATCCCATGTTTGATTATCAATCAGTGCCTTTAGTTTTGCCTTCATAGCATGTTGCCATCTTGGATCAATAGATGCCTCGTCATAACTAGATGGTTCCTTGTCTTCTAATAGGCGACTAATGCAACATCTATGTTTTTGTGATAATCTATGAAAGGAAGCATAGGATGAGATTGGACACTGAATACCTAGTGAATTGTGAGTGGCACAGACATAATCCTTGGTCCAGGTTGGAGGTCGTGTAGCCTGACCAGAACGTCTTGGATGATCGACTCTTGGAGAAGGGATTGTCTCACTGGAGGGTGTTAGCAAGATATCATGGATGTCCTCATCAGCATTGGGATCCCTAGTGTGTTTCCCAAAATATTTTATGAGATTGAATTCTTAGCTGAAGTTAGTGTTGTTGCTGGAATAAGTGCAGGAATAGAAGGCACATTCCTTGGTTGTGCTAGTGGTATGTAACCAGAATCTCGAGGTAATGCTTCATCAGATAAGAGGCCATGAGGATTGGAGATTATCCCTAAGTCTTCATCTAACGATGTCTTCTCACAGAAAGGAAAGACGTTCTCATGAAAGATTACATCATGACTTACCAAGAATTCCTTTGTGGAAATCTCAAGAACTCGATACCCCTTTTGTAGGTTGGGATATCCCATAAAAATGCATCGCCGAGCTCGGGGACTCAACTTGTCTTGAGGACCTACTATTGCGACATAACATAGACATCCGAAAACCTTGAGGTGTTGTAGCTCCGGTTTCTTCCTGAATAGTAGTTCAAAGTACGTGCACCCATTAAGTACCCAAGTTGGCATGTGATTGATTAAATAAGCTGCTGTGATGACACAATCTCCCCAATAATCTTCTGGAATTGACGCTTGAAACTTCAAAGCATGTGCTATTTCCAATAGATGACAATGCTTGCATTCAACCACTCCATTTTGTTGTGGTGTATAGACACATGGGTTTTCATGTTGGATGCCAGGAGATGAAAAAAGCGAGGAGCAATGATGGCTGAAGAATTCTCTCCTATTATCAAAACAAATCTGTTGAATGGATTTTCCGAACTAATTCTTGGATAGTGCAATGAAGGTTTTTAAATGAGAGTAAGCTTGGCTCTTAGATTGCATCAAAAAATCCACGTCACACGAGAATAATCGTCTACTATTGTAAGGAAGTAATGAGATCCATCATGATTTACGGTATGGTAAGGTCCCCATGAATCAAGGAAAGTATTTCACTAGCAAAAGAGCTACTAGATGGAAATGGCATACGAGATTGTTTTACAAGAGGACATATGGGACAATGAGGACAAAGAAAGGAGGCACTGTGACCCAATCTCAAATGCATAATGAAATCTTTGTCATTGATGCTCAAATTACACAAGGATTATTTATTCAATGAAGTGTAGCATAAATCAAAATTACTTGGAAAGCTTGACTATAAAAAAAGTCCTTCAGAAAGGCTACCCCAGCCTATCAGTCTACCAGTCAAAGAGCTTGACAGAAATAGGTATCAACATCAAATAATACCTGACATGAATTTTCTCTACGGACTTTTCACACAGAAATAAGATTAAATTGGAATTTTGGGACATAGAGGACATTTTGAAGAGTAATCTAAGGATTGAGATTGATTGCTCCTGTCACATTGACATGAGTGATATTTCCATTGGGTAATTGTACGAAAACAGGAAAATTCAGTCCTTCGTTTATGCTCGAGAAAAATCCTTTGTCACATATAATATGATTGCTTGCCCTTGAATCAATAATTCATGCTTTCCTTGATATGGAATTAATCAAGCAATGTGTGATACTTGAAAAACTCCCTCCTTTGTTGGGATTATCCAATTTTTGTAATGCTTGCATCGGCTGTTGGTATTGTCCATAAGTAATAAGAGGATCAGCATTTGGGTCGGTGGGTCAATTGACTTCATAAGCTGCTGAAATTTTTTTTCCTTTTTCTCCTGGTTTTCCATTCAATTTCCAATAGTTGTCAAACATATGGTTAGAACGTTTACAATATTCGCAAAAAAAAAAAAAATTACCCTTTCCTTTGAAATTTTGCCCAAAATTCCTTGCTAACATGGTGGAAATCTGGCCGTCCATTCTTTAATTGCGGATTCCTGTCCACCGTCCGATCCGCTTATAACTTCAGGTTCCATGGAGCTAAGGTCCAAAATAGGGAAGAAAGAGGTGTTTCCACGACTCTATCACTCAGTCAATTCTGTTCCACTTAATCCCTATTTCATGGCCACATATTTTTCGACTAAGTAATGGGAAACCTTTCTATTGTTACATGAATTCAATTTTCATTTCATTATGGAAAAGCCATCTTTTTCTCAACAATGTCTTTGTCATTTGATCCAATAGCCTTCCGTTCGATAGGAACATATTTGATAAATACTGATAACTCTCGGATGGAGTATTAGAATGGAGAAATCTATTAGATAATGAACTATTGGTTCTAAGCCATCACTAGAGATGAATCAACAATCTGTAAGCCATTGGATCGTTGCACTTGATCTAGCCCATTCATTCCTTCCCTTTTAAAGGAATGTGCGTCTCCTTTGTCGAACCCTAGCGTGCCTCTCTTCTCCTTTTCTCGCGCTAGGGTTTTGTTGGCCCCGGCTCACCATTCTCCGCGAACTACAAGGGCTATGCTTTCGTTGTTCTTTGCATGTTCCGGCGACGCGAGCCTTTGGCTTTCCTCCTGTATAGCCAGTTGGTAAATATGTCTGATCAGTGGTATTGGGTTCATGGCAAGGATCTGCAAGCGAAAGGTAAGATATGATTCGTTCAAAATTAATAGAAAGTGTGTGGCTTTCTCCCTGTCTTTGATAGATCTGTATTGTTTGATCGTGGATTTTGGTCCCTCAAGCTTTTCTTCAGCCGCTTCAAGGTCATTCCACAGTGACGATAGCTTGTTGAAACAAGCCGTGACCATCATGTTCCCTTACTTGAGCTTGCTTAGTTCCTGCATTAGGATAAAGATTTTCGCTTGATCCATTTTACCATACATCTCTTTGATGTTTTCCCACATGTTCTTAACATCCTTTGTTGGTGGAAGTTCAACCGCGACTTTTGGGGAGATGCAATTTGTTATCTAGATTCGGACGAGTTGATTGCACTTCCTCCAGTGTTGGGCTAGGCGTTCATCAAGAGGGATTAGAACGGTTCCATCGAAGAATCCATCTTTGTCCTTCGTTACTAGGGCGTACCGGAACTCCTATGACCACCTGGAGTAATTTTCTGATCCGATTAGCTGTTGGTTGATTAGCCACAGTTCTGATCTGTCGGCGATGGAAATGAATAGAGGGTCACTGAGTTCTAGTCATTCGGTGAGAGCCACCGTTGGAATCGGCAAGAACCTGGGCGTGAGATTCCAGTAGGGATTCATCCTTAAACTTGATTCGTTTGACCCAATCAGATAACCTGCATTAAAAAATCGCGAGTAGGGATTTGTTCCCATACCCGGTTCACTTGACCCGCTTGTCTACTCCAATCAGGTGGTTGGGCTTGCCCTACTCATGGCTGGTGGGCTCCAATTGGTTTGGACGTGGCTCTGGTGGCCCACATGTCCAGGCGATGATGAGCTTAGGCTTGGCCCAAAATATAATGGATAAGGAATCCATTGGTAAGGTTGGCTCGTCATGGGTTGCCCCATATTGAACTGAGCCTGTGTGGGTCGCCACTACATAGGCTGAGCCTGGGACAATTGTTGCTCCATTGCTGGAAATGTCGCAAAAGGGTTTTGAATCTGCGAGAGTTGAGAGGTGACTTCTCTAGTGGCTGGTTGTCGGCAACGGGAGCATTGTCTTACAAAGTGGCCATGGCAAGTAAAAAATTCCTTCCTTTTGTGGCACCCCCGAAACGACCCACAATCCATTAGAGTCGCCACAGTTCACTTACCTTTTTACTTGACCTGGCATAGCATTACTCTGATACCATAGAATTGTAGTGGGTCCATATGTCTTAGGGGTTTATATTATTTCAATCGGTCCCTGCACAGTTCATATAACGAAAGCATATTCAAAACCTCCCTATCCAATACTCAATCAAAATAATGCAATGCACACCAACTACACATTATATACATCGGTCAGTACATAACTTGATGGATATCATGAGTCAGTACATCAAAAGGCCAAGGCTTTTTCTAAGCTCAGCTATAACCAAAAGTACCAGACTCCATAGTAGTCATGTACATTGGTCCATCATTTAATGTTAGCCATCCAAAAAGAAGCTTCATCCTCCCTCCATCGCGCTTAGTCACACCCAACCTGGTTCGTCAGCCGGTAACGGCGACAGCATCCCCAGCATAACCCCATCACGGCGGACATGCACAGACAAGAACTCGTGAATGATAGGGATGGCGGGTGATCACACGTCATACAAAACCAGAACCCACACACGAACAAAAGCTAGCCCCTGTTTCTCGGGGTGATGATGCCCCGAACACTCAACCTTGACGTCGGTTGGTATGCCATAAAAAGTACCGGGGGTGACTAGCGATAGAGACATAACTCCTAGTCTGAAATGTTAGTCCCCAAAAGGGGTGAGTACAACCATTTAGCAGTAAAAGATCCATCAAACTACACAGTGCAACAAGCAAGACAACCAAGATTTCTTGTGAAATGCACATATCATCCATGCAATCATGCATATATTTCCATGAGATACATTCAATGCCTTAATGACCACATTTTCAATGCCAAATAGTACCAACTCACGTTCATAGACAACTTATGTCCCATGCCATATGCACACACATGCGCATGATTTATTTCCCAATTTGATTTTCAAGAGGATCTCATTTTTCCCAAGGACCAATATTTGCATCCGTCCTGGCTTTTCGCACCCAACCAGGCATCACAAGACCTCTGGAACACACCTCCAGGCATCTCGTACCCCAACTGGCATCACAAGGCCTCCGGCACACACCTCCGGGCATCCAGTGCACACCTCCGAGCATCTCGAAACTTCAAGGACATCCGACACACACCTTCGGGCATCTCGAAACTCCCGAGGACATTCGGCACATACCTCCAGGCATCCGGCACACACCTCCGAGCATTTCGAAACTCCCAAGGACATCGTCGACTTAGCCGTCCAACGGTGTCATCAACATCACAATGTATTCATATATGTCTCACTTTCAAATTAGCATTTGGTGCAACAATGTCAAAGGTTTCAATCAACTTTTGATGTCATATGATATGTTAAATGTCACCACATATGCTATATAATAACAATCCAAGATACCACATCTCATAGAGTAATTCATTTGTTCTTGAAAATAAAGCAATTTTCGGATAAAACAGAATGCACTCCTTTAATTAAAATTCTAAAAAAAATTAGTAAACGATCTTAATAAATTCTGAAAACTTAAAATGTTATAAATTAGATCTAGAGAAAAAGGTTTTATGAAGAACACCATTTCAAGAAAACGTCGTATGAGTCGCTATGGTCCATGCATCATAGCCATAAAACTTCAAGCGTCACTTATTGCACAGTTCTAATAAAAAAATTCGGTATAACCCCTAAATTAACTCAGAAAATTCTGAAATTTTGATATGTTATAGAAAAAAACTAGAGGTAAAATTTTTGCGAAGAACTTGAAGTCAGATTCATTATAGATCATGAGCTATAATCACTATAACTCTCCCTAGCCCTCAGTAACAGTTTCCAGATCTAACACTTTCAAAGAAAAATCATTTCACCAAAAAATACTTGTCCGTTTTTTTCCCAAAGTTTAGTATGTTACTCCTCAAGATGTAATCTACAACTTTCATCAAGGACACAAAGTCAAATTTTGGCTAGATAATTATAGAAAATTCACGGAGTCGCCAAAGGTCAAGCTGTTTTTCCATGAAACAGTTTACTAGCCTAAAGAACTCCTATACTTTCGAAATTCCAACATCCAGCACATCCCAAAATCTATTACACTCCACACACAACCACAACAAGCATCATGTAGATCAATGGACTTCACTTGCCTTAAGTTCACACAACCACAGCAAGCAAACGGCGACTTGAGGGCTTTAGGCACGGCTCGATCAACGGCGAAGCTAGGCGGCATCGACGGTGGCAGCAAGCACACGCATGGCAGGGCTGGTCTCCTTCTTCCCCTCGCTGAAGCACCCTCACCCCTCTCTCTTTCACTCTGTCGCTCTCCCTTTTTCTCTCAATCCCTCTCTCTCGATCACTCTCTCGGTTGCCCCACCCCCTTCCCATTTTCTTTTATTCTCTTAATTGCTTGTAATCATTAGGTTTGCATGGAGGTGTCTAGTGAAGCAATAGGGGCAGTGACACTTAGGGAGCGCATGGAAACACTTCTGTTCTTTTTTTGTTCCTGGGAACAGAAATAAAAAAAAAGTGTTTCTGTTCCGGGGAACAGTTTTTGAACAAAAGAACGCGTTTGGTAAGTGTAAAAAAAAACTGTTCTTGGAATAAAGAAAGAACAGAAACACGTTTGGTAACTGCAGTCAATTTCTGTTCCTAGAATAAAAAAAGAACAGAAACACATTTGGTAAACGACAAAAAAATTTCTGTTTTAAATTTTTCAAAAAAAAAGAGTTTTTCTTTAATAAAGTTTAAACTTGATATTGAATTCTTATTCTTATGTAATGCTCATTAATTTTATTTTGTTCATGGACATTTTAAACATGATCATATGGTATATTTCGTAGAAAATTTTGTAAGTAAAGTTTGTATCAAATTTTTTCAAGTACTTCTTTATTTTTTAGTTTTAAAGCATATAAACTTGATATTGATTTCTCATTCTCATTAAATGCTTATCAATTTAATTTTGAAAAATGGTGAGTGAAAGAAAATTTTTTTTTAACATGGTCATATGTGCGTCCTTAAACGAAAATTTCATACATCTCAACATGAACTCTTCCATACATGACATCACAATAATGAAGTAATATAGTTCATTGTTCAACTACATCACAATGATGGAAATGGACCTGGCCATGGTGAGGGCGGCCGTGCAGCCGGAGAGGCTAGAGCAGGCGAGGGCCCGCTGCTGGCAAGCCATCCTCGTTGCCAATTCCTTTTGACCGTCCCAGTCCCGACACAGAGAATTATGTTAGTGAGGTGGAATTTCGGATAACTCGTTTGTAAAAATATCGCGAATTTGAGGTTCGTGTCTGTCGATAGGTAGTTTAACATAGTGATTTCTCGATTACAGTATGGAAAGATTTTCCTACTCTGATAGGCTCGTTATTCCAGGTGCCTCGGATGTGATCATTGCACGGAATATTTTTTTCTTACATGATCAGAGAGTTTGCACGAAAACACATACGCATGATCATCATTAGGATGACCTGCGATCGTCACTTCCAAAGAAACCAATGTCTAAGTAATCATCCGTCCATAATGATCGCTTATTTAGTATTCTTTTTAAAAGAGTCGCTTCATCAAAATATATATTATCACAAGTTATGACTAATGAAATTCGACATCGAACCACATTAGAAGAAGTTTGCTGCTCTGAATTTTTTTAATTGTCAACTTTGTCCTCCTCCAAACTATCGCAAAAACCCCACGTGTCATCATTTTCACATCTTTATTTCAGCAAGATTGCATATCTATGAGAACACGAGCTTTCCAATGAGAGAACTCAAAACGGCCAAAACTGATTAAAGCACCTTTTGGACAGAAAGACCACTAGTGACATTATTTGCAATAAATACGATCCATCATTTTCTTTTTGTTGCTCGAATGTTTTCTTTTTACTGTTTCATTTGGTAAATCAGAAATTAGATTAACAAAAGTATAACTTCGAAAATCAGAACCGCTGACGAGTAACTTTTGCAACGAAATATTATGTTTTCATTCCGTCCGATAATTGCATTTACTAGCATCCATTGGCAAATACCCCGTAACTTAGTAAATTCTCAGAATTATTACAAAGCATAGAGCTACAAAGGTAGATGCTGAGACATGACAAGTTAGGTAAATACTTGATATATTAATAACCTTCTTCGCTTCACACCATTAATTAATAAATTTCACAATGACTTCCCTTTTTTTTTTTTTGAAAGAACCAAAACGAAATTAATCATCAAAATCCGAGGACCCAATTCGTGAAAAAAATAAATAAATAAATTCAAAGACGATATCGCACAAATGGAAGAAGTTAAAGATTTCTTATGCTACTATTCCCAGCATTTTGATATATTAGTAACCATTAGGTTAGATGAACGGGGGAATCCCGTGAAAATTTGTCACAAGAGCGTTGGAGGATGATGATGCTACGCTAAAAACAACGTCAAGGCAAACATGTACAAGAGGCTATTGACCTAGGAACTACAAAGTACTCGAACAGGAATGCAGTTAGTCCTCGCACTTACTTTTTCGCCTTCGACTTTTTATGCTTTATTCCCTTTGTTTTCCGGTTTTTCACCGTCTTTTTCTCAGATGCCATCTTGGCATAAACCGTTTGGGATTCTTGGATGATGAGGCGCACGTGGGGATCGTCCTTGGGCATTTTGCTCAGCACAATCCTTGCAGACTTGAGGTCTCCTGAAGCCAGAAGGGCTTGATACATCCTACCAATGTTCATAAAGTAGAGACATCCACATCAAGCTTGAAAAACTCGGCAGATAGAGTCAGTAACTCGTATGACGGCCAAGGATTAAACAGCTCAAATCTGATTCACTTGAATGAGACGGATTAATGGGGAGCTCGAGAGAGTAATTAAAATATCACCTCAAGAAACTCAGAATATTGTAAGGGAGGTCAGCTGCTTGATATTCCTTCCAAATCAAGATAGACTTATCCATGTCTTTCGTACTGACACAAGCACTGAGAAGAACATCGAGAACCTTCCGTGAAGGGGCAAGGCCAAGATCATTCTTGATCACTTGAAGCAAGTCGAAGCCCATCTGCAGAAGTGTTGTCTCTTCCGCAACGCTAAAGAACACCTGCATGAATGAAGGAAGAAGATAGAGCGGCAGTGATTGATATATTCCAGCATCCTTGCATGCATCAGTCAAATTTTGCACCCTTTGCAAACTAGCAGGCAATTGCTACAGATAGCAAAGAAGGCCATTTGTGTCTACAACTCAAAATAACTATAGAGAGAGGGGGAGGTTGGGAGATGGGAGGTAAAGGAAGAACAAAACCACTTATCCAGTTGACTCCAAAAGAATGGCGCTTGAAAAGTACCCTAAGCATAAATAACCCTGATTTTCTAACATATATGAACTACGATTCTTGATTATCTCTTGCATTTCCAATCCCAGAAGCCAACTTCCTGACCAAAACTATTAAGAGTTTTCAGCTTAAGAAAATAGAATAGGTTCGAACCTCATCAAAAATTGCTTCCATGGCCATTTCATCATTGCTGATACGATCTTTGAGTTGCTTCAGCAAATCAACAGCAGCACTGAATCAGATAAAGAAAATGTTATAAGGAACTAAATGCATCAATGACACATCCAAGAACCAAAAGATAACAAATAGGACCTTAGATGATTGAATCGAACAGAGTACAAGAGGACTCTGTAACATCCATCAAGCCAGAAGTCCCGATCAGTTAACTCCTCAAGCAGCTTAAGCAATCTACTCAGCTGTCCATCTGATTGAAGGTGCTCCTACGAGATCATGAGGAGATGTCATCAACTTTTCATAGTATAACTACCTAGAGCTGCCTCATGAGACTTACAATCAGACTGATAACAGCTTTAGGCTCCAGATTGCAGCCAGCCTGCTTGAATTCCTCATACATTTCAAGAGCATCAGAGATTTGCCCATTTGAAGCAAGAGCCGAGACAAGCACGCTCTTCATTTCGTTTGAACCCAAATTTTTCAAATAAAAAAATTTAGGCCAATTACTGATCTCATTTGGATTTTCATACCTAAAACAAACCAATTCAAGCGAAGCTCCACACGTGTAGTTATACCCGACAGTCAGCAGTTGAAGCAACCCATAAGTAAGATATTCAATCTGCGCCGCTAAAAAAAAGGAGCACTATAGCTAAACACCTACCCTGCTCAACTCTGAGCTCCAGAGGAGGCAGTTCTTTGGGAGCGAAACTTTTGGCAGCATTGCCAGTCTTATCTCCCTTCCCTCCTTTGCCCAAATTCACTAAGGAAAATACACAGATTGCCAGGACAAAATAATCAGCACGCAGTAAGTAGCAAATAACACATCGCAAGCAACTGAAGCCACATGGAACTGCCAAGCAATAAATCCACAGAAACAGCCCAAAAATGATGAATTCGGAGACGGACATTTATTCAACAAGCTGTCTGCTTTGCTGCCAGATGAAAACCCGAAAATTCCATCCCCGAGACCTGTGCAAATAGCCACCCACAACAAAGAAACATCACCACAAGGAAACGGAGCGAAACCCAGATAGTCACAGAACCCACATCTCCAAACCACTTATAATCAACAACCACGAAAAAGAATCAAACAACCCAAACGCTATGCAAACCTTCGGAATCAAACTGAACCTTCCTCCCCTTCTTGGGTTTCCCAGAACCATCGTCCTTGCCCTTCGCGGACGCTACACGTCAACACACACACAACCATGAAAAATTCTCTCAGCATAAACCCAAGAACAGCAAGAGAAGCCGATTGCCACAAAAACAAGAATGCAATCGAAAAACGAAGCAACGACGCGAGAATCGGAAGAAAGCGAAAATGGGTCGCGCTAACTTTTACCTCCGTTGGGAGTGGTGGACTTGAGCGAGGACTTGGCCGCTTTGCCAGGCAGCGAATGCCCCTTCCCTCCCTTCTCCGCCATGACCAGCCTCTGCAACACCCCAACCCAAGAAATCAATACAAATTATAGCACGATCACGTCGAATCATGAAATGGGTGAAACCGGAACTAGCAGGCCGGAGGAGGCGAAGGGGGGCAGTGCACGAGGCGGACGTACCTGAGGGGGGGAAGCAGAACCGGAGCTCGAGTTCGTCTCCTTGCTCTGCGGCAGATCTGGGCGAGCAACGCTCGCTCGAGGCTCGAGCGAGCCGTCCCAGATCTGTCGCGCGGAAGGGCGAGCAATGCTGACCGGAGAAGGAGCGCCGAAGGGGGAGCAACGCTGACCGGAGGAGGAGCGCCGAACGGGGAGCAACGCTGACCGGAGAAGGAGGAGCACCAGAAACGTACCTGGAGTCGCCGGAGAGTGAGCCGAGTGGGAGCCGCCGGAGAGATGAGAGAGACGCCGGAAAAGGAAGAACGAAGCACGCACGAAGGAAGAAGAACGAGCACGCACGAAGGAGGCCGATTTTGTTCCGATTTTGTTTTTTTGTTCTTTTGGTTTTTGTTCTTCCATTCCTTCCGAGAAGTGTTTCTTTTCAGAAGAAACAACTTTTTTTTTTGTTTCTTTTTTCTGTTCCTATTTCATTCCAGAAACAAAAAAAACAAAAAAAGAACAGAAATGCAACCAAACGCATTTCTGTTCTTTTTTTGTTCCCGGGAACACGTTTCTTAGAAACGTTTCCATGCACGCCCTTATAGAATCCCTCTCGCCACTTGTCAGACTTCATGTAGGTGGCCTTATTTGGGCCGGGCCTTGGTCGATCGAATAGGGGGAAATGGTGGGTTGCGTTGGGCTGTTTTGGGCCTTAAGGGTCCAGCCCACACTTGCTCCTATTTTTCCACTTTAATCCCCACTTATAATTACATAATCACAAATATTCACATGGCCATAAAATATTACAACATTAGTCAAGGGAAATTCGATTATAGGGTACACGGTCAAGTATAGAAAATTTCTTATCAATTTATACTTTAGTACAATCCTTGATCACACATGGACATAGGATACATTTCGAACAAAACAATTGTCCATTAAATGATCGGCCTTGTTTAATTGTAATCCATTGGTCTAATGGCTATAATATAGTCCGATGGCGCTTCCATCAACTATTCATGAGTCTTAGTGCATCTAGAGATTGTTATGAAATTTTAGGATGCAACACCTTTAAGAATGATTCTTATGTCGGATGGAATCTGTTTTGTAGGTCAATATTTCTTTGGCAGAAGGTCAAGGCGAAAGGTTAAGGCGGAAGCTAGGTCGGAAGCCTGGAGGGTCTGATATCATGAAAGAAATCAAAGAAGATAAAGGAAAAGAGAAAAGTCGAGGCTGAAGACATAGAACTTTGGGAATTTTTGTGTATATTGTCTTCAATAGTTTGTAAATGTACAGCCCTCTATAGATATAATACAAGGTGTATACAATGAACAGAAGTAAATGATCCTATGTATCAATCTAAATCTAAATCTAATCTTTAATTGATATGCATACAATTGTAATCAAATCAAATCTTGCCACATATCTTCCAACAATATCGAAAAAACAATAGCATAATTGTAAAAACACAAGGGCAAAAGAGTAAACTCATGTAGGCACTTGCCATGCATGCGCCAGTGGTTGCCATGCAGGTGTTGTGCACGTGCGTGTGGTTGCTGCTCACGTGAAACACATGTGCCTGCGATTTACCGTGTGCGCAAGCCTTGCACATGCTTGGGAAATTGCCAATGCAAACACCAATAACATCTACTCCCTTCACCCGCACATGGAGGTGCATCCGGCGAAAAGTGGGGCGAACAGTAGAGAGGCGTCAAGATTTCCATCCCCAAATATCTTACCACAATTTTTCTAAAAAATTTAGCCAAAAACAAATTATAAATATCAATAATGATCAGGAAACATGAATAACATCGCTCTGATACCAATGTAAAATACGAATTCCTGAAAATTGAACCGATACTTAAACAATCGAATACCAAAAAACAAACGCGGAAACATTCTTAGGGAACATGTAATACTGATTAAAAGACCTATCACAAAGATAGACATACATTGTTTGCCACAGATTAAGTACTTGTTGCAATCTTAGAGGAATTGTTTGAAGCCTTTGTAGTTCCGTTCTTCA
The DNA here is from genome assembly GCA_019915185.1 of Eucalyptus camaldulensis. Classification (NCBI taxonomy): domain Eukaryota; kingdom Viridiplantae; phylum Streptophyta; class Magnoliopsida; order Myrtales; family Myrtaceae; genus Eucalyptus; species Eucalyptus camaldulensis. Next base: position 23,270,095 of record JAHSVA010000005.1, read on the forward strand.
AGAGAGAGTTCACTATTTTATCAAAAAGGAGAAAGAACATAATATTATGTTATCTATAGTTCTATACTTACATTCCCCTTTTCCCTTTTTTTTTTTTTTATGTATATAGCACTTAATATTTACTATAAAAAGAACCTCTCTTCCTCTCATGAGCTCTTCCTTTATGGGCCAGGTTTGGCCCAACATGAGCGGATGGGCCTGGCTTGGCCCATCAAATAAAAAACCCATCAACATGAATGAACAAAAGGATGATCTCATCATGCACATGAACACGGATGCAACACATCCTAAGATTATATAAGCCTTTCTGACATAGTCATCTCAAACAATTTTGTTAATTTAAGGCAAAGAAAGATTTACAAGAACTTCGAATAAAATCAAAAAAGAAGGAAAAAAAGACTGTCTAAACCAAACAAAATCAAATGAGATTTTAATTGTCTTTTTTTTTTTCATTATAGCTATTAAACTAAAAACCAAAATTTACGTAAGTAAAGTTCCAATCAACAGAAATATGGGACAAGTCAAGCGGCATATGATAGAGAACTAGAAAAATTTGAACTCGAAATCTCAAATATTCTAAAAATTTAAGCTGTAAAATGAATATATGTCTTAAAATTTGAACATTCTAACAAAATGGATATGAGAGCTTTCAACTTATCGCAGCTTGTTGACCGGGGGGGGGGGGGGGGGATGTTCGGCCCCCGCCCCGCCTTGCCCCATTGTTATAACTACACTATGATGTTCTCTTTTTGAAATTAGTTCTTGTTCAATTAATTATTAAACAATTTTCCAAAATGATTCGAAATTTTTTAATTTCTTAAGTTACTGAAAATATTAATTGTGCCGCTCGTGCCCTATAAATAGATGGGAAAGCGTTGTTGATGAAGACACTTAACCCGACCTTTTTGTATGGTGTGTACTTTTGTACTTTGGAAAATATAATTAACGCGGATGGTGATTCTAGTACTTACACACATGGGCGGAAATATAAGCCAAAACATGTTCAAATGAATGGCCAGGTGAATTTTAAATAGTAAATAATGTGTTTTGAACATCTGAAATAGTAGACAGACAGAGAAGAAACATCTGAAATAGTAGATGTAGATGATTGCTTGCAATCATAAGGGAATTTAAGAACCATAAAAAGTCTAATAATACAAGAAAAGGTGGAGTAGAATCTAAAGAATTCGAAGGAGAGAGGGAGAACGTTCATCGTGCATTGAAATGATAGTAAAAGCATCTACAGTTGAAAATAAAATTCTTAAATATATGCTTAAGGTGTGATATCGGAATTTTGCCGGGCCTCGGAAAAGTAACAGCCCGTCACAGATCGATGGAAGTGTTGTCAGATTGCGTCATTGGCACCACTTGTGGGTGTAGTTTCATCACCACCACTTAGACCGACGTCCATTAAAATTCGTACCACTCTAGCCGAATGGCAATGCGTTTGTGTCCCTTCCTTTCTTCGGTAAGACCATCCCCGATTACTAATACACTGATGAAGGAGCACCGAAGATAGGCCCACCACCACCCCGCTCTCTTCTTCATGGACAGCCACGCACGGCCATGCCATGCATCTCCCATGCATGCGTAATTAAGGAGTCAACCAAAGGAGGGTTGTTGACCGAAGTGTGGCCAGCAACGGCCACGTTGCTTCTCACTCAGCTGCCAACGAATTTTAAAGATCCCTGTGTACGGAGGACACGTCCTCTCCAGTTGCCGTTCATTGCAACAGCCACCGAGGGATCTCAATTGTCGATCAATGCAGCCAACATTCGGGAGAAACAAGACAGAAGAGGGAGCGACTTCTTCTTGGGTAGTCGGTGACTTTAGCTGTCGCATTTTCCATCAACGACCTCACCAGAAATTCTGCCGTGCTCCGCCTGTTCTCCGCCGCCTACTGGCGACCACCGCACTACACTGCCGTACCCCACACCATCGGCCTCCTCCTCACCATCTCATACCTAGCCTCTAGTCACGCCTTCATCCACTGCTACATCATCCCGTCGCCAGCCGTACTTGTGGTTGCAATCCATGGTCCGATTGTCGTCGGCGCTGCCAAATCGAAGGCAAGTTGGAGTCTACTAACCTATGTAGTATAGTTTTGTCATTGCTCGAGGAAGTGCATCTGTGTATTGGCATTACTTGACTTTTTGCACTCAATAGTGAATCGGGAATGATTGAATCGGATTTTCAGATCATCTGATTTGAAGGATCCGAAGATTGCTTAAGGTTGAGGAAATTTCAGCACCTGGAGATGTATCAACTCTTGATGTTTGCAAATTTTAGAAGTTTTATTTTGAAAAATCATAAGGATCGTGTGAGGATTTATAATTGCCGAGGACTTCATATTTACCTATAGTTAACTACAATTTCAGCGTCGATTTATGAACTGATTCATATTGTTTACGAAACTTTGGCAATGCTACTCGGGAACTATTTATAAAAAGGTCTTGAGAACTTTGTTGGATTTCTAATTTCTGTCGTGCCACTTGAAATGTTTTAAGAAAGGCTTAGTATTTCCGAAACTTGAGACCATACTTGTAAATCGTTTTGAAAACCCCAAGGTTGTGCCGAGGGATTCACCGATGAGCCGATTTCAAGATTTCACTTATCTTTTTGCTGAACTTGATTCCTTACGAGTTTTGAGGCGTGGAGAATGCTATAAGTCTATGCTCGTACAAAGAATGAAAAGAGATTTGGTCTGTTTTAAGCCTTGATCTATTCCGTATTTTAAAACTCTATATTTCATAAAACGATTTAATTATCACATATTCAATATTCCTGAAGGTCCGTTTTACCTTGACTTAATTTATGGGCTCGAGATTTAGAATTTAAAGCAACTGTTGGATTATTGATGCCAGCATGCATTGATTTTAAAATCTTGAGACTGCTACACCATGGTTGATGTGTTATTGCTGCCGTCAAACCCTCGGGATGATGATGCCTCAGGAGACGGGTTGCCTGGAGGATCGTAATGGCAATGTCTCTGGATGCCTGGGGACCGGTGAGCCCTAGAGGTTCGTTGGGAGTGTTGGGATGCCCAGATGTATGATGATACACATTTCGAAGGCTAGGGGCAACCATTGACATGGCGAGCCCCAACGATCTCTCATGATGCTAGGTGAGGTGTGAGATGCCTAGAAGTGTGACATAACACGCTCTAGATGCCCGATGACTAAAATATGAAACTAGAAGTTTACATAATGCCAGGTTGGGTGTGAATGCCTAGAGGGACGCAAACACTGGTCCTCCGAGAGATAGTGATAGTGAATAAAAAATTTGTTGAGTTCTAAAGCTTGATTGTTCTATTGTGTTATGCCATTGCTTTGAAAGCTTTATTGATTTAATGCATACCTATTCTTCTAGTTATGTGTTTGGTGTCTTGAGCATGAAATTAGATGATGATGATCCTACATAATATAGTTTAGTAGGTTTCTAGCTGCTGAGTAGTCATACTCACCCCTCGTGGGACTAACATATTTCAGAGTAAGAAAGATGTCTCAGCTACTCGCATCTCCTAGTACATTCTATGGGATCCCTGTTGATTTACAATGGGAACAAACGGAGCATCAGGATCCTGACTTGCTGGGACTAACGTTTGTTCGAGTGAGGGTGACACTGATGATCGACACTGGCTTTCCTTTGAGTCCTATGCATTGGGAATTTGTCATTCTATATTTCCATAGGAACAGACGTACTCTAGGACCACTGCCACCGCTACCAGAGGACGACGACAGGGGATCGAGTGGCATAGAGTGACCGAGGTTGTGTGAGGACAGCGGGGAAATTTTTGGACGCCGGCACAGAATGATTGACTCTAGGAGTATAGCAAGTTGGAAATGTCGGTTAACTTTTGAAGTATAGTCGAGTATAGAAAACGGCGGCCTTTTTGGCGTACCAACTAATGATGTCCATCTAGTTTATGTATATAAAAAAGTGCTCGGTTATTATCAATATGCGTGTTTCATGTGCATCATTTGTGTGAAAAGGGAAGGGAGTTGTTAGATATATTTTCACCATATAAATTACGCAGGGACCAAATGAAATGTGTGATAAAACCCCCACATGAATTCCCTGAAGTCCATTGATATAAGAAGGAAGGACATCCAAGACGAGGAAAGAAGTGTGGCGACCCTAACGGATTGGGGGCTGTCAGGGGGCATTGCAGCGAGTGGTATCAGAGCATTGGTTTTATCTTGAGTGATAAGGTGTCTTAGCAAGAAAGGAGGATATGATGATGCACACTATAGGACACTAACCAAGGGTAGTTGACTAACTACGAACAACGGGTGAATGAGTTTACTCGTGCAACTTTGGTAATGATCGTAAGTTACCTTTGTATGCAAGTAACATTTTATGTTACTTGTGTGACCCTAGTAACGCTTTTACTATATTTCTTGACTAGTGACATTGAGTTACTAATTATTCTTGAGGCAAATGCTTGGTAAACTGCATGAAATTTTGGTACAAACTGGGAGTTCTCACCTATTGAGGGCTGAAGCCTATGCTTTAAGGGAAAAACCTCAAATGAAAGATATCCTGTAGGCATTTGTCAATAAAGAAAATTTGATGGAGAGACAAGCCCAACAACAACAATAGCAACCCGGAGCAAAACGTTGCCCTCAAGGACTAGTGGAACAATTCCTGAAGTTGAAACCACCTAAGTTTGGATTGATGGAATAGAACAAAATTTCCAATTGTTGAATTGTAATGATGCTGAAAGAATACTTTGGCAAAGTACCAATTGGAAGGAAATGCCAAGTTTTGGTGGAGAGCTTCAAGAGACACGATCTTTCTACCCGGTACTGCCATAAATTGTGATGAATTTGTTAGATCTTTCAATAGAAAGCATTTCTCTCATTGTGCCGGAGATAAGAAAATCAAGAATTTGTTCAACCAGAATAAAAGGAGCTAACAGTTGATCAGTATAAAGCAAAATTCTTTGAACAATCAAGGTATACTATTAGATTGATAGAGGATCATGAGGAAAAAGCTAAAAAGTTCCTAAAGGGTTTAAGGACAGATATCAAGAAACAACTTGTGCCCATGAATATAAGAGATTATACTGAGATTTATGAAAGGGCACAGCTGGTGGAGTAGGAATTAATAAGAGAGCAAATGGAATCGAAGAGGCAATCGAGCTTTAGTGATGTCCGATGAGGTAAGAGAGCCTATCCAGATCGAGGTCAGCCTTGGGAATCTAAGAAGAATAGTAACTTTGGGAATTTTGGAAAGGTCAAGAGTCACTAGACTTCAGGGAGAGTGCCCTACCAGAATAATGTTTACCAGAGATGTGGTGGGCTAGGACCTTGTAATAACCAACTGAGATGTTTTAGTTGTGGATAGAGAGGACACTTTAGGAGAGATTATCCACAAGAATGATCGCAACCGAATGTCAACTCGGTGCGACAAGTGCAACAACATGTAAGTGGACCACCTCCACGAAGGAATCTAGAGAGGCTACAAGAAGGTCCATTTTACCTTGACTTAATTCATGGGCTTGAGATTTAGAATGTAAAGCAATTGATGGATTATTGATGTCAGCATGCATTGATTTTAAAATCTTGAGACTGCTACACCATGGTTGATGTGTTATTGCTCCCGTTGGACCCTTGAGACGACGATGCCCCAGGGGACGGGTTGCCTGGAGGATTGTAGTGGCGATGCCTTTGGATGCCTGGGGATTGGTGAGCCCTAGAGGTTCGTCGGGAGTGCCGGGATGTCCGAATGTATAACAATACATGTTCCGGAGGGTAGGGGCAACCATTGACATGGCGAGCCCCAGCGATTCCTCATGATGATGCTAGGTAAGGTGTAAGATGCCTGGAGATGTGACGTAACACACTCTGGATGCCCGATGACTGAAATATGAAACCAAAGGCTTTCGTGATACCAGGTTGGGTGTGATTGCCTGGAGGCACGCAAACACTGGTCCTTTGGGAGATAGTGATAATGAATAAAAATTCTATTGAGTTCTAAAGCTTGATTGTTTTGTTGTGTTATGCCATTGCTTTGAAAAGCTCTATTGATTTAATGCATACGTGTTCTTTTAGTATGTGTTTGGTGTATTGTGCATGAAATCAGATGATGATGGTCTTGCATAATATAGTTTAATAGATCTCTAGCTACTGAGTAGTCACGTGGGACTAACATATTTCAAAGTAAGAAAGATGTCTTTGCTGCCTGCACCTCTTGGTACGTTTCTATGGGATCCCTATTGATTTACAATGGGAACAAATGGAGCATCGGGATCCTGACTTGCTGGGACTGACGTCTGTTCGAGTGAGGGTGACGCTGATGATCGACACCGGCCTTCCTTCGAGTCCCATGCGTCAAGAATTCGTCATTCTATATGTCTATAGGAATGGACGTACTTTGGGGCCGCTGCCACCATCACCAAAGGATGACGACGGGGGTTTGAGTGGCATAAATTGACCGAGGTTGTGTGAGGATAGCAGGGAAATTTTTGGATGCCGACACTGAATGATGGACTCTATGTGTATAGCAAGTTGGATATGTCGATTAACTTTTGAAGTATAGCCGAGTATAGAAAGTTGCAGCCTTTTTGGTGTACTGACTAATGATGTCCATTTAGTTTATGTAAATAAAAAGTGCTCGGTTATTATCAATATGTGTGTTTCGTGTGCATCATTTGTGTGTATAGGGAAGGGAGTTGTTGGACACGTTTCCGCCATATAAATTGCGCAGGGACTAAATGAAATGTGTGATAAAATCCCCCACATGAATTCCCTGAAGTCCATTGATATAAGAACGAAGGACATCCAGGACGAGGAAAGAAGTGTGGCGACACTAACTAATTGGGGTCCATCAGGGGGTGTCACATAAGGTGCATGTCATTCCAATGCACCAAAGCTTATGATTCTTATGTGGTCCATATGACACCTACATTATACAAGTAGGTGCATTTACTCACATGCATCCGATGCACCTAATAATGACTCGTCAAGGTGCGGCCTTCGTTGAAATTGTTGTACATTTGATTGACCAATAACGTTAACTAAAAGAACAGAGATTTTCAACATTTCGTACGATGTTTTATTGGTTCAAACGGATGCCAAATGTCAATTCTAACTATCTCTTTCACGAATTTCAAAGACTTCTCCATGTGATATTGTAACCTCTTCCACTTCTTACGAATTTAATGTGTTTTGCCGAAAATAGCTCCATGCGACAAAATACCTTTCATTGAAGATTGATTTTTATTTTTTAGTTGAATCGGTTCCATGATAATTCAGATAGGATATAAAATGCATAATAAAAAACTAGAACTTAGGGTGCAGTGCATTTAGTAACCATTATGCTTTTGGGAATAATGTTTGCTCAGAAATAATTTTTACTGATTCTGTTCCCTAGACGAGTTTTTGAACATTTAAAGACGTTTGATAATTGTCCAAAATTTCTATTTCAAAAATAAAAATGCATTTCATATTGCATATTACCTTAATTTTATTTTACCTTAATTTTATTTTATGACTTATAATTTCTATAATTTTGGTAATAATTTTATTATATTTTTCTTTTATCTTTTCTTGTTTCTCTTTTTTTCTTTTTCTTTCCTTAGTCGGCCGTCGGCCATGGCAATGGCTGGCGATCAACAAGACGAGTAGGTGAGGTCGTTGGCCTCAAGGGAGACTTGCTAGCCCTTGCCAAGCCTCACCGTGGCTCGGACAAGGGTTGGCGAGGCTCCAATGAGGTGACCAGACCTCATTTAGCTAGTCACCAGCCATCATTGTGGTCGATGATTGGCTAGAGGAAGAAGAAGAGGAAGACAAAAATGAGGAAAAGAAAAGAGAAAAAAAATGGATTTGACTTAATTCTAGAGTTATTCTCAAAAACAAAGAAGCAACTTTTTAAATTTTTTCTACTTCTTGACTCTATTCCAAATCTATTCCCAATAACCAAAAAAAAAAAAAATTACTAAATGGATTTTTTTTTTTTTGTTATAGGGAGCAAAAGTGTAACATCCTCGATTCCGACCCCATAAGGACCAGCCATAAGGTCCAAAAAGGATCAATCATGGGCTATTAGCCATGGATCAACGGTTCGATTAGCAAGGAATCGTGGATCAGTCATGATCTAACCGACCAACCGGTCATGAATCAGTTAAGGTGTTGGCCCCGAATTTTCTATTGACCATACCAAAGGGATATGATCACCAGCTTATAAGATAACTTTTTGATCACAAGAATTAGTCACGGGATGATTTTGGATTGGTAGATGGTTATGATCGATCATAGTGCCCAACCATGGGTGATTCTGCCCGATTATGCATCGATACACAGACGATCCAAATTGATCAAATGCAACCATCATCTGACCAAATTATTCGTCGCATCTAATTTTAAGTCACATGTCTTTTCATGCTATTTGTGCATTACTTGAATGATTTATAGATTTATTAATGCATGTTTGTGTTCTGATTTTTAGTTTTACATGTGCACCTTTAGAAATTTTGATCTTAGAGCACTTACTTGACCTATTTTGGACTTGAGCTCTTCTAGGAAGTCATAAGACACATTTAGAAATTTCCAATGCCACTGATTTCATACAAACCACTCATTGTTTGGACATTTTCCATTTTTTCAAAACTAGATTAGAATCTTGACATGGGATTAAATTCGGAACCCTATTCTAACCCCTGCTTGGACAGACCTTTGATGTTTTTATTACATTTTTTTATTAGAATTTTGCACTTGGCCTCTTAACAAAAATTGTTCATCAACACATTGGTTGTGCTGTGTAAAAATTTGGTGATTTTTTAGACTTGTTTTGATAGGACAAATCCTTGCAATATTGGTTGAGTGTCTCACTGATTTGACAAATTTCTGATATGCTGTTGCTCGTTGTCTAATTTTTGTAAAATCATGTGTAGCTTATTTAGGAAAGCTTCCTTCATGAAATTTGTTCATTATTATGTCATACATATTAGGAAATTTTTCCATAGTTATATTTTCTAGGGTATTACTCAATTTTGTTGTATTTACATGCTTGTTCTGAAATTTTCTTGATATAAACATGATTGTGATTGTTTAGTTATACCTTTTAGATTGGTTTGTGCATGAAATTAGGCTATGCCATCTTCATGGAAGTTGTTTTAAACGTTTTGATCTTAATTGTTAACCAATTGGCCTTTCTAAATTGCATCTTTTTAAAAAACTATTATGGTACATGTGATGTTTCTCAAAAATAATTTCTAAGAAATTATTCTCCAAAACTCGATTTGGCTTAAGGAAAAATCATGGTTTGGATCATATTCAAAATGTCTGTGATGCTTGTGAGTGCATTTATGCGAGCCCCAGGCTAGTCTTAGCAATTGAATATGTTCCATAGCCTATATATTCCTTAATCCTAAATATTTTCAAACCTTTTTAAAATCCTTATTTGACATCATGAAAGTCGCGGTTTGAATCGTATTCAAAATGCTTGCAACAGTTGTGAGTATGTTTATGTGAGCCGGGGCTAGCCTTGGCAATTGAATGTCTTTCATAACTGAAACATTATTTTGTCTCAAAATTTTTCATGAATGATTTCGAAATATATTTTTGAACTATCAATGTACCCCTCATACTAATAATCACGCTATTATTTAGAAGTGTATGTGTTTGTGATTTGTGCATGACTTTGGTAATTAGTGGTCCGCCGATGCTTCACTCACCTATTTGATTGGTTGAGAAATAAGGTCCAAAAGACCTGCACACACGTTTAATTCCTACAATGCATGTGATTTTTAGATGTATGATAGGGTTGATGCTTGATATCAAGGGAAAACCCTAGGATCGCATAAATCACTTGATTAGGAGACTTATAAGTGTTACTGGCCATGTGAGAACACAATTTGTCAATAATGGCTATAAGTCATAAAATGGATTAGACAAGTGTCTTAGTGGGACCCTCCAATGAAAGACAAAGGCCGACCCCAAGGCCCCAAAATCTAATTTTCGCATTGAACTTTCTTTAAATGATTAATCTTGATATGATGTCATGTTTTTGATTGTTTTGATATGTATGCTTTTTTTCTTTCCATTGTATGTACCTAGTTTTAGGTTTCTAGATTAGGTTTAGATTAGGACCCCAAAGATGGAGAAAGTGCGAAGACGATGGAGGTCGATGTCCATTCCGACCATTATCATGTACTATTCATTTTCCTGACATATGTATCAAGTTCTCTTTGTTGTATAAAGTCTAATAAGTTGTGGGTCTTCTCTATTCCTCTTATCTTTCTTTTTTCAATTGTGTTTCTCTTTTATATTTTCTAGGATTGCATGATAGATTTACTAATTTCCTTGATTGTTTACTTACTGTCTCGTAATTTCAATTCCATTGATCACTTTTTTTTTTCTTGTTTTCTAGAAAATAGAATAGTATGAAAATGACCAACCACACATGATCGTTTAGTTTAGGACTAACAATCCTGAAAATGTAAGAAGAAATGTGTAGACACGTTGGGAAAACACAACATACTATTTAGGTACCGAAATGGTGCTAATAAAAATATTAGCATATACCAAGTCCCCAAACCTAGATATTTGGTTGCGTAGAAATCGAGGGAACACTCCCAACCCTCAATTGGGTTTTCTAGCTAACCCCCTGATGGTTTTATTTATAGTGATGGGCCTAAGTTGGCTCGTTCGCCTATGTTGGGCCTAAAAGCCCAGCCCACGGGAATAGGGCCTGTGGATGGAGGGAAGTATAAAAGGGATGAGCAAGAGGGAGAACGTACCTTTTGGAATAAACGTACGTACATCTCCCTCTCTTTCCAACGCTCTCTCTCCCTAAAGGAAAATAGTAAAGCACAAGGCACGTTTTTCTTCCCTTCAAGGCGTCATCAGATCGAACAGGGCCAAATTCTCTTCCTCTTATCAGTGTCAGTGTCTAATCTGTGGCTAACAAGGTACGCTCGAATCCGTGGTGTGCTTTAGGATCGATGATACGTGATTTTCCCAGGCTTGTCTTCCGCATTGCTTTAGGGGTTCGATTTAGTGTCGAATGCAGTTTTCAGGGATCCGTTATTCCCAACATTGGTATCAGAGCCAGGTTCATGTTTTCCCGAACCTTTTCATGTTTTTTGATTGATTTTTCGCAAAGAAATTCGGCCGACACGGATCGGCGCGCAAAATCCCAACACCCGAGCACTGCTCGTCCATTTTTTCGAGTTTCTGTAACTCAAAATCAATTTTTGAAGGTATAGGGTGAAAGGGCTCATTGAGACGAGTCCGGCAACATGTCATGCGCCGCCGGGAGACGCCGCACACGCCCACACGCTTGGCCATAAGCCGTTGCATGTGGACGCGATGTGCCCGAAGCGCTGGCATCGGCCAGCGCGTGCGCCATACGCACCGATCGGCGAACCGACACGTGTGCGCCGCCGGTCAGTGAACCGGCACGCGCCAGTCGACGAACTGACGCGTGCTGACATCAACATGACATCACCCAACGGTCGGTAACCACTGGGATGACGTCATCGATGACGTCAGCACGCGTCGGTTCGTCGACTGGCGCGTGCCGGTTCACTGACCGGCGACCCGACCCAACCCGCAGACGCCTGGCACGGGCGCGGCACGTGCCGGCTGACGTCTGCGTGACGTCAGCCCACGCACGCGCGCGGCACATGCGGTCTATTCGCACGACCCGGCCCGACCAGCCTGACCGATCCGACGACCGATCTGACCAGCCCGACCGGTCCGTCCGGTCTGACCGGTCCGACGACTTGACCGTTAACCCATTGACCATTGACAAAAAAAAAAAAAAGAATGAAAGAATATGTTTCTTTTTCAATTAAGTTTATGTGGATTATATGTAACCCTTTATTTGTTCTGCATTTATTACAGGAACAATTTTGCATTTGTTGCACGAACTATGCCTCCCCTCAGGTTGCGTATAACTATTCACTCAGTTACCGATGAGCAAAAGGAAAGGCTTTCTAAGCTGATAGCTGAGCTGACTGATCATTGATGGGAGAGTGGTAACTTAATTGATCTTATCCTTGAAGTCAACGAGAAAATTCAAAAGGTCATATGGAATGGTCGTCCCATGCCACAGTCAGAAATGGTGCGATTTTTCATGAACACTCTTCCACCTGAATGGCAAGAAGTGTTGAATTGCATATGGGATGTCAATGGAGCTACTTCATATAAGAAAATTGTGATGGATTTTGTAAATGAATATTACTGCATTGTTACAAGGGAAAATATCAAGAAATTGAACAAAAGAGGATCTTTCCCAATTCGTGTGCTGGCTTGGTGTTAGATGTATTGGCTGTTTTTTGTTAAGTGTGCTTTGTGGACATCTTATGTAATGTTTAACTACCTGATTGTTGTTGAAATAGCAACCTATATGTTAGTTGTATTATGTGAAAGCATTACTGTTTTATTTGATGTCAATTATTTGTTGCTTTCTATTATTGCTGGTTACTGTGAGTAGTTAGCTGTGGGTAGTTATAGAAGTTTTTGTAACTTCATAGAATTTATTTTGCATCTGACAATCATATTAATGATAGTTTTAAGTTAGGATTTTAGAGGATGATTGGAAACGTAGTGACATTTTGATTCTGAAACCTTGCTTGAAATTGTTCATTAATATGATGAGTCTATGCAAAAGGGATGCATAAATGATAGGCATTAATAATTCGTGTATATATGTCTGATGTGTTCAAAGCAATGGCTTCAGCCACGAAAAGCATAGTTGCCGAGCTGAACAAAGGTGAATTGCTCAATGGTGACAACTATGAGATATGGCACATAAAAATTCAATATATGTGCTGGAAGAGCAAGAGGCATTTGAAGCTCTTAACCTGACCATGGTAGAACCTGAAGAATGAAACACTACGCAGCACAAAAGAGATAAGGAAGCATTTACTGCATGGAAAAGAAAGAACTCTCTTGCTCGCATCACGTTGCTGAGCAGCATGGAAAATTACGTCATGCGAGAGTTTAGGCGTTTTGACAATGCCAAGGAAATGTGTGAGACATTGGCAGCTAGATTTGGTCATACTTCGGTGACCAGACTGAGACAGCTCACTATTAGGTTTGACTCTTACAAAAAGCCTCATGGTCAGACCATGAAGCAACATCTTTGAAAGATGTCAAACATGATAAATGAGCTGAAAGATGTTAGCCATGTCCTCACTGATGAGCAGCAAGTGCAAGCAGTGATTCCTTCCTTGCCTCAGAGTTGGGAGCATATGAAGGTGCACCTGACCCATAATGAAAATATCAAAATTTTTGAGGATGCAATGTGCCATCTTGAGCTTGAAGAGGACCGCCTCTTGGCGGCTAAGCCAGATGCTGAACTCTATCAGGCTAGTTCTAGCTCACATGGAGCTTCGAGCTCCAAGCGCAAACGCCTTAACTGGTTTGATAAAGGGAAAGGCAAGGAAGCAGGTCCTTCAGGGAAGAAACCCAAATTTAAGCAATATGAAAGAGGAAAGCATCCTCGCATGAAAAATCTTGCAAGGGTGAAATGCTACAACTGTGACAAGAAGGGTCACTATGCTCGCGACTGTCGTGAGCCAAAGAAGGTATGCACCCCTTGTACTTTTCAGAACTTTGCTTTTGTGTTGAGTTTTATGTTCTTAACTGAGTCTAATCCTTTGTGGACTGTGGATTCAGGAGCGACAAACCATGTAGCGAAGGATAGAGGATCCTTCGTGGAATTCCGACGAGTACCAACTGAAACTAAGTGGATCTATGTGGGAAACAACTCCAGAGCTGAAGTGAAAGGAATTTGCACATGCCAACTAAATATGCGTGATGGATGCACTTTGTTCCTACATGATGTGTTGTACGCTCTGAAGATTCGTCGGAATTTAGTGTCTGTTTTAGTGTTGGTTAAATTAGGTTTTAATATGAACTTCTATAATAGAGGTGTGGATTTGTTTTTTAATACAAATTACTATGGCTGTGGTTATTTTCTGGATGGTTTCATTATATTAAATATTGAATATGTTAATGCAAATGTTTGTTATTCCCTTCTCACGTCTCTTAATACATATGATAATGATGTGAATGTGTGGCATGCTAGACTTGGTCACATTAGCCAACAGCGTATGAATAGACTAGCCAAAGAGGGGTTGTTGGGCAACATTGAAAAAGTCGATTTGCCCATATGTAAGCATTGCCTAGAAGGGAAAACGACAAGGAAACCATTTGGAAAAGGTAAAAGAGTTGAATTTCCTCTGCATTTAATCCATTCTAATGTCTGTGGTCCAATGAATGTGAGAGGAAGGCATGGGGCTGTTTATTTCATCACTTTTATAGATGATTATACTCGATTCGGATATGTCTATTTGATTTCTCACAAATCTGAAGCTATAAGTTGTTTCAAAAGGTTTATGAACCTGGTAGAGAATCAATTAGACAAGAAAATAAAAGCATTAATATCCGATCAAGGTCAAGAATATTTATCTGATGAGTTCAGAAAATTATGTGATGAAAAAGGAATAGAAAGACAGTTGTCTATTCCATATACTCCTCAACAAAATGGTGTTGTGGAGAGAAGAAATAGAACCCTACTGGAAATAGTTAGGTCTATGATGACGCATGCTAACTTACCTATTACTTTTTGGAGTGATGCGTTGTTAACTACTGTCTATATACTTAACCGTGTGCCTTCTAAATTAGTTACTTCCACTCCATATGAGTTATGGACAGGTAGAAAACCGGACTCAAGTTTTCTTAAGCCATGGGGTTGTGCAGCCTATACACATGAGTCATCTCACAAGTTTAAGAAATTTGGTCCCAGAGGAAAGAAGAATATTTTCATAAGATACTCTGAACACTTAAAAGGATATGTGTTCATAGGTGAGCAGGAAAGTGGGAGTATAACTGAATTTGAATCACGAGATGTCACATTCTTAGAGGATAAATTTTCTAAGAAGGGCGAAATAGGGGAAGATCACTCCATATTTGAAACCTTGGATCAAGGTAATGATATTAGTGAAGTTCATCCAAGTGGGAGTAATATGAGAAGTGATGAATTGAATTCAACTCATTCTCAATTGCAACCACATGATGAGATGATGTCATCATTATCTAATCCAAGTGGGAGCATAAGGGGGAATGATGTGCGAAGTGTACAATCTCCCATACGGCGAACAAGTAGCCAAAATATTCCCCGTCGACATTTTAACATTGAAGGGGAAACTTTTATGGTTGCTCCACAAGATGAGGATGAGCCAAGAAATATTAATGAGGCTCTGAATTGCCCTAGTAAGGAAAAATGGATTCATGCAATGGAAGAGGAAATGGAGTCAATGAAATCAAACCAAGTCTGGGAGCTGGTTAATCTTCCAAAAGGACGCAGAGCTATTGGGAACAAGTGGATTCTCAAAATAAAGCGAAAGGCTGATGGCTCGATAGAAAGGCATAAGGCTCGTCTTGTGGCGAAGGGGTATAATCAACAGGAAGGAATTGATTATGAAGATACGTTTTCTCCTGTAGTGAGATTTACCTCGATTCGCATTATTCTGGCAATAGTGGCTGGTATGGATCTTGAGTTACATTAGATGGATATAAAGACTACTTTCCTCAATGGAGAATTAGAGGAAGAAATATATATGGAATAACCTGCTGGTTTCATAGTAAAAGGTCAAGAAGAAAAGATGTGTCAACTTATGAGATCGATATATGGCCTCAAGCAGTCATCGAGACAATGATATATGTGTTTTCATAATGTCGTAATGGCATATGATTTTACAATGATTGATGAGGATCATTGTGTATATATCAAAAGATCTAAGGATCAATTTGTGATCATATCATTATATGTTGATGATATACTAATTGCCGGAAGTAATATGGAGTTTGTTCATATTGTCAAGAGTTAGTTGTCTTCCAACTTTGAGATGAAAGATATGGGTGAGGCTACATACATTCCTGGAGTTAAGATTTCAAGAAATCGTTCGAACAGATCGTTGTCTCTTTCGCAAGAAACATATATAAATAAGGTTCTTGAACAATTTCGTATGCAAGATTGTAAACCCATAGACACTCCTATTGCGAAAGGTGAAGGATTGAGCCATAGACTATGTCCAAGGACTCCACAAGAGAAGGAACAAATGAAACATGTTCCTTATGCTAGTGCTGTTGGGAGCTTAATGTACGCTATGATGTATACAAGACCCAACATATGTTTTGCAGTTGGAATGGTGAGTAGATACCAATCCAATCCAGGTCCAGCACATTAGAAAGACGTTAAGAGAATACTGAGGTATCTGAAGGGAACTGTTGATTACAAGTTGAATTACTAAGGAAAGGATCTGCAACTTGAAAACTATTCAGATGCTGATTGGGGAAGAGATTTAGATGAAAAAAAATCTACCTCAGGATTTGCTTTTTTACTGAACAATGGCGCCATATCATGGAGTAGTAAGAAGCAAACGTGTATAGCCTTATCCATGATGGAAGCTGAGTTCGTGGCATTATCAGCAGTAGTACAAGAAGGAGTTTGGCTTAAGAGATTTTTGGATCATTTAGGTGTTATTGAGAAAGCTGCAAATCCATTATTGGTTAACTGTGATAGCCAAACAGCTATAGCGTACACCGAAGATCCAAAATATCATGGCAAGACCAAACATATAGATACCAAGTATAACTTTGTCAAAGATATGGTTGCACGAAAGGATGTGAACTTACAGTACATATCTACGCATAGAATGGTAGCAGATCCTATGACAAAGCCAATACCTAGAGATGTGTTTTGTGGTCATGTAAAATATCTAGGATTGCGTAGAGTTTGATGTACTGAATTGTAATTTCCCTGAGTTGTTCACATTTATGAACTTTTGTTTTTTCATTGTTAATGCCTATGAATCTTTGTTTGATCTTTATGCATCTTAATGCTCAGTGCATTACTTTAAGTTAAGAAAGTATGTCGGATAGATAAAAGATTAGCCCACTCACACGGGTAATCGCCTCTATTTACTATGTGATAAATATAGATGAGATTGTTTTTAAGCTTATTATCTAGGTGATAATCGAGAGCTCAAGCTTAAAATACATATATCGCCTTAACTGAGTGTTAAGATGAGGACATAACACTTACTATGTCTGAAAGTAAAATACCCCACATATTTTACTTTATCTGTCTAAGATGCCAGATGTGAGTTCTGATGAATTTTGTAAATGAGTAGATACGTGAACTTAAGTTAGACATTGGGTATGTCTAAACTATCATCTGTACGGTATTGAAAGGTGTAGACATACGCTCCATGGGAAAGGAGTTAATACCGTAATACATATTTCATACTATGTATGCATGAGCCGACCAATAAGAGTGGCAAAAAGTTTGATCTCAACTTTTATGACGTGTGAGACTCTTGAGGAAAAGAGTTCCTCAATTTTAGTGCCCTCATGACTTTTTAATTATTCTCGAGATTTCTATTTAGTGTTTGCTATCTTAGGATGTTGCCAATGGTCATGAGTTGATTCGATCTAATGGGACATTTCTAGAAAAGCAAGCTAAACTGAAATTGAGAGTTTGAAGGAAAAAGGAAGATCGATTTTGGGGAATCACATTATAGTTTTGTATTCACTGGTCGACCAATTATGACTGTCTTTGACATAATTATAATTGTGAATACAATATATATATATATATATATATATATATCTCATTGTTTGAAAGAGATCAAGAGATATATAAATGTGATCGATAGATCTAGGATACTGCATACTAAATCTATTCAGATTGTGACGCCCATTATGAGCTGCTATATATTCCTAACAGATGTATAACAACGAGCTCTCAAAGTATGCTGGTCACACGGATTATTCACCGATATGAATGTTGAAGAGAGGTAAAGAGAATTCTATTCCGCCCACCATGTGCGAGTGGGAGATGATGGTTTTATTTATAGTGATGGGCCTAAGTTGGCCCGTCCGCCCATGTTGGGCCTAAAAGCCTGGCCCACGGGAATAGGGCCCGTGGATGGAGGGACGTATAAAAGGGATGAGAGAGAGGGAGAACGTACCTTTTGGAATAAACGTACGTACATCTCCCTCTCTTTCCAACGCTCTCTCTCTCTCTAAAGGAAAACAATAAAGCACAAGGCACGTTTTTCTTCCCTTCAAGGCGTCATCGGATCGAACAGAGCCAAATTTTCTTCCTCTTATCGGCGTCGGTGTCTAATCTGTGGCTAACAAGGTACGCTCGAATTCGTGGTGTGCTTTAGGATCGGTGATACGTGATTTTCCCGGGCTTGTCTTCCGCATTGCTTTAGGGGTTCGATTTAATGTCGAATCCGATTTTCGGGGACCCATTATTCCTAACACCTCCAAAACTAGGCTAGTGACGACTCTCATCTTATTTTTAGGTTGTCATAAATAACTAGACCATCATCATGGTTTAGCATACTCGATATGGGAGTACCCCAATGATGAAGTGATGTCATCCTTATGGGTGAAGCATACTATTGAGAGGCCTACCATGGTAAAAGTACCCTTAAATCTAATATCTACACCCAATCTCTTCTCTTGAGGTGTGTCGCTTGTGTGGATATGAATCGCAACACTCCGCTATCACACGGGACACGGGGTATGAGCTTGGGAGAGCTCGCAGTCTCATGAATGAAACTCAAAAAAGGCTTAATTTGAAAGGTGAGATGATGACGTCTTTTGGAACATGAGTCGTGAGGGAACTCTAGTGATCAAGTACCCTGAAATTCGACCTTTCCTCATTTTCTCTCGTGATGGTGAGGGATCAAGGGCGGCGAGATCCAGTTGTGACAATACCAACGATTAATGAGTTACAAAATTCTCGGTAAGATATACTCACTAATTTCTTGGTATGTTTTATTAGTTGTTGATCTCAAAGTTTATCAACAACATATCAATGGGAGGCCATTCTGAACAACTTCCTTGGTTTTTTATGAAGTCTTGAGGTATTTATCTTCCAGTCAAGATGGGAGCATGAATTTTGCAAGGTTGATGAATCAAAAATGTAAGTTCCCAAGTCATTAAATGCATTTCTATTTTCCTAGGAGTCTTCATTATTATATAAGTTTCAAGAATCAAATTTCTAAATTCCTAGATCTTTAATGTTAAGCTAGTTCTCATGTCTATTTATTACTTTTCTATTTCCTAAGTGGTAGTCCTCCTATAAATAGAGGAAGCCTCTCAATTGTAGCGAAGACTAGGTTTGATAAATGAAAATACTTGAAATTTCCTCTATGTCAGCAAATATCTTTGGAGAGTGGGTAACTTCTATTTCGATCTTTTTATCCTTGGAAAGTGGATTGCTCCTCAATGGTGAGCCAAGAAACCCTTTACCCTCGAGTGGTGGATTTTTTCTTTAAGCTCTAGTAGTAAGCTTTTCCTTTCCCAAAGTCTTTTATCCTTGGTAGGTGGTTCGTCATTTAAGCCTTGGTGGTGAACTTCGTTTATCCCGATCTTCATCTTCAATTAGTGGCACATCATTTAGACCTTTTTGGGATTGCAATCTATCTTTTATTCTACAATTCATCATTGATATCCATCCCCATACATCCCATTACATCCCGCTCTTATATTTTTCCATGGAAACCATCCTCATAAACACCATTTCCTAAACACTAAACCATAAAAATCCCAAACCCTTGTGTCACTTGCCTAGCACGCATCAAATTGGTATCAGAGCTCAAGGTTGAACTTGTTTTGAGTGATTCATTACATTACCTATTTTCTATCTTGTCTATTATTTCCGTTAAAAAAAAAGAATGATCCGGTTCCAAGAGGCTTGACCTTGGAGCAAGCATACAACAAAAGGTGAGATCATGTTATCCAAAATCTCTAGCAACAAATGGAGCGAGTCCTCAATCTTCTAGAAAATCTAGCAAGGCAATGACAACCAGTGAGGCGTCTTAACAATCGTCATCGACGTGACAATTCAAATTCTCCTCAAAGTTCTAGTGGTGATTCCAATTCCATTGGAGGTAACTCTAGTGATTCTGAATATCGAATCCAAAGAAAAAGAGTGAGGCATAAGGAGAATGAACATGACATCAAAGTGGTGGTGCTTGAATTTGAGGATAGTCTCAATCCCAATGACTTTGTTGATTGGTTGCACACAATCAAACCGATTTTTAACTTTAGGTCCTACTTAGACAAGACGACATGTAAGGTTGTTGTCTTGAAATTGACGAAATATACTTTTCTATGGCGGGAGAATCTAAAGCATTAGCGAGTGAAAGAAGGAAAATGTTGAATCAAGTCTCCATAAAAGTTCAATAAGTTGATGTCGAAAAGATTCTTGCTTGACAATTATAAGTTAGACTTGTTCCTCAAACTCAATTCCCTAAAACAACAAGGGATGAGTAATAAAGAATACATCAGGGAGTTTGTACAACTCAAGATGAGGTGCGAAGTTCCAGAAGTTTTGGAGCAAACCATCACTCAATTTCTTGGTGACATGAATCAAGAAATTACTGATTTGGTTGAACTTCAACCTTATCAGTCCTTTGAAGATGCATGTAAGTTAGCCATGAAAGTTGAAAAGTAATTGAAGAGCAAGTCTTGCAGAGTCTCATCAAAAGGGGCATCCTACTTTAAAAGTGCTTCCTCAAGTAAGGTCTAGAAAGCGTCAACAAAAGACAAAGGAAAGGAGAAAATTGCAAAGCCTTCCAAAGAACTCCAAAAGAAGCCAAGGAAATGCTTTAAGTGCCATGGCTATGGGCATTTTCAAGCTAATTATCCTAATCATAGAGCTATGACTCTTCAAGAAATTGAGGAGGTCAATTTTGCATTTCAAGAGGCTACGAACAATCCAGACCAATAGGGTGACTCCGAGGTGAATTACCTCCCTACGTGAGGATTAGGAAGTTTATTCACTTAGTTGTATTTCACTGTTATTGTTCACATGTTTTCAGGCCCCAAGCATGATTGAACCTTTCTACCATGTCCAATTTGGGGTCCACATGGAATAGAGTCAGGAAGTGACCAAGTATTCAATAGTGGGGATGAATGCCTACTATGAGTACTATGTGACTACATTCTGGGTAGATGAGGGGCTACCGAACATAGTACCCCATTGCTTTATGGCCTAGTATCTCTAGGTTGGGAAGGACCTATACAGTCCCATTCGAGGCTTTAATGAGCTTCCAAGTGCAGGGCTCAAGAACCAAAGCTGGGACCAATGGACTTGGATGTGCTTGAGGTGCGATAACTGACCTAGAGACTCAACACTGACCAAGATCATGACTCAAAGCCTTGGTATCTAGAGCCCATAGAGCACTAGGAGCTAGTGGGATGCATCACTTTTTGAAGTTGCCCTCATCATACTACAGGTGCTAAGGTTACTCTCAAAAACCCTTCTAGAGGTATGTATGGCGGCGCTTTTGGAATTTGTGTATGCAATGATGTGTAATGGGTGATGCATAAGTATGTATGGAAGTATATGTTATGAATGTATATAAGTGTGTATTATGCTATCCCTATTTTGAATGGTTGAGTGATTTTATTCTTGCTTCCATTTACATATAGTTAAACGATTACATGAATGGGTTGGTGACACCTTTTGGGACGTCGCAATCAAATGACCTAAGTGATCGAGGGTTGTTGTACATCCGAGGGTCAAGGCATGACATCCCTGCTTGGTTGGTATCATAACATGGTTATTACTTGGAGTAATAAGGCACGTTGAGACCTCAGGAAAGTTAAATAGGAATGTTGATGCTATGCATGTGATTGTTGATTGCCTTAGTGATTTATGGTTCTAAATTCCTAACTGTATCGTTAGGATTTTGGAATCAACTGTTCTTAGCACTTTAGGAGGAGTCTAGCCTATATTCGAGGATGAATAGAAGAAGGGCAACTCTAGGACAAACTGGTGCCAAAGGAAGAGCATAGGAGGATTCTAAAATGGATGGGATTCTGCAGGTCCTAAAGGCTATTGGGAACCTGATGGGACAGTAGGCTCAGAATCAGGTTGAATTTGCCGATGCCGTTACTCATAACGATACCTCATTAGCTGGAGATGGGATACAAAGGCTAGTGGAGCAGTTCATAAATCTGAAGCCACCTCAGTTCACTAGAAAGGGTGATCTCGAGGTAACTGCCTCGTGGATTAAGGAATTGGAAAAGGCCTTTGCATTACTGAGGTGCACATATGAAGATAAGGTGACCTTGACGGTTTACCAGCTACAAGGTAATGCTAACAATTGGTGAGAAGCCACTTGGAGAATAGCTTTTCCCAAAGATATTGTCTTGACTTGGGGTGCATTTATGGAAGCATTCAACGGAAAGTACTTTTCCGTGTGTGCGAGAGAGCAGAAGATGGCTGAATTTCTATAACTTTGCCAGAATTACCTGTCCATTGACCAATACAAGGCTAAGTTTGCTGAGTTATCAAAGTATGCTTCAAGGATGATAGAGGATTCGATGGATCGAGTTAAAAGATTCTAGGATGAACTGAAGTTGAAGATCCATAGCTAGTTGATGCCTTTAAATTTGAAGGATTATGATGAGCTTTACGAAAGGGTCCAACTAATTAAGAGGGAAATATCCGAGCAAGTAGCCACATCTGAATCACAGTTTGGTTCTGGCAAGGATAACCATTAGTTTGGAAAGAGGCCAATAACAGGAGGAAGACACCTTAACCCTCATAATAGGAAGAATGGTGTTAGAAAACCAATGCACAATCTAAGCAATGGATGTCAAGTTAGTAGCAAGTATCATGGAACAGCACCATGCCACACCAAGACAGGAGCATGCTTTGGATGTGGCTAATATGGCCACCTTGTACGAAATTTTTCGCAATAACTAGCTGAAGCGCAACCTCAACAACTACTCATGGCACAACGATAAGGAGTCATGCCACAAAATAGTCCTAACCGACCCCTAACTCAAGGCAAGGTGTACATGAGAACTAGAGAAGAAGTAAAGAATTCCCAAGCTGTAATCGTAGGTACAGTTTCCTTACACCAGTATGATACGTACGTATTGTTTGATACGGGGGCTATGCATTCATTTGTAGCCGAGCAGTTCACTAGATTAGCTAGGTTAGAAATGAAACCATTGGAAACAGTCCTTAACATTTGTACCCTTATGAAAAATAAGGTGTTATTTGTTTTACACTATCAAGGGTGCAAGATAATTGTTAATGGGTGAAAGGAATTAATGGATCTAGCTATTTTAGCTATGTATGACTTTCACGTTATAATTGGAATGGATTGACTCAAAAAGCAACAAGCCACGGTTGATTGTTATAGTAAAGTCATACAGTTCAACTCAGATGGCAATTCTAGTTATGAATTTGTAGGGAATAAAGGTGGACCATCTACACCCTTAATTACATCAATTGAGGTAGAACGGTTGCTAAAGGAAGGTTGCCAAGGCTATCTAGCAATGGTTAAAGATATTATCATAGAAGAGCCCAATTTAGAAGATATCACCGTGGTACAAGACTTTGCGGATGTCTTTCTGAAGGAATTGCAAAGATTACCTCCAGAAAGAAAAATGGAGTTTGTTGTTGAATTGGCCCTTGGAACAGAATCAGTCTCCAAGGCATCATATTGAATTTTGCAATTAGAACTGAAGGAATTGAAAGTGCCAATGCAAGAATTGCTTGATAAAGGATTCATTTGCCCTAGTGCATTGCCATTAGGAGTGCTTGTCCTATTTGTATAGAAAAATGATGGATCATTGCAATAATGCATCAATTACCGACAACTCAATTAAGTGACATAAGAACAAGTATCTGTTGCTGAGGATAGGGACTTATTTGCTCAACTTCAAGGAGTTTCAGTGATCTCTAAGATAAACCTAAGGATGGGTTATCATTAGCTAAGGGATTAGGAAGGAGTATACCTTAAAGACCACGTTTTAAATGCGATACGACCACTGTGAATTTACAGTGATGCCATTTGGATTAACTAATGCCCCAATGGCTTTCACGGACTTAATGAACCAAGTGTTCAAGGCATATCTAGATCAGTCTGTCATAGTTTTTATTAACAAAATATCGATTAACTTGAAGAGCCTAGAAAAGCATGAACAACATTTGAAGATGGTATAGCTAACCCTCTAAGAACACGCACTTTACAACAAGTTTAGTAAGTGCAAGTTCTGACTTAATCAAGTAGTGTTCCTAGGTCACGTAATATCTAGTGAAGGAATCTTTGTGGACCCAACAAAGATCGAAGCGATTATGAATTGGCCAAGACTAACGACAATGACTAAAGTTTGAAGCTTTCTAGGATTAGCTAGCTATTACCAACAATTGTAGAGAAATTCTCAAGAACAGGCATGCCCTTGAGGCAACTACTAAAGAAAGAAGTGAAGTTCGAATGGACGAATAAGTGAGAGAAGAATTTTATGAACTTAAGCATACATTGATGATTGTCCCAATGTTAATGATACTGTCTAGTCCTAGAGGATACGAGATCTGCAATGACAATTTGT
Source organism: Eucalyptus camaldulensis (assembly GCA_019915185.1). Lineage (NCBI taxonomy): Eukaryota > Viridiplantae > Streptophyta > Magnoliopsida > Myrtales > Myrtaceae > Eucalyptus > Eucalyptus camaldulensis. The sequence goes on from JAHSVA010000005.1 coordinate 23,294,490, forward strand.
ATAAAGGACTAGGTTTCATCCTAATGCAATATGGACGAGTAGTGACCTATGCACTTAGGTAATTAAGGCCTCATGAGCAAACCTATTCGAAGCACTACTTGGAATTGGCAGTGATCATCTTCATTTTGAAGATATGGAGACACTACTTATGTGGGGAGAAGTTCACAATCTACACCAACTATCAGAGTCTAAAGTACCTGCTTTCACAAATGAGTTAAAACATGAAACAATGGTGCTAGATGGAGCTACTCGAGGACTTTGACTACAACATCCTTTATCATCTAGGAAAGGCTAATCAATAGCAAATACGCTCAGCCGGAAATCAACGATTGCATAAATGATGATTTGGGAGTGGATACCTTTTGAAGGTGTGCAAGATTCAAATTTTAAGTTTGAGGTAAACCACCTTTCTAGTCTTTTGGGGAACTAAACCCGAAATGTAAATCAAGATTAAAACATTACAATCAATGGACCCATTAATCCAAATGATTTTGCAAGAGAGCCTTGACAAAAGAAAACCAAACTTTCAAGTAACGGATGATGGGATCTTGAGGTTTTGAGGTCGACTATGTGTGCATAACAATGCAGGATTAGGGGAAAAGATCTTAGCAGAGGCCCATCGAAGCAACTATAGCACGAAGAATGGCATGAAAGCCAACCTTGATATGCCAACAAGTAAAAGCTCAACATGCAAACCTGGTGGGTTGCTACGATCATTGGAAATCCCGAAGTAGAAACGGGAGCATATTACCAAGGACTTTGTGATGAGATTGTTGAGGCGCTAGAGAGGAAATGATTCCATTTGGGCTATGGTTCATAAATTGACCAACTCAACCCATTTCAATGCGGTGCAAAAGGATTATGCCATGGATAGGTATGCCGAGTTATATGTTAGGCACATAATTCAGTTGCATGGAGTTCATGGTTGCATTTTGGAGAGCCTGCAAATGGCCATGGGAATGAAACTATAGCTTAGCACGGCTTATCATCTACCAATGGACAATCAATCTGAGAGGACCATTTAGACCATTGAGGACATGCTACGAGCTTGCATCATGGATTTCAAAGGAGGATGGAAGGCTTGCATCTGGATTTCAAAGGAGGATGGAAGGATTAACTACACCTCGTTGAGTTTTTAGCCTTCCCAAGTGAGTGATACTATTTCTTCTAAGAATTCGTAAACTCATGTCTTCAAAATGATAAAGATTCAATATTTTATGAGTTATGAGTAAGCATGTTTATTGTATAAAATTTGGATTGGAACGTAAACAAGTTTTGGTATTTTGAATGGTGTGAGAATTGTTTAGTGAAAATATATATTTTGTTTGATGAACAACTTTGAGAAATATTGTGTATATCGAATTGTGAAATACTTAATAACATGCATTTGATTTGATTTGGTTTATAAAACCACTTTATAAGATGAGTCTTGAAATGTTTTGAGAATGTTTTGTAGAAAAATATTTGTGGCAGTTGAGTTGAGTCACGAAAGCCATGGGCGATTGATTCATAAAATGTATTTTGATATGTGAGATTACTTATGGATTGCATTTCTCAATATCTCTGTAAGCCCAATGAGGAGCTTATGGGTATGCACATATTAATTTGGGATATCTTTGTGAGCTGAGCTACTGGCTTTTAATAGGTGGAGACCTAATGAAGGGAGGGATCTTGGTCGCCTTGTCACCAAGCGTTGTGTCGTGACCATGACCTGATATTGAGCAAAAGATTGGTTAATGGATGGACCATTGACGTGCGATTGCATATGAGATGGATTAATGGGATAGACCATTGATGCGTGGCAAGAGATTAATTAATGGAATGAACCATTGACATGTATTTTTATGATATTAACCAATGGGCTAGATAGTTAGTGTTTTCTTGTTCTTGAATATTTCTGCTTCAAACATATTATGTTAAAGTATGAAATATTGCATTTTAGTCTTGAAGGTTTGTTAAATTTCTAGATTTGGCAAAAGTGAGTTATGTATGTGTTCTAAACATGCATAGTGATTGCTCAATCTTCTCAAAAGAAATGTATTACTTACTGAGCCGTGGTAACTCATTATTTTCTTCTTATCATGTTTTTTAGGTGCCTTAGTTAATGACCAATAGAGCAAGAGTATTATCGTGGGAACTGTTGAAAGCTGGATATTTGGGATATAGTTTGAGGCTAGGTCCTTTGGCGAAAGGACAGCCGTGTTACTCCTTCATGCATATAGGATTTGGGGTGTGACAACGGCATTGTCAAACTCCGGATGATTCCTTGCTCTTGGCATTGAATTTCCTTAAATCGAACCACAAGTTGTCTCACCAAGCATGCCAAAACAATGTTTTGTCGAAATTAGATCATTGAAAAACTTTCTTTCACAAAATTCATCTTTGATTTTTATTAAAAAGAGACCGGTTCCATGACAATTCCAGACAAGAGTTGTATAAATGAAACACAAGGATAAATATGCTTCAATGGAATTTAATCAATGATCATGAAGCCCAATGACATAAAAAGCTTTGTTGTAATTTACTCAAGGGCAAAGTGCAATGACAAAGAGACAATCTCAGAATTTAATCGATAATAAAGATTTGAAACTACAACTGACATACAGGAATTGAAAGATATTTAAATTGCGGAAAAGATAAGACAAAGATAAATTTGCAAGAACGTTGAGTTCTTTGATTGATTGATCGGAGCTTACAAAGAGTATGATGTGGCTATTTATAACCCACAATTTATGGTTACATACAGCGATTAAAATATTGGAATTGAAATAACAAATAACTTTCTATTGGCAGCTACAAGAAATTGTTTTATCTACCAACTCTTGTTATCTAGAATTTATATCCACATAAAGTTATAAATCCTTAAATTAGCAAGCAACAAAAAATGACTACCCAATAGTTGTGTCTTTGTGTTGATTGCTTGATATAGATGGAACTTTTGGAGTCTTGATAATGACTCATGTCGATAATTGATGTTGTCGATGACTTTCTTAGTGAGTTGTCGATTCTCTTTAAGTTGTCGATTGTTCTGTTCATTATTAATTAAACTCTACTCTTATTGATTAAGTTTGATACTTGTTGATAATAATTTGGTATTTTTTGGCTTCAAGGATCCTCAGCCCTTCTCCGGCATAGTTGATGACTATATATTTGTCCGTCTTCAAGGGGAGTGGTTGTTTCAGCTTCTTCGTTTGTGACTTCTGTACGGTCGAGCTCTTTGACCGCGCATCTCGTGGTTATTTGTTGATGTCCTTTGTTGTCCTCATTCCATGTCCAGCGTAGTGATCGGTTTTTGCTCCTCCGAATCAGTGATGCTCCCTATTCTTGTGAGATTGGTAGTTTGGTTTTTAGCCTTGTGTCGTTTTCAATTATTGCAAGCAGTAAAAGGAGAAAATGCTAAAGCTGCAGGGACTCTAGTAAAGGCTCCCAATTTTGGTCCTTTGAGACCTCAACAGCCTTAACTGTGAATGTAATATGTGGTGAAATTCATCTTCGATTGTAAGCATAATCCATGAGTGAAGTTGCCGGTGTCAAGCACACTTTTCTTGAGCAGCCGGAGTCGAGTGTCATGGTGGAATGATGCAATTTTGTTTGTCAATATTTAGAAAGTTAGGTACCCACTTAATTTTACTTTTGTCGTTTGAGGAAGAGAAAGTTGTCAGCTTTCCATCCTCAATTTGTCTCTTCAGCGCTTTTGTCAAATCTTTTGTTGATGTGGGTCACGTTCAATTTGTCATGTAACAACATACACCATTGTCATTTTAAATTCGATTCGATGTATCCATATCTCTTGTCTAGTATAAGTTCCAGCTTACATGACACTTTGATCATGGACTTTAGAGAAAGAGTGTTGAAGTATATTTATATATCTTAATCAGTAGTTAGCAAGTGGTCATATTAGGATTATGTTGGCGTCTATCACGCTCTACAACAAAGCCATCTTGTGTACCCTTTGCTTTAGTTATTGAGTAAAGATGTAGCATTTAAGTATTAGTTGTCCAAAATTAGATTCATAGTCAAAAGTAAAATCAAGAGTAATTTTTTTCCTCTGAAAAAATGTGATCCCTAATGTTTGGTGGATAATTCAAAACGTGCAACAGGAATGGTGGTGGCCCTAGTGTCGCGGGTTTAATGGTTATGAAACTAGTCGTTCTTGATAGGTAAGTGTTTGTAATTCACTCCAATGAAAAGGGTTCCTAATCCTTCATCATTCAGGTGGGACTATGGTGGATTGATTCACATACCTCGAAATAATGGATTAGAAATGATACCAAGGAAAGTCCACTGTGCAGTCTCGACTTACGGTAATTTTTGGAGTGAGAGGAGTCAACTCAGAGAAGTTGGTTCCCTGTCCCGCCTTTCCTGTTTCGCCCCTCCTCCCTCCCCTCCCAAACACCACCCCAAACCGTTCCCCCCCCCCCCCCCCCCCCCCCCCCCCAATGTAAATAAAAGATAATTGAAAGCATGTGATTCTACTGACAAACTAGTAAGAGAAACCTACCAAAGAATTTCCACCCACTGCCGTCAACCTTAGCGGATAAAATGATCATCTCATGCCCATCCACGCGTACGCAACACATCCTAAAGACTATGCGAGTTTTTCTGGAATATTCTTGCCGAGGAATGTTGTTCATTTAGTTAATGCAAACAGAGATTATCAAAAACTTCAAGCAAAATCCAAAATTTAAAAAAGAAAATTGGCTAGACCAAGCTGTTTACCTCAAAAAGTAGCCCACTATTTGTAAGAGACAAATAGTAAAGTTTGATAGGTTAATTGAGATTGATTAAGGAATATGACTCGATATGAAGAGAATCAACAACTACTTGGCTTGATTATCAATAACTAAATGAGTTTAACGTCTATTGATAATCACTTGGCACATACAAAGGATAGAGGATGATTGACTAATCTCAGGAGCTGACAATAAAGCTCATGGTTGATTAACTATTTTGAAATTGGTTAATTGTAAGACACAAGGAAGTGGAAGGGACAGATAGAAGACATTAGGAGGAAACTGGCGGGAGAACCACCCTAAGGTGGAAGACCCCGTGCTATCATCTGTATTTCCTCTCTATTGAGAATACAAAGATAGATATGAAATTTGGGAGCTCTATAGTGGGGAAGGTAGATCTCACGTCGAAGTGCACTTGCACACTTTGGCTACCGCCGAGTAGGTTGGTATAGAAGTCATCAATATCTAGGGTGAGTAGGAATGAGTGAAAAGATCGCTACATAACATGCACGCGCGCATTACGACACTACTCACAACCGCAAGAGGTGGAAGGTACAAATAGAAGATGTAGAATGAAGACACCAACGAAGTGACGGCTAATTTTATTTTATTTTATTTTTTGATAAAGACAGCTAAATATCTTAGTGGCTTTTGAAGTGATAACTATTTGTGGATAAGTATGCGAGGAAAAAGTCTATAACCTCGAGAATGCAGTTTTAGCTGTCCTCATAGTGATAACTGCTTGTAAGTGGCTGTAATTGGTAGGCTATAAATATTGGCGGCATGTAATTGAGGGAATGACAAACACACTACTTCTCAAAAAATTGTATTTTATTTACCGTCCAACATTACTGCCGAATCCATCTTTACACAAAATCGAGAATCAACCTTTCGTTGAAATTTCGTTGAAAGATCTATCATTAATTGGGTAAAACCCTATACTTGGTGAAACGTGAACAAAGCCAAGATAGGTTTCTATTTCTTTCCATAGCCAATTAATATTTCTTCGGCCAGATACTAACCTACTAGTTGACATCACTTTTCCTACTTTTAAAAGGATCTAGGAATCTCACGATATCAAAATTTAAATAAGTAGATTTGGAGTAAAATTTTAGTCAACATAAATAGAGGAAGAGCCGGGGGGGGCCGCCAAACCCGAATGCCCCATGGAGTGTGAGGCGTATCCCTACCTTACATGATTCTCATTTTTTTACAATTAATTCTTGTTCGTGCAATAATTTTCTAAAATTATTTGGAATTTTTTTCGTTTGTAAAGGTGCTTAGGCTGTGTCGCTCGTGCCTTTTAAATACATGTGAAGGCGTCGATGATGAGGCCACGAATCATATGACACTTAAACCGGACCTTACATATGATGTATATTTTTACACTTTGTAAAGTAAATTTTACTTGGGTAGTGATACAACGGCTTATGAGGGCGGGAATTGCCTAAAAGCACATTTAGATTAATGGCCTAGTAATATTTCAAAGGGTTAGGATCACGAAAAACCTTAAATTAGTACAATCATAATAAATTTATACCAAACTGATTTTTTATCATAAAAAATCCAAATAATACACTAGTGATAAATTTACCTCAAATTAAGTTTTTGACCATTAAAATTCCCAAATTGGTATATTTATGACAACTTTATCATTTGTTAGTTTCCGTTAAATTAAATTAATACCACAAAAAATTGCAAACGGATACACTTGTGACAAAGAGAAAATAAAACCCTAAGTTAATATACTTATTAACTATCACATGTTATCCAACTCAACGACGATAAAATTTAACAGTAATTAACAAAGGATAAATTTGTCACAAATGTACCAATTTATGATTTTTGGTGGTCAAAAAATTAATTTTTGATAAATTTATCATAGATATATTAGTTTTTGATTTTTCATTATATATTCCATACATAGTAAGTGTTGTGTTTTGGACATCTGAAGTAGTCAACAGAGATGATTACTTGCAATCATAGGGGAATTTAAGGACCATTAAAAATCTAAGGATATTAGAAAAGGCGAGTGGAAACTAAAGAATTTGAAAGGGAGACAATGTCCTCCTTGCTATGTAATGGGGTACAAATATGTATAGTTGGGAAATTCTTAAATATGTGCTTTAGGTGGATGTGAATTCAATACACCAAAGCCTTTGATTTTGATGGGGTCCATAGGTACCTGCCGCACCTAATAATGACTCGTCAAGTTGCAGCCTTTCCTGGAATTATTCTACATACGGTTGATTAATCCCCCTAACCAAAGGTAGAGATGGTTTCAACATTTCATATTATATTTATTAGTTCAATCGGATGCCAAATGTCAATTATATTCAATCTTACACGAATGTGAAGCACTCCTCCAGATGATATTCTAGCTCCTTACGAATTCTATGATACTAGAAGGTCATTATGTCTTTGACAAGTCTTGCTTCTGCATCTTGATTTTTTCAGTCCAAGGCCAAATTCGAACTCCATGTGAGGGTAGTATTCTGGATTTGTTTGATGTCCTAATTAAGGAAAATTGTCAAAAAATTATAAAACTATTTTAGTTTTGCCAATTTAGGCTTAAACTTTTTAATTTCACCAATTAAATCCATCTAGCCAATTTTGGGCTGAAAATCGCTTATGTGAATGTCAGCCGTCTTACATAACATGGCCAGCACTAACGAAAGGCTTGCTAGTGGCCAAGGCCGACCTTACTCGCTTCAAGCAAGATCAAGCCTTGTCAAAGCAAGTGAGGTCAGCTTTGCCATGGCTAGCATCGCCCAACGAAGGGAGGCTTGTCCTTGTCGGTGGTTGGTGGGAGTGAGCTTCGCTAGAGGCTGGCCAAGTCGATCTTGCCGACTCTTGCCTCTAGCCAATTGTTGAGGCCTAGCAACCAATTAGAGGAGGAAGTAGGGAAGGAAAAAAAAAAGAGGAAAAAAAAAGGAAAAATTAATTAAAAATTAAATATATCAAATTGTCAACGTTAGTGTTCTTCATACCACATATAATGGTTAGGGTTTATATTAGCAATTTCCGGCCAAAATTGATAAAATTAAAATATTTTTATGGTTGAATTGACAAATGTGCAATATGCTTAGATTTTTTTTTGGAGAATTGTCCCATTCTAATTATTACATCAGATAAAATTCTATTAGGAAAAAGGCTAAAGGGTTATTACAAATAATGACGTGGAATATAAATATGGGCAAAGGAAATATGAATTTGTTATAACAATTGTAAGGTGAATGTATGAAAATATTCAGCACTTACTCTTGTGGAATGTAAAGTCTGAGAGCCAGAATTTAAGTTCCAAAAGTGGATATTATAATTATCTACCGCATGCAAGGATGTGCAGGATAACACTTCAATTTCTCTGTTCTTTTATCCTTTTATTTTTCAAAAAAAATAGAAATTTGTTTGATGATATCAATTAATTTTTCTATTCTTCGAAATAGAAAAATAGCCAAGAAATAGATTTATAACAGAAATAAGAAGTAAAAAAAAAATAGTTTCTTATTCTTGGAAACAATTTCTAGAAATAAGTCATTTTTTTCTTTTCCTTTTTTTTATTTTCTTCTTCTTCATCGCCGATTGTCCCTCCTTGCTGTCCATCATTAGCTATCGATTGTCTGTCGTCGCCGCATGTTGCCGATCACCAAACGCCGCCACCAGTTACTGGCCACCAACTTGAGGAGAAGTAAGAAAAAGAATAGAGGAAAAAAGAAAAATCTAAAAAAAATTAAAAATTAATAAAAATTATACCTCATTAAATAATTTGTGGATCCTTTACCAAAAAAAAAAAATGTGGATTGTATCAAACATATTACTATTTTTTTCTATACTGAGAATAGAAATTTTATATAAGTATCAAATGAGTTATTTCACTCAAAAATTATTTCAATGAATAAAAATAGAAAAAAGTTATTTTTAAAAAGAAATAATTTCTTTAGAGAAAAATATTACTAAATGCACGTTAAAAGGCCGGACTAGAAAATCTGCAATGTAGTCAGTTTCTCGTGACGTAAAACGCCCGGGTGCAGTTCAACCGAAATTTGAGAGGACAAGAAAGAATGGACGTTGCATCGAAGGCCGTGATGGAAAGATTCCTCCTCGATGCTCCAGTTGGGATGGTCTGACGAGAAAATATCGAAAGAAAAGCTTATATTGATGGTCATTTAAGGTACTTCAAATTTTGCTGATATGATTCATGCGTCTCTAAGCAAAACTCCATATTAAAAAAAACTTAAATGTTTCTTCTTGCAAACTCATTTTAGAATCTTGCACCAACAGTTTGGATGATTTTTTTTTATTTTATAAATTTGGGAGATTCGAATTTTAGTTTTTTTTTTTTTTATTGGGCAGTTGACTTTGAGTGTTTTGTGCGGGCGTGAAAATATAAATTTGAGGAGGGTATATTTAGGGTGATTGTGAATTTTGGTAAATAAGAGCATAATGATAATTAATGGGAATGTGTAAAGTGATCTTTAAAGGTAAAGCTCATATATGTATTTGGTATTTCAAGGAAGAAAGATATGTAAGTAGTCAGGCAGGACATATTTTTGGTATTTTTCCTTTTTGGAGAATCTGCCAGCTTTCCTTCTATTAACGTTATGGATGTCAGTAGGTAGCAAACATATATGGTCATGAAGCTTGTGTACTCTTTCATAAGTTATGGAATAAAGGTGTAAACTTTGAGTATTTTCTCTCCCTCCCTTAAAAAATTGTAGGATACTTAGACTTTCTATTTTGTCTTCATTGATGTTTCATAAGTTATGGATAGAGCAACTAGCGATAAAAATACCATGAAAACATTATGAGAAAGAGATAATAAAATGGAAATTTTGACTCTTTAAATATGAAGAAGATCCGAATCCACAGCCTACTTTCTTGGTCCAACCTTGTTGCTAGAACATCCAAAAAGTGAAATCTTGAATGTACTGCATGGGGGAATGCACCTTTCATATCCCCTGGAGAGATGGATTAATCAAAGTATGTGAAAACTAGACCGAACACCACCTGACCATTAAACAGGAATATTAAAAAAAAAAACCTAATTTTAATTATATCAAACAAATAGTTTTTTTCCCTTTTGTTAATCCATCTATCGGCCAACTAGTGGACACCAATTCCTCAAGCTTCGATCCTGCTGGTGCCGAGACACAGCATGTTTTAAATCTACTCTTAGCTTCCGATGGCCTCCACAATGAAAGAGATTCGGCATCCTCATCTCTTTCAAGAAGTCTCAATGCTGGCATTGGCTCCGGTTGTTTGTACTAGTCTCAATGACCCCTATGAGATGACAATTTGGTCGTTCCCCTAGTAGTGCAGGCCGTAACGGAGTAACGAAATGACTTGAGCGTTGAGCCTCTGCCTTTGATGTTCCTATTGCATAAAGTAGGTTTTAGATACAATTTTAAGGAGAACTCTTGAGAAGAACTTTCGGTTCTAATGGATCTGTAGGAGTCAATCAATCACATAAAAAATAATTGAACGGCATCACATAAAAATAATTGCAGGGAGCTAATTGGAGCTGGTCAAGTCACGAATTACTTGAACCGAAGTAGACTTGGACGAAGTGCAAATACACTCAGCTGCACTCACGGCTTTGTCAGTCTTCATAAGGGAGAATTATCAAAAAAGTCATAAATCTATTGCAATTATGCCAATTCAGTCATAAACAAATTTTTTTTTTTTGCCAATTTAGTTCTAAATCTTTTACAATTATACAAATTTAGTCCATCCAGCCAAAATTGGCGATTAGTGTTGACGTGAATGCTGGCTGGGGACAACTGGCCAGCTGGCCGGCGACTACTAACATAGCAATTTTTTATTTTTTATTTTTTTCGAATTTTTTTTTATTTTTCAAATTATTTAAATTTTTCTTTTTTTTCCCCACCTTTTTCTTCTTCTTGCCAGTTGGTGCCGGCCAGAGGCGAGGGTCAGCAAGGTCAACCTCGTCAGCCACTAGTGAAGGTGAGCCTTGCTGGCCTATAGCAAAGATCGTTGCCAGATCTCAAGGGCATCTCCGGAGAGGGTGTGGACGGCAGACAAGTCCAAAGGGGGCGATAGGGCCCTAGCCCAAGTCACCAACGACCAAAAGCACGAGAGGTTGCCAGATCTGGTGAGGCTTGGCCTTGCCCATCCATGGCAAGGTTGAGCCTCGTTGGCCACCAGCGAGGACCATCGCCAGATCTAGCGACGGCAACCTTGCCATCGTTGGGCGAGGCTCGCCTATGCCATTGGCCAACAGGGGTGAGCCTCACTAGCCCTCACCTCTAACCGGTGCCAGTCGGCCCCGGCCAGAGGAAGAAAAATGTGGGAAATTTAAAATAATAATAATAAAAAAAATTAGAAAAAATAAAATAAAAAATTGTCATATCAGCATTTTTCGCCCAATTGTCTCCACCCAACGTCCATGTCAGTGCCAGCTGGCCAATTTTGGCCAGATAGACTGAATTGGCACAATTATAAAACGTTTATAACTAAATTAGCTAAAAAAAGTGTATGATCGAATTAGCACAACTGCAATAGGTTTAGGACTTTTTTGGTGATTCTCCCGTCTTCGCAACAACTTTAAGAGATTTCATGGTGAAAACCCCAACTCGAATCCTAGACTAAAAGGAAAACCCAGAAACGAAGAAGAAGACGAAGAAGAAGACGTAGAAGAAACTCTTGCTCCGACATTACTTGGACTCTTACGGAATTTCATCTCAAGCCAACAACTAACTGCGTCGCTGGAGAAAGGGACAGAGGTCACGCAGGCCGGCCCGGAGGTTCCTCTTTTGAATGAGATGCATCCAATCCGGCCTGAAGGTTCCTCTTCTGAACAAGATGCATCCGATCGTTGCTGATACCAATGAAACAAAGGCCACGTGAGGCCGTGCCTCTGGCAACAGTGGCCGGAGTTGTTCCGACGGTGGGAGGAGATCAGGACAGTGACCAAATTGAAAGATGGTGGGTAGAACTAACAATTCGCCCACAACAAAACTAGAGAGAATGCTCTCGTCCAGTATTAATAAAGGCAAAATAGGAACTCCAAACTATTAATGCGCGCAATAGAATGGAAAAATGTTCATCGATCCCTAATATTGCCTTCAGAAAATGAAGAAAGTTTAAATCCGAATCTGCTTTAGCTTTCAATTTTGCCAATGGCTCCCCAAAACGGCCCAAATTTTTTTGCTGAAAGGATTGGCTTATATCCAAGGGATTTTAGATACCCAAAGTACAAAGCATCCTTGCTTCTGGTTTGCCGTGTCCTTTTCTTTATCTAATTTATTTTATTTTAAAAATTCTTTACAAAAACCCAAGGCAAAGGGTGTTTACCAAACACACTGCATTTCATGAAAGCCATTGCATTTGTGCAAAGTCTTTTGAGAAAAACTCAAACCAAAAGCAGCTTAAGACCCCCAGCAACCCTCCACCCACGTGACGACCAAGAGTAGTGAAATCAATCCTATAACCCCTTTTAAGATTGGGTCCTACGTAAAAGTGAAACCATTTCACTGAAAATGGTTGACGACACGTGCCTAGATTCCAAAAGCGCCTAGGAGATTATGTTGGAGGCATCTGCAAACTCATGAAAGCTGAGCAGAAGGACGAGGAACGAAGAAACTTGTAAAAAGCTTCGACAAAGTCACCTCTCTAGACAACATTTCCCCAGAAAAAGAGCGTCGGCTTATGTTTTTTCTCCATCTTACCTCCAATCTTGGCTCGACCTGCAAGCCCGAAAATACAGTGTATACATCATCCGCAAATATCATTTTTCCCCTTGGGATTCTATGATTCATGTCAGCAACGAAACAGGAACACCTACGAATAACAATTAAAGTGTACCAGCACAAGAACCCTACGAACAATTAACTTGAGACCATAAAAAATCTAAATAATCGTTCTTCTCACCGATCCATTTCGATTGACCAAGGAATATTACACACTCAATTACCATGACAAGAAAAGAGTGAATTTTGCACAGCTGCTAAACTTTTCTGCATTAACTCATGACCAGATAATGAAAAAAAGATCTAAAGGGATATTCATACACAAGCATGCATGATTTACCGTCCAGTTCTAGATTGAGAAGTAACAAAGCATTCATCAAAACTCCACATCATTGTTACCATTCTCATTCTTGTTATTTGCTTCTTCTCTTTCCCTGTTCCACTGCTCGATTTTGGCCCGTCGCTCCACACTACTTTCCCTGACTGGACTCCTGTTCCTCCTACCTCCAGGGCTCCCACTCCTTCCCCCTCGGTGCCCAGGGCTTCGGCTTCTCGGCTTTCTACCCCGATCACGGTGACGGGGTTCTCTGTCATCATCTCGTCTGTTTGAACCGCGAGAGCCATGTGGACGGTTGTCAAAACTAGGCTTATGAGGACTTCGACTGCGGCTGTGCCTGCGCCTACTTCTCCCAAATAATCGCCTTCTCAACTCCCTGGAAAAGACATGGACATCTCACTCAGTTGCTGCAATAAGAAAGTCTGGGAAGTATAGTTAAAATATGAACCTCACCTGCTAATCTTCTTCAGATGCATAAAGTTGCAGTAACCACCTCTATTGCACACATTTTCCTCATATTGCCTGCAAGTAGCTTCGCGAAAATCGGTCACTGGAGAGAAGTCAACGATGATGGGGCGCCCTGGTATGAAAGATATTTATGATCTCATGCATAAAGGATCAACAACATTATATGTGCAACACAAAAATTAAGAAAAACATTAAAGAAGCCTATGATACAGCCAAAGTGTAGGAACGACATCATAGAAGAGGAGAGTATTGGATGAGCTTAACAACCATAAAGCTAAAAAAACCTCATTAAAACCTGGCTGTGACAGTAGTGGCAACATCATACTACAGAATAAAGCCATAGCATAAATGCTATCCATTTATCAACGCATATGACAGTGAATTTAAGGTGCAAACAACTCAAAGTACACCGTTGTGGGCCAAAGAGCCACTCAGCACCTAAATTTCATTCTATCTCAAATTCTCATTGAAGATAATTCAACATTCATTAATCTGACTTTCATCCTCGGTAAAATATCAACTAGCCATATAAACAGAGAATCAATTAGCAGATCCTCCGTCCACTTCCCTACAGCATTTAGCTTGTCAACATTCTGACACCCAATGCAGAAAGAAATACATCAGTGGCAAAATGAAAAGCAAGAAGGTAAGGATCTAAAATCTTAATATAACAACTAAAACTACTTATAACGAGTGCATAATATATTTTCCAAATGATAACAGAAATCAGAAAAGAAAAGAATAAGGTAATGAGTCAAATTTGCCAGATGTGAGTTACCTGACAAAACCGATGTTCATCAGACTTTACTAAGAAACGAGCATTTTAGGGTTAGACGGCAAGAAAACTTTCCTGGACAATCCACTCGACCTAAACAGCTCTTGGGACCAAAGCCTAATAACCTGAAAACAGACTAGTCAATTCAGGCGCCCAATATTTTAAGTGCATGTTCTAGTAGTTTTTGTTCCTCAGAATCTAATGGTAATCAGGTTAACACAAAAAGACCAGTGATTAGGAACTATCAAGTACACTCATCACAACAAAATCTATGTCTGCTTACTTCACTTGATCAGTAAATATACACATAGCCCCAAACAATATCAAGGGCACCAAATTTTAAAAATGATTTTGTTTGACGTAGATGGTAAAACCAATTTCAATAGAAAAAAGTCCAACCATGACCTTTATTGGAGTGTGTAAGTCCAACCACAACTGTGATATATAGTAAACAAAGCATTGGCGTGCGCTACTCATCATTGACAACATTATCTAGTATATAAAGAATTTCTTTTTTCCAATTGGATACCAGAGTATTGAGATAGTTGAACTTCGAAGGGAAACAAACCCACTCTACTCTATTGTTGGGCATTGCCTCTCCATGAAATTAAGGTTGGCGCATGTTACTAAATTCCCTAGGATCTAAGCCCTTGATTGACTTCAAGATCCCCTAATGTTAAAGTCATTAAGAGCCACACATCAATCCCGTAATATCTTAAACTCTAAAAGGACACAACTCAATAAAGTAAACAGAGAAACAGAGAAAGTCCTATAATATATAGCTAATATAGCTAAGGACTAACTCCATTAATTAAGCCTCTGTAATTTTCTCAACGCTCCTGCATTGCATATACCTGAAATATTAACTCTTAGCCAAAACCCTTGACCATTTCGATCAAGATTGCCAAGTTATGTTAACACATATAGAAAATGTCAAGGTAAGGTAGATTAGTGACAGATTGATATTCCATAATAACATTCTTGCACTCTGTCACTTGCTATAAATGAATTTGTCTAGAAGCATAACTATGTTCTAAAGAACTGACCCGAAATGCATTCAATCTTTAAAGAAATTGAAACCACATATCAAGTATTACATACAAACAGTTGAAGTCTCCATTAGTCCCATAATGAAGATTTGGAACAAGAATTTGGAGAACCCTACAAATGAATGCGATGGAGGATTTAAGTAATCACCCTCCAATTCTTCCATTGTGACGCCTGACACATTAGAGCATTTCCCAAGAATTTAAATGTTTGGGCCCTAAATACTAAAAAGTGGCACGCGTTCTTATGAAGTTTCTTTATCCTAGTTAAAATTATAGCATTAAAACTCAATGAAAAATTTAGGTGCATAAAGGTAGATAGTTATCTTTCTACAGGCTGGCTGACCTTTTAGCAGATTTTCGGACAGAATAGACTTCTAAATTGCTACATAATTGTGATAGGATACACCACTCATCTGGCTAAGCCTTTTAGAGAAAGACATGCTCATGTTAGAGTTGACAATCAAAAACAGATTTCACTCTGAAGTTAGTTAAGACAAAGTGCAAGCAAACGATAAAAAGTTCTAATCAGAATTACACAAATCTGGAAGCAAAAACATGTCGGATGAGAGTACATGTTTCTCTGATCACTTTAAAAAAACAATGCTCGATAAGATGGGCAAAAAATAGGACAACCAACAAAAATGGGAGGAATGTGGATTGTTTATCCTATATATAGTTCATAATTATTAGCTTAGAATTAACGAGATTGAAATGATTCATAGACAGGTTGTAATATGTCTGTCTCAAGTTAATGCTTTCTTTTGTCCCTACATAGGCAATTACAGGGTTGGCTGTGGGTGTACGAAGTATAGAGAAACACCCTCCTTTTTCCTCATAAAATGGAAATATCAATCAAAACGAATAAAGGAAAGGAGTAGCTCGAACAGGCACAATTATCCATCTTAGACTTTACTAGTCTCATTTGGGCTTTGAGTCAACAGCAACCAAACTTCAATTTTAAGAAACAGCAGCAGTTCTAACTAATCTACCAATTGTTGTACTCCACTAACCACATGTCCCCGAACAACCCAAAGAAAGAACAGAATCACCTTAAACCTTAGTCAAAGCAAATGAAAGAAAGAGTCGAATCAAACCTGCATAAAACCTTCCAGTTAAATTCTGAACAGCATTGGCAGCGTGTTCTTCCTCTCGAAACTGTACGTACACATTTCCAACCTGCAAAAATAGAGACCATAAGAAAACAAAGACAACGAACAAATCCCAATCAACAGTCGCACATTCTCAAGCACCAACGAAAAAGAATTACCATGTGGTCGGCAATATTGTCGCAGATATTTAAATTCTCGATGTCGCCGTACTTGCTAAGCTCCTCAAACAAATCTTCGTAGAAATCCTAATCCAAATTAAAACGAACAGACACCAAGCGAGCACTCAGGTCAAGCTAAGACAGAGCCGTGAATCGCACGGAACAACAAAGGAATTGAGAGATCGGAAGAAGGTTGATTTATCGGACCTCGAAGTGGTCCTGGACCTTGCGAGGATCGAGGTTCTGAGCCTGAGGGTCGACGCCGGGAGTGAGCATGTCGGGACGCTGGTACATGTTGGAGAGGAGGATGGTGGGGCTGATGGTGGGCTTGGTGTGGAGCCGAGAGCAGCGATCGCCATGCCTGCAAGCTCCGATCTTGAAGTAGAAGGGGCAGTTCACTCTGTCCTTCTCAGTCCCGAATATAGAAGCCAAGTGCTCCGCCATTGACGATCACCGATCGAGCTCTGCAGATTCTTCGAGGTCGCAAAGATTTTAGTTCGACGGGCGTTGGCTCTCTCCTGCGATTCTATTTCTCCGATCTAGGGTTTTCATTCCTGCGTCTGCTGATTGTATTTATTTTATCCGTTCAAAAAATAAATCTTTATATTTTCTTTGCAGAAAGCACCCACATGAGCAGGTTTGCCCGAGAGGTTAAGGGGGAAGACTTAAGATCTTCTGCACATAAGTGCGCGTGGGTTCGAACCCCACAGCCTGCAATCTTTTACATCTTTTTAAAAGTTTTCCTGTTTATTTATATCGGTCGTGCAACCTTCCTCTCTCTCTCTCTCTCTCCAAGGTTCAATTCATAATTTTAGCTTATAACACATCAAAACGTCAATCATAAATGAAATCAGTCCGATCTTTTAAATTTAATTTAAAGTTCAATCTAATATTTTTTTCTCATGGCACAATGGTAATTTGGCATGTCATTCATAAACGAAATTTATTAATAAATAAAAAGTCACTAACTACGAGGCACAGCCAATCCATCTAACAAAAGAGCGCAAAGCCCCCGAAAGGATTATATTCGCACAAGGATTTCACACTATCAATCTTTACATCTTTTTAAAAGTTTTCCTGTTTATTATATTGGTCGTGCAACCTCTCTCTCTCTCTCTCTCTCTCTCTCTCTCTCTCTCTCTCTCTCTCTCTCTCTCTCTCTCTCTCTCTCGACTTTCATTCCAAGGTTCAATTCATAATTTTAGCTTATAACACATCAAAACGTCAATCATAAATGAAATCAGTTCGATCTTTTAAATTTCGTTATATCTATAATTTAAAGTTCAATCTAATATTTTTTTCTCATGGCGCAATGGTAATTTGGCATGTCATTCATAAACGAAATTTATTAATAAATAAAAAGTCACTAACTACGGGGCACAGCCAATCCATCTAACAAAAGAGCGCAAAGTCCCCGAAAGGATTATATTCGCACAAGGATTTCACACTATCAATCTTTACATCTTTTTAAAAGTTTTCCTGTTTATTATATTGGTTGTGCAACCCTTCCTCTCTCTCTCTCTCTCTCTCTCTCTCTCTCTCTCTCTCTCTCTCTCTCTCTCGACTTTCATTCCAAGGTTCAATTCATAATTTTAGCTTATAACACATCAAAACGTCAATCATAAATGAAATCAGTCCGATCTTTTAAATTTTGTTATATCTATAATTTAAAGTTCAATCTAATATTTTTTTCTCATGGCGCAATGGTAATTTGGCATGTCATTCATAAACGAAATTTATTAATAAATAAAAAGTCACTAACTACGGGGCACAGCCAATCCATCTAACAAAAGAGCGCAAAGCCCCCGAAAGGATTATATTCGCACAAGGATTTCACACTATCAATCAAAGTATATGATGAAATTGGGTAGAAATTATTTTTGAGCTCTTAAAATGACAGAATTGGGGGTAGGATTTTTCAACAACTCTTAATAAAAATAAGGATAAGCATGGTCCAGATTGGATTGGTTCAGAACCTAATTCAAGATCCAATCCACACAATGTTGTCCTTAATTTTTTGGAGCAAGGACCAACCCTATTGAGCTGGATCAAACCAATCATGTGGGTCCTGTGACATTCTGATTTTCAATCCTGTTTTCGATGAAATGAAATGGGTTTTTCATCGATGCACCTATAGTTTTTTTTTTTTTTTTGAGCTGGCCACTCACGAAATAACTAATTTATAAAGTGAAGACGTTAAGGAATTTAAACACGACAAACTTGAGAATTCGACTAGAAATCGATTGCTCGACCGTGTTAATCTGCAAATGTCAATACGGCACATCAAAGTCGATCAGAAATCGGAAATAGGTCATTTCAATAGAGGCATGTAATTAAAGTGTATGTGATTCCACCTAATTATAAAATTCACGTTGAATGTCACTAAACTGATTGCTCGGTTGTTTCTGTACCTTGTGCCCATAATTGAAACATTGAGATTTTCACGACAATCAAAAGTCGCCAATGAGTTGAAGATGTACAATGTGGCTCGAAAATAATCGACCACAGGTCAATGGCGCTAAGAATTCCTAAAAGCTACCCGGTATGTTAGATTACGCTAAAATCACGTCCAATTAAAATTAACCACGAAATTAAACCCGATTTCAGAAATTGAAAGTTTTGTCATGTCATAATCTATTTTAAGAACGTTGACTCATCCTCCGAATAATTTTCAGTGAGCCCAAGATTTTTACGGAAAAATCAATTTCGGACAATTCGGAAAAGAAAATAAATTCGGATGGGCCTTTTTAATTGGATTTTTGGGCTACCAAATGGAAGTAAATTGTGGAGACTTGTTGTAAATTCGTAAGGGCTGCCTCCATGGATTTTTGGCCCTCAATTTGACTTAATTTGGAGAAGAATTGAGAGAAAATGAAGAGGAAATTCGTGTGCCTGCTGCATGGACCTTTCTTGACCTTCAATTTGGCTTGTTGGTGAAGTTTTGGGTGTGAAAAAGACTTGTGATGCAGCTTGGACTTTAGGGGCATTATAATCATCACAAAGGTACCTTTTTCCCTTGACCATTTGGCTTCCCTTTTTCCCTCCATATGTGCCAACCCCCTTTCTTTCTACCCTCTCCCTCTTCTTCTCACCCTCGCGACCCCTCACATTTCTTTCTTCATGCTGCTGTTCCCTCTACTCCATCTTCACCTTCACATTTCCAGCAACGACCACCCAACATCTTTACTAGCAGATCACTTCCTCTACCTGCTTGAGCCTAGCATCCACGCATCCTCCGCATCCTGCCTCCCACACAGCCGCATCCACCCACCGAAATTTCCATCAACGCCGACCCAAGCAACCCACGTTATTTCCTTCAATCTCCCTCCCCTTCTGCCAGCGAGCTCCTCCCCACGTTTCCTCTCTCTCTCTCCACCAACCCCTGCTCCATTCCCTTTCGTCCTGCTGCACCCACACCATCCCACTGCACTCCATCTTCAGCCCTTCCTTCGACCAACACCATCCCCACCAACGAGCAGCCCACATCCTCACATTCATAGCCACAACACCAGCAACTCCTCCATCTTCTTGCTGCCCCCACACCACCACCCGTGGCTACCAAGACCAGCCTAAACCGAGCTAGGGCCAGCCCACTCGGCCCAACCAACAGCTTCCTCAAGTCTGGATTTGTTGTGGGCTTGCCAAGCCTTTTTTAGCCCTCTCCCAGCTTCCTTTGGTGTCACAATAGGCCCGAGTTTCGGCCATCATTGCACCGCCGTCGCCATGAACCAATTTTTGCGCTAAATCGGTGAGTTTATGCTCTAAACTCTCATTAGGGGTGTTAATGATGCTCAGGGTGGATTAGTGGGACTAATTAGGGATTAGTAAAATCCCTAGTTAGCCTAGTTAGCTAGTTAGTGTAACTAGGTGGTTAGAATAATTAGTTCCTAGGTTAGTTTAGTTAGAATGGTTAGTTAGGAAATTTAGTTGGTTTAATTAGTTTATGTAATTAGCTTATTAGATTAAATTAGTTAGGTTGGTTAAATTAAATAGTTGGTTCAATTAATTTAGCCCGGTTGGCTTAGATTGATTTAATTGAGTGTTTTAAATTAAATATTTTTCAATTTATATAATTAAATGCAATTGATTTATTTTAGGAAATTATACATGGATAGCCGGTAGTCGGAATTTCATGCTGATTGCCGTAGTATAATTATTTTATGCAATTGAATGATAAATTGTGCAATTGAGTGATGATTGTGATTTTTGGTTTATTATTTTAAAATTGTGAAATTTTGGTATTTAATTAGAAAATACTGGGTGTCGGGTCTTTACACCGAATATTTTTAAGTACTATATTAAATAGTGGAATTTTTAAAAGAAAATATATCAATTTTTAATGTTTGATCTGACCGTGTACCCACACATGATTACTTTACCGAGTGTTTTCAATACGAAGAAAATAGGTCAAGTTCATTATCTTAATTAAGGCATTTGATTGCAAAGCACAATGTCCTTGCCTGGAATTGAGTGTACGTGTGATGGTTATGAGAATCCATCACCTGATGTGCGTCGGGTGGACGATGCTCTTATGTGGAATTCCCCTAACAATGGACGCCGGTCATAGTAGAGACTAGACCAATGCTCTTATGTGGAATGCCGTCTAGAGGTAAACGTTGCCGTGCCCAACAAAGTGGGACGATGCCCGACTACGCTAGAAAACCGATGTGTGTCAGGTAAAACATGCTTGTGCGGGCATTAATCAATTGGAACGCATGAATGATTGAATTAAACATGCCTGATTATGGGGCCAAATTTTGTGGTACGGAATGAGATGCGTCATAATGACTTGGCCTTATAATTGGGACCCTTGTGATTGATTGAGATTGAGTGAGACGTTCCAATTGATGTGTGCATTTATTATATGCATCTGTAATATGAACTGTATTGACGTGCAATAAGGAACTGAGGTGAGGTGAGTCTTCTCTATTATGTGGTTAGACTACCTCTAGGCGTATTTCCCTCCTAATCGGGATTTAGGGTGTGAACTTGCTGAGATTTATTCTCACACCGTCGTGGATTACAATTTTTAGGTAACTAGTGTGGAGAATCCGGAGCCTAAGGCTGAAAGGACTAGAGCGTAGTTGGCCTAGGGTTTTCTTTCGAACATAAACCTATATATAAACTTGTTGTGTTTATAAGGTGCGGCTCTTGTGAATTGATTGTCTTGTTTTTCTATCCCAGGTTAAGTGTTGTCTGAGAATTGTTTTATTTCGCTTCTGCATGTGCATTAAAATAAATGGGTTGACGATGCATCTTGGGACGTCGCATATTTAAATCGACTACTAAGGGATGTGCATGCACTCAAGATTTGGGATGTGACAGGTCTGATTGGGTTCTAAGGTTAACCCAAGACCAATCAATATATATATATATATATATTTTGGTTTCATCTTTTGTATTTTTTGAAAGCACAAACATACTCTTTCACATTATATATCCATCAACAATGTAATATTGGATAACCAAACTATGAACATTGGTACATATCAAACATAAATCTAAGATAAGGTAACAACATAAATGTGCAAATGTTGAGTTGCATTCGTGAGGTAGGCCAAGAGAAGAGAGTGATTTCACCAGCTGAACTGCGCTTGTGAGGCTAGCAAAGAGAACCGAGCAACAAGCAAACATAGCGACGTGATCGAAGAGGATTTTTTTTTTTTTTTTTGTGTGTAGAATTTAGGCTAAGTTTCTACTTTTAATTTACATAGTAGAATTATAAGAAAGAACAAAAGTAGAGGTTATGGGGTTTAGAATAGACAAAAATATATTATATGATATATATGATATATAGCATATATCAAATTGTTGATCATCCATTACTTATTGCACCATATTCAAATCATCATTTCTAAGCATATAAGAGCACTTAGGGTTTGAATCCTAACTCTGGTCGACTAACTCAATCTCGCTTCATCAAATTTGATTGTTAGATCGTGACTTTTCGATTTCTTAAAATCGAACTTGATTGACCATTGATCTAAGGACCATCGAGCCACGAGAGACGTCAAGGGGCTTCGTCAGGGGGTGAGGATCGCCTAGGTCGTCGGACTACCATCGGTTAAGTTTGATTGGCATATGAAAGTCGCCGAACAAGATTAGTGAAGGGATCGGGGGCGCAAGAGGATCCGATGAGGAATCAGCCACCGGAAGAGGCTCTGATCACTAGACAACAAATCTCTAATCATTAACATGTTGAGGATTTGTCGAGAATGTTTGCGGATCAAATTAGGAAAGCCAAAGCTACTAGCGAATCGGTGATTAGGGCTGGAAATTGCACCCGCTTCTCTACCAACGTAAGTGCTAGGTGGTCGAACCAAAAGAGAAATGTCATTGTACGGGCGACTTCGAGGTGCCAGTGATCAACAACAAAGGCAGGACTTATGGAGGGGACAGGATGGCTGCCTAAGGAGGATCGACACTAGCAGTGGCTCTAGCAAGCCACGAGAGAGGCGGCGGAGAGAGAGAGAGAGAGAGAGAGAGAGAGAGAGAGAGATGGAAAAATGGTTATACATATATGAGGCAATTTGAAAATATAAACCCCTAAGTTTCGGATGGAAAAATGGTTATACATATATGAGGCAAGATCAAACCTTAGCAAATCAAATCTTAGCTCTTGGACTAAGGTTTGATCTCCTTAGCTAACTAATCTCTAGATTAGTTAGTTAGGTTTGTTGAGGGTATTTTGATTTGAGCACATGCTAATTTGAACGGTTGTGATGCATTTCTAATGAACAGTGATGATTAATTCTTGACTGATTCCGAAATTGTGGATTAATCAAGGAGCATTTTCATAATTTTGCAATCTAAGGATTATTTTGTAAATTCAAAAAAAGAAAAAGAAAAAGGCAAGAGTATGTTGGCCATGAGACAAACCGCCTCATGGTGATCGTTGGCCACCAATAGCCTAAGTAGCACCGATACCGACATGCGACATGTGACACGATATGACACAACACGCCGACATGTCATTTCTCAGAAAATAAAGAATTCCGACACGTTGTGACACGTTATATATTATATGAATATTTTATATATAAATAACAAATTATTATTTTTTCTGATTATTTCAATCAAATTAATCATATTCAAATTCACAAATAAATAAATAATAGTCTTTACCAAAAAAATAAAAAAATAGTAAAATCATATAATAAATTTACACTAAAAATATTAATCCGCACTTTATTAATATCCTTTAGTGCTTCAATTTGATAAATTCAATTCCATTTCAATAAGTTCATAAAACTTGGAAAGAAAAAATAATAATATATTCTAGACTTGCGTGTCAAACGTGTTAAAAGAAAAAAAAGAAAAAAACTTGAGGATAAATTGTGTATAATGGAAAGTGAGCATTAAAAGAGAAGCAAAGAAAATATTAAGTTTTTCTTCTTTCCTAATTTGTTATTTTTATGATTGATTTTTATTTTTAAAATTGAACATCGCATGTTGAATCGTGTGTCAGAAACTTGAATGTCGAAATTCTAACTTGAGCGTCAAAATTGACTAGATGTCGAATTTTCCGACACGTGTTGACTGAATATCAGAAAGTGTTCGAGAGTTTTGGAAAGTGTCGAACACATGTCAAAATGTCCGACTCAACACGAAAGCTTTTGGAGAGTGTTGATGCTTCCTAGCCAGTGGTTGGTTAGAAAATGGCCAAACCAACCACTCTCACCAACGACCGATTGCACCGGTTGAATTGATTCGAACCTGTTTGACTGGTTCAATAAATCATCTCTTTTTTCTTTTCTTTAGTGCAATTTAATTCTTTAAGTACTAAATTGAAAAGAATCTTTTCTCAATTAAATATCAAAATGGGCAAACTTTCAATTGGTTCAATTGCCAATATTTCAGATGGCCTATTGTATTCAAATTGATACTAGAACAAGGGTGTGACATTTACATCAAAATTGAAGTGAAGGTCAACGTTGAAATCGAACATCAACCCATCAAATTCAAATTTACTCTATGATAGGTCAACTTGAATAGCACCAATTAAAGTTTGTTAGCTTGGATTTCTCAAATCTCAGTGAGCTAAATTCATCAAATTGGAAAGTTCTCAAGTGAATTCGCCAAATTGACCTCATATTTGGATTTATTTTAAGAAAATGAGTCAAATGAAAGCATTGGCATACAATTATGAACAATCACCTTGGACCCCTAATTGAGGCTAAAAATGGCAATTTTCATTTTGGGATCATCAAATCTCAAAATTAGCTACATGAGTGAATATTAAATGACCTCTAGATCAACTGTCATAAAAGGAACTAAACTAAAAAAATGAACATAATAAAAGTAACTTTATTTTTGGTTGATTCTGATCTAAAATTGAAACTTTAGAAAATGAGGTTCTTAATCAATTTTTGCAAATTTTCAATGCTAAAGTCAAATTGAAGCTAAAAAAATAAAACTTTCCAAAATTAATGTGGCTAAAGCGATATTAAGGCTAAAAGGAATCTTTTAATGCAGAAAACCAATTTTTTTTATTTGATGTTGACTTTTGGTCAAAATGTTAACCAAAAAGGTAATTCAAAAGTCAATCGTTTGACTTTTTGATAGAGACAAATAAGAAATTACTTGCAAATGATTGACCGAAAGAAAGAAATGAGAAACAACACCTTTTGTTCAAGGGCCCTAGTACGATTAGGAACCCTAATTTCAATTTACCTTTATTGACATGTTGGCTAAAAATTGGGTGTCAACAGGGTCAATCTAAGGTTAACCCTAGATTTATATAAAAACCAAACTTGCCCAAAATCGACGATCAAGTCAAAAGATAACATATTCTCAAATCATTGGACATGTCGAATATTAGATTAGAGAGGAAAAGGTGGTTAAAACTCAAGGCAAAACTAGTTAGTCAATATTTGAATTAACATGTCAAGGGCACATGCCTTATCAATTATCGGGGAAAATTATCTAAAAAACCCTAAATCTATTATACTTTTATCAATTCAATCATAAACCTTTTAATTTAATTTTGATTGGAATTACTGACATGGATGCCAAATTTAATTTTGACTGGAATTGCTGACATGGATGCCAATTATATTATTTGGTACAACTAACGTTGACATGGATAATTTTAATATTATTTTGACTTATTTTGATTTTTTTTTTTTATAGATCTTTTATCTTTCTTTTCTTTTCTCATTTCTCTCTTCTTCTTCTTTTCTGATTGCCAACAAGGGTTCAACGACCCTTTCATAGCCTTGCCCAAATTTGCACGAAGCCATCATGACCACCATAGCCATGAACCTAAAGCTCAAGCTAGAGCGGCCATGGCAGCTCCAAGCTCAAGAACTAACGACCAAAGCTTGAGGTTGAGTGGCCATAGTAACTAGAAGCTTGAGCTTGAGGTTTGCGGCCAAGGGCAAGGCCATCCTCACTCGTGGCCGCAAGGTCAAGTGAGGGTGTTGTGATCCTTACTGGCCACAAATAAAAAAAGAAAAGAGGGAGGCAACTGCAACCTCAAGGTATAGCGGCCAAACCTCAATTTTGAGCAACCATGGCCACAAACCTAGAGCTTAAGCTTGTAGTTGCCATGGCCACTCAAGCTCAAGCTTTGGGTTCATGGCCATGGTGGCCATGGTGGCCTTGCCTAGCGGATGGGCGAAGGCTTCACAAACTGCCGCAAGTAAAAAAAAAAAAAAAGTAGAAAGAAAAGAAAGGAAAAAAAAAAGGGAAAAGGAAATGAAGATTCAAAATTCAAAAATTCAAAGAAAAATTAAATGTTATTAAAAATTATTTACATATGTGTTGGTCATACCATGTAAGATAGCTAGCATCCACATTAAAGATTTTTGGCAAAAATTGTTTAGATAAACTCAATTGGCAAAATATAAAAAATTTAAGATTGAATTGACAAAAGGGTAATCAATTTATGATTTTGTGGACAATTTTCCCCACTTTATCTAGAGAGGCATGCCTCCTGTGCAATGAGAGGAAATCGTATTTTCATGAGAGGGGTGTACCTCTTTGTAGGGGCACACACCATACCTCTAAAGGCATGACTTTCAATTTATGAGACACACGACTCGACATTAATTCATGTGCATATTAGGAACATTTAATAGTAAAAGACCCACATAAACTGCATTTTGATTAGTTTGGTGTAGAATGAATTTAAGTAGGGAGGCTCTAAACTTAATTGAATTTTCACAATTGAGCCCATGTGAGCATAAGATTTGGTTAGGCCCCTTTGAGATCTATAGTGGTCGAAAATCGCATGTGCATAGCACATGAGAAATGCTAATTGGGAAATATTGCATTCTTTGATCAAATTTGGAGCCAATGAATCCATTATCTTTGAAAATTTCAAGTTCATGGAAATTAAAAAAAAAATGGGGATGTTTTAATTTTGCTAATATAGATATATTGATATATCCTTTTAACCAAATTTAGGAAACTCAAATTTTAAGAAAACTCCAATATTCACTTATAGGAGGGTTATATTCTATTGAGAAAGGGATGGGAGGGGGACACAATAAATAGATAAAGCAATATAGAGAGGATCGTAACTCCTCTTGGTCCAAGCACTCACCGCATGAAGCTGTGCCCAATCACTACGACTAGCATTCCTTGATGCTCCATATGCATCAGCAACTTGATCATCACCATCACCAATTCGAGTGTTACCAACATATTTTGAGTCCCGACCCCAAGCCTCCGAAACCCACGTCGACTTTAGCAGCAAAATATGGGTGTTGAAAAGTCAAAAGGGAAAAAAGCTGAAAAAAAAGGAGAAGAAAAAGTTGAAAAGTCAACGGAAGCAACAGTGATACTTTGAACGTTTTAAGAATGAGAGCTCACTTGCGCTGGGGAAAAAAAAAGGAAAGAGAGATAACAAAGAGGGAAAGCAAGAAAGAAGAAAAAGAAGGAAGAAAAAAGAGGGACTCGCTTGGATGTCGTGTCAAGCCCATTCAATTACGTATCACAATACTTAGTAAGTGCTCACACTCATTGTTCGTCTAATCGGAAAAATTCCTAGTATTATAACACAAATTCGAAATTTTACAAAATTTGAGTTGTGAAGTTTGATTTTTTAGTTGCTAAGTTATGGGATTTAATAGAAATAGTGGATTATGGTGTCACAGAGTTGTGGTTTAATGACAGTCATTTTAGAGCAACAATTTGGGCGCAATAATAATTTTAAGATTTTGTGTGCAAGTTCCATATTGTGTTTTGATTTTAATAATCATTTTGAGGGAGCGATTTCTTAGTGCCTATGAATCATTTTATTAGTGTTTATGATTAGCATGGTTGTTTCGTAGTCGTTGTATTATTTTACTTAATCTTGATATCAATTCTCATTTAATTATTAGGATTATGAGACGTTGGTTTGGGTGAGTTTCATTGTTTGATTTTTGGACATTCCAAGTGAGTAATTTATTTTGAAAGTGAAAGAGATTTGATATATTATGAGTTACGAAAGAGTTTGTTTATTGTATAAAAATCTAGATCAAACATTACTATGTTTTGGTATTTGCTAATGGTTTTAGAAATGCATTATGAGAAATGTATTCTAATATATATGCTGAATTATGAACTTTGTTTATGTCATAGATTCTGAAATGATTTGTGAAATGATTTCGAATTTATGAAATGGATTTTGAAATGGTTCTTGAAACATATTCTAATTTATGAAATGAGTTTGGAAATGATTTAAAAAAGGTTGTATGAAAAGTATTTCTAGTGAATGAGTTGAGTTATGAAAGGTTATTTGTTGGTTTGAGTGATGTATTCCGTTTGTTGAATGAGGCAAAAGATTATATATTTTTATTTGTGAAAGCATTTTGTGATATTGGTTACAAATTGGGTTGTGAATTATAAAAAATGTTATTTTGAGTGTGAGGTGCTCAATGTTACTATATTAAGGAGCTTGTGGGCATGCATACTAATGTCTAGATATCCTTATGGACCAATAACTAGCAACATAGGTGGAGACCTCCCTAAATGAGAGCTTTGTTGTCTTGTCACTAGGTGTTGTGTGTGATCATGATTAGATATTTGAGCATGAGCTTGATCAATAAAGGGACCATTAATATGTGATTTAAGATTAGTAAATGGAATGAACAATTGATATGTGATTTGACATTAATCGATGGAATGGACATTGATGTATGTTTGATGAGATTAATCAATTTAATAGACCATTAATATGTGAGTTGTTGAAATTGGTCAATGAACTGGATTATTGAAGCTTGTTATGATTTTATTCATTTAACAAATATTTTTTTTTGTTAATTATGTTAAAGTGAAATCTTTTATGCATATTATGTAGTCGAATTAAGGTAAATGAGTTGTTATATTGTCTTGTAAAGTGCATGGTGGGTGCTCAGAGATACACACTACTCACTAAGCCATGGTTGCTCACTTCTCTCATTTCCAATCTTTTTAAGTTTCTCGGTAATAGCCGATAGTATGAAAATGCTATGGTTGGGACTTTGGGAGTTGGACTTTTGGGCACAGTTTGAGACTACATTATTTAGATGAAAGAACGATTGTGTCACTACTTGTATCCTTGTAAATTTTGGACTGTGACATCTTATGTATCATAGCTTAGGTTTCAATATTTAGATGTAAATTTCCTGGGACGTTGTGAGATTGTGCATTACTTTACGGGTGCGTTAGTCTTTTGTTATATACTAGGATTCATGTCTCATTTGTGGCCGAGGCAGGTATCGTGGTACTTAAGGGTTTGGAAGACCTTGCGAATGATGCTATTAGGTCAGTATATGCTCAAAGGGTTGTAATGTGGTGATTGAGTGAAACTTTGGTGGGCCAAAGGTGACAAAGGATGGTGTTACCATGGCAAGAAGTGATGAATTCAAGGATAGAATTAAAAACATTGATGTTAAGAAAAGAGAGTTTAAGCAAAAAGCCTTGCTAAGTCAATTGGACTACGTATTGCAACACTTAGTAAATGCCCGCACCCTTCGTTCGTCTAATTTGAAAAGTTTTAGGATTATGATACAAATTCGAAATTCTATGAAATTTTGAGCTACACAATCCAATTTTTTAGTGGATAAGCTGTGGAATTTTATAGGTGGATTATAGCATTGTAGAGTGTGAGTTTGACAGGAGTCATTTTGGCATAACGATTTGGCCAAAGTGAGAATTTTAGGGTTTTGCATGCGAGTTTCATGTTGCGTTTATGTTTGAATAATTGCATGTAGGGTTGTTTTGTTTATGTTTAAGATTAATATAGTTGTTTTGCCGTTGTTATAGTATTTTAGTTAGTCTTGATGTCAATTTTTATTTAATTGTTAAGATTGTGAGCTCTTCAGTTTGAGTGAGGTTCGTTGTTTGGTTTTTGGGTATTCCAAGTAAGTGATGCTATCTACTCTATATATTTCTAAACTCACATTTTAAAAGCAAAAGAGATTTGATATATTGCGAGTTACGAAAAAGCATTGTTGACATATGATTTTAGTCGACATATCATTAAAAAAAAACAAAAACTCGAGATTAAGATTTCCGATTGCAACGGAACCCATTTCTCAACTAAGAAAATGTCGTTTCTCATTTCTTTCTTTTGCTTTATCATTTTTAAGCAATTTCTCATTCATTTTCAAGAAAAACCTGAAAAGTCAAACGGTTGACTTTTGAGTTGACTTTTTAGTCAACCTTTTACCAAGAGTCAACCCCAGGTTAAAATTTGGTTTTTTATCCGAAAATATGCCATCTAGCTTTAATTTCACTTTTATCAAATCAATTTCTTAAAAATTCAAAGAATTAACCAAAAAAAAAGCAACTTTTTAAAAAATGCCAACTATATGATTGACTTTTGGTCAAACTTTTGATTAAAAAAATTTTAAAAATGAAAAATTTACAAATACATTCCTTTTAATGTCAATTTGAATTTTGTATAAAAAAAATTCAAAAAAATCGATTAAGAACCTTATTTTCCAAAATTTTTCGGTTTTAGATTCTAAATTGACGAAAAATAAAATTAGTTTCATTTTAGTCATAATTAGGCATACTTCCTTCTTCGACATTTTGTTTAGAGACTATTTTAAATCCACTCGTACATTCAATTTTGCAAATTACTGAGTCAAAATGTGAATTGCTGTTTTGAGCACTAATTACGAGACTAAAATCAATTTTTCATGACCTGTGAACGGATGATTGTTTCCCACTCATTTTCCTTAAGATAAGTCAAAATCCAAAATCACTTTTCGAAAATTCAATCGGAACTTATCAACTGGAAGAATTTTATCCTCCCAAACATGAGAAAGTCAAGCAATTAAGTTTCAATTGACAAAATTCGAATGGACCCATTCATAGTTATGGTTTAATTTCATAAATCTAGGCCCAATTTTAATATTAGGCCTAAATTCATTTTTTATATAAGCTCGAGCACTTCAATTCAAGGTCAATTTGAATACAATAAGTGATCTGACAAATGAATAGTACATTAGATGGGGACAATTATGACATTAATTGTATTCAATTTTAATAATTTGCAATTTTGCCCATGAAATTGCAAATTTGATCATTTTAGCCCTTTAGGCTCAATTCAAAGCCCTCATGGTTTTGACTCGTTGTCTTTTACGATAATTATTCAATTAGGTCAAGAAAAGATTCCTAGATCACATTCATAAGGTTTGCCTAGCTTAATTGAATCTTAATCGACCAATTTCTTCTTAAATATGATACATTTCATTTTCAATTTGGTCATGTAGGGCCAAATTGTATAAATTTTTAAGCCACAGGGGTCCCAAGTGGGCGAAATAGCTAGAACCGGACCAAACTGGTTAAGAACCAATCAAAAATTGGCCAAATCGAATTGAACTGATCTAATTGGCCGCTGGTAGGGATGGTCAGTTTAGCCCCTTTCTAGCTGGTTCCTAATCTCCAGCAATTGGTTTTGGAGTTCTCATGATTCCAATTTCATTTATGCACCATCAGTTTACCAAAATTTTGCATATTAGTTGTTTGTTTCATAAAATTGTAATTTGACAAGTAGACATTTTGACGCAATTCTTGATTTTGGTTTGGGTTTTTACAAATCAAACCCATTAAATAAATTAGCCGACACCTCGAGATCATGATCCAACATTCGAAATTAAATTTGAACATTGAGATCAAAATTTCAACCGTCGGATCGAATCGACAAACAAAATTATACGATTTTAGGGTAGTATATAAGCCTAATTTTCCTCCATTTTGTGCATGAAATTTCCTCTCTCTCTCTCTCTCTCTCTCTCTCTCTCTCTCTCTATTTTCCAGCCTAATTGCCTCTCTCTCCTTTCTTTTCTCTCTATGCCGAACCAATTCTTATTGATCTACTATCACTGACCTCACATCGGTGAGTTAACAGTTTCCGATTCTGCCCCCTTGGCGACCACACCTTCCTGTCCTAGCCGCTGCAAGCCGGTGATTAGCTCGGTTTTGATCGAAACTTTTCCGATCAAACTGAGCTCCCTTGGTGATACAAACTTGTCCATTTGGATCAATTCGGTATTGATCCAAGCCGGCGATCTGACTGGTTCAAAGTTGATCATTGCTTTTCAAATATGGTCCTTGTTGGTTCACTTAAGTTCTGGCGAAATTTTCGATCGATTGTGATCAAAATCGACAAAAACATGTCAAAAGGTAATATACTTGATCTTGAATCCCATAAAACAAGACCAGATTAACCGATTGAGGTTAGGGTTCAATTTTAGGTTAATATGCTATGTTTAAATGTTAGATCGTAAAATTTGGATGTTGATTTGCTATGCTTGATTGTTCTTAAATAATATGGATCATTGAACTTGATTTGGCCTTAATATGCATTTTCACAATTCTGTAATGACTTATTATTTTGGCTAAAACGAGATCCGAAACAACCTTATTTTAATTTGAGTTCTCTTAGACTTTTATAATACACGTCATAAACTTTGAATCGATAGGTTGTACGCCTTGATCGAGAGTTGTTTGACCTTTGAAAAACACCTCCAAAGATGAGTAATTCTGCAGTAGTTTAAGTTAGTTTTCAATTATGTTTCTATTCCACTTTCTATTTTTTTTTTTCTATTTTTGTGCAGCTTTCTATGCTAATTTTTGGAGGAACTTTCCTCCATGAAAGTTGTTTTTTGTTGTGTGGTGTATGATTTGTATTTTCTTTTTCAGAATATTTGGACATAACTAGCTAGGTCAAAACCACTCAGATCTGAGTCTAGGTGAGTCTGCTCTATGTTGAGTCCTGATTTTGTCATTTTTGTACTGATCTCTATGTTAATTTTTAGAGGAACTTTTCTTCACGAAAGTTTCTTATAATTGTGTGGAAAATGGCCTATAATTTTTTTTTTTTAATTTTTGGATGTGTTTAACTAGATCAAAATTACATAGATTCGAATATAGGATAGTTTGCTCTGCACTATTCCGAATTGTGTTTTGGTGAAATTGAGTCCACAAATGAGTTTGTTTGGTCTCAAATCCTACATTAAAGATGAAATACATGCGGTATGTGTTCAATTGATGCATGATTTGTAAAGTGTTAATGTTGTCTAGTGTGTCAATTACATGAATTAATGTGAAAAGATGCTATAGCAATATATAGCTTGGACATGCACCTCTGTCTTGCCATTTTTTCTATGACTCATGTGATTACATTTAGGTTTCAAACCCTTAATGAGAAACATTCCTCATTTCATGTTTTATATGTGGGATTTTTTTTTTTTTTATAACTTTTACATGTCATGAGATGACTGAAATTATGCATGTTCTGTGGAGTTAATTCTAAAACAAAACCTTAGCATATATGCACATTGCCATGCTTGTTTGAGTAATCTAGAGACTAAATCTTGCTATTATGCTTTCTTGACAATTGAATTGCATGTTGCAAGGTTCGCGTACATATTTAGCTCATATCATTTGAGCATTATTTTGCACATTAGATTTATGTTGCAAAAGTGTTCATCACACTTAGGATTCCCAAGCATATCATTAGGAATCTTGAATGATTTCGTAATGTCATTTAAATTGTATAACCTTTTTGCATGCTGATTTAGGGTTAGATGATTACCAAATTTTTTTGTTGCATTCAATCCTAAGTCCCATGTGATTCTTTCATGTCATTTATGCATTATTTGAATGACTTTGAGGTTTTTTAATGCACACTTGTATTCTACTTTTCTTTGTTACTAACACGCACACCTTTAGAGATCTTGATCTTAAGGTATCAAATTGATCTAGTTTGAACTCGAGCCATTGTAGGAAGTCGTAAGGCACACTTAGAGGCTTTTAATATTACTGATTTCATGTAGATCGTTCATCGTTTGGATCACTTTCCCTTTTTCAAAATTATACTAGAATTTGGACATGAAATCAAATTTTGACCCCTGTTTGGACAGATCTTTACTATTTTTGTTCCATTTTTTCTATAAAGATTCTAAACTTGGCCTCTAAATGAATTTTTTTTGTCAGCATGTTGGCTATATTATGTGTAAATTTGATGATTCTTATAGCTATTTTGATAGGACAAATCCTTATGATATTTGCTAAGTATCCTGTTGTTTTGACAATTTTTTGACATGTTGTTGCTTGTTGTTTGATTTTTATAAAATCATATGTAGCATTTTTAGGAAAACCTCATTCATGAAATTGTTTGTTATCATGTCATATATGTTAGGGAATTTTGTCTTTGCCAACATATCAATAGGCATTACCTAATTTTGCAGTTTTTACATGTTTGTTCTGAAATTTCCTAACATGAATTATGATTGTTTAGGAAAACTTCCTAGGTTAGTTTGTGCAAGAACCTAGGTCATTTCATCTTCATGAAAGTTGCTTGAAATACCTCGATATTCATTGTTAAATGATTTTCGACGAGTTTTCTTTCCAAACCAAATTTAAAAATGCTTTGGTATATGTGATGTTTCCCAAAAACAATTTCTAAGATATTCTTCTCCAAAGCTCGATTTGGCTTAAGAAATAGTTGTAGTTTGGACCATATTCAAAATGCATGTGACGCTTATGAGTGCGTTTATGTGAGCTGTGAAATTTTAGTGTGAACGCAGACGTTTTTCTTGGTTGATGGATGGGATAAATACCTATATCACTTTAGAATGTGTTGGTTATGTTGATGCAATTCTAAAAAATTGAATCTAAAAAAGTTTATTTCCATCAGTTCTAGAGCTTACCAACTTATTATGAAAATGAATTTTATTATTATTATTATTATTATTATTATTATTATTATTATTATTATTATTATTATTATTATTATTATTATTATTATTATTTTATAGAGGTTGAGTAAGGGGGACGGAGCTTAAGGCTTCTCTACCATAGGAAACGGGGGAGCGATTGGTACATGCTGATATTTGAAAGTGCTTTGAGATAAGAACAAGTAGATCATAAGTTAGTATTGGATTTACTGGCAAAACAAATCAAAGTATTAGATTTATTGGCAAAACAGATCAAAGTATTGGATTTATTGGCAGAACAGATCGGTAAATCCAATACTAACTTATGCGCCAGTCTAGTGGCCAGAATTGGCAGAGCATACCCCGTTGATCCTCCTTTAGATCTGTTCTCGATTTCACTGTGGTTAGGAACTAGTAGATCCACCATTGATATACCTCTAATGGCCTGATCTTTGCCAAAGATTCCAAAATTGGTCTAGGCAGGATGGTTCTATTATAGCATGGACCGGCTATCATCAGCAATCCTAGGCACTTCCGATCACCGTCTATCAATTGTCCAGGTGATCTTTAACCTGCTGGTGGTCTGGGCTTGAAGAACTAGCCACCGAACTTTCATCGACAGCTCCAAGCTCCATCGGTGGTCTTGGAAATAGGTCAAACTGGACCAATTCCATTTCGCTGTCAAACCAACAATTCGAGTAGTTTGCAAGTGGTCCTAGCTATCCAGATCCAATCCTTGGTGGTTCGTAGACATTCGATTAAAGTTTTGGCGAAAACTTTGACTCGATTGTGAAAAAAATTTGACAAAACTGCATCGAAGGTAATTTTCTCGATCTCGAACCCCATGAAGCGAGATTGGATTAACCGGTCAAGGCTGGGTTCAATTTTAGGATTATATGCTATGTTTAGAAGCTTGATTGATGGATTAAAATAGTTGATCTGCTATGATTGATTGTTCTTTGATGATAAACTTGGATGATTGAACTTGATTAGCTTCAAACCTATGATTTTCGTACAACTAGACTGATC
Source organism: Eucalyptus camaldulensis (assembly GCA_019915185.1). Lineage (NCBI taxonomy): Eukaryota > Viridiplantae > Streptophyta > Magnoliopsida > Myrtales > Myrtaceae > Eucalyptus > Eucalyptus camaldulensis. Next base: position 23,330,000 of record JAHSVA010000005.1, read on the forward strand.
TACTATTTTGACCAAAACAAGGTTTTAAATGACCTTATTTTAATTCGATTCTTCCTAGGTTTTGAAAATATACATCTGAGCTTCAAATCGATATGTTGCACCCCAATCGAACAATGTTGGCGCCTTGAAAAGCACCTTAGAAGTTGCTTGATTTTGTAGTATTTCAAGTCCAATTTATGTTTTGATTTAGTTCGGACTTCAGTTTTTGCTATTTTTGTGCAGGTTTCTGTGATGATTTCTAGATAATATTCCTTCATGGAAGTTGTTAGTCATTATGTGGAGAAAGTTCTGTGATTTTTTTCAGAATTTTTAGGCATGATTAACTAGGTCAAAACCATTCACATATGAGCTACGGTCAATTTGCCCTATTTTGGTCCAAGATGAATTTAGGGGGATTTAAGCATGAGATTAGCTTTGTTTGACCTTGAGGTCTTCATGAAAGATGAACTAAATGTCATAATGGTTCAACTGACGTAATATTTGCAAAGTTTTGATGTTGTTTAGTGCATTGATTGCATGCTTTAAGGTAAAAGGGCGTTGTAGCAAAATAAATCTTGCATATTACGAGCCTGTCTTGCTATTTTTGTCATGATTTGCATGATCTCAATTGAGTTTTGGACTCTAAACAAAAAATATTCATCATCACATGTATGTGTAATTTTTTGTTAGATTTTTCTACATCACTAGTTGATTGAAATTGTACCTTTCCACGTCGTTAGGTGATGTTGAGGTTAGGACGAAACCATATCATATCTGCACTTTGCCTTGTTCGTTTGGGTCTTTTAGAGACTCGATCTTGTATTGATGTCTTCTTATCTTTTAAAGTACACATAACAAGGTTTGTGCATATATATGAATTGTCATGATCAAGCATCATTTAGCATGTAAACACTATATCTCAATTAGGCTAGTCACATTCCAAAATCATCAAGTATGCCATTTAGGTCTTAAGTCAATTGGCATTGGCATTGACTTGCATGAACTTTTTGCATAACGAATTAGGGTTAAATGTTTATCTGAATCTTTTGTCATCAAATATTGTCATTTGTGAATTTCATGCCTTTTGTGCATTGCATAAGTGATTTCTAGGCTTATTGGTGTATGCTTGTATTCTGGTTTCTAATTACTGATATGTGCACTTTTAGAAACCACCTCAGTCTTAGAGCATCAAATTGACTTTGTTTAGATCCGAACTCTTCTAGGAAGTTGTAAAACACACTTTGGGCTTTTGAATGCAATTGATTTCAAGCAATTTTCTTGTCGTTAGGTCCCTTTTTTTTTTTTTTTCCTAAGATAGGACAGAATCTAGACCTAGGGTCAAAATTCGGACCCCTAGTTTTACCCCTGTTTGAATAGACCTTTGTCATTTTGGTACCATTTCTTCTATAGAGATTCTTGACTTGGTCCTACAATGAAACTTGTTTGTCATTATGTTGATTATGTTGTGTGAAAGTTTAATGGTTTTTAGACTACTTTTGATAGGATAAATCTTGGTTACAAAGATATGATGTCTTGTTGTTTTAACAATTTTCTGACGCATTGTCACTTGTTGTTTGATTTTTATAAAATGCTTAACTCATTTAGGAAAACTTTCTTCTCAAAAGTTATTCAGTATCATGCCATGGATGTTAGAAAATTTTACCATAACTAAATTGTTAATGGGTATTATCCAATTTTGTTGATTTGTCATGCTTTGTCTGAAATTTTCCGAGTTGAACTTGGTTTTGATTATTTAGCTAAATTACTTAGTTTAATTTGTGCATGAATTTAGGCCATGCCATCTTCATGAAAGTTGCTTCAAATTCTTTGATATTTGTTGTCAAAAGGCTTCCAATGGATCAATTTTCCAAATCATATCTCGAAATCACTTGAATATATGTGATGTTTCTAAAAACAATCTTTTCAGATAATCTTTTTCAAAACCTGATTTGATATTGTGAAAAGTCATGGTTTGAATTATATCCAAAATATCTATGATGTTTGTGAGTGCATTTATGCAAACCCTGAGTTAGCCTTGGCAATTAAATGCCTTCCATAGCTGTGACATCACTTTGTCTCAAATTTTTTTGTGGATGATTTAAAAAAAAAAAGTATTTGAAACATCACATGTACCCTCATGCATATAATCACATCATTAATTAGAAACGCATGTGTTCGTGATTGACGCATGCCCTTGGTGATAAGTGACCTATTGTTGGTTCACTCTCTTGTTTGATTGGTTGAGAAATAAGGTCCAAAAGACCTGCATGCATGTTTAATTCCTATAATGCATGTGGTTCATAGATGTATGCTATGGCCAATGCATGATATCAAGGGGAAATCCTAGAATCACATAGACCGCTTGGTTAGGAGGCTTCTAAGTGTTATTGGCCATGCGAGAACACAATTGATCAATAATGGTTGTAAGTCATGAAATGAATTGGGTTATATGTCTTAGAAGGACCTACGCATGAACTACAAAGGCTAACCTGGAGATCCAAATTTGATTTGTGAATTGAACTTCCTTTGATTGATTGATCTTGACATGATGTTGTGCTTTTGATTGTTTTGATGTGTACACTTATTTCTTTCTATTGTATGAACCTAGTTATAGTTCTTAGACTAGATTTAGATTAGCATCCTAAAAATGAAGAGGACACGAAGATGGTCGAGGTCGATGTCCATTCCAACCATCATTATGTACCATTCATCCCCGACATATGTCTTGGGTTCTTTTTATCTATATAAAAGTTTGATGAGTTGCAAGTTCTTTTCTTTCTTGTCCTTTAGTTCTATTTCTCTTTTTATCTTTCTTTGGATTGCATGATAGATTTACTACTTTCCTTGATTGTTTACTTATTGTCTCGCAATTTCAATTCCATTGATTACTTTCTTTTTTCATTTTTTTAGAAATAGAATAGCATGTAAATGACTAACCATGCATGATTGCCTAGTTTGGGATAAATGATCCTAAAAAATTAAACATAACATATTGTTAGGTACTGAAATGAAGCTAATAGAAATATTGGTGTAACCCAAGTCCTCAAACCTAAATATCTGGTTGTGTAGGAATCGAGAAAATGCTTCCAACTCTCGATAATGTTTTCTAACTGACCCCTGAAAACAAGGATAGTGGCAACTCTCGTCTTATTTTTAGGTTGTCTTAAAACAATTAGATCATATAAATGAATTCGTTATGAGGGGTATGGACCTTATGTGCGTGCTAGCATGAACACCTAGTGGGGAGTGTATAGATGTGAAGATAATTTTTCACAAGTAACAGTGAAAATATTTTGCTTCTAAAACTGAGTCTGAAGAACAACAAACTTTAAGCAAGTTCAGACTTTAGCAGTTAAATAGAACTAAGAACAAAATAAAGGAGCTCAGGAAAAAGAATAGGAACACATAATTTATAGTGGTTCGGCTTAGATCAAGCCCACGTCCACTCTTCATGCTAATAGCCTTTTGCTAGTTTCCACTAATTTTACAGTCTTGTGATCTCAACTTCACAATGAAGAGTCTCTACTACTCTTGCACGAAGTCACACTATAAGTTTCTCTCTCTTTTGAGTACAACTTTGAGCTCAGAATATCGAATGACAAGAAAATGGTAAACTTCAGACTTTGAAATTTTTCTTTCACGCACTTTGTTGAACAATTAGAGAGTCTACCTTAAATACTCCTTCATGCCTTTTCGACCGTTGGCACTTTCCAAATAAATTCTTCCAATCAACCCGTTGGATAGAATCAATTAAGGAGATCTCGAGCCGTTTGAAGATTATGATGAAAGCCCATCAATCCTATTCGCCAATATAATTAGGATCTTGATTTCCATAAGTAAATTCTTTCCATATTTACTTGCAATAAAAAAAGATTTGATATATCTAAATTGTCTCCAATAAAGATAATCAATCATTTAGGTGAAATTTCCATCCATAATGCCATATATAACCTGAATGAACCAATCTCTTGATGTAAAAAAAGATAATCTCGCATCTGGACAAGTTTTTTTTCTTCACTTGCATTTAGTTTAGAATTTGTTAGAGTGGGCAAACTTCTGATGTTGAACAGACTTTGACGCTAAAGTTTGGCAGTCTTTAGACTTTGACCCTAAAGTTTGGTCGTCTTAAGAATTTAACACAGAAGTCTGGAAATTTTTAAAATATACTTCGAATAGGTTTTGTTAACTTCAAAACATTGAAGGAGTTTTTTCCAACAATCTCCCCCTTTTTGATGGTGACAAAACTTTCATGCAGATTTAAAAATTTATGACCTGCAAAACAACACTTTAGTAGTATATGATATCTTACAAAAACAATATGTTTAGGATCTAGATAGCATCGATTCTACAACAACAGAAAACATGTTAATCTTGAAGAATTAGACATATATCAAGATTTAAGCATTCATCCATATTCATAATCATGACTACAAAAGTTCCACAAAAGTTAAGTTTTGCAGAATATAAGTATTTGAAATAGTCAAATTTGCAATAAACAAAACAATGCAATAAACAAAAGTTCAAATCAAAGTTTAAATCTTAAATCTGCACGTTCTCCCCCTTTTTGTCAGCAGTGAAAAGTGGAGAAAGTCAAAATCAAAAAGAGATAGGATGAAATCAAGTTTGTCTTGGAATTCGAATTAGCTAGAAATCCCCCATGGACTACACTGCTTCTTCAACCTTCTGGCACTGGAGATGAACATTCTCGAATTGAGTTTGAACAGTCTTTAGAATTTGAATAGGTTGATTCAAAGTCTGTACCTGAATGTCCAGAGACTGTATCTTTTGCTAATGTGAAAATCAGAAGAGGATCGCAAGGCATTGTGAAGTTTTTGGAATTCAATCTCCATAGCGTATTGCTGAGCTTTTACCTCCAAAAGGAGTTCTATTATCCTTGGATAGTCACCGGTTGGTGCAATTTGCTCACTAGCTTCAACGAATTGATTTCTTGGAGAGTCCAGAGATGAGGGAACATCAACTTGTCTAGTTCCAAGAGTCGGAGTAAATTCAGCTTTAAGCATAGATATCTTCCGAGTCTGCAAGAGATCGATTGATATCATCACTCGCAAAATGAGGAGAAGAAGTCCCTATTTTCTCAACAGCTCTCCTTGTTTTTGTGCCTACAGGTGGAGAAGGGATTCATTCTTCTAGAACTTTCTCATTTTCAGAACGAGAATGATGTGCTTTCTTTGTTTGTGCTCCTACAGGTCCACTCCTTGTTGTTTCTGAGTCTTCAGACAATGTGATCGCAGCTATCTCTGCATAAGAGTCATCCTCATGTCCTTCTCCTTCTTCCTCAGCTCTTCTTTCTTCTTCTCTTGTTCCTTCAACTCCTTCTTTTTCTTCTCTTTGCTCTGTTTCTGCTCTCTTTGCTTCTTCTATCTCCTTTGGTTGCTCAAAACCAACAAAACTTTGAAGATTCTTCAAGGCAAAGGTAGAAATTGTAAGATCATCTTCATCCTCTTGTCCTGCAGGATAAGAGATCTTCTCTTCTCGACAGGTTCTTGCATAAGTTCCTTGCCTTTCCTCCTTTTTCCAGCAGACTCTTCCTTGGTTTTGCTAGGAGATTCCTTCTTCAAACACTATATAGCCTTGTTTAGATCTTTACCTCATCTTCAAAACCATTTTCATTCCTATAACCATAGGAGCAACAGTTCGAGAACAAAGAGAGGTTGGAAACTGGACATGAAAGTGTTTGAACAATTTTGTGACTAGCGCAAAGTAAGGCATCTATACCTTATCCTTCATAACAATCCTATGCATGTGCATTAGGATAGTATGAGGGAGTGAAAGCTTCATACCATTAGAGATAACAAACATAAGTCTTGCTTCAAATCTAGAAACATCTGTTTTTGAAGCAGCCTTTGGTCTGATGTAGTTAGTGACTATTTTATGTAGCAAAACATTTGAGAATGTCAACCTAGAATAAGTGATGCCTCTTTCGGGTAGTCTATCCTTAACAAGAAATCTTATTGCGTGACCAACCGAGACACTTATTGGTTGGAAACCACTCCTTTCCACCCCAATAATGTCAGCCAATGTGTCAACATCTACTAAATAATCTTTATCACTCACAGTGAATTTGAAAAAATTTTGGTCAAGAAAAGATAGGTTTGAATAGAAAAAGGTAATAAACCCTAGATACGCAACAGTTGTCTCAGAGCAAAAGTTTTCAAGTTAAAGGAAAGCCAATTTTTCCCTCAAATTCACCTTGATCAAGTCTAAAAAGTCAAAGTCGACCGATCGAGGGTTCATCACCCCTCTTTTCAACATTTAGGTGTAAACCCTTTTGTGATGCTTAGAACGAAAAAGTTTCATTCCATCACCAGGCATTTCAGTAGCAATGTCCATCCTCAGCTGAAATTTTGAAAACATTCTCTCATCATCATCTTTGCTTTCAAGCTGATTGAAAGAGCTAAATCTAGGATTGACAGGAAAGTTAAGGAAAGCCTCATCTACTGCTCCGTTCTTTGCTATTCTTAAACGTTCCATCGTTCTTAGAAACAACATTTTATTCTTATGACCGTGTTCTCCTAGAAAATTAGTAATAATGGACATTGGTGAACCACCCCTTTTCAGATGACTATAAAGCTTGTACAGAACCTGGGGAGTCGAGGTATGGAGAGGAACAACATCTTGCTCCTCTTCCAACGGTTCACAAGGAGGATTCTGTGAAGTGTCATTCGGGTTGTGCTGTGGAGATGTTTGAAGAGAGTCTTCTTCTATAAGATCGAAATGTGTCTGCCCTACTGGCACATTTTGAGGCCCTTTGCTAGCAATTCGGGAGGATTTCCTTTGGTAAGACATATTTGAGGGCTTGGAGGATCTCACAGATAGGTTTAGGTGAAAAAGATGGAAACTTGCAGAACAAACTTGAGAATAGAGATGAGAGAGTAAAGACAAGAGAGTAGAGAGTCTGTATTTTAGGGTTTTGAAAAGAAGTGCTCAAAAGAAATACAAGATGATATATAAAGAAGATGAAAGGTCACAAAGAAAAGAGATAATCGAACAGTCATAAGGAAAAAGAAAACTACCTTTTTTAAAAATAAATTTAAAATAAAAACTACCAAAAATTCAAGAATTCAAAAAAGATAATTTCTAAAAATAAAATAGGCAAGCAACGGTTTGGTTAAACATACCTTTTCATTCAAAAAATAAAATACTTGGATTCAAAACATTCTCTTATTGAAGTAATGTATGGAAATTCTAAGTCTGATCACTTTAGACTTTACTCCAAAATAGAAATAATATTCAGCTTGGTACGAATAGACTCAAATATATTTTTCTCCAGGGGCTTCGGGAAGATGTCTACTAGCTGATTCTTCAAATCAATGAACTGAATCATAATTTCCCCATTTTGTACATAATCTTTTATAAAATGATGTCGAATTTCTATGTGCTTTGCCCTTAAATGAAGAATTGGATTCTTAGTGAGATTAATAGCACTGGTGTTGTCATATTTGATCTCAGTACACAATTCTTCAATTCCAAAGTCTCTTAGCTGTTGTCTTATCCACAGAATTTGAGAACAAAAACTCCCAAGAGCCACATATTCTGCTTCTGCTGTTGATAGAGTTACAGTACTCTAAGATACCAACATATTTCCCAGTAGTTGACAAGTTCTAAAAGTGCTCTTTCTATTCACTTTATAACCTGCTAAATCAATGTCTGAATATCCAAGAAGAGTAAAGTCTCATTCTTTTGGATACCACAGGCCCAACTTTGGAGAAGTTGCCACATATTTAATGATGCTTTTTGCAGCACTTAAATGAGATTCTCTGGGATCAGACTGAAATTTAGCACAGATGCAAATACTAAACAAAATGTCAAGTCTAGATGCGGTAAAATAGAGAAGTGAACCAATTATGCTTCCGTATAGCTTTTGATCTACTTTCTTCCATTCTTCATCCTTGTCCAGTTTCGAAGAGCTCGACATTGGTGTCTCCATCTTCTTGCATTTCTCTAGCCCAAATTTCTTGATGAGATCTTTTGCATACTTGTCTTGATGAATAAATATACCTTTCTTTGATTGTTTGACTTGCAATCCCAGAAAGAAAGTTAACTCACCCAACGTGTCATTTTGAATTCATCTTGCATAGTTCTAGAGAATTTCTTGTAGAGACTTTCGTTAGGAGAACCAAAAAAGATGTCATCTACATAAATTTGTACGAGCATAAAATCTTTTCCTTCTCTCTTTATAAACAAGGTAGCATCAACTTTTCCCTTTTCAAACCATTCTAAATTAAAAACTTACTCAACCTTTCATACCAAACTTGAGGTGCTTGCTTCAGTCCATATAAGGCATTTTTCAATTTGTAGACTGAGTCTGGTTTCCTTGGATCTTCAAATTTAAGTGGTTGTTTCACAGAGACTTCTTCTTGTATTAATCCATTTAGGAATGCACTTTTGACATCCATCTAGAATATCTTGAAATTTTTATAACAAGCAAAAATAAGTAATAATCTAATTGCTTCTAACCCTTGCTACTGGTGCATAGGTCTCGTCATACTCTATCCATTCTTCCTGTGTATATCCTTTTTCCATGAGTCTTGCTTCGTTTTCGATCACTTTTCTTTTCTCATCCATCTTGTTCCTAAAAACCCATTTCGTTCCAATCATAGATTTTCCATTGGGTTTTGGAATTAGCTCCCACATAGCATTGATACTAAATTGTCTGAGTTCTTCCTGCATAGCTTTTATCCAGCTTTCATCAGATAGGGCTTCGTCTACACCTTTTGGTTCTATTTCAAAAACAAATGCTAAAGCACTAGACTCTTCTTTTCTTTTGGATCTGGTGCGAATTCATTCATTAATTCTACCAATTATAAGTTCTTTGGGATGACTTGACTTGTGTTTCCAGTTGATCCCCTACTTTAGTTGAATCTTCTTGATCTGTTTGTTGCTATTCTCCAGAAGTTTGAACCTCTTTGGGGGAAGTAAACTTTATAAAGTCTGGAATAGGTTCAAACTCTTTAAGTTGAGTCTGTTCTGGTAGATTCTACACATAGTCTTGAAACTTGACGTGTATAGATTCTTTTATAGATTGAGTCTTCTTGTTAAAGACCCTGTAGGCCTTGCTTGTAGTCGAATAGCCCAAGAAGATTCATTCGTCTGATTTCTCCTCAAATTTTCCAGATCGATCATTTGCATTCTTCAAAATGAAACATTTACAACCAAATACATGAAAGTAGGAAACATTTGGTTTCTTTCCTTTATACACTTCATAAGAAGTTTTCTCTATGATAGGTCTCAAGAACACTCTGTTGATGATGTCGCAAGATGTGGAAACTGCTTCTGCCCAAAATCAAGAGGATATATTGCTCTCAATTAAGAGGGTTCTGGCCATCTCTTGTAAGGATATGTTTTTCTTTTCCACAATCCCATTTTGTTCTGGAGTGTATGGAGAAGAGAAAACATGTTGAAAACTAGATTCATCATAAAACTTCGCAAAGTCTTGATTCTCAAACTCACCTCTATGGTCAATTCGTATGCTTGAAATAGCATAACCTTTTTTTTTTTTTTATTCTTAACATTTTTCACAAATTTTGAGAAGTAAGAGAAGGCTTCAGACTGATTTACCAAAAAGTAAACCCAAGTGAAGCGAGAGTAATCATCCACGATTACTAGGCAATATTTCTTTCCACCAATACGCTGAGTTTTGGTTGGTCCAAAAAGGTCCATATGCAGAAGCTGCAAAACTCGATTGGTAGAAACTTGATTTACAGGTTTAAAGGTACTTCTAACTTGTTTTCCCAAAATACACGGAGTACATAGTTCAGACTTTTGAAAAGCTAGGTTGGGAAGACCACGAACAAGCTTCTTAAAAGAAATCTTGGCAATTTGCTTTATGTTAACATGACCAAGCTTTCGATGCCAGAGACTTGCTTCGTCTTGAATAGAAATAAGGCACTGAGAACTTTCTAGGTTTACATCTAGAAGATAAATATTCCCATGCCTTCACCCAATGAAAGATTGGGAGAAGTCTTGACTTGTTCCAAAACAAATACCTTCTTGGAAGTTTATTTAAATCCAGTACCACAAAGCCGGCTTATGTTGAGTAGATTGTAGTTCAAACCTTCCACCAAGGAAACATTGTTGATTGTCAGGCTTCCAATCTTCACAGTTCCACAACCTACAATTGTTCCTTTGATGTTTCCTCCAAAAGAAATTTTTTTTCTCCATTTAATTTAACAAGCTTTATAAAGCAGCTTGAGTGTTTTGTCATTTGCCTTGAACAGTCACTATCCAAATACCATTTGATCTTCTTTTTGATAGTGACCTTAACTTCTTGATTTGAATATGAATCAAAGTCTATTTATGATTCTGAGTTTGAATCAGAATGGCCATCAGATATATATTGGCATATTCCTCTTCACTTTCCTTGCACTCAGTGTTACTCTAGGTTTCAGCTTTGAGAACATTTTTGTATTTCTCAGTTCTTCCTTTCTTTTTCTTCAACAAAGGATAGTTAGGTTTGATATGCCCCTTTTTTCTTGCATTCAAAGCATATTATATCTTTGTTGATTTCATTGTCCTCAGTCGGTCTCTTCTGGAAATTTTGCGTGCTTTGCTTCTTCCAGTTGAATCTTCTTCCCTTTCTATTCAACTTTCTGAACTTCTTAATCATAAGCACTAGCTCCTTATTGTCCATGTCATCATCTGAATCTGCATCATCGGAATCATCATTAGATTTTAAAGCAATTGACTTCTTACCTTTAGGATCTTCCTCACCATTAATCTGCTCCACTTCGTATGACTGAAGTGTACCTATTAATTCATCTACTAATAGAGACATAATCCTTTGAGTCTCTTTAATTGAGGTTTTCACATGATTCCAATCTTTCGAAAGCCCACGCAGTAATTTGTTGACTTTCATTGGTCTTGAGATTGGCTGACCTTGATATGCCAAGCCATTTACAATCTCTCTTAAGCAGCTGAACATATCAGTTATAGATTCTCCAGGCTTCATTTTGAAGGTTCCATACTATCCGAGTAGAATATTGATTTTCATTTCATTTACTCGATCAGTTCCTTCGTAGGTAACATGCAATCTATCCAAAACTTCTTTTGCTATTTCACAAGATGAAATTCAGTTAAACTCAGTAAGAGATAAGGCACATTATAAAGAGTAGATAGCTTTAGCATCAAGAGCTTGTCTCTTGGTTATTTCTACTTGTGTTGTTTCACCAGTATCTACAACTTCCTTTCCTCTTTCTGAGGTTGATGTAGCTTTGGGATTGATCCATTTTTCTATTACATTCCACTCTAGGGAATCTTTGGATTTGAGAAAAGCCTTCATCTTATTATTCCACGCATTGTTCTCTTTTCCATCCAAGTAAGGAGGTCTAATGTTGCTTTGACCTTCAATCAATCCTAAAGCCAAAATACTAGCCATAGATCTTTAACTTAGAAGTAAAAACACTTCAATGAAATAAGCGCACAGGCTCTGATACCAATTATGAGTGTTAGTATGGACACCTAGAGAGGGGTGAATAGGTGTGAAGACATTTTTTCGCAGGTAACAGTGAAAATATTTTGCTTCTAAAACTGAGTCTGAAGAACAACAGACTTTGAGTGAGTTCAAACTTTAGCAGTTAAATAGAATTACTAACAAAATAAAGGAGTTTAGGAAAGAGAATAGGAACACATAATTCATAGTGATTCGGTTTAGATCAAGTCTACGTCCACTCTCCACGCTAATATCCTTCTACTAGTTTCCACTAAGAGTCAAGAGATTTTATAGCCTTGTGATCTCAACTTCACAATGAAGAGTCTCTACTACTCTTTCATGAAGTCACACTATAAGTTTCTCTCTCTTTTGAGTACAACTTTGAGCTCAGAATATCGAATGACAAGAAAATGGTAAGCTTCAGACTTTGAATTTTTTTTTTCACGCACTTCGTCGAACAACTAGAGAGTCCGCCTTAAATACTCCTTCATGCCTTCTCGACCGTTGGAACTTTCTAGAAATTCTTCCAACCAACCTATCAAACAAAATCAATTAAGGAGATCTCGAGCCATTTGAAAATTGTGATGAAAGCCCGTCAATTTTGTTTGCCCATGCAATTAGAATCTTGATTTCCGTAAGTAGATTTTTTCCATATTTACTTGCAATCCAAAAGGATTTGATATAATTGTCTCCAATAAAGATAATCAATCACTTAGGTTAAATTTCCATCCATAAGGCTATATATAACCTGTACGAACCGATCTCTTGAAGTAAGAAAGATAATCTCGTATGGATAAGTCTTCTTTCTTCACTTTTGTTCAGTCTAGAATTTGTCAAAGTGGGCAGACTTCAGATGTTAAACAAACTTTGACACCAAAGTCTCATTGTCTTCAGACTTTGACATTAAAGTCTGGTCGTCTTTAGACTTTGACACTAAAGTCTGGTCGTCTTCAAACTTTAACATAGAAGTCTAGAAATCTTCATAATAGACTTTGGATAAGTTTTGTCAACTTCAAAACATTAAAGGAGTTTTCTCCAACGCCTTAAGGAAAAGGTTCATAATTGTAATTTAGCATACTCGAGATAGTGAAGCCAATAAAGATGAAGTGATGTCATCTTTGGTGGATGTAGATCTCGAGAGGGCTATCATGATTGTTAAAAATACCCTTTAACTCATCTTTACGTCCGGATTCTGTTTCAACCTTAAAAGTGTCGATTGGGATGTATCGTGGCATCAAGGTAGGATTGCAACACTCCGCTGTCACATGAGATATAAGTTTGGGAGAGCTCAAGATCACGATTAAGCGAACTCACAAGAGGTTCGTTCGGGGGGTGAGGTGATGACATCCCTACGATTGAGAACTGTGAGGGAACTTTTGTGGTCAAGTATCCTTAAACTCGACATTTTCCCTTCATTTCCTTGTGAAAGGGATTGGCAGCAAGATTGGGTTACAACAAAACCTTAAGAACTTTTGGGGTGATTTCCCCATTTATTTTTTAGTCCAGTACCTATTTTTTTTTTTTTAATTATTTGAGGCAAGTTCCATTTTCCTACTTTTTGTAATGCATATGTATTCTGATGTGTTATACTCTTTCATTCAAGCCGCATCAACTTGAACACTTAAGACTCTGCCTATATTTGCTTCCCATCTTTTAAAGACTCCTTTCGAAATGAATGATGCAAGTACTGCACAAGAAATAAGCAAATCCAATTTACTTACTTCAAGTTCAAAGCTATATCTTTGGAACGAAGATGCCAACATATCCGAAGCCCATGATAAAGAAGGCAACGGCTTGCACATAAAGAAATAGAAAGTAGTGATTCTTCCCAAAGGCAACATCGTAACAGCCACAAAAGCAAAGGTACACTCCAACACCAATCTCTAAGAAGTGAAATCTGAAAGCAAAATTCAAGCTAACTAATTAACATTGGTCACCATTAAAATAAGCGATTTATCAAATCATATGAGCATCTTAAGGAGATTGTACCTTTCAGTGAATCTGAGCCGAGTTCTTTCGGCAAAACTGGTGATGGCTTTGTTCTTGAGAGCATCTCCTAGTTTTTCTGTAACAATCCATTCGTTTACTCTATTGCCTTCTAGTAGGCCAATGATGGTAGCCTTGGTACGATGCAACGACATTACATTCTCAAATAGAATCCAGAAAACCATTAGATGAAGTGATCTGCAAGTCATGAGATATATCAACAACAATATGTAGTAACCGTTGTCGATAGAAAGCAAAATGAATTTTCCATTCTGCTTTTAACTGACTGTGGTAGGAAATTAACCTGGGTGTACTAAGTGCATTTAGAGCAGTAATGATTGAAGGAATATAGATAGATGCCCATTTTGGGACGGCGACTTCGGGCGTTAAAACAGTTGCTGGTAGAACGATGCAGTAGAAGAGGAAAGTGACGATATGAGCCACAATCTTTCTCACCATAAAGAAGCTGTAAATCACATACAACTTCTTCCACGTTGACACTTTCTGCAATGAAAAATGCTTGTGGAATCGTATCAATCTCAGTTCATCGAATTACGGTCGTTTGCAATTTCTGATGATGAACAAAGAAACTCACTTTGTTTTTAATGATATCGAAAACCATTTTCCTGAAGAGGTTTGCCGGACCACATGACCATCGATGTTGCTGATAGCGGTAAGCCTTAAGGGTACTTGGCAGCTCACTTTTCACCTTCATGAGAACAATAAGGAAACATCCACTTTTTACTTATTTGTGGTGCTTTATAATGAAAAAATTAAGATTTACCTGAACAAACAGTACCTTAAGACTACCCACATAAACAAACTTCCATCCTTTAAGACTTGCCCGAACGGCTAAATCCATGTCTTCCACGGTGGTTCGCTCCTTCCACCCTCCGGCCTCATTAATTGCAGAAATTCTCCACACACCAGCTGTTCCTGTACGCAATCCCAGCAAATATTCGCCAGTGGGGCTAGAGTAATGATGCTAAAGACACTTTAGTGAAGAAGTAATGTTCAAGAAGAAGCTCAAAGTTTCCTTTGAAGCTTTGGCCATGCTAGCTTATATTCTTTACATACTTATTTTGACTTAAATTATTTGATTTACATATATTTGATTGCTTTAACATTAGAATAAGTTAATTTTCTGTAAACAGTATAATATACTAGCGAACCAACCAGTGTGCATTATAGTGACCTTATTAAAGTTTGAAATTTCTGGACAAATGATTTTCTAATATGGTCTTAATACAAAGCAAGATTTCAAATATGCATTTTCCATACAATATTGTTCTTTCTATGTAAAATTGAAGGTAAGAATATGTGTATGTGTAATGTGGAAAAAGTTCATCGGATTTTACTTAAGGAATGATGACAATATAAGAGGCAAAATTGTCTAAAAAATCTTAAACCTATTGTAAAATGTTCAATTCAATCTCAAATTTTTCGATTTAATCAATTTAGTCTTAAATATTTTAAAGGTTTGAGTCTTTCCAACTAATTTTGACCAAAAATAGTTTTTTTTTTGTCGGTCCTACGCTAATTCTATTCTAACACTTACTCACAGACTTTTGCCCTACCTCCTTGTAGGGCGTGGGAGTCGAAACTTACTCTTGAAATGAAATCGTCCCCACTCCAATCCCCCTTGAGTTTTGTTTTCTTTTCGCTCCTTTTTTTTTATTTTCTTTTTTTCCTATCTCCCTCCACCAATCACCGGCCATAGGCGAGAGCTGCAACGCACTTCATGAGTTGATCCACTCAAAGACATCCACCAATTTTCTAGGTTGACGACTAGAAGTCTATTTGGCTGAACATAGGAAAGAGTTTCATTTTCTGGTGATAAAAGCCCTTTTAACTTGTGATGACATAGCTATCAAAGCAAAATTTCCACTAATAACCATATAACTACTTGGGAAACATATACTAGGTTACTTGAACTTTGAATGATTACCCAATAACTAATTTTCAAAATTTTCACAATTAATGCACTTTTTCTAGAATTCGACTAATCTTTGGGAGAACTATTGACATGCTGGACAAATCGCCAACTTTTTAATACATCGTCATTGCCACAGGGACATTACGTCGGTATTTTAACAGGAAGATGATTGCATTCCATCAAAGTAGATCCATCAATCACAGCTCATCTTTGCCGTACACTTAAGAGCACTACATGCTAGCTTTAAGGTAATCAACCAATGCAACGGCCCACGCATGGGCGATGTTAGGTCACATATATTTTAGACCCAAGAAAAACTATAGAAACATATGATTTTAAAATTAGAGAATGCTCAGTAGAATCGACATGTGAGGAGAGTTTTCCGAATTTCTAAATATATAACAAGAAAAAGAAATTCAGGAGAAAAGACACCGTACTAGTACGGATTAGTTAAGTGCGCAAAGGATTTCTACTCTTTATGTTCAGCTTAATGTTGTGTAGTCCGACTGCATTAATCTAAGTTGAGGTATGCAAAAGGAAAATTAAGTCACTGTGCAATGGCTAATATAATTAATAATATCCCAAAACACAAATACGTAATATCTCTAACAAAATTGAGATGCGTTAGATGTGGAGTTAGATGTGGAATTCTGTTCATGCTTCGGTATTTCAGACACGTAGGTTTACTTTTTGAGAGATTGCCCATTGCTTTTATATGAAAATCATGGCCCACGGTGCATTATTGTTTCGTGTCAAAATGATTTTACACTCATTACATGAGATCAGCTTCACATGTTCTAATAAAATGATGATTTGATATCTCATAAATAATTTCATGGGGTCAGATGTCGTGCATTCATGGCATTGTGTAGTGTAATTTTTGTACATAATAATGTATAAGAAGGAAAAGAAAATAGGATTTTACCATTAAATCCAAAGAAGGCATATGTGGAGGACCCAACCTCTTGCTCCACTGTGAAATGGTAATCCAATGACATCTCTTGCATTCTTGTCATCAAGCATTCATCCGAATTCACTGCCCCAGAGAGAGAGAGAGAGAGAGAGAGAGAGAGAGAGAGAGAGAGAGAGAGAGAGAGAGAAAGCCAAGAATAGAAAATCGTATCAGCATTTCATATTAATTAAGATAAACTCCATCAAAGAAACGAAAAAAAATTCCTTGTGAGCATGACGGAGCAAAACACGAATGAGCTACAATAACCTAGGTATGATTTCACAAAACGCAAAAACTACATTGATAGTTAAGAGAAAAGACAAAATGTGCATTTGGTTCCTATCCAAGACAAGATAAGGCCAAATATAAGAAAAAAAAGACCAGAAGAAAAAAAAAATCCCAAGTAGGAAGTGAGATAAAAGAGGATAGGATTCTTATGTCCATGGTATAAAAGTTACTTTTATTGAACTCCTAACAAGTTCAAAAAAAAAAAAAAAAGATTCAATATAACAAAACAAATGTAAAAACAAAGTTTGTGCTTATTTAATCCTATTATTATTTATGTATTTGAATATCTTCTTTTTTTAATAATACTATATATATTTAGTATTTACATTTGTTTCTTGTCTTAAGTATATTAGTATAGTTCATTATTTATATAATTTTAAATAAGGAATGATGGAAGGTAATAAAAAAGAAATAATAAAGAAAATAAATAAAAGAGAGAGGGAAAATAATAAGAAAAATAAGTAAATAAAAAATAAAGTAGTAGAACCTATATTTTAAATGAATAAATTCAAATTTGGAAAATATCTTTCTAATTCTCAAAGAATGATGGCCAAGGAGATTATTAAAAAAAAAAAAAAAAACCCCTACACTCTCCTTCTCTACTCTTCTTTAGCTCTCCATTGAAGTTTCACAATTCCTCCTTAGCTCTTTTGTTAATGTCCAAACTCCACAAAAATGACGAGAGAATTAAAGCTCTCTCTTTCTCTCGTTTATGTTGAAATTTCACAAAAGCTGCGAAATAGTCGAAACACTCTACTTTTTGGAATTGTAGAAGGTAAATGATCATGCTTTCTCTCTCTTACTAGAATTAGCATTTGTTGGCAGATCTATCTCATTAATATTTCCGCAACTTATTTACATTTCTTGTCATAGTCGAACCTATGACTCATAAATGTTGCAATAAATTCCTTTACCATTTAAGATTTAGATCCTACAATTATGGAGGATTGATTGCTAAAGATTGTTTTTGTCTGTGCATTTGTGATTTCTTTATGAGTGAATTGTGAGAGATTTTTGCCACCTCTATTTATGCATTTTTTGGTTCATTTACACAAATATTTCCTATTAGATAATGAACAAGATAAGATATGAAAATATAAGATTTTATAATTATGATTCATCAAATAGTGAAGATATAGCGAATTTTCTGGAATTCATATTCTATTCTATCCAACTCTATTTTGGCTAAAAATCTATACGAGCAAACACAACCAAAAGGACTTGTGACTTGATCTATAGCTGCGGCCCATCTCTAAATGGTTATCACTATCTTGATTGTTTAAACAAGAGTATTCTCTTAGAGGGTATAGATGAAATCTGAGTAAAGCATAGGGTGGGAAATTACTTGCTACGCAGGACAATGTACCAAGTGGAGACGGCTCTTCAACTCTTTTGGGATGAAGTGTTACATAATAAGAGCCACCTCTTAAATTTGGAGTGAGGTCCTAGACTTTAGGCGGATATAGCGGGGATGTAATTGCTTAAGGCGGGGGACTCTATGATACTCAAATTTCATGTAAGATGGAACAAGACTCCTGGCTTGATTTTTATGAAAATCGATGTGTTTAATTGTTGAATAAATACGAATATCAATTTGTTTGGTCGTTTAAAAGTTTTATAGTTCGTAGATTAAGCTAATAGTTGTTGGGAGAAATAAAAATGTCCTTTCACCAAGAGTCCCTAAATTCAAAGAAATACCCGGATAGTCCTTTATATATTTGGCTTTCTTAGCATTTATACCTTGTATCGACAAAGCATAAATTTACCCTTTACAAAAAGATGAATAACACTCATTCTTTAAATTGTCAAGAAGCGATGAATTTCCATTTATCATGCCAATATAGAAAAGACATCTATTGTTAAATATTGTCAGCATGTGGTACCATAAGGATGGATCGACCAAGTTTAGTGTTAGAAATCATTTTAAACTAATAAAGTTTTAAATTCTAATGGGGAGACACTTCGACGAACACAAGCTAACACAAAGATATGCACAAAGAGTCCTTCCCTTCTCGTAAATGAATTGTTCTACTTTTCATCCTTCAAATCTCTTTACTTTTAATTTTTTTAATCATTTTTTTACTTACACAATTTGTGTAATCAAGTACTGCAAACACTAAATTCAATCAAATTAACTTTACCAAAAAAAAAAAGTATTCTTTACCAAAAAAAAATTCAATCAAATTAAGCCTACAAGGTCAATGGACACCGTCGGAGGAGTGTGACTTGGACAAAATTTCTTAAGGTCAAAGTCCAATTGCATCTTGTTTAAGAGAGATTACGAGTGGAACAAGAGGAATTTTTATTTTCTATTTTTTTCACTGTAGTGTTAACGTTAGCAAAATGTTGAACACGTCACCTTCAAACGTTGCCGAAGGCTTTATCGGCATAACTTGGCCAGATATAGTGCCCAGAGAACTTGTTTAGATACTATTCACAATTCAGTATTCGATAAGAAATTAATAATACTCAGTTTTCTATTAAGTTATTGTCTAATTTTTTATTAAAAATTTGTTTTCTAAATACTTAATATTCAATTCTTTGAAGCCAATGATCAAATTTCAAGATTTATCTTTTAGTTATACCAAAGAAGCCTAGTCTACTATAATGTATTAATCACAGTATCTTGCGTTTTTTTAGTGGGACTTACTTAGTATGGATCCCAAATTTATTTGGAGTAACATCGTTGTGCTAAAACATATTTTATAATATGACATAACCCCAATGAATCTATAAACAAGGAACTGTAAGTTATGAGACCTTATTAAACATACATTTGAAGTTCGTAATGTTAGGTGATTTGCTAATTTGTCTCATTCATCAAAGAAAGACTCCGTTATCGAATGGTTGAATAATCGAGAGCAACTTACTTATGATTTAGTTGACATCTAACCATTGGATTATTCTTCCAATGTTTTTATCCCATCTTTCGTAGCGGAAAAACCAAATGACCTAAAGTAGTGCAAATTTCTATAAGAGAGTTAGTGATGAGGAATTACTAGCTGGTGATCAAGGCCGGAAACCTAAAATTTGCATGAAAAACTTTGATAAGTAGAGAGATTACCGAATGTCCAACGAGCCTGAACGAGAGCCAGTTCAGGGTTGTGAACAAGAAATGGAATAGTTCGTCTTAAAAAATCAGGCTTCGGTTGAAAATCAGCGTCAATGATGGCTACAAAATCGCATTGCTTCGCGTAGCTCCTCTTCATGCCTTCCCTGAGAGCCCCTGCTTTATACCCATTTCTGCTGTCCCTTATCTCATACTTAATGTTGACTCCTTTGCTTTGCCATCTTTGGCACTCTAGCTTCACCATATCCTATCATTTTCATGAAAAAATAATATATTGCAACTAATAAAAAATAATGCCCTAAATTAGTAAACTCATAGAAAAATGTAGGGTTTTTGTTGGGTTTGTTAAATGAAACGATCTATATATGGCTTGGTGGTTTTTTTGGTACCTTAATGGTTGGATTAGTTGAATCGTCAAGAACTTGGATTATCATACGATCCGAAGGCCATGACAATCCACAGGCAGCTCCTATGGAGAACTGATAAACCTGATCTACCCGAAATTATGTCATCAAATAAATTGAACAAGGCTGATTCTGATAAATGTCAATGATGCACTGTCAATTGGAACAAGAAAGAAGAAAACCTCTCTTTCATTGTACATCGGGATTTGGACAAGAACCGTGGGATAAGCAGAGTTACCCGCTTCGATGTCATCTTTCATTGGTTCCCATCTATAACGCTTCTCAGGTTCTTGACCGAGCACCTTCACCAAAAGAATGACGATGCTCATGTAAACCTTTTCAATGAACAACATCAAAGACATGCTTGAACATAGAAGAATGGCCATATTCAGGAGTGGTATAAGCAATGGAGCTTTAAACAATGTCCATAACAATTGTATTTGCACAGCAATATCATCTCTGGCTCCCAGAAAAGCATCTGGAAGAAAATTTGTTGTGGATAGAGGATTCATATTTTACAGGAATGGAATAACTTGTGTTTGAAAGGAAAAATGGAGGAGGATCTAAAATTTGAAGCTTAATACATGAAAAGATAGTACAACAACCAAGAGAGGAGTGATAGAAACGGAGATGTCGATGAAAACAAACACTGAGAGAGAGAGAGAGAGAGAGAGAGAGAGAGAGAGGTTTAATTTCTCACAGACCTAGATATTCTCAAACCTCATGTTCTAAACTGTCCCTTTAAATAGATGTAAGGCCTCTATTCAACAATACAAATCCGAGAGAGAGAGAGAGAGAGAGAGAGAGAGAGAGAGAGAGAGAGAGAGAGAGAGAGAGAGATTTAATTTCTCACAGACCTAGATCTTCTCAAGCCTCATGTTCTAAACTGACCCTTTAAATAGATGTAAGGCCTCTATTTAACAATACAAATCCGAGACACTAGCATTCTTTCCATGGTTAAAGCCAAGGATCTCAAACAGAATCGGAACGAATCCTACCATTTATATTGGTTAATGGGTGTGCAAATTTACTTTTGAGTTGCCGCTGGGAGCTCAAGAACTCTCTTCTTGCAAAGGGCATGATGTGACATTAATATCGGTTCAAGAGTTGCTGCACGTGAATTCTTGGAAATAAAATCTGCTGAGCTGGGAGCACGATGGAAGGGTTCATTTCGACAAGCGATATGAGAGCCGCAGGAATTATTTTGACTTTCAAGACGTTGAAGGATAAAAACGTCGAAAGTCAAAATTGAAAAAAACACCTTTGAGGAAAAAAAGAAGGTAATATTGTTCCAACTCTACATAGGTCATCCATTATTGTGTTTTATGCAGATTATACATGTAAAGCATTCTTTCATCAGGGGGACTAAGTCACTGCTGAATGCGTCATTGAAGAAAATTGTTACTCGTTTCAATTCAAAATCGATCTGTTTCAAAATTGACTTGTGCCTTTTTTCTTTTCTTTTGCAGAATATACAAAAGCGAATGGAACTGATGTGGAGAAACCCTAGATGGATAAAACGATTGCAAAGGAAGGACAAACTTGCTGGGAGTGATGCATCTCCGAAGAGAAAAAGGGAGTATTCGTTCCAACAAAATCATTTCAGTAGACGCTGGTTTGTTCATTTATTTCTACAAATAGTGTAAATGAACCACTGTGAACCTGACAAGTACAGCCTAAGCTAACTCAGAGCGCACCTTCCTTGCGAAGCGATGGTGAATGAGCCAATCAATGGGCATAAATAAATTGAGAATGAAGGTTAGACTAAGAGTCCGTTTGTTTTGCGGAAAATATTATGTTTCTGAAAAACATTTTTCTAGAAGTCATTTTCCAGGAAAATGACTCTATTTTCCAGTATTCAGTCGAAACCTAAATTTTGAGTGGAAAATATTTTTCACTATTTGTTAGCTAATTTAATCGTTTGGGAAAAATTGTCAAAAATTGAATTTTAATATTTTTAATTCACCAAAAAATTAGTTCTACATTTTTATTTTTTTAAAATGAAATTTTAATTATTTGTATTTTAAAAAAATCGAAATTTTTATTCTTTATTCTTTATTCTTTCTTTTTCTTTTTTCCTTTTTCTTTTCCTTCCTCCTCTTTCTTCCTCCTCCTTCCTCCACCGCCGCATGCTTGACGATGGCCGACTGCCTAGCGATCAACCAAGACCCGGTTGCTAGATTTGGTGAGCTCAAGGCTCGATCAATCTCGCCCAAGCTTGCCAAAGTTTCGTCGAGCTTTGGTGAGCCACGAGCTCACCAGATCTGGCAGTGGAGCACTGCTGGATGAGGGGGATGCTTCGCTGCTGCTAATCATCGACATTGAAGGAGGAGGAGGATGAGATCAGAAACCCAAGGCTTCATGAGGGCGGAGATCCAGCACCGCCGACCCTGCCGTTGTTAATTGTCAGCGTCAAAGGAGGAGGAGGAGGAGGAGGAGGTCAAAAACCTAGGGCTTCGTGAGGGCAAAGATTCAGCATCGCCGAATGAAGGGATGCTCTGCCACTATTGATTGTTGATGTTGAAGGAGGAGGATGAGATAAAAAAAAAAAAAAAAAACCCTAGGTTTTGTGAGAAAGAGGGAAGAAATGGCAGATGAGTAAGGAAAGAAGCGCAACAAAAGATCACGCTCTCTCGTAAGAACGGGAAAATGATTTCCTCTTTTCAAAAGAGGAAATCATTTTCCACAATCTGATGGGGAGATTTTCCATTGAACGGAAAACATTTTCCTTGATCATCAATTTTTCACCATCTGAACACCAAAAATTTCGGAAAATATTTTCTCAGAAGTTGTTTTCTGCAAAACGAACGAACCCTAAAGCAGAGTTCGAACTGATTCAATTGGTGCTAGTTCCTAATCTTAATACTACTCAGTTTCATGTTTGACATCATCGCATCCTTTCTTTCACACAGATGACAAAGTGAGATAAGACAGCAGCGAATAAGAAGATACAAAGGAGCAAATAGAAAGGGTGGTCAACCAATTCGAAAAGAACTTTACTAAGAAGACGGTACTGTTATTTAATAATTAGTGACGGTGCAATTCTGTCCATATATTTGTTGCACAAGTTCATGGCAACCGGTTAATCTTGTGGAAGAATTTAAATATAAATTTTATAAGATACACACCTTTAATTACTTCTATGGTGGAAGCTAAAGAAAAAAAGGACCACGGCACCGTAATATTCTTTTTTTCAAATTATTTATTACATTAAAACAGTAAATGAAAATACTAATGTGGTTGACTAATCACTATAAATAGTGGCGTGGTGTTAACGTGAAGTCTCACGTTGCTTTTTCAACAAATAAAAAAACAGAACAAATGCCAGAATGGACCGACAATGGTGGGGCAAGGGACAGTTGGGGTTGTGGGGCCCCGATTAGAGACCGATGACTCTAGCTAACTATAAGCAAGGGTCACATCCCTCACCCAAATCTGGCGAGGGTTGCCGTTGACTAGGGTGGGTTGGGTGGTGACGACGGTGAGGCCTGTGCAGCCCTTGCTTGTTTTACTGCCTCCACCTCCTCTTCCAACTTTTAATTTAGTTTATTTTTTCAATTAATTTAATTTAATTAATATCATATTACACATCAAACTTGCACCAAAGCAACATTGTTTTGGATTTATTTTTCTTGTTTTAGCTATGTCATTGCCACATACGAGAGAGAAAACAATAAGAAAAGTCGCCTAGATTGGACCAAACCAGTTGAAGTTAGAATTGTGAAAAAAATTATCTATAGTTAGGGGTGAGCAAAAGGAACCAACCATATTGAGGGCTTGGCCTGGTCCCTAAGGGCACAGGTTCGGTTTCCGATTCCATAAAATTGGAATTTTGATCCAATTCTCATTTCCAAGAATGGAACAATTTGGATTGGACGAATTATTTTTAAATTTTTAAATTTTATTTCTTCAAAATTATTTAAGAAATAATTTGAACTCTTACAATTTCAATATGGTCATTTGACGTGGGACTCTCGATGTCTTTGGTTTGTTTCTCTTGACGTGTCGAGCCTTCCATATAAATGCCCTTGATGTGGGACTTTTGGCTTGTCTCTGTTGTTGTGTCCAACCTTCCATGCAAATGGCAAGAGTCCAAAATCAGACGGGCACATAGAGACCGTAAAAGGAGTTGTAAGTAAAAGTCAAACTGTCCGCCTGCCAAAGCATGCCTCTCTCGGCCTTTTGGCTAAGATACATGATAGTATTTGTTAAGTGTGTGATGCTCGCAAAAATTTTCAAGTATTTTGATCTTTTTGGGTATAAATAGCAAATTTTTGATTTTTAAGGAGGGGAAACCAATGCATCGTTGTAATCTTTCACCGATTCCATTAGACAACAAAGGATTTAGACCATCAATTTGGTTCCTAGTTCCACAACTAGTTGGTCCAGTTCCTATCTGGTTCCTGGTTCTTGAATAGGATCGGACTGGACTAGGAATCGATCACTCCTATCTAAATATAAGTTTGAATGGAAATGTAGAACAAAAGAGTGTGGCACCCTTGAACCACCTAAGGTCGCCACAGTTACCTATCGCTACGCCTAATGAACACTAGTTACATCTCTTAATAGAAGCATCGTAGTTCATAGTCTTTTTCTTTTTTGAAAACGATCCCAGCGCAACGTATTAGCGGAAGCATAATTTAATATCGCCATCTCTCCCTCCAACAATCATGATACAATGCACACCACTAAATACCATAGGAAAAGATAAAGCCGAGCCACTTTTATTTACATATTTTCATTATGGATTTTCTCGGGTTGATACAACAAAAGAAAGCCAAGATTTTTAGCTACACGTGGCCACATCCCAAAAGGATATTTCGACCCCTAAAGTGATCACATGTCATCCTCCATCTATCAGTGGCAGCTATTCCCCAAAAAGAAACATCAGCTCTCTAACCATCATGCGGCCATCACACCCATCCTGGCGCGTCGGGCGGTGGTGGCGGTAACATCCCCCTAAACACTCCATCTCGGCGGACATGAACTGACAGAAATTCTTGAATGACAGGGCCCTTGGCTAGGCCTACATCATACATAACCAACACTCGCACTCGCACAAATGTCAGTCCAGAGACGATGACGCAGTCGATCTCTGTACACTCTACCTCTACATCCGATGGAAGGCCATAGAAGGTGCCCTGCATGATGGTAGGGAGCAGCATCTTTCTAATCTGAAATGTTGGTCTCCGAAGGGGTGAGTACAGCTACTCAGTAGGTAAAAGATCCAATAACCACTCAATGCATCACACAATTCAATCATGACAATCATAGCATAGTACATGCCATTCATGCATCCAAGCATAACTTACCTTGCAGCCATGCATATGCAAACACACTATATGTACATACATCCTCATATACTTATCACAATCATGTCACATACACATCATCATGCCTTAGGTGATCATCGTCATGTCACACACATATTGTCATTATGCCATAGGTGATCATCATCATATCACACATATCATCATGCCATAGGTGATCATCATCATATCTCAAACATATTATCATCATATCATATATGCATGATTCAATTTCAACTTTTATCTTTCAATTCGATCACCACATCTCTCTTTCCCGGGATCAGTAATTGCATTCCTTATTTTATCACTCGCACCCTAACCTGGCATCGCGAGAAAACCTCCGGCATACACCACCGGGCATCCGACACCCCCACATTTTGGGCATCTCGCATCCCAACTGACATCATGAGGCATCCTCTCGAGCACAAACCTCTGAGGCTTCCGGCACCCAACCATTTCGGGCATCTCGAAACTCCCGAGGACATCCAAACATGTATCTGAATACAACTGGGCATCTGGCACCCCCCATCCCGGGCATCCTGACACTCCCAGGGCATTATCATCCGCCTCCAACAGTTTCCTCATTTAACATAATTCACTTTATGTCTCAAAATCAGCATGGCACATAATGTAATGGCAACCAAGATCACTTTCATCATTTTAATTCTTATATAAATTTTCAATCATCATCATACATGCAGCAAGATACAATCACTAATTACAATACAATCCACGGGATCCATACAACTTAGAATAGTCCATATATCATGCCCTTTTTGAAATTTACTAAATTCCAGCTTGCACAATTTTGGAAAAAATTTAAATTAAATATTCATATGATCCTCAAAAATCACACAATTAGAGCATGTAATAGAAAAGACATAAAGGTAACAATTTCATGAATAACACATGCCCAAAAGAGTTTCATTCAAAAAGATATAGCTCACACATTGCAACATGCAGAATTCGGACAAAGTCAGATTGCACAGTTTTTGAAATATTTCGATTAAAATACCTTAATGACCTCCAAAAACTCTGAAATTTTATCAGGTTATAGTCAAGATTCTAAGGTATATTTTTCATGAAGACATCTAGGCCAGGTTCGTTCTAGATAATTTTCTATAGACGGTCGAAGCTCCTGTTTCTAGCACCGAACGGTTCAGTTTAACTATCTCCGAAATATTGAGGTTTCGCCTACTTATATTTCTTCTTTTCCTCTGAAATTTGGATATGTTTTGCTTCAAGAGGTCCCCTAAAACTTTCATTAAGGGATCTAAGTGAGATTCTCAAATAATAGTCACCATATAGGTCTAGAAAGTCTCGGGTATCCAGTACCATGTTTCCAGATTTACTGTCTTCAAAGGAAAATTGTTTCACTAGGATACACTTGCTCATTTTACCTCAAATTTGAGTATGTTAGTCTTTAGGATGTTCTATACAACTTTCATGAAGAAGTCGAAGTGATATTCTCAGTAAAAAGCAATATGCTACACACAAAACCACCAAGAGGTCGACAAAGCAGTTCCAGATCTAGTGTCTTCGTAGGAGGAGGGTTTCACCCCATAAAACTCAACATTTTTATCTCAAATTTTAGTATGTTATACTTTGAGATGTTTTCTACAACTTTAATGAAGAAATCGAAGTCCAAATCCAACTTAAAACACGCATACAAGCCTCTACAATATTCTGGGTCGGGTGGTATACACGCAAACAGCAAGCCATTTAAAAAACAAAGCACTCTAGGTTCGGTTTCTCACTCCTAATCACCCAAAATTCAACACCATTCCAAACACACATGCAAGAGTAGAAAATGGATCCTAACTTGCCTTCAAAACCGAGCAAACGAGGCACATGGTCGGCAACGGACGGACGAACGGGCGTGCGGGCAAGCGGCTCCTTCTTCTCCTCTCTCGGTTCCTCTCTTCTCTCTCGCAACTCTCTCTCTCTCTCTCTCTCTCTCTCTCTCTCTCTCTCTCTCGGGCGACACCCCTCAACTGGCCACTCTCCCTCTCTTTTTGGTTCCTCTAAATCCCATCATTAGTCATGATTATTAGCCTCCCTCAATGGCCAATGCATGGGGTCTTCTTTTTGCCACTTGGCAAGGCATGCAAAATGGGCTTGGGAGTGGGCTTAAAAGGATTTGGGCTGGCCTCTCCTTTGTGGCCGACGACAACCCCTCCTTGGGTTCAATGGGCCGGGCATTTTGGCCCATTAAAGGTCCATGCCATTGGGCCTTAAGACCCAAGCCAAATCAAACCCCTATTTTACTTTTTAATAATTCACTTTTAATCTTTCTTTTATAGATTCCAAATTTTCAATTTCGTATGGCAATAATCTTGTAACATTTAATCTATAGGGATTAAATCTATGAAGTGCATAGCCAAGAATAAATTCTTCTTATTAATTTATCCTATAATACTAATTTAAAGACTCATGAACACAATCATATAACACTTAGTCTTAAGAGAAAACTAATGGCTAAAGCATAACCATAGGTAATTTCATTACCTAATCATGGGCTTTAATACGTCTTAGGGATCGTCTTGAATTTTCGGGATGCCACAAAGAGAGGAGCAAAGAGAGGTGAGGGTTCATGTAGTTGAAAATTAGAGGATAAAATATTAAAAATTGAAAAAAAAAATTAGTTAGAAAAAATAGGCCTTGATTGGGTTGTTAGATTTTAGTATTAGAATTAGTTCAACTTTGGAAGAATTACTTCATTGTATTATATCTTTTACTCATACTTCATTAATATTTAATGTGTGTTCGTTGTGATTGCTTGTTTATCATTTTTTATATTGTGATTCATTTTCATACTTGAGCGGTTAGGTTTTGTTTAAGATCATAATAAATACAAAAACAATGCATGGGCATTTAAAATATAAGAACTTTAGGAATCATAATTGGTAAAAAGACTGTATGGACACCTCTGCTGACGAATAATCGAGTTTAGGTATCAAAATGACATTAGATAGATAACTAGTGTAATCAAGTGTCTGACCCTTGATGTTTGGCTGCATAGGAAATGAGGTATACTCCCACACCTCACTTAATTTTTAGTTGGCCCTAAAATGCTAGTGGTTACTCCTTATAGAATTCTCAAAGGGGTAATCAAATTCACATAAAAATCTCAATGTCGTGCAAGGTAAATGCTTGAGAGAATCTGTGCTTATTAAAAACCATTGGTCCCTAACTCGAAATTACATCTAAACCCTTCATTTCCCAATGGGAGGTTCTCAACATTAACTAATATCACATGCATTGAAACATGACTCAATCCTCCAAATTTGTGCACCTAGCTTAGAATCCCAATAGCCACCTTAAAAGATCAACAAATAATGAGTTGCAAGGTAATCGAACAGGAGCCACGGAGTCAACAACAAATCTTGTAAATCAGAATTATCGCATAATTGGCAACTTCCTCGTGGAATCCATATAATTAAATTGTAGCTGAAATTGGCTTATACTTGCATGAACAACAACTGTGTTGGTTCAATTGACGAAACATGAGTTAAACTTATGAGTTGATTGATAGCACCCGATGCGCCCCAATGAAATATCATTTATGAGAAGACTTAACTATGCAGTGCATGTTCAATGAGAGATCGCAGCAATCCTCCACAATCTGACCATTGAAGTTGACCCCATCCTGCGTCGTCTCCGTGACCCTCCTACCCCAACCCCTCCCAACCTTATTCTTGTATTCTCCGCCGTCCTCTTTCCCCTCTTCGTTCCACGTCTCCCCCTAGATTCACTCCACCTCACCCTCCTAGCACACAAAAGACCGTCATATTGGTCATTTATGCCACGTTGGACGTAGAATTTCTACGATGAACTTCAATTTCCTTTTAAAAAGTCACGAGGAGTAAAAAATTATTTAGAAAGTCACATGTGACAAATTATCGAAGTAAACACTCAAGTGAATGATTTTCAGCAAATAAAAGCTTCTCAGAGTTCTATGATAAAAATGGTTTTGTACACAATTTCTCCTCACCTTATTCTCCAACAACAAAATGGTGTTGTAGGAGGAATCAATATCTTCAGGAGACGGCAAGAATTTATGATGATAGAAAGTGATACTCCTGCTTACATTTTGGGCAAAAGCAGTTGCCATTGCTCGTTACATTGTGAATTATGTGTTTCTGAGGCCATTGTTGGAGATAACACCCTATGAGCTGTTTAAGGGCAGAAAATCAAGCATAGTATACTTTCAAGTCTTTGATTGCAAATGCTACATTCTCAAGAATGCAAATCATAATTTTGGTATACTTCTTGCTGCTCAAGTTCTAATGAAGCATATCATTTCTTTAACAAATATCAAAATAATGACTCCAATGATCCAGAGTCCTCATAATCGCATAAACCTCCTTGTCGTAAGTAGAATAATTCTTCTTCAATTCCGCCACCTTCTTGCTGAAACATACTAGAGGCTTCTGGGCTTGGGATGAGGACAGCCTAGATGCCAACTCCATTTCTATCACATTCCACTTCAAACACCTTTCAAAATCAAGTAGCGAAAGGATAAGAGACTCACAGAGCTTTTGCTTTATAATTTCAAGGCATTTTGGGCAGCCTAAGTGTTGGAAAAATCTCATATGTTGTTTTGACAATGACAGTGGCAATTAACGGCTACTAATGTGTGGCTAGGTTGAGTTAGTACCAGGTGCAATTCACACAAGTCACAATACAGATGGTGTCATAATCAGTAACAAGTGATCTTGATTGGTCTACCATAATCAGGAATGCTCTGCCAATATGGAAGGATCAATGCTGATATCCAATACCGAGTATGTGATGATATCAAGTTCCTAGGGATGATGGTAACGTGTTCGTTGGAAGATGACCATTGAACAAAGAAGACACAGCCGTTCTTCATCTGAGAAATTGCAGCGGAAGAACTAGGAAAAGACCATTAAGCAATTGACAACTTTTCTTAAAATAGTCGGGGGATCAGCGAAGTGACAGGTTGATAGCTTTAGCCTCCATTTTGGAAAACCCGATGCTGTTTGACTGAAAGATTGTATGGGCAATCCCGACTTCAACATTAGTCCCTAACAACCCTCAAATGGCTGTTCGCTTCTCAAATAGTCTCCGATAGATTGATTGAAGATGGCCATATAAAGAGTAAGGCAGCTAGAAGAGGGTTGGACAAAAAGGAGAATACTGACGTTGTCCTTTGTTATTCTGTTATCAAAATTGTCGCTGTATTTGTTTGGAAATTTTTGTGTAGGGTTCAAGCTACTTTGTAATGCGATAAGATCAATTGTACATGGTTGATGGCAGTGTTTGTATCTTGATAATGAGGAAAATTGTCTAAAAAGTCATAAACCTGTTGCATTTTTGCCAATTCAGTTCTAAATCTTTTAATTTTGTCAATTTAGTCCTAAATATTTTCACTTCTTGCCAATTGAATCCATTTGGCTAATTTTGGTTAGAAAGTATTATTATGGATGCTAGCGGTGTCACGTAGGACCGCCAACACTAACGTGGACAATTTTTAATGATATTTTAATTTTTTTGAATTTTTATTTTTTTATTTTCTTCTTTTTATTTTTCTTTCTTTTCTTTTTGGCTTTCTTCTTTTCATTTTCCAGTGGCTGGCCAGGCG
Source organism: Eucalyptus camaldulensis (assembly GCA_019915185.1). Taxonomy (NCBI): domain Eukaryota; kingdom Viridiplantae; phylum Streptophyta; class Magnoliopsida; order Myrtales; family Myrtaceae; genus Eucalyptus; species Eucalyptus camaldulensis. The sequence continues at coordinate 23,360,981 of JAHSVA010000005.1, forward strand.
CCACGATTGGTCAGCCAGCCTCACCTGCCACAAGTAAGGTCCAGTCAGGTGAGGGGAGCCTTCACTCAAGTGTGGCCCGACAAAGCTTGGCTTCACCCAAGCCAAATCTAGCGATGCCAACCCCTCACCCAGGCTAGGGTTGCCTCGACGGGCATCGGCCAATTGACGATGATGCTAGGCAAGGCTACCCTAGCCTAGGTGAGGGCCGGCCTCGCTAGATTTGGTCTGGGCAAGGCCAACCCTCGCCTGGGTGAGGCCTTGCTAGATCTAGTCTAGGCAAGCCTTGACAAGGGCTCCCTTGCTAGATTTGGCAAGGTTGGTTCTCGCTCAAGCCAGGGTGGCCTTGCCCGGCATCATCGTCACTTGGCCAACTCCCAACCAGGCTGCCTTGGCCTAGGCGAGGGTCGACCTTGCCAAGCCTACGCAAGGCCGGCCTCAGTAGGCCTCCCTTAGCCAAGTCAAGCCTCGCTTGTGGCAAGGGAGGCCAGTCGACTGGCTATGGCTAGTGATTGGCTGTTGCCTGTGGCGGGCTGGCCATTGAAAAATGAAAAGAAGAAAGCTAAAAAGAAAAGAAAGAAAAGAAAAGAAAAGAAATATTAAAATCTTATTAAAAATTGTCCATATCAGCACCAGCAATTGATTGGATGGACTTAATTAGTAAAAAATGAAAATATTTATAACTGAATTGACAAAAGTGTAATAGGTTTAGGATTTTTTGGAATTTTCCTTTTGATAGTGTGATCTATCGATTGATAAGAGCAACACTTCTTGTTGAAAAAATCCAAGTTAGGCGAAGGCATTGCATCACGAGAGGAATCATTTGATCCCGCTTGGCAATCCTTTAGCTCCCTTCGAGATCTAACCTCGGGAGGGTTGCGACAGAGTCCTCGAAGGTTGTAGTGGCAGCGTTGAGCGTCTCGATCTTCAGGCAACGAGGGATAGCTTTACGTGTCGCGTTGAACTTCGCGAATGGGCAACCAGCTTGACACTAATGCTGTCGAACTCCGCTTGTGATAAAGAGAGTGAGGGAGGGAGACAACCAAAGGGTGCGAGACGTGTGAGCACAGCCACAAAGGGAGGGACGAGATTGGCACTGGTGGCACCCCTTTGAACGTGTTACTCCTATAATTCAAGTGTGCAATGTAATATGATTTTATTATATGATTGTTTTTATTTTACCTGAGAGAGTCTATTTGTAACTTTATAGATCGTTTTTTTTTTAGAGGTACTTGGGATCATTGATTAGTTAGATCACAAATTATTATTTTTTTCATTTTGGTTTTTTGATGCTTACTCATATGTTCCTGCACTTTTTTCCATTTTTTGTTTTTGTTTTTAACTTTCATGAAACTAAGGTTCTAGAACCTATATTCAGGTAGAATAAATGAAATTTTCTGCTCTATTGATTTATAGCCAATATTCAGGTACTCTTGCATTTCATTCAGTGGATGAATTGTCATTTAAAAAGATAAATCTAAGAACTTTCGCTTGTTATGCTATCAGTTGGAACAAAGCCAATTAACATGACGATAAAGGGTAGTTTTTACCCTTGATCAATACCATCTATCAAGTTCCTATATGCAGGGACTCTATGTTATGAGTGCGTATTGTTCTTTGAAGGCATTCATATTGCATAGATTTAGTGGCAAAAGTAGATAGATACGGTCAAATACAAACACATGTTTCAACTTCTACGGTGAAGTTGAAATAGGACAAAGGAATTACCTAGTATTCCTCCTCATTCTAGTAACTCCACAATAAAAGGACCTTATAAGTTTCATCCATCACTTTTATGAAGAAAAGTTCACCAACTCACATGTTTCCAACTCCAATATGACCACCGCTCTGATTACCATGTCCTCCATGTGGAATAGGTATTGCCTTTAATGGAACGGCTTTCCTTAATGTGATACCCATCCTTTCACTCATGTCCATCTCCTCCGGCTTCGTGCCGTCTGCTAATACCCAATCGAATGCATGCAACAGAGACCCCAACGCCAATGGAAGCACTCGAGAGGCGAGCGGCACAGCAGGGCACATTCTACGCCCTGATCCGAATGGAATGAACTCGAAATGGTGTCCCTTGTAATCTGCCGTGTTTGGCTCCAAGAATCTCTCCGGCTTGAACTTCATAGGATCTTTCCATGTCTTGGGGTCTCTACCAATTGCCCACACGTTGACTAGAACTTGGGTCTCTTTGGGTATGTAGTAGCCAAGCATCTTGCAAGAGCTCATGGCCATGTGCGGGACCAAGAATGGTAGGGGTGGATGAAGCCTTAGGGTTTCTTTGATGACTGCTTTGAGGTAAGGAAGGATTTCAACATCCTTTTCTTCGAATTTTCGGTTCAAGCCAATGGTGCTTCTCAACTCAGATTGGACTTTGGCGAGGGTATGGGGGTTGTGGAGTAGCTCAGCCATCGCCCATTCAAGTGTGCTTGTGGTTGTGTCCGTCCCCGCGGTGAACATTTCCTATCAAAAAATCATCAGCCACATATATGAATGTGGTAAAATGTACTCAGCCATAGTCAAAGGAGTTTATACATGATAAAGAGAGCTAAGAATATAGAATAAGCTGACGAAATTTATGTATTTACTAAATAATTGTTTCATATTCAAATGCTTAAGATTTTTTTGTCAAGAGACTTCATAGATATCTTTTGTAAAGAGGAAGGAATATTAACGAAAATGTGCATCATCCTTGATTCATGGTAACCAACAAAAGAATCGGCGATGACGTGCGCAAAGCTAGTTAAATGATGAAGTAATTCGTATTTATTATATACCGTTTTGGTCTTCATTTCATACGACAAAAGCTGATGCAATGAGGATTAAGATGCTACATAGTCTCTACCATTATTAAACGCGATGGGCCATAAGCATCGGCATCTACAGGAGAAGCCTTATGTTTGCTTACTCACAATCAGTCCAATGGCGGCTAATAGGGGGTTCAACCTTCCAGATTGATGTGATCAGCTCACTAACCGGATCTTTAAGAGATATGGGACCATTTTTATTTTAAGGGAAAAGAGACGGGTCACCGTGAATTAAGTTTCGCATAAGTTGAGTATATCACCAAGTTAATAACCTAAGTAGTACTGATATGTGACATGGACACGTGACACGACGTGATATAACACGTTGATATGTCATTTTTCAAAAATAGATAATTCCGACACATTGGGACACGATATATATTAAATGAATATTTTTTATTTTTTATTAATTTAATTCGAATTCACAAATAAATAAATAATAAAAAAGAGCTTATAATGAATTTACAATAATAATATTAATAAATCTATTTATAGGAAATTCGAAAGATATATTTATAGTTAGTGTGTACTCATATTTGAAAACATGTTTTTAACTTTAATAAAAATTATTAATGAAACTAACGACTAACAAAAGATTAGAATCAATTTATTTATATAAATCTATTATATTCTATAACGATTAAAATTTATTATTATTTAATATTCAGTATTTTAATTTTCGAGATCACCTTTTTTCTAACAAAAAGAAGTCGTGTCTAACAAAAAGAAGTAGTGCTCCCCCACCCCCCCCCCCCCGACTAATAAAAAATAAAAAAGAGCTTATAATGAATTTACAATAATAATATTAATAAATCTATATAGGAAATTCGAAAGATATATTTATAGTTAGTGTGTACTCATATTTGAAAACATGTTTTTAACTTTAATAAAAATTATTAATGAAACTAACGACTAACAAAAGATTAGAATCAATTTATTTATATAAATCTATTATATTCTATAACGATTAAAATTTATTATTATTTAATATTCAGTATTTTAATTTTCGAGATCACCTTTTTTCTAACAAAAAGAAGTAGTGCTCCCCCACCCCACCCCTCCCGCCGACAAAAACCGCTGGCCCCCAAACCTCTCTTCCCCACGTACCAAAACCCCACATACAAAAACCGCCACCCCCAAAACCCCCCCTTCCGCCCCCGGTTTCTCCCCTCATTTCTTTCCCCCATCACCCATCAAGGTTGTCATTTTTCTTAAAAATTAAAATCATCCTCTCAGCCGTCCCTCCGCACTAGAATCCTCATTTTTTTTTTTTATCTACTCTTTTTGTTAAAAGTTAAAACCCTCCTTTGTGGCCTCCTCTTCCTCCTCCTCACTCGATTCTCTTCATCTTGATCTTTGCTCTCTCTCGATCACGTCGTCCCAATCACTTGTCACTACACTTGCGACCCTCCCTCCTTCACAGCTGCAGCCACAGCCTTCGGAAATTTACCATGCATAGCAGTCGCGGCCCTCCTCCTTGTAGTCATGGCCACGCCGTCACCTCCGCAATCTCGCCTTTGCTCCCTCACCCTTGCATCCACCTTCCATCACCTTCTTTAACAATTTTCTCTACCTTCGCACTTGCAGACCCGCCCTTGAAGTCACCATGCTTCTCACAATTTCCAGATACGCAAGTCGAAGAGTGTTAGAAAGAGTTGATCACGTGTCGGATTTTTCAACACGCGTTAATCGCGTGTTCAAATGTGTCCGAGCGCGTCCGAGCGTGACGGACACTTGTCATAATGTTTGACAAAACACGGAAGCTCCCCCAACGTGTCCGTGCATCATAGTTAATAACATCTAAAAATGTGCAGAATGCATATGAGGTAGTACAAGTTCTGTTCTATGATTAACTTTATTCACTACATTATTCATGTCTATATAAAGTTTTTATGATCTCCGTAAACATAAACATTAAACCCACCCAATAACGTAAAGTGCTTCTTCCACTAATTGACAGACTAGTCAAATTCTTAGTTTAGATGCAAGAGAGTTCGTCTTTAAATCCCAATATCTCACACTCAGAGTAATCTTAGGAGTAACCTTCATTAACTCGTGCATGAAACTGTATTTCGATATATGGACCACATGGTTTGTTTACATTCATGAGAATTAGTTAAGTCAAAAGTTTGTATATATCATAGGAAAAAAAACAGACATGACTAAATTGAAAAATTCAGAGAAAATGCTAAAGCTATTGCAAAATCATACTAAAACTGATTACGTGAATGACATGTTTTAATTAATTGCTGAAGTATGTGGTACGGATACCTTGAATGATTAGCTAAGTGAGTGTTGAACCAAGTGGTACCGCTTAGACAATCAGGCTTTAGAGCACCCAATAAAAAATTGGCATTCATTTATAGAAAAAGATTGTACTAATATTTCTTTAGTACTCCTAACATTGCTCAAGCTTTCGATCTGCAATTGTAATCTCAATTCTTTTGCAATCAACACTTCAATAATTATAACAAGGAAGGTCTTAATAGGATCAAAGGATCACCCAGACCACGAAGCATGGTGTATAAAGCGACGGATTGAGAAATTTCATGGTAATTAGGGTTTTACGTGCGTATGACCTTGAGAATTTTGTTTGTTGTATCATATGAGTTAGTATTGGCTAAACCATTGCACGTTTATCCAATCTATTGTAGCAGTGGCCACACGACCAACAGTAGCAATAATTAGTGAATTACTAATACGGATATTACTCGCAAGTAAACTTAATTAGATGCATTTGTTTGTAACACATGAATATTAAGCCTTGGAAACAATTCCTCTAATTAAGGATATAGCCCTGAAAAATATCGTTCTGTGTGTATGTCACAAGAAAAGAGAGAGAAGATAGCTTACGAAGACGATGACATTGATGGTTCTTGAAGAAAACTCTGAAGGCTCCTCTGCACCATCACCACGGAACTCCAACAACACGTCTAAGAAGTCCTTCCTCCTATCTTCTGCAACTTCACCTTCTCTCATGCTCTCCATTCTTTCTTTGATGAACTGCCCCGCTATTTCAAACGCTCGCTCGACGTGGAATTGCGTATTCCTTCGTATTCCTTGTGGATCTAGCCATCTCAAAATCGGTAAGAAGTCCGCCACATTCGGCTTCCCAGCCAACTCCATCACCTTACCTGGAAAATTGCATCTCATGTCAGATTGCGATGGTATTTTTTATTTGAAATCGCCCCATAGCCCTCCCATACCATTCTTTTTTTTTTTTGGTGGTGAAAACACGAGAATTCATGTCCATTGCAAGTCTACATCATACTTAGAACATGTATGTGGGGGTTCGGGCAATGATTTTTGGGCCATTTAATTGAAAGATTAAAGTGAAATTACACCAATAATAATATGGATCTATATTATTTTACGTTTGAATAACGATTTCCTCTTCTTCTTACGTATTCTATGCTTAAATTTACTTTCTGATTGTTATCATGATCGTGAATTATGTGCAGTTGCAACGACAACATGTACCGGCATGGTAAAAAAATTTGGCCCCTCTCTTCGACTTCGGATCCAAGAGGTCTTTGGAGAACATGAGATTGCCGATGAGATTGAAAGCCATCAAGAAGAAGAATCTCCCGACATCAATGGACTTGGTGCCGGACTCTCCTGCATCCTCTATGAATCGCACCATCCTATCGACGCACCTGCTCCGGACGCTTTCCATGGCGTCTAAGCGCCTAGCAACAAAGAACTCGGTGGTGGAAAGGCGCCTCAACATGCGCCAGTGAGAACCGTATTGAGCTGTGATTATCGAGCCTTCGTTGCTATAGTCGCCCTTCATGGCCTCATAAATCTTTCTTCCTGCAAGAACGACGTCATGGTTCTTGAACATTTCGCGAGCCACTTCGTCCGATGAGATCACCACTGTACACATGGAGCCAAGCCAAAGAGTCATTATTGGACCGTACTCACGAGCCAAGTTGGCGAACGACTTGTGCGGAGTCCAACTCAGTTGGAATATATTTCCTACCACCGGCCACCAGCGTGGCCCTGGCGGCAACTGTCCTCGCTCCTCCAAGCGACGATGGCGGTGCTCCGTCACCATTGCCCACAAAACCCAAAGCAGTAGGGCAATTATCAGACCAACAACCTCGTAGTCCATTTGTTTAGTCTCAGATTTTCCTTTGAAGCTTTACCAAGTATGGTAAACGTTCAGGGGTGTAGGTCTACTATATATAGTGGTTTCATGAAGTTGGTGCAAACGCGGTGACATTCGTCCTTTTCTTCGAGGAATCTTCATGTGATCATGGTTACCGGATCTTTGTTAGTTGCGCAATCAAATATGAAATAAAGTAATGGACAATAATGTCAAAGTCATTACGACTTCCTACTAAAACTTATTTCTAGAATCATATAGTATTAGAGGACCACATTCGTTCTTTAGACAGCCCAGCAATCTCACATTTCATTTATACTGAAGCAAATCCTATTACATCAAGTAAATGAATATCAGTAAAAAGTCTTGTTACGGTTAGCATTGCCAGTTACGATAATGTGTAACTTTTATAAAACAGTCATTCCTTTTGGACACGATGAGAACATTAACACATATAACTATTGTAACCAAATATCTGGTTGAAATTATATTGTGGGTTATATCTTAATATGTACCTTGAAAAGATTTTTTATTTTTTATTTTCTGATATTATGGTTAATACTACAAGGAACCCCAAACTAGTGCATTTGTGTCACATTTAACTAAAACTAAATTTTGTGTCACAAAACTTATGAATTGGTTCACTCGCGCCGCATTTATCCCAAATTGATGCACCTGTATCCTTAAAACTAAGTTTTATGTCACAAAAAACTTTAGGTTGGTACACTCATTCCACATTTAAATGGGGAAAATTACCATAAAAGTCATAAACATATTGCAATTGTGCCGATTAAATCCTAAACATATATATTTTTTTACCAATTAAGTCATAAACCTTTTACAATTATTCCCGATTAGTCCATCCGGCCAAAATTAGTCGACCAGTGCTACCGTGGCAGCCGACGAGCGTCGACAACCTTTTTTTTAATAATATTTTATTTTTTGAAATATTTTACTAATTTTTTTATCTCTTTTTTTTTTTTTCATTTTTCCTCTTTTTTTCCTCCTTCTCCCTCTTCCTTCTTCCTCCCTCCTCCCTCCTCCTTCCTCCTTCTTTTGGTTCCAGCGATTAGCCAAGCTGGCCAGTCGACAGACTTAGGCAATCCGATGGGCTCACCTCGCCAGTCGGCAATCTCGTGCCTAGCAACGGCGGGGCGAGCCCCACTGGATTTGGCAAGTGCTTGCCTCGCGGTCGCCAAGAGAGGTGAGCCCTTGCCAGATCCGACGAGGAGGACCTTGCCAGATGCGATGGCGAGCCCCCCTCCCTAGATCTGGCGAGGGCTTGCCTTGCCTAGCAATCGCGAGGCTAGCACTCGCCAAATCCAATGGGGCGCGCCCCGCCGTCGCTGGGCACGAGTTAGTCGACTAGCGAGGCGAGCCCGCTGGATCAACTTGCCAGATCCGGTAAGGTTTCACCCTACCATCACCAGGCGCGAGCTCGCCGACCAGCAAGGCTCCCCTTGCCAGATCTAGTGGGGCTCGCCTTGCCAAACCCAACGACAGCGAGGCCCCCCTCGCCGGATCTAGCGAGGGCTCGCCTCGCCAGTGGCTGGGCAAGCTTGCCCTCACCCAGTGACAGCGAGGTGAGCTAGCCCGGCTGCCTCAATTTGGTGATCAATTAGTCGGTCGTTGAAGCCAAAGGAAGAAGGAGGGAGGAGGGAGGAGGGAGAGGGAGAAGGAAAAAAAAAAAGAGAAAAAAAAAAGGAAAAGTAGATATAAAATTAATAAAATTAATAAAATATTTCAAAAATAAAATATTATTAAAAAAAAGCTCGACAACGCCAGTTAGCTGCCACGCCAGCGCCGACCAGCCAATTTTGGCTGGATGGACTAATCGGGAATAATTGTAAAAGGTTTATGACTTAATTGGTCAAAAACAATTAAGTTTAGGACTATATCGGCACAATTATAATAGGTTTAGGACTTTTCTGGTAATTTTTCCCATTTAAATGTGCTATATTTATCTCCAATAATCTCATATTTACCTTAACTTGGGGGTAAATCTAGCATATGTATATTAGTTTAGGGTAAATATGGGTGTAGCAGTTTGAGATTTTTTATTATACAAAAATTGGTTTGGGAGTAAATATTGCGTGAGTTAATTAGTTCGAGGGTTTTAACGACACAAAACTTAGTTTGGGGGTAATGTGGCACGAGTATATAAATATTTTATTTTATTTATTATTATTAGTTTATGTTAGCTCCTGATATTATGCAACGAAAGATGCATGTCTTACTTTTTGAATAATGATCGGTAATGTTTGGACTGTATACGTTGATTGATTTGCAAATTTAATTTAAGATGTGAAAAAATGAAATTAATATTTTAACTAAAATGGATCATTTAAGAGATCCTATATCATGTTTAAAAGAAAAAAAAAAACTATTACATAAATTAGTGTTGCAGTCCTTACAACAACTATTGTCTTGAAAAAGTGATCCCGAAACCGTTAATATTCATGATCAATATCTGCCAGTTACGGGACTGATACAGGCCTCGGGCTTGGAGGAGGGCGATGGAAATATAACAAGGCGTATATTGAAAAAAGGTGCATCGAGGGTTTGTCTGCATTTCGCAATCTTATTTCCCTCTTTTTCGTGTTATAAGGTTTCTAAAACGGATACTACGTTGGAAAATGTCATCGTGCAGTTGATCTGCGCCTTGGACAGCCTGCCTTTGGAAATCCTAGACATTTCGCTAGCATTACAAGAAATCAGAGCTTTGGCGACAAAAATTTCTAACGATGAAAATAATTACGTCACCATCGATTCCCTCCTCCAACGAAAACCAAGGTCGTTGCCATAGGCTAGGAAATGGCGACGAAACACAAAGTTTGTTGCCATTTCGGCTCTGTTTGTTAATATTTCTATTTTTCTAATTTTTCTTAGAAATGATAAAAAATTCTGTTTGATAACTTTAATAAATTTTTCTATTCCTTAGAATAAAAAAGTTGTTAAGGAATAGATTTGGAACATAACAAGAAGTGGAAAAAATTGCTTCTTGTCCTTGAAAATAATTTCTGAAATGTTATTCCATTTATTTTCTTTTTTATTTTCTTTTTCTTCCTCTTCTAACTAAGCACCACCGGTCATCGTCGTCCAATGACCGGCTAAAGGAGAAAAAAAAAAGAGGAACAAAGAAAACAAAAAGTAACATATAAAAAGTTATTAAAAAAATTAAAACAATTCTACATCACAAAAAAATTCATGGATTTTATCAAATGCATTTCTATTATATTTCTATTCCAAAAATAGAAATAGCAAAAAATTATTTCCTAAAGAAACGTGTTTCCGAGAATAAAAATGTTACCAAAGGCATTCTTAAGGACCCAATGTGATATTGGGGTTTTATGAATTATGTATAGATAAAATTAACAATAAAACACAGTGGAATCAAACATGATTCTCCAAAGGCGTTGTTCGCGCGTTTTAATAAAAAATCTGAATATAAAAGGGGGTTAAACTAATTATCTCTCAAACCACGCTTTAAACAAATTGGTTAAGATATTCTTCAGTTCAAGCCTCACAAGCATCGGATCTCTAGTTCAAAAACACCACTAATGAATGTCGAATGGAAGAGAGAACTTTCAGATAATCGCCATTATGATCGTGTTAGCAATTTCATGGAGACAATCCCGTATCCTTGATATTTTATCCACGGCCCAAATGAGAGATAATCAATTTTCTTTATCATGTACGTACACACAAGAACATGCACGCTCTTTTCTTTCTCTATCTTTTGCAACAACTTTTTTATCTCTCCTTTAAGCATTTTAAAATGCCCTCTCAAATCAGCAATCGTTGCTCACCATGCATGGTCAGCAATTGCTGACCATCCATGCACGATTGCTGACCTTCATGCACGAAACTTTACAATTTTTTTAATATAATTATCATTATTAAAAATAACACACACATTGTTTAATTAATTAATTAAATGAATAATAATAATAATAATAATAATAATAATAATAATAATAATAATAATAATAAATCAATCCCTCTTTTATATATAAATAAAAATAAAAATTACATAATCTTTATCTGTGCATTTGGAATACATTAACATAAATTTACTTTGGGCATGCGTGTGCATCATATGCACGTAGGATCATGACTATAATACAAATTAAATTAAATCCAATTTAATTTAATTTCAAGTCGACACAATTTGATTCCAATAATTGCAAACACATTTACAACATTATTTCTCTCTCTTGTTCCACGTTATCCTAATTGTTTAGGGTATGTGACATCCTAGGTTCATCACTAAGCTGGTAGTAAAATTAGTACTAACACATTAGTACTCACAAAAGAATTAATTGTTGCGATTAATCTTTGGGTCTTACAAGCCATGATGGACATCTAGTAATATGTCATGGCTACCCAGATAATGTGATTGTTTTAAGAACATAATAAACCTATCCACTTTGGTTACAGTGTAATTCAATCATTCCGTCTTACTATGTCTCGATTGAACAAAAACCATGGAATATTTGTCAAGTCACCAATTCGATCATATGCACAAATCTAATTGACATGCATTTTATTCAAGACATAAACAATTTATTCTCGATTACAACCCCGGTCGAGGATTTCAATGCATTGTCCTAATTAGATTGCATAGGACATCATTATTATGTCTTGCATGTAACAAATAGACAGATTCCTTATTGCATACACCTGTAACTTTGTATATGAACAAACTATGACCATAAGATATAAAGACGGATCAACGACCCGATATTACATGCACCTGTGAACCATAATTGTTTGATACACAAGTTAACACTGTGTCTCAGGTCTAATGATTATTTACACAAGACAAAGGTATGAACAATTAGACATTGACCACACTAAAAGCTTTCATGTCGCTAATCGTTCTATATGCGTCACGTTTAGTAAACTTGTCTAATACAAACGCTCGTGTTCTAACTTAGGCATCACAATACCTAGTGACTTGCGACTTATCATTCCCTTAAGTATCCAATACTTAATTGTGAAATTAAGAACACACCGGTCTCAACGGGATTATTAATATTCATTCAATAATCCATTGACCGGAATGATTTAAAGATTTAGTCTAACATGAACCCGTCACATATATTCTTAACGTCTTAAGAATAGGTTTAGTTGCAACTGATTTTATATAATCATTCGTAAATGTAAAATAATTGGATAAATGAATGAATACGTCACTGCCATTAATTAAATAATAATAATGATAGTACAACTGAAATCCCTAATATGTAACTATTACAAGGTAGCTTTAGGGCATACATCCAACATGTGGCCATTGATCCACCTGATAGAAATGAAATATTAACTTTGTCGTAGTAGAGCATACTAGAAAACACCTAAGGCTTAGAAATTTTTATTTCATTGATATTGCATTGATCCACAACCAATGAAGCACAGACACGTTGTCCGTGCTTGCGTGTCGTGTCCGACACGTGTCGGAGCGTGTCGGACATGTCGACACGGTCGGACACGCGGTCAACGCATGTCGGCTTTTCCGACACGCAGTCAACTTTTATTGACACGCGTGTCGACGCGTGTCCAGAAGACTGATGGAGGGTGGAGGTGAGGGAGGGCGAGGGAGCAGAGGTCGCGAGCACCAGCGAGACAAAGCCACGAACGGACCACCACCACGGCAAGAGATGGTTAGGGAAAGAGCTAAATAGAGAGAAAGAAGAGAGAAGTCAAACTCCCGCCGGTGAGACGAAGCCATGAACGGACCACCGCAACAGCGAGAGACGGCCAGAGAGAGGTGAGGGCTACCACTGTTGCGATGGATCGGCGATGAGAGGAAGAGGAGAGGAGGGAAGGGGGTCGTGCGGCGCGGCAAGGAGGATAGGAAAAGGAGGGCTAGGTGGCTCGCTAGGGTTTTTCATAAAGAAATCCGAAAAAAAAAATAATAAAAGAGGTCTGGTGGCGTCAGAGAGAGGAGGGGAGGGGGGGAAGTGACAGCTCACCTGTCACTGTCAAGTGGGGGGAGGGAAAAAAGTAAAATAAACGTGGGGGTGGAGGGAAAAGGACGAACGAAAGAAGGGGTGAAGATGGGGTGGATTTTGGGGATTGTTTTTTTAACTGGAAAATGAAATAAATGAAATTAAAAATGATTTCAAAAAATAAAAATATTAAATTTTGAATAATGATAAAATTTGGTTATTGTAGAAAATCATGGATTTATTTAAATAAATTGATTCTAATTTCTTATTAATTTTTAGTTTCATTGATAACTTTTGTTAAAATTAAAAAAAATGTTTCGCATTAATTATGAATATATCTTTCGAATTTCAAATAAATTGATTTGTTAATATTATTAGTATAAATTTATTATAGGCTCTTTTTTTAATTAATTAATTATTTATGAATTTGAATCAAATTAATTAAAAATAAAAATATTTATTTAATATACAACATGTTGCAACGTATCGAAATTATCTATTCTTTAGAAATGACGTGTCGACGTGTCGTGTTGGACACTCGTGTCGTGTCGCATGTCGGTGCTACATAGTCCACAACGACAAAATCAAACATTTTTTGGACGTTGCATTGAGCAACGACAAGGCAATCAAAACATTGTCACCATTACATGGAGCGATGGCGGTAAAATTTTGTGCTTGCCGCATTTGCATGGATAAACGACCACAAATTCCACCATTGAATTGAGCAACAAGGATGAAATGTTATTTTCACCACCTTTGACGAGACCACCAACTTATCAAACAAAATGGATATAGTATTTCGTTGCCATAGTTCTGAGGGGATAATTGTCTAAACAATCTTAAACTTATCATGTAATGATCCATTCAATCTTAAACATTTCAATTATGCAAATTTAGTCTTAAAATTTTCAATTACGTTAATTTAGCATTAAAATTTTTGAACATTTGTCAATTTTTTTCTTAATGGTTGGACGAGATTGGCAATTTAGTTATAAATCTTTTAACAATTTGTTAATTTAATTTTGGCCAGATATTATTGATGTAGACACCGGTTGGTCATAGTAGGCAGTGATCGAGTTCAGGGTGGGTAGGGTCTAGACCTGGACCCTGTACCCAACCCTGTTATAATCGGTTCCCCTTTTTTGGACTTTATACCCAACCATGTTTGTATTGGATACCGTACCCAACTCACCATGTTTTTCCGGACCGGTTTCAGGGTCAATCTTATTTCCACTGGAACCTGTTTTGGAACCTTCCGATATCCTATACGACTTCGAATTTTACAATAATACGTGAGAAAATAACGTAATCCTCATAATTTGTATTAAAACATTAAGCATTTGTAATAAATAAATACATTAACTTTTGTACTAAACGAAAAAATTAAGGATCCATATGGCTAATGATCATAAATAAAATCATAAGGGAAATCAAAAACCATAACATTGCATAAACATTAGCAACAAATATGGGTCTAATATTAGTCTTATTCCCATAGCTACTACATGAATTTGTTCATTTATGCAAGCATAACTCTTCCTACAAAAGAGAACTTAGGTGAGCTAATCCACGTAGCACGCAAGAATTTGGTGGCGACGAACACCATCCGTTCGTCACACGGTGCAAGAGGGAGCCGGTGAGGGAGGGAAGTGAGAGAGGAAGGAGAATGACAAAAGAGGATTGTCGTACGTGTCTGAGAGAGCTAACAGGAAAAACATCAAATGATTATAGAAATAAGAATAGAAATCATGGGAAAAAATAGGGTTTTAGACCTCCACTTACAAAACCAGTCAAGGAACTGGTTTCTAGGTGGGTAATCACTGGGAACTGGTTCCCGGACTAGTTTAAACTAGAACCAGTTCCCAACCTTGTTTTTCGGGTGAGCCAGTCTAATTCTCGAATATACCTGGTCCGGTTGCACACCCCTAGTCATTGGCCATCCTATGTGGCATACTAGTGTTGATGTAAACAATATTTGTATTTTTTTTTTCAATTTTTTGTTTTGTTTTTTGTTCCATTTTTCCTTTCTTTCCTTTCCTTTTCCATTTGCATATGATCAATACGCAGCCATGACCATAGACTGGCCACAAACGAGGGTCACCTCACTAGATTTGGTGAGCATAGCCCTCACCCAAGCCACAACAACCTTACTTGTGGCCAATTGCTGGCCATGGCCAAGTACTAGCCATGGGTGAAAGGAACAGAAAGAAAAAAAAAAGGCAATAAAAAGAAAAAACTGATGACTCTGAAAATTTTAATAAAAATGAAAAAAGTGTCCATGGCAATGCCGGTTAGCCATTTAAGATAGCCCCGCTAGTTGGTCAACGTTCACATTAGTGATTTCCAATTAATTTTGGGCAAATGACTAAATTGGCAAATCGCTAAAATGGTTTAAGTCTAAAATGACACAATTAAAAGGTTTAAAATTGAATTAACCATCACACAATAAGTTTAAGACTTTGTGTACAGTTTTTCCTCCAACCAAGTGTGACAAAAATTAAGTTGGTCATTTTACAATAAGTTTCTTCCAACCAATTGCTCCCGAGTGTAACCTAATAAAAATGAACCGTACAAGATAACTCTTATAATTGATGATAAGGCCAAAGAAAGAATTTAACTTTAATTCATTAAATTATGATGTACTGTGTATCCTTCCTCCTTTGTGGTCATTTAATAGATGAAATAAATCAAAAATATATATTTTTGTTCGAGAATGAAATCTCATGGAAATTGCCTTTATCCAATTTTCCAAATAAATTAATGTACATTTTTAGCTTTTCAACTTCTACTACTACTTCTTCTTCTTCTTCTTCTTCTTCTTCTTATAGTAATCCAATCCTTTGTCTTTGAAATCTGTATGAAATAAATCAAAAATATATATTTTTGCTCGAGAATGAAATCTCATGGAAATTGCCTTTATTAAATTAATGTACATTTTTAGCTTTTCAACTTCTACTACTACTACTACTACTACTACTACTACTACTACTACTACTTCTTCTTCTTCTTCTTCTTCTTCTTCTTCTTCTTCTTCTTTCAACTTCTACTACTACTACTACTACTACTACTACTACTACTACTGCTTCTTCTTCTTCTTCTTCTTCTTCTTCTTCTTCTTCTTCTTCTTCTTCTCCTTATAGTAATCCAATCCTTTGTCTTTGAAATCTGTACGGTCAACTCTGTGGTCAACTATCATTATTAACTCTTATATATTAATTCATATCGATGTAAAAGTTAAGTTTATTGTATTTTGTTGTATATGATTTTCTTCCAATATTTCGTAATTTGCTTTCTTAACAATGAGATTAGTCCTTTAGAAAATAAAAATGATCAGAAAGAAAACAAAAGGGAAAAATGCCACCCTAATTAGGGGTACCGCATATGTACCCCTTAATCAGCATTATCAGACGTGGATGCGGGCAATTTTTCATATGAGGAAAAGGAGAAAATAAACTTAGCCATTAATGGACAATCTTCTTCCACCTTTCAATTCTTCCAGATTTTCCTTGTCATTGCTAGCTATAATAGCGTCCTTTTCTCGTTGGTACCTTTTAAATATGAGATTTTTTCACTGAAAGAAGTGATACTAATGATAGGGTTAGTAATGACACGTAGAGGGGGGTGAATAGGTGTTAAAAGAAGTTTTACAAGACTTAATAAATTGACTCGTCTTTTTATGATAATAGACTGAAGATGTAAAATACTATAAACAGTTATTTGAAGCTACGAATTAAGGTAAAGAGTTCAGGGAAAGAAAATTGAAATCACAAGGTTTATAGTGGTTCGGCCTAAACCAAGCCTACATCCACTCTCCCGCACTAACAGCCCATTGGCTGGATTTCACTAAGAATCAAAAGAGATTTTATAGTCTCACGTCCTTAATTCCATAGTGTAGAAACTCTATTACATTTCCTTAAGGTCTCACAAGTGTTTGATCCCTCTTTTGAGTACAACTTAAGCTCAGTGATTAAAATAGCAAAGAATTACGAGCTTCAGACTTTTAAAATTTTCTTTTACACACACACTCGAATAACTTAAGCGTCTTCCTTATATACTTCTCCATGCCTTTATAACCATTGGCACTTTCCAAAGGAGTTCTTCTAATCTACTCGTTGGATAGAATCAATCAAGGAAATCTCGAGTTATTTAAGGAATGTGATGATAGCCCACCAATTATGCTCGCCCATACAATTAGAATTTAGGTTTTCATAGTAGAACCTTCCAAGTATACTTCACCAATCAACATATCTGATTATCCAAATTGATTTCAATAAGAATAATTAATCACGAGATGCTATCTCCAGCCATAAAATCTCCTTCAACCGTACGAACTAAATCCTTAAAGATAAACTCGCATCTTAATAAGTCTTCTCTTCGTCAGTCTAAAAACTGTCAGTGAAGGTAGACTTTAAATCTTGAGTCTGGAGGTCTTCAAACTTTGACGATAGAGTCTATAAGTCTTCAAACTATATTGATAGAAACGTTTTGTCAACTTCAAAAAAATAAGGGAGTTTTCTCCAACAATCTCCCCATTTTTGATGGTGACAAAACTTTCCCACAGATTTGAACACTTTTGTCTTGCAAAACAACACTTAAGCAAAACAAGATATCTAATAAAAGATAAGTAGATTAGGACATTGATAGTAACGATTCTGCAATCACAGAAAACATGTTAGTCCTGCAAAATATCTATTCTTCCATAATCATTATCACGGCCTAAGTTACTACAAGCATCAAAAGATCAAATCAAACAGTTCAAATTCAAAAAGTTCAATCCATAACCAAACAAAAGATAAATTCAAAGGTAAAATAGTCCAAACCAAAGTCAAATATGCATCAAACTTCTCCCCCGTTTAGTTAACAACAAAAAGTGTAGAACAGATAAAAGGAGTTGTTTGAAAATAGTGAGATTAGAGTCAAGGTTGTTTGGATAGGTGAACAAGCTGGAATTCTCCCATAGAATTCATTGTCTTCTCAAGATTTGCTATAGTCTCCTTTAGCGGCTGTAAATCTTCACCCTTCACATTAGTCTGTACTTAAGTCTTTCGGGTGAGTAGTTGTTTTTGCAATGACACTGAAGTAGTCAAGAGAGCCTTTTTTAGATCTTTTATCTCATAGTTCAAACCATATTGACCCTTCTTTAAATCCAGCAGAACATCCATAATGCGTGAAAAGTCCGCTGAATGAGTTAATACAGCACTGGGGAATATATTCCTGGAGTTTTGAGAGTGAAGGGTCTTCAGCAGTTTGTCTATTGTGACTTGGAGTGAATGTCTCGAATTCTGGTTCTAGATGGCAAGAGGCATATACATCTTCTGGATCTGTTATAGACCAACTAACATCACTAGTGAGAATAGGCGAAGAAATACATTGTTTTTCCGCATCTCCTCCGGTTTGTGTGCCTTTAGGAGGATAAAAGGATTCTTCTTCCTGTTATGCTTCAACAAGAGAGTGATGTTTTTCTTTTGCTTTCTCACCAGCAATTCCACTCCTTGTCTTTTCAGAATTGTTTGACAAGGATACAGTCAATGTAGACTCAAGAGAGTCATCTCAAGCCTCTTCTTCATCTCCTTCTCTTCTTCCTTCATCTTCCTTTTCTCTTCTTCTTCTTCTCTTCTCTCAGTCTCTTGTCTAGTCTCACGAAAGCTAATGAAACTTTTCAAGTTCTTTAAGGTTGAAAGAGTCATCTCATCCTCATTATCTTCGTTTTGCAGGATGAGAGATCTCTTTCTCTTCCCTGGAGCATCCATGGGCTCCTTGCCTTTTCTCTTGGCTGCTATAGAGTCTTGTTTCGATTTGACAAATTTCTCCTTTATGCGCTCCAATACCCTATTAAGCTCTTTCAGTCGCATCTTGGTGACCATTTTAAATCCAATCACCATTGGAGTAATGTTTGTTATACATAAAGGTGTAGGGATGTGGATTTTAAAATGTCGAAAATGCTCGTGGTAAGAGCAGAATAAGGGAGTTGTCTCTTGTCTTTCACCATTGTACATATAAAATAGGATGGTGTGAGGCAGAGAGAATTTGTAGTCAGCATTGATGGCATACATTAGGTTTACTTCAGAATGATAGACATCTGTCTTTGATGTAGATTTTGGACAGATGCAGTTGGTCATAATTTTGTGCAGCAAGATGTTTGAGGCATTCATCCTAGAGTAGGAAATCTTGCCTTCAAAATTCTTGTCTCATACCAATTCCAAAGTAGCATGAGCAATGGACACACTAATTGGTTGGAAACACCCTCTTTCCACCTCAATTAGGTCAGCCAAAGTGTCCATATCCACCAAAAATTCCTTATTCCTTACTGTGAAAGAGAAACTGTTCGCATCCAAAAAGGATAAATTCAAATAGAAGTATTCTATGAGTTCCAGATAAGCAATTGTAGATTTAGAACAAAAATGCTCCAATTGAAGAAGTGCAAACTTCTCTCGTCGATTTACTTTTACTAAATCGAGAAAATCAAAGTCAACACTCCTAGGGTTCATCACCCCTCTTTTCAGTAAATTCAAGTAAACTTTCTTGTGCTCCTGAAAGTGGAAAATGCTCGCTCCATCACCAACATCATTAACAGCCACTCCCATCCTAGGCTGAAAATGTGCAAACATTAGTTCATTGTCGTCTTGTTCTTGTGTTTGATTAGCAGTACCAAAACGCGGGTCACCTGGAAAATTTGCAAAGGTCTTTTTAGCCAACCCTTT
Organism: Eucalyptus camaldulensis; assembly: GCA_019915185.1. NCBI lineage: Eukaryota > Viridiplantae > Streptophyta > Magnoliopsida > Myrtales > Myrtaceae > Eucalyptus > Eucalyptus camaldulensis. The sequence goes on from JAHSVA010000005.1 coordinate 23,380,554, forward strand.
CTCTGCAACTACTAACTTTTCCATCTCTCGCAAAAATAAGGTTTCATTCTTGAATCCTCTTTCTCTAAGAAACTCGTCAATCAAAGACATTGTAGTACCTCATTCTTTCAACTTATAGTAAAGCGAGAAAGCAACATTAAGTCTCAATGTTCTTACAGGCTCAATTTCTTCCACTATTTCTTTTTCTGGTTGAGGCGGTGGAGGAGATTGACGCTATTGAGAATGTTGTTGCTTACTTGGTTGTTGCTGATGAGAATAATCTTCTTCCTCGGTCAAGTCGAAGTGAGTAGGACCCTTAGGCATGTGTCGTGGTCCCCTGCTTGCGATTCTCGAAAACTTTCTCGAAGACATTGTCGCTTCAAGGGAGAAATTCGGCAGAAATCCACCACAAGTGCCATAACTTGGCACGCCGGGACACTTAAGTGCCATAACTTCAAAACGGTACACTTAAGTGCTACTTTTTTTTTTCGAGTGGGACACTTAAGTGCCACCTCCGGCGACCCATGCCGGAGATCCTACGTGGCAATATTTTATTATTATTTTTTGCTTACGTGGCTCGCCGGAGCTCCAAATCAGCATAAAAATTAAAAAAAAATTAAAAAAAATTAAAAATTTTAATTTTAAAAAATTTTAAAATTTTTTTTTAAAAAAGAAAATTTTAAAAATTTTAATTTTAAAAAATTAAAAAAATTAAAAAAAATAAGAAAATTTTAAAAATTTTAGTTTTAAAAAATTTTAAAAATTTTAAAAAAAAGAAAATTTTAAAAATTTTAATTTTAAAAAATTTAAAAAAAAGAAAATTTTAAAAATTTTAATTTTAAAAAATTTAAAAAATTTTAAAAAATAAGAAAATTTTAAAAATGTTAATTTTAAAAAATTAAAAAAATTTTAAAAAATAAGAAAATTTTAAAAATTTTAATTTTAAAAAATTAAAAAATTTTAAAAAATAAGAAAATTTTAAAATTTTAAAAATTTTAATATTAAAAAATTTAAAAATTTTAAAAAATAAGAAAATTTTAAAAATTTTAATTTTAAAAAATTTTAAAAATTAACAAAAAGAAAATTTAAAAAAATTTAATAATTAAAAAAAAGGGGGGGGGGAGGCGGCGGCGGCGGTGAGGGAGCCGGCGGCGGTGGCAAGGGAGCCGCCCTGTTCGGCCTCCCACCCCCCCTTTTTTATAATTTTTTTTATAATTTTAATTTTTTTTAATTTTTCTTAATTTTAAAAAAAATTTAAAATTTTCTTAATTTTTTTTAAAAATTAAAATTTTCTTAATTTTTTGAAATTTTCTTAATTTTTAAAATTTTTTAAAATTTTTAAAATTTTCTTAATTTTTTTAAATTTTCTTATTTTTAAAAATTTTAAAATTTTTCTTAATTTTTAAAATTTTTAAAATTTTCTTAATTTTTCTTAATTTTTAAAATTTTTAAAATTTTCTTAATTTTTAAAATTTTTCTTAATTTTTTTAAATTGTTTTAATTTTTCTTATTTTTTAAAAATTTTTGAATATTTTAAATCTAATTTAATTAATTTATATACTATTATTTACACGTAGACGCGAAACGGTGTCGTTTTTGCATTTTCTCAGCCACGTCAGCGTGCAAAACGACGTCTTTTTGGACCGAGCTCGCCGGAAAGTCGCCACGTCAGCCATTTGGTCGGATTTTCGCCGGAGTGGCACTTAAGTGTCCCATTTTACTCCGATGATGGCACTTAAGTGTACCATTTTAAAGTTATGGCACTTAAGTGTCCCATTTTACTCCGATGATGGCACTTAAGTGTACCATTTTAAAGTTATGGCACTTAAGTGTCCCGGCGTGCCAAGTTATGGCACTCCAGGTGTCCCGCACTCGAGAAATTCTCAAACTTGCTCGAAAATGTGAAAAAATTTTGGGTTAATTGAGAGTGAAAGTGAAAGCAAACGGGAGTTTAGTATTTTAGGGTTTGAGAATGAAAACGGAGAAGACGAATTTCAACAGTATATAAAGCAAGTGAAGTGAGGTAAACGAATCGTCATAAAAATGCCTTTTCAAAAATGAATAACTGCATTTTTTAAAATGAATAATTGCCTTTTTGAAAATGAATAACTGCCATACATTCAAAAACTTGGAAAGATAATTTCAATCAATTAGCGATTAAAAAGTAACCGTACATTTTCAAGTCTTTAACCAAAAATTAAATTGTTAGTATTGAAATAACTTATAGTCGTAACTCTTGGTCTTTTGAGTTTGAACACTTTCAGACTTTACCTCTAAGTCTGAGCACCTTCAGACTTTACTGGATAAAAGATGTGATGTTCAGTCTGGTGCAAATAGACTCAAATAGGTTTTTTCCCAGTGACTTTGTAAATATGTCTGCCAGTTGATTCTTTGAATCAACGAATTGAATCATAACTTCTCCATTTTGAACATGATTTTTAATAAAGTGATGTCGAATCTCTATGTGTTTTTCCATTGAATGAAGAATTGGATTCTTTGTGAGATTAATTGCGCTAATGTTGTCACATTTAATCTCGATGCATGGGTTTTCAATTCCAAAGTCTCTCAGTTGTTGTTTTATTCATAAGATTTGAGAACAACAACTTTCAAGAGCCACATACTCTGCTTCTGCTATAGAAAGAGCTACAATATTTTACTTCCTTGAGAACCAAGATACCGTCCTGTTTCCTAGCAATTGACAAGTACCGGAAGTACTATTTCTATCAACTTTGCAACCTGCTCAATCTGCGTCTAAATATCCAAGGAGAGTAAAGTCTCATTCTTTGGGATACCACAGACCTAACTTTGAAGTAGTTGCAACGTATTTGATTATGTGTTTTGTAGCACTTAGATGAGATTCTTTGGGATCTAATTGAAATCTATCACAAATGCAAACACTAAACAAAATGTCAGGTCTAGAAGCAGAAAGATAAAGAAGTGAACCAATAATACTTCTGTAAAGCTTCTGGTCAACTTTCTTTCCTCCTTCATCTTTGTCCAGCTTCGAAGAACTTGATATTGGTATCTTAGTCTTTTTGCAATTCTCCAATCCGAATTTTTTAACGAGATCTTTTGCATATTTTTCTTGATGAATGAAAATTCATTCCTTCAATTGTTTCACTTGTAATCCAAGAAAGAATGATAGTTCACCCATCATGCTCATTTCAAATTTATCATGCATAGACTTAGAAAACTTATTGCATAGGTTTTCTTAGGTGATACAAATATGATATCATCAACATAGATTTGAACAAGTAAAAAGTTTTTACCTTCTCTTTTAATAAACAAGGTAATATCCACTTTTCCTTTGACAAAACCATTTTAAATTAAAAACTTACTTAACCTGTCGTACCATGCTTGAGGTGCTTGCTTTAATCCATATAGAGTATTTTTCAGTCTGAATACTGAGTCTGGTCTTTTTAGGTCTGTAAATCCGGGAGGTTATTCCACATAGGCTTCTTATTGGATAAATCCATTTAGGAATGCACTTTTGACGTCCATTTGGAATAATTTGAAATTTTTATAACAGGCAAAAGTAAGCAATAGTCTAATTGCTTATAACCTTGCTACTGGTGCGTAGGTCTTATCATAGTCTATAGCTTAGGTCTCATCATAGTCTATCCATTCTTTTTGCGTATATCCTTTGGCCACGAGTCTTGCTTTGTTTCTGACCACCTTTTCTTTTTTGTCCATTTTGTTCCTGAAAACCCATTTAGCTCCAATAATAAATTTATCTTTTGATTTAGGAGTTAGTTCCTAGACATCGTTAATGCTGAACTATCTGAGTTCTTCTTGCGTACCTTTAATCCAGCTTTCGTTAGCTAAAGTTTCTTCTATGCTTTTGGGTTCTATTTTAGAAAAAAGTGTCACGACACTAGACTCTTCTTGTTTTTTGGATCTGATGCAAATCCCTTCATCAATATCATTGATTATGAGTTCTTTGGGATGACTAGACTTGTGCTTTTAGTTACTGGTCGGTCTGATAGTTTGCTGATCTTCTACTTCAGTTGATTCTTCAACTTCCGTTCGTTGTTGTTCTTCAGAAGTTCGAGCCACTTCAGGGGAGGTAGGTTTTGTAAAGTCTAGAGCAAGTTCAGATTCTTCAGGTTGAGTCTGAATCAATTGATTCTCCATGGTCTGTCCATATGCTTGAAATGGCATATCCTTTCTCATTCTGAACTTTCTTGGCAAATTTTGAAAAGTGAGAAAATGTTTTAGACTTACTTACTTGCCAGAAAGTAAATCCAAGTAAATCGAGAATAATCATCCACAATTACCAGGCAATATCTCTTTCCACCAATACTTTGAGTTCTGGTTGGTCTAAAGAGATCCATATGCAGAAACTGCAAAATACGATTAGTAGATTTCTGATTTATTGGTTTAAAAGAACTTCTAACTCGTTTTCCTAACACACATGGTGTGCATAAGTCAGATTTTTGATACTTCAGGTTGGGCAATCCACGAACAAGCTTTTTGGATGAGATTTTGGCAATTTGCTTCATGTTGACATGGCCAAGCTTTCGATGCCAAAGATTCGCTTCATCTTGAATTGATATTAAATAGACATTGAGATATTTTTGGTTTTATATCCAGAAGATAAATGTTCCAATGTCTTTTTTATTTTTTATGACCCAGGGAACCCCGTACAACCAGTAGTCGGCGAGCAAACCCTGGGGTGACGCTAGCAGAGGACCCACCACTCCGGCACCACACTTAAGACACCAAATGCCTCTACTGAGTTTTGAACCCCTCACCTTTGAGGAAGGATCATTGGAGCTCTTATCCAGCAGAGCCACTATGACCAGTGGTAATGTTCCAATGTCTTTGTCCAATAAAGGATTGAGAAACATCTTTACTAGTTCCCAAACATATTCATTCTTGAAAATTGATTTTGAATCAAGTGTTGCACAATTGGCTAATGCTGAGTAGATTGTAATTTAGTTCCATCAAGGGGAAATTGTTGATTGTGAGACTTCCAATTTTTACAGTTCCACACCCAACAATTCTTCCTTTGCTATTTCCACCAAAAGAGACTTTTCCACAATTTATTTGCACAAGTTTTATAAAACAACTTGAATTTTAAGTCATGTGTCTCGAACAACCACTATCCAAATACCATTTAACTTTTTTTTTTTTTATAGTGACCTGCAATTAAAAAAGAAATTGAAGCTTTCTTTGATACCCACATTTTCTTGGGTCTAGGGGAATTAATGCAATATACAGTCTTTGCCCATTCTTTCTTAATAGGTCTCCAAACCATAGGACATTATTTCTCAAAATGTTCTAAACTGTTGCATTTTGAACACTTGAGAGCACTTTGGCCAATAGGTTTTACAAAGACTTTTTGAAAATGGTTTATGTAAAAGTTTTTATAGGTCTTTGTTTGATTCTTTCCTTTACTTTTAGAAAATCAATTAGAGGAATAGTTTTCGAAGTCATTCCCAAGCTTGATTTGTTGAAATAAGGTCTTTGTACTGAAAGAATATTTTCAAATTTTCAGATCCTATTGAAAACCTTTTTGAGATATTTGAAATGTCATTTTTTAAAATGTATTTTCTTTTGAAACAACAAAATTTTTGTCTAGAATTTCAAACTTTTCTTTCCAAGAATTTTCCTATTGCTTAAGTGTAGAATTCTCCCTTTTTAGCTTGGAAATCCTTTTACGAGAGGTTTTGAGACTAATACAAAGTTCATTATGTATTTCGAGACTTTAGTAGGAATTTTTAAATTGCTTACCTCGATTTCGCTATTTGAGTCTAAGTCTAAGTCTAAATCTATCTCAGAGTCTAAGCTTGATTCTGATTTTGCCATTAGACAAATATTGGCATAATCTTCATCACTTTTTTTGTATTTAGTATCACTCCATGTCTCTGCTTTGAGTGCCTTTCTGTATTTTTCAGCTCTTCCCTTCTTTTTCTTCAACAGAGGACAGTTGGGTCTGATGTGTCCATTTTTCTTGTATTCAAAACAGATCACATCTTTGTTGGCTTCATTATCCTCAGTTGATTTGTTTTGAAACTTTTGAGTGCTTTGCTTCCGCCAATTAAATCTTCTTCCCTTTTTGTTCAGTTTCCTGAATCTCCTTATCATAAGTGCTAGCTCTTCATCGTCCTTATCATCTTCAAAGTCTGTACCATCAAAATCATTGTTAGATTTCAAAGCAATTGACTTCTTCCTCGTTGATTTGCTTCACTTCATAAGATTGAAGTGTGCCAACCAACTCGTCTACAGAAATCGGCATGATCCTTTAAGTTTCCCTTATTGAAGTCTTCATGTGATTCAGTCTTTGGAGAGTCTACGCAGCAATTTGTTAATATTCATTGGTCCTAAGATTGGTTGTCCCTAATACTCTAGAACATTTACAATATCTGTAAAACAACTAAACATGTCAGTGATAGATTCTCCTAGCTTCATTTTGAAGGCTTCATACTGTCCGAGTAGAATATTGATTTTTGTTTCTTTCACTCGATCAGTTCCTTCATAAGTAATATGTAGCATATCCTAGACTTTTTTGGCTGTCTCACAAGAAGAAATTTTGTTATACTCAGTAGGAGATAAAACACAATATAAAAAGTAAATTGCTTTAACATCAAGAGCTTGTCTCTTGGTTATTTCTTCTTATGTCATTTCGCTAGCGTCTGCAACTTCTTTTCCTCTTTCTGAAACTGATGCATCTTTAGGAATGATTCCTTTTTCTACCACATCCCATTCTAGAGGATCTTTCGATCTTAGGAATGCCTTCATCTTGTTTTTCCATATGTTGTATTCCTTTCCATCAAAGTAAGGAGGTCTGGTGTTGTTCTGGTCTTCAACCAAACCTGGAGCCAACATACTAGCCATAGATCTTTAACTCAAACGTAAAAACATTTTAATTGTATGAGCACACAAGCTCTGATACCAATTGCTAGGGCTAGTAAGGACACCTAGAGGGGGGTGAGTAGGTGTTAAAAGAAGTTTAGCAAGACTTAATAAATTGACTTATCTTTTGATGATAATAGACTGAAGATGTAAAAGACTATAAATAGTTATATAAAGCTACAAATTAAGGTAAAGAGTTCAGGGAAAGAAAATTGAAACACAAGGTTTATAGTGGTTCGGCTTAGACCAAGCTTACGTCCACTCTCCCGCATTAACAGCCTACTGGCTAGATTTCACTAAGAATCAAAAAAGATTTTATAGTCTCACGTCCTTGATTCCACAGTTCTTTACTACACTTCCTCAATGTCTCACAAGTATTTGATCCCTATTTTGAGTACAACTTAAGCTCAATGATTGAAATAGCAAAGAACTAGGAGTTTCAGACTTTGGAATTTTTCTTTCAAGCACACACTCGAATTACTTGAAAGTCTTCCTTATATACTCCTCCATGCCTTTATAACCGTTAACACTTTTCAAATGAGTTTTTCCAATCTACCCGTTGGACAGAATCAATCAAGGAAATCTCGAGTTATTTAAGGAATGTGATGATAGCCCACAAATCTTGCTTGCTTATACAATCAGGATCTAGGTTTCCATAAGTAGAACATTCCAAGTATACTTCGCCAATCAATAAGAATAATTAATCACGAGATGATATCTCCAGCCGTAAGATCTTCTTCAATCGTACGAACCAAATTCTTAAAGATAAACTTGCATCTGAATAAGTCTTCTTTTCGTCGGTTTAGAAACTGTCAGTGACGGTAAATCTTGAGTTTGGAGGTCTTCAGACTTTAACGATAGAGTCTACAAATCTTTAGACTATATTGATGGAAACGTTTTGTTAATTTCAAAATAATAATGGAGTTTTTGCCAACAACTAATACAGGTAGAAGGTCCCACCCTGCTGTGCGCGCGTTGGTTCAGGCGTTTCCCTCATCTCGATTGGGGGGAGGTTCGAGTCACTGTATGCGCAATTGCACGACTTAAGTGTGGCGCCATGGGAGGTGAGTCCCTGCGCTAGCGTTACTTTAGGTTTACGTAGCTGACTACCGGCTGTACGACAGTTCCTAGGGCATCAAAAAAATAAAAATAAACACAGGTGGAATGCAATGCATATGCTCCCCCTCAAATCAATGATTTTTTCTTAATTCGCCAGAATAGAACAGATACTCGATCTATGTAAAGAAATAATTACTAAAAGATATTTTAATACATTTTGATAAGGGGACAAAAACGATGTAGTCGTTAGGGATGGGCAAATCTTTTATATATCACATAGATATGTAGTACGATTCAAAATCTTTTATCTGAAGTTGCACCGGCCTTTAGTTATTCTCAAATTTTGGAACAATGAGACAAATAAGAAAAATTAAAGCAAGTGCTAAATATTAATGATATGGACCATGTTCCTTGCATCGAAGGTTTGCCAAAGTCTCCTCCTTTGACAACGGCAAAAGTTTATAAAAGTTTATATACTTTCACTTCATATCAGATATATTGAATAGAGATCTAGTATCTTAGCTGGAATTAAATGTTTATATGTCCATATCAATGTTTTTTCTATTTTAAGGTGACCACGAATTGAATAGTCATGTATAATTTATTTGGTGCATCTTGATTTTTGCTATCATATTGGGGCACATAATTAATTGAATTTCTTTTTATTGGGGCTTAAATTATCTTTCTCCTTTCATTTTCCGTGACATCACTATGGGGCTAAACATCTGACGGGGAACTTGGTCCCCTCTTGCTTGTCCGCCAAGCGATAAGTTTGTTAATAGGACACACAGAAGTAATAACGCAGAGATATAGATCGTTTGTCCTCCACTTTGTTAAAGATTTGTTAACGTCTTGAAATGGCTTGCAGTGACACTGCACTGTTGCCAATCAGGACTGTATTAAAAGTTTACAGTTATTTTTTATGTACTTTTCTTTTGTCACACAGTGTCTTGTAAACCAAGAAATACCAGGTTGGCAAGTCGGTCACAAGACATTGTATGAAACACATTCTAACCTAATAGGAGTTCTTTGAAGCTCTACCTCCTTACCCTAGGCATGCATAGCCATGGCACTATTCTACCCGGTGACAGCCATCTCTAAAGAGATGACATGGTATCTATATTTACAACGGAAGGCCCCTCCATTCTTAGGTAGATGTTTTTCTTCCCTTCTCAAGAGGGAATACGAGAGGTGACATTGGAGAGTCCTGTCCCTTGGCGGTTCTTCCTCCTGTTTTTTTCTCCTCGAGCCTTTTAAGAACCTGCTTAGATTCAATTGTGTTATAAATGATGATTATTTTTAAAATCGTTAGTTTCAGATAAATATCGGTTGTCCTCTACTTGGTCAAAGTTTTAAACATCCGCCCGATGCTTATGTTGAAATCACCCGTGGTGATGACGCATGGGTGCCGTTGAGGATTGATTGTATTTGGGTGAATGGCAATCTTACCTTCCCCTAGGTGATGAAGTGGATAAGATGTGATAAGAATTAAGGAAGAGAGAATAATTAAATTTTATGTATATTATTGTATTATCTAATGAATAGTACATGAGTCTATTTACATGCTTTATTAGATTACTATCTAATTAATAAAATTAAGTACGATCAATCAAGGATGTGGACAATTAACGTATGAATAATCTTCAAAATAAATCTACAATCACAAGAAATGTGGGAAATATTCCAAATCTGCCCAGAAAATATTAGTAATATCTCTAACAGCACCTCAAATTCAAGGTGCATAGAATTCAATTTAGTTTGGATGAAAAAAACCTAAAAAATGTTAGGTGAATCACTATGGCAGTTTAGGGCCTGTTTGTTTTCATTCTTTTTTTTTTTTTTTCTGTTTTTGAACAAAATTTCTATTTTTTTTTTGTTTCAAGGAATTAAAAAAGAACAGAAACGCGTTTGTTTGTGTTTTTGTTCCAAATCTATTTTTTTGTTCCGAGAAACACATTTGGAACAGAAACGAAAAACAAAAAAAACAAGTTTCTTGTTTTTGGAACAATTTTTAAGAACAAATTTTCTCTCTCCTCCCTTTTTCTTCTCTTTTTTTTTTTTTTCCTTCTTTTCTTTTTCTTTCTTCTTTGGCTGGTCGCCGGCCTCGACCATGGCCGACGACCTGCCATCGAGGGCCAGCGACGCCATTGAGGGCCGGCGACCTCGCCGGAGAGTCGTCGGCCCTCGGCAAGGCCGAGCATCGCCAGCCCCTGGCAAGACTCAGCCTCGCCCAGATCCGATGAGCCCGAGCTCGCCTAGCCACCAGTGAGGCTCGATGGCCTAGTGGTTGCTCGGCGAGGCCGAGCCTCACCGGCGCGAGGCAAGGCTGCGCGAGCTAGGGCTCATCAGATTTGGGTGAGCCCAAGCTCGCCCAGCCAAGGCGAGGCCGAGCCTAGCCCAGCCAAGGCGAGGCAGAGCCACGCCCAACCACGGCATGCCTTGCCATGGCTAGGCGAGCTTGGGCTCACTGAATTTGGGCGAGCCCAAGCTCGCCCAGCCAAGGTGAGGCCGAGCCTCGCCCAACCACGGTGAGCCTTGCCATGGCTGGGCGAGGTCACCAGCCCTCGTCGGCCGGTTGCCGGCCATGGCCGAGGTCGGCGACCGGCCAAAAAAAGAAAAAAAGAAAAAAGAAAGAAAAATAAGAAAAATAAAATAAAAATATTAAAAAATTAAAATAAACAAAAAAAGAATACAAATTTACCAAACATGTTTCTGTTCATTTTTATTCCGAGAACAAGTTTACCAAACGTCTTCTTCTGTTCAAAAATTGTTCCCTGGAACAGAAATAATTTTTTCTATTTATGTTCCCTAGAACAATTTTTGAACAGAAACGTTACCAAACGCGCCCTTAGTGTGCTAAATTAGTGTGCTGAAGAGACAACTTGACGTCATTGTTTTTGTTGTTGTTATGTGCTGTCATTAGCATCGTACAACTAGACTGATTCTATCCAAAAAACTGAATCGAATTGATTCTATCCAATCCAAGTTTTCATTGGAGAGGTTCAATTCCTAATTCTAACTAACCGGATCAAATTTGGAACTGATCACATAATTCCTAGAAAAATCTAGTATTTCTCTTGGCATCTTATTCTCAATCTATCTTTGAATAGTTTTGTTATTCATATGATCTTGTTGTATAAAATGAAAGGAACAAAAAAATGTTCTCGAGTAGATACTAGATATGGACTAGAAAAACAAGGCAAGTCCTAGAGTTAATTCCATGTCCCAAAAACTGAGAATTGGTTCTAATAAGTTAGGTTCCATTTAGAATTTATCCACCTTGGAATCAATCACCTCTAATTGTTGTAGATGTTGTGCAAGCTATGTGGTAGGAGGCTCTTGTCATGATCTAATGTGGTGTTCATCTATGGACCAGTGAACAAATGCGACCAGTGCTACTAGCGTTGTTATGAGTAATGTGAAGAAATGTGGTTGATGTGACTGGCACTACTATGAAATAGATCTAAGGGCGGTGAGTTTGGTGGTGGTGTTTTGTCTGTGGATAGAAATGCGATCTTTATTGCTAGCATTATTACGAACACCATTGAGAGATGGACTGGTGTTATTTCGGAACAATGTTCTGGATCAACGTTGAGAGAGATATTAGTAGTTATTGAAAAAGAGGATGACATGATATACGGTATCTGCTCTTGGTGTGCATTGTTGTTCACATGGTGCACCTTAGCATCATAGTATCGTCTAACTCTAATACCAAGCTAAGTATTGAGGAAGAAAGAATTAAGGAATTTTCAGTTTATCTAAGTCTTACCTAATGAAAATTACATGGCCTATTATAAACATTATTAGATGACACATGATTAGATCAAATATGATCAATCAAGGATATCCAAATCAAATATACGAGAATCTCATTGATATGCATAATCATAAGAAATAAGATGATTATTTTAAAAATCTCTAGAAAACATCAAAATTATAACTAAGAAAATCATGTAGCGCTGAATGCCATCGAGATGCTTATTTAGCAATCAAATTATGAAAACTTATAGTTTGAATGCACTTTTTTTTTCATCTTACTTATAATAAATATTTTGAAAATCAAAATTTTTATAGTTAGGTAATTAAGAAATATATTAGGATACCCATTAACAGGACCTATATTACTTACAAAAAGCTTTAGTCCATGCTAAAAGAAAAGAGGGAAACAACAATTTCTAGTAACTTAAGAAAGAGACGGAGCCATATATAATGTGATTTCATACTTATTGTTGAATGAATTATTTTTGTAAAATTCCACAAACGGACATGGCAGTTCCACTATGGTTTGACATAGGTAATTCAACTCAGATGATACTTCGCTCAAGATATAGAAAAAAAATCTTCTTTCCACATTCCGATTGGTGATGGATTTGCACAAAAATTTTAGATTTTTCTTTTAGTGTCACACCTCTCTTCTATGTATATATGTGTATATGGTGCTCATGGGAATCGAACTCAGACTGTTTACCAGCAGGGCACTTTACTGTTGGCAATTTTAGACTTGACTTAGTTAACGAATATTTTTACAGGTAAAAATCTTAGCAAACAAAAGAAAAACAACCATCTCTCTCGCGCACACAACTATACTTTTTTACTCTGAAATGCAGCTCCGCCAATGTCGCCCTCCACGTTGCCATCAGCCCCTTCGAGCTGTCGTGGTCGTCACTTTGTCGTTGGCCTTCTTACCATTCTCCTTGGTAGATTGTGATTATATATGACATGGTGGTGGGTGGTAACAGAGATGACAACAACGTGGTTTCAGAGGTGACAAAGCAGGGAGCAAGGGAGTGTAAGCCGGCTGAGGAGAGGATAGGTTCGGCTTACTTTGATTTTTTATTGCTGCTTACTTATAGTTCTAATTAAATGCCGGTTGCCTTCATGTATGTAACCCGCAAATTAGAGATTTCCCCTAACCAGATATGAAAGAAAATATTGTCCATCCGTGCCCGCGTAAACAATTCTTACTTCGGGTTGTAGGTATTCAATCAAAATGGTGACTGGGCCATAAACCATTCTTACTTCGTGTTGTAGGTATTCATCAAAATGGTGACTGGGCTGAGCAAAGGAAATGCGTTATCACGCTACTCCTGTTTTCAAAATGACGCTAGACTTTCTCAACTTGTGCGACACCAATGGGCAATAGGTGACTGTCGGGGTAACTATACTCGAAAGGTTCAAGAAAATTTTAGTCTGACAACGCATCTGCCTATGTGAACAAGAGAAGAAAGAATACGCACATTAAAAGTCTCTTCTTCCAATTTACATCGCGTGTAACTTTATTGCATCTTGAACAGTCGAATGCAATAGGACTCTATGTCCAAAAGCATCAAATCAAGTCATCAATCTTTCGACCAAAAAAAAAACGAAGAAAAAGTCGTCAATCTGGACCACTGATGCTTCCGACCTTAGTAGCCCATTCTTTACATGCATTTTGCTGAAGTAGTCATTATTATGGTCCTAATGGAGTTGAACCACCGGTTGATGGATTTCTTTTCTGGAAGTCTCCATCCATGACTCATTGTCAATATACATACGTGATCCGTGATACCATTTTACCTTATTGTTAGGACAATATAAAGATGTCATATCAACAAGTTTGATGGGACAGGAGAGGATTTTAAGCAGAAATCTCCACCAAAATCGTTTCGTGTATTTCTCATTTGAAAGTTGCGTATATAGTATGGGCTTCGGCTTTTCAAAGTAAAGGAACGTTGATTCAGAACAAGCAAATTAAATTTTGGTTTCGTATGGTCCTTGAGGTTACTTAGGCACACTTTATCGAAGCTTGACCAAGTCATAAGATTAAGTGCACCATACAAGCTATACGTAACCCGTAATAACTGACCCAAAAAACAGGTTCTGCATTCCCTCCTTTTTCTGCTACCTTATTTATATTTGGCCGCAAATCCCGCGACCGGTCCCTTGTCTTTAAAAAAAAGAAGTCAAGGTAGCTTTTTTTAGTTTTTTCTTTTCATTTATTTATCAAGTTTTGTTATTAATGTTCAAATTGGAATATTGGATGTTGATGTTCATTTTATGAATATTTTAGGCATTATCCATAAGACTTTGTCCAAAATTATTGTAATTATTAAAAATATCCGTAGGACGTCAGATCATTTTTTTTTTAATTATATTGATTTTTGGGGTATTTTGATAATATTTTAATTCTTAAATTATTATAATTATTAATTTGATTTGTAAGACTTCGGATCAAAATTTTAATTATTTTGAACTTTCTTATATGTTGTGATGTTTATGGTTAAAATAATTGTTAATTTAATCCATGAGACAACGGATTATTTTTTCAATTATTTTAATCCTTCATTTGATGAATATCTTGAGTGGTTTAGGTAGAATGCTTATCTGGTAAATGCTTGTCTTGGAAAACATAAAAACAAAAAACAAAAAAAAAATCAAATCTTGCATCTGAGTGTGTTGGTTTAGTAAATTAGGATTGCATTTTTTTAGGATTGCACTTTTAGATAATTTTTGGAATGGATTAGGATTGAATTTATATATATATATATATATATAGACAAACTCTTAGATAACGTTTGCACATTTTGATAATCTCATTTTTCTTTAAAAAAATAGTTTTCTAAGATAGGATAGGGTTTAAGTCAAATTAACCCCTAAAACATAATAGAAAATTATTCATTTTTCGATAGTTTAATTATTTTTTTATTACGAATTAAAAAAAAATACAAAAATAGGTGCATGTCAAATAGTCTGCATGTTAGGTTCATTTAGTTAAGAAGTTGCTTGTTAGTAGGGTTAGGCCATGTAGTTAAAAGTGCATGTTATATACGTAAGTTTTAATTTCAAGATAAGATAAAATCCCCAAAAAAAAAAATTACTTGCTTTATCGTGTTGAATTTTTTTGGTGCAATTTATTTTATTTATCGAATGTTTAATAATGGTTGAGCATCTGTGTGATCACCCCACTGCATGATAGTGATCTAGGTTAAAATAAATCCAAACTGCCTGCAAAAATATTTTTGAAAATAAAAAAAATGATATCGAAAGGGTATTGGAGAAATTTACTGTAACAAAGTCCCCGTACCCAAAATCTCTGGTTCATAGGAGTAAAATAATTCTCCGGCTGTTTTACTTAGGTATTTAATCGATCTACCCTAAACTGATTAGTGACGACTCCTAGATAAAATTCATTTGCATGTTAAATACTTGAATCTAAGTCGCGAATTGGTATGGGCTTGGAAGAGCCCGAATTAAATCTAGACTTAACAATCCCTTGCCGAACCCTTAAGTGGTCTGACTCGCTTCGGGGAGGTCGCGATAATGGGCTTCGGCTTTTCAAAGTAAAGGAACGTTGATTTAGAACAAGCAAACTAAATTTTGGTTTTGTATGGTCCTTGAGGTTACTTAAGCACACTGTATCGAAGTATGACCAAGTCATAAGATTAAGTGCACCATAGATTTGCTCATAGCTCACCCTCACTTGTTTGAACCTCACAACCCTCGGGTCGTTCTTGACTCGCTTTTAGTCACTCGCTCTCATTCATCTTTTATTTTGAATAGTTTTGTTATTCAAATGATTTTGTTGTATAAAATGAAAGAAAAAAAAGGAACAAAAAATGTTCTCGAGTAGACACTAGATATGGACTAGAAAAACAACGCAGGTCCTAGAGTAAATTCCATGTCCCAAAAACTGAGAATCGTTCTAATAAGTTAGGTTCCATATTTAGAACTTATCCACCTTTTGGAATCAATTGCCTCTAATTGCTGTAGATGTTGTGCAAGCTATGTGGCAGGAGGCTCTTATCATAGCAGATCTAATGTGGTGTTCATCTATGGACTAGTGAACAAATGCAACTAGTGCTAATAGCGTTGTTATGAGTAATGTGAAGAAATGTGGTTGATGTGACTGGCACTACTATGAAATAGATCTAAGGGCAGTGAGTTTGGTGGTGGTGTTTGTCTGTGGATAGAAATGCGATCTTTGTTGCTAGCATTATTACGAACACCATTGAGAGATTGGCTAGTGTTATTTCGGAACAATGTTGTGGATCAACATTGAGAGAGATATTAGTAGTTATTGAAAAGGAGGATGACATGATATACAGTATCTGCTCTTGGTGTGCATTGTTGTTCACATGGTGCACCTTAGCATCATAGGATCGTCTAACTCTAATACCAAGCTAAGTATTAAGGAAGAAATAATTAAGGAATTTTCAGTTCATCTAAGTCTTTCCTAATGAAAATTACATGGCCTATGATAAACATTATTAGATGACACATGATTAGATCAAATACGATCAATCAAGGATATGCAAATCAAATACACGAGAATCTCATTGATATGCATAATCATAAGAAATAAGATGATTATTTTAAAAATCTCTAGCAAACATCAAAATTATATCTAAGAAAATCATGTAGTGCTGAATGCCATCGAGATGCTTATTTAGCGATCAAATTATTAAAACTTATAGTTTTAAAGCACTTTTTTTTTTTTCATGTTACTTATAATAAATATTTTGAAAATCAAAATTTATATAATTAGATAATTAAGAAATATATTAGGATACTCATTAACAGGACCTATATTACACATTTACAAAAAGCTTTAGTCCATGCTAAAAGAAAAGAA
Source organism: Eucalyptus camaldulensis (assembly GCA_019915185.1). Classification (NCBI taxonomy): domain Eukaryota; kingdom Viridiplantae; phylum Streptophyta; class Magnoliopsida; order Myrtales; family Myrtaceae; genus Eucalyptus; species Eucalyptus camaldulensis. The sequence goes on from JAHSVA010000005.1 coordinate 23,397,061, forward strand.
GGAAACAACAATTTCTAGTAACTTACGAAAGAGACGGAGCCATATATAATGTGATTTCATAATTATCGTTGAATGAATTATTTTTGTAAAATTCCACATACGGATATGGCAGTTCCACTATGGTTTGACATAGGTAATTCAACTCAGATGATACTTCGCTCAAGATATAGAAAAAAAATATTCTTTCTACATTCCGATTGGTGATGGATTTGCACAAAAATTTTGGATTTTTCTTTTAGTTTCACACCTCTCTTCTATGTATATATGTGTATATGGTGCTCATGGGAATCGAACTCAGGCTGTTTAGCAGCAGGGCCACATTACTGTTGGCAATTTTAGACTTGACTTAGTTAACGAATATTTTTACAGGTAAAAATATTAGCAAACAAAAGAAAAACAACCATCTCTCTCGCACACACAACTATACTGTCTTACTCTGAAATGCAGCTCCGCCAATGTCGCCCTCCACGTTGCCATCAGCCCCTTCAAGCTGTCGTGGTCGTCACTTTGTCGTTGGCCTTCTTACCATTCTCCTTGGTAGATTGTGATTATATATGACATGGTGGTAGGTGGTAACAGAGATGATAACGACGTGGTTCCAGAGGTGACAAAGCAGGGAGCAAGGGAGTGTAAGCCGGCTGAGGAGAGGATAGGTTCGGCTTACTTTGATTTTTTATTGCTGCTTACTTATAGTTCTAATTAAATGCGGGTTGCCTTCATGTATGTAACCCGCAAATTAGAGATTTCCCCTAACCAGATATGAAAGAAAATATTGTCCATCCGTGCCCGCGTAAACAATTCTTACTTCGGGTTGTAGGTATTCAATCAAAATGGTGACTGGGCCATAAACCATTCTTACTTCGTGTTGTAGGTATTCATCAAAATGGTGACTGGGCTGAGCAAAGGAAATGCGTTATCACGCTACTCCTGTTTTCAAAATGACGCTAGACTTTCTCAACTTGTGCGACACCAATGGGCAATAGGTGACTGTCGGGGTAACTATACTCGAAAGGTTCAAGAAAATTTTAGTCTGACAACGCATCTGCCTATGTGAACAAGAGAAGAAAGAATACGCACATTAAAAGTCTCTTCTTCCAATTTACATCGCGTGTAACTTTATTGCATCTTGAACAGTCGAATGCAATAGGACTCTATGTCCAAAAGCATCAAATCAAGTCATCAATCTTTCGACCAAAAAAAAAAACGAAGAAAAAGTCGTCAATCTGGACCACTGATGCTTCCGACCTTATTAGCCCATTCTTTACATGCATTTTGCTGAAGTAGTCATTATTATGGTCCTAATGGAGTTGGACCACCGGTTGATGGATTTCTTTTCCGGAAGTCTCCATCCATGACTCATTGTCAATATACATACGTGATCCGTGATACCGTTTTACCATATTGTTAGGACAATATAAAGATGTCATATCAACAAGTTTGATGGGGCAGGAGAGGATTTTAAGCAAAAATCTCCACCAAAATCGTTTCGTGTATTTCTCATTTGAAAGTTACGTATATAGTATGGGCATCAGCTTTTCAAAGTAAAGGAACGTTGATTCAAAACATGCAAACTAAATTTTGGTTTCGTATGGTCCTTGAGGTTACTTAGACACAGGGAGTGCATAAACCAGGCTTTTGATAACCCAGATTAGGAAGCCCTCGAACAAGCTTCTTAGAGGAAACCTTGGCAATCTGCTTCGTATTTATATGACCAAGCTTCTGATGTCAAAGACTTGCCTCATCTTGAATAGAAATAGGGCACTGAGAGCTTTCTGGATTTAAGTCCATAAGTTATATGTTGCCATGCCTTCACCTAGTAAAGGAATGAGAGAAGTCTTGACTTATTCCAGAACAAATGCCTTCTTGAAAGTTTATTTTGAACCAGTATAACAAAGCTGACTTATGCTCAAAAGATTGTAATTTAAACCTTTCACCAAGGAAACATTATTGATAGTCAGACTTCCAATTTTCATATTTCATTTAGTATTTCCTCCAAAAGAAAATTTTCCTCCATTAAGTTTGTCAAGCTTTACAAAACAACTTGAGTCTCTTGTCATATACCTAGAACAACCACTATCCAAGTACCATTTAATCTTTCTTTTAATAGTGACATGTGATCTGAAAAAAAAAAAAAAAACTCAAACTTTCTTTGGTACCAACTTTTCTTGGGTCCAAAGTGTTAGTATTAAAAATAGTTTTTGCCCAATCTTTTTTAATCGGTCTCCAAACCTTGGGACAATCTTTCTTGAAATATTTTAAGCTATTACACTTAAAACATCTGAGAACACTTCAGCCAATAGGTTTAACAAATATTTTCTAAAAATAATTTTTGTAAAAGGTCTTTGTAGACCTTTGCTTAAGTATCTCTTTTACTTTAGGAAAATCAATTAAATAAATAGTTTCAGAACTCATACCTAGACCAGATTTGTTAAAATAGGGTATTTGAGCTGTAAGAATTTTTTTTTTTTGTTTTTCTAAACCTTTTGAAAATCTTTTTGTAATGTGTGAGATTTCCTTTTTCAAAACAATATTTTCCTTTGAAAGAGAATCATAATTTTCTTTCAACTCATCAAAACTTCTTTTCAGACTTTCAAACTTTTGTTTCCAAGAAACTTCCTATTGCCTGAGCTTAGAATTCTCCTTCTTCAGTTTAGAGATCCTTTTAAGAGAGGATTTAAAATTGAGTCAAAGTTCATCTATATACATAGAGACTTTAACATGAATTTCTGAGTACTAACCTCAACTTCTTTGTCGTTGTCTGAATCAATGTCTGTTTCTAATTTTGAGTCTAAATCTGAGTGAGCCATTAGACATATATGTTTGCGAATTCTTCTTCTCTTTCTTTACATTCGGTGTCACTCCAAGTTTCTGATTTAAGAGCCTTTTTGTATTTTTCAGTCTTCCCTATTCTCTTTTTCAACATGGGACAATTTTTGTCTGATATGCCCCTTTTTCTTACACTCGAAGCATATTACATCCTTGTTAGTTTCAGCTTCTTCTATAGGTTTCTTTTGGAAATTCTGCAAGCCCTGCTTCTTCCAATTGAACATTCTACCTATTTTGTTTAGTCTTCTGAATTTCTTTATCATAAATGCTATTTCTTCGTCATCCATATCATATTCTGAATCTGTATCATCAGAATCAATGTTAGATTTTAAAGCAATTGATTTCTTACCTTTTGGATCTTTCTCATCATTGATCTACTCCACTTCGTACAATTGAAGTGTGCCTATTAGTTCATCTACTAATAGAGGCATAATCCTTCGAGTCTCTTTGATTGAAGTCTTCACATGATTCCAATCATTTGAAAGTCTACGCAGTAGTTTGTTGACTTTCATTGATCCATAAATTGGTTGACCTTAATAAGCTAGGCCATTTACGATTTCTGTGAAGTGACCAAACATATCGGAGATAGATTCTCCAAGCTTCATTATGAAGGCTAAATATTGTCCAAGCATAATATTTATCTTTGTTTTCTTCACACGGTCAGTCCCCTTATAGGCAACATGTAATCTGTCCCAAACTTCTTTTGATGTTTCATAAGAAAAAATTCAATTATATTCAGTAGAATACAAAGCACAATACAAAGAGTAAATTGTTTTTGCATCAAGAGCCTGTCTCTTGGTAATTTTAGTTTGTGTTGTTTAATCAGCATCAATCACTTCTTTCCCTTTGTCTGAAGCTGATGTTGCTTTATGATTGATTCTGATTTCAACAGCATCCCACTTCAAGGGATCTCTGGATTTGAGAAATGCCTTCATCTTATTCTTCCACACATTGTACTGCTTTCCATCGAAATAAAGAGGTTTGGTGTTGCTTTGTCCCTCAACCAATCCTAGAGCCAAGATACTAGCCATAGAAGATCTTTAGCTTAGAAGCAAAAACACTTCAATAAACTAAGCACACATGCTCTAATACCAATTGTAAGGGCTAGTATGGCCCCGTTTGGTTCAGCATGCCCAAGGGGCTTTGAGCCACTAAGCCCGTTGGGAAAAAATTTAGGTTGTTTGGTTCAGCATTTGAAGGCTCCTTAACCAAATGCTTGCCTTTGAAATGCTAAATAGGGGTTTAATGATTTTCTTTTCTTCCAATATTGTCCTCATTAATAATTGCGTCTTCCCCTTTTACCCTAAAAGTTTACTGTTCATCGTCTTCCTCTTTGAACCTGTCGGTGAAGCTCAGCCGGTCGGAGCTGGTCGCCAAGAAGCGTCACTAGAGGCCGAGACGGCGGTGTGTGGGTCGTGCAACCTACGCACTGCCCGCACTTGGGTCGCTTGGCCTCAGGCGACACCGTTTGGGTCGTGCAACCCATGCATTGCTAGCGCCTGGGTCATGTGACCTACGCATCGCCGTCGCCTAGGTCGCGGCCTTAGGCGACGCCACCTAGGTCACGGCCTCAAGCGACAACGGTGCGTGGGTCGCACAACCCGTCGCCTCCCCACCACCACTGCCACCAGCTTTGGCTGCCTCCTGTTCGTTCCCCTCTACTACGCCACTTGAGGCCGCAACCCAAGCAACGGTTCGTGGGTTGCGTGACCTGCCGCCTCCCCATCACCACTGCCACCAACCGCCTCCCCCACCACAACCACCAACTATGGCTGCCTCCTGTTCATTCCCCTCTCCTTGAGCATCTCCTCCTCCTCCTTTTTCCTTTTCTTTTTTTCCTTTTTCCTTTCACCTCAAAGCCACTTTGCAAAATATACCAAAATAGAGTACCCAAACACCTTTGCCTTCATCAAATGCCCATTCCTCTAAAGATACTTGAGGAAATGCAAAGCCATTTCCCTAAATTTGAACCAAACGTACCCTATAAACACCTAATGGGGGTGAATAGGTGTTTAAAACAGATTTTGCGAACTACAGTAAAAAATACTTTAATTTTTAAACTAAGTCTGATTTACTACTGACTTTGCAGAAGGATTCAGACTTTAACAACTATCTCAAGGCATAAAAGTATGTCGCAAAAAATAAAGTAAAGGAGTTTAGGGAAGAGAAAAATAAACACAAGATTTATAGTGGTTCAGCTTAGATCAAGCCTATGTCCACTTTTCCACGCTGACAGCTTTCTGGCTAGATTCCACTATGAATCGAAAGAGAATGTTACAGCCCTCTGATCTTGACTTTTCAGTGAGATATATTGCTCTCACAAAGTCACTCTTTAGAGTTTCTCTCTTTTGAATACAAGTTTAAGCACTAAATGATAAAGAACGAGTGATTCAGAAGTTTCAGACTTTGGAATTCTTCTTTCACGCACATCTTCGAATGACTTGAAAAACCTCCTTAAATACTCCTCTATGTCTTTCCGACCATTGCACTTTCCAAATGAATTCTTCCAATTTACCCATTGGACAGAATCAATTACGAAGATCTCGAGCCGTTTGAAGATTGAGATGAAAGCCTATCAATCATGTTTGCCCATACAATCAAGATCTCGGTTTCTATAAGCAGATTCTTTTCAAATAAACTTGCCTTCCAAAAAGGATTTGCTTAATCCAAATTGATTCCAATAAAGATAACCAATATGGTAGGTGATATTTCCAACCAAAAAGCTTGATATATCTTGTATGTACTGAAACCTTGAAGCGAAAAAAATAATTCTAAGTCTAATTAAATCCTCATTCTTGTGTTTAGTCTGGAACTTGTCAGAGTGGGTAGACTTCTGATGTAAGATAGACTTTGACACAAAAATCTGGCATTCTTCAAAATAAAACTTAAATAAGTTTTTTAGCTTCAAAACATCATAGGAGTTTTCTCCAACAACTTGTACCAAATGCACCTTTAATAGTTCGACATAGTCAATATCCAAGGAGATGTCTTCATGTTTCCTCTTCAGTAGGTACTTTAGAGCTTTGTTTAGGGCTAGGGATTCGGCATGAACTGCAGAGGTTACCTTCACCAATTTCACAAATCCATTGATGATCCTTCTAGTATAACTGCGGCATATGCAAATGATCGCTGCATCTGGGACTCCTTCGAATGACCCATCTATGTTAACCTTCAAACCTCCTTTTCTCCAGGGAATCCAAATCCGAGGTTGGCTTCTACTTCTTTGCTCTATGAAGTTATTGTTTGTATTCCATTTTTCAAAAAAAATTCGCTCAATCTCTACTTCCTTGAGGGTGCTTATCGGATCAAGAACTTGGTTCTTGAAGATAGGAGTTGTTGCACGCCTTCCATATATACCATAAAACAGTGCCTACGTGCTCTAGTGAAGGTGAAGTTACAATTGTCTTTGACAAGCAGATCTTTTGGCAAGCTTGCATAATTAGTGCATTCGGAAATTTTGAATTTTGGAGACAGCAGGTGGTTAGATTGAGCGATTCAACCTTCAATCAGGAATAATTCAAGGAAGTTACATAGACTAGTTAGAAGGAACAAACCGTGCCCAGCCAATGATGTTGAAGTGGTGCAGTTGCTTGTGATTCAAGAAATACTTTTGTGAAGATTTTGTGGGATCATTGTCTAAGCTGTTAGACAAAGATGTGATTTAATATTTAATTACTCTAATACTACATCTCACACACAGGCTGGACTTTGGCCTAAGCCTAGCCTAAGTCTAAAGCAGGGGAATATATAATTGGGGAGGCAAATGAGGGCCTGTAAAGATTTGAACTCAAGACTTTTTGTTCTAATACCATGTAAAATCTTATGAGACCATAACCAATTTTTTATATGAATATGTGGTATAATATTTAATTACTCTAACAACTCTCATGATAAGTGCTGGTTATGCTGGGGACATTAAGTCTATAAGTTATATAGACCAGTTAGAAGTAGCAAAGCTTCAATTGTTTGCTTTCTTTTTCTTGTGTTACATGGGAAATGTGTCCATAGTGTATATAGATGATGTTGAAACCTGAGGTAAAATTTATAGATATAGTATAATGTCATTTTTCTGGTTTAGAGTCAGAGTAGATAGCGTAATGTCCTTTTTTTTGTGGTTATTTACTTATCTAAACATGTCACTTGCTAATACAAGAGACTGCATGTACTCATGCCCAAGAAATTTATCTACATGTGTGCGTACTCATATTGCTGGATAGGTGTATGGTATAAGCCCACCCGACAATCCTAAGGTCAATGAAGTCTTCTATACAGGGAGCACATCAGCAAGTGAATCTTGCAAGTGCTCTCCCTCATCTTGATTTCCTCAGTGACTTGAAGCCATTGGGATGGATGCACAACAAACGAATATAAGAGCCTGTTTGTTAAAATTTGTTTATGTTTCTTGGAATAACTAGTTTTGTTCTTTTGTTCTAGGGAACGAAAAAATAATAGAAACCTATTTGGTAAAATTTTTGTTCCCGAGAACAAAATAATGATTTTTTTGTTCTCGGAAATAGATTTGGAACAGAAACATGAAGTAGAACAACTCTTACAAATCTGAGAAAAAAAATCATTTTTTTATTTTATTTCAGGAAATAATTTCTAAGAATCAAAAGAACAAAAACTCTTCTCTGATATGAAGCTTCAGCCCGTTCCCTCTGTCTCAGCCATTACACCTATGCTCTCTCTATGTCAAGTTCCTCCCTCTTTCTTCGGCATCTCTCAGCTTCTCCACCATTCTGTATGTTATCCTCTCCAGCACCTCCCAACTCGTCATTCTCTTTAGCGCCAACAGTTGCTGCTCTTTCACCAGCTGAAGCTTATCATTCAAGGTAAGTTTCATTTATCTTGCTGACTTGCATCCATGGGATGAACACCTTTGGCGAGGGCTTGGCTAAGCTGATTGACAAGAGCTTTGGCGAGAGCGACCCTTGTAGATCTGGGCAACGGCTGCTCGGGCCTCGAGCGCAAGGACTTGTTCGAGCCAGCACTTGCCCAGATTGAGTGAGCGTCTCGCCTACGACCGTTGCTGCTCGCTAGCGAACGAGTGTCTCACAGGCAAGCTTGCAGGCGAGCATTGCTCGCTCAAGCAAGTGTCTTGCAGGTGAGCATCGCTCGCTCGAGCGAGCGTCTCGCCTGCAAGCATCGCTGCTCGCTCGAGCGAGTGTCTCCCCTGCGAGCATCGCTGCTTCGCTCACTCGAGAGAACGTCTCGCAAGCGAGCGCTGCTTGCTCGAGCAAGTGTCTCCCCTACGAGCATCGCTACTCACTCGAGCAAGCGTCTCATAGGGTGAGCACTACTTGCTCGAGCCAATGCTTGCCCAGATCTACGAGACGCTTGCTCGAGCAAGCCTTCGCGCTTGAGCCCCGAGTGTCGCTGCTCGCTCAAGCCAGCACCGCTCGCTCGAGCCAATGCGGCGACGTGACAGCTCTCTCGAGCGAGCCATCACCCAAATCTGTGGGACGCTTGCTCAAGTGAGCCCTTGCGCTCAAGGCCCGACCAACGCTGCTCGCTGGAGCCAACGCGGGGAGGGCTCGAGCCCTGAGCCAGCGCGGCTCCAGCGAGCAATGCTGCAATTCAGACCTCCGGAATTGTCTTCCATGATTGCAACATGTTAGGCTTGCTTGAAATGCCTGAAGTCACCGTTCCCTTTCTTTTCCGGTTTGAATCGAAGGTAATAGGAAGGGAGGTCTGATCTTCACTTTGGGCTTTGAACTTTGAAGCATTTGGTTAGCATCCTAAACAAGCTGTGGGAACGGATTGGATTTTTAATCTTATGTGCTTTGGGAGAACACTAAAAGGACTACTTGAAGAACTGCTTTAGGGGCTGTTCTTTTCGTCCTCGATTTTGTTTGGTACAATGTTGACATTTAGCTTCAACCAGGCTTTTTCTACGATTCAGTTGGCTTGAAAACAGAATCATGTCTATTGCGGATCGTTGGAAGTTACTTCTCATGGAAATTGTTGAAACACAGAAAATTAGTTTCATTCTTGATACATCTCACCTGGTTTAGAACTCTTGTTTGCATTAACATTGAATCAGTCATCTTTTTCTTCGACATTTGTTTCTTTTTTTGAAAGGTTTTTGTTATCTATGACGCATCCTATGGCTATCGTGGATTCAATTTTTTCCTGTTTGTGTACTTGAGCTCGGTTTGGTCTTTGGTTATTTCTCGTCACTACAATTGTTTTTTTATTCTCACTTGACCAGTTTCTACTTGCTCGCTTGACATATTTTTTTTGCTAGTTGCACAGTTCCATTGATTTTTGGCATTTCCAAAATCTCATGCATCTCCAAAAATTGGTAGGTTTCTCACAGTGCTCTTTGTTTCATTTTGAGCATTCTATTTCATTGATCATCAATAATCATAATATTGTGTAGTTCTTGTAGCTCAAAATGCAACCTTTGTTCTCTTCTATACAAGCTAGTTCAAGAATTGTCAATGTTGTCATTATAGTCTTCTCCGCTTGCATCTCTTGAGAATGATTTTGTGTATGGCATGTAGTTCCAATAGTATTATGTTATTGATTTAACTCATAACTCATATTATGCTTAATTGGTCAAAGTTAAATGGCATATGAGAAACAGACATTCAATGCAAAGTGGACAAAGTCTTTAACCAACATATTTGTAAGTCTGTTAGTGGATGAGGTCAAAAAGGGGAATCGCACCTCTTCTACTTCAACAAAGTGGGGTGGAAGAATATACGAACTGAATTCTTTAAACAGAATGGATTCCAATATAGCATAGTATAGCTAAAGAATAAGGTGAACAAACTAAAAAAACAGTATGGCAGTTTTAAGAAAATCATTTCACAGTCTAGATTTGGTTAAGATAATGTGAATAAAACAGTTGTTATTGATGATCAAAGTATATGGGAATCTCACATCAGGGTATCTTTTTAACTTTTTGGTCATTTTGATATCATTGTAGATATAAATTTTAAAATGTATGATTATGTTGCTGAAATGTCATTATTGTGAAAATTGTAGGATAATGTTGTTTGGGCAAAATTCAAGAATGATGGATTTCCTCAGTATCCTAAGCTATGTATTGTATTTGGTGGTACATATGCTAATGGGGATCACGCCACAGAAAATGCTGAAGATTGATGGTGTTAGAGGAAGATGACAATGGTGATGGCAATGTAGGCGGTGACAATGGTGGTGGCAATACAGATGACTTCAATGAACACCCCATTGATGAGAGAATCTTTACATCTGACAATGTTGCAACTTCAGTTCATGGAAAGTACAAATTGGATAAGACTCTAAATACTAAGAGGAGAAGAAAGAGTAACCCATCAGGTATTGTTGACACTTGCAAAGCCAGACAAGATCTTTTAAAAGCTAGGGCAAGTCAATCTATTAAAGGCTTTATGACCTCAAGGCACCACCACCTGTAGATCCTTTCTTCGTATCTGCTGTAATTGATGTCCTAGTTAGTATGCATGAGCTCGAGCAAGATCTTTACAATAAAGCAATGGAACGAGGATGCGTTAATGCCTGATGAAGGGAGGCTTTCATCAAATCCCCACCTAAAAGGAGAAACTGACTTCTTCAATGTCTTTAGTAGATGTTTAGAAATATACTATGGATTGCAAGGAATTTCATTGGACTGTATAACTTATGTTATCAATTAATATTTAATTTTGAAAGATATTAGTGTTAAGACTCTTGTACTTATATGTGATGACATTTCCTATTGAGACTCTATGACTTATGTTATTAATTGTTATTGGATATTTTTTTCAAAATCTATATTGATGTTTTTATATATGTGTGATGGTATAGGTACTATGGAAAATGGATCAAATTGTGGGTCTAATGAGCAAGTAGAACTGGTTGAACAATTCTTGGATGATGATGATCTTGACATATTGATAGCATGGTTGTGCATAGTTGCGATGGGCATGTCCATGCATACTAAAGAACCTATTAGGGATAGTAAACTATTAGGACTTGAATGGATAATGGAAGTTGTTTATGGACATTCAGATAGAATATATGAAGCCTTCAGGATGGAGAGACATGTTTTTTTCTAAACCTATGTGATTTAATGAGGGTAAGAGATTGGTTGAAAGATAGTCGATAGGTGAGAGATTCCAATGTTCGAGAGAAACGATCAGCAAGTATTTCAACATAGTGTTGAAAGCAATTCTCAAACTCTCAAAGAGATAATTAGACCATCGTCCTTTGATGTCATCCCACAAGAAATTTTTATGGATCCTAGTCATAAACACTACTTCAAGGTATAATTTTTATATCAATTTTATACCGTCAAATACATGTAATTGATAATCTTATATAATATTAGATTGGTAATAAATTAGTAGGGCTGCATAGGTGCTATGGATGGCACCCATATAAATACTATTGTCCCCATGTCTCTGCAAATCCCATTTAAAGGTAGGAAAGGAATTACCACCCAGAATGCGCTGTGTGTTTACTCGTTTGATATGAAATTTACTTTCGTGTATGCTTGGTGGGAAGTTTGCCAGCGATTGTCAAGTGCTTTTGACGGTACTCGAGACTCCTCGACTGCAATTTCCTCGACCATCACCCGGTATTTACTTTGTTTGTAAAGACAAACTTTTTTTATGATTATATTATGGTTGAATATCACAACAAATTTATATATATCATGTTATAGGGAAATACTATATGGTAGATTCTGGTTATGCAGCACTTTTGGGATTTTTAACTCCATTTAAAGGCAAACGGTATCATCTTAACGATTATAAAGGGAATGGGAGACGGTCAAGAACATCAAGAGAATTGTTCAACCATAAGCACTCTTCACTAAAAAAATGTAATTGAGAGGTCATTTGGGGCATTAAGGAATTGTTTCACCTTTTTGAGACATATGCTTCCATTTACAATTCGGAAGCAATCACTTGTTGTAATTACATGTTGTGCTCTCCATAATTACATTTGTGATCAAAACACGATGGATATAAACTTTTTCCTATATGGAGATCCAAAGTATCCATTCGGACATAGAGAAATTGAGGTTGCATATGATACATTGCATGAGCAGGCAACTAGGATAAACATGCTTAGGATAAGTATTACAAATAAAATGGCAATGGATCACAATATGCCTAAGAAATTAATGACTTTGTGTTTCCGACTTTTGTAATATTGTTTTTAAGTAATCACTTATCAAAGTCAATGTGTGAATTTGAACAATGAACTACATTATTTCATTATTGTAATGTCATGTATGAAAGGGTTCATGTAGAGATCTATAAGATACTATTCTTTTTGCTAGCTTTTGTTGTATGAACTTTACTTGCCAAATTTTCTTCCAAGTATGTATATATGACCATGTTCAGAATGTTTCCTTTGCTCACCATGAACAAAATTAAATTGGTGAGTATTCCATGAGAATAAGAATTCAATACCAAGTTTACACTTCTTAAAAAAAAGAAAAAACACTTGAGAAAAATTTGGAATAGAAATTTTGTATAGTTATCAAACGTATTTATGTTCTTTTTCTATTCCAAGAATAAAAATTTCGTACAGTTACTAAACACATTTTTTTGCTCAAAAATTGTTCCCAAGAGCAAAAAAGAAAACCATTTCTGATAAAAAATTGTTCTCCGAAACAAAATGGTTACCAACCGCGCTATAAGCTCCCGCATTCATTTCCTCAAATATGTTTAATTGCACTTTTAGTGTTGTTAATCTTATAAACTAATGGAGCAATCTTATAATATCTTTTTTAAACTGCTCGTGCTTGGGTTTTAAAGAACAGCTTTCAATGGGATGGCAGGAAGTGCATTATCCCGACAATACATTCAGATCGGGTTCCTGGTCGTTGACTGCATACAGGCTCGTCCCATCAGGTTATGAATTGGGTTCCTAAATGACACTGGAAGCAATCCCCAGCACAAGGTAGTGGTGGAAATTCTTATGCAATCCCTTTGATTTCACTGATTCACAGTCCAAATTTGTTACAAACGAGAGAGATAGAATTAGCAATTATGAACTTCTTTTTATTTCATCCTCATGAAAAACGTTGGAATGACTTACCTATTCAATTTGTGCCAATCTCAGATACCTGATAATCGTTCGTGGCATCATAAATCCATGGGGGTAAAGCCCACATCAAGCGGATGGTTGCTAATAAGATTTGTTATTGTAATTTTGAGTTCAGTAGGAGCTTTCCATTTTTATGGATTGTGGGGTAATGTTCTTTGTTTGTTGCAACTTAGATGTCATTTTGGAATAAGTTGCTCAGGACGGTTCGGTTCTCAAGTAGTCTCTTTGACGGTTTTTTCATCATTGTGTTTGTAATGGATTTATTGGTGACAGGTAAGTGTTGATACTGGGACTAAAAATCCGCTTGGGGGTTTGAGGTTATTTTGAAAAATGGGTTTAAACCGGGGTTATTGGAGACTGATTTGAGGCTTGATAAGTCTTAATTTAGGGACTTTACATCTGCTTGGGGGTTATTATAGGGGGTATCTTAGGCTATGAATGCAGTTGTGAGCTTTACTTCTTCATGTGATGGTATTTCAATGTTTGGGTTTCTTTTTTATGATGAACATATATATTCACGGTGAGGGGTTAGAATGGGATTGATTGGGGCTTCTTTTGATTAATTTCATGAGTTAGTATAGGGGTATTTGGATGTTAGGGTTTCTGGCTTATAATTATCATATTTGACCATTTAGATTTTGTTATTTGAGCCTTGTGGAGTCTTGATATAGGGTCTGTAATTTTGGTTTAATGGTTATTTCACGTTTATGGGTTATTTGAGTATTTGCTTTTTTGGTTTATTTTAGACTAATTTTTAGTTTATTGCGAGCTTTTTGTTCTTAGAGTTTTGGGATTATTGTGGCACCCCGAACCCTTTGTAGGTCGCCACCAGCGTCAATGTTATACCTTATTACATTTCTCCTTTAGAAGAAGCATCGTAATCTCATAGACACACATTTTTTTTTTCTTTTTAAACAAAACGGTCCCAGCGCGACTCATTAGTGGAAGCAAATTAAAACATCATCATCTCTCCCCTTACCAATCATGATACAAATACACAACACTAATCACCCTGATTTTATAGACAAGTCACGACACATTATTTACATATAACTTCTTTTGGGTCGATACATCGAAAAGGAAAAGCTATGACTCAGCCATGTCCAGCCTAAAACCCCAAAAAGAACCCTTGACCCCCTACATCTCACGTGCACAACTCCCATCATAAGTGTCGGCTAACTATCCAAAAAAATCCAGCTCCTACTCGTCACACACGGGCCTCACACCCAATCCAGTGCGTCAAGCGGTGGAGGTGGCAACATCCCTCTCATCAACCCGTCGCGACAAACATGGACGGAGATGAACTCCTGGACAATCGGGCCCCCAGCCAGGCCTATGTCGTACATGACAAAATAGCGCACACGAATATATGTTAATCCAGGTACCGAATGACAGCCGAACTCCTCACACTCTACCTTGACGTCGGATGGTAAACCGTAAAATGTACCCTGCGTAACGGCAGGAAGCGGCATGCTGCTAATTTGAAATGTTGGTCCCTAAAAGGGGTGAGTACAACCACTCAGCAAGTAAAAGAATCCAATAACCACTCAATGCATCAGGCAAATTATACATGCATTGCAGGCGTTACTTACCTTGAAGCGATGCGCATACTATCATGCATCATCATCACACTCATAACACACACGTGTATCATCATATCATACTCATATAGTCGTCCTCATGATATTATTATATTACACTTGTCATCATCATATTGCACATGTCACCATCATCATCATCATCATCATCATCATGATGCATCATCATGCATATCATCATCATCATCATATCACATCACATATCATCATCATCATCATCATCATCATCATGCATATCGTCATGCCATGGGTGATCATCATCATATCACATCACATATTATCTTCATCATCATGCATATCATCATGCCACGGGTGATCATCATCATATCACATCACATATTATCATCATCATCATGCATATCATCATGTCATGGGTTAATTTCCACTTTTAACTTTCAATTTGATCACCACATCACCCATTTCTCAGATCATCAATTTCATCATTCCCTCGGGCAAAGACCTCCGAGGCTTCCGGCATTCAGCCATCTCAGGCCACCGGGCATCCGGCCCTCCACATTCCGAGCATCTCGCATCCCAACTAGCATCACGAGGCATTCTCCTCGGGCAAAGACCCCCGATAGGGCTTCCGGCATTTACACTCCCTGGCCAGGCATCTCGCACCCCAATCCTGGCATCGCGAGGCATTCCCCTCAGGCAAAGACCTTCGACAGGGCTTCCGGCACCCCCACATTCCCGACATCCTAAATCTCCCAGGGCCATCCGGCAATGCATCTCTATACATTCCGGGCATTATCTTCCACCACAGTCATTTCCTCATTTACCATTATCCGTTTAGCAATTTCAGTCTTAATTTAGCATGGCATATGACATGACATCAAATAAGTCATACTTGGCATGGAATTCATACATGTATGTCAATTCAATGTCATGCATACATCAAGACCTCATCATACATACTACATGGCATAATTATTTATGAAATAAAATTTAATAGAATTTATGGCCAATAAAATAATACATTTTTCATGTCCTTTTTCATTTATTTAAATTTCAGCTTTTGTCATTTTTCGAAAATATTAAATTTAATATCTATAAATTCCCAAAAATTATAAAAATTAAGGCAAGTGATAAACAAGACAATAGAATAATAATTTCATGCAAAACACATGGCCAAATAGGATTTCACACAATTTCACAATTCTCACAAAATGGCATGTCATTTTCGGATGAAAATAGAATGCACAGTTTTTGAAGAAATTCGATTAAAGTATCCATACGACCTCCAAAAATTACGAAATTTTACCAAGTTATAGCCAAGACATTTTCGTACATCTTTCATGAAGACTTTCAAGCCAGATTACTTTTAGATTATTTTCTACAGTCTCACAAAGCTTCTGGATCCATTACCGCATTGTCCAGTACATACTTCTGTGAAATACTGGGTTTTCGCCTACCTATTATTCTTCTTTTCCTCTGAAATTTGGATATGTTATACATCAAGATGTCCTCTACAGGTTTCATGAAGAGATCTAAGTCAAATAACCAAATTATAGTCGTCATCTTAGTCCATGAAGTCTCGGGTGTCCCGAAATACATCTCCAGAATTACCGTCTTCAAGATCTAGTCGATTCACTAGGCTATACTTGTTCATTTCACTTCAAATTTGAGTATGTTTTATTTTAAGATGTCCCCTACAACTTTCATGAAGAGATCGAAGAAAGATTCTTAGCACATGTCAACATGCAACCACAAATCCAACAAGAGGTCAATGAAATTTTTCCAGATCTGAGGTCTCCGTAGGATGAGAGTCTAACCCCTCAAATATCCATCATTTTCCACCAAATTTGAGTATGTTCTCTTTCAAGATGTTAGCTACAACATTCTAACTCAAACTGTTCAAGCGAAAACAGTCATACCACCCAAGAACAATCCATCCATACTTCGGTTTTCCTCACCAAATCACCCAAACTCAACACTATATCAACCATACATGTAACAAACACACATGCAAGAGCAGCTAGAGGACTCCCACTTGCCTCTAGATTGGATGGACGGCGGCACACGGCAGCGAGCACGGCGGACGGACGGTGACAACTCCTCCTCGGCTCCTCCTCCCTCTCAGCCGCTCTCCCTCTCTCTCGCATGATCTCCCTCTCTCTCTCACTCTCTTGGGCGAATGAACCGGCCACTCTCTCTCCTCTCTCCTTCCCTTTTATTTCCCCCAAACCTCATCATTTGCAATCATGAGATTGCCTCACCGATGGCCAATGCATGAGCTCCTTCTTGCCACTTGGCAAAACCCATGCATGGGCCGGCCACCTTCTTCTTGGGCCTCAATGGGCCGGCGATAGCCCCTTCATGGGCCTCCATTTGGGCCAACTAGCTTGGCCCATCAAGGCTTTGGCCTATGGGCCTAAGGTCCAACCTAAATAAAAATTAAAATTTCCCCTTTTTATAATTTCTTCTATAATTTTAAATTTTAAATTCCACATGGCCAAAGTCTTGTGACATTTTATTTAATTCATAAGGTGCATGGCCAAGCATAGATTATCATCATTAATCTATCAAATTTAAAATTTCATAAACACAAGCACAAATCACCTAATCTTGAAAAGAGACTAATGGCTAAAGTATAAATCATAGGTAATTTCATTACCTAATTAGAGGCTTTAACACACCTTATATTTTGACTTTGAATTTTGGGATGCCACAATTATATATTAGATATTATTTCAAGATTGTGAGTTATTTAGATTTATCCAGTGGTTTCTTTGACATCATGTGTTATTGAGGATTCATTAAGGACTTCAATTTATATTGGGGTTATTTGTGGCTCATTATTGGTGTTTTCTTTTTAAATTATTTTTTTCTTGGCAATTAAGACATGTTGTATTTTTGATTTTAAGGCTATTTTGGTGGCGAGAATGTAGTAATGGTTTATTTGTTATAATGGGGTTATTTGAGGCTCATTTAAGTTTAGTTATGACTGATGATCTAGGGAATTTTTCAAGATCGGGTGTTGTTTGTATTCATCTTTTTGCGGGAAGTGGTATGAGATGTTTAAGATGTTTTCAGTTATCTAATGGATTCTTTGAGGATCATTTGTTTTGAGGATTTAGTAACGGCTTAGAGTTTATAAGGGCGGTTACTGGAGGCTAATTTTGAGTTTTGCTATTTCAACTTAAGGGGTTAATTTCAAGTTCAGCATCGTTAATGTTTTACTTCATTTATCAAGGGATTTTGTTGATGTTTATTAAAGCTTTAGAGGTTTTTTGGGCCACATTTAGGGGCTTACAATTAGCTATCTCTAGACCAATTTTGAGTTGATTTAGGGGGTTTTTCATGTTTAGGGTTGTTTCAAGATTTGGGTTTATTAATTGATTATTTTCATTAAATGGATTTTGTAGTAAGATTATCAACTTTTTGCAATATAAGTGTTTATTTGAGGCATGTGGATCATTTTAGGCTAAATTTGGTTGCTAAGATTTTTAATAATGATACGACTGAATAGGATAGGATATGAAATTCAAAGGATTTTACTGTGTTTTATCAATTGCTTGGTAATTACAATAATATCATATATATTGTTTGGTAGAAACAGCATATCAATATAAATAAATCGCGAATTTTATGAACGGAGATGGTAGAAATTTCTCGCTACTTTATTATTATTTACCTTTTTATTTTCCCCTATTTTTTAATTAATTTATTTTTATTTCTTTCTTCTCCTTCCATCATTCTCTAATAAAATTTTATTGAATAGAAAATTGTACTAATATATCTAAAGTATTAAATCATCTAAAATATGTAATAAATATATATCTATGAATTGAATTTATATTTTAAGATAAAATTAAATTAGAATATATAAATAAAAATAAGATTAAATTAAAAACTAAATGTGTATTTTCTGTTATTATGAATTTCTTATACTAGAAATCAAATATTATTTATTTGGAAATATAATTTTAAATTTGTTAATTTAAGAAGTTTATTATTTAAAAATAATAACTTTCCTATTATAGATATTAGAAATTCTATTAATTTTTAACTCATTTTTCTCATGAGATAATTTTATCCAATTTATATCTCATTTCTATTTGACTTTATCATATCTTGAGCATGCACCAAATATAAGATAGGATAAATCATATCATGTCCTAAATTCTATCCTGACCACCAAATACGGTTTTAGAGGATCTAGATTGTAGACGAATGTTGTTGACAATTGGAGAGTTTATTTTTTTTAAAAAATGATAAGGAAATTTATCGACAAAAATGGTGGTGGCAATCAAGGCAGCATGTGAAACCGTAGCCCAATCTGACAAACTCATCGAGTGAAATGGGTCTCTCCCTCGGGCTCAGATATTGATTGATTTCCTTAAAACCTTTTGAGATGGGGCCGATCGGTTTTATCCAAAAAAACAAAAAGTACCCTATGGAAAGCCCAAGAGAATAGAATTGGAGCCCACATTCTAGCCACTCGATACTTATCTTGAAATCTAGCAAAGGAGAGTGCGTCTGTGAGCAGGTGATCGAAGGGAGGGAATCTCGAAGGTTCTAGAATCTACACGCTGCCGCTCTCTCTCTCTCTCTCTCTCTCTCTCTCTCTCTCTCTCTCTCTCTCTCTCTCTCTGTCTCTGACGGCAAGGGTGGCACGACACTTCTACTGGTTCGGCTGGGGTTTTTAACCTTTCTAATGGAGTTGGGCTTGGGCTTGGGCTTGGGCTTAGATTTCGTTTTGGCTGGATTTGGGCTTTATGAAATGGAATTGGTTCAACTAAAATTAAAAAAATAGGTCTTTGATTCGATGGTCCGATCTTAGTATTAGATTTAGCTTAGTGTCTTTAGTTGATTTTCATATAATTTAGAGATTTAAGTGACTTTTCTTATAGTTTATTCTTGGTATTAGATTGATCTTTGAGACAAGGAATTGGATTCAATTTGATTGTAACTCATAGGATTACTGGCTCAGGACTTAGTCATAAGGTCATGTTATATTATTTGCCCAACCCATGTTGGGCTACTTTACTACACTTCATCATTTTATTCACTTTTTCTTTCATTACTATTCATGATTTGTGTTTTGATATGCTTTCTTTTACTTAATCGATAGGTTACTGTTTTAGGGCCATAGTAAATACATGGACACTTAGGGACAAGAACCCTAGGATTTGGTTGTGTAAGAGGTAAAGGTACATCCTTATAGCTAACTCCAATAAGCTAGTGACAATTCCAAATTTAGAATTCTCATTAGGTTAAAATCGAAACTTAAATTGAATATTCAAATGTCATGTGAGGTAAATGTTTGGGAGAACCATAGCGCCAATTGAGGACTATTATTTCTTAACTTGGCATTACCTCTAAATCCGTCATTTTCCCCTAACAGAAAAGATGGGTCATAGATTGATGGAGATATTTCAATATTAAGCATATATCACTAGTTTAAGGATTATATTGGTGTTATTTCAACATTTTAAGGCTTTTTATGTGTTTATGATAGTTTAGATTTTATTTAGGGAAGTCATCTAGAAAAGTTTGAACATTCAGTTGATTATTTGGGGTCCATTTGGTAATAAAATTGGGTCAGTGGTAAGATTCTTAGAAATTTTCAATTGACATTTTATCTGAGGAGTGTGGAAGCTCTATTGTTACTAGCTTGCTTCCTTGATTGACAAACAGGCTGGCTAGCATTCCCCATTATTTTTAGGTCGCTTCGACCTTCAAGTCCACTAAAGTTGGACCTTTGCAATTTTAGATGTTACTTTAGACTTTTTTTTTTTTTTTTGGGTAGGAAAAGGCAAATATATATTTAAGTAGGATAGAAAGTACAACCCAAAACTAGGGCTTCATTACAAATTAAATCCAACATAACGTGAGGTGGGTAGTGAACCCAGTTGGAAGGAAGGAGGCCTCGCCCGTGGGCTTTTGTGGCCCAGTCAGCTAGGGCATTTTGCTCCCGTCAACAATGCTGTAGAGAGAGATTGGGAAAACAGGGCATTAGGGATTCGCATTCAGCGAACAGAGCTCGCCAATCCCATGGTGGCAAACGGCTCCAATTCATGGTCTCGACGAGGATGAGATTATCAGATTCAAGCTGCAGGTGAGAATCAGTTTTCCCTTTGAGCATTAGATCCTTTAGCGTATACAAAAGTGCGTGGGTCTCTGTCTCAAGTGCAGTTGATGCAGGAATGGTGCGTGTAAATCCATCTATCATCCTTTCAGTGTGATCTCGAGATATGCTTGCAATCGCACCTGTGTGATTAGGGCTAAGAAAAGCACCATCCATATTTATCTTAATAGTTCCTCGCTTTGGTGGTTGCCATGTACTGTTAAGGTTCTTTCGCAAAGATCCGATGGGTGCTGTGCTCTGTTGAGATTAGAGACAAAAATTGGCCATATGCAAGGCTGTATCGACAATAAGGTCCGGATGGGTTCGTCGGTTGCGAAAGAGAAGCTGGTTCCGAGCCTTCCAAATATGCCATAAAAGAGCTGCAGTGATCTCAAAAACAGGTATGTTCCCCTTTTGCTCAATAATATGTGCAAGCCATTGATCGATGTGGGTTGTTGTTGAATTAGGAAAAGTGATGTTCACTTTAGGATTGCTCCAAATAGTTCTTGTCGATGGACAAAGAAGAAACAGATGTTCAGTGGTTTCAGGAGTAGTGGCTGAACATAATTTGCAAAAAGGTTCAGGGATAATCCGGCGATGAAACAGATTGGCTTTGGTAGGTAATGCATTATGGCATAAAGACCATAGGAAAGCATGAATTTTTGGGGCCATTTTTGTCTTCCATATCTGTTTCCAAAGCTTTGTTGGTGGAATATAAGAAGAGGAAGCTTGTAAATGTACGTTGTCAGATGCTGATTATGTGATGTAATGATATCCACTTTTAACTGTATAGTTTCCATCTTGTGTGGCTGTCCAACATAGTTTGTCCTCAGTTGTGATTGTCCATAGTTTAATAATTAGAATCTCCTTGACAACTTGTGGCTGAAATGTCCGATGAAGAAGTGCTACATTCCATGTATTCTGCTTGGGAAGAATATACTCTACTATCAGTTTAGGCTCCTCTCTATTCGCTGGCCCACCTAGAATGCCCATGTTCAACCATTTATCCTCTCTAGCATTGATAGAAGTTCCATTTCCAACTGACCATTTAAGTCCTTCAATAATAGAATCTCGGCCTAGAAGAAGACTCTGTAACCCCAAGAAGGTCTACTCCCCTTATCAGCTTTCCATAGAGATGTAGATTGAAAATATAATGCTTTAAATACACTGGCCAATAGAGGTGAAGGATTATGAAAAAGTTGCCAGGCTTGCTTCCCTAATAGGGCTTTATTAAAGGATATGAGATCTCTAAATCCCATTCCCCTTTTCTCTTTACTCTCTTTCAGAAAATCCCAACTTTTCCAGTGAATGGCAGCTTTGTTACTATTGTTTTGCCACCAAAATCGAGCTATTTTCTTCTCAACAGATTTACAAATAGAAACAGGGACTTTGAATGTCATCATAGCATACTGAGGTAAAGCCTGAACCACAGATTTCAACAGAATTCCTTTCCCCACTTTAGAAATCAAATTTTCTTTCCATCCCTCTAACTTAGCATTGACCCTACCTAATATCCAGGCAAACATATCTCTCTTGGAAGACCCCCAATCAGATGGAATTCCTAGATACTTACCAGTTTTATCCATCAGAGGTACTTGTAGTTCACTTGCCAAGTTAGTCTTAAGGGTGTGAGGGCAGTATTTGGTAAGAAACAGACCGGATTTGTTCCTATTGATTGCTTGACCTGTAGCTAGGCAATACTGATTTAAAATACTTGATAAGTTCTGACATTCTTTGATTGTACCATCAAGAAAAAAGATAGCATCATCAGCAAAGAATAAATGGTATAAAGTTGGGCACCATCTATTAAGTGTAATACCTCGTAGATTACCCATGTCAATAGCTTATGTGATGAGGTTGGAGAGTAAATTAGCCAAGAGGATAAACAAGTAAGGAGAAAGGGGGTCGCCTTGCCGAAGTCCCCTTGATGGTTGGAAATAGGATAGAAATTCGCCATTGAACTTTACACTAAGAGAGGTAGTAGTAACACATTGCATCAGCCACGTGACCCAACGATCATTAAATCCCAATCGACAAAGATAATCTTGTAAAAAATCCCACTCTACCCTATCAAAAGCTTTCTGCATATCCAACTTAAGAATCCCCTGAAAGTGTTTCTTTCTTTTTCTGATCTTCAACTGATGAATTACCTCTTGAACGAGGAGGACATTATCTTCTATTTGTCTACCCGAGATAAAAGCATTTTGTTCTTTAGAAATCAAATCTAGCAACCAAGGTTTCAATCGATTTACTAACACTTTGGAAATGATCTTATATATGAAATTACACAAGCTGATAGGGCGGAATTGATCTAACCACTCGGGATTAGGGATTTTTGGGATTAGAGAGATGGTTGTTCGGTTAATTTCCACTGGCATTCTTCCTATTGAGAAAAAATTCTGAATTGTTGTAAAAAACATCTTCCTAAATAATATCCCAATAACTATCATAGAACAAACCATTTAAACCATAAGGTCCTGGGGCAGATGTGGCTCCTAATTGAAAAGTAGCATGCTTGACTTCATCTCGAGTGATTTCTACTGTTAGGGACGTGTTCATTGCTACTGTTACAATCTAAGGACATTGTGATAGAATAGGTTCAAAAGCTCGGGGACCACACGAGGTGTAAAGCTTGTTAAAAAACGAATGAGTCATATGTTTCAGCTGATTTGCTTTTCTGATCCACTCGTCATTATCATTCTTCAAGATGTTGATGCGATTTCTTTTTCTTCGTTGTACTGTGGTGGCTTGAAAGAAGCTAGTATTTCTATCTCCCCATCGCATCCATTTTATGTGAGAACGCATCCCCCAATATTGTTCTTCCTGTGACCAGCTTTTCTGAATCTGATCTTTCAAAGCTCGAACCTAATGTTCATCATAATTGCATGCGGGTTGATTAGTGTATTGCTAAAGTTGCTGCTGGAGAAGAGCAATTTGACTATGATTCTCTGAAAAGGTTGATTTACTCCACTTTGTCAATGCCCTTGTTGTCGCCCGAATCTTTTGGTATATTGAGGAGCTACTGAGAGATAGAGCTAACCATGTATCCCTTACCACCTGTTTGCATTCATCATGTTCAAGTTGATTCAAAGGTAAAAACTCTTGCTCCTCTCCCTGATTTGATATGAGTGGTTACTAGAAGAGGACTGTGGTCCGACCCTATAGTAAGGAAAGCCACAACCTCAGCTTCTGGATATGTTAAACGCCAATCAATAGTGCATAAGCTCGGTCTAGTCTCTCTTTAACCATCTCTTGCCCACTTCGATTATTGCTCCAAGTATAGGCACAACCCTTAGTCTCTAGGTCCATCAATGAACAATCCTGTAGTAAATCCCGGAAGGATTGCAGTTGATAAGGCTCAATAGGTCTCTTGCTCACTTTTTCCCAGTTATACAAAATTTCATTAAAGTCTCCTAAACACACCTGAGGTTGAGTGTGGGAGTAACTTATTTGCCTCAATTCTGCCCAAAATAGTTGTCTCTGATGGTAAATATCTAGAGCGTGCAAAACAGTAAGGCACATAGAAGAAACACCCATATTTTCAGAACAAACAGTGTCAATAAAGTGAGAATTGTGAACCGTGACATTAAGTGAAATATGGTCATTCTAGAAAAGGACCATCCCTCCAGCCAAGCCCTGAGGATTCACCACAAAACTATTGTTGTAATTTAGCCTTCGTTGGATCTGAGTAATAATTGATTGCTGGTTCCGAGTTTCCATCAAAAAAATTATATCGGGCTTATCCTGAGCCACAAGGGCCCTAAGAGTGTGAACTGTCGGGGAATTGCCAAATCCCTAACAATTCCAGCTTAATATCTTCATTTGTCAATCGGTGACTTATTTGGGTAAGCCACCACAGCCCTTCATAGGCCCTTCCAGCCTGGTGAACAAGGGTTTCCAACATAGTGCTTTCATCTACAGTGTCTAGTAGTAGAGGACGTCTCCTTATTATTATTATTTTTAATTGAGATGTTTTTGGTTGCAAGCGAGGATGTTTATATTTTTTTGATGAAGACACAGCAGACTGAAATACTTTGACCTCTGATTTATGTGCTTGAATAGGGGAGCTAGTCAAATCCATCTTGGACAGCGGAACATCACAAGAAATGTCAACAGGTGAGCTATGAAAATTCTGAATATTCTGAGTATCAATAGAAGCTGGCTGAGTATGTATCTCAACAGGAACAGGAGGGAGTAACAGTAGCCCTGGCTGAGGTGTTTCAGGTACACTTTCTTCAGTGTTGTCTTGAGTAATGTTAAAAACATAAAATGCCTGCCAATAGGGGCTGTGTTCATTAATTTCAGCTCGTAACCACTGTCCATGATACATTTTGTCCCGCCCTTCAAACTGAGCCTCATCATAAGGAATTTCTTTACAATATGAGGCATAGTGGCCTAAAACACCACAGGAATAGCAGTAATGTGGCAACCGTTCATAACGAAAATCGAACCAAATATTTTTCCCTTCCACACGTATGAGTTTACCTGGCTTAAGAGGTTCTTTGAGAGGAATTTCTACCTTAACTCTTATTGCTTTGGATGTTGGTCCTTCTTTCGCATCAATTCCAACCTCCAAAGGTTGGCCAACATCCTATGCTATCTTTCTTAAGAATTGCTCTGTGCATCGCTCTAGAGGTAAGCCTAATACTTGCAACCAAAACGCACAAGTTGTGAAGCTATAGTAGTGCAGGGGCGTATTAGGAACCCGGGGTTTGAGGAGAACCAAATTGTTAGAGAATAACTAGGGTCCATTGTCAAGAACCTTCTGTTTGTCCTCTTCTGACATAAATTTGAAGACATAGAGACCTGCTTCTCTTTGAGTGACATTCACATTATCTATCCGCCAAGCTTTTTCCATAGTTTGCTGAAAAGCTAGAAAATTGATAGATGAGTTGGCAAGTAGTTTGCCAACAAGGGTTAACTTACATTCGTCTATTTTTGCTGCAGGAGGTGCATTGTCCCAAGCTTCAATTGCGTTGGGTGACCAAAGTCTGCCTAACCGGCTACATAAAGCAGCTAATCGAGCATCTTCAACCGAATCCATCTTCTCCATTAGGGGAACAGCTTCAAAGAGAGAACTAGTAGGGATGGGTGGCTACAGAGATTGCATGCAGAACGTGGGAGTAGCATAAAGGAATTCTCTATGCAGACATGCACGAACTAGATGGAACCAGTGAGATAGGTAGTGCAGTTAGGATACGGAGAGAGTTGAGGGTGCAAACATAAAGAAATCGTGCAAAAGGAGGAAGGGTGTGAAGTCGAGAGCTCCATCGAAGTAATTCATGGGTTAAAAGGATGATTCAACTAGATTTGAGAAAAACCGAAGCTAAAAGGAGATGATGAGATTAGGGTTCAGAATGAAGAAGACGACTACCAGAGCGGTAGGGAAAACTCTACATAACGAGAGGAGCTTGAGGATTGAGAACGAAAGGAAATGGAGGAGTACTTTAGACTTTTGAAATTCTGATTTATGGATATAATTCTACGTGAGGATATATTTATTATTGCGGTTATTCCAATGTTGAGCATTAATCTATAATTAGCAGTTAGAAAGCGGTTATGTGAGGCTCTTTTTTAGTTGATTTCAGAGTTAGCAGAGGGTTATCTGATTGTCGTGGTTTTGGGTTCTATTCTAGGTTTTCTATGATTTAGATTATGTTATTTAAAGCTACGTTTCATGGAAAATATAGCATTTTTGGTAAATGTTTTCCAAGAAACAATTTTCCAATTATTCAATGTTAACATAAAACTTGAAAATGAAATAGAAAATACTTTTTGCTATTCAATAAGGAAAATGTTTTTCTCTATGCACTTTTTTTTTCAATAACTTTTTATTATCTCATTTTTTTAAAATCTATTTTTTAATTATTTTTTAATTTTTTAAAAATCGAATTTTAAATTATTCTTTATTTTTCTTTTTATTTTTTCTTTTCTTTCTTTTTGTCTTCTTCATCTTTGGCTGGTTGCCGGTCACAAGGCTCACCAAATTGACAAGCTACTACTGGCTCATTGATCTAGCGAGCGACGAACTCATCGACCTCAAGCCTTGTTAGATTGGTGAGCTAGAGGCTCGAGCTCGCCACTAGCTTGCCAATTTGGCGAGCAATGAACTTGAGCTTGCTAGAGATTGGTGAGCAGAAGGGCGAGCCTTGAGCTTCCCAACCTTTAGCCTTACCAATATGGCGACCACGAGGGTGAGCCAAGGGAGCTCAAGGTTGGCACCAGCCTTAGGGTGAATTTCATAGCCGTGGCTAACAACTGGCCAAAGAAGAAGGTGGAAAAAAGTAAAAGAAACGGAAAAATAACAAATTCGAATTTTGTAAAAAAGAAAAAAGGAAAGAAGGGGAGCTAATAGGGCATGAGACAAGAAAGAATGAGTAAGGAAAATGTTTTCCCCAACTTTTTCCCTTAGTGAAAATTATTTTCCACAACTAGTTTGTTTTTCGTGAAATGAACACTGGAAAAAATTTCTCCAGAAGTTATTTTCCGTGAAATGAGCGAATTCTTATGCTTATAAAATTTTATTTTGGTTTAGTCTATTGTTTAGGTTAATGGTTTGTCACACATTTAGGGTTATTTGCAGGTACTCTTGGGTTATTTTGATAATGAGTAGTTAAGATGCATGCGTGAGAGTAATTCTGCAATGGGGGGAATTTCTAGTTAAGCATATGGGAATGGTGTGTATAGGAAATGATTTTTGATGGATGAAATGCCAATGCAAGATAGAATACGATTGCTACCGGGATTTAAAGTACATGCCACCACTAAGAATGAAGATTGGGATGGATGAAATTTACCACCAAGGCTTAAAGGACAAGCCACCCGCCAAGGATACAAGACTTTGGGATAAGAGAAGCTCACAACCGAGACTTAAATGAAAAACTACTAGTTGAGGATAAAGCTCTTTTTAACTCACCACCATGAGTAATCCATTCTCCAAGAATAAAGAAAACCAAAGTAATAGTTATCCATTGTCCAAAGATATTCGCTCACCACAAAGAAAAAGTTCAAGTATTTTCATTCATCAAAGTTGTCTGCTTATAACTGAGAACCCTCCTCAATTTATAGGAGGGCTATGACATAGAAAATTGACAAATAATAAATACTATTTGAACAATAAAGGACACGAGGACTAGAAAGCATAATAAAGACCTAAGAATTTAGAATTTTGACTCTTGAAATTTACATAATAATAAAGACTCCCAAGAACTTACAAATGCAAATAATGACATGGGAACTTGCACTCTTATTTCTTCAACAAAGGACATTTTTGTAATTTTGAATTATGAGGGAGCGATAGCCACTGGTCACTAGCCAAAAGATGAGCCAAGAGAACTCCTTGTTCAACATCAATCAACGTTGAGTTGAACTAATCGGACCAGTTTGACTCGAGCTTGACTACGTTGAAACGGTTCATCCTATGTTCCATGTTTGTACTAATTTTCCCTATTTTGCCCAATTTGAATGAAATTAAAAATTTCTATGCTAATTGGATCAAATTAAATGCAATTGAATTGTCTCAAGTCAATTAGTTGTGCACAAAAATGCCTAAATTTAGTAAGTTCTTATAAAAATGACACCACAAAGCTAGACCAGTATTTTTAATCAAAGTTCAATTGGCCAAATCGAAGCTCAATTATTTCAATTTGACTCTAGTCTAGAATGTGTCAAGTCAAATTGGGCCAAGTAAACCATGTCAACTCGGTTTCACAATGCTCAGGTAAGTCAAATTTGTCAAATTGAGATGATCCCAAGTGAGTTTGCCAAAATTAATGGTAGATTTGGATTACCAATAGCAAAGTGAGCTCATTAAAGAGTGTAATTGCTCAAACCATAAAGAATTGATAGAAACCTCTGATTAGGGCTAAAATGGAAGATTTTAATTCCAAGTGCAAGATTCCAAAATTGGTTCGAAAATTAGATGCTGAATGACCTTGTGATCAAATGTCATGAACGGAAGTTATCCTTAAAAATGACTAGAAATGAACTAATTTCATTTTTGGCTGATTTCAACCTAAAATCAATAAATTGGACAAAAAAAACTGGTTCTTGATTGATTTTTACAAAATTATTTATGCTAAAATCAAATTAAAGTAAAACGAAGATGATTTGGGGTTCTTAAATTTTTAAATGTTTGTCAATCAAAATATTAACCAAAACTCAACATTCTAGTGATTACTCACTAAAATGTCAATTATTGGGTCACACTTCGATTTTTTTTTTTAAAAAAAAAATTATCTATGCAAAAGTGAAATTGAGACTATTTTTGGATTTTTTATGCAAAAAACCAAATTTGACTTGGAGTTGATTTTTTGGTTAAGTGGTTGATTGAAAAGTCAATTAGAAAATTAACGCTTCGACTTTTTGATATTATGATGAAAATTAAAAGGAAATGAGGTGAAGATGAAAGGCCTATTCATGAAAATGTAAAATGACACTTTTTGCTTGATAAATGGGTTACATCGTGATTGAAAATCCAAATTCTAAAATTTAACTTTAAAGACACATCGGCTTAAAATTAGTTATTAACATATGTTAGCAATTTTAAGCGAGATTTGATGGTATGACTTGATTGCAATTCTACCCAAAGGTTTAAGAACATATTAGTCAATTAAATAATTCAAAGCTGTATTCAAATATGTATAATAGGTTTTAGACTAAATATAATTTTTTTTTCTAATGAACCATATTAAAGTGTCCAACCAAAAAAAAAAACTATTAAAGTGTAATTGAGTTGATCTCATCGATATATACACTCACAAACAGATAATGAAAGGCAAAGTTTTTGAACACTCCTTAGAAATTGATAAGTAACCCTTTCGCTACTTATAGAAGTATTTTATCATGCACTCATTCCGTTTACCAGAGGAGTGGAGAACAGCAATCATTCCCCCAACATCCCCATTCTCATTTCAAGGTACTGAAAAATCACCTTTAATGATTCCATCGCTTGAGTACAGGCTCTCTCTTTTTCTCTCTCTTCCCCTTCAATCATGCTCACTTTCCTCTTTCCATACCCACCCCACACAGAAAAAGTGAGAAATCACGCCATCCGAAAGGAAAAGTTAAAAAAAAAAAAAGGAAAAAGAAAAAAAAAAAAAAAAGAACATTGAGTCTGAAACTTTTTACTCCATTTTTAAAAAACACACCCACTCCCGCTGTCTCTTGCTCTTCCCGCTTAGCACTCCTAAAACATGAACACCCTTCCCAGGTCTTCTCTCCCTCCCCTGTTCTCTGCCATCCCCATCACTCTTCTCCTCCTCTTCCTCCCTCATTCTCTCTCCTCACCACCCAATGACACCAATGCTCTCACTCTCTTCCGCCTCGAGGCCGACACCCACGGCCACCTCCTCTCCAACTGGACAGGCTCTGATGCCTGCTCCGCCGCCTGGCGGGGCGTCCGCTGCTCCTCCTCCACTCACTCGAGCAGCCGCGTCACTGCTCTCTCCATCCCTTCCCTCAACCTCCGCGGACCCATTGACTCTCTCTCTTCCCTGGACCAGCTCCGTCTGCTTGATCTCCACGATAACCGGCTAAACGGTACCGTCACCCCCCTCGCCAACTGCACCAACCTCAAGCTCCTCTACCTCGCCGGAAACGACTTCTCCGGCGAGATCCCGCCGGAGATATCCTCTCTCCGGCGCCTCCTCCGTCTTGACATTTCCGACAACAACATCCGGGGTGTCATTCCGGGGGAGGTCCGAGGCCTGAGCCGCCTCCTGACTCTCCGGCTGCAGAGCAACCTGCTCTCTGGCGAGGTGCCGGATCTCTCGGTGTCACTCAAGAACCTGAAGGAGCTCAACCTGACAAACAACGAACTGTACGGGCATTTGCCGGATGGACTACTGAGAAAGTTTGGTGTTCGGAGCTTTGTCGGAAACGAAGGACTATGTGGATCGAGCCCATTAGCAGCTTGCTCGTTATCTGGGACTTCACCACCAGCTTCTTCCTCTCTCACAGTGCCGTCTAACCCTAGCTCCATGCCAGAGACACCGGCAATTGGACCGGGTCAGAAGCATCGGCAAAAAGGACTGAGCACAGGGGCTATAGTGGCAATTGCCCTTGCGAATTGCGTGGCATTACTTGTTGTGACATCTTTTGTGGTTGCTTACTGCTGCTCAAGAGAGCGGAATTCGAGCTTAAAAGCAAATGGAGAGAGTACTGGGAAGAGGAGAAGTGGGAGTAGCCATGGAAGTGAGAAGAGAGTGTATGCAAGCGGAGGTGCGGATAGTGATGGGACAAACGCTACTGACAGGAGCAAGCTCGTGTTCTTCGAGCGGAAGAAGCAATTTGAACTCGAAGATTTGCTCAGAGCATCGGCAGAAATGCTTGGGAAAGGAAGCTTAGGGACAGTGTACAAGGCTGTGCTTGATGATGGAGGTGTCGTGGCCGTTAAGAGACTGAAGGATGCCAATCCGTGCATGAGGAAGGAGTTCGAGCAGTACATGGACGTTATTGGGAAGCTTAAGCACCAAAATGTGGTCAAACTCCGAGCTTATTACTATGCCAGAGAAGAAAAGCTCCTGGTATATGATTATCTCCCGAATGGAAGCCTGCAGTCACTGCTTCATGGTCAGCATAATCCTATTCTCAACTAATGATTCATTCTGAATTGACTAATTCTTGGATTATGCCAAGTTAAGCCTATTTATCTTTATCTTGTGCTTGTTACTCTTGCTTTAATCAGGAAACAGAGGTCCTGGAAGGATTCCTCTGGATTGGACCACGAGGATTAGCTTGGTACTTGGAGCGGCTCGGGGGCTAGCCTGGATCCACGAAGAGTACAGTGCAGCAAAAATCCCTCATGGAAACATCAAGTCTTCCAACATACTGCTCGACAAGAATGGCGTTGCTTGTGTCTCCGATTTTGGGCTCTCACTGCTTCTGAATCCCGTTCATGCCATTGCGAGATTGGGGGGATACCGAGCTCCGGAGCAGGCAGAGACCAAGCGGCTCTCTCAAAAAGCCGATGTCTATGGCTTTGGCGTCCTGTTACTGGAAGTCCTCACTGGCAGAGCTCCATCGCAGTATCCATCCCCAACACGGCCTCGTGCTGATGAAGAAGAACAGGCAGTTGATCTACCCAAATGGGTGAGATCTGTGGTGAAGGAGGAGTGGACTGCTGAGGTGTTCGATCAGGAGCTTCTTCGCTACAAGAACATCGAAGAGGAACTCGTTTCCATGCTTCATGTAGGCTTGGCCTGCGCGGCGGCTCAGCCCGATAAGAGGCCTTTGATGGCGGAAGTGGTGAAGATGATTGAGGACATTAGGGTCGAGCAGTCACCATTAGGAGAAGACTACGACGAGTCGCGAAACTCGCTCTCTCCTTCGCTTGCAACAACCGAAGATGGGCTTTGAAGATTCAAAGTGATGGATCAGTTAACTGGGTTGTTCCGTGATTGGCTTCTGTTTGTTTTTTGCATTATCTCATTGCTATTGCATGCGGTCTGTCCTGGGTTTAAGTTTGTAAAATTGGGTTAGCCTAATGTACTTTTATTATTATCCGTAGGAGAATTTGGGGATCTTCACCAAATTCGACCAATTTGATCTATACGTTCAGCTATTATTCACTGCAGGATGCACATCAGTACTCAGTAGTGTTGCCTTCTGGTCAGAAAGCTTCATTTCTGTTCTCAAATTATGGACTGCACTGACCTCTACTTCTGTTATCGATTGGACAGTCTCCAACTAATTAATGATACTTACATAGAATGAATTTCCCGTGTAGAAGCAGAAGAAAAATAATTCATGAATAATGTTGGAAACATTTAAGAAGCATATTGAATGTTATTTATCAAGTGATTTAGTTAATATCATTTTTTGAGAAATAGTAATCTGGTAAATAACAAAAAAAAAAAGTTATCTGATGTTAACTATAATGTGAAGTCTATTGAAGAAAGTCAAAGAGAACGGCTCAAAAAAAAAAAAAAAAGGCGGAGCGGATGCCTCATGGTCATTTTTCCACATAAAGGATATAAAATTGAGGTGGTTTCTTTTTCTTATCTTAGATAAGACAGGGATGTAGCGATAAGAGCTAATGAATCACTCTAATTATTATTATCATAGTCTATATCCATTATGAAATATTCGAATTGAACCATGACTACTCCGTAGTATCTGGTATTTGAAACTGCAAGGTTGGTTGGCTTGACCCTTCACGAAATATACTATAACATGAGTCATTCAAAACCCAGTCCCAATATGAGTTGAAGTTATGATCTCATGAACAATAGTTGAATCTTTTATTGGTGGTAAACAGAGGCAGGGTTTTTTTTTTTTTTTTTTTTCATGTCTGTCTTTGTACTGCTGCACGTCAACCAGGGTTTCTTTGGCAATGGCTTTGCTTAGCTTTGAAAAAGAGAAAGTTATTCTCGCCAGCATCTTGTCTGATAAAACAGGGGCAGAATTATTAGCTCGTGAAAAAGCAAAGCGCGTTTGACTTCGACCTAGGCGGGACCTCATCCATGTTGCAGGCAGTACTCGCCATCCTTGTTGGGTGGTCCGTATTATAAACCGCAAAAAAAAAAAAAAAAAAAAAAAAAAAAAAAAAAAAAAAAAAAAAATCAAATCCCAATAAAATTAGAATTATTGCTAAATAAATATCAATTGTGTAATGACACGAATCCAGGTCGTAGAGTTACTATCGAGACATTCTAGGCGCATCACCAACGTATTTCTTTTTAATTTTTTATTTAAGTACATGCAGAAGTATTACAACATCGATACCCGACCACAACACAACAAATGAGTAGTCAATAAAACACTATGCAAAGCATACCACTAATATATTACACTAGTATTTTTACAAGCCCATCCTACCAGCCTCTCCATTTTACCTCATCCTTTTATACTCGTGTAGGCCAAGGAAAATCCTATCTTCTCTAGCATGACTGCAACTCTAAAAAATGGTGTGATGCTTCCATGCCTACAAATTTGAAAATCAAGGAGTGAGTCCAAGACTCAATAAGTAAAAACCCCTAGTCCTCTCCTAGGATGACATATTGTCATTAAATCTAGCATGTTCAATACTCATATGACAATATTGATGACAAATCGATAGTAATATTATTGCCTCACCTTGACTACATATATGTATCCCTTCAGCGTTACTTATGCATGCTTACCTTTGGTTTATCCATGAACACACCAAGTCACATAATAATAAACATATTGGCATGCATAAAAGGTTCATTAACATGTATCTTAGCTCAATCGGGGCATCTCGACTCAATTAAGACATTTAGCTTCAAGCTAGGCATCTTGGTTTAATCAAAGCATCCCGCTTCAACCGAGACATCCCAGTGGCTAGCTCGCCCAGGGCATTTGAGCTCAACCTACGCATTCCAACTCAATTAGGGCATCTAGTTTTCACAAACAAGGTATCGTCACCGATGCTATGTGACGATAGTCTTCCTCTTTCATTTAATGATCACATATCATGTGTTGCACAAGCTAGTTTATTATCTTCCATTTTAACCCACACATGAGCAAATCATACATAATGGACCTGTGACATGTAAATGACTACTCACAGGTAAGAACACGACTAAATTCAATGACATAGCATATTGCCCTAGACAAGAGTTAGGAATTCTACTTACCTTCGATAAACCTCGATGAATTCTACTTACTAACAAAGGGTTGTCCGGTGAGGCGACAGGCAAGCAAGGCCAAGAGAGGAAGAGGGGACAATGGTGAGAAGACGTGAGAGAAAAATAGAGAGTAAGTGAGGGAGAAGAGATGGGATGAGCAAATGAGGGGAGAATGCCTTTATTTATAGGCAAACCCCTCATCATTTTCCTTCCAAGTAGACCAATCACAATTTTTTAGGTGGACAACCTAGGATGAAGATGTAACAAATTAAGGAGATGAGTGACAAATCTAGTTCCTAGAGGAGGACAACTGCTCCTTCTTTTATTAAGCCATATGGGGTTGAGTCATCTTTGTAATGATGAATAGTAATGATGGCTATATTAATTAAGGGACATCTAAGCTTTATGACTCAACCTACCATTAATGCACTACGGTCCAAAAGCATTTAATGCATATTTATTTTTAAGCCAAGAAGACTTTAGATGGGCTTGTTCCTCAAGATGGGTATACTGCCCCTTTCCCTCCAAGTTTGGGCGTGTGGCTCTCTCATTCTAAGGTAAAGAACAGTTTCTAGCAACTTTTGAAATCAGTATCATTACCTTATCAAAAAAGCTTGAAAAATTATAAAAAATTAATATGTTGTAAATAAAACCTTAAACAACATATTTCATGAAGGAAACCAAGTCTAATTCATTTTCCGGAAAGAGCAACAAATCATGGAAAACAACCCAAAAGTTTGTCCATAGAGCAAATTCAATGAC
The DNA here is from genome assembly GCA_019915185.1 of Eucalyptus camaldulensis. Taxonomy (NCBI): domain Eukaryota; kingdom Viridiplantae; phylum Streptophyta; class Magnoliopsida; order Myrtales; family Myrtaceae; genus Eucalyptus; species Eucalyptus camaldulensis. Next base: position 23,431,959 of record JAHSVA010000005.1, read on the forward strand.
CGAAGAGGAAAACCCATTTCGAAATTCAAATCTTTATAAAACACTTTGAAATTATAATATGTTGTAGATCTAAATGTCCTTTACAACTTTTGTGAATGAAGCATGCTCAATTCAAAAGGGAAAATTTTATAAAAATTGAGAAGACAATGAGGTCATCGTTTTTACTACACTAGACAATTTTAACATGGTAAGTAAATGGGCTTTCGTGACACTCATTTCACCTTAGAAAAATATGAAATTAAAGTATGTAGTAGATTAAGATATTTTGAACAACTTTTATGAGGAAGTTTCTCCAAATTAGAACCACATAAAACTATATAAAATCATAAAATCATGAGGGTTCAGTAGTTTTGAGAACTGGAATCAAAGTCAAAACTTGAGAAACCAAAGGTGGCAAGTCTAATTGAGGAGAGGTGGCACCTAGATGAATCTTGCAAGATCACTTAGTCATTAATTAGATTAATTACTTGTCCTCCAAGGCTATTTCTAAGGTCATGATATCCTATAATTTGTAGGGACACCTAAGTCATTCATTAATGGCTAAGCGACAAATAAACCTAAAAGTTATCTTCCTGCATTAATAGCCACTACAATTAAGCATGTGAATCATCAACTTGCATTTATGAGCTTCCAAAATTGCATATGAAACGTAAGTGTATTTCCTAGAGTTTCTATCTTTCAAGAACATTAATAATTGCTTAGGACACATAAGCATACAAGTCACCCTCTTGCATTTAATTTCTAGCTTCCAAAATTGACTTGGTTGACTTGGGTTTAGTTTATGTGAAACATATGTTCTTTCTAAATGGGTGAGTGGTTTTTTTTTTTTTTTTTTTGAGTCTATCCATGACTAACTACCTTATTCAAGCCGAGGTTTGTAGCTAATTCATGGCCGAGCTCAGAACTAGTTTAGTGGCCAAATTCCTTGGACAATTGGGGCTCAAATCGTGGATGTCACAAACTGTGTAAAATAGTTTTACATTGAAGTGTCAAGACCCGACCTCGGGCAGCAAATGAGCATAAAGGTTTGGTTTAGGGGCACTTGATTATGAGAATTCCCTTATGGTTCGCATTTCAAAAAAAGTTATCACCTCACCCTTCGAGATGAACCGTTGTGAGTTCTCTCGTTAATGGTTGTGAGCTCTTTGAAACTCGTACCTTGCATGACAATGAAAGATGTCATGAGTCATACCCACATGGGCGACAGACCTCTAGGGAGGTGATCGGGTGTGAATATCAAAGTTAGGGGTATCTTTACCATAATTGCCCTCTCAATAGTACTCGCTTCCCATGGATGGCATCATTTCATCCATTAAGGACTTTTCATAATGGGTTTACTAAACTATTGCGAGACTTATCGAGATCCATACCCTTCACAATAGATTTATTTATTAGATGGTTGTTTAGAACAGCTAAAAAGACAAGAGCCATCACTAACCTCGTTTTTTGGGGTCAGCTATAAAATTCAATCGAGGGTTAGGAGTGATCCCTCAATTGCACTGATTTGAGGATTCGAGTTACGCTAATATTTCTATTAGTGCCTTTTTGGTACCTAATGGTTTGAAGTGTTTCCATAAGGTGTCCATGCATTTCTTTTTACTTTTTAGGGTCGATAAAATTAACTAAATGATCGTGTGTGGATCGTTGATTTCATGCAATCTATTTCTATAAAAGCAAAAATAAGGCAAAAAATTTAAATTTAAAGACAAATGCGGTAAGTAAATACCCAAGTGAATAGTTTAGGGAAAGCTATAAATCTAACATGTAACCTAAGTAATGAACAAACAAAAAATAAAAAGGAAGAAATAAACATGCACCTTGTTGAGTGTTTATACAACACAAAATGACTCGAATTATATATATGGGACAAATGAATACAAAACAAGGTTGGATTGGACATCAACCTTCCATTGTCTTCATGTCTTGAAAGACCTCCATCACCAAGGACCTATCCTAATCCTAATCTAAAGCTATGACTAGGTACATACAATAGGAAAGAAACAATCATTCGTGGCAATAACAGTCACAAACACTAAACAACCAAGAGCAATCAAGTCATTTAAATCATATTCAAAAGTGAACAAATTGGGCCTTGGGGTCGGTTTTTGCAATTCACGCGTTGATCCCTCTAGACACCTATCCCAATTCATTTCTATAGCTTACAGTCATTAGTTATCATTTGTGTTCTCGGATGGCAATTAACACTTATGAGCCCCTAGGACACATCTAAATATATCCCAAGGTTATCCCATGAAATTATGCATCATGCCTATGCATACATCTAAAAAGCTCATGTATAGTGGGAAATAAGCATGCAAGCAGGCCCTCGAGTCTTGGGTTTCAATCAATTAGATAATTTCAATGAGCCAACACTAGATCACTTATTCATTTGATAGGTCCCAAACACAATCATAGACATTTAAGAAAGGTAATCAAGTCAAAGGTTATAAGAATTCAAATGATGCTCAAAAGTCATCTAAAGAGCAATTAATAGTGAATTATGACACGATATGCTAATGGTATAGCAAAGATGTGTCAGTTATGGAAGCATTTAGCCACCAGGGCTAACTTGGGTGCAACAGTGGGCACTTTGACCGAGCTTCGTGGGCACCCTAAATACAATCCAAAGTTTAGACAACATCAATGTTAAACCAAGAGCATGGTTAGCCTTTTGTCTAGAACAACTCCGAGACAGATAGTCAAAAACCTCTCACCTTGCAGAGTTCTCTCTACCGGTGTGGTAGTTTTTCTCAACCCTAAATCTCTGTTTCAATCCCCATCTTTTCTACCGGTTCTTCTTTGTCTATTTTGATTTTTGATGGCTTCCCTTTCTTCGCCTCTCGCTCTCCACTCGAATCCTCTTTTTTCTTTTTTCCCCCCTGATTTCTCTGTTTCATCCACCATTCTTCACTCCTTCGACTTCACCATGGGTGGCGTGCAATCTATCGGCCTCCGATTTTAGTTGGGTATGCTCAATTATTCACCGATTCTTCCTAGTTAGTTTTGCATGTCTTACCTTGCTGTCTACATTCCACGGAGAAGTTGAATTGCTATTAGTCGAATGGTCCTTATTACAGATGATCGTAGTAGCCGCCTTCTATAGTTTGTTAGGTGTATGAAGTTGGGTAATTCATCCTTTTACACTGATTTTATCTAGAATGGCTTTGAACGAACAAGCTGCTTCCTCACGTTTGGCCACTCTTTGTACTAGTTTGGGTCATCTTACCTCAGAACAGCTTATTGACGACTGGGATGAAGACCCTGCACCTGAAACATTAGAGGATTGTAGGTTAACCCTTCTAGGCAAACTCCTTTAAGATCCATCGATTAACTTTCCAGCCTTCCAAACCACAATGAAAAAAGCTTGGTGAACTGAATTAGTGGATATCTCATAGCATGAGACATGTCTCTATATTGTAAAATTCCAATCCCATGCAGACAGACAACGAATTCTTGACGGGGGCCCTCGACTATTTTTAGGCCATTTACTTATTTTGAAACCCTAGACTCCAAACACACCGTTACACTGTTATGATTCTTTTACTTGCACCTTTTAGCTACAGGTGTTTGGGCTCCCTTTAGAATGGTGTTCTGAGCGAATGATTCGGAAAGCCGTTCAGCATGTAGGTAAGGTACTCAAAGTTAAGATTGACTCAAAAGAAGGTAATTTGTCGAAAGCTATTCGAGTAAGAATTGACATCACACTACAGGAACCTCTTATCACAGGGAAGTTGATCCGTATAAATGGCCAACCGTTTTGGCTTGATTTCCGTTATGAAAGACTTTCTCATTTTTGCTTTTCCTGTGGTAAACTTGGGCACTGTGCAATGTACTGCATAGACATTCCCTATAATGAGGCTAAGCAAGAGGGTAAAGAGAAGATGGCATATGGGCCATGGCTCAAAGCGGAAGTCAAAGCCAGTAGTCCATATTGGAATATATTCTATAACCCAACAGACAAGTCAAAACAAGTTGAAGAAGTGGTACCTGAAACACCGCCTGCATATCTACCAACGGTTCCCTTTGTGGCTCCACCATTGACACTTCTAGTAGTCAATAATTCCAATGCCGTTCAGTGTTCCCCGGTAATAACAGAAACAACAAATCAGCAGATTCGATCATCATTCGAGGCTCAACACATAGCACTTATTTCTGCAGACATGAAGATGAAAGGAGTTCAGTATGCACCGGTGGAAAAAAAAGGTAATGAAGAAAATGACGCATATCCGATCGAAACCTATTTCGAGTTCATCTAAGAAACAGCGCAAATATATTCCATATGACACTAATGACATTATCATTGCAGAACCTATTGACTTGAATCTTATGGACACCCGTATATTTCTAGCTGACGAATCCGATGTTCGGGCTTTGGTGGCTGGCCCTAAACAGCCACCACCTCATAAATGAAATTTATATGTTGGAACTGTTAGGGATTGGGTAATCCCTTGATAGTTCAAGCACTATAGGCCATGATGGCCAAGGATAAGCCTAATTTATTGTTTTTATTGGAAAAAAAAAAACTCTAAGACTGATTTAGCAGTTACTGAAACAACTACATTTCAGCAGCTATAATGTGAGAAATCCAGTTGGGCAAGCTGGGGGTTTGGCTGTTTTTTGGACTGAAAACATATATGTGGATATTGAACTTGTATTTGAATTCTATATAGACATGATATGTCAAGAAGCAATGGATGGACCTTTAATGCACCTTACTTGCCTTCATGCTCCATCCTCGTATCAGGAGCGTCAGCATGTTTGGGAGCAACTTCGGCAGCTATCTCATGCTAATATTTTACCATGGATCTGTGTGGGGGACTTTAATGAGATCCTGTATCCATGGGAAAATGTTGGGAGGTGTCAGGCAGAGAGGTATCGTCTCCATTCCTTTCGGGATTTTATTAACAACTGTGCCTTCATGGAACTAGACAATAAAGGCTGTGCATTTACCTGAATAAACAATAGAGCCGGTGATGATTTAGTTAAAGAACGTTTGGACCGAGTTGTGAGTACACTCTCTTGGCACCTTCAATTCCCTAAGGCGGAGGTTTATGCATTGCCGGCCATCGAATCAGATCATAGCCTGCTCCTCCTATCTACATCCGCCAACTATCCGAAGTGTTGAAGGCCGTTCTTTTTTTAAGCCTATTGGAATCAACATCCCAAATGTCAACAGCTTATCTGTGAGACATGGAATTCAGTACGGGTTAGAAATCCTAGCTTTGTACAAAAACAAAAACACTTGTCTTTAGCCTTGCAAAGGTGGAGCAGATTTACATTAAAAAATGGTCATCTTAGAATGAAAGCATTACAACAACAACTTCAGAACCTAACCAATCAACCAAACATAATAGGTACAGATAAGGAGAACTTTTCTTATTTGCGTAAGGAGATTAAACAAATGTGGCAGCAGGAAGAGCAATATTGGGCCATGAGATCTAGACTTAATTGGTTGTCCTAGGGAGATAAGAATACCAAATTCTTTCACGCGACAAGTACCCAACGGCGGCGACGAAACATAATAGGAATGTTAAAAGATGACGACCAACGCTGGGTGAGGGATCATAAGGCCTTACAGGAGATGACTCTGGACTACTTCTCAAACTTATATACTTCGGTGGGTCAACACGACTATCGTCCCATTCTGAACCAATGCGTCCAGGTTGTTACTGCGGAAATGAATGCGAGTCTAATTGCAATAGTCATTGACGAGGAGGTGCAACAGGCAACATTCCAACTGGGGAAAATGAAGGCTCCAGGTCCAAAGGATTGAATGGGCTCTTTTACCAGACCCATTGGACATAATCAAGGATGACTTGATCACATTGGTCAGAGATTTCTTCAGTTTGAGGGAGATGCCTCGTGATCTTAATCAGACAGTAATTGCATTAATCCCGAAAACGACTCACCCTGAGAGTCTAGATCAATTTCAATCGATCAGTCTCTGCAATTATGCATATAAAGTTATATCTAAGGTTCTGGCAAATCGCCTTAAACCTTGGCTTGGTGATCTCATTTTAGCAGAGCAGGCTGCCTTTGTGAGCAGGCGACAGATTCAGGAAAATGTACTAATTGTCCAGGAGGTTCTTCATCAGTTTCACATAATACAAAGGAAGCGTCGTTTCAATGTTCTACTTAAGATGGACATGCAAAAAGCATGCGATAAGGTTGAATGGGATTTCCTACAGGACTATCTACTGAAGCTGGGATTTCACCCAAAATGGGTTCGACTGATTATGCAATGCATTACAACATCTACTTTAAGTGTCAAATTGAATGGAGAACAACTATCATACTTTCGGCCGTCTCGAGGTTTACGACAAGGTGACCCTCTTTCACCTTATATCTTTATCTTAGTGGTAAATCTTCTCTCGACCCTTATCCACCAAGCAATTCAGATGGGTCATCTCAGAGGTATCCAGCCCAGTAGGTCCTGCCCGACCCTTTCCCATCTTTTTTTCGTTGATGACTCAGTTTTCTTTTTACACGACACTATATCGGAATACCAGAATCTAGCTAACATTCTCAATCAATACTGTATAGCAACGGGCCAGGTGATTAATAGAAACAAATCTGGCTTATTTTTTAGTAAAAATTGGCCACTGACTCTTCAGGAGAATTTAGCTAGTGTCTTCAGAATGTCGGTGTTGCAGCGATATGGGAAGTATCTAGGGATTCCTTCTAAGTGGGGAAGGTAAAAAAAAAGAGACGTTTGCTTGGATATTAGGTTGAATCAATGCAAAACTTGAAGGGTGGAAAGAACGGTTACTATCTAAGGGAGGAAAGGAAATCTTAATCAAGTCGGTGGTTCAATCAATTCCCTAGTATGCTATGTCCATATTTAAACTTCCTTTATCTCTTTGCAAGCTGATAAAAAAGAAAATATCTGCTTTCTAGTGGACAACTGATCACAGTAGGGGGGAGTACATTGGCAGAAAATGGGATCTACTTTAAAAGGGCAAGGCTGACGAAGGGATGGAATTCCGAGACTTGATGGCCTTTAATAAGGCAATGCTAGGAAAGCAGGCTTGGCGACTACTTAATGCTCCAAACTCCTTGTGCAGTTAGGTCTTCAAAGGTCTGTACTTTCCATCCAAACCGTTCCACTTAGCAGATAAAGGTTCACGCCCTTCTTGGGGATGGCAAAGTATTCTTCTCAGAAGAGAGAATATATTACCTAATGTTCGCTGGTCGGTTGGGAATGGTGAAAGCATTCAAATTAGGGAGGATAGATGGCTATCTATGGCGATTATACACGAACCATTAGCTAGAGAGGAACCGACAATGGTGGCTGACCTCATAGATCAAGTCACTCAACACTGGAAACTTCACCTCCTCCATCAAATGTCTGATGAAGTGGTAGTTGAGGAAATAACAAAAATACCTATCAGATCAGCCTATGCTACGAATTTGTTGGTCTAGACAGCAACTATTGATGGTAACTACTTAGTGAAAAGCAACTATAAGAACATTATCAGCAAGACCCAAGAGACAACAAATGCACAACTAGCCGCTACCTCACATCAGTTTTCATGCAAGCTATGGCGTAGTATATGGCGACTACCGGTAGAACCAAAGATTCGCAGTTTTTTATGGTCTGCTTGCCACGACGCCCTAGCAACAAAGGCTAATTTACTTCGCTATCACATTATAACTGACCATATATGCAGGTTATGTGATCAGAGTTTATTAGAAACACTAGAACATATTTTCTTTTTTTGCTCCTGGATAGCAACAATATGGAACAACTCACAGCAAAATATCTCACTCTCACCATACACTCTGCATCGGTTTGGCGACTGGCTCATAGACAGGATACTCAATGTAAGACTCTTACCTTGAGTCGAACTGATTGCGCAAGTTCTCTGGTGGATCTAGTGTGCACGCAACAACTGGATCTTCCGCAGAACTCCCCCTGATCCAGTGCATGTAGTTACCAACGCCATATCTCACAATCAAGTCCACCAATCTATTCTGCAGAGCCACCTGGACGCTGCAACTCCTACTGTCAAAACAGGGCAGACGTGGGAACCTCCTCCGCATGGGTACCTGAAATGCAATATTGACGGATCTTACCACCTAGGAGCTCGAGAAGGGACTATGTCATGTATCAACAGAAATTTTCAGGGCCTTCTCATCGATGTATACACGGATCGATTCTCTGCAACCTCAGCCTTTCAATCGGAAGTGCAGGCACTCACCTTAACTTTGCATCACCTGCTGCACCTTGGCCTAAATACGGCTCCTATTTTGATTGAATCCAATTGCCAATGCTTGATCGACACTCTCCACGCCAAATAGCAACCACCATGGGAAGAACGGGTTCTCTTTGCTGAACTGCTGAACTTGCTCGGCACTTACCTTAATTTGCGACTTCAACATTGCAGAAGGGATGCAAACAGGGCTGCTGATTGGGCCGCTAAAGCCCATGGTAGGACAGGCCTGGGCCAAAACTGGAATGTATTTACACCTTTTATGCTTCAAGATCTTGTAATGGATGATGCCATAGTCTCGGTACTTTTGTAAATGCTGGTTGTAAACTGATAACTCTCGGCTATAGAGCTGGGAATAGTTAATGCAAATGTTTATATTTCGGACCCAAAAAAAAAAAACCAAGAACATGGTTTAAAAGTTTGGAACTTAAAGGATGACATGAAAATTTTGTGTATGAGCATCACCTGAACTAAAATCAAGTTCAAAACAACCAGAATGGGAAAATTCAGACAAATTTATGACATTTGAAAGGTCTGAAAGTGTGACATCCGGACTTTGCTGAACCTCGATTATGTAATGGTCCAAGCCGCATCAACAAGCTTGTCATCAAACTTTGTTATTGGCACCATTCATGGCCATCGTTTCGCCAACATCATCCCCATACCGAACCGTCACATTTCCGCTGCACTAGGACAGTTCGATCATCACCAAGTCTGTCACCACATTTAATTTCTTATTCATGAGGTGCCACAAACAAGACCAATGTTCGCTCTCTGCGGCATGTCGCCAAGTTTGTTCCTCATGCAAGTCTCTGCCGTCCCCATGCATACGTGCACCCAGCAAGTGAAGGACCGAAAAGCCCCACCCTCACACGTCCACGCCACCGCTAACAATGGGGAAAATGTTGACCACCGAATTGGCAGCCACGTTGCTGCCGTTTCATCAAGGTGGCAAGAGGAGCCACCGACCATGGCCACGTCTCCCCCACCTGCCCTCCGTTTGAGCTGCCACCGAATTTGTGAATTGTTGACTGATGCAGTCAACTGGCGGAGAGGCCAAGGCAGAAGGAGGGATTGTTTTTTTTTTTTTTTTTCCTTCGGCACCCACCATTTTCTTCATTTCAACAAACCTCAACCAGAAAACTCACAGCTCGGTTGTCCTTCTTTGCTGCTCACCGCCGGCCACCTGCACCACCTTGCTGTACCGCCATCTCGCCTCATCTCCGCTAACGGCCAAGATATCTCACCCCTCACCATCGCTCAGCTCGCATCGCCTTGCTGCTCCGTGCTACAGCTCGCATTGCTGTCTCGCAGCCTCACCACCAACCACACCACCAGCTCGCACCTCGTGGATTTAAGGCAAGTGGAGTTCCTATTTCTCTATATTGCGTGGTATTGCTGTTACTTGGAATACCATTCTAGGATTCGACGAAATGGAGCTCAGATGCTTCAAGCTATCGTTGAAATTAGGTCTGTCTCTTGGTGAGTTGAACTGGAATCGATATTGACTTGCATAGTTGGGTATGGTGACGACCCTCGGCACGGTTGGCACCGGTTCAAGTGGTAAAGCTGCAAACCGCATCGATCATCGAAAAGTTTGCATTAGTCTTCTATAGGTCGAGTCATCGCTGGTTGGTCTGGTCCCGTTATAGTCTTGTTCAAACTTAAGGTGAGTAGCGTGTAGATGGTAACGAAAGTAGTTGAGGCCACAACTGTTCTAGTAAGCTATGGCCACGCAAGGTTTCATAACAACTAGGCGTGTACTATGGTGTTAGGACAATCCTATGTGGTTTGTCTAGTGTTTGGGCGTTAGAATTCCTTAGCCGAATCGGTTGGATTGAGTTGATTTCAAAATAGCACTGTTTCAGTTAGGACGATGGTCCTAGTCGCATGCATTAGTAGGTGGTTCAGTCTAGTTGTGTTGGATGACATCAATAGAATCCTTAAGTGCTGCGCCATGGATTGAATTGATATTGATACCATCGGTCCACCATTGCGACAATGCCCTGGGTGTCGGGATGCCTGGAGGGGCGTGAAATGGTGCCCTTTGGATGCCTAGGGAATGTGAATGAGCCCCAGAGGTCCTTATGATGCCAGGTGGGGTGTGAGATGCCTGGAGGGGTGTAACGTGACACTCTCCGGATGCTTAGGGACTGAAATAAGAACTCAGAGGTCCTCATGATGCCGGGTTAGATGTGAGATGCTTGGAGGGTTGCAACACGGGTCCCTTTGGAAGATGGCGGTGGTTAGAACCAAAGTCGATACGATTAATGAATTTTCTTGAACATCTATTTACTCCCTAGTGTCTCATTTTGTGAAATCCCTTAGAGTCATGGTAACTTGAGCTATTTCAATTTTCTACATTGCATGTTTAGGATCTTGTCGAATGAGTAGTGGTAGATTTATGTAATATGGTCTAACAGGCTTTCATCTACTGAATGGTTGTACTTACCCCTTGTGAGATTATTACATTTCAAACACGTGATCATGCCTCTCCAACCCGTGTCTTCCACTATGCTCTACGGCATCCCCACTAACCTCACTTGGGACCAATTCTTATTGAGACTCGAAATCATAGGGAAGAATAGTGGAGCATGTGGACCCACGTCACGTTCATCTGGGTTACTGTGATCCTAATGGTGGATGCTGCTCTTCTGTTGGGCCTTGTACTGATGGGGTTCATTGTACTATGCGCCTGGGTCGGCGTACTGTGGGGCCACTTCCACTTCCGGATGACGGCAATGATTGTTCTAGTGGGGTTGTGTAGGCAGAGGATCAGGGGAGCGAAGTTAGCATTTTTGGACAACCAGGACGTGATATGACGATGGCTGTATGAATAGACTGTAGGATGGTCGGGATAGAATTTTGGTGTAGCCAGAAAAGGAATTTTTTGGCCTTCATGTACTGACCTAGGTCGTTTAAAACATATAAATAATTAAAAGTGCATGGTTCTATATTTTCGTGTGCATCAACTTAAGTTATATTGGAGTTGTTGATACATGCTTCCACATTGAAATATTAGTAATGACAGGGAATGCCGTGGTGGTCCTAACGGGTCAAGGGTCGTCACAAAAAGGCATGATAAAATTCGTTTTTTTTTTTTCCGAGAATTTTTGTGCACAAAGTTCAAAAGGTGATGTTCAAAGTCTGTGAAGACATGTGAAGTAAATTCAGCATGCAAGTTAACCTAAAAAATTCTATAAGAAGATCACAGCAGAGAATTGCAACAAAAAACCATAGAATAGGGCCAAAAAAATCAACAAAATTAAAAGGGAACCCATGAATAATTTGTCCCAAGAAAATTACACAACATCGAGAACATCATAAAGAACAAACTTCATGAAGAATGTTTTCCAAGACAAGCTACGTAGGAATTTATAAAGATTCAAAAGCACGCAACATCGCATAAAAAACATAGCAAATCAGCAAAGTATCATGGCACATTAACAGAGATTGAACCTATAAATAAAGTCTAAAAAATGTGAAATATTACCACATAAACAAAAGAAAGAACAAAGTTCGTTAAGGACCCAACCTCAAAATCCTTAACGATAAAACCACACAAAAATAATAAGAAGCCAGACTTAACAAGGGTAAAAAAGGTGGTCCGAATTTTAGTTTGGACAGATCTCTAAACTAACTTGACAAAATAAAAGATATGCAAACCATGTAAAACCAGTGTCATTGGAAAGATTGAAGTGAGTCCTAAGACTTCCTAAAAAAGTTTGAGTCCAAATTGAGGTCAAATTGATGGTCGAAAAGTGAGAAGTGTGAAGGTATGCAAATCATCCACAAACAAATCAGAATATAATGCATGATTAATGGTTTATAAGGCCACCTAGACAATGCACAAAAGGTGTTACGTTTTTTTTTTTTTTGGTTAGAAAAGTTTTGGGTAATAGATTTGACCCTAATCAAAGTGCAAAGAAGTCACACGGGTCATTAACAATGAAAGATGACTTATTGTTAAGAATAACATGCATGGCAAATTTCAGTCACAATTGGTTAAATTGATGCATGGTTTCACATAATAAACAAGATTCAAATATGACGTGCCATACATCGATGGGAAGCTTGAAACACGTGCTTCAAATACCTGGAAGACATCAAGGCATGATTTGGCCCTTAGGGGCCCAAACAAATGGGTTTTGATGGACTCGTGATAAGCCCCTAATTGACATGACTATCACAGAGCATGATTAATTTTTGATGATCTAATAATGAAATCTCAGGAAAAATCCTAAATGTAGAATGTGACATTACAAGCATTTTTCATGAAGGCATCTAAAATTTATTTGGCTCACATGAGTTTATACAAAAATGACAAAATAGAGTCATGTGATGAAATGCACAAATTACAGCAGCACCCGAACACTTTTGCACATGCGATTAGCACGGTAAACGATGTTCAATTCACGCGAATAATACCTTGTTGGAACATCACAATGTCTATTACAAATCTCATGAAGGATGCAAACTCAAATGAACTCATTTAAGACCTTAATTCCAAGCAAAGATAGGTCAGACTTCAAAAAATTAAAAAAGAAAAGAAGAAGAAAAGATATGATGTAACAGGAAAATTTCGTACAATTCTCATGAGAAATATTTTTTCAAAATACATGCATAAAAATTAGTACAAAAATAACAAGACAAAAATTCACAGCAAGTCAGAATAGCAAATCAACATCAAAATCACGGCAAAATTGACAAATTTTGGAAGCATTTTTCAGTGACCAAACGACATCCGGTCAAGGTGTGCAACCTATCAAATCGAAACTTGTCAAGTATAGTTTACATATCCAAAAGGGCTCGAGGCTAAAAAAGGTCATCTACCACCTCATTTCAGTCAGAACAGAAAGTCAACACGAATTTACAAATCAAGGCAAATTAAGCTCATTCAAATATAAGTTCATCATCTATGATCATCAACTTATTGCATATCATCTCATAACATCCTAAACTTCAAATCTAAGTGTAATATCGATGCTAGAGTTGAATCCTAGCCTCGATCAGCTAATCCAATCTCAGTTCATAGGATTTCAGATTAGAGAATTACATTTTTGTGATTTTTGTTGAATTTTAAACTCGATTGAACGAAACTTGAACCACTGGAACACAATCTAAACATTGAGGGACGTCAGATTGATCTCACGAACTCTCCAAGAGCTCAAATTAGTGCTGGTTGGACTAGCTTTGCACGATTGAAGAATTTGGTCTAGTTTGGACTAGTTTAGGACCGCCAGTTAAAGATTTGGCCACCGGAAAGATTTGGCGACAAAACGACCAATCCCGACCACAGCAAGGTCGAGGACTCATTAGAAGGAAGATTGACAGAGGCTGGAACCTCCAAGAGCCCCTGCTGGTTGCCAGTTGGTGAGATGAAGATCGCCAATTCGATCAGCGGTTTGATCGCCAGACTTGAATCGTACGAGGATAGGGTGGTGGTGTCAGAGAAGATGTAGGCCACCAACATGTCGGGAAGAGGCTGAGGATGTCGGGAAGACGCTGAGGATGGCTGCTGAGGGGGTGATTGGCTGTGAAGGGTCAGCCGACGTGTGGCGATGGACCAGCGAAGGGCGTGGCAAGAGGAGAGAGAAACGACTTGGGTGGGAAAAAGAGAGTTGGAGAGAGAGAGAGAGTTTACAGAGAGAATTTTTGTAATTTGATATGAAAATTTGACAAATGAACTTGTTTGAGGTTTGTTTGTCAAAACAAGCTAAGTGCATTTTCCTTGTCCCACATAGGAAAAGTGGGAGGAAGTGAGCCAATTAATAAGTGTAGGATTTCCTTTGTATAGCTAAAGAAATGATTGGGCGGGGCTAGACCCCACCATATCCACGCACATGAATAATTGCACGATTATTTGGACACTTAGCAAGCATGCGATTTAATAAGTACTAATCCCTTTTGTTATTTTATTTTATTTTTTTGTTTTGTTATTCATTTTTAATTAATTCAAAGGTTGCCTTTTGTTTTGAGAATTTTTTAAAATAAAATATAATAAATGAAAATTCGAAATTTTATTTATCTAAAAAAATTATTATTATTCCGAATTTTTGTTTGTGTCTTTTCAAGACAACCTTTGGAAAAGATATTTATTCGATTTGCAACTTTTCCCAAAGGATTGCAATTGTTTGTTTTTCGACTTTTTCTAAAGCGACGCATTTGTTTATCCGAACAATTTTTGAAAACGCCCATGGTTTAATTAGCATTAACCCCTTTTATAATTTTATTTTATTTTTTGGTTATGTTATTCATTTTTAATCAATTCAAAGGTTGCCTTTTCTTTTGAGAATTTTCGGAAACAAAATATAAGAAATAAAAAAAATTATTTATTTAAAAAATTATTATTATTCCGAATTTTTGATTGTGTCTTTTCAAGACAACCTTTGGAAAAGATACTTATTCGATTCGCAACTCTTTCTGAAGGGTTGCAATTTTTGTTTTTCGATTTCTTATGAAGGGACACATTTGTTTATCCGAACAATTTTCGAAATGACGTGTTTGTTCAATTTTTGCAATTTTTCACGAAGAGTTGCATGTTTTAATATATATATATATATATATATATATATACTTGTCAATTTACGGAAGAACGAGAGTGATCTCTTTTCGAGCCTTCTTTATAAAAAAACCGCAACCATTTTTCGATTGTTTCCTAGAGAGACTTTGGAGAAATACTATAATTGCTATATAATATTCTCATTTGAAACTTTGTTGTATCCTGGAGGAAATTTGCTGGTGATGTATCCTTGACAAAATAATTCATCCTCCGCATGTTTCTTCTTTTCCTTATTAACCCTCCCAATGGCTTCCCCACTTGGCTGTCCTCTCTCAGCAGTAGGCTTAGGATCTTCTATCGGCGCTAAATTAATATCTAGTATGTAGGAAATATTTAGTGCAGTGAGTAAGAATATCATTTTGTCCCTCCAATGAGCAAAATTGTTCCCATTGAACCGGTCCAGTTTGACCATATCTTGATTCATGACTTTAATTGTCTCCGACTCTATTGTAGCAAGATAAATCCTTAGAATTGTTGGGAAATTATGGCTTCAAATTGGGTAGAACAATAAAGAAGGATATTTAGAGTACTCAAATTGGACTTTAAGGCATGATATCACTTTCTTTAAAGATTTATTGGCTACACTCTCCGATCGTCTGTACGACTTATTCACTTAAATAAAGTTGGCTAGAGAAATTTGGAATGCACTAGAATTCAAGTACAAAGCAGAGGAGCAAGGTACCAACAAATATATAATCACAAAGTATTTTGACTTCAAGTTTATTGATACTAAACCCTTGCTGGAACAAGTCCATGAATTGCAAGTGGTTATGAATAAGATTCGTGCCCTCAAGATTGATATTATAGAAGCTTTTCAATTTGGAGGAATTATTACAAAATTGTGTTGGAAAGACTATGGAAAAAGGCTGATTCACGAGTTAGAGGACTTTACTTTGGAGCAAATACAAAAAAATCTTCGTATTGAGGAAAAGTCACATTTACGTGATAATTCTATTTTGTACAATAAGGTGAATGTTGTGGATAAAAAATGGAAAATCGGCAAGAACTTCAAAGTAAAAACTTGGCATAAATTTAAGAGAACACAAAAGAAGAGAAAGGGTTGTTGTTTTGTTTATGGCAAATAGGGACACTATGCCAAGGATTGCATTCATTGCAAGAGCATTTCAAAGGACAAGAATATTCCGACAGTGAAGGCAAATGCAAATCTAGTTGAAGAAAATTATGTAGCCATGATTTCAACCATGTTTTCGAACATGAAAATTTCTGAAATTAAATATGCGATGGCTATGGTTTCTGAAATCAATTCTGCCAATGTCCAATTTGGTTGGTAGTTAGATTATGGAGCAACAATCCACATGTGCATGGACAAGGACATGTTCAAGCAATTTGAAGAGATTATTGACTTAAATGTTCAAGAGGTCCTAATGGTGAATAATGCTCTTGCAAAGGTTGTCGGAAAAGGCACGGTGGAGATAGACTTCATTTCTGGAAAGAAAATAACTCTTCTTAATATGTTATTTATACCCAAAATTAGAAAGAACCTAGTTTCTATTGATTTACTTTGTAAGAGGGGGTTTCGGGTTTTGTTTGGATCCGACAAGGTTATCTTGTGGGCTGTTTATTGGAAAGGGTTATGTCAATGATGACATGTATCAATTGAGTATCAATAATAATATTTCTAGTTCTACTTATATTGTCGAGACTTCAATTTTATGGCATAGTAGGTTGTCACATATAAATATTCATTATTTGAAGAATATGAGAAAATTGGAATTGATAAATTTCAATGGCGAATTTGATAAATGTGAAATATGTACTAAGTCCAAACTTACAAAGAAACCATTTCCTAATGTTAAAAGAAATTCGAATTTATTAGATCTGGTTCATAGTGATATATGTGAATTCAATGGTATGCTAACACGTGGAGGTAAAAGGTATTTTATTACATTTGTGGATGATTGCAATAGGTTCTTATATATTTATCTCATGAGATTGAAAGATGAAGCATTTACCATGTTTAATAAATATAAGGCTGAAGTAGAGAATCAATTAGAAAAGAAAATTAAAGTTCTACGATCAGATAGAGGTGGAGAATATTTCTTAAATGAATTCTCTTCATTCTGTGAAGAACATGGTATTATTCATTAAGTTTTGGCACCATATACTCCACAAAAAAAAATAGTTTAGCTAAAAGGAAAATTGATCTCTTGGAGAAATGGTTAATTGTATGCTTTCAAATTCAAAGCTACCAATTAATCTTTGGTGAGAAGCATTACTTATTGCATGCTATATTCATAACAAAATGCCTTCCAAGAAAAATGACATAACCCCTTATGAAATATGGAAATGTAGAAAGCCAAATTTGTCATATTTTAAAGTGTGGGAGTGTTTGGCATACTACCAAGCTCTAGATCCTAAGAAAACAAAACTCAGTCCTAGAGTTATCAAAAGTGTTTTCGTTGGGTATGCTGAAAATAGTAAAGCTTATAGACTTCTTGATTTAGAGTCCAATGTCATTATAAAATCGAGAGATGTTGAATTCTTTGCGAATAAATGCTTTACAATTTTTGAAATTATTGAAAATAATTCAAGATCTATGGAAACTAAAAAAGATTATCAAAAGAAAGAAACGAATGATTCGAAAGACATGATTGAACTAAGGATAAGTACTAGAGTAAGGAAAATAAAAGACTTAAGTCTTGATTTATTACTCATGTTTTTTTTTATTGAAGGAGATGGAGATAATAATGTGATAAATAAATACCCTTTAGTATTAAATTTAGAAGATGGTCCTAGAAGCTTTGATGATGCTATGTCTTCTAGAGATGCTTCTTTTTGGAAAGAAGTTGAGAATGATGAAATGGACTCAATTATGTCCAATAGTACTTAGGTATTAGTAGATTTACCAAAATGATCAAAACCTATTGGATGCAAATGGGTTTTAAGAAGAAAATATCATTCCGACGGTTCCATTCAAGCTTTTAAAGCTAGGCTTGTAGCCAGGAGATATAGATAAAAGGAAGGAATAGATTATTTTGATACGTATGCTCCTATTTCACGTATAACTTCTATTCGAGTTCTTTTTGCCCTAGTTTCCATTTATGATTTTTGTGTTCATCAAATGGATGTTAAGACTGCTTTCTTGAATGGAGACTTAAATGAGGAGATTTACATGGAACAATTGAAGGGTTTCATTCTTCCTGGAAATAAAAGAAAGTATGTAAATTAGTTAAGTCTCTTTATGAACTTAAGCAAGCTCCTAAGCTGTGGCATGAAAAGTTTAATTTGATCATATTGTCAAATGGTTTCATCAACAGTAGTGCCAATAGGTGTATATACTCTAAATTCACTAAAGATTGTGGTGTCTTAGTGTGCTTGTATGTTGATGATATGCTTATCTTTGGAACGAATATGACTGGAATTATTGAGACTAAGAAATATCTAACTTTCATGTTTAAAATGAAGGATTTAGATGAAGTAGATACTATCTTAGGTATTAAAGTTAAGAAACATAGTGGGGGTTATTCTTTAAGCCAATGTAGTTATGTTGAAAAATTATTAAATAAATTTCAACATCTTGGTTTTAAGGAAATAAGTACTCCATTTGATTATAGTATTAAATTAAATTATAATACTGGTAGAGTGGTGGCACAATTAGAATATGCAAGTGCTATAGGGTCTTTAATGTATGTGATGCATTGTACTAGACCTGATATTGCTTATTCTATATGCAAGTTGAGTAGGTATAATAGTAATCCAAGTATAGAATATTGGAGAGCTATTACCAGAATTTTTGGTTATCTTAATAGAATTAAAAATATAGGATTGTTCTATAATAATTATTCAGCCATATTAGAAGGATACACTGATACTAATTGGATTACAAGTGTGGGAGATGAGCGTTCCACTTCTAGATGGATCTTCACACTTTCTGGAGGTGCTGTATCTGGGTGAGCAAGAAACAGACATGTATAACTCACTCAACAATGGAATATAAATTTATTGCTTTAGCGGCAGCTGGGAAGGAGGCTGAATGGATAAGGAATTTGTTGTTGGATATCAAATTGTGGCCTAGTCCTCCTATTTCTATCTGAATATCAAATTGTAGCCTAGTCCTATGCCTCCTATTTCTATCCATTGTGATAGTCAGGCTACTTTGGCAAGAGCCTATAGTAGCACCTATAATGGTAAGTCTGAACATATTAATCTAAGACATGAATATGTGAGACAATTGATTAAAGATGGTGCCATAACAATTGTCTATGTGAGGTCAAGTAATAATCTCGCCGATCATTTGACGAAGGCTTTACCAAAACACATGGAAATAATGACCTCACAAGAAATGGGGCCGAAACCTTTTTATTGAAATCACCAATAATGGTAACCCGACATTTTTCTAGAACATTACTAGTTATAAGGTTTAATGGGTAAGAACAAGTTATTGAATGTGATTGTTTGATACTGACATAGCCCTGATATGAGAAGTCAGTATCATCTATTACATTTTGTAGGTCGAATTGAATTCTTAATGAAGTATGATACAAATTTGTAATGTGTTGATAGTAACAGAAACACATGGTAGATACTTCACCTATATGAGCTTAGAAGTGATGCCACTTCTTATGAAAGTGAGGGTCGCTTTCTAGAGAGCTCATGAAACAGAATCAAGTATAAGGCCATAATAGTGCGGAGTAATATAGAACTTCTCGTTGAAACAAGAGGTTAGTGTATGTGCGGTATGTCCAATTCTATTACATAAAGGTACAAGTTTAAAGCCGAGCTACTTGTCACTTTGATAGAGCTTTGATATACTTGCATTAAGTAAAGGTTTAACTTGAAGGAGACCTTTATGTATGAATATTAATCTTATTGAAATTTTGACTGTATGGTTTTTAAAATTTTAATTTTGAAATCTTTGTTTTACAAACAAAGTGGGGGATTGTTGGAGGTTTGTTTGTCAAAACAAGTTAAGTGCGTTTTCCTTATCCCACATAGAAAAAATGGGAAGAAATGGGCCAATTAATAAGTGTGGGATTTCTTTTGTGTAGCTAAAGAAATGATTGGGTGGGGCTAGACCCTACCATACCAGCGTGCGGGTAAAAAATGAAAATTCAAAATTTTATTTATTTTAAAAAAATTATTATTCCGAATTTTTGTTTGTGTCTTTTCAAGATAATCTTTGGAAAAGATACTTATTTGATATGCAACTTTCTCGAAAGGTTGCAATTGTTCGTTTTTCGACTTCTTCCGAAGGGATGCATTTATTTATCTGAACATTTTTTGAAATGACTTATTTGTTCAATTTTCGCAATTTTTCATGAAGAGTTGCATGTGTTTAAGATTGTTATATATATACTTGTCAATTTTCGGAAGAGCGAGAGTGATCTCTTTTTTAGCCTTCTTTCTATAAAAACTACAGCAATTTTTCGATTGTTTCCTAAAGAGACCCTAGAGAAATACTAGAATTTCTATCTAGTATTCCCATTTGAGACTTTGTCGTATCCTGGAGGAAATTTTTTGGTGACCATTAGCAACTTTGTGGGGCAAATAAATTACGCCTCAAAGTCTAATTTGAGTGCTATAAATATCCGTCTTCATTGTTCTACCAAATTCCAAGCCATATTTTCCCAACAGAACCCTCTTAAGGTTTTTGGAGGGAAAATCTTACATACCTTTGTTTAAATGTCAAATCTCAACCATTGGTTCAATCTAACAGTCGGAATTTGATCTAATGACCAAATTAATCTCATCAAGGGCTAATCCTACTTCAAATGAATCTTATGATTGACCGGATGGTCTTGATTTGCCAAAAATGGGAATTAAAACATAAATTGTGATTAAGGCCTAATTAGGGGTGAAATCGTAAATTCACAAAATCTAAGGGCAATTTTGCAAAATTTTGAAAATGTAAGGATGAGAAGCTGAAATATGCATGATGAGGGACCAATGGGCGGTCACCGGCAATCCAAAACCAGTTGGCAAGAGGCTAAACTAACCTATCTCACTGTCGGTTGGTTGAATCGATCTAGTCGGTTCACACTGGTTCAAATGGTTCTTGACTAGTTTTGGCCGAGCAGTCCTTATGAGCTAAAAATTTAAGCAATTTGGTCTATGAAAAGAAAACTTACCTAGTTTGAGAAGAAATAGTCCAATACTAATTGAATTAGGCCAATCAAATCATGTAAATACAATTTATTGGCTTTCTATTGACCTAATTGATTAATTATTGTGAAAAATAATGGACCTAGACCATGGGTACACAATTGAACATTATAAGCCAAAATGGATAATTTTGCAATTCTTTGATCAAAATCACAAATTAATTGAAATAGGATTCAATTAATGTTGTGAGATACCTACTCATCCGATCGCTCATGCTTAGAATAACCTATTGCATCCAAATAGACATTGAATTGAGGTAATGACTCTTCAGTCAAAAATGAATTGAGGTCTACTATCCAAATTGGATCTTGATTTATGAAATTAGACATTAGTCTTGAATGGATCAACTTGAGTTTCTTCAATTGAAGTTTAATAGCTTGGCTTTCTTATATATAAGAGAGTGAAATTCTTCAAATTAGGAAGTTCTCAAGTGAATTTGTCAAAACATATCTTGGATTTAGACATATCTCAAAAAATGAGTGGAATGAAAGTGTCCGTTCACAACAAACCCTCTACTTAGAGCTAAAAATAACAATCTGCATTTCAACATGACTGTTCTCGAAATTGAGTGAATGAGTGGATGAGAAGCAGTCTCTAGATCAAAAATATCATAAAAGGAACCAAACCTAATTATGACTAGAATGAAAATAAATTTTCTTTTGTCAATTTCAAACCTAAAACTAAAAAATCGGAAAAAAAGGTTCTAAATTGATTTTCATAAACTTTTCGACACTAAAGTCAAAAATTAATACTAAAAATGAAGTGTTTTGTAATTTTTTGATTTTTTCAATTTTTTTAATTAAATATTTGACCAAAAAGCAACTCTTTATTTGACTTTTCATAAAATGTTGATTTTTGTATTAAATCTTTGAATCTTTTGGAAATAAACTTGATTAAAATAAAATTAAGACTATTTTGACATATTTTCGTGTAAAAAGCCAACTTTCGACTCAGGGTTGACTTTTGGTGTTGTGACTGAACCTTCTTGAGGCCCAAAATGAAATGGGTGAAAGGTCGGGTTTAAGGATATATGATCATAGGAGTTCCCTCACGATTTGTAGCCACAAAAACGTCATTATCTCACCTTTTGTGACAAACCATTTGTGAGCTCCCTTGCACATAGTCAGGAGCTCTCCCAGGCTCATACTTCGCATGACAATGAAAGGTTTTGATCCGCACCCACATGGGCGACATACCTTTGAAGAGGAGGTCAAGTGTGGATATCGAATTTTGGGATACCTTTATCATGCTAGCCCACGCATAAGTACTCACTTCCTATGGATGGCATCACTGCATCCATTAGGAACATTCCATAGAAGATATGCTAAGTCGCATTGAACCTCATCGAGGCTCATACCCCTCATGACAGGTTTGTTTTTCATTTAATGTACTTGTTTACAACAACCTAATAAGAATAGGAGCTGCAACTAATCTCGTTTTTGGGGGTTCGGCTAGAAAAACCAATCGAGGGTCAAGAGTTGCCCATCGATTTCTACGCAACTAGCTATCTAGATTTGGGAACTTGGGTTTCGCTAATTTTCTATTAGTGCCCTTTCAGTACCTAATAGTATGTCATGTTACCTAAATGTGTCAATGCATTTCTTTTTACTTTTTTGGGATCGATGATCCTAAACTAAATGATAACACGTGGATGGTCATTTTCATACAATTCTATTTCTAAGAGAAAGAAAAGAAATCACACAATTGAATTTAAAGGATGAGACGGTAAGTAAACAACCAAGTAAGTGAAAAAGGAAAGTGGTAAATCTACCACGCGATTCTAAAGCTCAAAGGAAATGAAAGGAAAGAAAAAGACCCGTAACTCGTTGGGTGTTTATATAAATGAACGACCCAAAACATATATTGGGAAAATGGATACAATGATATGGTCGAAATGGATATCAACCTTTGTCATCTTCAAGTCTTGAGGGATCTCAACCTCCAAGGATCTAATCTAATTCTAATCTAAAACTAGGTACATACAACGGAAAGAAATAATCAATCACCACAAGACAAACAAAAATTATGAAAAACAATTAATTAAATGAAATAAGGGAATCATGTACAAGAATGAACAAATAGAGTGTCGGGGTTGGTCTTTGCAATTCATACATTGCTCCATTTAGACGCCTACCCAATTTATTTTTATGACTTATAGCCATTAGTGACTATTTGGGGTTCTCACATGACTACTAATGCTCATAAGTCCCTAGGACGTATTCTAAGGTGAATCCCAAGATTTACTTATGAAATCAAGCATTGCACCTAACATATATCTAAAATCCACATGCATAAGCAAGAATTAAACATGCAAGCAGCCCTTGAGCCTTATTTCTCAAACAATCAATCAATTTGAGACTTATTCAATGGATAGAAACTAATCACAATCACAAGCATTTCTAATAAATGGAATTGTTTCATGCATGTGCAGTTCATGTGATGCTTCAAAAGGTTTGGATGTGTTTAAAATGTCGAGAAAGGAAAATGAGACATTTAGATAAAGGAATGTCTTGGCTATGGAACGCATTTAATTACCAAGGCTAACTTGGGCCTTGCATATCATGCACTTGCAGACATTGCAAGTATTTTAAATAAGATCCAAACCATAATAATTCCAATGTCAAATCAAAAGGTTTAAAGGATTCTAAACAATTGATGTTGGAAACATGACATCGCAAGTGAAATTTGACCTGTCAAATGGAGTTTGAAAAATACGAAATTCCACCACAACATAGTACAAAGAATGACAAGCAAAGTTCGTTAAGGTGCAACTTAAAAGTCTCTAGCGAAAAAATCACACAAAAAATAGCGAAAGACTAACTAAATGGGGTAAAATAGGGGGTTCCGAATTTAACATAAGTCAGAATCCTAACCTAATTTGGTAATAATAGAAAAGGGGCCAAATGGTAAGAAATCATACAAAATTAGTGACATTTGAAAGATCTAAACGAGTCCCATGACTTCCTAAAAGGGTCCGAATTCAGTTGAGATCAAATTGAGGGTCGAAAATCGATTGTCATTGAAGCATACATGTCAGCCATTACCAAGACAGAATATGGCTTACGATTAAGAGTTCAAAAGATCACTTAAATGATACATGAATGGTATGAAATTCGCATATGATGAAGAATTGGATGCAACAATGATTTGGGTAAAACATCTAATCCTAGGTCAGGATATGAAAGAATCATAAAAGTCATTGACATTGCCAAAAGGCTTAAAACTAAAATGTTGTGCTTGATGATTTTTAATTGCAACTAGCCCAATTAACACATGATGTTCACATACCAAACAATGTTCAATTATGACATACCATATATAAACACAAAGCTTGTAATGCACACTTCAAAAGTCGAGAAGGCATTGATACAGGATTTGGTCTTTAAGAGACCCAACCAAGTGTGTTTTATTGACTTCATGATAAGCCTATAATCTAGTTTGAACATCGTAGAACATGCTTGATTTTGATTATCTAATGACGTTTTGAAAAATCTAACAAAAAAATCCATATTTAGAATACGAAATGACAAATACTTTTTTTAAGACATCGAAATCTTATTGAGATCACAAAAATGTAGTTGAAAATAGCAAAATAAACGCATGTTATGGAATGTCTTAATTGTAGCAAAACCCTAATGTATTTCAACATGCAATCGGCATACCAAACGATGATCAAATCATGCCAATCATACATCGTTAGAATGCACATGACATGCATTTCAAGTCTTATGAAGATCATGAAATCAAATGGACTCATCCACAAGCTCACTTTCACAAAAATAAAACTCGGATTAGTGTAGGGCAGAACAACATATAGTCAGTTCTAGGCAATTTTAATTGACCAAAACATCTGCAAAAAATCCATAAAAAATATATGTTATACTTATGGCAATTTAGAACAAATTCATGAAGAAAATTTTCCAAAATCTGATCACAAGAATTAATACAAAAATAGCAAAATAAAAAAACGGAACAAGTCAAAAACACAAAATCAACCTACAACTACTGCAGAATTAACCAATTTTCGAGGTGTTTTTCTAGGACCAAACGATCTCCATTCGGGATGAGTAGCCTATCAAATTGAAGATATTTAAGTCCATTTTCTAAGCCTAGAAGGGATTGAAGTAAGAAAAGCTCATCTAGGACCTCAATCAAGCCAAAAGACTAAACTACTCACAGAGGCATGAAAATTGTAGATTATCGAAGATCAAGTTCAATTAAACACAAACTCATGATCAATCCACAGCAAAATTCTGCAAATCATCAAATAACTTCATCAACATTAGATCTAAACATATTATATGGATCTAACCTTGAATCATAGCTTCAATCGGATACACCAATCTCGCTTTATCGGATTTGAGTTTGAGAATATTGACTTTTTCCATTTATCTTCAAGATGAAGCACAATTAGACAAAAGTGATTTTGCCTAAACACAAATAAGATTCCAAGGATCACGGATGAATCACTGTGGACCACCAAACGGCCGGTTGGACTATCAATTTGATCAAGAATTGAACCAGTCTAATCAATAGACCGACCTTTAAGCCACTGGAGAGAAAAGAGGTCACTGGAGCTATTATGATGACCGATCTACTAAACCCTAACCACGGCTAGGTCAAGGATGGGTCTAGGGACGGATTAGAGGCAATTGGTGCCTCCAAGAATGGCTAGCAATCATCAGTTTGGATGATCAAAGAAACTGGTCCAAATTGAATCAATTTCAGCGCCAGCTAAGGTTAGGGTGATTGAAAAGCTTCTGACCGTTGCTCAATTGTGATCTAACTGCTAGGGGCTCAAGGAAGAAGAGAGAAGGACCATTGGGGACTGGGCAGTGATTGGTGAGCTGCCGGTGTGAGGTCGACAAGAAGCTGGTTCAGGATAGATAGAGGAGAGAGAAAGATGATAGGAAGGAGAGAGATGGAGAGGTTTTTAATGTTAAGTGAAAGAAAATCTACAAAAAAAAATGAGCCCCCCTTGAAAATTAGAGGGAAAATGGCTTTTATACTAGGTCCTAATTGGTGAATCTTGGCTGTTAGTTCAATACGACGGTAAAAAACTTGATTTAATGGCCAAATTAATTTTTTTAAAGACTAAATACTTAATATGTGTCCTAGGATCGATTGGATGGGTTTGATTCGCAAAAAAAATAGGATTTAAAATAATAATTACACTTAAGGGCCTAATTAGGAGCTAAATCATAAATTTACAAAATTTAAGGGCCATTTTGCAAAGTCATGAAAATGCAAAGGCATGGGAATAAAATATGTGTAGTAGGGGCCTTAGAACCGATTGATGGAGGTTCATAATTAGTTGATAAAAGGCCAAACCGGTTGTCATGACCTAATTTTCGCAGGTGAACTACCTAGGGTTTGGCTAATGAATTGTTAAGCCTACTTAACGCGGGTTCTCCTAAGCCCATACCAATTCGCGACTTAAATTCAAATTCTTAACATACAAATGATTTTCAATCAAGAGTCGCTACTAATCTATTTTTTGATGGATCGATTAGAAACCCAAGTAAAGTAATAGGAGATTTACTTTACTCCTATGAACCAGAGAGTGTGAGTTCGGAGACTTGATTATGCTAGATTTCTCTAATGCCCTTTTGGTACCTTTTTCTTTATTTAAAAAAAAAAATGTTTGGCAAGCAGCTTGAATTGATTTTGAATATATTTTCCTAACATGTGAGATGATCATGCGTGTGCGCAAATCACCAATTTAACATTAAAAAAAAGCAATAAATAAATTGCAAGACTTATCTCATAGCAACGAAAGCATCTGTATTGTTAAATCAGAATTCACATCAACAATCCTATATATAATTTCTAATTAACATGCAATTTCTTTTTTTTGTTTTCACTTATTTAATGAGAATCATGCCTTATGTGATGCATGCTACTAATTTAACATGAAATGACATGGCATGGCAACATGACCTAGTTATATGACGTAAATAAAATGCAATCTCTCCTAATGAATGAAATTGATTTATTCTAAGGTAATTTTTGGTATTTTCCATGAAATTTGAAATTAGAAAAATGTGAAAATTAACTAGCTAGATTAAGATTCTATCGAACTTATTTTAAGGATTAGGTTAGGCTAAACCCTAATTTAAACTAAGATTTTATCTTAACTTAGCAGTCTCTAACCTAAGATGCAATCTATCTAAAAAAAACTAATCTAAACTTAAAAGTAATGCAATTTTATTCTAATATGCAATGACATACAAAAGATGCCGTAATTCTACATCACATATGCATGATGATTTTTTTATGTTTTTTTTTTTTTACTTCGAAATTTAAAATTGCTACATAATTAAACATGCAACTTAAATTACACAAAAACTAACATCCTAAATGAATGCATTTTTTGGATTTTTTATTTAACAAAATAAAATTAATTCAACCAACATGACAACAAATCAAATAAGATAGGATCGATATCCATAAATTGACAAACATATTTCGTGCATGAGATTGGGTTAAATAAATTGCAAATCAAATCTTAGGCAGGAGATTAGATTGGTGATTTTTCAAGTGATTGCAATTGCGAGTCAGATTTCAAGCGCAAAAATCAGATTGTCAATCTCAAATTTCAGAAGCAATTTCATGTCGGACAATCTCAATCTTACATTATGGAATAATTATACTAAAAAGAACAAGTAAAATAAAATAAAATAAATAAATAACTACCTAATGTGATTTTCCTTTTTTTTTTCTTTTTGTCTTTTTCATCCACGACTTGGCAGCTTTGGTGGGTCGCTGGGGGTTGGGTTGCCGGCGTTTGGATGAGAGGCGACAGCGGGCATTGGAGCTTCGGCGAGAGTGGACCAGCAGCGAGCAGGGACGCTGGTCAAAGCGAGCGTCGCTCGGAGTGGAACAATCGACGGAAGTGAACAGTGGCCGGCGATTGCGGGTTTGCTGGCGTCGGGGATGATGGTAGGGGTGAGACGTCAGACGGACATACAATGGCTCAGCGTCTAGATTTATCGCGATGGAAGCGGCTCGGGTGGTTGCTCAGGCGAGGAGGTGAAACAATCGACTTCGAGCCCGAGCAGAGGCGCGGAGCAGAGCTGGGCAGAGAGCTGCTGACGCGAATGTGGCATCCTGGAATTTCATGGCAATCCCTAGATGTGCTATGAACCATGGATAGGTGATGGAAGCACCATCAAATTATATTGTAGCCATTTGACCAATGATTTGCAATAGATTAAGGCCGAGCTCTTTAATGGATAATTACTTGATGGGAAAATTCTATTTTTGGCCATGTGTTTTATAAGTTGGAATTTATTAATTTATGTTGCAAGTTTTATGGTTTTATAAATTTCAATTAGGTATTTAAATAAGTGAGGATTTAGAATAGATTATTAAAAGAGTGAGTGGGCCGAAATTTTAGGCCAAAGACTAGCCCACAAGAGCCCCACTGTTCGGCCATTAGGGCTTGGCCTGTGAAGCCCAAAGGGAGAGGGGGGCTACTATCGACCGGATGGAGGGAGAGGCCTGGCCCAAGGGAGGCCCATCAACCTACATGCAAATCCCCAAGTGGCAAGAGAAGCTTGCCAAGTGTTAGTCCATTGTAGCCAAGCGTAAAAGGCCATGCAAAATCAAATGATTGCAAATCATTGAGGGGGAAAGAAAAGAGGAGAGGCAGATTGGGAGAGAGGGTTTTCGACTGAGAGAGAGAGAGAGAGAGAGAGAGAGAGAGAGAGAGAGAGAGAGAGAGGAAGAGAGAAAGGAGAAGAAGACCGGCTGCCGTGCATGCGCCTAGTCCTGCCATCGAGCCACCTTGCCCCGTCATGTGTTTGCTGTGATTTTCTGCTTGGATTAGAAGCAAGTAGAGTCCATTGATCTACCCTTTACTTGCTGTGGTTGTGATGTTGAATGCTAGAAATGCTTGAGTTGTGATGTTGAATCCTGGAAAACTCGAATGATTAGTGGTAGTGTTCCAAGTGAGTTGCTACATGTAAAAATAGTCCGACCTTTGGTGATTTCGTGAGCTGCATGCAATTTTTTAGTTAGAATCTCACTTCGACTTCTTGATGAAAATTGTAGACGACTTCTTGAAGATTAACATACTAAAAATTGAGATGAAACAAATTAGTATTGGTTGGTGAAATGATTTTCCTTTGAAGAAACTAGATCTGAAACTATTATGTTGGTCTATTGTGATTCTGTGAATTTTGTGAAATTACCCAGTCCGAGTTTGATCTCATATTATTCATAAGAGTTGTAGAATACATCTTGAGGAGTAACATACTGAAATTTGAGAATAAACGGACAAGTATTGGTCAGGAAAAACGATTTTCTTTGAAGAGGATAAATCTGGACAGTGAACCGAGAGTTAGGGAGAGTTATAAAACTTATAGCTTTTAATCCAGAAATAATTAGACTTTGATTTCTTCATGAGACTTTTACCTTTAGATCTCATCTATAACATATTAAAATCATAGAATTTTCAAAGTTCATTTAAGGACTTAATTGAAATTATTTCCAAAACTGTGCAAAAGTAGCATTGGAATTTCTTTTGCTGTGATGTATGGATCTATGTGATTGATGTGAAACTTTCTTGACATGGTGTTCTTCAAAAAATATCTTCCTTTGGATCCTTTTTACATCATGTTAAATTTTCAGAATTTATTGAGATTTTTTACTAATTTTCCAAGAATTTTTACTAAAAAGGCGCATTCTGTTTTACCCAAAAATTGGTTCTATTTTCAAAAACCAACAAATTGCTTTATGAAATGTAATATAGTGGGTGTTATGTGCACTGCATATATGGTGACATTTGGCATATTACATGACATCAAAAAGCTGGTTTAGACCTTTGATATTGTTGCATCAAATGCCATGTTGAAAATGAGACATATATGTGATTATAAATTGTGATAATAATGATACCGTTGGAGGTGTGAGCCGACAATACCCCGGGAGTGTCAAGATGCCCGGAGGTTTGTGCTGGAGGTCCGCGGGAGTTTCGAGATGTCTGGTGGTATACGATACGTAATTCCAAGGGGAATGTCTGGTGGTGTGGCGGTACATAATTCCGGAAGCCCTGGAGGTTTGTGCCAAGGGGATTCCTCGTGATGCTAGTTGAGATGCGAAATGCTCGGAGGTTTGTGCCAGATGTTCAGAGGTTTGTGCCGGAGGTTCCTCGTGATGCCAAGTTGGGTGCAAGCGATAAACTGAGGGATACAAACATTGGTCCTTGGATGAAAAATGATGAGATCCTCTTGAAAGATAAAATAAGAAATTGAATCATGCACATGGGTGTGTGCATATGGCATGATGCATGATCTGTTTATGAAAGTAAATTGATTCTAGTTGACATTGAGAATGTGATCATGAATACCTGAATGGATCTCATGGGGATGTATACATGAGTGTATGTATGATATGAATCATGCATATGTATGTGCATATGGCATGGGATAAACCTCATGGAAATATAAGCACGACTACATGGTGGTATATGCACGATGGCAGGGTGAGATATGCATGACTGCATGGCGATATATGCACAACTGCATGGTGATGTATGCTTGATAGCATGGATGATATGTGCTTTACTCGTGATATCTTGATGCTTGTTGCATTGTATAGTTTGGTGGATCTTTACTGCTGAGTGATTGTACTCACCCCTTTGGGGACTAACATCTCAGATTGAGAGATGTCTCTAGCACTTGTCATGCATGGTACATTTTATAGATTATCGTCTAATGTTGAAGTCAAGTGCTCGAAGCACCCCCTTCGTTGGTGTTCATGGTTTGGTGTTTATTTGCGTCTGTGTTTTGGTTATGTACGATGTGGGCCTACCTGATGGTCCCATAGTCCAGGAGTTCTTATCTGTCCATGTTCGTCGAGATGGGAGGATGATGGGGATGCTGCCGCCACCATTAGCTGATGCACTGAGATGGGTATGATAGGAGTGTGTGACTAGTGGAGGTTGGCATTTTTTGGGATGGCCGACACTAGCTGATGAATAGATGTACATGTTTGATGTATAGTCGGGTTCTTTTTGGGTTTAGCCGAGCTTACTTAAAGTCTTGGCCTTTTGTTGTGATGTGGACATCGAGCCATATCGAGGAGGAGGTGCTAAGGACCCATTGTCTATTCCTACTGGTTCGATCAATTGAGCGCAGGCCAAGCAATTTAGGCAAGCTGTTGGTGTCATGATTCGTGATCTTTGGCATGGAGATGACTTTGGATCAAATCTTGAAGAATTTTAGAAATCTTGGCACAATTTGATTATCTGGTCACCAAATATTTGACCAAGTCAAATAGGAATATTCTTCTTGTCTAGGAATATTCTAGAATATGACGCATTAGATTTTTAGGGTTTGTATGGCGGCTAGAAAGCCTATATAAAGGAATTGCCAAATTTCTTTTGGGAACAAATATATTTTATTTTTGAGGAAAAAGTTGAGATATTCTCTTCTACTGTTCCTTTGAGGACTTAACCTAATCCAGGTTCCTTTGTGACGGTCAATTCGACTTATCGAGTGAGATAGCGAATTCTTTCGCTCGTGGCATCTATAACGTTGGTTGGTTGACACGCGTTTGTCAATACGTCACGTTCATACTGAGGTTGCCAATCACAATTTTGATTGGAGATCGAGGTTTGCGATTCGCACCAGCTAGGCTTTCGTAGAACGATCCTTCTGCAATGATTCACATCAATTGGTATCAAAGCTTGCTTCTACAAGGTCTATTTATCTTTAATTTTCTATTGATATTCAGAAATTTGAAATTTATTGAGTTAGGGTTTTGGTTTCAGTTAATTTAGGGATCTGATTGCTTTTGTGCTTCCATACGTAGTTGTTTGCTATTAGTTTTAAATTTCTTTTCTAGCATCTTAAATTGTTTCTGTGTTCGTAAAAAAAATGAAAAAAATGAAAAAAGTGAAAAAAAAATGAAAAAAAGAAGAAGAGAAAGAAAACAACACAACAAAAAAAGTGCGCAAGAGAAAAAAAAAACAGATTCGGCAAAAAAAAAATTAGCCAACAAAAAAAAATCAAGAAGGCGACTCGTTTGTTAGTAGACCGAATTAAAACAAAATCAATAGTGATTTGCATTTCAATTGGAATTTCGATAGTTGTACTTGTTGGTTTGAAATTGTTACTTGCTGAAACAAAATCAATAGTGATCTAATATTGTTTGATTAGTTTGATTGATTGTCGTGAGGGGGTTCAGAGATAGGTTTTGAGTCCAATAAAGAGCTTGTGAAAAGAGAATACGAGAGGAAAAAGGCAAGATTGTGTAAGCTTAATTGAGGGTGGAAAAAGCCTAGACTTGAGTTAAACACGAGGGGAGTGACAAACACTTCGAGAAAAACATGTAAGGGAGCGATTGGTGAGGATTTTTGTGACTAACATTTACTTGCAGGTCTAAAATATGTCGCAAGAAGAAAGTGTGAATCAAAAGGAAGTTGACTCCATATTAAGGGATGAAGCAATCGTGGAAAGCATCCAGCAATTGAGAGTTGATGGTGACCGAGAGCTACCCTGGGGAAGGCCGCAACATTAGCGAGACATCTCTAGAACACGACATAGAAAGTAGCGGCATTATGATGATGATGAGGCCGACATGGAGGATAATCGAGATGCTCGATTTGGAAGGTGGAATGGAGCCCGAGGATTTAGACACCGAGAAGATAATGAACTTGGCAATATCAAGATGAAGATTCCTTCTTTCCAAGGGAAGAATGATCATGATGCGTATCTAGAATGGGAGAAACGCATGAAGATGGTATTTGATTGCCAACGATATTCCAAGCTCAAAAATATAAAAATTACAGCTGTTGAATTTACTGATATGCTATAATTTTGTAGGATCAACTTGTGACTAGTAGGAGGCGCAATGGTGGAAGATTGATAGACATGGGATGAGATGAAAGCGGTGATGAGGAGGCATTTTGTACCTAGTTAATACCACCGAGATTTGTGTCAAAAGTTACAAAATCTCACACAAGGCAATAAGAGCGTAGAAGAGTATCACAAGGAGATGGAGATTGCTATGATCCATGCTAATGTGATGGAGGATCATAAGGCCACAGTGTCAAGATTTTTAAGCGGTTTGAGCTGAGACATAGCAAGGGTGGTGGAGCTGCAACACTATGTTGAATTGGAGGAATTAGTGGACAAAGCCATCAAAGTTGAACGGCAATTGAAGTTGGACCGAAATCACAAGAGTGGAGGAGGTTCAAATCAGAATTGGAGATCCAATTGGAAGAGAAATAAGAAGCCAAATTGGAGAGGAAACAACACCAAAACCGAAACCTCAAAGGAGAAGGAGAGGGATGGTAAAGTTGGAACGAATCCGGCTTCAGATAAAATCGAAGGCCCTAACACTAGAACTCGTGAGATTAAATGTTTTAAGTGTTTAGGCATGGGTCATATGGTGAATCAATGCCCTAATAGGAGGGTGATGATCATGACTGAACATGGTATTATTGAGTTCGAAAGTGAAAGGGAAGAAGAGGATGATGAGATGCCACCATTGGAGGATTGTAGTGATGGAGAAGTGGCTATAAAAGAAGTCTTATTGGTGGTTAGGCGTTCTTTGAGTGTGCAAGTAAAGGAGGAGGAGTATCACCAACAAAGAGATAACTTGTTTCATACAAGATGCATGGTGAATGGTAAGATCTGTAGTATGATAATTGATTGAGGTAGTTGTGCGAATGTGGCAAGTTGTATTATGGTGGATAAATTGGGTTTGAAGACGACAAAGCACCCTAGGCCTTATAGACTTCAATGGTTAAATTATAGTGGTGAGGTGAAAGTATCGAAGCAAGTTCGAATCCCATTTGAGATAGGGAGATATAAGGACGAGGTAGAGTATGATGTTGTACCTATGCAAACAGGTCATATCTTGCTTGGAAGACCATGGCAATATGATTGAAAGGTTCATCATGATGGATATACTAATCGTTATTCATTGGTGATGAATCAAAAGACTTATACCTTGGTACCAATGACACCTAGTGAGGTGTATCAAGATTAGTTAAAGTTACAACGAGAAGCCGAGAGAGAGAGAGAGAGAGAGAGAGAGAGAGAGAATGTGAGAAATATGAGGGCTTGTGTGGTGTGTCTGAGACGCAAGGAAAAGGAGAGGCCGAGAGAAGAATTGTGGTAAAAACCGAGGGAAAAGAAGAGAGGAAATAAAAGAGGCAAATAATTTTTATGCAAAATCAAGTGAAGTGAGGAGAGATTTAGTTCTAGATCGACCAATGCTTGTACTTGTGTACAAGGAGGTTTTGTTTTCTACTAATGATCTTGACCCAAGTTTGCCTACTCCTATTGTGTCTTTATTGCAAGAATTTGAAGATGTCTTTCCTGATGAACTTCCTGGAGCGATACCACCGATTCAAGGCATAAAACATTAAATTGACTTGATTCCTGGTGCGCCATTACCTAATCGACCCACATATCGAAGTAATCCCAAGAAAACAAAGGAACTTCAATGGCAAGTTAGTGAACTATTGGAACGGGGGTATGTGAGAGAGAGTCCTAGCCCGTGCACTGTCCCTGTTTTGTTGGTGCCAAAGAAAGATGGAACTTGGCGAATGTGTGTCGATTGCCGAGCAATCAATAATATTACGGTAAAATATCGATATCCTATTCCTAGGTTAGATGACATATTGGATGAGTTGCATGGTTTTTGCAATTTCACTAAGATCAATTTGAAAAAGTGGCTATCATCAAATTAGGATGAAAGAAGGTGATGAATGGAAAACTGCATTTAAGACCAAATATGGGTTATAGAAGTGATTAGTCATGCCATTTGGATTAACTAATGCACTGAGCAGGTTTATGCGACTTATGAATCATGTTTTGCATGCTTTTATTGGTCGATTTGTGGTTGTCTATTTCAATGACATCTTGATTTATAGCCGAAGTCCTGATGACCATATTGAGCATGTGTGAGCTGTCTTGCAAGTTTTAAAGGCCGAGCAATTGTACGTTAATCTAAAGAAGTGCTCTTTTGCTACTAACAAATTAGTATTTCTATGATTTGTTGTTAGTGCTGATGGTATACAGGTTGATGAAGAAAAGGGCAAAGCAATCCGTGAATGGCCAACGCCTAAGACCATAGGAGACGTGCGTAGCTTTCATGGATTGGCGAGTTTTTATCGGCGATTTGTGAGAAATTTCAGCACCATTGCCGCACCTTTAACTGAGGTTATCAAGAAGCACGTGGGTTTCACGTGGGGAGAAGGGCAAGAGAAAGCATTTAATCTGCTAAAAGATAAGTTGACTAATGCTCATTTGTTATATTTACCGAATTTCGGTGCTACTTTTGAGATAGAGTGTGATGCTTTTAGTATAGGAATTGGAGCTGTGTTGATGCAAGGAGGGCGTCCCATAGCTTATTTCAGCGAGAAATTGAGTGGAGCAGCATTGAATTATCCTACCTATGATAAGGAGATGTATGCTTTAGTGCGAGCTTTGGAAACTTGGCAACATTATCTATGGCCGAAGGAGTTTGTGATCAACACCGATCACGAGACCTTGAAGTACTTGAAAGGACAGCAAAAGTTGAATAAAAGACATGCCAAATGGATGGAGTTCATCGAGACTTTTCCATATGTGATCAAGTACAAGAAAGGTAAGGAGAATGTGGTAGCCGATGCACTTTCTCGAAGGTACGCAATTCTAACTATTTTAGAAGCAAAGTGTCTAGGTTTTGAGCATATTAAAGGCTTATATACTGATGATGATGACTTCGGGAGAGTGTATGAAGCATGTGAACACGCTACATTTGATAAATCTATAGGCATGAAGGTTATCTTTTCCGCGAAAACAAACTATGTTTGCCTAAGTGTTCTTTGTGTGAATTGTTGGTGCGAGAAGCGCATAGTGGTGCTTCAATAGGACATTTTGGCATTAGCAAGACTTATGAAGTGCTATAGGAACATTTTTATTGGCCACATATGAAGAGAGATGTCACACATGTCTATGAGAGATGCATTGCTTGTAAGCAATCTAAGTCTACAACTAAACCGCATGGCTTGTATACACCATTACCTATTCCAATGCATCCTTGGACTAATATTTCTATGGATTTTGTGTTAGGATTGCCTAGGTCTAAGAATGGTAGAGATTCTATTTATGTGGTTGTTGATCGGTTTTCAAAGATGGCTCATTTTATACCTTGTCATAAAACTGATGATGCATCTCATGTTGCTAATTTGTTATTTAGGGAGGGAGGTTGTACGTTTGCATGGCATGCCTAGATCGATTATTTCAAATTGAGATTCTAAATTTCTTAGCTACTTTTGGAAAACATTGTGGAAAAAACTAGGAACACAGTTGTTATTTTCTACTACTTGTCATCCACAAACTGATTGTCAAACTGAGGTAGTTAATAGAACTTTAGGGGTATTGTTGCGTGCTATTATTAAAAAAGAACATAAAATCTTGGGAAGATTGTCTGCCACATGTTAAGTTTGCATATAATAAGAGCATGCATTATGCTACTAAATTTACACCATTTGAGGTTGTCTATGGTTTTAATCCGTTAACTCCGTTAGATTTAACCCCTTTACTTGTTAATGAGTGTGTGGATTTAGATGGAGCAAAGAAAGCTGAATTTGTCAAGGCATTGCATGAGAAGACGCGTGCAAATATTGAGCGCATGACTAAGCAATATGCAAGGCAAGCCAACAAAGGGCGCAAGGAAGTGGTTTTTGAACCTGGCGATTGGGTTTGGGTTCATATGCGCAAAGAGAGATTTCCTGAGTAGTGACATTCTAAGTTATTACCGCAAAGGGGATGGACCATTCATGGTTTTGGAAAGAGTTAAAAATAATGCCTAGAAGCTTGATCTTCCAGGTAAGTATGACGTTAGTGCCACATTTAATGTTTCTGAATTGACTCTTTTCGATGCCAATGATAATTTGAGGGCAAATCCTTTGCACAGGGGAGGGAATGATGTGGACATCGAGTCATATCAAGGAGGAGGTGCTAAGGACCCATTGTCTATTCCTATTGGTTCGATCACTCAAGTGCGGGCCAAGCAATTTAGGCAAGCTGTTGGCATCATCATTCGTGATCTTTGGTGTGGAGATGACTTTGGATCAGATCTTGAAGAATTTTGGAAATTTTGGCGCAAATTAATTATCTAATCACCAAATATTTGACCAAGTCAAATAGGAATATTCTTCTTGTTTAGGAATATTCTAGAATATGACGCATTAGATTTTTAGGGTTTGTATGGCGGCTAGATAGCCTATATAAAGGAATTGGCAAAAAAATTTTGGGAACATATATATTTTATTTTTGAGGAAAAAGTTGAGAGATTCTCTTCTACTGTTCTTTTGAAGACTTGACCTAATCGAGGTTCCCTTGTGACGGTTAATTCGACTTATCGAGCGAGATAGCGAATTCTTTCGCTCGTGGTGTCTACAACATTAGTTGGTTGACACGTGTTCGCCAACAGGTCACGTTCATACCGAGGTTGCCAATCATAGGTTTGATTGGAGGTCAAGGTTTGCGATTCGCACCATCTAGGCCTTCGTAGAATGATCCTTCCACAACGATTCACATCACCCCCTGCGTTGGTGTTCATGGTTTGGTGTTTATCCGTGTCCGTGTTTTAGTTATGTACGATGTGGGCCTACCCGATGGCCCCATAGTCCAGGAGTTCTTATCTGTCCATGTTCGTTGAGATGGGAGGATGATGGGGATGCTACCGCCGCCACCGGCCGATGCACCAAGATGGGTATGATAGGAGCATGTGACTAATGGAGGTTGACACTTTTTGGGAGGGCCGACACTAGCCGATGTATAGTCGGGTTCTTTTTGGGTTTAGCCGAGCTTACTTAAAGTCTTGGCCTTTTGTTGTACTGACTTGTGAAATCCATCTTAGTATGTAAATAAAAGTGGTTCGGCTTTAGCTTTATATATATATATATATATATATATTTAAAGTTGTAGTTGGTGTGTATTGCATCGTATTATTTAGTTGTGTATGGGTTAGGGAGATGTTGAGTATGCTCCCGTTGAATTTGAACTGTGCTGGGACCGATCTAAAAGATGTAAACCCCAAGGTTGTATAGACCCGCTGCAATTGAAATGGTATCAGAGTGGCATGTTATTAGATCAAGTGAAAGGTAAGCGAGCTGTGGCGACCCTAGAGGATCGGGGGCCGCATCGAGGGGTGCCACAACGAAAAAAGCAGGAACAACAGCCACGTCATCAGAGTGGAGGGGCTGCTATCCGGCTCAAGTCAGGCTCTGGGCATGAGCGAATGATCGTCCAACGGCAATAGGGTAGAGGCGAAGCTGGGGCGCTGTTGTTGGTGCAGTGGGTCGCCCAAAAACATGGCGTTGACAGAAGCGATGGCAACCGCGGTGATGGAGCTTAAGAGTGAGGCGGAACTCTAGTGTCGCAGATCAGGCAACGGCGAAGCGACGGTGACTGAGGTGAAGCTTCGGCTTGCAGTAGCAGACTGGGTAGTGGCGAAGCAACGGTGACAGGGGCGGAGCTTCGACTTGCAGTAGTAGACTGGGCAGTGGCGGAGCATGAGGAGTGGCAATGAGATGGCGGCGTCCGGCGAACGAGCTGTGATTGGGGGCGTTGGGTCATCGCAGGCGGAGGCGGAGGCGTCGGAGGTGGTTGGTGCAGGCGCGTAGAAGACGAACAGTGACTGCTTTGTTTTTTTTCTTTTTTCTTTCTTTCCTCTCCGCTCTCACGTCATCTCTCTCTCTCTCTCTCTTTTCTTCTCTGCACACTTTCAAAACCTCCTTTTCTTTTTTTCTTTTTTGTCTTCTTCGAACGAAGAGAAGTCCCCACAATCCTACAAACGAAGAAAGAAAACTTTTCTTTTGTCTTCAATTTTTGACAAAGAAAACCGAGAGAAGCGCCCCCACCCTTTGATGTGAAAACTAAGTGAACATGTATTTCTATTATGTGGCCCCCCCCAAAACCCTACGCGAATAACTTTTTTATAGACCTCGGATTAGGATTTTAATTTCCTTTTCAAATCAACATCCACGAAGATTTATTTTACGCACATAATATTACTTTTCCAAACGCAATATTCATTTTTCCACTTGCCCTATCCAAAAAATTCCATCATATCTCGAAAATATTTCAAATTCTTATTTTCACAAGATAATTTCCGATCATAAAAAACAGGCTTGGGCCCATTTGCTCGCTCCATGGGCTTAGACTAACCTGTCAATTTAAAGCTCAAAACCACTAATTCGAACCCATCTACCATTGGTCCAATAAATGGAAAAAATGCAAATGCACATAAATCTATATGCTATGCAATTATTATTTTTTTCAGGGATAAAATTAACCCCTAATTTTTTAATGCGATAAATGACTAAATGAGTCATCAAAATTTAGGTGTCAACACCGGCCTAATTCGTCGACTGTCAAGGGCCTATTGGGTAACCATCCAAACAGTACTGTATTCTAATTTTTTGTTCCCGAGAGTAGTTCTGGAATAAAATCGTGTTTGGTAAAATTTTTATTCCCGGGAAGAAATTTCTATTTTTTTGTTCCCAGAAGTAGATTTAGAATAGAATCAAGAATTAAAAGAAAAAAAAAAGTTGATTCTTGTTCCAGGAACAAATCCAAGAATCAAACCATATTTCTCTTCTTCTTCTTCTTCTTCTCTTTTCTTCTTCATTTTCATCTACCACCATCCTACGGTTGTCGTCTATTGCCGCCGTCTGCCACCGCTTCCATCCGCTAGTTGTCGACAATCGGTCCGGCAAGCTTGGCAGAGGCTCGCTAGGCCAAGGCAAGGATGAGCCTCGCCGGTGGCCAAGCGGGACTCTCGGGGCTGGGTGCAAGGCCCGACGAGGCCTGCCTGGCCACCGGCAAGGCTTGACCAATGAGGGCCGGCCTCGCCGAGGGCCAACGATGCTCCAGTGAGGTCGCTAGTCCGACCACTTGAAGAAGAAGAAGAATAGAAGAATAGAATAAAAAGGAAAAAAAAAAAGAACAGAAAAAAAGGAAAAAAAGTAAAAAAATTATTTAAAAATGAAAAGAAATTTATATGAAATAGAATCAATTAGCACAGTATCAAACACAATTGT
The DNA here is from genome assembly GCA_019915185.1 of Eucalyptus camaldulensis. NCBI lineage: Eukaryota > Viridiplantae > Streptophyta > Magnoliopsida > Myrtales > Myrtaceae > Eucalyptus > Eucalyptus camaldulensis. Next base: position 23,471,911 of record JAHSVA010000005.1, read on the forward strand.
ATCTCAGAATAAAAAATTTTGGATAGTTACCAAATGAGTTAAAATACTTGGAAATTGTTCTCGAGAACAAAATAAAAAAGAATCATTTCTGATCAAAATCTGTTCCCGGGAACAAAATCGTTACCAAACATGCCTTAATCAGATTAGTCAGGTCATTTCATGTCGGTTTGATCGATTCCTCTTGACCGATTCTAGTTAATTCATGACTAGGCGGTCTTTGTGTTCAAAATTTATGCAATTTGATCTTTGGACCAAATTGAAAAGAAAACTTGCGTGATTTGAGGAGAAAATTGTTCGATTTTGATCTAATTATGCCAATTAAACTTCATAAATGCAATCTATGGGTTTCTGTTAACTTAGTTGAATGGTTATCGTGAAAAACAATGGACCTAAACCATGGGTGCACATAATCGACCATTAAAGGCTAAAGCGAGCAATTTTACAATTCTTCGCTCAAAATTGCTAATTAATTGAAATTCAATTCAATTAATATTGTAATAAGCCTATTTGACTAATTACCTATGCTTAGGATAGTCTATTGCATTCAAATTGTCCTTGAATTGAAATCATGAGGCTTGAGCCAAAAAAATGAATTAAGGTCTAAAATCGAAATTGGACCTAAATTCATGAAATTGAAACTTAATCTTGAATGGGTCAATTTGAGTTTCTTCAATTAAAGCTCAACAACTCAATTTTATTATGTTCAAGAGAGTAAAATTCCTCAAATTAGGCAATTCTCATGTGAATTTCTCAAAACAACCCCAAATTTTGACCTACCTCAAGAAAATGAGTGGACAACAATCGTCATTTCGCAACTTATGAAGCTTTTCGAGAATTTTTAATTTTTTTTGATTTTTTTCGTAAAAAATTGGACTAAAAGTCTACTCTCCTAAAATGTTGATTTTTGAGTCAAAACTTTAAAAAAATTTAAAATTGACTTGATTAAAATGAAATTAAAGCTAGTTGAATCTTTTTTTGGGTGAAAAGCTAATTTTAATCCGGGGTTAACTTTTGGTCATGGTCAAAGGGTTAACCAAAAAGTCAGTCCAAAAGTAAACTGTTTGACTTTTTAGGTTATTTTTGAAAATGACTGGAAAATTTCTTAAAAGTGACAATGAAAATGAAAGAAATGAAAAATGATACTTTTTGGTCAAGAAATGGACTTCATCCCTATCGGAAGCCCTAATCTTGATTTTTTATCCTTTTTATTATGCGTTGACTAAAAATATGATGTCAACATTTGGTCAAAGGATTAACCAAAAGTCAACCCAAAAGTCAATGATTTGAATTTTCAATTTTTTTCATGAAAATGAGAAAATTCCTTAAAACGACAAAGCCAAAAAAAAAAAACTGAAAACTGACACTTTTGGTCGAGAAACCAGCTTTATCATGATTGATAACCCTAATCTATTTTATTTTTAAAAACGTGTTAACTAAAAATCACATATCAACAGTTGCTCCTCAACAATTGCCCATCTTTGAGTGTTTGAAGAGGTTCCACTCAAAGACTAATTGATACCTGTAATTTTTAATCGACTCTATTTAGGAAAATATAATGTCATTTGGTTAGGGACATACTTGAGTACCCATTGCTGTTCATTAGAAATGTTTGGGCTCGTGCATTGGATCTTTCTCTCCATCTCTCTCATGGAAGCAGTTTCCAATTCTGAGTTCAAAATGGAGGTAAGTAATTTTACTAGTGTAATAGCTACAATCCAAATGGAACTTGAAGTTATACAATGAATAAAGACCATACAACAATCAGATCTTGACGTATTGAAAATACAAGATAAAGCCTTAAAGGGAAAGAGGCCAAACTTTCAAGTTTCGGATGATAAGAATAGTTAAGTTTTGTGGGCGTCCATGTGTACCTAATAATGAAGAGATGAAAAGGGAAATTTTATCAAAAACTCGTCAAAGTAGTTATAACATCCACCTAGAAAGTACGAAGATTTATAGGAATCTTTGTCAATATTTTTTGTGGAATGGGATAGAGACAGATATTGCTAAGTATATTGCAAGATGCTTGACATGTCAGCAAGTGAAAGTTGAACATCGAAAACCTACGGGGATGTTAAAGCTAGTAGAGATCCCAAAATGGAAATGGGAAGATGTGACCATGGATTTTGTACAAGGTACAAGGACTTCTAGTGGGCATGATTCGATTTGGGTGATAATGGATTGATTGACGAAATTAGCTCACTTTTTTACTATGAGAATAAACTATTCGTTGGAAAGGTACACCGCATTGTATGTCAAGCAAATAATATGATTACATGGTGTCCCTATAACCAGAACGTTAGATTGATACCCGCGATTCACATTGAATTTTTGGAGGAGCCTTCAAGTTGCTTTAGGGATGAAGCTCCAATATAGTACTGCTTTTCATCCACAGACAGATGGACAACCCAAGAGGACTATATAGACATTGGAAGACATGTTGTGAGTCTGCATCATTGATTTCAAAGTAAACTAGGATGAGAAATGACATATTATGGAATTTGCTTACAACAATAGCTTCCAATAAAGCATTGGGATGGCTTCATTTGAAGCTTTATATGGTAGGAATTGTAAAACCTCTTTCAAAGTAAAATAGGATGAGAAATGACATATAATGGAATTTGCTTACAACAATAGCTTCCAACAAAGCATTGGGATGGCTTCATTTGAAGCTTCATATGGTAGGAATTGTAAAACCCCTTTTTACTAGAATGAAGTCAAAGAACGAAAGTTGACTAGGCCAAAATTAGTTCAAATGACTTCAAAAGCTATAAAGATAGTGCAAAAGTGATTTAGGATAGCTCAAAGTCGGCAAAAGAGCTATGTAGATAGATATCACAGACCTCTAGAATTCAATGTAGGCAATCATGCGTCCCTAAAGGTGTCACCTATGAAGAATGTGTCAAGGTTTGGAAAGAAATGAAATTTGAGCTTTAGGTTTATAGGACCTTTTGAAGTACTAGAAAGGATTGGAGAATCAGCGCATCGAATAGCCTTACCCCATTGAAGCTATTCGACATACACGATGTCTTTCACGTGTATATGTTAAGAAAATATGAGTCGGGTCCAGCACATGTGCTAAACTTTGAAAGTACTTGAAATAGATGAAAAGATAAGGTATGTGGAGGAGCCCATACAAATTCTAAATCGAAAAGAATGAATTCTAAGGAATAAGACCGTACCTTTGGTTAGAGTTTTATAATGAAGCAAGGAAGAAATCATACATAAGTATTCTCAACTTTTCCATTGAGTCTGGTAAGATTCCAAATTTCGTCCTCGAAATTTTCTAATTAGAAGAGAGTTGTGACTTCTTGAATTTTCCAACCCTATAAGTAGAATTGGATCGTTACTAGGATTAGATTATTTAAGGTGGGCCAGATGACTAGCGTGATGGGCCATAAGGAAAGTGTAGGCTTAAGGAGTTAACAGGCTATGTGAAGGTGTCAAGCACAGGCTTGATGGGCCAAAAGCTGAGCTACAGACTAGGTTTTAGCCTGGAATGGGCCAAGAGGTTTTGTTGACACATAAATTTTAATTATTTTTATTTGTTTGTTTGGATTAAGGTAACAATAATATTTAACTTATCTTTTAAAAAGTTGTTGAAAAATATTTTGTTATGGAAGGAGATTTTGAAAGATTTTAGAGTTTGGATAATGAAGCCTTATCAAAAGACAATCTTCAATGGTTGAGTGAATCAGCTTAGAAAATTCTTTAAAAAAAATGATTTTAGATTTTGGAGCCATTTTTTTGTTGAGCACATCTCTCCGTTTCGAAGGATGATCCTTAGCGATTAAGTCAATATATGCAAATCTTGTAGGTAGAACAAACTGGGGTTTTCTCTCTATAAATTAGGGGGGGGGGGCAAGCCTTCGCCAAAAAAAAAGAAAAAATTCTCTTAAAAGTGAAATTCTCATGCAGAGTACACAAGGGGCAGAGGAAGAGTGACGTGAGAGAGAGAGAGAGAGAGAGGAGAAAAGGTAAAAGTAAAAAGGCAGAGGTGAGGGGACGTTTACTGTTCATCGTCTCCCTCACACTCGCCGGCTCCGCTTTGCCCTTCATCTGCCAAACCCAATTCCACCTTCCGGGCCACCAGCCACCTCTGAGTCGCCCACCACCGCTCCTCTGCTGGCGCCGCTGCTTCCCGATCCGCTCAGACCCTCCGCCCAGATCTGCTCGAGCACTAGCGGCACCGCCTTCCACCCGCAGCTGCGAAGCCACCGAGCCGCACCGGTCGTCTCACCAGCACCGCCTCACACCGGTGACCCGTGACCCCATTGCACGCCGCTCGGGCCTTCGCCTCACCACCTCGCCTCCTGATTACTTGGTGGCCAAAGCCCGCCGCGCCTGAGCCCCGCTTCGACAGCTCACTTCGTTCGACGCCGTGCCGCCACACTGCGATCCCGCACTCCCACGCCGCTGCAATCTCGCACCTCTACAACGCCTGAGTCAATTCGCCTCTCTTCGTCACCACTGAGGTTCCTTTGCCCGCGAGCTCACGCGATCCACCCACCACCCGACAAGCTGCTCCGAGCGACGCACGCCACAGCAACCGCCTATCCGCCTTGTTCCGTTCTTTGCCGGAGCCCGAGCTCGAGCGAGGCTACCCACTGCTGCTCCTCGCGACACCACCGCTTGCCGCTAATCAGCCCATTGTTGGTCTTTGCCGGAGCTCTAAACACCGACGACCCAACCCCCGGTGATCCACCGAAGTCGCTCAGCCGTGGGTGAAGAAAGCAGGAAAAGAAAAACAAAAAAGAAAAGAAAAGGAAATTAGGTAGTTTTCTTTTCTTTTTCTCTTAACTTTATTTTATTTATTTCTTTTAAGTTTAGTTGTTATTGTGAAAATTTGAAGTGATCTTCATTTCATGAATTTTGTAGGCATTATCCGTAGGGTCTTCCCCATGACTATTGTAATTATTAATTTGATCTGTAAGATATCAGATCATTTTTTAATTATATTAATTTTTGGGTTTTGTTGATAGTATTTTAAGTGTTGAATCAATATAATTATTAATTTGATCCGTAAAAATTCGGATAAGATTTTTAGTTATTTTGAACTCTTTGTCGTGATAATTAGGGTTAGGATAATTGTTAATTTGACCTGTGAGACAACAAGTTATTTTTTCGATTATTTTAATCATTTATTTGATTGAATGTCCTGACTAGTTTAAATACAATGTTTATTTGATAATTGCTTGTTTTGGAAAAACACTAAAAAATATCAAAAAAATATTTGAATTAGGATTCGGTTTGTTTTGGAATATTTCTTGTTATCTTGCATATCTAGAATAGGGATTTTACTTCGAATTTAGAAAAATATAAAAAAAATACATAAAAAATGCATTCATTTAGGTTGTTAGTTTGTTATTTGGATTGCATGTTTAATTATGTATTAATTTTCATAAAGAAAATCACAAAAAAATCATTGAGCATATTAGGTTAGAATGGCATGTTTCATTTTAAATTTAGAACATCTTTTTAGATAAATTGCATGTTAGATTAAGATAATATCTTAGTTTAAATTAGGATTTAATGTGACTTGATCCTTAGTTTAAATTAGATAGAATTTTAATCTAGGTAGATCATTTTTGCATTTTTAAAAATAGAAATATAAAATGCACGTCATTTAGTTTTTATTAGGTTCATTTAATTAGAACTTCATCGTCATTAGACTAAGTCATTTAATAAATGTCGCATGACATATAACTCGCATACTAAATTGTATGTTGCGTGTCATTTTAGTTAAAATAATTTTGTATGTCATTGTATCGCATTATCCTTCATTAGAATTAGGTCATTTGATTAATTTAGATTGCATATTTAATTGTTGCATTTCTTTAATTTCAAATTTCATGAAAAATACAAAAGAATTAGAATGAATTCATTTCAAGCTTTAGGATAGATTGCATGCTTATTTATGTCATAAAATTTTGGTCATGTTATCATATCATTTCATGTTAGAATAGTGACATGCATTGCATAAGTCATGATTTTCATTAAATAAATGAAAATAAAAAATTAAAATTGTGTGTTAGTTAGAAATCATATCTAAAATTGCTTATGTGAATTCTGATTTAACAATACAGATGCTTTTGTTGCTTCAAGGTATGTTTTGCATTATTTAATTGCTTTCTTGAGTGTTAAATTGGTGGTATGCGCACCTATATGATCACCTCACATGCTAGGAAGTTAAATTAAAATCAATTCAACTGCCAAACATTTTTTTTTGAAAATGAAATAAAAAGGTACCGAAAGGGCACTAAGATAGTCTAGTGTAACTAAGTCCTCGTACCCTTAGTCTTTGGTTCGTAAGAGTAAAATAATGCTCCCATTATTTTACTTAGGTGTCTAATCGGCCTACCGAAAACTAATTAGTGGCGACTCCTAATTATTAATCATTTGCATATTAGATAATTGAACCTTAAGTCACGATTTGGTATGGGCTTGGGATAGCCCGAGCTAAGCTTAAAGACTTAGCAATCCATTAGCCAAACCTTAAGTGGTTCACACCTGAAAAATTAGGTCGCACCAGCTTGACGACTCCGCTGGGGACTTGTGTTAAAACACTTAGTAGACTTAGGCCAATTTTTCTTTAAAAAAAATTTTTGTTTGGCAGTAAGGATCTCAGTTACGTTCCTAACATTCCTAAGGTGTTAAATGTTCTTGCAGATATGATGTATAAGGGGAGTAGTCTTTGCTAACCCATGTCTTGCAGGTTGGAGTTAGGGATGAATGTTTGAATTAAAATGATAGAAGTGTTGTTTGCATTTAAACTGTTGTGCATGCTTTATTGCTTTAGCACCACACCATTTGCACACACAACCTGCGGTTGGACCTGGACTGCAATAGGATTTCTAGGATGGTGTTGAGAAGTATACTTCCTCCAAAGCGATACTACTATGTAGAGGTTGACCTTCTCTTCCCCAAAATTTCTTTCATGGTGTCAAATGTGTTTGTCCATATCCGGGAGACTGCGTGATTATTGGGTATTCCATTCGACTGGGCCGGAGTTAGGGGGACCTAACACGTTAATGCGAGACTGCAACGGTCAGATCATCCTCTTAGCTCCACCTTGTTAAGCCATTTAGACAGAAATCGAGGCTCACTTTTCATGCGTGTGTCTATGTCATTGTCATCCATTTCCAGTGAAAGTAAGTTGTTTAAATTCTTTGCAATTTATTTACTTTATTGTAATTTTGTCAGTCCATGACAATTAGGTTTCATCGTCGGTCTTGTTTTATATGCAATGGGGAAAACCGATGTACAATTCATTTCCACTCAAAAATAAAGAAAGAGCTCAAGAGGTGATTGGATCAGTTGGATTGAGATGGTCAGAGATATGTGAAAGCTAGGATCACCCGACTTCTCCCATTGTTAGAGATCAACATCCATTCTTGAGTTATACAGGCGTTGCCTCACTTCTGGTGTCCACAGACTTCCACCTTTGTGTTTGGTGAGTTCGAATTGACTCCAACACTCGAAGAATATAGTGTTTCCATTGGAATGCCCCTGGAAAAGGAACTTGTTAGGCTACCTATCGGTATAGATTCTATCTCTGAATTATCCCAATTTTTAAAAATCGAAGCCGAAAGAGTAAGGAAAGTTGGCAAAGCCAATTGTTTTGCATGTCCATTTTCATTCTTAGAAAAGTGTTATGCAAACCAACCAATGATTTCAAAAGCCAAGATTTTCATGTTAGCATTTTTTTGGGCTAATCGTTTTTCCTTATAAAAAAAAATGCCATTAATCCTTCAATTTCATGGATGGTTAATCGTGTTTGCGACGGGTTGAATTATGTCAATATGGTTTTAGCCGAAATATTTTTGTCATTAACCCGTTTCAAACAAAATGAGGAAAAGACCATGTGTGCCCTCCCCGAACTTTTGCAAATATGGTTTTTCTCTCACATAAAAGGGTTTGAGCATCTTATAAAACAATTCAGGATAGACAATTCTCAGCATCCCATACAATAATTTGCGGTTCTAGAACGCTTTTCCCCACATAAACAGTATGCCTGTTGGATTAATTTGTTGAAAAACCCTAATCCTAAGGCATTCTTATGGCATACTAAATGGCTCCACATTAAGGAGGCTCATTTTTCTCACAAACATGATGGACCGATCCCACTGCTAGGCCTTTCTAGTGCTACTTCCTATTATCCATATAGAGTGGCCCGTCAGTACAAAGCTCTTCAAGAAATTCCCCCACCTCTCAAGACAGATTTGTTCCAAGTTCGTTTCATTCGAAAGGATTACAACTACTTCAACGAGATTCAAGTGATCATTATTACGTGGAGCGAATGTCATCCAGAGAAGATTTTCGTGCCCGTGAGACTGAAAGGCGAGGAGGAGATTCACCATGCATTGGTGTTCTACATCCAACAACACCAGATTCCTACCACCTTGCGTCCAGTAGTCCCTGATGTGACTGAGAAGCAAACCCAACGAGCACAAATTGAGCGTCTTAAGCGGAAAGTGGAAATGATTGAAGCGGAAAATAAGAAGCTTCGCAAGGAATTGAAATCCCAAAAGCATATAAAATGAGACGTCTTGAATTTTGGGACTTTGATTTCTAGCTCAATGTTTTCAATTATTAGTTCAATGTTTAGGGACTTTGATTTCTAGTTCAATGTTTTCAATTTTTAGATTCAATATTTAGGGACTTTGGATTTCAATTCTTAGTTCATTGTTAGGGAACTTGGTTCAAATTTCAAATAAAATCAGGTGATTAGACCATTGACATGGGTCATTTTTCCTATCTTGTCATTGGTTCTTACATTATTTTTTTCCTTAGGTGATAACAAATCCTCCACGTTCGCCCATCATTACACGATCGAGAGCAAAAATGGCCGACCAAGCTGAAATGCAAGATCGTATGTCTGTCGTGGAAGACCAACTCAAATAGTTGCTCACCTCTATGCAACTTATGACAACTCAAATGCAATCTCTCCAAGTGAATCAGACCCTTGCACCCGCTCTCCTCGAGATTCTAGTCCCAAGCAGATGAACAAGACTCAAATTGATGATGACGACATGCCTGAATTGGAGGATGACCCACTCTTTGTCACTACCGAAAAGGTTAAGCCCGACAATGTCCCTAAGGCGGAGCAGGATGAACGCTTCACCAAACTTGAAGAGAAACTTAAACAGTCGCAAGAGTTGCGAAGTTCACTTCCATTTGACTTGTCAGTTTACGAGAAAGTCAAGATGTCGAAAAAGTTTAAGATGCCGGAGTTTGAGAAATACGACGGTACTTCCTGCCCTAAAGCTCATTTGCAGATGTACCACGTATGCATGGCCCAGTATGTCAAGAATGAGCCTCTCATGATCCAATCATTTTATGCAAGTTTGACTGGGCCCGCTTCAAATTGGTATGTGATGAAGAATGTGAACCTCCTCGACACCTGGAACGAAGTGGCTGACACGTTCCTCAAACAATACAAGTTCAACATGGACATCGCACCTTCTCAAGAAGACCTGGAGCGGATGGAAAAGAAAATGAGTGAGTCATTTAAAGAATATGCTGTGAGGTGAAGAAACCTGGCGGCTCAAATTACTCCTAAGCCTCCCTACAAGGAGCTGATGAAGTTGTTCGTGAAAACCCTCCCGTCCGAGTTTCGTAACAGAATGGCCAGTACATACGTCGAAAGCTTCAATCAACTTGTTCCTGTAGGAGAACAAATCGAGATGGGGATAAGGGAATGATGGTTCATTGAGCCATCTAGTAAAAGATTCACTACCAAGAAGGAGAAGGAAACGGCTGTGGATGTGAATGTGGCTTATAGCCAAGAAAATGTCAAACGTGCCCCGGCCATCGAAATGAATCCAAGACAACCACAAACCACTTGCCGTCAATCACTTGCCCAAGCAAATAATATAAGGCAATTCACTCCTCTCCCTGGGTCTCCATCCCAAGTGCTGACAATTCTTCGAAGGAAAGGTTTGCTTACTAGTGAACCAAAGCGTCCCAACCGCGAAAATCTTCGTGGTTACGACCCGACAAAGAAGTGTGACTATCATAACGGTGAATTGGGACATTCGACTGATGAACGTTGTACCCTCAAGCACTGAATCCATAGCCTATTGGACACGAAAGCCTTTTCATTTCAAACTACTCAGCCAAATGTCCAGAAAAATCCACTACCAGAGCATGAGAGTATAGTGAATGCTATCCTAGAACCTAAAGTCAGTCGGATCAAGAACTCGAAGGTGCATGTGACAGATGCCTACAATGGACTGGTGAGAGCTGTATATTATTCAGATCAAGAAGATGTTCCCTTATCGCTGATGAAGGAAAGAATTGGCAAAATGGTGGATGACAGCATCATCGTGTATGCTGACTGTAACTGTGTAGTTTCCACTATTTCCCACATCATCATCGATTAGGAGGAGGAGCAGGCTGCTCTCAATGATGGTAAGGAAGAAGTAGATCCGTCACTTGCAGATATGCCCCCCTAGAAGATACATCTGATGAGGAGATTGTGATCGAGATGCCTCAACCATATGAGTATGTTAACAATAAGGCCATACCTTGGTCCTATGATGTTGACCTCGTTACAAGGTCTGGTCAGACTTATGCTCAAGCTAGTGCTCAACCTGCAAAGCCTGTCACTAACGAAGAGGCTAAGGAATTTTTCGCTATAATTAAAGCAAGTGAGTATAATGTGGCCGATCAATTGCGAAAGATGCCTGCTCAGATCTCTTTGCTCGAGCTCCTCCAAACCTCCTCTGTGCATCAAAAGTCGCTGATGAAGGTGCTAAGTGAAATTCGTGTACCTGAAATGGTTGTGTGGCACCCCTTAACGGCCCCCGATCCGATTAGGGTCGCCACAGTTCGCTTACCATTCACTTTTCCTAATAACATGTCACTCTGATACAATTTCAATTGCAGCGGGTTCATACAACCATGGGGGTTTACATTTTTCTTTTTTCTTTTTTTTTTTATAGGTCTCTTGCGCAATTCATATACGGAAGCACATCTAACAAACTCCCTTCCCTATATTCTAAAAACGATGCACACCTACTAAACATCTTGTATAAGTTAAAACCGAACACGTTTATTTACATAGAGTAGATGGACATCTTTAGTCGGTACATCAAAATGCCGTAGTTTTCTATACTCGGCTACACTTCAAAAGATGACCGACATCTCCTCCCACAATCGTATGCTTAAGGTCCATCAATCAGTGTCGGCGTCCAAAGGTTCCCTCCTTTGCTATCCTTCTCCTTGCGGTCATATCCAACCGCTTAAACCATCTACTAATTTGAAATGTTATTCCCCAAAAGGGGTGAGTATAACCACTCAGCAGGTAAAGGAATCCAATAACCACTCAATGCATCATACAAGTCATACATGCATTGCAGGCATTACTTACCTTGAAGCCATGCGCATACTATCATGCATCAATCTCATAATCATATACATGTTATCATCATCATGATATCATTACATCACACATGTCATCATCATCATGGCATCATCACATTACACATGTCATCATGCCATATCATATATCATCATTATAATCATCATATTCATCATCATGCATATCATCATTTATATCATGCCATGAGTGATCATCATTATTCCATATCACATATCATCATCATCATCATCATCATCATCATCATGCATATCATGCCATGGGTGATCATCATTATTCCATATCACATATCATCATCATCATCATCATGCATATCATGCCATGGCCGATCATCATTATTTCATATCACATATCATCACCATCATCATCATCATGCATATCATGCCATGGGTGATCATCATTATTCCATATCACATATCATCATCATCATCAGCATCATCATCATCATCATGCATATCATCATGCATATCATGCCATGGGTTCAATTTCCACTTTTAGCTTTCAATTTTGATCACCACATCACCCATTCCTCAAATTATCAATTTCATCATCCCCTCGGGCAAAGACCTCCGAGGCTTCCGGCATTCAGCCTCCTAGGCCACCGGGCATTTGGCCCCCCACATTCTGGGCATCTCGCACCCCAATCCTGACATCATGAGGCATTCCCTTCAGGCAAAAACCTCCGACAGGGCTTCCGGAATTATGTACCGACATACCACCAGGCCTCCCCTGGAATTATGTACCGTATACCACCGGGCATCCCAACACTCCCGGGGAATCTCCGGAATTACGCCACTAGGCCACCGGGCATCATCATCCACCACAACAATCTCCTCATTTAACATTATTCATGTTCACCAATTTTGGTCTTTATTTAGCATGGCATATGATGTATTGGCAAATCAACAATCATGTTCAGCATTTGAATTCACACATGCATCTTAATGCATACATCCAGACCTCATCACACATACTACATGGTGCAATAAAATTCATGGAATTTATGCCAACTAAAATAATCCATTTATCATGCCCCTTTTTTTTATTTAAATTCCAGCTTGTGCCATTTTCAAAAATATTAAATTTAATTATTTATATAATCTCAAAAATCATAAAATTAAGGCAAGTAATAAATAAGGCAATAGGATAATGATTTCATGCAAAATACACGGCCAATGAGAAATCCACACAAATCCATAATTTACACAAAACAGCATGAAATTTTCGGATGAAACCAGAATGCACAGTTTCCGAAGAAATTCGATTAAAATATCCATACGACCTCCGAAAATTACAAAATTTTACCGAGTGATAGCCAAGAAATTTTCGTACAACTTTCATGAAGACTTCCAAGTCATATTCTTTTTAGATTATTTTATACAGTCTCACGAAGCTTCTGGTCCGTTACCGCATCGTCCAGTGCAAGCTTCTCCGAAATATTGAGTTTTAACCTACCTATTCTCTTTCGTTTCCTCTGAAATTTGTATATGTTATACATAAAGATGTCCTATACAAGTTTCATGAATAGATCTAAGTCAAATAACCAGAGTATAGTCACCATCTATGTCCATGAAGTCTCGGGTGTCTTGGAATACATCACCAGAATCACCGTCTTCAAGATCTAGTTGATTTACTAGGCTATTCTTGTTCATTTCACTTCAAATTTGATTATGTTGTATTTTAAGATGTCCCCTACAACTTGCATGAAGAAATTGAAGTGAGATTCTTAACACAAACCAACATGCAACCACAAATCCAACCAAAGGTCAGTAAAATCTTTCCAGATCTGGGGTCTCCGTAGGATGAGACTTTAACCCCTTGAATCTCCATCATTTTCCACCAAATTTTAGTATGTTATATTTTAAGATGTTTTCTACAACTTTCATGAAGAAATAAAAGCCAAAATCGAACTCTAAACATGCATTCAAGCTCTCACAACATTCTGACTCGAGCGGATTCATGCGAAAACATTCCAGATCTGACATCTCCGTAAGATGAGAGTTTGACCCCTCAAATCTCCATCATTTTCCACGAAATGTTAGTATGTTGTAGTAAAAGATGTTAGATACAACTTTCATGAAGAAATCGAAGCCAAATTCGGACTCTAAACACACATGCAAGCTAAAACAACATTCTGACTCACACTGTTCGAGCAAGAACAGCCATGCCATTCAAACATAAATCATCTATGCTTCGGTTTTTCTCACCTAAACACCCAAAGATTCAACATGCAAGCAACATACAAACATGCAAGAGAAGCTAGAGGATTCCCACTTGCCTCTAGACCACACGGACAGCGGCACACTGGCGACGGACGAACGGCGTGCGGGCGGCGACGGGCGAGCTCCTCCTCTCTCGGCCTCACTCTTTCTCTCGCAACCTCCTCTCTCCCTTTGGCCGAATCCTCCACCAGCCACTCTCTCTCTCTCTCCTTCTCTCTCTCTCTCTCTCTCTCTCTCTCTTTGGATGCTTATATATTTGCATGCACCCCTCTTTGCATGGGGGACACTTGTCCCTAAGAAGGAGACAAGTGTCTCCTTGGTTGAAGACACTTGGAAGCCATGCGGCTACCCCTCCATGCGACAATGGGCCAGGCTTATGGCCCACTTTAGGCCCATCTCACTTGGGCCTAAGGCCCAAACTTAAATGGCCCAAGTTTATTTTATTTTATTTTTATAATATATCTTAATCATCATTTAAATAAATACCTAATTGCATAAATAATAAGGCCATTAAACTTATAGTCACAAATCCATAAATCCCAATTTATAAAACACATGGCCAATGATAGGATTTTCTTTCCTATCACATAATTATCCCTTAAAAGCTTGGCCATATATCTTATTGCAAATTATGGATTAAATGACCATAAAATAACTTGATGGTACTTCCATCACCTATTCATAGAACTTAATATAGCTAGAGGTCGTTAAGAATTTTGGGATGCTACAGGTTGAGGCAGATAAGTTGGAGGATTTTGTGGGATCAGTCCTTCTCAAGGACATGATTGCTTTTTCTGATAAGGAATTCCCTCTTGAGGGTAGGGGCATAATAAAGCACTCTACATGTCTGTCAAGCACAAAGTTTCTCATGTGTCCCAAGTGCTCATTGATAATGAGTCCGCCCTAAACATATGTCCGTTGGCCACTCTTTACCGCCTCAAGGTAGACCCGTCCAAGATACATGCTGCGAAGACTTTTGTGCGAGCTTTTGATGGTGCAAAGAAGGAGGTGCTCGGGGAGATTCATCTCGATGTGCAAATAGGGCCGGTTGTTTTCAATGTCCCTTTTCAAGTAATAGATATCCCTACCGCGTTTAATTTTTTGTTGGGTCATCCCTGGATTCACACTGCTGGAGCAGTATCTTCAAGTCTGCATCAAGCTGTGAAGTTCGTGATCAAAGGAAAGCTGGTCACTGTCTATGGAGAGGAGGATCATCGAATTTACCATGAGACCGCTATCCCTTATGTGGAGCTAGATGTTGAATTCGAATTGAGTTATCACTCATTTGAATTGGTATCTACCATACATCGTTCTCGAGTTTGTCACCACCCACTCCTGAAGTTTCAAATGCTGCCCTTATGATAAGAAGGGTGATGGTTGGGAATGGCTTTGTTCCTGGCCATGGTCTTGGAAGAAGAGGTCAAGATATTCAAAACCTCATTGAAGCCCCCCAGAGGTCCCAATCTGCTAGGTTAGGGTACCATGGAAGAGGTGGAGGAAGTTCTATAAGGCAAAGATAGGGAAGGCATAACTCGCCACCTGAGCAAGGTCAAGGGAGGCAAAATTTACCACCTCCAAGCATTCATGAGACGTTCCATGGTCCTCCAATTATGATGCAAGATGAAGCTGAAGTCATGGATAGTCTAGGACAGCCAAGTGGGAAATTTGACTATATGGTGAAGTATTCGGCTCCTCCTAGCTTTTACTTTGATGCCCGCAATATAATTCCAAGTAGATGGGATGGCATGGATGATCCGACGCCTTCAAAGACGGAAAACTCTTATGACACCCTGGAAGGAATTTCAAGTTTGTTCAATGACCTCTCCATTGAAGCCATTGATGGAGAACCTCTGGAAGAAACGGGCCCTCACCCATAAGAGTAACCCATTTATCACTTTTGCACATTCCCTGCGCAGGAATTTTTATTGCTTTCTAGGAATTGTTTTCGATTTCTTCTTTTTCACTTTCTTCTTAGGACTTGAATTGCATTTTCCTTTCAATAAATTATAATTAATTGATGAATTTCAATGAAATTACAAGTTTTATTTTGAGGGCATGATGAGGTACACCAAACCAGCTCGGTGATGATATCCAGCCGATTAAACAAAATCAAAATCCAAGGAGAACTCTGAGGCCTGGGCTTCATCATACTTTCTCATGTCAAAATGTTTCGAAAAAATGGTTTTGCAAAAGAGTTTCAAAAAATTTTCATAAAAAAATAAAATATGATTTACCATGTTTATCTTTTTGACTCTTCTATTTTATGTTTCAAGGATGATCACATAGCATGCAAAGGTGTGGAAATGGTCCAATCTAATGCAACAAGTGCTGATAATGATGATCCTGAGGATTCGATCGAGGATTCCATTGATGTGCAACGTAGTTGGGAACAACATGAAAAAACCAAGGCTCTTATGTCCAAGCAAACTATCATTATTAATCTAGGTGATACTAAAGCAACCAAGGAGGTGAAAATTGGGGCAAATCTCCCCAAGCACCTAACTCAACTACTAAAGGAATATCAAGACATCTTTGCATGGACCTACGCTAATATGCCTGGGTTAGACCTGTCAATCGTTGAGCATTGTTTACCTACTAACCCGAACGTGCCTCCGAAGAAAGGCTACGGAGAACTAAGCCTGAGCTCTCGAAGAAGATAGAGGAAGAGGTGATGAAGCTTCGAAAAGTCGAATTCATTGAAGTCTCGCAATATCCTAAATGGGTAGCAAACATCGTGTCGGTGATGAAGAAGGATGGTCAGGTTCAAGTGTGTGTTGATTATCGGGATTTGAACAGGGCTAGCCCAAAAGATGACTTCCCGCTACCTCACATAAATGTCCTTGTTGATAGTACTACCAGATTTGAACTATTCTCATTTATGGATGGTTTTTCTAGGTACAATCAGATAAGGATGAAGGAGGAAGATAAGGAGAAAACTGCATTTATCACCCCATAGGGGACCTTTCATTACAAGGTTATGCCCTTCGGGCTCAAAAACGCAGGGGCAACTTACCAGCGAGCCATGGTAGCGTTATTCCATGATGTGATGCATCAAGAGATCGAGGCCTATGTTAATGATATGATCGGAAAGACTCAACCTAGGAAAAGCCACGTCAAAACCTTGAAGAAGTTGTTCAATCGACTCCATGAGTTCAAGCTTCGTCTAAACCCTACTAAATGTGTGTTTGGAGCAACACCTGGTAAATTACTTGGATTCATTGTGAATAGTAAAGGGATTGAGATCGACTCGACTAAAGCTAAAGCCATATGTGAGCTGCAACCTCCATCAACGGTGAAAGAAATCCGAAGTCTTTTGGGCAGATTGAATTACATTGCTCAATTCATTTCCCAACTTTCCGAAACTGCCAAGCCATTCTTCAAGCTCTTGAAAAAGAATGCACAAGTCAACTGGGATGATGAGTGTCGAAAAGCATTCGACAAGTTGAAACAGTACTTGATGAATCCACCAGTTCTTGTCCCACCATCGCCAGGGCATCCTTTGATTCTCTACCTCACCATTCATAGTGAGTCATTAGATGCGATGTTGGCACATGAAAGTCCCGTAGATAAAAAAGAACGAGCCATTTATTACCTGAGTAAAAAATTTACTATGTCAGAGCTGAAATATTCTGATGTGGAAAAGACTTATGTTGCACTAGTGTGGGTGTTGCATAGATTGAGATAGTATACATTGCATTACCAAACATTCCTCATAACTGATAACGATCCTATCAAGTACCTACTTGATCGACCAGCTTTGGTGGGTAAGTTGGCTAAGTGGCAAATTTTGATCTCAGAATTTGATGTGCAATATATGAAACAGAAGTCAGTTAAGGGTCGAGTGATCGCCGATTTATTGGCTGAGAATCCGGAAGCCTCAAACGATGATGACCTCACCTTAGACGACCGTGTCTTGAGTGTAAATGAAGATTCATGGACAATGTTCTTTGATGGAACTGTGAACTTGTCTGGTTCTAGTGCCGGGGCAATTCTGATATCCCCAAACAGACAGCATCACCCGGTAGCTGCGAAATTGATATTCCCATGCACTAACAATATAGCTGAGTATGAAGCTTGCATCCTCGGGCTTCAAGCTACGATCGAGGTGGGTATAGCCAAATTAAAAGTGTTAGGGATTCTGCGTTAATCATACTGCAGATTGTAGGTGAATGGAAGACTAAGGATGCTAAATTGCTCCCATATCATGAGTACCTAGAAGATTTAATCAAAGAATTCGATGAAGTTTCATTCGAAACTTATCGAGGTCTCACAATCAATTTGCATATGCACTCGCAACTTTATCATCTATGTTGCAAGTCACTGACGGATTAGAAGTCGAGTCATTGAAGATAAAGGTTCTGCTAAGGCTGGCTTATTGTATGGTAGTGATTGAAGAATCTGACGAAAAACCATGGTATTATGATATCATAAACTATATCTAAAAACAAGGATTCCCTGAGGGAAGTACTCCAGCTGATAGGAAGTACATCATGAAGATGGCCTCAAAGTTCTTTGTTAGTGGTGAGAATTTGTACAAGAAATCTTATGATTCAATCTTATTGCGGTGTGTGGGTACAGCTGAAGCCACTCAAATCATGCAAGAAGTTCACAAAGGAGTGTGTGGCCCTCATATGAATGGGCACATGTTGGCTAAGAAGACCATGAGATTAGGCTATTATTGGCTCACACTAGAAGGTGATTGTATTCAACATGTTCAAAGTTGTCATCATTGCCAGGTCCATGGTGATAAGATAAATGTTCCTCTAACTGTGCTGCACCAGTTTTCCAAGCCATGGCCCTTCTCAATGTGGGGCATTGATGTGACCAGCCCAATAAACCCAAAGGCTTCCAATGGGCATAGATTCATTTTAGTGGCCATAGACTATTTTTCAAAATGGATTGAAGCTATGTCATTTGCAAGTGTCACTGCTCACAATGTTGTGAAGTTCATCAAACATGACATAATTGCTCGTTATGGTGTCCCTGAAACGATTATCACTGACAACAGGAAAAATTTGAACAACAAGCTTGTTGATGAGTTGTTCAGCGAGTTCAAAATCAAGAATCTGAATTCATCCCCTTATCGCCCTCAAATGAATGGGGCTGTTGAAGTGGCCAATAAGAATATTAAGAAGATCTTGGCTAAGACAGCTGAGAATTATCAGGACTGGCATGACAAATTACCTTTCGCACTGATGGCGTATCGGACATCGATTCGTACTTCTACCAGGGCAACTCCTTTTGCCTTGGTATACAGCAAGGAGGCAGTTTTGCCTGTGGAAGTGGAGATTCCTTCCCTGAGAGTATTATCCCAAGTGGAATTATCTGAGGCAGAATGGTCGCAACAAAGACTTGAATAGTTGAACTTGATTGATGAGAAAAGACTGAAGGCTCTTTGTCATGGCCAAACTTATCAGTAGAGAGTGGCCAGATCCTTCAATCAGAAGATCCTGGGGGGAAGTTTGCTCCAAACTACAATGGCCCATATGTGGTAAAGAAGGTACTTCATGGCAGTGCTTTGATCTTGGTAGAAATGGACGATCGTGAGTTTTTCACTCCAGTTAATTCAGATGCTGTCAAAAAGTATTACCCATGATAGAATTTGTCATGTCATGTTTTGAATTGCAAACACTTTATGATGAATAAATTGCCTCATTGAGTTGCAAATTCAATTGTGCAAACTTGTTGCAAATCTTGCATGTTTTCCTTGATTGAATTGCGTGAGATAAATTGAACATATCAAAATGGGATACTTTGGAATGATGAAAGGCAAACCCTCCTCCATACACTGTTTCATACATTAACCCCCAGTGAGTTGTGTGGAAAAATTATATGCCTACGAGGAAAAGGGTGATCTTGCAATGGGTACGTCAGCCGAGGTGATGAGAAGCAGTTTCTTCTACTATCCGAAACACTACAAGTATATCCATTGTCCAGCCCTTTGAGCCCACACACATAAAGAGCTTTTTAAATTATCCCTATCAAGAATCGTCCCACACTAGGACAAGATTTGAAATGAATGATAGGAATTTTCTTACTCACACTTGCATCAATCTTCGAGTATTGCTTTCGCAATGTAACTTGTATGATAATTTAAAGTGCCTTAGGATGACGAAGAGCAATTCTTTCTCTATCATATACACTTTATCCATTGTATAGCTCACTTGAGCCTATGAATTCATTTCACATCAAACCCAGTTGGTGATCATCCCCCACACTGGGGCAAGGAAAGAAAAATCAAACCACTCAAGTAGCATGATTTACAATGTTGATAAAAATGGAGACTTTGTCCAAAAAAAGAGTGCAAAAAGTGGGGCATGAAAAAGCAATGTGCTTGGTAAAAGCAAGGCCAATGCCCAAAGAAAAAATCAAACACTTGAAGAATGAGTCATATCCCCAACAAGGTGGTACCCAAATAAGAAAAAAAACTCAAATGTTGAGATGTTGCAATTAGTGGAGTTGGGATGTGAAGAAAATCTTCGACGATGGGGAGGGAAATTGTTGGAAATGTCAAGACGATCACCAACTTTGACCCCCTAAACACTTTTTGAGCCAAATGATCCTTTCATTTCTCAACCCATGAACCCAACCTACATTACGTCCCTTACAAAGTCTTTTCAGATTATGGCATTTGAATTAATATAGAAGTTCATATGTTTGAAAGCATCGCTTGAAGAAGTGCGAGTAAGATAATTTCTGCTTCATTTCGTATGTCTCTTGACTTGTAAACCCCAAGACAATTGCGAAATGTCATTTTTCAATAGCCTCGGCTCAAAGAGTCTCCTTTGTTAAGCCGTTGATCAAGCTTATATTACGGTCCCTGTTAAAGACCTCTCAGATTGGTAAGGTCGTACCACTTGCGAGATTGCTCGAACCCTTGTTTGGCATGATGATGGAAAGATAGAGTGATTGTCAAAAATACTGCATCAAAGGTCAGGATAAAACAGTCCATTTTAATGAGGATGAATGAAAAGTCCTTTCAGACCAAGAGATCCCCCATTTGGCACATCCATGACACTCATGTGTTTAAATTGGAACATTCTTTGTAAAATCCTTCCCAATGGAAATTAAGTGATGTAGGCTTGATAAAAATCATAGCACATGAACCTCCCTTAAATTAATGCATGTTTGTGATCTCAAATGCATATTGCTTCTCCTATGACCATGTTTTGCAGAAGACATTTCCCCCAGGAACAGAGATGATACCAGGTAAGTATATATCTATCCATACCTTAAATACTTGTCATTATGCAGGTATTCCCTTTTGAAAACACCGACACTCGGTCGAGCTATCCCCCAAAGATTTTTCTCCGGATTCAATATGATTAAGGTGACCGAAGAAAGGTTCGGCTCCTGGTCAAATAATCTATGTTGCAACGTTAGGCGACCGAAGAAAGGTTCGAGTCCTAGCCAAGCAAAACCTCAGTTTAGGCGACCGTGGAAAGGTACGGGTCCTAGAAAAGCAATTACCTCGATTCAGGCGACCATAGAAAGGTACGGGCCCTGGAAAATGATTCCTTATTTGGGTGATCGTAGAAAGGTACGGGTCTTGGAAAGCGAATCCCCGTTTAGGCGACCATAGAAAGGTACGGGTCCTAGAAAACATTTATTGCTCTAATAGGCGACCGTAGAAAGGTACGGGTCCTGAAAAAGTAATTTCCCCATTCAGGTGATCGTAGAAAGGTACGGGTCCTGAAAAATCAATTTTTTTCGTCAAGGCAACCGTAAAAAGGTACGGGTCCTAGACACAATCAAACACTGCCCTACTAAGCAACCGTAGAAAGGTACGGGTCCTAGGAAAGTAGTTTCCTTACAAAACCTTGCTGCCCTACTAGGTGACCATAGAAAGGTACAAGTCCTAGGAAAGTAGTATATTCGTTACTATTATGGGGGCGACCGTAGAATGGTAAGAGTCCTGGACATGTAACACCGACTATCTCGAATCACTCCACCCTCCTTGAAGGTAAGTCATTCCAGGTAAGTCTTTTATCATCTGCATTAGCATTTCCATGCATCATATAAATTGCCTCTTAAAATGGGATTCATCTTTAAAAAAAAGGGGGGGGGCATTTAGTGTATGTGTATAGTCAAAATTTATGGGTCAATTTGTCTTTGAAGGCAACCTCTACGAGCTCACCTTCAAAGAGGGGTAGCTGTTGACACATAAATTTTAACTATTTTTATTTGTTCGTTTGCATTAAGATAACAATAATATTTTAACTTATCTTTTAAAAAGTTGTTGAAAAATATTTTGTTATGGAAGGAGATTTTGAAAGATTTTAGAGTTTGTATAATGAAGCCTTATCAAAAGACAATCTTCAATGGTTGAGTGAATCAGTTTATAAAATTTTTAAAAAATTGATTTTAGATTTTGGAGTCATTTTCTTATTGAGCACATCTCTCCGTTTCGAAGGATGATCCTTAGCGATTAGGTCAATATATGCAAATCTTGTAGGTACAACAAACTGGGGTTTTCTCTCTATAAATAGGGGGGCAAGCCTTCGCCAGAAAAAAAGAAAAAATTCTCTTAAAAGTGAAATTCTCCTGCAGAGTACACAAGGCGCAGAAGAAGAGTGACGTGAGAGAGAGAGGAGAAAAGGTAAAAGTAAAAAGGCAGAGGTGAGGGGACGTTTACTGTTCATCGTCTCCCTCACACTCGCCGGCTCCGCTTTGCCCTTCATCTACCAGACCCAATTCCACCTTCCGGGCCACCCGCCACCTCCAAGTCGCCGACCGCCGCTCCTCTTCCGACGCCGCCACTTCCGGATCTGCTTAGACCCTCTACCCAGATCTACTCAAGCACCAGAGGCATCTCCCTCCACCCGTAGCCACGAAGCCACCGAGCCGCACCGGTCGCCTCACCAAAATCGCCTCACAACAGTGACCCGCGACCCTATTGCACGCCGCTCGGACCTCCGCTTCAACACCTCACCTCCTGCTCGCTTGGTGGCCGAAGCCCGCCGCGCCTAAGCCTAGCTCCGACAGCTCACTCCATTCGACGCTGCGCTGCCACGCTGCGATCCCACACCCCCGCACCTGAGTCCCACTCTGACAGCTCACTCCATTCAGCACCATGCCGCCACGCTGCAATCCCACACCCTCGCGCCGTTGCAATCTCTCACCTCTGCAACGCTCAATTCGATCCGTCTCTCTACGTCACCACTGAGGTTCCTTTGCCCACAAGTTCGCGTGATCCACCCACCACCCGAAGAGCTGCTCCGAGCAACGCACAGCACAGCAACCGCCTATCTACCTTGTTTCGCTCTCTACCGGAGCCCGAGCCCGAGCGAGGCTGCCTGCTGCTGCTCCTCGCGATGCCACCGCTTGCCGCTGATCAGCCCG
The DNA here is from genome assembly GCA_019915185.1 of Eucalyptus camaldulensis. Classification (NCBI taxonomy): domain Eukaryota; kingdom Viridiplantae; phylum Streptophyta; class Magnoliopsida; order Myrtales; family Myrtaceae; genus Eucalyptus; species Eucalyptus camaldulensis. The sequence continues at coordinate 23,494,858 of JAHSVA010000005.1, forward strand.
TTGCTGGTCTTTGCCGGAGCTCTGAACACTAACGACCCAACCCCCGGTGATCCACCAAAGCCACTCAGCCGTGGGTGAAGAAAGCAGGAAAAGAAAAACAAAAAAGAAAAGGAAAGGAAATTAGGTAGTTTTATTTTCTTTTTCTATTAACTTTATTTTATTTATTTCTTTTAAGTTTAGTTATTATTGTGAAAATTTGAAGTGATCTTCATTTCATGAATTTTGTAGGCATTATCCGCAGGGTCTTCCCCATAATTATTGTAATTACTAATTTGATCCGTAAGATATCGGATCATTTTTTTATTTATACTAATTTTTGGGGTTTGTCGATAGTATTTTAAGTGTTGAATCAATATAATTATTAATTTGATCCGTAAGAATTCGGATAAGATTTTTAGTTATTTTGAGATCTTTGTCGTGATAATTAGGGTTAAGATAATCGTTAATTTGACCTGTGAGACAACAGGTTATTTTTTCGATTATTTTAATCCTTTATTTGATTGAATGTCCAGATTAGTTTAAATACAATGTTTATTTGATAATTGCTTGTTTTGGAAAAACACTAAAAAATATCAAAAAAAAATATTTGAATTAGGATTCAGTTTGTTTTGGAATATTTCTTGTTATCTTGCATATCTAAAATAGGGATTTTATTTCGAATTTAGAAAAATAAACAAAATACATAAAAAAAAATGCATTCATTTAGGTTGTTAGTTTGTTATTTGGATTGCATGTTTAATTATGTATTAATTTTAATTTCGAATTTTCATAAAGAAAATCACAAAAAAATCATTGAGCATATTAGGTTAGAATGGCATGTTTCATTTTAAATTTAGAACATCTTTTTAGATAAATTGCATGTTAGATTAAGATAATATCTTAGTTTAAATTAGGATTTAATGTGACTTGATCCTTAGTTTAAATTAGATAGAATTTTAATCTAGGTAGATCATTTTTGCATTTTTAAAAATAGAAATATAAAATGCACGTCATTTAGTTTTTATTAGGTTCATTTAATTAGAACTTCCTCGTCTTAGACTAAGTCATTTAATAAATATCGCATGACATATAACTCGCATACTAAATTGTATGTAGCGTGTCATTTTAGTTAAAAGAATTTTGTATGTCATTGCATCGCATTACCCTTCATTAGAATTAGGTCATTTGATTAATTTAGATTGCATATTTAATTGTTGCATTTCTTTAATTTCAAATTTCATGAAAAATACAAAAGAATTAGAATGAATTCATTTCATGCTTTAGGATAGATTGCATGCTTATTTATGTCATAAAATTTTGGTCATGTTATCATATCATTTCATATTAGAATAGTGACATGCATTGCATAAATCATGATTTTCATTAAATAAGTGAAAATAAAAAATTAAAATTGTGTGTTAATTAGAAATCATATCTAAGATTGCTTATGTGAATTCCGATTTAACAATACAGATGCTTTTGTTGCTTCCAAGTATATTTTGCATTATTTAATTGCTTTCTTGAGTGTTAAATTAGTGGTATGCGCACCTATATGATCACCTCACATGCTAGGAAGTTAAATTAAAATCAATTCCATTGCCAAACATTTTTTTTTTAAAATGAAATAAAAAGGTACCGAAATGGCACTAAGATAGTCTAGTGTAACCAAGTCCTCGTACCCTTAATCTCTGGTTCGTAAGAGTAAAATAATGCTCCCATCATTATACTTAGGTGTCTAATCGGCCTACCGAAAACTTATTAGTGGCAACTCCTAGTTATTAATCATTCGCATGTTAGATAATTGAACTTAAGTCACGATTTGGTATGGGCTTTGGAGAGCCCGAGCTAAGCTTAAAGACTTAGCAATCCATTAGCCAAACCTTAGGTGGTGCACACCTCAAAAATTAGGTCACGACAAGTTTGTTAAAAATAAAGAAGTAAGCCTTGTGAGCCGTAGGATGAGCCTAGTGGGCTAGAGACAGGAATCTAGGCCTAAGCACTTTAAATTTTTCGATTAAGACTATAGGTTAGCCTTATGCGAGATTTAATTAAGATTTTATTAAAAGTTAAAAGCGACTATAATTTTCAATCGAACACTAACTTTCGTATTTTCCTCGTGATTATCTCTTGTTTGTGATCGTAGACTAAAGTTGAAACGTCAATGCATTAATTCGATTCGTGCGAACTCATAGACCCCTATAGTTAGGAAAGGACAAAAAAAATTTGTAGTTTCAAAACGAAATTAAGGAGAAAACATTAGAAACAAATCGACTAATTTATGACACAGATTCTTAATCCTAACCCTCCTCGACCGCCAGGTGTCAACCATGAAGGAGAATACATGCATGGGAGTTGCAACCTTCATCTACCCTCTCAGTTTCTCTCCATCCGAAGCTTGTAAAGGAGACATCATCATCATTTCTTCCTAATGATTACTCTTCTTGGGATTTAAAACAAAATCTGCACACTCATATTTGGGTCTCCTCAGTATTCACGCCTCTCCCTCCCCTAAAAACCGACCCATCTCTTTCTCTATTTCATTTTTTTTTTCTTCTTTCTTGCGCAGCTCGAGCAAAATTAGAGCTCCACGCATACAGCTTCTTCTTCTTCTTGTGCAAGTTCAAGAGCAGATTCTTGAAGAGCATCAATCCACCAGTGACCTCCCAAATTACCATGTAAGGAAATGATGAGGTCCTAAACTCGAAATTATCTATTGTTTGTCAAGGAAACTTGTGGAGCGTGCTGGATAGTGGACAATTGAGTCTTGATGCTTTTGTTTTGGGCTAGAAGAGACTAGATGGGCACTCAAGTGGAGTCTTTTTCCTTTGCATGTAATGATCAGGATTTGGATAGGCGATAATTTGAGCACAAGGAAGCTGTGCTGGTCGAATTGGTGAAGTAGAGGGCAGTTTAGGGGCAGATAACTGTAGGTTTGCTGCGGGAAGTCTATGAGCTGTTGAGATCATCTTTGGGTTCTGTGGGTGCGGTGCCAAGGTTTTAAACAAAGTTGCAGACCAACTAAACAGCCTGTGGCAGCCGTATATGGAGGCAAGGGTTCGGGGTGTTCTCTTTGGGAGAAACAGGGGCGGTAGCCACTAGTTTATACATCATTTTTGGGTTTTAAATGTGTTGGAGGGAACTAATTTTCGTAAGAGCACACCAACAATTGTAAGCTTCAAGATACTAGTTATTAGAGTTTTCTTGCGTGAATTCACTGATGCGAGCATCCTTCCCTTAGAATCACAACCAGACTTGTACAAACCAGCAGAACCTTAGGTTGTTCTACGAATTTTTTGCATTCTTTCTAGATGTAGTTAGACCTTAAAGTTTTCATGAAAGTCATATAGCACATCTTTAGGAACAACATATCAAAATTTGAGAACAAACAGTCGAGATTTGGGTAGTGAAATGATTTTTCTTCAGTAGACGCTTAATTTAGAAAGTTGCTGTAGAATTTTTGGGGTAAAGACAGCAAGTTACTGCACTTTATACAATGAGAAATAGACTTAGGTTTCTTCACAGAAAATGTTAATCTACGTCTCTTCTATAACATATTAAAGTTTCGTAATTTTTTGACAAGATTCATTGAACTTTTTGTTTCTTTACTTGAAACTGCTCAAAATAGTCAATATTCTGTCTTGATCCGAGATTGAGCAATATATGATATTCCTCTTGTTTATCATTGTTATGGCCTTTAGGGAGTCTAATAGTCTTTTAATAGTATTATTTTGTCCATGAACATGTCTCTTACATAGCCGAAGTGTGGTCATTTGTTTGGTTGCCATTTGCGGTCCATATGTGCGATGAGTGCAGCAGGATTCAGAAGTTGTATGTGAGCATTGAGTTTTGCTTGAAATGGTCATGTGCTCTTGAGGATATGTGCATGCTGTGTTGTGATATAATCCAAAGATGTGATGCATGACATGTGTGATTAAAATGAGTGAGAGATTTCCATCGGTATTGAGATATCAGTGATGTCCTAGGGAGTGGGATGCCCATGTAGTGTGATCTTGGATGCCTCAATTGAGTGAGATATTAGGATGCCTCGAAATGAGACGCCCCTGTGTGTGATTAGGGATGCTTCGGTTGTGGGATGCTAGGATGCCTCAGAGTGAGATACCCCTACTATGTGATCATGAGATGCCTCAGTTGTGTGATATTGGGGTATCTTGGAGGGAGATGCCCATGATAGCAATATTGTGGAAGTCCGGATGTTGGATCCTAGAAGTGACTCAATCAAGCACCCTTGTGCTCTGGTGGGTAAACTGATATACACACTATAATATAATTCCACTTGGCATGTGAGTTCACCTGTTATTGTTGCATCTCATCTTAGTTTTGGTAGCAACATGAGGCATATGTGTACATTTGGTGTGTTTGATATGAAGTGGATAATCATGCAACATCTTAGTGTTCATTTAGCCATAATTGTGATGATCCTGCCTTAGTACGTATGGACTATTTGGTTACGTCTCTTGCATTTTTTGGCGACTGTGGATTGTCTAGTTTAGGATCTTATTATTTCTTTACCGAGCATTGCTCATTCCGTTCTATTTTTCATATCGTTAGTATGGATGTGCCACCAATCGCATGATACAGGGGGATAGCCTACATTGATGTTTTTTTTTAATGATGTTTAAGACCCTAATATCAAGTTGACCTACACGAGATACAAAGCTACTCTCTAGATGGATGACAACAGGGTAGACTGGATCTAGATGAGATTTGTTGCATGGTTCACAAACCATGAAGGGAAGCTATTTGGCCCTCTTCAGTTCAATGTTGGGGGAGCTCGAGCCAAGGCAAGTGGTGCTTAAGCAGCCAGTTCGTGATGAAACCTGAGAAGACGTCTTTTGTTTTTTTTTTTTTTTTTTTTTATGGATGTGGGCTAGTATAGGGTGTAGTGAAGCTAGGAACCCCTTTCACCTTTTCCCTAGCTGATTACTTACACTTTTGAGTGTGAACTTATAAATATATGTTGTACACAGGCGCATACTTGTAAGTAATCTAGGTCAATGTATGCAAGCCCGAATGAATTCTACAGGAAAGATAACAAAGCCTTTTATGATCTTCACATGTTTTCTTATTTGAATTGCTTAACGCTAGGTGACAAGACTGATACAGGGTGATCGTATCTTAGAACAATTCTAGATCATATAATATCCATATTATACATGCTAACCATTTAGGTTGGTGTACTACATTGCGATAATTGAATTAAACAAGACATGTTATGATGATAATCCGTGTACTTTTCATTTGTGCTTAGTATGTGATGTTGCCAAGACATCACACTCTCTCTCTCTTCTGCTCTTTCCCACCATTCTCTCTTTTCTCTCTCTCTCTCTTGCCACACGCCTCCTAATCACCGCTGCGCCAGTTGCCGTTGGTCCCTCACCCTCACCAATGATCTCTTAAGCCTCCTGGTTCCTGTTGAGGCAACAGTATGAGCCATTGTTGTCGGTAGCTACCTAATCGGACGTCCTTTTCACAATTATGTCGAAGATTGGCGTCTATGTCGATCTTGTTTCCAGAGGATTCATTTGGTCGAACCAACCCCTATTTGGTTGTCATTGGAGCCTTAGCTGCTACCAATTGATCTCCAGGTGGATCGACAACTAGCTGGTGGTGGAGGTCTCATCAAAAAGCCACTAGAATAGTCTTGGTGGCGGATCTTCTTACCGAAGGTTCTAAACAGGTCCAAATGGATTGGCTCTATCTAAGTTGCATCGGTAGTCCAACAGGCCCCAATCTAGTCCCTTGGTGATTCGATCCATCCCTTGGAGTCCCGATCATGTTCCGACAACACTCATTTCGTCCGACCGCATTTAGATTCGAAGAAAATCGCTAAGGTAAACCCTCTCAATGTTGATAGCCTCGGCTTAACCTATTGAGGCTAGGATTCAATTTTAGATTTAAATAATACTCTTAGAACTGAGATTGATGATGTTATTGGATGATTTGCTATGGATTGATGTTCACTAAAGATGAACTTTTGGCCAATTGAACTTGATCTTTATTAATCTGCAATTTTGTACCCCTGTGATGGAATTACTGCTTTGGCTGAAACAAGGTGTTAGATAAGGTTTTTTTACCTTGAGCCCTTCTAGACATACAAAATAGACTTCTAGAATTTGATTTGATAGTTGTTGGGATTGTCGGATTCCCAAAAACCAGTTTCAACACTAAATCGAACCCCTAAAACGAATGCGGAATATGAGCTTAGGAAATTCATATGTATCACCGATCCTAAAGCACACCACGGAATCGAGCGTACCTTGTTAGCCACAGATTAAATACCGATGCCGATATGAGGACGAGAAAAAACCGATCATGTTCGATCTGATGACGTCAATTGGCCTGGAAGGGAAGATGGATTCGCATTTTGCTTACTGTTTTCTTTTTGGAGCGTTTCAAGGGAGAGAGGGAGGAGGAACGTATGTAATGTGCCAAAATGTACGTTCCTCCCTCTCTCTTTCTCCTTTTATACATCCCCTCCAAAAAAGAAACATACCCCTTCATCATATCCCTCCATCCATGGGCCCTAATCTTGTGGGCCGGGCTTTTAGGCCCAACATGGGCGGACGAGTCAACTTAGGCCCATCACATTAAATAAAACCATCATCTCCCACTCGCACATGGTGGGCCGAACAGGATTCTCTTTACCTCTCTTCAACATTCATACCGGTGAATAATCCGTGCGATCAGCATACTTTGAGAGCTCGTTGCTATATATCTGTTAGGAATATATAGCAGCTCATAATGGGCATCACACTCTAAGTAGATTTAGTATGCAGTACCCTAGATCGATCAATCACATTTATATTTCTCTTGATCTCTTTTAAACAATGATATATATGTTGTATTCACAATTATGATTATCCCAAAGACAATCATAATTTTTCAACCAGTGAACATAGAACTACAATGTGATTCTCCAAATTCAATCTTCCTCTTTCCTTCAAACTCTTAATTTTAGTTCAGCTTACTTTTCTAGAAATGTCCCATTAGATTGAATCAACTCATGACAATTGGCAACATCCTAACATAACAAACACTAAATAGAAATCTTGAGAATAAGTAAAAGTCATGAGGGCACTAAAATTGAGAAACTCTTTTCCTTAAGAGTCTCACACGGCATAAAAGTTGAGATCAAACTTTTGCCACTCTTATTGGTCGTCTCATGCATACGTAGTATGAAATACGTATTACGGTATTAACTCATTTCCCATGGAGTGTATGTCTACACCTTCAATGCCGTACAGATGATAGTTCAAACATACCCAATGTCTAACTTGATGATGTTATAGTAAATATCATGTCCTCATCTTAACACTCAATTAAGGCGACTTATATATATTTTAAGCTTGAGCTCTTGATTATCACCTAGATAATAAGCTTAAAAACAGTCTCATCTCTATTTATCACACAGTAAATAGAGGCGATTACCCATGTGAGTGGGCTAATCTTTTATCTGTCCGACATACTTTCTCAACTTAAAGTAATGGCACTAAGCATTAAGATGCATAAAGATCAAAGAAAGATTCATAGGCATTAATAATGAAAAAAACACAAGTTCATAAATGTGAACAACTCAAGGAAATTACAATCCAGTACATCAGACTCTACACAATCCTAGAGATTTTACATGACCACAAAACACATCTCTAGGTATTGGCTTTGTCATAAGATCTGCTACCATTCTATGCGTAGATATGTACTGTAAGTTCACAACATTTCGTAAAACCATATCTTTGACAAAGTTATATTTGGTATCTATATGTTTGGTCTTGCCATGATATTTTGGATCTTTGGTGTACGCTATAGCTGATTGGCTATCACAGTTAACCAACAATGGATTTGCAGCTTTCTCAATAACACCTAAATGATCCAAAAATCTTTTAAGCCAAACTCCTTCTTGTACCGCTGCTAATAATGCCACAAACTCAGCTTCCATCGTGGATAAGGCTATACACGTTTGCTTCTTATTGCTCCATGATATGGCGCCATTGTTTAGTAAGAAAGCAAATCCAGAGGTAGATTTTCTTTCATCTAAATCCCCTCCCCAATCAGCATCTGAATAGCCTTCAAGTCGCAGATTTTTTCCTTAATAATTCAACTTGTAATCAGCAGTTCCCTTCAGATACCTCAGTATTCTTTTAACAGCCTTCTAATGCGCTTGACCTGGATTGGATTGGTATCTACTCACCATTCCAACTGTAAAACATATGTCAGGTCTTGTACACATCATAGTGTACATCAAGCTCCCAACAAAACTAGCATAAGGAACATGTTTCATTTGTTCCTTCTCTTATGCAGTCCTTGGACATAGTCTATGGCTCAATCATTTACCTTTTGCAATAGGAGTGTTTATAGGTTTACAATCTTGCATACGAATCGTTCAAAAACCTTATTATATATGTTTCTTGCGAAAGAGATAACGATCTCTTCAAACAATCTCTTGAAATCTTAACTCCAAGAATGTATGCAGCCTCACCGATATCCTTCATCTCAAAGTTGGAAGACAACCAACTCTTAATAGTATTAACAAACTCCATATTATTTCCGACAATTAGTATATCATCAACATATAATAATATGATCACAAATTGATCTTTGGATCTTTTGATATATACACAATAATCCTCATCTATCATTGTAAAATCATATGCCATTATGGCATTATGAAAACGTATATACCATTGTCTTGACGACTACTTAAGGCCATATATCGATCTCAAAAGTCGACATACATTTTTTTCTTGGCCTTTCACTATGAAACCAGCAGTTGTTCCATATATATTTCTTCCTCTAATTCTCCATTGAGAAAAGCAATCTTTACATCCATTTGATGTAACTCAAGATCCATACTAGCTACTATTGCCAAAATAATGCGAATCGAGGTAAATCTCACTACAGGAGAAAATGTTTTTTCATAATCAATTCATTCATGTTGATTATACCCCTTTGCTACAAGGCAAGCCTTATGCCTTTCTATCGAGCCATCAACTTTTTGCTTTATTTTGAGAACCCACTTGTTCCCAATAGCTTTGCGTCCTTTTGAAAGATCAACCAGTTCCCAAACTTGGTTTGACTTCATTGACTCCATTTCCTCTTCCATTGCATGAATCTATTTTTCCTTACTATGGCAATTCAGAGCTTCATTAATATTTCTTGGCTCATCCTCATCTTGCGGAGCAATCATAAAAGTTTCCCCTTCAATGTCAAAACGTCGACGGGGGGAATACTTTGGCGACTTGTTCGCTGTAAGGGAGATTGTACACTTTGCACATCATTCCCTATTATGCTCCCACTAAGATTATATAATGATAACGTTGTTTCATCATGTGGTTGCAATTGATAATGAGTTGAATTTAATTCATCATTTCTCATATTACTCCCACTTGGACGAACTCCACTAATATCATTATCTTGATCCAACATTTCAAATAGGGAGTAATCTTCCCCTATTTTGCCCTTCTTAGGAAATTCATCATCTAAGAATGTGACATCCCATGATTCAAATTCTATTATACTCCCACTTTCCTGCTCACCTATGAACACATAGACTTTCGAGTGTTCGGAGTATCTTATTAAAATACTCTTCTTTCCTCTGAGAACAATTTCCCAAACTTATGAGAGGACTCATTAATATATGCAGCACAACCCATGGCTTAAGAAAACTTAAGTTCGATTTTATACCTGTCTATAACTCATATGGAGTGGAAGTAATTGATTTGGAAGGCACCCGGTTAAGTATATAGGCAGCAGTTAACAACGCATCACTCCAAAAAGTGATAGGTAAGTTAGCATGTGCCATCATGGATCTAACCATTTCCAGTAGGGTTCTGTTTCTTCTTTCCGCAACACTATTTTGTTGAGGAGTATATGGAATAGACTACTGTCTTTCTATTCCTTTTTCATCACATAATTTTTTGAACTCATCAGATAAATATTCTCAACCTCGATCGGATCTCAATGCTTTTATTTTCTTGTCTAATTGATTTTCTATCAAGTTCATAAACCTTTTAAAACAACTTAATGCTTCAGATTTATGAGAAATCAAATAGACATATCCAAATCAAGTACAATAATCTATAAAAGTGATGAAATAAACAGCCACATACCTTCCTCTCACATTCATTGGACCACAGACGTCAGAATGGATTAAATGCAGAGGAAATTCAGCTCTTTTGCCTTTTCTAAATGGTTTCCTTATCGTTTTCCTTTCTAGGCAATGCTTACATATGGGCAAATCGACTTTTTCAATGTTGCCCAACAAGCCCTCTTTGGCTAGTCTATTCATACGTTGTTGGCCAATATGACCAAGTCTAACATGCCACACATTCACATCATTATCAGATGAATTAGGAGACGTGAGAAGGGAATAACAAACATTTGTATTAACATAGTCAATATCTAATACAATGAAACCATCCAGAAAATAACTACAACCATAGTAATTTGTATCCAAAAACAAATCCACACCTCTATTATGGAAGTTCATATTAAAACCTAACTTGACCAACACTAAAACAGACACTAAATTTCGACGAATCTCCGGAGCATACAATACATCATGTAGGAATAAAGTGCGTCTGCCACGCATGTTCAATTGGCAGGTGCCATCCTTTCACTTCAGCTCTGGAGTTGTTTCCCATATAGATCCACTTAGTTCCAGTTGGTACTCGTTGGAATTCCACGAAGGATTCTCTATCCTTTGCTACATGTTCTATCGCTTCTGAATATACAGTCCACAAAGGATTAGACTCAATCAAGAATACAGAACTCGACACAAAAGCAAAGTTCTGAAAAGTACAAGGAGTGTATACCTTCTTTGGCTCACGACAGTCGCGAGCATAGTGACCCTTCTTGTCATAGTTGTAACACTTCACCCTTGTAAGCTTCTTCATTCGAAAACGCTTTCATCTTTCATGTTGGTTATGCTTAAGCTTCTTCCCTGAAGGACCTGTTTCCTTACCTTTCCCTTTATCAAACCAGTTAGAACGTTTGCGCTTAGAGCTCGAAGCTCCATGTGAGCTAGAACCAGCATGGTAGATTTCAACTTCTGGCTTAGTCGCCAAGAGGCGATCCTCTTCCAGCTCAAGATGATGCACTGCATCCTCAAAAGTTTTGATATTTTCATTACGGGTCAGGTGCACCTTCATATGCTCCCAACTCTGAGGCAAGGAACGAATCACTGCTTGCACTTGCTGCTCATCAGTGAGGACATGGCCAGCATCTTTCAGCTCATTAATCATGTCTGACATCTTTCTAAGATGTTGCTTCATGGTCTGACCATGAGGCTTCTTATAAGAGTCAAACCTAATAGTGAGTTGCCTCAGTCTGGTTACCGAAGTATGACAAAATCTTGCTACCAATGCTTCCCATATCTCCTTGGCATTCTCAAAATGCCTAAACTCTTGCATGATGTCATTTTCCATGCTACTCAGCAACGTAATGCGAGTAAGAGAGTTCTTTCTTTTCCATGCAACAAACGATTCCTTATCTCTCTTGTGATGTGTAGTGTTTCCTTCTTCAAGTTCTACCATGGTCAGGTTAAGAGCTTACAGTGCCTCTTGCTCTTCCAACACATATTGGATTTTCATGTGCCATATTTCATAGTTATCGCCATTGAGCTTTTCACCTTTATTCAGCTCGGCAACTATGCTCTTTGTGGCTGAAGCCATTGATATGAACACATCAGACATATATGCACGAATTATTAATGACTATCATTTATGCATCCTTTTTTGCACAGACCCATCATATTAATGAACAATTTCAAGTAAGGTTTCAGAATCAAAAAGTCACTATGTTTCCAATCATCCTCCAAAAATCATAACTTAAAACTATCATTAATATAATTGTCTTATGCAAAATAAATTCTATAAAGCTACAAAAACTTCTATGAACTACCCATAGCAACCAACAATAATAGAAAGCAAATAATATTTGACATCAATAGAATAATAATGCTTTTACATAATACAACTAATATATTAGTTGCTACATCAACAACAATCAGGTAGTAAACATTACATAAGATGTTCACAAAGCACACTTAACAAAGGCCAGCCAATATATTTAACACCTAGTCAATACACGAACTAGGAAATATCCTCTTTTGTTCAATTTCTTGATCTTTTCCCTTGTAACAATCTAGTAATATTCATCTATAAAATCCATCACAATTTTCCTATACGAAGCAGCTTTGTTGACATCCCATATGCAATTCAACACTCCTTGTCATTTTGGTGGAAGGGTGTTCATGAAAAATCGTACAATCTTAGACTGTGGCATAAAACGACCATTTCATATGACCTTTTGAATTTTCCCGTTGACTTCAAGGACGTGGTCAATTAAGTCACCACTCTCCCATCGATGATAAGTTAGCTCAACTATTAACTTAGAGAGCATTTCCTTTTGTTCATCGGTAATTGCGCGAATATGTGTGTGCAATCCTAGGGGAGGTATTGTTCCTGCAACAAATGCAAAACAAATAAGGGATCACATATAATCCACATAGACTTAATTGAAAAAGAAACACATTCTTTTCCTCCCTTTTTTTTTTTGGTCAACGGTCAACAGTCAGGTCGCCAGGTCATCGGACCGGTCGGACCGGTCATGTCGGTTGGGCGGGGTCAGACCGACCGACCGGCGTGTGCCTCGCACGCGCCAGCAACCGCGGACGCGCACGTGCGTCACACGTGTGCGCGTTGATTGCCCCCACCGAAGACGTCGCTTCACTCCAGTTGCACGTGGGGTGCGTCCGGCGGCCGTTGGCGGCGTTCCGCCACTCGTCGCGATCGTCTCGACGAGCCCTTCCATCCTACGTCATCAGAAATCAATTTCGAGTTACAGAAACTCGAAAAAAAAAATGGATGAACAGTGCTCAGGTGTCGGGATTTTTCCGGCCCGATCGGTGTCGGCCGATTAATTCCGCGAAAAATCAATGAGTAATCATCCATAAACATGAAAGGGGTCGGGAAAAACATGGAAAAGGATCGGGAAACAAGAACTATGGCTCTGATACCAATGTTGAGATTGTCGGATTCCCAAAAACCGTTTTCGACACTAAATCAAACCCCTAAAACAAATGCAGAAGACGAGCCCGGGAAATTCACATGTATCACCGATCCTTAAGCACACCACGGAATCAAGCGTACCTTGTTAGCCTTAGATTAAACACCAACGCCGATATGAGGAAGAGAAAAAAATCGATCCTATTCGATCCGATGACGTCAATTGGCCTTGAAGGGAAGATGGATTCGCCTCTTGCTTACTGTTTTCTTTTTGGAGCGTTTCAAGGGAGAGAGGGAGGAGGAACGTACATAATATGCCAAAAGGTACGTTCCTCCCTCTCTCTTTCTCCTTTTATACGTCCCCTCCAAAAAAGAAACGTACCCCTTCATCATATCCCTCCATCCATGGGCCATAATCTTGTGGGCCGGGCTTTTAGACCCAACATGGGCGGACGGGCCAACTTAGGCCCATCACAGTAAATAAAACCATCAATAGGTCACACGCCCCAAGTAGATGTCATTTGGTCACCGAAAAACATCTCCAAAATATGTCGATTCTACAGCAATTTTTGGTTGATTTGTGGTTCTAACTTGTTCCTACTTTCAGCTTTATTATTTTCATACTGATTTTTGTGATTGGATTCTAGAAAAAATTTATCCATGAGATTTTGTATGAAATTGTCTTCTTTACAACCTATATTGCTAGAATTTTTGAAGTTGTTTGATCAAGTAAATTCACCAAAAACCGAACCTAGGTCAGTCTATCCGACATTAGGTCGAAACTACGTTTGCTTGAGTCGAAGATTGTAGATCAGTCCATTTAACTTCTCATCCTTCGTGAGATATGTAATACATATTGTGTGAGTTCTGAAGAGGTATGACTCATGCAAATTGATCATCATTTGATATGTCAATTACATGTGCAAAATCGTTTAATTGCTACTGTAATTTGTGAACTTCATCATGGAGTTTTGTATCGCTATTTTCGCATAGAAATATGTGATCCAAATTAAGTTTAGTTGTCTTCACAAAAATGTTCTTCATGTTCTTCAGCATGATTTTTTGTAAGACCTTTGCATGACGTCAAATCATAGAAAAATTAACATGTTATGTGATTGTCATATTGGATTAGAGGCTTATCACGAGCCTACAAAACTCATTTGTTTGGGTCCTTAAGGGCTAATCATACTTTGATGCTTTCTTGACATTTGAAATACATGTTACAAGCTTTGCATCCTTGCATGGCATGCCGCATTTGAACCTCATTTGTTGTGTAAACATCATGCATCGATTTAGCCAATTGCAACAGAAATTTGTTAAACATGTCATTCCTAATTCTAAGTCATTTTATGATGTTAATGACTTGTATGACTTCTTGGCATCCCAACTTAGGGGTAAATATTTTACCCAAATCTTTGTTGCGTTCAACCTTATATCGTGGGTGAGTTTCATGCTTTTCATGCATTGTCTAAGCACACATCATGTTCTGTTTTGAACGTGGCCGATTCACACGTCTTCATAAACATAGATTTTTTACCATCAATTTGATTTTGATTTAGCTTGAACCCTGTTAGAAAATCATCGGAATCATCTAGATCTTTTCAATGCCCATATTTGGTGCGATTTGCTTATTATTTGGCCCATTTTCCATTTTTGTAGTTAAGTTAGAAATCTGACTTAAGTAAAATTTGGGGCCTCAGTTTTACCCCCGTTAAGTATGACTTTTGTCATTTTTGTGTGATATTCTAGTTTAGGATTTTTAAGTAGGACCCCTAACAAACTTTGTTGACATTCTTTTTACTACGTTGTGGCAAAATTTTATGTTTTTTAAACCTTGTTTACCAGGTGAAATCTCAGTTGTAATGGCATGTTACCCTGCTGTTTTGCTGATTTCTTGATGCAATATTGAACGTCATTGATTTTTTGTAAATTCCTACATAACTCTTTTTAGGAAACTTTCTTCGTGAAAGTTCTTCCTTATGATGTATTCTATGCCGTGTAATTTTCTTAGGATGATCTATCCGTGGGTTCCCTTCCAATTTCGTTGATTTTCTTTGCCCTATTTTGTGATGTTGTATTACAACTTTCAGCTGTGTTTTCTTTCTAGAAATTTTTAGTCAATTTGCATGTTGAATTTGCTTCCAATTCCTTCATGGACTTTGTCCCTTACTCTTTGAACTATTTGCACAAAAAGTTTTAGAAAATAAAAAGCATTTTAATGCGTCCTTCTGACCCTTCGAATGTCAAAAACTTGACTGAATTTTCTTGTTTTTGTGAATTTGAACTTGATTGTAGTTCAAAGTGATGCTCATGCACACACTTTCCATGTCGCTTTTAAATTCTAAACTTTCAAAAAATTTTCTTAGTTTAGTGTTGATATTGTCCCAACCCGATCTTGCTGCCCTCAATCTCTAAACTCACCAATCCATGAAAGCTACGCACCTCTCCTACGGTCTTAAGCGTTGGCCATTCACGGATTGCTTTGACATTTTCTTCATCAACCAATATACCATCAACACTAACAAGAAATCCTAGAAATACTAATTTGTTAGTAACAAAAGAGCACTTCTTTATATTAGCATACAATTGCTCAGCCCTTAAAACTTGCAAAATAGCTCACACATGCTCAATATGGTCATTAGGGCTTTAACTATATATCAAGATGTCATCGAAATAGACAACCACAAATTGACCAATAAAAGCACCGAAAACTTGATTCATAAGTGGCATAGACGTGCTTAGTGCATTAGTTAATCCAAATGGCATGACTAACTACTCATACAATCCATACTTGGTCTTAAATAGGAGTGTGCAAAATACCCGAGAACCGCCCGAACCGCTCGGAACTGGACTGGAACCGCCCGGAATCGGCGGTTCTTGAGGAAATCGATCCAGTTCCCAATTCCCATTTTTCAGAACCGGTAGGTACCGGTCCGATTCCCGGTTCCTTGGGCGGATCCGCCCACTTGGACCAGACCGGAACCTTTTTTAATATTTAAAAAAAATTACTAAAAGAAACCCTAGATTGGATCTCATCTCCTCACTCCCTTTATCTTCGGTTGTCTCTCTTTATCTCTTCCTCGGTTCCTCCTAATCCTATCGTCATTTCAATTCCTCCCCGAGCATCAACGCCACTGCCGCTGCTCCTCCACCACTGATATTCGCCCCCTCATGTCGGTCGCCACCTGCCACAGCCGCGGAAAATTGTTTCGCAACCGTTCTATATTGAAAACCCAACCATAGACCTCCTCCCCTCCTTCCCAACTCATAGACCCAACCGTTCTATGTTGAAAACCAAAATTGTTTCGCATCAAGATCGGTTCCATGAATCCACTCAGGAACTGAACCCGACCAGCGGTCCGGTTCCTGGGTGGATCCATGCAACAAACAAGTGGATCCCGGTTCCAATTTTTCAGAACCGGTCCTTAGCGGGCTGTTCCCGGTTCTAGGTCGGGAACCGCCCGCCCGGACCATGCACACCCCTAGTCTTAAATGCAGTTTTCCATTCATCACCTTCTTTCATCCTAATTTGATGATAGCCACTTTTCAAATCGATCTTAGTGAAAATGCAAGAACCATGCAACTCATCCAACATGTCATCTATCCTAGGAATAGGACGTCAATACTTTACATAATGTTATTGATTGCTCAGCAATCGACATACATTTGCCAAGTTCCATCCTTTTTTGGCATCAGCAAAACATGGATAGCGCACGGATTAAGACTCTCTCACATACCCTCGTTCCAATAGTTCGCTAACTTGCTACTAAAGTTCCTTTGTCTCCTTGGGATTGCTTCGATATGCGGGTCAGTTAGGTAATGGCGCACCATGAATCAAGTTGATTTGATGTTCTTTACCTCAAATCAATGGTAATGAAACTCTTACTTCAAGTCATGCCTCAAGACTTCTTTGAGAATATGTAAAACCATACCTATATCAAATTTGCCTTACCGGTTGAGGTAGGAGAACGCATTGAGGGGATCATGTCAAAAGGAAGGCTAGCTGAGACCATGGATAGTAGGTATGCCCTGAAGAAGATTAATAAGTCCGCTATGGATATTACTGGCAAAAGATGTACACTCCTCCCACTCATAAGCTTGCCATGGAGGTTGGGAGCTCTTCCTGAAGCTTTAATCGTAAAGAGAAAGCCCTGCAATAGCAATTTACTAGCTTCAATCGTAAAGAGAAAGCTCTGCAAGAGCAATTTACTCCACTTCCAAGACCAATGTTGTAGCTACTTCTAATGTTAAATGAAAATCGTCTGGTGGCGAGATAAGTCCCAAGGGACAATCCACTGAAGTTCCTTAGATTCGACCATAACAAGATTTATGAGTACCAAATGGGGGAGAAGTGACACCGCGTGGACAATTGATATGTCCTTCGTTCCAAGAAGTTACTTAACTTTATGGACTCGATGCCAAATGTCCAACAGAATCCTCTCCCGAAACACGCTGAGAATGTCAATGTAATCTTTGGAGATGATGACAAGCATCCATTCCTCGTGGATATATATATATATATATATATATATATATATATATATATAAGTTGAGGCAAATCATGTCTTTTGTTGATTGACATATGACAAGCAACATCACTCACAACGAGAAGATAGCCTACCTAGTTAAGTTGGCTGAGCTGGGAGTCCTCTAATACCAAGATGGCAGACTTACTAAAAAATAGATGACTCTAGTGGAAGTCGATTTGGCTAGCAAAGACATGATCTTAAGGATTATAAGGGGGATTGAGAACCCAAGCAAGGAAGATGCTCGAGAAGAGGATCATTAAGCCCTAAAAGGGACCCCTATGTACCAAGACGAAGACTCAAGCGTAGACACTGATAGTGAGGATAAGCATGGAACTTCAAACATGGACCATGAGTTCATTTAGAAAGCTCGCGAGTGTAGTGAAGTAGTCGATATCCTTGGCCAATTATGTGGCAAATATGACTTCGAGGTTAAGTTCACACGACCACCAAGTTTCTTTGTGAACATAAAGGACATTGCCCCGAGTAGATGGGATGATGAAAAGGGTCTCGCTCAACCCTTGATGAAGGATGAAGAAGTTTCCTCTGATGACGACAAGTCTAAATACAAGACTTTTCATTAGGACCCAAAGTTAGTAAAGAAGGCCTGCAAGAAGGGTGAAATAGTGTATATGGACAACTGAGTGAGAAGTATGATTTTATGGTCAAATATACTCTTCCTCCGACAAAGGACATTGTTCCTAATGGATGGAGAGATGAATTTTTTTACGACAACTTTGTGGCTCTTATTGAGCCTATTGTGATCAATTTGACAAAGGAGAATGTCCCTTGTAAGGCTTGTACAACCGACATGAGTTCCATCGAATTAGGCTTGTTAGTTGACAATTTAAAAGCCATGAAGATTTCATGTGTGGGTTTTGAACTTGTGGTCATAAAATTACCACCGTAATTTAGTGAGTGCTCAAAGGCCAAGGCGTCTTCCATTATAGCACCAAGGCGATCCCTCGGAACTAAGATGCAAACGAGATCAATGCCTTCACCCAATCGAGTCGAGTCTATCCATCTTGTGAGGGTGTTGAGAAGAAAGCCGTGACTGATGAGGAAGCGAACAACTACTCAAGACACTCAAGACGAGAGGCTGAGATAATAAAGTAGCTACAAAAGATGCCCCCTCAAATTTCATTGTTGGAACTCTTCAAGTCTATTGTGAAACATAGAAATGCTCTCCTTAAGATCCTGAATGAGGTTCATGTGCCTGAAACTATTGGAGAGGTGCAGTTGGAGGAGTTTGTAGGTGCCATACTCCTTAGAGATCAAATATCCTTCTTAAAGAAGGATTTTCCTCCTAGGGGCAATTGCACACTAAGGTGTTATACGTGTCTGCTCAACATTTCAATACTAGGATCTCAAGGGTATTGGTTGACAATGGCCCCACGCTGAATATATGCCTTTTATCCACCCTCCATCAATTGGGGATAAGCATGAATAATGTAACATCCTCAATTCCAAGCCATAAAAATAAGGTATAAGGGTTGATCATGGGAATCAATGACATAAACCTTGGATGGACCAAGACATGGCATGTTCAACCACAGACCTGGTCCACCCGACTGAGACCCGGTTTGGGAAAATAACCAAGACCAACCACGAGGTTTATTTTAAAGTTTATTTTAAGACATCCAATGGACCAATTCTAATTGAAAATGGTCATGGACAAGTTTAAGAAGACCACTAACTTAGTCACGCTCATTTGGTTAAAGTTTAGTAAATTTTGGCATGAACCTCGATTCTCATAGAACCATCGATCGTGTACAAATATGAATGACTTCCCTAATTAGGCGACACCCTATGTTAGTCTCATTATTGTCTTGGATGAGATTTTAACACAAATCAATTAATGCAGGGATAAATCATTGGACAAGTGTCAAGAGGTAATTGGGGGTTCTAGAATCTTCCATAACCTTTGACTTAGTCCATCCTTATCCATTTAAATGCCACATGTCCACTTCAAGAAGAATGAGAAAACTTGCATGCCAAGTAGTTGGGAAAAATATCTATGCCTCATTTTATGATTTTGGACTTTAGTTCATTAATGACCATAATGAATCATCAACCTAGGTGTCCTCTGGAATCTTAGGTAAATCTTAGGGTATGATGGCCCTAGATTATAGCCTTAGTGAACAAGTTAAGAGTTTTCTCAGCAACTTCCCCTATTTCTATGCCATTAGTTTGAGCAACTAGATTTCCTTCTACTGTACCATGATCCATTTCAATTTCCTTTGTTGTTGTTCTTCAACATCTTCTTGTTGATCCTTTCCTTCATGATCAACACCTGCAGCATCGTCGACGTTATTTCCTTCATCTCCTCCCCTATTGGATTCTTCCTAATCACCATCATCCTCATCTTCTTCTTTTTCTTCCTCCTCTCCATCTTTTTCACCTTCTTCTTCTTCATCACTCTTGCCTTCCTTGTCCTTCTCACTCCCTTATGCTTCCTCTTTAGTTTCTACTTCCACAACAATGCTTGCAACAATATTAGAGAGAGTCTCCTCTTCATCTACTTCCTTGTCCTCATCTTGTAACAGGAGGATAGGTATTTTTCTCTTGGGGATCCTAAAGACTACATTCTTGCCTTTCCTTTTTTATCTCAACTACAAACCCAATCTTAGTCGAACTAGCAAACCCTTTCTTTATGTTCTTCTAAACTTCACCAAACTCCTTTAACCTCATCTTAGAGATCATCTTAAAACCAATTTGCATGGGAAGTAGGGTTTTGGAGCAAAAGCTGGAAGGAAGTGGAATCTAGAAATGTTTGAAGAGTCTTTTTTCTTTCATCACCGTTCTATACATATGCAGCCAAATGGTGTATGGCAAAGAGAAAGCTACTCTGTTACAAATGGCCCACATCATTTTGGCCTCAAACTTAGAGGCATCAGCCTTTGAAGCAACCTTGGGTCTAATGTAGTTTATGATGATTTTGTGAAGTAAAATGTTGGAAGTAGACAATCAAGAGTAGGTTATGCCCCCTTGGAATCTTATCATTCACTAGAAACTTAAGCACTTCATCATTTGAGGCATTGATAAGCATAAAGTCACTTCTTTCAACTCCTAGAATGTCAACCAGCAAATTAACATCCACATTAAAGGCCTTTTCAGAGACAATGAATTGAATATGTGTGGGAGACAAAGTAGGCAAATTTAAATAGAAATAAGCAGTGACTTCTAGATAAGCATAGGACGTTTCTAAATAGAAGTTCTCCACTTGAAGTTTGGTGAACGATTCCCTCAATTTCACTTTGATTATGTCTAGAAAATCAAAATTCACAATGTGGGGATTAATCACACCCCTATTTAGCAATTGAGCATAAGCCTCTTTATACTCTTTAGACCAAAATAATTTCCCTTTAGAGTTTGTAACTCCAGCAACAACACCAAATTTTAGGCTGAAAATTTTTAAAAATCATTGTCATCTTCCTTCTTTCCTTCAGTTAAACTTTCAATTCCAAAATGAGGATCAATAGAAAATACTGTTAATTCCTCCTTTGCTATGCTAGATTTTACTAACCCTAGTTTTTTCATGGCTCTCAAGAACAATATTTCATTCCATACCCATTTTCTTTCAAGAAAGTAGTAATAAAATCCATAGGACTTCCTCCCTTCTTCAAAAACACATAATGCTTAAGAAGAACATCAAGCTTCCTTACCGAAAGAGGAGTTGCTTCCTAAGTGACTTCCTATTCCATGGAAGGTCGATTGGTGCTTCATAGAGATTCGTCTTATAGTAAGATCGAAGAGTGTTTGAATATCCTTCAGAGGCCAACCCCCTTGAGTGGCTATACAGGATGACTTTCACCGAGAAGAGACCAAGATTAATTTGGAAGATTTTGAAGGCATGATGTAGAAGTGATCAAGGGTAGGGTTTACGAAGGAGAAGTTAATCGCGAGAGAGGAATTAGGGTTTACAAAGAAGTGGGTTCATTAGTAGTGAAGAAAGAAGTTTTTAAAGGGAATGACCAAGGCAAACGAAGAGTCATAAAGATTGGAAAATAAATTTAGGAAAATTTGGTTTCCAGTAAATCAAGAAAAGTATATGAAAAGAGCAATTTCCAAAAACTATAATAGGCAAATAAAAATTCTAATAAAGTATTCGTACCTATTGAAAAAGAAAGAAACTTATGCCTTAAAATTTGAAAAAAAAATAACTTCTTGGGTCTAAATGAGATTTCAGAAAAATGTTGCTTCTAGAAAATTGTGGGTCTTGCATAGACTTTAACCAAACGAGTAAGAGATATGCAATTTATCCTGAATAAATTTGAACAAACCTTTCTTTAGAGGCTTGGTAAAGATATCTGCTAATTGATTCTTCGAACAACAAACTGAATCTTAATTTCAGCACTTTGCACATGATCTCTTATGAAATGGTGTCGGATTTCAATGTGCTTCACTCTTGAATGAAGAATGGGATTTTTGGTGAGATTTATCACACTTGTGTTGTCGCATCTGATTTCAGTACAGGATTCTTCTTCTCCAAAGTCTCTCGATTATTGTCTAATCCATAAAATTTGAGAGCTACAACTACCAAGAGTTACATATTCTGCTTCTGCAGTTTAGAGGGCCACGATGTTCTGCTTTTTTTAGAACCAAGATGCCAACAATTGTCCTAGAAGTTGCCATGTCCCCAAACGTATTTTTTCAGTCGACTCTACAACTAGCTAGGTTAGCATTGGAGTATTTAAGTAGAGCAAAATCTCCTCTTTTTGGATACCACAAACTTAACTTTGGATTAGTTGCAATATATTTGATAATACGTTTAATAGCATTGAGATGTGATTCTCTAGAATCGACTTGGAACCTAGCACACATGCACACACTAAAAAAAATATCAGGCCGTGAAATAGTAGGCTAGAGAAGAAAATCAATCATGTTTCTATAAGTATTTTGGTCCACTTTCTTGCCATCTTTATCCTTATCAAATTTGAAAGAATTTGACATTGGAGTTTCAGTCTCCTTACAATTTTCCATTCCAAATTTCTTGACAAAATCTTTGGCATATTTCTCTTGGTAAATCGAGGTTCCTTCTTGGAATTGTCTGACTTGTAAACCCAGAAAGAATGCTAATTCCTCCATCATGCTCATCTTGAATTCTTCCTACATAAACTTAGAAAATTTCTTGCACAAAAGTTTATTAGAAGAACCAAAAAATGATGTCGTCTACATATATTGAAAAAGTAAGAAGTCTTTACCTTCTTTTTTGAAAAATAAAGTGGTGTCAACCATACCTTTCTTGAAAGCATTACTCAGTCTCTTATACCATGCTAGAGGTGCCTACTTCAGACCGTATAATGCTTTCTTCAATCTATAGACAAAGTTTGGTTTTCTAGGATCTTCAAATCTTGATAGTTTTTCTACATAAACTTCTTCTTGAATGAAAGCATTTAGGAATGCACTTTTAACATCCATATAGAATAATTTAAAGTTATAAAAACATGCATATGCAAGCAATAACCTTATAGCTTCCAACCTAGCTATTGATATATATGTCTCATCATAGTCTATTCCTTCTTCTTGCGTATATCATTTTGCCACAAGTCTTGACTTGTTTATGGTCACTTTACCCTTTTCATCTCTCTTGTTTCTAAACACCCACTCTGTTCAAATCACAAACTTTCCTTTTGATTAGGAACCAACTTCTAAATATTACTGACCTTGAATTGCCTAAACACTTCTTGCTTTTTTTCTATCCAACTTTCATTGGTCAAGGCTTCTTCTACTCTCTTTGGTTCCACTTCAGAAATAAGAGCTAGAGCAATTGAGTCTCTTTTATCCTTAGATCTCATACGGATTCCTTCTTCTATGTTGCTAGTGATGAGATCTTTAGGATGACTAAATTTATGCTTCAAATTCTTGTTGAATTTGTCCTTATCTTCTAGAATATGCTAGTCTATTGATTCTTCTATATTTTCTTCAACTTGATCTTGTTCAACGGAAGGCTAGGTTTGATTAGGAGACTCAGACTTTGTTAAGTCTGAAACTGACTCAAATTCTTTAAGTTGAGTATGCTCTTATAGGTTTTGGTCGACTTCTTGAAACTTGACATTCATTTATTCTTCAACAGTTTGTGTTTGATTCTCCAACACTCTATGTATTCTTGTTGAAGACTCTATATTCTTTGCTTGTCGTCGAATATCCAAGGAATATCCCTTCGTCTAACTTTTCTTTGAACTTGCCCGGACAATCATTTGCATTTTTCAATATAAAACACTTGCAACCAAAAGGATGAAAGTAAGAAATATTCAACTTTCTACCTTTGTAAACTCCATAGGGGTTTTCTCTATGATGGGCCTTAGAAAAATTCTGTTAATTATGTAACAAGTAGTAGAGACTGCTTATTTCTAGAGCCGAGAAGAAATTCTACTTTCAATTAACAGAGTTATGGCCATTTCCTATAAAGACCAATTTTTCCTCTCTACAACTTCATTCTATTCCGAGTGTAGGGAGAAGAGAGAACATATTGAAAGCCATTTTCATCACAAAAACTTGTAAAATCTTGATTTTAATTTCTCCCCCATAATTGGTTTTGATACTGGAAATAGCATAACCTTTCTCATTTTGAACTTTTTTAGCAAATTTTGAAAAATAAGACAAGACTTCTACATTATTTGCCAAGAAGAACACCCATGTAAATCTTGAGTAGTCATCTACAACTACCAAACGGTATTTCTTACCTCTGATACTTTGGGTTCTAATAGATCTGAAAAGATCCATGTGAAGAAGCTACAAGACACGATTAGTGGAAACAAGATCAAGTTGTTAATCATCACTAGTCCATATCTAATAACTTTTCTCTTGCTATTTCCACCAAAAGAAACATTTCCTCCTTTTTGTTTTTCTAATTTGATGAAACTACTAGAGTCTCCTATCATATGTCTTGAACAACCATTGTCAAAATACCATTTGCTTTTCCTTTAAATAGTAACGTACAACTAAAAAGAAATCTCAAACTTTCTTTGGTACCCAGATTTTCTTGGTTCCTAAAGAGTTAGTTGTAAAGACTATTTTTTTCCAATCTTTCTTAACAGGTCTCCATACTTTAGGACATTCATTTTCGAAATGTTATGAGTTTCCTCCACACTTAGAACATTTAAGAACACTCCGACCAATAGGTTTTGTAAAAACTTTTTGAAAATGATTTTTGTGAGCAAGTATAAGAAATCTCTATCTAAATCTCTCTTTGACCTTTGGAAAATCAATCAGAAGATCACTTTCTCTATTAATACCCAAACTAGAAATGTTATAATAGGGAATTTGAGCAAAAATAATTTATTCTAAAGTTTTCGAGCCTTTTGAAAATTTTGTAGAAATATCTAAATTTCCTTTCTCAAAATCTCATTTTCATTTCTTTTAAATCATCAAAATTATTTTCCAAATTTTTAAACTTTTCTTTCCAAGAAATATCGTGTCGTTTGAATTTAGAATTCTGGCTCTTTAATTTGAAGATCCTTTTAAGAGGGGATTTACGATTTAAACAGAGCTCATTTATGTATTTGGACACTTTAATAGGAATCTCAAAATGGTTTACCTCAATTTCCTTGTCAAACTCAAAGTCTATATGTTTGAATCAGATTTTGTTTCTAAGTCTAAATCTGAATGAGCCATGAGACAGATATTTGCAAATTCTTCATCACTTTCTTCACATTCAGTGTCACTCCAGGTTTTTGCTTTTTGAGCATTCTTATACTTCTCATACTTTCCTTTCTTCTTTTTCAGCAAAGGATAGTTTGGCTTGATATGTCCATTTTTCTTATACTCAAAACATATCACATCCTTACCTAGTTCATCTTCTTCCATTGCTCTTTTTTGGAAACTTTACTTGTTTTGCCTTTTCTAGTTGAATCTTCTTCCCTTCCTATTCAGTTTACTGAATTTCCTGATTAAGAGAGCGAGTTCCTTATCATCCATGTCATCATTTGAGTCTGTATCATTAGAATCAGCATTAGACTTAAGTGAAATTGACCTCTCACTTTTTGGATCATCTTCGTCATTGATTTGCTCCACTTCATAGGATTGAAGAGTGCCAATGAGTTCATCAACAAATAATGGCATAATTCACCATGTCTCTTGGATTGATGGCTTTACATGATTCCAATCTTTTCAGAGTCCTCATAGAAGTTTGTTGACCTTCATTTGGACATAAATTGGCTAACCTTGATATGCCAGACTATTCACAATTTCTATAAATTGACTAAATATATCTCTAATAGATTCTCCAAGCGTCATCTTGAAGGATTCATATCGGCCAAGGAAAAAGTTCACCTTCATCTCTTTTACACGATTTGTACCTTCATAAGTAACATGAAGTATATCTCAAACTTCTTTTGTTGTGTCACAAGAAGAAATTATATTATATTCAGTATGAGACAAAAGACAATATAAGGAATAGATGGCTTTCACATTAAGAGCCTGTCTCTTGGTGATTTCTACTTGATCAATTTCTTCAGCATCCTTGTCTAAGACTTCTTTCCCCTTGTCAAAAGTAGACCAACCTTTGGATTGATTCCTTTTTTTGACAACATTCTACTCTAGAGGATCTTTGGATCTTAGAAATGCCTTCATTTTATTTTTTCACACATTGTATTCTTTTCCATCAAAATAAGGTGGCATGATGTTGCTATACCCTTCCACAAGTTTTAGTGCCAAGATACTAACCATAGAAGATCTTTAGCTAAAAAGTAAAAATACTTCAAAAAGACAAGCACAGAGCTCTGATACCAATTGAAGATGCTAGTAAACACCTAGAGAGAGGTGAATAGGTATTTGAAAAAAAATGTTAACAAATAAGCACAAAATAAAACAAGTTCCTTCTAAAGTTTGGATGAGGATCAAAATTATTTTCGCGAAACACCAGACTTCTACAATGACTTGTAATTGTACAATAGACTTAAATAGAGGGTTAAGAAATGAGAAGATTACATACAAATTTTATAATAGTTCGGCTTAAATTAGACTTACGTCCACTCTCCCACGCTGACAACCTACTAATTGCATTTCACTATAATATCAATAAAGGATTACAACTTATGAGTGCAAGCACTCAGCGATAGAACTCTCTAACTCACTAAGTCACTATTTTGTGTTTTTCTCTCTTAAACATAATTTGTGAGGCACACTGATAAAGACAAGTAGATGAGAGAAGTTTCAAATTTTGGAATTCTAATTTCACGTCCCACACTTCAACTTCGCCGAATGACCTCCTTTAAATACTCCTCCAAACCACATTAACCACTAACATTCTCCAGGTGAATTTCTTCTAATCAATCCGTTGGACAAAATCTATTAAAGAAATCTTATAGTTTCTTGAAGATAAAGATGAAAATTCCATTAAATCTGCTCACCCATACAATCAAAATTTAGGTTTCCATAAGTAGAACTTCTTCATAACAAACTTATCTGTGAAATTGATCTTGTCAATTTTGTGATTGACTTAATCAGACTTAATCAGTGTGTGTGCGCGCGCGCTTGCGTGCGTGTGTGTGTGAAAGAATTTATTGATTCCAAATAAAGTTCATTTGTGTTGCACATCACTGAGTTTGGTTCTGGATTCTTTCTCGTTCTACACACAATCTCAGTCTGAACTTCATCATAGTGAAAAATGCTTCTAGGATTATACAAGAGTCTTTGATAAAACCTTGATAAGTCATCAGAAACAACCCACAAGCAATATGTACTTAAAATAAGCATTTAAAGAAAAAAATTTGTCAACTTCAAAATCTTGGTAGGAGTTTTCTCCACGCCATGGACTTGGATGTCCCTGATGGTGCCATCACTGATCCAAAGACTCTCTTGGACCAAGACCCATGTGTCGAGCTAAAGCCATGGTACCTTGAGCCAATTGGATACTAAACGTGTAGGTGATATAGCACTTTTTAAGTTTGCTCTCATAGTATAGAGGTGCTAGGCCAACCCAACCCTCTTTTGAAAAGTTGAAAGGAATCCATGCCGTGAATATGTAAAAATGAACTTCTAACGCTTAAGTCATGGTGTAATGTGTATATATAAGATGAAAGTGTGTTTGATGTGCGTTCTATGTTAATCATTTTATTATGAATAATTGGGTGGTGTTAGTTATGCTTCCACTTGCGTATAATTGAAAGAAAAAATGAATGGGTCGGTCATGTCTCAATTAAATGACCAAAGAGAAAGGAGGAATGCATGCGTTTGAGAGTCGGGATGTCACAGGCTGCCACTTGCCGATGGCAAGAGGGAGGAGGAGGACAAGGAGAGAGAGAGAGGTGGTCATGCCCTCTGAAATTCAGCACCAACAGTGTCCAATTATCACATACCACAAACGCTTGCAATCGAGGATCGTATCTACTACTCAAACAAACAAACTAAAATTTCTTGGCTAATATACTGGCCAAGCGCTGTTATTCCTAAAATTCCATAATTATCTAAAATCTAACTGATGACCACCAACACCATCTAATTCACAACTATTTAGGCGGACAAAAATCGGGTCATCACAAAGCAAATGTAATGCAGAAGATGGTATTTGGAAGACGGGAGAAACCAACCAAATTAAGATGAGTGAAGATTCTGCAATCAGTAGAAACTCAATGCCAGCGAATTTGACATTTATGAGAATAGATTTAGAATCCGCAAGTAGAGTCTTCTCAGGATCTGTATCTGTCTTTTACAGGAAGTGCATGAACATGCACAAAGATCATTGAGAGTCATTGACCAGAATTTTCATTCTTAAGGAGTTAAGGAAGCTCAGTATTCCAAAGGAAAGGAGAACCCCCATATAAAATTAAGAGAATAATGTGCACTTATGTTACCGACCAAAAACAAAAAAATTGTACACAACGTCAATCTGGACAACCGAATTTACAAAAGTGCATGAAGGAAAAAAGGTGTTTGCTCCCCCTAACGCCGGGCAAGACTGGCTCTTGACGACTTTTACGCTACTGTAGAATCGCTTGAGATCTTTCATTGCCTTCTCTTCGATTTGGATCATGAGAATAGACGAGTGTGCATCGACCTCTGGTTTGAACCAGCGGTGCATTCCAGCAGAATCTGAAGGCGAGCCCTGCCGGGATGTGACTGCAAATCCAGTCGTTCATGTCTTTGGAGCGTGGGAGAGACTCTGGCGCTGTTTACCCTGGGTTAAATAAGAAGCAAAAGATGAACATCCCAAACATCATAAAGGCATTAACAGGGCTAAAATATATCGTACTCCAAACTTATAATACTAAAAATCGTATGAAGCATGTCCATTGGAATTACCAATTGAACATAAATAAGCATGCTGTGTCCATGTGACCACCCAAGAGTGTACTGGGGTTGTGCCGATAGATTTGGTGGGTCTAGGTGTGCATGTGTGCACGTGGGCAGGTGAAGTGCCCCTCCTCCCGAGAGGAGGCGCATCAGTGTGTGCATGGGTGCTTGCACTGGTGTGTGTGCACGTTTGTGAATCGAGAGAGAGAGAGAACAGACCTGCTGCATCTGTATATCCCTTAATGAAGGCCGAGACATAAGAGGTGGAGTGCCAGAAGAAGCCCAGAGAGGGGAGAGAACAGACATGCTGCATTTGTATATCCCTTAATGAAGACCGAGACAATAAGAGGTGGAGCCCCAGAAGAAGCCCAGGGAGGGGTGCCCTTTTCGGCATCAGAAGCTTGCGATGAAAAAGCTCGGCCCACAAGTATGGGACCGGAAGGCAAACTGATTCTTCCATCAGTCTTGACATCAGCTGTCTCCTAATTTGGCTCTACTAGTTATTAAAATCTCCTTGTTTTTCTGTTCGTCCAGAATCTGACGAAGTGAGGTGAACCCTTTTGAAAACTAGGCCTCACCCCATGCCGGCCCTTCAATTTTGGGCAACGAGGGAGGCGGCAGTGCGGTATTTCTTGGGGTGTCATCAAAAGCACCACTCAAAAACATGGAGAGCCCCCACTTCTTATTTTCTTTTTTCACCGTAGAGCCCTTTCTCTTTTGAACTTCTCCAACTTCACTCTTCCCAATAGTTGAGGATTCTTTCATAGCCTCGACCACCTTATCTTGACCTGGGGACATTCCTCCTATCATGTAGCAATTAAATCAACATGAGACCATTGAAAAAATCACTTGTTACAAACTCGTCTGTCTAACTACAGAACAGAAGCTTCCACAAACTTGCGGCCCGAAGACCAATCCTATTAGCAAAAAGCATATCTATTTGCCATAAAAAAAATAAAAATAAAATAAAATAAAATAAAAGGACCGTTAAGCAGACAATGGGATTCCTGAGACCACATAAATTAAACGGACTGGTGAACATTAGTTTTAATTTTGGTCCTTTTGCAGGCTACATACACAAAAAATTCAGTAGATAATATCAAATTCCAGGTACGATAACTAGATGATCATTTCCATGTACAAAATGTATCTAAGAAATTTCACCTTATCCTCGGAGACTGGCGAGAGCCCAGGATCCTTAGAGCTCTCTAAAAAACTCACTTCACCATCCCCATGAAAAAAGCCAGACGCGTTCTCTACCTGACATGCCTGCTTTTTGTTCTTTTGCCTTTTATATAATCCAGCATTTTTCACCTTCCCGTCTAATGGGATCCAAAAACGAGGGTTTTGCACTCGGTATGTCCACTGGGACACCCAACTGAACGAGTGAGCTCTCAAGAGAAGACCTGATCCTGAGCTCCGCCATCTGTTGGCAGTCGAGTGAATGCCCTTTGGACTGCTTTTCATCAAGCGTCTCTATCTGTTGCAACTTTTTGCGCAGAGTGTGAATTTGTTTGCTGGCGTGTTCACTAAGATCGTCTTTCCATTGCAGGAATGAATCAGCATCTTGGCGGCTTTGTTTCTCAAGGATAACATGTCCATAGATGTACAACGCATTCTTACCCACTCACTCTCTCCATCCTCTTCTTCACTGTCAATAATTGCAGGAAAGACAGCACAGGCATAGGAAGACGACAACTTCATGGCTCAGATGACCTTGAGTCCAATAACTTCTCCAGTCTGACTAAAATATCTAAAGCAGTTGCCACATTGTGTGATGAGACGGAGAGGACATAGTCCAGTTTCCTAATGACAATATCCTATGGGCACAAGAACAACAAATCCAGTGAGCTATGGACGACGTCAAAAATCTGCTAGAAAAATCAATCACGCAAAAGATTATGGGCTACATAGGAAATCATAATAGGATGCAACTGCAAATTGTCAATGACCTTAAGACACTTGAAACCTCACTTTCACACATGGAGTCCCGTCCTTTTCTTACGAAACCCCAATAAACCACCCCACCGTATAGCCTATACCTCGAAGACAACAATTAGTCTCTTATCGTTTTACTACAAACAGTTTCAGATATACAAATGCAAAATTCTCACTACCAATGATTTTACTGCAGTGACAACTTAAAAGGTGAAAGGAGAAGAACCGATGGGTGGAAACTTTGCAAGGCACTGGCATGAAAGATGAAACATTACACAAACTAGCATGAAAGATCACGGTATCGGAGGAAAGAGTAGAGAAATCTTGCGTACTTATATGTCCTTCCGTCAGCATCAGGTGAATCTATAATTTCAAGCAACCGGATGGCATTCCTAGGTTCCACTGGACACTCTGATGCAGCCTTCTCACAAAGGCTTTTCAAGCTACTTATTGGACAATGCACAGCATCACTATCCTCTAACGTCAGTAATGCATTATTAGA
The DNA here is from genome assembly GCA_019915185.1 of Eucalyptus camaldulensis. Lineage (NCBI taxonomy): Eukaryota > Viridiplantae > Streptophyta > Magnoliopsida > Myrtales > Myrtaceae > Eucalyptus > Eucalyptus camaldulensis. The sequence continues at coordinate 23,526,063 of JAHSVA010000005.1, forward strand.
CTTCACATCATCAAAAAAAAATTGTCTTCATCAAGCCCTTCCAACTGATTCCCACCATTCAACATCACCTCCTGAGAATTCTTGGGAGCCAAAGACACATAAGCAGGATGAAAGAGAGAGAGGCGACTATCAAGAGATGGGTTTCTCCAACTGACACAGAAGTCATCTTCTTCAGGCCATGTAATCGTGTGGGCACCGGTGGCTTATCCTTCTCTTCCCATCCCACATGTAAACATCACCTGTGGTAGTAACTGCAGCAGACCCGTACTTTCCAGCAGAAAAGCTCATAATGTTCCTTTGACATGGTGAATATAGCCATACCATGAAAAAACGCAAGCAATCAGAAAATAGCTGAAACACCCAAATATAAGTATACAGAGATACCAGGAACATATTAAAACCTGTCGGCATCTAAGGTTGGGATCAGAGGACACCCAACAAAATCAGGCTCCATCATCTGCAAGAGCCTTGCTGTGTACAATCCCTGCTGCTATAGCTACAACGTGCAGTTGTTCCTTGCAATGAAACTTCAAAGGCATGCTCCCACTTTTCTTAAGATTCCTAGCAACAACCACTCACCTTGGAGTAACAAGCCTATGACCCCACGTATAAACCTGCAAGACATACTAGATATTTAGTTTATGTAAAACATGTATGGTAGATCATATCCAAAACAAAAAGAAGGATGTCATTATCAAGCCAGACAATTTCCTAATGCATGGTTCGAATACAACTACACAGAACGACTCAAAGTCTGTAGCAAATGTGAAACCGAGACTTTGAACAAAGCCAATATAAAGAATGAGAATAAGTTAAGCAACATGATCATAATGAGTTACATTAAAAGACAATGACCTCCCCATCTAATCCCAGAACAATTGTGTGATACTTTGCAGCTGCGACTCCAATAAAACCTTTGATCCAAAATTGGAAGTTCCATAACTGAGCTGACCTTCCCTGTTGCACCCCCATGTGAATACTTCACCACATTCGGAAACCACAGAAGTGTGCTTATTTGCTGCAGCAACAGCAACAACTTTTGACTTAAGGGTGCTTACTATTCGAGGAGTGGGCCAAGTATCAACAGAAGTGTATCCAAGTTGATCCTCTGCAAAAAATCATAAAAAGGATTCTCATACTTCAAAAATATCACTTCACTTCAGTCAACGAAGCAATGGGCATAAGAAGCGAGAATGTCACCCTCTCAGTTCTCCATTTCCCACTTGAAACACTAATGCATAATTGAGGTTAGACTACATAAAATTCCATATACAATGCAAAATGTAGTGGTGAGCAGTTCCAAGTTTCTTGGAGGTTTTGCTTGGAATCTGTAATCTACTCTCAGTACAGTTTTTCATTTTTTGGAACGTGGAATCTACCCATCGAAATCAAGAATCTGGAACCTACCTTTTCACAAGTTACAAGGTGGTTTCAGGTTTCAACGGGTTCTTTTTTTTTTCTTTCTTTTTTGGTTTCATTCTTAGTTAAAAGGTCATAAATGAATGCAACAATAATAAAAAGCTTGTCATTCATCAAAAAGAATACAAAATGAACAAAAATACCAATAGAGGAAAAGGAATTTTTGGAAATGAATTCAACTAGATAAAAGGGAGGAAATGGAACAAAAGTTTGCATTGAAATGGAACAAAATTCACTAGACCATAAATTTTGTTTTGGAACCTTGTATTAGGGAATTTATAACACCATAGAACAAACTAGACCATAAAAACAGGAGTATAAAAATTGCATATATGAGCATTAAAAGAAAGAGAAGTTGTTGGTCCTCAAACATCCATGAAAAATTGTTCCAAAGTTTGATCACATGAAATTAAAAGAAACTACGATCATAGTTGATAACCTAGTAATAGCTTTAAATTTAAAATTGAAGTGTCATGCATCGGTTATTTGCAATTGCAACTACTACATTTTCTTTGCAACTGAAAGTTCACCATATGCAGGGTAGCCTAGTATTGCAATCCGAGTAAGTGCTCCTTGAACATGATAAGAACTAACATCTTTTGGAGCATACAGAAAAGAGCATACCACGATACTCAACCTAACTATATAATCAACCCATATATGAGAACTAAAGCCATCGGATGGAAGCGTAATTGGAGATGCTAGTAAACTAAAATAAGTATTAGATGCCTTACCACATATACTCATTCAGCTTTAACAAGTAAACTCTATTTACCGATGATAATCTCCCCATTAAGACAATCCATATCTTTAGAGAGAGAGAGAGAGAGAGAGAGAGAGAGAGAGAGAGAGAGAGAGAGAGAGAGAGAGAGAGAGATTAAAGAAAATATTCACTTATTAAATATGTAAAAGGAATTATAATATATAAAAATATAAACATCACTTACCCAACTCAAATTTTTCTACATTCTTGACACATTCTTCAATATTAATCAGCACACAAACGACTCTCAACCAATCTTGAGTCAAATCAAAGCTTCTACTACTTTTAGAGTTAAAGAACTTTGAAATCTATCAAGCACACAACCCAATGTACTAAAAGTTGACTCTAAAGCAACAGTAGTTACAAAAATAAACAAAAAATCCTGAGCTATCAAAGAGAGGATCTTATATTTTAAGCTAGTAATCGTCCACCACATCAAAAAGTCAAAATCAATGACTTTTTTTATTTTTTTCTTGAAGAGACTCATCAAGTTTGGATTTGATGTCATCGCAGCCTTGTTCATTCGAGTGTAAAAATATTTTCTTCCAAGCTTGGGCGTTATGCTTCTTTATACCTTCATTAGCACCCACATCGGTATTGGAACCACTACTACTTGCACTCAAACTGTGTTTACCAAAATTTCGATCACTTGAAATAAGAGGAGATTACTCATAATATTCATACAAATGCTCAAATGCGTCCTTCACCTTGTAATGCATTTCTTTAACTTTCAATTTATTATCATAAATTTGTGCATACAAGAAACTCACATAATTCAACTTGGTTCTAAGATCTAACACGATCGCAATCAATACCATCATATTCACTTTATCCAAGCTTTCATAATATTTGTTAAATTTTTCTTTTATTTTCACACCTATAGCTTGAAGCTTAAAATTCAAAGCATCCGCCACATCTTTCAAATATCTATATAAAAGAGCTACTCCTTCAAAATAATTATTTAAAATAACATATGAACTCCCTAACATCCGATTGGTAGAATCATAGAATACTTTTAAAAATTCTGAAAGAATAATAGCATTTCCACAATCATCATCTTCAGGAATTTCATGGTTAAGCTCACTTACAAAAGATGGATCGCTTCTCCCATCATTTCAAAAGCTTTTCTGAATTTTATGGCGGTGTCTAATAATCGAACCCTTGTAAGTGATCCATCCACTCTCAATGCAAAATTGAAATGTTTTGAATCTCATGGAAGAACTCCTCACATACCTAACAACATTTCAAATACGCGCAATAGAGTCACGTACCGTAATCAAACCATCTCTTATAATCAAATTTAATATTTGAGCTATATACCTCATATGCCAGACACTACTATCTAATATCAACAACCTTTCTCTAGAAAATTTTCCCTCAAATAATCAATTGCAACATCGTTTGAACTATCATTATCCACAGTGATTGTAGACACCTTTTTTTTTTCTATTCTCCACTTTTGGATGCATTTCTCCACTATTTTCTCAATCTCCCTACCCCCGTGATTATGCATCACCACAAAATTGATAATTCTTCGCAAAATTGATAATTCTTTTATATAACTTCCAATTTTCATCAATAAAATGTGTAGTGAAACACAAATAATTCAAGTTTTGAATGGAATTCCATGTATCAATCGTGAGTACAATCCTAGAATTAATCTTTCCAAAATAAATCTTCAAACAAGTTTTTTCATAGAAATACAGCTTCATGCAATCTTTTGTCACCATAACATGTAATAAATGTTTGAAGAGATGTTGCAACTCTCTGACAAATTCCCGAAATCCAACACTCTCAACCAAGGAAAAATGTTGCTCATCAAGTATGATGAACCAGTTAAGCATTTGCCTACATTGCGAGGAAACTTCTTGCATGTGGTTAAGTGCTTCCTCATTGTAGAAGTACCATTGGCAACACTATACTTTAACACAAACCCATAATGAATGCACTTTACTTGATATGTTCTCCATCCTTATCGTTAATTCTTGCATAATGATTCCAACATTTGAATGTATATTTCTTATCAAGAGGAAGAAGACAAGAACCAAGTACCTTGTTTGTGGCACTCATGGTAGGAGATGGTTCTTCTTCATTTTCATTGCCAGACAATTCCAATTCTGTGATCGGAGTCATCTCCTCACATCTTTCCACCTACATTGATGTGTTACCTTGATACGTTAACTTCACACTATACAACAATAATAAAATATAGTTAGAAATTTCAAAATAAAGATCAAACATTTATAAAATAATAATATAAACTACTACTCGTGTATTTCGAGTATTTATGTCAAATTCTAATTTGGAATGATATGTTCTTGTATTTATTCATCATATATCTAGTCATCGTTCAGCCCTAGTGTAGACCAATATTAGCTACATGATTAATATACATTCGGTTCCATATTGCGGGATATCAGCAGTGCCTAAATAATATGCAAATCATGTTTATGTCTTAAGTCTAGCCATATGAGATGGCCTAAAAATCTAACTCTACTAAGCATAGATCTGACATTGTAGAGTCATGTACCTATTATTTAGTATAATTAGGATGAAACTTCTTTGAAACATAGTATAGATAGCTTTACATCTCTTTTAAATGGATGCTTCTTCCCCATTTTTTTTAACGCAAGCTCAATTCTTAGTGTCTGCAACAGGCACTTTCAACTTCTTTAGCCCAAAAAGCATGCACGATTGCTTTGGCCATCACCATGAATTGAACACATTAGTCTAAGAAAGGACAATCAAGCTCAAATCAAATGTGAACTTTTTGTACATTTTCCCCTAAATGAGCAAGTAAACGATTTCATTGCTAATCCTATCAACATAAGCTCTAGATCCACAACATGAAAATATGGAAAATCAAGCCCAACAATGAATCGTCACTAATGACACTCCCACATCTTAGAAACTGCCCAAGTAAAGCAACTAAAAGGTAAAAACAAAGCAAAACCAAAGGAAAGCCAAAAGTCTCTACTTTAACCATCCTCTATTTCCAGTTTAGACGGCCGGCAACGCATTAAGATTCCCCAATTAGACTCTCTACGCTAACCTCAATGAGCTCGAAATCAAATAAGGACAAAATTCATGAACATATCATCGAACCGTGTCATTCTAAGACTAAAGAGCATAAATGTAATGACCCCAACTCCGTCTCTAGGGTCACGAGCGACGAGGGTTATTATCGCGACGTCCCAAATGCATCGTCGTCCCGTTCCTTTTATCTTTTCATTAAGCACATGCAGAAACATTACAAACAACACCCAGACAAGAATAAATAGCCAAGAAAACAACCACTTGCAAATACGCATTTACATCAGTCATGTTTACAGACCCTTTGTCATAGGCCATTATATTTACCACCACTACATTTTCAATGTCCAAAGGCTGGGTAAACCTTAGCTCCTCTAACAACTCTTGCATTAGTGTGAGTCCTCCATACTCACAATTCTAAAAAATAATGGGGTGATTCATGGACTTAGTTAGTAAAACTCACTAATTTCCAAGTAGGAGGATGCCTTGCATATCAACAAGCATAAAACTCATCCAAGACATTAGTCGATGGCAAATCAATAGCAAAACAAAAGATTTGTCTTGGATGAAACATGAGAAATCCTTCATCTACAATATGCAAGCATAAACCGAGATTCAACCACAACATGAGTAACTCACGCCTCACTCAACATTATGCAAGCATAGCCAAGATCCATTTCGTAATATGAGGAACTCATGCACCCAAGATTCATTTATTAACAGTCAAAATCCATCGACTTTTTTGGAATCCACCGGGCATCCGAACTTAAACAGGGAACGTCCCCTAATTGAAGGGTGACAGCTAGAATTATTACAACATCCTGTCCTTCTGACGAGGCATCCCGTTGGTGTGGGGCATCCCATTCTTATTAACGAGGCATCTCATTGGCGTAGGGGCATCCCGTTGGTGAGGGGGCATCGTTGCCAAATCAATCGGTCGACTGCATAAATTAGTCCATCGTGTGTCCATGCATCAAACATCACAATCCAATTCTTATCTTCACTTTTAGTTCAAGGGCCCGAAGGCATGCCATGCATAAGTGTGTGAAATGACTTACCAAAATCGAGAACATACCAGCATGAATTAAGGATCGCGTCTTAATCTGACACATTTGAGCACAGATCTAGTACCTAACTTGGCTTAGGAACAATATACCTCGATATTGCACCGAGACCATGAAATGACTAATCCAATGAGATCCCACATGCGTTCAAGGCCGATGAAACCCCTTTTTGGAGCTCAAGGTGTGAACTAGAACATGCTTTTGTGAAAACGGTTAGAAATAGTTTTGTAAGGAAATACCAAGCTTTCACAAAAATGCTTTTTAAGTAGGTTTGTCTCAAAGCAAAGCCAAAGCATATCTAAAAAACACATGAATTGGGCTTCTTCCAAAGCAACTCAAACCAAAGCACGAGCCAAAGCACATCAAACAAAAATCGAACTCAATCAAGGAACAAGGTCTAAACCGATCCAAGCAAACAGAACCAAACCTCAAGCAAGAACATAGTCATAACGTTTCAATCAAGGACTCGCTACACGCTTGGATTAGCATAACACAACACCCTAACTAGATATTAGTAAGTTCTACTTGTAACACTTCAAGGAACAACCTAGGTGACCGAGCAACATGCAGGCGAGCAAACGAGCAAGAGGGACACGACCACAAGAAGAGGGAGAGGGTAGCAATGAGGGTGAGGTCGAGATAATGAAGAAGGAAGAGGGGGTGGTGTAGAAATGAGGGGAGGGAATGCCTCTATTTATAAGCAAACCCCTCATGATAATCTTTCCAAGTGGACCAACCATCTTCATTTAGATGGACAACTTAAGGTAAGGAGGTGGCAAGCTAAAAAGATGGGTGGCAAGTCTAGTTCCTAGGGGAGAGACTTGCTCATCTTTCCATTGGTCCACCTAAGGGGTTGAGTCATCATGGAGTAACTACATGTAATTATTATGGGGACACCTAAGCCAATGACTAAGCCTCTCTCATTTAATGTTTAGATTCTGAGTAATAATTAAGTTAGATATGCTCATACTACAAACTTGTTCTCCAAGTTTTTTTTTTTTTTTTATGTTAGGAGGCATTATGGCCTATTCCTTTAAGGGACACCTCAACTTAGCATTGAAGAACTAGAGTCCAAAGTTTTTAATGCATCCTCATCCTAAATCAAGAAGACTCTAGATTAACTTTGCTCCTCAAGTTGAGTGTGCAGCCCTCTTGCCCTCCAAGCTGGCCATGCGAGACCCTCTTATGCTGGGGTGAAAAACAATTTCGAGTAATTTTCAAAATCAATGTCATTACCCTATCAAATGGAATCAAACAATTATGAAATTTTAATATGCTGTATAGAAGGCATTAAATAACATTTTTCATAAGGAATCCAAGTTGAATTCATGCTGTAGAAAGAGCATCAAATCACTAAACAAAACCTAACAATCTGCCCATCGAGCAGATCAAATGACCGCAAAGAATGACTAATTTTGAAATCCAAATCTTTACAAAAATCTTTGAAATTTTGTATGTTCTAGACATGGATGTCCTTTAAAAATTTTGTGTAGGAAGTGTGTCCAAATTCAAAAGAAAAAAGTTTATAAAAATTTGAGAAGGTAGTCTGGTCACTATTTTTACTACATTGAGCAGATTCTAGACAGTAAATGATTGGGCCTTCATCCCAACCATTTCACCTTAGAAAAATCTGAAAGTTAACTATGTTGTAGGTCAAGATGTTCTGAACAACTTTTAAGAAGAAAGTTCTTCCAAATTCGAATTATACAAAGCTCTATAAAATTGGAAAATAGTGAAGGTCTAGCAATTTCGAAAATCAAAGGTGGCATATCTAATTGGAGAGAGGTGGCGCCCTACTTAGTCAAGAAGCATTAATGTAAACTTATCTTGAGTTCAAAGTTTGGACTTGACTTGGCTTCTCTCCCTTTTCCTCTTGGGCATGTGGCCCTTTCCTTATGGGCTCCAAAATCCACATTTTACACTTAAGTATTTAGGGTATGATTAAGCCTAGGTTATAAGGACATTTTCCACACATTATTTAATGTGTTCACATTAGTTCACTTTTTTCTTCTAAGAAAATTTTGCTAGTCAAAATTTCATACTTCTCTTTCAAGGCTAAGGCCTAATGTGCCATGTGTCCATCTCAATCAAATCTCCTTAATTAACTACAAGATGAGGGCGTTAGATGCAACTTGGAATATCTCAATTTTGAAGGCCTTATCATCAGTTAGGGACTAATCAAGTTTGACCACAATCGACTATCTTATTTGGCCTAAGGTTCATGCCTAAGACACGATAAGAGGAAGTGGACACAATTGGTTTTAACCGGTGAAACCAAGTTTTGACTTCTCTTTTACCATAAAAAGACTCTCGGATGGTCCAAGGGCTAGTAAACAGATCCTAGGGCCAATTCTATGGCCAGTCCAAGGTCTCGTGCCACAATTCACGGCCCATAGCCGACCCTCAAGTCAATTCATGGCATATTCCCCCCCATCAATGTACCAATCCTTAGCCAACTAGCCGAGACTAAAATAAATGTCAAAATTAAGGATGTTACAAGAAACAACAAGACGGTGCAAAGATTATACCTGCGATCGAGTGAGGAGCGAGGTTCTTCAGTGTTGAGGGCAACAAGTGACGTCGAGGTTAGCGAGTGGCATCAAGGGCATCGAGGGGGGTGCGCGGCGTTGAGGGCATTAAGGAGCGTCAAGCGACGTCAAGGGCTGCAAGCAGCATCAAGCGACGTTGAGGGCAACGAGCAATGTCAAAGGGGGCAAGTGGTGTCAAGCTACGTCAAGGCATTGAGCAGTGTCAAGTGACATCAAATGGCGCCGAGGGCATTGCCAAGAGGAGAGAGTCGAGTCATCATTGGAGAGATTCAGAGTGATAGAAAGGAGTCAGGGACAAGTCGAAAGAGGAAACAGAAAGGGGAGTCGAGGACAAGAAGAAGGGAGAAACAAAAAAGAGAAGAAACAAATTGAAGTCTAATTAGGGTTTTTAGGATTAGGAACCCAGTTTCAGTTTCAATTTCAATTCTATAAGAACTAGGAATCGCCAATTCTTAAAAAAAAAAAAAAAAAAGGAATCAGAATCTAGAACCTCCTTCTATAGATCCAAGAACCGCACTCACCCCTATACTATACCATTTAGAAACCAAATGAATTTCAACTCTATTAGATCCCTAGGTGAACACTTCTCCACTCTCAGTAGTGATAAAAATGAGATGTTTAGCTGCTGCAATTGCATTCACACAACGAGATCCTTGTTAACACATGATTTTCAGTAGACAAGTCATTAAAAAGTAAAAAAATCGAGATTTGGATTTCTAATCGCGAATGAGCTCCATTTCTCGACCAAAATGTGTCATTTTTCATTTCTTTCTTTTGCATTGTCGTTTCAAGTAATTTCTAGTTCATTTTCAAGAAAAAATCGAAAGTAAAACGGTTGACTTTCGAGTTGACTTTTTGGTTAACTCTTTAACCAAAAGTCAACCCAGGTGAAAAATTAACTTTTTATCTAAAAAAATTTCATTTAAATATAATTTCACTTTTGTCGAATCAATTTCTCAAAAATTCAAATATTTGATTAAGAAATCAACATTTTAGGAAAAGTCAACTAAATAATTGACTCTTGGTCAAACCTTTAACTCCAAAAAAATTGAAAAAAAAAAGCACAAATACAAATCTTTTAATGACAATTTGACTTTTGTGTTGAAAATTTCACAAAATCCGATTAAGAACCTTGATTTTTGAATTTTTCAGTTTTAGGTTCCAAATTGACTAAAAAATTTTACTTTTATTTTAGCCATAATTAGGTATAGTTCATTTTTTTGACGTTTGGTTTAGGGACTATTTTAAATCCACCTGTGCATTAAATTTCACAATTTACCAATTCAAAATACAAAGTGTTGTTTTGAGCCCTAATTAGGGGACCAAATTTGATCCTTCATGACTTACGACGGCAGTCATTCTTCACTCATTTTCTTAAAATAAGTCCAAATCCAAAATTGATTTTAGAAAATTCATATCAAAGCTTATCAGTTTGAAGAATTTTATCCTCTCGAGCCTAAAAAAGTCAAGTAATTAAGCTTCAATTGTCAAAATTCAAATTGACTCATTCATGGTTATGATTTAATTTCATAAATCTATGTCCAATTTGGATATTAGGCCTAGATCCATTTTTGTCATAAGTTCGAGCACTTCAATTAAAGGTCAATTTGAATACGATAAGTAATCTTATTTACGGGTAGTTCATTAGATAGGGTAATTGTGACATCAATTGAATTTAATTTTAGTTAATTTGCATTTTGCCCATTGAATTGTAAATTTTACCATTTTGTCCCTTTAGGCCTAATTAAAAGCACCCATGATTTTGACTCATTGCTTTTCATGATAATCATTCAATTAGGTCAATAAAAGACCCCTTAGTCATGTTCATAAGTTTTTATTAGCTTAATTGTACCTTAATTGGCCAATTTCTTCTTAAATATGATAAAATTCCTTTTTAATTTGGTCCTTCATGGATCAAATTACATAATTTTTGGACCCATAGGGGTCCCAAATGGTCAAAATGGCCAAATTGGACCAAACCGGTCAAGAACCAGTCAAAAATCAGCCGAACCGAACCGAACCGATTTGATCGATATGACCGGCCACCGACGAGGATGGCCAGTTCAACCCTTTGCCAGCCAGTTCCTAACCTCCAACGGCCGATTCTAGAATCCTCACAATGCTAATTTAATTTATGCACCCTCAATTTTCTAAAATTTTGTATATTGATCTTCGAATTTCATAAAATTGCATTTTAATCCCTAATTGAGCATTTTAACACAATTCTCAATTTTGGCTTGGGTTTTCGCAAATCAAATCCATTAGATCAATTACCCGACACTTCCATATCATAATGGACCCTTCAAACTCAACTTTTGACTGATGGATCGAAATTTCAACCATCGAATTGAATCGACGAACAAAGGATGGTTTGAGAGTAATATATAAGCTCATTTTCCCTCCATTTTCAGGGGGCCTCATTCCGCACCAAAATTATCTCTCTCTACCAGTCTCTCTCTCTCATGTTTTCTCTCTTTTATCGCCTTTTCTAACTGCTTTCTTCTCCTTCTTGGTTGGGCAGGAATTCTCTCCGGCAAACCACTTGACTGACAGTTCTGGCCCTAGCCAATGGTCTTCATCCTTGCACCACCGTCTAGCCCCTTCGTCTTTCACTCCCAGCGGTGATCAAAGCAAGTTCCAACTCTAGCCACAACTAGATCCACCCACCCAAGCCTCCTCTTGTTTAGCGGTCAAACCATCTTGAATGGCAGTGATTTTTTCCGTTTGATCAAAGACTAGAGGCTATTTCCAACACCTTCAACCACTTCCAATCCTTCACCAAGCCTTTGTTCAATCATTAGGTGGCTGGAGTTTGGCTGATCACAAACTGAATTTCCTTTAATGTCCAAATCTCCACCGGTGCACCAAAACCAGTTCATTCCTGAATCGGTCTTACTCTGGATTTAAGCAACGACCACTAAAGGTCTTGCAAGGCACTGATCTTCTCTTCAGCTCGTCCGTGAGCCCTAAGTAACCAAAGCTCAACCATCCAGTAGCCGGAAAGACTCCGGTTAGCTATATCTTCAACGACACATGGAGGCCAGTCCGATTGGACCGGTTCTGGTTCAGCCCCAAATCGGTGTTTTTAGTTGCCTCTCAGAGATTTTCCTTGCTGTCTAGACCTAGTCCTTGGTGATTCATGGAGGTTTGAATGTGTTTCGGCAATTTGATTCAATCAAATGTGATCAAAATCAACAAAAATGCAACAAAAGTAACGATTTGGATCTTGAACCCCATGAAATGAGGTCGGACTAATCGGCCAGGGCTAGGGTTCCATTTTATGAAAATATGTGATGTTTGGATGCTAGATGATCGTTGAGATGTTGATTTGCTATGGATGAGTGTTCTTGAATAATGAACTTGAATGATTGTCTTGATTTGACATTAAACCTGCATTTTTGTATTCTTGAATTGACCTACTATTTTGGCCAAAATGAGGTCTGAACTGAATTAAACTTGAGTCCTCTTAAGCTTAGATAATACACATCATAAGCTTCGAATCGATAGGTTGCACACCCCAATCGAATGTCGTTTGACCCTTGAAAAACGCCTCAAAAAATGAGCGATTCTGCAGTAGTTTAGATTGATTTTCAGATTTGTATTTGTTTCGAAATGTGATGTTATTATTTTTATGTAGCCTCTTGTGATATTTCTGATAATGTTATCCTCATGATTTTCATTCCAAATTATCTTGTGCATGTCCTGTAAATTTTTCAGGATTTTTTAATGTGTTTAACTAGGTCAAATCCACTCAGATCTAAGCCTAAGTTAGTTTGTTCCGTGTTGATCTCTATTTTTGTCATTTTTATACTGATCACAATGTTGATTTCTAGAAGAACTTTCATTCATAAAAGTTGCTCATGACAATGTGGAGCATGTCTTGTACTTTTTTTGGGAATTTGTAGACATAATTAATTAGGTCAAATTCGCTTAGATATGAACATAGAACAGTTTGCCCTATATTGGTCCGAATTCTGTATTGGTAAAATTAAGTCTACAAATGAGCTTGTTTGGTCTCAAATCCTCATGAAAGTTGAAATACATGTTGTATATGTTCAATCGATACATGCTTTGCAAAGTCTTGACATTGGCAAGTGAGTCAATTGTATGAATTAAAGTGAAAATGTGCTGTAGCAATACATAGCTTAGATATGCATCTCTATTTTGCTATTTTTGCTATGATTCATGCGATCACATTTTGATTTTGAACTCTTACCGAGAAATGTTCATCATTGCATGCTCTGTATGTAGGATTTTTTGTAGGATTTTCTATGTCTTGAAATGACTAAAATCATGCCCAATCTATGGAGTTAATGCTGAAACAAAACCTTACCATATATGCACCTTACCATGTTTGTTTGAGTCACATAGAAACCAAATCTTGCCATTGTATCATATTTGACAATTGATCCGCATGTTACAAGGTTTGCATACATGTTTAGATCATATCATTTGAGTGTTATTTTGCTTGTTAAATTTATGCCACAAAAGTGCATGTTCATCTAGAAACTCTCAAGCATATCAGTAGGAATCTTGAATCATTTCGTAATGTCATTTATATTGTATGGCATTTTTTCATGCTAACTTAGGGTTAGATGATTATCCAAATTTTCTATCACATCTAATCCTAAGTCCCATGTGATTTATTCATGCCGTTTGTGCATTATTTGAATGATTTTGAGGTTTCTTAATGCATGCTTGTGTTCTGTTTTTTTACTTACTGACACACGCATTCTTAGAAATCTCAATCTTAGAGCACCTAATTGACCTAGTTTGGACACGAGCACTTCTAGAAAGTTGTAAAGCACATTTAGAGGTTTCCAATGTCGCTGATTTCATGTAGATCGCTCATAGTTTGGACCTTCGTTGACATAAAGGATATTGTCCTGAGCAGATGGGATGACGAAGAAGACCTTACTCTAACTTTGATGAAAGATAAAGAGGTCCACTCCAATGATGAGGATGGGGATGAATACAAAACTTCTCATTGGGATCGTGAGTTCGTAAGGAGGACCCATGAGAGAGGTGAAGTGGTGGGTACCTTGGGACAACCAGGTGGGAAATATGACTTTATAATCAAGTATACTCCTCCTCCAAGTTATTTCCAAAACCCCAAAGACATCGTCCCTAATGTATGGGGAGATGAATTTGAAGATGACTTCGTGGCTATGATTGGGCTTGTAGATCCCATTGTGTAAGGGATGTTTCTAGTTCCTACATTTCATTTTAGTTGTATTCCATTCATTTCTCCCCTACAAGGGAATTCCATCCATTTCATCAATTTACACTTGTAATTATCTAGATCGCAAACTCTATGGATCCTAGATAATATACATTGTAATGCAATTTTTGCTATCAATAAAATTCTTATTTTGTTAATAGACGTGTGTAGTATTCTAAATCAGACCTATGATGATGCTTTGAGATTTGGGCCTCCGCACGATCTATAGTTTCAAAACGATTAAGTGGAACAAGGACGTTTGATGACATAAGGGCTAGTTCCCAATAATTTTTTTGAGAACTCAAATTCAAAAATAAGTTTTTCATGACATTTGCATGTATTGTATTCATTTATATATTTATATACTAACCATTTTTTTATTGCATCTCAAGCATTACATTTCACATCATAATAGTCACTTGCATGACTCGAATTCGCATCCAAGAGACTTTGGCAAATCCAATTACTCCAACTCAAAGAATGAGGATGATCCTTGAGCTGAAGGGGAATGGCTCAAACATGAAGAGTCCACACCTCCAACCACCAAGCAACCAATCACCACAAACTTAGAAGATTATAAAAACTCCAAAGTGTTGGAGAAAAATTTCTTTATTGTTTTGAAGTTGGCAAAAACCTTTCCAAAGTCTAGTCTAAAGACTTCTAGACTTTAGTATCAAAGTCTGAAGATCGCCAGACTTTAGGTTCAAAGTCTGCCCACACTGACGGTTTCCAGACTGAAGAATAAAGACTTATCCAAATGTGAGATTATCTTTATTTCTTCAATGATTCAATTCAAATGGTTTATGGATGACTTTATGACTGGATTTAGCACCTACATGATTGATTATCCTTATTGGAATCAATTCCAATATTCAAATCTTTTGGAATGCAAGTAAACTTGGAATATCTACCTATGGAAACTAAGATCTTGATTGTATGGGCAAATAGGATTGACAGGCTTTCATCACAAATCATCAAACGACTCGAGATCTTCTTGATTGATTCTGTCCAACGAGTAGATTGGAAAAATTCCTTTGGAAAGTGCCAACGGTCAAAAAGGCATGATGGAGTATTTAAGGCAATTCAATAGAATGCGTGAAAGAAAATTTTCAAAATCTAAAGCTTCCAAGTTCCTTGTTATTTCATTCACTAGGCTTAAAGTTGTATACAAAAGAGAGAAACTCATAGTGAGACTTTGTGAGAGACCAATAGAGACTCTTCATTGAGAAGTCGAGATCACCAAGTTGTAAAATCTCTTTTGACTCTTGGTGAAATCCAGGTAGTAGGTTGTTAGCACGGGAAAGTGGATGTAGGCTTAATCTAAGTCGAACCACTATAAACCTTATTCTCTTCCCTAAACTCATTTATTTAAACTCATTATTTTGTTTAAATTTTTATCTAATCGCTTAAGTCTAAATTCGTCTGTGATTTTCTAAAGGCAAATTATTTCTAATGAACTTTACAAAGATTTTTTGTTCACACCTATTCACCCCCTCTAGGTGTTGTTACTAGCCTTTTTAATTGGTATCAGAGCTAGTATGCTCATTTTATTGAAGTGTTTTCACTTCTAAGCTAAAGATATATCACTAATATTTTGGCTCCCGGTTTGGTTGAAGGCCAAAGCAATAGCAAACCTCCTTACTTTGATGGGAAGGAGTTCAATGTATGGAAGAATAAGATGAAGGCATTCATGAGATCTAAAGATCCCCTGGAATGGGATGTGGTAGAAAAAGGGATCAATCCCAAAGCTACATCAACCTGAGAAAGAGGAAATGAAGTTATAGATGCTGGCGAAATAACACAACAAGAAATAACCAAGAGACAAGCTCTTGATGCTAAAGCTATCTATTCTTTATACCGTGTTTTATCTCCTACTAAATATAACCAAATTTCTTCTTGTGAAACAGCGAAAGAAGTTTGGGACATATTGCACATTACCTATAAAGGAACTGATTGAGTAAAAGAAACCAAAATCAACATTCTACTATGACAATACGAAGCCTTCAAGATGAAGCCTAGAGAATTCATCACTGATATGTTTAGTCGTTTTACAAAGATTGTAAATAGTCTGGCATATCAAGGACAACCAATCTCAGAACCAATGAAGGTCAATAAACTGATGCGTGGACTCTCTAAAGACTAGAATCATGTGAAGACATCAATTAGAGAAACCGAAAGGATCATGCCTCTTTTTGTAGAAAAACTAGTTAGCACACTCCAATCATATGAAGTGGAGTAGATCAATGAGGAAGAAGATCCTAAAGGTAAGAAGTCAATTGCTTTAAAATCTAACGATAATTCTAATGATACAGACTCAGAAGATGAAATAGATGATGAGGAGCTAGCGCTTATGATTAAGAAGTTCATAAAGTTGAACTAGAAGGGAAGAAGATTCAACTAGAAGAAGCAAAGCACTCAAGATTTCAGAACAAACCAACTGAGGACAATGAAACCAACAAAGATGTGATATGCTTTGAATGCAAGAAAAACAAGACACGTCAGACCTAACTACCCTCTATTGAAAAAAAGAAAGGAAGAACAAAGAAGTACAAAAAGGCTCTCAAAGCAGAGACATGGAGTGATACCGAGTGCGAGGAAAGTGATGAAGATTATGCCAACATATGTTTAATGGCCAATTCGGAATCAAACTCAGACTTTGAAATAAATTTTGATTCAAACTCAGACAAAGAAGTTGAGGTTAGCAATTTAAAAAATCATGTTAAAGTCTCAAAGTATATAGATGAATTCTGTCTCAGTCTCAAAACCTCTCTTAAAATGATTTCCGAATTAAAAATTAAGAATTTTTCTAAGCTGAGGCAACAAGAAATTTCTTGGAAAGAAAAGTTTGAAAATCTTGATAAAACTTTTGTTGATTTGGTTGAAAATTATGATTCTCTTTCGAAGGAAAATACTGTTTTGAAAAAAGATATTTCAAATATCACAAAAATATTTTTCAAAAGAATCTGAGAAGTTGGAGAAAATTATTTCTATACAAAGACCTTACTTTAACAAATCTAGTTTGGGTATAACTCAAGAAACTATTCCTTTAATTGATTTTCCCAAAGTTAAAGAAAGAATCAAACAAAAGACCCACAAGAGCATTTTACAAAAATCATTTTTAAAGAGTTTTTGTAAAACCTGTTGGCCAAAGTTCTCTCAAATGTTCAAAGTGTAACAGCTCAAAACATTTCGAGAAAGAATGTCCCAAAATTTGGAGACTTGTTAAGAAGAATTGGGCAAAGACTGTTTTCAACACTAACTCTCTTGGACCTAAAAAAATATGGGTACTAAAGAAAACTTGAGTTCTTTTTATGATCACAGGTCACTATCAAGAAGACGATCAAATGGTATTTGGATAGTGCCTGTTCAAGACACTTGACTATAGATTCGAGTTTTTATAAAGTTTGTTCAAATGAATGGTTGAAGAGTTTCTTTTGGTGGGACCAACAAAGGAAGAATTGTGGGTTGTGGAACTATGAAAATTGGAAGCTTGACTATCCATAATGTCTCCTTGGTGGAATGTTTGAATTACAATCTACTCAACATAAGTTAACTTTGTGATACTAGATTCAAAATAAATTTCCAAGAATGCATCTGTTCAGGAACGAGTAAAGATCTATTTCAATCTTTCACTGGACAAAGGCATGGGAATATTTACCTTCTAGATATAAAACCAAAAAGTTCTCAATGCCTTATATCCATTCAAGATTAAGCAAATCTCTGGCATCGAAATCTTGGCCATGTCAACATGAAACAGATTGCCGAGATTTCTTCCAAGAAACTTGTTCGTGGACTTCCCAACCTAAGTCATCAAAAGTCTGAATTATGCACTCCATGTGTTTTGGAAAAACAAGTTAGAAGTTATTTTAAACCTACAAATCAAGTTTCTACTAATCGAGTTTTGTAGCTTCTACACATGGACCTCTTTGGACCAACCAGAACTCAAAGTATTGGTGGGAAGAGATATTGCCTAGTAATTGTGGATGATTACTCTCGCTTTACTTGGATTTAATTTCTAGCAAATAAGTCTGAAGCCTTCTCTCACTTCTCAAAGTTTTCCAAGAAGTTTAAAAATGAAAAAGGATATGCTATTTCGAGTATACGAATAGACCAATGAGGTGAGTTCGAAAATCAAGACTTTACAAATACACTCCAAAAAAAAAAATGGGATTATGGAAAGGAAGAATAGATCCTTGCAGGATATGGCAAGAACCCTCTTAATTGAGAGCAAAATTTCCTCTCAATTTTGGGCTGAAATGGGTTATACAGCTTATTACATCATCAATAGAGTGTTCTTGAAATATATTCTAAAGAAAACTCCTTATGAAGTATTTAAAGGGAAGAAGCCAAATGTTTCTTACTTCCATGTGTTTAGCTGTAAATGTTATATTTTGAAAAATGCAAAAGATCAAACTAGGAAGTTTGAAGAAAGATCAAACAAATGAATTTTCCTTGGCTACTCAACCTCAAGCAAAACATATAGAGTTTTCAACAAAAAGACTCAACCTATGGAAGAATCTATTAACGTCAAGTTTCAAGATCATATGCAGAATCAACTGGATCAGATTCAACTTGAAGAATCTGAACCTGCTCCAGACTTTACAAAGTCTACTTCCCCTAAAGTGGTTCAAACTTCTAGAGATTACTAACAAGCAGAACTAAAAGAATCAACTAAAGTAGAGGATCAGCAGATTCTTAGACCAACCAGCAACTGGAAGCATAAGTCAAGTCATCCCAAGGAACTCATCATTGGCAATATTGATGAAGGAATTCGCACCATATCCAAAAAGCGAGAAAAGTCTAGTACTTTAGCACTTATTTCTAAGATAGAACTCAAAAGTGTAGAAGAAGCCATGTATAATGAAAGCTGGATTGAAGCTATGCAAGAAGAGCTTAAATAGTTCAGCATCAACGATGTTCGGGAACTAATTCTTACACCTAAAGGTAAGTTTATTATCAGGACTAAATGGGTTTTCGGGAACAAGGTGGACAAAAAGGTAAAGTAGTCAGGAACAAAGCAAGACTCGTGATCAAATGATATACGCAAAAAGAATGGGTAGACTATGATGAGACCTATGCACCAGTAACAAGGTTAGAAGCAATTAAATTATTACTTGCTTTTGCTTGTTATAAAGATTTCAGGTTATTCCAGATGGATGTAAATAGTGCCTTTCTAAATTGATTTATCCAAGAAGAAGTCTATGTGTTGGAAGTCTATGTGGAACAACCACTAGGATTTGAATATCAAAGAAAGCCAGACTCAGTATACAGACTGAAAAATGCTTTGTATACATTGAAGCAAGAACCTCAAGCCTGGTATGAAAAGTTAAGTAAATTCCTAACCCAAAATGGTTTTGCTAAAGGAAAGGTAGTTACTACATTGTTCATAAAAGAGTGGGTATTGATTTTCTACTAGTTCAAATTTATATTGATGATATTATTTTTGGATCTCCTAATGAAAATCTATGCAAGAAATTATCTAGATGTACGCAGGATGAATTCGAGATGAGTATGATGGGTGAGTTAACTTTCTTTTTGGGATTGCAAGTTAGACAATCGAAAAAAGGTATCTATGTTCACCAAGCGTAGTATGCAAAATATTTTATCAAGAAATTTGGATTGGAGAATTGCAAAAAGACAGAGACACCAATGTCAAGTTCTTCGAAGCTGGACAAAAATGAATGAGAGAAGAAAGTAGACCAGAAGCTTTATAGGAGCATTATTGGTTCACTTATTTACCTTACTGCATCTAGACCTAACAGTTTGTTTAATGTTTGCATCTGTGCTAGATTCCAATTAGATCCTAAAGAATCTCATTTAAGTGCTGCAAAACGCATCATCAAATATGTTGCAACTACTCCTAAGCTAGGTCTGTGGTATTCCAAAGAATGAGACTTTGCTCTCCTTGGATATTCAAACGCAAATTTAGCAGGTTGTAAAGTTGATAGAAAGAGTACTTCTGGTACTTGTCAACTGCTGGGCAGCAAGCTGGTGTCTTGGTTATCAAGGAAGCAAAGTATTGTAGCTCTATCAATAGTAGAAGTAGAGTATGTGGCTTTTGGAAGCTGTTATTCTCAAATTTTATGGATAAGGCAACAGCTAAGAGACTTTGGAATTGAACAATTATGCACCAAGATCAAATGCGACAACACCAGTGCTATTAATCTCACGAAGAACTCAATTCTTCATTCAAGGGCAAAGTATATAGAGATTCGACACCATTTCATAGAGATCATATTCAAAATGGAGAAATTATGCTTTAGTTCATTGACTCGAAGAATCAGTTGGTAGACATATTTAGAAAGCTGCTGGAGAAAAATCTATTTGAGTCTATTCACATTAGACTGAATATTATATTTCCTACCGGTTAAAGTCTGAAATTGGTTAGATTTAGAATATCTAGAAATTACATCTGTAAGTTAATATCTTCTCTTTGCTAGTAATTAAATTTTAGCATTAAAATTTCGAACAGGTATGATTGAGTTTTGAATTGGTACTTGCCTATTTTTAGAAATTATCTTTTTACAAATTTTTGAATTTTTGGCAGTTTTAATTTTTGAAAAAGACAATTTACTTTTTTCCTTTATGACAGTTTGTATATCCTATTTCACTTGCTTTATATACCATTGAAGTCCTTCTCCATTTACGATTTCTCAAGCCCTAGAATACAGAATTCCTACTTTTTCACTTTTACTCTCAAGTTTGCACTACAAGTTTTCACCTTTTTCAACTGAACGTGTTCGAGAAATCCTCCTTGACTGTGAAGATGTCTTTCCAAAGGATATCGTCTCGGATCAACAAATAGGGGACCACAGAATATGCCAGAGGGTCCTACTCATTTTGACTTGACTGAGGAAGAAGATTCTTCTCAAGAACAACATTCTCAACAATGTCATTCTTCACAGCATAATCCTCCGCACCAACAAATGGAAGAGGAGATCGTGGAAGATGTCGAACCTGTAAGAACGTTAAAACCCTAGTTTCTCTTTAAACTCTACAATCAGTTGAAGTAGGGTGGTACTGCTATGACCTTTATTAATGAATTTCTACAAGAACGAGGATACCGGAATGAGACTATGTTCTTACGAACAATGGAAAAGTTAGGCATAGCGCCTAAAGGAACAATAGACAGAACATTTGCTAACTTTCCAATTGATCCGCATTTTAGTTCTTTTAATCAGGTAGAGGTGAAGGATGATGATGAGAGAATGTATGTGAATTTTCATTCTAGAATGGGCATTGCTGTTGATGTGCGTGGAGAGGGAACGAGTTTGTTTCGTTCTAAAGACCACAAAAAGACTTACTCAAAATTGTTGAAAAGAAGGGTGATGAACCCTCGATATGTGGACTTTGATTTCTTGGATTCCTTGAAGGTGAACCTGACGGAGAAGCTAACTCTCCTTCAACTTGAAAAATTTTGCTATGAGACTTCTGACGCTTACCCAGAATTAACTGCATATTTCTATTCGAACTTGTCATTTCTTGACGCAAATAGATTTCATTTTACTGTGAGGGAAAAAGAGTTTGTGGTAGATGTGGACACATTGGCAGATGTTATTGGTGTGGAAAGAGGGAGTTTCCAACCAATAAATGTGTCTGTTGGTCATTCAACAAGTTTTCTTGTTAGGGACGGACTTTCTAAAGGCGCCTTTAACTATTCTAGAATGTCTACCTCCAGCATTTTCCTGCATAAAGTCGTGATCAATTGCATCTGACCAAAGTCAACCTCTAAGACAGATGTCTTTCGTTCGGAAGCAAAACTGATGTTTTCCATCAATAATGGGATGAAGTTATTGTTGCCACACACAATCCCAATGCACATGTACAAGACTGTTGTGAAGGACAAGGGACAAATCCCTTACTCAGTGCTTGTCTCACAACTATTTAGACACTTTCAAATTAAGTTTCCAGCATCTCTCTGTGTTCGAACCATTGCTCCTATGGTTATAGGATTGAAGATGGTGTCAAAGATGAGACTGAAGGAACTGAACAAAGCTTTAGAGCGCTTGAAGGAGAAGTCTCCCAGCAAAACAAAACAATACTCTACCGCAAAGAAAATGAAAGGCAAGGAGCCCATGAGTGAATCGATCAAGAAAAGAAGAGTCATTATCCTGCAAGATGAAGAGGATAAGGATGATCTCACTCTCTCTGCATTTGCCTTGAAAAATCTTCGAAGTTTTGTTAGTTTTGAGCAACCACAGGACAGAGAAGAACGAGAAAGAAGAGAAACAAAGCAAGAAAAAGAAGGAAGAGCAGAGGAAAGAGAAAAAAAAAAAAAAAGAGGAAGAGAAAGAAAAGAAGAAAGAGAAGAAGTAGGCAAAGAAGCCAAAGAAGAAGGAAGAAAAGCAGAAGAGGAAGAGGGTCAAGATGACTCTATTGAACCCACTTTTGCAATATCCTTGTTAGAGGATTTTGAAAAGACTAAGAGTGGAATTGTATCAGATGGAAGAGAAAAAGAACATCACTTGGAAAATAAAACTGAGAAGGAACAAGAACTTGTTTCTCCACATGTAGCCTCAGAAACAGGGGGAGCTCATGAGAAAATAGGTACTTCTTCTTCTCCTATTTTTACTAGTGATGAAGTTAGTAGATCTCCTGCCGATCCAGAGGATGTCTATGCCTCTCATTTTCTTGAAGCTGATATTGAGGCATCATCTCCAAGTCTTGATGTTCAACAAGCTGAAGTTCCCTCATCTATCAACACTCCACAAACTGAACATGCTAAAGCTAGGACACATATAGACACTTCTGTAGACTTTCAAAGGCTGTTAGAGCTCCTTATGGAGATAAAAACACGGCAATATGAAATAGTGTGAAATTCAGAACCTCCAACCTGCATTGAAAGCTACTTTCATCTCTCTTCACAATCAAGTACAAAACCTTAAGCTTCAAATTCAAGAGACTGCCAAGACTGAAGATGTTGAGGAGTCACTACAAAAGCTAGAGGAAACAGTTCAGTCGATGGGAGATTTCCAGCTCGTTCACATCCCCAAACACACCTGATTTGATTAACCTTTTATCCTTCTCCACTTTTTGTTGCTGACAAAAAGGGGGAGAACGTGCAGATTTAACTTTTTGTTTGAACTTTTGTTTGACTTATCTTTTGAACTTTTATGCTGAACTTTGTTCAAGATTAACATGTTTGACATTGACCCCTACAACAACTTACTTTTATGGTGATTATGGATGGATAATTGCTTAAGTCTTGATATTTCTCTTATCTTTTCAAGATTAACATGTTTTCTGTGGTTGCAAAATCAATGTTATCTAGATCCTAATCAATTTTTTATATAATATATCATGTACTGCTTAAAAGTTGTTTTGCAGGTCAAAAGTTCTTAAATCTGCAAAAAGGTTTTGTCACCATCAAAAAAGGGGAGATTGTTGGAGAAAATTCCTTTACTATTTTGAAGTTGACAAAACATTTCCAAAGTCTAGTCTAAAGACTTCTAGACTTTAGTGTCAAAGTCTGAAAATCATCAGACTTTAGGTTCAAAGTTTGCCCACACTGACAATTTCCAAACTGAAGAATAAAGACTTATCCAGATGCAAGATTATCTTTATTTCTTCAAGGATTCAATTCGTATGGTTTATGGATGACTTTATGGTTGGATTTAGCACCTACATGATTGATTATCCTTATTGGAATCAATTCCGATATTCAAATCTTTTGGAAGGCGAGTAAACTTGGAATGTTCTACTTATGGAAACCAAGATCCTAATTGTATGGGCATACAAGATTGACGGGCTTTCATCACAAATTATCATACAACTCGAGATCTCCTTGATTGATTCTGTCCAACGGCTAGATTGGAAGAATTCCTTTGGAAAATGCCAACGATCGAGAAGGCATGAAAGAGTATTTAAGGAAAACTCTCCAATTGTTTGATAAGTACGTGAAAGAAAATTTTCAAAGTCTGAAACTTCCTAGTTCCTTGTTATTTCATTCACTGAGCTCAAAGTTATATACAATAGAGAAAAACTCATAGTGAGACTTTGTGAGAGACCAGTAAAGACTCTTCACTGAGAAGTCGAGATCACCATGTTGTAAAATCTCTTTTGATTCTTAGTAGAATCCAGCCAGTGGATTGTCAGCGTAAGAGAGTGAATGTAGGCTTGATCTAAGCCGAACCACTATAAACATCATGTTCTTATTCTCTTCCCTAAACTCCTTTATTTTCATTAGTAGCTCAGATTAACTGTTTAAGTTTAAACTCCTTTATTTTGTTTAAAGTTTTATCTAATTGCTAAAGTTTGAATTTGTTTGTGATTTTCTAACGGCATATTATTTCTACTAAACTTTGCAAAGATTTTTTGTTCACACCTATTCATCCCCCTCTAGGTGTTGTCACTAGCTCTTTCACAAAGAAATCAAGATTGGGGCAGGTCTCTCTCAAGTGGATACCAATAGATGAATTGTTTGGTCGTATGCTGGCATGCCAAATTTAAATCCCAAAATAATGGAACACGCATTACCATTCAATATAATTTTCTGCCCAAGAAGCAAAAGCTTAGAAGGACGAAGCATGAGTTATTGAAAAAGATTGAAAAAGAACTCATGAAGCTCTTAAATTTTGGTTTCATAAGCCATCTCGAAATCTCTTCGCCTTATCTTCTTTGTCTTCGACCAACCTGGGAGTGAACCTTGAAAATTCTGCAAACTTTGCTTCGTATTGATCCATGGTCATATCATTCGGCTTCAATTGCATGAACTCTATCACCTTCTTATCTCGGGCACAACCCAATAAATATTTTCTAAAGAACGCGTTGATAAAGCTACCCTAAGTCACAATAGTGCCAATTGGAAACACCGTTTCCTTGGATGCCTTCCACTAGTGCCTAGTATTTCCTTGAAGTTGGTACTCCGTTAAGGCTAACTTGGCAATGTCATTACAATCCAACAAGTTAAATATCTTCTCCATCCGAACTATCCATGATTCTGCTTCTTCAAGGTTTCCGGTTCCAACAAATCTTGGTGATTTCAGCTTCGAAAATTACTCGATCAGACCTTGCAGATGGGGCCCCATTTCCTAAGCTAGAAGCAATCCATTGTAATGCTTTCTGCTCCATCAAACTTCCGACGTTAGCTAGCACTTACAGGATTCCTTCCACCTGGGGATCTCTCTCTTAATTATCACCAGAGCTCATTTTCTCTTACAAAGCCTACACATATGGCTTAACTTAGTGGCTACAACAAGTAATAGAAATTACTTATTCAACAAACCAACATTAATTAATAATTAACCAAAGTTACTTGCTCGATCAATCAAGATAAACACATGCATTCCACATGCGTTCGCAATCGACTACCCAATCCACTAAGCGCACATTATCACTCCTAGGGTTAACATGCTCTGGTACCAAAAACAGAGCTGTGACATCTCGAAACGTTACCCGACATGGATATCCCATATTATTAATCTCTTTTAGTATGCGAAAGTGAAATCAAACATTTACAAATATTCTTTTAACGATTAAAGCCTCACAATTATACGGAACGTACTTCTACTTCTTTTATTTATACCACATGTAAGTTCACAACTTTATTACATTTCAAGTAAAAGACAGAAGTCTGAGTTGGGGTGGAGAGACCTACCTCCAAACTATACTATATTTTCAAAAGTCTGCCTATGCAAATGACCAGACTGAGTCACGGGTTGATAACTTCTCCTTCTACTACGTCTCCAACGTCCATATCGAAGCTACTCAACGGATCGACTAACTCTCCATCAAGATTCCGGTACTAAGCAACAAACCGAAAAGTAACCCCCTCCACAAAGCCTCTTACATCAACCCATATCGTAAAACTACACTTGGTATATATTATTCCAAACTCTAGTTCAAGCACACTTTCATAAAAAGCTTCATTATACACTGGGACTCCATAGTGCAAGGAAGAGGGGTGTCCATCCTACACATCTGAAAAATAAAAAGGATGAACCGGAGCCCAATAAATGAAATCTCTAGTTTTAAATTAGAAAAATCATCTTACCACTTCATCCGGTATACACAAAATAAAAGAATAATCATTCAATAAGTATGATACAAACATAAACAAACTTTAACTTTCACATTCATCTACCACAAAAATTGTCAACCAACAAAACGTCCATCTAAACTCATGCATGTGCATATCATGTTTCACACAATGATTTGATTCTACACATAACAATGCATTTTATTCATTAATGCTTCATCCTCCCGAACAATCCCGGGGTATCCCAACACATGAGGCATCTCAAATCCGAGGCATCCTGCAAACTTTCATCATAGGGCATCCCCACCACAAGAGCATCTCAACTCCCGAGGCATCCCAAAACACTCCCGGAAGCATCCCAACCACTAGGACATCCCATAAACTTCCGCCACCCACGGAATCACATTAATCTTATCCATGCCACGATATAGGCATACTCACAAACATAGCACCCATATTTCAACCAAATAACCACATCTCTAATAACATGCAATCATATTCCAATTGTCAAAGTATGGACATTTAATGATTACATTTTGAGTCTGAACATTGAGAAAGTTTTGGGCATTAAAATCGAGTAAATCAAATGGATATGTTCTAAGTCTAAATACTAAGCAGGTTTTGGACATTAAAATATGGTAAATCAAATAGGTATGTTATGAGTCTGAATAAACAAGTACATTCTGGTCATTAAGCTTAAATAAGTAAAAGGGAAAATTCTGGCTTGATAAAAGCTCATAAAACAAAAGAACAAATCCAACAACGATCAGACTTACAAATAGACGGATTTAGCAATAGAATAAATCAACAGATGAATTCAATGAGAATTTAGATTCAAATTCAGCAAAGTCTGCTTGAACCAATAAACTGACTTATCAACAAACAATTCACAAGTTGGCAGATTCAACAAGTGGACAGACTCACCAATGAACAGATTCAAGCAGACTCACAAATAGTCATATTCAAACTTAGGAATTCCAATGGAAACAAGTGAAACAAACAAATTCTGACGAGTAAAATTCCAGCAGAACGTAGTAGAACAAACATGCAATGAATCATCGAGATAACTATGGTAGAACAGCCAAATTCTAACTACTCAGAATGAGGCAAAAAAAAGTAGAATGAACATGCAATGGGTTATCAAGACAAATATAGCGAAATGACCAGATTCGAAGTACTTCAAAGGAAGCAAAATGAACATGCAATGGGTTTCCAAGACAAAGATGGCAGAACAAACAGATTCTAACTACCCAAAATGAGTAGAAAGAAACCAAACGAGCATGCAATGGGCTTCCAAGACAAAGATGGCAGAATAGCCAAATTCTAACTACCCCAAATGAGGCCAAAAGAAGCAAAACGAGCATGCAATGGGTTACCAAGACAAAGATGGCATAACGGCCAAATTCTAATTACTCATAATGAGGCAGAAAGAAGCAGAACAAACATGGAATAGGTTACCAATACAAAGATGGCAAAATAGCCAGATTCTAATTACTCATAATGAGGTAGAAAGAAGCAGAACAAACATGCAATAGGTTACCAAGACAAAGATGACAAAACGGCCAAATTCTAACTACCCATAATGAGGCAAAAAGAGGCAAAACGAACATGTAATGGATTATCAAGATAAAAATGGCAAAACGGCCAGATTCTAACTAACTAGAATGAGGCAGGAAGAGGCAAAACAAACATGCAATGGATTATTAAGGTAAATACAACATAATGACTAGATTCTAGCTACCCATAATGAGGCAAAAAGAAGCAGAATGAACATGTAATGAGTTATCAAGACAAATATAGCAAAATGAGTACGTTCTAACTACCTAGAATCACATAGAATGAACCAAAACGAACCAAAGTGAAGCAAAACGAATTTGTAAGAAATTATCAAACCACTTAATAGCCACCACACCTACGTCAAGATTTTACCTCTCACCTAACCAACCAAGATAAAAGTAACCCAGTAGATTTAAGCTAACTTAACACTTGAAACTTCACTTACCATGAACAAACGCAAACCACGAACTACCAATTGTCTTTACAACCTTAATTGCTCTTGAATACGGATCTTGGCTTTCCAAATTCTTGGATTGAAAAGTGAAAAATAATACATGTAGCTTCTGTTTGGGTTTTTGGAAGAAACCAAAAATGGGTCTTTGGTAAGATAATATGAGTTTTGTTAAAATTAATTAAAATAATTTAATTCCTTGCAATGCTAGATGTAAAGTTGCATGTTAATCTTCAGCTTGATGTTGCAATAATGCAAAGCAAGGCCCTTTCACATGGCCAAAGAAAATACTTGAAGAAAATGAGTTATGTTGAAATAATCCATACTTAGTTCAAGTGTAAAAGAATTTAACCACAAAATATTATGTTCTAAAAACAATGACCACGCAAACCTTTTTTCAATGACATGTGGCACTTCTAATTTTATCTAATAAATTTTGCAATGGAAAATGTAGCAAGCAGAACATACTCTCCTTCTTCTAGTACTATGAACACAAATTATTCAACAATATTATTATCAATCATTACTTAGTAAAACTATAGTAATTTAATTAATACCGTTCTATTATTAACACACACATAATTTGATTCACACGTCGAACCTGAGAAGATTTAAGTTCACGAAAATTACCAGCCGCGTCCCATAAAATTTACAGATTCGATTAAAGTCTCCATGTGCTTGTTTGAATACTAAGGCAAATAATACTTAACTCAAAATCTAAGTATCATTATCATAACATGAATTTCCTAATATTACATAATTATAAAT
Organism: Eucalyptus camaldulensis; assembly: GCA_019915185.1. NCBI lineage: Eukaryota > Viridiplantae > Streptophyta > Magnoliopsida > Myrtales > Myrtaceae > Eucalyptus > Eucalyptus camaldulensis. The sequence goes on from JAHSVA010000005.1 coordinate 23,554,865, forward strand.
ATGAAAATTTCGGATGTCACAATATCATACCGAGATTTGGTAACTTATTAATTGTCAATATCGATAACTTCGGTAAGAATGGGTCGGTAACACTTTAGTTGGAAATTTCAATCTCCACCCATTGAAGGAAGCACATTATGCCCAAATTCCATCTTGACTTAAATGAGTAATGATGGTGCTGATTGGGCTGATGGAGCTAAGACAAATGCTCCCGCATCAATTTTGAAAAAAATTCCTAAACTAGATCTGCAAACTTTTCCTTGAGTTTGATTCGCTTCAGGAAATATAGATCATTTCGTGAATCCTTTGTTTCCACCATGACAGATTCGTGGAGGAGTAATGTTTGCGGCCACTCCCTGCTGCTCGTTCATAGTAATGTTGGCCAATGTCATCGTGGCACCAACTTCGACCAATGGAGGAGCCAAGACTGTCACGATTTGGTCTGATTCGGGTCTATTGAGCATAGATCGCTCATGAAGACGTTGCGGTAGCTGATGGTGGTTATTGGAGGATTGGATGACACTTGATCTAATATAGATAGTTGGCATTTGGTTGTTGTGGGTTTAATGGATGTCGATGGTCTCTGGGCAGCGCGAGGAAAGCAACGGGAGTAGGACTAGAAGGAAATCAAAATAGGTGTTAGGGGAAGATGTGAGTTGGGTTTAGTATGGATTTTAATTTTGGGCTTGACCCGGCCTTGGTAATAGGGGCGAAAGCTGGATTGTGTTGAATTTGGGCTTATCTTGTTGGAGAAAACTTTTATTATGTTTTAAAGCTGACAAAACTTATATTAGTTCTATTATGAAGAATGCGAGACTTCTGTGTAATTCTCTCAAAGTCTATATTACATCAAAAATCTGCCCCACTCTGATGAAGATCCAAACTAAACACAATAAGAAGAACAAAGACATAATCAGACTCAAGATTATCTTTCTTCCTTCAAGGCTTCAGTATGTACAAGATATATCAGGCTTTCTGGTTAGAAATATCACCTACCATATTGGAAATACCATCTTTAATGAAATCAATTTGGAAGCAGCAAATCATTTTGGAAGGCAAGCTTATTTAGAAAGAATCTACTTATGGAAACCAAGATTCTAATTGTATGAGCGACCAGGATTGATGGACTTTCATCTCAATATTCAAACGACTCGAGATCTCCTTGATTGATTCTATCCAACAGGTTGATTGGAAGAATTTCCTCTGGAAAGTGCCAACGGTCGAGAAGGCATAGATGAGTATTTAAGAAGGTTTTTCAAATCATTCAAGATAGTGCAGGAAAGAAGAATTCCAAAGTCTAAAGCTTCCGAATCACTTGTCCTTCATCATTTAGTGCTTAAACTTGTATTCGAAAGAGAGAAACTCTAGAGAGTGACTCTATGAGAACAGTTGAATCTCCTCACTGAAAAGTCGAGATCACAAGGCTGTAACATTCTCTTTCGATTCATAGTGAAAACTAGCCAAAAGGCTATTAGCATGGAGAGTAGATGTGGGCTTAATGTAAGCCGAACCACTATAAATTCTTGTGTTCATTTTCCTCTTCCCTAAACTCCTTTACTTTATTTGTTTTGATATCTTTTTGTGTTTTTCAATAGTTGTTAAAGTCTGAATCCTTTCGCAAAGACTGCTATTCATCAAACTCAGTTTAAAAGTAGAGTATTCTTACTGCATATTGAAAAAGCTGTTTTCACACCTATTCACCCCCTCTAGGTGTTTATACTAGCACTTTCATATATGAGTTTAGTGTGTTTTGGATTCTAAATAGGTTCTATAATGGCTTATTAAATTAGCTTTAAGCCCATCTTGTGTCCTTGAGCTCGAATTCGTGTGACCAGCAGTAGCCCATGTTCAAACTAGGCTTTAGGGTCTGGCCCAAATCCCTATCTTTGTGTTCAATTTTTTCATAGAAATATTTTTAAAAATTGAAAATTAACTAAAAATTTCGGAAAATTCTATTTTTCAAAAATTAAAAAATAATAATAAGAATTAGTTCTCATGTAGTTTTTCCTTAAAATGTCGAAAAAAATTGATGAAAAATTAAGCTTAAAATTAAACAAACTCTTAGGGTTTTACAATAAGGTTTAAATACCTCATTTTTTTAGACAAATGCTTTTGATTGCGCCTTCAATATGTTGATTATGGTTTCCCTTTAACCTAGTGAGGAATGGCATTTTTCTTATTTCTTAGCTTTAAATTCTTGTTTTTCACCGCAATTTATTTAATGATTTATCAATTGCCAATTGTTATTTCAATTATTGCATACCCACATGATCGCTTCACATGTTAGTAGATAGATATAATATCAATCCAAAATGCCTGATAAAAATCTTTTCTTGAATTGAACAAGATTAGGCACTAAAATGGCACTAATTAATCGAGTCTCCCACCTCAAATTCTCTAGTTACATAAGAAGTGAAGTACACTCTCACACTTCAATTGGTTTCTAGCTAACCTAATAAGCTAATGGCAACTCATATTTAGAAAATTTTTTCATATGGTCACTTTGAACACCCAAACTCGCGTAAAGTATGGGCTTGGGAGAGATTGCATCTAAATCATGGGTTGTAGGCCTGTCTTTTAGACAATACCCCTCAACCTATTCTCTCTCTCAAGAGGTAGGTCGTAACAATAGGTAAACTAGATAATTTGCTAGCCCGGCCGAATTTTGCCCCACTTCATGGGCTCCATTTGCCAAACTTTTAAGCTCCAAATCATCCACCGCCAATTCAATTAAATACAATTAACTGAAATATGAATGTTATGTAATAAAGTATGCTCCTAATGACTACATGCAATGAAATTTAATTCTATTTCTTTTAGGAGTTAAAGACTAATCCTAATTTTCTATGTAATTAATTACCAAATAACTAGTCAAAATTTTGGTGTCAATAGTATAGTACCTACTCTCCACGAGAAGAGTTAACAAAAAATAATTCACTAATAATCAGATAATCACAAAGTTATAATCACTCACAGATTCATGTGTTTCTCATATCTATATTAGATTCAAACCCATCATACGTATTACCAATTCAAGTGAATGCAAAACTCATGGCCCATAAATCCGAGCATTCAGAGCTGCACGTGGGTCAACAAAGAGTGAGATTCGGCTTAAATCTAAGAAGTTCACTAGATGGCTTGAAGACTTGTCTGTGTGATTCTAAGGAATTTCACTTCTGGCTTTAACAAGTCAATGTCAAAACACCCCAAGACCCACAAATCATGAGTTTCTCACTTCTTATCGTGCGGCCAAAAAAGGTAATGAAAAGACCAGAGAAATAACTCTAAATCTTTCATAAATTGCCTTTAAAAAGAATAGAAGGAACTTAATCAAAATAGGAAAGTGCGGGATCTCTTTCCTCGTCGACTAGCCCAATAATTCGAAAAAATGACTACTTTCTTCCGCCTTTTATTCACCAGCTCAAATTAAAGACATCATTTAACATGGGTCTTAATTAGAAATTGCCTTGGGCCGACACGGGTTTTATTAAATAAAACCCACTGTAGCTTGATTCATTAACTGATACCCTACTAGGTAGGGTGTCAAAAACCAAACAGAATCGAAAAATTCGATTTTTTTTATTCGATTCTTATTAAAAATCAAAAAAAAATTAACTAGTTCGGTTTTTATCATTCAATTAATCGAACCAAACCGATAAAATCTAAAGTTTTTCCTTTTTTTATTTTTTAAAAAAATCATTTTTTTATTTTTTATTTTTTCTTTATCTTCTTCTTCTTCTTCATTCGCCTGTCGCTGATCCCTAGCCCAATGGCCGGCGACCAACCAATGAAGAAGAAGAAGAAGAAAAATGAATAAAAATAAAATAAAAATAATTAAAATCGATTATATATATATATATATATATATAAAGTGGTGTATGTAGGGAGAAATACAAACACAAAAGTAAAAACCGAAAAACCAAACTGAAATAAACTAAATCAGAATTTTGGTTTGAATCTGATTTCGGTTCAGTTTTTTTTAAAAACCAAACCAAACCGAACCATTTACACCCCTACTACTAGAAATGTAATTGAGTTGAGTCTTCTTCTAGGCCAAACTCAATCACGACTATTCGCATATTTGATGCTAGATATTCGACTAGAAATAGGGTAGAATAAAATTTCAGCTCAAGCTCAACTTTACTAGAAAAATAAAATATTTGATTTGATTTTATTACAATCAATTTTTGATGAAACTCAAGCTTGAACTTGAATTTGATCTTATAAAGTCTCGAATAATGTAGGTATATTATAATTTTGGAGATGTCAATGTTTGTTTTATCTAATAAATATCAGTTTAAAAAAAAAAAAAAAAAAAAAAAAAAAAGACAATGAAAGCTCAATTATACTCGCAAGTGGGTCAAGCTACTTAAACACGACGAAAGGTCATAAACCTATTGCATTAGTACAAATTCAGTCATAAACCTTTCAATTGAATAAATTTGGTCCTAAACATCTTTATATTATACCAATTCAATCCATGCTGTCAATTTTGGCCAACTAGCGCTAACACGGATGCCAACTAGTGGCTGAACATTGACATGGCAATTTTATACATAAATTTTATTTTTTAGAATTTTTTTATTGATTTTTTATTTTCTTATTTTTTTCATTTTTCTTTTCTTTTCCTTCTTCTTCCTCCTTGGACTTTCTTGTAGTGGCCGATGAGCCTTTAACAAGTCTCACCGGCCACTAGGCGAGGGCTGCAAAACCCTCGCCAGCCACGAGCAAAGAGTCTTCACCAAAATCTGACCGATGCCGTCTTCACGACCCTTACCCAGTGGCCTATGAGACTCGTCAGAGGCTCGCCGGCCACTGCAAGGAAAGTCCAAGGAGAAAGAAGAAGGAAAAGAAAAGAAAAAGGAAAAAAAATTAAAAATCAAATAATAATAATAATAATAATAATTTATTTAAAAATTGCCACGCCAACGTCCAGCCACTAGTCGGCATCCCCGTCAATGCTAGCTGGCCAAAACTTGGCTAAATTGAATGAATTGGTATCAGTGTGAAAATATTTAAGATTAAATTGGTCTTATTGAAAGGTTTAGAACTAAATTGATATCAATGCAATAGGTTTAAAACTTTTTTTATACTTTTTCTCGAAATCATATGTGTGACATCCAAAACTTTCATATTTATAACTACGTAATATTCGGAAATTCGTGTGGTACTTAGATTTTGAGCTAAATACTATTTGCCTTAGTATTCAGACAAGCACACAAAGACTTTAATCGATTTCATAAATTTTGTGAGATGTGGTCAATAATTTTCGTGAACTTAAATTGTCTCGGGTTTGACGTGTGAATCAAATTATGTGTGTGTCAATAATAAGACGGTATTAATTAAATTACTATAGTGTTACTAATCTGTGTTAATAATGTTAGAAGAAGAAGAGTATGTTCTGCTTGCTACTTTTTCTGTTGCAAAATGTATTAATTAAAAATAGAAGTGCCACATGTCATTGAAGAAAGTTTTGCATAACCATGTGTTCTTAGAACATAATATTTTTTGGTTAAATTCTTTTACTCTTAAACTAAGTAAGGATTAATTCAAGATGACTCATTTTTCGCTTGCATTTTCCTTGGCCGCATGCAAGAGCCTTGCTTTACATTATTGCCACATCAGACTGAAGATTTTACATGCAAATTTACATCTAACATTGCAAGAAATCAAATTATCTTAATTAATTTTAACAAAACCTATTCTATCTTGCCAAAGAACCATTTTTCGTTGTTTCCAAAAACTCAAACAGAAGCTACATGTGTTATTTTCCACTTTTCAATCCAAGAATTTGGAGAGCAAAGCTTCGTATTCAAGAGCAATTAAGGTGGTAAAGACATTTGGTAGTTTGTGATTTGTGTTCACTCAAGATAAGTGAAATTTGTAGTGTTAAGTTAGCTTAAATCTACTTAATTACTTATATTTTAGTTGGTTGGGTGGGAGGTGAAATCTTGATGTAGGTATGGCGGTTGTTAAGTGACCTGGTAATTCTTGCAAGTTTGTTCTGCTTCGCTTTGGATTCGTTCTAGTTCATTCCTATGTGATTCTAGGTAGTCAAAACATGTTCATTTTGTCATATTTATCTTGATAACTTATTGCATGTCTGTTCTGCTTCTTCCTGTCTCATTTTGGATAATTAGAATCAAGTCATTCTGCTATATTTGTCTTGAAAACCCATTTCACGTTCATTTTTCTTATTTCTGCTTCATTCTAAGTAGTTAAATTATGGTCATTTTGCTATATTTGTCTTGATTATCCATTTCATGTCTGTTCTTTTGCCTCATTCTAGGTGGTTAGAATTTGGTAATTCTGCTATATTTGTCTTGATAACCCATTTCATGTTTGTTTTGCTTCTTTCCACTTCATTCCGAGTAGTTAAAATCTTGTCATTCTGCTATATTTGTCTTGATTATCCATTTCATGATCATTCTGCTTATTTTCGTCTCATTCTGGGTAGTTAAAATCTAGTCATTTTATTATAACTGTCTCGAAAAATCATTACATGTTCATTATGCTTCTTTCTGCCTCACTCTAAGTAGTTAGAATATGGTTGTTATGCCATCTTTGTCTTGGTAACCCATTATATGTTGGTTCTGCTTCTTTCTGCTTCATTTTGGGTAGTTAGAATCTGGTCATCCTAACATCTTTGTCTTGATAACTTATTGCATCTATGTTCTATTTCATTCTAAGTAGTTAGAACATGGTCATTCTACTATATTTGTCTTAATTATCCATTTCATGTTCGTTTTGCTTCTTTCTACCTCATTCTAGGTAGTTATAATCTAATCATTATGTCATAATTACCTTAAAAGTCCATTGCATGTTCATTCTACTTTTTTCTACTTCATTCTAGATAGTTAAAATCTAGCCGTTCTGCCATCTTTGTCTTGGTAACCCATTGCATGCCCATTCTGCTTCTTTCTGCCTCATTCTAGTTAGTTAAAATCTGGCCACCTTGTCATCTTTGTCTTAATGACTTATTGCATGTTCTTTTTGCTTCATTATGAGTAGTTAGAATCTAGTCATTCTACTATATTTGTCTTGATTATTATTTCATGTTTGTTCTGCTTTTTCCTACCTCATTCTAGGTAATTAGAATCTGGTCATTCTGTCATAATTGCCTTGAAAATCTATTGCATGTTTGTTCTACTTCTTTTGCCTCATTTTGGGTAGTTAGGATATGGTCATTCTATCATCTTTGTCTTAGTAACTCATTGCATGCTCGTTATACTTCTTTCTGCCTCATTCTAGATAGTTAGAATTTAGCCATCTTGTCATCTTTGTCTTAATTACTTATTGCATGTCCATTTTCCTTCTTTCTACTTCATTTTGAATAGTTAGGATTTGGTCATCTTGCCGTAGTTATCTCGATGACCTATTGCATGTTTGTTCTACTATGTTCTATTGGAATTCTACCAATCAAAATCTATTTGTTTCACTTGTTTCTGCCGAAATTTCCTAAGACAGAATCTGTCCATTTGTGAATCTGCTCAAATTTGTACATTGGTGAGTTTATTCATTTGCTAAATCTATCAACTTGTGAATATTCGTTGATAAGTCTGTCTATTGATTTATGTAGACTTTACTGAATTTGAATCTAATTTTCATTGAATCCGCTTGTCGGTTGATTCTGTCCATTGCCAAATTTATCCATTTGTAAGTCTGTTCATTATTAGATCTATTCTTTTGTTCATGAGCTTTTACCAAGATAGAATTTACCCTTTTAATTATTCAGATTTTAGGATCAAAATGCACTTGTTCATCCAGACTCAGAACATACTCCTTTGATTTATTAGATTTTAATGTCCAAAACCTGCTCAATGTTTAGACTCAGAATATACCCATTTGATTTACTCAATTTTAATGTCCAGAACCTTCTCAACAACCAAACTCAAAATATACTCATTAAATGTCCATACTTTGACAACCAGAATATGATTACATGTTATTAGATATGTAGTTATTTAGTTAATGCATTAAATTGAGTTGAAATATGTGTTATGCTTGTGAGTATGCATATATCGTGGCATGAATGAGATTAATGTGATTCCGTCACCCGTATAGAGGTGAGTGACGATGCCCCATGGTAGAAGTTTGTGGGATGCCTCAGTGGTTGGAATGCCCCAGGAGTGTTTCGGGATGCCTCAGGAGTCGAGATGCCCTTGTGGTGAAAGTTTGCAAGATACCTCGGAGTTGAGATATCCTGTGTGTCAAGATGCCTCATGTATTGAGATGCCCTAGGAGTGTTCCGGAAGATGAAACATTAATGAATAAAATGCATTGTTATGTGTATAACCAAATCATTATGTGAAACATGGTGTGCACATACATGAGTCTAGATGGACGTTCTGTTGTTTGACAATTTATGTTGTAGATGAAAATGAATGGTAAAGTCTATTTATATTTGTATCATACTTATCGAATGATTATGTATTCATTTTAAGTATATCAGGTGCAGTAGTAAGCTATGTAGTACCGACATGAACACACGACACAATACGTCAACACGTCATTTTTATAAAATTAGAGAATTCTGACACATCGACACGTTATATATTAATATATTTTTATATACAAATGCACAAATACATAAATAAATAAAAGAGCCTAGAATTAATTTACACTAAAAACATTAATCCAACACTTGTTGATATTATTCATTATTTTAATTTGACAAATTCAACTTTATTACATTGCAATAGTCCATAAAACTTGGAAAAAAAATCCACATTCTACTATCAAATTTAGGGTTATGTGCACTATAGGTTCTAAAACTTATCGCAAAAGTATAATTGAATCTTGAAACTTATCAAATTTGTGTAATCAAGTCCTTCTGTTAACACCGTCAATTTGCAAAAATGTTGAAGTAATATTTATAAATTTATTTATTTATCCCATGTGATAATTTGTTATTACTTTTTTCTTTAAATCTTATTTTAAAAATACTAAAAAAACTTCTTAAAAAAAGCTAAAATAATTCTAAAAAAAAACTAGAAAAAAAAAGGTATGGTCGAAAAAAAAAAGGCAAGTGGGTGGTTGGGAATAATTAAAAAAAAAGGAAAAAAAGGCAAGGTCGTGAAAAAGAAAAAAGGCAGGGTGTGGGTGGTTGGGCATGCCGTTGCCACTATCGAAGGGGGCCGGTGAGGTCACCAACCCTAGGCGGTGGAGGTTGGGCAGCCCTCACCAACGTAGGCGAGGCCCAAGCGAGGCTCACCCAAATCTAGGCGATGCCAACCCTCACCTATAACGAGCGAGCCTCCCCAACCCTGGGTAAGGCCTTCCCGACCTCAGGAGAGGGCTAGGAAACCTTGCTAGGCCCAAGCAAGGGTGGGCATTGCCTAGATCTAGGCGAGCCTTGCTTGAGCCTCAGCCAAGGCATCGCCCAAATCTAGGCAAGCCTCACCGGCCCTTGCTTGGCTGGCAATGGCCTCACTTGAGCCAATGCAGGTTGAACTCCCTCCACTACCTTGCCCCCCCCCCCCCCAACGGTGGTAGTCGCACTTGGATCCCTACTTCTTTTTTCTTTTCTTTTTCTTTTTCATATTTTACATTTTGACCTCTTAAGTATTGAAAAATTTTAAAATTAACTATGTGCATGTCAGAATTTCAGACTCACGTTTCAAAGAGAGTTGACCACGTATCAAATTTTTTGACACTTGTTGACCGCGTGTCAAAACATGTCGGAACATGTCAAAGCATATCAAACACGACACGAAGGCCCCTAAAGAGTGTTAGTGCTACATAGGTGGTAAAATGATTTTTCTAACTTAAAACTAGAGATTTCATTTACAAGGTTTTGGTTCATTCATTTTATTTCTCAAAAGTGTAGGATGGACACCCCTCAATCCTTGCCCTATGGAGTCCCTGTACATAATGAATTTTTTTTATGAAAGTATACTTGAACCAGAGTCTAGAAATATATATACCAAGTATATTTCTACAATATGGGTTGATGTAGGAGGCTTCGTGGAGTAGGTTCCTTTCTAGTTCGTTGCTTGGTACCGAAATCTTGATAGAGAGTTAGTCAGTCTGTTGAGTAGCTTCGATCTAGACATTGGAGATGCAGCAGAAGGAGAAGTTATAAACCCGTGACTCATTCTAGTCATTTAGACAAACTTTTGAAAGTATAGAAATAGGAAGAGATAGGTCTCCCTACCTCTACTCAAACTTCTGTCTTTTGCTAGAAGTATAATGAAGTTGCAAACTCAGATATGGTATAATTAAAAGAAGCGAAAGTATGTTTGTTATAATTGTGAAACTTTAATCGTTAAAAGAATATTCGTAAATATTTGTTTTCACTTCCATACATTAAAAGAAAAATAATAATATGAGAAACACGTATTATGTGACATTCCGAGATGTCACAATATGAGTTTATCTGGAGCAATCGAGCTTAAACTACGGGTTTAAGTAGCTTGACCCAGTTCAATGATTAAACTTCATTCTCGTGCCCTATGAAGATGTCGCTTTCAGTTCCCACCCGCTTCCAAGCGTGAGCCTGGCCGGCCCTAATTGAATAGTAAATATGTTCTTTCAACTTTTCAACGCTTATGCCAAGCGCACACCACGACAAGCACAGCCGAGTAGTGCTCCCTAACAATCTTTAGCTTCTTTCGCTACGCCGATTCCATTCCCGTCAAATTTTTCCATTAGGATAGATGCCTTTTTTTTTAATGTTATGAAAGACATGTGACAGGTCGCATCTCGAATCGCGGCTCAAACAAGAAATATTTTTATATATTTCAACAATTTCAATGACAGTTGTAGGAAAGGCAAGTTTATAATCTTTAATTTTTTCTATATTATATTTCTGTTTTATAGGGACATTTGAACTAGACTGGACATATTTATTCACATGGTGACCCAAAGTCTGCGTCAAAAATATTACTTCTTTCAATCCCCGTGCACGCGATTACGAGCTCTGTAAAAATTAAATGTCCTCTGGAGGTTTCGTAGATGCTCAGTAAGCTCCTCTGGAGGTTTCGTAGATGCTCAGTAAGCTCCTACTGATGATGATGATGATGATGATGATGATGATGATAATAATAATAAGTTCCAAACTCCAGAGGATTTGCTACTTATATCAGTCGTCCACCAGGAACAAGCTCGTCGGAGAAGTCCCTGTTATGTACTGATTGAAGCCATGAGCGAACCGACTAATTCATTTTTCGTATTGATCTGTGCCCTCCTTGTGTCCGCTACTTTACTTGTTTCCCTTCGCTGGAAAAAGTCAAGGTCATGTCGGCTACCACCGGGACCCCCCGGATGGCCGATATTTGGCAACATGTTCAATCTTGGGATGATGCCTCATCGAACCCTAGCCGGCCTCCGCCAAAAATACGGCCCGGTAATTTGGCTTAGACTAGGCTCCATAGACACCATGGTGATTCTCTCAAGCAGAGTTGCAACCGAGTTCTTCAAGAACCAAGACCTCAATTTCGCAGAGCGTACCGTCACTGATCTCATGCGTTCTCACGACTACCGCGAGGGATCCGTCGCCCTAGCCCCATACGGCTCATATTGGCGGATGTCAAGGCGGTTGCTGACAGTGGACATGCTAGTTACCAAGCGGCTCAACGAAACAGCTCCGATCCGGAGAAAATGCATTGACAAAATGCTGACGTGGATCGGGGAGGCGGCGTCTGCAGAGAAGGTCCGACTTGGAGAAGGTATTCATCTGGCGCGCTTCGTATTCCTCACAACTTTCAATTTGCTAGGGAATCTCATGCTGTCCCGAGACTTGTTTGATCCGGACTCGAAGGTTGGGTCGGACTTCTTTGTGGCAATGGCCGGATTGATGGAGTGGACAGGCCATGCGAACATCGCGGACCTGTTCCCGTGGCTGCGGTGGTTGGACCCGCAAGGGCTGAGGAGGAAGATGGATCGGGATATGGGGAAGGCCATGAGGATCGCTTCGGATTTTGTGAGAGAGAGGATCGAGGAGAGGAAGATCGGCAGAGAAGACGATCGGAGGGATTTTCTGGATGTGTTGCTAGAGTTCGAAGGAAACGGGAAGGACGAGCCGGCCAAGCTTTCTGAGAAGCAAATCAACACATTCATACTGGTATGACCCCAAAATTTTAATTTTTAATTAAAAAAAAAAAAACTATGACCAATCATATTCATAGGGATTGATCATTGGTGCGTATGTTGTGTGACACCTTGGCATGTCCATCACAATACTAAATACTTTAGTAATCCACTTAGTATCTGAATCAAAAGCACTAGAGGTTTGTCGTGTGAAAAGCACGGTAATAGAACTCCAACACTGGATTGGTGAATTTGTTTGGAGACTACAGGTGTGTCGGTTTGTCTCTAGATGGATTAACTGAATTTTTAGTTTTATTTTTCTTCTTTTCTTCCTTAGAAAAGAAATTTTAGTGTAAGGTCAAAAAACTTGGTTTATTTGTTTGTTCTGACACAGAAGAGTAAAAGCAGTAATATTAATATAGAATTGATAATTCGTAAGTTTCGCTAAGCTAGCATAAATAAATCAAGAAGCTTTCGAAAAGTCACGGGTTGTCCTAATGTTTATATAGAACGTTTTGTCTTCTTTCCTTCCGAAGGTCACAACAATTAATATGCGTCTGTTTACCCCTTCAACAATTAAACAATTATAAAACAGAAGTCCTTGAAAGAGTTGGGTGGTAGGATACACCTACCATTCTCCCTTGGAATTATCGGTTCTGAAGGCTCCAGCGTAGTAGGCGCGCACAAAATTCTAATCCAACTTGCCTTGAACTAGCTGGGAAAGTGTCGATGAGTACCTCGACAAATTACAATGGTTGGGGGAGCAAAGTTTTCGCCAACCAAGGACTAGGGAAAAACGAGGACCTTAAAATGAGATGAGGATTCTCTGTCATGTTTGGTGCTCTCCTCAATAATTCGACAAATTACAATAGTTGTTTGATAACAATATCATTTCCATAAATCAAGGGTTAAGATTTATTCAAATACCCAAAGGAGTATTGTGTGAAGTAGAGCACCAATGTTCCACAGGTTTATCAAGTGTTTTAAGTACTTACGGATTGTAGGATGACCATACAACTAATAGACAAAGCCCAACATGACTGTAGAATAATTTATTAACAATTTGAACTTGTAGATACTAATTAGTTGCTTGAATATCAATTAACTATCCAAAAATCTCCTTATTTGTATTATACATCATCATAATCAATTATAGAAAATCAACTTTTATACTTCACTTGAAAGAAGATAGGCATTCTTCCATCAATATAACATTTTAGCTTGATTGTTAGAATTCCGAGCCTTCTAAAATATGTGTCGAGAATCTGACATATCCTTAGTGAGAAATATGCAATTTTTTGAGTATGTAAACAAGGACAATACTAGACATATAAAAACCGGTTTATGAATTTATTTGATGAAAGTATTGTGTTAAATTAGTAGCCTATTTGGTATAGCTTCCCCATAGTAGCTACCTTCATGAAAAAGGGCGTTGACGATGTTTAAGCAAACTACTCACGATTGCATCACATTTAAAGCTGCAATAGTTTATATCGGCTTCTCTGAAGAGGCATCATCTGCTTTTGTAAAGCAATAACAGTTTATATTAGCTTTAAGTAAGCTAGTCATCCAGCTGAGTTGCTAATGTTTTTAAATATTATCACCAAACACAACTTACATTAATTTAAAACACTGATCCACTGTCTCCCAGTGAAGAATATCTTACCATCTCCCACTGAAGAATCTTTTTTATTTAATTTCAAGTTCTGGTATTTAACTATTGAATAGGATTCTACCAAAAAAAAATGTTGAATAAGAGAAATCATAGCTTCTGCCAACACCCTGGATGATGTTTCTTTGTTAAGCCTATAAAATGATGGAGATGAAACGTAGAATATTGTAAGAAATTGTATACGATTCACCAAACACAACATTTTACTCAGAAAGTGCCTGAATGGACTGCCCTCGGACGGGAATTTGGAACTCGAGGATGCAAAAATCATTGCCTCCCTAGAAATAGTCATGGATTTGGCTCCATTTGATGAAATTTTGACATCCTTGCTCTCACATACTCGCCCCCTGACATCACAGGAAATATTTTTGGCCGGTGCGGAAACAACGAGTAGCACTATCGAATGGGCGATCACAGAACTCCTACTGAACCCAGAATCCATGGTCAAGGTCAAATCCGAGCTGTCCCAGGTGGTCGGGTCCGCCCGAAAGGTTCAGGAAGCCGACATAGACCAGCTTCCATACCTGCAAGCAGTTGTGAAGGAAACCTTCAGGCTCCACCCGCCAATCCCATTCCTTGTGCCACGGCGGGCAATGCGCGACACCGTCTTCATGGGCTACGACATACCCAAAAACACACAGGTCTTTGTGAACACTTGGGCGATCGGTAGAGACCCGGATGTCTGGATGGACCCTATGGTTTTTAAGCCCGAGAGGTTCATCGGATCGAAGTTGGATTATAAGGGTCAACATTTCGAGTTCATTCCATTTGGAGCAGGTCGAAGGATGTGTGCCGGCGTGCCCTTGGCACATCGCGTGCTTCATTTGGCTTTCGGCTCCCTACTTCATGAGTTCGATTGGGAGTTTAATGGCCGCAAGGATCCAAAGACGATTGATATGAGAGATAGATTGGGGGTGACCATGAGGAAGTATGAGCCTTTGCTAGCGGTACCCAAAAGTAGATCAATGTGAGTCTGGGTTCAGATCAAAATGTTTCCGTGTTTGCCTAAGTAATAATAGTCCGAACATTTCTTTGCTTGCTCAAATCTACAGCGCTTATCGAGGTTCGTCGTAAAAAAACAATGTTCCTGTAATCCCAAGTCTAAGTAAGTCCAATAACAACAAGGCTATGTCATTTTCAAAATTATATGCGCGCATCATTAAATGAATGAGTTAATAATACTATCAAAAACCTGAAATTATTACTTGTATGCCACGCTTAGCATGTCGTGACCTTCCTCAAGATAACCCAATAAGGCAAAGCTAATGGATACAAGGTGGATACAAACGGGTTATTCTTTATAAGATTTTGTAAAACCACTGCTAATTATTCTAAAAGTTTAAACTGTGGTTTATTATTTCATTTTTTTAACATGCTTAGTCTGGTCTTTTTTCCCTAATACTTAGCATGGAAATTTAATTGGGGAGGCAAATAAGGCCTCGAAAGATTCAAATTCATGACCTTCAACACAAATACCATGTGAGATTTTGTAAGACCACTACCAACAAGAAATCCAAATATCCTTTCTTCCAAAGATGGGAGGAAAAAGACCCTTCTATTGGTCCACTTGGAGAAGATGAAGGACGATACCAATTCTTGGCATCTTATGGCTCTCATAATAAAAAATAAATAAATCAAAACCCTTGGTTTCTCAAACCCCGCTCCCCTCCCCCCCCCCCCCCCCTCCCAAAAAAAAAAATAGAGAGAGAGAGAGAGAAAACCACATCCTCTTCCTATTAAACCCTACTAGAAACCTATCCTCAAATTGGCCAAGAAAAATCAAACTTGTGATCCAAACATCTTTCAATCTCCAAGGTCTTCTCTTCCTTTTCAGATTTGGAACCATTTTGAACAAGATTATTCTCAGCCTCTTGAAGTGAAAAACTGATCTCCTCAATTTCTTGAAGATTCATAACTCTTCGAGTAGCGCAATTAGCTTGTAAATGCCCAAAGCCATGGCACCTAAAGTATTTTCTTGCATCACCATCAGGCTGCTTTTAGACTTCTTTAGAAGGCCCAACAAACTTCTCATTGCCTTTGTGATGTCCCGATAGACTGCTTACTAAGGCTCGCCTTAGTTTACTTTATGTTGTCACACAAGCGGAAGAAATTGATTTAATTTATGCGTTTATGACATGAGTTATGCACACCCAAATCTAAGGACACTAACAACAAAGGGAAATCATGCTTTCATTTCTTAACATACTTATATACATTAGGTGATGGACTACATAGCAAAAGGAAGAGACCTAAGCTGAGAGGAATCAAAAAAGTACTCATCTCTCTAATGCCACTTACTAGTGGATGCCCTCACAATTGTTCATCCATCCACGCTAACTGATCACACAATCCACTAGCGAGGGCTCACCTTGTTGGTGGCTGGGTGTTCTTGCCATTGGCCAGCTGCCTCAGTCCAGCAATCAGCCCTCTCCTTTAGTCGGTCATTAGAAGGAGGAGGAAGGATGAGGGGAAAAAAGAAAAAAAGATTATAAAAAAAATTAATTAAAAATATAAATATGAAAAAATTGTCTGCTGACACCAACCGATGTCCACGTTAGCACGAACCAATCAAATTTGATCGAATGGACTGAATTGATATAATTGCAAAAGGTTTATGAGTCAATTAACTAAAAAATAAGTTTAAAACTGAATCGGCACAATTACAATAAATTTAAAACTTTTTTGGTAATTGGTCCCCAGCCACACATGGGCCACCACTTCTATGTGTTGGGCCAAGCACGACTCCTTACAATGGATTGTGCCATAGATAGAATAATTTATTCCTTTAATGAATTCCATGTGGGGATAATTGGACAACAATGGAATACATAACATAGTACTTAAGTCTCAAACAAATTCATCTCATTAACCAAACTAGTCAAAATGAATCATAAACTTATTTCTTAACTCATATATAGTGGGCTGGGTTATTATTGGATTAGTTATATTCAATAAATGGATTTAAACATAATATATGTATTAAATGAGTTTACAACTTACTTAAACCCAATTTGTGAAATTTCTAAGATGTTAATGGGTAAAAGGATTCACATCTATGAGTCTCTTTTCACTCTCCCTCGCCCTCACTCAATCTCACATGCACTCACTCTGCACTCTCACATTAGTTTAGCTATGAGTTTTTCTAAATTGGATTAAATATGAAAGTGTTTTGGCAATATGAATCAAGTCAAATATAAGTTGGATATGGGTTGAGTGTGGGTTACTACATTTACATTGCATAGAAATGAATCAAAATAGATTAAATATGTCTATGTGGGTTGAACCATTTTCAACCCAAACCGATTTGCCCATTTGACGGGTCGTCTGCATACAACTTGTAGCAATCGAAATACAGTGACATAAGAATCAAGCTTACATAAGCCCAATCTCATAAAAAAATTACAACCTAATAATTGAGAATAACATACTGAACATACTAATATAGACACATCTTTTCATCATACGAATACAAACAAATGCACTTACGTAACTTTGAGATTAAATAAAATAAGTAAAATACAATTCTCAATGGACCATCCAGGAGAGGCAATGGAGCTACTCTTGGGCTTGACCATGTCGGTGAAATATTTGTCCTGGCGTCTTTTGAGTGGCCTATTCCACCACTAGATTTCAAAGTTAATTTCACAGCACAAAGCGTGCAGACGGCCTTCTTCTCGCCAATGGGGAAACATCTTGCAAATATTTGATCCTCGCTAAAGAAAATTCTTTGAAATTGGGGAGCCATTTAGAAATTGGGTGGGATGCTTCTGCGGATTTAAGTCAATTGGACTGCCAAGCTTGGAAATATCCTTTACAGAGATGGTCATTTTTTGAGAAGTAGAAGAGTTTGATAGTGAAAATAAGAGGGATTGAATTTTGTAGAAATTTTTTTCATTAATGTGGCCGAACATCCCACTGTTAAAAAAGAATGGGCCATGCATGGGCCAGCCCATTAGGCCCAGGGAAATGGGCCGGGCCAGGCCAGGCCAGCCTAGCCCACCCAGGTTAGAGCCCGGGGTAACGGCCCCTTCTCCAAATGGGCCCGGCACGTACGGTGGCCATCGTTGCTAGTGACGCCAGCAACCAACCAATACGAAGGTTATAAGTAACAGCGGAGAATTGACTCTTCGGGACGGGAGTGGACTCCACCTGTTTTACGTGTCCGAACATCCTCCTTTTTTTTTTCTTTTTTTTTCATTCAACCACCCGGACTAAATAAAAGCAAAAAGTAAATTGACCCAAACGCGCGAGCATCTCTCTTCGCTTCCAAGAAACATCGATGCAAAACCCTACAAGCAATCCCCCATTAGATCACACTCCTTGAAACAAGAAATACAGTAGATCACCCTTCTCTCTCTCTCTCTCTCTGTAGTGAACAGTCCGACGCGTAAGCCCTCGTTTGTTCACCAGCATTTTCAAGATCCATCCATGGATGAGTAATTCTCTCTCTCTCTCTCTCTCTCTCTCTCTCTCTCTCTCTACATATGAACGTTCTCTCTGCCATTTCTTGCAGATCCGAGACATTCCCGAAGGACTACTACACTCAGAACCCCGCGAGAACCCTCACCCCCTCCTCCAGCGACACCACGAGCGTCCAGGTGACCGCCCTCGATGGCATCGTCAACGTGAATTCCCTCTTCACCGTCGCCGTCTTCGTGGGGCTCTCCCTCACTACCCCAGACCAGCACAGCCTCGAGAACCCCGGCGCCTGCGACGCCGGCCTCGACGTCGTCAAGAAGCTGCTGGTCTTCGAGGTCGTCTCCTTTAGCTTCTTCCTCTTCTCCTCCCTCGTCGCCCAGGGCCTCAAGCTGGCCATCAACCTCCTCAACAGCAAGGACGTGAACGAGGCCCTCAGGGCCCACATCAACATCAAGGTCCTGCGGTTCGGGATGGTCGGCTCGGCCTGCGGGTCTGTCATGGGCTGCCTGTTCCTGATGCTGTCGATGATCAGCGTGATCGAGATTAGGCTCGGGATGCTGTCCTGCGGGAGCAAGTCAGCGGTCCACGCGGTGTTGGCACTGATCGTGCTTGTGTCGTCCGCTCTGGTGGCTTATATTTCCACTGCCGTGTATGCTTTCCTGCATTGATGACTCGTTAGCGAGTGTTTCGAAGAAATTGAAAGTACTTTTAAGCGTCTATTATGGGAAGTTGAAGCGAATTTCTAGCTCTTTTTATTCCATCGTGCTTCTCAAGTGAATTGCAGCTTGGTTCATATTAGATTTGTTGCTTAAGCATTTCATGGGAAATTTTGATTCTGAAGAACCGACTCAAGCAGGGTTTTGAACGATGTACTCTGTTTCGCAGTGCAGAGCGATGTTATGTATAACTAAGAACGGTTGATAAAATTATGCGCAAGCTTTCAAAAGATCATAACAAGCGCAATCTATCAAGCTGACTATAGCCCTTCCATTTTCTAAATCAGCTACGTTAGCCTTACTATTAACTAATTCCCCTATTTTTACAAGATTCAACTCATCCTGCAGTTAGTCTGCAACCTAAGGGGAAAAAGGCATGAACAAGATTAGTTCAGTTTCAAGAGACACATGAGTTGTGACTATTGGCTACTACTGACAGGAGCTCTCCTTGAGTCAATTTCTCTCACACTTTTAACTATGTCTTCGATGCTTTTTGATAGGTGGCCCGAATGCTCTTCCATGTCTCGCAAAACCATTTCGAGTTGCTCCAGATAAGTGGCAGATCTCTTCCGCTCACGCTGTAGCTCAGCAGTCAACTCCCGAATTTTAACATCTTTCTCATCCTGAAATGTCACAGTAAATCAAATTAAGTGTCAGAGAGATTCAAGACAGTTGGCTGTGTAGCAATCAAAGAATGCACCGCCAAATCAGAATGGCAAACCCCAGGCATAGCATTGAGTATTTACTCAGAAAAGATCAAACTCAGCTGATTTGAAATTCCAGAATATCATTATCATACCAAAACAACAGAAACCCCCACATGTTCAGTAGTAGAAAGAAAGGATCAAGTCACCACAAGGACAATGGTCAAATGAAGCACATTTTGATGCCTAAAAACATAACCAGCTTCCCTCGCCTGAGATGGGCGTTCTGTCTAACTTATTTATACTAGTTTATCATCGTAATGGAACTCATATTCTTATCAAAATAAATCAGAATCATGCTGTCGATTCTGAGGCAACCAGTACCTCGGTGACCAAGCCTCCAGCAGCTCGCCCTTGCTACGCCAGAGCAATATGGGGCCGTTCTCAAAGGTAGACCTGTCCTCTGTGCTATCTTCTATTAATCAAAGTTATTTTCCTTTCAAGGTATGTTGTTGTGATGCCTAATAAAAATGTTAACAAACTAGAAGATAGTCGCTTCTGTAACAAACCCATTTTCAAGGGGTGACTCTGGTGAACTCCTTACTTTAGAAACACAAAGCAAAATTCGCTAGAGCCAGGTAAGTGTGACAAACCACCGGGAGGAAAAGGTAAACTCTTGCATAAGAATGCAAATAACTTTCTAACAACAGGTTAATGCTCTTCGGCTCAGACAACTGAATTGCTCTCTTTTCACCCCATTTGAACCCAAACCCTTCTTAGATACTAATTTGGCAACACACGGTCTCTCCAGAAGATTTGCCCTTTCACGTCCATCTTACATTTTAATTTCTATGGAAAGCAACAGGAAACCAATTCAATAGCCACAGAAATAACTACTGTCGTAGGCATGCTACACTTCTACTGTTCATTTTTCAGAGTGCATCGGACTCTATAATACTTGAGATATATGCACTGTCAGGATGGTTGGTTCTCTTCTTCTTCTTCCTTTTTTTTTTTTTTTTTTTTTTTTTGGTCTGAAAGGATGGTTAGATATGACCAGGTCAGGTTTCTGGGCCTCCAAGTAGCCAGGATTTAGGACAAGCAGAGCATAATAGAATTGATAGAATTGCATCACAAATCTACATGTTCACAGATCTTAACAATCTCCTAAGTGTTACTGCTAATTCATTAAGAGAGAATGCAAACACTAGCTTCAGTATCACACATGAGAAGCTATCTGCAGGTTCTTGAAATTATTGAACCTGATTCCTCGAGTTGGAGGCATAAAGGCCAACTAATAACCTCCCACTAAGTTTAGTAGTGTGAGGTAATATCAGCGTACACTAATTTATCAGCACAGAGATAATAGATAATGCTCTTGGTGAATACCATGTTAGGACATGTGTGATCGAGCCCACTGCTTGAAAGAACCCTCATGGTGGTTCAGTCAGCTAAGAAGATAAAATCAGTTGCTAGAGGAAGACGGAGGCAAGGAAAGACCTGGCAATCTTGGAGTTTAATTAAATCAACCCATCCATATGTGTCATAACTAACAAGTGCACACCTGCTTTCATGTGTTTGTACAAGCAAAAGTGAATGTGAAAGTATGGAAAATATGAGCATTTACTGGTGTTTGAGAGAGAAGAACACTCCGATGGCTATTTGCTGGAGCGGCTATCAATGGATGGTTATGCTCCTTTATGAATTTCGTGACTACCCATTTTCCAGTTTTGTCTTTCTTGACCACAATCATTGCCTTGCAGCCTTCTCTCGTGATAGCTCTTGGCTTTCTATTTTCACTTCTCCGAGGCCTTGACTTTCGGAAGCCTTCTTTATTACAGACAAGCCGACGCCAGACAACCTTCCCATCACGCATTGATCTTCGAAACGCATCAACGCGCATGATGAAACCCATGTGTGCGGCATAAGTGTCATAAAAAACTTTTGCAGCTTCCTCAGATTCAAACTCCATACCGACATGTGGCTCCATATCAGAACTCTCTTCATTTGGTGTATCTTTTCCACTTGAACACTCTATCGCATCCCCATCCTCAACCACGGATGGCCGCTCATCCACTGCCAACATTACAACCCATCATAAGATAAGCCATACCAAAGCAAACAAGCTCACCACCTGAACCCTCATACATCTTCTTTTTCCACAAACATATCCAAGAACAAGATACTTTTAGATGTTAAAAAAAATATATATCCCAACAAGTAGCACCACACAGAGAGAGAGAGAGAGAGAGAGAGAGAGAGAGAGAGACTTTCAATTTCATAAAAGGGAACTAAGCAAACCTGTTTTCTTCAAATTAGTTCTGATGAATAAGGCAAAGATACGATCATAGTTCCCATTAAATAAAGATCTATGGTGCATTCCTGGCAGAAAATATCGAACTGACTATGATGAAAAAACGCAAAATGACACCTAATTCTTGAGCTTATACTTTTGGCCGTCGAATAATCAAAATTCGATCATTGGACAGAACTCTGGCAGTACAATAAATATGCAATCTACGGAAACAGCCAACCCATAAAACAGTTGATCCAAGATTCAACTAAAAAAAATTGTCTTACAGTCATCAAACACAGCCAAAGATGAAACTTCTCTGATGGGGAAAAAGAAACAATAGACAAGAAGCTCCCAAGTATGCAAATCCCAGTTTTGGCTATCACTCGTCAAGTTTTTCAGAAACAAGAAAAAGAGGGGAAAAAAACAAGAACAAACCTCACCGGGAAATATGAAGCTGAAAAAACACTAGAACTGCACGGAAATAGGAAGTGTGCAGGAGCCATAACTTGAGACAAGAAGTAGAAGCAGTTTAGGAGCTTTACTTGAATTAACGGAAGTGCAAGGACCCCAATCCTTCTGCGACGCCGCGAGAGCGAGTTGCGAAGCTCCCTGCAGAGTTCAGAGAAAGCATTGAAAATGAAAACCTCCTGTCTTGATTTTTGCTTTTTGACGTTTTCGATGAAAAATAAAAGAGTAAATCGTGTCTTTTCTTTATCGTTTTGAATTAAAAATATCATTTGATGATCAATTATTTTTACTCCTCTTTTTCCCCGGCCAATTGAACTGAAATATCAAAATTTCGTGGGTCATAATTCCATGAATCTTTAACTGATTAGTCTACCAATTATTTATTAATAATTATCGCCCACAATGAAAATAATGTGATTTTTCAAGCACTTCTTTTTATTTATTAATAAAAATTGCATATAGATATTATCATTTATCCGGAGTGTCCAACCTCAACCCAGTAGAAACAATCTCATCCTCCACATTAGAAAAACCCAATATTAATAATTTTATACAACTCTAAATTATTCTACATTTTCTAACACATGCTGGTTGAGGCGGCTCCGTTGCTCCAGCAAGATATTTTCGGACTAGCCCCCAAAGAGCTGCTTGAAACTGAGAGCTAACTTCCAAAGAAATTTGATAGCAAAACACAACGTAAAGATGGGAGTTCCTCCTCACAAAGCAACGTACATAAGTGGCGAAAAATGGAGAGAATTAAATGACCGCATTTGAATGAGCAATGAATGATTTCAGTCCGGTTGCTCCATACAAATAGTCAGACGCACAAGGACCGCCGAAATACAATTGCAAGCCCGCGATGGTTCAGTTTGCCATCGAACTTTTGAATTTCAAGGTGTGCTTCCCTGGAGTAGCTTGGCAAAGCACAGCAAAGGAAAAGCAGGACCGAAGAGGTTGTCATTCTCTCCTAAACCTTACCGAAAAAGCTCAACACTCACAGCTTCATGGAAAAAAGGCGAATTTCTATCATATACATATGATGCCATTGCCACTTCTGCTTGCAGAACATTAACAAGAGGCACGCCAGACTAATACAACTTTAAGTGCCCCCCAACCAAAGCTAAGAGCTGACCTTAGAAATGCAGCTCTTGACCACACCAGACAGCTAACTTTAGAAATGTAGGGTAGGATGCTCTTTGGAGATTATGCTGAAGACTTCACTAATTTGAAGAAACTATCTTCTACTTCTCTTCAACTGCGAAGCTGCATGCAGAAACAGCCTGTCGACCTCATCAAGGTCTGGAGAGTCAGCATTTTTAGATAATGGTTTCACATTTCTTGAATCCCTGGATATTTGACACAAGTGATCCTCAAATTCCTCGGACTCTCTGGCAGTTTCCACAGGAAACTTATCAAATATGTCCAGAAACAGGTCCTCTTCCCCCCTGTCCTCAGAATCAGCCTCGGTTTCTGTCTCAAAAATATCAGATAAATCTTCAGAATCTGATTCTAAGCCCAAATCCACGTTAGGGTCATCATCAATCGATTCATCATTTCCCCCCAAAATTTCTCTCAGCTTCTCAGAATTTGCCAGCTGCAATTTTGATTTGCTATCTGTTGTCTGGATTTCGCCAACCACCTCTTTTTCAACCTCAACTTCGTTTTGAGCCTGGGCTTGAAGCAACTCAAGATCCTGTTCAAGTCGTGGAATATACTTTCTAACTGCTCTTAAACCGTCCCTGTATTTGGATTTATCCAGTGCCTAATGACAAAAGGAATAACTTTATAGCATGAACAAACATATAAGCATCTTTGTAATGCCAAAAATCAGCCATGAAACTCCCAATATGATAACTTTGTATCCTATAGTGCAATTCAAGCAAATCAGCAAAGTCAATTGAAAAGAAAAGCAAATCAGCAAAGAAGAGCATTTCTTGCAGACACTAATCAATCTATCTATAAGCACATGATATGAAATTTACTGCATGTAACATGATAAACAAGCTCGAGCTTCAGGAACCCTTTCTTAGCAAAAAAGGAAATTAAGAGCTGAAATATACATTTTCTTGACCAAGAATGCCAGAATACAAAGTACTAACGATTTTGGAAAATGAATTTAGCTTGTACCCAAAAAAAAAAAAAATCGAGTTATGCTAACAATAAACAATTCAAAGTAATAATTTAGAGTCCACGATTTTTTTAAAACCTATTATAATCTTGTCTACATGATATCTGTTAAGTCCTAAAGGTGAATTAAAAGCAGTAGCAGACTTGATCACTTAATTAAAACCAAAGGTTTACCCAACTTGAACTTAGTAGTCAGATTTACTATATGAGAGAGAGAGAGAGAAAGAGAGAGAGTGTGTGACCTTCCTCCTCGACAAAGTGATCCTGGGCGACATTATTTCTGTTGGCGGCTGACAATAATTCTTCCCTCGATACATAATTATAGTGTTTTCCTCATGAATGTTAAGAACTATCCCCCCAGTCAATCTAGCGAGTTCAGCAGCAATTTCCTTAACCTCTTCTGGTGAGAAGGTTTTCACCACCACTTTCACCGTCTGATGCTTCTTCCAATGCAAGTGCATGTTAAGTATTACACCTTGGTATATTCCCCTTCGCCCAACTGGCACATAATTCTTGCTCTTAAGGCCCATCTTCAGAAAGAAGAAGTGCTCTTCCGGAGTCAATATCTCAGGATCATGGGTTGGTTCGGATGATTCTGCAGGTTCAATCTTTTTCAAAGATTCAGCAAGATTCTCCTCTTTCTTTCGAGCCTGTAAAGGAGGATGATTAGATAGGCAAGAGAGGAGATCAAACTGGATCAGGAAATGGAACGATTCTTCTTTACCTCTTGACAAGTAATTAGTAATTCAACTCTTAATCATGCTGTTACCAACACTTGAGGTTCCTATACATACCAAACCGGCCAATAAGACAGCCAGTCACAAGAAGTGAAAGGAAGGGTCTATAGACAGGATATCCACGTGCAAATGATGGGCTCTTAAAATCCCTTAAATTTCGACCAAAAAAAAAAAAAAATCCCTTAATCACATGGTTTCCAAATTCTATCACAGTCCTGAGCTAAAACAGACTACTAAATTGATCTGACCGACAAGTATTAGTGATTCTTTTTGGTGTTCCATGATACATAGACTTCTCTAATGGATTCTTGAGTGATAACTCTGTCCTCTATCCCCTAAATGACCTCCAATCTAAAAGATCTTTCTACTTTTGACAAGTCACGACAGTATGATGACCTTATAACTTCATCCCATTTTCCTAACAATAAGTTTAAAAAACTGCTAGAAATGTCCAGTAATATCCTTCCTGTCGAACTCCAAAACCTTTATCCATATCATATCACACAAGCATTCTTTTCATGATCCAGGGTATTCAACACACTTTCTAGGTCATCAAAAAGCAAGTACCTAGAAGCTAACATACGTAAGACAAAAAGAGAAAACTATGGAAAGTTGGATTGCTAATCTCGCTCTTAGATTTCTCAAATCAACGAGTGGTAGATAGTATACCTTTCTGAGCTTGAATAAAATCTTCTCTTCTGCTGTCATTCTTCCATACTCTTTCTTCTTCTTCCATCTGAAAAATTTAAGCCACCTGACAACAGCTCTTTTCCCCTTCAGCTTTTTCCTCCTCGATTTTGCTTCACCAGGTCCATCTACTGTGCCACTGCTTTCAGAATGGTTTGGCAGCTCTACAACTTTGTCCACCAAATTTGACAATGGACGCTGATGAGCTTGTAGACACCCAGCCAAGGACAGCCCTTTTGCATCACAGAGAGGCCAAACATCGAGTTTCTGTCTGAAAACCTTGAATAAAACATCATCCAAGCTACTGCAGTGAGGGATAGCATTCACACAATATTCATTTTTAGATTGATCTCCGTTCAATCGGAGAGTCAAGCTAGAAACATTTTAGCAATCAGGCATACATACTTTCAACATCAAAGCGGAGACAGCACAATAATGCTATTATTCAATACACAAATTACCATAAGAGACTTTGCAATCACAAAACAGAGGGAGAAGCCAAAGGTAATTTGAAAGACGTGATGGGACTTTCCGGGAAAACCGTTCATAACACTTGACTACTAATTAGTCTTTGCAACCCACGTAAGAATTATGAAGGGATCTCAAACTGGAATTAGAACACAGCCCAGAAATCATTCGAAGGGTAACCACAAGATACTCAACTCTTCTGCCAAAACACGAGCCAAAATTGCGGCAACTACAACAAAACGACTCACAGCCAAGACTAATCATTGCTTCAACTAGAATCCCATACACAGCTGCCTCGTACAAAGCACTGGAACGGACAAAGGTCGTATCTTGTAGTAACTACGCGCTTAATTTTGGGGAACACGAGAGAACTGGAAGCGAAAGAGACGACGCGAGACTTGGATAAATTACAGGCGAGAGAGAGCGAGAGAAAGACCTGGGAGAGTGAAAATGGCGAAGAGGGACGCGGGGAAGAGAAACGGGGAGGAGATTCTTGAATCCCTGGGACCCCCTACAGAGAGCAACCACTGCCATTGAAGAGGCGGCAAAACCCCTGCGCGCCATTTTTGTGCTTCCTCTTCTTCTCTGCGACAGCTTCCTCGTCGATTGACTCAACGAGGACTGCCAGCTCCTCCACGAGATCGCTCGATTCTCTACTTCTTCAACCTTCGTCGTTTTCTTAGGTCGCTCGGGAGTCCGTCGTCCCTGCCAGTCTGATGGGCTGGACTTGCATCGAAGCCCCCCGACCGTCTTGTTTTCTGCCCCCGAAGAACGCACAAATTATTTATAAACTTTAGTCAAGTATATAATATCGAAAGTTTTAATTCATTTAATATAGTAATATCATCCCTCAATTTTTAATTTTTTTAATATAATCCTTAAAATTTTGATACATATTCAATGTAATCCCTAAATAATACGAAAATATTCAAGATTTGTTCTTGAACATTGAACATGTACTAAAATTTTAGATATCATATTAAACAAATTAAAAGTACAAAAATAACATTACACATACAATTATCTCATATTTCGAGGGGACATTAAGACAAAAAGCTATTGAATATATTTCTCTTCATCAAAACGAACAAATTCATATTCTCATCATTTTAAGAGGGCTTATGGTAACATTTTTGTTCCCAATAACAATTTATATTCATAAATAATTTTTTCTATTTGTATTCCCTAGATAAGTTTGTGAGCAGAAGAACTTGTTTAATAAATACACAAAATATGTATTCCTGGAATAAAAATGTGTTTGATATGACTCCCATAATTTTTGTGACTTAGAATTTCTTTTAATTTTTAAATAATTTTATTGCAATTTTCTCCTTTTTTTTTTCCTTTTTCCTTCTTCCTCTAGCTCATTACTGACCTCAACCATAGCCAGTCAACGATCGGCCAAACTCGAGCTGGCAAGGTCGCCTCAAGCCTCGCCTTGTCAGGCAACACTGACCTTGCGGTGGCTAGGTCATAATGAGACATGGGGCAACTTTGCTAGGGGTTGGTGAGGCTTTGTTGAGGTCACCAAGCCTTGTCTAACTAGTTGCGGGCTATTGTCGAGGCCAACGACCAACTACAGGAAGAAGAGGAGGTAAAAAAAAGGAAAATAGTTTAAGATTTGATTCTTGAGTTATTTCTGATAACAAAATGTAACTTTTTATTTATCTATTAATTATGTTCCAAACCTATTCTTAGGAACAAAAATGTACATAAACATATTCCTATTCTATTTTTATTCTAGGGAACTAAAAAACATAGAAACAAAAAGTATTAACAAACGTGCCATAATTCAATGGGCCAAGTCTATTATGATTACATTCAATCGATGGAGCTTGGGGTTGCCACCTCACCTTCTTCCTTTGTTTTCCTTTGGTTGCTCGAACCCTCATTATTCCGTTGTTTTACTATTATTTTAAGATTTTTATTTTTTAAAAATCTTGTAGAACATTTTTTAGAGGGAAAATTCCAAACAAAAGTTTGAAATACTATCATTTTCTCAAATAATGACCTAGTCTCGTTGGTTGGCAAAAAATTCTGATTGAATAAATATATATTTATCCAAATACAATTTAAATTAAATCATATTAAAAATTTTAAAAAATATACACCCATATGGACACTAAGCCTGTGTGAGGGCGGGCAACCCTTGCCCATATTTGGGAGATGGTTGCCGCCCTCTCCCATTTCTAGCCAATTGGCCCTCGCCAACCATCGAAGACACCTTATCAGCGATATGGCAGCGATCACAGGCAAGAGTGAACCCTCCCTCACATGTGTTTCTTTTTTTTCTCTTTTAGATGGTTTTAATTTTTTTTTTTGAGTTTTTTTTATGGAAAACAAGAATTAAAAAGGAATAAAAATTCAAATTTAAAAAAACGAAATTACCCTTCATCAAATAATGAGTTCCAACCATTTTTTGAAATTGATATAGCTATTTCATCTCCTTGTTTGAAATAATATCCATTTCATGTCATTATTTGATAAAATAATAACACTTCAAGCTTTTATTAAAAATAATATTCACTTTAGCTGTTACTTAAAAAAATGAGTACACTTAATATCCTTATTTGAAATTTTTCCTTCTTTAAATTTTTTTTTCTTTAAATTTGTAATGCCATGATCTTTTAATTTTTTTTTTTTTTGAGGAATTTCGGTGCCTTTGTCCCCCTGTCCCCCCTTTCTTTTTTTTTTTCTCTATATATATTTTTTCTTTATTGTGGCTTGTATAGATATGTAAAAATGAGTTCTAAGCTCATTTCTTAAAACAATATGTGTATTCAATTGATTAAGTAAATTGGTCATAAATGGCTTTAAACGCAATATGAGTATTTAATAGATCATAAACGAATATACAACTTGCTCAAAAATTCAATCCATTTTTGTGATTTTCTTTTCTCCCGCTTCACTCATGTTCACTCTATCCACACTCTCAACTATGATTAAATGACTTTTGGTCACTAGATTTGAGTGGCCTGAAAATAAATCGAAATGAGTTAAATAAATTTATTTGGGTGATTCGAGGCAAACCGAACCCACCCTCTATCTAGCTTTGCTATGTTGGTAAACAATGACATAAATTGCATAAAATGGAAGTTATGAAGAGTACCTTAAGAACAAGAATTGTTCTCAACATTGTTGTTAACCAGTGGTCTTAGCTAAACTCTTTAATTTCATATTAAAAGTGTACAATGCGTCCCAGTCAATATGCAAAATGGCTGTCGTCTCGTTTCACCGAAATTCGTTTCTTTTTGTATTCTTTTCTTGGCAGACATTATGCGAACTCGATCACAGGGGAAAGTGAAATGTGCTCCGACCATGTGCCCGATATGATCATCTCAAACCAAACATCATATGGGCGAGTAAGTCGGAGTATGATATCATGTCGCAAACGAAGAAATTGCCTCAAAACATTCATTTTTCCAATGGTTTTGGGACAGAGTGCGTTTGCTTTTTCCTCGTCAGCCTCTTTCACTTTACGACAAAGAAATGCAAAGGAAGGACCGCGAAACTTTGACACCCAACAGATCTGCAGAAGGAAAAGAGAAAACCCTAGAACCGCATCACCGAACGAACTTCACAAACGATTAAAAATGAAAACTTTTTCCTCGTGGGGCAAGCAAAGAAAACGAACGAGCACGCGCGACTGGAAGATGTAAAACAAGATACATGTGCCAGTAATAAAAGGGCCTGGAAAATCAGCTGGGTCAGATCCAGGCGAGTGATACTGGCTGTCTTCTGCTATCGCAAGTTTTTTCATCTATAGAATTGCCTGGATCGACACCATCGAGATCCAGTCAAGAAGCTGACTTGCTTACGGACGACGCATGGAACGTTCAATGTTGAAATTGCGAAAAATATAAAAAATAAATAAATAAAGACGAACTCCGAAATTCGACGGACCAAAGAAACTTGATCTGATGATGGAGAAGCAGTCTGGCCGAAGGGGAAGAAGCTCAGTGAGCGCCGAGGTAGAAGAGTCGCCGATGGAGGTGATTTATACAGAGAGGGAGAGGGAGAGGGAGAGGGAAGAAGAAGTCAATTAGGGTTTTAGAGGGGGTGTAAAATGGGCCTGGGCCTGGGCCTGATTTACTTGAACGGCCCAAAAAGATGGCAGTTAGAGAATGGTCTCTCGGCGGCAAAAAGATTTTGACATTTATCGAGTTGCTAGGGGAAGTGATACGACTAAATTATCTCTATCATTAATGCTCGATAGGCTTATCCAAAACCCGACATCTACCCAAAACACCTCCTCATTGTGGAATTAGTTCCGCCATCTAGAAACTTCCAGCATTGCGCTGCTTGATGTGCATTTATTTTGGCATCATCCATCCACGAGACTATCGTCTTTGAAGGATGCAAATAGATTATGCTAACATATCAAATCACAAATAAACACCGGTAGTCACTATAATTTTTTTGGGACAGAAAACAATTGAGTTTTTTAAAGCTCAAAAAACGATCAATCTTCGAAAAATAACAATATTAACAATCGCATTCACTTGACAATTTTTTGCCCCCTAGATCTAACCAACTAAGGTTCTTATTATTCCGATGGAAAATCTCATTGGCTTCGTTTGGCTGAATTTTTATTTTTATTATGATTTTTAATAATTTATTTCTTATTTAAATAGAATATCAAAAAAAAGTTACCAAAAATCCCCCAAAAAAAAATGTAACACAAAATACTATAGATTTGCACGTCTGTAATACATTTATCCATAGTTTTGTAGCAGTGTGACAATTTACCTCAAACATATTTACTTCAAAATATTACTATTTAAGGATTCTGGTGTCATAAAAATATAATTTGAAGTAACTGTGTTACATGAATATTAAGTTTGAAATTTATGGTGTCACAAAAAATTGAAATAAATGTCACATGAATATAATTTTAAAGATTTTTTATGTAAAAAACATTTGAGTTAATGTGTCACAATTGAAGTAATTTAGGGTTTTTTGTAACCTTATCCTCAAAACATTTAGAAATCTTCGAAATATCATATCGAAAAATGTATTATCACATTCAAATTTTTTCGTAATTTTTTAAAAGGTGATATATATCCTTTAATTTTTTTGGAAGCCATCATCAAAAGTAATGGGTTGATTTTTTCCTTTGGCGTTCCCAAACTCGCCAGGCCAGAGGATGAAAGCTATTTCTACGTCTGGTGGGACCCATTAAGACGCGCTATCGTCGCCGTCCATCGTCGGCAATCGAAGCGAGCCGTGAGATCTCAAAGTCCGAAGCGTAGATGGTGAACGGTGTTGGAGCAAACACGTCGGCAGATTTTCGGAAAATAAAATAATTATAAAGAGGAGTCACTTTCTTTAGATAATCATTAAAAAAATCAATATTTGAAAATATTAAAAACTAATAATCGCAAACGCAATCTATCTCTTCCATCTGCATTCGGACTTCCCACCACCAACAGTCCTTTCCCTCTCTCAAAACCTCGCCGGAATCCACCGCCTCGCCGGTGGCTCCGCCGATCCCATCGTCAATGGCTTCAGTTCCGGTTCTCTCTCCGGCTCCCTCCACTGCCCCACCGAGACTTGTCGCCGTATCTCGTCGCTCCGCAAGACCGAGTTCCGTCTCTCCTCCTCCTTCTTCTTCTGCTCCTTCTTGTTCCTCACCGTCTTGCTCGTGTTCGGTTTCGACTTCAATCCGCCAGCAACGGAGATCCCTCGGAAATGGCGGATCATCCGCGTACGCGTGCTCGACGTCGTTTTTCATCGGGAGAGTCGGACTGCAGAGACGAGAAGGCAATGTCTCGTTGCTCTCGTTCGGGAACAAACAGCACGTCATCTCCGAAGTCGATAGAACCGATTCGTCTCAGGTTTTGTCCGCGATGCTTCCGTTCGTCGTCGCTGCTACGGCGATTGCTGCTCTTGCCCAGCCGGCGACTTTTACTTGGTAATTGGTCTCTTTTTATCTGTTCACTTGAGGAACTTTCTGGAGACCACCCGCTTGACTTTTCAGGTTTAATTGCTATCCATTTGAAGATGTTTCGAACCTCGGGAATAGTCCTCGTCCTGCTCTTCTCTGCAATATCTGAACTTTGAATGTATAATATTTGTTAATGCGTCTCCTTGTCTTACCACCCAAAAAAAAAAAAAAAAAGCGGCCCACGGGTCATCGTATGTAACGTTCCTGTCATTATAAAATTCACTTTAAATTTAAAAAATCGTATTTTTACTGGGACTATTAATTTTGTTTTCGTAAGTTTGTGAAGACATACCTGATACCACCCTGGTTCGTCACGTCTCTTTATGATATTGTCGAACATGGTACAATTTGTAAGAGGAGAAGGTTGAGTTACTGTAAAGATCTGGTTTTTGGATGTGTTTGATAAAAGGTGCGTTGGAACCAGTTGTTCAATGCATATTCTTCTTAAGTGGCTTATTATCTGCTTCATCAATTCATAGTTTGCCAGATGTGGTGGTATTGCATAATTTTTGTGTAGTTAACCATCATTGGCCGTGCTTCTTAATTTCATTCTTGTATGTAGCAACTGCCTTATAACATGAAGGTTCTACAGGGTATCCAGGGAGTTGTATGCCCCTGCTCTTGGTGGGATTATGTTGTCGATAGGAATCAGGCTTTCAATCGATGATTTTGCTCTTGCTTTTAAAAGGTGATTCTATTTTGCTTAGCTTCAGATGCAATAAAATATCAGCTCTTGTGCAACTTTTGGTGGAAGTCATGATTTCAATTGTTTCGTCTATTTATTGCAGACCTTTACCACTATCTATCGGGTTCATCGCACAGTATGTTCTAAAACCGGTCCTCGGGGTGTTAGTTGCTCAGGCATTTGGGATATCTCACATGTTTTATGCTGGTTTTGTCCTCACAGCTTGTGTTGCGGGGGCTCAGCTATCTAGTTATGCGAGTTTCTTGAGTAAGGGCGATGTGGCCTTGAGCATTCTGCTCACCAGCTGCACCACTATTGCATCGGTTCTTGTTACGCCTATCCTAACTGGTCTTCTAATTGGATCAGTTGTACCAGTTGATGCTGTTGCCATGTCCAAGTCAATATTGCAGGTAAGAGATGCTTGGGAGTGGTGCATATCTGTAATTTACTTCGATTATTTCTTTCCTGCCCACAAACATGATTGGAGATTTTTCCTCTGCGCGTCAGGTTGTTCTTGTACCCATAACTTTTGGCCTTCTGCTCAATACCTATGCAAAACCAGTCGTTTCTATTCTTCAACCTGTGATGCCATTAGTTGCTATGGTTTGCACTTCATTGTGTATTGGGAGCCCGTTAGCAATTAACCAGAGCCAGATTTTGTCTAGAGAGGGTTTGCGCCTGGTTCTTCCAGTGTTGACATTCCATGCGGTGGCTTTCACTTTAGGATACTGGATCTCCAAATTGCCAGCTCTGAGGTAATTTGCACCTTCCATTCTGCTTTCTGTGTAGTGAAAAAAGAAAAGGAGTAGTTGTATTTATTAGCTAATCACAGAACTGTTGATGTGGAGTGGAGTTATTAGGAGTATGGACTGGTTCATGTAAGATGCCACTGTGGTCCCCTGGATATTGGAGCAAAGGTCGATGATGCAGAAGAAATAGGTGTTTCCACTACTTTATTATAGCTTTGTCGCCGTGTCATTGCTTTGAGGAATTGAGATTTGTCCGGGGCCTTTTATGTTTGAAAGAATCAAGTGCATCACTCTTTGTGAGAAAGACATTTCTCCTTGGAAACCAGTTATCTGGGTGCTTCAGCTACTCTGATGTAACTTGAATGTGGTACAACCATTAAAGACTATGAAAATTTGTGGGATCTCAGCCAATTATTCTAAAAACTTAAGCTATTAGATGAATGCGTGGTTTATTATTTAATGTTCTAGAATTGAGTGTGAAAATTTAATTGGGAAGGCAAATGGGGCCTAGGAAGATTTGAATTTAGGACCCCCAACTCTGATATAATGTGAGAATTTGTGAGACCATAACCAACTATTCTAAAAGCTCAAGCTATTCGATGAAGGCCTGGTTTATTAAATATTCTAACAAAAGACTAGATCAAGAAGTCTACCGGAAAAACAACAATGGGCTTGATCTCTTTGTCAGGATTAGGGGTCAAAACTTGAAATTAAAGTTTCATTGACAACGAGAATTAATCTAGTAGTCATGTTGTAGTAACAAACCAAGGACCTCTGATGACCCACAAATAGGAGCCTCATGCAGTGGTATGAAAGTCTCTGTGAGTTGGTCTTGTCTAAAGAGTTTCTCTATTGTTGGGCAGAGATTTCATCTGACTTTGCATGTTTAATATCTATTTGACACTTGTGATTCACACGTGTCCTGCCATAATGTCTGCGAGTAACAACAAGAGCAGGATCAGCAGAAACTAGTTTAGTGCTGCATGAATTATAGGCAGAGTTTAATGATAGAGATGAAGGGTTTTGAATAGATTTATTTCATTTTTGTTACCATTTCTCTCTTCACCAATCAACTGCCTACGACTTGTCCTCTTTATTTCCTTGTAGGCAAGAAGAAGAAGTCGGGCGGACAATATCTTTATGCACAGGAATGCAGAGTTCCACTCTCGCTGGCCTTCTAGCATCCCAATTTCTTGGCAGCAGTCAGGCCGTCCCGCCAGCGTGTTCAGTAGTTGCCATGGCTATCATGGGACTGTGCCTTGCCTCTTTCTGGGGCTGTGGTTCACGGATTAGAGACCTACCGTCATTAATCAATCCACGAGTTGGTTCTTCAGTGGAGTTGCAACAATAGCAGAAAAAAAAAGCTGGCGAAGGTCACGATCAGCACATCTGTTACAGTGCAACTTGAAGATACTGATAAGTCAAGGCCTGAAGTATGTAATTAACATGAGGAATGCCAGAGATGTGCCAGTACCTTCTTGAGTGTACCGAGTTCAGGTGCAAATACTTTGTACAGGTCAGCAAAAGTAGCTGGCAAAGAGAGTTCTACAGTTAGAGGAGGATAATTTTTTCCGCATGGACATTGAGCTTGCTATACAAATGACGTATTTATCACATTAAACCGAGCACATACGGTGTAGCTTAACATCACCTCTCTCTCTATATCTCCCTCTCTCAAATTTTCTTATTTACTTAAAACTCGATGCCATGATGCATAAGTTGCCTATACGCCAAAAGCATTGATTAAACTAATTCACAAATTAGGTTGAAATGGAACATAAAATCATGGCAGGCTAGCTACACTTTCACTTGGCTCCAACGGCGAGAAAATCTCACCCACTTGAGCTTTAAGTATCTCTCGTCCATGTGAATTCAAGCATTATTGGATGGGGGGAAAGAGAATCATCAATGCATATAGCAGTCTATAGATGGTTATTGTAGAACTTGTTTGGTATTGGAAATCTTGCCACGGCAGGAAAACGAAGTGGGGTTACAAATGCCTTTCCTGTCCTGTTATTCCAACTTTACAAATGAAACTGCGACGAATTCGCCGGGATATCGATGGAGCTTGGACATGAGGTGCAAGAAAAGAATGTTACTTTGGGTCTATTCTTTTAGAAGTAACGGTGACGATGGTTGCCAAATTTGTTTGGCTCTCCTCGTTATTGCAGCCGACATTTTCCTTGTCCATATGAATGTGTTATTTACACGAAAAAGCTATGACGCACAGACTCGCTCCTATCTTTACAACTCGAGATATTTCATGAAGGGCCTCCATTATTGTTTTGTCCTCTTCGTATTGTTCCCCACATGATCAATGTGATCGAGTATTGAGTTTCAGGTAACTGCCACGATGGTGATGGACGCTGATGTTCCCGTCTCCTTCCCCGAGCCATTGAGCTCTCGTGTGCTCTTCTGGTCCCTCCCTTCTAGTCCACGAATCTTCGCCTTTTCAAGATTTGACACGTCGAGATTCTGCCCTGCAAGAGGCTTGTTTGGGATTTTTATGGTCTGCTCGGCAGGGAGACTTATAGATTTCACCCCTAATGAAAAGTGGAGTTTTGCTTGCATTTCCAGTCCCGAATAAATGAAACTGTCGAAATCTCCAAGATAATTGGATACACTACGTGGCTAATTCCTTTATACATATGCTTTAGAATGGTGGATGTGCGATTGCCTTGAAGCATCCGACACGAGGATTTTTTTTAGTTCTCCGTTCTACCGCCGGTGGATCTATTCTGATCATTTCTTGCAAATAATCCAAGGACGCAGAACGTTAAACCCCAGGCGAGGCCTGTTTCTTGAACGTCGGTAGAGAAATGTTTGCACTGAACCGTACTGTAGTTTTTGCCCCTCACAGGGAGTAGCCCTTTCTTCTTCTCATGAATCACAATGGTGTTAAACTTTTCAGAAGAACGCGTACTTTCTCGTGAAACCATTTGGTTGATTTAATGATGTTCCTTCCACGGGAAAAGTTTCTTGCTCTTCAATGTATGTTTGGTCCAACGTGATTGATGGACAGGCCACGAATCATGTGATGTCCTGTCCTATGCATAGATCTGGACGATTCAAAGTCAAAGAATTCACCTAATTCATGATTATAATCTATTGATCCAGTAATCGCCTCGTGTGCTGTACTTGAGTTGCAAATCACTTCTCAGATTGCGGTTCAAGAATCTGGTTGGGATTCCTAACATAAACACATCTTTTGTAAAGCAAAACATGCGAGGTAAGGCAATTTGTGTCTCAAATCAAGCGAATTGATTAAAAAAAAAAATCAATTTCCATCTATTACTGACATTACAAATAATTGGACGAAATCATGAGATATGCATTTCAAAAGTTTTGCTGCCCTCTCAAACTTCTTACAACAAGATAGCCTACTTCTCTAAAAAAAACCTTCAACTTTAGGTATAGTTCTAATTTTGTCTTGTTTTTTTTCTCTCAGAAAAAACCTCAAATTTTAGTTCCTATCCTAAATCTGCCATGATTTTTTTTATTTTTTTTCTTAGAAAAGGCCTCAAATTTTAGGTTCAACCTCAAATCTATCCTAAATTTTGTTCTGTTGCAAAATAATCACCACCTTTCAATCTATTCTTGAATATAACTCTTGGTTGCCGTGGTATTTTCACATCATTAATAAATCCATATTTTAACAAGGTGACATGAAAAATTATCTCCAAAATGAATTCATTCTAAGATACGATAATTAGGGACAACTAATGGTAGTATCTTGACAAAGGGTTAATGGGAGCTAATTTGGGTTAGAGTAAAGTTTGTGATTTTTCTTTTATAGTTCAGAGTAGATTTGGAATCAAACCTAAAGTTAGAGTTTTCTTTAAGAGAAAAAAGAGTTTAGAATAGATTTAGATGAACCTAAAATTTGGGTTTTATTCTAGAAAAAAAAGTTTGAAACAAAATTGGAACTAGATTTTAAGGTGAGGATTTTTCTAGGACAGTAGACCCAACAAGATAAATAACAAGAGACACACTCTAATAACTTGAAAATTTATGTAGAATCCATAGAAATATCGCCCAAAAAAGTTGTCGAAAGAGTGAGACATGCACTCTAGAAGTTTTGCCCTCTCAAGCCTCTTGCAACTGGACAAATAAGAGGAAACAAGTTTTTATAGCTTGATTCCTTCTTTTTATTTTTCTTTTTACAGTGTGCAGGTTAAAAAGGATAAAAGTGACGTAAAGATTCTAGAATAGCCACACGGGGAAGTATTTAAACAGAAAAGCTTCATGTATAGATTAGGTGATACAAAATTGAATTTAGGCATACACTATATACTCCAACATCCTAAGATGCAATACACTGATCTCTGCAAACAATATGGAAAACCATATACAAATTGAAAGCCAAAAACAGCCAAAAGCTCACAAACTTTGTCAAACTCGGTCATAGTTAAATGCTCCCACATTCGGTAGAAGACTCGGAGCCAGAGTCATCCATTGTCGAATTCGAGGTTGTATCTAGCTGGCTTCCGGTCTCGCTATCGGAAGTCGTAGACGGTCTTTCTTCAACGGGTTGATTCAAGAACCAATGCATGATACTTGCAGTTAACGTCAAAATCATCTTCTGGTTCACCTGATAATATACAGGTCGATTAGCAATTGACATGGATATAACTAAGACAAAAATGAGCAGAGGAGCTGATATCGATGTACAAGAGCAGTCTGAAACTGCACAAATATATGACCCGCTTCAGTCTTCACACAGTTGTTTGTATGCAGCAATTCATCTTACCTGCTAGCCAATCTATTAAAACATTAGGAACCAAATAGATCTTACAATGCAAAGAGACCCTGATGACTGGGTTCAGTCAGAAACATATTCGAGAGCACAACATGGGCCACGGCAACGAGGTCATTCTTAGGAAACAATATCCACTGGCAGTGGAATTAAATTTAATATGCCATTTAATAGTGAGACATGGTAGGATGGCGGAGAGTAGCACCTAAAATGTTTCGGAAGCACTGAACATGGGAGGGAGACTCTTGAGTGGAGCACATAATCCACCAGTCATACACATTACTCAATAGAACTACTAATGCGTACCTCAGTTATATCTTCTGGAAGAAGAAATATCGAGCATCCAAGCTTCCTCGCAATGCTTATGATGTAGGTAGCATTCATCTTTTTCTCTTCATCTACATTTGTCCAATAAATTCAAGTAAATTAGGTCAAGATTAGACATTTTTAATACCTTGATGATGACAATAAAGATCTGAAAGCAAAGAAGATGGAAGAAAAGATAAGAGAACCACAAACTATGGATCATTAAGAATTTGCTTAGTTGGACAAGGTTATCTATGTATTTATTTACCCCTAAGAGAGTGTGAATGCGGATATTCATGGAACTAATGAACTATTTGCCCAAGATTAACTACTTAGATTTGCAAAACCAATTAAAGTGGTTTGTCCTCTAGATGCTCCAAAGCAATAGAAAGAACAGCAGAGGAACATGGTAGACTTGGTGGATGACATATGAGCTTAGAAAGGAGGTAATACACAATACGATGTAGCAAATTACCACCAACATCCAGATTGGCTTGGAACATGAGTCCTTCAAATTTTAGTTGGCAAAGTTACTGATGAGAGAATTTATGTTAGCTTGGTTTTGTTTTACCTAGAAAACTTATTTATTGTGTCATGATGTACTTAGAAAATACAGAGTGACAGTAAGTTGTTCTGATCATCTAACTATAAATCATTCCAAAAGCTCGCTGGTTCTTGAAATATCAGACACTACCCTAGTTTAGTTCAACATCTACACGATACAAGCCAAACTTCTCATGTAAAGTATGTGGAAAGAAAATTAAAAAAAAAAAAAAAACAGATATTAGAAGTAAACTCACCCGTTACTCCTCTTGTAACAAGACTCCAGTTTACAGCTCTTGGCTGCACAGCACTTAAAAGATCCAGGAAAAATATGCCATCAGACAAACTCCTATCCTGTAATGAAAACGCAATTAAAGAATTACGCTCCCATAATAAGTCGGACATTGAATGACAATGAAGACATCATGCAGCGCACACTAATCTCTTACGAGGAAGAATTTTCCAAATTTTCTTCTATAAATTATCTTAACGCCTGCTTCTTACCTATCTCCTGGAGATTGATAAGAGATTTTTAATTGAAAATTAAACATGCAACCATATCAGGAACATTTTGAGTTAGAACTTAAAAGTAGGAAAACACAAACTAGCGCTCCATTGCAAGATTCGCACATGATGATGTATCCTATGAAGCTTGGTTATTAATTATCCATCGATTTTATACATTAATCTTGTCAGGATGACATCTAAGGATGCTAGATTTGAGTACTTTCAACGCTAGAAGCAGCAAGATGAAGACATTCTATTTAGAAGCCTCCAGCATTGATATCGTTCCTGAAAAGTAAACGATCAAATACGGAGAAAAGTTGTCAGGAGATCAAGATTATATAGAATGTAGAGTACCTTAAAACTATTTATTTGGCTCTTACTTCCCGTGTTCCTCACTTTGGTGTTGGCCCATTCTAGGATATCAGCATCAGTGATCTCCTTTCCATTAGAACGAAATCTCAAATTCTTTAAAAGTTGTAGGATGTTGTATCGCATCAATTGCCATAAATAAGCTGAAAGAAGAAAATATAACCTTCTGAACTTAACATCATGATTTCCAAGATGCTTTTAAAATATATATTAGAGTGCTTGATCAAGTATATTTAGCGGAGAGATCAAAAACATACCCAATATCAATTTCTTATTCCCCTGAACTATATCGTTGCCAGCAACATTAACCAAGGAAAACTTCAACTGTTTTCCTAATTTGACAACTTGGTTACAGTTCTCTACTTTCTTGAATGGCATTTTTATCGGGGGCTTATTTGCAAGCTTCCAGTTGACAATTCCTGGTGATACTTTGTCCAGTGTTTCCAACAATACCCACCTGCAGAGGAAAATCAAATTCACTTGATCTCTGGATATAATTGAAGTCTTTCACTCCATTAGAAAGCAAGATCACAAGCATGCACGCACGTGCATGCGTTCGCACACATTTCAGAAGATGTCCAGTCAAAATTGACTACATCACAAATTTCACCACGCTTCTTTTGACAAACTATAAGGTCCAACAGGAGCAGTATCCTCAACAAGCAGAACTTCCACATTGAGGGTAGGGGGTTCTGGAAATTACAGGTATCCTGTCCTTTTGGAAACATCAATTAAATATCAAAACAACATTTACCCATTTCTAAGATCTTCAAAGACGTTGTCTATGTATGTTGAATTTCCAAAACTGTTTATCCAAAAGCGAAATGCTTTTTCTTCTCTAGATACTTGGGTGTCCTCTGGAGAAGTTTCAAGAAATGATATCTGTTTTGTCTGGGTTGACAGCCCATTCCTGCAGATCAGAGAAACAACTTTAACACACAATGATCTTCCATCGGCGAAAAAGAGGAGCTGAACTTTGAGTTGTCATTTCCCGTATAATTGTTGCTAATGATGAGGGATTGGCTCTTGTTATGATGCTTATAAATTTTTTGTGACAAGGTCCAATGGACTTGTGTCCTTCATGTGACTAATACACTTTGTAAACTTCAGCATGCTCACAACCTTTACTAGATCACGTGGAAAAAAGTAAGTAAATCGGTGGAAAAATGTGAACAGTTCCATTTCACATCAATATCCTGTGTAGAACTTGAATGCATTATTGTGAGACTGTAAAACATACAACTTAGGTAATCTCTATTTTCCTTTCTCTCCACATTGCATCATGCAGCAAAGCAATATTAATTTATCACTAAAGCTGATAAATCATATACACCTGCTATAACATTAAAAAAGTATGCTTCCTGAAGCTTCAAGGCTTCATTTCGCACATATTCATATGAAAGAATGTTGGAAAGAATTTTTCCGATGAGATGTTTCCTGAGAACCCTTTCGTATCCATTTGCTTTCCATTTCAACTTTCTTGCTTCCAAATGAAGGACTTGTAGTCCAAGAAAGACAAACCATATCAGCAGAAGCTCATAAGTGAGAAGGCCTACCCTTACCTATGTTGGAAAATATGGGCTACAAAAGCAAGATTGAGATTCGGAGACCCTTCAACAATATCTTTTGCAGTTAGGTATCTCTTGCAACCCATCCTATCTGCATGCTGAAGAACTAACTTCGCTCTTTCTAGAGGATTTTTTACTGTGAATACAGATGAATCAACGTGCTCCGGAGCAAGAACATTTAAGAGGTGAGCATAGGCCTCAGCATCCTACAGCCAAGATATATAACACAATCAACAAGAATATCACCTTAGCAGATAACACTGAAATGGAAGTGACTGAGAATATCACAGCATCCATCAGGTAAAAAAAAAGGAAAGAAGACTGTTACATTTGAAATGAGATAATGAAATTGCGGAACACAGTTATTTTTGGTAAAAGCTGGGCATAACAAGCTCTGGAGAATTTAGGCTTTAGCTTTTACTTGTTCTCACATACCTTTACATCAGAAGAGAAGTTTGTTACTATTTTCTTGTAATTTGCTTTCTTCAACTGAAAATTCATCCATCTCAACAAGATTTTCTCTGGAGGTAGACTCATCAACTCTTCAACATCCTGTTGTTATTCAAGTTGGAATGCATTGCATATAAGGCGACAATTAAATATAGGGATAGCATGTGAACCACCTGTTGAGCAGCAAATTATACCTTACTATCTTCGACCAACTCCACCAACTGAGGTGTTTTCTTCAAGTTGAGATCAGCCAATAATTGTATCTGGAGAAAGTTTTCATATACTTAATGACTGATCAAATATATGAACTCAAACTTTTTACAAAGCATGTGCATGTAGAGGACCTTTTTAACAATCTTACCTTTATGATTTGTGAAATCACACCAAGGACAAGATGGCGCTGGACATAGAAACGAGAAATGTCAATGTATGCTGAACTCAAAGAGAGCTAGATGCCCAAGCTAACTTCATCAACTCAATCAACATATGTAGCTCTTATATGTAAAAGAAAAGGCAAGCATACATACCCTTCCTTCAATGAAGTCTTGAGTCCCTATATTTACGACGGTACATCCAATAGC
Organism: Eucalyptus camaldulensis; assembly: GCA_019915185.1. Lineage (NCBI taxonomy): Eukaryota > Viridiplantae > Streptophyta > Magnoliopsida > Myrtales > Myrtaceae > Eucalyptus > Eucalyptus camaldulensis. The sequence goes on from JAHSVA010000005.1 coordinate 23,597,590, forward strand.
CTTGGCAGAATTTAGGCAAAGTGTGTGATTTTCATTTCTTTCCCACGGATTGAGCAATCTCTTAGTATTGATGGCACGCTCATCTATTGTCCCAGGAACTGCCACATTGATAAGCTTGCTGCAGAAGAGGAAGTGGTTCCAACATCAAAATTGCAAGCGTAAAACCAGTAAGTGAAGCAGAGTCAAAGGACACAACTAAAATTACCAAAGAAGAACGCCGTCCTTTGCAATCTCAAAGAGATTATTGGTTGAAGGGTCTATGGGCAGATACTTCTTCAAGAACTCATCTTCCTTGAGGTAATTATTAATATGCTCGACATAAGATGCCTTCTCAGACTCACTTATTGTGTGGAGCAGCGTGGTAGTAGCAGCCTTTAGGAATGCGGATGAACTTTTTGCGCCACTACCTCTTCTGTCAGTCGCGTGTGCTTGCAGTTTCGAGTAGACCTGGGATCAAACAAGACATGATCATCAACTGAAATCCCATATGGTACTACTGTAGAGAAAATTATAAGAATTATATTTAGCAATTTTGAACTCAAACACGGCAGTTTTGTGGACAAATTTTTGCAAACCCTTAGTTATCTTAGGAATCAAATGTACCATTTATTCCTAAATCTAGTGAAATTCTCGGATCAAATAGCTAGCAAATTTAAGTAATACGTAGCTACTCGACTTCGAAAGCCACAAGAAGGCCTTTCTGATAGATCGACTTTGCATTTTCTGGCAATTTTCTCATCAACCAAATAGTACAGTAACCCAAAATATCGAGCAGAAACTTCATTCATGATAATAGCAATCAGTCGATCAACGTCAAAAGCAAGCAAAATCCAGCTCAGGTTTCCCAAGTATCCACATAAAAGAGTAATGAAAACGTTAGATTCATGAAAAAGTGCCATTGTCGTCGCGAATTTGTAAGTAATGATGGCTAAGAACTTCCTCCTTACCCTGAGAAAGAGCTCGAAATCCACCTCATCCTGCATGTTCTGATACAAATCCTGAATAAAAGCTTCTCTCTCATCCTCAGTCAGGCTCTCTCCGACTACTTTCAATCTCGACATCTTGGAAGGTAAGTCTCCAAGCGTAAGCTTCCCGTTCTCCCTCCTCATGCTCATAAACTGCACCGATCAAGTCATCACACCCGCATTCAAACAACAAATCTTTCCGATTCCCAAAAAAAGAAAAAGAAAAAAAAAGGCTTAAGAACATAAAGCGGAGCCAAAAACACCGGTCATCGGCATCAAAGAGATCGTCAAAAGACCTCGGCGGGGACCGCGAGTGCAGATTTAAAGCCAGAGAAGGGGAAGGGGAAAAACTCACGTGCGTCTTCAAGCTGCGAAGCTCGACTTGGGTGAACTGGTTCTGGAGCCATGGATCGGACACCAGAATGCCGACGTAACCGGACATGTCCGCGGACAGGCGAGGCGTCGGGAAGCTCGTGATGCGGAGCCGGAGATGACGAACTTCGATGAGCTTCTTTCGCAGCTGCGGAGCTGAGAGAAAGGAAGAGGAGTGCGGTGCGTACGCGATCGCAACGCACGCGCGCGCAATCCCTCTCTCTGAGATGAGCTCTGAAGCCTCTCTCCTTCGTCTTCCTCTAGAATCAATCTATCTCCTTCTTCCTTCGTCTTCTTCTTCTTCTTCGTCTTCTTCTTTGGTGAAGGTGAGCGAAAGCGAGAGAGCCCCCCAACAAACTTGGGACGGTGCAGAGCTGTCAAGCGTTCAAAGTTCGGCCCCCTCTCTGCCTTTCTCTCCCTCACAAATTCAAATTACTCTCTCTCTCTACTTCCACTTAAGATGGACCACCCCTTGCCTGAAATTCTCCCGATGGACTAATTTGCCCTCCTTCGATCCTCCTACTTCTCAACTAATTGCGAATTAAAAAGGACTTACGTCATTTCCAATAAGTAACATATATTTTTAAGAAAAATGTGCTAACTAGTTGAATATCAACAATTTTTCAACTACCACCTCACAAATGTAATTATTAAACTTTAGGTACCGTCTCGATATATTTTCTAAATGTTTGAGTGAACATAGCCATTTCGTAGAATGGTCCTAGCATCGGTAGGAAAGTGCCCCTCTCGGGATCTTATCATGTTAAGTATCATTTGTAATTGACCATAGTAAATGGGTAAAGCTAGATCGATGTGTAAGAAAATTTTTTTAGATTGGAAGGGAAAAAGCGTAGTGATCCATGCATCGTGATCCTATGATCTCACCAAGGTCATAAATGGTAACCTTACTTTCATGTGAAACCGGTGCATTTATTTTCTTTTATTTGGCTTTGGTATGTGAAAAGATTAATTTATCTCGAGAAAAATGGATCCAGCTTCATGAAATTCGTACATGAAGGGTGAAATGAAAAGAATGCGATTATCACAAGTAATTTGAATTGCAAAAACTATGATTTCAAAAAAGCAGGTGCCATTAAATGAAAAAGTTAATATCATAAAAAACTTTAAATTAATACGCTTGTGATAAATTTATTTCAAACTATTTTTTTAACCACAAAAATCTCAAATTATTATACTTGTAATTAATTTATTTTTCAATAGTTTCAATTAAAATTTACCGTCAAATTGTTGAGTTGGAGTTGAGTATTATGCTAGTTTGGGGTTTTATCTTCCGTTTATCATAGGTGTACATATTTGTTGTTGTTTGTGGTGTTAATCCAATTCAACGAAAACTATTGAGAGGTAAATTTGCGACAAAAATACCAATTTTGGGTTTTTTTATTATATTAACTCATAAATAGAAGTCTGTGGCTTTATCTTCCGTTTATTAGTAAGAAAACGATAGGAAATCTGTGGAGGGGCAAAAATGGAAAATCGGAGGAGGGAGGATGAGATGAGGCAATATCACAAATGATGAGGCCCACGTGAGAAAGTATGCGTGCCTTTATAAAAAGCGATAAGTGTTTTCGATAACATAACGGCTATCAGGCTGACGTTCTCTCTCTCTCTCTCTCTCTCTTTCTCACAGTGCTCGGATTTGCGCTAATATTTTATTTAATTCTTTTGGAAATTTGCAGATTTGAAATAAGTTGAATTGAACCTCGAGCTAAATAAACGTGAAGCTTATTTTTAAAGTGAAAAATCATCATGAATTTCGGAAAATTGTAAAAAAAGAGAGTGGATGAACGATTTACATATTGATATCAAGTTTGAAGATTTTGAAATTCAAGTATTTCATTCTAAACAAAAGTCAAAGTATGAAATTTGCGAAATTAAAAAAAAGGCGAAAGTTAAAATTAAAAATCACTCCAGAAAGGCACATTCATCCGCTTTCTCAAATCATTGAGATTTTTTGTATGATTTTTGAATTATGTTTTCCTAGATTACATTTTGAGTTTATTACGACAAAGTTCCATAACTATTATTGATTATCCAAATACCTTTACAAAATTTACCTTGTGTCAATAAAAAGGAAGTTTGGATTTAACAAATTAAGATCTTGCTAATAAGTATGCTTTGGCCACTTGTAAGCATACTAAATCGAGAGTGACTCATTGGTATGGATTACAAGTAACATGAGGTGGCCGCTATAGTGAAAACTATCAAATTTGCTTAGGTAGTTGCTTAACCAATGTTCTTGGTACATTAATTAACAAAACTCTACAAATTATGCCAGTCTTCTTTTTCACATGAATCATGTTCTCCTCCAGTTACTTTCTAATCAATGAGTTACAATTTTGACCATCAACTGCATTTATAATTAGCTAGTCTTGCATGAGAATTGTGTTAACAACTTGCAACCCACCTGTTATACGATCCTTCTTGAGATATGCTCATTTAGTTCTCTCCTTGAGCTGAAATTCACTGAATCTCAACCCCTTCTCCAGTTCTGCTACAGCTTCTTCGTCAATGTGACATGAGCAGATAGATACTTATTAGTTGCGGTGTTCAATAGGATCACGTTACCCAACCATCCACACCTTTTAATGCTACTTGTCAGACCAGCCGACCAAAGCATCTTGTTTCATTGGCCATTTGCCCTGATTTTTTTTTTTTTTATCTTTCTTTTTTATCTAGATGAAGTTTACCCTTTTTCATCTAGTCATAGGTAGATATTTCAGATCAAAATTAGGAACTTCACATCTCCAATTTTAGCTTCGTGATGGGAATCTAATTGATCTTTTAGCTTAGGATTATGAAAAGAAAGGTGAATAGTGAAGGGGACATCTGAACAAGGGAAGCCAGAAAAGGTGCACCTTTGAATGAAGAAAGGTGTATAGTGAGCGTGAGCGAGCCAACCAGAAAAAAGCAAAACGAGGATGGGACAGTCCTGTGAACTGCATCAATTACCTTCTGTGAATAACACTGCACCATCTCCATCGATGAGGACTCTTTGGTACTAAAACTCAAGAACTGTCCCAATGATTTTTTCGGGAGATGGATGGCCTATACTACTCAAGACACTAATGATGGGACAATTTCTATTGTATTCCCCTAGCCAGGAATCTGAAAATGATCGGCCAAATGAAAAGCTGTCTTTTTTCCTTAATTTATGTTCATATTAATCAACCCAAATGACCAAAAAAGAGATGGAATACGATGCGAATGATCCCTAAACTCTTGTTTAATGTGTAATGTAATTCCTGAAATTTTAATTTATTTGATATAGTCTCTGAATTGTTAATATATGTTCTGTCTAGCTTTTAAATCATATGCAAATATTTACTCTCGCCCTTTACTTAATTCAAGCTAACGAATATTGATAGTAGACAATTAAAAAAAAAAAAAAGTCACACGCGAATTATCCAAGTGCAATATTCATCCCATATCAAGATATGATAACTTATGTAATCACATAACAATGAACATGTCAACGACCTAATTGTTATTTCCCCCTTTTCCAACGTAGATGGATAAAAGATAGTCATATTAACTCATAACATTTAAGAATCTAACCTAGATGGATAACAATTAACGTATCAAATAATGTTTACTTTGTCGTTTGAGCAAACAGAAGGATTGCATTGGACATATTAAAAGTTCAACACATTAGACCAAAGTTTAGGTTGCATATGTGTCATTTTCCCACATAAAAAAGAAAGAATGATATACTTGAAATCTGTTTTTCCTCTCAATAATAAAAGCCAGTACATCTTTTTACCATTACATAAACACCTTACATTGTGTGATTTTAGTGGTGCTCTAATGGCACAAGAATAAAGCTTAGATAATATATTACATGATGTGATTTACACATGTAGCTTAAAATTTGGCAATGTAAATTTAGCACATCTATTTAGCAATGCCCCCATCACTTAAAATATCAACTTTAGTATATTTAGCATCCCTCGTCATGGAAACAATTCTAATGAATAGCCATTAGACACATCTATTTCCCTAACACTAACCTATTTTTCTTTCTCTTTTCTTACTACTAATTAACCCCTTTGTTTGGTAACATAGATTATAGAGTCAATGGCATGCAACAACATTTTTCTTCCCTTCTTTCATCCTTTTTCTCTTTTCATTATCCTCTGGGTCCGGAGACAAGATCACAAGACACAGTGCACGAGAGAGTCGGTAAGCGTTTCCTTTTCGATTAAACAACTTGTCAAGTTAAAAAGGAAAAGGGGGGGTTTGCATGATGCATGTGATGGAGGGGCCACAAGTGTGTACGAGGGAGGGGTGGAGGGAAAGTTATGGTGGAAGAAAAGGAAGCCTTTGTGAATGGATGGTCGGGTTGCCTTGGCTTCTATTCTTGGAGGTCCCATCATCACCTACTTTTGTTCATTTTCATTTATCAGTTTGGAGAGAAACAAGCAGGCTTATTTCCTTGTTAATTAACCTATATTCAAAGTCTTTATAGCGTTCCAGAGGTGGGCTATGATAAAAAAATACGATTTTGGGGATAGATTCTCTCAGAGTTTTTCCTTTTCCCTCGCCAACAACATTGTTGTCGAGGCCAGTGAAAGAAAGAATGAAATCATTCTCTCCAATGCGTTGACAGAACGATTATGTCAATGAGCCTTTTTTCGATAATTTTTAAGCATTGTTTTTCGAGAGAACGGATAAAGTGCAGCAATTTCACCCTCGAATTGGAATCTGCCTAGAGAAACTTTAGCAACATTCGCACACCTTTTCAAGAGGATGTAAAAGAAGTCATTCCCCATATATTGTAGCGCAAAGCAGGAGGCACATAATGATTTGACTTTCCTTGGGGTCATTTTCCAACTTTGACTAGAGATAATCCATTCTCTCTTTTTACATCAAGTACTTAAGACCATGGTCAAGAGTGACTCGCGCAATTAAGAAAGTGGATATTCTCCTGTCGTCCTTAATCATCAATTATCTTTTCTAATTGGGGTACTAATTCCATGATAACCATCTTCACCCCCCACCATGAGCTACTGATGACATTCTCAATCTCATGTGGACCATCTGGCAAAGACAAGTCATGTGGCTGAATCGAGTTTTATATTCGCTTCATCTCCTTTTCCTCTATGTTAAATTGAATACTCTCTTGCATTGGTTCCTTCTTATAGCGACCCCATCATACCAAAGTGTGGCGATGGTGGTGGTGCCAAAGCCCATTCCTTGGAAGTTTAAGTCCACAAAATAATATTATTCCCCTTCAAAAATTGAAAATAAAATAAAATAATAGAATAGACAGAAAAGAAATCATTGAGAAAATACGGTAGCAAGCAATCCTTGCTGTGTTTGCTTCTACTACTTGCAACATTGGAATCATGAAGGATGGTCATACAAAGATGTTACACCTTTGCTAATGAAATTGGGCCCTCACACATGGCCTTCCATTTAAGCCAATCTGATTTAGGAGATCTTCATTATGATTTTGCTGATTCTGGGAATGCCACAAAGGTATGTCTTTCGAGGTGTATTAGGATATATGACTTCCTTGTTTATCATGTGCCATTCTCTTTTTATGGTAGATCATTCAATGACATGATAGATTCATATTAATTTAAGTTGCACGAGAATTTAGACCCAAAAAAAAAAAAAGTTGCACGACGATCATGCAATGCTGAGTCCTCTGTATGATCATTCTTGGTGTTTTCTTCTCTTACCCACGCATACCCATGGGCCATCACTAGTAATGGGTTAATTGAGAAGCAATTTAAGTGCTCATATCTTCTCATGCTCTATTCCATACTTGTTAAAAAAGAACTGAAGAATCTCTAAACTAGACAAACTGATGAAATTGAGGCGCTAGACGAGCCGAACTCATGTTCTATTCCACACTCGTTAAAAAAAAAAAGTGAGTCACTAAACTAAACGAGCTTATGAGAGCATGAGGTTAATGTAATGTCGAGGTCACTGGATGATCATCAAGAAGCAATTTAGTACTCATCTCTCCTCATGCTCTATTCCGTATTGCTCGTTAAAAGGTGAAAGTCACTAAACTAGATAAACTAATGTGATGCAAGAAAAGAAATTAAGTCATAATAAACGCCGTCTGTGGGAATCGAACCCACGACCACATGGTTAAAAGCCATGCGCTCTACCGGCTGAGCTAAGACGGCTTATACATTATACCTTTTTATCTATTAATATTTTAATTGATATGTTGATCAGCTAATAGACTATCCCTTGATCGTTGTTTAATGGTAATCACGTCTATGAAGTTGCATACAGTTAAAATGCTCATCTGAAACTACACCAGTGTCTATCTCTACCTTTCCTTTCGATTTCTCTTGAGCAAGTTCTGTCTCCTGTGGTCACGTAAAAGAGAGAAGTGCCGAATTGATATGGTCTAATCTTCAAAAGTTCTCTCACGAGAAAATAATCTTTCTAGATGATTGGACATGAATTTTTGTGGGAATAAGTACATTAACGTGTCACAAATTATTTACAACACTCATTTTAGTATCAAAAGTTTTTGTTGGCTCACTTGAATGTTAAACCAAAGAAAAAATAATGACTTAGGATGTGCATGATAATCATTCCGCTCTAGAAAATCAATTTTTGGCTCTAAATTGAGTTTCTATTTCTATTATTTGGATAAGCAAAAATACGCATTTGATAATTTTATAAAATTTATGTTTTTCTGAAATAGAAATTCATTTAATAATAATACAAAATTTCTCAATTCTGAGTGGTGGTGGCAGTCATTTGATGATTGGCAATTAGCAGCGGGAGGCAAGCAAGAGGCGTCTGGTGTTTGGTACTCAACAGCTAGGGGGGTAGCTAGTAATCGACGATCGATGGAAGGAGGCGGGCGGGCGATGTCTAGCTATTGGTGGTTGATGGTCCAGTGGCAGGGGGTAGCCGATGATCGACAATCAATGGTGGGAGGTAGGTGGTTGGCGGCCCGAGGGGGGGGGGGGGGCGGGCGTCGGGCGATCGGCGATCCACGGTGGGAGGCGGGCAGCTAGCATTCAGTGGTTAGCCGTGAGCGTCCGATGTCCCATAGGCGGCGAGTGGGATAGGGTGAGCAGTGACGATAGTGAACGACAAAATGAGTTTTCATTTCTCACTTTTGTTTTAGAAATAAAAAAGCTAAAAATTTTAATTTCTAATTTTTAGTTCAAATCTATTTCTGGAGTAATAATCTATTTAAAAAATGAAATTATGTTATTAAATGAATTTATGTTCCAAATCTATTTTGGAAACAAAAAGACAGAGAAATAGAAAAACAAAATAGTTACCATATATGCCCTTAGGTGTCAAAGGTAAGAAATTCTGGCCAAATTGATTACGCGTCATTTAAAATTAAGATTATAAAATGACTAGGCAAAATTATTTAAAAACTCCAGTTCATTTGACATCCTTGGCACTGAAGTAATTGCTTTTAAGTAACGACTGATACTGAAGTGATGACTTTAAACAAAATTTGGTATTTGAATTATTACTTTAAATAAAATTTAACACTTAAATGATTGATACTTATAACTTTTGGAGGACATCATTTAGGGATTATATATTGACTAGGCAGACCAGCGAGTCATGTAAGATTGAGAAATTGGGTTTCCGATGATCAAGATTGAAGTTAGCATTTAAATGATTATTTTTTTTTTCCAAAAATGGCACTTAGGTGATCCGGAATTTTTTTTTTGTTTTTTTACAATAAAGCGAATTCTGTACATAATTTTTAGCACTTTCACTATATTTATCTCAATTTTTGTGAGTTTGCTAACCACCGAGGACCTGCCCCAATCTTGACCTGTAGAATTGAAGATGGCCGGCAATCGTCATCCAAGTGAACTCCCCCGAGTCAGTTCCTAAATTCCATGACGTCTCAACCATAGAAATTAAACTCGAGATCTCATCCAAGCGAGGCTAGGGTAGGCCATCGCCCGTGATTTATCCCCTTGGATTTCTTGTGGCATGAAACGGAGCTGCATTCATGGGCATAAAAGGCACGTTTGGGCCACTGGAACTTCTCAATGGAGATGATTTCTGGGCCTATCCATGCTTGATCCACTTTTTCGGCTGCAAAACGATGCTTTCGAGAAGAATCCAAGAAGTTCGACCAAAAAAAAGAATGCAAGAAGGTCGCAATCATGGGTCGTTAAGCTGGGAAGACGCCCTCACTTGTGGCGTGGTGGGTGAGGATTGTGATGCCCTCGCCCACCATGATGCGACTCTTGCCGGCCATGGGCAAGGGCCTCCACACCCTTGTCGGCCATGAGTGAGGTCCTTCACACCCTTGCCTGTGGCCGATGAGGGTGTGGAGGCCCTCGCCCGTGGCCGGTGAGGGTCGCGACACCCTTGCTTGGTTTGGGTGAAGGCACGGTGGTCCTCACTAGTGGTTGACAAGGGTGCGATGGCCCTCACTAGTGCCTTGTAGAGGCCCTTGCCCAAACCAGCTTGTGATTAGTGATGGTCGGCTAGCAACCTTGTTGACCAAAGGGTAAGGTAAAAGAGAAAAATTAAAATAATAACTTATTGTGTTATGTAAGATTGCTGACGTCCATGTTAGTAATTTTCAACCTAAATTGGCTAGAATTAGTACTAATGCAAACATATTTAAGACTAAATTAGTTTAATTGAAAGATTTAGAATTGAATTAGTACTAATGCAATAGATTTATGATTTTTTTTTTTTTTGTACTTTTCCTGTATTGAGGCACCAAGCAGCGAGCTCTAGTCAAGATTTGAGCGCCTAACCATTCGACACTTGATTAGTGTAATGAAGGGGACAAAGTTGAAGATAAACGAGCCAAAAGAAAAGCCATTTGCCCCTTCTTTCCCTCAACACGCAGCTTACCTCTCGGTCGCTTTACAGTCATAAAAAGTGGCGGTGCCACGGGCTTTGTTACCTTACCGTTCTCCTTTTCTCTTCTTTTCAAATCATAAAGAAAACCGCACATTTACTTTAATCTGACAAGAAAAATTTTGAAAAATTTTCAAATGGACTTTATTCCATGTTTACTACATTGTATCCAAAGGAACATCCAAAAGCAACCTAAAAAGAGATCTAATCCACATATATATATAAACCCGGTTGAGATGAGGCTGAGTATCTAGTGACTAGTGAGTGATCAGTTTCCAATATTACACACGCCTCTTTGCTTTTGTCTCCAATGATGCACGTAAGGCTACAATCGCTGCTGTTTTTGCCTCTGATTGCTCATTTCTTTTGTTACTTTCTTCAATGGTCGATGCACGCTCATATGAAATGCATGAAATGGTATTGTAGGGTCATTCCAAGAGGCAAGGGTGGCAAGTCCCGGCTTTCGGGAGCTGGGATAGTTATGAAGGCCTTCCTTTCACTCAATGCTTTGACTCGGCGAGACGGGTTGAGTCGCTGCGTTATGAGTATGGCTACGAGGATCGGGACTTATACATGGATGGTGGTCTTTACGAGAATGATGAAGTAACACCTGCTGTGATCGTTGTTCCTCGCCGGAGGGTAAGTTAAAGAAAAGCCGACATGAACGAGTTATGCTTCTCTTCTGCAGATATGAACAGTTGTTGACGTGACTTTTTGTTGGATTTATTGCCGCGTAATGCGAATGAATCCTGTTCACTATGCTTTCACCTTGATCCTTTAAATGTCCACGCTCGTCGTATCTTCGATTTTCTTCATCTTGATTCGAGAAATTCCGCTTAATTACTTCAGTGCTTGTGTGTTTTGACTAAGAAATTTGAAAGGGTTTTAACTTTTGGTTTTGAACGAGTAAACTTGAACTTCACTTTCAAGATTTTTAAGGAACAAGTTGACTTCGCTTGCCAAAATAATACCATTTCTGTTAAATGTTTAAAATCGAGGTCTATTTCTAATGGATAACTATATTTATAACTTCAAGAATTAATTTGCTCTTTTATTCTGTAGAGTCTAGAATGCATATGTTAGCGGTAAATAAAAACGTCACCGAGCTTGAGATGCACTTTATTAAGGTCATGATCATAAACAAAAATAACCTAATGACTGGCGGAATGTACTGACAAATTTTTGTTCTTTGTTGCAGGCAAAAGTTCGCGACCCTCATGCCAAAATAGTGAAAGAAAAGCGATGGCTGAACAATCTCGAAGGGTCTTCAATCCCAGGATTTCACTTCAGGGCAAGGCCGAAACCTGTTGATGAAGATCTGTACAAAGTCCCGGCCGAACTCATTCATGCCAAACCTAAGAAGGCAGGCTCTTAGACCATTTTCAATTAAAATCATGGTCATTCAAGAATGATAATCTGATTACAATTAAGCCACAATTTGCTTGTTCCATCACCATTTTTGAATTTATAATGGCTAACTAAACTTCTGAATTCTATGAAATTTTTCCCGCAGAAGAGAGGGTCGGGCTTCTTTTCCAGCTGCTTGATTCCAGCCTGTGCCTTGTGTTAGAAGCTTCCAACGATGAATTCTACAGAATGCTTGTACCATGTATATATTAATCTGCACTTCTATAGTAAATCAAGCAATGTACTTTCTTTGGGTGCAAGAAGTCAAGCTTTTTTGTGGTGGAATGGTAATTGAGTTTAATCCTTTTTCCTCCTCTTCCTCTCCTATCGCAAGTCACGACATTACACTTTCGACCCGACTTAAATTGAAATGAGGAGACGAGCCCGATTGGACAATGGCGCTTAGTCTCTACAGGGAGAGATGATCATCGACTGGTGTTGACATTCAAGTTGAGGAAACTGGAAGAGGCTGATATGAGAAAGCTAAAAAATACTATTATGGGTAGGTTTGATTTCCCTTCTACAAAAGAGGTGGTCCAAAAGAGCAAAAAGAAAAGGAAAAATAAAAAGGCGTGAAAGAACGTTTAATTTTACTTGTAAATTTCAGATTTTCGGCCTTAAAATTCACGGGAGAGAAAAGGTGAGAACTTTGCAATCTTCCCGCGACACCAACGAGACAGGCATGAACATGAAATTGACATAAAGTTCAGCGCACGCTAGTGACCCTTTTACTTTTGTAGTAGACTTTTGATAGCATTTCACGTTGAAACTAATCAAAAGCAACGCATTGAACTTCCAAAAACCAAAAGCAAAAGCAAAAGCAATGAATAATCGGGAGGCAAACCTAAGGATTTCAGTCAATCATCCCATTGGACTTGCAGTTAAGAGCAGTTAAGTCCCGAGATCGTGGTCTCTTTTGATTTGAGAGAGAGAGAGAGAGAGAGAGAGAGAGAGAGAGAGAGAGAGAGAGCCTTTTCACTTTACTTTCACAGCAAATGGCCAGCTCTCTCTTCTTTGTATTCACAGTGGGAATGCAATAACTAGATGATAAAAGAGATAAAGTCCTCAATTCTGATACAAAATTACACCGAACCATATGATTATATTCCTCAAATCGCATACACAGGTATAAGGGAAGAAAGATGATTAACAGTCCAGATCCTCTGAGCACACCCCCAGAGCATGCCGTGCAAACTGCTCTGCTGAATCTGCATTGAGGTTGGCTTCGTCAACTACCACAAGTGAAAAGTGACGCCCAAATCACTGCTTTTACCGGTTCTGGCATGGGAATGTAGTGACTTGTCAAGGACATATTTGCCTGATATGCCACTTTTAGCCGGCAAGATACAGAACTTTAGTGGGAGCCATCAGTCACTTTCACTTTCTGAAAAGTATCTCTGAGCATCAAATGGCTGATACCGGGAGCTTGCATCTTGATCATCCGAAGGAGGTGTTGCGTTCATGGGTGCAAATGCTGCAATCGGCATGCATAAATACATGAGAAATCGCATCAATACACCATTGCAACCTGAATTACAAGAACTTGAGGAAAATTCCAATGACGAGAAAGTGCCATCAATCTAAGTGCTGCCTTCAGCATGCACTAAGAAAATGGGACAGCATCCACTCACTGTCCTTGTGGGCTTTTAGAATTTGCAATAACATAATTTGTATGATTTACTCTACAGATAGAAAATTATTCCAGGACACCTGATATTGTTTATTCGATTTTTTTTTTTCTCAATCTTCCTATGGCTTTTAGAATATTACACACAACTGCTTCAAATTCAACTGCTTTTGCATGTTTAAAAAATGAGGATGGAACCTAAGCTAGATCTGCAATAAGAACATTTTCAATTCCTTGATAAAGTACATTCATTTTCTCCACAAAGATAATTCATTTTCCTGCAAATCGACAAGGAACACAGCTATTCAATCACATTTGCAATGTCATAGCCATCTGACATCTAGGGAAATGCTTGAATAAGAAAATAGGAAAAAGGTATATGGAGAAAATTTTCATCTTCTAGCTAAAGTAGTTGAAGGAGGTACTAATCAATGAAAAGAGTGAACCAACAGACATGATCAAAAGCATCTATATCATGCAGGAAAAGATAAATTTTCAGTATATTCTCATTAAAAGCATGCTGCTGCTGAAGCTTGAGTGTGTCAAGACAAGTAATAACTATTAACAGAAAATATAGCTCATACGTTTCTTATAGGTACAATATGCTTATGTATGACCAGATAATTTTTTATTATTTATTTATTATTATTTTTTGTGATAAATGAGATTTCATTAAGAAGGTACTGACGGGGTAATGCCCCCATACAAAACAGCCAGAGGTAAAAGCTACCCATATGCAAAATTAGCATAAAAGACCATTTCTAACATTTACAAAAAACTGGAAGCATGAAATTGAACTTAAACATACATAGATTTTGTGATATTTAGTAAAAAGACTCATAAACAATTCTGTAGACAAATCACAGATTGATGACATCACAACCAAGGGAATGTGACTATAAAATTGGACTAAGAGACATGACTCCCACAAAAAGGGACGGATCTAGAATTAGAATCTTTTTTTTTTTTTTGAAGGGAGGGGGGGGGGGGGGGGGGGGGAATGGCCCAACTATGTTCCCTCACAAAACCAATCTCCCATTGTTCCTCATTGAAATCAAGGTTCATTTTTGTGGTATTTCCATGAGTGTCCTAATATGCAAATTATTGATTTTGTGCGTTATGACACTTTGTGTGGGAGTTGCGAATTTGAACCGTAGATACAACTAGGTAACTCAGGGATTGATCCCCTGACTATAGAAACCCTGAACCTAAATATTCTTAACTCACTGAATATTTTAAAATAATCATTGTTTTAGCTAATCATGGGTTGAGAGCTAATTTCTTGCCACTTAATATCAAACCATCAATTTTACTTATACCAATATGGAACAATAGAAAGTTGTTAACTTGATAAAACATCTTAATCAGAATTGGTCCATAATCTTAAGAGCCAGGATAATTTAAGTGTTTCTGTGTGTTGTTATAGAATGAGAAAAATAAGAAGAATTCCTACTTTTGTAACCATGGGTAATATGAGGAATAAAATTCAAAGTTTTAACTTGGAATTCAAGTAGACTTAGTAATTCAATCTATTCATTGGGTCTCCTGATTTCAATCTGTTAATTTGGAAGCTGTGATTCAAATTTTCAATTTTGTTTGCAAAATCTAATTGGACTGGCTTTTTGGGGATGAGAGAGTGATGGAGATTTACATGCATGTAAGAAAATATAAATGATGGGTAATGGAAGCTACAAATCAGGAATATACTTGGCACATATATATTGCTTAACGAAGGTGAGATGTGAGAGAATCACCTGGTGGGGCTTAAAATAAAAGACAAAATTACTAAATGACTTGCTCATCCTCATTGGGAAAATAAAATGGAACACTCTTTTTATCTTGCAGCCTCGATCAAGTACTCTATCTTTCAATAAAAATCAACCAGATCCGTCCATGCCCACAATTACAGATCCATTCAGAGAGGTCATTCAACCATTTGATGTTGCAAAAAAAATATAAAAATGTAAAACTGGCTATTCAGCTCAGTTTTGCAATTTATCATTTCGTTTAAATGCAAATAGTGACTTAAAGTGCTTTGCATTATCAACTGCATTTTGTAAGGATGAAATAACAGGTAGATACCCAGAATATTTTGCATAAAACCACTCGTTATGTAATTCAAGGAACAGCTGCCTAGGGTGCTGTGGTATGATGTTAGTCCAATGCAACCAGCTCATTTCTAAAAAAAAAGAAATTATGCTCTGCCTTATCCTTTGTCTAGCTAAAACCATGATCCACATTTTATAATTAATGGGATAACAGGTGATACCCATATTAGTTTCCATAACCCACTAGCCTTCAATTCCAGGTGCAGATGCCTTGGGTGATGTGATAAGAATGTATGTGCCAATGCAATCAACTCTTTACTCAAAACAAGAAATTACATCAGCCCTATCCTTTTACATGTATAGCTAATCCATCAACTATTGAAAACAAGGTCAACCGCAAGATTCACAGAAGTTCAATAGCCTACAGACCCATCGCAGTCAAGAAAAGATGACAGATCATGTAGCTTGACTTCTTAAATGGGAACTTAAAAAATTCATGCTGATGTGTTACCACGTAGCTCACAAACAATAGAAATTGGTGGCAGACATGCATGTTAACTTGCGAGAAAAATATCACTGGCAAGCAGACCATAGATTGGTGAAACCAATGGACAAAGATGAATCATTCAGAAAGTCAAACATGAAATTACCTTTCTCCCTCATTCTTCTTTCTCGATCATATTCAAACTTATCTCGAATTTGGTTAACCCTTTCCCATTTATCAGGATGTCCATTCCTTACAAATCCTTGCTCCTGCATTCAGAAAAATCATGTCTTTTAGATACCTTGTAATATAATGGATGTGGATAGATAATTGACAAATCATTCAGAGACAGCACTGTAAGTTGTAAGAAAGTAACCATATTTGCTATCATAATAATACAATCCCAAGGTGATTTCATCAGATAAAAAAGTAATACTGTAAATAAGACAAGAATTCTGATTCCACACCAGTACCTTCACTTGGCCCACATAAGGCCTCCTGCTCCTGAAACATAAAAAAGATATACAACACAGTTACATTTGGTTCATACTATCTCTTGAAAGCTGAAATAAAAGCTATGCTTTACTTTTCATGATTCAGCTATACAGAAACTTCCCATTATATGATTTGTGTCTCCAATTTAGGGGCTAAAAGTTCTATAAACCGCATCTATTAAAAAGGAGAAAATTTCATGCATATCATTGCCCAACCTGTATGGGGAAAAATCTTGTTCATCATCCTCAGCAGATTCATAATTCGCATGATCTTGGGCAATTTTCTTTGAATACCCTTCATCCCAATACAGCCTCTCCCAATTTTCTCTAAGCTCATTATACAGTTCCATATACCTTTTGCACCAAGGTTCATGCTCCTGAATCATTACCACAAGTCAAAGAAGAAAATGCAACGAGTAAAAAAAATCCAAACAACAAATTTTCAACACTGCAGTTGACTCAGAGCATATAGTTGAGATTCAAACAAAGTAATGTGGGTTCTTTCAATTCTCTATCACAGACTGTTCACACAGTCCAGACATATACACCAATACTCAACCTCCTGAGAGTTCATCTCTAATCTCAGTCAAATGCTGTGACATAATACAGAATACAGGCAAACAATTCTGTAGATCAATACTATAGGCAGAAAAACTGAATCAACACTCAAGAAAACACCCTTAATAAATGGTTAAAAGAAAGTAATAATTTGAAAAGCTAGAGACCACGTAACCTACAAAGCTAAACATCATTTGCATAAAACCCAACGTCGCAAGTAACATATAACCGCCATTCAAGCTGAACACTAAATCCAAAGCCTCAGTCCCATCGACATTTCACACAGCGCGAAGACAAGGAGCTATAGACACATTTCCCACAAATACTAAAAATTCGAAGGGCAAATTGAGTTCAGTACGGACCGCCTCCTTGAGCACGAGGCGAGTGCGGCGCATGAACTGGTCCCTAAGCTGCTTCCGCCGCCTGTTGGGGATGTTGTCCCTCGGGATCACGAAGCGCTCGCGCGGAGGCACGTTGTCCCCGATCTCGTGCATCTCGCCGTCCACGACCCACCACTCCGATTTCTCATCCGACTTCTTGAGCGCGAGAGGCGGCGACTTCGGCCGACGCCGCGGCGGGACGGCGTAGTGTCGAGGCCAGCAGAGGGAGTCGGCGGCGGCGGCGGGGACGGGGAGGCATCGGCCGAAGGTTTGGATTCGTTTCGCGAGGGATTGCATGGAAGAAGTTTGGAGCAAGCTCTCCAAGGCCCGGAGGTTACTGTTTGTTCAGAGGGTTTTGTCCGGGTTTCTTCATTTTGGGGAATTACTAGTATTTTTGGGATTCTGGAAAGTGACGTCTCAATTCTTTTTTCTTTTCAATTTGCCCCCCTCATATTATGAAATTTGCGCCAATGCGCCCCCAACAAAAAATTTATCGCACATTGGATCGCGTGACTAGACATGTCTTGTTATGAAAGGCAAATTGGTCATTTATTACCTATATATGTGAGAAAATACTGAGGTCACCAAGAGAGATAATAATTCAAGATTTTACGAATAGCAATGCGTTCGACATTAAACCCTCATAGAAATCTTAGATACATGCCATTTTATGCTGTATATTTCAAAATTATTCTTCTACTTATATATATGCGCGTGTATTTATATGACGAAATTGTCCTTCACAAGCCACGTGTTGCCACATGGTCGAAGCTTTGGATGTAATTTGGTCGGAATCGCTCTCTAGGGATACATTGCAGCCCGAGCTCAATTCGGAGGGCAAATTGTTTATATTGAAACATTGGGTGGGCAATCTGCGACAACCCTAAAAACTTGGGGGTATTTATAATTCATTCGTATTTACTAAAAAAAATTGAAAAAAAGAAAAGAAAAAAGAAAAGGCAAAGCAGAGAGGAAGAACGACGCCCATCTCGGAGAACCCGGTCGAATCCAACGGCTCTCGTCAAGTTTCCACGCTCCTCAAGAATGGACACAGAACCGCCCTCGTTTCTTCTTCCCGCTCTTTTCACTTCGCAGCTCGGAACTGCTCTCGGCGCCCCCGCTCGTTCTCATAGCAGAATCGACGGGTAGAGAGAGAGAGAGAGAGAGAGAGAGAGAGAGAGAGGGAAGGTGGGGAAGATGTGCGGAAGAACTCGTTGCACCCTCAGGCCCGACGACATCCCTCGCGCCACTCATCGCGGCGGTCAACCCTCCCGTACCATCGACTTGGATCGGTATCGCTTCTCTCTCTCTCTCTCTCTCTCTCTCTCTCTCTCTCTGGGTTTTCCGATGCATGTGCGGTGAGCGTGTGTAGGGTATTTGTGTGGGCTTGCCCGATATTCGGTTGCAGAGAAATTACTTCCCTCAATCGCGATTGGGCTATTCCCTAGTTTTCTGCTCTTCTTTTTTCAGCGGTAGCAGGAATCAATGGTCTAATTAACAAAGCGGTGCCGTTTCTGGTTCTTCTCATTCTTCTTGTTTATATTTTCATTTTTTTGAAAATTTTCCGTTGAAAGCAAGTCTCCGAAACTTCTTCGGCATATTAAGGTTTGCATTTGTTCTCGAACATTTGGTGGAAGTGTTTTTTTGCTGGTGAGTAAGGATGTGTATGGTAAAATTTTTGGAACAGAAATTGATTTCTCAATTTTTAAATTTTAGCTTTTAATTTCTTCTTTAAATCTATTTCTAGAATAGAAATCTAATCTAGAAATAGAAAAATCAAATTGTGTTACTAAATATATTTTTAGAATATAAATCTAATCCAGAAATAGAAAAATCAAATTGTGTTAGTAAATAGATTTCTATTTCAAACATAACCAGAGAAACAGAGAAATAGTGCCTGCCGTAAGTGTTGGGACTTGTGCTATATCACTTAGGTACCGCCCGTGTTATAATTTTTCGCCGGGATGGAATTTGCCGGTGGTGCGGAGAGAAGAGAATTCAGATGGCGATGATTACGTGGTCCACTGCATGAAGTGGGGGTTGATTCCCAGTTTCACCAAGAAGAACGAGAAGCCTGACTATTATAGGATGGTACGAAGCTACAGCATGCAAATCCTTTTTTTACAGCTCGAACTTCTGTGATGCCGCATTAGTTTGTAGACTTTAATGACGTTATGCAGATCTTTTTTCTTTGTTCGGAATGTTTGTTTTATTTCAAGAATTAAGTTAGGATAAAGTTAGAACTTATTGGTCCACTTTGGTTTTCTGCATGTACAAACTTCCATCATGTGTCATTTCTGTCTGTCACAGTTCAATGCTCGGTCAGAGTCCATAAATGAAAAGGCTTCGTTTCGTCGTCTCATTCCCAAATGCCGGTGCCTTGTGGCTGTTGAAGGGTATGCACATATCTAATCTGATGTTTTGCTACTTCTGTCTATTCTCTGGAGCACGTGTCATATTTATGGTTGGCTGGCATTTCTTTCTGCCTCTTTTAGAGGTCATGTCATAGGTACTGAAAATTTCATTGATTGTGGTATGTTTTTCTTTTCTCTTGTTGGTGCTTAGCTTCTTCTTTTGAGTTCTCTGCATCCTTTAGTGCGTTAATCAACTTGGATGTAATTTACAGATTCTATGAATGGAAAAAAGATGGATCCAAAAAGCAGCCATATTACATTCATTTCAAGGATGGTCGTCCCCTTGTATTTGCTGCTCTGTATGATTCGTGGAAGAACTCAGAAGGTTTGTTACTCTGTTAAATATAAATATCAGTCATACTGTGTAATGATTCATTGAGAAAATCCTTTCCTTTCTGTCTTTTATGTGGTATGTTTTTCTTTTAAATTCACTTCCTATGTCCAGGCTACTTTGCTTGGATTTTGGCGCAGTAATGTACAATCTCTGGGTTTTCCATGGTTAATCATTAACTTTTGGTTTGCTTTAGCTGGTCCTGCTTCCAATTGTCGAGTTTATTTTGGTAATATATTTATGATTACTACTACTTATAATATAGATCATAATTTCTTTTAATCTAATGAGAGAGTAATCTTAGACTTTTAATCAAGCAAGTAATTTAATAAATACTTCGAATTATATCCCTTTTTTTTGGAAGGTTATCAAATTTTGTCTGAATTCTCTTTCTACTCTCTCTGGAGAGAAGGCAGAAAAGGCTAACTTAATATTATTAGACCTGCATGACTTTGTATGGACATACGATTCACAGCCAGATCACCGAGCTAATGCTTTTCTGCAGGTGAAATTATTTACACCTTTACCATTCTCACAACTTCATCATCGCCAGCTTTGCAGTGGCTACATGGTAAACAATTCTTGTTTCAGCTTTCTTATCTCTAATCACATGGTATCTCTCATATTCTACAATGGCTCCCTTGATATAGGTATACTTTTAAATTATAATTAGTAAGCTTTATCTGTGCCAGACCTAGCATAAAAAAGTGATTGGTCATGCTTTACAGAAGTGGCTTAGATGTATACCTTTTGAAAGATAGGATTTTGTGATCAGCTAGAAATTGTGGTTTCCGTTTAAGATTGTAGGAATCTAGGATATGGGAGGATTTAAAATCAAGGGTTAGAATCATTTACACTGGAATTAGTCCATTGATGTTTGGTTTTTTCACTACCCATTCACTACCCATTCAAGGTCTTAAGAGTCACCTTCTTGATCACATTTCATAACAAGTTGAGCAACAAGATGGCAGTTCTTCTTGTCATCTGTTTATATTAATTAGCCTGAGATACACAATATACAGTAGGGGCATGGATTATGCAACAATGATTTTGAGACAGGAGAGGGATCATGTATAATAGAGTTGCACTAATCTTGCACTGCAGACAGGATGCCCGTTATTTTAGGTGACAAGGAGTCAACCGAGAAATGGCTGGGCGGCTTGTCTTCTTCCAAATTTGATACTGTGCTTAAACCATATGCAGAGCCAGATCTGGTAAGAGCTTTGTGACTGTGGAAAGATTGGATGAGACCTGCCTCATATAATGCGCCCAGCTTATTGAAATTCTTTGTTTAGGTTTGGTACCCTGTGACACCTGCTATGGGCAAGCCATCATTTGATGGACCAGAATGCATTAAGGAGGTAAGCTGAGCTTGGCTTATCTTCTTAATTTGTGACAGTAACACAACAGTCTTATTTATGAAATATACTTATGATGGATGGCACACAAGGCCTTCAAGACTTCATGGATGGAGCACTAGAAAGTTGGCATAAATGAACTTTGTATTTGCTGCTTCATGTGTATATGCCTTTGGTTTATTTTTCCTAGCGGATAGTCTTAGGGAGTTGCTGATAATTGAGTCATTTTTGTCGCTTCTGAATGTGCTTCCATGAGCAACTCATAACTGATTACATGGAGGTATATTTCTTGTGGATGGTGATGATGTCCTGGCGCTTTATGTTAAAAAAGGTGGTCAAATTGCCATACTATTCAACAAGCTAGCGAAGAGTCTATCCTTGTTCCTCTCCCTGACCACAGGATCTCTTGCACTCATCGGCATACCGCAAAGATTTTTATCTACGTAACATTGTCTTTGCACAAGAGCAGACTAGAACCTCACAGAAAAAACCGAATGTCTTTTTCCCTTTATCTGCTCTTTTGTCACTAGATTTCTTATTGGTTTTATGTTGGTTACTTTTTGCAGATCCAACTGAAGAAAGAGGATAAAAATATCATTTCAAAATTTTTCACAAGAAAGGAAATCAAGAAAGAAGAAGAATTTAAGGGAGAAGAGAAAAGTTCTCATCAGGATTCTGTCGAGACGGACGTGCATGCAAGCTTTAAAAAAGAGCCTAAAGTTGGAGACTGCAGTGAATTCTCATCAGCGGCTGATGAATCTGGCATTGCTAAACATCTTGATGATGCAACAGGACAGGGCCAAGTCAAAAGGGACTATGAGGAGTTCTCAACTGATCCAGATCAAGGTACGTACCAAACAGATGTGACCCAAGCAAGTCCATTGAAGAAGAAAAGAGAGGTTAAGAGTAATGAAGATAAACAGCCGACGCTATTTGCATACTTTACCAAAAGCTAGTTTGGACGCATTAGTGAGATTTGCAGCTTCATTTACGTCCCCTGGCTGGATAATTTTGTGCTAGTTGTATAGTTTGTCAAGAGCTTACTTCCATTTTGTTGTTGGAGAGAGGTGTAGCTTGTACTGCCGGGTGATTGATATGTATATAAGGTGCATTTTGCAGGGACATGAAAAACCAGATGAAGTTGTAGGATCTTTAGGGTTGCATAGTACCGTTGTTAGCTGTGTTTTTGTTTGCGACGGAAATCTGAGCAAAGTGTACACTATTTTTACTTTGCACTTTCGTCACTGCTTTTGATTCTACTTCCCATAATTTAATCTGCGAGGTGGATGAGATTAGTTTCCCCAATACTATAGTGCAAATTTATTTGTCAACCATAAAAATTTGTGTATATATATAATTACCAGTGTTGCATTGATTCTGTGTGGCCATGACAAAATCGAAATTGTGCAAGAACAGCAGATTCAGTGTAGACCCAGCAGAGGTCGAGACACAGCAGGTCTTTTTGATCGATTGAAGCATTAACTTAAAGCATAGAAAAATACTGTCAGAGTGACTTCTTAATTATGCAGTTTTGATGTGCCATTATTATACAAATATAGAGAGGGAAAGAAGGGGAGGAAATTTTACAGTAGAACGGAAATGCCGTTGGCAGTTAACACAAGGGAAACAGTTGCGGGCGCAAAATGGGTAGAGACCAGATACTATTGTCGATCAATCTCCCACTCCATGCTATCTGCATCACAATCTTCTTCAACACCCGAAATGGGCTTGCCACCACTCCCCACCGGACCACTGGCCGCGTCCCCAGACAGAACCCACGCCGCTTGTTGCCGAGCCGTATTGTGTTGCCCCTCCGCCTCCTCAGCCGCCGGCGTGGGCGGCACCACCCGACAAAGATTGCGGAATTCGACAACACAGAGATGCCATTGGCATCCTTCTTCTCCATTTCCAATATTGGGAGTGTTTGGCATCTTCATATCCAATCAAATCTTTATATAGTCTATGAGGTGCATCTGTTGGTGTTAATCATTAGGATCATGATGGCTGTAATTATCACCATCATTATGTTTTAAAGCCAGATGCTAAAGTGAAGTGAGTCGTGGCTTTAGGAAGGGACTTCACCTTCTTTTGAACTTTTCTTCTTGAGCCTTGTGGTAGCCATGATTACAAGAGATAGGCCTCTACTAAACTAAAGACGAACTAATAGAAGATGCAAACATTATGTATCAATTACCTTGGAATCCAATCATGACATGTATATGATTGCACTACCAAACTTTGGAATATAATTAAAGAATTTGTTTTTTTTTTTTATCAGAGTGATTAAACCTAGAAAGTGTCCCCCCCACTTATTTACTTTAGTGGAAGCTTTTGGCTCAAAATAAGAGATTGATTGAACATAACTGATTATTAGGTATATGTGCAGATAAATATATTTTATAAAGAAAGTTATATACCCTAGGTTTTGGATCGACTTTTATAGAATTCGTTCCATTTTGGTCACTTTCTTGATGGCATGATGTTTTGAGAAATGCTGACTAGTTTAGAAATGATATAAGTGAGGCAACACCATAAGTCGGACTTTAAACAAATAGTTATGTTCAATGCACAATTAAATTGCCATATCATCTAACATATCAAATTTTCTAATCCATGCATTATGTACTGGGGAAGTAACTCAAATATTTCTTTCCATATGCTATAATCGCCAGTACACTGTCAAATGTTCATTACACGAATTTACTGATATTTTCGAATGTGTCACCGCTCTCTCTCTTTCTCTCATAGACGAGATTGAGTAGGAGAGAGAGAGCAGGGAAAAAAACCGTTGAAGATGTGGTGGTGCATGACGTATGTAATAGGGCGGTTTTGACAATGAAGTGGCGGTGGCCAAGTGGTTGGCAAGAAAGAGGAGATAGGGAATGTGCGAAATACAATTATTCATTTTCATTGGAGAACATCATTTAAAAAGTTTTAAACTTATTATGCTTTTTCCAATTTGGTCATAAACTTTTTATTTAAATTAATTTTGTTGGTCAAATTATTTACGCCGATTGAGTTATTATTATTTTCATATTTTGTCAATTGAGTTCATCCAATTAATTTTAGTCGAAATTAGCTGACACAGACTAATTTATCTTACGTGGTACGACTAGTGTTGACATAGACAATTTTATTAATATTTAACATTTTTTGAATTTATTTATTTATTTATTTTTATTTTCCTTCTTTACTTTTTCCCCCTTTTCCCTTCGCCGGCCATTGTGGGCCTTGTCAATGGTAGCAGAGGTTGTTTTTTTCTTTTGGTAAATAGAGGTTGTTAACCTCAAGTGAAGGCAACAGTTCGCTAGATCGAGCAAGAGTCACCCTCACCAGCCTAAGCTTGGCCCTCGCCAGAGGGCGGCCCTTACTTGGACTAGCAAGGGCAAACCTAACCCTCGCTAGCCCAGGCAAGGGTGGCCCTCGCCTGAGGCCTAACAATGCCCAATAGAGGATAAAAGAAAAGAAAAAGAGGAAAAAAATTAATAAAAATTTAAAAATATTATTTAAACTTGTCAACGGATAACGGTAGTCATGTCACATAGGAAAATTAGCATTCGTGTCTGTGATTTTCAACTAAAATTGAATGTATGTATTTAATTAACAAGAAGTAAAATGTTTTAGAACTTCTAATAAAAAAATTTAAGTTTTATTGACATAATTAAAAAGTTTATTACTCAATCGATAAAAGTATAATATATTTAAAAAATTTTAGATAATTTTTCCATTTTCCAATGGGTAAAAAGGTCCATACATTCCTTACCAAAAAAAAAAAAAAAAGAAGTCAAAACATTGGCCCTTTCTAGTAAATTATAAGTAGAACAGAAAATAGGGCGCGCGTATGACAATAAAGACGAGGGATAAGACTAAGAAGAGGGCGACGAGCAATCCCATCCATCTTAGGACCCTACCATGTCTAGCCTTATTCCGTACATACATGCGAAACCCCCATCGGAGAATGACGCCAATGTGATGTTGAGAAAAGGGGAGGAAAGGATAATTCGGGACCATGAGGTTATCTAATTTCGCGGTAATTGTCTGCAATATGAAGAACACGCGAGAGCAATACACGGACAAACTCAACCCGATAAGAATTACGAACCACTCAAGTCCCCTGCAACGTGCACCCCTGCTGCTCCAATGTCCCATCTCTCGTCCTCTCTCTCCTCTCTAAGTACGATAATGTGACTCTTCGAAAGGTATACATCTGATTCGATAAGACCGCGTAATTAAGGTTTTTGAGCTTTCGGTTTGGTCCGAGAACCAAGAGCGTTCGCTTGTCGACACAAAACTCCTTCCAACACGACATAACTGTTTTAGACATCGACTATCATAACGCGACCAAAGAACAGCAAACATGATGTCTTCTAGCGCTTGACCTCCGCACTAAACTAATATGACCTCCATGACGAAGTAGACATTTAAACGAATTAATAACCATTGATGATACTCAATCATAGGCAGCGCAGTTGATATGATTTCTCTTCCTCATCACAGATGTCGAGAGTTCAAACCTTATCGTTATTAAAGTGTCTGAAGTGGAGGATCTTGGGCTAATCTTTCTCGAAATTTATGTCTAAATTGCAGTTAACAACAACAACAACAACAACAACAACAACAACAACAATAATAATAATAATAATAATAATAATAATAATAAAACCATGGATGATCTACTTATGTTAGCATGAATTTGACCAAATTTCACCGATCTTTGTTCACTGGTTGGACTTGTCAAATGTCAATGCTATGTGTGTAACCGTTCGCTAGGGAAAAGTTCCCTCAACTTATATCTTTCACTGAAGGGGTAAAGCTTCGAATTTATTGTTTGAAATGGTTTCTGTGTCGTTCTGAAAAGGAAGCGACTTGTCTAAACTATAGGCAAATGTAAAAGCAGGAAAACAGGAGAAAAAGAAAAGTAGGATTGAACGTAAAAGTGTGATAAAGGAATTGGTAGCAAACAGAATAGATGTTCGATTGCCGATTTTGGCAAAATATTTTTTATACCGATACCTCATTGGTTATTTATAGTGATAGTTTACGAGTAATTGCCCTTTGACGGTTACCATTTCGATCCTTAAAATCTTCCAAAAAGTTTTGGCTCCTTGTTGATAATTGCTCTACCTTATCGATATTCTTGTTGGTGCTGATTTCTATAACTGTTTCCGTTCTTATCTCACTCATCTTGATAGGTTTTGATGTAGCGCTTTTCAACATCTTTGCTATTGACTGCTAGCTTTTCGGCCCATTGTTCACGGGTTCTCGTGTGCTGGTTCTGCTTTGCCCTTATCCACTTCCGAAGCCTAATAAGTCGAGTTTGGGCATCAACAAAAGCCCCATTTTAATTCTTTTAACCATTTTAATGATTGCATTGGCTAGCCTTATCACTTTGATTCCAGTGCAATGTCGCTTCAACTTCCAATTCTCCGTACATAGATTGGTGCCTCCTAGGGTTCCGAACCCACATCCTTTTTGAATCGCTCATTACCCCTCTTTCTTTGTAGACGCGCGGCTCCTGACTTTTAGTCTTATCGCTTTTGACACCATTGAAGCTCACTTTTAAGATCCAATTTTTATCCTTATTCTTTGTTGTCTTCAACCTTCCTTGGTCCCCTTCTGGTCCTACCATGTCTCGATTATATGATCCCCATACTTTCCTTACCTATCTTGAGCAAATCAAGCTGCAGGAGCATAGACGCAATGTCTTCCTATCGCCTCAAACTCTACAAGAGAGGCAACTGATGAGATAATCCTTGGTTCATGCCTATGGACATCGGTTCCTCTTCCTTTCCTTTTAGAATGCTTTCCTTGGCATGTAGAAGAACCTCTCCCGTTTTAAAGAGATAACCTTTTGGAGTATGTCTTAAATCCTTCTTCTCAAAAGCTTAGGGCTTTCTACCCTTTTAACCATGTTTTCTTTGATTGGTACTTTAGACCGAATACCATCAAACATGAGGTATGACATAAAGCCCAAATTGACAAGGTTTTAGAATTTTGCACCTTCAACTAGAAACTCAACTCAACCATAAAATTTTGAGGAGCCTTGCCAGCTTCTGGTCATCATTCGTTAATTTCTTTCTTTTTGGGTTCGGCCCTATGTCAGTAACCTTCCTAAACGTGTATGCCATCACAGGTTTGAGTCCGAATGGTGATGATGCCAATGCTATTGATCTTGCAACTTGCCCCTTTTTCGAATGACGTACTGATCTTTCTTATACTCATTTCCAAATCACCTATGCTTGCTAGACTAGAGATGTTGATGATGAAGAACATATAACATTTTTGCTTTACAAGGTATCTAAGTTTGTCTTTCAAGTGCTCGGGAGTTGATAGGTTTGGCTTTTTACCTCTTTCAAGGTAAGGATGTAGCCATGGGTCATCTTGCCCCTGCCGCTCTCTATTGAAGTTGCCATTGGTATACCCATTGCTGAGGTCTTCCACGACCCTTTTTGGATTCTCAAAGCATGGGTTAGAACTTAGACTATATTTTTGTCATTGTTCTCAAACGCCAAGCTCCATCTTCCACAAGGGTTCAAGTCTGAGTCGTTCTACCCTGAGAGCAAAGGGGTGCAATTGTTGAGCTTCCTTCTTTGTCCTTCCCCCAAAGGTGATCGTCCTTTAAGCATTTTCTTCATTTGTTCTACTATCTCTCCCTAAACATTGATAATTTTTGCCTACTCTCCAGTTTAGATTTTATCTCTGTTTTTGATATTAGCCAATCCAAGGACAACCTGAAAATTCTAGCGTTTTGTCTTGGTTGCGTTTTGTCTTGGTTGCCTAAAAGAAAGTTAAAATTATGTGTGGAAGTTTACTCGCCCCAATATTGCGCTTGCAGCTCGGCTTGTCTCAAGACATTTTGATTACGACCCCTTATTCCATGGACTTCCCTTTTGATGAAAAACATCATTTTGGTAACCAAGGCATTTGACCCCTTTGTTTGTAGCCATACAGTCACCAACAAGATACTCCACCATTTTACAATCAAGCAGTTTGTCTCAGCTCCTGGTGTCCTTAAGTGTTCTACCACTTGGTGGAAGACTTACTGAGACTCTCTCATCACCAAAGGCTTCGACACTATTCTTGGTAAGATTGTCCCCAAAAATCTTCCTACTAACTAGGGGTGTGCATGGTCTGGGGCGGGCGGTTCCTGACTTAGAACTGGGAACCGCCCACTAAGGACCGATTCCGAAAAATTGAAACCGGGATTCACCCGTTTGTTGCATAGATCCACCCAGGAATCGGACCGTCAGTTCGGTCCGGCTCTTGGATGGATCCATGGAACCGGTCTTACTCGATTGAAGATGAAGAGTCAATAAGAACCTATTTTTTTTTATACCCTAAATTGGCAAGAACAGGAACAATGGAAACAGTAGTAACATAAATTTGAAAATTGATAAATTCATTAAAAGAGGGATGGGCAAGCTGCAAATTTCACAAAATAGTCGATGTTTCTGACAATGTGAACATGGAGTACATAGAGAACTTTCAGTGTGTCCCTCCACTACATATTTTGGTTATAGAGGACAATAATAATATCACTTTCTAAATCTCACCACAAGAACTCTTCATATCGAGTAATATACTAAAAACCAAAAGCTACAACAACTATAAATCAAAATATAAAGCAAAAATAGCAACTAATTTGAGAAACTACATTAATTAGGTTTCACTCAAACATTCAAAAAAGAATCCAAAACTGTTTTAGCTTCTCGGTCATTTTCTTTCATAAAAGCTACATCAACATAAGGATAAAAGAGATCCTAAACTGTTGTGAAGGTCTCAAAATTCAGAATCAATGTTCACTGCATCTTCTTCACTCCTCCATCGTTTTTGCCTCTTCAAGCGCCACATAAAACATTGAGACAGAGCCCTCTATCCCATTGATGGAACCATCTCAGAATTTAGTTTTTCACTTGAAAAGGGGACTGAGAAAAACTATTATTTCACTCTTCCTCTCTCTTTTTCCCCCTTTGAACCTAGACTTCACCTGTTATTTTCAATAAATTGCCACCAATAAAAACAAAAAAAGAAAAACCAAACTTAAGTACGTGGAACAAACTCATCAGGTAGAGTAAATTAGACAAGTTTACACTTTACAACGACACAACAATTGCAACAAGATTCTTTACCAAAAAAGAAAAAAAAAAAAACAATCGCAACAAGATTCGCGTAAAAGTTCACGACTTATAAAGCTTGTGAATCCCAAGTTTTGAGCTCTTAAATTCCAAGTTCCAATCTCCTAAAGTAAACCAATAATTAATATATGATTGCTCAACATTAGTAAAAATTGAACTCAAACAATTATTGAAAATCTCACCACATATATTCCTCCCACTTCAACTTGTAAACTCTATGGATCGTTAATCTCCGTGTTAACATGATCCATATCTAACAAAAAGAAGATATTAAATAAAGTAGTTAGTTATTAGATAATAGAAATACAGAATAATTAAATGATGAAATGATATGGACTTACCCAATTCAAACTTTTCCGCATTCTCAATACACTCTTCAACATTAATTGGCTCAAGAACCACTCTCAACCAATCTTGAGTGCAAATCAAAGCTTCTACAACTCTAGGAGTTAAAGAACTCTGAAAACCATCAAGTATACAACCAGAAGTACTGGAAGTTGATTTTGAAGTAGTGGTAGTAACGAGAATAGACAAAATATCCCGAGCCATCGAAGATAAGATTTTAAACTTTTGGCCAGTAACACTCTACCAATTCAAAATGTCAAGATCACGACAATCTTCAAGTTTAGCTTTAAGATATCGATCGAGCTTAGATAAGTTGCCAGCAAACTTTTTCTTCTCCTCATTAAGAAAGTCATCATACGAAGGCTCTTGCACATAGAAATTTAAGCTATAATCGTCCTCTTCATTTCCCTCATTGAATTAAGAATTGCAGCTACTACTGATATTAGTAGAACCTACTAATTTGCCATCCAAATTTTTGTCTCTAGAAATGTGACAAGATTTCTCAAAAAATTTAAACACACGTTCCAGGGCAAACTTCACCTTATCAAACATCTCATCAACTTCTGCAGCATCATCATAAATGAGTTTACAACAATACCTCACATAATTCATCTTTTTTCTAGGATCTAATGTTATTGCAATCAATACCATCATATTTACTTTTTCGAAAATCCCATAATATTTGTCAAACTTATATTTCATTTTCACACCCATAACTCTCACCCTATGATCAAAAGCCTTTGTCGCTTCTCGCAAATAATTATACGAAGAAGCTATCCCCACAAAATAATCATTTGAAGTGATATACAAAGTTCTAGACATCTTCTTGGTGGTATCATATGACTTCTTCAAAAAATTAGAAAGAACAATAGCATTTTCCCAATCAATACTACTTGGAGTATCAGAATTAAGCTCAGCTAAGAAAGAAACGTCTTATTCTTCCATCATTTCAAAAGCTTTACTTAGCTTTATGGCACTCTTTAACATTAGGTAAGTGGAATTCCACCTAGTTGAGATATCATGACAAATTGAACCCTTATAAGCAATCCTTATACTTTCAATGCAATCTCGAAATGTCTTAGCTCTCATAGGAGAACTCCTCACATACCTAACCACGTTTCGAATACGTGCAATGGAATCATGTATCTCGGCCATGCGATCATTCACAATCAAGTTTAATATATGAGCTGTGCACCTCATGTGTAAAGATTCACCATCTAAGATCAATAGCCTCTCTCTTGAAAATTTTTCTTTCAAATAACCAATGGCCACATCATTTGAACTAGCATTATCCACTGTGTTTTTTCTCTATTCCCCACTCATTTATGCATTTCTCAACTACTTTCCCAATATCCCTGCCCTTGTGACTAGCTATCACCACAAAATTGATGATCCTTTTGTGCAATTTCCAATTTTCATCAATAAAATGTGTAGTAAGACATAGATAGTTCAAATTCTGAATGAAACTCCATGTATTAGTCATGAGTGCGATCCTAGAATTAAACTTACGGAAAGAAACCTTCAATTTTTTTTCATAAAAATACAACTTCATGCAATTCCTAGCCATCGTAAATCGCGACATATGCTTGAAGAGAGGTTGTAATTGATTTACATAATCACGAAATCCAACACGTTCAGCAATAAAAAATGGTTGTTCATCAATTATAATCATCTGAATAAGTATTTGCCTACTAGTAGTATCTCCTCCTATCATTTGAGTTCCACTTACTCTTTGTGATGCAAACAATTTTTGCCTCTTATCCACATTGCGAGGATACTTATTGCACTTTCTCAAGTGCTTCAACATATTTGAAGTATCATTATCAATGTGGTACGAATACTTGGATCCACAATAATTGCAAAATACATCAACTTTCCCATTTGTGTGAGTTGTTCCTTTTCAAAAATGAAGCCAAGCTGCTGATTTTCGCTTACTAAGAGGAGGACATGGACAAGAACCAGATACCTTATTTGTTTTGGATGCTTCTTCAAAGTTTTCACCTCTTTCATGTTCTTGTGATGTTGATTCCACTATTGGTGTTATTGCATCATAGGATTCCTCTACTTCCATTAACATGTTAATGAATCATTTGCTTGAATCAAGCAACGCATCGTCAACACTTAAGCACTTCTCATGGCACTACAAACAACCCCCGAAACATAAAGTAATGATAGTTTGAAAAAGAAATGGAAGGCAATAGCAGGCAATATAAAAAACATTCCTATGCTGGAAGCTTGAAGTCAGTATTCAGATTAACACTGTAAATTAAGTAAATATAGTATAATCTCCATTGAATGACCGATTAAAGACATTGATATCTAAACTCAGTCATAGCTGAAGCTTGCAAAAGATTATTAACAAGGAAAACGTTAGTATGATGCAACATGGAAGAGGGAATGTACATGATTTGCAAAGATCTCCCTTCTCAAACAGGCAATTGTTAAAAAATAATCATTTACAGTAATCTTTTTGATATAGATGCCGATCTGTATAGTAGGAAAATATTTATCAATGCCAAAGAATACCATAGCTTAACGGACTCCCTCGTTGCTAATGGAAAAGATTTAACTTGCAAACCTTAGTTTCATAGGAACCACATTAGGGAAAAATGGTAGGGACACCATTCTAGATAAATTCTCTAAGTTGTTCATTATCCATCAAGACCATATTCAATGTCGAGTGACTTGGAATCAACAATCAAGTATTTCACAAGCATGGCAATAACAACCTAATTAAGAGCTGCCTAGATGGCAGGCGGCACCTAGTCGCACGCGGTTTGTGTCTCTCTCCTCACAGAATTGGACGAATGAACTTGCTGTTGTTGAGGGCGACGGCAATTTTCTGGAGTGCCAAATAGAGAAATGGATGGATCGACGGACAACTACTGTGGGTGATGGCGATTTTTCATAGGGTCGAATAAAGAAACAAAAACAAAAACAAAAATAAAACGCGGAGGGGCAGCAACTCAAGAACCGAGCACGAAATTCCATTGAAATTCTACAGGCCATTGGCGAATTCTAACGGTGACGAGAGATCGAATTCCTCGCATGACAAACCTTGAATGAGGAGACG
Organism: Eucalyptus camaldulensis; assembly: GCA_019915185.1. Lineage (NCBI taxonomy): Eukaryota > Viridiplantae > Streptophyta > Magnoliopsida > Myrtales > Myrtaceae > Eucalyptus > Eucalyptus camaldulensis. The sequence continues at coordinate 23,630,434 of JAHSVA010000005.1, forward strand.
AAATAAAAAAAAAAAAAAAAACAAGGAAAGACATGAGATCAGGGATACACTTACAGATCTGAGGTTGAATCGGGTGGAGCATAATATAGCGAAGCCAATCCCCCGTAGAGATCGCTACGGCTCTATTGATGAAATCGGAGTGGCGATAAGGGGAAGAGAGAGAGAGAGAGAGAGAGAGAGTCGGAACCGGAGAGGCAACATTTGCTATTTAAGGTTTGTTAATTAGTAATTTTTTTTAATATTCAAAATTAATTGGTCCGATTTGAGTGGGCAAGTGGATGGATTTGCCCATGGAATTAGGAACTGGACCGGTTCCTTTAAGAACCACTGGTTCCAAGCGATTTTGGTCCGGTTCCGGGCGGTCCGGGCGAATCCCGGTTATTTTGCACACCCCTACTACTAACATTGTTAAAACCTCCAAATAGAGCATTGAAAAAGGCAATAGATTTAAGTACTCCCTTCTCTTTATTATACGATTTTTTCCTTTGTCAAATTTCAGTCTGTGATGTTTTTAGTGCTTCGATTTCAACAGCCTCTAGGCGAGTGTTTACTCCTCAGACTAGGATAAATTTGTCCAGATCCGTACATGTGGTCATGATTACACGGTTTGCACCACCAGCACATTTGATTTCTAGCTCTTTTGCTCTCGACATCGTTGATTGGCACCCTTAGTCCAAGGCTATTTTCTTGCCGATAGTTCTACATTTTCAATTCCTCTTGCTACTAAAGTTTCGGCATCATCCCTAGTCAACATGGCTAACTCTCCAAACCTACAACCCTTCCTAACACAAAGCCTACTTATTTGTCTTCTAACAGAGCAAGTGGACCTCCTTCGACATTAAAGGAATCCTTGTTGGAATTGATCCTTCCTCAAAAGCCTGTGTTACGCCTTGACCCTCAAACACGTGACAGCCCTCCTTCTCTTTAGTCATTTGATTGCGACATTCTAGAAGGCGTCGCCTACCCGTTCATTTTGTCTATTGATTATATGCAAGCAGAAGCATATATAACACCACCCAGCCATTTGTAATAAGAGGGATAGCATAAGACACGCATGAAACAACATTTTTATCTTATACATACATTACACCACGACTTAAGTATCATAAGTTCATTTTTACATATTTGTGGTGCGGATTTCTTCCAGCTTGTTAAAAGGGATTTGAGGTTAGCCTAGCATCTCTATACTACGAGGGCGACCTCAAAAAGTGGTATCCCTTATGCGCCTAGTACGCGTCCAACTCAAAGTACCTTGGCTCGGGCTTGGCTAGTCATGATTAGGGCTTGAAAAAGTTAAACAATAATGAGTGAGATAAACCTAGTGAGTGAACTTCCTAAACCTCGTGTAGGAATGTACTTTGCCTTGGATATGCTCTAAACATGTAGCTTAATTATTGATGATCGATTAATAGTGAAGCCTAAGCATTGCCGTAATTATAACATGAAGGGATCTACCTCGACCTATACTCCTTGAGTCCTAATGCAAGCATACAAATTCACATACTTTTCAATTCATAGGCAGGATTAATCAAGCATGCGCGTGCCATTTAAGCCACAAAAATGCCATGTAATTCACACACGTCTCATATAACTCATATAAATTTATGCCACACGTGTGCATGCTATAGCATCACTTTCAAAATATGCATTTAGCACTCATGCACTTTGCACACACGGCGTCTCGAGAATTGCATGGCATCCCATACTACCATGCTATTCTCGAGATCATGATTTCATATTCTTACGATCGCTCTTGGCCACAACCGATACTTGCGTTGGTGCTCTTCTGACATAATTAAGCATGGCAACATCTTGATCTCAATCAAAGACGGCATTCCAATTAAAAAAGTTTCGTTTTGAAATCCATCTGAGAACGACATTCCCTTGACATGTGGGCATTTGAAATCCATCGAGTTTCATCCCTCATAATCAAATGAGTACGAAATCATTATGTGACCACACAAGCACGTCAACCACTCAAGCCAATTCTTATCTTTCTCATTAGCCAATACAAGAGTACTTAATGCTCACATGTCATACACTAGCAATCTTCGCACACAAGAATGCCATGAAATAATGCTATGTGATCACCTCTCGATTAATCATTTACCAAAGCAATCATGCGTCAATCCCATGATGTATAGCATCACACTATGATTTCACTTAACAATTTAACAACTCACTTTTCAAAATAGCCTTTCACAAAAATTCGTCATTTATAAAAATAGAGTGCCAAGGACACTTACCATTTTCAAAATAGGGATTGCATAAGCATATACTACCTTTAAAATTAGAATTTAATAAGCACTTAGTACTTTAAGAGCTACAATATAATATGCACTTATCACAATTATGATAGCTTATCGAATCCAATTATAACCTATTACGATAGCTTATTGTATCAGATTATCACTTATCACGATAACTTATCGCATCCGATTATCATTTATTGTGATAACTTATTACTTCTACTTATTGCTTATTATGATATCTTATTGCTTATTAGAAAGTTACTCATAGTTCCGGATCTAGCTTCGATGAGCGACAATGATGACGTGCCTCGGTACGTTTTGGAGATTGCATTTAGTAAAGGTACAACAGACCCTGAGGATGGAGTGGTAGACGATGCAAAGGATCCAAAGCTCGAAGAGTTAGAGTCCCCGGTGTACTCGGCAGATGGCTAAAATGGGGACGAGGATGTGGAGCTGGAGGAGTTTAACGATGAGGAGTAGACATAGTTGCTAGACCCCCGCCCTTGTTTGTTAAACCTTAAGTATTTGGATAATCAAAGTTTGGTTTGGCTTGTATTATGTATGACTAGTTGTCTTATATATATAAGTGTGGTTGGTATAATTTGAAATTTTATGGTCCTACTTTCCTATTCCATTAGCTTATTGTCTAGGGATTATTTATATGCTTCCGCATGCGTATTAAAATGAAAGGAGTCGGCAATGCATCCTGAGACGTCGCTATTAATCAACCAAGGTGAGGGTTGGGCATGTGCTCGGAGGATCGGGGTGTGACTATGATTGCTTCTTGCCTCTTTAATTATTGGATAGACTTAGATGGCATTTTGGTCATTTCCCTTTGGATGACAACAGTGCGGGCTTGAATGACTTAGTGGGCTTGGATGGCTTAAAGGACCCTTTTGGGCCGCCCATTGTAGGCGTGAGGCCCATTGGGCCCATTGAAGCTTGGGCCCTCGTGGCTCCTCTCTTGTAGTCCGTTTCCGCTTATCCAAAATTTGTGGCCCCCTGATGAAAAATTGAGTTTTCGTCCTAAGGTGGCCTTTGCTTGCTTTCCTATGGTCTGTCGATTACCATTGTAATTCCACTCCGTTGATTGGGGTCGGATTAAGGATGTCACGGCCTGCTTCCCTTACTGCTAGTGAACACGATCCTGACGAGCCTTAAGGAGAGACACTCTTGTCTTTGGCTCTGGAAAATTTGGAAGTAAACTCCCATTTTGCTGTTGGTTTTATATCATTCTCTTTAAAAAGAGCAAGTATTCTTGCTTTAGCACTTGTCTCATTTGCTTTTACATTTGATCTCTCCCATAAGTTGCTAGTCATATTTATCTTTTGTGCCGACCATGAAAGGGAGTCTACTTTGTCTCTAACTCGAGACTTTATTTTCTCGTCCTTTGCCTTGATAACTCTAGAAGTTATCTTCTCTCTAGCTGTTACCTAGGCTGCATCTCACCATCCTCCATTGCCATATTGTTATCCAGTAGATTGAACAGTGTTGTTGCTACTAATCTAAGACTTTCCCTATGTGTTTTGCTTTGTTTACTTTACTACTTCTAACTGTTGTGTTATTAGATTCCCTGCCACAAACTTGTTCCTTCTATCATCGGGTCAACAATTGAGCTGGACCTGAGTAAGGTCTCCCTTCCTCTTTTCGAGGCAATTGAGAGAATAAAGCAAGCACTTTACGAGATTACACTAATGCCTTCTATTCAGTTCGGAAGAACTCTTTAAACTTATCCCAGAAAAATGACTCCAGACGTTGTTGAAGATATCTGGAGATGGCCTCATTGGACTTTTTCCTGACCCTTGACTTGAGGTATAGGCCGAAGTGCTCTACAATCATTCTGTTTTGATTATGCTTTTGTTAGGCGTTGAACCTTTTGAGTCAGTTGCGAGAAATACTTCCTCCTCTTCTTCTCAAGCTTAGACACTGTCAAGAGGAACAGTGAATAACTCCAGTCTTGGGCCATATTGGAATGAAGAACCCAGGTGTTTTCTTAAAAAGCTTAGAACAAAAAGTTATGGTAGATCATCTTATGCAATCATATTTAGTTATGTTAGAGACTGAGTTCAGCTGAAAAGCCCATTGATTTTCATTGCTTAATGATTTTTAATGAATGAATTTCCAAATTGCATCTTTAAACCGCTTTGGTACATGTGATGTTTCCAAAATCAAATCCTTTAAACATTCTTCTCAATAATTGATTTAACTAAGGAAAGTCATAGTTTGAATTGTATTTAAAATGTTGGCGATACCTGTGAGTATATTTATGCGAGCCCTGAGCTAATTTTGGCAACTAAATGCGTTCCAGAGCCTAGATTTTCCTTAGTCTAAAATGTCTTCAAATCCTTTTTCACACTTGATTTGACATTGTGAAAGTTACGGTTTGGACTGTATTCAAAATGTCTACGATATCTATGAGTGTATTTATGTGAGCCTCGAGCAAGCCTTGGCAATTGAATGCGTTTCATGGCCGAGACATCACCTTATCTTAAACACCTTTACGATGTTTCAAAAGCCATTTTTGAAACATAACATGTATCCCCTCATACATATAATTATGTCATTCATTAGAAATGCTTATGTTTGTCATTGACGCGTGCTTTAGTAATAAGTGACTCGCTGATAGGTCACTCAGCTAGTTGATCGATTGGGAAATAAGGTTCAAAAGACTTGCATGCCTACTTAAATTTTGCAACACATGTGAATTCTAGATGCATGTTAGTAGTGACACATAATACTGAGAGAAAATCTTGGCGATCACATATAACGCTTTATTAGGAACTTACAAGCGTTATTGGCCATATGAGAACATAAGCGGTCAATAATGGTTATAAGTCATAAAATGAATTGGGTAGGTGTCTAAAGGGACTTACCCATGGATTGCAAAGGCTAACCCCGAGACCCAAAATTTGGTTGATTTTTGAACTTTGTTTCGCTTGGTTAGTTGATCTTGATCTTATACCATGTTTTTGATTGTTTTGACGTGTATGGTCGTTTCTTTCCATTATATGCACCTAGCTATAGTTCTTAGACTATGTTTAGATTAGGATCCCGAAGACGAAGGGGGCATGAAGACAGTGGAAGGTCAATGTCCATTCCAACTGTGATTTTGTACCATTTATCCCCGACATATGTCTCATGTTTCCCATATTTGTATAAAAACTTGACGAGTTATGGGTTCCTCCCTTTACTCTCATTTCATTTCATTTCATTTCTCATTTTATCTTTCCTAGGATTGCTAGATAGATTTATTGCTTTCCTTAATTGTTTACGTATCATCTCGTACTCTTAATTCAATTGATTGCCTTCTTTTAATTTTTCTTAGAAATAAGAAAGGCACGAAAATGATTACCCATGCATGATTGCCTAGTTTATGATAAGTGATCCCAAAAAGGTAAAAAAGAAATGCATGGACACCTTAGGTAATATGACACACTGTTAAGTATTGGAAGGATGCTAATATAAATATTAGTGTAGCCCAGTTCCCTAAATTTAGTTATATAGTTGCGTAGGAAACGAGGGACTACTCCCAACCCTTGATTGGGTTTCTAGTCGACCTCCTTAAAAACGAGGTTGGCAACTCTTGCCTTATTTCTAAGTTGTCTAAAACAAATAGATCATATAAATAAACTCATTAGGGGTATGGACCTTTGGAAAAGTTCACGGTTGTGATTTAGCATACTCAAGATGGTGAAACTGATAAAGATAAAGTGATGCAATCTTTGATGGATGTACATCTTGAGAGAGCTATCATGATTGTAAAAGTATCCTTAAACTCACATTTACATCCGATTTCCTTTTGACCTTAAAACTACCGATCAAGATGTGCCGTGATGTTAGGGTAGAGTCACAATACCTTCGGTTGTCATGTGGGATACGAGCTTGAGAGAACTTGCGATTGTGATCCAGTGAACTCACAAGAGGCGAGGTGACAATGCCTTTGTGGATGAGAACCGCAAGGCAACTTTCATGGTCAAGTATCCCTAAATTCAACATTTTCCCCCTTCCTTTCCTTGAGGGTTAGGTGGCGAAGAGATTGGGTTGTGACAAAGGTTATGATGACCTCTTGGGAAGAGAAATATATGCATGGGCATGCATTGGTGAGGAAGAGAGGGGTTGCCACTTGGTGGCACCAAGAAAGGGGGGGGGGGGAGAGAGAGAGAGAGAGAGAGAGAGAGAGAGAGAGAGAGAGAGAGAGAGACCTAAAAAATTTGGCACTGATCATGTCCAATTTTGGCGTACCTTGAACACTTGCGATTGAGGATCGAGTCTACGACTCAAACAAACAAACTAAAATTTCTTGGCTGATATATGGACTAAGCGTTGTTATTCCTAAAATTCCATAATTATCTAAATCTAACTAGTGCCCATCGGAGCCACTTATCTATCTATACTTAAATTCATTATTATTCAGGTGGATGAAAATTTAGATTGTCACATGATTCCCCCGATTCAATTGTACCTTGTAGGGCAAAGGAGGTTGAATAGTGAAGTCTTTAAGTCCTCCTTGCGGTTGGTAAGGTTGTTACCCTATGATCAGTACGAGAGTCAATTCAATGTTCACTACCCTTGCAAGTGGCACTGCATTACTGCCTCTTGGTAGATTGACATTGGGAGGCAATTGTTGTAGGACGCCTGCTTGCAGCTTATTTCCCGAGTTCGAGGTATCACCAATCACCCTAGTCGGATTTGTGCCATTAGAAGTTTCTAGTACCAATCTGGGCGAGAGTATGGTTCTAAGCACTCCAGTCCAATCACCTTGACTGCCCTAAATTTGGTCATTCACACCGTCATAGGGTCACATTCACTTGACTCGACACTACCATTCTCGAAGTTAAATCAATGACCAAATTAGTGAGTAGAGGAGTTAAGATGTCGAACAAATGATTAGCCATATGATTGGCCAAATCATTTTGTTGTTCCTTGAACATCCTTCTCATGGTGGCCATTATTGCTAAATTCAAAGCCAACTCCCTTATCTGATCTTCAGACAATTCTCGAGGAATGTCTCTAGAATGGTCGCTTGTGTTGACACCATCAACAGGGTGTGCATTCTGGCTAGATATATCAGAACGGATGGCTGTTTCTCCAACATGCTGTGGGGATGAGTTATCCTCACTAGCAGAGGAACGACTCTCTTGGTTTCTTGTTTTTGCCATCGACACCTCCTAAGAATGGAACACAATAGTTCCACTGAGCATGCTAAAAAGATGTTTGCTGGGGAAAAGTTTCATTGACGAATATTTTTCACGGAGGGGCAAAGCTTCAACTTTATTGTTTGAAATGGGTTATGTGTAGTTATAGAAAGGAAGCAACTTGTCTAAACTACGGGTAAATGTAAATGCAGGAAAACTGGAAAAAAATAAAAGTATGGTTGAATGTATAAGTGTAATGAAGGAAATGATAGCAAACAAAATAGGTGTTCGATTGTCGATTTTGGCAAAAGGTCCTTTACACCGATGCATCCTTAGCTATTTATAGTGATAGTCTATGAATAATTGGTTTTTGGCGATTACCATTTTGATCTTCAAAATCTTTTGGAAGCTTCAACTTCTTGGGTAAAAGTACAGCTCAAGTATCAAAACTTGGCACAAAAGAACACTTAAGTACTAAAAGTTTCGAAAGGGACACTTAAGTGTCAAAATCGGAGCAAAATGAATCACTTAAATGTCAATCCGGCCAAATTACTGATGTAGCAATTTTCCATGAGGTGAATGCAAAAACGACGTCGTTTTGCACGCTGACGTGGCTAAAAAATGCAAAAATGACGTCGTTTTGTCTCTACGTGGTAAATAATTAATATAAAATTAATTAAATTTAATTTAAAACTAAATTTATTTAAAATATTTAAAAGAATTCAAAAACTAAAAATTAAAAAACTTTTAAAAAAAGAGGGGGGGTTGGCTGAGGTCGCCAGCCCTTGGCCGACTGAAGACGAGGGCTCGTGAGCTCTCGCCTAGATCTTTAGCCCCTGGCCGACCTGTGGCAAGGGCTCGCGAGCCCTCGTCAGATCTAGGGTAAGGGTCGGCGGCTGTCGCCTGGCCGAGCCAAGAGCCGCCGCCCACTGAGGGGTCACCCCAGCAAGTGGCGGCCCTTCGCCCAGTTGGGTGAGGGCCGCCGACCCTTAGCCTGGCCGGGCGAGGTTGCTGACCCTCGCCTCAAATCTGGGCGAGGGCTTGTGGGCCTTTGCCGTCGGTTGGTCGACGTTGCCGGCCCCTAGCCAGGGCTTGGCAACCCCGGCCAACACTCCCCCCAGCCTCGTTGGCCCTTCTTGGTGACGACAGGGAGGCAACAAGGCCCCACAAGCCCTTGCCCAGATCTGGGGCAAGGCTCGTAGGCCCTCGTCGCCAATTGGCCAAAGACCGGTGACCCCGGCTGACTCTCCCCCCTTTGTCATCGGCCCTTCCCAGTGTTGGTGGGGAGGCGGCGGCGGCGAGGGCTCAACCCTCAGCCGCCTCCCTTCAGCCAACCCCCTTTTTTTATAATTAATTTTAATTCTTTTAATATTTTAAATAAATTTAATTTTTAATTTAATTTAATTAATTTTTATATTAATTATTTACCACTTTAGAGACAAAAGGATGTCGTTTTTGCACCACGTCAGTGTGCAAAACAACGCCGTTTTGCACTCATCTTATCGGAAAATTGTTATGTCAGCAATTTGGTTGGATTGACATTTAAGTAATCTATTTTGCTCCGGTTTGGGCACTTAAATGTCTATTTCAAAAATTTTGGCACTTAAATGTTCTTTCGTGCCAAGTTTTGGCACTCCATGTATACGAACTTCCAACTTCTTGTTAATAATTGCTCTACCTTACCGATATTCTTGTTGGTGCCAATTCTTGTAACTATTTCCACTCTTATCTCACTCATCTAAATAGGTTTTGATGTCGCGCTTTTCAACATCTTTGCTTTCGACTGCTGGCTTTTCAGCCCATTATTCACCGGTTCTCGCATGCTGGGCCTGCTTTGCTCTTGTCTACTTCCAAAAAGCCTAGTAGGTCGATTTTGGGCGCCAACAGTAACATAATTATGATCAGGTCAATGTTAAGTCTTATGTCGTCACTTTGAAATCTCGGGCGCAGATTTGCCATGAAGGAGACGACAGCTTGTGATGCGTCAAAGAAATGGAAAAGAAGGCAAAGCTATTTCCAGCTCATGCACCCATAAAAGGGCGTATCATAAGACCACCATATCTGAAGAGACATCCAAAAGGGTATTGGATTTTAGCTCCTAAAAGAGTAACAAAATCTTTGAGGATATGTAAGTACCTCAGAATCCCACCCCATTTCATCCCCCACGCAATACACGGAGAGACAGGAGACCCTCTTTATGACTCTATAACTATTTTCCAACCGACCACAAAGATTTGGTAATCTCTTTTCCCATTTTTAACACGATCATGAAAGTACAAAACAAAGAGGGTCTTTTTCCCAAAATCTACTAGAGAAGGATGAGAGTTTTTTCCCCAAAAAACACTCTCATCCTTAATGGACGAGCTTGAACAAGATTAATGTGGTATCGACTATTGAGTCTAAACGTTTTTGTCAAGACTCACCCATCATTTAAAAAGTTATTGAGTTTCCTATAAATATACCCGCGTTTGGGCTGGCCAAGATTGGCCAGTTAGACTCAAGAAGAGACTGCTTGTCTACGCTCATCCATTTTGCCCTTTAGACAAATCGGGTTTGAGCAAACCAACAAGTCCATTATCATATGAATCGATATCTACACTTCTCGCCAAACAAGATTGTAATCATATCAAAAGCATTGCCATAAATGCTCCATCTAGTGAAATTGCGCCACTGTAGTAAGATCACGCCAACATGTTAAAAAAAGCCACTTCTTGCAACGTTGGATGCAAACTAGAAAACAAAGAGTTTTAACTCCATTAAGAGAAAGTGACATAAAGTCTATTATTAAGATCAAAAAGAAAAGAAGCTCAAAATGATCAACCACTCTCGCCCACAACAGTGCCAGCAGTATCACTATTGTCAACAAGGGTTTTGGTAATGATAACTTCTTGATTCTTGGAGGAGGCCGATTTGGAGAGAGAGACAGGGTATTTGAGGGCGTTGAGCTCGACCTTGCGGAGGGCAGCTCGGCCTAAGTCGATGCCACAGATGTCGGAGAGTCTGACCAGATAAAGTAGCACGTCCGAGAGCTCCTCGCCCAAGTGCACTCTCTCCTCCTCATTCCAATCTGGAAGTCCCTTCGGAACCTCCCCTTTCCACTGGAATATCTCCGACAACTCCCCGACCTCACCCACCTGTGTGAAGAATCAAAGACCAAAGGAAACACTAAATTAAGAACCAATTTGGTACTGTTTTGCTGATTTGATTGTGATGTATTCTTCTCGTGCTATGAACAGTTGGGAGGTGTTTGCCCCGTACTTTAACAAAAATGCAATGCCTCCTTTCACAACTGAAACCGCGAGCAAGTGAAAGATGATCGAGGAATGATTGATTGACTTATGAAAGGACAAAAGTTACACTGTGTGCATCATATAAGAGTCCGAAAGAGAGTGCGAAAGATAAGTGGGAACAGAAGGCCGAGCTTATCTTCATTATCAGACACCCAAACTCAAAAACGATATCGACAGTCCAATGAAGCACTGAGAAATAAGTAAGGACAACAGATAGCAAGATAAATAGTAAATATCATTGAGCCAAAACCAAGTGGGTATTCCCTTGCATTGTCTTGTGACATGCGAACGGCGACGGATGCAAAAATCCAGTCAATCCCATCGATTATGATATGTAATAATCAAGTATGCCAAACACCAAGTGATGGGTCTGTGAGTACGAGATCCATTGATCAAAAGACACCACGGAAATGCTGTTGAGTTTGGACTCCAAGTCTACAGAACTGATTCACACGCTTATGAAAAAACAGTAAATATATGCATACGGATTTATCAGATAACTTGATCATTGATGAAGCAAAGAAGATCAGCCCAAAAAGGTTTTTTTTTTTTTTTACTCTTGGGCCAACAATTAATCACCCCAAATGGCAAAACCACGAAGACAAAGCAGATACCCAGAAACGCTAGGCAAAAGACGAAGACCAAACAGAAAAAGAGTGATGGGACAGAAAATTTCTCAAACGGTCGGGTCGGTCTATCATACAACATATAAGATCGAAAATAATAAGGAAAGAAAAACTACCAGAGCCAAGAGGAGGTTTCTGGGGCTGTGAGACTTATCCCAGTCTCTCTCCCTGGCGAAGTCGGCCATCTTCTGCTTCAGAAGATCGAGGGTCACGCTCTGATCTCCCTCTTTGACCATTTTCTCTCTTCTTTTACTCGAAAGACTGACGACGACGGCGATGATCCAAGAGAAGCGGAGAGAGAGGGAGAATGTATGTGTGCTGGCTAAAAGCCAACTGAAGCGATATGTTATGTGCAGTGCAACGACACAACCAATCGACGACAAAGGGTTGTGGTGCAACTTTCTTGGTGAAGGAGTTTCCGGTACTTGTAGACAGAGAGCGAGAGAGAGAGAGAGGACCCCACAACAAGGGAGGCGAGAGCGTGAGGGTGTTGTCATCTCTGTGCCGGTATTTAAGGGGGCAAAACTAGCGCCATCATTTCCAGGTAATTTAATCAACCATTCATCGTAAAATAAGTATTAAAATTGTATACAGAGTTAATTTTCTAACCGATTTCTTTTCCAAATAATCCAATGAGGAGTTTAAACTATTTCTTACATTGTCGGTGGATTTTATTTTATTTTATTTTTCAATTTTTGTCAAAGACGGTGGATTTGATGAAAAACCCTAAAGTTATATGAAACCATTTTAGATTTCCCTATCTTCCTCTCTCGTATAAATTTCATTTCTTTTTTAACTTTTTCCACACCAATTCTCATTTCCTCCCTTTTCCGTTACTTTTTACATGGAGCATTAGTGTATTAAAGACATAAAAGCTTTTACAAACAGTCTCATGGTTTTGTGGGTCCTGCTTCTGCTCGCTAGAAATTTCTCTGGGTGGATATATTTTGTTTGAGGAAAAATGACACCATAAATGTCATAACTTTTGTATGACGATTATTTAAATGACATTTTTCTTTTCAATTACTTGAGTGCTAAATAACTTTTCAATCGGTTACTTAAATGCCATAATTTTTTAAAATGTTCACTACAAGTGCTATCTCATGTCGGATTTTCTATACTTGGGTGAACGGTTTTAGAAAATTTTGGCACTTAAATGATCGATTAAAAGTAACTCAAAAAATTAAAGAAAGATGAACACTTTGTTTGCGCATGATCGAGAATTGCTTATTCCATCCATAACGTGAAATTCTTTATGCTTTGTCCAAAATATATAAGAATGAGGATGGACGAATGATTAGGATAACCTATAAAAAAAAAGTAATTACACATTCATCGTCAGATTGAGTATTAATTGTATACAGAGTTAATTTTCTAACCGAATTCCTTTCAAAATAATCCAATGAGGAGTTTAAGCTTTTTCTTACATTGTCGGTGGATTTGATTCTTTTAATTTTTGTCAAAGACGGTGGATTTGATGGAAAATCCTAAAGTTGTATGAAACAATTTTAGATTTCCCTATTTTTCTCTCTCGTACAAGTGTGCCAACTTATCAACGAGTATGAGGATTAATATATGTCGATTGATAGTGGTATCCATTGACACCACATGTCCAACTATTGAAATGCGGTGACAGACCACATTTAGTTAATATTAGAAACATTTGTTAAAAGAATATTAATAAGCTACTTTGAAGTTTGAGATGGATGAGACCAAAGATATATAATTTTTGGAGGGAATAGTTGCCACTTGAAGAAGCTATCCAATGAATGAGTTGACACGACAGGCACAAATTTTTGGAGGGAACAATTATCGCTTGAAAATCAAGTCGTCTGATAAATCAGTCGAAACCAAAAACACGCCATTTTGAAGAGAATAGTTACCGCTTGGAAGCAAGATTGTGGAAAATACATATATTACAAGAAACCATGTCGTGGAGTAGTTTTATACGTAAGGTTTATAAATATGGAGATAATCGGCAGAAGTTACTTGGGAAATTATAATCGCTAGAAATCACTGAAAGGCAATTATCATAAGCCATTATAAATACCACCGTCGCCCACTAAATTGCCTCCCACACAAATCAAACAAAACGTTGTCTTTTAATTATCTTTATCTTCATTGCACTCTTTAAATTTCTTTAGCTATAGTTCTCAAGTTCACATCATCGATTGAATTCTGACGTGTCTCTTTATCTTGGTGTTGTGTTGTCAATTAAATTCTGACATTGTATCTTTATGTTATCAAGTTGTGTCGTCAATTAAATTCTAACGTAATTTGTTCACATCTTGTTGCATTATCAAGTCTGTAATTTTTGGGCATTGTCGTTGATCATATTCTGGCTTGGTTTGGGACTGCATGGTACTGTTTGAATTGGAGAGGTCGATTCCCTTTTGCATTAGATATTCTCTATCTAGATTTAGCGTAGAACCTTGGTCTCTTTAAATAAAAGCGAAGGATGATTTTCGGTGAAAGATATTTCATCGCCAGAATATTTCCAGCGAAACATCTTTTTAATACACATAGTGGGACGAGTGTTGCTAATTTGAGAGGATACTACACCACGCATTAGGGGTAATCTAATCTTGACAATGTCGGTGATGTTTCTTTACCATCGCCAATCGGCGAAGGAATAGGACGTGCCGAATCATTAACGACGCCTTCAGCTTTGGATCAAGTCCAAAGTGGAGATTTGGATATTCCGAGACAATTTATCGAAGAGTAGAGGAGACAAATTAAGCCAAGTCTTGTGATGTTGTCCGCTATACGGAGAATGTTGGAGGAAATTAAAAAACGAATTCACCACTCACGTGATGAAACACTTTGTTGGGGATATTAAGCCAATGGTCGTAAATACTTATCATCAATGTGCGCAAGGGCAGCATAGGACATCAAGTAGTTTGGTCCAGCCTCAAACCAACCATGTTGCTGTATTTTCCGGGTATTCACCCACTAGTGCTCAGATTATTTTCAGCACCATTGGCAAGTTATTCCACCCTCTTCACCACTTAGAATTCTACAAAGGGGTGAAACTGTTCGTACAACCTAGACCTATGGGTCGGCTTTAACAAATGGGGGTAATTTGCCGAACCCAGTTCAAGTTAATTTAAGTGGGAATGATGATAGTGGCATGGTGAACCAAAATCACCAACAGAATACACACCATTACTAGCTCCTGGGGGATGTGCAACCACTTAGTTCTACACCTCAGCTCAATCTCAAACCTGCACCTAATGTTACTGTCGATAATTAAGGTGTACTTTCAATCCTGCCTAAGGGGCAAGACACTTCACGACTATCATATATTCCGCCAGCTCTACAGCCAATTCCTTAAAATGTTATACATCCACTTCTGCAACAAGCCTCACAACCACTGCAACGATATCTCCTACAGCAATTGACCTTGCAACCAATTCCACAAACATTGCACACCCATTTCCACGGAAAATTCAATAGCCATTGCAACATCAATTGCCACACTATGCACAACAAGCTGTACCGCAGCTTGTCTTTAGGGCACAACACGTCGCAACCCTTGCCACAATTGCTCCAGGGTAAAATTAGTTGGTGCTTGACCAAGTGGCGTGACAATACGGATGCGATATGGGGTATGTTAGACCTGTCCACAAGACCATAGCCACATTGGATGGATATGGTACCCCCGAGAGGCTTCAAGATGCTATAATTTTCACTTTTCATAGGAGAAGATGACCAATTGACATTTGAGCATGTTTTCTGGTTCACCGCATTATGTGGCGATGCTATACACGGTGACATTGAAAGTTATGACTGTCCCCGTTATCGTTGTCTAAAACCGCCTTCACATGATACACTGCGTTACTAGCCAACTCTGTTTTCTCTTGGGAGCAAATGGAAAGGATGTCCCATAACCAATTTCAGAGAACTATTCCTGATTTGTCTGTAGCAGACCTAGCGGTCATTGATGCGGGTGCATCCAATGTAGCTCCATCGACCAACTCAAAACCATCGATACTTATCCAAGCCAATAATGAAGTTGGGCATTATGTTCTTCAATGGATCATTTTTGAGTGAATAATGTTAATTACTTATCGGTACTTTGTGGTATATCGATAGGTATCAATGGAAGGCCATTTTAGATGTCTTGTATGATCAATTGATGAAGTTTCAATAGGGTTATTTTCTAGTCAAGGGAGGAGCTCGAATTCTAGGAAGGCTAAAGGTTCACGACTGCGGTTCAAGAATATGGAAAGCCAAAGGTTCAAGAACACGGAAAGCTAACGGTTCGAGAATATGGAAGGCCGACGATTAAAGGCATTTAGTTCCCGTGTTAATAATGGCTTTTTATTAAGTTCCTAGATGTTTCTATTTTATGTAGCTGAAGAGTCGAACGTTTAAGTTCCTAGGTCATTATGATTTGTTTTTAATATTTCCTAATTCTGAAATCCTCCTATAAATAGAGGAGACTATCCAATGTAGAGGAGATATACGAATTTCATGAATGAGAATGATGAGATTTCCTCAACTTGAGTGAACTTCTTTGGAGAGTGGATAACTCCTTTCGATTTCTTTATCCTTGGAGCGTAGATCACTCCTTGGTGGTGAGCCAAGAAGCCCTTTATCCTTGGCCGGTGGAATCTTTAGGCCTTGGTGGTGAGCTTCTCCTATCCCGAAGTCCTTTATCCTTGGTTGGTGGAAGCTTTAGGCCTTGGTGGTGAACTTTGTAGATCTCGATCCTCATCCTCGGTTGGTGGCGCAGCCTTTATACCTTGGAAGGAGATTGCTTTTATTTTTCTTATTCCTTTTTGTGTGTTTATCATATACACTACTCCATACACTTAACCACAAAAATCCTCTGATAAAAATTTCCGTTCTTGAATCACTCACCCCATCACGCATCAATCATGAAATAGCCAAACAATGAATCTGTGGACCAGTTTATATCTTGATTCAAGCAAGCAAGAAATAAATGCCTCATGTATTTACCCGAGAAAAACTTTCGTAGATTTGGTTTTCAACGGCCTAAAGTTTGACATAAGGAAAAGAATAGTAGGACAACTTTATTTTGATCGATTTCAGTAAACAATAGTGGCGACCAAACATGAAAGTTTAATAAGAGAAAAGGATAAAAGACAGGGTAGACAAGGTGATGTGAATTTCATTGACAAAATTCAGTTTGATGATGATATGGATCAAGTGGAACTCGTTGAGATAGCTATAGATAAAGATGGTGATCAACAAACTGTACACATGTCAGACCCTGAGGCCAATAAGAATAAAGTGTTATTTTCTTCGAGATTGTCATAGAAACCTATAAAATTGAACCTCTTTCAAATGATGATGCACCCCTAGTACGCTACGGCTAACGTGGGTACAAAAATCTTTTCACTTTTTAAGTATGCAAAAGCGTGTATGGTCAAAGAAAACTCGTGACATACGAAACTCAAAGGAACACACATGCGGAAATATAAACTAGACAATCTCATTTCATATCTTATTTATATACGTTAAGTGACAAGGTCAGGTATATTGGGGGACTAGTAAAAAATACCACAACTTTGAGCTATGCCAAAATGATGTGGACATCAAGTCATATCGAGGAGGAGGTGCTAGGGACCCATTGTCTATTCCTACTGGTTCGATTACTCGAGCGTGGGCCAAACAATTCAAGCAAGCTGTTGGCGTCATGGTTCGTGATCTTTGGCGTGAAGATGACCTTGGATCAAATCTTGAAGAATCTTGGAAATCTTGGTGCAATTTAATTATCTTGTCACCAAATAACTGACCAAGTCAATTTATATATATATTCTTGTTAAGAATATTCTAAAATAGGAATATTTTAGGATATAACGCATTAGATTTTTAGGGTTGGTTTTTAGGGTTTGTGTGGCAGCCTATATAAAGGATTTGCCAAATTTCTTTGAGGAGGGAGATATTTTATTTTTGAGGAAAAGAATTGAGAGGTTCTCTTTTTACTGTTCTTTTGAGGACTTGATCTAATCAAGATTCTCTTCGACTTATCGAGCGAGATAGTGAATTCTTTCGCTCGTGGCGTCTATAACGTTGGTTGGTTGACACGTGTTCGTCAACAGGTCACGTTCATACCGAGGTTGCCAATCACAGGTTTGATTGGAGGTCGAGGTTTGCAATTCGCACCATCTGGGTCTTCGTAGAACGATCATTCCGCAACGATTCACATCAGTTTGGTATCAGAGCTTGCTTCTACAAGATCTATTTATCTTTAATTTTCTGTTGATATTTAGTAATTTGAGATTTATTGAGTCAGGGTTTTGGTTCTAGCTAATTTAGGGATCCGATTGCTCTTGTGCTTCCATACGTAGTTGTTTGTTGTTAGTTTTAAATTTTTCTTTTCTAGCATCTTAAATTGTATCTGAGTTCGTCAAAAAAAAAAATAGAAAAAAAAGTAAAAAAAAAAGAGAAAGAAAACGCACAAAAAAAAAGTGTGCAAGAGAAAAAAAAACAGATTCGGCAAAAAAAAAATTTAGCCGAACAAAAAAAAAAAAAAGGCGACTCATTTGTTAGTAGACCAAATTGAAACAAAATCAGTAGTGATTTGCGTTTCAATTGGAATTTCGAAAGTTGTACTTGTTGGTTTGAAATTGTTACTTGTTGAAACAAAATCAATAGTGATCTAATCTTGTTTGATTAGTTTGATTGATTGTCGTGAGGGGGTTGAGAGACAGGTTTTGAGTCTAATAAAGAGCTTGTGAAAAGAGAATACGAGAGGAAAAAGGCAATAGTGTGTAAGCTTAATTGAGGGTGGAAAAAGCCTAGACTTGAGTTAAACACGAGAGGAGTGACAAACATCTCAAGAGAAACACGTGAGGGAGCGATTGGTGAGGATTTTTTTTAGACTAACGTTTACTTGCAGGTCTAAAATATGTCGCGCGAAGAAAGCGTGAATCAACGGGAGGTTGACTCCATACGAAGGGATGAAGCACTCGTGGAAAGCATCCAGCAATTGAGGGTCGTAGTGGAGGAGCTTAGTGGCCGAATGATGGGGAATGGCATGAGGGTTGATGGTGACCGAGAGATACCCCGAGGAAGGCGAGATGCCTCTAGAACACAACATAGAAGGCAACGGCAATATGATGATGATGAGGCCGACATGGAGGATGATCGAGATCCTCGATTTGAAAGGTGGAATGGAGGCCGAAGGTTTAGACACCGAGGAGATGATGAACTTGGCAACATCAAGATGAAGATTCCTTCCTTCCAAGGGAAGAATGATCCCGATGCGTATCTAGAGTGGGAGAAACGCATGGAGATGGTATTTGATTGCCAACGATACTCTGAGCTCAAAAAAGTAAAAATTGCAGCTGTTGAATTTACTGATTATGCTATAATTTGGTGGGATCAACTTGTGACTAGTAGGAGGCGCAATGGTGAAAGACCGATAGAGACGTGGGATGAGATGAAAGCGGTGATGAGAAGGCGTTTTGTACCTAGTCATTACCACCGAGATTTGTTTCAAAAGCTACAAAATCTCACACAAGGCAATAAGAGCGTGGAAGAGTATCACAAGGAGATGGAGATTGCCATGATCCGTGCTAATGTGATGGAGGATCGTGAGGCCACAATGTCAAGATTTTTGAGTAGTTTGAGTCGAGACATAGCAAGGGTGGTAGAGCTGCAACGCTATGTTGAATTGGAGGAATTGGTGGACAAAGCCATCAAAGTTGAGCGGCAATTGAAGTTGGACCGAAATCACAAGAGTGGAGGAGGTTCAAGTCAGAATTGGAGATCCAATTGGAAGAGAGATGAGAAGCCAAATTGGAGAGGAAACAACACCAAAACCGAAACCTCAAAGGAGAAGGAGAGGGACGGTAAAGTTGGAACGAATCCGATTTCAGGTAAAACCGAAAATCCTAACACTAGAACTCGTGAAATTAAATGTTTTAAGTGTTTGGGCAGGGGTCATATGGCGAATCAATGCCCTAATAGGAGGGTGATGATCATGATTGGACATGGTGTTATTGAGTCCGAAAGTGAAAGGGAAGAAGATGATGATGAGATGCCACCATTGGAGGATTGTAGTGATGGAGAAGTGGCTATAAAAGGAGACTTATTGGTGGTTAGGCGTTCTCTGAGTGTGCAAGTAAATGAGGAGGAGCATCACCAACAAAGAGATAATTTGTTTCATACAAGGTGTGTGGTGAATGGTAAGATATGTAGTATGATAATTGATGGAGGTAGTTGTGCGAATGTGGCAAGTTGTATTATGGTGGATAAGTTGGGCTTGAAGACAACAAAGCACCCTAGGCCTTATAGACTTCAATGGTTAAATGATAGTGGTGAGGTGAAAGTGTCGAAGCAAGTTCGAATTCCATTTGAGATAGGGAGATATAAGGACGAGGTAGAGTGTGATGTTGTACCTATGCAAGCGGGTCATATCTTGCTTGGAAGACCATGGCAATATGATCGAAAGGTACATCATGATGGATATACTAATCGTTATTCATTGGTGATGAATCAAAAGACTTATACCTTGGTACCAATGACACCTAGTGAGGTGTATCAAGATCAATTAAAGTTACAACGAGAAGCCGAGAGAGAGAGAAAAGGTGAGAAATCCAAGGGCTTGCGTGGTGTGTTTGAGACGCAAGGAAAAGGAGAGGCCGAGAGAAAGATTGTGGTAAAAACTGAGGGAAAAGAAGAGAGGAAAGAAAAGAGGCAAAATAATTTTTATGCAAAATCAAGTGAAGTGAGGAGAGCCTTAGTTCTAGATCGACCAATACTTGTACTTGTGTACAAGGAGGTTTTGTTTTCTACTAACGATCTTGACCCAAGTTTGCCTAGTCCTATTGTGTCTTTATTGCAGGAATTTGAAGATGTCTTTCCTGATGAACTTCCTGGAGGGATACCACCTATTCGAGGCATAGAACATCAAATTGACTTGATTCCTGGTGCGCCATTACCT
Organism: Eucalyptus camaldulensis; assembly: GCA_019915185.1. Lineage (NCBI taxonomy): Eukaryota > Viridiplantae > Streptophyta > Magnoliopsida > Myrtales > Myrtaceae > Eucalyptus > Eucalyptus camaldulensis. The sequence goes on from JAHSVA010000005.1 coordinate 23,650,657, forward strand.
AATCGACCTTCATATCGAAGCAATCCCGAGGAGACAAAGGAAGTTCAGCGACAAGTTAGTGAATTATTGGAACGAGGGCATGTGAGAGAGAGTCTTAGCCCATGCGCCGTCCCTGTTTTGTTAGTGCCAAAGAAGGATGGAACTTGGCGAATGTGTGTCGATTGCCGAGCAATCAATAATATTACGGTAAAGTATCGACATCCTATTCCTAGATTAGATGACATGTTGGATGAGTTGCATGGTTCTTGTATTTTCACTAAGATCGATTTGAAAAGTGGTTATCATCAAATTAGGATGAAAGAAGGTGATGAATGGAAAACTGCATTTAAGACCAAGTATGGATTATATGAGTGGTTAGTAATGCCATTTGGATTAACTAATGCACCGAGCACATTTATGCGACTTATGAATCATGTTTTGCGTGCTTTTATTGGTCGATTTGTGGTTGTCTATTTCGATGACATCTTGATTTATAGCCAAAGTCCTGATGACCATATTGAGCATGTGCGAGTTGTCTTGCAGGTTTTAAGGGCCGAGCAATTATACACTAATCTAAAGAAGTGCTCTTTTGTTACCAACAAATTAGTATTTCTAGGATTTGTTGTTAGTGCTAATGGTATACAGGTTGATGAAGAAAAGGTTAAAGCAATCCGTGAATGGCCAACGCCTAAGACCATAGGAGAGGTGCGTAGCTTTCATGGATTGGCGAGTTTTTATCGACGATTTGTGAGAAATTTCAGCACCATTGCCGTACCTTTAACTGAGGTTATCAAGAAGCACGTGGGTTTCACGTGGGGAGAAGAGCAAGAGAAAGCCTTTAATCTGCTAAAAGATAAGTTAACTAATGCTCCTTTGTTATCTTTGCCAAATTTCAGTGCTACTTTTGAGATAGAGTGCGATGCTTCTGGTACAGGAATTGGAGCCGTGTTGATGCAAGGAGGGCGTCCCATAGCTTATTTTAGCGAAAAATTGAGTGGAGCAACATTGAATTATCCTACCTATGATAAGGAGATGTATGCTTTAGTGCGAGCTTTGGAGATTTGGCAACATTATTTATGGCCAAAGGAGTTTGTGATCCATACCGACCATGAGACCTTGAAGTACTTGAAAGGACAGCAAAAGTTGAATAAAAGACATGCCAAATGGATGGAGTTCATTGAGACTTTTCCATATGTGATCAAGTACAAGAAAGGTAAGGAAAATGTGGTAGCCGATGCACTTTCTCGAAGGTATGCGATTCTAACTATTTTAGAAGCAAAGTGTCTAGGTTTTGAGCATATCAAGGGCTTATACATTGATGATGATGACTTTGGGAGAGTCTATGAAGCATGTGAACACGCTGCATTTGATAAATTTTATAGGCATGAAGGTTATCTTTTTCGTGAAAACAAACTATGTTTGCCTAAGTGTTCTTTGCGTGAATTGTTGGTGCGAGAAGCTCATAGTGGTGGTTTAATGGGGCATTTTGGCATTAATAAGACTTATGAAGCGCTGTATGAACATTTTTATTGGCCACATATGAAGAGAGATGTCACACGTGTTTGTGAGAGATGTATTGCTTGTAAGCAATCGAAGTCAACAACTAAACCGCATGGCTTGTATGCACCATTACCTATTCCAACGCATCCTTGGATTGATATTTCTATGGATTTTGTGTTAGGATTGCCTAGGTCTAAGTATGGTAGAGATTCTATTTATGTAGTTGTTGATCGGTTTTCAAAGATGGCTCATTTTATACCTTGTCATAAAACTGATGATGCATCCCATATTGCTAATTTGTTCTTTAAGGAGGTTGTACGTTTGCATGGCATGCCTAGATCGATTGTTTCAGATCGAGATTCTAAATTTCTTAGTTACTTTTGGAAAACATTGTGGAAAAAACTAGGAACACGGTTGTTATTTTCTACTACTTGTCATCCACAGACTGATGGTCAAACCGAGGTAGTTAATAGAACTTTAGGGACATTGTTGCGTGCTATTATTAAAAAGAACATAAAATCTTGGGAAGATTGTCTGCCACATGTTGAATTTGCATATAATAGGAGCATGCATTCTGCTACTAAATTTACACCATTTGAGGTTGTCTATGGTTTTAATCCATTAACTCCGTTAGATTTAACCCCTTTACCTGTTGATAAGCGTGTGGATTTAGATGGAGCAAAGAAAGCTGAATTTGTCAAGTCGTTACATGAGAAGACGCGCACAAATATTGAGCGCAAGACTGAGCAATATGCAAGGCAAGCTAACAAAGGGCGCAAGGAAGTGGTGTTTGAACCTGGCGATTGGGTTTGGGTTCATATGTGCAAAGAGAGATTTCCTGAGTAGCGACATTCTAAGTTATTACCGCGAGGGGATGGACCATTCATGGTTTTGGAAAGAGTTAACAATAATGCTTACAAGCTTGATCTTCCAGGTAAGTATGACGTTAGTGCCACATTTAATGTTTCTGACTTGACTCTTTTTGATGCCAGTGATGATTTGAGGACAAATCCTTTGCACGGGGGAGGGAATGATGTGGACATCAAGTCATATCGAGGAGGAGGTGCTAGGGACCCATTGTCTATTCCTACTGGTTCGATTACTCGAGCGTGGGTCAAACAATTCAAGCAAGCTGTTGGCGTCATGGTTCGTGATCTTTGGCGTGAAGATGACCTTGGATCAAATCTTGAAGAATCTTGGAAATCTTGGTGCAATTTAATTATCTTGTCACCAAATAACTGACCAAGTCAATTTATATATATATTCTTGTTTAAGAATATTCTAAAATAGGAATATTTTAGGATATAACGCATTAGATTTTTAGGGTTGGTTTTTAGGGTTTGTGTGGCAGCCTATATAAAGGATTTGCCAAATTTCTTTGAGGAGGGAGATATTTTATTTTTGAGGAAAAGAATTGAGAGGTTCTCTTTTTACTGTTCTTTTGAGGACTTGACCTAATCAAGATTCTCTTCGACTTATCGAGCGAGATAGCGAATTCTTTCGCTCGTGGCGTCTATAACGTTGGTTGGTTGACACGTGTTCGTCAACAGGTCACGTTCATACCGAGGTTACCAATCACAGGTTTGATTGGAGGTCGAGGTTTGCAATTCGCACCATCTGGGTCTTCGTAGAACGATCATTCCGCAACGATTCACATCACAAAACCTATTGACTGCACCATCTTTAACTGGACACCGTATATGTACAAGGTCACCAATCTTCCACCCACAGAATGTCCAAAAATTCGCTACCCGGTCCTCCAAAAATGCTACCTCCATCCTCCTATACCTGCCCTACTCGATTCCACTGATACAATCGTTGTCGATGTCGGGAAAGGGGAGAGGTCCCACTAGACGCCTGTCGACACGAGTGTATACGGCGATGCACCGGAGTAGTATCGGACCCGACGATACTTTGATAACTATCGTTAATATCGAAATGACCTTGATAAAGACGATGTTGGGGAAATTAGGGTCCATAAACTTAGTCTGGTATTAGGTGAAATCCACTGGGGCACCGTAGAGGGTTGAGGTAGAAGTAGGCAGAAGTGGTACAGCTACTGATCAGAATGAGAATAGTCAACCACGAGTGAATATAAAACCCATCAAGCAAACTACTAACTAGTCAATACTACATACGTCAATAACAAAACACGCAAGGAATTTCAAATATAAAATATAGGAGATCATTTTAAAATCAACTTGCTTGAGAACATTTTTCAAAATCAAAGTAGGAAGTCGGAAAATATTTCCGCTGAAACCAATAAGCTAGTAATATCTTAAAAGGAATTTGAAAATGCCAATAATCATATTTGCTATGATCTAGCTGCCACCATCTTCCTGGGAACCCTGTTATCCTTCGGGCATTTCGCATCCATCCAACATCTCAAGAACATTTGGGAGAATTGTGTTACACCCCTTGGCATCCGAAGGAACCTAGTCACCCCTCCAAGCATCCTTACTAACACCTGGGCATCGTCATTCCAATGATTGACAGCATTCTCAACATACTCTTATCATGGTGCAGCAATTCGATAATTCAATTTAAAAATACCATCCGCTTATGCACATGAAACAATTCAATTTCCAAAACCAACCATCCTTTATCCATTTGTAAACCAGAGAAATGATACAAAACAGTTAGTTGCAAGTACCAACCCAAAAAGATAAGTTAAAAGGGGAATTATCCCAAAATTTAAAACTGCCCCAAAAGGGCGGTTTACCCACCTTTCGAATCACCAGCGGTTTACACACGAGACCTCGAGGAACATTTTTTGTGAAGAACTAAAAATCTGTTTTGGCTTGCACGATTCTCAATAATTTAATTAATTCGGGATAAAACAGGGGCAAATTCCTGAACCAAAACAGATCCAGAAATAGGTGTTTCGTAAGCTTAAATGAATCCAAAAATCATGGAAAAATTATACGATATAGTTTAAGATATGATCTTTCATGAGAAAATTTGTCCAAATTTCTTGTAAAAAATTCTGTAGAAAGTAGAAACAGTGTAAAGGTCTGAAAATTTCAATGAAAACTAATTCAAAACTGCGTACGTTTTTCGAATGTAATTTGACCATATGAAGTCTGAAAAATCCGAAATTATTGTATGTTGTAGAACAAAGTATAAAGTGCAACTTTCATGAAGAAAGCCTCACAAAATTCGTACCATAAAAACTGATATAAAATTTGCAAAACCATGGGTATACAGTAAACCGAATCTGGAAAAAAGCAACGTCCTCGGATTTCACCCACAATTCGTGTCATTCAACCTCACGTGCATAAAAAAAATTCAACGACCAGCACTTTAACAACACATTCATCAGCTCAATAAACATAAACTTAACAATACTGGTAATGTACATCTCCTAAAATCACCGACTAACACGAATATGTATGAAGCCAACCGAGACAACGGAAATCCAAGGAAATTGACCTTGATGTGCAATAATCAACTTACGTTGCATAGAACAGAGGACAATTTTACTTGCCTCAGGTTCTAAGCAAGTGTTTTTGTGGCTTGGTGAGGTCTCTAAAGTCCCAATGCTGCTATCTTTCAGCGAGTTGCTTTAGGCTAAGAGAGATTAAGTCCTAAAACTTGTCACAAAGTGCAATTAAGTTCTAAAACTTTCAAAAAATACAATGAAGTCCTAAAACTTATCAAAGTGGTTCAATCTAAGTCCTTCTACTGATTGCATTTTTTGAAAGTTTTAGGACTCAGTTGCACTTTCGAGACAAGTTTTAGGACTTTATTTAGCCTTTTGAAAGTTTTTAAGATTTAGTTGAACTTTCGTGATAAGTTTTAGAATTTAATTGCACTTTTTAAAAGTTTTAGGACTCAATCGCATTTTCATAATAAGTTTTAAAACTTTTAATACACTTATCCCAACAAACAATATTTTAGCAAAAATTAAATTCAATTAAAATGCAATTAAGTTTTAAAACTTGTCACAAAGTGCAATTAAGTCATAAAACTTTCAAAAAGTACAATCAAATCATAAAACTTGTTAAAGTGGTTCAATCTAAGTTCTTCTATTAATTGCATAATTTGAAAGTTTTAGGACTTGGTTACACTTTCGAGATAGGTTTTAGGACTTTATTAAACCTTTTGAAAATTTTAGGACTTGATTGAACTTTTGTGATAAATTTTAGAACTTAATTGCACTTTTTGAAAGTTTTATGACTCAATTGCATTTTCATGATAAGTTTTAGGACTTCTAATGCATTTATCCTAGCAAACAATATTCTAGCAAAAATTAAATCCATTTAAAAAATATATATTTTTTGGGTTTTCTTTTGTGGAAGCAAAATCAAATCAAACAAAGGTATCGAGAATAGGAAATCATACTCATACCAAGCATGGCAACAAATCAGGCAATATATAAATTGACAAATCATATTTTAGGCATAAAATCATATTGGACAACTTTTCATGAAATCGCAAATTGTATCTCAAGCATGAGATCAGATTGTCAATTTTCCATGCAATCGTGAATCGTATCTTGGACATGAGGTTGGATTGTCAACTGTATTTTTTTAAAATTTATGAAAATGAGTGGGAAATAAATTTAAAATGATAGGCAAAAAGAAAAAAAAAAATGAAAGATGAGATTCTTTTTGTTTGAAAAACAAGCTCCATTGCAATCAGAAACCCTAAACTCAAGTTTCTTACATTTATTGATACGTCGACTAAAAATATTTGTCAAAGAAGTTTGATAAGAATTGGGATTAGACATGGGTGTTATCATACTTGTTTATAGGAAACCACACCCTAAATGGATCAACAATTAGCCTTTTTTGAGAGGTTTCAAAATGTCCGACTTTGCCATTTAAACTGGCGAAGATGAACAATTGGTCATCGAACACATTGTTCGATTTTATAGCCCAATAAGGAGCAGTAAGGATAGATGAGTTTTTAAAACATAGGTTATTTCATTTGCCTTTGTGAAAAACCATTTTTACCTAGTATACTAATTTACCACCTAATTCGTTGTGTAATTGAAAAGACAATTCCATTCTCAATTTTATAGAGCGTTATTAAGGTATCAATTGCTAATTTGGTTGAACTCTATCAATACAATAATGAATAGGTCAATTAATTTTTTGCTCGATTTAAGAAAAGAAAAAGAATACGCCAATTTGGCTTTTGACGGATTGATATTCAATCTAAGAAAAAAAATTTCGAAAGCCAAGACTTTGCCAGTTCATTTCAATTGGCAACTAGAGTGATTAAGTATGAGATGCTTCTTAAAGACAGAGAGATAAACGGCCACCTAAAAACTTTGCACAAAACGTAGCTTTAATGGAAGATTATGAATTGGAATATGAATCTGACCCAAATAAAAATATTGATAAATGTGGCGAATATGATTCTCAGTAAGTCTTACGTTGTTCTATCCTTGAAGCCTACCAAAATAAAAGAAAAGGATGGCTAGGGTTAAAGACACTCAGGTTTACCCATTCAACATGAACAAGTTAGATGAGATCTTCGATTTACTCCTAAAAATTGGCTCGCTAAAATTATCGGACGGCAAATTATCCCAAGTAAAGAAGATTTAATAAATAAAAAAAAAAATTGTAAGTGGATGAGTAACAAAATCTTTGAGGATATGTTAGTACCTCACGATCCCACCCCATATCATCCCCCATGCAATTCATGGAGAGACAGGTGACCCTCTTTAAAACTTTATAGCTCTATTTTCCAACCGACTCCAAAGATTTGGTGATCTCTTTTCCCATTTCAACAAAATCTAGACAAATATAAAAGTACAAATCAAAAGGGTCTTTTCCCCAAAATCTACGAGAGAAGGATGAGAGTTTTTATCTAAAATAGAGCTAATATCTAGAATTGATTAATGGCTGAGCTTGAACCAAATGGATATGATACCAACTGTCAAGACTAAAACTTTTTGTCAAGACTCACCCGTGATTAAAAAAGTTACTGAGTTTCTTTATAAAATGGCGTCTTTGGGTGGCCAAGATTGGCCAGTTAGACTCAAGAAGGGATCGCTTGTCTAAGCTCATTCACTTTGCCCTCTGGACAAATCGGCTTTGAGTGGACCGCCAATTCTGTGATAGTATGAAACCAATATCTATACTTCTCACTAAACCAGATTGTAATCCCATCAAAAGCATTGTCAAAAATGCTCAATGTTGCAAGATTGTGCGAGTGCGGTAAGAGTTGCCAATATGTCAAAGAAAGCCACTTCTTGCGACATTCGATGCAAATTTTAAAACAAAGAGTCTAATTCCATTAAGAGAAAGAGACATATAGTCGATTATTTAGATCAAAAAGAAAAGAAGCTCAAAATGATCAACCACTCTCGGCCCCATCAGTGCCAGAAGTATCACTATTGTCAACAAGGGTTTTGTTGGCGATAACTTCTTGATCCTCGGAAGAGACCAATTTGGAGAGAGAGACAGGGTATTTGAGGGCGTTGAGCTCAACCTTGCGGAGGGCAGCTCGGCCCAAGTCGATGCCGCAGACGTCAGAGAGCTGGACCAGATAAAGCAGCACGTCTGAGAGCTCCTCGCCCAAGTGCACTCTCTCCTCATCTTTCCAATCCGGAAGTCCCTTTGGAACCTCCCCTTTCCACTGGAATATCTCCGACAGCTCCCCGACCTCACCCACCTGTGTGAAGAATCAAAGACCGAAGGAAACACTAATTTAAGAACCCATTTGGTACGGTTTTGCCTTATTGACTCTGATGTATTCTAGTTGTGCTATGAAAAGCTGGCAGGTGTTTGCCCCATACTTTAACAAAAATGCAACGCCTCTTTTCACAGCTGAAACTGTGAACAAGTGAAAGATGATCGAGGAATGATAAATCCCACTTACGAAAGGGCAAAAGTTACCCAGTGTGGGTTTCACATAAGAGTCCTGAAAGAGAGTGCGAAAGATAAGTGGGAGAAGGCCGAGCTTATCTTCATTATCAGACACCCAAACGAGTAAACTTGACGGTCCAATCTAGTACTGAGAAATAAGTAAGGACAAACAGATATCAAGATAAATAGTAAATATCATTGAGCCAAAGCCAAGTGTGCATTCCCTTGCATTTTGTCTAGTGACATACGAATGGTGACGGAAGCAAAAACCCAGTAATTCCCATGGATTACAATATGTATTTATCAATTATGTCACACACCAAGTGATGGGTCTGTGCATACGAGATCCATTGATCAAGCGACACGAAAGAAATGCTATTGAGTTTGGACTCCAAGTTTACAGAACTGATTCACACGCTTATGAAAAAACTGTAAATATATGCCAACGGATTTATCAGATAACTTTGATCTTTTATGGAGCAAAGAAGATCGGCCATAAAAGAATTATTTTTTGAGTTTTTAGCCAACAATTAATCACCCCAAATGGCAAAATCACGAAGACAAAGCAAAGACCTAAAAACGACAGGGAAAAGACGAAGACCAAACAGAAAAAAGAGTGATGGCAACGTAATCTTCTCAAACAATTGGATCGGTTTATCACCCAACATATAAGATTGCAAACAATAAGGAAAGAAGACTACCAGAGCCAAAAGGAGGTTTCTGGGGCTGTGAAACTGACCCCAATCTCTCTCCTTAGCGAACTCGGCCATCTTCTGCTTCAGAAGATCGAGGGTCACGCTATGATCTCCCTCTTTGACCATTGTCTCTTCTTTCGCAGGAGTGAGAGAGAGAAAGGAGCCGAAACCCTAAGGCAGGCGAGAGCGTGAGGGTGTTGTCGTCTCAGCGCCAGAATTTAAGGGGGGTAAACTGGCACATCATTTCGAGGTAATTTAATTAAACATTTTTGTTTAAGGTAGGATTAGGAACTGACCAAAAAAGAAGAAGGTAGGATTGGGTCTCGAGCCATTAATGGGAAGGTCAAATTAAGTGATTTGTTTTTCGCAATCTAGTCATAAATTTTTTACCAAAAAAAAAAAATCATCAACTTTATATCTCAAAGTTAATTACCAGGCATTTTTTACGGTATAATCATAGGAAGATTGCCATTCATGAGTATCTCTGAATATTTATGCATATAACTATACTTGACTAAATATTTATTAAATGTAATTGATTTTTATCTTTCATTACAATCATTCATTATTGGCAATGCTTAGTAAATAAGCATCTGTTCATCTTCCAAAAACTTAAAGTAAGAAGACATTTTGTGATAAAACATTTAAATAATAAACCACCCTTTATATAATAACTTAAATTTTTAAATTGGAATTTCCAATATGGTATCAGAATTAGTGGGTGTTGCACATGATCTAACTTGCACATGGCATAACTTCAACAATTTCCCCCTCTCACATCAGACGTCAAAACAGCAACAAACTCTACAATTGATTTTGAGTCCAAACTTGTTTATAAATTGGACTCTAATACTATGTAAGATTTTACGAGATTACTGTCAACTGCTTTAAAATCTTAGGCTAATAAGTGGAAAAAAAATCACATGACTATAAAAAGCATTTACCCATTATCAAGCGATGTAAGACAATACTTCAACAACTTGTTCGCCCATGATTGACAATTATTCATTCCATACATACTGTGGAATGCTTAACACTTTGTTCGAAAAGTTAAAAGAACAAGGATGGAATAACAATTAGGATAATTGTTAAGTCAATCACCTATATATATAAAACTATCTAGACATTCACCGTTGGATGAATATTCTATACAGATGAAGTTAATTCTATAACTGAATTCTTTTCAATATAATCCAAAGACAAGTTTAATTATTTCTTACATTCTCCGTGGATTTGATAAAACTCCCTAAAAGTTACAAGCAATTTTAGATTTCCCTCTCTTCCACTCTCATATAAATTTCATTTTTTTTTGTCATTTTGCATACCAATTCTCATTTCCTCCGTTTTCTATTACTTTTAATATGGAGCATTATAGTATTAAAGACATAAACCTTTAAATACACTAAAGTATCTCTTCGATTTTAGTCATATGGGATCCTCCACCTTCTGAATGAATTAAATTTAATACTGATGGGGTCTCTGAAGGCAACCCAAGATTTGTTGATGTAGGGGGTTTATTTAGAAACGAAGGGGGTCATTGGATTGGTGGTTTTGCCACATTTGTAGGAATATGTTGGTTGATGCAAGAAGAACTTTGGATTTTGTGGTTAGGACTCAATTTCACAAAACAACCTAAATTTCATATGAGTTGTCAAAGTAACTGGCCATCTTCCCCAGATAATATTTGAGGTAGGTCTTCGGGCACCCAGTTTCATCATATCTTGTCACGAACTCAGGCTCCTTAAAGGACTCAAGAAATTTCACCTAAGTGAATAGTGATAATTTGTCTAGACCTTTGAGTTGATAGCCATGCAGCATGCATAGGTCTTCTTCCATTTTGGCTAAGCATCTCATGCTCTCTTCATCTAGATGTGTAGCAGGGATCTGCTTAGGAGGAGCTTCAAGGTCTATCACGAGAGGGGTAGTCACAGGGACTCCTTTAGGGAAATCTTTTTCAATGGACTCCACTATCGGTCGATCAACGAGTGTGGTAGGGGTAGATGTAGTAGCAACAGGAGCTGCGGGTGTCATTTTCTTGATTCGATTAGAAAGACTCAATAATAACGCCATGATTTGCATCATCTAGTTTTCCATGGTGGTAATGTGAACACGGGTATCCTCATTCTCTATCATAGCTTGTGAGCAAGTCCATATAATAGATTTACTTCCAAACATGTTTGAAACACCTTTGAAAAAAAAAGAAGAAAGGAATGGAATCAATATCCAAAAGAGGAAACTAACAAGAAAACATATGCCTTTCACTTTATATTTCCTTGAGATGAAATGAGGATAAGATACATTTATATGATTTCATTATCATACAAATGTCTTCTTATCACAATTTCCTTTAAGCAAATATTCAATTAAAATGAATAACAATAGACGATTAATCCAAATGCCCTTTTCTATTGACGTTCATTCATGAAAGTGAAATTTGGAATTACATCAAATGCTTACAATTGAAAGAATTCCTTATACATCTTCTAGGGAAAGGAAAACAACAAAGGAAATTCCTATTATACCAAGTGCTAGTGCAACATATGGGAAAATCCTATAAATGCTTTTAAAATGAAGGAAAAAGGCTAAAAATAGCCTAGGGAGTTGATCTGATGCACTTATTTTCTTGTGTCAAGCACTCCACTTTGGCTTTAGCTCCATCTCTTTCCTTCAGGATTTGGACAACATAGGCATGTTGTTGCGTTGGTCTTTTAGGAATATTGAGGAGTTCCACTGCGAGCTCAGGCTCAACTTAGCAATGGATATACTCCAATGAGGCATGATGAGTCCTCACCTCTCCCTCTAAGTCATTATCGTCGACCATAGCAGTGGGCTTTAGAGGGCAATTGTACCAAATGTGGACAATCTTTTTGATGGTGACTTCAATTAGCACACATTGGTCTTCTCTAGGGAAGCTTTTGAGATCATCAATCTAATATAACCCCATATTGAGGGGATGGTGGGATTGTTTGGAGAACGCGATGTTGGCAAATCACCCTTGAAGGGTAATATGATATTAAACCATTCAATCTCAACAGAGGAATTGGGTTGTCTAATCTGTCAATATAACACATCTCTGGTATCCCTAACCAACAAACATGCCATTGGATTTGGTCTAGAGTGATTCTTTTGAGTAGATGGAACCAATCAGCAAAAGACCAATGAGGAAAGAACGAAGCCTTTTCATGGAACAAATGAATAGGATGATAATGGTCATCGAACTCAATGATCTTCAAGTAGGAACTAAGTTCTTTGTGGTAAGAGAAAAGCCAAATTTGGAGAAGTCTTTATCGGCGTTCTAAGGTTTTCTTTTCTTGCTTCCTTGAATCGATTTAGGGACACAAACATCTTTACAAGGATCATTTGTGAGAAGGATTTAAATGCACATACATGACTGGCAATATATACAACTAAAGGGTGAAGATGTTTTTGGGTGTATGGGAAGATGACAAAACCAAAGAATGCTAACAGGAAGGTTTTGGGAATTTGATTTGCAAATTCAAGTTTTAGACTTGAGAAATATTGTTTGAGGAAGGAAAAAGGTAAGGTGTTAAAATTGCCATTGAGGATGCCCCTTATTTTGTTGCTAGGGATGTTAAAGAATTGGCTTAGTAGGAAAAAATGATCTAATCCTATAGGAGGAACAATTGGCCCTAAGGATCCTTTGCCTTGTCCAATAGTACGCTTATACTCCTCAATTGTAGGGGTCAATTCATTTCGATTAATAACAAATGTTCAAGTGTTGGTATTCCACTAGTGGAGTAGGGCTTTGATCATCAAGATACATGGCTTGACATGTAGTAGCCTTGGGAGGTATCCAATTCTCCATTCCACGTAGTCTTTGTACTTCAGTTGAAGAACTTCCCACATGCTTTTGAGGATCCTTGGTACGGGAATGATATTGATTTTTGGCTTATCCATCTAAACCTCCTAAACCTAGTTCGAGCATTTAGATTGATCATTGTAATATCCACAATTCTAGCTCATGAGATGGGCCACTGACCTAGCAACGCTAGGCAAGTTTGGCCACGAACCAACCCAATCAAGGGTGATTCGGCTATGAACCTCGATTGAAATGGGATAGTCAATCGTAGATGAACATGAGAAACTTTCATCTGACTCTATTAATGCTTCAAATGGTCAATTTCTCATGTTTGCAATATTCTTTGAAAAAGAACGAAAAAGAACAAAACAGAAGATTATAGAGATTGGCTTGACTTGGAAAGCAAGTTTTGATAAGAACAAAACATAAGCTAAAATGGCTCGCAAGCATATGATGTCTAGCTTGAAGTCAGATGCCCTAGTTGATACTAGAAAGCCCCTAGAATTATGGGATACTTGGCTTGAGGCCAGATACTTAGATTAAAGCTAAAAGTCCCTAAAAGTATGGAAAGAATCATTGAGATGGTTAACGAACTTTTTATACATATTCTCGTGTGTTGTTTGATAAGTTTACTTAGTAAGGTAGCTTGTTTACTAAGTTAAAAGTAGCTTACTTAGTAAGGTAGCTTGTTCAGAAAGTTAAAGATAACTTACTTGATAAGTTGAGGATAACTTGTTCGAAAAGTTAACAAGTTTGGTAAGTTGAAGATAGCTTGTTAGGTAAGTTGAGGATAGCTTATTTGATAAGTTGAAAGTGGGTAATGCATTAAAGGTAAGCTGGTATGAACGTATGCATATAGTTGAGGCAAAGTAATTGTTTGTTATGGATTTGCCATCGATGTTGTAGTGCATGTGACATCATAACGATAACCCCCATGACTTGGAGTCAAGTTGTTACATTTTTTGTATCAAAGTAGGGTTATCACCTGGAGTAATAATGTGCGTTGGGAGTCATGAGATAGTTAACTAGGAAACACCTCATGCATATGATTGCTTAATTGATTTTTTTTTCTAATGATAGTTTATAACTACTAACTTCTTATTGTGGTATAGAAAAGTTCCCTTAGAATTCCCATAGTTGTGCTATAGGTTGGCAACATGAGTACTTAGGACCAATCGAGTTCAAAAAGGAAAGTTGAAGGAGGACTTCCAACTAGACAAAATTCTGCAAGCTCTTACGATCATTGGAAGCTTAATGGAGTAGCAAGCATAGCATCAAAAAACCTCTACTTCTAAAAATGCCTTTATGGCTTAGAACAATAACGGAAATGGTGAACATCTCATGTAGGGACTGGTCGAGCAGTTCCTAAAGTTGTAACCCCCAAGATTCGCCAAGACGAGATATTCCAAAGAAGTTGAATTTTGTATCAACGAGTTGGAAAAGATATTTGCACCTTGAAGATGCTTTGATGAAGACAAGGTGATGTTGGCAACAGCATAGCTACAAAATAAAGCTAGTCACTAGTGGAAAGCAACAAAGGAAAGGGTTTTCCTTGATGATACTCTCATAACGTGGAATGCCTTTGTTGAGGCGTTCAATGGGAAATATTTTTCTAATGTGCTTGTGATAATAAGAATCACAATTTAAGGCCGACCTTTACTCAATGTGACAAATTTCGTAATTACGGAAGACAACACGGCAACACTCCGTGCTTGGCTTGAACAGGAGCTTGCTTTTAGCTATAGTCGGCAAGGCCACATGCTAAGAGATAGCCTGCAACGATGACAAATAATGCCGTTGCAGCAGCCACAAATGACACCACAAGGTGGAGACCCATAGTACAACGATACCAATCATCCTTCAACTTAAGGCAGAGTGCATGCAATCACTCAGGAGAATTCAAGGCAGATATCAAAGAGTGAAGAATAATGCGTGATCTAGCCAGAAATACTATAGAAAATTAAGGCATTATTGCAAACAAAGGGTCAGACAGAACCATCCAAACATTGGAAGATATGTTAAGAGTTAATGTTATCAACTTAAGGGAAAGTTGGAATGAGCATTTGCATTTCATCAAGTTTGCCTACAATAACAGTTGCTAGCAAAGTATTGGAATGGCTCCATTTGAACTGCTATATGGTCGAGCTTGGGAACTCTAGTCTATTAGAACATGGTCGGGGAAAAAAAAGTCACTAGTCCAGAGTTAGCCCAACCTATAGTAGACGCCTGGCAAGTAAGTAAAGATAGGCTTAGTGTGAAAGCTAGTACGAGCACCTAGAGGGGATGAGTAGGTGCGAAAACAAATTTTGTAGAATAAAGATTATAATTTTACTTTTGAACCGACTTTGTTTAACAATAGATTGTGAAAAGGAAATTAAACTCTAAGAAACAAATATTATTACGATCAAAGTAAAGAGCTTAGGGAAGAGAATAAGAATACAAAGTTTATAGTGGTTCGGCTTGATCCAAGCCTACGTCTACTCTTTTGCATTGATAGCCCACTGGCTGGATTTCACTAAGAATCAAAAGAGTTGTTACAGCATAACTCTTTCTTGATTCCATAGTGTAGAGACTTTGCTACACTTCCTCAAGGTCTCACAGAAATATAAACGCTTTTTTGAGTACAAGTTTTCGCTTAATAATTGAATTGACAAAGAACAAGGAGCTTCAGACTTTGGAATTCTTCTATCGCGCACACACTCAAATAACTGGAACAACTTCCTTATATACTCCTCCATGCCTTCATACCCATTGGCACTTACCAAATGAGTTCTTCCAATCTACCCGTTGGACAAAATCGATTAGGGAGATTTCGAGTTATTTAAGGAATATGACAATAGCCCACTAATTCTGCTCGCCCATACAATCAGAATCTAAGTTTCCATAAGTAGAACCTTCCAAGTATGCTTCGTCAATCAACGGATTTGAATTACCCGAATTGAAATCAAAACGAATATCAAATTCCAAGATGCTATCTCCAACCAAGAGATCTTCTTTAGTCGATAGAATCAAATCTTTCACAAGATACTCAGTTCTAGATAAGTCTCCTTCGACGATCTAGAAACTGTCAATGAGGATAGACTTTGAATTTTGAGTCTGCTGATTTGGTGATCTTCAGACTTTGACTAAAGAGTCTGTTGGTCTTTAGATTAGACTGATGGAAACGTTTTGTCATCTTCAAAACACACAAGAAAATTTTCTCCAACAATCTCCTCATTTTTTTATGGTGACAAAACTTTCCGGCGGATTTGGATATTTTTGACCTGCAAAACAGAACTCAAGCAAACATGGATATCTCACAAAGATAATTGACTTAGTAAAGACAACATTGAATCTGCATCAATAGGAAAAAAGTTAGTCCTGTAAATAAATAACTATCTTTTCCATGAAATACCAAAATAACCAAACGATCAAACAAACCAAACCAAATCCAGTCACATCCAAACAACCAAACAAAAGTCATTCAAAAGGTAAACCAAACAAAAGTTAAGTTTCAAATCTGCACCATCTCTCCCCCTTTTTGTTAGCATTAAAAAAAAGGCAGAGATAAAAGATAATGGAATCATGGTTGCCTAGGAACGTGAATGAGCTGGAAATCTCCCATTGACTGGACAATCCCTTCTAGCTTCTTCAAATCCTCCTTCAGTTGAGCCACATCTTCACCCTTGGCATTTGTTTGAACTTGAAGAGCAAGGGTGTTAACTTGATCATGCAAGGAGACTGAAGAGGCTTGACCTACATTCTGCAAGTTCTGAACTTTGCATCCTAGGGCATAAATCTATCATCGCATCTCCATAAGAACATCAAGAATTCTGCAAAGGTCTCCTAAATTTTAAGTCTGAGTACTGGCTTCTGTATGATCAGTAGGAATATTTGCAGATGATGGCAAGCCAGCATGATCACTCAAATTTGGTGATGAAACCTCATGACCTTCCTCTGGAAATTGAGAAGCATAGATATCTTCTGGATCTACAGGTGAGCGACTAACACCTTCATTAGTAACAACAGTTGAAGATGTACCTCTTTTCTCAGCAACTCCCCCTATTTCAATGCCCTCAAGAGGTGAGAAGTACGCTTCATGCTCTGTTTCTGCTTGTTCACCTCTACCTTCTTCTTATTCTGCTATTCTTTCTTCCCCTGCTTCTTTTTGCATTGATTCTCTCTCTCTCCACTCTTTTCCTCTTCTTCATCTATGCCTTGATCCTCTCTCTCTTCAGTCTCTGGAACAACACTTTGAAGATTTCTCAGTGCAAGAGCAGAAATGGTAACATCGTCCGCATCATCTTCATCCTCCAGAACAAGTGCTCTTCTTTTTTGGATGGAATTGTCATGGGCTTATTCCATTTCAGCTTTGCCATTGAAGAACCTTGGTGTGACTTGACAGGGGTTTTCTCTTCCAATCGCTCCAAAGCTTTGTCCAGCTCTTTCAAACACATTTTGGAAACCATTTTAAGTCTCACTACCATTTGATCACATGATCGAACACATAAAATCCTGGGAGACTGAATGTTGAAACGTTTGAAAAGGTTTATAACAAGCCCTGAGTAAGGAAGTTGCCCTCTATCTTTCGCCATCATTTTGTACATGTGAAACATGATTGTGTGAGGTAGAGAGAATTTCTTTCCAACGTTGATGGCATACATCAACTTTGCTTCTGAGTTGGAGACGTCTGTCTTCGAGGTTGACTTGGGTCTGAGGCAATTAATCACAATCTTGTGAAGTAAAATGTTAGAGGCATTCATCCTCAAGTACAAAATTCTTCTTTCAGCCATTCCATCCCAAACAAGCTCTACTACCGCACGACCAACAGACACACTAATTGATTAGAAAGCCCCTCGCTCTACTCCAATTACATCCACCAATGTGTCCATGTCAACAACACAGTCCATGTCTCGAATACTAAACGAAAATCTATTCACATCCAAGAAACTGATATTAGAATAGAGGTAAGCAGTAAGTTCTGGATATGCCTCAGTAGTCTTAGAACAAAATTGCTCAAGCTGAAGTTTAGTGAATTTCTCTTTCAGCTTCATATTCACGGAATCAAGAAAATCAAAGTCTACACTCCTCGGATTGATCACCCCTCTTTTTAGCAACTTAGAGTAAAGTCGCCTGTGTTCATTCGAGCGAAACATATCTGTCATTTTGCTTCGAACATTCACTGCAACACCCATTCCAAGCTTGAATTGAGTGTACATTTTATCATCATCATTCCCATCAAGCTGACTAAGACCTCCAACACGTGGATCACTAGGAATTTTCACAAATACTCGATCTGCCAACCCCGCAGGAACAATCTCCAATCGTTCCATTGTCCGCAAAAAGTGGGTTTCATTTCGATACCCTTTATCTTTCAAAAATTCATCGATATATTTCAAAAGAGTCCCACCCCTTTTTTAAAGCAGAGTAAAGCTTATAGATAAAAACGGGCTTTTGAGATCTTACGGGTTATGCGCCTTCAATGATTTCTTCCTCCAATCTACGAATACTGCCTTGAGGTCTAGCTTGAGGAGATTGATGCTGTTAAAATGTTGTGGGCTCTGCTCTTGTCTTAGAGATTCTTCTTCCTCGGTGAGGTCAAAATGTGTAGGACCCTCACGCATTTGCTGTGGTCCCCTATTCGCAATCCTTGAAGACTTTCTCTGGGATGCCATTCTCACAGTTTTTGAGAGATTCCAAACTCGATTCGTGAAAAAGGTGAGAACTTGGAAGATTAAACTAGAGAGTAAAAGTAAGAAAACGAAGGTTTGTGCTTTTAGGGTTTCGAGGAAGACGATCAGTATATAAAGCAGTCGAAAAGAGCCATACGGAACGACGTAAAAATGAAAAAATAGAAAATGTCTTTTAAAAAATAACTGCCTTTTTGAAAAATAGATAACTGTCTTTTAAAAAATAACCCCTTTTTCGAAAATGAATGATTGCAATAATCACAAAAATTGGGGAGATGATCATACCTTTTCGAGATCAATTAATTACAGATTAATAGATAATCGTACTTTTTCGAGATTTTATCCAAGAGATAAATTTCTAAAAACGAAAATAACTTACAGTTGTTGATCTTCATCTTTTGAGTTTGAATATCATTAGACTTTTATCCCTAAGTCTGAACTTCTTCAGACTTTAAGATATTGAGTCTAAAACGAATAAGCTCAAATTGACTTTTCTCCAAAGGTTTCATGAAGATGTCCGCTAGTTGATTCTTTGAGTCAATAAATTAAATCGAGACTTCTCCATTTTGAACATGATCTCTAATGAAATGATGTCAAATCTCTATATGCTTTGCTATTGAGTGAAGAATTAGATTTTTGGTGAGATTGATTGCGCTGATGTTGTCACATTTGATCTCAGTGTACGAATCTTCAATTCCAAAGTTTCTTAGCCATTGCTTTGTCCATAGAATTTGTGAACAACTTCCAAGAGCCACATATTCTGCTTCTGTTGTAGATAGAGCTACGGTATTTTGCTTCCTCGAAAACCAAGATATTGTCTTGTTCCCAAACAATTGACAAGTGCCAAAGATGCTCTTCCTATCAACTCCGCATCCTGCTAGGTCTACGTTTGAATATCCAAGAAGAGTAAAGTCTCATTCTTTAGGATACCAGAGACCTAAATTTTAAGTAGATGCAATGCATTTGATGATGCGTTTTGCAGCACTTAAATGAGATTCTTTGGGATTTGATTGAAATTTGGCACAAATATAAACACTAAATAGAATCTCAGTCTAGAAGCAGTAAGATAAAGAAGTGAACCAATTATACTCCTGTATAGCGTCTGGTCAATTTTCTTTCCTCCTTCATCTTTGTCCGGCTTCAAGGAACTTGACATTGGTATGTCAATCTTTTTGCAATTGTCCAAGCCAAACTTTTTCACAAGTTCTTTAACATATTTTTCTTGGTGAATGAAAATTCCCTCATTCAATTGTTTTACTTGAAGTTTGAGAAAGAAGGATAGTTCACTCATCATACTCATTTCAAACTCATCCTACATAGTCTTAGAGAATTTCTTGCACAAATTTTCATTAGGAGATCCAAAAATAATATCATCAACATAAATTTGAACAAGCAAGAAGTTTTTGTTTTCTCTTTTGATAAACAATGTAATATCTACTTCACCTTTAACAAAGCCATTTTGGATCAAAAACTTAATTAATCTGTCATACCAAGCTCGAGATGCTTGCTTTAGACCATATAGTGCATTTTTTAGTCTGAATACAGAGTCTGGTTTCCTTAGGTCTTCAAAATCGGGAGATTGGTCCATATAGACTTCATCTTGGATAAATCCATTTAGAAAAGCACTTTTGACGCCCATTTGAAATAACCTGAAATTCTTATAATAAGCAAAAGCAAATAATAATCTAATCGCTTCTAACCTTGCTACTAGTGCATAGGTCTCATCATAGTCTATTCATTCTTCTTGCATATATCATTTGGCCACGAGTCTTGCTTTGTTCCTTACGACTTTTCCTTTCTTGTTCATCTTGTTCTTGAAAACCCATTTAGCTCCAATGATAGATTTACCTTTTGGTTTATGAGTCAATTCCCAGACATCATTGATATTGAATTGCCTGAGTTCTTCTTGCAATGCTTCAATCTAGCTTTCATTAGTTAAAGCTTCTTCTATGCTCTTGAGTTCTACTTCAGAAATAAGAGCCACAGCACTAGACTCTTTATGCCTTTTGGATCTTATATGAATTCCCTCATTAATGTAACCAATAATGAGTTCTTTAGGATGACTAGACTTGTGCTTCCAGTTGCTGGATGATTTGTTAGACTGTTGATCATTTTCTTCATTTGATTCTTTAACGATCATTTGTTGCTGGTCTTCTAAAGTCTGAGTTGCTTCTATAGATTTAGACTTTGTAGAGTCATGAGCAAACTCAGGTTCTTCAGGTTGAGTCTGAATCGATTGATTTTGCATAAAGTCTTGAAATTTAACATTTATTGATTTCTCCACAGATTGAGTCTTTTTGTTGTATACTCTGTAGGCTTTGCTGGTGGTTGAATATCCAAGGAATATGCCTTCGTCTGATTTTTCTTCAAACTTACCAATTTGATCATTTGCTTTTTTCAATATAAAACATTTGCATCCAAACACAAGAAAATATGAAACAATTGGCTTCTTTCCTTTGAACAACTCATAGGAAGTTTTCTCCAGAATAGGCCTTAAGAAGACTCTATTAATAATATAGCATGCTATAAAAACGGCTTTAGCCCAAAAACGAGAAGAAATGTTACTTTCAATTAGAAGAGTTCTAGCCATTTCTTGCAAAGATTTATTCTTCCTTTCCATAACTCCATTCTGCTCTAGAGTATAAGGAGAGGAGAATACATGCTGAAAACTAGATTCAACACAAAATTTAGCAAGGTCTTGATTTTCAAACTCACCTCCATGGTCTGTCCGTATACCGAAAATAACATACCATTTCTCATTTTGAACTTTCTTAGCAAATTTTATAAAATAAGAAAATGTTTTAAACTTACTTACCAGGAAATATATCCAAGTGAATCGTGAATAGCTAAGCAGTATTTTTTACCTCCAATGCTTTGAATTCTGATTGGTCCAAAGAGATCCATGTGTAATAGCTACTATACACAATTAGTGGATACTTGATTTATTGGTTTGAATAAATTTCTTACCTGTTTTCCCAATACGTATGGTGTACATAGGTCAAACTTTTGGTATGTCAAATTGGGTAGTCCACGAACAAGCTTCTTTGTAGAGATCTTGGCTATTTGCTTCATGTTGATGTGCCCAAGCTTTTTGTGCCATAGATTTGCTTCCTCTTGAATTGAGATTAAACAGTGGGACTTTTTTGGTTTAATATCCAAGAGATAGATATTCCCATGTCTTCGCCCCGTAAAAGTCTGAGAGGAGTCTTTATTGGTTCCTGAACATATTCCTTCTTGAAAGTTAATTTTGAAACCGGTGTCGCACAGCTGGCTAATACTCAGCAAGTTGTAGTTGAGTCCTTCTACTAAGGAAACGTTACTAATCGTGAGACTTCCAATCTTTACAGTTCCGTATCACACAATTCTTCATTTGCTATTTCCTCAAAAAGAAACTTTTCCACCATTAACTTGCACAAGCTTTATAAAGCAGTTTGAGTCTCTTGTCATATGTCTCGAGCATCCACTATCCAAGTACCATTTAACATTTTTCTTTATAGTGACCTGCATTTAAAAAAGAAACTCAAGCTTTCTTTGGTACCTATATTTTCTTAGGTCCAGTGGAGTTAGTGTGATATACAGTCTTTGCCCAAACCTTCCTCACAGGTTTCCAAATCATATGACATTATTTCTCAAAGTGTTCTGACCTATTACACTTAGAATATTTAAAAGCACTGCGACCTGCAGGTTTTATAAAAAAAATTTGGAAATGTTTTTTGTAAAAATCTTTTGTAGGTCTTTGTTTAATTATTTCCTTTACCTTAGGAAAATCAATTAGATGAGTGGTTTCAGTAGTCATTCCCAAACCTGATTTGTTGAAGTAAGGTTTTTGTGCTGAAAGAATCTTTTTTTTTTTAATTTCTTAGATCCTATAGAAAATCTTTTAGAAATACTTGAGATATCATTTTTCAAAAATGCATTTTCTTTTGAAAGATTGTCTGCATTTTCTTTTAAAGTAATAACATTTTTATCTAAACTTTCGACCTTTTCTTTCCAAACAATCTCATGTTGCTTTAGTTCAAAATTTTCCATTTTAAGTTCGGAAATCCTCTTGAGAGAGTTTTTGAAACTAAGACACAATTCATCAATATACTTGGAGACTTTAGCATGAATTTTTAAATTATTTATCTCTATTTTACTGTCTGAGTCTGAGTCTGTTGTAGAGTCTGATTCTGATTCTGAGTGTGCCATTAGACAAATATTAGCATAATCATCATCACTTTATTCACACTCAGTATCACTCCAAGTTTCTGCTTTAAGTGCTTTTTGATGTTTCTCAGCTTTTCATTTTTTTCTCTTCAGCAGATGACAGTTGGGTCTAATGTGTCCCTTTTTCTTGCATTTAAAGCAGATTACATCATTGTTGGATTCATCATCCTCAGCTGATTTATTTTGTAACTTTTGAGAACTTGTTTCTTCGAATTGACTATTCTTCCTATTCTATTTAGCTTTCTGAATCTTCTTATCATGAGAGCAAGCTCTTCATCATCCATATCGTTTTCAGAATCTGTGACATCAGAATCATTATTAGATTTCAACGCAATGGATTTCTTACCTTTGGGATCTTCATTTTCGTTGATTTGCTCCACTTCATAAGACTGAAGGGTACCAACCAATTCGTCAACAGATAGTGGCATGATCCTTTGTGTCTCCCTTATTGAAGTTTTTACGTGATTCCAATCCTTGGAAAGTCCACGCAGTAACTTGTTAACCTTTTTAGGTTCAGAGATTGGTTAACCTTGATATTCAAGACCATTCATGATTTCTGTAATAAACATGTCAGTGATAGATTCTCCTAGTTTCATCTTGAATGCTTCATAATGACCGAGCAGAATATTGATTCTGGTTTCTTTCACTTGATCGGTCCCTTCATTGGTGATGTGCAATCTATCCTAGACTTCTTTAGCTATTTCACAATAAAATATTCTGTTATATTCATTAGGTAATAATGCACAATATAAGGAATAAATTGCTTTTGCATTAAGAGCTTGTCTCTTGGTTATCTCTTCTTAAGTCATTTCACTAGACTCAATAGCTTCTTTTCCTCTTTCTAAGACTGTTGCAGCTTTTGGAATGATTCTTTTGTCTACCACATCCCATTCCAAAGGATCATTTGATCTTAGGAATGCCTTCATTTTGTTTTTCTATATGTTGTAATCATTTCCATCAAAATATGGTGGTCTGGTGTTGCTTTGCCCTTCAACTAGACTTGGAGCCAACATACTAGTTATGGATTTTTAACTCTGAAGTAAAAACACTTCAACTTAAATGAGTACACAAACTGTGATACCAAATGTGAAAGCTAGTACAAGCACCTAGAGGGGGTGAATAGGTGCAAAAAAAAATTTTACAGAGTAAATATTATAATTTTACTTTTGAACTAACTTTGTTTAGCAATAGATTGTGAAAATGAAATTAGACTCTAATAAACAAATATTGTTACGATCAAAGTAAATAGCTTAGAGAAGAGAATAAGAACACAAAGTTTATAGTGGTTCGGCTTGATCCAAGCCTATGTCCACTCTTCTGCATTGACAGCTCACCAACTAAATTTCACTAAGAATCAAAAGAGTTGTTACAGTATAGCTCTTTCTTAATTCCACAATGTAGAGACTCTGCTACATTTCCTCAAGGTCTCACGGAAATATAAACACTCTTTTGAGTACAATTTTTCGCTCAACAATTGAATTGGCAAAGAACGAGGAGCTTCAGATTTTGGAATTCTTTTATCGCGCATACACTCGAATAACTGGAACGACTTCCTTATATACTCCTTCATGCCTTCATACCCGTTGGCACTTACCAAAGGAGTTCTTCCAATCTACCCGTTGGACAGAATCAATTAGGGAGATTTCGAGTTATTTAAGGAATATGACGATAGCCCACAAATCCTGCTCGCCCACACAATTAGGATCTAGGTTTCCATAAGTAGAACCTTCCAAGTATGCTCCATCAATCAACGGATCTGAATTACCCGAATTGAAATCAAAACAAATAACAGATTCCAAATACTATCTCCAACCGAGAGATCTTCTTCAATTGATAGAATCAAATCCTTAACAAGATACTCAGTTTTAAATAAGTCTTTTTCGACGGTCTAGAAACTGTCAATGAGGATAGACTTTGAATCTTGAGTCTGGCAGTTTGACGATTTTCAAACTTTGATTAAAGAGTCTACCAGTCTTCAAACTAGACTGATGGAAACGTTTTGTTATCTTCAAAACACACAAGAAAGTTTTATCCAACACTTAGAACTGTCTAAGGTAGATAGAATAGTTATGTAGGTAGATGACGAAAGCCTTTAGAATTTCAAGTAGGTGACTAGGTCTTTCTTTTCGGTGAAAAATCTCATTAGCACGTTTGATGGGACACATTTTCTTGATTTGAGGAGACTACCAAAAATCAACAAGAGTCGAATAATGTTGCCTGCAACAATTATCCAATAACACAAATTAGTGAAAAAATTACTATGAACTTTGAATCTTCAACCGTTAATGGAGGGCCAAAAAGAGGCAAACATGAAGGAGCATATCTTCTCATATGTTACTTCAAATCCTCAGATGTTGGCCACCATGAAAAAGTTATTCGAAGATTAGGGAAATGATATGGCCAGCCATATTGTGACTCGCATGTCAAATGTAATCAAGCTTATCGTCATTAATGCTACAAATGATGTTCTCTCAAGGCAAAGGATCGTCCAATCAACCATGATTTGTCTATCTAGTGGTAGGTATATTCCTAATCCCTCTCCATTTAATGATGCTAATAGTATTGGTCAAAACCACCAAATTGGTAACCATAATTTGGCAAATCAAACTAGTTGATATGCTAGTCAGTTGACAAATGTTGAAAATATAAGGTCAATGGCTCCATTGGTACCACCCAATGTGAATTATTTTATTAGGCCTAATATGCCAATTAACATAGTTAATCTGACAAGATTGACATTACAGCCTAGGGGCAAGGTAGGCAACCAATTCTAATATCGAACCCAAAATAGTTTGTCAAAGTTCAATAATAATTGGGACTAGATGTGGGTGTTATCATATTTGTTTATAGGAAACCACAGTCTGAATGGATCAATAATTAGCCTTTTCTAAGAGGTTTCAAAATGCCCGACTTTGCCATTTAAACTGGCGAAGGTGAACACATTGTTTTTTTTTCATAACCCAATGATGTGGAGAAGTAAGGACAAATGAGTTTTTAAAACTTAGGTGTCTAATTGGAAAGACAATTCCATTCTTAATTTAATAGAGCAATACCTAAGGTATCAATTGCTAATTTGGTTAGACTCTATCAATACAATAATGAATAGGTCAATTAATATGCTGCTTGATTTAAGAAGACTAGAGATAAATGCTTTACTTCATTCTCAGAAAAAGAATTCACGAATTTGGCTTTCAACGGATTAATATTCAATCTAGGAAAAAATTCGAAAGCCAACACTTTGTTGATTTATTTGATTTGGCCACTAGAGTATCTAATTGTGAGATACTTCTCAAAGACAGAGAGATAAAGGGCCACCTGGAAACCATGCACAAAGCACGATTTTAATGGAAAATTATGAGTCGGAGTTTGAATTTGACCTAAATAGATATATTGAAACATTTTGGCAAATATGATTCTCAATAATTCTTGTGTTGTTCAATCTTTAAAGTCTACCAAAAATTTTCTGAAAAAAAAAATGGTAGGTTAAAGACACTCAAGTTTCTCGTTCGACTTGGACAAGTTAGATGAGATCTTCGATTTACCTCTAAAAGATAGCTTGCTAAAATCATCTGACGACAAACTATCCTGAGTGAAGAAGATTTAATAAATAAAAAATATTTTAAGTGGATGAGTAACAAAATCTTTGAGGATATGTCAGTACCTCACAATCCCACCCCGTATTATCACCCATGCGATTGAGACCCTCTTTAAGACTCTATAGCTCTATTTTCCAACCGACCCCAAAGATTTGGTGATCTCTGTTCCCATTTTAACACAATCTTGACAAATATGAAAGTACAAATCAAAAGATTTTTTCCCAAAATCTACCGGAGAAGCACGAGAGTTTTTGTCCAAAATAGAGCTAATATATATATTTGATTAATGAACGAGCTCGAGTCAAATGGATACGATACCAACTATCAAGTCTAAAAGTTTCTGTCAAGACTCACCTGTGACTAAAAAAGTTAAAGTTTCTTTATATAAATGGCTATGTTTGGGCGTACCGAGATTGGCTAGTTAGACTCGAGAAGGGATTGCTTGTCTAGGTTCATTCATTTTGCCCTCTGGACAAATCGGCTTTAAGTGGACCGCCAATTCCATGATCGCATGAATCAATATCTAGACTCCTCACTAAACTAGATTGTAATCATATCAAAAGCATTGCCATAAATGCTCAATGTAGCAAGATTGCGCGAGTGCATTAAGATCATGCCAATATGTTGAAGAAAGCCACTTCTTGCAACATTCGATGCAAATTACAAAACAAAGAGTCCGATTTCATTAAGAGCGAGAGACATAGAGTCGATTATTTAGATCAAAAAAAGAAAAAGAAGCCCAAGACGATCAACAACTCTCAGCCCCAACAGTGCCAGTAGTATCACTATTGTCAACGAGGGTTTTGGTGATGATAACTTCTTGATTCTTGGAAGAGGCTAATTTGGAGAGAGAGACAGGGTATTTGAGGGCGTTGAGCTCGACCTTGCGGAGGGCAGCTCGGCCCAAGTCGATGCCGCAGACGTCAGAGAGCCTGACCAGATAGAGCAGCACATCCGAGAGCTCCTCGCCCAAGTGCACTCTCTCCTCCTCTTTCCAATCCGGAAGTCCCTTCGGAACCTCCCCTTTCCACTGGAATATCTCCGACAGCTCCCCGACCTCACCCACCTGTGTGAGGAATCAAAGACCAAAGAAAAACTAAATTAAGAACCCATTTGATACTGTTTTACCTTATCGATTGTAATGTATTTTAGTTATGCTATGAACAGCGGGCTGGTGTTTGCCCCATAATTTAAACAAAAAAACTACAACGCCTCCCTTCATAACTGAAACCGTCAGCAAGTGAAAGATGATCGAGGAATGATTAACTGACTCACTAAGGACAAAAGTTACACAGCGCGTCTATCGCATAAGAGTCCTGAAAGAGTGTGCGAAAGATGAGTGGGAAAAGGCTGAGCTTATCTTCATTATCAGACATACAAACGAGTAAACGACTTTGACTGTCCAATGTAGTACTGAGAAATAAGAAAGGACAAACAGATAACAAGATAAATAGTAAATATCATTGAGCCAAAGCCAAGGGGGGCATTCCCTTGCAATTTGTCTAGTGACATACGAATGGTGACGGATGCAAAAACCCAGTAAATCCCATAGATTACGATATGTATTTATCAATCATGCCAAACATCAAATGATAGGTCCGTGAGTACGAGATCCATTGATCAAGCGACACAAAAGAAATGCTATTGATTTTGGACTCCAAGTCTACAGAACTGATTCACACGCTTATGAAAAAACTGTAAATAAAGATATGCATAAGGAATTATCAGATAACTTTGATCTTTTATGAAGCAAAGAAGATCAGCCAAAAAAGAGTTAATTTTTTTGACTTCTTGGCCAACAATTAATCACCCAAAATGGCAAAATCGCGAAGACAAAGCAAATACCCAAAAACGACAGGCAAAGAACGAAGACCAAACAGAAAAAGAGTGATAGCACAGGAATTTTCTCAAACACTTGGATGGGTTTATCACCCAACATATAAGATTGAAAATAGCAAGGAAAGAAGACTACCAGAGCCAAGAGGAGGTTTCTGGGGCTGTGAAACTTATCCCATTCTCTCTCCTTAGAGAACTCAGCCATCTTCTGCTTCAGAAGATCGAGGGTCACGCTCTGATCTCCCTCTTTGACCATTCTCTCTCTTCTTTCACACGCAAGACTGACTACAACGGCGATGATACCAGAGAGGCGTAGGGAGAGAGAGAGAGAGAGAGAGAGAGAGTTGACTAAAAGCCAAATGAAGCGATGTGTTAAGTGCAGTACTACGATAACAGCGATCGACGACAAATGGTTCTGGTGCAACTTTCTCGGGAAAGAGGAGTCACAGGTACTTTTGAAGAGAGAGAGAGAGACAGAGAGAGGACCCCAGAAAAAGGGAGGTGAGAGCGTGAGGGTGTTGTCGTCTTAGTGCCAGTTTATAAAGGGGCTAAACTCGCACATCATTTCCGGGTAATCTAATTAATCATTCTCGTTTAGGGTAGAATTTTTTTTTTTTTTTTTTGGTTCGGACTTTAAGGTAGAATTAAATGACGAACCATTGATGGGAAGGATTTGAAAAGTGCTTTGAAAATCACAACTAATTTTGGAAAAAATTTAAACAAAAAATTAAAATGAAATCAATCCTCAAAATAGAACTTAGAATAGGTATTATTTCAAATAAAAATCGGAATTGGCCTAGTCAATTCCAAATAAGGGTGTGAAATTGTGGGCCTGACGAGGAAGTAATTTTTCCGGTAAGCAAAATGGGGGCACTTTTATCTAGGAAAATATTTAAATAAAAAATTGCAATGCCTAAAAGTGAAAACCCCCAATTTCTTCTCATTTTCTTGTTCCTTGCTCCATCGCATCCCTCATCGAGCTTCAACGTTAATATCAAGATCCAAGTTCCACATTCACCTCAAGCAAACAATAGACGAGCTTCAACGTCAAAAAAGACGCATCTTTAGAATAGGTTTTGTGGCGATGTAGGGTAAGCAGAGATTCTCTCTCTTTTTTTTTTTTTTTTGCAGCATCTCTTCCTTTCATGAGAGCTTTCCTCTCCTGATTAAGGTCTAGATCTGATAGTTTTTCCTCACTAAATCCATCCCTGCTTCTCTTAGGCCCAGCCTTCCGCCACCTTCTCCTTCTCCAATTCTGACCCTTCTTCCTCCTCCAACTTCATCAGTGAGCTCGATAATTATAAGCGTCGATCGCCAATGATGATCGAGTTCACTATGTCATTCACGAGCTCTTCGTTGCACTCATCGTCAGATCGCCACGTTGCAATCCCCACGAAGCCAACCGTGTTCCATGGGTTCATGGTGAGGGACTCATGTGGGATGATTCATTCTTGTCGGACGACCCGATGGTTACCCTAGCAAGCTTTGCTTTGTTGGTCCACCTTCGGATTTATCGCTCGCTTCCTGGGATTTTATTTTGCGGCCTCCTATACACCTTTCTTCCGATCAAAAACCAATATTCAGAAAATCTCAGTTTTCCTTCATCAGCGACATCTTGAACATAACTATTATTGTGAATTTGAGCTCCCAAAACAGAACCCTCCGCTTGCACAATCGAAAGAGAGAACATTTGGGGGCAACAACTAAGATTTCTTACACAAAAACAATTCGCCTCTAGAATTGCTGAGTTTAGTGCTGTTCAGATACCACATCCAAAAACTATCACTGGGTGAGGCCAAACTTAAGAAGAATCCTACGAGCAATCTCTAAACGAGAAGAGGGGAAGAAATTTTGGAGTTTTTGTTTTGTTGGAATTGCAATTATTCAGATTTTTTGTGAACAAAAGTGTCCCTATTACAATAGCCAGAAAAATTACTTGCTTGTCGATCAGCGAATTAGGCCCTTATTTCAGACTAATTATCTTGAAATAATATTCATTTTAAACCCTCTTTTGAGAAAATAGCCTTCAAGCTCTTTATCAAAATTTTCCCATTCTCTTATGAAAATTTGTTTAATTAAGTGATTTGTTTTACTCAATCAAGTCATCAATTTTTTACCAAAATAATTCTATATCTCCAAATTAAGAATTTTTTAATATATAATTATAAGAAGATCTCCATTCTTGAGTATCTCCGAATATTTATACATATAACTATACCTGACCAAAAACTAGTTAAATGTATATCATATTTATCTTTCATGACATATATTAAAAAATCATTCATATTGAGCAGTGCATAGTAGATAAGCAACTGGTTATCTTTCAAAAATTAAAGAAAGATGAACAAATCGCATGATCAAGAATTGTTCATTCCATACATAACGTGAAATGCTTAATGCTTTATCCTAAAAGTTAAAAGTTGAGGATGCAATAAAAATTAGGATAATTGTTAAGTTCATCACCAGTAAAAAAACAACTTACTCATTTACGTAGGATGAGTAATCTGTATATTCGAAGTTAATTTTCTAACCAAAATTTTCTCAACAAAATCCAATGACAAGTGTAAATTATATATTACATCGTCGTTGGATTTAATCAAAAGCCCTAAGTTATAAGAAACAATTTCAAATTTCCTCTCTTCCTCTCTTATATAAATTTCTTCTTCCTTTTTTCTTTTCAATTTTCCACACCCATTCTCATTTCCTTCCTTTTCTCTTGCTTTTAGCCTCGAGCATTAGTCTATTAAAGACAGAGCTTGGGGCGGGGGTACAGAGATTTCTCCATCTTACAAACACACTCGTGCTCTTGCGGATCCCGTTTCTGCTTCTTGAGATATATTTCTCCCAAAGGGTATATTTTATTTATGGCATATCATAGCGACCACACGATGTAATCGAGCTATAAGTCTCTTGTTGTTCGATGTAATAGATGTTACACATATCTCTTTCGATGAACTTGGTATGCCGGGTATAAATGCCACTCTGTGTCACTACATACAAAATAATACTGAAATAGTTTTTTTCTTTGCTAAGTGATATTCTCATTCTTTTAATTATGTTTTAAACACCGTTTAGCACTATTACACCAATGACCCGAGGTAAATAGGTGGTTCAATTTAGGGATAAACATACCCCTATGATAGATTCGAGAACCCTAGTTCTCGGTTCTCAGGTTTTAGGATGTGGAGAGTAGGTTCCATATTTCAAAATTGGGGAACCTACTTCGACAAATAGGTTACAGGTCATAACAATTCACACACACACACACACACACACACACACACACACACACACATATATTGTTTTATGTCTTCATGTGATCCTCTAGTATTCTATAGCATCCAATGTTGAGTGTATCATTTAAAATAACTAGTCTAAGCCTCCATTTCCGACAATATCCAAGAACGAGACTTTTACTTTGTTAATATTTTATAATTTTCATATGTCAAAATATGAGTAGTGATCGGTGGATTGTAGCAAATGATAGTCATTAAAGGTGATGGTACATTATAATCATTAGAATACAGACAAAACCTAGGTAAACCTTAGAATTAACTTTGGAACTTGTGACAAGGTAGGTTTCAAATTCCTAGATAGTGTTGATTCCAAGCTCCAAAAATTATAGAACTTTTTCCAACGAATAGATTCTAAGTGAAACCTGAACGAAATTTGGAATTGTCCACCCCTAGTTCAATTTATACTACTCTTAGGTTCATTTGTATATGGAAAATATAACAACGTTTTAAAATTTTAACCATTCTTATTGTTAAGAAAATGAGTGAATGAAAAGTACTTTGATTGTTAACAATAACATATGCCTAACAATTATTGTTCATAATGAAAATATTATTGGTTAACATATTTTCCTCACAATATTTTCTTAAAAGTGTTGTATTTCTATGGAATAACCGAAGTCTCAACTTTATCAAAATAGAATAGAGTACAACTTTTTTCCAGCTTAAAAAAGGAAAACCACCACTAGTTTCAATAATCATCATCCGATGGAAACTCATCGAAGCCAAGCTAGGAAAAATTATTAAACCATCAAGACTCAATTTCTTCTATGAAAATCTCATGATTTGAAAATATTTTCTTAAAAACGATCACTTATATCACTTGAAATTACTAGTCAATTAAAAATGTTTTCATTATCGACAATAATGTCTCTTTAAATATTTTTATGAATTATAAAAATATTTTACATTCATTTATTTTTATGAGCAATTCAAGTAATTAATTTTAAAATAATATTTTTCAAATTATTCACTTTTTCGTGAAATAGACAAAGCTATTATACTAGCCACTTTGCTCGTTTGGTGGATTGAAGGAAGATTAAATATTGATGTTGCAGCTATTAGGAAAGGAAAAACGTCCGCGACTTATTTGGAATTTTGTATTGTTCATATTCGGTGGAGACAAAAATATTTGCACACATATAGTTGCAAATGCATGAGTATAGAAAGCCAACTAGTTGGAGGTTGATGGAACACACCACAAGCGCAAGCCCCATGTATAGGTAATTGTTGGTACTTGTTTGGTCAATTGGCATAGCATACTTATCTAGGATGATTGTTGAAAGAGTTCTAAGTCTATTGTACTACTATTAATTCAATCTCAAACCTTTCAATTATGCCAATTTAGTCCAAAATATTTTCAAGATTTACCAATTTTGTCATTTCAGCTAATTTTAGTCCAAAATATTTCACATGAACATTGGACATTCTATATAGCACGACCTATGATAACCGGCACCGATGCGGACAATTTTTGCAAATTTCTTCAAATTTCATATTTTTTTTCTTTATTTCCTTTTTCTCCTTATCTTTTTTCTTTCTTTCTTTCTTTCTTCCTATTTCACTCCACTAGTCACCGACTACAAGCGAGGGCCACCCAAGCTACCTAGGCAAGCCTATCCCTTGTGTCCTTTGGCCACCCTTGCTCAAGCTCGCCTGGACGAGGATTGCCCTACCCCAGGCAATTCAAGGTGCGAGGATTGAGCCCTATGGCCTCTAGTTAGGGCTACCCTTGCTTAGAAGGCCCCACGCAAGCCCTCGCTAGAGGCTGTGAGGGGCACAAGGGTCAACCCCTCACCATCCCTTGTTGACCTCCGTAAGCCATCGTCAAGGCTTAGTAGCCAAGGGAGGGATCTAGCAAAAGAAAAAAAAAAAAAAAAAAGGAAAAGGAAAGGAAAGGAAAAAAAAATATAAAAAAAAAAAGAGAAAAAAAAGTAAAAATTTTGAAAATTAAAAAAAATGAAAAAAATCTGTTTATGTTAAAACTGATCATGTCACATAAAACAGTTAGCATCCACATTAGAGATTTAGTCAAAATTGACCACTACATTAGTAATTTATCAAAAGGTTTACAGCTAAATTGGTAAATTTAGAACTGAACTTGTCATTGTAGAATAGGTTTACATATTTTTGAACATTTTCCCATACCTGTCTATATGGGGAAGTGTCCTTTCCAATAGAAATGTATCTATAACATGTTGATATTCTTTATTATATTGAGAAATAGTTGCGCTCATTAGTGCCAATGAAATCCTTGGATCTAACACTAATAAACAACCTTTTGGCTTTGGCTTGGAATTGTTCATTGTACTTTCTCTTACATGGAACGGGTTATTTTAACCCCTTCTTGTACTTCCAACTGGTAGAAAGCCATTGCAATTTGCACCACTTGGCTTAATCAAATGGTACTTCACCAGGCAAAATTTTAAGGGAATCAAAGCACACCATTAAACAAATTGCATCACAAAGCAGAATTCAATACTTTATAGTTTCTTCATTGTGATTAGTTGCATAACAACTTTGAGCATGTATTGCTGGAGGAAAAAATTGTCCAAAAAATCCTAAATCTATTGGTTTTCTTTCCAATTCATTCATAAACATTTTAATTATGTCAATTGAGTCATAAACATTTTAATTGTGTCAATTAAGTTCTAAACATTTTCAGATTTTATCAATTGAGTCTATCTAGCCAATTTTAACCGGAAATCGATGACATTAATAGTAACCATCTTACGTGGCATGACTGGAGTTGACGTAAACAAATTTTAATATTTTCTGGTATTTTATTTATTTTATCTTTTTTTTTCTTGTGCTATTTTGTTTTGTTTCGTGTCCTTTGCTTCTTCTTTTTTTTACAACTCTAGCCGGTGATGATGTCATGGTCCTTGTCAGCTGCAAGGGAGGGCGTAGCTACGATGCCTCACTTGGCTCTTGGCAAAGGCACGAAGGCTCTCAACTATGGCTAGTGAAATCTACGACACCCTTGCCCAACC
Source organism: Eucalyptus camaldulensis (assembly GCA_019915185.1). NCBI lineage: Eukaryota > Viridiplantae > Streptophyta > Magnoliopsida > Myrtales > Myrtaceae > Eucalyptus > Eucalyptus camaldulensis. Next base: position 23,685,065 of record JAHSVA010000005.1, read on the forward strand.
CAACCAATGTTGGTCCTCGCATGGCCAAAATTGTCAACAAAAAAAAAAAAGCAAAGAAAAGAAAATTAATAAAAATATTATTAAAAATTATCCATGTTAACACCGATTGTACCACGTAGGACAATCAATGTCTATGTCAGCAATTTTCAGCCAAAATCGGTTAAATGAACTTCCTTGGCATAATTATAAGGTCTATGACTGAATTGGTAAACGCACAATAGGTTTAGGACTTTTTGGATAATTAAACATCACTAGAGAGATCGCGGGGGGGAGGGGGGTGCGGCAGAGAGTCTTCGATGATGTTGTGATTATCTTATGTTAATTAGGGTCGAGATTAAGCGCATTAAGCGCATTGACATAGAGTACCTATACAAAGAAGACAACTTATTTTAGACCAAAAGCTTTGCCAACCCTATAGTTAATAGTAGCAATACAATCAACTTGACAAATAAAGAATTAATTCCGGTACTTGATCACCGTGGACATGTGAAGGGGGTGAATTATTTAATATGGCGGCATATCATAAGCGATTCTTTGCACTAGATTACAATCAGATCCTCTCTCGATGATAATGATGTAGAATAATATTGAGATCGTTCAATCTTTCGATCAATTGATTTAAAGTACGCTATCGACCTGGAGAATGTTATTAATTAAAGTATGTATCATGTCCTGCACACTAGTGCTGGTGAATGAAATTAATTATGATTAGTATCGTAAAGTATCATGTGAGAGAGAGAGAGAGAGAGAGAGAGAGAGAGAGAGAGATTGCTATCCATGAAAGCGGGAGTGAAGGGAATAATGTCATTTGGTAAACATTCCCTGGAGAGAGAGAGAGAGAGAGAGAGAGATTGCTATCCATGAAAGCGGGAGTGAAGGGAATAATGTCATTTGGTAAACATTCCCTGCCCGTGACATGAGGATAGAGTTTTCCTTTAGCTCATTAAGGTTGGATTCACTTATATCCGGAGACATCTGCATATGTATAGCCCATGAAATTAAGGAGGCTAATCAAACTTATCCTCAAGAAGATAACTGATATTTTGTGTTCTTTGATTGATCAAAATGACAGTTTTTAAAACTCTCAAATTTCTTGAGTTGGAGGACATGTTTCAACCTATAATACATGCAATATTTGTTCTTTCATCATGTTTAAGAATTCTTTCGCGCGTGTGTATATGCATATATACATACATATGTATGTATGTATGTATGTATATTTTTCCCACTCACTTTTCATTTTTGCCTAGCAACTTTGCATGATATTTGAAGGGTTTTCTTTGGGGGGGGGGGGGGGGGGTGAGAAAATCCTTTAGCAAAAGAAAAGCGACTTGCTGGTGTATGTGATCATGCCTTCAATTTGTCCTAGATTTCGTTTAGTTGCAACTTATAGGTCTAGCATAGCATGTGGGGCTAATGCCAAGTTGAGATACTTATGCGCAAGAAAAAAGGAAAGGAACATATGATAAAATTATCAAAGGAAAATTCGTACGCATTATTTAATTACGTCCATTAATTAAAGTATGGATTAAGTATGCCGTGCACGCTAGTGCTGGTGGAGAATATTTATTATCACTATTGTCGTAATGCTTAATGGGAGAGAGATTGGTCTCCATAAAAGTGGGAGTAAAAACAATAATATTACATAGTGAATTTTTGTTTATGTTACAAACAATCTCGTGCTCTTGTGGGTCCCGCTTCTGCTTCTTGTGATATATGTCTCTCCGAAGGGTCACGATGCAATCGAGCTATAAGTCTCTTGTCATTCGACGCAATAGATGTTATACATATCACTTTCGATAAAGTTGTTGTACGCGTGTAAATGCGACTCTGTGTCACTAACCTGCAAAATAACTTCGAAATAATTTTTTCTTTGCTAAGTGATATCCTTATTCTTTTAATTATGTTTTTTTAACGAAATGGATAAGTTAGCCGTTTAGCACTATCATACTAATGATCCGAGGTAAATAAGTGGTTCAATTTAGGGATAAGCATAACTTCGGGATAGAATCAAAAACCCCAGTTCTCAGGTTCTAGAATATGAAGAGTACATTTTGGAGTTCAAAATTAGGAAAATTGTTTCGATAGATAGGTTACAGGTCATAACAAGTTTTTGTATTTTTCTTATTTTATGTCTTTGTGTGATGCTATAGCATTCCATGGCATCCAATATTGAGTTTATCATTTGAAATCACTAGTCCCAACTTCCCTTTTCGGTAATATCCAATATTGAAACTTTTACTTTGTTAATGTTTCATAATCTTTATTTGTCTAAATATAAGTTATGATTAGTGGATTGTAACAAATGATAGTTATTAAGTATTATGGTTTACTGCAATTGTTAGAAAAAAGATGAAACCTAGGTAGACCGTGGAACTGACCTTGGAATCTGTGATAAGATAGGTTCCAAATTTCTATATATGGTAGGTTTCAGATTCCAAAAATTATGGAACTTTTTCCAACAGTTAGGTTCCAGGTGGAACCTAAACAAAATCTAAAATTGTCCACCCCTAATTCAATTAATGCTAATCTTAGGCTCACTTGCATATAGAAAATGTATTTAAAATTTTGACCATTCTTATTGTTAAGAAAACAAGTCAAGGAAAAGTACTTTGATGGTTAACAATAATATATGCCTAACAATTATTATTGATAATGAAAATAATATTTTCCTAACAATCCTTTCTTAAAAGTGTTGTATTTCTACAGAATAACCGAAGTCTCAACTTTATCGTAATAGAACAAAGTACAATTATTTTTTTCCAGCTCAATAAAAAAAAGGAAAACCTCCACTAGTTTAAATAATTGTCTTCTGACGGAAACTTATTGAAGCCGAAGCAATGAAAAATTATTAAATCGTCAAGACTCCATTTCTTCTGCGAAAATTTCATGATTTGAAAATATTTTCTTAAAAATGATCACTTATATCGCTTGAAATAATTAATCAATGACAACTATTTTATTATCAACAATAATTTATGTTTAAATATTTTTATGAATTATAAAAATATTTTACATTCATTTTGCAATGAGCAATTCAAGTAATTAATTTTAAAATAATAGTTTTCAAATTATTTATTTTCTAGGAAATAAACAAAGGTTGATGTTGTAGCTATTAGGAAAGGTAAAGCTATGGCGACTTATTTGGAATGTTGTATTATTCATCTTCGATGGAGACAAAAACATTTGCACACATAGTTGCAAATGACATCCTCGTAGATGCCTATGTATGATATCGACCATATTCTTGTTTTGCATCAATACAAAGAAAGAAATATTCCAGACATATCTCGTTCATCTTTGACAAAAAGGAGTCAAAGGCATGAGTATAGCAAGCCAAGTAGTTGGAGGTCGATGGAACACACCATAGGCGCAAGCCCCTTGTATTGGTAGCTATTGGTACTTGTTTTGGTTGCTTGGCATAGTATACTTATCTAAGATGATTGTTCAAAAAGTTCTAAATCTAATGTATGACTATCAATTCAGTTTTAGACATTTCAATTATGCCAATTTTGTCCTAAATATTTTCATGATTTACCAATTTAATCATTTTAGCTAATTTTGGTCAAAAATCTTTGACATAAACACTGGGCATTCTATATGACACAACCTGTGATAACCAACTCTAGTGTAGAGAATTTTTGCAAATTTCTTCAAATTTTGGACTTTTTTCTTTATTTTCTTTGTCTCATTTTCTTTTCTTTCTTCCTATTTTACTTCACTAGTCACCAACCACAGGCAAGGGTCACCTAGGCTACCTAGGCGAGCCTATCCCTTGTGTCCTTTGGCCGCCCTTGCTCAGGCACACCTAGATGAGGATTGCCTTCCCCTAGGCAATCCAAGGTTCAAGGGTCGAGCCTTATGGCCTCTAGTTAGGTTTACCCTTGCTTAGGAGGCCCAACTCGAGTCCTTGCTAAAGGCTATGAGGGGTGCAAGGGTCAAGCCCTCGCCGACCCCTATTGACCTCCATAAGCCATCGTCAAGGCTTAGTAGCCAAGGGAGGGATATAGCCAAAAAAAAATAAAAAATAAAGGAAAAAGAAAAAGGAAAGGAAAGAAAAGGAAAAATGAAAAAAAAAAAAAATTAGAACTAATCATGCCACATAAAACAATTGGCATTCGCGTTAGTGATGTTTAGTCAAAATTGGCCAAAATTGTTGGATTACAATGTCTCAGTGCTGCTGGTTTTTCGACTGATGTTCCTTTGTTCTGTTTCCTCCTTATGGTTTATTTTTCTTGCTAAGTTGGTTATATTATGCAGCTAGTATTTTTGTTATTTAGGAAGTGAATTAGCACGTTTAGGTGCAGTTATATGCTGCACATGTGTGTGGTTTGTAAGCAGTTATTGCTCTTGTTTAAGTTGTCATGTACTTGACACTTTCCTAATTAGAACCGATGTATGCAAGTTTGTGTTCAGTTTCTCTGTGCTTCTCTTCCTCATTCGAAATCTATAGCTTATGGTTTTCTGTTTCTTGTTTACTGTTTGATCAGTAACTATAGTGGTATCAAAGCATGAATGATCTTGAGGGACTGTAAAGTGAAGCAAGTATCGAAGTGTAAAGAAGTTAAAGGGTGATGGAGACAGGATCGAGTGGTTTCTCTGCGATGGCTTCTCCAGTATTTACTGGAGAGAATTATCAAGCATGGGCTATTAAGATGACAGCATTTTTGAAGGGTCATGATCTGTGGGAAGCTGTGGAGGATGATTATGAAGTTGCTCCACTTCCCAATAATCCGACCATGAATCAAATCAAACTTCATAAAGAGAGAACCACAAGAAAAGCCAAGGCAAAATCTTGCCTGTATGTTGCTGTCTCGCCTACCATCTTTACCAAAATTATGAAGTGTGACTCTGCAAAGGCCATATGGGACTTTTTGAAGGAAGAATATGAAGGAGATGAGAAGATAAGATGTATGAAAGTGTTGAATCTCTTGAGAGAATTTGAGAGACAACAGATGAAAGAGTCTGAGGCAGTGAATGAATACTCTGATAGGCTAGTGGGGATAGCTGATAAAATCAGAGTTTTGGGGACTGACTTGAAGGATGATAAGCTTGTTCAGAAGATCCTGGTGTCTCTTCCAAAGAAATTCAAAGCTACTATAGCTTCTCTAGAAGACACAAGAGACTTGGCTGATATAAAACTTGCAGAGTTGTTGAATGCTTTGCAGGCACAGGAACACAAAATACCAATGAGGAGAGAAGAACATGTAGATGGGGCATTGCAAGCCAAAGTAAAGCAAAATGATGGAGGCAAAGGGAAGAAATGGATTCAGTTTAAAGGAAATGCTGCTAATTCGAGGTTTTTACCAAAAGAAGGGAACATTGGTGGATCTAGCAAATGGAAAAATAATAAAAGGCAATGTCAGTATTGTGGTGGAACCAATCATCAGTCTTTTAGATGCTAAAGAAAGCCAGATGCTAGGTGCAGAAGATGCTACAAGTTGGGTCACATGGAAGCTATTTGCAGAGGGAAAACTTATCAGCAAGCAGGAGAAGCACAAGTGGCAGTAAATGAAGTTGATGAAGAGCACCTGTTTGTAGCTTCAGCTAGTGAATCTTCAGTCAAAAATAATACATGGCTAGTAGATAGTGGCTGTCACATGACTAGTAACTTAAAGCTATTTAGGAACATAAACAAGACAGTAAAGTCCAAAGTCAGAATTGGTAATGGAGAGCATATTGAAGTGCAAGGTAAAGGTGTAGTTGCTATTGAAGGAAACCAGGAGGTAAAGCTAATCAGGGATGTTCTCTTTGTGCCAAATATTGACCAAAATCTATTAAATGTTGGTCAGTTAGTGGAGAAGGGCTATAAAGTGAAGTTCGAAGGAAGGGAATGTCTCATTAAAAATGCTGACAGCAAAGAAGTCTTGAGAATTCCAATGAGGGATAAAAAATTTTATGTTCAAGCCACATGAGATGCAACAAATGGTTTTGAAATGCAAAGAAGAAAATACATAGCTATGGCATAAAAGACTTGGGCATGTTCACAGGAGGAGTATGATGTTTATGCAGAAAAATGGCTTGGTAGATGACTTGCCAAGCTTGGAGGAAGAACTTCCACAATGCAGAACCTGTCTTCTTGGCAAACAAGCTAGATTTCCCTTCAAAGGAGGAGTCTTGAGGATATGTCAAAAGCTGGAACTAGTTCACACTGATGTATGTGGACCTATGTCTGAACCCTCTCTTAATGGAAGCAGGTATTTTATTACCTTTACTGATGATTTGACTAGGATGAGCTGGATCTATTTTCTGCGAGCTAAGACTGAAGTAGCTGATGCATTTATGAAGTTTAAAGCTTTAATTGAGAATCAAAGTGGAAAGAAAATTAAAGCTCTTAGGTCCGACAGTGGATCTGAGTATACAGCTAACAAATTTAAGCTGATTTGTGAGCAAGCAGGAATTGTGCAGCAATTTATAGCTTCTTACTCACCTCAATAGAATGGGGTCAGTGAGAGAAAGAACGTAAGCATTATGGAGATGGCCAGATGTATGATGCAAGAGAAGAATTTGCCTAAGAGGTTTTGGGCTGAGGCAGCCAATACTATTGTATTTCTATTAAATAGATTGCCTACAAAAGCCTTAGAGAAATTAACACCTCTTGAAGGTTGGCAAGTTATTAAACCTTCTGTGAAAACTTGAAGGTTTTTGGATGTTTGTGTTACACTCATGTTCTTGATGTTAAGAGGGACAAACTTGATAAAAAGGCAGAGATTGGGATCTTTGTTGGATATAGTCTTCAATCAAGAGCTTACAGAATTTTCTATCCCATGACAGGGAAAATAACTGTGAGCAGAGATGTCATGTTTTTAGAGGAAGATGAATGGAATTTGATAGATGGAAGGATCATAGAATTGAAAGCACTTCAAAAGACAGCCTGAAACAGATGTAGAGACTAATGGAATTACAGAGGAAATGGAAGAGAGTATAGATGATCAACTTGTGAGAGGCACAAGGTCACTTGCTAAGATCTATGAAAGAAGTAATGTGGCAGTGCTCGAACCATCCAACTTTGCAGAAGCCAAGGAAGATCAGAAGTGGATTGCAGGAGGAGATAGCAATGATTCAGAAAAATCAGACTTGGGAATTAGTAGATAGGCCACTAGACAAGAATGTGATTGGAGTTAAGTGGGTGTTTAGGACAAAGCTCAATCTTGATGGTTATGTCAATAAGTATAAAGCAAGACTAGTTGTGAAAGGCTATGCTCAAATATGGGGAGTAGAATATTCTGAAACTTTTGCTTCAGTTGCAAAGCTGGACACAATAAGGCTTCTGTTAGCTATTGCAGCAGAGAATGGATGGACTATCTTTCAGTTAGATGTCAAGTCTACATTCCTAAATGGAGAGCTTGAAGAGGAAATTTTTGTTGAACAACCTAAAGGTTTCGGTATTAAAGGGCAAGAGGAAAGTGTATACAGATTGCGCAAAGCTCTATATGGACAAAAACAAGCTCCAAGAGCCTGGTATGGAAAGATATATCGATATTTACAGGATTTTGGTTTTGCAAAAAGCTTAAGTGAGTTCACTCTTTATATCAAGAAAGTAAATCAAAGTGTGGTAGTTCTGTCACTCTATGTGGATGATTTATTGGTGACAAGAAATGATGCAGAACTAATAGAAAATGTTAAGCAATATTTGTTTGCAGGTTTTGAGATGACAGACTTAAGAAAAATGACTTATTTCTTAGGTTTGGAAGTTAAGCAAAGTCCATATGAAATCTTCATTTGCTAGAGGAAATATTTGAAGGAAATTCTAAAGAAGTTTCAAATGGAAGATTGTCGAAGTGTCAGTACACCGATGGCAGCTAAAGAGAAGTTGCAGAAGGTTGATGGAACAGATGATGTGGATGCCTCGATGTATAGAAGTCTGATAGGGTGTCTCATGTACCTTACAGCAACCAGACTAGACATTCTATTTGTTGTAAGTGTTCTATCCAGATTTATGAGTGATCCAAGTAAGCTTCATTTGATTGCAGCAAAGAGGATCTTGAGGTATCTAAAAGGAACCTTGTTCTTTGGTGTGAAGTTTCAGAGGGGTCAAGAATTCAATTTACAAGGTTTTTCTGATAGTGATTGGGCTGGCTCGATGGATGATATGAAGAGTACATCTTGATATTATTTTAGTTTTGGATCAGCTTGTTTCTCTTGGTATTCTAAAAAACAAGAAATTGTAGCTCAATCTACTGCAGAAGCAAAATTTATATCTGCTACTGCAGCTGCAAATCAAGCTTTGTGGCTGAAGAAGATAATGAAAGATTTATGGCTGAATTCTAGTGGCTGTATCGAAATCAATGTGGATAATCAAGCTGCTCTAGCAATATCTCAGAATCCATTTTTTCATGGCAAAACTAAGCATTTCAGGGTTAAGTTCTTCTTTCTACGTGAGGTGCAACAAAATGGTGAAGTTAAGCTGGTTTATTGCAAATCTAAAGATCAACTTGCAGACATGTTCACAAAACCACTTCAAGCTGGAAGATTTGAAGTATTAAGAAAGAAAATTGGAGTATGCAGCAGCAACTGATCCAAGGAGGAGTTTGTTGGATTTTAATGTCTCAGTGCTGCTGGTTTTTCGACTGATGTTCCTCTGTTATGTTTTCTTCTTATGGTTTATTTTTCTTGCTAAGTTAGTTATATTATGCAGCTGGTATTTTTGTTATTTAGGAAGTGAATTAGCACGTTTAAGTGCAGTTATATGCTGCACGTGTGTGTGCTTTGTAAGCAGTTATTGCTCTTGTTTAAGTTGTCTTGTACTTGACAGTTTCCTAATTAGAACCGATGTATGCAAGTTCGTGTTTTGTTTCTCTGTGCTTCTCTTCCTCATTCGAAATCTATAGCTTCTGGTTTTTTGTTTCTTGTTTACTGTTTGATCAGTAACAACAAAAATAACTACATTTGTAATTTGTTAAAAGGTTAAAATTAAATTGGCAAATTTAGAACTGAACTTGTCGATGTAGAATAGGTTTATTTCTTTTTGGACAATTTCCCATACCTATCTATATGGGGAGAGTGACCTTTCCAATAGAAATTTATCTATAACGTGTTGGTATTCTGTATTATATTGAGAAATAATTGTGCTCATTAATGCCATTGAAATCCTTGGATCTAACACTAATAAACAACCTTTTGGCTTTGGCTTTAAATTGTTCATTGTACTTTCTCTCACATGGAACGGGTTATTTTTACCTCTTCTTGTACTTCCAACCGGTAAAAAGCCATTGCAATTTGCACCACTTGGCTTAATCTAATGGTACTTCGCCATGCAAAATTTTAAGGGAATCAAAGCACACCATTAAACAAATTGCACCACAAAGCAGAAATTAATAAATTATAGTTTCTTCATTGGTATTAATTGCATACATAATTTCGAGCATGCATTGCTAGAGGATAAAATTGTCTAAAAAATTCTAAATCTATTGTGTTTTTGTCCATTTTAGTCCTAATCTAATTATATCAATTGAGTTATATACATTCTAACCATGTTAATAGAGTCCTAAACCTTTTCAGGTTTTATCAATTGAGTCTATCCAATCAATTTTGGCTGAAAATCGATGACATTGATGCCAACTGTCTTACGTGGCATGCCTGGAGTTGATGTAGACAAATTTTAATATTTGTTGGTTTTTTATTATTTTTTTATTTTTCCTATTTTTGTTTTGTGTTGTGTTCTTTGCTTCTTCTTTTTTTTTTTTTTTTACAATTCTAACCAATGAGGGTGTCTATTTTTGTTTTGTTTTGTGTTCTTTGCTTCTTCTTCTTTTTTACAATTCTAACCGATGAGGGTGTCATGCTCCTTATCAGCTACAGGGGAGGGCGTCAAGCCTTCGCCTAGGTCTAGCAACGGCCACAATGCCTTCACTTGGCTCTTGGCAAGGGCGCAAAGGCCCTTAACTATGGCCTATGAAAGCCGCGATGCCCTTGCCCAACCAAAGCAACATTGGTTCTCGTTGGCCATAATTGTTTGAAAATAATAATAATAATAATAATAATAATAATAATAATAATAATAATAATAATAATAATAATAATAACATTATTAAAAATTGTCTATGTAAACACCAATCGTGCCACGTAAGATGATTGATGTTCATGTCAATGATTTTTAGCCAAAATTGGCTAAATGGACTTAATTGGCATAATTAAAAAATGTATGACTAAATTGATAAAACTACAATAGTTTAGGACTTCTTGGATAATTTTCCCATCACTAGAGAGATCAAAAGAGGGGAGAGAGAGGGGGGGAGTCTTTGGTGATGTTGTGATTGTCTAATGTTAATTAGGGTCGAGATTAAGCACATTGACATAGAGTACCTATACAAAGAAGACAACTTATTTTAGACCAAAAGCTTTGCCAACCCTATAGTTAATAGTAGCAATACAATCAACTTGACAAATAAAGAAATTAATTCGTACTTGATCACCGTGGACATGCGCAAGGCATGTAAATTATTTAATATGCGGCATATCATAATCGGTTCTTTGCACTAGATTACAATCAGGTCCTCTCTCGATAATAATGGTGTAAAATAATATTGAGGGCATTCAATCTTTCCATCAATTGATTTAAAGTACGCTATCGGCCTGGAGAATGTGATTAATTAAAGTATGGATCATGTCCTGCACGCTAGTGCTGGTGAATGAAATTAATTATGATTAGTATCGTAATGTGTGATGAGAGAGAGAGAGAGAGAAAGAGAGAGAGAGAGATTGCTGTCCATGAAAGTGGGAGTGAAGGGAATAATGTCATTTGGTAAACATTCCTTGCCCGTGACATGAGGATAGAGTTTTCCTTTAGCTCATTAAGGTTGGATTCACTTATATCCGGAGACATCTGCATGTGTATAGCCCATGAAATTAAGGAGGCTAATCAAACTTTTCCTCGAGAAGAGAACTAATATTTTGAGTTCTTTGATTGATCAAAGTGACAGTTTGTAGAACTCTCAGATTTCATGAGTTGGAGGACATGTTTCAACCTATTATACATGCATTATTTTTATTCTTGCATCATGTTCAAGTGTTCTTTCACACGTGTGTGTATACATAAATATAAATATATATGTGTGTGTGTGTGTGTGTGTGTGTGTGTGTACTTGTCCCGCTCACACTTCATTTTTACCTATCTACTTTGCATGATATTTAAAGGGTTTTCTTCGAGGGGTAAGAAAATCCTTTAGCAAAAGAACAGCGACTTGCTGGTGCATGTGATCATGCCTTCAATTTGTCCTAGACTTCGTTTAGTTGCAATTTATAGGTCTAGTATAGCATTTGAGGCTAATGCTAAGTTGAAATACTTATGCGCAAGAAAAAGGGAAAGAAACATTTGATAAAATTATCAAAGGAAAATTCATACCCATTATTTAATTACGTCCATTAATTAAGTATGGATTAAGTACGCCCTGCACGCTAGTGCTGGTGAAGAATATTATTATCACTATTGTAGTAATGCTTCGTGTGAGAGAGATTGGCCTCCATAAAAGTGGGAGTGAAGGGAATCATATTACATAGTGGGTTTTTGTTATCATCTGCACCCCATTATTAATTAAGAATTAATGAAAGAGCTGTAAAAATTTAAATCGATTATTTGTTATGTAGATTGCTTATTTTTAATCATTTTTGTCAGGAGCGATTTTTGAACTTATACGCAATTTGCAGAAGAGATCCAGGGACTGTGTGGAAGTATTATGTTATGAATAAAATACGAGAACAATGAAAAATCCAAGAAAGAAAATAAAATAAATATGATAGCACAAACTATTATAGTTGGTGGAATGAATTACTGGAAGGTACAGATAAAAAAAGATGAGGGTGAGAGACATTTTGACCAAATAGAGCAAGTTGGACTCCGTGAAAATGGGATGGAAGCGAATCAAACTAAGGTGGAATCTGAACAAATTAAGGTTGAGCCAAAACCTACTGGTTGCTTATTAACTATAGAACTGGATCTGAAGTTTCTTTCTGCTAATGCAGGAATATTTTTTCCTTCTACCTGCGGATAACTATAGTATTATATACTTTATTTAATTACTTACAATAGTCTATCCTAGTGATGTAGCGATATGTAAACCCACAGGCCACGTACCAACCAGCATGTGTCTTTGTTAGCAAATGAAAATCACTCAACGTTTGGGCGGCCTACTCGGATTTTGACTCACGTTTTACCTATCCATAAGATTAGTGGAGTATTTCATAAATCCAGAATTTACCTACATAGGAAGGGTTTCCCTTGCCATGATAAACAAGAGCAAAATGCTAGGACATTACTTACCATCTCCACTACTAAATCAAGCATCGTCTCAATACACACGCCACATCATAAACATCACTTATCAGTCGCATTCATTTCAAACAAACCAAGGCATTCACTCTTGATGAAGTAATGCACCTAAATTAAATTGAGGTTTCAATGTTTTTCCAAAAATTGGAACTTTATTCTGTGAACGGTATGTGCTTCCGTCGGATTCAATGTCACCCATACATGTCAATGTTTAAGCGACTTGGGCATTATATAACTCCTAGTTATTCCATCGACTTTAAAAATTGACTAATCATTTGGATTAATGGATTACTTTACCTACTCAAGTCTTCTTCTTTTGGTCCCCCAAATTTTGGTTTTTATTGTGTTTTTCTTCTTCTTCTATATGTCCATACTAAACAATACTAGTCATTGCTTGAAGATCACGCAGTATGCTAACATAAAATACTGCAAGTGGGAGGAGAAAGGCAGTCAGATGTGACTCTCGAAATGTTTTAATTAATAATGCCAATGAGCAGAGAGAACATATCGGTGGATTTTTTGCCGCGTTAGATAGGAGATTATTAAAGACTTCCCTAGTATGAAATTAGAATAAGAAAAGAGAGAACCTCTCATGATATTATCGCTATCAAGAAAAGAAAATCACCGACTTGGAGAATAACAAGGACCGGTTGTTCTCTCTCACCCGTCCTTCTATTATCAGGTTCACGGGTACACATGAAAAATTTAGATGTGACAATAGGTGAGGGATGGGGTTGGCTAAGAATTGCTCAACGAATCTTGAAAGACGATAGATGCAACTTGTCTTCAAAAAATTAAAAAATGATTATCATAAGGAGTGATTAGTTTTGCAAGAATTGATGCCAGAGAAATGCACCCAACACGAAGACAGTGACAACATTGTATCGTTCGAATCGAATCATGGTGAGGAAGCCAACATTGAGGATATTGGATTCATTGGAAGTTATCTTTTGTGTAATTTATATATAATCGAAACTAGGGCAGTAGAACATGTATGGTTTTTTTTTTAAGAAGTATTTTTATTTCGATATGCTCTAATTGAGTGAGTGTTTTTATTAGTTCTCTACTCTTAATGTTCGAAAAAATAAACTAGTTAAATTTATTTTATTTTTTGAAATTTTTCATTAAAAAAACAAGTTCATTTCTTTTTGGAAAAAAAGAGGCCTGATGGCCACTCTTAGGTCATGTCCATGCTTCGTGACCCTTCAATCAAACGCCAGATTGGAGAAATTACAACCTTACTGTCCCTTTTTCCCTTTAAACTCGCTACTAAATCAGATCAAACTCATTTAGCTTCTCGGATCTCGAGGACTATGGATAAGAAGCTACTTCCTAGATCAATATGCCAAAATCCACCCTCGTCTTAGCTTTCTCCGTCTGCTATATTCTCCAAGGGAACAGGCATGCCTTTCCGACGTCACCGTCAAATGGACAACATTATCGAAACCGAAAGTGTAAGTTTCTGTCCATTGAATCTGTGAGAATAGTGCTCAAAAAGCTGAGAAGATTCCTTAAGTTTGGGCTTTTAAATGGACTATGAAATCCATGACAGTCACAGACCCGTGTGAATTCTGTGTGGTGTGATTGGTGGTGTGATTGGTGGTGTCAGATTCGATTGCCTAGAAACCCTTGCAAGTAGCAGAACCGAGGCGGGTCGGGTTTCAGCCCAAAACGGGAAATCTGGATTTTTAGGCGGGCCGCGTATATACTTGTGTTTAACATGATTTAAGCTCGGATTAGTGAGGGTTGGACCGGTACAAGTCCAAGTGAGATCTGAATGAAGCCTCTGTCGAGAAGCACCGAACTTCGCTTTTCTTTGTTTCTTTTTGGTTAATGAACATGTTAAACCCGTGCCGTTCTGACTTGTGCTGGTTGTGGCATTATGTCTCCACCGCCACGGAGCAAATGCGAGGGCCCCGCCCTTGCCACGAAGCGAGTTAAGAGTAGTTGCTCATGGGGACTCGAACGCCGCACAGGTCTGTAGAGTGAATAAGCCCAACTGGATGCACTGCTGCCCGTGGGGCGAGCAGCACTTTAATTTTATCTCAGTTAAAAGATCAAATCAGCATTTTTTTTTCGACATGATGATAATCATTGCTTTTCCAATAACGAGTAGATAGGTAAATTTCAAGTTCATTCAGACACCCAAAAAAAAAACACTCAAGTTCATTCTATCAATCAACTGGAGTGACGGAATACACTAAAAAATTAGTGATATTATTTAACAAATTTAAGCTAACACTATGGTGTGAGTATAGCAAGTTAACATATATATATATATATATATATATATATATATATATATATATTGGGTAATCATTTTCTCCAAACAAAATTTAATTTACTACATCATATGGTAAATTAGAATCAATGAAAATTAAAATTCACAATTAGAAGAGTAGTTTTTTGGCTACAACACAGCAGTAACTTTTTCTTTTAGCTAGAGTACAAGGAAAATTATTTTATATGTCTATTATATAATTGACGTGGTGTAACAAACCAAACAAATCATCAACGTGCGGTATACATCACAACCTACCTTCACATTTCGACTAGAGAATCTCCCCCTTTTATCACTAATTTCTCGATGTTATTGCCTCATTGTCTAATGGTCACACAAAGTGTCATTTGAATGCTTAAAGTTAAAACACCTCATTTGATATCTTTCTAGAGGATCTTTGATATTAGAGAGAACAACGACAGACGGGCTTATAACTCATGAAGAATGTTTGATCTTTTCTACTCATATCACATCTAGTATCATTTCTTTTAACTTCAAGGATTGGGTCAGCCATCCTAAAGAGGACTTGATTTCTGTATTAGACTCGTGGTTGAATTGGGGCTATGCAATCCAAGTACGTTTCTGATCCTCCCTTCTAAAAGATTATCAGATCCACCTGATTGAATGCATTGTTGATCCCACCAAGAGTGCGTACATCTGATTCATAAATTTGTCAAGTAAAATGAAGATCCAACGTCATGTTTGTTTTTAGAGTGTTCACTACAAAAACATGGGCTAGGAAAACAAAACGAGCTTCTAGTTAAACCCCAATTTCATCTAGTGTAAAGATAGAACAACATGATTGAAAAGGGTTAGATGTCTTTCACGTGGTGATAATGGTGATAATGGAATGATGTCTTGTGGTCCATATCGAGACGAATGTCCAACATGACTACCAATGTACATGAGTGAAGCATCTCTCTCCCATTACCAAAACAAGCAAGTGGCTCAGCAATGGCTGAAAATGATGGATGTTGCACTCCTAAGGTGCATGCTTTCTCAAAGCCAAAATGCAAATAAACATAGAACAATGCACAAGAATGATGGGATATTTTTATTTAATTATTTTTCTCTTTCTGGTACACTCAATGAAAGGACCCTTCACGCTCTAATTGATGGATCCTTCTTGGCTTCATTGAATCCATGTTTTTAGAGTGTTCACTACAAAAACATGGGCTAGGAAAACAAAACGAGCTTCTAGTTAAACCCCAATTTCATCTAGTGTAAAGATAGAACAACATGATTGAAAAGGGTTAGATGTCTTTCACGTGGTGATAATGGAATGATGTCTTGTGGTCCATATCGAGACGAATGTCCAACATGACTACCATTGTACATGAGTGAAGCATCTCTTTCCCATTACCAAAACAAGCAAGTGGCTCAGCAATGGCTGAAAATGATGGATGTTGCACTCCTAAGGTGCATGCTTTCTCAAAGCCAAAATGCAAATAAACATAGAATAATGCACAAGAATGATGGGATATTTTTATTTAATTATTTTTCTCTTTCTGGTACACTCAATGAAAGGACCCTTCACGCTCTAATTGATGGATCCTTCTTGGCTTCATTGAATCCATCTTTGCCATTTTCTGCAAATGAAAACAAAACTCAACCACAGCGGCGCCGCAGTGCAGTTCCTCCACCCCACCACCCCCCCCCCCCCCCCCCCCCACCACCAAACCCAACCCAACATGGGATTCCCCCCTAAGCATTATTATGTCTTCTTTCTTGGGACCACCTTCCATGTGACCAAGGCCAGAGAGGACTAATTAGAAGAACACACCCTCTTATCCTCCCAAATGGCCAAAGTGAGGGGCAAAAAAAAAAACCCTAGCAGCTCATAAGATTTTGTTTGGAATGTCCTCTTCTACTTCATACTGATGATTGAGTTTACAGTAGAGGAGTTTCCCAACGCTTGCAGAAAACTAAGTCAAACACATCCTTTACTTCCCTCATGCATGTAAATCCTTAGTACGATTGAAGTGTTAAATATCTTGCATCATCTCATATGTCTTATCAAAACATTGAAAACTTTTAATCCCAAATGCCGGTTAAATGCAAATGTCCATACCATTTGACCTCGACCGGTGTCCAAGATGTCACATTTTTTCTACCAATGAATCAAACCCGTGGAACTTTTCCTTATATTATGGTACTAAATGTATGACAAGTATGAAAAATGTGCATAATGTGTATATGAGAGGTAGTAGCAAAGTCAATTTGGGAATGGCTTAATCTAAAACATCAAAGGAAACACTTCAATGTAAAAACGCATGTATAAATTATAGAGGAAAAAGCAATTGTGCATCACACGAGCGACGGCTAGTACACACATTTCACTATCATATCCAGTATCATCACATTTCCTTGGCTATGTTAAAACTTCTTAAAAATTGTAATTTCCCTCCTAAACCACACACTTTTGTATCTTCGACAGCATATTAGCGGCTCAATTTTACTCAAATAAGCTCCTAAAAACAAAAGGAAAATGTGCATGCTTATCTATTCTAGGGTTTTAGTCTTCACAGGTTTATAGCATTCCATGTGTATTTAAGGTTAAGAAGGAGTAGGAGGAGATATTGCAAGATGGACATTAAGAATATTTATTTATTTTCTGCATTTTAGTTCTGACAACAGAAGCACATTCTGCAGCTCAACAAAGACAAGTAATTCAGTCCAACCTAGGCCTAAAAGATAAGAATAGCACGTGAGGGACTTCTTTCAACAACGATTCTGCTACAACAATCAAGAACTCGATTGAACCATATCTGACCCTCAAAGAACAAAAGAAAAAAAGAAAAGAAAACTCTCAAAAATTTGGACAGCCACTTCTACCTAACCACTCACTATTATATCTATAATATAGGAAATTTAAAATGAAGAAAAGAAAAGGAAGCATCGAGAGCTTTTTCTTTCTCTTTTTTCTCTTGGGTTCAAACCCTCATTCAAATAAATATGATCAATACCCAAACCCTAGATAAATATTTATTTATCTAATATTTATTTACCTATGACAAACACATCTGTAGTGGTAAGCACTGTTAATGGGATCATTCCCTTCAACAGGAACTTGTTCCGCCCTGCATCTGTACTTGCAACCTCTGCATTCATTGTATGTGCATATTGGCCTGGTCGACCCAATCATTAATCTTCTTGAGTCCTTATCTTCGTTCTCATCCTCTTCCCCCTGTAGCTTCATATCCTATAAAAATCACGTAAGAAAATAATTCGAAGAATAATTATTCAAAAAACAAAGAACCCTTCAAAAGCAAATTACAAATAATAGCAAGAGTTAGGCTACGTAGTGTAGAACCAAATGGTGCTATTGAACATTAAGGTATAATTCACTTCGTCATCATATGTTGTTAAGTTTGAGTTGACATGGCCCATCACTTCAAAAGATTTAACCATTTAATAAAAGATTGGTTTATGTTCATGCGTCAAAACTTGCAAGACGTTTCTGTGTGCTCTCACCTGCGAATGCGCGGCTTCTCTCTGTAATGAAGCTACATGATATTCAGGATTTGTTCTTGAACCTGAAATACCAACAAGAATGACTTATCAACTCATCTTGTAATGAAAAGACAGGAGATTCGAGAAAAAAAATGGTTGAGATTGCAAAAGAACGAAGCTTATAACACAATCATTTAGAGTATCTGCCACACACTGACAATGACCTTGAATAACGGAAGCAGCGAGAATCAAGCTGAAGAGAAGCAGCAGAAAGAGAGGTAATTTAAGTTTAGCCATTTTTGAAATGCGAATCAGACCCTCTCTCTCTCTCTCTCTCTCTCGCTGTGAAGTTTCAAAGCGAGGGGTTTGAATTTATGTGAAAGATAAGGGGAAGGGGTACAGAGAGAGAGAGAGGACTGAAGGGGAGGGTTGTGGTCAATTACTGACCATAAGAGATAGACTGAGCTAAAAAAACCTGCAAGTGTTTCAGAGAAGAGACACACTCCTTCACCACCGAAAACACAGAGAGGTCCCCTACGTACTCTTTTCCGACAGATTGCTTATAATTCCAGGACCCGCATGCAAAAGCCCAAAAAGAAGAAGTTGAATTCAATTGCAATTTGCTCGCAAAATTACTAAATTGCCCGTTGAGTGGGGATATAGTAGTGATTTTTATCAAAGGGTAAGAAGGGGCTTTTCTAGATCGAGAATCTTGTGTGGAAATCAAAAAATTCTTTTGTGGGTTCATCGTCATCATGTGTTGGCCCCGAGAAGCAGCTTTAGGAATTGCCTAGAAAGAATAAAGAGTGGAAGATCCTGGATGAGCATGGAAGCCATGTATGGGCTCTCTCAGAGTCAGATATGCAATGTGGCATATAATTCAAGAATTTAATGCTGTTTCCATTAGAAAATAATTGCTCCGCCTAAAGGAAAAAGTAAAATAGTCTTTGCAGTGTGCAGTTCTATTACCTAGCTAATAGTACAGAGTTCTGTGTAACACTACAAGTCTACTACTAATTTTCGCTTGTTCAATGACAATGTAACGGTTCTTTTTATTACACAGAGGAATCACTTACCTAACCATCCTCGCATCGAAAAGGAGAATGCGAACTGTGGTCCTTACTGTGGACTCACATGCGTATAAAAGAGCATGAGAAAGATCAAGATGCTGCTGCTGAATCTATGCAGACAGAGGCACCAGTGGAAATGATATGACACTGATTGTACTTAAAGCCAAGCACAGGACCACCATCAACGTGAACTTGTGTGTTAAAATCACGGTGCTTCTTTGAAGTGTCATCCAACAAAAAGAGCTCCACTTACTAGTACAATGAAGGTCCTCCATAGTTCAACTGGAATTGGCTTGATCAGTACAATAGCAATATCCGGATACATCAAAGTGCAATCCAAAGTTAAAAAATCAAGGCAACTGATTTCATTTATTAGATACAATTACAGTGAGCTCATCCCTATCAATTTGTACTAAACGTTACAACTATGGAGAAATGTAAACATGCAACTTCCTTGAAAAAGGAAACGATTCACAAAAATTTGGAGTAAAGATGTGAAGATGCAGTTCGAACATATCAAAAATGATTAGTGGCATGCTCTTCCATGGGCAACGGAACCATACAGAATCCAGAACATGTCTCCAAAGTCTCTACAAATCCTCGAAGCCATTCACTTCGCAACAAACAGATGAAACTAAGGAGTTCCAAACAGGGACTTCCGGTACGTCGCCCCGGCTGACCATCTCCTCCAACCACATGACAGCTTGATATTGCCTGCCAATAGCACAAAGACCTTGAATAATTGTACTGAAAATACCACCATGAGGAAGATGCGAATTGATAATCATCTGCTCCAAGACTTTGCTTGCTGTCCCAAATCGACCTTCGCGACAGAGCCCATCCAACAGAATTTCATAAGACGTCTTGTCAGGGGCGCAACTTAAGTTTTTACGCATCTTTTCTAGATAATCAACAGCAACAACTGAAAACCCTTTATTACACAGTCCTTCAAGCAAAATATTATATTGTCTTTGTGTTGGAACAGAGTTGTCCTCCACCATCTCCACATCAATGACATTCGCTGCTCCTTCCACTTCACCGTTTCTGCAAAAAGCAGCCAATTTCGCTTCATAGGTAGAATTCAGTGGCCTAAAGCCTTTTCTGCGCATCTCAGAAAGCACCTTTTCTGCCTCTTTAATCTTTCCTTCATTGTACAGGTCAACCGCCATGGCGCTATAACTAACAGAACTGGGGACCCCGCCTGTGATCAAAGAATCATTGATGGTACGCTTCATCACCTCTAATTCTACAGCTTTGTTACATCTTGAAAGATCAAGAGGCTGAACATGCTGCCTAAGTGCTTTGAGTCCCTTCTTTAAGATTTTTCTAACAATTTCTACCGCTTCTTGAACTTGGCCATTATCGCATAATGCAGACAAGAGGGTTCTATAAACAGCAATATCCTCACCACTTCCCTTTTGGGATATCCTCCAGAACATTGAGTACAGCAAATGGGTGGCTTCATTCAACCTCCCATCTTCGCACAGTCCTCTCATGAGAATACTGTAACTCTCTCTGTTAGGATAGCAATTTTGGTAATCCATCTCCTGGAAAATACGAAGCGCGAGATCAGAACGCCTTCTCTGGCATAGAGCATCCATGAGCAAATTCAAGGAACAGAGACGGGACTTCACTGCCCATCCATGAGAGTTCCGTAGGAACAGATGATGAGCATCTTCAAGCCTGGAATCTTTTACCAAAATCTGTAGAAGGGCATTGAAAGATTCCGTCTGGTTCACACAATTAAACTGTGGGAGAATTCTGAAAAGACCAACAGCTTTGTCAAGCAGTCCATGCTTCGCATAGGTGTTAATTGCAGCTGCAAAAGTGGAATCTGCACACTCGCATGAATCCTCTTTCATCTCATTGATCACCTCTTCCATCTCACTAATTCGGCCACAGTTTGCCAGAATCCCAATTATGGTGGAGTATACTGGACCATTATGACGATAGTTCGGGTACTTATGTCTAGCTTCTCTGAAGATTTCAAGAGCTGTAACTGGATTTTTCTGGCACTTTAGTATCTGAGAAAGCTGAGTAGGATTTAGAAGTCGTGGCCATCTCACATGCATGGTTTCCACAAATTATCTATGTCAAAAGATGGGGCCTTCAATTCTCAGCACACATCAACATCATGGCAAAAGTCCTTCAGAACAATCCTACAAATTAATCTATCCGTAACTTTACAAGGCCCAGTGAAAGCTGTAAGCATAGGTTCCTACGTGAAGCCAAAGATCTTCTATTAAGAGGTTGAAATTTGACAGTAGATGTAATTCTAACAAATATGAGGTACTGGAGATAATGTATCACTAAAGAACCTCAACGAATAGATCACCAATGCAGTCTGATTGACTGACTGTGATGGGCCATTCCATAATCACCCACGAGAAGCCTAGGTGAGATAAGCATTGCAAGTATTAGAAACTCTGGTCAAGGTTCACCTGATCAGAAGAACATTTTAAGAGCCAAGCTGATCAGCAAATGGCCCACATGCAAGTGCCCTAGAATCAAATTTGATGTTTCCTCCAATCACTGGCCCCCCTGCAAGGGCATATCAAGAGTTGCACAGTGACTAAAAAGCATAAGAACGGCACTCCTAACACAAAGTGATTGGTCGAGCCAAATGGGCAGATTGTATACACTGCAGGAAACTGGATTAGTCGTGTTGCACCTCATAAATTAAAGAGTTACACAATCATGTTTGGATGTTGAATTCGGATCATCCTGTCATCCATATATGCTCAAAAATCCGAAGCAACTATACGGAAGGATTATCCACAAGCTCGTAATGCAGACAAAGGAGAAAGACTTAATACGCAGCACTGATTTTTGTCAAGGCATTTTAGAATCCTGCAGCAGCAATTTCCCACTATTTCTTACAAATCGAATAGCTATATAAAGCATCAACATCCCATAAACAGTGTAGAGACTTTGCCAAGTGCGGTGCCCTGATTGAGGACTTTTATCAAACATCATGGAGGCAATCACGAATCAAACATATGGGAACGGGGGTACGAAGATTGAACATAATGTCGGGAGTTGACGAATCATAATTCCAAAGTGCAACTTCTTATCTTTGGCGAGATCATAACCATAACCACCACACTGGCTCTACTAGAATCGCAACCCAACACTTGAAATTCAGCGGCAAGAAGCGTGTTTTCTCTTTAAATTGGTCCACTATGAGTCAATTTTCATGCATTTTCTCGACGATGGGTAGTTAAATGATCAAACTTAAAACCACCCACGCAAACCCAGATTCTGCAATACGGAAGAAGAACGGAATGAAGGAGCAAACTCGAAAGAAGTGGAACTGACCACGCTTCTCTCCTCATCCAACGAGTGAATCGAGTGCGTCCGCGGGCGTGCGCGAAGAGAGAGAGAGAGAGAGAGATATCAACTTCTTGATTAAATTTATGTCGCAATACCGGAAACTTATTTGGGTTCTTGCTTTATGCTGAATCTTCAAATCAACTCCCATAATGTATAAACAACTCTGTGTTTTCTTTTCGGGAAAAACCATGAAATATTTCAAACTATATCACACATTTAATATAAATTTTCTTTTGCGCTATAAAAAAATTGTCAAGACCATTGCCATGGCAATATATTTACCTTAAAAGTTTTTTCTTGTGAGATCAAAAACCATAAAATTTTATTTGTGTCACAAATTATAGAAGTCTAATGCCTTTTGAACTCTCTATCCTAACAATCTCCCTATAATGTGATTGATCACTAAATTCCTTCGTTAAGATATTCACCAAACAAATTGGAGGCTCCCTATTATACTATGAGCTTAGATATCATTTGTTAAAAGTATGCAATAGAAAATGAATACCTTCCTCAGAAGATAGTCAAAAGTCTGAGCCCATTAATATATCTAAATGATAAGTTATGGATAATAATAATAATAATATATTAACTGTTCAACACTACACTAATTCTTCAATTTAGAATTTCTCTAACACAACTCACATATATATCATAAAAATTTATCTTTAATTAAGGTTGAATTAGATAAATTTTCAGCCAAAACCACATCGCTTTTTGTTTCACATT
Source organism: Eucalyptus camaldulensis (assembly GCA_019915185.1). Lineage (NCBI taxonomy): Eukaryota > Viridiplantae > Streptophyta > Magnoliopsida > Myrtales > Myrtaceae > Eucalyptus > Eucalyptus camaldulensis. The sequence continues at coordinate 23,708,196 of JAHSVA010000005.1, forward strand.
CACCATGTCAACACAGTTTGTCTTTTGTCATATATGATGCCAAATTTTTAATGGTGCTTATTGACCAAATATTGACATAAAATAAATGTATCATATAAATATAAGTTTGAGAGTTTTTATTTCACAAAAAAAAAAGGATAAATATGTCAAGGTAGGCATAGTTTGACGTTTTTTGAAGATTTTTTCCTCTTCCTTCTTCTTCTTCTGTTTTTTTTTTCTTTTTCTTTTTTGGGAATCAAGTCCTATTTTAAGTACTATCAATCTTGTGTGATTGTCGTAAAATAAGGTAAAACCAAAAGAAATCAACTTTTAAATGGTAAATTATACACGTTGGCGGCGCTGGCCGGACACTATGATCGATGTTTAGTAGCAAATTGCAATCTCTAGCTCTCTTATTTCGTAATATCGCATTTTCGTTTTTGTCACCCGTTTGTTTTATTAATCTTGAATTAACTCCTTTGTTCGAAACAAAAATGATCATTGGACTCACCTGTCCCGGGGTGTCAATTTGTGGGCCTAAGTACATCATTTGTCTCTTGGACCCAGATGGGCTCGCCCCAAGCTCAATGGTTTACATAAGAAAATTTAGTATTCTCTAAGCACGAGCAAATCAGACCAAGGATATTATTCCAAACCCAAGAAATAATTAATCAAGTCTAATTTTCAGATCGCTGAACTCATTTCGCCAATAAAAAGGGTCGGGTCACATATCACGTCGCTTCGTTGAGGATATTAGTTAAAAGGACTTATTTGCACAAATCCTGAAATCACTCGATTGCACGAAATAAAAAACAGCGGATCAAATTCAACAAATGACAGAGAAGACCAAAAAGGAAAGATGGGCTTGATTGAAAGGATTATCCATCGGTTTCCTAGAGTTTCGCTTCTCCAAGGACACCCAATATTTTTATAAATTAGCATGATCCCCTCTCAGAATTCTGGTGCTTTTCTTTTTTGCCCTCCTTCGTACTAGTTACTGCTTCTGGTTCTGGACAAATCCCGTGAATCATTGCAGACAATTTGCTCTTCTTTTGGTTTTTCTCTGCACTCGTTACTGCTTCTGTTGAACGGTGGTAAAAGAAGGAAGGGAATATTCTGCGAATCATTGCGAACATCAATAGCAAAATCCCATTCTCATGCATGGCCCATGGATCACACAGGACTTGGGATGAGAATGAGAAGGGAATGGCTGTTGCAGTCATATGACCCTACTGCTTTTTATTGAGTGGAGCACAAAGGAAGCACTTCATGTGGCTGGTTTTGTGACTTTGTCTACTCTCGCCCAAAGGAAGCACTTCATGTGCCGTTTTGTAATACCAGAGGCAAATGCACTATGCTACTGTTGAATGGTAAGGCTGTGGAATCAATTACTGGATACAAAGGCATAGCGAGTGAACCATATTCGATGCCCATAGTGCATCGTTCGTATATAGTTATCTTTTATTGTCTTGCGCCTTTGGCGCCGGAGTTACATCAGCCATCAAACGGGTAGCTTTAACTATAATAGCAAGTAATTTGTGTAGATGTAGTCTATGGATAGACCAACTTCTTTATAGTTTGCCCGCTAGCAATGTTACTGTCATTTCTATCGAGCGGAAAGAAAAACGGATAGAGCTCATATCGGACGTAACAACTGCTATACAGAACTCGACAACCCTTGCGGCTATTGCAGATACCTGGGAAATTCCCGACAGCAATGGCCAAGCACTGAGCACAGGACAGCTTGGGCAGATCTCTGGTGCATTGGACCAATGCATAGAGAGTGATGAATGGTGTGAGCTTAGTCTTGCTTTTCCCGAGCCCTCTGTTCTCAGGCACGACCGCATCGGCTTCGATCCGGTCCATCAGCCTCCCTAGCTATTTATTGAACTTTTCGGGGTCAGTCACATTCTCAACATTGATATAAAATATCCCAGAATACGTGTCGACCTCACCGATGAAAGTTTTATCATCATACCGTAGAAAGCAATAGTCATACCAGATCCTCGCATCAGCCTGGTCCGGGCAGAGCTGGCGGATTTGCTTGCCCGCATCTTGGATGCAACTCGAGCAGTCATCTTGGCTTACATCTCCTCTGCATTGCGCTAGGCCATATACCTTGTCATTGCCTGAGCCGTAAGAGGTCGTGAGGAAGCCAGTTGATGGGGCTTTCGATACCAACTCGGTCAGGACATGGTCGATGTTCGACCAAATCGGGCTGGCCTTGCTGATGACCGTGTCTTGGTTGCAGAATTGGCCCAAGGGATCATCGGATTGAGCATTAGAAACAAATGGGAGAACCAGGAAAAAGAAGAAGAGCAGGAGATTGAATAGAGAAGTCATGGCACAAACTTGTGTTTCAATTTCAATTGAAACTTGTGACTTTTGCAACCTTTTTTATCAGGAAAAAGTGGTAAGAGTTGATTGAGTCAGTGGGCATCGAGACAGCAGGCATATTTGACTGAAATAATTGAGTCACACGATCATGTTGAGTTTGAAAATCAAGAAGCACAGTATTGTTTCTAGAGGGTCTCTAATTTTCCTTCCCTTGCATCAATCGATCTGATCATTTCATTAGTAATGCCTTCTTAGTAATTGCTCTATCCACACAGATCCACTGCACTCGCACAACCTTTGTCCGACTCTCAATAGCCATATTTTCAGAAGAAATATCTCTCAGGACAAAATTCAGGGTTCTGCCGTGGATAATGGTATACAGTTTTGCTGTAATTTTCTTCTATTCAGAAGCAAAATTTGATTAATCGGGAGCTCACACTCGAGATGTCTCCATTCCTAGGTGTGTTTGCCTTTTTTCCAAGTCTCATCCAAAAATCACGCCTTGGAGTCTTGAGGGTGGGTCGACTTGTGTGCGTCGCTATTGAATACTTTGTTAACTTGGGCAAATCAGTGTGAATTAGCCCTAATCCCAATTACATGATCAGCTGACACAGATTGAGTGAAGACAAACTCCTGTTTAAATCCAAAAAACTTCTAAACTCCATTACAGGATATCATGTCTATACAAACTTCAACTGCATCGTATGACGGTTTAATTTGCTTGTCAGAAATTTTTTTTCAATTTTAAGAATATTTTCTTTCTGTCCCCAATGTCCATGACACAACCCAAGACCAACATCGCATAGTCAAAGTGTAGTCACATAACCAAGTTCATTCAAACTATAGTTTATGACTAGTTAAATTAAATCAATGGAATTCATCTCATTCCACCTGACAATGTTTTGACAGTTAAAAAAATAGGGAGAATTACTAAAAAGAAAAGTCATAATCTTATTACAATCGTGCCAATTCAATCATAATTTTTTTTAAAAACTAATTTAGTCATAAACATTTTGCATTTATGATGAGTCCATCCGGCCCACTTTGATTGGCCAGCACTAACGTGACACTATCAAATGCTGATATGGCATTTTGAAAATAATTTTAGTAATTTTTTGAATTTTCATAATTTTTTCTTTTCTTTAATTTTTCCTCCTTCCCCTTCCCTTAGACCTAACGAGGGTCACCGGCTAACCCTCACCGGCAACAAGTGAGGGCTAAGATACCTTTGCTGGAACTGAGCAAAGGCATTGCAGCCCTTGTCGACTCTAGAGGAGAGCCGCGACGCCCTCACCAACCAGGGTGTAGGCACATGGCCCCTCACCCAAATCTAGCCAGACAAGGTTGCAACGGCCTCGCCTAATATGGGTGAGACGAGGGCAAATCGACCTGTGGCTAGCAACCCTCACCGGTGGGGAAGGGGGAAAATTAAAGAGAAAAAGAATATATATATATATATATATATATATATATATATATAACTCAAAAAATTATTAAAATATTATTTTAAAAATATCACATCAGTGTCGATTGATCAAAATTAGTTGAGTGGACTCAACTGATACAAATGTAAAAGATTTAGGACCGAACTAACAAAAAAAAAATTAAGAATGAATTGATATAATTATAATAGATTTAGGATTTTTTTAATAATTTCCTATAAAAAAAAAATGGCAACAATCGGCCTACTATTTGCGACCTAAAAGATCCAATTTGACATCCTCCAAGAACGAAGCACCACCACATCAAATCCAATCGTGGAAGCTGATGATTTTTTCCACTTCATTCCAAAGGCTGCTCATGTCCGGAACCTTTTCGAATGCATGCGTCTGCATGTGGTCCTTCCTCTAGCCCGTGAAGGTAATGAACAGTCATCCCTTTCTGAAACGGGCTGAAAACCACTTGCATATTTCGACGCAAATCACGGGTGTATGGTCATGTACATCTCGTCTGTCAATTCATGACACAACCAACGACAGCGATTGGACGAACGACAGAAACAACATCTCTGGACAATCAAATTCAAGCGACAAAAACAGCGAAATGAAAGCTTCCCAATCTCATATATGTCCAGCCACTGCGTAGCTGTGTCACCTTCGTGCTTTATGACCGCCTTATAATGTACTTCTTGATCTTGTACAGATCATACCCCGTTTCGTGCCCAATTCATTGACCGTAGCTCGCGCCTTATAAGCGTGTACAGACATCGTCCAGAGCCGGAAGTCTCGACTTTATAATCGAAAGCTTTGAAAGCTTGTGTCGGTGGGACTTATGTTGGTCTGTAAGTCACCCAATAAGTCGTATTTAAACTTCTTTTCTCGCCGACATAAGAATAACATAGGGAAAAATAAAGAACGAGAATATCCGAAGTTAAAGTCGAAGTCGAAGTCGCTCTCTGTGACTCCACGCCAGGATCTGGAGCCCCCCACATGGCCATACCCCACGATCCATCGGCCCAGTGCAGCTATTGTTGAAAGAATTGCAGTGGAATTTATGAAGTTCAACTAAAATCGGCCAGGCCCACAACTTTCCGACGTCATCCTCATGTCATCCGACGTCATCAAGCATTTTTGGACCAAAAATGATATACAGTCCCTAACGCGTCGCCGTCGCCGATTCGCCGTTTGCTGCATTTAATATCTACGGCGCAAAAGATGAAACATTGATTATTTTCCCTAACCACAACCTTCCTTTTAGGGTTTTTATGTTATTCATTTTTAATTGCAATGATGTTGACCTTCCGACAATGCACGTCCACAAATATCTTCTGCAACAGTGAATAAACCTGTCACATGGAAATAAGAAGAAAAAAAAAAAGGAATGACAGATATTTATGGCGTGTCAAATGAATTGAAAATATCTCTACGAAAAAAAGGGTTGATATAGAATAAAGAGAGTAGTGACTAAATAGGAGGAGATTAGCGAAATGATCAAGAAATTATGATTAAGGTACAGTATGAGCGGAACTCTGGATGGCATTGCTTTTCTTGAAATGTACTTTTTTTTTTTTTTTGGTCAGATCTTGAAATGTACTTAGACGGGCGGAAAATTAATGTTTTGGAGATGAGTAAGGACATGCAAACTTCATTAAAAAAAAAAAAAAAGCAAAGAAATTTGGTAGACGACTTATTAGTGTCCACGGGAATTAAGGTCGTCAATTGATGGGATTAATGAAGATAAAAAGGCATCTCGAAAGTTTAGGATTGGCATGTCAATCGAAGTTGTTCTAACTCAGTCCACAATAACTAATAAAACTCTTCATAAAAGAAGAAGAAGAAACTCAAGTACTATATTATTACATTGTAATACATCTTGACGGCATTATATTTTATCATGATTTTAAACACGAAAAATGTCAAATCATACATACATAAGAAACGTTCTTAGTCAACTATTAAGGTATGTTTATGATTCAGATACCCGCCAACTCTCTCACAAATGGAGTCTTGATGAAAATAGAAGGGCTTCATTATGTCCTTAACCATTATTTCTCAACAGTGAACTTTTGAACTACTAAGCCTAGGGATTAGGGGCTCTAGTAGAGGAAAAGGTGCGGTCCCCTAACTTAACCACACACACATATATGTAGGTGCCGTCTATCAATTATAACTCCTCGAACATGGTCACACTTGGCCACCAAATCTGTATATAAATGCTTTAGCTAAAACAAGCTTGAAAATTTACCATCAATGATAAAGTTAGTCCTGCACAATCAGAAAAATTACCAACTACTAAAGTGCTCCTAACACAAGCCTCTTAGACTATCAATAATGACATTTGACAATGATAGGTGTAATGAGTTTGGGGTTAAACTAAGATGGACTGTGGACCCTTTTTCATCTAAGGGTTCATTTGGAGTTGCTTAGATTTTTTAATTTCGTACTTTATTAATTATTCGAGTTCTCACTTTTGTAAAATGTCAAGCATGGGAAATCTTTAAAAAAAAAAAACATAGGAAATCTTGGAAAACATTTAAATATTCGAATTATTATATATTTTATAAAATATATATTATCTAAATTTTTAAAATGTATTTTCTTTGTCTTCAAAATTTGGGAAGAAAAGCAGAAATTACTTTTCTTTGCCTCAAAAACAAATAGTCGCTCTGTAAATCTATTTTTATTTAAAAAAAAAAGGTTAATACCTTGAAAACCTTAAGTTAATATACTTTGATAAATTTACCCAAAAATAATTTTTTTTTACCACAAAAAACCCCAAAATAGTACACTAATGATAAATTTATCTCAAACTAATTTTTTGACTACAAACAATCCCCAATTAGTACACTTGTGGATTTAAACGTTAAATTTGCTGACCTAGATGACATATGGTGACGTTGTATAATGACGCGGCAAGTCCATGTGGAAATCCACAAAAATTCTAAATTTATACATATGTAACAAATTTAACGATATTTTTGTGATAAATATAACGATATATCTATAACAAATTTGGAATTTTTCGTGGTTATAACCCTATAGATTTTCACATGCACTTGCCACATCACCATAACATGTCACCATGTGTCATCCTCATTAGCAAATTTAATAGTTAAATTTGATAGAAGTTAATAGTGGGTAAATTTGTTATGGGTATACCAGTTTGAGATTTTTTATGATCAAAAAATTAGTTTGGATAAATATGTCATGGGTGTACCGATTTAGAATTTTTGATGGTCAAAAAATTAGTTTAAGATAAATTTGTCATAGGTATATCAATTTGGAATTTTTCAATGTATTAACTCTTTAAGAAAAGAGTAGATCCATGTGTAATTGTTTAGGAATAAGAACACAAGATTTAACCCTTTGAATAGGGTGAAATCTGGAAGAATATGCTGAATAGGCAAAAAATAGCTATGAAAAAGACGAGCTTAAAGATTTACCATTGATGTTTCTTATTTATCTTGGCTAGTATTTCCATCAATGTGCTAAGATTATGCCTAATATTCTCAAAAAAATTAGGAAATCATCATCTTTCTCTCCATCCGTAATTGGAGGAAGTTGCTTTGACCCTTTTTTTTGGCTCCATTTTCGCTCTCTTATTGGCTCCTCACACCCCTTTTACATTGAATTGACTATATTGACCCATACAGATCCAACTCTTGATTTAAGATTATTTATTATATTTTTTCATCATTTTGTTTTGTCTCAATTTATTGGAGAAAAAAAGTACACATAATCCTCTCAAACAATATTTATTAAGGTTAAATGTGGGACTCATTCTTGATTTAAGACTAATGTTTGCCTTCTTTTCTTCTTTTTTGTTTTTTTTTTCCTTTTTTCTCCATTTGGAACAAAATCAATGTGCCTACTTTCCAAAAAAATACTTCTTATTAGTAGATAGCTCTGTAATTATTGTGTTTCTGAAAAAAAACAAAAATTATTTGGTTAATGAGTTATATTGATATGTAATTTATTTTATACTAGGATAATATTGCCAAAAATAACTTGAGCACAAGTAAGAAGATGATCTTTAAATAAATTGTGTATGATGAATAGATCAACCACAACATTCAATCTTTGAGTAAATTCTCGTAAAATTTTGCCAAAAATCAAAGTTGAAAAATCACAATCATGAAGATAATCTAGGGAATAAAGTGAATAATTTGCACATATAACCAGTATTATCTCCTCTGATATATAATTAGTGTTGCTCAAATTATAATAATGCAGATTAAGTTCAGAAGAAGACAAACATTAAGGAAACGTTAAAATGTAAAGGGTGTGAAAGAAATGGGTATTGTGAAACAAAGCTATTTATAATGGATGCGGATGTTTTTCTTTTAGGAAAATTGAAAAAAGAAAGCAAGAAGAGAAAAAAGGGGAAAAATATTCTCAATTCAAGGGTGACACCCATGAGGAATAATATGTTTGGTTGTTTGAATTTTTAACTAAAATAAGACTAGATATGATAATATATAATTCATGGATTTTACTATATTCTATCTATAGTTAAGTGAATCACGGTAATATAGTCAAATATATTTACATCATGTCATATATATTAGTTAGGATAAACGGTATATCGGTGTAAATGAATATAAAAGTTTAGAAACGGAGATGGCGAAAATCTCTCGTGACACATTTGCTTACTTTATTTTCATTTGCTTTTTTTTTTTTTTGGTTATATTTCCTCTCTTTTATTAATTAGTTTCCTTTCTATTTCTTTTTCCCCTTTCATCATTCTTTAATGAAATTTTATTAAATATTAAATTGTACTAATATGCCTAAAATATGTAAATTTATATGTATATCTTGAATTTTTTTATGAGATAGATTTAATTTCGAATATACAAATAAAAATAAGATTAATTTTTAAAAAATAACTTGTTATTTTTTGTTATTTTGAATTTCTTACACTAAAATTCAAATATTATTTATATTGAAATATGATTTTAATTTTATTAATTTAACAAGCTTGTTATTCGAAAAAAAAAATTCTTATCATGGATAATAGAAATCTTATATGCCTTTATCCCACCTCCTCCATGTGATAATTTTATCCACCAATATCCCTTACATATTTAACTTTGTCCTGTATTGAGTAAGTATCAAATGCAAAATAGATTAAATTTTATCTTATCTTAAATTTTATCCTAATTGACAAAGACAATCATGTGATAGGGGGTTTCACAAGAGCCAATAAAAGAATAGAAATAGGGCGTGTCCTTTTTTATTTATTTATTGAAGGTTTAAAAACTTGACAACAACCATGTGTAATTTAATTGGATATAAATGAGAAGATATACATTTTGAACACATCTAGTAAATAAAGTTAAAGTTAGAGCTGAAAAAATATTTTCTCTTATGCTGATCATGGGACATTTAACTTTATACATGTGTGATCATCACCGGCAAGTCACATGCTACGATTTTTCCCCGTCAGCCAATTAAAATTTTTTGTTGTTTTGTCGTCCCAAAAATTCTATCTCTAATTAATTCAAATTTAACCAATGGATAAGAGCAAGTAAATTCAATTCCTTCTTAAATCAGCCAATAAAACAAATAAAGATCAAATACCTTGAATAAATTTACGTTATCCTTCACAATCATTTATTTTTTTTCGTTTGATTTTGAATTGTGAAAGAAAGAAAATAGAAAAAAATTACTTTGAATGTATAATTTTCCACCAATTTAAAATTAAGATGAAAATACCAATATTTCTTATAACATATAATACTCATAATTTGAAGTATAGCATTTTTAGTATGTGGATACATGTATTATTCATTTGTTCAGATTTAAAAAGTTGAAGGATAACTGATATGATCACATGAATAAATTTGATTTAATATTCACTAATTTTAAGTATTACAACAAAAGAAGAACAATTGCAATTTATATGAATTATGCATGCTTACATTTCATTTAGTTCTGCTTCCTTCTTCTAGAATCCACTTATTTCAAATATAGATCATTATTTGAAGAAATTTTTTTAATGAAAATGAGAGAGGATATATTTTTTTTCCCAAAAAATCCACTTAATTTGAAATTGAGATATTTTTCAGGAAAAGAATTAGAAAAGGAGAAGCTCTTGAGCTTTGACTTATTTGTCTATTATTTGACAACTTTCGTCCTTTTACAAATTCCAATCAAACTTAAATACTGGATAAAAACTTATGGCCTCGAGTTTTAACTTTGTGGCTCAGCCACTACAAATGCTAGTGACAAAATACATTTAAAGAATAAGGCACAGTGTAATACACATACTCTACAGTTAAAGTACAATTGACTTTGCAAATATATATATATAATGGTATTCAAACTCTCGTTTTCTTTTATTCCAATATATGTCAATTTAACTACATGTAAGTTTAGTTTTTAGGCCACCTTTTATATGTCCGACCTAATAAAGGTTATATATAATATCTATTACGCTCAATGAATAAAAGTGCTAACTAACACATTTGTAAAAGCCATTGTAAGTAATAACACGAAGGAGAATAAACACATGCATATATCTTTATTTATTTCTATTTACGAATATTTGTCCGTGCACAGCACGGGCCACTTAGAGGTGTGATTAGTCGAAAGTTCCTCCGACCACGAGAATGGAGGAATAAACGGTCCATTAAGAGAACAGAAAAAAGAACTTCCACCCTCATAATTAACTAATTTAATTTGGTTGGATGAGAATGTTTGTCATTCCCAATAAAAATTTGTTTTCTCGCCCCAATCATCTTTATGAATGGATGATTTCTCCAATCCCGTCTGTTAACCTATGAAAAAGGTTTGTCACATTGACAGTCATAAGATCACCCGAAAAATTCGAAAAATGACTATCACCTTGTAAAGTTTATTAGTAACAGCTCAAAAACTTGAAGAGTTTTTTCCCCATGAATACTCTGAGGAAAAGATGCCACTCTTTTTTTATACTGTTTTAAAGCTAACTTTAAATTCAATATGATAATTCGAGGTAATTCTATATTTTACTATGTAAGCGCGCGCGTTCTTACTTAGATTTTTCAACTTTCTGCTTATGCATGTGTTTTAGGGTGGCACCGATAGGGCTGAGTGTCCATGCAAAAGAGTTGATGCTACTATACTGCAGCAGCTAAATCTCTTCCAGACACAAAAGTAAAATAAAAAGACAACTATAATGACGACGACGAAGATATAGTGAAATTACAATCTCCAAAATTATTGCAAATCCAAATGTAGTCACTGACTACACCATGATAACACCAATAAAAAAAATAAGACTCATGAAGAAACCCGCGTCATTTCTATTCACCCTCCATCCGTCGTTGCTAGGTCCAGGAGCAGGGGCAGTTGCAGGGCCCATGCCGCCGCCGCCGTTCAGCATGAGCTTGCCCTTCGCCTCCCTGTTGGCTGGGGCCAACGGATGAATTTGCGGTTGGTTCGTGATGACTGTACCGCCTACGTTCCAGACTTGGTTAACACTGGTCGCATTCTTCGGCACTTCGACCGATGCGAAGACCCTCATCATCCCGTTCTCCTGATCGGCACTCAGGTCCCACACCTCAAACGATAACTTGGACTCCGTGATCGCCATGTAACTGTTGCAGTTGTAGGTCTTGGCAGCGAGGGAGCCATTATCGAGCTTGAGCACCATTAGGGCTTGAGCGCCAATCATGCCGGTGCCGACAGGATTGATGGCCCAGGAGACCCATTCGCCAGAGGGGGCCGGCGCAGCGAGGTATGCGATGGCAAGGGAGGAGTTGGAGGCGTTGTAGGTATAGTGGAGGTAGGCGCCGAGGTATGGGAGGTCGATGCAGTTGGCATAGACCTTGTTGGTGAACTTTTGGGACGTGCAGGTGAGGCTGATAGCCGGCGAGAGGAAGAGAGAAAGGAGCGAGAGGGAGAGGAGGAGAGAGAGATTTGTCATTGTATTACGCAGAGAGTTTCGAGAGAGAGAGAGAGAGAGAGAGAGGCTGAATGATGTAGCTATGTAATTCATCTAACCATTCACATCTATATATATGCTATTTTCCTCGCACAAGACATGCTTAGAGTTCGCATTGCTTTGATGAAGAGAAAGCTCACTTTTAATTACATCAACATTTGTTAAATATTCCATTAATGTCATGGATCGAGTAAGACGTTGAATATTTTGCCTAACAATGGCTCTGTATATTTCATGAAAATAAAAATAAATATTGAAAATATATATATTTTCAAATGATTGCTTATATATATTGTTTAAAATAATTAGTTGATGAAAAATATATTTATTATTGATAATAATTTATGTCTAAATATTTTCATAAGTGATAAAAATTATATATAATATATATTATTTTTATAAACAATACAAGCAATTAACATTACAAAAATATCTTCCAAATCAATTATTTTTTGCCAAGCAAAGGGAGCCTATATGTTATGTTTAGTTGTGGTCCATTCATGTCCCGTCTACCATGGTAAAAAGCCGTCTACCAAATCCGCATATAAATGCTTTAGCTGAAACAAGGCTACAAGTGAGTTATGTCTTTGATATAATTTTCCAAATCAAAAAAGTTAGATTTCACTTGACATATTTTCATTCATCTTAGGCTATCTATAATGACAACCGACACTGATGCAGGGCCAATATAACATGAAAATGAGCTTTTTCTAGATAAAGTGATTCGGATGAGCCAGAGCCGGCTGTCAAAATTATGTACTTTCGCCAAATGTGGAGAAGTAGGAAGACGGGACAGAAAAAATCCTGAGTGAATTTTATCATTTACAAAACGTCAACTTTTCTTATTTTCTTTCCCAAAGCAAATTCCAACGTAAGTTCTTCACAGTTTGCTTCTGTTGACCCCAAATTAGTTTGATTGATCCTAAAATCACCTCTAATTGCTTTGAAGTATATTATTGTTATTATTTGTTTCAAGTGTTTTTGAAGCGGCTATAGATTCGCCCATTTTTCCTCGAGCTACAAGGGCTGGGTGAGCGAACATAAGGTCTGGGAGCCCGGATGCTTGCACGGCGAGACCAATCCATTTCGGCCGATGTTCGGGCAGCTGGATAATCGTGTGGATGTCCAAAAGGTATAATAGTAAAATATGAGCGGTTTAAACGGGTAATTAAGCTTGAGCGGTATAGATAGGACACTCTCTTGCTAGAAATTAAGACCCACAAACACATCCAAGCTATCGATTCATGATGCGTTTGGTAATATTTTTGTTTCGAAAAATAATGTATTTTCAGAAATAATGTTTTTTTTTTTTTTTGGTGAGAGGTAATTATAATAAGCTTTAACCAATAATTACAAACAAACGGCACTAAAACATACTCTCATAATGAACAAAGGCATAATGAGTGGAAGGGTGCCGAAAAGAAAAAAGAAGGCCAACAAGGCAAAAGCTACACGGCACAGTCAGCACAACGGCAGCCACATCCACAAGAAGGACCAAAAACAAAAGAAGGCGACTAGCCAGCCAAATAATGGCAACCCAAGCCCAAAAGCCCCACACAAAACGGCAGATCGGATCCCCTTGGCGAAAGCCACAGCTACTAGGGAAGAACCCATGAAGTTCTCCATTAAAAGAAATCGAAAACTTAGGAGTGTGAACACATACCATAATGATCGGAACAAAATGATCCAAGAAGTCAAAAGCACGAAAAACCAGCTTAAGAAAGTCCAAGTCCACCGTATCATAAGCTTTATGAAAGTCCACCTTGACCGTACACTTAGGCTTGTATGGATCAAGGTGGAAACCAGCAAATAACTCCTAGGCAAAAAGGATGTTATCTCTAATTCGCCTGCCTTTGACGAAAACATTTTGATAAGGGCTGATAATATCAGTAAGGACTGCAGCAATTCGGTTAGCTAAAACCTTAGTAATGCATTTGTAGATAGTATTACAACAGGCAATAGGCCTATAATCATTGACATACGTAGCATTAGGAACTTTCGGGATCAACACTAAGATGGTATTATTGATCTCCTTGAGAAGTCTTCCCATGGTAAGGAAGTCCTTGACCGCTTCAATGACCAACGGCCCTACCATCTCCCAATTATGCTTGAAGAACTCGACACCAAAACCATCTGGCCCTGGAGCCTTCCCCCGAGCAAGGGAGAACAAAATTTCTTGAATCTTCGTATCAAAGAAAGGACAAGAGAAAAAAACTGACTTGTTCCTCGCCGAGAGGGCACCGTATGACCTCCCAAAGATCCAGCAAGGAGGGGCTGGAAGACAAGGGGCGCGGTGCTAATAGCTCTTGAAAATGAGAGACGAATGTATGTAGCACCAAGCTTGGATCCGATATTAAAACACCAGAAGAATTCGTAACAAAAAGAATCATGTTCCTCAGCTGTCTCCTAATAACGGAATAGTGAAAGAATTTGGTATTCTAGTCACATTCCTTGAGCCACATGATCTTGGACTTCCGCCTGAAGAAGGACTCCTCTTGATTCCTCAACTCCAAAAAAGTCATCTAATGAGTCTTCTCCAAATCTGCAAGAAGCTCACTAGTCGGATCTTGCTGAAAGCCAACTTGGGCAAATCTAAGAGCATCCCTTGTAGCAATAACCCTCTTAGAGATATTAGAGAAAGATTCTCAGTTGAGTTGCTTCAAACGGCTTTTAAAGGTCTTCACCAACCTGTACATAGGAACCCCTTCACTCGAACTCTCCCAAACTTATGAGACAGTGCTGAGGAATGACGTGCTTAGTCCAGAAATCGAAGAACTTAAAAGGTTTCCCTGGGAACACCGGCTGCATCACTCTAACCACCATAGGAGTGTGATCAGAAATGCTAGGTGCAAGAACAGACGCTTCCAAATAAGAGAACTCATGACTTCATTCAGCATTCACAAGCACTCGATCAATCTTCCTAGCCTTGCGGTTAACCCCCGAGGAAGTAGACCAAGTAAAACGAAAGCCAACATACCTCGGGTCCTCTAACTCCTATTGAATCAAACAATGATTGAAATCATCAAAGCAAGGAATCCATGTGTCAGAGCTACCAATCTAATCAAAGGGATCCCTGGATAGCATTGAAATCACCCACCCCTAGCCAAGCCACATCCCAACATAAAACACTTCTCTGAATAAGATCAGCCTATAACAGCCTTCTAATTACAAATGTATGTTTAGCATATACCACCGAGACACATCAGCAAATACTAAACATGATAAACTTCAAATTACCATGAATTGCTTAGGTATTGAAAGAAATCACTTCAAAATTCACCAAAGAATGGTTCCAGCCAACCCAAATCCTACTCATATGAGATAAATCATAATTGGTCACCCAATTCCAACCCAACAACAGTCTGGTAGAGATGGAGTCAAATTGATAATCCGAAACTTTGGTTTCCAACAAACCGATTAGATAAAACCCATTAAAAGACACAAGGTTCCTAACTTCTGCTTACCTCAAGAGGTCAAGAAGACCTCTCACATTCCAAATACCAATATACATATATATAAAATATATAGATAAAATAAAAACAACAAAGGGAGGAATGGAGGACCTACCTCCGCCTATTTGGCTTTCACCATAAGGCTGCCGAAGTAGCTGAAGTCGCGACAGGAGAAGGGGCTGGATCAAGGGCCATAAGCTTCTCTTAGATGGTCTCGACCTTCCTTGAAATAGTAGGAGGCTTTAGGGATGAGACAGGTAAGAGCAAGTCATCATCAGAGCTAAAAAAGCTATCTGAGAGCATCGAGTCCCCATCGGCACCAAGAAGACCGAAATTGGAGGCTTCGGTCTAGTCCTTGTCCTTCGCAAAAGGGGAGTTAGGAACCTCCAACAACGAGCTAGGTCTCTTCTCCAACGGGATAGGAGGAGGGGACATTGGCCTTGATGTACTCACACTCCTCAAAGACTTCCGAACTGTGGATAGGGGAAGACCTTTGTCAGTAGAGGAGACCTTGAGCTTCATCAAGCTGCACATTTCGCTAGAGGAAGGCAACCGGGGTGAGGGACTATCCTTCGATTGCAAGGACTTCTTTATTTTTCCCCTTCACCTGATTCCAACCATGCTGCGAAGCCTCCGGGTTCTCCACCACAACCGGAGTCGGTTCAGGAGCCTAAACAGGGGCAAGAGGGTCAGAGGTGAGTTCAACCGGCGCTCCACTCTGTCCGTATTGTTAACGGCAACAACATTCTCGCATCTATGCCCGAAGGTGCCACATGAAGGACATTCAACTAGCTTCCATTCAAATTCAATTGCGATTGAGCGCGAGACCCCATTCAAGACCACATCAATGGCAAAGCATCTAGGTTGATTGGCATAAATTTCAACACAAACCCTTGCAAAAGATAGCACATTTGTATGCTCCGTGCGTTGGTCAACATAGAAGGGTTTTCCAACTGCACTTGCAATGCCACCAATAGCTAGAGCCGACCAAAGATCAAGGGGAAGGTTGTTCAACTTAATCCAAACCAGAACCGTAGTTTGCTTGTCCTTCTTTAAATCCATAAGTGACTACTATTGCTACAAAATGAGAGAAACCCTCACCACCATGAGGAGTCCATCTTCGAGGATCTTACACCGGAACACCGTGTCTGAGATATGGAAGAAGAAGAAACCTTGATTATCCGCCATCACTTCTACAAGCTTCGAGCCCCAAGTCTGCATCAAAGCTTGTTCCGTGAGTTTGAATAGAAGCTTCTTCTCAACATAATAACCAATAAGGCACTCATGCCACTTGGGATCGAATGCCTCCAAAACTTCCTCCGTAAGGTGAACAATTGGCTTGCCATCCACAAAAGCAGGAGGGGAGTAGATAAGGTCGTAGCCCTTCATAGCTAGCTTCGCCACATTGGCCCAGGTATGGGTGGGAGAAGCCTTCGGGTTTTCTGATTGCCGAAGAGGGCCACTCGATTGCTTGGAGGAGGACCGAACACGACTCCGGCCCCTGAAAGATCTGAACGGGAAGGAGCCCTAGGGGCACCTGCTGTTTGCCAAACTAAACTACAAGGCCAGCCGTAGAAGGGCTGGACTGACCTAGAGCAAAGGGGTTATGCCTCAAAGAGGCATCCGCAACAAGCTAGGCCTCGCGGGAAGTACCAGACAAACCACCCATGGTAGAGGCCATAAGACAAACACCTGGCATGCAACCCAAACTCTACCACAGAAAAAGCCAAAGAAGAGAGGCATACCGAGGAGGGCTTCAACGGCACCAAGGAGAGGAAGATGCGAGACACTCCTGCTCTGAGAAGGCCCAGCAGACACGAATGAGGCAACACCAATAAGGACGAAATGAGCACCAATAGAACGAACTCGTGACTAGAGCCCGAAGGAAGAAGGTCCAAAACGAGGGAAGAGCTTCAACTGGGGTAAGAATGGGACCAAGGACACCAAACCTATGAAGCTTGGCCCCCCTTGAAATTCCAATACCCACAGTCGAACAACAGCATACGAGTAGGAGCAAATCGCGAACTCTTAAGTAGCTGAGAACTGAACTTGTGGGTTGAGATAGGAGGAGCGGCTTAGAGGAGCAGGGGAGGTAAGGTAGGTGACCCTTCCCTCCAAAGCTCGGGCCCAACGACCCGTTAAGTCCCCCACACCAAGCATAAATCAGACTAGAAGAGCAAAACGCGCGTGGCTCCTAGGGATAGCGAGATCTCGAGCTGTAGACCAACCCATACAAATCCGTTCAGTGGAAAAAGGAAGAGGGAGGTCCAAGGAGCCTACCCTCCAAATTTCAGTTAAAACGGATGGCTAGAACTCCAAGAATGAGCAGCAACCAGTCGAATGAACAGTAACTTGAGAACCTAGTAGAGAGAGTGCCTGTGAACAGTACCTGTGATTCGGAAATAATGTTTTTATATTTCTAGTCCTTGAAACAATTTCTGAATAAAAGAATATGTTTGGTAACTATACAAAATTTCTAATCTCGGAATGGAAAAATAATAGGAATGTGTTTGGTACGACCTACAATTTTATTTTATTTTATAATGTAGAATTTCTTTTAATTTTTTTAGATTTTTCTTTTTTCCTTCTCTTCTTCTTCTTGCTCCTCCTTTAGCGAGTAGTGGTAATGGCGATCTGCAATTGGCAGCGACAGGGGGCAAAGGGGGGTGGCTAATGGGGGAGGGGGGAGAAAAAAAGCAGAAAAGGAAAAAAAGAAAAAAAGACTTATTTCTAGAAATTGTTCTCGGAGTGAGAAGTTACTTTCTTTAACTTTTTGTTTCTATTCCAAATCTATTCATTGGCTACTTTTCTATTTCAGAGAATAGAAAAATTAGTTGACTTTATCCAATAGAATTATATTTTTTTTTTCTATTTTAGGAAACAAAAAAAAAATCAAGGATTAAAAATGTTACTATGTAGGCCCTCAGTTGACTATTAACTGTTTTAGTTCACATCAAAATCAAATGTAATCTCCAGCTTGCACTAAAATCAAAACATAATCAAAATATTCACATGATAAGCAATCGAAGATTGATTCCATCGTTGTGTCCAACTTGCACCAAAATTGGAACACAATCAGAATATTTGAACGATTAGCAATTCGAGATTGATTCCATATCTCTACTAGTGGTTACTGCTCCTGCAGTCAATATTTATTACTTAAGATTCTTTCTAAAGTGTATGTATATAGAAGCCATCACTAATTGGAAAATTCACAATTTTGAAATCAAAATATACGATTCTTATATGTTAGCTCTGCTTTTTGCAATTATTCATCGTTGTCGCATTCCTTCTCTTTTCTCACGTTCTCTTTTCTCACTGATGGTAGCCCCCTTTTATTTCTTATATTGGCATCAAAGCAGAAAAGGAGAAAGCCGATCGATCCAAATATGAATGAATGCAATTCCTACTATTCTAAACAAACTACCAATCAACAACGTCAACCTCCCACTACAAACACATCATCAAACCCATAACATTGCAGTTGGTATTTCCGGTATTATCTCTTCTCCATCCTTTAGTGAACACCTAAATGAAACAAATTATGTGACTTGGCACACACAAATCCTACCATATTTTCCGGTTGTCTATTATTTGTTTCTCAATTTTCCTTTGATGATAACTATGTTTTCTTATTTCACTCTACATGTTTTCTCGTGGTGTGTTTATGTACTAGTCAAATCCTTCTCAGAGACGGCCTTAATTCCGACCTCTACTATGCCTTGCTCTTTAGCTCAGCAACTTCCCTATCTACTTTTGTGTCTTCTCACACCAATTTAGTCACTACTTGGCATTACCGTTTGGAACACGCCTCCTTAGATATTGTAGTTTGTTTTTTGAATTTCACAAAAACCAATTTTTCTCGTTCTCCCTCTTCCATATGTATGACATCCACTTTTAGTAAAAGCTGTCACTCTCCTCACCCTACTACCCAATCTAGGCCTACTTCCCCTATTCAACTATTTCATTTAGATGTTTGGGGTCCATTGCTTGTGACCTCTCTTTCTGGTTAATAATATTACATATGTTTTATTGATGATTCTTTTCAATTCTCTTGCCTCTATGCTTTCACATTTCAAGATCACTCATCATGCTCTTGTGGAGACTCAAAGTCGGTGTAAATTTAAGATGATTTAGTGTAATAGAGCACCTTAGTTCTTATCCTCTGCCATGCGCTCTCACCTTCTTGGTCATGATATTCATTAGCACATTTCTTATCCTTACTCTCCCCTCCAATATGGGATTGTTGAATGCAAACATCGACATATAGTGAACATTGGCCTTGTTCTCATGACCTAGACTGCTTTTCCTTCTCATCTTTGAGAATTTGCCTTCGTGATTGCAATTCACCCAATCAATTGGCTTTCAACTCCTATTCTAGACAATCTGTCTCCCTAGCAGGTTGGTTTCCGCATCGCTTTTGATATATCTCATGTATGAGTGTTTGAATGCACAATATTTCCATACTTACAATCATATGCCCCACACAAGCTGACTGTTGAGTATGTCTTGAATATTTATTTTTATTTTTATGGGCTAGAACCAACATTAGGGTTTAGAGGCAATATAAATATATCTTTTCTCAAATTATTAGATGAAGAAGTCAAGATAGAAAAAGTCTTAGTTTTTGATAGCCACCTTTTGTAATCCTTGAAATTCTATAAGTGGATTTTGTTTCTCCTCCTCTCGTGGTTTTTCCCACAAGGATTTTCATGGAAATTAGGTGTTCTTTTATTATTCTCGGTTTCAATTCCGTTTTAGTTTATGCATTTGTCATAACAAACCAGTATTAGAGCCTTAGGGGTTTTCTCTATTTTATAGTTATGACTTCAAGTTCAACAACAAGATTTGATATTGAGAAGTTCAATGGGAGCGGCAATTTCAACCTATGGCAAATTTATATCTTGGCTACTCTTATGTAACAGGGTTTGAAGAAAAACTTTGCTTGGAAAAAAGGGAAGAAACCAGAAAGAACATTAGATGAAACATAGGAAGAATTGGATGAAAGAGCCATGTTTGCTATTCAATTATGCCTCACGAATGAAGTTCTGTAAGAGGTATTAGATCATAAAACAACTGCAACTTTATGGAATAAATTGGAGAGTATTTGTTTGACAAAATCACTCACAATCTGTTAAGGCTCAAGTAACGACTCTTCGGTATTCATATAGCTAAAAGTGTTTATCTTAAAACTCATATTTCTGAATTCAATGCTATTATCTTTAGATTAAGAAGTATTGATGTTAATGTTGAAGATGAGGATTAGACTCTCTTATTGTTAGTTTCACTACCTTCCTCTTATAAGAATTTTAGAGAAACCATGATTGTTACTAGAGAAACTATTGATGTTGAAGATGTTAAGACTAGTCTTCTAAATAAGCAGAAACTAGATACACAATTAACTTTTGAAGGTAGTAATGATCATAGGGCTAATTTCATTGCTAGAGGAAGGTCCGTTGAAAAAAGTAATGGTGGTAGGTCCCCATCAAAATCAAAGCATACGAACTAAGAAAACAATAAAGAAAAAATAACATGAATCAGCTAAACTAAGGGAACGCAAATCGGTAGAACAATCAAAATTACAAATTAGGCAGAATTAGAGAAACTAAAATCTCGCTCAAGCTGGTGTTTTTTTTTTTTTTTTTTTTTGGTAAGAACGCTTAAGCTGGTGTTACTGACTAAGAAAACAAAGATTGGTTATTGGTTGCAGATGATAAAGATAAATTCAAGGATAGGTGGATTCTTAATTCAAGTTGTTCGTCCCACATGTACCCTAATTGTGACTAGTTCCCCACGTATAAAGAATTTAACGGTGGAGTTATTCTAATAGAAAACAATGCTAAATGCAAAGCAGTTGGGATTGGGACTGTCAACATGAAGATGTACAATAGCATTGTTGGGGCTTTGGATGATGTCAGACACTTTCTTGATTTGAAGAAAAACCTCATCTCTTTAAGTACACTTAATGCTAACGGTTGTAAGTTTACAACTGAAAGTAGAGTTATGAAGATTATGAGAGGTTCACTTCTATTGATGAAAGGACTAAAGACCGACACCTTGTATTAGCTACAAGGCACTATAGCTATTGATTTAGTTGAGTCTCATTTGCTATGACGGAATCAGACAACACTAAATGATGGCACATGAAATTAAGCCATATGAATATTAGAAGGATGGAGGAGCTAAGTAAGAAAGGTCTTCTGTGTGGTTAGAAAATTGGAAAACTAGATAATTTGAGCATTGTGTCTTTGGAAAACATAAAAGGATCAGTTTCAAAATAAGAATCCACATAACGAATGGCACTTTAGATTATCTTCACTCTTTGGGGCCCACGAAAGGTCCTTTGAAAGGCCTTGGTTTGATATATTTACTAATTTCATTAATAATTTTTCAAGAAACGTTTGGGTTTACTTTCTAAAACAAAAAAAGTGATGTTTTTGTTATATCTAAACAATGGAAAACATTAATTAAGAAGCAAACTAGTAAAAAGATTAAGCGATTGAGAGTAGATGATGGGCTGAAATTTTATGGATGTGAGTTTACTGAGTTTTGCAAAATTGAAGGCACTACGAGGCATCATACTATAATGAATACACCACAGCAGATGGTATTGCAAAACACATGAATAGAACCTTATTATCAAGGACTAGGTGCCTATTGTCTAACACTAGTTTAGGCATGGAGTTTTGGGTTAAAGCAGTCAATATAGCTACTTGGTTGATAAACCGTTCTTCTTGTGCATCTATTGAGTGCATGATACTTGAGGAAGTATGGTTAGGTAAACTTGTTGATTATTCTTCTCTTTGAGTATTTGGATGTCCAATATATGCACATGTTAGTGAACGCAAATTAGAGCATTGAGTAAGAAAATTTCATTTTTCTTGATTATGCTTCTGGTGTAAAAGGTTATAGACTTTGATGTGCTAATTCATCTAAGATTATTGTAGTTGAAATGTTACTTTTCATTAATCTGCTATGCTTCATCCTAAGAAAGAATCATCTATTTCTTGTGATGAAAATTTGGAAAATGTTGCAAAGAAAGTAGAGCTTGAAGTAATTTCTTCGCAACCAATTCAATCATCTACTGATAATATTGAATCAGAAAAACTTGAAGAAGAACATCATTCTATTGCTAGAGATAGACCAAGAAGGACAGTGAAGCCTCCACAAAAATATGGGTTCTCAAATTTTGTTACTTATGCTCTTTCTATTGCAGAGTTAATAGAGTATAGTAAGTCTAAAACCTACAAAGAAGCCATATTTTCAAAAGATTCAGCAAAGTGGTTAGTTACTATGAATGAAGAGATGAAAAATCTCTTGAAATGGGAGCTCACCAAGCCACCAAAAGAAAAGAAAATTGTTGGTTGTAAATGCGTTTTCAAAAGAAATGAAGGTAATCCTAGAGTTGAAGACGTCAGACTTAAAGCTCGTCTAGTTGCTAAAGGTTATAGTCAGATTGAGGGAGTTGATTTTAATTATGTGTTCTCAACTGTCATTAAACACAACTCTATTCGGGTCTTGCATTAGTTGCTATGCATAATTTAGAGTTGGAAAAACTTGGTGTTAAAATAGCTTTCTTGCATGGTGAACTTGAAGAGAAAATTTATATGGGTCAACCAAAGAGTTTTCAATTTGAAGATAAGGAAAATCATATTTATCTATCGAAAAAGTCTATATATGACTTGAAGCAATCGCTTAGACAGTGATATAAAAGATTTGATTCATTTATGGTGCAAATTGGCTATTGTAGGAATAAATATGATATATGTGTATATTTGCACAAACTTCCAGGTGGCTCTTTTACTTATCTATTATTATATGTTGATTGCGACAAAAGATAAATCTGATATATAGAATTTGAAGGCACGATTGAGTGCTAAATTTGAGATGAAGGATTTAGGTGCAATAAAATAAAATAAAAATCCTAGGCATGGAAATTCGAAGAAATCAAAAAATGGGAAAATTATATCTCTCCCAAAAAAGTTACATTGAGAATGTGTTAGATCGTTTTGGCATGAAAGATGCCAAACTAGTAAATACTCATTTTGCTACTCATTTTAGATTATCGGCTAATTTATATCCACAAACAAATGAGGACATAAAATATATGTCACAAGTTCCATACTTTAGTGCAATTGGTAGCCTTATGTATGCCGTGATTTGTACTCGATCCGACATTTCACATGCTATTAGCGTGGTAAGCAGATATTTATTATGCCTAGGCAAAGTCCACTAGCAAGCTATGAAGTGGATTTTGAATAATTTGAAGGGTATTTTTTATTTTGGTTTAGAGTTTGGGAAAACACATTTTGACAGGATCTTTTGATTATGATTATGCCGGTGACCTTGATAAGGGGAGATCTTTGACTGGGTATATCTTTACTATTGGAGGTTGTGCAATCAGTTGGAAAGCTACTTTGTAACATGTTGTTACTTTGTCTACTACAAAAGCAAAGTATATGGCTATTGCGGAGGTAGCTAAAGAGACCTTATGATTAAAAGGTTTGTTGAAGAGCTCAATGTGGATCGTGGTGTGATTATTGTTCATTGTGATAGTTAGAGTGCTATACATATTACTAAAGATTAGATGTATCATGAGAGAATAAAGCACATTGATGTACGATATTATTTTATTCAAGACATTTTTGCCAATGGCTATTTAAGGTCTTGGAGATTGGTACAGAAAACAATCAAGTTGATATGTTGATGAAGCCTTTGCCTATTGTCAAATTCAAGCATTACTTGGATTTGATTGATGTTTGCTGCAATTGAGTTTTACTCTAATGCGAAGAGAAGATTATTTATTACTTACATGGAATTCAAGCAACGGTGGAGATTTGTTGAGTATGTCTTGAATTTTTATTTTTTTGGGGCTTGAGCCAACGTTAAGGTTTGGGGGCAATATAAATATTGCTTTTCTCAAATTATTAGGTGAAGAAGTTGAGACAAAAAAAAAAATCTTAGTTTTCGATAGCTGCTTTTTGTAATCTTTAAATGATGCTATTGTCCTTAGACCCAATTGTACCTACATCACTGTTGATGCTATCTTTAATAAGACGATGTTTCCATTTCAACAAACTGCACTTGTGTCTCCACCATCACCACCTGCTTCACACCAATCTACTCACCATTGCCATCACTGCTAATTGCTCCAATCTCTCATGGTCACTAGACTCCACTTCACTAGCTCTACCATTCCTGCCTTCATCCTCACCATCTCCAACTGAAGTTCCTAAGTCATAGTCTCCACCATCATCAACATCTTCACAAGCATCTACTCACTATATGGTTATTCATCTCTGTGCTAGAACCATCTCTCACACAATCCCTAATAGAAATCAGACTTTTGCTCTTGTAGCCTCTGGTCATCCTTATAGTGAGCTTGGTTGTTTTTCTCAAGTACCACAAGATTTAAAACGGCAAGCTACTATGACCACTAAGTACATTGCACTTATCCAAAATAATACTTGGGAATTGGTTCGGCTACCTTCTTATGCTCACCCTATTTGCTGCATATAGGAGCAGTGCTTTCATGGTCAAACTTCGCTCCGATGGTACACTAAAACACTATAAAGCCAACTTGTTGCTAAGGGATTTCATCAATAAGCTAGCATTCATTGTAGCAAGATTAAGCCCAATGGCCAAATCAATCACCATCGGCAGTGCTTTTGCACTTGGTCCATGTATACTTATCCGAAGAGGTGTATATGGTACAATTGTTTGTTGACACCAAACGACCTTAGCACATTTGCCATCTCCTTCCTTGTGCTTGGCATCAGCAGCTTAGCTCCTAACTCACTAACATTGATTTTCTTATCTCAACTGCTAACTCATCCTTATTCATTATCATTTTACATCCCACACCATCTTCTTATTAGTTTATGTAGACGACATCATCCTTACCGGCTCTCCCAATGCTCCACCACTAGCTCTTCTACATGCTTTAGATGAGAATTTGCCATCAAGGATCTTGAACCTATTCTCTATTTTCGCATTGAGGTACAATCTACCTCCAACGAGCTTCATCTACATCAAGCCAAGTTCACTTATGAGATTTTGGATTGTGCAAAGATGCCTACTGCTCATGCTGTGTCCACCCCACGCACCACCTTCGAGTTGCTGTCCATTCATCAAGGGGAGCCATTACCTAATCCTTAGCTCTACCGCAACACTGTCAGTGCCCTTCAGTATTGAAGTCTAACCCAGCTGACATTGCATACTTAGTGAAACGCAATGAGTGTCGAGCTCAAAAATTGAAATTGAATACAACCCATATTAATTATGTCATAAAATTACATTTTCCATTCAATTGGAATTAGAATTTTAAAACATGGCTAGTGTTGGGCTCAAAAATCGAAAGGGTGGATAGCCTTGTGTCTTTTAAAAAATAGATTAGCCCGCAATTCTTGTCCCGCAGTCAATGTGGCAAAAAGTTCTCGGGGGTGTTCTCATTCACAAGTCATCAGTCTGACTTCTATAAGAGATACAAGTTTGAAAACTGCAACAACTGCTTTAAATTTTGCTTTATCTTCGCTTTGTCCCCCGTTGCTCATCTTCACTTCACTCAATCTCTACTAGATTAGCTGACCGCTATGGCGCCGTAAGAGTTTGCCTCCCTAGTTTGAATAATAATTCCAACTAGGTTAAAAAAAAGCCCAACCCAAAAACCCTATCAAATCTTTTTTATCCACAAATAACTTCGATTGAAAACCTTTGCCGGTAAAATTCAAACTTCGAGAAACAAATGAAGTTTAAAATAGTTTTCCTGATGCACAGGCATGATAAATTACAACACTTCCTTTTGGTATTGCCTGGGGATATGCAATCCTTGGTTTAGAAAATTATATAGAGTCAAATCTGTGTTATGGTTAGCACGTTTTTCATAAAAAGAAAAGCAAGTTTGAGCATTAGAGTCATTAGCGATCCTTCGCCAGGTAATGACTATTGAAACGAAAGCAACCCATTTAATATGGTCAATAATTTAGTTGAACTACCTTTTCAACATATCTTTCGTGTCAGCAATTTTTACGCTAGTTAAACGCGAATTAATAAGTTTTCCGAGGATCAAGTAAAGATCGGCTACTGCATTGCATTAAGCTTTCGTTTCCCCCCACGTGATCTGGGAAATTTTGGCCATGGGACGAGAGCCAAGTGAGATAAAAAGCAGCGAATCTGTTCTCGAAATAAAAGGTATTCTCGCTGTGCAAGAAAGGGAAAACTCAGAACCTGCTGCCATCAAAATCGCCAGCTCATGCTTCCATCAACACGCTATCATCATGTCCCACAATTTAAAGATCTTGCCTTTTTCAACGCTTTACACTTCCAAAAAAGGAAATATAATATTCGCCCCGCAAACTTTGGTAATCGGGAAAAAGGTATTTTAACTTAAAAAGGAATTAAAAGGATAGATTGTGCCTAAAGACGCTTATTAAGTTACCACGATTAAAATGTGGTTATTTTCAATGCTTTTATTTTCTTACCGATATATGATAAAATACTTATAAGGTTAACCATTCTTGATACGTATTTACTTAACTTAAAAAAGACAGAAAGATCGCACTAAACACACAGTAAACGAAGCATATCCAGGAGCAACAGTTTGGGAAGATGTTGCTCTTCATCGTAATCCAAAACAAACCATATCAAGAAGAAGAAGATAGGAGAAGAAGACTAGTGAAGTCGGAATCTCTAAAATAGGGGTTGCAAATTGAAAGAGAAAATAATATCGGATCGCAGTCCAATAGGAGAAGAAGATAGGAGAAGACTAGTGAAGTCGGAATCTCTAAAATAGGTTGCAAATTGAAAGAGAAAATAATATCGGATCCCGATCCAAATCGTTAATTACTCGACTAGAGTACCGCAACAGTCCCCATCAGCAAAATCACACTCGCCAACAGACCCACATTACCTCGACCCGCCCTCACTCCGCTCTTGCTCGGTGCCGGAACAGGGGACGATCTCGACGAGCCCAGCTGAAGCGTCCCCGTCGACTCCTTGTTGGCCGTAGCAAGCGGGTGCATGCTTGGTTGGCTCCCGTTGACGGCGCCACCGACCTGCCAGACCTGGTTCACGCTTGACGCCTTCTCCGGCACCTGAACCGTCGCAAAGATCCGCATCGTCCCATTCACCTCGTCGGCGCTCAGGTCCCACACCTTGAAGGAGAGCTCCGACTCGACGACCGAGTGATAGCCGGAGATATTGTAGGTCTTGGGGACGACGGAGCCGTTGAGCCTGAGCGCCATCAGGGCCTGCGATCCGACCATGCCGGTTTTGGTGGGGTTGATGGCCCAGGAGACCCAGGCGCCGTCGGTCGCCGGGGCGGCGACGTAGGCTATGGAGAGGGAGGAGTTGGAGGCGTTGTAGGTGTAGTGGAGGAAGGCGCCGAGCTGGGGGAGGTCGGTGCAGTCGGTGTAGGTCTTGTTGAGCTTCTGGGACGTGCAGGTGAGGGAGAGGGCCGGAGGGAGGAGGAGAGAGAGGAGAGAGAGGAGCGAGAGGGGGAGGAGAAGAGAGAGAGCGGCCATTGTTGTTGCAGGGGGGAGAGCTCGAGGGAGAGGTAGTCTGTGCCTGTGTGGTTGTGGATACGGGAGGCTTATAAAGAGAGCGTGTGCGAAGCGCGCGGCGGGGTGACGTATTGGCTAAAGATATATTTGCTTTAAATGGTAAAGGTAAATAAATATCTCGAAATTTACGACGCTATATTCTCTACGCATAAATTTAGGATGTTATCCTGTTTTGTGTTGACGAATTGACGAGGAAATAAATGATTATCTATATTTATCAATACATCTGAACTATATTTGGTAGTCAAGATAAATTTTAGATTATGATAAAATTTATGCTATTTTGTGTTTGGTTCTCACCCAAGATAGGTTAAAGTTGAATATAAAAGGAATATAGTTTGAATAAAATTATTCTATGAGGGTAGTCGGATAATGATGAATACAATTTCTAATATTTATGGTACAAAAGTCATTTTTCTCAAATAAAAAACTTTTAAAATTAATAAAATCATAGTAATATTTAAATATAAATAATATTTGAATTATATGATAAAAAATTAAAATAAAATAAAATAACATAACAACAATTTCGTTTAATTTATTCCTATATTTATTTATATATTCGAATTTCTTTCTTACTTATAACATAAATTTAATATATATAAATATATACTTAGTTTTTATATTTATTACATATTTTAGGTATTTTAAGTATATTAGTATAGTTTACTATTTAACAAAATTTGATTGGAGAATGATGGATGGGGAAGAGAGAGAGAGAGAGAGAGAGAGAGAGAGAGAGAGAGAGAGAGAGAGAGAGAGAGATAGGGAAATAATAAAAATAAGAAAACAAAAATGAAGTACGCAAGAGTGTAGTAAGAGATTATTGCCATCTCCGTTTGTGTAAATTTTAAGTTCATTTGCATTGATATGCCATTTATATCAAACAATGGACATGATGGAACATGTAAATATTAAGTTTTATTATTGTGATATGGTATATAATAAAACCTCTACAACCTCTACATTTCATAGTATCCAATCCTATCCTAGATACGGATCTAGATGATTAAACGTAGCCAAGATAAAAGTCGGGATATGATAAAATTTATCCTATCCCGTATTTAGTTTTTACTCAAGATAGGATAAAACCAAATATAAGGAGATATAATCAAATAAAAATATATAATAGGGAGGTAAGATAAAGATGGATATGATTTTCTATATCTATGGCATAAAAGCTATCTCTCTCAAATAACGAACTTATTAAGTAAAAAATTTAAAATAATAATTTATCTATGGTTATTACATATCTTAGGTATATTAGTATAGTTTATTATTTATTAAAATGTTTATTAAATATTTTAATAAATATGGAAGAAAATAAAAAAAGAAATTACGAAAGAGAGAAATAATTTCAAAATTAAGTAAATAAAAATGAAATAGAAAAACCCCCATTCTAAATAAACAAATTCAAGCTTGAAACAGATCTTTCCATTTCACTCCATCTCCTTTTCTTGTGTCTCTAGTTTATGCGGCTCCTCCATAGTTCTTTATTCACATCAAAACTTCACAAAAATGAAGAGAGAGTCGGAGTTCATTCTTTTAACAAATCTCTAGTTCACGTCAAAAGTCCATGAAAGCAATTAAAAAAAAAAAAGGAAAAAAGTCACGAAAAACTCTGAACTCTGCCCAAAGTAACACATTTACCCCAAACTTTCCAAACTGTGACACATTTACCCCAAACTTTTTTTTGTGACACAAAAAATCCTAAACTTTCGTTATGTGACACATTTACCCCAAAATTAGAGGGCATTTTGGTCTTTTCATTTTTAAAAATTTTTAATTTTTTTTTTACTTTTTTAAATTTTTTTAATTTTTCTAATCTTTTCTCTTTCCTCCGCCGGCTAGCTGGCGTCGGGCAAGGGCCGCCCCCGCCTGCGTCGGGCAAGGGGTGCCCTCGCCAAATTTGGCAAGGACCGTCCTCGCCTGACGCCGGCGAGGGCCGCCCTCGCCTGCGTCGAGCGAGGATGGCCCTCACCTGCGTTAGGCGAGGGGTGCCCTCGCCAGATCTGGCAAGGGCCGTCCTCGCCTGACGCTAGCAAGGGTCGCCCTCGCCTGCGTCGGGCGAGGGCAAGGTGAGGGTGTCTTTGCCCTCGCCAGATCTAGCGAGGACCATCCTTGCCTACGTCGGGTGAGGGTGTCCCTGCCCTCACTAGATCTGGCGAGGACCGTCCTCGCCCGTCACCGGCGAGGGCTGCCCTCGCCTGTGTCAGGCGAGGGTGTCCCTGCCCTCGTCAGATCTGGCGAGGGCCGTCCTCGCCTGACACCGGCGAGGGTCATCCTCGCCCGTCGCCGGCGAGGGCCGCCCTCACCTGTGTCGGGCGAGGGTGTCCCTACCCTCGCCACCCTCGCTCGACGCCAGATGCCAGCTTCCCTCCGCCGGCTCCGTCATGGCCAGTGGAGGGAAGAAGAAGAAAAAAAAAAGAATAAAAAGACAAAAATACCCTTGATGGGGTAAATGTGTCACGGTTTGGAAAGTTTAAGGTTTTTCACGTCACCAAAAAAAAAAAAAGTTTGGAGTAAATGTGTCACTTTGGGCAAAGTTCAAAGTTTTTCGTGGCTTTTTCCCTAAAAAAAGTCAAAAAAATCTCTTTTTCATAATTTTGAGGTTCAAGTTGAAGTTTTATAAAAATGACAAGAGAATCTAATCACTATAATTTTTAATATGCGAAGGTGAATAATCATGTTTTCTTTCTTTTACTAAATTTGACATTAGCTGATGTATCTACCTCATCGATATTGTTGTGACCCATTTATATTTTCTTTTTATCATTATTGAACATGTGGCTCTGAACTGTTGTAATAAGCTATTTTCCTATTTAAAATATTATGAATTGATTGATGAAGGTTATTAATGATTGTGCATTTGTGTTTTCTTAAGTAGTGAATTATGAGAGATTCTTATCATCTTTGTTTGTGCATTTCAAATTGTTTCATACCACATAATGGACGAAATATGATATGAAGTAAAAAGGTTTTATTATTATGATTCACTAAACAATGAATATGATATAGTAAAATTATTGGATTTTTTTTTTATATCATATCTAGTCCTATCCTAGCTAAAAATTTAGATGACCAAACGCAACTTAATTATTTAGAAAGCTAATTTTTGCATCAATTAGGTTACTGGCTATTGAATTGATGGACTTTTTTGATAAGAACATAGAAATGTGCAAATGTCGTGCAATAATGAATGACACATCATGCAACACGTGCATGAGATTTTTTTTTAATCTATTTTTGGGCTCAAAATAAAAATAAAACCATAGCTATTATACCTTTTTGTTGCTGTAAATGGTGCGTACTTGGTAGAATATAACCCATATATGATATTTTAGAATTTGCATGAAAAAATTATCATCGATGGAAAGCGATTTAATCTAAGCATAATAATGATGTGTTAAAAGAATATAAATTACCCAAAAGAGTGTGAGAATGGATGATCAGCAGCATCAACTCCCTTGAGTGTTATCGTAGAAGTTCGAGACCAACGAAAGGATTTTTGGTTTGAGTTATGACTATTACTCATTTTGAGCAAACTCTATCAGTGCATCATAGCACAACCAAATCTACTGAAGATGAATCAAGGCATCCTAAGGTCGAAGAGCAATTAGGAGAATTGATGAACCCGTGACCTAGAGACCCCAAACCACTTGAAAATAAACATCATACCACTAGGCTAACCACCATAATGACATAAAAAAGATTTATGCGTACTTGTTAAGAAATTCGTATCCCGCTCCAATTATGTATTTAATCAAGCATACTGAATTTGAACATCGAATATAGTCAATGACTCTAAACAATTGAATAAATTGATTTTGGCATATTGACTATTATTATATATTATGAAAATGAATATTGTCTAAATATATTCTTACTTTTTCTGCCTTAATCTAAATTTCACGACTAATACTTTGACTTTTTAATTCCAAACACTTAAAACTTTAACAATATACAAAAGTTCAAACGTTTACAGATAATTTTTCATAATATTTTGAAATTCGGATCATATTTTAAATTGTGATGGGGAAGCCAAAAAAATGCTTTATTGCTAGATATGATCCAAAACAAAGCAAGCCTGAAAACATTGCATTTTTAAAAGTAGTAGCCGGGGGTATTCCCGGCCTTTACTTTAAGCTTTTCCCGTTACTTAGGGCGAACACCGCGCAAGGTGGCGTTGAGAAGCACGAATCACGATCCGCCACGTCACGGAAATATCCAGCAAATGGTGACGTGTTGCTCTTGGATTGGTGGGGTAGGGATAGCGAGGTTGGACTATAAGCATCTAGGGCTCTGGGGCCCGGGGTTTTAGTAGTTGACCAAGAGGAATGCAAAGAGCCTGGGAGTCGCGGACGAGAATATGAACCGTCGGGGTGTATAAGGTGACCGGAGGTTGCGTGCTACCCTGACAGGTGTCGTCCGAGAGCTGTGATAAAAGTCACGGTCAACTCTCTGGAAAGTTTGCAACTTCGAGTAGGCTCACCTAACTTTCTGGAGTGGTAGATGATTTTTATAATTTTAATTTTCAATTTAATAATAAAATAATAATAATAATAATTATAATTATAATTATAATTATAATTATTATTATTATTATTAGTCGAGCCCAGGGTCATCTCAGGGCATTAAATAGCCACTCTTTTTTATCATTTTGTTAAGACTTTATTTGGAGTTATTCTAGTTGCAGTTTCTAGATATACTTGTTCATCATCTACCATAGTCTAAAAAAATACTGTTTAATATACAAAGAATGCGCAAGTTTCCAAGAGCATTTGCGTATTTATTTTTCAAATACCATGTGGATCGTGTAGATTACAATGAGGATTTTGTTAACAAAGTTCTCCGAAAAGCATTTGTTGAACACCCAAAAAGGAAACATTGTTGTTCTATAGTTCATTAGAACCGATATATTCAAAATCAACACACACACACACACACACACACACACACATATATATATATATAAAGAATATGTTTAACAAGTGTCTCAATGACAATCATTAATAATACACTTACAATAAATCTCACACTATTGTAGAATTACAAAGAAGTTTCGGCATATGTACAGGCCTTTTAAGTCGTTCCCACTACACTAGACTTGGATAATATGGGGTCTAGATGGCTCCATGATCAAGGGGTTGAATAAAGGAAAAGGTATAAAAAAAAAGTCATAAATTTATTGTATTGATATTAATTTAGTTTTAAATTTTTAAATTTACAAATTTAACTCTATACATTTTGCATTTGTACTAATTCAGTTAATTCAATCAATTTAGATCAGAAATTGCAATATAGATGTCAGCTGTCTTACATGACATGATTAGTGTTGACGTGAACAATTTTTATAATTTCACATTTGTGCCAATCAGGGGTCGCAACCCTCACCCAAGCCATCGTCGACCGCGGGTAGGACTTGCTTGTAGCAATGAAAAAAGAAAAGAAAAAAGAAAAAAGAAAAGAAAACATAATTCAAAAATTCAAAAAGAGGTTGTAAAATTTGTCTACATCAATACCAATTATGCCACATATGATAACTAGCATCTTATGTCAACGATTTCCAACTAAAATTGGCTGGATAGACTTAATTAATATGAACATAAAAATGATTATAACTAAATTGGTTTAAATGAAGAGGCGTGGAAACTAATTTCCTATATGCATCACCATTAATGAGGTTTCTAGCTTCCAAATGCAAAGCCCATTCGCCGCTGTCTTCGCCATTGCCGTTCACCTACAACCACATAATGAAGCCCCACGCGCGTGCCACGAATGTTCATCTTTGGATCCATCCATCCCTCTTTCATCGTTTCTCTGAAGTGTGGAAGACAACCGCTGTGTATACGCGTGCCTGCTCTTCTCAATATCAACCCATGCAGTTGTTGGCCAAAATAAAAGGTGAACATCGTCATACACGTTCCCTTTGAAGGGGGTTGGTTTCCAAGTGGCTTCTGGTGAGTCGAGCACTCTTGAATCGGTCGTAAGAACGGCCCTGCCCTTTCCGAGAGCTATTGGTATTGACCCTTTTGAATCGTTGTCGACACGCGTGCCTTGTTTTCTCATGCATTTTTTCGTAAGGGACGTCTGGTTTGATATTTTACACATGTATAATTTGAGCTCACAAAAGAAAAAAAAAAAAAAGGAGATTATACTTAATGTGTGCTTTGCAGTAATATTCAGGTACTATATTTATGACGTCAGCGATCAAAGGAAATCACTAGAAATAGGAGCGCATCCGAAGACCCCAGAAAAAAAAAAGGCCCCTTTCAAAAAGCGTGCAACCCCTGCAAGTGGCACGTTTCTTAGCTTGAGTTGTTTCGTGCATACATGCATGGTCCCTTATGCCATTGCTTTTGTAAAAAAGCAGATGAATTCATGGGACATGGATTTAAGAAATTTTAGGGCTTTGCTTCAACTCTTTCTCGAAAGTTCACTTTAAAGATGCCAACCATGTTCTTCCAAAATAGCAATGATGCTGACAAGAGACAACATCAAGTTTTGGCCCCCAAAGGAAATGGGAGAGGCTTGGGTTATATAGTAGCATTATGAATATTACAAAGTACAATCTAAAAGTTTAAGTATGCAAATGATATGTATAAGCTGGATAAAAAATGACATGTGAAATTTGACAAATGGAGTGAACACAAATATGAAATAATAACCCAAAAGTTTGAGCTGATAAATGGAGAGAGGTTTTATATAAATGCCATAGTCAAGTGACGTGAGATATTTAAACAAAGAAAGTAAATGCACCTACAAATTAATAACAACGATCCAATTGAATTCACTATTCTTATCGCATTATTCTTTGGTCATTCAAAATTTTGTTTCTAATGTCGTTCCTTTGAATTAGAAGCTTCATAACTACCCACTATGGTGGCGTTTGGCAAAGCCCTTTGGGGCATTAAGAGCCTTTGGTCCAAAGCAGATGGAGTTTGACAAATTTTCTTGTATAGTCTTGGGGAGATGCAATTGTATTTCGCCTCTTAAGGCTTTTAACCTAAAGCAAGTTCAGCCAAAGTTTTGAGTTTTGAGCATTTCCAAAATGCTAATACATTTTTTTCCAACTTTGCCCTTGCTACACTTCCATAATTTAAAGAAATGCCTTCACTCGCACGATGTCATGGGTAACCTAAGCCCTTCGGGTGACTTGAGCCTTGCTGGTGAAGTTTGTAAAAGTCCTTTGCAAGTGTAATTTTTTTTCCCAAACATCATTTAAATAAAAAAAATTTCCCAATGTATTTTTAAATTATACTATACCAAATACTAATCGTATTGGGATGAAACCTTTCACTTAAAGTCCTTTGTATTTCCCAAAAAATTTCCCTAAATGCCTTATCAAATGCAGCCTATGTCATACTGATGAATTGCTCACGATGTCGAACTGACCCTTGTTGTTCTCTTTTGTTCTCATGGTGGTGGAGGTGGCTTGATCCAGTTACTTATTATTAATGTCTTCTGGAAAGCTTCTTGATGACAATGATGTCTAAGGTACAGAACAAACTTGACGGCCGCCACTTAAGAATGGTTCATCTTAAGGGGTTTTACACAGGTGGAGCGGTAAATGACAGAGGGAAGCCAATTCCAAACGCAAAATCCTCATTCCGGCGTCGACCAAAAAGAAAAAGGCAAAAAGAGGATCCAAAACCATATCCTGCAACCTCCAAATGGACCAATAAAAAGCGTAACACAAAAGTCAGTTTAAAACTTTTTACTTTTATCAATTTAATTTAAAATATTTACATTAAATTTCAATATAGTTGAATCATTAACATGACGATATAATCATTGTTAGTTGTCAACTAGTTGAATTGATTTTTAGAGCATAGACCATTTGGAAGTGTTCAAAGAGACAGTCAATTTTCGATAAAAATTCATCAAAAGGATAATATTGAATTTTGGCGTGAAGGTATAAAATTAAATTGACATTCGTATAATAAGGTAAAAACCAATTAATCAATTTCCTGAAAAGCCGGATACTCGAATTTCACCCAAGTCAAAGTGCTGACTTTAGCTGCTAAAGAGATTTCCGTCTTTTTACTTTTCCAAAGTCTTGTCTCTCTTAATTATATCTGACCATATTCATTTCCATAATCCATGTCTCCGATTTCCTCGTCGGTGCTGGAGGGTTCACATATGTAGGCGGGACCATCCTTCGTCTGAATGGTAGAACTTCTTGGTGGGAGTGTTTGTCCTGTTCACAAAGCCCAATTTGAAAAGTTTGCATCGATTGCAATTTAAATCCAGTTTGGCCGTGACGGCAACGGTGTGGAGATGGCCTTGGAGATTTCTCTCTTCTTAAGAAGCGGATCATACGGCAAAGTCGCAATTTTAATCTTTCTTTGTTTATTCTGGCTGGGATGGAACTTGTACCACGTATGGTTGGGTAAATCCAAAGAATATAAAACAGAACTTCCTTGTTCATATAAAACATTATCCGGTTGATAAGTGGACGATACTTGAAAGAAAGCGTGGGAATCGGTGCCGAGGTTTTCGGCATGTGGAACCGCCCTGCCTCGGATCTTGAGTCTTTTGTTGTCGGTCGAAGGAACTCGAGTCTTGACCATTGAGCAAAACCAATAATTTCGTCGGTGAAGCCAATCATGTTGACCAATTCAATTAGCCCATTAGGCTTACTTCTCTTCTATACCTCTGAAGTTCTTAACAACAATCCAGTAACTCCCACTGGAGACCTTTTCGCAAGGACCTAAAGTTCTTTTCAGTAGGGAAAAGTATCGAAAAAAATCTAAACTTATTAAATTAATGTCGATTCAGGTTTAAACCTCTCAATTGAACTAATTTAATACTAAACCACTGGGGGTTCGCCCCAGTGACCACCCTTCCACCTTCTCAGAGAGGTTTGGGGTAGGGACGATTTCATTTCAGGAGTGGGTTTCGACTCCCACGCCCTACAAGGAGGCAAGGCAAAAGTATGAGAGTGAGTGTTAGAGTAGCATTAGAGTAGAACCGACAAAAAAAAAACAAATTTAATACTAAACATTTTTTACATTTGTACCAACTAAGTCGATTCAACCAATTTTAACCGAAAATCGCTAGTGGGGATGATAACTATTCTACATGATGTAGTTGACATTGACATTAATAGTTTTTAATAATATTCTGAAATTTTTGGGCCTGCATGTTTTCGTTCTTTTTTTTTTTATGAATAGAAATTTTGTTTTTTTTTTCCCGGGAACAAAAAAAAGAACAGAAACGCGTTTGTTTGCGTTTTTGTTCAAAATTAGATTTTTTTGTTTTCGGAACACAAAAAGAATAGAAATGAGAAACAAAAAAAAAATTGTTTCTTGCTCCAGAAACACTTTTTTCTTCTTATTTTCTTCTCTCTCCTCTTTTCTTCTTCTTTTCTTTTTCTTTTCTTCTTTGGCCGGTCACCGGCCTCGGCCATGGCCGGTGACCAGCCGTCGAGGGTCGGCGACCTCGCCAGAGCATCGCCGACCCCCGACGAGGCCGAGCATCGCCGGCGTGGGCGAGGCTCGGCCTCGCCTTGGGTAGGCGAGCTCGAGCTCGCCTGGATCCGGTGAGCCTAAGCCTGGCCCGCGCTGGCAACGCTCGGCCTCGCCGGATCCGGGCAAGGCCGAGCCTCGCCGAGGGCTGGCGAGCCTTGCCGTGGCTAGGCAAGGCTGCTGATTGAAAGAAGAAAAAATAAAAAGAGAAAGGAAAAAATGAAAAATAAAATAAAAGTATTTAAAAAATTAAAAGAAACAAAAAAAATAATATAATTTACCAAACATATTTCTATTCATTTTTTATTCCCGAAACAAGTTTACCAAACACATCTTTCTGATCAAAAATTGTTCCCCGGAACAGAAACACTTTTTTCTATTTATGTTCCCTGGAACAATTTTTGAACAGAAAAGTTACCAAACGTGCCCTTTATAATTTTTAAGATGGAAGCCCTTGCCTAGTGCTAGCGAGGGTTGGCCGGCAACCCTAGCTAGCCCTCAACCCCCAAAAAAAGTGAAGAAAGGAAAAGAAAAAAGAAAAAACCATAAAAGTTATAAAAAAAATTCAAAATATTTTATAATATTAAAAAAAAATCAACGTTAGCGATAAGCCAGCATTACATAGGATAGTTAGTATTCATGTTAGCAATTTCAGTTAAAATTGGCTGGATATACTCAATTGATGACACAAATACAAAAAGTTTAAAATTGAATTTATACAAATGAAATAGGTTTAGCATTTTTTTTTATACTTTTCTAGTATGGATCATTTAGAACAAATCAGAAGAATCGCTATATTATATTTATGTTGTTTGTTAACCGTACTCAAGAGCTCTATACGTTAGAACGTTACTGTAAGAGAGCTGGTCAGATACATCCTGTGTGTGCCTTGCTCCTCTCGAGAGATTTTTAGGTGGTCAAGGAGGATCATCCTACTCATGGACTGGACCAATTAAGAAGCACAAAGTTATGAATTCATTGCCATTTTCACACAAAATTTTATCCACTCGTCATTTGGTATTACATGATAGGTCGGACGGATGGATGGTGTGATATCTAGAAGGATCTAAAAAATTTTCTCTCCTCTCAAATTTGATTTTTTTTTCTTTTCTGGTCGAAAAAGAGCTTCAGTTCATTCAACGAGGAAAACCAGATGTGCCCTGTAACTGGATTCAGTACCCAAAATGTCTTAAAAAGAGTCGGAGGAGGTAAAAGGAACCGATTTAAGAATAGAGAATTGCATCTGTGGGCTTTGGTGGTCTGGTCCCGTTGTAAAATTTGCTTCTCTTCTACAGTGTTGGATCCGGATGTGTGGGTATTGCTCTAGCAGATCAGTACATTCTCAAATGTGACCTCGTGTTGGACCCAAAAGGCCGAACTATGTAAGCTGGCCATGTATGCACCCCATTTATCTGAAAGCCTTTTTAAATAAAGATTTAAAAGACCACATGGAAAAGTCATATTGATTAATATTACTAAAAACTACAAACGGGTACATTATGATAGATTTATTTTCCGTTGATTTCCATCAAATTTTACTATCAAATTACTAAGGTAGATGATATATGACAATTTATGAGTATAACAATTTGGGGTTATATACCTTACATTTGTTATAGGAGTATCAATTTGTAGTTTTTCGTGATATTATTTCAATTTAACGAAAATTAACGGAGTGCAAATTTATCACACGTGTATCATTTTTAGGTTTGGAGCGGTTAAAAAATTAGTTTGAGGGTCAATTTATCACAAGTATAATAATTTAGTATTTTTTGTGGTAAAAAAAATTAGTTAAAATTAAAATTGTCATACATGTACTAATTTAAGATTTTTCCAAATGTTAACACAAGTCATATTGAAATGATTTTTGTTTGTTGCAACCTAGTGTTTAAAGATGAGGTCAGATATATACTCCGCAGAAGAATTTATAGGTAAACGAGTAAACCAAATTTCAGTGGGGTCTAGTGGCGCTCCATCCGTGTCTCTTTGCCTACACTTTTTTAAGGTCCAATATTCATTTCCTTGATATTGACATCCTTCATTACAAGAGACAGCCTCCTGGCAAAGTGTAAGATTATACGAAGTCCGTATGCTAATTGACGTGGCAAATTATTATTGACTATTTTAAATAATTAGGAAAAAATAATTCTTAGTAAAATTTTGGTCTTCGCGAAGGCTAATAAGGGGTAGAGCTATGGATGAAATGGGCTTCACTAGTCCATCGATCCACCACTTAGACACTTAGGATGCGCATGACAAAATTTCTAGAACATAAATTGATTTTTGTCTAGAAATTGATTTCTCAATTTCTATTTCAGAAATTGAGAAGTTAGAAGTTTTCTTTTGGAATAGAAATTTGTTCCAGAAATAAAAAATAAAAAAATCAAATTATGTTACCAAACAAATTTCTATTCCAAACCTGTTCCGTGGAACAGAGAAACAGAGAAATAGAAAAATAGAAATGTTATCATGCGCGCCCTTACAAGATCTATCTAACTTGATCATCACTTTAGGCTAGGCTTTTAAGGGCGCACATGGCAACGTTTCTCTTCTTTTGTTTTTATGTTATTTTGCTTCTTGAAATAGAAAAAGAACATAAATATATTTGAAAATGCTAATTAATTTTTCTATTTCGCGAAATAGAAAAGTAGCCGGGGACTAAATTTGAAACAAAAACAAAAAGTAGAAAAAAGTAACTTATTGTTCTTGGAAACAATGAAATAAGTATGTTTTTTCTTTTCTTTTCTTCTTCTTCCTTGGTGAGCAGTAGGCGGCGGCAGGGGGCAGTGGCCTGTGAGTGGGGGCGGGGAAGAAGAAGTAAAGAAAAAAGAAAAAAAATCTTTGAGAATTTTATGCTACAAAAAGAAAATGGTAGACCATACCATATACATTCCCGTTCTTTTATTTATTTATTTTTAAAATATAAATTTTATATAATTATTAAATGCGTCATTTTATTCAGAAATTATTTCAAGGAATATAAATAGAAAAAGACTATTTTTATAAAAAAAAAAATCATTTTCCAAAACAGAAATGTTACCAAATGCACTCTAAGCATGGCTTTTGATAATCTTGCACTAATCTTGTTTTGCGATTGAATGAGACGTTATAGCCAAATCATAAATCCCCTCGATAGGGGCTTTTTAAAGAAGAAAATACTAGAAATAAAAAGCCAGATCTTAAAAATTGGACTATAAAATGACGCGGTAGACTTTTATTAGATTATTTTGTTCAAGTGTTTCTACATATTTATGGCGTCACTTTATATATAAATTTTGTACTCCAGCCTAGAATAAAAAGGCATGGAGGTTCATATTATTCGTGAGTTGCTTCTTGTTTTTCGTGTAGCCACCTCATCATTTTCTTTATAAAACACTCGTTCATAGCACATGAACTTAAAGCCCATAAAAATAATCTACAAGCAATATTTGCTTGGTCAATACCGTTTTGAGTACTATCAACCCCTTTCATTCCCTATTTTTCTCATCTCTCCATATACATATGCTTTTATTTTTATTTATTTTTATACTGAGGATCCGGCCTAGCTCATCTTACAGGAGCACAGCACCGACTATACCTCGAGGGAGACTGGCCCAGCAACCCACTATTGAGACCCCCACTTAAAATCACGGAGCATACCCTAGGAGTCGAACCCCTAACCTGGTGGCCAAATTCAAGGAGCAAGCCTCAACTCAATATACATATGTTTACCCTCAAGTTAATCTCACTAATCACATTTTCATCTATAAAAACATATAATATTCCTCTATAATCTGCTTTAGATAGTTCACGTGTCCAAACAACACACTCAATTCGTGAGTGCACGGCCCTTAGTAATTGAGGTAATATTGTCGTAGTTTTCAAGTTAAACTTGGTGAGAATATTGGTTGTAAAACCTTTCACCAGGATATGTGTGTAAAGGCTAGTGCAAACACCTAGAGGGGGGTAAATAGGTGTAAATAAAAATTTTCGCAAGACTTAGAAGAAGTAAGTTGTTTTTAGAATATTACTAACTATGAAAGTACTCAGCTTTGAGCAAACAAATAATGGCTATGAATAAAAATAAGGGATTAAGAAGTTTAGGGAAAGAGAATTAAAACACAAGGTTTATAGTGATTCGGCTTAGATAAAGCCTACATCTACTCTCTCACTCTGACAGCCCATTGGTTGGATTCCACTATGAATCAAAAGAGATTTTACAGCTTGTGATCTCGACTTTCTCAATGAAGAGTGTCTTTTGGTTTTTTTTACAAAGTCTCACTAAGAGTTTCTCTTTTTTGTATACAATTTTAAACTCGATGAATGAGAAAGTAAAGAACTAAAAAGCTTCAGACTTTGAAATTTATCTTTTATGCACTACTTAGAACAACTTAACAAGATCGCCTTAAATACTCTTTCATGCCAAAACGACCATTGGCACTTTCCAAAAGAGTTCTTTCAATCTACCCATTGGACAGAATCAATCAAGCAGATCTTGAATCATTTTAGGAATGTGATAAAAGCTCATTAATCCTACTTGCTCATACAATCATGATCTTAGTTTCCATAAGTAGAACATTCCAAGTTAGTTTGCCTTCAAAAAGATCTTCATATCGGAATTAATTCCAATCAGAATAATCAATCAAGTAAATGTTATGTCCAACTGTAAGGTCTTCCAAAAACCATACGAATCAAATCCTTGAAGGTAATCCCGTATCTGGATAAGTCTTCATTCTTCGGTCTGGAAATTGTCAATGAGGGCAGACTTTGATATTAAAGTCTGGCGGTCTTTAGACTTTGACAATAGGGTCTAGAGTTCTTCAGATTATAATACTTGAGTCTGTAAGTTTTCAGACTAAACTTTTGGAAAGGTTTTGTCACCTTCAAAATAATAAAAGAGTTTTCTCTAACAATGTGGAGGGGTATTTTATATTCAAAACAAGTTAGTATTTAGAATTACTTCAAACCGCGTCAATTGAAAGACCTAAGCAAGATGAGAATATTCATGAATTTACCTAAAAAGCTTGTTAACAGAACAACAAGCATTACACTATACTCTCATTTTAGTATCGTAGGCCTAAGGTTAACTTGCTCATATCAATACTCTCGTTTTAGTATGAGAGGCCTAAGGTTCTCTTAATGTGACCTACTCATATTCTTGTTGCTACCTTTTTCCCTCTCCATGATAAGGAAGCATAAAAAGTACTCTGCAAAAAGAGAAAGAAGCTTTCTTCACATATCAATTACTTGATCTTTAGCACAGGCATGCAACAGAACCGAGTCAATTGTGTGTCAATTGAAAACTTTATGGACAATCAAAGTTAGGCCGATCTTTTTACAGAATATTAGTTTGAAAAGTAGTGCCACCACCTCTGGGAACATATAGAGGTCTTAGAGCCTTGATTTCACGGTTTATAATCCCTTCCAATACCTTCGTCATCTACACATCTCACCAAGTGTCAATTTTGATCCATATAGCCCCTCGTGGTGTCCATTATGGTTCAAGAATACCGGCACTCAAATCGACCATTGTCCACAAATTTGCTTGCCATGTCAATTTCACTGATGACTAGGAAAAGGAAGTGGAGCATGACTAGCGATTAAGCCTTATCATTCCGTGCTATTTATTCATTATCCCCCACTGGGAACGCTAAACTAATTGAAAAAGGTATAGGTTTTATCTTTCAACGATACTCATTTCAGGAATGATGTTCCATCCATAAGTATGGCCATCAATCTTGTTAACAATATGTAGACCTACACCATCCTCCCTTTCAAAACCCAACCACCCCCTCCTAAATCATGATTTCTTCCTTATTGCTCGCCTCAATTGAAAATTTACTCTTTAGAGCCATAGCCAATCTCTCCTCTCTTCATGGCATGACAATGATCCTAGTGGCTTTACTGGTGTTGCTTGCAATGGCTACACCCTTCACCCATCTAAATCTTTCCTTTCTTAATTTGAGAGGAAGTGTAGATGGCCTTGACTTCTTGCGCTTGACCAGTGTGGTTAGCTTTGAATTTCATAACAACTCGATCTATGGCTTCGTCCCCTCAAGTATTGGTAACCTTCCCAAACTCAACTCCCTTGGTCTTTATGGCAATGAATTGTCCAGGGACATTCCTCCAAATACTAGTATGGTAGAGAGTATTCAATATTTGCATCTATGTGCAAACAACCTGAGTGGACAGATCGCTTAGGAGAGTTCAATATTTGCATTCTCTTTTGGGACTTGATTTTTCGCAAAATCAACTTTTAGGGCACATTCATACTTCTCTTGGAAAATTAGGCAATTTAATTGAATTAGACATCTCACTAAATAACTTTTTTGGATCCATTCCAAGAGAGAACTTGAGAAATTTGGAGGCTTTTTTCTTTAGGCAAAATAGACTTTCGGGATCCATACCTTCAAAATTGGGAGGCTTGCTTCACTTATTGTGCTTAACCTATCTATTACTTAACAATCTCACTAGCTCAATCCCCTATTCCATCGGAAAGTTGACAAATTTCTCTTATCTGTGTCTCCCAAAATGGAATCTCAAGCTTGATCCCTGGAGAAATTGGGACTCATATATCTATGGAAAAGTTAAATTTGTTTGAAAATGGTTTGGCTAGTCCAAATGCTACTTCTCTTGGAAACTTGGGCAACTTAACCAAAATAGACTTTTCAACTAATAGCTTTCCAGTTTCATTCCACCAGAAATATGCAAATTGAGAGAAGCTTGAAGATTTTAACTTATGGGAAAGTAGATTGTTAGGAACCGTGCTTTTGGAAGTAGGGAGGCTTGCTTCTCTTACTAAACTTTACTTGGCAGAAACATTCTTACTAGCTTGATCCCTTGAGAAATTGGGAGATTGACACATTTTAAATAATTGGATTTGTTAGTGGATGATGTGGTCGGTGTAATTCCATCATCTTTTCAAAACTTGAGCAATTCAACATTTTATACCTTTGTTATAATCGTCTGTCTAGCTCAATTCCTAAAAATGTAGGGAAATTGATATCTCTTACTGCATTACATGTGGATAATAATTTGACCGATCCAATCCTTGCATCGGTTGTAAGCTGACCAATCTAACTTTCTTAAACCTTGGTGACAACAATTTCTTTTGGTTCATTGGCTTATGAATCTAGGAAGTTAACACATTTGAGTCTTTTGAGACTATCTAATAATGAACTAGAGGGGGAAATTCCAGAAGATGTAAGCCTTGGGAGATCAATGCAATATTTCATCGTAATAATCATTTCACGAGTCCCACCCCCAATAAACTTAGAGAACTATGGCACATGAATCGGTGAGGCTAGACTTAAACCAACTTACTGGAAACATAATATCCAAATCTAGAGTTAATGGGCTTGAGCCACAATCATTTCAATGGTCGATTTTCCTAGAAATGGGAGCATTGTTGTAATTTGACGAGCTTAAGGATATCAAACAACAATTTTTTGGTGAGATGCCCACGATATTTGGAAGGATGGCTCATTTTGTAGAAATTAGACCTTTCTTCAAATAATTTAAAGGGAGAGATCCCGGTGGAACTAGAGAGCCTATTGATGTTGTCAAAACTTGATATAAGCAACAATGCAATCACAAGAAATGTTGTCACCAAGATTTAACTTTTATCCCATCGGGAACATCTAAACTTGGCATCGAGCAATTTGAGTGAATCAATATTGGCGTAGTTAGACTCATGCAAAAGCTTGTTGAGCTTGAACTTGAGTAGAAATTGTTGGAAAAAAACTCATTTATTGTTTTGAAGCCGACAAAACCTTTCTAAA
Organism: Eucalyptus camaldulensis; assembly: GCA_019915185.1. Lineage (NCBI taxonomy): Eukaryota > Viridiplantae > Streptophyta > Magnoliopsida > Myrtales > Myrtaceae > Eucalyptus > Eucalyptus camaldulensis. The sequence goes on from JAHSVA010000005.1 coordinate 23,753,120, forward strand.
AGACTAGTCTACAGACTTGCAAACTCAAGTGTTATAGTCTGAAGAACTCCAAACTCTCTTGTCAAAATCTGAAGACTGCCAGACTTTAATCTCAAAGTCTGCCCTCACTGATAGTTTTCAGATCGAAGAATGAAGACTTATCCAGATGTGGAATTATCTTCAAGAATTTGAATTATATGGTTTTTGAAAGACCTTATGGCTGGATATAGCATCTACTTGATTGATTGTTCTTATTTGAATCAATTTCGATATGAAGATCTTTTTGAAGGCAAACAAACTTGGAAGGTTCTACTTATGAAAACCAATATCTCAATTGTATGGGCGAGCATGATTGATGGGCTCTCATCATATTCTTAAAACGACTCGAGATCTCCTCGATCGATTCTGTCCAACGAATAGATTGGAATAATTCTTTTTGAAAGTGCCAACGGTCATGAAGACATTGAGGAGTATTTAAGACGGACTCTCCAGTTGTTCAAGGTAGTGCATGAAAGATAAATTTCAAAGTCTGAAGCTTTCTAGTTTTTTGCTTTCTCATTCATCGAGCTCGAAATTGTATACAAAAGAGAGAAACTCTTAATGAGACTTTGTGAGAAATCAAGAAAAACTCTTCACTGAGAAAGTCGAGATCACAAGCTGTAAAATCTCTTTTGATTCATAATGAAATCCAGTCAGTGGGCTATCAGCGCAGGAGAGTGGACGTAAGCTTGATCTAAGCCAAACCACTATAAACTTTGCATTTTCAATTCTTTTTCCCGAACTCTTTTATTCATTCATAAATCTATTTAAACTTGTTCTAGTCTATAACTTTGTAGATTCAATTTCGAAAGAAAAAGTTTTAATAAACCCTTCCGCAAAAATTTCCTCTAACACCTATTCACTCCCTCTAAGTGTTTTTACTAGCCATTTCAAAAATATATTGTGACTCTCAATTGAGCATCGAGAAAAAGATGGGATTAGAGGGAGTATAGAGTTGGGGACTAGTGATGCTCAATCGGCGGGAGTTCTCCCAAACCCTTGCCACAAACAACCATTGGAAATTTCATTTTTGTTCAATTAATCCTATAAAAATTCTATGTTAGTGGAGCCACCGATAAATTATTTGGGCCCAATTTTAAGAAATGATGAACTGCAAAATTTTAGAAGACATCCAACACTTTTGAAAGAAGTAAATTTCATAAACTTATGAATTCATTTATTAGATCAATTTATTTTTCAAATTCATATTAGCCGGATTGTCAAGGAATTTGTGATTGTGGTCACTACCTGGTTGTTTTTAAATTGAGAATGCAGTGAGTTATGCTTGTAGAAGTTACATCAGTTTCTTCTTCCTTCCTACATTCTCGTGGATTTGGCCATTAAAAAATTAAGATGGCTCTTGGGCTTGGTCTATTACACTGCTCGCTTCACATTTTTCTAATTGATTTATCGACTAAAAATTCAGGTGATGACAAAACAAATTCCTGAGAAGCATTCCCCCTAAAATAGGCAACATACAAATCCTTGAGGTTAATGATTTGAGTTACAATATTTTGTCTGAAAATATATGAAGAGAGCTTACAAAACTGAGAAACTTGCAAGCTCTAATTGTCTCTCACAATGGCTTATTTGGTTCCATCCCATACACTATTGATGATATTTTGGCATTGAATTCCATTGATGTGTCTTACAATGACCTGGAAGGTCCTCTCCCAAATATCAAGGCTTTCGATATGATAAAGGGCCCTGTGGATATGTTGTTGGTTTATCGAAATGCAATACTACCGAGAGCAAAAAATGCAATTGACACGTTGGAGCTAGAATCACACTTATCCTTATTACCTCATTATTGGGGTTCTTGCTTCTCTCTTGCACCTTGATTGTTGTTGTAATCATCAATCATCATCAAAGAAGGATTATCAAGAAGAGCACAATGAACGGGCAAATTTTCTAGATTTCATGCATATTTTGAGTGATATCGGCAAAGTTTCCTATGATTGAATTGTCAATGCCAAAAAGAATTCAACTCCACATATTGTGTGGGTGAAGGAGCATATGGAACTAAAGTCGAGATATTGAAAGGTCAAATAGTTGCCATCAATAAAATCTTGTCATCTTAGGAAGATAGTGAGAATGTTTATTTCAATCATTTGAAAGGTGATGCATGCATGGGCAAGTGATTTTAAAATAGGGGAATTTTATGGTTAAATATCAGGGAACGGTATCACGCCCCGAACCTCAAGCACACGCACGTCCCTCGGTGGTCAATAAAACTTGCGACATCCTACTAGAAAGCGTCGCCGAACTAATCAATTATGCACATTCGAAAGCATATAATAATCTCCAAACAACATTCAACATGAAATAGAAAAGCAGGATAACACAACTTTATAAAAAATAAAAAATAAAAACCACACTTTCATAAACAAACTAGTTTGTGTACAAAAAGATCGACTTTAAAAAAAAAAAAAAAAACCTGTCCTACGACCTACTAATTGGACACATTTGCCAATCCTTCGGACTCCACCTCCACAAGCTTCAAGGACTTCGGGTCCTCCACAACCCCATTAGGAGGGTCAATTGCACCCTCACCTGGACCAAAGTTGACTGTAACGGGGGAGATATCGAAACCCTGAAGGGGACCTTCACTATACCCACTGAGCCTATTGCGAAATCATGCCCTAAATCGATGGGGGTACCCTCTGAGGTAGGCCCTTATCGACCCAGATAGTGGTCACAACAAGCTCATGGATCCAATGACTCTCGAGGACAAGGACGTCTATACTCCAATTAGTAACCCCCCGAGGCTGTCCAAAACGAATTGGAGGGACCGCCATTGAAAGACTTGAAAAAATTAAGCCGCGACGGGGTGAGATAATGTTTCAGCAAGTTCACCCCCTAAACCCCGACTAGGAAGGAAATACACCTAGATGTAGTCTAATAACACATCACAGAAGACTCACCTCTCCTCAGTAGCTTCATGCATGTTAGTATAGTTTATATCACAAATGCATATAACAAATGCACAAATCAATTGGAACGTCTCACTCAATCTTAATCAACCACAGGGGTCTCGATTATAGAGCCAAATCGTTATGACACGTCTCATTCCGTGCCACACAATTTTTTCCCATAATTCAACGCGTCTGCGTCTATCTCAACCAATCACACATTCCAATTGATTATGGCTCCCAGGGCATGGCCTACTTGACGTTCGGCGGTCGTCTGGCGTAACTAGGCATCGTCTCACGCCATTGAGGATGGCAACATTTACACAAGACGATAATCCCGAAGGAGTATTGGTCCAGCCTCTATTGAGATCGACATCCGTTGTCCAAGGGCATCCTATATAGGGGCAACGTCCGGCGTAAACGCTCGTGACGGGTTCTCATACCAATTATGCACACATCCAATCCCTGTCAAAAATATCATCCATTGCACTCAAATGCCTCAATTAAAATAATTAACTTTGCCTATTTTTTTCGTATTAAAAACACTTTGTGAAAATAATCATGTGTGAGTACACGATCAGATTGAACTTTAAAAATTGATATCATTTCTTTTAAAATCCCATTATTCGGTATAGTATCTAAAAACATTTTCAGTGTCAAAACCCAACACCTAGTATTTTCTAATTAAATACCAAAATTTCCAAATTTTGAAACAAATACTCAAAATCACAATTACCACTGAATTTGCATAATTTATCATTCAATTGCATAAACTAAGCACACTATTGCAATCCGCACGTAATTTCAATCACCAGCTATCCCGGTATAATTTTCGAAAAATAATAAATAATTAAATAAATTACAAAAAATAATTAAATAAATGCAATTTAATTGGATGAATGCATACTTAGGCCAGAATGTTAATCTAACCACCTAAATGGGCCTAGAAAAATAATGCACATATCCACATAAATAGTACAATCTTTTTAGCCCTTAATTAATCTAATCTAACCATCTAACAATCTTAATTAACCCATTAAATGACTAATCCATCTAAACTTACCACTTAAGCTGTACTTAGCCTAATATAATTACCCACTAAGCATAATTAACTCCCTCGGTAGAGTTTAGCAAATAAACTCATCGGTTTTGTGGGCCGATGAGTTCACGGTGACGGCGATGTGACGGCGAGTGAAACATAAGCTTACGGCAACACCAAGTGAGGTCTGGATGGGCCCGAAAATGGCCCACAAAGCTCACAGCTGGGTTGTGAGGTTCGGCTATGTTTGCGGCTGAAGGGGGGCGATTCGAGTGGCTAGGACGGTGTGAAAGAGGGCTAGGCGGTGACCACGGGTCCAGGCGAGGTCGGGGGTTACTGGATGGCAATGAAGGAGCTCAAGCGAAGCTGGATTGTGGCTAGGAGACTCGGGCAACAGCTCGAGCAAACAAGGGCGCGCGGATAGTCACTCGTGGGCGTGTGGGCTAGTGCGCGATAGCAGCAACTGGTGACAACTCGGTGGGGCATGGCAGCGCTCGAACGAGCAGCAAGGGCAGTCAACGGGCTACAGCATGCTTTCTCTGGTTTTATTGAGCTCTCAACAATCACAACAATGGAGAAAGGGGAGTAAGGAAGGAGAAGGGAGGAGTTGAAGCTTAAGGGGGGCCAAATGGCCTCAAAAGTCTTAAAAATATCCAAATGCTCATCACAATTGCCCCACCGGCTGCTACTTCATCCTTAACCTCTTTTCCTTCACAAATCTTCCCCAACAAGCCATTGAAGAAGTTGAAATGTTGCACCCCCTTGGACCTACGGATTTGTGACATTTCTCCTCCAATTTCATTCAATTCCAACTCAATTGGACTCAAATTAGTGCCTATAAATTCAACCAAAGTGCCCACATCACAATCCACATTTTTTCTTGCCAATTAGTCCAACATGAACGTAAAAAATGCAACAAAAAATGGTCCTCTAATTTTTCCAGTCCAAAATAGTCCAACTTTGAATTTTCGCCAAAAACTCGAGTTTGCAGAAAAATCTTTAGAGGATGAGTCAACGTTTCTAAAATAAATTATGACATGACAGAACTTTCAATTTCTAAAATCGGGTTCAATTTCATAGTTAATTTCAACCGGGCACGATTTTAGCGTGACCTAGCCTACCGGATAGTTTTTTAGAATTTTTAGTGCAATTGACCCGTGGTCGATTATTTTTTAGCCACATTATGCATCTTCGACTCATTGATGACTCTCGATTGTCGTAAAAATCTTGAGATTTTAAATACGGCACAAGGTACAGAAATGACAGAAAAATTAATTTAGTGCTGTTCGACAAGAATTTTACAATTTGGTGGAATCACCCATACTTTAATCACATACCTCAGTTGAACCAACCTATCTGCAATATTTGATCGATTTTGACAATGCCATATGAACCCTTGTAGATTGGCACAGTCAAGCGGTCGATTTCTGATTAAATTCTCAAGTTTATTGCGTTAAAATCCTTAACAGTTTCACCTAATAAACTAGTTATCCCATGAGTGATTAACTCAAGGAAAAGAACTATAGGCACGTCAATGAAAAGTCTAATTCATTCAATTGAAAACAAAGTTAGAGAAACGGGATGTCACAAATAGTGTGTATGTAGATGGGTGTCGATGGATAAATATAAGTGCTAGATAGAATACGACTACCACCGAAATATAAAGGATGCACCACCAACCAAGAAGAAGATTGGCATTCACCACCAAGACTTAAAGGACAAGCCACCCGTTAAGGATATAGGACTTTGGGATAGAAGAAGTTCACTACAAGGACTTAAAGTAAAACTACTAGTCAAGGATAAAGCATTTTTTGACTTACGTAATTCACTCTCCAATGATAAAGAAACCAACATAGGAGTTATCAACTCTCCAAAAATTTTTGCTCACACAGAGAAAAATCCCATGTATTTTCATTCATCAAAATCATCCACTTACAATTGAGAGCTCTCCTCGATTCAGAGGAGAACTATGACATAGGAAGTAAACAAATAATTAAGAGATATAGGAAGCACCATTAAAGACATGAGAACTATAAAGTAATTAAAGACCTATGAACTTAGAATTTTGACCCTTGAAACTTACATAACAATAAAGACTCCTAAAATTTAGAGATGCAATTAAATGACTTGAGAATACAACACTTCAGCCTTGAGCTTTATCTTCAAAATTCGTTTGGGCAGCTTTGACTAGCAAACAACCACCTAAAAAGTTCATCAAATATCCATGGAAATTTCCCAGTGTAGCCTTGCATCAATATGTTGTTGTTTAGTCTTGAATCTAGCATTTAATATGGTGAATCGACAACTCCTTAATCATTTCATGATCGATAGTCTTTTCCATTGATAATCTCATTTCTAGAGCCATCAAATCACATTATGCCCAAATTCTACTTTGGCTTGAATCATCATCGATAATGCTAAGTTTGTTGATGGAGTTAAGATGGATGCTCCTGCATTATTGTCCCTAGGTTTTTGAGGTCCTCAAATTTGAGAAGTCCTCATCATCCAAGTAAGGAGAAAGGTCTCCCAAATTAAAAGTCATTGATACTCCAAATCCTCTAGGAAGGTCAATCTTATAAGCATTGTTACCAATCCACTCGATAACTTTAATTGGACCATAAGCTCTTGGCATAAGCTTGTTCTTTCGACAAGATGAGAGTCTCTCATTCTGCAAATGAACCTACACTGATCGCCTGGTTGAAAGTGAACCTTCTTTTGAAAATGAACCAACACTATTTTTTGGAGTATGAGTACTTGGAAAGTGGAAGATGATGAAAGAGTAAAAGAATTTCAATGGGACATGAGGGTAAATGTGGTCCAAGGAGATGTGGATGCATTGTCCTACATGCATCATGAATGTTCACCTTTATTGATTCATTAGACTTGACTAGCAACAACATTCCCTATCCTCGTGAGAGGCTTATATTTCTGATTTTGGCACTACAAGACTATTGAGGCCAGATTCATCAGGCTAGACTACAATTACTAGCATCATCCGGTATATTGCCCTAAAAACTTCGTCATTTTTCCATTTCGGTGGCATTTATTGTTAGGCATCCCTTATACAATTGAAATTTTACTAGTTTTGTGCAGTTAAGTTATTTAATCTTCTTATGGATATTTGTTTACTCATTTAGGGCTTTCGAGTTCAGTGTTGATGAGAAAGCTTTCCAATTTCCTTGATAAGGAAGAATTGGCAAGTGAGGAATAATATCATAATTGATCCATTTTAAGGATATTAAGTTCTTGCTGCCTGAACAATGGTTGTACATTAGTCATTGAAACAAAATCGGTACTTCATCGGAGCATAAACTCCCATGCTCAAATCAGTGTTGTAAAGGTGGATTGGGTTGAAAGTTGTACTTGCAAGAGTAATGTCATAGGAAGGAGTGTTTTCAAGTTTAATACCACTAATGATTGGGGTTATAAAAAAGAATGAATTCACCACTTGCTGAGCTCGCTTATTCTACAATTCCTAGAATTAATAGTTCATGGAACTATTATTTGTGCGCACAATATCTCGCACTAGGGTCCCTGACCCAAGTCGTGCCGCCACAGTGACCACAAGCAACAAGGTTTGCAATGTTTCAATTTTTGTTGTCTTCCTTTGTCGGAATTTGTATGTCTTTTTTATTTATTTCATATTACTTTTAATAAATTTTTATTTTCATTTTCTATATATATATGTAAGATGACATGTCAACAAATAACAACAAATTAATGGCCACATCAGCATTTCCACTTACTTGTATAACGGAATAATCAATCCCAAAAAGGGAATAAGTATATATAGTTGTTTCACCAGAATTCCTCCTCATCGAAATATCTTTTACTTAAAGTCATTCTTTGATTTTTAATTAAAGAGAACTCGGGTTCTGCTCTAACTCCAAACTAGAAATATTAGGCGGAAAGAACAAATGACTTTAATTTGAAAAAAAACTGTACTAATGCAAACCGTGCTATGATTTAATTAACGATAAGAATTTGAAGATACATACCCAATGAAGTAATCAAATGTAAACAAATTATTGATGACATATTCTAAGAACACAAAGATACTATGCTAGAATTTAATCGACAATATAGTCCTGAGATTGAGATTATACACCGAAATTTAATCGACAGTGCAAATTGAAAATTTACAACTAGGGAAATAAAGTGCAGTGAAGATACTAAAAGGATAGTAAATTAATTGACTCGTGCGGGGCTTTTATAAAAAACGGGTGGTATTTATAATTGTCTAGTACCTTCTGACGAGTTGCATTTCTTCGAACGGTTTTCGTTGATTTCCTCTATTTTTGCAGACTTCGTGCCTATGATTTTGTTTTTTCTAGATGACGCATTAACTGCTCCATGATCTTACTTTTGCCTGATCGTTGTCCTGTGATTTTACTTGAGTAACTGTTCCCTCCAAAATGCATGCACATTTCTCCTTGGTATCGGTTAAATTCGTTGATTTTGAATCTCCCATATTCGCGCTTCAACGTTCCCTGAGTGGACACATGCGATGCCTTTATCCTTTAATATTCATGAATCCGAACAGTTGGAATAGGATTTTGATAAAGCTAACTACTCTTCAAAATCTTTGTTGAATATTGGTTAAGGAAGACAAATGCGGGCATATCGAAAAATGGTTCGTCCTAAAAGAAAACTCATACATGTTTAGTTAGAGGCTGATGTAGTTGGATAAAAAATTTATATGAAGAAAAAAAACAATTCAATCTGTTTGGCCAAAATGAAAAATAAAGGTCAGCATGGATTACATCAATCAGGATGAATTACCTGAAAAACTTATCAAAATGGAAAAATTTCGATCGGATCCATAAACCAACCATGCCCTCGATCTTACTAAGAACATAGGAACCATAATGATAGTCGGCAAAATCTGTGCCCAAATGGCGCCAGGCAAAGCGGGCAATTCGATACATTGATCGAACCATTTCTTGATGCTGTTACTACTCTTGACTGTAGTTGTTGAGTACCCAATACAATCTCCTTTCCCGAAAGATCCATAGTAAATCGCACACTCTTCATTTGATGTCCCTAACTCTTGTTGCAGCGATATACCGCAGCCTCCACCATGGAAGGCACTTGTGGGAGCCATTCGACACCGTGAGAGTCACTAGTTGAAGCTCAACGTCGTCGAGCCACCACAAGATCGACATCGCCCAACCATAGCAAGGTCGTCAACCCTTGTCTGGCTGATCGCTACCTATGGATGAGGCCGATGACCAGCTAAAGGAAGAAGTAGAAGAAGAAAAGGAGAAAAAAGAAAAGAAAAGCAAGAAAAAGAGAAAAATATTAACAAAATTATTTAAAAAATTAAAAGAAATTCTAAGTCACAAAAGAATTTGAGGGTCATACCAAAGATATTTTGATTCTGAGAATAAAATTAGACAGTTATCGAACACCTTGAAATGCTCAAAAACTTGTCCAGTTAACAGAATCAGAAAAAATTATTTATGAGAATAAATTGCTCTCGAGAACAAAATAGTTACCAAACACATTCGAAACAAGCAGAGCATGAATGCTCATTAGAAATTGTAAACAACCAATGGTAGGCTTTGATTTTCAACATAGCCTACACCATCTACAAGGTGAATGAATTCTTCCCTATTTTCTGATTTATTAGGCGTTAATTTTACAAATCTTTTTCGATTTTCTTTTCCCCTTTTTTTCCTTCATTTTCCTTTATGGTACTATAACTATAAGTAAAGATAAGGTCCTTTCTTTTTCACCCTTTTGCTTTTGTTTTTCCTTTTCCTTCTTTCCTGTTTTCTTTTCCTTTAAATTTAATATGAGACAAATCTTTTTAGTTTATTTGTTTGTTCAACCTTTCATTGAAAATACTATCATTCTTTCATATTTCATATTTCAGAATTAATTCATTCATGTGTATTGTATGATTATGTGGTTTATATTTTTTAGCTTGTCGATAGTCTTCTCCCATCTTTGCAATCAAATCTAAATATAAGTAATCATTTCATTTTCTTCTTGAATCTACTTATTGAATGGAAAAGAAAAAGGTTATAGTAGATGTATTTTACCGTTATCGTCAAATGCTACAGTATCTATAATATTTCCATTTAACCGATTTGTGCATCCTTAATTTGATGTGCACAAAGAGAAATGAGCCAAAAATATATTTCAGCAAGATATGGGAAGTTCAAATCTCTACATTTTAGGTACACTTCTTCTATTTTCCCATTTTTGCTAGAAAATAAATATATGATAATTTATTTCGATTGAAAAACTTTGTTAAATACAAAAGAATGTAATTTTGTCGCAACAGGTTTTTGCTAATTCAAATTAGGGGTGATCAATTCTTGAGTGGTTTGATTTGATTAGTTCCTATGTGTTTGCTAGTTCAAATTAGGGGTGATCAATTCTTGAGCGGTTTGATTAATGGTCTGATTCTTACCCCAAAACCGGAACCAGACCGATTCTTCATTTCCAGGATCGAGTACCGGATCAAAAGAGGATGGAAGCAAACAGGATTGAACTGAACAGTCCAAATCGATTCCAAGCAGCTCAATGGAACTGATCGCATGTGCTCAAAACACATATACACCCGTGTGAAAACATTACCTACTTCAACATGCGTGTAAATTGACCACACTACACACACCTCACGCTTGTTCATAGCCACGAAGCCGAAGAAAGTGTTCTTTAAGGAATTGCCAAGCTTGCTTTTATACATAAAATCCCTTAGACTCTGTGCTATTTGCTAGATGTGGGACTCTTGGAGTGGCTAGACTCTTTGAGGAGAAAGGGAGTGGGGAGGGGAAGTGAGCTTGTGATAGGATGCGTTTGGTTTAACATTCCCCAGAGATTTTCGTCCTCCAAAACTCGTTGGGAAAATGCTAGACCATTTTGCAATCATTTTGAAATAACTTTCAAGTGAAAGTCAGTATTGAAAATGCTGAAAGTCCAATACTAGTAGGAACTAGCATAGAGCTTTCAGCATTTAGTCAAATGCTGAAACTCATTTTTTCCTTCCAAAACTGCCCTCACCCATTCTTCAAAATCCTGATTTTGCCCTCATTATTTTTTTTTAAATGCTAAAAAGATCAAATATATATATATAAATGCTAAAAATATATAATTAAAAAAAGAAGATCAAATCCTTTGCTAGTCTAACAAAGGGTTGTGGCCATCAGTGAGCCAAATCTGGCATCGGTAGCCATCAATCGTCGGGTGAGGGTTGCACGACCATAGTAGGTCACATGACCTTGAGCCACCCATGTGGGGTGCAACCTAAGCAACTGTCGCATGGATCAAGCGGCCTTTGCCTAAATCTCGCAAGGGTTGCCCGAGGTTGGGCAATCTCTAGCCGCCCTCACCAAGGTCGCATAACCCTCACTAAAGGTCCCTCGACTTCGGGCGACCTCAACCGACTACCGCCGACACCAAAATCTAGCTCGCCGATGACCATAGCCCTTCGTCGAACCTGTAAAGAGTTTGGTCTTTTTTTAAAAAATATTACATATATGATTTTCTTTAGCATTATTGTCAAATTTTATATTTTAAAAAGTTTCATATATTATTTTTTCAATTTTAAACAAATAAATTTAAAAAATCTTCAGCAAAGGGTTTGGTTTTTTTAAAAAAATATTACATATATGTATTTGATTTTTTTAACATTATTTTCAAAATTTATATTTAAAAAGATAACATACATTATTTTTTCAATTAAAAAAATAAAATCAAAATATTAATATTACTCACCCAATAGGTGTTTCAAATGTGTTTTCTACCAAATGGCATTTTTCTCAAGTTACTTCTTAAAGCATAGTTTAGCAAACACTCTTTACATTTACTCAAAGTTTTTTAGGCTAAAATGTTTTACATTTTCCCAGTGAGCTTTCAAAATGTTGAACTAAACACAACCTAATGAACTTAGTCCCACATCGATTAAGAAAAGAGGCTAACAAGCAAGTTGCCTCTTTAAATGGCAAAGATGAGGAATGAGCAAAAGTGTTCTTTATCCCTTAGCTGTGATCAAGTGAAATGTTGCATCGAGAGAGGCCTTAAAGAGAGGGATTGTCATTACACGAAAATTCTAATTTAAATGATTTCTTAATGTATTTTGAAGAAAAAATTCAAATTTATAAAAATAATAATTGGTTCGGGCGATCGGTTCTATCTCTAGAATCGGGAGCTAGATCAATAAAAAAAAATTGCGGAATCGAGAACCAAGAGAAACCTTGTGGAATTGGGAACCAAGAAAAATCCTTGGTTCAGGCGGTTCTCAGTTCAGTCAGTTTCTTTACTCGGTCCTAATTCAGATGTATTAATTTGTTCTTTTCATATAAAAAAAAAATGTATTGTTGTTTTCTTTGTAGCTTTTCTTTATCAAATTTTTCTTTGTAGTTCACATAAAAGAACAATAGGGAGTCGAAGGAATGGTTTTACTGTTCATGAATTCTCTCTAGCTGGGTGACTGCTTCATTGTTCCTGCGAGTTGTTCGTGATTGATTCCCCGAAAAGTTGACCATTGGTTGTGGCCTTCCTTGGGCAGTTAAAGGCGCCTCTTAGCCCTCTTTTAAACCCCCAAAAAGCTAGCCCTGGTATGTCCTTCTCTTTGGGCTGTGATGGAAGATTTCATTTAGGGTTTTCTCGCTAATGTTGTTGCTAGTTCACAAATTTTGCTTTGCGATGACCTCTTTGCTGTCTTTGGCCCATAATGCTGGGGAAGGGACGAGTAACAAAAGCCCCTCCCCCTCTGCTATTGGCCTACCAACTCAAGGTGCTTCTAAGGAAGCTTTGGGATGCCTCGATGTGCCTGTTACTGTGACGAGAGAAGAAACTCGTGCTGCCCAGCCTTATTGAGTTCCTGCAATCAAGAGAGGCAAGAGTCGAAATAGAAATAGATCTAAATCTATTCACCCTCAGCCAAGGAGAGATTCAAAGGACCCTAATGCTCGATCCTAGGTTAGTGTCGCAAGGGTAGCTCGACCTCAATAATATCACTTGTCAATTCAACAACCAATCTATTATTAATATAGGAAGGAGCAGTATACTCCAAACCGTAGCCCTTGGTTGGGTATTTCATTGGTAGAAGATTGCCTTTTAAGACAACCGAGACTGCATTTAAGAACGCTTGGGGGCCAAACCTTCTTGAAGTTATGTCCAATGGTAAGGGCTTCTACTTCTTCCATGTACCGGATGGGGATTTTCAAAGGAAAGTTCTTGAAGGAGGGCCCATCACAATTTCACGTGTGCCTTTAGTTCTTCAGCAGTGGAAACCTGCCCTGGAGCTGAAGAAGGACTCTCATTTGACCATGCCAATTTGGGTGAGGCTAAAAAATCTCCCTTTAGCCTTCTAGTCTACTCAAGGCATCGGTAAAGCGGCTACTGCAGTTGGGAAACCACTATATGTGGATTCAAGGACCAAGCAGATGAAAATGTTTGCCTTTGTTAGAGTATGTGTTGAGATTACTGTTGATACGCTTACCTATGATGTTGTCGAAGTTACCCTCAATGGTGAATTGTGTCTGGTGGAAGTTGAGTACGAGTGGAAGCCTCTAGCATGCTCGAGTTGTGGTATTTTTTGCCACAAGTGCTCTCCTGACATTGCCCGCCCTCTTGCAACAGCTACCACTCAACAAAACCCAATTATAGTGGCCCTTGCCCCTGCCCCTCAAGGTATGTCCCCCTCCTCTATTCCGATGGCTCCTCCTTTGGGCATTGGCAATCAGCAAAGGCAGGACGTGGGTGCTTTGAGAGATCCTTTCCCTGTGGTGGAAGACCTATTACGGAACCTATTGCAGCTGCTGCAATTTCTTCTATTGTACAAACGGACGCTGATTCGAATGTTAGTACACCACTTGTCCCTTTGCAAGCTCTTGCCAACTCAGTTCAAAAAGATGATCGAGCCCAGCCTGTGGCTTTAGAAGCTGATCTGCTGGCCTCCTCCCTTCTAGCTGTGGATCCAGATTGGAGACAAGTGAAAACGAAAAAGAAGAAAGCTCTTATTGCTAAGACTGCTTTTTTTAAGTTGCCACATCCTTCTGAGGAAGGACAATTGTTGAAATTGAAAGATACTCTCCCTGAGAAGGGTCCTCTTGTGCCTTCGGCTAAGAAACCACAGGAAGGCTCCAAGCAAGCTTCAAAGAAAGAGGAAACTCGACCCTCCTCTGCAGTAGACTTGGCTGAACTACCCACTTTCCTAATACCACATGACACCTCGGGTGATGAGATCGCTGAATTTAGTGCTTATGATGCGTCGGATGAGGAGTTATTATCCACATGCCCCCCTTCGCCTAGAGATCCCTCCCTTGCAGAGGCTGAAACAATTCAAGAGAAGCTGATCAACCTTCTTCCTGATCCTCAGTCAGTTCTCCCTACATCGGCTGCAAGTCGACGCAAGTCATCCAAGAAAAAGTAATTGTTCTTTGCCTCCTTGTAAATATGTATATAGGAGTGTGGAATATTAGGGGCCTTATGGGCTCCATTAGACGTGCCGAAGTTAAGAGACTCATCTCTACGTATAACCTTTGCCTTGTGGGCCTCTTGGAAACGAAAGTCCTCGAGTCCTTGTTTGATTCTATCTCTACAAATGTCCTCAAAGAGTAGAATTGGGTCACTAACTATGAGTATTATCATCCGAGAAGAATATGGGTTGGATGGAGCCCGGATTGTGTGAGCTTCGAAGCTTTCTCCTCTAACGACCAAGCTATCCATGGTCGCCTCAGGCTCAACTCCACTAGACTAGTCTATTGTATTTTTGTTATATATGGGGAACACTCTTCTGCTCGCCGTTGACCTTTATGGGCTAATCTCCTTCGCATAAATAGTCTTATGCAGGAATCGGCATGGTTGGTTGTAAGTGATTTCAATGCGATTAAAGACCCATCGGATCGGATAGGAGGTTCTAATACATGATTCCTTATTTCAATGAGTTTATTATCTGTTTGTCTCAAACTGAGCTGGTTGATCTCAGGTACGTAGGCTTTCGCTTTACTTGGTCTACTTCTTCAGGCCCCAATAGAAAATTGAGGAAGATTGATCGGGTTTTGGTCAACTCTAAGTGGAACCTTGAGTTCTCTTTTCTGAAGCCAATTTTCTTCCCCCCCCCCCCCCCCCGACATTTCAAATCACTCCCCTATAGTGGTCAAAGTTATTAGCCCGTCCTTAAGGAAAAAGCCATTTAAATTCTTCAACTTTTGGTCAGAGCACCCAGATTTTATCCCTATTGTGCGGCAAGCACCCAGATTTTATCCCTATTGTGCGGCAAGCTTGGGACAATCCTATTAATGTTCAAACTGGTGTCCAAGTTGAAAGATTTGAAAGGCCATCTCAAGCGGCTTAATCGGGAAGCTTTCTCGAACATATCGGCAAGAACGACTGAGGCAAGGGAAGCTCTTCATTAGACTCAGATTGAACTCCAATCATATCCACATAATGTCACCTTGGCTGAGCTTGAGAAGACTCAATGTCGTCTCCTCCTTGACTTGCGCAACCATGAAGAATCATTTTATAAACAAAAGTCATGAATTTGGCAGTTGAAGGAAGGTGATAGCAACACAAGGTTCTTTCACCAATCTATTAATTGTAGGCATACTACAAATAGGATCCTTTCTATTAGAGATTCATTCGGCTCCCTTATTACAGATCCTAACTTGGTCCCACAAACTTTTGTGTCCTTCTTCTTGGATCTTCTTGCTCCTCATGATGGCCTTACAAAGCCTTCCATCCAGGAGCTTAAGGACACCATTCGACATCCACTCTCTGATGAACAGATTCGCAATCTGGTAGATCTAGTTCTTGACTCGGAAATTATAGATACCCTCTTCTCTCTTCCCAAGGGAAAGGCGCCTGGAACAGATGGCTTCTCGGCTGAATTCTTCAAGAACAATTGGGAGATTGTCAAACCTTCAGTGGTTGAGGCGATCAATGATTTCTTCTCTTCGGGCCGTTTGCTTAGGAAGGTAAATAATACTATCCTCATCTTAGTTCTTAAAGTTCCTAATGCATTTGTCGTTACAGATTTCAGACCAATTGCATGTTGCAATACCATTTACAAAGTTATTACGAAGATCATGGCTAATTGATTAGCTGCTGTTTTGAATGACCTGATCGATCTGTCCCAAAATGCATTTGTTAAAGGTAGAAGGATTATGGACAACATCCTTCTTGTTCAAGAATTGTTTGCTAGCTTTCACCGTGAACCGTATCTTCCAAAATGCGCAATCAAAGTTGATTTTCGGAAGGCATATAACAGTATTGATTGGGACTTTCTTAAGCTTACATTATTGGCATTTTGCTTTCCAGAGCGGTTGGTCCGGCGCATTATGATATGTGTTCGCACCCTGAAGTATTCCATTTCAATTAATGGGGAACTCCATGAGTTCTTCCGAGGGGGGAGAGGACTCCAACAAGGGGATCCTGTGTCACCTTATCTCTTTACCCTCGTTATGGAAGTATTTTCCGACATCTTAAATGCTCGCACAGTCCACAAGGATTTTAAATACTTCTGGAGATGTAAATCGGTAAAGTTATCCCACCTCTTCTTTGCCAATGATGTTTTCTTATTTTGTCAAGCAAATTGGACATCGGCTTCTTTACTTAAGAGAGGATTAGATACGTTCTCCTCCTGAAGCGGACTTTTACCTAATAGAGATAAAAGTGAAGTCTTCTTGTCTAGTGGCTCTCCCTCCTTACGGAACAACATCCTTCGAGTTTTTGGTTTCCAAGAAGGGAAACTTCTGATGCGTTATTTGGGTGTGCCCATCATCTCTTCCAGACTTGGGAAAGTAGATTGCATTTCCTTGATTGACCGTATTACCTCCAAAATCCATTATTGGACCCATTGGTTTTTATCCTTTGGGGGGAGACTCCAATTAATCAGGTCAGTCTTACACTCAATACAAGCATTATGGGCTAGTGGTTTTACCTTACCGGCTTCTGTCATTGACAGTATCAAGCGTATCTTGAGACAATTCTTATGGAAGGGCTCTAGCCTTGGGCAGGGTGGGGCTAAAGTCTCATGGGATGAAGTATGTCTCCCTAAGGTGGAAGGAGGCTTAGGAATCCGAAAGTTGTGAGATTGTAACAAAGCGGCTATAGTTTTCTTAAAGAGGAAAAACTTTGTGGTGTAGATGGATTCATTCCATTTTCTTAAAGAGAAAAAACTTTTGGAGTGCTCCTAAACCATCATTGTGCTCATGGGCTTGGAAAAAAAATTCTACACCTTAGAGGGGAGTTCTAAATGTCCTTCATGTGGGTAATTAGCAATGGAATGTCCATCTCTGTTTGGTATGATCATTGGCAACAGGTGGGGCCTTTGTGTTCTTTGATTCCAAACTCGATTATTGCATCTTCTAGCCTGTCTAGGCTAGTTACTATTGCGGACCTATGCTCTTCTTCGGACCAGTTGCTCATTTCTCTCTTGGAGTGTTGGGGTATCTCTTTACCGATGCTTTCCCTCAGACCTGATCAGTTCTCTTGGCATTGCAGCTCTTCCGATGTATTCTTTATTGCCTCGGCTTGGGATACCATTAGGACCAAGAGATACCGTGTTCCTTGGGCGTCTTTTATTTGGAACAAAGCCTTAGCCCCTAGACATCAATTAAAGGTTGATCATCAAAAACCGGTTGCCTATGCAGGTGCTCCTACTATCTTATGGAAGAATTGATCATACTTTATGTGCCTTTTGCAACTCCACTCCAAATTCGATCGACCATTTATTTTTTGATTGCCATGTGTCAGCGACTCTTGCCTACTTTTGGGCTACTAGGTGTAATCTCCGTTGGTTTAATAGGCTTTGGGTTGATAACCTTCAGTGGGCCTTGGATTTCCTTTCGGGTAAGGATTTTTACCATTCTATCGTTCGGTTCTCTTTTGGTGCCTTATGCCATTTAATTTGGAAGAAAAGAAACGACATTATCTTTCGGGGTGAAGCCTTGATGGTTCCAGCACTTAAGAAACATCTTATTAAGGTTATAACAGATAAGGTGCTTACCTTCAGCGGCGTCCCAAACATACCCCGAAATAGGAGACTTCAGAGAAGTTAGGGCTTCGACCCTTCCATCTTCTTTGGTCCTTCTCCTCATGCTTAGTAGTGCCGTCATTGTTGGTTTTGCCTTCTCCGTGCTTCTCACTTGTGCCTTTTCTTTCCATTCTTCGTCCCACTTCGTGGAAGGTTGGTCGAGGTTCAAGAGTTGGCTCCGTTTGGTTCTGCTGGTTGGTGTGCTGATTGTAGCTTGTTGTGGTTATTGTTGTTCTTTCTATTTCTTGTATCTTACTTCGGCTCATTTTCACTCATCCTGACTTTTTGTCTTCTTAAGTACAAGTTTTTGGTGCCGTTCTTTTGTATATTTGGTTAAAGCTATCTATTTATTCTTACCTTTAAAAAAAAACAAAACAAAACAAAAACAATTGATAAGATACTAATGAGGGGGCCTCATGGAACCTCGCGTTCAGATTCGTCCTCACCAGCCAATCAAACTACTCGTTAACCTCGGTCAAGCCTAGCTGGCCCAAACAAACCCGACCTTCACCAAGCCGAAGTCCTCGACACGTGATCTAATGATCACCTTTGGAATATTGAATTATACTCCTTGGTTAAAAAGAAAAAGAAAGAAGAGAAAGAAAAAAAGAAATGAATTTTTTTTTCTCGCTACGGCCGTTTCATTTCTCTCCGTCAGCCCCTTTTCCTTCCGAGAAAGCTCGTGTATTTTCCGTCGTCGCAAAGTTTCCTCATCGAACTCTCCCTCTCGCGTCTCGACAGCGACAGAGAAAAACGAGCAAAAACCCAATCCCCCAATCCCCAATCCCCGTCGCTTTCGTTCCTTTCCCGAAGGAGAAGCTTCCGGAGCGAGGAACCCGGAACCAGACGAGACCGACACAAGGTATATAATCGCATCCGACAAAGAGAGAGAAAAGGAGAAGAAGAAGAAGAAGAGAGATGGGGCCTGATGCGGCGGCGTTGGCGGCGGCGGCGAGGCAAGCGGAGAGGCTGAGAAAGGACGGGAACGAGTACTACCGGAAGAATCGTTTCGGAGCCGCCATTGATGCGTACACCGAGGTGCCGAATTCCATCCGCCAATTCAAATTTATTTCCAACATTTTCGAAAATGGGATCTCTTGTTCGGTTCTTTGGGCTTCCGTCGACAGGGGGGTTTTAGGGTTCGCATGCGTTCGACCTTTTTTCACACGTCTTTGCTCTGGGAGAGGGAAAGGGCTTGCTTGTAAACTTGGATTCGAATGCGTTTGATTCTGCAGCATGAAGTTTTGAGGCTTGTAGTTTGATCGCTGGGTTTCCTTCTTTCTTTCCTTCCTTGCCTACTACCCTTTTATGATCGGGTGCTGTTTGCTGAATGTGAAGGCCATTACCCTATGCCCGAACGTGCCCGTGTACTGGACGAATCGTGCGCTTTGCCATCGCAAGCGGAAGTATGTACGAGTTCTGACTCTCTCTCCCTCTTCCAATTGTCTCTGCAGAATTCCGCCGACATTGATTTCCTTGCCTATAACCTTTCGCTGGTCGCCTTTTTCTTTTTTTCTTATTTCCTTTTTTTGCAGTAATTGGCAGAGGGTCGAGGAGGATAGCCGAAAAGCGCTTCAGCTCGATCATGATTCTGTCAAGGTTAGGGAGTGGGAGATATCCTTTTCCTCATTTTACTTTGTGGAAAGTGGTGCATCAGTATTATTTGCAAAATTATCATGCATCGTTTCTTGTCATTCTGTACGTTAGTTTGGTTGTCATTTTGCAAAAGTTTTTTATGGAACAGAAAGACCATGTGTGCGATCAGCTTGACTATAATTGAAGCTAGGATTACTCTGATCCAGGCTACAGCGGAAAAGAAGCGTGATATTTTGTTTCCTTCAAGATAATGCAAGCTAGATGGCAGCTTGGTTTATGTTTAATATGAACTTGATGGCTTTTCTGCTGGTGGAATGGGAATTAGAATATAAATCTCTATTTAGGAAAACCGAGGTTTTTCAAAAAGTTATCTTAATGAATGGGTATAATCTGTGAAATCCAGTTGTTTCTTTTTTAGGTTGCATTTGAAAGTACAGTTTTTTCTTTTATAGGTCAGGGTGGGGGGCCAGCTCTAACGGTTTCGACATGTTTTCTATGAAAAGCAGCTGTAATGAATGGGCTTTGTCTGTGAAGTACTCAGACATACCTTGCATGGAACTTCTTACTAAGCCATGAACCGTTTCTTGTGTTGGAGAGTGGAGAAAAACATTTATAGCTTGTTGAATGAGCCCGTTGATATAAGTAGAGAAGCCAACCATTCTGGCATGGCTCGAACTTTTTACACATGGCTTTTGCACACCTTCTGCTGTTAAGCCAATTGTTCCCATCAATGTTACTTTTGAAAATGCATATATTTCAACAAATGTTGAACTAACAATACAACATGTCAAAGTGGTTCGCACAGGTCTAACTTTGAATTATTTCTCTCATTTAAGGAGAACCATGCTTAAAGGCTCAGCAGTTTTTACCAGTCCTGCAATTAAATTGTCTTTGGCTGTAGTTTCTTTTCTCCCTTTCTTTCTTTTTGCCAAAATTGTTATTTAATTTGAGGAAGAGTTTGGCTACCATAAATAGAGATGAAGTTATTTTGTCACCAAGATAGCTGTATATTAACAAAAAGACTGAGATCATCTTCCACTGATGTTGCAGCATGATGCAATATCAGTGTTGGTGACATTAGAGAGAGAATTTCTTGTTTCTCTTTCTTCTTTTTTTTCTGCCAAAATTTTTATTTAATTTGGGAAAGAGTTTGGCTACCATAAATAGAGAGAAAGTTATTTTGTCACCAGGATAGCTGTATATTAACAAAAAGACTGAGGTCACCTACCACTGATGTTGCAGCATGATGCAATATCAGTGTTGGTGACATTACTGCCTCCATGTCCTATTTTGCTGTTATTACCAATATGTGAATTTTGTTCCCAAACTGAGTAGCTCTGTCTGGCATAGAGAGAGAGAGAGAGAGAGAGAGAGAGAGAGAAGTGGTTTAAAGTGTTTGGGACCAGTAAGTTGTGTATTCGCGCTGTTTGCTACATCCTCTTACACAAAATAAAGCGTGCAGATTGGCCATGAGGCTTTTACCTTAGTGCTACTCCCTTCTTGGGAAGGAGAGAGGTCAAGTTTTCTAACTTGGACCTTAGGGAGAGGTTAGGTAAAAGTACTAAATATGAGAAATATTGAGCCTTTGTTTTACGTAGCAACAAAATGGTGCATGCAATGGTTAGAAATTCAATGCTTCATTAGCCTATCAAAAATGATTTTGTTGCCTGGTTGGCAACTTGATGCTTTATCATGTTCAGGGGTTATCATTATGTTTCTTTTGGAAAAAATTCAAAAGTCTTTGGCTTGTATTTTTTACAGGAGTATGAACTCTTTGGAATGTGATTGTAGAATTGGAATGACTATGTAAGTGTCATTGCCACTTGTCGTAACAATATGAGTTGGATTGTTGTCTCTTCCATTGTTTTTATTGATGGTGATCCTTTGAGATAATAATAGAAATAAACCATCAAGTTACAATGATATGAAAGATATCATAGAGTTTGAGTTTCTTTAAAGCTTAGGCAAACTTCCCCGCTTATTCTGCATTAGTTAAATGTTGAGGATGATGGTGATAATAATGACGATAGTAATCATGAGAGAGAGAGATAATGATGACGATAGTAGAGAGAGAGAGACACACACACACACTATTTGTGACGGCTTATCATTGGATTCAAGAAATCATGCTTATACTTGCAATTGCTCATGCCTGTGAAAAGACAGACGGTTGTTTGTGTAACCATACTTATGCAGATTCATTTCAAGTAATCATATACATGTATAAAAGAGAATGGAGGCTTTATTTTCATTCCACTATTATTGTTTCAAATATTGTGGCGAAGCATTAGTAGTGTAGAGTTGGATTCCAAATGATTGGATTGGGGAGATCTGCAAAATGATGTGTCGCAAATAGGTGGAAGAACAATAGGTGTGTTTCTTGAAACAAATGCGCTCCAGAGGCCATGTTTCACATGCTTTGTCTTGTCTCATTTAGAAATGGCATTGAATTGAGTCAAGGGTCATGTACATTGGGCAGCCTGAGTTAGACTGGCATTCTAGTGGAGCCACAATCACTCTCTTTCTTGGAGCACATTTTACTGACGTCCTTAAACATTTCGAGTCAAATTGAGTTGTTTGGACATGTGATATGCATGTATCATATTCAAGGCGTGTGACACTGTAATTTAGGAATTTTTGTACTTAATCAGATCTTTTAGACATTGTGGAACTAACTCAATCTATCTGGCAGGCTCACTACATGCTGGGACTGGCCTTGCTGCAAAAGCAAGAATACGGTGAAGGTGTCAAGGAATTGGAAAGAGTATGTGGTGATTAATTTCTCCTCTGTTGTTTGTTCCTTGCATAATTAAGAGCTGTTATATGTTGAGACATTTGAAATAAGCATCGTGTGATTAGCTTAAATGTCAAATTGGCAATCTTTTAAGTGAAGGAGAGGTATATCGGTATATATCCCATTTCACAAGTTTCCATGGGATCGGTGGGAATTCCCTTGATTAACTTTTGGTATTGCCGTACAAGTTTTTTAGGAAGATATGGTTGCCATTGTTTGGCCAGTGTTTATTGCGGTGCAATAATAATCTCTCTTGTTGTTTGGTCTATGGCGGTAAAAATAAGACATGTTATATGCCAAATTATGTTGGCTAAGATCGGTTGGCTTTAATGTAATCTATGACGCTTTCTCAAGAAATAGAGAGTTGGAAAGTTTGCCCATTTCTTATATCTGAGGAGAAAGTCGGTCTCTTAGCCCTGAGGCAAAAGTTTGTGCATCCTGGAGAGCCTTAAATTGCACGATATTTTCAATGCTGTGATATGGCAAAATATAAATGTGGAGAATACTTGTTAGCATTTTTCAACCAAGTCGATTCTTGACAGCTATATCTCTTATGCCACTTTAATCTATGTGGTCTTTTTCTCATTTCTTTCTTTATCTCTGATGCCTTCGTCTTTTGCATGATGATCTTGATGCTGATTTTGGCTAATTTGAGTAAATCGTTAGGCATTGGATCTTGGAAGGGGTGCACATCCTAGGAGTTATATGGTAGAAGAAATTTGGCAGGAATTAGCAAAAGCAAAATATTTACAGTGGGAGCAGAAATCTACTAAGCAATCTTGGGAACTGCAAAGCTTGAAGTATGTAACTCTATGGTATAGATTTCACTGGAAATGTAACTGCTGTGAGTACATCAAGAACTGCTGCTACATATATTTGTTTCCGTTATGCCAGGGCAGCTTGTGAAATGGCTCTTAATGAGAAATTTGCACGGGATGCTGCCAAGATGGAAGGATTTTTGGATGAACTTGCCAAGTCTCATTCGGAACAGGTAAATGCTGTGGGACAAGTCTTCCAGAAAGCTGCAGAAGTTGACATGCCCACTGAAGTAAGTGCCAGCTGCAATGCAGTTTCTTTTTCTTTATTTTACTTTGTAAATTCATTTGTCATTCCATGGAGGTTGGATAACTATTTCAGGTGCCGGATTATCTGTGCTGTAAAATTACCCTTGATATATACCGTGATCCCGTCATCACACCCAGTGGGATAACATATGAGAGGGCAGTACTTCTTGAACATTTCAACAAGGTAATAGATAATTTAATATGATAAAATATTTTCTCCATATGGCACTGCAGATTACTTGATGCTTCTTGTGATATTAGGTCGGGAAATTTGATCCAATTACACATGAGGAACTCAACCCTTCTCAGCTGGTACCAAACTTGGCTATTAAAGCAGCAGTTCAAGCATATCTAGACGAACATGGTTGGGCATATAAGGCGGATTGATGACCAAATTTTAGGACAGGATAAGAGGTGAGAGGCATTCACAATGGGATAGAGCACAGCCAATTAATTTTCTATCCTGGATGTGTCTCATTCTGTTGGTGCTGTTACCGCATGCAAAATGTAAGTCAGTTGTAGCGTTAATAGCAGGCCTGAAAATAGGAGTCTTCTCTGAATTGTACAGATAGGTATCTCAATGCACATTGCATTTTATTGTTGCATGTACAGCTGCTTGTTCTTGAAACTTTTTTCACAAGTGATGGTGTCTTCTGTGCCATTCAGCTTGTGAAGCATTTAGACTCAACTTTCATTCTTTCTTGTCAAGCCTCTCAACTCTATTGATAGAGCAACATAATTTATAGATTATGATCAAAGTGCCTGCATACTGCTTACACTTGAACTTATTATGTGATCATCTAAATTTTTGAGTATCTGACAGAGATGTGAATCAATTGGGCTGTCATGTCCTTCACACGCCTCAGTGGCTTTTTTACGTATTAGTTAAGAGTACTGTCCAAAGCCAGAAGAGGGAGGGGGGGGGGGGGTGATAGGGAAAGTAACTAGATGAGTGCTTCTTTTATATCAGTACATGAACAGTACTATGATAAATAATCATGACCCTCCTAGTCCTGACCCATTATGTTCCTTTTCCTACATGACGGGTCAAGATCATTTCCAACAGATCATGTTCTAGTTGGCGCAAAATTCATGGCTTGCTCCTTCCATGGAAGCATTGATGCATATAATTGAGTTGAACACTTCCAAAAGCCAGCACGTTATCAGCCATGCACTCAATTATAGTAGTACCATAACATGAGCTATCTTCATATTTTCTTATTGTCACGTTACTAGTTTCTAACTTCTTCCACCTTTGCGGGTCTGATCTTTATCCTGAAAAATCAATCATTAATATTCTGTAAGAAGCAATACAATCAATGCAGACACTGGTTGCTTTTCCTGTCCTAGGCAGTCCCTTTATTATTGGAGGATTGTCATGTGGAACACATGGTGGGCTCGCAGTGCTTGGATTTGATTATTATTTCACAAGAAAAGTTCATGATTGGTAGGAATTGATAAATTCATAATTTCAAGAAACTGTGATAGGAACATGGCATTGTTCCGGTTCCACTTCTCTTCAGTCTATTGCGATATGAAAAAAGGCAACCCGACTACCTTTTGCTTGTGCTTTAGCTTGATTCTGAGAATACTAAAAAATTAATACATGTCCAACTTCTTTCGTCATCTTTTGGTCAATCGCAAGATTCAAGCTTAACAGACTATTGTCTTTCTTGTTTGTTTCTTTTGTTCCGATTGTAAAGATATTTTGTCAGGATTGAGATCCAATGCATTTTCTATTTCTTATCAAAGATGTCTTCTTCGTACGAAAGCGGTAGGTAATTAGTAACGGCTGGGTTAGGTTGTCTATTAATTTGGTATCTGCTGATTGATTAGCTAAATTGCACCAATGTGAAGCCGACATGGCCTCCTTCACAGAGATAGGTATACCCTCGTGCCTGAATTTCTTTATCTGTGATATGATACGGATGAATCATGTAATTGATACTCGACTTGAGCTGTTGGTTTAAAGATGTTTTGAGTCATGTTTGGGCGGGCCCATCGATTGACCTTTGAATATAGACGAAGTAGTTGGGCTTTATTCAAATGCATGCGCCGTCGTGTACAGTTGAGTACCGACGGTGTGTTGCTGTGGTCATGATCACGCCGATTTTAAAAAGAGCAATGACGAAAAGTTTTAATGATGTTTTATCAATCAGTTGACGCTGTGCATCGATACTGATGTTTCACTAGAAATCTTGAACTAAAGAAAATAGAAGTGGATCAGCATCTTCCTCTTCAATTTGTTCGGCTTTTCAACTGAAACTCTTCGTGTTTTTGATGTACACAATTCCATTTGGAGAGACTTTCATCTAGATTTTCAAACCTCGCATGCAATCATCGAAGTATTTGACCGTGGAAGCTGTCTATGGGTCACGAGGTCATATACAAACAATCCGTGTGTTGTTTAGGCGCATCTATGCAAATGACAACGTGAAATTCATGTGTCCCTAAGAAGATAAAAGATTTGGAGATACTAAAACATCAATCATGCTTTTCTCTACATCAAAAACCTCGGTTCCAATTCCAATTAGCCAAAATTCTCAATCTAGGGGGGTCAAATAATGCATGACCCAACGCAACAGGGGACAAAACAGAACTACGAAATTCCCTTAAACATAGATCTTACCTGAGAAGCTGGACTCTCTCATCGACAGAGAATTTCTCGTGCAATTTTGGGCTGACAGCTTTCGTAGATGCTTTTCTTGATGTGTTGTCACTCCACCCCTTGACATCTTCTGGACGACGTCCATGTCAATCGCATTATCATAATTGAGCCAGACCACGAAGTCCGTGATTGAATTAAACCATTCCTTTTTTTAATCAACTAAAGTGATCCGTCGCTTTCGATGTTTTTGACCACACGCTAGGGTAATTGTCAATGGAGTCTCCAATACTACCTTGGGAAGAAAACCCCAAAGCTTTTTTCCCTGGGACCTCCCCTCGCATTCCTATTGAGACAACATTCATGCAGAGTACAAAACCAACCACGGACGTGTCGAGATTCCATAGGCTCGTAAAAGAGAGCACGAGAAAAAGAAAACTATATTCTTGGGCTAAAAAAAGCAAAGGGATAAGGGAGGAAATGCAAAAGACCCACCACCCAATCACCCATCTCTACCTCTATAAGACAATTTCTAGTAGGTTGCTGTCCATCCTTTGGCTCCATCAAAAGGCCAAGGATTTTAACCAAGCATAAAGCGATGCAAGCGAAGGGACGCCTTTAACAGTGCAAAGGTTGTAGGAATCAATGATGTGCTTGTTGCTGTCGCCAAAAGAACACAGGGAGGTTTGGTTAGTCACGCTGTAGCATTTGAAGACTTTCACGGAAAAGGGCACATATGGGCATCTTGAATTTGGACCACCACCCATCACACTCATTAAACTCGGGTCACACCGAAACCATTCAACATGGGGGGCACAATTCTTCCAGTTCCCATCTCCCACCACCATTCATTCATCTCATCGCGTCGATGATAAACTTTTGGCCTCATTCCCAGATAGAAAAACAACCGAGAATAATCCACACCCTCCTCGAAAGTAAACCTGCACTTACACTCCATCAACAATTCGTCATTTTCTACAGAGAAAATGCCGAGGGCAGGAGTACGGTTGCACACAATCTGTTGTTATTAAGAAGAGAAAGAGCCTAAAAAAAAAGCAGCCAAATACGTCGTTCTTATTAACGCAGACAAGATGAGAGCATATCCATAAAGAACATTATTCACGCACTACTGAAGACAACCTGGAAAAAGATGGAAGGCTATAGGGAATGACTCTCCTGACTGCAGGCATAAGAATCCAAAACTCACCCACACTGAAGCGCTTGTCCGGGTGAAACGGGGGGGGAAAACTTGTAAAAATTATAAGCTCTCGTTATATGCACAGTAACTAACTCAGCACAAGAGTGAGACTCTAGAGAAAGGAGAATTTACAATGTAGACACAGAACCAGAAGGATTCTCTGGTGGCATAAGCAGCCAATGTACCGCAAATAGGATGAGAATATACAAGCACTGCGTAGCAACTCAATTAAGCAGTGTGCGTAAGGTTGATGCCGCGGTTCAATCTCTCAAGGATCCCGTTGGCTTTCCTCTGAGCCCGGGAGGTTCCATTCTTCGCAAGCTCAGAAATCGTTCTGTGTGAATTCTCCTCTTCCCTCAATTCCCTCAACTTGGTTCGATCACTGAAACATATAGTGTGGAGAATCGCGATGCAGTTCTCCTTGTTACGAGCACATGACGTCTCCCTCATAACCCCAAGCAAGCAAGAAACTGCTTCAAGCTCACACATTTCCTCAATGGCCCTCTGATGGCTCGACAGCATTGCAAGTATAGCCAACAACTCATCTACATGGATACGGTTTGCAATCTTATCTAGAATCACACCAACTGCCCCATCCCGCACAGCTCGACCCCTATTCTCATGGATAATGCACAAATTGAATATAGCCGAAGCAACATCAGTCATGGCCAATGGGTGCCCCTCATCTAAAAGATCGATGAGGAGCTTTAGGGCTCCTGATTTCCCAATTAGTGTCTTATTGGAATCAAGAGCAGAGAGAGTAAAAAGGGCTGCAGCAGCATTGCTCCTTGTCTCAATTGTCCCTGATCTCAATGCATCCATCAGAAGAGGGATGACCGACGGAGTTTCGGCCACGAGCTTCTTGTTATTGTCATGGATGGAGAGATTCAGGAGTGTGGTTATGACATCTTCTTGGAGATCAAGGTGCGTCCCACTTTGGGACTGACTTTCGGAGAGTGGACTGAGTAACTGAGTGATGGCATCCGGTGACTCCCCAAAAAGCGCACGGAAGGAGGGCATCCTCTTGGTCAGCGATCTAAGCTCTTTTGCAGCTTCTTTTTGCTCAGATATATCGGACGACATCTTCTCCAGCAAATAAAGAAAACGATCTCGCTCAGATTCTGTAGCGTTATCCTCATCAATGCAGTGAACTGGCTCAGACAATTCGAACCCTCGACTCTTACACCATCTCAGAATCAATTCTCTGATCAGATGATTTGGAGTAAGGATTGTGTGCGAAAGAACCTGTTGGGTTTGTGGACACATTCTGTTGCCCGCTTTTAGCCATTTCTGGATTGAAGGCCGATCATAAGTCTGCACAAGCAGAAGCAATCAAACAAATCAAGAACCGAAAGAACATGTGTTTTTAAGGTTGAGAAGAGGCCAGCACGGCAATACTGGATAAATCAATTCACTGGAGTGTAAGCAAAGGTATAAACAGAAAATGCAAGAGCCAAGAACAAAAAGTTCAGAAGAAGTCATCCAATCAACACGAGAGAATCAATGGCCAAGTTGCTAGGCCATTGT
The DNA here is from genome assembly GCA_019915185.1 of Eucalyptus camaldulensis. Lineage (NCBI taxonomy): Eukaryota > Viridiplantae > Streptophyta > Magnoliopsida > Myrtales > Myrtaceae > Eucalyptus > Eucalyptus camaldulensis. The sequence continues at coordinate 23,781,866 of JAHSVA010000005.1, forward strand.
CAAACATATTTCATACACCGACAATTGATTACTATTTGATTTCCCACGGTGGTAATGTTACAAGTCGGGCATCGTACCACATTGTCCATCTTTATTTGTTTTATTTTCCCCGTGACAAATATTTTCACATCCTATAAGATTAATCCAAAGTTAAAAGTGCCAAAGAACAAAAACAACAAAAGGTGGGAAGGTAACAAAGAAACACACGAAAGTTCTTGTTCTGCCCGGTCAAACATCATCGACTCATTTTTCCAAATCCGACTGGCTGGGTAACGTCCGTAGCTCATCAATTTCACCGACCAGATAAAAAGAAGAATAAATTCTCCAACCGTTAAGAGAAAAAAAGCCACCGACTAAAACAAAAGGTGGCGGAAACGACATTTGGTTCTGAGAACCGACGCTAGACAGCAAGAAGAAGAAGATATATCCTACGCATTTGTCGCATCAAGAACCAGTGCTCCAGATTCTTAACCTCAACCGAGCAAAAGATAAAATATGAACACGATGACTCGATTCGATTCGATTCGATTCGATTTAAAGGGGCGACGTACAGAACACAAGGCGATCGGAAAGGGAGGGGAAGATGATTTAAGTCCTACTTAATTCGCGGGACTTGACAACGAAGAATCGCCGATTTCCAGTCCTCCCTAATCGAAACCTTCAACATGGTCTTCTCACCTTTAATTCACCATGCATAACAAGATTCAAGAAACGAAAGGAACTGCTCAACAGACTCACGAGGCACGAAAGCAAGAAAACGGAATCGCCGATAACGTAAAACAATCCGCCACTCGAGACCTCCATCAACAACTTCCGGAAGGGAAGAGAGAGGGAAATGGAAACTCCGCGCTTAGAAAAACATCACAATCGAAGCGATTCCAAAAATCAACATCCAAGAGGCAAATTCGAAAACGGACGCAACATTCTCTTCGCTCCGTTCTCCACACAGCGAAATCTCGAAGAACCGAAGGCCAAAGCAAAGAAGCCAATCGCCCGAGAAATCGAAACTGTGAAAAAGGCGAAATTCGACAGGCGAAAGGGCAAAAGCTCTCACCTGTCCCGTGGCGACAATCACGGGGTCTCTCATCAATTCCTTGGAGATCGGGCACCGGTACTCCTCGGGGCACGCCAGCGTCCTCAGCGAGAAGGACGACCTCCTCCTCGCCCTCAGCTCCCGCAGCGCGAGCAGGGCCTCCCTCGCGTGGTCGATGACCTCGACGCTGCACTCCTCCTCGTCGGCGATGACCCTCACCAGCCTCTGCAGCTCCTTCTTCAGCTCGGTGGCCCGCGCCGCCCTCGCCGCCAGATCGGCGTCGAACACCCCCGTCTTGGCCATCGCCGACGGCGCAGCGCTGATCGGGGACGACGGAACGGCGGCCGGCCTAGCGAGCGGGGGCGGGAACGGAGCACATCATCATCCTCGGGGCTACTCCTCCGGCCTCGCCGTTCCGGCTACGGCGACTCCTCTTCTTCTCCTTCTTCTTGAATCCGAGAGAAGAGAGAAGGAGAACCACCACATACAACTCTTTCTCTCTCTCTCTCTCTCTCTACCACAGTCGCAGAGCTCTCTCTCTAGAATTGAAAACGAGGGAGGTTTTCTCGCTCTAGAATTTAACAGTGGAAGGACGGCCGGGTTTCGTCACGCGCGGGCGGATGGATTCACTTGTCGCTCCCTCCCTCGTATTTCTAAACTCAGCTTTCGCCACGTCATCGCCGGTCGACATTTTGCTACTTTGGTATTACAATTCGTACCTCGAATTTTTCGGCGCGTAGCTGTGCTCGGTACCGATTTTCACGTCTCAAGTCGCACGTCAATCAATCGAAATACGCGTTGCTCCAATCCGATGCATTGATCGATTTTAGTGAATGCGATTAAAATCCCAATCTTCAAAACCGACTTCTAAAATGTTACCGTATTTCGCATGTAGAATAATATGTAAACGGACGCGGAATTATTTAGTTGATGTAAGAAATTTATAACGACATTTATGGTTGTGCATTGTTTTTTTGTTATGGACTGACCTAAGTAAATCATTGAACTGCTTTTTTTAGGTCTTGTGCGACGTTAAATATCTAAAGGGTAAAGTCAAGTACTAGACCTGATAAAGAAATTGTACCAAGGAGAGAAACAAGGTGTGTGAGCACCAAAACATTAGAGTGAATAAGTGGAGACGGTCCATATTAATGAGAAACATCCTATCATGAAAAGGTGCTCTGTAACCAAAAACACCAAATCAATATATTGGTTTTATAAATGCAATTAAGATTGCGTCTTTAAAACCGATTAAGAAGTTACGCGAATTCCACGCGTTGAATAACATGTAAAAAGGACTCGGAATGTAATTGGTCAATTTAAGAATAGATAACCACATTTATGATTGTACTTATTTGTTGTTATGGAAGAAAGCAAGTGGGGGAGATTAGTGGACGGTGGTAAGGCCAAAAGCTCTTCGAAGAAGAAACGCGTTTTCCATGTTGAATTTTCGGCGCCTGTATGACGTGTGAAGATTTCAATTTTGGGGAACTCAAATAGTCAGATCCAAAGTGGAAGTTACTCTCCATCTCATTCCCCTAGTTTTCGTTCCTCTTGATTTTAATGTCAAAACTTGATGGTGACTCCTTTTAAGATAAGAATGAGAGAGATACATAGGTAATCCAAAAATATTATATTTACACGAATGATTTTTTAAGAAGGTTGTGTTGCTAATCATGATGCGGATCATGTCATGCTTCGAGAGCAGGTGAAGATTTTTTGACATAAAAAGAAAAATTGTTAAGAGCAATATCATCTTTGTAACTTGATTCATAGATTAATTTGGGATTAGGGATTAGGGGGTGAGCTATTCATGTAGGTGAAATTATCACATTGTTTTTTTTTTTTTTTACGAGAAGATAATTTATTGAATTCAAAAGTACTAAAACAACAAAGCCTACATTAGAGGCGTCAAAACAAAAAATATCTCGAAGGGGGTTTTGATCACTGGACGATGGAGTGTATTCTAGTTCCTCCACGTAACAAAGAGCGTGTCTTGAAGTCCACGGTGCATGGACATCATCGTTCGAGTCGCTCACATGTTTTTTGCACGTTATCTTCCATCCTTACTTTCAAAATGCAAGAAAAAAAAAGTTATAAAAATGAAATTTGAAGACATTAGATTCTAGAATCGGTAGGTTCTAGATGAAGAATCCAAAACCATACTTTCTTAGAATCGATTCTCAATTTTTTGAGTTGAAAATCGAAGTAATCGACTTTGGAATTGATTGGATCTCAATCAACAAATTGCAGAGTCAACTAGCCGAATCGGTCAAGGCCGGTCCACCAATTTTTCACTCCGATGGAGGGGGTATCTTCTTTTTTTTTTTTTTTTTTAAAGTTAGTGATGCGGTGAAATAATCGGGAATCCAGGGATTGCTTCAAAAGACAGGGAAGCGCTACAACAAAGAGTCAATAATAGCGGGGGAAGAGAATTTCATTCGACTAAAAGTAATCTCGTAATCGCCAAAAAAGAAATGAAAAAGGAAAAAATAGATGCTTCGAATTACAAAATCTAGTGAAAGGTTTCAAGTTGCCCACACCATAGAATTAATAAATAAATAAATAAATAACTAGAGAAAATAATATTTAAAAAAATAATTTATGAGATACTGAAAGGGAATTTAAAACGGAGGGGGAGGGGGGCGGAGGTGGGGGGAGGCACCCACGTGGGTCCCGTCACGTACGCGATCGCAGAATCCACGACCGCCCAGCTGGCACGCCGCGTGGGCGAAGCTTGTGTGCTACTCCGTCCCTCTCTTCCCTCCATTTTCTTTCCCCCCAACAAAATGCAAATAGACAAGTCTCAACAGAAAATATTTAATTTCTACACGCGGCATTTAATTAAACCGCACTAAATGCATTCAATGCAATAGCGCCTCGATCCCAAAAAAAAGATCAAGAAAATTAATCTCCATTAATTCGAGAAAAATAATGCCAACCTCCTCCTTCAAGGAAAAGAAACCCATAATGCAATTATTTCCCATTTAACGAATTCCGGCTTCAATTTATTTTTAGAAAACGATAGAATAAAACCTTTTGGAAAATGAGTACGACAGATCCATAGACTCGGGGATCAGGGGAGATGGTACTTTTTTTCTCTCTTTTTTTTCTTTTATATAATGGATCGTGGTAGGATTAAATTTTAATTGAATTGCCGAATTTTAATTGGGGTTTAGAGGTGGCATTGACAACAATGCATGTGGGGGAGTTGAGTAGGACGTGTACAACAGTGGTGAGGTGGATAGCGACGCGTGGCGAATCCTCGGGAGGAGATGGTAGGAGTGAGCTGTGCTTCAGTCGAAAATTAAATGGGCCCTGATTCTGGACAAGCTTGGTCAAACCGATCCCAATGGAATGCTTCAAAAAAAATGAAAAAAAAAAAGGAAGGAAAAAACTTATTTATTATGCGCGTGGAATGGATAAAAATCAAATTTTCCCATTGAGCGGATCTATCCCACTTGATTCAACGTCGCAAGTTAAAAAAAATAATAAGGATTCGGGAGATATGTGGAAATAAATCGAGATTGAATCGTTTATTATGGATTGGAATCATAAAGAATGTATTAATTTCAAGATGCAAATCTTTTACTTGCTAAATCTCAATTGCACTCTCTTTATCCATCTTCAAATCCATCATCACCCAAATTTACTCGGGTGGCAAAGAGAGATTTCTTTATCCTCTTCTTTTTCTTTTTTTCTCTTTGGCTGTTGGTTATTATAGTTTTTAGAAAAGAATTAAAAAGAAAAAGCAGGTGATGCAAGAAATAACCGGGTCACACCTAACATTACTTATTCTACTTGAATTCTTGCAGTTGTGCGTACGCGCTCTCAAGATTTTCATTGGATATTCGGTGATGACATTGACATGTTCCTCTCCGACCAGTAGAACTTGAACCGTCTGGAAACCAAAAATTTAAATTGATTAAAATGATTAATTAAATGAAAGGGAAAGAGAAGAAAAAAATTATAGCTAGTGAACCTTCCTCAGGTGGGCTAATTTAATGGTGAGATTATGGACCACAATCCCACCAACAAAGTGGCCTAAAAAAGGTGAGATCATCAGAGACGCCTTTCAAGAATTGAGCGGGGATTGGAGGAAATCGTCCTATCGACTTAGGTTTTGCCGACTCGTAAAAAGGCCCAATTAGTCAATAATCAAGAATCCCCACTAGATGGAGGGAAAAGGAGTACTGGAGAAGGCTTCTGCTGACAAAGTCAAACCCACTTTTTGGAATTCCTGTGTGTTTCTGTTTTTGTGCCCTTTTAGGGTTTTGCCACGAAGCAAAGTTGGGGTCGTGACCGGGCATCATCCCCTTACCTAACTTTAATTATCTATAGCACTAATCTTTTGGATTGCACATAACTTGTTCCTCGGAAAACTTCAAGTTGGAGGGAAACAAGGGAGATTTGCTGATTGCCATTTACAAGTTCGATTTCTTAATTAATGAGGGAAAAGTATAACTTTTCGTGACTCCATTAGGGTTCTGAAATTAAGCATTAAGAAAGATCTAGAGCGACAAATGTTTTCGATTTACTAGATGGATATTGATTAGCTTGAAGGCCTAATATCCCTTTTCATCATGTAGCCTTATTATCTATTAATTCATAGCCTTAACTAAAAAGTTAGAGAGAGAGTGCTCGAGTGGGATTTGAAAATGTGTATTCGAGTTGATTTTGGCATCGAGGAGAATAGTTCCGGATTGAAAGCAACCCTAAACCTACTCAAATCAATTTTTTAATCAGCGGCCCAATCACGAATTCTTGCTGACCACCGACAGAATAGTTTATCCACGTTTACAAAAGAGTATATGTTTAAGATCATTCACAATGATGATGTCTCATCTTTTGCATGGGATGGATAGAGGGATGGATAGTGAGAGGTTCTCGTTCTTGTCAATATTCAATCCACTAAGCAAAACCAGCAATCGGTAATAAATCGGTTAGTCATATACATAGTGGTATTCGTGGATGGCATGATGATCCGAAAAGGTTTTGAGAAGGATTGGTGGAATTTTAGTTGTTGTTGAAGTTTCATTGGATCAGGGGTCTGTCTTTTTTTTTTTTTTTTTGATCGAAAAAAGGGATTTGCATTCATTCATGATACTAAACGAGCCTTTCAAGTCGACGATGGGTAAAATTCTGAACAGAGAATTTCCACAAGGTAAAGAGGAGGATAATTCACCCAATTTGGAGGTAGATTGTTGGACCAGTGGGAGTTTGCAAGCCAATCAGCAGCTCGGTTTGCTTCATGAAGACATTTCTCTACCGTGACTTCAACGCCTCTAACAGATTGAAGGAAATGAAGCTCTTCTTTGCACAGTTCGATAATATCTTGTGTGTCCCAGGAGAGTTCGGCCCTTTAAATATCGTTTGAGCTTTTATCATTTCCTTCGCTGATCTCACTTCCATAGTCCGTTCCCGTAGCAAGTAACCGCAGATATCGGTGGTCAATGCCGGCCTCACCGGCGGAGGGGGAGCTCGATATTTCCATTGAGTTTAGAGAGAGAGAGAGAGAGAGAAGGATGTAAAGAGAGTGGAGAATTGCCAACGAGGCCGACTTGCAGCAGCGGTTCCCATCGACCGAGGCGTAGCCCAATCCTACCATTGAGCTATGACATTAGTAACGATTTCTACAAGTGTCGAGTTCAGAGAGAGCAAGAAAAGTGGGGGCGATGTCGGGGGGACTCGATGTCGGGGCAATGACAAAAGTGGAGGCTGAAACGACAGGCAGTACGAGGGCAAATTCTTGTCTTATCCTGGATCCGCGGTAAACTCACGTTAGCACCACGCAGAGCAGAGAATTCACCTCCGTGTAAATGAAATGTGCACCAACAATTGAGATCGACCGAGATGTCCATGAGAATACCATGCCTAATAGAGAATCTATGTCCTGATTTTGCGAGCCCACAGGGAAATGAGTTCACGGACGCACCCCCAAGAAGGAGTGTTGCGTTTCTTCTATTTGTACCGTGCCCAGCTCTAGTAAAAAAATCCAATTTCTACATAACTGTTTAGAAATTAATCATGCGTATGTAGCTACTGATGAGTCCATTTTCAGCTTGCATTTTTGTCAGTGCAATCCTAAATCTATTAATTATGCCAATTGAATTAATCAAGTAATTTTGGCCAAATATCGTTGACTACGACACTAGCCATCCTACGTGATGTGATTTGCGTCAGTATAGATAATTTTGAGTAACAATTTATTTTTATTTCTTTTGAATTTTTCAATATAATTTATTTTTCTTTTCTTTTTACAACTCGCCAACTGCCTGGCTATAGCTAGCGAGGTTTGTCGGAGCTCGTTGGCCACTGGGGAGGATCAATGATCCTTGATTGCTACAGGGATTTCATGGCCCTCCTTTGGCAACCCTCACTAGCTACATTGGAAACAAAAAGGAAAAAAGGAAAGAGAAAGGAATTTTTTTTTAAAAATTGCTTAAGTAAGCAGTAGTCGTACCACATAGGATGGTTGACGTTTGCGTCAGTAATTTCCGACTTAAATTAGTATGATGAACTCAATTGGTAATACGTAAAAATGTTTATAACTAAATCAATCGAATTGAAAGGTTTAGGATTAGTACCAATATGATAAGTTTATGATTTTTTTTAATACTTTTCCCTCAATTGTGTCTCCATAACATTAATATACATACATATCCCTTAGCATTGCCTAGGATTATTTAAGAAATTAAAAAGCGTTTGGAGAGACGTCTCAAGGAGTAAAGCGCATATCCATACCATGCTTATTGTATGGTGTTAAAGTTTCGATGGCGTGAATCTCTCCGTTTTCCGTGTTAAATCACATCATGAAGAAAGCATCGCCCGATTTTATGTAGCAAAGACTCCAAAGAATGAGATTTCATGCTTACCAAAAGAGTCCCACGCATTAAGAAAAGCCAAACCCTCTATAGCGTGCCCCTACACCTTTATTAGAGAAGTGCCAATCGTCCAAAACACGCAATAAAAAAGCAACAACTTATACATAAGACAATCCCTTAGTGATCACGGAAAATCCAAAAACAATACAATTGTGATAAATTTATTTTAAATTAAATTTTTGATTATGAAAAACCTCAAATTGAGACCATAAAAAAATCTCAAACCGATATATTCATGATAAATTTATCCTATGTTAGAATTTATTAAATTAGATTAATATAATGAAAAATCATAAATTAGTATATCTATAACAAAATGAGGATATACCCCAAATAAATATACCCAATAATGAGAATTTAACGGGAACTAATTAATGGTAAATTGTATAATTGTTTTGAATTTGATTAGTTTGTGATAAATTTGTCATAAATATACTAGTTTGGATATTATTAATTTGGCATAAATCCATTACAAATGTATTCGTTTGAAGTTTTTCGTGATACATGTCGATGTAGTCATCACCTAATCTTGTTCTTTCGCCATGATTTTAACTAATATACGTAAGTCATGTTGCAATGATCATCACTATACATCCGACAACCCATCAGACAAAATCGACAAGCCTTTTTCCTCACTCTCAATGAAAAATTTGGCTTTTATTAAATCTACAAAATCTCCAAGAAACAATGATGAGCACCTTTGATTTTCTCGACGCCGAAGATTTCGATTTCTTTCCTCCTTTTTTTTCCCCCCTTTATTTTGGGTTTTCGTAATGAGTCAACAAAGGCGAGCCAGGGGCTCGAAAGCAAAACCCTAATTCCGCCAACAAGAAGACAAAGGAATCATCCCCTATTATTGCAATTTCATTGCCTTTTGAGCGGGAGACAAGGAGAGCCACCAGATGACCGTTTGTCGCCATTCGCCTCCCTTTTCATTCCGTCAAAAAAGAAAAAAATGAGGAGAACAAAAAATTAAATTTACAAAAACTAGAAAAACACCGTCCTTCCTTTTTACTATATCTCTTTGATTTTGATTTTGATTTTTCTCTAGTTTTTCCTGCTCATTAATCTTCCCCCCCCCCCCCCCCCCCCCCCCCCCCCCCCCCGAGATTCCGCCATTTTTTTCGACCGAAAAAAAAAACAGGGGATCCCACATCGCTCTCGAGAATTATTAGGGATAAGGGATGGGCGTGGGCCTTGCGATGCGCCGGTAAATGACAGCTTGGGAATCACTGTCCGTACGTGGGGGCGGAGCGGGCCCTCACCTTGTTCGGGCCGACGTGTCCTCGTCGCGGCGCGGGTGTTGTGTCCCAAGCAGGGCTGCGATCAGGTCCGGTCCGGTCCGGTTTCGGTCCAGTGCAGCTTCTCTTTTGTCCTCTTCTTTGGGAAGAGGCCCAGAAAAATTGGGATATTTCCATCCCCCCATGAGGGGAAATTGCATTGCATTATCGTGAAATGATGGCGATAAAGCTATGGACAAGCATGCGTTTCATTTTTTTTCTTTTTCTTTTCTGAGAGGAGTAGCCTGTGAAAATGTGCTTATGGAAATGTCTTCTGTTTTAAGTCCTAATGACATGATTAGAGGATTTAGAGTGATGAGCTGAGAAGTACAGGTGCAAACAGGAGGTGGTCTTGAAGAGTCGTCGAGTGTCGTATAGCTTTGCATTTATGAAAGTATTGAATGAGTAACCAAATTAGTTAGTGTAAGAGGAGGAGGGCTGCACGAGTGGAGAGGACTAGCCAATTTGCTGCCCCTCATTGATTGATGTGTCACTTCTACGTTACGGTGGGCGCCTCAAATGTGAAATTATTTGCATTCCGTGCAGTGGAGCTGAAACTTTTGTCAATGTCTAAGGCTTGCACGTCGATCGATATGCTAGTTTGACAAGTCTAATTTGTACCATTTTCATTCCCAAATATCAAGCCCAGTTATACAATTCGTTTTCATTTCCAAGTCTAGAGAACGTTACTTATTATAAGTTTATGTTTCTGTAGAATGTGATTGAATTGAATGGTACTTAATTATCGAATGGATTTGGATTTGGATTCTGCGGATTTTAGGTGGTGACGAGCTGTTCTCGTTAGACCTACCCCTAACATGGGTCAAGCTCAATGTGTGGAAACTTCTGTCTATGCCCGACTGCAGTATTCATCAAGCCTAAAAAAAGCCAGCCAAGCCGGCTCATGCCAGCCTATTCTTTTGATCAAGTCTGTCATTCCATGAGCGGGGCTGGCCGAACTATCGAATCCGTGATGAGGACCCACCGGCGGACCGAAGCTCGTGAACATTATGACACAATTTCGACAGTAAGAGAAAAAGAATTTTGCATTTTTCATGCTATTATCGAGTAAATTCTTCGGGGATATCTGACGACACTGGCACTGACTGCACGAAGCATTGATTGAAATCAGGAACTGGTTGGTCGTTGCAGTTCTGCACGAGGCACTGTTGGATGAACATCGTTTGATTGGTGAGCTGCAAAGCATCCAAAGCCCCCTCCAAGTTTCGGTACAGAAACTGTTGACTTTTCGAGCAAGCCAAGGGTCGACTTCGTATTCTACTAATTTCGTAAGCCTTGTCTTCGGATGCCAAGTTCATCCTGCCGTCAGTGCACTGAATTAGAAAACATCCTCAGGAGATTACTTCTTACCGTGTTTCTCTCTTTCTTGCTCCCCAACGAGAGAAATAATCGATTTTTCATGTTTTGCCATCCCTTCGAGAAATGCATGGGGACTGGGAGGCTCCATCTGGTTATTGTAGACTGACTGGCCCTTTGTTTCTTAAGCTTATTTTGCCTTTGTTGAGCACTTAGATGTAGAAGGAATCAGGCCCTGGTGGGCCCTTTTTAATTGGAAAACGAATTTAGGTTTCTTGCAAAGATATCAGTTTGGACTCCAAAACCAGCCCATTGCTTGGCCCTCCGTGCATGCATGCTTTTCTTTCCGTATCCACTCCATCGGACCCGTCGTACCGCTGCAATTTTGGAAAATGACTTATCTTTTGATACAATTTTAGAAAAATTCTGCTTTTCGATTCATGTACTTCGTGTTTTTTTCTAGTCAAGTTACCGTACTTTTAATTTATCAGCTTAAGACTTCTACTTTAACAATCTTTTATGATTAAGTGCCTTCAGCACCAAATTCGACTAAATTCAACTAGGGTGGCCAACAAAAAATACCATAATATGATGCGAATAAAATATATGGATGCCTAAGAGGAACTATAAAGAAAAATTTAGACATCATAGGCAATGTCACGAGATGATGTGGGCATCCATGTGGATATCTACATTGGAAGAATTTTATATATTACACCACGACATCATCAAGCACACATTATTGGAATTTTTAATCGGGTTTGGTGTTGGAGAGACTTGACTCAAAAAATAGCAAAATAAAAAGGCTTCAAGAGATAAATTAAAAGTAGAGGGATTAGATTTTAAAAAGGCGTGAAGTAGGATTTTCCCTATATTTTTCTGTTTGAAATAAATGATGTAACTTGAAAATTAGAGTGTTTTAATCATCAACCGCATCCAAGCTCCAAGGATGGTAGGATGGATCTAAGCTGTACAGTTATCGATGCACCAATCTCTAAAGGCATCCTTGGGAAAAAGGTTATCCAATTTCAAATTTTCAGTATTCTCCATGTTGAAATTGGGACAAACATCATAAAAATTATAATACGCTACATTGGTTTTCATTTAATTCTAAATATTTCAATTTGACTATTTTAGTTCTCAATCTTTTCACGTTGATACCAATTAATTTCATCTAGTCAATATAGGTTGAAAATCTCTAATGTGGACGTTGGTCATTCTACATAGTATAGTTGGTATAAACATGGACATTTTTTAATTATTTTTAAGAGATTTTTTTATTAATTTGTTTGTTTCTTTTTTCTTGTCTTCTCTTTCCTTTCTTTTTTCCTTTTTTTTTTTTTTGTCATTGTCGTTGCACGAGGGTCACCAAAGCTTATCGTCCGCTTGGAGAGACATAGGTGTCCATGGGTAAGGCTAGCCTTGCCATTGTAAGACTTTTCCTAATGTGGGTTACGTTAATTGATAATATAATTTACTGTTTTACAATGTTGGTCTAACGTGAGATAGAAAGTTTTTTAATTAGTCTAATATATGATTGGTTAATGTGGACCGAGTTGAGCTTGACCTGTGATGAGAGAACATGATTTGTAAACTTTATAAATAGTATTTAAGTCAATCAGCTAACTCTTATTTCCACAATTATCCTCATAAAGGAGCGTTTACCTAGCATAGAAATATGAGTGGGTCGTCTCATTAAGCCAATGATACAGAAATAATAAAGGAAAAGGATTTGTGCTTGGATTATCACTTTTCTGCTTTTGCATCAAGAACGATAAATTCTAAAACAGGTGTACTAATCTTTCTACTTGATTATATGTGTTTTTGTTCTAGCTATAGAGATCACTAGGTTGCGTTTTTGTGTCTTACATGTGATATTAGAGCCTCCATAGATTATGACATGGACGTATAATTTTTGCCATTTTTCGTGATTTTTCATGTAGTAAAAAATCGATTTTTATTATATAAATAGAAAGGACTCAGTGAGACAAGCAAAACCATAGGTGGTGTGCCATTGGGGGAGTCCACATGCACCGCCACGTGCAACCAACCACTGCCTGGGCGTCGACCACGCGCCTTACGCTCTTCCATATGCCTTCATGTGGGCTCACATGTCCTAGGGCTGACGTTAGTAGCCTAGCAACCCGCAAGACCTGACTTGATCTAGTTGACCTGTTGATATGAAGACCCAGCCCGAAATCCACCCCATTAACCCGCCTGAACTAGGTTATTGTTAATCATACTGGTCAATCGGTCAGATTGTACAATTGAACTAGGAACCGATTGGATTAGCATCGGTCGGACCGGATTGCAAAGCTTTGAGGCTACTTGCGTGTGTGCTCCATGCGCTGCACTTAGGTGGCGCGTGCAGGCATGTGGAGCCTCTAATCAGCGCATGGTCAATGGCTACATGCTTGTATGGTGATGCTCTGCCTTGTGATATATTTATATTACATGTTTAATGATTTTATGGATGTGAAAATACAAATGAAACCCTAAATATGTGCATTTTTAGTTTATTTTTGCTTGTTTTCTTGTATTTTTCTATGATTTTGGAAATATAGGTGCTAGTTTACAGGTGTGTCATCACAAGCATGTTGTGTAAAGTGTGATTCATTGATAATATTTATAAAATTTAATTTGTATCAATGAATAAAGTAATGTAATTAGCATAATATGTAATTTTAGTGATAAATTGCCATTGTCACTAAAGTTCAAATCACATGTATATGATGTATATGAGAAGTAAAGTTTATATCCCTAGTATAAAAGAGTTTCAAGGATTCAATTGAGTTGTGATTACCAAAGTGGCACACTTAGTTGATTTGAGAAATAGTAGTCTCGAATAATGATGGGATGTTTCATTTTCTAACGAGTGGTCATACTCTTAAAAGGGCTAATTGTATGTTAATTCATGGAAGAGTAATTAATCCTAGTGGTCTATACACCCAAAGAGGATGAATTCACGAAAATTAGAATAATAGTTGTTGTCATATGAGAAGTGTATAACTATATGTCATGTATTCTACCAAAATGTAATTATGTGATTATGCATGTAATTTTTTGGATGTGTATTTGTATCTCAAGTTATACGGTACTCACATGATACTAATTAATATATCACTTATTTTTCAGTCAAATTTTCTATAAACAGTAATTTCGTTACTATTTAGATTCTTAATAGTTCAAATTTTAAGAAATTGACTATTAAAAATTATCCTTAGACCAAGGTGTACACATACGATACAATTTCAATTAATATAGTCTAAGTGAGAGATTATAAGAGTTTTCCTAATGTTGGTTACATTAATTGATATTGTAATTTACTGTTTTACGGGGTTGATTTAAGATGAGATAAAATGTTTCTTAATTAGTCTTATATGGGGCTGGCTAATGTGGGCTGAATTGAGCCTAACTAGTAATGAGAGAAATTGTTGGAAATTTTATAAATAGTTCTCAAGTCTATATTCTAATCATAATTCTCACAATTATCCTCATAAAAGAGTGTTTATCTAGTGCTAAAAGGCGATGAGGCCTTCTTATTAAGTCAGAAGGACTTGCGCTTGAATCATCATTTTTCCGCTTCCACATCAAGAACAATATATTTCAAAACAAGTGCGTTAATATTTTTATTCAATTATATATGTTTTTGTTCTAACTATGGAGATTATTGGATCGCGTCACCACGTCTTACAACCATGGCCTAGCCAGCCGCAAACGAACACAGTTGGCGAGGCTAGCCCTACCTAGATTGCAACCACCTACGCCTAAATCTGCCATCGCACCATCCCCAACCCTAACAAACAAAAGTTGAACCTCAAATGGCCTTGAGAATAGCTTCCGGAGGCGAATCTTGCTCTCCATTGTCCTCCTGATACTCGGACGAAGACAATGAACTGTCGTTGGCGGAGCACTTCAGCACTTGGCTTGTCTCGCGAAGTGGAAATCTAGAGCCCTGGGAGGCCTGTAACTACAGCCTAGCTTGTGCGGTGGAGGAGATGTCACAGTGCTCATGAGGCGAGAATTGCGAGGGAAGGCTTCCATGGCTTGATTAGGAACACGCTGTGCAACATGGTCCTGCATGCCTTTATTCAGCATGATTTCGCCTGAAACTTCGGTTCTTCTGGTTTCTAGGTTTTGTGTGTCATGCGTGTGAATATAGAATGCTTGATTTGAAATGTTTCACAAGGAGGAGATTTTTCTCTGCTTCAACTATGGTCAAGGTTTTCCCTCGCCCCTCTGAGCTCAGTTTGGTGGTCGCAGGCAAAGGTCACAAGGCCCTCACCTAGTGATTTGGCTAGCTCCAACAACCCTTGCCAGCCACAATAGAAAAAAAATAAAAAATAAAAGAAGAGGAAAGAAAAAATAATAAATAAATAAAAATTATAAAAAAATTACGATCAATCAAATAGGATGTCCAGCGTCAACGTTAGCAATTTCTGGCCTAGATTAGTTAGATGAATTTAACCGGTACTAATGTGAAAAGATTTATAATCAATTTTATTTAATTAAAAGATTTATGATTGAAATAATATAATAGGTTTAGGGCTTTTTTCATACTTTTCCCTTCCGAAACTTATTCTAGTTTCACCGACTACAAAATTCGTTGTTGATTAAACTATATTGGCTCATAGTTATAATCCTTCAAAAGTGATTTGAGATAAAACACTTAAAACATGGTATACCTATTTTGAAAGATAGCCTCGTAATTAGGCTTTCGTTTTTAACGGGTTTTTTCTAATCACCCTAAAATTTATGCTCTTTAGTTTGATTTTTTTTGTTGAACTCTTTATTTGAATTGAAACGTATATTTATACCCAAGATTTTAAAAGCACGCATTTTACATCTTGAAAAAAAAAGAATTATAAAAAAAAAAAAACATAGTGTGAAGTGCAACATCTTAAAATTAAATGATGCAAGCTATTGATTTTGAAAATAGAAGATGAAAACTTTAATGAAGGAAAAAAATTAGGAATAAGCGTATTGAAAGTTTTAAAATTTATTATGAAAGTGGAATCGGGTTCCAAAACATACCAAAAGTACATTTAAATTTTAAAATTTATCAAGTTATGTAATCGAGTAATTCTTTTAATTCCGGCCAATTTGGTTTATAAAAGATGTTGATGTGACTTTTTTTTTTCTTTTTCATTTTACACTGTTATAATAGGACTTTGGGAGACTCCATCTTGTACTTGCAGACTGACTGGCCCTTTGTTTCTTAAGTTTATTTTGCCTTTGCCGAACATTTTGATGCAGAAGGAATAAGGCCCAGACCCTGTGCGTGGGCCTCTTTAATTGGAAAACGAATTTGGGTTTCTCGCAAAGAGATCGGTTTGGACTACAAAACCACCACATTACTCGGCCCTCCATGCATGCATGCTTTTCTTTACACATCCACTCCATCGCCCACGTCGTAATTTTGGAAAATGACATATCTTTGGATATATTTTCAGAAAAAATTACTTTGTGCTTTTCTCTAGTCAAGTCCCTATACTTTTGATTTATCTAATCAACAACTCTCTTTCAGAAATTTTACAATTAAGTGTCTCCAACGCTAAATTTGACCAAATTCAATTCGTGTGACTGACAAACAATGCCATAACATGATGTGAATAAAACATGTGGATGCTTGAGAAGACGTTTACGGAAAAATTTAGACATCATGGGCAATGTCACAATATGACGCAGGCATCCATGTGGACGTCTACATTGGAAGAATTTTATCTATATCATACCACGGCATCATCCGATACACACATTACTCAGATTTAACCGGGTTTGATGTTGGAGGGATTTGATTAAAAAATTTGTGAAATAAAAGGACTTGATGAGATAAACTAAAAGTAGAGAGACTTGATTTAAAAAGTTCTGAAATTACCAGCACGAGAAGTAAGATTTTCCCAATATTTTTCTGTTTGGAATAAATGATGATGTAGCTTAAAAATTAGAGTGTTTTAATTATCAACCGCATCCAAGCTCCAAGGATGGTAGAATGGACCTCAGCTACACGGTTGTTGATCCACCAATTTTTAAAGACTCATTTCTTTTCTTGCGACGTCCGGATCCTCGCTTAGTAAAACCGAACACTCTTAGGGTCTGCATGGTAACCTTCCCCAGCCCAAAAATTTCTATTCTTCTCTTCCCCAGAACAAAAAAAGAATAAAAACCTGTTTGATAACGGCAAGTTAGTTTTTTGTTCCCGGGAACAAAAAGTTAGCCCGGGAATGGTTTTGGAATAGAAATAAGAAGTAAAAAAAAGTTGTTTCTTGTTCCCGGGACCGGGAACAAGTTTAAGAAATAAGTGAATTTTATTTTTCTTTTATTCTTCTCTTGCTAACTGCCATTGACTGCCGTTGGCCACCACCCGCCGTCGTCCGCCGCCGCCGGCCGCCGCCGGCCGCCGGAGGCCGATCGACCGTCGCCGCCGCCGATCACCGCCGGTCACTACCGGACGCCGCCGGACGCCGCCGGTCGCCGGAGGCCGACCGACCGTCGCCACCGTCGGTCGTCGGAGGCCGACCGACCGTCGCCACTGCCGGTCGCCGCCGCCACCGCCGGTCGCCGACCGACCGTCGCCGCCGATCACCGCCGGACGCCGCCGGTCACCGCTGGACGACGCCGGACGCCGCCGGCGGCCGGAGGCCGACTGACCGTCGCCGCCAGCCAACCGTTGCCGCGGCCACCGCCGGTTGCTGGAGGCCGACCGCTACCGCCGCCGCCGGTTGACCGCGATCGCCGCCGGACGCCGCCGCCACCGCACGTCTCCGGTGGCCGGCGGTCGACCGCGGCCAATGGGCCGTGTGGCAGCGATCGGCGGCGGGAGTCGATGGGCGGCGCTCGACCGGTGGCGGCCGGCAGCGACGTGCGGCGGCGGCGGCGGCGTCCGGTGGTGGCCACGGTATACCAGAAAAAATAAAACGCAAATAAATATAAAAAATAAACTGTTTTTTATCAAACGCATTTCTATTCCTTTTCTATTTCTAGAGTAAAAATTTTGTGTAGTTATTAAACGGGTTTTTTTACATAGAAATTGTTCCCCAGAATAGAAATAGAAAAGAACTATTTCTGAAAAAAAAATTGTTCCCCAGCCAAGAAATGTTCTCATGCGGACCCTTAGAATACCAAGCCGTCATCATCGTATCATGACACCGTCACACCAATCCACCAGACAACTATCATTGCTGTGACACCACTACGGCACATGCCAAATACCCTCCGGACCCCAGCTGCTTCTTCATGAAATTTTTTAAAGTGGATTTATTTGAGCCCAAAAGGGAATCACGCCCATGAAGAGGTAAAAGGCCAAAAAGACCAACCCAAAACCAACTACTCAATTTTTGAGCTGTTGACTTGGTGAATTTAAATTCACCACCAATAGCCATGTTAAAGCCACCAATCCACAAATGAGGATACTAAGCTGGAACTGTCAGGGACTGGGCAATTCCCTGACAGTTCAAGCCCTGAGGGCCCTTATGGCTCAAGACAGGCCTGACATCCTTTTTTTTGATGGAAACGAAGAACCAAGAACATGTGATAAGAAGATTACAGCGGAGGTTGCAATATAAGAATAGTTTTGTGGTCAATCCCCAAGGATTGGCTGGGGGAATGGTTCTTTTTTGGGCAGAACATATCACACTTAGTATCCATTCACATAACTCGCATCTTATCGACACTATATGTTCTGAAGAACCTAGAACCACACCTATGGGAGTAACTTATCTACATGCACCAGCAGTTTATCATCAACGGCAGCAGCTATGGATAGAGTTGAGGCATCTTAGTCATCTACATACCTTACCCTGGCTATGCATCGGCGATTTTAATGAAATATTACATCCATGGGAGAAAATGGGCAAGAAATCAGCTGAGTCCTATCGACTACATTCCTTCTGAGAACTCCTATATGATTGTGCTCTAATGGATCTTGAATCTAAGGGTTGTGCCTATAATCGAAGTGGTGATGAAATGATCAAAGAAAGACTTGATCGAGCGTTATGTACTATGGATTGGCGAGTGGCCTACCCAGATGCCGAAGTTCATGCCTTACCAGCACTAGGCTCGGATCATTGTCCGTTACTTTTAAACACGACACTCAAAGCAATTAAAAGGGGAAAGACTTTTACCTTTGAGTCCTATTGGCTGCAAGATATTGATTGTCGCAGGGTGATTACTGAAGCTTGGACAGCTGAGTCAGTGCACAATATCACTCTATCTCAGAAGCTCCAAACGACAACGCAGGCACTAGCTCAATGGAGTCGATCCAAATTCACTGCTGGTCATCATGATCTCTCTTTTGAAGAGACAGCTTCAACATTGCATCAATCAACCTGTTTGTAGTGATCAAAAAGAACAGGTCATGTCATTACAGAAGCAAATTCAGGATATATGGATGCAAGAAGAACACTATTGGGCAATGCGTTCTAGAATTAATTGGATGACGTGGGGGGACCGAAATACTAAATATTTTCACGCGACAACAATTCAGCGACGGAAAAGGAATAAAATCAACATGCTGAAAGATGAAAATGAGGAATGGACTAGAGAACCAGCTCGGGTAAGGCAACAAACGCTTCACTATTTCCAAACTCTTTACACTTCAGTAGGACACCGAGACTACACACCTATTCTAAATCAATGTCCACGAGCAGTAACAGCTGAAATGAATCAAAAATTAATAGCTGAAGTCACAATGGAGGAAGTCAAGGCAGCAACGTTTCAATTAGGTGCCACCAAAGCACCAGGACCGGACAGCTTGAATGGCCTTTTCTATCGAAGCTATTGGGACATTATAAAGGACGAGGTTTTTAAATCAGTGCAACACTTTTTCGCTACTGGAGTTATGCCTCTTGAGTTTAACAGAACAGCCATATGTTTGATCCCCAAGGTACAGAACCCTGAGAGGTTAGATCAATTCTGCCCTATCAGTTTATGCAATTTTATATACGATATTATTTCAACAATACTTGCAAACCGTTTGAAATCTTGCTTGCCTGAGTTGATTTCTACAGAACAGAGTGCCTTTGTGTCCGGCAGGCAAATTCAGGACAATATATTGATAGTGCAAGAGGTACTCCATCAATTCAGAATTCATAACAGAAAGAAAAAATTTCAAGCAATCCTCAAGATAGACATGCAGAAAGCCTATGATAGGGTAGAGTGGGATTTCTTGGAAGACTATCTACATCATATCGTTTTTCATTCTTAGTGGGTGATTTGGATAATGCAATGTGTCAAGACAACCTCTCTTAGTGTCAAGCTCAACGGTGAATTTCTACCTTATTTTCTGCCTTCAAGGGGAATCAGGCAGGGTAACCCTCTCTCACCCTATTTATTCATTCTTATCGCTAATATGCTATCCACCCTCATCCAACAAGCAATTGCTATGGGTAATCTCCGGGGCCTTAAACTTAACAGGTGGTGTCCGACCCTCTCACATTTATTTTTTGCTGATGATGCCATCTTTTTTCTAAACGGTAGAACCCAGGAATGTCAAAACCTAGCGACTATCCTAAGCCAGTATTGTTTAGCTATAGGTCAAGAAATTAATAGAAATAAATCAGGCTTGTTTGTTAGCAAGAATTGTCCCGACTCTCTTAAGTTGAATATGGCTAGTGAATTAAGGGTGCCACTTCTAGAAAAGACGGGTAAATATCTTGGCATACCTTCTGATTGGGGCTCATCTAGATGAGATATGTTTGCTTGGATCCTAGGACGAGTCAACTCCAAGCTGGAG
This sequence comes from Eucalyptus camaldulensis, assembly GCA_019915185.1. Lineage (NCBI taxonomy): Eukaryota > Viridiplantae > Streptophyta > Magnoliopsida > Myrtales > Myrtaceae > Eucalyptus > Eucalyptus camaldulensis. The sequence continues at coordinate 23,802,113 of JAHSVA010000005.1, forward strand.
GGGTGGAAAGAGCAGTTACTTTCTAAGGGTGGGAAAGAGATTTTGTTAAAATCAGTGGTTCAGACTTTACCACAGTATGCTATGTCAATATTTAAGGTCCTTGTATCTATCTGCAAATCAATTGAATAGAAAGTAGCTCGGTTTTGGTGGCAAAATAGTAGTACAAAAGCTGCGATTCATTGGAAAAGCTGGGAAATTCTTAAGGAAAGAAAAGACAACGGTGGCCTCGGCTTTAGGGATTTGTTATCTTTCAACAAGGCCCTTCTTGGCAAACAAGCATGGCGGCTCTTTCAAAATCCTCAATCTTTGTGGGGTAAACTATTTAAGGCTTTATATTTCCCCCAGACTACTTTATGGCATGCTGAAAGGGGCTCCAGACCTTCATGGGGTTGGCAGAGCGTTCTATTGGGTCGAGATTCTATTGTTCCGAAGCTACGTTGGTCCGTAGGCAATGGCCAAACGATACGAGCGCAAGAGGATTGTTGGTTACCTATGGGAATTCTAGGTGGCCCAACACCGAGAGAAGAACCTAAGACAGCGGCAGGTTTCATTATACCTCACTAGCATGCGTGGAATACCCAACTCCTTAAACTGGCTTTTGATGAATCCATTGTCCAAGAGATATTGTGAATTAAACTATGCCCTGCCTTGGCAGAAGATAAAGTCTATTGGACTGCGTCAGCGGATGGTCAATACACTGTCAAGAGCGCCTACAATGTCATCAAGCAGACTGCAACTTCTACGGTACACTCTCGAGCCTCCTCTTCATACAATCCACCTCGAAAACTATGGCAAAAAATTTGGAAAACCAACACAATCCCTAAGATACGTATATTCCTTTGGTCTTTAAGCCAAAATGCCTTACCTACTAAAGAAAACCTATACCGACAAAAAATCACACCCGACCCACTATGTACCCTTTGCCTTTCCCAATCCCCCGAGACAACAGAACATATTTTTCTGTCCTGCCCGTGGACCCAGTACATCTGGAACCATCCCTTAGTGCAACTTAACCTCTCACAGTATCGCACACATAGAATAGATGCATGGTTAGTAGACTTAATAGACCGAGAGGTGGACATACCAGTGTTTGAACAGATTGCAGCCCTGTTATGGTTCATTTGGCTCGCTCGTAATCACTTCGTCTTTCACCACCAAAGAACGCACCCGAACCACCTGGTAGACACAGCTCTTGCCTTTGCCCAACTCCATCTTAGTGCTCAGCAGAAGGAATCCCGCATAGGCGCTCGACTGAGTAATCTTCGCACATGGATCCCACCTCAGCAAGGTGTCCTCAAGGTAAACATTGACGAAGCATTCCCTACAGCTACGAATATGGGCGCGATTGCTTGTATCATCCGAGATCACACTGGCCGACTGATCGGCGGTGTTACCAGGGATGTCCCCGCAAAATCTGCACTTGAAACAGAATGTCAAGCACTTTTGTGTGCCCTTGAGGAATTATCATAGCAAGGAAGAACAAGTACTCACCTGTTGTTGGAGACGGACTGCCTCACTATTGTAGAAGTGCTCAATCGGGATCGCCTTCCGCCATGGGAATATTGCGCCACTTTTGCTGAGATCGCCAATCAACTCCTTTGTTTTCCCAATCTTACCATGCAGCACTGTAGGCGAGAATCTAATGCCCTAGCTGACTGGGCTGCGAAAGCCCACGGCTGTGGTTCCCTCCGGACGAATTGGCCCATTTCACCACCTCCTGTTCTGGTAGACATGTTATGTCTTGAAGCTCTTGTAAACGGATGTACTTATTTCCCTCAGTGAATAGAAGTTTTTATCTTTTCCGACAAAAAAAAAATTCCAAAGCCGCTAGGCCATGTTGGGTCAATTTGGCAGCTCATGGGAATCTGCCGCTTAAGGGAGGAAAGGCGTGGTTGTTAATTGAGCAAATTCACCTAAAAAAAACAGCCATGCTATTCCCTTCTTCACTAAGCAAGTTGAGCTGTCCACATGGTAAGTTAAAATTATCACCATCAGCCATGTCCAATGCCAGGTGTCCTTTCCTTAAGCTGCCCCTGATAGAGAATACGGACCAAGAAACTACAACGAGCGGCGAAGGACAGAACATAAACCAGCCCTTCCTTTCCTCCATCTCACAACAATTTCCCGCTTTTGTTACCCCCACCCCAACACCACTTCCTTGTCTTATTCGCCAATTTCCTCCATTTTTGTCCCCAACTAGGACCATCATCATCCCTCGTTTGGCCACTTGACACCGTTCCGCTTGCGGAGTGTCACCGCTCCACCACCAGCCTTCATCACCAAGAATTCAAGGCAAGTAGAACTCTACCATGCTTTGTTATGTGATTTCCATCATTGCTCAACAAGAAATATCCTTAGAATTTTCTCAAGTTATCACTAGTTTGTGTGGATCGTGTTCCTTGATAAATTCGGAAACGTACATCACCGAATTTCTTGAATGCATGGGTGGTGCCTTTCACTTCAACAGCATTTCACCAAGCTTACCTTGTTTTCCTCTTCAGTCCTCTCTCTCTCTAGGATTGCAATTCTGGAACACTACTGTTGCTTGGTGTTGTTCCTGATGAATTGACCTTCATTGTGCTTGCATGCTCATTTGCGTGCTTGTTGTGTGCTATGGTTTCAGCACGTGTTTCGAAGGGGATTCGGGGACTTTGTTATACTTCCTCTTATTTTGGTCAATAATTCTAGAAAAAGAGCCATGAATTTTATTGATTGTTGGTGTTGCGGAATTTTGGATTTTTATTACTTTTTGTTACACGGAATATCCAAGACTTTTAAAACTGGAAATATTTTATTTTGATTTGTTGAATATTTTCATTGAGATGCTGCGCCATGGTATGAGTATGGTGAATGCTGTCGATCTTCATGATGATAATGCCTTGGTTGTTGGGATGCTTGGAGGAGTGTAACACGTGCCCTCTAGATTCCTAGGGATATAATAAGGGCCCCTGGAGGTCCTTGCGATGTCAGTTGGGATACAAGATGCTTGGAAGAGTGTCCCATGGCACCTTTCGAATGCCTGGGGGATGTAACAAGGGCCCTCGGGGGCCTTGTGATGCCAATTGGGGTGCGAGATGCCTAGAGGGGTAGAACATGATTCCCTTCAGAAGATGGTGGTAGTTGGAACTAGACTAGATATGATTATTAAAGTTCCCTAATGTCCATTTACTTCCTATCATATCGTTTCTGTGAATTTCTTTAAGAGCTGTGCAAATTGAATTATTTCGATCTCGTATATTTTATATATGGGATTTCGTTAGATGGTTAGTGGTAGATTCACGTAGTATAGTCTAGTAGGCTTTTGTTTGCTAAGTGTTGTGCTCACCCTTGATGGATGATCATTTTTTCAAACCTGCAGGTATTGCCTCTAATATCTACGTCCTCCATGATCCTCTATAGTGTCTTAACATATCTCGCGTGGAACCAAACAGAGGAGGTCAACCCCGAATTCCCATAGGTCACATTCATTTGGATCACTATGATCCTCTGACTATTGAAGCCAGCCTCCCATCGGGCCCCATGTTGATTGGGTTTTGTCGCCCTTTGCGCTCGGATCAATGGGCGTACAGTGGGGAAACTCCCACTTCCAAACGATGATGATGATGGCGACAACAAGTCGAATAGGAGGAGGGCCCAGGGGACGAGGGTGGTATTTTTGGCGAGACCAGGACTTGTTACATTGGCAACCGTGTAAATAGACAGTTGGATGGTTGGGACAATATTTTGGACATAGTCAGGAGAAGGAACATTTTGACCTTGATGTAGGTCGTCTATAATATATAAAAAAATAAAAGAGCCTAGTTCTATATTTTTACATGTGTTGATTGAAATTATAGTGTATTGATTTATCCTTACACGTTTTCACATGCTAGAGAGAGAGAGAGAGAGAGAGAGAGAGAGAGAGAGAGAGAGAAGAAAAGAAAAGAAAAGAAAAGGATTGGATGGTTACATTAGTCGGGACGTGTCGGGGGCATCACAACTCGAGTGGTATCAGAGTCAGATTGTCTAGAGTGATAAGGTACGCTAGTGATTAAAGGAGTTATGATGATCGCACACAATAAGACATTAAATCCATGTGGTTGATTTGCCTTGGAAAACAGGTGACCAATTTTTACTCATAAGGTGCTAGCAAAGATTGTAAGTTACCCATATATATTAGTAACATTTATATGTTACTCATATGTCTCAACAACGTATGAACATTACGTTCCTTATTAGTTGATTAGTGACACTGGATCACTAATTGTTCATATGGCAAATACTCAGTAATCTGCAGGGAAGTATGGTACGATCAAGAAGTTTTTCTCCATCAAAGGCAAAAGCCACTGCTTCGAGGGCAGAACCCCGAATGGAAGATATTCTATAGGCCCTTGCCAATATAGGGAGTCTGATGGAAAGGCAAGCCTAACAACAACTGGGTGTGGAACGTTGTACTCAAGGGTTGGTGGAGCAATTTTTGAAATTGAAGCCACCCAAGTTTATTGGAATGGGGAGTCCCGAGAAGGCAAAATAATGGATTGATGGGATGGAGAGGATCTTCCAACTATTGAATTGCAACGACACAAAGAAAATAACCTTGGTAGAGTACCAATTGGAAGGAAACGTCAAATATTAGTGGAAGGCTTCTACAGACATGATATTCTCATCTGGTACTACAGTAACATGGGATGAATTTGTTAGGGCTTTCAACAAAAAGCATTTTTTTAACTGTGCTAAGGATAGGAAGATAACGAAATTTGTTCGGCTGGAACAGAAGGAGCTGACTATAGACCAATATGAAGCAAAATTTTCTAAACTGTCAAGGTATGCTCCTAAACTAGTATAAGACTGAGAAGAAAAAGCTAAGAGATTTTTGAAGAGCCTGAGAACACACATCAGGAGGCAACTAGCGCCCTTGAATATACAGGATTATAATGAAATTTATGAACGGGCCTTGCTTATGGAACAAGAAATAATACGAGAATAGTTGGAGAGTAAGGAATGAATAGAACTAGGATGACAAATGACACTAAGTGATGCTCAACGAGGTAAAAGACCCTATCCATCCCAAGAGTTACCTTGGGATCCTAAGAAGAAGTGGAATTTTGGAAGTACCGGGATTGGTCATGCTACAGGTCAAGTGCAATATCGAAACAATCCATGTCGAACGTGTGGTGAACAACATGGGCCAGGACCCTACCCAAATCACCATAAGTGTTTTGGATGCAGGTAGAAGGGTCACTTTAGGAGAGACTGTCCACAAGGAGAATCGCAATCGAACGTTGATTCGTTGTGACAAATGCAACAACGTGCAAGGGGAACACCTCCACAAGGAAATCCATAGAGGCCACCAGCACAAGGACGGGTGTATGCGATCACCCAAGAGGAACCGAAAGCTTCCAAAGACGTTATCTCAAGTATGATTTCTTTAAATGACAAGAAGGCTTATGCATTATTTGACATGGGTGCCATGCATTCTTTTGTGTTTGAAAGATATAGACAATTGGGTGATATAAAAACCAAACCCCTTGATACGCCTCTTCGTATTTCTACGCTGCTGAAAGATGCGGTATTGTCTACATTAGTATGCGAGAAATGCAAAATATCTATAGGTGGACAAGATCAGGAAATAGACCTAGTAGTGATGGCTATTTATGACTTTGATGCCATCGTAGGAATGGATTGGCTTCGTAAACAACAGGTTAGGGTGGACTATTATAGAAAGAAGATTTAGTTCAATCCACCTAACGAGCCTAATTTTGAATTCTATGAAGACCGGACATGTGGCATCCCAAATTTAATGACAAGCCATAAGGTGAGTTGAAGTTCCTAATTATGTGATAGAATTTCTTTTGGCTTATGCCTTAGCCAATTTGTCTTTTAATTTGATGATTTGTGTATTTAAATTTAATAAATTAATAATCTATGCTTGGCCATATGATTTAAGTTTCAATAATTAAAATGTCCCAAGACTTTGGCCAAAATGAAATTTGAATTTGGAAATATTTATAGAAAGGAATTCAAAAAAAAAAAGGAAAAAGAGGGTTATTTTTGGAATGGGCCTTGGACCCATTAGCCTAAGCCTAGTGGGCCGAATGGCCAGCCCAAATGGAAGCCAAGGGGAGGATCTCGACCAGCCCAAAGGGAGTGGCCGGATGGGCCTAAGCCCAAGCCCATTCAAATTCAAAAATAAAAATTACATGTGGCACAAAGGAGAGCATGCATTGGTTGGACATGAGGTGAATCAATCATTACTAATCATGGGCTTTAAGGGAGTATAAAAGGGGTGAAGAGAGAGAGTGGCTGGACTTCTTGCTTCATTTTCGTCCAAAGAGAGAGGTGTGCGAGAGAGAGAGCCCGAGAGGGAGAGAGAGGAGGCGGAGCCGAGAGGGAGGTGCCGCCGTGTGCTCGCCGTTCGACCGCCTTGTCCGACCACCGTACGCCGTCGTTCATCGCCGTTTGCTCATCTTAGAGGCAAGTGGAGTCCATAACTTCTCTTGCATGTTTGTTGTGGTGTTTGCATGTTAGATTATAGGTGTGATTTGTGCGAAAAACCGAGGTAAGAGTTGATATTTTTGCAAACCGTGTGACTGTTCTCGTTCGGTTTGTTGGAGTCAGTAGTTGTTCGAGTTTGCATGTGGGTTTGGAGTTCGATTTTGGCTTCGGTATCTTCATGAAAGTTGAAGCTAACATCTTGTACTATGACATACTAAAAATTCGTAGAAAACGATGGAGATTTGAGGGGTCAAAAGTTCTATTGTACGGAGACTTTAGATCTGCGAAATTTTCACTGACCTCTTGTTGATTTCTTGATTGCATGTTGATTTCTGTTGGAGATATCACTTTGTTGTCTTCTTGAAAGTTGAAGGTAACACCTTAAGCTACAACATAATCAAATTTTAAGGAAAAAGAACAAGTATAGCTCGGTGAATCGGTTAGATCTTGAAAATGATGGTTCTGGTGAAGTATTTCGAAACACCCGAGACTTCATGGACTAAAATGGTGACCATAATCTGGTTATTTGGCCTAGATCTCTTCACGAAACTTGTAAAGGATACCTTGGTACATAACATACTCAAATTTCAGAAGAAATGAAAGAGAATAGATGGGTGAAAACTAAGAATTTCGGAGGAGTGTGTTCTGGATGTCACGGTAGTGGTTCCAGAAGCTTCGTGGGGTTGTATTAATTAATATAAAAATAATTTGGCTTAGAGTTCCCCATGACAAATGCACGAAAATGTGTTGGCTATCACCCTGTAAAATTTCGTAATTTTTGAAGGCCATATGAGTATTTTAATCGAATTTATTTGGAAACTGTGCAAGTCTGGCCATTATCCGAATATAAGGTGCTATTTTGTGGAAATTGTGAAATTATGGGAAATTCAATTTGGCCATGAAATTTGTATGAAATTGTGATCCTATTGATTTGTTTAGTGATTGTTTGAATACTATGATTTTGGGAAAATCATAGATATTAAATTTAATATTTATTTATGAAAATAAATAAATATAATAAAAAAAATAATAATAAAATAAAAATAAAAATAAAAAATAATAATAAAATGGATTTTTATTTGGCCATGGATTCAATTCCATTTGTGTGGCACTTGTGTGATGAGGTCTTTGTACATGTATTAAGTTGAAATGCATATGTGATTAAGCTTTGGCATGTGTATGACATGTGAATTGAAATGCAAGTGTGATTTGTTTGATGCCATGCCAATTGCCATGTTAAATTGAGATAAAAGGATAATTGTGGATGAGAATGAGGTTGTGGTGGAGGATGTTGTCTGGTGGCCTAGTGGCGTAATTCCAGAGATTCCCTGGGAGTTTCAGGATGCCCGGAATGTGGGGGGCCGGAAGCCCTGTCGGAGGTTTCTGCTCGAAGGGAATGCCTCGCGACACCAGGATTTGGGTGCGGGATGCCTGGCTAGAAGGGTAAAGGCCGGAAGCCCTATCGAAGGTTTCTGCCCGAAGGGAATGCCTCGTGATGCTAGTTGAGATGCGAGATGCCCGGAATGTGGGGGGCCGGAAGCCCGGTGGCCATGGGATGGCTGAGTTTGCCGGGAGCCCTGTCGGAGGTTTCTGCCCGAAGGGTTGATGATGAGATTGATGATTTGAGAAATGATGGTGATATGGTGATCAAAATTGAAAGATAAAGATGAAAATTAACTCATGACATGATGATGCATGATGATGATGGCATGTGATGTGATATGATGATCACCTATGATAATATATGTATGATGATGCATGATGATGCATGATGATGATGGCATGTGATGTGATATGATGATCACCTAAGATAATATATGCATGATGATGCATGATGATGATGGCATGTGATGTGATATGATGATCACCTAAGATAATATATGCATGATGATGCATGATGATGATGGCATGTGATGTGATATGATGATCACCTACGATAATATATGCATGATGATGATGATATATATGATGTGATGATGCATGATACGCATGATTACAAGGTGAGTGATGCTTGCAACGTGTGATGATATGCATGATGCATCGGGATGTTATTGGATTTCCCTATCTGCTGAGTGGTTGTACTCACCCCTTTTGGGGATAACATTTCAGATTAGCAAGTATGCCGCTACCTGCCGTCACGCGTGGTACATTTTACGGGATACCATCCGATGTACAGGTCGAGTGTGTTGAGATAGACTGTCCTTCTGTTCCCGGACTGACTTTTATCCGAGTACGATGTCTAGTGATGTATGACGTGGGCCTGGCTGGGGGTCCTGTCATTCAGGAGTTCATTTCTGTGCACGTTCGTCGGGATGGAGCTATGCGAGGGATGTTGTCGCCGCCATCGCCTGATGCACCGGGTTGGGTGTGAGACTTGCACGTGACGAGTAGGAGCTGTTTCTTTTTGATGTAGATAGTCGATACTTTCGATGGGGGTTCGTACTCGTGTGATGTTGAGGGTCGAGAGTTTCTTTTTGAGGTTTTAGGCTGGACGTGGCTGAGTCCTAGCTTTTCCTTGTTTTGTATCGACCCAAAGGAAATCCCATCTTGCTATATATATATGTAAGCAAAGTGTCGAAGTTGTTTATAAAATCCTGATGTTTAGCTGGTGTGTATTTGTATGGATTGGTAGGGGGATAGATGGTGATGTTTAATTTGCTTCCGCTATGAGCACATTGGGACCGATCGTTTAAAAAAAAAAAATGTGTGTTCGTAAATTAGGACACTTGTTTGGAAAAGAAAGAAAGGTAATAAAGTGTAACATCGGCGCTGGTGACGACCCTAGAAGGGTTTGGGGTGTCACAGGACAAACCCCTCAATGACCCTTATTTCAGTAGTAGAGACACATGCAATTCTTGATGAAGGGTGTCAAGTGTACCTAACAATAGTAAAGGACCATACTAAAGAAGAAGCCAAACTCGATGAAATTCGAATGGTTGAAGAATTTCCAGACATATTTCCCGAAGAACTACCAGGACTACCATTGGGACAAGAAATCGAGTTCATCATCGAATTGGTCCCTAGAACTAAACCAATATCAAAAGCCTCGTATAGAATGGCTTTAGCGGAACTAAGAAGTTGAAAGTACAGTTGCAAGAATTACTTGATAGGGGTTTCATTAGGCTAAGCGCGTCCCCATGGGGTGCACTCGTCCTGTTTGTAAAAAAGAAAGATGGGTCAATGTAACTTTGCATTGACTATAGGCAACTGAATCAAGTGCCAATCAAGAATAAGTACCCGTTGCCTAGAATTGGTGATCTATTTGACCAGTTGCAGGGAAGTTAAGTCTTTTCTAAGATAGATTTAAGGTCAAGGTATCATCAGTTAAGAATTAAAAAGGAAGACATCCCTAAAACTCTTTTGGGACTCGTTATGGACACTAAGAGTTCCTAGTTATGCCATTTGGGCTGATAAACGCCTTAGATGCATTCATGGACCTAATGAATAGGGTATTCAAACCCTATTTGGATCAATTTGTAATCGTCTTTATTGATGATATCCAAAAGAACACGAGCAACACCTGAGAATAATACTGCAAGCCCTTAGAGATCATAAATTATATGCCAAATTTGGTAAGTGTGAATTTTGGTTGGACCGAATAGTATTTCTAGGCCATGTAGTATCGGGAGAAGGAATCTCGGTAGATCTAGCGAAGGTCAAGATTGTAGTAAATTGGCTAAGACCAACGACACCAACGAAATACGAAGTTTCTTGGTACTCGCAAGATATTATAGAAGGCTTATAGAAGGATTCTTATGACTTGTAGGCTCATTGACCCAATTGACTTGGGAAAATGTGAAGTTTGAATGGAGTGTGAATGTGAAAGGAGATTCCAAGAACTCAAGAAAAGATTGACCACAGCCCTGATACTAGCTATTCTTTTTGGATTTAGTGGATTCATAGTATATAGCGATGCCTCCCACAAAAGGTTAGGGTGTATCTTGATGCAGCATGGGAAGGTCATAGCCTATGCATCAACACAATTAAAACCTTATGAATTGAACTACCGAACTCATGACCTAGAATAGATAGCAATAAGTTTCGCATTAAAGATATGGAGACATTATTTGTATGAAGAGAAATTTGAAATTTATATAGATCACAAAAGTCTAAAGTACCTATTCTTTCAAAAGGAATTAAATATGAGACAAAGAATGTGGATAGAACTATTGAAGGATTACGACCGTGAGATACTATATCATCTAGAAAAGGTGAACAAAGTAGTAGATGCTCTCAGTCGTAAGTTGGCAATGGATATGCCAAATATAAGGGCAAGAGAATGGAATTTGTTAGAAATAATAGCAAATTCGAAGTTTAAGTTAGACATGGACCATCTCACTAGTGTACTAAATACACTAAGAATTGAACCATAAATCATTCTAAAAATTAGAACACTACAACAGTCTGACCCGGAAATCATGAAGTTTCGAGAAGAAGTATCGTCGGGGAAAAGATTGGAGTTCATAAACACATAGAAGTAATTATAGTATCCATCCAGAAGATACAAAGATATATCGAAACCTATGTTAATAGTATTGGTGGAATGGTATGGAGGCAGACATTACTAACCACGTTTCTCAATGCTTGATCTACCAACAAGTGAAGGCATAACATTGCAAGCCCACAGGAATGCTAAGACCATTGGATATCGTGGAATGGAAATGGGAGCACATAACGATGGATTTTGTACAAGGATTACCGAGAACATCAAGTGGCCACAATTCTATTTGGGTAATAGTGGATCGCCTAACTAAATCCGTCCTTTTTCTTAGCAGTACTTGTGGATTATTCGATGGAAAAATATGCAGAGATGTATGTGAGACATATAGTACGCTTACATGGTGTCACTGTGACCATCACCTCATATCGAGACTTGAGATTTACCTCAAATTTCTAGCGGGATCTCCAAACTGCATTAGGGATCAAGCTTCAATTTAATATTGCCTTCTATCCACAAATGGATGGACAAACAGAAAGAGTAATCCAAGTGCTGGAAAATATGTTGAGGGCTTGCATGATCGATTTTAAGGGAATTTGGAACGAGAAGTTACATCTAGTAGAGTTCGCAATAATAGTCGTTTCCAACAAAGTATTGGTATGGCCACCCTTTGAGGCACTATATGGAAGGATTTGCAGGACTCTCGTCTGTTGGAATGAGGTGGGCGAGAGAAAACTAACAAGACCAGAGTTGGTAAAAGCTACTTCGGATATGGTGGAAATCATTAGGAATCGACTCAAGACGGCCTAGAGTCAACAAAAAAGTTATGCAGATAAGCGTAGAAGACCTCTAGAATTTAACATGGGAGATCACGTATTCTTAAATGTGTCACCAACGAAGGGTCTAACAAGATTTGGAAAGAAAGGAAAGTTGAGCCCGAGATTTATTGGACTCTTCAAAATCCTTGAAAGGATAGGGGATTTGGCTTATCGACTAGCATTGCCTCCTAAGCTATCAAATCTACATGATATCTTCCACGTGTTGATGTTGAGGAAATATCATCCCGACCCTACTCATATATTGGATCACGAAGTTATCAAAGTCGATGAAAAGGTGAAATACATGGAAGAATTGATGCGGATACTAGATTGGAAAGAGCAAGTCTTTTGGACGAAGGTAATCCCATTAGTTAAGGTCTTGTGGTGACACCGCAATGTAGAAGAGGTCACATGAGAAAGCAAGGAGGAAATGAGGCAAAAGTATCCCCATCTTTTCAATGAGACCTAAGAGACACTCAATTTCGAGGACAAAATTCTTTAAGAGGGGGAGATTTGTGATATTTGGATCCTCGCTCAATAAAACCAAGCACTCTTAAGATACCAAGCCGTCATCACCGTATCATGACACCGTCTGACCAATCCACCACATTGTCTAACTATCACCGCCGTGACACCACTATGGCACACACTGAATATCCTCTGGACCCCATCCGCTTCTTCATGAAATTTGCCAAAGTGGATTTATTTGACCCCAAAAGGGAATCATGCCCATAAAGAGGTAAAAGGCCAAAAAGACCAACCCAAAACCAGTTGCTCAATTTTTGAGCCGTTGACTTGGTGAATTGAAATTCACCACTAGTAGCCACGTTAAACCCCAAAGTCGCCAAGCCACGTTGGGTCAATTTGGTAGCTCATGGGAATCTGCCGCTTAAGGGAGGAAAGGCGTGGCTGTTAATTGAGCAAATTGACCTAAAAAAACAGCCACGCTATTCCCTCATTCACTAAGCAAGTTGAGCTGTCCACATGGTAAATTAAAATTACCACCATCAGCCACGTCCGACGCCGGGTGTCCTTTCCTTAAGCTGCCCTAAATGGAGAATATAGACCAAGAAACTACAATGGGCGACGAAGGACAAAATATAAACTAGCCCTTCCTTTCCTCCATCTCACGACAATTTCCCACTTTCGTTACCCCCACCCCAACACCACTTCCTCTTGTCTTCTTTGCCATTCCTCCATTTTCGTCCCCCAATCAGGACCATCACCGTCCCTCGTTTGGCCACTCGACACCATTCCACTCGTGCCGTCTTGCCGCTCCGCCACCAGCCTTCATCACCAAGAATTCAAGGCAAGTAGAACTCTACCATGCTTTATTATGTGATTTTCGTCATTGCTCGACAAGATGTATCCCTTAGAATTTCCTCAAGTTATCGCTATTTTGTGTCGATCGTGTTCCTTGATAAATTCGGAAACGTACATAGCCGAATTTCTTGAATGCATGGGTGGTGCCTTTCACTTCTATACAAGACTCGAGTAGCATTTCACCAAGCTTCCCTTGTTTTCCTCTTCATTCTTCGCCCTCTAGAATTGCAATTCCAAAACACTATTGTCGCTTGGTGTCGTTCCTGATGAATTGACCTTTCTTGTGCTTGCATGCTCACTTGCATGCTTGTTGTGTGCTATGGTTTCGGCATGTGTTTTGAAGGGGATTTGGAGACTTTGTTATACTTCCTCTTATTTTGGTCAATAATTCTAGAAAAAGAGCCATGAATTTTATTGACTGTTGGTGTTGCGAAATTTTGAATTTTTGTTACTTTTTGTTACACGGGATACCCAAGACTTTCAAAATTGGAAATATTTTATTTTGATTTGTCAAATATTTTTATTGAGTTGCTACACCATAGTATGAGTATGGTGAATGCCGTCGATCCTAATGATGACGATGCCCTGGGTGTCGAGATGCCTGGAGAGGTGTAACACGTGCCCTCCGGATGCTTGGGGATGTAATAAAGGCCCCTGAAGGTCCTCATGATACCAGTTGAGATGCGTGATGCTTGTAGGGGTGTAACATGGCGCATTCCGAGTGCCTGAGGGATGTAATAAGGGCCCCCGAAGTCCTCACAATGCCAATTGGGGTGTGAGATGCGTGGAGGGGTGCAATATGGTTCCCTTTGGAAGATGGTGGCAGTTAGAACTAGACTAGATATGATAATTGAAGTTTCCTAATGTCCATTTACTTCCTAGTATACCGTTTCTGTGAATTTCTTTTAGAGCAAGAGCAAATTGAATTTTTTCAATCTCATCTATTTTATATTTGGGATTCCGTCGGATGGGTAATGGTAGATTCATGTAGTATAGTCTAGTAGGCTTTTGCTTATTGAGTGTCATCCTCACCCTTTTTGCTTATCATTTTTTCAGACTCGTAAGTATGCCTTTGCTACCCACATCCTCCATGATGCTATATGGTGTCTCGACAGATCTCACGTGGAACCAGACGGAGCAAGTCGACCTCGACTTCCCACAGGTCACATTCATTCGAATCATTGCGATCCTGATTGTCAATGCTAGCCTCTCATTGGGCCCCGTGTTGATTGGGTTTGTCGCCCTCTACGATCAGATCAATGGGAGTATGATGGGGCCACTCCCACTTCCAGACGGTAATGACGATGGTGACAACAGGGTCGAATAGGAGGAGGGCCTGAAGAATGAGGCTGGCATTTTTGGTGAGACCGGAACTTGTTACGTTGGCAACCGTGTAAATAGATAGTAGAATGGTAGGGGCAATATTTTGGACACAATTGAGAGAAGGAACATTTTGACCATGATGTACTGACCTAGGTTGTCTACAATATATAAATAAATAAAAGTGTCTAGTTCTATATTTCTACATGTGTCGATTGAAATTATAGTGTATCGATTTGTTGTTACACATTTCAGCATGCTAAAAAGAAGAGAGAGAGTGTCTAGTTCTATATTTCTACATGTGTCGATTGAAATTATAGTGTATCGATTTGTTGTTACACATTTCAGCATGCTAAAAAGAAGAGAGAGAGAGAGAGAGAGAGAGAGAGAGAGAGAGAGAGAGAGAGAGAGAAAAGAATTGGATAGTCACATTAGCCGTGACGTACTCGGGGTGTCACATTTCCTAGGGAAAATGGTTACCCAATTTCAAATTTTCGATATTCTCCATATTTAAATTTGGAAAAGTATCGGAAAAGTCATAAATTGATTGGATTAATACCCATTCATCTTTAAACATTTCTACTTAACCAAATTATTTATAAATCTTTTTACATTGATATTAATTGAGTCTATTCGATCAACTTAAACTGAAAATTGCTAATGTAGATGTTAATGGTCCTATATGGCATAACTGACGCTAACTAAGGGTGAGCATTGTTCTAAGGTGAACCCTGAATCAACTCTAGACTGGCCTAACCATGTCAATCATGGTTTGATTCTTAAAGGGATTGGGTTAGTCTCTGGTCATGAGATTCCTAGACCAATATTGTGCGGGTTAATCCAGGTTAATCCTTAGTCTTGAGAGTTTCGGGTTGGTCTAACTGTATGTATGTATGTATGTATAATATTTTAGATATATTATATATTATACATCTAATATATTAGAATATATCTATTAGAAAGAGAAAATCATAACTTAAATAGCATTAAACAACATTAAACGGCATTAAACGGTATCCTCCTCCTTTAGTACTCTTGTTCTCCTTTCTTTTTTATCCTCTTTTTTCTTCTTTATCCTCTTCAATTTTGACTTGAAAGAAACAACTTTTCACTCGTGAGCAATGCTCGTTGTTCGCTGCTAGCCTCGCAGCTCACCCTCAGGAGTTCGAATCTCCTCACGGTCGCTTGGGGTCTTAAGTGGGACGCCGGGGGTGGTGGGTCCTCCCGCTTACGTGTCCCCCCAGGTTTACTTGCCGGCTGCCGGCTATAGGGGATTCCCAAGTCACCAAAAAAAATAAAAAAGTTTACGGCTATAATAAACCCTGTTGAAAATGAAAGCCTAATTACGAGATTGTTTGTCGATATCACATTTTAAGTGTTTTATCTCAAAATGTTTCTGAAGGATTATAACCATAAGCTAGTAATAGTTTAATCAACCATGAATTTTGTAGTTGGTGAAATTAGAATAAGTTTCAATGGGGAAAAATATAAAAAAAGGAAAAAAAGCTGTAAATCTATTGCATTAGTTCAATTTTTATTATGAACCAATTTGATTATAAACTTTTTAACATTGACACCAATTAAATCCATAATATAGACCAAAATTGCTAAAGTGAATGCCGGCCATCCTATATGGCACCATTGGTATTGACCTACAATTTTTTTTTTCTTTTTTCCCTTCTCTCTTCATTCTTTTTTTTTTCATTGTGGTCAGATTGCCAGCCATTGGACAAGGGCTTTGTGGCCTTTGCTTGCGGTCGCCAAACTAAGCTCACGAAAGCGAGGCGTCCCTTGACGAATTGAAGTAGAGAAAAATATCCTCTTGAAACGTTTTAGGCCAAGAGCCCTACACTCATGCACGACACATAAAACCTAGAAACCAGAAGAATCGAAGTCACAGCTGAAATCGTGTAGAATAATGTGGGACCATGTTGCACTGTGTGTTCCTAACCGAGTCATGGAAGCCTTCACTCGTAACTCTCGCCTCACGAGCACGGAACCGTCTCCTCCACTGCGCAAGCTGGGCAGTAGTTACAGGCCTCTTGGGGCTCCAGTTTTCCACTCCACAAGTTGAAGACAAGTGCTCAAGTGCTCCTCCAGCAACGATTCTTCGTCTTCGTTTGAGAATCGAGAGGATAATGAAGAGCAAGGTCCGCCTCAGGAAGTTGTTCTCAAGGCCGTTTCATGTCTGTCTTTTGTCTGTTAGGGTTGGGGATGGTGAGATTGCAAATATAGACCTAGGTGACCACAATCTGGGTGAGGTGAGCCTCACCGGCCACCTTCTCCTAGGGGTCATCATGGTCCGGATTGGGCCGATCTAGCACCTAACTCAGGAACCAACTCACACAGTATTCGTCCTCAATTTTTGGGATTGAGGACTGACCCAATTAAGCCTAGGATCAAGGACCAAACCAACCCTATGTATTCTTTGAAAAGACAAACTTATTATTTCAAATTACATATCTTGTAAGAGAGAGAGAGAGAGCCCAAACCATTGTGGCCACCAAAGCGGTGGTTATACCCTTTATTTTGTATTGAAATGTATAATTATACCCAAGATTTTAAAGCACGCATTTCACATCTTGAAATAAAAAGGAATTATAAAAAGATATAGTGTGAAGTGTAACATCTTAGAATTGGATGAAGTGAGATTTTGATTTTGAAAATAGAAGATGGAAACCGTAACAATGGAAAAAATCAAGACTAAGTGTATTAAGAGTCTTAAAACTTGTCATGAAAGTATAGTTGAATTCTAAAAAATATAAAAAAAAATAATCAAATCCTAAAATTTATCAAATTGATACAATCGAGTACTTTCGTTAATTTCATCCAGCTTAGTTAATAGAAAATGCTAACTTGGCTTTTTTCAAAAAATTATGTTCTCTATTATACGTGGCAATGATGTGACTAAAAATGATGTCACTTTGGTCTAAGTCTAATTTTTATTACAAATGTTACTTAAATTAAATTAAAATGTTAGCTAAATATAAAAATGTGAGAACGAAGTGGCTTGGGCAAGGGCTTGCAGGCCCTCACTTGCAGTTGACAAGGGGCTGGCCATTGGCCATGGCGTAGTGGCCCTGCTGGCCATCCCCTACCCTCGTCAACCCTTTCTGGTAATGGTGGGGCGGCGGCAGCGATGAGGGCTGCAAGTGCTCACCACTTGGTTTCTACCCCCCCACCCTCTCCTCTTCTTCTTCTTTTTAATTTAGCTTTTTTTAATTTATATTAAATAAAATTTGTATAAAAAATCAAATTTTGACAAAAATGACATCGTTTTAGCCATATGTTTCATATTTTAGTTATACCATCACCACTAAGAGAGAGAAAATATTAATAAAAAGCCATATCAACATTTTCTATTAGTCAAATTAGACAAAATTAACAAAATGAATTAATTGCACTTTTTACGAGTTTTATGAATTACACTTTCGTGACAAGCTTTAAAGCTTCTAATATACTTATCCCAATCAAAATCAAAGTTTTTTTTTTTTCTCTCATGCAACTCTTGTCGATCTCTAACAACGTAAGCTTTTTGAATCAATTAACATATCTTGTGGCATGGGAGTCCTAAATTTGTTTTCCTCATTTTCCTTTCACTCGACTGAAGGGTTTCTTTTATTTCATATTTATGGGCTTGTTTTCGCAAGATTTGCCCTTTCAAGGTTTTGGTCGTCGATCCACTTGTGTTCCAACCTATCTTTAAAACTCCTAACCCTAGTCCTGTTCACCAGCCCCAACATATTCTCCCCGTACCCAGCACTTCAATCTGATTTTCCACGTAACACAGGGAGGTCAAAATCATGGGTCTAGATATCAGAGGGACACGCGTGTGTAGGGTGTGTTCTCACACGAGTGGCACGAGGTGCACATTGGAGCGAATCTCATTCCAGACCCTTCCCCGGCGCCCACGCCTATCATACCCCACCGCAAAGGAACGTTGGAAAAGACGTTTGGGAACTGAAAACTCGAAGGGGCGCCCCTCCGACCTCTCCTTAATTTGATGGGACCCGGCCTTTGCCCCTTACCCACTCGATTGGGACACTTGTCATTGGGTGTCTTTGCCCAATGAAAGTGACCCGCCCACTGAAAGTGACCCCGCTCTGGCCCAGAGTCAAAGCAAAAGTAGTTTAGCCTTATCTGCTCCTCCTTCCTTGTCTGCCCGATCCTGCAAATCGACAGCAAACGTATAGAACATAACCTTATCCAAAGTCTTGGGCAAAAAAAAAAAAAAAAAAACCCTTATCCAAAATGCTTTCTTTCATTCTCATCAGTCCTCGTCTGTATCCCCATCGTTTCAAAGCGCATAGACATTGCCCATGTTCATGTTTAATTAAGTTTACATTGTATGTATGGGCATTATTTATAATTATAACCTACTGATAATTATATCATTGAAACAGGTTAAAAATTGAAACATCGAATTCGATGAGAACCGCAAGAGGAGTCACAGAGAGAGAGAGGATTTTAGATTTAGAAATTGCGGTATCACTGTTGCAATGCGTTCTCTGGTGATGATTATGTTGGATTTATAATTACGCAATCAAGTGCCCATTGCGATAAAGGCAACTCTAGAGTTCAATGTAGAGTTGTCATCAAAAGTTACTGCCCCTATGTTGCCGACCGGTGATGATTATGTTGGATTTATAATTACGCAATTGCCAATTGCCCATTGGCAATTGCGATAAAGGCGACTCTAGAGTTCAATGTAGAGTTGTCATCGAAAGTTGCTGCCCTTATGTTGCCAAACGGCGTTAGTAACGAGTAGTGTGAAATATGAAGAATTTTAGTTCAGATTTGGATAGGTTAAAAGGAAATCTTGCAAACTGGCAAGACAGAGAAATCTCATATGAAGTTTGAACAAAGTTTATGAAAATTTGACTGAGGGCCTAGTGATTGGGAAGGAGGACAACAGCCACTCCTGGTCTCCTTGGTCCCAAGTGCTTTCAAAATATACAATATTAAAGTATTAACTAGAAATAACACAAGACAAAGTAATATATCAAAATCTGTAATGATTGGTATGTGGATCTAAATAAATATATCTCGGGACCCTATTTTCTTTATCTACATTTCTAACCGATGGGTCATGAACATATACATGTGTAAATGCAAATTTCACTATATAAATGAATAAAATTTTGTGCATCTCTAGCATAATTGTTACTAGAAATAAATGGGACTCGGATAAGTATCAAACTTCACATGAAGATGAGGCCCACAAAAATATTCCACATGCACATCTGTTAAGTGTAAGTTGGGGCCAAAAATTAATATTATTTGAGGATCCATCATCACGCGTGAGTTCTATCTACACATGCCTTTCGCTGCATTCCACCTTATATCTTTATTAAAGACCAGTACGTGCAAATCCACCTCTTATACTTGTCAAACGGTAGATATGATCTATTCCAAATCTATTTTAATCATTTTTTTTAATACCGAGATCCACTCTGGCACACCTTATGGGTGCTCATGGCCCCCGTTGGACACCAGCCAGCGACTATACCTCGAGGAGAAGTAGCACGAGACCTTACCACCCATGACCCCTTTACTTAAGTCGTAATCAACCAATTGGGGAATCGAAGCCAAGATCTTAAGGTCGACTAAGCCCTAACCAACTGGGCTACCAGGTTGGACACCAGCCAGCGAAGACCAGCGACTATATGTCGATGGGAGCTAGCACGGGACCCTACCACCCACGGCCCCCTACTTAAGTTGCAATCGATCAGTTGGGGAGTCGAAGCCAAGACCTTAAGGTCAACTAAGTCCTAACTAACTGGGTTGCCTACAGGTAAGTTATTTTAATCAAATTTTCATACAATATAAATCTCATTAATCATATATTATCAAACTTGTACATGACACATACACGTTCCAATCCATATTACTAAAATACATCTATGTTTAATCAAATTTAGAAAAATTTAAATCTAAATTGAAAAAAAAATGAGTTCAAAATTAAGTGAGAATAAAAAAAATTGAAGAAAATTCATAAAAATAAGTTGAATTCAAATATGTTATAAACTCGTTTGATACTTAGATTACTATTGGTTTTATAATTTTAAATTTATTTATAATTCATTTAATGAATATGATTAACCTATGAAATAACTTAACTTATCAAATATGGTCTATATGTCCATTTTGGTAGTTTCACCCGTCGCCCGTCACATCGGCTCTGGCCACGTCATCCCTGTCCATGTCCTACCCTAACCCACATTTTAAATCAATCCTCGAGACGACCTACGAGGCTTTGACCGTCCGATTTCTTTAACCGGACGACTTGGCGCAGCGGACGGTTCAGATCGCCCGGAGAGGAAGCGTCCGGGTGAAGTCGAAAAACAACCACGCTGCACGGCACGGGATTCATAGCTCCACTGTTTGGCCGCCACCAATCCGAGGTTCGTTTTGCCGCGTACAGTTTATTCAACAAGACCGAGAACGTTAAACAAAAAAAAAAAAACAAAAAAAAAATCCACAAAAAAAAAGAATATCCGTTTATTCGTTTATCTCGTGCGCACAAACAGACGACCGCTCATGGATTGGTCGAACCCAACCGATCGGCACATCACGGCGGTGCCAACGGAGGTGGTCGCCGCCACCCCGGCCGCCGCATGAGCTAAGGTGCTCGCCGGCGACGGGTTCGTCGTCCGACGGAACGGCCCGACCCACTTGTTTTGCATGTACCGGTTCTTCCTCCACGGGGGCAGAGAGAGGCCTCTGCTCTTGAGGGACCGCCTCGCCCCGTCGCACATCGCCCTCACGATGCTCTTCAGATCCTCGATTCTGCCGACGAAAACCCTCGGGACTCGCTGCAACAGCCGCGTGTACTCCGGCGCCGGCCGCGCGATCGCGAACTGGCCGTCGAAGTCGACGTCGACGAAGTACCGGCTCGGGCTGCCGCCCGCGGACGGCTCTGGTCGGACCACGTCGATGAACTCGTAGCTCCCGGCGGTGAGGCCGCCGGAGGAGTCCCACTTCGTCTTGCAGATGGCCGCATTGTACCCGATCTCCCTCAGGTACGACAGCACGTTGCGCCTCAGCGCGGGCTTGTTCGACCTCAGGCCTGAAAACACCTCAATCGCTTTCGAGACGTGACTCAGGAGGAGGCTCCGGTACGAATCCGCGTTGCGGGCGAGCGCCTGCTTGAGGGCGCACTCGATCGCGTCCGTCCAGTCGGCGGCCGAGTCTGCTCGGTCCGAGTCGGAGTCGCAGTCGCTGGGGGACCGGCTCGCGGCGGGGTCGTCCGGCTCGACCTCGAGAAAGCCGTGGACGAGCTCGGAGAGGCAGGGGGAGTCGTCCTCGCCGTCGTGCTCGCTCCCGCTGCTGTCGGCGCTGAGGCGGCGGAGATCGGCGCCGACGAGCCGAGCCCTGGCCTGGGCGTCGAGCAGGTCGCTGCCCCGCTTCGCTCTGATGAAACCCACCATTGCAGCAACGCACAGTTCGAGTCGCGTATGCTCAAACTCCTCCGTCGGTGCCGCTCACTTTCAGATTGATTTCGAGTGCCGATTGCTGATGCTCGTCGTCGTCGTCGTCACCGGAATCGAGAGCCGTCCATGGAGAAACGACGGAGCGAAGGAGGAGGGACTATATAGGAGGAGCAGGTGAGGAGGATTAAGGAAAATGGCTTTGATGGAGGATTTGTCGAGGAATATTCGAGTGGAAGTGCGGTTCAGGACTTCAAGACCCGTGGCTTTTTAGCTTCTTAGGGCTTAACTGATTTTTTTTTTTTTTCAATTATTCTATCTCAACAACGGACCCTGAAACTCAGTTCGCGAAATTTCACATGAAATCACATCGATCATGAAAATTTATACGAAAAACAATAATATATTGAACAATTTGAGCTAATCAATTTTGACTTTAAATTACTAAGATGGACACATGTTATCAATGTGTAGGGGCGCCGGGTTAGGTTCAATTTTAAAATTGATGAGGTCGTACGTTATTTTCCCCCATCAATGCAGTAAAAGAAGAGGAAGCGTAGGACCCGACGGGAGGGGAATATGCGGGTAGGATCCGGAGCGAAGTGGAGCGTGGAGATGCCGGGGGGGCATATCCAGCGGCACCTGGATTATTCGGGAGGGCCGGGTAGCTGGTGGGTGACGTGGACGGTCGGGATTCGGTGGCTCGTGAACCGCGATGGGGGGCACGTGGGTGGGGGGGCGAGGGCGCGGACCACCGTGCGTGCGAGCGGAGGGGCGGGATTGGGAAGGGGAGGTTTTGCCTCTTGGAGTTTGGGAAAGGTGAGAGATAGAGGGAGAGAGAGAGAGAGATATCGTCAATTTGAATGGACATGACCCGAAACGAAGAGCCATCATGGTTCTTTGATTGTAGAGGATTGGAGACTTGTTAACTATGCAAGACAATCCTCTCTTAGTCTTCTCCCTCCAATTCACCCTATCATTTCACTCATTTTTGGGAAACCTTGAAATCTAAATGGCATCTTTGAATTTTTGGAATTTCGACGAAGTTTCGGTGAAGGATAGATTGAAAAAAACTCTCCACAACAACCGCTTTAACTGGTTTCACATGCTATATGAGTATCGAGTTTACAGGAATTGTGCGCTCCTTCCTTCACGCCCTATTTACTTTATCACACTTTTGGTGTTGATTTCATGACATTAACGTTTTTGCTAGGTTAAGAAATCTCAGAGGCAAACCTCACCAACGATATTAACGTTGGAACTAGAAACAAAGGTTGAATGGACAAGCCTATAGAAAAAGAGGAAAAAGCATGTCCTACTCTTTTTTCCCCTTTTGAAGGCCAAGATATTACTTTTTCCTTAGTCAAAGAAAATGATATTACTTTGGCCTAAGTAATATTCTTCAACTTACCCATTAAAACCCCAAATTTTAAACAAATAATAATAAAAAAAAACTTGTATGTGAGCATGCATGTCAATTGAAAAGTTTTCGGTGCTTAAGATTGGTAGCAAGTCGAAAGCTGTGGACTGCAAAGTTTGCAAAAAGTGGAAATAAAAAATAAAAGTTACTCCACATAAATTTTAAAAATATTTTCCTTCGAAGCTCGCGTTGCTTTTGAGAGGACTTTAACCAGTTACCTCTTAGCACTATAGTCAAGGGAAAAATGAAAATTCTTTGGTCAGGAAAGGTGCTATCAGGCCATTTGGAACGGGACTTCGAGAATAGTGAATTTAAAACAAAATTGGATCAACTATGCGAATTTTTAGAATGAAGCATAACAAATTATTCTAATCTGAACTTAAAGCCCTATCTGTTATTTCTTAGAGTTAATTATGTCAAAGCATTATCCTTTTACTTGGACAGTAAAAAATCATCCCTTGCCATCGTCCGAGGTTAAACTTTGTCACGCAATGCTTGACACAGTCCAACTAATTGCCCTCACTAAAATCAATTAACCGCACACAAAGTTAAAACTATTTCAAGTGTAACCCACATAAAGCATGTGATTAACGCTACGGCTGACTGGTACTAAGAAATTTCGTCAGTTGAGTTCGAACAAGACGTGATCATTTCGACCACACGGTTCCGACCAATTCACGGTATTATCCAAAAGCAGCCATGAGTGAGAAACCCAACTTTCAATTCAAGTTGCATCATATTTTAATCTTGAGAGACTCTTGATCGTCCGTTCTCTTATTTCGAGAAAGCTGGTGTGATTTACAAATCGATGGTGCAACCGTGCAGGGACTTTCATGTGCTAAGCACTTTTAGATTATGATTAATATCACAAAAATCCACAAACCAATATACCCATGATAAATTTATCCCAAATTAATTTTTTGATCATCAAAAACTATAAACCGATACGTTTTTAACAAGTTTGCCTCAAATTAGTATACTTGCAAATTAAGTTTTACTGCCAAATTACTAAGTTGGATTACGCGTGACAATTAATTGGCATACTAGTTTGTCACAATTATACCAATTGTTTGGGTTTTTGTGGAATTAATATAATTTAACGGATGGTATATTTGTCATAAATATATTTGTTTGGGATTTTTGGGACTAAAAAATAGTTTGTGATAAATTTATTACGAGTGTATTACTTTATATTTTTCTATGGTCATTTGGGGTAAATTTATCACGAGTATACTAGTTTGGGATTTTTCGTGATATTAACCCTTTAGGTTTTAATAGGAAGAGAAATTAAGGTGTCTTTGTCACAATGAAATTGGGGAATTTCGCACGTTTGATTTGCTAAAAAAAAATAGTTAATGGAAAAACATTTATGGTCAAAGAAAAAAGTGAAGATTTCAAATAAGGACTTAAAGTGCTTTCATTTTTTTTTAAAATAAAAGTTAGAGATGCCCACATTTTCTCAAAGAAGGACATGAAATTGCCTTATCAGTCTTAAAGAATAGCCTAATTCATTGGCTAATAAGGGCATTTTCATCCTTTACTTTTATGATTTTTTTTCTTTTTTTTCTCTTTTTCTGTAGTAGATCAAAAAATAAATTATAGAAAAGGGGAAGGGGAAGGGAAGACGGCAAGGGATTTGTAGGCCCTCACTACTATCGCTCCACCATCGTTAGGAAAGGCTAGTGATGGTGGGGGATGGCTAGCCAAGGGCCGATGAGGGCCTTCAGAGCGAGCACTGGCCCCTGCCTAAATTTAGCCAAGGGTTGCTACTCATGGCTGACCCTCGCTGGTGGCAGCGCATGAAGGTTGACAATCCCCACCCAATCTAGGTGAGGATTATGACCCTTACTTGCAATTGGTGAGAGTCGATAGCCACTGGCCAAGGCTCAACAACTCTCGTTGACCCTTGGTCGACCATCCCCCACCATTGCCGACCATTTTTGGCAATGGTAAGGGGTGGCGATGAGGGCTAAACCCTCATTTAATCTCTTTCCTTTATTTTATTTATTTATTTATAAAAAAATGTAATTTATTTTTTTATATAATTTAAATAGCATTTAAAATATATTGGACCAAAATACCATTGATTTGCTGGAATATTTAGTCAGTCAGCAAGTTTAGGTCCTTATTTGAAATTGGCATGACCACTTCAGATCCTTATTGAAATTGCTATGACCACTTTGAGTACTTATCTGATATAAAATTTACTTCGAGCTCTTATTTAGAATTTTTTCAAGGAAAAAAATGCATTCTTAAGTTTAGGAAAATGAATTCCCTAATTTGAAAAACTTGAAGTATTTATCGCGAAGTTTTTCC
Organism: Eucalyptus camaldulensis; assembly: GCA_019915185.1. Lineage (NCBI taxonomy): Eukaryota > Viridiplantae > Streptophyta > Magnoliopsida > Myrtales > Myrtaceae > Eucalyptus > Eucalyptus camaldulensis. The sequence goes on from JAHSVA010000005.1 coordinate 23,827,652, forward strand.
CCGAAACAAACACCCTCTTAATGAGTAGGATTCTTACGAAGTGAAAAAGAATATCTAATGTTGATAAGAATGGGAAAAAGGTTGTTAGCAAACTTTTTCCTTTTTCCTTTAGGGCACAAATGAGAAACAATTTTATAATGTGGCCCGAAAGAACAACTTTTATTTTTCTAACATTATCTTCTTACACTCCAATCCCTACTACCAAATCTCCAACTTACAAGATCTCTTCTTTTGTATTCCAAGTGGGTCCGTTCGTTGATCTTGTTTAAGAAAAAAAACGATAGCGGCATCTTCATAAACAATCTTCGTTTCCCCCTTTTTCTCCTTCTTTCTTTACTGATATTCCGGAGGAGACTTCCGCTGTGCGCTTGATCAGAATGCAGCGTCGTTTCCATCACGGTCGAATTACAGCTTTTTACCTTGAAAAAGTAAAAATCATTTGGAGAGCAATCCAGTTGAGTATTAGGAACAAGATCGACCCAGATTGGATCTGTCGTGTATTTACAGGTTTGATCGGTTATCTTGATTGCACTTGTGAATGAAGGACACCGGCCGAAAGGTGGCTTGAAGGAGTGAGGAGGAACTGAGGGTGGTTTGAATACATTGAAAAGAGGTCGAGCAGAAGAGGACGTCGATTGTTGTCCATTTTACCAAAATAGCCGTTGCTTGGTTAGATTTTCTTGACATGCGGAACTAATTAGGGGTATTGAAAAAGGATAACGCATGAATTCTTGTCCATAGAATGGATAAAATGAGAAATCATCATGATAATTTTTCAAGGAACATAATTTATGAAGCCTTTTTCTCTTATATCACGCTTTCATGAGTTAGTTTATATGTATTAACCGTTCCGCACTGCATAATTTATGTCCTTCTCCTCGTTGATGTTTCTTTTTTGGGGCCAATTCTTGTTGTCAACTTTACTTATGAAGAAAATGCTCCGCCAAATCTCTAACGTGAGATTTCGCCCAACAACCCTATGCGACACGATCCCCAACCCCATCACATTTGAGCCTTAGTTGTCATCGGGTCCGGTCTTGTCCCCTTAATCTAGTTATTCTTTTCCATCGACATATCTCCAGTCAGATATTTTCATTACTGATAATGTACTAATTTTGCAGGTTCACACGCATTCGATTCGGGGACTCCATGGCTCCCGTTTTCTACATATTCATAGAGAAAGGAGTCCACAGGCATTTGCTCCTTACAGACCGCCCGATGCTTAAGTACATATGCACACAAAGATAAGAGGAGCTTTTGGATAACCGTGCGTAGTTGGCTCTCGGGTTGGTGTAAATTCCTGCAGCTTTACAAACGTGTTTTCCATCGTTTAGTACAAGACATTTTATACATGACTCTAACCCATTTAGTTGAGAATTAGTATTCTTGCGCGGCCACATTTCCTACGCCACAGCGATGACCTTCACCCGTTGCCTTTCTCCCTGAATTGAACCACGATGTTAATCTTCGTGAAAGGGGCATGGCCGATCCAGTCTACCTTAGGCTTTGAAAAGCTAATTGCACTCTATGGCCCATAGATGTTTTTAGTCAGATTTGCTTTTGCTCAAAAGTTTAAATTGATTACTTCACGCCACATCAATTTTGAGAGGTTGAACTTCATCTAGCAAGTATGGTTTTGTTATCAATTCAAAGCTCTGGCCCTTCAATGCGAACTAGAATCTGTGAATGGAGAGACAGTCAGAGCCCATTGGGCCAACGTGTGGCTAAATAAGCAGAAAACTTGGACAGCTTGCTTCTTGAACAGAGATTTGGACAAAAGGCTTGCTTTGAGCCCATGTCATTATTCGTTGTCTACACTCACAAAAGCTCTTAACCTTATGTATAATTAAGAGCAAGAGCTTGCACTCTTGCCGAGCCCAAGCCCGTCTTCATGATCAAAATCAAGCTCGTCTCAAGCCATCAACTTCGTTGTTGTGATCCGCGGCATTTATCAAAGTTCGAGATTTTTGCAAGTTTTCATTTTAGGAGGATGAGACATGATCTGTGAACTTTGACTAAATATATAATGTCGTTTCTGAATTTTTGATTTGTTTAACGGGAGTTTTAAATTTTTAGTATATATTCAATTTAGTCCTTGGATTATATGAAAATGTTTAATAATGTCTTTCTATTAATTCAAGTTAAAGAACAACATTGAACAATTTTAAGATAATCTAGGGATTAGATTGAACATGTACAAAAAGTTCGAAAACTACATTACATATTTAGTTAAAATTCAGAGATCATATAGAAGAGACTAAAAGTTTAATGACGACATTATACATTAAACCAAAATTTAGAGACCATTTGTGTAATTATCCCTATGAAATTCAACATTTTTCGATATCTCTATATACGTCTTTTGGGGTTTATTGAATTCACTTTGAACTACAATGTCGTTTCCTTCCGTCCAACATGCTGGGAAAGTTTACCCATCTCGCATGGATGGTTAAGCCTGAAATTCGGGGGAGAACTTAATGCAACTGAAGCTTAGAGATAATTGGTAGTAATATCAGAAGACTTCGTTGATTAGAGAGATTAGACCTATACTCTTTCCACTTCATAAAAGTGAAGACACCCCTTAAAACTCCATCTATTTAAGCTTGACTTAAGGCTTAGAACAAGTAATCTACTTAATCACGACATAAATGTCATCGGAACCGATTTTAGGGGTCTAATTAAGGCAGCATATAAACTCAAATATTTAATTCCAGCATACCAGGAACATGGAAGAGAGCTAAGTGAAAATAAAAATGAAAAATTTGTTGCTTATGTTTACACGGTCCTCTTATATGGTTATTATTATATTATGAACTTATTGTACGGATATATAATCCTTCCCGGTTTAGATGGTAGCGCCGCTGGTTAACACAAACTTCTGGTTTTGGGACAAGCCACCGTCCATCTAATTTAAATATTCTAAGAACGAATAAATAATGTAGCCGAACAAAAAACTAAAGGAAAAGCGTTGAGGATGTTGTCTTTTTGCAATATTTAAAAGAAATAGATAATAATAAGAATACTTAAAAGGGAAGGTAAAAACATTGGAAGGCCACTTCCCCAGAAGCCACCTCAAAATCAAGTTTAACACCAGGAAAGCATATTCTCCACCTCCTCTCTCCTTTTCTTTTCCCTATTTTTCTGTTTGTTCTCTCTTTTCACCTCTTTGTGTCATCTTAATTAATTTTGTTCCCCTAATTAATTTGGAATTAAGCAGTCCATTGTCTTCATTTGTGCACACTTCTTTTGTCACCCAGAAATCTGCAAATTGTCAATATTCCACACAAGCAAAAATTTAAGGGCATCGATATATTGATGAGTGTTAGAAAAACCGTTTTCCCTCAAATTTAAGCTATTAAAAAACGGGTCAACAGTATTGGCATAGTAAATTTTTCCACGATAAAAAAATCTATGTCGATTGTGATCTCCGCATGATGTTAGCCTTCGACATACACACATACTTGTCCTTATCCTAATGCTTTTTTCTTGGGGTTTTGTCCCCAATGCAATGTCTTGGAGATACATCTCTCCTTTCCAAACTTTTGGGTTTTCTCTTTAGATAGTCCAATCCGACTTCTTTGCTTTCTTTTTTAAGGCAAACATTTAATAGGGCAGTTCCGTAGACAAAGAGAAAGAGGGCCCCTTTATTATGCTTTTCTGTTTGCATGCTTGCGCGAGATGATTGCGCGTTTAAGGGTTTAATTAGTGTTAAGGACAAAACGAGGTGTCAATTCATGAACAACTTCACGAGTGTTGATCTAGATATGTTTTGCAACTGCTAAGGTTGCATTGCAATAGCTAGAGAAGAAGACAGTCTCTGTGCCTCACCAGATGAACAAGGGGTGACGAAAACGAGACATTCTGGCATCGATCTTTCCCAAATGAAAGATGCGCAATTGATTGAGATAATGAACAAGTTTGTCCTTTTCCCTTATTTGAGGTTCAAGCGTGCACTTTGGACTCTCATCTAAATACATTGAATTAATTTGTGTCTACATTAGTCGTAGCCATGTTAGAATTGTGTCAAATTGCTTGATACGTGGAGAAATATCATGCTTCTGAATTCAATTTGCGTAACCCAAAATAAATTGGAGTGACCCATTAAATGACGGTATAATAAGATTTCTTCCACGTATTATGTATGTCCATACAAACTGATGTGTATGACAAAGAGTATATAAGATATTTATAAGTTTTACGAAATGACCTATATTAAGATGTTACGATATAAAATACAATAAATTACTTTCGATCAATGATTAACACAGTCAAGGGAAATACAAAGTTGCTCCTAATAATTTCTAACACATATCTAGCTAAATCTGTGCTGACTTTGTTTTGATTCATTTGTTGAACTAGTCGAAAGAAAATCATCTATTCTAAATTGATTCTTACATTTATCATCTATTCTAAATTGATTCTTACATTTTCTTTTTATCCTTTACAAGAAATAAAAGAAAAGGAAAAGAAGAAATTAAAAAAAAAATGCAGAAAATTCAAAAAGTTGAAAAAAAAAAAACTGCCTAAATTAGAAAGCGCAGTCAGCAGGAGCGCAGTGTCATGAGTTGTTTGCGAAAATTGGTTAACAGCATTATATTAACAAATCGTTGAAATATAACGGAATTGATGGATTTTTTTTTTTTTAATTTTAATTTTCTGATTTTCCCTGATATTAACAACGAGAGTATGAACGAATTTTGACCAACTCCAATCCCATGCATCAGAAAATAGCATCAGACCAGGGACCTCCCCCTACCATTGCATCGCTACTTCATTAAGATATCCTCATCGTGTGTATTGGAACCCCCACGTGACGAACCATTGTCACTTATTGTCTCCAGCCTTCAAAACTCAATTCCAATTTCTCCACCGTCTTTTTCTTCTTCCTTTCCCACACCTTCTTATAAACTTCACCTTTTCGAGCCATTAAAACAGATTTGCATATTGTTTTGCATTGGCGCGACTTGCCATTTAGAAAATGCCATCAGATAATTTCAGGTGTCGGAGCTCCAATAATTCGCATAATACCAAAATAACCTTGATAAAAAAAGAAAGAGAAACAGTCAATTATGGGCGCCACATCATCATGGTGAGGTCCAATGATGATATACGGCTCATGATTGCCAAAATGAGAATTAAAAATGCACTTTGACAATGGTCTCTCGACTTTTGGTGCTTCTTTTTGGTATTCAAAAGGGATTCGTGAAGATGCAAGTGGCCTTCGGACGAAGGATCCTCCGCCGCGAAATTTTTCATTTTCTTTTAACTATGATTCGGATGAAGACTTTCCATACCCATTAATTGCAACATTGGTGTGAACTGAAAATTATAATTAAGTGCCCAATTTGCACAAGGGACATGACCCAAAAGCGTTCCTATACAAACCCTCAATGAAAAGAATATATCAACCGGTCATCTTGCGCATGGCGTTTTTCTTTCTAACCCACTTGATTAAAGTTGATAAAAGTAGATGAAGAACTTAAGGCACGATGTACTTTGGCGGTGCAATTTGCGGTATACTAATAATTTTTTTTCTCTCGCTAAGCAAGTAGCTTCTGAACAGCTTTGTTCGAGCATTCTATTAGGTGGATTAAAAATTGCATTATTGATGAGATCTTCTTATGAAGCACCAAACACGAGAAGATCTTTGCAAACACTTTGTTTTTTTCCCTTCTTTTTCGCTGCCTAATGATATCATTGAATAGTTTTGTAGCAACTTGGGGTTGTTTATTGTGAGGGGTCTTCCTCATTAGTCGCGAACTTCGAGTTTGACCCATGAAATCATTTGGGTTTATGTCATGGACGTAAAGAAATGGCGCCTTCACTAGAAGAAGGATCGGGAGTTAGGAGCCTCTAGATGATGGTCTTCTCGATTACAAAAATCACGATTAGTTATAATTGACTCAGCAAGCCACATGATCTTACAGTGTCCTCGGAGGAAATAAGAGAACATCCACTAATATCGTGGTACGTACCGCAAATTTTCTTATTTGGGTATGTAGTACGAAAATAGCGTAGGTATAATATAATTCCATTGAGAAATTATCATCATGTTTAGGATGTATAGCTTGAAGCGCCCAAGGGCTCACTACCTCCTCCTCCTTTCCTTCTTCATCTCACCACGACAGAGTTGTTTGGCCTGGTAAAAAGTCGTTAACTTGCTGTATTTGGAAAGCTTAATTATTACCAAGTCAAGCGCGTCTTGAGTATGTTCCGAGCGGGATTTATTGTCTAAGAAGGGAGGAGGAAAGACTCCAATGTGGAAAATTTTGCAGTGCATATTTGACTCATATACTACTCCAACCTGTTTAGGGCTTCGCATATGATTGGAAATCAAGAATACCGGCCACACATTTTTCATGAGTTTGTGTCTCTCCGTCCCTCAGTGGACAATAGTCCATGTCTATAAAGTGATACAAAGAGGAATAAATCAAAATCATCTTGAAGTTTTTGGCCACAAAAAGATCATTTTGAATCAAAAGAAAGACTAAGATGGAAACCAGGAAACCGGCAATGATTTGGTGGGCTGGTAAGCTGAACGTGATTTGAAATTAAGTTACCAATTTCAGTATTCAGAGACTTTATTTGGTCAAAATTTCATTTTGACATCACTTTCGAGAAGACGACCCAACTTCGGAAGCTCTAATTTTCCCAAAAAGTCTATGACCGCAGGCTTGGCAGCCAGTAGTAACAGAGGAAAGAGCAAGGAAAAGTGAGAAACCGTGGGTGTGTTCATGGAACCCATTGGCCATCGCACATTCCCATAATAACTATGCTTCAGAAATAATTGGCATCTTTTGTCGTCTCTCATTATTTTTTGGTGTTTGAGTAGTCTCCTCCTGTCGTGTTCGATAAACGTTTTCACCCACGTCGCATCGAGCTTCTTTTGTACAACAAGTAGCTGATCCTCGTCTCTCCTTCATTTCCACTCTCTCTCTCTCTCTCTAGATTTTGCAGCATTGATGGCTTTCCCATGCTCTCAAACGTGAAGAATGCATGGAGATTGTAGGGTGAGAATCCTATACTTTAAACGCTGTCCTTTAGCTGTCAAAATTGGTGGCTTGGTAGATATCAAAACCAAATTTCCCCTTCACATGCATGAACTCGGACAGGACACAATGATAGGGGAACTCTGACAAACGCTAGTGCGGTGCCTACGAAAGATGGAAGAATGGAGAACACTTTCTCTCCAAGTATCTTTGCGTCCGTTTCATGTAATTTGCTTGAGTTATATCAGAAGTGGACCACAAAGAGATACACGAGTGCAAGATGTGATGGAAATATCTTATATCAAATAATTGGTGTGGGGGTGGTGTGGTATAGTATGGAGTAATTAATATATTTTAGTCAGCTCATAACTCATTAGCTTAAACTTTTGAGTAAATGTAAGTTCAACCGGATACGTTAACACATTCATGGTTAGACTCCCAAGATTTCTTTCATTAAAGCTATATGTATTGGGCTTCTCTTATATAGGGGTGATTTGTTTTTGATTTGGTCTGGTTCCCAAAATGGGGAACTGAGAACTGGATTGGTTGGTACTAAGACTGGGAATTGGTCACTATTTTTTTCCATGATTCCATTCGAATATCTTATTGTCTAGAGTATGATCAAGAACAAATTCAGAGCTTGAGACAAATCCTATACTTCCATCCAGATATCTTATTATCCAATTCCAAGCTCCTATTTCCTTTGAAAGTAATTAATTAAACCCGCTACTTCTTTTTTAAGAAATAGAAATGATAAAAAGAAAAGTATATGTAGTTGGTTTGGTTCAGTTCTTCCTTGGAAGTGAGAACAGAACCACCCGGACACCAATTCCACTTTTAGGAATTAGAAACTAGATCAACACTCTTGGGAACTGGTCCCAATTGGCGGTTCGGTCCAATCCGAACAGTTCTTGGTTTAGGCAATTCATTTACACACCTTTACTCCTCCACGTTCCCATTGTATAATATTAGATGTTAAGGAATTTGCTACACCCATGACATATGGTTTGTAGTATTCTAGGAATTTTAAAAGTGTTCGGCAATCACATCAACCCACTACTAACATTCATGTGTGTACTACCAAATCTTTAAATATTCCGGTAAGGCTTGATTGAATATGAACTTATTTGACCCATCCATAATGTGTTCAGGTGAATATCTCAAGGAAGAAATCTAGTGATCAATGCAGTTTTTGGACAGCCTTTATGGCTCATTTTGGTAGTAGAGATCGGGTAGTCTTCATAATTCGATCTAACAAAAGAGACCTAGAGTGAAGGGAGTTGTGGTGTAGTAATGCAGTCCCAATGGCAGCCTTTATGGTTTGGTCTGGTTTAGAGAAAGAGACCATATGAAGGTGGACGTTGATGGAGATTCAAGTTAATATATGTTGATTCACGATCCTTCCAATACCATGAGGATTCTCTTGAATCGCCAAGCAGAAGGATACCTGAAAATACTGGGGAGCAAATCTGACATCGAGCTCAATGGTGTGAAAGAAAATGTTGAGACATGTGTGAGTTATGTTAGAAAAGTCTCTTATCATATAATTGATGTGGTGTAAAGTAGTTAATATATTTTGGTTGGTTCATAACTCATAAGCTTAAGTTATCGAATAAATGTGGGCCCAAGTAGACATGTCGAGGAGTCTTGGGTTTGGACTCGAGCTTTTGGTGTGTGCTGCCAATTCGGTTATTCACTTTGTCAGGTAGCTACCCTAAACATAAATCTACGTGCCACCTTTTTCAATCTGTTTTGCATTAATGACTGGCCTTTGACTCTGTGGCAATTTGGAGTGAAAGTCGTTGCATTAACGTTTCGAGATTCGAATTTGGCCGGAAGAGAGGTGGGGATCGGTTGGGGAGATACGACATGTGTCATTCATCTTGATCTTCTACATGAGACGGGCTTAACACGGTGTCCTCATCATCCTTCCAAAAAACACACAGATGCGTGTGGGATTTTCTTCTCTCAAAGCAGATGGTATAGTCGCTTCAGTCAGCCCACAAAGACAATGTACACGTGCATTTTGCGCACCTCCCTTGAATCTCATGATCTTACCAGGCAACAGCTCACTGCACGCATGCATGTTAGTGCAGGACCCACGGAAGTGGAGATGCATGAACGACTCAAGAATTTCAAAGGCCAGGGAATTTGATGAATGCGAAAGATGAAGACGGGAAAGTCTCAATCCAGGTGCTTCTGTGGCGGCTATCTTCCACGTTTAACTTGGGTCGTAGAGGGTGTGTACTCGCAAGCAAAAGTGTGGGTCAAGAATGGCAAAAATATTGTATATAATGCCACTGTATATGAAGTTTTAAGGAAAAAATTGTCCCAAAAATCCAAATCTCATTATACTTTTATCAATTCAGTTTTAAACAATTTAATTTTGCTAATTAATTGTCAAACATTTTCATGTTTTGCCAATTGAATTTATTCGGCCAATATTAGTAAGAAAAAAAAATCATTGATGTGGACGCCAGTCAGTATTGACAAAGATAATTTTTAATAATATTTTAAATTTTTTTGAATTCACTTATTTTCTTTTTCCTTTTTCCTTTTCTTTATTTTCTATCCTTCTTTCTCCGTCTCCAATGACTGGCTAGAGGCGAGGGTTGGCGAGGTTTGACTCATTGGCCTCAAGTGAACCTTGCTCGCCCCTGGTGAGGCTCGACCTCTCCACTACTAGGCGAGGCTCGACCTCGCTAGTGGTTAGCAAGTGCAAGCTTCGCCAGAGGTTGATGATTGGTTAGCAGAGGAAGAAGGGAAGAAAAAAAGGAAAGAGAAAAAAATAAATAAAAAATAAAAAAACTTATTAATATTTGTCAACGTTAACACCAATCGCACCACATGGGATGACCAACACCCATGTTAGTGATGTCTAGCTAAAATTGACTAGATAGACTCATTTGGCAAGTCATAAAAAGGTTTAGGCCTCATTAAAAAAAAAAAGCAAGAAGTTTAAGACATTTGAACAATTTTCCCAAGTTTCAAGACCCTTTGGACGATGGTTGATAGCACTAGCATTCATGAAACTTTGGGATCCATCTAGATTTACGTTGGTGAGGAAAACTATCCAAAAAGTTATGAATTTATTCAATTCTAAATCTTTTAGTTTTAACAATTTAGTCCTAAATATTTGACAATTTGTCAATATATTATTATTGGTCAATTTTAGCCAAAAATTGCTGATGTAGACATGGACATTGGTTATCTTACGTGGTTTAGTAAACACTAATGTGAACAATTTTGCAAAATTTCTTTTTAATTTTATTAAAATTTCTACCATTTTTATTCATTTTATTTTCTTTCTTTTTTACTTAAGGGTTAATCGAGACTTAGCAACCCTTGCTGGCCATTGGTGAGAGCCCTCGCTAGCTAGATCCGGTGTGAGTGAGGGTTGTAAAGCCCTCACTAGCCAAATTTGGGTACTCGCTTGCGACCACCTCGGGCGTGTAGGCCTTCACTTGTGGCTAGTGATGACCTCTGCTAGCCCTCTTTGAGTCAACAGTGGAAAAATAATAAAGGAAAGAAACCATTCGAAAATTATGAAAATAGTCCATATTAATGTCGATTGTACCATATCGGATGCTCAATAGCCACATATGCAATTTTTGGCCAAATTTAGCTAGAAAGACTACATTAACAAATCATCAAAAAGTGTAGGATTAAATTGACACAAATAAAAAATTTAATTTGAATTAACATTCGTATAATAAATTTTAAATTTTTTCCGTAATTTTCTCCTAATTCAGCGGATGCATCCGTCTTTTGGTTATAACTTTGCTATCTAGTTCATTTAGCTGATTTATATTTGGACAGGTTATCCTTTTTCGTTTTAATCGATGATGAGTAGTCAGATAAGAACCATTAATATAAAATGGGAAAAAAATCAAGAATTATATTGGAGATCGAGCTGCTTTACTGTTTGGTTAAAAAATTTGGCAATCCGCCCTCAGTCTGATTTAATTTGATCATAAATTTTAACCTCTCAAGTCAAATTGATTACTGATCGGGTGCTAAACCACCCATGATTTTTTTTAATACCAATTGAGTGTTTAAAACCCTTTAAACATCTGTTCAATCACTATTGAGTGTGATAGTGTTCCATTTGTAAGTAAATACTTCGGGAAAAAATTGTTCAAAAAATCATAAATTCATTGCAATTTCATTTTTAAGCTTTGCTAATTGAGTTTATCAGCCAATTTTAGCCTAAATTCATTGATGTATATATTGGATGTCCTACGTGGCACGATCAGTGATGGTGTGAATAATTTTTTTATTAATTTTTAAAATATTTTCCATTTTTTATTTTCTTTTTTTTCCTTTATTTACTTTCTTTTTCTGTTTTTCAGCCATCGGTAGACCTCATCAATGGCCAGTGGAGGTCACCGGCCTCGAGTGAGGGACACCTAAGCCTGTGGGCTGGTGAGCTTAGGTTGGTGAGGGCGAGGGTTTGCCCCTACTAAGCCAACGAGGGCACCCCTCGCCCAATCTAGCAAGGGTAACCCTTGCCTAAGGTCGGTGGTCACCAGCCATTGACAAGGCTTGGCAATAGCGGTCGACGGAAAAAAAGGAAAAAAGAAAAAAGAAAATAAGAGAAAAAAATAAAAATAAAGAAGGAAAAATAAAACATAATAAAAAATTCATTTTTTAAAAAATATTATTAAAAATTGTTAACGTTAGCATCGACCATGTTTTGTAAAACGATAAACTCACATTAGTGATTTTAAGCTAGGTTGGCCAGATGGACTCGATTAGTAAAATTTATAAAGATTTAGTACTTAATTAGCAAAATTAAAAGATTTACGATTGAATTTAATTGATTCAGGATTTTTTGGATAATTTTTTCTACGTCGCATAATAAATCACAAGGTGAGTGGTCCCAAGACTAAGAGAATACACAAAAGTGATGATTCGGTCCAAGGCCAAGAAAGGAGGGAATGGACAAGCTGAACGTTGGGGCAATCCCTTTAGATTTTCATAACCAATTTTAATATTGCAATGTTAAAAGTAAAAAAAAAAAAAAATTATGTTTGGTAAAGGTAAGCATAAATTAAGTCGAATTAGCAAAGAAAAAGAAAATAAGTTGGATGAGGATAAAAATGAACAAATTGTAAAAAAAGGGTCGTTTTTTTCGTCTTTCGTTGGAGAATATTGACATGACACATATTTACTTTTAGTTAAGTTGACACGTGAGTGATGTTCATAAATAGTAAACCCCTACTAGAGACGTGTATAGAGAGGTTTTTTTTAAACCTGAAAATGGAGGAACAAATATAAAGAAGGATCCAACATTTCTTTGACTATAACAAAGTATTGACCTAGATATGAATGCTTCTCTTGATTTGGGTTCGTGGCTAAAAATAATGGTAGGAGAAGACCGAAAAACCTATACATGCAATAGTAGCTTTGAATTTTTCTTCAGTAGTGAAAGGAAGAGGCCCACTTCCACTCGTGAATCAAATGTGCCTCCAACGTCATAACTCTCAAGCCGAAGCGAAAAAGGGAAAGCATGAGTTGGAATCGTGGTCATATCATAGTTCACACGCCCAAAAGCCCATTAGGGTCACCGACCAATAAATTTTTTTCCATTAATTCAAGCAAATAATAAGGTACTCGTGAAATGTTTTAGGACCTGTTTGATAACCATCTCAACAATACCAGATTCAGATTTTTTGTTCCCAAGAGTTGTTTTAGAATAGAATCGTGTTTGGTAAAATTTTTGTTTCTGAGAACAAATCTCTATTTTTTGTTTTGTTTCTGGAAGTAGATTTGGAACATAATTAAGAATAAAAAAAAGTTGATTTTTGTTCTCGGGAACAAATTTAAGAATCAAGCAATTTTTCTTCTTGTTCCTCCCTTTTCTCATCTTCTTCTTTTCTTTTCTTCTTTTTCATCTATTGCCACCGCCGCGGTTGCCGTTTGCCGCCCACCGCCACCAGTTGCCGGCAATCAGTCCAGCGAGCTCGCCAGGCCAGGGCGAGGTTTGGGGAGGCTCGCTGGTGGCCAAGCGAGCCTTGCCCACCCCCCCCCCCCCCTCAGATCTAGCGGACAAGCCTCGGTGGGGGGTGGGCGATCCTTGTGATCTAGCAAGACCAAGTCTCATTGGTGGCTAGGTTGGCCTCACCCAACCTTAGCGAGACCTGCCTAGCCATCAGTAAGGCCGAGCCTCAGTGGGGCTGGGCAAGCCTTGCCTAGCTGTCGGCAAGGCTCAGTCGATGAGGGCCAGCCTCGCCAAGGGCTGGCGATGCTCCAGTGAGTTTGCCTGCCCTTGTTTGGCCAATTGTCAGATCAGCAACCAGCCACTTGAAGAAGAAGAATAAGAGAGAAAGGGGGAAAAAAAAGGAAAAAAATTAATAAGATTATTTAAAAATTAAAAGAAAATGATTTGGAATAAAAATTTTAAGCATGGTATCAAACACAATCTATTTCGGAATTAGAAATTTGAGATGGTTACCAAACGACTTAAAATGCTTAGAAATTATTCTCGGGAACAAAATTGTTACTAAACACGTCTTTTAGTATATTTAGTCAACAGGTGGATGGTTGGTCGGGCTTAAATAGGGTTAGAAAAGTAAAAAGTGTGTTTGTGGAACGGCCTTATGTTAACTTTGACCTCGACATTGGCAGGTCAGGTCCAAAACACTTCTCTAAACATTTCAAACTATGGGGGGACATCGTTGATATACTATACTCAAACTTTGAGGCAAAGTCCACTCAATGATAAGCTTTTCTCAAAATTCTTCAAAACTTTGCTAATTAATTTTCAAGTTATTGTGATTTTGACAAATGTACTACTAAGTACAAAAGTTACAAGTCATGACACTTCACGATATAGTCACGACACATCATGGCTGTAAATGCATTTGGCTCCAAAAGGGAATTTACCATAGGTCAAAATTGACTCATCCTTAAATTGCTTTTTTATTTCTTTCTACTAAAATCACGTCCAAAATGAAGCGAACAATTCAACGGTCAATGAAAGCCAACCGATGATGGAACACGGTGCATAGGCACGTAGGCGAATGTTTCTCCTTCTCCTTCTTCTTTTTTTTCCCCTCAACCCTTTTTCTTTTTGTTATAATTAAACTGATTTATTCTCTGTAATTGGATGGCGGGTCGATCCGATATATGAATCCGACCGGAGCCCGGTTAAACCGGGGATGAGAATTTAATGCAATGATTGACTATACCAAAACACGTTAAATAATTCCCCCTTTTTTTTTAAATACCAATTTCCTCGTCGATCGTGCATAAAAATGTTTATTTATTGCCTTGGTGACCATGCTTTACCGGCTAAGAAAAGATATTTTTAAATTTACTTTGACTTTTTTTAACTTAACCCCTGACAAGGTCCTATTGTCCTCACTCCAATCATTGTGAATTTAAAATTCGCACCATATGATAAGACAAGTTGCTTTAATTTTTAGTTAGTGTTTGGCCAATGGGGCAGAAGGAAATTGTACAATCTCTTCAATTCCTTCGAACCGCGAGAAGACTAAGATGAACTCTACCGGTCCCAAATTATACTTTGAGTGTGATTTAGTGAACAGCGTGAAAGGTAGGTTATGGCAGTTAAAAACATTTATGCCATAGTATTTTTTTATTACACTAGCTTTAATAGGTGGTTTGAATGTAATAAACTTGACTTGAATGGTTGGTTGTCACAAGTAATAATATTATTTGCATTTCCTAATTGTGTGTTTTGTTTTTACCCACTTATTGCGGAAGGAAACATCATCAAGGAGTAATTTAGTGAAGGAACTTGATTGGACTTAGAATTAATACAATTAAAAATCTCAAACAAATACCCATGACATATTTATTCTAGACTAATATTCGCCGCTGCATAAAAACACACAAAACGATACCCCTAACCTAAAGTCAACCTTAATTAAAATTTCGTGCAATATCACATTAAAATTACATTTGTGTTAACAAGCATGGCAGATGATTGCAAAACATATCTAAAGAGGTGTTGACACATATTCATTTCAATGAGACATTGGACAAAATGCTAATTGAGGTTACATTTAGGTCTAAGGTAACATTTTAAGTTTTTGTGTGACTAGAATTAGTTTAGAGTAAATGTATTATCCCTCGGATTTTTTTTTCTTAATTTGGATATGAATTGGGCCTTTACATGCAAATTAATGCCAAAACAATATATTTGAAAGAGAAGAATTGTCAACCATTCAAAACAAAAGTATATACCCTCCAAAAGAAATGGGGTCGCGTTCAAATTCTTTAGATATTATTTGGTTAGTACTTGTATAAAGAAGATGATAGATGCATATCTGTTGGATCGAAATTATATTATAAATATGAATCATGTAGGAGAAAAAGATATTGCAAAAGTGGCTTTTACATAGATACAAGAATCAAAGTAGTTAAGTTTAATAATGTGCAAACAATCAATCATGTCCCTCAACTGATGATCTGTCCAACCAGAGACTAGAAAATGGGAATGCCCAATCTCAATGTACTCATATGAAAACATACCTTGAGATGCGGTGACTTAGCTCCCTGAATATTGGCTCTAAAGTTGCCATTTACAGCAAATAATTTGCAGTATTTTATATAAGACTTAGGAGCTAACTAGCTTAGTTCCCTATCAATTATTCCCTTACGAGGGGAGGGGGTACCGACAGTTTCAATAATATTTCTATAACCCTAGTGATCCGCGTAAGGCCTATTCATTTGCACCCAATTTACTGAAAAGCTATGCCCAATAATGTACTGACAATTTTATGCCTAATAATGTGAACGTCCCAAGGCTTACGGACTACTAAAAATGGGGATTTGGAGCAACTATGACGTTTTTTCCCCGTCGCCTTTGTTTCAGGTGGCAACTTTTTGTTATCCTGTTGCCAGTAAAACTGTCTTACCAAAAGGCGATATTTTTTTTTTTAATTGCCATAGACTGGGCAAAGGCGAGAAACAATTGTCGCGTTTGTCGAATTTATGGACAAAACTCTTCTTTTATTTCTTTTTTCTTCTTCCGAGGCTCGATGAGCGGGATTTTTCCAGCCCATTTTTATTTTTGGGCCTACTGTGACGAAGCAAAACTAGGAAAATTAATGGTAGGTAATCAATCAATGTCTTATCTTTTAAATATGAATTCAAAATTATAGTTTTGTATTTAACCTATTCACTCCTGTCTTTGTACGACAATACTAACTTATATTAAGAAGGGGTTAAAGTCTTTACATATTAGCAAATTTACACAAAGTCGCATGAATGCAAGAAGTTGACGTTTGAAAGTTTAAGAAAGTAAAGATATCATTTGCATGCAGCGAATGTATATCTTGTCACGTTTCATAGTATTCTATCTTTCAAAAATAGTGTTTTTTTTTTTTTCAGTATTATACATTATATATTACAAACTTTTAAAATCCATATAAATTTCAAGCAATTAAAAATATAAATAATATCATAAAAAAATCATAAACTGGAACGCTTCTCATAAATTTGTTAAAAACTAATTTTTTGATTACAAAAAAAAAAAAAATCTCATAGTGGTAAATTTGTGACATATTTAATTTTTGTTAGTTTTTGTTAAATTTTACCGTCAAATTGCTAAGTTAAATGACACTTAGCTGTTAAATGCTATACCATTTTGGAGTTTTACCTTCCATAGGCATACCAAGTTATGGTTTTTTTGGTCAAAAAATTAATTTGAAGTGAATTTGTCACGGTGTATTGGTTTGGGATTTTTCATAATAAAAAAAAATTATTTTGATGTAAATGGGTTCTACTAGCATAACGGTTTTTGAGCTACCGTGAAAGTAATAACTTATTGTAAGCTACAAATTTTTTTTTTAAAAGGTGGACCATATAATAATTTACAATTATTTATTATTTGATTTTTTTTATTGTCTAAAATAGACCGTTATTCTCAATAAATAAAAAACCGTCACCTAATCATTTATAGTAAATTTATCACAAATATATCAGTTTTGGATTCTTTATAATACTAAATCTTTAAAAATAATTTAAAATATCTTTACACACTTACTTCGCCTGAAATATTAATAGGAAAAATAGCAAAAGAAAGGATTAAACTGTATAATGTATTCTCTTCTTGCCGTTAAACCTCAAGACAGTTCCCTCTCGGGACGGTCAAATTTGGAGAGAGAGAGAGAGGGCGAAGAAATTTTGACGTTTGGGAGAGCGCTTTGGCGTACAAGGCCCGGCAGACACCGCCTTCTTCCGCCTTTCAAGGAGTGGCGGAGGAGTGGGTTCCGAGTCCATTTACAAATGTCAACACTTCACTTCTTTCTCTCTCTGTGTTTCTTTTTTTTTTTTTGTTTTTTTTATTTCCCCCCTACTTTCTCTCTCTCTTTTTTTTTTAAATTCCTGGATTTTCTTGATTTTCTTGATTTTGCTTCTCTGTCTATATATCACTCATCTTCTTCCCCTTTTCCCTTCCCTTTTCCCCCTCCCTCTCCTCCTTTCTCCCTCTTTCTGCGTGCCTTTCTTTTTGGGTTCTGCATTCGCAACCTTTTTCGCACCAAACACATTCCTCGCTCTCTTCTCTCTCTCTCTCTCTCTCTCTCTCTTCTGTACTTCCACCCACCACTCCCCCAATTCCATACAAATGCAATCATATTGAGCCCCACACATTTCACTCCCTCCAAACTTCTTCTCACTCGCTTTCTTGGTTTCTTCATTTAATGCCCCCAGCACTTCCTCAGGCCATTTCTTGATTGGCTCATTCACATTCTTTAGAAACGCCATCTTACCTCTCTCGCCTCTCTTAAGACTCTGATCCCACCATTCTGATTTCGATTCCCACTTTGCCTCCCCCTGCTTCTTCGCTCCTGAAACATGGACAATGACTTCTTCAGGCCATGGCAACCGCTTTCCTCAGGAATGGCAATTCAGCCCAACGACCTGAATTGTGCTTCCAAGCAATCCCCTGATTGCTTCTTCAATCCGAATTGGGACAGCTCTTCCACAGATCAAGGTGGTCACTTCGAGTCTGCGCTGAGCTCCATGGTGTCCTCCCCAGCTGCCGCCGGTTCCTACCTCTCCAATGAGAGTGTCCTGATCAGGGAGCTGATTGGAAAACTCGGCAGCATTGGGAACCCAGGCGAGGCGTCGCCATCGCCACATTCCCTCCCCTTGTCTGGGAATGCCACCGCCCCGATGCCTTACATTGGTGGAAGCAATAGTACTAACACGTCATGTTATAACACCCCTCTGAATTCGCCCCCAGATCGCGCGGTCAAGGAGAGATTCTCCAGCGTGGCGGAGTTCACTGCTGATCCTGGATTTGCAGAGAGGGCCGCGAGGTTCTCGTGCTTTGGGAGCCGGAGCTTCAATGGCCGGACGAGCCAATTTTCCCTGAACAATGGTGAGCCTCCTTATAAGTCCAACCCGCTGATGGAGAGCGGGAAATTCCAACGGGTCTTGAGTAGCCCATCACTGAAGGCGTTGGGATCTCAGGCAGTGGCCACCGTTCAGCAGAATGTGATTTCGAGACTGTCAGATCGGATTGAACTGACGAATTCTAACGAGGAGTCCTCAGTGTCCGAGCAAATCCCAGGTGGGGAAAATGGATTGAAGGCCTCGAACGAGGCAAATTCCAGGAAAAGGAAGGCAGCTGCTAAGGGAAAAGCGAAAGAATCCGCCCCCTCCACACCTGTCGCCAATGCTATGAAGGTATTGGTGTAAAGCTTCAATGGCGCCTCTCTTTTGTTTTATATTAGCCGAACAGGTAAGATAAGAAAATTTCCATTTCAGGTATCCGAGTCTCATGACAATTCGAGTCCAAAGCGATGCAAGCCGAATGAAGACGACGGAAATGGAAATGACACTGCCAAAGGGGAAGATGATGCCAAAGGAAATAGTAAAAAGAATGATGCAAAGCCGCCTGAGCCTCCAAAGGACTACATTCATGTTAGAGCGAGAAGGGGTCAGGCAACCGATAGTCATAGTCTAGCTGAAAGAGTAAGAATTGCTTGTCAGTTTTCTTTAATGTAGAAATAGGAGTTTTAACTGCAATTTGTTGGGCTTACAATCGAGAAATTGCCATTTTTAGGTGCGAAGAGAGAAGATAAGTGAGCGAATGAAGCTCCTCCAGGACCTTGTGCCGGGTTGCAATAAGGTGCTTGATAAAAGTTCCGAACTTGGAAGATGTCATTTTCAATTCCACATATGCCCAAATTTTTAATCTGTGACTTGAATTCTGCAAAACTTTAGGTCACTGGAAAGGCACTGATGCTAGATGAAATCATCAACTACGTTCAGTCATTGCAGCGTCAAGTTGAGGTAATGTCGCAGTCATTTGTCAATGTGGCCTCTGTACTAGAGTTCCTCTTGCTTTGTTTGTGACAAACAAATTTTGCTAAGTGCAGTTCCTTTCCATGAAGTTGGCCTCTGTCAATACCCCTCTCGATTTTAATGCAGATACACTCATGTCAAAGGATGTAAGTTTTATGACTCCTTGAGTTTGAAAGGAACAGCTTGAGATCACAAACTTTCGCCAACGTTAGCGGCTTTAATTTTGCCATTTTCAGATGTTTCAGCCAAACAACTCTGTACCGCGTCCTATGTTTCCATTAGGTTCTTCAGCGACTGCCTTTCATGGCCACCACCGACCTCAAAATCAGCCATTGCCACCACCACTGCAAGGACACGTCTCTAGTGGTACAGCGACCCAAGTAGAGCCATTGAATCTGGGGCCATGTCACACCGTTGAGTCACATTCTCCACTGAATGATCTTCAGGTAAATCTTCTTGAAAGATCTTCTCTGGACTGAGATTCAACTGCATTATTTTCCTTCTTTTTTTCTTTTCTTGCTTCTGGTTTTATCAATTTGTCTCTGACTGCTTGTTCAATTTATTTTCAGTATCAGAATTTCTGTGGAGATGACCTGCAAAGCATTGTCCAAATGAGTTTTGGTCAAAATTCAAATCAAGAAACAGCATTCCAGCTTCAGACTTTCCATGGTTAAAGATAGTATTCCAAGATTAGGTCTAATGAAGAAGACAATTAGTTGTTTTTCTTCCTTCAATTTTTGTCTATGATCTTTCCTTTCTTTGGGGCTAATTCTTGAGGGGTTTTTTCTCAGAATACCCTCTGTAAAATCTTTGTAACATTTCTTCTGGTGCAGAGTGTGATAGCCATACATGTATCATAATATATAAATTCTATGAAGATGAAGGGATTTATTTTTCCTGCTACCTCTCATTGTCATATCTTTTGGACACTTCACCACATAAACATAAAAGTCATCATTCACTCAATTGACTTGAATTTCGCTCACTTTGTTTAGTGGTTGCTCTCGAAGTCTCGTCACTTGAATGAATCGTTAAATCCGCGTAATCTGGTGTTCTTGATTCTTACTCATGTTGTAACCAGCTGTATATGTCGGGCTTCTAACTTTTCTCTTCTTCTGATAAAGTCTGATTTGAATGATTAGGACATGAGTTATCTTCTTCTGGGGTCAACCAAACTTTTTGGCTTTTCTTTTCTCCATTTTTCTGCATATTCTGAGAGCTCCTGTAATTTCCACAGATTAACCAAGCAGAGAAGCTTCTGTTCCCTTTTTACAGCAGAGAGAATTCAATCATTCAATCAAGCAAAGATAGATGCCAATTGCCCTTTCATTAAAATATTAAGTGCAATAAACTACTCCATAATTTTATAAGTTAGCATCAAAAGAATCCCAGGTTGGCAGTGGTGAGATTCTGACTAGACCCAATGAATCACTCGTAGAGCTTTTATTTATTTATTCGTTATAATCACATCAACTTTTTTATATAATATAGGGAGTATAGAAAAAGAAGAATGAAGTGGGGTTCAGACATGGAAGATGCTCCTTGAGATAAAGGTTAATAATTTATTTATTTATGTTTCCCATCTCAGTGATGATGTTGGTTAAAATCCATTTCATTGGGTTCACCGAAAAGATTTCTGCTGCAGCCTTAACCGATTTTTTTTTTTTTTAATATAAATGAGATGGCACAAATTATTTTCTGCACATTACTGTTATTTATTTAGCTAAAAGAGATGCTTTTAATGTGGCTGGTGTGTGCAGAACATTTACTAAATGCAAATATCCACAATATAATAACTGGAGGAAGATGTTAGGTGAGAGTCTTGTCCCCACAAGAGTTTCGAAGAGTCTTAATCATGCTGCTATGAGAACGAATTTAAACTTTTTTCTTTATTTTATTTTTATTTTTATTTTTGGGGGTTTTCTTGTTCATCATCTCCGGCTGTTGTGTGCAGACTACAGGCCAAGGGAGAGGGAGGACCGTCCAGACATTGTTTCCTTAAAATTTAGCTGATGAGACTTGTAGCCGATCCACAAAGACAAACTTGACAATTGACAGGAAAATAGACAGGAGTGGGGTTTTGCTGGTAACAGATCATCATTGAAGAAAGCAGATTGTGAAGAAGTACCTCGAGGTCTCCTCTTTTTTTGAAAAAGAATATAAGTACTCACACAATTTTTAGGTCATTGGACATGCCACTGCAACATAGTTTTAAACTGTGCTACAATTAACTTCAGTTCGAATTTAGATGTATCATTAAGATAAGATTACTTGGCAAATATTGAAATTTTCACGGCACTGGGTACAAAATAGAAACCCCTTTTTATTTTAGGCCTTAACTTTGCCTTGAGAAAGAGACTACTCTTTTTTTATTGAACCTTGTCCTGATGTTAAGAACAAGCAAGGTGATATGACTTGTTGAGCAACCTCTTTGTTAGATCCTTCCTTGATCCTAACTATAAGTAGCTAATACATGGTTCTTGCTTCTTCAGCACTCATGGCCAAGCTCCTTGGTATTTGCATTCAACAGATGCATTTCTAGGTTTATGGATTTATGAATGTGGGACTTCATATGAAAGTGGTAATAAGTTAGATGACAAAACTTGGCCTCAGATAATTGGAAGAACAGTTCCGGTGGAAAGACTCAATCAGCTCTACAATTTGACCTTCAGTGAAGAACATTATGCTCAATGAAGATCATAATGATCTCCAAACAGTAGAATGCACATCCATCAAATCATTTAGGAAGATTTACTTGGGACCCTCCTCACGTTTACTCAAGTCTATTTCCATAAGTAAATGATGTCAAATGCACAGCAGGCAAAACCCAATTGACAGATTTGCATCATGGCTATCTCCTGATGCCCAATAATGGACGACATTTGTTTAAATGGTCACTCATATTCGCGTAAACCAGTCTCCATGATCTAGGATTAGTTTGAGATTTGGAAGCATCTCCGTTACTCGCTGATTATCCGTAGGTCTTATCATTATTTGTCCAACCTTTCCCTCAGCTGATAATGCTTCTGCACATATTCCTAAATAAAGCCATCTTTTTAGTTGGAGCAGAGTATCTGTTGGTGAGTGTTCAGCTGGAACTTTATTAACTGTACATTATTGCTCTTCTCTGCATATATCATAGGCTTTGTTCCAAAATTTTAAATTCAATATACTAAATAATGTGATATCTGCCATGCCACTTGTATATTCTTGAAATATCTAATTTTTTCAATTGCTAATGGGTCTTGAAAAGTGTTTTTCTGTTGTTGCTAATTTTAATTAACTTAATCAGCATACTAAAATCAGCTCATTAACGAAACCTTATATTTTTTCGCAGCATCCTCTTGCAAATGTGAAGATGCTGGGATTGGGGCCCAGTGAAGTCCTGGTCAAGCTTTAAATGGCATCAGCAGAGGAGCAATTTTGGAGAAAGGACAGCTAATACGTTGTATTAATGCTAATGATCAGACTAAATTCCACCTTCATCAGAGGTTGGAGAGGCTTTACTCATTGGCTTAAAAACTAGAGAGAGATCTCCAATCTTGACCATTGTGACTGCAAGATCGTTGTTTCAGATATTTTGTAGCCTATCAAATTTCATTTTCTTTTTTCCTTTCCAAGAAATAAGAAAAATGGTCAGCAAGACTGGTCCACTAGAGCTATATTGCGTTATAGTCCAGTGCAGCATTTTCTTTCCGTCAATAATAGCAATCTAACCCCTCGTTTTCCTTTTCGTAAGTGGAAGAAAAGCTTCGAGCCTCAGCAAATCATCTGGGTGGGTTTTTTCCACGAAAAGAAACCAAAAGAAGAGACCCTACAAACAAGGATTAGACCTCTCAATTCACTCGATATCACGTTACATCATTCATGCTATATGATGTACCAAACATTTATTCAGTACTGAACATGATCTATTTTTTCACAAGCTCGCTCACAATCCATCATGTCATTAGGTGTATTAATTGTGTAAACTGATATTAACGCATCTAACATTCCTACTCCTTGTCAAATTTTTCATATCATCTGTGAATAATCGCTTATCCATATTTCCTAGCATTATAGGTGCCTATCAATTCGAGAACTTTTTGAAGTGTACAATGAGTTGAATATATGGAAGAAAATATTCTACTCTTTAAAGAGCAAGAAAAGAGATAGTAGAAAGAGAGAGAGGAGAGAGAAAGTGTGTCACATGATAACTCGCGGTTGGTGTTGTAGGGTAACTGAGGAGTTTATCATTAGGGTAGGTGTCCTTCTAATCAAGAATTGGTCACTGTTCTTTCACTCCTTTCAATAAGGGCACCTCCACCTTTTCGCCCTTTCACCTCATATGAAAGCTTCTCTTTGCTTTTTTAATTTTGTTTATTTTTTATTGGGGGTGGGGGTCAATTGGCATTTCCCTTTAGGAGGGAGGAAGAACAGGCTGGTGAAGATTGAAGGGATCATCATTTGTTTCACCAACCAATGCATTATAACATTCGGGTCTATCCCACTTTTGAGAGTCCACCGCTTGTTTTGTTCCTGCATCACAATTTCGACACTTCATCGGATGCTATGTTACTTTCACTCTCTAAACTTGAAGTCAAAAGCATTATTATATGTATGAGATGTTAGAGGTCAAGGTTCAAATCTCACATTATCCCTAGTGTGCTATGGAAGCCGTGAAAGCACAATCCTTCGATCTCCATAACTAGAAATAAGAATACATATAATTGAATATAGATATTAACACATCCATTTTGAAACCCATTGTTCTTAATGTGGAACTGGGACGGTCCAAAACTCAAGTGCTTTTTCTCTATTACTCTCTGTATCACTGATTTAATGAGATTACCTTTCACCCTTAGCAATTAGTAAACACTTATTATGTGATGATAATCGTGTGTGTTAGGGTTAGAGGAGAGATTCAAACACAATTTATATAATTTTCAGCCAGATCCTCTCATTACGGCCTAGACTCAACTCGGCCCATATTAGCCAATCTCATATTAGACTAATTAATAAATCTTTTATCTCACTTAAACTAATCCTGTAAAATGGTAAATTACAATATTAATTAATGTAACCTACATATAAAAACTCTTACATTCTCCACTTGGGCTATATTAATTGAAATTATCTTGTATGTGCATACCTTGATCTAAAGATAATTCTTAATAGTAAATCATATTATATAAAGTTTCAAACACTAAATCATGATGGTAACTGCATGTATACACATAAAACCTTCCATGGTCATAAGTAATTTTAACTTTACTGATATGGATTTAATATGGTAGTGTCATAAATAAATAACACCTCTTTGTCAGTCAATATTCTCTTACATTAAGTGTTATAAAAATCTACGTCACTAGAGAACATCTTTATGATTCCAATGAACTCACATATATCTTATCATTATAATTAACATTTCTTTATGTGTAACGAGACATATATTTAAGACTAATAACCGGATGCCCCTAGTTTTTGTTCAAGGTTTACATAATACCTTGAGATTTTCAACAAATATGTGTATTCAACTCAATAACAATACATTCAAAATCATTTTATTGAATGCATAAGGGTTGATATATATCACAATGTTACTAAATATGTAAACTATAATAGAGTAAAACTAAAATAATTCCCACTAAACAATAGCATCTCATGACATGTCATGAGATGCTGTTAATGACATGTCGTTCAAGAACTCAAGAGCGAATGCCTTTAGTTAGTGGATCTATAAATCATATCATTTGTAGAAATATGCTCTACTGTAACGTCAATATTTCGTACCGTTTCTTTATCGTAAAAAATTTGATCATCATATGTTTAGACCCCTTAAGACATATACTATTGTATAAATAATATTGCAAAATTATTATCTAGATACAACCGTACGGAACTCTCCATAAAATCAAATATAGTCAATTTCCTAATAAGGTTCCGGAGTCAAATAACTTAAGTAACTGAAAAGTATGCTACAAACTCAGCTTACATGATAAAGGATGACATAAATTTCTATTTCTTACTTTTCCATGATACTGCACTTTTTGCTAACATAAAGATGCATTTTGTTGTTGACTTCATATCATCCTAATAGCAAAGTCTACATTATAACACCGTATTAGCTACAAGACTTGAACATGTTTGTAAATTGGTACATGGTCTTTTGTCATATTTAAATACTTGAATATATTCTTGGCAATAATCTAGTGTTTGCATCTTCGATTTAACTATATCTGCCTAGAAGTCCTATCGCGAAAGCAATATCTAGTCTAGTGTAAATTTGAGCATACATGATACTTTCACGTGCATTAACACAAGGTATATCATTTAATTGGATTTTCTCAATGTCTGAATGAGGACATTGTGACAAATTTAATTCATCACCCTTAATGATATGAGTAATTCTTTGCTTGCAATAATATATACTGAATCTCTCCAAAATATGATCAATATATGCATTCTAAGACAAAACCAATGTACGACAAGAATGATCCTTATAGATCTCAATGCCAATGGCAAAAAATGCCTCATCAAAGTCCTCTATATCAAAAATTTTCGGCGATATCTGCTTTGTCTCATGTAATAATTTAAGGTTATTGCTTGCAAACAAGATATTATATACATAAAGTGCAAGAAAAATAAATTCCCTCCCACTAACTTTGTAGTGTATATACTAATTTACTTTTTTTCTTTTTTCTTTTTGTAAAATTGAATAAAGTGACAATGTTATGAAACTTGCAGTACCATTGTATAAAAATTTGCTTGAGGTCATAAATAAGACTTTTTAGTCTACACACATGCTTATCTAAATCATCTGCTGCAAAACCTTCAAATTGCACCATATAGACTTCATTGTTAAGGTATCCATTTAGATTGATAGTTTTAATATCCATCTGACATACCTTTATATTAAAATGAGCTACTGATGCCATACTCACTGTAAAAGAATCTTTAGAAGAAATTAGAAAAAAAAAAAAAAGATTTCTTCATACTCCACTACTTTTTGAGTGAAACACTTGGCTACCGGTTTGATTTTAAACTCCTCAATCTTTTTTTGAGTCTCTTTTAGTGTTGTACACCCATTTGTAACTGATGAGCTTATGACATTCACTCAACTCAATAAATTCTCAAACATTATTATGTTTCATTTATTGCATCTCGTCTTTCATCACATCTAACCATATATCTGATTGAGGACAAGAAACAGTATTTGTATAAATCATTAAATCAACCATGCAACATATATCGTAATCATTCTCTCACAGATATATTATATAGTCCGGTGGTACTATCAGTCGTCTTTCTCTAATAGATCTCATGAGTGGAGTTACAACCGCTTCATTTTGCACCTACGAGGTTTAAGAAACTTAATCAGGAACTGTCTCAATAACAATATTCTAAACCTCAACAAGCTTAGTTTGTGGTGTACGAGACTCCACAATTGTTTATATAGGCAAAGACAAAGATATGGTGTTCTTCACTATACTATTATCATCAATAGTCTAAGAGAGCAGTTATCCTCTGCGGTTATGTCGAACTCCAAAAATTTTACTGTTTGTGATTCCATAATTCTTGTACTTCCATTGGAATCATAAATGCGATACCCCTTTAAATGATTTGGGTAAGATCAAAGTAATTCCAAGTGGTTCCAAATTTCAACTTACGTAATGTTGGATTATATAACTCACTTCTGCAAGAAACCCCAAATCTTAAGATGATTCAAGTTAGATTTACGTCCAATCTATAACTCAAAAAGTTAATGAACATATTTGGTGGAAACACGCTTTTGTATGTTAGAGGCTGCGTTCAAAGTGTCACCTCACAAAAAACCACGTAAATTAGTCATACTAATCATACTCATTATCATGCCCACTAGGTTGTGTTTGCGCCTTTTGATCACACCATTATGTTCAAGAATTCCAAGTATAGTAAACTAAGTTATTATCTAAGAATTCTTCAAGTATTTGACAAATTGCCATTTTAGCTATCCAGCATCGTCATATTTACCAAATCACTCACTACCATGGTTAGATTTGACAACCTTTATGACTTATTTGAGCTATTTCTTGATTTCAATAAATAAAAAAAAAATCTTTAACTTATCAAGAGATTCAGATTTTTCCTTAATCAAGTACAAAAGAAATAATTGTCAATGAATGTGTTGAAATAAAAATTTATACATAAAGTTCCCATACAAGATTCACTAAGATCAATGTGATTGACCTCTAACTGGTCAAAACTTCATATTGTAGTTTTATTTTTATATTAGTCCATTTACTTCTATAATAGTTTATGCAAGTCTTTTGATAACTTTTAAGAGTAGACAGAATTTCAATATTATCAGTCTTTCTACTCTTTCTTTAGACATGTGACCAAGATGTTAATGCATAAGATTATTCCTTAGGCAAAAGTTTTCGGAAACAACTTTTTCAATTGTATACACGACGTATATATCATCGGGAGTTAAATACAATATGTTCAAATTATTGGGGATAATGTAATACTCAATCTTATTTGAATTGAAGAACATAAAAATAACATTTTTTTATTTTATTTTTAATTTCAAAAAGTAGCTACATATGTTCCAACATGATGCGGAAACTAAGTTTCGTCTCAAATAAGGTACGTAAAATGCGTTTCTTATTATTATTGTTTCCTAGGGCAAGCTATGATTTATCCTAATTTGACTTTCTTAGATTTACGAATCCTCGAATGGTAAACACAACATGATTTGTTGTGCTGCTATCTAGCTACCATGAAATGGATGAGACTTTCAATATAAATTGGATTCATAAACAATTGTCAAATAATCATTAACTATAGGCTCATACTTGGACAACCAAATTTTATATCTTTGCCACAGTCTATCTTTATGTAAAATCTTTTTTTTTTTTTTTTAAAAAAGAAAGAGAGGAAGTAATGGTCACCAATCCTTCTTGAAGGATTCTTTTTTTAGACCCAAATTGTCAAAATGACTAGTGGTTTCATGAGTTCATTTATGTGTATGATTTTTAAACTTCAAATCTACCATCCTTATGATTTAATCCCTAGCCTCATCAGAACCATTATACCTTATATTGAAGAGTCCTTGCAGATATGTCGTAATCTCAGTATTAGACAAGACACAATTTTAAACCACCAACTTTTTAGCAATGCAAACAACTCGTAAACCACTTTTCAAGTATTCCTAAATGGAACGTTTCATGGATAACAAGCAAATCTGATTGTTTTTTTTTCCAAGTAGCAAAATGTGCTTTCGGAATTTTATACCGTTAGTAGTGTAATCTACCGGTTGATCCTTTATGAGAGCAATATGAACATTTTTCAGCTCCATCCTAAATGAAAAATCCCCTTTTCCATTACTTAAAGTTTGAATAAGTAAAAACCTCAATAGTTATGGAGTTATTGATTACAGGTGAGATGACTAAAATAACAAGTGATGTATACAATTGGCATTATGTGAATACCGTGTAATTAAAAACCACATAAGTACACATCTAAATAGTTACATACATCATCATATAATCACTTTTGGGTAGAATACATAACATGTAATTGTATACTCTCCACTTGATAATGGTAATGAAAATTTATTTCAATCTTCGTGAATCATCATCTTTGGGTATTATGATCAGTCGCTTATCAACCATATACTGTATATGTATCCCTCCATAAACTAATATACAATCACATTCTTTAGAAGTATGACCACATATTAATATATGAGACATCTTACTATAATGCAAGACCGATATTTTTCAAATCTAATCAAATGTGTCACTTTGGCAATATTAAATCCTTGACTATACAATGACTGCTCCGATACCACATGTAAGTCTCGGAAGCACAATCTCATGATCTCCATAGTTAGAAACATGAACTATATAATCTAGTAGAGAGATTAATGCACCTATTCTGGAACCTATCATTCTTGATGTGGAATTGCAATGGTCCAAAGTTCAAGTGCTTCTCCTTTATTGCCTTTTATATCACTAACTCAATAAGATTGCTGCTCACCCTAACGCTTAGTAGACGCTCCTTATGTGAGGATAATGATGTGTGTTAGCGTTAGATGAGAGATTTAAGCACTATTTATAGAGTTTTCAGCCAGATCCTTTCATTACGGGTCAGGTTTAATTTGGCCCACACTAGCCAGTCACATATTAGACTAATTAAAATACCTTATATCACCTTATTAAACTAATATCGTAAAACTGTAAATTATAATATTGATTAATGTAACTCACATAGAAAAACTCTTACATGCTAATGGAGGGAAAAGTATTAAAAAATTCATAGACCTATTATATTTGTGCTGATTTAGTCTTAAACCTTTTAATGATACTAGTTTAGTCATAGACATTTTGACCTAGAGCCAACTCAATTAATTTTGACTTGATATTGCTGACGTGGATGCCTGATTGGCCTAGTGGCATAGCGGATGCAAACGTTGACAATTTGTAATAATATTTTAATGCTTCTTCAAATTTATTTATTTATTTTTGTTTTTGTTCTTTTTCCTTTTTTCATTTTCTTTCCTTCCCCTTCCTCTAGCATGTCACCGTAACTTGATGACCAGCCAAAGGTGAGAACCCACAAATGACCTTGGAAGCCCCTAGCTAGTCTTGCCACCTAGCATGAGGCCACCTTGCAGCCTTTGGTGAGGACTTGAGCTTTGCCGATGGTGGTTGAGGCATGGCCTTACTAGATCTGGCGAGAGTGAATTGAGCATCGCCTGGCTATGGTAAGGCTCACTAGTGGCTAGCAAGCTCCCTTGCCTCTAGCTAGTCGCTGAGTTCCGCTAACTAGAGGAAGGAGAAGGGAAAAAAAGGAGAAAAAAAAAAAGAAAAATAGGAAAAAGAGAAAAAAAATAAAAAATTTAAAAAGTACTAAAATGTTATTAAAAGTAATCCACGTTAATATCGATCTTGCCACATAGGTCAACCAGCATTTATGTTAGCAATAGCCAGCCAAAATTAGTCGGAATAACTGAATTGACTTTAGCCCAAAAGAATTAGAATTAAATTGGCATTATTAAAAGGTTCAAGACTAAATTTATACAAATACAATAGGTTTAGGACTTACTTTTTTTTTTCTTTGGAATAGATTTATGACTTGTCCGATGCTTTTACCGTTAATGTATTGTATGTGCCTGATGCTCGTCTCTTGAATAGTAACATCAGTGTTCTGCTTTACATATATGGTTCAGACTTTATTTGCGATAGGAGAACGTTGGTCAGGATGCTTGATGAACCGACTGCCCTCAATCCGGTATCCATTAGAGTTTTCGAGAAGGTCGGTATCGTGTAGCAATAATCAATCCTCGAGCCTAGTTAGGGGAGTAAGGAGAGCCTCGGGGGATCGAATTCCGCATGTTATAGGCCTGTTTAATGATGCCTTTCCCTAGCGTAATAATGAAAGATTCATTTAAACGGAAAAAAGAGGCAAAGAGTGATAGCATGCTCTTCATTAGTTTCTTTTACTTTGGTTTGATTGATGCAATCGAGGGAACGCAAATCAAGTAATCAACGCTCTTTTGAATAACTGACAAGATTGCGATCGAGATCACACTTGATTGAAGATGCACAAGCTGGAGCAGTGTCCACGCACTTTTGGTGGAAGTGTCAATGCGTCGGATGTCCAAAATACTTGACCGACCTGAATATATGTAATTGTGCTCTACCTAGCCCAACGCGATACCCAAAATACATATATCCCAAGTCGCAAGTAGGATTGCGTCGAGTCGGGTCGAATCAAGTCTTGGGTTTCTTTTTGGAAGTTATCTGTTTTGCTCTATGTTGTTGCTATAAAATAAAATAGTAACTTCATCCACTTCTCACATATCCTTTATTTATATTAGTTGACTTGAATTTCAAAGTCAATAATTTGGCTTAGTCTTTATTATAACTTTTTAGTTTTATCTTTTCTTAAAAAAATGATGTCGTGTTTTATATTTTTTAAGAGATTTTTCTCATCAATCAATACCTATGGATTCAACCACTGGGGTTTGCCCTAATAACCACTCTTCCAACATAAAAGAAAGAGGTGGAGGGTTTGAATCTCCACCTTCTTGGGGGGGGGGGTTGGGATGTGGATGATTTAATTTCAAGAGTGAGTTTCGACTCCGATGCCCTGCAAGGAGGCATGACAAAAGTCTGAAAGTGAGAGTTAGAGTAGGAATAAAGTAGGACCGACAAAAAAAAAAAAAAAACCTATGGATTCGGTTGCCTTTATGGACCTATTTTGTCAGTTTTTTTTTTAAATTAAAAAAAAGGAATTTTAGCCGTGAAGGACAAAATACAAGATAAATATAATAAATAGATCGAGGAAACTTGTGAGATATGATCATAATGTGATTATCCAATATACTCATGAGTTCTTCTGCTTGGATATGTGACAAATCAGAGCCATTTATGACGCGTTTGGTAATGATTTTGTTCAAAAATTATTCCCGGGAATAGAAATAGAAAAACTATTTTTATTTCGGGAAATAATTTTTGAACAGAAGAATGCGTTTGGTAACTGCACAAAATTTCTGTTCCTAGAATAAAAAAAAAAACATAAACACGTTTGCAAGGAGGTAGGGCAAAAGTTTGAGAGTGAGAGTTAGAATAGAAGTAGAGAAGGACCGACAAAAAAAAAAAACTTGTATAATTTTTTTGTTTCTTTTAATTTTTTAATGTTTTTATTATATATATATTTTTATTTTTCCTTTTTATTTTTCTCTTTGGCTGGTCGTCGGCCATTGTCGTGGCCAGCGAGCACCTAGGCGACGTCCAACAAGCTTGCTGGAGCCTCACTAGGCTAGGGCGAGGCCCGATGAGCTCGCTGGAGGCCAGCTTGGCCCCAGCAAGCCTCGCCAAGCCACCGCCAAGGCTACCCTCTGGCGAGGCTCGGCCTCACCCAGGCGGCACGAGGTCGGCCTCGCCTTGACCTAGTGAGGCCTGGCCTCATGCTAGCTAGGGAGGTTGAGCCTTGCGGTGGTCGTGTGAGGCTCGGCCTCACTTGGGCTGGCGAGGCCAACCTCGCCCAAATCTAGCGAGGCCGAGCTCGCCCAGCCTAAGCAAGGCCAAGCCTCACGCGGTCACGACAAGCCACGGCGAGCCTCGGGTTAGCGATGCTCTAGCGAGGTCACTGACACTAGCCATGGCCAAGGCTGGTGACTAGCAAAAGGAAGAAGAAGAAGAAAAGAAAGAGAAAAAAGAATAAGAAAAATGAGAAGAAAAAAAAGTCTTTCTTAGAAGTGTTTCCGGAAATAAGAAACAAGTTTTTTCTACTTCTTGTTTCTGTTCTAAATCTGTTCTCGGGAACAAAATGTAAACAAACGCGTTTCTATTTTTTTTTCCCCGAAACAAAAGAATAAAAATTTGTGTTATGGGGAACAGAAACATATATAAACAAACGTGCCCTTAGCGATCCATTGTACAAAGATGTTGATCCACGACGGACGAGGCCCTCCAATCATGAGAGTCATTTTTACATTAAAGCAAGCAAGGTTGTTGTTTTCTTGTTGATTGGTGAAAGTTCATGTTATAGGTGCTTTGTCCAACTTTCATTTACGTCGGGAATGATTTGCCTTCGTAGTCGGTCACATCATTGGCTGTATTGATTTCATGGATGAACTTGATATATCTAAAGGCACTCTTCTCTTTGTTTGCCCTTAATGATACATACATGAGTCTCTTGGTCAATCTTTTTACAAGGTAATTAATATTCTTTATTGCACGTGACTTGTGACTAAATGAGGAGTCTATAAACAATATTGCATGTGTAGCGTGTGCTTTAGAAAGATTACGTAGGTGAGAAAGGAAGAAGAAACGAAACACGACCCGACCCGGACCAAAGAACTCTAAAAATTTGGTTCCGGTAGAGTAATTTTGACACCCCTATCTTTTGGAGTCGGAAGTCTATGATATTCAGCAATTGATCCCTCTAAAGAAAGTGAGAGTTTAAGAAAACCTTTTTGTTTCCTCGTGCTCTGTTTATTTTGTGGAAAACATTTTTCAAGATAACACTTTTATCATTTTTCGGTGTTTGGTTCACTTAGAAAAATGAATCAATAAAAAATCTTTTTCTAATCAACAGAAAACTTATGCTTAAATATAAGATAATAATATCCTTTTTGAAAAATCTGAAAACATTTTCTAAAATATGACTAAAAATATTGACATTTTGGCCTGAAATTTTATGCTTGGACATGAAAACCCCAATGCTAGTCCTTGGCGCTTAGGATGAGGTCCCTAATGCTCAAGCCCCAATGCTCAGGCTTGGGTCCATCGAGGCCAAAATTGAAGCCCTAGCACATGATGCCTCAGCACTCAAGCCTGAGTTCATAAAGGAGGTGCTCGGGTTTTTGATGCTCTAGTCCCTATCACCTAGGCTAAGGTCCACAAATGCCGTGCACGAATGCTTGACGCCGCTCAAGTCCTTAGGTAATGAAACATCCATTCTTATAAGAGTATCTTATATAAGAATTTGAATTTTTTAATTATTTTTTAATTTTATTGTCTTTTTCATTCTTTGGCGTGTCATTGGCCACTATGATGGCCAACAACCAACCACACGCAAGGGACAAGCTCGACCGTGCTCGCCTTGGGCAAGCTCTAGCAAGGCTCGAGCTCTCCCGATTCTGTCAAGAGTTGAGCTTGTGGGAATTTTGTGAGGTCAAGTCTCGCTAGCTTTGGGTGAGCTCACCCTTGCCTATAGCTGATGACCAGTCGAGGAAAAAGGAAAAAGAGAAAAAAATATTAAAAAATTAAATATTTTCATAAATTTTTCTAGGGAATCAAATCAGATTTTTCATATCAAATGACAAAAAATATATTCTAGTTTATTTTCAGATTTTAGCAAACATCATAAAATAGTCATTTTCCAAAAATGTTGTGAAATAAATGGAGCCTAGTTTTCGGTAAACTAACTCATAAAGATTTTTTGTTTTACTAAAAACTTCGTAATAAAAGAAAACATTTTCCGTGAAGATCACTTTTGAGAAAATGATTAATTTCTTATTTAATTGGTGGTTTATAGAAAGTGTTTTCTCTTATGTCAAAAGGAGAAGTCATTTCTTCAAATCTAAGTTCGCTATTTTCAGTCCACCGTAGATCGATTAATTTGCATCGCCTAAACATAGGAAAGTTCGAAAATAAATTTCTGAAAATAATACAACTAGAGCTTTAAAGTAATCAGACGTATCAGGATTCATAGAGCTGGCTGTTTTCTAGCCCCCAGGTCTGCCCAGTTTCGCCTCAAGTACTAGCGAACGGACGATAGATGGTTGAAAGATTCAGGAAGAGCGAGACACGGGAGAATCCCTCGAGAACTGCACCGTAAGCACTACAATCGTATGGCGTATTCATTGTCAATCAGTTGAGTTCCGAGAGATCGGCGAGCCATTATAGGTTTCCGCTCGAGCTCCACACAACCAAGCGGTCTTTTGTTCAGCGTTGTTAAGCAGTACTTTTTGCTCAGCTGCCCACCTAAACGGAGCAGCAAGCAGCAGCGCTCCGGCATTTCACATTCTTGGCTTGGGCGCATTACTGCATGGCCCACTAGATTTATAACCGTACCTCGTCTCCCATATGCACCATCATCTACGGGTGCCGACCGTAGTACAAAATTGTCACCATCCGATTTATGATACTCATATCAACTGGACAAGTAAACGGACAGATCGATTGAGAACCAATCACCTCTCGAAACTGCGCAAGAGAATTTTCAATGGTACAAGAACTTTTGAAAACTCCAACCGCAACATAACTGACCTAAACCACACGCCACACTGCACCGACATTATATGTTTTTCAATCCGATAAAATAATCCCAGTTACATTGCTGCGGAATAGAGAATTCCTTGCATGTAGAGAAGGACCCAAATGAACCGAAAGAAAAGAAACGGAATTAGGTGCTTCTCTCTCACGCCTTGCTGTCTATGCTCATAGGCTCAGGCTCCTTAGCTGCAGTCTTCTGCATCTCCACAAAGTTAACAAAGACTCAGCAACGAAAGGATAATGACAGACAATGATGTCTATGGTCATATTGATACGAGGATTTCCTGACTGAGAATCTTTCTGATTCTTACCTCAACAGGTTCTAGTTTGCTCATTTTGGCAAACATATTGCCATAGAACTTGGCATCCTTTTTGTTGAACTCCTTGACCTTCTCCTTCAATACTTTATACTCCAGTTTCACATCCCTGTTTTGGCAAGGCAAATTAGATGTGTAAGCACCACATTTCCGCATACACCATATTTCTGCAGTGTTCAAGATATCCCAGACCACAAAAGAAACATCTCAGAGAACGAAAAAGGAACCAAAAAAAGTACCTATTGTCAGGATCAATCTCTAGCGCCTTCTTGATGTCAACTTCAGCCAAATCAAGATCAGCCAGCTCGATGTAAGCCTGCGCCCTCCGATAAAGAGCCTTCACATTCCTGCTATCCAGCTCCAAAACCTGAGACAGATTCAAACATGAGAAAACATTCACGCATCACACCCAGAGCTTTTGCAATGGCAAGGAAATGCTGCAAACCTTGGTGCATAGTTTCTCAGCCTGCTTGTAATCTTTGAGTTTCAGCTTGCATGCTGCATCATTCAGATTGCAAGCAACTTTCAATGCCTTCGCTTGTTTCTTCTCATCTTCACTAAAGGAGGTATCGTATTCTATGTACTTCACAGCCTACAAACAAGATCAATATCCGCTAGAATAAGAGATATTACCAGATAAAGCTTATCCACGTAATTGCCCTCTTTAAGGTTCTAGCTTTTCTGACAAAACTCTACTTTGACCCTAGCTGTCTGTTATTTCTTAAAATTCTGAGTTTATTACTAAAAACTATAAAAAGAATCTTCACAATGGGCTGGAGAAACTAAGAAACTCTGAGACCTTCAACTACTATGAAAATCTCAATCTAAACCAGTGTTTGAGAATCTGCTTTCCTATTATACCATACTTCAACATATAATAGATAACGACATCAATTGAAAAAAAGCAACCAACCTCAAGTCTAAAGAACACTGAACCAGCCACACAACAGAGGATATGAGTAAAAACTAAACAGCGCTTGATTTGATCCAAAGAAATGGCAGCAACACAGGAAACGGGAGACAATCATGTGAACTTCCAACAGGAATAAAAGATAAGCACAGTTTCTCATAGCATGTTACTAGGCCTATGCTCCATCAAGACTCAAAGAGTCAGATTTGAAAATCATTAGCCTCACCACTTAGCATGAAAAAAAACAATACCCCGCAGCAAGTGCTTTAAATAATGGAACATATGACAACTAGCTAACCACATAAATAGCCGAGAGGTACCTTTTCATATCTTTTGGAAGCCCTCTCATACTTCCCTGCCTTAAATATAACATTTCCTTCTTCTTTCTTCTTGCCTGCAGCCTCAATCTTCTCCTCAGTATTCATGTCCCACGACTCCTTGTCCTAAACATTGAATGTTTGGATATTATTGTATCAGTGCCCTGAAGTTTACAATGAGGATTGTGCCATAACAGCGCATGAACAAGAGCCTGCTCACATACCTTGACAAAAGAGACCAATTCCACCTCATAATACACAGTCGAACTAGGAGGTACCACAGCCAGATCCTGCTTAGACTCAGAAGATCCAAAAGCATACTCAGGTGCAACAGTCAGCAAAGCAACCTCTCCCTTTTTCATGTTCATCACAGCTTTGTCAAGCCCGTCCACTACTTGTTCTGTCCAGAGAATAATCTTCAGCTAACCAATAGACTACAGTAAATAAGACAAGTAACACACCCAACAAGTTCAATTACCTTCGTCGATCTTGAACTTGAATAATTCCTCACTATCATCGTGGCCCTTCTTCACGAATACTGTGCCATCTTGCAACTTCCCAATCAATTTCACTGTAAACTCAGAATCACACACATCAGCAACCACAAAGACCATTGAGCAAATCATATACAAGTCACTTTCATTTTACACTAAGATTCTTAAGTTACTCAGATAAAGACGTGGATCATCTTGTCCATAGGATGTAAGAAAAGTTTGGGCACAAAAATAAGTACCTTCAACTACAGCTCCTTCGTTAGGCCTCTCATACCCTTCCCCTTCCTTGATAATCTTTTTGATTACTTTCTTGTCATCGGTCACTTCAGACACAGTCTTCCACGATACCAACTCTAACGTTATTTGAAGAGTGGCATTAGGTGGAACAGCACCCTCATCACCAGAAGCTGGCTTACCTTTCTCGCCAAATCCATCTACAAACAAGATCTAAAGTTAACAAAACACATCCAGTGGAATGCTCCACAAGAAAAAAGAGACGGGAAAGAAGTTCAGCTTACATTGTGGCTTGACAGTCAAAAGAACTTTCTCTCCCTTTTTCATTGTCTTGACAGCTTTAGCAACTGCTGGGCAAAAATGTCCTACAAGAAGAATAGAGGATTAGCACTAGGCAAATACACAGGGCAGCAAAAAGAGTACACTCTTTGCCAAAATTTATTCACCTTCTTTAACAGTGAATTCCACTCCATCAGACCTTGCAATGGTGGTACCATCTTCCAGCTGAACCTCATACTTGACTACATAAACAAGAAGTCAATACCATCAGCATCTTTTTAACTAACAAATTCACGATAAAAATTATCAAATAGTAGGAATGAAATAAACACCTAATACTTCGTCCAGATCTTTAGGATTTTCCCATTTTTCGCCTTCCACCAGAATTTTCTTGAAAATACCACCATCCTTGCAAATATCCTTGACACTCGTCCAAGAAAGTAGTTCAACATCAAATTGCAGAGTTGCATTAGGAGGTATGGTTGGAGGTGAGCCAGCCTCGCCATAAGCTAGCTCTGGAGGTATGGTGAAAATTGCATTTTCCCCCTTCTTCATTGTCTTGATACCTTGATCCCATCCCTTTATCACTTGCCCTGCAAGCACCACAAATTCGTTCCAAAATTAACACACTACTTGGCCAACTCCCTTGACCAGAATAAAATAAACAAGGCTCCATATGATAAGAAGCGCAAGATGATCAAGACTTGAATAATACACTTGAGAGAATTCTTTAAGTCTACAGATATCACACTTTTGATGGACATCATGTCCAAGACTCCCATAAGAGAAACCTTTGCCAGCCACAATGTCAATCGAGAGTATCATTTTTATTGACTCAGTCTTGTTGCACAATTCATTAGAAAGGGTCAGTATAGGTTTAACATAAGTTGAAATGTCTTTGGTGTAAAAGCATGTTGGATACACAGTCAATTAAAAAAGGACAGAGAACCATGCCCACGATGACCAGTTAATTATGCAGGATATAGTTACATCTGTCCATATCTCTAATTATGTTTCCATTTAACTATTACCACATCTTCTCTTGATCCTTCTAACAATTTCGGATCCTGCTGTTGGATGAGTTAAACCCGTTATGCTATTACAGCATCACCCAATGCTACTTCTGTCAACCAGCAGTAAGACCGGCAGCATAATCCATCATTTGGGATTATAGCAAGAATGATGGCCAAAGACCTATGGGAAGAAGACGTTAAATTTTTTACATACACTTCGAAAGATTAATGCTCCATTTGGTTCAGCATTGCTAATGGATTTTGAGACTCTAATCCCTTGGGCAAATGCAAATGGTGCTTAGTTCATTTTTAGGCCTTTAGCGTGAGGTAGGTCTGAAGGTACTATAGAAAGTAGCTTTCTTGAATTGCAAATAGATTTTTTTCCCCCTTTTCAACTTTGCCCTCGCTCAACTTTCATAATTCCAAAAATGTCCTTGAAAACCCTAGCCTACCAGCGAGCCACAGGCGGCCATTGCCAGGGTCTTGCAATCCTAGGCGGCACAATCCCAAGCAACCGTCGCTTGAGGTTGCGCCGCCCCAAGTGATGCCCACTTGGGGTTTGGCAACCTTAGGCGACACTTGGATCACACATCCTTAATGAAGCTAGCCACCAGTTGGATCTGGCCAACCGCCAACTGAATTCTGTTGACAAATAGTTTGAGATTTTTGTTTAAATTCTTTTTTTTTTTTTTTTTGCAAAAGCTCTTTACAAAGTCTAGTATTTAAAAAATGGCATTTAGATCAAGGTTCCTCTGCCATGTGTTTTTAAAATACAATTTACCAACCACTATTTGCATTTCTAAAAACCCCTTTAGCTCAAAAGCATTTGCATTTCCCCAAAAGCCGAACCAAATGAGACCTACGAATATAAAATTGCCTTTCTCAAACAATGCGACAACAAAGGATCCCCCCACCATCATCATCTAACCTGCTATACGACCAGAAAAAGACCAAAGATAACAAAGAACACTGCAGCGTGACAAGACTAGTATTCAGAATTATAGAATGAGATAAGAAAGAATCGATGAACAGCAAATTATCCACATAAAATTCTCACCATCCCTAGACATACTCAAGAACAAGGAGGCAGAAGAAAAATTTACTCCGCAAGTCATATTTACCAACGGCATTCATTTCCCAGGCTAGGAAACTTTATAATCTTGGTCAGGTATCTATTCTCAACTTACACTAGAACTAATGTGCTACTCCGTGCGCTGTAAGAAAAAATAATCATACGCATATGTCAGCAGTTACAGACCAGCATTTATGCTATTTCAACATCATGTCATACTTATATTCACCATAGACCATAAAGATAAATCCTGTAACCACCATAATTAGAAAGATCCTTCCAACATATGGAAATGCTCCAATACATGCTAAAAAAAGAGTTCTATTTAGACTAAGAGGATCTCAGCATATCTTGCAGATAGATAACACAGTAAGTAATGACATCATAGATTTAACCACAATAGTAGAGAAGGAAGACTTGCATCTGTATTGACTAGAGAAAGTAGATAAAACCCACATTGAGTAGTGGGCATAGCAACAGCATATCCCTGTGTCAGCTAATAAAGAACCTCTCAGGATAAACCATTCCGTTCGAATCCCTCCAATAATCACAGTACTATTGCATAGCCAAATATAGTAAACTCTTGATCATTGTGGCCAAACTAAGAAGCAAATGGTCAAAGGAGAGTCGAAGAGACCTCCAGAGATATTCTCACATACACGGTCGTGCGATACACAAAAACCCGTTCAACTAGGACCTAACACTCGGACACTACTACTCAACGTTAGCAAAAATATCATCCCATCAAGAAATCCAGTTCCCACCAACTAGGACGTTACCTTGCCTACCCGTCAGTAGTGCATAACCCATTTTCGAAGCAACTCGTTCGCATTTTCAAGACCCAATAAACAAAAAACACGTACTTCACCTTAACAGACCAATTAGATTCAAGATAAAGCGACTGAAGAACTTGCGCAATCACAGCAGAGCACACTGAGGACGACTTTAATTCAAGGAGCTAACAATCGCCATTATTGCACAAAACTTGGAAGCCTCACCTTGGCCAAGAGTGAACTTGAAAGGAGTCCCGCGATCCCGGCTAGAATCGAATTGAGTACCATCCAGGAGCGTCCCGGTGTAATGCACTGAAAGCAAGATACCAAAAAAAATGAGCTCACCCGCCTCAAGAAACGAAAAACGACAAAGCCAGCACGCGAGAGGCATCCGACGAACAACGACCGGAGAAGAGACGCCCTTACCTTCAACTTCGTCGCCATTATCGGGAGTCTCCCAGGCGTCGCCTTCCTTGACGAGCTTCTTCTTGAGGCCCTGCTTGCCGATCTCCTTCTCATCGCCGGCCTTCATGACGGGGGCGTCGTCGTCGTCGTCGGGGAGGTCGAAGTCCTCGTTCATCTCGTCGGCGGGCGGAATGTCGAAGTCCTCGCCGGCCATGTTCGCCGGAAGTCTCTCGCCCGAGAGAGAGGGACGGCTGCCGACGACCGCGAGGCTGCAAACGGATCGCGAAGCGAAGCGGAGCTGGGGATTGCGTCTCGGTGGGGGTGTCGGGAAGCGAGCGGAGGCGCGGCGGGGGGGTAGAGAGGGAGAGATTTATAAGGGCGGAGAGAGGGAGGCGGTTCTAGAGAGTTCGGAGGGCAAGGGTTTTGCGGGGGGCGAAGTCTCGAGGACGATGATGAGGCAGAGAGAGAGATGACTTTGGGGAGAAGTCAAGATGCTTCCGGAGAGTTTTGCTCCTCTTTTCTTTTTCTTTTTTTTTTCTTTTTTTTTGAGTTTCTTCCCTCGATTTTTGATTTTTTTTTTTTTTGTGACGTGGGGTTGCAGAAAAAGTAAACGAAGACTGACCGATAGGGAGGGAGAGGGAGAGTAGCTGGTGCATTTTGCTAAGCATGGCATCGTCGGATCTCTCGCCGCATCCGTAGAACGC
Organism: Eucalyptus camaldulensis; assembly: GCA_019915185.1. Taxonomy (NCBI): domain Eukaryota; kingdom Viridiplantae; phylum Streptophyta; class Magnoliopsida; order Myrtales; family Myrtaceae; genus Eucalyptus; species Eucalyptus camaldulensis. Next base: position 23,869,199 of record JAHSVA010000005.1, read on the forward strand.
CTTCCTTTTCGTAGTCCTAGATTCGATTCCTTTGATTTTTTTTTTCTTTTCATTTTTTTTAAATTTTTGCTAGAACTATCCTGATTCGATTTCATCCTTAAAGAATAAGGAATAGCATGAGAAGTACAACGGCACAAAAGATGTGCCTAATTTTAAGGCTTGAAAATCTTTTAATCTGAATAGACGTGTGATTAAATAAGTGATAGATTATCTAATTTAGTATTGTCCGATATGAATTGAATCTAAGTTAGATGATCATTTTCACTACCCATAATAACCCCAAGGAAGAAAATGATGGGACCTTATCGACATTTTTAATGATTTTTTTGTCTTTTTCTTCTGGGATCTCAAATGAGATAAGCCCACCAAAATAAGAGAGTTTCCACACTCCAAAAAGGGCAAATATTAGACAGTTTCCTTTGATGTGGAACTTGCGATAATACGCCAATGCCATCCCACTATGGATTGCGAGTTTGTTTCACTAGTCACATTGTACGGTCGCTTAGACATTTAAACAATATATTTTTTAATTATTTGTATTTTTTATTTGTAATTATTTATATATTCTTTTTTTTTTGGGCCTCTTCCTTGGCTGGTCATTGGTAATCATCCACAAGCAAGCGGGAGCTCGCCCAAAGCCGATGAGACTTAAGCTTGCTAGATTCCACTGAGATGGAGCTTGTGCAAGGCTAGCAAGCTTCGAGCTCGCTCACCACAGCTCATAAACTCATTCTTGAGCTTGCCAAACTCTGGCAATGCCACAAATTAGCTTGACTTCTTTGGATGTAGGGAGGTAGAGACTTGCCCAAGGCCAGCAAGGCTCTAGATTGCTTGGGGTTGGTCGCCAACCATTGCTGTGGTTGGTCGCCAACCATTGCTGTGGTTGTTGCTTGGCCGAGAAAGAAGCAAAAAGAAAATGAAAGAAATGAAAGAAAAAAATCGAAACAAAAAAAAAGAAAATAAAATAAAACAAGAAAAAAAACCGTTCAACTAGGACCTACCACTCGGTTCCCTACTGTCCAGTACTGTTGAGACGGTGACCTTCACTGCTTCTTGATTTTCTATGGATTTTTATAGTCAGAATCTTGATTGGCTTTTACCACAAAAGTTGTTCCAAATCCTTTTTCCTACAACATATCAAAATTTGAGAATATTTGAAAGTGATTTGAATTCTATGGAAATCAATTTCCTAAGGTTTACGTATTCTATTTTGAGGCTCTATTTTGCTCCAAGTTCAAGTGAAAGAAAGATAAGGTTTGCATGTCTATTTTGACTCAGTGCCCCCCATGAAAAATCTTTGTCAAGGTTTTTTCTGTAACATATCCAAAAATTAGAATTTTTAAAGGTCATTTACTATTTTAGTCGAAGTGATCCTAACACTGAACAAAACTTCTGACTGATTTTCAAAATGAGACTTTTATGAAGGGAGAACATGGGAATCTTGAAATGATGTCTTCTAGAGAGTCCACCAGCACCATTTGAGCTTTCTAATAAGATATGATTCACTGTGATGTGATGTCATTTGATGATGGTTTCAAATTATTAAGTGTAATGGCGGAATCTATAATTTTTTACCGTTGCGTGTGCATGAGGTATCAAGTGTTGCAATAGTTACATGTTAAAGCACAGGCAAGAAATTGATGGAATAGAATGCCATGTGTATGCCGTGTGTGGTGATGGACATGTATGAGGCCACAGATGGTAACCCATGGCGATGTGATTGAGTTACTTGGAGGGTAACATGGTTTTCCAGAAGTTCCTTGATGATGGCCTAGAATGGATGTCAAGAGGATTTTCTAAGATATTGTGTGTTCCTTACATGCCCTAGAGTGGGAAGCCTAGGGGTAACAAGGTTCCTCAGTAGTTTGGCTCTGTGTTATGCTAAACGTGACCTACATGGTGCCGACTTCCATTGGTTGAAACTGTGAGATAGGGGTGGACCAAATGATGTGGGATGCGTGAATTGGAATATGTGTTGAGTGCTATTGCATTTTGTGTGCTGCACGTACTTGTGAGTGCATTATGGATATTGAATACTTGTTATCTGCTTTGTATGATTCCTGTAGGTCCTATGATTTAAGAGTGTGCTAGATCAATTGATTTATGAATATGTCTTACCTTTGGCTAAGCTTTGACTTACCCCCGTTTTATTACAATTTTGCAAATAAGTAGAAACGATGAACTTACCTCCGCTAGCTCGATATGGGTAGCCTTATTATTTTGAAAGCATATCGGAGGACGTTATGTTTCCATGGTCCAAACATGTGTATGTTCATCATATGTCTAATGTCTAGGTAGATATAAGCTGTACGGCAGGGCGATGAACTAAAGGGTCCTTTTAGGTTCTGGAGCTGTTACATCCCAAAACTACTTTAAAATGGGGATGACACGACCATCATTCCTCAAGAAGGACGCAGCCTCAAATATAACTAACAACTTGATATCAACTTATATATATCTTAAACTACACACACACACACACACAAAAATCAGGTTGATTACAGCATCAGAGTTTCTATAATCCACCAAAAAGAACATATATAGCTAAAACTCAGCTAACCTAATAACCTGCAATAGCTATGTACCCTACTTCCTTAAATCATACCCAAAGATGCTGTTCGCAAAAGTTTTTCGCCGATGGTGCTCTTGCTCTACTTGTCGCTAACTGAGGAACCTAAAGAGATTGAAGGACTGGTGAAATAAGCAACCGCAACTTAGTGAGTAGTTTATATCTTCTAAGCAGATCAAGCAACGAAATGCATATATACAAAGTAATACCAAATTTCATAGCTCAAACTTAATATATACAATACATATTAAATCATATAAGAGTTGTTTCTTATCATCAAATCTTTATACTAATATGAAAAGCTCATTTAAACCACTATCACAATTTAAGTATCAATGGTCAAGTCTACTGAATAATCTTCATCAAATATCACACATTAGTAGTCCATCCATTGACTAATTTATTGCTCAATACCTTACCATGGTCACAACACAATGCTTGATGACAAGGCGATCAAGATTTCTCCATTGACAAGCTCTCCACCTAGAAAGTCGATGGCTTGGGTCAGAAGGATATCCTAAATCGGTATGCATACGTTAAAAACACCTAACTGGGCTCACAATTATATTAAGCATAAACAATCATCCTTCAAGACCAATAAAACAAATCCAAATCAGTATACTATATCAGCCTATGTGCTTGATATGTCAATGCATAGATCGTCTTTAAGCGTATTTCCTTCCTAGTCGGAGTTTAAGGAGTGAACTTGCTGAGACATTATCTCACCTCGTTGTGGGTTCAACCTTTTTAGGTCTTTAGATCGCGAATCCTCCAGAGCGTTTTGGCTAGCCCAAGAGGATCATCGAACAAGTCTCTGACATTCCTCTTCCTGGGGGCCAAGGAGCCTGGGTCTACTAGCTTGTGAGGACCATCGTCTAGGTTGACGCAGGTCTATCTCGGAGAGTACCCCATCAATTCAGAGCGTGGTATCGTCACGAGCGTAATGGACCTAGGGGAAGTCCCCTACAAGAGTCTAAGGTCCCTATGTCGGTGTTAGAGATCGCTTTTGGCGAGAGTACAACTGACTCTTCTAATGGTGTAGTGGTGGACCCAAGTCCCCAGGAGAGTTCGGAGTTTTCAGCTGGGGATTCGAACACTTAGAGGACTTGTAGACCTTATGCTTTTGCAGACCTTTGTGTATAGACTAGTATTGTAAATAAACTAGTCAGCTGTGTATAAAGGTGTGTGGTTTGGTTATGCATTTGTGGTCACGCTTTTCTATTCCATCTTTGTGATGTTTGGGGATTTATTTATACGCTTCCGCATGCGCATTAAAAAAAATGGGTCGGCGACGCGTCTTGGGATATCGCAATTAAATCGACCATCAAAGGATGGGCATGCGTTCAAGGATCAGGGCGTGACATCCTCGCCCGGAGTGGTATCAAAGTTGGTTGGTAGTTGGAGTGATAAGGTGCGATAAGTTATGGGATAGTTAGTAGGAATGACCTTTATTTCATACTGGTGCATGTTGGTGATAATTGTTTGGTAAATTGTTTGTGAGGATCGTTTAGCTTCTAATTCGGTGTGAAATTTGATGGCAGGTTTTTGTAAAGAATCTATGCTATGAGTGATCAGGAATAGATGACTCTTAAAAAGAGAACTATAGGAACTGTTACTCAGGGTAGGATGCCGACAAGAGTTGGTATCCGAGGAGGTTGTGGTCGAGCGTCAGCTTAGGCTAGTGCTAGTGGTGTAGCATCGCCTTTTGTTAGTGTTGGGGTAGCAACCCCTGGTGATCCTAGAATTGAAGGGATCATGCAAGCGCTTGAAGTAATGGAAGCAATAGGCCTAGAATCAAGTCCTCGCCACTACCACCATGGCTCAAGCTGCCGCTACTGAGGCCGCCGCCGTTGCCACACCTACTGAAGTTCCAGCTGGAAACATGGTTGTGCAGAGAGAGAGATTGATTCATAAGCTTGTTGAGCAGTTCTTGAAGTTGAACACGCCGAGGTTCACCGATGTAGAAGATCCCGAGATTGCATTGCTTTGCATTCACGACTTAGAGAAAGCGTTTGCACTTCTGATGTGCAATGAGGAGGAAAAGGTTGTCTTGGAAGTATATTGGCTGCAGGGTAACGTGAATATTTGGTGGAGGGCCGCCAGAGGCACGGTATTTCCAGAATGTGTAGTCTCGGTGTTGAACGCTTTCCTTAGAGCATTTAACAGCAAGTACTTTTCGGGTAGTGCTTGAAAGCAAAAGATGGAGGAATTTCAATGCCTCCGTCAAGGGATGATGACCATGGACCAATATGAGATCAAGTTTGCGAAGCTATCTTAGTATGCTCTAAGATTGGTGGAAGATCCTGAAGACAAAGCTTAGAGGTTTAGGAATGGCCTTCGACTAGAGCTAAAGAATCTACTGGTGCCATTTGATTTTAAGGACTACAATGAGGTGTATAATCAGGCCCAGCTAATTGAGAGAAGTTTGAGAGAGCAAGCCGCCTTGTCTGGGTCAAGGTTCAGTTCCAATAGAGATGTGAACTAGTATGGGAAGAAGCCTATGACCGAAGGAAGGTTCCATGTTTTGCCCAATAGAAATGGTGGAATAAGCAAGTTAGCGCCGAATCATAATGGCGCGTGTCGCTTCTGTGGAAGGTGACATGGTTTAGCACCGTGCCATCTTAGGATGAGTGCATGTTTCAAGTGTGGCCAACCAAGTCACATGGCCAGAGATTGTCCTAAAAGGCCAAGAGGACTACAACAGTTACCGCCGTCACCATCGATGGGTTAGAATAGAAGGTTTGTGCCGTAGATTGCATAACGTGGAGGACAGAACAGACCCCCCGTGGAAGGATAAGTCTACACCATCATAAGAGGACAAGCAGAGGACTCACTTGATGTGTTACAGGTACGGTTTCACTGAACGACCATGATGCATATGCTTTATTTAATCCTGGTGCAACTCATTTGTTTATAGCTAAACAGTTTGTTAAGCTAATAGAATTGAGTCCTGAGTTGTTGGAGTAAGTGATTATCATATCTACACCATTAAAGGATAAGGTGTTAACTACATTGGGTTATTTTGGTTGCAAGTAAGTGATTGGTGAGCGAGAATGGAAGATAGATTTGTTAATCCTAACCATGTATGATTTCGATGTGATAATTGGCATGAATTGGCTCACCAAGCAATGAGCTAAGATGGACTGCTATCGTAAAGATTTAGTTTAATTTGTTAGGGGGTGAAAGTTTCGAGTTTATTGGGAGTTGAGAAGGACCCTCAATTACATTAATCTCATCACTTAAGGCAACTTGTTTGTTAGATGGGGGTTGTCAAGGTTACTTGGCAACTGTCATGGATACGATAGTTGAGGAGCTAAAGATTGAAGATATCGCAGTGGTTCAAGAATTTCTAGATGTGTTTCCGAAAGAATTGCCAAGCCTATCACCAGAGAGAGAGATAGAATTTGTAATCGAGTTAGCACTTAGGATAGAGTCAATCTCTAAGGCTCCTTATCGGATGTTGTTGTATGAGTTGAAAGAACTGAAAGTGTAGATATATGAATTATTGGATAAGGGATTCATACATCCCAGTGTATCACCTTGGGGAACACCAGTTCTGTTTGTGAAGAAGAAATATGGTTCATTGCGTTTGTTGTCAACTCAATCAAGTGACGATTAAGAACAAGTATCCACTCCCAAGGATCGACGACTTGTTTAACCAGTTACAAGAGTGTCGATATTTTCAGAGATTGATTTAAGGATAGGGCATCATCAGCCGAGGATCAGAAAGGAGGACATACTGAAGTTAGCGTTTTGTACTCATTACGGCCATTATGAGCTCACTGTAATGACATTTGGTTTGATGAACGCTCTAGCTGCTTTTATGGATCTGAAGAACCGAGTGTTCAAAGAATATTTGGATTAGTTTGTAATCGTGTTTATCGACGATATCCTAGTGTATTCGAGAAGTGCTGAGGAGCACAAGAGGCATTTAAGGATGGTACTTTAGACCCTAAGGATTCATGAGTTGTATGCCAAGTTCTGTAAGTGCAAGTTTTGGTTAACTCGTGTTGCGTTTCTAGGTCATGTGATTTCAGGCGAAGGAATCTCCGTGGACCCATCTAAGATTGAAGTAGTGATCAACTGGCCAAGATCAACAACCCTGACAGAGATCAGAAGCTTTTTGGGTTTGGCAGGTTATTACAAAAGGTTCGTGGAAGGATTTTCAGCTTTGGTTTCGCCGTTGACTCGACTATTGAAAAATGAAGAGAAGTTTGTGTGGATAAACAAGTGTGAGTGTAGTTTTCAAGAGCTAAGCATAAGTTGACTACTGCACATGTATTGACCATTCCATCTAGTCCTAGAGGATATGAAATCTATAATGATCGTCGTTTAGAGGACTGGGTTGCTTGTTGATGCAACATAGCGGAGTGGTTGCATACGTATCCTGTCAGTTGAGACCTCATGAACTAAATTATTCGATGTAGGACTTAGAACTTGTAGTAATTATTTTCGCTCTGAAGATTTGGAGACATTATTTATGTGGAGAAAGATTCCAGATCTTCATTGACCATCAAAGTCTCAAGTATCTATTTTCTCAAAATGAGTTGAATATAAGACAGTGTCGCTAGATGGAACTTCTCAAGGACTATGCTTGTGATATTTTGTATCACCCTGGGAAGGCGAATAAGGTCGTAGACGCCTTGAGCTGAAAGTCTTCAATTGCATAGATAATGGTTAAGGAATGGATTTTACTCGAGAGAGTTCAAGATTTGGTTTTCAAATTTAAGGTAGGCTACCTTTCAAATCTTATGGCTACCCTCAGAATTGAGCCGGAAGTGCAAATCAAAATCAAGATGCTTCAGTTGACAGACCCGGATGTTAAGAAGATCCTGCAAGAGGATACTGATAAAAGAAAGACTAATTTTTAGATTTCTAAAGACGTAATTTTTAGATTTCTAAAGACGGAACACTAAGGTTCCAAGAACAATTGTGTGTACCTGACAATGCAGAGCTTAAAGATGAAATTTTATCAGAAGCTCATCTTAGCAGTTACATTATTCATCCCAGCAGTACAAAAATGTACCAGAATCTGCGTCAACACTATTGGTGGTTCGATATGAAGGCGGACATCACCAAGCATGTCGCCAAGTGTCTAACGTGTCAGCAAGTGAAGGCACAACACTATAAGCCCGGAGGACTTTTACAACCTCTCGAGATTCCTAAGTGGAAATGGGAGCACATTATGATGGATTTTGTGACAAACTTACCAAGGAATCAGAAGGATAATGATTCCATTTGGGTAGTGGTTGACAGACTGACGAAGTTGGCTCACTTCATCGCAGTACATAATGACCTTGATTTGGATAGGCACGTAGAGTTGTACGTGCGCCAGATTGTTCATCTGCATGGAATGCCAGTAACAATTACTTCAGATCGAGACTCGAGGTTTACAGTTGCATTTTGGAAGAGTTTGCAGGCTACCTTAGGAATAAAGTTGTAGTATAGTACGGCCTATCATCCTCAGACAATGGCCAGTCTAAGAGGATGATTGAAACCCTCAAAGACATGCTGTGAGCTTACGTGTTAGATTTCAAAGGAAGTTAGGAGGAATAGTTTCTTCTTATCGAATTTGTCTACAACAACAGTACTAGCAGAGCGTTCAGATGGTTCCTTTCGAAGCGTTGTTTGGCAGAGCGTGCAAAATACCAGTATGTTTGGATGAGGTCGGAGAACAAAAGATCACAGGCCCAGAGTTAGTCTAGCAGTCAATGGATGCAGTTGCCGTCATTAGGGATAGATTAAAGACCGCTCAAAGCCACCAAAAAAAAAAAAAAACTACACAAATAAGCGCCGGAGACCATTGGAATTCCAAGTTGGTGAGCACGTTTTTCTGAAAGTATCGGTACTTCGCACTTTGGCAAGAAAGGGAAGCTGAGTCCGAGGTATGTAGGTTCCTTTGAGATTCTGGAAAGAATAGGGACTTTAGCGTATCGTCTTGCATCATCATCGAGGTTGGTGCAAGTGCATAACGTTTTTCACGTGTTGATGTTGATGAAGTATGAACCTGACCCAGCCCATGTGCTAAATTTTGAGAAATTAGACGTGGACGACAGAGTGTCATACGTGGAAAGATCGGTTCAGATCATATATCACAAGGAACATGTTATGTGCACCAAGACGATTCCATTGGTTGAAGTGGTCTGGCAACACCATGGCATAGAATGAGTAACCTAGGATAGTAAAGATCGATGAGACGACTGTACCCCCACCTTTTTGTTTAAAATTTGTAATCGTTTGAATTTTGAGGACGAAATTTTTATAAGAGGAGAAGAGTTGTGACATCCTGAATCGGGCTTTTTATCGATGCGCCTATAGTTCTATTCTCTGAGTTGATTACTTACAAGATAACTAGTCTATCTGGGGAAGCCATTAATGGATTTTAACGCAATAAATTTGAGAATTCGACTAGAAACCGATTGTTCGACCGTGCTAGTCTGTAAGGGTCATTATGGCACAGTTAAAAATCGATCAGAGATCAAAGATATGTCGGTTCGACTGAGATACGTGATCAAAGTGTGGGTGATTCCACCTTATTGCAAAGTTCTCGTCAATCGGCACTAGAGTGATTTTTCTATTGTTTTGGTACCCTGTGTCCGCATTTGAAATCTTGAAATTTTCACGACAACTAAGAGTTGCCAATGTGTTGAAGATATAAAATGTGGCTAAAAAATAATTGACCATGGGTCAATTGTACTAAAATTTTTCAAAAGCTACTCGGTAGGCTAGGACACGCTAAAATCGTGCCAAATTGAAATTAATTGCGAATTTGAATCCAATGTCAGAAATTGAAAATTCTATCATGTCATGATTTATTTTAGAACCATCGACTCATCCTTCGAAGATTTTTCTGCAAATCGAGATTTTTGGCGAAAGTTCAATATAAGCCGTTTTTTATCGGAAAATTTAGGGAATCGTTTTTTTATCTCATTTTTTTGGATAAAAGTTGGTTTTATTAACAAGAAAAAATGTTAATTTGGTTAGTGAAATCTTGGTGGAATTTATGGGAACCGAATTAGATTCAATTGGAGGGAAATTAAATTCAATTTAGGGGAAATGTGACCAAAATTCGTAGGCCATGGTCCCCTCAACCTTTTGGACCACTTGGGGATTGTTCTAGGGAGATATTGGTGCACAAAATTGGTTGAGGAAGCCAGCCCATCTGGTGGGGCCTTGCCTTGGGGATAAAGAGATAGAATGGAAGCTAAGCAGAGACCCTCCTATCTTTAGCTGTCCCTCTCCTTCCTCCCAAGCCTTGCTTTTCTCCATTGTTGGCTTTTAAGAGCTCCCAAAATTGCAAAGAAGCTAGCCAACTCCCTCCCCTAGCTTGTCGCAAGTCCCCCGAATCACCGGAGCCCCTCCACTGGTCGCTTAAGCCCGTCGCGCCCTGTGTGAACCCGCGCCTGTCCGTTGCTCATTCCACTCCAATTGCACTCAGTCCCTGTCCTCGAGCCTTCCTTGGTCACCGTTTGAGCTTGCCTTCACTGCCGTCCACCCCCGCCTGTCCTCCTGCTCGCTCGCTTGCCCGCCTGGCCTCTGGTCTACTTCGACTTGCCGTTTCCAGCTTAGTTTAACTTGCTTGGTTCTTGGATAGAACTAAGAAGCCTAGCCCAACTGTGAGCTTCAAGGCCTGTTTTGGGCCGCTTCCGGGCCTTATCGGTGTTACCGCTAGGAGGTTTATCACCCATCTTCGCATTGCTGTCGCCGTGAACTCATTAAATCATAAACCAGTGATTTTACTCACTAAACTCTGCTTATGGAGTTAATGATGCTTAAAAGTTGATTAATTTAGGCTAAGTATGGTTTATGTGGTTAGTTAGAAGGGGTTAGCAATTTAATTATTCGTTTATGCATGTTAGGTGATTATAATGACTTAATTAGATACTAGATAGATCGTATTATTTATCTAGATTGGTTCGGAAATTTTTCGGACTCGTCTTGGTGTTTAATTATGCATTTTCGGCCTAAGTTTCTATTTTTGGCATTTAATTGCATTTATTTATTATTTATTATTTTTCAAAATTATACCGAGATAGCTAGTGACCGGAATTTCGTGCTGATTGCAATAGTGTGCTTGGTTGATTTAATTGAGTGCTAATTTGTGCACATTTAGTAAAATTGGTGATTTTGGTTAATTATTTCAAAATTGGGGAATTTCGGTATTTTAATTAGAAAATACTGGGCGTCAGTTTTTAACGCTGAAAATATCTTTGTGGACTATATGAATAGTGATATTTTCTAAAGGAAAGATATTGCACATCAGCTTGTGATATCAGTTTATGAGAGTAGTATACTTTATCAGCTTGTAAGAGCATAATTGCACATTAGCTTGCGAGAGCAATATACTATATCAGCCTATGCGCTTGATATTACAGCTTGTAGGAGCAATATACCTTATCAGCTTATGCGAGCTATGATCGTTTATCAGCTTGTGGGAGCACGATTTATATATATTAGCTTGTGCAAGCATTATCTATCTATATCAACTTGTAAGAGCTATGACCACCTATTTCAGCTTGTGAGAGTAGTGGTCCTATCGAATTGATAGATAGTATGGACCAGATCGATTATGCCAAATTGAATCGATTGACTAAGCTGATCGATGATTTGAGTTGAATTGATTGGTTGTGTATTTGAATTATATTAACTTGCAGGAAGGAACTGAGGTAAGGTAAGTCATCTTTCTTATGTGTGCATAAACTGCCTTTAGGCGTATTTTTTTCCTAGTCAGAGTTTAGAGGGTGAACTTGCTGAGACATTGTCTCACCTCGTCATGGGTTCAACCTTTTTTCAGATCCTTAGATGGTGAATCCTTCAGAGCGTTTTGGCCAACCCAAGAGGATCACCAAACAGGTCTCTGAGATTCCTCTTCCCGGGGGCCAAGGAGCCTCAGTCTACCAGCTTGAGAGGACCATCATTTGGGTTGATGCGGGTCTACCTCAGATGGTACCTCATCAATTTAGAGCGTGGTATCGTCGCGAGCGCAATGAACCTAGGGAAGGTCCCCTATAGGAGTTTGAGGTCCCTATGTTGGTGTTAAATATCACTTTTAGCAAATGTACAGTTGATCCTCCTAGTGGTGCAGTGGTGGACCCAAGTCCCTAAGAGAGTTCAGAGTTTTCAACTGAGGATTCGAACGCCTAGAGGACTTGTAGACCTTATGCTTTTGCAGACCTTTGTGTATAGACTAGTATTTTAAATAAACTAGTCAGCTGTGTATAAAGGTGTGTGGTTTGGTTATGCATCTGTGGCCCTGCATTTCTATCCCATCTTTGTGCTGTTTGGGGATTTATTCATACGCTTCTGCATGCGCATTAAAATAAATGGGTCGGCGACGCGTTCTAAGACATCGCAATTAAATCGACCACCTGGATGGGCACACGCTCGAGGATCGGGGCGTGATAGGAACACCTCATCGGAGATACCATTCCCTTAGCCAAAGAATGCCTGTGGTTAGAGGCTACCGTAGTTAGTTTATTATTTTGTCATTTGTGTATGCATTTATATGTTTGTTCTATTGGAATGGCTATTGTTTCGAAATACATGTGTTTTGTGTTATTAACGTTGTCGGCAAGGCTCTTGATGGCCAAAGAGATGTTCAGAACTAATAACTCGATGACTGTTAATAAGGTGGGTTGTCAACATTGGACCAATTGAGATTCCAACATGAGTTTATGCAATGAAGTCTCCTCAGTGTTGAGTTTGTCAATGGTGATGTCTCAGTGAAGCAAGTGAGGCCAAAATGCAGCTTCATTGAGGGTGGCTTCGATTGAGGAAGAAGATGACATGAAGAGAGGAGAAAGTGAAAAAATAAAATAAAATAAAATAATAATAATAATAATAATAATAATAATAATAATAATAAATTTAAAAGTAAAATTGAAAATAAAAGGAAATAATAAATCAATATAATAAAGTTGGTCGGATCGGGTTGCGGATTAGGCGAAGACATGTGGACTTATATGTTGGGTTGAGTGTTGTAGATTAAGTGAAGAGAGTTGGGTCGAGTGAATTTTAATAATTTGTCTTCACTCAAACTAGGTCCAAGGGTGAATTCAAATTTTAGACCTAACCTGAATAGTATCAATTGATGACCCGACCCGAAGCACATTTCCAAAAATAGATTAAAATATATTTTAAAAAATATTTTGAAAAATTAGAAAATTCATAAAAATTTAGCAAATTTCCAAATATTCAAAAAAATTAGAAATCCTTGGAAAAAGCTTAGAAAATTAGCTTTTAGAGTAGTTTTTGCTTAAAAAATGAAAAATCCTTAAAAAATTGATATGTGAAATTGAATGAGTTTTTAGGGCTTTACAATAGGGATTTTTGGATGCATTCTTATCGTTTTTCAGAAACAATATTAGGTTGTTTGTTTGTTTACTTCGATTACATTTGGTTGCACAATTTAATATCTTGAATGTGATTTTCATCTTTTTATTGGTTAGGATGACATCTAAAAGTCTTTGATAGTTTGCCTTGACATTTGGTTGGCCTATAATCAAGTTTAGATATCGAAAGGACATTAGTTCTAGAACTAATATTATCAAGTCACCATTCCTAGTATCTTTGTTTGTGAGAAAAGTAAGATATTCTCCCCTACCTCACTTAGTTTCTAGTTGACCTTAATAGGTTAATGGCGACTATTTCTATAGAATTTGTATATAGTCACACGAGATATGGGTTTGGAAAAATCCATACCAATTAAAGGTCGTTGGCCAGAATTTGGCAATACCTTTAAACCTATTTTTCTCCCTCAAAGGGAAGGTTGCAACAAGGTTTCAAGGTTGGGTTTAGAGCTCGAGCGTCGAGAACCCAAGCACGGTCTTTATGGACCCAAGCTTGGGTGCCAAAGCATCGGGTACAAGTACTAGGGTTTGGTGTCGCTCATTTTAGTGAACTCTAGAGATTAATTTAGATTGATCTACTTGGGGCCCGCTTAGTTCGATATTTGGGAAAAAGCCTTCGGCCAAACGCAAAAGCTTTAGCACAGATAACTTCGAGAAAATGTAAAATTGTTTGGTAAATTGTATTATAAACTACTTTGGGAAAATAAAAGACTATTTGGTAAATATATATTTGGAAAGTCTTTTGATGTAATCGGTTTAAGCTTTTTGATTTTAATTATTTACAATTGAAGTAAAAAGAGACAATGATTGTAACTTTTATATTTTGGCCTTGAGAAATGACTGCAACTTTTATATTTTGGCTTTGAGAATAATGTAAAAGAAACATGTTAACGATCTTCTTTTAAAAAGAGAGCCATTTCATTAAAATTCACGTGATCACATGTCTCTAAGAATGAAATACATTATTCTTAAATATTGCAAGTAGCCTTAAGGTAATTTACAGTTGTACAATATAAAATAAAATTGACTTTAAATCATTAAGTATTTAATTCTTTGTTTTAGGATTGTATTGGTATTATGGATTGTACACATATCCCAATGGTGGTACTTGCATACAACAAAATCATTTTATTGGTTTGAAAAGGAATAACAACTCAAATTGTGTTAGCTGTATGTAAAGTTAACTAGGAATTTAGGGATAAGTACACTAATGTTGGAATAAGTTGTGTACGGCGCTCACTTTGGTGCCAAAAGTTTTCGTCAGATCACTTAAGTGCCAAAAATTTTGAAAAACGCTCACTTTGGTGCCAACTCTGATCTGGTTGGCCGGAAATCCGACGTGGCATTTTTTTTATTATTAATATTTGAAGCCGACGTGGATCACCGGAGAATACAATCAGCATGCAAACAACAAAACGACGCCGTTTAGTGTCTTTTCCCCCAAATAAGAAACCCTAAATCCCCAAATTCGAGTAGAATCAGAAATTGAAAACCCTAAATTTCTAATTCGATCAATTCGAGTGCATATTTCGATTTTCTCTCAAAGTTATCAGCTCGCTCTTACGAATGAAGGGTAGAAGCTTCAGCAGTGGCTTACATTCTTATAAAAAAAACGAATTAGATGGTAAGTGTTACTGTTATTGTGGGTTACCGAGTCCGAGAAGAACATCTGGGACTCGGTTGAATCCCAGGAGAAGATTCCATGGGTGCGACAGATATAGAGACGGCTCGAAGTACAAATATTTCTAATGGGTTGATAGGAAATTCTCCGATCGAGCGACAGAGGTGATCCTGGAGTTACTTGAAGGCCTAAATCAACCTCCATTTGCGTTAATGGACGAGTTGGAGGATGTCGACTCAATGCAAGCTCAAATGAAGGGTTTAACATCTCTAGTCGACCATTTGAAGTGAGAGATTTCAAGACTGAAAATTGAAAGAAACTTTTATTGAGTGTTGATTGTGTTTTTATTCTCTTGTGTAGTTTATTCAAATGTGAAGTTAAGTAATGAGAAGAAGTTTGTATGTCTACCATTTTTGTATGAAGTAGAAGGTTTTGTTATAATCCATGGTAGAAATGCAAGGTTGGAGTTGGAATGCATTAATTGTGAGTACTTCAGAAATGCAATGTTTACTTGCTGCATTTTTTATTTGCCCTCATGATTTGCTGGTTTGTTGGTTTGCTGCAATTGTAAACCATGGCGAAATAGAAGGTTGGAGTTCGAATGCATTAGTTTTGAGCACTTTTTTTTTTTGTTTAGTTGTGTATTGGCAATGTTTGTTTTGGTTAGTTTTTGCTTCAAATAGAATGGTTGCTGCATTTTTATCGTTGTAATGGTTTGCTAGTTTGCTGCAACTGCAAACCATGGCAAAATTAAGGGATGGTGATAAATTAACGATTGACCATTTCAATGTCAAAAGTTATAAATAGTGATCGCTTGAGTGCTAAGTTTTTATAAAAGTGATCGTTTAAGTACCAGTTGCGATTACAAAGTGATCACTTTTGTTGCACAAGTTGTAAATAGTGATTGTTTGAGTGCTAATTTCAAACTTGTACCAGTTGTGGTGCATTCTGCATCTTGTTTTTACACCAGTTGGCTTGCTGGTGCATCTTCTTGCAACACAACAGCCCTGCAACGAGATACACCAGCATCCAAAACTGCATCTTATTCCAGCACATATAACCATAACCCCATAGATAGAATCAACGCATCAACTGCATCCTATTCCGGCACATACAACCAGAACCCCACAGATAGCATCAACGCAACAACTTCAACCAGAAACACTATATGCACACATTTAAATCTAAAACTAATAGCAACCTCATAAGAACATTACATCAGCATCTCCCTAAAAAAAGAAAACAAAAAAAGATGCAACCATATCTAGCACCACATAAAAATAAACATAAACTATGTCCAGCACCCTCCCATCAGCAGTACCACATAAAAAGAGACCAAGTCCAGTACTCTCCCATCAGTCAATATAGACAACACCCTGATCTTCTTTTCATCTTTGAGCTTTGAATTGATTCATAATTCGAGCACTCTTTCGAACTGGATGTGCAGGTTCTTTAACTAGACGTTTTGTCACCTCATTTTCCTTGTTTTTGACAGTGGTTATTCTTGTTCTAGCACGTGTCATTTGTTGGTCCATATCATCATTATCGTGCTCAATCATTGGTTGAGATGGAATTGGTGTTGGGTTTTGTTTGGATGACTATTTTGCAGCTATTCCCACTATCTTCTTCTTTGGAGCACTCTTCTTTGGCTATGCTCTTGATTCTTAAGTTGGCCCATCTTGAGAAAGATGTACCTTCGAAGTTCTCCCAAGCTATAAGAACATAACGATATTGTCAACCAAATGAATTGAAGTACAATAAATTAAATGCATGAGGCCTACAAATCTTATATTCAAAATAGTCATTCCAGTTCATTCATCTATGTAAATCCTATAACCATATTGCCTTAATCTTTTTCCAATAGCCCCTCTTGTTCGTTGTGGTGCATCATTTTCAACAGCAATAGATGGGGGGGAGTAGCCTCTACAACTTGTGTAGATGCTCGTCTTCTCACCTGAGAAACATATAACAAATTTAAAATTCAGCCCATAAAAGATAAGCATAACGATGTACAACTTACATGAACTTTTTTCTTCTCGTTTGCTCAACGGTGGACTCAGTTGTTGTTGTTGTCCTGCCTACTCTAGTCCTTGTCCCTACACTTGAGCCTACAACAGGGCCTTTTTCTGGTCCTTTAGAAGGCCTTACAATAATGTACTATATTAGGATCATGACTAACTATAATGAATAATTAGACATCTACTCATTTTCATGGTGGAAACAAATGGAGAAAACTTATCAAATTACAAGTGCATGATAGAGGAAAAGCACAAGAGAAGCTAGTACACATGGTCAACCATCAAACTCTATCGAATAGGAAATGTAAAGTTACTGAGGTAAAGAGGATACTTACCTTACAGTAGGCTTTCTGTTTGCCCTTCAGTAGGCACTACCGCAGGGCCTTTTGTCCTACCTTCACTAGGCCCAACAAAAAGCTCTTCAGTAAGGCCTTTTGTCCTACCTTCAGCCATTACATCTTGCTGTTGATGCTACCTTTTCAGCTTATAACCTTTCTTATTGTGCCATTCCTTGCGGCAATATGAGCATTTCATCTTTGAGCCAGTCCTACTCATCCTCTGACTTGATGCCTCTTCCTGCTGCATTCTTCCTTTCTTTTTTGGCCTTCCAATTTGCTTCTTCAACAACAAAGGTAAAGGGCTTCCATGATTTGTTGGCTCTCAAAATTTGCTGCTTTTGATAGACTGCATCATGAATTGGTATGAAGCAAGGTATGAGTTTTTTTTTGTACCAATTATGTAGGTAATCATCTAAGTTTTCTTGTTTCATCTTAATAGCACAAATTGCATGGGCATAGGGAATTCCATTCAGTTACCAGGCTTGGCATGAACACTTTATTCTATCCAGGTTGATAACATACTTATCTTGATTTTGAATAATTTCATATCCATTATTTCCATTCCAAACTGAATGGCAGAACATACTAGCAGCAATGTTTGCATCTAATCTCTTCATAATCCTAGGGCCACAATCTCTAGTCCATTTCATAGTCTCATCTCTTTGCCTATGCAGTCTAGTCATCACCATCACTCGAATATCATCAAGCATGCTGATTATTGGTTTGCACCTGATTTCTAAAATTTTGCCATTGAAAGCTTCACCGAGGTTGTTATCAATGATATTGCATTTGAACTCTTCATTGAAGAAAGCCTGACACCAGTGCTTAGCTTATGTCTGGAAGAGTGCATCGAAACATTCCCTTGTCAGCTGCAACAATCTTTGTTTGGTTAATCTGAAATCAGCCATGTTAGTACTATTTGTTATCTGCCAAAACTGCTTCTAGAGCCTATCTCCTTTGAAGTTTCTTGATTAGTTTGCATATATGTGCCTCGCGCACATTCTATGCTCAACATGTGGTATCAACTCAGCCAATGCAGGAATAAATCCCTACAAAAATTCAAATCAATAAATACAAGTCAGGAAAAATATGTAAATGATTAATATTAGAATGGAGTGAATTAATTGACAATGAAATTACCTTCTGTTAGTCGCTCATGAATGTCTATCCTCCCCCATCGGTATCAACTCAGACAATGCAGGAATAAATCCCTACAAAAATTCAAATCAATAAATACAAGGCAGGAAAAATATGTAAATGATTAATATTAGAATAGAGTGAATTAATTGACAATGAAATTACCTTCTGTTAGTCGCTCATGAATGTCTATCCTCCCCCATCGGTTATCTCAAGGTCAACCATTAAATTT
The DNA here is from genome assembly GCA_019915185.1 of Eucalyptus camaldulensis. Classification (NCBI taxonomy): domain Eukaryota; kingdom Viridiplantae; phylum Streptophyta; class Magnoliopsida; order Myrtales; family Myrtaceae; genus Eucalyptus; species Eucalyptus camaldulensis. The sequence goes on from JAHSVA010000005.1 coordinate 23,887,463, forward strand.
TTGAGAAACCAGGACCAAATATCCTTGTTCTCTATTTTCACCACCGCTCAAGATATCGGAAACATTTGATTATTGACATCTCTCCCCACAGCAGCCAACAACTCCCCATTACATAAACCCTTTAGAAAGCATCCATCCAATCCTATAACCCTTCTACAACCAGCCAAGAAGCCCCGTTTGCATGCATTAAAACAGACATAAAATCTATCAAATCTAGGCCCAAGATCAGGGAGTGGCCTCTTCACAACCTCTACATACACCATACTAGATGGGTTTTAAAACATTCATTTGCCAGCATAGTCTCATACATGCGCATATTCTTTCTTATACCCACCCATCAGTATTTTCATCATCCTCATCTTAGTTCTCTTGCATTGATTCCTTGACACATTAACCCCCACTTGCTCTTTCACCAACTGTTGAAATTGATGACTCTTGATCTCAAGCATTGCTTTGATAGTGTTGAAAAAAATGCTTCGATAACCACACACTTGTTATCCTTTTATTTTTAAAAATAATTAGACAAGTATGTTCCTCCTGCAATGACCTAATCTGGAATGACCCATTCTTACTCAGCGTGCCATAGAGCTTCCATGGATAATTGGGTTGTGAGCACTTAGCTCTCACAAATTCCTTCGTGTTTCTAATGAATTTAACACTCCTCTGTTCACCAGTGGAGTTATTCACAACTTCCTTGAACTGTTTGGCATCATCAAATCTCATATCCATAGACAAAATAAGTTTATCAACAGTCGGACCATAGTAAGCATATTTACTTTTTCTTCGACGAGTAGGTTCATCATCATCATTGTCAAGTTCATTCTTCGAACCAACAACTTCATCGCCGCAGCTTCCTTCATCTTCACTTTTATTACTTTCAGTTGGAACTTCATCCTCATTTACTGGCTTGAGCCTCTTTGCTAAAGGTGCAAGTTTTTTTTCTCAGAAATTCCCTTTGGTTTTGTCTTAATTGTGCGAGTTCATCATCATTTTCGTCACTTGGGAAATTTACTGAAACAAAATATTCATATTTTGATTTACTGGATAAAGCAATTTTCCATTATAATCCAATGAAGTCCCCATCGCCCAAATTTTCACCCAAATCTTCACCCAAGCTTTCAGGACATGTTACTATTTGTTCATCTCTATCAATGTGAGTTCTCTCCCTTTCATCCTCGACTTGATTACTCGCTTGAATAGGATCTCTCACTTCTTCTCTTTTCGTGATGGTCTGCTCATCCCCATCCTCATCCTCACTATCACTATAATACTCAACATATACCTTAACTTCTTCGCTGTGAAGATAATAATAAATGATATCCTCAATACCATTATCGTCATTAAAAAATCTCAACCCATCATTCAATTCCTTCTTAAGAACATAGTAATGTAGTTTTTGCACTTTGCATCGTAAAAAATACACTAAATCCCTCAGAAAATCAATATATGATGGCTTCCGAACATTGACATAAATAGTACATTCATTTCGACCAGTATATTCCCAATCATCGGTGCCAATAAGAAACTCTCCACCATAACAAACAATGATGCCTACCTGATTCGCGTCCATGTTGATGCTGCATTCAATGAAAAAAAAAAACAAATGTCATTACTTGTTGAGACCACATGACAGAGTTAGCAACTTCATATGAAGATCATTGTCATTTTGTTGTCAAGAAACAAATGCAATTAATCTCCCCAATTCAGTGCTTTTACAGAAACAAAAGAAACCGAATTTAATAAATAAAGTGAGGTCCCACCACCAATTTTTCAATTCAATCACATTCGGCCCCCCCGTTTCTCCCACAAAAGCAGTCTAATTAATTAAATAAATTCGGTCCCACCACTGTTTCCCCTCGAGTCGAGCCCCATTTTCCTTTCTGCGCCCTATTTTTCTATTCGGTCCCCACAAAAGAAAGGGAACGAACGACAAAACCCTCAAATTTTTTATTCGGTCCCCACGACTTTCCCCACGACTTTCCCCCTGAGTTGAGCCCTCAATTTACCCTTCGGAACCCTAAATTTTTCAATAAATTGACCCACGTACAAAATATGACAAACCTGAGTGAGTGAGAGTTAAGGACGCAGCCAATGAACGAACGTGAACGACAGCGCAACTACAGCGGTGGCCGAGCAATAGCGGCTGAGCGATGGCAGGCGAATGAACAACGGTGGGTCAGCGAGCTATGGCCAGCGGCATTGAGCGAGAACCCTATACGAACACCGTTTTTGGCCCACGTCGTTTTTTACCGTATTAAATCCACTATATGACGATTGTTTTGTAGGTAATTCACATGGAATGGTAAAACGACGTTGTTTCTTATGAAGAAAAGGAAACGACATCGTTTTATGCCATCTATTGTGGACAATATTAAGAGTTGTCGATTTTTTTTTTAAAAATATAAATGCCATGTAATCATTTTAGCTGGAATTTCTCACCGATGGCATCAAAGTAATCATTTTTTTTCTAATTTGGCACTTACGTAATCCGGCGGAAATTTTGGCACCAGAGTGAGCGCTGTACACAACTTATGACACCATTAGTATACTTATCCCAGGAATTTATTTATACTTGCTTGTGAGGACAAATTCATAATACTCATATTTTCTATAAAGCCATGGAAGACATGGTACACAAGTTTCTCATCCTCCTCCGAGTTTGTTAATTAATTGTTTAGGTACATTCATATGTATCTATATGGTATATGTTAATTAATTTACATTATATTTGGGTAGGTAAAAATTATTTAGTAGGTGTTGTATATCCAAATCCAATAGGTTATTTGGGGCCATATAAAAATGTTTGATATCATTTACTAAAGTTTCGACAAGGTCATACTCCTACATATTAGCTGAAATTATTGCTAATCCTTTAATGATTTTCTCAATTATTATCGAGTTATTGCTGATCCCTACAATGATTTTTAGCTAATATGCAACATAGATGAGTGAGGCAAGCAAGGGAGGTTGACGAGTACAGAGAGAGGTGAAAGTGTCAAGGGTACAAAGAAAATAAGAAAGAAGAAGTAGCGTTTTATTTTCTAAAGGGAGGAAGTAGACCTCTAGTAAGAGTTTTAGGGCAAAGAAGGCAATTGACCTATTCTCATTAATTGGTGAAGTAGCATCCGCACATGTCTTTAGCTTCCAGCATTCCCAATGCCAACATTTGGACAAAAATGTGGGAAAATAGTCTGCCAAACACTTAGCATTTTGAAAGCCCTCGGTAAAATTTAGGGTGTTTGGCAACCATTCCAAGGGGCTTTCAAGTGAGAGTCAATATTTGGAGGGTTGAAAGCTCAAGGTAAGTGGAAACTTGCTTTAAACTTTCAACATTTTTGAAATGTTGAACGCCTCACTTAATGACAATTGGCCAGTTGCCTAATTTGCCCTCAAAACCTTACTAGAAATCTAATTTACCCTTTTAAAAACAAAACCTCTTCTTCGCTCAGTTCCTCACTCAATTTTGCACTTCGTTCGCTTTGCTTGCCCTTTTCAATTTACTAGCCTTCTAGGACTTTGATCTCCTTTTCATCTCCAAGCGAATTTTTTTAATGCTCTTCTACCTCGAAGAATTGTCATTTTTGGAGCTTGGACTCGCGTTCTCTATTCCTATCATTTTGTTTGTTTTTGGGTCTTTAATTAGTTGTTTGTCCTACGTACTAATGTTGTTAACATTTCCGTGTTGGTTGATTGTCTTTAGTGTAATGCTCTCTCTTCATGGTCTTTTAGAATTTGCTAAATTATGGGTCTTCAATTGGTCATTTTTCTCTATTGAATTTTGTTGAGATGATGTTGGCAGTTTATTGTAAAGTGCTAGAATTCACTAAAAATTATCTAAAGTTGTTGTGATTTGTTCTAAATTATCGAAACTCATTGGGACATATTGGAGTTTTGTAGAATTCAGATTGAATGTAGAAGTGAAACAAAACATGATGAAGGGCATTATCCCAGTTTATGATTTTTTATAATTAGTCAGGGTAAATTTGTCACAAGTATATCAGTTTTGGATTTTTCATGGTCAAAAAAATAGTTTGGGGTAAATTTGTCACAAGTGTACCAGTTTGTGATTTTTTTAGGGTATTAAGCCAAAAAAAATACCATTGATGCAAGTGACGAATGATGGAAGATGAAAATTTAGATTTTTTTTCCCCTTTTACTACTTTTATAAAGTTCATTTTATGTACAACTCATGAAGATTTTTATTATAATAGGAAAATTTTAATGTTAGAGTTTTTAAAATGAAAGGCATACATCCAAATCTTTATATTTTGTTGGATAAAATATTTGGAGATTCAATTGCTACTAGACGTATCACATAGAATCATACATAAGATTTGCCAAAAGAACGCTTCAAGTGCCATAACTTTGGCCAAAGGGATACTTAAGTGCCATAACTTACGAAAGGTACACTTAAGCGCCAAATAAAAAAAAAAAATGGATCACTTGAGTGCCACTCCGGTCAAAGTCTGGCCAAAACGCTAACGTGGTGTTTTTCCGGCGAAGTGTGCCCAAAACGACGTTGTTTTGCACTCTGACGAAGCTAAAACGACGTGTAAAATGGCGTCGTTTTAGGCTGACGTGGTAAAAGGAAAATTAAAAAATTAATTAAATTAAATTTAAAAGTAAATTTAAAATTAAATTTAGTTAAAATATTTAAAAATAATAATTTTAAAATTAAATTTATTAAAAATATTTTTAAAAATAATAATTTAAAAAACTTTAAAAAAATTTAAAAAAATTAAAAAAAAAAAGGAATGGGGGGAGGCGGCTGAGGGATCAGCCCTCAACCGTTGCCGCCGCCGGGAAGGGCCGTCGACGGCGGGGGGAGGGTCGGCAGCCCTCGCCGACCAGGCCAAGGGCCGCCGACCCTCACCGGATCTGGGCGAGGGCCTCACGCCCCCCCAGATCCAGTGGTGAGGGCTCGCGGCCCTCGCCCTCGCCCAGATGCAGCAGCGAAGGCTTGCAGCCCTCGCCGCCGGTCAGCCGGGGTCGCCGGCCCCTGGCCAGGGCCCGGCGACCCCGGCCGACCCTCCCCCCGCCGTCACCGGCTCTTCTCGACGGCGGTGGGGCGGCGGCGGCTGAGGGCTAATCCCTCAACCACCTCCCCCTGTTCCTTTTTTTTTTTTTAATTTTTTAAAGTTTTTAAAGTTTTTTAAAGTTTTAAATGATTATTTTTTAAAATATTTTAACTAAATTCAATTTTAAATTAAATTAAATTTATTATTTATTTATTTTTTTCCACGTCAACCGAAACGACTCCGTTTTAGCCACGTCAACGTGCAAAACGGCGCTATTTTAGCCGCGCTTCGCCGGAAAAACGCTACGTTGGCGTTTTGGCCGAATTTTGGCCGGATTGGCACTCAAGTGATCCATTTTACTCCGATTTTGGCACTTAAGTGTACCTTTCATAAGTTATGGCACTTAAGTATCCCTTTGGCCAAAGTTATGGCACTTGAGGGGTCCGCGAGTCCATAAGATTTATGTGTTGATGAATATATTATTGCCACACAACTTGATATCAGTGGTTGTGTAGAATTTACTGATATATAGTGTAATGTAAATAAAAAAATTGTTGAACAGGCTCAAAGCCATGAAAGAGCAGTGTAGAGTTCAATGAGGTAAAGAAACAAAAGAAATTAACTACAATTGTTAAGCTAGAAACGCAATTTGATAGAATATATTCAGTTATTGAAAGTAAGGACCATGTTACATTTCCTACAATAGAGTTTGATCTTTACAAGAAAATCATAAAGATGTTGAAAGCCATCTCAAGATTAAATAAGACAATAAGCAAATCTTCATGAACTTAAATGACCATTGAGAAAAAGTCGCATGGATTGTGGCATCCCAAAATTTCATGACAACCCCTGGATATACCAAGAACCATGAATAGGTGATGGAAGTGTTATTGATTTATGTTATGGCCTTTGGACCAAAGAATTTTAATAGATTAACGCCAAGTATTTTAATGGAGAATTATTTGGGTAGAAATACATCTTATGTTAAAGGATGATCAAGGTTGGTGCTATAGGACAATTTGATAAAGAAGACTTTGTTCTTGACTATGCACTTTATAGATTTGACTTTATGGATTAACGTCACAAAGTCTTTTGGCCATCTTAAAATAAACTTGGGCCATTTAAGTTGGACTTTAGACTCAAATGTGTTGGACCCAAAGTGGGCCAAGAGGCCCCCAAGGGCTGTCGACCGAAGGAGAAGAAGACAGCCCGGCCCAAAGGAGGCCCATCAACTTGCATGAAAAAAGACAAGTAGCGAGGGAGATGAAACAAGTGGCATGAAGAGTTATCCAAGTGTCAATCTTCATGCAAATCAAATGATTACCTAGTAATCATAGGGTGAAAAGAAGAAAAGGGGAGAGAGAAGAGGGCGGATTGAGAGAGATGGTTACTGAGAGAGAGAGAGAGAGAGAGAGAGAGAGAGAGAGAGAGAGAGAGAGAGAGAGAGAATGAAATCAAGAGAGGGAGAGGGAGCGTGCGAGAGAAGAGGAGGAGGTCTGTTCACCGCCACTCGTTCGCTGCCGTTCCTTCGCCGCTTTGCCCGCCGTTTGTCGCTGTTTTGTGCTTAAATTCGAGGCAAGTGAAGTCCTAAAACCTACCATTTGTATTGCTGTGTGTATGTGTAGTAGATGGCAAGTCTTGATTGTGGTATATGGGTGAAATTTCGGAGCTTTGGAGAGAGATTCGTTGGCAATGCCCGCTGTTTCTGGAAAGACCAATCCGACCATCCATGAGTTTGTGTGTTTCATGTGACTTTTTAGTCAGAATCTTGCTTTGATTTCTTCATAAAAGTTGTAGAGGACACCTTTATGAACAACATACTAAAATTTGAGGCAAAACGAACAAGAAATGGTCAGTGAAATGATTTTTCTTTGGAGAGACTAGATCTGGAATTCATCGTGGTGACCTTCAGTGGTTTTGTGGTCTGTAAAGTAACCTTCTTGTGAAAAATATCACTTTGATCTCTTAAAAAAATTTGTAGTATACTTCTTGAGATAGAACATATAAAAAATTTAGAGGAAATGAACAAAAATAGGTCGATGAAATCGTTGTCTTTTGAAGAAACTGGATATGGGAAAAACGCTGCTTCGACCTAGTATGATTTCGGGATTTTTATAAAATCATATAGTTAAAATTTGATCATGTGTCCTTAATGAAAGTTGTATTTAACATTCTGAGGAACAAAATACTGAAATTTTAGAGAAAATGGACCGGTAATGGCCAAGGAAACGATTTTTCTTCAACACGGGTACATCTGGAAAAAGATACCGAGAATAGGAAAAGTAAATTGATTTTATCTTTTAATTCAGAACGAATTGGACTAAAATTTCTTCATGAAACTTGTACTTCTAGGTCTTAAATACAGTGTGTCCAAATTTCATAATTTTCCGGGTGTATTTAAGGGTTTAATCGAAATTGTTTCCAAAACTGTGTATGGATGATGTTAAAATCCTTTTTCAGTGATGTATGGACCTGTACGTATTCTGTGAAGCCTTTTTTGATATGGTGTTCTTCACAAAAGATGTTTTCTTAGATATTATCTACAATTTTTTAAATTTTCATAATTTATTTTCATCGTTTACTAATCCAGAATTTTTCATAAACAGCACGCTTTTTGTTTAAGCTTAAAAACTGTTCTATTTATAGGTTATTGATTTGCTATATAAATTGTGATATCTTGGATTATTATTCGTGTAGTGATGTGGTGACATTCATGCATATCATATGACATCAAAAGATTTATGGATTTTCATGAATTCAATGAAGTTTCCCAAAACTATTGCATCAAATAATATTTTTCCCAATGCATATTATATGATTTTAAAAAGACTGATTCCAATCATTGGCATTATTGCATCAAATGCCATATTGAAATTGAGATATATGTATAAATGTAAATTGGGATAGTAACAAGACCGTCGGAGGTGTGAGCCAACGATGTCCCGGAAGTGTTGGGATGCCTGGAATGTGGGGGTGCCGGGTGCTCGGTTGTATTACGATACATGCCCGGATGTCCTCAGGAGTTTCGAGATGCCTGGTGGTATACGGTACGTAATTCCAGGGGAAGTGCCTGGTGGTATGTCGGTACGTAATCTCGGAAGCCTTGGAGGTGTGTGCCGGAGATTCCTTGCGATGCTAGTGAGCGATAAATTGTAGGATGCAAACATTGGTCCCTGGAAAGAAAAACTGACGAGATCCTTGTGAAAGATAAGAATTGAAAATGAATCATGTGCATGGGTGTATGCATATGGCATGATGCATGATCTGTTTATGAAAGTAAATTAATGCTATTTGATATTGAAAATGCGATCATGAAGGCATGAATGGATCTCATGGTGATGCATGCTTGATAGCATGGATGATATAAAACATGGTGGTATATGCACATATGGCATGGAAATGCATGAATGCTTGATGATGAGTGCATGGTGGTATATGCACATATGACATGGTGATATATGCATGAATGCTTGATGACGAGTGCATTATGGTATATGCACATATGGTATGATGACATATGCATGACTGCAAGGTAAGTTATGCTTGAATGCATGAATGATACTTGCTTTGTTATGATGCCTTGATTGTTTTGTGTGACGTAATGAGTAGTTTGGTGGATCTTTACTGCTGAGTGGTTGTACTCACCCCTTTTGGGGATTAACATTTCAGACTAGATAAGATTCATCTGCTGGCACTGCCACCAGTAGATCGATCAAGTTGTTGGATATGACCACGAGGAGGAGGATAGCAAAGGAATGAATTTTTGGACACCGACACTGATTGATGGACTTTAAGTATACGACTGTTGGAGGAGATGTCGGTCATCTTTTGAAGTATAACAATGTATAGAAAATCATGGCATTTTGATGTACTGATAAATGATGTCCATAGGTTTAAGTAAATAAAAGTATTCGGCTTTTATCTATAAATGTTTAGTTGGTATGCATTGTTTTATGAATATAGGGAATGGAGTTGTTAAGTACGCTTCCGCCATATGAATTGCGCAAGGGACTGATCTAAAAGATGTAAACCCCCAAGATTGATAGACCTTTAGGTCAAGCAAGAGAATGATAAGCGAACTATGGCGACCCTAACAGATCGGGGGTCGTCGAAGGGTGCCACATGGATCAAGTATAAGTTTGCATAGTGTAGTCATCATTAGGATGTTAACTACTTATTTGAATTCTTTCATATACTATGTTGTTATAATGTGAGACCTATTTGTATTACTTATTTATATTCGTTAGTGAGACAATTATTGTGAGACCTATTTCTAACTAGCGTTCTCTTTATTGAATGAAGTTTGCATATATATGATGGTCGATAAGTGTTTTATCGATGGATGACCTAGATAATTTGTTTGATCTCTTATTCTAATTATATTTTATTACTTTAACCAGTTATGGATGATTCTCTTGAAGGATAAAAAAACCATGAAACAAAAGAAAAGGAATATAGGTGACTCTATACAACCACACATACTATAGCTATTTATCAGGCAACATACGGTCACAAAAACTATGCATGACCTTATCACACACTAAAAATGCATGGGTAAGAGAGTTAATGGGTATTAATGCCATTTCCATAAGGTGTTTTCAAATGTTTAGAATGGATAGAATTGTATTCAATAATTTAAGGCGACATTAAGTGATACAATATGGTTTTCAAAGATTTAGGAATATTGATGTTGTCGAAATGCAAGGAATGTTTCTTCATATATTAGGATATGATATAGGTAACAGGTTAGCAAAAGAGTGCTTTTAGTCCTTTAGGAAAACTATATACAAGTTATTTAACTTAGTTTTGAATTAAGTATATGAAATGGAAGTAAATTTCACCCAACTATTCAATCGACAATTTAGGGAAGTTCCACTGAAGATTAAGAACAATAAAAAAATTTATGAACATTTTAAGGTAAGTTACAATTATATAATATAAAAGATAAATTAAATATAAATCAAGTAACATTTGCATTCTTATTTTAGGATTGTATTGAAGTTATAGATGGTGCATATATCCTGCCGGTGGCAATTATGGGTGAGCAACTTCATTTTATTAGTTGATAAGGAGCACCAATGCAAAATGTATTGGTTTTGTGTAATTTTAATGTGGAATTTTACTTCTATTTGGGCTGAGCGGAGGGATAGCTCATGATACTCGTGTCTCTTATGAGCCATTAGAATATGCGGTTTGCAATATTCTCATCCTTTGAAATGTTTGTCAATTAATGGTTTTTTTTTATAATATCATATGTATGTGATATATGTTGATTAAATTTACAATATTTTTGTGTAGGTAAATACTATATAGTAGATGCCAAATATCTAGATCCCACAAGTTATTTAGAGCCATACAAAGAAGTTAGTTATTGTTTGCTTAAGTTTCAACAAAGTCCTGCACCTATAGGTTATAAAGAAGTGTTTATCCATGCCCACTCCTCACTACAATCAGAAATTTGAGGAAGTCTTTGGTATATTGAAAAAGAAGTGAAAGATTTTAAAGAGTATACTAAGTTATCCATATATATATAAAAAAAAAAACAAGTGAAAATTATGATAATGGCACATGTACAAAAAAATGGCGTGAATAATGCACATTTATAATAGTAAATTTGGACCACAATTTAAATACGAGTTCTGATGATGTAAATAAGGAAGGTAGTGTTTCAAATGATGATGCAACAACATGGCACATTTAAGAAATTAAATAACTATAATTTAGGAAATAATTTCAAGATGTTTGTAATTTTTAAGGATAATACATTTCTTTTATCATGGCACATGTTACCACATTTATTGTAATGAAACTATTATTTTCTTTTTAATTGAGAAAGGCACCATTTTGATGTGAATATTTTCAATTTCATTTTTTAGCAAAAAAAAAATGATTTTGAAATAATTTTTTTGCGTGATATCTTTAATATTATTGTCAAAATTTAAATTAAAAAAATTGCAGACATTGCTTTTATTTTTAAATTAAACAAATAAAAATTAAAAAGCTTAAATTAATCACCAAAATGGGCTTTTCAAATATGTTTTTTTTACCAAACACTATTTCTTTCAAAAGTGCTCCTCAAAGCACAATGTACTAAACATCTTGCATTTCTCCAAAACCTATAAGGCTAAATTGTTTTGCATTTCCCAGAATGCTAACCAAATGCAAGTTCTCTTGATTTGGTTAATTTGATAGTTGTGCTTTTGGTATAAGTTTAGTTGTTAATAATGATTGAATTTTACTCTAGTATGTTGAGCTTTATGGCTAGCATCTTGCATTTCTTCGTAGTCTATTAGGCTAAACTGTTTTGCATTTCCCCAAAGTCCATATGAATGCTAAACCAAACGCAGCTTCTCTTGACTTGGTTAATTTGATAGTCGTGCTTTTGGTGTAAATTTGGTTGTTAATTGTGATTGAATTTTACTTCAATATGTTGAGCTCTACGACTGTTTGATGCGAACTAAGAAATGATTTCAACACTTGTTATGTACTTGGTTGATATCTTAAGGATATTGCCGGAATTCTGGAAAGAAAGACGGAAAATGGCAAAACTTAGAACAATTGCAAATGATTAATTGAAAACATGCAATGCTAAACCAGACATGATTTCTATGAACAACTCTAATTAATTTTCTTTTGTTTGGTATTCTTATGAAAATTGAACTATATGTAATGCATGTAATGTAAACTTAGAACTAATCATAACCTAAAAGAAAAACCCATATGAAATCTCTGGATAATATTTAACCATGCAATCCTATTAAAAAAATTTATGCTAATTAACATGAGATGTGATATTTTGGTGTTTTCAAAATTAGAAATGTATCTAAATTAAAGATAAGTAACATGTCCAACCTACCTCGAGATATTCATGACTATTTCATACAAAAAAGATCGTGATAATTGAAAGAATAATCTATTGTCTCACATATTAAAGTAACATTTATCGCAATCCCGAATATCATCAATATCCATGATAAAATAAAATAAAAAATGGAGTCTTATGAATCAAATTAGTACTTAAAATAATTTTGCTAATAAAATCCTAATTAGATAATCCCTAAAATATCTCAAAAAGTTAAGTTAGATCACGATGATATCAAACTAGGTAATAAAATCTAGAATTGAATTCAGTTCAGATAATTACCTGATTCAATGATTCATTACCAAAACAGTGACCGGAAGCGGAGGGACTTGTAACAGACGGCAACAGATGAGCAAAGACCAGCGGCAGGGGGTTTCACAGTGATGATCGGCAAGGGCAAAGTTGAGCCGTCAAGCTTGTTGGACTCTACAAGGTGAAGGTCGTAGTGACAATGTCTAGCTGGGAATAAGGTGACTCGATGAACTTTCACCAGTGAAAATCGGAATCGAATGGACACCGCTAGGATTGCAGGAACGTAGAGGGCAACTTTAATTCATGAGCGTGAACTGATCGCATTGGCGCCGCACAAGAAAGAAGACATCTTTAAAGAGCGAGGTGTCCACAATGGCCCGTGGCATTCAAAGAAAATTTTTAGTGAAGAGAACAGTGAAGCCATGAAGCAAAATCCAGGAAGAAAAAGCGAAAGAAGAATATCCCCATGCGACCAAAACAATTTTTATTGGCCCTCCTCTCCTTTCTTGTCGTGCTCTCTACTCTCCGTTTCTTTAATCACTACACACATCTTCGTGTATTGTTTTGCAGGTCCACCGTTGATTCCTTTTCTCTTCAAGCCTTAATTTCAGGGTGAGGGACCTGAGATCGCGAGGGCGAGGAGCGCGACACCTCACTGGATAACCTGGGATCTCCGGGGAAGGAGTAGTGAGTCGTGATATAGCCGAGTGATCTGGAGGTTCGTGCTCGACAGTGATTGAACGAAGTTAAATCGATGCAAAAAACAAAATACAGCAACGACAGAAAAGGTTGAATTGCGATTGCGGAAGTCAAATGCAATATCGAAAGGGTAAATATTGATCGTCCAGCGAAGTCGTCCTTGAGATGTAAGGTTTTCCTGATTTTTATTGCCTCCGAAGACAGCCCAGTGTGCTTGAACTTTTTGGTGCGCGCCCCTCCCTCTGCACGTGTGCATTGAAGAATTCGAGGGGCAGCGACAAGTAGGCCGCAAACGCCGGGGAAGACGACCTTCCTTTCCTCGAGATTCGCCTCTTCTCGATTCTTTTTCTTTTGATGTTGTGGCCGCTATCTCTAGTGTTCTGCGTTCTCTCTTTTTCATGTAAAAGTCCAGAGATTTTATGCGTCTCCACTCACGGACTTATCCTTGGACGGATGCTTATTTGCTTTCCTTTTTGCTGTCAAACAAATATCCCTTTGTTGACCAAATCTTACCCACAACCATTTATTCCCTCAAATGGTTGATCTCACACAAAATATCCCGGGGATTATGCCGATTGCTTCTTCTTTTTTATCCAATTTTCCTAACTTGGCACATCGGCCACTGTGGGTTTACTTCAATTAATCTCAGAACCATTCATTTGAGTCCATCCCTCACCAATCAACGCAAATACAATCATATGGGCCCATTACTATCAATTTTTTTATTAAAAAAAAAATACTCCTAAAATCCCTATGTAGTTTTAACTAATCTTGTCGTTTAGGGGTCGGTGTCGATACGTAATTTACTTATGCAAATAATTCATAAATGAGTAGTTAAAATTTAGGTATCGACATTGACCAAATCGAATTGACAATTTTGCCAAGTTACCAATTTCTAACCGAGTCTCTGTCTTGGTTGTCCGTTTTTTGACTATTATGTAAAATTTACCATTTCACCAATTATGGTTGTTCCATCAATTTCGACCATATAACTGAATTTAAGTATCTCACCGATTTTCAAAAACCGATTTCCTAGCCAACTTATCAATATGAACAAATTGACTCATTTTCAGGATGTCGATTTTCAAGGGCTGAATCCAAAGTTTTGGATATGAGTATCCATTTCAAGTTGTTGATTTCTAAATGCCCATCCAAAGTTGTTTATTTTCGGCCAGAATTATGTAGTTCAAGGTTATCAATTTTTTCACTAATGTGTCGATTTCAACGTCATTGATGTCTATGTGCCGATTTCTAATTTGCCGATTGTCTACCTGAAACCTTTTATTAAACAAAGACACCGTGATGAGATGGGAATGATGGTATACATGTCAAAGTGCACAAATTATTTTAGTTACTATTGTGTGTGAAAGATTGCAGAAAAAGATAGATGTTCTATCACATAGAAATGGATCTCTATAAGGTTGAAGGGGCATGAAAGTCTTATAATTTACACAGGATACAAAATGGCTTGTGTAGTCTAAGTTGACCATCATCATGCACTTGTACAATGGTGTACTTATCTTTGCTGATGTAGAGGAGTAGAGAGGTATTTATGATTTTGCTCCTATGAATCGGTGGTGATGATGCCTTTATGTGAGCCGAGATAGGTCATGGCTAGTGATGACTAGGAAATAGATCCATGAGCTATTATGCGGTATTCGTGCATCAGGAAATAATGTCATCTGCTTGCATTTGAGTGAATAAGCTTATGCAATGTCATAGTATACCATTATAAGAAAGATCGTGCATTTACTCTATTGGTCACACATAATTATTTCTTATTTGTCTTGAACTCACCTTTTTTTGTTTGTACATTGAGCGGTAGGATCCTCTACCTCAGACTTAAAGACTTCATTTACGAAGTTTTGACTCGCCTTTTATTTTGATAAATTTGTAGGATGGATCCCCAACACCACTACTTTTTGGAGTTCCAACGTATTTTGATTGTGAATATCAGAATGTGTACATATCCGATTCAACGTTAGCTTATACTAAGTGTAGTTTCATTGTATGGATTGAAATGGGGTTGCAAAAGTGGACCCCCGTCGATTTTTCCCTTAGTACTTTAATATCAATTTGGTGTTGTTTGGACCACTGAGAGGTTTCAATGGTCCCCTTGGCTTCAATGGCTACGACTACGTGTCAATGGGTGGGGTTGTCAATCCATAGTGTAATGACTTAGACTTTTTCTATAAGCAAGTTTTTGGTATGGGAATATGGGTATAGTAACGACAACCAACCTGACCTTCCGAGAATTAATGTGTTGTAATCTGTTCCTTTTGGTACTTGTATTAGCATTTGGAAGAGGGAAGTTAAAGGAGAGATGCATATGTGAATTATTTAAACTTGTCAAATTTTCATTCTCGTATGATGTAATTAGTTTATTTTATTTCCGCATGCTTAAAAGAAAAATAACTAATTTAACAAAAGATCATATCACGCATGTAGTTCTAATGCATTACTTGGCACCCGTGCCTAGATCCCCGACTCTTGAGTCCATCGAGGCCTAGCATAGGACTCTAATGGTTGTGCCTAAGCCCCATTTATAGAGGCCAAGCTTGAGTCCATCAAGCTCGAGTGTGGAACATTCTCAAGGTCCTAGGCATTGCCTTAACAGACATGGGCACGATCTTAATGGTCCTAGGGAATGGGCGCTAGAGACTTAACCCAACTGACCTCTGTGGTCATCCTCGATGGACTTAGACGTTGGTGTCTGGGAGCTAGACACAAGCACAAGGATCCTAGGCCTGTCTCGATGGAGTAGGCTTGGGCATTAGGGAGTTGGGCATGCAGACTGTGGTTTCAAGCCCTAGGGGTGAGTAGGGACCAAGATAGAATGGAATCGGACCACACCAAATATAGGAACTAATCAGATTCTAGGTTCTTGTAATTATCAGTTCCAAAAAAAGTGAAATTGGTATTGTTTGATTCAAATCTCAATTCTTGGGTAATAATTGAACCTTCAACCAAGAATCGACGAGCCAAACTTGAGTTAATCCTAAATTATCTTTTACTTTTGCTAAAAAAACGCCAACTCTCATCTTCCAGTTTCTCCTCTCTCTTAACCTATCTGATTCGTCAAACTCACTCCCTCTCACTCTCTTCTTCGGCAAGTCTCCCTTCGGTGACTCCTTCCCTCTAGGATCTCACTCTTCTAGCGGCTCACTCCCTTCAGCAACGGGGACTTATTCCAAGAGTTAAGCTTTAGCATTTTTGTTTAAGCTGTGTTTTGCTTCGTGCTGGTGACTTGCGATTTCTGCATCCTCCTCCGAGTAATCAAAATTCTAAAAGCACTCTCAGGGCAATGCCATTACTGTTATATAATGTAAATTACATGTCTAAAGATTTGATCTTTGGTTTCTCATGAGTTGTCTTACGTTTGGATGCTCTTGTAAGTAGGCTATGCATGGACTCAAGGATCTTTGATGTAGCTAGTAGTATCACTTAGAGAGAAGGCTGAATCAATGATTTCAAGAAATTTGACAAAATAATTTTGAAATATTAATAGTCAAGTTTGATAAAAGTGGAAACACTTAAAATGGAGTGTTGATATAAGTAGGATTAGGTTATATCATGTAATGTAGTGCACTTCTATTAGGCAAGAATGAATATGAGTAAAGAGATAAAGAATGATGTGCACAAAGATTTATAGTGGTTTAACTTAGTGTAAGTTCATGTCTATTTTCTCAAATTGATAACTTACTAGCCGGATTCCACTTGCAATCCTTAAGAAATTACAGTAGAATGTACTACTTATAACCAACACTTCTTCCTATAATAGGTAATACGTATACCTAAATAGATGGATCTTACTATCTCATGCCTAACCATAAACTATAACACTGTCAACACTTCTTTTACAATAACAAATTGTATTCTCTCAGAAGACATAAAAGAACATAAAACTCTCTCTAAAATTTGGATTTTGCACTCAAGATCTCTTGCACTCTTCTTGGCATCTTGTTGGTCTTCTTTTATACTCCTTAACACCCAAACTACCCATTGGACAATTTTCAAGAGAACAATCTCCAAGATAACCATTAGACAATTGTTTAGAGGATCAATTTAGCCGTTAAAGTCAATAATCTGAGTTCCCGTAGATTTGGCTGCCCATACAAATCATTGGCTTCTAGAATTAGAGTAGCTTGTCTATGGAAAGTATTTTGTCTTCTGGAAGATTTCCTATCAACCAAGATATCGCATGTGAATGATATTTTCCGTATAGAAAATATTCGGGATTAATAATAAATTGAATTCTTCTAAAGAAGGAATCTATACCAAATCACAAACTATTAAAGGTTAACATATTTTATCTTGCAAAACTCTCTTTAAGATCACATGTCCAGGTTGTTGTCTCAGGTAGTGTGATCGCTCCATTTATATCAGCAGTCATTGATCAGCAAGCTTCCTCATGATATCAGACTCTTACTTATATCAAGCTTCTGGTGATATCAGCAGTCCACGATTATATTAGGTTTTCCACTAATATCAGACTTATGCTAATATCCAACTTTCTAATGATATTAGTGGTCATTGATTATATCAAGTTTTCCTTCTAATGTCACACTTCTACTTATATCATGCTTTGGTTATATCAAGCTCCTTGAATATTTCCAACTACTTCTCATTAAATAGTTCAAGCATGATGGTGATATAGATCCTTTAGGCTATTCAACCCTGTGATATTCTGAATTTCCAATTTTGTTTTCAATTGAATGAATTGGGCTTTTCATTGACGCGCCTATAGTTATATTCTCTGAACTAATCACTCACGAAATAACTAGTCTATCTGGTGAAGCTGTTAAGGGATTTTAACGTAATAATTTGAGAATTCGACCATAAATCGATTGCTTGACCATGCTAGTCTGCAATAGTCATTATGGTACAATTAAAAATTGATTAGAGACCACAGATAGGTCAACTTAACTGAGCCATGTAAACTGAGCCATGTAATTAAATGTGGGTGATTCTACCTAGTTGCAAAATTCTCATCGATTGGCACTAGACCGATTTTTCTGTCGTTTTGTTATCTTGTGTCTGCATTTGAAATCTCGAAATTTTAATGACAACCGAGAGTCGCCAATATGTTGAAAATGTACAATATGGCTTGAAAATAATTGATCACGGGTCAATTGCATTAAAAATTCCAAAAAACTACTCGGTAGGTTAGGTCACGCTAAATCGCACTAGATTGAAATTAATCACAAATTTAAACCCGATTTCAGAAATTGAAAGTTCTGTCATATCACAACTCATTTTAGGACCGTCAACTCATCTTTTAAAGATTTTTCTGCAAACTGAGATTTTGGCAAAATTTCAAAGTATGGTCATTTTTTTATGGGGAAATTAGAGAACCATTTTTGGTCATATATTTAGGATTCAAGTTGGACAAATAGGTGAGGAAAATGTGAATTCAAGTGAGGACACCTTAGTTGGATTTATGGACATTAAATTGGGCTTGATTGAAGAGAAATTGAATGAAATTGATGAATAAATGTCCAAAATTCGTAAGCCAAGGGGGAAGCAACATTTTGGACCATTTTAATGGCTTATTAGGGAAGCTTGGGAGTGGATAATGGCTGCTGTGGATGGCTGAGAAAGGTGGGGCAGCCACTTGAGTGAAATAGAGAGGTGTTGGAGCCTTGGAGGCCATTTGGGGTCCCCCTCTCTTTAGCAACAACTTCTTCTTCATTGGGGCCGCTTTATCCATTGTTGAGTGTGCTTGGAAACTTAGAAAACCAGAAGAAACTGGCCAGCCTCTCCCCCTTGCTGTTGACAGCTACCCGAATCCGCCACACCACTACTTGCGTTGCGTGTCCCTCTCGCTCGTCGTCCTACTTGCCCACGCCTCGTCACACATTCAGGTCGTCGTCCCCTGCCATCCTGAGCTTGTCCATTGCCGCCGTCGTCCAAGCCGTATGTCGCCATTCAACTATCCGTTGTCGCCGCCATCACCCCTACTCACTTGTCCAGCCTTTGCCAATCCTTCCTCACCATTTCAACCGCTGGTTCTGTCTCTTTCAGCCCAAGAGCAGAAGCCTTAGCCAACAAGGGCTTTGAGGCTTTGTGGCCTGTTTTCAAGCTTGTCCGGTCTTCGCTTGGTGTCAGCGCAGGGTTGTTTGTTACCCATCTTCGCATCACTGTTGTCGTGGACTCACTAGAACGTTAAACCGGTGAGTTTACTCGCTAAACTCTGCTTAGGGAATTAATGATGCTTAGGGGGTGTTTAGTTTAGGCTAAATATGGTTTAGGTGGTTAGTTAGAATGAATTAGCGATTTAATTATTTGTTTATGCATATTAAGTGGTTAGAATGGATAGAGTAGAGACTAGATAAGTTGTACTATTTATCTAGATAGGTTCGAAAATTTTCCTGATTCGTTCGAGCAGTTAATTAAGCATTTTCGGCCTAAGTTGGTATTTTGATAATTGATTGTATTTATTTAATTATTTATTATTTTTCAAAAATTATACCGGAATAGCCGGTGATCGGAATTTCATATTGATTGCAATGGTGTGCTTAGTGTATTCAATTGAATGCTAAATTGTGCAAATTAAGTGGAAATTGCAATTTTGGGTATTTATCCCAAAATTGTGTAGTTTTGGTATTTAATTAGAAAATCCCGGGTGTCGAGTTTTGACACCAAAATTGATCGTATATCAGCTTGTGTGAACAATGAATCATCAACTTGTGTGAGCAATATTGTACGTTAGCTTGTAAGAGCAATGAATCGTCAGCTTGTGTGGGCAATATTATACGTTAGCTTGTGAGGGCATTGAATCATCAGCTTGTGTGAGTAATGACTCGATAGCTTATGTGAGCACTAATGAATCGTTGGCTTGTGTGAGCAATGAAATATTGGCTTGTGTGAGCTATAGTATATATTAGCTTGTGCCAGCTACCATCTATATATCAGCTTGTGAGAGCAATAACCATCTATATCAACTTATGAGAGTTATATTCTATTTCAGCTTGTGTGAGTAGTAATCGTATCGATTAAGTGATAGATGGTATTGATTGTATCAAATCGAATGGATTGAATTGATTGGTTGAGATTATGAATTGTACTTATGTGCAGGAGGGAACTAAAGTAAGGTAAGTCCTCTGTCTTATGTGTATAGACTGCCTCTAGGCATATTTCCTTCCTAGTTGGAGTTTAGGAGGTGAACTTGCTGAGACATTGTCTCACCCCGTCGTGGGCTCAACCTTTTCAGGTCCTTATATGGCGGTTTCTCTGGAACGTTTTGGTCAGCCGATAAGGGTTACCGAGTGGAGTTTTGAATACTATGCCCTAGGGGATCAATAGGTCTATGAACTTGTGGTGACCACCTTCTGGGTTGATGAAGGCCTACCTCAGAGGGTACCTCATCGATTCATAGCGTGGTTTTGCTACAGTTTCAATGGATTCCGTGTAGGTCCCCTCCTGGGTTTTGAAATTCCCGCTGTGGTAGTTGATGCCACTCTAGGTGAGAGTGCAACCGACCCTCCTGATGGTGCTGTGGAGGACCCGGTGCCCCCGGAGCCTATGGAGACCTAAGCATTGGCAAATGTATTCGGCTAGCTAATTATAAGATAGCTTCATTTTGAGAACCAGTCTTTTGTAAACTCTAGTCTTTAGTCTGGTGCTGTATATAAACTGGGGTGTTTATAAAAATGTTTTGGTTGTGAATATGTTTCATACTTTTCTATCTCGTGTTGGTTATTGTTAGGGTAATTATTTTGCTTCCGCATGTGTAATAAAATGAATGGGTCGGCAACGTGTCTTGGGACGTCACAAATTTTATCGACTACCGAGAGATATGCACGCGCTCGAGGATCGGGACACCAGTACCTCCTATACATAGAATGAGAGTATCGTGATATACTTGTATTCGGATCCAAGATAGTATATGTTAAGTATAGTTCCACTTTTCGGGTGGATGTAGGTTTATCTGAGCTTTTTCTCCATCTCCACCGTTTCATTGTATAGTACACTAATGTAAATGGAGAGACGGTCGAACTTTTGAGAGGGTTCAATTGTCCCCCTTGGCATGACAATGGAGGAGATGTAATGATGTCAGAGGTCATCAACCCTTGAGTTAGAGGGTGGTTGAATATTGTATAGGCTTTCTTTTGAATTAGTGCGGATGTAATAACGCTAGTTGACCCGACCTTTTTCCCAAGACTTATATAATGTATTGTGTTTTGTTCGGACAACCTTATGAAAATAATAGTTACTAATGTTAATAGAAAGATGCATGTGTATATCAGTTAAACTTGTTGGATTTCTAGTGTTGAATGATATGAATATTTCATTATGCTCTTCACTTGCTTTAAAAAAAAAAAAAAAAAATACACGTGTTGTGCATGACATTTTGAGGTATTGTCAACTACCACATTAAGCCTTCGGGGGAATGTGTCTAAGATTAGGTTGAACCAACGCTTCTCCAGAGGGTCTTTTGTGGCATCCCGGAAATTCAAAGCCGAGCCTTAAGGTGTGTTAAATGTCTTTAATTAGGTGATAGAATTTTATGGCCTATGCTTTAGCCAATTTGTCTTTTAATTTGATGAATTTTGCTTGTGATTGTGGAAATTTAAATTTAATTTATAAATGCTTGGCCATATGATTTGAATTTCAATAATTAAAAATACTCCAAGACTTTGGCCAAGATGGAAATTGGAATTTAGAAATATTTATAGAAAGAAATTCAAAAAAAAAAAAAAAAAGAGAGAAAATAGGGATTATTTTCGGATGGGCCTTGGACCCATTAGCCTAGAGCTTGGTGGGCCAAGCTAGTCGGCCCATTGGGCCCAAGAGAGGAGTTCGACCAGCCCAAGGAGGAGTGGCCGGTTGGGCCCAACTCCAAAGCCCATCAAGCCCAAAATTAATTCAAAAATAGGAGTGACAAGTGGCATAGAGAAATGGCATGCATTGGCCATGGTTGAGGTGGAGTAATCATTGCAATTGAGGGATATAAAAGGGGTAAAGAGAGAGTGGCCGGCTCTTCTTTGCTTCATTTTGGCCGAGAAAGGTGAGAGAGAGAGAGAGGGAGAAATTGCGAGTGAGAGGGAGAGAAGCCGAGAGGGAAGGAGGCGGAGCCGGAGGAGGGTGCTGTCCGTCCGACCATCCTACGCCGCCGTGCTTGCTGTGTGTTCTTCTTTAAGGCAAGTGGGGGTCCATAACTTCTCTTGCATGTTGTTTTTGTTGGTTGCATGTTAGATTTTAGGTGTGGTTTGGGCGAAGAACCGAGGTAAGGGTTGCATGTGTTCATGTTATGTGGCTGTTTCCGTTCGGTTTGTGGTAGACAGTTTCTTATTCGAGCTTGCATGTGTATTTGGAGTGTGATTTTGGCTTCGGTGTCTTCATGAAAGTTGAAGCTAACATCTTGTAGTATGACATACTCGAATTTCATGGAAAACGAAGGTGATATGAGGGGTCAAATGCTTTGTTATACGGAGGTTCTAGATCTGCGAATTTCCTACTGACCTCTTGATGATTTCTTGGTTGCATGTTGATTTCTGTTGAAGATCTCACTTTGTTGTCTTCTTAAAAGTTGTAGGAAACACCCTAAGCTACAACATACTCGAAAATGAGGCAAAAAGAACAAGTATAACTTGGTGAATCGGCTAAATATTTAAGACGGATGGTTCTGTTGGAGTGAACCGAGACACCCGAGACTTCACGGGTTAAAATGGTGACCAAAATCTGGGTATTTTACCTAGATCCCTTCATGAAAATTTTAAAGGACACATTGATGCATAAGATACTCGAATTTCAGAAGAAACGAAAGAGATTTAATGGGTCAAATCTAAGTTTTTCGGTGATGTACGTTCTGGACGAAACGGTGGAGGTTCCAGAAGATTCGTGGAGTTATATAAATTAATCTATAAAGAATTTGGCTTAGAGTTCTACATGAAAAATGCACGAAAATGTGTTGGCTATCACCCTGTCAAATTTGGGAATTTTCGGAGGTCATATGAGTATTTTAATTGAATTAATTCGAAAACTGTGCAATCTGGCCATTTTCCGAATATTGTGAGTATTTTGTGGAAATTTGGGAAATTATGAAAAATGCAATTAGCCATGGATTTTATGCGAAATTTGATTTTAATTGTTTGTTAATGATTGATTGAAGATTATGATTTTTGGAAAATCATAAATGTTAAATATAATATTTATTTATGAAAATAAAATAATAAAATAATAAAATAATAATAAAATAAAAGGTGGATTATTTTATTGGCCATGAGTTCTATGGAATTATGATGTATTGCTATATGACATTGATGCATGTATGATCATGAATTATGATGTACTAATATATGGCATTAATGTATGAATGATCATGAATTATGATGTACTAATATATGGCATTGATGTATGAATGATCATGAATTATGATGTATTGTTATATGGTATTGATGCATGTATGATTACGAATCATGATGCATGTGTGTGAACAATATGCCATGAAATAATAAGATGAAAAGAATGATAAAAAGTGGAAAGTGATATGTGAGTAAGAGGTTGTGGCGGAGGATGTTGTCTGGTGGCCTGGTGGCGTAATTCCAGAGGTTCCCTGGGAGTTTCAGGATGCCCGGAATGTGGGGGGCCGGAAGTCCGGTTGTATCTCGGATACATGCCCGGAAGTGACTCGCGATGCCAGGATTAGGGTGCGAGATCCCCTGTTAGAAGGGTAAAGACCGGAAGTCCCTGTCGGAGGTTTCTGCCCGAAGGGAGGTTCCTCGTGATGCTAGTTGAGGTGCGAGATGCCCGGAATGTGGGGGGCCGGAAGCCCAGTGGCCATGAGATGGCTGGGATACTGGGAACCCTGTCGGAGGTTTCTGCCCGAAGGGTGATGATCAAATTGATCATGGAATCCTGTCGGAGGTTTCTGCCCGAAGGATTGATAATGATACCCTGTCGGAGGTTTCTGCCCGAAGGGATGGTGATGATTTGAGAAAAGATAATGTGGGGATCAATCGATAAATAAAAATGGAAATTTATCTATGATGTGATATGCATGGTGATGCATGGTTAATGACGATATGATATGCATGGTGATGCATGGTTAATGATGATGTGATATGCATGGTGATGCATGGCTAATGATGATATGATGTGATATGCATGGTGATGCATGGTTAATGATGATGTGATATGCATGGTGATGCATGGCTAATGATGATATGATATGCATGGTGATGCATGGTTAATGATGATGTGATATGCATGGTGATGCATGGCTAATGATGATATGATATGCATGGTGATGCATGGTTAATGATGATGTGATATGCATGGTGATGCATGGCTAATGATGATATGATGTGATATGCATGGTGATGCATGGTTAATGATGATGTGATATGCATGGTGATGCATGGCTAATGATGATATGATGTGATATGCATGGTGATGCATGGTTAATGATGATATGATATGCATGGTGATGCATGGCTAATGATGATATGATGTGATATGCATGGTGATGCATGGTTAATGATGATATGTATGCTATGATGATGCATGAATACGCTTGTCATCAAAAAGGTAAGTGATGCCTGAATTGTATGATGGTATGCATGGTGCACTGAGTTGTTATTGGATTTCCCTATCTGCTGAGTGGTTGTACTCACCCCTTTTGGGGATAACATTTCAGATTAGCACTATGCCGCTGCCTGCTGTTTCGCGTGGCGTGTTTTATGGTATTCCGTCTGACGTCAAGGTGGAGATGACTAAGATAGACTGTCCCTCGGTACCCGGATTGACTTTTATCCGAGTACGATGCTTAGTCATGTATGATATCGGCCTGGCTGGGGGCCCTGTCATACAAGAGTTTTTGTCCGTGCACGTCCGTCGAGATGGTGCTATGCGAGGGATGCTGCCGCCGCCACCACCTGACGCACCGGGATGGGTGTGAGATCGCACGCGAGGAGTAGGAGCTAGATCGCTTTTTGGTATAGATAGTTGACGCTCGTGATGGGAGGGTTTTTGTGCTCATATGATGTTAGAGGTCGGAGTTCCTTTTTGAGATTTTAGGTGGGACATGGCTGAGTCTTAACCTTTTCTGTTCCTTTTGTACCGACCCGAGGAAAAACCCCATCTCGCTATATGTATGTATGTAAGCAAAGCGTCAACGTTATTTATAAAATCCTGATGTGTAGTTGGTGTGTATTTGTATCATGGGTTAGTAAGGGAGATGGAGATGTTTAATTTGCTTCCGCTATGAATTGCGCATGGGACCGTTTAAAAAAAAAAAATGACTGTAATCTAGCAAGGCTTAATTTAGCCAAGAGATAGAGATGGTAAAAGATGTAACACCGGCGCTGGTGACGACTTGCGAAGGGTTCGGGGTGTCACATCTTTGACCATCCTACCTCCAGGTGGAGATGGCAATCTATCTTGATTCTTGATTACAACTTTAGGCATATAAGGGGCAAGTGCTATGTTTGGTTAAAGTATCGTCCTAGCAGGCCTTACATTATCAACATGAGGTATTGGCCCAACCGTTTGTATATTCTCCACATTTGGCAATGTTATTTTTGTTGAGCAAACTGATTTACCAAATTACCATTATTATTTTCACCTAAGTTGGTCTAGACAGGATCAATTAAGGTGGAGGTGGAATTACTTGACCTACCATACCAAAAGTAGCTTGAGCAGATGAAGGAATATACCCAATAGGTGTAGGATCCCCTTGCATATGAATCGATTGGCTTAATTATTTGGGCTTTTAACATAACATCATTAAGGGCGTTGATAATCATTGGCTTGACCATGTCAACAAATTTTTATTGTATGATTAGATGGATCATTCCATTGGTCCTCAAACATCCCTTCATGGTAGCCAGCACATTGGGCTTGGCTTTTACTACATTCTCTGCTCATCAATGAGTTATCTTGGGATATTGACATCTCCACCTTTGTTCTGCCATCGACTAAGCAATCGATGACTCAAAACATTATGTCCTTTCATTACCGAGTTACAATGACTGATTATTATCCATGGCATTGTCAAGATCCAGTTGAGTCCTTATTATGAACATTTCCTCACATCAACCACACCGATCCCATTGAATGTGAAAAAAGATGTTTTGCTAAAATTTGCTCTGCAATGAAATACCTTTCACCAAAAATCATTTTTCAGTTTTTATTAAGGGAATGCATGACAATTGCCTATTTCTGTTCCAAAAACAATTTTTCTATTCCAAACCTGTTTCTAGAATAGAAATCCGTTTGATAAACTTATTATGTTTTTCTATTTCTGGAATAGATTTCTATTCCAGAAATAGGTTTGGAATAAAAATCAGAAATAAAAATTTTCTACTTATTTATTTCTGAAACAGAAATGAGAAATACAATTTTTTATCATTATTCATCAACCGGTCTTTCATTCGTTGCCGCCAACCATCGTCCATTGGTTGCCGGCTACTGCCGCCGCCGCCGGTCACGCTGCTACCACTGCCACCGTCGATCACCGATCGCCGGCCCCCGCCACCACTAGTCGCCGGCCGTTGCCACCGCCGCCGGTCACGCTGCTACCACTGCCACCATCGATCACCGATCGCCGGCCCCTGCCACCACTAGTCGCCGGTCTGCTGCCGTTCGAAATGAAGAAATTTTATGCCATTATCAAACGAATTTATATTTTTAGAGTAAAAATTTTGTGTCGTTATCAAACGGTTATTTTTGGTTAGACACTCTTTTAGAAATAGAAATAGAAAAATCTATTTTTGTTCCATAAATTATTTCTGGAACAGAGTTGTCATGTGCACCCTAAAAGACACAAGTTCTGTAGAGATTTCGAATAGGAAACCTCAAACTGAATTAAAAGTATATAGAATTTATCAAAAATTAAATGATGATGAAGCACTAAAAAACTATAGCAAACATACATGCCGGAATTTAATCAACAATGGAATTTTGATGAACTATAGCCATAACTATAGTAAAGAATTTAAAAGACAACTGAAAATAACAAGTTTTGTGTGTTGTGCACTAGGAGGCTCTTTAGTAAACGAACACAGGTTTTTATAGTGTTCATAGCATCACTACCTATGAGTAGGTTCTTCCGTAGTTTTAGCCATGCTTCCACATCTCCAAAAATCTTGGTTCCATGTTGCTACGTTGCCATGGTCTTATCTCCAAGTGGCTGTTTCCTTGTAACCAGGACTCGATAGTGCCTATTTGCTGCCACTTTGAATTCATTTGAATTGACTTTATTCTTCCATTCTTTCTCCACGATTCGCGGAACTTCATTGTCCTATTCGCCAGTGACTTCAAATTTGAATATGAGAATTGAGTTCAACAACCTTCAGATATTCAATCTTTGTTTGGTTTCTCTTGTCGAACATCTCTGACATGATAACGGACAACCAGACGCTATCATATATCAATAGTTGGTCCATGGTCATCAATAGCCATCGATTTATATCAATAACGACAACTGCTCTTATGGCAATTGATAATAGCTCACGTGATGAGTAATTTTAAGTCCTGTGTTTACTCACGTCTAGGACTTAGTTATTTTTATGTGCAAACATTATGTTATTGCTCGGCTGTACAGTGGTTCCCGAGTCATTAAAAAAAAAACATTATGTTATTGCTTTTGAGAAAACTAACTAGTGGTGTGTATTTTTTTAGTAATTAGTAATTAGTAATTTCTAAAAGTTTATGGCACCCCTCGAACAGCTCCCGATCCGTTAGGGTCGTCACAGTTCGCTTACCTTTCACTTGCCCTATTGACAAGTCACTCTGATACCATTGAATTGTAGCGAGTCCATACAACCTAAGGGTATTACCTTAATCGGTCCCAGCGCAGTTCAAATAATGGAAGCATACTCATCATCTCCCTAACCTACACTTAGACCAAATAATACAATGCAATACACACCAACTACGACCTTATATATATACTTTAGGGCCGAATCACTTTTATTTACATAACTAAGATGGATTTCACGAGTCGATACAATAAAAGGCCAAGACTTTAACTAAGCTCGGCTATACTCAAAAGTACCCAACTATATATCAGACATGTACATCAATCCATCAGCTAGTGTTAGCCATCCCAAAATGTGTTGTCCTCCACTAGTCACACGCTCCAATCACACCCAACCTAGTGCATCAGCCAGTGGCAGCGGCAGCATCCCCATCATTAGTCCGTCGCATCAAACGTGTACAGAAAGGAACTCATGAACTACAGGGCCATCAGGTAGGCCCACATCATACATGACCAAAACACAGACTCGGATAAAGACCAGACCATGAACACCGACACAGGGGTGCTTTGTGCACTCGACCTCAACATCATATGGTAAGTCATAAATTATACCACATGTGACAGGTGCTAGAGGCATCGCTCAATCTGAAATGTTAGTCCCCAAAGGGGTGAGTACAACCACTTAATAATAAAGATCAATCAAACTACACAATGCAACAAGCAAGACAACCACAATTTCATGCGAAATGCACATATCATCCATGCCATCATACATATATGTCCATGAGATTCATTCATGACCTTACTAATCATATTTCCCATGCCAAGCAATACCAATTCAAGTTCATGGACAATTATATCTTATGCCATATGCACATACCCATACGCATGATTCATGTCATCCACACAATCATGTATATATCCTCATGAGATCTATTCAGTGCCATCATGATCACATTCTCAATGCCAAATAGTATCAACTCAATTTCACAGGCATTTATACCACATGCTATATGCACACACAAGCACGCACGCACGCACACACGCACGCAAGCGCGTGCACACACACACACACACACACACACACACACACACACACGTGTGCATGATTCAATTCCCATTTTGATATTAAAAAAATCTCATCATTCTCCCAGGGACCAGTGTTTGCATCCCTCATATATCGCTTGCACCCAACCTGGTGTCGCAAGGAACCTCCGGCACACACATTCCAGGCATCTCGCATCCCACCTGGCATCACGAGGAATCGCTGGGGCTCACTATGAAAATGGTTACCTTTGCTTTATGGAATTACGTACTAACATACCACAAAGCATCTCCTGGAATTACGTACCGATATACCACCGGGCATCCCGAAACTCCCAAGGACCCTCCGGCACACACACTCCGGGCATCCTAATACTCTCGGAGCATTGTCAGCTCACACCTCCAACGGTATCATTATCATCACAATGTATATCTCATTTTCAAATCAACATTTGATGCAATAATGTCCGAGGTCTAAACCAGTCTTTTTGATGCTATATGACATGCTAAATGTCACCACATATGCAGCATAATTAACTACCCAAGAAATCATATTTCATAGAGCAATCCATTTATTCTTGAAAATACAGCAAATTTCGGATAATATAGAATGCACTCCTTTAGTTAAAATTCTGGAAAAAAGTAGCAAGCAATTTTAATAAATTCTAAAATTTCAATATGTTATAGCCAAGACTTAGAGGAATAATTCCTGAGAAGAAATTGAAGTCTAATTCATTCTGGATTAAAAGATATGATTATTACAACTCACCCTAACCCTCGGCTCAATCTCCAGATTTAACCCTTTTAAAGAAAAATCATTTCCCCGACCAATACTGGTCCGTTTATTCTCAAATTTCAGTATGTTGCTCCTCAAGATGTCGTCTACAACTCTTATCAAGGACATGAGATCAAATTAGGACTGGATAATTTCACAAAATTCATAGAATCGCCAATGATCAACATTACAGTTTCCAAATCTAGTATCTTTGAAGAAAAATGGTTTCACCAACAAATACTTGTCTGTTTTCCCTCAAATTTGGATATGTTAATTTTCAAGAAGTCCTCTACAACTTTCATCAAGAAGTCAAAGTGAGATTCCAACTATAAAATTGCATGCAACTCACAAAATCACCAAAAATCGGACTGTTTTTTTTTTTTTCCAGAAAACAGATTACTAGGCTAAGGTACTACTCCCATAACTTCAAAAATTCTCACCTCCGCCACCTCCGAAATTCACCATACGATACACACAATCACAGCAAGCAAAGTGTAGATCAAAGGACTCTACTTGCCTCTAATCCAAGCAAAATCACAGCAAGCACAACGGTGGGGCAAGGCGGGCTCGACAGCGGGACTAGGCGGGTGCACGACGGCTGGTCTTCTCCTCCTCTTTCTCTCTCGCACGCCTGCTTTCTCTCTTTCTCTCTTCCTCTCTTCCTCGCGCACGACACCTCCTCTCTCTCTCTCTCTCGGCTCAAATCCTCAAGCAATCCGCCCCTCTCTCCCCCCTTTTCTTCCTTCCACTCATGATTAGCAATCATTAGCTTTGCATGCCCGCATCACTTGGTAAGTCCCTCTCGCCACTTGGCATTTTTCCCATGCAGGTTGATAGGCCAAATGGGCCGGGCCTCTCCCTCTCCTCCTTCTGTCGACGGCAGCTCCTTTGGGCTTCGAGGGCCAGGCTTCTTGGCCCACTTTGGGTCCAACATTTTTGGGTCTAAAGTCCAACTTTTAAATGGCCCAAAAATAATACTAAATAAGCCCATAATTGCTCTTAACAATTTACTTTAAATGCCCACTTAATTTCATAATCTCAAATACTCACATGGCCATAAAATTGCAACAATAATCAATAAAATCCAACTTATAAGATTCATGGTATATCTAGGGGTTGTCACGAAATTTTAGGATGTTACAAAGTTTCCATCGGGAAAACTAACTGTCGACACGTGAAGCATTAGCAATTATTATACAATCTCATGATGAGTAATTTTCCTCGTTGAAATCTCCCGTCCCGAGGTTCCCAAGCGAAGTATGGGCTTTCTTTAAGCATTCGCGCATTGAAATGAACCTTAACCCCTCATCGAGACTTATAAGTAAGCTGTCAACTCTCTTTAAATTCTAACGTTGCATAGTTGGATGACAGATAAAACTAATATATCTGCTCAAGTTGAACGCTTTTTCTGTGCAAACTGACCAAGTTGAACGCTAACGACAACTATTATCGTCCTTTTCTAAACCCCTCTCTCAAGTGTCATTAGCAAATTCATGGAGACATGCAAATTTTGGTCCTTGAAACTAATTTAATCCGCAACCATCGAATATAATTTACGATTTATACTTGGATCGTTCTAGGGCTAAGTCAAATCAATCGAAAGGAGACGGATTTTGAGCTCTATATGTAGCACAACTTCCCACTTCATGCCCCACACTTATGATCTCTCCATATGCGAAGTGAATGCTCAGCGGTCTCGGCTCTTCTTTGCGCCTTCTACTTTCCCAGCTTCTAAGTGGTTTCGAGCGTCAATTGTGTGGTCTACTTCACTTGCTCGTTCTCTCATTTCTACTCTACATTTCGCGTAAGTTCCTCCTCCTCTCTTGAGAAAGCTCTGAAGTAGAGCCTACAGTAGAGCCTCAAGGCTAGTCTAGACTGTAGCAGGTGTGATACTTGGTTGTCATAGAGTTGCTTAAACATGCACGGTCGCGATCTTTCAACAGGGAAGCACTTTTTTCTCCATGAAGCGAGATACGGCCCGTTTGATTCGGCCATGTGAAAATGATTTTAAGAAAATATAAATATCTTTGGGTAAAAAGAGACTTTCCAAAATACCATAGCATTTGTAACTTTAAATAGCATTGGAATATAACCTTGGCATAAACACCATTTCGTAAAATCCACATTTATAAAAGGCTTTTGTTAATTTTTTTTCTAAGTCTGAAAATTAAATCCGTTGGAGGTCGGCCGTTAACCAACCACCAACGGCCATATCTAGTCGCCAAATGGCCTTGCCTAGGCGACGTCGCTGGGTTCGCACAACCCAATGATGCCGCTTGAGTTGTGGGTCGCGCCACCCTAGGTGGTAGTCGCCAGGGATGCATGACCCCCGGGTGACGATGATGGTTGCCAACAAAGCTTGACTCTTGGCTGGTAAATTGGGGAAGACGAATGGCTATGGATGAATAGGGAAGAATATATATAGCAGACTTGCATTTCCAAAATGTTGAAAGACTAAAGTAAGTTCCTATCTATATTGAGCTTTCAACATTCGGAATGCTAACATTTGGTCAAGGGAGTTTAAAAAACACTTGTCAAAGGCTTTGTTATTTTTCCACCAAAGTCCCTTTCGTAAGCTAAACCAAACAGGGCCATAATGGTTTTGGGTGTGACTTGTAGGGGCTGAGGCGACAAGTGCACTGAGGGTGAACTACGGTCAACTATGCAACAACCTCCCATCGTCGCCCGACGCGGTCCGACTCATCAAGAAGCACTCAGTTCCAAGAGCGTCAAGCTGTACGATGCCAACCCCCAAATCCTCCTAGCCCTCAGGAACACGGGCCTTGAGGTCTGCGCCATGGTCCCCAACGAACTCATTGCCAACATCTCCGCCGACCAAGCCCTCGCGGACCATTGGGTCGGGTCCAACATCATACCCTTTTACCCAGATACCAAGATCCGACACCTCCTCGTCGGCAACGAGATCCTCAGTGACCCCGGCAATAGGTGATTCTCTCTCAAGCTCGTCCCCGCCATGAGAAGGCGCTCAAAAGGCATCGGATTCGGAACGTGAAAGTTGGTATCTCGATGGCCATGGAGACACTCGAGGGTTCCTCAGTGTACCCGCCTTCCAACGGGTCATTTAGGTCCGACATCTCGGGTTCGGTCATGAAGCCCATGTTGCAGTTCTTGAGCGAGACCAAATCGGATCTCTATTTCTTTTTCCTTTTTTTTGGTCGGGAATCGTATCTCTATTCCGATGCCTATCCATATTTCCATTGGGCCAAGGTCCCAGAAAAGATCAATCTTGATTACGCATTGTTTGAATCCAAGAGCATCAGGTATAAAGATCCGGGTACGGGTTTGGTTTACACGAATCTTTTTGACCAAATGGTAGATTCAATGGTGTTCGCTATGAAAAAACTCGGGTACCCCAACGTTCAGATCCTGATGGCCGAGACGGGCTGGCCCAGTGCCGGAGATTACGACCAGATCGCGGCGAATATCTACAACGCCGCCACTTACAATACAATCGCAACTTAGTCAAGAAGCTCACAGCCAGACCGCCCGTGGGGACTCCAGCCCGACCAAGGCGGGCCATGCAAGGATTTATCTTTGCTCTTTTCAACGAGAACCAAAAACCAGGCCCTACCACGGAGAGGCATTTTGGGTTGCTGTACCCGAATGGGTCCAAAGTCTACCAGATCGACCTGCGGGGGAAGACGACATCTTCGGGTTACGAGCCGTCGCCGGAACCGACGAACAATAAGCAGTACGAGGGGCCTATGTAGTGTGTGGTGGCGCCAGGATCCAACAACAGGACAGCGCTGGAGGCAGCCTTATCGTACAGTTGCTCGCAGGTAAAAGCTCGTGTGAACATCATGACTTCTGGGGGAAGCACTACTTACAATTCCTTTCTTGTTCATGTCACATTCAAATTTACCGATGTTCAATCATCCAAGATCGCAGGGGAACAAAACTTGCGAGGCAATCGGACCAGGTAAGGCGTGTCATAATCCGGATTTGTCGCTATTCCATGCCAATTATGCGTTCAGTTCGTATTGGGCCGAGTTCCGGAACTCCGGCGCGAGCTGTTTCCTCAATGGGCTCGCCACTCAAACCATCAAAGATCCAAGCAAGTCTCACCAACCTAATTCTATTCTTGCTTTATCATATGACTCAATTCGCAAGAAATGTTCGCACATACATATCATTTAATCTCCCAAACGAGAAGCACTTGTCGAGAAAGGAAAATAATAGATTTTGGATGCTATGTTCTTGATTGCAGGTCATGGATCATGCAAGTTTCCCAGTGTCGCTCTCTGAAGACGACGAAGATGGAGGCTTTGTTGCAGTATCACGATTCTCCCACTTTAGTCCATCTTCTTCTTTTCTTTTACCCAAAGAGGAAAATAAAAGGGCTTGGTGGGTACCGAATCCTCTTCCAAAGCCATTTGGGCATCTCTTTACTTTCTTTGCTTTCTTCTTTTCCCCCTTTCGCATCTTTATCCATCGTGTCTTCCAGGATCTTGATGTTGTTATCCATGTCATGCTCTTCTTATAAAGTGCAATTTAGAAATTTCCTTTCGTGCGAGCGAAGCTAGGAAGAACTGGTGGGAACTGTTTTAGTGTTAATGCACTCGAACCGGACAACAATTGCATCGGTCGGTACAAACATGTCAGTGGCTTTGACCCGAGATTGGTTCATCGAATTAAATAATTGACCTAAAAGACAGAAACGAAATAAATAAGAAGATGGAAGAAAATGACAATGTAGGAAGAAACGTGGAGGGGAACTTCTCGTCTCTGATGAGAAGGGGGGAAATAAATAATGATTTCTCTGTAAATAGTCAGGGGACCAGCCCCTAATCAGGGAATTCGTACCTACCGTGGGAAACTGCCGATTGGGACGTTCCACCATAATAACGACGGCAATGGTGATTGATAATGCGAAATTAGGGATTGATGTGGATCGGCCGAGGAAGAAGACGTGGCCACCTCGCTTGCAAGGGAAGCATCTTTGGTCGTAGACTTTTGCTGTCAAATCCGCGTGCGACGCCATCGGAGAGGACTTAGGGAGCTTTATCTCTTTCTTTTGCTACGATGATGTTGGTTGATGGAAGGGTCCACTTCGGAGCCGTTCTCTGTTCTTCTTCCTCTGGTTTTTGCTTAGGACATGGCATTATTAGGAGCGGCTATGTCCTTAAGCTTTATCGCAATTAAATTCTTCCTCTTATGACAGAGAAAAGAAAAACTTAGGGTCTACGTAGCAACATTTTAATTTTTCTGATCTTTTTATTTTTTATTCTCCTTTTATAAAAAGATGGTCATGGAATAAATTTGGAACAAAAACAAGAACTAAAAAAAAATAGGCTCTTATTTCCAAAAATAATTTCTAGACAGATGTCATTTTTTCTTTCTTTGTTTTTTTTTTTTTCCATTCTTCTTCCTCTTATACTTGGTTAGTGGAGACTCGACGCTCGTCGCTGCCCGCCGCCATCCATCGCACCGGCGGAATAGAGGAGGAAGAAGAAGAGAGGGAAAAAAAAGAAGAGAAAAATCTAAAAAAAATTACTAAAAAACTGAAAAAAGAAATTATACATCATGAAAAAACTTTTGGATCATACCAAATACATTTCTATTTATTTTTTTATTCTAAAAATAAAAATTTTGTGCAGTTACTAAATGCATTGTTTTATTTAGAAATTATATTAGGGAATAGAAATAAAAGGGAACTGTTTCTGAAATAAATTATTCCTAGGAATATACCCTTATTAAGTAGACTATTTTTGTTTCCATTCTCAAAAAAGGAAAATTTCAGAATCATATTTTGTCAAAACTCAAAACAAAATTGGTACTTTTCTTGAAAAAAAATTATTCGGGTCAAGAATATTATATATATATATATTGTGGTTTTAACAAAATCAATTTATATGAAATTCTCAACAAATCTTTATCCAATCACATTCCAACATCTTTACTAGAAAAATATTTCGAGTGGATTTAAATTCACCGGACCATATCTAATTGTCTATCTCAATAGTTAGTTATGAGGAGGCTCACATAAAATCTGCGTAATTAAAGGATGTGATGCCATATGAGCATTCTATTTAAATGAGAAACTCTCTTTTGGCGGAGCAAAGATATCATTAACTTCACTAATTTGTCTCAAGTTGGTGGATGATTACCCATTCAACACGTTATCATCATGCCATCAAATCATTTCTTGAGCCATATCCCTATAATAATGACTCTAAAGTGGAAAAAAGAGAGACAAACTCTAAAACCTTTTTGCATTTGCTCCTCCGCATGTGCCGATCATCAAACATCTCATAATTACTCTATAACTATAAAGATTCAAAAGTATCGATACTCCAATTTGATTTAATTCTCTGGAACAAACATTCGAAATTAGCCCCAAAAAAACCACATCATCCATAATCATTGATAAGGTTCGAGCCAGTCAAAGATACGGAACTTGCCATATAAGTGGTCTAATTAAATGATGCTCACGCCCAAATTGGACATGCCTCATGGACCATACAATTAATCTAGAGAAGAACGCTTTTAGCCCTAAAGCGCTAACCATTGAGAAATAATTGACCTCAATCCTTGGCATGACTTTATTGCCCGACACCGGAGTCCCCACTCGAAACGGCTAGTTCGTACCTCTCTCTCGACATCGCCCTCTCTCTCTCTCTCTCTCTCTCTCTATCGACATCGCCCTCTCTCTCCCTCGATCCGAGTCACCTGTTCCTGTTCTTTCCCACTTTCTGACAGAACCTAGCAAAAAGCAAAACCCCAAATGTAATGGCCCCCACTCACTTCCCTTTCCTCCTTCCCCTTTCACATCTTTAAACTTGTCCTTTCCATCCCCGACCTCACACCCCCCTCTCTGTTTCTCTCTTTCTCACCAGACGTTTCCTGCGACAGAATATAATAAAGACCTTATTCGGCGAATCTCTATCTCTCTCCCTCTCCCGGGTCCCAACAGACAAATCGTTGAAGCCCGGATCTTCTTATGTCCTTCAAAAATTCTAGTAAATCCGCATTAAATCTCTATAAATCTACATCCGAGCATTAACATCTGTTACAATCTCCCTTATCGCCAATCTCCACCTATCTCCTTAACCCCTTTTCTATTGTTTCTCAAATACCCCCGTCTCTTTCTTGGCTTCTTGGCTTCTCAGTCTCAGCCATCATTGACCACCCAAAGAAAAAGAAGAAAGTTGCAACCTTTGGGGTAGATAGAAAACAGGGCTCCTGGTTAGAAAGAGGCGGGGTCGTTGATTTCGATGCAAATGGGTCTTTTGCATCTGCTCGTCTTCTCTTCTCTGCTCCTTGCACTGTGCAGTGAGTCCCTTCTGTTCTTCCGTGGAATCTCGACAATGCTGATATGGGTTTTGTCTATTTCGAGCCTCACTCTTGGGGGTTTTGTGTTCGCAGGTGCGGAGATTTCGAGCAAGGTCGGAGTGAACTACGGCCAGCTAGGAAACAACCTCCCGTCGCCGACCCGGTCCGTCTGGCTCATCAAGCACCAGCTCAAGGCCCAGCGCGTCAAAATCTATGATGCCAACCCGAGCATTCTCCGAGCCCTTAAGCACACCGGCATTCAAGTCTCGGTCATGGTCCCGAACGAGCTCATCAACGCCATCGCCGTCAACCAGACGCTCGCCGACTCGTGGGTCGGGTCCAATGTGGTGCCTTTCCACCCGGCGACCAAGATTCGGTACCTCCTCGTAGGCAACGAGATCCTCAGCTCCGCTGACAACACGACTTGGTTCAACCTCGTGCCGGCGATGCGAAAGGTCAAGAAGGCCCTGAAGAGGCACAAGGTCCACCACAAGGTCAAGGTGGGGACTCCGCTAGCGATGGACGTTCTTGCGACGTCATACCCGCCCTCGAGCGGCTCGTTCAGGCCCGACGTGTCGGACCGTGTCATGAAGCCGATGCTCCAGTTCTTGAACCGGACCAAATCCTTCTTTTTCATCGACGTGTACCCGTATTTTGCCTGGTCCTCCGACCCGAAGACAATCGACCTCAACTACGCACTGTTCGAGTCCAAGAACGTGACCGTCAAGGACCCCGGCACCGGCCTGGTCTACACGAACCTTTTCGACCAGATGGTGGACGCGGTAACCTTCGCGATGAAGAAACTCGGGTACCCGAACATCCCGATCTGGATCGCCGAGACGGGCTGGCCCAACGCCGGCGACTACGACCAGATCGGCGCCAACATCTACAACGCCGCCACGTACAACCGCAACGTCGTCAAGAAGCTCTCGGCCCGACCGGCCATCGGGACACCGGCTCGACCCGGTTGGGTCCTGCCTTCCTTCATGTTCGCGCTCTACAACGAGAACCAGAAGACGGGTCCAGGCACGGAGCGGCACTTCGGGCTGTTGTACCCGAACGATTCGTTCGTGTACGACATCGATCTCAGCGGAGAGACGCCGGACACTGAGTACGGGAAGTTGCCGGCGCCGACGAACAACGAGCCTTACGAGGGGAAGATATGGTGCGTGGTGGCGAAGCGAGCGAACCGGAGCGCGTTGGCGTCGGCATTGTCGTACGCGTGCTCGCAGGGGAACGCGACCTGCGGGCCGATCCAACCGGGCAAGGCCTGCTATAGAAAAGGTTCGCTGGTCCGGCAAGCGAGCTACGCGTTCAGCTCCTACTGGGCCCAGTTCAGGAAGACGGGCGGGTCTTGTTACTTCAATGGGCTGGCCACTCAAACCATCGAAGACCCAAGTAAGATTCAGCAAAACCCGGCTTTGATTATTCCCTTAATTATCTAGTTATTGCTCTTTGATATGTCTCTTAATTCTTTTCAATGGTTTTTATTTGTTGATATTCTCCGAATTTGCTTTTTAATTCTGTCGGAAATGCTACAGTTTGATAGACATTGATCATTAAGGAGTTCTAAAGGAGAATCTTGCTCTAACTTCACAAGCTACGATGTTACGCACTGGATGCATTTTAAGTATAGCAGGCCAATTACAATTGGTATATACTTTGAAGTCAAAATAAACGCAGAATCTTATCTTCTTTGTGAAGAGGTTGGGATACGTATTCGCAATTTTACTTCTATTTTCTCTTTTTTCATTTGTTTTTACACTAGTTTTGAAGATGTCTTACCATGTTTTGCTAAGCTCATGTCATGACAATGAACTAATTAAATCGGAGGAAGTAATTGGATGATCGGACAATTTGTCTTACCCGACCCCTTTGACACCTCGTTGTGTGCTATCCATTTCTTCATTAAATTTTGATATTCCTCGTCTCTGTTTCTCCCTCTGTGGTTGTGTTTTATCCTCTCCCTCGATTGAATTTCCCACATCAACCGGTCTTAATCCATTTCAACAAATGTTGATGCTGACATCTCTGATAAATCAACCACGCCAACGAAATTTGATGCTAACGGTGATTGGACAGAGGCTATATGATGATTCCCGTACGTGGAATCATAGATGGATATTGACGGTGGTCTTAAATGTTGTTGATAGGTTATGGATCCTGCGAGTTCCCTGCAGTGACTCTCTGAAGAACTTGGACTGGCTAGAAGAGGTGATGCCACCTTCTCCGTTTTTCCTCTTCAGGACTCGGGTGCTTGTCCCCTCTGACAGCACATTTTCTTGGAACAACTTGGATATTACTGACTAAGCCAAACTTCTAGGGCATGTGGCAAACTCAAGTCAATCGTTTTCATCGTCTTTGGTTGTGTCATTACAACGAGCCTTAGATGAATGATGGGCAGGTGAAATCAGTAGTCAGGTTTCATCAAAAGTTGCGTTGGTTTCCAGATTGCTACTAGAAGGTTTCAACGACTACATCCCACCATTTTTCAAACCACACTCGACCTTACCTACCTTCTGATTGAGACAATTTGTTCATGATCCATGGCAAGCAGCTATTTCTGCATGTTCAGACAGACTCTTTATATTCGTATGAAACATTGCTGCTGTAATTTTTATTTTTTTTCAATTGCGGATTGTAAGTTGACGATATTGCTGAAAACATGACTGATTATTTCTTGACATTTCCTTCTTTGGATTCCTACGAATAAAGATGGTTGCAGATTGAAATCTATATTTGAAAGAATTGGGAATATACTGCCAGCGGAGAAGAAATTTTAGACAAATGCCTTAATCACCCTTGATGTGAAGATTGTAATCATCCACTCTCTCAAATCAATGGCGTATTAGGCCGCTTGTGTATTAGAAAGCTTTCCTCAAACAAAGTAATCTCTTTACATATTTTCAAAACCGATATGCAAAATGGTTGAAGAAGTGTAGGCAAAACTGCAAGTGGATATTCTAATAGAAAAAGCATATTCAACACTTGATGGCAGATTTTCATGTCACTCTGTACATTTTTGTGAGAACTCGGTCCAAACAAGCAGCGTGAAAATACTCGGTCCGCTCGGTTCATTTGCCCAAGTTTAGCAACTTCCACACATCTATTCCAGATTTCCTGATCACCTGTTGTAAGACTCGGTCCACTTCTCTTGTGGCGTTCTCTGCACTTTCCAGCTACCTGTTCTCTTGTGGCGTTCAGCTGATTTGGCTTATTTTTTTGGTTTGTATATTGAAGGAGGT
Organism: Eucalyptus camaldulensis; assembly: GCA_019915185.1. Lineage (NCBI taxonomy): Eukaryota > Viridiplantae > Streptophyta > Magnoliopsida > Myrtales > Myrtaceae > Eucalyptus > Eucalyptus camaldulensis. The sequence goes on from JAHSVA010000005.1 coordinate 23,927,355, forward strand.
TCTTGCGTTGATTCCTTTTGCTCCGAAAATTTCCAATTCGAGATCGCAGCAGTAGGCACCCAGTTTGGCAGGCAACTAGATAAGCAAGTGATGACATTTGATTTTCGGAAAATTCAGTTGTTTATCCAATTAGATCAACCCTAAGTCCAGCTTCTGTGATATTTAGAAGATGGCGAACTTGTACAGTGAAATTGTTTTCAAGATTCAACATGCGGATTTCGTTAATCGGTCTTCCTAGTTTTGCTGAGTCTTCTTATCCTGTCCCAGTTGCACAACCTCAGGAATTTGTCTAGGCTGCTCGATTCTGCACTTGACTGTTAACTAAACTACTTCCCAATTCCCACCTAATTTGCCATGATGCCGAAATGTTAAACCTCCTGAGTCACAACTGCCTTGAGGAAAGCTTCAGAATACAGAGACCAACACAGTGAAGCCTTTGACAGACACATGAAGGAATGGATGTACTGCTAAAAAGCATTATGCAGAAACAAGATCCTACACCAGTAACTTCACATCATCTTCAACTAGAAAGATAAAGTGGACATAACTTTCACCGGACATTATATTATCTTACATCATGATTTATTTGGATCCGGGAAGTGACATGTTCTAGTAAACAACATCAAGAACGAGATGCAGCATATATGAATCATTTAGCTCAGTCATAGTTCAGAGGTCTTCTTGTTTACTGCTCAAGGATTCTGCAATCTTCTTGGCAATGCAATATGCAGTGGACTCAATGGTGATCATGGGGTTGACCCCAATTGCTGTAGGCATCAAGCTTCCATCACAGACAAACAAGCCCTTAGCTTCCCAGCTCTCCCCGCTCTCATCCACTGCACCATCTCTCTCGCTAGCCCCGATCCTGCAACTTCCCATGGGATGTGCACAGCAGTACAAGTTCCACAGCTCTTCTCTTGACGTGGGCCCTCCACTGATCACGATGTCGTTCAAGAACTCTTCGATGTCTTCTTCCTTAGTCCCTTGGCATTTCATCCTCTGCCCATCGCTCCTGTGCGTTCCCACCTCCTCAGCGCCTGCAGCAATCAGTATCCTCAGTGCTTGCCTCAGCCCGATTTTCATGTGCTCCTTGTCGAATTCGCTTAGGTTGTAGACGATTTTCCCCTCCTCTCTCACTTCTCCCGAGCCCTTGTCTCGGACCAATGTAAAGAGATGGGCAGTCCTCGAATACTTTCTCATTCTTTCCTTCATGTTGGCGCCCGAAGTCCAAGGACATAAGGCAGAAAATAGGCCGGGCCCGAGGGAAGGAGTTTCTATAATCGCTGGGACAGGGGCGCCGGTTTCCGTGACAACCCTGTTGAGCGAAGTGATGATTCCTCCTTCATATACTTTGCCTTGGATCCCAGTCAGATTCTCTGGGAAATAACCCCAAGCAAAAGCGCACGGGTGCAAATGCAGGTTCCTCCCAATGTTTGGGTTCTTCAGGCCGCTTGAGATCAGCAGCGGTGGTGTTGAGACTGCGCTGCACGCAGCGATTGTCACTTTAGCCTCGATGTGAAGCTCCTTTGTGACGTCCTTGTTGAGGACAGATGATGCAATCACTCCTAAGCATCTTTTGGGTTTTTCTCCATGTGGGGTATTTTCCAGAATGAGCTTCTTGGCCTTGCAACCCGTTAAGATGACCGCTCCATTCTCTACTGCGTCCACCAACCACGTTGAATCGGTCCCCTTCTTGTCCCCTGTCCTACACCCATAACAGCAAGATCCACAGAAATGACCCTCTGATGAGTTCCTAGCGACAGCTTCGACTTTCAAGCCAAGACTCTCACACCCTTTCCTGAGAATTTGATTCTGAAACCCTTCCTGTTCACATTTCTGAGTGACACCAATCTTCTTGCACACAGCATCCATTGCAGAACCATAGTCAGGTGTTCCGAAAAGCCTTATCTTGTGATCCACCGACCATTCCTTCAGGACATGGCTCGGAGTCCTGATGCAAGCCGACCAGTTCACAGCGGACCCACCGCCCACAGTGGAGCCGGCTAGGACCACGATTTTCCCATCGACAGTGGACAGCAGTGCGCTGGATTCATACAGCTGATCCAGTGATGGCCCTTCTAGTGACGAGTAATCCTGCGGGACGAAGTAATTGCCCTTTTCAAGAACGACCACTTTTTGGCCTGAGTGTGCGAGGACTGCGGCAGCAACACCTCCGCCACAGCCGGAGCCGATGATGACTACGTCACATTTGATCTTGAAGGCGTTGTGCTGCGGAATTTGAGTGACTTTGAGTCCCTTCTGGGTGAGGGATTGAATGAGGGATGAGTCAGTTTCATGCACGGTTTCCACAAGGCCTCTTTGAAGGGGCCTCTCTTGCTTGTTATGGGACTCGTTGGGTTTCTGTCTCTTGTCCACTCGGTACCCGATTGCTTCCCATGCTAGGTTGTTCGAGTTTTCATCTGTCTGCAAGAGGAAACGAGGAAGATAAAAGAAGAACAGAATTAAATCAATGTCTCCGTATTATTTTAGCATGGCACACTAATCTTCAAAAGTTCTGGACGCCTACTTGACCCGTTTCAAATAAGAACAAATTCTTTCAAAGTTGTAGATTTCAGAAAAAAAAAAAAAAAAAAAAAAACTGTTGGCGGAAGAAAGATTATAAGTCACAAGTTTTCCTATAACTTGGATAACCACTTGTACAATATGAACAAAAATTGTCAACAATTCTTATATTTTATCAAATTTTATTCGGTTTTCTTATCAACACCTTTAATTAATTAACTGTTATATGATTTATCAACTTTTTTCCAATTAAATTACCATTACCAACTCTCATTTGACTGACTCAATAGCATTTTTTTTTTAATTTATCAACTTTTGTCACCGTTTACAAACTCTTATTTGTATTCTTTTACAAACGCCTCTTACCATCTCTTCCCCCCCCCCCCCCCCCCCCCCAATTAAGTTACTCAACTCATTTTTTTTTCTTGAATTTACCAACTATACTATTGAGTTGCCACTTTTCATTGATTTGCTTATCAATGATATTTCTAGGATTAACTTTCGAACTAATTTTGTATTTCGAACTCTTATTTAAACTAGTTAGAAATGTTTATTTGGTTTTTTTAGACTACCAGTTTTCTCACCAATGCCTTTAATTTATTGAGTTACCCAATAGCATGTATTTGCTTCGTATAAAAAATCATCTATCGGTTTTTTTACCATCACTAATTAAAGTCTACGAGCATGGAAAATGATTTGTATTTTTTAGCACGGAACAATAAAAGTTCTCCCCTTTATTGAATTTGGTTTACGAAATCAATTCACAAAAAATGATGCGATTTGAATTTTAATTAACCGTTTCATAGGATCCACTACTTAAAGTGCACTTTGCCAATTTGCCATTGTCATTTGTGAAATAATTTGGTGCAAACTATAGAGACACTAAAAAAAAGAAAAAAAAAAAAAAAAAGGTAACCTTACCCTAGTGTAGAAGACGAAGAGGCAGTAAATTTTGATCATCACGAAGACAACTCTCAGGGGAACCACGAACTTCTGTCTCGACCAGTTCATGAGAACTCTCTCTCTCCTCTCCACAGGCATTTCAGAGAAGTTGAGGATGAACGGCCATGTCGAAGACAAGCACGAGCCCCAGCACAGCACGAGCGTGCCCAGCCTGAAAGACAGCATCTTCAGCACTATGCTCACCATCACGACAACTTGGCGTTGAGCCCTCTTTGTCAAAATCTCTGCAACCTGCTCTCCATTATCATGGAAGGAATCAGAAATGAACACCTGCCATGGGTTCTGATAGAAGTGAACTATATAACAGGAAATTAGAGTCGTGTCGTATGTATTGAGATTGGTCTATGAAATTGGTTTGGTGTAACGATTAGTTTTCCACGAGAAAGAATTAGATCACTAACGGTTCGAAGTGAAACAAGAAGAAAGGGGACAGACTTTTGGAATTTCGATTAAATTTCTTGTAAGAAAACAAGACAATGCGCAGTCTTGGATAGAAGAGAATTGCATTCTTTCCATGCCAAGATTTCCATCCATCAATCTAAGAAAAAAAAATAGCTAGACAAAATCACTTCTCTAAATTGTTAGAAATAAAAAATTTCTATTTTTAAATTTGAAATAACTGATCTTATCCATAAGTATCCAAATGAAACTTCATATGAAAAGCCTTTTTTTTTTTTTTGCTTATAATATAAAATAAAGAATCAAATTAGGGATTGGCTCTCACAGCACGGATCAGCCACTTCTCCGGACAAGATAAAGCGATCCTACAGAAGGAAATTTCGAGAACCAGTGAGTCAAGAATCAAAGCGTGCGCGTGGACATGAATTTTTGGATGAAAGGGAGACGGGGAAACTGCCAACAGCTGCAGCAGTCCCACATCGCCCAACGCATAAGGAACTGATTTATTAACTTCACGAAGAGCCCTGCCGGCCTTCAGTCTCCGAGCTCAGTTGCGCTGGCTGGAGACCCAAGTGGGGGCAATACCGTGATAGAAAATGGGCCGGGCTCTTGGTGGCTAATTTTCTGTGCCGCCGTTCCAAGCCCGGAGTAGATCCGTGCAGGCCGAGCAAAGGCTCCCAACAGTGGAAGGATAATGGGCCGGTGCCGCTCGGGCCCATCATGACCCAATGGGCTAAGCCTGCCAAACCCCCACTTTTATTTTTTATTTTTTATTCTATCTGTTTTCCCTCTCAGAAAATACTCTTCAAAAGCCTCAGGCTGGATGTGAGACCAAAATTCTCTGCGCCAGACCCCAAAAATAACGTTGAAATTGCAGTTGTGAGCGATGACGTGCCCATAGTTTTGCAAGAGAATTTTGATGCCTACCTCTTCTTCTTCTTTTTTCAAGGTTTGATGCTCATACTTCTTCGTTATGTTTTTGTTTTGTGAGTATTTTAATCGCTCACATTCTCACTAAACACTGAACAAACGGCGAACAAAATTGCTTGCGAAGATTCATTGCTTTGCTGACAACACATGCTCTAATTACTCTCCTTCCAGTGGCCTGCCATCTACTTAGGTTCCATTTATTTTATAGAAAACAACTTTCCGGAAAAAAAAAAAAAATCAGTGTTGGTTAATAGGAAATAAACAGTCTAGAAGAAAAGACACTTTCAAAAGTAGTAGATTTTCTCTTCTCTTTCTTTCACTTAGACCAAGCATGTTCTTCCGTGCACTCATTATTATTGTTTTTTCTTTTCTTTTTATTTTTTATTTTCTTTTTTTGAAATATCAAATTTTCAATTATTTATTTCCTTTTCTTTCCTTTTCTTTTTCTTCTTCCTCAAGTAGTCATCGGCCATGATGACGGTCAACAACCAACCACAAGCAAGCTTGAGCCTCATCGAATTGTGGTGAGCTCAAAGGTCACCGATCTTGCAAGGCTCAAGACCTCACCAGATGCCTATGGCAAGGCTCAAGCTCACCCATTTGGTGTGGCCTCTAGGCTTGTTGGCCTATGGCGAGCTTTAAGTTCATCTGCCTTGAGTGAGCTTGACCTTGTTAGATTTGGTGAGTGGAGCCTCGATTGAGGTTGGGAAGGCTTGGCTCGCTAGAATTTGGCAAGCTCAAGGTCGCTATGACCAATCACTATCCGTCACCACAATAAAGGAAGAAACAAAAACAAAAAGAAAAAAAAATAATTAGGGAACTTTTTGATAATTTTCCTCAAGAATAGATTTTCCATACCAAATGGTGAAAATATTTTCTAATTCATTTTTAGGTTTCAACCAAATAACGGAAAATATTGTCATTTTCTTATAAAAAGATTTTTTGGAAAATATTTTTCAAAAACTGATACATTCTTTGTGAAACAAATGGAATATTATAATTGATTCCAATTTCAAGAAGAGGAGAGGAAGAGTACATTAAAGCTTTATTCATTTTGCAGAAAATGTGGCATTTTTGAAAAATATTTTCTAAGAAGCTATTTTCCAGAAAATGTAATTATTTTCTAATATTCATATGAAATCTGAAAATAAAGTGGAAAATATTTTCTTTTGTTTGGTAAGGAAGATCTTTTCCTCCATACACTTTTTTTCATTTATTTTATTTTTTTAATTGATTTTTCCATTGCTTGTTGGCCTTGAGGTTCACTAGATCGATGAGCCTCGAGCTAGACACTTGCGCTCGCCAATTTGCCAAGACAATGGCCAGCGACTGGCTAATAAAGAAGAACAAGGAAAACAAAGAAAAGAAAAATAAAAAATAAAATAAAAATAATTCGAATCAAAAAAAGAAGGAGGAGGAGGAGGAGGAATTAAGGGCTTGTATGGGTATGAGATAAGAGATACCAAGTTAGGAACATATTTTTCCCAAGCAATTTATTTTTTGTGAAACAAATGCATGAAAATATGAAAAATAATTTTCTGTAAATTGTTTTCTGCGAAATGAATAGAACCTTAGAAGAAGATGTGAGGCGCTTAACAATTTTCTCTCAATTAAAAGGTAGATGAAATGGAAGAATAGGGGAGTAATTTCACACTTAGAGATGAATAAATGAGTGGCACGAAGAAACTGAACTGATAATATCATGTCAAAACATCTAAAATCCTAGACAAATTACATAAAGCACGTGACCAAAATATACTGCCAGTATGTGGTTCAAGCAGCATGAGTCTAGAGATAAAGCCAATAATAACTCAGGTGTCTTTTTTATTTTATTTTATTTTATTGTTTTTTTTTTTTTTTCATTTGGGGAAATAATGCATTTCCTGCCCAATTTGTCGGATAGAAATGTCGGACCCAACTTAGACAAAAACCGGAAAAATGGGTAAAGAAAGATACAAAAATACCTGTCGAAACTAAAAAGTGTCGGTGACTATAATTGGCCACCAAAGATGTATTAATTAAAGGTTATATGCTTCATGAAATGTGATAATAAAAATAGCTAACTACTTTTTCTGTTTCTTCGAATTTTCCCCTGATAAAAAATTGAGAAAGATAATTTCACCTCGTCGGGAACAGGAGGCTGAGACCCAGAAGCGCTGTAGAAGCCATGCAGAGCCGGATCATCATGTGGTATTTTGGGGTTGATGGAGTCGAGCGAGACGGAAGGGATTAGGGTTTCGCAGATGGCGGCAAGAGCTTGAATCTGAGCTGGAGAGAATCCATGGCCGTATCTACTCTCTCTCCTTCCTCCTCTCAAGAGAGGATGGCACTCCCCCGCCATTCTTTTTAGCTTCTGAAGGAGAAGAAGAAGAAAGGATAAGGATCCCAAACTGGTGAGTATCGAGTGGCTTTTGGTGGCTTGCCTATATTTTGCTCCGAAGGCCAAGCATCTATTTATACACACTCGCACACAAATATTTCGTTGTTGGAGCTATTGCCTAACCAGCATTGGCACGGTGCTAACGAAAATATCTCCGCATTTTGCACATTTGGCTTCTGTTAATTTCACAAAAAAAGAAAGATTGAAAAAAATATTTCTCCAAAAATAATTAATTATATCTCTTTAAATAACCAATCGATTGAAAATGTTTTCATTATATAAAATAATTTATATTTTAAAAAACTTTTGTAGACGATATAAATATTTTCCTTTTGTTCATCTAAGCAATGGGATAGAGAATTTTTAAGATAGAAAATTTTCAAGACCCTTAGCATTGCTCTTGTTTGACTGATTTGTTGTGGTTCTCTGACTTTTCCAAGCTGGGGTATTCTTCTTGTCTCTTTTATGCGTTGGGGGTCCTGAAGCTTTATTAATAAAACGATCAATTAAGTGTATATATTTATTAGTCTCTTCAAATCCATCAGTACCATCATAATATAATTAGAGGTACTATCAATGACGCTTTCAAAAGATACAATCGTTAAGCAAACGACAAAAACAAAAGAGAGAAAGAATCACCGACTGTTTTTAGAATCACTGAAACTTATTAGTCTCTTCAAAGTCATCAATACCATCATACATATAATTAGAGGTATTGTCAATGACGCTTTCAAAAGATAGAATCGTTTGCTTTTAAGCAAAAGACAAAAACAAAAGAGAGAAAGAATCACCAAGTGTTTTTAGAATCATTGAGTGTTTTCGGCCCTAATCATTAGTTAAGGAGGGATTAGTCATGCACCAGAAAGACATACATTTCCTCCTAAGCAGTCTCATATATAGGAGCCGTGATCCTTCATCATCTTCTAAGTTGTCTAGTTCTACTTGCCTTTTCCCTCTGACTAAGGGTGGAGTTTTTCCCGATCAATAAATCTATCAAGTGTGCTTGGAAGACACGGCGTATAATCTAGAAGACGAGTAATCTCTCTGCAGTTCTCAGACTTTTCCAAGCCGGGGTATTGTTCTTATCTCTTTTATGTGTTGGGGTCCCGAAGCTTTACTAATGAAACGATCAATTAAGTGTATATATTTATTAGTCTCTTCAAAGTAATCGGTACCATCATAGATATAAGGATTAATATCTTGAAAAACCTCAATCTGGTACACCCGTAACAAATTTACTCCAAACTAATTTTTTGACCATTAAAACCCCAAACTAGTACAATTGTAACAAATTTACGCTATGTTAGTTTCCATTAAATTTTACTATCAAATTATTAAGTTGAATAACACGTGATAGTTAACTGATATATTAATTTAGGATTTTACTCTCCATTTGTCATAGTTTACAATTTTTGTGTTTTTTTTTTTTTTTTTTTTGTGGTGATCCAAACAGAGAGTACATTTGTTACAAATATCAATTTGGGGTTTTTTTGCGGTCGAATAAATTAGTTTGGGTAAATTTGTTATAGATATATCAGTTTAGGGTTTCTTATAGTCAGTTGGGGTAAATTTGTCACACGTGTACCTAGTTTGAGATTTTTTAAAGTATTAACCCTAGATATAATTAACTAAAGGTATTGTCAATGATGCTTTCAAAAGATAGAATCATTTGCTTTTAAGCAAAATACATGAACAAAAGAGAGAAAGAGTAACCGAGTGTTTTTAGAATCATTGAGTGTTAAGGAGGGATTAGTCATACACTAGAAAGACGTAAATTTCCTCCTAAGTGATCCCATCTTTAGGAGCCGTGATTCTTCATCATCTTCTAAGTTGTCTAGTTCTACTTGCCTTTTCCCCCTGACTTAGGCTGGAGTTTTTCCCGACCAACAAATCTATCGAGTGTGCTTGGAAGACACAATGTATAATCCAAAAGACGAGTAATTTCTGCACGGTTATTAGGCTTTTCCAAGCTAAGGTACTGTTCTTGTCTCTTTTATGCGATTTTTATACGTTGGGGGTCCCGAAGCTTTATTAACAAAATGATTAGTACCATCATAGATATAATTAGAGGTATTGTCAATGACACTTTGAAAAGATAGAATCATTTGCTTTTAAGCAAAACACAAAACACAAAGAGAGAGAGAGAGAGAGAGAGAGAGAGAGAGAGAGAGAGAGAGAGAGAGAGAGAGAGAGAGAGAGAGATAGAGAATCACCAGGTGTTTTTAGAATCACTTAGTGTTTTTCTTACCTAATCATCAGTTAAGGAGGAATTAGTCATACACTAGAAAGACGTGCATTTCCTCCTTAGTGGTCCCATCTTGAGGAGCTGCGACCCTTCATCATCTTCTAAGTTGTCTAGTTCTACTTGCCTTTTTCCCCCTGCCTAAGGGTGGAGTTTTTCCCAATCAACAAATCTATCGCATGTGCTTGGAAGACATAGCGTATGGTCCAGAAGAAGAGTAACCTCTCTATGGTTCTCAGACTTTTCCAAGCTGGGGTATTGTTCTTGTCTCTTTTATGAGATTTTTATATGTTGGGGGTCCCGAAGCTTTATTAATGAAATGATCGATTAAGTGTATACATTTATTAGTCTCTTCAAAGTCATCGGTACCATCATAGATATGAGGATTAATATCCTAAAAAATGCCAAATTGGTACATTTGTGACAAATTTACTTTAAATTAATTTTTTGACCATAAACAACCCCAAATTAATATACATTTGACAAATTTATTCCAAACTTGTACACTTGTGACAAATTTACCTTCTGTTAGTTTCCGTTAAATTTTAATGTCAAATTATTAAGTTGAATGACATATAACAATTAACTAATATACCAGTTTTGGATTTTACTCTCCATTTGTCACAATTTATAATTTTTGTATTTGTTTGTGATATTAATCCAATTTAACAAATGGTATATTTGTCACAAATGTATCAGTTTGAGATTTTTTGGCGGTCAAATAAATTAGTTTGGGTACTTGTCAAAAAAAATATACCAGTTTAGGGTTTCTTATGGTCAATCGAGGTAAATTTGTCACGGTTGTACTAGTATGGAGATTTTCATGGTCAAAAAAATAGTTTGGGGTAAATTTGTCATACGTGTACCAATTTGAGATTTTTCCGGATATTAACCCTAGATATAATTAATCAAAGGTACTATCGATAATGCTTTCAAAAGATAGAATCGCTTGCTTTTAAGCAAAACACGGGAACAAAAGAGAGAAAGAATCACCAAGTGTTTTTAGAATCACTAAGTGTTTTTCGGCCCTAATCATCAGTTAAGGAGGGTTTAGTCATACACTAGAAAGACGTAAATTTCCTCCTAAGTGATCCCATCTTTAGGAGCCGTGATCCTTCATCATCTTTTGAGTTGTCTAGTTTTACTCGCCTTTTCCCCCTGAGTTAGGGTGGAGCTGTTGCCGACCAACAAATCTATCTGAGTGTGCTTGGAAGACACGGCATATCGTCCAGAAGACGAGTAACTCTCTCCGCTCAAGAAAACGACCCGCTGTCTCTTCTTAGAGCCCAATCTGCCGTCTCCGAGCACGAGATTATGACACTTGGAATCTTCGTTTGAGCTCATTCACGTCAAACCTAACAGTCCCCTTCTCTCCCCAGTACAAACCTACCATTAAGGTCTTGGAGGGCCTTCCATGGCCAATCAATTTGCTTCAAGATATCTACAAAGGGAAAGGGGATGGGAATGGGACGCAACCTCCAGCTGTGCCTCGTGGTCATACATCAAGTGGACATTGATGTTTGTCTATTGGACGTAAGCTTTGTTTTTCATCTCGTGTTCTTATTTATATTCCAATTTTGCAGTCATTCCGTTCATTTACCCGCGGGGAACATTGACTCCACACATTTTCTCTACCCTTTTCACCCTCCGCAGCTGCCAATATATCTCGCGATAACAGGTCCCTCATTGTGAGATTGTGCGCATAAAAAGAATCGACCAAAGACACATATGATTGTCGAATTGATTAAGATTATCATCTCCTCGCCAGCATGGAGCCATCGCGCGCGATTCCTTCTTTTCCACGTTTGTCTTCCACCGAACTTCGCCAGACCCATAATCTTGGCTTCATTGATTCTGACTTTCGAGAGGTCTGCCAATATCATTTCCTTAGACACCAAAAATTAGCGAGATACACATTGAACTGTAATAGGAATTAAAGATAAGTTTCCCATCTTACTTTACATAGTTATTTACTAATTGAAAAGAGGTCTGGCGGTATCATTTCCTTTATCCATTGAAAGCTCGTGGGCTTTGATGGCCGATAGTTTTCTACGGCACGCGTAGTATATAATTTCATACTAATGAAAGTACTAATCCAACTCTTGTATTGTTTATGTTGGAAAGATATCTATGCAGCAGACTCCAAATTTAGTAGGAGATTTGGCTCAAATCTATAAAGAAGGAAATAACAAATTGTATTTGCTTTTCCAGTAGATATTCATATTTATAACTAGAGGTGTATTCTATCTTATTTAAGGATAATGAAACCCCACAAGGTGATATGATGAGTTGGGGGGTTTCTCATTGTGACATAGGCTTCCATGGGTTTTCTCCTTGGTTAATTGAACCACGTTATGTGACACCCAAGGTACGTCACGCGCTACACGTGCCATTTCTATTTATACTCATAATTGTAATTTAGCATGCGGAAGCACTAAAAAATACGTCACCATATATCATACAAGAAAGTCGTACGAGTTTAATACATATTGCTTCTTCTATATACGACATGAGTACTTATTATCACCACATAGTCTTAGGACTTGTGGGTTGCAGGCCACTACTACTACTTCTCCCATACTATTACACAATCAAGCCACCATCTAATTTAGGGGTTGGTGGTCTCAAGCATCACCTTGTCCCTTCCACCGTTATGTCTAAAGGGATCCACTTACACACTGAAAATAAGGTCTGGCCAAAGCTTAGTAAATGAAATCATTAGGTCTAAAGTAGGAGATCATCTTAATACTTAAACCATAATTGGTATTTAAGTGATCACTTTAGCCAAACTTGGCATTCAAACAATCATTATTTACAACTTAAGGCACTGAAATAATCACTCTTGAACTTGTTACCACTCCATAATTTGACTAGCGATTACAGCAAATCAGCAAACCATCACCAATAAACCATTTTAGCAAACCAAATATCTCAAACAAAAACTAAGCACACCAAGATTGAGAATAGACAACTAAGAAAGAGAACTTGTAAGTGTTCACAACCAATGAATTCCAACCTTCCATCTCCACCTGTTTCCTCACCCAAGCACGAAGTTTGGGATTGGATGGATCATGAAATCTATGTGAATCTAAGTCCAAAGGAACTTAATAAAAAGATTGTGAGGAATTCAAAATACATTGGAGTCGAAGTACATTTAAATGGAATATATGTTTGAAATTGGAAATTATATTACTATTAACATAAAAGTGTTGAAAATAAAAAGTACGAGGACATGAAAATATATAAGATAAAAATAAACTCTTGGACGAGTTGATAGCATTATATGAGATGAGAAATTCTACCTCCGTGGACGTCTCCTTTCGATATCTCATCTATCCAAATCATAAATCAAACAAGGAGGATATAGATCCTCTAACATCTACGGTGCTCCATCAGATGCCTCAATTGATCTCGATTATTAATTAATAATATAAGACATCAGTTCAAATGAGTTAATCTAGCCAAATATACTCTCTCTCTCTCTTTTTCCCATTTTTCCCTATCAAGGTGAGGCTGGTTGAGAGTTGCAACCCTCGTGGCTCCAACAATACTCGCTGGCCACATAAAGGAGAAAAAAAAAGGAAAAAAAAGAAGAAGAAAAATCATTAAAATTAAAATTTTTGAAAAAATATAAAAATATAAAAATTATCCACATTAGTGTCATGCATACTATTTAGGATAGTTGACATTCACTTCAATAATTGTAGAAAGTTTAGAACTCAACTAGCTTAATAAAAAAAGTTTAAAACTCAATTAGCACAAATATAATGGATTTAAAATTATTTTGATACTATTTCTTATTAGATAGCCGTGGGCGCTCGTTTGATTCTTTTTAAGATATACGTGACGATAGACGCAAATTACGTAAAAAATGCATACATCAATGCCCTCTCGATTTGTGACAGCGAGGTACGGCTTGAGTGTGTCGCATTCGCATTCCCTTGTGGTCATCTTCGTTTGCACGGATCCACAGACAAAGCCAATTGGTTTCCTCGATGTGCACGACGTTGGGGATCGAATACACTGTGAAATCCATGTGAATCTGACAGTTTATAAATGTAAGGCGGTGTTGGGCTCAAGCCATCGTGAAAACGAGGGAATCGCGTGTCATAACTCCATGCTGGCCACGAGACGAATAAATTTTAATTGATTCAATATTCATATTTGTCCTCGGTCGATTCTTTTTTACTGTTCATTTATTTTGTGAAAAACATTTTTCTTATTTTTTGGCATTTGATTCGCTTAAAAAACTAAGTCAATAGAAAATGTTTTCCTACCTACCAAAACTTGAATTAAGAAAAATAATATCATTTTCAAAAAATTTGGAAAACGTTTTCCAAAATATAACTAAGGAATTTGAAACTCTACTTTTGAGCATGAAAACCCCAATGTCAGTTCTTGGATTCTAACCTTTAGGATCAAGTCTTTGGTGACTAGGCTTGGATCCCTAGTGCCCGTGCCTAATACCCCAGCACTTGAGCCCGGATCCGTAAAGGTCATGCTCAAGCACTGGTTCCCAACACTCATGTTGGGCCCATAAACTTCTTGTGTTGGTCCTCGATGCTTAGGCTTAGGTCCTTGGTTAATGAAACATTTGTTATTTTTTTTAAAAAAAAAATTTGAATTTTCATTATTTTTATTTTAAGAAACTCGAATTTTTTAATTATTTTTTAATTTTCTTTTTTCTTATATTTTTGCTTCTTCTTTGGCCAGTCATTGGCGATTGGCCACAAGCAAGCTCAAGCCTCGTCAGTTTGAGGTGAGGCTCCACCTTACTAGATCCAACAAGGTCAAGCTTGCTTGAGGTTAGGAAGGTCGAGCCTTGCCGAAAGTTGGTGAGCTAGGTGAGGCTCGAGCCTTGCTAGGCTCAGATGACCTCGGGTGAGGTGAGGTGAGGTGAGGCTCTAGCCTTGCCGGCTTATTCGCCCAAGGCTTGATTCTTCATTCAAGCTCATCGTCGTCCACGTGAAACCCTTTGCTTCGTCCATCGTTAGCCTTATTCAAGCTCGTGCTCACCAATCCAACGAGGTAGAGCCCCATGAACCTAGGGGGAGCTCACCCATCATGAACTGGCTAGAGACAAACCGCCAAAAGGAGATGGGGATGGTGGCAAGGAAGCAAAGGAGTGATGGAGAGGAAGAAGGAAAAAAGAAAAAGAAATTAAAGAAAAAAATTAAAAATTGAATTTTTTAGTAATTTTTTCTAAGAAAATCAAATGAGATTTTCCACATTAAATGGCGGAAAATATTTTCTAATTGATTTTTAGGTTTCAACTAAACACCGGATAACTAAATTATTTTTCTGGAAAAAAAGATTTGGTAGAAAATATTTTTCAAAAATGATACAATTTTTGCAAAACAAACGGACCTTATGATACATATATTAAAAAGCTTATGTTAAAAAAAAAAACATTAATGGCCATTTTATTTGGGATTATGAGGCACAATAGAGGTGTTAAATGGGCCATTGACCCATTTCTAGTTAAATAGGTCGTTAATGGGTCAAGCCTCATTTCTCAAAACACCCATAATGAGTTTTGAAAAAAAAAAGATTGAGATACATGGGTCTTAAATGGATTTGAGAGCAGATCCATTTAAGACCCATTTATCAACTCACTAAAAATGAACTCATTTACAGAGAAAGAGTCTCTTTTCTCTATTTAACTTTACAAAAATAATATTTTAATAAAAAATGAAATTATAATTATTTTTTATTTTAATTTTATTTTCTTTTTTCTTTCCTTTTTTTTTTCTTTCTTCTTCCTCTGGTCGCCGGCATGGCGATGGCCGACAATCGGTCATGCAAGCCTCAAGCTTGCTGGCGTCGGGCAAGCTTGCCGGATTGGGCGAGCTCGAGGCTCGTTAACGTCGGCGAGGCTTGAGCTCGCCAGATCTGGCGAGGCGAAGACCTTGCCCGACGTCGACGAGGCTCGAGCTCACCAAATTTGGCGAGGTGGAGGCCTCGCTGATGTCCAGCGAGGGACGGGCTCAAACTCACCTGACATCGGCGAGCCTCGAGCTCGCTGGATCTGGCGAGGCGGAGGCCTCGCCGACGACCGGCGAGGCTTGAGCCTCATCAATCTTGCGAGACTCGAGCTTGTTGAATCTGGCGAGCTCCAGGCTCACCTGTGGCCGACTGTCGACCATCGTCGGGGCTGGTGGCCAGCTAAAGAAGAAGAAGAACAAAAAAGAAAAAATTAAATTAAAAATTAAAAATTATATTTAAAAATAAAAAAGAATTAAAAAATTTAATTTAAAAAAATAAAAAATAATTAAAATTCGATTTTTAAAAATGATTATTTTAAAAATGATAAAAAATTTCCATTAAATTTGTGTTGTATAAAACTATTTTAGTAATGCCATTTTTTTTTAAAAAACTATATATATATATATATATATATATATATATAAGAAATAAGCTTTTTAAAGTTTAGTTAAATGGGTCGGGTATGGGTCGGAAAATTTACATTAAGCATAAATGAGTCATAAATGGGTTAATTGGTTGTTGACACCTAAATTTTTGCATAATTTTTGGGTTAATTTTTATTAAAAAAAAAAAACAGACATGGCATATAGTTTAGAAACATTTTATTTTTATTTTTATTTTGCTTTATTTTATTTTAGGTTGCCGGTGAAGGGAATATTTTTTACATATTCCGTTTAGTTTTTTCATATTTTTAGGTAATATACACTAGAGGGTGTATTATGTGCAAAGAGGGAATTTTTCTGGATAGAATATACGAGAAATACAAAAGGGAATATTGCGTGGGGTATGTATATTTCAACGACATATTTAGGGGTATCGTGCGCAAGTAAAAAAAGGAAAAAATATATGTTGTGAGGATACATTTTTTGGCACTATAAAATACATCATGCGCAAAGTAAGAGGGGGCTCTTTCTTTCGGGTGAAAAGTTAAAAGTTGAAAAAGTGACGTGAGAGAGAGAGACCAAATAAAAAAAAAAAGAAGGAAAAGCTCCCACGTGATTGTTCATCTTCCTTGTGTGGGTGTCCCTGCCGGCGTCGGCGTCGCCTGCCTGCACCGTCGCCGTCTCGCTCGCCGCCGCCGCCGCGACTCGGCCACACCCGCGACGCCGGACCGCCGCTTCGAACCTCCACCCGCGAACCCGCATCGATCTGAAGCCCCTGCTCCATCGCGCTCCGCCTGCAACCTCATCGCGATCAACGATCGGTGACCTGACGCCACAGATCCAATGACTTGACGACCCGGGGTTGCTCTCCGCCTTGCTTGTGACTGACGCCAGGAGATCCGAAGCTCCTGCTCCACCTGCAACGCTGCCCGCCGGTCTAGCTGTGCTACCCGCGACACTCCCTGTTGCCTCGTCGCCCCGACGCCGTCTCTGCCTTGCCTCTACCCGCGCTCGGAGTCCCTCGCCGCACCTAGACCTGCGATGCTTCCTGTTGCCTCGCCGCCGTCACGCCATCTCCCGATGTCCTCGTTGGAAACCCTCACCGGGGATTCCCCCCAAAACCAACGGCCAAGATTTCCCTTTTTTATTTTTATTTTTAAAAGAAAAAATTTATTAGGTATTTTTGCTTTACTTTATTAGGCAAGTTTAGATTTTTTTTCTCTATTTTATACCATTATTATCTCTTTATATGTTGTTTTCTTGGGTTGAAATACCTATCTATGCATAATTGGAAATCCCAATATATCATCTAATTTGCAACCGTACCAAGGTTTTTATTTTTATTTTTTTATTTCATCTAGAAAGCTTTAGATGAAATAATTAATCAAGTGGGAATAAAATTGATATTTTGATCTTTCAGACTTAAGATCAATTTATCAATTTTACTAGCGAAATATTATCCATTGATCTGAACGATATGTGATATTTTTTTGGGTAATTTTGAATGTACTTGATTGCTTTATTTATCTTGAAATATATTTGAGTTAGAATATTGCATGTTTTAGGGTTATTTACATATTTAGGCTAAGCATTCTATTTATCATGAATTTTCGAAACAAAAAAAAAATTCAAATCAATCAATTTAGGTTGCTAGATTTTAATTTGGATTGCATGTTTAATTATTTGGCAATTATTAATTTCGAAAATTAATAAAAAAAACAACAAAAATCATCATGTATATGTCATGTAGAATTAGGGCATATTTTGTACGTTATTGCATATTAGGGTTAAATTGCACTTAGTTTAATTTTAGATAATATTTTTTCTTAATTTATTATAAGTTTAGGTATTTTTTAGATATATTGCATTTTAGGATAATTTAGGTTAAGATAATGTTTTAGTTTAAATTAGGATTTGGCTCAATCTAATTCCTAATATAAATTAAATAGGATCTTAATCTAATTAGGTAATTTTCACATTTCACCAAATTTCGAATTTCATGAAAAAAAAAATCGTAGGTTAAATTAGTTTTATTATTTAGGATTAAAATGCATTCTTTTAGGAAAAAAAAATGTCATATGCACGTCATTAGGGTTAGATTCACTGAGATGCATGTCATTCAGTATTTTTGCTAGGCCCGTTTAATTAGAAATTACATGTCATTAGAATTAGGTCATTTAGTTAATATTGCATTGCATCTTGCATGTTTCTCATTAATTAAGTGAAAATAAAAAAGAAATTGCATGTTAATTAAAAACCATATCGAGGGTTGTTGATGTTGATTTTAATTTAACATTGCAGATGCTTTCATTGCTTTGAGGTAAGTTTTTGCAATTTATTTATTGTTTATCTGGGTGTTAAATTGGTGGATTGCGTACCCACATGATCACCTCACATGTTATGGAAATATATTTAAAATCAAGTTAAGCTGTCTGCGAAAACATTTTTTTGGAAAATAAAAGAATGGTACCGAAATGGCATTAAAGGAATCTAGTGTAACCAAGTCCCCGTACCCATAGTCTCTGGTTCGTAGAAGTAAAGTAAAACTCTCGTTACTTTACTTGGGTTTCTAATCAACTCACAAAAAATAGATTAATAGCGACTCCTAGATAAAATCCATCTGCAAGTTAAGAATTTGAACATAAGTCGCGAATTGGTATGGACTTGGGAGAGCTCGAGTTAAGTCTGGGCTTAATAATCCATTAGCCACACCCTAGGTGGTCCACACCCGAAAAATTGATCGCAACATGGGTCAATTTGGGTCGGACCATTAGTGACCCAACCCAAACTTGACCCGATCCACCCATTTAACACCTCTAGGCACAACTTGAGGTTGCCGCACCAATCAATTAGAGCTATTCAACGAGATGGTGTGAGGGTTGTGGGAGGCATATAAATAGGACAAAAGTTGGATTAGTACTTTCATTAGTATGGGATCACATACTACGAATATTGCAAAAAACTTCCGACTACAGAAGACCTGAGCTTTTGATGGGTGAGACAAATGATATTTGATAATTTTTTGGTGTGTAAGTGATCAGGTCTTTGTAAAATAAATCTACGAAGCAAAAGATTTGGGTCCGTTTCACTGAAAATGACGAAATATATTCCAAGAATGTCGATGGATCGATGAGTGATCAATAAAGGGTTGCTAAGGATGCTTTGTTGATTTTAGAAAGAAAAGTAAACGATGAGAAAATTAAAGGCATAAAGACTTACGTATTTATAATGCTTTATAGACAGTGGTTATTGAATTTGAAAAAATAAATTACTTATTAATCCTATCTTCGATCACAAGCAGTTACTCTACAATTTCATACTATTAAGCAACACTTACATGTAAGAAGTTATAAAATAACCATCCAACAGTTTTGTTCCAATGTCACTTCATCATTACTACTTTCGAGTTCTAATATTTAGTAAAATTTGCGATGGCTATCGAGGGCTTTGCTAACTAGAGAAGGTTCTCGTCGATAATTGATGTTTGGTGTTGATGATTTTATCGGAGAGCTGTTGATTCCTATCAAGTTGTTGATTGTTTCAACCAAACTGTTCATCAACTCAGTTTGTCACTTGTTAATAACCAAAAAGTTTATTATTTTTGGGTGCCAATTGGGTCTGCGTTAATTGAATGGGAGCTAAACATGGGTTGTGTCGCTAGTGTTAAGATGATAAACTTAGTTGATCTTATATTGACAGGAGAATCGCATGCAGCGGGTCCATGTTGGTGTTAAGATGACAAACTTAGTTGATGTGATATTGATGGGGAGGACATAAGAAGTATAAAAAATTATGTAGAACAGTCACTTTAGTACTAAATTTTATGAAAAATAAAATTTTTTGTTAGTGCCAACTCCAATATACTTTGTCGAAATCCGACATGACCTTTTTTTTTATACTAATTTCTTAAGCTAACATGGCTCGTTAGATGGTTCAGTCAACATCTAAAGTATAAATAACGTCACGTAGTAGTTTTACCCGAATAAGAACTCTAAATTGCCTAATTGATAGAGAACCGCAATTTCAAACCCCAATTGGCCATTTCCCCAAAATTCACACCCTATTTTGGTTTGCCCCCAAAATTAACTTCTCAATCTTGCAAATGGATGTCATTTAAGTTACGAACCATCTCTACCTAATGGTAGCTCCTCTCTACCCCAGGGTAGTCTTGGCCTCCGATTCCCATAAAAACCCTAACCCACCCCACACCAAAACCCCAAATCTCTTACCATAAGATGATTTCATACATTTTCATCCTTCCCATCGCCATACCCAGCTGATTTTCCATCTACCCAGCAAGTTTCGAACCCTAAATGGTCGCATTCTACCCCAAGAATCTCAACCCCATCGTTGGTCCACTTCGGGCATCCCCATCCTCTAGGTGATGTATTCAAGCGGGCTTCTCCAAAATGGTGATTACGTGATGCAAATCTAGTGATTTGCGTGGTTTTCCCAGGTATGTTAGAGCTCCCTTCATCCGAGAGACATTGTGTATGGGCGTTACTGGTAGATTGAAGTTAGCCATCACTCTCCTTCCAAATTTCTATTAGAAAGCGGTTTGGGTGTCCTGTTTTTGGTGCCCTCTGAGTCCTGCATTTGTTGTAAGTTTATAATGGAAGATCAGAACCCAGAAGATAGAAGATTATCAGCTCTATGTAAAAGTCTGGGTAAATTATGGTCAGAGGATGATGTGATACATGTTAAAGAAAGCATTCCCGAAAATAAATTAGTAGAATGCAAGTTAACACTGTTCGGTAAACTATACTCCAGACCCAATGTGAACTTCCAAGCGTTTCTAAATACGATGAAAATGGCATGGAAGACTGAAACTATTACTTGTACCCTACTAGAACCCGGTCTCTTTTCGTTTTCTTTCAAATCAGAGGCTGATAATAAAAAAATACTAGATTCAGGGCCTTGGTCATTTTCTAGCAATCTCCTAATGTTGAAGCAATGCGACCCAAAACCCTCCAAAAATGTGTTATGAGTTCACCCATTACCATTTTTGGGTGTATCTTTATGGACTCCCTTTTGGAAGAGTATTAAATAAAATAGTCAAAGCATTAGCCTCTAAACTTGGGGAGGTAATAGATGTCAAGCTGGAAGCAAAGAGAAATAACAATTATAAAGTCGATAAAGTTAGAGTAGTTCTGAATCTGATTAATCCTCTCAATACAGGCATTGTTATCAACCTAGGAAATAAAAATCTCTGGATAAAATTTAAATATAAAAGACTCCCTCATTATTGTTACTTTTACGATAAGAGTGGGCATTATGCCATGGCATGCAAAGAAATTCCTTACGAGCAGTCAGGGCTGGAGGAACATTTACCATGAAATTTTGAGCAATGGCTTTTCCCGGAAGTGAAAGAACTAAGCCCTTATGAGAAGAATATTTTATGATAAATAGGGTGACACCAAAATAGCACAAGAAAGGGTCCCAAAAATTCCTAACTCTGTTGTAATTGAAGAAGTCGAGAAGCTGAATGAGGTAGCTAAGAAGCCCAGCTAGCAAAGGTGTGGACAATAGCTCACTGTGGAAAATGCTTAAAAGGAGGGTGAGAACTCCTCTCCATTAGCAATTATGATAGTTGATGACAAAGGAACACATAAGAGGGGAAGTAGTTGCCTAGATGAGGAGTCTACTATGGTGCTATATAAAGAACAAATTAGAGAACTTGAAGCTGAGATGCTGGAAATCCCAAAAATCTCTCACAACCTAGTAAGGTGCAAAGCAAAAGGTACCAAACTTACTACAACAAAGAAGGGCAAGAGATTCTACCATTTGGTGCGAATTCTTCCAAATCCGTAGCCCTAAATACAGCATAACTAGTTGATAACAATATTAGATTGGAGGAGAAGGGAATTAAATAGGCTTTGGTGGCTAGCCTTAATAAGCCACTGAGTAACCCATGAAGTTTCTGAGTTGGAATTGTCAGGGTTGGGCTCACCTCTGACAATTCAAGCACTGTGAGTCTCAGGACCTGTTTGGCAACGTGCCAAGTGCCAGATTATGATTTTTTGTTCTCAGAATCAGTTTGGGACAAAAATCGCGTTTGGTAAAATTTTTGTTCCCGGGAACGATTTTGGACAAGATTTGAGAATAAAAAAAAAAAATTGATTCTACGTCCAAGAATCAAAAAAAGAATCAAAACGGTAAAACTCTTGTTCTTCTCTTTCGTCATCTCGGTTGCCATCCGCCATTGCCCGCCGCCGTCCGCCACCGCCCGCCGTAGCCCGCCGATTGTCAGTCCGCCGCCGGTCGCCGGTCCACCGCCGATCGCCGGTCCGGCGAGGTCGCCGGAGGCTCACCAGGCCAGGGCGAGGTCCGGCGAGCTCGCCGGAGGCAAGCCCAGTCACCGGCGAGGTCGGCCTGGCCACCGGCGGGGCTGGGCGAGCCTCGCCGATGGCCAGGCGAGCCTCGCCAGATCGGGCGAGGTCGAGCCTCGCCCAGCTATCGATGAGGCTCGCCTGGCCGTCGGCGAGGCTGGGCGAGCCTCACTCAGCTGCCGGCGAGGCTCGGCCAACGAAGGCCGACCTCGCCGAGGGCTGGTGACGCTCCGGTGAGCGTCACCGGCCCTCGTTTGGCCGCTCGCCGGTCTGGCGACCGGCCAAATGAAGAAGAAGAAGAAGAAGAATAGGAAAAAAGGGAAAAAGAGAAAAAAAAAAAAAGAAAAAAGAAAATAAATTATTTAAAATTTATTTAAAAATCAAAAGAAATTAATTTGGAACAAAATCAATTAATACGGTACCAAACGCAATTCTATTCAAGAATAAAAAATTTTGAACAATTACCAAACACGCTTTTTTACTCAGAATCAGTTCCCGGGAACAGAATAAAAAATAATCATTTCTAGTCAGAATCAGCTCCCGAGAACAGAATCGTTGCCAAACGCGCCTTTAGTGACTCAGGAAAGGCCCAACTTAATTTTCTTAATGGAAACAAAAAATCAAGAGCAAAAGTTGTTAAAACTACGACAAAGGCTTAAATTTTAGAACAGCTTCCTGGTAAATCATATAGGAATTGCGGAGGGCATGGCTATTTTATGGAATGATCAAGTAGATATTTCAGTGGAATCATATACGGATCACTTAATAAACATGTATTGCCAACTTCATGAAATCAGACAATGCATGAGAATCACCTTCCTGCATGCCCCAAATGATTTTAAAGAAAGAGTATTTTTATGGGAGGATATACAAAAAGCTTGTGCTATAAATTTCGTACCATGGCTATGTATGGATGATTTCAATGAAATTTGAAATTCTTTACCCTTGGGAGAAAGTGGGTAAAAAGAAAGTAGAACAGTTTCGACTCACAACATTTAGAGATTTTCTTCATGCTTGTCGTATGATGGACTTGGAATGCAAGGGGTGTGCTTTTATTTGGACTAATCGAAGAGAATGGGATGAATTTGTAAAGAAAAGGCTGGATAAGGCTCTATGTTCAATGGAATGGAGGGTAGCTTATCTAAATGCTAAAATAGTAGCCCTACCAGCTATTGGTTTTGACTATAGCCCTATGATTTTGTCAATTTCCTCAAAGAAAGAACGCAAGAGGAAGGAGTTTAGATATGAGGCCTTTTGGGCAAAAGATGAGAAGTGTGAGCGCATTGTAAAAAGAGCTTGGTCTAATTTAGCATCCCCTGAAGGAAGTACAGTGGGGAAACTCAATCTAGTGGCTAAACAACTCGCTGATTGGAGCAAAAATCTCTTTCCTAATGCATAGAAAAGAGTATTATGGCTAAAAAATGAACTCCAAATTTTGCAAAATAGTGCTGAAATACATGAAGATAATCAGAGAGTTTAGCAAATGAAAAAAGAGATCGAATTTTTGTGGAGACAGGAGGAGATGTATTGGGGAATGAGATCGAAAATCAACTGGTTGAAACGGGGTGACAAAAACACTAAGTTTTTTCATGCATCGACTATCCAAAGGAGAACTAGAAATTGTATCTCTATGCTCAAGAATGCATAAGGGGAATGGGTTAGAAATGAGGGTAATCTTAAGGATATGACAAGTACTTTCTTTACTAATCTTTATATGACAGTGGGTTCCCGAAATTTTCAACTTATACTAAGTCATATACCTAGCTTGGTTGATGCAACTATGAATCAAAAGTTAATTGAACTTGTTACTATGGAGGAAATTACTACTACTAAGGGTCGGATGGATTGAATGGGTTATTTTTCTAGAATCATTGGTAGGACATCAACTAGGATATATTCAAGGAGGTGCAGCAATTCTTTGAGACTGGACAACTAAACCCAAACCTAAACAGAACCCTTATCACCCTCATTCCCAAAAACCCAAATCCCGAAAAGTTAGAACTTCGCCCAATCACCCTATGCAATTTTGCCTATAAAATTATTTCCAAATACTTACAAACGAGTTGAAATCTTTGCTCCCAGACCTAATTATAGCATAACAAAGTGCTTTTGTGGAGGGTAGGCAGATTCAAGATAATATTTTTATTGTACAGGAGGTTCTGCACAAATTAAGATCAAGAGAGAGGAAAAAGAAATTCAAAACTGTCTTAAAGCTAGATATGCAAAAGACCTATGATCGAATAAAGTGGGATTTTCTCCAAGAATGCCTAATCAAGATGAGCTTTTGTGGGAAGTGGGTGCAGTGGATCATACAGTGTGTCTCCACTGTCTAATTTAGCATTAAATTCAACGGGGAACCTATGCCATATTTCAAGCCAACTCGAGATATCCACCAAGGAGACCCGCTCTCCCCCTACCTTTTCATTTTAGTGGCAAATGTCTTGTCTTATATAATGAAAGAAACCATAAAAGCAAGTACTCTTCGAGGAATTAAACACAATAGAAATTGTACCACTCTTTCCCATTTACTATTAGCGGACGATTCCATTTTCTTCCTAGATGGTACAGTAATAGTGTCAATATCTTGCGGCTATTCTGCATTAGGACAGGCCATAAATTTAAACAAATAAAGAATATATTTCAGCAAAGACTGTCCGAAAGGATTAAAAAGGAATATGGTATCAGAGTCGAGAGTTCCAGAAATTACTAAAATAGGGAAATATCTGGGAATCCCGCCAGATTGGGAAGCCACCAAGAAAGAAATGTTTTCCTGGATACTTGCAAGAGTCAACATGAAATTGGAAAATTGGAAAGAAAATTGTTGTCAAAAGCAGGGAAGGAAATACTTATTAAATCTGTGGTGCAAGTAATTCCTCAATATGCGATGTCTATATTTAAAATCTCATTTTCCATTTGCAAAGCCATTGAAAAACAAATAGCTAATTTTTGGTGAAGGAGTAGCAACAAATCAGCTGGCCTTCACTAGAAAAGATGAAAAGTTCTAAAACTTCAGAAGGATGAAGGGGGACTCGGCTTCAAAGCTTTTTTAGCTTTCAACAAAGCTATGTTAGAAAAACAAGCATGACGACTTTCTTAGCTTCCAAACACTCTTTGGAGTTGTATTATAAAGGGGCTATACTTCCCTTGTAAGTTTTGGCAAGCAGGAAAATGCTCTTGTCCGTTGTGGGGATGGCAAAACCTCTTAACAGGTAGAGATGCTATTACCCCACAAATTATATGGGCGGTTGGGAATGGAAAAAGAATCTTGATTCGAGAAGATAGAGGGCTGACGAATGAACCTTTAAGTGGCCCAATGACTAGAGATGAGCCACTTAAAGTGGCAGAGCTAATTGATATGGAAGCAGCACAATGGAATGAACCTTTGTTATGGTCTATGTTTGATGATCATCTAGTCTCGAAAATCATAACTATCCCTATAGGCCTCCCGTCCACTGAAGACAAATTGGTTTGGATAGACAACAAGTCGGAGAATTATACAGTAAGAAGTGATATCACTGCACCAAAATAAATTCAGCCGGCCCACATACATCGACTCCAACAACTTCCTACCATGCTAATCTAGAACTTTGGAAGCTCATCTGGAAATCAGTAATAACTCACAAGATTAAATTCTTTTTATGAAATGCTTGCCAAAATGCCCTGCCAACCATGGAGAATTTGTACAAGAGGAAAGTAGTACCTACACCCATATGCCCGATTTGTAAACTTGAACCGGAAACGAATGAGCATACCCTGCAAGTAAAAATCTCAAGAGTGGGTTTAACCCGCTTTGACGATTGGTTGTATAGTGTGAAAGAAGATCCATGGAGCTTACCAAAATTTGATTAGATCGCTACGGCTTTGTGGTGTATTTGGAAGGGACATAAACCACTTTATCTTCAGGAAAAGCCCTCTGAATCTGTATCATACCCTGTTCAAAGCCTCAACATTACAAGAAAGCTTTGCGAACTAGAATTTAAAAACAAAAGATCAACAAAAACGGGATACCTCATCTCAAAAGTGGCGACCTCCAAATCCAAGAACGATCCAGATCAACATAGACGCCTCCTATGTTAACACCCTCAACGACTACCAAGCTACTGAAACAGATCAAGGCGAGGGCACCTTCAACTCAGATACCTCCCCAATATTAGATCTACCAAGAGGATCCTCTTTCTCTCAACCCAATGAACCCCCAGATTCTGTAACAACCTCAGCACCTGTCTTCTACAACTCGGGTCCTTCTATTGCCCCAAATCTGACCCAAAGAATCAGTCACCATCAAAGTCACAACTCCCTAACCTCCGAACCCAATGGTGGGCTCATCCCTAGTAGTGCTTCAACCTGTTCAATAGCTGATCTAGTCGGGATTGTTGCCGACCCATGTGGAGGAGCAACCATCTGCAACAATAGGGAACGATGCACACCAACAAGAGGAGTAGCCCACCTAGACTCGAACTCAAATAGGGAAGCCGCCCCCTGCGATTCTGACCCCTCCAAGGTAGCATATCTATCTTGGGCAGATGAACACCCCACCCTCGGAGCAAATAGAGGAGACGTCCCCTGCAACGTGAGCCATTCTACTGCTACTAATAGGAACAAAAGGGCTATTGGGGACTAGTTTTGTGCCTCTCCAGCCATTAATCCCATTAATGGGCTCGCCTCCAGCTCCAACACAACACGGCCAACCTCCACCCCAAGCCGAGGAGCTGTCGCCTGCATATGTCGAGATTTTCTTGGAAGAATAATTGACGGGTTCACCAAATCAGTAGTAGTTAGCTTGGCGAAACAAGCAGAGGTTGTGGTGTTTGTCAAAACCCTAGATTTTCTCCTCCTCAAGTTTCCCCTGAACAGAACACAATTGAAATTGAAAGTACACTCTGACTGTTGGAGACTTGTGCAAAGCATCATAAATTCAGAGGAGTTCAGCTAGGATGCACAACCTTTGGTGGATCGGGCCAAGACAAAGTTGCTAGCCTTATTGGGCCTAACATTAGCCCATTGCAAAAGAGAGACTAACAAAGTAGCAGATTGGCTTGCGAAAGCCCATTGCATGAATTTTCTTCCTACAAATTAGGTCTCCCAACCCCCGTTTGCTCTATTAGATTTGCTATGTACTGATTCCCTGGATGTATTTACCAAGCACTCGGCTAATTAATATATTTCATCCGTATTTTCGACCAAAAAAAAAAATCTTGCAAATGGAGCATGAGAGCTCAATAGTGGCTCAAATTCGTTTCAACGAAGTAAAAAAGAAGGTGAGTGTTATTGTTATTATGGGTTACCAAGTCCAAAAAGAACATTTTGGACTCGATTGAATCCCGAGAGAAGATCCATGGATACTCTAGGTGTAGAGAAGGCTCAAAATGCAAATATTTTAAATAAGTCGATGTGAAATTTTCCAATTGAGCAAGAGAGGTGATCTTAGAAAACCACTTGAAGGACGGTATCAACCTCCACCTATAAAAGTACGAGTTTTTGGATGATATCGACTCAATGCAAGTTGAAATGAAGACTTTAGCATCTTTAGCTAACCATTTAAAAATGGAAGTTTAAAGAATGAAAAATGAAAGGAAGGGTCATCGAGCGTTAAATGTGTTGTTATTCTCTTGTATAACCTATTTTATGATCAAATGTAAAGTAATTAATGAAAAGAAATTTCTCAATCTACCATAGTTGAAGATCAACGGAACATGTACTTGTATTGGACCATTTATAAATACAGTTGTATTGGGCAATTTTTGTATGGAACAAAAGGCTTGTTGCAATCTATGAGTGATCCGGATCACTGAGGACCCGTGCATGGCCTTTATAAACCCTAGCCTGTGGGTTGGTACTAGAGTTTGAGCGTTGAAGACTCCAGCATAGCTTTTATGAACCCAAGCTCAGCTATCGAATAATTGGGATTTCAAACTCGACCTTGATGTACTCAGGGATGGGTGACGAGACCCAAGCTTGAGCATTGGGATCTTGGGCCTAGCCATAAGAGACCTAGTCTAATAAATTGGGACCTGAAAACCAACGTTGGGATTTCCATGTTCAAGTGTAGAGTTTCGAGTTTAAATGTCGATACCTAGTCATATTTTGGAAAATATTTTTTGAACTTTTTTACAAAGAGAAAACCATTTTCCTAAATTTAAGCTTTGATAAGCAAATGAGGTCTATAAAGATTCGAACTAGGGACCTTTAACTTTGATACCATGTAAGATTTTATGGCAGTACTGATAACTATTTTAAAAACTTAAATTATTAGATAAAAATGTGATTTATTATTTAAATATTCTAACAATTTAAATGAAAATCATTATGCATAAAAGGAGTTTGAATTTAAGCTTCTTGTGTCGTTGAGATTATATATAGAGAAAAGGGGAAAATTATCAAACAGGTTTTAAATATATTGCATTTTTATCAATTCAATTATAAATATTTTAATTTTACCAATTGAATTTTGAACATATTCATGTTTGTCGCGACCAAAATTCCGAGTGCACCACCTAGAGTTTGGCTATTGGATTATTAAGTCTACACTTAGCTCGGGTTTTCCCAAGTCCATACTAATTTGCAACTTAGGTTCAAATTTCTTAACATGCAAATAGATTTTATCTAAGAATCACCACTAATCAGTTTATGGTAGGTAGATTAGACACATAAGTAAAATAATTTGATAATTATTTTACTTTTGCGAACCAGAGACTAAGGGTACGGGGACTTGGTTACACTAGACTTCTCTAATACCCTTTCGGTACCATTTCTTTTTTTTTTTCTCAAAAAGTTTTTGCAGACAGTTTGGATTGATTTTAAATCTATTTCCCTAACATATGAGGTGATTATGTAAGTGCGTAAACTACCAATTTAACACCCAAGAATGCAATGAATAAATTACGGAACTTATACCACCTCTTGCGATGGCCCAGTTGAATAAGGCTCTCCAATGAAACTAACAAAAGTGGAGGGGATCAAATTCCGCTGGCCGCACGGGTCTTAAGCGTGACGTTGGGGTGGTGGGTCCTCCGCTAGCGTCACTCTAGGGTTTACCCGCCGGTTACCAGTTGTACGGGGTCCCTAGGTATCAAATAATAATAATTATTAAAAAAATAAATTACAAAACTTATCTTGTAACAACGAAAGCATCTACAATGTTAGATCAGAATTACCTCATCAATCCTAGACATGATTTTTAATTAACACGCAATTTCTTTTTTTGTTTTCACTTATTCAATAAGAATCATGTAATGCATGCTACTAATCTAACATGAAATGATATGGCATGTCAATATGATGACATAAATAAAATATAAGCATACGGTCTATCCTAAAGAATGAAATTGATTTATTCTAAGACAATTTTTTTTTTTGTTTTTTTCATGAAATTTGAAAATAGGAAAAATGTGAATTGTCTAACTAGATTAAGATTCTATTCAATTTGTATTAGAAATTAGGTTAAGCCAAATCCTAATTTAAACTAAAATATTATCTTAACTTAGCAATTTCTAACCTAAGATGCAATCTATCTAAAAAATCAATCTAAACTAAAAATGAAATATCTTAATGTGTAATGACGTACAAATGATGCACTAATTATACATGACATGCATGATGATTTTTGTTGTTGTTCTTTTTTTTATTATTAATTTCTAAATTAAAAAAAATGTCAAATAATTAAACATGCAATTTAAGCTAATGAAACGAAAATCTAATATCCTAAATTTATGTTTTTTTTTTAATTTCGAAAATTCATGATAAATAAAATGCTTAGTCTAAATATACAAATAACCCTATGAACCTAATCTAGCTCAAACATATTTCAAGATAAATAAAAAAAATCAAAATGAGATAAGCACCAAGCCATTCAGAATCATCAAAGATATCATATATCATTCAGATCAATGAATAATATATCGATAATCAAATTGATAAATTGATCTTAAGCCTTAAAGATCAAAATATTAATTTTATTTCCGTTTGATTAATTACTCATTCTAAAGCCTTATAGATAAAATAAAAAATCCATGTATAGTTGCGAATCAAGTGGTTTGTCGAAATTTTCAATTATGCATATAGAGAAATATTTCAAACAAAGAGTCCTTAGCAAAAATATTTCAAACAAAGAAACCAAGATATAAAAAATAAAATAAGATAAAATAAATTTGCCTAATAAAATAAAGTAAATCTACCTAATTTGATTTTTTCCCTTTTCTGTTTTTAAAGGGCAGCCGGTTCGGAGCTCCAGCGAGGGCACAGCAGGCGCGCGGCGAGGAGGCTCGGAACGGAGATGGCCGGCAGCAGGGAGGTCGCTCGGGCGTGAGGTGCGGTGCGCGAGCTGCTGCGGACGACGGGGCTGTGCTGGCCGCCGGATCTGATGGCGTCGGGGAAGGGCATCGGCGTCGTGGACCGGCGCGGGTTGGAGGTGAGGCGGAGCGCGGAGGGGGCTGGCGTCGGCTTATGGGGACGCGAGCAGCAGCGAAGTCGCGGGCCGGCACGGGCTCGAGGCGAGTTGCTGGTCGGAGGCTCTGCAAAGGTCGGCAAACCTCACGGACGGCAGGAGGTCGCGGGTTGCTCGCGGAGGAGGCGCGGCGGGGCAGGATGGCAGATCCCGGACCGGCGTGGGAGCGGTGGCTTCGCGGGCCGGCGCGGTTGCAGGCGAGGCAGCGCGCGACGGCTTCGGGCTTCAAGGCAGACGCAGCGACACGAGCTCGCGGGCGAGGGCAGCGACGAGCAGCGGTGGTCGACGGGCGAAGACGCGGCTGCTGAGGGGCGTCGCTGGTGACGGTGACTTGCTGCGGTTGCAGGCTGCTGCGGCGGTTCGGTGACAGGCGAGCGGCGCTGCAACGAAGGGATGAGCGGCGGCGGCCGGCCGAGGCGGAAACGCGGTGGTGCGGCCGCGGCGGCGCGGGCGCAGCAGTCGGCGGCTGCGCAGGGGATCGGCTACGGTGGCTGAGGCGTCGAAGAAGATGAACAGTCCCCTTCTTTTTCTTTTTTCTTTTTTGTCTTTTCTTTTCTCTTTCTTCTCAGCTGCACACGTCCGGTCACTTCCTCTCTCTTTCCTCTGCACACGTGCTTTCTTTTCTCTTTCTTCTACGTTGCTTTTCCCAAAGGAACCGACGGAGCAAGGGGAAACTTTTCCTCTCTCTTTTCTTTTGCGTTGAAAATTTTTTTTGACCTAGCAATTGAGAGAAAAAGCCCCCACCTGAAACCCTACGCATTTTTCTTTTTATAGATTATGAATTAGGGTTTTAGGGTGTGTTTGATTGGACTTTTGGAGAAAGCCTTTGGGAAAATGCAAAGGACTTTGAGGTTAAGGAGTTTTCCAAAATGCAAATTGCGTTTGGTGAATTGTAATCTAAAAGTCCATTGGAAAGTACCTTTAAGCAAAATGGTGTTTGGAAAAATATACATTTGCGAAGGACTTTTATAAAAAATAATTAAAAAGAAAAAATAAATGGTTGGCTGGCAAAGGGTAGGGACTGCCGGCGATCGAAATTGTCGCCAGCGGCCGAGGTCTCAAGTTGAAAGACCTCACGCGGCCGTCGGAGACCACAAGTCCTCATTCATCTTCCACTCTATCCATCGCCGTCAAGTCTCACCCCTGCCCCCACCTCACCGACGCCGCCCTCACCGTAGTCGTCGTCGTCGCTTGCAGGAACGCCTTCCTCTCCCTCGACCTCTCCGGACTCAGACGACCCAGATCTGGTTCGCCAAAGGTCGGGCGACCCAGATCTGGGTCGCGGCCACTTAGGCGACCCAGATCTGGGTCTCGGTGACTCAGGCGACCTAGAGTCGGAGGTCGCACGACCTCACCGTGATCGAGATCTGGGTCGCCCGAGTCGCCGCAACCCAGATCTGGGTCGCGTGACCTCCGGCGACCCAGATCTGTGTCGCCGGAGGTTACGCGAACTCGCCGCGACTCCCGAGGAGGTCATGCCACTGGCTGGCGACGGTTGCCATGACCACACCGACCTCACGCCGACCTCCGTCGATCCCGTCGTCGAGCGCGTCGTCAGCCCCTCGCAATCTCACTCGCCAATCTCAACGAAGAAGAAGGTGAACAGTTACGAGGGCAAAACCGGAAAAACGAACTGTTAGTAAGGATATTTATGGAAGAAAATTTATCACTTATTGGCCTCTCAGCATTCCGAGAAGGTTGAATGCCCAAGGCAGCCTCCTACCTACCTTGGGCTTTCAGCCTTTCAAAGGCCTGCTTTGCATCAATCATCTTTGCAAAATAATTTCCCAAACACCAAATTTTAGCCCAAAGAGTTTTGAGTGCCCAAAGTGGCTTGGCAAAGCCACTCCCAAATGCACCCTTAATCTTCCCAAATCAAAATTCACAAAGATTCTTTTTCTAAATGCAATATTTATTTTGCCAAACGTAATATTTACTTGGGATAAGTGTTCCAGAAGTCCTACAACTTGTCACGAAAATGCATTTCAGTCCTAAAACTTGCAAAAAGTGCATTTAAGTCCTAAAACCTGTCAAATTGTTTCAAACGAGTCCTAAGATCGACGCCGTTAGCCTTTTCCGTTAAAAATGTTGACGTGGCATTTTAAATAATTTTTTATTTTACATGTGTATTTTTTAATTAATTTTTATCCATTTTTTAAAAAAATTAGATTTAAAAATAAAAAAAAATTAAATTTATTCTTATCTTATTTTCAACAAAAACTAAAAAGAAAAGTTAAAAAAATTATTTTTAAAATTGTTAAAAAAAATTAGCGTGGCTCTTCTCCCTTGCCAACGCCGCCGCCGCCGCCCATCGCCGGAGGGGCCGGGCGACAGTCACTGGCCCTGGCGGGGGTGGCCGGGCCTTGCCTATCCCAAGCGAGGGCTGGCGACGACTCGCCCAGGGGGGCAATGGCCACCGGCCCCCATGAGGGCCGACGGGCCTAAATCGGGGCACCCTCACTCAGCTCTGGTGTGGGTGCCCCGATTTAGGCCCGTCGGCCCTCGCGTGGGCCAACGGCCGTTGGCCCCCTGGGCGAGTCGTTGCCGGCCCTCACGGGGGGGTCAGCAGCCGTCGCCCGCCCTGGGCGAGGCCTCGCCGGCCCCAAGCGAGGGCCGACGAGGCCTCGCCCAGGGCGGGTGACGGTCGTCGGCCCTCGCCTGGGGCCGGCGAGGCCCGGCCACCCCCGCCCAGGGCCGGCGACCGTCACCTGGCCCCTCCGGCGATGGGCGGCAGCGGCGGTGGTAGCCGCGGGGGGGGGGGGGGGGAGGAGCCGCTCTTTTTTTTTTTTTAAACAAATATTTAACTTTTTTAAAATTTTTTGGTAAAAATAAGATAAAATGAATAAATTTGATTTTTTTAGTTTTTAAATCTAATTTTTTTAAAAAATAATTAAAAAAATCACGTGGAAAATAAAGAATTATTTGAAATGACACGTCAGCATATTTAACGGAAAAGGATAACGGCATTGATCTTATGACTCGTTTGAAACAATTTGACAAGTTTTATGACTTAAATGCACTTTTTGCAAGTTTTAGAACTGAAATGCATTTTCGTGACAAGTTGTAGGACTTCTGGAACACTTATCCCTATTTACTTTTCACATCTACCCTAAAAAAAAAATTATCATATCTTGAAAAAAATTCAAAATTTTTATCATTAATTTTTGGGCCAATTTGTTCGCTTCGTAAGTTTAGTTTAACCTGTCAAGTTAAAACTCAGAATCACTAATTTGAACCCACCCGTCACTGATCCAATAAATAAAATGCAAAAAATGCAAATTAAAAATAAATACACTTAAATCTATATGTTATGCAATTAATTAATTAAATTTTTTTAGGGATAAAATTATCCATAATTTTCTATATAATAAATAAATAACTGGATCGCCAAAATTTAGGTGTCACCAATGTTTTGTCAATTGAGTTCATTCAGTCAATTTTTACTAGAAAACATTATCGTCGATGCCGGTTATTCTGCATGACAGGGCTAGTGCTGACATTGATAATTCTTAATAATATTTTAATATTTTCTTAGTTATGTATTTATTTATTATCGTCTCTCTTTTTCTTTCTTTTTCCTCCCTTCTTCTTCCTCCAGCTAATCATTCGGCCTAAGCGATAACCAAAGACCGGCTAAATGCATCCACTGTTGAAGGGCGACCCCATCGAAAGCCGGCGAGGCTCGACCTCACCTAATATGGTGAGGGTAACCGTCGTCGACTGTTTCCTTTTGTCAATTACTGAACATCGCCCACGCTTGACAACTAGTTGGAAGAAGAAGGGAGGGGAATAAAAAAGAAAAGGAAAGAAAATATTTAATAAATAAGGAATTTGAAAAAAATTAAAATATTATTAAAAATTATCTACCTTAACACTGGCCATACCACGCAAACATCAACATCCGCGTTCTCGATTTCTAACCAAAATTAGTTGGATGGACTAAATTGGCAAATCATAAAAAAGTTTGGGATTTAGTTGACAAAATTAAAAGAATTACTACTAAATTGGCCAAAGTGTAATAGATTTAAAACTTTTTGAACAATTTTCCCGTAGAAAAAAGTATTCAAAGCGAACTCGTTCTCATTATTTAATGATCTACTCTAGTAAAGTCTCAAAATAAAAAGTCTAGCTACATTTTAGTCATAATTATAGGCAGTAAAGTAACAATAGGTCCAAATAGTGTGTGCTACAATCCATTATTTAACGAGGCTTTTTGATTGCTCAGTTCAAATATACTATGTCATTTTTGGAGACAAGGACAAGATTGGGAACTTTCTCCAATATTGGGAATAATATATCATCCCGAAATATTTCTGGGGCCTCTTGTAAGAACTCGGTCCACTTCTCTTATGGCGTTCTCTGCACTTTCCAGCTACCTGTTCTCTTGTGGCGTTAAGCTGATTTGGCTTATTTTTTTGGTTCATATATTGAAGGAGGTTCTTGCGTCGATTCCTTTTGCTCCAAAAATATCCAATTCGAGATCGCAGCAGTAGGCACCCAGTTTGGCAGGCAACCAGATAAGCAAGTGATGACATTTGATTTTTGGAAAATTCAGTTGTTGATCCAATTAGATCAACCCTAAGTCCAGCTTCTGTGATATTTAGAAGATGGCGAACTTGTACAGTGAAATTGTTTTCAACATTCAACATGCGGAGTTCGTTAACCTTCCTAGTTTTGCTGAGTCTTCTATCCTGTCTCAGTTGCACAAGCTGAGGAATTTGTCTAGGCTGCTCGATTCTGCACTTG
The DNA here is from genome assembly GCA_019915185.1 of Eucalyptus camaldulensis. Taxonomy (NCBI): domain Eukaryota; kingdom Viridiplantae; phylum Streptophyta; class Magnoliopsida; order Myrtales; family Myrtaceae; genus Eucalyptus; species Eucalyptus camaldulensis. The sequence continues at coordinate 23,962,678 of JAHSVA010000005.1, forward strand.
ACTGTTAACTAAACTACTACCAAATTCCCACCTAATTTGCTATGATGCCGAAATGTTAAACCTCCTAAGTCACAGCTGCCTTGAGGAAAGCTTCAGAATATAGAGACCAACACAGTGAAGCCTTTGACAGACACATGAAGGAATGGATGTACTGCTAAAAAGCATTATGCAGAAACAAGATCCTACACCAGTAACTTCACATCGTCTTCAACTAGAAAGATAAAGTGGACATAACTTTCACCGGACATTATATTATCTTACATCACGATTCATTTGGATCCGGGAAGCGACATATTCTAGTATTCAACATCAAGAACGAGATGCAGCATATATGAATCATTTAGCTCAGTCATGGTTCAGAGGTCTTCTTGTTTACTGCTCAAGGATTCTGCAATCTTCTTGGCAATGCAATATGCAGTGGACTCAATGGTGATCATGGGGTTGACCCCAATTGCTGTAGGCATCAAGCTTCCATCACAGACAAACAAGCCCTTAGCTTCCCAGCTCTCCCCGCTCTCATCCACTGCACCATCTCTCTCGCTAGCCCCGATCCTGCAACTTCCCATGGGATGTGCACAGCAGTACAAGTTCCACAGCTCTTCTCTTGACGTGGGCCCTCCACTGATCACGATGTCGTTCAAGAACTCTTCGATGTCTTCTTCCTTAGTCCCTTGGCATTTCATCCTCTGCCCATCGCTCCTGTGCGTTCCCACCTCCTCAGCGCCTGCAGCAATCAGTATCCTCAGTGCTTGCCTCAGCCCGATTTTCATGTGCTCCTTGTCGAATTCGCTTAGGTTGTAGACGATTTTCCCCTCCTCTCTCACTTCTCCCGAGCCCTTGTCTCGGACCAATGTGAAGAGATGGGCAGTCCTCGAATACTTTCTCATTCTTTCCTTCATGTTGGCGCCCGAAGTCCAAGGACATAAGGCAGAAAATAGGCCGGGCCCGAGGGAAGGAGTTTCTATAATCGCTGGGACAGGGGCGCCGGTTTCCGAGACAACCCTGTTGAGCGAAGTGATGATTCCTCCTTCGAATACTTTGCCTTGGATCCCAGTCAGATTCTCTGGGAAATACCCCCAAGCGAAAGCGCACGGGTGCAAATGCAAGTTCCTCCCAATGTTTGGGTTCTTCAGGCCGCTTGAGATCAGCAACGGTGGTGTTGAGATTGCGCTGCACGCAGCGATTGTCACTTTAGCCTCGATGTGAAGCTCCTTTGTAACGTCCTTGTTGAGGACAGATGATGCAATCACTCCTAAGCATTTTTTGGGTTTTTCTCCATGTGGGGTATTTTCCAGAATGAGCTTCTTGGCCTTGCAACCCGTTAAGATGACCGCTCCATTCTCTACTGCGTCCACCAACCACGTTGAATCGGTCCCCTTCTTGTCCCCTGTCCTACACCCATAACAGCAAGATCCACAGAAATGACCCTCTGATGAATTCCTAGCGACAGCTTCGACTTTCAAGCCAAGACTCTCACACCCTTTCCTGAGAATTTGATTCTGAAACCCTTCCTGTTCACATTTCCGAGTGACACCAATCTTCTTGCACACAGCATCCATTGCAGAACCATAGTCAGGTGTTCCGAAAAGCCTTATCTTGTGATCCACCGACCATTCCTTCAGGACATGGCTCGGAGTCCTGATGCAAGCTGACCAGTTCACAGCGGACCCACCGCCCACAGTGGAGCCGGCTAGGACCACGATTTTCCCGTCGACAGTGGACAGCAGTGCGCTGGATTCATACAGCTGATCCAGTGATGGCCCTTCTAGTGACGAGTAATCCTGCGGGACGAAGTAATTGCCCTTTTCGAGAACGACCACTTTTTGGCCTGAGTGTGCGAGGACTGCGGCAGCAACGCCTCCGCCACAGCCGGAGCCGATGATGACGACGTCACATTTGATCTTGAAGGCGTTGTGCTGCGGAATTTGAGTGACTTTGAGTCCCTTCTGGGTGAGGGATTGAATGAGGGATGAGTCAGTTTCATGCACGGTTTCCACAAGGCCTCTTTGAAGGGGCCTCTCTTGCTTGTTATGGGACTCGTTGGGTTTCTGTCTCTTGTCCACTCGGTACCCGATTGCTTCCCATGCTAGGTTGTTTGAGTTTTCATCTGTCTGCAAGAGGAAACGAGGAAGATAAAAGAAGAACAGAATTAAATCAATGTCTACCTATTATTTTAGCGTGGCACACTAATCTTCAAAAGTTCTGGACGCCTACTTGACCCGTTTCAAATAAGAACAAATTCTTTCAAAGTTGTAGATTTCAAAAAAAAAAAAAAAAAAACTGTTGGCGGAAGAAAGATTATAAGTCACAAGTTTTCCTATAACTTGGATAACAACTTGTACAATATGAACAAAAATTGTCAACAATTCTTATATTTTATCAAATTTTATTCGGTTTTCTTATCAACACCTTTAATTAATTAACTGTTATATGATTTATCAACTTTTTTCCAATTAAATTACCATTACCAACTCTCATTTGACTGACTCAATAGCATTTTTTTTTTTAATTTATCGACTTTTGTCACCGTTTACAAACTCTTATTTGTATTCTTTTACAAACGCCTCTTACCATCTTCCCCCCCCCCCCCCCCCAATTAAGTTACTCAACTCATTTTTTTTTCTTGAATTTACCAACTATACTATTGAGTTGCCACTTTTCATTGATTTGCTTATCAATCATATTTCTAGGATTAACTTTCGAACTAATTTTGTATTTCGAACTCTTATTTAAACTAGTTAGAAATGTTTATTTGGTTTTTTTAGACTACCAGTTTTATCACCAATGCCTTTAATTTATTGATTGTTATATGAAATTACTAGTATATATTTGAGTGACTAACTAACTTTTCCGGGTTAAGTAACCCAATAGAAAAATTATCAAATAAACATTTGTAACCAATTCAAATGAGAGATGGTAACTAAATAACAATTTGGTATAATCGGAGAAAATTTTATAAAACATTTAAATTATATTTACTGATTTATTATTAAAATTGATTACCCAATAGCACGTGTTTGCTTCATATAAAAAAATCATCTATCGATTTTTTTACCATCACTAATTAAAGTCTACGAGCATGGAAAATGATTTGTATTTTTTAGCACGAAACAATAAAAGTTCTTCCCTTTATTGAATTCGGTTTACGAAATCAATTTATAAAAAATGATGCAATTTGAATTTTAATTAAGCGTTTCATAGGATCTACTATTTAAAGTGCACATTGCCAATTTGCCATTGTCATTTGTGAAATAATTTGGTGCAAACTATATAGACATAAAAAGAACATGACAACAACGCAACCTTACCCTAGTGTAGAAGATGAAGAGACAGTAAATTTTGATCATCACGAAGACAATTCTCAGGGGAACCACGAACTTCTGTCTTGACCAGTTCATGAGAACTCTCTCTCTCCTCTCCACAGGCATTTCAGAGAAGTTGAGGATGAACGGCCATGTCGAAGCCAAGCACGAGCCCCAGCACAGCACGAGCGTGCCCAGCCTGAAGGACAGCATCTTCAGCACTATGCTCACCATCACGACAACTTGGCGTTGAGCCCTCTTCGTGAAAATCTCTGCAACCTGCTCTCCATTATCATGGAAGGAATCAGAAACGAACACCTGCCATGGGTTCTGATAGAAGTGAACTATATAAAAAAGGAAATTAGGGTCATGTCATATGTATTAAGATTGGTCTATGAAATTGGTTTGGTGTAACGATTAGTTTTCCGAAAGAATTAGATCACTAACGGTTTGAAGTGAAACAACAAGGAAGGGGACAGACTTTTGGGCGTGGTTTAGATACATTTGTCTTTGTTTTCCTTTATAAACTGTAAAATCATTCAGATGTGTTTTTAGTTTATTTACGCATTTCTTAATTGAAAGTAAATGCTTGGTTACATCTAATAACAAATGCTTCTTTACTTCACTTTCAATAAACAACATTTCTCATGTCTGACCTTTAGTTATACTTTTCTTGTTTTATTTTGTTACTCAAATTCTTTTGACTTGAATGTCAACTAATCAAATCAAACCCATGAACGCATGTTAAAATGTTAATGTTAAAATATAAAAAGTGGAATGAATATACTCTACCTTATTCATCATTTACATATTTAGAGGCCAAAATAAAGGGGAGAATATTGAAACAAAGAGTGCAATTGCATGAATTTTAGCTCGAAGTAGTTTAGGACCAAGGTGAATTCTTATACTTAACTCTATATATATTTATCACTTCCACCACGAGCTTTAAATTAATTAAAAACCCAAAAAGAAAACCAATTTCAAGACAACTTTTTCTTAAGAGTAACCTTGAAGATTAGCTTTAAGAAATCTCGATTAAATTTCTTGTAAAAAAACAAGACAATGCACACTCTTGAATAGATGAGAATTGCATTCTTTCCACGCCAAGATTTCCATCCATCAATCTAAAAAAAAAAAAAAATAGATAAACAAAATCACTTTTCTAAATTGTTAGAAATAAAAATTTTCTCTTCTTAATTTTGAAATAACTGATCTTATCCATGAGTATCCAAATGAAACTTCATATAAAAAGCCTTTTTTTGCTTATAATATAAAATAAAGAATCAAATTAGGGATTGGCTCTCATGGCACGGATCAGCCACTTCTCCGGACAAGGGAAAGCGATCCTACAAAAGGAAATTTCGAGACCCAGTGAGTCAAGAATCAAAGCGTGCGCGTGTACATGAATTTTTTGATGAAGGGAGACGTGGAAACTGCCACAGCTGCAGCAGTCGCACATCGCCCGACGCATAAGGAACTGAACAAAGGGGGCAATACGTCACGAAGAGCAGGGCGGGCCTTCAGGTCTCCGAGCTCAGTTGCGCTGGCTGGAGACCCAAGTGGGGGCAATACCGTGATAGAAAATGGGCCGGGCTCTTGGTGGCTAATTTTCTGTGCCGCCGTTCCAAGCCCGGAGTAGATCCGTGCAGGCCGAGCAAAGGCTCCCAACAGTGGAAGGATAACGGGCCGGTGCCGCTCGGGCCCATCATGACCCAATGGGCTAAGCCTGCCGAATCCCCACTTTTATTTTTTATTTTTTATTCTATCTGTTTTCCCTCCCAGAAAATACTCTTCAAAAGCCTCAGGCTGGATGTGAGGCCAAAATTCTCTGTGCCAGACCCAAAAAATAACATTGAAATTGCGGTTGTGAGCGATGACGTGCCCATATTTTTGCAAAAGAATTTTGATGCCTACTGCTTCTTCTTCTTCTTTTTTTTTTTTTTTTTGCAAGGTTTGATGCTCATACTTCATCGTTATGTTTTTGTTTTGTGAGTATTTTAACCGCTCACATTCTCACTAAACACTGAACAAACAGCGAACAAAATTGCTTGCAAAGATTCATTGCTTTGCTGACAACGCATGCTCTAATTACTCTCCTTCCAGTGGCCTACCATCTACTTAGGTTCCATTTATTTTATAGAAAACAACTTTTGGGAAAAAAAAAAATTTCAGCATTTGGTTAACAGGAAATAAACAGTCTAGAAGAAAAGACACTTTCAAAAGTAGTAGATTTTCTCTCCTCTTTCTTTCACTTAGACCAAGCATGTTCTTCCGTGCACTCATATTTATTATTTTTCTTTTCTTTTTATTTTTTAATTTCTTTTTTTGAAAGATCAAATTTTCAATTATTTAATTACTTTTCTTTCATTTTCTTTTTCTTCTTCCTCAAGCAGTCGTCGGCCATGATGACAACCAACAACTGACCACAAGCAAGCTTGAGCCTCATCGTACTGTGGCGAGCTCAAAGGTCACTGATCTAGCAAGGCTCAAGTTCACCTATTTGGTGTGGCCTTTAGGCTTGTTGGCCTATGGCAAGCTTTAAGCTCATCAGCCTTGTGTGAGCTTCACCTCATTAGATTTGGTGAGTGGAGCCTCACTTGAGGTTGGGAAGGCTTGGCTTGCTAGAATTTGGCAAGCTCAAGGTTGCCTATGACTGATCATTGTCCGTCACCACGATAAAGGAAGAAACAAAAAGAAAAAGAAATAAAAAATAATTAGCGAACTTTTTGATAATTTTCCTCAAGACTAGATTTTCCATATCAAATGGCGAAAATATTTTCTAATTCATTTTTAGGTTTAAACCAAATATTGGAAAATATTGTCATTTTCTTATAAAAAGATTTTTTGGAAAATGTTTTTCAGAAAATGATACATTTTTTGTGAAACAAATGGAATATTATTATTGTTTCCCAATTTTAGGAAGAGGAGAGGAAGAGTACATTAAAGCTTCATTCGTTTTGCAAAAAATGTGGCGTTTCTGAAATATATTTTCTAAGAAGCTATTTTCCAAAATAATGTAATTATTTTCTAATGTTCAGATGAAATCTGAAAATAAAGTGGAAAATATTTTCTATTGTTTGGTAAGGAATATCTTTTCCTCCATACACTCTTTTTATTTATTTTATTTTTTCAAATCAAATTTTCATTATTTTTTATTTTAAAAAATAGATTTTTCCATTGCTTCCTGGCCTCGAGCTTCACCAGATTGGCGAGCCTCGAGCTAGACACTTGCGCTCGCCAATTTGCCAAGACAATGGCCAGCAACTGGCCAATAAAGAAGAACAAGGAAAACAAAGAAAAGAAAAAGAAAATAAAAATAAAAATAAAAAATAATTCGAATTAAAAAAAAGAAGCAAGAGGAGGAGGAGGAATTGAGGGCTTGTATGGGTGTGAGATAAGAGATATTGAGTGAGGAAAATGTTTTTCCCAAGTAATTTATTTTTCGCGAAACAAATGCATGAAAATATAACAAATAGTTTTCTGTAAATTGTTTTTTGTGAAATGAATAGAATCTAAGAAGAAGATGTGAGGCGCTTAACAATTTTCTCACAATTCAAAGGCAGATGAAATGGAAGAACAGGGGAGTAATCTCACACTTAGAGATGAATAAATGAGTGGCACAAAGAAACTGAATTGATAATATCATGTCAAAACATCTAAAATCCTAGACAAATTACATAAAGCACGTGACCAAAATATACTGCCAGTATGTAATTCAAGCAACATGAGTCTAGAGATAAAGCCAATAATAACTCAGGTTTTTTTTTTTTTTTTTTTTTTTCATTTGGGGAAATAATGCATTTCCTGCCCAATTTGTCCGATAGAAGTGTCGGACCCAACTTAGACAAAAACCGGAAAAATGGGTAAAGAAAGAGACAAAATACCTGTCGAAACTAAAAAGTGTCGGTTACTATAATTGGCCACCAAAGATGTATTAATTAAAGGTTATATGCTTCATGAAATGTGATAATAAAAGTAGCTAACTACTTTTTCTGTTTCTTCGAATTTTCCCCTAATAAAAAATTGAGAAAAATAATTTCACCTCGTCGGGAACAGGAGGCTGAGACCCAGAAGCGCTGTAGAAGCCATGCAGAGCCGGATCATCATGTGGTATTTTTGGGTTGATGGAGTCGAGCGAGACGGAAGGGATTAGGGTTTCGCAGATGGCGGCAAGAGCTTGAATCTGAGCTGGAGAGAATCCATGGCCGTATCTACTCTCTCTCCTTCCTCCTCTCAAGAGAGGATGGCACTCCCCCGCCATTCTTTTTAGCTTCTGAAGGAGAAGTAGAAGAAAGGATAAGGATCCCAAACTGGTGAGTATCGAGTGGCTTTTGGTGGCTTGCCTATATTTTGCTCCGAAGGCCAAGCATCTATTTATACACACTCGCACACAAATATTTCGTTCTTGGAGCTATTGCCTAACCAGCATTGGCCGGTGCTAACGAAAATATCTCCGCATTTTGCACTTTTTTTTTTTTTTGGTAAGGTCCGCATTTTGCACATTTGGCTTCCGTTAATTAGAGGTACTATCAATGACATTTCAAAAGATAGAATCGTTTACTTTTAAGCAAAAGACAAAAACAAAAGACGGAAAAAATCACCGACTATTTTAGAATCTTTGAAACGATTGATTAAGTGTATATATTCATTACTCTTTTCAAAGTCATCAGTACCATCATACATATAATTAGAGGTACTATCAATGACTCTTTCAAAAGATAGAATCGTTTGCTTTTGAGCAAAAAAAAAAAAAACAGAGAGAGAGAGAGAGAGAGAGAGAAAGAATCACCGACTGTTTTTAGAATCACTGAAACGATTGATTAAGTGTATATATTTATTAGTCTCTTCAAAGTCATTAGTACCATCATACATATAATTAGAGGTATTGCCAATGATGCTTTCAAAAGATAGAATCGTTTGCTTTTAAGCAAAAGACAAAAACAAAAGAGAGAAAGAATCACCGAGTGTTTTTGGAATTACTGAGTGTTTTTGGCCCTAATCATTAGTTAAGGAGGGATTAGTCATACACTAGAAAGACATACATTTGCTCCTAAGCGGTCTCATATTTAGGAGCCGTGATCCTTCATCATCTTCTAAGATGTCTAGTTCTACTTGCCTTTTCCCCCTGACTAAGGGTGGAGTTTTTCCCGATCAATAAATCTATCAAGTGTGCTTGGAAGACACGGCGTATAATCCAGAAGACAAGTAATTTCTATGCGGTTCTCAAACTTTTCCAAGCTGGGGTATTGTTCTTGTCTCCTTTATGCGTTGGGGGTCTCGAAGCTTTACTAATGAAACGATCAATTAAGTGTATATATTTATTAGTCTCTTCAAAGTAATTGGTACCATCATAGATATAAGGATTAATATATTGAAAAACCTCAAATTGGTACACTGTAATAAATTTACTCCAAATTAATTTTTTGATCATTAAAAACCCCAAATTGGTACAATTGTAACAAATTTACACTCCGTTAGTTTTCGTTAAATTTTACTATCAAATTATTAAGTTGAATAACATGTGATAGTTAACTGGTATATTAATTTGGGATTTTACTTTCTGTTTGTCATAGTTTACAATTTTTGTGTTTTTTTTGTAGTATTAATCCAATTTAATAGAGGGTATATTTGTCACAAATATATTAATTTGGGATTTTTGGCAATCGAATCAATTAGTTTCGGTAAATTTGTTATAAATATATCAGTTTATGGTTTCTTATGGTCAGTTGGGGTAAATTTGTCATAGTTGTACCAGTTTAGGGTTTTTCATGATTAAAAAAATAGTTTGGGGTGAATTTGTCATATGTGTACCTGGTTTGAGATTTTTCAGGGTATTAACCTAGAAATAATTAATCAAAGGTATTGTCAATGATGCTTTCAAAAGATAGAATCGTTTGCTTTTAAGCAAAACACATGAACAAAAGAGAGAAAGAATCACCGAGTGTTTTTAGAATCACTGAGTGTTTTTCGGCTAATCATCAGTTAAGGAGGGATTAGTCATACACTAGAAAGACATAAATTTCCTCCTAAGTGATCCCATCCTTAGGAGCCATGATTCTTCATCATCTTCTAAGTTGTCTAGTTCTACTTGCCTTTCCCCCTAACTTAGGGTGGAGTTTTTCCCGACCAACAAATCTATCGAGTGTGCTTGGAAGACACGATGTATAATCTAGAAGACGAGTAATCTCTCCGCGGTTCTCAGACTTTTCCAAGCTAAGGTATTGTTCTCGTCTCTTTTTATGCGACTTTTATGCGTTGGGGGTCCTGAAGCTTTATTAACGAAATGAGCAGTACCATCATAGATATAATTAGAGGTATTGTCAATGACACTTTCAAAAGATAGAATCATTTGCTTTTAAGCAAAACACAGAAAAAAAAAAAAAAAAAAAAAAAGAGAGAGAGGAAGAATCACCAAGTGTTTTTAGAATCATTGAGTGTTTTTCCACCCTAATCATCAGTTAATGAGGGATTAGTTATACACCTGAAAGATGTACATTTCCTCCTTAGCGTTCCCATCTTTAGGAGCCGTGACCCTTCATCATCTTCTAAGTTGTCTAGTTCCACTTGCCTTTCCCCCCCCCCCCCTGCCTAAGGATGGAGTTTTTCCCCATCAACAAATCTATCGAGTGTGCTTGGAAGACACAACGTACAATCCAGAAGAAGAGTAATCTCTCTATGGTTCTCAGGCTTTTCCAAGCTGGGGTACTGTTCTTGTCTCTCTTATGAGATTTTTATATGTTGGGGGTCCCGAAGCTTTATTAATGAAACAATCGATTAAGTGTATATATTTATTAGTTCTTCAAAGTCATCAGTGCCATCATAGATATGAGGATTAATATCCTAAAAAATGCCAAATTGGTATATTTGTGACAAATTTACTTTAAACTAATTTTTTGACCATTAAAAACCCCAAATTATTCATTTGACAAATTTACTTCAAACTTGTACACTTGTGACAAATTTACCCTATGTTAGTTTATGCTAAATTTTACTATTAAATTATTAAGTTGAATAATATATAACAATTGACTAATATACAAGTTCGTGATTTTACTTTCTATTTGTCACAATTTACAATTTTTGTGTTTTTTTTTTGTGATATTAATCTAATTTAACAGAGGGGATATTTGTCACACATGTACCGGTTTGAGATTTTTTGGCGGTCAAATAAATTAGTTTTGGTACTTGTAAAAAAAAAATATCAGTTTAGGGTTTATTATGGTCAATCGGGGTAAATTTGTCACAGTTGTACCAGTATAGGGATTTTCATGGCAAAAAAAATAGGTTAGGGTAAATTTGTTACACATGTACCAATTTAGAGTTTTTCAGGATATTAACCCTAGATATAATTAATCAAAGGTACTATCGATAATGCTTTCAAAAGATAGAATCGTTTGCTTTTAAGCAAAACACAAAAACAAAAGAGAGAAAGAATCATTGAGTGTTTTTAGAATCACTGAGTGTTTTTTGGCCCTAATCATTAGTTAAGGAGGGTATAGTCATATACTAGAAAGACGTAAACTTCATCCTAAGTGATCCCATCTTTAGGAGCCGTGGTCCTTCATCATCTTTTGAGTTGTCTAGTTCTACTTGCCTTTTCCTGTTGACTTAGGGTGGAGTTGTTGCCGACCGACCAATCTATGGAGTGTGCCTGGGAGACACGGCATATAGTCCAGAAGACGAGGAAATCTCTCCGCTCAAGAAAACGACTTGGATCCGCTGTCTCTTCTTAGAGCCCAATCTGCCGTCTCCGAGCACGAGATTATGACACGTGGAATCTTCGTTTGAGCTCATTCACGTCAAACCTAACAGTCCCCTTCTCTCCCCAGTACAAACCTAACATTAAGGTCTTGGAGGGCCTTCCATGGTCAATCAATTTGCTTCAAGATATCTACAAAGGGAAAGGGGATGGGAATGGGAGGCAACCTCCAGCTGTGCCTCGTAGTCATACATCAAGTGGGCATTTATGTTTGTCTATTGGACGTAAGCTTTGTTTTTCATCTCGTGTTCTTATTTATATTCCAATTTTGCAGTCGTTCCATTCATTTACCCGTGGGGAACATTGACTCCACACGTTTTCTCTACCCTTCTTACCCTCCGCAGCTGCCAATATATCTCGCGATAACAGGTCCCTCATTGTGAGATTGTGCGCATAAAAAGAATCGATCAAAGACACATATGATTGTCGGATCGATTAAGATTATCATCTCCTCGCCAGCATGGAGCCATCGTGCGCGATTCCTTCTTTTCCACGTTTATCTTCCACCGAAGTTCGCCAGACCCCTAATCTTGGCTTCGTTGATTCTGACTTTCGAGAGGTCTGCCAATATCATTTCCTTAGACACCAAAAATTAGCGAGATACACATTGAACTGTGATAAGAATTAAAGATAAGTTTCACATCTTACTTTACATAGTTATTCACTAATTGAAAAGAGGTCTGGCGATACTATTTTCTTTATCCATTGAAAGCTCGTGGGCTTTGACGGCCGATAGTTTTCTACGGCACTCGTAGTATATAATTTCATACTAATGAAAGTACTAATCCAACTCTTGTATTGTTTATGTTGGAAAGATATCTATCCAGCAGACTCCAAATTTAGTAGGAGATTTGGCTCAAATCTACAAAGAAGGAAATAACAGTTGTATTTGCTTTTCTAGTAGATATTATTTATAACTAGAGGTGTATTCTATCTTATTTAAGGATAATGAAATCCCCTAAGGTAATATGATGAGTTGGGGGTTTCTCATTGTGACATAGGCTTCCAAGGGTTTTCTCCTTGGTTAACTGAACCATGTTATGTGACACCCGAGGTGCGTCACGCGCTGCACGTGTCCTTTCTATTTATACTAATAATTATAATTTAGCATGCGGAAGCACTATAAAATATGTCACCATATATCATACAAGAAAGTCGTACGAGTTTAATACATATTGCTTCTTCTTTATACAATATGAGTACTTATTATCACCACATAGAGTCCTAGGACTTGTGGGTTGCAGGCCACTAGTACTACTTTCCCATACTAGTACACAATCAAGCCACCATCTAACTTAGGGGTTGGTGGTGTTAAGCATCATATTGTCCCTTCCAGTGTCATGTCTAAAGGGACCCTCTTACACACTAAAAAATAAGGGATGACCGAAGCTTAGTAAATGAAATCATTAGGTCTAAAGTAGGAGATTGTCTTAATACTTAAACCATAATTGGTTTTTAAGTGATTACTTTAGCAAAACTTGGCATTCAAACAATCATTGTTTACAACTTAAGGCACTGAAATAATCACTCTTGAACTTGTTACCACTCCTTAATTTGACTTGCATTTGTAGCAAATCAGCGAACCATCACCAATAAACCATTGTAGCAAACCAAATATCTCAAACAAAAACTAAGCAAACCAAGATTGAGAATAGACAATTAAGAAAGAGAACTTGTAAGTGTTCACAGCCAATGAAATTCCAACCTTTCATCTCCACTTGTTTCCTCACCTGAGCACGGAGTTTGGGATTGGATGGATCATAAAATCTATGTGAATCTAAGTCCAAAGGAAGATCATAAAAAGACTGAGGAATTTAAAATACATTGGAGTCGAAGTACGTTTAAATGGAATATATGTTTGAAATTGGAAATTACATTACTATTAACATAAAAGTGTTGAAAATAAAAAGTACGAGGATAGGAAAATATATAAGATAAGAATAAGCTCTTGGACAAATTGATAGCATTGTATGAGATGAGATGTTCTACCTCCGTGGACGTCTCCTTTCGATATCTCATCTATCCAAATCAGAAATCAAACAAGGAGGATATAGATCCTCTAACATCTACGGTGCTCCATCAAATGCCTCAATTGATCTCAATTATTAATTTATAATATAAGACAATATGCCAACAGTTCAAATGAGTTAATCTAGCCAAATATCCTTTTTTTTTTCTATTTTTCCCTATCAGGGCGAGGCTAGTTGAGAATTGCAACCCTCGTAGCTCCAACAATCCTCGTTGGCCACATAAAGGAGAAAAAAAAAGAAAAAAGAAATGAAAAATCATTAAAAATTAAAAATTTTGTAAAAAATCAAAATATAAAAATTATCTATATTAATGTCGTCTACACTTTTAAAGATAGCAGACATCCACGTCAACAATTGTAGAAAGTTTAGAGCTCAATTAGCTTAATAAAAAAGTTTAAAACTCAATTTACACGAATGTAATGAATTTAAAATTGTTTTGATACTATTTCTTATTAGATAGCCGTGGGCCCTCGTTTGATTCTTTTTAAGGTAATACGTGACGATAGACGAAAATTAGTAAAAAAATGCATACATCAATGCCCCCTTGATTTGTGACAGCGAGGTACGGCTCGAGTGTGTCGCATTCGCATTCCCTTGTGGTCATCTTCGTTTGCACGGATCCACAGACAAAGCCAATTGGTTTCCCCGATGTGCACGACGTTGGGGATCGAATAGACTCTGAAATCTCTGTGAATCTGACAGTTCATAAATGTAAGGCGGTGTCGAGCTCAAGCCATCGTGAAAAACGAGGGAATCGCGTGTCCTAACTCCATGCCGGCCACGAGACAATAAATTTTAATTGATTCAATATTCATATTTGTCTACTGTCGATTCTTTTTTATGTTTCATTTGTTTTATGAAAAATATTTTCCTCATTTTTTGGCTTTTGATTCACTTAAAAAAACTAAATTAATAGAAAAGATTTTCCTATCAAAATTTAAATTAAGAAAAATAATATACTCTTTAAAAATTTTGGAAAATATTTTCTAAAATATGACTAAGGGACTTGATACTCTACTTTTGAGCATGAAAACCTCTTCTCGGATTCTAACCTTTAGGACCAAGTCTTTGGCGACTAGGCTTGGATCCCAGGTGCCCGTGCCTAATGCCCCAGCACCTAAGCCCATATCTATAAAGGTCATGCTCAAGCATTGGTCCCAGCACTCAGGTTGGGCCCATAAACTTCTTGTGCTTGTCCTGGATGCTTAGGCTCAAGTTCTTAGTTAATGAAACATTTGTTATTATAAAAGTATTTTTTAAAAAAAATTGAATTTTCATTATTTTTATTTAAAAAAATTCAAATTTTTAATTATTTTTCTTTTTCTTTTTCTTATCTTTTTGCTTCTTCCTTGGCTAGTTGCTGACGATTGGCCACAAGCAAGCTCAAGCCTCATTAGTTTGAGGTGAGGCTCCACCTTACTAGATCTAGCAAGGTTAGGCTCACTAGAGGTTGGGAAGGCCGACCCTTGCTGAAAGTTGGTGAGCTAGGTGAGGCTTGAGCCTTGCTAAGCTTAGGTGACCTTAGGTGAGGTGAGGTGAGGCTCTACCCTTGCCAGCTTATTCTCCCAAGGCTTGATTCTTTATTCAAGCTCATCGCCGTCCACGTGAAACCCTTTGCTTTGTCCACCGTTAGCCTCATTCAAGCTTGTGCTCACCGATCCAACGAGGTAGAGCCCCATGAACCAAGGGGGAGCTCACCCATCATGAACTGGCTGGAGACAAACCACCAAAAGGAGATGGGGATGGTGGTGAGGAAGCAAAGGAGCGATGGAGAGGAAGAAGGAAAAAAGAAAAAGAAAGAAAGTAAAGAAAAAAGGAAAAAAAGAAAATTAAAAATTGAATTTTTTAGTAATGTTTCCTAAGAAAACCAAATGAGATTTTCCACATTAAGCGGTGGAAAATATTTTCTAATTGATTTTTAGGTTTCGACTAAACACCAGATAATTAAATTATTTTTCTTGAAAAAGATTTGGTGGAAATTTTTTTTCAAAAATGATACAATTTTTGCGAAACAAACGGAACTTATGATATAGGTATTAAAAAGCTTACGTTAAAAACAAAAACATTTTTTTTTTGGTAAGGGTTAAAAACAAAAACATTAATGGCCACTTTATTTGGGATTATGAGGCACGACTAGAGGTTGCTGTGCCAATCAATTAGAGTTATTCAACGAGATGGTGTGAGGGTTGTGGGAGGTATATAAATGGGACAAAAGTTGGATTAGTACTTTCATTAGTATGGGATTACATACTACGAATATCGCAGAAAACTTCCGGCTGCGGAAGACCTGAGCTTTCGATGGGTGAGACAAACGATATTTGATATTTTTTTGGTGTGTAAGTGATCAGCTCTTTGTAAAATGAGTCTATGAAGCAAAAGATTTGGGTCCATTTCACTAAAAATGACGAAATATATTCCAAGAATGTTAATGGATCAATGGGTGATCGATAAAGGGTTGCTAAGGATGCTTTGTTGTTTTAGACAGAAAAGTAAATGAGGAGAAAATTAAAGGCATAAAGACTTACGTATTTATAATGCTTTATAGACAGTGCTTATTGAATTTGAAAAAATAAATTACTTATTAATCCTATCTTCGATCACAAGCAGTTACTCTACAATTTCATACTATTAAGCAACACTTATATGTAAGAAGTTATAAAATAACAATCCAACAGTTTTGTTCCAATGTCACTTCATCATTACTACTTTCGAGTTCTAATATTTAGTAAAATTTGCAATGGCTATCGAGGACTTTGCTGACTGGAGAAGGTTCTCGTCGATAATTGATGTTTGGTGTTGATGATTTTATCGGAGAGTTGTCGATTCCTGTCAAGTTGTCGATTGTTTCAACCAAACTATTCATCAACTTAGTTTTTCTTTTTCTTTTTCTTTGGTAACCGAGGATCCGCCTGAGACCCCTTCAGGGTCACATTGCCCACCAGTGCTCGGTGGCATTGTCAGACGTCGTCGGAAGCCACTCTTCGCCGTCAATACCTCAAGGGAGATTAGCACAGGATCCTACCACCATGGCCTTCCACTTAAGACATGTATTGACAACACAGGAGTTCGAACCTTCGACCTCATCGAAGAAGGAGAGAACGCCCAACCAACGCAGCTATCTACCGATGGGTTCATCAACTCAGTTTGTCAATTGTTAATAACCAAAAAGTTTATTATTTTTGGGTGCCAATAGGGTCTGCGTTAATTGAATGGGAGCTAAACATGGGTTGTGTCCAGCAGGTCCATGCTGGTGTTAAGATGATAAACTTAGTTGATCTTATATTGACGGGGAGAAAGACGAAATCGCATGTAGCAAGTCCATGTTGGCATTAAGATGGCAAACTTAGTTGATGTGATATTGATGGGGAGAAGGACATAAGAAGTATAAAAAAATTATATACAACACTCACTTTAGTACTAAATTTTATGAAAAATAAAAAAAAAATTGTTAGTGCCAACTCCAATATACTTGGTCGAAAATCTGACATGACCTTTTTCTTATACTAATTTCTTAAGCTAACGTGGCTCGTCAAATGGTCTAGTCAACATCTAAAGTATAAATAACGTCATGTAGTAGTTTTCCCTAAATAAGAACTCTAAATTGCCTAAATGATAGAGAACCGCAATTTCAAACCCTAATCGGCCATTTCCCCAAAATTCACATTGTATTTTGGTTTGCCCCGAAATTAACTACTCAATCTTGCAAATGGAGCACAAGAGCTTAATAGCGGCTCAAATTCGTTTCAACAAAGTAAAGAAGAAGGTGAGTGTTATTGTTATTATGGGTTACAAAATCCAAAAAGAACATTTTGGACTCGATTGAATCCCAAGAGAAGATCCATGGATACTCTAGGTGTAGAGAAGGTGTTGATACCTAGATTTTGACGACTCAGTTATTTATTTATTGCATAAAAATTAGGGATTAATTTTATCCTTGAAAAAAATTTAAAATGCATATCATATAATTTTAGGTGCATTTATTTGTTATTATTGCATTTGCATTGGGCTGGTGACAGATGTGTTTGAATTGGTAGTTTTGAACTTTAATTTAACGAGTTGAACTAAGCCCATGAAGGAAGCAAATTAGCCCAAGCCCATTTTGTGAGAAATGGAGATTTGATATGATATTACGATGGATTTTTCAATATCCTCGAGGGTAGATCACGAGCTCATCTTCATAAAATTTGGAATTTGAGAAAATCACATTGCAATCTTATCTTTAGCAATAGGCAATAAAATCAGTGGAAAATATTCACTTTTTGCAAAAGAGATCTAAAAGAGATGTGGAAAATAAAAATGAACATTACGTTCGATAGGTTATAGGCGATCTTCATGTATATTGAAAAAGAGATGAAATATTTCACGAAGATCACATTTTTTTTGCCTATAAAAGGAGCCGTGTACAGTGAGAAAGGGAGGCCTTTCTTCATCCATTGAAAAAGAAACACAAGACAAAAAGAAGAAAAGGAAGAAGGGTCTCTTTTGGGGTCCCTTTTTGAGGAAAAAAGCAAAAGGCAACAGAAAGTCTTCTGCTGACAACAGAGAAGACAACGACATGAACAGAGAGGGAGGCGTGAGGGACATGTGGCCAGAGGAAAAGGGAAAAAGCATAAAAGCTCATGTTCATCTTCTTCCCCTTGGTTCCACAATCGCTTCGCCCCATAGCCGCTTGAGGCTTCCACTGTGTCGGTCACCGTGCGGTGTCGTCTGTGAGTCACCATGTTATCGCCACCTGTCCACCTTGCTCGCGTCCATCTGCCATTGCCACGCCTCTTGCTCCGTCACTACCCAATTTGCTGAACAAGAGCGGCAACCTGAGACCAGAAGACACCACCACGTCCCACATTGCTAGAAGCTGCTCTTGACCCACGTCTGCCACCCTGCCTCGACCCAGCACGCGCATCTTTAAGGGAAGAATGATCGCAAATCTATGCAAATCATGGTGCAATCAGAAAAGTATCTCATGCAAAGATTGCTAGTTTGATTCGTAAAATTAGAGGAAGGAGGCTAAAAAATTCTCTTCCTTGTACAAAGTTTTTGTAAATTATTAAGAAAATCCCTTATGTGTCGTAAGAAAGGAGGAGAAAGTGAATCCGAAAGGAAAGAAAAAGAATAGTGATCACCTCAAAAAGACAACAAATTGAGGGGGAGCATTGATCATTTATGGAAAAATCTTTTCGAATCAATCATGATCTTGGTTATTATGGAAGGAAGGAAAAGGTAAATATGACAGAACTTGTCAAATTCTAAAAAAATCTGGTTAGTGCATTTTTTATCACCTTTTATCATTAACAAATCTCTAATTTATATTATCATTTTATTATGACAAAAAGGGTAAGTGAATTTTATAATGCATTCGTGATTTTTATTGGATATTTGCTGATATATATAATCGAAGTGAGCTGTATTACATATCTTTAATATTCGACTTACTTTGTAAAAACTTTTTTTGGGAAATTGTGTTTCATGCAAAATATATTATCGCTTTATATTCTCTACGTGATACTTTTTCTATTGTTATCGCTTTTTGATTATGACAAAAAGGGGGAGTGAATATAAACATGCATATGTGTTAATATTAGTTATTGAACTGTGATTATCTCTCCATATATAATTATGCTCAATCTATTTCCTATCTTCTGCTATCTTTTGATTCGAATCACACTTTTTGAAAATCTAAAATTTGATGATTGATTTATTAATATTTTAGAAAGTGTAATTACACATCTGCATATTCAGAGATTGTTTTGTCATCATCAAAAAGGGGGAGATTGTTAGGGAAATCCCTTATGATGTTTTGAAGATGACAAAATAAATCAAAGGTTACTAATGTGTTTAATTGTTGAGTAATAAACTATGCAGATGATAGAACATGCAAATGATATTATCAAAGTCTATACTTGGAAGAACCAGAAAACAGACTCTATGCTGAAGCTGAACTTATTCAGACTATGTCCAAACCTTAAAGCTAAATCTGTTCAAAAGCAGAATATGTTCAGACTTACGTCCAGATTATAAAGTCTATTGCACTCGGACTCTACTTCAAACTGAAGACACTCAGACTCTATTTTAAACTGAAGACACTTAGATTCTGCTTTAGATTGAAGACACTCAAACTCTACTTTAGACAAAACACTCTCAAACTTTACATCCAGAACAAGACACAAATCCAGAATGTGACAAGGTCTAGAACGAGACATAAGTTCAGAACGTAGTAGATTCAAAACGAAGCATGTTCAGAACAAAACAACTTGACAGAATGAGCCCAAATGTATAACGGCTAGTAATCTGGTTTGGATTTTACATCAAGATAGATTTGATTAACTCAATCTAATTAATTGACAATTGAATCTTGAAGACAAGAACTTTCTAAATAAAGAAGCTTTACTTGTGAAAACCAAGATTCTGTTTGTATGGGCGATCAAAATCAATTTGAGATTTTACTTCTATCACTCAACGGCTACTAAATATTATAGATACAGATCTGTCTAATGGGTAGATTGGAAGACGATTCTCAAGATACTGTCCAACGGCTAGTTTGGAAGTTGATGAGTATTTAAGGAGACCAAGGACCGATGAGCAAGTAAGAGACAAAGTGTAGAATTTATAATTCCAAAGTCTGAGCTAACTTTGATCATACACTTGTTTCTTGTGAGCTTAAACGTTTGTGATCGTGAGAGAAATACCAAAAGAGTGACTTAGTGAGATAGTGTGATCTACCACTAAGTGTTTGTACTCAAAGTTGTAATTACTTGTTAATCGCATAGTGGAATCCAACCAAAAGGTTGTTAACATGGGAGAGTGAACGTAGGCTTGATCTAAGCCGAACCACTATAAATTTTGTATTCTTATTCTCTTCCCTGAACTCCTTTATTTTGTTCGTAGTTTTATTTAACTAATAAAGTCTGAACTTGCTCAAAGTCTATTGTTCTTCAGACTCAGTTTCAAAAGTAAATTATTTCTATTGTTCTTTACGAAAAATTTTCTTCCACCTATTATTCTTACCTTTTACCAAAAAAAGAAAAAAAAAAATCTTCCACCTATTCACCTCTCCTCTAGGTGTTCATACTAACACTTATAGTTTGCGTCCTCGCATGATCACCTCACATGTTAGGGAAGTGAATTAAAATTAATTCAAGCTGCCCGCAAAACACTTTTTTCGAAATAAAAAGAGAAAGGTACTGAAAGAGCATTAGAAAAGTCTAGTGTAACCAAGTCCCCGAACCCAAAGTCTCTGGTTCATATGATTAAAATAATTCTCTCATTATTTTACTTAGATGTCTAATCGACCTACCATAAACAATTAATAGCGACTCCTAGCTAATCTTTTGCATGCAAAATATTTGAATATAAGTCACCAATTGATATGGGTTTGGGAGAACTCGAACTAAGTTTAAACTTAGTAGTCCATTAGCCTAATCATAGGTGGTGCTCGAAATTTAGGTCGTGACAACTTGATGACTCTGCTGGGGACTTGAGTTAATACTCTTAGTGGACTTAGGCCAATTTTTCTTTTCTTTTGAAAAAGTTTTTGTTTGGCAGCAAGGATCTCAAATACATCCCCAACATTCAATGTGTTAAATGTTCTTGCATAATGGGAGGTATAAGTGGAAGTGTTTGCTAACCTTTGTTTTGGAGGAAGGTATAGAAATGTATGATTTATTTTCAGATGAAGTGTTGCTTGATATAAACTGATGTACATGCCCTGCATTTGCACTACATTCTAGCACACATAACCTGCCACCAGACCTAGGCCACATAAGATTATCTAGGATGGTATCGAGATGGATACCACTCTACCGCATACCTGTGGTATGAGTCGCCCATCTCGATTCCAAACTTTCTTTTTTGGTGTCAAGAGTACCCACCTCGATTCGCATGCCCACAGCCTAGGTTGGCTCTTTAACCAAGCCGGAGTCATGAGGTCTCGATGTAGTCCGCACGCCTGTGACTAGTCTGATCATCCTTGTGGCTCCCCTTTGTTTTGTTTTGTTTTTTTTTTTTTTTTTTGGTAATGGTAAGAATATATAAATAGTTTTAACCAACTGTACAAAAAGACCGGCGCCAATAACATTCACTCAAAATGATAGACCATAATGAGTGAAAGGGAGCCGATGTAAAAGGAGACACCCGAAGGAATAGGGGGTCGAGCAACAACCACGAGAAAACAAGCTAAAGCAAGAAATAAAGCAACAAGCAAAAAGCAAGACGACACTAATCGAGAGGAACGAAGATGGCAGAGTCAAGCCCCCAACATCGCTGGAGCCTCCTGTTCCTAGTGTTGTCCGACACATTGCTGAAGGTATGCGCCTTTTCCTTGACTACTTTGATGAGATGATTCTTTAAAGCCGACAATTCCAAGGTCTCCCCCCCTCCCCCCCCCCCCCAAAGATAATACTATTGCGTTTCTTCCAAATTAAGTGGCACATGGCACCAAAAGAAAACCGGGCTATGCAATGGAAGAAATCTTTGCTAGGTAGGAATTTCAAGGCCCAAGTAAGGTTCTCAGACCAAGATCTATTTCTCCAAGGTAAATTACATCTGGCGGCCCAAAAAAATGCAAGACTAGCCGAGATATGGCAATCAAAGAACAAGTGCTCAATAGAATCCGGTCTGGAATTGCAAAAAGCACATGCCCACTTTCTATTCTACCATAGGAAAGAAGGAGAACCTGTGTGGGTAAGCGATTCTGAATAATAAGCATGGGTGGCTCCACTTTGTTAAGCTTTATAAACTAGAAATCGAGCCACTTACCATTCGCATGTCTCTGTGATTGCCCCTTGTTTATTGGTAAAGTAAGTTTTCTAAATTCACACCCTTGCAATTTACTTACTTTATTATATCATTTTGTCGGTCCATGGAATTAGGATTTTTATATCATTTTGTCGATCCATGGCATTAGGATTGTCCTGAGTCTTGGTTAATATACAATGGGAATACTGGACATTTGAATTATTTTCCCTTTAAAGGAAGAGCTTTGCACATGGTGGGACAAGTTAGACCAAGTTGGCCGTCAATTTGTAGAGTCACACATTAGTTGACTACTTCCATTGCTGCGTATCAACATCCATGGCAGCCTCATCCAAGCACTTGCCTATTGTTGGTGCCCTGAGATTTCTACTTTTATCTTCGACGGTAAGCATGAGCTCACTCCCACCTTGAAAGAGTATAGCATTGCCATAGGAAAATCTTTGAAAGCTTAATTAATTAGTCTACTCATCGAAATAGATCTTGTTGTGGCCTTACCTGATTTTTTGAGAATTAAGGAGGACAATATAAGATATGTTTTAAAGGCTCACTGCAATACATGTCCTTTATCTTTTCTAAAAGAATGTTTTGAAAATGGCACTTCATTTCAAATGCGTAGAGTTTTCCTTTTAGCTTTCTTTGGGTTTATAGTTTTTCTTTACTGCAAGAATGTTATTAACCCTTTGATTGCTCAATTAGTTAAACAAGTGTTGGAAGGAAAAAAATTTCGTAAACACTATTTTGGCTGAAACTTTCTTTCCCTCACTCGATTTAAAGGAGGTGGTGATAAGACTTTCCATTCCTCTACTAAGCTTTTGCAAATTTAGTTTCTTTCTCATATAAAAAGGTTTGGTGGTTTAATGACTATACATGATATTAGTAATTCTAATCACTCTATTATGAGATTTGAGAACAACCAAAAACATACACCAGATTACCATTATTCTATATGGCTAGCTTTCATGAAAAAAACCAACTTCCAAGGATTTCCTATGGCATGCTAAGTGGTTCCAAGTTCGTGTGGCGAGACTTTCATGTGGAGGTGTTGGCCCAATACCTTTACTGGGATTCACTAGAGCAATGGAATACTATCCGACTAGAGTGACCCGTCAATATCAAGTTGTGCAAGAGCTTTCCCCGGCATTGCAAACAGATCCGCTCCGAGTAAGCTTCATTGATGGAGATCAAAACCATGAGGATTCCATTCTCACGATCAAATCAATGTGGGACATGTGTCATCCACGAAAGCTCAATGGCCTTAGGAGGAGCTGAAGGGCAAAGAAAGGAAGTACTATGCCTCAACTAAATACATTCAACAACATAAGGTTCCAGAGGAGCTACTTTCAAAGATACCAGAGGTGCCGCTGAAGATCACTAACTGTGCTGAGAATAGACGTCTCAAAAGAGTTGCCGAAAAAGCTCAAGAAGAGAATAAACGATTGTGTGAGTGGTGTCCCGAGTGTATATTGATCAAGCTAGATGAAGCGGCTTGAATCAATCTAGTTATCTTCATTTCTAGATTAATGTTTAGGAAGTTGAGTCATTTACTTTTATAGTTTATTTGTTTAGGGCACTTCAAGTTCTACTTTGTTAGGCTGTGTCAAAAACTCCATTAATGAATAAAAGATTCTAGACCTTTGCCGTGGACTGGCGTGTTTTATATGAGATGCTTATGTTGTTCACTTCTTCAAATTAGATGATAACGGATCCCTCATGTTCGCCCATTATTACACGATCAAGAGCTAGAATGGCCAATCAAATTGAAATGCGTGATCAAAGGGAAGCTGGTCTCTGTTTATGGAGAAGAAGATCACCGAATTTATCATGAGACGGCTATCCCCTATGTGGAGCCAAACTCTGAGTTTGAATTGAGTTATCACTCATTTGAATCGGTGTCCACCATACATGCTTCTCGAGATTCATTACCACCCACTTTTGAGATTTCAAATGCTGCCCTTATGGTAGGAAGGGTGATGGTTGGGAATGATTTGTCTGCCGTGGTCTTGGAAGAAGGGGTCAAGGTATTCGAAACTCCATTGAAGCCCCTCGGAGAACCCGTTCTGCTGGATTAGGGTACCATGGAAGAGGTGGAGAAAGTTCTGGAAGGCAAAGATAGGGAAGGCAGAACTCGTCACCTGAGCAAGGGCGAGGGAGGCAAAACTTACTACCTTCGAACATTCGTGAGACGTTCCCTGGTCCTCCAATTATAATGGAAGATGAAGCAGAAGTGATGGACACTTTAGAACAGCCAAGTGGCAAATTTGACTATTTTGTGAAGTATTTGGCCCCTCCCAGCTCTTACATTGACCCCCACGACATAGTCCTAGATGGATGGGATGGCATGGACGATCCGACACCTCCAAAGACAAAGAGCCCTAATGACACCCTGGAAGGAAACACAAGTCTGTTCGATGACCTCTTCATAGGAGCTATTGATGAAGGACCTCCGGAAGAAATGGGCCCTAGCCCACAAGAGGATGATCATATAGCGTCTAAAGGTGTGGAAATGGTCAAATCCAATGCAATAAGTGCTAATAATGATGATCTCGAAGACTTGATCGAAGATTCCATTGAGGTGCAGTGTAGTTGGGAATAACATGAAAAAGCCAAGGCTCTTACATCCGAGAAAACCATCACTATTCATTTAGGTGACACTGAAGAAGCCAATGAAGTGAAAATTGGGGCAAATCTCCTCAAAGACGAGGCTGAGCGCCTAATTTAGTTATTGAAGAAATATCAAAACATATTTGCATGGACTTATGCTGACATGCTTGGTTTAGACCCGTCAATCGTTGAGCATTGCTTGCCTATTAATCCGGATGTGCCACCTAAGAAATAGAGGCTATGGAGAACTAAACCTGAGCTATCAAAGAAGATAGAGGAAGAAGTGATGAAACTTTTGAAAGTGGGATTTATTAAAGTGTCACAATACCTTGAATTGGTGGCTAACATCGTATTGGTGATGAAGAAGTGTTGGAGAAAACTTCCTTATTTGTTTTGAAGTTGACAAAACGTTTCCATCAGTCTAGTTTGAAGACTTGCAGACTCTATAGTCAAAGTCTGAAGACCTCCAGACTCAAGATTTAAAGTCTACCATCACTGATAGCTTCCAGACCGAAAAAGAAAAGATTTATCCGATGAAGAAGACTTGACCAAATGCGAGTATATTTTTAAGAATTTGGTTCGTACGGTTGAAGGAGATCTCATAGCTAGAGAAAGCATCTCATGATCAATTATTCTTATTGAAATCAATTCGAATAATTGGATCTATTAATTTGTAAAGTATACTTGGAAGGTGCTACTTATGGAAACCCAGATCCTGATTATATGGGCGAGCAAGATTGGTGGGCTATCATCATATTCCTTAAATAACTCAAGATCTCCATAATTGATTCTGTCCAACAGATATATTAGAAGAACTAATTTGGAAAGTGCCAACGGTTATAATGGCATGACGGAGTATATAAGGAAGACGCTCAAGTTATTCTAGTGTGTGCATGAAAGAAAAATTCCAAAGTCTGAAACTCCTAGTTCTTTGCTGATTTAATTGTTGAGCTTAAGTTGTACTCAAAAGAGAGATTAAATACTTATAAGACCTTGAGGAAGTGTAGTAGAGTTTCTACACCATGGAATCAAGGATGAGAGACTGTAAAAATCTCTTTTGATTCATATTGAAATCCAGCCAATAAGCTGTCAATGCGGCAAAGTAGACGTAGACTTAGTCTAAGCCAAACCACTATAAACTTTGCGTTTCAATTCTCTTTCCCTAAACTATTTACTTTAATTCGTCGTCTTATATAACAGTTTATAGTCTTTTACATCTTCAGTCTATTATTCTCAAAAGATGAATTAAGTTGTTAAATCTTGCAAAAACTTCTTTAACACCTATTCACCCCCCTCTAAGTGTTGTTATTAGCCCTATCAAGAAGGACGGTCGAGTTCGAGTTTGTGTTGATTATCGGAATCTGAACAAGGCTAGCCCTAAGGATGACTTCCCATTACCACATATAGATGTCCTCATGGATAGTACTGCTGGATTTGACCTGTTCTCATTTATGGATAATTTTTCCAGATACAATTAGATAAGGATGAATGAGGAAAATAAGGAGAAAACTGCATTTATCACCTCGTGGGGGACCTTTCATTATAAGGTCATACCCTTCAAACTCAAGAATATAAGGGCAACTTACTAGCGAGCCATGGTAGCACTATTTCATGATATGATGCATCAGGAGATCAAAGTCTATGTTGATGATATGATTGCAAAGACCCAGCCTGGAAAAAGTCACGTCAAAACCTTGAAGAAATTGTTTGATCGATTCCATGAATTCAAGCTTCGTCTAAATCCCGCTAAATGCGTGTTTGGAGCAACATCCAATAAATTATTCGGATTCATTGTAAGCAGTAACGGGATCGAAATCGATCCATCTAAAGCTAAGGCTATATGTGAGCTGCAACCTCCATCAACGGTGAAAGAAGTCTGGAGCCTTTTGGGAAGATTGAATTACATTGC
The DNA here is from genome assembly GCA_019915185.1 of Eucalyptus camaldulensis. Classification (NCBI taxonomy): domain Eukaryota; kingdom Viridiplantae; phylum Streptophyta; class Magnoliopsida; order Myrtales; family Myrtaceae; genus Eucalyptus; species Eucalyptus camaldulensis. The sequence goes on from JAHSVA010000005.1 coordinate 23,989,030, forward strand.
TTGATTCATTTCCCAACTTTTCGAAACCACCAAACCGTTCTTCAAGCTCTTAAAAAAGAATGCACGAGTCAACTGGGATGATGAGTGCTGAGAAGTGTTCGACAAGTTGAAGCAGTACTTGATGAATCCACCGGTGCTTGTCCCACCATCGCCGAGGCATCCTTTGATTCTCTACCTCACCATTCATAATGAATCATTGGGTGTAATGTTGGCTCAGGAAAGTCCTGTCGATAAAAAAGAACGAGCCATTTATTATATGAGTAAAAAGTTCACTTTATCAGCATTACCAGACGTTCCTCGTGACTAAGAACAACCCCATCAAATACTTACTTGATCAACTAGCTTTGGTGGGTAAGTTGGCTAAATGGCAAATTTTAATCTTGACATTTGATGTGCAATTCATGCCACAAAAGTCGATTAAGGGTTGAGTGATCGCCGATCTATTGGCCAAGAATCCAGGAGTCTCAAATAGTGATGACTATTCTCTAGACGGCCGTGTCTTAAGTGTAAGTGAAAATTCATGGACAATGTTCTTTAATGGAGCTGTGAACTTGTCTGGTTCTGGCACTAAAGCAGTTTTGATATCCCTAGATGGACAACACCACCCAGTAGCTGCGAAATTAATATTCCCATGCACTAACAACATAGCCGAATACGAAGCTTGCATCCTTGGGCTTCAAGCTACAATTGAGATAGGTGTGGCCAAGTTAAAAGTGTTCGGGGATTCCATGCTAATCATACTACAGACCGTAGGGGAATAGAAGACTAAGGATATCACGAGTATCTAGAAGATATGGTCAAGGGATTCAATGAAGTTTCATTTGAATACTTATTAAGGTTTCACAATCAATTCGCAGATGCAATCGCAACTTCATCATCTATGTTGCAAGTCACTAACGAATTGGAAGTCAAACCATTCAAAATAGAGGTTTTGTCAAAGCCGACTTATTGTATGATCGTGGTTGAAGAACCTAATAGAAAACCATGGTATTACAATATCATGAATTACATTCAAAAACATGAATTCACCGAAGGAAGTACTCCAGCTGATAGGAAATATATCATGAAGATGGCCTTAAAATTTTTCGTCAGTGGTGAGAAGTTGTAGAAGAGATCTTATGATTCAGTCTTATTGCGGTATGTAAATTCAACCGAAGCCACTCAAATCATGCAAGAAGTGCACGAATCATGTGACCCTCATATGAACGGGCACATGTTAGCTAAGAAGATTATGAGATTAGGCTACTATTGGCTCACACTAGAAAATGACTGTATTCAGCACGTTCAAAGTTGCTATCGTTGCCAATCCATGGTGATAAGATAAATGTTCCTCTAGCTGAGTTGCACCAGCTTTCCGAGCCATGGCCCTTTTCAATTTGGGGCATCGATGTGATTGGTCCAATAAATCCTAAGGCTTCAAATGGGCATCAATTCATTTTGGTGGCAATAGATTATTTCTCCAAATGGAATGAAGCTGCGTCCTTTACAAGTGTCACCGCTCGCAATGTTACGACGTTTATCAAATGTGACATAATTATTCGCTATGGTGTCCTTGAAGTAATCATAACTGACAACGGGACAAATTTGAACAACAAGCTTGTTGATGAGTTGTTCGGCGAATTCAAAATCAAGCATCTGAATTCGTCCCTTTACCGCCCTCAAATGAACGGGGCTGTTGAAGCGGTCAATAAGAATATTAAGAAGATCTTAGCTAAGACAGTCGAGAATTATCGAGATTGGCACAATGGATTACCCTTCGCACTAATGGCATACTAGACATCGATCCGTACTTTTACTAGGGCAACTCTTTTTGCTCTGGTGTACAGCATGGAGGCAGTTTTGCCTGTGGAAGTGAAGATTCCTTCTCTGAGAGTTTTATCCCAAGTAGAGTTATTTGAGGCAGAATGGTCGCAACAAAGACTTGAATAGTTGAACTTGATTGATGAGAAAAGACTGAAGGCTCTTTGCCATAGCCAAACTTATCAGCAGAGAATGGCCAAATCCTTCAACCGGAAGGTACGACCAAGACATTTCGAGGTAAATGATCTTGTTATAAGGAAGCCGTTGCCAATTTTTCCAAATCGTGGGGGCAAGTTTGCTCTAAATTATAGCGGCCCATATGTGGTGAAGAAGGTACTTCCTGGATGTGCCTTGATCTTGGCAGAAATAGATGGTCAAGAGTTTTCCACTCCAATTAATTATGGTGCTGTCTAGAAGTATTACCCATGATAGAATTTGCCATGTCATCTTTTGAACTGCAAGCATTTCTATGATGAGTAAATTGCCTCAATGAATTGAATTGTTCAAATTTGTTGCAAATCTTGCATTTTTCTTCCTTGATGAATTGTGTGAGATAAATTGAATGTGTCAAATGGGATATCTTGGAATGATGAAAGGCAAGCCTTATTCCATACACTATTTTATACATTAATCCCCAGTGAGTTGTGTGGAAAAATTCCATGCTCGCAAGGAAAAGGGTGATCTCGCAAAGGGTACGTCATCCAAGGTGATGAGAGGTAGTTTCTTCCTATACCCGAAACACTACAGATATACCCATTGTTTAGTCCTTTGAGCCCACACACGTGAAGAGTTTTTTAAATTATCCCTGTCAAGGATCATCCCATGCTAGGACAAACTTTAAAATGAATGGTAATAATCTTCTTACTCACACTTGCATCGATCTTCGAGAATTGCTTTCGCAGTGTAACTTGTACAATAATTTGAAGTGCTTTAGGATAACGAAGAGCAGTTCTTTCTCTATCCTATACACTTTTATCCATTACATACCCCATTTGAGCTTATGAATTCATTTCATATTAAACTCAGTGGGTGATCATCCCCCACACTAAGACAAGGCAAAAAAACAAAAAACAAAAACAAAAACAAAACAAAAAATTCAAGTGGCGTGGTCTAGAATGATAAAAGATGGAGACTGTGAGAGTCCAAAGAAAATAAGTGCAAAAAATAAAGGAGCATGAAAAAGCAGTGTGCCTAGTAAAAGCAAGGCCAATGCCCAAAGAGGAAAATCAAACATTAGTTGAAGTCGTATCCCCATCAAAGTGGCACTAAAGGCTTAAATGCTGAGATGTTACAATCAATGGAGTTTTGATATGAAGAAAATCTTCGATGGTGAAGAAGAAAAATGATGGAGATGTCAAGATGATCACCAACTTTGACCCCCAAACACTTTTTGAACTAACAATCATTTCATTTCTCACCAATGAACCGAGCTTATGTTACATCCCTTGCAAAGTTTTTTTTTTTTTTTTTTTCAGATTATGGCACTTTAATTAACACAAAAGTTCATATGTTTGAAAGCTTCACTTGAAGAAGTGCGAGTAAGGCAATTTCTACCTCATTTCGTATGTTTCTTGACTTGTAAACCACAAGTATTGCGAAATGTCATCTTTCAATAGGCTCGACTCAAAGAGTCCCCTTTGTTGAGCAATTGACCAAGCCCACATTACAGTCCTTGTTAAAGACCTCTCTAATTGGTAGGATCGTACCACTCACAAGATTGCTTAGACCCTTGTTTGGCATGATAATGGTGAGATAGAGTAATTGTCAAAATTCTGCATTAAAGGTTAGGATAAAATGACCATTTTAATGAGGATGAGTGAAAAGTCCTTTCAGACTGAAACATCTCTCATTTGACACATCAATGACACTCATGCATTCAGATTGGAATATTGTTTTGAAATCTTTCCTAATGGAAATTAGGTGATGCAAGATTTATAGAAACCATCACGCATGAGCCTTACTTGAATTAATGCATGTTTTTTACTACAAATGCATGTTGCCTCTCCTACGACCAAGTTTTATAGGAGACACATCCTCTAGGAGCAGAGATATTACCAAGTAAGTATATTTATATCCATACTTTAAATACTTGTCATTACATAAGTATTACCTTTTGAGTATACTGACACTCGGTTGAATTATTCCCCCAAAGATTTTTCTCTAAATTCAATCTAATTAAGGCGACCGAAAAAAGGTTCGAGTCCTAGTTAAGCAAAATCTCAATTTAGGTGACCATAAAATAATACAGGTCCTAGACAATATTTATTGCTCTAACAAGCGACCGTGGAAAGGTATAGGTCCTGAAAAAGCAATTTCCCCATTCAGGCGACCGTAGAATTGTATGGGTCCTAGGAAAGCAGTTTCCTTACAAAATCTTGCTGCCATACTGGACGACCGTAGAAAGGTACAGGTCCTAGGAAAGTAGTCTCCTTACAAAGCCTTGTTACTATTTTACGCGACCATAGAAAGATACGGGTCCTGGACATGTGACACCAACTATCTTAAATTATTCTACCCTCCTTGAAGGTAAGTTATTCTAGGTAAGGTTCATTTATCATTTGTATTAGCATTTCCATGCATCATATAAATTGCATTCCAAAATGGAATTCATTTTCCAACAAAAAAAAAAATCATTTAGTGCATGTGCATAACTAAAGGTCTCAATTTGTCTTTAAATGCAATCTCTACGAACTTACATTTAAAGAGGAGCAGCTATTGACACTTAAATTTTGACGACTCAGTTATTTATTTATTGCATAAAAATTAGGGATTAATTTCATCCTTGAAAAAATATTAAAATGCATAGCATATAATTTTAGGTGCGTTTATTTGTTATTATTGCATTTGCATTGGGTTGGTGACAGATGGGTTTGTATTGGTAGTTCTGAACTTTAATTTAGCGAGTTGGACTAAGCCCACAAAGGAAGCAAATTAGCCAATCCCGTTTTTTTTAATATGATATTATGGTGGATTTTTCAATATCCTCAAAGGTAGATCACGAGCTCATCTTTATAAAATTTGGAATTTGAGAAAATCGCATTGCAATCTTATCTTTAGCAATAGGCGATTAAATCAATGAAAAATATTCACTTTTTGCAAAAGAGATCTTAAAAAGATGTGGAAAATAAAAGGAACATTACGTTCGAGAGGTTATAGGCGATCTTTGTGTATATTGAAAAAAGAGAAGAAATACTCCACGAAGATCACATTTCTCTTGCCTATAAAAGGAGGCGTGTATGGTGAGAAAGGGGGGCCTTTCCTCGTTCATCGAAAAAGAAACGCATGACAAAAAGAAGAAAAGGAAGAAGTGTCTCTTTTGGGTCCCTTTTTGAGGAAAAAAGCAAAAGGCGATAGAAAGTCTTTTGCTGACAACAGAGAAGAGATCGACGTGAACAAAGAGGGAGGCGGGAGGGACGTGCGGCCAGAGGAAAAAGGGAAAAATCAGAAAAGCTCCTGTTCATCTTCTTCCCCTTGGTTCCGCAGTCGCTCCGCCCCACAGCCGCTCGAGGCTTCCACTGCACCGGTCGCCGTGTGGTGTCATCCACAAGTCACTGCATTACCGCCACTGCCCGTCTGCCATTGCCGCGCCTCCTGCTTTGCCACTGCCCGATCTGCTGCATCGGAGCGGCAACCTGAGATCAGAAGACACCAATGCGTCCCGCCTCGCCAAAAGTTGCTCCTGACCCACGTCCACCGCCCTGAAGCTCCACCCCGCTGCCTCGACCCAGCATGCGCATCCTTCCGGGGTGCAAGAGCCAGTCACCGCGCCTACACTCGCGCACCTTCGCCTCTGCTCCAACGACCGACGCTACTCTTGCCTTATTCGTTGCTGCTATCCCTGTCGCCGAGCCGCCACACGCCTCCGCCTCTAGTCCGACGCCTGCCAGCCCTCTCTCTGAGCTACGACCCAGCACTGCTGCAACCTGAGTGACTCCTGCAGCAGCCCGCCGACCCAGCAACGCCTTTGACACCCGCTGTTCCACCCTCTGCCACTGCTGGTCTACTAGCTGCCACCCTTCGCCGGACCTCCGACGACCGTGCCCATCACCCTTACCGGAGCCCTTGGCGACCCACCACCATAGTAGCCCTTGTCGAGCCACGCGGAGTCATCATCACGAGCCGTCGTTGATTGAGCCGGATTTTGAAAAATTCAAAATTAGTTAGTTTATTTATTTATTTTATTTTATTTTATTTTATTTTTTGCTTCTTTACTTCAAATATTCCCTGGACGTAAGATTGAGATTTCCCAACACAAAGTAACCTCTTAAATTATGGATTGACAGTCCGATTTTCGTGCCTGAAATCCAACTCCCAATCGCTTGGAAAATCGCCGAATCCGATCTCACACACGAGATTCGATTTGCGATTTTGTTTAAAAATTGGCCAACCTGATCTCATACGCGAGATATGGTTTGCCAATATATGGAAATCAATCTTATATTGTCTAATTTGCCGTCGCGTTGGGTCAATTTTATTTTCGTAAAAGAAAAAATCCAAAAAAAAAAAAAAGAGTTAGGATTAGGCTTGTTTTAGAATATTTCTTGTTTTAGGGTTATCTTGCATATTTAGAATGGGGATTTTATTTAGAATTTTTAAAAAATAAAAAATCCAAAAAAATGCATTTATTTGGGATGTTAGTTTTTTTTTTAAAAAAAATTAAGTTGCACGTTTAATTATGTGGCAATTTTAATTTCAAATTTCATAGAAAGGAAAAAGAAAAAACTAGAATTAGGGCATTTTTTACACATATTAGGATAAAATTGCATGTTTAATTTTAAGTTTAGATAAATCTTTTAGATATATTGCATGCTTTTTAAGAAAATAAAAATGGCATGTGCACGTCATATAGAATTAGGTTCATGAAATGCATGTCATTCATTGATTGTTGCTAGGTCCATTTAGTTAGAGATTGGCCGTCATTAGAATTAGGTCATTTGCTTAAATTGCATTGCATATAGATTATATTTCATTAAACAAGAGAAAATTCTTTAAAAAAAGATTGGGTGATTGCGTGCTAATTAGAAATCATATCTAGGATTGTTGATGTGAATTCTGATCTAATATTACAGATGCTTTCGTTGTTATGAGATAAGTCTTGCAATTTATTCACTAGTTCATCTGAGTGTTAAATTGGTGGTTTGCGACCCTGCATGATTACCTCACATGTTAGAGAAGTGAATTAAAATTAATTCAAGCTGCCTACAAAATATTTTTTTTTCGAAATAAAAAGACAAAGGTACCGAAAGGGTATTAGAAAAGTCTAGTGTAACCAAGTCTCGTACCCAGAGTCTCTGGTTCGTAGGAATAAAATAATTCTTCTATTATTTTACTTAGGTGTCTAATCAACCTACCATAAACTGATTAGTGATGACTTTTGCATGCAAAATATTTGAATCTAAGTCATGAATTGATATGGGTTTAGGAGAGCCCAAACTAAGTTTAGACTTAGTAATCCATTAACCTAATCGTAGGTGGTGCCTAAAATTTAAGTCGCGACAGAAGGCTCAAAGTCCAAATATTTCAAATAAGTAGATTTCAAATTTTCCAATTGAGCAAGAGAGGTGATCTTAGAGAACCACTTGAAGGACAGTATCAACCTCCACCTATAAAAGGACAAGTTTTTGGACGATATCAACTTAATGCAAGTTGAAATGAAGAGTTTAACATCTTTAGCTAACCATTTAAAAAGGGTAGTTTTAAGGATGAAAATTGAAAGGAAGGGTCATCGAGCGTTAATTGTGTTGTTATTCTCTTGTATAGCCTATTTTATGATCAAATGTAAAGTAATTAATGAAAAGAAAATTTTCAATCTACCATAGTTGAAGATCAATGGAATATGTACTTATATTGGATCATTTATAAATATAGTTGTATTGGGCAATTTTTGTATGGAACAAAAGGCTTGTTGTAATCTATGAGCGATCCTGATCACCAAGGACCCGTGCATGGCTTTTATGAACCCTAACCTACGGGTTGGGACCAGAGTTTGAGCGTTGGGGACTCCAGCACGGCTTTTATGAACCTAAGCTCAGCCATCGAATAATTGGGATTTCAAACTTGACCTTGATGTACTCAGGGATGGCCGACGAGACCCAAGCTTGAGCATTGGGATCTCGGACCTAGCCACCAGAGACCTGGTCTTATAAATTGGGACCTGAAAACCAACGTTGGGATTTCCATGTTCAAGTGTAGAGTTTCAAGTTTAAATGCCGATACCTAGTCATATTTTGGAAAATATTTTCCAATTTTTTTAAATAGAAAACCATTTTCCTAAATTTAAGCTTTGATAGGCAAATGAGGTCTGTAAAAATTCAAACTAAGAACCTCTAACTTTGATACCATATAAGATTTTATGGTACTATCGATAACTATTTTAAAACTTAAATTATTAGATAAAGATGTGATTTATTATTTAAATATTCTAACAATTTAAATGAAAATTGTTAATGCAGAAAAGGAGTTTGAAAATTAGCTTCTTCTTGTGTCCTTGAGATTATTTATAGAGTAAAGGGGAAAATTATCTAAAAGGTTTTAAATATATTGCATTTTTATCAATTCAATTATAAATATTTTAATTTTACCAATTGAATCTTAAACATATTCATGTTTTGTTAATTAAGTTCATTCGGTCAATTTTTACTGGAAAACATTATCGTCGATGCCGATCGTTCTGCATGACATGGTCGATACTGACATTGATAATTCTTAATAATATTTTAATATTTTCGTAATTATGTATTTATTTATTATCGTCTCTCTTTTTCTTTCTTTTTTTCTCCCTTCTTCTTCCTCTAGCTAATCATTCAGCCTAAGCGATAACCAAAGACTGGCTAAATGCATCCATCGTCGAAGGGCGACCCCACCGAAAGCCAGCGAGGCTCAACCTCACCTAATATGGTGAGGGTAACCGTCATCAATTGTTTCATTTTGTTAGTTACTGAACATCCCCTAGGCTCGACAACTAGTTGGAGGAAGAAGCGAGGGGAAAAAAAAGAAAAAGAAAGGAAATAAAAGATTCAATAAATAAGGAATTTGAAAAATATTAAAATATTATTAAAAATTGTCTACTTTAACACGTAGACATCGACGTCCACGTTCTCGATTTCTAACCAAAATTAGCCGGATGAACTCAATTGGCAAATCATAAAAAAAATTGGGATTTAGTTGACAAAATTAAAAGGATTACGATTAAATTGGCCAAGGTGTAATAGGTTTAAAACTTTTTGGACAATTTTCCCGTAGAAAAAAGTATTCAAAGTGAACTCGATCTCATTATTTAATGATCAACTCTAGTAAAGTCTCAAAATAAAAAGTCTAGCTACATCTTAGTCATAATTACAGGCAGTAAAGTAACAATAGGTCCAAATAGTGTGTGCTACAATCCATTATTTAACGAGGCTTTTTGATTGCTCAGTTCAAATATACAATGTCATTTTTGGAGACAAGGACATGATTGGGAACTTTCTCCAATATTGGGATTAATATATCATCCCGAAATATTTCTGGGGCCTTTCGTCCATTCCACAAAAGAGGGTGCCCGCTCCAATTTGAGAGGCGTTTGGGTCTTAATCTAATCCATGAGTCCATCCCGTAAAAGAGGCTTCACAATGCAAAATCAGCTCATGGAGTGGTCAAGCGGTCAGGAAGCGGATTTGTGAATGTAAATTAAGCCCCGGCACAAGTCCTGTTTTCTACACCGCCAAATGCAGATGGATTGGTCAAGCGGTCATGAAGTGGATTTGTGTTTGTAAATTAAGCCCCGGCGCAAGTCCTGTTTTCTACACCCCCAAATGCAAATGATTTCCCAATTGCGGCGGCTCGGGGTTTTAGCTCGCATCTTACTTGCTCCGTAACATGCATGCTGCTGTGCTGTATGGGCATTGGTCATTCCTTACTGCAAATCTCGCTTTGGGTAAATTTAGGTTTAGATGGGCTTTTAAGGGATTCAAAAGACCCAACCAAGTGGGAAAGCAACTTTGCGCTCTTGAGACATGCCAATTGATATTCGAAAGGTCCGTTTTCCATTTCAACCCAGCCACGTCATTTACAAATACGGACACCACCAAGTCCCTACCATCCCTTAGCAATTCTCAAGTCCTGGCAAATTACATTAAGATTTGTCCACGACATGAGACACTCGAACCTCGTGGCTCGACTAATCTCCATGAATATATGGCAAGCATCTCGTCCATGTGCTTTGAGTAAGGCTTTTCTTGCTGGAAGGCGGGTGTGGCCCTTCCAGATTAATGCAAATGGGTGACATCGTGATTTGAACACATGATCGATTGAATCCAAATCGAGTCCTTAAACACTCAATTAACCCCTCCCTTTGGGAGAGTTTTATACTATGATTGGTTTGTATGGCAGTTTTTTTTTTTTTTTTTTTGGTCGCCTTTTCCATTTTCGGTTGCTTGTTTTCACTTCCATCGTTCAGACCTAGGTCTCAGGAAATTATGTTCATGCATAGCTGCCTAACTGGCCTGATCGATGCGGGATAGATGTGGCTCGTTTCGGTTCATTATTGTAGATAGAATAGCGGGGGGCCGCTAAGAGCTACATAAGGCATGGATAGTTCATCACTGAAAGTGAAAATCAGAAGGCTTTGTATTAAGAAACCGCGGGATTTCGAAGATGACATCCACACAGGACAAGATAAACATGGATAGAGGATATCGTTGGAGTTCGACGATCGAATCCAAAGTAGACGATCGACTATAAGTACACTATTCTCCTGACTATTTCACTATTTTGTGGAGTCGAGCCATTCGCAATGCAAACCCAGCTTAACGATGCATTCATATGAGTATTAATGTTCACCTTCTGGGAAAATTATCAAAAATGTTTTAAGCTATTGCACTTGTGCCAGTTTAGTCTTAAATCTATCAAGTTGGCCAATTTAGTCAAAAAAAACTTATTGTATTAATGTCAATTCAGTCCAAAATCTTTCAATTATGCCAACTTTGATTATTTGCCAATTTTAAAATTTTTAAAATTTTTCTAGTTTTTATTTGTAACTTTTCTTCTTTCCCGAACCTAGGCTAGCGAGGGCCTTGATGCTAGTTAGGGGGAAAAAAGAAGAAAAGAAGAAAAAATAATAAAAATTTAGAAAAGAAATCACTCACGCGACGGTCTAGTTATGTCAACGATTTCTAATCAAGATTGATTGAAATAACTGAATTAATAAATCGTCAAAAGATTGATGACTAAATTGATATACGTTTAGGATTAAATTGACTAAATTGAAAGGTTTAAAATTGAATTTGCATAATTACAATAAATTTATTACTTTTTTTGGGTAATCCCCTCTTGGTCTACGCCGTAGGGTAGTGGCAATTTCATTTTATCAGCAATTCAACAACCCCAAACTGCAAGTTTTCCAGTGTCGATAGACCTTTCTCATCTCTTTCGTATCTTGAAAACGATCAGATCATGCAGAGTCAATATGGCAAGGCTGTCTCGCCTCGTAAGGATTCCGACGAACGATAGAGACTCGACGAAGTAGGCTTCGGCCCACCAGAATCTCTCCCTCTCTATCGAGCAGAGTGTGGTGGACCAATTGTGCCTGAGAAGCGCAAGGGTCGCACTCCCTAGTAACTACTAGAGAAAGTTTGATGTGCCGAATGAGATGCTGTACTGAATTATTGATCTCGACAACGAAGAAGTTCCAAGTACCGCTGCAATGCTTCCCGTTCCCGCGACGTAAAGAGACATTCAAATCAACGGCTATTTATAAGTGTTCGCCTATGAAGGGACGTGCCCCATTTTCGTCTCGTCCCCGAGAAAGCACATCCAGCGAAGAAGCTTCTTCCACCTCTCGTTCTCCCCCGATCTTTAGCTTTTCGCGCAATCTGGTGAGCTTTTCAGGATAGGCAATGGTGGAGGAAAAGCCGACGATGCACGCGGTTTGGTACGAGTGTTATGGCGGAGGAGCGGCTGGCTTGAAGGTGCAAATGTTTCGGCTCTCTCGATCATCTCGTTATCCACACGCGCACCCACATATGTGCATTACTAAACTAGCACCAGACCGGTATATGAGCTGAAGTAACGAAATTTGTAGTTGACAAACTATGTTCTAGTGTTCTCGGACGCCTTGGGCTCGCAATGGAGCCTTTCTTGCTTTTTAGATTTTCCTACTCCAAAATAAACAGAGGAAGAAGCTGTTCACTGTTCTGGAATGCTAGTTATGTGAATTTTAGTTCGGTGGGAACAGAGATCTTCGTTACAGAACATTCTCCTAATGCAAGAGCGAACAGAGCCTTTCCTGCTTTTGATCGGCTTTACGGTTTATCTGCTTTCCTTATTGAGCTTTTGAGAATAACATTTGCATCTTCTTGGTCCTTTTCCGGCCAAGCATTTCCTTTTCTCGTTTCTTTGTCCTGTGTGACTGAACCCGATTTCAGTTTTGGTTGTCGGCGTTGAGAAAAATCATTGGTGAATCATAAGATAACTTTTTCTTTGGGGTGGTAAATTATGAGATACTTAACGAAGGACGTATATGATAGGAACATTTGTCTAATAATTTGAAGTGTGAATTCTGAATTCGATCTGCTCCTTTGCCAGAAGAAGACCGGTAGAATCCATGGATAGAAGTGGAATCATGCTTATATACGTGAGATCTACTTTTGTGAGTTAATGTTAAGACCCCTCAAGTGTTCTGTCTCAGTACACGTAGGCTTAGCGCGTGTCTCCATAGACTGCATATAGTCCGGAATTTGGGTATTGTCAAACGGTGGAAAAGCTGTTCTTTTTCAAGTTAATTGATCTCTTTATTTTTCTGTTCTTTCGTGAGCTGACCAGTATTAATAATAGAATCTGATTGATGTCATACACGACTCCTCTGTTCTTCTTTGTGTGGATATCTGTTGAGTGGTTTGAGCTGTCGATTATTTGGGTTTTGATATGCATCACATACCGCGTTTACCGGTTCTTTGCGCTTCTTGCAGCATGTCAATATCCCGGTTCCCGCACCTAAAAAGGACGAGGTTTTGGTGAAACTAGAAGCAATCGGTATAAATCCTTATGATTGGAAAGTGCAGCAAGGACAGCTGAAACCATTTCTTCCTCGCAAATTCCCTATGATACCAGGTATTGGGTTGAACCCCGAAATTTGCTTTTGTTGAGAAGAATTGACGGTTTTTCACAACGTATGGATCTCTGGGCGAAGAGTTATTTCTTTAAAGATTGTTCATATTTGCTTGCGTCGGCAATATAGTCAGTATAATTACATAATGCTCGCATTCGTGTCTGTCGTCCATCTTCTCCCTAATCTAACCCATGGGTTCGAGCCATCTCGAAGGACGCGTGATTGCAATGTTGTTCGGTTGCTTCTGGTTCGTGCGAGCGCATGGGAATGCCTGTGGGTTTGGTATGGTCTCAAGGGCAGGACACGGTGTTCCGTGGTGTTAGTGGGAATGATTTGGAGATAGGCATGTTTATCTTGTCAAACCCTATGTGCAGAATTTTAAGTGTAACTCGGTACCTTTGGTCTCTTTACCTTCATTTCACAGCCAACGATGTAACAGGAGAGGTTGTTAAGGTCGGACCAGCAGTCGAGAAATTTAAACCAGGCGACAAAGTCGTTGCCGTCCTCAATCCCATGGTAATGCTCACCTTCACGTCTTGCATTTTATCTTTTGACTGGTGTTGGATGTTGCTACTTGCTATGATGGTGGATCACTGACTCAATTTAGAATCGACTTTTCTATAGTGAACTCGTACGCACTAGTTCAGACCGGCTGATGTTACGTAATTCTCGGCCTTCATTTGATTACCTGACAGACAGGAGGTGGATTCGCCGAGTTCGCCATCGCAAAGGAGAGCCAAACGGTGGCAAGGCCACCTGAAGTATCAGCACCGGATGGGGCAGGGTTACCCGTAGCCGGCCTCACTGCACTCCAGGCCCTCACCCAAGTTGCGGGGCTAAAGCTTGATGGTAGCGGACCGCTGAAGAACATCCTGGTCACCGCCGCCTCGGGTGGCGTCGGCCATTACACGGTCCAACTCGCCAAGTTAGGAAACACACACGTGACCGCGACTTGCGGGGCTCGCAACATCGACTTGGTGAAGAGCCTCGGCGCCGACGAGGTCCTCGACTACAGGACCTCAGAGGGAGCCGCCTTGAAGAGCCCCTCCGGCAAGAAGTACGACTTCGTGATCCACTGCGCGCTCGGGTTCCCTTGGTCGGTTTTCGAGCCGAACTTGAGCGCCCGTGGCAAGGTGATAGACCTCAGCGCGGGCCTCAAGACCATGATGACTTACTCTCTCCAGAAGCTCACCTTCTCCAAGAAGCTGCTCGTGCCGATGGTATTATCGCCCAAGGGCAAGAATCTGGAAATTTTGGTTAAGTTGGTTAAGGAAGGGAAGCTCAAGACCTTCATCGACTCCAAGTGTCCTTTGAGCAAAGTTGAAGATGCCTGGGCTAAGTCTATCAGCGGTTGCGCCACTGGCAAGATCATTGTAGAGCCATAAGATCAGCAGTACTGGTGTGCTCTTGAAAAGCGTAATTTCACTTGAACCACGCGATTGGCATATGCTGAGGATATTTACTAAATTAGTTTTAATCCTATTGCGCCGATATCAATTTAGTTTTAAACTTTTTTAATTTTAACCAAGGCAATCCATAATCCTCTCAGTCGATTATACCCGGAAATTGTCAACGTGTCGTCTAATCATTGCCGGTTGTCCCATGTGATGAGCCGATGTGGGGAGCTTTGGTCGAAACGACACCTTATGTGAACTAACACGTAAGTGATTTTCCGATAGCAATCGACTGGAAAAACTACATTCGAATTTCCCTCAAAGTTTTAGAATTATATGTGTAAATTTGAAATCTTTTTTTTTAATAACTAAATTCGTATCCGTGTAAAAGATTTTAAATTCACTCGGTAATTTTTCTTGTATATACTTCCTTTGTATTATCTAAATACTATTCACCAACAGACTGAACAGGCCACGTGCTACCTCATCATTTCATGAGCAAACTTGCCATGCCATTGCTACAATGCGAAGCACATATTATGGTGGTCTTCTCTTCCTCCAGTTATCATCTTGGCACAGCTTGTGGCGACCCGATTAATCTCACTTAAGCCAAACACCCAAAACAATATTCGGAATAGTCACATGAGGCGAGAACTGATCGGGGTGTAAGTCTCAGTGATAGTAAACATTACAAGTGGAGCCGGTAAAACGGCCAGTCTTTTTCACTCGGTTTTTCATAAATCAGATTGTGAATGGAACGCCTGATATTTTAGAACTAGTAAGTTGTACTTTGCTTGCCTGGGTGCAAATCCTATTCATAGCTTATGTATGGCTCGTAATTCCTTCAAAATGATTAGTCTAAATTTATAATGATTTCCAGAGAGACCTGCTATACTTGTCTCTTTCGTGAACCTTGGCGCATGCATTTGAGGTTCTCTACATAATAGACGGATCACAACTCATCGTGACTATTCTAAATTTTCTCGAGTGTGTTGTATGGATGAGCTTAAGATACCTAATGTATCTTCATCTTGCAAGACAAGCGGCTCGCAAACAAGTCTGTGTTCATTACGGGCATTCTTTAACATTTTGGATTTGTTTAATTCTCTTGATGAATCTCAATAAATAGTCACGACTCACGTTTAAAAAATATGAGTATCAAACACAAAAAGACAAATGAGTTAAACGGAGTTTCTTCTTTGCACTTATTTGACAAGTAACTGTTATAATTTTTGCGCCGAACTTACTGTAGTGCCATAATCTTTTCTTTTTTTATCACTTAAATGCAATAACCTTAAAAAAAAAAAAAAACACTTGAGTGCCATAATTTTTAATTGATCATTTAAGTACCAATTTTTTTTTTAGACGTTCACCCAAGTAGCGGAAATCCAACGTAAGGTAGCACTTATGGTAAACGTTTTTAAAAAGTTATGCCATTCAAATGAATGATTGAAAAGTTACATAACATTCAAGTTAAGTTATGATATTCAGATGATAAAAATAAATTGACACTCAAGTGAGCGTTGTACAAATGTTATGGCACTTATGATGTCCTTTTCTTGATAAGTTTTAGTTATTGATTGCACAATTTGTTGATTTTAGAACTTGATTGTACTTCTATGATAAGTTTTAAGACTTCTTATATTTTTCTCCTCTCTTTTTTCCCGATATAATTAGCCATAAGATGTTGGGGATATGCTATGACGCCCCCCCCCCCCCGGCCCCCGCCCCCGACGGCCCCCGATTCGTTAGGGTTGCCACACTTATTATCTTCCTTATCCTAGATGTCCTTCTTTTTCAGATCAATGGACTTCAAGGAGTCCATATGGGGATTCTATCACATACTTCATTGGTCCCTACACAATGTATATATGGCGGAAGCTTATCCAACAACTCCCCTTTACTATACTCAGAAATTATGCACACACTAAACATGTTTATAGATAATAGCCGGACACTTTTATTTACACATATCTATTAGATGGACATTGTTTGTCGATACATCCAAAAAGCCATAGTTTCCTATACCCGGTGATACTTCAAAAGTTAACCGACATCTTCAACAGCCATTTACATAGAGTCCATCCTTTAGTGTCGGCATCCAAAAATTCTCTCTCTCTCTCTCTCTCTCTCTCTCTCTCTCTCTCTCTCTCTCTCTCTCTCTCTCTCTCTCTCTCTCTCTCTCTCTCTCTCTCTCTCTCTCTGCTGTCCTCACCCTCACAATCACTCCCAACCACTTGATCCCTCATTGTTATCTTCTGGTGGCAGTGGCAATGGCCTCAGAACTTGCCCGTTCCTACGGACAAATAAAATGACACACTCCTGAAGTACAGGGTCTGAGGGAAGATTGGTGTTGAACATCATAATCACCCTCACTCGTATGTAAATCAGTCCTCGCACATCAGGATCTTGGTATTCCGACTACTCCCACTGCAAGTCGATCAGGATCCCGTAGAAGGTACCAAGAGATGCGGGCATCAGTGGCATTTTCCTTACTTTGAAATATGTTAGTCCTCACAAGGGTTGAGTACAACCATTCAGC
Organism: Eucalyptus camaldulensis; assembly: GCA_019915185.1. Lineage (NCBI taxonomy): Eukaryota > Viridiplantae > Streptophyta > Magnoliopsida > Myrtales > Myrtaceae > Eucalyptus > Eucalyptus camaldulensis. The sequence goes on from JAHSVA010000005.1 coordinate 24,005,849, forward strand.
AGCTAAAGATCTACTAAACTATATTATGTAAGACTATCATCATCCGATTTCATGATAAATACACAAAACATAAAGTCTGGAAGAATAGGTATGCATTAAATCAGTAGAGTTGTCCAACGAAATGGCAAGCGCAGTTTAAAAATCATAACACATCATTTCAATTATATGGATCCCGATTATAAAGCCAAATCGTTATGACACGTCTCATACCATGCCACGCAATTTTGTCCCATAATCAAGCGCAACTATCAAAATGGTGTAACTTAGCAGAAAAATCAACTTTAAAACTCAACAGTTTTTTGATTCACTATCACTATCTCCCAGAGGACCAACGTTTGCGTCCCTCCAGGCATTCGCACCCAACTTGGCGTCACGAAAGCCTCCGGTTCCATATTTCAGTCACCAAGCATCTAAAGCGTGTCACGTCACACCTCTAGGCATCTCGCACCTCACCTAGCATCACGAGGAATTGCCAGGGCTCACCATGTCAATGGTTGCCCCTACCCTTCGAAAACGTGTATCGTCATACATCCGGGCATCCCAACACTCCCAGGGAACCTCTAGGGCTCACTAGTCCCTAGGCATCTAGAGGCATCGCCGCTACGATCCTCCAAGCAACCCGTCTCTCTGGGCTTCATTGACTTGAGGGTCCGACGGCAGCAATAACACACACCAACCAAGGTGTAGCAATCTCAAGATTCAAAATCAATGCATGCTGATATCAATAATACAATACTTGCTTCGATTTCGAAAACTCCAATTCAGAAATTTAAACAAAAACCTTTTGAAAGGGTGACTTCATAGAAACAGGTTACTTTCCAAAATTCTCGAATCAAGAAATAATCTTTAGTATAGGCAAATCCTTGAAATAGGTCCAACTCACATTATTGAAAGTAATTTATGAAACTCGGAGCTTTATACTAACTCCATCAAGATTTAACTTTTCATGGTCTAATCGCAAGAACTTTGGAAATACACTTGTACGAACTTAATATGTGTATTCACGTGGACCGCTAGTAGATATAGGTATGTACAAAACTTCTAATAATTTTAGAAATATCAAGTCAGAAAATTTGCGGTCCACAATCCAAAAAATCTGGTTCAAAGGTTTTGAATTCGTTTATAAATCCAAACCTTATAAATTAACCACCTGTTACGAAATCGTACGTTGATTCCAGAAAAATAACGTTTGCAAACAATTCACCAGACAGAATATAGTAATAAAAAAATAGAATTAGATGAACACGCCAGAAAATTTGTTATCGAAGTTCACCCAAACCTGGGCTACGTCTCCACGCAGAGGCCCTCTGCGAATCCACTAGACTTTGAAAAAGTTGGAATACAACGATGACATCCTCTCAAGATCATGGCACAAAGAGATTGAGAACTCTCATCAAGAAAAAACTCACTTTTTTCTTCTCTCTTTTTCTTGCCTCTCTATTTCCTTTTTTAGCGTCTTGATGGCTAGGGTCTTGACATCGCTAATATAAAGGTATCACTTTTAACCTAAAAGCAAATCTAATAGAAAAAACAAAAAAGCCCCTAAAAACAAATATTTGGCTTCATCTATAACAATCTCCCACTTGAAGACAAATATACCTAAGCACCAAGCAACTTTGCATCCATCTTCTTCAAAAAATAGTAGTTAAAAAACTTGTGCCTCTGCGATACTCCTCATCAATCAACATGGAGTAATACCAATGGTAGTAGTATAGAAAATATGTTTTTCTCTGGTCTACTACCTTGGTCATCATGTCAGCTGGATTTTTCGAGCCATCAATCTTCTATAGCTTTAACTCATTATCTTTCAATGCTGACCTAATAAAGTCATAACGTTTCTTGATATGTCTAGTCCTTGAGTGATAAGGTGCATTCTTTGCTAAGTGCACTGCACTTTGACTATTACTCCAAAGTGTACTGACTGGCTGTTTTTGATGTAACTCCTCCATATAATATTGTAACCACATGATTTCCTTAGAGGCTTCTATGATCGCCACGTATTCTGCCTCTGTCATCGATAAAGCCACTACTTTTTGTAGTTGAGATACCAAACTCACTAATATACCTGCAACTGTAAAGATATATACAGTGGTACTCTTACCACTATCTTGATCACTCGAATGATCTGCATTTACATAACCATGCAACTCTAGAGATGTACCACCATAACAAAGTAAGTAATTGGAAGTACCTGCTAGATATCTCAATATCCATTTTACTGCATTCCAATGCTCTCTGCATGGGTTCTACATATATCGACTCACAACTCCCACTGCATGTGCAATGTCTGGTCTCGTGCTCACCATGGCATACATCAAACTCCCCACTGCTGATGCATATGGAACTACCACCATCTCATCTTTCAAAGCCTGAGTACTTGGACACATATCCTTGGAAAGTTTGAAGTGACTCGCTAGAGGAGTTGCAACCGGTTTTGCCTTATCCATGTTAAATCTCTTTAACACCTTATTCATATAATCTTCCTGCAACAACCATAATTTCTTATTTTTCCTATCCCTAATGATTTTCATGCCTAAAATATTCTTGGCCTCTCTCAAGTCTTTCATAGCAAACTGTGATGATAACATCTTCTTCACTTCTACGATTCTCTTTATATTAGAACTAGCCACTAGCATGTCATCCACATATAAAGAGAGATACACAATGTCACCATCATCATACTTGCGAAAATAAACACAATGATTAGATTCACAGTGTGCAAATCCTTTTTCATTCATGAAACCATCAAATTTTAGGTACCATTGCCGCGGAGCTTGTTTCAAGCCATACAAGTTTTTCTTCAAGCGACATACCATGTGCTCCTTACCTTTGATTTCAAAACCTTTTGGTTGTGCCATGTATAGTTCTTCATCTAAGTCACCGTGTAAAAACGCTGTTTTTACTTCTAACTACTCAAGATGAAAATCCTCCACTGCAACTATACTCAACAAAACTCTAATTGATGTCATTTTCACTACAGGTGAAAATATCTCGGAGTAGTCGATCCCTTCTTTTTTAGAAAAGCCCTTGACTACAAGTCTCGCCTTGTATCTAATACTACCATCTACTTCATTCTTAACCATGTACACTCATTTGTTTAATAAAGCTTTTTTATCTATGGGCAACTTGGTTAACTCCCAAGTTTTGTTCTGAAGTAACGAGCTCATCTCGTCTTTCATAGCACACTCCCATTGCAAGTGAGACATGTCTGTCTTTACCTCATCGTAAGTATTTGGTTCTCCTGAATTTATATATAAGACATGGCTCAGAACAGTATTAGCTGATGGATTAAAAATTACCTTTGGCTTTTTCACACAAGTAGACCTTCTCAAGATAGGTACTTTAGGGTTGTTCGTTTGCTCCGAATCACTGCGTTCCTCTTGAACTACCTCTTCACTGATAATAGACTCATCTTGAACCTCTCTTTCAGGTGAACTTCGATCTACTGGAAACATCTTCACATGCATTGTGTCTAATTCAACATATTCTGATTGTACTACCTTCTCATGCTCTGTCTCTATCTGACGATCCTTATACATCTTTTCTTCATAGAATACCACATTGCAAATGCGGATGACTTTGTTATTCTCATAATCCCAAAGCCTATAGCCATACCCATCACCATCGTATCCAATAAAGACGCACTTCTAGGACTTAACATCAAGTTTTTTTTCTATCCTCCCTATCAATCAAAGCATATGCAATACAACCAAACACTTTTAGATGAGAAAAATTAATATTTTTACCTGACCACCATTCTTGTGGTATTTCTCCATCTAACGCACTAGATGGATTTCTGTTGATAAGATAAATAGCTGCATCAACTGTGGTAGCCCATAAGTGTAGCAGGAGACCCGCTTGTAGTCTCATGCATCTCGCACGTTCTAGAATAGTCCTGTTCATTCTTTCAGCTACACCGTTCTCTTGAGGAGTTCTAGGAATAGTCTTTAGCCCGTGTATGCATTCTCGACTCAGATATTCTGCAAATTCCTTACTTGTGTATTCACCACCATTATCAGATTTCAGAGCTTTAATCTGATAACATGTTTCTTTTTCTACCATGGTCTTCCACATTTTGAACATCCCGAATACTTCTGATTTTTCTCTAAGAGCATAGACCCAAGTCTTCCTTATCCCATCATCAATGAATGTGACAAAATATCTTTTACTACCATAAGAGAGTTCCTGAGCAGGTCTCCATACATCAGTATGAACCAACTCTAGCTTTTGGCCTTTATTTTATCACCCATTCAATTGAAAACTAACAGCCTTCTGTTTTCCATAAATGCAACTGTCACAAAAATCTAACTCAACTTTTTGCAAATCTGGAAGTAATTTCCTCGAGTGTAACTGCTTCACACATTTTTCACCAAGATGTCCCAAACGATAATGCCAAAGAGTAGACAAATTACATGTAGCCATTGTAGTTGCAATCATATCACTAATATTGTCTCCTTAAAGAAGGTAAAGTGTACTTGTACGCTTTCCCTTTGCTACTACTCTTACCCCTGAGGTTATCTTCCACTCTTCGCAGCCAAAGGTTATTACCAAACCTTCTTGGTCAAGTTTACTGGTTGAAATCAGATTTTTCTTTAATTCCGGAATATGCCTAGTTTCACACAAAACTAGACGTCCTCCACCTGAGGTGTTCATAGTCACGGTTCATTTCCCAATAATGGGACACATGTGGCCGTTTTCCACAATCACTTGTCTGAAATCTCCACCGGCATAGTCATCAAATATGTCTCTTTGCGAAGTGCAATGAAAAGAAGCACCGAAATCAATAAACCATTTATCTGTCGCTAAGTCAAACCCCGCAAACAAACACAAGTTATCTAGCAAAGATTCATCGCTAACCACATTAGCTCCCTGATTCTCATCTTGCTGCTTCTTTTTGTAGGCTTCACACTGAAACCTCTGATATCCAGTTTCGTGACAAAACCAACACTCATCTTTTGCAACCTGTCTCTTACCCCTTGATTGTGATCTGCCACGCCCGCTAAATTTTCATCTACTTTTACTTCTTCCATGGTTCTCCACTGCGAGTGCCGTTGAAGATGTAGATGCAGAAAAATTATCTCCACCTGAGACTTTCCTTCACATCTCTTCATCCATGATACTACTCACAGCATCATCAAGAGTTAAATCATCCTTCATGGTGCTCGAAATTCCCTACACTGTGATATTGTAGCTTTCTAGAAGAGAGCATAAAAATAATAAAGCTTGAAGCTTCATATCTAAATTTATGCCTGCAAATTATAATTGATCCGTGATCTACGTGAAACTATTAATATGCTCTGCCATAGAACCTCTATCAGATAACTTCATATTAACCAGTTTCTTCAGCAAAAATACCTGATTTGATGTGGACGGCTTCTCATAAATATTCGTTAGAATATCCATGGCTTCTTTTGCAGTTTTTGCTTTCGCGATGTGGTACCCTGTTTTTTCCGTCAACCCTAGACGAATCGCACCTAATGCTTTTCGTCAAGAATTTTCCATCCGGCTTCTGCTGTTGGATCCACTTCTGCCATCTCAGGTTTCCAACCCTCAAGTGGTGCATAGAGATCTTTTTTATAAAGATAATCCTCTATTTGTAGTTTCCACCATCCAAAATCCTCTCCATTGAACTTATCGATTCTGATTTTATCTTCTGCCATACTGTTTGCTTTCAATCGAATGTCACCGAAAAACCCTCGAAGTTCTCGATTAGCCAACCCAGGCTCTAATACCAGTTGTTACGAAATCGTGTGTCGATTCCAGAAAAATAACGTTTGCAAACAATTCACCACACAGACTATAGTAATAAAAAAACATAATTAGATGAACATGCCAGAAAATTTGTTATCGAAGTTCACCCAAACCTGAGCTACGTCTCCGCGTAGAGGCACTCTGCGAATCCACCAGACTTTGAAAAAAATTGGAATACAACGATGATTTTCTCTCAAGATCAGGGCACAAAGAGATTAAGAACCCATCAAGAAAAAACTCACTTTTTTCTTCTCTCTTTTTCTTGCCTCTCTATTTCCTTTTTTAGCGTCTTGGCGACTAGGGTCTTGCCATCACTAATATAAAGGTATCACTTTTAACCTAAAAGCAAATTTGATAGAAAAGACCAAAAAGCCCCTAAAAACAAATATTTGGCTTCATCTATAACACCACCGCCCATGGCAATGCCGATGCTAATTCCATAGACATTCTTTGAAATACAGAAATTGATGCATCGACAAAGTCAGCAAGTTTCAGTGCAATTCTTCGAACTTTCAAATATAGTTCACATAAGACTTCCAGAATTCACACATATAAAATTCGACACCTACCTAGGTGTCCGAATTGCCTTCAACTAAAGCAACACTTTTTCCCCCTTTCAACTACACAGTCCAACGTCCATTCAAAATTCCAACTTCACCATTTGGCAAAATAATCCAGAGTAGTGCTAATCTAAGGACGCACTTCATCAGACAACTATTGGATTACACTATAGGTTAGTAGACTTCAACTTGCCTTAAGTCCAACGGCGTTGACGACAAGTGAACCGCAAGCTACTAGCTATAGTTAAGGCGAGGAGAAGCGGTAACAGCAACAACGGCATGCGGTGAGGTGCAAGCCGAGGCCTCTCGGGTCATGCTGCGGCAGAGGGCGGCGATGAGACAGTTGATGAACAGCGTTGGTGGCAAACGATGGAGTACGGCCAGAACGGTGCAAGGGTTTTGGTTCGGGAAGTTACTAGAGTTGTCGCTGAGAATGGTGCAAGGTTGGGCATCTACGAAGAAGAAGGAAGGTCATTTGCTTCTGCATGTTGACTAATTGGGTCAACTTTCTCTCCCTTGGTGGCAGTTCGGTCGAGGGATGGAGGCATCGAGAGTAATCCCACGATTCCTCTCTTCTATTGCTGTTGTGTGCCAATGGAAGGTGAGAATGGCTGAGAGAAAAAATGTGCTGCTCTCTGAAGGAAGGCCAAAGCCTTCTCGATGTTGACTTTTTGCAGTCAACTATTGGAGTTCCTCGGCGGCTGTTGCGATGAAGGGCGGGCGGATTACGCGTGGCTATCAGCTGGGTTTCCTCCTGCCAGTTGCTCCTTCATGCAGGCGGTGTGGTCAGCAGAGGAGAACGGCGTGCGTGGCCTTCATACGAGTCCCCCTCCCCCCCCCCCTTCCCCATCGCCAGCGCAAGGAGTCTTCGATTCGTGGCTTTGGACGTGGCTGTCCTTGAAGGATTTCGGCTGCCACCTCTCCTTCTACATGCAGTGGCGTGTCCCTCCGTTAATTGACCACATGGGTCAACCGAAAGAGGTCTTCGTTTGATGACCATCGAAGGAGAGAGGGATGTGGCTCTTCATGGGCAACTCTTGGATGCGAGAACGGGGCAGCAAGAAGTCAACTTTTCTCCTTGGTTGACTGGCTAAATGGAGGGGGAACGTAGCTGCATGGCCGTGTATGGGTAAGGTTCTCGGTCACGTGGAGAATTGGGGTCAATGGTCTTCATCCATTGCATGAAAATGCATGGACTAATGCGGCTGCCGATTGTGTCATTAGAAAAAGGTGCATAGTCCCATGCGTGTGTGCCTTTCATTGCTTGCATGGTCGAGGTCTTCATCTTTCCCTTGCCGTTCAGCTGTGGAGAACCGGCCATGATTGTTGCATGGTCTTGCATGATCAAAGTCAACATCTTCATTTGCTTAAGGACACATGGTTAGACGTAGCCGAAGATTTTGGTCAACCCTTTTCCACTTCCTTGACTGCTTGGACGTGTGCATGGCTAGAAGAAAAAGTTGCATGGAACTCAACTTGGCGACGTATCATTTGGAAGGAACCACGGTCTCACATGTGACGTTACGTGAAGAAGTTTCTAGATGAGATGCTATCGTGAGACCGTGACGAAACATAACGTTTCGGTACGGTGAGAGTGGTGACAAAACTGCATCCACAAGTGGTGCCGACCACATAGTCCGACAACAAATTCGTCGACCCGTCTCGGATAATTACATATTCGAGGCCCGGCAAAATCTGGATGTCACATATGCGAGGACCAATAGTGAATTACGATTGATCGATTTAAGATTACCTAGGATTATAATATCAATCCAAGATTGGATTTGATTTCATGTATATTCTTTTGTTATTTCCAAAGTTAACCACTCGTTGTACTTAATTAAGAGCTTGTACAATGTAAAGAAATACATTGCTCTCTCAATTTCTGCCTATTCTTCAATTTTTGTCATGATATCAAAGCAAATGGTCCTGCATATTGGGGTGTGTGGTTCATATTACTACAAACAAAGGTTAGCACTTCGATGTAGGAATCGGTATTTGACTAAACACAACCAATTCACATTCTTACCCATACCATGTTGAAGAATACCTCACCTTCCAAAGACAACCGAATTCCAGAAGTTTCAGATCTAGAAGAGACGCATACACGTTCAATGCATTCTATTGAAGGTGTATTGAATTGGAGGTTTGGGGCCCAAACATAGCCCATATGTATACTAAATAAGAGTTCCAAGACTCATACACAACGAATTTCATCTATTTAGGCTAGCCTAACCAGGGGCAACCCATTCTGGGCCAGACCATCCAATGGCTGCCTATCAAGCAAACCCAACCCATGGATGTTTCGACTAACCCAAGCCAAGACATGGTTTATTCCTTGAGGGCAATGAATCAAACACACAATGAACATACCTAGCCCAAGGAGAGTTCACCAACCAATATCGAAGCAAGCCCAACTCTTAGACCAAGATGGTTCCATTTGGGTCAACCATACGAATTGGGTGTCTCAAGGGAATGAATGCCTACCTGATTTTTCAACACAAATTCAATCCTTACCAAATCTCCGTTGTAGGAAGTCGCCCAAAGCTCAACGAACTATTATACACCTCGATGACCGATGGCCCAAAACTTTGCCTCATCTACTAGCAACTCTCCGGCCCCAAGAACTACTTAATGTGATCTCCAAAGTTCTGACAAGCCTTGGTGATGAAGGACAAGGATGGTTTCCTTGATGGAACCATCCCCGTTTCGACCAATGATCGTTGAGCGCAACATTGGAAGAAATGCAATCCATTGGGCCAAACATGGATTGGAAATTGCAATTTTGCAAAGGTCACAGCTGAGCTTCCTTCGATGGAGAATTTGAAAATCATGTGGGAAAATATAAAGGAAATGTACGAGAAATTAGATCGGGCCAAAATATTTGCCCTCACCCACTCATTATCAAAATTGAAACACAGAAAATATGTTGATTACGGCTTGCTTTAACAAGCTATTGGCCTTTTGGAATGAGTAAGAGGCGGCCAAAGAGAAGCACATGGGACTTGTGTTGACGCTACAACAATATAAGAACATAAGAGATCGAGAAAATGTGACATGTTTCCTATTGATTTTGAATTATTCATACTTACCCAATTCGTTGTAAATCTTGGCCATGGAACCCATACCATCACTTGATCGAGAGTCAGCGACTTGCTTCATCCGAAAGTGTGAAGGTTGAGGAAAGCATTCTCCTCCCAGCTCAATCAAACCGTCAACAGTGAGGAACCGTCAACAAGGGGAGCATTAAAGGGCAAAACACGACCCTAGGGTAAGGTTTTTTTACCCTGGGGGGAGGGGGGCGAAGCCTTCTCAAAGTAGGGATGGATAGCCACGATTTGAAGACAAGATTGGACGGCCCTAATTCCATCTATCTAGCGTCAGGATCAAATGGTCTACAAGAAGCCATGTCAGCCCTCATTTCCAACGGATATCCTTCAGCTACGTCATCATTGAAGGGAAATTCTAAAGGAAAAGAAAAATTGTACTGTGATTATTGCGAATGCCCACATCACACGGTAGAAACCTATTGAAAATTGCATGGAAAACCCGAGGACAAAGGAAAAAGGGAATCTTCTACTTATCAAGCACTGGGCACAATATTGATAAAATCGATCAATCAATTACTCATAATCAATTTCAGCAAATCATGATGGCATTAAGATAGTTGGAAACTTCTGATAAAAGGGCAAGTTTCCCTCGTACTTCTTATTGTTTCAGTTCTTTATCTCATGATGCTTGAATAATTGATTTAAGAGCTAGTAACCATATTATCTGTAACGAAAATTTCTATTCTCATACTCATAAGTATCGTTTCCCAATATCTATGCGACTTCCATATAAGGAATATTACATACGTCACAAAAGCAGGGACAACAAATCTTAGTCCATCCATTATCCTTCATAATGTGCTTTATGTCCCTCAATTTCAATTCAATCTTCTCTTAGTTTCAAAGGTTTGTGAGGACAATTCTTGTCATATTTTTTTTCAATTCTAACAACTATTTCTTTCAGACCTTTTCAACTAAACTAACGAGCTTGGGTAGGGTTTCATAAGAATTATATTTTTGGACTAGCTCTCCCAAAATTTTTTACTTATCACGTGAACATGTGAATAAAAATCATTGTGTAACACTGCTCTTAGTGATAAAGTTATTCTTTCTCATCAACATTTGGGTCACAGTGGTCATTTTCCACATTCTCAATGCCAAATTTGTCTTTTCACAAACAACCATGTGCGCCTTTTCCTACAACCAAATCTCGAGCTACAAATAATTTCTCTTAAACTCATGCAGACATTTGGGGAAAATATCACATCCCACATCATGACAAATTCGGATTCTTAATTACTATTATAGATGATCATTCTCATGCTACATGGTTTTTTTTTTTTTTATGCAGTACAATAATCAAGCTCTTTCTCACTTAAAGAATTTTTTTCACCCTAAAGAAAAATCAGTTTGCCAAATTTGTTCAACAAATTCGAAGGGAAAGAATTCTTTAGGTATGACTGTAAATTTATTTTTTCTTCCCATGGAATTATGCATGAAAGCTCGTGCACTTGCATAACTCAACAAAAAGGGGTTCTTAAGCACAAACACTATCATCTTTTAGGAGATGCATATGCCCTTAAATTTCAAGCATTTATTCATGAGACTTTCTAGGGAAATTGTGTGGTCATGGTAGCTTACCTGATCAATCGCATGACAACTTGGGTTCTCAACATACGAACTCCCTTTGAAGTTCTTTTTGGTAAGACGCATGAGATTAATCACTTGAAAGTTTTTGGCTACCTCTACTATGTTACTACCCTCGGTCCTTGTGACGAAGTGAGTCCTTGAGCCTAACGATGCATTTTCATAGGATATCCTACTCTTCAGAAGGGTTATCGTGTCTTCGAGCCATCAACATGTAACTTCTTTGTAAGTAGATACGTTGTTTTCCATAAAAACATATTTCAATTTCAGGATGAGGTATCTTCAGATGAGTCTTATAGCTCGAATCCTCATCACGATCATTTTTTATCTAAGGAAGATTGATCTCATGCTCCACAATATATGCTTGTCTCGTCTCTAGATATTCAAACTTTAGCTCTAGTGATGGAAACCATTGTGGTATCTCCATCCACCCCAGGTTATTCGATTGAAGAGTCTCCAATGCACATGTAAGAGAATTTTGATCCATCATCAAAATTATCGTCTCCATAGTTTAGTCAAGAGTTATCATCTTCTACACTTGAGCATATTCCCCCTTGATGTTTAGGCTAGATTACTTGACCACCCACGTGGACCAAGGATTATATTTGTGCCTCTCTCAACTCATGAGGTACTCCATACCTATCTCCTCTTATGCTTTGTTCGATCGTTTGTCTATGGAACATATATGCTGCATTAGTCGTATCTCCAAGGAAATAGAGCCATCATTCTACGATGAAGCAGTTCATGCCCCACATTGATAGAAGGCCATGGAAGCATAATTGTATGTTTTGATAGAAAATCAAACATAGGACATGGTACCCTTACTGGCTCATCGAAAACCCATTGGCTCAATGAGGAAATATACATGGATCTTCCACTAGGATTACGGTGACAAGGGGAGTCTGGAGTATGTTGTCTCCATAAATTCTTTTTGAGACCTAAAACAAGCTTCTTGACAATAGTATGCAAAGTTCACTACAGCCTTCACAACCATTGACTTCAAACAATCCCAACATGATTATGCTCTTTTCACATGAACAAAAGGTACATCATCATTTACTTAATGATATACATTAATGACATACTTGTTATGAGAAATGATAAATTGGCCATCAAGAGTCTTAAAGAGTACCTGCATTCTACTTTTTGTATTAAAAACTTGGGACCTCCCAAATATTTTCACGATATTGAGATTGCTTGCTCAGACTTAGGAATTTTTCTCAGCCAACAGAATTTCGTGTTAGAGATTATATTATAAGCAGGCTTATAAGGATGTAAACTTGCTGTTATTCCTATCAAACAAAATGTCAAGTTAACTACTGTTGATTACGATGTCAAATCATCTTTTGAGATTGATGACCAACTACTCAAAGATCCATCCTAATATCAAAGGCTTATAGGGAAACTTATATATCTCACCATGACTAAATAGGACATATGCTATGTAGTACAGACACTCAATTAGTTCATGCATAACTCAAAGGAGTCTCATATAAATGTGAAGGTCGTAAAGTATTTAAGAAATGTCCAAGGCTTCGAATACTCTCTCTCGAGATTAAAATTTGGAAATGACAGCTTATTGTGACACAAACCATGCCACGTGTCCCATGAGACGGAGATCAATCATTGGTTTTTGTATTAAGTTAGGAAAGTCCTTACTTTCGTGAAAAACAAAAAAGTAGACAACCGCATCATTAAACATCCGCTAAAGTTGAAAATCGAGCCATGGCCAAAACCATTTGTGAAGTAGATTGGATACAAGCTTGCTTTCAGACCTCTGCATATGAGTTTATTTTGTGATTATGATGCGGTACTCAAACTTGCGGCAAATCCCATATTTCATGAGAGAATGAAACATATTGAAGTAGATTGCCACTACACTCGAGATAAAATTCAAGAAAAAGTAATCAAGACAAATGGAATTGAAACCATAGAATAATTTGCTAAAATCTTTATCAACCTATCATGTCAAAGACAACACACACATCTAGTAAACAAGCTGCATGTCTTGGATATACATCGACCACCGGATTGAAGGGGAGTGCTGAGATATGCAAGGATTAATAACGGATTGCAATTGATCAATTTAAGATTACCTAGGATTATAATATCAATCCAAGATTGGATTTGATTCCATGTATCTTCTTTAATCATTTCTTTAGGTAACCATTCATTGTACTATAAATAGGAGCTTGTACAATGTAAGGAAACATGACCAACTATACACAAATACAGATCGTTCTCTCAATTTCTGCCCATTCTTCAATTTCTGTCATAAGATAGTGGCTTGATCAGTTTTTGCGCATTTTAACAAATCCACCTCCTAGAATGATATTAAAAGTGCATCCGGTTGGGATACATATAAGAATTTGCTCATTTCAGGTGCAAGAATGCGTCCGGAAGCCGGAACCCTTTTGTTTACTCCCGGCCGGCACGAGAGTGACAAAATCCCATGCTGAGAGGATTCCACCTTTTCCCTCTTTTGACTGGCCAAGTTACCTCTTTGTTTTCTCTCATGGTTCGTCATCGCGGCGTCAAAGGCCGACAGCTCCCTTGCATTGAGGTTACATTGAAACAACCTAATGAGACCCTTGACCTTGATTGATGATGATGTTGTTTTGGTGACTATTTGAAATATCAACGATCGACTCAAATGGAGCCGATGGGGATTGTGGCTTCGATAAAATTTCTCCTCGCCACATCTAAATCAAAGATGTTATGAGGTTTTGTTGTCCCACGCCTAGATTCAAGATTTCGCATCCTAAACTCCATATTTTATGTACGAACTCGATGGTTAATCAAACAAATGGACTGCAAGTTCATCATGAACCGAAATGGGCATGTCGCGTACGGATTGTTTCGTTCTTGTTAGGTTTTGTTTTTGCAAAGTACATGTACCTCGAATTGATGAATCACTTTTTGCCCAGCAAACCATGAGCAGTTCAAATAGGGAATTGTTTACACTTGAAATCTTAAGGAGTTGAATTTCTGTCGAAAAATAATCTAATCAATCCTAAACCTAATATATAGATATCAATTTAGTTATGGAAATTCCAAATTTGTCGATTCAATCATAAATTTTTCCGTGAAATTTCAATATAATTTTTCGATCAATTTTCATCGAAATCGTTGACGTGATATTTAGTTATTGCTAGTCATCCTACATGGCACACCATAATATCTATAATTTTCATTGAAAATTGGCCGAAATGACTACATCAAAATTTTGAGTTAATTTTTAATTTAAATTAATCAAAATTGGGAAGTTTAAGATCAAATTGAAATCCGTACAATTAATTCAAAACTAATTGGACGATTTCAGCAAATTCCGCCGTTCATGTAATTCATACGCAAATCCGCTCCTTGATCAAAACCGACTTGCCTCCTATGGTGCCAAAAGACTAGCAAATTGTTAGCAATTCTAGCGTTTTCTATGACCAACAAATTAACTCATCGTTCATAGTTTATACGGAAATAAGTCCAAATCAAGCTTCCGCCCATCGTTCTGACGCACTTGTTTTCATCTCCACCTTTCGCTCTCATCCTTAACGTTTAGGAGATTAAAGAAACCGAATCCCGATTTTGCCCTCGCTTCGTCTCCCCCCCTCCGGCCCTCCCCCACACGCACGAATCAAAGAAACCGCCTCACCGATGCGAGGCTATTCCAGTCATTCGGAAAAGAGAATCGACGGCCAATCATACGTGGGTTCGCCTTCGAACGGACGGTCCTGGTTTCGTTTCGTGGCCCATAAATCAAAGGCTTCCTCCACCTCTCGCTCTCTCGTTCTTTGGATCTTCAAGCGATTCCGGGAGCTTCGTGGATTCGAAAATGGCAGAGACGAAGCCGACGATGCACGCGGTGTGGTACGACTCTTACGGCGGAGGACCCGCCGGCTTGAAGGTGCGAATTTCTTCGGCCCACGATCGTCTCGTGATTCATCTCTATACGCACGTATACATCATACATGCGAGATGAAACTAGGACCAGACATGGGTTTGAAGTAACGAAGTTTGCGCTGACGAATCATGCTTCTGTGTGATCGGACGCCTTGTGCTGTCAATGGGTTGTGGTCACTTTGGTGAAAATGTTGAAGCTTGCCTTTCTTCCTTTTTAAATTCTGCTGCCTGAAAATAAACTGAGGAAGATGCTGTTAGGTGTTCTCGTATGTTGGTTCTTAGATTCTGCTGGCCCCTTCTGTCGGATTATTTAATTGGGCCGACGACTTATCTTTTCTTTAGTAGTTGAGTCGACGGTTGAGGATACGGGACATAAGAAATTGAGAGTGGTAATGCTATGGGTGGATAAAAAATTTGACTTTTGCGTACAAGTCCAGCCACGGAGTTCGGTCAGGTTTTGCTCACCCGACAGAGTTAACCGCCTATCCTGCTACTGAGATTCGGACTTTAATGAATATGTAAGGATTGCATGTCCAATTGGTCGACTCACCCTCAATGAACAGCGCTTTGAAAACAGAGAAGATCTTTGTTATAGAACATTCTCCTCTTGTAAGAGAGAATAGAGTGGCACCTATCAAGCCCCAAGCTTATAGCCCTCTTGTCCCGTCTATCCATTTTCTTTCGGTCCTTTTTCGGTCAAGCATTTTCCTCCTCTTTTCTCTGTCCTGTGTGACAGGATCCAATCGCAATTTTTGCCTGTTGGTGTTGAGAAAAATCGATGATTAAGTACACAGAACATGTTATTGACAGGTATGTCTATTTAATAATGTGAAGACTAATGCTGAATTTTATCAGCTCCTATACTAGAAGAAGACCGGTAGAACCTGGGAATAGACATATAATCATACTTATATATGTTAGATCTACTATTGTGAGCTAATGTAAAATCCTTCACAGCACATGTTGGCTGGGGTGCTTCTCCATTCACTGCATAAAGTCAGGAATTTGGGTATCATAAAACAGTGGAAAAATGCTCTTTTCCAAGTTAATTGATCTCTTCTTTTTTTCTTCTGTTCTTTCGTGGGCTGACAGATATTAAACACAGAATCTGATTGATGTTATAAATGTTTCCTCTGTTCTTCTCTGTGTAGATACATGCTAAGTTATTGGGTTGTCAAGATATTTCTGTCATTTGTGCTCTTTGATTGCATTTTATATCATGTTACCTGTTCTTGTGCTTCTTGCAGCATGTTGATATACCTGTTCCTGCACCTCAAAAGGATGAGCTTTTGCTGAAACTAGAAGCAATTAGTATAAACCCTGTTGATTGGAAAACGCAGAAAGGAATGCTGAGACCAGTTCTTCCTCCCAAGTTCCCTCACATACCTGGTATTGTGTTGAAACTGGAAATTGCTATTTTTCTTACCTTGTTGAGAAGAAGCGTGATGGTTTACCAAATGTACGGATCCTTGGGGGAAGAGTAATTCTTTAAAGATTGTTCACGTTTGCTTGGGTAGGCAATATCATCAATAGAGTTGCATTATGTCCTCATTCATCTGTTTTTTCTTTTTTTCTTTCTTTTTTTTTATTATATAAACTTTGGGCCAATTCATTCATGCTATTTACTTTTGTCCGCTTTATTGCTGATTTGGTAAATCTATTGTGCTTAAGAGATGACTGTTATTTCCATTTTGTGGACTACAGCATGTTTTCAAGAGCTAATTCATGCAGACAACTTTACTACTCAAAATATCCACGTGCTTCATTGTTTTTCCCTATCTAAACTGCGGCTGTGAGCCATTTTGAATGATTTGTAGTTTGGTTGCTTTTAGATTGTGCGTATGCATAGGAATGCTTGTGATTGTGTGTGTGAGAGCATGTATTGGGTCTGTGTTTGGAATGCTGGTTAACTAGATTATCTGGGATGCTCTTGAGGGCAGGACATCATTTTCCATGGTTTAGTGTCAATGATTTAGAGGTAGGCATGTTTCTTTTTCCTTCTAGCATACTCACTCTCTGAGCTTCATCAATGGGCCGGTTATCTTGTTAAGCATATGTGCTCAATATAAGTGTAACTTCGCATCTCTTGTCTCTTTGCCTTCATTTTACAGCCACCGATGTAGGAGGAGAGGTTGTTGAGGTTGGGCCAGCAGTCAAGAAATTTAAACCTGGCGACAAAGTTGTAGCCATCCTTAGTCACTTGGTAATGCTCACCTTCATGTTGTGCATTTTATCTGTTGGTAAGATTGTATTTTTGTGATGATGATGGATCATAATCTGGAATTAAAATAACTTTTTCACAATGTGCAAGAGTTCTTGGAATGACTGATTGCTCTCTTAGTCAGTTTATGAGCTCCTACACACTAGTTGAGGCCGGCTGATGTTATACCATTTCGTGCTTTCATATGATATAACCTGTCAGAAAGGAGGAGGATTTGCCGAGTTCGCTGTAGCAAAGGAGAACCTAACGGTGGCAAGGCCTCCTGAAGTATCCGCACCAGAAGGGGCAGGGTTACCGGTAGCAGGCCTCACTGCTCTCCAGGCCCTCACCCAAGCTGCTGGGATAAAGCTCGACAGGAGTGGGCCACTGAAGAATATCCTGATTACTGCTGCCTCGGGTGGCGTTGGCCACTATGCAGTTCAACTCGCAAAGCTAGGAAACACACACGTAACTGCAACTTGTGGGACTCGCAATGTTGACTTTGTCAGGAGCCTCGGTGCTGACGAGGTCCTCGACTATAAGACTCCCGAGGGAGCCGCCTTGAAGAGCCCATCCAACAAGAAGTATGACTTCGTGGTCCACTGCGCGCACTCTTTCCCTTGGTCAGTTTTCGAGCCAAACTTGAGTGAGTGTGGCAAAGTGATAGATATCACCCCAGGTGTTGGCGCAATGATGACCTTCGCTCTCAAGAAACTCACCTTCTCCAAGAAGCAGCTCGTGCCACTGTTATTAACACCCAAGGGCGAGAATCTGGAATTTGTGGTTAAGTTGGTTAAGGAAGGGAAGCTCAAGACCTTCATCGATTCGACATATCCGCTGAGCAAAGCGGAAGATGCTTGGGCGAAGTCTATAAATGGTCATGCTACCGGTAAGATTATTGTTGAGCCATAGGGACTATATACTAATGGCTGGTGTTTTTATGGGTGTTGTCTATGATAATGCTTTTCTTCTTGCTGTGAATGTTTTTGAACGTGTTTGTTCATTTTTACCTATGGAGAGATTTCTGGGATGTGTATTATCACTTTGTATAGAGCGATTTACCTTATACTGAAATGCTTGTACATATGTTCTTCCTATGAATCTTTGAATCTTTTTCATTTGTACTTTTGGCTCATGTAGTGTCTGTAGCCTACCTAAGCTTAGCTTTCTACAATTTAATGGAGAAAAGTACCAAAAAAGTCTTAAACATATTGTATTGGTACTAATTCAATTTTTAACTTTTCAATTGAATCAATTTAGTCATAAATTTTTTCACATTGGTACTAACTTAGTCTAGCTAATCAATTTATGCTGGAAATTGTTGACATGAACGCCGGTCTTCCTACATGATACGCCAATGTTCATGTGAACATTTTTAATTAATATTTAATTAATTTTCTATTTTTTGAATTTTTTTTTTCCTTTCTTCCTTATTTTCTTCCACCAACCTCCATCATGGTCAGTAAAAGTCGCCAGCTATAGGGAGGGCAAGGGTCAAGATTAGGGGTATGCAAAATACCTAGGAATCGCCCGGGACCGGACCAGAACCGCCCGGAACTGGATCGAAACCACTTGGAACCGGCGGTTCTTGGTTATCGGTTCCAATTTTTTGGAACCGGTGGGTACCAGTCTGGGTCCCAGTTCTATGGGCGGATCCACCCACTCGGACCGGACCGGACCGAAACATTTTTAATATTAAAAGAAAAATTACTAAAAGAAACCCTAAATTAGATCTCTTCTCTTCACTCCCTTCGTCTTCGGTTCTCTCTCTCTTTGTTTCTTCTTTGATTCCTCCTAATCCTATCGCCATTTCGATTCCTCCCCGAGTGTCGACGTCGCCGCCGCCGCTCCTCCGCCCCTGCTATTCGCCCCCTCACATCAGTCGCCACCTGCCACAGCCGCGAAAAATTGTTTCGCAACAGTTCTATGTTGAAAACTCGACCATAAACCTCCACCTCTCATTCCCAACTCATAGACCCGACCATTCTATATTGAAAACCAAAATTATTTCGCATCAAGATCTGTTTCATGGATCCACCTGAGAACCGAATCGAACTAGCAATCCAGTTCCCAGATGGATCCACACAACAAACGGGTGGATCTCGATTCCAATTTTTCGGAACCAATCTTTAGCAAGCGGTTCCCTATTCTAGGTTGGGAGCCGCCCGCCCGGACCATGCACACCCCTGGTCAAGATGCCTTCATCAGCCACAAGCGAGATCGGCCCTTGCTAGCTAGTGGCAAGGGCCAGCCTCGCCTAAACAAAGCCCCTTGCCAGCGCTAGGGCAGACGAGGCCAACTCTCGCCAAATCTAGTGGAGAGACCTTACGGCAAGGGCAGCCTCCCTCAGATGGCAAGGGGCCTTGTCTAAGTGAGGCTAGTCGCCAGCCTAGTGCTCGCCAACCCTTGCTTTGGCCTCTGGTGAGGGTTGGGCGAGGGTCTCCTTGCTAGATTTGACGAGGGGTGGCCTTGCCCAATCCTTAGGTTAGTCTTGCCTGTTGTTGTTGCTAGCGAGGGCATCTTGGCCCTTGCCTTAGCTAGTTATCACATAGGCTAGCAGAGGAAAATAAAGAAAAAATAAAAATAAAAAGAAAAATAGAAGAAAAAATTAATAAAAATTCAAAAAATAATTAATATTATATGAAAATGTCTACGTTAGCGTCAATCATATCACGCCAGTATAAATTGATCGAATAGACTTAATTTGTATCAATGTGGAAAGATATAACACTAAATTGGTCCAATTAAAATATTTGGAATTGAATTGATATCAATATAATATGTTTAAGATTTTTTGGTACTTTTCCTTAGTTTAATGCATTGCGGGCACTAATTGTGGGCAAATCATATTCAACTTAAGCTTGTTTTGTCTAACCATAGCACAATGTGATTAGATAGATTAAAATTTTCGAAGAGTCAATTGGGAGAGAGATAATAAAAAAAAAAAAACACAAGTTTAAAGGTCAGAAGTAGATTATCAGCTTGTGAGATTTCTACTGTTATTTATCGTCGGACCCCCAAAATTTATTAACAGGCGCACGTTCAAATTTAAAGGCATATAAAATCACGTGGAATTGTCTCACAATCTTTGTAATGAAAGAACTTTCGAAAGGTATATGTTAATTGCGCAGAAGTATGACAATTTATGTGTGTTTGTGTCGATCCGAGAATATACTTATAAGATAAGTCAACTCAAAAGCGATATGACGAGTTAGTGATTTCAGCATGCGAAACACGGAGATAACCCGAAAATTATAAAATTTGCGCGGCACAGCTTGATTATGGCAGGTTAATGGATCAATAAGATTGTATGACCTGCCATGATACGTAATCAACATGCCATGAATCTGATACTAAACATCCTCGGTTTTTAACCAAATGTGTTTACAAGTGAGTATGATTAATTAACAAAATATCAGCAAATCAGATTAAACAACTTCAATCGTGGTTGATGAATTTATTTTTATCAAACAAGGGTTCAAACGTAGAAGCTGTCTGCTTAGAGGTCCGTGAAACATCCTATAAATCTCATAAATATGTTAATTCTAGATTTTGGGCTTATGTAAGTGGTTGACACATAACAGTTTGCTTGCAGTTAGTAAGATATGAACATGCGACCTTTGCTTTCTGAGTTGAAAATCCTTATGCTCCATCCAAAGGTACTAATCTCCATGGTTTTCGTAATCAATGAATTATCATCAATTCGAAATCTTAATGATAAACCATGTAGTATGTAGACACCATAATTTTCTCATGAATTATGTCTAATCAGGTTCCATATATTAATCAGTTAATTTAAATGGGTTACATGAATAAATTTTCATATTCAATGGGTTCGGCACAAATATGATAAGATTCACATAATGTCTTGTAATCAATTGACTAGATGGATAGGTCAATTACAAGACACTGTGCAAAGTACAAATCAACCTATCGGGAATACCAAAGTGTTTTGCCCCCACACTGCAATCATGGGAGGCTATCAGGTGGTAGCTATTTCCGAAGAAGTGACAGGAGTCTACCTTCCTTGCGATGACTCCCAAGTTTCTAGACAAATATTTTCTTATCCACTTAAGAGGAATAACTTCGAAATTCTACGTTCCAAAGTCTAGACAAAGTTTTTTGAGGACATGCTCCAGTCCAATATATCGTGTCTTGAAATTGGCCCAAGTACAATCGGCCTAATTTGAATCCGATAATATTAATCAGGTTCAAATCTCGCCACGTGTCGTGCAAGTAACTGCCCCCCCGGTCGGTCGTGCTATCTCATCGAATGCTCCAACCATGAAGTAAAGCCGCAGGATTTTCGTTGGAACCGCCCTCACTCGAGGAATCACATTTGGCGCGATTTTCAGCGTGTTGGGAATGACTGATCCCCGAAAAACCGGATTCGACACTCAATCGAACCCCTAAATCAATGCGGAAGACGAAGCCCGGGAAAACACGTATCACCGATCGTAAAGCACACCACGGATTCGAGCGTACCTTGTTAGCCACAGATTAAACACCAATGCTGAAGATCGAGGAAGAAATTCTAGTCCTGTTCGATCCGATGACGACTTGAAGGGAAGAAAAGTGCGCCGTATGCTTACTGCCTTTTCCTTTTTGGGAGAGAGAGAGCGTGAGAAGAGAAAAGACGTACGTTTTTCAACTGATACCTTTTCTCTCTCTCTCCTCCCTTTTATACCTTCCCCATCCACGGGCCCTATTCCCGTGGGCCGGGCCTTTTGGGCCCAACTTGGGCGGACGGGCCAACTCAGGCCCATCTCATAAATCCATCATCTCCCACTCGCACATGGTGGTACAAAACCAACATGGGCGGACAGGCCCTACTTAGCCTCATTTGAGAAAAATCCATCATAGACTTTCTCTTAACATGGTGGGTCGAACATAATCCTCTTTTCCTCTATTCAACATTCATACCGGTGAATAATCCGTGCGACCAGCATACTTTGAGAGCTCGTTGCCATACATCTGTTAGGAATACATAGCAGCTCATAATGGGCATCACTTCCTGAGTAGATTTAGTATGCAGTACCCTAGATCGATCGATCACATTTATATCTCTCTTGATCTCTTTTAAACAATGATATATATATTGTATTCACAATTATGATTATCACAAAGAAAATCATAATTGGTTAACCGGTGAATACAAAACTATAATGTGATTCTCCAAAATCGATCTTCCTCTTTCCTTCAAACTCTCAATTTCAGTCCAGCTTGCTTTTCTAGAAATGCCCCATTAGATCGAATCAAAACCATGACCATTGGCAACATCCTAAGATAGCAAACACTAAATAGAAATCTTGAGAATAAGTAAGAGTCATGAGGGGACTAAGTAATTGAGGAACTCTCTTCCTCAAGAGTCTCACACGACATAAAAAGTTGAGATCAAACTTTTGTCACTCTTATTGGTCGTCTCATGCATACGTAGTATGAAATACGTATTACGGTATTAACTCCTTTCCCATGGAGCGTATGTCTACACTGTTCAATACCGTACAGATGATAGTTCAGACATACCCAATGTCTAACTTGAGTTCACCTATCTACTCATTCACAAAATCCATCAGAACTCACATCTGGCATCTTAGACAGATAAAGTAAAATATGTGGGGTATTTTACTTTCGGACATCACAAGTATTATGTCCTCATCTTAACACTTAGTTAAGGCGACATGTGTATTTTAAGCTTGAGCTCTCGATTATCGCCTAGATAATAAGCTTAAATACTGTCTCATCTCTATTTATCACATAGTAAATAGAGGCGATTACCCGTGTGAGTGGGCTAATCTTATATCTGTCCGACATACTTCATCAACTTAAAATAATGCACTGAGCATTAGGATGCATAAAGATCAAATAAAGATTCATAGGCATTAATGGTGAAAACACAAATTCATCAAATGTGAACTCTTAGGGAAATTACAATATTCAGTACATCATCCTCTACGCAATCCTAGAAATTTCACATGGCCACAAAACACATCTCTAGGTATTGGCTTTGTCATAGGATCTGCTACCATTCCATGCGTAGTATGTACTCTAAGTTCACATCTTTTCGTGCAATCATATCCTTGACAAGATTCTACTTGGTATCTATATGTTCGGTCTTGCCATGATATTTTGGATCTTTGGTGTACACTTTTGCTGCTTGGCTATCACAATTAACCAACAATGAATCTGCAGCACTTTCAATAGCACCTAAATGATCCAATAATCTCTTAAGCCAAACATCTTCTTATACTGCTGCTGATAATGCCACGAACTTAATTCCATCGTGGACAAGGCTATATACTTTTGTTTCTTACTGCTCCAACATATGGTGCCATTATTCGGTAAGAGAACAAACCTAGAGGTAGATTTCCTTTCATTTAAATCTCCTCCCCAATCAACATCAGAATAGCCTTAGAGTCGCAGATCCTTTCCATAACAACTCACCGTATAATCAGCAGTTCCCTTTAGATACCTCAGTATTCTCTTAACGGCTTATTAATGTGCTTGACCTGGATTGGATTGGTAACTACTCACCATTCCAACTACAAAACATATGTCAGGTCTTGTACACTTCATAGCATACATAAAGCTTCCAACAGCACTAGCATAAGGAACATGTTTCATTTGTTCCTTCTCTTGTGGAGTCCTTAGACACAGTCTATGGCTCAATCCTTCACCTTATGCAATAGGAGCGTCAATGGGTTTACAATCCCATATCATTCAATTCAAAATTTTGGAAGACAACCAACTTTTGAAAGTATTGACTAGCTCTATATTGCTTCCGGCAATTAGTATATCATCAACATATAATGATATGATCACAAATTGATCCTTGGATCTTTTGATATATACACAATGATCCTCATCTATCATTGTAAAGTCATATGCCATTATGGCATTATGAAAAGGTATATATCATTGTCTTGACGACTGCTTAAGGCCATATATCGACCCTCAAAGTCGACATACCTTTTCTTCTTGGCCTTTCACTATGAAACCAACAAGTTGTTCCATATATATTTCATCCTCTAAGTCTCCATTGAGGAAATCAGTCTTTACATCCATTTGACGTAACTCAAGATCCATACTAGTCATTATTGCCAGAATCATGCAAATCAAGGTAAATCTCACTACAGGAGAATGTATTTTCATAATCAATTTCTTCCTGTTGATTATACCCCTTCGCCACAAGGCGAGCCTTATGCCTTTCTATTGAGCCATCAGCCTTTCGCTTTATTTAGAGAACCTACTTGTTCCTATAGCTCCGCGTCCTTTTGGAAGATCAACCAATTCCCAGACTTTGGTTTGATTTCATTGACTCCATTTCCTCTTTCATTGCATAAATCCATTTTTCCTTATTAGGGCAATTCAGAGCCTCATTAATATTTCTTGGCTCATCCTCATCTTGTGGAGCAACCATAAAAGTTTCCCTTTCAATGTCAAAACATCGACGGGGAATACTTTAGCGACTTGTTCACCGTATGGGAGATTGTACACTTAGCACATCATTCCCCATTATGCTCCCACTTGGATTATGTAATGATGATGTCGTCACATCAGGTGGTTGCAATTGAGAATGAGTTGAATTCAATTCATCACATCTCATATTACTCCCACTTGGATGAACTCCATTAATATCATAATCTTAATCCAAGGTTTCAAATAGGAAGTAATCTTCCCCTATTTTGCCCTTCTTAGGAAATTCATCCACTAAGAATGTGACATCCTGTGATTCAAATTCAGTTATTCTCCCACTTTCCTGCTCACTTACGAACACATACCCTTTTGAGTGTTCGGAGTATCTCATTAAAATACTCCACTTTTATATGGGACTCAATTTCCCAAACTTGTGAGAGGACATATGAGTATAGACAGCATAAACCCATGGCTTAAGTAAACTTAAGTCCGGTTTTCTACCTATCCATAACTCATATGGAGTGGAACTAACTGATTTGGAAGGCACCCGGTTAAGTATATAAGCAGCAGTTAACAACACATCACTCCAAAAAGTGATGGGTAAGTTAGCATGCGCCTTCATGGACCTAACCATTCCAGTAAGGTTCTGTTTCTTCTCTCTGCAACACCATTTTGTTGAGGAGTATATGGAATAGACAACTATCTTTCTATTCCTTTTTCATCACATAATTTTCTGAACTTATCAGATAAATATTCTCAACCTCGATCGGATCTAAATACCTTTATTTTCCTGTCTAATTGATTTTCTACCAGGTTCATAAACCTTCTAAAACAACTTATGCTTCAGATTTATGAGAAATCAAATAGACATATCCGAATCAAGTAGAATCATCTATCAAAAGTGATGAAATAAACAGCCCCATGCCTTCCACTCACATTCATTGAACCACAAACGTCATAATGGATTAAATGCCGAGGAAATTCAGCTCTTTTACCTTTTCCAAATGGTCTCCTTGTCATTTTCCCTACTAGACAATGCTCACATATGGACAAATTAACTTTTTCAATATTGCCCAACAAGCCCTTTTTGGCTAGTCTTTTCATATGTTGTTGGCCCATATGACCAAGTCTAGCATGCCACTATATTCACATCATTATCATATAAAATAGAAGACGTGAAATAAGGGAATAACATATTGACATCACCACAGTCAACATTTAGTACAATAAAACCATTTAGAAAGTGACCACTTCCATAGTAGTTTGTACCTAAATACAAATCTACACCTTTATTATGGAAGTTCATTCTAAAACCAAGCTTAACCAACAGCAAAACAGACACTTAAATTTCGACGAATCTCCAGAGCATATAGAACATCAAGATGCGTCCACCATGCATGTTCTATTGGTCGGTGCCAATTCCTTTACCTCAGCTCTAGAGTTGTTTCCGATATGGATCCACTCAGTTCCAGTTGGTACTCATCGGAATTCCACAAAGGATCCTCTATCCTTTGCTACATGGTCTGTCGCTCATGAATCTACATTCCACAAAGGATTGGATTCAGCCAATAATTCAGAACTTGACACATAATCAAAGTTCTCAAATGTACAAGAGGTGTATGCCTTCTTTGGCTCACGATAATCGCGAGCATAGTGACCTTTCTTGTCACAGTTGTAACATTTCACCCTTGACATTTTCTTCACTTGAGGACGTTTTCCTCTCTTGTGTTGGTTAACTCTTGATCTCTTGCAATAAGGACTTGATCCTTTGCATTCCCACATATTGAACGAATCAATACGCTTGCGCTTAGAGCTCAAAACTCTTTATGAGCTAGAACCAGCATTGCAAATATCTATTCTCAGCTCACATGCCGTTAAGCGGTCCTCTACCAGCTTAAGGTGGCGCACAACATTCTCAAGATCTTCCATAACATGGTCAAGAGCTTCTAGTGCTTCTTGCTTTTCCAGCACATATTGAATCTTCATATTCAATATTTCACAATTGTAACCGTTCATATCAGCAATTACATTCTTAATTGCTGAAACCATCAGTCTGAACACATCAGACATACATGCACGAATAATTAATGCCTATAATTTATGCATCCCTATTTGCATAGACCCATCATATTAATAAATAATTTTAAGTAAGGCTTCAGAATCAAAAGGTCACTATGTTTCCAATCATCCTTCAAAAATCCTAACTTAAAATTATCATTAATATAATTGTCATATGCAAAATCAATTCTATGAAGTTACAAAAAAAAAAAAAAACTTCTATAACTACCCACAGCTAACTACCCACAGCAATCAGCAGTAACAGAAAGCAAATATTATCTAACATCCAATAGAATAACAGAGCTTTCACATAATACAACTATACATTACACTAAGCAATATATACAAAGAAAAATATCAACATGGAAAGAGATATTTACATCTATAAAAAAATCTCACAATTAATCTAAGAAATAATTAGGGAATGTTCCTTCTAATCTATTAGCCAAAACATCTGAGAAAACTGAAGGTACATTTGCCAACCATGGAAAAACTTTTGGAGAGCTCTCATGTCGCCACCAAGGCGCATTCACTCTGCGCCACGTAGCGCACAATCTAAGGGTTGAAGTTTTGGCCAACTCAATCCTATAGTACTCTCTTACAAAAGCTTCCACCAGCCTCCTATAACCCGGGACCACGTTGACCTCCCATAGCCGATCTAACACTGCTTGCCATTCAGGTGGAAGAGTGTTCAACAAAGCCGGCACCTTCTCAAAATCCGGCATAAGATAACCATTATTGATGATTTCCTGTATCATCTGATTGACCTTGACCATATGTGATACTAAATCACCATCAAGCCACCGAAAATCAGCTAATTCTTTCATCAGCCTTTTCAGTCTAGCTCTTCCTTCGTCCGTTCTCGGGATTGCAGGTATCCGTGCATTACGCATCATAGTTTCTGCAACAAATGCAGAACTAAAAATGGATCACTTATCATCCATAATTAATATCAGAGAAAATACATAATTTTCTAAAATTCATGCAACAAATGCAGAATTAAAATGGATGACCAAAAACCCACACAGACATAATTGAACAAGAAACAAATTCCCTTTTTTTTTCTTTTTTTTTTTTCGGGTCAACGGTCAACGGTCGGTCAACGGTCGTCGGTCAACGGTCAACGGTCGGTCAACGGGCGAGCGGGTCGGACCGGTCGCGACGGTCGAACCGGACGGGCCGGTCGGACCGGACGGGCCGGTCGGACCGCTCGCACGGACCGACCGCACGTGCCTCGCGCGTGCGGGGGATGACGTCACGCAGACGTCATCCGGCACGTGTCGGGCGCGTGCCTCCTTCACGAGTCGGGTCGGGTCGCCGGCCGGCCAAACGTCATCGGTGACGTCATCCGAACGGTTACCGACCGTTGGATGACGTCACGATGACGTCATCTCGTGACGTCAGCACGCGTCGGTCCGCGGACCGGCGCGTGCCGCTTCGCCGGTCGCCGGCGCGCACGTGCCGGTTCGTCACCGGCGCGTGTGGCGCACGCGCTGGCGAAGCCAGCGCTTCCAGGCGCGTGGCGCCCACGCGCAGCGGCTTCTGGCCGCGCGTGTGGGCGCGTGCGGCGTCGTACGGCGGCGTGCGACATGTCGCCGGCCTCGTCTTGACGTCGCCTTTCACCCAGTGCCTTCAGAATTTAATTTCGACTTACGAAAACTCAGAAAAATGGCCGAACAACGCTCGGGTGTCGGGATTTCTCGCCCGGTTCCGTACGGCCGAAGGGATTTCGCGAAAAATCAATCAAAAACATCAGAATTGATCGGGAAAAACGTGAAACATGGCTCTGATACCAATGTTGGGAATGACTGATCCCCGAAAAACCGGATTCGACACTCAATCGAACCCCTAAATCAATGCGGAAGACGAAGCCCGGGAAAACACGTATCACCGATCGTAAAGCACACCACGGATTCGAGCGTACCTTGTTAGCCACAGATTAAACACCAATGCTGAAGATCGAGGAAGAAATTCTAGTCCTGTTCGATCCGATGACGACTTGAAGGGAAGAAAAGTGCGCCGTATGCTTACTGCCTTTTCCTTTTTGGGAGAGAGAGAGCGTGAGAAGAGAAAAGACGTACGTTTTTCAACTGATACCTTTTCTCTCTCTCTCCTCCCTTTTATACCTTCCCCCTCCACGGGCCCTATTCCCGTGGGCCGGGCCTTTTGGGCCCAACTTGGGCGGACGGGCCAACTCAGGCCCATCTCATAAATCCATCACAGCGGTTTCGGGAAAGCAACCAACGGCGGTGGTTCTTCTTCAGCGTGTTTTGCCACTGTGCCCGGACTCCCGGAAGATCGTCCCTCCTGACGATAAGAGCTTGCGAAGAGCTCCTCCTCCGCCCTCCCATCTTATTCCTCTCGCCCTCTCCGACTGTCCGCGCCGTTTCGCGTTCCGGAAGTGGTGGACAAGGAGCTAATGCGCGCGGTTTGGTACGAGTCCTACGGCGGAGGAGCCGCCGGTCTCAAGGTGCGAAACGGTCTGCTCTCGATTCTTGGTGCGGAGATGTTCATTTCTCGATGATCTGAAGGCGGAAACTCTGGCTCTCCGTGCTTCCATCTGAGATTCCGCAGGATTTGTAATCCTCGTGCATGCTAAATCGCATGCCGATGCCAAGAAACCGGAGACTAAGGAAGAGTCCTCTTGAATCTGCTTGAAGATAAATCATTTTCAGCGTTGTGATTGCTTAGTCCAACGTTTTGACTAGTCTCTTTGATTGAGCTTATGCTGCAACTGCTTTTGATTGTTACTGGGTGCATGAATGAGGATCCATTGATTCATCACACCCTGTTTTGGGAAGGAAGAAGATAGGTATCATAGAACATTATCAATGCACGAGGGTGAAAAGGAGCGCTAATTTAGCTGCAAAATACTGGTATAGCAAGGAATAGGGTACAACCCTTTAGTTATTGTCTGATGAATTTCATGCCATAATAAGCGTGGAGTTCTCTATTCTGGTGGTGTGCTTATCCAGTGATGGATCGCAGGGGCTTGGGGTTGCACCCAATTGCTTGGTGCTTCAGTAAATTTTTACCAATATCAATGGAACTCATAAATAATAGATATCTCGCCCGAGTTTGGTAGTGCAGAACCCTTTCTTTATCTCTTCCTTCTGTGCCATCCACTGCGTTTATCTAGTTTCCTCTGTGAGCTTCAAATAGAAACTTATGCACCTTTTCGGTTCATTTTGGTCGGAGTGGGACTCGATCTGATTGCAATTCTGAATCAATACAACTTTCTTTTGTTGTTCCTTGTTGTCTGCATTCGCTTTAAGGAATGAATCCTATAGTATCATCAGTGTCATGAATGTCTCCTTCAATCTTGTTTTCATGTTTTACAGATGAGGATGAGCGATGCTGTTTTCCACTTACGTTCTCTCTAGTTCTTGTACCTCATTACCTGTTCTTGTGCTTCTTGTAGCATGTAAAAATTCCGGTTCCTGAGCCAAAGAATGATAAGGTTTTGCTGAAACTGGAAGCGGTTTCTATAAATCCAGTCGATTGGAAAATACAGAGTGGAATGCTAAGACCCTTTCTTCCTCCAAAGTTCCCTTACGTACCTGGTACTGCCTTGAAATCAGAAATGTTCTGTTTCTTCGCCCATTATTGATGAGAAATACGATGGTTTTGTAAAGTGTGGGGCCTGACTCTTTTGGGTGAAGAGATATTTCCTAAAGAATGATCACGTTTGCTTGGTGATGCAATACAAAGGACAATCAAAATAATAACGAAGTATGATGAAGATAATATCCTCATTCGACTGTGTTACTTTTGCACACTTCATCATTGTCAGATGTTTTGGTAATCCTGTTATGCTTAAGAGATGTCTGGCACTTCACTGTGTGAACTATGATATGCTAACAACGGCCAATTCTGCAGACTACTGTATTACGTGTTGTTCCTGTTATAATACTTACAAGCACGTTGTGCCTGTTATAATATGGTTCCGGCTCTGAGTTTCACAGTTGGCCGGTTGTTTTGTTAAGCACATGATCCCAATTGATTGCCAAATTGCAACTTTTGCATGCATATATTTCACTTCTCTTTGGCTGAAGAGATTCTTCACTTGTACAGCCTGCGATGTGGCGGGAGAGGTGGTTGATGTTGGTCCTGGAGTTAAAAAATTTAAAGCTGGCGACAAAGTTGTAGCCTACCTCAGTATTAGTGTAATGCTCATTACTCATGTTCTTCACATCTCATCTCTTTTAACTAGGTTTGCTCTCATGGTGGATCAGTTCGGAGAGTTCTTTGGTGAAACTGATACCTTTCTGTGTCAGTTAGCTACCATGAAGACATCTGTTTTGCCTGCCTATTGATATAATATATTCGGTATGCTTTAATTTGATAACACAACAGAACGGTGGTGGATTTGCCGAGTTCGCAGTCGCAAATGAGAGCCTGACAGTGGCAAGGCCACCTGAAGTATCCGCACCAGAAGGGGCAGGGTTACCCGTAGCTGGACTCACTGCTCTCCAGGCCCTCACCCAAGCTGCTGGGCTAAGGCTGAACGGGAGAGGGCCACTGAAGAATATCCTGATTACTGCTGCCTCAGGCGGCGTTGGCCACTATGCGGTTCAACTTGCGAAGCTAGGAAACACACACGTGACTGCAACTTGTGGGGCTCGCAACATCGACTTCGTCAAGAGCCTCGGTGCTGATGAGGTCCTCGACTACAAGACCCCTGAGGGATCCGCCTTGAAGAGCCCATCCGGCAAGAAGTATGACTTCGTGGTCCACTGCGCACGTGCTTTCCCCTGGTCAGTTTTCGAGCCGAACTTGAGCGAATGCGGCAAAGTGATAGATATCACCCCAAGCATCAGCACAATGACGACTTTCGCTCTCAAGAAACTCACCTTTTCCAAGAAGCAGCTCACGCCATTGTTATTAACACCCAAGGGCGAGAATCTGGAATTCCTGGTTAAGCTGGTTAAGGAAGGGAAGCTCAAGACCATCATCGACTTGAAGCATCCGCTGAGCAAAGCTGAGGATGCTTGGGCGAAGTCTATAAGTGGTCACGCCACTGGTAAGATCATTGTAGAGCCATAGGCACTAATTGCTGGTATTGTCTATGATAGTGATTTTCTTCTTGCTGTGAATGTTATTGAACGTTCTGCTCATTTTCATCTTTTAGAAAGATTTCTGGAAAGCGTGATATCGCTTTGAACGGAGCGATGTACATTGTAATGAAATGCTTATGAATGTGTTCTTCTCTTCGAATCATTTCTCCTTTGCCACTTGCCCACTTGGTACTTTTGGCACAGTAGTTTGAAAGCTGTTGTTGACTTCTGTTTGACCTTGGCTCCTCATTCTTTTACTTCTACTTTTATTTGCTTTTTGACTTATATTTAGACATGTAAATACTATTAACTACTAAATTAACTACTGATTATCAGCGCTATCGAATTTTTCAATAAACAGGCCCACCTGTTATTTCGTACCATGGGTAAACTTGAAGCGACCTTAATACAACGTGAAAGTACTTATGACGGCGTGTTCACCTTCTCTGCTATTCAAGTTTATCTCAGTGGCGTCTTTTCTATAATGCCCATGACAAGAGCCCCCGAATATATGTTATACACAAATCGGTGAGCATCGTGGCACCACTTACAATGACTCGATTTGTTTCATATGCGCTAAACTCTCAAGAGAATTATTTGAGTAATCATATATGAAAAAAATGATTTGAGAACGAGATATACTTATGAATAAACCTGCATGTGTGGCCATATCATTTTTAATATCAGCTTTCTTGATCTTACCCTAGTATTCAATAGATTTTTTTTTATTATTATTCTTTTGAACTTTTTGGACCATTTGTTTTCATGTTGGGTATCATAGTCATATGTGAACTATAATAAGAAAAAATTTAGTAGACAATAAAATACAAATCATAGCAATGTGGAACATAGAGAAAATTATTCAAAAAATCATAAACTTATTACACTTTTGTTAATTCAATCATAAATATTTTTATTTACAAATTTAATCATAAACAAGTTTACTTTTTATAAATAAATCTGATCAATTTTGACTAAAAATTGCTAACGTGACTAGCCGGTGTCGGTGCTAATGTAGCATTTTTTAATAATATTTTAATAATCTCTCTCTCTCTCTCTCTCTCTCTCTCTCTCTCTCTCTCTCTCTCTCTCTCTCTCTCTCTCTCTCTCTCTCTCCAGTGAGGTCGCACACCCTTGCTTCTCTCTCTCTCTCTCTCTCTCTCTCTCTCTCTCTCTCTCTCTCTCTCTCTCTCTCTCTCCAGTGAGGTCGCGCACCCTTGCTTGGCCAAATTTGGTGAGGGTGTCACAACCCTGGGTGGGGGCCCCAGTGAGGTCGCACACCCTTCTTGGCTAGATAGCCACATTGGTAATTTCAAGAAAATTATTAAAAAGCGTCACATTAATGCCAGACAGCCACGTTGGTAATTTATGCACAAAATTGGTCAGATTGAACTCAATTGGTAGAAAATGAAAAAGTTTTGGACTAAATTAGCAAAAGTATAATAAATTTAGGACTTTTTGGACGATTTTCCTCATAAAAATGCGGGCCTATGTTGATAATCAAGTTAAATTATAGGGAGCAGACGATGATCGAGGACACTCGATACACTATGAATGTGCCACATGTTAATGCTGCATTGACTTAATGAGAAACTTTTCTTTACTAATTGAGAGCTAATAGTAAGATGGTCTTGTGCTATGCATTAGCGAAAAAACTCAATAAAACTTAAGACTTAGACATAAGAAAAAATCGATTACCTTGCCATTTCGTTGATCAGACAAATCGAGCCGATGTCATGCTTACGCCACAATTTTGATGTTTTTTTAAAAAAATATTATTATTAAACTTTAGAACCATCCGTTATTAGTCGCTTGATTTATTATATATTATATGCAATGAATTTGCGGTCTATTATCAAAATTGAGGTTGAGTTTTGAAATTTAATGCTAATTCTAATTTGCCTTCTAGCTTTGGTAGTTATAATTGTCCTATCTAAAGAAAATTCTATTATATTTAAAAAAAAAATTGGATATACAAATTATATGAAAATTTAT
Source organism: Eucalyptus camaldulensis (assembly GCA_019915185.1). NCBI lineage: Eukaryota > Viridiplantae > Streptophyta > Magnoliopsida > Myrtales > Myrtaceae > Eucalyptus > Eucalyptus camaldulensis. The sequence goes on from JAHSVA010000005.1 coordinate 24,039,480, forward strand.
TTTGCCTTTTCGCATCCCACTTACTGACATTGATACTTTGATTTTGTTAATTTTCCATTGACAACAGATTTGATGCCTTTTTTCCGCGTGAAGCTTCTCTCATGGCCAAAATTAAAAATTACTATGTTGGAAAAAGTTTATAAACCTTGCAATATAACAGTCAAGGTGCTGGAATCACCGCCCAACTTAATATACTCAATCGTGTCTATTTTTTACCTATTTTATTTAGGATTAATATCCTGAAAACCCCCAAACTAATACAACACGTACGACAAATTTACCTCAAACTATTTTTTTAACAATAAAAAACCCTAAACTGGTATACCTGTGACAAATTTACCCCAATTGACAATAAAAAAAAAAAAACTTAAAACCGATGCATTTGTTATAAATTTACCCAAAACTAATTCATTCAATAGTCAAAAACCTCCAAACTTGTACATTTGTAATAAATATACCATCTGTTAAATTGGATTAATACCACAAAAAATCACAAAAAGTATATAATTGTGACAAACGGAGAGTAAAATCACAAAACGGTACACCAGCCAACTGTCGCATGTCATTCAACTTAATAATTTGATAATAAAATTTAACTGAAACTAACAGAGAGTAAATTTATCATAAGTGTATCAGTTTGATAATAAATTTGTAAAAGATGTATCAATTTTGGGTTTTTGGTGGTCAAAAAATTAATTTTGGATAAATTTGTCATAAGTGTACCAGTTTGAGGCTTTTCAGGATATTAACCATTTATTTTACTAAGAATAGAGAGGAAAGAGAGGGGGCATGGAGAGGATCGCCATCAACAACTTGCTAATAGCCATAGATCTTGCTGGAGATGCTGCCCAAAGTCATGATTGTTCACAAATCATGCCTTTTCTAGGGAGCTTCTCAATTGAAAATGGTGGAAACGAAGCTATTGCATGCTATTTATTACCATAGTGGGAGCCGCTGGTTTGAAGACGCTAAATCATTTTGTTTTCTATTATTATTTGGGATACGTATAGTAAGTAGAAAATTAGAATCAGAAACACCAAGTCTATAAATTGTTCTCCTCGGACGAGTAAATAGAGTGACAATAACAAGGGGTGAGCACCAATTTTAAGGTAAACCTTAGAACTAAACCAAAATCACCCTACCCGATCGATTCTGGTCTAGTTTCCGGTTGTGAGTGCAAAATCAAATCGGTAAGCATTTCTTTTTATTTCGCAATTCCTTTATATATCTGATGAGTAAATTCTTTAATCACTTATGTTTCTTAGATAGAGATTGTCTTAACGAGGAAATTATCATCAGTAAATAAAATTTACGAGTTAAAGTAAAAAGAAATTTGTGAAGAGGTTTTCTATTAATTGATTTAGTTTAACAAATAATTTAATTTATAACTATAGATGAGTGATGCTATGTTAGTTGCTTCTTTTGTTTTTTGGTTATTAGAATTTAGAGCAATCTTTTATTGATGAACGAGGAATGGAGTTCTATATTTTAGGATTATGTTTTGTGTTTTGAACTTTTTATTATTTATTAAATTTATGTGTTCGATTTTTATGAATTTTTACTTTTGGCAGATAGAAATTTTTGTTGTTGCTTTAACTTTCATTGTGCTTGACTAAAGCATGAGTTAGACACTTCCTTAATGCTTTAATTCTATTTGTTTTGTACCATATTTCTCACTGTGTTGCTACTCTACTATTTTGTCATAACGGCTATTTATCTCGATTATAAATAAGGGGAAGTGTTACAAAATCAAACAATTGAATAATAAAATAGATATAAGGACCCCAGATTTATATTCAGTCGGGTGATTTACATCCATGGGAAGAGTGATAAAGAATTTCACTACAAATCAAGCGATATAATAGAAAGTATAACTACACTCAAGTCATTCAAATACTATCGATGTTTTCCAACCCCCAATTACATCTAATAACTTTCACAATGTTTAAACTCACAATTCCTCATGAAATGAACCTTTAATCTCAAGAATGAATTAACAAATCTTTTCATAAGATTTTGGCTTGAACATATTAATCTTGATGAAATTCCACGAAGAAAAGAACTTTCACTAGACACAAATGGCATGAAGACCATGATGCAACAACCTTGGCATCTAACATAGAAGGGATACTTACTTATGAAAATGTGTAAAAGATCCTGGTCAAAGTGAGACTGATACTTCCTTATTTGAGTCCTTACTCTCGAAATTCGACACCAAAAAATATTATGTACCCCTTTTATTTCTATTTAATTTCACAATCAAGAAACACTTCACTTTCACTTGTCTAGTTCTTTTAATCTCTTCAATTTGGGCAACGCCTTATTACTGAGGTAGAGACATATTTTAACCATCTCCACATTGGCTCAAAATAAGTCACAATCGCTTCGCTAGAACCAGAATTTTGATGCTCTCCCATAGCCCTTTAAGGGCTCAACACCATAGACATCTTTCAAGTCCAAGTTTCGCTTGGGTTTCATCATTATAATGAACTCATCAAAACACCAAGTCCACCTGTACCTTTAATTACTTCATAAGGATTTTTTGACATGACTTCCTCTATCACAAATAACAAGACCATTGTTGCTTTATATCATTATGAAATTGAACAAATACCTTGCCAAACTCAGCAATTACGCAATCGTTGGCTTTACAAGCTCCATCTTGCTACGAAAATCATCTATTTTATTTCTCCACTAATACCATTATCTTAAGAGTTTCTAGGTGCAACTCCACCTTGAATTAAACACTGTTCAAATCTTTATAAGCATTGTCACAAATTTTCTTATCTAGAAGTATTGAAGGCTCATTAAATGTAACTTCTCTGCAATTTAATTCTAAGCACTACAACCTATAGCCCCATTCATTTTGTGCATAATCTAGGAACATGTACTTTCTTACTTACCCTCCTATTGAACTTGTGACATCCTGAAATTTCAATTATGTTTTCAATTAGATAAATCAAGCATTTCTTCGACGCGCCTATAGTATTATTCTTTAAGCTGATCACTCATGAAATAACTAGACTATCTGGGGAAGTTATTAAGGGATTTTAACACAATAGACTTGAGAATTCGACCAGGAATCGACTACTCGACCGTGCTCATCTGCAGAGATCTTTATGGCACAATAAAAATCAATTGGAGATCAGAGATAGGTCCGTTCGATTGAGATGTGTGGCTAAATGTGAGTGATTCCACCAAATTGAAAAATTCTCGTCAATCAGCACTAGACCGATTGTTCTATCGTTTTGGTACCCTATGTTCATAATTGAAATCTCGAGATTTTTACAACCACTGAGAATTGCCAATGTGTCACAGAGGTTCATTGTAGCTCGAAGAAAATCAACCATGGGTCATTTGCACCAAAATTTTCTAAAAGCTACCCGATAGGCTAGGTCACGCTAAAATCGCGCTAGATGGAAATTAACCGTGAATTTGAATCCGATTTTAGAAATTGAAAGTTCCATCATGTCACGAGTCATTTTAGGAACGTCAACTCATCATTCGAAGATTTTTCTACACACTAAAATTTTTGGCAAAAAGTTAAGATAGGGTCTTTTTTGTCTGGAAAATTCAAGGGACCATTTTTTATTACGTTTCTGGGATGCAAGTTGGTTCTATTGGCAATGAAAAATGTCAATTTGATCGTGAACACCTCAGTAGAATTTTTTAGGGAAAAATTGAATCGATTCAAGAGAGAATTGGAGAGGAATTGAGAAAAATGTTGCAAAATTCGTAGCCCCCCATGCCTCAACCTTTTGGACCTCTTCAACAGCTTCCTAAGGATGCTTTGGCAGTTGGAATTGTTGAGGAAGCCAGCAGTCATGGTGGGGCCAAGTCAAAAGGGACAAGAGGATAGAGAGGGAGACCAAGGTGGCCCCCTCAAGCTTGTTGTCCCCCTTTTTCCTTCCCTTTTCGTCGAACCCCTCCATTCTAGCAAGCTTGAAGCCTCCAAAAACCAAAGAACCAAACCAACAACCTCCCCTTGCCCATCGACGCCCGTCCGAGCCACCACGTCGCCACCCTCCACCATCGCGCCGTTCATGAGCCCTGTGCAAGCCGCGTCCGTCCCTCACCAGTTTGTTTGTCGTTTTTCTCCAGTCGCAACGACAGGCCGTCCCCCGTGCGTGTCGAGCTCAGCCGGAGCTTTGGCATCACCGTTCCTCCGCCACGAAGCCTCGCCTAGCCGCTGCAGCCCGTCGCCAACCCGCCTTGGCCGTTTCCAGCCTAACCAGCCGCTCAGCCTCCTCCTCGGCCCACCAACCAGAACTGAAGCCCTGGGTTTGCTGTGCACTGTTTGGCCCATTTTTGAGCCCTTCCAGACCTCAAAATGTGCCCCCGCTTTGGAGTTTGTGACCTGTCTTCGCGCCCCCATCGAAGTGAACTCACCAACTCGCAAATCAATGAGTTTACAACCTAATCTTCGCTTATGGAGTTAATTATGCTTAAGTGTTGATTAATTTAGACTAAATATGGTTTATGTGGTTAGTTAGAACGGATTAATAATTTAATCGTTCGACATTGCATGTTAGGTGGTTAGAGTAGTGCAATTAGCAAGTAAATAAGTGGTAGTATTTATCTAGATAGGATTAGAAATTTTCCAAGCCTGTTTCGGTATTTAATTAGGCTTTTCAGGTCTAAGTTGCATTTATTGGTATTTATTAATTAATTTCAGTAATTATTTAATTAATTATTATTTTTCAAAAATTAGACCGGGATAACCGGTGACCAGAATTTTGTGCTGATTGCAATGGTGTTGTTGGTTTATTTGTCTAGATGATAATTTGTGCAATTTGTGTGTTGATTGTAATTTTGGATATTTATCCCAAAATTTTTTAATTTCGGTATTTAATTAGAAAATTACCGGACGTCGGTTTACAGCGCCAAAAATGTTTTTATTGACTAAATAATTAGTGGGATTTTATAAAATAAAAATATTATATTCTTGGCTGAGGCCTACCATGTCCCCGCACACGATTATTTTAATAGGTACTATGAAAATAGTGAAATGGTTAATGGATAAGTATAATATCTATAAATCAATTTCGGTGAGCATAAATCAGCTTTAGTGAGCACAAATTAACTTCGGTGAGCACAAATCAGTTTTGGCGAGCTATTTTGTCTATCTATATCAGCTTTGGTGAGCTATACTATCTATCATTGTCAGCTTAGGTGAACATTCTTTCGTATCAGCTTAAGTGAGTAGTGATTATTTCGAGAAAACAACTTGATAAATAGTATTGGTTGATAGATAGTATTAAATAGGTTGACCGAGAGATGTTCATAATGACATGGAATTGACTGGATCGATTGATTGATGGATCGATCTAGAATTTATTTGTTGAAGTGATTTGGTGAATATATGAATTGTATTGACTTACAATAAGGGACTGATGCAAAGGTAAGTCATCTATCTCATGCGTGACTAGATAGCCTTTGGGCATATTTCCTTCCTAGTCGGGTCTTAGGAGGTGAACTTGCTGAGACGTCGTCTCACCCCATTGTAGGATAACACTTTCAAGTCATTAGATGGCAACTCCTCTCGAGCATTTTGGCCAACTGAAGAAGATCACTGAGCAAAGGTGTTATATTCCACTTCATGGGAGCCCAAGGGGATGGGTCTATGAACTCGTGAGGTCTGTGATCTGGGTTGATGCAAGTCTATCCCATAAGGTACCCCATCAATACAAATCATGGTATCGTTAAGAGAGGAATGGATAGAATGAGGGTCTCATACCAGAGTCTAAGGTCCCTATGTCAATGCTAGAGGTTGCTTTTGGAAAAGGCACGACAAATCCTCTTGGTGGTTCAGTGGTGGACCCGGATCTTTCGAATCCAAGAACCTCAGAGTATTCAGTCGAAAACTCGACTAATTAGAGGATCTGTAGCCTCTACTCCCCCTCCCCCCCCCCCCCCTTTGCAGACATTGTACATAGTTGGCTAGTATTGTATATGACATAGCTTGTTATGTGTATATAAGTGTGATATGATTTTCGAAAATGTGTGGCCCTGCTTTTCTATTCCATCTTGTTGTTGTCTAGATATTTATTATTCACTTCTGCATGCACATTAAAATGAATGGGTTGGCGACGCATCCTAGGACATCGCTATTTAATTTACCACAGAAGGATGGGCACGCGCTCGGAGGATCGGGGCGTGACATCCCCATTTAGTGGTATCAAAGCGGGTTAGTGGTTGGAGTAATAAAGTGCGATAAGTTTATGGGATAGTTAGTAGGAATAGCTATATTTCATGCTAGTACATGTCTGTGTTAATTGTTTGGTAAAATTGTTTGTGGTGATCGCTCAATTTCTAATCGACCACAGAGGGATGGACATGCGCTCGAAGGATCGGGACATGACAGAGCTCACTATAACTCACTCAAACATAACATTGACAACCAAATATTTTAAGAACAAAATAATTAGCAATGTTACTTGACAACATTTATTTGGGTATCACATCTAATCACAATCGATGGGGTCTATTCACCAAGTAGCTCGTTGTACTTAGTACATCCATTAGGAACCTCTTGGCTATATCGGCACTAGAGAGTAACTTATGGGCCGTCTCTAATAATGTTATGCTCATCAATTCCCCAACATGCTGTAGTTCACAAGCACTACTGTGATGTTTCATTTTGCATTCCTTCATTTAAAATTCATTTAACAACTCAGAGCAAAACTCCATGTTATTATCGGTCCACACATGCTTGATCATTTAGTAATGTCCTCTTTTATCAAATCTCTTATATGCTATATCCTAACGGAAGCATCAAACTTGTGTCCCAATACAAACACCCTCAATTTCCTTGAGTAGTCATCCACAATTTTTATCATAAATTTGGCACTTTTCCTCGAAAGAAACCACAACATCTTGCAAACATCCAAGTATATTAACTCTACAATCTTTTTGGTTTTCTTTGATAGACATACTGAATTTCACTTTTCGCCATTTAACTAAGTCATGACACCTGCTTACATTTTGTTCGTAAGCAACATAATCGCATGGCAAATTCCTTTCGCTTAGAACTTTTAGGCTTCTCCCCTAATGTGCCTAAAACCCATAAGGCACCATTCAAACTCTCAAGTAGATGCATCCGACTTCTCCACGTCAAAATCTATCATTGTCTTGTCTTGAAACTTAGCTATTGTGCTTAATTCTTTATTTATCACCATGGCACCTCAAGCGACCTTCAAAATTCTTCTTTCTAAAGTCTACCGACACTTATCTAAATCTAGAACACTCAAGGAAATCAGGTTCTTCAACTCTAAAACTGCCTTACTTTAATCAATGTCCTCACAATACCATTATATATTTTGATTCTAATATCATAAACACCCATAACATTGCATTTAGCATTGTTCCCTAGCCGCACTGTACTAATATGTATATATTGATAAGTAATAAACTAGTTCTTATTTAATATAGCATGAAACAAACAATCATAATCCATAACTCAATCGTCAAACAATAAATCCTCAGTGACGGATAAGACATATTTAACATTATTCAAATTACAATTAACTCTACTAGCCACATCATTAGTAGATTCAACTCATATTCCCTTACCCTTCTCGTTCTTCAGTTTAAGGTAATCATTTCTAAGATGCCCCCCTTACTACAATTCCAATAGATAACAACACCAGTTCTAATGTCTATTTGGATTTATATTACTTATGCTAACACAAGTATTGATTATTCCTCTAGTACATAGTAAAACAGTAGATAAGTTCACTAGATTCTCTTCTATAAGCTTGTTGATCTAAATGAATTATTTATAGCAGTTATCAAATAATAAGGATAATAGAATCAAAGCACATATTTCATTTTCAAAGATGAAGTTGACCTCAACTAAACTAATTTACTAATGACCACAACTAGTGCACATTCGTTCATCTTTAAGTTAAACATATGTAGCATCAACTAGATATTATTGATCGCAGAAGGTTTCTTGTACATATTTGACTGGTTTCATCAAACCCACAGTGATAGCCTTTTTTCACTATGTTAAACGCCACATTATAAGTCAATGTCATCCACATAATATCCAACACTCATCTATCTAGTAATTTTCATTCAGCTTGCTTTATCGACTTTAGTTTCTCCCTAAATAGGGCTAAGTGCAGTATCCTTTAGTACAATTAAATTCTCGAGTTGCATCTTCTAGAAACTAAAGTCTATCATATCAAATCTGTCAATTTTCACTTTTCCTTCTTTTTTAGTTCGATTGCTTGTTTTCACAATCAATTATTTTACTAAAGTTTGTCCTTTCCAAGAAATAAAAAAAATGAAAAAAAAAAAGAGTTAACCAAATCCCAAGTAGGCTTTGAACCAAACAAACATAATTGGTTTTTGAGTCTATAGAGTATATTCTAAATTTTAAAAATTAAGAATTGGATCTAAGTAAGTTCCAAATTTCTTTGAAACCCATCTATCTTGGAATTGCTTGTGTCTAAAAATAATTCTGCCCCCGAGCTATTGGTAGAACACTGAATCATGGGCAGCCCCTCAGTCATTATTTCATGAATGTCATGTCATACGGAGCGTGTAGTTCTCTGTTCTCACATTTGTGTGTATTCGACGACGGACAACTAAGGTCTAGGGAGCTGTCCTGTTGTGAGAAAATATTGGGTGCGCCGGGCGCGCCACATCACCGTGCACCAGCCCAATCAGAATGCCACACGTGTCGCCACGTGGCCGGTCCCGCTTTTGTTTGTAGCCAAATTTTTGCCTTCTCCTTCCCTCTCTTCATTAATGACCACGTCCTTTTCTGTTTCTCCCGCCCTTCGCACCCAATATTTTCTGGTCCGATTGTCAACTTCTTTGACCTGATAAGAAGGTCGACACAACACGTGGACAGAAGTACAGTGATGCTTTTCGACGTTCTACTTTTGCGTGCTCACGCTCGCCGAAGCCGTGTCCACTTTCGGTTTTCCATCTCCCCCATGCGCTCTCATTCAACAAGAACCAAATTCCGATGATGCCCTGGTTTCGTTTCCCCGCTCCGAACCTTTTCCACCCTTTAACTGTAGAAACTGTCCCACCGAAGTGAGGCCATTCCAGTCATTCGAAGATCGAAACCCACTGCTAACTATACGTGTACGCCTTTGACCGGGATGCCCGTAGAAAGGTCTTCCGGGCGAAAAATTCTCTTCAGCCTCTCGCTATATCTCGCTCTCTCTCGCTCTTTAGATCTTCGCACAATTTGGTGAGCTTCCGGATTGAAAATGGCGGAGAACAATCCGACGATGCACGCGGTCTGCTACGAGTCTTATGGCGGAGGAGCCGCCGGGTTGAAGGTGCGAATGTTTCGGCTATCGATCGTCTCGTCATTCATATGCACGTGCGCGTGTTGACATAATGAAGTTTGCATGGACGTACTATGTTTATGTGTTCTTGGCCAACTAATGATGTCGATGGATTGTTGTGACTTTAGTGAAAACGTCGAAGCCAGCCTTTCCTGCTTTTTTAGATTCTGCTGTTCCAAAGTAAAGAGAGGAGGAAGCTATTCGGTGTTCTCGTGTGTTGGATTTGGGAATGTTCGTTTGGTGGATTTCTTGGGATGCAAATTACAGCTTGTTCTACTAGCCTGTTCTGTTCCATTATTTTATTGAGCCAACAGCTTGTTCTGTTTAGCAATTGCGTCAACAGTTGAGGATACGGAACATTAAAAATTGAGTGCTGATGCTATTAAGATTATGACTTTTGCACAAGCACAAAGGTGGGGTTCGGTCAGGTTTTGCTCGCGCAACAGAGCAAACCGCTTATCCTGCTACAGGGACTTTAAATTTTTGCGGATATGTAAGGATTTTATTTATCGACATGCCCCCAGTGATCAGAGCTTTGGTGTAGGAGGCACAGATTAAGCCCCAAGCTGTTCTCTTGTCACGTTTATCTGTTTCCCTTATCGAGTATTTGATGATTTCATCTGCAACTTCTGTCAGTCGTTTTTCGGCCAAGCATTATCTTTTCTCATTTCTTTGTTCTGTGTGACCGGACCCAATCAAGATTTTGGTTGTTGCCGTTTAGAAATTTTAATGATGAAGCAAACAGAATAAGTCTTTGACAGGAATATCTATCTGATAATTTGAAGTTTAAATTGCGAATTTGATCTGCTCCCACCCCAGAAGAGGACCGGTAGAACCCCGGGACACACGTGGGCTGATGCTTATATATGTTAGATATACTTTTGTGAGTTAATGTAAGATCCCTTTCTCTTTAAGTGTTTTGTCACAATAGACTGCATAAAGTCAGGAATTTGGTTAGGATAAATCAGTGAAAAATTGATCCTCTTCAAGTTAATTAATCTTTTCTTTCTGTTCTTGTGTGAGCTGATGGATATTAACCATAGGATCTGATTGATGTCACAAATGTCTCCTCTGTTCTTCTTTGTGTAGATACTTGCCGAGTGATTTGGGTTGTCAAGTTTCTTGTGTTTCATTTGTGCTTTTGACTTGCATTACATGCCATGTTACCTGTTCTTGTGCTTCTTGCAGCATGTGGATGTACCGGTTCCTGCACCTAAAAAGGATGAGGTTTTGCTGAAACTAGAAGCAATCAGTGTAAATCCTTATGATTGGAAAATGCAGAAAGGAATGATGAGACCATTTCTTCCGCGCAAGTTCCCTCAGATACCTGGTATTATGCTGAAACTGGAAATCGCTATTTTACCACCTTGCAGAGAAGAAGAGTGATGGTTTCATTTTTAATTTTTTCAATCTCTGGCTGGAGAGTTATTTCTTAAAAATTGTTCATGTTTGCCTGGGTAGGCATAGTTGCATTATGTCCTCATTTTCATCTTCTTTTTTCCTTTTGCTTTTGTCTGCTTTACCACTCATCTTGTGCCCTACAGAATGTTAACAAGAACCAATTCACGCAGACTATTTTGCTACCTGAAGTATTCGTGTCTGTCATTATCTTTTCCTATCTAACCTGTGGGTATGAGCCATTTCAAATGATGTGCAATTGCCATACTGTTTGGTTACTTCCCGAATGTGCATGCACATGGGAATGCTTGTGTGAGCGTTTACTAGATTGTCTGGTTTGCTCTTGAGGATAGGACATCATTTTTCCTGGTGTTGCTGTGAATTATTTGGAGATAGGCATGTTTGTTTTGCCAAGTAGCGTGCTCACTCTCTGAGCTTCATAAGTGAGCCAGTTATATTATTAAGCTTATGTGCTGAATATAAGTGTAACTTCATATCTTTTGTCTCTTTGCCTTCATTTTACAGCCTCGGATGTCACAGGAGAGGTTGTTAAGGTTGGGCCAGCAGTCAAGAAATTTAAACCCGGTGACAAAGTCGTAGCCACGCTCAGCATCTTTGTAATGCTCATCCTTCATCTTTTGCATTTTTTGTCTTTTGAGTTTTGACTAGTGTTGTATGTCGCTGCTATGATAATAAATCACAAACTGGAATTTAATGACATTTTCACAGATGGAGAGAATTCTTGGAATAATTGATTGCTCTCCTAGTCTGGTTGTGAACTCTTGCATGCTAGTTCAGGCCGGCTGATGTTATGTCATTCTGTGCTTTTACATGATAACCCCACAGACAGCAGGTGGATTAGCTGAGTTCACTGTTGCAAAGGAGAACCTAACAGTGGCAAGGCCGCCTGAAGTATCAGCCCAAGAAGGGGCAGGTTTACCCATGGCCGGTATCACTGCTCTCCAAGCCCTCACCCAAGTTGCTGGGGTAAAGCTGGATGGGAGCGGGCCACTCAAGAACATCCTGATCACCGCTGCCTCAGGCGGCGTTGGCCACTACGCGGTTCAACTTGCGAAGCTGGGAAACACACACGTGACCGCAACTTGTGGGGCCCGCAACATTGACTTTGTCAAGAGCCTCGGTGCTGACGAGGTCCTCGACTACAAGACCCCGGAGGGAGCTGCCTTGAAGAGCCCATCCGGCAAGAAGTACGACTTCGTGGTCCACTGTGCACAAGCTTTCCCTTGGTCAGTCTTCGAGCCGAACTTGAGCGACCATGGCAGAGTGATAGATCTCACTCCAGGCGCCGGTAGCATGATGACTTTTGCTGTCAAGAAGCTCACCTTCTCCAAGAAGCAGCTTGTGCCAATGATTGCAACACTCAAAGGTGAGGATCTGGAATTTCTGGTTAAGTTGGCTAAGGAAGGGAAGCTCAAGACCTTCATTGACTCGGCGCATCCGTTGAGCAAAGCTGAAGACGGTTGGGCAAAGTCTCTCAGTGGTCGTGCCACTGGTAAGATTATTGTAGAGCCACAAGACTAAGTACTGGTGTTATTTTGCTGTATTTTTTCTGTATGTTGTGTAATAATGTGTTTCTCGTTCATGCCTACGACCGTTGAAATGAGAAACAGGCTCGAAATAGCTGATGGCAAACTTATGTGTTAATTTGGTTTGTTGATTATTGATCCATACCATCCAAGAAGTAACAAGTAAATATTGTCCTGAAACGTTGAAATTGTGCTATTCCATAGGGTACCCGACACAGGGCAAGGGTACAAGGCAGATATAGGATTCCAAGCCCTGACCCTACCCTGTACTCACCAAATTTCGAAATTTTAGATCTTGAGCCTACCTTGTTATACCGGTTTCATGGGTTCTCTTGTATATCCCTAAATTGGGGTGATCCCTTCCTGCTAAGTATAAAAAGTCATTTGCGAAAGAAAAATAAATCTTGTAAAGTCTCGCATGCAAGTCACGCTTTAGAAAATTAAGACCCATGTATCGAATGATTGGCTTGTTGGGATGTTTCCCGGAGGTGGCAACGATGCTCCAGCCGATTAAAAATGGAAACCAGCTTATAAGAATTTAAAACCACCCTAACACCTGTTAGTTTTATAAGTTTTACCTTGTATTTTTAGTAAACAAAAAGATGCCATAAATTTCAATTATTAACCATTCGAGATTCAACATGGAACGCAAACGCATTGATGATGCGAGACATATTTGTGTCTAATAATAACAAACTTTTATAATATGTATACACATGCATATCCATAAGGTCCATGGCATAGGGCCTGAGGCGGGTATAATTTGGGTATGATTCCAAATCTTGATCTTATCATATACTAACCGATTTTGAAATTTTAGATATAAGAGAATGTTTATTTCATGAAGAATGGATGATTTAAAAAATATTTTTCAGAAAATAAGCACTTATAAATTAGAAATATTTTCACCATCCACGAAAGTGTTATTTATTAATTAATTATTTTAAACAATATACAGGTTCGTTTTTTATTATTCTTTCTTCTGCAAAAGCAAACGGAATCTAAACTTATTCGATAGGTTTCTATATTTCAACGTAGGCATTTTTGGAGAAGAGGAAAGGAGAAAAGAAGGTCAAATTGAGCATGACAAGAAGTGAGATCCGTTTTTTTAACCCCAACGGCGATTCTCCTCCGTCAAATCTCTCTCCGTCTCCGCACTTTTTGGCGTGGAAACCCTAAAATTTGCTAAATCCCCCGTCATTTTCTTGTCCAATTCCACTATCTACCCCATCTTTCACCTTTTCGTTCAAAGATACCCTCGTGTCGGCGCGTGGGAAGGGGGCGCAAGTCGCCGCCGTCCGCAATTCCCACCTACGAATAGATCACGGGGCCCAATGACGCACGATTTTTATTTTTTATTTTTGATCGAACAATGACGCACGATTGATCGGCATTAGGGGCCTTATTGAACGAATTGAAGTTGATGGGTCATTTTGCGAAAATGGGCTCGGGGGGGCAAATTGAAATTTCCTCAAAATAAGAGGGGCCCCGAAGGCATTGACGGTTAAGGCCATAAGCTAGACCTCTAATAACCGATGGCACCAACACGCCCTCCGCTGCCCCCAGCGGGTCAGTATCGTCATTGCGAGGTGCACCACCGAAATAAACGGAGCAGCCCAGGGACAATCGTGTAATTAGGGTCTACCCAATAAAATACTGCCACGCGGGGCCCACCCTGCGCTCCCCCCACCTCTACCAAGCAATCCCGATTTATATTTCTTTTTTCGAATATTAAAATATTCTTTGAATTATTAAATCGTTTTTAAAGTTTTTCTTTTCTTTAATGTTTCTTTGGTTTCTTCTCCATTGCTGCGGATTCCTCCTTCTTCAATGGCTTCATCAACACTCTAATTCTCTCTCTCTCTCTCTCTCTCTCTCTCTCTCTCTCTCTCGTTTTGAATGGTTTCACGCATTGGCGTTCTTGTTCTTCCCCCGTTGTTCCTCAGATTCTTCGACCTCGGTTCTCTCTCCTTCAAATCAATGGTGAGTTCATCGATCCCCTGGTCTTTGGCTCCAGACGTTCCCAAGATAATCTTTTTTTGATCGTGCAATTCCGCCCTCTCCATCTCCCGTTTCGTTTCCTTGGCTTTGACGAGGTTGCGTTGTTCGATCGTTCGATCGCGTTGGAATGCGCGTGGAGTTTTCTGTCGTGCGGGCTGCTCTTTTTTTTTTTTTTCCTTTTTTTGGTCGTTAGGATGAAGTAGAGAGAAAAATTCTCGAGTTGTCGGAGTGACTCATGAAAGGGAGTTCATTTATTGGAGTTCGGCAAATGTTTCGTCGTGATTTCCAATTCCGAAACGGGTTTGCCTCCCGAGGACTAATCTTGTGTTTTCCTCGGGCGCCCCCTTCTCCTCTTTTGCGTGGTTTGGTAAAATGCGTCCGGAATCCGTGTTTCTTTTGCAGAAATGGGATTGTTATTTCCTTTTTGGTTTTCATTAATAGGTGACGGTCCTTTTGTCGTTCCAAAGATTATCTGATTTGCTGTTTATCTTAGTGTGTCGAGTGTGTAATTAGAGATTTCAAATTTTCTCTCTGTTTTCTTAACATAGCATATCTGTTTTGAAAGTATCCGGAAAGGCGAAATACTGAATCTTGGTATTTAGCCAGGAGAGTGAAGGACTCGTGTTCAGCTCCGGCATATATGTGCCTCCTTTGCTTTGTTGAACTATTAATAAATTATTTGGATCGATTCTGTCCTGCAGCCTGCTTCGCCGTCTTAAATGGGCCACCGTCGAAGGATGTGAAGAAATTCTGATTAGATTGATCTGGTGTTAAGTTGGATGCATCTTGTACGAGTGTGCTAGTTGGAAGTTGCAGCATGTTGGGGGTTTTGTCCCTAATGCTCAATCATTCCAATGCAAAGTCCGATGTTCACGAGATTGGATATTTTGTGCGACTCAATAACACCAGAAAGTGTTTACAAACTAGTGGCCTGCACTGCGTTGACGGTGTAGAGACCTGCTTTTTGTCTTTTTTGGAAGTCCCTTGAGAAAGTGCTGATTGTCATTTGTGGCAACACGAAAAATGGAAAGGTTTGCTGATTCTGACTGCTTTAAGTTCGATACTGCTAATATATATTTTGATAATCTTGTACTAACTGTCCACCTGTTTGTCTATCTTCCAGATATGAAATTTCGGGAGAGCTTGGAGATGGCACCTGTGGCAGCGTTTATAAGGCCCTCAATAAGGAGACACGTGAAATTGTAAGGGATCTTTTGTTGGAAAAAATGGATATGACTTGGCACATCATGTTGACTTACAAGTTTTTTTTTTTTTTTTTTACTTATGTTTTTTCCCAACCTCCTTTTCATTTGGACGTTATAATGATATTTTTCATCAGGCAGCAAAATTTGCGGATTGTGCTTGCTGCATTCATTTGCTGGCTTTGGCAATCTGGTGCCATTGCTGGAGTCTTAATAAGATTTGGGGATGCGTGGCTGTGTTTCCATGACTTGACTTTTTAGAGTCTTTTTCTGTTATTTTCTCGTCTGAAATAGTCTTTCCTAACAAAACAGTTTCACATGCGGTTCTGGGAACCGTAGTGTGGTATTTGACATCTGTCACCCTGTAGGTGGGGATGAGGAACTGGATTTGTATGGTTATCATTGTGGCTTCCTCTTGGGCCTTCATTTATTGACTTTAATGCTCAATGGAGTGTAATGCTTTTAGCTTTGCTTTTCACAATCTCAGGTTGCTGTTAAGAAAATGAAGAGGAAGTTCTACTATTGGGAAGAGTGCATGAATCTTAGGGAAGTTAAGGTACTTCAGATATTACAGAATACTGTGCTATAAATCTATTCTATGCATCATATCAATAATGATAAATAATGTTTCTGCAGGCCCTTCGGAAGTTGAATCATCCCCATATAGTCAAGTTGAAGGAGGTTGTCAGAGAAAACAATGAGCTGTTCTTCATTTTTGAGTACATGGTGAGTGAGCATTTTTCCCCTCGCAGATATTCGTGTAACTTACGTAGCATGTAATAGGAATGGTTAATGTACTCTCTTTTTAGTACAGAATGATTTAGCCACTAAATTTACTTCTAAGGAAAGAACCTTCCACAAAACTCTCCTTGATATTTTACTGCTGTGCTCAGTTTACGAAGACATATTTACAGCCTTAGCAATTATTGTCCCTGGTGTGTGCCAGTGGGAAGATGGAGTTATTTTCTACAAGTACATTGAAAATGAGAGGAATGAATTTTAATTAGAACTGAAGAAATAAATGGGTTTAAGATATCTCCTACATTTTCTTTTAAATGAAAACTATTGTTGAATTTGTAGTGGCAACATTCAACATGAGCAAGCGATAAAACTTCTCTGCTGCTTAAGATTTTATCTTCAGATGATCAGCAGTATGATACAAGTCTTTCTCATCAAATGCATTATATGCTATTCCATGAAAATGATTTGTTGGTTACCACCTCTAAGATTTCTTGAAAGCAAGATGGTTAAGAGTTGCTCTGGTGCTCATGTAGAACAGGACTCTTACATAATCAACCTACAGCTTGTGTGAAGAGTGTAGTTGAGAGATGAAATCTTATCTCAATGGAATTTATTAAATAACATCCCAGAAAGTTTCGTCAAACCAAGAATGCCAAAGATGCTTTGGCGCACATGCAACACTGACCGCATGAAATCTGTCAATAGCTATGTATGGTGTTATGTTTAAGTTTCCTTGTGACTAAAGAAAATTGCAGCTCCATAAGAGTGGCATTCTTCTATGGTTTGGTCAGTACATGAAAGGTGATGTTATTGGTGATAATATTTAATGTGCTCCTAATCTTGTCAGGAATGCAACTTGTACCAGCTAATGAGAGAACGTCAAAATCCTTTCTCTGAGGAAGAAATATGTAACTTTGTATCTCAGTTGGTGCAAGGTCTTGCCCACATGCATAAAGTAGGTTATTTCCATCGGGATCTGAAGCCAGGTAAAATTCTACTATTGTTGTAGTTGTTGTTTGGTGCTGTGCATGCTCAATTCCTGGTTCGATTTCATTTAGCATCTTTAGTATGCTTGAGGATTTTTATTTCCAAGTTTTAGACAATTTACATTTCCTTCATACAGAGAATCTGCTTGTGACTGATGGTGTCCTCAAAATTGCTGATTTTGGACTTTCTAGAGAGGTGGCTTCCATGCCACCTTACACTGAATATGTCTCCACACGTTGGTGAGTCTTGTTTATTTAAATTATTCTGGTAATTTTTGCTTACCTGATGCAGCTGTCAGCTCCTGGTGGTTAATGCAAACAGCATGACTGAGTTGCTACATATGATCTTGTGCCTTATTTCTTGTAGGTACCGAGCACCAGAAGTTCTCTTGCAGTCATCGTCATATACTCCTGCGATTGGTATGTTGTACGTACATAGAAGTCCGTACTAGAGATTTTAATACAGTTGTCAATCTATGTCGAAGTCTAACTTCATATCATGCAGTTGGCATGCTCAATTGTTAATATCATTTAAGAATATCATTTTGGAGAGGATATTATGTTGGAAATTTGTCTATCACCCATGCCATGAATCAAGAGATGAGCAACTGAAATCTATTCTGTCAAGATAGTCAAATTATGTATATAGTGGAGTACATTAAACTATAATACTGTGTTAGAATGATGCAGCATGCAAGAGAACAGCACTATGTGATATTGTTGTGCAGTGTACGGGACCAAGCTTATTCATAGGTTGTGAAATCTTATATTCTCCGGTATCATACATCCTAGCATGCATTATGGCCATTATTCATCAGCCTATATGTTGACAATTGAAATTCCATCTTGTGTAATGAGTTAAAATATCTGTCACTTTTCTTTGGAAAACAGCTGGTGGTTAGCTTGCGTGATGTGAAAGAAGGAAAGCGTTCACCAATATATTGTTACATTTAATGTTAAGGTTACTTAAGTGATCATCAATCGGGTCTGATATGTTTACCTGTGCTTGATGGGCATACTTGTATCTTGTAAGAAGATGACATGCTTCATTGATCTCAGAAGCATACTTCTCATGAGGATTTCTTTATGCTGTTGCTGTAGATTTACGAGGGTGCCCATGTTCTCATGCACTTAATGGCTTAGTGTCCCTGTGTGAAGAAATTCTGTCTGTGATGTTTAGATCATACTAAGCAAATTCTTGTGAAGCACCTATATGAGCTTATGTATTTGCTATTTTCTGTTAATCCGATTTTCATATTCCATTTCATAGAAGCAAGTTATACTCATGTCTAACGAAGTAGAACTTTCTACAGACATGTGGGCTGTCGGTGCAATACTAGCTGAACTGTTCACTTTGTCTCCTATTTTTCCTGGTGAAAGGTGATTTTTAATATTTTCTCTTCACAATTATCATTGAAATTTATTTGTGATTTGTCCAGTGAATCACATATTTACATTAGTTGCGTTCAAGTTTAAATTAGTTTTGGAGAATTATCTGCGGATATAACCAATATGATCTCATAAAAAAAGTTCTTGTGGCCAGTGAAACTGATCAATTGTACAAGATATGCCAGATTCTTGGCATGCCAGATTCTTCTCCTTTTTCTGAAGGAGCGAGTATTTTTCCCTTCATTGATATCAATTCTACAGAGGTGAGTGTTGAAGTTAATCTGTTTGTAATCCCATTATTGTCATACTCTGCCTTATATTTAACTCCTACAATCCTTTTTCCTCTGGAAGTATTTTGTCGTCATCTTGATGTCATTGTTTCTGGCCAGATTCTGCCTGCCAATCTTTCTGCTATGATACCCAATGCTAGCTCGGAAGCAATTGATCTCATAATGGTGAGGAACTATGCTCATGGGACCCTTTGAAAATCATGTATTTCTTGCCATCTATGGACTTATAAATTAACAGATGCTGCTTTTGACCAATATTAGCTACTATGTTCATGGGACCCTTCGAAAAGGCCAACTGCCGAGCAGTCGCTTCAACATCCATTTTTCAATGTAAGCACCCCTTCTTGGTACTTTTTTTTTTTTTTTTTAATATTAATTTCACCTTTAGGGAATGCTTTGTTAATGCCCAATATACAGGTTAGCAAGCGGGTTCCTTTTCCTCTGCGTGATCCATATGAGAGGAAGCTGGATAAAATGGGTGAGTCTTGCGGAATTGAGATTTTATGGAGTTCCTAAAGCAGCGGCATTTATTTAACAACTTCACTGTATTTTGCTTACACTCTTAATAAGCATTTTCTACTCCCACTTCAAGATTTGAATATATATATATGGAAGGTTAAAATTATGAAAACTTGTCTGTACTGTAGGTTTAGAATTTTAAAGGTTTTAGGTTTTCATTGTCAAATAAAAGTCAAAGCAAAGTTTGGGAAAAGCAATAGCTATTTGAAATAAGTGTTACGAAACCGACTTTGCTGCAGGTGCAATCCCAAACCTTGAGTTGAACCTGTGGGACTTTGGCAACCAACCTGATGACTGTTTTCTTGGCTTGACGCTAGCAGTGAGGCCAAGTAATGAGAACTTGGGTATGTATTTTAGTTTTCTTGTTTGGTTGATGCTTGTCTTGTTAATTTGTGATAAGTTATAGAAATTGCTCACAGTCAAGATCATCTTCATATTCATCAAGTGAACTTTTTGTCCTGTCAATATTTATTGTAAGATATCTATAGAGAACTTCTCTGCTATCCAATTGTGAAGTTCAATTTCACTTATCGGTTCAAGAGGAATTGGAGGTGTTACATGCATAAACTCACATGATAGTTTGAAACCTTGCACACACTTCCTCTCAGAAATATTTAATTTGCCTTTACACGCTTCTATACATTCTTCCTGTCATTTTCTGTAAATGCTTGATTTGACTTGTGTTTGGGTGCTCATCTCCCTGGCATTGGTTTGACACAAATTTTTGCTTGTCTTCCAATCCCATCTTTCTCCTTCCCCATTTGATTTCTATTGGCAATCATCTTTCTTTTTATATGCTTGATTTTGGCAGATTTGGTGCATAACGTCTCCCAGGGTTTAGCAAAGGTGAGTTTAAACTTTGTAAGCACTTCATGTAAATTGTTGTTTGAACATGCTAATAATGGAGTTCGCTATGTATCCTTACTGAATACTGCTTTTCAGAAACAAAAGTTGTAAAGAGACTTTTTGTTAGATACAATTATTGTACCTTTTGCTCCTGTCCTAAGAATAAGTTTTGACTGGTATCGTGAACTAGTTTGAACTTCGCACTGCAGGATATTTTTTTTGGATCCGACTATAAAGACTGCTCAGAACCATCAGGCAAGTGTAGCATTTGAAATGAAAAAGGCCCTTTTCTTTGCTCTGAATCTTAGTGTAGCGTTTTCTTAGAATAAATATCTCACGTCTTTGATTAGCTGTCATTCACATATTGTGGTTTTGGTGTTTCAGTTTATTGGTCGCTTCTCTCTCCTAATCAAAATCAAATTCAGACACCAGTCGACTCTTCATTGTCACTGTCCTTTAGGTAAGTCCAGGTTTGAAATTGTTCAATTTTCACTTGTACAACAATTGTGACAGCCTTTTCCTATATGATCATACGGAAAAGTTATACGTGGATATTAATATAGTTGTCGGACTGATTTCTTTTTATAAGAATGCTAGACTTTTCTTGGAGTAAATATATGGTGAATCTTTTTCTTCAATAAAACCATTGAAAGTCAGTTGTGCAGGCAAAAATCAGTAATGTGGATAATTTTTTTATCACAGACCACATTGTAGTTGTCAAGATTAGATTGGAGACAAATCTCTATCATGCAAACAAGTCGATTGTGCTTTCAGAGAAATGATATCTAATTATCTTTGTGTGCTGTAACAGTTCAATTCGGCATCCATCAATTGGAGTTCCACAGTCAACTGGGTTGACCCTTTCTTCTTTGCAGCCCGGTATCTTGGACTACCCTTTATTGGCCATGCCCTCTTCTTTTCAGCAGGGTCATTGGCTTTGAGTAACTAATTGCATTGACGTCAACGACAATGAACTTTGTAATTTATTTCAATTTTTTTCTTCCTGTAAAGCTCAACAGGACATCAGTATGATGTCCATAAATGGACATGCCCCGCAATACGTTTGCTTCTTGGGGAGTATAGTTCGGAAATACATGATGAACAAATTGGAATATGGAGGAGAAAATTTGTACAGGATTCTCGACTTCATTCTTGCGTTATATCAACAGAGTAATCAAATTTTTCTAGGTGCTCGCAGATAAGTGGTTGCGAAGTTTATTGTCATGCGTGTGGGTACATAAATTGCTGTCTCAAGGGACGAATTGCATAGGTCATCGTGATTTGGGAGGAAGACAATTTGTACGTCTTGCTGGGTAGTGAGTTTTTGAATGAAGTCGTGTAATGGTCTGAATTGGGCTGTCTTTTTGTGGCGTAAGACATTCAGCCTTGCACATGCCGCGGGGTTTGAAATAGCCTACATGGTATTTGTGGATGGACGCATGCTACCTGGAAAATATTCTCAGGTAGGAAGAGGGATTCTTTGCGCAAGGAAATGGCCCACATTCCCGGTTAGGGACGGGGAACTGTCTTACGTGCTTGGGGACTCGGGTCCCGTTGCTTCTCTATACGAGTCAAAATGGATGGAGATTTGAACGACGGCTGTGAGACAGGGTAGGGCCTCATCATACTGTTACTGATAGCGGGTGATGCAGGAGAAACAATAATATTATACATACAGTTAATCAAAAGGAGGGTTGCTAAAGCTCTTTAAAACTTTCCATTTTGTAGGATATTGCACAGTGAGTATTTTGGGAGTGTTCTAGTGCTGGAAGGTTTTGCCTGGGTGGCAGGTGACTTATGTCACTATGAAGAAAAGGGGATTTGTGATCTCCTTGGCTAACGTGGAAACGCATGGCCACCTATTGTGAATTTATTGATGATTGGAGCAGGATGTGTGTTAGATCAAGACCGTTGATGTCATTCTCTACAGTGTCAAATGGAGTGATTAGTTTCAACCATCTCTTCGCCTGCGAATTCGAGCTCCCCAGGACATGCTCTCATGGCGGAGATCTTTTTCGGCGCTTCTCCTTTGTAGCTCATTGATTTGAAACTCCCACCGAAGCTTCCACTCCACCGTGCCATGTTGTACCTGCGATATTTTAAGACAATCGATTAATCTAACTTTTTGGTTGGAGTATACAAATCTACCGAACAGTAAAAGAACTTTTAACTTTTAACGGGCATGATTGGTATCTCCCTTTTCATCCTACTTAAATACCAATTCTTTTCTTATGACAAGCAGGATTTTATGTGAAGAATCTGACTGTAATCAGCATATTAACATGTACAATTTTGAATTCATGACAATCAATTACAGTAAGACAAGCAAGGAAATAAAAAGGTGAAACATGGAAAAAGAAGGAAGATACGGCAAACACCTGCTTATAACAGAATGGTTTCCGACCACCAGTGGCCATATCTCGATCGTAAGAAGCTCTGCTTGTCGGATCGGACAACGTCTCGTAGGCCTCCTGCACCTGAATGAATCTCTTGGTATACTCTTTGGCCCTGTCAGGAGGCGACACGTCAGGGTGGTATTTCAGGACCAGTTGCTTGTAAGCTTGCCTGATCTCCGACATCGTCCCGCTCTCCGAAATGCCCAAAAGGTCGTAGAAACTGTCCATCTCCGTCGCTGCCACGCGGAGGTCGTCAATGGCGGCTCTCGAAGAGGTTCTTGATCTTGCGGACGAGGAAGACCCACATGGAATTCTGACGAAAAGGCCTGGTTTTAATGGACCGGTACTGAATCTTGTGGGGATAGAAGGTCGGGGCACGAACTTGGGGTCGAGTTTTGCGCACACGTAGAAGAGGGTTTGGCTCATCTTTCTCTCTCTCCCTCTCTCTCTCTCTGCTCCTACTGGTGAAACAAAAGGAAGTTTGGATGTCTTAGCTTTGGCACGAGGATGAATTGTGAGTCTGCGGCCTCTTTAATTATGAAGGAGAATGAGTTAATTGGCAGAGCAGCCATGCGTAATGATGATAACTTAAAAATGAATTTAAATTTGAGGTTGGATTATGATTCGGATACGAACTCTGTCTTTCATTTTTCAGCTGACGGTTGTGATTTTGACCCATGTATAAGAAAAATGCCTTTCCCTCTCCTTTTAGTCGAGTTGTAACATCCCTCTCGAGTAACGATTATTTGATCCTCGTATAAAAACGTGTTAATATTTTGGATACCAATTATAATGACATGCAGCCCGAAACAAGTGACGAGCTTTCCTTTGTATCTTATACGCGCCCCACACGACGTCATGAAAAGCAATCAAAGATAAAATTGAAGAAAATGAAAGGTATATAGCCATCATTATAGTGCTTTGTCCTAAATCAAGTCGGTTTCAAAATGTGACATATTTAATCTTGGAATTAAGGTTTGTTATCTATGATGTGAGATAAAAGTCACTAAAAATTTTATAAATTTAGGTGTCAACAAAACATCAAGACCTTTGTCGAGCACAAATAGGACGAATGGTGAGTAGAGGATTTTGGTTAATGTAAACCCGAGTTAGTTAATAATCCGAAGAATGGTGCACTGTTGTCAATTATTTCGCTATACAAAAATGATTAACAAAAAGAATAATTTCTAAGACCATCCTCACTTTTGCGTGCACATATCGAACGCCCTCTCTAGTTTGGAAAATTAACAATATGCATCGACTCCCAAAATCTTTCTGAAAAAAGCCACCGCCCCGCCAAAACAAAAGAACTAAATTCGATGTCTAGTGGCAAATCTGGGATCGAGCATCGACGATCCAGGTGAAAAGCGGTTGAGACGCAAAGAGGATAAGGGAGAGAGAGAGGTTGTAAAATTTTGGGGACACCGATTTTGAAAAAATTAGAAAACTCAAACTGTTGGATAAAAATTATGGTTCAATATAATATTTTAATGTGGGTGACGGAGCAGTAAGGATGAAGGAAGAGATGAGCTCCATTGGCGCGATCGTCCGTTACTCGGCTCGAGGCGGCGGAGTGGGCCATGCCAGGGAGGTGGGGCTGAGATCGGATTGGGCTAAGATTTTAGTATTGCAGACTTTGGGACCGACGGTGTTTTTGATACCATAAAATAAGATTGAAATGTAGGTGTTGATTCAAAACGGAATTCTTAATGTGAGAGTAATCTTTTTATATCTGTTTACGACACATCGAATGCCAGTTTCAAAAACAATTCGGAGGACGGTAAGAGAATACTACAGACGGCCGCTGTTACAGCTTCAGCTCGTGAGATGATTGTTCGATTAGAGGGTGCACGAAATTATACAAAAGCTGAGATGGCCCAGCGATTCGATGGAGAGAAGGACGGCTCTTAATTCCATCCAAAAGACGGGCCGAAATTGCTTATGTTATTGCTGATTACTCTCCACTCAAAGTCATGCCCTTTAGATGATGCCAACCAACAACATCCTCAGACATTGATTTTGACGGAATTGTCGAGAGTCTTCATCAAATGTTATCTCCTTCTGAAACGTTTTTTCGAGGTTCAAGTAAAGTTGTTGCACGGATTTTATCTAACTGTCTTCGTTCGACCATTATTTCCATCCGTTCGCTCTAATAGTCTGATTCCACTTGGTATCCTCTGTTATGTGAAATCATCAGTTAATGTTGTGTCCTTTTCTGCAAAATAGTCATTCTTCTTCACAAAACATCTCTACGAAGAATCTACATTCGTCTTCATCAATTCGAACCCAAAATCAACCACCGCCTGTACCCTCCTCCCCGTTCGCCGTCATGAGTACCATCAGCGCTTGCGTCTCTCTCTCTCTCTCTCTCTCTCTCTCTCTCTCTCTCTCTCTCTCTCTCTCTCTGGGTTCACAAGTGGCCATGGCATCAACACCTTGAACCGAGGTCGCAGGCCTCTTCATCCGATATCGAGATCACGAGCTGCATGGAAGCCGGATTGCAATCTTATCCCCCCAGGCCACGTAAAAGTCACCAATGGCTGACTGGGTGTAAGGCACAAAAGGCGTCTCATTGATGATCTAAATCAAGAAAAATGAACGCTTTGAAAACCCAAGACTTCCTTATTTAGTTATTCATAAGAAGCATGGTAGAGATAATCTATTTTCGATTCATTACCCCACCTATGTCGACAATCAATCATGTCATGTCATATACATTAAACCTAAATCATTGATGACCACTTGAGACAGAGGTTTAGTCTTTTATTTTAGGTGCAGCTCACACGTCCTTGGTCAATGTTCCGTAGGAAACCAAGTTGCCCAATTTGCGATGCCAGACACCCATGTCGTGAAGCAGGACCGACGTAAAGGGGGACCAGATCGTTCTATCTACGACTCAAGCATGCAAGACAATAAGACACGAGCCCACTTGCACTTAGTTTTATGTTTTATTTAATATTATTCATTGAACCATTCGATCGTGGAAGGCAAGTTGAGGGTAATTCTAGTTATCCCCATGACGGAAGTGGAAATTCATAGCTGTACTTGAACTAATGCAGGTGAAATCCACATTTCACCAACTCAAATTCATTCTTGAAATTGGATTAACTTAGGTGAAGTTCAAACGTCAGAATTCAGGGCCCAAAGCCGGTTGGTTGGTTGTCAAGGCATTAGGAGGTCTCCATTTCGGGAACTGAAGAACCACGCGCCAGTAATACCATCAAGTATATGCAAACCGTTTGAGGTAGATGGCTAGGAATTAACCAGTTCACGAGCCCTTGTTTTATAAAAAAGATGGTCTATTAAGAACACAATCTCAAGTTATGAGTTCTTTCTCACTGCATCGAAATATTTTTATAGTGCTCAACCTGATTCGAACAAGTCTAAAAGCTTCTATTAAAAAAAATAGAATACTATTATTGTTATTATTATTATTATTATTATTATTATTAGGCTAGGGATTCAATCTTTGATGCCGTTTGGGGATCCATAAAACATAAGCCATTGGATACATGGATTTGCATGTTCATTAGTGTGCACTGTCAATCCAATGTATAACACATAGGCCATAGCTTCTTCATATCATATGATCCCCTTCTTTCTTTTTCCTCTAGTGACAATCAAAGCCAATATGATTCACTCATTATAATGGAGAACATGGTTCAAAACGCATCTCTTCAATTCCCCCAAAGACACTAGCTGGGACTTATTGGGACAAGCATGTACCATTACTTAGGTCATTCAAATAGCCTCATCAAGCAAGCTTGCCAGTTGTGCTCGTGTACACATTTGTTAACACCTGATTTTGTCAATCCGATAAGATACATAAAAAGAAAAAGTATATAAGAAGCCCAGTTGAGTAGAGCATATAGCCCATTTCGCATAACAAGGCCCTTCAGCAAAAGAGGCCCATCATTCCGCTGTTCAGGCCATCAGGGCGTCAGTGCGCGCGTGGTCTCATGGACAGCCCATAAGCCAACATCAAAAGGGTAGCCCACAAGCTAACATGAAAAGGGCAAAAGGCCCATGACCAGCCCACAAGCCATCAAAAGCCTAGATCCCTTTCTCCATTCCTCTTCTCCCTTTGGGCCGGGCGAAGGAACGCACGCACGGGAGACACGCTCACTGACGTAAGATTCTAGAATGGCTGAGCTGGAGTCAGGGAGAAAAAATTCAATGGTAACAAAGCGCCACGTTCTTTGCTCTCCTCCAATCAAGAGAAAATATCAGTGGTCTCAAATAGTCAAGTCGTGTGTGGACGGGGGTGCTCCTTCGTCCAATTAGACCAGTCTCGATCGAATACGTGGCAAAGCATTAAACAAAACAAAAAAATTAGCCTACAAAAAGCTGAAGATGAGGAGAAAATAGTGATTCGTGCGCGTCACGTCATCTGCTGACGTGGTGCGCATGTTCCACTCAGCTATCGACACCTGTCCTGGGGGACCCGCTGGAAAATGAAAGGACTCGCTCGGCTCGGCTCGGCTCGACTCGCTGACAGAGGAAAAGATAGGTCAATGGGTCAAGAAATTCGTAAGCTCCCGCCCGAAAATTTTCTCTCTCCTCAATTGAATTTTAGGGGTTTTCTCTCTCCTCTTAAGAGAACGAACGAATAGAGAACGACGAGACCTGTTTCTCCGCGCATTCCAACCCTTCCGCTTCCGGCTCCGCCTCCTCAAAAGCCTCGCCGGTCATCTGCGTCTTGCACGTCGCCTCCTCCGAGAGCCTCGCCAATCGCCGTCGCGTCCCGACCCCCTCCGCCTTTGAATGTTCCCACGGAGATGGAGCACAAGGTCTCGCGTTGATCTCTCGGCAACTTCTGGACCTCGATTCCCTCCGACAAACTCTGACTCCGAGCCACCGTGAGGCCTTTGGACTCTATGTCCTCGTGGTCGATGGTCGGGACCTGAGGGCCTCATGCTTCTTCTCCTTCTCCGCCTCCCCAAAAGCATCGTCGGTCTACTGCTGGCACATCGCCCCGAGAGCCCGCCGATCGCAGCTAGGTCCCGAGCCTCCTCTGCCTCCACCTCTGCCGTCGACTGTTTCCAACGCGAAGATGGAGCACAGAGTGACAGAAGGAGAAGAGAAGAAGGGACGAAACCACTCCCTCCCCTCCCGTCCCCTAAACTCCTCTCGTCGTTTTCGACAGCTTCATCGATGCCTTCGAGGCTGACGGCGGCTTCGAGTCTCCGACGTCGGACAAGAAGCACGGGAAGGAAAAGAGGAGCGGCAGCAAAGGCTCCGAATCCAAGCAGCCAAAGCTCCTGGAGCATCAAGGGGATGCGAAGAAGGAGAAGAAGAGGAAGGCGCTGGAGTTGTGCGAGGACGACAAGGAAGACGAGCAAGACCGGCTCCGAGTTGGTCGACCCTGAGAACTTGAAGGGGAAGAAGAAGAAGAAGAAAAAGGCCAGGTTGACCCATTGACCTGTCTTTTCCTCTGTCAGCGAGCCAAGCCGAGCCGAGCCGAGCCAAGTCGAGCGAGTCCTTTCATTTTCCACCGGGTCCCCCAGGACAGGTGTTGATAACTGAGTGGAACGTGCGCGCCACGTCAGCAAATGACGTGGCACGCATGAACCACTGAATATTTTCTCAGAGGGAGTCCATTGGCCCATCATTCTATTATATATAATATAAGTTAGAATTGAGATAATATTCACTCACATACTTGCCACGTGGAACCTAACTTTACCTTTGTAATTGGTACATTGCCACATGTGGCGTGTCATATGGAATAACTGTTCCAAGTGTTATCTATAATATGATATCATATTTTTTAGGGATATGGATTTAAAAAAAAAAAAAATTACCCATACAACATTGGGCCTCTTGAAACTCCGTTACCCATTTTGCTAGCGCTAGTTGGAGAGCGAAAAAAAAAATTCTTACAGTGTGAAGTTCAAACAAATTCATGTTACCAATCAAAACTTACTCTTAGGATAGAAGCAATAAAGTACAACGATTGCATTCGTTCACAAAGTATGAGATAGGCTGGCTATACATGTTAGATATAATTAATCGCGTCAACTTGATTAATGACATAGTCTATAATGACCTACTTAGTATTTAATTAATTTGTGTTAGTTATATTATTTTTTTTTATCTTAATTGCTAATGACTATAAAAAAAAAATGAACATCTTCATCACATGTCAAGATTTATCTACACTATCATTCAACAGAAGATATATTCAATTGATGTGCCGATTTAATTAATGATAGTTTTCAAACTGACCACAAAATAGATAATAGTTACGTGAAAATCAGAATGTTATCATAACTGAAGATTGATTCATAAATCTTTATCCTTCAAAGTAAGATGTTTTAACTTCCAACAATAATTTACGGAACCCACCCACACATGGCTGAGGTGGTTGAGAGCTTGCCTTTCCTCCTCGGAGGTTCTGGCTTCAAACTCTCTAATCGGCTACATGATTTAAGTGGGAGTCTATGGCGGTAAATTATTGTGCTAGTCTCCCTCCGAGGTATAGTCACGAATACCGAATCAGAGTAAGCCAACAAGGGAAAATAGATCCTCGGTCACCAAAAAAAACAAAAGAACAATAATTTACGGAAAGTCCATTAGTTTCCGTCGTGGAGATGCACTCTATGATTTGAAATTTTGATTGCTTGTTGACTTACTATATAGAAGCATGGACAAATTGCGCAAACTACGTCGTGGGGACGGCATCACTTGTCCGCCAGATCCGTGAAACACATGGGTGAGAAAATGTCCTTTGATTAGGACGGATCCGTTGAAATTGTCCGACATCACGGCAAGAGCAAATTTGTTGGAGGACAAGGAAGAGATGGAAGGCAATTTCCATTTCTAGATCTCAATACCCACATAAAAAACTCTTAACAAAAAAAGAAAAAAGAAATGCATCTCTTCTTTCACCTAACCACTACTTACATTTGAATATATCAAATATATGGATACCCGGACCCTAGTGTCAAAAGTTGGCACAAATGGACACTTAAATGTCAAAAAGTTACGAAAGTGACACTTAAGTGCCAAAATTGAAGCAAAATGGATCACTTGAGTGCTACCAGCGAGAGAATCCGACCAAAACGCTGACGTGGCAATTTTCCGGTGAGCTATACACAAAATGATATTGTTTTTGTATAATATAAATTTTAATATAATAATTAATTAATTAATTTTAATTTATTTATTTATTTATTTATTTATTTATTTATTTATTTTTAAAAAAAAGGAGGGGGAAGGAGGAGGAGGGAGGCAGCCGGTGGCTGAGAGCTTAGCCCTCGCCGCCGCCGCTACCGCCGCCTCCCCTCCATCACCGAGAAGGTGGGGGAGTGTCGGCTGGGGGCACCAAGCTTGGGCCGCCGGCCCTCGGCCAGGGCTCGGCCCAGGGCTCGGCGGCCCCAGTCAACCCTCCCCAACCTTTCAACAACGGCAGGGAGGAGGCGATGGCGAGGGCTCAACCCTCAACTGCCAGTTGCCTTCCTCCTCCTCCATTTTTTTTTTAATATATATATATATATATAGTTTTAAATTTAATTTAATTAATTTTTATATTATATTAAAATTTAAATTATGCCAAAACGACGTTATTTTTGTGTGTGTTTTGCTGATTCGACATTCCGACGAGTCACGTAAGCGAGAAATTTAATAATAAAAAATATCATGTAGGACTTCCAGTGAGGCTTACCAAAGCAAAAAAATTAATAAAAAAAATACTATGTAGGATTTCCGGCGAGACTTACCGGATATGACATTCAAGTGTCCCATTTTTCATAAAAAGTGACACATTTGTAAGTTTTAGCACTTAACTGTCTCTTTATATTAACTTTTGGCACTTGAAGCGTTTTTTTGCCCAAATATATGTATTTACCTTTTGCTTTTGAGATCATTCGTAAACTTCAATCTCATCCTTCGAACGATCTCTTAGTAAGGTTCATGGTCATAATTTGATGTACTCTCCAAAGACTTTGCTCATGTCGTGATGCCCGACATTTAATAGGTTCCGATGTATTAATCAGGTGGAATTGTCCCACCCATGTGTTTCACGCGTCTAGCTGGGTACAAAGTGATGCTGTCCACAAATTCATGCCTTTGGGCTAGAATGGATACTAACACAAATCATCGTAGGAGAATATAAATAGGCATGCATGCCAGTGCACTAAACATAGATTGTTACCAGCAAATCACACTATTCCACAATGGATTCTTGCAGTTTCGCGGACATCCCTCATGAAATGCATGTCGTTCTGGCTATAGTTTTTTCCCTTCTAGCGCTCCGCATCATTCACAAACTTGTCAAATCCGACAATAAAAATGCCACCGGAAGCAGAACCCCGGAACTGCCCGGGGCATGGCCTCTGGTAGGCCACCTCCACCTCCTCTCGGGCGCAAGGCCTGCCTTTCAGAAGCTCGGGGCGATGGCCGATGCACTCGGGCCAGTGTTCTCACTCCGGCTTGGCATCCACCGCGTGGTCGTCCTGAGCAGCTGGGAGGCCGCCAAGGAGTGCCTCGCCACGAGTGACCACGCGCTCGCCTCCAGGCCAGACATCGCAGCCAGCCGGTACATGGGCTACAACAGGGCCTTGCTTGGGCTCGCCCCCTATGGCCCCTACCTCCGCCTCGTCCGCAAGACTGCCAACCTGGTGCTCTTCTCGAGCCAGCGCCTCAAGGCGCTGCGCCCGGTCTGGAACTCCGAGGTCGACTCCCTTACCAAGGAGCTGTGGCATCGACCCCCCGGCAGCGGAGTGGCAATCAGCGAGAAGTTGGAGCACATGACGTTCAACATGAACCTGAGGATGATATCCGGGAACAGGTACGAGGATGAGGAATTCGAGGAGGTCGGGTCGGATGCGTGGAGGTTCAAGACAGCGATGAACAAGGCCTTGGGTCTTTTCGGGGCGTTCGTGCTCTCGGATGCGATTCCGTGGCTGGGGTGGCTAGATTTCCAGGGGCAAGTGAGGTCCATGAAGGAGACGGGCCGGGAGCTCGACTACGTGCTCGAGAAGTGGCTGAGACAACACCTTGAGAAGAGATCAAACAAAGGGTTTCCAGTTGATGATGGCGACGCCGATGTCATGGACCATCTCTTGGAGAGCCTGCCCGAGGACGATGTGGTGTTTGGCCACGAGCGTAAGAACGTAATCAAAGCCACAGCTTGGGTATAAATTTCTGCGTTCATTATCATCATTTTTTATTAAGGTTGAGATCATACTGCATGAACAAATATAAATTTTGCTAGATGCAGCCACTCCTGATTTGAAAGTCTACAGTCGCTCCTTTCAACCTGAAAAACTTTTCTCGACCTCGTCTAAGGAAGATGTCTTCAACTCCAGCAATGTTCATGGAAATTTCTTTTTTTGAATGTCCATACTGAAAATAACTCTACTTTTGTTAAAAATTTGGATGTGTGCATGCGGAAGCATGGTTTTGGTATTGATTATAGGTTTTGATTAGTGATCTGTGCAAATATATGATATAGTTTGTAGTGAGTGGACAAGGGACAAGATAGGATAGTTCAAAAATAAAGCATGGGATATGGGAGAAGTACGTTTTATTAGATGAACAAAATAGCTTGATAGAGGTGTTGGTGGAAGAGAATCTTGATATGGAGTTTATAAGTTCACTCCCCCACACTGAGCCATCGTGGAGGACCTCTTACGGTGGAGGATTCACCTCACACTCACTCTAATGATGAACCACAATTCTATTTATAAGGAATTACAACCGAGTAGCACAGAATTTTGTCTGACCTCAACTTTTGACTAACGCTTTCCTTCTTTAATTTGACTTCTTGTTGCCCACGTTCCGGTTTCTTCGTCAGCTGCTATTCTTGAGTTTTATTCAAGGTTTCTTACTTGAATCTTCTCCAACTTGGCTTGTGCATACTGTTTCTTTTGCTGCTGCTTGCTTGCATTCCCACGTGAATCTTCTAGGTTCAGCTAGCAATTCTTCAATTTTGCAGCCACCACCATTGAGGATTCTTCTAGTTTGCAGGCTGTATGTTGCTTTGTCCATTTTTCTTGATTCTTCTTTCTTCACGGTTAAGTAATAGTTTCTAGATAGTTTAGAGAAAATTGATCACAATTTCCAACAACTTCTGTAGATATTATGGGTCACATTGACGAAATCTTGTTAACTGATTAAACAAATCAATTATCCCCTCATGTTCTTGAATCTGCTTATCGGACATCCACTCAAGATTTGCGGTTGAATCTATATATGCTTTCCAGCTTACTTCTCCATGATGACACCTCATTCTCTCTCACTCTCTCGATCTGCAGATCCTGATACTAACTGGGACAGAGAGCACATCCATCACAATTACATGGGCACTTTCCCTCCTCCTCAACCACCCGGCCGCTCTCAAATCTGCTCAACAGGAGCTCGACGCCATCGTCGGGCAAGACAAATGGGTCCAAGAGTCGGATATTAGCAATCTCAAATACCTCCAAGCCATCGTTAAAGAGACTCTTCGCTTATACCCAGCAGCTCCTTTGACGGGGATCAGAGAAGCCATGGAGGACTGTCACATCAGCGGCTACCATGTTCCTAAGGGCACTCGAGTGCTTGTCAACATCTGGAAGTTACAAAGAGACCCTCGGGTCTGGGCGAAGCCCGATGAGTTTCGGCCGGAGCGGTTCTTGGAGGAGCAGGAGGAAGTAGACTTGAGAGATCAGAACTTCGTGTTTATTCCGTTCAGTTCGGGCAGGAGGTCTTGCCCAGGATCCACGCTGGGGCTGCAGGTAAGGGTCACTTTTGGCATGATTCTCGCTCTTTTATAAAAGGACCAACCCAAAGTGACACTACAAATTAAGGCGTTTTGGTAATCACGCATTTGACTAATCGAGTTACAAAATTGAACCGGACTCGGCAAGGCCTAGAGGGCCTATATTGACAGGCTTAAACCAAGAAAGAAAATGCATACGCACGTTCGCTATATCATGCTTCCAACCTTTTTTGCACGAGTATGTGTCTGACGGGACACGGTGACTCGTCAGACCCAACTTGAATATTCAAACTCGACTTTGACACGTAAATACGAATTGCAGGTGGTTCAATTCACGCTAGCACGGATCCTTCAGGGATTCCAGGTGACGCCGGAAGAGGGGGCGACGGTGGACATGGAGGAAGGGTCGGGCATTGCCCTGCCAAAGGTGAAACCGCTTCGAGTTGCACTGGAGCCGCGCCTTCCGCTTCATCTCTACGAGAACCTCTAAGTGGAGGGAAGGGAATAATATGATCGGAGCTATTTTACTATGAAGACCTTCCTTGCCGTATTTATTATCGTTTGGTAGTTCGATGTAATAGAAGAAAATGGTTCTATTTCCTTTTTCTTCTCTTTTTTTACCTTCGAAGTGTGTAATGAATAGTGGACTAAATAAAAAGGACTCTGTTAAACACTTCATAAGAAGTATTAATGCTTTTGTAATTTGGGTTTTTTATTATGACATGTTAGAAAGAGGCTTTTATTTAATTTTGGATGTGCTTTAACCTGTACTAAAATTGTAGTTTTTTTCTATGTTTAGGTTCTCATCGAGTACTGTTAAACTGTTTGTTTACAAGACCCTAAGTAAAATGGGTGTTCAATTAGGTGGTATTTGACGGTCTTTCAGGACAGATGAAATCATCAACCTATCTTAGTGTATCAGATTCATTGGTCAAGAGGGCAATTTTTGCGAAACAGGTTGTTATCATGTGGAGGGACTTCTTAACTATTAACATCTTGGTGGTGCAACAATGAAAAACTTGTCATCTACTAAACCTTCTGTAGCAAGTTTGGGACTCTTATGATAACACTTACGAAGGATGTCCAGCACTGCTTAACCCTCCCAATCCTTTTATTTATATAAAATAAATGTGATATCGCTAATTATTAGCATGTGCAGCATTTAGAGTGCTTAAATCATACTATATAACAAAAGATATTGGCAGCCAATAAACATGCAGCCTCCTTGGTAAAGGGAATGGGGAGTGACCCTCCAAGGTTTGGACCCATGAGCACTACACACATGTATATAAAAGAGAGGAATGAGACCCCAAAAAAAAAAAAAGATCTTGACCATTTTGGTTGATAAATTCAAGCTTCCATCTATACGATGGGGCTGTATACACAGGCCATGATCCATTTTCATTTTGGTGTGTTGCGACATATTCCATATAAGTGAAGGTAAAATATTTAATAGGGGTATGCACGGGTCCATAAATTATTAGAAGCCGTTTAGCTATTATGGTTCCACCATAATCACAAGCCACCTACTCTCCCTAACTTTGAAGGATAAAGATTTTTAGATATGTCTTCAGTTATAATACATTTTGATTTTCACATAACTATTATCTTTTTTATGGTCAATTTAAAAACTATCATTAATTAAAACGGCATATCAATTGAATTTATCTTCTGTTGAATAATAGCATAGATAAATCCGGACATATGATGAAGATATTCATTTTTTTTATAGTCATTAGCAATAAAGATAAATATATATATAACTAATGCAAACAAATTAGATACTAATTAGGTCATTATAGACTATGTCATTAATCAAGTCCACGCGACTAATTGTATCTAACATGTTTGGCCAGCCAAACTCATGCTCCGTGAACGAATATAATCATTGTACTTCATTGCTTCTTTCCTAAGAGTGAGTTTTGACTAGTATCATGAACTAGTTTGAACTTCACACTGCAGGATATCTTTTTTGACTCCGACTAGAGATTAATATGTAACTTAGTTTCAAGAGGCCCAATATTATATAACTCCAGTCCTAAGCAAGACCTTAAAAGACTTTGACATCTTGGAAAGACAAGATAGAGGAAGGAAACCCCCTCGATAAAGATGGGCTCCCCACGTGAGACCCCGGCCACATAACCCCCTTTACGGGGGTTGGGGTACCCCGCCTAGATTCCCGTGACGCCTTCCCCCTTTAAATGCAGGGGGCGTGGTGTAGAGAAATGAAGGGTCTCCTCCCGAAAGGAGGAGGCCCAATATTATATAACTCGGTTTTATAAAATGAGCCTAAGTGGATAAAGAAGACAAAGAAAGTCTAGAAAACAGGTCAAATATGGGTTTGCTTATAACCCATATTTGATCCATTTAGCCCAACAAAACAATAGAGGTGTTAAAATGGGTCTTAAACCCATATATGACCCATTGATTACTTACATCTTAAAAAGACTACTTAAATGGGTTTAAAATTAAAAGTTTAGAATAAATGGGTCTTAAATGGGTTAGACTTAGAACCCATTTTCAACCTAAGGCTCACACTTTCTCTTTCCCTATTTAGCCTTATAAAAATCTTCTTCTTCTTTTTTTATACATATCAAAATTATGATTTTTTTTTTATATTCCCTTTTTCTTTTTCTTTTTCTTTTTTATTTTTTATTTTTCTTTTTTTTTTTCCTTTTCTTCCTCTTTTCTTCCATCTTCCTCAGCTAGTGGCTAACACGGCGATGACTAGCGATCCGCCAAGTGAGGCTTGAGCTTATCAACAACTAGTGAGATTGGAGCTCTAGCTCACCGACATCGGGCAAAGCTCAAGTTCGCCATATTTGGCAAGGCCTCAGCCTCCCCAACGATTGGCGAGGCTTAAATCTCACTAATTTGGCAACACTCAAGCTCGCCAAACTCTAGCAAGGTTTGAGCCTCGCCAATTTAGCGAAACTTGAGAAGCTCATCGACATCTAGCAAGCCCCGAGCTCGCTTATGGTTAGCAACTGACCGAAGAAGAAGAAAAAATAAAAATAAATAATTAAAAATTATATTTAA
The DNA here is from genome assembly GCA_019915185.1 of Eucalyptus camaldulensis. Lineage (NCBI taxonomy): Eukaryota > Viridiplantae > Streptophyta > Magnoliopsida > Myrtales > Myrtaceae > Eucalyptus > Eucalyptus camaldulensis. The sequence goes on from JAHSVA010000005.1 coordinate 24,075,850, forward strand.
AAATAAAAATAATTAATAATTAAAATTTTGATTTTTATAAAAAATAAAAAAATTATAAATTCTATTTTAAAAAATAAAAATATTAAAAACGAGTCATGGAGGAAATTTAATCATGTTTTTCATGCCAAATGGCAAAAGATATTTTCTAATTTATTTTCAGTAGGCAGAAACAAAAAATATTGTAATTTTCCTGAAAAAAATACTTTTTGGTTTTCCAAGAAAAAAATGAAGGTTTATTTTTTAAAAATTTATAAAAATTGCCAACTAAATTTGTATAGCAATACCATTTAAAAAAAATATTACAAGAAATAAGCCTTCTTAAATTTAGTTAAATAAGTCGGGTATGGGTTATGAATGGGTTGAGTTGGGTAGGGGTCAAGACTTTTGCACTATAATAAACGGGCCATCGACTAATTAAATGGGTAGATTTGGGTTTGACCATTTATGACCCGACCCAAACCAAATCCAAACCAGACCCAACTCACCCATTTGACAAGTTTACAAAACAGATCTCTCTTCGTCTCTTTTTCATCTCTAACGATTGTCGCTCTCTATCCTCAGTCCACTCACACGTCATGACCATATTTGCCGCTACAAAACCCTATGCCACCCTTTCCACCATGCCCACATTCGCCCCGATTGTCTGCACAATCAATCTCGACCTCCCCGTCAAGGACCCCAAGACCAAGGTCTTCTTCGCTTCCGAGCCCAAAGTGGCGACACCATGTTCAACCTACACTCTGCATTATCAAACAACTAGAAGATGGCGGCCAATCCGCCATCGCAACACTCCTACTTCCAATCTGCACTAAATTGGCACTTTATTACAAGGTTGCGACCTTGGGCACTTGTCGCGGCTCCTCCTCTCGCAAGGCTACATGAAGATCCGCGTGCTCCAGTGGATGAGCAATGAGATGGTGGGATGGGTCGAGATCATAAAGGAAGTGGCCACTAGCCATCTAAGAAGCAGCGACACTCTCCAAGGGCTTTCGTATCGTGTTCAACACTCCAATACATATCCAACATGCTCTGACACGTTCCAACACGCGGTCAACAAGTGTCGAAAAATCTAACACGTGGTCAACTCTCCTTGACATGCTCTGACACCCGAGTTCAAAATTCCAACACGCAATTCCGGTATGCACAGGGTCAATTTTAAAAATTTTCAATACTTGAAGGGTCAAAATGTAAATATATGAAAAAATGGGCAAGGATCATGGCTAGGGGCTGCTGCCACCACCGTTACAACCATTCGAGGGGGTTGGCAAGGCGAAGTCCTAAGCGATGGAGGTGGGGCAGCCCTCCTCAGCCCAAGCAAGACCATCACCAGCCAACCAAGGGTCGGTGAGGCTCACCCAAATCTAAGTGACGCCGTACCCTTGCTTGGGCCTAGCAAGGGTCGCCGGCCCTCACGTGGGATCTCCTAGGCCTTTCCTAGGGCTAAGGAGGCTTGTCGACCATAGGCAAAGGTCGGTGTCACCCAGATCTGGGCGAGCCTTGCTTGGATCAACAAGGCCACCCCCCTTTGCCGCCTAGTTGCCAACCCTTGGCAATGGCAATGGCAATGGCGGCGGCATGCCCAATCGTTACAACAACCCTGCCTTTATTTTTTTTTTCTAGTTTTTTTTAGAACTATATTAGCTTTTTCTGATTTTGTTTCATTAAATCTTATTTAAAGAAAAAAGTAATAAAAAAATGTCATGTAGGATAAATAAAATAATTTAAAAATATCACAACACTTGTATCACACATATCCCTAAATTTAATAGTGAAATGTGGATTGCTTGTTTTTGTTCCTCCAAGTTTTACAGATTATTACAATGGAATGTAGTTGAATTTGTCAAATTAATGTTGGATTAATGTTTTTATTGTAAATTAATCATAGGCTCTTTCTGTTATTATTTATTTATTTGTGCATTTATAAATAAAAATATATTTAATATATAATGTGTCAAAATTCTCTATTTTTTTTATAAATGACGTGTCAGCGTGTTATGTCGTATTGTGTCACATGTCATATATCCGTGTCAGTACTATAGGGCTAGCCACTAAGCATCAGCTTGTGTTACACTATTAGGCGTCTTCGAAGAGTTGCTTTGGGGATGAGCTTTTTTTAGGCATAATATGTTCCAATTTCATCTTTCATTGCAAATGTTAGGGATAAGTCTACTAAAAGTATCAAAAGTTGTATACAATGGTCACTTTAGTCCCAAAAAAAAAAAAAATCGAATCACTTAAGTGCCACTTTATATATATATATATAAAAGATCAATTAAATGCCAACTTCGATCTGGGTAGCCAGAAATCCGACATGATCATATTTCATTAATTTCTCAATCCTATGTGGCTCACTAGCATGCCTAGTCAATAAATAACCCTTAAACAATGCCGTTTAAATATTATAAATAGTGACTATTTGAGTATCAAATTTTGTTTAAAGTGACCACTTTAGTACCAGTCGTTGTTAAAAAATGATCACTTTAATACCAAGAACGCCACGTGAACATGCCATGTGGACTAAAGTTTATAAAAAATTGCCAAGTCATATTATAATATTAATTATAAATGTTACGTAATCAATTTGGCTGGAATTTATCTCTTTTGACACTTAAATTATTGTTTTTTCTCCGATTTGGCACTTAAGTAAGTTGGCAAAAAACTTTGACACTAAAATAAGTCCTATACATAACTTTTGGCACTTTGACACTAAAATAAGCTCTACACATAACTTTTGGCACTTCTAGTGAAGAAGGTAGCAATAGCCTACCCACCGGTGAGCATCTAAGTTAGTTCGGCTTTAGGCACTTCATCACAGAGGTCCTAGGGTCGAAACTCCGCAGCTGCTAACACGTCTTAAATGAGGGGCCAAAGTAGTGGAGTCCTGTACTAACTTCTCCCCAGGTATTGACACTTAGTCCAAGGTGCACCGCCCACTTTACAAGCTGTGGGCTGCCCGGTGGGCTCGATGGATCCTGAGCATCAACAAAAGAAAAAAAAAAGTAGCAATAGCTTCTTATTAATGATCTACTTGAATATGATTTCATTGGGAGAGTTTCCATCCTCTTCAACAACAATCCTTACCAACCAAAAAAAACAACAATCCTTCAATTTTTTTAAGGCCTAAGGTTAGGATTACGATTAGTATGAACTGAAGAAGGTAAGTAGAGAGATGTAAAATCATTCCACCAACTTGAAAAGTTATTTAGGCTTATTACGAGGTGAGGACACCTGGAGTGCCATAACTTGGCACGCCGGGACACTTAAGTGCCATAACTTTAAAATGGTACACTTAAGTGCCATCATCGGAGCAAAATGGGACACTTAAGTGCCACTCCGACGAAAATCCGGCCAAATGGCTGACGTGGCAATTTTCCGGCGAGTTTAGTCCAAAACGGCGTCGTTTTGCATGCTGACGTGGCGGAGAAAACGCAAAAACGACGCCGTTTCGTGTCTACGTGTAATTAATAATATAAAAATTAATTAAATTATAAAGTATTCAAAAAATTAAAAAAAATTTAAAAATTTTAAAAAATTAAGAAAAATTTAAAAATTAAGAAAATTTTAAAATTTTTAAAAAATTAAGAAAAAAAAAGGGGGGTCGAAGGGGCGGCTGAGGGCTGAGCCCTTGCCGCCGCCGCCGCCCCGCCGTTGCCGGGAAGGGCCGGCGATGGAGGGGGGAGGGTCGGCCGGGGTCGCCGGCCCCCGGCCGACCGACGGCGAGGGCTCGCAGCCCTCCCCGGATCGCGGCGAGGGCCGCGACCCTCGCCCCAGATCTCGGCGAGGGCTCGCGGGCCCTCGCCGCCGGTCGGCCTCCTCCCCGCCGCCGGTCGGCCTCCTCCCCGCCGCCGCCGGGAAGGGCCGGCGACGGAGTGGGGAGGGTCGGCCGGGGTCGCCGGGCCCTGGCTAGGGGCCGGCGAGGCCGGCCGACCGGCGGCGAGGGCCCGCGAGCCCTCGCCCAGATCTGGGGCGAGGGTCGTGGCCCTCGCCGCGATCCGGCGAGGGCTGCGAGCCCTCGCCGTCGGTCGGTCGGGGGCCGGCGACCCCGGCCGACCCTCCCCCCTCCGTCGCCGGCCCTTCCCGGCGGAGGCGGGGAGGAGGCCGACCGGTGGCGAGGGCCCGCGAGCCCTCGCCGAGATCTGGGGCGAGGGTCGCGGCCCTCGCCGCGATCCGGTGAGGGCTGCGAGCCCTCGCCGTCGGTCGGCCGGGGGCCGGCGACCCCGGCCGACCCTCCCCCCTCCGTCGCCGGCCCTTCCCGGCGACGGCGGGGCGGCGGCGGCGGCGGCGAGGGCTCAGCCCTCAGCCGCCCCTTCGACCCCCCCCCCCCTTTTTTAATTTTTTTTTAAATTTTCTTATTTTTTTAAAATTAAAAATTTTAAAATTTTCTTATTTTTTTAAATTTTTTAAATTTCTTAAAATTAAAATATTTTAAATTTTTAAAATTAAAATTTTTAAATTTTTAAATTTTTATTATTTTTTTATTATTTTTTATGCTGATTTGGAGCTCCGGCGAGCCACGTAGGCAAAAAATAATAATAAAAAATTGCCACATAGGATTTCCGGCAAGGGTCGCCGGAGGTGGCACTTAAGTGTCCCACTCGAAAAAAAAAGTGGCACTTAAGTGTACCGTTTGAAAGTTATGGCACTTAAGTGTCCCAGCGTGCCAAGTTATGGCACTTGCGCTGTACTTCTGCCGCTTATTACATTTCATTTGATAGCATTTTTCATGTGGAATTTTAGCATTCTACTTGTGATTCTCGATTTTTTCACATTTTAGAGAGAGTAACTTTAGCAAAAGTGCGAGGTTTATGGAAAATTCGATTTATCATTACATTCATTTGTCATTTAAAACAAAAAATTAGTTCGATCAATAAAAAAATGCATCTAGAATATGTGTCATCAAATGTATGTGCACTTTTCTGATTCTTATAGGTATTTCAATTTTTGTTTTTGTTTTATTTACTTACATTTCATATTTTATTATTTTACTTTTTAAATTTGGTATGAAATTTTATTTAAGTAACTCGTTAACGTGAAGAGCTTAGAGTGGGTTAAACAGGTAGTAATTTATTTCCATAGACCAAGTTAAGTATGGATGTGTTTTACATAGACCAAGGCAGACATGAGCAGCCAAAATCATATTACATAAAAATGGATCAAAATGAGTTAAATTAGTCAATTTAGGTTAGACCATTTGTGGATGCTTTAAGATGCGTTTGGTTCAGCATTTTGAAAGTTCATTGGGAAAATACAAAGCAGTTTAGCTTAAAGGACTTTAGGCAAATGTAAAGGCCGTTTGGTAAACTATGTTTTGAAAAGCAATTTCGAGAAAAATGCTATTTGGAAGAAAACGCATTTCAAAAGTTCTTTGGGTGATTAATATTAGTTTTTTTTTTAATTCTATTTGTTTAAAATTGAAAAAAAAATAATGTATGCAACATTTTAAATATAAAATTTGACAATAATACAAAGAAAATCAAATACATATATATAATTTATTTATTTTAAAAATTCCAAATCCTTCCTCAAATTTTTTTAATTTTTTCTTTTTTTTGGTGAAAGCTAAGTACATATTGAAGCTTGAACCACTATACAACGAGACTAGCACCAAATTTTTTTAAAATTTTTATTTGTTTAAAATTGAAAAAATATTATATGCAACTTTTTAAATATAAATTTGAAAATAATGCTAAAAAATCAAATACATATATATAATTTTTTTTAAAGGACTAAACTCTTCATTAGAATTTTTAAATTTTTAATTGTTTAAAATTGAAAAAAAAAATGTATGCAACTTTTTAAATATAAATTTTAACAATAACACTAAAAAATTCGAATACATATATAATTTTTTTTTAAAAGATGAAACCCCTCATTAGAATTTTTAAATTTTTAATTGTTTAAAATTTAAAAAAAATTATGCAACTTTTTAAATATAAATTTTGACAATAATACTTAAAAAAATCAAATACATATATATATATATATATATATATATATATATATATATATATATATATTAAAAAGACCAAATCCTTCATCAAAATTTTTTAATTTTTATTTTTTTAATTTGAAAAAATAATGTATGCGACTTTTTAAATATAAATTTGAAAAATAACGCTAAGAAATCAAATATATATATATATAATTTTTTAATTAAAAAAAAAGACCAAACCCTTTGTTGGAATTTTTTAATTTTAATTTGTTTAAAATTGAAAAAAATAATAATGTATGCAACTTTTTAAATATAAAATTTGACAATTATGCTAAAAAAATCAAATTGGGTTAATTATCACTAATCTTAATCAACGAACGCCTAATGGATTAGGAGGTGGCTTGGGATAATCAAATTGCATGACTAAATCCAAAGCCGATCTCAAGGCAAATTGAATGTTGATTTGCTGTAAACTTTGCTAGTCGTTTACTTTAATTGGTAGCGTGCTTTGAATGGTGATGAATGAGTGGGTGAGACCCAACACCTCGAGAGGCGGTTGAGAGCTCGACGATCAAAGGCGAAACAATGGTAGTCCAAGGCAACTCTAGCTTATTATAGCTTAGTTTAGATTAGATTAGTTAGACTAGCTTCTCATAAATTGAGGCCTTAATTAGATTAGACTCCAATCCATTAAAATCAAATAGACATAGAATCACTTTTAGAATAATGGTTGGTTTAGCTTAGATTAGTCTAATCGTGAATAAATTAGTATAATTAGGCTTGCCCTAGTCTAGCTCAACTTTCAAAATGTCTTTAGTGCCACGCTCATTGGGGTTACTATCCTGAAGCTTAATAATAAGACCAGGTTACATAATTTGCTCGACGCATCATCGAATTTACTTAGAAGTTTTCAAGTACTTGAGTATTTATTTACCGCACTATAATTCAATAGCTTAAGTGCCTACTTTTTCACACCACTTTTCAATAAATTGGATGTTAATTTCTTTTCTATATTAGGCTAGATCTAGTTTAAACTTTGATCAAAATAATCATGCAAAAACAATTGTATGAACACTTAACAACTTTGAAAGACCATTAGATCATAATTGGCAAAATCAAGAGTGTCTGAGCACTTAAATTAAACAATCAACTAGTTAGGTACTGAAAAGGTGTTGTTAGTAATATTAGTGTATCAAATCCCCAAATCTAAAATCTCTGGTTACATAGGAATTGGAATGATACTCCCAAGTCTCAATTAGTTTCTAACCGATCCCAAAGGGTGTGCAAAAGAACAAGGACCCGTCTGGATCGCCCAGAACTGGACCAAACCACCTGGAACCAGTGGTTCTTGAGGGAACCGGTCCAGTTCCCGATTTCAATTTATGGGAACCGGTGGGTACCGGTCCGATTCCCAATTCCATGATTAAAATAATACATTAATTTTTAATATTAAGAAAATGAAATTACAAATTAACAAACCCAAATCAAATAATTAAAAAAAATTAATTAAAGTGAGAAAAAAAGTCCAAAGCGCACCAAATAGAGAGGCGCTGATCTCCAATCAAACCAAATGAAGAGGCGCTGAAGCTAAAAAGTCCAAAGTGCACCTTGACAAAACGTCGGCAAAAAGCAAGCACGTGAAGAAGCAAGGCTGCAGGAGGAGGAGAAGAAGAATAGGTCAGGTGGCAAAGAACCAGCAATTTGGGTCGAAAACCAAAGTTGTTTCCTGTCAAGATCGGAGCTTTCAAGAAAATGAAATTATTATTATTATTATTGTGAGACCGGTTCCATGGATCCATCCGAGAACCGGACCGGACCGGCAGTCCAATTCCCGAGTGGATCCCAATTCCAATTTTTCGGAATCGGTCCTTAACCGGGGGGGTTTCCGGTTCTAGATCGGGAACAGTTCATCCGGACCATGCACACCCCTAGTAGCTCCTAGTAAAAATATTTAGGTCGTTAAGAATTTAAAGAAATCTCAAGGCAGGCGACGTAATTATATTGGAGAAGCTGCTAGGATGACTGTCCATTGCCAAATGATAGTGGAACGGTCATAGGAGAGCTAGGGATGTAAACGGTTCGGTTCGGTTCGGTTTTTCAAAAAAACCGAACCGAACCGAACCGTTAGAAAAATCTTCCGAACCGAACCGAATACGAACCGAACCGAAATTTCGGTTCGGTTTGGTTTTTCGGTTTTTCGGTTTTCAGTTTTTAGCCTTTGGTTTCGGTTTTTGTTTTTTTTTTTTCTGTTAAACTTAGATTTCTCCACTTTTATTTCTCCATTTTTATTTGTTGGTTCGGTTCGGTTTGGTTAACCGATAAAAATCGAACCAAACCGAAAATTTTCGGTTTTTAATGAAAACCGAACCGAATGAAAACCGAACCGAAGGTTCGGTTCAGTTTTCGGTTCGGGAACTGACACCCCTAAGGAGAGCCACAAATTTATTTTGTGGATGACTGTCCATTGCCGAATGATAGTGGAACGGTCATAGGAGAGCCACAAATTTATTTTGTGGAAACCGGTAGACTTCTTAAACTGGTTTCAATTTCAGACTCTGTTTCCTTTTTTTCTTCTTTTTTTCTTCGAGACAAAAATCAGAAGGGAACCACTGAATTAATGTTCTTGAATATGAAGAAAGAGAAAATAAATTAAATACAAAAATCTAAATAATTATAATTAGAAAAAAATATCACTTATTAAAAAGAAATATTAATGTCATCATAAAGATTTATTAAATTCAAAATATTTAAAAAAAACACTCGAAACGTTAACTTTACAATTAATAACAAAATTCATGTGCAAATCAGATCGGCTCCTGTCTACTGGGCTGAAGCGACTCAGCCGATCCCGAGGCTCACGGGAAGTGCCTAACCAATGTTTTGTCCCGACCTGGGTGGTCTCCGTCTCCAACGCATCTCGTCCAAGCTAGGACGTTGATGTTTGTGGAGCTTGTGGGGGAGGTTTTTTGTATGTTACATCGTTCGGTAGCGTGTCCCAGGTTCTTTCGTTTCTCCTCGCTCTGCTCCAAGACAGTATTCCACGTGAAATTGACCCCATAACATGGGGTTCTTTGATTTGCTGCTTTAGTCCGCTCCAGTCTCCATCCGCTCCTTTGCAAAGGATTGACTGAGTGACTATTGGACGGATGAGAATCGTGATTGCGATCGTGTGTCGCTTTCGGGTTATTGATTTGATTCGGGAAGTTTTACCATAAAAATTAATCTTCTTTTGTAGACATGTTAAAAAAGACGATAGTATTTGAGGATATCAGATAGTTGTATTGTGTTAAGATATCTCTTAAATCTTTTTCTTTTTTCATGTAACATTTGGTTTTTCGTTTTAGTGTTGTGATTGCTTCCTGGTGATCATCAATATTACCTCATCCTTCACCAATCCCCTGAGCATGTTCATCGATTTTATCGAGATATCTCTGATTGTGACGCTCCTTTTGTGTAATGTGCCTTAAATGTTGTGTTTCATTAGGCAATATGTATATTACCCTGACAGACATTCCAGTTCTCTCTACGTGTTGGTCGAGCCATTGTTGGTGTTTTTCTCCACTAACTACACAGTGAATGCTATTTGTGGATGGTCCGATTAATTAATGGTAGTGTATTGGGTGTTATTTATTTGATATAACTTAAGCCGCTTGGTCTGATCAATTAATTGTTTTCTTGATTCCCAAGTTCAGTTGGCCTAATCGCATATGTTTAATTGAGCTTGCATGTGCTTGATTAAATGAATGTTAGGCCTAATTACGAGTATCAATGCATGTATCCACGGGTTTGATTAGCTTTAACTAGTGATTAGTAAGTTAGTATTTCACTCCGTGAATGCAAGTGAGGGTTAATTATCACTAATCTTAATCAATGAACACCTAGAAAACCTAATGGACTCTAAAGTGGCATTAGATAGTCCTAGGATCATAAAGTGATGTCAGATAAAGTTAATCAAGTCCTCAAATCTAAAATCTCTGGTTACAAAGAAATTAGGACAACACTCCCAAGTCTCAATTGATTTCTAGCCAACCTCAAAAAACTAGTAGTGGGCCCCAAGAAATATACTTAGATTGTTAAAAATTTAAGACGTTTGCACTTGAGAAAGTCTATGCTCTTGATCAATGAACCTTCTTTAGGGCAATAAAGAAGATAATGCGTTCAAGCACTCTTTTCAATAAATCATCTCTTGAGCAATTACTCCTAAATCTATTTTAAAGCGGCAAAGGTAGGCCGCAACAGCATTCACCCAAAACACGCATTAGATTCATTTCAATATTCATCAATTTAAGGACGAGATAGTATGATTCAATCTCTGATAATTGCCCGTTTTCCCTCCACTCCAGTGGCTTGAATCATGAAGCTTCTTAGCTATATCTTATCACATCGTTGAATTCCCAAGTCCTTCTGCCGACGTTGTGGTCGTGGAGCTTGTGGTGGAGGTTTTTTCTGCGTCACTTCGTACCGCAGGGTGAGCCCGGGTTCTTTTGTTTCCTTCCAGCTGTGCTCCAAGATTGATTGAGTGAATATGTGGCGGACGAGGCTTGTGATGGTGACCGTGATCGTGTATCACGTCTGGGTTTTCATTGGACGAGGTTCGTGATGGTGACCGTGATTTTGTATCATGTTTGGGTTATTAATTCATTTCAAGCAGTTTCACTGCAAAAATTAGTATTTTTATCTAGACATGTTAAAAAGATGATAGCACTTAAGTGCATGTCATTTATGTCAATTCCAGATTAAGAATTCATGGGTAAGCCATATATAAAATAAGTGGAATTTAACATAAGTGTGCTTTTAAAGAAGGAAATAACACCAAATAAAACATAAATGCACATGTTTCAAATTAAGTTGCAATTTTTATCTATTTGTTGTGATTTGAATTTTGTGAATATCGAGTGAAGTTTATTCAAACAATAAAAATAAGTTATTGTTCAAATTAATTTTATCTACTTTTGAATTGAATGGATAAATAATGCATTTTTTCGTGTAATTAACAAAGCTATACTTCAAATTATGAGTATTATTTATTTAGTAAAATAGATTTATCTTTCTGACTTAATTTCAAATTAAATGCATTAACTCATATATTTGAACTTCTTTATCTATCTTTTTTTTTTTTTTTGGTAAAGTCTTTATCCATCTTTGTTCTTTTCAATTTAAAACCAATAAGATAAATAGAAAGAGATGGATGTTTGGGAAAGATAAGAGGATATTTTTCAAAATATTTTATTTTATATATTTTATTGATCTAATAAATTTGAAGATGCTTTCTAATTTTTCATTCTTGGATCATTGAATTAGTGATGGACGTTTGGAGATGACAAATTACCAAACTAATGATAATTGGATAAATATGGGCCACATGGCACAATTATTCCGTATGGCATGCACAAATGACAATTACAAAGAAAAATTTAGGTTCCACGTGGCGAGTATGCAAGCGAGCATTCTTTCGATTCTAACATAAGATATATATAATAGCTAGATGAGCCAATTGACACCCACTTTCAGGGACTTTTCTCGGTTGCATTTAATATTTTCTAAACTACCATGCTAAGCTTGTGATAATGAAAATGCAATTTCAATTTCTAGATCTCAATATATACATATGAACTTTTCAAAAAAATTAAAAGACGCATCTCATATTTTACCTAATAACCACTGTGGATATCACTTTACATGTTCTCATTAGTTATTCTTGTGTCCCTATTATAAAAATTTTGATTTTTGTTTTACAAAAATACCCCACCCAAAAATCAGAATCAATTACAAACCGAATCGCTCAAACTCTTAGCAAAATGTTAAAACGAGTTTACAATAAACGACTATTTGCTCTTTTTAATACAAGATTTATTTAGAAATGTGTTAATGGTATATGCAAGAACAGAGATATATAAGTGACTCTTAAATTAAAATGAGGTTTTTTTTTTTTTTTTGTATTTTTCTAACCTTTCAATTTGCTGGTCGAAAATGTTTACCCACTCTCAAGGGCGAACTTTTTGTTTATTTTCCAATATCCCAATATTTGTCACCTTCAATCCCATCCTACGATCGAGTCGCAAGATCTCTTCCTTTGGGTGGTATTTTCTTTTTTTTTTTCTTTTTTTTTGTCGGTCTTCCTTTTTATGGTCAATGGTTACTATCTTAGGTACTATCTGGCAAATTTGCTCTCGTCGTGATGGCCGACAAGTCATAGGATCCGTCGTAATCAAAGGAAAGTTGTTCGCTCATTTTTTCTTGCCGTGACAACACGTGATACGTAATCTATTCATAACTTAACGGTATCTGGCGGAAAAATTATTGAGTTTCTCATTTCCAAAAAAATCTGTCACTGGAGTAGATAAATAGGCATGCATGCAAGTGCACTAAACGTAGATTGTTACCGGCAAATCGCACCATTCCACAATCGATTCTTGCATCCCATGGACATCCCTGACGAAATGCATGTCGTTTTGGCTATAGTTTTTTCCCTTCTAGCGCTCCGCATCGTTAACAAACTTGTCAAATCTGACAACAAAACGGCTACCGGAAGCCGAACCCTGGAACTGCCCGGGGCATGGCCTCTGGTAGGCCACCTCCACCTCCTCTGGGGCCCAGGGCCGGCCTTTCGGAAGCTCGGGGCAATGGCCGATGCGCTTGGGCCGGTGTTCTCGCTCCAGCTTGGCGTCCACCGTGTGGTTGTCCTGAGCAGCCGGGAGGCCGCCAGGGAGTGCCTCACCGCGAACGACCGCGTGCTCGCCTCCAGGCCGGACATTGCGGCTGGCCGGCACATGGGCTACAACAGTGCCGTGCTCGGGCTCGCCCCCTACGGCCCCTACCTCCGCCTCGTCCGCAAGATCGCCACCCTCGAGCTCTTCTCGAGGCAGCGCCTCGAGGCGCTGCGCCCGGTTAGGAGCTCTGAGGTCGACGCCCTCACTAAGGAGCTGTGGCATCAACCTACCAGCAGCGGAGTGGCGATCGGCGAGAAGTTGGAGCACATGACGTTCAACATGAACCTGAGGATAATAACCGGGAACAGGTACAAGGACGAGGAGTTCGAGGAGGTCGGGTCAGACGCGTGGAGGTTCAAGAAAGCGATCAACAAGGCGTTGTATCTTTGCGGGGTGTTCGTGCTCTCGGATGCGATTCCGTGGCTGGAGTGGCTTGATTTTCAGGGGCACGTGAGGTCCATGAAAGAGACGGGCCGTGAGCTAGACTCTGTGCTCGAGAAGTGGCTGCGACAGCACCTTGAGAAGAGGTCAAACAAAGGGATCCATGTTGATGGTGGTGACGCCGATTTCATGGACCTTCTGTTGGAGAGCCTGCCCGAAGACGATGTGGTGTTAGGCCACGAACGTAAGGACATAATCAAAGCCACAGCTTTGGTAACAATTTCTGCGTTCCATTATCATCATTGTCTATTAAGTTTGAGATTATGGCGCATGAACGAATGTATATTTGCTTGATGCAGCCACTCCTGATTTAAAAGTCTACAGTCGCTCCTTTCAACCTGAAAAACCTTTCTGGACCTTGCCTAAGGAAGAAGATTTCTTCAACTTCGGCACTCTTCATGAAAAATTTATTTGTTTGATGCTCCATATACTGAAAATAACTTTACTTTCTTAGATTTTATCAGTCGTGTAGACGAAATGTTGTTAACTGATTTATTCTTGAATCTGCTTGTCAAACATCCATTGAAGATTTACGATCGCATCTATATATGCTTCTCAGTTTACTTCTCCATTGTGACACCTCTCTCTCTCTCTCTCTCTCTCTCTCTCTCTCTCTCTCTCTCTCTCTCTCTCTCTGTGCAGATCCTGATACTAACTGGGACAGAGAGCACATCCATCACAATGACATGGGCACTCTCGCTCCTCCTCAACCACCCAGCCGCTCTCAAATCCGCCCAGCAGGAGCTCGACACCGTCATCGGACGAGAAAAATGGGTCCAAGAGTCCGACATTAGCAATCTCAAATACGTCCAAGCCATTGTCAAAGAGACCCTCCGCTTATACCCGCCAGCTCCTCTGACGGGGATCAGAGAAGCCATGGAGGACTGTTACGTCAGCGGCTGTCACGTTCCTAAGGGCACTCGAGTGCTCATCAACATTTGGAAGTTACAAAGAGACCCTCGGGTCTGGCCGGAGCCTGACGCGTTCCTGCCGGAGCGATTCTTGGAGGAGCACAAGGAAGTAGACCTGAGAGCTAAGAACTTCGAGTTTATTCCGTTCAGTTCGGGCAGGAGGTCTTGCCCGGGGGCCACACTGGGGTTGCAGGTAAGGGCCGCTTCCGGCATGATCCTCACGCTTTTATAAAAGGACAAACTGAGTTCGTTAGAAATTATAGTTTTGATAAGAGAAGTTTTGATAAGAAAAATGATTGGACGATGCTCTTTAATATGTCGTGAGAATAATAGTATATTTCCAATTATAAAAAATTAAATAATAAATAATTATAATTTATTATGAACTCTTTTAAAAATTATGGCTCGCAACAACTAAATAATCCGACAAGACTGTTCTTTTCGGTAATCACACGATTGACTAGAATTGGGCTTACATCAACAGTCGGGCTGGGTCGGGTCGGACACATGACCTAAATGTCCTTGATCCAGCCCATCTCTGTTTCAAATATACTGATCGAGTTACAATTTGAACTGGGCCTGGCCCATGCCGACAAGCTCATAACCAAGAATAAAACTGCTTACACAGGTTCGCTGTATCGTGCGTTGTGTCTTATCGGCTTGAGCATATGTCTGATGGGACTCAATGACTCGTAGAACCGACGTTCAAGTCTAACTTGAATACATAAAACTCGACTTTGATACGTAAGTACAAATTGCAGGTGGTTGAATTCACGCTGGCCCGGATCCTTCAAGGATTCGAGGTGACACTGGCTGAGGGGGCAAGGGTGGACATGGAGGAAGGGCCGGGCATTGCCCTGCCCAAGGTGAACCCGGTCCGAGTTGCGCTGCAGCCACGCCTTCCGCTTCATCTATACGAGGGCCTCTAAGTGGAGGGAAAGGGATAATATGACCGGAGCTCTTTTTCATGAATACCTTCCTAGCTGTATTGTTATCATTTAGTACTTCAATGTAATGGATGAAAGTAGTTCTCTTTCCTTTTTCCTCTTTTTTTCTTTTTAATCCACGAAATGTGTAATGAATAATGGATTAAATAAAAAGGATTCTGTTAAACACATCATTAGAAGTATTAATGCTTTTGTAATATGAGTTTTTAATTATGACATGTTAGAAAGAGGCTTTTATTCAATTTTCAATTTACTCTGATGAGTAGTAAAAATTGTTTTTTCTATCTTTAGGTTCTTATGGAGTACTATGAAGATATTAATATTTGTTAACAAGACCCTAAGTGAAATGGGTTGTCAATTTAAAGATTAGATGGTCTTTCATGATAGATGAAATTATCAACCCCCCTTAGCATATTGGATACATTGATCAAAAGAGCAATTTTTGCCAAAAAAAGGGCATTATTTCATAAAGAGACTTTTTAACTATTAACATCCTAGTCGAGTTGCGATAGAAAAACTTGCCAACCAACCTAACATTCCGTGACAAGTTTGGGACTCTAAAGATAGCACCCAGAAAAGATTGCTAGTGTTGTTACCCTTGCCAATCCTTTTATTTATATAAGATAATGTGATATTGCTAATTATTAGCACATGCAGCATTTAGAGTGCTTAAATCATACTATTTAACAAAAGATCTTGGCAACCATTAGGCATGCGGCCCTAACTAAAAAGGGATTGGAAGGTGGGTTGAAAGGTAGACCGTCAAAAATACACCTATTTTTTACTCACATTTGATGTGCTAGATTGTTATATGAATTAGTTTAATTCTATAAATGGATTTAGAATGGTGATGTGACATCCAAGAATTTGTTTCGACGCACCTAGCCATGAGCCCACCTATGACCCTCAACCACGGGGATGCATATCTAGCCATGGGTCATCTATATAGCACCGACACAGATATGCGATACATGACACGACGTGCCAACATGTCATTTCTCAAAAAGTAAAGAATTTCAACACGTTTCGACACATTATATATTAAATAAATATTTTTATATATAAATGCATAAATAACTAAATAATAATAAAAAGAGCCTAGAATTAAATATACTAAAAATATTAATCATACATTGTTGACACCTAAATTTTGGCGACCCATTTAGACATTTAAAAATTAGGGGTTAATTTTATCCCTGAAAAAATAAATCACATGGCATATAGTTTAGGAACATTTTTGTTTATTTTATTGGACCGACGGCAAGTGCAAAATTTTTCACATATTCCGTTCAGATTCTTCACACATTTATGCATTTTCGAACAAAAAGGAGAATTTTGGATAGAATATGTGAAAAATACAAAAGGGGAATATTGCACAAGGTGGATATATTTCAATGATATATTTAGGGGTATCATGCGCGAACAAAAAAGGAAAAAATATATACCGTAGAGATACATTTTTTAGATCTATATAATACCTCGCGTGCAATTTGTTTGGAGGAGGCCACACAATTCCATACACGGCCACATTTAGGGGAGCACAGAAGAATCTCACGGCGTATAGAGAAACACACGACTTGAGAGAGACAGAGCAGCTGCACAAAGAGAGGGAGAGTGGGCTCACGCTAAAAAAATACATCACATGGAGATAAGAGAAGCGCTGGGTGATGAATAATTGAAGCGGTTCACGGGCAGAGATTTTCTTCTCACGAAATTCATGCCTTCAGGGGAGAAGCCGAAAACACACTGGGCACATTACGCTCGCAAATTCTTCAACAACTTTAGCATCTTCACGGAGATCTTCAACGAGTTCCAGTCTCGGTAAATTACGTCCACCGTGGGCGTCGCCACCATCAAAACCCGCAACTTCTACATGACCAAGCCTTCGACAACCTTTGCAGCCTCCAAGCAAGACGCCGTAGCAATTTCAACGATCTTTCAGTCCAGTGGTCATCGACGCTTCAAGAAATTCTGGGCTGAGTTCAAGACCACCTTCGATTAACAAAGCGGCGGGGGTCAAGTTCAGAGAGTCATGGCAAAATTCCACTTAATGCATGGTCACACAAGAGAAGGGCACACGTCCTTTCAGTAAAGGAGGACGTGTACATTGAAAGGAGGGACGATTTCTCACACCTATTTTATTGAAATTTGGAGCATCTCCCCATCGTGGTTCTCTAGGTCTCTCGGCAAGCTTTGCTATTGCTGCGACAACAAAAGTTATCGTTTTGCAGATTGCTTCTCCAGGTTCACGCGCATATCGTTGAATCGAGTAATCATCAAGGAGCCGCACGCAAAGCCCCCTGGTGAGTAGCCATCCCGTGAACCCCGCTAAGCACCACTACATCGGGTCGCGAGTAGCCGTTTGAGGATCGGAATTCGGAAGCCAATATTCGAATTAGGTAAAAATCTTATCTATTTTGATTTTCGAAAATTCTGTTTTCTTATTTGATATATTCATTGATGCCCATGATGGAAATCTCCGATATGCTAAGATATGTGAAATCTCGGATAACCTTCTAAATTAGGAAATCTTCCTAATTTCGCAACGTGCATATGATTGACGGTCCGATTTCGTGCTTGAAATACGACCCGCAATCGCACGGAAAAATCACCAATCCGATCTCACGCTCGAGATACGATTCGTGATTTTATTTAAAAATTGGCCAATCCGATCTCAAGCGCGAGATACAATTCGTCAATTTATTTCCCAAAATTAAATGGACGTGGATGACGTCTTGCTTGATTTGATGCCATGTTGTTCTTGATGCCTTATTTGTTTGCTCCCGTAAAGGAAAAAATATTTGAGTTAGATTAGATGCATGTTAGAATATTACTTGTTTTAGGTTATTTTGCATGTCTAGAATAGGAAATTTATTTATTTCGAATTTCTTAAATAAAAATACCAAAAACATAAATTTAGGATGTTAAATTTCTGTTTCACTAGTTTAAATTGCATGTTTAATTAATTTCGAAATTAAAAAAAGGAAAAAGGAAAAACAACAAAAAAAAAAAACATCATGCATATGTCATGTAGAGTTAGGGTATATTTTGCACGTCATTGCATATTAGGGTAAAATTGCACTTAATTCAATTTTAGATAATATGTTTTCTTGATTTATTATAAGTTTGGGTATTTTCTTCAATAGATTGCATATTTAAATGTTGCATTTCTTTAATTTCGAATCTCATAGAAAATAAAAAAAATTATTTAGAATAAATCATCTCATGCTTAGGATAGACTACATGCTTAGTTATGTCATATTGCTTGGGTCATATAGCTAAGTCATGTTGCCATGTCATATCATTTCATGTTAAATTAGTGGCATTGCATTGTATATTGCATGATTTTCATTAATTAAGCGAAAACAAAATAAAAATTGCGTGTTAATTAGAAATCATATTTAGGATTGCTGATGTGAATTCTAAACTAATAAAGCAGATGCTTTCGTTGTTTTGAGGTAAGTCCTGCAATTTATTTATTGCTTTACTTGGGTGTTAAATTGGTGGTTTGCGCACCCGCATGATCACTTCACATGTTAAGGAAGTAGATTTAAAATTAATTCAAGCTGCCTGCAAAACTTTTTTTTAAATAAAAGAAATGGTACCGAAAGGGCATTAGAGAAATCTAGCGTAATCAAGTCCCCGTACCCAAATCTCTGGTTCGTAGAAATAAAGTAAAACTCCCGTTACTTTACTTGGGTTTCTAATCGACCCACCAAAAAATAGATTAGTGGCGACTCCTAATTGAAAATCAATTGCATGTTAAGAACTTAAACCTAAGTCGCGAATTAGTATGGGCTTGGGAGAGCCCGAGTTAAGTCTAGGCTTAACAATCCATTAGCCAAACCTTAGGTGGTCCACACCCTAAAAAAATTGGTCGCGACATACATTTGTTAATATCATTCATTCTTTTAATTTGACAAATTCAACTACATTTCATTATAATAATCCATAAAAATTTGAGGAAAAAACAAGTAATCCACATTCCACTATTAAATTTAAAATTTAACAGTAAGAAAAAAACAATTAATATTTCATCATCAAATATAACAAAAAGTCATTCATCCACATTATCCATTTCTTCTGAAAAGAAAAAAAAAACTCCATCTCTGGCTTATCAAGTGAAAGATTTACAACTTCAAGCACATCAACATCTTCAAACGAGTCAAATGCATCTTGCTCAATGAGTTGTCATGCGCCCTTACAATTTGAAGCATTATTCGTAATTACTTGAACCACATTATCATGCCCAATTTCATTAATAACTTCTTTCAACAAGTTAAAAATGAAATAGCTATCTTTTATTTCTCCGGAGCAATCAATCGATTTCATAAATAGTGGTTCTCCATTCGATACCGCCGTGAAATTAATAAGAGGTCTTCTTTATGAGTCACTCCATCCATCACTCACAATCCTTACATCATTCTCCTTCCACATGTTTATGATAGGTGCACACAACCTATCAATGTTTGCCTTCTCTTTTTGCAACAAAATGGTCATCAACAAATTATATTTCGATGGTATATAACCCGCAATATTATGATTAGCGGCATAAATGAAAGCGAATTGAAAATAACGATTCCTTATCAGATTAAATGGCAAGCCCACTAAATAAAACATCTTAGCAATCTTATAATATAGACGTTCCCGTTAAGTCATATTAATTGCATCTTCAAATGATTTTCCACTCACTTCCACATTTCCTTTATTTTGGAGTTAAATGATAAATCCATTCCGTCACCACCACCACCACCACCACCACTAAGTAAAAAACTAGAAAGAGGCAAAGGTACATTTCTGGTGCAATACTCATTAATTTAGTATTGACATCTTCCTCTAATATTTCTATATCCAAAAGATCTTTTTTTTTCTACTTTTGTGCACTTTCCAATTCATTTTCCACTTATCATCATCAAATGGCCCCTCACTCGCGTGTATGAACTCTTAAAATCTTTATAACAAAAGTTACATGTCCAAGACAAATTTCCCCTTACATTGGTATGATTAATTAATTTAGTAACATACCTCCATAATGGTTGTTTTACAACTTCATTGCTAGGATAGGTGGTTGTGTAATTGAAGTACTACTAGCCATGTTTGAACTTGAAGACATTTTATAAAAAAAAAAATGTTATTATCAATTGCTATAAGGTTTTTTAGTTAAAGTTAACTGAGGAAGATTGGTACCAATCGGAATCACGTTACGGGAAGCAGTAGACAGAAACAAAATAGTGACAGACAACAACGAACAACAATAAATGACAACAAGCAGCGGTAGACAGCAGCAAGATGCTATAAACAGCAGTAATAAAGGAGCCAACAACAGCCAACAGCAGTAATATAGCAATGAATGGCAGAGAACAACAGCAATACAACAGCAAACAGCAGCAATACAACAGTGAACAACAATGAACAGCAACAATAAAATTTCCATTATCAATTCCTGACCATCACACATACATGACCAAAGTCATTATGAAAAGGGCATTAGACAAGACATTATTTTTACTTATTGCATGACCATTGACATAATCAAGTCAACAAACCAATTGTACAAATATTGATAAAAGAAAACCGGCTACATAAATGAGATGCATCATTGTTCCTTACAAGTACTTAAATTCGTAGCACCACTTCCCACTTATCTAACCCTATAAATAGAATTAGGAAACATGATGTCCCAATCACAGGCAATATGCTTTTAAAGATCGGTAGAGGTCAGCATTAGATAGAGATTTAAAATGCGCATTGCAGCTCCCCCTTCTCGAACTTATGGCTAACCATCCCATAACCCTTTTTTCATTAGCAAACAATTAGCAACAGTAATTACAAGTACAAAACCGACACAATCGACGCGACTTCCGAATGTCATAACACCCATCTGAACTCAAACAAACATCAATGGCGTCTAAATTACAACAAAAATATAAGCTCGTCTATTCTAAAAAAATTGAACAACTTGTCTCTTTCGCACAAAACAATTCTCAACTTTCGCAAAACACGTGCAAGCATTATTAGCCAGAAATTCATTACCTAAACAAAATTCCAACTTGAGCTCAATAACTCATCTCCTCCCCATGAATCAATTCCCCAAACTAACTCTAGGGTTTGCAAAAAAATCTCAAATAGCATTATAAAGAAATCCAAGATACTAAATCAAAAAAGAAAATGGAATGATACAACTTGCTAACCTGAGACAAGCAAAAAGATGAAACTGCGATCATGAGACGATGAGAAGCAACGCGACAACGCTTGTGAGAGGCAGAGGCACTAGTCGCTCAGTCGGGGCGACGACCTGATGCTTGTGAGAGACGAAGGTGGGGTCGGAGGCTGATGTGGCGACAGGTGGGGTTGAGGCGCAGGGGGCTACGGCGATTGGTTCACACAAAAGAAAAGAACGAAGGTGCATGCGACGGTGAAACTGAGAAAAGTCCAAAACCAAAATAATTTGAAATTTTTTTTGTTTTTTTATTTTATTTTTATTTTTTTCATATATTTATATTTATACCCTAGAAGTTTTGAAAATTTGTAAAAATTACCCCGTGCATGTCGGAGTCACGTGTCGGAATTTCCGACTCGCATGTCAAAGCGTGATGGAGGCAATTAACCGCGTGTCGAACACGTGGCGAAATGTTGGACACTACACAAAGGGTCCCAAATAGTGTTTGTACTTCTTAGTGGATCATCACAAGTGACTTTGCCCAATGACATTGGCACTAAAGTCAAGTGCTTACTTCATCTCCCACATCCAAGTCTCAATCATGAGTCAAATATTAATGATAGAACTGATTCACAATCTTATTTGGCAAGTGAATAGTAATGCAAATATCGTGCCATTATGACCAAATCTTTAAGCCATAATTACGAAGATGACTCATAGGGCTACTTGACACTAGGAGAAATGCTCTTTCAAGGTGGCCACTCATTCGTTCTACAATAATTATACTAAAACCACACCTCATCACTTACACATGCCACACTCTCCCCTTAGCCTAACCAAGTGAGCCCATATCATTGGACCACAACCCTCAATTATGAAACTAGCCAATGATGGCCACCCCAAAGGACACATATCCACCTAGGTTAGCCTCTTCTCTCTAGGCTAGCTAACTCCCCTTCATTTAATGACCAACTAATGATTACCATCTTAAGACACGCCACATCTTCACTTCGACTAGCCAAGTAACCAAGCTTATGGGACCACTTATGCCTAAGCCTAGTTAGTATAATCTAAGACTCATAATTATCTAATCTTAGGCTCCTAAATGTTAAAACCACTTGGGAAACTATTGGCTAAATAAATAATATCATTGTGAGCCTAGATAAACACATAAGCAAGTTAGAGTGCCACCTCTTGTCATTAGCTAGGAAATGTGTAGAAATTTCATTAAATTACTTGACATACACTAATGAGGGTCATCATTACAAGAATGGGTATAATAAAAGGTCATTTTCCTCCATTTTCCACCACCACTCACCAACATCTCTCTCTCTCTCTCTCTCTCTCTCTTAGAGGCCGCTCGCCTTTTCCCCTCACCTTGGCCATTTGCTTGCTCGCCCATCTTGCCGCCGACCGTAAAATATAAGTGGAATCCTTATGTGACATCCCGAAATTTGGCCATGTTTCAAATATATTGAATAGTTGTTTCGTGGTCGCACTTATAGTTAATTTACTCGGAACTAATCACTTACAAATTAACTAATCTATTAGGCGATGCCGTTAAAGGATATAAACGCGGCAAACTAGAGAATTTGATTGAAAATCGACTGCTCGACCATAATAATCGACAATGGTCAATACGACACCGTTATAAATCAATTAGCAAACAGATATAAATCGATTCGATGGAAGTACGTAGTCAAATTACGAGTGGTTCTGCACGATCACAATATTCGCGTCAAATGATAATAACCCGATTTTCTATCAATATTATATTTGGGATACGTAATTGAAATCTCGCGATTATGTGATAACTAAGGATCATCTATGATTCGAAGATGCACAAATATGAATCGAAAATTATCGCCACAGGTCAAATGTGCGAAAATCACTAAAAATTACCCAATAGGTTAGATTATACTAAAGTTGTATTCAGTCTATTTTAACGACGAAATTAAATTTGATTTCGGGAATCAGACGTTCGAGCATGTCACGATTCATTTATTGGACGTCGTCTCATCTTTCAGTGAAAATTTTCGTCGAGTCCGAAATTTTGCAGAAAAATAAATTTCTGACAAAAAGAAAATAAAAAGGGAAATTTGGATGAGAGGAAAAATGGGATTTTTCTATCCCAAAATGGTTTATTTGTAAGAAATTAGAGCTAAATTAGGATTTGTTGGGCACTTGACTTAGGAGTATGAAGACTTTTGGGACATTTCAATGATGGTTTAGATATTTGGCTTAGGCTTGTGATTAGTGGGTCACTTGATTTGATGATTCTTTCTTTTCTCTCTTTCTCTCTCCCCCTCCATCTCATGCACACAACCCCCCTTAGCTGACTCCCCTTTCTTTTGCCTATTTCTTCACTCCAACTTCTTCTTCCTCTTCTTCATTCTGTCAGTTCCTCCATTCCTCCTCTACACCCCTCAACTTTTCTCTCTTTTAGCTGCCAACACCCTCACACTACATCCACCAACACTCATCCCATTTTCACACCCACCTCTACACAACCAATCACCATCATCCAGCACGCCTCCACGGAGCCGCCGTTCGCCACAACTAGCAACCACCACACCTGAGGCTCTTGCAGCTCCATCTACCAACTCCACGCCAGCCAGCACCCACGTCGCCTAGCCACGCCTATCACTGCCGAGCTACAACCAGCTCAGCTCACCAAGCAGCCACCATCCATTCCAGCTCAACCGCAAGCAGCCACTACCACCTTCACCCAAACCACCCTTGGCCGAAGGCTTATTGGGCAGCCACAGCCTCCATCAAGCCTTTGTTCAAGATGCGGTTATCTCAAGTTCTCACTGCCATCGCCATGAGCCCACTGCCATCTTAATCCCGTGAGTTAACTCCATAATTCTTGATTAGACCATTAATTGCGCTTAAGAGGTGTTTAGTTTAGTAATAATCATGATTAAATTAATACTAGAATGAATTAGTGTTGATCAATCATGATTAGGTTAGTTAACCATTGTTAGGTTAGTTAATCATGCTTAGGTTAATTAAGTTGGATTAGCTTAATTAATCACAGTTTACTAGATACTCGTTATTTGTTATTTTCATGGGTTAAAATGTACTATGATTTTCAGAATGCTTCCTTATTAAAAAATGTTCTAAACATCTTCATTTATGACATATATTTTACTCAATATTTCTAGATTTAAAATAACAAGATTTTAGTTTCGTTACATGCAAGGCAGAATCTCGTATTGTGTTGAAACCCGTGACCTTTTGGTGTTTAAAGAATTTTTAACAATTCTTAGGGTTTGATTTTTTAAAGAGTTTCTTCACAGTCAAATTTCACATAGTCAAACTTCACATGAAAAAGTTTTTGATCACATCTTGAAATTTAACATAGTCAAATTTCAAAGCAAACGGACAAGTTTTGGATCTCAAACCAAGCTGATTTTGGAAAACACAATTTCTAGACATGAATACAGTTTTGGTAACAATTTGAGTGATTTATTGCTCCTATTCTAGAAGATTTGGGTCAAAGTGTCTTCATAAAAAACGTTCGTTTAAGTATCCTTTATAATATATTTAAACTTAAGAATTTTATTAACTCGTTTGATTATGTTTCTGGAATTGATCTTGGAAACATGCGAGTGGACTCAGTTTCTGCCAGTAAGAGCTGGTTGTAGTCTTGTGGTTATTCTTGGTTTCTTGCTTGTTGGAAAATGTACATTTTGTGATTTGGTTGATTTTTGGCATGTTGAGAACTTATGCGTGATTTTGAATGCTGCACGTACAATATTATGTGAATGGTTGATCTATGATAATTGTCGATTATTGTTGCAAAAGATGGCCTTATGGGTAATTAATTAGAAAAACAATAAGGTGTTGGGTTTGGACACAAAAACTTATTGTTCAATAAAATAATGAGGTTTTAAACTAGGTGTGTGCAAAGTTTGACAAGTTAATTTTGATTTCGAGAGCATGTATGAATTTATTTCAAAAAGTTTGAACAAAAAAAAAATGAGTTGCAAGATTTATTATTTAAAATGAGATTTTGGTTTTCTTGGCTAAATAACGAAAATAAAAACCGGTTCGATTGATGACGTGCTTGCACGGTCACTTAATGAAACCCGTCACACAACGGAAGTTTGGGGGGCAATGCCCAAATTTTATCAAATGCGTGGCGAGGGTTTGGAAGCCGAGTCGTAATTGAGGCCAGACCGATGCTCTTTTATAGAATGCCGTCAAGGCATGAGTTCTAGACGTTACCGTGTCCAATGAGACAAGATAATGCTCGATTACGCCACATGACCGCCCACTTTTGAGTTTGTTGTGGCCCGAGGGGTCATAATAACCAAAACTCGCCTAAATGGTTGTGATGCTTTGCGCCTAATTATAGGGCAAAATTGTTAAGCATGGTATGGGACATGTCATATTGGTTTTATCTTATAATCGGGACCCATGTGAATGTTTGGATGATGAGAATCATGTGTTCTAGTTATTAACCTGCAGAGGTGTGCCAAGACGAGGTAAGTTTGTTTGTGGTGCCTGTTTAGGCTGCCTCTAAGACTAATTTGCGTCCTAATCAGGGCTTAGGTTGTTGACTCGCTGAGATTTTTATCTCATCCTGTCTTGGTTAACCTTTTTCAGGTCCTTAGTATGGAGGTCTGTCCAGTCTAAATTCGGGGTTCCGTGGGATATGGAGGTAGATAATACCTTTTATCCTATCCCTGGGACCAACCGATTCTATGAGTTGGTTGTGACCACGGTTTGGGTTAGCAAAAGTTTGGGCTATGACGTACCCCACCGTTTCCAGGCTTAGTATATTACAAATTTGAACAGTGATTGAGAGGGTCTCATGCACGGTTTTAATGGACCGTGCGTAGGAAGTGGGGTTGAGTAGGACACCGATCCTATGGATATAGACATCTCAGAATGTGTCGTGGTAGATCCAAGTACTGAGCCAAAAGGGCCCAAGGAGCCTTGTTCACCTAATGACTTGCCCAACATCTTGCTTGGAGCTGGGTTTGGATATTAAGACGGAGGTTGTAGGAAATTATGGGAGTTGTACAGTTGGAAGTTAACCCCAACCTCGACCATTTTTGTTAGTCGATCACCTAGGAGTTCTTTTTTAGGCAAGCTTGCATATAGGAACTTGTAGGGTTAACATGGTATATATATAAAACGTAGTTTGTAAAAAAGTCACTGGCATATTTTACTATTCCTATGTTTGTTTGTTGACTAGGTGTTTTATTTAATTTGCTTCTGCATGTGCTTAATCGAAAGATAAAAAGAATGGGTCGACGATGCGTCCTAGGACATCACATTTTTAAGTCAACCGCCAAGGGATGTGCGCGCTCTCAAGGTTTGGGGCATGCCACCTTAGAACTAAGTTAGGCGATCTGTTTGTCGTTCGAAACTTGGTTGTTTGCTTGAGTGTTGACACCTGAAATTTTCGTTAACATTTTAAATAAATATTTTGCAAAAAAAAAAAAAAAAGAGAAGAAGAAAGAAAAAAATTGATTAAAATGAAAAGAAAAGAAAAAAAAAGAAGAAGTAAGGAAAATGAAAAAAAGGAGAGAAGAAAAAAATAAAAGAAATATAATAAAAAAAAAAAGAAAAAAGGGGGGGTTTTAAGAAGACGAGGGAATTCTCTCTGAGGGGGGGATTCACGATTGTTTTTTCGATCTCTCGCTCTCTCTCTCTCTCTCTAAAATTTTGGGCGCGTGGATTCTCTCTCGGAGGCTCTTTACCCCCGCTGGCTCTCTCACTCTCCAGAGGGGATCTCGGCTCCCGCTCACTCTCTCTCTCCTCTCAGACGCTCTCTCTCAATCTAGCGATGCTGGCACTCTCTCGAAAGGGGATTCTCTCTGGCGAACCGATTTCTCCTTCTTGATCGCCTTTGGTTCGAGGGATTTCGATCGATCTGAGCTCGATCAGTTAGGATTATCACCGAAGGTTTGATCATTCTCTTGATCAGAGGTGACGACGGTCACCGCGGCAATGATAGCAGCGAATCTAGTTCGGCGGATCACCCTCGAAAATCGAAAAAGCGAGGATCAATTATCGCAAAGGGGTTCTCAATCGCTCTCAGTTCTGGTGGTTCTGAAGGTTTCTCAGCGGATCTCTCTCGGTTTGGGGCGAAGATCAGCAACTTCAGCTGTGGTGACGGCTTCCGATCGTCTTCTTGTTCTGCTTTTCTGATCTCTCTGTTCTAGTTTGAGCTATCGCTTGCTCGCTCGCTCGATCGAAGACCGGCGGTCGGGGATCGCACGTGAGCTCTCTTCCCCGCTCTCTCTGTCGATCCTTTAGGGTTTTTGGCCCCTTATTTTCCTCTCCTGTTCGATCTCTTTGACCTCGAACATTTTCTCTCGGCTCTATCACGCACTAGATCTGATTCTCTAGAACGGCCGGTCGAATGACCTCGGGGTACAAGGGTCAGATTCATGTCGACAGCACCGGCGACGACGGAAGGCTCAGATTCGCGTGATCCGCTCAGTTTGCAAATTAGATAGCTCCCTTGTGACAGCAGTGAAAGCGACGGTGGCAGCGACAGCTGCAGTGATGACGGCGTCGACAACAGCTTCCGATCATTTCTTTGTTTCGTTTGCCCGATTACTCACCGTGGTTCAGTGATCTCCCCTTCCCGGCAGTACGAACTGGTAAGTGAACTGATCACCCTCTCTAGCTCTACGTGAATCAACGTTCTCGACATGCTTGATCTGTCCCTTTTCGTTTTCGTCGTTAGTTATCTTCTATGGTATATCTAGTTACATGCAACTTGTGAAACGATCTATTGAGAAGTGCTCTACTGATAAGTGACAAAAAAGTCTGTGAGTGGAGGTTTTGTTTTGAGTATATTTTTGCTCTATTGTAGTTTAATTCCTTTTTCTCTCTATTTCTCTCTCTTGGATTGTTCTCTGTGATTCGATCGCTTTATCTTGTCATGATCTATCGCATTTTTTCTCTCGGCCCTGTCTTTGATTCGATTGGATAACATCTTCACTATTGGCCTATTTGTATCTACTATACCAACATTTAGAAGAATCATCAGACATTAGTCAACAGAACAATTCTCTGGGCTACCTCATATATATGCTCTCTTGAACTGTTTGCTTTACACATGGTATGGCACGTTGCTAATATCAAGCAATAACATGCTGATCATGATGGTGAACTCCACGAGTGTATTTTTTTTAGTTAGCAATACATAGCTCTCTATGCGACATACATAGGTAAACAGAAAAAGGTTGTTGGCCCTTTCGCATCTGACCTTTCCTGATGAAGACACTCTGGCAGCAGATTTTAATGATCATAACTTTTGATTTAGTCTGCCATTCATATTGTGTTTGAATGCTTTTTTTAACAAATGATGATGTTGGGATTGTCCTCGGCTGTTCTTGGCAGTTTTGCAATTGTAGTAGTTACGAGCTTACATATACTAGATGCTGACCATGTCTTGATACCCCATGATTGGGTGTGCATTTGATTCCAACTTGAGGTTAGTTTGATTATGAATTGATGTCATTTTGATTAAGTAAACTCATACGTGTTTGTGAGAATATATGGCTTCAATTTCATAGCAATTTGTCATCAAACAATCACAATTTGCATTCTTGTGTGCTCTGTCACAATTCTATTTGCATGCTGAAATTATGGATTATAGATGCCGCAATGGATAATAGATGATCAATATGTTGATTGTGATCATTTGCATTCTTTAGAAATTCAGAGCTACAATTTGTAAATGATTAAGTGTTCTATTTTAATGCTATACTTTGATGACCTGTGTTGTTTGCCATTTTCACATGATTTTTTGTAATTAGATTCTAAAGTTGATGCCTAAATGAAAGTTGTTCATTAGGTTCCAATCTATATCAAATAAAAATTTGGCGATAATTGAAGATCATTTACCCAAGTCAAGTATGTCTAGAATATCCTTAACCTTGTTTGAAATTTTGTTGTTCTGATTGATTCTTTATTTCGGATGACCTTTTGTGCAAATGACCTGATACGAGCTGGTTGCTGTGGCTTTGTGTTTGATGCTTCATGAGAGCAGAAGATGGTTCGACTAGCTTTCCAACAAGCTATAATACACTCTGATCCGATATCATTAGCCACATAAAATCTTCTTTAAAAGTCTACTCCAGAATCTGGAAAATTGTTCTAGTCTGTGCGGTTGTTTCTGTTATTGATCTTACCTCTTTGCTAAATGTCTTTGTTTGAGCTAGAAAATGATTTCAAATGTATTCGTGACCTTATAATGATTCATAGGAGACTTCTCAAGCTTTCTAATGACGTATTATGTGCATGATTTGGTTGTCATTTACCTAGTCAAATGATATTACCGCATCAATGTTTGATTCTGAAAATTTGTAGATCCTCAGTACTTAGTTTTTGCTATGGCAAATTTGGTCATAAACTTCGAAATCTTGAGTTGACGTATTCTGGACAATTGATCTGCATTTAAATTTGTGTACCGTGCTGGAAATTTGATTTGAAATCTACTAGCCGCTGTGATTGTTGAGCATGTTTCTGTTAGGCTTATTTTGAGCTCTTTAATGTCGTTGTCTCGTGAAGTGATGAGCTAGAAGTTCGACATGCACACATTAAGTTTTCATCTGAGATTCATGTATTAGAAATTCTGAGATTATTCTTTCATGAAATTGTTCCTCATATGCTGATTACCCGTCATAGAAATTCTAGGATAAGATAGCTATTGATTGTGCTTTTATCAAGCCTACATCGAATACCAGTTTCTGTAATGGATGATTTGGTTGATGGATGCACATGCATTCTTAAAACTTTCTTTTAGAATATCATGCATACTAACTTTGATGATGTATAACATGCTATCTTCTTGGCTATGAATGTTGTGTATATTCATAATATGGTGTTGACAAGTTATAATTGATGTTTGTGACTTGAATTTGCTGGATGTTCATGTCTGATGTCTATGTTCACTCGTTATAATAATGATTTTTATGCGTTATCTTAATCATATAAGATGAGGCAAGGAATCCTTGTGTCTTAGATTAGGTTTAGATTAGGATCTAAACGTGAAGATGGTGGAGGTCGATATCCATTCCGACCATTGTCATGTACTATTTGTTTTCCCGACATATGTCTCAGGTTCCATGCATTGTATAAAACCCAACGAGTTGCGAGTTTCTTTTCTTTCCCGATTGTTTTCTTTTTATATTCTTTAGGATTGCATGATTAGGTTTACTATTTTTTCCTTGAGTGTTTACTTCATGTCTTACAATTTCATTTTCATTGTTTGTTTTCCTTTCATTTTTTTAGGAATAGAATAGAATGAAAGTAATCCACCGCGCATGATCACTTAGTCTAGAATTGATAATTCTGAAAATATAAAAAGAAATGTGTGAACATATTAAGAAAAACACAACATACTATTTAGGTACCGAAAGGGCGCTAATAGTAATATTAGCGTAACCCAAGTCCCCGAACCTAGATATCTGGTTGCGTAGGAATCAAGGGAACACTCCCGACCCTCAATTGGGTTTCTAGCCAACCCCCAAAATGAGGTTAGTGGCGACTCCTGTATATTTTTTAAGTTGTTAAATACCTAGATCATATAAATAAATCCGCTGTCATGCGAGGTATGAGCTTGGGAGAGCTCGTGATCTCGTGAATGAACTCTCAAGATCAAATACCCCTAAACCCGACCTTTCCCCTCCTTGGACTTTTCGAGGGCGGCGAGATTGGGTCACGACATTGAGTTTTTGGTTTGATAATGTTTCACTATATACAAGTCACTTCATGTCCTGTGCCACAAACAAGTTGCGTACCAACCAGCCATGAACCAATCTTGGTCATGAACCATGCGTCACTGCCCGGTCATGTCATAGTTGCATGTGTATCACGACACTTGTTGCATATCACGCCTTCAAGCCATGTGTATGCTGGCTAAGTTAAAGAGTAAGAACTGGTGAATGCGAGATTTGTTATGAAGATTTCATTTGCATAAACACTTAACAAAAGATAAGATTCGGCGTCACTTCACGGTGACGTCGATGCTCCAATTGAGCCAAAATGCCTCTTGACGATGAGATGTCCGGGGAGAGTTTTGGGATGCCGCCAAAGAGGGCAATGCCCCAGTTAAACCGAGAGAACCTCGAGTTGGATGTTTTCGGGATGCCACAATGTGCAATGTCCCAGTTGAGCCAAGATGCCCCATTTGATGATGGGATGGATTATGAAGAAAGAAACCTTGCATATGTTCATGTTTCTTATATAGTTGCATGGTAAGACATTTTTAACATGCATATAGTTGAATAGTTGCTTTAGCTTTGCTATTGATCTGTCATCAATACATAATGGCGATCTATGTCCGTCTCACACGTCTTCGTGCCAAGTTAGAGGGTAAACCAATCCCTTACTATCGCGCTAGTGATTTTACATACCAAGCTTATCTCACTCATCTTTTTCATAAATGTGTAGATATGGTTGCGCACGCCCTTCCTTCCTTAATGTTCAAAGTCCTAATAAGCATAGAATTTTCCTTTCACAACATGATGGATGTAAAGCATGAAGTAACTTTTCATAAGTATGACTCAACCATTCGGATTAAAGTCGAGATTAGCAAAATGGCTCCCCATCGCTATTCTGCCTGGTTTGTCATAATAGACGAGGATCTTGTGGGCCACTCTAGGGCTTCAACGGCCATTGGGATCCAACAGTGGAGGCCTCTCCCTCCCTTAGATGATCACGGAGGATGAAGGGAACTAATATTGGTAGTGGTTGAGAGGATCCCCTAGCTTATCCCCAGTATAAATATGTAATGTAATCTAAAAGAGCCATTATAATACCCACCATGTGAAAAAATCAATGCCTAATAATATGCATATTTGGTGTATCTTTGTGTTGTGATGGTATTATTGGCACACTTCTACATGCTTATATGAAAATTAAGAAAAGAAACGAGTCGTAATGAAGGTGTCGCGCCTAGGGTATCATAGGTGAAGCCCAAACTAATAAGGAATTTAAATGAGTTCATACCTTACTTAGACTCAAATCACCTTTATAACTTTTTCTTCGCTCTCTCTCACCCTCATTCGATCTCATGCTCATATATTCCGTGCTCTTACCTCAATTTAGTATGGGTTTTTCTAAGTTGAGTTAAAAACAAAAGTGTCATAACAATATGAAAATGGGTTGAGTATGAATCGATAAGTTTGTAATTGAGTTGAAAATTAGTTGAATTGATCAATTTGGGTTAGATTGTTTTCAACCTGACCCAACCTGCCCTACCCATTCAACAATTCTACCAAAGATTACTAGGTCTAAGTTTCTAATCTTGTGAACACCACACACACACATGTATATAGAAGAGAGGAGCGTGCCAAAATAATAAAAAGATCCTGGCCATTTTGGTCGATATATTTGAAGGGCCATATATTAGGCATAAGTAAGATGAACTATCTAAACCAGAAATCGACCGACCTGTCTAGTTTTAGACGATTCTAAGGGGTGCTGATGTTTAGTAGGTCTAATTCTTAGTTCTAAGGTGGGAACCAAACTTACCAAGCTAAACCAACTAAAAATTTTTTTTTTTATTTTCGTCAAAAAAGCAAACCTTAATCAAATCTCTCCTTCAAATCTTTTATAATCCTCCGTCTTTCCTTCTTGCCTCACATCTCACTCGAAATCAACGCTCTTCACTCTTTCCCTCTCGCCTCTTATGCCTCACTATTTTGCTTTTCACTCTTTTCGCGACTCAACTCTCACTCAACTCTCAATCTGAAACGTCCTTTTCTAATAATTTTTCCGCAGTCCGCCATTGTTGTAATCTTGTAATTGATAAAAAAAAAAAAAAAAATTCTCTTCTTTGGATTGCTAACTTTCTGTTATCTTTACTTTTTCTTAGATTTTGATAGTTCATTTCCCAAAATATGGTCATACAATGTGAATCATACCTAACTCAAATATGTGAATACTTCATTTTTACCACTAAGATGTAGATCGATGTTTTGGCTTCTGATTTGCATCATTATGATCCCATCCTTCTATGCCTCTCTTAATCTTCACATTGCCTTATTTGCTATCCAAGAGCAATGACGGGATTTGTGGATGGAGATTTGCATAGATTAGAGACTTCGATCGACTTTATGAGCCAATACTTAGTGTTACCTCAGACCTCAACTTCAGTGCTTAGATTACACGCATTGTGCTAATTCACGAACTTCTTTATTTCAATGTCATTTTTTTTTTTTGAAAAGTCATCTTTGTGCTATTTGCGGTTATTTTCTTCTCTAGCAGTGTTATGCAAGTTATTTGCCTATGTATTTGAAAACAAGCTTCTTTTTTTAATTTCCAATGGTAAATGTCAAGACTTGTTTGTGGTGATGCATTTCTGGCCTTGGTCTTTTTGTATTTTGGATATATGTGTTGCCCGTGGACACTTAGAAAAATAATTTTATGAAACTCATAAAAGTGTGCTTGTTTGAGTGGATTTCTAGTGGTTGTCCTAATTTGTACAAGGAATCCATCTCAAAGTTTGAAGAAAAACTAAATTTGGTAGGTGTTCCGATTTGATGGCTTTAATCTATGTTTTGCTTGATTCAAGTGATCTATATAAATGTCATTGAAAGTGAACAAATCCAATAATGCTATGAATTCGATAATTGACTCCCTATAATAAAGCAAAAATTGATAATGGGAAAACTGAGGTATTTTGTATTTGTTGTGGGACCAAGTATCCATATTATGTTGATAACGGTATTTCTACTATGCTGAAGCACTTAAAAAGATGCAACAAGTATCTTTACAATATGAATAAAAAGCAAAAATTGTTTGCCGCACATGAAAGTATATATGACTCAAATGACAATGGGGCATACTCAATTGGTAATGCTAATGTCTTATCAACATGGACATTCAATCGGGATCATTGTAGATAAATGCTTGTTTGGATGATCATAATAGATTAACAACATTTTTCGATGATTCAGTGATTTTATCAATCAGTTACAATATTTCTTCAATCACATCTCCCAATTTTCAGTGACTAATGTTGGGAGCTAACAATATAACCTAGACAAGGTGAATAGGTTATTTTAGAAAACTTAACAGATGTTTGCAAAAATTAACTAATGGCAAGTAAAGATCGAGTCAAGATGAAGTTTCTAAACTCGTAATCATTTTATGTGCTAGTGAGAGTAAAAGAAAGTAAAATGGTGGCACACAACAATATATAATGGTTCGGATTTATCCCAAAGCATAAGCTTACATCCACTCTTCAAAAGACTAATAGTCACAAGTTAGGTTGGATTGCACTAGTAATCTACCTAAACAATAGGTAAGCACCGGTCCTATCACAAGATAAATCACACTATTAAGACCCAGCTACTACTCTTACTTTTGTACACTTAATCAAGAGTACAATTACTCAAACAACACGAATACGAAACTTAGTGAAACACTTGGATGAGAGTATATTGCTTGGAACGCAGCTAAATGCAAATCTTTAAATAGTGTCGTTCTCTCTCTCCCTCTTGCTTGGAACACAACCGAATGCAAATCTATAGATAGTGTTGTTCTCTCTCTCCCTCTTGACTCCTTGTATATCTATCTCCAATCTATCCATTGGAAGAAGATTTGAGGAGTAAGGAACCGTTGGAGTTACTGTTAAGCTACTCCTACGCATATAATCCTTTTTCCTGAACATTTGCAATCTACCTAATAATAGCATGTGTCGTTGTCCCATCATCGTAGTCTCTAATAAACCTATATGATAACCTAGCTTCTCAATTACTAGTTTCAATTGGATTATGCCGCAATGCGAATCATCGGCCATAACGACTAGTTGATAACCCAACTAACTTCACCAGATGTTCATGGTTGTTACAATACTAACAACCCGATATTTGCAACTGTGATGTAAATATTCCCATCAGCTGATCTTTGGGTCCACTGGAACTGTTAAATACCATTTCTAGACTTATTGCATATTTTCATCTACTAGATCATACAATGAATATTGCGTAGTCCTTTCTACTAAAAGTATACATTATACTAAAGATAGTTTGGACATCATCAAAATCGCTTGGAAATGTTTCTCCAACAGCTAGGGATTGCATAAAGTCATATCTATGTGGAAAAAAAAAGTTTGAAGACTTACTTTAGCAAGCTTAAGTCTAGGGTCATACCGACGACTGATACATGGAGTTCCATTTAGAAGTTGAACTATGCATGTCTCACTACACATTTTGTTGATAATAATTGGAAATTACGCAAAAGAATCATTAATTTTGTAGTGATGCCTAATCACAAGAGCAAATATATTGGGAAGATGATTGAAAAATGCATTTATGAGTAAGTAAAAAAAGGGATAAGTGCGATAAAAGTCCTAAAATTTGTTATGAAAATGTAATTGAATCCTAAAAAACTTGCAAAAACTGCAATCAAATTTTAAAATTTATCAAATGGTTTAATTTAGTTATAAAGTTAACACTGTCAAAATTACTAACATAAAATTCTGACATGGTGCAGACATAGCATTTTAAATGATTTTTTTTTATTTTCCACGTGGCTTTTCAAAATTATTTTGTATTCAATTTTTTAAAAAAATTAGATCAAACTAATTTAAAAAATATTTAAAAAAGGAGAAAATGGCAGCTCCTCTGCCGCCACCGCCCATCACCAGAGGGGCTGGCAACGGCAGCAAAGGAGCTGCCATTTTGTCTTTTTTTAATAGTTTTTTAAATAAATTTTAGCTTCTCTTTTTTAGTTTTTAAATATAATTTTGAATAAAAATAATAATTTAAAAATCTATGTGGAAAATAAAAATTTATTTAAAATGTCATGTCAATGCCACGTCGGCATTTTCTGTTAGTAAGTTTGACGGTATTAACTTTAGGACTCAATTAAATTAATTTCATGAGGTCTTTTCTTGTAGTTGTTACATTCATAGGTTATTCCTCAATTCATTCTTTCATGAATTGCTGAAAATGAAAACAAGTTCATTAAAATTCAAGCCGAGAGGGGAGAACGAATGGCTCCGGAATCGACTGGTTCTGAGCGGACTCGTGGAGCTGCTGCTTTAACAAGTTTTAGAACTTGATTGCAATTTTTGCAAGTTTTATGACTCAATTGCACTTTCATAACAAATTTTAAGACTTCTATTACACTTATCCTAAGAAAAAAAAGTATCTACAATCACTATCAATAATTCTACTTCATATGATGTTGCCATTGGTTTTTTGAAGATAAATTATCAAAGGATAAGCTCTTAGATGGCAATGTTTTACATATAAGGTGCACAGCTCATATATTAAACTTGATTATGAGTGATAAATTGACTGAAATACGTGACTCTATTGCATGTATTTGAAACGTAATTAGCTATGTGAAGAATTTTCCCATAAAAGCTAAAACATCTCAAGATTGTATTGAGAGTGCAAGGATCACTTCTAAGGGTTCAGTTTGTCTTGATGCGACAATTAGGTGAAACTCCATTTACCTCATGTTAAACACCGCCTTAAAGTTAATAAAAGCTTTTGTTGAAGAAGATGATTGAGTTTGACCATGAAACTCCTAAACATGAAGATAAGAAAAATGCCAAAATTCTTTTTATATTTTTGAATAAGTTTTATGATGCCACCAACAAAATGTCCGGGACTCTATATATTATTTCAAGCAATTACTTTAATGAGATAGCTACTTTGTATAAAATTTTGAAACAAGCGAAGAAGGCTTTGGATCCTAGGGTGAAAGCTATGAATGTAAAGATGAATAATAAGTTTGATCAATATCATAAGAGTTCCAAAAAAGTAATTTTGATAGTGTGGATTGCGGTAATGTTGAATCCAAGAAAAAAGCTTAATTGTGTGCAATATTGTTATAAATTAAACTATGATAATAGTACAAAAGTTGTCAAGATGTACAATAAGGTGAGTTTTTCCATGGAACGTTTATTTCATTTTTATGAGATATCTTATCTTGGTTCTTGTGAAAAAAAATTGGGTGTTCAAATTTTACTTGATATTGGTAGGAGCTGGGATCCTAATAGCTAGGAGGGTAACAATGATGACCTTGATTTGGTTGTGGATTTCAATTTGAAAAAGGCGTCTGAATTATTTCTTCACGAGGAGAGAAAAGTATCTGCGGGCAACTTATCTAAGCTCAATAAGTATCTTAAAGCAAACGTGAAGAAAGTCATGATCTTGACATTTTGATGTGGTGGGAAACTACCAACCAAAAGTTTAAAATCTCCTCTTTGATGGCTTGGGATACTTTCTCTACTCTTGTAACAGTTGTTGCTTCGGAGTCAACTTTTAGTATATATGTTCATGTGCTTGATGACTTTCAAAGTTCTTTGACTTTTAGAGTGAGAGAAGTTTTAATTTACACTCAATATTGGTTGATAGTGGTTATCATGACTATCAACGAGTTTAGCCATGATTTTTGGGCTCTCGGCTTTGATCATATTTCACTTACTTAATCAAAGAATTTGTTCCCCTCATAGGACATCACACTAAGTGATTTAGTGAGATGTGTGGAGTTTGGCAATTTAATGTTGAAGAGCATCTTTTTCTTGTGTAGATTGTGAAATTTCATCTCGTTTTTTACTCTTTGGAGAATTTGTTCCTAATTAGTTATGACCATGTTTTTTTCAATGTGCTTTTGCAAAAGCTGTTGCAATATGGTTACTAAGCAGATGCTCTCAAGGGTATCTATAATATTAGACATGAAGAATGAACTTTTGTCATAGACATGGAACTTGATGAAGAGTTAGTTGGCAGCCCATTTATGGCCGAAGTGAGTGTTGAAGTGGCTAAAAGTTTGAAACTAATTCTATTAAGGCTATGAAGAAATTTCAATTGTTAGTGCATTAGATATGTCTTCTTTTGTTTCTTTCTATTTATTCAATGTATTGAACTTATTCTATTCAAGTTGTATTGAACTGTTCAATCAATAGCAGAGCTTGAACACAATCCATGAGCTAATTTCAAAATTACCTAGAAGTTGTGAAGGTTGTTTATGGGATGTGTTTGATGAATGCATTATGTTGCTATCAATAGATGAATCTCTTCAGTAGTTCCCCATTCTCACTCAAGATGCTCTCTCTTTATGGGCTTTTGCGTTCTAGGTTTCAGAGAGAGAGAGAGACTTAAGCAATGTAGCTCTTTCTAAGCTTTTGGCTTTCGTATTCCATTAGATCGAAACCGAATTGGTGTCTGATTCCGATCTTAAGACCAACCGATCCAAAACACGGTTCCAAAAATTGGAAACTGCTCCTACTAATCTGATTCCTAGTTATTGGATGGGATCGGACCAAATCAAGAACAAATCGTCCCTACTGTATACACTAGCCATGATCCATGTTCATTTTTGGCTATTTTGGTTGATAAATTCAAACTAAAACCAATAGGACGAAGCGTATGCACAAGCCATGATCCATGGTCATCATTGTGTGTCATGAAATAACATAGAAGTTATGGCAAAAAAATTAGGAGCATATGCACACACCCATAAATTATTATGGGTCGTTTAATCAATGTATTCCACCAAAATCACAATCTACGCACTCTCTCGCTCAAAATGAAGTTTGCATAATTTCTCCATGCTTTTATACTATAAATCAACGAACAATGAAATTTCAAATCTTAATTTACATCTCACCGACAGATGATTATTGAACCTTCCCTAAATTATCGTTGGAAGTCAAGAATGAAAAAAAAAAAATTACAAATCTATCTCCGATCAAGATAACATTTCGATTTTCACCCAACCATTACCTATTTTTTTCCTCTCCCATAATAACCTCGATAGAAAAATAGGTAGATTCGTCCACTTGATTGGCAGGAAAAAGCAATTCATCATTTAGTTGTCCCTAAAAATAAAATGCAGCTGGAATTCTAATTTCCATAAATCTCCATAAATGGAGAAAATAAAAGGGGGAAGGAAAATAGGTCATTTTTTTGTTTTATAGGATATAAATCATTTACAGGGGACTCGTACGGACAACTAAGCTTCCTAACAACTACGAGCGCACATATATATATATAGAGCTAAACCCTGCCATTTCTCTCTCTCTCTTCCTCCCCTTGCTCTCTCACTGTCGCGCCTTGCGAACATTCTCAGCGATCGCAGCCAAAACCCTAGAAACCGCCAAACCACGCCACAGCCCGCGGCGCGCTGAGAAGGAAGAGAGAGAGAGTGAGAGTGAGAGCGCGGAGCAAATCCTGCTCTCCCGCCTCGCGCTCGGCAGATCCCCTTCGCAGCGCTTCCAGGTAAACTTCGCTTTCGTTTCCCGAATCGGCATTGCGGTTCGCCGCCCGTCGTTCGTTCTCGGCGCGAGCATCGTTCCGCTAATCGTTTCGCGGTTCTGACTCTAGCAGTTCGGTCGGATCGGTGCTTCTTTTCTTAGGTCATTTTCCGTGTGGATGATGATGTTGTTCCGGAGAAACTGGAAGTCTCTTCCTTTTTTCTTTTTTTTTTTTCCTTGTATTATAGCTTTAATGGGGAAGACGACCGCGTGAGAAAATGGCGTTTGTGGTTAAATCCGATTTGATCCTGGCCATTACTTCGTGGGTTCATGCTGACTGGTCGCTCTGTTAGTCGTTTACTAGCATGCGTAGCTCCGCAGACGTTTTCTTGGAACGGTGGGTTTGTTGATTTTCTCTGTATTTAACTGTAAGACTTGCTGGTCGCGTTATGCCGAGGTCGGGTTGCGGGAAGTGGAAGGAATAGAAGGGAAATGAAAGATGGGGGGTACTTCTAGGATTTGTAAAGTGGTATCAGATAGTTGCGTGGCGTTAAGATATCTCTTAAATCTTTTTATTTTTTATTTTTTTATGTAACGTTTGGTTTTGTGTTTTAGGGTCGTGATTGATTCCTGGTGACCAAGTGGTAATGGCGGTGCAGCAAGCCCCTGCTGGAGCACCCCCTCCGTCAGCTGATGTTGTATGTATTATGTCGAGTGTAAAATGGGAATTACGCTCATGTGTCATTTCCTTTATGCTTTTACCTCGCCTTTGCTTCCCTAAATTATCCTTCATTTTGAATAGGTTGGCAATGCATTTGTTCATCAATATTACCACATCCTTCACCAATCCCCTGAACATGTTCATCGATTTTATCAAGATAGTAGCAAGCTTGGCCGTCCTGAACAGAATGGAGTCATGGCTATCACATCAACCATGAAAGTGAGCTGTCTTATGTCTCCGTCCCTATCTCTGATTTTGCAATGCTCCTTTTTGTTATGTGCCTTTAATTTTGTTTCATTAGGCTCTCTCTCTCTCTCTCTCTCTCTCTCTCTCTCTATCTATCTATATATATATATATATATATATATATATATATATATATTATTTGGAGAGACATTCCGGTTCTCTGACGTGTTGGTTGAGCTATTTTTAGTGTTTTTCTCCACTAACTATGCAGTGAATGCTATCTGTGGATGGTCTGATTAATTACTAGTGGTATAGTGGGTTTTATTTCTTTAATATAACTTAAGCTGCTTGCTTCTGATGCAGGCTATTGATGAGAAGATACAGTCACTTGATTATCGTGGATTTACCGCAGAGATCATTACAGTGGATGCACAAGACTCTTACAAGGGCGGAGTCACTGTACTCGTTACTGGATATCTTACTGGGAGAGACCAAACGAAGCGGAAGTTCACCCAGAGTTTCTTCTTGGCACCGCAAGATAAAGGTTACTTTGTTCTGAATGATATTTTTAGATATGTGGAGGAACCCAGTCATCAACAGCCAAACCATGGTTCAGTTAATGGCATGGAAGCTCCTCAAACTATCGAGCAAGGTAATAGGAAGTGATTAAATTCATATATGCTTAAATGAGGCAATCATTGAAATAATTCGGTTTGCAGAGTCAACGCCTCCGCTGGAGAACAACATTCCTCATCAGGTAGCTGCAGATTCAGAAGAAGTTGGTCAGGAGGAAGTTTACAACCCCTCTGAGAATGGAGATGGTTCAGTTGTGGAAGAGGAAGCCGCAGTGCCTGAAGTAGTTAATGAAACTCCAGCTGATTCACACACAGTGGCTGAATCTCATGCTAAAAATGAAGATGTCCCAAAGAAATCATACGCCTATATTGTAAGTTGGGCTGATTCTACATAGAATTTTCTATTTGATGCATGTTTGCTAAATGTTTCTGCACTTGTCATGGAAGAGGTAATATGAGTGACTGCATCGTTTGTTGTGCTGTAAGTAGATTGGTAAAAAGATGATTCTTGGACTGATAGCTTTGGTAGTTAGTAACTTGATTTGCCGTCACCTTTACTTACAGTTGGGAGTCATGAAGGAGGGTGCTGTCAATGTACCATCTTCTTCACCTTTGCCAAAACCTGTTCCAAAAAGCCAAGAACCACAGATTACTGCACCGCCTCCTCCAGCCCCAATACTTGAGACTCAAGTTTCCAGTTTAAAAGCAACTGAAAATGGGAATGTTCAAGAGGTTGAATGTGCGTGGTCCACTTATTCTTCTTTTGTTAAATTAAATTGATAATAGTTTTCAGTTATAAA
The DNA here is from genome assembly GCA_019915185.1 of Eucalyptus camaldulensis. Classification (NCBI taxonomy): domain Eukaryota; kingdom Viridiplantae; phylum Streptophyta; class Magnoliopsida; order Myrtales; family Myrtaceae; genus Eucalyptus; species Eucalyptus camaldulensis. Next base: position 24,117,429 of record JAHSVA010000005.1, read on the forward strand.
TATTGAGGAGCATCTACAAAGTCTGATTCACGTGATTACATGCTTATTTTGAGCAGCTGATGGGCACTCCATCTACTTGAAAGGGCTGCCTATGAATGCATCCTATCCACAAATTGAGAACGAGTTTAAGAAGTTTGGAGCAATTAAAGCTGGTGGTGTTCAGATCAGGAGCCAAAAGGTTGGTTCGATTTTAGCAATTCTAGCTACATTGGAACTTTATGTCTTATCAATCTTTCTCAAACAATAGGGGTTTTGCTTTGGGTTTGTGGAATTTGAAGAGTCAAGCTCTGCCCAAAGTGCGATAGAGGTAAGTCTGTTTACTTAGCTCTTTACTCATTACATCTGATGGAGCAGTTGGAGAGGGGCATGCAGACATTTTCATTCATGTTTGTGGCTATTGGATTAGTTTCCATCTCCAACAATAAGCTATCATATATTTGTCTTTTACCTCTGGTCTAACTCTTACTTGGTAAACTAGACTTGAAAACCCCATTTCTTTTCCAACTATTCAGAAATCTCCAGTGGTTTTATCATTTCAATCTTTCTGTATGCTTGTGGTCACAACATTCTGCATCTTCACCTTAATTGGGTTAAGTATCACAGTTATAAGAATCATCTGTAAGTGTATCTGCTGCAAAGCTTGCCACCTTTGCAATAGACTGCCATTCGGTTGCTTGTTTTACTCATATAATAAAGTTCCCCTCAAGGCGCCCATTCAGCTATCTAGACATGCTTATCCTCACTTGTCTATATGTATACATTGCATGAGTTATTTTGGGCATTTCTCAAGTTTCAAGGCTAATATCCCAGGCCTCTCCAATCACTATTGGTGGACGACAAGTGGTTATTGAACCAAAGAAGTCTACCTCACGAGGTAAGTTACTTGTTTAACTTTCAGAACTCTGCTTTTGTTTTGCTTGATAGAGGGTATAATTATTCTCTTAATTTTACAAAAGAGCCACATTTTACCAAAAACAAGTCCTTAAACATCCTCTCATCCCTCTTGTGCTGCATAAGCAACCTTTTAATTTTATGGGGTAAATTGGGTCCAAACCATCTCTACCCATCTTGATACCATAAATTTATATGCAGAACTTTGATACGCTTATTTTGGATCATCCGATCATATGGGATGACTTCTATTTTGCATGGTTCTTTATGCAGGGAATGGTAGGGATCGTTTTCCATCTGGAAGGGGCGCTGGCTACAGGAATGAGGGTGTGCGAGGGCGTGGAAGCTATGTTGGTAGTAGAGGCTATAACAGGGGCGAGCTTAATAACAGGATGGATTATGGAAACAGAAATGGTGGCAGGGGAGGATATGCTAACCGTGGCGATGGATATCATAGGGCTGATCATTCAGGAGGCAATGGTGGCCGTGCGACTCAAGCTGCTGGTTTTGCTGTTGATGCTGCCAAAAGCGTGGCCCCACGAGTTTCTGCAACTGCTTGAGGAACCACCTGGTAGTTACTTTTCTCAGTTGCTGGATAGACATCAAGAATGCATCTTTAGATTCTTTTGCACATGATAATTTTTGGAGCTAAATCAAAATATTATTCTTCAGCTTTTTGGCTGTCGACCATGTTGAGTCTCATTGGTGAGAAATAGATGTACGTAGTTTCTGCTGCCAAACTAGATTTTGTCTATCTTTGGTGGGGTTATCCTGCCGATTTTGGAGCTGTTCCATTTTATAAAAGTACTGAAAAGACCAGCATTGTTGTTGTATGGAGATCCTGGACATATTAATGTACTTATCGGGGCCATTTAGGTAGTTCCAACTGTAAAATGAGAGGGTATCGCGTGTTTTTGAATGTCGCAATACTCTTAGGCCAATCTAAAAGGAGAGCTGTGCAACTGTTGATTCGTGTTCCTTTCCAGTTAATAGATTATATAGGTTTTTAGGAGCACATACTTCTTGCTCCATCCATAGTCCTGGATTCTTCTGAGCAGTTTAGCTTCACGCAGACATGCATATTCAAATCCCGATGTTTATCAGGAGCTTGAGGCCTCGATAGATCACAGGCTCGTCATCTTAAAATTTAATGCTTTCCTGGCGCGACTTTTAGAAAGCTTTCTTAGGGTTCTTACTTAGCATCTTAGAAAGCTTTTTTCTTTTAATTTAAATTACTGGGGAAGCTTCAATACTTGAATAAGAAGCTGCACGATACATTTTGCACTGATGCGTGCACTGATGCATTTTAAACGCATCGTGGCAAAGAACCGAAATGAAAAAAAGATGAGCCAATGTCCAGCGACTCAGGCTATGTGGGAAAGCTGAACTTTGACCCACGGGAAATCCTTTCAAAAGAGACGGGAGCTGTTGAGAAAGGGAAGAGGAGCAAAGAGACATTATGCACCGGAACGTTCAATTCTAAAGTGAGAAATGCTGAACACCAAATGAGATGAACAGTGGTTTGGCTTGATTTGTGAGCTAAACTATCGCAAACGGCGAGCCAAGGTCCTCAGACGGGGGCTGAAAGAATAAACTCACCCAGGTGCAGTGTGCGTGACCTCCAATAGGATTTTGCAAAACCGCAGGGAGTTAAATAGCCATTGGATCAATTAGTAAATAGATTTCAAACGTTCACTGGAAGAACTTTGTAAGCGTTTGCATGTCATGACATTGCGCATGAAAAAACAACAGAATGCATGCGGTATGATGCCACGTGACGGATTTAAAAAGTACTTCGAAAACTTGAATTACGAGACAGATCACTCTGAGAAGTGCTTGATCAGATTCAGCGCGTGACGGATTTGGAGTAATCTTTTAAGTCAAAACAATGGAGATCTTCCAAATATACCAATGATGTCCTGACTTACCAACCACACGCATTACAAAAGTTGCAATCATGACATCCGCAATGAAGCATCGGTGTCAGCTTAACCAAACATCCAGAACCACGTCATACATTTCTTGTACTGACCATGCATTGCGACAAGATAATGAAAGCAGAACATCTCATAAGGATCAATAATTAAATTCCTTAGATATAAGCGTATACAAAATCGAGAAGTCTTCTGAAAGAGATCACTAAAACCTGTGGGGGTCTGAGTGGACGAAAGATATAAAGGGACTTCATTATGAAAGTAACTGCATTCTGGATAATAAACACTTGCCAAATAATTAAGACTGCAGCACTTGTATGGACAAAGGAAGCAGGGTTGTGTAGTGAATATGGCACAAAACTATCTAAACCCGTATAGCGACGAACCTTCTGCTGCAACTAATAAGGATGCGTGGTAAATGCTGATCGAAATCCCAAATATCTCATGATTGGAACCATTCCGGCAGAAAGCCCCCGTTGGAAGATGATTCAGCTCCGACTGTTTCTTCAGACACCAAAGTTGCAAGCCTGGATGAAATCCAACTCGTAGTCAACGTACTTTGTCCATAGTGGCTTAAACAGGCTCATGGCAATGTCAAGCCATGGCTTCATATTCCCATTGAAGTGGACAACGGCAGCATTGCGAATCTCCTCCAAGCTTATGCTGGGATTGTAGCCGAGTCCTAAAACATGCCATGACTTGTCCAGTGGTTTCGTTGTCGAGTAAAATGTGATTAACCCCGGGGGCAAAGTTCCCAATTTCCACAAGGTTCGGTTCTCATTCTGTATTTTAGAGAGAAAACAGCATTATACTCAGAGAATGAACGAAAATTTTCAACCTCAAGTAATAAATTTGCATATTTGACAAGGATGGCCAAAAACAATCACATGACAAACTGGAAAAACATTGTGCATAACTTTTACTCTCCTCAATTTCATCTTACTTTCTTTTTCAGTTCCTCGTCCTAGTGAACTTAAAGAATTATTTGCCGAAACAGATAAAGTTCTGTATTACAATGAAAACTGAAATAAGTCCATTTGCCCTCACTGAAAAGACAATCGGCGAAATGCAGCATGGATTGGGAAAGATTACCCTTTACTTTGTTGTAGAATTTATCAGCTAATGAATATCACTTAGCAATCAAGCAGGAGTTATAAAAGAGGGGGAGGGGATTAATTGACACAATTTTACCAGAAAAGGATCAAAGCTGTTACCAGATTCTGCCAGTAATGATACTCTTCAGTGCACTTCTCCCTTCTCCAAGCATCCAAATCAAAAAAGTTCATTCCATATGCCCATGCACAAGCCTTGGGGTTGAATTTCTCCTTTATCAGAGGATGTGAGAAATTCATATACTGCGCATACCGATGGAAAGAGCCGAAGCACGTCTCAACTGCCCCATTCACTTTCCCATCCATGTCTATCTTCCACAAACCAGTCAAGTCCTTCTGCACGACAATATCATCATCCAAAAACAGAATCCTGTGCAACTTGGGGTACATTTCTGGTAAATAAAACCTCAGGTGGTTCAGTATTGATAGATACTTTGGGTTCCTAAACTTCATATTCGTGGTATCTTTAGTAGCATTTTCGAGCTTATTCTCAAAGTAGAACTTCTGCAAGTTTGCAGACTCTAGTTGTCTAAGCACCGGCACATAAGAAGAGTTCAAGAACTTGTAATCCTCAACTGCCTTAACCTCGATATGAGCCCCATTGTATTCCTTCAACTTGAACATAACTTGCATGGCCCCAAGATTCATCTTATCGGTCACCACATGGAAGACATGTTTCCATGGCTCCTTTGCATTCTTCACGGCAGAATTCACCACCACAGATGCTGCAAGCACATTATCCGAGAAAATTGCATAATGGTAAAGGTTCGGATCCTCCAGTTCTGGCTTGGGAGGCTTTCCCTCATCTGTATACTTCTCAGGGTGCGCAATCCGCTCTTCCATCAACCGCATCGAAAGGCAGTGCAGGCTCTTAGGTATCGATTTAGCAGCAATCAAGCTCGAAAAGGCACCCTGCTTCTTTGCCTTCGTCAATTGCTCGTTCACCGCAAAAATCGTATCCTTCAACTTCTGAATCTTCAATTGATTGTCGAACGACTCCTTCGATTCAGACACAGCTTGGCGAGTGACCTTGATGCGCTCCTTCACTTCCTTCTCGAACTGGCGAAGCACGGTTTCGTCGATACTGAGCGAATCGGATGCGAAGAGAGCGTGATACCCGGGCTTCTTGACGAGATCGCTGTAGTTCTTCGAGAGATCGGCGAAAATCCGAACCAGCTTGGAGTACTCGAGCTTAAGCTTGCGGGCGTAGGACGCGTAGGCCAGGGCCAGAGCGCGGTGATCGTCGGCCTGCTTCTGCAGCTGGTCGAGTCGAGGCTTGAGAGGATCCGATTTCATCGCGAGAATGGATCTCCTGACGGATCCGTATCCATGAGAAGCAGAACTAATCCCCTGCACCTCAAAAAGACGCACCGCAGTAAAGCTCCGCCCGACTCAAAAAACTCCTAACCGCCCAACCGCACGCGAACGACGAATCGCCCATCCAAATCCACCGACGCGGTGCCGGAGCGAATCGGATCTGGCGCAACGGCGACGCGAGAGCGCGAATCTAGGACCGAGAGATCGCGAAACGAGACAAAAAAGACCTAGCTCCATTGAGAAAGGAACGGCGACAATGCAGGAGCGAGGACGAGAGAGGGAGGGAGGGAGGGGGCGTACCAGGCGGTGGAGACGGGAGGCGTCGGAGCGGGAGGTGACGGTGAGAGAGGAGGCGAGGAGGAGGAAGGCGGCGGCGGCGGCGGCGGCGGAGGCGAGGAGCTTGAGGGGAGAGAAGCCGCAGGGTCTCCGGTGGCTCGCCATTCGTGAACCTCCCCACTCAGTCGCTCACTCAGTGTACAGAGATAGAGAGAGAGAGAGAGAGAGATGGAGGAGGAGATTTGTAGGTGAAAATTACAGAGGGAAACGGTGTTGTGGATCGTGTGGGAAAACGATGCGTCTCTCTCGCTTTCGCACCCCATCGAAATCCAACTAACTGGCCTCCACAATCTAATGAGCAAAGCGATTCGACGCTTTTTTCTTTTTTTTTTTAAAAAAGCTTTGTTAATTTTTTATTATTATTATTGTTATTTTGGGCTGTAACCCACACCGTCTCGCAATCGCCAACTGGCGATGATATTGAACGCGTCCGATATTTTTTGGGCGTACGAAAATGATTTTGTATGATTTAATGGAAGTCGGCGATGAGTGTGGTTGTAGGATCCTGTTAGTTTGAATTACTACTGCTGATGGGGGGAAGGCTACGTATATGTTTCTCGACGCGATCAAATCAATCCGACCGGATAATCAAAGATCCACTCTTTTTCCACGTACTAATAATTGGCATGGCTTCTCCCACGGGGTTCCTGAAATGACCGATTTGCCCTTTAATTATTTCTCTTTTTCCCTCATTAATATGTGATTTTTCGGGGCATTTAGGTCCATCTCGTTTGCTAGAAGAAAAATGTTTGAAAAGGATTTTTTTTTTTTTGTCTTTTCTATATTATTTTATGGGTCAAAAGACTTTTCTATATTTATCTACGCCCAAGTATATACATGTAGCTTACCGTCCATAAAAAAATAATAATTAAATAAATAAGTATATGCATATACCTTTATTAGCCTCAAAATAAAAATTGATGAATCTGGATATATCCTTGAAAGGCTAAAGAGATAGAACGAGCGAGAGATCCGCCTTTGGGGTGGGAAACCCCGTGTTGTCTTCCCGTATTCCTGTCCAATAAGAAAGAAAGAGATCTCTAGATGAGAATTAGGGGGTAAGAGGGTGGAAGCTCCACCACGTGAAGCGATAGAGCGTGTAGGTTGGGCGCTGAGTTGCTGGACTATGGTTGCTAGTGCCCGTACGGTCTTTCGGGACGTGCATTGCACTAGTGCTCTAACCACACGCTGGTGCACACAAAATCTTTCCATTGTCTGATTTTAGATAGTAGCCTTTGATTTGAATAAGGCTTGTTCGTTGAAAAGGGCTTTTTTAGCAAAATACAAAACAAACAGGGGCAGGCACATAATAAACTTCTAAAAGGCTTCACTATAAAAATAAGAATAATTCTCTCTTCTTCTTTTTTGCCATTAATGGAAAAGATTAAGGTGTGTTTGTTTGAGAAAAATGAACTCTTCAAAAAATTGATTGTATTGCATATAAAAATAAATAGATTAATTTTTTTTAATCATCCATAAAAATGTTTATAATATTAACTAATTGTTTCAAGCGATTATTATAGAAAAATATTTTTTTATGAAAATAACATTGTATTCATTACTCAAAAGGATTTATAAGAAATACATAGACTTTCATGACAAAGTAAATCAAAGCAAGGTATTTCAAAAACAAAGTCAAATTTAGATAACAAGAAGGATCGATAGAATACCGGCGGAGTTAAACACACACTCGTTCCGTAAGAATAGATTTGTCATGTAAAATAGCCGGCAATCAATACCTGAATCTCATACCATCATCGCTGATGAGTATATGTCAAAAATGCCTTCTCCAATAATTACTAGGATAGAGAAAAGAAAACATGTTTCAAACATTCATTGTTTTGCCAGATAAAACCAGCGCAACTTATGCAATAATTACAGCCGGTCAACGCGTTCAGGCTGGCCCAGACTTTAGGAGTACGTTCTGATGACGGCAACTCCTGCAACACGCTTCGACCAAATCTAAATACTAAATAGTCAAGTCTCTCCTTCTAATCTCAGTCCATGAAACGGTCTTGACTTCTTTTTTGGCTCGGACATTCTACAGGCTATGCTCTCTCGCTCCCGAACATACATTCTACGCCCTGGCATCGTCATAGACAGCGAATCAAAGCAACAAGAAACAGAACACGCTACAGAACACTCAAGAGCATGCAGCATTAGGAAGAAATGAGACTGGAAAAGCGAAAAAAGGCAGCTATAATGATGTTAATTTAGAGGACAAAGATGTGCTTCTGATACAGATATAGTTCGAATAGATACAGGACTCTTTCTTCTTTGCTTTTAGCTTGCATTTGTCGTTCAAAACCCAAGTCTGCAAGAACCCAGAAAAGGAAAAAAAGAGAGGGGAAGAAATTTCTCAGTTGTAGCCCTTCTTGGTGTGCTTGCCCACATGGTGCAACCACCCAATGCCCCTGAAAGCTTTGGAGATCCTGACCAGGTTGGGCCTCCCCATGCCCAGGTTCATCTTCCCTGCGGAGAACTTGAGCGCCTGCAGGCAGCAGAACTGCCCGTCAACGTCTTCTTCTTCTTCTTCTTCTTCTTCTTCTTCCTCGACTTCGCCGGCATCCTTCGCGTGCCCTTCGAGTCTCCCTCCTCTCTTGCCCTTCTTCGCTCGGTCCTTCGCGTGCTTGGCGGAGGAATCGTTCTCGTAGGCCTCCCACAACAGATCCATGCCCTCGCCACCCTCCGCATCGTGCCTCTCTTCGAAGAGCTTGCACGCCAGTGTCCTCTTCCACTCTTTCTCTCTCCTCATCGACCCAAAGCTCCCCAGATGTTGAAAGCCCATCTTCTCATAATGGCTCTCAGAGAGGCGATCTGGTGAATAGTAGCACGATTGCTCTCCTCCGCCGTACTCATCAAAGAGCCTGAGACTCTCACCAAGTCTTCTAGAATTCTGCCTTGTTCTTGAAAAGCACTCTCCTCCATTATTATCCCTTACTTTTAGGTCGCTTAGTTTATCGCTCACTGCCTTGGATCCGCCTTTGAACAGGGGATCGTCTTCTTTTTGCTCTTCTTCTTCACCAACTTTCTTGGGCTCGGAGTCTAGAACTTTGACTTCTTTCTCTTCCGCTTCGAAAACCGCACCTTCACTTTCACATGCTGCCTTCTCCTGGATTAACGGTCCTTCAAGTTTGTCCTCAACTATGGACTCTGGCTTAGAAATCTCAGCTGGGTCTTCCTCGAATTTGGTTGCCGATGCCTCAGAGTGCCCCTTGACGACATTGTCTCCATAGATCAAGAACTTGTCAACTGGTGCTTCGGATTCTTCAGACCCACAATCACCCGGTAGCTTCAACTGATCAGAGACTTCATCATGGCTTTTCCCGGAGTCCCACAGGGAAGCTTCTTCAAAGAAGATCTTGTACACTTCAAGGTCCTTTGAGAGCTCAATCCCTTCGTCTTCATCAGCTGAATTTGATCTCAGCTTCTCTAAAACCCTGGAACATACCTTTGAAACAAATCCCACTTTGGATTCTGGTGTTTCTTCAAGAGACCCTCCAAGGCCTGGAGAGAGAGTGAGGAAGGCGAGCAGGATAAGGAAGGTGGTGACGAGAAGAGGAGAGAGGAAAGTCACAACCTTGAGAAGATAAGGTGACAAGAAAATGAAGTAAGAGAACCACACAGGGTGAGATAGAAAGAAAGAAGAGAAGAGAACTAAACAGGACAAGAGGACTCTAGACAAGGGTGCATTTTTGGCTGTGCTTGACATGGAAAACTCAGTCATTTTTCTGCTCCAGAGTGCTTGAAAGAAGTGGAAGAGCAAATAAAGCTGAAATGGAGCTAGTGATGGAGTGAAGAAGAAGAAAATTGGACTGCTTTACAGAGGAATTGAATGGTAAAAGTGTGAAGACTTGGAACAGAGCGGCGTGATAGAAGGAGGAGACAGGGAGGTTGGGAGTGAGTGAGTGAGAGAGTGAATGGAGGACTGGTGGACATTAGCGAAAAAAGGCATCTTTTGAAGCCTTTCCTTGTCTGTCTGTCTATAACCACCAAATGTGTCCCCACCCCAAATGAATTAGAGAAAGTAATTTTGACAATGGGCTACATATGTTTCCTTCATAATTGTGAATTCTCCCAAACCAATTTCTAAGCAATGCAGCATGTGCACACTTCATGTTTAAATCCCAACATATCTCATCAAGAATAACTTAAAAGTCACGCTCAGCACCTTGTGGATATATAGTCTAGTCGAATAGAAAGATTGATTCTCTGTCTTTTAGAAACAACAATGTCCCAAAGCAAGACTTCTGCAGCCTATGTCACAGGTACAACAGTTGCAGCATTGATGAATTGCCTCGCACATGTGGTTGGTGTCCATGCCAAGACTTATTGGACTCGGATAATTGAAAGATACATAACTAACAAGCGCACCACAGTGGGTACCGAACTCTCCTTTAATCATTGCAATGCCTTTGTGATTATTACAATAAGGCAAATATCGATACCCTGTGTGGCTGGAATCTCACCTTTTTTCGTGCAGTCCCTGCCTATGGACTTCACTTCAATGGAATCCCAAGTGAAGTTTTGGCGAACGCATTGTCTGCTCGACAGTTTTTCGCAGCCTTTCCGTGCGAGTTTGCGATCAAGAGTAAATTCAGGGCACTCTACAAACGATCCCCGCATTCAGGGTTACAACCGAGTGGTATCTTGACTGCTGCAGTACTAAAGATAGTCGATAACATTCTTTCATGGCGATTTTCCTCTCATCGATGGGAGATATGCGCTCCACTGAGGTTGTGACCTTAATAGGATCTTGCGGATGCAGGATCTTCCATCCAATTCACCATTAGACTAAGTGAAGAAGACAATTCCCATCGACTTAGAGAATCCAATCTAACCGCCAGCCTGTTTGGAGCACATAATCTCATCCAACCCATCACACTCCCACAAAACCATCACGTGCATTTCGCAACGGCTCTTCCGGGTCCAGAAGCGCGCAAGATCCTAATTGCTTCACTACCACAGTCGGCCCTTACACTCGATCTGAATCATTGTCTCTGAAGTTGATTGAACCACAAGGATGCCACTGGCCCAAGAACCCTTTCCTGGTAACCCTAGGTTTGGAGATACGAGTATTTGTCTCCCCCACTTGGTAAAAATCCGAAGTAGCAAAAGCCAAAAGTAAGGTGCCTGAGCAAACCAACTCGGGCACATTCTAAATTGTTTACATTTTTACCTTGCCAAATAATAATTTGGAGTTATTATTAGCAAATAAAATACAAAGAAGCAATAAAAGAAGCGGGAGAATGGAGCCAAGCGAAGGGCTCTAAGCAGAGAGATGGAGAGTACGAGTGATAATGTCAATCCAACCCCACATGGGAAAAGCACTCATGGCCACTCAAGTACCGTTGATGCATGCAACCATCTTTTTGACCTCTCCAAAGTTTTCCATGTCGGAAACGTGTCTTCTCCTTGATCTTTCATCTTTCCTTAATTCTGCCCATTGTCATTGATGGGAGGTTGCTCTGCCTTCCCTTTCCATGATACCTATCCGACCTATGTCCTTCAGAAGCAATTCGCTTTATCAGAGCTAAAAATATGTCAAAGAGACGGCGTCCGAACCGGGGTTCAATTATTACTTTCGGCGAGGAACATATTACAAACCATGCATTTGAAAGCCATCTTCCGAAATGCTTCACCTTGTTATGGGGCAACAACAAAAGCACCTACTTACTATATGAGGAAAGATTGCGAAGCTGAATCTGAACAACGACTAGTTACTAGACCGTGGATGATTTTCCCATCACAACCCCTCGTTTGGACCATGCGTGGTCTTACTTTTCCACGTATTATTCTAATGGACACCGAGCCCAGAGAAATTACATGCAGCGAGCCATCAATCATAAAGGCATCCTGAAAATTCTTGGCAGTAAAAGCAAGCCCAGATTATTTGGCTGTAAATATCAAAGCAAAAACAATCGGCTTTTCATTAACCTGCCATAAAAACCAATACCACACTGAAATTTAGTATTGAAATCAGTCCTCAATCCCCATCCAAAAAGTAAACCCTTCGAACATTGTGGTAGACAAACACACTTCCAAAATTAAACATTCTGTCGCTCGTCCACCTTTGACTCTGAAGGGAGATGCCAACAAGTAAAATTTTACTCCGTCATGACAGGTTTATTTTCATTGGCCTTGGGCCTATGCTCCTTCGGCCTCTGCTCTTCCATCTTCCTGCAATTCGAACACAGGATACAACATGGAAATGTGAGGAATGCAAAGCCACTAAGAAGCTGAGTCTAGCAAATAGATCCTATGCATCCGACTGCTATACAACCTCGATGGCCAGAAAACCTTGCAAAGTAAGAACAATAATAAATAGCCAAATGGAAAGAAGCCAAACACAACTTAAAGCTCCTAAAAGCAAATGGGGAAGTTAGCTCCCCTCAATTTGTCAAAGCCTAAATAGTCATCACTAGCGTCCATGATTAGCTTTCACTTGTTACCATTCCATCCATAAAATTACTTCACTCAACTATATAATCTTGAATATATCATGGTGTGCCAATAAAGGAGATGAGATATCTACTGCCCAAAAAGTAAAAAACAAAAACCAGCATGAGGACCTCTGGTTAAAATCTAATACCAGCAGCAGATGTAAAAATCCTTAACTATCAAAAATGCGTTTAACTCTGCCTTTGAACAAAAGCAGGACAGAATACAACGCTGGAGACCATAACCACACAGTTCATCCTAACAAATGCACCATCCGTTTCCCAGAAAGACAACTTGACATAGGCTAAATTAATTATGGTTAAATAATCTCATCAATGCGAGTGGGCGATGACAACGACACTGATGGCGAGGCCTCGGCAATACTCTACCATGCCAAGTATAGCAATCCCTTGAAAAGCAAATAAAAAGGCCAGGAAAAATGAAAGAACTGAGGCCATTTATTGGAATTACACAAACTCAAAAGTTCCGCTCACTGAGAATTAAGCACAAGGCAAAGAGGACTTGAAACAAGGAAAACAAGATGAAAGCATCGAAGGTGTAATGAATAGTTACAACTCGATTTGCACAAAGAGATTGAGAGAGTTCCATAAAATAAGGCAGGATAAAAAATTACAGCATGGAACACAGCAATCGGAACCATTTTATCAAATGAAGCTTAATTTAGAACGCGACCATGGAAACCAAATTTTCAAAACCACATCTTCACTTTAAAACCCATACAAGAAGCCCTTGTTAATCAAAATCATTACTCATGGTACCACAGCCAAATTCATATGCGCATGAATCTGGAGTCTTCAAGGCTCCACAACCGTCCAGACTCGAATTATGCAACATACACGGCGCCGACATGTTTTACCGCGCAAAAGACATAAACCCTCGACCGTGCAAAAGACATAAACCCTCGGCCTGAAACGATTGGGAATGGCTCGCCCATGTGATTGACCGATAGTAACTCAGGCAGAGAACCAGCGGAAATCATGCAAAGTTGCCCAAATTCCACAACCTAGTCCATCAAATTCCACAATCTTGCGACCAACCCAGCTCGAATCGTCTCAACTCGATAAATAACTAATAATCAAGAAAATTCGAACGACAATCACAAAACGCACACGCACGCACGCGAATAACCATAGACACAGAGAGAGAAAGAGAGAGAGAGGGACCTCTTGTCGGAGGAGCCACCCTTCTGGCTGAGGAAAGATCGGAAGAGAGGGGAGTTGACGTCGTAGATCATCGTCTCCGGTGCGGTGGTCGAAAAACTTCAGCAGCTGCAGCACAACAGGTATGTCCTCGAGCTTCGAAGCAAAACCCTAACTCTTCTCGCTCACGATTTCGGTTCGCGATTTCTCCCCCGCCAGCCCAACGGGATTTTATATGTGGACGGGGTTGAAAAGGCAATCCGGGCCTGAAATTGAAGCCCGAAAGAACGTGGCGCTGGGCTTTTCTGGCAAGCCCATCTGGAATCGGATAAAGACGATCCATTTCAAGATGAATCCACTCCGGGGCCATGGTGCAAACTTGCCAAAAAGGAAGCACTCATTCCGGCAAAATGGTATAAATCGGAGGGCTAATTCCTCCTGGAAAGTGACGGGCGAGCTTTACTTGCCGCCCTCAGATTCCTCAAATCACAGACGAAAGGACAGTCTCGGGATCTGTCGCTTTCGAGGAATCGAAATTACCTTGAACCCAATGAGGTAATTTTGCTTTCCCCTTTGCCTTGAAATAATCTACTTTCCAATTCCATAGTAAGCATATGTTTTTTTCCTTTTCGGTGAATTGGGCGAATGTAGCCTTACCTAGTGACGGTAGACCGGGGACCGAACAGAAATGTAATGTGCTGGTCCGAGCGCCACCTGATCATTGATTAAAATAGGAAAAAAAGAAAAAGAAAAATCCCATGTCACATCGTTTATCAAGAGAGTTATATGCACTTTCTTATTCTAAAATCGTTCAGATTGTTCTGACGATTCCTAAAATTCTAATAAAGAATACTAGGCAAATAAACATTCGTTACATCGGCCTAATGGGGAAGTGTAGCCAAATGCACTTTTTAGTTCCATATGGAGTGTTTGAGCGAAGGACATTCTAAGCAAGTTGATGATGGTCGTTTCTAATACATGAACTAATCATCGAGTTTTTCCTTACATATTGATTATGTGAAATTACAAATAATACACGTTCTCCACTTTCAAGACCTCGGTCTTATTCTTCTTTTCAACACTAGCATAGGAGCAGCGTTGCACTCGTCACAACTTGATTTTACACGTGGTGGAAAAATGATCAAAATAGACCTATTGTTATTATTGTATTTATGTCAATACAATTATAAATCTTTCAATTGTACCAATTGAATCGTAAACATTTTCCACATTTTTCAATCAAGTTTATTTCAACAAATTTTAGCTAGAAATAGTTAAAGTGAATGCCAGTAATACTACATAGGACGGTCGGTGCTGACGTGAACAATTCTTATACGTTCTTTAAATTATATTTTTATATTTTGATTTCTTTTCCTTTTTTTTCTACTAAGCCCAGCGAGGGCCACATGAGGATTGGCCCATGACCCTCAATAGGCTTGCAAAAAAAAAAGGAAAAAGAGAGAAAGAAAATAAAAGATAAAAAATTATCTATGTAAGCGTCGCCCGTGACACGTAGAACCCGTGACACGTAGAATTAAGGGTGTGCAAAACAAACTGCACAAATAGGGAACTACCCAGATTGGGCTAGACTAGCCGGTTTGATCTGGTTCTTAGGAGTGTCGATCTAATTCCCGATTCCTAAAATTGGAATCAGTATCCAAGTGGTCCAGTTCTCGTTTCCAAGAGGGAATCGGATCAAGCCAAACCAACTAAATATACATTTTTTTAATTGTTTCTTCAAAAAATTTAGTAAAATGTGAACTTAAATATTATCTCATCCAATGATATCACAAGTTACGGCACAATAAATCTTCACTCATCATCGCTTCCATCAATATTTTAAGATTTGTCATTCTCTCTCACTATACATGGCCACCCTTTATTCTTTAGTGGGAAAAAAAATGGCTAGATTCATTGGACCGGACTAGACCAAAATTGATAATCTAGTCTAGTTCTTGGTCCTAAAACCAAACAGTCCAATCCTACATTCCCAAGATTGAGAACTGGTCCTCCCAATCCAATTCCCAATTCCAACTTAGAATAGGACTGCTAGACCAGATCGGAAATCGATCGCCCCTTTGTAAAATAACCAACATCAATGTTGGCAATTTTAAATCAAATTAGCTAGATATACTCAATTAGCAAAACACAATAAAAACTTATAACTCAATGAGCACACCAAAAAGATTAAGACTGAATTGGCATGAATGTAATAAATTATTGACTTTTTGGGTCATTTTCCCTTAGCGTGATGCATTTGTTTCACAAAAAAGTCCATGACTTTGATTATCATGTGTTTGATTTGCTGAAAATAAATAGTCAACAGTGATAAAGCTGATACGAATACCTAGAGGGGGTAAAAGGTGTTTAAAAGAAATATTAACAAATGATTGTAGAATAAAATAAGTTGTTGGCAAAGTCTGGATGAGTATTAAAATCAGTTATGCAAAACACTAGACCTTCACGAGAACTATGCAATAGACTTAAATAAAGAGAGTTAAAGGAAGGGAATATTGTACACGAAATTTATATTAGTTTGACTCAGATTAAACTTACGTCAACTCTCTCACACTAACAGTTAAAGGAAAAGAATATTGGACACGAAATTTATATTAGTTTGACTCAGATTAAACTTACGTCAACTCTCTCACGCTTACAGCTTATGGTTGGATTCCACTATAAGATCAAAAAGGAATTAAAAATTTTGAGTGCAGACACTCAATGGTAAATCACACTATTTCACTAAGACAGTATTTTTGTGTTTTATCTCTTGATCACAATTTGAAATGCTTATGAACAAAGATAAGTAATCAAGAACAGTTTCATACTTCGGAATTTCAAATTCACGTCCCTATTTTTCTTGATCAAATGACTCCTTAAATACTCTTCCGAGATGCACTAGCTGTTAGTCAATCACCGGAGGAATTTCTTCCAATCTACCCATTAGACAAAATGCTTTAAAGAGATCTCGTGGCCATTGAAGACAATGATGGAATTTTTACTTGATTTTGATTGCCCATACAAATATAATATTGGTTTCCATAAGTGATACTTCCTCATTTAGAACTTATCTTTAGGATTGACTCAATTAATCTATTTATATGGAAAGGGAAACTCAATTAATCTATTTGTACGGAAAGGGAAATCCTTGACTAGAAAATTAGTTGGTGTTGAATAGTTTCTAAAATAGTTTCTTTCTTGATCTAGGCCACAATTTTGATAAGACTCGTTTTAGACTTTTCCTCATTTTGGCCTTTATACGATATGGACTCATCAGAGTAGGATATGCTTTTGAGATAGAATAGACCTTAACATAAATTTTCAATAGTACCATAGAAACATAATAATACCAAAACATGCTCTAACATATGTGTTAGAACCAGAAAATTTTGTCAACTTCAAAATATGGTAGGAGTTTTCTCAACAAATGGAAAACCATTTAGGTCAACAAAATGTTGAGCACTCAAAGTTAGGAAAACGAATTCCCTAATCCAAAAAGGGAAAAAAAAATTTACTAAATTTTTGTTTATTGAAAAGTATTACTCAATTAATACACCTTGAAAGGTGCGTTTGTTTAATGAAAACATTTTTCGAAAAATGATCGATTATATTGCTCATAAAAATGAATGATTAAATAGTTATTTTTCATCATCCACGTTTATAGTTAAATGTAAATCGATGCATGCATTTGGTTTGCTAAAAATGATTAGCCAACGAAAATTTGTACGCTTTTGAAGTTTGAAAAACGAATTTCTTAATCCGAAAAAAAAGGAAAGAACATTTTCCTAGAGAAGGGTTTCCCACAAAGTTCTTTTTTTTTTTTTTTTGTGAATTTTTCCTCAATATAAACACACCTTAAAGGGTGCACTTATTTTATGGAAAACTCAAAATATAAAAATTATTATTTTTAAAATAATTAATAATATCTCTTATAAAAATAAATAAATAAAATATTTTTATCATTCATAGAAATAGTTAGACGTTAATTGATACTGACAATGGAATTTTTTTTTATTGACTAATTACGCATTTTGCACAGCCAATGAG
The DNA here is from genome assembly GCA_019915185.1 of Eucalyptus camaldulensis. Taxonomy (NCBI): domain Eukaryota; kingdom Viridiplantae; phylum Streptophyta; class Magnoliopsida; order Myrtales; family Myrtaceae; genus Eucalyptus; species Eucalyptus camaldulensis. The sequence goes on from JAHSVA010000005.1 coordinate 24,134,667, forward strand.
CTGCAGATAGCTGGACTCAGTTACAAACCCAGACGGAAAGAGGGAAGTGGAAAGAAGTCAAAAAAATCGGGTGCAATCAATACGAGGAAAGAAAACCGAACACCTTCCTATAAATGGGCTCTGGTCGGCCGAGGAAGATCAGATGACGAGCCAATGGGCCTTGGGAGGAGGGCCCACTGTCGATTTCGAGGCTCCCATTCCTTCTTTATTACCAAAAACCGGCAAAGCCTCCACACGTGGACCTATCGCGTGTCCGATGTCCAATTTTTTCCGTGACCGAGAATACGGACGCGCAGCGAAGTCAACAATCATGCGGCTACTTTCGGCTTTTTGTTCGTGAGCTCGACGACACGAGGCTTGCCACATCCGGTTCGTGTGAACGGCACAGTTCCCTTTATTGGCACGTGCCGGCGAAGTTGATTTTCTTAACCCTTTTCTTGGGTTTCTCTCACTTGCCAGATGTTTATATTATTTATGTATTTATATTCTTTTCGGTTGGCGTTCGGAAGATGATTCAATGGATCCGGAAAGTCTACTTTCTTTTTCTTCTTTTTCTTTTTTTTCCCCTCGATCAACGACGTAAGCATGCAGCTCCAACTACTTAAAAGACTCGTGAAATACTACTGTGTGAGTTTTACTAACCAACTAAATCCGGACCTTTGATCTATTACGTCAACTGATGAGATTCGATATGGACCAAAAAGATTTCTTATGTCATGATATTATGTTGTGCAAGTCTTTTTTTTTCTTTTATGATACGATATTTTGCCACGGAACATCGAAAAGTTTATTAAAAAAGAAACATTTTTCGATGTTTTGTACAATGAAATGTATGATGTTATGTCACTTCTCATAAAATCTCATGAAACAATTTTCGATAGTTGGGTAGTCAAACACCGTCTTACACTTTAATTGGGTGATATTTTAGTATGCCATTAGCTAGATGATCCTCTCAAAAATTTGGACAAATTGTTTAGCTTAAATAAAACCTCGATAAACTAAGTGACTGAACTCGATTGTGTATTAACTTAGATTGAGCTAGAATCGATAAAATAGTCCTAATTTTCTCTAGCATCATTTGAAAAGGACTTCCTAATGTCATTTTACTAATAAGTTGCATCTATTAATGGATGTTGTCCGTCTCGGCATATTACTTTTTTCTTCTAAAATAAGCTAGGGGCGAAAGTAGAGGTCCAGTTGCCCGGAAGGTCAGGAAACATCTTGTAATTTTGGATTTTCCATCCCAACAAATGGGCATTATTGTTAGTTTCTAGATTAGTAAACCAAGATACATTAATATAATCTCCAAGAACATTTCATCACCACCCATCACGATCAAGACAGAGTTAAACAAACTTCATTAAGTAGTTGAATTACTTTCTTCCTTTTCTCAATCTAAGTAAACTATCAAGTTAAAAAAAAATGACATAACACGAACCATCTCAATAATAAAATCTCACTACAAGGCGCATCATATGATTTCGAGCTAGTTTAATGGAACAAGCTAATTGAACCTGAACATCAGCTTTGAGTTAGTGTTTCAAAAAGGATATTATTAATGTTTATTTTGAAGAGTAACTAGGAATTAATTATTGTTACTTATTATCATCGTTAAGTTGATTTGGGGGAGTTTTGGGAAACGTATGTATATGTGATATGTACGTTTGTGCTGAGGAAATGATTGGAGTTATTAGGGTTTGGGGTTGGCGGGACACCGCAACATTATCTACAAGGGGTCGCTTTGCTTATATGGCAGGCCGCCCATCCAATCACCGCTCGTCGGTGCCCTTCGCTCGCCACCAACTAACTCACGCTTATTTAATAATTCCCCTCTTCCGATTTTGCCCCTCGTCCGGGCCTGGAACTACCCACTTGCCCCCGCGACCCGGCCCCACATCTTGTACGGCCATCCCCCACACCTGTGCCAGAGGAACTTATGACGTGATATGCACCGACGAAATTACAAAAACAGTGACGCCCGCTTTGAAATGGTCTTTTTTTTCTTTTTTCTTTTTGCCTCCTTCTTTGTTTTAGTGTCTTGCTTCTCTCGTTTGCTTTGGTTCTAGAGTATTTAATATTCATGCACCGCACAAAAAATCCTTCCAAAAAATTTTACCAAAAAAAAAAATCCTTCCAAAAAAAGCAAATTGGAGTTCCCTAAAATATGATCCATATTATATTTTTTTGGTAATATGTGGTAAAAGTGCATTTAAATCCTAAAATTCAAAAAATATAAAAGTACAATTAAATCCTAACAACTTATAAAAAAAAATCCTAACATTTTTAAAAATACAATCAAGCCACTATGCTAATTTAATTAATGAAAATGTTAATACGGAATTTTTGGAATTTTTTTCTTTTTTTCTACGTGCCATTCTTCAACTATTTTATATTTTCTACGTTTTATTTTTTATTTTTATTTTCTTCCCCCGATTTAAATTAAATTCAATTGAGAAGTGAAAAGACCAAAAGTTTATTAAATAAAACTCAAGCTATGAAAAAAGAGTTACTGGGTCCTCGTGGGTGGCCTACCATGGGGAAAAAAGGAAATAAAATGCGATGTAGGAAAGATGAAATAATAATAAAAAAATAAGTTAGCATTTTTTAAAAATCTTACAATTCAATTGCATTTTCACAACAAATTTATGGATTTTAAATGGACCTAATCCAAACATAATTAACCAATCTCCAATTTTTTTTTTTTTATGGCACCGAATATTTGGACCCATCACCCGACCAATCCCTATAGACACGGCATGATATCCCATAAGCTTAGATCCACGTAGTGGTGGGCGAGGCCCACCAGGTTACGCTTAAGTACGAGTTACCGTAATCGAAACAAAACAAAAAGAAATCCACCGTATTTGAGTCAAGCATTTAATTGTACGGTCGAGATCTCTTGAAAGGTCTTTATTGCTCTAGCGTGTATAACATATTTCGCTTTTTTGGGGATGGATCAAGGTGGGATTCTGATTTTCAAAGATATCTAAATAAGATTCACGTAATCAATCGATGCCGCTGGAGGAAATTCTTCGCCCTATCAGCAGACGCTGATTTTCTTTGACTTCAATCTGTCCAAATCTCATCTAGAAGCCAACGACAGGTTTAAACCAAAACGCACTCAGGAAGACTTTTACATAAACAAAGAGAAATTCACTTTAATGGGTCCTAAAAAGCGTATATGCCGTGTGAGAAGGTTTTAAATTTTAGACATAGAGTATGTTACCAACTTATTTCCGCTTCTCTCGGTTAAAATATTAAAAACCTTAGTTAGGTAAACCCTATCGAATTATGCAGCATGGGACATGTTTCGCTAATTAACTGTGTATTCCCCATCGATTTGTTCAATATCTTATTCTGGAAATTTATTTAAAGAGATATGTAACCGATCGGGTTTGAATTCAGAGCGGTGTTTGAGCACCCGTGTCCTTTGTCAAGATAGGTTCCTCTACCTCAGCATAAGAGTGGAAGAAGAACTTTCATGACAGAGCACGTATTCAGGACACATGCTGAGGAATACCAGCGTCATCGATACATGTAATTAAAAAAAAAATTGTCTCGAATTGGACTCCTACTTTTGGCATGAGCCTCATCTCAATATTTTAGTTACCCATTTTTTTGTTAAATTTTGTCTGGTTCTTGAGTACTCATGCTTTCGAGGAAGGAATGTATATTATATATATAATACTACAAGCATGCCATAGGATGTCAAGGTCAATTCTATTTAATTCTTCTCTCACAAGAGAAGGGCTAATTAAAATGCTACACTTGTGGGGTTGGTGCGGCAACACCACTATAAAAATCAAGTCCTCAGCTCAATTGCTTGACCTCGGGGAGGGAGAAGCATGATGCATCATTTGCTTTTTAATCAGCGAAACAACCGAATCCTTGGAAATCTTTTCGCCTTCCGAAATACGACGAGTTGACATCGAGGTGTGAAATGACTCCATCGATAAGAGCTCCGGGAGGAGCCGTCAACCGATTGTCATCCGAGGATGTTCGAAACAAAAAATAAAAGAGATGAAGAAATCGCATGCATAGAAGGTAAATGAAATATCGATTTCACTATCAAGCATAGTGTAACTTAAGACAATTTACTTTTTGCGACTACAATAAATTAATATCCCCATAATTACAACCACGGAGTTTCTTTTGCAATAAAGACATTTCCAATATATATAAATACTTTCTTTAAATGCTTATTAATGACATCTCATTCTTTAATGATCTCCAAGAGAGCACAACCATTCTACTTGTCAGATCTAATCAATAGAGCTAAAAGAGTAAGTTATCTTATAAATTATGACTGTAAATCGACTTTTGTTCATCGAAACATATACATCCTAAGTTTATCCAAAGTGATTGGTTAATGATTATGTAAGTACATAAGATCAACTTAACTCTTAGAAGAAGGTCAAATGACTCCCGAAATTGGAAAATGACAATTTTCTCGGTCAATTAAGCAGAACCCGATCCAAGCAAGTAATGTCCGGTTCGTCGAGATTGCCGTGGACTGCCAAAAAAAAGAGAGGAAAAAACGAAAATTAAAAAAAAAAAAAAAAAACGAAAGCCAAAAGTGGGGAAGAGAAAGGAAAAAGGGCACAAGAGCGAGGGGCAATTTCGTAATTCGGCGGATCGCGAAAGATCCCCCACACTCCCCATTGGGGGATTCACCTTGGCCAACCCCATCCCAGGGGCAAAACAGTAAAAGAGAAGAGGAGAAAACTCCACCCTCTCTCACTAGACTCCACACAAAGCACGTCCTCCTTTCTCTCCCCTCTTATTCAAACCCTCTCTCTCTCTCTCTCTTGCTCGCTCGCTCCCTCGCTTCAACCATTATACCGCCACCACCACCACCACCATAGCACCACCGCCGCCGCCGCCGCCACCGCCGCCACCTTCCTCCTCTTCCAAAGAAGAGCTCGCTCCCTCCCTCCCTCCTGTCAAAACGATACCAGCCATAATGGGAAAGGTGGAGAGAGAGAGAGGGATGGAAGTGAATAAAAACAAAAAGGTGGTAGATGCATGAGCAACGACACCCCTCCCCTCCCTGTCTCTCTCTCTCTCTCTCCCTCTCTCTATCCCCCCCTCTCCCTCTCTCTATACCTCCTTCTCTCACTAGCCATCTTTCCTTCTTCTCCAATCTTTCCCTCCGCCAGCCCGTCCCGGATTCCACGACCAACCCCTCTCGATTGCCCCTCGGTCTCCCTCCGGGTCCTCCAGTCAAGTCGCCACCTTTATCTTTCTCCCGGGTACGTACGCATTGACTTGGTCTTTGTCTCTGTCTCGCTCGCTCGCTCGCTCTCGCTGCGATGGTGGGAGCTCCTGGGGAAGGCGTGAGAATCGGGTTGGGTTGGGTCGGGTCCAGTCGAGTCGGTCGGTCGGCCGGTCTGCTTGGGTGGTTCTTGATTTTTTGTCGCGTCTTTCCTGGTTGCTTCGGATGAGCTTTTTGTATTTGGGAGTGTATTTTCGTACATGGGGGGTTCTGTTGACTAGTCCAGGAAAGGTGGTAGGTTGGTGGGTTGACTTAGCTTTTTTGTGGACGGAGGGAGATGGATGGCGGACATGGATTCTCCTCCGACCGAGGTGGTCGTCTCTGCCCATGCTCGCCGCCGTTCTCGGTCTGCGATTGTGGGTTCGCTTGTTTGCGCGTGAGTGTGCGAGATTGTTCTGTTTTCCGACGAATTCAGGAGTAGAAATTACATGTTCAGCTGGCGGCCGACCCTGTCACCTTATCCACAATGCTTCGCGTGCCTTTCTTTTTCTTCAGAGAGGTCTGTGCTCGTGCGAGTTGATTGCATCGAATCGAGGATTGCTTTGGGCCTTACACGTTCTCTGTTCATCTCGATCGTTGGGGTGGCCTCGTTTGGGTGGTCTGGAATCTGGCATTGCGTTATTGCTGTTATAATCATCTGAATATGGGTCTTGCCATAAATTACATAGGATACTGCAGCTGGTTTTGTTTTGGGGACGGATTTGTGAGTGCGAGAGAGCGTAGAGAACTGTGATCTTCTCAGGTGCTTAATTTGGTGTAGCCACAGTGACAGCCATAGCATGGTATCGATAATCTTATCCGGCTTTCGTTAGCCTAGCCCATTAAGATAGTTGTAGCTGGTGGGAGCCAAAACTGGTATCGTAATAATAGCTGGCGGAGCTGATGGAGTGTGATTGTCCTAATTCTCCTTAGAATGTGATTTTTGCTGGGAATTCTTTTTCTTAATTGCGTTACTTGTGACTACTCTAGATGATGATGATGCTCTAGGACGATAAATTTGACTTATGAGGCATAGCTCAATACGTTCTCTTCTTGAGATGCTTCCTTTTTCGATTGATTTAGGTCATTCGTGCTTGGAAGATAGCCTGAGTTGAGCCACATTACTCCAGCTTGCAACTCATTCAGTCCTCACTGGTGATAAATTTCCGAACCAAGGACTTCTGCAGATCATCTGTCTCGATCATCCTGTTCTTGTTAAGTGTGATTGGCGGAGGGCACATATTGTGTGCCCATATTCTTTTGGTGTGGCATACGGCGTCAACTCTTGGTTCTGGGATTTGTCAGTTGAGTACTTGTTCACGTGTCGCCTGACTTGTTTGTTGGTAATGATGGTAATTACTAGAAACCTGCAGAGTTGAAGATCTTTTAATTCTCTTTTTATTCTTTCTCATGGATTATCTTCCTTTATGTTTTATGTACCACAGTGATGCATATCCAGATTGAAGAACCAGACCATCGTGCACAGAGACGAGATTCCGAATAACCATGGTGAGCTTAAGAAGGCGCAAGCTTTTAGGACTCTGCTCAGGTAAACTTTACACGATCTCACTGTCTTTTACTGCAGTAGTCAATCATAGTGTAGGATAAGAGCTCGTTGTAAATTAGTTTCCATATTTGTAAACTACTTATACTGTGACAATTGTATAATCCCGTACTCTGGGCTCTGCTTTGTTGTTGATATGGTGTTTTCTTTTCTCTTAACGCAGGTTGAAATAGTACTTAGCTTCTTGGTTTCATGACAGCCACTTTGTTCTGTAATTTGATATTACTGCATATGATTGATTTTTTCAGGGAAAGCTTCTTTCTTGGCTCCACTTCCTAAGTCATCCGATGGACATGCAAATGATACTCCTAACCAAAACGCAAAACTTGTGACAGTGCATCCCTTGCCTCTGGATGATGTCAAACCGCCAGAAGAAGTAAGAAGTATCTCCATTTGTCCTTTCCTGAGATCAGCTTCTTTCTAACTGCTATTATTGCGCTAGATTTCTGTTTCAAATTTGGCCATTGGCAGGAAAGGAAACTCATTGGATACTTACTGAGATTTTATATTCTCCTATTTTAGTTTTCGACCGTCATAGCTCTGGACTATCGCCACTATTTCAAGATTTATTGTGCCAAATTAGCAAAGAAAAAGGTTTATTTTCTAGAGAGAAAATGTCCTTCTATGGTGGAGCTGTCTTTAGGACGTTGGTGAAGAGATATTTTTCATTCAAAGGATTGTCTCAATGTGTTACTGCATTATCAGTTCAAAAATCTGCCAATTTTAGGCTTTTTCTTGCATTGGTGGATGTTCATTTTGTGAAGTTCAATCATATTGGAACTGGGAAGGACTCAGAATCTTACCTCTCATGCGTTATAAAATCTAATCAGGACTTCCTTATTAGCTTAAGTATTTGGTTTCATGAATTTTCTTGATGCATTGTACTCTCATAGAAGGTTTTATGTTGTGATTGGCCAAATTGACCGAGTACTTGCTCCTTGCGAGTCTGAGATGGCAGTGCGCTAGATTGGAACATTGGTTGCTAATGTAAACATCTTCAGTTTCATGCAAATCTGGAAGATGGATATGGGGTCTTGGTTGTAATAAATAACTCCATCTCTTTGTTTTGTAAAATGGTCTGACTTATTTTGTTAGTCAGATAGAAATCTGATGTCATTTGAATGTTTATATTCTTCAAGGTCCAAAAACAACCTTCACACATGACCTCCAAGTTCGATCTCTAATTGATTCACATGCAAAGCATGTGCATTTTACTAATTGTTGAAGTTTATCCCATGTCGCTTGACTTAGGGTCCTAAATGCTCTTTATATTCATGTAGTCTCCCTCAACCTATTAGCTTAAGTTTTTGGATTGGAGTTTCTAACATGGTATTAGAGCCAATTTTATCCCCTTGTGAATGTGCATGGTCAAAATTCCATTTGAATGTGCGTAGTCAAAATTTCATGTGCTGCTCATAATCCACTTTGCACGTGAGAAAAGATGTTGAAGTTTATCTCACATTGCTTGACTTAGGGTCTTAAATGCTCTTTATATTCAAATAGTCTCTCTCAACCTATTAGCTTAAGCTTTTAGGTTGGACTTTCTAACACTAATGCTACTGTCAATAGAATCCCTTGTGATCCTTGCTGGACCTTCTTTGTTTTCCCAGCAACCTGGTGCTTACACCTTCTTTATGTCATTGTCCAGAAAATACTTGCAAAAATAGGATCCATGTCTTCCAATATTTCTGGTTCTAGCTCTTCAAAGGAGCCACATAATCAAGACTTTTCAGGTTTGTTGCTCCACCAGATTTTTCCTATATGATGCATTTGAATTGTTAATACCCTACACTATTCAGATGGTCTGCTGGTTACACAGCCATTTTCCTTTTGTTCCCTTCATAGAAATTGATTGATTCTCAGATTTAATTTCTAGCTACTCGACCTTAAGAGGCTTGTGCCTTGATGAAGATTATTGTCCTGTTTTATTGTGGGTGAATCTTCTCTAATTCCTCAAATGATAGTGCACATACATTTTAACGATTTACCTTGGGTATTATGACATTCTATAGAAGTATATATGATATGACAAAAAGCCTTTGTCAAATGGGTTTACCTAAATAGGAACTTTTATGCACTGAGTAGCTGTTTTAAGGTTCTGAGTTGGATCCATTGATTCTGGCTTGATGCTTGTAGCTGCTACAGTGACCTTCTTAACCCACTTCTGCTAAAATAAGGATCCAGATGTTTACTTGAGGAAATTCTGCCTGTTAAGATAAACAGGGCACCTTAAAGAGATGGCAATAGAGAAATCATTCATATATCTCAACACCATTACCATCAATAGCTGACAGGTCTTACGATAGGAGCCAAAAGTTTTTTAAATTTTGGGCTTATTTGTAGCATGTCTACATGTACTATAACTCGCCCAACAAACCACACTAGAAAAAAGTGATGGTAATCAGAAGACAGAAATCACTGTGAGTTGAGTTCATGATTCAACACTTCTGCATGGTTTAGAGATAAATGGATTTGTTACTTGTGTCTTCGTTTAGTCTAAAATGTGGTGATAAGAATAAAGGAAGCAGCATGTTGCACTCTCTCTTTGGTGTGACAGTGGCGTGGCTGAATTATTGTGACTAAATGAGTAGAAGTAATGCCAATGAGTAATTCTTTTCTACTGGGTTTTATGGTAGTTACTTCATTTCAGCAAAATGTTTGCTTTCCTTTATAGCTTTTGCTTTATGTTTGTATCTTCTGCAACTCCTTAAAGTGATTCAAGCTGGCTTGCCATATATATTAAGTATGTAGAAGAGTCTTATTTACCTAACTAATCTCATGAACCAAGCCTTTTCAGGATCCTTAATTGACTCATAGATCCATCGTTATTTCCCAATAGTCTTCTTCAGCGCTTTTGGAATTTCCCTATACACAGTGTCCTAACTGGTGCCCCATTACATGTCCAGTGTAACCTTCTCTGGTGACCACATAACTATTTTCAGTAGCTAAAGTAACTCATTGCCCATGAAAGCTAAGTGCCAGTGAAGAAAAATGAAGAAAAATGGGGTCTCTTGGAGTACATGTCTCTGAATTGTAAGATGTATGCTTGTACAGAAAGCTGTCAATCTGTCTTTAACACTTTATGAACCTAGCCTGATCCTGTGGACGTGCTATGAATTCATATTATGAAGACTCTTGTCCCCACTCAGTTCTCTTTTTAAGGAATAGATCTCCTGTTAAGAGTAACTCCTTGATTGAAAACTAGTTGTCAGTTGACGTGCCACAATTTGAATCATGTATGCCTTTTTATTATTATGTGAAACATCAGCATACAAATAGTGCATGCAAGGGTGACAGAGGATTCTGTTGGAGCTTTCTGGTCCATGAACCTCACTCAGAAGTCTGAAGCATGGGTTACTCATTTTCAGGACAAGCAATCAAAAGGAGAAAGCGGCACAGGAGAAAACATCATCACAACCAAGAACCTTGTCTCATGAGAGGTGTGTACTTTAAGAATATGAAATGGCAAGCTGCAATAAAGGTTGATAAGAAACAGATTCACTTGGGCACTGTCAGTTGCCAAGAAGACGCCGCTCGTCTTTATGACAGGTATGAATTGATATTGTTGTCAAAACCACTCGTCTTTACCCATTGACCATGCTGCATCGTGTGTTTTCATGATATTCTTCTGCTTATTTTTTTCGGCATAGTTTATTTAGCATTGAAAAACTATGAGTAGAGTAGGCATCTCTCTCTAAGCTGACTGGATTTCCGATGATAGACATCTCCTCTACCAAATAAGATGAGGAATATCACTGTATCTTGATTAACACAGAGGAATTCTCTATCACTGGAAAATTTTGTGGGAGTTACATACTTGTTTTGGTTGTTAGGTATAAGCTTAATAATAGTGTTACACTTCTGTAAGTATGCTCGGCATTGCTAGAGTTCCATTCTAGTTGATGTTTTCATGTTGCTATGCCGTATGTCCCGTTTTCTGATTATTTGTCGTTAAAGAGGAACTGAAACTCACTGTTTTAAGCTTGATTTTGAGATACTGAACTTGTGGTTAGCCATGATTTTTTTTTTTTTTTAAATTATTCAAAGAAGAATGCAACAGAGTAATTATAAAGTCTTAACCTTGCCAAGCTACATGCTGCAGGGCTGCTTTCATGTGTGGCAGAGAACCGAACTTTGAGCTCTCAGAGGAGGAAAAACAAGAGCTCGCGAAACTGAGCTGGGATGAGTTCCTGGCAAGGACACGCCATGCTATTACCAATAAGAGTAATATAGTTTCTGTGCATCTAATCTGAAGAAACATTGCAACTCTATTCCGCTGAATTCTTTGTTCTTACATCTCTGAGGTTTTTTCAGAACACAAGAGAAGGGTTGGGGCAGGATCGGAGAAAAAATCCGAGCCCGAACCGGAGATTGGCGATTGGGATGGCGAAGAAGCCAATAGCCTGTCGGGTTCAGAAGAGGTGGAGCCAGACACCTCAGTCTCCTGAAAGTTTGATCCGAAACGAGGCTGAACGATCAGTTTTAATGGTCTAGCTCAAGCCGGTCGGCATTGGACTTTTTTTCCCCTTTTTTTGGTCATTAAAGGCCCCTATTAGGGCATTAATATCTTAGATTCTAATTACTCCTAGCGAGCTAATTCTTATAGCTTGAAGAGAAATAAGTTGTAATGTCAGATATGTCGCCCCTGCTGATCAACCTACATATATATAATTGCAGCGAGAACTGAAAAAAATGTTAATCTCGCCTTTCCTGAAGGAAAAAGTTTGGAAGTTTGCAGCTCAATTTCTTCTCGTAGTAGTTTCTGTGAAATTTGCGTGCATTACACATTGGCTTTTTGGCGATGGCTGACGCATGAGTTTGCCTGGGGTTCTGGGGACATCAGTGTCACACGACGCTATGACAGTGTCAATACAAGAACTTCCTCAAGCATGTTGAAGCGTGCAAGAACTTCCTCGAGTAAGGGGATTTTATGAGAACCATCACCGTCGATTCGACATGTGCGAGATCCCTCAACTCCATCGACTTTTCTGGTAAACGTGAGAAATGAGCAATGACCAGCACGGTGGGCTCTTTAAAATATCGCTCTCCTTGCCCTTGTAACCTCTATTCAAGAAAATTATCGGATTTGTTCTTTCAATATGAAAATGAAAGGTGGGGAGTTCAATTTCTACCTTCTTAGGGGTTAGGATGAGGACGAATTAGTTTTACGTATTGGTAACTATGCCCTGTACGGAAGTCAGGTAAAAATCTGAGAGCGAGTGTTAGGATAGGATTAGAGTAGGATTGATTAAAGAAAAAAAAAAAAACCTCTATTCAAGGAGTAAAGAGATAGACTTGGTTTTTTTTTAAATGAACAAAAGAGATAGACTTGTTGGCGTGCTTAAAGATTACCAACCAATCGTGTCGAGCTTGACTGGTCGGGTGAAGCTACAAACGTTAGGGCTTTTTTCCTTCTTTTGGGCCTCGTTATAACACGTGTTCTAAAGGCGATTCGCTGATCCTAGGATCCACACCACCGTGGCATTAAACGGCCGGCGGGGGGGACATCACTTCCCGACACGAGGCCTTCTGCCAGTCGCGCCGAACGCGATCGACGCGAGCTTTGCTTTCACTCCCTTCCGAGGAATCGAACCCGTGCAGAGAAACAGCTCGCACCATCGGAAGAAAAAAAAAAAAAATGGCTTCGAATCGCGATCCGAAACCCTCCCAAGCAGAACCTCCACCTCCATCTCCGTCGCCGTCGCCTTCTTCTGACGATTGGAAGGGCCGTGTGTTTCTCCCCGCTCTCCTCGCAGGTCCGTTGCTCGCTGCCGCCTCCTCTGGTTGCAGTTACCCGTTTCTTCTTCTTCTTCCTCTCCGCCCCGTTGCTCGATTTGATATAGTCCAGGAGGGTCGCTGAATTGCTGATTGATTGATTTCGCGTGTTGGGTTTTCGAAAATGTCTCTGGGGTGACAGGAATTGCTGGCGGCGGATACGGGTTGGTGTCGAAGCACCGGAAAGTTCACGGCCTCGCGAATATCTCCGCGGCTTATGCTGCGAATTTCGCCATCGTCATGGGTTGCTACTGCGGTGAGTTCCTCTTATTGCATTTTGCTATCCGAGTCGGCTTACATACGGAGTTGGGGCTTTAGTTTTGTCGAAAACTGCTCGAGACGATGGTGTTCCTGGATATTAGTCTTAAGTGTATGGCGGTGAATACTCTCGATTGGGCGGCGACTGTTTGGTAGAAACTGATGATTGCTTAAGTGCTTTTGGCTGCTTTAAACTTCAGATTCTTCAACAAGTAGCTGATGATTGCAATACTAGTAAAAGACTGCGTTGCTAGGGTTCATTTGCCTCTTTTCATCTACTTTCAATGTTCCATTGCCGCTCGCATGACTCTATAGGATAAGAGGACAAACAATGCAGGAATCAGAGGAGAGGTTGCCGTAGTAGAGGTTTCAAAGTGAGCGAGCAAGCTTCTAGAATTATCAATTAATAATTGACCAACCTAATATGAGAAGTTGGGCTTCTGTACTCACAAGAGTGGAATCACGGATATGCATTAATTTTTCACGGTCCTCGTTGCATTATTCAGTGTACTGCCAGGTGCTATGCTTCTGGAATGAGCGGTACAGCCAGTTAGGATGTATAGTCATGCCTGGGACAGTGGTAGCTAGTTTGCCTTTTGTTTCGTCCGTGAATACGCTTTTATTTCATATGATCCTCTATTTATATGTAATTGTGGCAGAATCGTCCTTTGTATATGCAAATATATAGTTTATCATTTTCAGAGAGCTGGGCTCATTTCTCTGTATTTTAATTACCTCCACACCAATTGAAATGCACAACTGCAACCCAAGTTAGATAGTTTTTGCTGGAAAGGAAAAGATCAAGGAGCGTATGTAAACATCAATAAAGGACAGAATACTTAATTTTTAACAATTGTAATACGTTTGAACCAAAGTTTATTTCTCATGATCAGAACTCTCATCCTAACTTTTGCAAGGGAAGAATTTAACCAACGACAGTCTGTCTGCAGCACAATCTAGATGATTCTATGGAGTCATATCGTATTTTTAATGGCAAATCTTCCAACTATATCCATTCCATATGGACAGGGACCCGCGAGTTTGTAAGAGTGACTCGTAAATCAGAACCAGATGATCTGTTAAACTCTGCCATTGGTGGCTTTGCTAGCGGTGCTATCCTCGGGCGGCTCCAAGGTCAGAACTCTCTCTCTCTCTCTCTCTCTATATATATATATATATATCTGTGTATGTGTGTGTCCCTCTGTCTCTCTGTCTGTCTATCTGTGTCATGAATGGGTGAGCAGAATGGAGTTGGACTAAGCTTACAGTGGCTTTCAATGATTACTATCGTTCATCATACTGGTCTCTATTTTCAGGATCGTTGCAACAAGATTCAGCTTTTAAGTTCAGGTTGATCTTGAATGAATGGCTTTAGGATTACCAGTATACTGTCTTATGATGCCAATGTTGTGGTGACTTTGTATTTTTCTTCTCAGCTCCTTATTTGCTTGTCTTTTGAATACTGCATCCCTCTTTCTTGTGGGCTTTAATAAGGTTATGCAAGGATATTTGGGTTTATCTTCTGTATAGAGCAGCTTTAGAAGACAGCTAAATGAGGAAGTATTTAATATTTTGTTATGCTTTGCTGAGAAGTTCTAATGCTACAAGCTCTATAGACTCTGGAACTTTTTCGGTGGAACTGCCCAATCATCCTAGTATTCTTTTAACAAGTGTCAATGTGCAGACATTGCATCTATTTGCTGGTTTGTTAAAACAGCCACTTCTGTCATCCATTCTTAGCAACTCTACATGGTACTTTGGTTATCTTGCCTTGAAAAAGGATCTGCATCTGTTTGCTTTGCAATACCAGGTGGACAAGCCGGAGCCATCAAATACTCATTTATGTTTGCTGTAGCCGGGACAGCTATGGACTTTGCTATTTTGAAACTGAGACCAATTTTGGAGAGCAGTGACTCGTTGAAACTGCCGGAGTGGTCCCCAATCCAGATTCTTGATGAGGAACAGCTTGCTGCAAAGAAAGCTAGGGAACAGAAGCTCTATTCCCAAACAACGCTTGGTAAACTGAACAAAGAAGATTCTTGAGGAAATTGAGGGTTAGTGATAGGAAACAGGTAAAGATAAGAGTGCCTGGAGGGGAGACTCTTTATCATGTTACCCAAATTTTGACCCAGTTGGGAACTTTGTTCTACCTGCTTTGCGAATGGTTATACTTTGGCTCCTTTGGAGGCAATCTCCCATTTGATGTTTTTAGCAAAAGAGCACTTCCTTGGAAAGTGGTTGAGATTTGGATGAGCTCATTTGATCTGATCACGTTCCATCTACATCGGCAGCAGTTCTTCAATCTGGTAGTGATAAGTTTAGGATGAGAGGCGTGTTGTAACTTGTAACACTATAGAAAGCTAGGTCCAAATTAGAGGAACCTGTGCAGCTCAAATTAACTTTTAAAGGGAAGACTGATTTTTGGGGTGAGGTGATTCGAGGCAGGATGATCATGAATCCTCCACATGGCTTGTGCAGAAGTTTTTCCACGTTTTAGCTTGTGGAAACGAAGATTTTCTTTCTGCGTAACTGGAAAATGCTAGCAGTTCACCTATTGAGCAACGTTGCTGGTTTCAGCTTTTAAATAATTATAGAGCCTTCTACTTCTTTGGGGGTTTATATCTACTTCAGCAAATCTTTAACTTTCGTCTTCATTGATTGATTCGGTCACCAGCCTTGGGGGTATAGTCATTGCAGAAGACCTAAAAGAATCGATGCTATCATTTCGTCCCGAAGATTCCTCCTCAGGCTTAAATTACCCCTAAAAAGGGGCTTAGTATTGCGATATCGAAGGCAAAAGAATAGATGATATCTAACTACGAAGAAATAACATCCTTTACAGGAAAAAGCTAGCAAAAGGAAGGACTAAAAGTAATCCTAACACGGAACGACTTAATTGTGACAAGCTCAACACCATCCATAAGTACTAAGATCACAGGTAAAAAGTACACCAGATCGGATTGACACGAGAAAATCTAGAAGCTGCCCCAGCAAGAACCAGTTCTCATTATCATGTTACGAGAGCAGAGAGACCAATGACACGAACTCTAACGTCACCCGACCCTTTGACCTCGTGTTGATGACAAAGTGCTCCGGATATTTTCTCAGCAACATAAGCAAACCATACCAAGGTTTTCCCTTGGCTTCCGGGCCAGGCCAGTCCTCAGACGTGAGGTATCTCCTGACTCGACTGTGATGCCAAACATTGCTATACTGGTCCACCAGCTAGAGGAACAAATTCCGTGAGTTAGGTCCAAAAAATTTGAGCAGTACATAATTCACTAAATACAAGAAAGTTGGAAGATAAAATCACTGGAAACTATATTAGACAGTATTAAAGTTAAAACAGATATCATATAAGAGTATCAATAAGGGAACAATTTGTGAACAGGAAAGGAATTCCATGCAAGTAGCAAGAGAAGAAGACAAATATTACAAAAACCATGACGATCAAATAAAGCATGCTTGCTACTTTGAATTTGGTTTAAACCCATATCATCATGTCAATCTCTTGCTGAGTTCAATGCACACTAAGAAAACGCATTAGTTGCCAGGTAGCCGTGGGCATTAAGGGGAACTTACTAATGATAAGTGAAAAATCTCATATTTGAAGCAATATATTGGAATCTGAAGACAGGAATTTGGCTGATCTTCCTAATGGCTCAATGATAATATATCACCATACATCCTAGTTTTCTGATAGTGAAATTTAACAGCCAACTCAAGTGGACAATGACCGTTTGAGCTGTAGACTTCATATCAAGTACTTGTTTTGGCACAGGATCAATAAACCCATCCCAAGTTTCTTTTGGCCAAAATCAGAAGCCTGGACTCTGGAAGATAAGACATTCGAGATACAGCCACTTGTTTGTTTCAGTGACTTTAAGGCAGTTTCTGGATATTGAGAACACGCGAGTAGACCAGGCTAGCCAATCCATTCAAAGAAAATAGAAAAAAATTTGCTCTTCAATTACTTACCTCAGTATGAAGTTTCTCCATGGGCATCCATTCTCCCGGACCACAAAGATCAGACAATACTGTAGCTACAGATGATACCACATCCTTCTCTTCCAACTGTATAAGCTGCTGGTTATCAGCATCTCTGTCAATTCTCGATCTGCTGTCTCCCTTCTTCTCAGCTGGAGCAAGAGATAATATCATGGCAAAGGAAAAAAATCATCACTTCAATGTACAAGATATCAATCACAATTGAATCTCCAACTAAGAAAAACAACAGTGCTCCAGTATCAATAACAAAAAGACCAATCCGCAATTTCATGACACAGTTTTAAACCGAATTCAAGTCTCCACAATAGCCATAACAGGAACCACAAAAAATATAAATTGGAATTACATAGAAACCAAAAGATGCTATCAGCTTGAAGATATCAAGAAGAGGACGTTTTGAAACCTTGATTGCAATACATTACATTTGTTGAAGCCTCAGATCACTGGGTAGACTCTGTCAAGCTTGCAGTTACCAAGAAGAGAAGGGAAAGGGGAGAAGCTTGCTCAGACTATGTAGAAGAATCTGGTTAATCATCAAAACAAAAGAGGTGATTGGATCTCGAATGCTACTAATGAGGACTTCCATATAGAGATGGCTCGGTTAAAGATTTTGACCAATGGGTAAGAGAAGATGAACAACAAAGTCACTATGAAGAGGGTCAACAATATTCAAAGAATTATAGCTTTCCCACAGGAGGAGGAACAGACAGAGCTTAGGAATTATGCAACTGAGAATAATAGTTTGCAAGCAGCAGCAGGATTAAAGACCCTAAGAAGTTTCCTTTCAGGTACCACTGACAATCATATGCACAAATGATGATAGCTACTTGGGACTAACTATAGAGGCCATGTAAGGATTTTGATGAATGTGTACAAGGAAGATGATGAACAAAAATACTATTAGGGGATCCACAACATTTAAAGAACTGCTGCTTTGACTTTAAAATAGGAATATGCAGACACTAGGAATCACTGGACTAAACATTGTGCTGTCGCTTGCAAACCACAGTATGATTTTAGAATTCTCATTTGAGGTGCCAATTACAATTATATGTAAAGTATAATGCTCTGCTAAACAAGGTCAATTTACTACTTCATATTCCCAAGTTTTACTGAGCTTCCTTGTCCTCAACAGCTGCGCATGTGCGTGCGCGTGTGCGTGCGCGTGTGTGCGCGCGTGTGTGAACATATAATAGGATATTCCAAACAAGATATACAGGCCATGCAACATAGCACCTGAAAAGAACTGCAAATTGAAAGCATAGAGACTTGGCATTGTCCACAAAATCACTGGACAAAAAGCAGGAAGCACACTGGAAAAGGACAAACTATGAGTCAATCTCAGAAGCAAGGACTACAGCCACTACCACACTGAATACACACTGTAGATTGTTTTTAGATTTGGTGTTCCCCCAATGATAGTTATGACAGTAGCTCTCAAAATAAAGGAAAAAAAAAGATGTTTTCTGCAAAAAGCACACACTTATAACCATGCCTAGAATGTGGAGAGGTAGTAAGCGCATGCATAATATAGGGGTATTGCAAGTAGGCAGAGAATCACTTTTCACCATAGAAGGTTTTGTGGCAAACGATGTTGAGCTAATTTAGAAACTTCTGTCCTGTTTCTAAATATCAAGCAAAGATAGGCATAGAGCCATTTTTTCTGATGACTAATTTATAAGAGACGTCATTAACTACATCTGTGCAGACTGCAGTTGGTTACCCACAACTCATTTATCATAACAAGGCATTGACCTCAAAATTCAGGATAGCAGTTTTCGCTACAAAGGAAAAAAAAACAGTGTGCTCGGGTTATGTTATAAAATGGGCCAATATGGAGAACTAAATGCATCAGCACACCAGGCATGACACACATAACAGATGCCAGTAAACTCAACAGACACTCAAAGTCCCCATTCCAGGGAGAAGCGATTAGAGATTGGAATGGCAGAGATATTAGAATACAAATAATTCCATTTCTTGCATATGGAAGTGGCACGGGCACAACAAATCCTAACATTGATCCAACCACCAAGGCAGTAGAATGGAAACGCGTCAATGTCAAGAAAAATCGACAAAGCAACAGACTTTAAGAGACAACTCAACCCAAATTCTCCCCCATCTACCCCCAATCCGAATTCACAGACTTCCAATTTGTCGTCCCCTTTTCCTAACAAAATCTAATCAAGAGTAATCAAGAAAGAGGACATCACAGAGAGAGAGAGAGAGAGAGAGAGAGCAGAACTCACCCAGTGCCTGCTTGCCACCAGACCCACCACCAGCGTAGCCACCATAAGCCCCATCATACCCATCCCTCCTGACCCTCTTCCCACCGCCGCCACTTCCACCACCACCACCACCACCACCTTCCTCCTCCTCGTCACCATACTCCTCCTCCTCATAAACCTCCCTCCCCCTCCCCTTCCTCCCCGCCGCCACCGGCTGCGGCGGATACCCATACGCCCCCGCCGGGGCAGCCACGTGGTGCCGGGGCCCGATCGGCCCGCCCAGAATGCTCCTCACGGGCAGCAGGAAGTAGAACTCCTTGTCCCCAATCTGGAGCAAGTCCTGGGAGTCGAGCTTGACGGGGGGGTTCCCGGGGAGATGGAGGACGCCCTCGACGAGGCAGCCGTTCTTGCCGAGGACCTCGAGGGCGAAGCGGCGGCGGGAGAAGTCGTAGAAGATGCGGGCGTGGTGGCGGGAGATGTTCATGCCGCCGCCGAGGCTGGAGAGGTCGACGTCCACCGTCGATTTCTTGGAGTTGCGGCCGAGGACGATGGAGTAGGTCTGCATGTAGTACTCGAAGTCCTCCCCCTGCAGCTTCGCGAACCCCGCCTCCACGTCGCCGCCCGACGCGCTCATGGCTCCGATCTCCGGCGCCGCTCGACCTGCCAATCGATCGCTTCCTCTGCTGCTCTTCTCCCTTCCCTTTGAGTCGCGCAGCGAGAGAGAGAGAGAGAGAGACGAAGGAGAAGGAGAGGAATGGAGAGTGCGAGCTGAACCGGTTCCAAAGTGGGGAAGAATCGAACCGGTCGAAGCCAGAGGGAACCGGTGCTTCCGAGTTAGTGGCATTCGACCGGGGAAATAGGTTCGGTTTTTACATTAAGGTTTTGCTTTCGAGTCCGCTTGGGGGAATAACTTGTAAAACAAGGTTTCAAAATCCTTTTGAGCCAACTATTTTGTACGGGCCAATTCCATGAAAAAACACAAACTTTAGGTGTTGTTCCAAATTTGGTACGAACTTTATTTTGTTTAAAAAAATAGCACGAACTTCAGATGTTGTCAAAAATTTAGCCCAAACTTTATTTTATCTAAAAAAAACACGAATTTTAAGTGTTATCCCAAATCTAACCCAGACTTTATTTGAAACAAAATAAAGTAAGTCCGTTACAAATAGGTTTCACATCTCTATTTAACTACAAGATGCATATGTTTTTAGTATCTCGCTTTAAGGCAATGTAATATTTTGCTTCCAACCTAGCTTCTGACATTGCAAACAGCTTGCCAATTGTTAATTGATCTAATGGCTCTAGCTATGTGTTTCGTCCCCTGGAACTGAAGCTACTAAATTTTTTTTTCCACAAGAATCATTTATAAAGTTCACTTCCTTGGATGGCAGACTTAAATTTAACACTTCTTTAAACACTCGAATGCAACATTGTTTTGTTGTGTTGGATGTTATTACTGACGTGAAAATGCCACGTCGGATAACTATGGAATGAAGGTTAACGGAAAGCCAGATTTGGAACACAAGGGAAAGTTTATGCTATTTTTTAGACAAAATAAAGTTCGGACTAGATTTGGAACGACACCTAAAGTTCGTGTTTTTTTATGGAATTAGCCCATTTTGTATCAGGTATAACTTCTGTAGTTTAGACCCAAGGCTATTTTGAGAGGAATGCAAAGCTAAAGGCTAGTATCCACTACTTTAGCTTTGAACAGCTTGGGGAGTTTAATAAACTTTTTTGTCCTCCGTAAATTATTTAAATTCCGATTTCACCTCTCAGCGATAAATAAATAACATGACACTATTACGTCAAGCTGCTAATTTGGCATGAAAACTCTGATTTTACCTCTCAATCGATAAATAAATGGTATGATATTTCCGCATCATGTTGATAATTTGTCACAGGCCTAATAAGATTATATCCTAAATCAAATGTGACAATGAATTTGAAAATAAACAAAAACAAATTCAAAGTCCCTTCAGCCACAAAAGAAAGCATTGGGGGCTTTAATAAATGCCTTTAAATTTGAAATGGCCGCCAACTCACCTTTATGCCTTTCTTCAATCTATTACTCCTTTACATTTAGAATCTTCCTTTCATTAGCTTTCCTTCTTTATTTTGTAGGAGAAATCTCCATTAAAGGAGCCCGTAAAAACCAGGGGTGTGCAAAATACCCGGGAACCGCCCAGACCACTCGGAACCAGATCGGAACCGCCCGGAACCGGCGGTTCTTGAGGGAACCGGTCCGATTCCCGTTTCCAATTTTTCGAAACCGGTGGGTACCGGTCCAGTTCCCAGTTCCATGGGCGGATCCGCCCACCCGGACCGGACCGGAATCTTTTTAATATTAAAAAAAAATTACTAAAAGAAACCCTAAATTAGATCCCGTCTCCTCACTCCCTTCGTCTTCAGTTCTCTCTCTCTATCTCTTCCTCAGTTCCTCCTAATCCTATCGCCATTTTGATTCCTCCCTGAGCGTCGACGCCGTCGCTGCTACTCCTCCGCCGCTGTTGTTCAACCCCTCATGTCGGCTGCCACCCGCCACAGTTGTGGAAAATTGTTTCGCGACCGTTTTATGTTGAAAACCTGACCATAGACCTCCTCCCCTTCTTTCGAACTCATAAACCCGATCATTCTATGTTGAAAATCAAAATTGTTTCGCGTCAAGATCAGTTCCATGGATCCACCTGGGAACCGAACCAGACCGGCGGGGTCCGGTTCCCGAGTGGATCCATGCAACAAACGGGTGGATTCTGGTTCCAATTTTTCGGAACCGGTCCTTAGCGGACAGTTCCCGGTTCTAGATCGGGAATTGCCCGCCTGGACCATGCACACTCCTAGTAAAAACTCCACCTCAGACTTCACAAAAATCAGCTGAGGGTTTTGCGTAATAAAGACTGTGAAGCTCCAATTTGCGCAGCAAAAAGGTGCAAAGCCTAGGTGACGAAGGTTGAGCATGCGTGATAGAGATACGTAAAGGTCGAGTGCAACACTACACTTCAGTAGTCGGTGCGGTAAAGAGGTGTGGAGGATGAGCGCACATATAGAAGAGTGAGTGTACAAATTAAGCGCAATGTCCCAACTCAGTTTTGCATAATAGAGAGATGCGAAGAATGAGAACACTCCGCTCCTGCTTCTGCGACGAAGAGGGACAAAGGTCGAGCATATTAGCAAAGCGGTGCGAAGAACGATTGTAGCACTACCCTTTAGTTCGCGCGCTAGAGAAATTCGAAGGTCGAGCACGACACTACCCCTATGGTTCGTGCGATAGAGAAGTACAAAAGTTGAGCACAACAGTTGACTCCGGTTATCGTAGCAAAGAGGTGCAAAGGTGAATTATACATATGTTTTAGCTTTGCTCATATTTCGCTTTCACAAAATAACAAAAAGAAAAATGGTAACCTTTTTGAGATAATAAAAACATTTGAAGGTAATTGACAAAGGTCTCCTCTCATGATAAACATGCTCACATAGCTTTAAAAATCAACCTGAATATGGTAAAAAAGATTGTTCAATTTTACACATTTATGCAAATTAAATAAGTCATGGAACAAAATTGCATAGATTTTTATCGACCACATAAATTGTTGTATATAAATCATGTCACGCCATTTTAGAACCACCATTGTTATTGTTATATGTAGATAATAATACTACCATGTAAAATCATTCACTTATATAAATCGTTGTGCGTAAATCACATGACGTTAAAAAAACAAGGAAGAAAGTGACTACAATCAATCACAATTGATAGTGCTAAAATGATGTGCCACGGTTTACACTAAACAATTTACATGATCAGTAAGAGTGTACATAAGATCACACCTTGAGTTATGTAATTCACGACAATGTTTATGATTCAACGAGCTTTTTCACCATACTTGAGGTAGATATTTTAAGCTCTATGAGTATGTTTATTATAAAGTAAGACTTTTGCCGATTACCATAAATGTTGTTTAATTTCGAAAGGCTTACATTATTTCACCCCTTTGTTGGCTCATGGCATCCCCTATTATATTGAATTGATTACATTATACCTTGGGGTTCTCACTCTCTATTTAAAATTATTTCTTATCATTTTTCTTATTCATTTTTCAATTTCACTAAAAGAAAATTTTATCCGCATTCCTTCCAAATAATTTTTTCACTCTAGCTACTTCTTTTGCACCCATTACATTTCAACGTTTTTTTTTTTTTAATGTTTGTCTTCTTTTAAATTAATCCCTATTGTTATAATCTAAGTAAGCACTAATCATATATCGAAGTAAAAAAATTGTTAGTTTTATCTACACATTGTTTACTTTATTTCCCTCGTGTTCTCATGATCATAAATTTTTTGACTTCAATTTTTAGTACAAATTTACAAGAATTTACTCAAAAATTGAATATTGTGGTTGATGTATGCATTGTACACAATCTACTCAAAGGTTATTCTCTCATTTGTGCTTAGGTTATTCTTTTAATAATATTTTCCCAGAAAAAAAAAAAAGAAGAGATATGCAAGTAATTAACAAAATAAATAATTTTTTAATAAGAAACACAATAATTAGTTAACTATCTACCAAATAGAATATTTTTTTAGGGAAGAAGTAAACAAATTTTGTTTCAAATGAGAAAGTAAAGGAAAAAACCAAAAAAAAAAAAAAACGCAAGCATTAGTCTTAAATCAAGAGTAGGCCTCATATTTAACCTTAATAACTATTGTTTGTCAAGAGCATGGTAATTTCGTCTTTAGTAAAATCGAAACAAAAGAAAGGAAGAAAAAAAAGGTAAGAAATATTTTTAAATTAAAAGTGGGATTCGCAGAGGATAATGTAATCAATTAAATATAAATTTGGGTGTCTGGAGCTAAAAAAGGGTAAAAATAACACAAGCCTTTTGAAAAGGTTACGAGCAAAACTCAAACACATGTATTGCATTTCAAAAGGTTACGCCTCACTACTTCGCACGATTATTATGAGAAACATGAAAGCTATATATATACTAATGGATGAAACCTTAGTAGTCGAGTGGTGGTGTTGGCCTAGTATTATTATTAGGTGCTCCATTTAGTATCTCGAGTCCCATCTCTGGCGCCTCTAACTTTTTTTTTTTTTTTTTTTTTTTTTTTCTGGATTTTGTCATTTTCCTTTCAAAATTCCTATCCCCTTTTTATTCCTAAACAAACATAAGATTCTATAGAGGTAATTTTTCGTTTTTTCCTCTTTATTATTTTTTTTATTTTTAATCGAATAAATTGATAAAACTCTCTGATTTTTAACTACCAATAAACAATCCTTTAGAGTTTTTTTATAAGAAAAAGTGTCAAAGTGCAAGGAAGAAAATTATAATTTTTTTCATGACAGGAAAATCAAATTCAATGTCTCATGGTACAATCAATTCTAATTTTGATATTATACAAACAAATTTTAACAAAAGATAGTTTTGTTTTGAAAATGAAAATAAAAAGAAAGTCTTAAAATGGTCTCTTAACTTAAAAAATGCGTTACATACTTATTTTTACCATATCATGTGGGCCCATTATGGTATTAATCTTTACACACTCTTTATCAGAAGGGGTGTGGCATAATAGTCACGTTATGGAAGCGTACGAATTGCAAAATTTTGTTTAACCCATCTTGCGTTCTCCTCGTCAAGACAATTTTTTGTTGCCATCGGATGTATCAACGGTGGAGTAAAGTTTATCTAAATATTATTACATCAATCGTCAAAAATCGAATTGAAATTATTTTATTTTCTCGAGGGGTATCATATATATATATATATATATATATATATATATATATATATATATATATATATATTTTTTTTTTTCTTTCGTTTAGATTTGCGAGACACGTTTAATATTTTGGAAAGAAACGTGCAACGCAATAATGCAAGCATCACATGTTCCATGGCACGTTAAGCTCTCCCTATCTCTATCCTTGTGTACGCGAAGAAGACGATGCATGTGGCTCTCCTCCCCCTCCCCCGACCATGTCGGGTCAAATTCCGGTGGTCCCCCCACCCAAAAATCAAAGATCCCCCCGGCCTCACTCAACACGTTTCCTCCCCTGCTTTCATCTCCCGATCGCATTTTCAACTAGTCAATACCTTGTTAATTCCGCCGAAAATCGAGTGGCACAAATTTCGAAAAGGGCGATGTTTCGAAACGAATTGATGCCAAGTTCGTCGTGTTCTCAATCCGTCGACTTGTGAGGGCTGTCGATGGATCGATTGCGGGGCCATTATCTCTCTCTCTTTCGGGTCGTTGAATCTTGATGGTTGGGATGTGAGACCGAACGGTATGGTCCTGGCTCTTGTCTTTTCGATGAATTGACAGTGCATTGGGGGAGTGCTGTTCAATTGGAAAACAACGTAACCATCACTATCTTCCATAGTTCCCTTCCCTCTTGGATACGCATTCATTAACATTTTCTTATTTCTCTCCTCTCTCTCTCTCTCTATATATATATTCCCCTTCTTTTTTAATGGAATTCTCCACTATCCTCAAGTTAATATTTGCCCTCAGAAAAGACTTTTTCGACCATCTTGGATTACTAAGAAAAAAAGAAAAAGAAAATTCATCTTTTAACACTTTGTAAATTTGTTAACTATTCCGTGAACTTGAAAATAAGGAATCACAACATTAAACATTTTTCACACAGTACATAGATTTACATATTTTAAGTTGAAGGGTGACACTGCATACTGAATTAAATTTTTATGAGCTGTCTGGGTCGATATCCATTAAATTTGTTGTCTAAAATAAAAGATTTGTAAAAAAAATGAAGGAATAAAAAATTCTGTAGGATAGTAGCTAGAGCTATAAATAAATACTATAAGTAGTTCCTTCCTTCCCCCTCTTTTTTTTGGGTCAGGTAGTTCCTTACTTTCAAAAGCTCAAAAGCACCTGCTGATCTCCCTCTCTCTCTCCTCTCTTTCTCTCTCATACATTTCAGAGCTCACAGACGAACCCTTCTGTACTCCAGCTCAGCACTATCCCCCTCCTTTTTTACTCTCTCTCTCTCTCTCTCTCTCTCTCTCTCTCTCTAGAGACTGTGGAGGAGGCGTGGAATGCTACTGCTGGCGAAGGAGGAGACGGGTCCGTCGGCGCCCCGACATTCCCCTCAGATCTGACCCCCCCTCGCTTCTCTGCTCCCGCCGGGGTATCCGCAAACCCTAGGACGAGGAGGACGAGGAAAAGGGCGGCGCCGGCGATGGGGGTCCTGAGCGAGTCGCTCTGCTTCTGCAAGGGCGTCGGCAAGTCCGAGAGGACCAAGGCCGCCATCTTCTCCGGCAAGTCCCCCGCCATGGCCGCCGTCTCCGGCACCGGCACCGGCTTCCTCATCCACCGGAACCTCCTCCTCACCACCCACGTCAACCTCCCCTCCATGGCCGCCGCCGAGAGCTCCGAGATCCAGCTCCAGAATGGGGTCGCCGCCACCCTGTTTCCCCATAGGTAACTAACTTGGCTTTCTCGCTTGAGTTCGGCCTTTTTCTTTTTCTTTTCTTTATGGGGGTAGGAAAAAGGGCTAAAGCCGATTACGAAAATTTAACATCGTGAATCTACTATTCCCATTTTACGCGAGGCGGTTGTTTTACAGCATCAGAGCCGCACGGTCAAATCGATAAACTCTTAGTTAGAAGTAAAAAACAGGGGAGATGCATTGGAGTTTACTGTTAGCCCCCATTCAAAAAATTGCAGCTCTTGGAAATTTCTATTTCCGTGCCCCTTTTCCTGTAGGATCCTTGATGCCATGGTAGATCTGATTTTGGTGGGTCCTTTTTTGAAAGAAAAAAAAGACGAACTTTGTTGAGTTAGTTTAGCTAGAGAGACATCATAGCTTCATAATCTGTCCGACTGCACCTTTACCGCCTATAGCTTCTGGGATTGAATTGTAGACCCAGAGGACATGGGATCTTTACTACTATAATGTGAATCGTGAAGATGTATGTGTTGGATCAGTTTCTAATTCAGTATTAAAATAGTCCTGAAGTAATTGGTTAAGAAATTGCATTCGTAAGATATGTTAAGCGAATTGGGCAATATGAGATACCAGATGTATTAGGCTTATTCAACTGGGCACATGTTGTTTTCAGACAGTATACATTTTGCATTTGCGTTGCTTGGGTAAAATCTCTTCTGTTAAACCAAGTCTTGAACAGGTGGTTGAGATTGAATATAAATTTTCTTCCTTTTTCTGCCTCATAATCCACCAGTTCTCTCGATGCTTATATTTTTGGTTATGTATATCATCTGAGGGATGCTGCAATTGGGAATTGACCTTATTTAAATTTCTTTAGTAGTCTCCCATTTCTGTCGTTGGGAATGGAGATCATTTAAAACGTATATTCTTAGGCATGGAAAAAGTGCCCCCTCCAAATTGGGGCGGGTGGGAGAGGAGTTTCTTGCTGATTTTGGATCTGTGTATGGCCCTGTATCTGACCTCAACAGCATTCTTCCACGTGCTAGAGGAGAAAAGAATAATGTCTGTTATACCAGAACTTCAATGATTCTCGTGCACTTGATGTCCCTTCATTGAACTTTAGGATATCTTCTATTGCCTTCCTTGAGATTCAAAATTTGTGCTTGGCTTAAGAGTATCCTGTTAGGTTCATGTGTTAACCATATATTTGCAGGTTTTTTATCACCAGTTCAGTTTTGGATCTTTCAATAGTTGGTTTAGATACCATTGATGGAGATTCCAATGCCCAGGGTCAGCAGCCTCACTACCTGAAAACTAATGCCAAGCCAAACCTTGACTTGGGCAGCATTGTATACGTTTTAGGTTTTACGGAGAAAAAGGAATTAACAATTGGAGAGGGAAAAGTCATTATAGCGACCGATAATCTTATAAAATTATCAACTGAGGGGGTGGTATGGAGTCCTGGATCGGCTGGTTTTGATGCTCAGGGAAATCTTGCATTTATGATATGTGATCCTATGAAACTAGCCACATCTCCAAACACCAAATCCTCTTCCACGTCATCATCATCGTCATCATCATCAAAGAAAGATCTTACGATGCAATTCGGTATCCCCATACCTATTATTTGTGATTGGTTAAACCAGCACTGGGAAGGCAGCCTCGACGAACTTAATAAACCTAAATTGCCAATCATGCGATTGATGTCTACAGGCCAGAGAAGTGAGCATTCATGTGCGTCCTTCACAATGCGCCGGGTTTTCAAGTCAACAGAAGCTGATGGTGATGGAACTCCATCTTCTTCAAATCTAATATCCAAATCCAGAGATCCACCTGGACCAAGCTGTTCCATTGCTGTGGATATGATTGATCAGGAACAGAAGGCCATTGATCCAAATTCTACACATTTTCAAGGAATCCCAACTCCAGAAATATATGAATCGCGAAAATTAACTTCCATGCCTGTTCACAAGAAAGAAGCTCCTCAGGTGCAGCTTTTGGATATAAATTTCCCACCGAGAATTGCAAAACCTGCGGTGACTTTGCAGCCAGCTAGACCTCTGCATCTGCGTTCTGGTAAGGACTGTGTCGAGCAATTGCCTGTGCAGAGCCCACTAAGAAGAGAAGGAGTGCAGGACGTGGGACTGACCAGTCCGCATGTGGTTGCTGAGATGTCTTCCACAGGTTCAGTGAACGAGGCCCAGAGTGAGGTCCAGTCTTGCTCATCTCCATTGGAAGCTTCAGAGATGCATTACGGGTACAGCAGTGAGGAAGAGACTATGTACTCTGCAGAAACAGCTGAGAGCAGGAACTACACTAGCCCTAGAGAGGGAAAGTTTCATCAAGTTGGGAGAAGTCAGAGTTGCGTGAGCTACACCAGATGGGGGCCTGCACAGAGAAGCTCGACAGCTCGCAGAGAGTTGCTAGAAAAAGAGAGGAGCTTCATCCACGGGAGAAAGATGCATTCGCAGGGCGCGACTTCCCAAAGGAGCAATGACTACTACAGCCCTACAGTCTCTTCGATCATGAAGAAGCGAAACAACCCAGAGCAACCTAGTCGGCCCCGGCCAAGCGCCGTACATTCATCACCAAGATGGGTATTTTGATCATTCGATGGTGATGCATTACCCAAATTGTCAGAAACCAAAGTAGATTTTTTCCTACTGTTGCTATTGCACAGTTTTTGGAATTTCGTGGGGCATTTTATCCAGAGCCACTGTAATTACTCTGTTCCTCTGTAGAACGTGCAAAAGGATGAATAAAATAATTAACTGGGGTTGCTCATCATGTGTAATTGTACTCCGGATTCTTGAGTTTACACTGGTTTATTAATCAATTCAAGATGGCCAAGAGGAAGTTGCCATATCTCAGGTACCCTTCCTTTCATCACAGAATGCAGGGTTGCAAACCAGATCCTTTTCTCATGATGTCTCTGTTTCTCCGACCACAATGTCATAAGCAGTTCTTGTTTTTGTAATGGACGTCAACCACTCGATTATGCTGAAATGATTATTAACTTTAAAAGACAGGGCACCTGGTTATTTCGACAAGGCGTCTATATTTCGGTAAATTAAATCCTAAATATATTCTATTTTGATTGATGAAGTCTGAAACTCATTGGTCGTGGCATTTTGAGATTGGAAAATCCTACATGGCTAACTATACCATCGTCAACATGGCTATTTTCAACCGGCAAAATTGGCCTTATGGATTCATTGATCGAAATTGATGATGTCTTCGTCTCAACCGGCTAAATAAAACGTCAAGGAGTCGATCCACGAACATGCTAATCATCAGGGACTCTGCTGCATTGAACCCCAAATCAATCTGTTCCGATCTGCGGATAACACTCTGCACCACTCCCATTTTACATACCATTGGAATCTGGAGCGTTAAGATTCAAAAGCAGCAAGCTTTGCTCGCTTAATGAATCCACCAAGCAATTCGTGGTCCCCACCATCTAGACCCTCGCTATTCGAACTTGGCACCAGCTCAGCATCTTTACTGGCCCAGCAGCCTTTTTTCCTCGTTGAGGCCACAAAATTACTGAACTCTGCTTAGCTTATTCCCATTCTGACCAGGAGATAACCAGAATCCAACAGCCGATCATTTGCTTGGAATCCCCAATCCCCAGTCACCAACCAGAATTCAAGCAGCGAACCAAGTCCAGTAACATGAGCAGGCAAAATTAAATTGCCACAGACCACCTAACTTCTCTTTCGCTGTAAGGATGGTCTGCAAATTGTGCATCAGGCAGTAAATATGAGAACCTGAAACGGGCTAAATGTCTCAGGACTTCGACTATAAAATAGGAAGGTCTCCCTTGGTTTCTCCGTGCAAAAGTTAACAGAGTGAAAGACACGAAAGCTAACATGGAGAGGACTTCCAAATCATCTCTTCTTCTCATTCTCCTTCTTGCAGCATTCCTCACCGGCACGTCTGAAGGAGGACGACAAGGTCAACGCTCCCCAGAACTTCTTTGGTTTGTGGCCATTTCACCTGCCATAGCTCGGGTTCTTAGGGCTCCCCATCATTCACAAGGCTTATGCAGGCGAAGAGGCACAGAAAACTAAAGGTAACCGAGGAGTGGCTCCTCCCCTAAAAGTGAGCAGCCGTGCTCCATAAGGACACAGGGCTTGGTAGTTTGTTTCGTAGGTCTGAATGCAGCTATGCTGGTTAGGGACCACAGTGAATAATTTCGCCTCGTGAAGATGTATGTCTTCCCGAGGCTAGCGTCTCCTTGTGTGCAATGTCCAAGTCGTGGCGTCTTGATTCTTACATAAGCTAGTCATGCGTGCATGACTTAGGCTGTGGTGTCTTGTGTTTAATGCAGCTAATCGAATATGAGTGAAAATGAGTGCTTTCCTCCCTCCCTCCCGAAATCTGCATTGACACGGGCTAACATGTCTTGACAGATGCACAAATTCATATTGACGGGGTAAGTCCCCGCGCCTGCGCAGATTCAAAACAGTAAACCTATCAGAGTACCAAGCTAAAGATTTAACTGACGTAATTAGCCGATCTGAATCACAGGGTCCGAATCTCTCAGGAACTTTCCCAAATGCCACTGACACTCGTATGCACTTGGGTTGTGGTTGGTTCTTTTGCCAAGCCAGAAATCCTGAGTATCTCGAGATACAGGCCAAATATCTGTTGTTCATTTTCCATGCCGAGAGTCAGGTTGCACAATACTCTTATCTGAAAACATACACGAATTTCTAGCCGAAAAAAGGGAAAATATACACGAACTGATGTTCATCCCGTCTCTTGAACTAAAAATTAAGAGACTAAAGAGTCCCTTGACAGTGAAAACTAATCCCAGACAATGAATCTCATTATAAGCTTTAATATTGACGTCTCATATGATAACCATCAGCAATTGGTATATCAGATCAACCTGTACAAGAATTTCCCATCTGAGAAAAATCTAATTCAACTGATGTCAAAAATTACTCTTGCCATTCCTCGTCTCTCAAAGCATCAGCACGACCTATAAGATTAATGAAAAAAATTAATAGCAATGAGCAACAGCTGCATGAAGAAAGCTGATTTATAACATTATGAATTTCCATGACATCGACAGGAGCTAAAGATATTAGTGATGAAGTTCAGGTCAGGACTAATGGAGGCAGCTTTGAGACTTCACAAATATATAGCCATGAAACAAAGTTTGACAACTGCCATATCATTTCAGATTTACTGTTTTGTAACTCTTTTTCCCAGCAAAAGAGATTTGGTGTTACGAGCTAAAGGCAGCAGACTCCCCACAGAGAGAATTCTCTCCTTTTCACAGGTGCCTTTTTGTGCGGAGGAGATACACTTTACAGATCATACTTTTTCCTAACCAATAATTTATTCCTCTGCAGTATCAAGTACACAATCGAAGCAAAGAGCAATCCATCAACAGAAAGAAATCTCACTTTAACTTGTGGTGGCAGGTAAAAAGACCCTGATGAGATCTTTCGCAACGACTCTCTTCCTACATGTCGGGCACTTAGCCTGCGTACTTATTGCATGCCTAATGCAGGCTCTACAAAAAATATGACCACATTTTGTAGATGTCTCCTCAACTAATGGGCCCATGCAGATTGGACAACTGAATGTTGGCTCCTTTGGTGGCTGCGGCGGTGGTGGACTCACCACATTTTCTGTCTGCAATTCAACTTCCACAGGTCACAATAACTTCTATATTCACCTCTGTAACATAAAATGTGTATGTACGCACACAACTTCTAAACTACAAAAACAATAACATATCATGTGGGCAAGACATACTGTCTGCAGGCATAATGACCAGCTACGCACACATCAAATATGAGGGAGAGCGATGGAAAGAGCAAGAATCACAAAAAATGCGAGTGATTGCGGCCATCCAATCATAATATCCTTGCCAGTTAATAAAAGCATGCGATTTGATCTCATGCATCACACCACAGATTAATGACTTTATATAGAACACAAATCAATCAAGACAAAAAGTATGATTGAAGCAACAAGGCACAACAGCACAAGCACAAGCAGTTCATGAAGGAATTGTCAGAGAGTCAAACTGCAGAATCTGGTAATGCAAGATTCAAGTAAGCGAATGTCCCAAGAGACACTTTCCCATGACCAGTATTTACCATCAAAATCTGTATTCACAATATATCTCATGAGTAGCACAATTGCTGGAGCAATTTGCAACAAACCTCCTCTGGCACAGAAAATCAACATTCTTAAAATAATAAAAAAAAAAGCAGTGCTACGAATATTCTGATTCAGTGCATCCGATATAGATAAATACTCTGGGTTCTTCCATTTTGATGTCTACTTAATTCATTTTAATGCTGAAAGTGTACCAGTGGCTGTATCTATACCAGATGTTTTTAAAGAAAGATCAATGGAAGAAATCCCTACAGACTATTGACCTATTGATCCCCAACAAGGCAAATGAACTAATCATAGAAATACATAGATGCAGAAGAAAGTAAAAAACCTACTAGTATCAACATGCGCCAGAGCATAGTACATAAAACGGTGATAGGAAGAGTCAAAGTCAGTACCACATAATTATTACTGCTTTCCAAATTTATGTAGGGACTGCAGTTTCTATCTTGATTTGCAGGAAATCTTCTGCGCTTAGGGTTATTGTGGGCACGCCTTGTGTTATGCTCATCTGCAGCAATCAAGAAGAGAAGAAGACAGACCCATAAGTCTGCGACTTAATAGAGAAGATGCATGATTGATGCAACAGAGAACTGAGGAAGCATCACACAGTATCTAGAGGCCAGAGATGGTAATAAAAAGTTTACCAGGGCAAAAAAAACCAACCACCAACAGAGAAATGCGATGTCAATTTGAAGAATTAGATACGAATTTCCAGTATTACCATATTTTCAACTTTGTTACAATGACAAGTCATGGATCAAACAGTACAACACTCCTAAGTCATTTACATTGCATGATCATAAATCATTGAATAATCATAAGGCACTCTGAGATTAAAAGGTAACCGCTGGCCTCCTATTCAAACAGCAAGAGTCCCAAGTATAATCATCCCAAGACAAATACTCAAAAATACTCCCATTCCCAACACCCCAAATAAAAAATACAAAGACAAATTACAACACCACTGAAGTCCAAAGTGCATAAGTCCCACAAACCACTTGCGTAAGTTAATTAAGGTTGACATACTTTAGAAAGCAAAGGAATAAAATTTAGCAACATCACAGCAAAAATCACAGCATCTGAGACAGCAAAAGCCTACCATTTCTAATAGAAGAAAGAGGATAACGGGCCTAAACCAATTAAAGCATTCCAAAAGAAATCAAATTTTCTTTTGATAACCATTATATTCTTCAAAAATCATAACCAAAGCAGAATATATGTTATAGTCTCTATAGGAGTTCCTTTTCAGTTTACTTTATCTGGTGGAATCATCCTGCTGCAAGTGCGTTTGAAGCTTTTCCATAAACCTCCTAAGACCCTCACCCCAACAAAAAAGCAAAAAACAGACACCAAAGAAAATGGAAGTACTTTTACTTGCTTATTTCAGTTCAAAGTAAGTTCTTTAACCATCCACCCTTCCATTGAAAGTCCTCTGACGTTACTAATCAACGTCCCTTTCAAAGCAGCAACTCTGAAGCAGTAGAAGCACAAGCACATATTGCAAGAAAAAGGAAGGGATTGAATTTGGGGCAAGAAAGATGCTGGAAATTCACTGTAAACCAACTAACAAGTTCACAGAGAAGACGTGTTGGGGATCATAAGCGACAAATATACACATGTAAGCCTGCACACTGGGTGCAGACAACAGCCACAACAGTTTAAAGAAAATCAAGTACCCGACTCTACTTCAATTATGACGTTCCTTGACTGATTCCTCCGGGACTTGTTTTTCGCCTATACATTGAAAACAAAAGTCATATTTAGCAGCTGCTCCTAAATGAAGACTGAACATAGCAACAGAAGAAAGCATGTAACCAGAGTTATACTTCAGCAAATGCCCTGGGTGAGGAAATGGTTACATCATCATCAATGGCCTCAACATCAATTGTTGCATGCTGCACGGGTTGTTGGCCCTGATGGCTATCCTCCACTAGCTGAGACACAACTTGAGTTGAAGTACCTTCCTGATCCCGGTTTTCAACTGGCGGCTCATTGTTAAGGTCTAAATTCAGTGTTGTTTTTCGACGCCGATATCCTCTTAGAGGAGTTTTGGTCATCTGAGTGCTCATGCTAATTTCCCAATTCCAGCTCTCAAAATCCAAGAAAAAATATCTGTTTAAGAGAAAGGCAAAAAAAGATCAAGACATCGTCTCAAAACCCCCCCCCAAAAAAAATTTAAAAAAAAAGAAAGTAACCATTAATCAAAAGTATCATATTTCTCGCTTCTTATCCTCTTTCATCCCTTAATAACAAGCAACTTGCGTGATGGTATGAGCAAGCAGCATTCAACGAGACAATTACCAGATCTTCACCACATATTCATTGTCCCGTTGGTCTTTGTAAATCATTCTCCAATTTGCTTTACGCAAAGAACGCTATTGCTCAAATGGCACGTAGATTAAATAAATAAATAAAAAAGCACAAAAAATGAGAAATTGCCATCACAAAACATCAAGCGAGATTCATCCGCCCAAAATCGGTCCAATCACAACTAACTTAGAATTCCATAACATTTGTTAACACTGAAACGTCAGGGCAAATAAGAGCACCGATATTCCACTTCCACGGACGTCAAAGGATTCAGAAGAAGCCCCATAGATAAAGGAGCGTACAAAAATCGGGATCCCATACATCCGAAATCCCAAGTAAAAAAAAAAAAAAATTCTAAAGGGACTGAAATACGATTATTTCATGGAAACGGGCATAAAGGCGCCTCCTTTACGGACCATCGCTCCGTTTTTCAACCCTCCCGTCAACAATCGGCGAGAGGCGAAGCGAAATTCCTCGAAATCTACTGTCGCCAGACGAATCCCAAACCGAGGCCCAAAAAAAAAAAAAAACGTTAAAAAGAATCGGACAACAAATGGCATCAAATCAATCAGGCGAAAATCAAACACCGCCAAACCCCAACCAACCGCCCAATCCCTAGACCAGGTTAACGAAAAGATCAGGAGAAAAAAAAAGAGCCGGCAGAAACCATGACGATAGACAAGGAGGTCGGAGATCGCACCTTGAGAACCCGAATCGGGAAAAAAGGACGAGACTTTCAGAGCTCGGGACGGAGAAGATGACCGAATCGACAATTTACAGAGTGATCGAGAGAGAGAGAAAGAGATAGAGAGAGAGAGACAATAAAAATGAGCGTCAAGGGGAAGAGAAACGGGAGAGGAGGGGTCGATTAAAAGGGTGGAGGAAGGGGGGGAAGGAGGGAGGAAGGAGGGGCGGTGGGAGGGGCGTTTTCGTCTTTGCGCGAGTCGACGTGTGCTCGTGTGGAACAGAAGACCGCACGCCCACCGTTGATTCGACCGCCCGCTGCCACGTTTCGACCGCCTCCTCCGTAGATGGGGAACATCTCCCCTGCGCCGGAGATGGAAGATTTTTCTTCTTCTTCCTCCTCCTCTTTTTTTTCGAAAGGGGAAGAAAGACGTTAAAAAGTTGGCCCGTCTTTTGTTTTTTTCCTTCTTCCTTTTCTTTTTTTTGTTGTTGGAGTTATTGCGGGCCTCGTTATCGGCGCGGAATAAGAAAAAAAAGAGTTGACTTTTTTTTTATTTTCTTCCAATAATTGGCCATAAATTTAATTGAAATATTCATTACTAATGAAAAAATTTACATATAATTCCCTATTATATGGAATGGACTTAGAAAGATTTCATATGTTTTAAGTTAGCATATGATGTTTGAAATATGAAAATCGGGAAGCTTCATCCGTTTCTCCTTAAATGAATATCAAATGTTAGAATCACAAAAATAAAAAATAAAAATTCCCAAGAAAAGTATAAATTACTTTAGGCACGTATTTTTTATTTGATTTGTAATTCTAACACAAGAAATACAATTTTTATTTTTTTTAAAAGTGAAAGACATTTTATTCTAATAACTTTTCTTTAGACTTGATTTGTGAGTTTTACCTTTTCCTCCTTGCGACCAGGAAGTTTTTGCGATGGTCACGAACTCTTCTGATAAATAATATGTTGCGAAGTTCTTTATACTTGAAGATCGGTCATTTTTTATTACTTAAGCAAAATTAATTGTTTACTGTTTTCTATTTTTTAAAAAAATAAATATGATCATACGTATCGATTCCTATATTCTAAAATGTTTTAGAAATTTTGCCTAAATAAAAATCAAATTATAAACATACAAAGAAATGATGAAAGTGAAAGAAATATAAGTCACTCCGAATGGATCCTTATTTTCCCGTTAGGACTGGAAATGCTAAACCATCGCCAAAATTCCAATTTTTAAAATCTAAATAAAAACAGAGAATTAATTCAGTATGTATAAAATTGATTTAATAAGAAATACTTATTTTTCCTGTGGTAGAAGAGTCCATTAGGTATCACGTCATATCATGGAGCTGTTTGCCGTATAAAAAGAAAGGTGATGACGCGGCACGTGATGGAAAGAATATTTCCTTCCTAAGATGAAAGGTTGCAAACTGGAGAGAAATTAGAAGTACGAGATCTTATTTCGTTGGTGTAGCGTAATGGCTTACGTCAATTATATATCCAAAAACAGGTAATTCACAATCGATAGAAAAAAAGAAGAAGAAGAAGAATTTTTATATAATTTATTATATGGTTAATATCACAAAAAAAAAACCCAAAATTGACATAATTATGACAAATTTATCCCAAAATTAATTTTTTTACTGTAAAAAAAATCTCAAACTAGTGTATTGATAACAAATTTACCATTCCAATTATGAGATAAAAGCCACAAAAAATCTCATTGGGCACATTTACCTTCAACTTTCTTTTTAATGACTCAGGAACCGTTGTACAGCCGGCAGGGCTGGTGACATAAACCTGGAGCGACGCTAGTGCAAGGATCCACCTCTCACGGCGCCACACTTAAGTCGCGCAAATGCGACCGTAGTGACTTGAACCTTAGGGGGGAACGCCCGAACCAACACGTCCACAGTGGGATGGGTATTTCCAACTTTTTTTTAATGTAACACGTTTACCCCAAATATTTTTTTGTAACGCCCCCAAATTTGTATTCATATTGCACATTTATCTAAAAAATTTAGTATCGAGGAAATTTAGAGTTTTTGGTGTCATAGAAAAAATTGGGATAAATATTTCACACGAGTACAAGTTTGGAATTTTTAGAGTTAAAAAAAAGTTAAGAGTAAACATGTCACAATAGGAAAGTCTATATTTTGTATGTTTTTTTTTAAAATTAAATTAATACCATAAAAAATCACATATCGATACACATTTGACAAACGGATGGTACAACTACAAACTGCCCAATGATTGCCACATATCCTCCAACTCAACAATTTGGAAGGTAAATTTGTTATATACACGCACATGCACACACGCACATATCGAGTTGGAGTATTTATGATCAAAAAATTAGTTCGGGAAAAATTGATTATTAATATATCGATTTGGGATTTTTTTGTGATATTGACCTTTTAGTACATGATAATGGATCTATCTAATAATCTGCTTGTTTCACCGAAAAGAAAGAAAGAATTACGGACCTTTCGCCATCAACAGGTTTTCACAAATTGGCTCTGATTTGAGCTTTTACCTTATGACCCTTTGCAGGAAGTTAGTTAATCTTTAGACCATCACAGACCATGGGCCACTTAGGTCGCTGTTTGCGTTTCTTTTTGCTCAGGACAGCAATTAAAGGTCTATGTTGAACAAATCAGAAGGCTAACAACCTTCTCTCGATGACATTCTAGCTAAAAAAAACAGGCGGCTCCGGCCAATAATTGCCCTCCGGTTGTCCATCGTCTTCCTAGGTGTTTGAACGTAAAATGAGGTTTGTGGTCTCAAAATCATTGTATAAGGACTACATGAAGCTTCATTCTGTAGTGAATCAGTTCAAGTCGTGACAAAACAAGAACTCCTGTCCCTTGTTCACTAGCTGTAGCTTTTTCTTGCAAGGATTCTCTGGAAATTACAGTTGCGGTGATTTGGCAAAACGGCCATAAGGCAAAGTTCGGAACAAATGATAGAGAACTGGTCCAGATAGGAGGGAAGAAATTCCCAGAGAGTTGGAGAACCATTCCCCTTTTTACACAAAATTGGAACTTAATTACGTGCACAGTAAGTAACGACACTGACAACGCTTGAAGATCTAAAGGAAAAAGAATTACATGTTCTTCCTGCCTTACGGAGAACTCCGCCGGTTCGGAAAGAAGAAGCACAACAGGTGGATCAGTAACGAATTGGCTTCAAAGGAGTCTATCTGCAGAATTCACCAAATACACACTTCCATAAAATACTCGCATATTCATGCTATGATTCGGAGGACCTCACTTTCTGAGCCATGGAAAGCAGCAGCAACCCTGCAGAAAGAAGCAATAAAATGGAAATATGTTGCGGAAACTAGAAACGTTTTCATAGCCAGTAAGTGTCCACTTTTAAGACAATTATGACTTGATACCTTTGAGTTGTTGCCAGCAGTTTTACTACCCGCACCAGCATAAGGTGACCGAGGGTACATGTCTGGTCCCGTACGCGCTCCCCCCTGCCTCTCCTCCCGGACTTTGTTAAAGATGTGTGTATATCCATCGGCCGACGCCGGGTCGCTCTCGTCCCACTCGCCAAATTTTGGAACAGCAGCACCACTGTCAACCTGGTTGATCAGAAACCACAGTTGAAACTTGAGGGGTTAATGCAAGAGCCAAAGTATACCATCAGATATATTAGCCTTCAGGATTGTAACCGAATCATTTTCCATCTAACAAAAAGAACATGGAAAGATGCAAGCTTGTATGAATCCCGACAATTGCAAAGGGAATCACTTCTGGTCAGAGAAGCTTTTTGCGCGAGAACAAGATTTTAGGCTATTGGAGAGAGGGAATGTTCTTAAATCAATTCAATTCATTTGGAAACTTAGCATGACTTCACAGATTATTGCTTTTAATGACAATTTCAAGCAAAAACGAGGGAAAGGATTTACGAGGTCGTCTCCTTTAGCAGCAGAACCCAGGCGGGATCTCCCCGGCGTGCCCATGGCATGGCTGCCTTCACGTGAACCCCTTCCCTCCCAGGAGGGCGAACCACTCCCCCTTCCTGAGATCCTTGCCTGGGGGTGCATCGGCGACTTCTCAAAGCTATGATCCCCCCCAGCACTTGTTCTAGCCGGCCTCCTTGGAGGTTCACCGTAACTTGCTCCACGCACTCCGTGCGCTTGATGCTTTGACTCGTTAGAATGCAAGCTGCTCGAGTTATTTTTGTGGTCAGATTGGTCCGAAACCTGTGTAAGACTCCCATCCTCATTGCTCATTTTGCGCTCAGGCACAGTCCTGACCACTCCCTCTCGTTTAGGTTCCTCATATTCAGCTTCAGCTCTAGAAGCAGGGGCTTCAGGTGGAGCTCCTGCGTCTGACAGTAAATCTGGGTTTTCCTCTGGATCGTTTGGATTGATCATTTTAGTTCCACTCCGACCCTTCCTGGCTTTTTCGAAGTAAACTGTGTATGGAACATGATTTCCACCTTCCCAGTTGCCAAATTCGGGTACACGTGGATATTCCTGCAGTAGTGACATAAGAATTTGACATGTCAGCTGAATGCATCTTAATGGTAATTACAATTTTTCGCTCATCAGACCTAAAGCACCTAGCATTAATTACATCCAAGGACAAAACATGAACAGGCAAAACTCTAGCCATCATTAAATCGAATCAGGTTTCGCAGAGCCAGAGAAAACCAAGAATGACATGAAAATCTCAAACATTTATCACGATTAATTCACCAGCGTATCAGCTATCATCATTTGTCACTTCAACGCCAGAAGGCATTTGGAGCCTTCCATTATAATCACGATAGCTGATGTGCACTGTTCCACCTAGTTCTTTGCTTCGCATTAATTACCATCTTCAACAGAGAAAGAGAAAAATGCCAAATAAAGTGCGGCAAAGATCCTCAATAAGGATACTTCGATTTCAATAGCTGCTGAACAAATAGTCAAAGAACCAGATCAACCACCGTAACAAGATTCCAAATATACATCTCTTAACATTTTGTTGAGGGGATATGGAAAAAATAATTGTAGAATTGTAGGAACCTGACTGAATGATGGTGCAAACCGATTAGAGGAAATAAAATTGGAGAAAATTCTTGCAGAATAATGCAACCTCAGAAAGGGAAAGCATAGAATCTTGTCCTCCACATTAAACAAAGTTATCACCGTGAGACTAGTGCCAAAGCTAACAGTTTCAGATCCAGAGGAAATTCCCCTAGGAACAGTGAGCTGACATTCTTGCGGAACATTGTTAACTTCGAAGCCAGCATTTCAGAGAAGGAAATCAAAAAATCCTAAGAGGCTAATTCAGCTGGAAAAAATCACAAAGCCGAAATGAAACCATGAACAACTGCGCTCAGCCGCACTTAACTATATTTGTCTTTCTTGGACATAAACATCTGAAGTTCCACATAGAATAAAGGAAACAACATCTTTAGATGCAACCAAACATTAAATATTTCTAAGAAAGAAACGGATTACGCCCTCCACTTCTAGATGCTTGCATTTAACAAGACCAATAACTACAAGCGTATATTGAGTAATTGCAGAAATGCCTTGAACACCAAAGTGCCATAAAAGGCTTCGCTGCTCACTAATCCAGCTCGCATATTATCAGTATCTGTGCCTGCGAACTGCAACAGGACGCTGAAAAACTACCACAATTTTCCTTTTACCCAAATAGTCTACATGTCTATAGAATTTTGTTTGCAAAAGTCCTGCAAATCCGTCGATGAATAGCAAACTAGACAAGCAGTGGCACAAGGAGCGACCGTCAAATCGTGATGCACTAATTTTAAGCCAAACCGATGTCCCCGTATGGCTAAACTTAATGAGCTATCTAAACCCAGCACTGAATCCACATGGGCTGAGACAATTAAGTCGATAGCGCGAGTCTTGCAAGCATACGAGAAAACCCAGAATCACGGTTCCCAAGTGAAGAGCACGACAAAGCAAATCGACCGCGACAGACAGATTCGTTCCCTTCCCTTCATGCTTGCTCTGATCCCGAAGTTCGGCAGCAAGAGACACGGGAAAACAAACACAATCACGTCTCTGGACAGCACCAGAAACATTCTCGAAAGATAAATAGCAACTCAACCCTCCGAAGCATACAGAGGTTCACGATCAAGACGGGGGGGGAGAAGCGAGCAAGCAAGAGGCAAAGAATTCACAGCCTTCAAGGCAAATTCTCAAACCAGAGGCACTCACAGCCATTGCAGTCCTCCCGCCGACCTCTGAAACGACCCTCCTCCAATCCGAAACTTCTGCTCCTCGTCAGCTTTTCCACCAAACGAAACCGCAAAAGATCTGCAAAAATCCTTCAACCCCACAGAGAGAGAAAGACAGAGAGACAGAGAGGAGTTTATCCACCATTGACGGTCGCCACCTGTTAAGTTTGACCATTCCATCTTCTCTCTCTCTTTCTCTCTCTCTCTCTCTGAGACTCCGCTTCTTCGTAGTTTCAAATGTCGCACTCAATCCCCAGCACACGTCTACAGTATGCATCGCGTCGCGTACAGAATTCACGGCATACGCCCGCGTCGAGAAACGCTACGGGCCCGACAGCTTTTACTGCTTCCAGGCACACGGCGTCCAATGTCCATGCTCGGTCGCTCGGAAGCCGGGACGGCGCCAGCGCGTTCATTGGGTAACTGCGGGGCCAGCTCCCGAGATGACGCCGTCACTGTTAATGGCGGCTGGCTGCGGTTGACCCTGGAGAGCTGCGATTGTCGGCTTGCTCCGAGAGATTTTTAACCGGACTTCGATGGCTGCGCTGCGCTGTATTTGTCGCCTTCCTTACCGACACTTTCCATTTTCACCCCCCCTTTCTTCTCGTATTTTTATTATTCCCCCGCATAGGAATGATGTTTTCGAATAAAGCCCCTATCTTTTTATTTTTATTTTTAAATTTCCTACTCCGGTCCATTCCAAAGTTTCAATGCTCTCCGCAATTTTGATGATCTTGATATTCCATGCTCAATTAGCTGTCGCGTGAACATCCATCGATCATGCTCAATAGCATTTCTAATCGATTGAAAGTCAAGAAAATAAAAGAATTTCGTTTAAATTCGGGTAAAATGGAAAAACAATTATTTTATGTAAGTGTAGATCATAGAATAACCACGCTTTCATTACCGAAAAAAGCTCGGGGAAAAATTCAAAAGGAAATAAAAGACACTGCATCGAGATATATTTGAAGTTTCAACTCGACTTTTCTTGATGATGTGCAAAAATCTTCATGTCTTTATATTTCATGCAATGCCTTACTCGGTGCATGGCAAGCCTATGTTAAGGCGATTTTGACTCATTATTATTAATTGTTATATATTGATTTTAAAGGATGTCACTTGCCGTTAAACTTGTCTATGTAATAAGTGGAAAAACTATAATGATAACTCTTATGTTACTAGCTCTCTCACATCATTCAATCCACATATTATTGGCCTCTTTACCTTGTTTAATGTCTAATCGCACGTGGGGACTACTTTCTTGTGGCCAGAAGTTGTCCGCGTATTGTGAGATTTCTCGAGAAAGAAAAAATAAATAAATTCTACCTTCGCTCCTTTATTTTTCAAGCCTTTTTCTAATTAAGTTGCTGCGCTTTTAATTTATCTAATCAAATTATTCCATTTTCACCAACATCGAGTCTAATAAAATTCAGCTAATGTTATTATCAAACAATGTCGAAGCATGATGCGAATAAAATATGAAAACGCCCACATGAACATTATGTATAAAATTCAGCCATGGCCGTCCATATTAGAAAATTCACCCACATCAAACTACAATGCTATGATACGGAGACTTGATAGAAAATTTATATAAGTAGACAGAATTAATTAGGTAAGTTAAGAGTACATGGACTTGATTAAGAAAAGTGAGACAATTAAAAAAATGAAAAGTAGATCTTTCCCTGTATATATAAAAAAAAAAAAAAAGGCTGGCCGGCTAATTTAACTAGGATATGCCACGCCAAATTCTACATACAATCCAACCTTAGTTTATTGCCTTACCACGACATACTAAAGTCAACACTATTTTTATTTTTATCTGGTTGCTGGTAATGACAAGAGAAGAACAATGGTCAATGGGGAAAATAAAAATCCGTTTAACGAAAAAAAAATGATTTTCTTTTTCCTTAAAAGATATGGATTTGGAAAATTGGAAACACTTGCTAACTATTAAAATCAAGAAAACTTCTCGTTTCTATAATAATAATAAAAAATTCTCGTGCCATGCCAAATCGTGCATTATAAATATCAATAATTTTTTAATTAAGCATGATAAGTAAGTGTGTTAAAACATTCGTTAACACGGCATTCAAAGAATGAGTCAAGGCATTTCAATTTGCCCCCTATGGGCAGCATTTCGGTTGCTCCTAGCTAGAAAGCGACACTCCAGCGACCGTAGAATTGATTGGTGGGAGTGTGAATTATACGGTCTCCTCGTCCTGATGCTCCTAAGGGACAGCTTCTCGAATGAATGAAGTGGGTCATCGGGCCCCACCTTAATCATCCGCCAATAGGCGATCCTCGTCGACAGTTGGGTGTCGTAACTGTAAGTGCCCCCTGCCAAGAAATGACGTCCTTATTTATTGAATCACACAAATGATCGCCTGCTGGCCGTTGTAGTTCTAAGGGGTCCCCTACCAATCCTTATTTATCGAATCGCACAGGTGACCCTACGAATATGAGGCGTGACATAAAGACAAGCTACTAGCCTTATTTGATGGTGATATTCGTTATTTTCTAGATGAACATCACAATTTAACGATGCCCAAGATTTATGTGGGGGAGGTAATACCCTGTAATGTTATGTTTTTGAAACACAAAGGACACAATGAGATAAGTTCGCTTGAAGTGCCCCTACCAGGCAATTAT
This sequence comes from Eucalyptus camaldulensis, assembly GCA_019915185.1. Taxonomy (NCBI): domain Eukaryota; kingdom Viridiplantae; phylum Streptophyta; class Magnoliopsida; order Myrtales; family Myrtaceae; genus Eucalyptus; species Eucalyptus camaldulensis. The sequence continues at coordinate 24,179,183 of JAHSVA010000005.1, forward strand.
ATCATTATTTATTTAATCGCTGGTAACACTAAAAATATGAAATGTGGCATAAGAAAAGCCATGAGCCTTATTTTAATGGTGATGTTCATGATTCCTAGAAGAACATCGTAGTTTAGGATGTCCAATATTTATGCGAGCGAGAGAATACACTATAATGTTATGTTTTCAATACATGTAGGACATAATTAAATAAGTTCACTTAAAGTGTCCATACCAAGCAATTACGTCATTATTTATTTAATCGCTTGTAACCCCAAGAACACGGAATGTTAAATAAGAAAAGCTACAACCCTTGTTTAGTATTGATGTTTCTAGAAGAACATTGCTATTTAACGATGCCCAAGATATATGTGAGGGAGAGAATATGCTAAAATGCTATGTATTTGAAACACATAGGACATAATGGGATTAGTTCACTGAAAGTGCCCCTACCAAGTAATTACATCATTATTTATTTAAACGTGACATAAGAAAAGCTACGGTTATTATTACAATGGTGATATTCGTGATTTTCTACTAGATAATCACATTGTAAGGATGCCCAAGATTTATGTGAGGTAAAGAATACGCTATAATGTTATGATTTTAAAGCACATTTGATATAATGTGATAAGTTCATTGAAAGTCACAAAATTTATCATGAAAATACAATTGAGTGTAGAACTTTCAGAAAGTGTAATAATTTCGTCCAACTTGGCTAATGGAAAACGTTGACATGGCTTTTCTATTATTTTCTCTTATACATTACATTAATTGTGGCTAAAACATGAAACACAAGATTAAAACAATGTCATTTTGGTCAAAATTGATTTTTTTAATGCAAAATTTAATTAAATTAGATAAAAATTAGCTAATTTCTAAAAAGAAAAACCATATTTAGATTAATAGAGTTAATACCCTAAAAAATCATAAATTGGTACACCTGTGACAAATTTACTCCAAACTATTTTTTTGACCACCAAAAACCCTAAACTGGTATGCCTTTGACAAATTTATCACAAACTGGTACACTTGTGACAAATTTATCCTTTGTTAGTTTTCGTTAAATTTTATTGTCAAATTATTAAGTCAAATGACATGTGACAGTTGAATGATATACCAATTTGGAGTTTTACGCTCTATTTGTCACAATTTATAATTTTTGTGATTTTTTTGCGATATTAATCCAATTTAGCATAGGGTATATTTATCACAAATTTACCAATTTAGGATTTTTTGCAGTCGAATAAATTAATTTGGGTTAAATTTGTCATAAATGTACAAGTTTATGGTTTTTTATGGTCAGTCGGGGTAAATTTGTCATATGTGTACAAGTTTAGGGTTTTTCATGGTAAAAAAAATAATTTTAGGTAAATCTGTCACAGGTGTACCAGTTTGGGGTTTTTTAGGGTATTAACAAAAAAAAAAATCTTATTCATAATCTAATTTAAATGAAATTTAGATTAAAAAATCATATTGTAACAAGAAAAGTGTCATTTAGTCTTATGCTCCATGTTTTAGCCATCCATATCGACGTAATGCAAGAGGGAGAGAAAAAAAATTTGCATCGACATTTTTTCATTAGTGAAGCTGGAATGAATTAATGGAATGATTTAATTAATTGCACAAATTTGATAAAGTTTCAAAATTTTACACTTTAAAAGTTTTAAAACTCAATTACACATTCATAATTAATTTTAAGATTTTCAGTGCATGTATTACAAAATTAATTGAAAAAAGTGATTTTGCATTACAACAATGCTCTATGGTTTAAATCAGTTTGCAACGAAAAATACAAAAAGTTTGAGCTCATGATGTCATAATCATATGTTTGGAATATGAAATTGAATGGATTTCTTTAATTAGAGTAATCTTTTATGCACTAAATCGAATCATATATTTAATCAACAACAAATATATTAAGACAGTATATCTACAGTTTGTTCTACTTCTATTTAGTTTTTTTTGATCGTTTTCTTTATTCTTAAATTAAAATTTTAAATAATTCACACCAATCAAAGATTATAATCGAAAAGGATTTCTCTAATTTATCAATTAACAAATTTAAACTTAATAGGGGGTAAAAATTGTAATAACTCTGTCTTTATCTATTTGTAAAAAACTAATATCAATAAAAGATAGAAGGCTTATTGATCAAAATATAAATCACTCGGCAAAATTATGCATGTATTGCCACGTGGCAATTATAGAAAGAAAGTGAAATGTCACGTAACAAATGCGGGAATTTTTGACTACGTACCAAAAACACGTCAGAGAAAATTTATTTAAAGATATTTTATTTTCGTCTTTTTTTTTTTCGAATTTCAAACCAAAATACATAAAATTCTCAAATTACAATTGTATTGCCATGGTAACAAGTTATTTTTATTTTTTTCAAACTAACATGTGTTTCTTAAAAATGTATTTCAAAATATTTTTATCTGAATCTATGAAATTTGAAATTGTAAGATTAAAACTTATAAACGACAAGTCAATAGGTCAAAATTTATCATTAAATATGGATAACAAGGCAGAAAAGTACCATATGTTTAGCCCAGGTATACATTCGTAAATATATGTTCTTACACTAGTTTTTTTTTTTTTTTTGTGCTAGAGAAATCGGTTTGCAGCCGACAGCCACGCCTCCTCTGGGTTTTAAACCCTTCACCTCTGGGCTGAAAATTAGCAGGGTCTTATCCAGCGGAGCCACCGCGGCCGGTGGTATGTTCTTACACTAGTTTGTACCAAATGTCTTTTAAAAAAATAATATGTAAAATTTAGGGTATTTTGAGGCCAGGCCTTACGAATTCGACCGGAGATTTCTAAATGTTGGTATTGTTAAGATTTGGGTTAGGGCAGAGCTAGATCGGGCCACCAGGAGGTTTTTGACATCTTGGATAATAGCCTCATCTCCCTCCCCTTCTCTCTCTTCGCATGTGCGCAAGGAAGACGAAATCCTAAATTTGAGCCCAGCTGATCGGCCCCGGCCCGGCCCGGCCCGGCCAGTTCTCTTGGGTTATATGTTACTCGGGTCGAGTCGGTTCGGTTCACCAGCGTATAATTTCGGTTCGGTTCGGTTCGGTTCCGGTCGAGTGTCATGAAAATCCGGTTCGATCCAATCCCTCGAGACCCCGGCGTACAACTAAGCTAAATGTAAAACGAAACGCAGCAGCTCGACTGAGAGCTTGAAGAAGAGCTGAAGACGGAGCTGGTCGAGCTTCTTCGTCTTCCTCTCTCCCGCGCCAACGATGGCGGAGATCGCCGAGTCCTCCGACACCTCGCCGGACCCTCCGGCGCCAAAGTCCGACCGGCGAGAGGAGTTCGATCCGGAAACCATGCGGAGAACCAAGCCCGGAGCGAAGCGCCTCGTCCTCACCCTCTCCGTCCTCGTCTCCTTCCTAATCGGTACGTCTCCCTCGCTCCGAGCTGCCTCCGTTCGTCCTCGCTCTCGCGTCTCGTCTCGCCGCATCACGCGGTTCCCGGAGTCTCCTGAAACGATTTCTCTTCGTCCACAGGTTTTCCTTTCCTGTGGAAGTCGGTCGAAATCTACCGCGCCCCGCTCCTGTTCGACGACATCGATTCGCTGTCCAAGCGGATGGAATCGGAGCCTCTGCAGTTCCCGTGTAATTTCCGCGCGGTTTTCGTAGGGTTTGATTTCGGATCGGAGGATTTCGACCGCGCCGATGATCTGAAATCGTCGATTGCCAATCGGATGGACGGATTTGTGTCGGGAACTTCGCAATGTGGAACCTGCAGTAGCAATTATTCTGTCTCGGTGGTGATGGAATCGAACTCCCATTGCGTCCAGAGCCGTGGCGGTAGACGTTCATGTCCATATCAGTGTGGTGCAATTAGTTCCGTGGATTTTGCTAGTGACGATGAGAGCATTGACGGTTCATTGGAGCGTGTGTTGGGAGGAGAGTGTTCAGGGTTAGCCGGGAAGGTATACACCGTAGTGGTGGTGAATGAGGACGCGGGAGATAAAGCTGTAATAGGAAAGTACAGACATGCTTGGATTGTTGGTAGGACGCAGGAAGAGAAAGCCGTGGAAAATATTGCAGAGATTTTTGTTAAGGTATTCTCGAACGGTGGCAAAGAGGAAGGATTGATTCATGGGGAATTTATGCCTGTTGGAGCTGATGGGAGGATCGTGCTTTCTTTCAATTTGCTCAACACTGATCCGCAGGATTGGATTTATGATTGGTATAGGGATTTAACTCTCGTTGCTGTATTACCTACATACTATGTCATGCTTTTATTGATGGGTGTCATTTTTGCCTCAAATTTCTTCCTCACTTCAGTGAATTATGATATGGAAGAGAAGATAATGATTGTTCTAGTTTGCCGGGATATTCTTATGATATATCTGTGCCAAAGATTTATGTTGTGAATCAGCAGTTCTCAGAGCTGTCTGCCCTACAGTGGATTCCTCTGTCATTAAATTTACCTCACAAGTAGGAGACAACTTTTGCAGATGCCTCTTTAGTTTTTATGAAGCCTCATTGGTGAATTCCAGTGATCGAGCGCTTGGACATTAGTCCTATATATTTCAAAATTTTAACTGATACGTAGTTCCTTCTTCTCCTTTTTTTTTTTTTTTTTTTTGGTGTTTAAACAAATGAATTGAAGCAAAAATAGATATTCATACGGTGCCTGGCAGTTCTTTTGCATCATCGCTTCCTTGTTCTCAAATTCTTGGAAATTCTCTTCAGAAACTGAATCTTTGATCCCAAACACTTCCCTTTTGTTGGTCCACCTGAAACACGGAACTTGTACATTGTAGGACTCTCTATTTACCGTTATAATTATTATTCATCCTGTTTACCTGCAGGGATTTTAATACGATAGAGGAGCATATGTTGTCCCCATTAGTTGAAGCTTTGGGACCTATTGCAAACATAACTGTGGAAAGTCAGGTGCTGGATCGAGCTCTTTCATATATGCATATATACTGAGTGCGATTCTCTAACAAAATTTAGGAGGCCTGTGGGTGTGAGCTAGTGTTGTGTGCCTCCGAAATCTTGTGCTTTGCCAATTTATGCATGATAAGAATAGCAGTGACTCACATTTGCTTCTAATTTCCAGGTTCTGTATCATACTCCAAAATCCTGTTATGCTTCTTGGGATGATGAGTTGAAAAGCTTCATCCTAAACACTGGTGATCTCCCATTCTTTGTAAGTTCATGTAGTTTTCTTCATTATCCTCCGATGATGATATGTGATACAGCTTTTAGAGAAACTCCAGATTCCACACTCGCTTTTAAGGGCTCTGTTGCCTAAAAAAGGAGGAGTTTCCATTTTACAATTTCTTCATCCTCAACCCATCCGTGGGTAGCTGCGTTGGTTGAGAGTTCCTCCCTCATCGCAGAGATTTAGAGTTTGAAACCCACAATTGCTAGTGATTTAAGTGGGGGTCCTGGCAGTGGGTTGCTAGGCTAGTCTCCTCCGAGGTATAGGGGCCAGCCCTCAGGAGCCGTTCGGGCATAGGGGGTCCGTGGTGGAGTCCTCGGTTAAAAAAAAAAAAAAAGATGCCTTTAAAACTATTACAATAGTTATGTAGAATGTACCATATCTGAATTGGTTTTATTTGCTGACTTAGGTTTACCGCACTGCAAATGCCTAAATTGATGCTTCGAAGCTATTAATAAAAAGGAAAGTAGAGGACATGACACGATAAATTCTTAGGAAGAACTACATTATTTTTAAACATGCTTTTGCAAAACTACATTGACTATCACAATAGATGTATATTTTTCCGTCGAAAGTTTTACTTTTCTGAGTATTCTTTGCTAGTCTCATTGAGCAAATCAACAGGTCAATTCAAATGAGTGGCATCTGGACACTTCAACTGCAGCTGGTGGGCGGTCAAAGGTTTTGCAGCTTGTGCTGTACGTTTCTCAACCTCTTTCTCCATTGAAGATATTGCAGCTAGTGAAACACCTTTTAAATGTTATGTTAGTCAAGCTTTTTCTCCTTGCTTGTAGATACGTACCATCTGCAAAGGAGTGCCCTCTAAATTTACAGCTTCCGAATAGGGAGATCTCCAAGGCTAATGGATATATATCACCTGTCAGTTGTGAAGCCTTTGAACTTTTAATACCTTCTGTCCTTGTGTCATCGTTTCATGGATTTGTCTGATGTCTTAAGTTCACCAATCTTGCAGATGTGGGGAGGTGTAGTTGTTTGGAATCCCAAGAATTGTTTGCAGGATCCAGAAAAGTACCCTGCATGGCACAAAATTTCACCTCAGGTATAGAGTTTTATTTTGAAGGTATAATAATACTTTTTTTTGTTGGTATCCTATTAGGTATGAAGCTTGGTTTTAACACAAGGGTTTGGGAAGGTGTCCATTTTCCAGAATAAATGTTGACATTACAGAAATGAAGATATAGAAAACATGTAACGCTGGAGAAATTTGACCCGGAACCACAATATATGTTGCCACTTGGTTTTACGTGAGATTGGTCAGAGGGAGTTTGGGCTTTTGCCTGCCAAAGTGCATATTATGATATTCACTTACATTGTTTGTGTTTGTGCTTTTGTCTGTCCTTCTCACTTGTCTCCCTCGATATGTTCTAACCATGAAAATGAGTTATTTTTGTGAAGTTGCAAACCTTGTTTCCTTAAATCTAATTTCTTACTAGATGAGATAGTCAACTTGGCTAGTTTATCTTCCCTTGATATATGCTCTAGGCGAACTAGTGTTTACTTAGAGTATGTCCCAATTTGTAAGTATTATTCCAACGTTAACTCACCTTTGTTGAATCATGAAAACTCTTTTTTCTAAACATTCATGTTAAGAGCACAATATGTTCAAATCTATAAAGATTTCGAGCAAAGTCTTATTTTCTAAGATTTGTTTTTATAAAGCAGATGCTTTCAACTTAATATCATGCACATTAATAGCATTGATAATCAAGATTACTGCTATTCTCATTTTGATAAGGTTAGTTTACAATAAGACAGATTGAATACTTTGTTTTTCAAGGAAGTTTTACTATGTAATAGATTAAACTCTTATTTTGACAAAATATTTTTGCACATAATATAACTGGTTCTTTTTTAGTATTAGAATATTTAAATAATAAATCACGCTATCATCTGACAGCTTAAGTATCTATTGCATGCTTTAGAAGCTTTTAGACGCTCCTTCCATTCCATGCTTACTACACCAATTGTTGAGGTTGTCCCACATCTATTGTGGAAGGTGTTGGTGGTTGGTTTATAAGTATGAGGGAAAGCTTCACTCTTTGAGCTAATTTTTGGAGTGAGGGGCCCGACCACCCATCACATGGTATTAAAGTTGGAGGTTTTGAGTTTGAATATTTTATAAACTTCATTTGCCTCTTCAGTTAAATATTTCGACGCTTAGTACTAAGCAAGAAGACCAAACTAAGCATGAGGGGGACTGTTAGAATATTTTAATAATAAATCATGCCTTCATCTGATAACTTTGGTTTTTAGAACAGTTGGCAGTGATTTCACAAAATCTCATATTAGGAAAAGGGCAATACTTTATGGGAATAGGATATTTATTTATTTTTTTTGGTGTCATCATTTGCTTATTTTTTTTCCTTAAAAAATGGTAATAGAACATGCCAATTTTTGCAATTTTTAGGAAATTATCAATTTAGTCATAATCAACAAGTTTCCGTATAAATTGGCTTGCAAATTTTTTAAATTCAAATAAAAAGAATTAATATATTGATGTCCAAGAATTATTTGTCGAGTAATTACTAATTGTGCTGGTGGTGTGTGCTCTTATTTTTCTTATATGTTATTGAAAATGGTAACCAATAATTAGATATCAACGGAGTCTCTTAATTGGAAATGCTTTACTGCAGCGAAGTGCACGTAAATATCTGGTTTTATATCAATAGACATATTGTTTTCTGTTTATATGCTTCTCTTGAGTTTTCTCATGCTTGGTGCACTTAGCTTGGAACAGGATCTTCAGAAGATATTTGAAGTTTTTGTGGCTCAGATACGTCAACTTATCGGTCTAAAATCTGATAACCTCTTTATTGGAACATCAGGCAGGTCCATCATGTTAGCTAGTGAGAAAGGCTTCACAGAATGGTAAACACATGACTCATTCTTGATTTGTAAAGACTGATGAATGTATCTTCAGGTCACAAGTTTAGTGAAAGTCAATGAGGAATGCTGTAGACTTGCGGTCTTAGCCTTCTTTATCTTTCAAACAAGAATCTTATACCAACTAAGAAGCTGGTGCTATAAGAAGCTAACCTGAGATGTATAATTCCTTGGAAAAATACAGTTATCTGATAAGTTGCTTTAGATTATCTAAGAATGGTACTGGGATATTCTTTTAAGAGGCCAGAACAAATGATAAATTGGTTCCAATATTTATCTGTGCAATACACATTCCTCTCATGGACTCAATTATTGTTTCTCTGCAGGGAACTGGATGCCTTGACTAGGCAACATACCTGTTTTAATCTACGGTCATGTGCTACAACCCTTAGCTCCCTCTCCAGACTGGTTTGTCCTCAGTTTGATTAGAGCCTTTGATTTTGGATGTCATAGCTGGAGTATATGTTCAGTATAATTGCTTCAAGCTTGACAAAAGGGTTAATGCAGGTTCAATCCCTTCCTCGAATGATCATAAAGGATGAGATAGGGAAGCAGGTCAGTTGTCAAGCTTTATTCATCTGTGGGCTATTATTTTCCTAAATGGTTAACTCTTTCAGTGGCTATTGTTCGGTATGCCAATGCCGGTAGATTTCTGTTATGGTATGCATGCGTCTGCAGAAAAAATGGTTAAAGGATTTTGCTTGAGAAGTAATTTTTAACATAAGCAAGTTTTTGCGTCTTTTCTTCCTTTCTTTTTATTTCGTGCTTCCTTCCTTTGTTGGTTCTCTCCCTCTTTCCCCCTCTCTCCTCTCTCTCTCCATGCTTGTATAGTTTCCATTTTTCTTCTGTTTCAATCTCTCAATTCATACCTGTCATCCTGAGCAGGTTAAGCTTTCTATGGAAGCTGCAAAACAGGCTGAGAGTGATGCCTCCCATGGCATTTATGATGCTGCTGCTGGTACTTTTTATTATTTAAGATAGGATGCGAAGCTGATGGGTTTTTTCTGTTTGCATTCCTCATGCTACTGCTCTTGCTCTCCCTGCTTGCAGTTTCCTCGAGGCAATCAAGAGCTCTAGCCGAGGATGCCTTTTTTCATCCATCTATTATGTCTATCAGCTATTACTCCTTCGAGCACTGCTTTGCTGTCTACTCGGTTGGTCATCTTGATCTCAGAAATCTGTTTCCTGACATTTTATAGTCGCGCCATATTGTTATTGTTTAGTGGTTTTAAAGTGGAGAATGCATGAAGCTGACATTCTTGGAACAGAGCCCTACATAGTTTCCCTTGTGACCGAATTTCATAGAAAGCAGTTTTGGCTTGGACATCGACAAACTATGCATTGAATGATTACGGGTTCTGGGCAGGCTTGAGAGGAGTCTTTGTTGAAGTTACCTTGAAAAGAATTCATCAGCATATTGCATTGCCGATATGATGTCTTTGAACATAATTTCTTTCATTCATTCTTGTGATGCAGCCTTTCTTCCTCCCGGTGTCCCTGCATGTCGTCCTTGCGGCTTTGAGAGAATGGAAGAGATATCAGCGAGAAAATAAAAAGTACTTTGCATGGAAAGCCCGAGAAGACGCATCATAGTGGTGGGGCATTTTCTCTGACCTAGTGAATCTCTCAGTAGGAGCGTGCAGTGCACATCCTGAAATTTTACCTTCACAATTCGGGGACTTAATTCGAAGAAACAGCTTCTACGACAATCAGTAGTTCGGAGGTGAGAACATTACAGTGAGACCAAGATTTGTAGGACTTTTAGGAGCTTAGGAGCACAGGCGCAGAAGGCTTCGACCCTCAGTGACTAATTTACTAGCCTTTGGAGCTTAAGTTTACCTTTTCATGTGAGGTGTTTTTGAAATGTGAGATTGTAAATTGTTTTGTACCTCAAATACGAAGTCTTCAAAATCGTATTGACATTGGCGTTTAGGTTATCATGCTTCTGTAATTCTTCATGCCATCCGAGTAACCTTTCCGATTAAGTAAGGCAAGTGTATAAAAGCACCGGGACATCCTCCTCCAAGTCAAAACACAAGTCTACCATCACCATATGTCGATCTTCATGCCTTTGTGTTGCAGGCGAGAATGTTTATCTGGTCGGATTGTCAATGGTGGCAGAGAGAGCAAAACAGAGACGATAATCTATCTGCCTAAGAGGAGATGCGCTGGTGGATTGTAACGTTCCAAGAAGCACAAACAACCGAGTATTCAGATTCAGCAAAAATAAGTAAATAGAAACTAATAAACTCTTGCTACTCACTTCTAGATTTTAACAATTGTGGGCGAATGACTTATACGTCGGTTCATCCTAATCGAGTAAATGTAAGTTACAATCAGTCTCAATTACCAAGGATGATTGCATACTCTCATGCATTCAAACAGCCCCAATAAAACCTCTCTTGTGAGAGATGTACTGTAAAATCCTGCTCGACAGTCAAAATCATATTCAACAGGTCAGCTTTTAACCAAAGAAACATCGATGGATCCAAGTTGCTACAAAGGATTTACATCTCCTGTCCAAGAATAAGCAAAGATAGGACCCCAAACAGACCATGGTTGCAGTTAGTTTCTGAACAAAGAAAATTGATCACCCCATACTCATAAACCTGAAATACCATGGCATTCGAAATTTACATCCAAACGCCTCCCCCTGTCGTATAGTTTCCAGTTTTCCACCTTTCCCTTAAAGAGTCTTTGGCCATCCACAACTGCAGAGCAAAATTTCCAACCTCCGATGACTGCAACCACCTGTCCTAATCGAACCACACAATAGCTAATGGATATAGCGAGAATAAAGCAGGAGTATAACCTTTACACCTGCAATGATGAATCATCATTACATTAAATCAGAGCACTTGACAATGCCATCCAGTTCTTCACATCTAATATGAAATAGAAACAGAAGTACGCATCTCCCCTTTATCCTCTCAGCAAAGGATCCTAACCAAACGAAGCCCCACCAAAATCAGAAAAACAGAAATTAGAGAAGGAAAACAATTTAAAGACCTTATAGATTTCATTACAACAGCGGAAGGACAAACCAACCATCACAAAAATGAAGTTGCCAGTGAGATCCTGGAAACAATCACTCACCTTATTCAAGGGAACTAATCTTTAGATTCCAATGCCAAAAGTATCTTTTTCCTTGGACCCTGAAAAACCAAAAGGTCCACAACCAACTGAATTATAAAGAGAAGCAGAAAATATTCCAAGTAATTTACTAAATCTGACCAAAGACCATAGGACTACAAGAAAGAGCCCGCATAATCCAAAAAATCCACAATATCCATCTATATGGGAAAGCCTGGGTCAATCTCATCTCTTAGAGAATAGCTTTTCTAATGTCATTCCCAAACTAGTACATCTGTGCCACATTTATCCAAAACTAATTTTTGTGTCACAAAAACTTCCAAACCGGTACACTGGTGCCACACCTCAAACTAGTTTTTGCATCACAAAAACTTCTAAACTGGTACACTGGCGCCATATTTACCCCAAATTAGTTTTTATGTCACAAAAACTTTCAAACTGATACACTTATGCTAAATTTACTCTAAACTACTTTTTGTATCACAAAAAATCCAAAATTGATATACCTGTGCTGGATGTACTCTAAACTGATATACCCATGCTACATTTAACCCAAACAATATACCCTTTCCACATTTAACCAGAACTATGGTAGATCTGATGGGGGTAGATGTGGCATAAGTGCATCAATTTGAGGTAAATATAGCACGGATATATCAATTTGGGATTTTTTGTAACATAAAAAATTAGTTTGGGATAGATGTAGTACAAGTTTATCGGTTTTGGATAAATGTGGTACGGGTGTACTAGTTCAGGAGTTTCTATGAAGCAAAAATAAGTTTGGGTAAATGTGGCATGAATGTACCCATTCAAGATTTTTGGTGATATTAACCCTTTCTTACAAGTTATGGTTGAGCTAATTTAAGTCGGTTAAAAAAATTGGTCATTATCTCAAAATGCATCTATGAAGGAATATAGATGGAAGCACCATGGACCAGCTCAAATATGAAGAAGATCAAATACAGCTATTAATTTACACATGCTTAGCTGATGAACATTCTACCCTAACAAACTAAAATGCAAACAAAAAATATTTGTTGTAAAATTTATTAAAGAAATGGCCTTTTTTTTTTTTTTTTTAAAAGAACCAGCCAAATAATTTCATAAAAAGTCTCAAGTGCAAATTAGCAATGCTCTTCACAGAGCATTCTACTGCATCAGGGCTGAGTGCAAAAGATTCAGAAATACATCTAACGATTTACAAGCAATTAAAGCATCTAGCAAGAAAAGATGAACGTGATGCTGCCAATGGACATGGGAGAGGCTCTCTGAAATAGTTTAGAAGAGGAGTAATATCTATACTCATCAAGTTCAAAGTAGGGAAAAATCTCCTACTCAAGGACTTCAAATTCCTTAGCTACCTTATTGGCTGGAGATTATGAAATATTGTGATTTTGGTCCTTCTAGAGATTATTGGCAGGGAATTTGAAAGTCAATCAAACAGATGCAAATACAACTCAGACAATAATGCCACCACAATTATCACTAGTCAACTAAGACTCCAATCCCACACAAAAATAAATAAATAAATAAACAAGGCTCCAAAAGTTATGTACCATCGGAATTCCCAAAGCTTTGAGATCCTCATCACCCATATGTAAAAGAGCCGTCATGTCCACCTGAAGAAGCAGATAGAATTCTCATATAGCAGAACGCCAAATTTAAGATCAATAGTAATTAACAAAATAGAATCTCTAGCGTATATGCTATAGACACGGTATTCACATACTTCTTCAGCTTGAAATGTAATTGAATATTTTTCAAGACCCAAAGACCGCAATAAACCATCCACGCCAACCTGCAACCAGAAGAAAGAAAAATCTCCATGTAACTGCAACTTAAACGAGAAAGCATATGAAACTACAACAATCTTCCCTAATTTCTAGATCACCATCACAATCAATTAGATGTCAAGAAAAATGAATCTCCATTTTCCTGATAATGACAGCAATGAGAAAGAGAAATGGTCTATCCAATACAAATACAAATGATAATCATATCTAACTCAGCCCAAATCAAAATCAGATGCTGTATGTAGCATCATCTCTGCAATTTCATGTCAATGTTCTAAGAACATAAAAATGTGCACGATCCCCCCAATTTTATGATCATGCAGTGCGACAATCAGACTAACTTGTCCTGACACAAAAGGCAAGGTAATTGCCCCTTACAGCCCATTTAATACTAAGCATGAGATTCTACAAGAAACTATAAAAGATACCTTCTGTTTCTTGTTCGGAACTGGGTTAACAGCTTTTTTGGTCTCTGGCATAGAAGCTTCAACAACACTTCTCCTGGTAGGTTTAGTTGCCTCTGGTGCCAACTTTGGTTTGGCTGTGTTATTACTTGTTGGTTGGGAACTTATTACACCAGAAAGCTTTTCACGAAGATCTCGCACACCAGAAAAAGTCCCCTTTGCACCTTGAGATGCTGGCTGTAGACCCTTCCTCTGGAGCTTCAAACGCAGATCACGGCCCTCGACCCTGCGATCTTTGCATGCGAGTACCACAAAGTCAAAATCATAAGAGGACCATTTTTTAATAGAATAATAGTATAAAGACATTTTTCCAGACTGATATGATCTTCTACCATACTTGAAATCTGATGTTCATCATTGTTGTAAAGATCATGTTCCCACTTATCGTCTTGCCTCTGCCTGCAGAAACAAGGCAGCAATTCAATCCGCAGATGTTCCTTCCAATAAATTAAGACATTTGAACCAGGCAAAGGCGAACAGTCAAAAGAGTACCCTGAGCAACTATAATTGTGCTCAGAAGTCCATAATACACAATTACTATGCTTAAAAATCAACTTACAAATCCCTATAACTAGAGGAAAAAAAAGCCAGAAGCAACTGTAAATGGGCAATATGCTCCTTTAGCAGTTTACCAAAATGGAAATTCAGAATTTGTGTCTTTTCTTCTTCAGTAACAACAAGAGCTTTTATAGCAAAAGGGCACCAGGAGGCTGCCACAATGTATCAGCATTTGCACCATAACAAGTAATATATGTATATTGTTCCCAGAACTATAGCCATCCATATGATAAGAAAACACATGCCATAGCAAAGATGGCTTCAACCATGTGCAGCAAGAGAAAAAGACCTCATGATCATCTTATTTTAACTGTCCACTCATGAGCTCTGTACCAATGGAAACATATCTCAGGCTATATAGAAGTGCAACGCTGACTACTCTAGCACTTATAGCTCAAAGCTGAAAAAGCCCCTTCCTCTTTCTCTAGTTGAGCTCAGCCACTCTTGACCAATCACTCTGAACCTGAGGCTCTGCCACTAAACTCAACTAATTCCCATTATTTCCCCAGCAAATCATGTACAGGCCCTAGCCTTTGTATTAATAAACTATAGACAAAATGGCATATTTATATTCATATGCAATTTTTTTTTTTTGGAGGCATTCAATTATCCACAGGATTGTAATAGCTCATGAACTAATGAGCAAAACATTTACAGAGCCGAAACCGCATCCACGCACGAATCCAGCGCAATTCCAGTCATCTAACGAGCAACAGAAACCATAAATGCTGCCCAGCATCTATCAACTACGATAGAAATCACGAACACCGCCCGAGAAAATTACAAGATCGCAGGCGGAGGCGCTGTTCCTCAACGAGATTCACTAGACAAGCGGGACAAACGCAGAAGACAGACCGTCCGCCGAGCACAACACATAGTATAGGGCGCGCGAGATGGAGAACCTCTTGCCGGTGATCTGATGCCGCCTGGAGGAGTCGGCGTAGGAGTTGCCGTTGAGCCGCTCCCTGACGGACCTCTTGCCCTCGGCCTCCACCCGATCGGCGTACATTATCCCCCTGCCGAGCGAGCTGCTCCGGACTCCACGGTACGGCACCGACCCGAAACCCTAACCCTAACCCTAGCCGGGAGCCGGATTCGCTTCGACCGGAACCTGAAGAGGTGGGAGGGAGTACGAGGAAGATGGGAAAGATTCGGGAGCTTTGATGGCGTCGGCGTGAATGTGGTTTTTTGGTCTTTTTGATTTGCCTTTTGAATCCGAGGAGATAATGTTTTCTCCTATTATAGGGCCTTTTCTAATTAGCAGAAAAAGAAGGAAATTAAATTGAGAAAACAAGTAATATAATGGAATTTACTTTTTCCTCGTACCTTAAGGCCATGCTTCTAGACGTGTCCGCAGGTTGTAGGATGGATCAAGTATTTTGCCCTACGTTAAAATTTACTTGTGCTATTAATTAAGGTTATTTTATTTTTGTTTACACTTCACAATTAGATAAGAAAATACCCACACATTCAATATAAAAAGAGTTAAGACCATGAATTACTCTAAACTAATATATTTATAATAAATTTACTTCCAATTAATTTTTGACCACAAAAAAATCCCCAAATAAATACACTTGTAGTAAATTCACCTTAAATTATTTTGGTTAAATTTTATTGTCAAATTGTCGAGTTATATAGCACATCGTGGTTGTGATTTTACTCTTTGTTTGTCATAAATGTACCTTAATCCAATTTAGTGGAAATTAGTAATTTGTAAAATTATCATAACTGTACAAAATTATGATTGTTGAGGTGTGTATGGTAATATTTTTGCTCTTGGGAATAATTCTTTTTAGAAATAGTTTTTTTATGTATTTATTTCTATTCCCTAAAATAGTTTTTGAGTAAAATAATGCATTTGATAATTATACAAAATTTCTATTCCCGAAATAAAAAAATAATAATGTATTTGATAAAACCTACAATTTTTTTAAAATATTTTTTTTCTTTTTTCCTCTCTTTTTCTCCCTCCTCTAGCTAGTCATCGGGAGGCAGTGGTGATCGCTGGCGGACTAGTTTAAAGAGGAAGAAGAAGAAAAAAAAAAGAAATGAAAGAAAATGAGTTATTCCATAAATTGTTTTCAGGAGTATGAAATAACTTTTTTTTACTTCTTAATTCTATTCTAAATATTTTCCATAGTTAGATTTCTATTATGGGGATTAATTGATGTTATCAAATGGATTTATGTTCTTTTTTTATTCTAAAAAAATAAAAGAATATAAAAAATGAACAAAAAAGTAGAAAAATAGAAATGTTATCAAATGGAGCACAGGTGATCAAAAAATTAATTTGGGGTAAATTTATCACAAATATAATGATTTGAATGTTTTTATATTAACTGATATAAAAAAAAGTATGAAATATAATAATGTACATGTTTGTACATGTTTATATTGCCATTTATTTTAACTTGAGAAAATGACATCAGAAGTGTTATAACTTTTGTAAATTCTCATTTTAGTACTAAAACTTTTAGAGCGGTCATTTAAATGTCACTTTTGAGTTAAAAAATTCATTTAAATGCAATCATTGATCTGAGGAATTGAAAAATCTCAATTGACATTATTTTAAAATAAATAGCTCGACTCCGTTGGACTTAATTATTTATCCAAAGGACACAATTTTTATTTTTATTTTTCAATTTGTGGAGGATTCCATCTAAAGAAGAAGAAGAAGAGGAGGCTGATGATGATGAGGTGCTGATAAAGATGAGGAAGGCAATGAAGACTGGGATGTAGAGGTTGATGACGAAGAAGAAGATGATGAAGTTTTAAGAACCTAACGAGGACGCTTTGCACTTGCTTGTTCTAGATTAACGAATTGGGGATAAATTCTTTAAATTTAGTTGTGCTTCAAACCATTCTCCCTCATTGTCCTCTGCTAGGCATCGCTCATTGCCCCAGCCCACGATTTGTCTCCTTGTCTCTCTCCTCAAGGCTCGCAATGTTGCAGATTGTGTCGCGTCCCTGGCTGTGGACGACACTAGGTCTGAGGTTGCCCGTGGTCGCAAAGCTCGATGACCTCGGACCAACATGAAGAAACCTATCGAACTGGCGTCGTTGAAATTCGAGCTTCTCAAAATCGATTGAAAGTTGCAGCCATCGAGCCAGCTGAAGTTAGAGCAGATGGTGTTTAATCGGGACTTTATCTCGCAGATCTATTGCTAGCTAGCGTTAGAAGCAGGTGAAGACAGGAAGGAATACCGGAAGATAAATAAAGAATTTGATAAGACGGTTGAGGAGTTCCAAGAAGCAACTTAGCATAGTGGCTTGATCCATAGTCGGTGAGGGAGAGTGTTGAAGAAAAAGGATGGTACATTATTTTAAGCTGCCATATGAATATCTAGATTTTTTTTTTCAGAAGAGTTCCAAGGAGCAGCTTAGCATGGTAGCTTGATCCATGGTTGGTGATGGGAGTGCTGCAGAAAAAGATGCACCACTTCTTTTTGGCATATTGGCTTAATCCATCGTCAGTGAGGGGGACAAAGATGCACCGGCCAGGGATTGTACATTCTTTTAGGCTGCCATTTAAATATCTAGATTCTTTTTTTTAATAGAGTTCCAAGAAGCAACTTAGCATGGTGGTTTGATCCAAAGTTGGTGATGGGAGTGTTGCAGAAAAAGATGCGCCACTTCTTTTTTCCAAGAATTCTAGATTCTTTCAAGTTATTATAAAAATAGCTAGATATTTTTCTCATAGTAACGAAAGTATAGAAATGCATGGTTAATAGATTAACCGCATCTAGGATTCTTTAGAAACATCTAAAAAATCTAATATGATACTTTTTTGGGGATGTCTAGGATATTAATGTAGAACTATCTATGAAGATATTCTTTATAGGAATGTCTAGGAGGTAGAGCACCTCCTTGCTAAGCCTTGCTTGGCTCCATAAGCGAGCGTGTGAAAAGTGTGCTTGGCTCGGTACGTGAGTTCTCCCGACTCGTGTCTTTCTCAGCATGTGGTACGAGAGTCACGCTTCGGCACTAACAGTTCCATCAGAGTTCATCTCTGTGACTACTAAGTTGCCAGAATTCTGTTAAGTGGCTGAAGAACTCGGCGACGCCCGGTCAACACGCCATCTGAGCAGTGAGCACATAGTGAGATTTCCTGCGCTGGTCGGCGTGAAAATGCTTCAATTAGCAAGCCAAACATATTTTGTATCGTCAGTATAATTGCTGTACTACATTCCAAGATACCCACTGTCGGACCCTGTGGTTTTGAAGAAACCGAGCACTTAATTTCCGTCTGCTGAGGTGAGACGGCCATCTTGGGTCAGTCCATTGCCGGGCTGGATGGTCTCTATCTGTGCATGTCACAAGAACATGAACGGGAATGATGACAATCTTAACTGCGAGAACAGATTCAAAAGACCGTATCTCGATACCCATTATCAGAAAAATATCAAATTTGCTTCTGTGGTCGAGTTCTTGATTTTGAGCTATATACGGGAACTACTGTTTTCTTTTTTTTTTCATCTTTGTTTGATAGAGAGGAGAATGTACACTGAAATAACTTTTAGAAATGTCTTGGTGACCGTTTGCTTGGCGCAGTAATATTGCCGTGGAGAGATTTTTTTCACAAATGGAAGTCGTTCAAATCACACGTTTGGCTCAGGCACACCTTGATTCAAACCCCCTTGGAGCACATTCCATTTGCATTATATCATGCCATGATTATGTTGCTTGTCAAGATAGCCACCATTTATGAACTTAATAGGATTCTGCATATTTTTCTGGTTTTCCCTTTCCAGGTGCCGCATAATTTCGTTAAAGTCACTGGTCGGTTGTAGCCACTGTGGGGCTCCTGCCATGATCGAATATCAGCTTCCAAGAACAGAAGCACATCGGATAACCGTTTCTTATTCCAAGTTCGATATGTGCAAAGAAAGAGGGTACACTGGACTTGCGTAGGAGATAGCAAAGAGGGGAGGTTAGAATCATAACTCCAGGTGAAGAAGTACTTGGTCAAAGACCTTGCATTTTCACTTATACTCAATAGAATCTTCATATATACAAGACAGCTTCTCCGACCAACAAATTTAATCCCAATAAGTTCATTCACTTCTGAAGAAGTCCAAAGAAGGGATTGTCTAAAGCTGACTTCAACTGAGTCCCAGCTAGATTAAGCACCGCCAAGTCGACCTTGTCACGTGGAAGAAACAAGAACTTGCCGTCATCGGTTTTCTCGAATCCACAAAGCTCGAGAAACTCGACACCTCCTTCCAGACTTCCGACTCTACTCTGTTCAATATTCAGGACACGAGAAAATGAATACCTAGTATCAACCAATGATGCGCTGACCCTGGAGTGCCATAAGTTGGCATAAAGGGATGCTTAAGTGCCAAAAGTTACGAAAATGACACTTTCAAAATTGGAGCAAAATGGATCACTTAAGTGCCACTCGGAATAAAATCTAGCCAAAATGTTGACATAGCGATTTTTTGACAAAGCGAATGCAAAACATCGTCACTGACGTGATAAAAAAATAACATAAAATTATTTAAATTTAAATTTAAATTTAAATTTATTTAAAACATTTAAAAATAAAAAATGTTAATATTAAAATTTAAAAATTAATTTTTAATTTTTTTAGAAAAAGGGGGGGAGGCGGGAGGGCTTAGCCCTTAGCCCTCAGCCGCTACTACCGGGAAGGGCTGGTGACGGAGGGGGGAGGGTTGGTCAGGCCTTGGTTAGGGGTCGGCGAGGGTCGGCGGCCCTTGTCCGGCTGGGCCAAGGGTTGCCGCCCGCTGAGGCGACCCCTAGCGGTTGGCGGCCCTTGGCCCCGGCGGCAGCTGAGGGGCTCCTAAGCCACATCCTCCTTTTTTTTTTTAATAATAAATATTTTTAAATATTTTTATTTGTATTTTAAAATATTTTAAGTAAATTTAGTTTTAAATTAAATTTAATAAATTTTTTCATTATTTTATTACCACTTCAGCACCAAAACGATGTCGTTTTTATATTATTTGGCCATGTTAGTATGCAAAATGACGTCATTTTGCACTTACTTTGTCGGAAATTGCACACGTCAGCATTTTGGTCGGATTTTGGCCGGAGTGGTATTTAAGTGATCCATTTTTTTTCGAACATGGCACTTAAGTGTCACTTTCGTAACTTTTGGCACTTAAGTGTTCTTTTGTGCTAACTTATGGCACTTCAAGCGATCTTTTGCCATCAACCAATGAAACATTAGAAACATGGCTCGAACCATCTTCCAAACAAAATTAAGCATATGTTACCCAAATTCCAGAAATAATAAGTCTATATTTTTCAAGAGATGTTACCTGGAATGCGGGATTACTTAGGCGGATCCTTCTGAACTTTTCATTGTCAGGATTCTTCATGACGTTGCCCACATATATCAGGAGTGTTTGAAAGGCCCTTTCAACTCTGGCGTCTTCATCCTAGACAAACGCCCAGAGACATAAATAAGAAAGTTGAAAAAGGAAGGAGAAAGAGTTGGGGCTATCTTTTCCTGGATCATCAGATGAAATTTTTGGAGTTGTCTCGGGGTATAGAATACTGAGAATAGCATTTACATGAATAAAATCAATCACTTGACGATCCATTAAGGGAGTGGGAATATGCATTTAATCTCATATGATTTTGTCTGGAAGCTGGGTTAAATGGTGAACGCTTAAATAGTATTGGATCTCCTTATCACCAGTGTTCACGATTGACCGATGAATCTACCTTATGTTTGCGCTTCAAAGACCTCAAACAGTCTTCGATCTGATTAGCGTTGGTAACAGAATAAACACCTGAAGTCTGCATATTAACAAGAGAGATTTAGGCATCAGCTCAACTTAAGCATTCTTGGGAAAATGTTGATCAGACTCGCTCTACGTACAATGCCACTTGACAAGATCAATTGTAGTACACAAAATATGCTCCGACATGGTTTTATTTATCCTTTTTTGTTTTTTTTAAGGGGGAGGGGGGTGGAATGGTTATGGCCCCATGCAGGCTCACGTCTTCTGGAAATGTAGTTGGCATAGTGTTACAGTTCTAATGCTAAGTAAAGTGCATTTACCCTTCTATTTGCCAGAAGGAGCACGTACCCTTCTATTGTCTTCAATAGGCAACGGGGGTTTTAAAGTGGCAGGGGTTTCTGATGGCAATCCCAGCATCCGCCTTCTTTCTAACTGTAAAGCAACACAAAATAAAGCCTTAATATCTGGTAAGATGTATAAATTAATCCCTCTCATGAAAAGACAAAGTCACAAGAGGTCTCGGTCATCATTGGATCAATTCCACACACATAGAGCCACTAACAAAGGGAGTGATTAGGGCAATCTCTGTAAAAGTTGCAGCATCGAATCCCACATTAGATGCTGCCTACATGTCCTCCAGTTCCTCAACAGACTCGTTATCTATGTAAGAAAAGGTCATCGGTTTTTAACTCAACCCCTGATTGAAATGTATTTTACCCGACAATCTCTTCATTCTTTTCACATAGACATAAATGTGATTAAGGAAAATGGTTCTAAATGCAAGAAATGACAGAGAAAATCAGTAGTTCCTCTATGATAAGACATTGTGAGACCTTTCGGAAGAATGCATTTTGATCTAGAATATATCTGGAAAACATTTCAATCAAATTGTTCATTGACATTCCAAGAGCAAAAAACTCGGAGTCTTAAAGGCAATGCAAAAAAAACCTTGTCAGTCTGCAGTTTCTGCAGAATTCTCTCCCTAGCTCTTCGCTCTTCGTCTTTTTCTGCTTTCTTTGCTGCCAAATAACTGAAACAACAGTGTCAAACGCATTGTTTGAAATTGACAATGACTTGGGCTGTAAGAATTACAACTTGTCATGGTGAGTGGATCAAACCGCTTTCTTTCATTGTCTTCTGCTTTTGTTTTTGCTTCAAGAAGTTCCTTACCTGCTCGAATCCTTTCCTGCAACAAAATTACAACTGGGCAGATCGAACAGTCATAGTAAAATCTGATGCACTTGATGTAATTTCCCGTGAACATCAAAGCAGACTTGCCTGCTATCTGCTCCTAAAAAGGAGGTGTCATTTCCTCTTAAGTTCCAAGATGACGCTAAGCACCACTAGATCATCTCACAGAGAGGCATAACACAACGTATCTATTCTAAGAGATGCAAACGTAATTATGCACCCTGGCCAATGGTCATGAGCATTGCCAGTGAGCAGATTTGTTGCTAACCTTTATGCTTTGTTTGGGAACTCTAAGGAAAGAGAAAATGGGATGAAAATGCCCCATATATTAAATTTTCCCGCCACAATCTTCTCTAAATTTAAAAAAAAAAATTCTTCTCGACTTTCCACTCAAATTTTCATTACTTTCCCAAACATAGCCTTAAAGCTCTTTAAAGAAACTTAAGTTATGGTATAACTATACCAACAAAGGATGTCAAACTCGTCATTCCATAATGTGAACGAGCAAAGAAGGTCATGGAAATTTCAGTATCTTTTTTATGGGCATGAAAGTATTCTCTACTTGATCAGGATAGAATCAGAAGACAATTGATCGCAGTCAGTCATATCTCCTAAAGGACAACTCTTGCATACATGTCTTCATTGTCATCAAGTTGTCGCCATTTGTTATTACAACCAAGCCACACTTGTGTTGCTGTACCTTTTCCTTTTCTCTTTGAGAGTTCTTCTTCTCCTTCTCCTCTGCTTGATCCCTGAAAGCAAGAAAAACCCCATCATCAGGGAAAGAGGAAAAAATTAGAGATTTAAGCAAGATCTACTTCATCAGTGGACCAGAGGACAGAAAAGAAACTAGATTCACAAATGGAGAGGAAAATTTGTGAACTGTAGAAATTGAATGGTGGAGGCCTTAAATCATACTGTAATTCTTGTGATCTCATTGTCATTTCTTCAGTCACAAAAGTTGGTTCGGCACCTTCAATGTCAAGGTCGACTGATACCTAAATATCAAGAAACAAAAAACCGTTGCATAAACATTAGATAAATGAAAACTCAAGCAGGTCTCATTAAAATTCTCAAACACATGAACATGTCAATTGTAATTATGCATTGATGCAGTTATTTTAAATCTTGGCACTGAAGGGATCTCCCCATGAGCAGCGTACGACAATATCTAACAAACACCTTCAACTTCAAAGCTGAAAACAGTTGAGAACTCCATAGTACATTGAACGTAAACCAAAGTTGTCATCTCTTTGACTTTAGAAACCCGCTACAGAAGCTAGGTAAAAAAGATCAATTTGAGTGCAATTCATATAGTCACCTACATGTTTGCCCTATCTTCTTGGTACAACAATGATGAAGCAGGTAAAGAATTTCTCTTCCAAGGAAACCTCAAGTTGGATATTCTCTAAGAGAAGACAAAAGTAAACAACAATATGGCTCTGTCATCATAATTCTCATATTGCTTCCCACCATGTGAGGCACCAAAAGTGAGAAAATATAGCTACACATTCTGTTATTATGCTTTGACAGAGACAGTACCCTTGGCATCTGATCAACATCTGGATCGTTTTGATGGTCGACAATCCAATCTATTGCAGCTTCAGTGCTGGAATTACCTGAAAGGAAGGGGAAAATGCAAGAAGGGTTCATGAGGGCCTCATATATGGGGAATCTCCTTCCTTCAATTATTGGCTTAAAACTTTCTCTAGAAGACTTTTTTCTTTGAAAATCCAGGGGCATGAGCACAGATGTCAGCTGCCTGGAAGGCCATGGAACACCCTGCAGCCCCACGAACTGGTTAAGTTTAGACCTTTGGTTGGAGCAGCTAACTCTATACTAGAGCAATTTCCATGTGGTTTGTGGGACTTGAATAGCTGATCCTCAATTCCTGAGCTGGAAATACTCTAATGCCTCAACCGATTGCGCCAACCCAGGGGATTACTTTCTTTCAAATCTTAATATGTACATATTGAGAAACATTCAACTGAAAGCTCACAAGACTTCACATTTGCATGCACAGTATGTGCAGAATCACCTGAAAAATGAAGTGCCCTAGTTGCGCTCTCTGGAGAGAATCCCATAGCTTCAAGTTCCTCGAGCATTTTCCGGTTTACTACTGGAACAGCCATTGCTACACTAAAAAAAGGAGACTCATAATGGAAAGAACACATCCGCAAAACCCTGTACCTAGAGATCACCTTCCATCTAGTCTGTTTAGTTGGTGGAATCATCTCTGAACTTCACCACAATCTTGAACATTACGTACATCATTCAGAAGAAAAATTAAACTAAACAATGTATAGCCCGTGCAGTAACTTGATTCAGTAATGCATAAGCTAGAACAATCTGCATGCTCCAATCAAATACCAAAAAAAAAAAAGCCTTTTTCCATTTTCTGAGTTTTGCACTGACTTGTTCTTTCAGATTAGTTTTTGCGTATCATACTAATTCCACCTTCATAGTCCAACTAAAAAGTATACCATGCACGCCACGGCTAAGGGACTTGAAGGGATTTATTTTATCTCGACCTGACCCAAAAGAGTTACATTGAGAGCAAAACGAGACCGGAGGCTGGAGCATGGAGTTTTGTTCGCATTACCAACTTGTCGATCTCTTAATAGTATTCCTTCTTAAAATAATAACCTTGAACGGCAACAAAAGAATGAAACTGAAATTAACTCTAACCCTTTTTCCTAAAAGCAGAATCAACGCGTCAACAAATTTAACAAGAAGCATTCTTTAATCGGGGACATAAACCAAAGAACGAGGAGTAAGAAATTTACCCTTCTCTTTGACTCTTGAATACTGCAACAGCAAGTTGATGACAAAGATACGTGGAGGGGCTCCCTGAACCTGCAAAGCCCAGCTCAAATATGGGTTGGCCGAAGAAAATCGAGAGAATGCCCTGATGGGCAAGCTATTTAGCAGTGGGAAGAGGCACCATTCCAAGATTCTTTGTGAATTCTAGTCTGATCGGTTCTCTCTACTTTTGGCAGTTTGTTCTGGTCTCATGGATTCTTTGCGCGGTAGTTGATGTCTGTTGGTTGCGCAAGCAAAGGATCTTCCTTTTCCTTCGCGCTCCTTTTTCTTCGCGCCTTCCGGGACAAAGGTCCTCCCTTGTTTTAGTGCAAGTTCCGGTCCAGTAGTACTCCATCCATATTGGGCTTGAGCTTGGAAAATGTTAGACCCGAGCAGCTTTTGAGCCCAATTGTGCGATTATATTTCATATCTTTTAGTTATTATGTACATCTATAAATACATAAAACTTAAGGGTGATTGGTTTTCGATTCCCAAGGGACGGGACCGGTCTAATGAAACTGGTCATTGATTTTATTTCACGTTTCTATTCGGATATCTTATTGTCCAAAGCATGACCAAGAATAAATTTGGAGCTCGAGACAAATGTTATGCTTCAATTTGGATCTTATTGTTCAATAACAGGGTCCTATTTTCTAGAAAATAATAAACTAAACCCATTGATTGTTTTGAAGAAATAAAATTAAAAAAAAATTATGTGTAGTCGATCTAGTCTGATTTCCCCTTGGAATCAGGAATTAGACCACCCGAACATTGGTTCCTCTTTTAGGAATTGAGAATTAGACCGATACTCTCGAGAACAAGACCAATTGACAGGTTTCGTTTGGTCCAGACAATTTCTGATTCGGGCAATTTGTTTTGTGCACACCTGTTAAAATTATCTACTTTTAACTAGAGTATATTTTCAAAATTCAAGCTCGAGCACGAGCTTGAGCTCTGGTTCAATTCAAGCTCGAGCACGAACTTTTATACCATAGAGTTGAGCTCAAGCTTCACAAACTTAATTGAGCTGAAGGTCAAAGCTGTCTAATATTATTTGAGTTGAGCTTGAGTGTATCAACCCTCGAATATTCTAGGGCGAGCCGAGTTCGGAATATTGAATCGTGTCGACTCGGTTATGCCACTAAAGTGAGCCAGGTAATGATAGAGCTATTAAGCACTAAGACCCGAGTAATGCACATCATACAAAAAGTTATCTATGAAATCGATAGACTAATCAAAGTCGCAAGTACGTCGCATGCATTCAAAATTTTAGACAAGTGGGTCATGTTCGACATTCAATAAAGAGTCCATAACGTCGTTGCATATATTAATTTTTGTAAACCGATAACATACATAGCATTATCTAAGAACTTATGCCTAATAAATCCCTTCTCACTGGAGTCAGATTCCATCCTTGTCTGCGGGTTACCAACATAATCAAAACTTGAATAGGCTCACAAGCTTACATCACATTAACCTCTTTAGTACCTGTAATCCAAAAGGAGAAGATTGAAAAACTCCTGTTTAGTTCCTGTAATCCAGAAGGAGAAGATTGAAAAACTAGAAGGACAAGAGACCATATATCCTCGTCAATCTTTAAAGGAGCGGCCATTGGCCAAACTGACCAATAACCAAGAAGCTCTTCTGCACGTTATACTTTAGAAGATGTCGAGAATCTCCAATATGAACTTGTTGCAGAGCGGGCAGTTTCCCCGGGCGACCATGAACTCCCTCGAGCACATCCTGCAGAACGTGTGGCCGCACGGTATGAACGCCGACCCCTTGTGCCTCACCATGCACACGCAGCAGCTGTACTCTCCGCCGCCTTCCTCTCCGCCCTCCTCCTCTTCCGCCGCCGCCTCCTCCTCCTCCTCCTCTTCCTTATCGCCCACCACGTACTTCGATCCCACGAACCCCATCTGCCTATCCGTCTCCTCCAGCAAGTCCATCAGCGACATCCTCTTCGGCTCCTGCGCAGCTTCCGAGCCCTCCGTCTCCTCCCCATCGCTGCCTTCCTCATCTCTGTCCGCCACGGCGGCGGCGGCCGCCTCCGCCGCCTCCTGGGCCGCCGCGGCCTCCCTCGCGGACAGCTGCCTCTCCTCCTGCAGAGCCACTGCTGGGACTCGCCGCGATCGGCGGCCCAATTCGTCCCCATAAATCGCTGCGCCATCTTCGCCGTTGGCGTCCTCTCTCCGGACCATCGAGCTCTCAGACCGAGACAGGAATCGAGCCGATTCGGACCTTGACGCTGCTGATGACCCGAGCCTTGTGGAATTGTGGCGTGAGATCTGTGGCCGGAGAGCCTTTGCCTGCACGTTACCTGCCAGATCCTGTGGCTCAGTCGAGTCCGGCGGAACCACCGGGCCCGACGAGCCGAAACGACTAGAGGTCCGGCGCATCATCATCGACCGAGAGCAACTCTGGCTCGAATAATCACAAGCCACTTCATGATCACTGCCGAGCATCTCCTCTGTCGTTGGGGATTCACGGTGAATCCCCCGAGCCGGCTCATCATCTGAGCTTGCCACCATCTTCGAAGAGTTGAACCGAGTTAAACTTTGCCTTGACATCGGTGACCTCGAACTAGTAATCGGTAAGTCTGATGTAGGAGTGTGAACGGTTGAGGTCCAAGCCTGGCTATCGCGCTTGCGTCGTAGCCTTTCCTTGAAAGATCTCCAGCTCTTCCTGTCCTTCTGGCCGAGGAGATCCGGGAAGGAGCCTCCCTCAGGGTCGTCGCGGATTACGTCGAGGAGAGTCCGGGTAATCTGAGCCACCGTGGGCGATGGACCCACTTTCTTGTCGGTGCCTAGAACGTCGTCTAGCGTCAACCCAGCTAGGTCTCGCCGTCCGCTTCCGAGGACGCTGCCGCCGCCACCTTCGTCCTTGCCTCTGATAGAATTTCGACGGTTCAATGAGCCGTCGATCAATGACATCTGGCGATCACCTGAAATGGCAAACCGCACATTACGACGCACGCATTTCACGAATCGCAACTTCAAAACAAAACCCAACGATTCAGAAGACACTCCGAAGCGAAGAATGCAGGATTTTCTCCGGAAAATGCGATCGTGAACGCGAAACCGAAGCAGAGATAACAAGAAATGCCTCGTTGCTTACCCCACTTCAACGAAGTCGCGCTTCAAATGTTCAGAAACCCTTTTCGGTTCCTCCAACCAAGCCTCGGATTCCCTTCTTTTTCCCGCGAAAATCTTCTACCCTTCACGTCGGGAACGGACGTCAGAAACATCACCAAACGAAGGAGAGAAAACTACAAGATGCGGCGTTTTTTTTAATCCTTTGCGAGCACCTCAAGCGATCGAGATCGAAATGCGAAAGAAAATCATGATCAGACATTCAAAAATGTCCCGTTCGAGCGCGCGAAATACCTCACGCGAGCCCTCCTGCGACGGCGGCTGGAGACGGTCGAACCTGGGAGCAGCCGAAAGGACCTGCTTGCGTCGTCACCATCCGCAAGAGAATACACACACGAGAAGCGAACGCACGGATTGCGGACATACAAATTCACGTCGAGGAATCGAGATGCAATGCGATGCGATGAGGGGGCGTACCGTCGGAAGGATTGTTCGGAGCTCCTGGCGTTGCCCTTCTCGTTCCTCTCTTTTCTTCTGAATCGAGTTTCCCGCGCTGTCCGTGAGCTGTTGCAGAAAGAGAGAGAGAGAGAGGAGGAAGGAGAGGGGAAATGGTCGGGACGGAGGAGAGCGAGTCTTATGGGCGGGACTTGGGCTGTTCCTCGTTTTGCGGCGTTTCTTTCTTTCTCTCTTTTTTGGTTCTCCTAATTTCTGCTATGGGTAACCCAATTGGTGATATGCTTAGGCTGTGATGGAAAAAAAAAAAAAAAACAATGTTGATAAATTAATCAGAGGGATAATGAGAATTTACTAATTTTCGAAAGGATCAAATTTTACGTTTGTGATATACATGTAATCTAAAATTATTTGGCGACGAATTAGAGGGATAATCACATGGCCATCCCTAAACTTGTAGTCCAAAGACTCTTAATTGGATCCATTCGTGTGACGATAGTCCTTACATCCGATGCCCGGACAGAAATGTTGACGTGGTAGTCAAATATACCGGCACTTCAAGCTTCAATTTGCATCTCATCTTCGATCCGCAGCCTTCGATACCTCTCAGCCCACCAGCACCAGTGCCACGACCTTCAACGACGCGCTCCGAGACCAGAGCCACAGCGAAGAGGTCGATTTGGGGCAAATTGACCTTCAAGAGTGACAAATGACGCAAGGTTCAAAATACCAACGAAAATCAAGCTCACTCTTTAGCCTGCACTTCAAGCTTCAAAATGATCTTGTTTTGGCTATTCATTTTCTTTTTTTACTAAAACCATGTGATTGCTAAGTTATCTCCATTTGTCTTTAGCTGTTCACTTAGGATTTTTTTACGGTGACTTTGATCGGAACCAAGACCGAGGATATATATATCATACAAGTACAAGTATGTGATTTCTAGTAATGCAAAAAAGTTAGGTAAATATGTCGTGGTAAGTATAGTTTGGGATTTTTAGTAGTATTAATCCAACCAAAAAAGATATAAGAGGATAAAAGTGCCATGACAATGAGAACGAAATATATGAGAAGTGGATAGGCTGAAATTCGAGTGACAACGAAATGGCTTGGCTAGATTTAAGTTTCTTCTCTCTCTCTTTTTTTAAGGAAAAAACCTATGAAAAACACCAAGTTATTTTCACTATGACATGTTTATTGTAAATTTTTTTTTTTGTGACACCACGAAGTGCAAATTAACCAAAACTATTTTTCAGTGACATAAAAAATCATAAACTTATATTAATATGACATATTTACTTTCTATCAAAATTCTATTAATGAATATTACTAAAAATCTTATTTGGCTACCTACATGGACAATAAAAAGCAAATAGTATTGACATGCGCTTATGCGGTAAAAATATGTCAACTCATTGTATGTCTATTTTTTCTCGTTCTCTTTTTCAGTTTTTTTAATTCCCTCATTCATATTCTTCCTTGGTTTGGCGATGGTGAGCATAGTGTCGATGGCGATGGCGATGGTGACGGTAAGGGCAAGGGTGGTGGCAACAAGGGTGGTGGTGAAGATAGAGGAGGAAGGAAAAAAATCTTAATGAATTTGAAAGTGCCTTAGGAAATGTAAAGATCTTTAGTGTATAGGGGTTTGAGGAAATGCAAATTGTATTTGGTAAAAAATCCTTTGTAAAGCAATTTTGGGTGAAGTAGCGTTTGGTATTTATTTATTTTTGTTGGAAAAGGCTTTAGTTGTAATTTTTATCTTTTTTATTAAAAAAAATCAAACCCTTTGCTAGCGTTGGTGAAGGGCTTTGGCCATTGGTTGCCAAGGTTGCATGACCTCGGGTGACCCGTAGTTAGGGCTGCCCGAGATTGTGCTTGGGTTGTGAGACCCTAGGCGATAGTCACAAGGGTCACCTGAGGTCACACAACCTTGCTAATTTTTAGCCAGTTGCTGGCCCTTCGCTATTTAGATTTGACCTCATCGACCCTAATCGGCCACCCTCATAAAGAAAATGAACTGCAACAACAAGGGATAAAATTGGAAAACTAAAGAATTGGTAATGGTAGCTTTAGAAGAAAAAAATCATTTAACCGTTGTTTCAACATTCCAAAAATGTTGAAGGCTTAAGGCAATTCTCCACTTACCTCAAGTTTTCAGTTTTCCCAATGCTAGTTTTAACTTGAAAGCCCCTTGAGGATGATTGCTAAACATCCCAAATTCTTCTCAAGGAACTTTGGGTCCCAAGGGGCTCTCAAATGTTAAACCAAATATATCCTAAATTTGAGATTTTTGGTGCCTTAAAAAAGTTTCGAGTAAATGTGTCATATGGTTATACGTTTAAAGTATTTTGTGTCACAAAAATATTTGAAGTAAATGTGTCATACGGATATAAGTTTGGGGTTAATTTATTATATAATTACAAATTTAAGATTTTTAGTGTCACTAGAAAATGTATAGAATAAATTTATCACAGTAGACAAAATTAAGAATGTTAGCTGGCTTTTGCCTTTTTTTGTCCATGTGAAACAGATAAGGTTTATATTATGCGTATAATTAATCAAATTTACCAATTCCACACTCTTTGAAATGGAAGTATTAATCTGGTCCTCCACTTATGGAAATAAACCAGCTATTTGCCAGTTGGCCCCCGTAAGGATGTCTACAAGGGACTGGCAGAATTACCACGTAATTCGGAGTCCAGAGATGGCAATTGCTCGGCATTCTCGTATATAAGAGGACCCCTTTTGCGGTGGCAAACGTGTGTAATTCAAGCCTTTTATAGTTCTATTAAGATTAAGATTGTCATCGGACAGGGGTTTACTATGGCTCGTTTGTCGTTGCTCCAGTCTTCTTTGCTCTTCTTTCTCATCGCCTCGACGTGCTTTGTTGAGGTTTCGCTGGTGAGTTTAGCTGAGATGATGGAGGGATCGTGTCATTTGAGCCCCTTTTCTCGTTTTTGGGATAAAGATTATTGGACGATAATCCTTTATGACTTTTTTTTTTTGTCTTTGTCAAGCAAATATAGCTGAAAATAATGTAATTTCGCATGTTTGCTGGTGTGTGTTTTGGACAATTTTCAGGCCGGGGGAGAAGGATCGCTTCGTCCGGAACGTACGTACTTACGCCCTTCCGCTGATGCTTATTTTCTCCGTTCAAAGTCCGAGACTCCGAGAGAACTTTAACGGATATATACATGAATTTCCATGTGCGCATTCGATTCTTTTCGAGGATATATAATTTAGATACTCATGTTTGGGGTTATTGCAGAATGCGCCGCCGCGTGCGACTACCGATGCTCGGCGACGTCTCACCGGAAGCCATGCCTGTCCTTCTGCAATAAGTGTTGCGCCAAGTGCTTGTGCGTGCCCTCCGGCACATACGGACACAAGGAGGAGTGCCCATGCTACAACAATTGGAAGACGAAGGAAGGAAAACCCAAGTGCCCTTGATTTTTTTTTTTTCAATCGGGTTATGCAATAATGGAGATATTTATTTTCTATTTTAACAAAATTTGTAATTGAAAAAATGTGATTTTTTTTTTTGTTATCAGATCGAAAAAATGTCATTGAAAAAAATGAGATATCATGGGATTATTTCGCCTTGCCGCCGGCTAATAATTGTGCACGAAAAGTTCACGTGAAGCTTGAAAGGAGTAAATAAAATCATATTGACCTTAATATCATATTATATTCTGACCAATAAGTTAAATTTGTAGCTATGCAAGGAACGGATGGAATATGAGAATTATAATAGCACAAATTTAATTATAGAATAAACTAATATAAGTTTAACATATCCTTTTAGGATTGTGCTTTTTCCACCCTTTTTGATTCACGCTTCGTTTGGTTTCGGTTTTGGAAATGGGTCTTGTGAAAATGCAAAAGTCTTTATCCTAAAGAGCATTGAAGAAATACAAATTGCATTTGGTAAAAAATCCCGTTAATATCCTGAAAAACCATAATTTGTTGCATTTGTGATAAATTTACCACAAATTATTTTTTTGACCATGAAAAACCCAAAACCGGTACACCTGTGACAAATTTACTGCGCCGGACCATAAAAAACCATAAATTGATACATTTATGACAAATTTATCATAAACTAATTTATTCAATCACAAAAAACCTCAAATTGGTAAATTTGTAACAAATATACCTTTCGCTAAATTGAATTAATACCACAAAAAAAATCACAAAAATTGTAAACTGTGACAAATAGAGCGGAAAATCCCAAATTGATATACCAATTAACTGTCACGTGTCATTTAACTTAATAATTTAATAGTAAAATTTAATGAAAACTAATATAGGGTAAATTTGTCACAAGTATACCGGTTTTGGATAAATTTGTCAAAGGTATATCAATTTGGGGGTTTTAGTAGTAAAAAAAGCAGTTTGAGGTAAATTTGTTACAAATGTACTAGTTTGAGATTTTTCAGGGTATTAACTCTTTATAAAACAACTTTGAGTTAAGTAATGTTTGGTAAAAATAATATTGCAAAGGGCTTTGGTTGCAATTTTTTTTTTTTTGAAGTCAAACCCTTTGTTGACTTTGGTAATGGACTCAAGCCACTGGCAAGCCGGATCTGTCGCCGTTGGTTGAGGTTGCACGACCTTGGGTGACCCTCGATAAAGGCCGCTTGTGGTCGTGCAACCCCTTGACGAGAGTTGCGTGACCTCAAGTGGCCATTACCGGCATGATCGTAGGTTACGAGGGCTTGGGTCATGCAACCTCGCAGGTTAGACCTGGTGTCATTGATCAACCTTCCACAAAGAAGATGAACAATAGCAACAATTGGGCAAAATCGAAAAACTGAAGAATTGGTGCAGATAATTATGGGGAAAAAAGATCATTTAACCCTTCTTTCAACATTCTGAAAATGTTCATTTATATTGAGCTTTCGATCTTCCCAATCCTAGCATTTGGTCTAAAGCCTATTTGAAATAGTTGGCAAACACCCCAAATTTTCCCTAAGAGTTTTCAAAATACTAAACTGAAAACACCATCAGATACCCCCTATTTTTGTGTTCTGACATATTATTCATTGTGTGGCCCATCACTTCTATTCCAACTTTACAAAAGTGGTTCCTTTTTTTGTTTAGTCGACTCTTCTTATTTATTTATTTTTTCTTTTGTTGCGGATTCCACTCTCCTTCTTCTTTCTAATTCTTAGCTCTTGCAGGATTGTTCTCGTCTCTCCATTTTCTCTCTTACAGCCCATTCTTTCTTTCTTTCCATTACATATGACACCAACCTCGTCATTCTCCACACTTTCGCCAACACCAGCAATGGGCTCACCAATGACCTTCCCAACAAGGCACTCTTTGCCATCACATGCAGTCTCTTCTTGAACTTTGGAGGGAAATATTGAGAAGCGCAGCCTCTGTCTCTTTGCCTTTTGTAGATTTTCTGTCCTCTTCTTGCATATGTGAGAGTGTAGAGAAAGAATAGGTGTCACCACCATGTGTAAACATAAAAGTCTAGGGCAATAAGTGAGTTGGGTGCTTTTAGATAATATGAAGTGGAATTTAAATCAGTGCTTTAATTTGACTGCGGTTATTAGATTGCAGTGCTCGAGTATTGAGATAAAAATTGTATTTTCATAGATTAATTACTTGGAACACATTGCTACAATGCTGCATTCATTATTTCATTTGTGTTGCAATTGTTGCTTCTAGCCATAGACTTCAAGTCAATTTTTAACAAATTTGTAATCGTGCATTTGTTGGGATCCGTCATTTTTATGCCTTTTTAACCCATTAAATGGAAAGGAAGCAACTCTCTGTGGAATCTGACTGCTGGGTGCTTGTCCATGCTCTGTAGAATCTATGCTTGACGCCATGGGAAGCTCGCTCTCTCATATGTGAAGCTGCGGCACTCATCCCTTGCTTCTCTAGGTTACGCATACTGTTCTGCAGGAGGGAAGCGAATAGAGTAGCCCACTGGGCTGCACAGGCCCATGGACACCGAAGTCTAGCCCATAATTGGATCTTTTCTCCTCCACCGCCCCTGTTGGATTTGCTTTGTACTAACATTATGCCCTATGGTGGCACTTTTGGTTGATATCAATCTACGGTCCTTTGTTTTCGTCAAAAAAAAAAAAAAACCCATTGTTTCACCCATTTTTACTTTATTGGTAATAGACAGCCTAAGGTGGTTGGTCGCTGCTGACGACGCCATGGATGATGACCTTTTCGTGGGACTTGTAAGGGTTGTCAAATGTGTTTTTACCTTGTATGTGCATTCGTTCTTATTAATGTGAATGTAAGCCAACGGTGGGATTTGATGGGATTGTAAATCTGAAATTTAGAGAAGCAATGTACTGGCTTGGGCCTTGAATTGAGAATTTCGTTCGAACGCGGGACCCGCGAAAAAATTATGGACGACAAAAAAGAAGAAAAAAAAAGAGAGAAGAATGGAAGTGGGACCCGCAGGGAAAGGTGAGAAAAGAAAGAAAATAAAATAATTACCTCACATTTGACCAAACGAAAAAGGAAAAAGTTTTATAGAGTTGTGACAAAAATAGGAAATTGTATGAGGAACATTATTGGAAAAATACAAAAGTAGGGAAGTGTCTAGGGGCGAAACATGAGTAGAAAAAGCGCGGATCTTTACATTAGCTGTCGAATTCACGAGGCGAGGGCGGGGGCTCGTTTTAAGTGCTGCGTCGAATTAAGCGGACTTTATAGAATTAACAGGTTAAATTTGATGGGCTTATCATATGACAAGACCTCACTCACTTAAATCAGTTTAGATAAATGTAATTTTGCGTGAATGCAATTTCTCATGCTTGTGACCAGTGTTTTGGGCAATTTTAAGGCTGGCGGAGAAGGATCGCTTCATCCGGACCGTCCCTAATAGAGCCCTCTCCGTTGGAAGTCCGAGAGAATTTGAAGAGATATATCTCAAAATTGCATATCTTCATTTGATTTTATTCTAGAATATTTAATTGAAATATTTGTGCCCAGCGATGTTTCACCAGAAAAATTACAATATTAAACCTATTGTAATTGTGTTAATTCAGTTCGATTAATCAATTTTGATTGGTCCATGCTGACGTGAAGCTGACATGGACGTCGTCCTGCTAACGCCAATGCGGACATATTTTAATAGTATTTCATTTTTTTCAAATATTTTATTAAATTTTTTCCTTTTTAAAAAAGAAAAAAAACTTTTCTTCCTATTTTCCTTTCTCATTCCTCCATGGTCATTGGCCACCAGGTGACGTCATGGCTATCTTTGCCTATGGCCTTCAAGCCCCTGTCAAAGGCAACTGGCCTTGCTAAGATTTGGGCGAAGTCATCTCACCCGTGGCTTACTGACTTGTGGGATGAAGAGAAAGAAAAAGAAAAAGGAAAAAAGAAAAAATTCATAAAAAATTAATAAAATATATTATTAAAATATATTCATGTTTGGCGGATTAAAATTAGTTAGATGGATTGTATTAGTATAAGACAAAAAAAGAAAGATTTTTTTTTATAATTCTTCTACGCTTCTCTAGAAGTTGAGCGGCTTGAGCCCCTATTCCACTGCAACAAGTGTTGCGCTGAGTGCTTGTGCGTGCGATCCGACAGTACGTCCCTCATCACATCTTCTCGTAATTCGTCCGTCGTTTCTTTATTTTGACCTTCGAATGCTTGACTCCGATTTCGATCTCGATCTCGACCGTTTGAGGCGCTCGTAATGGATGGAAGCGTATTGATTGTTTTGCAGCGTATTTTTGTTTTTTCTTTGTCCAGCAAATATAGCTAAGAATAATGTAATTTCACCTGTTTGCTGACGTGTGGTTTTTGGACAATTTTCGGGCTGGCGGAGAAAGATCGCTTCGTCAGGACCGTATTTACATACACCCGGCCACTGAAACTTATTTTCTCCCTTGAAAGTTTAAGAGAATTTTAACATATACATACACACATATGTGAATATGCATGTGTTCATTCGATTCTTTCGAGAATATATAATTTAAATACTCGTATGTGGGATATCGTAGAATGCGCCGCCGCATGCAACTATCGATGTTGGCGACGTCTCATCGGAAGCCGTGCCCGTTCTTCTGCAGCAAGTATCGCGCCAAGTGCTTGGGCGTGCCCTGCGGCACATATGGACACAGGGGAGTGCTCGAGCTACAATATTTGAAAGACGCGAGAAGGAAAAATCAAGTGAGTGCGTTTGGTTGGACTTTTGGGAAAAGTCTACAAAAAAATGCAAAAGACTTTAAAAGTTAAAGGGATTTTTCAAAATGCAAATTGCATTTGGTAAATTATAGTTTAAAAGTCCATTATAAAATACTTTTGTGTAAAATAGTGTTTGAAGAGATAAATTTACAAATGACTTTGGTGATTAAAAAAAAAAAAAGTTGACCAACAAGGCAGGTGGCCTCACGCAGCCCCTGGAGACGACTGGTGAAGGCTGCTTGGGGTCGGGCGACCTCCATGAAGGGTCGCCGAGGGTCGGGCAACCCCCTGTGGCCCTTCACGGAGGTTGCCCAACCTAGTTCTGGGTCGTGCGGTCTAGATACCTGTCGGAGGTCGCGTGACCCACCGGCGACGGTTGCCGTGACCGTCACCGGCCTCTCGCTAGTCACAAAGAAGATGAACAGTAGAAAGTCTACGAAGAAGATGAAAAGTAGAAGGACGAAACAAAGGCAAAGTCAAAGCCGAAAGCCCAAGGTACCCTAGCTTTTGGCTCAATGGGGTTTCCAAAATTTTTCACAAAAACCTAATACTTGGCCAAAAGGCCTTTAGGTGTCCAAAGGTACTTGGAAAAGCAGTTTCCAAATGCAGCCATTTGACTTGTTTAGTAATGGAGAAATATAATTTATGGAGAAATATGAATTTTCCTAATTTCAAAAAAATGCAATCGAAAAAATTGAGATATTCTCGTGTTCTTTTGCTTTGCTTCGAGCCAATAATTATTGGCGGAAAATTCACTCGAAACTCAAATCTTTTAGTAAAATCATATTAACCTAAGGTTGTGTTTGTTTCCAGCAAAGTGTTTTTCAATAAAACCTTTTCTACAATTTCTAGTATTCGAGAAGTGGAAAATGAATACTTAAAGAAAACATTTTACTTTGAAATTATGAAAAATGATTTCCATTTTTGATAAAAGGAGATCATTTTAATGCAACGCATTTATTTCACGAATAACAAGTAATTTGAAACACACTTTTTAAAAAATAACCATTTATATCATTCGTGAAGTTAAATGAATATAAATTTTTTTCTTCACTCATGAAAATAATTACATATAAATGATTTTTGATGATAAAAATATTTATAAAAATTAAATAATTTTTTATAAATATTTTGGAAGTTATTTATTTTTGCGAAATAACCACGACAACAACGATCTACGATGAACGCGCGACCCAGACCGTAGAGTTACGCAACTGTCGGCCAGAATCTGATGGCCTCGTCATTGGGCAAGACCTGCCCCAGCTAAATCGCGATCGTGGAGCCACGACGACTTTCTCAGCCGCTGATCGCCATGTCATCGGAGGGTCCAGATACCGCCACGGAGGAAAAAAAATCAATTTCTTATTTTTTGGAATTGCAGTTGGGGTGGGGAAGAGAGAGAAGATTCCCACGCGGCTTCTGGAGGCTTCTATTCCTCCCAATTAATACTCACCTCTCCTCCGTTTTCGCTTCATTCATCGAACGCCTCGTCGCAGAGGAGACTCCTCTCTGTGCTTTCGATCCAGGCCTCGACGCCGTCGTTCTTTGATTACGTGACGTGATCGGTGAATATCGTGGCCCTTCAGGGTTCGGATTGTTCGCTCGGACGGTTTGTCTTTACCGGAGATCGGCAGAGGATGACTCATATCCTTTTCGATGGGATTGATCTTCTTCTTCTTCTTCTTCTTCTTTTCTTTCCGTTTCTAGCTGTGAATTGCCCGTTGAATCTTGGTAGGGGGGCTCGTTCTGAGCTTCCCGATCGATGGTTTTGGGATTCGATGTTGCCACTCTTTTTCTTTTTTTTTTAATGGGGGGCTTTCCTGGAGTGGCGTATGGTTTGACTTAACTTGAATCGAACGCGGGAATCAGAGGGAGCGAGATCGCGAGAGGGCTCAAGCCAGGGGTGGCCACAAGCCCAAGCAGCCTAAAGGCGACGGCTTGACTCCCGAGCAGCGGCGCGAAAGGTATCCGCTTTCGTCTTCGTATCCGTTTGCTCTCTCCTGTTGAGAAGAATTTAGGGATGGTTGCACTTTTCTCTGCTTGATTACACTAATGTTGCTGCACCGCCAGCTTTGAAGCTACCGGATTTTGCTTTTTCATAGTCTTCTTGCACGTTGCACCAACGGGTTGAGTAGGATGAACTTTTTCTATGGTTGGGTGGGGGACGAAAAGGATCAACCCTTTGGTTATCTAAAAATTGGCGTTGAGTTCTGGAATGTTTGACTTGAAATTTGAAGCTGCAGCATTTTTGTGATTATGTCAAATTGTGGTCGATTTTTCGGTGGGAATAAGGTTAGAATGAAATGTGTTATGGGTGGATGCTGCTGCATTCCTGCTGTTCCGACAGAGGAATGAGGTTCTGGAGTGATTCTCTCTTGTGTTTGAGTTGGCAAAGGATGGAGAATGCCATTGCGAAATGTTTATTGTGGTAATTATTCGAGAGGGAAAATGGAGAGCAAGCATTTGGAACCGATATTTGTTGATATTTAATATTGTTGCTATTTGCTACTCAGTAATGCCAGATGAAGGGGAAAGCAATCAAAATCATCTCAGATCACAGTAAATGCCTTTGGACTGACTAGGATCAAATTGTGAGTTTGTAGCTATTTCAGCTATCATACTGATTTGTTCGCTTTCAATTGATTGAAGATGGTTCCATGGTTTGGGCCTAGAAATGGCATGTCTTGAGTAGAATTGCTCGGTTGGTTGGATGCGCATTTCTGGCTTTCTAATTTCCACAAAAGGAAAAAGGATCAGATCCATGACTATTCAATTTTGGGCTAATTCTTTGGAACCAAATTCAGTGCTTGGGTTTTGGGCTACTGACAGGATGACTTTCCTTTTGTTTTTGGCATTGTGTTCAGGGATGCGAAGGCATTGAAAGAGAAGGCGGCGAGGAAAGCAGCGCAGGCGGCTGCCGGAGGGATCAATGCAGGCGGTGGTGGTGGGAAAGCCAACAACAAGAAATGACAATTGGGATGGATATAGGGAAAACTAGAACTGGGTCAGATCTGTGGTGTTTCTTTGGTTATGGGGTCATCATTACCATGTCGTTTTGAGTTTGAAGAAATGTCATAGGATGTTCGCTTTCTTGAAGGACATTGATGTTGGCTTCTGAACAGCGTCTGATTTG
The DNA here is from genome assembly GCA_019915185.1 of Eucalyptus camaldulensis. Classification (NCBI taxonomy): domain Eukaryota; kingdom Viridiplantae; phylum Streptophyta; class Magnoliopsida; order Myrtales; family Myrtaceae; genus Eucalyptus; species Eucalyptus camaldulensis. The sequence continues at coordinate 24,218,723 of JAHSVA010000005.1, forward strand.
GAGGGAAAGCATTCTTCCCCGCTGTATAATGGAACTACTGATGTTGTGTTCTCTTCAATTGTGACTGGTTGTGCATGCCTAATTTTAGAATAATGATGCATGATTAGGCAATTGACCTTTAGTTTCCCTTTTCATACTGTAATTGATCCTTATTAAATTGTTGACGTGGTGGTTTGCTTAGGAAAGGATTAGTGAAGGCTTGGTATTTTCTAATGAGGAGTTTATCTTTTGATTAAAAATGGAAGAGAAATAGTTTATCATACTATTCTGGTTGAGAAAAATCTATCTTCATCTCTCTAAATGGATATGTTTAAGCCGAAACTGTATTTTGCCTCACTTTTCATAGGCACTTTCTTTATAAACAATTTACCCACAAATTTGGCAGTCAATAATATTATTTCTCTTCATCGATTTTCATATTCTACCCATATGGTCATCATCATGCTGTAATTGTTTTCCAAGTAATTGAATCAAATGGGTCATAAGGTCCCTTTGACTGCCAATAAAACTTATGTCATAAAGGTCACATAAATAGGCATAATCAAGGCCATGCCCAAAGTCGGGGACATTAAAAATTCATTTATTTCACAAAAAAATGATTAATTTAGAAAATGCTTTTCGAAAAAAAAATTATATAATTTTTGTTTATTCATTTTTGTGAGTGACACAAATTATTATTTTAAAAAATTATTGTCCAAAACAATTATTTTTCTGTGAAATAAATGCATTTTGAATATATAAGTGGCTTTTGTGGTTGGTACTCATCTTTGCAGGTAGCTGGCCTTTTTTTTTCCCAAAGATAACTTTGGAAAAGATTGCCGAAACCATCAATGCCCTATGGTGAAGGTTCCGTCATGAATCGGTGGAGAACATAATTTCCTTTCTCATGAAATCCCAATAATCTATTTCGGTTTACATGCCATTGGGCTATTTTATGAGCTCTTTCGGGTTTTTTTGTCAGCCGATAACTTACGAAAACAAAACCAGAAACATAAATCTCATTTGTAAGAAAACTACAGTTTACGTTCTTCAAAATTTCGGAATGAGTATATTTCACGAAAATTTAAGGATTTGAAAAATCTTTTTCCTAAAAATGATTGATTACTTCACCTACAAAAACAAGTAAAAATATTATTTTTATCGTCAATGAAATTATTTAGGCATAAATTGTTATCTATAACGAAAATATTTTTATTAATTAATTATTTCGAATGATACAAATAATAATTTTTAGTAAAATAATTTTCAAATCATTCATTTTCTCCAATACCACTGACTTGATTACTTCAGTCTCTATGTTTATTTTCCCATTCTTTTATGCTATCTATATTGTTATCGAGAGAAAGAGGATTTCCTACTTTTTCTTTTTAGGATACCATTCCTCTTTTTCCTTCCCCTAAATATCTTTGGTAGTTATTTTAAATATCGATTGCAGGTAAAAAATAAATTTTAAAAAGTTCATAGAAACTACTAACCACTGCATAGTACATAAAATATTAATCCTTCCATCTCTCTATTTTTTATCCCATTCTCATTTTATTCTCAATATATTCAATATTTAAATTTCTAGTTATTTAGTTTGCAGACGCGCGCAATTTTCGCGCGTGCGGGAACGCCGGTTAATTCTCGTATCCTCGATTGCAGTACGAAGGATCGATCTCCTCCCACAAACCCATCATGAATCGGGTTTATTTCAGTGGGCCATGGGTCCGACCCGACCCGATCCGATGGCCCGATCACGCCCAGCTAAGCTCCGCCACGAGCCGTGCGCACTCCGGTAGCCCTCGGTCACTTGTCAGACAACTCAGAAGCTCCGCCGCTTCCTGTGGCGATTCGGCGGACGCGTCGTCGATTCTCTCTCTCTCCCTCTCTCTGTCTCGCTCCGCTCGTCGGCGAACGCCGATTCGGATCCCCAGATTCTTGTCCGCAAGCAATCGCCATGGGAACTTCAGAGTCCACGCTATCGGGATCGCAGGTAACTCTCGATCCTTCCGCCTCCGCAAGCTCGTTCCGCTCTTCGCGGGGCTCATTCCCAAATCGTTACTGAACGACCGTCGTTTGCTCTTGAAGAGACCGGCCGACGAAATCACCACCGTGTCCGAGCGGCCGGAGGGCGTCGATCCCGTCCTGGAGAAGCTCAGGTCCCTCAAGATCGTGAGTAGCACCCCCTATGTCTAGGTTTTCGCGAGCACGTGAATGAATGCGCAGATTAGTTGCTTTCAATATTGAAAAATTGAAACTTGTGGTGGTTTGTTCGATTGATTGTAGACGCCTCCCATTCTCACGTCGCTGCCGTCCGAGGGCAGCTTGACCGACATTTTGGTTAGGAAGCCGCCGTCTTCGTCGGCTCCAGGTGACGCATTGGCCTCGTGATGACAATCTTTATGAGTTGGTTTTAGTGAATCATTTTGTTTTGAAGTGAAATAGTGTAATGGGATCTTGAAATTCAAGTTGTTGGAATGGTTAATATAGGGACAGTGAATCCGAAGGTGCTACTGGAGCTATTCTCGATGTACCGCGACTGGCAGGAGGAGAAGGTCCAAAAGATTGGCAAGAAACAGGTGCGCCTTTGTGTCGGTTGATGCATATGCTATATATAGATGCTAGGACCTTTTGATGAAAAGATCATCAAAGGGGATTTTAGACGAAAGGAAGTATCTCGTTCTTCGTTATATAAATTCATTAGCCCGTCTTTCCTTAGATGGACTATTTTGAAGTGGAAGAATATAGAGAGGCTTCAATTTTGAACTAGTCAGGAATCTGTAAAGAGTTCTTATGGCTTTTTGGGGGCGATCAACTTGTTGCCATTTCTTTTGGTTCGATCTTTCAGAATTCTCTCTCGTGAAGATTGCTTAGAAAGATCAAAAGACCTGAAGCGATTTTTGTATATTTGATCTGTAAAATGTAGATATGTGCTTCAGAGGATTTATGGAGATCCCCATTTCTTTGCTTTTCCCCTGTTGCCTCTTGTGCTGGTAGAGCATTGCTCTTCGGTCTTCCTTTTGCAAGTTGTTTTAACGTGTCGCAGTAATCACTTTACCCAAAGAAGTTAAGCAATGTCCTTTGTATTTTTCTTTCCAACTGAATAAATCTATGCTTTGGACTTGAGAGCGAGCTTCTCAATCATGCATATATGTTGTGGCATATAGTGTAATACTATGGGAACTGTCCTTCTGCCAATCGTATGTGTTATCAGAACCAGGAGAGTTTGTAGTGCACAGACCTAAGGTTTGGTGCATTTTCCTGCAGGAAGAAATAGAGAACAAGATAGAACTTGTGGATGCTTTAGCTATGAAACTTCTCCAGCGATTTAATTTCTCTGTGTCAGCAATGAAGACCACCTCTCAACATTTATCAGAAGGTACTTATCTCATGATTTTGTGATTTTATTTGCTGCGCGCTCGCTTTTAGTACTTCAAAGGATTGAATACAGAAATCATGGGTTGAATAACACACCTTCTCCAGAATATGTTTAGTACTGTGAATTCAGTTCATACTACATATTTCCTGATTGTTTCTCGTTATTGCTTTGGAAATGTTCATACGACATATTCTTTCATCGCTTATTTTGGAAATCTACACAGTTCATGCATTGCAGGTGGAGCTTGGGGAACTCAAGGGGAGATTGACAGAGGTTATTAGTAACTGTGATGCCCTATGCAAGAGGATAGAGTCGGAGGGGCCGGAATCTCTTCTATCATTCGTGACACCATTTGTTGCCAGGACCTTTAATTCATGTGACTCCAATAGTTCATTACAGAGAGTTCTTGAGAGCAGTCCAGCTTCTACGGACTCAAAAACAGGCTGACCGATGCTTTTATTTTTATTTTTTTTCCCTTGTCCCTCTTTTTGGTACGAGGGAAGTGTAATTAGCCATTCTTGATTGAGATCAAGTGTATTTGGAGGAAGCTACTGTTGCTGTTGTCTCATTCATCAATGGACTCGATTCAGAGGATTAGTATTCTTAATCGTATTTTGGTGGAGCCATGTTTATGTAGCTTTTCTTTTACGGCCATTTATGCAGAATTAGTGGAAAGAGCTTTCTTGAAATGGGAGTGATGGGAAGTACTGACAGTCTTTAAGTGTTATTGGTGACAGTCATGAATGGCAGTTGCTTATGAATAGTTCAAGTTGTACTTCAAAAAAAAAAAAATTGATGGGAGACGCGGAACAATTTTAGGTAATTATTTGTGCAATAACGAATTCAGAATCAATGAAAGTCAAGTTTTTTCTCGGCTGATTTCTCGGAGTGGAAGGTGATGAGCGAGGCTCTTGCTCGTGATGCGAAATCTATCGTGTAGAAAACGATGTCTGGACTCAGTAAGTGTGGAGTTACTGCGTCATCGAGTCATCGAAATTGGTGGAGGTTCTTTCGCAGGTCCGAAATAACTGGGGATCGGCATTCTCCTTCCTCCGTCGGGCTGGGAATCAACGGAATTACTCCCATTCAGTTCGTGGATCTCACTCCATGATCCCTATTTAGGCGAAAATGGAAGTTCGTCAATTGAAAGGGAAGCCGAGGGCTGCCATGTTCAATTTGATACTCAAGAATTGGGGCGGGCGTGTGACTCCGTGGGCGACCAAGATTGCGCAGTCTTTTGATTGCTTGAAGTCGCTTCACTTTCGGCGCATGATAGTAGGAGATTCAGACTTGGCACTGCTTGTGGGGTCGCGGAGGCGCATTTTGCAAGTGCTCAAACTCCACAAAGCGCTCTGGTTTCTCGACGGATGGGTTTCTACACGTGGGGCGTTTGTGCAGGGAATTTGATTGTCCACACCCCTTGTATAGTGATGAAAGACTAGCAATTGCGGTACCCTGTTAATTTGCTTATTGAATTTTGCGTCTTTCGATTATGGGTACGTGTATGTATATTCATGAAATTCTTGTAATTTGGTAACTTTGCTTTTACTCCATAATATCCTTTTCTAAAGGAATTACTAAAGTGATGATAGCAATGTCTTGGTTTGTGCACTTCACATGGTTCTTATGTAATGCTTCGATTAGTCTCCATTGCACTTGAGATCTGTCAAAGTGCAGCTTCTTCATCTGTTCTTTTTCTGTCTTAAGATTCTGGTCAACGCGTAAGATGGAATGTGATTGCTCCATGCTAGATATGCAGGAGTAATTTGTAAGGTGGAATATTAATTTCCATTGTTAGTTATAAAAAAAAGGGAAAAGACCACCAAAAATCCCAAACTTTGCCTTAAGTGACAGATTTACCCCAAACTTTTTTTTGTGACACGAAAAACCCCAAACTTTACAAACTGTGACACATTTACCCCATTAAGGGCATTTTCGTCTTATCTTTTATGTTTTTTCTTTTATTTCTTTTTTTTAATTTTTTTCTTCTTCACTCCGCCGCCCCGGCGGAGGGAAGCCGGCGCCGGCGAGGGCTACCCTCGCCGGATGCTGGCGAGGGTCGCCCTCGCCTGGGCCGACGCCGGCGAGGGGTGCCCTCGCCTGATGCAGGTGAGGGCGGCCCTCGTCGGCGTCGGGCGAGGGCTTCCCTGGCGTGGGTCGCCCTCGCCTGGGCCGACGCAGGCGAGGGGTGACCTCGCCCGACGCAGGCGAGGGCGGCCCTCGTCGGCGTCGGGCGAGGGCCTCCCTGGCGAGGGTCGCCCTCGCTTGGGCCGACGCCGGCGAGGGGTGCCCTCGCTCGACGCAGGCCCTCATCGGCGTCGGGCGAGGGCCTCCCTAGCGAGGGTTGCCCTCGCCTGGGCCGACGCCGATGAGGGGTGACCTCGCCCGACACAGGCGAGGGCGGCCCTCGTCGGCGTCGGGCGAGGGCCTCCCCGGCGAGGGGTGCCCTCGCTCGATGCAGGCCCTCATCGGCGTCGGGCGAGGGCCTCCCCGGCGAGGGTCGCCCTCGCCTGGGCCGACGCCGGCGAGGGGTGCCCTCGCTCGATGCAGGCCCTCGCCCGAAGCCGGCCAGGGCACCCCTCGCCGGCGTCCCGCGAGGGCCACCCTCGCCCCGTCAGCGTCGGGCGAGGGCCTCCCTCGCCCGACGCCGACGAGGCCGACCTCGCCCGACGCCGGCGAGGGCAGCCCTCGCCCGACGCCGGCGAGGGCCTCCCTCCGCCGGAGCCGGCGGAGGGAAGAAAGAAGAAAAAGAAAAAGAAAGAAAAAAAATTTAAAAAGTAAAAAGACAAAAATATCCCTATGATTTAGGGTAAATATGTCACAAAAATGAAAGTTCAGGGTTTTTTGTGTCACAAATGAAAATTCGGGGTAAATGTGTCACGGTTAGCAAACTTCAGGGTTTTTCATGTCACAGAAAAAAGTTTGGGATAAATTTGTCACTTTTGGTAAAGTTTAGGGTTTTTGGTGGTTTTTTCCCTAAAAAAAATGATGAGTTTGGATTAGTTTGGTGCATGATGCTTTTTTGGCCTCGTCTTTCGGTAATTTCACTTGCACTTAAGTACGTTTGGTTATGCATTTGAGAAATTGTGATTGAGCCTTTTCTTATATTCTAAGATTAATGATCTAGACATAAAAACATGTGCTGTGGACTCCATTGCTAGGGATCCATAATGTAGTTGAGCTTGAGCCTCTTTGCACTTGCTTACTTTACTGGAGATGCTACATTCAGTTGTACTATGAGATCTAGTGCATAGTGTTGATAAGAGTATTTATTCTAAATTCACTAAAAACTATAGTGTTTTAGTGTGCTTATATGTTGATGATATGTTTCTTTTTGGAACCAATATGACCGGAGTCATTGAGACTAAGAAGTATCCAACTTCCATTTATAAAATGAAATATTTAGATGAAGTGAATACTATCTTGGGTATTTAAAAAAAAAAAAAACATAGTGGGGATTATTCTTTGAGCCAAAGTGACTACATTAAAATAATGTTAAACAAATTCAAACATCTTGATTTCAAAGAAATGAGTCTTCAATTTTTTTCTAGTATTAATTAAATTAAAATACTGGTAGAGCAATAGCATAATTTGAGTATGTTAGTACTATAGGGTCTTTTATGTATGCAATGGCTTTGTACTAGACCTAATTTTGCATTGTCCATGAGTAAGTTGAGTAGATATACTGGTAATCCACGTATAGAAGATTGGAAAACTATTACCAAATTTTTTGGTTTTCTTAAGAAAACTAAAAATTTGGGATGGACTTTCACAAGTGATAGATGTATTGTATCTTGGGCAAACGAAACGTACATGGCTAACTCACTCAACGATGAAATCTGACTTCATTACCTTAGTGGCAAATGGGAAAGAGGCTGCATGATTAAAAAAAAATTGTTGTTGGACATCAAATAATGGCCTAGTTAGGTTACTTTAGCAATAGTTGATAATAACACTTATAAGGGCAAGTCTAGCTATATTGGTATAACACATAAGTACATAAAACAATTGATTTAAGATGGTATCATAACAATTGTCTATATGAGGTCAAGTAAGAAACTAGTTGATCCCTTTACAAAGGCTTTACCGAAAGACGGGATAAAGATGACCTCAAAAGAAATTGGGCCGAACCTTTTGACTAAAATTAGCAGTAATGGTAATACGACCTAATACTAGTAAATCACCAGTTATAAGGTTTAATAGGTAAAAACAATTTATTGAAAGTGATTGTTTGATATTGACATTAGCTCGAACATGAGCAGTCAGTATTGTCTATTACTTATAAGAGGCTAAATTATATTCTTAATGAAGTATAATACAAATTAGTAATATGTTTATTAGTTAGATACTTCACCTATAAAGAAGTTGTGCTGTTTCTTATGAAAGTTTGATTACGACAGATACAAGCACAAGGCCATAATCGTTCTAAGTAGATTACAAACTTCTTGTTGAAACAAATGGTTAGTTTATGAGTGGTATATCCGATTATATTATTAAAGTTATTAATTTAAAACATAGCTACTTGAAATTTTTATAGAATTTTGAGATACTTGCATTAAATATAGGTTTAACTTGAAAGAGGCCTCTATGTATGTATATTAATCTCATGGAAATTTTGGTTATATTTTCTTTTTAAAATTATATTTTTGTATTTTTTTTTACGAACAAAGTGGGGGATTGTTAGTAGTTTGTTTATAAACAAACTAAAAGGTGCATTGTCCCATGTCGAAGAGATATGGACTAAATTTGACACTAGTCAATGATCATCATCATCATCATCATCATCATCATCATCATCATTATTATTATTATTATTATTATTTATGAAAATTTCAATTTATAATTATAAAAAAACCACTGTGTCTTATCAAAACAATGTGCCTGTTCAAAATAGTGATGTTTTTTTATTATTTAAATCCCAATTTGTTATTTTTCCTAACGGTTATTAGGTGCTCTTACAACCTTTTTGTGTCTATTTGGACATAATTTCTTAACATTTGGAAGGTTATGTCTGTTATGATATAATTTCTTCATTTTTGAAAAGTTGTCTCCGTTCAAATATATTTATTTAATATTTCTGTTCAATACTTTTAACTTTCAATTTCTTTTTCTTTATAAAGATATACCACCATCGTTTCCAATTGTTTCCTTTTGAGAGATCCTTAAAAAAACAAAAAAAAAGAAGCTAAAATTGCTATATGGTATTTTTATTAAGACTTTGTTGTATATTAGAAGATTTTTCCCAGTAATCATTAGCAACGCTGTGAAGCAAATTATTCCTTAATGAGAGTATTATCACACCTCAAAATTTGACTCATTTAATTTGTCCCTGACAATTTTGAATAAAAGATATATATATATTTTTTAAATTCTGAATTTCATAATTTGAGAAAAATTACAACCTTTCAAGGAGAATAAGTTATGTCCAAATAGACACAACTCTCCAAATGTTAAGAGGTTATGTCCAAAAAAACATAACCTTCCAAAGGTTATAAGAGCATGTAACAATTGTTAGGCAAAATAATAATAATAATAATACAAATAACCATACTCTATTTCGAATAGTCACACTATTTTATAGTACAAATCGTTATTTTATAATTATAAATTCAAATTTTAATAAATAAAAAATCATAATAATTTATTAGTGCCAAATCTAGTCCACGTATAAACTAACATCTTTTCAATGTGGGACAAGGCACCTCTTAGTTTGTTTTATCAACAATCCCCCATTTTATTTGTAAAACAAAAATACAAAAATAAAATTTTAAAAAAAGAAATACAACCAAAATTTCCACGAGATTAATATACATATATAAAAGTCTTTTTTGAGTTAAACATTTTTTTTAGTGGGAGCATCTCAAAAATTTATAAAAGTTTCAGATAGCTGCACTTTAAACTTGCCATTTTAATAATAGAATCGGATCTATTGTATATATACTAAGCTCTTATTTCATCAAGAAGTTTATAATTTACTCAACATTATTATGGCCTTATGCTTGTAAGAAGCCGTGCCACTTGTGTTACCAATAAACACATTACTAATTTGTATTATACTTCATTAAGAATATAATTTAGCCCATGAAACGTAAGAGATGATACTGATTTCTCATGTCCGAGCAAATGTTAGCATCAAACAATCATCATCAGTAACTTGTTTTTACCCATTAACCTTATAGCTAGTGATATTCTAATATTAGGTAAGGTTACCATTATTAGTGATTTTATTTAAATGGTTTTAGTGTGACATCTTGAATTTCAGGTTTTGATTTCGATTGGATGAGTTGTGCCTTTCATCGACACGACTATAGTGCTTTTCTCTAGGATGGCCACTCTCGAGATAATTGGCCTATCAGGTGAAGCCGTTAAGGGATTTTAACGCAATAGACTTGAGAATTCGACCAAGAATTGACTGCTCGACCATGCTGGTCTGCAGAGGTCATTATGGCACAGTCGAAAACCTATCAGAGATCGGAGATAGGTTGGTTCGATTGAGATGTGTGGCTAAACATGGGTGATTATACTAATTTGCAAAATTCTCGTCGATTGACACTAGACCAATTTTTCTGTCGTTTTGGTGCCCTGTGTCTGTATTTGAAACCTCGAGATTTTCACGACAAGCAAGAGCCGCCAATGTGTCAAAGAGGTACGTGTGGTTCGAAGAAAATCGATCATGGGTTAATTGCACTAAAAATTCATAAAAGCTACCCGGTAGGTTAGGTCAATCTAAAATCACGTTAGATTGAAATTAACCGCGAATTTGAACCCGATTTCAGAAATTGAAAGTTCTGTCATGTCACGAGTCACTTTAGGACCGTCGACTCATCTTTCCAAGATTTTTCTGCAAATCGAGATTTCGGCAAATTTTCAAAGTAAGGGTATTTTGGACCGGAAAAATTCGAGGGCCACTTTTGGTCGCGTTTTTGGAATTCGAGTTAGACGGATTGACAAGGAAAAATGTTAATTTGATCATTGACATCTTGGTGGAATTTTTGGGGACCGGATTGATTTCAATTGAAGGAGAATTAGTGGAGAATTGAATCCAATTTGAGTGGGCAATACTCAAATTCGTAGCCCCCCATGCCCTCAAGCTTTGGACCATCTCCAAAGCTTCCCAAGGAAGCTTTGTGGTATGCTTTTGGTTGAGGAAGCTAGCCCATCCATGGTGGGACCTCTTCTAGGGGACAAAGGGATAGAAGAAGAGTAAGAGGGACCCTCCAGGCAAGAGTTGTCTCCTTTCTTCCTCCCTCAACTTCACTTTCTCCATTGTTGAAGTGTTGAGAGCTCTAGAAAACCAGAGGAACCAGCCAAGACCAGCAGCAAGCCAGCCAAGCCACACTTGAAGTCGTCCGAGCTTCCTCGCACCAGCCGCTGCCGCCGCACATCCCAGCCGTCCAGCTGCTGTTCCGTGTGCATTTGGGTGTCCTCCTATGTCGTCGAGCTCCCTCAGGCCGCCTGGAAGCCAACTAGCTCAACCCCGCATGCCGCCTAGCCTTGTTGCCACCCGTCTCTACCATTTTTAGCCGTTCCAGCTGCTGGAGTTGCTCGATTTAGCCTTGGACAGAAGTAGAAGTTCCAGCAAGAGCTGAAACTTCGTGGCTCATTTTAGGTCACTTCTGGACCTCTCTTGGCATCGCCTCTAGGAGGTTTGTCGCCCGCCTCCGCGTTGCCGTTGCCGTGTACTCATTGGAACGCAAAACTAGTGAGTTTATTCACTAAATCTTGCTTAGGAGGTTAATTATGCTTAAGGGTTGTTTAGATTAGCTTAAGTATAGATTAATGACAATATATAATGGTTATATTAGCCTTAGAATGGATTAGTGTTAATTTAATTAGTGAGATTAACACAATTGATGATGGATTAGTCGAATCCAGTGGAATTTCTGTAGTTCTGATCTCTGGACTCTCGCCATTTGCCATTTTTTTAGATCGAAATGGGTTGTGAATTTGAGGTCAAATGTCTTCTAGAGAAATATTTTAGACATCTTCAGCTACAACATATATTTTTCTCAAGATTTTTAGGGATTTAAAAGGAGGAGATTTTAGCTCCGTCATTTGCAAACAGAACCTCAGTTTTTGCTGGAATTGATGATCTTTTGGGATTTTAAGGGTCTTTATCAACTCTTAGGGTTCGAATTTCAAAATGGTTTCTTCATAAAAGTTGTTTGTCACATATTTTAGTTTAACATACTCAAATTTCAGATTAAATGGACATGTTTTGGACCTCGAACCAAACTGATTTTGGAAGATAGACTTTTTGGAAATGGACCCATTTTTGGTGCTGGATTGAGCAATTTACTGGGCCGAATCTAGAAGAATCTGGGTTTAGGTTTCTTCATTAAAAATTTTCATTTGTATGTTATTTAAAATATATTCAAATTTGAGAATTTTCCAAGCTTTTTTGATTAGGTTTTTGGATTTAAACTTGGAGACAAGCAAGTGGCCCGATTTCTGCTATTTAGGATCGATTTTATTTTGGTGATGGTTCTTGATGCTTTGCTTGCTTTAATTAGTGTTTTCAATGACTTGTGAATTTAATTTATCAGTTATTTAATTCCGAAAATTTACTGTTTATACAAAACACTGTTCATACGAAACACTGTTTACGCGTACTGTTTACAAACACTGTTTTCCCGAAAATGAAAAAGTGCCTAATTTCATGTGTTTTGATCTTATGAGGTAATTGGAGTGTATAAATGTATGGGCATCCGCATGAATTGAGTAAATTTCACAAAAAGGGGAAAACGGTTTGTCCGAGCAACGCCGAATTAGACCACCTTTAGGAGAAAATGATTTGTAAGTGTATATGCAAGCGTGTGTGTATTAGCTAAGTGCCCAAAGATAAAAAGGAAGTTGTAGTAGTGTGCTTGTGTGATCATTGAGTTGAATCCGTTCCCCGCCATGTGTCGAGTGGGCGATGCTCCTATGTGAAAAGCCCGTGCCTGTGTGATGATAATTAATCGTGCCTATGTGGTGTAGAACGTGCCTGTGTGGCGTAGAATGTGCTTGTGTGGCGTAATACTGAGCCTGTGTGGCCGTATTTCTGTGTGTCGGGTATCATGCCTGTGTGACCAAAATTAATTGGAAGGCATGAGTTGAGCACATCATTTATGGCACGTACACAGGAATCAATAATGTGCAGGGTATGACAATGGCCAGGTAAGATCGCTTGTGACGCGACTCGTATGTGATTGATGAAATGCATCATCTAATGACCATGTGCATTGCGTGTATCATGCTGAATTAATGTGTAAGGTATGGCATACCAGGTAAAGTTGTGTGCGAATCGACAGTTGTCTATTCAAATTGTGTGGTTGTGTGGTTAGAGCGCTTTGAGGTATATTTTCTTCTTAATAAAGGTTTAGGGGGTGGACTTGCTTAGACATTGTCTCATTGGTTATTGTATAACCATTTTCAAGTTCTTAGACGGTGGTCGTGGAAGACTGAAGCCCCGGAGTCTATGGAGGTGGAGTCCGAAGGATCGACATTTGTGTTTGACTAGTATGTCGTAGGACAGTTCCTTTTTGAGAGCTGATCTTTTGTAGGCTTTTGACCAGACTCATTTTATACCTAAACCCTGTTGTTTATAAGAGTGTGCTTTTGTGAAATGTTGCCCTGGTTTCTTATCCCATGCTGTTTGTTGTCAGAGGTTATTGTTTCGCTTCCACATGTGCATTAAAAATTGAAAGGGTTGGCAACTCGTCCTGAAAAGTCGCAAATTTGTATCGACCACAAAGGGATGTGCGCGCACTCGAGGGTCAGGGCATGACATTTAGCCCCATTTCTTTTGAGGTTATATTTACCATGTCCTTTGGTGAAGCCTTTGTAAAGGGATTGGCAAGATTTTTGCTTAACCTCAAATAGACAATTATTATGGAATTATCTTGAATCAATTTTCTCACGTACTCATATCTTAATCTAATATGTGTAGATTTACCATTATAAGTGCTACTATAAACTCTTGCCAAAAGTAGCTAACTATCATAATGGATAAAAATAAGAGACATATGATTAGGCCATAATTTGATGTTCAACAACAAATTTCTAATCCATTTAGTCTCTTTCCTAGTTGCCGCTAAAGCAACAAATTCAGATTCCGTTATTAAGTGAGTAATGCATGTTTGTTTTTTGCTTGCCCAAGATACAACATATCCACTAGTGAAATCCATCTAGAAGTGGAATGTTTGTTACCCGCACTTGTAATCCAACTAACATCGGTGTTCTAATGTAGCTAGATAATTATAATAAAATAGTTCCAAATTTTAAGTTCTCTTAAGATAGTGAAAAATTCTAATAATAGCATTCCAATATTCTATGCTTGGAATACTAGTATATCTAATAAACTTACACACGGAATAAGTAATATCAAGTTTAGTTCAATGCACTGCATACATCAAAGATCCTATGGCACTCACATATTCAAGTTATACCTTGCTCAACTAGTATTATAATTTAATTTAATACTAGAATCAAATGAATTACTCATTTCTTTGAAAGCAAGATGTTGAAATTTGTTTCTCATTTTTTCAATTTAATCACTTGGCTCAAAGAATAACTCCCACTATGTTTTTAACTTTAATATCCAAGATAGTATCCATTTCACCCAAATTTTTCATTTTGAAAAAGGAAGTTGATAGTTTTTAGTTTCAATGACTCCAGTCATATTGGTTCCAAAAATAAGCAATATTTTTTTCCTGAAAACCCATTTGCACTCAATAATTTTAGATCCTTTTGGTAAATTTACTAATACCTAAGTATTATTAGACATAATTGAATCCATTTAATCATTTTTAGCTTCTTTCCCAAAAGAAGTATCTCTAGAAGACATAGCATCATTAAAAATTTTAGGATCATATTTTAGAGTTAATATTAAAGGGTATTTATTTGTTATTATATTTGTCTCGTTCAACAAGAAAAACATCACTAATAGAATGTAGATCTAAATCTTTCAATTCCTTGCTCTAGTGCTTCTCCTCAATTTGGTCATGTCTTTAGAACCATTTGTTTCATTATTGTGAAATCCTCTTGATTTTCTAAAGTTTTCAATTATTTTCTATCATTTCAAACTTGTAGAATGTTTATTCTCAAAGAATTCAAGATCTTTTGATTCTACATGGCATTGGACTCTAAATTAGAAACCTATAAGCTTGATAGTTTTCGGCATATCCAAGGAAAACACTTTTGATAGCTTTGGGACTAACTTTTATTCTCTTAGGGTTTGGTACTCGGTAACATGCCAAACACCCCCACAATTTAAGGTATGACAAATTTGGTTCTCTGCCTTTCCACAAATCATAAAGGCTAATGTTATTTCTCTTAGATGGTATTCTATTATGAATAATTGCTTCTCCCAAAGATTAATTGGTAGCTTTGAATTTGAAAGTATACAATCAACCATTTATCCTAAAGATCTATTTTTCCTTTCAACCAAGTCGTTTTATTGTGGAGTTTACAATGTTGAAACTTGATGAATAATACTATGTTCTTCACAAAATGATTAAAATCATTTAAGAAATATTCTCCGCCTCTATCTGCATGTAGAACTTTTATTTTTCTTTCCAATCGATTTTTTACTTTAGCTTTGTATTTCTTAAACATGTTAAATGCTTCATCCTTTGATCTTGGGATATAAACATATAAATACTTGCTACAATTATTTACAAAGTAATAAAATAACTTTTACCACCACTATTTAACATGCCATTAAATTCACATATATCACTATACACCAAATCCAATCAATTTGATTTTTTTAACACTAAGAATTGGTTTCTTTGTTAATTTAGACTTAGCACATATTTCACATTTATTAAATTCTCCATTAAAATTTATCAAATCTAACTTTTTCATATTTCATTAAATTGCAAAAATTTAAAAGTGCTAATCTACTATGCCACAAAGGAGACTTAATAGTATAGGCAAAAGATGCGATATTATTATTAATACTTAGTTGATATTAATGACATAACCCTTTCTAATAAACAACCCATTCTACAACAGAATAACCTTGTCAGATTCAAACAAAACCTGAAATCATCTTTTACAAAGTAAATCAATAGAAGATAACTCTATAAAAATAGAGTTATTTTACCTATTTTAGGCAACAAATAATGCAATATCTATAAGAAAATATTTGGATTTCCTTTTGATTATTCAAATTTTCCTTATTTATGCAAAATAATGAAATATGGAGAACATAAGGAAAAGAATGGCAAAAATAAGGAATTCAAATCAAAAAGCAGTGAAATATGGATATCAAATCAGGGAATCTTTGATTTTATTCCCTAATGTTATCTGCAAGCGTTGAAAGATAGATATCAAATCAAAGATCTTCTGATTTACTCCCTAATTTTATGCGTAATTGCTTAGAGATAAGGATCTTGGATATATCCTATAAATAGGAGAACATTGAGAGCCTGAGACAGTAGTTAGATTTTTGTTAGATTGTTTTTCATTGTTCTGAGAGTTTTTCAAATGAAGACAAAAGTGGTGACAAAATTCTTGTTCTTTGATTCAAGATACTAGGTTTGATTTGTATTTTTATTTCTTCTTCTGCTATGTTCTAATTTTTTTTTTGTTAGGGCTACGATGTAGCCTAATCATGATGATGTGAATTTCATGATTTTTATGTTTTGCAATTGATTTCATTCATGTGAGTTATATATTATTGTGCATAATGCTTTTGAGTAACTGGCCTCCACTTGAATGATCTGATGTGTATGTTTGAGACTGAGAAGTAATACTATGTACTTGCTCATTATAATATATAATCATGAATTAAATGTGGATATAGATGTATTGCGTTATTTATGTAGCTTTCGGTGATAAGGTGATCCAAAATACTCATTGTAGGCTGGGAATATTCATAATTTTTAATGCGCTCATGTTTATTTTAATTCACATAAAGATATAATGGATTAATAAACTGAGTAGGTTTACTATACCTAGAGATATGATAGTAAATAGATTAGGAAATTTTGCTACCTCACGTTTGATATCGTTCTTGTATCCACAACAATCTGAAATTCATATCTAGTGGTTATGGTGAAATCGGATGTTCTAACATATTTATCTGATTGATTTACTGCATTTAGTCTCCAAATTTTGATTTTAATTTATTCTCAATTATATTTTGATTTGTTAGATAAATTTTAGAATTAATCTATTTTAGTATTTAATTAGTTTATCATTCATCGATCTCCTTGGGATGATACTCTTTCTTATCATTATATTACTTGTTCGACACGTTCACTTGCATTTAAAATTTTACAAACAAGTTTTTGGCACCGTTGCCGGTGATCGTTTGTTTAATACTAATTAATATTGATATAAGATAATTCTAAGTTTAATCTAGCTTTCGTTTTGTTTTATTTTTCATGGTGTACATTGGTTTATGACACGTAGCCAACAAGGGAAACTCGTTGAGCTTGATCCAAAAATCAAGTGTACATTCAGAAGGCGACTGAGAGAATAGAGAAATCACGCTAAGAATATGACAGATGGTGAGAATGAAAATCCATGTAGACTCTTAAGAGATCATGC
Source organism: Eucalyptus camaldulensis (assembly GCA_019915185.1). Lineage (NCBI taxonomy): Eukaryota > Viridiplantae > Streptophyta > Magnoliopsida > Myrtales > Myrtaceae > Eucalyptus > Eucalyptus camaldulensis. The sequence goes on from JAHSVA010000005.1 coordinate 24,235,626, forward strand.
CGTGCCAACAATTCAAGGCACCACATTAAGTATCATAAGACCTGCAATTCAAGCAAACAACTTTGAGATCAAGCCGTCACTCATTCAAATGCTTTAACAATTAGTGCAAGTCAGTGGGCTACCAAGCGATGATCCAACATCGATGCTTTTCTTGAAATCTGTGATACCATTAAATATAATGGAGTTACAGATGATGCTATTAGATTGAGATTATTTCCATTCTTTCTTAGAGACAAAGTTAAGAGTTGGCTTTCTTCTCTTCCCGCAGGATCAATCATTACATGGAATGATATGGCTCATAAATTTCTTGGTAAGTTCTTTCCACCTGCAAAGTCTGCGAAGATGCGTAACGATATTACTAATTTTATGCAGATGGATAATGAATTATTATAGGAAGCATGGGAAAGATTCAAAGGATTTCTTAGGAGATGCCCACATCACGGACTACCCATATGGATGCAGGTATAAACTTTTTATAATGGCTCTAGTACAAATCTTCGTTTTATGAATGATGCAGCTGCAGGGGGAACTCTAAATAATAAAACACTAGAAGAAGCCTACAATCTATTAGAGGAGATGAAATCCAATAGTTACCAGTGGCCTACTGAGAGACTACCAATGCGAAGTGCTAGCAGAGTTCACGAAGTGGATACTTTTGCTGCAATTGCTGCACAATTTGAAGCATTCAACAAAAAGCTAGATAATATGAGTGTTTCAGCCATGAAAATTCAGAATTTGACATGTGATTTTTGTGGTGGAGGACATGTTAGAACAGAGTGTTAGGTAGGTAATACTTTTAAACAATCTAGTGAAAATTCTAACTTTGTTGGGAATTTTAACAGGTCACAGAATAATCCCTACTCCATGTACAATCTAGGATGGCGCAATCATCCAAATTTTTCATGGAATAATTAGAATGTGACGAGACCACTGGGATTGAAACAATCAGAAGAGACAAAGTCAAATTTGGAAGATATAGTCACCAAACTTGCTAACACGACTCATGACTTCATCAAAAGTACGGATGTGAGATTTCAAAATTAAAAGGCTTCAATCATAAATCTAGAGATGCAAGTGGGTCAGTTAGCAAGCATGATATCAGGGAGACAACAAGGTTTTTTGCTGAGCAACACAGAGAAAAATCCAATTAAAAACATAAAAGCTATAACCCTGAGAAGTGGTAAACAAGTGGGAGAAGAAGATGTCAAATAGGAGATTTTCAGAGACAATGAAGATGTAATCAATAAACAATCAAATGAGACAAGCAAGAGTAAACTTTTTCTAGATAATCCCAAGCCATATGTGCTGCCAATTCCATTCCCTGAGCAACTCCAGCAGCACAAAATAGATAAGCAATTTTCTAAATTTCTTGATGTATTTAAAAAATTGCACATTAACATTCCTTTTGCAGATGCCTTAGCGCAAATGCCTAGTTATGCAAAATTTTTGAAGGAGATTTTGACAAAGAAAAGGAAATTGGAGGATCATGAAACTGTGAAGTTAAATGAGGAGTGTTCAGCCATCCTACAAAACAAATTACCTCCGAAATTAAAAGATCTAGGGGGTTTTACTATTCCTTGTACTATTGGGGATTCTTACTTTGAAAAAGTATTATGTGATTTAGGTGCAAGTATTAATCTGATGCCTTATTTAGTTTTCAAGAAATTAAGATTAGGTGAGGTAAAAGCAACCACAGTGTTACTTCAACTGGCTGATCGATCAATTAAATATCTGAGAGGTATTGTGGAAGATGTTTTGGTCAAAGTTGACAAATTTATCTTTCCTACAAATTTCATAGTTCTTAACATGGAGGAAGATTTTGAGGTACCACTTATCTTAGGTCGACCTTTTCTAGCAACAGGAAGAGCTCTTATTGATGTACAACAAGGGAAGTTGATTCTTAGAGTTCAAGATGATCTTGTTTCATTTAATGTTTTTAAAGTAATGAAATATCTATATGATGATAATTCTTATTTTAGAATTGAGACAGTTGACAAGTTGGTGAATAAGGTTTTTCAGGAAAATATTTTTAAAGATCCACTTGAAGCATGTCTGATTCGACCAAGGAACAAAGATATTCAGAATGAGGAGATAAATGAGTACGCAAATTTCATGGAAGCAATTCCACCATATTCAAGGAAAAATACAATTAAATTTGAGGAGTTGGGACAACACATAACAAAGCCTAAACCATCAATTGAAGAGCCTCCAATTCTTGAACTCAAACCCTTACATTATCATTTGAACTATGCTTATTTAGATGGAGTTTCTTCTTTACTAGTAATTATATCTTCTTCTTTGACAGATTTGATGGAGGAGAAACTGCTCAGAGTATTAATAGCTAATATTACTAGGTGGCGTGTGTGTATGGATTATAGAAAATTGAATGATGCCACTAGAAAAGATCACTTTCCTTTACCATTTATTGATCAGATGTTGGAAAGACTTGCGGGGCATGAGTTTTGTTGCTTTCTTGATGGATATTCGGGGTATAATCAGATTCCTATTGCACCAGAAGATCAAGAGAAAACTACTTTCACTTGTCCTTATGATACTTTTGCTTTTAGAAGAATGTCCTTTGATCTTTGTAATGCACCAGCTACTTTTCAGAGATGCATGATGGCTATTTTTTCTGATATGGTTGAAAAATATATTGAGAATTTCATGGATGATTTTTCTATTTTTGGCTTATCATTTGATTCTTGTTTAAATAACTTGGCTTTGGTCTTACAAAGATGTGAGGAGACTAACCTTGTTTTGAATTGGGAGAAGTGTCACTTTACAGTGCAGGATGGAATAGTGCTCGGGCATAAAATTTCTCGAAACGGAATAGAAGTCGATCGAGCCAAAGTGGAGGTCATTGCAAAATTGCCTTTGCCAACATCTGTGAAACTTGTCAGGGGATTTTTAGGGCATGCAATGTTTTACAGGCGATTTATAACAGATTTTTCAAAAATTGCTAAACCTCTTTCTAATCTTTTAGAAAAAGATGCTCCTTTTAATTTTTCTGTTGAATGCATGCAGGCTTTTAACACTTTAAAGGAGAAGTTAATGTTAGCACTAGTTATGACAGCACCAAATTGAGACTTACCTTTTGAACTGATGTGTGATGCTAGCGATTCTGCAGTAAGAGCTATTTTGGGACAAAGGAATGATAAATTTTTTCGAACCATATACTATGCCAGTCGAACTTTGTCAGGTGCACAATTGAATTATTCAACAACAAAAAATGAACTTTTGGCAGTAGTTTTTGCATTTGATAAATTTCGTTTTTATTTAATTGGCTCAAAAGTTATAGTTTATTCTGACCACTCTGCTCTTAAGTATTTGCTTGAAAAGAAAGAATCAAAACCCCGGTTGATCAGGTGGATTCTATTGCTGCAAGAATTTGATTTGGAAATCAAAGATAAGAAGGGGATATAAAATCTAATTGCAGATCACTTATCAAGAATTCCAAATTCAAAGGAAGAGGTAAGAACGATTTTGGAAGAGTTCCTTGATGAGAAATTTTTTTCTATCAAGTCCTCAAAATTTCCCTAGTACATCGACTTTGTAAATTATTTAGTAAGTAATGTTCTTCCTCTTGAATAATCATATCAACAGAAGAAAAAACTCTTTTATGATGTTAAAAATTATTTTTGGGAATAACCTTTCTTGTTTAAAGTATGTGCATACCAGGTCATAAGGAGATGTGTTCTAGACGAAGAGAAGGCAAACATTCTACATTATTGTCATGATGGATTTTATTCGTCCACACTTTTTAAAGATACATACTCCTATGTAACCTCATGTAATAGGTGTCAGAGAACTGGAAATATTTCAAGAAAAAATGAGATGCCTTTAAACAACATTATTGTGTGTGAATTATTTGATGTTTGGGGTATTAATTTCATGGGAACCTTTACACATTCTTATGGAAATTTATATATTTTAGTGGCTGTGGAGTATGTGTCTAAGTGGGTAGAAGCCGTGTAGCATTGCCAATAAATAATGCTAAGGTTGTGGTTAAATTCTTGAAGAAAAATATTTTTACCCGATTCGGCATTCCTAAGGCAATCATAAGTGATAGGGGGACACATTTTTACAACAAACAATTTGAAGCATTTTTGAGTAAGTACGGAGTCACGCATAAAGTTGCAACCCCTTATCATCCTCAAACTAGTGGTCAAGTAGAGATTTCAAATAGAGAAATCAAGATAATTTTAGAAAAAACAGTGAATGCGTCTAAGAAAGATTGGTCAATAAAACTTGATGATGCACTTTGGGCCTATAGGATAGCGTTCAAAACTCCAATTGGGATGTCTCATTTTAGGTTATTGTTTGGGAAGGCTTGTCACTTACCAGAGGCATTAGAGCATAAATCATATTGAGCATGGAAATTTTTGAATTTTGACATGCAGTTTGCAGGTGAAGAAAAGTTATTACAATTATATGAATTGGAGGAATTTCGCAATGAGGCCTATGAAAATTCTAAGTTGTACAAGGAGCATACAAAAAGATGGCATGACAAGCACATATTCAGAAGAGAGTTCAAAATTGGTCAAAAAGTCTTACTTTATAACTCTTGTCTTAAACTTTTTCCAGGAAAGTTGCGGTCTCGATGGTTTGGTCATTTCACAGTTACACAGGTATTCTCATACGGAACAGTTGAAGTTGCGCATGACATTGAGGGCACATTTAAGGTGAACGGCCAACGTTTGAAGCCCTACTTTAAAGGTGGTTACAACAAGCAGAAGATCACCATTGAACTTCATCCTCTAGAATAGCGACATTTGAGATAGTTTGGCTGAAAACTATAAAGCAAACGCTTTTTGGGAGGCAACCCAAGCATTTTAATTATGTTTTTTTTTAAATTTATTGTTAAGTTTATGTTTTGCAAAAAAAAAAAAAAGATTAACTTTTCTTTGTTTTATCTAGGTTAATTTTTTAGAGATCATCTTTCAAGAGTTTAATCATCAATGTCATCTATGAACTTATCCTACAACTAGGGGAGTTTTCTTCTTCCTATTTCTATTTTTCACATTGAGGACACTACTTCATTCAAGTTTGGGGGGAGACAAATTTTTTGGCTAAATATATATATATATATATTTTTTATCATGATTGCATTCCTGGTTGTGAATTTTTGCGATTATTAGGAAGATTTAAATTTGATTTAAACATGCAATTGATGTGTGAGTTAATTTTAATTTTGATTATGTTGATCAATTTACTGAGCATTAAAAGTTCTTAATTTTTGAATTGTGTGTAAATCTAGAGAATATTTATGTGAAGCATGTGATTTTCTTAGATTTCACCCAAATCTTAGAATTTGTTTGATTTTCTCTTGAGGCGAAATTCTAAGCTACATCTAACTGAGAAAATGATTTAGGCAATTTTTGATCGATTGAGCCTTTCAAGCTAACTCTATTAATTTATTCTTAGTTATCCCGTTGAGTCTTAATTATTACCCAATTTTTCATTGACACCCATATATATTTGGCCTAGCTGTTATCAAATTATATCATTGTTCCATGCCCTATGAACACGTTGATTTTCTTTCTTGGATACAAAATTATTTGAGCTTAATAGAAATTTGGGAGGAACGATGGAGTATGAAAAAAAAAAGTGATTGCTATGGTTGTTCGGGGTGTATTATCAAAACAAAAATATTGCTTTTATGGTTCCCTATTCAACGTTCAATTGAGTGAGCCTTTTGGATACTCAAGGGGTTGGAAATTTTCATGTTATATTAGGAGGGATTTTGGGAGAAACTTGACCATAAAGCAATTCCAAAAAAAAAAAAAAAAAGAGAAAAACAGGAATGATGATGTATGGTGGTAGAAAAATTATCTTGAAGGAGTGAAATTGGACAGTGACATTGGCTCTAATTAGATTCTAGAAATCAACGTGTTGATGGATGATTTGAGCTTAAAATTACCGTTACCTCACATTTAGCCCAGCCTTACATTACAAACCAAGAAAAATCCTATCAATTTTTGGTTGGATAATTAGCTTATATTAGTGGAGAGAGGAATGAAAAGCAAACTTATGAGATTTGGTCATAATTATTGAGAATTTTTGAGAGGTTGCATGTCAATGTGAATTTATTTAGATTACATATAATTCAAAAAAGATGAGAACTTTCACATACACACACATACTTGGATCACATAGTTAAAATTGGTCTTAACTTATAAATCAATTTCAATGTTTGGATGAAATTTGTGTTTTTCTTTGAATTGTGAATTTGAGTAATTATGGAAAGATGTCATGAAGGATGTCACGTCCTGATCCTCAAAGCACGTGCCCATCCCTTCCTGGTCGATTAAATTGCGACGTCCCAGGACGCGTCGCCGACCCATTCATTTTAATGCGCATGCAGAAGCGACTAAATAAATCCCCTAACAACAATAAGATGTGATAGAAAAGTAGGACAACAAATCACAAACAAACAAGCCTTTAATAAACACTTCAGGTTTATACACAATGCTAGGTTATTTACAAAAGATTGGCTCAACAAAATGGGAACTGTCCTATGACCCACTATTCAGACACGTTTGCCGATTCTTTGATCTCTTTCTCATCAAACTTTGGAGCTTCGGGTCCTCCTCAACTACCATTTAAGGACCCGAAAATGTTATCTCACAACGGGGTGAGACGACGTCTCAGCAAGTTCAACTCCCTAAGCCCCGACTAGGAAGAAAATACGCTTAAAGGGCTGCCTAAGCACAATCACGAGTTAGAGGACTTACCTTGGCCTCAGTTCCTTCCTACAAGTCAATATAATTCAAACAACTATCCAATCATTTCAATCAATCGGATCGAACCATTGATCAATCGACTCAATCGATTACATGTCATCGAGACCATTCCCTAGTCATCTCAATCAATACTATCTATAAAGTCCGATCATAATCCAAGACAACTTACTTTAAGCTGATAATAGATAGTATAGCTCACAAGAAGCTGCCAAATATACTGATATAGTATACTGATAATTATAATGCTCACCAGAAGTTGCCAGCTATACTACCGTAGTATACTGATAATAATAATGCTCACTAGAAGCTGCCAGCTATACTATTAAAGTATACTGAAAATAATAATGCTCACCAGAAGTTGCCAGCTTGCAAGGTTGTTGGTTTTTTTGGGGGGGGGGGGGCCGTTTGAGAGAGAAATAAATAGAGAGAAAAACACGTTTGGATTGAATGGGCAAAGGGGGCCCACAAGTCAAAGATCAAAACAAGGGAAGACTAATCTGCAAGGGGACCGTCGACTAGGGGGAAGAATTGTGCGAAAAGAGGAGAAGAAAGGAGAGAGATGTGCGGAAATGAGAGACTGAAAGAGGAGGGGGAAAAAGTAAAAATAAAACATCTTATTTTTATCCAATCTTGGTCCCACAAAATTCCAAGTAAAATGCTTGGTCCTCACTTGCTTCCTTGCACCATATTTCTCTCAAAATAACAAGTCTTTGGTAGTAAAAATGGCCATTCCTTTCAATTCTGATTACTTCCCTTTTCCCGAAATCCGATTTCTAAACAAACTTCTCCGATTGAGGTCTGATTTGTTGAGAAAAAAGCCCACAAAATTTCCTTTCACTAATTAACTCACACCAATGCCAAAAATCCCTTCAAATTGACTGATCCGAATTTCCGTTCGTTTTCTGAATCGTCCAAATCGATTTTCCATAAAAATCCCGAACTCACCGAAAATTCCTCGAAAGATGAGTCGACATTCCTAAAATGACTCGTGACATGACTGGACTTTCAATTTCTGAAATCGAGTTCAAATTTGTGGTTAATTTCAATCTGACGCGATTTTAGCGTGACCTAACTTACTGGGTAGCTTTTAGGAATTTTTGGTGCAATTGACCTGTGGTCGATTTTCTTCGAGCCACACGTACCTCTTCGACACATTAGCGACTCTCGTTTGTCGTGAAAATCTCAAGGTTTCAAATACGGACATATGGAGCCAAAACGACAGAAAAATCAGTCTAGTGCCGATCGACGAGAATTTTGCAAATTAGTGGAATCACCCACGTTTAGTCACACATTTCAGTCGAATCGACCTATCTCTGATCTCTGGTTAATTTATAACTGTGCTGTAATGACCCTTGCAGACTAGCACGGTCGAGCAGTTGATTTCTGATCGGATTCTCAAGTTTATTGCGTTTATATTCCTTAACGGCTTCACCTTATAGGCTAGTTATCTCGTGAGTGGTTATATCAGAGAAAAACACTATAGTCGCGTTGATGAAAGGCCCAACTTATTCGATCGAAATTAGAATATGAATTTTCAGGATGTCACAAAGGAGGTTGTTAGCTTGAGTATGTGTTATGTCTTGATTCTGCTCGAGGACTAGCAAAATGTTAAGTTTGGGGGTTTGATAACTCTATAAAAATAAAGTTATTTTACCTATTTTAGGCAACAAATAATGCAATATTTATGAGAAAATATTTAGATTTCCTTCTGATTATTTGAATTTTCCTTATTTATGTAGAATAATGAGATATGGAGAAGATAAGGAAAAGAATGGAAAAAATCATGAATTCAAATAAAAAAGCAGTGGAAGATGGATATCAAATTAGAGAATCCTTGATTTTTTTTTTTCCATAATGTTATCTGTAAACGTTGAGAGATAGATATCAAATCGAAAAATACTCTGATTTACTCCCTAATTTTATGCGTAATTGCTTGAAGATAAGGATCTTGGATATATCTTATAAATAGGAGAACATTGAGAGCCTAAGACAACAGTTAGATTTTTGTTAGATCGTTTTTCATTATTCTGAGAGTTTTTCAAGTATTTTGAAAAGAAGACAAAAGTAGTGATAGAATTCTTGTTCTTTGATTCAAGATACTAGGTTTGATTTATATTTATATTTTTTCTTCTGCTATGTTCTAATTTTCTTTTGTTAGGGCTACGATGTAGCCTAACCATGATGTGTGAATTTCATGATTTTTATGTTTTACAATTGATTTCATTCATGTGAGTATATTATTGTGCATAATGCTTTTGAGTGACTAGCCACCACTTAAATGATCTGATGCGTATGTTTGAGAATGAGAAGTGATAATATGCAATTGCTCATTATAATATATAACCATGAATTAAACGTGGATATGGATATACCGCATTATTTATATAGCTTTCGGTGATAACGTGATCCAAAAGACTCATTGTAAACTAGGGATATTAATAATTTTTAATGCACTCATGTTTATTTTAATTCACATAGAGATATAGTGGATTAATAAACTGAGCATGTTTGCTATACCTAGAGATAGGATAGTAAATATATTAGGAAATTCCGCTATCATATGTTTGATATCGTTCTTGTATCCACAACAATATGAAATTCATATCTAGTGGTTATAATGAAATCGGATGCTCTAACATATTTATATGATTGATTTGCTGCATTTAGTCTCCAAATTTTGTTTTTAATTTATTTTCAATTATATTTTGATCTATTAGATAAATTTTAGAATTAATTTATTTTTGTATTTAATTAGTATATTAATCATTGATCTCCATGGGATGATACTCTTTCTTATCATTATATTACTTGTTCGACATGTTCACTTACGTTTAGAATTTTACGAACAATAGAAATTAAGTTCTTCCCAAGTTAGGGTATAAACAACACATTATGAAGGGCAATCTTCTTTCTAGAAGTAAAATCTATCTTCACTATGTCTCTGCTGGCAACCTTTGCAAGAGTGTTATTTGCCATTGGGCCCCTTGAACATTTGTGTAGATAGCCTCTTCAACTTACTTGAACATATATTTGTCCTTGCACACATGAACTGTAGCATCAGAATGCAACCGCTAATCAATTTTGACAAAAATTGATTTAAGAAATCATGGCCACAAAATCATTGATTTCATAAGTTTTCATATTTGTAAATAGAGTCGAAATCATGACAATGTAGTTTTCTTCAACCAAATTTGCATCTGCCTTCACCATTGGAATGTTCTTATCCTTGGATGCATACTTGCGGTGCCTGCACCCCTTTGCATAGTGACCCTTGTCGCAACCCGATCTTGCTGCCTCTCGAAATGGTATCCAAGGATGGGAAAGGTCGGGTTTAGGGGTACTTGATCTCGAGATCACGAGCTCTCCCAAGCTCGTACCCTGCGTGACAGTAGGTTTATTTATGCGATCTAGTTGTTTATAACAACCTAAAAATATACAGGAGTCGCCATTAGCCTCATTTTGGGGGTCGGCTAGAAACCCAATCGAGGGTCGGGAGTGTTCCCTTGATTCCTACGCAACCAGATATCTAGGTTCGGGGACTTGGGGTTACGGTAATATTGCTATTAGCGCCCTTTTGGTACCTAAACAGTATGTCGTGTTTTTCCTAACATTTTCAGGCATTTCTTTTTATATTTTCAGGATCGTCAATTCTATACTAAATGATCATGCGTGGTGGATTACTTTCATTCTATTCTATTCCTAAGAAATGAAAGGAAAACAATCAATGAAATGAAAATTAAATTGCAAGACATGAAGTAAACAATCAAGATAAAGCAGTAAACCTAATCATGCAATTCTAAAGAATATATAAAAAGAAAACAATCGAGAAAGAAAAGAAACCCGCAACTCGTTGGGTTTTATACAATGCAAGGAACCGACACATATGTCGGGAAAACAAAAAGTACATGATAATGGTCGGAATGGACATCGACCTCCACCATCTTCACGCCTTACACCTTCTCCATCTTCGGGGTCCTAATCTAAACCTAGCTTAGGAAACCTCTAGCTAAATGCATACAATGGAAAGAGACGAGCAAACGCATCAAAACAATCAAAAGCAAGACATTTTTTATATTAAAAAAGAGTGACTAAAGTCACAAGGTCTCTGGATCAAATTCTAGGTGATATCCCAAATAAATCTCATAGAGACACTATCATCATATCAACATATGAATTTCTGAAAATCTAAAAAAAACAAGTCAATCCAGAATAGAGCATAGTAACATGTCACACCGTCATTCCACAACATATTGGAAGCAATTGGACAAATATACTATCTCATCTTAAGACTAACAGCAACTAGCCACAGAAAAGATAGCATTTCTATAATCGAATCAACTTCAAAAATCAAAGACAGCACTTCATTATATATTGTAACAAAAAGCACATGAATTTATAAAATCTTGGAAGAGATCAAGGTCAATCAAAAGTAGAACAGAGCAGCAAGGCAAACACAACCATTTTTTTATGCAGTTTTTATGTGAAGGACAACTTTCATGAAGGACCTAATCCCAAACTCCTCACACAAAAAATTCATGACAAATTCACAAGTATTTGAAGCTATAAAAACAAAGCATGTATTCTAAATCAAGACTATTTCCAAATTTCAATATCAGCAAATTCACGCATGAACAGAAAATATCAATTGCAATTAACCAAATGGGTGCATGATATTCACATCAAACGGGGTTCAAATATGATAATGACTCTCATGAAAGATTCAACTCCAGCAAAGCATGTTTACTAACTCAAATTTGAACACATGCATCAGGTCTCAAACAGGACAGATTCTGGACTGAACTTTGGACATGTGAAAATCATATCAAATGAGATTCAATCAGGGCATTCTATAGCTCATTGGAAAGATATTCGAACCATCTTCGACTTTCATGAAGACTTCAAACGCAGAAAACCACAACAACCAGCTCATATTAAGTCATTTGCACAGAAGGTCAGATTAGCAAAAGAAACAGAATATATCAGCAGATTAGTGCTCTTTGCAAGAAGCATCAGGCAGGGCAAATGATGGCCAAATCGCACATATAATATGTCATTAGAAAGCTTGAGAAGTCTCCTATGAATCCTTAGAAGGTCACGAACACAACTGAAATCATTTTCTAGCTCAAACGAAGACATTTAGCAAAGAGGTCAGATCAGTAACAGAAACAACCGCACAGACCAGAACAACTTTCCAGATTCTGGAGTAGACTTTTAAAGAAGATTTCATGTGGCTAATGATATCGGATCAGGGTGTATTATAGCTCGTTAGAAAGATAATTAAACCATCTTCGACTTTCATGAAGACATCAAACACAGAAAACCACAACAACCAGCTCATATCAATTCATTTGCACAGAAGGTTAGATCAGCGAAAGAAACAGAAAATCAGCAAGTAATGCAGGTCATTGAGGAGCGGAACAAAGGCATAATGAGTTTCCAAATGTCTGCAATCACTGATGGAAACTTGAACAGCACTAATTTGATTTTAATCTAGAACATGCTGTTTTATTTACCTTTCTTTATCAAAACATGACGTAACAAAACATGTTCAGACGACAAACGAATAGGCATGAAGATCCATATGACTCTCCTCGACCATGGCAAAACTTATTTCATCAAAGGTTCAGTTTCAGACATGAATCAATTATATCTACCGATCAACGGTCAAAAGACATTCGAAAGCCAACTCTGATCTAACTTGAGCATTTCATCGAGCAAAACGTAGGCATCTTGGCCATGAGTCCAAAATGCAACAGCCAAATAGGAAAGCGCAACCAAACTATCACAACAACAATATTACAGGCTCAGATTACCCAATGAACTTCGATAGTAGGTAAGTTTCTCATAAACAGAAATCAGAATCCTCAGTCACTTTTCAACCCAATGAACATCCGGATATGGAAGATGAATTTATGTTCAACGTACCTTGAATGAAAACTGAAGCTAACTCTATGTTATTGCTCTTTCAACACCAGCGAATCTACTCCAGTTCTGTCCTTGGAGCCGAGTTGAGACCTCCAAACTCGGTGCAGTTCCGAACCCCGATCCGGTGAGCCCGATCCACAGAGAAGATCGGTTAAGCGCGGACGTCGTCACCGATGTCACCAATCCTTGCCTCAAACCGAGAAATCTTCAAGAGAATGCCTCCGATCCGGCGAAGAGAGAGACGCTGGTGTCGTCCCCCTTGCTGTAACCACCACCGTTTTCGCTCGATTGAACCAGCGAAGAATCAACTTCTGGAGATGTCCACCCTTCAACGACAATGAAGCTGCTCTTCGATCTCGCTTCAGGAATCGTCGAACAAGAAGAATATCAAGTTCGACTATAATACGAGAGCTGTCCAACGCCGATCTTCAGATTCTGACTTGCTGTTTTGAAGAGAAAATCTCGACTGATGAAGGAACAACGACTTTCGGTGTTCGCTCGGCTTCAAACCTCGATTACGAACAATTTCCTTTGATCAAATCATGAGGAACCGCTTCTTCGTATCTACTTTCTCATTCAATCGGAGAGAGAATGAGTGGAGTCACTCCACTTCGTCAAAGCTCATGCGCATGAAGCAAGATAAAACCAATCCGAGAGAATGAGCGGAACCTTCTGCAAAAACTTGCAGAAGCCCCCACCTTGCGAAAATCCACTGCAGAAGTCTTCGAAAGAGAAGATTCAAAGAATCAACGTGGCTTCCGCAGACGAAGGATTGCTTCGTTCTCCCCTTTGCTCGACCAAGTGCGGAGAGAAAATCGGAGAGAGAGATGTAGAGAGAGAATTTTTTTTTTTAGAGAAACTAGATCTGGAAAAATGAAAACACCCCCCTTTTTTTTTTCTCTTTTTTTTCTTTTTCTTGTTTTCATTCTTTTTCCTTCTTTCTTTTCACTCCTTTTTCTTTATTTCTCTTTTTTTTTCTTTTATTGATTCCTTTACTTCTTTTTTTCTTTCTCTCTATTTTTTTGTTTTCTTTTTATTTTCATTTTTTTTATTTTTGCAAAATGAATGATTAAAATGTCGACGAAAATTTTGGGTGTCAACAACCCTATATGCCATAAACAAAACAACAACCCTTTTCTTCTTTAGTGTCTTCTTAAATTTTTGCCCTTTCTTTACTTTGAAATTATAGTGGATTTTGAATTGAGATCCATTACCTCGATAACATTCACCTTAGTATCATACAAAACAGAATTGTCTAGCAAACGTGACTCTTCCTCAATTTGAAGATGTTTCTGAATTTGTTCCAAAGTGATGTCCTATAACTTGTGCATCAACCTTTTCCCATAATCTTTCTAAATTGGAGGCAATTTTCCCATAATTGCTCCAACTTGAAAAGATTTTGGAATATCAATTTTCAAGGTGCGAATTTTGTTAACAAGTACTTACAATTCATGGACTTGCTTCAATAAAGGTTTAATATCAATAAATTTAAAATTAAAATACTTTGTGACTTATTCCTCCTATTTGTACTTGAATTCAAGTGCATTCCAAATTTCTCTAGCAAACTTCATCCTTGTGAATAAGTCATACAGTTGATCAGACAATGTATTCGGAATATGCTCAGACAAAGCAAAATATCCTTTTCATGTTTCTTCCTCTCCTTACTAACCCTTTCAACGGCTTTTGCACATGGCTGTCCTCCTTCATTAGTAGGCTTGGAATCCTCTTTAGGCATTAGGTTGAGATCCCGAATGTAAGATCTCTTCAAAGTAGCAAGAAGGAACATCATTTTGTCCCTCCAACAAGCAAAGTTGGTCCCATCGAATCGGTCCAATTTGACCATATCCTAATTCATGACTTTGATTGACTCTAACTCCATTGTTGAATCGGTCTAGGTATTTCTCCAGTATCTCTCAAAAGGAAATCAATTGAAAAGAAGGCTGTAGAATTTATTAGAAAGAAAAGTAGAAAAAGGGAATAATAAAAATTGAGAAGTAAAACTATGAATATATATACAACAGTCTTTTTAGAACCGAGTGCAACCTTTTAGGAGAAGTTATTTTTGAACCAATACCTTCTCAAAAAACATATTGAAAAGACATACTGAAAATTCAAAATAATAAATAACAAAAAATATATATTTTTAATTCCACATTTCATAATTTATGACGAATTACAACCTTTCAGGGAGAAAAAAAAAATCCTAATAGACACAACTCTTCAAATGTTAAGATGTTAAGAGACATAACTTTCCAAAAGTTGTAAGAGCGCCTAATAACCATTAGGCAAAATAATGATGAAATTCGAAAAAAAATATATAATGATGATGATGATGATGATGATGATGTCGTGACCTTACCTTGTGAACCACTTAAAGATTGGCTAATGGATTACTAATTCTAAATTTCGCTCGGGCTCGCCCACGTCCATACTAATTCGCAATTTAGGTTCAATTTACGGTAGATTAATTAGATACAGAAGTAAAATAATTCTCTCATTATTTTACTTCTACAAACTGGAGATTTTGGGTGCGGAGACTTCATTACACTAGATTTTTTTTAATACCCTTTTGGTATCATTCTTTTCATAAAAAGATGTTTATTAGACAGTTTGAATTTATTTTATTACTCCCTAACATATGAGGTGACCATGTGGGTATGCAATTCACTAATTTAACACCCAATAAAGCAATGAATAAATCGTAGGTCTTATCTCATAGCAAAGAAAACATCTGCAATATTAGCTCAGAATTCACATCAACAACTCTAGATATGATTTCTAATTAACATGTAGTCACTAAATCTTTTTTAGGATTTTCTCTTATATAATGAAACCTAATCTACGTGTAATGCAATGCAATGACGTACAAAAATGGGTCTATACAAATATGACACACGGCATAGAATTAAATAAACCTAACATGCAAACTATATGTCATGCGAAATTAATTAAATGACCTAATCTAATGATGGGCAAATATTTAATGAAACTCTCCTAATATGTCACAGATTTAAATGATCCTAAACATGCAATGATGACATGCAAGGGATGTCCTAATTCTATGTGACACAATCATGATTTTTTTTTTATGTTTTATTTTCTTTTTAATTAAAATTCAAAATTAAAATTATCCAATAATTAAACATGCAATTTTAATTAAGGGAAAAGTAAATCTAATATCCTAAAGAAATTTTTATTGTATTTCTATTTTAAAAATTCAGAATAAATAAAATACCTAATTTAAACATGCAATCTAGCTTAAAACAAGCAATATTCTAGTGAGAATCAAATCCAATTCAAATATTTTCTTGGGGTTTTCTTTTTAAGCAAGCAATCAAAAAATGGATGAATATTTAATTAAATAATGCAATCCACAATCTTCTATTATCTCTCAATAAAGACACGAAATAAACCAACAATCATATCCAAATTGTTATGGATATTGATGAAATGTTATTTGTTCAAATTTGAATGGAGCCGTGGAGACGGCAAATAAGAACATCAAGAAGATTTTAGCCAAAACGACTGAAAATTATCGTGATTGGCATGATCGGTTGCCATATGCTTTGCTTGCTTATCAAACTTCAATTCGCACTTCAACTGGGGCAACAACATTCTCATTGGTCTATTGGATGGAGGCTGTGCTACTCGTGGAAGTAGAAGTCCCTTCACTGAGGGCACTTTCTCAAGTCAAGCTCTCTAAAGCTAAATGTGTTCAACAAAGGTTTGAACAACTCAAAATGATTGATGAAAAGAGGGTAAAAGCCCCATGCCATGGACAAAGTTATCAAAAGAGAGTAGCCAGGTCGTTCAATTATAAGGTCAAGCTAAGACATTTTGAGATCAAAGATCTCGTCTTAAGAAAGTTCCCACTTATCATTCTAGATCCTCGTGGGAAGTTTACTTTGAATACGAAGGTTCATATATTGTAAGGAAGGTGCTACCCGGTGGAGCACTGATCTTTGTAGAAATGGATGACCAAGAATTGCCAAGGCCTATAAGGGCCTGTTTGTTTATTTTTGTTTCTGTTCCCCGAAACAAAAATTTCTATTCTTTTGTTTCGTGGAACAAAAAAAGAACATAAATGCGTTTGTTTACACCTTTGTTCCCTGGAATAAATTTGGAACAGAAACAAGAAACATGAAAAACTTGTTTCTTGTTCCCGGGAACACTTTTTGAAGAAACAAAAGAACAAAAACACAAAACTTGTTTCTTTTTTTTTTCTCCTTTTTCTTCTTCTTTTTTCTTTGGTCGGTCGCCGGCCCTTGGCGAGGCTCAGCCTCGCCTTGGTTGGGCGAGCTTGAGCTCACCCAGATATGGTGAGGCCGAGCTCGCCCAGCCACCAGTGAGGCTCGGCCTTGTTGGGCCACCTTTAGGACGGCGTCGCCTGGTGGTGGCTCAGCGAGGCCGGGGCTAGGCTGGCCTCCGGCGAGCTTGCCGGATGTCGCCCAGCCGGTCGTCGGCCATGGCGGTGGCTAGTGACAGGCTACTGAGAAAAAGAAAAAGGAAAAAGAAAAAAGAAAAAAGAAAAAAAGAAAAAGAAAAAAGAAAAAAAGAAAAAGAAAAAAGAAAACAAAGGAAAAATATAATAAAAATATTTAAAATTTAAAAGAAATAAAAAAAATTATAAAAGTTTACCAAACCTGTTTTTGTTCTTATTCTATTCTAGGAACATAAATTTTGTGTAGTTAGTAAACGCGTTCTTCTGTTAAAAAATTGTTCCCCGGAACGGAAATATTTTTTTCTATTTCTGTTCCCAGGAATAATTTTTGAATTGAAACGTTACCAAACACGCCCTAAATGTTGATGTTGTCAAGAATCATTATCCATGAATAAAGTGAAAGGCCTTTGAGTCGCTTTTGGATTGAATCCGAGCCACTTTAGGATATTTACATCATGCATTTCATGCATACATATCACATCCACATGTTTGCTCATTTTGCAGGATCTCTGAAGAAGATTCTATTTATCCACAGGAGATTAATATTAGGAGTGCAAAACCTCTAAAAGTGACCATCTTCTTTAAAGCTTAGAAGTGACCCTATTCCTTAGAATGCTGAAAGAGTCAGTCAGAGCTCTAGAAGTGAACCCCTGTGCTAAGCAAAGCCTATTTTGTCCACAAATTTTATTGGGATAAGTGCTACGGAAGTCCTAAAACTTGTCGCGGAAATGCATTTGAGTCCTAAAACTTGCAAAAAGTGCAAATAAGTTCTAAAACTTATCAAAATGTTTCATTTGAGTCCTAAAATCGACGCTGTCAATTTGATTGATGGAAAATGCTGACGTGGCATCTTAAATTATTTTTTATTTTCCAGCTAGCTTTTTAAAATAATTTTTATTCAATTTTAAAAAAAATTATATTTAAAAACTAAAATTCAATTTTTAAAAAAACTGTTAAAAAAAGAAAAAAAGAAAAGAAAAGGGTAGGAGGAGCCGACTGCCCATCACCGGAGGGGTCGGTGACGGTTGCCGACCACTACCTGTCTAGGGTGAGGGCCGGGGACCTTGCCTGACGCAGGCAAGGGTGCCCATACTTGGGCATGCCAGCTTCACGGGCTTTTGTCCACAGCGAGATGCGCAAGTCGGCTTCACAGCTCCGGTCTACCCAGCACGGCGGCGATGTGGGCAGCGGGTGTCGGGATGTCTCTGTCGAGGGGAATCATTAGCCTCGCTTCACCACAGGGCTCCGACGACGGCTAAGGTTACGAGGGTGGCGGTGAACGACGGCAAAGGGGTCATGGGATCTATAGGAATGAACGGGGTAGAAACAACGTCGGGGCTTCGAGTAGGGGTATCACGGCGAGCTGCAGTTGGTCGCGGGTGAGGGATGACACCGGCGCTCCAGCGATGATGGTGGACGCAGGGGCGTGGAGCGGGAATGGAGGTGCGGTCGTCGGGCGTTAGGCGCAGCGATCGCTGCTGGGCTTCGGAGACACGTGGAGCTACGAGCTCGTGGATGATGGAGGGCTCTGGCGAAGACACAACAACAGCAGCAGAGCGTCGGGTCGTCAGATTTGCGGCGGTGTAGCCCAGATCCGGGCATCGCAGCCCAAATCTGGGCGAGCCCTACCAGCCCCAGGCGAGGGCCATCAAGGCCTCGCCCAGGGTTGGCGATGGTCGCCAACGCCTAGGCGAGGGCCGGCGAGGCCTTACCTAGGGCGGGTGAAGGTCGCCGGCCCCCCGTGAGGGCCGGCGTGCCTCGCCCGTGACAGGCGAGGGTCACCGGCCCTTGTCTGCGCTAGGCGAGGGTCGCTGGCCGCTGCCGATGGGCGGCCGGCGACTCCTGCCCTTTTTTTTTAACAGTTTTTAAAATTGAATTTTAGTTTTTAAATATATATATTTTTAAAAATTGAATAAAAAATTATTTTAAAAAACCAACTGGAAAATAAAAAATCATTTAAAATACTACGTCAGCGCCACGTTAGCATTTTCCATCAATAAAACTAACGGCATTGATTTTAGGACTCAAATGAAACATTTTGACAAGTTTTAGGACTTATTTGTACTTTTTGCAAGTTTTAGAACTCAAGTGCATTTTCGCGACAAGTTTTAGGAGTTTCGCAGCACTTAGCCCAATTTTTTTAAACCTTTTTCCAAAAGTCTTCCCAATAGGGTCAAAGGAGCGTCTTTTTTCAAAATTTTTTGATACATTCTCATTCCTTAGGAAGTAGAATTTAGCCAAAGTGTGTTTTGGAAAACCCAAAAAGAATTGTTAAATATGCCAAGTGGTAATGCCTAAAATAATGAGAGGCAATCCTTTGCCAAACATGTCCTTATACACTCTCTGAGAGAATTGAGTGAAAAGAACTATGTCTTGGGGCATAGGGTTTATTCATAGTGAATACATGGTTTGAGATGATATGTCACGCTTCGATCTTCGAGCGCACGCACATCCCTTTACGGTTGATACAAATGCGAATATGTGACATTCTTAGGACGCGTCGCCGACCCAATCATTTTTAATGCACAGGCGGAAGCGTATAAATAACCCCTGACAACAAACGGCATGGGATAGGAAAGCGGGGTACATTCCACAAAAGACTTTAATAAACAATGAGTTTAGATACAGAATGAGTTTGGTCAAAAGTCTACAAAAAGGTCGGCTTTCAAAAAGAAGCTGTCCTATTCCGGGAAGACCACTTTTAACTCAGATTTTTGGTGAAAGGTCAGCTGGAGCAGAAACTGGCAAAAGGAGAAAACAGGGGGAAAACGGTGGGCTTGGCTGGTCCGGCGGGTGTGCAACGGTCTTGGACGGCTCAACTAGTCTTCCTCTGGTTTTCTCAAGCTCTCAAAACTCCTCAACAATGGAGAAAGGAGGGATTCAAGGAAGAAGAATGCTGCTGAAGAGAGGGGGTCCCCAAAGGCTTCCTAGGTCTTCAACACTTGTCTCTCTCTCCCTTGGCTTGCCCCCACCACACATGGCCCTCATCCTCAGCCATTTTCCTCATTTGGCTTCCTCAAGAAGCTTGCCAAATGGTCAACAAGTTGTGCACCATGGGGCTACGAATTTTGGTCAATTCCCCTTCAATTCCATTCAATTCTCTTCCAAATCAATTCAATTGAACTCAATTCAAAGCCTATAAATCCATCCAATGTTTCCTCACTTAAATCCACAATTTTCCTTGTCCATTGATCCTACTTGTATGCCAAAAATGCGACAAAAAACGGGCCTACCAACTTTCCCGATTCAATTTCATCAATTCTTGATTTTTCGCCGAAAAACTCGGTTTGTAGAAAAATCTTCAGAGGATGAGTCGACGTTGCTAAAATGATTTGTGACATGACAGAACTTCCAATTTCTGAATTCGGGTTCAATTTCTCGGTTAATTTTAATCCGGTGCGATTCTAGCGCGTCCTAATCTATCGGGTAGCTTTTAGGAACTTTTAACACTTTTGACCCGTGGTCGATTATTTTCGAGCCACAAAGTGCATCTTCGACACATTAGCGACTCTCGGTTGTCGTGAAAATCTCGAGATTTCAAATACGGACACAGGGTACAGAAAAGACAGAAAAATCAGTCTAGTGCCGTTCAATGAGAATTTTGCAATTAGGTGAAATCACCACACTTAATCACATACCTTTGTCGAATCGACCTATCTCTAGTCTCTGATTGATTTTGACCGTGTCGTACTGACCCTTGCAAATTAACACGGTCGAGCAGTCGATTCCTAGTTGAATTCTCAAGTCTATTGCGTTAAAATCTCTTAACGGCTTCACCTGATAGACTAGTTATCCTGTGAGTGATCAGCTTAGAGAAAAGAACTATAGGCGCGTCGATGAAAATCCCAACTTATTCAATCGAAACCAGAACCTAAAATTCAGGATGTCACATGATAAATGTATTTTCTTCTCAAATCCAAACACTATTGATATCCCTTGCAAGCCACTTTTAGCCAATTTAAGGTTTATGTAATTCCTTCATAACCTAAGGTGATGATTATCTCTCCACCTTGAGGCTAGGCATGTGATTTACCAACAAAATTGTGAATATTAGTCATGTTTGTAAATACCACTCGAGAGTCCTAAATGCTCAAAAGAGAGTGAAAACTAGGGGCATGAAAAAGCAGTGTGCTTCGTAAAAGTAAGGCCAATGCCCATGAAAAAAAATGAAAAGAAAAGCAAAATCAATGATCACGCAAAAGACCGTTTAGAAAAACAAAAGAAAAGCTTTGCAAAACATGTGTTGCAAGCCATGTCATTAGAAAAGAGAGCGATTTCATCTTTCAAGACAAATAGTCAAAATGACTCTCGAGATAGGTTAAATTCCAAGAGTTGGATTTTTGAAAAGTTGTGTGATGGTAATGATGCTAAGATAATCACTCACTTTTAACCCATTGATATTTGAAATTTTTTCAAGCCTTTTTAAGCCTCACCCAAACCAACATTACAACTCTTGTCCGAAGTGTCTTCCGATTGGGATGGTTCGAGTTGAAATAAGAATCTTAGATAGGAGCTACCGCTAGAAGGAGTAGAAGCAATTCTATCTTATCTTATCTTCAAGGTTCTTGACTTGTAAACCTAATAATGATATTGTTTGAATATTTGTTTCTTGGCTTCAAAGTGCATACCCTTTATGTAAGCTCATGACCAAACCATCATTATGGTCCTTTCAAAAGACCTTTTGATCAATGAATTATATTCACTGTGAACATTTTTGAAAGCCTTAGACATAGGTTGAGTGAGATATCTCCATTGATATTTAAGTAGTTTTTCCACATCAATGGTTGGGAATAAAAACCATTTTTGAGAACCAGTGTGAAAGACCTCTTTTGATTAGGCTATTTCTACTTGGCATATTTAATTTAACCCTTAGGTGGTTTATCAAATTTCATTTTGTTAAAATCCTCTAGGAAGGGATTTGACAATCAGTATTGTTTACCAGGGTATGCTTGAATGAATTCGCAAAATTGGCTCTCGAGCATTCTCGAAACCCCTTGTTTCCAGTTTTTGGCAATCTTAAACCATACTGTAGTTTTCGGTTTTTGATAATCCTAAATTATACCCTTGTTTTTGGTTTTTTGTCATCCTAAACCATACCCCTTGTTTTCGGTTTTTGGTCATCCTAAACCATAAACCTTGTTATAGGTTCCTGTTCAACCTTAAACCTCATCTTTTAGGTTCCTAATCAACCTTAAACCTCATCCCTTAGGCTCCTGGTCAACCTTAAATCTCGTTCTTTGGGTTTTTCAGGTTATCCTTAAACTTCGTTCTTTAGGTTCTAGGTTATCCTTAAACCTTGTCTTTCAGGTTCTAGGTTATCCTTAAATCTTGTCTTTTATGTTCTAGGTTATTTATAGATTCTAGGTGATCCTTAAATCTTGTTATTAGGTTAGTGGTCATCCTTAAACCATTCCTCTTTTTTTTTTTTTCCTAAATGACTTTATTCTTCATTCCATTCCATGAGAGAGACGAAGAGAAGAATCCTCGACATGAGTCCAGATACATCAATGAGCAAAGGTAAGTATTCAGGTATGTCCTTGACCAAATGTCATTTCCTTTTTTATTTTTCATTTCCCAAAGTGGAGTTGACTAAAAATTATAGGTATCAAATTCATCTTTGAGTGAAACTTCTTCGAACTCCCACTAAAAAATGGGTAGCTGTTCATACCTGATATTTAGTTGTGTTGGGATTGTCGGATTCCCAAAATCGGATTCGACACTAAATCGAACCCCTAAAACGAATGCGAAAGACGAGCCCGAGATAAACACATGCATCACCGATCCTAAGGCACATCACATAATTGAACATACCTTGTTAGCCACAGATTAAACACCGACGCCGATATGAGGAAGAGAAACTGGTCCCGTTCGATCTGATGACACGAATTTGCCTTGAAGGGAAGAGAGCGTCGGCCGTTTGCTTACTGTTTTTCTTTTGGAGCGTTTTTGAGGGAGAGAGGGAGGAGGGACGTATGTTATGCCAAAAGGTACGTTCCTCCCTCTCTCATTCCCTTTAAATACGTTCCCTCCAAAAGGAAACGTGTCCCTTCATCATATCTCTCCATCCATGGGCCCTAATATTCTGGGCCGGGCTTTTAGGCCCAACATGGGCGGACGGGCCAACTTAGGCCCATCCACTTTAATAAAACCATCATCTCCCACTCGCACATGGTGGGCCGAACAGGATTCTCTTTACCTCTCTTCAACATTCATACCGGTGAATAATCCGTGCGACCAGCATACTTTGAGAGCTCGTTGCTATACATCTGTTAGGAATATATAGCAACTCATAATGGGCATCACACTCAGAGTAGATTTAGTATGCAGTACCCTAGATCGATCAATCACATTTATATCTCTCTTGATCTCTTTTAAGCAATGATATATATATATATATATATATATATATATATTGTATTCACAATTATGATTATCCCAAAGACAGTCATAATTGGTCGACCAGTGAATACAAAACTTAGAATGTGATTCTCCATATTCGATTTTCCTCTTTCCTTCAAACTCTCAATTTTAGTTTAGTTTGCTTTTCTAGAAATGTCCCATTAGATCGAATCAACTCATGACCATTGGCAACATCCTAAGATAACAAACACTAAATAGAAATCTTGAGAATAAGTAAAAGTCATGAGGGCACTAAAATTGAGGAACTCTTTTCCTCAAGAGTCTCACATGGCATAAAAGTTGAGATCAAACTTTTGCCACTCTTATTGGTCGTCTCATCCATACGTAGTATGAAATACGTATTACGGTATTAACTCCTTTCCCATGGAGCGTATGTCTACACCTTCAATACCGTACAGATGATAGTTCAGACATACCTAATGTCTAACTTGAGTTTACATATCTACTCATTCACAAAATTCATCAAAACTCACATCTGGCATTTTAGACAGATAAAGTAAAATATGTGGGGTATTTTACTTTCGGACATAGTAAGTATTATGTCCTCATCTTAACACTCAGTTAAGGCGACATACGTATTTTAAGCTTGAGCTCTCGATTATCACCTAGATAATAAGCTTAAAAACAATCTCATATCTATTTTTCACATAGTAAATAGAGGCGATTACCCGTGTGAGTGGGCCAAACTTATATCTATCCGACATACTTTCTCAACTTAAAGTAATGCACTAAGCATTAAGATGCATAAAGATCAAACAAAGATTTATAGGCATTAATAATGAAAAAACACTAGTTCATAAATGTGAACAACTCAGGAAAATTACAATCCAGTACATCAGACTCTACGCAATCCTAGAGATTTTATATGACCACAAAACACATCTCTAGGTATTGGTTTTGTCATAGGATCTGCTACCATTCTATGCGTAGATATGTACTATAAGTTCACATCCTTTCGTGCAACCATATCTTTGACAAAGTTATACTTGGTATCTATATGTTTGGTCTTGCCATGATATTTTTGATCTTTGGTGTATGCTATAGCTGCTTGGCTATCACAGTTAACCAATAATGGATTTGCAGCTTTCTTAATAACACCTAGATGATCCAAAAATCTCTTAAGCTAAACTCCTTCTTGTACTGCTGCTGATAATGCCATGAACTCAGCTTCCATCGTGGACAAGGCTATACACGTTTACTTCTTACTGCTCCATGATATGGCGCCATTGTTCAGTAAGAAAGCAAATCCAGAGGTAGATTTTCTTTCATGTAAATCTCCTCCCCAATCAGCATTTGAATAGCCTTCAAGTCGCAGATCCTTTCCTTGGTAATTCAACTTGTAATCAACAGTTCCCTTCAGATACCTCAGTATTCTCTTAACGGCCTTCCAATGTGCTTGACCTGGGTTGGATTGGTATCTACTCACCATTCCAACTGCAAAACATATGTCAGGTCTTGTACACATCATAACGTACATCAAGCTTCCAACAGCACTAGCATAAGGAACATGTTTCATTTGTTCATTCTCTTGTGGTGTCCTTGGACACAGTTTATGGCTCAATCCTTCACCTTTTGCAATAGGAGTGTCTATAGGTTTACAATCTTGCATACGAAATCGTTCAAGAACCTTATTTATATATGTTTCTTGCGAAAGAGATAACAACCTCTTCGAACGATCTCTTGAAATCTTAACTCCAAGAATATATGCAGCCTCACCCATATCCTTCATCTCAAAGTTGGAAGACAACAAACTCTTGACAGTATTAACAAACTCCATATTGCTTTCGGCAATTAGTATATCATCAACATATAATGATATGATCAAAAATTGATCTTTGGATATTTTGATATATACATAATGATCCTCATCTATCATTGTAAAATCATATGCCATTATAGCATTATGAAAATGTATATACCATTGTCTTGACGTCTGCTTAAGGCTATATATCAACCTCAAAAGTCGACATACCTTTTCTTCTTGGCCTTCTTTAATGAAACCAGCAGGTTGTTCCATATATATTTCTTCCTCTAATTCTCTATTGAGGAAAGCAGTCTTTACATCCATTTGATGTAACTCAAGATCCATACTAGCCACTATTGCCAGAATAATGCGAATCGAGGTAAATCTCACTACAGGAGAAAATGTTTCTTCATAATTAATTCCTTCCTGTTGATTATACCCCTTCGCCACAAGGCGAGCCTTATGCCTTTCTATCGAGCCATCAGATTTCACTTTATTTTGAGAACCCACTTGTTCCCAATAGCTTTGCGTCATTTTGGAAGATCAACCAGTTCCCAAACTTGGTTTGACTTCATTGACTCAATCTCCTCTTCCATTGTATGAACCCATTTTTCCTTACTAGGGTAATTCAGAGCCTCATTAATATTTCTTGGCTCATCCTCATCTTGTGGAGCAATCATAAAAGTTTCCCCTTCAATGTCAAAACATTGACGGGGAATACTTTGACGACTGGTTCGCCGTATGGGAGATTGTACACTTTGCACATCATTCCCCATAATGCTCCCACTAGGATTAGATAATGATGATGTCGTCTCATCATGTGGTTGTAATTGAGAATGAGTTGAATTTAATTCGTCATTTCTCATATTACTCCCACTTGGACGAACTCCACTAATATCATTATCTTGATCCAATGTTTCAAATATGGAGTAATCTTCCCCTATTTCGCCCTTCTTAGGAAATTCATCCTCTAAGAATGTAATATCCTGTGATTCAAATTCAGTTATACTCCCACTTTCCTGCTCACCCATGAACACATACCCTTTCGAGTGTTCGGAGTATCTTATGAAAATACTCTTCTTTCCTCTGGGATCCAATTTCCCAAACTTGTGAGAGGACTCATGAGTATAGGCAGCACAACCCCATGGCTTAAGAAAACTTAAGTCCGGTTTTCTACTTGTCCATAACTCATATGGAGTGGAAATAACTGATTTGGAAGGCACTCGGTTAAGTATATAGGCAGCAGTTAACAACGCATCACTCCAAAAAGTGATAGGTAAGTTAGTATGCGCCATCAAGGACCTAACCATTTCCAGTAGGATACTGTTTCTTCTTTCCGCAACACCATTTTGTTGATGAGTATATGGAATAGACAACTGTCTTTCTATTCCTTTTTCATCACATAATTTTCTGAACTCATCATATAAATATTATCGACCTCGATCGGATCTTAATACTTTTATTTTATTGTCTAATTGATTTTCTACCAAGTTCATAAACCTTTTGAAACAACTTAATGCTTCAGATTTATGAGAAATCAAATAGACATATCCGAATCGAGTATAATCATCTATAAAAGTGATGAAATAAGCAGCCCCATGCCTTCCTTTCACATTCATCGGACCACAGACGTTAGAATGGATTAAATGTAGAGGAAATTCAGCTCTTTTACCTTTTCCAAATGGTTTCCTTGTCGTTTTCCCTACTAGGCAATGCTCACATATGTGCAAATCGACTTTTTCAATGTTGCCCAACAAGCCCTCTTTGGCTAGTCTATTCATACGTTGTTGGCCAATATGACCAAGTCTAGCATGCCACACATTCACATCATTATCATATGTATTAGGAGACGTGAGAAGGGAATAACAAACATTTGCATTAACATAGTCAATATCTAATACAATGAAACCATCCAGAAAATAACCACAACCATAGTAATTTGTATCCAAAAACAAATCCACACCTATATTATGGAAGTTCATATTAAAACCTAATTTAACCAACACTAAAACAGACACTAAATTCCGACGAATCTCTGGAGCATACAATACATCATGTAGGAACAAAGTGCGTCCACCACGCATGTTCAGTTGGCAGGTGCCAATTCCTTTCACTTCAGCTCTGGAGTTGTTTCCCACATAGATCCACTTAGTTCCAGTTGGTACTTGTCGGAATTCCATGAAGGATTCTCTATCCTTCGCTACATGGTCTGTCGCTCCTGAATCCACAGTCCACAAAGGATTAGACTTAGTTAAGAATATAGAACTCGACACAAAAGCAAAGTTCTGAAAAGTACAAGAAGTGTATACCTTCTTTGGCTCACGACAGTCGGAGCATAGTGACCATTCTTGTCACAGTTGTAACACTTCACTCTTGTAAGCTTCTTCATTCGAGGACGTTTTCCTCTTTCATGTTGGTTAAGCTTAGGTTTCTTCCCTGAAGGACCTGCTTCCTTGCCTTTCCCTTTATCAAACCAGTTAGGACGTTTGCGCTTGGAGCCCGAAGCTCCATGTGAGCTAGAACCAGCATGATAGATTTCAGCTTCCGGCTTAGCCGCTAAGAGGCGGTCATCTTCCAGCTTAAGATGATGCATTGCATCCTCAAAGATTTTGATATTTTCATTATGGGTCAGGTGCACCTTCGAATGCTCTCAACTCTGAGGCAAGGAACGAATCACTGCTTGCACTTGCTGCTCATCAGTTAGGACATGGCCAACATCTTTCAGCTTATTTATCATGTTTGACATCTTTCTAAGATGTTGCTTCATGGTCTGACCATGAGGCTTCTTATAAGAGTCAAACCTAATAGTGAGCTGCCTCAGTCTGGTCACTGAAGTATGACCAAATCTTGCTGCCAATGCTTCCCACATTTCATTGGCATTCTCAAAACGCCTAAACTCTCGAATGACGTCATTTTCCATGCTACTCAGCAACGTAATGCGAGCAAGAGAGTTCTTTCTTTTCCATGCAGCAAATGCTTCCTTATCTCTCTTGTGTTGTGCAATGTTTCCTTCTTCAGGTTCTACCATGGTTAGGTTAAGAGCTTCTAGTGCCTCTTACTCTTCCAGCACATATTGGATTTTCATGTGCCATATTTCATAGTTATCGCCATTGAGCTTTTCACCTTTGTTCAGCTCGGCAACTATGCTCTTTATGGCTGAAGCCATTGATCTGAACACATCAGACACATATGCACGAATTATTAATGCCTATCATTTATGCATCCATTTTGCACAGACCCATCATATTAATGAACAATTTCAAGTAAGGTTTCAGAATCAAAAGGTCACTATGTTTCCAATCATCCTCCAAAAATCCTAACTTAAAAATATCATTAATATAATTGTCTTATGCAAAATAAATTCTATGAAGCTACAAAAATGTGGCACCCCGAACCCTTCGTAGGTCGCCACCAGCGGCAATGTTACACCTTATTACCTTTTTCCTTAGAAGAAGCGTCGTAATTCATAGACACATTTTTTTTTTTAAAAACAAAATGGTCCCAGCGCGACTCATTAGCGGAAGCAAATTAAAACATCACCATCTCTCCCCCTACCAACCATGATACAAATACACACCACTAATCATATTGATTTTATAGACAAGCCACGACACTTTATTTACATATATTTTCAAAATGAGATTTCTTTGGGTCGATACATCAAAAGGAAAAGCCAGGACTAGCCATGTCCGGCCTAAAACCTCAAAAAAGAACCCTCGACCCGCTACAACTCACGTGCAACAATCCCCATCATCAGTGTCGGCTAACTATCCCCAAAAGATCCGGCTCCTACTCGTCACACATGGGCCCTCACACCCAACTCGATGCATCAGGCGGCGGCGGCGGCAACATCCCTCGCATCGCTCCATCTCGACGAACATGGATGGATATAAACTCCTGAATGACAGGGCCCCCAGCCAAGCCCACGTCGTACATCACTAGACAGCGCACTCGAATAAAAGTCAGTCCAGGAATAGAGGGACAATCAATCTCTGCGCACTCGACCTCTACATCGGATGGTAGACTGTAAAATACACCCCGCGTGATGGCAGGGAGCGGCATGCTGCTAATATGAAATGTTGGTCCCCAAAAGGGGTGAGTACAACCACTCAGCAGGTAAAGGAATCCAATAACCACTCAATGCATCATACAAGTCATACATGCATTCCAGGCGTTACTTACCTTGGAGTCATGCGTATACTATCATGCATCATCATCACAATCATAACATACACATGTGTATCATCATGTCATACTCATATAGTTGTCATCATGACATTATTATATTACACATATGTCATCATCATCATATACATGACATCATCATACCATACATGTCATCATCATCATATCATACACATGTCGGCATCATCATGACATCATCATCTCACACATGTCATCATGCCTTATCATATATCATCATCATCATCATCATCATCATGCATATCATCATGCCATGTCATATATCATCATCATGCATATCATCATGCATATCATCATGCCATGTCATATATCATCATGCATATCATCATGCATATCATCATATCACCTCACACATCATCATCATGTCATATCACACCATGCATGGTTCAATTTCCACTTTTAATTTTCAATTTGATCACCACATCATCCTTTCTCGGATCATCAATTTCATCTCACATTATACACTCGCATCCCATGCGAGAAAAACCTCCGGCATTCAGCCATTCCAGGCCACCGGGCATCCGGCCCCCCCACATTCCGAGCATCTCACATCCCAATTGGCATCACGAGGCATTCCCCTCGGGCAAAGACCTCCGACAGGGCTTTCGGCATTTACACTCCCTGGCTGGGCATCCCGCACCCCAATTCTGGCATCGCGAGGCATTCCCCTCGGGCAAAGACCTCCGACAGGGCTTCCGGCCCCCCAAATTCCGGGCATCCTGAATCTCCCAGGGTCATCCGGCCTTGTATCTCAATACAATCCGGACATCATCATCATCCCACAACCATCTCCTCATTTAACATTACTCATGTTCACCAATTTCGGTCTTAATTTAGCATGGCATATGATGTATTGGAAATCAACAATCATGTTCAGCATTTGAATTCACACATGCATCTCAATGCATACATCAAGACCTCATCACACATACTACATGGTGCAATTATTTATAAAATAAAATTCATGGAATTTATGCCAATTAAAATAATCCATTTATCATGCTCCTTTTTATTTTATTTTATTTTTTTAAATTCCAGCTTGTGCCATTTTCAAAAATATTAAATTTAATTATTTATATAATCTCAAAAATCATAAAATTAAGGCAAGTGATAAACAATACAATAGGATGATGATTTCATGCAAAATACACGGCCAAATAGAATTTCACATAATTTCATAATTTCAGACAAAACAGCATGTAATTTTCGGATGAATTCAGAATGCACAGGTTCCGAAGAAATTCAATTAAAATATCCATAAGACCTCCAAAAATTACGAAATTTCACCGAGTTATAGCCAAGACACTATGGTACATTTTTCATGAAGACTTCCAAGTCATATTATTTTTAGATAAATTTCTACAGTCTCACGAAGCTTCTGGATCCAACGTCGAGTCGTCCAGTACATGCTTCTCCGAAATACTGAGTTTTCACCTACCTACTCTTCTTCTTTTCCTCTGAAATTTGGATATGTTCTACATCAAGATGTTCTCTACAAGTTTAGTGAAGAGATCAAAGTCAAATATCCAGAGTATAGTCGACATTTAGGTCCATGAAGTCTCGGGTGTCTTGTAATACATCTCCAGAATTTCCGTCTTCAAGATCTAGTCGATTTACTAGGTTATACTTGTTCATTTCACTTAAAATTTGAGTATGTTGTAGTTTAAGATGTTATATACAAATTGTATGAAGATATCAAAGAGAGATTATTAGCACAACTCAACTTGCAACCACAAATCCATCAAAAGGTCAGTGAAATCTTTCCAGATCTGAGGTCTCCGTAGGATGAGAGTTTAACCCCTCAAATATCCATCATTTTCCACCAAATTTGAGTATGTTGTATTTTAAGATGTTAGCTACAACTTTCATGAAGAAATAAAAGCCAAAATCTGACTCTAAACATGCATGCAAGCTCACACAACATTCTGACTCGAGCGGATTCAAACGAAAACAGCAACCTTGCTCAAGAACAAGTCATCCAAGCTTCGGTTTTCCTCCTTCCAATCACTCAAATTCGACACTCTACCAAACATACATGTAATACACACACATGCAAGAGCAGCAAAGGACCCCAACTTGCCTCTAGACTACACGAACGGCGGCACACGGCGGCGAACACGGCGGACGGATGGCGGGCGACGGCGACTCCCTCCTCAGCTTCTCCTCTCTCTCGGCCGCTCTCCCTCTCTCTCGCACAATCTCTCTCTCTCTCTTTGGGCGAATGGCTAACCGGCCATTCTCTCTCCTCTCTCCTTTCCTTTTATTCCCCCTAAACCTCATCATTAGTAATGATTAGGTTGCCTCACCAATGGCCAATGCATGCCACCCTTCTTGCCACTTGTCAAAGTTCATGCATAATGGGCTTGGGCTTTTGGGCTTGGGCCTCCCTCTTGGGCTGGTCGACAGCCCCCTTTGTGGGCCTAATTGGGCCGACTAGCTTGGCCCATCAAGGCTTCGGCCAATGGGCCTAAGGCCCAACCTAAAAATTAACTTTTCCTCCTTTTTTTTTAAAAATTTCTTTTTATAAATTTTAAATTTTAATTTCCACATGGCCAAAGTCTTCTGACATTTTATTTAATTCATAAGGTGCATGGCCAAGCATAGATTATCATCATTAATCTATCTAATTTAGAATCTCATAAACACAAGCACAAATCACCTAATCTTAAAAAAGAAGACTAATGGCTAAAGCATAAACCATAGGTAATTTCATTACCTAATTAGAGGCTTTAACACACCTTATAACTTGACTTTGAATTTTTGGGATGCCAAAAAAAAACTTCTATGAACTACCCACATCAATCGACAATAACAGAAAGCAAATAATATTTGACATCCAATAGAATAATAATACTTTCACATAATACAACTAACATATCAGTTGCTACATCAACAACAATCAGGTAGTAAACATTACGTAAGATGTTCACAAAGCACACTTAACAAAGGCTAGCCAATACATCTAACACCAAGTCAATACACGAACTGGAAAAGATCCTCTTTTGTTCAATTTCTCGATCTTTTCCCTTGTAACAATCCAGTAATAATCATCTATAAAATCCATCACAATTTTCCTATATGAAGCGGCTTTGTTGACATCCCATATGCGATTCAACACTCCTCGCCATTCTGGTGGAAGGGTGTTCATGAAAAATCGCACCATCTCAGACTGTGGCATGGGACGTCCATTCCATATGACCTTTTGAATTTTCCCATTGACTTCAAGAACGTGATCAATTAAGTCACCACTCTCCCATCGATGATTAGTCAGCTCAGCTATCAACTTAGAAAGCCTTTCCTTTTGTTCATCGGTAATTGCGCGAACAGGTGTGCGCTACCTAAGGGGAGGCATTGTTCCTGCAACAAATGCAGAACAAATAAAGGATCACATATAATCCACATAAACTTAATTGGAAAAAAGAAACACATTCTTTTCCTTTTTTTTTGGTCAACGGTCAAAGTCAACGGTTAACGGCCGTTAACGATTAGCTGGGTCGGGCGGGCCGGTCGGACCGGTCGGACCGGTCGAACCGGTCGGGCCAGGTCGGACGGACCGACTGGCATGTGCGGCTGGCACGTTCCTCGCACGCGCTTTCCCCTGCCAATCGGCGCGTG
This sequence comes from Eucalyptus camaldulensis, assembly GCA_019915185.1. NCBI lineage: Eukaryota > Viridiplantae > Streptophyta > Magnoliopsida > Myrtales > Myrtaceae > Eucalyptus > Eucalyptus camaldulensis. The sequence continues at coordinate 24,268,717 of JAHSVA010000005.1, forward strand.
CAACGACGCCGGTTCGTTCTGGCTATGAGTGGGGGCACGTCCGACGGCCTTTGGCGGCGTTCCGCCACTCGTCGCGATCGTCTCGACGAGACCTTCCACCCAACGTTATCAGAAATCGATTTTGAGTTACAGAAACTCGAAAAAATGGATGAACAGTGCTCGGGTGTTGGGATCTTTTGCCATGATCGGTGTCGGCCGATTAATTTCGCGAAAATTCAATTGAAAATCATTCATAAACATGAAAGGGGTCGGGAAAACATGAACTATGGCTCTAATACCAATGTTGGGATTGTCGGATTCCTAAAATCGGATTCGACACTAAATCGAACCCCTAAAACGATTGCGGAAGACGAGCCCGGGATAAACACATGCACCACCGATCCTAAGGCACATCACAGAATTGAACATACCTTGTTAGCCACAGATTAAACACCGACGCCGATATGAGGAAGAGAAACTGGTCCCGTTCGATTCGATGACACGAATTTTCCTTGAAGGGAAGAGAGCGTCGGCCGTTTGCTTACTGTTTTTCTTTTGGAGCGTTTTTGAGGGAGAGAGGGAGGAGGGACATATGTTATGCCAAAAAGTGCGTTCCTCCCTCTCTCCTTCCCCTTAAATACGTTCCCTCCAAAAGGAAACGTGTCCCTTCATCATATCCCTCCATCTAATATTCTAGGCCGGGCTTTTAGGCCCAACATGGGCGAACGGGCCAACTTAGGCCCATCACTTTAATAAAACCTCAAGTTGACTTGTCGAAAAAGGTTAAAAAAATCGAGATTTGGGTTTTTGATCACGACTGAGCCCATTTCTTGGCAAAAAAATGTCGTTTTTCATTTCTTTCTTTTGCATTGTCGTTTTTAAGCAATTTCAAAGTCATTTTAAAGAAAAATCCAAAAAGTCAAATGGTTGACTTTCGAGTTGACTTTTTGGTCACCCCTTTGATCAAAAGTTAATCCTAAGTCAAAAATTGACTTTTTACCCAACAAGATTCCATTTAGCTTTAATTTCACTTTTATCAAATCAATTTCTTAAAAATTCAAAGATTTGACCAAAAAAATCAACCTTTTAGGATAAGTCAACTAAATGGTTAACTTTTGGTCAAACATTTGACCAAAAAAATTGAAAAAAATACTCAAATATATTTCTTTTAATGTCAATTTGACTTTTGTGTTGAAAATTTTACGAAAATCAAATTAAGAACCTTCTTTTCTGAATTTTTCGGTTTCGGGTCTTAAATCGGTAAAAAATCAAATTACTTTCGATATAGTCATAATTTGGTGTAGTTTCTTCTTCAACATTTGGTTTAGAGACTATTTTAAATCTGCTCATACATTCAATTTCGTGATTTACCTAGTCAAAATGTGAATTGCCGTTTTGAGCCCTAATTAGGTGACTAAAATTGATCTTTCATAACTTATGAATGGACGATTGTTTCTCACTCATTTTCTTAAGATAAGTCCAAATTCGAAATTGATTTTGAGAAATTCACATAAGAACTTATCAATTTGGAAGATAAAATCCTTCCAAGCATAAGAAAGTCAAGCAATTAAGCTTTAATTAATAAAATTCGAATTGAGCCATTCATGGTTATGGTTTAATTTCATAAATTTAGATCCAATTTTTATATCGGGCCTAGATTCATTTTTTATATAAGTTTGAGCGCTTCAATACAAGGTCAATTCAAATGCAAGAAGTGATTTTACACATGGGTAGTTCATTAGATAGGACAATTGTGACATTAATTGAATTCAATTTTAGTTAATTTGTAATTTTGCCCATTGAATTGCAAATTTGATCATTTTAGCCCTTTAGGCTCAATCCAAAGTATTCATGGTTTTGGCCCATTGTCTTTCATGATAATTGTTTAATTAGGTCAAAAAAAGATCCTTATATCACATTCATAAGATTTGATTAACTTAATTCAATCTTAATCGGCCAATTTCTTTTTAAATATGATAACTTTCATTTTCAATTTGGTCATTTAGGGACCAAACCGCATAAATTTTGGAACCACAAAGGTCCCAAGTAAGCGAAATAACTAGAACTAGACCAAATCGGAGCAAACCAGTCTGACCGCTCACCAGCGGGGATGGCCGGTGCAGCCCATTTTTGGTCGGTTCCTAGCCTTCGGCGACTGGTTCCGGGATCATTTCAATGTCAATTTCACTTCTGCACCTTCAATTTCTCAAAATTTTACAAATTGATCCTCAAATTTCATTAAATTGCAATTTAATCCATAATTGAATATTCTGACGCAATTCTTGATTTTAGCTTGGTTTTTTGCAAATCAAACCCATTGGATAGATTACTCGACACCTCGAGATCATGATCCAACCTTTGAACTCAAATTTTAGCCATTGGATCGAAATTTCAACCATTGGATCGAATCGACAGATGAAATTAAGTGGTTTAGGGATAGTATATAAGCCAATTTTCCCTCGATTTTTTGGGGGCTCATTTGCACGAAATTAGTCTCTCTAAAACAGATTCCTCTCTCTTCTCTCTTGTTTTCTGGCCATTTCTCTCTCGTTCTCTAGCTTGTGAACTGGATCTCGCCGGTTGGAGTTAACTAGCCACACGTCGGCAATCGAACGGCCACTGTTAGCCCCCGCGATGGTCTTCATCTCATCCACATCCTGATCAGAGCAACAACAAGGTTAGATGCTCCCGATCTCCCTCCGATTTGCCCTTCTCAACTGCAAAGAACAAGAAACTGGTGTTGGAACTGATCTTTGGTTCCGACCGGCTCATCCTTTGAGATCGGTGCGCGGTAGCTATCACTTAGACCTGTTTCGATCTAATTTCAATTCCTTATTTGACCTTAGGGTGCTCGTAAATTAACCAATCGGCGGCTGGAGGACTTCTGACGTCCATATCTTTCTCAGTGTCCAAACTGATCCATCCTTAGATCGGTTTTTGTCGAAAGCTCAAGTTAGTAGTTAGATTGGCCTAAAGACAGTCTGAGGCATTCCAATGTGTTCATTGGAGGTTAGATCGAAGTCCAATCTAGTTTCGGCGAGTTTGATTCGATTGATGTTGGGGTTTTATGGAACATATATAGGCTAAATAAACATAAATGTAGTGGAATCAAAGATAAAATTCTATTATACATGTATCTCCAAAGGCGTTGTTTGTACTTTTAATAAAAAATTAGAATATTAAAGGGGGTTAAACGGATTACCTCTCGAAGCGCGTTTTAAACAACTTGATTTAGATGTTCTTCAGTTCAAGTCCCACAAACATTGGGCCTCTAGTTCAGACACACCACCAACACACCTCGAACGAAAAAGAGCTCACAGGTAATCACCACTGTAATTGTGCTAGCAACCATGTAGTTCTCTCTCCCTTTCTCTCTCTCTCTCTCTCTCTCTCTCTCTCTCTTTTAAACTTAATCCACTCACCCTCTCTCTACTCTATTTATAATGTCCTGGTGAAGTCAACATTTAACTTCTTCTAGAAGCTAGTCTTTAACCTCTCAAAGAAGTTATTGACTACTTTTTCCAGAAGCTACTTCTTCCAGAAGCTGGTCTTTAACTTCTCAAATAACTTATTGACCACTTCATCCATAAGCTAGTCTATAACTTCTCAAATAAGTTATTGACTACTTCTTCTAAAAGTTGAGTGAGCAAGAGAACAGCTCTCGTGAGTGGGCTGTGTTCGATCGAGTGAATTGGTTATGGTGTGTGACATCTCTTGGTTCATCACTGAGCTGTTAGTAATACTTGCACTAACACATTAGTACTCCCAAGAGAATTGATTGTCCCGATCAATCTCTAGGTTCTACAAGCCATGATTGACATCTAGCAATATGTTATGGCTATCCAGACAGTTTGAATGCTTTAAGAACATAATGAACCTATTAGCTCTGGCTACAGTGTAATTCAATCCTTTTGTCTTACTATGTTCTGATCGAACAAAGACTATGGAATATTTGTCAAGTCACCAATTCGATGGTATGCACAAACCTAATTGACCTGCATTTTATACGAGACATAAACAATTTATTCTCGGTTATAACCCCGGCCGAGGATTTCAATACAGTGTCACAATTAGATCGCATAGGACATCATTACTATACCTTGCATGTTACAGGGAGATATTCCATGTTGTGCACACGTGTAACTTCGTATGTGAACGACCATCAGGTACAGAGACGAATTAATGAGCCGCCAATATGCGTACTCGTGAACCATAGCCATCCAACATACAAATTAACACTGTGCCTTAGGTTTAAGGATCATTTACACAAGACCAGAGCATGAACGATTAGTCATTGACCCCACTAAAAGCTTCCATGTTGCTAATTGTTCTATGCATGTCACGTTCAGTGAACTTGTTTGCTACAAGCACCTGTGTTATAACTCGGGCATCATAATACCCAATGACTCATGACTCGTCATTATCTTAAGCATCCAATACTTAATGGTGAAGCTAAGAACACACCGGTCTTAACAAGATCATTAATATCCACTCAATGATCCATTGACTGAGAACGGTTTACAAATTCAATCTAACTGTGAACCCATCATGCATATTCTTAACGTCTTAAGAATAAGTTAAGTCACAACTGATCTTATGGAATCATTCATATAGATAATTGGACAAATGAATGAATACGTCTTTGCCATTAATTTGACAACACAATTGAAATCCCTAACATGTAACTATTACATGGTTGCTTTAGGGCATATAACTAACAATTGATTATGATCAAATGTGATATTCGGATTTCGTCGGACCTCGAGTACGTAATGGTCCAAGACGTGTTGACAAGTTTTTTGTTGGATTACGTCGTTGGCACCCTTTACGGCCACCGATTCGTCATCACCCTCGCCGTACCGAGACGTCACGTATCGTCACGTTCTCCCGATAGCACCTCATCTAAAAGTTTCTTCACGCAACGTCACTTGCGAGACCAACCTCTTTCGCATTTGTACCTTACTAAGCGAGCTTTTCATGCACGCAGAGATGTCGACTTCCGAAATTGCAGCCACGTACCCCATGCATTTCCATGCAACAAGAGAAGACTTTGGACATCAAATTTTTAGTCACATTCCCTCTCTTTAGCCAGCCAACAAGGTGAAGATTTGACCATGCATGAAGGACCCACATGCATTGTTGGAATTCAAGTCGGCGGAAGACGACTTACCTTTATCAGATGCGCAAACAACAATTTACCTCGGAACGAACATTGAATTGCGGATGAATCACGAACAAAAAATACTTCATGTTGGTTTGAATGCAATCACGAGGAAAGCATCCGATTTTCACAGCATAAATGCCGATTGTTCTTGTAAAGGATAAATGGAACGCCTTCATTTTCTTTTGATGGAAAGGAGACAAACAAAGAGAGGAATTTCTGAGCGTACGTTCTGCTAAACGTATCAACGGTTATCATCAAAAGACTTTTATACATCTCCATTCATACCCTTTCAAAAGGTGCCTTTCCATCGTAGCATATCAAGACAAAACGGTGCGTTCTCATCGCACCCCATCATGGACGTACTAATTAAAATACAACATCTCCCACTCGGACATGATGGGCTTGATAATATTCTATCAAGAATATAAGGCATTCAACATTCATCAACTTTACAAAACAATTCATACTGGCAAGTAAGCCGTGCGACCAATGAGTACACCTGCACTTGGGAGCTCAAATTATGCACCTGTTAGGGATGACATAATGGCTACAACCCCGAAAAGAAATAAACAATCGATGTCTCACAGTGCCCTAAACATATTTTGTTACATCAGTCCAAGTATACCTATTCCTTAAAGGCTATATTTGACTATTCTCAAAACACCATATATTTACAATTATATTCGCAACTCCATAAGGCGATATAATTGGTCGACCAGTAAATACATGTGATAGATGTAAAACAACAATAGTCTTCCTTCGCACTCATGTCCCTCTCCATTTCAGAACAACTGCTTTCCTAGACACGTCCCATAAAGCCATATCTATTCATGACTGCCAGTAACATGCTAAAGTATCAACATTGATATTTCATTTCGAGAACATAGTCAGAAGTAACATAGGGCACAAAATGAGGTAAATTATAAATTACCTCAAGGGCTCACACGATGAGTAAATAGGGATAATTTTACTCACCTACTCTTGTCAGTCGAACAATGCACATGTAGTATGAATTACATGCTATCTTTCTATAAGAGCGTATGTCATTTATTAAATATATCCACTATACGGATCTTAACCTAAACATAGTCATGTACTCCTCACGTACTTATGTTTAGCTCGAGTGCTATATCAACTCGCTTTCTATAGCACCCAATTAAGTACTCGCATTCGGCATCTTTCAGGCATACATGATTGTGGACTATAATGTTCGGTCTTATTATAAACAAATCATAGACCTCATCTTGACTCCAATCAAGACGACATCTTATTTTATGTACTAAACTTGCTCTTCAGCATTTATTTGTACATAACGTCTCATCTCAACGTGCCAGCTATATCACTTGAGGTGATTGCTCGTGTGAGTGAGCCAATTATTGCATGCTGACATACTTTTCGATAATATATGTTTGTAATGCTTGTCTCATACTATATTTGTACTTATTGATAAAACATCAAGTCACTAATAAACAAACAAGTACAATACATATGTCCACAAATACATAAACCAATGATCCTCTACAATAACACATATCGCATTTTACGCAATCCTAGTGATATCCCGTGGGTCAAGAATATGTCTCTAGGAATAGCCTTCATAAATGGATCAGCAACCATTCTATTGGTTGAAATGTATTATTGTAGGATCACTTATTTCTACATTATTATATCTCTTATGAAGTTGTTCTTTATGTCAATGTACTTCGTCCTTCCATGATACTTGGGATCTTTCATATAGGCAATGGCTGCCTGACTATCGCAGTAAACTGTCACCAGTTTTAGAACCTCAGTGACAGTGGCTAAATTTTCCAAGAAACGTTTTAGCCATATTGCTTCTTGCACTGCAACAGAACATGCAATAAATTCTGTCTCAATCATAGACAATGCCGTGCATGTCTGTTTCTTGCTATTCCAAGAAATTGCACCTCCATTGAGCAAGAACGCATGTCCAGAAGTCGATTTACGCTCATCGAGGTCTCCACCCCAATCAAAATTTGAATAGCCTAACAGGCGTAAATCATTCCCTTAGTAACAAAGTCGATAATCCATGGTGCCCTTCAAATATCTCATGATCCTCTTCACTACTTTCCAGTGTGTTTGACCAGGATTTGATTGATATCAGCTCACCAATCCCATGGCATAACATATGTCGGGTCGAGTACACATCATAGCATACATCAAACTTCTAACCGCACTAGCGTAAGGAACAGTTTTCATCATTTTAATTTCTTCTGGAGTCTTAGGACACATCTCAGTACTTAGGCCTTCACCTTGCATGACAGGGGTATCAATGAGATTATAGTACTGCATATTGAAACGTTTAAGAATCTTCATTATATAAGACTCTTGTGATAAAGCAAAGAGTTTCCTTGATCGGTCTCTCTTGATTTTAACTCTTAATATGTAAGCAACTTCTCTCATGTCCTTCATTTCAAAATTGGAGGACAACCATTCTTTTATGGTATAACCAAAGCCTTGTCATTTCCAGCCACAAAATATCATCCACATAAAGTGATAAAATCATAAATTTATCTTCAAACCACTTGACATATACACAGTGATCTTCTTCGATCATCGTGAAATCAAAAGTTGTTATGGCTCGATGAAAACAAAGATACCATTGTCTAGATGATTGCTTAAGGCCATATATTGAGCGATGGAGCTTGCAAACTTTATGCTCTTGACCTTTAGCTATGAAACCTATTGGCTGCTTCATATAGATTTCATCATCTAGTTCTCCATTGAGAAATGCCGTCTTTACATCCATTTGATGTAATTCAAGGTCCAAATGTGCAACGATGGCTTGAATAAGGCGTATTGAGGCAAACCTTACAACTGGTGAAAATGTTTCCTTATAGTCTATACCCTCTTGTTGAGTATAACCTTTTGCCACAATGTGAGCCTTATACTTTTCAATGGATCCATCCGCCTTTCGCTTAATCTTAAAGACCCATTTGTTTCCAATGGCCTTGCGATTGGGTGGTAGATCAACCAAGTCCCAGACGTGATTTGCCCTCATTGACTCCATCTCATATTCCAAAACTTTTCTCCATTCTCTCTTGTCAGAGGATGAGAGAGCCTCTTGAACAGTCTTTGGCTCGGCATCGTCTTTCTGAGCAATCATAAATGCTTCATCTTCAAACTCAAAACGACGATGAGGAATACTTTTATGATTACTTTTACACAACTGAATTTCTCTTGAATTCAGTTCGCCAGGCGACGCAACACTCCCACTAGGTCTTGCATGTTGAGGTAAATCTTCATTTTCCTATACAATATTAGTGGGTGTGTTATTAGGATCTTCCATCTCATAGAATTGGAAGTCTTTATCAATCTCACCTCTACTAGGTGACATCTCGTGACTCCATGGTCACACTTCCATCAGCTTGTTCACCTATGAACACGTACCATTTGTTCAGAATATCTTATAAAGATACATTTCTTCCCTCTAGGACTTAATTTGCCATATTTATGAGAAGAATCATGAATATAAGCTGCACATTCCCATGGACGTAGGCTACTTAAGTTTGGTTTCCTACCAGTCCATAATTCATAAGGGGTGGAAGTGATTGATTTTGAGGGCACTCGGTTAAGTATATAGGTAGCAGTCAATAACGCATCTCCCCAATAGGAGATAGGTAAATTTGCTTGCGCTATCATAGACCTAACCATATCCAATAGGGTTCTATTCCTTCTCCCAGTTACCCCATTTTGTTGTGGAGTACTAGGAATAGTCAATTGCCGTATAATTTCATTTTCATCACATAGAGCCTTGAATTGCTCCGATAAATACTCACGTCCGCGATCGGTTCTCAATGCCTTTATTGTTTTGTTCAACTGATTCTCTATCATTGCCATATATTGTCTAAAGCAGTCCAATGCTTCTGACTTATGGGAGATCAGAAAAATATAACCGAAACACGTGAAGTCATCTATCAAAGTGATGAAATATGAGGCTCCATGCCTCGCCCTCACATTCAAAGGACCACAAATGTCAGAATGTATGAGTTGTAATGGAAATTCAGCTCTAGTTCCTTTACCAAATGGTTTTCTAGTTGTTTTTCCCGTTAGACAATGTTCACATACGAGTAGTGACCCTAAAAGGCACTCTCTAGCTAATATTTGCATTCTTTGTAACCCAATGTGACATAATCTAGCATGCCAAGTACTTGCATCAATCTCAACATCACTTGAAGATGCAATTAAAGAAAAACAACCATCGACATTAATATTGTACTAATCATAGTCAATGTCTAACACCATAAAACCATTCAATACATGACCTGAACTATAATAAACTGTTCCAAACGAAATGTCAACACAATCACCATGAAAATTCAATAATAACCTCAGCTAAGAAGAATAACTAGGGAGACCAAGTTTCGTCGAATACTTGGAGTATAAAGGACATCATGTAGGAATAGGTTTCGACCACCACGTAAAATTAATTTACATGTGCCGATACCATTCACTTCAATTCTTGAGTTATTCCCAACATATATCCATCTTCTTCCAGGTTATATTCGACAATACTCCACAAATGCTTCTCGGTCTCTAGTTATGTGGTCTGTTGCTCCTGAGTCTACAGTCCACATTGGATGAGACTCAACAAGCATTACAGTGCTAGAAATAAAAGCATTACTTAAAGTAATAGAGTAATAGGGTACCTTTCGGCTTAGTGCATTCACGAGCAAAGTGACCCATCTTGCCACAATTGTAGCACTCCATCTTGGCCTTGTCCTTCTTCCCACCACGTTTCTTGTGTCGGGAGGTCTTAGTCCTTTTAGGTGCCTGATCTGTCTTCTTCCTTTTGTCGTTGAATTGAAGATTCCTTTTGTGCTTGAAGCCCGAAGCTTTGCGTGAACTTGCTTCAGCAACATAAGCATGGGTAGAGGATCTTGTAGCCTCTAGGTGCTTATTCTCTAATTCCAAATGATGCGCTATATCATCAAAAGTGACAATATTCTCATTATGCGTCATATTGATCTTCATATGCTCCCAATTGTCAGGAAGAGACTTTATAACAGCCTGAATTTGCCGTTCATCAGTAAGGAAGTGACCTACCAACTTTAGCTCACGAATCATGTTTAACATCTCCCGAAGATGCCGCCTCATCGTTACATTTGGGTGCTTTCGGTATGTGTCAAACTTAATGGTGAGTCTCCTCAGCTTAGTAGCAGATGTATCCCCAAACTTATCTTTCAAGGCAACTCACATAGCTTGAGCTTTATCATAACTTTCAAACTCACACATGAGATAATCTTACATACAGCTTAGCAACGTAATGCGAGCAATGCTATTTTTCTTCTTTCAAGCTTGAAACACTTCTAGATCTCTCCTGTGTTGAGCTGAAGTTCCATGCTCAGGTTCATCCATGGTGTGGTTGAGGGTTTCCAAAACCTCTTACTCCTCAAGGATGTATTGAACCTTTCGGTGCCAAATATCATAATTGTCACTATTCAGCTTCTCACCCTTATTAAGGTCAACCACAATGGTCTTGGATGCCAAAGCCATAATCAATTGTTATAACACATTGACATAATAAACGCAGAATCAATACTAGCACATTTTTCAGAGTAACACATATATTTAATTTGCAGCAAAGACAAACTAAATTAATGATAATTCAACAAAAACACAGAAATGAAAGTTCACTATGTTCTCAATTAGCTCCTATGTACGATTGTTATATTATCATTAATTAGTTTAATTTGCGCAAATTTTAAGTTCTAGGTGAGAACTCCTTCGAATTCTACCAACTTACGAACTCTCACTAGGAAAAATAATTACATGACCTCATGTAATTTCTACATTTTTCCATTAACACAAAAGCATAGCATGATGTGAACTAACGTACAAAAAAAAAAAAAAAACAATCATGCTTCAACTACAATTAAAACCGCAATTCAACATCTAACGAAAAATGAGGATTTCCTACCATTGTTCGAATTTTCTTGGAACTAGAAAATTGCAAGTATATTAAACTATATACATGCTACCATCGAACTAAGCTCTACATAGCATATATTATATCATTTTTATGTAGGCAAGCTACTGTATTTCCAAAACCATAAGAAATACAAGCTAAAAAATGAATAAACAACATATTTAAACCCCAAAAATACGCATACTCAGGGTTTCTTACACATTTTTATACATTTATCAAATTCAAAAATAAAAAAATAACTTTACCACAGTGTAGAGCACATCCATATGAACCAAACGCCGCCAACCATGCTTCAATCGGAGCTCTCACGCGTGCACATGTGCTGCCTGAGTGTGTGGCGCGTGTGGCGCACGCGCCAGCGAGCCTAAAGGGCTCATGGACGGTCCGACCGGTCCAACTGGTCTAACCGGCGACTGGTTCGATTGGTTCGACCGGTTTGACCGTCGGTCCGGTTGACTGGTCTGACCGTTGACCAGTTAACGGTCGGGTCGGATCTCGGGTCGGGTTTGGGTCGGGTCGCCGGTCGGTGATCGGCCAGCCAACTGCCGCTCACGATGACGTCATCCGGTGGTTAGCGACCGTTGGATGACGTCTCGATGACGTCACAGTGATGTCACCATGCTTTGTTTCATTGACGCGCGTGTGACGGTCATGCGTTGGCTCTCCCAGCGCGTCTGGCGCATGGCGCCCACGTGCAACGGCTTTTGGCTGTGCATGTGGGTGCGTCTGGCCTCCTTCGGCCGCGTTCTATCCATTGTCGAACTCGTCTCAATGAGTACTTTCACCCTGTATATTTAAAAATTGATTTTGGTCGAAAAAATATTTCAAAAAATGGCCAAAACCATACGGGTGAACGTGACCCCGAACTCGTTCTTCGCTTTGGTTCGTTTTTGACGATTTAGATTGCAATTCCAAGCAATAAACATGTAGACAGTGTAGATTTCATACTCTTGATCTCGAAATCAAATATTAAACAAGAAAATTTGATGAAAACAAGGCAAAAATCACGACTGAGCTCTGATACCAATGTCGGAATTCAAGTTGGTGGAAGATGACTTACCTTTATCCGTTACACAAACAACAATATACCTCGGAATGAATGTTGAATTGTGGATGAATCACGAACAAAAAATACTTCACATTGGTCTGAATGCAATCACAAGCCGATTTCCACAGCGTAAATGCTGATTGTTCTTGTAAAGGATAAATGGAACGCCTTCTTTTTCTTTTGATGGAAAGGGGACAAACAAAGAGAGGAATTTTTGAGCATACGTTCTGCTAAACGTACGAACGGTTATCATTAAAAGACTTTTATACATCTCCCTTCATACCTTTTTAAAAGGTGCATTTCTATTGTAGCATATCAATACGAAAAGGTGCATTCTCATTGCACCCGATCATGGACATACTAATTAAAATACAACATGGATAGAGCTGTCTCCGTCCAAGCTGCCCCCGAATCTTCATTTCATTGACTATTTGAGTCAACTAACAAAGCCACGTTACCCCTCTCCTCTCAGCCGGTCAACTAGGGGAAAAAGCTTGACCAAGTAGCCACGTAACTCCTTCTTTGATGGCTAGCGGATGCAGATTTTGGGCCAAGCTGCAGCCACGTCCAAGCCACGTCTCCTTAGTTGTCAACCGAAGAAGGAGTTGACCATGAGAAGCCACGTCTCCTCTCTCCTTCGGTGGCCGGCCAACGCAGACCCACGCATGCAAGGAGACACGTCCTCGCATGAGAAGTGCAAAGTGTCCCATGCATGGCCTGCCCCTTGAGTTGTTGCCGTTCCTTGCTGCCACCGAGACTCCCCTTTTGTTGACTTAAATTGTCAACCGGCAGGAGGCCATTTCTTCCTCTCTCTTGGCAATATGGATTTCCTTCTGTCCAGAGATATCTTTGGTAGATTAATCTAGAAATCCTCCCACCCTCTCACTCGCGCCTTGCTGCCGACGACCCCCCTGCTGTGCCATCAGCCTCCTCACCGTCCCGTAGCTCGCCACTAGCCGCGTCTCCGGTCCGCTGTTGTGTTGTCTAGCTGCCAGCCATGCCTACAGCTCACGGTTCGCCTCATCGCCGACGCCACGGACTCGAGGCAAGTTGATATCTACTAACCTATACAACGTGAACTCCGTCGTTGCTTGGTGAAATGCGTCCCGTAAACTAACGTTATTTTGGGATACTCGCGTTAAATTGTGAGTTCGGAGGTTGCCGGGATGACCCCGAGCTATGTGAAGGAAAATTTAGTATTTTTCTATGGTCAAATCCGAATTGTGGAACCATGCATGCATTGACTTTGGTATTTCAAAGCTTGAAGACTTTACATACGAACTGCTTTAAAATTTTAGGGTTGGGGCTGAGGTTATTGACCTGCAGACGTGCTGATTTCGGTGTTTCAAGAAATGCTTACGGCTTTTGATAAAAATTTAGCATGTGGAAATTCCAAGTTTTGAGGCGTGAGGATGCTTTGAGTCCACGCCTGTGAATTTTGGACAATGATAGGGGTGGAACGAGGAAATTTGATTTCAATCTACCCCGATATTTAAATTCTTGATTTTATGAAAGGTTTTGTTGTCATGGATTTGTTGCATCTTTAAGATTTCATTGCACATTGACTTATACCATGATTTGGGATTTCGAAATTGAAGCAATTTCCCTATATTGGTGACATGAAAAATGTTTTTGGCATTAAATTGTTGGATTGCTACACCATAATACTTGAGTAATGAATGCCGTTGGTCTACATTGACGACGATGCCTCGGGTGTCGCATTGCCTAGAGGGTCGTGACGACGATGCCTCTGGATGCCTGGGGACTGGGGATCCTCGGAGGTGCCTTGAGTGTCGGGATGCCCGGGAGTGTGACGTAACATGCACCGGATGCCTGGGGACATGATGAGCCCCGGAGGTCCTCGTGATGTCAGGTAGGGTGCGAGATGCTTGGGGGTGTGACGTAAGACGCTCCGGATGCCCGAGGACTGAAATATGAAACCGGAGGTCCTCGTGATGCCAAGTAGGGTGCGAGATGCCTGGAGGGATGCAAACACTAGTCTCTCTAGAAGATGGTGGTAGTGAATCGAGATAAATTGAGTTTCTAAATTCTCATTATTTTCTGATATGCCGTCTTATTATGAGATTCCTTTGAATTTATGCATTTTCATTACTACAATTATGTACCTTGTTTTGGATTGTGTGGAATCGGGTGGCGATAGACTCACATAGTATAGTTTAGTAAAATTTTGACTGCTGAGTAGTCGTACTCACCTCTTTGTGGGACTAACATATTTCAGAGACATAAATATACCGCTGTAGCCCGCGTCTTCCGGTATGTTCTACGGCATTCCCACTGACCTCAGGTGAGATCAAGTGGATGATGACAGCTCGAGTAAGGGTCGAGTAGATGGAGGACTCGGGGAGGATGACAGCATTTTTGGACCAAGACATGATACCAAGATGACAGTGTAGATAGACGACAGAATAGTCAGACAAATTCCGGTTTAGCCAAAAATAGGAACTTTTGGCCTATATGTACCGATTCGAGTTGTCTTGAAATATAAATAAATAAAAGAGCCTAGTTTATATATCGTGTGCATCATTCTAAATTAAGATGGAGTTAGATACTCGCTTCCGCAATGAAACAGTGCAGGGACCAATGAATGGCGTGGCGGACCTTAAGGGTTGAGGGTCGCCGAAGAAGGCCGTTGACATAGGGCGTCACATCAAAATCAACAAAAACGTGTAAAAGGTAACAATCTCGGTCTTGAACCCCATGAAACGAGACTGGATTAACCGGTCGGGGCTAGAGTTCAATTTAGGTTAATATGTTATGTTTAGACGTTAGATCGATGGATTTGGATGATGATTTGCTGCAATTGGTTGTTCTTGAATGATGAACTTGAATGATTGACTTGATTTGACCTTAAACCTACATTTTTGTATCCTTGAACTAACCTACTATTTTGGCCAAAATGAGATCTGAAATGACCTTATTTGAGTTCTAGTCCCTCTAGGCTTTTAATATACACATCACTAGCTTTGAATTAATAGGTTGCATGCCTAGATCGAGCATCATTTGACCTCTTTGAAAAACACCTCCAAAGATGAGCGATTCTGCAGTAGTTTAGGTTAGTTTTCAATTCTGTTCCTGTTCTGCCTTTTGTCTTTTTTATTTTAGTACAACTTTCTGTGTTGATTTCTGGAGGAACTTTCCCTCATGAAAGTTGTTTTATATAGTGTGTTGTATGTTATATATATATATATATTTTTTTTTTCGGAATATTTGGACATGATTAGCTAGGTCAAAACCACTCAAATCTGAGCCTAGGTTGGTCTGCTCTATGTTGATTTCTGATTTTGTCATTTTTGTATTGATCACTGTGTTGAGTTGTGGAGAAACTTTCCATTATGAAAGTTGCTCATAATTGTATGGAGAATGTCTTGTAATTTTTTTTTGGAATTTTTGGATGTATTTAACTAGGTTAAAATTGCCTAGATCAAACATAGGATAGTCTGCCTTGTGCTATTATGAATTGTGTTTTTGTGAATTTAAGTCCATAAATGAGTTTGTTTGGTCTGAAATCCTTCATAAAAATGAAATACATGCTGTATGTGTTTAATCGATGCATGATTTGCAAAGTGTTGATATTATATAGTGTGTCAATTGCACGAGTTAATGTGAAAAGATGCTGCCGCAATATATAGCTAGGATATGCACCTCTATCTTGCTATTTTTACTATGAGTGCTGTGATTACATTTAGGTTTTAAACTCTCAATGAGAAATATTTCTCATTGCATGTTCTATATGTGAGATTTTTTATAAGATTTTTTCATGTCTTGAGATGGCTGAAATCATGCCTGTTCTATGGAGTTAATGCTGAAACGAAACCTTGCCGTATATGCACCTTGCCATGCTAGTGCGAGTGATTTGGAGACCAAATCTTTGCTATTATGCCTTCTTGACAATTGAATGACATGTTACAAGGTTTGTGTACATGTTTAGTTCACATCATTTGAGCATCATCTTTCACGTTAAATTTGTGTCATAAAAGTGTTCATCACTCTTAAGATTACCAAGCATAAATTAAGAATCTTGAATCATTTCGTAATGTCATTTAAATTGTATGACATTTTTGTATGCCGAATTAGGGTTAGATGATTATCCAATTTTGTTGTCCCATGTGATTTCTTCATGCTGTTTGTGTATTATTTGAATGACTTTGAGGTTTTCCAAATGCATACTTGTGTTCAGTTTTTCTTAGTTACTGACATCCACACCTTTAGAGATCTCAATCTTAGGGTACCAAATTAACCTAGTTTAGACTCAAACCCCTCTAGGAAGTCGTAAGGCACACTTAAAGGTTTCTAATGTCACTAATTTCACATAGATCACTCATCATTTGGAACACTTTCTATCTTTTTTCAAAATTAGATTAGAATATGGACATGGGATCAAATTCAGACTCATATTCTAACCCCTGTTTGGATAGACTTTTGACATTTTTGTTCTATTTTTTCTATAAGTATTCTGCACTTGATCCCTTTATGAAACTTGTTTGTCATTATGTTGGCTATGTTATGTGAAAATATGGCGATTTTTAGACCTATTTTGATAGGAAAAGTCTTTGTAAAAATGACTAAATGTCCTGCTATTTTGACAATTTTCTAACATGCTATTGCTTGTTGTCTGATTTTTGTTAAATCATATGTAGCTCGTTTAGGAAAACTTTCTTCAGAAAAATTGTTTGTTATGATGTCTTGCATGTTAGTAAACTTTGTCATTGCCAAAGTATCATTAGCCATTGCCCAATTTTGCAGTCTTTACATGTTTGTTCTGAAATTTCTTGATATGAACTTGATTATGATTGTTTAGGTAAACTTCCTAGGTTAGTTTGTGCATGAACCTAGGTCATTTCATCTTCATGAAAGTTGCTTTAAACATCTCGACATTCATTGTTAAATGATTTTCAATGAGTCTTCTTTTCAATTCATATTTAAAAATACTTTGGTGCTTGTGATGTTTTTGAAAACCATTTATTAAGAAATTCTTCTCCGAAGCTCGATTTGGCTTAAGGAAGAGTTGTGGTTTGGACCATATTCAAAATGCCTACGATGCTTGTAAGTGCCGAGCTACCCTTGGCAATTGAATGTGTTCCATAGCCTAGATATATATATATATATATATATATATATATATTGGTGGTAAAAGTAAGAAATATATTGAGCATTAACCAAACTATACAAAGGAAATCTCGGCACCAAAAATTACACTCAAAATGATGACAAGTCATGGTGAGTGGAAGGATGCTGAGACAAAAAAGGACAGCCAATCATCGGCACAAGCAGAAACCTGCTACTCACAGTAACCAAAGAACAACCAAACAGTGGCTAAAATAAGCAGTTGAAAGAAAACGGAACCCCGTCTATGAGACAAGAACTAACGTATCTCTACGGTCCCATAAGATCTGCCAACAGCCGCTTTATCAAAAGACAGTCGCGAGGCACCATCACTGGCAATAGGTGCATCAATATGAAGGTTTTGAAGAGAAGATAACCAGATCAGTACCCCAGCTTCGTTGAACCTACTTGTTCCTTATAGTATCCGCAACATTCCTGAAGGTCAAGGCCTTGTCCCTGACAACCTTAAACAGATGATTCTTCAAGGCCGACTACGCAAGAGGCTGCTCTCTAAAAAGAATGCTATTCCTATTTTTCCAAATGATATGACAGAGGGCTCCAAAAGGGAACCCGGCGATGCACTTATAGAAATTTTTGACCGAAAGCAAAATAATTGCCCAATGAAGATTCTCCATCCAAGACCTATTCCGCCACGGAAGATTGCACCTCGTAGCCCAAAAGAAGGCAAGGCTAGTCGTGATAGGACATCCAAAAAATAGATGATCAATAGAATCTGGCATCATATTGCAAAAGGCACACAACCCGCTCTCTATTCTACCATAAGATAATAGAAGAGATTGGGTAGGAAGTCTGTGCTTTGTAATAAGCCAAAGATTGAACTGGTACCTAGGTGAAATCGATTTGTTCCAAATGAAAGCATGCTAAGGAACCCGGGTCTTCTTCTGTCTAATGGACTCCCAAGCCGACACTACCGTGAACCAACCTGAGGAACTCTCCTTCCAGCAAAAACTATTCGGGTTCTGGGAGATGATTGGAAGGGGCTGCTGCCACGATTCCAAAACCGTCTTGAAAGCCATACCAAAAGAGGAGAATATGTCCACCATAGTCGCTTGTCTGGACAGCCCGAAGCTATAGATAAGCGAGTCTAAAAAGATTAAGTTCAAAGGACCTCTAGGGTGCCAATTGTCAAACTAGAGCGACACGGAAATGCCATCTCTTATCCTCCACTAGAAAGAATTACGGAATTCCGTCCTGAGTTGTAAGATCTTCTTCCATGCCCATGAACAATAGGTTGGCTTGCTGGCAATCCATAAGTTTTTCCTTTTTAAGAAAGTCGAATGGATCCACTTACATCACAATGACTCTTTATCAGAGAACAAGATCCAAATATGCTTAAGCATGGCTGCCTTGTTACAATCCCTAAGCCTACGTAGGCCAAGACCTCCCTCCTCTTTAGAAAGGCAAACATCATCCCATGATACTTTCGCACCACCTCTACCAATATCTGGGCCTTTCCGGAGAAACTGTCTTAGGATTTGTTCAATTTGGTCCAAGACAGCTATAGGCAATATAAAAACACTAGCCCAATAGGCTTGAATCAATTGCTGTACTGACTTGATCAACTGTAGACGATTGGCAAAGGAGAGGAAGCGATGGGTCCAAGATTGTACCCTAGCTGTGATGCGGCTTACAAGAGTGCAACAATCCGCCTTGCCTAGTCTCGAGGTAATGATGGGAACCTCTAAGTAACGAACCGGCAAGCTCCCTTCTTGAAACCCAAGAGCAAGGAGAATTTGATTCCTTGAAGATGCCGTTCCTCCTGCAAGAAATACCTCGCTTTTGTTTGAGTTTGGGCAAAGCCCGCTCCAAGAAGAGAAGGTTTCAAGACCTTCTTTAAGGATGGACACTGAAGGCATATCAGCTTCACAGAAAAGGAAGACGTCATCCGCAAAGAAAAGGTGAGACAGGTTTGTTGCTTTGCATCTCCAATAAAAATTGAAACCCGGCTTCATAGATCGAAGATAGAGAATTCCCGATAAAACTTCCATAACCAAGGTAAAAAGATAGGGAGATATAGGATCACCTTGCCGGAGTCCTCGACCACTAGCAAAGAATCCATGTAGCTCCCCATTTAAAGCTATGGAGAATTTAGGTGTACGTACATAGACCAAGATGAGTCGGGTCAAATGCTCAGGAAAACCAAAGGCAAGTAGAACAAGCTCGAGGAAGTTCCAGTCCATTGTGTCGTAGGCTTTCTAGAAGTCCACTTTGACTACACACTTGGGGAATAAGTGTCGAGGTGGAATCTAGAGAAAAGTTCTTGGACCAAAAGGATGTTATCCCTGATCCACCGTCCCTTGACAAAAAGCATTTTGAGAAGGGCCTATCACATCTTAGAGAATTGTAGCCACTCGGTTGGCCAAAACATTGGTGATGCATTTGTAAATAGTATTACAACAGGCAATGGGTTTGTAGTCAGCCACAGTAGTTGCATTAGGGACTTTTGGTACCAAAACCAAAATGGTGGTTTTAATCTCCCTTAAGAGCCTACCCGTGATGAAGAAGTCCTTCACCACTTCAATGACGAGCTGTCCAACACCGTCCTAGTTGTGCTTGAAGAATTCAACACTAAAACCATATGATCTAGGTGCCTTCCCATGAGCCAAGGAGAACAAAGTATCTCGTATCTCAAGATCAGAGACAGGGCGTGAGAGAAAGCTAACCTATTCCTCCTTAAGGGGACACTGAATAACTTGCTGTAACTCCCGAAGCGTGGGCTGTCCATGCACGACTCGCGATGTAAAGAGAGTTTAGTAGTAAGTGACGAAAGTCTGCTGCACCAATCCTGGGTCTGTGACTAGATTACTAGAGTCATCCAAGACCAAGAGAATTCTATTCGCCATCTGTCTTTTATTGACATAGCGATGAAAGAACTTAGTATTTCGGTCACCTTCTTTGAGCCATCTGATTCTAGACTTCTGTCTAAATAAGGACTCTTCCTGACAACGAAGATCGGAGAAGGTCTGGCGTTGAGTCTTCTCCAACTATGCGAGTAAAGCATTGGTTGAATCCTGTTGGAGGCGAGCCTGAGTATCCCGAAGAGCAACCCTTGCCTCTGAAGTTTTGACAGAGATATTAGAGAAAGACTCCATATTAAGTTGCTTGAGACGGCCTTTAAGGGACTTAAGTTTACACACTAGCCTATACATGGGAACACCAACTGCTGGTTCTTCCTAAATTTGAGAAACAATTGTATTGAAATCCGGATGTTTCATCCAATAATAAAAAAACTTAAAGGGTTTCCTCCGAAGTACAGGGTTCAAAACTTTGACTACCAAAGGGGTATTGTGACATCCCAAATTTCACCAACCTTCATTAGTGTAATTAGATCATTAGGAACTTAGATTAATTAGATTGGGCCAGAAAGTGAACCCGATGGATCATGAGGAATGTGGGGGCTTGAGAAATAAGTGAGCCACATGAATTGGACTTAAGAAATCTAATGAGAGATTATGGGCTTGGACTTGGCTTGAAGCGGACCAAGGTTCGGAATTATTAGATTTGTAAATTTAGTTTAGTGGGCCGGAATTGTTATAGATTAAGCCTGTTGGGCCAGAGACAAATATTTAGGCTCGAGTGATTTTATTTTATAGATTATAGTTATGATAACTTGATTAATGTTTATAATGCTAATATCAATTTCTAACTTTAGCATTTTTGTGATGAATTCTTTATAGACTAACATTGACTAGTCGATATGTTATGTCATGACTTTGTATAATCACAAAAGGATTGAAATCAAGTAGAAACAAAAGGAAATCAATTGAAGAACATCAGAAACCAATGAACCAACTAATGACATGGATTAGAAGCAAATTGAATTTGAGACATCAAACTTGGAGGCCACGACACTTCTCTCTCTTCTCTCTTTGTTTTTCCTCTTCACCCACGGTTTTGATTCCCACGAACCGAGACATGCAAACTCAAGGAACATAATCATTAGAAAATCTCATCATTAGTCTAGCCTAGGGATTAGCTTTGTACACCTATTTCCCCCTTAAGTTTCGTAACCCTCTCTCTCTCTCTCTCTCTCTCTCTCTCTCTCTCTCTCCATATAAAAACCGAGAAACCCATCTTCATCTTCTTCTTTCTGTTTTTCTCTCGGTCGAGCGGTGAAACCAGAAACAAACCAGAAGCAAACCAGCGATTTCTTCTTCTTGCATGTGAGATTTTGGTGTTGATCTTGAAGCATCTTTGTGTTGTTTAGTAGCTGAACAAGGTAAGGAAATATATAACTCTAAATTAAAAGTTATCCATTGTTTTGTCAAGAAAGCTTGCGGGTCTAGCCAAACAGTGAAGGATTTGGTTTGTAGTTGCTGTTTTTGGTTAATCTAAGCTGAGTAAGTGTTAGATTAAAGGTAGAAGCCATTGCATGTTGTTTTTGAGCCTTGCATGTTTCAAAATCTGAGTGTGAGTATGCTGTCTTTGCCGAGTGAAGTGATGAAATGGATGCCGAGTGGATGGATATGGTGTCTACTGTGATGAGTGAACTCATGGATGCAACAACACTTCGAGCCGAGTTGTGGATTGATTATTTGTTAGAGAAAGACATACCAAAGGCGCCTTAAGTTGCTGTGATTAGGCATTGAAGTATTGTAGAAGAAGTTTGTGAAAAGATAAGTGGTTTAGCTGGGTTAGAAGTAAAGGAAATCGTGTACCTATTCTGTTCTAGGTGAAAATGGTTATGGATTCTGTGTTATTTTCTTTATGTATGTTAATGGAAATAAGAAAGACACCATTCTACATGATAGAACATCTATAAGATCAAGTTATACACGTAGCTATAACCATATGAATATATAAAATGTAGAGATAGAAGTGAACTTAGTAAAACCAGTAAACTGTTCTTGTGAGAAACGGTTTGACCTTTCTTGATTATACGAATTTTCTGTATTTACTTAGTTAGATTTGGACTTTGAATCCTTAGTGAAAATTGTAGAAAACATCTTAAGGAATGACGTGTCAAAATTTGAGATTAAATGGATAAGATTTGGCTAGTGAAACAATTTTCTTTGTAGATAAAGAATCTGGACGTCGATACAGGGTGCTAGTAAAGATTATGGAAATTGTTACTCTTAATACAGTGAGAATTAGACTTAAGTTTCTTCACAGGAATTGTTAGTCTATGTCTTAAATATAACATACTAAAATTTGGTAATATTTTGACAAGAATTGATATACCTTCTGTGTCCGAAACCGAAACTGTACATTTGTTTAGTAAACTGTCTGGACCCGAGAACGTATATTAGATGTTGCGTCTTTTATATTAGGCTTTTGTGATGTACATAGAGTCTAATAAACCTCATAATAGAAGTTAGTCATATAAGAGTAAGTCTCATATATTATTTGAGATATATAAGTACATATAGTATCATGCGTGAGCAATGAGTGCGGTGCATAGTGCTTGATTATGGGGTAAATATCTGTTTGACATGGAATGGGACATGTCATAATGGGTTTTATCTTATAATTTGGACACGCACGTGTGCTAGGTTCATGAGAGTTAGATATATAGTTAGATACTTTGGAGTCTTTTCTTTTGCATACGATAAATACATTAATCAAAGGTGTGGCGGTGTGAAACGTGTGCATAAGTGAGTGAATGAACCCATTGGTAGAGGGATACCGGTGATGCCCCCAGAAGTTTGGGATGCCCTTGCTGAGTGGTCTTGGATGCCTCGATAGAGAGATACTGAGATGCCTCGGAGTGAGATGCCCTTGTGTGTGATCAATGATGCCTCGGTTGTGTGATACTGAGATGCCTTGGAGTGAGATGCCCCTTGCTGAGTGGTCTTGGGAGGACCTCGGTTGTGTGATACCGGGATGCCTCGGAGTGAGATGCCCATAATAGAAATATTGTGGAAGTCCGGATAAGGTAAATTCCGGAAGTGACTCGATCGGGCCGGTTGAATTCCGGTTAGTGATTGATCGAGGGTGGATCATATGCACACTAAATATAATTATATTTGGCGAGTGAGTCCATTTATTATTGTTGCATTACATCTTGATATGAGATTGAGCTTGAGAAAGATAAGCATAGAAATGGATGCTCATAAGGTGATTATATACATAATGTGTCAATATCCAATCGTTTATGCTTGTGGTATACTTCCTTTAGCATCCTAAATTGTTTGATGATTCTCTTGTAATCTTGATGGCTGTGGATTGTTTAAGTTAGAGTTTTATCATTCTTTACTGGGCAAGGTTGTTTGCTCATACCTTACATTTTCAGATTGATAGCATGGATGTACCGCCAGTAGCTCGATACAGGACGGTAGTGCGTCTTGATGTTTCTCTTCATGACGTGTATGATCTCGACATTGACATGGTTTTCTCCAAATATGAGGCTACTTTATGGCTAGATGACGGTAGAGCCGACTTGACATCGATGACATTCGTTGCATGGTTTATCAACCATGAAGGGGAGATATTTGGCCCTTTACCCTTTGGAGCAGGAGGACCTAGAACGGGGATGGACCGCACCTAGATGCCTTTGATCTTATAGAAGCTGACTGACTTTTGTTTTTTGTTAGATGTGGGCTTGTATGGGAACTCGTGGAGTAGATACCCTCACCCTTTATCCTTGGCTTTTGCTACGCTTGACTTTTGTAATGTATATGTTGTATATATAGGCGATGAACATGGAAAGAATCTAGGTTGATAAATTTTGTAAGCCCTTATGATGATAAGAAGGAATGAAGCTTCTTGTGATCTTGTTTATGTGCATGAATGATTTGGCCAATACTTAAAAGAATTGAAGGTAGAGTGATTGCAGGACAACCTCATGATATAAACTTGAGATTTTAAATAATCCATGTTATACATGCTAACCTTCAATGGTAAACACTTTAGGTTATCTAAAGGAGTTTACAAATTAGGCAAGATGATAATGATAAATGATAATTCCGCTTGCGCTTAGTATGTGACACCCTGGGACGTCACGGGTATGATAAAAAAATACTCGGGGCAAGGAAGGAGGCTTCCGAGTAGGACAAGCCCTGACTCCATCTTGTATTCACGAGGACCCTATCTATCTTCCTTGACTTTTGACTAACTCCAGAAGAAGTAGCCCGGGTGAAACGAAAACTGACATACCTCAAATCTTCTAGCTCTGACTGAGCTAGGCACTGTCCAAACTCATCAAAATATGGGATCCAAACGTCTGAGCCACCTAACCTGTCATACGGGTCTTTTATAGCTTTAAAATCTCTCGCAACCAGCCAAGCCGAGTCCTGCATAATGGCACTCTTAAGTATAAGGTCCGCCCAAAGAGATCTCCGGGCAAGGAATGTGTGCTCAGCATGTATAACCAAAACGCAACAGCTCACATCCGACACCAAAAGCCTTAGATTCCCATGGATTGCTTGGTCGTTGATTGAGCAAGCCTCAAAGCTAACAAGGAAAGGGTTCCAGCTAACCCAAATTCTTCCTCTCGAGGAGTAACCGTAGTTTGTTATCTAACACCAATCCTTCACTAGCCTCAAAGAAATGGAAGTGAAAAGAGACTCTGGGACTTTCGTCTCCAACAACCTAACAAAACTCAATTCATTTGAAGAAATCAAATTACGGACCTTAGCCTATCTAATGGGGCTAACAAGACCCCTGATGTTCCAAAAGCCTATGTATATTCGAAAAAATAAAGAGGAAATGGGAGGAGTGTTACCTTCGCTTGGTATACCTACGCCAACTAGCTGTCAGAGCAAGGGAGGCAGAAGGGGGCGAATCCTGGCATATTTCTAGCAACTTATCCTGCATGGTTTTCAGCTTTCCTAATAGTTGGGGAAGCTTTCAGAGACAGAGGGCAAGAAGAAAGTAGGTCATCCTCATTTGAGCTGCTAACCAAGCTGGCCAAGTCATCCAAGTCCTCCCCCGAGCTGGAAGGAGCTAAAGAGGTGGTACCGGCTGGGTTAATCCTTTTCGCAACTGGAATGGAGGAGAAACCATCCGTCTTCGAAAGGATTCTAACTCCTCTCTAGGCATGCCAAGATGAAGTAGACAGCCCACCTTTCCAAAGGGCGGTACCCTTCAAATTGAGGATTTCTCCTTCTTCGCTAGTCGGCACCTGCCGAGATAAAGTAGACGGCCCACCTTTCTGAGGGAGTGTCCTTCAATTTCAAGATTTCTCAACCTTCGCTGGTCGGGGCCTGATGAGATAAAGCTCCTTGCTTTGCCAAAGACGGCTTTTTCTTCTTGCCCCTAACCTGGTTCTAGCCTGGCTCAGGTCTTTGAGGGGGTTTGCCACCATTGGAGCAGGGGCGGGATCCATATCAGCAGCAGCAGGCACGATAAAGGTTTGGATCTGCTTCGAAGGCTCTTCCAGAGTGGTGATAGCTGGAGGGCTCGCACATTTGTGGCTAAAGGTGCCACAAGAAGGACATTCCACCGGTCTCCACTCAAATTCGATATCTATCGACCTCGACAACCCATTCAAAACCACATTTACTGAGGTACACCTTGGCTGTTTAGCATATATCTCCACGCACACTTTAGCATAGGAGATCATCTTCATATGTTTGGTGCGTTGGTCTACATAGAGAGGCTTTCCAACAGCACTTGCTATAACACTTATCCCTGGCGCCGACCAGAGATCATAAGGTAGGTTTTTTAGTCTAATCCAAACCTGGACCGAGGATTGATTATCCTTTTTCAATTCTAGAGAAGGTTTCCATTGTTGCATGATCAAAGGAACCCTAGCAATTGTTAAAGGGCCATCTTCAAGAATCTTCTTGTCACACCTCGATCCTCGATCACGCGCACATCCCACTTTGGTCGATGAAATTGCGACGTTCCTAGGACGCGTCACCGACCCTTTCATTTTAATACGCATGCATAAGCGAATACAAAACCCCTGACAACAAACAACACGGGATAGGAAAACAGGGCAACATTTCACAAAAGCCAACTTTTATAAACAACGGAGTTTAGTTACAAAACGAGTCTAGTCAGAAGGCAACAACAGGTTGGCTCTCAAAAAGAAGTTGTCCTATGACCTACTAGTCGGACACACGCCGATCCTTCAAACTCCGCCTCCACAAACTCCAGGGCTTCGGTCCTCCACAACCATAATCTACGAATCTGAAAAGATAAGCCCACAACGGGGTGAGATATTGTCTTAGCAAGTTCACCCCCCTAAACCCCTATTAGGAAGGAAATACACTCAGAGGTGGCCTAGCCACACGACACAGAGGACTTACCTTGCCGCAGTTCCTTCTTGCATGTTAGCACAAGTCAATAGACAATCATAGAATCACAACAATCAAGAATTTAGATCGAATCATCGATCAATCGACTCAGTCGATTACATGTCAACGAGACCATTCTCCGGTTATCTCATTTACTCAACCCCAACACTGAATTATGGCTCAGCTAGCATGGCCTACTAACACTTTGGTGGTAATGCTGACTTACGGCTTAGCGGGCATAACCGATTCCAAGTTCGGTGGTAATACTGAATTACGGCTCAGTGGGTACAATCGATTTCTAGTTCGGTGGTAATATTGAATTATGGCTTAGTGGACACAACCTATATATTAGGTGGTAATGCCGAATTATGGCTTAGCGGCACGACTGATTCCAAGCTCGGTGGTAAGGCTGAATTACGGCTCAGTGGCACAACCGATTCCTAATTCGGTGGTAATGCTGAATTACGGCACAGCGGCAAGACCGATTCCAAGCTCGGTGGTAATGCTGAATTACGGCTCAACAGCACAGCCGATTCCAAATTCGGTGGTTATCTTGATCTAACTCACAACAACATGCCTGTCAATTCTCAAATGCCCCACAATCGCACAAAACAACATTTAATCGAACAATCAACAACCAATTGCATAAACTACCCAATTCACAAATACGACATGAAATTTCACAACTCATCATCAAATGGCCAATCTAGCATCCAATTCTAAAATCTAACCATACCACAGCAGTCAGAATGCATTTCTTAACGACCGGTCATCCCAGTCGAATTTTCAAAAAATTTAATTAATTAACTAATTAAAAAAATTTCCGAAAATTAAAATAATTAAATATTAAATAATATTTAATTTTAAAATAAATAAATAAATAAATAATTAAAAGTCTAATTTGGATTACACTAATCTAATTGCATAATTAGACTAATTAATCCATCCACTAAACTAATCCAGCCTTTAATCTAATCCACACTTAATTAATCTAATCTAACCACCTAAACATCATTAGGCTAATCTAAACTCCCCTTAAGCATGATTAACCTCCTAAGTGAGGTTTAGTGAGTAAACTCACTAGATTTGCACGCCAGTGAGTTCACAGCGACCATGATGTGGAGGCGAGCGACAATCCTTCAAGCGGTGACACCAAGGAGGTCGGGAAAGGCTCGGAAAAGCCTCACAAAGTTCCAGATCTTGCTAGAAGCTTCGCTGTTGCTTGCTGAACGAGGGGGTTGCATAGGCAGTTCGGCTGGCTAGAAATGGCGAGACACGGCTAGGTGGTGATTGGCGGGGCTCCGGGGGCTTCGACAGTGGCTCACAGCAGTTGGCACGGCTAGACGGCGACTAGGGCTCGCTGGAACGGTGGTGCACAGGTGCTGGATGAGTGGAGCAGCGTGTGAGGGCGAGCAGACCAGTGGCGGGCTCGGCTGGCTTGCGACGGCAACTCCGGTGGCTTACGGGCGTTGGACGGCCAAGGAGGAGGGTCGAACGGCTTCTGGCTGTTCTCCTCTGGTTTGCTGAGCTTCTCTCCTTCAACAACAATGGAGAAAGCCCTAAAAAAAGGAAGAAGAAGGCTGCTGAAGAGGGGGTCCTCTTGGTGGCTTCTAAGGGCTCAACACATGTCCATCTCTCCTCTCTCTTGCCCCCACCATGGCTAACCCACTCCTCAGCCATTCTCTCTCCTTAGCTTCCTCAAGAAGCTTGCCAAAGTGTCCAAAATGTTGTGTACCCCATGGCATACGAATTTTGGACTTTGCCTCGTCCATTTCATACAATTTCTCTTCCATATAAGTCAAATTGAAGTCCATAAATTCAACCAATGTAACCACACTTAATTCCACATTTTTCCTTATCCATTGAACCATCTTGCATGTCAAAAGCGCGACCAAAAACGGTCCTATGAATTTTCCTGATCTAATTACGCCAAATCTTGATTTTTCGCCGAGAATCTCGGTTTGTAGAAAAATCTTCAGAGGATGAGTCGATGCCCTTAAAATGACTTGTGACATAACAGAACTCTCAATTTCTGAATTCGGGTTTGATTTCGCAGTTAATTTCAATATGGTGCGATTTTAGCGCGTCCTAATCTACCGAGTAACTTTTAGGAACTTTTCGTGCAATTGACTTGTGGTTGATTGTTTTTGAGCCACAAAGTGCATCTTCGACACATTGGCAACTCTCGGTTGTCGTAGAAATCTTAAGGTTTCAAATACGGACACAAGGTACCAAAACGATAGAGAAATCAGTCTAGTGCCAATCGACAAAATTTGTGCGATCAGGTGGAATCACCCACACTTAATCACATGCCTTTGTCAAGTCGACCTATCTTCGGTCTCTAATCAGTCTGTGCCATAATGACCCTTGCAGATTAGTACGGTCGAGCAGTCGTTTCCTAGTCGAATTCTCAAGTCTATTGTGTTTAGATTCCTTAACGGTTTTATCTGATAGATTAGTTATCCCTTGAGTGATCAGCTCAGAGAAAAGAACTATATGTGCGTCGATGAAAATCCCAACTTATTCAATCGAAATCAAAACCTGAAATTTAGGATGTCACACTTCTTTTGGAATTTTGGGTCAAGAGTATGAAAGAAGTAGAAGCCTTGGTCATTAGCCATCACTTCAAGCAGTTTTGGACCCTAGGCATGCTGTAATGCTAATTCCGTGAGCTTGAATGGGAGCTTCTTCCCAACGTAGTATCCAATAAGGCACTCATGCCACTTTAGGTCGGTGACCTCAAGCACTTCATCATACAGATTTATAATGGGCTTGCTATTGACGAAAGAAGGAGGGACATAGGTCAGATTGTAACCCTTGGTCGCAAGCCTTGTGACACTGGCCCAAGAGCGGGCATGAGGAGGCTTGGAAATTCTACCATGCTGGTTGCTAGATTGGAGGTTCTTAGAAGAAGATCTGGCCTTGGACCGCCCCCGAGGTCTATCTGAGCATTTAGAGGCCGCGAGAGGTCCCCGCTGGTCCTCCATTGCAGGAACAGTTCTTATGCGAGCACTCGAATGCCCAGTGGGCTCAGAAGAAGGGGGGTTAAGGGGACCGGTTGTGGGGCTTTGCCTACTTAAGCCATCCACAGCTAAAAGGCCTTTTCTTACCTGGCCAGCGACCTTAGTAGATGAGGAGGTCGTAGGGACAACAGAAACCCACAAATCAACCAACAAACCCTACCATGGGGCAATCATAACAAGATTTGTGGAACATACCAGGGCAAATCCTTTGGTGAGGCCATGGAGGAAGGTTAGACGAAGCTATCCCCCAAATCTTGGCCCCAATGAACGCCTGGAACCCCCAGCACGAACAAAAAACCAGAACCGGGTGAACAGTGTTATAGTCGCAACTTTGAGAGAGACAATGAATAGTATATTGGGAGAGAAGAAATGGCATTGTGAAAGTCACGATTTGAATTGTATTCAAAATGCCTGTGACGCTTATGAGTGCATTTATATAAGTCCCGGGCCAGCCTTGGCAATCGAATGTCTTTCATAGCTAAGACATCACTTTGTCTAAAAAATTTTGTTGGATGATTTCGAAAGATGTTTTTGAAACATCACATATATCCCCTATGCATACAATCACGTCATCCATTTAAAAGTGCTTGTGTTGGTGATTGGCGCATGCTTTTGGTAATAAGTGATTTGCCAACGGCTCACTCATTTGTTTGATTGGTTGAGAAATAAGGTCCAAAAGACCTGTATGCATGTTTAATTCCTGCGAATGCATGTGATTTCTAGATAAATATAGGGTCGATGCATGATATCGAAGGCAATCCTAGGATCACATAGACCACTTCATTAGGGACTTATAAGGGCGCGTTTGGTAACACTTAGGGTGCGCATGACAACCATTATGTTTGAAAAATAGTTTCTGGAATAGAAATAGATTTTTCTATTTCTATTTCTAGAAGAGTTTCTGAGCAAAAATAACCGTTTGATATATATATTCGGAATTTTTGGACATGTTTTACTAGGTTAGAACCTCTTAGATCTGTGCATGTATTTGTATGCCTTATACCGATCCAAGGCATGTTTAGGCAAATTTAAGCATGAAATTGAGTTTGTTTGACCTTAGAGCCTTCATGGAGAATGAAATACATATCATATTCTTTCTATTGATGCATGAAATACATGCGTACGGGTGCTGCTGCAATGAAGAAATTTAACAATGCGCATATGTTTTGCCATTTTAGTCATCATTCATGTGATCACAATTGGGTGTTGAGTTTTGAACGAAAAATGCTTGTCATCCTTCATTCTATATGAAATATTTTTGGTAGAATTTAGACATATCCTAAAGTAACCGAAATCAAGTGTGCCTCAACTCTCAATGATAAGACTAAAACCTTATCATGTGCATACACCTTTACATGTTTGTTTGGGTCTCTTAAAGACCAAATTTCATGTTAGTGCCTTCTTGATATTCGAACTACATTTTACAAACTTTTTGTACATACATGGTTCACCCTATTTGAATGTCATTTCGCATATGGAATTCATGTCACAATAGGACTTGTTACACTTAGAAACTTTCAAGCATATCATTATTAATCTTAAATCATCTTGCATTGTCATTGAATCGTATGACATCTTCGCATGCCAACTTAAGGTTAGATGATTACCCAAATTACTTGTCGCATCTAATCTAAGTCGTGTATGATTTTTCATGTCATTTGTGCATTACATGAATGATTTTGAGGTTTAATAATGCATGTCTATGTTCTGATTTTTAATTGTTGACATGCACACTTTTAGAAATCTTGGTCTTGGAGCACTAAGTTGACCTTAATTGGACTCGGGCCCTTCTAGGAAATTAAAAAGCACACCTAGAACTTTAAAATGCCATTGATTTCATACAAATTGCTCATTTTTAGGTCCATTTTTCAATTTTTCCTAAACTAGATTAGGATTTAGACTTAGGAGAAAATTTGAACCCCTATTTTTACCCATGTTTAGACAGACCTTTACCATTTCTGTACCATTTTTTTTGTTAGGGATTCTTGACTTGGACCCTCAGCAAAATTTGTTTGTTACTCTTTTATCTATGTTTTGGAAAATTCATGATTTTAATATTTCATTTGGTAAGATAAATCTTGGTTGCAATGACTTGATGTCCTTTCTTTTGGCAATTTTCTGATGCATTATTGCTTATTGTCTGATTTTTATAAAATCATACTTAGCTCTTTTAGGGAAACTTTCTTCATGAAAGTTATTCCATATCATGTCATACATGTTACCAAATTTTTCCATAATTAGATCATCAATGAGTACTATGCAATTTTGCTGACTTACTATGATTGGTCTAAAATTTCTTGTTATGAACCTTTAGTTGTGATTGCTTAGATAGGCTTTTTTAGGCTAGCTTGTGTACGGCATTATGATTTTTAATGAATGGGTTTCCTAAAATGCATCTTGAAATCACTTCGGTACATGTGATGTTTTCCAAAAACAAATCTTTTAAACATTCATTTTCAATACTCGATTTGACTTAGGAAAAATCATGATTTGGACCATATTTAAAACATCTGTGATGTTTGTGAGTGCAACATATGCGCACCAAATTGGCCTTGATTGTTGAATGTGTTCCATAACTTGGATATTCCTTTGTCTTAAAATGTCTTCAAATCTATTCAAACCTTGACTTTGACATTGTGATAGTCAGGGTTTGGGCCATATTTAAAATGCCTACGATGCTTGTGGGTGCAACGTATGTGCACCAAACTAACCTTGGTGGTTTAATACATTCCATAACCAAGACATCCCTTTGTCTCAAAAACCTCACTTTTTATTATCAATGATTTCAAATTTATCCTTGAAACATTACATCTACCCTTTCCGTGCACATAACCACGTCATTCATTAGAATCGCTTGCATTTGTGATTGGCGCATGCTTTGTAATAAGTGACCCGCCGATGGTTCACTCGTTTGATTGGTTGAGAAATAAGGGTCGAAAAGCCTATTATGTGTTTAATTCATGCTCATGCATGTGATTGTTAGATATATGTTGGGGGCGATACGCGATACCAAGGAAAGATCATAGGAAATCACCTAGAACATCTTTGTAAGGACTTACAAGCATTATTAGTCATGTGAGAACACGAGTTGTCAATAATAGCTATAAGTCATAAAATGAATTGGGCAGGTGTCTAGAGGGACCCATGCATGAATTGCAAAGGCCGACCCCGAGGCCCAAATTTAGTTAATTTTGAGCTTGAACTCATTTGATTGATTACTTCCGTCCATATGTCATGCTTTTGATTGTTTTGACATGTATGGTTGTTTCATTCCATTTAATGTACCTAGTACTAGTTTTTAGGATAGGAGTAGATTAGTCCCATGGAGGTTCAAGATCATCAAGACATGAAGATGCGGAATGTCAATGTCCATTCCGGCCATATCGTTGTATCATTTGTCTCCGACATATGTCTTGGGTTCCCTCATTTGTATAAACACCCGATGCGTTGTGGGTTCTTTCCTTTTCATTCATTTTCCTTTCCATTTATTTCTTTTCAGCTTTAGGATTGCATGGTAGATTTACTACTTTTCTCGGTTGTTTACTTACCATTTCATACTTTCAATTTAATTGAGTGCTTTCTTTTATTTTTCTTAAAAATAGAATAGCAGGAAAATGACCAACCACGTATGATCACTTACTTTAGGTTAAAGGATCCTGAAAAAGTAAAAAGAAAATGCACGGACACCTTAGGTAAACACGACATACTGGGCGCTAATAGAAATATTAGCATAACCCAAGTTCTCGAACCAAGATATTTGGTTACATGAAAATCGAGGGACAACTCCCGACCCTTGATTGGGTTTTCTAGTCGACCCTAAAAACGAGACTAGTGGTGAGTCCCGTCTTATTTTCTCGATTATCTTAAACAACAAGATCATTTAATGAACCTATCGTGAGGGATGTGAACCTTAGCAAAAAGGTTCACGAATCATGATTTAGCATACTCGATATGGTGAAGCCGATAAAGATGAAGTAATGTCATCTTTGCTGGATGTACATCTCGAGAGGGCTATCATGATCGTAAAAATACCCTTAAACTTTCACGCCCCGATCCTCAAGCGCGCGCCCATCTCTCAATAGTCAATACGAATGCAACATTTCTAGGTGTCGTCGCCGACCTAATTCATTTTAATGCACATGCGGAAGCGAAACATTAAGCCCCTGACAACAAACAGCATGGGATAGGAAAGTAGGGCAACATTTCACAAAAGTACACTTTTATAAACAACAAGGTTTAGAGACAAAATGAGTCTGGTCAAAAGCCTATGAAAAGATCGACTCTCAAAAGAAGTTGTCCTACAACATACTAATAGGACACATACGTCGATCCTTCAAACTCCACCTCCACAGACTTCGGGTTTTCGGTCCTCCACAACCACCATCTAAGGACCTGAAAAGATAAGCCCACGACAGGTGAGACAATATCTCAACAAGTCCACCCCCTAAACCCTTATTAGGAAGGAAATACGCCTCAGGGTGCTCTAGCCACACAGCCACACAATGAGAATAGAGGACTTACCTCGCCTCAGTTTCTTCCTGCATGTAAGCACAGTTCATATCACGAATGCATATAATTAATGCACACAACAATTGAAACGCCTCACTTATCTCAGTCAATCACAAGGGTCTTGATTATAAGGCCAAATCATTATGACACGTCCCATATCATGCCACACAGTTTTGTCTCATAATCAGGGGCATTTAACTCAATCAACCATGCGTTCCAATTGTTAATTTCACCCCTTAAGGGTACGGCCTACTCACAAGTTCGATGGTCTACTGGTATAGCCAGGCACTTTCTCACCACCATTGATCATGGCGACGTCTCTCAAAGACGGCTTTCCCGAAGGAGCGTAGGTCTAGAATCTACTGTGACTCGAGTCCCACTAAGTGGGTATCCCATATAGGGTAACATCCGGCTTAAAAGCTAGAGACGAGTTCTCTTAACCAACATACGACCAATCAATCTCGGCCCAGGATACCGTGCATTGCACTCAAATGCCTCCATTAAAATGGTGATCCTAGCCTATTTTCTTTATATTAAAAACATCCGGTAAAAATAGTTGTGTGTGGGTACACGGTCAGATCGAACTGAAAAACTGATATACTTCCTTTTAAAAATTCTACTTTTTATATAGTATGTAAAACCATTTTCGGTGTCAAAATCTGACACTCGGGATTTTCTGAATAAATATTGAAATTTCACAAATTTTGGAATAAATTACCGAAAATCGAGTCAGCACACAATTTGCACAAATTAACATCCAATTTTATAAACTGAACACACCATTGCAATCAACATGAAATTCCGGTCATTGCCTATCTCGGTCTAATTTCTAAAAAATAATAAATAATTAAATAATTACCAAAATTAATTAAATAAATACAATTAAATGCTATAAATAGGAACTTAGGCCGAAAAAAGCCTAATTAAATATCGAGATGGGCCTGGAAAATTTTCGAACCAATCTAGATAATTAATACAACATGTCTAGTCTCTAATTAATCTAATCTAACAACCTAACATGCAAAATTGGATAATTAAATCACTAATCTAATTTAACTAACCACATAATCCTTAATTAACTTAAACTAATCACCTCCTAAGCATAATTAACCTCCTAAGCAAGGTTTAGTGAGTAAACTTGTGACATCCTGAATTTCCAATTATGTTTTCAATATAATGAGTCGGGCATTTCATCTATGCGTTTATATTTCATTTCTCTGAGTTGGCCACCCATGAGATAACTAGTCTATCAGGTGAAGTCATTAAGGGATTCTAACACAATAGACTTAAGAATTCGATCATAAAACAACTTCTCGACTGAGCTAATCTACAAAGATCATTACGGCACAAACCGATTAGAGATCGGAGATAGGTCGACTCGACAAAGGTATGTGATTAAGTGTGGGTGATTCCACCTAATAGCACAAATCTTGTCAATCGACACTAGAACGATTTCTCTGTCGTTTTGGTATCTTGTGTCTGTATTTAAAACTTTGAGATTTTTATGATAACCGAGAGTTGCCAATGTGTCGACGATGTACTTTGTGGCTCGAAAATAATCAACCACAGGTCAATTACATGAAAAGTTTCTAAAAGCTACCCAGTAGATTATGACGCGATAAAATCACGCCAGATTGAAATTAATTGAGAAATTGAACCAAATTTCAGAAATTGGAAGTTCTGTCATGTCATAAATCATTTTAGGGATGTCGACTCATCTTCCGAAGATTTTTCTACAAACCGAGTTTTTCGGTGAAAAATCAAGAATTGACGGAATTGGATCGGGAAAGTTGGAAGATCGTTCTTGAGTGCACTTTTAACATCCAAGATGGATTTATTTGCATGGAAAAATGTGGATTCAAGTGTGGACACATGGGATGAATTTTTGGAACTTCAATTGAATTGAATTGAAGAGGAACTGAAGACTTTAAAGGCTAAATTGCACAAAATTCGTATGCCATGGGGGACACAACATTTTCGACTACTTAGAAAGCTTCTTGAGGAAGATTGAGGAGAGAGAGAGAGGGGCTGTGGACAGCTAATGGTTGGTGGGGGTAAGGAAAGGGAGAGAATGCCAAGAATTAAAGGCTAAAGAGCCCTTTGGGACCCCTTGCTTCAGCAGCTCTTCTTCCTCCATGAAATCAGGCTTTCTCCATTGTTATGGCCTTGAGAGACCTTGAAAAAACTAGAGAAGCCAACAACAAGCGAGCCGAAGCTCTCTCTCTTCGGTCCAAGCTGTCACATGCCGCCAAAGTCAGCTGCTGTCGTCGCGCCTTCCAGCAAGTCCAATTGCTGCTCCGCCTTCATCCGTGCGTCTAGGGCTGTCATCCAGCCGTGCGAGCCATCGTACACCATCACCAAGGCCACCGGAAGCCTCGCCGGGTTCGCCGTAGCTTCGCTTGCCCTCTGCTGTTCCATTTCCAGTCCCTTCGCCTGGTTCAGCCAGCAAAAGCCGAAGCTGAAGCTTCCAACAAGATCTGGAACTTCGGGAAGCTTTTCCAACCCCTTCCCAACCTTTGTTGGTGTCACCGCTTGGAGGATTGTTGCTCGCCTTCGCGTTGAGGTCACCGTGGACTCACCAGCTCGCTACACCGGTGAGTTTACTCGCTAAACATTGCTTAGGAGGTTAATTATGCTTAAGGGTTGTTTAGATTAGCTTAAGAATGAATTAGTGATAATCTAGAATGGTTAGATGAGCTTTAGAATGGTTTAATATTAATCTAATTAGTAAGATTAGCACCATTGAAGTTGGTTTAGTCAAATCCAGTGGACTGTTTGTAGTTCGGATCTCTGGACGCTCGTCGTTCGCCATTTTTGTGGATCCAAATGAGTTGCAAATTTGAGGTCAATTCCTTCTTTAAAAATGTTTTAGACATCTTCAGATACAACATATATTTTTCTCAAGATTTTTAGGGATTTAAAAGAAGGATATATTAGCTCCGTCATTTGCAAACAGAACCTCAGTTTTCGCTGGAACTGGTGACCTTTTAGGATTCAAGAGATTTTTATCAACTCTTAGGGTTCGAATTTCAAAGTGGTCTCTTCACAAAAGTTGTTTGTCACATCTTCTAGTTTAACATAGTCAAATTTCAGATCAAATAGACAATTTTTGGATCTCTAACCAAACTGATTTTGGAAAACAGACTTTCTAGAAACGGACCTAGTTTTGGTACTGGATTGAGCGATTTATTGAGCCGAATCTAGAAGAATCTGGGTTAAGGTGTCTTAGTAAAAAATGTTCATTTATGTGTCATTTACAACATATTCAAATTTTGGAATTTTCCAAATTATTTTTATTAGAACTCTGGCTTTAAATTCGGAGACGCGCTAGTTGACCATTCTGCCGGGTTAGGATAGATTATAGTTTTATGATGGTTCTCGATGATTTGCTTGCTGGAAATTGCACTTTTGGTGCTGTGGTTGCTTTGTGATATGCTTAGATGTTATGCGTGATGAGGCACGAATGGTCGTGCCACGATTGTGGTTTATTGTTATTGCTTTGCGTAACAACTATTGAATGAGGGTGAAATGTGTTGGGTTGAGTAAATCAATTGGTTGCTAGCGGGTAGAGGACAAAGTGTGCACGATAGCAAAGCATCGTATGAGCCACCTCTAGTACCTTGTACCATTACTTATTGTAATCAAGAACTAAGTGCTACACGACAGCTTGATTTTGTGGGAGCCACATTTAGTAATTTGAGATATTACTTATTGTAATCAAGAACTAAGTACCGCACAATATTGGAACTTTGTGACTGGGGGCACCTCTAGAACCTTGAGTATTGAAATTGAGTATTGAGAAGTGATTGATTGAGATGTGAATGAGATGTTCCAAAATGATGTGTGCATAGATTATATGCATTTGTGATATGAATTGTGCTGACGTGCATGAATGAATTGAGGCAAGGTAAGTCCTCTATCTTGTGTGGCTAGGCTACCATTGGGTGTATTTCCTTCCTAATAGGGGTTTAGGGGGTGAACTTGCTGAGACAATGTCTCACCCTGTTGTGAGCTTAACTTTTCAGGTCCTTAGGTGGTGGTTGTGGAGGACCCAAAGCCCGGAGTCTGTGGAGGTGAAGTCCGAAGGATCGACGTATATGTCCGACTAGTATGTCATAGGACAGCTTCTTTTTTAGGGCCGACTTTTGTAGACTTTTGACCAGACTCGTTTTGTACCTATACCCTGTTGTTTATAAAAGTTGGCTTTTGTGAAATGTTGCCCCGCTTTCCTATCCCATGCTGTTTGTTGTCAGGGGTATTTGTTTTGCTTCCGCATGTATATTAAAAATGATTGGCTCGGTGACGCGTCCTGGGGACGTCGCATTTGCGTTGATCGCAGAAGGATGTGTGCGCGCTCGAGGGCCAGGGCATGACAAAACTCACCGGATTTGCGAGCTAGTGAGTCCACGGCGACAGTGACGCGGAGACAAGTGACAAACTCCGAAGCGACGACGCCAGCGGGAGCTTGGACCGGGCCGAAAATAGCCAACAACTTCCTACACGAGCTGAAAAACTGATGTTGATCAAGGCTGGTCGAGGGCTGACTTTGTGGGCTGCTGGCTGGCTCCATTTGTGTCGCGGATGAAGGAGGAGGCATTGCTGGAACTCGAAGATATAACCATGGACTTTGTACAAGGATTGCCAAGGACTTCAAGTGGACATGACTCAATCTGGGTAATAGTAGACCGATTAACAAAGTCAGCACACTTTTTAGTTGTAAGAGTAGACTATTCCCTAGAGAAGTATGCCACATTGTATGTTAGACAGATAGTACGACTACATGGTGTTCCTGTGACCATAACATCATATCGAGATCTGCGATTCATGTCAAATTTTTGGAAAAGTCTTCAACTTGCCTTAGGAACTAAACTCCAATATAGTACTGCCTTTCATCCACAGACAGACGGACAATCAGAGAGGACTATACAAACATTGGAAGATATGTTGAGAGCCCGTGTCATTGATTTAAAAGGAAATCGGGATGAGAAATTACATTTAGTGGAATTTTCTTATAACAATAGTTTTCAACAAAGCATTGGTATGGCTCCATTTGAAGCTCTATATGGTAGGAATTGTAGAACCCCTATTTGCTGGAATGAAGTTGGAGAGCAGAAGTTGACAGGACCAGAAATAGTTCATATTACTTTAGAAGTAGTAAAGACTATATGAGAATGACTCGGGACAGCTCAGAGTAGACAAAAGAGTTATGCAGACAAACGTCGTAGACCTTTAGAATTCAATGTAGGAGATCATGTATTTTTGAAAGTATCACCTATGAAGAATTTGTCGAGATTTGGGAAGAAAGGAAAGTTGAGCCCAAGATTTATAGGACCTTTTGAAGTATTAGAAAGGATTGGAGAGTTAGCATATAGAATAGCATTACCACCAAAGCTATCCAGTATTCACGATGTTTTTCATATATCTACGCTTAGGAAATATGAGCTGGATCCAACTCATGTGTTAGATTTTGAAGTACTAGAAATAGATGAAAGAATTAGATATGTAGAAGAGCCTGTGC
This sequence comes from Eucalyptus camaldulensis, assembly GCA_019915185.1. Classification (NCBI taxonomy): domain Eukaryota; kingdom Viridiplantae; phylum Streptophyta; class Magnoliopsida; order Myrtales; family Myrtaceae; genus Eucalyptus; species Eucalyptus camaldulensis. The sequence goes on from JAHSVA010000005.1 coordinate 24,308,232, forward strand.
AAATTTTGGATCGAAGAGAGCAAGTATTGAGGAATAAGACTATACCTTTAGTCAAAATTTTGTGGTGATACCATGATTCAGAGGAAGCAACTTGGGAAAGTGAGGAAGAGATCAGACAAAAGTATCCCTAGCTTTTCAAGTGAATAAGGTAAGACTTCAATTTTGAGGACGAAATTTTCCAAGTAGCGGAGAGTTGTGACATCCCAAATTTCACCGACTTTCATTAGTGTAATTAGATCATTAGGAACTTAGATTAATTAGATTGGGCCAGAAAGTGAACCTGATGGATCGTGAGAAATGTGTGGGCTTGAGAAATAAGTGGGCCACACGAATTGGACTTAAGAAATCGAATGAGAGATTATGGGCTTGGACTTGGCTTGAAGTGGGCCAAGGTTCGGAATTATTAGATCTGTAGATTTAGTTTAGGAGGCTGGGATTGTTATAGATTAAGCCTGTTGGGCCAGAGATGAATATTTAGGCCCAAATGATTTTATTTTATAGATTATAGTTATGATAACTTGATTAATGTTTATAATGCTAATATAAATTTCTAACTTTAGCATTTTTGTGATGAATTCTTTATAGATTAACATTGACTAGTCGATATGTTATGTCATGACTTTGTATAATCACAAAAGGATTGAAATCAAGTAGAAACAAAAGGAAATTAATTGAAAAACATTAGAAACTAATGAACCGACTAAATGACTCGGATTAGAGACTAATTGATTTTGAGTGACAAATTAAACTTGAGAGAACAAACTTGGAGGTCACATCACTCTCTCTCTCATTTCTCCTTGCATGCGGCACCCACTGATTTCTTTCCTCTAGAAGCCGAAACCATCAACTCAAGGAAAACAATCATTAGCAAGTTTCATCATTAGTCTAGCCTAGGGATTAGCTTTGTAGACCTATTTCCCCCTTAAGTTTCGTAACCCCCCCTCTCTCTCTCTCTCTCTCTCTCTCTCTCTCTCTCTCTCTCTCTCTCTCTCTCTCTCTCTCTCTCTCCATATAAAACCGAGCAACCCTTCTTCATCTTCTTCTTTCTTTCTCTCTCGGTCGAGCGGTGAAACCAGAAGCAAACTAGTGATTTCTTCTTCTTGCATGCGAGATTTTGGTGTTGATCTTGAAGCATCTTTGTGTTGTTTAGTAGCTGAACAAGGTAAGGAAAGATATAACTCTAAATTGAAAGTTATCCATTGTTTTGTCAAGAAAGCTTGCGGGTCAATCCAAACAGTGAAGGATTTAGTTTGTAGTTGCTGTTTTGTGGTTAATCTAAGCTGAGTAAGTGTTATATTAAAGGTAGAAGCCATTGCATGTTGTTCTTGAGCCTTGCATGTTTCGAAATCCAAGTGTGAGTATGCTGTTTTACTAGGTGAAGTGATGAAATGGATGCTGAGTGGATGGATATGGTGTATACTGTGATGAGTGAACTCACGGATGCATTTATACTTTGACCCGAGCTATGGATGGGCTATTTGTTAAAGAAAAGCTCGCTGAAAGTACTTGTATTTGCTGTGATTAGGCATTGAAGTATTGTAGAATAAGTTTGTGAAAAGATAAGTGGTTTAGCCGGGTTAGAAGTAAAGGAGATCGTGTACCTATTCTGTTCTAGGTGAAAACAGTTATGGAGTCTTCTGTTCTGTGTTATTTTCTTTATGTATGTTAATGGAAATAAGAAAGAAACCATTCTACATGATAGAAAATCTACAAGATCAAGTTATACACGTAGCTATAACCATATGAATATAAAAACATAGAGATAGAAGTGAATTTGGTAAAAACCAGTAAACTGTTTGTGAGAAACGGTTTGACCTTTACTGATTATACGAATTTTATGTATTTACCTAGTTAGATTTGGACTTCAAATCCTTAGTGAAAATTGTATAAAACATCTTAAGGAATGGCGTGTCAAAATTTGAGATTAAATGGATAAGAGTTGGCTAGTGAAACAATTTTCTTTGTAGATAAAGAATCTGGACGTCGGTACAGGGTGCTAGTAAAGATTATGGCAATTTTTACTCTTAATACAGTGAGAATTAGACTTAAGTTTCTTCACAGGAATTGTCAGTATATATCTTAAATATAACATACTAAAATTTGGTAGTATTTCGACAAGAATTGATAGGCCTTTTGTATCCGAAACAGAAACTATATATTTAGTTAGTAAACTATCTGGACCCGAGAACCTTTACTAAATGTTGTGTCTTTTATATTAGACTTGTATGGCACACGTAAAGTCTAATAAACCTCATAATAGATGTTAGTCATATAAGAGTAAGTCTCACATCTTATTATAAGTGCATATAGTATCATGTGTGTGCAATGAGTGTGGTGCATAGTGCTTGATTATGGGGTAAATATCTGTTTGCCATGGAATGGGACATGACGTAATGGGTTTTATCTTATAATTTGGACACGCACGTGTGCTAGGTTCATGAGAGTTAGATATATAGTTAGATACTTTGGAGTCTTTTTCTTTTGCATACGATAAATGCATTAATCAAAGGTGTGGTGGTGTGAAACGTGTGCATAAGTGAGTGAATGAACCCATCGGTAGAGTGATACCGGTGATACCCCTCGGAAGTTAGGATGCCCTTGCTAAGTGGTCTTGGATGCCTCGGTAGAGAGATACTGAGATGCCTCGGAGTGAGATGCCCTTATGTGTGATCAAGGATGCCTCGGTTGTGTGATATTGAGATGCCTCGGAGTGAGATGCCCCTTGCTGAGTGGTCTTGGGAGGATCTCGGTTGAGTGATGCCGGGATGCCTTGAAGTGAGATGCCCATGATAGAAATATTGTGGAAGTCTGGATAAGGTAACTTCCGGAAGTGACTCGATCGGGCCGGTTGAATTCCGGTCAGTGATTGATCGAGGGTGGATCATATGCTCACTAAGAATAATTCTATTTGGCGAGTGAGTCCATTTATTATTGTTGCATTACATCTTGATTTGAGATTGAGCTTGAGAAAGGTAAGCATAGAAATGGATGCTGATAAGGTGATTATATACATAATGTGTTAATATCCAATTGTTTATGCTTGTGATATACTTCCTTTAGCATCCTAAATTGTTTGATGATTCTCTTGTAATCTTGATGGCTGTGGATTGTTTAAGTTAGAGTTTTATCATTCTTTACTGGGCAAGGTTGTTTGCTCATACCTTACATTTTCATATTGATAGCATGGATGTACCGCCAGTAGCTCGATATGGGGCGGTAGTGCGTCTTGATGTTTCTCTTCATGTCGTGTATGATCCCGACATTGACATGGTTTTCTCGAAATATGAGGCGACTTTATAGCTGGATGATGGTAGAGCCGACTTGACATCGATGATGCTCGTTGCATGGTTTATCAACCATGAAGGGGAGATATTTGGCCCTTTACCCTTTGGAGCAGGAGGACCTGGAGCGGGGATGGACGACGCCTAGACGCCTTGGATCGTGTAGAGGTTGACTGACTTTTGTTTTTTGTTAGATGCGGGCTTGTGTGGGAACTCGTCGAGTAGATACCCTCACCCTTTATCCCTGGCTTTTGTTACGCCTGACTTTTGTTATGTACATGTTGTATATATAGGCGATGAACAAGGAAAGAGTCCAGGTCGATAAATTTTGTAAGCCCTGATGATGATAAGAAGTAATGAAGTTTCTCGTGTTCTTGTTTATGTGCTTGAATGATTTGGCCAATACTTATGAATTGAAGGTAGAGTGATTGCAGGATAACTTCATAACATAAACTTGAGATTTTAAATAATCCATGTTATACATGCTAACCTTCAATGGTAAACACTATATATAGCTTATCTAAAGGAGACAACAAGTTAGGCAAGATTATAATGATATTCATAATTCCGCTTGCGCTTAGTACATGACGCCCTGGGACGTCACAACTCGTTACATCCATGGTCTTGAGAGGCAAGGGTTATTTTTGCGATGCCCTAGGCTCGTCGGCGTCTTGATTCTTTTGATCTTATTACCATGCATATACGGAAACGTAAACAAACAACTCTCTAGACAAACACTAGCTGAAAGATTGGGACATACATCACAAAGAACACACTAGTTTATATTGTAACAGTACTTTTACAAACCCTTTCTCTATAGGCCCTCTTTTCCTTCTACCTTACATTACAAGTTTCTACATAGGCTAGGAGAATTCATATCTCCTCTAGTGCGACTATAGCTCCCAAAAATGACGTGAGACTTCAATGCCTTCAAGACTAGGAAAGCATCTCATCATCAAAGCCTAGCAAGAACAACACTCGCAATAGTGTTGATGACAGATCAATAACAATTTACTTACCATGCCTTGGCTAAATACATGATGTCGATGTATAATACCTTCAGCTTAATAATGAACACATCAACAGATCATGCTTATGCATAATCGGCACTCAGGCAAATTCATTTACTATCGTCCTGGCTCGACTAGGCCCTCCTAACTCGACCGGGGCTTCTAGCTTCTTGCTGAGCTTCTTGGCTCGACCAAGACATTTCGGCTTGACCGAGGCTTCTTGAGGCTAGCTTCCCGAGGCTTTCGGGTTCAAGACCTAAGCATCCTGGCTCAACTAGAGTATCATGTTCAATGAACGAGGCATCGCTGCTACGTTATGTGACGGGGGATGTCTTTTCATCTTTAAGTGCATACACATAAGAGCATTGTACAAGTCGGTCCTTATTTTCTTCTTAATCAACACATGCATGGCCCGAAGACATGCTCATACATAAGTGGATACCATGAATTCTTGTACTACACTAAGAAACATGTCGGGAACAACCATTGGTCCATGACTTAAATTGTGACATCCTGATTTTCCAATTCTGTTTTCAATTGAATAAGTCGAGCATTTCATCTTCGCCCCTATAGCTCTCTTCTTTGAGTTGGCCACTCACGAGATAACTAGTCTATCAAGTGAAGCCGTTAAGGAATCTAAAAGCAATAGACTTGAGAATTCGACCAAGAAACGACTGCTTGACCGTACTAATCTGCAATGATCATTACGGCACAGACCGATTAGAGACCGGAGATAAGTCGACTTGACAAAGGCGTGTGATTAAGTGTAGGTGATTCCACCCGATTGCACAACTCTTGTCGATCGGCACTAGACTGATTTCTCTGTAGTTTTGGTACCTTGTGTCTGTATTTGAAACTTTGAGATTTCTACAACAATGGAGAGTCACCAATGTGTCGAAGATGCACTTTGTGGCTTGAAAACAATCGACCATAGGTCAATTGCACGAAAAGTTCCTAAAAGCTACCCGATCATTACGGCACAGACCGATTACAGACCGGAGATAGGTCGACTTGACAAAGGCGTGTGATTAAGTGTAGGTGATTCCACCCGATTGCACAACTCTTGTCGATCGGCACTAGACTGATTTCTCTGTAGTTTTGGTACCTTGTGTCTGTATTTGAAACTTTGAGATTTCTACAACAATGGAGAGTCACCAATGTGTCGAAGATGCACTTTGTGGCTTGAAAACAATCGACCATAGGTCAATTGCACGAAAAGTTCCTAAAAGCTACCCAATAGATTAGGACGTGTTAAAATCGCGCCAGATTGAAATTAACTAAGAAATTGAACTTGATTTTAGAAATTGGAAGTTCTGTCATGTCACAAATCATTTTAGGAATGTCAGCTCATCCTTCGAAAGTTTTTCTACAAACCGAGTTTTTCGGCAAAAAATCAAGAATTGACGAAATTGGATTGGGAAAGTTGGAAGACCGTTTTTGAGTGCGCTTTTGGCATCCAAGATGGATTTATTTGCATGAAAAAATGTGGATTCAAGTGTTGACACATGGGATGAATTTTTGGGACTTCAATTGAAGAGAATTGAAGAGGAATTGAAGACTTTGAAGGCCAAATTGCACAAAATTCGTATGCCATGGGGGACGCAACATTTTGGACCCACTGAAAGCTTGCTAAGGAAGGTTTGAGGAGAGAGAATGGCTGAGGTCATGGGCTGGCATGGTGGGGCCAAAGCAAGGAGAGTTTGACATGTGTTGAAGGCTAAAAGGCCACCAAGGGGAGCCCCCTCTTTAACAGCCTTCTTCTCCCTTAATTTGTGGCTTTCTACATTGTTGTTGAAGAAGAGAAGCTCATCAAAACCAAAGGAACCGTGAGCTTCCTCCTCCTCCTCCGTTGCACGCTCGCATGCCCACCGGAGTCACTCCACTGTCGCCTGCGCGCCTGGCTTGCTCGCGCGCTACTCCGCCTTCGTTTGCCCGTCCAGAGCCGTTGTCCAGCCGTTCCAGCCACCGTGAGCCATCACCATTTGCCACCCCAAGCCACCGTAAGCTCGCTTGGTCCGCCGTTGCCAATAGCCACCCTCCTCCTCGCCATTCTGCCCATCTTCCTCTTCCGTTCGGTCTTGGGCAGCAATTGGAGTTCTAACAAGATCTGGAACTTGAAGGCCCATTTCCAGCTCCTTCCCAGCCTCGCTTGGTGTCACCACAAGCTCGATTATCGCTCACCTCTGTGTCGCCTTCGCTGTGGACTCATCAAAACGCAAATCTCGGATGTGTCGCAAGCCATCCTGGTCGAATTTTCGGAAAAAATTAATTAATTAAATAATTAAATAAATTCCGAAAAATTAAAATAATTAAATATTAAATAATATAATTAAATACTATATAATTTTAAATAATTAAATAAAATAATTAATTAAAAGTCTAATTAGGATTACACTAATCTAATCGCATAATTAGACTAATTAATCCATCCGCTAAACTAATCCATACTTAATTAAGCTAATCTAACCACTTAATCATCATGAGCCTAATCTAAACACCCCTTACGCATGATTAACCTCATAATCAAGGTTTAATGAGTAAACTCACTAGATTTGTGTGCCGGTGAGTTCATGGCGACCACGACGCGGAGGCGAGCGACAATCCTTCAAACAGTGACACCAACGAAGGCTGGGAAGGACTCAGAAAAGCTCCACAAAGTCTCAGCTGGGCTGAGCACTTCGGTTTCTGATCTGGAATGGCAAGGCTGCTTCGGTGGCTCGGCTTGGCACGAAAACAACAAGGCGGAGCAGCAGCTGGTCCAAGCAATGCAGGTGGTGGCTCTGGCATCCTTTGTTGGCTTTGACGGTGGCTGGCACGGCTGGACAGCCAGTGACGACAGTGAACAGGGCATTGGACAAGTGGAACAGCAGTAGGAGGCAAATTAGCGGGCGGGCGGCGGTGGAGTGACTCCAGTGGGATTGCAGTGGTCGGACGGCGTGCAGCAGTGGAGGGGACAACTGGCTCAAAACCAGACCAAACATGGAGAAAGCAAGGGAAAAAGGAAGAAGAAGGGTTTGCTGTAGGGGGTCCTCTTGGTGGCCTTCGAAGGGCTCAACACTTATCTTTCTCTCCTCTCTCTTGCCCCCACTAGCCATCAGCCCCTACAATAGCTCTCTTTCACTCCAATCTTCCTCAACAAGCTTGTCAATAGGTTCAAAATGTGGTGTCCCCCATGGCATACGAATTTTGTGCACTTACACCTCAATTTCATTCAATTTCTCATCCAATCAATCCAAATTGAAGCCCACAAATCCAACCAAGGTAACCACACTTAATTCCACATTTTTCCTTGTCGATAGAACCATCTTGGATGTCAAAAGTGCGACAAAAAAAGGGGCCTACGAATTTTCCCAATCCAATTCCGCAAAATCTTGATTTTTCGCCGAAAATCTCGGTTTGCAGAAAAATCTTAAGAGGATAAGTTGACGCTCCAAAAATGATTTGTGACATGACAAAACTCTCAGTTTTTGAATTAGGGTTCGATTTTGCAGTTAATTTCAATCTGGCATGATTTTAGCGCGTCATAATCTACCAGGTAGCTTTTAGGAATCTTTCGTGCAATTGACCCATGGTCGATTGGTTTCGAGTCACATGTATCTCTTCGACACATTGGCAACTTTCGGTTGTCGTAGAAATCTCAATGTTTTAAATACGAACACAGGGTACCAAAGCGACAGACAAATCGATCTAGTGCCGATTGACAAAAATTGTGCAATTAGGTGGAATCACCCACACTCAATTACATGCCGTTGTCGGTTGACCTATCTCCGGTCTCTAATCGATTTTTAACTGTGCCGTAGTGATCTGTGCAAATTAGTACGGTCGAGCAGTCGATTCCTAGTCGAATTCTCAAGTCTAATGCGTTTAGATTCCTTAACGGCTTCACTTGATAGACTAGTTATCCCGTGAGTGATCAGCTCAAGGAAAAGAACTATATGTGCATTGATGGAAAGCCCAACTTATTCAATCGAAATCAGAACATGAAATTTAGGATGTCACAGCCTACCAGCTAGAAGGTAACACTGACACTTGGTGGAAGGCCACCAGAGACACAGTATTCCCTAAAGGTGTGGTTCCAGAGTGGAACGCCTTTCTTGAGGTTTTTAACAACAAATACTTTTCTGAGACTGCCAGAGAACTGAAGATGGCAGAATTCCAACGTCTTCGCCAAGGTACGATGACCGTAGATCAGTATCAAGCGAAGTTCACGGAACTATCGTAGTACGCCCCTAAAATGGCCGAGAATCTGGTGAACCAAGTTGGGAGGTTCAGAGATGGACTCATACTAGAACTGAGAGAGTTTATGACACATGGAGTGCCAAAACTTGGCACGGAGGGACACTTAAGTGCCAAAAATTTGAAAAGGTACACTTAAGTGCCAGTTTCGGAGTAAAGTGGAATACTTAAGTGTCATTTCGGCCAAAATCCGGCCAAATTGCTGACGTGGCAATTTTCCGGTGAGTTGGGTGCAAAATGGCATCGTTTTGCTCGGTAACGTGGCGAGAAAATACAAAAACGACGTCATTTTGTGTTTGATGTGTAAATAATTAATATAAAAATAAATTAAATTAAATTAAATTTTAATTTTATTTAAAATATTCTAAAAAAATTAAAATTAAAAAACCAAAAAAATAAAAAAACCAAAAGGGGGGGGGGAGTCGAAGGGAGCGGCTGAGGGCTGAGCCCTCGTTGTCGCCACCTCCCCGCCGCCGCCGGGAAGGGCCGACGACGAAGGGGGGGAGGGCCGGCTAGGGTCGTCGGCCCTCGGCCAACCGGTGGTGAGGGCTGCGACCCTCGCCGCCTCCCCGCGATCATTGGGAAGGGCTGGCGACTGTGGGGGAGCATTGGTCGGGGTTGCCAGGCCTTCCCTAGGGGCCGGCGATGCCGGCCAATCGGCGGCGAGGGCTCACGGGCCTTGCCCAGGGGCCGGTGACCCTGGCCGACCCTCCCCCCCTCCGTCGCCGGCCCTTCTCGACGGCGGCAGGGAGGCGGCGGCAGCGAGGGCTCAGCCCTCAGCCGCCCCCTTCCGCTCCCCCCTTTTTTATTTATTTAAAATTTTAGGTTTTTTTTTAGGTTTTTTAATTTTAAGTTTTTAATTTTTTTAGAATATTTTAAATAAAATTAATTTTAAATTTAATTTAATTAATTTTTATATTAATTATGGACACATTAGACACAAAATTATGTTGTTTTTGCATTTTCTCGCCACGTCAGCGAGCAAAATGACACCGTTTTGCACATAACTCGCCGGGAAATTGCCACGTCAGCAAGTTGGCTAGATTTTAGCCGGAGTGGCACTTAAGTGTTCCACTTTACTCCGAAACTAGAACTTAAGTGTACCTTTCCGAAATTTTGACACTTAAGTGTCCCTTCGTGCCAAGTTTTGGCACTTGGGCTATTCTTCTGTCGGAACTGAGGAGTCCACTAATACTACTCAACCTGAAGAATTACAACGACCTGTATGAACGGGTTCGGATGATAGAGAGAGATCAAAATGAACGAGCCACCACATTTGGGTCGCGGTTTGGAGCTAACTGAGATGTGAATTGGTTTGGTAAGAAGCCCATGACTGGAGGAAGATTCCATGTCCCGCACAATAGGAAGGGTGGAGTTCGGAAGTCAACGCCAAATCGGAATGGCGTGTGTCGTTTATGTGGAATGCGACATGGTTCTACCTCGTGCCATCTTAGGATGGGTGCGTGTTTTGAATGTGGCTAACATGGTCACATGGCTAAAGATTGTCCCAGAAAGCCAAAGGGACCACAGCAGTTACCGCTGCCACCACTGATGGGTCAAATTTGAGGAGTTGTGCCACCGAATGCACTGGAGGGTGGACTAAATAGACCCCCAGCTCAAGAAAGGACGTACGCTATCACTAGAGGACAGACGGAGGATGCGCCTAATGTGATTACAGGTACGGTCTTGTTGAACGATTTTGCTGCATATACTTTATTTGACCCTGGCACCACTCATTTTATAGCCGACTAGTTTGTTAAGCTAGTAAAATTGAGTCCTATGTTGTTGGAGTCAGTGGTTAGCATATCTACACCGTTAAAGGATAAGGTGTTAGCTGTATTGGGTTGTCCTTGTTGCAAGTTAGCAATTGGTGAGCGAGAGGGGAGGATAGATTAAGTAGTCCTAGCCATGTATGATTTTGATGTGATAATTGGCATGGACTGGCTCACCAAGCAACGAGCTAGGATGGATTGTTATCGCAAGTCGATTCGGTTTAACCCATTAGGGAGTGAGAGTTTCGAGTTTGTTAGGAGTCGAGGAGCACCCTCGATTACCTTAATCTCGTCACTTAACGCAACTCGTTTGTTAGACGAAGGTTGCCAAGGTTACCTGGCGACTGTCGTAGACATGACAATTGAGGAGCTAAAGATTGAAGATATTGCTGTGGTTCAGGAGTTTCCAGACGTATTTCCAAAAGAATTGCCAGGTTTGCCACTAGAAAGAGAGATAGAGTTTGTGATTGAGTTAGCCCACGGGACGGAGCCAATTTCTAAGGCTTCTTACCGGATGGCTTTGTCAGAGCTGGAAGAACTGAATGTACAGATGCAAGAGTTGTTGGATAAAGGATTCATACGCCCTAATGCATTACCTTGGGGAGCACCAGTTCTGTTTGTGATATACTGAAGTCAGCATAACGATCAGGTAACGATCAAGAACAAGTATCCATTGCCGAGAATTGATGACTTGTTTCATCAGTTACAAGGAGCGTCGATATTCTCCAAGATTGACTTAAGGACGGGATATCATTAGCTGAGGATCAGAAAGGAAGATATACTGAAGTCAGCGTTTCATACTCGATACGACCATCATAAGTTTACTGTAATGCCGTTTGATTTGACGAACGCCCCGGCTGCTTTTATAGACTTGATGAACTAAGTGTTTAAAGAGTACCTGGATCAGTTCGTGATCGTGTTCATCAACGATATTCTGGTGTATTCGAGAAGTCCCGAAGAGCATGAAAGGCACTTAAGGATAGTGCTTCAGACTTTGCGAAATCATGAGTTGTATGCTTTTAGCAAGTGTGAGTTTTGGTTGACTCGTGTTGCGTTTTTAGGTTACGTGATTTTAGAAGGACTCTCTGTGGACCCATCTAACATTGAAACGGTTATCAACTAGCTAAGACTGACGATAGTGATAGAGATCAGAAGTTTCCTGGGTTTGGCAGGGTATTATAGAAGGTTCGTAGAGGGGTTTTCAGCTTTGGCATCGCCATTGACTCGACTACTGAAGAATGAAGAGAAGTTTGTGTGGACAGACAAGTGCGAGCATAGTTTCCAAGAGCTTAAACACAAGCTAACTACTGCACCTGTGCTGACCATTCCATTTGGTCCAGGAGGATATGAGATCTACAGTGATGTGTCGTTTAGAGGACTAGGTTGCGTGCTGATGCAACATGGTAGGGTTGTTGCATACGCGTCCCATCAGTTGAGACCTCACGAGCTGAATTACCCAACGCATGACTTAGAACTCGCAACAATCATCTTTGCTCTGAAGATTTGGAGACATTACCCATGCGAAGAAAGATTCCAAATCTTCACTGATCATCAAAGTCTCAAGTACTTATTCTCTCAGAAGGAACTTAATATGAGACAATGTCGCTGGATGAAACTCCTTAAGGATTACGATTGTGATATTCTGTATCGCCCTGGAAAAGTGAATAAGGTTGCTGATGCGCTGAGTCGAAAGTCTTCAGTTGCGCATATGATGCTCAGGGAATGGACTTTGCTTGAGAAAGCTCGAGATTCGGTTTTCAAATTTTGAGGTAGGCCACCTTTTGAATTTAATGGCCACCCTCAAAATTGAGCCGGAACTGTAGATCAAAATCAAGAAGCTTCAGTGGATAGACCTAGAGATTTAGAAGATTCTGCAAGAGAACATCGAAAAGAAGAATACTGACTTTCAGGTTTCTGAGGACGGAACGCTAAGGTTCCGAGGACGATTGTGTATACTTGACAATGCAGCACTTAAAGAAGAGATCTTATCAGAAGCTCATCATAGCAATTATAGCATTCATCCTGGTAGTACAAAGATGTATCATAACCTTCGTCAACACTATTGGTGGTCCGGTATGAAGGCGGACATTGCTAAGCATGTCGCCAAGTGTTTGACATGTCAGCAAGTGAAAGCACAATACTGTAAGCCAAGAGGACTTCTACAACCTCTCCAGATCCAATAGATTTTGCGACAGGCTTACCCAGGAGTCAAAGGGTAATGATTCCATTTGGGTAGTGGTCGACAGACTGACGAAGTCGGCTCACTTCATCGCAGTACGAAAGGACCTTGATTTGGATGGGCACGCAGAGTTGTACGTGCATCAGATAGTTCATTTGCATGGAGTGCTAATGAGGATTACATCAGACCGAGACCCGAGATTTACAACCGCCTTTTGGAAAAGCTTACAGAGTGCTTTGGGAACGAAGCTACAGTATAATACGGCTTATCATTCGCAAACGGATGGCCAGTCTGAGAGGATGATTCAAACCCTCGAAGACATGCCGCGAGCTTGCGTATTAGATTTCAAGGGAAGCTGGGAGGAATAGCTTCATCTTGTCAAGTTTACCTACAACAACAACTACCAACAGAACATTTAGATGGCTCCTTTCGAAGCGTTGTATGTTAAAGCGTTCAGAACACCAGTATGTTGGAATGAGGTTAGAGAATGAAAGATCACAGGCCTAGAGTTAGTCCAGCAGTCAGTGGAAGCAGTTGCTGTCATTAGAGACGAATTAAAGACCGTTCAGAGCTGCCAAAAGAGCTATGCTGATAAGCATCGAAGACCGTTGGAATTCCAAGTTGGTGATCACATCTTTCTGAAGGTGTCACCAATGAGGGGTACTTCACGCTTTAGCAAGAAGGGAAAGCTGAGTCTGAGGTACATAGGTCCCTTTGAGATTCTTGAAAGAATCGGGATCCTAACATATCATCTTGCATTATCGTCGAAGCTGGCGCAAGTGCATAACATCTTTCACATATCAATGTTAAGGAAGTATGAACTTGACCCGACCCACGTGTTGAATTTTGAGGATTTAGATGTGGACGACAAAGTGTCGTACGTGGAAAGCTCGGTTTAGATAATGGATCGAAAAGAACATGTTCTGTGCACCAAGACCATCCCATTGGTCAAAGTGGTGTGGTAACACCACGGCATTGAAGGAGCAACCTGGGAAGGTGAAAAATTAATGAGACGATTGTACCCCCACCTTTTTGTTTAAGAGTTGTAATGGTTTAAATTTCGAGGATGAAATTTTTATAAGAGGGGAAGAGTTGTGACATCTTGATTTTCCAATTCTATTTCAATTGAATAAGTTGGGCATTTCATCTTCGCGCCTATATCTCTCTTCTCTGAGTTAGCCACTCACGAGATAACTAGTCTATCGGGTGAAGCCGTTAGGAATCTAAAAGCAATAAACTTGAGAATTCGACCAAGAAACGACTGCTCGATCGTACTAATCTGCAAGGGTCATTATGGCACAGACCGATTAGAGATCAGAGATAGGTCAACTCGACAATGGCATGTGATTAAGTGTGGGTGATTCTACCTGATCGCACAAATCTTATCGATCGACACTAGACCGATTTCTCTGTCGTTTTGGTACCCTATGTCCGTATTTGAAACATTGAGATTTTTATGATAACCGAGAGTCGTCAATGTGTCGAACATGCACTTTGTGACTCAAAAACAATCGACCACGGGTCAATTGCACGAAAAGTTCCTAAAAGCTACCTAGTAGATTAGGACGTGCCAAAATCGCGCCAAATTGAAATTAATCGAGAAATTGAACCCGATTTCAGAAATTGGAATCTCTGTCATGTCACAAATCATTTTAGGAATGTCGGCTCATCCTCCAAATATTTTTCTACAAACCGAGCTTTTCGATGAAAAATCAAGAATTGACGGAATTAGATTGGGAAAGTTGGAAGACCGTTCTTGAGCGCACTTTTGGCATCCGAGATGGATTTATCGGCATGGAAAAATGTGGATTCAAGTGTGGACGCATGGGATGAATTTTTGGGACTTCAATTGAATTGAATTGAAGAGAATTGAAGAGGAATTGAAGACTTTGAAGACCAAATTGCACAAAATTCGTATGCCATGGGAGACACAACATTTTGGACCCATTGGAATCTTGCTAAGGAAGGTTTGAGGAGAGAGAATGGTCGCGGTCATGGGCTGACATGGTGGGGGCAAAGCACGGAGAGTTTAAAATGTGTTGAAGGCTAGAAGGCCACCAAGGGGAGCCCCCTCTTCAACAGCCTTCTTCTCCCTTAATTTGTGGCTTTCTACATTGTTGTTGAAGAAGAGAAGCTCAGCAAAATCAGAGAGAACCGGCAGCTTCCTCCTCCTCCTCCTCTGTTGCACGTCCACACGCCCACTAGAGTCGCTCCACCATCGCCCGCGTGTCTGGCTTGCTCGCGCTCTACTTTGCCTTCATCCGCTCATCCAGAGCCATCGTCCAGCTATTCCAGCCATCATGAGCCATTGCCGTTTACCGCCCCAAGCCGCCGAAAGCCCGCTTGGTCCGTCGTTGCCAGTAGCCACCCTCCTATTTGTTGTTCTGCCCATCTTCCTCTTCGATTCGGTCTTAGGTAGCAGCTGGAGTTCTAACAAGATCTGGAACTTCAAGGCCCATTTCCAGCCCCTTCCCAGCCTCGCATGGTGTTGCCACAAGCTCGATTGTCGCTCACCTCCTCGTCGCCTTTGCCGTGGACTCATCGGGACGCAAATCCGGTGAGTTTACTCTCTAATCTCCACTTAGGGAGATAATTATACTTAAGGGGTGTTTAGATTAGTCTAAGTATGATTAGGTGGTTAGATTAGCTTAGTTAATTATTAATTAGATTATGTGCATGATTAGTTTAAGGGGTGGATTAATTAGTCTAATCATACAATTAGATTAACGCTAATCATGATTAGACTTTAATTAATTAATTATTTTATTTAATTATTATTTAAATTAAATATCATTTAATTATTATTTAATTATATTATTTTATATTTAATTAAATTAATTTTCGGAATTAATTAATTCTTAATTAATAAATTTTTCCGAAAATTATATCGGGAGAGCCGTTTATTAGAATTCCGTATTGACTGCAGTGGTGAGGTTAGTTTATGCTATAGATTGTTTAAATTGTGAAATTGGTTGATGATTGAGATGTATAAGTGTTTTATTTGGTAAAAATCAGGTGTCGGGTATTGACACCAATAGGGGTTTGTAAGGTATCCTGGCAGCTTAGGCGAGCATTAAACAGCTTTGGCAAGCACTTATTATATATATGTGTGTGTGTGTGTGTGTGTGTGTGTGTGTGTGTGTGTGTGTGTGTGTGTGTGTGTGTGTGTGTTTGTGTGTGTGTGTGTGTGTGTGTGTGTGTGTGTGTGTGTGTGTGTGTATGTATCAGCTTTGGCGAGCTACCGTATAATTATGTTGCAGCTTTGGAGAGCAGTTGTCATATTAATGAATGAATTGATAGATGGTAATGGATGATAGATAGTATGAAAATATAGATAGTATGAATTGGATTGAATGATAGATAGTATGGATTGACTTGATTGATAAATGGTATTGAATCGATGGGACTGATTTGATTGGTTGAGTTATGAACTGTACTGACGTGCATGAAGGAACTGAGGCGAGATAAGTCATCTATCCTATTTGTGTGGCTAGAGCGCCCTGAGGCTTATTTTCTTCCTAATAGGAGTTTAGGGGGTGAATTTGCTGAGACAATGTCTCACCCCATCGTGGGCTCAACATTTTCAGGTCCTTAAATGGCAGTCATGGAGGACCCGAAGCCATGGAGTCTGGGAAGATGGAGATCGAAGGATCGCCAAACGTGTCCAGCTAGTTGGTCTTAGGACAGTTCTCCTTTTTATTGAGCCGATCTATTTTGTAGACAGCCTAGTGTTGTATATAAACCTATGTGTTTATAAAGAAGTGTTTGGTTGTGATTGATTACCTGCTTTTCTATCCCAAGTTAAATGTTGTCAGGGGATTTATTTTGCTTCCGCATGCGTAATAAAATGAATGGGTCGACGACGTGTCCTAGGATGTTGCATATTTGTATCAACCAGAGTGGGATGTTTGCACGCTCGGGGTTCAGGTCGTGACATGAATCAATCACTTAGCGCCGATCCCCGCACCAGACAAGGCTCAGAAACACATGCCTTAATGTTGATCCAAGACCTTGAGGCTTGGGTACACCTCGCTTTCGTGAAGATCTTAAGCTCAACAGACATTGGCCTCGACCCTACGTGAACATACTTCATGCTGTGAATGACCCTTAGTTTGTGGCTTGATTCAATCACCAAGTACAAAGTCCCCGCATCGATTGAGACTTAGAATTAGCACTCTTTGATGCCTTACCAAGATCTCATGGGCTTGGTCAATCCTCATACCAATGAAGACTTAGAACTGGCATGCCTCAATGTCGTTCCAAGACCATGTGGCCTTGGGCTATCCCCACATTGAACGGGACTTAAAATCGGCACACTTTGATGCTGATCCAAGGCCTGGTGGCCTTGGACGACCTTGCCTTACAACAAACTCAACCCGAGTGAACCTTGGCTTCATCCCTGGCATGAATGACTATGTTAAAAAACAAACATGAGCAAACCCATGCAAAAGATCCAACATCCTACGCACGGCTTGACGAGAAAGTAGCTAACTAGACTCGACAATGGAGTCGACCGCCCTAGAGGAGAAATAGGGATCTTACTTACCTTGATGAACCTCGAGAACTAACATGAGCAATTTAATGAGGGGTGATGGTGTAAGGCCAAGAGAAAGGAAAGAAAGGGAAGAATGGTGCGTGAATGGTAAGAGGGCTCAAATGGTGGAAATGAATGAGAGGCTCATCCTATTTATAGGCATCAACCTCATCATTACTTATCCAAATGGCCCAATCATATTTCTTGAAGTGGCACGGCTATAACATCAAGGTAGCAAGCCTTATTTGCAAGGTGTCACACATATGTGGAAAGATAGCACGTCTAATAAGAGTATGTGGCACATCTAAATCTTAGGGAAATGATGAGAGTCCTTGGTGTTGCTCTCCAATTGGTGCACTTAAGCCAGAGTCCTTTGCTTCTTTCCCCAGGAAAATCTTAAGCCATCATCACTAAAACTTTATGTGGACAACTAGGCATATGAGTTGCCATTGTCGTCATTACTTGGCCAACTTGTTCTACAAGTGAGATGTTAGATGTAATGATGACCAAATCTTTAGAGGCCACGTAAGCTTATGACCCATCATCTTCATTAATGGCTTAGATTTGGGCAATCATGAGGTTTGGATATTTATCACATGCCTAAATTTAAGAACTTGCTCCCCAAGCATTCTAGAGTCTTCTATTGTGTCTTCTCGTGATTGGTCCACACAAGTACTTGATTCATTATTGAAGAACAAGTCATCATAAATAGGTGACACTCTAAGAAGGATAATGTGGCAACTAGGTCATAGGATAGCACTAATTGCCTATGGTGTCTCATTCTTATTGGAACATTTGTCGAGAATCCTTTACTTAATCCTTAAGGTGAATCTTTGGTAATCATTACCAAATCTAGAGATATCCATATAATGTGATGAGTCATCCTTCTTCGTGAAGAACCTAGGGTATTCTAGAAGATTCTCTTTTGTCCATTTCCATGGAATATTGCAACCATGGGAAATAGACCATTGGAAGTGCGATCGGGACCTGGCAAGGGCTTTTTGTGTATATCCCTTAACGATCATCCCGACTCTCGGTGTGGTTGTAGTAGGCAAAAGTTGCCTTTTTGGCTAGGTCAAAGGCCCATGGTATGGGCTTAATGACCAGCCATTGGATTGCCTTTCGCCTAGCCGATCAGCTCCCAGATTGGCCCTAGGCTTGGTCCATGTCGACTCCCAATTGTCATGTGGCCATTCGAGATTGGTCAATATGTAATCGACACACGGTCTTATTGAGTTGAATCATGATCGTCTAGGTTGGTACATGGCCAAGCAGAATTACCCGCCATTAGGATATGACCGTTTGGGATCGATCCATGATCATCTATCGATCCATGGTGGAACATGACCATTCTTTGATCAACCTTTATGGTTGGGCGGTCGTCCATCGATCGAACGACTCGGGTCCACTTGCGTGGTCATTAGATTAGTTCATGGTCGATCTCACAACCATCTCTCATAAGTCAAAAGTTAGGATGTTACAACTCTCTCCCCTTAATAAAAATTTTGTCCTCGAAATTTCAATACGTGATAGATTCTCGAAATAGGTTTGGGTACTTGCACTTCATGGTCTCCTCACTTTCCCATGTTGCTTCGTTCATTTCATGATGTCGTCATAGGACCTTTACTAAGGGAATGTCTTTACTTCTTATCAGTTGCTCTCTTCAATCCATGATTCGCACTGACTTCTGAACATACGACCCTCTGTCATCTACTTCGATATCATTGAAGTTTAGCATGTGTACCAGATTGGGCTCGTACTTTCTCATCATAGATACATGAAACACGTCATGTATTTGAGCAAGTTTCGGTGGCAGCGCCAATCGATTGGCCGAATACCCAATCCTTTCTAGGATTTCCAATGGTCCTATGTACCTAGGGCTTAGCTTTCCTTTTTTCCCTAAAGTGGGACACACCTTTTAGGGCAATTTCTTAAGGAAAACATGATCACCTACCTGAAGTTCTAGCGGTTTATGTTGCCTTCCATATAACTTTTCTATTTTCCCTGGGTAGTTCTAAGCCTATGTTTACTTACCTGCACGGTGTCTACTATAGGTTGGATTAACTTTGGACTAGTGACTTTCCTTTTCCCCGACTTTGTTCCAATGAACTAGAGTTTTGTAAGCTTGATCGTATAATGCCTCAAATGGAGACATGCTAATACTCTACTAGAAACTTCAGCTCCGCCCTTCTGCTGCACCACTCTGATTTCAACTTCTTTAAGATCTCTTGTCTCAAAAAACTTGGTGGTTGCAGCTTTAAGAGCTATTCAACCAGTCCTTTCATAAGGCGTTTGCCATTTCCGTTTCTGTTTCCACTTGTAGAGGCATTAACAGAAGTAGAGGCTACTTGTTGTTGAGCCTATTGATCCATCAAGCTTTCAATGGTCATAATAGGTTGTAAAATTCCATCCAGTTGGGGGCCGTCTTTTGACTTTCCTTTTGAAGTCACCTGATCCTGAGCACTCATGTTATCTACTAATAGGACAACTATACGAACTTCAGGAAAGCCTTTCCATATCATAATCAAAGGTTAGTAGTCATGAGCTACTACCACATGAGAAATCAATCAAGCAAACAATCACATCCACAAGATGTTTTCCTAAGTAGCTATCCCATGACTTCTAACGAACCTTATGACTTCTGATAATAACTTGGCTCTAATACCAAAAACTATCATGACCCCAACTCCATCTCTAGGGTCTTTAACGGTAGGGGTTATTTTCACAATGTCCTAGATTCGTCACCGTGAGGAAACTCACAAGAGGTTCGTCCTGAAAAGCGAGGTGATGACGTCTTTGTGGATGCGAATCGTGAGGAAACTCCCATGGCCAAGTACCCCTAAAGCCAACCTTTTTTCCTGAGGTCGGGTTGTCACGACTCGAACTCCACTCTAGGGTCTTGAGAGGTAGGGGTTATTTTCGCGATGTCCTAGGCTTGTTGCCATCCCAATTCTTTTTATCTTATCATTATGAACATGTGGAAACGTAAACAAGCAACTCCCCAGACAAACATTAGTTGTAAGATTAGGACATACATCACATAGAACACATTAGTTTATATAATAACAGTACATTTATAAGCCTTTTCTCTACGAGCCCTCTTTTCATTTTACATCACACTACAAGTTTCCACATAAGCCAGGGGAATTCCTATCTCCTCTAGCGCGACTACAACTCCCAAAAATGACTTAAGACTTTAATGCCTACAAGACTTAAAGATGAGGGAGAGAGTCTTGGGAACTTAATAGGTACAATTCATAGTTTTCTATTAGGAAAGCATCTCATCATCAAAGCCTAGCGAGTACAACACTCGTAAGCAGTGTTGATGACAGATCAATAGCATATTACTTACCATGCCTTGACTAAATACATGATGTCGATGTAAAGTACCTTCAGCTTAACAATGAACACATCAACATATCATACTTATGCATAATCAACACTCATGCAAATTCATTTACCATTGTCCTGGCTCAACTAGGTCCTCTCGGCTTGATCAGTACTTCCAACTTCTTGCTGAGCTTCCTGGCTCAACTAGGGCCCAAGGCATCTCGACTCAACTGAGGCTTCTCAAGGCTAGCTTATTGAGACTTTTAGGTTCAAGACCCAGGCATCCTGGCTCAACTAGAGCAACTCATTCAATGAACGAGGCATCACTACCACGCTATGTAATGACGGGTGCTTTTTCCCCTTTAATTGCACACACACATAAGTGCATCATAAAAGTCAGTTCTTATTTTCTTCTGAGTCGACACTTGCATGACCCGAAAACATGCTCATATATATGTGTGTGCCATAAGTTCTTGTACTACACTAACAAACATGTTAGGAACAACTCTTGGTTCGTGACTTGAACCGATCACTTAGCGACAATCCCCGCACTATACAAGTGTCAGAAATGGCACGCCTCAATGTCGATCCAAGACCTTGAGGCTTGGGTACACCTCGCTTTCGTGAAGATCCTAAGCTCAATGAACCTTGATGTCAACCTGGCATGAACATACTTCATGTCGTGAATGACCCTTCATTCATGGCTTGATTCAATCGCCAAGTACAAAGTCCCCGTACTGATTGAGACTTAGAATCGGCATGTTTTGATGCCTTATCAATACCTCATGGGCATGGGCGATTCTCGTACCAATCAAGACTTGGAACCGGCATGTCTTAATATTATTCCAAGACCTTGTGGCTTTGGGCGATCCTCGCATCGAACGAGACTTGGAATCAACATGTTTTGATGCCGATCCAAGGCCTCGTGGCCTTAGGTGACCTTTCACGATGAACTCAACCCAAGTGAACCTCGGATTCATCTTGGACGTGAATGACTCAAGCACAAATTCAAACACAAACACAAGCAAATGCGTACATAAGATCCTATATCTTATGCATGGCTTGACGAGTGAGCACCTAACTAGACTTGACAATGGAGTCTACCGCCCTTGAGAAGAAATAAGGATCGTACTTACCTAGATAAACCTAGAGAACTAGCGTGAGCGTTTTGATGATGGGTGATGGTGCAAGACCAAGAGAACAGAAAGAACAAAGAGAATGGCGCATGAATGGCAAGAAGGCTCAAATGGTGGAAATTAATGAGAGGCTCATCCTATTTATAGGCACCAACCTCATCATTACTTATCCAATGGCCCAATCATATTTCTTGAAGTGGCATAGCTATAACATTGGGGGTGGCAAGCCTAATTTGCAAGGTGGCACACCCATTTGGAAAGGTGGCATGTCTAATAAGAGTGTGGCACATCTAAATCTTAGGGAAATGACTTTCTTGGTCTCGCTCTCTAATTAGCGTACTTAAGCTAGAGTCCTTTGCTTCCTCCCCAAGGAAAATCTTAAGCCATCATTACCAAATCTTTAAGTGGACACCTAAGCTTATGAGTCACCATTGTCATCATTGCTTGGCCAACTTGTTCTACACGCGAGACATTAGATATAATGATGACCAAATCTTTAGAGGCCACCTAAGCCTAATGGCCTATATTTGGGCAATCTTGAAATTTGGATATTTACCACATGCCTAAATTCAAGAACTTTCTCCCCACGCATTCTAGAATCTTCTACTATGACTTCTCTTGATTGGTCCACATAAGTTCTTGATTCATTATTGAAGAACAAGTCATCCTAAATAGGTGACACTCTAAGAAGAATAAGATGGCACTTAGGCCATAGGATAGCATTAATTACCATGGTGTCTCATTCTTATTGGAACATTTGTCGAGAATCCTTTTCTTAAACCCAAGGTGAACCTTTGGTCATCATTACCAAATCAAAGAATATCCACATAATGTGATGAGTCATCCTTCTTCATGAAGAATCTAAGGTATTCTAGAAGATTCTCTTTTATCCATTTCCAAGGAATATAGCAACCATGGGAAATAGGCCATTGGAAGTGTGATCGGGACTAGGCAAGGGCTTTTTGTGTACATCCCTTAACGACCATTTTGACACACCTAAGGTTTGTGGCAAAGCCACTCTTGGTGTGGTTGTAGTAGGCAAAAGTTGCATTCTTGGCTAGGTTAGTAGCCCAGTGCATGGGCTTAATGGCTAGCCATTGGATCGGCTCTAGCTGAGTGGACTGGCTCTTGGACTGGCCCCAGGCTTTGTCTAGGTTGACTCCCAATTGTCATGTGGCCATTCGAGATCGGTCAATTTGTAGCCGACACATGGTCATATTGAATCAAATCATGGTCATCCTCGGTTGGTACATGACCAAGTGGAATCACCTGCGATCAAAACACTATCGATAGAAGTTGATCCATGATCGTCCATCAACCCATGGTGGAACGTGACAATTCTTCAATCAACCCTTATGGTCAAGCAGTTGTCCATCAACCGAACGACTTGGGTCCACTTGCGTGATCATTAGATTGGTTCATGATTGATCTCATGATCAATCCATACCATTAGCACACCAAACTCATAGCCATCTTTCATAGGTAAAAAATTGGGATGTTACATGGGTCATGACAAGCTTGACGACTCCACTGGGGACTAGTTACTAGATTAAGAGGACTTGAAGCCATTAAAAATGGTTGTCGTGTTAACTAATGTGTCTTATGTAGGATCGTATGCATGTCAAAGTTGCAAAGAAAATGAGGTTAGTCGTTAACAAATTGTTAAATGGTCTTGTAGATGGGAGTTATAAGGGGTGACGTGTGTGAAAACCCTTTATCTTCCAGGTGGCATATAGATGTATGAATGTATGATTGAGTTATATTAAAGTGCTAGACTTTTAAATTCAAACACATGTTTACAAGCCTTAACATGACACCACCTACACAACCGCGTCCTAAAACCCCGATCGCCCAACCTAGAACTCTAGGATGGTTTGTGGGTAGAATCTACGAGTGAACCTGGTGGTAATCCATATTACCATAAATCCCCTCGTCCCAATTGATAAAAGTGGCACCGACCGATGATAGTAGTAGTGGGTAAGCTACTTTAATCCTTTGGGATGGGGACCTTAAGCCTTTAGCATTCTCACCTCAAGTATCAAAAGCTCACAGTCCTCTTGCGATGTGTGATTTGTGCTTGCCATGAGTTTTGGTTGGAAAGACATCGTTCCTATTTTATCATTATTATTTTTCTTAAATTTCCGAATTTCAATTTCATAATTTACATTTTCAATGACGATACATTTTAATCACGAATGCCCTTTTCGGTTTACGCTTAGATGGGCAAGCCCGAGATCGATGTGATCCCCGTGTTGAGAAGCCTCTAGATCATATGGGATAATCTCGACCCGAAGCACCAAGATTATGTGGAGAAATGCACCACTTTTCTTCCGACATTATTAAAGATTGAACCTCGAATTGCAATGGTGAAGGCATTGGTCCATTTTTGGAATCCCATCGTGTTTAACCAATACGAGTTGACCCCTACAATTGAGGAGTTTGAAACAGCCATTGGATTAGGCAAGGCTTCCCTAGGTTTCGTTACTCCTCTTATTGGCCAAAAGCTGATCTCCCTTTTAAGTCAATTCCTGAACATCCCTATCGACAAAATTAGAGCCATTCTTAAGGGAAATTCAAATTTCATGCCTCATAATTTTCACAAACAATATCTCCTTAGTCTTGAACCAAAGTTCAGGAATCGAATTCCTCGTGTCTTTCTTCTCATATTCTTTGGCTTCATGATCTTCCTGCACACTTGAAAGATAATGGATCCTTTAGTCCTCACATTATTAATCAAATATGTGCCTTTAGTCACTTTACAAACATGATCCTTGTTGAGACCTTCATGTCTCTTAAGGGACCAAATTGCATCAATTTTGAACTTAGGAGGGCCATAAGTGTGTGACCAGTTAGAATTAGGTCAAACTGATCAAGAACTAGCCAAACCGGCATGAATCGGTTTGATTGGTCTAACCAGCTGCTAACGAGGCAGGCCGGTTCAGCCTATTGCCAGCTTGTTTTGGACCTCCAATGACCGACTCTGAGACCTTCGCCATGCTAATTTCACTTCTATACCCTAAATTTCTCATAATTTTGCAGATTGAACCTCAAATTTCCTAAAATTGCAATTTGACCCTTAAGTAGGTCTTTTAACGTAATTCTCGATTTTGGCTTGGGTTTTTGCAAATCAAACTCCTTGAATTGATTATCTGACACCTCTAGATGATAATCAAGCCTTCGAAATTAAATTTTGCCCGTTGGATTAAAATTTTGATTGTCGAATCGAACCGAAGGCTGAGATTGTTTGATTTGGGATTTGTATAAATAGCAAATTTCCCTCAAAAATGGAGGGGGCTCACTTGCAAAATAGTTTTCTCTCACTAAAACAAACTTCTCTCTCTCTCTCTCTCTCTTCTCTCTCCCTTCTCGCCAATTTTCCTTTCTTCCTCCTCCATAATTATCACGATTTGTCCCCCACCGCCAAGCGAAACGACTGCTCGCTGGAGCTCTGCTAACCAAGCATCTCCATTTGAATCTTACACCAATCTTCTCCCTATCCTATGGAGACCAGTCAACTGTCCAAGAGTCAACCAATCACTCTGATCGGTGACTTTTTTCTCTCGAGCGCAAAAGACGTCGCCCAAATCGGCATGACCAACCTCATTCTGGTTGCTGTCTAGTCAATTAGTGATCTATTTTTCTCTTCTAGCTCTTGCGACCTTCTTTAGCAAGGTGTCCTTGAAGTTATGGTGGCTGGTGTCTAACCGATTGTCGATCGGAAACTCTCCGATCAAGTAGATCCTCGCCGCAGCTCCAAAACCGATCCACATTAGACCAGTTCCTTTGATCAATCAAACTGGCAGCCATTGGTTGCTTTTTGAGGTGACGGCCTAATATGATCCATCCCCAGAGTCCTTTCTGATTGAGCTATGATTGGAGTTTACTAACCCGATCATTGAAACCGAGCTGGCGACCTCAAGTTCTTTAAGCAATCCTAAATAAGTCCAAGCCAGACCAGTTATGCTCCTAAGGTAAACTAGTGGCCCGATCCTCCTATGATTGGTCATAGCAGTTCGGTTCGATCCTTGAAGAATCGATCGAACTCCAATCAAGCTCCGACGAGCTTTCATTCATCTGATTGCATTTGGAATCGCCAAAATCGAGACAAAAGTAAAACTCTAGATCTCGAATCCCATGAAGCAAGACTGGATTAGCCAGTCGGGGCTAGGATTCAAGCCTAGGATTATGAAATATGCCCAGACCTATGATTGATAATGATGTTGAATGATCCACTGTGATTGATTGTTCATCAATGATGTACCTTTAGATGGTTGAACTTGATTTGCTTCATATATGGGATTTTCATGCTTCTAAAACTAACTTATTATTTTGGCTAAGCTGAGGTGTTACCTGGCCTCTTTTCTGATGGTTTTATTAATAAATATGATGGGCCTAAGTTGGCCTGTCCGCCCATGTTGGGCCTAAAAGCCCGGCCCACAAGATTAGGGCCCATGGATGGAGGGATATGATGAAGGGGTACATTCTTTTCTGTTGGAGGGACGTATAAAAGGAGAAAGAGAGAGGGAGGAATGTATCTTTTGGCATTTTTAACATACATTCCTCCTCCCTCCCTCCCTTGAAACGCTCCAAAAGTAAACGGTAAGCAAAAGGCGAATCCATCTTCCCTTCAAGGCCAATTGACGTCATTAGATCAAACGAGATCGTTTTCTCTTCCTCATATCGGCGTCGGTGTTTAATCTGTGGCTAATAAGGTACGCTCGATTCCGTGGTGTGCTTTAGGATCGGTGATACATGTGAATTTCCCGGGCTCGTCTTCCGCATTCATTTTAAGGGTTCGATTTAGTGTCGAATCCGGATTTTGGGAATCCGACAATCCCAACATTGGTATCAGAGCCCTAGTTCATGTTTTCCCGACCCCTTTCATGTTTATGAATGATTTTTGATTGATTTTTCGTGAAAATAATCGGTCGACATGGATCGGAGCGAAAAATCCCGACACCCGAGCACTGTTCATCCATTTTTTCGAATTTTCGTAAGTCGAAATCAATTTCTGATGGCAAAGGGTGAAAGAGCTTGTCGAGACGAGTTCGTTGATGGGTCGAATGTCGCTGAGAGACGCCGGAAGCGCCCACCCGTGCGGCTAGAAGCCGTTGCGCGTGGGCGCCACGCGCCTGAAGCGCTGGCACAGCCAGCGTGTGCGCCACACGCGTCGGTCGGCAAACCGGCACATGCGCGACGGCGCCGGCCGGCGAACCGACACGCGCCGGTCGGCGAACCGACATGTGATGACATCACCCAACGGTCAGTAACCGCTGGGATGACGTCATCGCCGGCGACAGTTGGCCGGTCGGCGACCCGACCAGACCGGCGAACTGACCCGACCCGAGATCCGACCGGTCACTCACGCGTGCGAGGCACGTGCTGGGTCGGTTCGTCCGACCCGGCCCGATCGGTCCGTCCGGCCTGTCCGGTCCGACTGGTCCGACGACCCGGTGACCCGACTGTTGACCGTTGACATGGACCGTTGACTTTGACCGTTGACAAAAAAAAAAGGAATTTGTTTCTTTTTCAATTATGTCTGTGTGGGTTATAGGTAATCCATTTTTTATTCTGCATTTGTTGCATGAATCATGGAAAATTATGTGTTTTCCATTATGTTTATTATGGATTATAAGTGATCCATTTTTAGTTCTGCATTTGTTGCAGGAACTATGATGTGTTATGCACGGATACCTGCATTCCCAAGAACGGACGAAGGAAGAGCAAGACTTAAAAGGCCGATGACAGAGTTAGCTAATTATCGGTGGCATGACGGTGATTTAGTATCACATGTGGTTAGGGTCAATCAAATGATATAGGAAATCATCTAGAATGGTTATCTTATGTCGGATTTTGAGAAAGTGCTGGCTTTGATGAACACTCTTCCACTTGAATGGCAAGCAGTGTTAGATCACCTATGGGAGGTCAACGTGGTCCCGGGTTATAGGAGGCTAGTAGTAGATTTTGTAAGAGAGTACTATAGGATTGAGTTGACCAAAACTTCAACCCTTAGATTGAGCACCACATGGCGCAGAGTGAATGCGCCTTGGAGGCGACATGAAAGCTCTCCAAAAGTTTTTCCATGGTTGGCAAATGTGCCTTCAAATTTCTTAGATATTTTGACTGATAGATTAGAAGGGATATTCCCTATTTATTTCTTAGATTAGTTTGAGATGTTTTGGGTGTAAATATTTCTTTCTATGTTGATATATTCCTCTGTGTATATTACTTAGTGTAGTGGATAATTGTATTATGTGAAAGCATTATTATTCTATTGGATGTCAAATATTATTTGCTTTCTGTTATTGTTGACTGCTGTGGGTAGTTCATAGAAGTTTTTGTAACTTCATAAAATTTATTTTGCATAAGACAATTATATTAATGATAGTTTTAAGTTAGGATTTTTGGAGGATGATTGGAAACATAGTGACCTTTTGATTCTGAAACCTTACTTAAAATTGTTCATTGATATGATGGGTCTATGCAAAGTGGATGCATAAATGATAGGCATTAATTATTCGTGCATATACGTCTGATGTGTTCAGATCGATGGTTTCAGCAACTAAGAACGTAATTGATGATATGAAGGGCAACAATTGTGAAATATTGAATATGAAGATTCAATATGTGCTGGAAAAGCAAGAAGCACTAGAAACTCTTAACCAAATTATGGAAGATCTTGAGGATGCCATGTGCCGCCTTGAGCTAGTAGAGGACCGCCTAACATCTTTTAAGCCGAAAATAGATATTTGTAATGCTGGTTCTAGCTCAGAAAGGGCTTTGAGCTCTAAGCGTAAGCGTATTGATTCGTTAAATATGTGGGAATGCAAAGGATCAAGTCCTTATTGCAAGAAATTAAGAGTTAATCAACACAAGAGAGGAAAACGTCCTCAAGTGAAGAAAATGTCAAGGGTGAGGTGTTACAATTGTGACAAGAAAGGTCACTATGTTCGCAACTGTTGTGAGCCGAAAAAGGTAAACACCTCTTGTACATTTGAGAACTTTGTTTATGTGTCAAGTTCTGTATTATTGGATGAATCCAATCCTTTGTGGACTGTAGATTCAAGAGCAACAGACCATGTAGCGAAGGACAGAGAATCATTCGTGGAATTCCGACGATACCAACAGGAACTAAGTGGTCTATGTAGGAAATAACTCCAGAGATGAAGTTAAAGGGATTGGCACTTGCCAATTGAACATGCGTGGTGGACGCACCTTGTTCCTACATGATGTTCTATATGCTCCGGAGATTCGTCGAAATTTAGTGTCTGTTTTGGTGTTGGTTAAGCTTGGTTTTAGTGTGAACTTCCGTAATAGCGGTGTAGATTTGTATTTGGATACAAACTACTATGGTTGTGATCATTTTCTGGATGGTTTCATTGTATTAGATATTGACTATGTTAATGCAAATGTTTGTTATTCCCTTCTCACATCTCCTAATTCATATGATAATGATGTGAATGTGTGGCATGCTAGACTTGGTCATATTAGCCAACAAACGTATGAATAAACTAGCCAAGGAGGGCTTGTTGGGCAACATTGAAAAAGTCGATTTGCCATTTGTAAAAGGTAAAAGAGCAGAATTTCCTTTGCATTTAATCCATTCTGATGTCTGTGGTCCAATGAATGGGAGAAGAAGGCAAGGGGCTGTTTATCTCATCACTTTTATAGATGATTATACTCGATTCGGATATGTCTATTTGATTTCTCATAAATCTGAAGCATTAAGTTGTTTCAAAAGGTTTATGAACTTGGTAGAAAATCAATAGGACAAGAAAATAAAAGAATTGAGATCCAATTGAGGTCGGAATATTTATCTGATGAGTTCAGAAAATTATGTGATGAAAAATGAATAGAAAGACAGTTGTCTATTCCATATACTCCTCAAAAAAATGATGTTGCAGAAAGAAGAAACAGAACCCTACTGGAAATGGTTAGGTCCATGATGGCACATGCTAACTTACCTATCACTTTTGGAGTGATGCGTTGTTAACTGCTCCCTATATACTTAACCGGGTGCCTTCCAAATCAGTTACTTCCACTCCATATGAGTTATGGACAGGTAGAAAATCGGAATTAAGTTTTCTTAAGCCATGGGGTTGTGCTGCCTATACTCATGAGTCCTCTCACAAGTTTGGGAAATTGGGTCCCAAAGGAAAGAAGAGTATTTTAATGAGATACTCCGAACACTCGAAATGGTATGTGTTCATAGGTGAGTAGGAAAGTGGGAGTATAACTGAATTTGAATCACGGGATGTCACATTATTAGAGGATGAATTTCCTAAGAAGGGCGAAATATGGGAAGTTTACCTCCTATTTGAAACCTTGGATCAAGATAATGATATTAGTGGAGTTCGTCCAAGTGGGAGAAATTTGAGAAGTGATGAATTGAATTCAACTCATTCTCAATTGCAACCACATGATGAGACGACGTTATCATTATCTAATCCTAGTGGGAGCATAATGGGGAATGATGTGCAAAGTGTACAATCTCCCATACGGCGAACAAGTCGCCAAAGTATTCCCCGTCAACGTTTTGACATTGAAGGGGAAACTTTTATGATTGCTCCGCAAGATGAGGATGAGCCAAGAAATATTAGTGAGGCTCTAAATTGCCATAGTAAGGAAAAATGGATTTATGCAATGAAAGGGGAGATGGAGTCAATGAAGTCAAACCAAGTTTGAAAACTGGTTGATCTTCCAAAAGGATGCAAAGCTATTGGGAATAAGTGGGTTCTCAAAATAAAGTGCAAATCCGATGGCTCGATAGAAAGGCATAAGGCTCACCTTGTGGCGAAGGGGTATAATCAACAGGAATGAATTGATTATGAAGAAACATTTTCTCCTGTAGTGAGATTTACCTCGATTCACATTATTCTGGCAATAGTGGCTAGTATGGATCTTGAGTTACATCAAATGGATGTAAAAACTGCTTTCCTCAATGGAGAATTAGAGGAAGAGATATATATGGAACAACCTACTGGTTTCATTAAAGAAGGCCAAGAAGAAAAGGTATGTCAACTTTTGAGGTCGATATATGGCCTTAAGTAGTCGTCAAAGACAATGGTATATACGTTTTCATAATGCCATAATGACATATGATTTTACAATGATAGATGAGGATCATTGTGTATATATAAAAAGATCCAAGGATCAATTTGTGATCATATCACTATATGTTGATGATATACTAATTGCCGGAAGTAATAGAGAGTTTGTAAATACTGTGAAGAGTTGGTTATCTTCCAACTTTGAGATGAAGGATATGGGTAAGGCTGCATACATTCTTGGAGTTAAGATTTCAAGAGATCGTTCGAAGAGATCATTATCTTTTTTGCAAGAAACATATACAATAAGGTTCTTGAACGATTTCGTATGCAAGATTGTAAACCCATAGACACTCATATTGTAAAATGTGAAGGATTGAGCCATCGACTGTGTCCAAGGACTCCACAAGAGAAGGAACCAACGAAATATGTTTCTTATGCTAGTGTTGTTGGGAGCTTGATGTACGCTATGATGTGTACAAGACCTGACATATGTTTTGCAATTGGAATGGTGAGAAGATACCAATTCAATCCAGGTCAAGCACATTGGAAAGTCATTAAGAGAATACTAAGGTATCTAAAGGGAACTGCTGATTATACTCTGAGTTATTATGGAAAGGATCTGCAACTCTAAAGCTATTTTGATGTTGTTTATGGTGGAGATTTAGATGAAAGGAAATTTACTTCTGACTTTGTTTTCTTACTAAATAATGGCACCATATGTTGGAGCAGTAAGAACAAACATGTATAGCCTTGTCCACGATGGAAGTTGTGTTCGTGGCATTATCAGCAGCAGTATAAGAAGATATTTGGCTTAAGAGATTTTTGGATCATTTAAGTGTTATTGGAAGTGCTGCAGATTCATTGTTGGTTAATTGTGATAGCCAAGCAGCAATAGCGTACACCAAAGATCCAAAATATCATGGCAAGACCAAACATATAGATACCAAGTATAATTTTGTCAAGGATATGGTTGCACGAAAAGATGTGAACTTACAGTACATATTACGCATAGAATGGTAGCAGATCCTATGACAAAGCCAATACCTAGAGATGTGTTTTGTGGCCATATGAAATCTCTAGGATTGCGTAGAGTCTGATGTATTGGATTGTAATTTCCCTTATTTGTTCACATTTATGAACTTTTGGTTTTTCATTGTTAATGCCTATGAATCTTTGTTTGATCTTTATGCATTTTAATGCTCAGTGCATTACTTTAAGTTGAGAAAGTATGTCGGACAGATATAAGATTAGCCTACTCACACAGGTAATCGCCTTTATTTACAGTGTGATAAATAAAGATGAGACTGTTTTTAAGCTTATTATCTAGGTGATAATCGAGAGCTCAAGCTTAAAATACGTATGTCGCCTTAAATGAGTGTTAAGATGAGGACATAATACTTACTATGTCTAAGAGTAAAATAACCCACATATTTTACTTTATCTGTCTATGATGCCAGATGTGAGTTCTGATGAATTTTGTAAATGAGTAGATACGTGAACTCAAGTTAGACATTGGGTATGTCTGAACTATCATCTGTACGATATTGAAGGTGTAGACATATGCACCATGGGAAAGAAGTTAATACCGTAATACGTATTTCATACTACGTATGCATGAGACGACCAATAAGAGTGGCAAAAGTTTTGATCTCAACTTCTATGACAAAGCCAACACCTAGAGATGTGTTTTGTGGCCATATGAAATCTCTAGGATTGCGTAGAGTCTGATGTACTGGATTGTAATTTCCCTGATTTGTTCACATTTATGAACTTTTGGTTTTTCATTGTTAATGCCTATGAATCTTTGTTTGATCTTTATGCATTTTAATGCTCAGTGCATTACTTTAAGTTGAGAAAGTATGTCGGACAGATATAAGATTAGCCTACTCACACAGGTAATCGCCTTTATTTACAGTGTGATAAATAGAGATGAGACTGTTTTTAAGCTTATTATCTAGGTGATAATCGAGAGCTCAAGCTTAAAATACGTATGTCGCCTTAAATGAGTGTTAAGATGAGGACATAATACTTACTATGTCTAAAAGTAAAATAACCCACATATTTTACTTTATCTGTCTATGATGCCAGATGTGAGTTCTGATGAATTTTGTAAATGAGTAGATACGTGAACTCAAGTTAAACATTGGGTATGTCTGAACTATCATCTGTACGATATTGAAGGTGTAGACATATGCTCCATGGGAAAGAAGTTAATACCGTAATACGTATTTCATACTACGTATGCATGAGACGACCAATAAGAGTGGCAAAAGTTTTGATCTCAACTTTTATGTCGTGTGAGACTCTTGAGGAAAAGAGTTCCTCAATTTTAGTGCTCTCATGACTTTTACTTATTCTCAAGATTTCTATTTAGTGTTTGCTATCTTAGGATGTTGCCAATGGTCATGAGTTGATTCGATCTAATGGGACATTTCTAGAAAAGCAAGCTGAACTGAAATTGAGAGTTTGAAGGAAAGAGGAAGATCGAATTTGGAGAATCACAATGTAGTTTTGTGTTCACTGATCAACCAATTATGACTGTCTTTGGGATAATCATAATTGTGAATACACAATATATATATATATATATATATATATATCATTGTTTAAAAGAGATCAAGAGAGATATAAATGTGATCGATCGATCTAGGGTACTGCATACTAAATCTACTCAGAGTGTAATGCCCATTTTGAGCTGCTATATATTCCTAACAGATGTATAGCAACGAGCTCTCAAAGTATGCTGGTCGCACGGATTATTCACCGGTATGAATGTTGAAAAGAGGTAAAGAGGATCTTGTTCGGCCCACCATGTGCGAGTGAGAGATGATGGTTTTATTAATAAATATGATGGGCCTAAGTTGGCCCATCCGCCCATGTTGGGCCTAAAAGCCCGGCCCACAAGATTAAGGCCCATGGATGGAGGGATATGATGAAGGGGTACGTTCCTTTGTGTTGGAGGGTCGTATAAAAGGAGAAAGAGAGAGGGAGGAATGTATCTTTTGGCATTTTTAACGTACGTTCCTCCTCCCTCTCTCCCTTGAAACGCTCCAAAAGTAAATGGTAAGCAAAAGGTGAATCCATCTTCCCTTCAAGGCCAATTGACGTCATCGGATCGAACGGGATCGTTTTCTCTTCCTCATATCGGCGTCGGTGTTTAATCTGTGGCTAACAAGGTACGCTCAATTCCGTGGTGTGCTTTAGGATCGGTGATACATGTGAATTTCCCGGGCTCGTCTTCCGCATTCGTTTTAGGGGTTCGATTTAGAGTCGAATCCGGATTTTGGGAATCCGACAATCCCAACATTTTCTATTTGAGCTCTTTTAGACATAGGAAGTAGCCTCTACGAGCTTCGAATCGATAGGTCACACGCCCTGATTGAGGGACGTTTGACCCTTGAAAAACATGTCATAATCTGCTTGATTTCTACAAATTCTTGGTGCTCTTTAAGTGCAGCCTTTAGTCCGCCTCAATGTTTTGTTATTTTTTTTTTCTCTGTATGACGATTTCTGGACAAACTTGCTTTCATTAAAGTTGTTTGTCATTGTGTTAAGAATGTTTTGTAATTTTCTTTTTTTTTTTGGAATTTTTTTGGGCATGTTTAGATAGGTCAAAACTACTTAGATTTAAGTATTAGCTAGTCTCCCCTATTTTCATCTGAGACGAACTTAGGTGTTCAACCCTAAGGCCTTCATAAAGAATGAACTACATGTTCTATGTTTTCCATTGACGCAAGATTTGCAAAATTTTGAGGTCATTCGTTGTGTCAATTGCATGCATAAAGATGCTCGACTGCTGTAATAAGAAATTTAACAATGCGCATCTGTTTTGCTATTTTTGTCATAACTCGTATGAACACAATTTGATTTTGGGCCCTTAATGAAAAGTGTTCATCGTCATTCATTCTAGATGACACCTTTTTGGTAAGATTTATGCACATTCTTAACTGATCAAAACTTGGCATGTTCTCAGCCCTCATTATAGGACCAACGCCTTATCATGTCCATACATACGCATGCATGATTGAATCTTTTAATAACCAAATTCTATTTTAGCACCTTAAGTGATATTCGAACTACATGTTACAAGCTTTGTGTACATGTATAGTTCACCTTACATGAATGTCATTTTGCATGTTAAATTCGTACCCCAATAATGCTTGTTACACTTGGGAACATTTGAGTATGCTTTTATAAGTGCTTAATCATTTTGTAGTGACATTGAATCGCATGGCATTTTTGCATATCGAATTAGGGTTAGTTGATTCCCCTATCCATTTGTCACATCCAATTCTAAATCATGTGTCATTTTTTACGCCTTTTGAGCATTACTTGAATGATTTTGAGGCTTAATAATGCAAGCTTAAGTTCTGTTTTTTAATGGTTGTTATGTGCAGTTTTAGAAACCTCGATCGTAGAGCACCAAGTTGACCTCGCTTAGACTTGAGCCTTTCTAGCAATCGTAAAGCACACCTAAAGCTTTCCAATGCCGTTGATTTCATATCAATTGCCCGTCAATTTTCCATTTTTTCTAAGATAGACTAGAATTTGGACTTGGAGTCAAATTCAGACCCTTATTTTTACCCCTGTCTAGATAGACTCTTGTCATTTTTGTACCTCTTTTTTTTTTTTTTTTTTTGTAAGGATTCTTGACTTGGACCCTCAAGTTCACCAATTGAACAAGTCCAGCAAAGTTTATTTGTCATTCTTTCAACTGTGTTGTGGAAAAATTTCATGATTTTTAGACTTCATTTGGTAGGATAAATCTTGGTCGAAATGGCTTGATACCCTACTAATTTGGCAATTTCCTGATGCATGGTTATTTGTTATCTGACTTTTATAAAATCATGCTTAGCTAGTTTAGAGAAACTTTCTTCACGAAAGTTGTTCCATATCATGTTGTGCATGTTAGGTAATTGTTTCATAGATAGACCATCAAGGGGTGCCATCCAGTTTTGCTGACTCGCTGTGAATGGTTTGAAAATTCCGTTTGTGAATCTTTGGTTGTGATTGCTTAGTTAAGCCTTTTAGGCTAGCTTGTGCATGGTATAAGGACATATCATCTTCATGAAAGTTGTTTCAAATCTTTTAATCTTTGTTGCGAAATGATTTTTGATGACCGGATTCTTCAAATTGCATCTTGAAACCGTTTTGGTACATGTGATACTTCCAAAAACAAACATTTAAAAATCCTTTTCAATACTTGATTTGACTTAGGAAAATCATGGTTTGGACCGTATTTAAAATGCTTGCGATGCTTGTGAGTGCATTTATGCGAGCCCCCAGCTAATCTTGGCAATTAATGCGTTCCATGGCTTATATATTGCTTAATCTAAAATGTCTTCAAATCTCTTTGAACTTTGATGATGGTTTTATA
The DNA here is from genome assembly GCA_019915185.1 of Eucalyptus camaldulensis. NCBI lineage: Eukaryota > Viridiplantae > Streptophyta > Magnoliopsida > Myrtales > Myrtaceae > Eucalyptus > Eucalyptus camaldulensis. The sequence goes on from JAHSVA010000005.1 coordinate 24,344,137, forward strand.
TGTAATGGGCTCAAGGCCCGTCCGCCCAAGTTGGGGCCAAAAAGCCCGGCCCACGGGAATAGGGCCCGTGGATGGAGGGACATATAAAAAGGAGGAGAGAGAGAGAGAACGTACCGTTTGGAAAAACAGAAAACGTACATACGCCTCCCTGCTTCTCTCTCTCTCGCTTTCTCTCCCAAAAAGGCAAACAGTGAGGCGCGAAGGCGAATTTACTTCACCGGATCAACATGACCAAGTTTCTCTTCGTCTATCGGCGTCGGTGTCTAATTTGTGGCTTAAAAGGTACGCTCGAATCCGTGGTGTGCTTTAGGATCGGTGATACGTGTTGTTTTTCCCGGGCTTCGCTTCCGCATTGATTTAGGGGTTCGATTTAGTGTCGAATCCGGTTTTTTGGGGATCCGTTATTCCCAACATTGGTATCAGCGCCAGGTTCACGTTTTTCCCGACCTGTTTGACGTTTTTCGATTGATTTTTCGCAAAAAAAATTCGGCCGTATGGATAGGGGCGAGAAATCCCGACACTCGAGCGCTGTTCGGCCATTTTTCCGAGTTTTCATAAGTCAAAATCAAATTCTAATGGCATAGGAAGAAATGCGACGTCGAGATGAGTCTGGCGATACGTCGAGCGCCGCCGGGAGACGCCGCACGCGCGGCCAGAAGCTGCTGCGCGTGGGCGCGACGCACCCAGAAGCGCTGGCTCGCCCAGCGCGTGCAGCACACGCGCTAGTCGGCGAACCGGCACGTGCTCGCCGCCGGCCGGCGAACCGGCACGCGTCGGTTCGCGGACCGACGAGTGCTGACGTCAGCATGACGTCACCCAACGATTAATAACCGCTAGGGTGACGTCATCGATGACGTTAGCACGACGACGTTTTCGCTGGGCGGTCACCGGCTGGCGACCCGACTGGCGACCCAACCCGACCCGAACCATGGACGCCGGCACGTGCGTGGCACGTGCCGGCTGACGTCTGCGTGACGTCAGCCCGCGCACGCGTGCGGCACGTGCCGTCGGTTCGCTCGAACCGGCCCGACCGGTCCGACGACCAACGGCCGTTGACTGTTGACCACCGTTGACCGTTGACCACCATTGACTGACGACCGTTGACCGTTGACCGTTGACAAAAAAAAAAGAGGAAAATAATGTGTTTCTTTTTCAATTAAGTCTATGTGGATTATAATGTGATCCCTTATTTGTTCTGCATTTGTTACAGGAACAATGCCTCCTCTGAGATTGCGCACACCTATTCGCGCAATTACCGATGAACAAAAAGATAGGCTGTCTAAGTTGATAGCTGAGCTGACTGATCATCGATGGGAGAGTGGTGACTTAATTGATCACGTCCTTGAAGTCAACGGGAAGATTCAACAGGTCATATGGAATGGTCGTCCTATGCCACAGTCAGAGATGGTGCGATTTTTCATAAACACTCTCCCACCTGAATGGCAAGATGTGTTGAATCGCATATGGGATGTCAATAGAGCTGCTTCATATAAGAAAATTGTGATGGATTTTGTAAATGAATATTACTGTATTGTTACAAGGGAAAAGATCAAGAAATTGAACAAAAGAGGATCCTTCCCAGTTCGTGTGCTGACTTGGTGTTAGTTGTATTGGCTGATCTTAGTTAAGTGTGCTTTGTGGACATCTTATGTATTGTTTACTACCTAATTTTGTTAATTGAAAGCATTATTGTTTTATTGGATGTCTATTATATGTTGCTTTATGTTATTGCTGGTTGCTGTGGGTAATTAGCTGTGGGTAGTTTTAGAAGTTTTTGTAACTTCATAGAATTGATTTTGCATAAGACAATCATTTTTTGGAGGACGATTGGAAACATAGTGACCTTTTGATTCTGAAGCCTTACTTGAAATTATTCATTAATATGATGGGTTTATGCAAATAAGGATGCATAAATGATAGGCATTAATAATTCGTGCATATTTGTCTGATGTGTTCAGATCAATGGCTTCAGCCACAAAGAGCATAGTTGCCGAGCTAAACAAAGGTGAAAAGCTTAATGGTGACAACATGAAATTTGGCAAATGAAAATCCAGTATGTGCTGGAAGAGCAAGAAGCACTTGAGGCTCTTAACCTAACCATGGTAGAACCTAAAGAGGGAACCACTGCACAGCACAAAAGAGACAAGGAAGCTTTTTCTGCATGGAAAAGAAAGAACTCTCTAGCTCGCATCACGTTGCTGAGCAGCATGGAAAATGACGTCATGCGAGAGTTTAGGCGTTTTGACAATGCCAAGGAAATGTGGGAGGCATTGGCAGCTAGATTTGGTCATACTTCGGTGACCAAACTGAGACAGCTCACTATTAGGTTTGACTCCTATAAGAAGCCTCATGGTCAGACCATGAAGCAACATCTTATAAAGATGTCAAACATGATAAATGAGCTAAAAGATGCTGGCCATGTCCTCACAGATGAGCAGCAGGTGCAAGCAGTGATTCGTTCATTGCCTCAGAGTTGGGAGCATATGAAGGTGCACCTGACTCATAATGAAAATATCAAAACCTTTGAGGATGCAATGCGCCATCTTGAGCTGGAAGAGGACCGCCTCTTGGCGGCTAAGTCGGATGCTGAACTCTATCATGCTAGTTCTAGCTCAAATGGAGCTTCGAGCTCCAAGCGCAAGCGCCCTAACTGGTTTGATAAAGGGAAAGGCAAGGAAGAAGGTCCTTCAGGGAAGAAACCCAAGTTTAACCAACATGAAAGAGGAAAGCGTCCTCGCATGAAGAAGCTTGCAAGGGTGAAATGCTACAACTGTGACAAGAAGGGTCATTATGCTCACGACTGTCGTGAGCCAAAGAAGGTATGCACCCCTTGTACTTTTCAGAACTTTACTTTTGTGTCAAGTTCTGTGTTCTTAACTGAGTCTAATCCTTTGTGGACTGTGGATTCATAAGCGACGGACCATGTAGCGAAGGATAGAGGATCCTTCGTGGAATTTCGACGAGTACCAACTAGAACTAAGTGGATCTATGTGGGAAACAACTCCAGAGCTGAAGTGAAAGGAATTGGCACATGCTAACTGAATATGCGTGGTGGACGCACTTTGTTCCTTCATGATGTCTTGTATGCTCCGGAGATTCGTCGGAATTTAGTGTCTGTATTAGTGTTGGTTAAATTAGATTTTAATATGAACTTCTATAGTAGAGGTGTGAATTTGTTTTTGGATACAAATTACTATGGTTGTGGTTAATTTCTGGATGGTTTTATTGTATTAGATATTGATTATGTTAATGCTAATGTTTGTTATTTCCTTCTCACGTCTCCTAATAAATATGATAATGATGTGAATGTGTGGCATGCTAGACTTGGTCACATTGGCCAACAGCGTATGAATAGGCTAGCCAAAGAGGGCATGTTAGGCAACATTGAAAAAGTCGATTTGCCCATATGTAAGCATTGCCTAGAAGGGAAAACGACAAGGAAACCATTTGGGAAAGGTAAAAGAGCTTATTTTCATCTGCATTTAATCCATTCTGATATCTGTGGTCTAATGAATGTGAAAGGAAGGCATGGGGATGTTTATTTCATCACATTTATAGATGATTATACTCGATTCGGATATGTCTATTTGATTTCTCATAAATCTGAAGCAATAAGTTGTTTCAAAAGGTTTATGAACCTAGTAGAGAATCAATTAGACAAGAAAATAAAAGCATTGAGATCCGATCGAGGTCGAGAATATTTATCTGATGAGTTTAGAAAATTATGTGATGAAAAAGGAATAGAAAGACAGTTGTCTATTCCATATACTCCTCAACAAAATGGTGTTGTGGAGAGAAGAAACAGAACCCTACTGGAAATAGTTAGGTCCATGATGGCGCATGCTAACTTACCTATTACCTTTTGGAGTGATGCGTTGTTAACTGCTGCCTATATACTTAACCGTGTGCCTTCCAAATCAGTTACTTCCACTCCATATGAGTTATGGACAAGTAGAAAACCGGACTTAAGTTTTCTTAAGCCATGGGGTTGTGCTGCCTATTCACATGAGTCCTCTCACAAATTTAGGAAATTGGGTCCCAGAGGAAAGAAGAGTATTTTCATAAGGTACTCAGAACACTCAAAAGGATATATGTTCATAGGTGAGCAGGAAAGTGGGAGTATAATTGAGTTTGAATCACGAGATGTCACATTCCTAGAAGATGATTTTCCTAAGAAGGGCGAAATAGGAGAAGATTGTTCCCTATTTGAGACCTTGGATCAGGATAATGATGTTAGTGGAGTTCGTCCGAGTGGGAGTAATATGAGAAGTGATGAATTGAATTCAACTCATTCTCAATTGCAACCACATGATGAGATGACATCATCATTGCCTAATCCAAGTGGGAGCATGATGGGGAATGATGTGCAAAGTGTACAATCTCCCAAACGGCGAACAAGTCGCCAAAGTATTCCCCGTCGACGTTTTGACATTGAAGGGGAAACTTTTATGATTGCTCCACAAGATGAGGATGAGCCAAGAAATATTAATGAGGCTCTGAATTGCCCTAGTAAGGAAAAATGGATTAATGCAATGGAAGAGGAAATGGAGTCAATAAAATCAAACCAAGTCTGGGAACTGGTTGATCTTCCAAATGGACGTAGAGCTATTGGGAACAAGTGGGTTCTCAAAATAAAGCAAAAGGCTGATGGCTCGATAGAAAGGCATAAGGCTCGCCTTGTGGCGAAGGGGTATAATCAACAGGAAGGAATTGATTATGAAGGTACATTTTCTCCTGTAGTGAGATTTACCTCGATTCGCATTATTCTGGCAATAGTGGCTAGTATGGATCTTGAGTTACATCAAATGGATGTAAAGACTGCTTTCCTCAATGGAGAATTAGAGGAAGAAATATATATGGAGCAACCTGCTGGTTTCATAGTGAAAGGCCAAGAAGAAAAAGTATGTCGACTTTTGAGGTCGATATATGGTCTTAAGCAGTCATCAAGACAGTGGTATATACGTTTTCATAATGCCATAATGGCATATGATTTTACGATGATTGATGAGGATCATTGTGTATATATCAAAAGATCCAAGGATCAATTTGTGATCATATCATTATATGTTGTTGATATACTAATTGCCGGAAGCAATATGGAGTTTGTTAAGACTGTCAAGAGTTGGTTGTCTTCCAACTTTGAGATGAAGGATATGGGTGAGGCTGCATACATTCTTGGAGTTAAGATTTCAAGAGATCGTTCGAAGAGATCGTTGTCTCTTTCGCAAGAAACTTATATAAACAAAGTTCTTGAACAGTTTCGTATGCAAGATTGTAAACCCATAGACACTCCTATTGCGAGAGGTGAAGGATTGAGCCATAGACTGTGTCCAAGGACTCCACAAGAGAAGGAACAAACGAAATATGTTTCTTATGCTAGTGTTGTTGGGAGCTTGATGTACGCTATGATGTGTACAAGACCTGACATATGTTTTGCAGTTGGAATGGTGAGTAGATACCAATCCAATCCAGGTCCAGCACATTAGAAGGCCGTTAAGAGAATCCTGAGGTATCTGAAGGGAACTGCTGATTACAAGTTGAATTACCAAGGAAAGGATCTGCAACTTGAAGGCTATTCAGATGCTGATTGGGGAGGAGATTTAGATGAAATGAAATCTACCTCAGGATTTGCTTTCTTACTGAGCAATGGCGCCATATCATGGAGTAGTAAGAAGCAAACGTGCATAGCCTTATCCACGATGGAAGCTGAGTTCGTGGCATTATCAGCAACAGTACAAGAAAGAGTTTGGCTTAAGAGATTCTTGGATCATTTAGGTGTTATTGAGAAAGCTGCAAATCAATTATTGGTTAACTGTGATAGCCAAGCAGCTATAGCGTACACCAAAGATCCAAAGTATCATGGCAAGACCAAACATATAGATACCAAGTATAACTTTGTCAAGAATATGGTTGCACGAAAGGATGTGAACTTACAGTACATATCTACGCATAGAATGGTAGCAGATCCTATGACAAAGACAATACCTAGAGATGTGTTTTGTGGTCATGTAAAATCTCTAGGATTGCGTAGAGTCCGATGTAGTAGATTGTAATTTCCCTGAGTTGTTCACATTTATGAACTAGTGTTGTTTCATTATTAATGCCTATGAATCTTTGGTTGATCTTTATGCATCTTAATACTCAGTGTATTATTTTAAGTTGAGGAAGTATGTCAGACAGATAAAAGATTAGCCCACTCACACGGGTAATCGCCTCTATTTACTGTGTGATAAATAGAGATGAGACTGTTTTTAAGCTTATTATCTAGGTGATAATCGAGAGCTCAAGCTTAAAATACGTATGTCGCCTTAACTGAGTGTTAAGATGAGGACATAATACTTATTATGTCCGAAAGTAAAATACCCCACATATTTTACTTTATCTGTCTAAGATGCCAGATGTGAGTTCTGATGAATTTTGTAAAAGAATAGATACGTGAACTCAAGTTAGACATTGGGTATGTCTGAACTATCATCTGTACGGTATTGAAAGGTATAGACATACGCTCCATGGAAAATGAGTTAATGCCGTAATACGTATTTCATACTACGTATGCATAAGACGACCAATAAGAGGCAAAAAGTTTGATCTAAACTTTTATGACGTATGAGACTCTTGAGGAAAAGAGTTCCTCAAATTTTTTAGTGCCCTCATGACTTTTACTTATTCTCAAGGTTTCTATTTAGTGTTTGCTATCTTAGGATGTTGCCAATGGTCATGAGTTGATTCGATCTAACGGGACATTTCTAGAAAAGCAAGCTGAACTGAAATTGAGAGTTTGAAGGAAAGAGGAAGGTCGATTTTGGAGAATCACATTGTAGTTTTGTATTCACTGGTTGACCAATTATGACTGTCTTTGTGATAATTATAATTGTGAATACAATATATATATATATATATATCATTGTTTTAAAAGAGATCAAGAGAGATATAAATATGATCGATCGATCTAGGGTACTGCATACTAAGTCTACTCGGAGTGTGACGCCCATTATGAGCTGCTATATATTCCTAACAGATGTATAGCAACGAGCTCTCAAAGTATGCTGGTCGCATGGATTATTCACTGATATGAATGTTGAAAAGAGGTAAAGAGAATCCTGTTTGGCCCACCATGTGCGAGTGGGAGATGATGGTTTTATATGTAATGGGCTCAAGGCCCGTCCGCCCAAGTTGGGCCCAAAAAGCCCGGCCCACGGGAATAGAGCCCGTGGATGGAGGGACATATAAAAAGGAGGAGAGAGAGAGAGAGAGAGAGAGAGAGAGAGAGAGAGAGAGAGAGAGAGAGAGAGAGAGAGAGAGAGAGAGAGAGAGAGAGAGAACGTACCGTTTGGAAAAACAGAAAACGTACGTACGCCTCCCTGCTTCTCTCTCTCTTGCTTTCTCTCCCAAAAAGGCAAACAGTGAGGCGTGAAGGCGAATTTGCTTCACCGGATCAACAGGACCAAGTTTCTCTTCCTCTATCGGCGTCGGTGTCTAATCTGTGGCTTAAAAGGTACGCTCGAATCCGTGGTGTGCTTTGGGATCGGTGATACGTGTTGTTTTTCTCGGGCTTCGCTTCCGCATTGATTTAGGGGTTCGATTTAGTGTCGAATCCGATTTTTCGGGGATCCGTTATTCCCAACATTTGATTTGACGTTCTGAAAGTCAAGTTTTGGACTATATTTAAATTGTCTGCCATACTTGAGAGTGCATTTATGCAAGCCTCAAGCTAGCCTTGGCAATTAATTTAAAACACGATAAATATATATAAATAAAGAAAAGGAAAATAAAATTTTGTGAAAAATAATATAAACTAAATAAAAAGGACAAACAAATTTCGACAAAGGAAAGCAACAAAAATTAAAATATCACAACCCTTGTCACTTGTGGCCATTATGGCGACTGCCTCTAGGCAACATGACGTGGGTAAGGGACCCCGACGAGATTTGCCATGCGTAAATAATAGTTCCATAAACTATTAAGCTACGTTTGGTCATCTAGATTTCTAATCAAGATAAGACTAGATGGGATATGATATAAAATCGAGAGATTTTACTATATCCTATCCACTATTTGACTAATCACAATAATAAAGTCGGGTATATTCTTATTATATCATATACATTATTTGATATAAACGACATACTAGTGTAAATGAACATAAAAGTTCACAAACATAGATGGTAAAACTCTCTTGCGATGCTCTTGCCTATTTTTATTTTATTTGCCATTTTTTATTTTTCCTCTCTTTTTTAATTATTTTCCTTTTTATTTCATTTTCCACTTCCATTGTTCTCAAACAAAATTTTATTAAATAGTAAAAAGTACTAATATACCTAAAATACTAAAATATGTATTACATATAAATATATATTTATATTATAAGATAGAATTAAATTAGAATATATAAATAATAACAAGATTAAATTAAACTACTAATTTTTTATTATTTATTATTTTAATTACTTATATTAGAATTTAAATATTATTTACATTGAAATATACTTTTATTTTTTTAATTTAAAAAGTTTGTTATTCGAGAAAAATAACTTTTCTATTATGGATATTAGAAATCCTATCCACCTTTATCACACCTCTCTTATGGGATAATTTTATTTGGGCTATATCCCTATTATATCTGACTTTATCTTGTCTTGAGCAGGTACCAAATATAAGATAAAATAATTTTATCTTAACCTGAATTTTATCCCGAGTATCAAATGGGGTCTTAGTTCTAAGTGAGAGGATAAAAAATCAACACTACGACAAAACCACTTACTTAATATGAATAATGCGGTTTTGTTCTTATTTAAGCTTTTAACCGAAATGGTTTCTGATGGAGAATGAGAGAGGATTTTTCATTATGCTTCAAAAGAAAAAAAAAGTATTGCGGTGTTGCAATTTCAAGTCAACATGACACGCTGGGAATCCTTATAGTTTTCTCCACTGGCTGTATTTCATTTATGTTAATTAATGAAAGGATGGCATAAACATATTAAAATATAATGAGGGTTTAATTGGACCAATTAAAAGCTTCGGGATGATGGTGAACATTACTCAAAATTGATTTAATTGAATCAACCGAAAGTTCAAATATGACACTGAATGTCAATAAAAGTTCACATATTGCTAGCACTATTATCTTTTGTAGGAACAGAAACTACATGTTCTTTACATCTCATATCAGAGAAGGTAAGAGATGTTGATCCACTGCATTTTACAAATTCACTTCATGATCACTCGGTAAAAGGATGGAAATAATTGTGAAATGGGACCTTCCCATAAGTCTTCGCATAATTACTTCCGGTACCATGACTTCAAACTATAATCATCGCACTATTCCTATGACGTTCATAGAGAAGCTAGCTCTGCAGTGAAAAGAAAAAATCACATGGCTGGGCTTAGTGAGAACTAAGAAGATATTCAAAAGGCGATCATCATCATAATTGAAAACCAAATAGAATAGCCCATGAAAACTTCAAATCTTACCATCTCCTGAAATGCTCCAAATTTTTTGACATTGAGATCACAAAGTTGCTCTAAGCTGACTGCAGAGAGTGGCATATCTAGGGGTACTTGAAAGCAAAGCTCACGTGAGACTTGTTCCATGGTCGGTCGAAGCCTTGGATCGTCTTGCAAGCACTTGAACGCTAGTTTGGCGATCAAGACCACGTCCTGCACATCTTGAAGGCCAAGTCTAGAAGGCGAGAGACGTTGATCCAATACATCCTTCAACATCGTTGACTCAGCTTGGGCGAACGATGAACATTCTCGAGAGACATGATCTCCTGGATGCTTACCCATGATTGTCTCTAATGCGATGACTCCAAAGCTGTATACGTCGCACTTTTCGGTAGGAACAATAGAATAAGCTAGCTCTGCAGGTGGAGAATCCATTGTTTTTTTAATCTCGATCACAAGTTGTATTCAAGTTGACAACATTAATTCCCATGATATGACGTGTGACGATTACAAGTACAGATCTCCACTTAATCAGCTCCTACAACATTGATTTGAGCATGGGAGTTTATACTTTGGCAAAAAAATTAAACAAAAAAAAAAAATTTGTTCGCCCCTTAAAATACGGGCATCTTCTGGGTAATGTGAACTTAATATCCTTGAAATGGATTGATTATGATCTTTTTCTCATTTGCCAATTCTTACTTATGAAGAAAATCGAAAAGCATTTTCATCAACATTGAACTCAAAAGCTCTAAATAAGTACACTAAAATTTCCATGACACGTTTAAATAACTAATGAACTGCATTAACTAGTAAAATTTAAATAATAGAAGCATGACACCTAATGCCATCGAAATTTGAACAAAAGTTTGTGAAGTACCTGGAGCAATATACCCGATAGTACCAGTAATAGCCGTCCAGTTTGATGAATCTGGCCTCAAAAGTCTTGCAGTGCCAAAATCAGAAACATGAGCCTCATAATCACAATCCAATAAAATGTTGTTACTGGTCAAGTCTCGATGAATCAACGGAGGAGAACATTCGTGATGCATATAGGATAATGCATCCGCAACTCCTTGAACCACACTTATCCTCTTATCCCATTGAAATTCTGTTGCTCTCTGATCATCTTTCAAAGTTGTTCTCAAGCTTCCTCTTTCCATGTACTCATACACCAAAAAACAGCGTCGAGGATGGGAGCAGAAGCCATAAAATTTCACAATGTTTCGATGACGTATATTTGTCAAGGCTTGAATTTCCCTTTCAAATGATACCAAATCAATGATCTCAATATCTTCTTGGGATGACAAGGTTTGCTTGATAGCAAACGTTTGATCTTCTGATATCTCGGCTTTATAAACAATTCCATATGCTCCTTCACCCACATAGTACTTGGAGTCAAATCCTTCCGTGGCCTCAATGATTCGATCATAGAAAACTTTGCCATCATACCTCAAAATACTCATGAAATCCAAATCATTTGTCTGTTCATTATTCTTTCTCTTCGTAATCCTTCTTTGACGATGATTGACGATTACAACAACAATCAAGGTGCAAGAAAGAAAGAGAAACCCCAACAACGAGATAATGAGGATAATTGTGATTCTAGCTTCAACATGTTTATTACGTTTCTTGATCCCAATAGAATTGCAGTTCGATAAACCAACAACATTACCACAAAGCCCTTTGTTATGCTGAATTGCCTCAAATGGAGCCTCATTGAAAGCCTTGACATTAGGGAGAGGACCTTCTAGGTCATTGTAGGATACATCAATAGAAGTCAAGGCCAACATATCATCAAAAGCATGTGGGATGTAACCAGATAGGCTATTGTGAGAGATATTTAGAATTTCCAAGTTTCTCAATATTGCAAGCTCTCCTGGTATATGTTCAGACAAAACATTATAACTCAGATCAAGAATCTCAAGAAATTGTGTGTTGCCTATCTCAAGAGGAATGCTTCTCCGAAATTTGTTCCTGCTTAAGTTCAAGCTCAACAAGCTTTTACATGAGCCTAGCATCACCGGTATCAATCCACTCAAATTGTTTGATGCTAGGTTTAGATGCATCAGACGAGATAAAAGCCCAATTTCAATGGGGACATTTCCCGTGATGGCGTTGCTACTTAGGTCGAGTTCTAACAACATTAATAGGCTTCCCATTTCCCTCGGAATCTCCCCGCTTAAATTATTTGAAGAAAGGTCCAATAACTGTAATTGAACCATCTTTCCAAATATTACAGGTATCTCACCAAAGAGGTTGTTGTTTGATATCCTTAAGCTCATCAAATTATGACAACGCTCCCATTTCCATGAAAGTTCACCTCTCAAATGATTGTGGCTCAAGTCCACATAATTTAGATGCGGATATATTCCAAAAGCATCTGTTATGTTTCCAGTGAATTGGTTTTTGTCAAGCCTCAATCTGATTAATGTGCTACAGTTCTTTAGGCTCGTGGGGATGGGACCCGTGAAATGATTATTGGAGACAGAGAAATATTGCAATGATCTCCCAAGACATACAGTTTCTGGCACTTCCCCCTCTAGGTCATTATCATATAGCTCCAAAAGAGTCAACCGTGTTAACTTATTGAATTCATAAGGCAAGGAACCAAAGAATTTATTGTTGCCAAGGTCCAATTGAATTAGATTGGCCAAGCTTCCAATTGATGCAGGAATTGAGCCAGTGAGTTTGTTTTCAAATAGACGAAGTTCAGTAAGAGAAGTGAGCCTCCCGATTTCTGAAGGTATAGGCCCTGAAAGTTGATTTTCATTTAGCAGAAGATGAATCAATTTGCTCAGGTTCCCTAGTGAAGCAGGGACAGGACCGATCAAATTATTATCCTCAAAAGATAAATATGTAAGAGCAATGAGCCTCCCAATTTCAGAAGGTATGGGTCCCGAAAGTCTATTTCGGAAGAGGTTAAGAAAAGATAAACTTGTCAAGTTTCCAATGGAACTAGGAATTGAGCCGCTAAGAATGTTAGATGACATGCCAAGTTTAATAAGAGAAGTGAGCCTCCAGATTTCTGAAGGTATGGGTCCCGAAAGTCCATTCTGCCATATGTAAAGAATTTTCAAATTTCTCAAGTCACCTATTTCTCTCGGAATGGAACCAGAAATATTATTGCGTGAAATGCCTAATTCAGTCAAATTGCCTAATTTTCCAAGAGAAGCAGGAATGGGCCCTGAAAGTTGATTTTCACTTAGATGAAGATGAATCAATTTGCTCAGGTTCCCTAGTAAAGCAGGGACAGGACCGATCAAATTATTATCCTCAAAAGATAAATATGTAAGAGCAATGAGCCTCCCAATTTCAGAAGGTATGGGTCCCGAAAGTCTATTTCGGAAGAGGTTAAGAAAAGATAAACTTGTCAAGTTTCCAATGGAACTAGGAATTGAGCCGCTAAGAATGTTGGATGACATGCCAAGTTTAATAAGAGAAGTGAGCCTCCCGATTTCTGAAGGTATGGGTCCCAAAAGTCCATTCTGCCATATGTGAAGAATTTTCAAATTCCTCAAGTCACCTATTCCTCTTGGAATGGAACCGGAAATATTATTGCGTGAAATGCCTAATTCAGTCAAATTGCCTAATTTTCCAAGAGAAGCAGGAATGGGCCCTGAAAGTTGATTTTCACTTAGATGAAGCTGAATCAATCTGCTCAAGTTCCCCAATGAAGTAGGGATAGGACCAATCAAATTATTATCCTCAAAAGATAAATTTGTAAGAGCAATAAGCCTCCCAATTTCAGAGGGTATGGGTCCTGAAAGTCTATTTCGGAAGAGGTTAAGAGAAGATAAACTTGTCAAGTTTCCAATGGAACTAGGAATTGAGCCACTGAGATTGTTGGATGACATGCCAAGTTTAATAAGAGAAGTGAGCCTTCCGATTTCTGAAGGTATGGGTCCCGAAAGTCTATTCTGCCATATGTAAAGAATTTTCAAATTCCTCAAGTCACCTATTTCTCTCGGAATGGAACCGGAAATATTATTGCGTGAAATGCCTAATTCAGTCAAATTGCCTAATTTTCCAAGAGAAGCAGGAATGGGCCCTGAAAGTTGGTTTTTCCATAGATAAAGATAAATCAGGCTGCTCAAGTTCCCTAGTGAAATAGGGATAGGACCAGTGAACTTGTTTATGGAAAAATCAAGTTCCAAAAGAGAATCCAACTGCCCAATCTCCCAAGGGATGTGTCCACTTAGGTTGTTTGCACATAGTTTAAAATAATGAAGACTCTCAAGCATACCTAAACTTGGAGGAATGTCCCCAGATAGTTCATTGAAGCAAAGATCAAGAGAGTTGAGTTTGGAAAGGTTACCGATACTTGAGGGAATGAAGCCATAGATCGAGTTGTTGGCAAGCTCAAAGCTTACCACAGTGGTTAAGCATGAGAAGTCGAGGCCATCTAGAGTTCCTCTCAAACCGAGATAGGAAAGATTTAGATGGGCAATGGCTCCAAAGTCGTCACAAGCAACACCAGTAAAGCTGCAAGGATTGTCATCGTGCCACGAAGAGAGGAGAGACTGGCTATGATTGTCAAGAGTAGATTTCCAATTCAGGAGAGCCTCTGGTCCATCCTTATTCTTAGTCACGTGGACAGTGGAGAAAGAAGTGAAGGAAGCAGAAACGCCTGCACCATGAGATGAAATGGTGCCTACCAAAAAGAGCGAGAAGAAGAAGACAGCTAAAGGAGACTGGGTGGACGACAAAAAGGAAGAAACCATGATTTGGGGGATCGTTGGGTCTTGGGAGGTGCGAGATGGTTCAAATCTGCATACTATTAAAAAGATTGATGACTATACTTATAGATTGGAATATCACTCCCAAGAAGCCTCTATGGAGGACAGTTCCTATTATAGCTGGACCGCGTTTCCCGGAGAATGAGTCCTTCTCATTGACGACATATTTGCAAGATAAAAAGTCTTTCCCCTTTTTCAGCCAGCTTAGCGTGCACCATGGGGGATGATGAGTAAATTGTGCAGAGCCACATAAGTCTCAATCGTGGGTCATGCTTGACTTACTTTTTCAAGTCTTCTTTAAAATTGATGATATATTTGCAAGATAAAAAGTCTCCCCTTTTTCAGTCAGCTTAGCGTGCCCCGTGGTGGATGATGAGTGAATTGCGCAGAGCTACATGTCTCAATCGTTGGTCATGCTTGACTTACTTTTTCAAGTCTTCATTGAAATTGACGATAGATTTGCAAGATAAAAAGTCTTTCCCCTTTTTTCACTCAGCTTAGCGTGCGCCGTGGGGGATGATGAGTGAATTGCGCAGAGCCACATAAGTCTCGATCGTTGGTCATGCTTGATTTACTTTTCCAAGTCTTCTTTGAAATTCACATGTAAATCATATTTATGGAAAATTAAGTCATGATCGTGGGTTTCGAACCAAAAAAAAAAAAGTCCTGATCGTGGGTGGCTATATAATTCAAAATTGACACTCAGATGTTGGGTAGATGAGTGGGATGTTGAAAGGGAATATACACTATGTGGGATTTTTTTTTTTTTCCAAACAACAATTTGTAGAAATTGACCAAATTTTGATCGTGCATAATTTTTCCATCTGACATCCGGTTGACTCGGCTCCAATTCTGGCTAAACGGTTCTATGACGTGCAGCTGATAAAGATTCAAGTTATTGGTCTGTGTAGAGAGCTTGGATCCCCTTTTGCAAAGTAATATTTATGCTTTCCCATCTTGGAGAGAAAACAAAGCAGCAACAAGAATGTGAGTAGGTTATTTCAAGGGAACCTAGGCCTCCAATACTGGAACAAGAATTTTGGGAATTGCTGAAAGTTCGGTTAACAAGTCATTCAAGGAGTCTTCTCTGTAAGCGAAAACGTAATTCTCTAATGTGAAAAATTCAAAATTGGGGATATTTGATTTTCATGATTTTCACAATAAGAGGGATGAAGATATGCATTTATCCATATCAATATTGTTGAAAATGATTTGTTGCACAAACCGACGAAATGAAGAAATTCGATTTCTTTCCCTTAACCGCTTTTCCTTAATGTGCTTTATTTGATGAAGTTTCATTCATTGCTATTGGGTGGAGAGAGAACCAGACTCTATTGATATATGCCATTAATAGGTGCCTTCCATCAAGCGCATTTTTACTTCGTAAGAGTCGCACCTCTTCGGAAGAACGGTAACTTCTCAATAGAATTATATGTTTTCATCCTTTTCATAGCTAATATGTTTTAGCAGTTATATAATTATTAAACCATTGATTAATAACATCATGCAGGCCACAATAATTTTTACATCCTCCCACTAGGCCCATATGACCTTCCTTTCATGGTTTAATAAAGACCAACACAATAACATTATGTTATAACTTTTTTTAAATTGGCTATCACATAATAATCACAATTAAGTAAAGAAAACTAATGCGAGTCATGTCAGTTGTATGTCATTAATCGACGTAGTCCATTTCATGTACTACAATAATAGCTCTCTACTTAAAACATGATCCATGAATGAGAAGTACAATAATGGTCCAACTAAATAAAAATGGGCTAATGTCAAATTCACACGGAACAAAATGTAAATGAGAGAAATATCAATAGTTATGAAGTGCTGCTTCTTAGCCAAGAATTGAAATGGAAATGCTACTTTTCCAAATTTAGGAGAAAATGGCTTCTGATTTGTCTAGCGGATGAGGCTGATCTGATTAAATTTTGGACTTTACTAGAGAGACACAGCTGAGAAAATGAAAGGCCGGATCAAAAGTTGGACTTAGTTTGACGTTGATAACATAAACCTCAGGCAAAAATATCTTCTTTTTTTCCATTGCTGGGATGATAATAGAGAATGTGTTTTATATGACGAAAATATCAATTGGGATGAAATAAGATGTAATCAATTAATCAAAAGTGAAATATATGAATATAAGGTGAGAAGTAGGACGAGATTCATAGGACATGGGCAATCATGATTGACCAATCACAAAATGTTTCACCGCCATGAAGTTTTATCTATCACATAAACTGCATTTTCACTATCATGACACGTGTATATTTTCACACTATGTACACATGCCAACATTTGAAATCTGTTCGTCGTGGGGTTTCTTTTGCACTGGCGGTGTTTCTTTTGAAAATCCAACATTTAGAAAAAAGCCAATCATTTTCGTACAATTCTTTCTTGTTTAATAACACATTTGAGATCTTTCTCATTAAGTAAGTCAAATTTGATAATTGCCCGTGTAATTAATTTCTCTCTTTGATAATCTAGCTACCGATAACTAATCAGACACTTAAATCTAATCTTGATTGTTTGCCAAAGTGTTACCGATCCGTAAAAGAATGAAAGAGACGTAAGTGAGGCAGCTCATGGAGAAACGAGTGGCTGGAATCTTTCATGGAGACAGCATTGGCCCCGCAACATTTGTGTTTTCTTTTCTTCTTTCTGCTTTTGACAAGCTTCTCGTACATGATCGGAGGCAAGAAAGACGTCGTCTCAAGCAATTTTTCGCTATTTCAAATGGATTCACACTAACAGTAACTACAGAAAACTTTGCTAGTAAAAAATATTTACACAAACGATCTTATATATCGTTGATTTCAAAAAAGAAAAAGAAAAAGCAAGAGTCATAATCCTCAAATTAAGAGTTGTTTCGAACATTATATTTTTGGAATAATTATTTAGGAAATCCTTGTGAACAAAACCTTATAATAAGGTATTTACATAAAATTCCTCATTCTTATTATTAAACAAGTCCCCGAGAGTGCTTAATTGATCAATGATTTATGTTTCATATTTTGTTTATTTTTCTGTTTGTTTGGGGAAATACATCGATCAATTCCGGTCATACATAATTTCCGTCATAATCCTCAAATCAAGAATGGATTAGGCCATCTGCATATAATTTTTGGTGATGCATACTCTATTTCTTCTATGAAGATTGCAAGAAGTAATTACTTCAGCACTCAACAAGTGTGACACCCTCGACCCGACCCTGATTTTTAGAATGGATTCCAATGGTGGCAAGTCTTTGAAGTGGGATTTCGATGAGGAGCAGTAGACCATGAAAACGTCAAGAAGGCCATTCCGGGGCATAAACTCGATTTCTCATCGGTGGAACGCTAAAATTCGAGAAAGTGAAAACGGGTCATGAACGATAGCCCAAGTCAGCCCAATTGGATAGCCCAATGGGCCTAAGCCCACATTGGATGGCCCAATGGGCCCAAGCCCATGAAGGACAGCCCAATAGGGCCCACACCCATGTTGGGCAGCCCAAGGCCCCATGCCCAAGAAGATGAGCGGCCCAAGAGGGCCATGGACCTCCAAGCCCACCTTAGCCTTATGAGATCTAAGCATTTAATGCACCCATGTGCATGAATAGTGCCCAAATCTCCTCACAAAGACCAAATTGACCTCTCTTCAAAGCTAAAGACCAAGGGGCAAGAGTGGAATTGGCCAAGGAGGGGGGCGGCCACAAGCTTGAAGGAAATTAGATGGATGACAACCTAGCCTAATCTAAAGCTTAACCTAGACCCATTAGCCCATGTGTGAATATCTCCTCATTAATGGCTTGGATCTTTTTTCTTCAAGAGGCAATCCCATACTTGGATGAGAGGATTTCATGGGATTGGATAGTACTAAACACTAATGACCAAATCTCCATCATTCTCTCTCCCTCCCTCCCTCCCCCCCTCCCCCCCTCCCCCCCCAAAAAAAAAAAAAAAACCCACGGCCACCACCACACTCTCTCTTTCTTCTCTCATTTGTTCACTTTGGCACTCACTCTCATCTTTCCTCTCCCTTTTGAGCTTGGCTGAACCACCACTCTCTCCATTCCATCTCTTTTGCATGATGTTTTGTCTCATTCCCTCACCGTCCACCATCCACCACACACACCTACCGTTGAACAGTAGTTCTTTTCGCCGTGTCGAACCGTGGAGTCAATGAGGAAGCTGTTCAGCCTCACCGTAGCTTCCCCCTTCTCTTTTCTCTCTCAGTTTGGTCCTCCGTGAAGCTTAGAGGTGGTTCGCCTGCCTTACTGCTGCCGTAACTCCTTTGTGATGCCCTTTCACCGAGAGCTATGGAGGTGTGACCAACCACTGTTGATGCCCGTCCAGCCTTGCCATTCCTCCCTCATAGCTTGTCGAGCTTGGATTTGAGTGTGAGTCGCTTTTTAGCCCTTGATTAGGGTTGTTGTTGCACTTATAACTTAGTTTAGAACTAGATTAAGGTTAAATGATGCTTTGATGTTGTGATAAGTGGGTTTAAGCAATAACTTACCATGGACTTCCGATAAGTTATCATGATAGGTTGTAATTAGTTTCCGATAGGTCATCGTAAGTTATCGATTGGTTATCATGTTTTAATCGATAAGTTATCATGTTTGTCGATAGGTTATCATGATAGAATATTGTGTTCACCGATAGGTTATCATAATAGGCTATTATATTTTGCCGATAGGTTATCACAATTAGCCCTTCCAATGTTTGATAAGCTATCATTATGTGATAAGTAACTTGTGATAAGTGGTTATATGATAAGTTATTATGTGGTGATAAGTGTTGTGTGAGAAGTTGTTATGGCATGTTATATTAATGTCATAAGTTAATATGTGGTGATATGTGGCATGTAATATTAATGAAATAAGTTGTTGGATAGGTAATTGCAATAATTTAGACTTTAGGCAATCACTTAACTTTTCCTTAATAAGTGTTCTATGCTTGGGTCTCTATGATAAGATGCATCATTAGTTGTTCAATTTGATTATAATGTATGCTTATGTGACACTTAGAATGGGAATTGATAAGTGTTCATGGTACTCAAGGATTGAAATCTTTTGTTCTGCATATAAGGTTATGCGAAAAGATAAAACGTGGGCATGTTTAAGTGGCACGATGGTGCGAAATGATAAGGTGGTATGAGGTGTAAGCATGACATGATTGCATGCAACATACATTATTGTATATCGTATGAGCATCACACTCTTGCATTGATTAATATGGATGATGAGACATAGGCTTGAGTGATAGTATGCTCATGTGATCACCTAAAAACCCTGATGCGTTTATGCGGGGCAATGGATTCGTTCTGATGTGTTTACATAGGATGAGGGATGCCGTTCGCAAATGGATTTCGGAATGAAGCTCTTTAGCGGAATGTCATTTTGATACACTTACGCGGGACGTTGCCATGCTTGATGAGGTGAGATGATGCTCGGTTATACCGGAAGACCGCCGACTTGCGATTTGGCCATAGCCCTGAGCAATCGCAATAATTTACACATATATGTGTGAAACATGCATGAGATTGATGTATGATTATGTCTAGATTATTGCATGACATGAGTGCATGATTATAATATATTGCACATTCTTATGTTTGCCTCCTGAGTGTGGGAATTATAGGAATTGCTTATGTGCTTATGTTATGATGGCTTGAGAAGGCAAGATAACCATTCTTGTTTATAATTAAGGCAAAGTTGGGGTTGTTTTGCTATTGACCTGCCATCAATAGATAACTTGCACGTTTAGGCCATTTTCGAGATGAACTACCTCCCTATGTTAGATCTAGAAAGTTCACCCATTGAGTTTTATTTCACTGTTGTTTGTTATAAGTTTACAAGCCCTAAGAATGTTTGAGCCCTTTCATCGATTAGGTTTGGGCTCCCCGTTGAGCATAGCTATGAAGTGACTAATTATCCAATTGAGGGGACTAATGCACGTTATAAACGCTACTTCACGACTATTTGGGTTGATGAGAGACTCCCTCACTTGGTGGCTCACTGCTTTACAGCATAGTTTTTTTGGATAGGGAACGACGTTCACGAGCCTATCTACAGTTTCGATGAAACCCCGGTTGTAGGAGGATCAAGAGGTACTAACTGGGATGCTATGGATGTGGATGTACTTGATGGGGCTGTGTTCGATCTAGAAATCAACCTTGATATGATCGTCCAGCTGGAGCCCTGGTATATGGAGCCTTTGGCGAGTTACGTGGTAGTGAGGTTAGTATCACTTTTTGAAGCCATTCTTATAGTACTAGAGGTGTTAAGTTTACCTCGAGACCCTTTTTGGAGAAGGTCGTGGCCATGCTTTTGGGTTGATTCGATGTGGCAAAGCGAGTTATATTTGAGCTTATGTGTTTAAACTATGTGTATATGGCTAGTATGATGTGATGACTATATGATGCATATGTATATATATATATATATATATGTGTGTGTGTGTGTGTGTGTGTGTGTAGTTTGAACTATCCCTGTTTATTAGTTGGATGATTTGTTTATGCTTCCGTTTGCGTATATAATTGATAATACGAATGGGTTGGCAATGCCTCTTAGGATGTTGCAAGCAAATCACCTAAGTGAATGATTGACAACAAGGGATGGCGCACGTCTGGAGTGAATGGGCATGACAACCCTACTTGGTTGGTTTTGGAAGAAAGTCGGTGGAAGACAACTTACCTATTTCTGATGCACAATGAACAATTTACTCCAGAACGAACGTTGAATTGCAAATGAATGACGAACAATATTATTTCACATTGGTATGAATGCAGTCACGAGGAAAACATTCAATTTTCACAACGTGAATGCCAATTGTTTTTGTAAAGGAGAAATGGAACGCCTTCTTTTTCTTTGATGGAAATGGGACAAGAAGGGAGAACAATTTCTTTCTGAATGTACGTTCTGTCAACCGTCCCAATGGCTATCTTCAGAAGTTTTTTATATGACTCCCTCATACTCTTTCAAAGGGTGTCTTTCCATCATAACATATCAAGACGAAATGGTGCGTTTTAATTGCACCCCATCATTGACGTATTAATAAAGTACAACATCTCTCACTTGGACATGATAGTGCTCTATCAAGAATATAAGGCATTCAACATTCATCAACTTTAGAAACAATTCATACTGGCAAGAAAGCCGTGCGACTAATGAGTACAACTGCACTTAGGAGCTCAAATTATGCACTTGTTAGGGTGACATAATGGCTACAACCCTAAAAATAAATAAACAATTAATGTCTCACAATGCCCCAAACATATTTTGCTACATCAACCCAAGTATACCTATCTCTTAAAGACTATATTTTACTATTCTCATAACACCATGTATTTACAATTATATCCACAACCATAGAAGGCGATATAATTGATCGACCAGTAAATACACGTGATAAATGTAAAACAACAACAGCCTTCCTTCGCACTCATCTCTCTTCATTTCAAAACAACCACTTTCTTAGACACGTCCCATAAAGCTATATCTATTCATGACTGCCGGTTAACATGCCAAAGTAATAACATTGATCTTTTACTTCGAGAACATAGTCAGAAGTAACATAGGACACAAAATGAGGTAAATTATAAATTATTTCAAGGGTTCACACGATGAGTAAATAGGAATAATTTCACTCACCTTCCCTTGTCGGTTATACAATGCACACGTAGTATGAATTACATGCTATAGTGGATTTCTCTTTTTTATAAGAGCGTATGTTATTTATTAAATATATCTACTATATGAATTTTTGCCTAAACATAGTCACGTGCTTCTCACGTATTCAAGTTTAGCTCGAGTGCTATATTAGCTCGCTTTCTACAGCGCCCAATTAAGTACTCGTATTTGGCAACTTTTAGGCATACATGATTGTGGGACTATCATGTTTGATCTTATTATAAACAAATCACAGACCTCATTTTGACTATAATCAAAGCAACATATTATTTTATGTACTAAACTTGCTCTTCAACATTTATTTGTACATAATATCTCATCTCAACGTGCTAACTATAGCACTTGAGGTGATTGCTCGTGTGAGTGAGCCAATCATTGCCTGCTAACATACTTTTCAATAATATATGTGTGTTTATGCTAGTCTTATAATGGATTTGTACTTATTGATAAAATATCAAATCACTAATAAATAAACAAGTATAATACATATGTTCACATGTGACATTCTGATTTTCGACCTTATTTTGATTAAATGAAATGGGCTTTTCATCGATGCGCCTATGGTCCTTATTCTCTGAGCTGATCACTCACGAGATAACTAATCTATCAGGTGAAGCCATTAAGGGATATAAACGCGACAGACTTGAGAATTTGATGAGAAATTGACTGCTCAATCGTGCTAATCGGAAAAGGTCAATACAGCACTCTTGTAATTGATTAGTGATCGGAGATAAGTCGATTCAACAGAAGCACATAATTAAATTGAAACACACCTGATTGCAAAATTCGCGTCGAATGACACTAAATCGATTTTTTTGTCAATTTCGTACTCGGTACCCGTAATTGAAACCTTGAGATTTTTACGACAACCGAGAGTCACCAATGAGTCGAAGATGCACAATGAGAATTATCGACCACGGGTTAAATGCATTAAAATCCCTAAAAGCTACCTGATAGATTAGGTTACGCTAAAATCGCATTCGATTGAAATTAATTACGAAATTGAAACTTAGTTTCAAGCATTGAAAGTTCGAGCGTGTCACGATTTATTTTTAGGAGATCGTCTCATCCTTTGAAGAATTTTCAGCGAGCCTAGGGTTTTGGCGGAAAATCAAAATTTGGCAAATTAAATTTAAGAAATTCGGAGGGCCACTTTTATGTGGATTTTTGGCATTCAAAATGGATCAAGTGGTGAAGGGAATTGTATAAATTAGTATGGGCATCCTCCTTAGCAATTTTGGTCAATAAATTGAAGTTAATTGTGAAGAATTTAAGGAGTGATGGGTGCAAATTTGTAGGGTTGCTGCCAAGGGCTGTTTTGGCCTTCAATTTGAGTTGCTGTGTGAGGCTTTGAAGAGAAAGTGGCTTGTGGAGGAAGCCTTGCCAGCAAGGGCAAAAGACTTTGAGGGAAAAACCACTTAAGTGCCTTGATAATTTGCTTGCAAGCCCATTGGCTCAAGCCAAGACTTTCAAGGCTTTTGTCTCCCTCCTTCCCCTCATACTTGACTAGCCCTATTCCCCCAGTTGACCAGCCTTGCTTTCTTCTTCTTCTTCTTCTTCTTCTTCATTTCTTCCTCTATTGTTGTTGCTGCAACACAGAACATCCACCAACCAGCTACTAGCCCCTCACCGAACAATCGAACCAACCAGCCGCCCGCGAACCGTCCCTCGTGAGTCTAGCTCCAGTCGACTCCGCTCCTCCGCCCGCAAGTTCGCCTGAGCTGCCAGCTCCGTCAACCAGCTCCTTCGCCGACTGCCTTAGCTCGCTATTGCTCATGCCAGTCGCATCTAGGCCGGTTGCTAGCCCTGCCAACATCCGTCCATCTCATCCCCACACCATCCGACCACCAGTGCCTTAACCAACCCCCTAAATTCCCTTGACCAGCTCCAAAGCAAAACCGGTTTTCTAGTTTGAGCTGTGAGCTTGTTGGGCTGTTTTCAGCCCCTTCTGAACCTCCTTTGGAGCCACCGTAGACATGGGAATTCACCGCCGTCGCGCCGCCATCGTCGTGGACCCGTTATTTCACTAATCCGGTGAGTTAGCATTCTAATATTTGATTATGGAGCTAATTACACTTAGGGGGATTAGTTTAGGCTTAAGCATGGATTAATAGTTGATTTAGTTAGAGTAACTATTAGTTAGTTAATTTAGTTGAGTGAACTAGGTAGTTAAGTTAGTTAGGTGGATTAGTTAGGATATTTAGTTAGCCTATTAGATTAAATTAGTTAGTTTAGTTAGATTGATTAGCTAGTTCAATTAGATTAGTCCAGTTAGGTTAATTAAAGTAATTAAGTGGTTTAATTTAAATAAATTACTATTTATTTAATTAATTAATTATTGAGTAAATTATACTGGGATAGCCGATTGTCAGAATTTCGTGCTGATCGCCGTGGTTGCATTGATTTGTGCAATTGATTGCTAATTTATGCAATTGAGTATTTGATGATGATTTTTAGTTATTATTGCAAAAATATGATTTTGTGGTATTTAATTAGAAATACAGGGTGTTGGGTTTTGACACCAAAAATATTTTAAGTACTATGTAAAATCGTGGAATTTTGAAAAGAGAGAATATCATATTTTGTGGTCCAATTCAACTATCTGTCCATGCACATTTATTTTATTAGGTATTTTTAATACGAAAAAAAATATGCCAAGTCCATTATTTGAAATTGAGACTTTTGGGTGCAAAGCACAATATTCTTGGCTGAACATGGTTATGCATGTGATCGCTATTGGAACCCGTCACCCGATGAAAGTCAGGGAGGCGATGCTCCTTCGGGAATGCCCCACGTCAACGGATACCAGTCATAGTGGAGATTGGACTAATGCCCCTTCGGGAATGCCGTCTAGATGTAAACGTTCCCTATTCGACGAAGCGGGATGACGCCTGGTTATGCCGGATGACCGCCGACTGTTGAGTTAGCCGTGGCCGTTGGGTCGTAATTCATTGGGACACACTTGAGTGATTGATATAGCCACGCTTGATTATAAGACAAAATTGTGTGGCACGGAATGTAATGTATCATAACGATTTGGCCTTATAATTAGGACCCTTGTGATTGATTAATATACGATATGAGGTGTTCCAATTAATGATTCACACTTGCTGCGTTTATATATGATATATGTAATGTGCTAACGTGCAGAGAGGTGCTGAGGCGAGGTAAGTCCTTTATAGTGCATGCTTATCATCCTAATCGGAGTTTAGGATGTAGACTCACTGAGACTTTGTCTCACATCGTCGTGGTTTAAATTTTTACAGGTTCTTAGATGGAGGTGCGCCACGTTCGTTTTGGGTGGCCACGAGAGGTAGAGACCTAGCGTACCATACTCCCTATCCATGGGATCCCTGATTGGACCCGTGACCTCGTTGTAACTACCATCTGGGTCGATGAGGGTCTACCTCAATTGATACCTTATCGATTTAAGGCGTGGTTTTTTCACGGGCCCAATGGTGTTCGGGAGGGCCTCTTGGATATATGATATATGTAATGTGCTAACGTGTAGGGAGGTGCTGAGGTGAGGTAAGTCCTTTATAGTGCATGCTTAGATTGCCTCTAGGTGAATTCTCATCCTAATCGGAGTTTAGGATGTAAACTCGCTGACACTTTGTCTCACCTCGTCATGGTTTAAATTTTTATAGGTCCTTAGATGGAGGTGCGCCACGTTCATTTTGGGTGGCCATGGGAGGCAGAGACCTAGCATACCATACTCCCTATCCATGGGACCCCTGATTGGACCCGTGAGCTCGTCGTGACTACCATTTGGGTCGATGAGGTCTACCTCAATTGGTACCTTATCGATTCAAGGTGTGGTTCCATCACGGGCCTAACGGTGTTCGGGAGGGCCCCTTGGATGGCTTTAACGGACCTGCCGTTGATGATGAGTATGTGGAGGAACTCGACCCTGTTATGAACCCCGATATTATAGCTGATATCGAGGCAAACCAGTTGCCCGAGGGTGAAGAGCCTGTAGTAGAGGTAGCTAATCCTCTAGACTTCAACATCCCTAATGGTGTCATAATAGACCCGAATCCCAAGTAGGTAGGGTCCGGGGTAGAGTTAGCTTGGTAACTCTTTTTGCGTCTAGACCGCTTGTATATAACTCTATAGGGCTGACCTGGTTTGTTTATAAAATATGTTTTGTGTTAATTGGTTGTCCTGTTTTTCTATCCCATGTTTGATTATTGTTTGGAGATTATTAGTTCACTTCCGCATGTGCATAAAACAAATGTGTCAGCAACGCGTCCTGGGATTGTCGCAATTTAGTCGACCACCGAGGGATGTGCGCGTGCCCGGGGCTCGGGGTGTGACAACCTGTCAATTTAAGATACATCTTACATTACATTCCAAGCCCGAGCAACGCCTCTGCGAGTTTTATCAGTTCTAGTCACCAGCATCACCCGTTACACCTCAGTGAATCAGCTGCAAGTCTCTCACCTTTTGTGTCCGCTCAGTCCTTTCCAGGGTGTTGATTGATATTTGGTTCATGACAGGTTGCCTTTGCTGCTTGCTATCCAATCCAGTCTCCAAGTCTCAAGCAATAACGCAACGGTATTGCTAAATTATACTGGATTCAGTTCATACATCAGTACATGTCTTGATTAGGTTTGAACCTGAATGTCACCAGCTTCCTTCCCATTGTAAATTGTACCATGAGTTTTGAGTTTTTGTTATCTGTTGGAAGGGACAGACATAGTCCATGCCCATTGAGGCTCGTTGAATTTTGATACAAAGTGCGCGCGCGCGCGATGGCTGTGCAGAGTTAGTTTTCTAGCCTGTTTCTGTATAGAATAACTGCTAATTTCACAGATCTTATAACCTACTCGAGTCTTCTACTCAGAGAGATGCACTTAATATTTAATCAGCACTGACCTTTTTTCCCCCATGATAACCTGCTTTGCTTTGTTCATGAATCTCACTGCCTGTTTTGTTGTTTTCTTTCCCCTGATTTTGTCTTGTGAAGCAATACTCACAGATCTAAGAATTTACCCATCTGGTGCTTCTCTGCTTCTTCTTTCTTCTTCTATATTTTTTGGTGGCAATACCCGCACTGTGAAAGTCAGGAGAGTGATGTTCGGTACCGTTCAAGGCGTGCTCAGCCCCCAAAAAACACGGACTTCTTGATACTATAGAAGCAAGTTTAGTACGTCTAGCAGATTCGAGTATGTTAGCAAACGCTTCTATAGTGATGGCACTACTTTAAGTTAGAAATGTTCGCAATACGGTAGCAGTACCACTTCCTGTACGACATATGACAATTACCCTTCCTGTACTACATATGACAATTACCCATGAAAATCGACGATGGTAAATGTCTAGTATATTCTGTAAAGTATCGAAGGTGTAGTAAATTCAGTATATTGTTAAATGCATCAGTTGTTAGCGGCGAACATTTTCTACAGATCGGCAATACGTTCGAGGACACAAAGCTACATTTGGTAAATGTTAGTGTGGATTGGTTGCCGCTTGTTTCCTGACAGTGATAAATCCTCTTTCCGGTCAATTGAGGTTGACTTTGGTCAATAGATCACAACAAATCCAGTGGCCAAACCCAAACCACCCCGCCTTAAAAACTGCCCAAAACCAGCTGCAAGTGTAGTAATGGTGGCAATTTCTCGTACTGACACTAACATAATTCAAACACGCGCGAAAAGTTAGCATACTTGGAATGAGGTTCATTGTGTTCGTTCAATTTCATCTTGACCCACAAGAGACTAATTACACATCACGTTTGTGACAACCCATGAGACACAAAATTAGTTTCATATAATCAATTAACCAGTCATTGTTGTCATGACCTATACATGGTCAAATTAAACACGATTAATCAAATAATTCTCAATATACCCTTATCTCGATACAAACGCGACCTGCAAACACGTACAGCCGACCTGTACATCACCATGTAAGGCTGACATCTTGCATCACAGTAGTTCTCGGATCTCTACCATCGGTCTTTAGAAACTACGAATTAGTATGGAGCGAACAACATAAGCCGCACACTGGAGATGTGCATATGCTAGAAAATTTACTTTCTCATATTATTAAGCACAAGGGAATGGATCGTGTAAATTGTTTGTTCAAGCTGAAGACCCAGATGGACGGTCGATCAGAATAACAAGAAGCTAAAAGCCATCACGCAATCATTTTGTTCTGCCATTTTCAATTTCACCACTGCTCATACAATGCAGTTATGCATGCATAATTTTTCGTGTTCCACAAAATCCATGCTCGCGCAGAAGGAGACAATATGCTTTTTGGTATTAACTGGAGATGATGTACCTAACCATAACAGACGCATAATCTCTCTCCCGTAAAAAAGGTTATTGGTAGTCAAAATTTCAATGTAGAAAATTCCACCAACAGCCTTTGAATTTACATCCTAAGCCGGCCAGTCATCAAAGTAATTTCGAAACTAGTCTTCTGATGTCGTATGCTGTAAAGTTTCCACGCATTTCAGGACAAACCATGGTGAGTTCTAGACCTTGCGAAACGTGTTTGAACTATAAAAAAATGCCTTAGCTTGCGCAGACCTTTCCCTCAATTCACTCCATTTTTATTCGCTTCAAATGAGTTTGCCTCATCCATTTGAGGCACTCATCTGCAGTTCCGGCCGGGTTTGCCAGCTGCCATGCAAGTAGCTTTTGTTGCTGAAAAGGAAATAACAAGTCAGCTTCAATTTCATAGTTCCGTAGATTGGTGCGGAAAAGTATCGCTTACCCATTCTTTAACCGATGGACCTCCACATTTGAGCTGGAGAATATTCATAATGTCCTTTCCAGTGACCAAAGGCTTCACTTCCCATATTTTTTCTAGGCCTGCATATCATGCAAATGGAGTGTATATCGGAACGATGCTCAAAACAAATCCCAAGACTACACTTCCAAAAGAGTCCACAGAAACTCTTTAAAGTTGAATTCATGCAGAAAGTACACATGCAAACTCAAATTCTCTGGGTGTCTTTTCTCATAAATACCAATGGTACAGGGAGGGGTCAGAGCATAAATCCTTGAGCAATCCACAACGCATGGATGAACTTTTGTAAGAAAGGAAGCAAAGGACCGCTAGACATACCTAATTTGAGAATAGCATTCTCAACAGCCTGGAACACCTCTTTTCTCTTGTCTAATTCACTGTGCTTTAACATGGCATCTTCAGAGCAGCCAATAGGGGAGGGATAAGCCAGCACAGAAATCAATAATGCTACTCGCCACAAATCCTTTACTTCTCGCAGGAGAAATCCTGCATAGAAGAGAAACAATACTGCATAAGTATTCCATAAAATGATGCTAAAAAATAACGCACCAAGTAGATACGGTCCTCTTCAACTACTTCAACACCAAAAGTAACATGCTTGACCTTTTCTGTGGACAATCCATGTGGTTGACTCATACTAGGAGGTAACAGTCTAGTAACATTCTCAAGGTTAAAAAGGCAAAGAAATAAAAAAACGAAAAGGTAAGGAAGCCTAGGTCCAATTTGATGTCATAAGCAAAATGGGTTCACAATAGATACAGCATAAATATTGGTAGAACAGTATAAAGATATTGATATACAAAATACCATTTCAGTTTCAATGTGAATGTGATGATCTCAGCCAAGATTTTACATACAGATGAGATTCCAATTCCCAAATACTGTTGCACTTCTCATTTCCAAGGAAATATCCATGATTCCCTATTACCCTCAACTGGAACTTTCCCCCTTTGTTACAGAATTTCAAATAACACATGATGAAACACCGCGCATATCATCATTTAGATTGGTGATGCCTAGGAAGTACTGTATAAGTCAATTAATAACTGCCCTGCATCTCTTGTGCTTTCACTTAAAGAAATTTCAGCTCTAGAATCCTGATGGCTTAGTTCATTACTCTCGTTCTTTCATTGAGTGAAAAGATAGCAGACCAACAAAATTTCAAAGTAACCAGAGAAAAACTGCCCTTACATATTCTTACCTGTTAATACCCGCAGCTTTGACGAAGCAGGGATATGAACAAGCACACTGCCTATACCATCTTCATTCAGCTCTCCATCAACATTTGATTCAAGAAAAGGAATCAAGCTAAGCAGTCTTGCCACAGCAGAGTGTACACCAACGACCTTAGAAGGAGAAAGACTTTAACTACTATTAATTCACAGCTGCGTAAAAGATAAACAGCTCATCAAGTACAAAATTTGCCGGGTGTAAATGAACTAACTGTCTCAGCATCGCTAGCCTTTCGCTTGAGAGAGTTTCGAAAAACGTATTTGACAATTGGAATCTGCAAAAAGACATTAAATAACTGTGATTGCAATAGAAAGGGAACAATATCTGAAATCTGGGATAACTTTATGTTCCCAACTTAAGTCCAGTCCAAAAGCCGAAGCTCTTAGGTAAAAGGAGAAGACCCCTTAATCCAATTAAAAGGGATGTGCACATGCAAATTGAAGAAAGGAAAGACGAAGGTACCTTCTTTCCTTTGTTATCTTCGTATGTGATGGTTCTGAATGGGAAAAACAGAGCTGCATACAAGGACAATCTTCTTTGTTCATCCTGAAATAGGTATACATATCAAGTGATCAAAAGCATATTACTCCAAGGAAAGTTCAAGAGGGATATGCAACAGTAGGTAGCATAAGCAATGACTACAGATAGTACACAGTTTCCTTAAGCATAAGACAAGAACTTAACTATATCAACTAGACCATGAAAAAAAGAACAAATCTAGTAAACCAATCACGATGAGAAAGCCCGTCGCTGGTAAGAAGTAACGAAATCTAAACAAGAGAAACGTGGGCATATATAATATAGTAATCGTATTATAATACAGGACGGAACTTATAAAATTTCAAGCGGCTAGGGCATGCAGAAGGTGATCAGCATGCCTAAAATAATTCTTTGCATGTTTCTACAATTTTCTTTTCTCAAAGAAACATTGATCGCAGTAAACCCGCAACATAAGGCAATAGTCAATCAAGCACAGATTCAGAAAGAAATAAGTGAGAACTACAAGGAAGCAAAATAAATGAGCAAATAATAAATTCTGAAAAATTTAATTTAGTTCAGACAGGATGAATGGAGCTAACTAAAATTAGTAAACTAATCTCATGCAAACAAATATAGCCAATTTCGAATCACCACTCCGTAAGTTGCCTATTTTTGCTAAAGTAAAAGATCATTATGATAATCAAGCAACCAAATGCTTCAAATAGATCCTTATCAAGTCAAAACTTCTAAAGCCATATTATGACATCTTCCATCCAAAATATAATGAAAATCACACAACTCTCCTAAAGATTAAGCATAAAGTGTTTCGTGAATAGCTTATTTCATCTGTCACTGGGAAACCAAAGCAAGCGTGCCATCATGAGTCTATAAGCCAAAGAGTAGTTTAAATACCATAAAGCCACTTAACTGCATAAAACTTTTGGATGAAAAACACAAAAATCAAGCATGAACCGACATGAAATAGCCTAAATTCAAGGATTATCACGCACAGTAAGAGACAACGATCCGCTTAGCTGCAGAAGGCTCCATGCAGCATCCATATAAGTCAAGCAGAGCCTAGAAACATACCAACAGATGCAATCTGTAAGAAACAATCTACTGGCACAACTATGAGAATAAGAGACACTACAAATTTCTACAGTCACAGGAAAATTTGTGCAGAAATGAAATTGCTAACTCGACTTAGAAAAGGGACAGAACAACCTTAATTAAAATTATCATGGAAGAGAAACATGAGAAAAGTGGAGACTCTACAATGCCTCCGAACAACTTGAAAGATATTGTCCACTAAACCAAGAAGAGTTCTAGGAGGTGAATAGCACTTTGAACATTAGCCTTTCTTGATGCTTTTCATATGACCCTTTTGGATTTAATGCATATCATTTTAGCTTGCTTCCTTATCTCAGAGTCATCAATTTGCCTTTTCTTTTAACAGTATATTTAGTTTGCCTTAGTAGCATGCCTTCTTCTCTTAATAATGTTTCTATACTTACATCAAAAGAAACATTAGCGCACTTGAATTATTCGTCCTATAGGAAATAGCAAGGCTCTAGCCTTTAGACCCAGTTGGGTAGATTTTAGGACGTAGAAGCTTTTGAAGACGCCACCATAAAAAAGAGGAATTGTGTACACTCACTAGTCTCTTGGGGCCAAAAGAAGGATGAAGATGAAACAGTCATCTTTCACATGGAAAAGCATCAGAAATTCTTATGCCCATTAAATGGTCCCACTATAAGTTGCAGTAATATTTATTATTTTCTCTCTTGTCACAGAAAGTTTCCACTATGTCTCCTTCCCAAACCAGTTTTTGTCAAGATTGTAACATATTCCCAATACATTCACAAGCACAAATCTCATTTTCTTCTTCCTAATAACTCAAGACTAGATACAATTCACATGAGTGGAATAAATTAGATTGCCACAGCTGATATCCTAGGCTGATGTTGCTGAATGCTCAGTTATTATTAACAGTGCGTCAAATATGTAGATATCAATCATGTCTAGCTAGATGATCATAAGAAACAATCCACAAAACCAACCTATCACACTCTTGTGGCAATGTCAGTTCATGTTCATGAGGTAGACTGAAGACAACCCAAAATAATTGCAACTCATAGATGTAAGCAATAGCTTTAACTGGTTCGTTGCCCGATACCATCAGATCAACCTGCCATGCCAAAGAAAGGGAAAAACATTGATCCCATCTCATCAATGATAAGTAACAACAAACGGGAGATA
Organism: Eucalyptus camaldulensis; assembly: GCA_019915185.1. NCBI lineage: Eukaryota > Viridiplantae > Streptophyta > Magnoliopsida > Myrtales > Myrtaceae > Eucalyptus > Eucalyptus camaldulensis. The sequence continues at coordinate 24,376,738 of JAHSVA010000005.1, forward strand.
CAAATCATACAGAGATGTTGAGAGAAAAGATAAAGAACACATGCACAAGAAGAACTCCCACCAAAAAACATTTATTGAGATAAAGCAGCCAATAGAGAAATGTTCTAGACACATACTTCTGTTCCAATGCGCTCTCTACTGATTTTAGCAGCAAGTGCATCTTTGACATCATTGGATGCAGCAGCTCTCTTCAGCTCTTCATCCAATGTAAAACTGAACCTTGCGCCTGAAATGAACACAGGATGATGAACATGGAGGCACAAAGATGACTAGGCCATAGATAAGGTAGCAGAAAGCTCCATTTTAATCTCGCAAAACTCTTGCACAAAATCAAAGAAATTGAGCATCTGCATTGCATGGCAAAAGAACGAAAAGAAAAGAAAGCTTCTTTGTAAGATGAGCTGCAAAAAAGCAAGGTTTACGAAGCTCATCTAAGAATAAGCATTAAGCTCTCTCAATTTAGAGATTGTGGGGATGCAAGAAAATCCAAGAGACTTCGAAAAAAAAGAATCATAAATAAAGTACAAACGGTAGGCTCATGGTTCTAGCACACTCTATTGTAGATATGTATTTCATGCAGTCATTACTTCCTTGATTAAAACCTTTTACCTACTTATGCAGTCACATGTTTACACACATAATACATCCATTTATACATAAAAAAAAAAGGATGTGAATAGAAGGAAGACTGCATTAGGCGCATGCATGTGTACTCAGACAGTGACATGCAGCAGTTAATTTCATGCAACTACTCCGAAGGCAACAAGCTGTGGAATTGATGAAGGTCGCATAATAAATAGTCTTAGGCACACTGAATAAGAATATCCAGAACTAAATAAACACAGAAACAAAAGCTTAACAAAATTTGAATAAAACAGCACCAAAGCGAACAGCACGAAGAACTCGCAGAGGATCATCCAGAAACGTTTCCTTTGGGGCAAGAGGTGTCACAATTTTTCCTGATCTAAGATCGTCAATTCCTGTACAGTGAACAAAAATTCGAAAAGCAGAAGAATTTAATATAGTTTAATTCCCCAAAAAGTTCTCATTGAAAAGAAAACCAAGTCAAAAAATCTATTCTAACCTCTCCCAGTTAAATCTTCAACTGAGCTGGTGTTGATATTGTAAAACATGCTGTCAGATAAAAATTTAGGTCATCAAACAACTGGACCAATATAGAGCGGAACGGTATGAATAAGAAAAGCCAAGCTGTTTGAAGTACAGAACCAGAATAAAGTAAACAAACTTCGTCTCTTAAACATATAAAGAAGCAACAGCTATCTGGATCTCCAGTCATGTCTAAAACAGAGAGGATAATAGTCTTCAGAATCCAATTTCATTAACAAACCAATATCCCAATTTAATGAATGACAAGTGGTGCTAAACCACTTTATAAGCTATGCAAAAGGTGAAATCTGAATAAAGATATGAAAGACTGCACATTCCAGGACTCTTGCCAGCTAACCAGAAAACCAAAATGACCAGCCATTCCTCTTTAACTGTCATCTAGTTAATTGGCATTAAATGATCAACGGGCAATAAATTTGGAACTACATATACTTCACTGAAGAGCAGACCATGTCCACTATCTGCTACAATTGACAACCATTCAATCACCTCAATAACCGGAAATAAGGTTGGATAGAGTAATAGAATGATTTGTTATGTGCCAATTATAGAGTAATAGAATGACGATATGCTCAAAATGGATTTAACCAACAGGTGTTAGATCAAATACCATCTAAAACTAAGCAAAAAAATTGTTTTGTGATAAACAGAATCTGATGCAATTAACGAGCAATTTATCAGCTATGTAAAGAAGAAGAGGCACCTGTTTATAGTCAAATCCCTTCTATAAGCATCCTCTTCTGCAGTGCCAAAATCCTGTAAGAGAAGTCAAATTGAACAACCACTCACAAAAGTAACAACGGAGAAACTAGCATGATTTTCAGGTCATAAATAGTTGAACAAAAGCGCAATCACATTGGTAGCACCAGTGCGTGGAGTAAGAGAGAGAGAGAGAGAGAGAGAGAGAGAGAGAGGATAAAGCAATAAATGAACAAAAGTTTACTCCAAGCATTGACAATCTAAGAGAAAACGCTAAGCTAATGTCAAAAATGACTGGCCATTGACACAACACATAAGAGGCCTTGAGCTCATTCCTTTTAGCTTTCATGACGATTCTTAGGCCCTATTATCTTACGATGATATACTCGACACTTATGTGAAAGTATTGTCTGTTCAACAAGTCTCTCAAGTGAATTAGCAAAAGAAAGAAAAATAATTCAGAAGAAACTTCCTTGATCAAGACTGTTCAAGAATAGACGTATGATTGTCAGAATTCAAGTCATTTTACTGTTGTTATGAGCTACGTACTAGTCATTCATAGGCTTGCACTCCTTAAGTACAAGTACCACAGTGGAGTAAGCAAGCCCTTGCCCTATTGATAATACCTCCCTAGAATGCTTGTCTTTCTTTCCTTAAAAAAGAAAGAGTTCATGAAAGCACTAAAAGCTATTTTTCCTATATACTGGAAATGATACCGTCTAGTTAGCCATGACTAAACAAGATAATAAGACACAGGTGGAAAGAAAATATACAACAGATGAATTAACAGCTGTACTACTGCATACCATCTGGTTGGGAATTCGGCTATTCTCACTGTACTTTTCAGACCTTAAGTTCACAAAATCTATCCATATATCATAGAGGCGCATCCTTGCTGTTTCCAGATGTTTCGACTGGTCTGGGTTGCTGCAAAACTAAATTTATGTAAAAATGTCTTCAAATACCCAATCAGAATGGAGACAGCATCTGCCACAATAATATACCACAACCTAATTCAATCAGAAGATATGATAAAATATTCAGTTTATAAAAAGTTCCAAATTCAACTATGCCAATGAAACCATATTTCATGACTAAGATACAAAAACAAATTAAGATATTATAGGAGACGAGAAAGAGAATCCCTTCTACAGAGCTCCTAAGACCATAGACCTTACCAGATAATGAGACCAAAAAATAAAAATCAAGGGGCAAAAAATGTAGCAGAAAAGGGCTATTCTCGAAAGATGTCTTCATCCTGCAAACACTCCTTATTCCACTTAGAGTGAACCATTTGTTCTACACTTAACCATATTTCAAATCCCCAAGAGTGACTTTATCTCTTGGCAGACTGCTATACAAATCATGAGGTGATCAACTTCTAATGACAGTCTTTCTTTGGAGGAATATAGAGTTCGTAAGATGTGCACGAGATTGGCAATTGGAACTCTTCTTTGACTTATTTGATTTAGTAGTTTTTGGGTTGTGCTTTGAGGTCAGTGAAAAGCAGTATGACCACACAGAAATGAATTGTTTCCAGCGAAAATTGATGAAAGCCACAAGGGTCTTGCACAACCTAAACCACCTGCATGCCAATCCTAACATATTCATCACATTCAAGTTATAGAGTCCGCTGTCTATAAAATGTCTAGCACTTCAAATTTCATGAAGTAAAAGAAACAGTTTTATCATGAAGAATCAAGAGTCTTTTATCCTCAAAACAGCAATCTCTAAGCCTTCAAAACACTGTTTTAATCCTCTTCCTTGCACTTTCAGCTGGCATTGCTTGATCCCAAGGTCTTAGTTATTTGACAAAGTATTGTGGACCTATTTCTCTTTAATTTATACTCTAGTGAACACAACATTTCTTTCCTTTTCAACGATGAAGAAATCACTATCTAAGACATAGAGTGCACAATAAACAAATAAACACTGCTCACATTACAAACTTCTGGTGCAGAAGAAACAATGACCAACACTCACACATAAAATTCATGTCAAATCACAGTCATACATTAAGATATGAAAAGCTAATATTTAAAGGCAAAAGGCAAGCACAAAGCTCAATGTACCTCGGGATAACAGCCAGACCTTGTGCCTCTTCCCCTGTTGACGCCAAATATTGGGTAACCTTATCAACGAATGTACTACCCAACATGTCATCAAGAGCAATATCGATATCATAACACTCTTTCCCCAGAAGCTGTAAAAATGAGAAAATGTGAGTTTGTTCATCTTCTTCAAAGAATAGGTTTAACACAATAAATCCACCAATTTCACAATGTCATTCACATTGATTCAAGTGCAATAATTGTACCCATTCTCTACAAATCAATTCCAGCTTTAACATGATAAATGATTCTGAGCAAAACAATTGCAATAAATGACAGACGATAAATCATTTATAACAGTTTGAAAGCATCTTGGGGGCTTTCCAGGAACATATGATCATTCTCTACTCAAATAATTACCCTGGCACCTCATCTAAGGTTGGGAAAGGTCCTATTTGTTGAGGGTTGTAGCAAAGGGGCATCACCACCCAATAACAGGTTATAATGATGGTATGGGGATGCAAATTTAGTAATCAATAGCATATATAATGTGAATGTGTGCACATACACAAGAGAGTAACTCATAAATGTGGTGCCAAGGGAATCCTGACTCTTCATATAAGTAATTTACCTGTCTAAATGTCAGTCACTAATATTACGTGACATGTAAGGGCACCCAACTGGCTCAAGATGGCAGCGGCTGAGAGTAATAAACCACCAAAAGCAGCGAGTAATCATGGAAAATAGGCTATTATAGACTTGTTAAAACAGTACATCTTCTTGTTTTTGTTTTGAGGTATATTTCACGTGGATTAGGAAAACATCTTACTTCACTGGCTAATAGTGTTGACTGCCAAGGCAATTGCCGGAAAAAACTAGCAGATGCCTATTTTTCCCCAAAATAGCCTTCGAAATTATGAAGTTCACTTTAATGTTGTAACTTGTAACACTAAATCTATTCACAAAGACTGTCAAATCAACCATTAGCATTCTAAAACTTAAAGATTCGTTACTTGCATTGCCATAGAGTTAAACCCAACCAACCCCCACCCCCTCAATCCCAGTACCTTAACAAACAATGGAACCACAATGATAAAGACCTCGATTAGTTGATGTTCCTACTGATTGTAGAAACGAAAATTCAAGAGTAATAACAAAAGCACAGCATTTTCTACAATTTGCACTCCAAAGAAAAGAGAAAAGAGAACCCCCAATCAAACATAGAAAAAATTGAGTTTCATTGGACAGGAAAAGTAAGAACTTGGACTGGATATAACTAAACATGTGATTGGATAAAATATCTCAGAAAAAACACAAAACAACATGCTTTTGCACAATTGGCACTGCAAAAGAACTTAAAGGCACATCGAAGCGAACAGCACTACCAAATACACCAACCTTATCACGGACCCAGCCACCAGCGACCCGCAGCTGGGTAGAGAAATCGAAATGGTGAACGGTGGCGAGAAGCCTCTCAAAGATCATCTTCTCCGTCTCTGTCAAATTGATCTTTTGCTTCACTTGCACCACCGGCGAATTCATCGACATTGGTTTGCAACTCAAGAGCCCTGCTGTTTTAGTTGGGTTTCGCGCCTTAAGAGGACTCCAAACGCTTCCTATAGCAAGAGAATTGGAACTTCAGATGATGCTTCTAAGAATAAGACCTGAACTGTTGCCGTTCAAGAAGGATGCTCTCATTTTCCCCACTTACTCATGCTGGAAACGTCCTCACTTCAATTCACTCAGTTTTTTGCTTCCGTTGCTAGGAGAATTCAGCAATGGTAAGGGGCTTGCTTCTGCAGGGTTAAAAACCGAATTCATTTTCCCTTCACATTCGAGTATCGCAACTCTAATAAGCCGAAACAAAGTCTCGATTTTTCAGGAGTGCACTCTATGATGCTAAGTAGGGCTGTCAATGGGTTGGGTCGGGTCGGGTTTTAATGTTACCCAACCCGACCCGAATCATAAGGCAGTGTGTTCCGACCCTACCCAAACTGACCCAAAAAGCATAATACCCGAAGCAATAATTCGGGTCGGGTCAGGTTTCGGGTTTACGTTTTTCCCCCTCTCCCCCCTTTTCCTCTGTTCACCTCTTCTTTATCACCCAATGAATTTCCTATTGGGTTTCTCAGCTAGTTTTAACAGATCAACTCAACCAAATTTTGAAGTATCACATTACATTGTCTCTACAATAAAAGTGAAATTTTGAAGCATCATAGTAAATGTATGCTTAGTCTTGTTTTAGCGTTGAAGTGCACATCTGGCCCAGCTTTTTCTTAAGGTTACAAAGAGATTGCCTTGATGCCTAACTAGTAAGTCTTTGATTGCTGCAATCTCTACCAAGACCTTTACAACAATTACAATATTGAGAACTGAGATTTTATCCAATTCATGCATTACAAGGTAGTGAAAATCACACATCCTCTTCCTGGTGGTGCACCCAGATTTTCATAACTTATAAGATTTGGTAACAGCTGAAACTATCAAGTAGTGCCTATAGCCACAAGTAAGACAGAAGAGAGATGATGCCATTCAAAAAATGCATGTATAACATAATAATTTCAGTTGCACTTTAGTCAATTAGAAGAGATCACAAAAGGATGTATGCATATATGACATATACAACCATGATATGCAACACGGGAAAAGCTGAACCCAATCTAGGCAACGCGACAACACGACCCCCCCAACGACATGCCCATTTTACCCAGCTTCCCTTGTAAACACCCAGAAAAAAAAGAAAAAAAAATCAATTAAATAAACAGGCACAAAGTAACAAAAATCTAATCATTATTTTATCATTCAATTACCATGGTAAATAGACATTGCATGAAGTCCAGCTTACACTTCTTAGATTGTGTCTGATTGTCTTCTTAGATATAGATTATTTATCACCAATCAAGCAAGTCAGACCACTCAAATTTTCATTAAGGTGCTGCCTTTTTAAGTATAATGAGAGAGACATCTATAGGCTGATAACGCATGGTCATAAGCTATGATTTATAAGTTAACAAATTCACAAGTCTTGGAACTGGATATTTCTCTCAAAACGTCTTGGGAAATATAATCTGGAAAGAGTCATCCAGGCAGTGATCTATGAAGCTGTATATAAGCAAACAGAAATGTATCCCTGACAGAGCCCAGGCTACGAGGAATTTAGGATACGTAGAAAATCTGAAGGAGCAAAGCAAAAAGACAGTCAAGCACTCTGGTCACAGAACAAGACACTCCACATTAATAAATACTATTTATCGGTGAAGTGGGTGTATTTATTCGGCATATCCAGATAAAACGAAGACACTGACAACCGTGACTACATAAACTTGTAATGCATAAGTTACTGATGAGACAGCTAAAATTATTTAACAACAGCTCGCTTAAAATGCACATATGTGGACTCCACGGATAAAATTTACCTAGCATTGGATTGCCTTCTGGATGCTGTTCAGAACAATCAAGAAGTTCCTGGTCCTGCAAACAACAACCCTGTATCAGCTGACTTGACAGGAAAAAGAGAGAAGAAACCAAAAACTGAAATTGAAGCAGCATACTTGAAAGGCCTCCTTCATAAGCATTATAGTAGTGCAATCTGTGTTTAATAACCTATCATCTCCCACTATAAAACCCTACAACTAACTATCCACTATCCAGCATCAAACATGAAATCAATTGGAATGGCAGCACAGCATAGATTTAACATACATTGGCTGGTGTCAATACACTGATTGCACATTGAAAAAGAGCAAGAAAATGCAGTGTTCTCATCTACAGAGTCTAGAACTAATAACAAAGGCAGACAAATTGACTTTTTTCCTTCAACATTTAAGTAGCTCTCTTTTCTTTCAGGCCATCTTCCATGCAACAGTAGTGCGGTGGATGTGGACTTAGAGAATGTGTGAAAGTAAACAAAGCCCAACATAGAGAAACTACATGAGAACGTTAAAGTGATAATGAAAGGAAGGAAAAAGTGATAATGAAATGAAAAACTGACCAAAGATGTACATGAGAACAAATTCAGAGAATATTAACAGCTAGATAATCTCTTCAATAGAAAGCTTCTCTTCAACCAACAAGTTTAGCAACAAGTCTTGATCAGACGATCAACTCCTTCAAAGTATCACTAAATGAATTTTCAAACATTAGTTTTGAGGTCCAAATTTTGTGCATAACACTCTAGGAATCAATATTATTTATCCACCGTGTACATAAAGCAAAAGATGAATATTACAATCAAGGCACTTAGCTAAAATTATTTACAAGAGTGCCAAAGCAATGCAAAATCAATAATGCTTACCAGCAAGAGTTTCTTCTGCTTTTTGTGCTCAGGAAGAATTCCAAGAGCATCCGGCATTGACTCATCCAATTCTGTAACAGCAAATGTTGATGATAAATGGCAGTATATACCGAATAAGGAATTGTAAGTGGAAAGATACAACAGCCCAACCTTTAGTTTGTAACAGTGTAGCCATAGCCAACACACTCAACGAACCCAAAACTTGAACATTGTTCCCATCTCTGATGTACGTAAGTAATAAATGTTAGAGAAAGAAAAAATGGAGTAAACATTGGCAACAAACTTCTGCTAATTTAGCATCTCTCAGATATAACAACATATAACCAATTAGAAAACTCTAAAAGGGACCTCACTCAGCATGAGAACATGATAAAACACTAAGTGGCACATTTATTCCATTCTTTGGGTCTTTGTAACAAAATCGAAACATAAGACTCAAAATATCACAAGTTAACTGTATCTTTGCCATATTCAACGGTTTTTCATGTTGTTTCCACCTAAGCTTAAGCTATAATGGTTACCAAAGAAATTGAAATGATTGGTTTGCTTCAGCTATTCAGAGGTTACATAACCTTTCTGGGAGTTGAGTACTGACTACAGGTCATATAACAATGAATCAATGATATATGAAGCAGTGACTTAAATAAAGAGAAGCCCAGAACAAGGAGTTCTTAAATGAGGCGTCCTTATACAAGTCCATGATATATTGAGAAGTGCATCATCGAAAGAACTTCACAAAAATACTTTCAACATAATCTCACATTTCTTCATGAACATCCAAAGATCTATCTTGGCTCTCGAAGCAAGTCTTAGCCGTAGACAACAAGTGCAAGAGAGCATGCATCTCTCCAGCTTGGATATTTCATATCAGAGAAACCTCAGCAAATAATCAGCTAATCCTCCTCTCTACTTCAGGTAATAAAAGGACACTGGAATCCTTAATAAAAGAAAAAGTTTTTTACTTTCAATTCCAGAAGGCAAGATGCACATCATAAAGCTCACCAAAGTTCACAGACAACAATCAGAAGGATCCCAAACAAGGTTCAACCCAACTACATCACCGCACCAATTCAAACGCAGATCAACATGTAAAGAAGACGAAGCCCCACACCACGAAAGCATCAAGGGAGAAGCAGCAGAGCCCCACACGCACACCTGCACGTTTTGATGAACATTGAACAGAACCCAGAGATCGAATACGCACCCGACAAAGGTGTTGCAGCTTCGGATCGAGTAAGGAAGTTGTTCTCCGAATCGACCAAGGAGAAGGGCCGCCTCCTCCTCCTCCTCCTGCTGCTGCAGAGCAAGTGCCTTGCTCTGCGAAACCCTAGAATGCAAGGAGAAGGCGGCGGCGGAGTCGACGAGAATACGCAGTCGTCGGCGGCGGCGGCAGCGGCGGCGGCGGCGGCGGAGTCGACGACCGGAGAAGGCGCAGTCGTCAGGAGGGTCAATTGTGTTCGGGTGAAGAAGGTTTGGGTTCGGGTAAACGTGTTTGTTTTCTTATTTTATAATTATTACCCGAACAAGACTGAGACCCGAATGTATTCAACTTGTTTCGTGTTCGGTTAGCGTTTGAGTCATGTTCGGGTCGGGTCGGGTTTTTGACACCCCTACCAAAACATATTTATTTGCTTGTTTTATATTTGTTACCCGAACAATATCAAGACTTGAAACATGTATTATATTCATTTCGTGTTCGGGTCCTATTTGAGTAGGGTCAGGTCAGATTTTTTTAACACTCCTAACTGTATCTTGTCATGAACTAAACTATTAAATGGATGAGTTAGGTTGGAATTCAGTTGGATCAAAAATTGTGCAATCCAATTTGGTCCTTCATATGTAACACAAATTTAGTAATCCATACATATTCCAAAAGTGATCGAACTCATTTATTTAAATATTTAGTTCAACTTCCAAAAATTTGTAAAAATCTAATTAGGCCACATTAAGGCTCATATGTTATTTGGATAGAATTGTTATTTCAACTGTATAATGCTATTGGCTATTGAATTTCCAATTTTTGTATTGATTCATAATGAAAAATAAATGAAAGATAGTACTACTTAATAATGAATTTATAAAATCACAGTTACAAATAATGTGGACAAATCGAAATTTTATTCAATAGAATGCAAGATCTTGAAAAAGATGATTTATGCCATCATAAATTGTAATGATGAGACCTGAGATTAGAATATAACAAAGAGAGATTTACTTATTGAGAAACTTACAAAATTAATAACAATAAAAAAGTAAAGGGGAAAAAAGAAATCATCATGATATTTTTATATGGGTGAAGTCTTGTGCCTACCAGGAATTCTCCGAACGTGGAGCAGTCTATAAAATCCATTATTTTCTTATAAAGGGTAAAGAGAAAGTTATTGGGTTTAGATCAATTATACATCTATTTAATACCTATATATCTTTTTGATTTTATAATTTATAACCAATTTATTCAACTCATCAAAAAAAAAAAAAACTCATCAAATATGGATTAAGAAATTGATTTTTGATCTATTTTGATAGGTCTAGCATTGACCTAATCCAAGCTCATCCTTTTAATGTGAAGTGTTAGAAAATTTTAGGTGTGTTCACGTTTCTCAAGAATTTCGACAAAACAAAAATGAACGTAAGTTGCGACGGATTCCGTGGCTGGCTCTCTCTCCCTCTCTCTAGGGATTGGGGCTGCCAAACCTCGTATTTTGCTAGAAGAACCTCAATGCCCATTAATTTTCTACGGCTTCCCACGTCTCAAAACTTTTACTCTTATGTCCAATTGGGGGTCTAACACCTAAATCAAAGAGCCCAGCCCCATCATCAATCATTCTAGGACATTTATGCTTATATAATGATCATGTCATTTAACTATCTTGCATGCATGCCAAAGCTGATAGCCGCGAATTTCAATTTCAAAACTCATCATGAAATTTTATATCTACTATATACTGACCTACGATAAACTTGAGAAAAATACTTTTAATAATCTCACTAGCATCTCATTAAGTTAAAATAATATCGTCAAAATATCAATAACAAGTTAAAAGGGAATGAAGACATCATATCTTTGAGACACCATCGGATAAAATCTCTCCAGTGTCCAATGTCCATGGACTCAAGCGTCATCCGGTTATCTTCCCCATTCAGGATCGCGCAGTCCTCTCTGCGCGCGGCGAATCGAACCACCCGTCCACCACAGCATCCCCAGCTTCGTCGGCGCTTCAGCTGCTACTGGCGAGGTGAAAAAAATTGCATACTAAATCTCATTACTTTTTGCTTTCGTTTTTTCAAATTTTTTTTTTGATCGGGTGGAAGATTTATCGGTTTTGTTCTTCTAGTGATCTCGGGGAAACCGAGAATGGTTAATGGGATTGGTTTATGATGTCATGTATGTAGCCATTCGAACAAGCGAAACATATTCGACAACGAGTAAGAGCCTATAACGTCATTGGCCAATCTTAGAATCATTCGAATCGTAAGAGCATTTGCATTGTTCATCAACCAGTGTGATCATGCACTCTTAGGTCGTAGTAAATTGAATTTCAGGCAGAATTAGCGATTTTCTTGTCTGATTCTGTGCTAAAAAAAAATGAATAGAAGAGTGTGTTTTTTTCCCTCTACGTATGACTTGGGCCTTGTGGCAGTTAAGCGAGTTGGAAATTTTTCAAGTTGCAGAGTGTGTGAAGGTTAACCCGGATTCACCCCAGAAGCAAGTCAGGTTCCTCACTCTCTCTGGTCAGTTTGGCTGCGTTTGTTATTGTTTCTTTTTTCTGTTTTTGAACACTTTTTCTGTTTTTTTGTTCATGGGAACAAAAAAAGGAATAGAAATGCGTTTGTGTGCGTTTTTGTTCTAAAACTATTTTTTTGTTCCCAGAAACACATCTGGAACGTAAACAAGAAACAAAAAAAAAAAAGTTGTTTCTTATTTCTGAAACAATTTTTTTTAACACTTTTCTCTTTTCTCCTTCTTTTTTCTTTGGCCGATCGCCGGCCTTGGCCATGGCCGGCGACCGGCCGTCGAGGGTCGGCGATGCCGTCGAGGGCCACTGCCAGGTCGGCGTCGCCTGGTGGTGACCCGGCGAGGCCGAGCCTCGCCGGTCGCTGGTGAGCTTGGCCTCACCGGATCTGGGCGAGCTCGAGCTCGCGCAGCTAAGGCGAGGCTCGGGCTCGCCTGCGCTGTCGACGCTCGAGCTCGCCCAGATCCGGCGAGGCCGAGCGTTGCCGGATCTAGGCGAGCCTGAGCTCACCCAGCCAAGGCGAGGTCGAGCCTCACCCAACCACGGCGCCTCGCCGTGGCTGGGCGAGGCTGTCGGCCGGTCGCCGGAGGCCGGCGACCAGCCAAAAGAAGAAAAAATGAAAAAAGAAAGGAAAAAAAAGAAAAAGAAAATAAAAATATTAAAAAATTAAAAAAAAAAACAAAAAAAGAATTGTTCCTGAAATAAATTTACCAAACGCGTGTTTCTGGTCAAAAATTATTCCCCGGAACAGAAACACTTTTTTTATTTTTTTATTTCTGTTCTCTAGAACAATTTTCGAACAAAAAGGTTACCAAACGCGCCCTTTCTTTCCGGCTAAGATGTTCACCTAAGTTAAATTTGGTTTATTTTCAACCATAGAAGGAACATGTATAGCAATGTGGAGCTAACTTTCTAAAAACGGGTAAGGGATTGTACTCCTCTATTTGCAGATGGGAAGAAGTTGTTAACGCCTCAACCCCATTTGAGGGCGGGTTTCTTCTCTGTCCTTCAGTCCTCTATGTTGGCCCCTCATTCCGTCAATGAGGCTTGTACCTCCGCGGGGGTTGCCAAGTATGGAAGGCCGATTGGATTGGATGAGAAGATAAAGGTGGATTTGATTGTGATTGGCTCCGTTGCAGTTGACCCTAAGACTGGTGCTCGGCTTGGGGAAGGGTTAGGTAATTATAGACATGCTGTCTCTTGCAAAAAATTTTGTGTTCTTTTTCAGTGAGGATTGCAGGGACAAGTATGGTTGCTTCAAAAGGTTCTGAATCAGTTTCAGTTAAATGTGTATTGACTAAATTTGCGGGTTGCAATGATCTAGTGGCATCTAAGGTGATTTTGTCTAATTTACAGAATTGTACTATTAGTTGTTAGTTGTTACCATTACTACATATTTGCGACTCATAGATCCATTTTTGAAAGTATATTTTTCCCGTGCATTCCTGATACTGGTAAAGCAAAATGTCTGGCTGCAATCAAGATCTTAGATATGATGTCTGGCTATTCACTGAATCTTGAAAAGCTGTTGGAGTTTCCAAATCATTCACTAAAATTTTGATACAGGGGTTTGCAGAACCCGAGTATGGCATGCTACAATATATGGGAGCTATTGATGCTTCGACACCGGTCGTCACCTCTGGTGAGTTGTTTCATAAATTCTGTCCATATTTCACCTAGTTCAAGTAACTGATGGTTATTCCACCGAAATTGGTATGCTGGACTCACCAATATTTCCACAATCGCAAGCACGTTATTAATCTACGGGTGACGTGAAAAGATCCTCCATGTCTGTGTAAACCTTTGACTATCCAATAGAGAATTATCCTCTCAAATCTCACCCTGATGACTGCATCATTACATGATTTAAGCATCAGCTAGTTCGGAAGATTTAATGGTATGCATCTTATTGTTAGTTACTGTCATCGTGAGTGAACTCCAGGATTCTTGTTAGGAAGCAAGAACAGTTTTTTTTTTTTTTAATAAATATATTTGGTATGGGTTTCTGCTTTATCGTTTGAAGAGAAAGTGGGGCCGATCTCACTTAGCTAACAATGTGTCATGAGTTTTGACTGTTAGACGCAAATTGCGCAACCCCAAGATCTCCATAACCAGAACAAGAACATGCACAATTGAGTAGAAAGATTAACACACCTGGATCCATCGAATATAGAGCGGAAGCAGAAAAAAGGATTACCCACATATATCAAGGGGATCCACGCATCAAGTCCTTCTCCTCTATTGCCCTCCGTATCACTGACTCAATGAGGCGGCCCCCCTCACATTTAGCGTTAGGTAAACGCCCCTTAGATGAGGATACATGTGAGAATTAGGGTTAGAGGAGAGACTTGAGCACTATTTATAGAGTTTCCAGCCAGTCCCTCTCATTACGGGCCAGGCTCAACTCAGCCCACACTAGCCAACCCATATTAGACTAATTAAGAAGCCTTCTATCTCATCTTAGACCAAACCCCGTAAAACGATAAATGTTAAACGGTAAATTACAATATCAATTAATGTAGTCCACAATTAGAAAAACTCTAACATTCTCCCACTTGGACTATATTAATTGAAATCGTACCTTATGCGCGCACATTGGTCCAAAGATAATTCTTAATAGTCAATCATATCCCATAAAGTCTTAAACACCGAATCATGGCGGTAACTGCGTGTATACACACAGAGCCTTCCATGGTCACGAATGTTCTCAACTTTATTGATATGAATTCAATATGGTAGTGTGTCAAATGGATAACGTCTCTCATGGTGAGATCCCATTTGTCAGTCACCATTCTCTTACCTTAGGTGTCACAAAAAACTTGTGCCACTAGAGAATGCTTTATGGTTCCAATGAACCCACATATGTCTTGTCATTATGGTTAACCTTTCTTTATGTATCACAAGACATATGCACAAGGCTAATAACCGGATGCCCCTAGCCTTCACTCAAGGTCTATACAATCCCTTGATACTTTATTAATAACAACACATTCAAAATATTTTATTGAATGCAAAAATTGATACATATCAAACCGTTACTAAGTGTAACGAATCACAGATGTGAACTCTATCAGAGTAAAGCCAAAATAGCTCCCACTAAACAACGGTATCCGAAGATACTCCTAGGCCCATGTTAACGATATGTTACTTAAAATACACATGGGCGTATGCCTTTAGTTAATGGATCTGCAACCACATCATTTGTGAAAATATGTTATATTATAAGTCACATTTCTGTACCGTTTCTTTATGGTCAAAAAAATATTTGACTACCATATATTTAGACTCCTTGAGACCTCTGTAGTAAATAAATAATACTACAAATTTGTTATCTCAATACAACCGTATGGGTCTATCCATAAAGTTAAAACAATCAACTCCTTTCATGAGGTTCTCGAGCCTAAAAGCCCAAGTAACAACCTAAAAGAATGTTACTAACACTGCATACATAGTAGAAGATAACAAAGAACTTTATTTACTGCACTTCCTACTAACATAAATATGTATTCCGTTATTGATTGCATGTCATCAGAACAGCCAGCAAAGTTTACATCTAAATACTCTACTAACTGCAAGAATTGAACATGGCTATAAATTAGCATATCATCTCTTATCTTCTTTAAGTACCTTAAAACCTTCTTGACAGCAACCCAGTGATCATGTCCTGGATTTGACCAATATCTACCTAGAAGTCCCGTCACAAAGACGATATTTAGTCTAGTGCAAATTCAAGCATACATTATACTTTTAAGTGCACTAACACAAGGTACACCATTTAATTAGATTTTCTCAATATATAAATAAGGACAATGTGATAGATTAAGTCCATCACCCTTAACAACAGGAGCAATTCCTAGCTTGCAATGATATATATTGAATATTTCCAATATACAATCAGCAAATGTCCTCCGAGAAAATCTAATATAATATGGCAAAAACAATCCTTACAGACCTCAGTACAAAGGATATAAGATGTCTTGATATCACAACTTGTAAGCAAAATATCATGTACATAAAGTATGAGAAAAAATAAATTTCCTCCCACTGACCTTGCAGTATATTGAATTACTTTATTCCCAATTGAACAAAATAACAACACTATGAAACTTTAATAATATTGTCTGGAAACTTGCTTAAGACCATGAATTAGAACTTTTCAGTATATACACAAGTTTACTTGAATCTGCTACAAAATCATCCAGTTGCACAATATAGATTTTGTATATATTTGGCATAACTTTATATCAAAATAAATTATTAATGCCACGTTCACTCTGAAAGAACATTTAAAGAAATAATTATTTCTTCACTATAAACAATCCACCCCTCTTTCAGAGTTGAAACGTTAGTTATAAATTTGGCTTTAAATTCCACAATCTTTGTTTGAAATTCTTTTAGTTTTGTACGCCAATTTGCAACTAATAAACTTGTGATCTTTAGACAAGTCAGTAAGTTTCCAAACATGTTTCATAGATTGTATATCGCTTTTTATGGCATCTAATCACATACTTAATTGAGAATAAGAAACGACATTTATAAATATGTCATTACATCAACCATATAGTGGATATTGTAATCATGCTCTCACAAATAGACTATATAGTCTGATGGTATAACTAATCGTCTTTCCTTAACAAATCTCCTTAATAAAGCTGCAACCACTTCATTCTGCACTTGAGAGGTTTAAAAAATTTCATTATAAACTATATCAAGAATATTACCTTAAACCTCAACAAGTTTAGTCTATGGTACAGGAGATTCCATAATTATCTGTATAGGTAAAGACAAAAACATAGTAACCTCCATCATACTATTATCTTTAATAATCTGATAGCATCTATCCTCTATAATTACGTCAATATTTAGAAACTTTAGAGTATGTGATTCCATAATTCTTGTACCTTCTTTAGGGTCATAAAATCAATACCCCTTTTGTATATGAAAAAATTTCTTTCATAATATCAGCCCACAAAAGACCAGATAAATTAGTCTTACTAATCATACTCATCACCATGTTCAATATGGCGCATTTATGCCTTTCGCCCAAATCTTTTTGTTAGAATTTTCAGGTATAGTAATTAAATTACCACCCCAAAATCTACCAAATATTTGACAAATGATCCTTTAAGCTATTTCGCATTGTCATACTTGCCAAAATACTCATTGTCACTATTAAACCTGACAACTTTTTAATCATATACGAGATGTATATGTCATTAGGACTTAAACACAATTTTTGCAGATGTGTCCTAATTTCAATATCAGACAAGACATAATTTCAAGCAACTAAGGCTTCCTTTATCTTATAGCAGTGCAGTCCGCAGGAAAACCTCTTTTCAAGTATTCCAAAATGGAACGCTTCATGGACAATAAACAAATTAAATTGCTATTTTCTCAAGCAACAAATCATATGTCCACAACTTAAAATTTGAAGCAGTAAAAAACCTCAATAGTGACGGAATTTTCATTTACAGAAAATGTGACTGAAAAACAAGCAGTATATAATTAGCATTATGTGAACATTGTGTAACTTGACGTACAAGTACACATCCAGAGAGTTACATGCAAACTCACATAATCACCTTTGGGTAGAATACATGACATGCAATTGTACACTCCCCACATGATAAGGGTTATGAGAATATGTTCCAATTCTTCGTGAATTCATCACCTTTGGGCATATGAATCACTAGAATCAGTCAATCCTCCACCACACTATCATGTATCCCTCCATGAACTAATACACAATCACCTCCTTTGGGAGTATAACTATGCATTAGACCAGGAGACATCCCAATCATCATATGAGACCGAAATTTCTCAAACACAATCAAGCGTGCCACTTTGGCGGTCACTACTTAATTGAATCATTGAAATTCTCTCATACCAGGGATATAAATTTTACTACTCACATACACCATATACATGTGATTTTATCTTTAGTGATAGGGGCAGCATATCACCAAAATATTAATAAAAAATTAATCATACATATATATATATATATATATATATAAATATATATACAGCAAACCTGAAAGACGGATTCCAATGAGATCACTGATCACAGCAACACAAGAAACTTCTCATAACAGAGAATGAAACATCTCTTATGCACCCAAATTACATATTACCAGAACAACATAAAAAGAATGCTGATCTATTATATCTCTCACAAATTAACATCAATAGTAATACAGGGTACACTAAATCAACAAGCACTATTGCTCATGAGTTTCATATGGCAAAACATGACTCCAAGGCCAACATCTGATTTATTAGCCAATTTTAAGCAACGAATTATCATTGTAATCAACCAGTGGCCTATTAATTGAGTCAAACTAGAGAACCAAATATCTAAAATTTAACAGTAGATATTATTACTCTGCGTAAATATTGCCATACTCCTTTACCATAAAAATATTCAACTTGATAGACATTAACAAGTGACCAGATGAGTTCATGTACAATATGCAGTAATTTAATTGACATGCATTATCCATATACAGCAGATATGTTAATCAGTACAATAAGTTTGGTTACGAGTTCTTAAGATGTCTATCATTCAAAGATTACCAGCGTGTAAAGAGTATGCATGAGCAATAAAAATTTCATGACTTCACTGTTCCTCATCATCCCAAGATATATTTAATTAATATCTCATAATGATTGTATGTGATAATATACCTATAACCCAACACTTGTATTTCCAAAATCACAGAAAAATACAAGGAAAAATACGCAAAAATTCATTTAAAATACACGTATTTAGGGTTCCGTATGTATTTTCACATCCACAAAATTATCAAATATATAAAATAAATATACCACAAGATAGGAAATCACCATACGAGTCCAACGCCGCCAGCCACGCGCCAATCGGAGTCTCCACACGCCCACACGCGCCGCCTGAGTGCGAGGCGCGTGAAGCTCACGCGCGGCGCGCGTTCGACGCCCAGGCGGCGCGTGGCCGCGCGTGGGGGCACGTGCGGAATCTTCCGGCGACGCGCCTCCGACCCTCTTGCTCGTCTCGTCTCCCCCAATCCAAATTTGTGATTTAATTTAATTTTTATTGAACAAAAAGTCTCGAAAATCACAAATTATGGCAAGATCAGTACCAATTATGGCTAATCCATAAAAATTAGGGTAGATCCGTACAAATTAGGGTAAATCCGTACAAATTAGGGCAAAACCAATTGCGTTCGAGTTCTAAGGTTATGGTGGCTCTGATACCACATGTTAGACGCAAATTGCGCAACCCCAAGATCTCCATAACCAGAACAAGAACATGCACAATTGAGTAGAAAGATTAACACACCTGGATCCATTGAATATAGAGCGGAAGCAGAAAAAAGGATTACCCACATATATCAAGGGGATCCACGCATCAAGTCCTTCTCCTCTATTGCCCTCCATATCACTGGCTCAATAAGGCGGGGGGCGGCCCCCCTCACATTTAGCGTTAGGTAAACGCCCCTTAGATGAGGATACATGTGAGAATTAGGGTTAGAGGAGAGACTTGAGCACTATTTATAGAGTTTCCAGCCAGTCCCTCTCATTACGGGCCAGGCTCAACTCGGCCCACACTAGCCAGCCCATATTAGACTAATTAAGAAGCCTTCTATCTCATCTTAGACCAAACCCCGTAAAACGATAAATGTTAAACGGTAAATTACAATATCAATTAATGTAGTCCACAATTAGAAAAACTCTAACATTGACATTTTGAGGGGGCATCTGCTTAGTGAAGGTTGTCTCAAGCCTTTGTGTTTAAGTGCTAGTGCAGCATACATCAACAACATAAGCATGCTCTCTAACCATTCATTATCAATTTCCATAGCAGTATTTATTAGCTGACCACACCAGAAAATTGGTGAATGTGCTCTTGCAGTGCATGGCTGTCATTTGGTGGATGACATTCCAGTGGAGAAATTTTTAATCCATGATGTGCCTGTGGATGTGATATGCACTCCCACACAGGTCATTTTCACTAACACTTCCATTCCTAAGCCCCAAGGTTAGTGAAGCAGCACTATATCTCCTTCAGATCCATCATCTCTCTCTGTGGCATAACCGTGTACTTGATCTTTTATAGGAGCTGGATCAAATTCGTATTCTGAGGGAGCTCAAGCGCAAAATTGAGCAGGAAATTGGACGACAGCTTCCTTGTGGTCCATCAGAGAAATTACCCCCAACAGCTCAACGGAGACGCTCTAATTCTCCAGTTAAATAGGACCAATCAGCAATGAAGAAGAGTAGGATTTATTAAATTTGTGTACATACTGCTTCGAGCTAGCAGATGGTTGTCACATCAGCTCACTAACATTACATTATACTTTGCCTTGCCTTTTTATCGGTGTTGGCGTCTCTCAAATGATTATTAGCTCTGTAAGCCACCGTGAATGGAAAGGGAAGCAGTTAGGTTTCATTTGAAGATCTGAGAGGCAGATTGTCATTGAGCTATGTTTCGATGTTTTGACTACTTACAGCTATCAGAAGTGATTATGCATGAAGTTTCTGCTAAGGACAATTCTTGCACATGCCTTGGCCATTTAAGCTTGTGATTGACTTGTCCGGTAAGCGAATTTGAAGGGCTCATTTCACTGGGTCACTGAAAATGACTGAAAATGTGCCCAGCCACCACCGACGTGGTGGTGCCAGATCTGCTCCCTCCCCTCTCTTCTCCATGTGTTGCTGGAGTAAAGACCGCCGCCGCTATGGCCGCCATGCAGACTGAGATCGAGATCGAAACCTGGGTGGTTGCTGTCGAGTGGGCAGGACCATCGTGGCGGCAGCCACCCTGTCCCTGCCCACTTCTTTTGTGACCTTTTATTGAATTTTTATTTTTTGTTGTGACCGCATGAATAGCAAATATAACAAGAGCACGATATGCATTCTCAGATTGCCGCCTTATTTTTCCGGCTACCAACCCCATGCTCCGACAGTCAAGGTTGCGCATGGTAACACTCCGATTTCGTTATTTTATTTTTTATTTTTTTCGTTAAGGAACAATTTAGTTACTCTTTCATTTCTCGGAACGAAAAAAAAATAGTAATGTCAATTAATTTTTCTATTTTCTGAAAAGTAGTCAGAGAATAGATTTGAAATAAAAAAAAAAGGAGAAAAAAATAATTTTCTTGATTCGGAAAACAATTTCTAAAAATAAGTCATTTTCTTTCTTTTCTTTTCTTCTTCTTCATTGCCGTCCGTCACCCCCCGCTACCGTTCGCCAATGTTGGCCGCCACCACTAACGAGAGGAGGAGCAAGAAGAAGAAGAGTGGAGAAAAGGAAAAATCTAAAAAAATATTAAAAATTTAAAATAAATTCTATCTTACAAAAAAAATTATGTGTAGTATCAAACGCATTACTGTTCCTTTTATATTTCGAGAATAGAAATTTTATGTGATTACCAAACGTGTTCTTTTACTCAAAAATTATTCTTGAAAATAGAAATATAAAAAAGATTATTTCTAAAAAAAATTATTCTTCAGAATAGAATATTACCAAACACACCCCAAATAATCGATCGACTAACCGTGACACTTATTAAACGGTAGTAAGTGTCATTTTGAACCAAAAGTAATACATATAAAAGGAGTTTGGGTTTTGAATCGGGCAGAAAAAGAGATACCACCGGTGTCATTTCATCCAAAATTTTAATGAATAATAAAGTTCCTAATCATGCATAAGTGTCATTAGTCAAATGAGTAACTGGTCACATATAATTCTTTAATGGCGTCGCGAGATTATAAATCGAATCTATGTTTTATTTTAATAAAAATAGGTGTATAATTTGTCAAAATATAAAAGATAACCGACTGCGGCAACGAGTCATTTTATTAAATCAAATAATTTTTCTTTATCAAGTACTACTTATTAGTTATTACAAGAAGAAGTTACTGACGAATGTCGAGAAGCAAAAATATTATGGGCGGGTCCAACGAACTCTCTTGCTCATGAACCCAATTCCGACCTAATGAATACATGCGCAATTAAAACTCTCGAGAAATATTACATTTGTGTATTATTAAGACCGTTGACAACACTTGATCTCTATATTACGGATAGTAGATTCTTGTACGTAAAAATTGGTTATCCCATGAAAGTTATAAATCAAATTGAAAAAATAAAGTTACTTTTCTATTATAAAGAGTTGCTTGTGGGTATCAAGAGTTTACTATCTCTGTACTGAAAAAAAAAAAAATCAACTGTATATCAGTAATTAGCAAATTTTCACCTCGTATTCAGTAATTATTCGAAGTTAAAAATGACATATTCTGTTTTAGGAAGTAAATGTCATTTTCCAAAGACATCGGGGAAAAAGGAAGAATCTCCCCGTTTGAGGTACCGCCCTCAACCTCGTTGGGTTGTGGTCTCTTTCATCGATCCGCTGAGCTCTGCCTGCTGTTCCCGTCCATTGCTTTACCCGGTTTCGCGGCGTCGCTCGGTCTACCGGGTGTATTTTATTTGCGAGAGATATGTACGCGTTTAATGCATGGGAGACTGGAGATGGGTGCTTTTTGAAATTCCACGTTGAGCTGAAGATAGATGTGATTGCTGTGTTGGCAATGTTGGGTTGTTTGGAGAGGTTATGGTCAGCCCGCGACGGTAAGGGGGCGAATGGTTGGATCCGTTGATTAGTATGGCCTGATTTTCGACATCCAGTGGTGGTGACTCGCGTCGCTAATACGGTGCGATTTAGGTTGCAGCAATAGTTACCCAACCGCCGGCTAGAAGAAACAGGGGGAAAAAGATCATGCCGCCATGCCGTCTCCGGTGGCACAATATGCGCTCGACAAGGGATTCTCCCCCGAACTTATTCTCATGCCAGAACGAGCAGGAGAGGTAATGTAGATCTAGTGCCTTTTTCTCTATCTCTGTCGTTTTTCTTTTTTAAAGTCTCAGTGATTTTGAATTTATTCGCTGCATCGAGCAGAAGTATTCTAGTTCGTTGAGCTAGATTGGAGCTTGGACTTCTCATGCCAATTTGTTGGGTTGATTTCCTTTGGTTATCATTCCAATCATTATCAATTCCTTTTAACATCAATTCCTTTACAAATTGCTTTTAGAAATTTAATCTGATGCAGGAGCTTTCCATATTTGATCGTCCTTGGAGTCTTGAGTGAAGAGGACGTTACATCTCTGGATAGGTGGGGCTAAGTGTCTGAAGGCTTGACCATGAAAGAAACCCTTGAATGGAATCAGGAGAAAGCAAATGGAATGCAATGGTGATGGGTAGAAGCTTGAAAAGAAGGACCGTCACTATAATAAAACTCTAGTGCTTCATCTATGTAGTAAGATCTCAGCCAGCATAAGACTAAAAAAAGCTAATTAGTGGAAGTCTAAAGGTACATTTGATAACCATTATGTTCTCAGGAACAATTTCTACTCGGAAATAATTATTGCTCATAAATGATTATTTTTTATTTTATTTTTAGGAATAATTTCTAAACATTTAAATACGTTTGGTAATTGTCCAAAATTTTTATTCCCGGAATAAAAATGCATCTAATAAGACTTATAATTTTTTTTTGATTTTTTGATTTTGTAATACTTTTATTATATTTTTCTTAATTTTCTCTTTTCCCTTTTTCCTTTTTCTTTTTATTTTTCTTCTTTGTGGCCGGTTGCCAGCCACTGTTGGTGGCGGCTAGGAGGAGGAAGAAGAGAGAAGAAGAGAGAAGGAGAAAAGAAGAAAAGAAAAAACAAAAAACAAAATAAGTTGGGCTTGATTCTACAAGTGTTATTGAGAACAAAAAAACAATTTTTTTTTTTTTACTTTTTAATTCTGTTCCAAATTGATTTTCGGAAAGAAAAAATTTATTAAATGAATTTATGTTCCAAATTTATTCTCAGGAATAAAAGAAAAGAATCAATTATTATTTAGTCCGTTAACAAATAGGCCCTAAATTGATATCTTGACATAATGCACGTCTGAAAACATGAAATCTGCTCCTCAAACTTAGGAAGTGGCTGACAGCTGAGTGTAAGGTCTCTGTACTTCACCATGTGGATGGAAAATGAATCAGTAAAGGGGCTCACTTGAAGCCACATTATCAGAGGTTAATGTCCCGGCCAACCCTTGGAATAGTCACGACCTGGTGCTCTGGATGCTACCAAAGTACCAGTAGAATCTAAGCATGCCTTTTCTGCGAAGAAGATTAATTATACCGCATGAAAGACTAGGCAACACAATCATACGCTCCACATGTCAGTAAAGCCAGTCCTGTTGAGACGGTGTACAGTGCTGAAATTAATTAAGTGAAGTGATGCTAACATATTTCGACTCCAAACTTCTAAAAATATCTTAACTGTGTTTACAAGACCGTGTCACCCTTGCATAAACGTGCACACACGACGCGCATGAATGCATTTGTCAAAACGCTTCAGCTGTAAGTGGCGAGAGCTTTCCTCACTCCCACCCTCCAAGTTCTAGTTGGATTTGAGGTGCATATAAGATAAAACATGTATTAGCTAGCACCTTCCATCTTTTTCGTTTCAGGAAAGTTCGTATACTTTCTTTCAGTTCCGATCACAACACGCTGTAGGGAAAACAACAATGAATATTGCCTTGAAATAAATCTCTGGAGATGACACTGGATACTTGAGAGAGAGAGAGAGATAGAGAGAGAGAGAGTGCTTGTGTGTTCTCACTTTCTTACGATGAAGACTACGGTACAACAAAAAGAGGTATGTGTAGTGTAGACAGTGGCCTAGCATAACTGTTTGTAGACACCACATGGACGAGATCCACTTTTCTTGACCCCACTGCCAGAGGAACACGATATCATATCATAACCACTTAAGGTACTTCCCTAATCACTGGGCTGAAGCCAGACTTTCGACTCATTAATAGCATAGAGATTTTGAAAACAGAAAGACTTATCAGCTGAAGAATAGGTATACTTCTTTTTTTTGGTAAAGAAAGAATAGGTATACTTCTGTCTTCAGATGATCGAAAAATGCGGGATCAGCAACATTTCTGCCTTCACATCATTCTGTTGAGTTGGATCCTGTTGCTCCGATAGGGAACTCTTTCTATTGGAGATATCATTTGCGGCATTGTCATGCCGGCCGAGACAATAATTTCTGCAATTAGTAGGAGAAGGAAATAACCGTTCATGTAATATAATGCTAGTCCCTGACAGGATATTAAATTGAGTAACACACTCTACAAGAGAGATCTTGAACTGCTAAATCATGCATAACCCTGACCATTCCAATTTCCATACCATTCAACCGTAATATTTTAGCACCAAGCTCATATGGACTTTGCAACCACAAGTGCTATCTTATTAATCACTGGCAGAAGTTATCCCGAGTAACCAATTTATAAGCACCAAATTCAGGACGCAATCTGGCAACTTAAAAAGAGAAGACAAAGGACACCACTAAAATCTGGACACCCAATGGGACCTAGACCAAACTCAGGGATCACTTTCTTTACACTGACATTTCTCCTTGCATTAACTTTTGCACCAGATGACAGAGTGGAATAAAAAGCGTGAAAGGGGACACTCTTGTTGCGCACATGTAGAGCAGAAAGGTCATCATCAAAGTGCATAGTGTTAGTAAAATGCAAGAGGGATGACTTACCTATGCCTTCACGAATGGACAAATTAGGTCTTATTATCTCCTTAGAATTCACCAAAAATATATCGCCAATGTAAAGATGATTGGTAGGAACGTAAACACTGCATAACTCCTCATCCCCATCATCTCTCTGCAATTGAACATCCAACAATCACATTAAAGACTATAAACAATTAGTTATTAAGGGTACCCGGACATTGTTCAGATATGAAGCCTTTATGAACAGTACAACAAGCCCATATAAGATGGAAGACAACTCTTATCACCATTTCGGCATTTGAATAAATGAAGTCCAAAATCTGCCAAGGAAAGGCTGCTGGAGATTGTCAGTCGACCTCTTTCTTTCTTTAGCAATATAAAACTGAAGTACAATAGATCAGAAAAAAGCATACCAAAGTAATTTGATCTCTCTTACCTGCCTGCGTCAAGTACAGTGGAATTTCCAAAGATTCACCATGAACAACAAATATCACATCAATGTTATTAACTGAGAAAGTGACTGCTCCATGCCTAAGTTCCCTGGAAGAGGAAACAACTACCCACCCAAGAAACATTCTTATCAAATGGCAACATTAATTATAAGTTCCTGTTTTCCTCATCTCAGTCTACAGAAAAATTACCCAGATGCTTGCAGATGATTCAGCAGCAATGGTTCTCAGTAAGCCTTTTCTCTTTTCTCTTATGCCTTGATCAGTATTCCTTTGAATTATCTAAAACTACAAGCCAAGACACAAACGTATCCCCATTTGATACGCATAGCCAGGATCCACCTCAGATCCATCAAGTCCCCATAGAGAGAATATCATTGCAAAAAGTGTGGAGACTACATAAATATAAAAAGCAGACATGCTGTTCTGAACAACATACAAATCGCAACCCCAGAATTAGACATCTTGTAAAATTATGCTGCATTTTACCTGGAGGACAACAGACAATGTTATGAAACCAAATGCATATTCCCCAAGACAAGGATGACGAATAATTGCAACCTCCTTGAAGGCCGTCGAATTGTAGTCTGTAACAGAAAAAGGTGGACTTATTACTGGCTCAAAAACCAAAAAAAAAAAAAAAAGGGCCATACCCCGCTAATTATTTTAGTCCACAACATACATTACAGTATTTTGACCACTTCACAGAATCAGGATCAAGTAGTGTAATAATCATGTTTGCAGTTGGAAGTCAGCACTGCTAGGAAAAAAAAGAACAATTGCACGTATATATATCGAACAGGCTGTAGCTATTTGAAAATGAGATATTCTGAATTCACCAGTCAACTTGAATTTATTATGCTGTTCATCCAACTGCACTAAAACTTGGAACCAAAGAGAACTACGTAAAAGTTGACAATTAAAAAGCGTCTCTCTCTCTCTCTCTCTCTCTCTCTCTCTCACACACACACACAACAGAGCTAGACTCATTTATAAATTAAGGAAACTGGTTTTACCTGGAGATATAGCAGCACTAATTTGATTAGAAGCTGAATATATGTTCTTCATGAAAGGCATTCTCTTAATGAACCACTCTCCAAGCCAGAATACAGTGGCTCCCATCCATGACGATGCAAAAATACCGACAAAGAATATAAAGATAAGCGATGTTACAAACCCAAGGCCTGCAAAAGATAGCGCCCTGCTTAAATGCGGTTGCAAATCAATTCAAATGATGATTGAGTTGGAAACAGATTCCCTGGATATAATGATAAAAATAGAAGAAGAAAATTCAGAAGGTATGAACTAAAGCGATATATCAAGCATTTAAAAGTCTATGCATATGTTCATACATCTCAATCTAGATATTACAACAACAGCGGCATGAATTCGAAACTTCATAGCATGACGCTGGGTAACGTACAAGTATGAAACTATAATAAAAAGAGGCAACGATTTAAAAGTTGTGTTTGCCTTCCAGAATATTTTCATTGAGATTTTTCATCCGGTGAGCATATCTTACGGTTCAAGTGCCCACTTAAAGTACTTAAATACCCTTGACTGATATACAGTGTCATGGAACATTGCACAAAGTACAAAGACCCTCCTAAATGATGTCATTGAAGAGTTGTCTTTAGTCCGTGCAGTCAGTCCATAACTTGACAATGACACTGGGTATAACCCCCTACCATTCTCGATTTGGGTGCACCAATCCACTAAGAATTGGTGATATGTACCCAGCATATGCCCTTGCAACTTAAATGCAGCAAGGCAAATCTTATGGTGCTAGCTTATT
This sequence comes from Eucalyptus camaldulensis, assembly GCA_019915185.1. NCBI lineage: Eukaryota > Viridiplantae > Streptophyta > Magnoliopsida > Myrtales > Myrtaceae > Eucalyptus > Eucalyptus camaldulensis. The sequence continues at coordinate 24,404,461 of JAHSVA010000005.1, forward strand.
CCGGATTGTGCACTCTAAAACTTAATAAGGTCCAGAAAATACCAATCACAATTCAGACATGTAACCATACCCGATTGGAACTATAGGCAGAGCAGAAATTTGGAGAGTCGGAATACAGCAACTTCACTGAATCCGTGAACTAAGATACTAAGGGAAAAGCCTCTACAAACTTAAGAAGTTTCATTTATGGACCATATCAATTAACTTCCAGATTTTCCAGTCTGGCTCGTCCGAATACTCCATAATTCCAAGATTTAGTTATTTGTGCAAGGTAAACATTAAAAGGAATCATTACATGTTAAGTATTCTAACTACTCACTCCAGCATTCCAACCATTACAACCATTATAGCTCGTGCACATCATATTACAAACATAAAAAAACTGGACCAAAAAACAAGAGGTATGGAATCTCACCAAATATGTCACTCAATTTTCAACAGCAAGAGCTAATACAAGAGGTATGGTATCTCACCAAATGAAAAACCCATAAAAAAACTGAATAAATCACCAAGTGATAAAAAAAAGTGACAGCAACTGGAAAGGGAACAACGCTGCAATTCCAAAAAACCAAAAGTTTATCTCAAGGAAGAATTTACATGGCAGAAATTACTGTCCAATACCACAACATCCTTGTCACAATATTACCATCCAGTCATGAACTTCTTTGAGACCCAACTCTGAAGGACAGCATAGGAAGCCTGCAGCACAAAACATGTGACAAACATAAATTGAAAAATTCATCCAAGTTTTATCTGCAGGGACTGAATCAAATACAATGTACTCAGTCAAATTGGACTATTCAGCATGAATTAAGCCAAAATGACACATAACCCACAATTTAGTCTGCAGAAATAAAAGACCGTGTTTTACAGAAAATATAACTTCATCAAAACTGATTAAGAAGAAATGACGCTGTTTTTCTTTCCCTTATCTTTATGGGGGTGGCCAACGGCATACAGGGTCATTGTGCTACATAGGTTTACGGACATCTCCCCAATAGCTCAGTTTATGCAAAACTCATTGTTTAACACGTTCCATCTAACAACTTCATTAAACTGCTTCCATGAAAGATGTTTTTTTGATAGTCGCACAGCCTGAACGGCCATTGTTGACTCTCGAAAAATACCTCGTAATCTGTTCGATTTTGCAAAGATTTTGGTCTAATTTTGGTTTTGTTTTGTTCTACCTTCTGATTTTGTTATTTTTGCGTTGACTCTTGTGATTGATCTTTGAAAAAAATTTATTGATGAGATTTGTTCCAAATCGTCTCATGTATGTCATACTTTTTTTTGGATTATTTGGAAATGTTTGGTAGGTCAAAACTGCATAGATTTGAGCCTAAGACAGTCTGCCCTACACCAATCCAAAGTGCATTTTAGTGAAAATGAGCACATAGATGTGTCCATTTGGTCTTAAGATCTTCATGAAACTTGAAATACACATCATGCGCATTCCAATGATGTATAATTTGCATGATTTGCTCATCAATTGGTTTGTCATTTGCATGTTCAAATACATGTAGGTTCCACTACAATTAGACATTCCATAGCTTGCATCTGTTTTCACTAATTTTGTCATGACTTGTGCGATCTCAATGAGGTTTTGAGTTCTTAACAAAGAATGTTCATCACTGTATGTTCCATATGTGAGATTTTTCCTTAAATTTTTGCACGTTCTTAGATGATCGAAATCATGCTTGTTTTGTAATGCTAAGATTAGATTAGAGGTTTATCATACATGCACTTTACCATGCTTGTTTAGGTCACTTAGAGACCAAATCTCATGTTAATGCCTTCGTGACTTTTGAAGTGTGCATTACAAGGTTTATGTTCATGCATAGCGCATCTTGAATGATTGTCATTTGGTATATGATTACTATGCCTCAATTAAGCTAGTTGCATTTCGAAATCTTCAAACATGTCATTATACTTTTAAGTCATTTTTGCAATGTCATTGACTCGCATCTTTTCTTCACATATCAACTTAGGATTACATGTTTACTCTAATCATTTGGCGTATCAAATTCTTTGTCATATGCAAATTTCATGCCGTTTGTGCATTGTCTAAGTGATTTTGAGACTCATTTAATGCATGCTATGTTCTAGTTTGTCGATGACTGATGCGCACACCTCCACAAACCTCAGCTTTAAAGCATCAAATTGACTTCGATTGAACCCGAACCCTTCTAGAAAGTTGTAAGGTATGCTTAGACCTTTCGAATGTCACCTAGTTTCATATAATTTGCTCACCGTTAGACCAATTTTCCATTTTTCTAAGCTAGATTAGAATTCTGACCTAGGATTAAATTCGGAATCTTGTTTTCACCCCTGATTAGGCAGGCTTTTGTTATCTTTGTACCAATTTTTCAGTAAGGATTCTTGAGCTAGACCCTCTACGAAGTTTGATTGTCATTCTTTTATCCTCATTGTGATGCAATTTAATGATTTTTAGACCTCATTTGATGGGGTAAATCTCATTTGTGATGACTTGATATTCTGCTGTCTCGTTAATTTCCTGATGCGATGAGGTGCATTATTAGATTTTTATAAAATCATGCTTAGCTTTTCTTAGGAAATTTTCTTCTTGAAAGTTGTTTCATATCATGTTATGCATGCTGCGTAATTTTCTCAAGGACAAATAATCAATCGGTTCTTCCCAATTTTGTTGATCATCTTTGCCCCATTTGTGATGCTTTGTTGTAAATTCTTATTGTGAATTCATGTTAGGATTTTTCAGGGTAACTTGTGTGTGAAATTAGGGTTGGACATCTTCATTTAATCCATTTGAAATCCTTTGATCTTTGTTGTCAAGAATTTTCAATAAATGAAATGGTCTGTTGATCACACTTTCTCCAAAACTGATTTGAAACATCGTTTCTTTGCACATCAAAGATGGCTTTGGTTCATGTGATTATTTCTGACATCAAATGCTTAAAATCTTTCAAACGCTATGTTTTGACATAAGAATTTTCATGGGTTTAGATCATATCTAAAATGTTTATGAAGTCTATGAGTGCATGATATGCAAGCCCTAGACTAACTTAGACATTTAAGTACATTCTATAATCAAGACGTTCCTTGTCTTAAATTTTTCCCAAAATTTTTCCAATGTTTGATTTGACATTGAGATTATCGAAGTTTAGATCATATTTAAAATGCCTGCGATGTCTGTGAGTACATGATATGCGTACCAAATTAACTTTGGTAATTAAATATGTTTTATAACTAAGATGATCCTTTGTCCAAAATCTTATTTTCCTTTCTCAAAATTTCAAACTCATTTTTTGAAGTATCACATGGACCACTTAGGCACGAAATCATGCCATTCATTTGAAATGTTTGTGTTTGTGATTGGCACATGATCATTGAGTAATTGACCCTTCGATGGTCATTCAATTGTTTGATTGTTTGAGAAACAAGGCTTAAAGTCTTGCCTGTGTGTTTAATTTGTATTGATGCATGTGGATTTTAGATGTATGTTAGATGCAATGCTTGGTACCGTGGGGTAAATCTTGGGGATTCACTTAGAACATCTTGTTAGAGACTTATAAGCATTATTGTCCATACGAAAACAAAAATGGTCAATAATGGCTATAAGTCATGAAAATGAATTGGGTAGGTGTTTAGAGGGACCTACGCATGGATTGCAAAGGCCCACCCCAAGGCTCAAATTTGATTAATTTTGAACCATGGTTTAGTTGATTGATTGATTTTAATTCCATGTCATGCTTTTAACTATTTTGTTATATATGGATGTTTCTTTTCATTGTACGTACCTAGCTTAATTTAGGACTAGATTTGGTCCTTGGAGATTGAAGATCATCAAAACATGAAGACCATGAAAGTTGATGTCTCTTCCAACCATATTTTTTGTACTAATCATCCCTGATACATGTCTTGGGTTCCTTTATTTGTATAAACCCTAGGGGACCGCTGAATTTAATCTTCTCAGACTCGCTTATCTATAGCTCAGGATTATCTAGACAGGCCTTAGTTGCAGATCTTTTCTCTGATGTTGGCCAGGCTCTCAAAACAATCATTGAGTCGTGGGATTATCCTCTTCCAACCCCTACTCAAGTAGCGGATTGCTACTGTTGGCAGGAGAACTCGTCGGGCTGGTTCACAGTAGAAAATGCTTGGGAAACCATTAGGAGCAAGCAGAACATCGTTTTTTGGCATGATTTCATCTGGGATAATGCAATCACGCCAAGGTATCAGCTTAACCTTTGGCTTATGGCCAAGCGCAAATTGTCCACACAATCTCTGTTATTGGCTCATGGTAGAATAGAGAGGGGATCTTGCGTGTTCTGCAATGGATTGCCTGATTCCATAAATCATTTGTTTTTTGATTGCTCTATCACGACCAGTGTTGCTTTCTTTTGGGCGGTGAGAAGCAATCTACCTTGGTAGAATAGGTCTTGCGGAGAGAATCTCTGGTGGGCCACCTCTTTCTTGAAGGGTAAGGACTTCTCTAAATGCATTGCTCGCTTTTCCCTTGGGGCTCTTTGTCACATTATTTGGAAACATAGGAATAGCATCCTATTCAGAGTACAACCCTTTACCTTCCCAGCTATGAAGAACCATCTTCTTAAGGTGGTTAGGGATAGAGCTAGCACCTTCAGAAACGTTGAGGATAGCTTCAGAAATAGAAGGTTGCAAAGGAGTTGGGGCATCTATCCCATTATCTTCTCGGGAGACCCGTAATCGACCCTAGTTTCAATCGACGCTTCAAGGAAATGCCAATGCTCTAGTGCTCTAGTGCTCTAGTGCTCTAGAGCCGATGTCTCTCCCCCTGCGCTAAGGTGTTTGTTTCTTTGCCGGTTGTTCATGCCGTACCTTTCTAGTTTGTTGTTTGCCTTCTTTTAGGCATTGCTTGTGTTTTACATCATGGCATACTTCCACTCATTATGTTTATTCATCTTGAGTGTAAGTTTTTGGTGCCGTGTTTTTTTTTCAAGTGCTCCTTTTTTTTTTTTTTTTATCTTTCTTAGAAATAAAAGACGAAAATGAACATCCACGTGTGATCACTTAGTTTAGGATTATTGACCCGAAAAAGTAAAAAGACATGAATGATCACTGTAGGTAACATGACATATTGTTAGGAACCGAAAGACGCTTATAGAAATATTAGTGTAACCCAAGTCTCCGAACCTAGATATCCAATTGCGTAAAAATTGAGGGATAATTCCTAACCATTGATTGGGTTTTCTAGTTGACCCCCAAAAACAAGGCTAGTGGCGACTCCTGTCTTATTTTTTAGGCTGACTTAAATAATTATAACTTTTAATAAACCTGTTGTGAGGGGTATGAACCTTAGGAAAAGGTTCATAATCATGATTTAGTATACTTGATATAGCAGTACCCCAAAGGATGAAGTGATGCAATCCTTATGGGCAAAGACGTACTATCAGGAGGGCTACTTAATTGAAATACCCTTAAACTCACCTATACATCCAGTTTCCTTTTGACCTTACAATTGTCGATCAAGATGTGTCGCGACGTCGAGATTGGGTCACAACAAATTCCGTTGTCATGTGAGGTATGAGCTTTGGAGAGCTTGCAACTGCGGTCGAGAGAACTCACAAAAGTTCATTCCGAAAGGCGAGGTGATGACGTGTCATCTTACATAGCTTATAGTTTTAAATTTGTTAGAAAATTATTCTAATAAATTTAAAACAAGATAAATATATATAAATAAAGAAAAGGAAAATAAGATTTTATGAAAAATAATATAAACTAAATAAAAAAGACATACAAATTTCAACAAAGGAAAGCAACAAAAACTGAAATATTGCAACCGTTGTTGCTTGTGGCCACTATGGCGACTACCTCTAGGCAACATGAAGCGGGTTAGGGACCGCGACGAGATTTGTTGGGCGCAAATAATAGTTCTATAAACTATTAGGCTATATTTAGCCATCTAGATTTCTATTCAATAGTATAGGATATGAAATTTAGATATTTTGCTATATCCTATCCATTATTTGACGAATCGCAATAATAAAGTCAGGCATATTCAATGTAAATATAATTTTATTTATTTGAATTTCTTATATTAGAATTTAAATATTATTTACATCGAAATATTTTTTTATTTTATTTATTTAAAAGTTTGTTAATCGAGAAAAACAATTTTCCTATTATGGATATTAAAAATCCTATCTACTCTTATCCCACCTTTCCCATGGGATAATTTTATTTGGGCTATATCCCTATTATATTTGATTTGATCTTCGCTTGAGTAGGCACCAAACGCAAGATAAGATAATTTTATCTTATTTTGAATTTTATCCCGACTATCAAATGAGGCCTTAGTTCTAAGTGAGAGGATAAAAAATCAACACTACGACAAAACCACTTACTTAATATGAATAATGGGGTCTTGTTCTTTTTTAAGCTTTTAGCCGAAATGGTGTCTGATGGAGAATGAGGGAGGATTTTTCTTTATGCTTCAAAAGAAAAAAAAATAAAGTATTACAGTGTTGCTATTTCAAGTCAACATGACACGCTGGGAATCCACACAGTTTTCTCCACCGGCTGTATTTCATTTAAATTAATTAATGAAAGGTTGACATAAACATATTAAGATATAATAGGGATTTAATTGGACTAATTAAAATTTTCGGGATAGTGGTGAACATTACTCAAAATTGATTTAATTGAATCAATCGAAAGTTCAAATATGACATTGCATATCAATAAAAGTTCACATATTGCTAGTACTATTATCTTTTACAGCAACAGAAACTACATGTTCTTTACATCTCATATCAGAGAAGGCAAGAGATGTCAATCCACTGCATTTTGCAAATTCACTTCCTGATCACTCGGTAAAAGGATGGAAATAATTGTGAAATGGGATCTCCGCAGAAGTCTTCCCATAATTATTTCTGGTACCACGACTTCAAACTATAAGCATCGCACTATTCCTATGATGTTCATAGAGAAGCTAGCTCTGCAGTGAAAATAAATAATCACATGGCTGGGCTTAGTGAGAACTAAGAAGATATTCAAAAGGCGATCATCATTATAATTGAAAACCAAATAGAATAAGCACATGAAAACTTCAAATCTTACCATCTCCTGAAATGCTCCAAATTTTTTGACGTTAAGATCACGAAGTTGCTCTAAGCTTACTGCAGAGAGTGGCATATCCAGGGGTACCTGAAAGCAAAGCTCACGTGAGACCTGTCGCATGGTAGGTCGAAGCCTCGGATCGTCTTGCAAGCACTTGAACGCTAGCTCGGCAATCAAGACCACGTCTTGCGCATCTCGAAGGCCAAGTCTAGAAGGCGAGAGACGTTGATCCAACACATCCTTCAACATCATTGACTCAGCTTGGGCGGACGATGAACATTCTCGAGAGATATGGTCTCCTGGATGCTTTCCCATGATTGTCTCTAATGCAATGACTCCAAAACTATACACATCGCACTTTTGGGTAGGAACAATGGAATAAGCTAGCTCTGCAAGCGGAGAATCCACTGTTTTTTAATCTCGATTACAGGTTGTATTCAAGTCGACAACATTAATTCCCATGATGTGACGTGTGACGATTACAAGTACATATTTCCACTTAATCAACTCCTACAACATTGATTTGAGTATGGGAGTTTATGCTTTGGCAAAAATATAAAAAATTTGTTCGCCCCTTAAAATACGGGCATCTTCTAGGTAATGCAAATTTAATATCCTTGAAATGGATTGATTATGATCTTTTTCTCATTTGCCAATTTTTAATTATGAGGAAAATCGAAAAGCATTTTCATCAAGACTGAACTTGAAAGCTCTAAATAAATACACCAAAATTTCCATGATACGTTTAAATAACTAATGAACTACACTAAACTAGTAAATTTTCAATAATAGAAGCAAGAGACCTAATGCCATCAAAATTTGAACAAAAGTTTGTGAAGTACCTGGAGCAATATACCCGATGGTACCAGCAATAGCTGTCCAGTTTGATGAATCTGGCCTCAAAAGTCTTGCAGTGCCAAAATCGGAAACATGAGCCTCATAATCACGATCCAATAAAATGTTGTTACTAGTCAAGTCTCGATGAATCAACGGAGGAGAACATTCGTGATGCATATAGGACAATGCATCCGCAACTCCTCGAACCACACTTATCCTCTTGTCCCATTGAAATTCTATGGCTCTCTGATCATCTTTCAAAGTTGTTCTCAAGCTTCCTCTTTCCATGTACTCATACACCAAAAAACAGCGTTGGGGATGGGAGCAGAAGCCATAAAATTTCACAATGTTTCGATGACGTATATTTGTCAAGGCTTGAATTTCCTTTTCAAATAATACCAAATCAACAACTTCAGTATCTTCTTGGGATGACAAGGTTTGCTTGATAGCAAATGTTTGACCTTCTGATATCTCGGCTTTGTAAACAATTCCATATGCTCCTTCACCCACATAGTACTTGGAGTCAAATCCTTCCGTGGCCTCAATAATTCGATTATAGAAAACTTTGCCATCATAACTCAAAATACTCATGAAATCCAAATCATGTACTCGTTCATTATTTTTTCTCTTCATAATCCTTCTTTGACAATGATTGATGATTGCAAAAACAACAACAATCAAGGCACAAGAGAGAAAAAGAAGCCCCGACAATGAGATAATGAGAATAATTATGATTCTGGCTCTAGCATGTTGATTACGTTTCTTGATCCCGACAGAAGTGCAATTCGGTAAACCAACAACATTTCCACATAGCCCTTTGTTATGCTTAATTGCCTCAAATGGAGCCTCATTGAAAGCCTTGACATTAGGGAGAGGACCTTCTAGGTAATTGTAGGATACATCAATAGAAGTCAAAGCCAACATATCATGAAAAGCATGTGGGATGTAACCAGATAGGCTATTGTGGGAGATATTTAGAATTTGCAAGTATCTCAGTATCGCAAGCTCTCTTGGTATATGTTTTGACAAAATATTATAGCTCAGATCAAGAATCTCGAGAGATTGTATGTTGCCTATCTTAGGAGGAATGCTTCTCTGAAATTTGTTCTTGCTCAAGTTCAAGCTCAACAAGCTTTTGCATGAGCCTAGCAGCACCGGTATCGATCCATTCAAATTGTTTGATGCTAAGTTTAGATGCATCAGAATAGGTAAAAGCCCAATCTCAATGGGGACATTTCCCGTGATGGCATTGCTGCTTAGGTCGAGTTCTAACAACATTAATAGGTTTCCCATTTCCCTTGGAATCTCCCCGCTCAAATTATTTGAAGAAAGGTCTAATAACTGTAATTGAGCCATCCTTCCAAATATTACGGGAATTGCACCAAAGAGGTTGTTGTTCGATATCCTTAAGCTCATCAAATTACGACAATGCTCCCATTTCCGTGAAAGTTCGCCTCTCAAATGATTGTGGCTCAAGTCCATATAATTTAGATGCGGATATATTTCGAAAGCATCTGTTATGTTTCCAATGAGTTGGTTTTTGTCCAGCCTTAATCTGATTAATGTGCTGCAGTTCTTTAGGCTCGTAGGGATGGGACCCGTGAAATGATTATTGGAGATGGTGAAATTTTGCAGTGATCTCCCTAGACATACATCTTCTGGTAGTTCCCCCTCTAGGTCATTATCATGTAGTTGCAAAAAAGTCAACCGTGTTAACTTATTGAATTCGGAAGGCAAGGAACCGAAGAATTTATTGTTGCTAAGGTCCAATTCAGCTAGATTGGCCAAGCTTCCAATTGATGCAGGGATTTGACCGGTCATATTATTAAATGAAAAAAGTAAACTTTGAAGAGAAGTGAGCCTCCCGATTTCTGAAGGTATGGGTCCTGAAAGTTCATTATTTTGAAGGTGAAGAGAAGATAAACTTATCAAGTTTCCAATGGAACTAGGAATTGAGCCGTTGAGATTGTTAATTGCTAGGTCAAGTGTAATAAGAGAAGGAAGCCTCCAGATTTCTGAAGGTATGGGTCCGGAAAGTCCATTTTGCCATATGTAAAGAATTTTCAAATTCTTCAAGTCACCTATTTCTCTTGGAATGGAACCGGAAATATAATTGTGGTAAATGCTTAATTCAGTTAAATTGCCTAATTTTCCAAGAGAAGCAGGAATGGGCCCTGAAAGTTGGTTTTCCCATAGATAAAGATGAATCAAGTTGCTCAAGTTCCCCAATGAAATAGGGATAGGACCGATGAACTTGTTCCTGGAAAAATCAAGTCTCAAAAGAAAATCCAACTGTCCAATCTCTTGAGGGATATGTCCACTTAGGTTGTTTGCATATAGGTACAAATAATGAAGACTCTTGAGCATACCTAAACTTGGAGGAATGTCACCAGATAGTTCATTGAAGCAAAGATCAAGACAGTTGAGTTTGGAAAGGTTACCGATACTTGAGGGAATGAAGCCATAGATCGAGTTGTTGGCAAGTTCAAAGCTGACCACACTGGTTAAGCGTGAGAAGTCGAGGCCATCTAGAGTTCCTCTCAAGCCGAGATGGGAAAGACTTAGATTGGTAATGGCTCCAAAGTCATCACAAGCAACACCGGAAAAGCTGCAAGGATTGTCATCGTGCCATGAAGAGAGGAGAGACCAGCTACAGTTGTCAAGAGTAGATTTCCAATTCAGGAGAGCCTCTGCTCCATCCTTATTATTAGTCATGTGGATAGTGGAGAAAGAAGTGGAGGAAGCAGAAATGCTTGCACCAATAAATGAAGTGGTGCCTACCAAAAAGAGCGAGAAGAAGAAGATAGCTAAAGGAGACTGGGTGGACGACAAAAAGGAAGAAACCATGATTTGGGGGATGTTGGGTTTTGGGAGGTGCGAGATGGTTCAAATCTGCATACTGTTAAAAAGATTGATGGCTATACTTATAGATTGGAAGATCGCTCCCCAAAAGCCTCTATCGAGGACAGTTCCAATTATAGTTGGACCGCGTTTTACGGAGAATGAGTCCTTCTCATTGACGACATATTTGCAAAATAAAAAGTCTTTCCCCCTTTTCAGCCAGCTTAGCGTGCACCGTGGGGGATGATGAGTGAATTGTGCAGAAACTCAGAAGTCTCAATCATGGATCATGCTTGACTTACTTTTTCAAGCCTTCTTTGAAATTGATGATATATTTGCAAGATGAAATGTCTTTCCCCTTTTTCAGTCAGCTTAGCGTGCCCCGTGGGGGATGATGAGTGAATTGCGCAAAGCCACATAAGTCTCATTCGTCGGTCATGCTTGACTTACTTTTTCAAGTCCTCTTTGAAATTGACATGGCCCCTCGCGTGGGGGCTACTCGGGCCTTTTCATTTCCCTAAACCCAGCCTAGTATGTTAAGAGAAGGACTTCACGGGGATCCAAAGTGGGCTCCCTCCCTTTGGAGGGGTTGGCGGGGAAGCCCAATGGGGACGTTATCCCGTAATCCCAGTTAAATCCCTTATTGGGGCTAACTGGACACTCTGGAATGCCCGATTCAGGATGGAGCCGTTTAAGGACTTGCTCAGGTCCAAGTCCTCTTTGAAATTGACATGTCAACTATATTTGTGGAAAATGAAGTCCTGATCGTGGGTTTCGAACAAAGAAAGAAAGAAAGAAAGTCCGGATCGTGGGTGGCTGTATGGTTCAAAATTGACACTCAGATTTTGGGTAGATGAGTGGGGTATTGAAGGGGAATATACACTACGTGGGATTTTTTTTTTCCAAACAATAATTTGTAGAAATTGACCAAATTTTGATCGTGCATAATATTTTCCATCTGACATTGGACTCGGCTCCAATTCTGGCGAAACGGTTCTATGACGTGCAGGTGAGAAAGATTCGAGTCATTAGTCTGTGTAGAGAGCTCGGATCCCCTTTTGCAGAGTAATATTTATGCTTCCCTATCTTGGAGAGAAAACAAAGCAGCAACAAGAATGCGAATAGGATATTTCAAGAGAACCTAGGCCTCCAATACTAGAACAAGAATTTTGGGAAAACTAACGTGAGTTATGTCGGTTGTATTCAAATAATCGACATAGTCCCCTCCGTGTACTATAACGATAGCTCTCTACTTAACATGATCCATGAATGAGAAGTACAGTAATGGTCCAACTAAATAAAAATGGGCTAATGTCAAATTCACATGGAACAAAATGTAAATGAGAGAAATATCAATGCAGTTATGAAGTGCTGCTTCTTAGCCAAGAATTTAAATGGAAATGCTACTTTTCCAAATTTAGGAGAAAATGACTTCTGATTTGTTTAGCGGATGAGGCTGATCTGATTAAATTTTGGACTTTACTCGAGAGACACAGCTGAGAAAATGAAAGGCCGGATCAAAAGTTGGACTTAGTTTGACGTTGATAACATAAACCTCAGGCAAAAATATCTTCTTTTTTTCCATTGCCGCGATGATAATAGAGAATGTGTTTTATATGACAAAAATATCAAGTGGGATGAAATAAAATATAATCAATCAATCAATCAAAAGTGAAATACATGCACATAGGGTGAGAAGTAGGACGAGATTCATAGTACGTGGGCAATCATGATCGTCCATTCACACCGTGTTTCACCGCCATGAAGTTTTATACATCACATAAACTGCATTTTCACTATCATGACACGTGTATATTTTCACACAAAGTAATCGTCACATGCCAACATTTGAAATCCGTTCGTCGAGGGTTTCTTTTGCACTGGCGGTGTTTCTTTTGAAAATCCGACATTTAGAAGAAAAGCCAATCATTCTCGTATAAGTCTTTCTTGTTTAATAACACATTTTAGATCTTTCTTATTAAGTCAAATTTGATAATTGCCCATGTAATTAATTTCTCTCTTTGATAATCTAGCTACTAGTCAGATACTTTAATCTAATCTTGATTGATTGCCAAAGTGTTACCGATCCGTAAAAGAATGTGAGGGCAGCTCATGGAGAAAGGAGTGGCTGGAATCTTTCATGGAGACAACATTGGCCCCGCAACATTTGTGTTTTCTTTTCCTCTTTCTGTTTTTGACAGGCTTCTCCTACATGATCAGAGGCAAGAAAGACGGAGTCTCCAGCAATTTTTTCGCTTTTTCAGATGGATTCACACTAACAGTAACTACAGAAAACTCTGCTAATAAAAAATATTTACACAAACGATCTTATATGTCGTTGATTTGACAAAAGAAAAAAAATGCAAGAGTCATAATCCTCAAATTAAGAATTGTTTCGAACTTTATATTTTTGGAATGACTATTTAGGAAATCCTCGTGAGCAAAACCATATAAGATGGTATTTACATGAAATTTCCTCATTCTTATTATTAAGCAAGTTCCCAAGAGTGCTTAATTGATCAATGATTAATGTTTCATATTTCATTTATTTTGTTTGTTTGTTTGGGGGAAATACATCAATCAATTCCGGTCGTATATAATTTCCGTCATAATCCTCAAATCAAGAATGGATTAGGCCATGGCCATTTGCACTTTCTCAGGTTACTGTTCATCCTTCTCTCCCAAAGCTTGGGCGCGTGTCTACTATTCATCTGCTGTGGGATTTGCTGATCCCAAGCGATCCGGCCGTTCGTTGGCATTGTCCTTTGGAGGCCAGACACGTCTTGACTTGATCTACACCCCACCGTAGCTTTTCCCCTGGTACGCCCCCTACGGACCTCAATGTCCAGCTTCAATTAGGGCTTCTTAGGTTTCACCATGGAATTGTCTACACGTATTTCGGCCCCTTCGACTTCTGTGTGTGAAGGCCAGGTGGGGTTTGGCAAAGCCCACCAAGTTGTTGTTGGTGGACGTGGCCGTAGCCATAGTAGGCTCTAGGGGTGTCAACGGTTCGGTTCGGTTCGGTTTTTCAAAAAAACCGAACCGAACCGAACCGTTACAAAAATCTTCCGAACCGAACCGAACCGAACCGAAATTTTCGGTTCGGTTCGGTTCGGTTTTTCGGTTTTTGAGTTTTCGGTTTTCGGTTTTCGATTTTTGGAAATCGAGGGGCTTCTGTTCGTTCTTTTGAAAAAAGCAACACAAAAACAAAAGAGAAAAAACAGCTTCACAGGGAAAAGTTAAAAGAAAAGCTGTACAGCAAGTTCTCTTCTCGGCAATCCTGTCAGAAACAACCGTAGAGAAGAGAAGAGACAGAGAGGGAAGGGACGTGAAGGACAGGCCAGCAGAGGGAAAAATTGGCACACTGTTCATCTTCTTCCCCCCGCTCTCGCTGCCCGCGTCCACCGTTCGCAAGCCCAGCACAGGCAGCCTAGCGGCCGGTCACCGCCGCTCCGCCGGTCTCGCCCGTGATGTGCAGCCCTGTCGCCTGATCGCCTCCGCCATTGCCCGCTCAGCCATGCCAGAACGCTTGCCGCCTCCGGGCGTCTCCACTTGCAACCTGACGCCAGCAAATCCCGGGCTGGTCAGACCCTCACCTACGAGCTCGCACCGCTGCTCCGCCAGCGACCCGCGAGCCCGACGCCTGCAGTCGCACCACCACTCACCCGTCCCCTGCGGCTTACAGCTCCTCCCTCCGAGCAACGGCACCACAGTAGCTTCCCCTCCGCCGCACCTAAGTGATCGCCATCGCCGTTGCACGTCCAAGCCGACCAAGACGAGACACAAGAGGAGAGGCCTCAGCGTCGAGAGAGAATAAAACCGAAGATTTGATTTTATCGATTTTTGGTTCGGTTAACCGATAAAAACCGAACCAATTAAAAGATATTGGTTTTTCACGGGAACCGAACCGAAAACCGAACCGAACCGAAAAAACCGAATTTTTCGGTTTGGTTTGGTTCGGTTCGGTTTTCGGTTCGGTTTCTGACACCCCTAGTAGGCTCTCCACTTTCCCTGCTCAACCCTGTGCCCAACGTTCTTCTGTAGAGAACTTGGCCCCCCGACTGATGTAGATGTAGGCTAGACGGAAGGCCACTCAGACCCATCCAAGGCCCCTCAAGGTGTGGATGGTAGAAGGGAACGGAGTCGAGGTAGGCCCGTCACAGATCCTCCTCAAGCCCATGCCCAACAACCAAGGGGCTCTAAACCCCCTCCTACTCGTTCTTAGGCCAATGTCACCAAGACGGTTGTGAAAGGGTATGATCTCTCTTATATACCCCCTACTTTGATTGACGATAAACCTGTGGTAAATTTATTAGATGAGATCTTACAAGCCACTGGCCCAAAGTGGCATGAATGTATTGTTGGGTACTTTGTTGGGAAGACTCTCATTCAAGCTTATTGAAGCATGCTTGGGGACAGCATCTTGCTGATATTATGGCTAACAACCAAGGTTTCTATTTCTTCCACGTCCCGGACCAAGATTTCTGTAGGAAAATTTTGGATGGGGGTCCATTAACTATGGCCAGGGTCCCACTTATCCTTCAACAATGGCACCCTTTTCTTGAGTTAAAGAAGGATAACCACTCCTCTATTCTGGTATGGGTCAGGTTGAAAAACATCCCTTATGTCTTCTGGTCTGCTCAAGGAAGAAGTGCAGTGGCGCGTGCTATTAGTGAACCTCTATACGTTGATCTTAGAATTGAGCAAGTGAAGATGATCTCATTTGCCAGGGTATGCATGGAGATATCCGCCAAGAAACCACGCTGTGACTCGATGGATATTATATCAAATGGGGAAACCCATACTGTGGCTGTTGAGTATGAATGGAGGCTTGTCTCATGCCCAACTTGTGGCACATTTGGCCACAAATGTCAGGCCCAAGTAATCCCCTCGGATCCCGTCATGGCCACTTAGCTAGCTCCAGCCCGTGATGTCCCCTCCACTCAGAGCTTGGTTCCTGCCATTCCTCCAGATTCAACCTCTATTCCATGTACCTTTGAGGAAGGTTGGAAGCAAGCTTGATTAAATAAGAAAAAGCCTTCATACAGGCCAAAGGAAGCAGACCCTACCCCTTCTTTGAAGTTAGGTGATGCAACTCCTAGTGCAGCACAACCGCCTGCTTATAGGACGGAATTGAGGAAGCAGCAGTTGCCACAAATTTGTGATGGTGTGGCTCCACCCCTTTTCGCCAGTACACCTCATCCAGTGGACTCCACCACCCTAGTCGCTTTGTCTAGTGTAGAGGAAGACTTTGAGGAAGATGTAAGTTATGCAAGCAGTTCCAATGAGTAGGGCCACCCGCTGGACAGTTCCCCTCTTCCATAAGAAGAAACTCCAAATGATTCTAATCTTGCTTCTGTCAAGCCTATTCCCTAGTAGGCTAAGCCTAGATAAGATCCAAGCCCAGTTCCAACGCCTTTGGCTCCTAAATCTTCTGCCCAGAAGTAGGCAGGCGACGGTAATCTTCTCGTCCATCTATGTGTGTGTGTGTGTGTGTGTGTGTGTGTGTGTGTGTGTGTGTGTGTGTGTGTGTGTGTGTGTGTGTGTGTGTGTGTGTGTGTGTGTGTGTGTGTGTTTATATATATATATGAATATAGGTGTATGGAATATTAGGGATCTTGTGGGTCCCGTAAGACAAGCAGAAGTCAGGAGCCTTGTTTATTCCAATAGTTCCTGCCTATGAAGCATGGACACGTTGTCGATGCTTTCGGGTCATGTCTGACACGTGTCGGAGCATGTCGACACATCGACATGATCGGACATGCGTTGACCGCGTGTCCGACTTTCCGACACACTATCAACATTTCTCGACACACGTGTCCAGAAGACTAACGAAGGGTGGAGGCCAGAGAGGGCGAGGGAGCAGAGGCCACGAGCGACGGCAAGAGATGGCTAGAGAAAGAGCTAAACAGAGAGAAAGAAGAGAGAGAAAGAAAACTCTCGCCAGCGAGACGAAGCCACGCAACGGACCACCGCGACGGTGAGAGACAACGAGAAAGAGTAGCCACCACCGTTGCGATGGATCGAGGACGAGGAGGATGAGGAGAAGGATCAAGAGGAAGAGGAGAGGAAGGGGGTCGTAAGGAGAGGAAGGTGGTCTTGCGACATGAGGCATGCGGCGAGCAATGAGAAGGAGGAGGAAAAGTTTGCTAGGGTTTTTATGAGGGAATAAAAAGTAATAAAAAAAAAAGGGGGGGACAATGGAGGGAAATGGATGAAGGAAGTGGCGTGACTTTTGAGTTTTGGGGGAGGGGAAGTGATAGGTTGACAGCCTGTCTGTCATTGGTGGGGGAGGGAAAAAATGTAAAATAAATTTGAGGTGGAGGGAAATGGACGAAGGAAAAAAGGGGTGGATTTTGGGGATTTGTTTTTTTTTTAATGGGAAAATCAAATAAATGAGATTAACAAATAATTTCGAAAAATAAAAGTATTGAATTTTGAATAATGATAAATTTTGATTATTATTGAAAATTATGGATTTATTTAAATAAATTGATTCTAATTTTTTTTATTAATTATTAGTTTCATCAATAACTTTTGTTAAAGGTAAAAACATGTTTCGCATTAACTATAAATATATTTTTCGGATTTTTAATGAATTTATTTATTAATATTATTAGTGTATTTATTATAGGCTCTTTTTTTTAATTAATTAATTATTTATGAATTTGAATGAAATTAATTAAAAATAAAAATATTCATTTAATATACAACGTGTCGCAACGTGTCGGAATTCTCTATTTTTTAGAAATGACGTGTTGACGTGTCGTGTCGGACACTCATGTCATGTCGCGTGTCGGTGCTACATAGGTTCCTGCTTCTCTCTCTTTGTCCATCTCAGCGGGTTTGTTGTCAAGTAGGAAATGGTTCTCAAACTATGATTATTCTTCTAGAGGGAGGATTTGGGTTGGTTAGAATCCGTTTCTAATGAATTTAGATGTGTTTTCGTCCAATGCTCGAGCTATACATGGCAAGCTTAGGTCCTTAAATACAAGGTTTGTTTTCTGCCATTCTGTCATATATGCGGAGCACACTCTCATCTATTGGCGGCCTTTATGGGAGGAGCTTTCTCTTTTCAGTTCTAGTATACTGGACCTTCCTTGGTTGGTGGCGGGGGATTTCAATGCTATTCGAGACCCCTCGGACCTTAGAGGGAGTTCAGATACTTGGCTACCTTCTTATGATGAATTCAGGTTTTGCTTAGCCTGAGCAGAACTAGAGGACCTAAGGTATGTGGGCCACCGATTCACTTGGTCTTCTTCTATCCTTGCTTCGAGCATTTTTTATCATACTCCTATGGTCATCAGAGTAATGGCTCCATCTACCTCCAGAAAACCCTTCAAGTCTTTCAACTTTTTGATGAAACACTCGGCTTTTCATGCAACTGTTACTTAGGTGTGGAAAAACCAAGGGGTGGGTACCCCCATGTTCAAGCTTTGCTGCAAGTTAAGAACCTTGAAAGGCTGCCTCAAGTAGCTCAACAAGGAGTCCTACTCTGATATCTCTATTAGAATGGCAACGCAAGGCAAGCCTTACGGCTCACGCAAGATGCTCTCCAGCAAGACCCCAACAACAGCTCTTTTACGAATCTAGAAAGGATTCAGCTCCGGACCTTCACCAACCTTTAGCTTCAAGAGGAGTCCTTCTATAGATAGAAATCCTGAGTTCGTTGGTTGAACGAAGGTGATCAGAACACCAAATTCTTCCACCATTCTGTCAACAAAAGACATCTGAGGAATATAATTATCTCGATGGTGGACAATTCTGGCAATATAATGACTGATCTTGGCATGGTGCGACATGTATTTGTATCTCACTTTAAGGACCTCCTGGCTCTATCTGCTCGGCCTTCTCGGCCAACACTACATGAGATTCAAGAGGTACTTCGGCATTCTTTGAGTGCGGAGCAAGTACGTAACCTTGCTTGTCCTGTTTCTGAGATGGAAATCCATGACACCATATTCTCCTTAGCTGTCGGCAAGGCTCCCGGTCCGAATAGTTTCAATGTTGATTTCTTTAAATCCAACTAGGATATAATAGGACCCTCGGTCTTGGAAGCGGTCAAGGACTTCTTTATCTCCAGGAATTTATTACATGAGGTAAATAATACAATCATAGCCCTTGTGCCTAAAGTTCCTAATGCTTCTTTAGTGTCTAACTATAGACTGATTGCTTGATGCAACACAATTTACAAATGGATCACCAAGATCATAGCCAATAGATTGGCGGCTGTCCTTCCAACTATTATTAATACTCCTCAGAATGCCTTTGTCAAAGGTCGTAGAATCAATGATAATATCCTGCTGGCCCAGGACCTTTTTAGTGGCTTTCACATTGATCCATACTTACCAAAATGTGCTATCAAGGTAGATTTTCAGAAAGCCTATGATACCATTGATTGGGACTTCTTGGAATTAATTCTCCATGCATTTTGGTTTTCCTAATCATTTGATTGGACTGATTATTAGATGCGTACATACCCCTAAGTTCTCCATTTTTATCAACGGGGAGCTTCATGGGTTTTTTCCTAGTGGACGTGGCTTACACCAAGGAGACCCCATGTCTCCTTACTTGTTCACTTTGGCGATAGAGGTACTCTCGGGCATTCTAATTCTTCAGTTTAGACGACCGGGCTTCAAATACTTCTGGAGGTGTAAAGCAACAAGCCTTTCTCATCTATTCTTTGTAGATGATGTTTTCCTCTTCTGTGTGTGAAAGCTAGTATGAGCACCTAGAGGGGGGTGAATAGGTGCAAAAACAAATTTCTCGAGAGAAATGCGCAACACTAATCAACAATAGATTATGAAAAGGAAATATGCTCTTGTAAACAAATTAAGTTACGATCAAAGTAAAAGAGCTTAGGGAAGAGAATAAGAACACAGAGTTTATAGTGGTCCAGCTTAATCCAAGCCTACGTCCACTCTTCCGCACTGACAGCCCACTGGCTGGATTTCACTATGAATCAATAGAGTTGTTACAGTAAAACTCTTCCTTGATTCCATAGCGTAGAGACTCTGCTACACTTCCTCAAGGTCTCACAAAGATATAAACTCTCTTTTGAGTACAAGATTTCGTTCAACAAATGAATTGACTAAGAACAAGAAGTTTCAAACTTTGGAATTCTTCTATCGCGCACACACTCGAACAACTGAAACGTCTTCCTTATATACTCCTTCATGCCATCACACCCGTTGGCACTTACCAAAGGAGTTCTTCCAATCTACCCGTTGGACAGAATCAATTAGGAAGATTTCGAGTTATTTAAGGAATATGACGATAGCTCACCAATCATGCTCGCCCATACAATTAGGATCTAGGTTTCCATAAGTAAAACCTTCCAAGTATACTTTACCAATCAATGGATCTAAAATCCTTGAATCAATCTCAATTTGAATAATGGATTCCGACATACTGTATCCAGCCAAGAGATCTTCTCCTATCGATAGAATCAAATCCTTAACGAAACATTCAGTTCTGGATAAGCCTTCTTCGACGTTCTGGAAACTGTCAATGAGGATAGACTTTGAGTCTTGAGTCTGGCAGTCCGGAGGTCTTCAGACTTTGATGGAAGAGTCTACAAGTCTTCAGACTAGACTGATGGAAACGTTTTGTCAACTTCAAAACACTCAAGAAAGTTTTCTCCAACACTGTGAAGCGAATTTAGCATATGTCTCTTGCTTTAACAACGCGCTCCTTATCTTCTCTTCTTGGAGTGGCTTGATTCCTTGCGGGTGGAACCAGTTTAACTCGTGCCCAAATTATTCAGGTTCTCGGCTTTAGGGAGGGCTCTCTACTTGTCCGATACCTTAGAGTTCCCATCATCACATCACGTCTTCGTAAGTCTGACTGTAATGCCCTGGTCAACCTTTTAACTTCAAGAGTGCAATCCTGGATATAACGCTTTCTTTTGTTAGCTGGCCACCTTCAGCTTATTAGGTCAGTTCTCCACTCCATACAAGTATTTTGGTCTAGTGTCTTCATGTTTCCTAGAACAGTACTGGACCGAATAGAACAAATTTTCCGACAATTTCTCTAGAAGGGTCCGGGCCTTGGGTTTGGAGGTGCGAAAGTCGCGTGGGATGATGTCTACCTCCTGAAAGAAGAAGGAGGACTTGGTATTCACAAGCTCCACGACTATAACACTACGGCCATGCTGAAACATATATGGATTCTTTTCATGGATAAGGAATCCCTTTGGTGTAAGTGGATTCACTCCACCTACTTAAAAATAAGAACTTTTGGGTAGTTATGAAGCCAAGGTTTTGCTCATGGGCTTGGAGGAAGTTACTTGATCTTAGGAAGAACTTCCAACATTGCTTCAATTGGCGGGTTGGGGACGGTCGGTCCATTTCTATGGTTCGACCCTTGGCATCCACGTGGATCCTTAAATATTTTCTTCTTGGACACTTTTATTTACTGCTTGGGTCTTTCTAGGCAAGCTAAAGTTGCGGATTTATTTTCTACATCAGGCCAAGCAACCAAGGCCATCCTCCAATCATGGACGCATCCACTCCCATCGCTTGCACTTTTCCCTGACAAGTTTACTTGGTTGGAGCACTCCTTGGGAACGTTCTCCATTTCATCTACTTAGGAAGTAATATGTCGAAAAGGCAGCTTGGTCTTGTGGTACTCGTTCGTCTGGAATAGGATGCTCGTCCCTCGGTACCAATTCCATCTATGGCTCATAACAAGAAATAGGCTTCCTAGCCAGGTTTTTTTATTGTCTTATGGTAGAATTGCGGATGTGTCATGTGTCCTTTGCAACTCAAGACCAGACTCTATCGACCATCTGTTTTTGGTTGCCATGTCTCTACTGCCCTTGCTTCGTTTTGGGCTGCTAAGTGTAACATCCCATGGTAGAACAAATAGTGGATGGATAACCTTCTTTGGGCCACCAAATTCCTCTCTGGAAGTGACTTTTATCAAGCCATTTCACGGTTATCTTTTGGTGCTCTTTGTCATGTGATTTGGAAGACTAGGAATAATATCCTCTTCAAGCCATTTCCAGCTTTGAAGCAACATCTCATCAAAGTTGTCAAAGACAAGGCTCTCTCCTTCAACCACATTACGGATACTCCAAGGAATAGGCGGCTACAACGGTGTTGGGGACTTGATCCCTCTATCTTCTCTCTCGAGGCATCTGATCTTCCTATGTAATCTTTGTTTTGAGGGTTGCTACATTGTGTTAGGTTTCCTCTTAGCTTGCTTGAAGGTTGTCGTTGTCTTGAGGTGCAGGTAGGTGCACTCAGCGAAGTTGGGGGGTTAGTTCTAGCCATTTTCTTCGAAGGTTATTTGCTGCTGTTGTGGTTGGGAGGACTTAGCGAAGTTAGGGGCTAGATCTAGTTCTTCGGAGGTTGTTGTCGCTTGTGTGAGGGTTGCCACTGTTTGTTGTCTAGTTTCCCTTTCCTCTTCCCCTTCTTGTTTGTTGCCACTGTTTGGCTGGTCCTGCCACTGTTTGGTTGTTTTGTTGCCGTTGTTTTGGCAGCTTGTGTTTCCCTTTCTTCTTGACACCCTTCCACTCCTTATGACACGTTTGTCATTATGAGTGTAAGTTTTTTGGTGCCGTGAACCCCTGCTGTATAGTTTTGGTTAATAGTCAATAGATTACTTACCTTACCAAAAAAAAAAAAAGAGGATGGATTAGGCCATCTGCATATAATTTTTGGCAATGCGTACTCTATTTCTTCTATGAAGATTATAAGACGTAATTAATTCAGCACTCAACAAATGTGACACCCTCGATCCGACCCCGATTTTCAAAACAATTCCAACGTGGCAAGTCTTTGAAGTGGGATTTCGATGACGAGTGGTAGACCATGAAAACATCAAGAAGGCTATTATGGGGCATAAACTTGATTTCTCATTGTGGAATACTAAAATTCATGAAAGTGGAAACAGGTCGCAAACGATGACTCAAGTAGGCCTAAGTCTGCATTGGATAGCCCAATGGGCCTAAGCTCGCATTGGATTGCCCAATAAGGGCCACGCCCATGTTGGGCAGCCCAAGGCCCCATGCCAAAGGAGATGAGCGGCCCAAGAGGACCATGGACCTCTTAGCCCACCTTAGCCTTATGAGATCTAAGCATTTAATGTACACATGTGCATGAATAGTGCCCAAATCTCATTGTAAAAACCAAATTGACATCTCTTCAAAGCTAAAGACCAAGGGGCAAGAGTGAAATTGGCCAAGGAAGGGGGGTGGCCATAAGCTTGGAGAAAATTAGATGGAACAACCTAGCCTAGTCTAAAGCTTAACCTAGACCTATTAGCCCATGTGTGAATATCTCTTTATTAATGACTTGGATCTTTCTTCTTCAAGAGGAAATCCCATAGTTGGATGAGAGGATTTCATAGGATTGGATAGTATTAAACATTAATGACCAAATCTCCCTCATTCTCTCTCTCTCCCCCAAAACCCACAACCACCACCTCTCTTTTTCTTCTCTCATTTGTTCACTTTGGCACTCACTCTCATCTTTCCTCTCCCTTTTGAGCTTGGCCAAACCACCACCCTCTCCATTCCATCTCCTTTGCATGCTTTTTCCTCTCATTCCCTCACTAACCACCATCCACCACACACACCCGTCGTTGAACTGCAGTTCTTGTCACCATACCAAATTGTAGAGTCAAGGAGGAAGCTATCTAGCCTCACCGCAACCTCCCTCTCCTCTTTTCTCTCAGTTTGGTTCCCCCGTGAAGCCCAAAGGCTATTTCCCCGCCTTACCACCGTTGTACCTCCTCCATGACGCCATCCAGCCCTTCATCGAGAGCTATGGAGGCATGACCGACCATCGTCGATGCCCGTCCATCCTTGCCATTCCTCCCTCATAGCTTGTCAAGTTTGGATTTGGGTATGAGTGGCTCTCTAGCCTTTGATTAGGGTTGTTGTTGTACTTAGGACTTAGTTTAGGACTAAATTAAGGTCAAAGGACGCTTAGATGATGTGATAAGTGGGTTTAAGCGATAGATTATCATGGACTTCCGATAAGTTATCGTGATAGATTTTGGTTAGTTTCCGATAGGTTATCATGTTTTAATCTATAGGTTATCATGATAGGATATCGTGTTTACCAATAGGTTATCGCGATAGGCTATCATATTTTCCAATAGGTTATCACAATTAGCCCTTCCAATGTTCAATAAACTATCATTATGTGATACGTAACTTGTGATAAGTAGTTATATGATAAGTTATTATGTGGTGATAAGTGTTGTGTGAGAAGTTGTTATGACATGTTATATTAATGTCATAAGTATATATGTTGCGATGGGGCAAGTGATCGAACAAAATATAGACGGAAGAAGAAAAAAATAAATCAGACACCGAATTTACGTGGTTCAGTCGTAAAGACCTACGTCCACGGGGAGAGCAGCAGCGAATTTCACTATAGATCAAGCGATACAAGGAGATTACACACTCAAGTCACTCAAACACTCTCTCGATGTTTCCCAAACCCCAATTTAACCCAAACCCAAGTCACGGCACAAAATTATCACACAAGCTCAAAAACAAACGCTGAATTATCCTCCTTTTCTCTCGTACGGGTGCAACAGCAACACCCCAAGAAGAAGACCTCTTTCGCGGCTTCCTTTTGTGACTTCTATGTAGGGTTTTGCTCGGCAATTTTTCAGAAGCCCTCAAGAAGAAAATCTGCATAATATTTGCTTTTATACGTGGGTGTGCAGGACGTGCCAAAGAAGGAAATCGTGGCCCAAGCTTGGGCCCACCTACGCTCCGCTCCGTGCTTCGCTGAACGTGTGTGTGTGCCCAGAGTCAACACTTTGACTCTGGGCCCACCCATTCATTCACATTCAGACGGAATCCACGAGTAAATTCGTTTCTCATACCCACGGCCGGATTCCTTTTTTTTTTTCAACTTTATTTCCTCTTCAGTAATTCCTTCGCGAGTCCACCAAATTTTGCGTTTTAGCAAACGCTCAAACTTGAGTCATATTTAACAATATATGTGGTGATATGTGGCATGTAATATGATGATGTTATATTAATGGAATAAGTATGTTATATTAATGAAATAAGTTGTCGGATAGGTAATTGCAATAATCTAGACTTTAGGCAATGACTTAACTAATCCTTAATAAGTATTCTATGCTTGAGTCCCTATGATAAGATGCATTAGTTGCTCAATTTGATTATAGTGCATGCTTATAGAATGGGAATTGATAAGTGTTCATGGTACTCGAGGATTGAAATCTTTTGTTATGCATGTAAAGTTATGCGAAAAGATAAAACGTGGGTATGTTTAAGTGGTACGTTGGTGTGAAACGATAATGTGATATGATGTGTAAGCATGGCATGATCGCATGTGACATACATTATCATATATCATATGAGCATCACACACTCGCATTAATTAATATAAAAGATGAGAAATGAGCTTGAGTGATAGTATGCTTATGTAATCACCTAAATACCCCGATGCATTTACGCAGGGAGATGGATCCGTTCTGATGTGTTTACGCGGGATGATATCCAATTTAATTCGGATGCCCCCAAGTCAACAGGATGTTGTTCGCAAATGGATTTCAGAATGAAGCTCTAGTCAACAGGATGTCGTTCGCAAATGGATTTCAGAATGAAGCTCTTTAGTGGAATGCTGTCTTGATACGTTTACATGAGACGTTATTATGCTTGATGGGGGCGAGATGATGTGCAGTTATGCCATAAGATCACTGACCTTCAGTTTAGCCATGGCCTTGAGTAGTCATAATAATCTAGATGTGTGTGTGCGCGCACGCGCATGCGCGCGCACGTGCATGAGATTGATATATGATTATGTCTAGATTGAGAAATGTGCATGAGATTGATATATGATTATGTCTAGATTATTGCATGGCGCGCACGCGTGTGGGTGTGCGTGTGCGTGCGTGCGTGTGTGCGTGCATGTGTGTGCGTGTATGTGTGTGTGTGAAGTGTGCATGAGATTGATATATGATTATGTCTAGATTGAGAAATGTGCATGAGATTGATATATGATTATGTCTAGATTATTGCATGGCATGGGTTCATGATTATAATAAATTGCACGTTCTTATGTTTGACTCCTAAGTATTGGAATTATAGGAATTGTTTATGTTCTTATGTTATGATGGCTTGAGAAGATGAGATAACCTTTCCTGCTTATAATTCAGGCAAAGCTAGAGTTGCTTTGCTATTAATTTGTCATTGATAGATAACTTGTACATTTAGGTTGTTTCCAAGGTGACTACCTCTCTACATGAGGTCTAGAAAGTTACTAATTGAGTTTTACCTCACTGATATTTGTTAAATGTTTACTGGCCCTAAGAATGTTTGAGCCCTTCCGTCAAATCAGGTTTGGGCTCCCTATTGAGTATAGCCAAGAAGTGATTGATTATCTGATTGAGGGGACCGATGCATGTTATACGCACTACGTCATGGCTATTTGGGTTGATAAGAGACTCCCTAACTTGGTGGTTCACCCCTTTACAGCATGGCAATTTTGGATAGAGGACGATGTCCACGGGCCCATCTGAGGTTTTGATGGAACCTCGGCTACAGGAGGATCACGGGGTATTAGCTGGGATGCTATGGATGTGGATGTACTCAATGGGGCTGTGTCCAATCTAGAGATCGTCCCCAATGTGATCATCCAGCCAGAGCCTTGGTATATGCAGTCGTTAGCAAGTTAGGTGGTAGTGGGGTTAGTATCACTTTTTGGAGCCACTCTCGTAGTACTAGAAATGTTGGCTTACCCCAAGACCCTTTTTGGAGAAGGTCATAGCTATGCTTTTGGAATTCAATGTGGCGAAGCGAGTTATGTTTGAGCTTGTGTGTTTAAGCTATGTGTATATGGTTTGTATGATGTGATGACTATATAATGCATATGTATATATCTAAGTGTGGTTTGAACTATCCTTATTTGTTGGTTGGGTGATTTATTTTTGCTTCTGCTTGCATATATGGTTGATAATACGAATGGGTCGGTGACGCCTCTTGGGACGTCACAAGCAAATAACCTAAGTGAATGATTGATAGCAAGGGATGGCGCACGTTTGGAGTGTGTCAAAGCATGACAATCCCACTTGGTTGGTATCAGAGCATGGTCATTACTTGGAATGATAAGGCGCATTGAGACCTTGGGATAGTTATATAGGAACGCTTATGTAATGCATGTGATTGCTGATTGTTTTATTGATTTGTGGTTATGAATTCCTAACTATGTTGTTGGGATTGTGGATCGGCTATTTCTAGCATTGAAAGAGTAGTTTAGCCTAGATTCCAGGATACAGCAAAGAAGGGCAACTCGAAGGCAAGCTAATGCCCAAGGCAAGGTGCGGGAGGATCCCATATTCAATGGGATTTGCAAGCCTTAGAAACCATTGGAAATTTGATGAGACCGTAAGCTCAACAATCGATTCATGCTGCTGCTACTGCCGTTGCTCACAACAATGCCATGTTAGCTGGAGATGGGAATCAGAGGTTAGTGGAACAATTTATTAAGTTGAAGCGACCCTAGTTCATGGGAAAGGGTGGTCCTAAGGCTGCTACCTCATGGATTAAAGAGTTAGAGAAGGTCTTTGCATTGTTGAAGTGTACATATGAGGAAAAAGTAACCCTGGTGATTTACCAATTACAAGGAAACGCTAATGATTGGTGGGAGGCCACTCAGGGAAGAGTTTTTCCTGAAGGTACCACCTCAACTTGGGGAGCATTTGTAGAAGCATTCAATGAAAAACACTTTTCCGAGTGTGCTCGAGAGCAAAAGATGTATGAATATCTATGACTTAGCCAAAACCACATGTCTGTAGACTAGTATAAGGCCAAATTGTCAAAGTATGCTCCAAGGATGATCAAGGATCCAGTGGATCGAGCTAAAAGATTCCGAGATGAACTGAAACCTAAGATTCGCAATCTGTTGGTGCCCCTAAACCTAAAGGATTACAATGAGCTTTATGAGAGGGCTCAGTTGATCCAGAGGGACATGTCCAAGCAAGCAGCCGCATCTGGATCACAGTTTGCTGCTGGCAAGAATAACCATTGGTTTAGGAAGAGGCTGATGACAGGAGGAAAACACTTGATCCCTCCTAACAGGAGAAATGGCATTAGAAAGCCGATGCATAATTTAAGACATGGATGCTAATTATGTGGCAAATTTCATAGATCCGCACCATGCCCCATCAAAACTAGAGCGTGCTTCGGTTGCGGCCAACATGGCCAGCAAATATGGTATTGCCCACACCGACCAGTTAGAGCACCTCCTCAACCACTATTCATGGGCCAACAATTAGGGACCTCACCTTAGAACAATTCTAACTAACCCCCAACTCAAGGTAAGGTATACGTGGTGACTAAAGATGAAGTCAAAGATTTCGGGGCTGTAATTACAAGTATGGTCTCCTTACACTAGTATGCCGTGTACGCATTGTTTGATACAAAGGCGACACATTCATTTGCAGCTGATCAGTTCGTTAGACTAGTTGGGTTAAAGTTGAAACCATTGGAAATGATCCTTAGTATCTCCACCCCTATGAAAGATAAAGTGTTATTTGTTCTAGGCTATCAAGGGTGCAAGATAGTTGTTAATAGGCAAAAGGAATTGATAGATCTAGCCGTTTTGGCTATGTATGACTTTGATGTCATAATTGGGCTACGCATGGTAACATTTTTTGGCCAGGGAACAATTTTTTTTTCAGAAATAGTTCTTTTCTATTTCTATTATGGGGAACAATTTCTATGTAAAAAAACCCGTTTGGTAACTACACAAAATTTTTACTCTAGAAATAGAAAAAGAATAGAAATGTGTTTGGTAAAAAATAGTTTCTTTTTTATATTTATTTGTTTTTTATTTTTTGCCGATAGACTGCCGCCGCCGCCACCGCACGTCGCTGCCGCCGGCATCCGGCAATGATCGGCGACCATCGACGGCGGTCGGTCAGCCTCTAGCGACCGATGGTGGCGACGGTCTTTCGGAGACGGCGGCAACGGTCGGCCGGCGGCGACTGGTGATGACCGGCGGCGGTCGTCTGGCGGCGGTGGCAACGGTCGGTCGATCGGTGGCAGCGGCGACGGTCGGTCGACCGGTGGCGGCGGCAACGGTCGATCGGCCGACGGCGGCCGGCGGCGACCGTCAGCGGTAGCGGTCGTTCGACGGCGGCGACAGTCGTCCATCATCCAGCGGCGGCGGCAACGGTCGGCCAGCGGCAACGTGCGGCGGTGGCGGCGGCAATCGGCGACGATCGACGGCGATCGGCGACGACCGACGGCGGGCCACGGCGGGCGACGGTCAAGGGCGGTCAATGGCGGTCAGCAAAAGAAGAATAAAAGAAAAAAAAATTCACTTATTTCTTAAACTTGTTCCCGGGAACAAGAAGTAACTTTTTTTTACTTCTCATTTCTATTCCAAAACCATTCCCGAGCTAACTTTTTGTTCCTGGGAACAAAAAACTAACTTGCCGTTATCAAACATGTTTTTATTCTTTTTTTGTTCTGGGAAAGAGAAGAATAGAAATTGTTGGGCTGGGAAAGTTTACCATGCACAGCCTTGGAATATATTGGCTCAAAAAGTAATGAGCCACCGTTGGTTGATTTAGTAGGGTCATACAGTTTAACCCTATTGGTAGTTTTAGTTATGAGTTTATAAGAAACAGAGGTGAACCGTCTACACCCTTAATTTCTTCACTTGAGGTAGAATAGTTGCTAGAGGAAGGTTGTTAATGCTATTTGGCAACGGTTGAAGATCTAACGATAGAAGAGCCACATTTAGAGGATATCATTGTGGTACAAGGATTTGCGAATGTCGTTCCGAAGTAATTGCAAGGATTGCCTCTAGAAAGGGAGATAAAGTTTGTTATTGAATTGGCCCTTGAAATGGAACCAATCTCCAAGGCACCATATTATATGTTACTATCCAAATTGAAGGAATTGAAGGTACAAATGTAAGAATTCCTTGATAAGGGATTCATTTGTCTTTGTGCTTTGCTTTAGGGAGTGCCTATCTTGTTCGTGAAGAAGAATGATGGATCGCTGCGACTATGCATTGACTACTGACAACTCAATCAGGTGACGATCAAGAACAAGTACCCTTTACCAAGGATAGACGACCCGTTTGATCAACTTCAAGGAGTTTTGATGTTCTCGAAGATAGACTTGAGGATGGGCTATCATCAGTTGAGGATCAAAAAAGAGGATATCCTTAAAACCGCATCTCAGACTCGACATAGCCATTACAAGTTTACAATGATGCCATTTGGGTTAACCAATGCCCTAGCTGCTTTCATAAACTTAACGAACCAAGTGTTCAAGGTGTACTTGGATCAGTTCATCATAGTCTTCATCAATGACATTTGTGTATTCAAAAAAGCCCAAGGAGCATAAATAACATTTGAAGATAGTGTTGCTAACCCTTCAAGAACATGCATTTTATGCCAACTTTAGCAAATGCAAATTCGAGCTCAACCAAGTGGCGTTTCTAGGCCATGTAATATCAAGCAAAGGGATCTCAGAGGATCCGACAAATATCAAAACGATCATAAATTGGCTAAGACCTATGACAGTGATAGAAGTTCAGCAATTTGTGGAAAGGTTCTCTAGAATAGCCACGCCTTCAACAAGATTGATAAAGAAAGAAGTGAAGTTTGAATGGACGGATAAGTGTGAGAAGAGGTTTCAAAACTTAAACACAAGTTGACAAATGCCCCAGTGTTAACTATTCCATCTAGTCCCGATGGATACAAGATCTACAACAATGCCTCGTTTAAAAGATTGGGTTGCATTTTGATGCAACATAGATGAGTAGTGGCCTATGCATTTAGGCAACTGAGGCTGCACAAGGAAAATTATTCGACACACAACTTGGAATTGGCAGCAATTATCTTTGCCTTGAAGATTTGAAGATGTCGACATTTGCTTTTTAGTTGTTGTGTCGAAAAAAGTACAAAAATCGAGATTTGAATTTCTGATTGCGACAGAGCCTGTTCCTTGGCCAAAAAGTATCATTTTTTGTTTCTTTCTGTGGCATTGTCACTTTTAAGGATCGGTCATGGTCCGACCGACCAACCGACCAACCGACCAACCAACCATGAACTTGTCAAGGTGTTAGCCATGAATCATCGACCGACCATACCAATGGGATAGGATTGCCAACTCATATGATAACATTTTGATCATGAGGATTGGTCATGAGATGATTTTGGATCGGCGGATGATCATGGGTCAATCCGACCGGTCATAGTGCCCAACCGCAGGTGATTCCGCTTCGCTATGCACCAATACACGAACGATCCGATTTGACCAAATGCAATCGTATTTCGACCAAAATGTATCATTCCCTATTTAATTCTTAGTGATTAGAAAGGAAAATTGAATTGGCGATGTCCGATCGTGGATTGGTAATGCACTGGCCATGAACCATACAAATGGATTAGGTACCGACCGGAATAAGCTTAGGGATAGACCCAGCTATTCCATTGCTAATTCTAAGGCCATGAGTTCCTTGGCTTAGTGTTAGGCCATGGGTACCCTTAGGATTAGCCTTGAACTGATCAAATGACAACTGACCCTTTAGGCTGATCGACCATCCAAAGGAACAATTAGGGCAAGCATGAGGTGTGATGGCTAAACCTCAAGTTTACACAATTCAATTTTTGAGGTGTACCTAATGATCCCTTTCCCAGCCCCGGGACCAACTTAAACGATGAAATTCTCTAGACCACCTTCTTGATGAAGAAAATGATAAAATAGAACCTTCTAGAATATCCTAAGTTCTTATTGAAGAAGGATGTCCCACCACTTTCGATAAATATTTCTCGATTTGATAATGATTACCAAAGATTCGCCTTGGGAATTAAGTAAGGGACTCTTGGATAAATGGACCAAACAAGAGAAGACATATAGAATATTCTAAAACGCCTCATTAAATGCAATGATGAGTCATCCTGCTTAGGTGTCTCTTGAAGATTTGGTAATTATGGCTCAAGATTTTCCTTAGGGAAGAAGCAAATGACTCAAGGTTTAAGTGGACCAATAAGAATAGAACTTGGTGGAACATTCTAGAAGGCCAAAACTTAGAAAGCAAGTTCTTGAATTTAGGCATGTGCTAAATATCCAAACCACATGATTAACTAAATCCAAGTATTTAATAAGAATGATGAGTCATTGGCTTAGGTATCCATGAAAGATATGGTCATCATTACCATAAGATTGTCCTTAAAGAACAAGTAGGCCAAGTCATGATAGCATTGTATAAATGGTCCAATAGGAATGAAACAAGTAAGCCTACAATCATTACATTAGGCCATTAGGTGTGCCACCTTTTAAAATAACCATGACACCTTGCAACTTAGGCTTGCCACCTAAGTATTCTAGGCGGGCCACTTGGAGAATTTGGAATGGACCGCTTGGCTTGGTAATGATGACACCGAGTAGTATAAATAGGAGGAGCCCTTCCTCATTTTCCTCACCATGTCATCCATTTCCTCCTCCCCCTTCTCCTTTCTCTTGGCCTCGCATCCTCAACCCACCAAGTTATCTAGGTTGTCTCAAGCCGTGGGTAGTGTGCAATGTCTTTTGTTTGATCTTGCTTGCTATGGGAATGATTGTGTGCTTGAGTCATTTATGTCTGGAATGAAATCGAGGTTCGTTTGAATTGATTTCATCGCAAGACAAAGTCGCCCAAGCCATAAGTCATTGGTTTCGGCATGAATAAGATACTGGGTCCAAGTCGTGCTTGGTGTGGGAATCGCCTAAGGCCATAAGGTCCTAATTGACATTGAAGCGTGTCGATCTTATGCCTTGATCGATACAGGGATCACCCAAATCTAGGAGGTCTTGATAAGGCACCAAGCATGCTGATTTCCATAGTCCAAATGGACGCGGGAACTTTGTGCTTGGTGTTGAATGAAACCATGAGTCGAGGGTTATTCTCGATACATGTGTATTCACATCGGGTTGGAGCTAAGGTCCGTCAAGCTTAGGATCGTCACTAAGGTGAGGTGTACCTAAGCCTCGAGGCCTTGGATCGATATTGAGATGTACCATTTTCGAGCCTTATCCAGTGCGAGATCAGCGTTAAGTGATTGATTAAAGTTATGATCAAAGATCGTTCCTGACATATTTGCTAATGAAGTATAAGAAACTCATGACACACACAAAAAAATGAGCATGCCTTCGGGCCATACATGTGTCAACTAAAAGAAAAGATAAAAACCAACTTGTGTGTTTGCACTTAAAGAGAAAAAAGCGTCCGTCATCACATAGCGTTGGTGACGATGCCTCGTTCATTGAACGGGATGCCCTAGTTGAGCCAAGAAACCCCTGAAAGTATGGGATGTCTGGCTTGATGACCGGATGCTCTAGTTGAGCTAGGAAGCCCTTGAGAGTATGGGAAGCCTGGCCTGAGGTTAGATGCTCAACCTACGACTGAAAGCCCTTGAAAGTATGGGAAGAACCGTTTATACGGTTAATGAACTTATTAAACATGTTACTATAGGATGTTAATAAGCTTGTTTGGTGAAATAACTTATTTTGTAAGTTGAAAGTGGATCACATACGAATAATTGAGAGATGGCAATAGACTTGCAATTGATCTATCATCGACACTATTTGCAAGTGTTGTACTTGCTAGGCTTTAACGATGATGAGATGTTTTCCTAGTAAAGAACTAGGAATTTTAGAGTTTCCCCAAAACTCACTCCTTTATCTTTAAGTCTTGTAAGCATAAAAGTCTCATGTCAGTGTTGAGAGCTATAGTCACGCTAAAAGAGATAGAAATTCCCTTGGCCTATATGGAAAACTTGTAGTGTGATGCAAAAAGTAAGAGGGCTAATAGAGAAATGGCTTGTAAAAGTCTTATTATAATATAAATCAGTGTGTTCTGTGTGATGCATGTCCTAGTCTTCAAGCTGTTATTTATCTGGGGAGTTAATTGTTCATGTTTCCACATGTGCATGATAATAAGATAGATAGAATCAGGACAGCGACGAGCCTGGGACGTTGCGAGGCTCGTCGCGAAAATAACTCTTGTCACTCGTGACCCTAGAGATGGGGTTAGGGTCATAATAGTTTTTGGTATTAGAGCGAAATTATTACCAGGAGTCATAAGGTGTGTTGGGAGTCGTGGGACAAAAAGTTAAGAAGAACATATCATGCATGAGATTGTTTACTTAATTGTTATTTGTTCATGAGAGTGGTGATTACTAACTTTGATTGTCTTGTAGACAATTCCTCTAGAACTCTATAGTTGTATTCCTTAGCAACTAATGTGAGTACCCAAGATCTAGCGATTGCCCATGGAAAATCAGCTCAAGACCCAAATGCTTTGAAAGGAAAATTGAGACAAGATCCTCGACTTGATGGAATTCTGCAAGTTATAACTAATGTTGGGAGCCCGATGGATCAACAAGCTCAACAACAAGTAGCCTATGCTTCTGTTAATACCTTTGCAAGTGGAAATAATAATGGAAATGGTGAATGCCCTATGCAAGGACTAGTTGAACAATTCTCAAAGCTGCGACCCCCCAAAAGTTTACCGGGATGGGACATCCCAAAGAAGTTGAAATCAAAGTGCATAGTGGAAGCAAGGCGGGGCTGAAGTTTCCAGCAGAGTAGTGGCATGGCTGCATTTGAGGCGGTATACGATCGAACTTGCAAAACTCCAACTTGTTGGAATGAGGTCGGGAAAAAGAAGCTTATTGGTCCTAAGTTTGTGCAACTTACAATCAAAGCAGTGTAGGTAATTAGAAAGAGACTTAGAGCTGCCTAAAATAGGCAAAAGAGTTATGCAGACAAGAGACTTTCGTCTCTAGAATTTCAAGTAGGAGATCACGTATTCCTCAAGGTGTCTCTATTGAAAGGTATGTCTTGTTTTGGTAAGAACGGTAAGTTAAGTTCACAGTACATAGAACCATTTGAAATCCTAGAAAGGATTAGGTATATGGCCTAACAATTGGCATTGCCACTAAAACTTGCTCAGATACAAGATGTATTTCATGTGTCTATGCTAAGAAAGTTCGGGATCGATCATGGGGGGAGAATTGTAACATCCTCAATTCTGACCCCGTAAGGATTGGCCATAAGGTCCTGAATGAATCAACCATGGGCCATTGGCCATGGGATCGATTGGTTCAATTAGTAAGGAATTAAGGATCGATCATGGTCTAAGTAACCGATTGATCGACCAACCACGAACTGGTCGAAGTATCAGCCATGAATTATCTACCGACCATATCGATGGGATAGGATCACCAGCTCATAAGATGATCTTTTGATCATGAGGATTAGTTACGGGATGATTTTGGATCGGCGGATGATCATGGGTGTGGCACTCCTCGCCACGGCCCTCGATCCGCTAGGGTCGCCACAACTCGCTCACATTTCGCTTGTCCTAATAACATGTTGCTCTGATACCATTTTAATTGTAGCAGGTCCATAAAACTTGGGGGTTCGCATTTTTTAGATTAGTCCCAGCGCAGTTCATATAATGGAAGCATACTTATCATCTCCCAAACCCGTACATAAACTAAATAATATGATGCAATACACACCAACTACAACCTTTCATATATATATATATATATATATATATATGCATTTTAGGGCCAAATCACTTTTATTTACATATTAAGATGGATTTCACAAGTCGGTACAACAAAAGGGCCAAGACTTTAAGTAAGCTCGGTTAAACCCAAAAAGAAACCCGACTATACATCAAATGTGAACATCTATCCATCAACTAGTGTCGGCCATCCCAAAAGGTGTCAACCTCTATTAGTCACACGCTCCTATCACACCCATCCCGGTGCATCGGTCGACGACGCGGCAGCATCTCCATGATCCTCCCATCTCAACAAACATAGATAGATAGAAACTCTTGTACAACAAGGCCATCAGGTAAGCCCACATCGTACATTACCAAAACACAGACGCGGATAACCACCACACCATGAACACCGACGCAGGGGTGCTCCAAGCACTCGACCTCGACATCAGACGGTAATCCATAAAACATACCATGCGTGACAGGTGCTAAAGGCATCGTTTAATCTGAAATGTTAGTCCCCAAAGGGGTAAGTACAACCACTCAGCAATAAAGATCCACCAAACTACACAATGCAACAAGCAAGACAATCAAGATATCACGAGTAAAGCACATATCATCCATGCTATCGAGCATACATCACCATACGGTCATGCATATGTCACCATGCAGTCATGCATATCTCACCATGCCATCGTGCATATAATATCATCCATGCTATCGAGTATACATCACCATGCAGTCGTGCATATCTCACCATGATTCATATCATCCATGCTATCATGTATACATCGCCATGAGATCCATTTAAGCCTTCATGATCGCATTCTCAATATCAAATAGCATCAATTTACTTTCATAAGCAGATCATGCATCATGCCATATGCATACACCCATGCACATGATTCAATTTAAGTATTTATCTTTCATAAGGATCTTGTTATTTTTCTTCCAGTGACCAATATTTGCATCCCACAATTTATTGCTTGCACCCAACTTGGCGTAGTGAGGAACCTCCGGTACAAACCTTCAGGCATCTAGCATTCCAACTAGCATCATGAGGAATCCCCCCGGCACAAACCTCCGGCCATCCGGAATTACGTACCGCCATACCACCAAGCATTCCCCTTGGAATTACGGCCATCCGGAGTTTTGAGATGCCCGTATACCACCGGGCATCTCAAAACTCCCGAGGACCTCCGGGCATGTACCGTAATACAACCGGGCATCTCGACACTTCCGGGGCATCATCGGCTCACACCTCCGACGGTCTCATTATTGTCACAATTTATGATCACATATATGTCTCATTTTCAACATGTCATTTGATGCAATAATATCAAAGATCTCAACCAACTTTTGATGTCATATGATATGCCCAAATATCACCATATATGCAGCACATATAACACCCACGATATCATATTTCATAAACCAATTCATTGGTTTTTTAAAATAGAACCAATTTTCGGGTAAAACAAAATGCACCTCTTTAGTAAATATTCTTGGAAAATTAGTAAACAGTCTCAATAAATTCTGAAAATTTGACATGATGTAAATAAGATCTAGAGTAAGATATTTCATGAAGAATACCATGTCAAGAAAGTTCCACATCAATCACATAGACCCACACATCACAACAAAAGAATTTCCAACGCCGCTTTTGCACAGTTTCGGAAATAATTTCGATGAAACACTTAAATGAACTCTGAAAATTTTGAGATTTTAATATGTCATAGATGAGATCGAGAGATAAAAGTCTCATGAAGAAATCGAAGTCTAATTCCTTTTGGATGAAAAGTTATAATTTTTATAACTCTCCCTAACTCTCGGTTCACTATCTAGACTCATCCTCTTCAAGAAAATCGTTTTCCCCAGATTTGTTAAAATAGGGTATTTGGGCTAAAAGGATTTTATCCAATTTTCTAGATCATTTT
Organism: Eucalyptus camaldulensis; assembly: GCA_019915185.1. Classification (NCBI taxonomy): domain Eukaryota; kingdom Viridiplantae; phylum Streptophyta; class Magnoliopsida; order Myrtales; family Myrtaceae; genus Eucalyptus; species Eucalyptus camaldulensis. The sequence continues at coordinate 24,441,665 of JAHSVA010000005.1, forward strand.
AAAAATCTTTTTTGTAATATTTGAAATAGCTCTTTTCAAAATAGCATTTTCCTTTAAAAGAGAGTTAGAATTTTCTTTCAAATTATCAAAAATTCTATTCAAACTTTCAAACTTTTCTTTCCAAGAAACTTCCTGCTGCCTGAGCTTAGAATTCTCTCTTTTTAGTTCGGAAATCCTTTTAAGATAGGATTTAAGACTGAGGCAAAGTTCGTCTATATACTTAGAGACTTTAAAAGGAATTTCTGAGTTATTAACCTTAATTTCTTTATCTGAGTCTGAATCAGTGTCTATTTTTTATTCTGAGTCTGATTCTGAATGAGCCATCAGACATATGTTGGCATACTCTTCTTCACTTTCCTTACACTTGGTGTCACTCCAAGTTTCAGCTTTGAGAGCCTTTTTGTACTTCTCAGATTTTCCTTTCTTCTTCTTCAAAAGAAGACAGTTTGGTCTGATATGCCCATTTTTCTTACACTTGAAGCATATAATAACTTTGCTAGTTTCATTATCCTATGTTGGTCTCTTCTAAAAATTTTGTGTGCTTTGCTTCTTCCAGTTGAATCTTCTTCCCTTTCTATTCAGCTTCTTGAATTTCTTAATCATAAGCGCTAGCTCCTCATCGTCCATATCATCATCTGAATCTGTATCACCAAAATCAATGTTAGACTTTAAAGTAATTGATTTCTTACCTTTACGATCTTCTTCATCGTTTATCTGCTCCACTTTGTATGACTGAAGTGTGCCTATTAGTTCATCAACTGATAGTGGCATGATCTTTTGAGTTTCTATAATTGAAGTCTTCACATGATTCCAGTCTTCCGAAAGTCCACGCAGCAGTTTGTTGATTTTCATTAGTCCAAAAATTGGCTAACCTTGATAAGCTAGGCCATTTACAATCTCTGTCAAGCGACTAAACATATTAGTAATAGATTCTCCAGACTTCATTCTGAAGGCTTCATATTGTCCAAGCAAAATGTTTATTTTAGTTTCCTTCAAACGGTTAGTCCCTTCGTAGATAACATGTAATCTATCCCAAACTTCTTTTGTCGTTTCACAAGAAGAAATTCGGTTATACTCAGTAGGAGATAAGGCATAGTATAAAGAATAAATTGTTTTTGTGTCAAGAACCTATATCTTGGTAATTTCAGCTTGTGTTATTTTGTCAGCATTAATAACTTCTTTCCCTCTGTCTAAAGCTGATATTACTTTGGGGTTATCTCTTTTTCAACAACATCCCACTCTAGAGGATCTCTGAATCTGAGAAATGCCTTCATCTTGTTCTTTCACATATTCTACTCCTTTCCATTGAAGTAAGGGGGTTTGGTGTTGCTCTGACCTTCAACCAAACCTGAAGCCAAAAATACTAGCCATAGAGAATCTTTAGCTTAGAAGTAAAACACTTCAATAAGTAAGTACACGAGCTCTAATACCAATTAAAATGGCTAGTAAGAAAACCTAGAGGGGGTAAATAGGTATGTGACATCCCAAATTTTCACTTATGCTTTTAATTAAATTAATTGGGCATTTCATCGACGCGTCTATAGGTTGTTCTCATAGCTAATCACTCTCAAGATAATTAAACTATCTAGGGAAGCCATTAAAGAATGTTAATGCGATAAACTAGAGAATTCGACCATGAATCAACTATTCGACCGTGCTTATCTTTAGAGGTCATTACGGTACAGTTAAAAATCAATTAAAAATAAGAGATATCTCGATTCGACAGAGATGTGTGGCTAAACGAGGGTGACTCCACTAAATTGGAAAATTCTTGTCGACCGGCCCCAAACTGATTTTTCTACATTTTGGTACCTTATGTCCATATTTGAATCATCGGGATTTTCATGACAATCGAGAGTCGTCCATGTGTTGAGTGGGTTCATTGAGACTCGAAGAAAATCGACCACGAGTCATTTGCACTAAAAATTTCCGAAAGTTACCCGGTAGCCTAGGTTACACTAAAAACGCGCCTGAGTGAAATTAACCGTGAATTTGAGTCCAATTTCAGAAATTAAAAGTTTAGTCATGTCACAATTAATTTCAAGAATGTCAATTCATTCTTGGAAAATTTTTCTACGAACAGAGACTTTTTGGGAAAAAGTCGAGGTAGGGTCGTTTTTATCTAAAAAAATGTCGGGGATTGTTTTTTATCGCAAATTTGGGAGGCAAGTGAGTTGCATTGGTGAGGAAAAATGCCAAGATGATCGATGGTGGGTTTATTGAATTTATGAAGGCCAAATTAGATTGATTCAAGAAGCAATTGAGTTCTAATTGAAGAGAAGCCAAGCCAATTTCGTAGCTCCCCCTCGCCTAGGGCTTTTGGACCATTTCAAGTGTCCTAAGATGAGCCTTGGTGGCTGATTTGAGGCCAAAGGAGACTGTTGGGGGTGGTGGATAGTCAAGGGGACCATGGAAGAGAAAATAAGGCTTATGGCCCCCTCTTGTTCCCTCTCTCCCTCAAGCTGTCGTCCACACCTCCCTTAGCCTCCTTCCATCAATTTTTGAACACCAGCAACTAAGAGAGAGATTAGCTGAAGCCCTTGCAGCCGTGGACATTCGCCAGACCGCACGCCGTCACCATTCACCACCCTGCCTTGCACGCACGACGTCGCGCCTCAACCGCACGATCCTGACACTCTAGCCATCTGTCCCTACTTCCAGGCCGCTGTTTCGTGCGCCATCTAGCATTGTGAGCCACTACTGGAGCTTCCTTTGACCACCGTGAGTCTTCGCTTGAACCCAGTTTAGTCCCCTCAACCTTCCTCTGCCCGTTGTCGCCTTAAACTGAGCTTGTTTTCCTCTTTCTCAGCCAAGATCAGAACATAAACCAGTGGGTTTCTAGCAAGAGGTTTGGCCTGTTTTAGCCCACTTGCCGGCCTCAAAAGTTAGGCCCGCTTTGGAGAAAGTCGTCCCGGTTGCGTCCCCATCAATTTGAACTAACCGAATCGTCGAACAAATGAGTTTAACTCACTAATCCTCGCTTAGTAGGTTAATAACGCTTGATGGTTGATTAGATTAAGTTAAGTATGATTAGGGAGTTAGTTAGATTAGATTAGTGAAATTTAATTAACTGTCGATGCATGTTAGGTGGTCAGTTGGTGTATTTAGAGTCTAGACAAGCTCTAGTATTTAACTAAAGTGATTCGGTAATTTTTCAGGCCCGTCTCGGCTTCCAATTAGGTTTTTCCAGGCCTAAGTTGCATTTACTAATTATTTTCAGTAATTTTTTAATTATTTATTTATTTTTCGAAAATTAAATTGGGATAACCAATGACCGAAATTTTATGTTGATTGCAGTGGTGGAACCTGTTTATTTAATTGAGTTTTAAATTGTGTTGATTATGCATGAATTGCATTTCTGGAATTTATTCTTAAATTGATTTAATTTCAGTAATTGATTGAAAAATAACCGAGCGTCAGTTTACAACGCCAAAAATATTTTAGTGGATCATATAAATGGTGGGATTTTCAATGGTGAAAATACTGTATTTTGGCTAAGGCGGACCGTGTACTCATACATGGTTATTTTTATTGGGTATGATAAAAGTGATGAATTGGTTATATAGTTGGATGGTATATTATACTGACCAGGGGGCCCTATTATATCAATTTCGGACGAACAATAATTATTAGCTTTGGGTGAGCATATATAGTATATCATATTATCAGCTTTGGGTAAGCACATATTATTAGTTTTGGGCGAGCACATATTATCAGCTTTGGGCAAGCATATATAGGCCCTATTTGGTTCAGCTTTGGGAATGGGCTTTGGGAATCTAAAGTCCCTTGGCCAAATGCAAACACGTTTGGTTCGATTTTTTGGGTGACTTTGGCAAGATGCAATTACATCTCCAAAGGACCTTAAGGACCCTTAGGCCAAAGCAAATCTAGAGGTCCTTTGGGAACTTGCATTTCCGGAATGCAAGTTCCGATTATTGTTCACTTTGAGTTATTGTTCATATGTGAGGAAAACCACGGCACGAAGGCCGACGACTGCCGGCCAATAGGTCGCGCATGTTGGCGACGTGCCGACGATCGTCGTCGGACCTTAAGCAAAGCTTGGGTCGCGTAACCCATGCGACTGATGGCCTGAATCGCGCGACCTAGGTGGTCGCCGGAGGTTAGGCAACCTCAGGCAATGGTCACCAGGGGTCGAGCGACCCTAGGCGACGGCCGCCTGGGTCACGCAACCCTAAGCGGCCATCGCCTAGGGTCGCACGACTGCCGCCTGGGGTCACGCAACTCAAGCGACCATCGCCTAAGGTCATGCGACGGTCACCTCAGTCGCGCAACCTCGGGTGACCATCACCTAGGGTCACTCGACCCCGGCGACCGTCCGAGGGCTAGATCTGGCCATCCGGTTGCTAGATCCGGCGATCCAGTGGCCGGACTTCAAAAAAAATACAAATATTTTTTTAATTTAATAAAATTTATTTACAAATGTAAATTTTACCAAACGATATTTGTATTTTGGAAAACCCCATTCACCTAAAGGTATTTGCATTCTTGCAACTGCATTCTCCAAAAACCGAACCAAACGAGCCCATAGTATACTATGTTAGCTTTGGGGGCCTAATCTAATCAGCTTTGGGCGAGCATATATACAGTATACTATATTATCAAATTTGGACGAGCTACACTATCTATTTTTAGCTTTAAGTGAGCAATCATGAATTAATAAGATCTTATAGATAGTATTGAATGTAACGACCAGGGGAAGGTCATGGTGACATGTAATCAGCTGAATCAATTGATCGATAGTTCGATCTGATTGGGTGAATTGATGTGGTTTGTGTATATTTGAGATATACTAACTTACTAGAAGGAACAGAGGCAAATGTAAGTCCTCTAACTTATGTTTGCGCTTAGGCAGCTCTCATGGCGTATTTTCTTCTTAATCGAGTCTTAAGGGGTAGAACTCGTTGAGACGTAGTCTCACCCCGTTGTAGGACAACATTTCAGGTCCATAAATGGCAGCACCTCTAGCTCCTCCTGAGCATTTTGGTATGCTGGAGGAAATCACTGGGATAGGTTATCACATTCCGATACACCATCACCCTAAAGGCTTGGAATATGTACTGGTGAAATTCACCGATTGGGTTGATGTGGGTGAACCCCAAAAGGTGTCCCATAAATACCGGTCGTGGTATCGCCATTACAATGATGGACAAATGGTGGATCCTGTATCGAAATCTGATGTGCCTTTGTACGTTTTAGAGGTAGCGTTTAGGAAGGGAACAATAGATTCCAATGTTGGATTAGTGGTGGATGCAAAGGGTCCCAAGCTTGGGGATGATCCTAACTCTCCAAAGTGCTTAGTAGTGGGCTCCAGCTGGAGCATGGAAGAAGGAGAGATCGTTGAGGAGGAGGAGGACCCAGAGGAGGATCCATGAGAGGATTGAAACCCCACCCCTGTTTGCAAGACTTGTGTACTGAACTAGCTTGAATATAATCGGACATGTTAGTGTACTGTATGTATATATATGACTCAATTGTTATAGATGTATATAAGTGTGATGGTTTTTCATGTTCGAGATTTTTAGTCATACTCTCATATCCCATTGTTTTATTGTCTGGGGATTTTATATTTGCTTCCGCATGCATATTAAAATGAACAGGGTCGGCGATGCGTCCTAGGACGTCGCTATTTTATCGACCGGTGAGGGATGAGTGCGCACTCAAGAATCGGGGCGTGACAAAATGTGAAAACAGATTTTGTGAAATGTAGTGAAAAACTTTACTTTTAACCTAAGTCTAGTTGACTACAAACTTTGCAGAATGAATAAGACTTTACAGCTATTTCAAAACACAAAAGTATATCGCAGTAAATAAAGTAGAGGAGTTCAGGGGAGAGAAAAGAAACACATAATTTATAGTGGTTCGACTTAGATTAATACGTCCACTCTCCCATACTGACAGCCTTCTGGCTAGTTTCCACCATGAATCAAAAAGGAATTCACAATCTTGGGATCTCAACTTTATCTCTACCGCTCTCACAAAGTCATAGTATAAGTCTCTCTCTCTCTTTTGAGTACAAATTTGAGCATAGTATAAGGATTAACAAGTAAATAGAAGTTTCAGACTTTGGAATTCTTCTTTTATGCACTCTGTCGAACAACTGGAAAGGCCTCCTTAAATACTCCTTTGTGCCTTCTCGACCATTGGCACTTTCCAAAAGAATTCTTCTAATTAACTCGTTGGATAGAATCAATCAAGGAGATCTCGAGCCATTTGAAGACTATGTTGAAAGCTTGTCAATCATGTTTGAAGTATATAACAACTTTGCGAAATCATTTCAGAAGGCAAGTTATTTTAGAAAGAATCTACTTATCAATCAGGATCTTGGTTTCCATAAGTAGATTCTTTCCAAAATAACTTGCCTTCCGAAATGATTTGAAGTATCTAAATTAATTCCAATAAAGATAACCATTCTCGTAGGTGATATTTCCAACCGGAAGACCATATATATCATGTACGAACCGAACCTTTGAAGAAAGAAAGATAATCCCGAGTCTGGTTAAGTCTTTATTCTTCACTTGCGTTCAGTCTAGAATTTGTTAGAGTAAGCAGACTTCTATTGTAAGATAGACTTTGACACAAAAGTCCGGTGATCTTCATAATAGAATTTAGATAAGTTTTGTCAGCTTCAAAACATTATAAGAGTTTTCTCCAACAAAGTCGACATATTTGGAAGCCACAAATAGCAAATAAGTAGGTCTTGTCAGTAAAGATTTAAGAGTTTGCCAAGGAATATGAAAAGTAGGCATAATTCAATTATCCAAATTGATGCCATCGAAGACAAAAGCCAAGGAATTGACGGGTGGTGTAGTTGTAACAAATTGTTTTGCACATAGAGATGATTTACTCAATTTAACAAGAAAAATTTTACCTTAAGACATTAGGCTACTTGATAGAATATATTGAAATACCCATAAAAGCAAGATGTTGAACATTGACATCTTTTGAAAATACTCCATATCCAAATCTTAGGCTAGTACCAATAATCACAACAAGACTTGGGCCGTGAACAAATCACATATGCATGATTTAAATGTTTAGAAATTAGAAGTACCTATGTGCTCCGGCACTACACAGGCAATGGAAAGGCCTTGCATGGGCACTACATGGGCCTTTTATGGGCCTTGTACAGCCGGTTAGGTCCGGTCTAGTCTGGAGGTTCCCTTTTTGGGCAATTCCTTCCGATAAAAGTTGGCTTTACTTCTTAAGCGACCCATCTTGACACCACTCTAAGTGAGAAGGATAACAAATCAATGTTAATAACAAAGACCAAGCTTGCATACATAAACTTATTCAATAAGAGTCAACATATTTGGAAGTCATGAGAATAAAATATAAGCAGGTCTTACTAGTAGAGATTTAGGGGATTGTCATGGAATAAGGAGAGTAGGCAAAATTCAGTCCCTCGAAATTGACACCATCGAAGACAAAAGTCAAGGAATTTATGGGTTGTGTAGATGCAACAAACCGTTGCACACATAAAAATGATTTACTCAACTTATGCAAGAAAACTTTACTATAAGATATTGAGCTACTTGAGAGAACATAATGAAATGCCCACAAAAATGAGATGCTGAAAATTAATCTCTTGTAAACACTCCATATTTGAATCCCAAGTCAATACGAAAAATCACAACGAGCCTTAAATCGAGAACAACTCACATTTACCTCATTTAATTGTTGAGAATTTAGAAACTTAGTGATAAGCAACATTTGTGGCTCTAGCACCACACGGGCACTACACAGGCCTTACATGAGCCTTGCACGGCTAGTTCGGTTCGGTCCAAGATGTTCCCTGTCAAGTGGTTTCTTTGGCTTGGAGTAGACTTTACTTATTGAACAACCCATATTCCAACAAAACCATCACTCTAGAAAGGAATAACGAAGCAATGCTAATAATGGATACCTAAACTTGAATACGAGAACTTATTGGAGAAAAGTCAACATATTTGAAAGTCACAAGAACATGAGATAAGTGGGTCTTGGTACTAGAGATTCAGGGGCTTGCCGTGGAATATGCAGAGTAGGCAAAATCCGATGCTCCAAAATATTCAAATATGGATTATTCTCAAAAGATGCGAATGTTCGGCATCTCATTTTTGTGGGCATTTTAGCATGTCCTCTCAAGTAGCTCAATGTCTTACAGTAAAAGTTTTCTTGCATAAATTGAGTAAATCATCTTCATCTGCACAACAGTTTGTTGTAGCTAAACAATCCATCAACAATCACAAGGAGCCCAAAGTTGATAACAAATTCCATCTACATGATTTAATTGTTAAGAAGTTAGAAGTTTAGTATTAAGCGGCACTTGTGGCCAACAACACTGCACGGGCCTTGCATTATCATTTTGATCCAGTCTGATCGAGAGGGTTTTTGGTTCAAGCAGTTCCTTTTGCTCAAAGTTGAGTTTACTCCTTGGGTGACCCATGTTCCAACAAAAACATCACTCAAAGAGAGAAGGAATAACAAAGCAGTGCTAATAATGGAGACAAAACCTACATATAGAAATTAATTTGAGAATAGTCAATATATTTGAAAGTCACGGAAATAAGAAATAAGTAGGTCTTGGTGGTAGAGATTTAGAAGCTTGCCAAGAATATGAAAAGTAGGCATAATCCAATGCTCCAAAATTGATGCCATGGAAAACAAAAGTCAAGGAATTGATGGGTTGTGTAATTGCAACAAAATGCTATGCACATAAAGATAGTTTACTCAATTTATGCAAGAAAGCTTTTCTTGTAAGACATTGAACTACATGAGAGAACATATTGTAATGCCCACAAAAATGAGATGCTCAACATACACATCTTTTAATAATACTCCATATCCCAATCTCAAGCCAATACCAACAATCACAACGAGCCCAAATCCTAGAACAAATCTTATCTACATGATTTAATTGTTGACGAGTTGGAAGCTTAGTATTAAGCAACACTTGTAGCCTCTGCACTACACAAGCACTACACAAGCCTTGCACGGGCCTTGCATGGGCCCTACACAGCCGTTTTGGTTCAGTCCAATCCGAGAGGTTCCTTGTTTAGGCAGTTTCTTTTGCTCAAAGTTGACTTTACTTCTTGAGCGATCCATATTCCAACAAAATCGCCACTCTAAGAAAGAAGGAATAATGAAGTAATGCTAATTTGGAGACAAAACTTGCATAAAAGCTTATACAAAAACAGACAAAATATTTGGAAGTCATTGAAATAGGAAAGAAGTAGGTCTTGGTAGTAGAGATTTAGGAGCTTGCCATGGAATATGCAAAATAGGCAAAATCCGACACTCCAAAATTGACATCATCGTAGACAAAAGCCAAAAAATTGATTAGTTGTATAGTTGTAACAAAATGTTATGCACATAAAGATGATTTACTCAATTGATGCAAGAAAACTTTTATTATAAGACATTGAGCTACTTAGGAAAGCATACCCAAGTGCCAACAAAAATGAGTTGCTAAACATTGATATCTTTTGAAAATAGTCCATATCCAAATCTCAAGCCAATACCGACAACCACAATGATTCCCATGCCAAGAACAAATCTCATATGCACAATTTAGTATGATCTCTACCAATGAGAATCCTTAATCGTCATAGTCCATTTTGTAAAGACTATGCCAATCGTTATCCCCGTCTTTTGCCTAGACACGGTCAGGCAACAGAAGTTGCTACTAATCATCCTTGAGGAGTTGATTGTGTTGTTCATCGTCCTTAGCACATGCCTCACTAGCATCGACCGCAACAGCACAAGTGACACACAAGCCAAAATTGATCAAGATATTCTAAAATGATCTAAGAAAATCCAACATAATAGTCAGTAAAAAAATAGATGGATGAAAATGGCAATAGAGTCCCATCGATTTATGATTCACAATATGAGAAGGTTGATAGTAAATATTTGGACATTACAATATACATGTGTATAAATCTTTTGAGAAGAAGAGCAAAGGTTGCTCAAAGTCACCAAACTTTTGCGACCTAGCATTGTCTCTAAAAGAAAACGGCATTCAAAAATCCATATAGTAAAGCCCTAAAAGCTTAATCAATTTTGAATCAAATTTCATCTAAATATTTACACATTTTTTTATGCTAAACTAATTCTAAACTGGAATTAATATTAAAATTTAGCAAAACTATTCAAAATCAAATTTCTAAATTTTGTCCCAAATTTTTGATTTTTTTTAATTCAGAAAATGAGGACTCGAATCGGGTCAAGAGACCAGACCTTGTGTCGATTGTGTAAAGATGAATATTAGGTTACATTGAGCTTGTTTTTCTAAAATGACGTTATTTCTATTTTTGTTTCCAATGACAAAAAAGTAAGTTTATTCTACTTCTTGTTTCTATTCCCTGACCACTGATCTGTTCTGAGGAATAAAAAAATTAGTTGACGTTACTAAATGGATTTCTGTTTTTTTTTTCTTTCTATTTTAGAGAACAAAAAAACAAAAAAATAGAGAAAAATAAACGTTATCAAACAGGGCCTACATAATCACTACATACAATTTTAATCCTTCCATCTCTCTATTATTATCCATATTCTCATTTTATTCTCAATAAATTCAATATTTAAAACTTTTTAGTTATTTAGTTAGCAAACACGCGCCATTTTGCACGTGCAGGAACGGTGGTTAATTCTCCTTTTCTCGATTGACGCACGGAGTCAGATCGATCTCCTCCTATAAACCCATCATGAATCGGGTGGATTTCGGAGGGCCATGGAACCGAGCCGACCTGATGGCCCGAGCGCGCCCAACTGAGCTCCGCCACGTACCTTACGCACTCCGATAGCGCTCGGTCACTTGGCAAACAACTCAGAAGCTTCGCCGCTTCCAGTGGCAATTCGGTGGATCGTACCGTCGATATTCTCTCCCTCTCTCTTTCGCACCACCCATCGGCAAACCCCGATTAGGATCGCCAGATTCTTGCCCAAGAGCAATCGCCATGGGAACTTCAGAGTCCACGCTCTCCGGATCGCAGGCAACTCTCGATCCTTTCGCCTCCGCCAGCTCATCCGAATCTTCGCAAGGCTCACTCCCAAATCGTTACTGAACGGCCGTTGTTTCCTCTTGAAGAGACCAGCCGACGAAATCACCACCATCTCTGAGCGACCGGAGGGCGTCGATCCCGTCCTGGAGAAGCTCGGGTCCCTCAAGATCGTGAGTAGCCAGCCCTTCCGTCTAGGTTTACGCGCGCACGTGAATGTATGCGCAGATTAGTAGCTTTTGATGATGGATAAATTGGAACTTGTGGTGGTTTGTTTGTTTGCTTGTTCTATAGATTGTAGACGCCTCCCATTCTCACGTCGCTGCCGTCCGAGAGCAGCTTGACCGACATTTTGGTTAGGAAGCCGCCGTCTTCATCGGCTCCAGGTGACACATTGGTCTCGTGATGACACTCTTTATGACTTGGTTTTAGTGAATCATTTTGTTTTGAAGTGAAATAGAGTAATGAAATCTTGACAGTCAAGCTGTTGGATGGTTAATATAGGAACAGTAAATCCGAAGGTGCTACTGAAGCTATTCTCGATGTAACGCGAGTGGCACGAGGGGAAGGTTCAAAAGATTGGCAAGAAACAGGTGCGCCTTTGCGTCGGTCGATGCATGTACTATATACAGACGCTAGGACCTTTCGATGAAAAGATCGTCAAAAGGGATTTTAGACGAAAGGAAGTATCTACTATCTAGTTCTTCGATATATGAACTCATTAGCCCGTGTTTCCTTAGATGGACTAGTTCGAAGTGGAAGAATATTGAGAGGCTCCAATTTAGAACTAGTCAGGAATCTGTAAAGAGTTCTTATGGCTTTTTCGGGGCAATCAACTTGTTGCCGTTTCTTTTGGTTCGATCTTTCAGAATTCTCTCTGGTGAAAGATTACTTGGAAAGATTGAAAGACCTGAAGCTAGTTTTATATATTCGATCTGTAAAATGTAGATATGTGCTTCAAAGGATTTATGGAGATCCCCATTTCTTTGTTTTTCACCCCCCGTCGCCTCTTGTTCTGGTTGAGCATTGCTCCTTGGTCTTCCTAGTTGGAAGTAAATCGTTAAAAGGTTTAAAACTGAATTGACAAAATTTAAAATTAAATTGATATAAGTCAAAGGTTTAGAATTAAAGTTTATGACTATAAATTGGCAATTATTAAAAATTTTAAAATTAAATTTGTACAATTAAAAAATTTATGACTAAAATTGGTAAGTTATCAAAAGATTTAAGACTATGGTATAGAATAAGTCGCTTTAACTCATTTATGTGTTTACACCGTTCGATTTTAATTGAACCCAATTCTTCACAAGAGATTCATCTTAAGCAATGCTTTATTTTGTTAAGTAAAGTGAAGGAAAGTTCTCAAAATTTATTAGTGGTACTACTAAAATTTCGAAAACCTGAATGGAGTTAGACGGTATTTTGAAAATTACATAAAAAAGTGAAGGAAGCACTTGCGATTCTATTTTTCTTTATGTTTCTTTTGAAAATTCGGTTCTTCTTTTCTTATCTTAATTATACCTTTCCTTTCCTATAATATTCAAACAACAAAAATTGAACTTCTTAATATTAGGAGAAAAACTTAGATGGTTTTCTATGTGAATATATGTAGAATTTGAAAAGTTTTTCCAAATAAAAATTCTAAATTTAAGCTCTATAAAAAAAAAGGAAAATTCCAAATAAAAAAGACCCGAATTTGTTGACCTACTAAACGTTCCGACTAGTTGATGACATTTTTGTGAAAGACAATTTTAATATAAATTTTACTTAAATTAGATTAAAAATTAAGTTCAAAGTTTTTAGAAAGAAAAAAAGTATAGGTGCGAGGGCTGGCCCAACGCTCTCACTGATGGCTGTCTAGCCCTCCCGCCTATGGTTGTCAATCCTCAACTAATGGCCATTAACTCTGGTCGGTGAGGATCGCCGGCCCTTGCCCTATTAGTGATGGGGCAACGACCACAAGTGGAGTCCCATGTTTTTTCTTTATTTTTTTAGTTTTAGCTTCTTCTTTTATCTTTTTTAAGTTTGTCTTTTTTTATGGAAAAGTTTGGATTTTTAACTTAATTTAATTAAAATTTTGGGTAAAAATTAGGCTTTGGATCAAAATCACATCATTTCAATGATTTAGTTAACCTTATTGCCACGTGAGAGAAATAAAATATTAAATATATTTCATTAGTCAAATTAGATGAAATTAGTATAGGGCCCTACAAGCCCTCGAGGCCAACCTTGCTTTTGATCAGCAAGGGTCGCCCAAGCGACACTAGCCCTCACCTATGGCTTTCAAGGGGCCTAAGACTATCCATGAGAAAATAAAAGGAAAAAAAAAGGGAAAAAATGAAGTGAAGGACAAAAATGCCACTGAAGTCGGACTCCACTTTGAGAATGACATGAGCACTTTTCCTTTCCTAAAAGCAATAAAAATAGTAAAATATAATGATAACCTAAGCGAAAAAAAAAAGTCACAAAAAAGTCATAATCTATATGATATATTTACTCTAAATTTATATTAATGTGGCACGTTTATTTTAAATTTTTCTTTTTACATTAAAAACCCTCAATATGTATTCATGCACACATTTTTCTTAAATATTACCAGTTTTGGATTGTTGGTGTCATAAATAAATAATTTGGAATAAACTTGTGAGTGATTTTTTATGTGATAAAAAAATTTGAAGTAAATGTAGGACTTGGGTTAGGAAATTTATTTTTTTGTAACGGAAGAAAATAATATAATAAAAAGGACGGACGATATCGTCTCCCCATTTCGGTTGATAGTTTCGCAGAGCTCCCAGACAGACGGTCATGGCCTCACTCTCGAGCACTCCATGTCCTCACCGTCCGCCTGCACCTCCTCCTCCGATTCCTACACGCCAATACAAAACCCAACGCGCGAGGCCCATCCGCCCGTCGTCCTCCGCCTCCGACGGCGCGGGCGAACTCTCCCTGACCGACGGAGCGCGGCGGCGGAGTAGGAGCGGGGCGGTCGACGCGGAGAAGCTGAGGGAGAGAGAGGCTAGAGAGAGAAAGGAGGAGGTCAACCGGAAGATCGCGTCGCAGAAGGCGGTATCGGTGATCCTGAGGAGGGAGGCCACCAAGGCCCTGATCGAGAAGAAGCGCGGGCCGACCAACTCGCGGAAGCTGCTCCCGAGGACTGTCCTCGAGGCTCTCCACGAGAGGATCACGGCTCTGCGATGGGAGTCGGCGCTCAAGGTCAGAGAACGGGTTGATTACGAGAGAGCGCTTCAGTTGGCGTTCGGTGTCTTAGTTTCGCTCGCTTTTGGTGGAATCTTGTTGGATTTGGGGGGAAGTCCGTTCGTTATGGAAATGGAATTGCTCTTGCCAATGTTGCTGGAATAGTGCTCTGCTGCTGCTGTCTAATTGGCTGTTTGGGTAACAAAAATTGGAGGGAATTATCTTGATGGGGCAGTTTTGTTTGATCAGTCGTTAGAATATCACTCAAAATGACTAGCTTGCCTCTAGGAAAACATTACAGAAACAAATAGTGCATAATTCAGTTGGTTTGCTCTGATTAAGTAAATTCGCCATCATTTTGAATTAGTTCTGCTAAATTTTGAGCTAATTTGTATTTGAATTGATCTCTAGCAGCTTTCTGAGTTTTTGGTGAGAAAATGTAGGACATAGGGCTTGATGAAATCAAAGTCCAGGCAATATGGCATTGAATTTTGTGATTTTTCTTTGGAAAAAGCAAGTCCGGGTAGACATTTTACTGAAGGGGCCAATTCTATTCAGTGAACTTTAAGAAATCTCGGAGACACTTTCTTGATTCTCTGCTTGATGAGCACTGATAGTCAACTACTAAATTTTTGTCATTTATCTGCGTGCACCTTTCAACTATAAACTAAGCATTTGTCTCATGTCGGCGTATTTCTAAATGCATTATTTTCAGGTTTTTGAACTGTTACGTGAGCAGCTCTGGTACAGGCCAAACCCTGCCACCTATGTTAAGCTAATTGTCATGCTTGGGAAATGTAAGCAACCTGAAAAGGCTCATGAGCTCTTTCAAGCTATGATAGATGAAGGATGTGTTGCCAATCATGAGTCGTATACAGCGCTTTTATCTGCTTATAGTAGGAGTGGTCTCTTTGACAAGGCATTTTTGATCCTTGAGCAGATGAAGAGCACCAGAGGCTGTCAGCCGGATGTCCATACTTATTCTATCCTTATAAAATCATGCCTGCAAGTTTTTGCATATGATAAAGTGCAGGATTTGCTTTCTGATATGGAAGCTGAAGGCATTAAACCCAACACGATCACTTACAATACCCTAATTGATTCTTATGGGAAAGCAAAAATGTACGTGTTAATTACTCTTTTAGTTTTCGGAACCTCCATCTCGTCTCTCAGATCATAGATTATGTTGAAAGATTGTTTTGGTTTTGGATAATCTGTCACACCTTTAACTTTCTTCCCCATTTAGATTTTTCGGAAAGTGGGAATAATTTGGAGAAGGTTAAACACGTGCATGCACAGACACACACATGTATGAATGGGGGGAGAGAGAGAGAGAAAGAGAGAGACTGTTTCTGCTGCAACTAACACCAGTACCATCATAGCAATCAAGATCAAATTCTTTGAATTCACTTGTATACTTATTCCACTTCTCCTTGAGCTTGCACAAACATGTCCTGCTCCTTGATGTTTTTCTTTGTTTGGCCTGCTATCTTCTCCCCATATATCCTGAATGGCTGGATGGACATGATATGGCTAGAGAAGTAACCTCTTAGCATGATTTAAAGGTTTGCAGAGATGGAATCAAGAATAGCAGAAATGCTACGTCAACCAGACTGCGAGCCTGATGTTTGGACCATGAACTCTACACTTAGAGCCTTTGGTGGCAGTGGACAAATAGGAACCATGGAGAAGTGTTATGAGAAGTTTCAGAGTGCAGGAATACAGCCCAATATTAGAACATTCAATATTCTTCTGGATTCATATGCAAAAGCTGGAAATTATGAGAAAATGAGTGCGGTGATGGAATACATGCAGAAGTACCAATACTCCTGGACGAGTGTGACATACAATGTTCTGATAGACGCATTTGGGAGGGCTGGCGATTTAAAACAGATGGAACATTTGTTTAGGCTAATGCAGTCAGAGAGGATTAAGCCAAACTGTGTCACACTTTGTTCACTTGTAAGAGCATATGGACAAACTGGGAAAGCTGATAAAATTAAAGGTGTTTTGCGGTTTATAGATAATTCAGATGTAATGCTAGATACAGTGTTTTTTAATTGCTTAGTGGATGCTTTTGGGAGGATGGAATGCTTTGCAGAGATGAAGGATGTGCTTGAGATGATGAAGCAAAAAGGATGTAAACCAGACAAAATTACATATAGAACCATGGTTAAAGCCTATTCAAACAGTGGAATGATGAGCCATGTGAAGGAACTACAAGCTCTCTTTGAATCGGGGTGGAAAAGTTCAACGGAAGATGGAGAAGTCTAGCTTACAGCGAGAAATTTTCAGGTCAGTGCATCCTGCTCTGATGAGGATTTTTGTTGTTTTAGATTCAATGCATTAAGCAAAGGATAAGGTTCTCGTTTTCTTGGCACCCGATTGTGAATGCTTATTATTTGATATGAGAAGATAGGTGACAAGAGGTGAGTGTGAATAGTTAATGATCCTTAACATGCCGAATGCAGTCCAAACAGTTGTTGTTCCTATTGACATACCAAATGCATGTGTTCAAGTGCTGACAGAATCATTGAAGTGAATGTTTGTCTCAAATATCATTTTATGCACCATTATATTTGTCTACTCTATCATCACGAGTTCAGAGTTGTCTATGGGAAGCTTATGCCTAGGGAGACCGTTTAGAGAGACCGCTCTCTTTGGCCTCAGTGAATGAATTTACTTCCGCCTTAAGTTTTCGTGTGGATGCGTTTTTACCTCAGAATCTAAATGCCTAACATCATCGTGCAGAGTTTCACTGAAGCATAAAACTGCATCATGAAAGTAAAGTTGATCTTTGAGTAGCAGCTGTGGAGTGCTTCTCCAGTTTCTGTGCAATTTTAAGGTAAAACTATAACTTATTGGAGATATGCACCATGATAGATTCTGCAGCTTTTCCGTTGACCTTTTAAGCTGAAGCACTTTGTTTTTTCTCCATGCAAACAGGCATTGCTAATAAGAATATGAGAGTAAAATATTGCTGGAAAAAAAAAAGAAAAAGAAAAAAAGACTGTTTGTACTTCCTGCTTCTTTCTTCTTGATTCTAATTATTCTGTTTGAAACACAATTTCCTAGGCACATCAAGCTTCCGCAATTGATCTGCTTCTTGGATTTTTCTCGATGACGACTTGATTTATTTCTCACAAGACCTTTTATGTAAGAGAGTGTTCAAATCTATTATTGGATTTGGGTCCTTACCAGAACAGAGAGAAGTATGTCGATTTTGCTCAAGAGACGGAGCAGAACAAGTGGAGACGCTCTAAAATAGCCCTGAGATAGCTATGGAGAGCACTGATCAGACAACACTGTATGTGGAGCCATGGTAACTCATTCGTTGTAGCTATAGGCAGTTATAGCCTACTCTTTGAGGCATTTTTGGATAAAAATCTGAGCAACTGAAAGGCGAAAATCTTATACTTTCTGTGGTAAATATCATGCACACTCCTAACTTCTTCTAAACTTTGGAATCTCCAATGACCTCTGAAAAGAGAAATCACATGAAGGTTGTTCATTCTTTATAAGGCATGAGGCTTTTGTATCATCTTACTAGTTATTTTGTGCCAGGTCTCGCATTTGGTCAACATGCTGCAAAAAATTTAGCCTACGTTTGGTCGTCCGGATAATAATCAGGATTGGATAGGATAAAGTAGGATATATAATCCTTTGGATAATAAAGGCGGACATATCTAATCCTATCAAGTGTTTGGTGTACTTCAGGATAAGATTAAAAAATAAATATGATATTCATTTAAATTATAAAATTAAAAAATAGAAAATTCAATTAATTAAAGGCCATGGAAAAACCCTAGATCTAGGAATTGTGGCCACCTCCGCAATGGCCACCATTGAAAACGGCAAGTGATATCTTCTCTTTTTGTTAAGTTCTTTCTTTCCTTAGAAAAAAAATCTTATCCAATCTGGGCTTATCCCACCCCCTTCCCCGGATTTTTTATCCAGCATTTTATTCGGATATATCCAGATTTGTCCGATCCGGTGAACATTCCCAAACATCGGATAGGATAATAAATTATTATATTCGGATTCAAATCCGGACTACCAAACGCAGCCTTAAAGCATTTGACAGATTCTAGCCTAACCATTGCTTCGAATCTCAGTAGCCCAAGAACTAAACTTAATGAAAGACTCGATGAGATATGAAGAAATATTGGTCGTGTTATCTCCAAATGTTTTCCTAAATTTTAGGAGCGTCACCCCGCCAGCACCAAAGGGATTTTTCTTTAATGTGATTCGGCACCAGTGAAATGCGTGACGCCTTAACTAGAGGGATTTGGGCCAAGTGATCTTAGGACACTTCTCCAGACAGAAAAGGAGCGCTTAATTAGGTAATTTAACGATTAAGATGCACGTACCACATGCCAATTTCTTTAGGCTTTTCTAAGTAAAATGTTTGAGAGAATTGTCCAAAAAGTTTTAAACTTATTGTACGACAGTCAATTCAGTCATAAATCTTGTAGTAATGCATATTAAGTCCAACAATGTATTCATTCCAAATAATTTTGGCCGGAAGTGGACATCTTTTGCAAACTTTTCAAATTTTTTAGAGTTTTCTATTTTTCATTTTCTTTACTTTTTCTTTTTCTTCTTTTTATTTCCCTTCATTGGCCTAGGTTTTGGCAATGGGCAGCAGTTTACATCGACCACAGGTGAGAGCCGAGATGCCCTTGCCAAATTTGGGCAAAGCCTCACAAGCCCTAGTTATGGCCATTCACGCGTGTGGCTTCAACTCCAGGTTGTGCATGGGCACATGTCAGAAGCAAGATCAAGGTCAACATGGCTACCTGACACGGAGTAGGTGAACAACTCCAGGTTGTGCGGGGGCTAGCCGAGCATGGATCAAGATTTGGTCACTGGTCGTGCATTGGTCGTGCAAGAATCTTCCTCCGTATTGCGCATGGACGGATCATGCACGATTCACAAATGGTTCATGGACTGATCAAAGATTGATCAAGGATCGATCAAGGCTGTCCGCAACAAAGCCCTTGCACGTGACACGGCTGGATCACGGATGGTCTTGGATCATACTTCGTCCATAGGCTATGTCAAAAGCGTTCATATGTAACTCTTGTCTAATCTGTATCATGTACAACATTGTCTCCCCACATAAGTTGAACTAATTTGCGTATGTTAAAACTCTTTTGACTTGTAGCTATCAAATTTGAATGAATTACACCACATACAAACAACGAACACATAAAATCTTGCTCGTTGCTATTGGGATTGGCATCGAGCGACACACAAATAACAAACACATATAATCTTGCTCGTTGCTATTGGGATTAGCATCAAGCGACGGGGTAGGACTCAAAGACTCGAATCTAGAAGATCAGTGCACCCACCGGTAATGCGGAAGGATTTCCAATTCTCCATCATAGAAATCCAATTGTTGTACCACACTTTTTTGGGACATTTTAGCTTGCACGATGTAGACTTATATGGAAAACGCTTAATTCATTTGCATGAACTGAACTAATTACAATTGGAAAGGTACGTAGAAGGAAGTGCTTAGTCTGTAAGCAAGTGATGCCGTGACCTTAATGATAAGTCCGGTGTGCTTGGTCTGAACTAATTACAAATGGAAACGAACAAGAACGTAAGTAGCAAATTCCATGCAGTACATTAATGAGAATGAGGACGTAACTGTAAGTAGCAAAGTCCATGTAGGGCGCACCTCGCTTCCCCCTCTCTCACCCTTTTTACCGGGTCTTCTTAGCCTTTCTTAGCCTACGGAAAGCAGCAAGCAGCGTGAAAGAGGAAACAAGGTGAGCAACGCCGGAGAGGAGAGAAAGATGAACATTGCTGGAGAGCTGCCGCCACTTCCCTCCTATAAAAGGAGAGCGACAGACGAAGCATTCTAAGCATTCTGCAATCCAATGGAGGGAGATCAATGTGCGGCCACGAAGATGGAGGTGCTGAATCAAGCAGTTTTTGGAGAGGGCAACTCGCTAGCCCTTTGACGCCGTTCCCTTGACCACCGCTTAGGTGGCCCATCTCCACGACCACCTCTTCAACGTCCTTTGCCTCTTGTGAGCCCTTGAACTCTTTTGGCTTAGGTGCATCAGTACGTGGTTGCACGATGATCACCTCATTCACGTGTGTGGCTTCAACTCCAGGTTGTGCAGGGGCACATGTTAGAAGCAAGATCAGGGTCAACATGGCTACCTGACACGGAGTAGGTGAACAACTCCAGGTTGTGTGGGGCTAGTCGAGCATGGATCAAGATTTGGTCACTGGTCGTGCATTGGTTGTGCACTGGTCATGCATTGGTCGTGCAGGAATCTTCCCTCGTATTGCGCATGGACGAGTCGTGCACAATTCACGAATGGTTCATGGACTGATTAGAGATCGATCAAGGATCGATCAAGGTTGTCCGCAACAAAGCTCTTGCGCGTGACACGACCAGATCACGGACGGTCTTGGATCATACTTCATCCATAGGCTATGTCAAAAGCGTTGTATTCATATGTAACTCTTGTCTAACATGTATCATGTGCAACATTGTCTTCGTTGAACTAATTTGCGTATGTTAAAACTCTTTTGACTTGTAGCTATCACATTTGAATGAATTACACCACATACAAACAACGAACACATAAAATCTTGCTCGTTGCTATTGGGATTGGCATCGAGCGACACACAAATAACGAACACATATAATCTTGCTCGTTGCTATTGGGATTGGCATCGAGCGACACACAAATAACGAACACATATAATCTTGCTCGTTGCTATTGGGATTGGCATCGAGCGACACACAAATAATAAACACATATAATCTTGCTCGTTGCTATTGGGATTGGTATCAAGCGACGGGGTAGGACTCAAAAGACTCGAATCTAGAAGATCAGTGCACCCACCGGTAATGCAGAAGGATTTCCAATTCTCCATCATAGAAATCTAATTGTCGTACCACACTTTTTTTATTCCCTCACCAGCCATAGTGAAGGGGGTGGCATGAGCCCTCATTCACAGGTAGCAAGGGCTTCAAGGTCTTTGCCAAGGGGCCGTGGCCCCCGCAGTCCTTAAATTACAAAAAAAAAAAATCAATAACGCATTTATAAATTTAAAAAAAAACTGTAAAAAGTGTTCGCATCAGTGCCAAACATGCCATAAAGGCGTAGTATACACAATAATGATTCCCATTTAATATTAACAAATTATCAAAAGATTTAGGACTAGTTGCTAGGGCAAGACGGCTTAAAAAAGGAGCAATTGTTTTTTCTTAGAATTGCTCTCCTCCTAAAATATATATATAAACTAGAACTAACCCATAAAAGTGCCTTTAGAAGAAGCAATAATGCTTAATTTTGAAACTCTAAAATTAAGCCTAATTAGGTGGGAGCACCATCCGGATTGATGACTTTAAGAGAAAATCAATTCTTTTTCACGTTAATCAACCCTTTATCATACACACAGTGAGTTTCCAATTTTATCATCGGGGCCCATTCCCTTTTTATTTAATTTGTGTTTATCCTTTTGGTTAAAATAGCTTGCTTAGTCGAATTAAAGTGGCTATATTCATCAAATTTTGTTTAATATTATTATTGATATTTATTATTTTAAATAATTTAGCTTTCTTCGATTTGCTGTAGTTTTTCATATTCTTACAACAATTAAGAGTAAAAAGATAATTTTCCTTGAAAGATGAGAATGGAAATATACTTTTAACATTGGGTTTATACCATGAAAAAAAAAACCCAAAATTATACTTATTATAGTACAAATACCCCAAACTTTTTCTTTGTTACCAAAAACCATAAGCTTGCTTGTTGTAACACAAAAACACACACACACACACACATATATATATATATATATATATATATTGTGTCACAACAAACCTCGAACTTATACTAATATATCATTGATGGGATTGAAATAAATGGTATATATGTTGTATGTATAAGTTTGAATTTTTCCGTGACGCAAAAAAAGTTAGAGGTATTTTAGTTACAATAAGCGAAAGCGAGTTTAGAGTTTATCCTTTAACCTTTAAAAGTCATGTATATTGTACGTGCTAATGGAAAAAAATAGCGGAGGGCTAACCGTAGTAAGAAAATGAAAAGTTCATGGGAGTACTGTGAAACGGTCGGAAAACACGGGGTCGAAAGGACACAATTTCAAAAGTTACAGGTTTGTGGGATATGATATCCATGACCAGAAAAAAAAAAAAAAAATCTGAGAAAAAAAGGTACTGCGATTTTAACGAAAAGCCCACTTTATAAGGTGGGCCACTTTCCACGCCCCCCCCCCCCCCCCCCCCTTCTTTATCGATCGTATTCTTCACCGACCAAATCACCATGACCCGGCCCAACTCCCGTCTCGAACAGACTCTCGCCCCGCTCGTGTGAGCTCCCCCGGTTCGAACTCGAACGCAGAGATCAAAACCAGAGAGAATCACCCAAAAATCCATAACGAAGCTCGAGCCCCGCTGAAGCGATGGACGCGTGATGGATCACATCCTCCGCGCGCACAGAAGAGAATCGCCTCCCTCGCGCGCGCGCGCGCATTCCGCACGCGGGCGTCGACGATCGTAGCTTAGGTCAGGGGATCGCGCTGCTGCTGCTGCTGCTACTGCCGCTGCCGCTGCCTCATCGCCGGCCACGAAGCGGACCGCGCCTCGGTTTCGATACGGTTCTCCCGCGATTGATCGTCGCGATTCAGGTGATTTCTCTCGCCTCCTTGCCGGCGCTCGTTCCGTCTCCCGAACGCCCTGCCGTTGCATTTCCTTTTTTTTTTTTTTTGGGGGGGGGGGTTCGTGGGATGAAGGTGCATTGGAGTTCGGTTCGTCGGAGGAACGAGCGTGGCGTTCTGAGGGTTTGGGGGTTTTGGGCTTAATGCTCGCAAGTACGCGCTTCTAGTCGTCTTATATGTCGGCATGCTGGTGGACTGAGCTGGCCAGTGAGAGAGAGTTGGCTTAGGCTCTGTTTTCGTTCATGAGTAGAAGCACTGAATTCATTGAAGGTGCTCATGTACAGTGGCGACCGTAAGTGGAAGTTCTCGTTAATTTGCCAATGCATTGCTGCTGACTGTTAGCGGAATTTGGTACTATTGGTTTAAGAGGAGTCTTTGTAATTCGGTGCCCTTTCGATAGTAGCAGGTGACTCTGTACTTGGTTTTCTGTTGGATTACGGTAGTCCTGGTAGTCCTTGTGAGCAGCGTGTTAATTATCAATATAGTTGTTAATGTTGTTGCCGCTTGGAACACCTGTTGCTTCTTGGTCTCAATGTATGCCTGCCATATCCAGATTTGGGGGAGGTATTTCTCTTTAATCTGACTGCTCAAGATTGCTCTGGGTTTGAATATGTTGTTGATTTAGCAAGTCGTTTGTCTACTTGAATCTGACAACGGAAAGATCCTTCAATCACGATCAAGCTGAATAATCTTTTGAGGTCATTGTAGATTGTTGAATCAATGGAAGGCGAAAGCTTGTAGAAAAAAGTGTTGGAATGCATGGATCTAGCGCAGAGTCCACTCTCCTTGTAAATGCTGAGGTTGATTCTTCCATGGGTGGAGTTGCTGAAGGTGGAGTTGGCACTAGTATTAAAGCCTCTCCGCACCAAGCGGCAATTGAGAAGGCTCAAGCAGAACTTAGGTGACCCTCCATTGTGCCTTTTCCCTCATCCATCTGAATTTTCATTCTGCCCTACATTTGGGCTGAATCTAAAGCAAACTTAATTTTGCCAATAACAGACTGGAATATGACTATCTTGAAGAACGGAGAAGAGAGCTTGAATTCCTTGAGAAAGTATAATAGATTCTTTTCCTGATGCTTCTGGCAGTTGGACCTTTCCTTTTCTAATGTAATTATTTAAGTTACTTATGTAGGTAGTAATGATCCTTCTGCGTGGTTTTTGATTTCAGGGAGGCAATCCTTTGGATTTTAAACATGGCACTGCAACCTCAGCCAGTGTGCAATCAACTTCGCTTACTGATCAGCATCTGGAACAAGTGGCGACCAGGTATGCTTTGATTGTTTTTTCAATGGTTATAGACGGTCTTTCAGTTGAGCTGTCGAATGGATCATTTAATTCTTTGTTCTCTCCTGCATACCAACATATGTGTTTATCATTGTCACAGTGAAGCGAGGGGTAGTTTTGCATTGGCTGCATCACCTCAAGGGGACTCTCTTGAGAGTAGTGATAGGCCCAGACTTCTCTGTGTTTCAAACTGTCCTGATAATCAATTAGATTCTAATGGGGAGGGCCATTTGGTTGAAGGAGAAAAGAACTCTATCCGTGGTGGTAGAAGGAATAAGTTTGCTTCTTCTAAGCAGTCATCTCAATTTGATGGGAGTAAAAATGCCAAGGACTCTGAAGAGTCTGCTATATTTCGTCCATATGCTCGAAGGAATCGGTCAAGGCCAAACCGTGATGGTGCCCGATCAAGTTCTGCTGATATGTTTCATGGTCATGGCTCTCATGGATTATCTTTAGCTGCGCGAGTAGCTGCGCGAGTGGGTTTTAGAGACCCTAAGGGCTCAGTATTGGAAACCAAGAACCAAAAGGAAGAGAGTTTGCTGATGATCACTAGACCTAAATGCTCAAGTGCCAAGGGCAACAAAAGAATTCAGTCAGATATTGAGGTAGATGGTGAGAAAGATCTTGAATCAACTTCTGTTCATGCAGAGAGTGACCGTCCTGGAGGTGACTTGGATGTTGCAGATAAAAGCTCAAGGGATAATCAAAGTACTAAATCAGTTGAAGTTGATTTAATGAAAACTGCAGTAGAAATAGATTCTGGTGTTTCAGATATTCAAGCTAGGGAAAATTCAGCTTTTGCTAATACTGATCTTCCTTCTGCAATTGTAGCAAAAGTTGAAAATGAAACTAGTTCTGGTGTAGTGAGTAGTTTTGCAGATGAACATAGTGACCGGAGAGACCATGTAAATGAGTGTCAAAATAATGCTACTGCACCTGGTGTGAGGGGTTTGGACTCAGAATCTTCCTGTACCCGTACTAGTATAGGCACAGATGTAAATAATGATTGTGAAGTTTATAATAGTTCAAAAGGTGCCTGCATCACTGTGAATCTTCCATCTGAAACTGGGGGCAATGAGAAGTTAATTTCTGAAGAAATGGTAAAA
The DNA here is from genome assembly GCA_019915185.1 of Eucalyptus camaldulensis. Taxonomy (NCBI): domain Eukaryota; kingdom Viridiplantae; phylum Streptophyta; class Magnoliopsida; order Myrtales; family Myrtaceae; genus Eucalyptus; species Eucalyptus camaldulensis. Next base: position 24,466,964 of record JAHSVA010000005.1, read on the forward strand.
GAGCAGAATGACAGCAAAAGTACTGAATATGATGCTCTTTCAAAAGATGAGAATAAATGTGATGCTAAAGCCCATGTAGATAATGGTGCCATTTGTAACGGTGAAGAAATGCATGAAAGATCTGACCCCAGAAGAGAGGTGCAAAATTCTCCAGGAGGCAAGGGAATGGAACAGATTGGACATGTTGCATCAGCAACTGAAAGCGATAGAAGCAAAACTTTTGATAACAATCCCACTATCCAGGACAAGGTTTCACTTGGAAGACCTCAAGGAATTGACGTTTTAGCTTGTGAACTGAAAAGTTCTTCATCAGAGAGGGATCATGCTGTTCTTTCAGACCCTAAGACTTGTTGTTCGTACAACTTGAAATTGGTAGACAAGGCAAGAGAGGATCATGTCCTGGAAGAGGCACAAATAATTGAGGTAAATTTATTGTAGCAGCTACTTAGTTACCTCTATAGTTGACAAAGAAAGAGGGGTCTTATAGGATTCACAGATATCACCTTATGCAATATACAGGCACGTCGTAAGAGGATTGCTGAGTTATCTTTTGGCCCTAAAAAGTTGGATAATCGTCGGAGATCTCACTGGAGTTATGTTCTTGAAGAAATGGCATGGCTGGCAAATGATTTTTTGCAGGTTTGGTTGTATGATAATAACATGCAGTTATTTTCTTTCCATCATATTACTCTCTTCTTTTCTGGAGCTTCAGTTCTGTGCATAGTTTTGAATATTTGCCCATGGTGGTGAGTATGGCCAACAGAAGTGTGGTCAACCTGGTTGCAGCAACTAGTCTACCACTATACAGCATTCATGCATTTCAAGGATATAATCACTTTTCTACGCAAACAATGATTATTAGCAATGACAGTTATTGAGAACCGCAGTTTCTGAAACTGTGGCTATTCAATCATAGCCATTGAAACAATATCAAATTTCCCAATCTAGAGTAATGACTTGACTATTGCTCTTTCATGTTAGTACAGCAATCAAAGGATGCTTAATCAAACAAAATCGCACTTGAATCATTTTATTTGGAAGAACTTAACATTTAAAATCTCTGAATTATTGCCCTTACAAAGAGTTGGAAATTAGTCAAGGTTCCCATAATTTCTTGAATTTAAGACATAGATTGTCTAAAATTTTTCATTGTTTAAGTTAAAGATTAATCCTTTGCATTTCATGGATTTTGCAAAACATAAGCACTGCAGTGATCCCAAATTTTTTATAAATCATTTGTCATGACTGCTTCTGCAATAATTTGGTTACAGCTTCTGTGACCTCTGCTGCACTTTAAAACCTTGGTTCATTTTGTACTTCTTTAGGAGCGTGTTTGGAAGATGACTGCTGCGGCTCAATTATGTCATCAAATTGCTTCTGCATCGCAGTTGCGATTTGAAGAACAAGATCGTCAGAAAAAGCTGAAAAAGTTAGCGTTCAACTTTGCAAAGGCTGTGATGCAATTCTGGCATGTTGCGGATATGCTTGCTCATGGTGGTGATGCAAGTTTTGATATGAAAAGTGACCATCGTCTGGAAGATGGACCAGGGAAGAGAGATGACAATGATTTGCATCATGACAAAAGCAGAAAATCCCAGAAGATGGAGGTATTATTGGGAAGATAATTGTTCTCTCATGCTAGTGCTTAGTTAATTTGTTATAGGCATCAAAATTTATGCATCTTGCTCAGGTTTTTCATGATTCATGAATGAAAATAATGTTTCTTGTAAGAAAATGATAAGTGTCCTCTAACGTCATTTTTATGGATCTATGTTTATAAATCCTTTGTGCCTTCTTATTAAGTAACTTTCCTGCCTTGGCTTGGGGAGCCCTTGGTCAAGATGCGTGTGATCCCACTAATTCTTAAAAATAGTATGATTAAGATGCTACATTCTCAATAGAGGGTTTTCTGAAGGTGTTGATATATTCTGAGGCGTATATTTACTTGGATCAATGTAAGTTGCACTCTTTGATGTTGGAGCATAAAAAAGAAACTGAAGAAAGGATGTGTGACTAGAGGACTTGGTTTATTTTTTCATTTTGATGTTCTTGTTATTGGATTTCTTTAAATTATTAGATTTATGAAAGTGAATGATTTGAAGTTGACGGTACAACTTCAGTAGTCATATAGTCTTGTCGTAAGTAATGTGGTGCATTGGAAGGTATCACGGGGGAGCTAACTCTCTAAAAGGAGCCAATTGACCAAGAGGAAGATCTTAATTAGATAACATACACCATCAAATTATAAGCAGCTCTTTATTATATTCAGTGTCCCCCTGCTTCATCTCGAGGTGTCCTAAACATGTATCTTAGCCCCAAAGTTTGGACCCTTTACTTTGTTCCCTTACCCAATATATGGTGGTACAGTAGCAATCTGTGGGATGATGATGCTTCAAAGAGACAATGTTCAGCTCAGAGAGAGAGAGAGAGAGAGAGAGAGAGAGAGAGAGAGAGATTCTCGACTAAGAGATTGGGCACACTGCTTGGCAATGGTTCAGTGTCCATGATGGTGGTGTGGAGACAAAGATGCGGAGAGGAGAGTTACATCTTGAGAGAGTCTTGAGAGGTTCTATGTAGTGTTTTTCTGGGCTTGCAATGGTTCAGTGTCCATGATGGTGGTGTGGAGACAAAGATGCGGAGAGGAGAGTTACATCTTGAGAGAGTCTTGAGAGGTTCTATGTGGTGTTTTTCTGGGCTTGAGAAAACTGCAATCTCTAAGTTTTAAGGTTTTTATAGTTCTTCAGGTAAAACATAAATATCTTTCATACCTTTTACCATGCCCTGTAAGGTTAACCCAAATATGCTCCTATTGAGGTGGGGATCTGTGAGGTGCAGGACTCTTATTGTGTCAGTCTGTTGACCTGATAGTGGCAGGCTTGGATATGTAGTGGATGTAGATAGAAGATTTTCTCTAGCTGTAGAGTTGATTATGTCTTGTCTCTCATGTATTTTGCCCTTGTTTAGTTGTTAGTCAGAAAGTCATCGCTATGTTTCTGTATTCAGTTTTTAGCTGGCTATGCAATATGACGTTCAACCATCTTAATTGTGGCTCCTGCAGAATTCTTGGTGTGACACACAGGTACTGGGTTCCGCAAAATTCCCTTCACTTGCTGTTCAGGGATATGCCATGCGGTTTTTGAGAGAGAACAATCTACATGTTCCTGCCTTCGAAGCTGAGGTGTTAACAGATATAGATGAAGTGACAGATATGGAGATCTCCAAATTATTCCATGACAGTCATCTTACAGGAGTAAGGATCCGCTCTTTGGTTGTATATGTCTCTGGATCATCATGTAATATACTTGGTGTTATCAAACGGGCATCCTGCCGTTACCTCTCTGATTTTTATTTCCAGTTTTTTTAGCATGTGCTGTCAGCATTCTGGTGAGTGCACAACACAAACTATGGTGTTCGTAGTGCCAGTGAAATTGGAGATCATTGAAGCATCCACTCTCAGCAAATTTTTGTTTTATTGGATGCTTGCAGATTGCTCTTGCAGGTGTTGCTTTAACTTACAGCAGATTGCATTTTTATTTTGGCAGGATAGCATCTTTTACACAATTTCCTCTGGTGCAATGGAGACATACAGGAAGTCCATTGAATCCTGTGTGACACAGTGTGAGGCAAGTACCTTCCCTGCAGCTGTTAATACATGGATTTTTTCCATTTGGCTTGAAATTTGTTGCATTGAAGTAGATCTTATTGTTTACTTCTTCCAATTTGTAGCTCTTACAGTTTAATTGTTCTTCAGTTTTACATGAAACTCCTAAAACCATTCCAAATATATAAATATTTGACATATGGAGTCACTGGTATTTTTCCTCTTTTTTCTTTTTTTTTTTTTTTGCTTGCAACAACTATCATTTTCAAGTTTGTTTTGGGGGGGGGGGGGGGGGGGGGAATATTGTCAATAGAAATTTTAAACTGCAACAAGCAGGCTCGCAGAAAGGCTTTATAAGATCATCATTCCTCATCATGCCAGATGGCCTTTCTTTGCCTAGTGGGAAATGTTGTTGGCACAATTATATGAGTTTTGACTGGTCATTTTTTATGCCTTTTGGATTGGTAATGTTCAGAATACGGAAAGTAATATGCAGGAGGAAATCAATTCATCCTTGCCAGAAACAGTCTCAGGTATTCCAGGATTTGGGATATTCGAGTTCTTTATCAGTTTTCTCCTCCTTTGGGTTGCTTATTTGTTTATTTTATTTAGTCTATGGATACCAAGCAACTCCTCATAACAAAAAAGAGCGAGAGACATGCATGTACAATCTTTCCCAGAAGAATCGGAATCGGAAAAGCTTTAAGTCATACGGTTCTGGATCATATGAAATGGCAGCTGATATACCCTATGGAGAAAACAGAATGGGGATGCAACAGTCATTTTTTATGGGCAAGAGAGCTGCTAGTCTTGATGTTGGTCCAGTTCCACCTAAGCGAATGCGAACTACTCCCAGACAGAGGGTCTTAAGTCCCTTTAATGGTGGAGCTGGTTTTAGGGGTTATCCCAAAAGTGATGCTTCTAGTGGAGATACCAATTCTCTTCAGGACGATCAGAGTACACTGCATAGTGGATCACAGGTTCAAAAAATTATGGAGGCTGAGTCAGTTGGGGGCCTTGAAAAGCAGTTGCCATATGACTCTGCAGATGCATCAATCAAATCCAAGAAAATAAAGAAACGAAAGCTTCTGGTGCGAACTTACTCCTTTTGGCAAATTCAGGGAATCCTTTGCATTTCCTATTTTTTGGGGCCACTATGATTGATTCTCCTCCACTGCAGATTTATCCATATGAGCAGGATTGGCAGCTGGATTCCACTGCTCACATTGAACGGGTAATTTTCATTCATTATATGCAGAGTAGAAATCCTAGGGTCTTCTCTTTAGTGGGCTAATCTTCTCAGTTTATGTCAAGTGTAATTGGATTTGGTAGTAAAATCTTACTGATTTACGAAAAGACAACTTTTAGATTGTCAGTGATCATGTTGGCATATTTTCCCTCTCATTGAATCATTTTCAGAAGTCTATGTGCAGGCAGTGGCTAGCAAAAGCTTTGAGTTCATCTTCTTTGTCGGTTAAGTCCTGGTGGTTGCAGACCTCCTTAGACATCTTTAGATATTGTTATTGCAGCCTCTAGTTAATTTTTGTTATCTGTATTTATAAGAATGTTGTTTCCCAATTTGAACATTTTCTATAACCTTTTCTTTGATATTTGTAGTCAGACATTTACGTGCAGTTTGTCATTCCTAACACATACTGTTGGTCATTCTGCATGGCACCTAGAAGAGCTTTGCTTTTATTTTTCGTCTGCAATTGATGATATGATTTCTATGTAATTTCATTTTTACCCGGTAATAAGTAAGAAGAGAAAATCTCAAATCAGTGATTTGTGTAAAACTTATTGGTATTTTTATTTGAAAAAATATGATGCATCTAATGCTCTTCAAGATCTCATACCTGTCGTTGCAGCTTTCAGAAGATTTTCTCTAAGTCAAAAGATCATCTGAATGTTATGCTTAGGGAAACACCAAGTCCATTGTTGTTTTCTATGTACATGTCCCTCATAAAGGGTAGTTTCATATTTCAGAAGTGTCATTTTTGTTATTATTAGACATGGTAGTGTATTATGAGGAGAAATTAGTGGACTAATGTTCATTGTTGTTTTCTATGTACATGTCCCTTATAAAGGGTAGTTTCATATTTTGTAAGTGTTATATTTGTTGTAATTATTAGTGGTGGTAACGTATTATGAAAAGAAATTAGTGGACGAACAAATGGAGGGGTTCGTCTGGTTAGTGTTGTGCTGTGACTGTAATAAAAATCATTTAGTTGGTGAAGACTTCTCGTCATTGGTTTGCATAGGAAAGGGGAATCTATTCTGCATGAGATTGAAATTTTTTAATCTTGCCTCCTTGAATTACCTGACATCATATGACTATTGTATCATCGATGCTTGATGACAAAAGTATTCATTAATGCCGTCATTGTTGCACAGAGGGATCAATTGAAGAAGAGGTTAGAGAATCATTGTTTTGAATCAAATAGAACCAGTGGTAAGGCTCCCAACTCATGTTTTCTTGATTAGGTTTCTTGAGGAACCATTTTGTCTGGTCTTTTCTCAGTTTTACATTTTCAATCATTTTGATGAAAGTTTGTATGGCGAAAATGCAGCCAAGAAGCCAAAGATGATCAAGCGATCACCTGATAATACTTTTGACAACATCACATCAATGACTGGGTCCATCCCTTCTCCTGTAGCATCTCAAATGAGTAACATGTCCACCCCAAATAAATTGGTAAATTCAACCAACAGTCACGATAGGAGCAGGAAAGTGAAAGGATTTAAGGTACATCCTAATTAACAGTGTCATCAGTTCGATTTGCTGTCACTAGTTTATTTGTTCTTTTCATGGTGGTTCTGAGCATTTGTTATCACTGCAGGTGTCCACAGTGCAGCCAGGTTCTGGAAGTCTCTGGTCACTATTCGAGGACCAGGTTAATTTTGTCATAATTGCCCTTTTAGTGAAATTATTATATTTTCTATAGCATTGTTTTCGTTGCCATTGAAAGATACACTCTAGATCAAGGCTATTGATAGGAGTGTTCCCTTCCTGACACATATTTTAGTGTCTCTGAAATGGTACTTTGCTTTTAGGCTCTTATCGTCCTGGTACATGATATGGGTCCAAATTGGGAGCTGGTCAGTGATGCAATCAATAACACTCTACAATTTAAGGTAGATCTCTGTCGTGCTGAGTGACCTGCCTATCTACTCTTAGAGGCCTGATATATTTATTTGCTCAAGTTGATCGATAGGTCCATTTGTTCAAGTTATTAATTCTTCCAATGTTTTTATCCAGTGTGTTTTCCGCAAGCCTAAAGAATGTAAGGAGCGTCACAAGTTTTTAATGGATAAGAATGCTGGTGATGGGGCTGATAGCGGGGACGATTCGGGGTCGTCTCATTCTTATCCATCTACTTTACCAGGCATTCCTAAGGCAATTCTCTATTTCTTCCTGTCTGCAACAAGTTGAACTAGTGTTGTTGCATGTTTTACCTCCAACACGACATTTTGCCTGCTTCAGTTGATTGAATGATACACCATATTTCATGCAGGGAAGTGCCAGACAGTTGTTTCAGCGCTTGCAAGGGCCTATGGTGGAGCAGGCTTTAAATGAACACTTTGAGAAAATAATTAGAATTAGCCAGAAGCAGCCTTACGAAAGAAATACGGTTTGTGCCCTTAATGTAGGACTAGTTACCTTGCAGAGTTAACATGTTGGTCAAATTAAGAAAATAAATAATTTTTCTGTCTCCATTGTCTGCATTTTCTGATTAGTTGAATGGTTTGTGCTTTGAGTAGGAATACTTTGAGGTCTCTCTGTAATTTTAGTTTACATCAAGCCCACATTGCACCTAGATAGGTAGGAGTTGGCCTATTTAAAACATGCTACCTAGTGTGCCCACCTGTTGGTCATCACATATTTCTGTTGAACATGTATATGTTGTCCATAGTAGCGACATTCATGCCTAGCTCAAGAATTATTCCACAAAGATGTCGATCCAATGACCAACAAAATGTGGTGGCACTAGAATATACAGCGGATGAGAATTCAAAAACTTGATAAATAATTGGGATTGTACAATCTGGGTGCAAGAAGTACCTTTGATCTTGAAGCAAACATTATCAACTTTTCTTGTTGTATTTCAAATGCTTCCTGACTTAACGTTTTTGATTCTCTCTCTGTTTTTTTTTTTTTTTGGTTGAAGAGTGACAGCCATAATCAAAAGCAAGTACCTGTCCACCAGTCTCATTTTGTTGCTCTTTCTCAAGTCTGTCCAAATAACCTGAACGGAGTTTTTCTCACGTAAGTGTGATGCTCACGGTCCATCTTTTTCGAATCTCTTTGTGCAAGACAAGATTTGGTAGCTTTATTCTTGATTTTTAACATGAGACTAAAGTACGTTTTCCCCCTATCTGTAGACCTTTTGATCTTTGCGAACCGACTGCTCCTCCTGTGTATCAAGGTTCTCAAGCTTGTAATCTAGCATCATCAAACCAATGTGCTGTGCCACCAATGCTTGCTACGTCTGGGGAAATTTCATTATTGCATGGATCAAGCACTGTGGTTCTTGGTCCTAACGTCTTGTCATCTACTGATGCACTCACAACCTCTTGCAGGTACTTTACTATGCTTGAGTGAGCATGAAGTTCTTCTCCAATAATTTCATTCTCAATATTTTGATCTATTATTTCTTGACTATGCATTTTCTCATGGATGCTAGAGTTAACTTTCCGAGAACATTATCTATGCCAGTTGATCAGCAGAATAAGATGCAGCATTATAATCAAATGACATCTCCCATGAACTTTCAACAACCCTACCTATCTGTCTCTGGGTCTCTCTCTCTTACCGATTGTGATGTTCGTATGAAGCCTGGTAGAAACAGTGTGGTTGTGAATAGTGGGATGGATGGAAGCATGCCAATGTCTCAACCAGAGATTCATGGAATGACCTCATCATCAGTACTGAGTTCTAGCAGCATGGTGGGTATGCCAGGTCCTGTAAATATGCACCCTAGACCTGATTCTGCACAAGTAAATTCAACCTTGCAACCTCGTGAGGCTTTGCATTCGGTGAGGGTGAGGTTTATTATTTTCTTTTATAAATTGAAAAGTCATGCTTATTTGTCTATTTCCTTTGCATGAACGGATTGTCCTGGAAAACAATCTTAAAGTTGAGAAAGGCTGGTAGTTAAAAATTGGAACGACTTGTGAGTCTCATAGCATATGAAGTATCATGCATGATTTATATGTCCATTATGGAAATCATAATAAGATGGACAGTGTTGTCATTATCAGATTGTGGCTTCATTCTTCTATAAATTGTGATGCGATGCATCGATTCTGGTAATTTATATGAAAGCTGTCTTCTTTGATACCAGCCTGACCATATCTCAGAGCAGCAAACCCGAAGATTGGTTCCGGGACCTCAGAAGCAGGTCACTCAAGGGAATATTCAAGGTGTTCCTCCTCTTAGTGGGTTGGGTTCTGCGTTTTCTAATCGTGCAACTCCAACTCAGATGTATCCAGGCCATTCCCAGCGGCAATATCAAATGTCCTCTCAACAACCTCATTTGCCTAATAGTCCTTATAATCGCCCTAATATTCAGGGGCGGAATCAAGCAACTGATTTGCCACAGCAAACTTATGCAATCCATATTGCTAAGGAAAGGCAGCTTCAGCGGCGGCATCTCCAACAGCCTCGGCAGCAGCTTGCTGCATCTAATAATGCTGTCATATCTCATGTGCAACCACAACCTCAGTCTCCCATGCCATCTTTGCAGAATAGTTCCCTACAACAATCCCAGCCATCATTGCAGCCAATGCCTGTGTCACCACAAACACCCTCTTCACCAATGTCACCTACATTTTCTCCTCAACATCCTCAGAATTATCCGCTTCAACCTCATGCTCTTGGCCTAAATCATCAGAATTATACTATGAATTGCCCGACTAATCAGACTGGAAGGCAACATCACCGTCAGCTGCAGCAACAGCAACCTCAACAATATAGCGGGCCCCCTCCTAAAAGGCAGCAGCAGAAGCAGGGTATAAAGGGAAATGGGAGAGGAAATAACTTGGTGAATCAGAACCTCTGTTCTGACTCTTCTCATCTAAATGGTCTCTCTATGGCCACTGGAAACCACGGGGTGGAGAAAGGCAATCAGGTATTGCAGTTCGTGGAAGGTCAAGGTTTTAGGAATCCTGGGTCAACAGTAAATAACCCTGTCCAATCACCTAAATCCCAGACTCCTCCCAATCCTAATCATCCCCAGCTGCAGCAGACACGGCTTTCTAGTCCCACATCTCCTGTGTCAAGGCAAATACAGCAGATTCCTTCTAGGTCTGATAGTAGCTCTGCTGAGCATGGGTCATCCATTCTAAACAAGGCCATTACATCTCCACTGACAGCTTCGAACCATCTACAGGCACTGCACATACATCAACAACCCAAACAAAAGCATGCTAATCCCATTCAACCACCATATACTGTCTTTCAACAGGGCCATCCAATGACATCCAAGCCATCTATTAAGTCTCAAACCAACCAAGCTCAACTTGACCAGAGTCCTGTGAATAATAGTACTTACCAGGAAAATACTGCTGCAATGGCGCCTCAAGCCTCTGTTGATTCCACTAATGCAGGACCTGGTAAAAAGTCTCAACTTTATAACGCTTCTTGTTTGCCTGCTCAACCTCCTTGTGTGGGTTTTGTTGGAAGACCACTTAATGCAAATATGGCCAGAAATGAGTCAATGCCATCTGTAGGCCAGAGTATGGAGCAATGCCGAGAACCAGGTAGCTTGTCTTCTCATGGTCGTAGCATTAATTGCTTGGGGACGCAGCTGGGGCAGAAGCAGCTGCAACCAATGATGCCACCCCTCATGCCTCGGCCGTCACCCAAGCAACAGTATCAGCTGCAGGAACAGTTTCTAAAGTCTGAGGAGCAACAAGCACTTCAAAAACCACTGCCAAAGTTGCCTTCTCAGCAACAAAGGCAGCATTTGCAAGCAGGGCAAGGAAATTGACATGTAATGCAAGAGGTTTTTTTTTTTCTTGGAAAGCATGATTCATTAGATGAAACAAGGTATTGGTCGCCCTAGTGATGAATGAGCATGTCCCTGTGAGAACTCTGTACAGGTAAGTTTTATTACAGATTGATATTAGGTGATATTGGATCTTCTTTGACTTTTCCTTCCTTGTCTCATTCTAGTTATGCACCATCCAACAGGGATTGATGCCGATTTTGTAAGCATCCATGCAAATGGAGCTGGCTAATACAAAAATAGACCACAAAAGTGAGGACAGCTAGGAGTTATGACCATTTATTTCAAGCGATATGAAGGTTAAGTGAAGGATTGTAGCAGATCGTTTGTTTATTTACTTTCTGGAATCATGTATAGTGACACTTCTCAGGTCTTAATCGAGAGAGTGAGACAAATATAGAGTTTTTTGTACAGAGGTCTCATCTCTCCTTTCCTTCTCCTTTAGGTGTTTTTTGGTTCTCTTGGCTAAGTAGACTGGTGCATGTGTAATTACCCTTTGAGATCAAGTGGGGAGCAATTGCAGTCACAGGCAAAGCCTTAGAACATTGTGTGAATATAATGGTTCCTGATGTATAGACTGATCATGTCAATGCAGTTATTTGGCCTCTCAGCAAGTTTTTTAGTGTATGTATTTGCCTTCGCTCAATTTGTTATCAATTTTTGTAATGCGTGGAAAATGATTGTCCCAGTAGCTTTTGTAGCTTATATTCTCTGGTTGAGAATTCTTATTATAACCAGGAACATCATCTGACCTCTGGTCATATAACTGTTAAACATGCGATATCGATGCCTTGATTTTGTAGCTTAATGAGTAACAGAATTTTGAAAGAACATTTTTGCTCAAAAGCTTCTACATCTTGAGCCACAAGAGACTGTCATCATCCCGTGCATGCCACTCTGTAGACAGATTGCGTTATCTGTTCTCGGTCCTCGGCGAGACTTGGCCTCAAATGTTGAAGAGCTGTAGTTTGAAGTGAACAAAATGGTATGAGCATTCTCGAACAAGCAAGTTCTGTGTAGGCATGAACTCTGACCATGTTTAAACAGTGTTGTATGGTTCCAGGAGTTTAGTGTGGTCAAACGAGAGGCTTTCTGGACTTTGCTCTTCTCCTGACAGCTCCCATGGTAAGCCTAAGAATTCCCTGAGTGGATAATGAGTGCTAGTAATTTAATTTATGTGCATAGGAAATGTTATGCCAGGAGAATTATGCAGATGAAGCTGGTTATTTGAATGGGGCGTTCTAGAAGTTAGGGATGGATGCAGAAGCTATGATAGTTTGCTGCATGTTCTGGTAAGTAGAATGTGTGATTATGAGCATATCACTCGATCTTTTCCGCTTAGAACCACTTGTATTGCAATTTATTTAGTTCGGAAAATAAGCCGGTGCATTATGAATATCTTCTTTTTCTGCTCCATTGCTGCATTTCTGCTCTCTTTTGCCCTCATTAGCGACCCCACTCGCGGGTGAAGTTTGTTCACATGGCTGTCACTTGCCATGTTCATCGGCGGGTTATTGCTGCTTCTAGTTAATTTGAAACGTTTTAGCTTAAAGCACAAGAGCCTAACTTCAGTTAATCATCTACTTTAGTTATGGTATGCATCTATCTCTTGAAGCTTTCCACTGTTTCTTACTTTGGAGTCTTGGAAAGATATCACGATGCGAACAATTTGGTTAATGTTGGTCTTTTTGGCATCGTGGCTTTGTAGCTATTGTAGGATATCACTGCTTAAAATGCAACAAAAGAATGCTACCTCTCTGTTCTGTCAGTGAATGAGTCATTTACTATTTGCTGATTGATGTATGGGAAAACTTAATATTTTTTTTCATATGAAAATTTGTTAATTTGTCCATAGCTATTTTTCGTCGTACACAAATTGACTAAATTACTTCCGAAGAATCACTGTTAATAACCATGGTGAAACTACTTAATCCAAGTACCCTGGACTGCTTCATATATCGAGTCCTACATTTTATAAGAAAAAGCAAGCCATATATTTTATAATTTTTCAGATTTAATCGAGTTAAAAATACCACATTTGTGCAATAACTTCTCCGGGAAGCTTTGGACATTTTTATTGAAAAATATGACAAGTGAACCTCCACAAGACAACCCACACGAATGGAATGAACATCATCTACCCCAAATATCAACGATCGATCGATCGATTAATCTACACTAAAAAACGGGGTCAAAGTATTTTCTTTTTTTGGGAAGAAAGGGAGGGAGGGGGAGAGAACAGTTGAAAGTCAAAGTCAAAGGGGTCAGTCAAGAGGGGAAGCAAAAGGCCTTGGCGATGGTGTCGAGGATCTTGCTCTGCGACTCCGCGATCAGGTCCATCCGCTTCCTCTCGAAATCCATCCTCCACCGCTCGCTCTCCCTCATCATCTCCATCTTCACGTTCTCCATTCCCACGTACCTCTCCGCAAACCCTCTTATCTCCCCGGCTATCTCCCACACCGCCCTCCTCTTCCTCCTCCTCCTCTCTCCCCAACCCTCCTCCTCCGCCTCCTCCTCCTCCTCCTCCTCCATCTTCTCCGCCGCCCTCTTCCTCTTCGCCCCTCCCGCCGCCGCAGACGCCGACGCCCTGGGGAACCGGTTCACCATCGCTGGCCTCCTCAGTATGTGGTTTATGCTCCTCGACTTGCTGTAATTCCCATCGTATTCCTCGTCCTCGTTGTCTTCCTCCTCCTCCTCGTCGGCGGCTTCCTCTTCCTCTTCCTCCTCCTCGTCCCCTCCTATCCCTCCTCCCACGGCCCTTCGGGCGCCGTACGGCACCACGGCGATCGGCCGCGCCGAGATCGGCATGGGGCCGCGCTCCAGGCGCTCCATCATCTCGTAGTACGGCCAGCCGGAGGCGGCGCCGGCGCGCTGCTTCTCGGCGCGGTAGCGCTTGCGGAGCTTCTCCATCTTGTGGCGGCACTGGGTGGCGGTCTTGGAGGGCTCGGCGTAGGAGTAGCCGCAGCGGGCGGCGACGGTGACGGCCACCTCCTCCCACTGGCTGGACTTGAGCGGGCCGCGCTTGAGGGCGTACCACTTCTCCTCGTAGGCGCGGATCAGGTTGACGGTCTCCTCGTGGGTCCAGGGGACGGGATGGGGCTTCTTGGCGGCGGAGGCGGCGGCGGAGGCGGTGGGCAGCGGGGTGGCGCTGGGTGGGGAGGCGGAGGGGGAGGATGGGGAGCGGGTGGCCATGTTTGCGAAGTCCTTTTTAGGGTTTTGAGATGGAGATGGGGGGGGGGGGGGGGGGGGGGGAGAGAGAGAGAGGGTGGTGGGCTTAAATAGGGGAGGGGAGGGGGTGGTGGTGGCGAGGCGGTGGTGGCGGTGGTTGAGTTTGGTTTGGGGAGGCGATTAGGTGGGGCGGGGGTGCCGATGAATGGGGAAATTGCGGGACGGCGCCCGAGTTTTTACTCTGGTTTTTTTGTGGGGGTGGTGGTGGTGGGGTAGCCTCATTTTCTGTACAATTTCGGGCTGGATCAGGGTCACCGTGGTCCAATCAACTTTGTCCTCCGCAGCTGGGAAGGTTTCTGAGTTTCTTTCCGACGTTTACCTGGAAATCAAAGGCCTCTTGGTGTGTGGACAGGAGGAAATTAAGCAGAAAAAGAGGTCGCTGAAGATGGAAGCTTAGGGGTTAAAGTCTTTTCGGCCGGCGTTGGACCGTGTTGATAGACAGAGGAGGGGTAAGTCTTTTCCGCCGGCGTTGAATCCTGTTGATAGACAAAAAGCATGTAAATTGAGATTCCGTTCTTCTTTTTGCAGAGAATACGATGATTCTGAAGTATTCCTGTTTTCTTAAATAAAGATTTAAAATAAATTATATTTTTATTAAAAGTATGAAGTGTTGTCATTTTTTTAAATAAAAAACTGAATTTGATCTTATTTTAAATAAAGATCTCAAGTGTCATGTCAATTTAAAAAAATAAGTTGACCTCATCAATTAACTTTTTCCTTAAAAAAATTTCTTCTAAAAAAATACAAGAGGAGAGCTGGGCCCTCTCCCATATCTAGGCAATGATGGGACAGCAACCATAGCTGAGAAGATTGGCCCCAGCCATCCTGTCTTTTTTTTTTTTAATATATATTATTATTTGTGTTCTTTTAAGTTTTAAATTTTGTTTCTATTTTGAGTTTAATATAAAAAAGGAGAGAAAAAAAGGTAAATGATGGAAATACACTCCATCACTTGGTAAGGTCAGGCTTTCTTTGAGATTGACATAAAACTTGAAAAAATATCCACTGCAGATCATCATTTAAAAAAAATGATGGTCCTTTAAACTCTTGTTTGAAATTTTTCCTATTTTTTAGGAAGTTATTTTTTATGCAAATGATAATATTTTCCAATATTAAGCTAAAACCTGAAAATGAAGTGACACCGTTTGGTAAGGAAATATTTTTTTATCTACACGCACTCATTCTCAATAATTTTTTAAATCAAGTTTTAATTATCTTTTGTTTTGTTTTTCCTTTCCTTGGCCGGATACCAGCCACAAGTGAACTCGAGCTCAATCAGTGCCATTTGGCGAGATTGGGTATCACCAGAGCGACGAGTTGTGTGGGGCTCAAGTCCTCTTTGTGTGCTGGAAGGAGAAAATTAAGCACGAAAAAAAAAATCATTGAAGATGAAGGCTTTAGGGAAAGTCTTTGTGGTCGGCTATGGATCGTATCAATAGACTAAAAGCTCGTAAACTGGGTCTTATGAATACTTTGATATTACGATATGATCTATCCATCTCGAGTCTAGATAGTATATTATGTCATTGGCTAGTACATGTACTAAAGAACTGTTTTCTTCATTTTGATGAGTATCGAAGACATTCCATAAGCGACACACCCTTGCCGATGGTTGGAGAAGAGGAAGCTGAGGGGTTAAAGGCGACCTCTTTGCCCCGGTCGGCTTCGAGACCTTATTAAACCAACTCTCACGTCGAACCTTCATCTCCCTCGAAGGAGCATCTGTTCCAATGGATCACATCATAATATTAGAGCTGCGTGGGGCTCAAGTCCTCATTGTGTTGGAAGGAGAAAATTAAGCACAAAAAAAAAAAAAAAGTCATTGAAGATGAAGGCTTTAGGGAAAGTCTTTTCGGCTGGCTATGGATCGTATCGATAGACTAAAAGTGCATAAACTAGGACTTATAAATACTTTGATATTATGATCCATCCATCTCGAGTTTAGATAGTATTTTATGTCATCAGCTAGTACATGTACTAAAGAACCGTTTTCTTCATTGCGATGAATATTGAAGGTATTCCATAAACGACACACCCTTGCTGATGGTTGGAGAAGAGGAAGCCGAGGAAGGAAGGAGCATCTGTTCCAATGCTCATGCTTTTACCTTGTTTCGTCAGAATTATTCCTACATCAAAATATTTTTCACTAGAAGCAGTTTTTCGGCTTTTATTTAAGGAAACCAAGGTTCTATACTAACTCTGGATAATTGATATCTCATGCAAAAAGAGATCAATTTCTTCAGTTCAAATAGCATTGTAGAGTTCCAAACTAAGCCAAAATTTAATCAACTGCAAGATTCAAAAATTATGAAGTCGCTGATGTTAGAGGACGTAAACAAATTGTGCAGAATTTAAATGAAAACTAGTTTGAGAACATAAAAGTACAAAGTTGGAATTTAATCAATAAGGTGGCACAGAGATAAAGATACTTGTTAGAATCTGATTGATAACACGAATTGGAAAACAATTGTTAAGGAAATTTAGAGTACGATGCATGAAGATAACAAAAATATAACATTTTGTTTGATTTGCGTGAAGGCTTTCTTGGTGGACTACTAAAGATATTTATAATACTACAAAAAAAAAAAATTAAACTGATGTATATGTGATAAATTTACCTCAAATTAGTACATTTATTACAAAATTATCATAAACTAATTTTTGACCCTTAAAAACTCAACCGGTGCATGCACGACAAATTTATTGTATGTTAATATACCAATTTGGGATTTTACTCTCCATTTGTCATATGTGTACTAGTTTTGTGATTTTTGTAATATTAATCTAATTTAATAAATGGTATATTTGTTACAAATATCTTAGTTTATGATTTTTAGCGGTCAGAAAATTAATTTTGAGTAAATTTGCCACAAATGTACTAGTTTGGAGTTTTTACTTATCAAAAAATTAATTTAGAGTAAATTTATCATAGATATATTAGTTTGAGATTTTTGTAATTAAAAAATTAATATGGAATAAATTTGTCACACATGTATTAATTTGAAATTTTTCGTGGCAAAAAAAATTAATTTAAGATAAATTTGTCACATATATACTAATTTGAGATTTTTCATACTATTAACCCTAATAGTTAATGGTAACTACTTTTTGAAGGTTCCAATGGTTACAATTTCCCTGGTAACTCCTGTTGGTTATATCCATGTTTGTAGATTTCACGTGTGCAAATTGCTCCATGACTTGGTTTTCCGTAATTAACGTCCACTCCACGATCTTTCTTCTAGGCGACATCTCCCCTTTTCCAAAAAGGTATTTTTGATTTCAACCAACCCATTGGACAACTTCATCTTCAAACCATAACTGTTTCCTCCAAAATCGTACGCCTTTGATAAAATATTGCAAGCATTCATATTAGTAAATATTAGCAACTATTTGTGATTCCTTGTCGTTTTTCGACAACTGAATATACGGTGTGAATCACATGGCATGCACATGACCGTTCATATAAATCTCATGTGATGCTCATGTGCTTGCGCTAGACAAGCCATGTTTTGGGTGTCAACACACCCATTTCACTCAACAACAGTTCCAAGTGTAAATCCAATAACGATGACTTTACGTAGTCGCGGTAGGAGTGAAAAGAAAGAAGAAATGTTCACATTCAAGACGTGAGGAAGACTCTTAACACAGCGCGCCGCTAGCGAAAGCCAGAAATCGGCTCCTCGAATTGCCAGGGACACGGGAAGATAAAAAGAAACTTAGTATTAAGCGCAACCACCGACCTAATAGCTCGACTTGCCTGAGAACTGTACAGGCGTATATACACTTCAAGAGGGGCAACAGACATGCCTGACAGCACCCCCAGCAAGGCTATCTTACACATAACCATGGGACTATACAAGCGACCATATCCAGAATTCCTCACCACCAAATTATCAAAACATGAACCCGAAACAGAAGCCCACGGCTTTTTACCCTTCTCAGCAAATTCTTTTGCAGTCACTACGTGCTCCTTCTTGCGCTTTCCCAATTCCTGCGCGGCAGCTACATCTCTTCAACTTTCACCTTCACCAAAGGAAAGGACAACAGGGTCAGAAATGCACAGCGAGTTTGGCCTATTGGCCAAAGGAAAAAAAAGCAAGAGGATTAATATGCTAAGGCATAGAAGCTTTCTTTATGGTCTGCAAGGTGTCCTGTCCAATGCAAATTTACAGGAAAGTTCATAACTAACGACTTAAGCCCATGCTACTATATATCCCCCCTTTTGCAGCTGATCGATCATGACAATTTGGCATAGCAACACCATAAAGAATGAAGCTGAATAGATAAACAAAGTGACATCAAAAGAGATCAAATTAACGTACATCACACTGCAATACCTAATCAAAATTCATCTAACTTTCACATGCTGAGGAGTGAATTGCACTCCACAAAACTTAGATGACATCGCTCCAACATTAAGTGGCAGTACCTTAGATAAAGCACTGGGTAAGGAAGTGTGCCGCATGGGCCCCCTTAGCCGTTGAATCTCCTGAAGCTGATGTTGTATATCATCTAACAGTTCCAACTGGTTTGTCTCTCCTTCCCTGTTTTTTCCAGATATTCTCAACTTCTCCTTTTCCTCTTGAACAATTCGTAACATCTCTCTAAGCCATTCAACTTCAATGTCAACCTTTAATCTTTCATAACGAACCACCCTTTCAGAATCATGTGTCATTGTTCTACTCCGTGAGTTAACCAACAATTCTAATACGCCGTCAATATTAGTATCGCTGATATGACCATTCTGCCTCATGTCTTCCTCATTTGTGCCATTGTTCGGTGGGTCTGTTTTATCATCAACCACATGAACATCATGAACTATCTGTTGCATGTCATGCACAGTTTCTCGAAGATTGTCACATTCAATATCTCCGTTTTCCCTATTTTCCTCCACCCCTTCTCCATCACAAGAGAAACATCTCGTCATACCTGTACAATACTGGGTTGGCTCCATTATGTAATCCTTAATTACTCCACCATTGTTGATCTCTGGTACCATAGACTGTACATACTCACCCGGGTGAAGCACAGGGTGAATTTTCCCGTGGCTATCCTTGATGTCTTGCACATGATCATCGCTGCTTTTATCTCCGGAAGGAATTTGTCTATATGCTTCAACCTCATTCTCCAAGAAAAAATTCTCCCTCTCCCTCCTAATTAGGATCTCTTTGAGAATATTCATTTCCTCTTCATCATAGGCAAACTTCTCTTCCATCATCCTCTCATTCTGCCTAACTTCCATTTCTATTGATGCCTTCTCTTCTTGCAGGCGAAATATCATGGCCATGGCTTCATCAGCAGCAGTGGCAGAAGCAGCTCTCTCTTTCTCCAATTCCAGGTAAAGCGCAGCACGAGCAGCTTTCTCTTCAGCAAGTACTTGTTCTAGCATTCTGATTCTATCCAACTCGGTTCTATAAATTCCTAGCTCATCTGGCGGATCAGTGATGGAATTGTCAATAGAAGATGAATCCAAATTCACTCCTTTGCTCCCATCAAAAGATCTGCTCAGCTCATAGCTATGGCACGTTCTTTCACCCTCAGCAACGTCAATGGGTTTTCTTTCATCTGTAGTTGGCAGTATCGCAGAATTAGCATGTTATATGCTGCAGCATTTGCATACAGCTCCAAATAAGATGTAATCTCATTACAGGATTGTGATGACTCAACCGAAATTTAGAAAGCTTTTTCTTTCCTAGGTTTGATCTACCTACCACGCAGCATCATCATTCATACTATCAATAATTGATTCATAAGTAATGCAAAAGCCTAGGCCAGAATAAGATAGAAAACTTATCAGGATTCCTATAACTAACGCAAACATTGAGAAAAATACGGACAAACGTACACACGCAAGACTAAATCACAAAGTATGCTCACCCAGGATTTGACCATTAATCCCACTCACAAGACCCAAACTTTCTGCAATTTGGCTACTCATTTCTTCAATACCAGGAGGGTAGGGGCAAACACCACCAACTGCTGACTTCAAATTGTTAGGCTTGAATTTCCCGTATCCAAGAACAGCTCTACTTCTTCTTCTCCGAATTCCAACTCCAGACCTTTGCTTCTGACTGACAGCAACACCCTTTCCTTTAACATCATGTGCAATCTCTCTGTCATTCAAATTCTGTGAAACCGCCCCCGACAAAGAACTACAAAGCTTTTCGCTGCTCAATTCAATAACACCGTTCTCAACTTTCTCATCTTTGACTAACTTCAAGTTTGAATTACGTGACTCGTCCTCAGAAACAACAGAACCAAAAGGGAATTTACTCCTCACCTGGCTCTGAACAGAGTAGATCTTCGTCGCGGGTATTTCAACAAGCAGGTTGTGCAAGCAGATGCTACTGCTTCGAAAACCTAACACACCCTCACACGGACAAGGAAGATGGATCCCGAAAATACTCCAGAATCTTGAAGCACAAAACACAAAAGCCGATATCCACAGCAGGAAGTAAGCAAGAGCAAGATCAAGAAACGCCCCAATAAGACCAACCAAAGTCCAAGAACAGCCTCGGCAAGAAACCATCTTCCCCACAAGATTCAAAGACCCCAGAACTCTACTCAAGATGAGAGCTTTTTACATGAGAATGAATTTCAGCAGGAACTATCACCCATCAAGAATCTGGGGTTGGAAATTAAGAAGAGAGTATAAAGAGGAGGGAAAGAAAGAAGGATTTCTGAGGTGGATCTTCTCCTGTTTCGTCGTCGCCGTCGTCTGCAGCAATCATTCTTCGTGAATAAGCAAATGGTGTGCTGATCTAAACGAAGCTGACGTGGGTCCTACGGAATTTACAAGAGAAGGGAAGTGGGCAGTTGTTAGCTGAGGAGTCGCCTGTCTTTGTTCCTGCATGGCCCCCAGTTCCATCTCCTCACTGCTAACTGTTCGCGTCGAAACAAAAGCACAAGAAACAAGTCAAAATGGAGAGAGAGAGAGAGAGAGAGAGAGAGAGAGAGATTCCATTGGTTTGACTATAAGGAGTCACAAGCACCGCCATTAACCTTTACCTACCTCGTCGTAGTCGACAGAATTACCGGCAGCCTAAAGCCTACAGCGGAATCCAGCAAAGACACGATTAAATCCGAATCTCTGGTTATCCAATTAATTGACTTGCCAAAACTTGTCTGGAATTATTTGACAGCTGAGCTTCACTTTGCCTTCCTCTTATGTTGATGCTGGTAATTTCGCGATCCGAGATGAAGCTACTACAGAGTTCGGCAAAATTGCCATGTTGACGTCTTGATTGATGAAGCAAAAGAAGAAACTGAAAAATGTCAAAGAATACGGTTTCCGATTCCTCTCCCTCTCTTGTTACCTACTCCCGTTGGGACACAACCCCATTTCTGTAACCATGAGGATCGTTGCTTCTTGCTCCAATGAGTCGCAATCATCTCGTTGTTTAGAACGGCTAATCTAGGCTCTAGTGAAGAATGCGACCCAATAGCACATCAAAATCATCACTATTAACATTAGTGAATGAATCCCGTCGTGATCATAATTAGAGATTTGCAAAACGGACCGTCTAATCATCTGGACCAGACTAAACGATCAATTTAGTCAAGTTCTCAGAAGTATCAATCGAATTCTCAATTTTTAAAAGTGAAACCGGTATCTGGGCAATCCAGTTCTTAATTCCAAGGAAAAATCGGACTGAACCGATTAAATGTATTTTTATTTTATTATTTCTTAAAAAAAATCAATAAAATATAAACGATCAAGTTTCAAGCAATAAGAAAAAATAAGTGATTGGTTCTATTAAACCGGACTGCACCGGTTGGGTTTGCTCCCCGATTCCGATTTTTGGGAAGTGGTCCTCCCCCAGCAACCGGATTGGACTGGAAAGGCTTTTCTGTATAAGTAACATTTACATAAGAAATTATGCCAGTAAACCGCATCGACCGTCGATATGTCCGAGTGGTTAAGGAGACAGACTTGAAATCTGTTGGGCTTCGCCCGCGCAGGTTCGAACCCTGCTGTCGACGCTCTCTCCTCTTTGACTTGTATTTTTGAGAAAAAATAATAAAAACTTCTTTCTAATCATTGTATTTTTTTTTTTTAAATAATACGAGAGAGGGAGAAAAACGTTGGCGGGGGTTGTTGAAAGAAAGTGCCATCCCACCCTCTCTCCAACCTCCGAGCTCCCCTTCAAATCTTCATCTTCTCATCGACTCTCTGTCTCCTCTTCGATCCATTTCAAAGCTGACATTGATTGGCCTGCTCCTCTGTCAAAGGAACCATCGAAACCCGGCGCTGATCTCGTCTCTCCGTTTCTCCTCCCCGCTGTTTCGGCGACACTCGTGCCATGGGTTCAGAGAGCAAGTTCTTCACTTTGGCCGAGGTGTCGGAGCACAACAGCCCCAAGGACTGTTGGCTCGTCGTCGAGGGCAAGGTATCGTTCCCCCTGTCTTTTGTTTATTCCCCATTTAAAAAGTTGCGGTTTTGCTTGAAATGGACGACGACCCTCTTGTTGGTTTGCATTCGATCGGTCTCTATGCGAGTTTGACTTATGTGGGTGCAGATTGGTGTGATTATTTGCTATGTGATGGATTCGAGATACGTTCTGCAGTGAAATTGCGTGTTTGAGTTTGTTCGTGTCTCGTGTGGAGTGCCTCGTGGACTTTGACATTTTCTTTCTCGGCTGCTTTGTCTTATTTGAGAGGGAGATGATGAATCATCTGCTTCCGGTGTTCATGGTCATTATGGAGAAATCGATTATAGTAGTTAGAAATAAGGCTTGCAAGGAGTCTCATTGAAACCAAAAAAAAAGTATAGGCCTGCCTATAAAGGACTAGAAATTCCTTGCTTACGTCTGAATGATTTTTTCTTCCCTCGGGGCTACATACTTAAGAGCAAATCTCACCCACCGATCAACTCGTTGACTAGGTGAGACACGAGCCAAAGCTCAGGTGCGTTGCCCAAATATGAGACTCTTTGCACCTGATGTTATAGGAAGCCCGATTCACGCAAGTGCACGAGAAAGAACGTTAGCCACTATCGGATTTAACCATCATGGTTTCTGTCAAAGTAAGATGTTTCATGTTATTGTCTTTTATGTTAGTTTCCCGCTCCCGCATACTAATTCAGTTGAAAGGTGTAACCCTGTTTACAACCGCCTCGAAACAGATATTGCCTCTCTAGCTACTGGTGCAGAAATCAGGCTGTACATAGCAACTGACAGCTGTTCTGGGTCTATTATGGGTTTTCCTTTTAGGGAAATATTCATAAAGCAATTCAAAGTATGTGTGCGGGGATCAACATAGTCTTTGCCTTTGGGAACGGTAGATTCATTTGATGGCCTTGACTTTTAATTTTTGTCAGGCACTTATTCTCCGCTATGAGCTGTACAATTGTGACTTTGTAATTGGGAAGCATCAACTTTCTGGTCGTTTCCCATTTATCATCGTTTTTGTCTTTTGTGTTGCTCAATATATTCCACCACCCTTTAACATCCACATTTAACTTGAGTTTTGGCTTTTCAAAATATCTACAAGTTCCGCTCACTTTAGGAGATTGACCTTAAGAGCTGCTGAAACTTTACAAAGTAGTCAATACGAGGCTCCGTTAGGTAAAATACTAATTGAAGAATTAGCTTTGACATAATTCTTTCACAGCTTAGCTGGATTAAGTTTCTTCGGTGTGAGTCTATTACACCATTCTTTAGGTGATAAGATTGAAAAACCTACTGCAACTTACTTTATGGGTTTGGTTTTGTTCTATGTTCGTTTGATTTAGTCCACCATGCACAATCTTTGAATGAATCACCATCAGAGTGCCGCAAAGTGGCTTTGCTGATTGAAGTACCACTGTTGCTGGTTTTCTCACTCTATTTTAATGGAGCATCAAACGAAACTTCTTTTCACGAATTTAATTTGTCAGGACAGGTGTATGACGTGACTACATTTTTGGAGGACCATCCTGGTGGTGACGCAGTGTTGCTGTCCGCCACAGGTATCTGTTTTGTGCAAGAAGGCTTTGAATCAAAATCTTGTTCATCCTAGTGATAATTTGTCCTCAAGTTATTAACTACCATACCATTTACTGGTTATTATATGTGGATAATTGTAGGGAAGGATGCCACTGATGATTTCGAGGACGTTGGACATAGTAGCACCGCTAAAGCAATGATGGATGAGTTCTATGTCGGTGAGATTGATACATCAACTGTTCTCAACAAGACCAAATACACTCCTCCTAAGCAGCCTCACTACAACCAGGACAAAACTCCCAAGTTCATAAAACTTCTTCAGTTTCTAGTCCCTCTCCTAATCTTGGGTTTGGCTGTTGGCATCCGTTTCTATACAAATTCAACTTAACATTTGAAAGCTCTTGAAGGAAATTGTACTTTAAGAATAAGTGATACTAATCATCATTCTCTCCTCAAAATTATCCTTAATTTGATGGTCATGGTTGTGATTTAATGTCCTCGATTCCCTTCCTGCAAGTTCTTTTCTAAAAGATCAGTGATTCTTGCTTTTGATGTTGAGTATTGTATTGCAATGAAGAATTATATTTTCCTCTATTTTTGGCTGCTTCATCGTGTTTTCTTTTAGCTTAAATTCCATGTGTACAACTCAGTAACGGCCCTGTTCCTTCAATGCAGTCCTCTAAACCCTTTTCCAGATATTTGGTCTTTTTAGAGCCATTAATTCTGCCTAGGCTCAATCCAGTGGATGGTATTGGGCGTCTTGTCATCATTTTGTAGGCTCGACACGAACGGTGGATCTTTGCGCAGCCTGATGAGACCAGTGTCAGAAGTTATTTGGGATCGTTTCTGGTTAGGTGTTATTTGCATGATTGGAGATCTTTTTGGTTGTGTCTAGTACGATGTCTCTTCCGCACATTTAAGGCAATGGGAGTTACAGCTCTAGGAAGCAGACGGGTTAAAATCTGGTGCCGTTGCGCACAAGAATAGAAGGCGGAACTTAGGCAGTATCGATGTTGATCACATAATTCTTCTGTTTTGGGAGATTTACAAGCATACAGTTTTCATATTTTTCCAATCTGGGGAACTAGGACATAGGACCAAAAGGGATTCTTGTGGAGCAAACTTTATTCTTCGCATGTTGAGTAGCTTCCTTCCATTGTTCGACACTTACCAGCTTTTCCGCTGAATTAGAGTGCTCTTAATTATTTTCCGCCTTTTCAGTCAGAAAAGGTACTGCAAAAGCTATGCTTCTTTTACTCTTTTTGGCTGGGCCTAAAGTGCTAAAACTATAGTTAAGACGTTCAATTATCCTACGAATTTCTCGGAAAACATCTTAAATTGATTATATATCTTTTGCTTCCGATTGCTGGTACCCCAGACATTTTTGCTAACCCGTGGCCTTCATTGACTTGGTATATGGATATTTGTAAACTGTCAAGAACCGTATCTTCATGGACTTTACTGCAGATGGAGAGAGTAAAAAAGTAATGCGTGATTTGCATTCCTTTTATGTTACAAATGAGTTGTCTATTTTGGGTCAATTTTAAATTTCACGCACCAAAGAAAAGGTCCGCTTTCTTAGTCCCGTCAAAGGCAAACCATCAACCCTAGGATTAGGGGATTCATGAGAAATTACTTTCTTGTATTCTAGTTCAAAGTAGTTGCCCAAGTAAGAACCGAATCTGAGATCTCGCTTTCCTTGAGGCCCGAAATCTCTTACGCTGTGTCATTTACATCAACGGCTGTTGTTCTTTCCAAATTACACGGGGACTTAGAGCAGGGCTTTTTAATCTCTCTGATTTTCTTGCCAAACTCAAGGTAGCAGTAGCTATGAACTGAAAATACCAGACAAAACTAGCGGAGCCAAGCCACCTTTGTTGCAGATCCTGTCATGGTCGTTTCACGATAGATGGAAGGATTTCATCCTATGAATTTCCCCTCAAGCAGCCATTACGAGAACGATATTGTACAGCTGAACACTTCCGTGCAAGACAAAGAAAACGTGCTAACTTTGGCAAATTATCAGGACTAAATGCATTTAAACAAGATTAAGCTGTTCTAACATCTTGGAAAGGTTCTTATACAATATTTTAAAGAGGGGGTTTTTTAGATTGACATAACTACAGTCCACAATGAGCGAGAGAAGTCGATGGGAAGCGCGTTGTCTGAAACGAAATTTGTATTCGATGGTTGTGTTCCAGGCTGTGCCTACTACAGCTCATTTCCTTGTTTGGAAACTTGCACTGACTTTCCACCCTCTCGATCCTCACGGATAATTTAAGTTTTGTTGTTTTTTTTTGTTTTTTTTTTTTTGGGGGGGGGGGGGGGGGGGGGGGGGGGGGGGTGGGGTGGGGAAGGGGTGAGGGGATTTGGTGAACTTCCTGGGTAACTCTCATTTTGACTTGTCATTGATATTGTCCAATCCTAAGAAAACAAGAAAAAATTTTCCTTCTCTTTTGGTTGTCAAAGAACTGAAATGTCGAACCAATAAGTAATGATCGAATGAGATTAATTTTTAGAAAGGTTTGACAGCAAAGCTATGCCTTCTACGGGACCAAGACCAAAAGAGAGAACCTCTGTTTGGCTCTTTCCCTTAAATTTCCTGGAAGGGCAACATCTAAATTGGGAACTTGCAAGTGATTATCCCTCCATTTTCTCTCATACCCACAAGGCCAGAGCCAAAGCTTTTTGGCAGAAACAAGGCAAAGACAATGGACGACTGCTGCAATCTAGATTGTCTTGTTTGAATTTGATGAGATGCATGAATGAACGTCACACTGGTTGTCTGCTTTTCATGAGTGTGCACTATAAAGGATAAGAGATAATTCCCGTGCAAAACACAATGAGTCCGAGACACATGCCTATCTAACCGCCCCGAAAAGAGTCAAGAGATCCTTCTGAGAGGATGACTCTGGCGTCTCCGCACAATGCGTATTCAAAAGACCAAAAAACTTCAAAAAAAGAAAAAAAAATGATTAGCTGATCAGAACAAGCAGTCCTGTTTCTCAAAGATGCTTCTCTTGAACTCTCCTCCAGATTTTGTCACGTTGTGCGGCAATATGGCTTATAAGAAGCAGAATTAGGACTCCGCCTCAATCTCCCTCCTCACTTCATCTTCATCAAGCCGCTAAAAGGAACGATTCCATGGGAGCATCGAGAAAGGACAAAGGTGTTCTGAAGTTGGTGCACCCAGGCAGATTCGTGGAGACGCTCACAGAGCCAGTCACAGCGGCGGAGGTCATGCGGAAGAATCCCAGGCACAGCGTCACTCGGCCCGATGTGTTTTATTTCCCTTGGGTCGTGGTCAAGCCCGAGTCCTTCCTGAATCCAGGAGAGGTGTTCTTCATCGTTCCTAACCGGACGATCCATCAGCTATTGAAAGGCGAAAGCAGCCGTTACTGTGGGCCTTCTTTGCAACAAAGGGATCATCCCTGTGACCACGACCATCAGCAATTTGAGCTAGCTTCTCCTATCAAGGAATATGCTGGGATGACGCCTAAGCACCGAAACCAAGAAAGTTCACCCAAGAGACTGTTTCAGACCCTGTATCGTAGAAAGTCGTATCATGACGAGGATTTGAAAATGGAATCCTCAAGTAGGTTTATGACAGAGTCTAGGACCAAGGAAATTCCCCAGTATGAAGATGACCAACAAGAATCTAAAAGACTATCTCCAGAAGATTCCACAGTCCAAAAGAAAAGTTTCCCCAAAAGACGAGTTCAGACCATGCATCGTAGAAAGTCGTATCATGACGAGGACTTGAAAACGGAATCCCACAGTTGGTATAGGACAGAGCCTAGGACCGAGGCAATTCCCCAGTCTGCATCTCCAGGAGATTCCACATTCGAAAAGACATGCTTCAAAGCCATAGATTTTTACTTGGGAAGCAGGAATATGAGCAAAGAATTGCTAGAAAAAGATGCCGCAGTTGAATCAATCTGTCAGAAAAACAGTACCGTGTTGAAATCGTGTATTAGGAAAGCGGATGGTGCTCGTAAATCACTGAACCTTAAAGTGGGATATGTCTTGCCAAACAGAGACCAGAAAGCGGATGCTTCAGATTCTTGAGCAGAATCCACTAGGTCATTTAGTGGATTAGAACACCACCCTCACGCGGGCAATTTGTTCCCCGCTCAGCCGCGGTTGAGATTCTTCCCATTTCCTCGTGATGGGCAGGGCTCTCTTGAATACACTGTTTTCTAGTCTTGGTTTGTTTTATTCAGTTTCCTTCTTGTGAATTTGTCCAACGCTTGGAAATATGATGCCGGATTGTATTCGTACAAATAATTCCATCTGGACATTGATGTTATCACATACGATAACACCTTGCCCTCAGCGATTTCATGTATGTAAACTTACTGCATCATGTATTATTCTTCACATGAAGGTCGATCTGATTCATATTATTTACCATCAAAGTATATTTATTTAGCGGCGTTCACATTCAAGAACAACTCTATCTACTCGGAATTACCAGCAATTCCACAATGTGCCCTGTCCCCAGCAAGAACAGTAAAAGAAGTTTTCAGATTTTCATCTTATCAATGGTTCTCCTTAGTCGCATAGTCCATGCTAGTAAATAATACCGAGGTTTCAAATGAAAGACGGAAATGGTATCATCTGGCCGGCTGGGCCAAACAGGAAGGAACAGGAAGGGCTATAAATGGAAAAGAAAAAATCTTGAGCTAAGACGAAATGAGTTACAAGAAACCAAAAGAAGGATAGAGATCGAGTAATTGATTGGTTTGTGGAAGATTTCGATTATGGAGCAGTCTTTGTTGAGTGCACCAGTGACGTCTGAAACAAAATCAGACGTATGTAGTGAAGATAAGACATTGATAACGCCCAGTCGACCATCACTCATGGCTCAATCTTTCGAGAAAAGATGGTTTTAACTAGGCTTATGTACAGGCTTAAATTTTGGGTTTCCTCTTGGAAATTGTGTATCCATCATTCTAAGAAAACACTGAATTGCATTCTATGATGAATTCAAACAAAGAGGTGGAGCTGTATTCAATCAAAGCCACCTTCTTCAATACCTTTACAATGAAAAAATGTCATTCACTCAAGCTTGGCACATAGCACTTCTGTCTATACAATGTGCTAAGAAGAAATGGCAAAAGAAAAAGGAACAGGTCACCAAAAAGCAGACTTGGCATGTCACTCTCAAAAACGACGGGCCCAATTTAACTTAGTCTGTGCTTGCACAGGTTCTCTCGATCACCTTCGAGTCTGTTCTGTGAGAGTGCCTCGAGGGAGAGCTCGATCCTCTGGAAGAACTGTGTCCAAAGAGGCTCAACTTGCCTATTTTCTTTGAGAACGAACTCATGAACTTCCGGGAATTGGATTTCGCCATGTCCCTCTTCATGCAAACATGCTCCTTTTCCAGATCATTGAGTCTCATCCTCAAACGGGCCAGCTCAAGTTTCAGTTCCCGATTCTCGCGCCTCAGTGAGGCGTAGTTGTCTCGAGGAGACATGGCAGCACTGAGCGCTCCGCTGCTGATCCGCCATGACTGGTGGTGCATCGGCTTGGGGTCTTCATCATTGTAGGAGCAGCATAAGGAATTCCTTAGCCTTATTTGCTCAAAGTAGAGGACCTGGACTATAGATTGCAGAGGAAGACGCTCGTTCTGTGCAGCATGAGCCCCCGCTTCTTGTGAGAGCTTCTGGAAGTCGATCAGTTTGCAGAGCTTTTTCCTGTCTGATTCTGACAAAGACTGATGAGCCTGAAAAAATTGAGTTGTCACAAAGATATCATCAGGTACCCTAAATTATTATCGAACTATGGACACATCGGACATCACTATACTTGTCCAAGCTAATGTTGCCAAATATTTTTATTCTATCTGTTATCTGTTCTCCATACAAGGTCATTGTTCTCTTGGGATCATGATTCTCATAAGGTGACTAAACAAAACTAATTCATTTGTCGAATTGATATTCATGCTTGAAGTACCGAGGTTGTTTCATGATTAGTTTTGAGGAGTGAGTACAAAGCACTCTTTATATGAACTTATGCTCGTGAATGCACTAAAATATCATGAGGTAAAAGATCAAAATGCATACTTTGAGGTAGATGTCCACAGCTCGGTATAAACCATCATGGACAGTACGAGCATGTGCTGGTAAAGACTCGGCAATGACCAAGAACTTGTTGAGCTTGAGGTTTGCGTCGGGAGCAATTTCTGCTAGGTAGTTATCCACTAGTTTTGCGACCTTAAACAGAGCGCTCTGAGAGGGAGAACGAGGACCTTCTGATTCAAACACCGAGGCGTCATCCTCCAATTCATCTTCTTCACTGTCATCTTGCTGTGAGAAGTTCACCAAGATCCTATGAACTGTGTCCACATCGAATAAAGTATCGCCAGCATGCCGAAACAATGGGATCAGAAGGTCGTCAAGAGTGGCAACATCTAACTGGGACCCGATCCTGCGCTCCAGATCAAGCCTGCAAGCGACACTGCAATCGAGCATCACAGCGCTCCGTAAAAGCCCGAAGAGGAAACTTAAAGGCACAGCTTGTTTCTCAACGGGCAAGAGGCTTATAATAGTCTCGACCACGATTTTCTCGTGCTCCATCGTGTTGGATACTAACAAATCGGCCTTCTGCTGGTTAGATAAATTCCATAAGCTGGATTTTCTCGTCAACTCCTTTTGAGCATAGTTCATAAGCGATGCACCGATGCTTTCAGGACGGACCCCACGACACTTCATCGCCATTATGACACGTTGATACAAATCCACCCGGAGATTGGAGATGTCATCTATCCACCAATCGCCCTCACATTTTACTTGCTTGCTCATGTGAAGCCTCCCAGAGCTACTGTATTCTAGCCGTGAAAAGCTCGAAGCTATTTGCTCAGCGCATGCCTTTGAGGCTATAGCATCCACGCAACGACTCACTATTTTGAGCTCGTCGGCTAGAGGAAGCAAGTTTTCACATTGCTGCAACACTTCGACGCTCATCTCAAGATTCTTGCAGATGATTGTCTCGAGATACTCTTCGGCCCTTGAGCCAAGGTTGTCTTTGGAATATTCCTCGTTCATTTCAAGGTAGTCAGAGACACAACAAAGCTGTGCCACATTCAATGGGGTGATCTCGAAGTTGATCCCATAGCAGAACTTCGCGGCTAGCTCGAAAGAATCAGCGCCTCCTGGTAGGTTTAGAAGCTCTATTCTTGAGATGTCCGAGTCTCTGTGCTCGGCAACCAACTTTCGGATTTTTCCACAGCGGGAAACGAGAGGGAACTGAATAGAAACCCAACGAGTTAGGCGTCATTGAAATCGTGAGAGATGAAACTGCAGAAACTTGTGGACCTAAAGTACGATAGCATAAGGAATGTCACTGATGACAGAACGAGTAAAAGTTTCCGAAAGATCTGTAAAATCTGACCTTGTGCAGGGCAAATGTTCCCCCTCCAACGTCCAGCGTGATATCGCTGGGAACATCTCGGAAAATCCTACAGAAGAAACAGTCAAACACTGAGAAAACTTAAGAGTAATGGCACAAAATTGAAACCTAAGGTGACTGTTTCTATACCATTGAGGAAATCATTCAAACGGTACCCATCTGTGTCTTCCAATTGTCACTGGCAGATATGAGAGTGGTTTTTATTGTGATGGTATCCGTACAATGTTTTTGTACTGGACACTACCAATTGTAGTTTCAGTCAGAGGATCACAACTGAGGCACAAAATGAAGCTAAGTAGCAAAAGATAAATATTCCTTCGACAGAGAACTGTATCTCCGACAGTAAGGAGGGGAACTCATTCAAAATCCTATGGGGTAAATAGATCTTCGGAATTTTAGTGCGAAGTAAGAATTCCTCGAGAAAAAGAAAAAGGCCCAGCAAGCTCTCTGCTATTGCATCAGCGAGCCCTGACATGGTGGAAACTTGTAGAACTAAACCCACTTAAAATACACAGACGCTTACTCTGACCATAAACACGAGTATGAGAGGAAGAACTCTCAGTGCATGTTCTCATGGCACAGCAATAACATGAACAACGCTACAAGTTTTCTACTCAACAATCAACACTACACCAAAATTACAAAAGCTTCCAGCATCAAGTGGAGGAAGAAATGAACCCAAAAAGAAAAGGCGAGAGGAGAAGAAGAAGAAGTGAAGGTACCATTCACTGTATCTTTGCCTCGAAGACTTGGCTAGCGACATCTGATTCTGCTGCTGCTGCTGCTGCTTGTCACCGCGGTCCATGGACGCAGAGGAAACTCAAGGAAAGAAAACAACTAGAAAATGCCAAGAATGAGAGAAAACTATAGAAAAGAAAAGAAAGTTGGTGGGTTTGAGTTGTGAGAGAGAGAGAGAGAGAGAGAGAGAGGGAGAGAGCGAAAGAAGCAGAGGAAAGAGACAGGACATCCCAGTTGGAGATGTCTGTGTGATGGCGAATGCTGCTTTGGTCGTTCTCGTCAAGCAGGCGGTGAGCATACACTTTCAAACTGTTGCGGATTGGCAATCTTCCAAAGCGAATCGGCCCTCCTCTCTTTTTGCTGGGTGGGTCATGGTCATCCCACTGCCTTACAAATTCGCATCCTGAAAGCGATTACAATTTTTCACAGTTTTCAACAGTGAAGATTGCCTTAATTGCAGGTATTCCGAGATTCGAAGGCCTGTGAAGAGAGGCCAGAAAACCGAGACATAAACGTGGGCGGTGCTGGTAACTTTGTTTTTTTATCGGGAGAAAGTCAAAATCAAGGGAGGAAAAACAACGCGGGAAAAAGGAACAAAAGTGGTTATTATAGTTTGACAACTTTGTCATCTTTTACTTTTTGTCCCCCACACCCCTCTCAAAAATAAAAAGAAAGAAAAAAAAAAGTCAAATTAACAGTTAAATACTATTGAATAATAAACAGCATTCGGATTCAGTTGTTAAAGTATTTTTTTTTTTTTTAAAGTCTTATTATACCACTCGATCCATCAGCGAAAAAAAAAAACACTCAATTTCTTCGCATATTCAAGTGCATTTGTGCAATTCTTTTCAAAGCCCCATATATATATATATATATATATATATATATATATATATATATATATATATATATATATATATATATATCAATGTAAGACGAAATAGAAGATTGATACATGCAAATTAGATCTACTTCAAAAATAATTGTTGATATCAAATTGTGAATAGATTATTAGAGTATTCGTGGCCATTTGCTAAGTGTGATGAGTGAGCTTTGATGATTTCTTTAGGAAATGTCAAGAACAACATTCATGGAGCTCTCATCATATTCATCATTTTCCAGAATAATTATCACTTGATAGCTTGGGTTGCTTGTTTATGGTGAGACTTGAGGCTTTCACCATGATCTGAAATTAAGGGTGTTTTGGGTGACTTTCCCATTGACCTTTGGAATTCAAGGTTAAAAGTTATTGGACATTTAACTCTTCAGATCATTTTGAAACTATAATCGATTTATTTTGATGGAATACCTCCAAAAAGGCCAAACTGAAAGACTACTTAAACTAGATGGAAAAGTAAATACATTTTGTAAATTTTCAATACCGATGCTTGCACTGCTAATCTTATTAAAACCCATCAGACAATCTAGATGGATTTGCGCCTTGTGCCAAATCTGCAGGCACATCTGCTTCTCAACTGATACGCCAACCCCACTGAAATTGATTACCACACATGAAAAAAAATTTAGGAAAAAAAAGCCCACCACTTGACTCATTCTGTAATATTCACCAAATGAATCCAAAACGAGGGTGAAGATGCCTGTCTCATAAATGGAACTCCTCTGTCCCACTTTGCTTCAATTCATGAACAGCTCGTATGGAGATCGGGGTGCATATATCAGTAAGTCAAACCCATGTGTTTATACCACTATTTACAATCCCATTAAGCTTTTCTTTTTCTTTTTACAAATTATAATAATCTTTTTAATTATCTTTTACAAGTCAAACTCATATGTTCATGCCACTATCTACAGTCCCATTAAGGTTTTCTTTTTCTTTTTACCAAAATTATGGTGATCTTTTTAATTATCTTTTGCAAGTCAAACTCATATGCTTGTACCATTATCTATAAGTACAATCCCTTAAGCTTTTCTTATTCCTTTTTTTTTTTTTTGGGTGTGTTTTTTACCAAATCATAATAATCTTTTTAATCGTCTTTTTCACTAAACAGTCTTCTGCTCAATGCTCGGCAAAGGCACTGGCATTTTTCTATCGGATCCTCTCGTGTCAGAGAAAGAAAATGCATGAATCGCTTGGTTTTTTTGCCTCGTATTCTGCATCCCTCAGTAGAAACGATACGAAAGTTTTCAACTTTTGTAATAGCCTTTTTTATCTTTAATTACCTCTGATTTCCAGGCACGCCTTTAGGGGCACAATAATTGGTGCATGTCATGTTCGCCATGATTGCCACCCTTTCACCAATTTACCTTTGACGACAAGAGGATTGCCAAGAAATTTGCATTTATCTTATCTTTCGGCTTTTGGCTATGTTTGCAGCATCCAATGAGGAGATTAATGTAATAAAAACATCCAATCTTCTTTGACATCTCACGAAAAATTTAAATTTTTCAAAATTTTTGCTCGAATTTTCACCACTTCCATTTTTCCCCA
The DNA here is from genome assembly GCA_019915185.1 of Eucalyptus camaldulensis. NCBI lineage: Eukaryota > Viridiplantae > Streptophyta > Magnoliopsida > Myrtales > Myrtaceae > Eucalyptus > Eucalyptus camaldulensis. The sequence continues at coordinate 24,501,329 of JAHSVA010000005.1, forward strand.
TTTCCTAGACATAACCTTAGCTCCATCCAAGCCTCCGATTTAATATCGTGCCTCGATGAACTTGTACTTTCATAAATAAATAATTTCTCAATAATCCCTTAAAATTCCACGTAAATGGCATGCCTATGACTCTTGGGTTCTGGGGCAGGAAAATCATTCCGAAATAACCTAATTGCTACGCCCAAGAAAGAAGATCATAACTTTGAACTTCTTGTTCAAAATTGGAACAAAACAGGGAAACTAACTTTGACTCGAATTAAATCATTGTTTAATCCCAAATTGAAAATTTTCTGCTTTTTACCTCCCAAAATAAAGCAAGACCAGGTGCATATATCTCTAATTAAAGACTGTGAAGTTTCTGTTTATCCTTTTTTAGGATTAACTTTTACAGGGAGAAAACAAGACCAGAAAGAAGGTCCATAGCTAAGGAGTGGAAAAGGGGAGAGCAATAAAGAGATTCCGATAAAGTGGACGAAATGCCTAGGGATCATGAAAAAAGTATTTTAGGATATACAACGTGACATTGATAAAGTGGTGTAATTCATCGATCGCTATTGCTCGTGCGTTATCAATCTTATCCTATTTTTGACCATGTATACATGTGCATGTCATCTTTTATTGATCAATTATATCAAGTGCCATTGCCATAAGACATATTCATCACATCGAATAGCTTATTAGGTTTGGGAAAATGAAACAATAAGTGCCATAAGTTTTTTTTTATCACTTGAGTGCTATAGCTTATATATGATGCTCATTAGAGAGCTATAATAAATTTTCAATCGATCACTTAAGTGTCATAATTTTTTAAAAATAATCACCAAAAGTGCTATACCACATTAGATTTTTAGCACTTGGATGAATGTTTCTAAAAAATTTTAAAACTTAAGTGGTTAATTGAAAGTTATAACACTCAAATAAAAGTTTTTTTAAAAAGTTATGATACTTAAATGATAAAAAAAAAATTATGACACTCAAATGAGGGTTATATAGGAGTTACATCATTTGTGATGTCCTAATCTCTCTTAGGTTTACGGCAGTGACGATACTCTTTCTTTTCTCGGACAAGGTGTGGTCACTTTTCTCTTTTTATTCTTGCATCATTATCCACCACAAAATGGTGGGTCCATTGTCTTGTCGATTACCCATTCCCATGATTTACGTTATATGATATCATTTGAAATGATATCCCTCCCACTATCACCCCTATCCCCCCCTTTTCTCATGTAGGTAGAGAACAAACCATTCGTGTTCAAAGTCAAAAAGGCCGAGGAGCCATTTTCAGCGGCTAAATGCATGCTTATAAAGTGCGAAATATATGGGGACCATAGCATTTGCCAAATCGTCGCGAAAAAATTGACCGTCGCCGATATCGGGTCGGACTGAAAAAAAGAGAACACTGACATCCCTGGTCAATTGATTATGGTTTAAAAGAAAAAAAGAAAGAAGATAAATTTTAAGTCGGGTAGTTCGAAATTATGATCACGGGAACATCGGAAACATGCCAGCTTTACCGCTTATAAATGATTGGCGAACGTATCTTGACTTGTATCTCGTAAATCAAATCTCAGTACACAAACCGATTCCAGTCCTTTTTTTATCCAAATTTCACAAGATAGTGGCATAAATGATGTTGCATGATCGATGAAGAACTCGGTGATTCTCCCACTCGGCCATTTGTCCAAGACCCTTTTAAGAAATAAAGCTTTGGATTTCAAACCGGGAATTTCAAGAATATTTTAAAGCTCCTATAGTGGATTTCAAGTAAAAAAACCAAAATTCAAAGGTCACAATCACCCTAGGCATGCACGAGATCGAATCATGAACCAATATTTATAAATGTATGGAATGCAAAGCACATGATTGTCCAAACTTAATGAATCTCGTCATGAGAATGAGATTAACAATAGTCGATGATCAAAATGGAATGAACAGTAGATCGCTCGAGACCATGATATCAGATCAATTCAGCGTCTATTATTGCTTATCCAATTATTCTTTGATGCAAAACAAAGAAGTCGGACCTACCATGGAAAGAAAAAAAACACGTATGCTTGTCAATCCTTGTCAATCCTTAAATGGGGTTTCACGAATGAAAACATAGCACATCTCCGTCGCTTATCATCTCCGCCATGAAGTTAAGAGAAAGGAAGGGGAAAAAAAAGAACCTAGGACACCACCACGTGCAGAGAATTTGTACTTAGGTGGATATGTGGTTGAAGTGCTAATCGTGACGAGGCCAATCGCTTTCTGGAGCGTTCGGACAGACATAAATCTAACACCCGGAACAATAATTTGCATGGTATGCAAGTAAATAGTCATAAATTTTGATCCAAAAAGAGTTATGAGGCTCATCATGCCAATCCAAAGTGCTCTTTACGATCATTATACTTAGGCCAAACAAGTACCTCACTTGCAGTTGTTTCGGACCTCAAATCCATCGTTCAGGCACATATCGGGGCGCTTTCCATTTTTATCTCATTTTTCTGAATTATTAAGGCTTTTGCTCGTTTTCTCGAATTCTTCCCTGCTTAAGGTTATTTACAGATTTTTCATTGTCTCCTAGGTAAGCAGTGTATCTATTTGATTTTTATCATGTATTTGATAGCTTCTGTACTATATAAAATTTTCTATCTATACTTGCAATTATGAATGTGTGAACCCGATTTTGTGTTTACATAATGTTACAAGTTATTATTTGCTGTTATTGTAGAACTATCCAAAACCGTAGTCTAATGTGATCTACTCTCTCCCCCCCACCCCCCTCGGCCCCTCTCCCGGCCCCTCTCCTTCTCTTTTTGCTTTGCCGGCATAATAGTCTTTAGGCTATTATAAGAATAATAGCATGTTTTGAGCCACAAATTCTTAAAAGAGTAAACCTCATAACAATTTATAATTATTTATTATTTATTATTTATTATTTTAGTCCAAAATAAATTATTATTCTCAAAGAGAATTACATAAGTATTTCTTTTTCTAGAGTTACATAAGCATTTCTTTTTCTTTCTTTTTGGAACCTTAGGACCTCCCAAAGAAATCGTTGTTGGGGCTCGTGTGTTTCATCAACTAGGCACGTGACCTTCAATAAAATATTGGAGCCCACTGAATTATGATTTTGCCAAACAAAAGAAAAGAAGGAAAATGATACTGTATCTCATAATATCTTCTTTGTCACTCTCTCATCTTGGTTGGGCAGATCTTTCTCATCTAGTTGAGGAATTTGCTTTGATGTCACGTGCTAAAAGGGGAGGGACAAAAAACATGTGTTTTCTCCGAAAGTTAGCCCAAACATGAATGGGATGTGGCTTATCAGTCGAGAAGTTGCGCTTCTCAGCCCAAGCCCATCCTCTTGAGCAAATATCAAAAACAAAAAAAGAAAAATCAAGCCCATTTGTTGATTTTGATTCATCTCTTTTGAGAAAAATGCCATACGGCATGCTTGGCTCAAGGGGAATCGGTCATGGATCTATGAACATTCTTTTGTTTGGTAGAGAATTAGGATGCATGGAATTGTTTAAGGGTTTATCGATTATGAAAAATCAGGATCAGGAATCTAACCGGCGAAAAGATTTTGTAAATTTTAGAATTAACATTTTACGCATAGCATTCTTTATCTTGAATACAAGAATTGCTAGCCAAGGAATTGGGCGGGTGCGTTTCCATGTCGACTTCATATTGAAGCTACCGTGGCGACCGGGCCTATTCCAAATCTCAAGTTGGCTGCTTTTCGTTCCATACACACGCAAAAGGAGTTATTTTAAAGTAGTGATTGCAAGGCATATTGCATTTTGGCGATAAAAGTCCTTTCCATTTTAAAGCTTAGATTATCAAAATGAAAAAAAGAAGAAGATAAATCATCATCATAATTTGATCATATCTTTCCTTGGTCTTGCCCAAACGCAAGGACAGAAATGTGGGTTTGGGTCTGTTTCAATACCCACTATATTCCTTGACCAACTCCGTCCCATCGTACCAAATGCAGCATAGGATCTTGTGCTTTTTGTTCGAAGCAATAATATAGTGATAAAAAAAAATTGCGAAATGAATTTGTATATCAAGACAACACATTTGTGGTTTGATAAATGGAATATAACTCAGAGTTCAAATACTCATTCATTATAATTGACCGTATACCTTTACAAACCAATTTTGTAATTTCGAATTTCCATATTGTAATCCTGCTCCTTGAGTTAACAAAAATATCTATGACTTTTGACAAACTTAAAGCAACTTATTCCACAAAATATCATAAGTTGGCCACAAGACCTAAGCAAGTCCTTAAAAGACTTCACTTGAGTCATCATCTAAATGTTGGTATCACCTGGATGTAGAACAAATAGAGGATTTTGCCGGATACAAGGCAAGAAAATATACTATATTAGTAGACACTAGCATGTTAAAATAAGGAACGCACTTGTGGAAACTGCAATTCTTGTAAATCAAATGGACAAACCGTGGAGGCCTCTATGAGAATTTAGGCTCCTCTTCTACAGTGAAGTTACAGCTTGTAACCATCAACCGATGATCCACAAGAGACCCCTGGTTATTAAAAGGTTACAACTTGTAATTTCAAATTTCCATATTGTTCTCTTGCTCCTTGAGTTGAAAAAAATATCTATGACTTTTGACAAACTCAAAGCAAGTATTCCACGAAACATCATAGGTTGGCCACTGACCCACAAATTCATTGAATCAGTCATAGCATATTTTGGACACAAGCCTGACATTTCAAAGTCACCGTCGGTCGTCTCTCTTGCTCGCACAATCACGGGGTCGACAGTACAAAATGGAGCAGTGCTCCCCATATTAAAACCAGTCTCCATAAATTTAGGGTTTTTATTTGGTAAATTTATCGTGCAATACGATCAATCACACGAACAGGCTGATACAATTTCAGTGAACGAATTCATTCCATTAGATGGTGAGAGTTCCATTTCATGACTGCCTGTGTAAAAAGCAATTTATACCCATGATGTATCTCTATCTTATATAAATCTATACAATAATATGAATTCTATGGTGTAATAAACAGTGTAAGTGGACAAATAATTAAATTTTTACGTACCCAACATTTAATAAGAATATGCCATGCAACTCGATATGGGCCGAATTCCCTCAAAAACTCCGAACTTTAGGTCTAGTTCTAATTTTTCCCCAAATGTTTTCTTGTCTCAGAAAAAATCCCCTACTTCAAGTTCAATCCCAATTCTACCCCAAGTTTTTTGTATTGAAAAAATCCCCAAATGTTATGTCTAGCTCCAAATCCACCCCAAATTTTTGTTTTATCCAAACTAAAAATAACAAACTTTCAATCTATTATTAGATCTATCCATATGATCCATTCCCAACTTGACGTGATCAATATGGTGACATGGTAAATTATCTCCAAAATATAAACATTCTAGGATATGAAAATTAGGGCCGACTGATGGCAATTTTTGGACAAAGGGCTAATAGAGATAGATTAGGGACTAGAGTAAAAATGATTGATTTTTCTCTGAGACAAAAAGAAAAATTCGTGTAGATTTAGAAATAGACCTAAAGTTTGGGGTTTTTTTTTTATACACAAAAGAAAGTTTGGGACAAAATTGAAATTGATTATAAAGTTGGGGTTTTCAAAAGGAATTAGCCCACTTAATTTGTGGATTTGCAAAACATGGGTCTTCATCTTCGCATGTGCTCAAAGTCAAAGTCTCAAAGCCAGTCAACCCATTGTAGTTTTTTTTGGTAGGAATAAGTAGTATATCGGGGAATGACCAAAATGTATAAAAGATTAGGGCATCAAAAATTCACACTCAAGATATGTTAAATCATTATAAGTAGAAGGATGCCGAGATATAAAAGAGTTAAGCGGCTAAAAAGCTACACACCTAGAAAAGACTTAAGTAGCACTAACACGGCATAAACAACTGTCAACCAGATACAACCAAAACACAATGACCCGGGCAGGAGAGATGAAAATCAAACGGCTCCTGCAGCAGGCCGCAGCAGCCTTGGACTGAAAGGTACAAAACCGACAAGAGCCACCGGGCACCAAGTGAGCCACAGATAGGCGGATCAAAATCTCCTGAAGATAAGATAATCGGGTTAATACCTCATTTGCACTGCAACCTCCTGTTCTGTGTAGAATCCTCCACATTTCTAAAAGTGACAGCCTTGTCTTTAACATGCATTGTAGTTGGTCCACACGCATGTGGAAATTCATGTCCTCATCCATTTACGTTCCCATTCTATCAAAGACCGAGTCATCCACCACTTCCCTCCCCCATCGCTCTACTATAACTACGCCATGCCCTTCCCTTCACTCCATATCCCAAATCAATACATTATCCCAAACATACTTCTCTCGCCATGAATCGAAACACGCTTATTGACGTCCTCCTCGCTTGTTTCGCCATCGCCGCCTTGGTCGCACCGCAAGTGACCGCCCAAACCTGCGGATGCGCTGCCGGCCTCTGCTGCAGCCGGTATGGTTACTGTGGGACCGGTCAAGACTACTGCGGAGCGGGCTGCCAAGCCGGCCCCTGCGACCCTGCCGCCGCCCCACCCGCCACTAACGCAGTGGTGGTTGGCAACATAGTCACGGACGCCTTCTTCAATGGGATCATCAACCAGGCGGCCGCAACCTGCGCCGGGAAGAGGTTCTACTCGAGGCAAGCGTTCCTCGATGCCCTCGGTAGCTTCCCGAGGTTCGGCCGAGTGGGGTCAGTCGACGACTCGAAGCGCTAGATCGCGGCTTTCTTCGCTCATGCCACGCATGAGACTGGAAGTAAGTTAGACTTGTCTTCTTCTTTCCATTTTATGCATGTTCTCATTCTCGAGCACCATGCGACATTAGTTTTGTATGTACAGACGAATAATTTACAGTTTAAAATGTCCTCTTTAGTGGCAAGAATTAGTAATGTCAGAAATATATTTCACTCAAAATAAACGTAATGGAAGCTTTATAAGGGAGAAAAAAAAGTCATGTAGCCATACAAAAAAGGCTGGCTGCAGACTTTTTAAAAATAGATTTTTTAGTCCCCAATCTAATTTTAACCCCATTCTTGGTATAGAGAATTTTACACATTCACCGTTACACCACTATCTCCAAACACAAACACACATGTCACCCATCAACGGTCCATGTATAAAAAGTTTTTTACATGATCAGTGGGCACAATAATAATCCCTTAAAAATTAAATACCATAAGACTCAAAAGTTACCATAAAATGCTTATACATTTCTCCTTTGCAGGTTTTTGTTCTATCGAAGAGAAAGATGGGCGAACCGACCCCAAAAAGACCTACTGCGACCCCAGCAAGCCACAGTACCCGTGCAAGCCGGGCAGGAAGTACTTCGGGCGAGGGCCCCTCCAGATCACATGGAACTACAACTACGGCCCAGCCGGTCAGAGCCTAGAGTTCGATGGGCTGAGCTCACCGGAGACCGTTGCCAACAATCCGGTCATCGCCTTCAAGGCGGCCCTTTGGTACTGGAGCACAAACAACATCCAGTCCAAGCTGTCAGGCCAAGGGTTCGGCGCGACAATTCGAACCATTAATAGCATGGAGTGCGATGGAAAGAAACCAGAACTTGTTCAAGCCCGGGTCACGTATTACACTAATTACTGTAAGCAATTTGGGGTTGCACCTGGTGGTAACCTCAACTGTTAAGGGTCTTGTCTAGGACTTGTAGTAGTTAATGTGGGTACAAACTTTTGACAATAATGTACCCTAGAAAACAGCCTTTCTCTGCCTGATAGAGCTCTGGTCGTCGGGATGATAATGACCTTCTTGCACTAGTAATGTTGGTAAAGACCCTGAAGATAAAGGGAATGATGAAATAAAGCTCTTTGCTTTTGTTATGAACATATATATGGGTGTGCAGACATGATTTGATTGAATCTATTGAATCCAAAACAACATGAAGATCCCAATCAGTAATCAAGTTAAGCTAACTAAGACATTTTGGGAAGCATATAAGTTCAGAAGGAGAAAAGTAAAAAAAAAAAAAAAAACCTATATCTATTACACTTGTACCAATTCAGTTCTAAACTTTTCAATCGGATCAATTTAGTTCTAAATCTCTTTACACCGGTACAAATTGAGCTCATCCAGCAATTTAGGCCGAAAATCAGTGACATGGCATCATTGCAACTGACATGGATATTTTAAAATGATTTTATAAAATTTTTTACTAAAAATTGTTGAAAGGAATGAGGTTTGAGGCCTGGTAGTATCTTGCTGATAGGCTAATTTCGGTAGCAAAAGAGAAAGTATTGGAGCTTGGAGAAACCAAGTCAAGGACACAAAGCTATTCTCGTTAGATGGATCTGTCATAGTGTAGCTCCGACATATTCAATTAATTGCTCTGTCACAGAGAACAGACTATACAGGGAAAGACTAGTGGCCAACAACGCTCTAGGCTGGCGTTTTGTTTTGATCATTAAATTGGAGAATTTAATGGATTTAATGTGTTTTCGTGATGTTAGATCTAATTTTATTATAAAATAGGAGCTTATTGTTATGTTAATAAACCTTCTTGCATCATCCGATGTCAATACAGATGGAAACGAAAAATTTTCTTGGTATTTAAACAGGATATACTCAAGCAGGCTGAAGCTTGAGTTCCTTTTTTTTTACATAGAACTAGGATTAAGACACACTGGGTTTAATCTTGGGTTTGTTGTGGCAGCTTTTAATAGAATGAGCCAGCCTGTATATATGTGGACTGCTCAAGAGGACTAAAAGTATCCTTTAGAAACAGATTTGTTATCTGATGAAGCAGAGAGCTCTATTTTTGGCATAACGAGTCGTTAAGATTGTACTACATAGAGTCCTAATGAAATTGAGATGACTGGACAGGAAAACATATGGTTGACTCTCTATAAAGCTGCATTAGGTTTTCATACTGTCTTGAAAAGACTTTCAATTGATCGAGGATGATAAAAAAATATGTTCCTCTATGATCTTTAAGTAGGACCCACTTTTGCTTGTGTTTTCAATAGAATCGGATAAAATAGTTTAAGATGCATTCTTCTTATTGTGATGCTTCTCCCTCTTTGACTTTGAAGTTTACTCGATAGTGGTTGTTTAGTTCAGTAGCCTGCCCTTATTTACAGATTTTTCATTGTCTCCTAGGCAGGCAGTGTATCTATTTGATTTTTATCACGTATTTGATAGCTTTTATACTATATAAAAATTTCTATCTATACTTGCAATTATGAATGTGTGCACCTGATTTCATGTCTACATAATGTTACAAGTTATTATTTGCTGTTATTATACAACTATCCAAAACCATAGTCTAACATAATCTACTCTCTCTTTCCCCTCCCCCAACCCTTCTCCCTCTCTTTTTGCTTTGCTAGCATAATAGTCTTTAGGCTATTATAAGAGTAATTGCATATTTTGAGTCACAAATTCTTGAAAGAGTGGACCTCATAAAAATTTATAATTATTTATTATTTATTATTTTAGTCCAAAATAAATTATTATTCTCAAAGAGAGTTACATAATTTTTTTTTCTAGAGTTACATAAGCATTTCTTTTTCTTTCTTTTTGGAACCTTAGTACCTCCCAAAGAAATCGTTGTTGGGGCTCGCGTGTTTCATCAACTAGGCACGTGACCTTCCATCAAATATTGGACCCCACTGAATTATGATTTTTCCAAACAAAAGAAAAGAAGGAAAATGATATTGTATCTCATTATATCTCATTAATTTGCTTTGATGTTGCGTGCTAAAAGGGGAGGGACAAAAACATGTGTTTTCTCCGAATGTTAGCCCATACATGAATGGGATGTGGCTTATAAGTCAAGAAGTGGCACTTCCCAGCCCAAGCCCATCCTCTTGAGCAAAATATCAAAAACGAAAAAAGAAAAATCAAGCCAATTTGTTGATTTTGATTCATCTCTTTTGAGAAAAATGCCATACGGCATGCTTGGCTCAAGGGGAATCGGTCATGGATCTATGAACATTCTTTTGTTTGGTAGAGAATTGCGATGCATGGAATTGTTTAAGGGTTTATCGATTATGAAAAATCGGGATCAGGAATCTAACCGGCGAAAAGATTTTGTAAATTTTAGAATTAACATTTTACGGCATAGCATTCTTTATCTTGAATACCAGAATTGCTAGCCAAGGAATTGGGCAGGTGCGTTTCCACGTCGACTTCATATCGAAGCTACCGTGGCGACCGCGCCTATTCCAAATCTCAAGTCGGCTGCTTTTCGTTCCATACACACGCAAAAGGAGTTATTTTAAAGTAGTGATTGCAAGGCATATTGCATTTCAGCGATAAAAGTCCTTTCCATTTTAAAGCTTAGATTATCAAAATGAAAAAAAAGAAGATAAATCATCGTCATAATTTGATTATATCTTTCTTTGGTCTTGCCCAAACGCAAGGACAGAAATGTGGGTTTGGGTCTGTTTCAATACCCATTCTTTATCTTGACCAACTCCACCCCCATCGTACCAAATGCAGCATAAGACCTTGTGCTTTTTGTTCGAAGCAATAATATAGTGATAAAAAAATAAATTTGCGAAATGAATTTGTATATCAAGACAACACATTTGTGGTTTGATTGATTGAATATAACTCTCAGTTTAAATACTCATTATTATAATTGACCGTATACCTTTACAAACCAATTTTGTAATTTCGAGTTTCCATATTGTAATCCTACTCCTTGAGTTAACAAAAATATCTATGACTTTTGACAAAATCAAAGCAACTTATTCCACAAAATCTCATAAGTTGGCCACAGGACCTAAGCAAGTTCTTAAAAGATTTCACTTGAGTCATCATCTAGATGTTGGTATCACCTAGATGTAGAACAAATAGAGGATATTGCCGGATACAAGGCAAGAAAATACACTATATTGAATTAGAAGACACTAGCATGTTAAAATAAGGAACGCACTTGTGGAAACTGCAATTATTATAAATCAAATGGACAAACCGCGGAGGCCTCTATGAGAATTTAGGCTCCTCTTCTACCGTGAAGTTACAGCTTGTAACCAACAACCAATGATCCACAGGAGACCCCTGGTTATTACAAGGTTACAACTTGTAATTTTGAATTTCCATATTGTTCTCTTGCGCCTTGAGTTGAAAAAATATCTGTGACTTTTGACAAACTCAAAGCAACTAGTCCACGAAACATCATAGGTTGGCCACTGACCCACTAATTCATTGAATCAGTCATAGCATATTTTGGACACAAGCCTGACATTTCAAAGTCACCGTCGGTCGTCTCTCTTGCTCGCACAATCACGGGGTCGACAGTACAAAATGGAGCAGTGCTCCCCATATTAAAACCAGTCTCCATAAATTTAGGGTTTTTATTTGGTACATTTATCGTGCAAAACGATCAATCACATGAACAGGGTGATACAATTTCAGTAAATAAATTCATTCCATTAGATGGTGAGAGTTCCATTTCATGACTGCCTATGTAAAAAGCAATTTATACCGATGATGTATCTCTATCTTATATAAATCTATACAATAATATGAATTCTATGGCGTAATAAACTGTGTAAGTGGACAAATAATTAAATTTTTACGTACCCAACATTTAATAAAAATATGCCACGCAACTCGATATGGGCCGAATTTCCTCAAAAACTCCTAACTTTAGGTCTAGTTCTAAATTTTCCCCGAATGTTTTCTTGTCTCAGAAAAAATCCCCTATTTCAAGTTTAATCCCAATTCTGCCCCAGATTTTTGTATAAAAAAAATCTCCAAATGTTACATCTAGCTCCAAATCCACCCCAAATTTTGTTTTGTCTAAAATAAAAATAACAAACTTTCAATCTATTATTAGATCTACCCATATGATCCATTCCCAACTTGACGTGATCAATATGGTGACATGGAAAATTATCTCCGAAATATAAACGTTCTAGGATATGAAAATTAGGGCCGACTGATGGCAATCTTTGGACAAAGGGCTAATAGAGACAGATTTGGGACTAGAGTAAAAATAATTGATTTTTCTCTTAGACAAAAAAAAAAGTTCACATAGATTTAGGATTAGACCTAAAGTTTGGGATTTTTTTTTTCACAAAAAAGAAAGTTTGGGACAAAATTGAAATTGAATATAAAGTTGGGGGTTTTAAAAGGAATTAACCCACTGAATATGTGGATTTCCAAAACATGGGTCTTCGTCTTCGCATGTCCTCAAAGTCAAAGTCTCAAGGCCAGTCAACCCATTGTAGTTGGCCCCCACGCATGTGGAAATTCATGTCCTCATCCATTTACATTCCCATTCTATCAAAGACCAAGTCATCACCACTTCCCTCCCCCATCGCTCTACTATAAATACGCCATGCCCTTCCCTTCACTCCACATCCCAAATCAATACATTGTCCCAAACATACTTCTCTCGCCATGAATCGAAACACGCTTATCGACGTCCTCGTCGCTTGTTTCGCCATCGCCGCCTTGGTCACACCGCAAGCGACCGCCCAAAACTGCGGATGCGCCGCCGGCCTCTGCTGCAGCCAGTACGGTTACTGTGGGACCGGTCGAGACTACTGCGGAGTGGGCTGCCAAGCTGGCCCCTGCGACCCTGCCGCTGCCCCACCCGCCACTAACGCGGTGGTGGTCGGCAACATAGTCACCAACGCCTTCTTCAACGGGATCATCAACCAGGCGGCCGCAAGCTGCGCTGGGAAGAGGTTCTACTCTAGGCAAGCGTTCCTCGACGCCCTTGGTAAATTCCCGAGGTTCGGCCGAGTCGGGTCGGTCGACGACTCAAAGCGCGAGATCGCGGCTTTCTTCGCTCATGCCACGCATGAGACTGGACGTAAGTTGGACTTGTCTTCTTCTTTCCATTTTATGCATGTTCTTATTCTCGTGCCCCATGCAACATTAGTTTTGTATGTACAGAGGAATAATTTACAGTTTAAAATGTCCTCTTTAGTGGCAAGAATAAGTAATGTCAGAAATATATTTCGCTCAAAATAAACGTAATGGAAGCTTTATTAGGGAGAAGAAAAAGTCATGTAGCCATACAAAAAAGGCATATGGCGCCTTTTAAAAATATATTTTTTAGACCCCATTCTTAGAATGGAGAATTTTTCATATATTCATCTATACATCACTATCTCCAAACACACATGTCGCCCATCAACGGTCTATGTGTAAAAAGTTTTTCACATGATCAGTGGGCTCAATAATACTCTTTCAAAATTAAATAACACAAGACTCAAAAGTTACCATAAAATGCTTATGCATTTCTCCTTTGCAGGTTTTTGTTTTATCGAAGAGATAGATGGGCGAACCGACCCCAAAAAGACCTACTGCGACCCCAACGTGCCACAGTACCCGTGCAAGCCGGGCAGGAAGTACTTCGGGCGAGGCCCCCTCCAGCTCTCATGGAACTACAACTACGGCCCAGCCGGTCAGAGCCTAGGGTTTGACGGGCTCAACTCACCGGAGACCGTTGCCAACAATCCGGTCATCGCCTTCAAGGCCGCCCTTTGGTACTGGAGCACCAACAACATCCAGTCCAAGCTGTCGGGCCAAGGGTTCGGCGCGACAATTCGAACCATTAATAGCATAGAGTGCAATGGAAGGAACCCTGGAGCTGCTCAAGCCCGGGTCACGTATTACACTAACTACTGTAAGCAATTTGGGGTTGCACCTGGTGGTAACCTCAACTGTTAAGGGTCTAGTCTAGGACCGGTAGCAGTTAATGAGGGTACAAACTTTTGACAATAATGTACCCTAGAAAACAGCCTCTCTCTGCCTGGTAGAGCTGTGGTCATCGGGATGAATAATGACCTTCTTGCACTGGCAATGTTGGTAAAGACCCTGAAGAGAAAGGGAATGATGAAATAAAGCTCTTTCCTTTTGTTATATGAACATATATACGGCTGTGCAAACATGATTTGATTGAATCTACTTAATCAAAATCAACATGAAGATCTGAGTCAATAGTCAAGTTAAGCTAACTAAGACATTTTGGGAAGTATATAAAATCAGAAGGGGAAAAGTATATTAAAAAAAAATACCTAAATTTATTGGACTTATACAAATTCAGTTCTAAACTTTTCAATTGGATCAATTTAGTTCTAAACCTCTTTACATTGGTATCAATTGAGTTCATTGGACTTATACCAATTCAATTCTAAACTTTTCAATTGGATCAATCTAGTTCTAAACCTCTTTACATTGGTATAAATTGAGTTCATCCGACAATTTAAGTCGAAAATCAATGACATAAACACCAGCGATCCTATATGGCATCACTAGGACTGACATTGATATTTTAAAATGATTTTTTTACTAATTTTTCGATTTTTTATATTATTTTTGAAAAAAAAATCATTTTATCTTTCATTTTCCTTTCTTTGGCCTGTGGCCAATACTGGCCATTGCCGATGACTGGGCACAGGAGAGGGTCGCCCTTATTGGAACCAAAAGGGTAAAGGTTTGCGGAAGCTCGTATGTAAAACACAACAAAAATGAGATAGAATGAAAAGAGATGAATGACACAAGACAAAAGGTGTTTAGTATATATAGTCCGGTGCACTATAAAGCTAAGAAAAACTTTTCTCTGCAGATGAGAAACGATTACTCTCTCTCGATCTCTTTATATTTTTTCAGAAGCTCTCTTTGTTTTTACTCTACTTCTAAAACCTACCAAGTAAACAAACGTACATATGAGGAGAAGACCACCGCCTAGTGAAGCGGCAAAAGTTTTCCGGTGCAAGCTGTTCTTCAAAGTGTGAGTCTTCGTGTCCCATACATCGTGCAGAAGTCTCAGTTTTGACAAATTAAAAGTAGAGGGATGACATGTATGCCTCATGCCATCACCATTTGCCACGTCCACCTCATGTCTTAAATATTGGCCCACATGCATGCCATATTCTCCTTTGTAACGCCAGCTCCTTTCCTTGACCAACCCGGGCTTCTTAGAGACGCCTACCTTTTTCGACCAATAAAAGAAAATACGCCTACCTTTGGCGGTTTGAAGAGCTTCATGCGTCATGCTTACTCTTGGCCCAAAAACTAATGAAAAATAAAATCAATTTTACTTATTTTCTAACCGCCCTCGCCAAATTTGACGAGGACGAGACCCTTACAACCTGGGTGAGGACAGCCCTCACCGAATCAGGCAAGGGCTGCCCTTGCCCAGGCCACAAGGGCCGCCTGTGGCCGATCACCAATCATGGCCGGTACCATCCATAGTTCAAAGAAAGGAAAAAAAATGAAAAAATTATTTAAAATATCCACATCAACACCGGCGATGCCACATTGGATTGTTAGTGTCTACTTACCGATCTAGCCTAAATTGGCTAGATAGATTAAATTGGTATCAATATGAAAAATATAAAATTAAATTAGTTCAATTAAAAGGTTTATGACAGAATTGATACCAATGCAGTAAATTCAAGGTTTTTTTTTTGGTACTTTTCCCAATTGAAAAGTGACATGAAGTGCTGCTCTTATCAAGTGATTCTTCGATTTAAACATAAAAGATAAGCTGCACTTTCCTGGATCATTCCATTTCTCCACTCAAATATCATTCTGGAGGGAGAAAAGTACCAAAATAGTCCTAAACTTTTTAATTTGACAAATTTAGTCCTAAACATTTTCATATTGGTACCAATTCAGTCCATCCGGCTTATTTAAGTCGGAAATTGCTGACATGGCCGTCGGCGGTCTTACGTGGCGCCACGTGGACAAATTTTATAATTTTTTATTTTTTTTCAGATTTTTTAAATTATTTTTTTTCCTTATTCTCTTTTTTTTTTTCCTTACCCTTGGCCGACGAGGTCGCCGGCCGACCGACCATCGCTGGCCACAAGTTAGTCGGGGCGAGGGGCCCCGCGCCCTCACCAAACACTAGCGAGGGCCGCCGCGCCCTTACCAGCCACAAGCGAGGGTGACGGCCCCCGCCCAGATTCAAGCGAGGGCGCGACAGCCCACGCTCATGGCGGGTGAGGGTGCAGTGGCCCTCACCCAGATCTAGGCGAGGCTCGTGACACTATCGCGGCACTTAATCCGATGCGAGATCGTGAACTTCCCCACGTCGTTATCCCTCCAGAAGCTACCCGAGCTCAGGACGCCGACCACCTCCTTCAACCTCCGGGGGCCGTGAAGGCTCGGGTGACCATGTTGCGATCAAAGGCGACGGAGCTCTAGATGGGGCAGACACAGCTCTCCTAGATCTAGGCGAGGGCCGCTGCACCCTCGCCCGCCACGAGCGAGGGCTACCATGCCCTTGCCAGTGGCCGATGAGGGCGTAGAGGCTCTCGCCAGCCAACGGGCGAGGGTTTCGGCCCTCGCTTGGATATGGGCGGGGGCCGTTGCCCTCGCTTGTGGCCGGTGAGGGCACGGCGGCCCTAGCCAGTGGCCGACGAGGGCGCGGGGCCCCTCGCCCCAGCCAGCTTGTGGCCGGCGACCTCGCTGGCCAAGGATAAGGAAAAAAGAAAAAGATAAAAAGAGAAAAAAATAAAAAGATAATAATAAATAATTTAAAAAATCTGAAAAAAAAATAAAAAATTATAAAATGTGTCCACGTAGCGCCACGTAAAACCGCCGGCGGCCACGTCAGCAATTTTCGGCTTAAATTAGTCGGATGGATTGAATTGGTACCAATGTGAAAAGGTTTAGAACTAAATTTGTGCAATTAAAAAGTTTTGGACTGAATTGGTACCAATATAAAAGGTTTAGGACTATTTTGGTACTTTTCCCTTCTGGAGGAGTTGGATGTCTGGATCGTAAGTCTAATCAAAGGCAGTATATTAATCTATTGAACAGGAGATAAGCATAGAGGTAATACAATGTACGTAAATAAAGAATGTCAAATTATATAAAATAGATTATAAGGATCAAGACACCTTACTAAAGAATCTAAAATTTATAGCGAAAATGTAATTAAATTCTAAAGTCTTAAAAAAAAAAAAAAATAGTGCAATTTAGCTCCGATCTGACGATCCACGGGCCCTCCTGGGCCACATATTCCTGAAGGCCTCTTTCAGGCGGGCTTGATCAATGCCATTGACTGGTAAAGTCAGGCTCGGGTTAGGCCCGCACTGAAAATTTCACGCGATTGTCTTTTGTTTTTCTTGTAGTTGAAGGATATTTTGGACAACAAATTAGGTCCGACCCTATACTGACTCTTTAATGATCTCTGGTGCAACCAAGTCCTAATGATCATGATGTATAAGCATGATGATAACCTTCAGGTTTGTCAGAGACTCTGAAAAATAGAGTTTTGGCTTTCAAATCATGAATTTCAAAATACCTTAAAATTTTCAAAAGTTAACATGAAAAAGTTTAAAATGATTTAATGTCTATTGATATTCATATATGTTTCCAAGGTTTGACAAGCATGTGTTTCTTTTTTCTTCTGGTAGGTTCACGTTTTTGTTGACATTATGGTCTTGAGCAATCGAATGTTCATTCAATCTTAATCATTGACTAGCATAAATCTCATTGTCATGACGATTATATGCATCGTACATTAATTAACATTTGGTTCTTAATTCACTCGTGTGTGTTCAGGGCGACACTAACTTTTTTATTCTTCTTCTTCTTCTTCTTCTTCTTTGCATGAATAAAGGTACAAAGCTGAAAATTATATGGTTACTTTCCTCGTACTAAACAATCCAATTTAATTACCTAACAACAAAGGAAGCAAAAATATTGATGGTCTATCTAATACATAATTATCACCCGCCTTGTTGGATAGGATAACCCAACTCGCTAGCTACTTTGCAATTGCATTTCCCTCCCTAAAATTATAGAAAATCTTGACTAGTTGAAAATATTTTAGCACACTTCCAATTTGAAAAACGATTGTGTCATCAAAATGAAGAACTAAATTGATTTTTGAAGTAGAAAAATAGCTACTTGCAAGTTTACCTCCACAATAAGTCTCCGTAATACCCAAACAAATTGCCAATTCAATCCTTAAATATGGTTCCACGAATTAAATTGGCACACCTCCGTCGCCTAAAAAAAAAAAAAAAAAACGTCACCATGTCCTATAAAATGTTTAGTTATTTTGGTTTGTCGTTAAAATGCTGATTGGGAAGTGGACGCTGCTGCTGATGATTTTCCGAAGCTTTCAAATAGTCAACAGTCTATTAGGCGGGCCTGGGACAACAATTCATTTAGTGTGGGAGAAAACAACCATAACTTTTAATCTAGATGCCTACAACATCAAATAAATAAATAAAAATTCATTTCGAGCATATATTTTGGCCAAATAGGGTTTCTCGTTTGCAGCAGTTTCGAACCTTAAAATCCATAAAAATTTTAACGTGTTTTGAGGCACTTTATATTTTTATGTCAATTTCCCGAGTATCTTAGCCTTCTGTTAATTTTTGGAAGTC
The DNA here is from genome assembly GCA_019915185.1 of Eucalyptus camaldulensis. Lineage (NCBI taxonomy): Eukaryota > Viridiplantae > Streptophyta > Magnoliopsida > Myrtales > Myrtaceae > Eucalyptus > Eucalyptus camaldulensis. The sequence continues at coordinate 24,519,670 of JAHSVA010000005.1, forward strand.
TTTACTGCTTAAGTTTATTTTCTGATTTTTCAATGTTACCTACATTTGCAAGGTACTTATTTAATCTTTTCCATGTAATGGATAGCTTTCCAGTTCCACATATTTCCCAGGCTTTTGTTAATTTTTCGAATTCTTTAATGCTTAAAGTTACTTTCTGATTTTTCAATGTTACCTAGATTTGTAAGGTACTTATTTAATCTTTTCCCTATAATAGATAGCTTTCCACATATTTTCCGAGATTTTCCCATCAATACTATATTCATTTTTTATTAACCAATTCTTTTTATATAGAATTAATATCATGAAAAATCCTAAACATATACACATATGATGTCTCTTTTTTTTTTTTGTCAAAATATACACATGTAATGCCAAAAACCTCAAATTGATACATTTGTGACAAATTTAGAGCAACGCTATTTTCACCCCTTATATAGCTAAATCCACCCAATTTTCATTGAAAAGGGAAAATTGCCATCAATCACCTAATTACAATTTAAAGTGATGGCCCAAATTATTCATTATTTTCCTATTTTCTATTTTTATGTAAGATCTTATTGCCATAAATATTAAACGTATTGTGTTTTCAATATCTTGTTAGATTTTACTTATGTAAAAATTAGTTCTGCTGAAAAGATAAATTTTCAAGAAACCTTATTCTTTTCAACGTTACTTGAAAAATTTATGGATTATTTGACAAGTAGAATCTGGAAATTTTTTAACATACACTTTTTTAAGGTAATAACTTGTTTATATAGACTTTCTTATTTGTCGAGTGTATTACTATCAAATTCTTTCCTAACTGCTACCTTCTATACACATACACATTTAATGGATGATCGATGAAAAAAAAAAACCTCTATAAAGAATTTTTGAAATAAAATCTTAGTTATATTCTCCAATGCGAAACTTTAAAAGATGGCAATTAAATCACAACATCATATAATAAGAAATGATTCTTTTTTAAATGCAAATGAAATCTCATCATTTGGATTGACAAAAATTAATATAATCCGTGAAGTGATTTTGAAAAATTTCAAACTAAGACAAGGTTTGATGATGATATGCACAACAAAAGTAAAAATTTATGAAGATAAGATTGTTTTACAAAATTGTTTATGTTGATCTCTAGATTCTACTTGAAAATTAACTCATAAATTTGCTCAACAACGTAAAAAAGAATAAGATTTCTTGAAAATTGTTCTTTTTGACCAAACTTATATTAGAAAAGTAAAAAAAAAAAATACCTTTAATATACATGAGATAGCCACATTATAAAAATATAAAATATGCGAAATGTTTAATAACTAGATACAAAGTAAAAATTAAAAGAGAATAAAAAAAGGCAATTAAATAAATTTGGGCTATCACTTTAAATTGCAATTGAATGAATGAGGGCAATTTTGCCTTTTTAGTGAAAAATGGGGTGGATTTAGTTATACAAGAGGTGGAAATAGCACACCCCTTTATTGATTGCTCGGGAGATTAGCAGAGAAAGATACTACAAGGTACATGAATATTGAATCTCAAATTCCATTTATTAATGAAAAATAAAATATTTAGAATTATATTATTATTTTTTTGAAATTATTGCTTGTACTGTTTTAAATAATTAGCTAAAGAAAAAAAATTCGTTATCAACAATAATTTATGCGGACAATAAATATATTTTCTTTTCATTCACTTTTGTAAGTAATACAAATGACTATTTTTAGGAAAATATTTTTATAATTATTCATTTTCCACGAAATAAATGAACAGTGACAAATTATAAACATAAGTTCAATTAAAGATCTAAAGCATTCAAATAGTGCAATTTAGACCTGATCATAAACCTAACAATTCACGGCCCGCTCAAGCCACATATGCTTGAAGGGCGCTTTTGAGAGGGTTTGAACAATCCTATAATTATAAAGTCCGTCTCAACTTAGGTCCAACTTTAAAATTTCATACATAAGTTCTTTTGTTTCAATTGGTGGGTCTAGGTGACGAATGAGGCTCGACCTATGTACCTGGCCTGACTCGAAGTTGGCCATTAATCACCTCGAATATAATCAAATCCTAAAATCAAGTACTTTTATTAACTCTATCTCTTTTAAGTGATAGAAATTCGAAGCTACCTTATTAAATATTTCCAATGGCACTCAACCTTGATGCATTGCCACATACATGTTGATTAGGCGCCACATCAAATAGAAGACCGAAACTCAAAGGAAGAGAGAGAGAGAGAGAGAGAGAGAGCGCAAATTGGGACAATGTAGCTCCTATTTTGCCAATGATGGTCGACCACCTTCACTAGTGGCCAAGCAAGGGCACCATCACATGCCCTTCAATGCTATAGGTCATCGAAAAAAGAACATTATATTTAGTTTTTTGGTTAATATTATGAAAAATTCCAAACTAGTACATCCATAATAAATTTACTCCAAATTACCATAAAAAAAAATCAAAAACAGTACACCTATGATAAATTTACTCTCCATTAGTTTCCATTAAATTTTATCGTCAAATTGCTAAGTCAGATGACACATTTTAATTAACAGGTGTACCGGTTTGGAATTTTACCTTCCATTTTCATAGGTGTATATCGGTTAATGGTTTTTTGTGATATTAATCCAATTTAATGGAAACTAATAGCGTGCAAATTTGTCACAAATGTGCCAATTATATGATTTTATCATCCATTTGTCAGAGGTATATCGATTTGTAGTTTTTCAAGATATTAATCCAATTTAACAAAAACTAACGAAGAGTAAATTTGTTACAAATTGACAAGTTTGAGGTTTTTTATAGTAAAAAAATAAATTTGAAATAAATTTGCCAAAAGTGTACCAGTTGGGAGTTTTTTGTGGTCAAAAAATTAATTTGAGGCTATTTTATAATAAATATTTCAATTTAGGGTTTTTTCATAGTATTAACCCTTAATTTTTCCGTCAACTTATACACTAACAAAAGCATTTCATTATGTTTTTTTAAGATGAATTTAAGAGTTTGATTGTATTTTTTGAAAGTTTTAGAGATGAATTGTGTTTTAGTTACATTTCTTAAGACTTCCATCCCTAAATTGTAAACAAATATGCAAACAAGTGACAAATATCCAGTTTAGCAACACACTTCACATCACTAATCTTGAGACTTTGCCTGTTATTTGAGAAATAGTAATGCCATTAAAATATTGATCTAAAGTGAGGTAGATTTTTTTAAAAGATGACTTAAAGTAGATATTATTTCAAATAGGGATTTGAAATCAACCTCAAATAAGGATTTGACTCGCTAGCCAATGAGTCGAAATAAGGCATTATTGTCCAAATCAAAATTTGAATAAAAATTAACTAGAAAAGAGAAAATTGGGGGGAAAACAAAGAAACTCTATCAACCATTATCATTCTCTATCATTCTCTATCTTGTCTCTCTCTTGATGCAGAGGTCGCCAATGGCGTCATTGGCCTCGAAGGACACAACATCTAGGATCTCCAAAGCTAGGGACATGAATTCTAGGATTGGCGATGTTGAATGCAACATCTCAAGCCTAGGCCCTTAGACACAGAGGGCAAAGGGGTTGCAAAGGGGCTTCGTTTGACACTTGAGGTTGCACTTCGGCTTGCAACAAAGAGGTTGCCAATGTTGGAGGACAACAGATATTCAAGGTAAGCATGTCCGAATCCCTATAAAATTGCATTCATCAATAAATATCATGGTGAGCCCAATTTCTATATAGAGCATTAAAACTTGTTTGGCCTTAAATTCGGGTTGAATTGCAAACCATTAATTTTGATTAAGGATTGAAAATTATAGAGTAGAACAAATTAATAATACTCGTTAATAAGAACTTAATTTCTCCAAAAGTCATGGTGTGGTCCTCTCTTAGGGCTTGTTTGATAATCGGCAAGATAATATATGCTTTTATTATTTTGTACCCTGAAACAAAAAAAGAACAAAAATTAATTTGGTAATTTTTTTTTATTCTAGGGAACAAATTAGTTCCCGGTCATATATTTGGAATAAATCAAGAAGCAAAAAAAAAAAATGGCTTCTTTATTCTCGAGAACAACTTCAGAATCAAGATCACTTTCTTTCTTTATCTTTTCTTTTCTTCATTTTCTTTCTTTTTTTCCCTTTTTTTTCTTCTTCTTCTTCCTTTCCCTAGTCGTTAGCCACAGCAATGACTAGCGACTAGCCATATGAGGGCCAACAACCTTGCCAATGGCCAGGCAAGACTTGACCTCACCTTGGCCGGGCAATGCCAATCTCATGGTGGCCCAACGAGATCGAGCCTCACTGGGGCTATTGACCGATTAAAGGAAGAAAAAAAGAAAAAAGTAATAAAATAATTTGAAATTATTAAAAGAAATTTCAAGTCACAAAAGAATTTATGAATTGTATCAAACGCATTCCTATCTTGGGAATAAAAATTTTGGATTGTTCAGAAACTCATTCAATGAATAGAATCAGAAAAATCATTTATGAGCAAAAATTGTTCTTTGAAATAGAATAATTACCAAATAGACCCTTGAAGCTTCTTGACATTGGGAACATATGGAAAATTAGATTCTACGTTAGAAGTCATAACCTTTACATAAGTCAAATATTAATCATTTGATCCATCTTTTTTTCAACGTCAACCTAATTTAATCATGGGATGATTAAGGAAAGACATAATTATGCTTTTAAAACGAGGCATTGGCTTTTAATTTCATATCATGACGAGAAAGCGCCACAATATTTATGGACTTCTTTGGCCCAATTCCAGGTGATCCAGGTGATTCCCGGTCCCTTTATACACCTCTAGTGCCAAATATAGAGTGTCATAACTGAATGGGCAATGCAAACTAAATCTATTCAATCTCCACGTCTCTCTTAGACGGGGCATTCTCCGGTGTTAGTGGCCTCTCTAATGTCCTAGAAAACGAAGGTTACTCCACGACAATGACAGGAACACAACATGGGAAATCTACTCAAAAGTTATGGACTTAGTAATGTCCAACACTTCAAACATACATGTACATATATATTGGTCGAAAATTATAAATTAATTAAGTAATTGAGTTGAAATTTCCATTTTGAAATATGTATATATATCGGCCTAGTCCAGTTAGGTGGGTGAGTGCTTCCACACTTGAAATCGAGAACCAAACCGGTACTCACTAAATCGAGAGAACCAGACCGATCCTCATGAAAATCATCAATTTTGGACTAGTCCCATCCAATTCCAGGTGGTTCGCACGGTTCTTGTTTTTTTTGCATACCCCTAACACAGATGGGATCTCTAAGGTCATTGATGCCGAATTTGGGACAATTCGTAACCTGAATTCGACGTTTCAAATCTAGATTCATCTCACGTCTTGAACAAACAAAGGATAAAGGCAAATGAGGTGGTGGTAAAATGTGGGCGAGATGCTGCAATAGCCAGTTGGTGCATGGTAGGTTAGCAAAGGCAATCGTGATTAGAGGTGTGCATGGTTTGAATGGACAGTTTCTAACCTAAAATCAGAAATCGTCCACTAAGGACCAATTCCAAAAAATTGAATCGAGAACCACCCGTTAGTTGCATGGATCCACTTAGTCCAATTCCCAAGTGGATCCATGGAAGTGGTCTCACCAAAAGCTATTTAGTAGTTATACAAAGTGTTGGCTAGAAGCATGAATTTGTTTTATATAATAACCAATTAAAAGCCTAAAAACAATCGCTTGAGCTCCACAAAATTGTCTCAATCTTTGAATGGTGATCCATGCAACTAACAAGCAAAGTTCGCTAGTGATCTCATCCAAAGATTTCTAGGCTTTGATGACAAATCTGCAACTAGGATGCTACTATAGTTATTCCATTTCTCACCTTTTAGGATAGGCCGAGAATAAAACATGGGGAATCCTAGTAAACTCACAAGAAATCCCACAGCTCGTCTTTTATGCAGAAGTTCCCCCATTAGCAATGTTGTAGGCTATGAAATAGTTCAAAATTTAAGTCAAAACTTCCTTTCATTGCAAACTCACAACTACAACTGTGAAACAAGTATAGACCAAAAGTAATAAAGAAATTTCATCAGATTATTGAGATTCCAAGTATAGATAAACTGCAGGAAAGTCTCCCCATCAAAAAGAAGAAAGAAATAATCCATCAAAAACCACTTTAGGTGATATGAACATGGCAAGGAGCAAGACTGAAGGGCAGAGTCTATTTAAGTTTTTAGATGTGGTGTCCCGAAGCATGATGTTACCTTCCTTCCCCATTCCATTGAGTGACTATGATTCACATTGTGAAATTCATCCTCGGATACTTTAAGAATAAATCAAGGCAATGCCCCCATCGAGTAAGTTAAAGGAAAAGAGGTTACCCTAAATCTGTGCTATTCAAACAACTTAAATCAATGTCCAAACACAATCCCGGCATGAGAAAAGCTATCAAGAAGAAAAAACAAATGACACTTTTTTTTTGTTAGAATAACAATATACATTACATCCTTAAGTCTTAGCTTGTGAGTACAATAACACAGCATCAAAACAAAGTAGACTCCAAAGATCGGGAGGGGAATAAAGGGTCCAATTCTGAGGCCGGGAATTTTTCCTTTAGGCCTTAGCTACCTAGTCTGCCACTTTGTTGGATTCTCTATTACAATAGGCTAGCTTCAAATTGGAAAAGTTTTTCAAAAAGATCAAGATAAGCACACGTATATCCCACTTGAAATGATCAACACTTGTGAGAGCACTTACCATGTCTAAACAATCTAACTCTAGTTGAAGACAATCCATAGCATGATCAGAGAAGAAAAATAGCGTTCCTACAAGAGCACTAACCTCGGCTTGAGCTGCAGAGCCGACCCTCACTATTTTGGCAAATCCATCTATAACTCTTCCAAGGCTATCTCGCAACACACCGACAATCGCTCTAGTTGTTGAACCTTCAATAAAGGAAGCGTCGATATTAATCTTCAATACTCCATGTTTCGGGTTTCGCTAAATTTGAGGTAAGTTTTGACCTTCAACAGCTTTCCCTTTTCCATATTTGCTTCCACTTGCTTCATTATGCGCTACGAAAGCTAAGTTCACTAGCTGTTGTGGATTTGATTTTAGTCTTCGAAATACAAAATTGTTCCTTGATTTCCAAATAAGCCAAAGGATAGTTGCAAGTTGCTTGAATGGTACAAATGTGACTTTAAAGTTCAAGAGCCATTCTTCAATTCTTGGAAGACCTTGTGTGGGAATTTTGATTTGTAGCGAAGGATCAGACCAAACCTGTTTCTTCCACAAGCAAAGAATAAAGATATGCTCAACTGTCTCGAGATGTTGTTGACACAAATCACACTTCGAGTCTGGTAAAATACTCCTTTTTAATGGATTTTCCTTTGTTGGTAAAGCATTTTGACATATTGCCCATAGGAAGAATCAAATTTTTGGTAGTGTGTTAATCTTCCAAATTTTAGTCCACAAAGCTCTGGGGGTTTGATATGAGGAGGAGACCTGATTTGGGTTTGGTTTATTTGAAAGGTCTATGTTCTAGTTATAGCCACTATTTATTGTGTAGGAGCCGGATTTAGCATTTAACCAAACTAGTTTGTCTTCAATGTCGTGTGACCACAGTGGGATAGCAAGCATTTCATTGACAGTTTGTTCATCAAATAGTTGTATCACTACCTGTTCATTCCACTTTGACTCCTCCTGGACAATCAACTCAGCTACCATTTTAGGCTCTCCAATGTTGGTTGGACCACCAATGACTCCCTATGTAACCATTTATCTTCTCTAATTTTTATCTTTTCCCCATTACCCACAAACCACATTATGGAATGATGGATAGATGCTCTCCCCAATAATACACTTTGCCACCCCCAAGATGGTCGATTCCCTTCCTAGCATGCCAGAAGTCACTATCGAGAAGTAAAGCCCTTTAAATACTCGAGACCATAATGAGGATCGATTTTGAGTAATTTGACATGATTGTTTTCCTAACATAGCCCCCATTAAAAGTCATTGGATCCCTAAAACCAAGTCCTCCACTATTCGTCATCCGTTTTAGCACATCCCAATTCGTCCAATGATGCGTAGCTTGTTTTTCACCATTTTTCCACCAAAATGTTGCATTTTTCTTTTCAATTGCCTTGCAAATGGAGATGAGGATTTTAAAAATAGACATAGCATATTGTGGTAATGCTTGCACCACTGCTTTAATGAGTATTTCTTTTCCGGCTTTTGACATCAGATTTTTCTCCCAACTTCTAGTTTCATATTTACTCTAGCTAGTATCCAAGCAAACATTTGTTTCTTTGGCGCCCCCTAGTCTTCTATAATTCTGGAACTCTAAGCTCATAGGCCATATTTTAACTCAAACTCTGTGGACGATCTCTGCTGAAATATATCCCTGACTTGTTTAAATTAATTGATTGCCCCAAAGTAAAGCAATACTGATTCAAAACAACTGCAACATTTTGGCATTCCCTAGTCGTTCCATCAAGGAAAAATATTGAGTCATCTGCAAACAAGAGGTGAGACAATGTGGGGCAAGAACTATTCAACTTAATCGCCTTTATACTTCCATCCTCTGTTGCCTTTTTCATCAAATAAGATAACACATTTCCAACCAGGATGAATAAGTAGGGAGAAAATGGGTCACCTTGTTGGATTCCTCTTCATGGTTGAAAATAAGGTGGAGGCTCCCCATTTATCTTAACACTAAAAGATACCGTTATCACACATTGCATAATTCACATCACCCATTGACAGTAAAAAAAACCCATTTTTAGCATACACGCTTCCAAAAAAATCCCATTCAACTTGGTCATAAGCCTTTTGCATATCAAGTTTAAGCACTACCTGGAACTTTCTCTTTCGTTTTCTTGTTCTCAACTGATGTAGCACCTCCTGGACAATTAAAATGTTATCCTGAATTTGTCTTCCCCTCACGAAGGCACTTTGCTCTATAGAAATCAAATCTAGTAAGCATATTTTCAATCGATTAACCAAGACTTGATATAATCTTATACACAAAGTTACACAAACTAATCGAACGAAATTGTTCCAGTTTTCTGGGTTTGGGATCTTTGGGATGAGGAAAATATGAGTTTTGTTCAACTCTAGGTTGAGATACCTTGAGCGGAAAAACTTTTGTACCTCCCTATGTACTGCTTGTTGTAGATCCTCTCAATTATGCTAAAATAATTGACCATTTAAGCCATCTAGCCCTAGAGCTTTTTAAGATCCCAACTAGTGAACTGCTTCAGTTACTTCTTCTAGTGTCACAAGCTTTGTCAACATCTCGTTCATGTCCTCCCCTACTACACATGGGTATTCCTCTAGTATTGACTAAAAATTTCGAGGGCCAACTAATTTGAAAAGATTGCTAAAAGAATTCAATGCTTGCCGTTTTAGTCGAGTTAAATCATGAATCAATTCCCCTTCTTCATTTTGTAGCATGGAAATTTTGTTCCTCCGTCTCCTTTGAATTGTTGTGACATGGAAAAATATAGTATTTTTGCCTCCCCATTTCAACCAGTTTACTCTCAATCTCATACCTCAATACATCTCCTCCTGTCACCATAACCTCTCGATTTCATTCTTCAGAATCAACACCTTCTGTCTATTACAATGTAATTGTTGGCTGTTGGAGATCTCCTTGAGTTCTCTCTTTAAAAGGTCTATTTTCTTCTTTCCATTTGAGAACTTTGTTTTGCTCCATTTAGTGAGAACTAAGGAAACTACTTTCATCATTTTCAGCGAGTCTTCATGCTCCAATTATGCCGAGTGCCAAACTTTTTTGATGATTTCTTCGCATTCCTCATCTTCAAGCCAAAAAGCTTCAAATTTGAACTTTTTTTTCCTTTTTACTAGCTCAGGAAAAAGAGATAGCAAAATAGGACTATGGTTTGACCCTGGCTGGTAAAGTGTACGCCTCCGCAATTGGAAAGCAACTTCGCCAGTCCATAGTGCACAATACTCTATCCAATCTCTCCCTGACATGATTATCTCCATCCCTATTATTTGCCCAAGTGAAAGCACATCTCTTAATTTCCAGGTCCATCAAGGAGCGCAAAGTCCTAGAAAGCATTGAGCTGATAGTGTTCTGCCATGCGCTTCCCTACATTTTCCCAATGATAAAGGATTCATTGAAGTCTCCAATGCAAGCCCGTGGTAGATCATTCAAGAGGCTAATTTTGTGCACATCTTCCAGAACTAGTCTTCTCTAGAACTCATTTGATGCATGTATAAAGGTTAGTCGCGTTCTTCGTTTTGTTTCCTCTAATATGCACACCAAATCTATAAAGATTTCAGAGTTCAACTCCACTGTTATAGATACTTTCTCATCCCAAAAAATAGCCGCACCCCCTGCAATACCCCTCGGATTCAGCCAAAAACTATTCTTGAGTCGTAACTACCTCCTTAAACGAAGCACTACCAATTCTTGATTTTTGGTCTTCATTAAAAACACAATACTGGACTTCTCTTGTGTCACAAGGTCTCTAATTACTTCAATTGTCAAGGGATTGCCCAACCCTTGACAATTCCAGCATATCAACTTCATTTGTAACCTAGTGGCTTATTAAGCCTAGCCACCAAAGCCCATTCCATTGTTCCTAACACCATATGAACAGGTGTATCCAGCAATTGAGTCTCATCTATTAACTGTGAGTTTGTCATTTGTGTTTCATAAGGGATATACCTATGTTTCTTCTTACTAGTATATTTCTTGGCCTCTTTAAGCTTATTGTTCTAAGTAACTTCTGGAAGCATTTGCAAATCAAGGGAGGGAGAATCACTGCTTTTACCTAGATCAGGCAAATCGAAAGGAATGAAGTCCTCACCTTGCTTGGCTTGCGCTTGCATGCCTATGTCCCCATAATCTATGCCTTTTCTCTTTTCTGCTTGAACATGATTGGGTTGAGATACATGATGTTGGATATCTCTCATAAAGGGCACAATTTGGAGGGAATGTACTGGAGTTTCGAGGATATAATTCTCCTCTTTGTCCTCTTCCTTTAACTTCCCATAAAACAACTTCATAAAAAGACTGTGACCTTGTGCTTCAACTTTTAGCCACTAGCCATAGAGACACTTTTCCTCAGTTTCAAAGTTTTCATCTTTGAATTCCACTTCTTCTCAATAATTGGCGTAATTCCCCATTTTACCATAGGAATAGCAGAAGTTAAAGAGCCTCTCGTATTTATAATCCAACCAGAGCTTTTTCCCTCCATTTACTAGCAATAAATCCAAATTTTAAGGAGGTTGTCACATCTAAGAGGACTCTTGCTTTCCTAATTTTGTGAGCAGCTCCACCCTTCGCTTCAACCTTCACATCCATAACTAGACCAAGACTTTCAACAGCCCTAATAACCACTTCTTCTGTAAGTCATTCAAAAGGAAGTCCATGGATTTGCACCCAGAAGGCACACGTATTAAACTCATAATGGTGTGGAGGCATATCTGGCTCCCATTTTTTGAGTAGCAATAGATGGCTTGAGAAGGACCAAGGACCTGTCTCATACACCCGTAGTAGTTCTGCCTTAGTCTTAAAACTAAAGGCATAAATTCCATATTCCAAAGGGGAAAATATTACATTCTCAAGTTTCCATGCTCTCCTCATAGTATTTTGGAAAGTGAGAAAGTTTATCTTTGGGTTTTGAAAAAGCTTGCCAACGAGGGTAAGCTTACCTTCTCTAATTTTCTTTGTAAGAACCACCTCATCCATTGCAGTAATTTTTGTTCCTAACCAAAGTCTGCTCAAGCGTTTGTTGAGTATTGCTATTTGCATTTATGATTCCTGCTCTCCCTCTATAATCAAGTGCCAAAACAAGACAGAGCATGCAAGATGACTTACTCAAATATAGAGGTGTCCTTGAGTCAAAGCTTGAAGACCCCCTACATGCAATCTAGAGAACACTTTTTATTTCCCATATTGACTTTGGCACCAAGACAAGGATTTGGGTTTAAGAATTGATTAGGGTTTATGGGTTGTTGGGGTTTAATGGAATTTCCACGTCCTTTGTTGAGAAGAAGCCACTAGTGCAAAGAAGTGTGCTCATGTCAAGTGATTCACCAGTGGCTGAAAGAATCGTGAAAATAGAGCTTGGAGTTTTGTGATACCTACCACCAAAGAGTAGATGAGAGCTCTTCAATACAAGAGAGAGGACTAGGGATTTTCTTAGGTTGTGTGGGTTGAATAGAGACTTCAATTCGGCCACCATTTTTTCTTACTGAAAATTGGAGACGAGATCAAGAAGCAACGACAAGAGGGAGCTCCAGGAATGGAGGGAGGGTCTCGAAGACGAGAGAGAGCTGAGCGAAAAAAAAAAAAAAAAAAACCAAAGAGAAAGGAGCTAAACAGATGACACTTAGATCGCTCTTTGTTGGAGCGATCGTGACTGACTTGAACTATGGAGCCCACACCCCTATAATCTCTACACATGATTGGTCAATCAGGGACAAAACTAAGAGTTCACAAGCAAACCTGCCATCACCATTGCCTTAACGGCCAAGCCCGCCCAATTGCCCTCTCAATCAAAGAAACCAAGAAGAAGAAGCAAAGAGTTCAAATTTGAGGAGGGAAAAGAGAATCGACTCATTGTTTTGCCAAGTTAGCTACTTTGGACTAGGACTCAAAGGGAGATGAGCATATTCGGAGGTGAGTCGGAGAAGAAGAGGGAGCTAGGGGAGAGTTTGAACTAAAAAAGACGAGATAGAGAGTGGGAGATTGAAGCCTTAAATTTTGGATGGGCTAATTTTGAAGAACAAAAATTAATCTTAAAAATTAATATATTATTATAATATAACAAGTTTGGTCCACATGAGTAGGTGGGCAAATCTGCCCATAGAACCAGGAACCAAACTAATTTCCTTAAGAATTATTAATTCCGAGTGATTCTGATCTGGTTTCGGGCAATCTGGGCGTGTCCTAGTTCCTTTGCACACCCGTGTTATGTAACCTAAAAAAATTTTTGAACAAAAACGACAACTGTTTTTTTGTGGTGTTTTTTAGTTTTTTTTTTAATCCTTATCATATTATATTTTGGACCAAAATGCCCTGTTTCAGCTGCCATAAAAATTGAGCATTCGTTAGTGAGTGAAATCCTTATTTATGACTGACTTGATTAATTCATGCTCTTATTTGAAACAAAATTCATTTTTAATAATTTTTTGAGAAAAATGATCTTGCTGTAAATCTTTATTTAGAATTTTCATCCAATGATGTTATTCGTGCAATACGCATCTTCGAATTCAAACAATCTTAATCGCTCCGGGGTTGAGGCGGACCTGGGATCTAAATCTAACGAAAGGCACCCAAAATCCAAGTGCAGCATAAACCATACGAAGGCCATGGACTGGTCATCCTGGTTCCGGCGAACTCTTCTGAAAGATGCGAATGACCCCAAAATCTCAGATCCACCCAAACCATCCTCGAAGAAGAAGCGACACCAAACCGACGAAGATTTGGAGCAACATGGAATAACGCAGCCATTGGTCGACTTGGTCAAGACCTTCACCGTAGACACTTTCAAGAACTTCCATACGACAGTCGACAATGGTGCGATTTTTTTTTTCTTGGTCGTGTTTCGGATGGATCTTGGAATCTTGGGTTCTGGAAGTCGCTGGATGATAGAGCTTTTCAGCTTCTCAATTTGGGTTTTTCGTTTATGTTCTTTGGGTGGAAATTGGATTGATTGGGCGTGTTGCAGATGACGGCGTGGCTGGTGCTGATTCCGGCACTGCGAGAACTGCTTCAGCATGCAGTGTGAGGAAGGATCTCTCTGAGTGGCAGGAGAGGCATGCTTTCCTTGTGCTTACAAGTGTTAAGGTTTGTGAATAGTGATCTGCGTGTGGAATTGATGTGGAAAATTTTGCATTATGAAGATGTTAACTTACTTGTGTACTTGGTTGCCTCTTTCCGAGTAATGCCTGACTGCACTGCAACTTTCCTTTGTGACGCCTTTCGGTGCACACTTCCTCTACTCGATTAAGGGGGATTTCGCGAATATGAGATGTTGGATGTTCTGTAACCAAACCAGTGGTCAGCACCGTGTTCTGATGTGTGATTCTGGTTCTCTTCGTAGATTTAGGATAAGAAGAGGAATTGAGGTTCAGAATTTGGCAAACTTACTTTTAGATATAGTGAGCTTCATAGTGATACCTAAAAATTGTAGAAAGGAATGAGGTTTGAGGCCTGGTAATATCTTGCTGATAGGCTAACTTCGGTAGCAAAAGAGAAAGCATTGGAGCTTAGAGAAAGCATTGGAGCTTGGAGAAACCAAGTCAAGGACACAAAGCTATTCTTGTTAGATGGATCTGTCATACTGTAGTTCCGACATATTCGATTAATTGCTCTGTCACAGAGAACAGACTATACAGGGAAAGATTAGTGTCAAACAAGGCTCTAGGCTGGCATTTTGTTTTGATCATTACATTGGAGAATTTAATGGATTTAATATGTTTTCATGATGTTAGATCTAATTTTATTATAAAATAGGAGCTTATTGTTATGTTAATAAACCTTCTTGCATCATCCGATGTCAATACAGATGGAGACCAAAAATTTTCTTGGTATTTACACAGGATATACTCAAGCAGACTGATGCTTGAGTTTCTTTTTTTTTTTTTACATAGAACTAGGATTAAGACACACTGGGTTTAATCTTGGGTTTGTTGTGGCAGCTTTTAATAGAATGAGCCAGCCTCTATATATGTGGACTGCTCAAGAGGACTATAAAAGTATCCTCTAGAAACAGATTTGTTATCTGATGAAGCAGAGAGCTCTATTTTTTGGGATAACGAGTCATTAAGATTGTACTACATAGAGTTTTAATGAAATTGAGATGACTGGACAGTAAAACATATGGTTGACTCTCTATAAAGCTACATTAGGTTTTCATACTGTCTGGAAAAGACTTTCAATTGATCGAGGATGATAAAAAAATATGTTCCTCTATGATCTTTAAATAGGACCCACTTTTGCTTGTGTTTCCAATAGAATCGGATAAAATAGTTTAAGATGCATTCTTCTTTTTTTGATGCTTCTCCCTCTTTGACTTTGAAGTTTACTCAATAGTGGTTGTTTAGTTCAGTAGCCTGCACTTATTACTGTGGTGTTTGTATCCACTGAATTTGTTTCTTCATCAATATTTAGAGACCCCACTATTGAACTTGCTTCACTATCTGCAAGTTATATATTTGGGACAGACTGCTGACGTAAATACTCTTAAGAACATGTAATGGTGTAAAGTCAAACATTCGCCATGTGCATCTAAATGACTGGTAACATGAAACTGTACATGTCTTACTTGGCTAACATAGAAGTGAAGCTTTAAGGCCAAGATAACATTACTTATTCATATCTATCAGCTCTATGACCATATCAAGCTCATTTCAGGAAATGTCGCAACTGCGATATATGCTATGTCCCCGACACATGAAGGAGCGGCAATTTTGGCAAATATATTTTGTGCTTGTCAAGAGCCATATAGCTGAGTAAGTTACCAAGCCATGTTAGTATTTATACCAAACAGAAAGTTTATCCAGTCTAAATGACGTCTGATTTTGTTTTGTAAGTAATTATTTTATTCTACCATAACATGTCATTTCCATGACCAGATATGAGCAGCGGGCAATACAACTAGCAAAACTGAAGGAAATGAGGATGGGGGTTGACAAATCTTCCGACAGCAGTTCATATGAAGTTGAAATGGCTGAATCAAAGGGGGCCTCAAGTTCTCCACCAGCAAGTCCTTAATCTCACTAATTAGCTTCTAAGCGAAAGTGTAACCAACCAGGTAAGAATGAACAGGACTCCAACTGTTCTGGTGCGCATCATTACCCTTCAAGTAGTTCTTTTACAGTTGATGTTAATGTGCAACATTGACCTTGCTTCATTTTAATCTCTCAGCTGGAAAGATCCTGCCAACAGGATGAGCTTTGGAGATAACCAATGCACCAAAAAAAATCATCATGCACCTTGTTGGGATCAACTTAAAGTGACTGAAAGCATTTTTAGACCACTGAATCAAAAGTGAATTAGTCTGATGCTGATATGTACTGACAAGTGCTTCTCCAACTTTAGCAGAAAATGTTGACTACATTTTGTTAGACGCAAACCAAAACGAGTAGTTAATATTAGAGCTAGCTTGTAAGTATAAATCTATTTGTAAAAACTAGTTTGCTCAGCTCTTGTTAAGCTGTAATTACTTGCTAAGCTCTTTCATTTAGCATGCACAATTTCTTATACGACAGTGTCACAAAATTGTCCGATACATGGCTTAGCTTGTTGACTAGCGCTCATAAGCTACGCGATTCTGAAGTATATGGCAAATGCAGATCCAATGCAGCATTTTTAATGCCACTAGGCATCAGTGTTTATTCAATTTCATGTATGTATGTAATGAAACACGTCTTCTGAGGGGAAGATCCACCGCCGGCTCTGCTTTTCCTTTAATAACACCCTTATTGTTCTCATATTTTTCCATGTTTTACAGCAAACTCTCTGGAAAATGTATTGCCTAATGTAGCCATTCATCCAGTGGGTCGATCACTCATCTTTTATCTTTCCATTGCCTAAGCCAGAATCACCCAATTTACATAACCCCCTTTTCGGTCCTCTTAAACAAGGATTCTGAAAATGGTTTGTGCCATTTATGCAAGTGATTTTAGCAGTTCACCGATGCATGTTCCGATTATGGAAGATTGATCACTGCTGCTTCCGGATTTGAACTTCCCAGTTGTGACATCTTTAAGCGTCACCTGAATCCATAAGTGACGCAAAGGCACCTGAGAACTTGCCTCAGATAGTCTGGAATGAATACGTGGCCGGTGCAGTGGCGGGGCTTGGCCATCGGGAGCTTTTTGGATTGTTCTGCTTCCTGCAGAATCCCACTTCATGGCCTCGTGGTCTCTTTTATCTGACGCCCTGCAGGTTTCCTGATTGCAATTATATTTCTTCAGGGGGGTTTCTGAGAATGGCCCGTGAATAGTGAACGAATGAGAAGCAACAAGATGAAAGAATACGATCAATAGTCAAGTGGGCATTTATTGAAACGTGGGTACACGCGGGAGTACTCGGTGTAACAAAAGATAAAAGACAATTCTATCCACCACTGAGATTGCAGTGCACTGAATCCGCCCCTTGGCTGATACATTTTCAACGCATATCTCTGAA
This sequence comes from Eucalyptus camaldulensis, assembly GCA_019915185.1. NCBI lineage: Eukaryota > Viridiplantae > Streptophyta > Magnoliopsida > Myrtales > Myrtaceae > Eucalyptus > Eucalyptus camaldulensis. Next base: position 24,536,795 of record JAHSVA010000005.1, read on the forward strand.
TGTTTGGCGAGACTGGTGGCTGGCGTCGCTGCATTTTATTCCTTCTGCAATGCCATGGTCCTTTATGTCCTCAATATTATGCGATGAGTATATGTGAAATGCAGTAATAATGACATTCCCTGCTTGGCAGAGCAAAGACATGCCATGAGCGTATCACCCTTCCGATCCAAAAGACTCTGCTTCCTCACCAATTGGCAATTTCCACTGAGATTTTACTTTCTAAACTTGGAAGTTACAAAAAAAAAGGTGCCTTTCTAATAGGCATTAGGCATTAGGTTTTGAACCCAAAAAAAAAAAAAGGCATTAGGAATTGCCCACACGTACGATACTGACTCGGGAACAATGACTTGCCACGAACAAGCAAAGAGCCTTTTATACAGCACGTGATAGAAAATGACCTCCATTGAATGCACGTACTCAGTAACATCACATCGAGATTTGCTAGAGAGACAGGTCGATTTCCTCCTTGGCCATACTCGTGGAAATAGCTTCAGGATGACTCGAGAGAGGACAAAATATAAGCGAAAAGCGTATAACAACAAAGCATGGTATTCTTTAACATAGAGACAAGGAGAAAAGAGCATATACTGAAGAAACAAGTTATGTACAAGGGGTATATTCTCCTTTCTCAACAAACTCCAATGGCGTTTGCAACTAAAAAGGTGGTTTCTAATCTACTCATAGATCAAGGCTCTTTAGACATTGTCAAGGGACTTTAATTTAATATCTCATCAGTGTGCTCGTCGTCTGTTATGTCACAGTTCAGGCTCTTTACTACTCCAGTACATTGACTCCGTATGCGATAAACCTCGTCGTCCAGCATCAATGCAAATCTCATGGAATTACTTGCACCCATTCAAAACGACCTGGGAGGGGACGATCCTTGACAATATCAAAGTTGTACCTGTGAAAACAATCAAGGGAAGTAAATAAAAAGACCATGATATAATCAGCTAATCTGCCTTAAAGTCAACTACGGACAATTTACTCTAAATGCAGTAGTAACGATTACATAAGCAGCCAGGTGAGACGATAATGAGCAAAAATGGGACGAGAAATATACTTTTCAATGAATGATCTTTGTTGTCGTTGCTCGGCATATGCAAAGAACTCCTCCATCTCATCTGAGGTCGGGATACTTCTAAGTATGCTCATTTGAGTTCTGTGAGCAGTGCATGAGCTCTGCTGTCTTGTGGTTGACCCTGGTGGCGTGTTTGCGTTCAAGTCCCTTATCAAGCTACACGGGGTGCTTTCCCTTGTGCTCCTGCATAAAATTCGTCCATTACTAAAAGCTTGTCCCCTTAAAGCACTTCATAACTCTTGACTCGGTGAAAAACCATCGTTGTCTTCAAAGAACATCCTAAAACTTACTATTATTCTGCTACGTTCTCTTTAAAGTCATCAGGATGGAAAATGTGATTTCGACAAGCCTAACTCAATAGAAAAGGTCAGTTCAGGACAGCTAGAATGCACATATTCAATAAGCAAAAGGATCCCTGAACTTAAAATGATTTCTCTACGGGCATGCAGTAGGAGTTGCAACATAAATCATTTTTATCAGTATAATTTCGTAATTCCCTATTCTTTTCCAATTTCCTGCTAACAACAAAACAAGGCAACTGGTTAAGCATGAATAAATTCCTGAAAAGGAATTCAAAGTTACCCCACCAAAATCAACAGGCCCAAAGAAGTCTCAATCTTCAAACAAATGAAATGAGGTAAAAAAAAGGGCCTTCGGACCTCTGGCATTGGGGCAACCATTTCTCCAAAGAGTCGGTATCTTTTTGCTTTTTTAATTTCCAATTACTGTTGTTGTCAGGATCAATTTGTGGAAAAAGAAAAGTGCCCACATTTTAAAGAGCCCAAATTCATGCCAGTTTATTAAAATATCTCAAATGCGTGGGGCCAAAACTACAAGATCATCTCTTGGAGGAAAAAAGATCTCTCTTTTATCACTCTATTTGGGTGAAGCAAACCGAATAATAACTGTGCTATGAGGACAGACGGTCTAAAGAAGCGCGCAAGGATGAAGACACAAAGAAACCTAAAACCCTAACTGAACAAAACCCTCACAAAACAAACTCTTTTTTTTTCGAATTTGTTGAGAACTAACTACTCAGAGGTCAAAAATTCAACCCAGGAAAAGAAATGTCGGCACGAAGGGGCAACCAACGAACCGGAGGAAATTCACATGAAGAACAAGGGTGTTGAAAGAGGAAAGGGAAGGGGGGGAAACAGAGCATCTTCGCAAGTTTGCAATTTGAAAGGAGAATTAAGCATCAAAATTCGAAATTTATTTACCTGTCTCTGTCTTCGATCTCCAAATCGTTCTCTCCATAAGACGCGTCGACAGCCGCATCGCCTGCACACTCCCCCCCGTTTCCCCTGTCACCCCGACCGACACACGCTCCTTCTCCCTCCACTCCACCGCTCGACGATGCCGTCCTCGCCGAGCACGAAGCGTCGCAGCTTCCCCTAGAACCGCTCCCCGCGGGTCCTTCGTCGATCCTCGCCTCCGGGGAGGGTGCGAGACGGGGTCTCCGGAGCCTCCGGCTCCGGAGCTGGAGGTAAGAGAACGGACAGGGAGAGGCGTCCAAGCTCGGCGCGGCGGCGGCGGCGGCGGCGGGGGGCGGCGGCCGCCGCTGGGAGGCCCTCCGGAGGCGCCGCGAGGCTAGGGTTTTGGCTCTGGTCCGGACGCCGGTGGCGGAGGGGGAGCGCGGGGAGGCCTCGAGAAGCGAGACGTCGCGCGGGATTGCCTTGGATTTCTTCATGTACTTGCCCATTCCGACGATGGCCGCCGCCGATTTTCCCTCTCGTGGAGCTTGCATGCGCAGAGAAAACAGAGAAGAGAGAGAGAGAGAGAAGAGAGAGAGAGCTTGGAAGGGAAGGAAGAAATGAGTTTTAGGGCAGGGGATGGAGGGAACATGTTGACATGGTGTTGCGTTTATATACAAAAACTCTTTTGAAAGCTTTTGGATAGATTTTACCCACCCTTTTTTGTTTTTGTTTTTGTTTTTGTTTTTATGTATCATATCTATCCAATCCAATAGCATGCATAATCTATTTTAAAAAATAATAATGACTGGACCTTATCAATTATATACAATTTTGATAAAGAAAATTCAAACCTAAAATGAATATTTTGATAGTGTGTAATTTTTCTTTTATCGCAAGTTGACGCACTCTTCGAAGGGGAAAAAATTTCAATTGGAATCAGGCTATTTTGATGAAGCGGACGAATTTTTGGTGGAATATTTTGATTAATTCAAGTTTCATATCGATCGGAATTGATTCGGTACAAAAGTCCAAATTATGAGAAAATGTAAATAATGCCTAGGCTCATTTGTTTAATGAAAGATGAATTATTGGAAAAATATTTTCCTAAAAATGACTTCATATCATTTGAAATAATTAGTTAATGAAAAAAAATTAATGCAAGCAACTATTATGTCTAAACTATTTTTAGATGATGGAAATATCTTCATTTATTCATTTTCTAGATATAAACAATCATTTTTACGTAGTGGAGTCCTTGGTTACAAAAAAATAATAATAATAAACAATCATTTTTAGAATATTTTAAAAATATTTATTTTTTACGAAAAAAAACAAATTTTTACTTATTATTTTCATGCCTCCAATTTCTTTTTTAGAAAAGAAAATGTGTTAATACCATCTAATGATGACCTTTTTTACTTCTATGGACAAACAAAATAGAGTTCTTCAATTGACTTCGCCATAATATCTCGAAAAGAATAATGTACTTTTCATTATTCTAAATTAAGATAATATTGTCAAAGTACGTCATTGATAAATGAAAATAGTCTCTAATTAAATGAATTACCAGAGAAAAGACAATGTCAATCATAGCCGTTTACAAGAGAAAAAGGAGCGGGAGTTGTTGAGCGAGTTGAAATAAAATTAATATTCATACAAAATTAGAAAAGAGAAATCAATATGACCCTACCTTTTCCCTGCAATGATTTCTCGATTAAACTGTTTTGATGTTACAATTTTTTTAACGGTCTCGAATGAAAACTATCCACGAAAATAAGAAATTCGATCTACTCACATAGGGGAGCAGGGCGAGGAAGCACCATACGATGTGATGCGAAATTAAATAGGTTTGGACATGAAAAAAAAAAATACATAGTTATGGATTATTCTTAAATGTCCGTTATCGGATTAGTATTGTATATGTTCGAAGTAAGAACAAATATCACAAAAAAAAAAAAAACTCAAAATTATGTCCAATGTGACATAAAAATCTCAAGTTTTTTTTTGTACCGTAAAAAACCTAAACTTACCTATCATAACACATATTTTTCAAACTTTTTTATGTCACAAAAAACATGTATACCCTTTATTTCAATAATATACAGTGCTATAAGTTCGAGATTTTTTTATTGCAAAAAAAAATTGGGATTTTTTATATCATAGTAGATATAATTTTTGTTTTTCGCGGTAGTAACCCTTGAAGTTCGCTTTATATTTGAATCTTTTTACATGTCAACCATCTAATGGTAAGGATGCATTTATTTTGTAGAAAATGACTTATTTGTAAAATATTTTCTTAATATTGATCATTTGTATTATTTATAAAAAATATATATATGAAAAATATTTTCATCATACACGAAATTTTTTTACTCATAAATTATTATCAATAATGAAAGTATTTTTTATTAATTAATTATTTCAAATTATATAAATAATCATTTTAATTACTCATTATTTGTGAAATAGGTAGAGTCTAAGTGCGTAAATAAGCTCCTTAGGCCGACAATCAATAAATCCTGGGAAGAAGCAAAAGTCAAACCGACATGGATGATTAATTCTAAGTTATCCGCTGGAGCATTAAAAACAACAACATGTTGCATGCATTTTACCAAACGTCACTAACTTAATTTCATCATACCCGAGAGACCTGCCCTCGTTATCTTGAAATATCTTTTATGCAAGGCTTACTTTATTGATCTCTTGCTTTCTTCGAAGTCACAAATTACTCATTATTTTATAATTTATTTAGTCCGGATTATGTTAATTAGCAAAATATTTCTTAAATGTGATCAATGGGAAAATACCCATCTTTTAAGTATTAATCTCCATCCTTAATGAACAAATAAAAAGAACGCGGAGGGCATTAGGCTTAGAACCATTTCATAAGTCAACGAAGCCCGAGCAAATGAAGCGGTGCAGCGGTCGCCCGACTCAAATTCCGGTAAGACTACTTCTGCATGTCATGAGCGTAATTATTGCATCGAAAATTGCAATATTTCGTCATTTGATTGTTTAGTTAGTGCTGTAAAAACTTTTTTAATTTTTTTTTTTTTTTCAGTCACGATGGTCAAAGCACCTTCGGCCGACTTTCAAGCGGACATGAATAAGCCGTTATGCGTTGATGAAACTCTTGTTTATTAATCAAGAAGGCACCTCTTGATTTAGCCGATTGATCCAAAGGATTTGACTTGATTAGAGTGAGATTTGAAGGGCACAAAACTGATGCATCGTGACAATAAATGTCGTGCCAATGTGTCTTTGTTCTTGGCGTTTTGTGCGGTCACCAAAAAATTTCAACTCGATTATAAGATTTTTTTCTTTTTTTTGTAGACTTAAGTACAAACGTGTTGACTCATGTTCTTCTCGAGCTATCTCTCAGATCATGTTTGGTAGCCGACCAACTCATGACTATTAATATTCTTTTGTTTCTCAAAATTTTAAAAATAAAAATAAAAATACAAATTCGTTTGATAATATTAACTAATTTTTTCATTCCCAATAATAGATCAGAGGTGTGAGCAAATGCGATTTGGAACAGAAATGAGAATTAAATCTTTGTTTTTAGGAACAATTTATGAAACAAAGTCATCTTCTTCTTTTTTCTTCTTCCTCCTCTATTTGATTGATGAGCTCAGTAGAGATAAGGTCCAACGACCATGCCAAAGGTCGGGGAGGTTCCCTTGAGGTCAGCTATCATCTTTGGCCAATCGCCAACCATTGTCGAGGCTCAATGACCGGCAAGAGGAGGAAGAAGAAAAGAGGAAAAAAGAGAAGGAAAAAAAAAACTCACGAAATTTTTAAAAATTAAAGAAATTCTACATAAAAAAAAAAGGAACTCATACCAGATGGATTATTGTTCTTTTTATGTTCCAAGATTAGAAATTTTGTGCAATTACAAAGTACGTTTAAATGCTCATGAACTTGTATAGGAAACAAAATAAAATAAAATAAAAAACATTTTCTTGAGAAAAAATTATTATCAAGAACAAGATGATTACCAAATGCAACTTTAATATATTGATATAACGACACCACATGAACACGAATTTTTGGGCTAATACAACAAAAAAATCCCAAATCAATATATTCGTGATAAATTTACCTCAAATTAATTTTTAATCACAAAAAATTCCAAACTAATACACTTGTAACAATTTTACTATTTGTCAATTTTCATTAAATTTTAATATTAAATTGTTGAGTTTGTTAACACGTGATATCATTTTGGAATTTTACTTTTTGTTTGTCACAAATGTAGCAGTTTGTACTTTTTCATATTTAATTTAAGTTAATGAAAATCAATATAGGATAAATTTCTTATAAATGTACAAGCTTGTGGTAAATTTTTCATAGATATACTGATTTTGGGATTTTTTATGGTATCAACTCTAAAATTTTACCCTTTTTTTTTTTATCATCATCTATATTTTTTAAACGTTTAATTAAATTTTACCATTTTCAATCATCACCTATATATTTTTTAAATGTTTAAAGTATTTCAACTTTTCAAATGTAGAACAATGTGATATCGCGGTTATTGTGAACGAGAGAGTGGCAATCAGCTTGTGCATTATGTCATCATAGCACATAAGATGAGAAGGCTTATTATGGACATAATGAACTCTCGGTTCTTTTTCAGTTCTTCTAGTACTTTTTATGAGAAATGTATTGTAGATAGCGCATTGCAGATCCGAAAAATGATAAAACTCACATGTCATTCAATCTGAATAGTACGTCCATTTTAAGTTTACTGGAGAGAAATTTTCCACATAATATATATTGGCTTTCGGAAGATGTGTTGCTCGAACTCCACTTACTCAGCCCAATTCACATGGAACCAGCCTTTGACGGGGGAATCCAAATGTGAGTACTCTGCTTAATATGCGATTAAAGGGGTCAACAAAGCACAGACTACCACTCGAGCGACCCTATAATCGCATTTCTTCTAGGTGGCTCTTACTTATGTATCATTTAACAAAGCCTCTTCAGTTATATATATATAATATAGCCAGTGTGGGATATAACGTGTCCGACATGTACCCGGACAATTTATTTAGAAAAATTCTTATCTTCATTTTTCTGCATAAATATATTCCTATGATGCACATTCACTTTATTACGACGATGAAATACGCAGAATTGCAGTCAACGTAGTCAATAATTGGGCTAATTGTATTAGAAGAATTTTATTACAAGCAATGGTCATCCTTTGAAAACATAAATCGATTACATTCATCTCTCTTAATGTGTGCATTAACAACATTTATTTTTCTTATGCTTACCATATTACTTATACATAATTCAAAAGTGATAGGTATTTTGAAAATGATATTTTTCTTTATTTGAATGTTGTTTGTATAATTTCTCATATATGCTAGTGTCGGAATACATGACATGTTTGCATATAAAGTTGGGTGATTATTGATAAGGAGAGGAGAATGAGTAATTGTTCGATGAAAGGGACGAAACAAATGAAGTAGAAATTAACAATATATATCGCCAACGCAAGATTAAGGAGAATTTGCTTTTTCGTATTAGACGTAATTGATGCATTGAAAATGCAAATATTAATAACCGGTGCTTTGAGGGTAATTATCCACAAGACTCGTGTGTGTGTATATATTTATACAATCTTTCATCTTTTTATATAAAAGGGAAAAGACAAAAGAAAAGGTAGGAAAAAAGATTGATTGGGGGGCTCATTTACCAAGACAAGACAATCATGTCGTCTAAAAGGGTAACATAGAAAAATCAAATTTGCAACCGAAAAACGAAAAGGGCTTTTTTTTGTTTTTAATCCAACAAAGCCATTACGTCGATTCGCAAATACCGATGTTATCGACACTAACCTCAATTAATTCTGGTACGACGAACGGCTTTCGAGGAATCTTTTCCGCCCTTCCCAAAGTTAGTTTCCCGCCAATTCACTCCCCCTCACCCCCCGTCACCAATCCCAACACGAAGCCCTACTACTGTCAACCTCCAAATAAAAAATAAAAACTTTGCAACAAACTATCATTACCAATTTACCCATCTAACTAAACCCCCCGTCATTTTTCAGTTTAATCCTATATATTTTGTAATTTTACGCTATCAATCTCCATTCCTACTCTTAACTTGGTGGCCGGGTTTCTCTAATTAGTCCCATGGATCGATTTATGGACAGTGGTACCGTTTTAATCTCACTTCTGCATGCTAAGTTCGAATTAGAATTGATTAATGTACAAGTTTGAGTTAGACCGAGCACTTGGATGGGACCTAAAATGTTGCTTGTGCTCTCTCTACTAGTCTCTTATTGAGTTCTAAGATTTGTGTTGTCATCGAGGCTATCACTTTTAGGTTGTCGAGAGAGAAAGCACAAAAAAATCCCATGGAAGAAAAATGAAAAACCAAGAAATTTTAAATGGTCAACCAAGTTTATCATCAATAATTATCTTAACAAACCTAATTGATACGCGCTTATCTAGTGCAGGAAGGCATTCGACAAAAACTTAAGTGCAAGGAATACTTTGCAAAAACAGTTCGAATTCACCGAATTGACCGAAATTTTCCTCATATGGTCATTCTTCTAAACTATCATATAAAAAATACACAAATTTCACCTTCATGAGAAAAAAATTCATTTCATCATCCTAACAAAATCACGTTGAGTTAATTGAAGGGTTAATACCACGAAAAACCAAAAATTGATATCAACTGTTAGTTTTTATTAAATTTTACTGTCAAATTGCTAAATTAAATAACACGTATAAGTTAATAGGTATACAAATTTGGGGTTTTATCTTCGTTTGTCACTGGTTTACTAATTTTGATTTTTTTTTGTGATATTAATTTAATTTAATGAAAATTAATGAAAGGTAAATTTGTATGAGATATTTAAGTTTAGAAATTTTAGTAAATTTATTATTTGTCGAGAGTTTTGATAATTAAAAAATTAGTTTGGATTAAATTTACTATAGATGTATTATTATGGAATTTTCGTAATGTCAATTTTGAATAAAATTTCGCGGATGGCATATCAAATCACCCACATTCTAGTCAAATTTCACTTTTTCTTAATGAATTTCGTACTCTCTCTCTCTCTCTCTCTATCTTATGATCAAGACAGCATTCAAGACTCAATTATGAGCAAAATCTGAAGGATCCGCAGGTGAGTGAGACTGATGATTAATCTCGGGGACACGAGTAAAGCAATCAATGACCCATTAATACTTCTCTTTGCGTGTTAGGCTTTTGCAAACTCCTAGGGGAATCTGGGGAACCCCCCCACTCGTCCGATGGAAAACAATGATTATTACTCACGAACCGATGCTAATCAACGGGTCTCCTCGTTAAATCATTTGATTACAAAGGATTTAAAACATCCCCGTCCCACCGCTCCTCCTCACTTTTTCGTCCAGCTTTTTGCATCGAAGATTCCCCTAATCCAAACCGCGCGCCATCACTCACCGGATCGTGACTCAATCTCAACCTCTAATCAGTTTTAAAGGATGCTAGTCAATAGACCTATCAAAATCGATCATAAATTCATATCTCAATCCATATTTAATGTGTTGAGTCATTACATGGTTATATTTAGTAAATGAGTTTAGAATGATAAAATTTAAAATAATGAGTATGGCTCCACAACTAACTTAAATCCAACTCATCTTTGTGAATTTATTTTCATTCTCTCTTTTTGCCTTCACTAGATCTCATGTTCACTCACTTCATACTTGCACATTTTAGATTGAATTTAGCAATATGGATTGGAAAGAGTTTGGATCACTAGCGGGTTAAATGTTTCAAGCCAGTCTATATGTTTAATAAGTCTAATGATAAGCTATTTCATGCATGCATAGGGCTACCATTTTCAAATTATAATAAATCTCGATGATAGATACAGATAATGTAGTTCAATTTTCAAATATTAAAAGACAAATCGCATCTTAATACAATTTTTCCGACTTGATTGGGGATTTCATATGATATAAATAAAATTAAAGGTTCTAATGTATTTAAATTTTGTATGACAAAGGACATGCAAATAAATTGTATTAATTTTTTTTTTGGACTATTTATTTCTTATGATAGAAATTATTACTCACGCATAAAATATTTAATATCCTAGTGGGGTCGTGAAATGGGTTGGTTGGATCGAGTCGAAGATTGTAACCTAAATCGATCCATTTAACCCATTTTGACTTATTTATATGCAATATAAATTTAGTGATTCATACTCGACTTAACCTTGTAATCAATTCATTACTAACTCAACTCACATTACTAAAACACATAAATATTTAAAAACAAGAACCATTATACTATGTGGTAGCATGTAAAAAAATAAAATTTTAAGTATTAATTTTTGCGATTTTCTAAAGCTTTCAATTTAAAAAGAAAAAAAGATCACGAGTGAAGCATAAAACTACAAGATAAGTTTTTTTTTTTTTTTTGGTGACCCAAGGAACCCCCGCACGGCCGGCAGCCGGAGAGATAAAACTACAAGATAAGTTGCCCCAGCCAAAAACCCCAAACCTAAATGTGAAGACAGGTGAACAGGGAGTGCTGGTGGATTGGGCTTTGAACCCATTAAAAACCCCCCATTTTACTGAACTTTAGAACTAAAGCCCATACTAATCCATTTAACGAAATTTAGCTAACCCATATATCACTTAACCCATCATATATAGGTAAATAAATGGTCTTCAATCCATTTTGACAACTCTACATTGTAGGCACTAAAGGATAAATTGCAGCTCAATTGGATTAATTGCCGTGGGCTTGACAGATGGGCTTATGAGTTATGTAGGCGAGTTCAGAAGACCTAATGTATCTACGCCTTGCACGATAATGCATCCATTATTATTCATTGGTTCCACCCGTGAATAAATTATCTTCAACATAAGTAAATAGGAAGGAAAGCCAGTTTAGCGCGTTTTCATAATTGGGGTCGTCAGGTAGAGGCCAAGCTATTAAGAATCACCTTTTCGCAGGGCATGAGATGAACAAAATTTTCTTACAAGCTGATCTAAGTGATGCCGGAATAAGACTTGCTACTACTGTTGGTATTTCGATTACTAGAGTGGGATCTGCAGCTCAAATTAAAGCCATAGAACAAGTAGCTGGAAAATTAAAATTGGAATTGAATTAGAAACCTTTGCACAATTTGTTTCAAATCTTGATAAAGCCCATAATCATTGAGCTCATAACTAAAAGAATTAAAAAATAATTCAAATAAAAGAAATAAGTAAAAAATTTCCTCTGTGATGATTCAAATTAATCAATGATCTGGAACGATAGGAGGGTTAAAGTGAAGAAAACGTGGCAGCTTTTTAGAAGTGAAATCATTGAAGAATTGTAATTATTGTAATTTTTAATGACGTATTAGATTACTTATTGTCGAAGTACGTCCCACTTATAGGCGTGTATAAAATATTCGATGGAAAAACATATCAGGCAATAAAATACATATCAAAAAAGCAGAATGTGCATGAAAATGAATGCCTAAATTGGCATGGAGACACAGCGCAAGGATGTACTGCATAAATTCTTCTCTCGACTCTCATTTTTTTGAGCAAAATTAGGGATAAGCTCCATTTTTTTTTTTTTTAATCTTGGGAGACCAAGCACGCGAAGTGTGATGTGATCTTGCAAAACTAAGCTCACAAAAGGTGAAATATGTTAGGGTTAATAAAGGGCAAATAATACAACCTATAGAGGGTGAATAGGTTGTTTGGAAAACTCCGACAAATTTGCAGAAAATAGTAGCAACTTTAGCAAATATCAAGTCAAGCAAATTTTTTCACCAGTGTGAATCAAGTTGTGTGCTATTGCAAGTAAGATAAGGGTTCGGCTTTATCCCCGAGCTTATGTCCATTCTTCTAACTAACAGCTGGATTGCCCTACTAAACTGCTCAACAAGTTACAATCGGCAAATATTGAACCTTTTCTAATCATAGATCATGCTACTAGGACTTAGTTATTGTATTTACTCTTGTACATTTGATCTATTACATGTTTACAAAGGAGCAATAATATAGCTTTTAGCTTTAGAAAACGGCTTTTAGCAGATCTCAGAGTTTCGTATTTCACGTGCCTCTAACATTTTGGTTTCAAAGATCTTCTCTTATACAATAATCTTCAATTTTCTCGTTGACGATGTCTTGGAGAATTAAGAAGCCATTAGACATCCACTGGTGCTGCCGTCCAAGGCATACAGTTCCTTTCCAGAACTTTTGTAGACTACCCAAAATAGCTACTGCTGCCATCCTATTGCTTCAACTATGATTGATTGTCAAACTAACCTTTTTTCATATTCTCTATTTGACTTCGGTTCTTTTGCTGTACATATTCACCTTATAATGGCTATAATTAAGAGTTAATAAACATCATCAAATGACCGATATTCTAACATCACCAGTGACCTTATATCTTCACCATAGGTACAGACATTGCCTTCAACTGTTTTTGAAGTCCGCCGATGCTAATTTACAAACAAAACAGACTTGTGATCCTTTTCGTTTATGAATATAATATTTGTTCTTTGTACATTGTCACAAACATCCGCACCATACTATAGTAAACATTATATTAAGAATAGGTTAGAAATCATCAAATCACTTAAATTTCATCAACAGAGTAGTCCTCAAATTAGGACTCCATTAATTTCTTGGAATATGTGAGAAAATGTTTTTCAAGAAATCATTTTCAGAAAAAATGATAATATTTCAAGGTGTTCGGCTAAAACTTTAAAATGAACTATAAAATATTTTCCGCTGTTTAATATGGAAAATCTAATTTAATTTTCCTCTGACCACCCTTTTAAATATTTTATTTTATTTTTTAGAGAAAAAATAGAAATTTTCTTTTCTTTTTCTTTTTCCTTCTTCTTCGGCCGATCGCTGATGACAACTACAGCCGACCAATAACCATAGGTGAGTTTGAGCTTGCCCAAGGCCAATAAGCTCAAGCTCACCAGAGAGTGAGCTTGACCTTAGCTAAAGAAGAAGGAAAAAGAAGGTAAAGAAAAATTTTGAAAAAAAAAAACAGATATTTAAAAGGAATGCATCAAAGAGAATATTCTTGGTCCAGGTGAAAGAAAGAGCAAGGAAAATGATTTCTGCTTTTCGATTTCCTTATTTTAGAATACCTTTTTTCCGTTCATGGAAGCCACTTTCCTTGGCTGATTTGTTTTCTGTGTGCCAAACACTGGAAATTTTGAAAAACAATTTCCTGAAAGGCATAGACCACATTCTCCTGACTCGCGTACTTCTGCTGGTCTTTTGATAAGAATACACAAACACTGGCCAATTTTCCAACCATATGCATGGCAAACATAAAAAGATGTCAACACAAATTACAATATTCGACAGAAGCCAGCAGAGCCAGGCATAACAAGCCAAAGAGTGAATAATCAGAGTCATTAGAGTATGTATACGATATATCCGAAGATCTTTAAATTACAAGGACCAAATTTGTTTAGATCATCGGATCATATGAGATCTATAGTGGAGATCAATGGTGGACCCACATGATCAACAATTCAGATGCTCTTAGTCTGCCGGACCATGCAATGGAAGCTGAAGAAGCTCTATCACAATTCCAGCTGTGCATAAAACAGATCTGGGAAATACTCACCGTTAATGTACAATGTACAGTATTGTGAGTTCTGTCATTGTTACAGAACAACATAGCGCCTCAACATTTACATATAGACACACGGAATATCTAATCCGCTCCATATATTATGAAATTCCAGAGTTCCATAAGACTATTCATCTATGACGAGGCGACCATCTGCATTCTACTAAATGCCCTCTCGCTATGACTTCTGCTTCCTGCCCTCACCGTGGAGAAATAACAGAGGCCGCAACTCAAAAGAGCTCAAGCCGCTAGTGTCGTTGTAGTTAGTCATCACCACAAATTCAGTTTCTCAACTCAAGTGTGATGTCCATTCTCAAGCACTCTTAAGTGTCGGTTAATTGGGACTGTTGCTTCCAAGACAGGGGCTTCAGTTAGAGTTAGACTGGGAATTGTTCTGATGTTCTGAATCTGCATCATCTTCAAAAACAAAGTTAATCGACAGATCATTCTCGCCATCTTCCTGAACATCACTTGGTGAAGTGGAAGCACCAAATGAGATAGTATCTTCCGAATCCTCATCAAAGACGAGAGCAGGAAAGCCATAGTCCAGCCGCTCCGTCACCAAACTGAGCTGTGGGTTTTTGAGTTCGAACTTGTGCTCTGGTCGATGTTGTTGGTTGAACCGGCCGGGGGGCTTGCAACGGGAATTGCAGCAATCTCCACAGAGATCAAAGCCAATGCTCTCGACACAATCCTGACACTGGTATCTATCCCCAATTATCGGATACATCTGTATATGAAGACCCAAGAATATTACTATACATAATCCCAACTTAATCAACTCAATAATACTCACTTATCGCTTCAATGAGTTAAAATAAAAAATTGGTTGGTCACACTGAGGTCAGAAATTTGTTTACACCATCCGCAGCAACATATTCAGATAAAAAGACTTTGGAGGGACCAAAAGTACAATGCCGCTCATTCAAAATATGCAGATTGCTAAGGAGAATTATAAAGGTATCATTTGATTATACATTGGCAATTACCATATGGAAATTTCACGTTTAATGTAAGTTAAAAGTCTATTTCAATAGTTCTGTATGCTACTAAGCACAATGATTATATAATTAAACTAAGGCTATACAAAGCCTCAAATACCAAAACAAAGCAAATATAATATTGGAATCAATCCCAACTTATATATCTGGGCCAAAAGAAATAAAAAGTTTCAAAAATGGTAAAAATTTCAATGCCTACATCCATTATCTTTTGCTAATATAAGAGAATCGCTTGTCATCAATTGAAGTTCAAGATAGTTTAAAATTTTCTTTCCATTCAGTAAATATAAAAGAGAACATTTTTGCATTTTGCATTGAGAGACAGAGAGAGAGAGAGATGAAAAGCTTACCCCACAGTAATCGCAGCCAACTCCAAAATGGGTCACTGGAGTATCAATTGACCGTGATGAATTCCTTAGTTCTGTATCAGCTCTGCTATTACCTACTAACACAACACCACGACCATTGTGGCATCTCAAATATTATAAATGGCAATGAATAATGATTGAAGCTACTACTACATGTCATGATGGTCTGCAATAAACCTCTCGAACTCTGAACTATATAAAAGGTGGAGCTGCAGAACATACGAGATTTTTGGCTATCATTCTCTGAGTTGGTCAGTGTAGGCTGTGCAGCTAATCTCCTCAAAGCATACTCTTCAGGAAACTGTTGCTCCAAAAAATGATCCAGCTCCAAGCAAACTTTTGGTAATCTCCCTGGATGTCGGCTTTTACAAACTTGACATGTGAGCTTTTCATCAGCTGGATACACAATGCAAGATTCACAATATACTGGAAATGCAAACCACATAAAAGAGGAATTAGAATAAATATATTTTCTAATTTTAAATTTCAAAAGAGTTTCTGAACCTGGAAGACAAAACTAAATGTAAAGAATACCATGGCCGCAATTAAGAGCAACGGGATGAAAAAGCAATTGCTTGCATTCTGCGCAGAGCACATCCGATGCAGTAATCTGCTTGCAGCTTTGGTCAGAGCCAACTGGATGTGCATTCTCATCTTGAACAGTTATATCATGTCCTAGTTTCAAGTCTTGTTTGGGACTGCTTGGACCGTAACTATCAATACCCTTAGCAGGCTCTGATTGCACCTTCCTTGCATTGGGTTCACCATTTCTAAAAGACCCAGTGTCCATAGATGAGTTAGGGCCCAAACATTTCATGTGTGATTGTGAAGAATGGGATAACTTTTGTTGTTCCTCATCGCCTGATCTCCACGTAAGAGCATCAAACTGCGGAGAGAAAGTTCCCTCTTTCTTTTCTTCCTCTGGAGCAGACAAAGGTAAGAGGGGGGGGGGGGGGGAGGATCTCAGAAAAGTTGATCTGTGCAATGTTTTAACAAAACTAAGCCGGTAGAAAAATCAATGTAGAATCATAGTAACCAGTGGATCTGATGATTCTCATATGCATGATTAAATGGGACAAGAAATTGTGATCAAGCTTAAGGAGGAACTGTCAGCAACCATCCTGAAAGGAACATTCTCATATACCTCACCAGGTTGTTTAATTGCTTCAATATTTAATAGGTGCAGAACTCATACTCATATGACAGAATATGACAATCATCTAGAACTGCATATTAAGACTTAAAGGATAGTACGTTAAGCATACATTCCAACACCCGCTGTAATGCCACTGATGCTTCCGAAAATTAAGGCCCCATTTAGTAAGAACAAAATAGACATTGCATGAGAAAATTATGGAATTTATCTAAGTTCGAAGCTTTTAGTTCAAATGTTATGTGAGAACAAATTTGAAAGGGGAAGACAACGCTATGGAGTGGAAAGTTACAACCAGTGGACAAGCACCACCGCTTGTTTTCCAAGTGCACAATCAGCTAGCTAAGCCCTCCTTCACTCAGCGATAAGATGTGGAAAAGAAGTGAAATTAACAGCAAGTATGGCCTTCTAGATCCTTTTTCATGGAATCAATTAATAAATTCCTCCTTGACATAAATATATCATAAACTCAATAAGTCTGGCCAAGTCGTTTTCATGGGCAACATTGTTCTACAGGTATTTTACATAGCAAGTGACATAGAGAACTCACCTAATGTTTGTATTTCCCTTCTCCTATAGGAATCAGGATACATCTTAAGCAGCAAAAAGTGAAGTAACGGACAGATGCTGGGAAAGTGAAGGTATGGTTGCCGACACAGTGCGCAATTGGTCTCGTGTACACCACTCATTGATAGATGTACACACCAGAAACAGGAAATATGCCCACACGCTGCATCAAGGGAAACGATTAATTTGTTTAATAAGCAGACAGAGAAACTCCCATGTGTATGTGGAAAATAGAAGCTCCTTACCTAATACGATTGGCTTGTACAGAAGTTCCCTGCAGCGAGATGAGAATAGAATGGTGAAACTGCTTCTCCCAAATATAAAAACAAATAGCTGCTCAAATACACAAGCAACGTTAAGGTGACGTATAAAAAAAGAAGAAAAAATGACAGGACCCAAAGCCAATGTCACTAATGCAGGTTCAGGCATTGCATGGCACAATTTCTTAGAGGATGATCACCATTGTTACAACTGGAGTTTACTTCTTGTGTTGTTAATGCGAGTAATTTTAGATAATAGACCTTCACATTGAATGACAAATTATATTTTTGTAACGGGAAAGATCCTCGATGACAAAGAAAGAAGCCACAACTAGCCATCCATCAAAATCTAGCTTTTCCGGAAGACCGCTACATATAGCACCGATTTCAACCCCCACTGAGGCAAATTTCTAGAACTTGATTGGTGCAATCCAAAAACCTAAGCAAGAACGCGAAAATAAAACGCCTTCCAGTATCAGTTCATTTCCTCCCCTACCCCCGTCCGTGCAAACTTCAACGTCAATTAGCAAACTGGTCATCGCCCAGGACAAATACCAATCGCGAGCAGCGAGCACACGGAAAAAAAAAAAAAAAAAAAGTCATCTTTGCGAAATCAGCCGAATTCGCACGAAATCGCCGACTACCGCAAGATGCGGACACGCGATTCAAAACGAAATTCATCGATCTTCCATACTTACCCGGGGGGGGGGGGGGGGGGAGAGAAAGAGAGAGAACACTCACAGGCAAATGCAGCAGGTGAAAGATTCGGAGATTTGCTCGGGCTCGGCGTCGTCGATGGCCACCGATCGAGACTCCATCGAGAGCGGAGCTGGACAGGCGACGGAGAGGGAAATGGCGGAGCGAGGATGGAGAACAATCGGAGAGGCGGTGAAGAAGACGGCGAACCTCGGGAGATCGAAGGATTCTCGATCCTTCTCCTGCGACGAGAGCAAGACTATGTACGAGGAATCAGATTAGATCCCTTCAATTCAGGCAAGGTTCGAATAAATTAAGGCATGATTAGGACCCGAGCCTCTGGTAATCGCCTTTCAAAACCAATCGGGAGATTCGGTACTTCGATAGTAAAATAAGAACTTCTACTTTAATTATAATTACATCAGTCTTCTTTTTACTTATAAGTATCACGCTCGTCTTCTTTCACATTATTAAAAAGCATGCGATGCGTCTTTTCTTCTTTTTTGTAATGGTACTCTGCCAGGTGATTAGCAAGGTAAAATGATAACTAACGTAAAGGACAGCCGCCACGTATTCATGTGTTCTTTGATTATTTTTCAATAGTAAAATAAGAACTTCAACTTTAATTATAATTACATCAGTCTTCTTTTTAATTATACATATTACTCCCGTTGCCTTTCACATTATTAAAAAAAAAAATGACACGTGTCGTCTTTTTCGCCCCTCATTTGGCTTTAACAATCTTTTTTAACTGTATCATTTCTTGTGAGGACCATCACTTATGTTATAATTTTACAAAAATAACCTTTTTTATTTTTTCACCTCATTTCATTTTGTTTCTTTTTATGTCCTCGTGGATCCCACTTTCTTTCTTCTTTTTCATGCTGCTGTTGGTTCTCTGCTCTTGCAAATTGTCCCTCTATTTTCTCTTTTGCAGGCTCACTCTCTTCTTTTTACGCCTCCCTACTCCTCAAGTTGCTGGGCATTGGGACAAGGTTGGCTTGCATTCACACTAATAACAATCAAACTCACAAAAATAAGGTGAACATACATTGGCAATCCTGATAGGCCCCACAAAAAGATCATTCTTCGTACGTTGTTGGTCACGAACCAACCGTCTCTAGCTATCAAGTTCTTGAGACGATGGAAAATATTAGAATACATATTGCAAAGGGTTAGAAAATAAAAAATAAATACTTGAGGCGTGCAAGTACTGTCTTTAATGATAATTCCGCTCCTCGAAATACGAAACTTGGTGCGTAAGGTTTTAGTTGCTATCATCTCAAAATACAACAAAACTTCTTATATACTTTGCATTGAATATTAATAATGAAATATAATAACTTATATGTATAACCCAACAAAAAGAAAATGAAAGATATGAGAACATAGTGCATTTTTAAAGATCGTGATTTGAAGTTCAATTTATATTTAAATAAGAGAAACCGAGAAAGAGAGAACCGTTAGGAATTCGTCATAAATCAATTGGTAATTAAAATGATGACCATTTTAAAATAATAAAGAGTTTATGACGTAATAAATCAAAAATTATAAAACTATTCGACAACAATTAGAAAGCTATCATATGGCCATTAGAAAGTCATTATATGGCCGTCGTAAAATTATTACAAGAATGATGACTTTCACGACTGTCATAATCTTTAATAACTATTTAAAAACTGATAAAGTATCCAATGGCATCATTAGTTTGTCCTGACACAATGAGCTGGACATGTCTGGCAAGTTCTCAAACCAACATGATTACATCAACGACATGGTCCTTGTGCCTTGCCACGCTAGACAACCAGCCAATGGCGGAGTCGACAGTGCAGAGCACATCATCAAACTCCAAACGGGCTCTTCGAGGGGTACAAATTGACTCGGTTGGACTCCAAAAGGCAGTGGCTAGGCGATGGGGGCGGCTGCGGGAACGGTGCGGTGAAGATTGACCCTCGGCTTGTCATTGATGAAGTTCTTGAGGAGCCAAATTGGGGACTTCAACCCGACGTGGCGGCAGTTTGAAAGCAAAGGATTTCCCAAGGCCCTTTGTTCTTCTTGGCAATCTGTTATTTTGGCATAGGCAAACCTCGGAAGCCTCATCGAGGTTCCAACAGGTGTTCTTAACGTCCATAGTGCAAGAGGAGGCTCCATGCGGCAGAGAAAATGGGCTTGTCGGGAAGGTCAACAGCGAGCCCAATGCCGGAGCCAGCGAAAGTGTGGAGGATAGGATTAACATCATAGATATTTAACTTCTCAATGCCCTGCGACTTGAGGAGATGGGAGAAGTAGAAAGAAGAAAATGACTTGCAAGAGAGAAAATGGAGAGAGATTTGGACGTTAAAGACGTGGAAAGAGATTTGTAAAATATCTTTCTCTGCTCAGCGTCCCTCGTGCACTGCTAACCACTGAACAGTGGTGTCGTTTTGTTTTCGGGCCCAGTTCTCTCGATCAATTTTGGGCCCAATTGAGCTGAGCCACGGCCCACACCATGGCGACTTGTGCTCTTTCCCTTTTCAGATCTCGGGGCCCAATCTTCTTATAAGAGCATATGAAGGTCCGGCCCGCCATACTTTGGGCCGGGTCCTGACTCGGACATTTTTATGTATGTTCCGGGAAACGCCTGGACCCCTGACCGGATCCCAACCGAGCAACGATCTAAACTCACGAAGGTTCGAATAAATTATCGAATAATTTAAGTTTAACAAATGATGTTACTTTCAATTCGTTAAGTTTGAATAGTTGATAAAAAGAAAGGGTTACGTGTGCATCGTCGACATAATATATTCGTATTAAATTTGAAAATAATAATCCACATCATCGAATAGCGATGGACATATCAATGCTTTAATTTTTTTTTCTTTTTTCCATTCTTAATATACAAGGATAAAAAGATGAATATGTGACTCGTCATTGTTTAGAATCTAACTCGATAGATAGTAATTCACGTCATTGAATAATGTATGGTTTGTCATTTGAGCAAATCGAATGCACTATTGAATATTTACTAATGATTTAAAGATTATATCAAATAAATTAAAAATTTATAAATCATATTAAATATTGCGCCGAAGGTTGAGGATGGATTGTGTTATTTTTCTTTAGTTTGTTGGTCCAAGAAAAAGTAAAGCCAAAAAGATTTCATGCAGGAAAGCTCGGGAGGGTTCTCGTCTGCTAGGACTACCAACTACCAAATACCTGGGATTGCAGTGGAAACTTCGCGGAGGGGGAGAGTCAAAAGGTGAGAAAAAAAGTCAAAAGGAAGAAGCGATGAATATAACTAAAAAATTAATCAAATTAATACACAAAATACACATGATTAGCGAAACCAATTAAGAGTTGGGCAAACAAATAGGGTATTTAAAAAAATATATTTTCTAAGATTCCGTTTATATTGTGAAAAAATTTAAAATATATATTATTTTAAAATAACCGCTCGTATCGCTTAAAATAGCTAATAGAAATTTTTTTCTTATCCATAACAATTTATATCTAAATATTTTCGTAAAATATTAGAATAATTTTCATTTATTTTTATAGATGATACAAGAGATGATTTTTGCAAAGAGTCCATCATTGTTAAGTGGACAAAATTACAGGAGGGGGAAAATTAATCAATCAATTTTCAGCTCTATCTATTTCACGGAAGATGAACGAGTTGGAAAACACTTTGTTAAAAATGATAACTTGAAATGATTAGTCAACAAAGACAATGAAAACAATTTCATTCATACACTTTCATAAGCGATATAATGGATTATTTTTAGGGAAACATTTTCCAAACCGTTCATTTCTCGTGAAACAGACGGAGTCCACATTAAAAAAACCAAATTAGTATTAATAATTATTGTCATTATTGTTGTCGTGATTATTATTATTATTATTATTACTATAAAGTCGCGTAAGGCGTGCGAGGGAACTAGAATGGGAACGGGAGGAAAAGTCTAAACGACGACCACCACCCGCACGCCCGACGACTTAAAAGATGACCGGGAGTCTTCCAAAGCCCCCCGGGTCGGTCCTCCTCCTTTTCGTGGCCAACAAGCTCTCTCCCGTCTCGCATCGTCTTTCCCCCTCTCTCCACCGCTCGCCTCGGCGCCGCTTGGCTTTTCTCTGGTTCTCTCCGGTACTCTCTCTCTCTTTCTCTCTCTCTCTTTCTCTGTGGATCGTGTCCTGCGCGGGCGGTCCTGGCAATCGAAGCTTTTTCCCTTTTTCGATTTGCTCTCGGATCGACCGGCTTTGCGTCCGTCGGCCGAAAAAGGATTCGAGCCGCGTTTCCTACTTGAAAAGTCTAGGTATTTTTTCGTCGCATCCGCGTCTTGCATTTTATGATGTTTGTTGCTATGCAAATTTGTGTGGCGGTTAGATTCGACCGATCTCTGTATTCTTCCGTGTGGGATGTTGGCCTGGGCTCGGGGTGGAATTTTAGCGGACGATTGCTTAGCTGTGCAGCGAATGCGGTACGAAGAGGACTCAATTCTGTTTAATTGATTGCGAAATCGTCAAAGGCTAGGCGTACGAACCGACTGCAATGCTTTATTTGGAGCGTATAGCAGAATATCGTCCCAAAGAGGGATGGTTTGTGAATTGTTTATACAGTTAGGTTCTGATCCGAATGAGATGGTTTGCTCTTGGTTCAATTGGAAACTAGACATGATAATTTTCGTCATCGAGTCTTGGATCCCCTTAATTGGTATAATCTTAATCTGTACTTAATGTGCTGAGTTATTGCATGGTTATATTTAGTAAATGAGTTTAGAATGGTAAAATTTAAAATAATGATGGGTCAACAACTAACTTAAATTCAACTCACTTTTATGAATTTCTTTTTACTCACTCTTTCACCTTCGCTCGATCTCACCTTCGCACACTTCGTACTTGCAAATTTTAGATTGACTTTAGTAACATAGATTGGATCGAATATGGATTACTAATGGATTAAATGTTTCAAGCCAACTTACCTATTCAATAAGTCTATTGATAAGCTATTTCATGCATGCATAGGGCTATAATTTTCAAATTATAATAAATCTTGATGATAGACACAGATAATGTATTTCAATTTTTAGATACTAAAAGACAGATCGCATCTTAATACAACTTTTTTGACTTTATTGGGGATCTCATATGATATAAATAAAATTAGAGGTTTTAATGTATTTACATTTTGCATGACAAAGGACATGCAAGGAAATTGTATTCAATTTCTTAGGACTATCTATTTGTTATGATAGATCTTATTACTCATGCGTAAAATATTTAATATCCTAGTGGGGTTGTCAAATGAGTTGGTTGGATCGGGTCAAGATGGTGCTATTTAAATCGATCCATTTAACTCATTTTGACTTATTTATATGTAATATAAATTTAATGATTCGTACTTGACTTGACCTCGTAATCAATTCATTACCGACTTGGCCCACGTTACTAAGACACATATATTTAGAAACAAGAACCTTTATACTATGTGGTAGCGTGTAAAATATAAAATTTTAAGTCTTAATATAAGGTTCCAAATAAGATTTTTGACTTGTTCATGAACTTTTTCCTTATTGCAATTTTTTTGAGTTTCACTACGAAATACCCAACATTTGTTTTTAAAGTAATAAGTCAATAAACATTGACACGTGAAATCATATATTAATTTTCATGATTTTCTAAATCTTTCAATTTAAAAAGAAAAAACGATCATGAGTGAAGCATAAAACTACAAGATAAGTTGCCCCAACCAAAAACCCCAAATCCAAATGTGAAGACAGGTGAATAGGGAGTGTTGGTGGATTGGGCTTTGAACCCATTAAAAACCCACATTTTATTGAACTTTAGTACTAAAACCCATATCAATCCATTTAATGAAATTTAGCTAACCCATGTACCACTTAACCCATCATATATAGGTAAATAAATGGTCTTCAATCCATTTTGACAACTCTACGTTTTAGGCACTAAAGGATCAATTGCAGCTCAATTGGATTAGTTGCCGTGGGCTTGACAAATGGGCTTACGAGTTATGTAGGCGAGTTCAGAAGACCCAATGTATCTATGCCTTGTATGACAATGCACCTATTATTATTCATTTTGGTCCACCCATGAATAAATTATCTTCAATTAAGTAAATAGGAAGGAAAGCCAGTTTAGCGCGTTTTCATGCTTAGAGGGTCATCAGGCAGAGACCAAGCTATTAAGAATCACCTTTTCGCAGGGCATGGAATGAACAAAATTTTCTTACAAGCCGATCTAAGTGATGTCGAAATAAGACTTGCTACTACTATGTGTATTCCAATTACTAGAGTGGGATTTGCAGCTCTAATTAAAAGCCATAGAACAAGTAGCTAGAAAATTAAAATTGGAATTAACGTAATTCACAGAATTAGCACAATTCGTTTCTAATCTTGATAAAGCAACCCATAATCATTGAGATCATAACTAAAAGAATTAAAAAAATAATTCGAATAAAAGAAATAAGTAAAAAATTCCTCCGTGATGATTCAAATTAATCAATGATTTGGAACGATTGGAGGGTTAAAGCGAAGAAAACGTGGCAGCTTTTAAGAAGTCGTATCATTGAAGAATTGTAATTATTGTATTTTTTTTAATGAAGTATTTAGATTACTTATTGTCCAAGTACGTCCCACTTATGGACGTGTATAAAATATTCGATGGCAAAACATATCAGGCAATAAAATACATATCACGAGAGCAGAATGTGCATGAAAATGCATGCCTAAATTGATATGGAGACACAGCATAGGGATGTATTGCAGAAATTCTTCTCTCGGCTCTCATTTTTTTGGGGGGCAAAATTAAAGGTAAGCTGCATTTTTATTTTTATTTTATTTTTAAATCTTGGGAGACCAGGCATGCAAAGTCTGATGTGATCTTGCAAAACTAAGCTCACAAAAGGTGAAATATGTTAGGGTTAATAAAGGGCAAAGAATACTACCTAAACAGGATGAATAGGTGAATAGGTTGTTTAAAACTTTAAAATGAACTATAAAATACTTTACACTGTTTAGTATGGAAAATCTGATTTAATTTCCCTCTGTCCAGCCTTTTTAATATTTTATTTTATTTTTTAGAGAAAAAATAGATTTTTCTTTCTTTTCTTTTTCCTTCTTCTTCACCTAATTGCTGTGGTTGCCGATCACAGCAATGGCTGACCAATGACCATAGGCGAGGTTGAGTTTGCCCAAAGGCCATTGAGTTCACGTTTGCTAGAGAGTGAGCTTGACCTTAGCTAAAGAAGAAGGAAAAAAAAAACAGATATTTAAAACGAATGCATTGAAGAGAACATGCTTGGTCCAGGTGAAAGAAAGAGCAAGGAAAATGATTTCTGCTTTTCATTTTCCTTAATTTAGAATACCTTTTGTCCGTTCATGGAAACCATTTTCCTTGGCTGATTTGTTTTTCATGTGCCAAACACTGGAAATTTTGAAAAACAATTTCCTGAAAGGCATAGACCATGTTCTCACGAGTGGCGTAATGGCCCTTTGATAAGAATACACAAACACTGGCCAATTTTCCAACCATAACATGGCAAGCATAAAAAGATGTCGACACAAATTACAAACTTTGACAGAAGCCAGC
The DNA here is from genome assembly GCA_019915185.1 of Eucalyptus camaldulensis. NCBI lineage: Eukaryota > Viridiplantae > Streptophyta > Magnoliopsida > Myrtales > Myrtaceae > Eucalyptus > Eucalyptus camaldulensis. The sequence goes on from JAHSVA010000005.1 coordinate 24,562,329, forward strand.
AGAGCCAGGCATAACAAGCCAAAGAGTGACTAATTACAGTCATTGGAGTACACAATATATCCGAAGATCTTTAAATTACAAGGACCAAATTTACTTAGATCGTCGATCATATGAGATCTATGGTGGACGCACATGATCAACAATTCAGATGCTCTTAGTCTGCCGGACCATGCAATAGAAGCTGAAGAGAGCTCTATCACAATTCCAGCTGTGCATAAAACAGAACTGGGAAATACTCACCGTTAATGTACAATGTAAGGTATTGTGAGTTTTGTCATTGTTACAGAACAACATAGCGCCTCAACGTTTCCATATAGACACACGGAATAATTAATCTGCTCCATATATTATGAAATCCCACACTTCCATAAGACTACTCAGCCATGATGGGGCGACCATCTGCATTCTACTAAATGCCCTCTTACTATGACTTTGCCTCCTGCCCTCGCCGTGGAGAATTAACAGAGGCTGCAACTCAAAAGAGCCCAAGGGAAGCTCAAGCTGCTAGTGTCGTTGTCGTCATCACCACAAATTCATTTTTCTCAACTCAAGTGTGATGTCCATCCTCAGGCACTCTCAGCTTCAGTTGATTGGGACAGCTGCTTCCCAGACAGGGGCTTCAGTTAGAGTTAGACTGGGAATTGTTCTGATGTTCTGAATCTGGTTCATCTTCAAAAACAAAGTTAATCGACAGACTGTTCTCAGCATCTTCCTGAACATCACTCAGTGAAGTGGGAGCAGTAGGTGAGACTCCGTCTTCCGAACCCTCATTAGGGAAGACGAGAGCAGCAGAGCCATCGTCTAGCTGCCCCGTCACTAACCTGAGCATATAGTTTTGCATATAAAGTGGCTTTTTGGGTCTGAACTTGTGCTCTGGTCGATGTTGTTGGTTGAACCGGCCGGGGAGCTTGCAACGGGAATTGTAGCAATCTCCACAGAGATCAAAGCCAATCTTCTCGACACAATCCTGACACTGGTATCTATCTCCAATTATTGGATACATCTGTATATCAAGACCCAAGAATATCACTACATATAATCACAATTTAATCAACTTGATAAATACTCACTTGTCACTTCAACTAGTTAAAATAAAAAATCGGTTGGTCACACTGAGGTCAGAGGTTTGTTTACACCATCCGCAGCAACATATTCAGATAAAAAGACTTGGAGGGACCAAGAGTACAATGGTACTCATTCAAAATATGCAGATTGCTATGGAGAATTATAAATGTATCATTTTATTATACTTTGGCAATTACTATATGGAAATTTCACATTTGGTGTAAGTTAAAAGTTATTTCACTAGTTCTGTATGCTACTAAGCACAATGATTACACAATTAAACTACGGCTACAAAAGCCTCAAAAACCAAAACAAAGCAAATATAAGCTTGGAATCAATCCCAACTTATATATCTGGGCCAACAGGAACAAGAAGTTTCGACAATGGTAAAAATTTCAATGCCTAAATCCATTATCTTTTGCTAATATAAAATAATCGCTTGCTATCAATTGAAGTTCAAGATAATTTAAATTTTTCTTTCCATTCAGTAAATATAAAAGAGAACATTTTTGCATTTTGCATTGAGAGACAGAGAGAGAGAGAGATGAAAAGCTTACCCCACAGTAATCGCAGCCAACTCCCAAATGGGTCATCGAAGTATGAATTGACCGTGATGAATTCTTTAGTTCTTTATCAGCTCTGGTATTACCTACTAACACAACACCACGACCATTGTGGCATCTCAAATATTATAAATGGCAATGAATAATTATTGAAGCTACTACATGTCATGATGGTCAGCAATAAACCTCATGAACTCTGAAATATATAAAAAGTGGAGCTGCAGAACATACGAGATTTTTGGCTATCATTCTCTGAGATGGTCAGTCTAGGCCGTGCAGCTAATCTCCTCAAAGCATACTCTTTCGGAAACTGTTGCTCCAAAAAATGATCCAGCTCCAAGCAAACTTTTGGTAATCCCCCTGGATGTCGGCTTTTACAAACTTGACATGTGAGCTTTCCATCAGCTGGATACACAATGCAAGATTCACAATATACTGGAAATGCAAACCACATAAAAGAGGAATTAGAATAAATATATTTTCTAATTTTAAATTTCGAAAGAATTTCTGAACCTGGAAGACAAAACTAAATGTAAAGAATACCATGGCCGCAATTAAGAGAAACGGGACGAAAAAGCAATTTCTTGCATTCTGTGCAGAGCACATCCGATGCAGTAATCTTCTTGCAGCTTTGGTCTGAGCCAACTGGATGCGCATTCTCCTCTTGAACAGTTATATCATGTTCTAGTTTCAAGTCTTGTTTGGGACTGCTTGGACCGTAACTATCAATACCCTCAACAGGCTCTGATTGCACCTTCCTTGCATTGGGTTCACCATTTCTAAAAGACCCAGTGTCCATAGATGAGTTAGGGCCCAAACATGTCATGTGTGATTGTGAAGAATGGGATAATTTTTGTTGTTCCTCATCGCCTGGTCTCCACGCAAGAGCATCAAACTGTGGAGAGAAAGTTTCCATTTTCTTTTCTTCCTCTGGAACAGACAAAGGTTTTTTTTTTGGGGGTGGGGGGGAGGATCTCAGAAAAGTTCATCTGTGCAATGTTTTAACAAAACTAAGCCAGCAGAAAAATCAACATAGAATCATAGTAACCAGTGGATCTGATGATTCTCATATGCACGATTAAATGGGACAAGAAATTGTGATCAAGCTTAAGAAGGAACTGTCAGCAACCATCCTGAAAGGAACATTCTCATGTACCTCACCAGGTTGTTTAATTGCTTCAATATTTAAAAGGTGCAGAACTCATACTCATATGACAGAATATGACAATCATCTAGAACTGCATATTAAGACTTAAAGGATAGTATGTTAAGCATACATTCCAACCCCCGCTGTAATGCCACTGATGCTTCCAAAAATTAAGGCCCCATTTAGTACATAGAACAAAATAGACATTGCATGAGAAAATTATGGAATTTATCTAAGTTCGAAGCTTTTAGTTCAAATGTTATGTGAGAACAAATTTGAAAGGGGAAGACAATGCTATGGAGTGGAAAGTTACAACCAGCGGACAAGCACCACCGCTTGTTTTCCAAGTGCACAATCAGCTAGCTAAGCCCTCCATCACTCAGCGATAAGATGTGGAAAAGAAGTGAAATTAACAGCAAGTATGGCCTTCTAGATCCTTTTTCATGGAATCAATTAATAAATTCCTCCTTGACATAAATATATCATAAACTTAATAAGTCTAGCCAAGTCCTTTTCATGGGCAACATTGTTCTACAGGTATTTTACATAGCTAACAGCAGGCAAGTGAACATAGAGAACTCACCTAATGTTTGTATTTCCCTTCTCCTATAGGAATCAGGATACATCTTAAGCAGCAAAAAGTGAAGTAATGGACAGATGCTGGGAAAGTGAAGGTATGGTTGCCGACACAGTGCGCAATTGGTCTTGCGTACACCACTCATTGATTGATGTACACACCAGAAACAGGAAATATGGCCACACGCTGCATCAAGGGAAATGATTAATTTGTTTAATAAGCAGATGGAGAAACTTCCATGTGTATGTGGAAAATGGAAGCTCCTTACCTAATACGACTGGCTTGTAAAGAAGGTCCCTGCAGTAAGATGAGAATAGATTGGTGAAACTGTTTCTCCCAAATATAAAAACAAATAGCTGCTCAAATACACAAGCAACGTTAAGGTGACGTATAAAAAAAGAAGAAAAAATGATAGGACCCAAACCCAATGTCACTAATGCAGGTTCAGGCATTGCATGGCACAATTACTTAGAGGATGATCGCCATTGTTGCAACTGGAGTTTACTTCTTATGTGGTTTACAAAAGTAATTTTATATACTAGACCTTCACATTGAATGACAAATTATACTTTTGCAATAAAAATCTCGTCATTTGCATTTGAAAGTATGAGATGAGACATAGAAGTTAATCGCTTAAACTGAGGAAGCAGCAGCTGACTTTATTCGCAATACACAACCGTGAAATTGAGAACATAAAAAAAGCCCAGGAGACAAGAAGAGCCCACTGCAGATTTGATGAAACTATCATAGTCGAAATCTAAGCTTCCGTCACAACAAATTTAGAAAAAAGTACACCAAATACAGAAGCCATGCCAGTCAATATCTAGGCATCTCAACAATAAATTATCAGACGAACAGCCTCTTTGCAATTAAAGAAGACACAAGGAAAGCACAATGAAACCTGCAATTGAAGAACAAATCCTGGAATTCAAAAATCAGAACCAAGACAACATTTTATCTCTGATATTTATCATTTCATAAATAAACCTCAGTAAGAGAGACAACGGGAAAGATACACGACGACAAACAAGGAGGCGACAACTTACAGTCAGAAAGGCCAAAAAAAGGAAGCCACAACCTATAGTCAAAAAGGCAAAGAGGGAACCCGCAGCTTATAGTCAAAAGGCATTTCCTGTTACCAGAGCCATCCATCAAAATCTAGCTTTTCCGGAAGACCCATTATATATAGTACCGATTTCAAAACCCATCAAGACGCAATCTTATGCGCACACGAGAAATGATCCGAATTCGCACGAAACCACCAGACTGCCGCAAGATGCAGACACGCGATCGAAAACGACATTCTTCGATCGTCCAGACGGACCGACGCATGTACCCTCGCTACGTTTCAATCCCTGGCGAAAGAGAGAGAGAGAGAGAGAGAGAGAGAGATAGAACACTCACAGGCAAACGCAGCAGATGAAAGATTCGGAGATTTGCTCGGACTCGTCGTCTTCGATGGCCACCGATCGAAGCTCCTCCATTTTCTGAGCCGACTCCTCCTCCGCCATCGAGAAAGGGCGGAGCGGATGGAGAGAATCGAAGAGGCGGTGAAGACGACGGCGAACCTCGGGAGATCGAAGGATTCCCGATCCTTTCTCCCGTGGCAGGGGAAGCTTGGACGAGAGCGAGATAGATGTAGAAGGAATCAGATCCGACCCTTCAATTCAGGCGAAGTTCGAATGGTTTAATGTTGTCTGATCAGGACACGAGCCCATGCGTGACAAACAACCGCCTTTCAAAAACCTACTGCGAGATCCTTCTGGAGGTCCAATGTCGTCACCTCTTTAAGTGAATTTGACCCGTTTGATAACGTTTCGTTCAAATACTGTTTCAGGAACAGAAATAAAAAAAAAATATTTTTGTTTCGAAATATAATTTTTGATCAAAAACGTGCATTTAGTAAACTTATTTCGAAAATAAAAAATGAATAGAAACACGTTTGGTAAATTTATATTCTTTTATTATTATTATTATTATTATTTAATATTTTTATTAATATTTTTATTTTTTTAAAAAAAATTTTCTTCTTTCGGCCGGTCGCCGGCCTCCGGTGAGGTTGAGCCTCGCCGTGGTTGGGCGAGGCTCGGCCTCGCTGGATCTGGGCGAGCCCAAGCTCGCCCAGCCAAGACGAGGCTCGGCATTGCCAGGGGCTGGCGACGCTCCGATGAGGTCGCTGACCCTCGACGGTCATGACCGAGGCCGGCGACCGGCCAAAGAAAAAAGAAGAAGAAAAGAGAAGAGAGAAGAAGAAAGTGTGGAGGATAGGTTCTCAATGCCCTGCGACTTGAGGAGATGGGAGAAGTAGAAAGAAGAAAATGACTTGCAAGACAGAAAATGCAGAGAGATTTGGACGTTAAAGACGTGGAAAGAGATTTGTAAAATATCTTTCTCTGCTCAGCTTCCCTCGTGCACTGCTAACCACTGAAAAGTGGTATCGTTTTGTTTTCGGGCTTGGGCTACGCCCAGTTCTCTCGATCAATTTTGGGCCCAATTGAGCTGAGCCACGGCCCACGCCATGGCGACTTGTGTTTTCGCTTTGCAGATCTCGGGGCCCAATCTTCTTATAAGAGCATATGAAGGTCCGGCCTGCCGTACTTTTGGTCGGGTCCTGACCCGGACATTTTTCATATGCATGTCCCGGGTAACGCACCAGGCCCCTTGACCGGATCCTAACGGACCGTCAATCTAAACTCATGAAGTCCGAATATATTCATCGAATAAAATAAGTTTAATGAATTCATCCACTGTTCATTTTTTCGGAATAAATCATGCCTAGGACGGTGTTAAAGATCTTATTGAAAACTTATAGTAGCTTGCCAAATAATAGTCAAGAGAAAAAAGAGGGGGGGGGGTATTACTGACATGGCAATTTGGCTAAAAAACAAATTACTTGAATAAAGGGTGGAATGAAGACATGTACAAATCAAACTAAAGATACTAAGTACAACAAATGTTTTTTTTTTTCTTGGACTTGGAGATAATTGTATTTTGATAGAGTTATTGTTAATAATAATTGACATCCCTTAAAATTGAAAAAAAAAGAAGAAGCAAGGTCTACCAAAAATCCTTCTTCGAACTCTCCCAATCAAATATTACTTTCAATTCATTAAGTTTGAATAGTTGAAAAAAAAAAGAGTTATGCAAGAATTATCTGTGTAATATATTTGTATTAAATTAATAATTTACATCATCGAATAATGATTGACATGTTAATACCTTAATTATTTTTTCATTCTTAATGTAGAAGGATACAAAGATTGACATGTTAGCTTATCATTTTTAAGAATCCAACTCGACATATAAATAACTTATGATTTATTGTTAGAGAAAATTAAAGGCAACATTGAACATCTACTGATAGCTTAAGGAATCAATTGAATAAATTAATGCTTTAGAAATTACATCGACTATTAAGTCAAAATTTAGTAATCATTTTCAACGGTATGTGTGTGTGTGTGTGTTTTTATTTATTTATTTATTAAGTTGGTCCAATACAAAAACATGTGGAAACGATTTCACGAAGGAAAGCTTGAGAAAGTTATCGTCTGCTTTCGGGTTAGGGACCCTCCTTTGATCCCCGTGAAGCCTTCCCCAGGGTTGCCTGGGCGCGGTTCAGGGAAATGACAAGGCCAGGCTTGGATAATAACCAAGACCTGAATGGCCGGGCCGGGATACCCAATGGGAAGATTATCCCATACTACTCACCCCTCATTTCCCTATAAATGGGTTGTGAGGAGGAGTCCCCCCGGGATCTTCATTTCAGGGGGGAGCAGTTTTGAGATGCCTGGTTCTTATGTTTACAGGCCTTGGGCCAGGACTTCGCCCAAGGGGGTTTTATACTGGTTTTCCTTCCAGGATTTTACGGTTATCTCCCTGCCAGACTCGGCCCAGGAGGGCTTCGATTCCCTCCTGTCTTCATTGTCTGCGAAGCAGTTTAAGGACCTGCTCAGGTCCTTCCGGCCGGCCATCCAGGTCTTGGTTATTATCCAAGCCTGGCCTTATCATTTCCCTGAACCGCGCCCAGGCAACCCTGGGGAAGGTTTCACGGGGATCAAAGGAGGGTCCCTAACCCTTTTCGGGGGTTTGGCCGGGATACCCAATGGGAAGATTATCCCATACTACTCACCCCTCATTTCCCTGTAAATGGGTTGTGAGGAGGAGTCCCCCCAGGATCTTCATTTCAGGGGGGAGCAGTTTAGAGACCTACTCAGGTCTATTGCTTGGTTCTTATGTTTACAGGTCTTGGGCCAAGACTTCGCCCAAGGGGGTTTTATACTGGTTTTCCTTCTAGGATTTTACGGTTATCTCCCTGCCAGACTCGGCCCAGGAGCTTCGATTCCCTCCCGTCTTCATTGTCTGTGGAGTAGTTTAAGGACCTGTTCAGGTCCACAACGGTATGTGTGTGTGTGTGTGTGTGTGTGTGTGTGTGTGTGTGTGTTTTTATTAAGTTGGTCCAATACAAAAACATGTGGAAACGATTTCACGAAGGAAAGCTTGAGAAAGTTATCGTCTGCTCGGACTGCCAAATGCTGGGAATGCAGTGGAAACTCCGCGGAGGGAGAGAGTCAAAAGCTGAGAAAAAAGTCAAAAGAAAGAAGAGACGTATATAACTAAGAAAATAGTCAAGTTAATACACGAAATACGTATGGTTAACTAAGCTAACTGAGCGTCAGGCGAATAGATAGTGTATTCAATGAAGAAGTGTTTGTTTTCCAAGACTTCGTTTGTTTTGCGAAAAAAAAAAAATCTATAAAATATTTTCCTAAAAATGATAATTTGTATCTCTTAGAATATTTAATCAATAAAAAATATTTTCATAATCGACAATAATTTATATCTAAATATTTTTTATTCATTTATTTTTACAGGTGATATAAGAGATGATTTTTCGAAAAATGCTTTTCAAATCATTCGTTTTTTGGAAAATAAGTGAAGTGTAAATGACAAAAAAAAAAGAAAAAAGAAAATGAAGTTGAAGCCCAAATGTCACCATGAAGCGGGCAAATTACAAGAGAGAGAAAAATTAATTGATTTGTTTCGCCAAAAATGACTAGTTAATATTTTCTTAAATATAATCACTTGAAGTTAATAGTCAATTAGAGAGTGTTATTATCATCATCAATAATTTTTCATTCATTCGTTTTTTTAAGTGATACAATCGATTAATTTTAGGTCATTTTTTTGTGAAACAAATGGAGTCAATATAAAAAAAAAATCAATACTAATTATTGTTGTTGTTGTTATTAACTTATTATTGGGCTAATCCCTAAAAAACCCCAAACTTTAGGTTTAGTTCCAAATCTACCCTAAACTTTTTTTTTGTCTAAGAAAAAATCCAAAACTTTAGGTTTAGTCCCAAATTTGCCATGATTTTTTTTTTGTCTTAGAAAAATTCCAAACTTTAAGTCCCCCGACTCTACCCCGCTTTTTTTTTTGGTTGAAAAGAAAATCATCTATTTTTGCTCTAGTCCTAAATTTGCTCCTGTTAGTTGTCTATCCAAAAATCGTGATTAGTCGTCCCTAATCTTTATATCCTATAACAGTTTTATTTTGAGGATAATTTTCCATATTGCTTTGCCAATGTGTATTTATTATCGATTTGAAAATGCCACGTTAAGTTGGGATTGGACTACAAGGTAGATTTAAGAACATATTAATAGTTGGTGATTTTTGTTTTTACAATAAAAATTTTGGGGTAGAATTGGGACTAGACCTAAAATTTAGGGATTTTTTTGAAATAAAAGTAAAGTTTGGGGCAGATTTAAAACTGGATCTTAACTTTGAGATTTTTTATGAGAGAAAAAAAAGTTTGGAGCAAATTTAGGATTTAGGTATTTTAGCGAATTGGCCCTATGATTATTATAAAGTCGTGAACAGCGTGCAAGAGAACTAGAATAGGACCGGGAGGTTCTAGAAAACTCCAGCAACGACCACACCCACTCCCCACGACATAAAGATGACCGGAAATCCTCCAAATCCCCCGCCTCAGTTTCCTCCTTATTCGTGGCCAACAAGCTCTCTCCCTTCGCACGTCGTCGTCCTCTCTCTCTCTCTCTCTCTCTCTCTCTCTCTCTCCGTGGATCGCATCTTGCGCGGCGGTCCTAGCAATTCTCTCGACCGGAGGCGTCTCGCGGGCGGGGTTGGGGAACGGGCGATGTCCGTTCGAGAATGGGGTTTTTGGTTCGCGAATTGAAGCTTTCCCGTTTTCGATTGGCTCTTGGATCCACCGGTTTTGCGTGCGTCAGTTAAAAAAGATTCGAGCTGCGTTTCCCACGTCAAAGTCTAGATTCTTCGTGGCGTCCGCGTCTTGCATTTTATGTTTGCTGCTATGCAAACTTCTGCGGTTATATTCGACCGATCTCTGTGTCTTCCGTATGGGATATTGGTTTGGGCGCGGGGTGGAATTTTAGCCGATGATTGCTTAGCTGTGTAGCGAATGCGGTCCGAAGAGGACTTAATTCTGTTTAATTGATTGCGAAATCGCCAAAGGTTAGGCGTACGAACTGACTGCAATGCTTTATATTTGGAGCATATAGCAGAATATCGTCCCAGAGGGATGGTTTGTGAATTGTTTATATAGTTAGGTTCTGATCTGAATGAGATGGTTTGCTCTTGCTTCAACTGGAAGCTAGACATGATAATTTTCCTCATCGAATCTTGGATCCCCTTCATTGGTATATTCTTAATCTATACTTAATGTGCTGAGTTATTGCATGGTTATACTTGGTAAATGAGTTTAGAATGGTAAAATTTAAAATAATGGTGGGTCAACAACTAATTTAAATTCAACTCACTTTTATGAATATCTTTTTACTCACTCTTTCGCCTTCACTTGATCTCATGTTCGCTCACTTTGTACTTGCACATTTTAGATTGACTTTAGTAAATACATTTTAGATTGACTTTAGTAAATATGGATTGAATCGAATATGGATCACTAGTGGGTTAAATGTTACTAGCCAACTTACATGTTCGATAAGTCTATTGATAAGCTATTTCTGCATGCATAGGGCTATCATTTTCAAGTTATAATAAATCTCGATGATAGACACAGATAATGTATTTCAATTTTCAGATGCTAAAAGACAGATCGCATATTAATACAACTTTTCTGACTTGATTGGGGATCTCGCATGATATAAATAAAATTAAAGGTTTTAATGTATTTACATTTTGTATGACAAATGACATGCAAGGAAATTGTATTCAATTTCTATGGACTATTCATTTCTTATGATAGATCTTATTACTCACGCATAAAATATTTAATATCATAGTGGGGTCGTCACATGAGTTGGTTAGATGGGGTTAGAGACAACGCTACCGAAATCGATCAATTTAACCCAATTTTGACTTATTTATATGCAATATAAATTTAGTGATTCATACTCGACTTAATCTCGTAACCAATTCATTACTGACTTGGCCCATATTACTAAAACACACACACACACACACATATATATATAAACAAGAACCTTTATACTATGTGATAGCGTGTAAATTTTTTTTTTTTTTAAGTATTAATATAATCCAAATAAGATTTTTGACTTGTTCAAGACTTTTTTCTTTATTGCAATTTTTTTGAGTTTCACAATGAAATACCCAACATCTCTTTAAAGTAATAAGTCAATAAACATTGACAAGTGAAATCATATATTAATTTACGTGATTTTCTAAAGCTTTCAATTTAAAAAGAAAAAAAGATCATAAGTGAAGCATAAAACTACAAGATAAGTTGCCCGCAACCAAAAACCCCGAACCTAAATGTGAAGTCAGGTGAATAGGGAGTGCGGGTGGATTGGGTTTTGAACCCATTAAAAACCCGCATTTTATTGAACTTTAGTACTAAAACCCATATCAATCCATTTAATGAAATTTAACTAATCCATATATCACTTAACCCATCATATATAGGAAAATAAATGGTCTTCAATCCATTCTGACAACTCTACGTTTAGGGCACTAACGGATAGATTGCAGCTCAAGTGGATTAGTTGCCATGGGGTTGACAAATGGGCTTACAAGTTATGTAGGTGAGTTCAGAAGACCCAATGTATCTACGCCTTGCACGACAATGCGCCTATTATTATTGTTATTCTTTTTGGTCCACTCGTGAATAAATTATCTTCAATATAAGTAAATAGGAAGGAAAGCCAATTTATTGTAGGATTTAGTATTCATTAGACCCGTTAAATGGGTGGGTTGGGTCATAAATGGTTCGACCCAAATCGATCCATTTAATCCGTTTATGACCCATTTATTGCAATGCAAAAATTTTGACCTATACCCGATCTGACCAGACCCATACCTAACACAAACCCGACCCATTTAACTAAACTTAATTTATTATATATATTTAAAAAATGGTATTGCTAAAATAAATTTATACAACACAAATTTAATGAACAATTTTTATAATTTTAAAATTATTATTTTAATAAATCGAATTTTAATTATTTTTATTTTTTAAATATAACTTTTTTCTTCTTCTTCTTCTTCTTCTTTGGCCGGCCATAGGTGAGCTTAAGGCTCGCCAAATCAGCGAGGCTTGAGCCTCGCCGGTGTCGGGCGAGGCCTTCGCCTCGCTAGATCTGGCAAGCTCGAGGCTCATTGGCGTCGAGCGAGGCTCGAGCCTCGCCGGATCTGGCGAGCCTCAAGCTCGCCGAGCATCGGCGGCCTCGCCAGATCCGGCGAGCTCAAGCTCACTCGACATCGGCGAGCTTGAGGCTCGCCTGGCCGATCGCCGGCCATCACCATGCCGGTGACCGAAGGAAGAAGAAAGAAAAAAAAAGAAAAAAAATTAAAAAATAATTATAATTTCGATTTAAAAAAATTGTAAAGTTAAAGAAAGAAGAGAGATTGTGAGGTTTTGGCTTTGAGTGAAAATAAATGGGTTGATAAATAGGTCTTAAATGGGTGCAAAGTTGACCCATTTAAGACCCATATATCTCACTCTCTTTAATTTTAAAACCCATCATAGGTGCTTTAGAAAATAAGGCTTGACCCATTAACAATCCATTTAAACATAAATGGGTCATTGACCCATTTAACACCTCTAGTATTCTTTGACCAAACGGTTCTCACAAAATATTGAGACTTGTTGACCAAGCGACTTCTTGAAACGTGTTCATAGTATTGGGCTTTGTTCCTTATTGCTCTTCCTCCTTCATCGCAGTATGTTAACAGTTTGGTAGCCGCGTGCAATCATTTATTACTTATTATGTCCTGCGACAACCCCAAATGGTCTAGTCAAGTTTTTGCTGATCTTTTGCTAGTCCACTTCTCCTTTGAATTGAGGCAAGTCAGGAAGATCAAATTGTGACACCCCGAACCCTTCGCAAGTCGTCACCAGCGCGAATGTTACACCTTATGATCTTTCTTGCTTTGAAGAAGTGTCCTAATTCGCAGACACATTTTTTTTTTAAACAGAACGGTCCCAGCGCGACTCATTATGCCGAAGCAAATTAAAACATCACCATCTCTCCCCCTACTAACCATGATACAAATACACACCACTAATCACCATAATGTTATAAACAAGCCATGACACTTTATTTACATATATTTTTCAAGATGGGATTTCTCTTGGGTCGGTACATCAAAAAGGAAAAGCTAGGACTCAGCCACGTCCAGCCTAGAACCTCAAAAAGAAACCTCGACCCTCAACATCACACGTGCAACAACCCCCATCATAAGTGTCGGCTATCCCCAAAAAGAAACAGCTCCTACTCATTGCGCGCAGGTCTCACACCCAACCCGGTGCATCAGGCGGTGGCGGCGGCAACATCCCTCGCATAGCTCCATCCCGACGAACGTGCACAGAAATGAACTCCTGAATAACAGGACCCCCAGCCAGGCCCACGTCATACATCACTAGACAACGTACTCGGATAAAAGTCAGTCCGGGAACAGAGGGACAGTCTATCTCAACACACTCGACCTCTACATCGGATGGTATTCCGTAAAATGTACCCCGCGTGACGGCAGGAAGCGGCATACTGGCTAATATGAAATGTTATCCCCAAAAGGGGTGAGTACAACCACTCAGCAGATAGGGAAATCCAATAACAACTTAATGCATCATGCATATCATCATACATTGCAGGCATTTCTTACCTTACAGCCATGTGCATACTATCATGCATCATCATATCATCATCATCATCATCATCATCATCATCATCATGCATATCATCATGCATATCATATCATGGGTGATCATTATATCACATCACATATCATCATCATCATCATCATGCATATCATCATGTATATCATATCATGGGTTCATTTTTCATCTTTTATCTTTAAGTTCGATCACCACATCACCCATTTCTCATATCATCAATTTCATCATCCCTTCGGGCAAAGACCTCCGACAGGGTTCCCAGCATTCCAGCCATCCCATGGCCACCGGGCTTCCGGCCCCCCACATTTCGGGCATCTCGCATCTCAACTAGCATCACGAGGCATTCCCTTCGGGCAGAAACCTCCGACAGGGCTTCCGGCCTTTACCCTTCTAGCCAGGCATCTCGCCCCCCAATCTTGGCATCGTGAGGCATTCCTTTCTAGCAAAGACCTCCGACAAGGCTTCCGCCCCCCCCCCCCCACATTCCGAGCATCCTGAATCTCCCAGGGAATTCCGGCAATGCATCTCTGTACATTCCGACCTCATCCTCCACCACAACCACTTACTCACTTATCATTATCCACATTTATCATTGCTTTGATCTCATTTAACATGGCATATGATTCACACATGCATCACAATTCATGGTCATACATACACCAATGTCTTATCATACATGCAACAATGCATATTTATTTATAAATAAATTCAATGGAATTTATGGCCAATAAAATAATCCATTTTATTTTATTTTGATTATTTTGATTATTATTATTTTTATTTATTATCTTATTTATTTATTTCCATAAATAAATATTAAATTCAATATCTATGATTTTCCCAAAATCATAAAATTCAAACAATCATTAATCAAAACAATAGAGTGACAATTGCATGCAAAATTCATGGCCAACTTGAATTTCACACAATTTCACAAGTTCCACTAAATAGCACATAATATTCGGATAACAACCAGAATGCACAGTTTCTGAATAAATTCGATTAAAATATCCATATGGCCTCCAAAAATTACGAAATTTTACAGGGTGATAGACAAAACATTTTTGTACAACTTTCATGAAGAACTTCAAGCCAGATTATTTTTAGATTATTTATATAACCTCACGAAGCTTCTGGAACCACTACCGCATCGTCCAGAATACACGTCTCCGAAATATTAAGATTTCACCCATCTATTCTCTTTCGTTTCCTCTGAAATTTGGATATGTTATGTATCAAGGTGTCCTTTACAATTTTCCTGAGGAGATCTAGGTCAAATAACCAAATTATGGTCACCATTTAAGTCCATGAAGTCTCGGGTGTCTCGGAATACATCACCAGAACCATCTTCTTCAAGATCTAGCCGATTCACTAGGCTATACTTGTTCATTTCTCTTCAAATTTTATTATGTTGTATTTTAAGATGTTACCTACAACTTTCATGAAGACATCGAAGTCAGATTTTCATCACAAACCAACATGCAACCAAGAATCCAACAAGAGGTCAGTGAAAACTTCACAGATCTGAGGTCTCCATATAGCAAGACTTTAACCCCTCAAATCTCCATCATTTTTCATGAAATTTCAGTATGTTATACTAAAAGATGTTAGCTCCAACTTCCATGAAGACATCAAAGCAAAAATCGGACTCCAAACACACATGCAAGCTCAAACAAGTTACTGACTCACACAACCCGAGCAAGAACAGTCACACGGCTTGAAAACAACCAACCCTTACCTCGGTTTTTTTCTCACAAATTAACACCCAAAATCGAACATGCAAACCATATACACACATGCAAGAGAATTTAGAGGACTCCACTTGCCTCTAGGATGAACAAACGACGGCGTACGGCGGCGTACACGGCGAACGGATGGCGGGACACGGCGGCTCCTCCTCGGCTCCGCCTCCTCTCCCTCTCGGTCTCTCCCTCTCTCTCGCACACCTCTCTCTCTCCTTGGGCGAACAAAATGGCTAACCGGCCATTCTCTCTCCTCTTCCCTTCTCTTTTATTTCCCCTAAAGCTCATGATTAGCAATCATGAGATTGCCACTTAAATGGACCAATGCATGGCCTTCTCCTTGCCACTTGTCTTGATCCATGCAAGATGGGCCTTGGAGTTGGGCTTGGGCTTGGGCCATTTGCCCACTCCTCCTTGGGCTGGTCGACAGCCTCCTTGTGGGCTCTAATGCGCCGGCCAACTTGGTCCAGTAGGGTTCCACTCTTGGGCTTAAGGCCCAATCAAATTTTAACCTCTTTTCCCCCTTTTTTTTTTTTGAAATTCTTCTATAAATATTTTTGAATTCCAATTTTCATCTCGGCCAAAGTCTTGGGATATTTTTGTTCATTGAAATTTAAATCATATGGCCAAGCATAGATTATTAATCTATTAAATTTAAATTTCCACAATTACAAGCACAAATCATCAAATTAAAAGACTAATGGCTAAAACATAAGCCATGGAAATTCTACCACCTAATTAAAGACTTCAACACACCTTATGGCTTGGCTTTGAATTTCTGGGATGCCACACAAATCCGTTAAGAGTGCAAGGCTTCTTCTTGTTCCTTCGAAAATGATGTACAGTGAAATGTCGGGGGTTTCTTGCTTGATCTAACACCCCTTAAATTCAATTCTGCTAGATATAATAGAAAATTGAGTACTTGCACTCATTGTATACAAAAACTAATTGGCATGGCTTATACAATGCTAGATGATATATGGGTCCGTTTGGTTCAGCTTTTGGGAAATGCTATTGGGAAACTGCTAATACATTTAGGGTAAGAGAGTTTTTCGAAATGATTTAGAATATGGCAAATTATAATTTAAAGTGCATTGAAAAGTGATTTTGGCGTAAATATCATTTAATAAACCCTATATTTACAAAGGAATTTTATTAATTTTTAAAAAAATTAATATCAAGTCCAATGAAACTCTGTCGCCAACCATTGGCCAACCACCCACCGGTGACCAAATCTGGCCACTGTTGATGCTACCTAAGGTCAGGCGAACCGAGATCTGGCCACCAGTGAGGCTGCCTGAGGTCGCGTGACCTTAGGCAGTGCCACTTGGGCCTTGCCGACTGCCTGATCTTGGTTTGCGGGACCCAAGCGACACCTCTTGGGTTGTGGCATTGCTTGAGGTCCCACGAACCCATATTTGGTTGTTGGCGAGGCCCAAGCGGTGCCACCTAAGGTCGCGTGACCTCAGGCAACCTCGTTGGCGGTTAGATTTGGATTCACCTAACCTTAAGCAGCTTTGATAGTGATTGGCTGGCCTCTGGTAGGTATGGGAAGATGAACATTGAGAAAAAAAAAAAAAGGTCAACGGATGAATAGTAGATGTGGACTTGTATTTCTAAAATGCTGAAAGCCCAATGTAGATTCGGACCTATTTTGAACTTTCAACATTCCCAATTACCTACATTTGACTAAGGAACTTCAAAAAAGGCTTGCCAAACCCCTAATATTTTCCCCAAGGAGTTTCGAGGGCCCAAAGCCCCTTGGGAAAGTTGAACAAACGGGGCCTATGTGGGAGGTCATCCTACTCCTGTAAATTAAGAGTTGAAGTTGTAGACTGCTAGTAGTCACTCCTGCCGATGATTTAAATGGAATAACTCCTAAATTTCATTGCACCATACAACTTTTCTAGTGAAAGCAATTACTTTCTATCCATCATCAATTATGATATAAGGCAAAGCACCCTAAAATAACGTACATTCAAAAATTTTGATTGTCTTCCTGCTTGCACCCACATGTCTAGCACAATCTTGAAAACTTGCCTCTTCAATTGGAGGAAATTCAGTTCTGATAGATTCATATTAATATACAAATTGATTGCGTCCGCCACTCCAACAAAGTGAATTTGGGGATGTGGAGTCGAGAGTGAGAGATTTCCCATTTTGTAATTTGTAGAAGAAGAACGGGCAGAAGAGTACCATAAGACTTTTTTTTTTTACATTTATTTACTCGAACATATGCACTTCGCCTTATTTTCATTGAGCAACGGCACAAGAAATAAAAGTTTGGAATATATTGCCTTGTCTTACATTTATTTAAGGTCACTTAAAGCTAGTAATGACTTGGATTGCCTAGAAATTGCATTAACTAATTGTAGTTGTTGCTTTTTTGAATAGGGATTGAATTAGAACAATTGACGGATTTTGGGCTAAATTGGAACTCGTTTCATTTCAAAATGGACTGCGGGTAAATCTCGCACAAATCTCGTGTTGCGTTAGCCATTGGCCTACATCTTGTCGAAATATGGGCCACTTTGACTATACCTATGGGTCTTCGAACTTTAGCTGGTATTTGGAGGTATGGTTTCTTACTTTTTTGAAATTTTCTGGATGAACTCTTTCATTTCTATCTTAGGACAATAATTTCCACCTCATTAACCATTTTGCCTCATATTTGCTTTGGAAAAGTTTAAGGTGCCTTTTCTTTTCTTTCTTTCTTTCTTCATTTGTGTACGATTTGGGCGTTCACCGCTAGCATGTTCTCTGCACGATGCAGTTGAAATCCAGAGAAGATGCTTAACTTGTGCTGTTGCATTAAAGTTCGCAAATCAACTGTAGCAATCTAGGAAAAATTTGGGAGGCATCACGAAAATCTGGATGCTGGATGCCATTGTGTCCCTTGGATTTTGGGATATCAAGTTGTTGGTGAGCTTTCGCTCATAATCCAGCAATTGGATGATGTGAAATGCAAAGTGAAGACCAAGGTTTGTTCAATCATGTGGATTTGCCTTGCAAAGTTTATCTTTTTTCCTTTGTGCAAACTCCCGTCAACCATTAGATTTCATTCTAGAGGATTTTGCCATGGTACGCAAATGCACCGTTGATCATCTTGGTGGGAAACAAAAACTATTTGAATTAGACATTGTTCTTTGAATGTTTTGTTTTCAAATCATTGTGAAAAGTAAATTTTCGCAATTAAACTAGCTTTGGTGGGTTTTTTGAGAAGTATTAGTGTGGGTTGCATTTCCAAATAATTTGTGAATTTAGAGCTGAAAGCTGATGAATTTGTCAATTTTCTTTTCTTGTTTCAGTTCTGTGATATGGCAGCTTGTCTCTTGTTACCAATTTCCTTTTCTTGTTACCAATTGACATGAAAATGCTTGAATAAGTAATAACCTCACGTGATATTTTTTCACAGGACAATGAGTTTATAGATGTTATTGCATCTGTGCAATATAAAGCCAACATGGGCCATGCAACTGAGGCCTTCAATAACAATAGCAATCCGAGGAAGCTCATTTAGGATTACACAATCCATGGTATGTGCCAAATAAATTATATCGACACAAATATAATATTGGAACAAATTGTACATTTACATGTGCAAGTGACATACTTCAAGCAACAACTATTGCATTACCTAGTTTTGTTGTTTCAATTATTATAGCAATTGAAGCTTACGTTGCTAGACGCAATTTGGATGAACTTTTTGAGCTGAAACATTGTTCTGCATGTGTTGTACGGAGAGTCGAACAAATTGTCTACATAAACTTCATTCTTGACATTATTATGAATGATAGACTCAAGTGGAGTTCTCTAAACTTTGCAGCTTTTGCTTGGCTCTGGATATGTTATTGTGGGAGTCATAATTGTGGCTATAAAACCAAATACACGTCTTGAGAATGCTATGATAGAAACCAGTGCTAGTAATCGTGAATTTAGACTTTGTTTGGTGCTAAGCACCACATGTAAAAGTATATTTTGATTTGTATCATATGAGTTTATTGCAAGTTTTGTTCTTGTTTTGGATTGTGGGTTGCAGTAAAGAGGAAGCTTACAGATGAGGTTTGGCACCAACAACTTTATGCGAACAATATTGTATACAGGCATCGGTGCATTGCGGATATTTTGAAGAACAATTCGATGGGCTTCAAAGTGAATGTCCGAGGAGCGAGCGCGAAAGACCTTATGGACATGGTCCAGACATTGCAATAAATCAATGCCATTAGAGAAATAGGATCATCTTTGACCTTGCTCATTTCACAAGGTCTTGGAGCCATCCGGAGGTGAGTGCAAAGATCCATGATGGTCGTCAAGCATCCATATAGTCTGCTGGTGCAACTCTTTTATAACCCTTTTAAGCAACTCTAATTTGGTTTTCAATATCGTAAAATAGATGTGTTTAATTGGTTGAATTATCTAAAATATGAAGGTTCAATTGCTTGTCACATATTGCATGTGTAGTAAACTCACCAAGTCGACATGTCAAATAAAAATCTTACTAGCAATATTCAGACAAAAGTAATAGATGAACTTCTTCTAATTCTTTTTTTTTAAATCCACCCATTATGGGCATTAATTGGAGTGAAATTGGAATAAAATTGGAAATTTGGAGAAAAGAAATACGAAATCTTTTACACTTTTTTTTACCAAACTCACCACATGGTAATTAGTTACCTATTTTCTGCATTGAAAATAAATTGATTTTTTTCAAATTTTTTTACCTCATCTCACCAATTTGAATCTACTGCGTTAGTGTTCTCCACCCCACATGCAAATATCGATTAAAACTATGCCATTCACATTATAATAGTAGATTGCCTTGACATTGCATTAACTAACATTCAATTTGAGAATCTAGTACGGTATATTTAAGGTCACTTAAAGCTAGTAATAACTTGGATTGCCTTGACATTGCATTAACTAATGGTAGTTGTTGCTTTTTTGGATAGAGATTGGATTGGAACAATTGATAGATTTTCGGCTAAATTGGAATCCATTTCATTTCAAAATGGACCGCTTGCTAATCTCATGCAAATCTCATGCTGCGTCGGCCGTCGGCCTACATCTTGTCGAAATATGGGCCGCTTTGACTATACATATGGGTCTTTGGACTTTAGCTGGTATCTGGAGGTATGGTTTCTCGCTTTTTTGAAATTTTCCAGATGTACTCTTTCCTTTCTATCTTATGACAATAATTTCCACCTCATTAACCATTTTGCCTCATATTTGCTATGGAAAAGTTTAAGGTACTTTTTCTTTAGTCTTTCTTTCTTCATTTATGTACGATTTGGGCGTTCATAGAGAACTGAGTCATTATGGCATGTTCCGCCGCAATCTGCGCAACGAAGATGAAGACCTCATGTCATTATACCATTATTTTTGAAAAATTCACGAGCCAAAAAGAGAAATGACTCTATAAATGGTTTTGTACCCATTTTAAGAAGCTTCGAGTTGTCTCCTGCATTTCCAACTCCCTACGTCAGTCAAGGACCCAAAATGATTGTTTTGGTTAACTAGAATGGACATGAGGTAATGTGATAAAGAAGAAGAAAATCAAATGAGCAGAATATACGAATAATCGAAGGCAAAATGAGTTGGTACCATCTGATCAGCTTCGGCAAGTTGAAGAAGAAGAACTGAGTCATTATGGCACAAGAAAATAAAGAAAAATGAAAGCATGACCCAGCACTTTTTTGGGTGTTTGCGCTCACCGAAGAGACCGAGCCAATGATGGTTAGACTTCAGGACCCAGCCATGACCGGAAGGGTTCTTGGGACTGTGTGGCTCCTGACGGGGACGGTAAATGCGGCCAAGCTTGGAGGCGATTGGCAAAGGTGACTAAGCTCGGAGGTGACTAGCAGGCTTTTGGTGTACATGATTGTCGAAGAGGCAGAGGCAAAAACGGTTAGAGCTCGGGACCCAACCACGAGCTGCAAGGCTCTTCGGAGCGAGTGGCTCCTAATGGCGATGGTGGAGGCGGCTGAGTTCAGAGGTGTCCGCGCTCGCTGAAGAGGCCAAGGAGGAGATCGCCAGAGTTCGGGACCCAGTCATGATTGGCGGGGTTCTTGGCAGCGAGTGGCTTTTGACGGTGACGGTAGAGGCGGCCAAGCTTGGAGGCAACTGGCAAGCGTTTGGTTGAGAGAGATTTTTGAAAAACAAAGAGAGCAGGCGTTGCAGCTTTCATGGAGAAAGATGCAGAAAATAGACAAAATTTTTTGAAAGAGAATGGGAGGGAAAGGAGAGATTTTGAAAAACAAAGAGAGAGCAAGCGTTGCAAAGATGCAGAACATAGACAATTTTTTTTGAAAGAGAATGAGAGGGGAAGGGATGCATGCTTGCGTGCAAATGGGAGAAATGGTGTAGAGAAGGATAAAGCATTTAATGAGAGAGAGAAGCAGCAAAAATTTGACTGAAAAATAATAGTGGGCCCCAGCTCCAGGTGGAGCCACGTGGCGACACGTGTTGCATCTGGATTGGGCAAGCGCTTGGTGACGCGGCGCGCCCAGCCCACCCAATATTTTCTTGGCTAGGGGGAGAATTGTCACGCCCCGAACCTTGAGCACGCCAGCTGTGGCACCCACAAAATGGCCCATGATCCATTAGGGTTGCCATAGTCACTTTCTCTTGGAGCATACTACTCTGAGACCAAAGAAACTTTAACATAACTTATAATACCTGGGGGTTTTCATTTGTATTCTTTACCGGTCCCTGCACAAATAATATGGTGGAAGCATAATCCGACTACCCCTCATCAAAATATAAAGTGATGCACACCATAGTAAAACTTTCATAAATTAGGCTGAACACTTTTATTTATACAAGGGATGGACTATGATAGTTGGTACAACAAAACGCCGAGGTCTTTTTGTGCATGGTGATTACCCACAAGAGAACCAATTTCTATCCTTGGATATCATCTGCATCCATCCATCACCCATGTGTCGGCGTCCAAAAGATGCATCTCCTGCTACCCTCGACTTTAGGTCATATCTAGTCAGGTTCGTTGGCCGGTGGTGGCGGCAACATCCTCAGAAGGCGACCATCCATATGGACGAGAACTGATATGAACTCCTGGTGAATAGGCCTGGCAGAGAGGCCTACCTCAAAAGTCAGCAAAATTCTCACGCGCTCGTATACCAACCCGTGCACCCTAGGATGATGGTGCTCTGACCACTCCCACTGTAAGTCAATCAGGAGTCCATAAAACATACCAAGAGTCGCAGGTAGCAGCAGCATTTTTCTTTTAGTCTGAAATGTTAGTCCCCAAGAGGGGTTAGTACAACCACTTAGCAATAAAAGATCCATTAAACTATATTATGTAGAAACTCTAACTATCCAAATGCATGCAAAACACATATGTCATATATATATATATATATATATATATATATATATATATATATATACATGCCATCAAGGATTTCTTTACCCGCACCACATTCATAAAAACAATTCAATGCCATAACGAACACATCTTCAATACCGGATGAAACCAACTCAATTTCATAGACAAATTCTCATATCATGTCACATGCACACACATGCACTCATTTAATGTACCGAATTTAGCATTCAAAAAAAGGTTTCATTCCCCGGGGACCAGTGTTTGTGTCCTTCCGGGCTTTCGCACCCAACTTGGCATCGTGAGACCCTCTAGTACAAACCTCCGGGCATCCAGAGCGTGTTTTGTCACACCCCTGGGCATCTCGCACCTCACCTGGCATCACGAGGTATATCCAAGGCTCGCTATGAAAATGGTTGCCCCTTCCCTCCGGATTTACGTATAATCCCTACAATCGGGCATCCCGAAACTCCCGGGGACCCTCTGGCACAAACCTCCGGGCATCCAACGGCGTCGACTCACTCGACCCTTGGGCATCCCAACACTCCCGGGGCATCATCGGCTCACACATTCGACGGTAACATCCATATCATAATAGACATCTCATTACAAAAGTACATTTTGATGCAATAACGTCAAGGGTTCCATGGATTTATAAGACTTTATCAAATTTTTTGAGGTCATGTGATATGCTGAATGTCACCGCATCCATCAAGTGAATAACAACTCAAGATACAACGACTCTTAGGACAAATTGAACAATTTTGAAATAAAACAGTGTAAAGGCCAGAATGCATGCTTTCAGTAGAGATTTCGAAATAACCAGCAAATGACCATGAAAAATTCTGAAATTTTAACACATTATAATTGAGATCTAGAGGAAAAAATTTCATGAAGGACACTAAGCTAGATTAATTATGTATAAGTCGCAATAGACCGTATATCACAGCTATAAGCTCAAATCCGAGTTCACTTTTCAATCAGGAAGATACCGCATGTTAGAATAATTTTCTGCCACCATCTGAGTTCCGAAAAATCTAGCAATAATTTATGTTATAGTTTAGGCAATTCTTTACCGCCTTCATGAAGAAACCAAAACCAAAATCCTATTAGAAATTTTTATAGGAAAATCGGCAAAACTACTAGGTTTCTCAAGATAAAATGTTGGACCATACAGATTCAATGGAATTTGAAACCTACACCTTGGTCTACTTACTTTCAAAGGCTCATCTAAACTCATATTTCACAACGTAGTTCATGAGGATTACAAATACACATGGATAATCAGAGCATTTTCTCAATTTCTCAACCCATCACTACCGAAATCCAGCACACACCATCCATACTGGACAGAAACAACATCACATTATATAGATTAATGGACTCTCACTTGCCTCGATGTCCTACAGTTCCACGGCGTGTGGTGAGACGGTGAGGAGTGTGCGGCTCAACGACGGCGGCAACGCGTATGCATGGCAGGGACTAATCTCATTCCTTTCCTTGCCGACTCACTCTCTCGCTGCTCACTAGCAACCTTTCTCGCTCACTCTCTCTCGATTACTCCTGGTTTCGCTCACTCTCCCGATTCATAGGATACACGACTAGATGGCCAAATATCTGATCTATTCTACTCATGAAACAAATCTCAGTCTTGCTAGTGATAGTACGCAGGGATGGGACTATGCCTTATGCGATAATCAAAATATTTCTAAACGCGGCCCATTGGTCCAACAATGGATTCATGCAAAATACTAATGATACCATTCGACGATACTTTTATTGATTAGTCACTGCTGTCGCACATCACGGTTTGCGAAATTCTCGGGTGCCACACCAACATCCCGCCATGGTCATGCAAATGCGACATTCCCAGGTAGTGTCGCTGACCCCATTCATTTATTATTGCACAAGCGGAACATATTATAAAACTCCTGACAAAAACTCACGGGATAGGAAAGCAGAAAACTAACTCATTCATAAACAAACATGCTTTCAAAGGTAACCACACTAGGGTTTACACATATACCAAAAAGGGGTAGTTTACAAAAGGGATCAGTCCTATGACCACTAGTCGGACTCGTTCTTCAATCCCACTTCTGATTGATTAGCCTTCGGGGGTTCCACCATCTATGATCCTAAAATTTTGGCCCACAACAGGGTGAGACATTGACTCAGCAAGTTCAACCCCTTAAACCCCTATTAGAAAGAAAATACGCTCAAGGGTGGTGTAGCCACACCACATAGAGAACTTACCTCGCCTCAGTTCCTTTTTACAGGTTAGCACGATTCAAATCACTCAATCATAGATAATAATAGGAACTTAAACCACTGGAACGCCAACAATATCATTTTGAATGACCACAGGAGTCCGGATTATAAGACCAAATCGTTATGACATATCCCATACCATGCCACACGACTCCATCCCATAATCCGACCCGTCAATAACACTCAGCATGCAATCCGATCCAAATTGTTATTCACTACCACACAAGAGCATAGCCTACTCGCAGTTTAGCTATCTACTGACATTAATGCTAGGCATCGCCTCACCTCTTGGAGCGCGGCTTCGTCACTACATCGACGGCATTCCCGAATGAGCATGGGTCCAAGTGGCCTAGCTTCTACTGCAACCCACATCCGTTGTAAGGGGCATCCCATAAAGGGGCAAGTCCGGCTCAACAGCCCAGGACAACTTCCTCTTAATTATCACACAACAAAATCATACTCAGCCCCATGACACTTTGCATTTCACTCAATGCTTCCATTTAAAATAGTGATTTCAGCCATTTTTCTTCATATTAAAAACGTTAAAGAAAATAGTTGTGTGTGTGTGTGTGGGTATACAATTAAATTTGAATCAGAACTAACACCATTCTTTCTCAAACTTCACTGCTTGATATAATACTTAAAATCCATTTTCGGTGTCAAACACGACACTCGGGATTTTTTGAAGAAATTATATACTTTTCACAATCACCACTCAGTTTCACAATTCAGCAATCAATTACACAAATCATCACTCAATTTGCAATATACATTCATCAAATTAATAATCTGAGTACATAGCAGCGATCAGCACAAAATTCTGAGAAAATAAAGTC
Organism: Eucalyptus camaldulensis; assembly: GCA_019915185.1. Lineage (NCBI taxonomy): Eukaryota > Viridiplantae > Streptophyta > Magnoliopsida > Myrtales > Myrtaceae > Eucalyptus > Eucalyptus camaldulensis. The sequence goes on from JAHSVA010000005.1 coordinate 24,588,004, forward strand.
TCGACAAAATTTTTGGAATTTAATAAATAATTAAATTTATTCTGAAAATTAAATAAATAATAATATTTTAATATTTTTGAATAAATATATATTATTAAATTATTCAATAATTTCGAAATACTTAAATAAATCAAAAATAAATTCCTTTAAGTCACATCAAGGCTTATATTAATATAAACATTCACTTAGCTTTAAATTAAACACACTTTAAGTTAATTAAGCACTTTAATATAATTTACACTTAAATAAATTAAACTAACCACCTGATAACATTTAACATAAACTAAACCTCCCTAAGCATAATTAATCCTCTAATCAAGATTTAGTGAGCAAAACTCATTTGGTTAATGAACCAAGCGGACCAAAACGACGGGGAGGCCGAGGGGAACAACTTTCTTCAAAGCGGGGCAAGCATTCGGGGTCGGGAAGCTAGCCAAAATGGGCCTAACGTCCGTTGCCATACCCATTTTTTTCCAGCTACTGGTTAAGGCCGAAGGAGTGGGAAACGGTGGCTGGTCGGGGGCGAAACTGGTGGAGATGGACGGCGGTAGCTCGGGTGGTGACTAGTGACGGTCCATGGTGGTGTTGGTGATGACAAGCGGCTGCTGGAGATGCCGGACGATGTCTCGGACTAGCTGATGAAGGCGAAGCAACAACTGTGCTAGTTGGTCGTGTAGGCGAAGGAGAGATGGCACCGACAGCGAGCAACGGTGCTAGGTGGGTATCGGTGACTTCAGCTGAGTAGCTCGATGACACAGGCGATGGCGAAGGGCTGAGACACTGCCTGGTGAACGGATGACGGCGAAGAAGTGAGCTGACAGGCAGAGCAGTGCGCACATAGGCGAGTGGAGCGGCGAACGGCGGACGAATGGTGACGGCAAACCCTCCGGCGGACGAGCATGCGAGCGGGCAAAAAGGGCGTGCATGCGGGCTGGGCGAGCTGTTGGTTTTCCCTTTAGCCTTCTCTCTCCTCCCACCAAGTTCCAAGACAACCTCCTTGAATCAAGGAAGAAGATGAAGTGAAAGCCCACATTTTCAAGAGCCAATCTCCACTCTCCACTTGTAAGATCTTAGCCGCACAAGCCCCACCATGACATCACTTGATGATGTCACACTCCACTATCTCCAATCTCCCACTACCTTATTCCAATGGGTCCAATTTCATTTTCCACCGTGGCATGAAATCTTATACAATAAACTCTTCAATTCCAATCAATCCACTTACAATTGAGTCCAATTAAAGTCCATAAATTAATCCAATGTTACCACACTTCAACCCACATATTTACTTGACTATAGAACCATTTTGATCTCAAAAGAACCACCAAAAGCAGGCCTACCAATTTTCCGAACCAAATTAATCATACTTTGATTATTTTGCTGAAAAATTCGGCTTGCATGAAAAATCTTCCGAAGATGAGTCAATATTCCTAAAATGATTTGTGACACACAAGGACTTCCAATTTCTGAATTCGATCTCAAATTCACGGTTGATTTCACTCTAACACGATATTAGTGCGTCATAATCTACCGGGTAGCTTTTAGAAATTTTCGTGCATTTGACCTGTGGTTGATCAAGCCACAATGTACATCTTTGACATATTGGTGACTCTTGGTTGCCGGGGTAATCTCAAGGTTTCAAATATGGATACAGGGTACCCAATCAACAGAAAAGTCGGTCCAATTCCGATCGACAAGAATTGTGCAATCTGGTGGAATCACCCACACTTGATCACATGCCTCTGTCGACTCGACCTGTCTCCGGTCTCTAATTGATTTTTAATTGTCATAATGACCCTTGCAAATTAGCTCGGTCGAAAGGTCGCGTCCTAATCAAATTCTTGAGTTTGATGCATTAGAATCTCTTAACGACTTTACCTGATAGACTAATTTTCACATAAGTGGCCGACTCAAGGAAAAGAATTATATGCGTGCCAACGGAATGCCCGTCTCAATTTATTGAAAATAGAATTGGAAAATCGAGATGTCACAAGAATGGACGTGCGCATACTAGGAGATGGTAAGAAGAAGGCTAGGGAGAGGAGAAAAAAAGAAAAAATGCAAAAGACAGCAAGGGGCCCCACTTTTCCACATGGTGCTACGTAAGTGGTCGGAGACCATGCCGATATTGCGCTCCCGGACCACCCAATATTTTCTCTGTACGTACGAAAAAATATTAGGTGCTCAAGTGTAGACACCTCAGCATCATACTAGTCCATTTAGCACCCGGCACATGTCATTTTGGGCTGCCTCCACACATTGCCTCCATCTTTACCCACTTTTACTCCGACCTCTAGCGTTGTCGCCTCTTGTGCAACTCCTCTCGTGCCCTTCGCATTGGTGCCCGTGTCGGCCAGGAGCTTGAGGCCCTCCGCCACGTCAACAAGCCACGCCATCGCCTCCAAATCCACCTCCACCTTCGCCTTATCCGTTGTCTATGTCGACCTTGGTTGACCTCAAAGATTCGAGGTTGAGCTGAACTTTAGATCACAAATCTAAAGCTAAACTCGAGCTTAGATCCAAAGTATGAGGCTCAAGTTCACTGGTGGAGCTCGAGCTCGACAATGGAGGACTGAGACAATGGTGAAGTGGTGGTGGAAGGTGATTCATGAGATTAAGTCTCCGACGGATGAAAGGAAGAAGTCTTTGGTGGGGTGAAAAGAGGAAGAAGAAGAAGAAAAAAGAAAAAAAGAAAAAGAAAAGTAAAAACATTAATTGAAGAGAGATAATACAAGGGTGTCTGACTAATGGCCCAAAATGACACGTGTCGAATGCTAAATAGATTAGTATGATGTTGAGGTGTCTACACTTGGGCACCTAATATTTCTCACTATTAATAATCGCCTTTCAAAACCTATTGGGAGATTCTTCTAGAGGTCCAATGTTGCTGCCACATATTTGTGTCTTTAATTCTTTGATTATTTTTTAATAGTCAAATAAGAACTTCAACTTTAATTATAATTACATCACTCTCGTTTGTAATTATACATATCACTTGTCATGTTTTGCATTATAAAAAAGTAGTTTTATATTAAGAGTCGCGTTTTTTTCACTTCTCATTTAGCTTAAACATTCTTTTTTTTAAATTATATTATTTCTTGTGAGGCCCATCACTTATATTATAATTCTAGAAAATTAGTCATTTTTTTTGCTCAACTCCTTTTATTTTGTTTCTTTTTTTTTGTCCTTGCGGGTCCCACTTTCCTTCTTTTCCATGCTTGCTTTGGCTATCAACTCTTGCAAATTATCCTCTCTATTTTCTCTTTTCCAGGTCATTCTCTTCTTTTTATGCCTCCACACTCCTTAAGTCGCATGGCATTGAGACAAGGTTGGCTTGCATTCACACTAATAAAGATGTCATTCACAAAGATAAGGTAAATATACATTCGCAATCCTAGCAAGCCCCACAAAAAAATCATTCTTCATGTCGCAGTTGGTCGCGGACCAATCACCTCTAGCGATCAATTTCTCGAGAGAGAGATGTGCAGTTGTGGCATCATTATATTTTGTCTTGAGACAACATGTCTCTTTACGTTAGATAACCAGTCAATGGCGGAGTTGATAGTGTAGAGCACATCCCCCGACTCCAAACGGGTGCTTTGAGGGGTACAAATCGACTCGGTTTGACTCCAAAACACAATGGCTGGGCGATGGATTTGGCTGTGGGAATGATAGGGTGAAGATGGACCCACTGCTTGTCGTTGATGAAGCTCTTGCGGAGCCAAACTTGGGACTTCAACCCCATGCGATGGCAGTTCGAAAGCAAATGAAGTACATAATTAGGAAAGCATATTAAGAAGAAGACTAGGAGGATGCTTATTGTCACGCCTTAAACTTCGAGCGCACGCACATCCCTCAATGGTCGATAAAATTGCGATGTCCCAAGACACGTCGTCAACCCATTCATTTTTATGCACATGTGAAAGCGAATAAACAAATCCCCAGACAACACAAATATGTGATAGAAAAGTAGAATGCCATTTTCACAAAACACTTTTCATAAACAAGCTGAGTTTATTTACAACACTAGACTATAAACAAAGGTCTATTCTAAAAAGAAGAGCCACCAAGCTAACTAGGCATAAGACTCCTCAGCTGAGATCTCTGAGACCTCCGGGGGATTCGGGTCTTCCATGACACCATCAGGGATGTCGGTGTTGAGGGGCCCAACCATCTCCTCACCCTCAATAGCGGGTGCGTTAAAACCATCCAGGGGGCCCTCTTGTTCTTCGTTAGGCCCATGGTGATACTACGCCCTGAATCGATGAGGTACAAACTCAAGTAGGCTCTCATCGACCAAGATAGTAGACACCACAAACTCACGAAACCAGAAGTCTTGGGGATAGGGAAAAAGGTACTCTGCTCACTAAACCCCCTTGGTTGCCTAAAACGTATTGGAGGGACCGCCATCTACGAATTTGAAAAAAATTGAGTCCACGATGGGGTGAGACAACGTTTCAGCAAGTTCACCCCTAACCCTGATTAGAAAGAAAATATACCTAGTGACGTCCTAATCACACAACCACAGAGACTCACCTCTCCTCAGTTCCTTCTTGCACGTCAGTGCAATTCATATTACAAACATAAGCAGTAATCAAACTCAATTAATTGAAATGTCACATCTCATATCTCACACAGCCACAGGGGTCCTGATTATAGGGCCAAATTGTTATGACACGTCCCATTTTATGCTACACAGTTTTGTCCCATAATCTGACGCGTCAATTTCACTCAATCATGCGTTCCAATTTTATCACGACCTAATAGGCACGGCCTACTTGACGTTCGGCGGTCTTCTAGCGTAACTAGACATCGTCTCACCCTATTTAGCACGACAATCTCGAAGGAGTATCGGTCCAGAATCTAATGCGACAGGCATCCGTTGACAAGGGCATCACATATAGGGGCAACGTCCACCCGACTCACATCGGGGACAGGTTCTCATAACCATTCATCCACCCATCCAATCCCAGCCAAGATATCGTGCTTTGCACTCAAATGTTCTAATCAAAATAATGTACTTGGCCCATTTTCTTCATATTAAAAACACATGGTAAAAATAATCGTGTGTGGGTACATGGTCAATTTGAACCAGAAAAATTGATATCATCCCTTTTAAAATCTCACAATTTGATATAATATTTAAAATCATTTTCGGTGTCAAAACCCGACACCTGGTAATTTCTAAATAATTACCAAAATTTCGTAATTTTGAAATAAATACTCAAAATTACAATCACCACTCAATTTGTACATTTTTACACCCAATTGCATAAACTAAGCACACCACTTGATTGGTAGAAATTCCGGTCACTGACTATCCCTGTATAATTTTCGAAAAATATTAAATAATTAAATAAATAGAAAAATTAATTAAATAAATACCAATAAATCTAATAAATGCAAACCTAGGCCGGAAGCACTAATCTAACCACCTAAACAGTCCTAGAAAATTTATGCACATATCTAGATAAATAGTACGATCTATCTAGTCCTTAATTAGTTTGTTCTGACCACCTAACATGCATAATTAAATAATTAAATCACTAATCTAAACTAACTAACAACCTAATCTCATTTTAAGCTAAACTAATTATCTATTAAGCGTCATTAAATCCATAAGCAGAGTTTAGCAAGTAAACTTACTGGTTTAGCAGGCTGGTGAGTCCACGGCGACGGCGACGACGATGTGGAGGCGAGCGATAAACAAGCCTATGGCAACACTGACGGGGGTCCAGACGGGCTTGAAAAAGCCTCCCGAAGCTTTTAGTTAGGCTGAGAGTTCGTTTTTGCCTCTTGGGTCGAGAAGGCAGGTCGAGGCTCAGCTTGGGTTGAAACGGCCATGGCAGGACGGCGGTGACTACAGCAGCTCCTGGCGAGCTTGACGGAGGCGGACAGCGGCTGGAACGGCGACGGACGATGGCCAAGCAAGCTGCGACAGTGGTTAGGGCAGCTCAGGATGGCGAGCTGGCATGCGAGCGACACGGGATGACAAGGACGGGTGACTCAGGCTTGCGATTGGCGTGCAATGAGTCCGGCGACTTCGGGCGGTGGTCGACGATGAAGGGGGAAGGCTAGCTAGTTTCTCTTGTTTTCTTTGAGCTCCAAAAGGCCTCAACAATGGATAAAGCAGCTGAAATGAGGAAGAAAAAGTTGCTGAAGATGAGGAGGGGCCACAAAATATGCAAAATGCTTGAGTGCTATGCTCCACCAGCCATGGCTGTCATTCTCAGCCAATTTGCAGCCTTCAAGTTTCCTTAGCAAGCCATCCAAGGGTCCAAATGTTGCACACCCCAAGAACCTACGAATTTTGGACAATTTCCCTCTGATTGGACTCAATTCCTTCCCCAATTGAGCTCAATTTGGCCTCCATAAATTCAACCAAGTTGCCCTCATCCATCTCATGATTTTTCCTCATCAATTGAACCAACTTGAACCCCAAAAATTCAACCAAAAACAGCCCTCTAGTTTCCCGGTCCAAAATAGCCTTACTTTGAATTTTTGCCGAAATCTCGGGTTTGCAAAAAAATCTTTGGAGGACAAGCCGACGTCCCTAAAATGAATTGTGACATGATAGAACTTTCGGATTTAAATTCGCGATTAATTTCAACCAAGCGTGATTTTAGCATGACCTAACCTACCGAGTAGCTTTTAGGAAATTTTTGTGCAATTGACCCGTGGTCGATTATTTTCGAGCCACATTATGCATCTTTGACTCATTTACGACTCTCGATTGTTGTGAGAATCTCAAGGTTTCAAATACGAACATAGGGTACAGAAATGACAAAAAAATCAGTTTAGTGCCGTTCGATGATAATTTTGCGATTAGGTGGAATCACCCATGCATTAATCACATGCTTCTATCGAACCGACCTATCTTCGACCTCTGATCGATTTTGACAGTACCATATTGACCCTTGCAGATTAGCATGGTCGAGCAGTCGATTTCTAGTCGAATTCTCAAGTTTATTGCGTTAAAATCCTTTAATGGCTTCACCTAATAGGTTAGTTATCTCATGAGTGATCAGTTCAAAGAAAAGAATTTTAGGCGCGTTGATGAAAAGCCTAACTTATTCAATCGAAAACGAAATCAGAAATTCGGGATGTCACACTTATAATGGTGGAATGGATTTCATAGGCAAACCTTGGAAGCCTCATCAAGGTTCCATTAGGCATTCTTAACTTCCATAGTGCAAGAGGAGGCTTGCATGCGGTGGAGAAAAAGGGGTTGTTGGAGAGGTCAACAATGAGCTCCATGCTGGAGTCAGCAAAAGTGTAGAGGATGATGGGATTGACATCACATATATTCAACTTCTCAATGCCTTGCGACTTGAGGAGATGGGAGGTGTAGAAAGAAGAAGATGACTTGTGAGGGAGAAAATGGAGAGAGATTTGCAAGAGTTGAGAATGAGAAGGGAAATGAACACGCAAGGACAAAATAAGAAGAAACAAGATAAAAAGAGTTGACCAAATAATAAAAGAGGCCACTTGTAATAGGCGTAATAGGCCCACAATGGATAGTAGAGTTAAAACACAAAAAAGAGCGTTTAGACCAAAAGAGCGATGGAAAAGTGTGGTACGTTTATTTATATTTATCAATTATCTATATGTTGTTTCATGCATGACTTATGTTTATCTACTCACGGATCATTCATGTTATTATCAATGCATCTAAATTAACATGTATATATTAGTAATCTCATCAAACGATGTTTGGTACTCAATTATAGTTACACAACGCAATGTCATATCATAAACCATTTCGTTACATAACAAAGTAAAAGTAAGATAGAATAACTAATGATCGGTTTCAAATTTAGACCTTATGTATATTTAAACTAACGGAATTCAAAGTGAAAATATACAATTTGAGAGTTTCCAAGAAAAAATGAATGTTACCGACATTGCAAATCCGGAACTAATAATCTAAACTCTATATTTTCACAGCCCACTTGATGAACTGTAGTTGCAAAATTCCACAACAGATGAGGAACCACTTAAAGAAATTAGAAAAAATCACACGCATGTTGATGTATTCGGCTTTAGGAGTTCGCGGCCATGATTGGAATCGGTTCCCTCTATCATCGGTCTAGAAGCACCGGTTCAACTTAGTTCTCGAAGCAGATCAAATTGTCATCCTCTTTCTTTAATCCTAGTGACATAATTGTAGAAAGAAAGTATAAATCTATATGACTCGATATGTTTAACTTGAGGCGTTTTAACTTTCGGCACATAATAGATAGTAAACTTTTGTTCACCATATTTCTCGTATGGAAAGGTTAGAGATCAGTTAAACATCGACATCCCAAAAACTTGTACGGAATTACGACGCGTGCGTCGGTAAAAGACCTTTTTCTGCTCAACGTTCCACGTGCATTGTTAACCACAAATCTTGAAAAGTGGTGTCGTTTTGCTTTCGGGCTTGGGCTACGCCCTAGTTCCGTCGATCGATTTTGGGCCCAGTCGAGCTAAGCCACGACCACACCATGGCGACTTTTGCATTTGTCCTTTTCAGATCTTCTTCTTATAAAAGAGTACGAGAAGGTCCGGCCCGCCCTACTGTAGAACGGGTCCTGACCCGGACAATTCATATGTACGTTTCGGGTAACATACCAGGCCCCTTGACCGGATCCTAACCTACCAACGATCCAAACTCGTGAAGTCCGAATATATTTATCGAATCAAAATAAGTTTAATGAAATTGTCCATGGTTCAAATTTTTGTTTGGAATAAATCATGTCTAGGACGGTATTATTGATTGAGTAATTGTTATTGATAATTGATATTCCTTAAATGTGAAAACAAAAAAAGTAAGGTATACCAAAAATCCTTCTTTGCACTCTCCCAGTAAAAAATATTGCTTTCAATTGGTTGAGTTTGAAAAGTTGAAAAAAAGAAGGAGAGAAAGTTAAGTGTGCATTATCCACATAACATATTCGTATTAAATCTGGAAATAATAACCTAGGTCATTGAATAACAATAGACACGTCAACACCTTTTTTTTTTTTTTATATTTTTTTTCCATTCTTAATATAGAAGGATAAAAAGATGGACATATTATTAACTCATCATTTTTAAAAGGGTTAATACCTTGAAAAATCCCAAACTGGTGTACACTTGTGACAAATTTACCCCAAACTATTTTTTTTACCATGAAAAACCCCAAACTGGTATACCTGTGACAAATTTATCCCGACTGATCATAAAAAATCATAAACTGGTACATTATGACAAATTTATCCAAAACTAATTTATTCGACCACAAAAAACCAAAAACTGGTAAATTTGTGACAAATATACCCTTCGCTAAATTGGATTAATACCACAAAAAAATCACAAAAGTTGTAAACTGTGACAAACAGAGCGTAAAATTATACCAGTCAACTGTCACGTGTCATTTAACTTAATAATTTGATAATAAAATTTAACGAAAACTAACAAAGGGTAAATTTGTCATAAGTGTACTAATTTGGAGTAAATTTGTCAAACATATACCAGTTTGGGATTTTTGGTGGTTAAAAAAATAGTTCGGGGTAAATTTATCACAAGTGTACCGGTTTGGGATTTTTCAGAGTATTAACCCTTTTTAAAAATCCAACTTTACATATAAATAGCATTTGATTCGTCGTTTGAGCAAATTGAATGCAATACTGATGGCTTAGGAATTAAATAAAATACATAAATTAAATCAAAATTTGGGAATTATTTGTGTCTTATTATTTTTTGAGTTGGCCCTAGAAAAAGATAAGTCGAAACGATTTCATGAAGGAAAGCTCGAGAGCGTTCTCGTCTGCTCGGACTGCCACATGTTTGGGAATGCAGTGGAAACTTCGCGGAGGGAGAGAGTCAAACGGTGAGAAAAAAGTCAAAAAGAAGAAGCGATGGATATCACGAAATACGCATTTATTAACGAACGAAGCTAATTGAGAGTTAGGCAAACAGATAGCGTATTTCATAAAGAAGTGTTTGTTTTCCAAGAATTTATTTGTTTCCGAAAAAAAAATATTTAAAAAATATTTTCTTAAAAATGATCATTTGTATCACTAAAAATAATCAATTAATAGAAATTATTTTTATAATAGAAAAATAAATATTTTTTTATTTATATTTACAAGTTATATAATAGATGATTTTTTGAAAAATATTTTTTAAAACATTAATTTTCTGCAAAATGAACGAAACTTAAATGACCCCCCCCAACTAAAAAAAGAGATCGAAGCCTAAACGTCATTGTGAAGCGGGCAAATTACAAGAGAGGGAAAAATTAATTGATCAATTTTCGGCTCGTTTTCTTTCATAAAAAATGACTAATTTGAAAAATATTTTCTTAAATATGATTCTTGAAGTAAATAGAGTCAATGAGAGAGTGTTATTATCACAGGCAATAAATTTTTATAATGCATCAAAATATATATCTTTCCCATAATTCATGATTAAAATTGAATGACACATCATTTTATCGCAATCAAAATTTATTTAATCAATCACTTATGACAAATCATCCATTAGATAACATTAAAGATCCGACCTTTAGGCCCAAAGGTCGGACATCCTAATGTATCTTAATTAATACAATGGAATAATAACATAAAATTTTGCTATAAAGTAATATGTATAGAACTAAAAAAATTAAAATACCATACAAATTCAACAAACCTTGACTTACCTTAATTAGATTTAACCTAGATCGACCGAGGATAACTATTGAAACAAGGAGGGGAGGTGGCGATCGAACTTAATGATCCGGTGGCGAGGGGGTGACCGGTGGAAGCGCCGACTGTGAGGACTCACCGGGTGGTGATTGCAACAGCTGTTAGAAACGGGGAAAATTCAGATGCAACATTGAGCTAGTCTGGTGCGGTAGAGAGCTGCTGGCATTGCTAGAAGTTGGCTTGGCCGAGGGGACTCCGAGCACCATGAGAACAAGCTGGGCATGGTGGGATACTCGCCAGCACGCCAGTAATGCACCGGTGTACGTCGGGTGCTGCTGGAAACTGCTGCAGGGATCCTCCAGGGGCTTAGACTTGCTGGTGGACGTCGGGAGGACTTGCAAGATGTGGACAAATCGCTAGGCCTCATCGGAAGCGCTGCAGGGATTACTTGGAGGCTCGCCAATGCTGTTAGACTGCTGCAGGGAACCATAGACGCCACTGGAAGCTCGGTGAAGTCACTTGGACTGCTGCAACAGCGGTCAAGGACGTGCTGGTGTGGACAGCTCGTCGCTGGAGCTTCTTTGTCTTCACCGACGTTGCTGGGTGGGTTGCAGGCGTTGCTGGAGCAGCGGAACACCTGGGGCCGCGCCAGTACAGCATGCTACTCACCAGCGTTGGAAAATTCTCGGCAGGACGGGAGCAGGACTTCGTCAATCTGCTCACCGCTGTCTCTGAGCGTTCTGCGTGTATTGCCCTCTGTACCAAGAAATCCCCCTTAAAGGCTTCGGCCGTGTATATATAATTTCAGCCGCGGGTGCCTTTCGTGGCTGAGATGTGATCCCTTACCGTTGAATATAGCTTTTCTTTATATGCCTGCTGAGTGCGGGCTTTGATCGATAGGAAATATGTGATCTTGAATCCATTTTTTTTTTCTTTGACCGGCTTGTCTTCCTCCATTTATGCGAGAATCCTCTCTTTTTAAATAGCCAAAATCTTTTCCTTCATGATGCAGACATTTTGTCCCTGTTGATGTAGATGGATTGATGGAAGATTCGATGATTCGATACGGGGAAGATTGTGTCCAAGAGCGGTGCTTTTCATCCCTTTGCCTAATTATCAAGACCGTCATGCCAAATCCCCTCTCTCTCTCTCTCTCTCTCTCTCTCTCTCTCTCTCTCTCTCTCTCTCTATTCTCCAATTATTTTTTTCTTTTGCTTTATTTTTTGTTCGTATATGCTCATTGCTCCTCAATATGTCCTTATGTTCAACCGTGAGAATATATGATTCATCATATATGGCTGGACATGTTGCCAAGTTGTGTATTCTTACTCAAATTTGGTCTAAAATCACTTTCCTAATTTAGAACATCACATGCATTGCTGTAGATTTTTTTTTTTTTTTTTTTGGGTCTGAAATAGGTCATTCATTCATTCATAAAGCAAAGATTACAAGTAGACGATAGATTGGATTCGGAACATAAAATACTCCGAAGAGGTTGGGGTGGTGCATATAACCAAATAGGGAAAAGGGATTTGAGGCGATGTGATTTCGCTACCCAATCGGTGGCTTGGTTGGCTTCTCTTGGGCAATAGGATAACTTAACAAAGGTTAGACTTTGTAGAATACTTCTGGTTTCATTTAGCAAGCTGCTCAAAGCCCATGGGACTTCAGCCCGGCCCAATATTGCTTCCACAAGTGTAAGATTGTCGCTTTGCACTTCCCACTTACTTTCCTCAAACTGAATTGCTTCCACATGACTCTTTGTTCGTTGTTTCAAAAAGTGCAAGCCGTGCAGAAGTGCTAGGGCTTTAGCGTGCAGAGGAGACGCATTGTGGATCTCATCCACAAATCCGTCGATCAGCATGCCTCGCGAGTCACGTACTATCCCGGCGACGGAGCTTGTCTCTTCTCCCTTCGCCCAAGAGTAGTCGACGTTGAGCTTGAGGTTGTTGTTATCCGACGCTTTCCAGTACTCGGGTGAGTTTTGCCTTATGGTTCTCTGCTGTTTAGTGCTCGAGTTCCATCTGGAGAAAGCCTGAACCTGTGCTTGGGCTAGATCTACTATGGAGTCAGCTTTGGGAGGTTGGGATATGAAGATGTAGTCATTCCAAAGCTTCCAAATTAACCAAATTGTGTTGGCTACCATATCTGCTGAGGGTTAGTCAGTTTCATTGCTGTAGAATTCGATCAAGCAAAAGGGATATAGGTCGGGCTGGGTCTTGAAAATCCAAACGGGGTCAGGGCCCCTTCTCTTCTAAATGCAAGCATATCTAGCATGTTCGGTCAATTTGAATGCAAATATGCAACCGAGTCAATTTAAATGAATTTTGTTCGATTCGACATATTAAACAAAAATGTTCATAATGCATAAATGCCTAAATGCAATGCAACATCAATATTATGCAATGTCAATAATTTTGTTAGGGTTTGGATTCGATCTCTAATTTTCTTATGCAATGAATGATTAAATGTAATGATCCAAATTTAAATGTCAACATTCTTTCATCCAAGGCTTCCAAGTAGAAAAATTTGACGCATTTAATTTAAACACGGTCTTCCTAGTTTCCTCCACTTGTTGGAGAGAAATGACAACAATTCACTAAGAACTTAAGTCAACACAGGATCGATATCTTTCCTAAAACTCAATATATTAATACAAAAATAACCTCAAGTACAACCGGCAACAATATCTCAAGAACAATAGCCACAAAACCAATCAATATAGTACTGAAAATTAAAGACAAAACAGAAAAACTATTCCCATAATTTTTTATAGATTTGCCTGATAGATATCTTGAATTAGAACGAGCCATTGCAAGTTACAGTATATTGGTAACAATGTGGGTATATTGAAACTTGGAATAATGACAATCTAATACGTGTGATATCTTTTAACAGGAAACATTTCTTACTGGCTAGTTGACCGATTAATCTAAAACCAAAAGTAGCATTGCCTTGTATACACTAGCATTAGATATCTAGTAACTTCAATGAAATGAAATTGTGATATCCCAGATTTTTAGTCATGTTTTCTACTGAATAAATCGGGCATTTCATTGATGCGCCTATATGGCTATTTTTAGAGCCGATTACTCTTGATATAACTAGATTATCTGGGAAAGCCATTAAGGAATTTTAATGCAATAGACTTGAGAATTTGACCAAGAATCGGCTTCTCGACCATGCTCATCTTTAGAGGCCATTACGGCATAGTTAAAAATCAATTTAAGATCAAAGATAGGTCGGTTCGACAGAGATGTGTGACTAATCGCGGGTGACACTACTAAATTGGAAAATTCTTGTCGACTGATACTAGACTGATTTTCTTATTGTTTGGGTACCCTGTGTTTGTATTTGAATCATTGAGATTTTTACGACAACCAAGAGTCGCCAATGTGTCGAGTGGGTTCACTGTGGCTCAAAGAAAATTGACTACGGGTCATTTGCACTAAAAATCTTTGAAAATTACCCGGTAGCTTAGGTCACACTAAAAATGCGTCGAATAGAAATTAACCATGAATTCGAGTCCAATTTCAGAAATTGAAGATTCTGTCATGTCACAATAAATTCTAGGAGCATCAACTCAATCTTAAAAGATTTTTCCGCAACTCAAGACTTTTCCAAAAAAAATCGGCATATGACCGTTTTTGTTCAAAAAAAGGGTGGGGTTGTTTTTTTTATCACAAATGTGGGAAGTATGATGGATATATGGGTGATGAAAAATATCAATGGGAGCATTGATGTGCCAATTGAATTTATTAAGGCCAAATGAGATAGAATTAAAGAGGAAATGGTGTCCAATTGTTTGGAAAATGCAAGAATTCGTAGCTCCCCCTTCTCCTAGCCATTTTGGACCAATTCAATGTTGCAAGGAGTGCATTGTTGGCCTAATGTGAGCCAAGGATCCACACTTGGTCTTGGTTGGTCAAGGGAGACAAGAGAAGAAAAGAAGTTGGCTTGGTGGAGCCCTTGTCCCCCCTCATCTCTATCCTCTCCCTCTCTCTCCCTCAAGACCGGTGACTAGCTCCCTCCTCCCCCTCTCTTGCTGCTGTTCGATGCCCACGGAAGCTAAGGAAGATCTTCAGAGTTGCTGAAGTTGCCGTTGCACGCCGTAGAGCCATTGTCTCGCCGCTCGCTACCCTGTGCTAGCCCGTTGTTGCTCCGCCTCCACCATGCGACTCCTGCCGTCCCAGCCCTTTACCCGTGCGCCCAACAAGCTGATGTGGTCGTCCAAGCCCCCACTGAAGCCCCCCAGAGCTCTTACGGCCATCGGTTACCTTGCCAAGCCATCCACTAGTCCACTGTTGTCCTCACTGTTCTAAGCCGACTCCATTTCTTCCGTTTTGTAGCCCCAACCAGCAAGTAGAAAAGTGGGTATCACAGAGGCTGTTGAGCTCATTTTGAGGATGTTCTAAGCCTCGAAGCCTAGGCCCGCTTTGGAGAAAAGCGACCCCCGCCCTGCTCTCGTCGGTTTGATCCAACCCGCGCGTTGATCGAGTTAGTTTTGCTCACTAATCCTTACTTAGTTTGCTAATGATGCTTAGGGGTTGATTAGATTTAATTAAGTGCAATTAGGTGGATATATTATATTAGAATAATTAAATTAGGGATTTACCTATGCATGTTATGTAAATGGTTAGTGTACTTAGTAAGTAGACAAGTCCTATTATTTAATAAACGAGTCTTGGTAATTTTTCGGGCTCGTCTCGGCTTCCAATTAGGCATTATGAGCCTAAATTGCATTTATTGCTATTTAATAACTAATTTGTAATTAATTAATTAATTATTTATTTATGAAAATTAGGTTCGGATAGCCGACGACTAGAATTTTATGTTGATTATCGTGGTATAGTCTGTTTATTTATTTGAGCATTAGTTGGTGCTGAATTGATTTATTGGTGATTTTAGGATTTATTCCTAAATTAAATTAATTTTGATAATTAATTGAAAAATTACCGAGTGTTAGTCTAAAGCGTCAAAAATCTAATTTTTGTATTGCTGAAAGGAGTGGGTGAATAAAAAGGAAATTATTATATTTTGGCTAAGACCGACCATGTGTTCACACACATGTACTTTTATGAAATATGATGAAAACGGGTAAATTGATAGTAGTGTCTTCAAAACAAAAAAAATATAACGGCTCGATGATTCGTATGTCATCTGGAGAATGGACGTTATACTATTATAGGTCGATGACTTTCTTGTCATCTTGAGAAAGAATTGCTTGTATACCGGCTCGATGACCCTATAGGTCATCTTGGAGAATGGATAGTATGAAATGTTGGCTCAATGATTATAGCGGCTCTGTGGCTTAGTGTGTCATCTCGGAGAATGAATCGTATAATGTATTGTCTCGGTAGCTCGATAGGTTTTCTTGGAGAATGGATAGTATTGAATGAAATGATCAGGGAATGGTCTGATTGATACGTAATCGACTAGGTTGATTGATCGATGATTCGATCTGGTGAGTGATTGGGTGCATATTTGAACTATATTGAATTGCAGGTGGAATCTGAGGGCAAGGTAAGTTCTCTGACCCGTGTTGTGCTTAGGCAGCCTCTAAAGTGTATTGGCTTATTAATTGAGTCTTACGGAGTAGAACTTGCTAAGGCGTTGTTTCATGGGTTATTGAATAACCATTTTCAGGTTCTTAGATGGCATTGGTGAAGGACTGGAGGCCCGAAGTGTAGAAGGGGAAGCCTGAAGAATTGACGATCCTATTGGACTAGTTAGTGATAGGGCAATTCTCTTTTGATGGGAGTCGATTCCATATTGTAGACTTTGTTTTAGGAACTTGTGGTTTAAACTTGACTTAACAATTCGACTTGTATATATTTGCACAATGATTGGCATTGTATATAAGTGTGGTTGTTTTTAAAGTGGAAAGTTGGAATCCTACTTTCCTATCTCATTGTTTTAGGCAGAAGTACAGCGCAAGTGCCATAACTTGGCACGCCGGGACACTTAAGTGCCATAACTTTCAAACGGTACACTTAAGTGCCACTTTTTTTTTCGAATGGGACACTTAAGTGCCACCTCCGGCGACCCTTGCCGGAAATCCTACGTGGCAATTTTTTATTATTATTTTTTGCCTACGTGGCTCGCCGGAGCTCCAAATCAGCATAAAAAATAATAAAAAAATAATAAAAATTTAAAAATTTAAAAATTTTAATTTTAAAAATTTTTAAAAAATTTAAAAATTTTAAAAAAAATTTAAAATTTTTAATTTTAAAAAATTTAAAAATTTTAATTTAAAAAAATTTAAAAATTTTAATTTTAAGAAATTTAAAAAATTTTAAAAAAAAGAAAATTTAAAAAATTTTAATTTTAAAAAAATAAGAAAATTTAAAAAAAATTAAAAAAAAGGGGGGGTCGAAGGGGCGGCGAGGGGGCGGCTGAGGGCTGAGCCCTCGCCGCCGCCGCCGCCCCGCCGTCGCCGGGAAGGGCCGGCGATGGAGGGGCGAGGGTCGGCCGGGGTCGCCGGCCCCCGGCCGACCGACGGCGAGGGCTCGCAGCCCTCACCGGATCGCGGCGAGGGCCGCGACCCTCGCCCCAGATCTCGGCGAGGGCTCACGGGCCCTCGCCGCCGGTCGGCCTCCTCCCCGCCGCCGCCGGGAAGGGCCGGCGACGGAGTGGGGAGGGTCGGCTGGGGTCGCCGGGCCCTGGCCAGGGGCCGGTGAGGCCGGCCGACCGGCGGCGAGGGCCCGCGAGCCCTCGCCCAGATCTGGGGCGAGGGTCGCGGCCCTCGCCGCGATCCGGCGAGGGCTGCGAGCCCTCGCCGTCGGTCGGCCGGGGGCCGGCGACCCCAGCCGACCCTCCCCCCTCCGTCGCCGGCCCTTCTCGGCGACGACGGGGCGGCGGCGGCGACGAGGGCTCAGCCCTCAGCCGCCCCTTCGACCCCCCTTTTTTTTCTTAATTTTTTAAAAATTTTAAAATTTTCTTAATTTTTTAAAAATTTAAAAATTTTCTTTATTTTTAAATTTTTCTTAATTTTTTAAAATTTTTTAATTTTTTTTTATTTTTTGAATACTTTATAATTTAATTAATTTTTATATTATTAATTACACGTAGACACAAAACGGCGTCGTTTTTGCGTTTTCTCCGCCACGTCAGCGTGCAAAACGACGCCGTTTTGGACTAAACTCGCCGGAAAATTGCCACGTCAGCCATTTGGCCGGATTTTCGCCGGAGTGGCACTTAAGTGTCCCATTTTGCTCCGATGATGGCACTTAAGCGTACCATTTTAAAGTTATGGCACTTAAGTGTCCCGGCGTGCCAAGTTATGGCACTCCAGGTGTCCTCACCTCCATTGTTTTATTGTCTGGGGATTTCATATGCTTCTGCATGCGTATATTATAATGAATGGGTCGGTGATGTGTTCTGGGACGTTGCTATTAATCGACCGAGGTAAAGGATGGGTGTGTACTCGAGAATCGGGGCGTGACATCCCGTTTAAGTTGTATCAAAGCAATGGCTAGGGTTTAGAGTTGGCTAGGGTTTAGAGTGATAAGGTGTGATGGACATGGGATAGTGGTAGGAAAGACCTTTAAATTTCTGACTAGTGCATGTTAGTGGTAGTTGATTGATAAAGTTGCTTGTTATTTAGATCACTCTATTTCTAATTCGGTGTGGAATTGGAAACATGCGTTAGTAGATAAAGACTGAGCCATGAGTGATTTGGAGCCAAGAACTCCTAGGAAAATGGCCAGTAGGGCCGTGACTCGGGGTAGAGCGCCGACCAGGGTCGGTACTCGAGGAGGTCGTGGTAAAGTGCCAGCACAGGCTAGCACTAGTGGTGAAGCACCACCTCTTATTGGTGCTGGGGTAGTAGCCCCTGATGATCCTAGGATCGAAGGGATCATGCAAGTGTTAGAAGTTATGAGGAATAGGATGGATCAACAGGCTTAGAATAAGCAGTTGCTGTTGAAACCGTCGCACAAGCCGCCGTTACTGCTACCTTTGCCGCTGCTACTGAGGCTGCCCCCACTACAAACTGCTGCTGAACCTGCCATCACCCCTACTAAAGCCAGGAGTTGTGGTCGTTGGGAGATCGATCCACAAGTTAGTGGAGCAATTTTTGAAGTTGAACCTGCCGAGGTTCACTGGTATAAGGGATCCTGAAGTTGCATTGCTCTGGATACAAGATTTGGATAAGGCCTTTGCACTGCTGATGTGCAACAAGGAAGAAAAGGTGATATTGGCTGTGTACCAACTTCAAGGTAACGCCAATATTTGGTGGAGAGATGCCAATGACACTGTGTTCCCGGAAGGCGTGGTCCAAGTGTGGGACACCTTCCTTAGGGCTTTTAATGAACAGTACTTCTTAGGTACTGTTCAGGAACAAAAGATAGAAGAGTTCCATCGTCTCTGCTAGGGGAGCATGATAGTTGACCAATAGAGGGTCAAGTTTGCGGAATTGTGACAGTATGCTCTGAGATTGTGACAGTATGCTCCGAAAGGCGTGGTCCAAGTGTGGGACACCTTCCTTAGGGCTTTTAATGAACAATACTTCTTAGGTACTACTTAGGAACAAAAGATAGAGGAGTTCCATCGTCTCTGCTAGGGGAGCATGATAGTTGACCAATAGAGGGTCAAGTTTGCGGAATTGTGACAGTATGCTCCGAGATTGATAGAAGACCTTGAAGAGAAAGCCCAAAAATTTAGAAGTGGTCTTCGTTCTGAATTGAAGCAACCTCTGCTGCCATTGAATTTAACAAGTTACCGAGAAGTCTATTGTCGAGCTCAAATAATAGAGAGAGGTTTGAATGAGCAAGTTGCCTCATCTAGATTGAGGTTTAGCTCTCACAGAGACAATATCCATTAGGGAAAGAGACCTATGCTTGGAGGTATGTTCCATGTTTGACCAAATAGGAGAGGTGGAGTTGGCAAGCCACTGCCAACTAGGAATGACTTATGTCGCGCTTGTGGAAGGCAACATGGGCTGAACTAGTGCCTTCGAAGGGTGGGCGCTTGTTATGAGTGTGGTCAGTAGGGCCATTTGGCTAGGGATTGTCCAAGAAGACCAAGAGGACAACCACAATTACCGCCGCTGCCACAGATTGGATAGATCATAGGGTACGCCCCTCAGAACGTGCCACAAGGAGGACAGTTGAGACCTCCAGGTTAAGGCACAGTTTACGCTATCACACAAGGTTAGGTAGAAGCTACGCCTGACATGATCACGGGTATGGTTTCACTAAACGACCAACCTTCTTATGCTTTATTTGACTTTGGAGCAACTCGTTCATTTATTGCCAAGCAGTATGTTAAGTAGTTAGGATTAAGTCCTATATTGTTGGAGTCGGCAGCTTGCATATCTACACCATTGAAGGATAAAATGATTGCTACTTTGGGTTGTTCTGGTTGCAAGTTAGCGATTGGTGAGTGAGTGGGGAAAATAGACTTGTTAGTCTTAGCCATGTATGACTTTGATTTGATAATTGGCATGGACTGGCTCACCAAGCAATGAGCTATAATGGACTGCTATCACAAAGCGATTCAGTTTGACCCGTTAGAGCGTAAGAGCTTCAAGTTTGTCGAGAATCGAGGAGGACCCTCAATTGTCCTGATCTCGTCGCCAGAGGCAACTCGTCTGTTAGATGAGGGTTGCCAAGGTTACTTGACAACTGTCGTGGATATTACAGTTGTGGAAATGAAAATGGAAGACATTGTCGTGGTACAGGAATTTCCAGATGTCTTTCCAAAGGAATTGCCAGGTCTACCGCTAGAAAGAGAAATAGAATTTGTGATTGAATTAGCACTCGATATAAAGCTAATCGCTAAGGCTTCTTACTGGATGGCGTTATCTGAGTTGAAAGAACTGAAGGTGCAAATGCAAGAGTTATTGGATAAATGATTCATACGTCCTAGTGCATCACCTTGGGGAGCACCAGTTCTGTTTGTAAAGAAGAAAGATGGTTTGTTGTGTCTGTGCATTGACTATCGGCAACTCAATCAAGTAACGATCAAGAACAAGTACCCACTGCCAAGGATTGATGACTTGTTTGATCAGTTACAAGAAGAGTCGATATTTTCGAAGATCAACTTGAGGATAGGATATCATTAGCTGAGAATTAGGAAGGAAGACATTCCGATGTCAGCATTTTGTACTTGGTATGAACATTATGAGTTCACAATGATGCCATTTGGGTTGACGAATGCTTCTGTTGCCTTCATGAATTTGATAAACCGAGAATTCAAGGAATTTCTAGATCAGTTTATGATCGTGTTCATTGAGGATATTCTGGTGTATTCGAAGAGTGATGAAGAGCATGAGAGTTATCAGAGATTAGTGTTGCAGACACTGAGAGTCCATCAGTTGTACGCCAAGTTTAGCAAGTGCGAGTTTTGGTTGACTCGTGTTACTTTCATAGGGCATGTTATATCAGGCGAATGAATTTCAGTGGACTTGAGCAAGATTGAAGCAGTGATCAACTGGCCAAGACCGACTATAGTGACAGAGATCATAATTTTTTTGGGTTTGGCAAGTTATTATAGATGGTTTGTGGAAGGGTTCTCATCGTTAGCATTGCCATTGAGGAAACTTCTGAAGAAATAAGAGAGATTGTGTGGATAGACAAGTGCAAGAGTAGTTTTTAAGAGCTTAAGGAAAAGCTGACCACCGCAGTTGTGCTGACGATTCCATCTGGCCTTGGAGGATTCGAGATCTATAGTGATGCGTCACTCAAGGGATTGGGTTGTGTGCTGATGTAACATGGTAGAGTTGTTGCATACGCCTCCCGTTAGTTGAGATCTCATGAGTTGAACTATCCAACACATGACTTGTGTGGGGAAAGATTCTAGATCTTCACGGACCATCAAAGTCTCAAGTACCTGTTATCTCAAAAGGAGTTGAACATGAGACAGCGCTGATGGATGGAATTGCTGAAGGACTATGATTGTGATATCCTATATCACCTGGGAAAGGCGAATAAGGTCGCCAATGTTTTAGCCAAAAGTCTTCAGTTGCTCATATATTGATTAAAGAGTGGAACTTAATCGAGAGAGCTCAAGATTCGGTGTTCAAGTTTGAGGTAGGCCACCTTTCAAGTCTTATGGCCATAGAATTGAACCGGATGTCCAGATCATAATCAAGTTATTCCAATCGACAGATCCGGATGTACAGAAGTTTCTATAGGAGGATACTGAGAAAAGAAAGGATGACTTTCAAATTTCTGAGGATGGAATACTGAGGTTCCGAGGACGTTTAGTCGTACCTGACGATGTAGAGCTTAGAGAAGATATTTTATTCAAAGCACATCATAGTAGTTACATCATTTATCTCGATAGTACCAAGAGGTATTAGAATCCGCGTCAACACTTTTGGTGGTTAGGTATGAAGGTGGACGTCGCCAACTATATCGTCAAATGTTTGACGTGTCAGCAAGTTAAAGCCCAACATTGCAAGCTGGGAGGACTTCTGTAACCTCTTGAGATTCCAAAATGGAAATGGGAACATATCACGATAGATTTCGTGATTGGACTACTGAGGAGTCAAAGAGGAAATGATTCGATTTGGGTAGTAGTCGATATATTGACAAAGTCGGCTCACTTCATTGCAGTTCGAAAAGACCTTAGTTTGGACAGACACACAGATCTATATGTGCGTCAAGTGGTTCATATGCATGGAGTGCCGGTTATGATTACTTCAGATAGAGACCCAAGATTTACCGCCGCTTTTTAGAAGAGCTTATAGATTGCCTTAAGTACCAAGCTTCAGTATAATACGGTATATCATCCCTAGATGGATGTCCAGTCTAAGAGGATAATTCAAATCCTTGAAGACATGCTGAGAGCTTGTATATTGGATTTCAAAGGAAGTTGGGAAGATCAACCACACTTGGTGGAATTTGCCTACAATAACAGTTATTAGCAGATCATCAAGATGGCTCCATTTGAAGCATTATATGGCAGAGTGTGCAGAACACCAGTGTGTTGGGATGAAGTTGGGGAAATAAAGATTATAGGCCCAGAGTTAGTCCAGCAGTTAGTAGAAGCCGTGGCAGTGGTCAAAGGCAAACTAAAGACCGCTCAGAGCAGACAGAAAAGCTACGCAAATAAGCGTCGAAGATCTTTGGAATTCCAAGTTGGTGATCAGATTTTTCTAAAAGTGTTGCCAATGAGGGGAACCTTGTGCTTTGGAAAGAAAGGGAAATTGAGTTTGAGGTACGTAAGTCCGTTTGAGATTCTTGAGAGAATCAGGAATCTAGCGTATCGTCTTGCGTTGCCGTTGAGACTAGCGCAAGTGCATGACGTCTTTCACGTGTCGATGTTAAGGAAGTACGAGCCTAACCCGACCCATGTGGTTAATTTCGAGGAATTGGACGTGGATGACCGTGTGTCATACGTTGAAAGCTCGGTTCATATAATGGATCGAAAAGAGCAAGTTCTACGTACAAAAACTATTCTATTGGTCAAAGTGGTATGGTAACACCATGGCATTGAATGAGCTACATGAGAGACTGAAGAGTCAATGAGGCAATTGTACCCCCACCTTTTTAATGAAGTTTTGTAAGGCTTAAATTTCAAGGAAGAAATTTTTATAAGAGGGGAAGAGTTGTGGCATCCTAGATTTTTAGTCCCATTTTCTACTAAATAAATCAGGCATTTCATTGACGCGCTTATAGAGCTATTCTCAGAGTTGATCACTCTCGAGATAACTAAAATATCTGGGAAAGCCATTAAGAAATTTTAATGCAATAGACTTGAGAATTCAACCAAGAATCGGTTTCTCGACCGTGCTCATCTTTAGAGGCCATTACGGCACAATTAAAAATTGATTTGAGATCAGAGATAGGTTGGTTCGACAGAGATGTGTGGCTAATCGTGGATGACACCACTAAATTGAAAAATTCTCGTCGACCGATACTAGATTGATTTTCTTATTGTTTTGGTACCATGTGTTCATATTTGAATCCTCAAGATTTTCACGACAACCAAGAGTCACCAATGTGTCGAGGGGGTTCATTGTGGCTCGAAGAAAATTGACCATGGGTCATTTGCACTAAAAATCTCTGAAAACTACCCGGTAGTCTAGGTGACGCTAAAAACACGCTGAATGAAAATTAACTGTGAATTTGAGTCCGATTTTAGAAATTGAAAATTATTTCATGTCACAATAAATTCTAGGAACATCAACTCAGTCTCAGAAGATTTTTTTTCGCAACCTGAGACTTTTTGGAAAAAAGTTGGCGTGGGATTGTTTTTGTTTAGAAAAAGGGCGGGGTTGTTTTTTATCGCAAATTTGGGAAGCATGATGGATATATGGGTGAGGAAAAATATCAATGGGAGCAATGATGTACCGATTGATTTTATTAAGGCCAAATGAGATAGAATTAAAGAGGAAATGGTGTCCAATTGTTTGGAAAATGCAAGAATTCGTAGCTTCCCCTCCTCCTAGCCATTTTGGACCAATTCAATGTTGCAAGGAGTGCATTGTTGGCCTAATGTGAGCCAAGGATCCACAATTGGTCTTGGTTGGTCAAGGGAAACAAGAGAAAAGAAGAAGTTGGCTTGGTGGAGCCTTTGTCCCCCCTCATTTCTATCCTCTCCTCTCTCTCCCTCAAGACTGGCGACCAGCTCCCTCCTCCCCCTCTCTTGCTACTGTTCGACGCCCACAGAAGCTGAGGAAGACCTCCAGAGTTGCTAAAGCCGCCGTCACACGTCGTAGCACCACTGCCTCGCTGTTCGCTGCCCCGTGCTAGCTCGTTGCTGCTCCGCCTCCACCGTGCGACTCATGCCGTCCCAACCCTTTACTCGTGCACCCAGCAAGCTGTTGTGGTCATTCAGGCCCCCACTGAAGCCCACCAGAGCTCCTATGGCCACCGGTTACCTTGCCAAGCCATCCACTGGTCCACCGTTGTCCTCACCGCGCTAAGCCAACTCCATTTCTTCTGTTTTGCAGCCCCAACCAACAAGTAGAAAAGTGGGTATTATAGAGGCTGT
Source organism: Eucalyptus camaldulensis (assembly GCA_019915185.1). Taxonomy (NCBI): domain Eukaryota; kingdom Viridiplantae; phylum Streptophyta; class Magnoliopsida; order Myrtales; family Myrtaceae; genus Eucalyptus; species Eucalyptus camaldulensis. Next base: position 24,612,600 of record JAHSVA010000005.1, read on the forward strand.
CGGGCCTGTTTTAAGGTGGTTCTAAGTCTTGAAGCCTAAGCTTGCTTTGGAGAAAAGCGACCCCAGCCCCATTCCCGTCGGTTTGATCCGACCCGCGCGTTGATCGAGTGAGTTTTGCTCACTAATCCTTACTTAGTTTGCTAATGATGCTTAGGGGTTGATTAGATTGCAATTAGGTGGATAAATTCGATTAGAATAATTAAATTAGGGATTTACCTATGCATGTTAGGCAAATGGCTAGTTTACTTAGCAAGTAGACAAGTCCTATTATTTAATGATCGAGTCTAGGTAATTATTCGAGCTCATTTAGGCTTCCAATTAGGCATTACATGCATAAATTGGATTTATTGCTATTTAATAATTAATTTTTATAATTATTTAATTGTTTATTTATTTTCCAGAAATTAGGCTAGGATAGTTGATGACAGGAATTTTATGCTGATTATCGTGGTGCAGTCCGTTTATTTATTTGAGTATTACTTTGTGCTGAGTTGATTTATTGGTGATTTAAAGATTTATTCATAAATTAAATTAATTTTGATAATTAATTGGAAAATTATCGGGCACCAGTTTGCAGCGTCAAAAATCTAATTTTTGTATTGCTGAAAGGAGTGGGTGAATAAAAAGGAAATTATTGTATTTTGGCTGAGACTGACCGTGTGCTCACACACATGTACTTTTATCAAATATAATGAAATTGGGTAAATTGATAGTGTCTTCGAAACAAAATACTATAACGGCTCGATGATTCGTATGTCATTTGGAGAATGGACATTATACTATTATAGCTCGATGATTATTTGTCATCTTGAGAAAGAATTGCTTATATACCGGTTCGATGGCCTTATAGGTCATCTTGGAGAATGGACGGTATGAAATGTCCGCTCGATGATTCTATAGATCATCTTGGAGAATGGACGACATGCTATAACGGCTCGGTGACTCAACATGTCATCTTGGAGAATGTACATTATGATGAATATACTCGGTGACTCTATATGTCATTTCAGAGAATGAATATTATAATATACTAGCTCGGTAACTCGATAGGTTATCTTGGAGAATGAATAGTGTATTATAGCGGCTCTGTGGCTTAGTGTGTCATCTCGGAGAATGAATCGTATAATATACTGGCTCGGTAGCTCAATAGGTTATCTTAGAGAATGGATAGTATTGAATGAAATGCTCAGGGAATGGTCTAATTGATACGTAATCGACTAGATCGATTGATCGATGATTCGATCTGGTGAGTGATTGGGTGCATATTTGAACTGTATTGAATTGCAGGTGGAATTTGAGGGCAAGGTAAGTCCTCTGACCTGTGTTGTGCTTAGACAGCCTCTAAAGTATATTGGCCTACTAATTGAGTCTTAGGGGATAGAACTTGCTAAGACGTTGTCTCACGGATTATTGAATAACCATTTTCAGGTCCTTAGATGGCATTGGTGAAGGACTGGAGGCCCGAAGTGTAGAAGGGGAAGCCTGAAAAATTAATGATCCTATTGAACTAGTTAGTCATAGGGCAATTCTCTTTTGATGGGAGTCGATTCCATTTTGCAGACTTTGTTTTAGGAACTTGTGGTTTAAACTTGACTTAACAATTCGACTTATATATATTTGCATTATGATTGACAATGTATATAAGTGTGGTTGCTTTTAAAGTGAAAATTTAGAATCCTACTTTCCTATCCCATTGTTTTATTGTCTGAGGATTTCATATGCTTCTGCATGCGTATATTAAAATGGATGGGTTGGCGATGTGTCCTGAGACGTTGTTATTAATCGACCAAGGTAAGGGATGGGCGTGTACTCGAGAATTAGGGCGTGACAAAAACATTCTAAAGGGTTGATTAATCTAACCTTCGCTTTCCCTATTTTTGGTATCTTGCGAATGGTAGGTGGATTCTTCAGTTGCAAAGGATTTGGCATAGCATTAAAGAATCGTTCAAGGGAAATTCAGAATTGTCATAATTAATCTATACATAAGATTTTAAACTTGATAATAAGAGATGTTTATATGGGAATTTTTATACCAGTGCAAAAAAGGAAATATATAAAAGGTAATATTGTAATTCTTATCCCAAAGTAAAAAGGAACTCTAATTAGAGATAATATGGTTATGGCAAGTTGGTCATGTTTGATATCCTCTGTTCTTCATTCTTAAATAGTTGAATGATGTTGAAATTGGAGCATTGATATCCCGCCATAATCAATTCGTCAGCTAAGCTCATATTTATTGGTTCTTTATCGCTAAATAGTTGTGTAGGAAATATTTTTGTCAAAACACATATTGTGATTTATAACAATTTACTAACTGGCACTACTCTATCAATTCATTGCAAATCTATGGACAACGATCTCATAATCCATTATATAACAAGCAACTATTGACACCTAAATTTTGGTTAAGTATTTAGGATTAAATTACATAAAAAATTAGGGACCAATTTGGCCATATTCAAATATATTTCCATTAAATAACACATCTCGTAGGTATCAATATTATTTGCATCGACTAAGTTTTATTCATTTTTATTTGATTTTACTTTATTTCGGGTATATAGAAAATTTAGAAAGAATTTTATTATTAAAAAAAAAGGCATGGGGGTTGGGCCTTCGATTCTGCATCATTGGGTCTTTTTTTCTTTAAAAAATATACTTCTAAGTAATTGTCTCACATATCCTATATCCATCCATATAAAAAAAAAATCATGTGATGAAAGGGGATTCTCATACGATACAAATGGCTTGAGAGAACTGCACCTTGCGCTTATGGGCGTGTACGGATACCCCAGCTTTGATCGCTTTTGACCTTTTCATATAATTCAAATATTTTTTATATTCTTGGATGTTGCTCGAGGTTGAGAAAATTAACGGATTGATTTCTACTATATTGAACTATTATACTATTATATATTTAATATTTTATTGCTTTATTCTTAATTATTCTTCTATTTTCTTTTAATGTCTCTTTTGTTAGATTTCTTTTACTTTAGATGAATAGAAAAGTCCATAGCATATTTCGAATTCAATCGTTTCAACATACCCCCTATAATAGCTCATCTTCAACTACTCTTAACGGTTGTGTAGCTTAGTCCAAGTCGAGTATGACTTAGAAGTCAAATGCAATGCGACATAGTTATCGAAAACAATATGAGCAAGTGGCAAGCCTATTGAATGCAGCATGAGCGAATATTATGCATAATTACATGGCAATCAGATACAGCATGATCAAATGACATGTAAAAAATGACGTACATAATGATTACTAAATACGACATGAGCAAATGACCCACGAAGGACCAGGTAATTGAATGACATGTGTGACTGACGTAATGATCAAATAAGACTGATCAATTGAACATATGCATTCGACCAAAAAAAAAAGAAAATTGAACATATGCAACGTGTTGAATTAATTAGTGTGACATGTCGTGACAAGTAAAGACGCATGAGTGCAATTTGAAATCTATGTCTGACATCTGATTCGCATTATTTTTATGGTGTTGGAACACTGTCAAGAGATTTCTAATGAGCCCAATTTTATTAGGCAGAATGGAGAAATCACGGAGCCAGATTTTTCGCTCATATTGGGGCCTAAGGTTCGGGTCTATGAACTAGACTTTGTTTTTGTGACTTGACATTTTTAAAATCATGTTTTATAATAATTAGAAATGTAGAAAGTTTCATTTGATTCAGAGATCTCGAGCTACGGTCTTGGGCTGAGGACCTTTTTTGGGTATTGGAGGGGTTGACCGAAGTTTGACCGTTGATATTTTCCTCATGCATTATCCAATCGACACTATTCTTGTTGCATCAGAATGCTTGCAAGCCCTTGTCTCAAGATGTGCAATGAAATCTGGAAATCACAAACTTTCCGATGTTGCGAACGAGGGACTAATCCTTAAGGACAAAAAATTGATGCCGGAATTTAGTGGGAATATGAATAACAAAAGACTCGATTTGACGAACATGACTCATTTATTAAGTTGAAAAGTTGTTTGGAGCCTTGTAGCTCGTCAGTCAAATAGGACTTACATAGAGAGTTTCTTTCTCTGCTATAAGCGCATTAAATGTTCTGTCATGTATTGGAGCTTCTTCAATCAATCATAAAGATTGCCTAGGATATTGGGCTATTTACTAGTATCACCCATTAAGATTGTCTGCCTTTTTTTACAAGGCATAAGATCAGCGGCGTTACTCTTTCTTGGCCTTATCTTTTGAATTCCAGGGACTTGATTTGAAGCTTTTCCCTTGGTTGTTTGTTTTTGTTTTTTTTTTTGACGATTCTCTTCGATAACATCGGCCCTTTCATCGGCCAATAAGGCCACCTCTCTCCCTAGAGCAACTTCCCTTCTCTTGTTTCCGCATTATCATTTCCTTGAGAAAAAAAGTTTTGACATGAGATTAGTTACTTCACTTTGTGATCTACTAACATATGTATTAAACAAAGGCGGAGATATTGTAGGAGTGAGTAAGACAAATCGATCAAATTAGGAATCACTCGGATCGGACCAAACCAACCGGTTGGATCCAATTCTCGATTCCTAAAAATGGAACTGATGTCTAGCTAGTTTGATTCCCCTTTCCAATGGGCAATTGGACTGCTCCGACCAATTATTTTTATTTATTTATTCATTTTTAAATATCTCACGGACGACTCCTATGCTTCTTCGATCTTTCTTTTTCTTTAGATTTCTTTTATCTCTCATGGAATTCGAGGCATTCTCTCATTTGAACTTGACTGATTCCATTAGATTGCCCAAAAATTAGACCGGATTTCGATTCCTCAAGCTTTCAGGGTGGGATTGGGCCAAACTGAAAATCCATCACCCCTAAGATATAGCCCGAAAATTTGTTGAATAATTGAAATTGTAAAGGGTAATTAAAAGTAGTATTTTCGATGGAGGTTAGCAGATGCTAGATTTGTCATGTAGATAAAAGTTTGCATTTTTATTTGGTACATTTGAAATTTCTTGCTAAAATTGTCCTGACAGTAAGGGCTGTTTGGTAACCATTTTGTTCGTAGGAGTAAATTATAATAATTTATTCTATTCCTTGAATGAATTTTTAAGCACTTGAAGGCGTTTAGTAATTGTCCAAAATTTTTATTTTCAAAATAGAATTACGTTTGGCATTGCTCTCAAAATTTCTAATCCAAACTATTTTCTTTAAATTTTTAATAATTTTATTATATTTTTATATTTTTATATTTTTCTTTTCTTCTTCAAACTTTGGCCAGTTGTGGCACCCCTCGATGGCCCCCAATCCGTTAGGGTCGCCACAGATTACTTGTCACTCATCCTACTACATACCAGTAAGGAAACTTTTTAATTTAAGTGAAACCATAGTTCATAGGGGTTGATCAATAGAATACTTTTCCATTTTTTTTTTGTAAAGGTCCCAGCGAAGTTCATCAGTGGAAGCATAAACAAGTCTCACAATCTCTCCCTCCAATAACAATAATGCAATGCACACCAACTACGCACTAGAAGAAAAGATAAAGCCGATTCACATTTATTTATATTTTCATGATGGACATTCAGGTCGATACAAAAAAAAGGCCAAGATTTTTAACTATACTTGGCTATACCCAAAAGAGAACTCGACCCTATACGAAACATGTACATCCCTCCATCGACAAGTGTTGGCTATCCCCAAAAAGAAAATGTCAGCTCCCACTAGTCCTACGTGCCATCACACCCAACCCGGTGCATTGGGCGGTGGCGGCGGTAACATCCTTAGCATCACCTCATTGTGTCGAACGTGAATGGACAAAAACTCTTGGATGATAGGGCCATCAGCTGAACCCAAGTCGTACATCACCAATACTCGAACTCGGACATACTCTAGACTAGGTATACTAATACAGGAATGCTCGGTGCACTCCACCTCGACGTCATTAGGTATGCCATAAAAAATACCATGCACAACTGGTGAAAGAGGCATCTTTCTAATCTGAAATGTTAATCCCCAAAAGGGTGAGTACAACCACTCAACAGTAAAGATCCGCCACACTACACAGTGCATCAAACAGAACAATCAAGGTATCATGAATAAAACACATATCATTCATGCATTCAAGCATACCTTACCTTGAAGCCATGCATATATCACCATGCCATATGTGCATGTACCATCATGCACTTATCATCAAGAAGTCATGCATATATCACCATGCCATATGTGCATATACCACCATGCACTTATCATCAAGCAGTCATGCATATATCACCATGCCATATGTACACATCTATGCGTATGATAGAGTCTCAATTTTTTTGTATCTTTCCAGGGACCAGTGTTTGCATCCCTCAATTTATCGCTCGCATCCAACCTGGCATCACGAGGAACCTCTGGCACACACCTTCGGGCATTCGGCACACACACTCCGGGCATCTCGTACCCCAACTAGCATCATGAGGTATCCCCCCGGCACACACCTTCGAGGCTTCCGGCACACACCTCCGGGCATCCCGAAACTCCCGAGGACATCCGGCACACACACTCTGGGCATCTCAAAACTCCCGAGGCATCGTTGGCTCACACCTCCGCGCGGTCTTGTTATTATCTCACTTTATATTCACATACGAATCTCAATTTCAACATGGCATTTGATGCATCAATATCAAGAGTCTCAACCAACTTTTAATGTCATATAACATGCCATATGTCATCACATATGCAGCAAAATCAACCACTCAAAGCATTACATCACATGGAAGATTTCATTTATTTTTAACAACGCATCAATTTTCGGATAAAAATAGGATACACTCCTTTAGTTAAAACTCTAGGAAAATTAGTGAATGGTATAAATAAATTCTGAAAACTTGACACATTATAGATGAGTCCTAAAGGCAGATACCTCATGAAAAACACCATATCAAAAGAATCTCACACAAAACAGTACGGTCCATGCATCACAGTCTTCAAAATTTTAACACTACAGCTTGCATAGTTTCGGAAGTAATTTAAATTAAATATCCAAATGAACTCCAAAAATTCTGAAATTTTGATATATTATAGAAAAGTCCTAAAGGTAAATATCTCATGAAGAAATAAAACTCCAAATCGTTCTAGATTAACAGATATAGATGATTAATTCCCCCTGTTCTCAGTGTCTTTTTTTTTTTTCCAGAATGTCTTCTTTCAAAGGAAACTCGTTTCACCGATCTACATATGTCCGTTTCTTCTAAATTTTCAGTACATTATACCACAGAGAATTACCTACAACTTTAATTAAGGACACACAATCAAATTTTAACTGTATGATTTTATAAAAAATCACAGAATCGTACTAGGTCGAGGTAGCATTTTCCCAGATCCAGTTTCTTCAAAGGACAGCGATTTCACCGGCCTATTTTTGTTCATTTCCTCTAAATTTTTGATATGTTTTACCTCAAGAAGTAAAATACAACTTTCATTAAGAACTCAAAGTGAGATTTTCGCAAGAAAGCTTCTTTACAGTCCACGAAATCACTAAAGGTCAGCACAACAAATTCCAGATCTAATCTCTCCAAAGAAAAATCATTTCTCCAAGAAAACCTTTTCCGTTTCATCTCAAATATTAGTATGTTATTCCTCAAGATGTTTTCTACAACTTTCATGAAGGTATCAAAATGAGATTCCAACTAAAAAGTCACATGCAGCTCACAAACTCGTGAAGCGTCGGACTGGTTTTTCCAGAAAACAGCATGCTAGGCCAACGAATTTCTCCCCATAGCTTTGACCTTTCATCACATCTACCACAACCAAAATTCACCATCTTCGACACACACATCACAGCAAGTAAAGGGTAGGTTTTAGGACTCTACTTGCCTCGAAATTTAAGCTCAAAACAGCGACAAACGGAGGGCAAGGTGGTGAACGAACAGCGGTGAGCTAGGCCGACGATCGGCGGACGGACCTCCCTCTTCTCTCTCACACACATGGCCTCTCCTTTCGCTCTTCCTTTCTTCCTTTCCTTTCTCTCTTTCTCTCCTCTCTCTCTCTCGGACGACTCTCTCTCTTCCTCTCCTCTTTCTCTCGCTTAATCTGCCCCCTCTTCCCCTCTAATTTCTTCCCCCTCATGATTAACAATCATGATCTTGCATGCCGGCGCCACTTGGAAATTGCCATGCAAGATGGGCTTGAATTCGGCTGGGCTTGGGGCTAGCTTAGTCAACGGCCCAACAGGGCTTCATGGGCCAGCCTTTTGGCCCACCTTAGGCTTAACACTCTCGGGCCTAAAGTCCAAACTTAAATGGCCCAAAATTTTCTTAATTGAGTCCATGTTTACTTTTAGTAATTTACCTTAATTCTCTCTTATAAATATCAAATTATAAATTCATATGGCCATAAAACTTGTAATCACAAATCCATAAATTTCACTTTATAAAACACATGGCCAATGATACAATTTTCTTTCCTATCAAATAATTATCCATTAAAAGCTTGGCCATAAATCTTATTGCAAATCATGGATCAAATGGCTACAATATAACTTGATGGTACTTCCATCAACTATTCATAGACTTTAATGCTTCTAGAGATTGCCATGAATTTTGGGATGCCACACCAGTTGCCGATCTTGGGATGATTGATGATCAGACAAGGGCCGATGACCTCATTGGAGCATTGCTAGCCCCTAGCAAGGTCAAACCCCACCAGCGGTTGGAGGAGTTTGGCCTTGCTAGCTTTGGGCAAGCGAGGCTTGCTTGTGGCTAGGCTTCGCCACTAGGAAGGCTCAGCCTCACCCAGATATGGCGAGGCCCAGCCTCATTGATAGTTAGGCGAGCCACCGACAAGCTTGTTGGACCTCGCCTAGTTGATTGCCGACAATTGGTGGTGGTGGATTGTCAAGCCCCGATCCTTCGAGCGTGTGCCCATCCCTCCACGGTCGATTAATAGTGACGTCCTAGAACGCATCGCCAACCTATTCATTTTAATGCACATGTTGAAGCAAGTAAATAATTCCTCAAACAACAACAAGATGGGATATGAAAGTAGGGCCACAAAATTTGAAACCAAAACAAGCCTTTTATAAATAAATAGGTTTATTTACAATATCAAGCTGTTTACAAAAATATTGGCTCAACAAAAAGGGAATTGCCCTATGACCAACTAGTTAGACCTGCCGATTCTTCGATCTCCATGATTTTGTCAATTCGAATTTTGATGATTGAAGCTTAAATGCTTGATTTTCTTATGCTCAATAGGATAAAATTTTTCAAATTGATAAGTTCTGATGTGAATATCTCAAAATCAATTTCAAATTTGGAAATGAGTGAGAAACAATTATTTGCTTGCAAGTCATGAATGATCAATTTTGGTCCCTTAATTAGAGCTCAAAATGGCAATTCACGAAATTGAATGGTGAATTTAAAATATTCCTTAAACCAAATGTCAAAGAAGGAACTATGCCTAATTATGACTAAAATAAAAGTAATGTCATTTTTGGTCAATTTAAAACCTAAAATTGAAAAGTTTATAAAGGGTTTTAATCGAATTTTGTGAAATTTTCAACACAAAAGTCAAATTGACATTAAAAGAAATGTTTTTGTGAATTTTTTATTTTTTTGTTTTTTTTGGTCAAAAGTTTGACCAAAAAGTAAACCATTTAGTTGACTTTTCCTAAAATGTTGATTTTTTAGTCAAATCTTTGAATTTTTGAGAAATTGATTTGACAAAAGTGAAATTAAGGCAAAATGGCATCTTTTTGGGTAAAAAGTTAATTTTGATTTGGGGTTGACTTTTGGTTAAAGAGTTGCCAAAAAGTTAACCCAAAAGTCATTTGTTTTTATTTTTCAGATTTTTTCCTAAAAATTAATTAGAAATTGCTTAAAAATGACAATGCAAAAGAAGGAAATGAAAAACAACACTTTTTGGCCAAGAAATGGGTTTCTGTCACGATAAAAAACCCAAACCTTGATTTTTACCTTTTAACGACACATTGACTAAAAATCAGGTGTCAACATGCGTAAGAGAAATATTTCTCTTGATATGTTAATTGCAAGTTTGAATCATAAGTCATAAATTTGTGGACTTGAAAGAGCTTAGGCTAAACCTATATTTAGTTGAGCCATTAATCTCTGCCCATGCATGCACACATGGCCCTAAAAGGGAGGCACGTATGGCCCTGAAAGGGAGGTCGTGACACTCGCAAAATTAATTTATCTGTTTATTATTTTAAATTTAGATATTTCTAGATGAGATCTTTATAATTATACTCTATATTTCAAAAGGTTTCTCTTGAAATATTCTCATTGTAAGGTCAATTGTAATTGTTGTTATCAAGAAATTATGCTTTAAACTCATTAAAAACTGAATGCACTGAATGAGCAAAGAGCACTTTCATTATCATATATATATATATATATATATATATATATATATTACCATTAGTTTTTCCTATACTTTTACTTTTCTCTCAACAAAGCTCTTCAAATATTATTTGTCAAAAAATAAAATTTTTATTTAAATATGAACTAATTTAATGTGCTTAAGGTCAATTTTGGTGTAAGATGTTCGATTTTTAGGCTCTATCAGAAATTCAATAAATTAATTTCAACGAGTGTTTAGCTAAAAAAACACTTTTATAATATCATTTAGTTTTTTGTATCATAAATAAGATCAAAACAGGTTTTTTCCTTCTTGATAAACCCGATGGAGAAAGACCCTATGATCAAAAAGGCTAGAAGAGATTTTTTTAATGATCTAAAGAAGTTAAATCTTTTTTCCTCTAGAGAGAGGGAGAGTACACATCGCACGTGTAGAATTACCTAGTCCCAAGCACATCACAGAAACGAGTTTTGAGTTTTTGCATATGTACAAGTGTATTTTGTAAAGCACATATATTATATGAATGAACGTGTGGACTAAATTTCCAGGCATCGATGTCCAGGACATCAAGTCTAGAAGACTTGAGCGCGCTAGGTTATTGAGCTTGGAGCTTTCATTAGTCTCCATCGTCATTTCCATGTAAACGAAATAAACTCGACAGAAGACTATTAAGGTCGTTGTGCATGCATCGGACCACAATGTACTTTTCATCTTCACTTGAACCAATCACACAGCAATCCACGCAGATAAAATATTAAATGACGGTCTCTTGTGAGAGAAGTATGCAAAGAACTATCAAATAAATAAACCTGCCAAGAGAGAAATCATAGGCAAAGGGAATCAATTAAAGTGATAATTCATTAGTTTAGGGTTATATAAACTACCAAAATAAGTTTTAAAGGATTTGCATATGTTCTAATTCAGGCCCGGATCTTATAATTTGACCAATTTAGTTATTTTGATTGACTTTGGCTAGAAGTTGCTGACGTGAACGTCGACAGTCCATGTAGGATGGTAAGCACTGACATGGTAATGCCACCAGGCATTGTCATTCGATCTTAGTGAGTGTAATTTTTGTATGATCTAGGATGCAGCTCCTTTCCACTGCTTTTGGTGTAATTCCATTTCCTAAGGCCTAGGATGTGGCCCTTATAAGCCACTTTTGGAGTAATAATTTAGTATTTGCATTTCTCTAATTTAATATAATATTTTTTTAGCTATTATTAACATCTAAATTTTGGCTATTCTTTTAGGTTTTAAATTACATAGAAAATTAGAAATTAATTTTAATCCCTAGTAAAAATAATTTTAATTAAATTGCATCTCATATAGAAATTAGAAAAATTTGCATTACTAGTATTAGTTATTAATTTTTTAAATAAAAATTATTATTAAAAATTTATATAGAAAAGAAAAAAAAAAAAAAAGAGAACGAAAGCTTAGCCCTTTTTTCTTTTTCTTTTCTCCCCTCCTCTTTCTTCCCATACAAGCCGACCCATCTTTTCTTTATTCCATAGCTCGACCTGCTCACTCCTTCCTCCCCTCCCCTTTGCTTCACGCAACGAATAGCAAGAACACAACAAAAATACAAGGACGCAAGGATAGAAAGATAAGGACAGACGCAAAGAAAAAAAAAAGTGGGGGCAACAACTAGCGTCGATACTTAAGAGGGACCGAGAATATGAGAGAGAAAGAAGGGGATGGAAGGAGAGTGAGCAGTGAAGAGATTCCGAGTGAGGGCAAAGAATAAGAGAGAGTCTCCAATAGCCATTGCACAACGCATGAACCTGGCCCGCCGACCATGCCTGGCCGATGTCCACAAGTCAAGCTGTGAAGGGACTTGGCTTTTCGCTTTGAGCAGAGCTTAAGGAGGAAGATGACGCCATAAACCCAGAAAGCTCGTTGCTTTCTGATCGAAGCTTGGCACGCAATCATGCCCAAGCTCACTTGCAAAGATGTAGAGTGGAAGACATAGGAGGCACGACGGATGGTGGTGGTTTGAAGCAGCTTAATCTCTGCATTGACCGGCCTCATTGTGAAGCTTGTCTTAGTTGTGAAAAAACGCAATCCCATGATCATCATAACTAGAACAAGAACACATATAATTGAGCAAAAGATTAATGTGTACATGTTTTGGAATCCATCGTTCTTGAAGCGGAAGTGTGACGATCTAAGCACAAGTGCTTCTCTTTTATTGTCTTTTGTATCACTGGTTCAATGAGATGAATCCTCAACCATAACGCTTATAAAACGCTCCTTTGTGAGGATAATTATGAGTGTTAGGGTTAGAGGTGAGACTTAAGCATTATTTATAGAGTTTTCAGCCAGGCCCTCTCATTATGGGTCGAGTTCAACTCGACTTACACTAACTAGCCTCATATTAGACTAATTAAGAAACCTTCTATCTCACTTTATTTGACCAATCTCGTAAAACGGAAAATTACAATATTAATTAATACATCCCACTTCAGAAATACTCTTATCTTTTCCCACTTGGGTTATACTAATTGAGGTTGTACCATATGTGCGTACCTTGGTTCAAAGATAATTTTTAATACTTAATCTTATTATAAAGTCTCGAACACCAAATCATTATGGTAACTACATGTATACACATAGAGCCTTTCATGATCACGAGTGTTTTTAACTTTATTGATATGAATTTAATATGATAGTGTGGCAAATTGATAACATATCTCATAAACAGTAATACCGTATGTGTCATTCTCTTTATTAGTCAACATTTTCTTTCATTAAGTGTCACAAAAAACCTGTGCCACTAAAGAATATCTTTATGGTTCAATGAATCAGTGCATGTCTTATCCTTATGGTTAAACTTTTTTTATACGTAATAAGACCAAAAAAAAAAAAAAAACTGGATGCCCCCAAGTCTTCAATGAAGGTTTATATAATATCTTGAAATTTTTATCAATATGTATTCAACAAAATAACAATACATTGACAAATACTTTATTGAATGCAAAAGTTGATAGATATCAAAACGCTGTTAAATGTAACAAATATAGATGTAAGCTTTATTAAATAATATAATAAAAAATAGTTCCCCCTAAATAACAGCATTTCATGATACTCCTAAACTCATGCTAATAATATGTCACTCAAACACATTAGGGCATAAGTTTTTAGTCAGTGAATCTGCAATCATATCATCTGTAGGAATATGATCTATTGCAACGTCACCATTTTGCACTAACTCTTTTATGGTAAAAAACTTGATTGCCATTTACTTAGACCCTTTGAGACCTTTATTGGTGTTAATAAATAATACTATTGAGTTATTGTCACAATACAATTGTATGGGCTTATCCACGAAATCAAAAATTGTACATCGTTCATTTGGGTATTCTCAAAATCTAAATTAGGGTATTGCAAGAGATTTAACCTTGATAATAGGAATAATCCCTAGCTTGCAATGCTATATATTAAATCTTTTTAAAATACGGCGAGAATGATCCCTATGCCCTCTAAGACAAATCCAATAAATGACGAGAATGATCCCTATCTTAATATCAAGAACAAAAGATGCCTTACCAAGATCTTTTATGTCAATTTTTTTTCGATAATATCTATTTTGTCTCATGCAATAATTCAAGATTATTGCTTGCAAGTAAGATATTATGTACATAGAGTGTGAGAAAAATAAATTTTGTCCCATCGATCTTGCGGTATATACAATGATTTACTTTATTCTTAACCGAAGGAAATGACAACATTATGAAACTTTAATAACATTATTTGGAAACTTGCTTGAGGCCATGAATAAGACTTTTAAATCTACACACAAGTTTACTTGAATCATCTGTTGCATTATATAAACTTCGTTATCAAGGTATCCATTTAAAAAGATCATTTTAACATTCATTTAGTGTAACTTCATATCAAAATGAGCCATTAATATTATATTCACTTTGAAAGAATCTTTAGAAGAGACCAAAAAATATATTTCTTCACTATCCACCTCTTCTTTCTGAGTGAAACTCTTGGCTACCTATCATGCCCGACCCACTCTGAGCTCCCAACAACTTGCGCTATCACAATACTCTTTCCTTTTCGTCATTTGCTTGCGATGTCTCAAGAGTCATCGCCAACCCATCCATAAGAATGATATAATGTACAGGTGGAAGTATAAACAAATCTCCAATCAATCATCAAATAGGGATAGTCAAAAGCATATATATATATATATATATATATATATATGCATCATGGTCAACATCGCATACAAGCCATATAAAACAAATTAATATATATATATATATATATATATATATATATATATATATATATGCATCATGGTCAACATCGCATACAAGCCATATACAACAAATTAATCAAACCAGCTTCAACCTAACAAGCTTCGTCACATTTGATTAGTCCAAAAGCGCCGCCACAACCTTCATCAAAAAGGGGTTCGGGATTCACCTAGCACCTTTATTACTATGAAGGCAGTTCAAAAAGTGTTACTAACCCCACTACCACTTAACTAGCTAAGGACTCCATAATCCAGGGCTTAGGCTCAATTACCATATCAAGGTCGAGCTCAGGGTTGGACAACTCCCCATTGGGAATGTCCACATCCATGGCATCCCAGCTAATGCCTCCCCCTAAAACCCTAGCCCTTGGTGGATCTCGAAATCGTGGATAGGAATGTGGCTCTCATCTCCTACCTAGAAGTACCACATAATGAAATGGTGAGCCACTAGATTAGGTAGTCTTTCATCGACCCAAATGGTCATGTCATAACGTGTGTAACATGCATCAGTCTCCCCTGTTGGATACTCGGTCACCTCCTAGCTATGCTTTATGGGATGTCTGAATCAGATCTAGTAGAAAGGCTTAGCCATTCTTAGGCCTATAAACAAGAAACAAACAACGGTGAGATAAACTCAATGAGTGAACTTCCTAAACCTCGTGTAAGGAAGTCATTCATCTCAGAAATGCCCTAAACATGCAGTTATCTATTGATGATAAAAACATAACGAAGCTTCTCTCGCTTTACTCTATCTATCCACATGAAAGCAAATCTAATTAATCAAGGCCATTAATATATCCCATAAGCAAATCCCATAACACTTTCCCCACTCTTGAGCCAATCATTAAATCATGCACCCATGCCATGTAATAAGCTGGACCTGATCACGTACAAATCTTATGCATTTGCCATGTAATAAGCTGGACTTGATCACGTACAAATCTTATGCATTTTCCATACAAATATGTCCAGATTATTTCTGCCACTCAGGATCCAAGGCCAATCTGAAGGTTTGCAGTCATCTAGCGTAACCGAGCATTGTCTCGCTCCATTGAGCATGGTATCGTCCTACATAAATACATCAAGGCGAGCATTCCTGTAAGGAGCCTCATTCCGAAACCCACCAGTGAATGACATCCTATTGAATTGGAGTCATCCAAACTGAATTGGGTATTGTCTTGTGTAAAACACATCAAGACAGGTTCACACCTCATATAACACATATTAGGGTCTTTAGGTGATCGCATGGGCATACCATCACACAATTCATTTCATATTTTTCTCATTAATCATTGTGATATCCATGCAATATAAAACAACCTTTGTGATATGCCATCATGTCATGGCTTGTGAATTAAATGCACCATTTAATTCACAAGCCTATAGAATATAGGTCACTTATCAAAATAGAATAAAATCATCATAATACATCAAAATCATTTATCACGTGCCATCATAACCCATCACATAACTCATTATTCAATTAATATAACATGCATAACACGTATAACTCACATAACACGTATAATACATATGACACGTCAAACACGTGTAACACATAACACATATAACCCATATAGCACATATAACACATAATAGTCTATCGCCCTATTATGGCATATGATAACAACACATCAACTTTACTTAACATAATCCAATAACTTGTTGCCCTAAACATGATGACCTATTATTAAAACCCAATAACTTATCATATAACATTCGATAACTTATCATCAAAAGTTTGATAATCTATCGCCCTAAACATGATAGCTTATTGTCAAGAACCTAATAACCTATTGGCAAAAGCTTGATGACTAATCATCTAACATTCGCTAACCTATTGTCAAAAGTTTGATAATCTATCGTCCTAAACATGATAGCTTATCGTTAAGAACCCAATAACCTATCGGCAAGAACTTGGTAACTTATCAAAGCTCGATAATCACTTATCACATCAATAAAACACCATTGAGCCATATTCAAGCCCTAAATTACTTCCTAAGTGCAACAATAACTCTAATCAAGGGCTAGAAAGCCGCTCACACAATCCAAGCTTTGTTAAAGCATTAGGGGAAGGTGCGGCAAGGCTAGACAGCTATTGGTCACGCCTCCATAGTGCTGGTGGAAGGCTGGACGGTGGCTGGTCAGTGGCGATGGCCCCGGGCTTTGCAGGGACCAAATCAAGAGAGAGAAAGAGGGAGAAAGAGCTATTATGAGGGCTAGACAGCGACTTCCTCAACTTCAAAACTCTACTACAGGGACAAAAATGACATGTGAAGGGGCGGTTCGGCATCAAGAGCGAAGAATGGTCATCAGTTAGGAACAAAACAAGAGAAAAAAAAAATGAAGAAACAAGCTTGAGATGGAGATGAAAAGAGAAATGGTGGTCTTGGTAAAGGCTAGGGAGAGAGAGAATGATGGCGAGAGAGAATTAGGGAGAGAGAAAGACATTTTCCCATTAATGCGTTTCCCATTCTAAGTCCCTTAAACCTACTAAATTTAGGGTTCATTTGATGTGAAGATGACTTCTTGAAGAGGGAAAAATCCAAGGCAATTAATGAGGATATTGCACTTGAGTAACTAGACTTAGAGTAGGCTAGCTAGATTGGCTTCAAACTCCTTCAATTTGCCATTCCTATGCTTGTGCCACCCCCTCCCATGCCATTTTCCAACTTTGCCCTTTTGTCCTTAGTCAAAAGGAAGGGCATTTCAATCATTTAACCAAGATTGTGCACTATTCATGCACTATTCATGTATTTGAATGCATTAATTGCCAAGATCTTGCAAGAGAAGGCCTCATGGGCTTGGAAGGTCCATGGCCCTCATGGGCCACCCACTCCACTTGGGCGTGTAGCCCATGGGCCACCTATTGTGGGAGTGGGCCCAATTGGGCTTAGCTCCATGGGCTTGGGCCCATATGGTCGCCTAACATGGGCTTGGGCCCACTTGGGTCCTCGCTTGTGACCCATTCCCAACTTTCCAAATTTTTATAATATGTAAATGAGAAATTGAATTTTCGCCCTAGAGTGGCCTTTCCAATGCTTTCGTGATTTATCTATCCTCATGGTAATCTCGTCCAAATATTGTTCACTGAGATAATTCCGTTATGAAAATAGGAGTTAGAATGAGCATGTCACACCACCGGTTTGACTCTAAACTCCTCTATCTTTTTTGGAGTCCTTTTTAGTCTTATACACTCATTTGTAGCTAATGAGTTCGTCACCTTTAGGCAATTCAACAAGTTTCCGAACAAGATTGCATCTCGTTTTTCATCGTATCTAACCACATATCTAATTAAGGAGAAGAAACAACATTTATATAAGTCACTAGATCAACCGTGTAGAAGATATTATAGTCATACTGTGACATCCTGAATTTTCTGACCCTATAAGTATAATCAGATTATTATGGGCTTAGATTGTTCAGAGCGGGCCAGATGATAAGCCCGATGGGTTGTGAGGAAAGTATGAGCTTAAGAAGTTAATGGGTTGCATGAAGATATTGAGCATGGGCTTGATGGGCCAAAGAATGAGCTATGGACTTGGGCTTCGCTTGGAACGGGCCAAGAGTCAAGTTCTTTAACATTGTAATTAAGTCTAGTGGGCCATGAAATGCCGTGGGATGAGCTTGGTAGGCTAGAGATGGGTATTTAGGCCTAAATACCTTAAATTTTTCGATTAAGATTATAGGTTAACCTTTGAGAGATTTAATTAGGACTTTATTAAAATCAATAATTGATGGTAATCTTCTCATTGAACACTAACTTTTATATTTCTCTCATGATTATTCCTTACTTGTGATTGTAGATTAGCATCAAGACGTTAACACATTAATTTGATTTGTGCGGGACTCATGTACCCGTATAGTTAACAATGGATAAAAAATTTTGCGGGTTTGGAACTAAGTTAAG
Organism: Eucalyptus camaldulensis; assembly: GCA_019915185.1. NCBI lineage: Eukaryota > Viridiplantae > Streptophyta > Magnoliopsida > Myrtales > Myrtaceae > Eucalyptus > Eucalyptus camaldulensis. The sequence goes on from JAHSVA010000005.1 coordinate 24,631,106, forward strand.
CAGAAGACATTGGAGTCAAATAGATTAATTAACAACGCAGATTAGAGCTTAACTCTAACACATCCTCGAGCACTAGGTGTCCACCATGAAGGAGAATGCATGCAAGAAGCTGCAATCTTCATCTTTCCTCTTGGTTTTTCTCAATTTACAACTTGCATAGGAGACACCATCATTATTCCTTTCCAATGATTACTTCTCTTCTTAGGATTTAAAATAAAATCTGCACACTCAAAGTTGGGTCTCCTTAGTATTCAAACCATTTTCTTCCCCAAGAATAGAGCTAAACTCTCTCTCTCTCTCTCTCTCTCTCTCTATTTCCTCTCTCTTTTCTCTCTTTCTCGACTTGCACAAAAGTGAAGCCCAATGACCCCAGCTTTTTTCTTCTTCTTGTGCACATTGGAGGGCATATTTCCAAAGTGCAGCAAGCCACCAGCAAAGCCGAACCACAGGTAAGGAAATGATGAGGTCATAAACTAGAAGTTATCCACTGTTTGTCGAGGAAACATGCGAAGCATGCTGGATAGTGGATAATAGGCTAGATCAGTGCTCAAATGGAGTATTTGACTTTTACATGTGATGGTTAGGGCTCGAATGGGTGAAGAACCATGTGTGTGGGAGCTGTGTTGGTCGAGATGGTGAGTAGACAATTGCTGGGTGATCATCTAGTGTTGCTTGTTGGTTTTGAGTGGTTGAGAGACGAATTTTAGTTTGGGGTGGAACTATAGGTTGCTGCATGTAGTCTATGAGATGTTGAGATCATTTTTGGGTTTTGTGGTGTCCTGCCCAGGTTCAAAAAGGGGTCATAGACCAACTAAACAACCCTAATGTAGTCTTTGATGGAGGCAAGGGTATGGGATGTTTTGTTAGGGAGAAATAGGGGCGGTAGTCGTAGTCTATACGTTACTTTTGGGTTTATGTGACGCCCCTAGCATGTCACGACAATTGTAACTATACAATTCTTTCCATTTTTAAACATGCAGAAATGTGTAACAACAAATCAATATAGCATAATTTCAACTAATGCACGCAAAAATATAGAACCAGGCACTTTCATTTCTTTATTTATATATTGTAGATGACTTAGGTTAGTCACTGGGGATCAAAATGTTCCTTTTTCCTAGCTATGTCTCGAAATTCAGTCTAAAATACTGCTTCAACCATCCTACTGTCTATCTACACGGCCGCCAACATAAAAAGTATTGGTCTAGCCAAAAATGCCACCCTCGTCCTCTGGGCCCTCATCCTACTTAACCTTGCTGTCTCCATCGTCATCACCATTCGGGAGTAGGAATGGCCCCACCATATGCCCATTGATCCGAGTGTAGACAGCAATGAGCCCAATTAGCACTGGGCCTAATGGGAGACTAGTATCGATTTTAGGATCATGATGATTCGAACGAATGTGACTTTCAGGAAGTCGAGGTCAACCTTGCTCTGTCTGGTTCCACGTGAGATCTATCTTGACACCATAGAGGGTCATTGAGGACGTAGGTAGCGAGGGCATATCTACAGGTTTGAAAAATGATAATCCACCAAGGGTGAGCACAACACTCAGCAAGCAAAAGGCTACTGGACTATACTATGTGAATCTACTACTCCCCATTTGACGGAATCCCATATATAAAATATACAAAATCGAAATAATTCAATTGCAGCAGCTCTAAGAGAAATTCACAAAAACGGTGTACCGGGAAGTAAGTGGATATTTGGGAACTTTAAAACGTATATTTAGTCTAGGTTTAGTTACCACCATCTTTCGAAGGGAACCATGTTTCATCTTTCAGGCATCTCACATCCCTACTAGCTTTGTGAAGACCTCCAGGGGCCCTTCTTACATCGCCCAAGCATCCAAAGGGCATTGTGTTACACCTCTCCAGGCATCTCGACACTCGGGGCATTGTCGTCCCAAGGATCGATGGCATCCATCAAATTCATATCATGGTGCAGCGATTCAATAATTCAATCAAAAACATTTTTTGTATTGCCAATGCCAAATTTAAACATTTCTAGAAATAAGGTACTGAAACCAAGAACCAAGATATGAGTCGTGGCACTATCATTTTGGGAACTATTTACCTTTCATGAAACTGAATCATTAAGCAAAAGAAACCCACAAAAGAAAGATTTACCAGGAAAACAAGTAAAAAGAGAAAACCAAAGTGAAGCAATTGAGTAAGCCTTTATCAAGAATATAGATTCATGGTTCACGCCTCATATTACAAGCATCAGATCATTAACCCAAAACTGTAAATCCTAAACCACAACTCAATTACTTCGGTCTAGTGGCCCTCATCCGAACTAGCGGTCAAGAATCGAACTTTACCATAAAGACCACCAAAATTGATTGACCTGGCTAAACTAGTTGCAGCACAACCACCCATCATCAAATGAATTGCGACACAATTAACCGCAACCCTCAAATCCAAAGGAATATGTCTCATCAAGCAATGACGAAATTCACATAGTATAGAATAGTCGACGTCTACTTGCCTCAATGCTCATTGACTGTGGCTAAGATGGCAAGATAGCGGGTGACGCAAGCTATTCGATGTTAGGCTGGTAGAATGAGGGCTGTTCATGGTCGTGGCATGATGAAATGAGGCGATGCAATGCTTTGGTTGGGGAATGAAGAAGAAGAAAATTGTTGAGGGTTTTTACTAAAGATCTAACGAAATAGGTGAAGGGCTGGTTTTATTCCCAATTTCTACCGCCTTTGGAAGTCTCCCTTGGTCAACATTCCTTACCGTGACTGCCTAAGGAGGCAGCACTTGGGGTTGACATTTTTTTAAATTATATGACATTTTGCACACTGACTTAGGATTAGATGACTATCCAAACTTTTGGTCGTATCCAATCCTAAGTCCCATGTGATTTCTTCATGTCATTTGTGCAAGATTTGAGTGATTTTGAGGTTTTCTAGTGAATGCTTATATTTTGTTCTCTTAGTTATTAATGCATATACTTTTAGAGATTTCAATCTTAGGATACCAAATTAACCTAGTTTGGACTCAAGCTCTTCTAGGAAGATGTGAGGCATACTTAGAAATTTCCAATGCTGCTAATTTCATGCCAATCGCTCATCATTGGGGACAACTTTCCAATTTTTTAAAGCTAGTTCATAATTTGGACAAGGGATCAAATTCGAACTCATGTTCTAACCCTTGTTTGGATATATTTTTGATATATATATATATTTTTTACATATTTTTTGTTTGGAATATGCACTCAACCTCTAGATAACCTTGTTTGTCATCATGTTCACTATATTGTGTCTAAATTTGATGATTTTTAGACATGTTTTGATAGGACAAATCCTTGTGACATTAACTAAATGTACTGTTGTTTTGACAAATTTCTGATGTGTTGTCGTTTGTTGTTTGATTTTTGTAAGATCATGTAGAGATTGTTTGAGAAAACTTTCTTCACGAAAGTTCATCATCATGTCATTAATGTTAGGGAATTTTATCATTGCCAAATTGTCAATAGGTATTGCCCAATTTTGCTATTCTTACACATTTGTTTTGAAATTTCCTGATATCAACATGATTGTGATTGTTTAGTTATACCTTATAGGCTAGTTTGTGCATGAAATTAGGTCATGCCATCTTCATGGAAATTATTTTAAATGATTTGATCTTTGTTGTTTAACAATTAGCCTTTTCAAAATTGCATCTTTCAAAAAAAAAAAAAAAATACTTTGGTACATGTGATATTTCCCAAAGAAAACAATCTCTAAGATTTTGTTTTTCAAAGCTCGATTTGATTTAAGGAAAAATCGTGGTTTGGACCATATTCAAAATGCCTGTGATGCTTGTGAGTACATCTATGTGAACCCCAGGCTAGCCTTGGCAATTGAATGTGTTCCATAGCCTAGATTTTCCTTAATCTTAAATATTTTCAAAGATTTTTAAATCCAGATTTGACATGGTGAAAGTCATGGTTTGAATTGTATTCAAAATGCATACGATGCTTGTGAGTATATTTATGCAAGCCTCAAGCTAAACTTGATAATTGAATGCCTTTCATAACTAAAACATCACTTTGTCTCAAAACTTTTCATGAATGATTTTAAAATACTTTTTTGAAATATCACATGTAACTCTCATATACATAATCCCGTCACGCATTAAAAATTGTCTATGTTTGTAATTAGCGCATGCCTTTGGTAATAAGTGACCCGCTGATGGTTCACTTTCTTACTTGATTGATTGAGAAATAAGGTTCAAAAGACCTGCATGCATGCTCAAATTTTTGCAATGTAGTGACTTTTTAGATGAATGGTAGGGTTAATACATGATATCGAGGGAAAACCCTAGGATCACATAGATTACATGATTAGGAGACTTATAAGCATTATTGGCCATGTGAGAACACAATTGGTCAACAATTGCTATAAGTCACAAAAAAATGGATTAGGTAGGTGTCTTAATGGGACCCTCACATGAAAGATAAAGGCTGACCCCAAGGCCCCATAATTTGACTTTCGTATTGCACTTCCTCTAAATGATTAATCTTGACATGATGTCATGTTTTTTTTATATGTATGCTTATTTCTTTCCATTGTATGTACTTAGTTATAAGTTTCTTAGGTTAGGTTTAGATTAGGACCCCAAAGATGGAGAAAGCGCAAAGACGGTGGAGGTCGATGTCCATTCCGACCATTATCATGTACTATTCATTTTCTTGACATATGTCTCAAGTCCAATTTGTTGTATAAAGCCCGACAAGTTATGGGTTTCTCTCTTTCTCTCATCTTTTTCAATTCTATTTCTCTTTTATATTTTCTAAAAAATGCATGGTAGATTTACTGCTTTCCTTGATTGTTTACTGTCTCGTAATTTCAATTCCACTTATTGCTTTCTTTTCTTGTTTTTGGAGAAATAGAATAGTATGAAAATGACTAACCACGCATTGACATGTTAGGAAAACACAACATATTGTTTAGGTACCGAAAGGGCACTAATAGAAATATTAGCATGACCCAAGTCCTGAACCTAGATATTTCATTGCCTAGGAATTGAGGGAACACTCCCGATCCTCAACTGGGTTTTCTAGCTAACCCCCAAATCGAGGCTAGTGGTGACTCTTGTCTTATTTTTAGGTTGTTATAAATAACTAGATCATATAAATAAACCCGTCGCATAGGGTATGAGTTTCGATGAAGCTTATCATGGTTTAGCATGCTTGATGTGGCAATACCCCAAAGGATGAAGTTATGCTATCCTTATGGGCGAAGGGTATTATCAAGAGGGCTATCGTGATAAAGGTACCCTTAAATTTGATATTCACATTTGACCTCCTCTCTTGAGGTGTGTCACCATATGGGTATGGGTCGTGACACTTTTTTGTCACACGGGGTACGAGTTTGGGAGAGCTCGCGATCTCATGGAGTGAACTCATGAGAGGCTTGATCCGAAAGGTGAAGTGATGACTTCTTTTGGAATACAAGCCATGAGGGAACGCTCATGATCAAGTACCCCTAAACTCGACCTTTCCCCTTCCTTTCCTCATGATGATGAGGGATCGAGGGCGGTGAGATCAAGTCGCAACATCACTGGCCCAAAGACTAGCCATAGGACTGGCCAGAGGTATTGGCCTGCGGACTCGAGCAGTAAACCAACCGACTAGGCCAAGGCTTGGCAAGTGTACCTAGTCACGAGCCCCTTTGACCTGATAAGGGGAGCTCGAGCTCAATTTTGCTGATTGAGCCTTATTGCATTCGACTCCATTTGGTCATGACTTATATATAAATCTCTGGCCAAATAAGGTAGTCGGTCACGATGAGACTCGATTTGTCACTCCTCGAACCTTGAGCATGTGTACATCCTTCGGTGGTCGATGAAATTGCGACGTCCCAGGACGCGTCACCAACCTATTCATTTTAATGCACATGCGGAAGTGAATAAACAAACCCCCTAATAGCAAATAGCATGGAATAGAAAAGAAAAACAATAATTTCACAACCAAAACACTGTTATAAACACACCGGTTTATATACAAAAGCTTACAACCAAAAGCCTATTCCAAAAAAAGGGTCAACTAGCCATTTAGGCACACAAATCCCCATCCAAAATCTCTTAGGCCTTCAAAGGTTCTGGGTCCTCCACAGCCCCATCAGGAGGGTCAACTACTCCCTCGCCTAGAGCAACGTCTACCACCATAGCTAGGATCTCAAAACCCTGAAAGGGACTGACTCGGTATCTATTGAGCCCGTGGCCAAACCACGCCCTAAATTGATGAGGTACCCTCTGAGGTAGGCCCTCATCGACCCGGAATTACTAAGAGCTCATAGACCTAGTTGCTCCTGAGAATAGGAAAGACAATACTTAGCTCAGTCAACCTTTAAGGCTAACCATAACATATCGGAGGGCTGCCATCTAAGGACCTGAAAAGAATTGAGTGCACGACGGGGTGAGACAACGTCTCAGCAACTTCACCTCCTAAACTCCGACTAGGAATAAAATACACCTAAAGGTGGCCTATCAGCACAATCAATGTGTCATGCCCCGACCCTAAGGCACGCACACATCCCTTACTTTTGGTCGATTTAAAAATGCGATATCCCAGGACTATGTATCGCCGACCCTTTCTATTATATATGCACATGCAGAAGCAGTTATAATTCCCCATACAATAAAGCAATGGGATAGAAAAGTAGGCCATATATTTTTCTTACTGAAAATTCACAACTACATCTTTTTACATGCAAACAAGGTCTGACAAGATAGGATAGGGCTTCGGTCCTCATCCGGGTCGTACTCGATGTCATACTCGGGGTCCTCCTCCACGTACTCCTCTTTGGGTTCCTCAACAGGGATCTCCTCATCTGATTCATGCTCCTTAGGCTCCTCATCCAGGTCCTGAAATGGTTATTCAATAACCACTGAGACAACGTCTCAGTAAGTTCTACTCCCTAAGACCCGATTAGTAAACTAATACACCTTAGGGCTGCCTATGCACAACATGAGTCAGAGGACTTACCTTAGCCTCAGATTCCACCTGCATATTAGTACAGATCAAATAGGCACACAAGCAATCTCATCACAGATCGAAGCATCAATCTAATCGACTTAGTCGATTTCATATCACGAAGACCACTCACGATCATCTCCCTTCAATCATTCAATTCACAACATCAAACCAAGGCAATGAATCACATCAAGACACTCTTTGATCGAATCATCGATCAATCGACCTAGTCGATTACAAGCCAGTCAGACCATCCCATGCCTGGTTGGCACATTCAATACTATCTATAAGTCCGACCATAGTCCAGGACTGCTCACTCTAAGCTGATATATAGATAGCATAGCTCGCACTAAGCTGATAGGGTTAAGGTATACTGCTCTCGCTAAGCTGACATATCGCCCGTAGGCTGATATAGTATACTGGTAAACTGCTATCGCTAAGCTGACATATCGCCCGCAGGCTGATATAGTATACCCCCGATGCTCACACTGAGCTGATAAAGTGTACTACTCGCGCTAAGCTGACATATCGCCCGTAGGCTGATATAGTACAACAGTATACTGCTCTCGCTAAGCTGACATATCAGAGCCCTTAGGATGATATAGTATACTATCCGACCATTCGATCCATTCCATCTGTTATCCTTCTCGATAAAATAGCTGTGTGTGGGGACACGGTCGGCCTTAGCCAAAATATAATATTTTCATTTCCACAACTCCCACATTTTCTGTAGTCCACCAAAACACTTTTGGTTCTGTCAACCGACACCCAATTATTCTCCAATTATTAATCAAAGATTATTCCATTAAAGAATAATTCCCAATTTCACAAATAATTCAATTCAGCACAAAATAAAACTCAATTAAATAAATGAATTGTGCCACAACAATCAGCACCAAATTCCGGTCGCTGGCCATCCCAGTTGAATTTTCAGAAAATAAATAATTAAACAATTAATTTCGAAAATTAACTAAATACATACAATAAATTCGATTTAGTATAATATAAAGCTCAATTAAATAAATGGACTGCACCACGATCATCAGCATAAAATTTCGGTCAATGGCCATCTCAACCTTAATTTCCAAAAATAAATAAATAAATAATTAATTTCGAGAATTAAATAATTAATATTAAAAACTCAATTTAGCTCAAATAAAGCCTGATTAAATAAATGGGCTTCACCACGATCATCAGCATAATATTCCGGTCACTGGCCATCCTAGTTGAATTTTCGGAAAATAAATAAATAATTAATTTAATTCCGAAAAATAATATTAAAATACCAAAAATCTCACTTATGCCCGAATTGCCTAATTAACACCCGATAAGGGTCGGGAAAAATCCCACGAAGCATCCAATAAATACTACATGCAATTCTCTATCTAATTACACTAATCACACCACTAATATACAAAGCAATTAACTAATAATCACTAATCAATTCTAATCTAACAATCTAATTACACTTAATTAACACTAATCAACCTTCAAGTATAATTAGCAAACTAAGAAGGCATTAGTGAGTAAAACTCACTCAAAACGACGGGCTCGACGCGAGGATCAACTTTCCTCAAAGCGGGCCGAGCATCTAGGCTCGGGAAGGCGGCCAAAACGGGCCTCGAAGTTGCTGCAATACCCATTTTCTGATTTCTCTGTGCGTGGTTGGTTGAGGCGGTTCCGAGGTTGATTCGAGTCGATCAAGGGCAGCTAGGGTCCGGTGGAGCTCCGGCAGGTCGAGGTGGCGGCACATGGTGGCCGGAGGTGGCCGAATTGTGGCCTGAGCTAGCTAAAACGGAGCTGAACAGAGGCGGTTGGGAGCTAGGCGGAGCTGCTGGGCGGCGAGGATGCGAGGGGGTGAGGAAAGCGAAGGGCGAGCGTTGCTCGGCGGAGCTCGCGGGCGGCGATGGTGCAGCGACGGCAGCTCTGGTTCGACCACTGGTTTGACGGCAAGCTGCTGCCTTCATTCCTGCTTTTGCTGGTTCGAACGTCCAAGAGGGAGAGGAAGAGAGAGGGATGGAGCTGGGCGAGAGAGCGACCAAGGCGCACGGAGGGCAACCGGCGAGCGATGGAGCACGCGGGCGAGGCAGAGCAGTGATGGCAGCTCCAGTTTTCTTCTCTTGGCACTGTTGTTTTGCTTCTGCTTTTGCTTCTCTTCCATCGAACGAAACAGAGAGGGAGAGGAGGAGAGAGAGTGTCGAGGGAGTGAGAGCAAGTACTAAGAGAGAGAGATGAAGACAAGAGAGAAAGGATACGTTTGAAAAAGTCAAAAAGTAAAAGAAATGAGAAGCAAAGTTGAAGACAGCAAGAGGCTAGTCGGTGGAGGGGTTCACGCACAAGGGAAAAGAGAGGGGGAGAGAGAGAAAAAGAAAAAGAAAGAAGGAAAGAGAGGGGGAAAAGAGAAAAATGAGTGTTTGGCTAAAAAGGGAAAAGAAATGGGAATATCACAAAAATAAAAGGATTTCCTCAAATCAAAAATCCTACTCCCAATTTTTTTTAAATAAGCTCATAGACTCTAAAAAGGATTTTCCAACTTAGAGTTCTTGATCCCCACTTGCATATCTACATCCAATTTCTCTCTTAATTTCTCTCAAATAACTCTCACAAAAATCAATTGATATCTCCATTATCAAATTGATTATTTTCTTCATCCAAGAATCCCTCATGCTTCTCAATTTCACAATCCTCGGCTTCAACTGAACGAAAACGGCCCTATTTATCCAATCAAAATTAGAACCCGAAAATCTGGATGTCACACAATGAGACTCACCTTCACCTCTGTTTTTCCTTACACATCAACACAGCTCATATACACAACCATACGCAGTAATAATATCCAATCAATTGGAATGCCACATCTCAATAAACATAAGGGTCCTGATTATAAAGCCCAATCATTATGACAAGTCTCATATCGTGCCACACAATTTTGTCCCATAATCAAGTGCGTCAATTTCACTCATTCATGCATTCCAATTTTTATCACGGCCTAACGAGCACGGCTTACTCGATGTTTGATGGTCTTCTGTTGTAACCAGGCATCGTCTTACCCCATTGAGCACGGCAATGTTTACATCTAGATGACATTCCATAAAAGCGCATCAGTCCAGAATCTGCTGTGACCGACATCTGTTGACGAGGGGCATCCCATATAAGGGCAACGTCCACCCGACTCATTTCATGGATGGGTTCTCATAACCATACATGCATCCATCCAATCTTGGCCAAGACATCGTGCTTTGCACTCAAATGTCCTAATTAAAATAATGTACTTGGCCCATTTTCTCCATATTAAAAACACACGGTAAAATAATTGTGTGTGGGTACATAGTCAATTTGAACCAGAAAAATTGATATCCTCCCCTTTAAAATCCCACTATGTGATATAGTATTTAAAATCATTTTCGGTATAAAAAATCAACACCCGAGATTTTCCAATTAAATACCAAAATTTCACAATTTTGGAATAAATAACCAAAATTCCAATCACCACTCAATTTGCATAAATTAATACTCAATTGCATAAACTAATCACACCACTACAATCAGCACGAAATTCTGATCACCGGCTATCTCAGTATAATATCTGAAAATTATTAAATAATTAAATAAATTACAAAAATAATTAAATAATGCAATTTAAATACAATAAATACTAATCTAACCATCTAAACGGCCCTAGAAAATTAATGCACCTATCTAGATATATATCACAACCTCTTTAGCCCCTAATCAATATATTCTAACCACCTAACATGCATAATTAAGTAATGAAATGACTAATCTAAACTAACTAACCACATAATCCTTACTTAGTCTAAACTAATTATCTATTAAATATTATTAACTCTCTAAGTAGAGTTTAGCAAGTAAACTCACCGATTTTGCAATCCGGTGAGTTCATGGCGACGGCAATGTGGAGGTGAGTGACAACCAAGTCTGCACTGATACCAACGAAGGTCTGGACGGGCCTCAAAATGGGCCTAGAAGGCCAAGGGCCCTTGTTGAACTTTGGCCTTTATCCTTGGGTCGAAGGGACTGGATGTGCGGCCTGGTTGGGCTGAAACGGCCACGTATGGATGGTGATGGCTGTAGCAGCTCCTAGCGAACTCGACGGAGGTGGGCGACAGCTAGAATGGTGACGAATGGTGGCTAAGAGGTCTCGACAGTGACTAGGGCACATGGATGACAATGCAGGATGGCGATGACAGGCAGACGTGCATGTGGGCTATCGCATGGCTTGTGGGCGATAGAGACGGGCACGACGGTGGTAGGGGAGGCAGTCGACCGCAAGGGGGAGGCGGCTAGCTAGTTCTCTGGATTTTCTAGCTCACTAAACACTCAACAATGGAGAAAGTGAGTCCAATGAAGAAGAAGAAGATTGCTGAAGCAAGGCGGCCCAAAAGCCTTTAAAGTCCACACAAATATCTCCAAACCATCATCAAACATGTCCCACCATGTCCAGCCCTCAATCCTTAGCCATTTGCACACCCAAACTTCCCCAACAAGCCATTGAAATGGTCTAAAAGTTGCTACCCCCAAGGACCTACGAATTTTGGACAATTTCCATCCAATTTGATTCAAATTTTTCTCCAATTAAGCTCAAATTGGCCCCCATTAAATCAGCCAAGGTGCCATCGTCCATCTTATGATTTTTCCTCGTCAATTGAACCAACATGACGGCAAAAAATGCAACCATGATGGCCCTCTACTTTTCCTGATCCAAAACAAACCCAACTTTGATTTTTCACCGAAAGCTCGGGTTTGCAAAAAAATCTTCAGAGGATGAGTCGACGTTCCTAAAATGAATCGTAACATATCAGAACTTTCAATTTTTGAAATCGGGTTTAATTTCGCAGTTAATTTCAACTGAGCGCAATTTTAGCGTGACCTAACCTACTGAGTAGCTTTTAGGAATTTTTAGTGCAATTAACCCATGGCTGATTATTTTCGAACCACATTGTGCATCTTCAACTCATTGACGACTCTTGAGTGTTTTGAAAATCTCAATATTTCAAATATGGGCACAAGGTACAGAATTGACAGGTTTAGTGCCATTTGACAGAAATTTTGCGATAAGGTGGAATCACCCACCCACTAATCACATACTTCTATCAAATCAACCTATCTGTGGTCTCTGTTTGATGTTGGCGATGCCATAATGACCCTTGTAGATTAGCACAGTCGAGCAGTCAATTTCTAGTCGAATTCTCAAGTTTATTGCATTAAAATCCCTTAATAGCTTCACCATATAGACTAGTTATCCTGTGAGTGATCAGCTCAGGGAAAAGAACTATAGGTGCGTTGATAAAAAGCTCAACTTATTCAATCGAAAACAAAACTTGAAAATCAGGATGTCACATGATTAACTCCCACCCAATGAGATGGCCTTCAAACTTAGATATTTCCTTTGATGCATTTAGTGCTCTTGGAAGGTAGTTAATTAATGCTTGTTGATTAAGTAGGACACTTGACACAAATGGTCTTGTATTTTGAAGGTGATTATGAAACTTTGGATTTTTGTTCATTAAAAGAGAGGATGAGTCATAAGCCTATTAAGAGGACTTGAAGGCCAAGCTAGATTGGTCAATCTTCTTGGAAAAAAAAAGTCAAAGGCACTGAATGGAGATAATAAGTAGGGAGGCATATGTGTCACAAGTAATTAATGAAAGGGGGTGACTCATGACCTAAGGAAATTAATGGCAAGTGGTCTTACAAGCCAAGTAGGGCACCATCTCTCTTCCACAGACTTGTCGCCTTTGGTTTTATAGTTTTGACTTTCCAGTTTTTTGAAATTACTTGATTTTTGCTACTTTCCAATTTTATAGAGCTCTTTTTGTGTTACGAATTTAGAGAAACTTCCTCATTAAAATTGTTCAAAACATTCTGACCTACAACATATTTAAATTTCAAACTTTTCTGAGGTGAAAATAATGATACGAAAGCCCAATTACATACCGTGTTAAAATTGTCTAGTGTAGTAAAAATGGTGACCTTGTTGTCTTCTTGACTTTTTGTAAAAATTTCTCTCCCGAATTTGGACATGCTTCCTTCATTGTAAAGTACATCGATGTCTACAACATATTAAAATTTCATACATTTTTTTATGAAGATTTGTTTTTCGAAAATGGGTTTTCCTCTACGGTCATTGAATTTGTTCAACAGATGAACTATTGGGTTGTGTTTAGTGATTTGTTGCGCTTTTCACAAATTGAATTTGACTTGGCTTCCTTCATGAAAAATGTTAATTAAGGTCTTCTTTGCAACATATTAAGCTTGTATAATTTTTTTGAGCCATTTTGATAAGGTAATGACATTGATTTCGAAAGTCACTCGAAACTATTATTCACCTTAGAATAGGAGGGCCATAGGCCCAAACTTGGAGGGGAAGGGGTTGTATGCCCAACTTGACGAGCAAGCCAATCTAAAGATTTCTTGACTTGAAGATAAGAATGCATTAAATGCTTTTGGACCATAGTATGTTAAAAAGAAAAAACTTGGAGAGCAAGTTGGGTAATATGGACACATCTAAGCCTAATGGTTACACATAATCTAGGCAATTAATGATAGAGGTGAGACATCTAGCTTATGTGGCCCCTAAAAGAATAGGCCATAATGATACCTAACCTAAAACTTGGAGAGCAAGTTGTCTATTTCATCATTGCAAGAATTGGTTGGCCTAATAAGAGAAGGAACAAGTGTGGCCCTAGGGCTTGCCACCTCTTTTGCCTTAGCCTTGCCACCTTATCAACCTAGGCTTGCCACCTAAAGAAATCCTATTGGTCCATTTGGAAGGGTAATGATGAGAGGTTTGCCTATAAATAAAGGCATTCCTCCCATTACCACACCACACCACCTTACTTCTCCCTCACTTACTCTTCATTTTTCTCTCATGCCCTCTTAGCATTGCCCTCTCACCCTCTCTCGGCCTTGCTCGCCCACCACCTCATCGGACAACCCTCTATTAGTAAAACTACTTATAGTTCATTGAGGTTCTTTGAAGGTAAGTAGAATCTTTAACTCTTGGCTAAGGTGACAGCCTATATCATTGAATTTAGTGGTGTGCTTACCTGTATAAGCAATGTGTATTTTGCAATATTCTTTTGTTTGATTTTCTCACGTTTGCATGCTTGACTGTGTTCAAGCACTGGGACGAGGCCGAAGTTCACTTGGCTTAGAATTGACATCAAGTCGCGATGGCCTAAGTCATGAGACCTTAGATTGGCATTGAAGGGTGTCAGTTCCAAGTCTTGCTTGATGCAGAGATCAGCCTAGGCATACAACTCAAGCCATGAACCAAGAATCATGCTCAACATATTATATAATATGATGTTAAGAGTCATGGCACACTCATCTGAATGAGCACGTCTTTGGACCATGTACAGTGGACTAAAAAAATGGTAAGAACGGACTTGTGTGATGCACTTTTATGATGCATTTAAATATGGGAAAAAACACAAGTCCCATTGCCACATAGTATTGATGGCAATGCATCATTTATTGAATGGGATGCCCTAGTTGAGCTACGATGCCTAGATTTGAGCTCGGATACATTGGGTAAGCTAGCATCGGGATGCTCAAATGGAGCAAGGATGCTTAGGTTGAGCCTGGATACCTTGGTCAGCTAGCATTAGGATGCCTTGATTGAGTTGGGATGCCTGGTTGAGCAAAAAAGCCCAACATAAAGCCTCGGTCGAGCTGAGAAGGCCTTGTCGAGATAGGATGACGGTAAAAGGAATCATTTTATGAGTGTCGATATATGCATAAGTATGATATGCTGATGTGTTCATTGATATGCCGAAGGTAAGTTTGCATTGAAGGTATAATGGACATCTGCTTGTAGTTAAGGTGTAGCATTAAGTTTGCTATTAATCTGCCATCAACATTGTAATGCGAGTGTTGTACCTACTAGATTTTGATGATGAGATGTCATCCTAGTAGTGAATTAGAGATTTTACTTATTAAGTCCATGACTCACCCCATTGTTTTTCAAAATTGTAGGTGTGGAAGAGTTACGGTCTCACTAGAGGAGCTAAGGTTTATCTCGGCCTTTTTGAATATAGAGCATGTAGTGGTCTTCTAAAAATAACTGATGAAATTGTGTATTCGCAAGTGGTTATTTTCTTGGTTATTTGTTATTGTCCGAGCATTGCATGTACACTTCCACATGTGCTTAAATCAAAGATAAAAAAAGAAATGTGGCAGTGATGAGCTCGGGATGTTGTGAAAATAACCTTGGCTATTGAAGGCCTTAAAGATGAAGTTGGGGTCATGGCATTGGAAGGATATCATAAAGGAGAAGTCATCCCCATTGGTCATGGAGATCATGACAAAGTTGTAGTAATGATCCAAGAAGGACTTGCTGAACTAACTGAACTAGACAAGAGGAAGCATGCTAAGGCACCAACACCACCTAAGGCCCCTTGTCTACCTAGGCCAAAAAGATCACCATCACCTATTATAGACGTCTCTACCTCTCATCACCCTTAATCAACTTTAAGCAAATGTTAAGGAAATCAAGACCGCCCTTCTATCTTTGACTCGATAGATGGCGAAAATTGAGTGTACTCTCCTTAGCTTAGATTGCTACCACCAATATGACTAGACCTAGAGACCACCGAACTTGATCCCCCCACTTCGTCGCAACAGTGTAAATGCCCTTGTACCTAAACATTCTCAAATCTCTATGTGCTCCTATTTTGCTTTTTACTACTTAGATCTTAATCATTCACTGCTTAGGTCAATTCTCTTGTATCGACATGTCATTTGCCACTAATGAGGCTAGTCCTTTTCCTACTTTTTTGCTTGATGACAAAAAATGGGAGAGTAACTTGATCTGAAATATGCTTTGCTTATTTGATCCTAGATAATGTTTGCAAATTTGCTGATATCTAATCATAATTTTTTGCTCATAATAACTCTACATAAATATTTGCTTGTTTGTACATGATAGATCTTACTAAGTATGCTAAGTCACCTCAAATTGAACAGCTCTTCAAAATAGGGAGAGCATTCAATTGTTATACTTTGAACTCCAAATATTTGATGACACACTCTAGATAGAAGATCTTTGTGCAACCATGTTCTATCTCATTAAAGATCATCTAAGTTCAAAGTTCATATCTCCAAGCTTTACAACAAACATCCTACAAGGGTCCTATTTAATTTCTACAAATTCTTTCAAAAAATATCTATGATTCTTTCACATCGGCTAGATAGTTTTGTTATCATAAAAAAGGAGAGATTATTGAAGAAACATCTTCAAGTGATTTTGATGATGTTCAAATTATTCTTGGTATATTATTTTCTATGGTGTATGCAGATGTTTAGACCAAAGGGCTATGTAATATCCATGATTTGATTCATTAAATAGTTTGCAAACGTCCTATTATAGCAAATAGTATCAGTCAACCTAAAAAATCAACAGTCGATGATGTTTGTGTCGAAGTTGTAAAGATTAGGTCAATGGTGCTATAACAACCAATCACATTTGATGATGTTCATTGGATTAACTAAGTAACCGTTAAAAGACTTGCATTTCCACAACAGCTAAATCTAGATAAAGCATGTAGCAAAGCAGCTAGGTTGTCTGATATGTAAATTAGAGACTATTGTGAGAAGTTAGCAACAATTGTCATTTTTGGGTAGTTTGCAAAAGTTCAAGAAAAGAAACTATATGGGCAACACCTTCTTGAATAGTAGCTCAACGGAAACTCTCTAATAGCTATTTGATTCTCTAATTCATCATCAACACATAGATTAAAGAAGGATGTAAAAAGGGAAGACCCTAGTGTGAAAGTTAGTACGAGCACCTAGAGGGGGTGAATAGGTGCGAGTACGAGCACCTAGAGGGGGTGAATAGGTGTGAAAACAATTTTTCGCAATGTAAAGTATATGATTTCGCTTTTAAACCAATTTTGTTTAGCAATAGATTATGAAAAGGAAATTAGATTCTAATAATCAAATAGAGTTATGATCAAAGTAAAGAGCTTAGGGAAGAGAATAAGAACACAGGGTTTATAGTGGTTCGACTTAATCCAAGCCTACGTCCACTCTTCCGCACTGATAGCCCACTGGCTAGATTTCACTAAGAATCAAAAGAGTCGTTATAGTATAGCTCTTCCATGATTGCATAATGTAGAGACTCTGCTACATTTCCTTAAGGTCTCACAGAAGTATAAACTTTCTTTTGAGTACAAGTGTTCGCTCAACAATTGAATTGACTAAGAACAAGGAGCTTTAGACTTTGGAATTCTTCTATTACACACACACTCGAATAACTGGAACATCTTCCTTATATACTCATTCATGCCTTCATACTTGTTGGCACTTACCAAAGGAGTTCTTCCAATCTACTCATTTGATAGAATCAATTTAGGGAGATTTCGAGTCATTTAAGGAATATGACGATAGCCCACCAATCTTGCTCGCCCATACAATCAGGATCAAGGTTTCCACAAGTAGAACCTTCCAAGTATGCTTCGCCAATCAATTGGATCTAAATTATCCGAATTAGAATCAAAACAAATAATAGATTTCAAGATGCTATATCCAGCCGAGAGATCTTCTTCAGTCAATAGAATCAAATCCTTAACGAAATACTCAGTTCTATATAAGTCTTCTTCAATGGTCTAGAAACTGTCAATGATGATAGACTTTGAATCTTGAGTCTGGCGGTCTGGTAATCTTCAGACTTTGACTAAAGAGTATGCAAGTCTTTAGAGTAGACTGATGGAAACGTTTTGTCAGCTTCCAAACACGCAAGGAAGTTTTCTCTAACAATTTCCCTCTTTTTATGGTGACAAAACTTTCTTGCAGATTTGGATATTTTTTACTTGCAAAACAATACTCAAGCAAACATGGATATCTCACAACAGATAATTGACTTAGTATAGACAACATTAAATCTGCATCCACAGGAAATAAGTTAGTCCTGTAAATAAACAACTATATTTGCCATGAAATACCAATAGTGCTTAAAGTAAACAAACGATCAAACCAAATCCAGTCACAACCAAACAACTAAACAAAAGTTATTTAAAAAGTAAGGTCAAACGAGAGTCAATTTTCAAGTTTCAAATTTGCACCATCTCTCCCCCTTTTTGTCAGCATTAAAAAAGGTAGAGATAAAAAGATAATGGAATTAAGGTTGCCTAATAACGCGAACAAGCTGGAAATCTCCCATTAACTGGACAATTATCCCTTCCAACTTTTTCAAATCCTCCTTCAGTTGAGCCACATCTTCACTCTTGGCATTTGCTTGAACTTGAAGAGCAAGGGCATGAACTTGATCATGCAAGGAAATTGAAGAGGCTTGACCTGCATTCTGCAAGTTCTGAACTTCGCATCCCAGGGCATCTAGCCTTACATCTCCATAAGAACATCAAGCACTCTGTGAAAGTCTGCTAAATTATCAGTTTGAGTACTGGCCTTTGCATGATCAATAAGAGTATTTGAAGATGATGGCAAGCTAGCATGATCACTCAGATTTGGCAATGAAACCTCATGACCTTCCTTTAAAAATTGAGAGGCATAGATGTCTTCTGGATCTGCAGGTGAATGACTAACACCTTCACTAGTAACAACAATTGAAGATGTACCTCTTTTCTCAGCAACTCCCCCTGTTTCGGGATAAGTAGACTAATGGTGCCATAAGTTGTGTACGACACTCACTTTGGTGCCAAAAGTTTTCGTCGGATCACTTAAGTGTCAAAAAATTTGAAAAACGCTCACTTTGGTGCCAACGTCGACGAAATTGGTTGGAAATCCGACGTGGCCTTTTTTTTATTAATTTTTGAAGCCGACGTGGCTTGTCGGAGAGTTGAGTCAGCATCCAAACATCAAAACGATGTCGTTTGCCATTTTTGCCCCCAACTTTGAAACCCTAATCCCTAAATTGAGAGAGAGGGAAGGCTCGTTTTCGTGTCTTCTTCTTCCTCGAAGACCCACACCAGCAGCGGCACCAGCACGGCACCAGCAACAGCACCGGCAGCACACCAGCAGTGACACCAGCAACGCACTAGCAGCAGCGCCGCACCAGCAGCACCTTCGACCCATCTTCTTCCTCCTCCTCCTCCGCCCTTGCCTTCGATTTTTCCCGCAACAATCTCAGTCTCTCCTTGCTCACCTAGTCAAGCAACTACAATGGTAGCTGAGCGACAGTGGTCGAGCAGCGACGGTGGCCGAGCGACGGCAGGCAAACGACGGTGGCCAAGCGGCGGAAACCCTAATTTTAATCCCTATGTGAGCTAAACGGCGTCGTTTCCATGAAGCCATTCATTTAGGACGGCAAAACAACGTCATTTTCTTAAGGAGGACCGAAAACGACGTCATTTAAAGGCCTATCGATTTTTTTTTTAAAAGCTACGTAATCATTTTGGCTGGAATCTTTTGTCGGTTGCCGGAATCTTTTGCAGGTAGCACCAAAGTGATCGTTTTTCCTCCAATTTGGCACTTAAGTGATCCGACGGAAACTTTTGGCACCAAAGTGAGCGCCGTACACAACTTATGGCACCATTAGTGTACTTATCCCCCCTGTTTCGATGCCCTCAGGAGGTGAGAAGTACCCTTCATGCTCTGTTTCCTCCTGTTCACTTCTCCCTTCTTCTTCTGCAATCCTTTCTTCCTCTGTTTCTTTTTGCATTGTTTCTCTCTCTCTCCACTCCTTTCCTCTGCTTCTTCATGCTCTATTTCCTCCATATCTCGATCCTCTCTCTCCTCAGTCTCTGGAATAACACTTTGAAGATTTCTCAGTGCAAGAGCAGAAATGGTAATATCGTCCTCATCCTCTTCATCCTCTAGAATGAGTGCTCTTCTTTTCTTGGATGGAGCTGTCATGGGCTCCTTCCCTTTCCATTTTGCAACTGAAGAACCTTGGTGAGACATGACAGGGGTTTTCTCTTTTAATCGCTCCATGTGGCATCCCAAAAATTCAAGACAACGTCTAGATGGATTAAAGCCCATGATTAGGTAATGAAATTACCTATGGTCTATGTTTTAGCCATCGATTTTCTCTTAATACCAAGTGTTATTTAATTGTACTCATAAGATATTAAAAATTAGTATCATAGGATAAATTAATGAGAAGAATTTATTCTTTGCTATGCACCTCATAGATTTAATCCCTATAGATTAAATATTACAAGATGTTGGCCATGTGAAATTGTAAATTTGGAAGCTATAAAAGAAAAGAATTAAAACAGAATTGTTAAAAGTAAAATTTGGGATTTAATTAGGCTTGGGTTTAAGGCCCAATAGCTTGGACTCTTGGTGGGCCAAATGGCCGGCCCATTGAAGCCCATGGAGAGGTGGCCGTCAACCAAGGAGGGGAGGAGTGGCCAGCCCACTTCTTCCAAGTCCAAGCCCATCTTGAATGCTTTGCCAAGTGGCAAAAAGAAAGTCCCATGCATTGGTCATTGTGGGTGGCCCTTAATCATTGCTAATGATGGAGTTTAGGGGAAACAAAAGGGGGAGAGAGAGTGGCCGGTTGAGGGATTCGGCCAAGCCAAGAGAGAGAGGAAGTTGTGAGAGAGAGAGAGAGAGAGAGAGAGAGAGAGAGAGAGAGAGAGAGAGAGAGAGAGAGAGAGTTGCGAGAGAGGAGAGGGAAGCCGAGAGAGGAGGAAGAAGGAGCCATCGCCGTCCGTTCGCTGTCCATGTGCCGTTGTCCGCTTGATCTTAGAGGCAAGTTAGGATCAATTTCTACTCTTGCATGTGTGTTTTGCATGTGTGGTTGAATCTTGGGTGTTTAGAGGTAAGGAACCGAAGCTATTGTGGTTTGTTCTTGAAAAAGCTTGCTGATTTCGTGTATACTGCCCGACCCAGAAACTTGTGGAGGCTTGCATGCGTGTTTCGAGTTGAATTTTGACTTCGACTCCTTGATAAAAGTTGTAGAAAAAATCTCAAAGTATAACATACTAAAATTTGAGACAAAATGGTTGAGTTTTAAGGGGAAAAACGCTCCTCCTACGAAGACACTAGATCTGGAACTGCTTTGCCGACCTTTTGGTAGTTTTGTGGGTTGCACTTTGCTTTTTACCGAGAATCTCCTTTCGACTTCTTTATGAAACTTGTAGAGAACATCCTAAAGACTAAAATACTCAAATTTGAGGTAAAATGAGCAAGTGTAGCCTAGTGAATCGACTTTCTCTTGAAGACGGTTAATCTGGAAACACGGTACTGGACACCCGAGACTTCTTGGACCCATATGGTGACTATTATTTGGAAATTTCACTTAGATCTCTTAATAAAAGTTGTAGGGTACCTCTTGAGGCAAAACATATCAAAATTTCAGAGGAAACGAAGAAGGATAAGTAGGTAAAAACTCGATATTTCGGAGATAGTTATACTAGACGTTTTGGTGTTAGAATCAGGAGCTTCGGACATCTATAGAAAATTACCTAGAACGAATATGGCCTAGATGTCTTCATAAAAAAATCTACTTTAGGGTCTGGAATATAACCTGGTAAAATTTCATAATTTTCGGAGGTCATTTTGGGTATTTTAATCAAAATATTTCAAAAACTGCGCAATCTGTTTTTATCCGAAATTACATGCTGAATTTGTGTGAATTATACCTTCTTGTGTGAAACTCTTTTCGGCATGTGTTCTTCATAAAATTGTTACCTTATTGTCTTATCTATCACATGTCCTGATTTCATGATTTTGAGAATCATATGGATATTTAATTTAAAGGTTTTCAAAAATGGTGCAAGCCGGAATTTAGTAAACTTCAAAAAGGCATGATATATGGACTATTCTAAATTGTATGGACTCCATGAATCGTACTATTATGAACGATTGTGTTTTGATGCATGTCTAATGATGATTGGAAATGCATATATGAATCAAAGGATGAAATGATATCGATTGCCATCACATCACATGCCATGTTAAAATTGAATTATAATTAAAGATGTGAATTAAGATAAGTGAGAAGGCCGTTGGAGGTGTGAGTCGACGATGCCGCGGGAGTGTCGGGATGCCTAGCTAGAAGGGTATGGCTGGTTGCCCGGTGGCCTTAAATGGCTGAATGCCGGAGGGTCCTCGGGAGTTTCAAGATGCCCGAAGAGTGGGGGAGCCGGAAGCTAGGCAAGTATTGTGCCGAGGGTTGCCTCATGATGCCAGTTGGGGTACAAGATGGCTGGTAGGTATTGTGTTGGATGCTCGGTAGGTATTGTGCCGGATGGTTCTAGCGATGCCAGGTGGGGTGCGAGTGATAAATGTGGGATGCAAACATTGGTCCCGGGAGAGAGAAATGTAGCAGCCCAAAATGAGAGGATGAAATTGGGAAATTAAAATTGAATTATGCATGATGGTATATGTATGACATGATGATGGTGAGTGCATGGATGTATGTGCACCTATGACATGATAGTACATGTGATATGATGATGATGAGTGCATGGATGTATGTGCACCTATGGCATGATGATACATGTGACATGAGGATGGTAAGTGTATGACATGATGATGATGATTCTATGATGATGTATGTACATGCAATATGATGACATGTGCATGATATTAAGGTAAATTGTGCATGGACACTTGAATGACATGTGTTGTGCTATGATTGTGATGATTGTATTGTATGATAAATTGAGTGGTTAATTGGTCCTTTACCTGCTGAGTGGTTGTACTCATCCCTTCGGGGACCAACATTTCAGATTAGAGAGAGATGCCGCTCCCTGCTGTCACGCGGGGCGTCTTTTATGGCCTTCCTTCGGATGTGGAGGTCGATTGCGTGGAGATCGACTGTCCCACCATCCCTAGTTTTACATTTATTCAGGTTCTTATGATAGTGATGTACGATGTAGGCCTGGCTGAGGGCCTTGTCATTCAGGAGTTCATATCGGTTCACGTTTGTCGAGATGGGGCAATGCGATGGATGTTGCCGCCGCCATCGCCCGATGCACCGGGATGGGTGTGAGGGCCCGTACATGAGAAGTAGGAGCTGCAACTTTTTGGGAAATAGCTGACACTAGTTGATGGGGGATCTTGCACGATAGACATAGTGGGTCGAGAGTCTCTTTTTGGGGGTTATGGCCAAGTGTAGCTAAAAATCTTGGCCTTTCTTTTGATGTACCGACCCAAGAAAATCCATCATGAAAATATGTAAATAAAAGTGTCTTGGCTTTATCTTATCTTATGATGCTAGTGGTGTGTCATTGTATCATGGTTGTTGAAGGGGGGAAATAGTAAGACTCGATTATGCTTCCACAAATGAGATGCGCTAGGACTGTTTAAAAAAAATGCTTAGGAACTAAGGTACTTCTTTAGTAAGATGTGGCGACCTTGGGCGCTTCGGGGTGCCACACTCCAAAGCCTTTTCCAGCTCTTTAAAATGCATTTTGGAAACCATTTTCAGTCCCACTATCATTTGATCACATGATCGAACACATAAAATCCTGGGAGGTTGAATATCGAAACGTCTGAAAAGCTTTGTAACAAGCACTGAGTATGGAAGTTGCCCTCTGTCTTTCGCCATCGTTCTGTACATGTGAAACATGATTGTGTGAGGTAGAGAGAACCTCTTGCCAGGGTTGATGGGATACATCAGCTTTGCTTCTAAGTTAGAGACATTGGTCTTTGAAGTTGACTTGAGTCTGAGGCAATTGATCACGATCTTGTGAAGCAGAATGTTAGAGGCATTCATCCTTAAGTATGAAATTCTTCTTTCAGCCATTCCATCTCGAACAAGCTCTACCGTCACACGACCAACAGACACACTAATCGATTGGAATACCCCTTGCTCTACTCCAATCATATCTGCCAATATGTCCATGTCAACGATATAGTCTTGGTCTCGAACACTAAACAAAAATCTATTCGCATCCAAGAAACTTAGATTAGAATAGAAGTAAGCAGTAAGTTCTGGATATGCCTCTGTCGTCTCAAAACAAAATCACTCAAGCTGAAGTTGAGTGAACTTCTCTCGCAACTTCACATTCAAGGAATCAAGAAAATCAAAGTCTACACTTCTCGGATTGATCACCCCTCTTTTTAGCAACTTAGAGTAAAGTCACCTGTGTTCATCCGAGCAAAACAAATATGTCCTTTTGCTTTGAATATTTGCCCCAACACCCATTCTAGGCTTGAAATGAGTGTACATTTTGTCATCATCATTCCTATCAGGCTGACTAAGGCTTCCAACACGTGGATCACTAGGAATATTCGCAAATGCTCGATTTGCCGACCCCGCAGGAGCAATCTCCAATCACTCCATTGTTCGCAAAAAGTGAGTTTCATTTCGATACCCTTTATCTTTCAAAAATTCATCAATATATTTCAAGGGAGTGCCTTCCCTCTTCAATGCAGAGTAAAGCTGAAAGATAAAAGCAGGCTTTTGAGATCTTACGGGTTATGCGCCTTCAATGATTTCTTCTTCCGCTCTTAAATCACTACCTTGAGGTCTAGATTGAGGAGATTGACACGGTTGAGAATGTTGTGGACTTCGCTGCTGTCTTGGGGATTCTTCTTCCTCTGTGAGGTCAAAATGTGTAGGACCCTCACGCATGTGTTGTGGTCCCCTGTTCGCAATCCTTGAAGACTTTCTCTAGGACGCCATTCTCACAATCTTTGAGAGATTTCAAACTCGATTTGCGAAAAAAGATGAGAACTTTAAAGATTAAACTAGAGAGTAAAAGTGTCACGCCCCAACCCTCAGGCACGCACGCATCCCTTACTTTTGGTCGATTTTAAAATGCGATATCCCAGGACTATGTATCGCTGACCCTTTCTTTCTTAATAGCACATGCGGAAGCGGTTATAATTCCCCAGACAATAAAGCAATGGGATAGAAAAGCAGGCCATATATTTTCCTTACTTAAAATTCATATCTACATATTTTTACATCCATCTCATAGTATTCTACAATACTATATATACGCAACTCTGGTCTAATGTCTAATCACATGCATACAAGGTCTGACAAGATAGGACGGGATCTCAGTCCTCATCCGGGTCGTACTCGGGGTTATCCTCGGGATCCTCCTCCATGTACTTCTCTTCGGGTTCCTCATCGGGCTTTTCCTCGTCAGGTTCCTCCTCCTTAAGCTCCTCATTCGGGTCCTGAAATGGTTATTCAATAACCACTGAGACAACGTCTCACCAAGTTTTACCCCCTAAGACCCGATTAGTAAACTAATACATCATAGGGTTGCCTATGCACAACATGAGTCAAAGGACTTACCTTGGCCTCAGATTCCACCTGCATATTAGAACAGATCAAATAGACACCAAAACAATCATATCACAGATCAAAGCATCGATCTAATCGACCTAGTCGATTAGACACCAAGAAGACCACTCACGGTCATCTCCATTCAATCATTCAATCCACAACATCAAATCAAGGCGACGATTAATCGACCTAATTGATTATGAAACAATAAGACCACTCACGGTCATTTCAATTATTCCAACTAAATTTCCAAATATAAATCACGGTCTTTAGGACACGACTTATCTATAAGTGGTAATCACGGCCCCACCAAGCAACTTTCTTAGATTTAGTGGCTTTACGGTCCCACCCGACCTTTTTCTAAGATTCAGTGGCTTTATGGTCCCACCCGACCTTTCCAAGATTTAGTGGCTTTATGGTCCCACCCGACCTTTCCAAGATTTAGTGGCTTTACGGTCCCACCCGACCCTCTCAAGATCTAGTGGCTTTACGGTCCCACTCGACCCTCTCAAGATCTAGTGGCTTTATGGTCCCACCCGACTCTTTTTACGATGCCATACTCTGTCACCGAGCCACATGCATTCTCTAGGAAGACATACGGAGTCTCCGAGTCACGTGCATTCTCTAAGGCTACCTTTTTGTCAAGATGACATATCTAATCACCAAGCCACGTGTCTTTCCCAGGTGACATTCCAATTCACCGGGCCATATGCATTCTCCATGTGATTTACCAACTCACTTTCAATACTGACAACCGATACCCGACTAATTCTCAATCACATAGCCAAAATTTCCTTATTTAAGAATATAACTTAAAAATGCACCATTAAATCAATTCGACACGAATTAAAGCTCAATTAAATAAATGGACCACTCCACAACAATCAACACGAAATTCCGGTCGTCGACCATCCTGGTTGAATTTTCGGAAAATATATAATTAAATAATTAATTTCGAGAATTGATAAATAAACATAATAATTCCAATTTAGCACAATATGAAGCTCAATTAAATAAACTGACTGCGCCAGATCATCAGCATAAAATCCCGGTTACTGGTCATCCCAGTTGAATTTTCGGAAAATAAATAATTAAATAATTAATTTCGAAAATTAATATTTGATTCCTAAAAAAATTCCACTTAGGCTCGAATTGCTTAATTAACACCCGATAAGGGACGGGAAAAATCCCAAGAAGCATCCAATAAATACTATAGGCAATTCTCTATCTAATTACACTAATCACACAACTAATATGCAAAGCAATTAACTAATAATCACTAATCAATTCTAATCTAACCACCTAATTACACTTAATTAACACTAATAAACCTTTAAGTATAATTAGCAAACTAAGAAGGCATTAGTGAGTAAAACTCACTCAAAACGACGGGCTCAACGCGAGGATCGACTTTCCTCAAAGCGGGCCAAGCATCTAAGCTTGGGAAGGTAGCCAAAACGGGCAAAAACCCCACTGTCATACCCATTTTCTGTCTTCTCTGTTCGCTGCTGGAAGGGTCGATTCCGGCGCTAATTGAGGCGGCCAAGGGTGGCAGAGGGCAAGGCGAAGCTCTGACGAGGCTGACAGTGGTCGGAGGTGGTTGGGCAGCGGCCTGAGGTGGTCGAACGAGACCGACCAGAGGTGAAACAGAGGCTAGACAGATGCGGTAGCTTGACTGGACAAGGCGAGCGGTGTTCGAGCGGGCGGGAGGGAGACAAACGGCGGCGAGGCGGTGTGCGACGGCTCCCGGCGACGTCGGCTGCTGCTCCGGCTCCCGGCGACGTCGGCTGCTGCTCCGGCGTCCGTCCCAGATCTGCTGGGATTCAAAGTCTTCAAGGCACACCGAAGAAGGAAAAGAGACAGCTGAACAGCAGGGGGAGAGGTAGAGGGCACGCGGGCGGTTGCTGAGCACGGTGGCGACTCCGGCGCGATGGCGGTGGTAGCCCTGGTCCGAGCGACGATGGTTGCTGCTTCCTCTGGTCTCCGGCTTCCATGGCGTCGCACAACCGAAGAAGAAGATGGGGGAAGAGAGAGATAGTGACGGGAGAGAGAATGGGAGAAGAGAAAACCAATTTCCCTTTCTTTTTCTCTCACTCTCTCTCTCTCTCTCTCTCTCTCTCTCTTAGGTCAGCCACACGTGAGCCACCACCAGCTGTCATCCACCCCTCATATTTTGACAATTATGCCCCATTCTAGAAGCATTTAGGTAGGCTAAAGTGTGGGGTAAAGGTGGCAGACGAATTTGCTATTTTTTCCCCTTTCAATTTTACTCAAATTTGTTCACTTCTCAACAAACAAAATTTCAATTAAAGTCTAAATAAATCCATCAAGGCATCCTTGTCAATTTCATGACTTTTCCCATCATATAATCTAACTTGCATCCCAATTTCGAATTCAAGAACGGTCCTCTGAAATTTTCGATAAAAATGGCCCTACTTATCCAGTCGAAATTAGAACCCGAAAATCTGGATGTCACAAAAAGTAAGAAAGCGAAGGTCTATGCTTTTTAGGGTTTGTGAGGAAGACGATCAGTATATAAAGCAGTCGAAAAGAGGCATATGGAACGACGTACAAGGAAAAAAAGAAAATGCCTTTTAAAAAATAACTGCCTTTTTGAAATCATAGATAACCGTCTTTTAAAAACTAGCTCATTTTTCGAAAAGGAATGATTACAATAATTGCGAAAACTGGGGAAGATAATCGTACCTTTTTGAGATTAATAACATCAATCGATTATAGATTAATAGATAATCGTACATTTTTCGAGATTTTAGCCGTGAGATAAATTTTTAAAAAACTTACAGTCGTAAATCTTGAACTGCTGAGTCTGAATGTAACAAGCTGTGACGTCCCAGGGCATCATGTACTAAGCGCAGTCGGAATTATAGTTATTATTATTATTATCTTCCTAACTAATAATCTCCTTTAAATAACATATAGTATTTACCATTGAATGTAAGCATGTATAACATGGATTATTTAAATTTCTAAATTTATATTATAAGGTTATCCTGCAATGCACATAGACAAGATCATAAAAGGCTTCCTTTCATTTTATCATCATCGGGGCATACAAAATTATCGACCTGGACTCATTCCATGTTCTTCGCCTATATATTTACATCATATACAAAACAAAAGTAAGGCGTAACACAAGCCAGGGATAAAGGGGTGAGGGTATCTACTCCATGAGTTCCCACACTAGCCCGCATCTAACAAAAAACAAAAGTTAGTCAGCCTCTACGCGATCCAAGGCGTCTAGGCGCCGTCCATCCCCGCTTCAGGTCCTTCTGCTCCAAAGGGTAATGGTCTGAACATCTCCCCTTCATGGTTGATAAACCATGTAACGAACGTCATCAGCAATAACTCAGCTCTACCATCATCTAGCCATAAAGTCGCCTCATACTTGGAGAAAACCATGTCAATGTTGGGATCATACACGTCATGAAGAGAAACATCAAGACACACTACCGCCTCGTATCGAGCTACCGGCGGTGCATCCATGCTGTCAATCTGAAAATGTAAGGTATGAGCAAACAACCTTGCCCAGTAAAGAATGATAAAACTCTAACTTAAACAATCCATAACCATCAAAGTTACAAGTGAATCATCAAACAATTTAGGATACTAAGAGAATATATCACAAACATAAACGATACTATTACTTCCTATAAGAAATCACCTTATATGCATCCAATTCTATACTTACCCTTCACAAACTCAATCTCACATCAAAATATAATGCAACAATAATAGATGAACTCACTCGCCAAATAGAATTATATTTAGTGTGCATAACATCCACCCTCGAATCAGTCACAACCGGGACTCTACTGGCCTAATTGAGTCACTTCCGGAAAGTATGTTATCTGGACTTCCACAATACCTCTAATTGTGGGCATCTCACTCCGAGGCATCCCGACATCACACAACCGAGGTCCTCCTTGATCACACACAAGGGCATCTCACTCTGAGGCATCTAAGTATCACACAACCGAGGCATCCTTGATCACACACAAGGGCATCTCACTCCGAGGCATCTCAGTATCTCTCTATCGAGGCATCCAAGACCACTCATCAAGGGCATCCCAAACTTCCGGGGGCATCACCGGTTTCTCGGTACCGATGGGTTCATTCATCTTAAGCACACGTTTCACACCACCACACATTTGATTAATGCATTTATCGTATGCAAAAGAAAAGACTCCAAAGTATCTAACTATATATCTAACTCTCATGAACCTAGCACACGTGCGTGTCCAAATTATAAGATAAAACCCATTACGTCATGTCCCATTCCATGGCGAACAGATATTTATCCCATAATCAAGTACTATGCACCGCACTCATTGCACAGGCATGATTCTATATGCACTTATATCTCAAATGATATATGAGACTTACTCTTATATGACTAACATCTATTATGAGGTTTATTAGGCTCTATGTACATCACGAACACCTAATATAAAAGACACTTCATCTAATATATGTTCTCGGGTCCAGACAGTTTACTAACTAAATGTACAATTTTGGTTTCGGACATAGAAGGTATATTAATTCTTGTCGAAATATTACCAAATTTTATTATGTTATATTTAAGACATAGACTAACAATTCCTGTGAATAAACTTAACTCTGATTCTCACTGTATCAAGAATAACAATTGCCATAATCTTTACTAGCACTCTGTATCGACGTCCAGATTCTTTATCTACAAAGAAAATTGTGTCACTAGCCAAATCTTATCGATTTAATCTCAAATTTTGAAACGTCATTCCTTAAGATGTGTCCTACAATTTTCATTAAGGATTCAAAGTCCAAATCTAACTAGGTAAATACAGAAAATTCGCATAATCAGTAAACGTCAAACCGTTTTTCAAAAGAGCAGTTTACTGGTTTTATTAAGTACACTTCTGTCTCTATGTTTTTATAGTCATATGGTTATAGCTATGTGTATAAATTGATCTTATAGATGTCATATCATGTAGAATATTTTCTTTCTTATTTCTGTTAACATACATAAAGAAAACTAAACACAAACAGAAGACTCCATAACTATTTTCACTTAGAACAGAATAGATACACAAATTTTCTCACTTCTAACTCAATGAAACAACTTGTCTATCCACAAATCTCTTCTAAAATACTCCAATGCTTACCCACAGCAACTCAAAGCAATTTTAGCGTATATTTCTCTAACAAATGATCAATTCCACAGCTCGGCTCGAAGTGTCATTGCATCTGTAAGCCACTTATCACAATTTCTACCAAAACAACACACTCGGCATCCATTTCATTACTTCGCTCAACAAAACAGCATACTCACACAAGGATTTCGAACATGCAGTCCTAAAAAACAACATGCAATGGCTTCTAACTCTAATCTAACACTTACTCAGCTTAGATCAATCACAAAACAGCAACTACAAACTATATCCATCACTGTTTGGTTAGATCCTCAAGCTCCCTTGATGAAACAATGGGTAACTTTCAATTTAGAGTTAGATCTTTCCTTACCTCGCTTCAGCTACTAAACAACATAGAGATGCTTCAAGATCAACACTCAAAATTTGCATGCAAGAAGGAGAAATCGCTGGTTTGCTTCTGGTTTTTCGCTGCTCAGCCAAGAGAAAAGGAGAGAAGAAGATGAAGATGGGTTGTTCGGTTTTATATGGAGAGAGAGAGAGAGGGTACAAAGCTTAAGGGGGAAATAGGTCTACAAACTAATCCCTAGGCTAGTGTAATGATTAAATTTGGCTAATGATTATGCTTCATTGGAGTTGCCATCTTTGGTTCTATGGATTGAGAAAAACCGTGGGTGTTGATGAGAGAATCGAGAGAGAGAAAAGTGCCGTGGCTTTCATGCATGAAGATTTTTGCCATCTATCAATCTCACTAATTAACATTTAATTGATATCCTTAGTTAGTTCGTTAGTTTCTAATATTTTCATCTAATTGCCTTTTGTTTCTACTTAATCCCAATTATACAAAGTCATAACATATATATAACATATCAACTAGTCAACGTTAGTCTATAAAGAATTCATCACAAAAAGAATGCTAAAGTTATAAGTAATTTACTAATCAAATCACCTTAACTATAATCTTTTAATCTCAATTGAAAATAAAATCACTCGGGCCTAATTATCCATTCCTGGCCCAACAGGCTCAATCTACAACGATCAGGCCCACTAAACTTATAAATCTAATAATTCCGAACCTTGGCCCGCTTCAAGTCAATTCTAAGCCCATCTTTCCCATTTGAATCTACAAGCCCGGTTCTAAAGTAATTGTGTGGCCAACTTACTCTCAAGCCCACACGTTCCTCAAAGTCCATTGGGTTCACTTTCTGGCCCGTTCTACATAATCTAAGTTTCTAATGATCTAATTTTGCTAATGACAGTTGATGAAATTTGGGATGTCACACTGAATATCATTAGACTTTCATCCCCGAGTCTGAACTTCTTCAAACTTTAAGATATTGAGTCTGGAACGAATAAGCTCGAATTGACTTTTCTCCAAAGGCTTTGTGAAGATGTCCACTAGTTGATTCTTTTAGTCAATGAATTGAATCGAGACTTCTCCATTTTGAACATGATCTCTAATGAAATGATGTCGAATTTCTATATGCTTTGCTCTTAAATGAATAATTGGATTCTTGGTGAGATTGATTGCGCTGGTGTTGTCACATTTGATCTCAGTGCCTGAGTCTTCGATTCCAAAGTCTCTTAGCTATTGCTTTATCCACAAAATTTGTAAACAACAACTTCCAAGAGCCACATATTCTGCTTCTACTGTAAAAAGAGCTACAGTACTTTGCTTCCTCGAAAACCAAGATATTGTCCTGTTCCCAAGTAATTGACAAGTACCCAAGGTGCTCTTCTTATCAATTCTGCATCCTGCTAGGTTTGCATCTGAATATCCAAGAAGAGTAAAGTCTCATTCTTTAGGATACCAGAGACCGAGATTAGAAGTAGATGCAACGTATTTGATTATGCGTTTTGCAGCACTTAAATGAGATTCTTTGGAATCTGATTGAAATCTGGCACAAATACAAACACTAAACAGAATGTCAGGTCTAGAAGCAGTAAGATAAAGAAGTGAACCAATGATACTCCTGTATAGCTTCTGGTCAACTTTCTTTCCTCCTTCATCTTTGTCCAACTTCAAGGAACTTGGCATTGGTATATCAATTTTTTTTGCAATTCTCCAAGCCAAACTTTTTCACAAGTTCTTTAGCATATTTTTATTGGTGAATGAAAATTCCTTCCTTCAATTATTTTACTTGAAGTCCGAGAAAGAATGATAGTTCAACCATCATGCTCATTTCAAACTCATCCTGTATAGTCTTAGAGAATTTCTTGCACAGATTTTCATTAGCAGATCCAAAAATGATATCATCAATATAAATTTGAACAAGCAATAAGTCTTTGCTTTCTCTTTTGATAAACAGTGTAGTTTCTACTTTACCTTTAACAAAGTCATTTTGGATTAAAAACTTACTTAATTTGTCATACCAAGCTCGAGGTGCTTGCTTTAGACCATATAGCGCCTTTTTCAGTTTGAATACAAAGTCTGGTTTCCTTGGGTCTTCAAAATGGGGAGGTTGTTCCACATAGACTTCCTCTTGGATGAATCCATTTAGAAAAGCACTTTTGACGTCCATTTGGAATAACCTGAAATTCTTATAACAAGCAAAAGCAAGTAATAATCTAATTGCTTTTAACCTTGCTACTAGTGCGTAAGCCTCATCATAGTCTATCATTTCTTCTTTCGTATATCCTTTTGCCACAAGTCTTGCTTTGTTTCCTACAACTTTTCATTTCTCGTTCATCTTGTTCTTGAAAACCCATTTAGCTCCAATAATAGATTTACCTTTTGATTTAGAAGTCAATTCCCAGACATCATTATACTGAATTGCTTGAGTTCTTCTTGCATAGCTTCTATCTAGCTTTCGTCAGTTAAAGCTTCTTCTATGCTCTCGGGTTATATTTCAGAAATAAGAACCACATCACTAAACTCTTCACGCCTTTTGGATCTTGTACGGATTCCCTCATTAATGTCACCAATAATGAGTTCTTTAGGATGATTAGACTTATGCTTCCAGTTGCTAGTTGATTTGTCAAACTGTTGGTCTTTTTCTTCATTTGATTCTTCAATGATCATTCGATGCTGATTTCCTAAAGTCTGAGCTACTTCTAGAGATTTAGATTTTGTAGAGTCTAGAGCAAGTTCAGATTTTTCGGGTTGAGTCTGAATCGATTGATTTTGTAGAAAGTCTTGAAATTTGACATTCGTCGATCCCTCCACAGATTGAGTCTTTTTGTTGGATACTCTGTAAGCTTTGCTGGTGGTTAAATATCCAAGGAAGATGCCTTCGTCGGATTTTTCTTCAAACTTACCAATTCGATCATTTGCATTTTTCAATATGAAACATTTGCAACAAAATACATGAAAATAGGAAACAATTGGCTTCTTTTCTTTGAACAAATCATAGGGAGTTTTCTCCAAAATAGGCCTTAAGAAGACTATTAATAATATAGCATGCTGTAGAAACTGCTTCAACCCAAAAATGAGAAAAAATGTTACTTTCAATTAAAAGAGTTCTAGCCATTTCTTGCAATGTTTTATTCTTCTTTTCCACAACTCCATTCTGCTCTAGAGTATAAGGAGAGGAGAATACATGCTGAAAACCAAATTCATTACAAAATTTAGCAAAGTCTTGATTTTCAAACTCATTTCCATGGTCTGTCCGTATACTGGAAATAACATACCTTTTTCATTTTGAACTTTCTTAGCAAATTTTATAAAATAAGAAAATGTTTCAGACTTACTTGCCAGGAAATATACTCAAGTGAATCGTGAATAATCATCCACAATTACTAGGCAATATTTCTTACCTCAAATGCTAAAAGATCCATATGCAATAGCTGTAGTACATGATTAGTGGACAATAATTTAT
Organism: Eucalyptus camaldulensis; assembly: GCA_019915185.1. Taxonomy (NCBI): domain Eukaryota; kingdom Viridiplantae; phylum Streptophyta; class Magnoliopsida; order Myrtales; family Myrtaceae; genus Eucalyptus; species Eucalyptus camaldulensis. The sequence goes on from JAHSVA010000005.1 coordinate 24,665,221, forward strand.
TGGTTTGAATGAATTTCTTACCTGTTTTCCCAATACGCATAGTGTACATAGGTTAGACTTTTGGTATGTTAGATTGGGTAGTCCACGAACAAGCTTCTTTGATGAGATTTTGGCTATTTGCTTCATGTTGATGTGCCTAAGTTTTTTATGCCATCAATTCGCTTCCTCTTGAAATCAGATAAGACATTGGGATTTTTCTGATTTGATATCCAAGAGATAGATATTCCCATGTCTTTACCCCGTAAAAGTCTGAATGGAGTCTTTACTGGTTCCTGAACATATTCCTTCTTGAAAGTTGATTTTGAAACTGATGCTGCACATCTGGTTGATACTTAGCAAGTTGTAGTTGAGTCCTTCCACTAAGGAAACATTGTTGATTGTGAGACTTCCAATCTTTATAGTTATGCATCCCACAATTCTGCCTTTACTATTTCCACCAAAAGAAACTTTTCCACCATTAACTTGCATAAGCTTTATAAAACAATTTGAGTCTCCTGTCATATGTCTTGAGCATCCACTATCCAAGTACCATTTAATCTTTTTCTTGATAGTGACCTGCATTAAAGAAGAAACTCAAACGTTCTTTGGTACCCATACTTTCTTGAGTCAAATGGAGTTAGTGCAATATATTGTCTTTACCTAATCTTTTCTCACGGGTTTCCAAACCATAGGACAATCTTTTTCAAAATGTTCTAAGCTGTTAAATAATTACGAAAAATAATTATTAAATGCAAATAAATAGAACTTAGGCCCGTAAAGCCTAATTAAAAGCCGAGATGGATCTAGAAAATTTCCAAATCACTCTAAATAAATACTAGAGCTTGTCTAGGCTCTAACTACATTACTCTAACCACCTAACATTACAATTAATTAAATTGCTAATCTAATCTAACTATCAATCTAATCCATACTTAGTCTAAACTAAACAACCCTTAAGAGTCATTAAACTACTAAGTAGGGATTAGTGAGTTAAACTCATTTGTTAAGCGATCCACTCGGATCAAATCGACGAGGACGCTATGAGGGACAAGAAACTCCAAAGTGGGCTTGCCAATCGGGGTTGGAAAAGCCTTGAAAATGGGCCCGATAGTGGGCTGGAAACCCACTTCCTTCAGTCATTGATCTGGGCCGAGAGAAGTTGGACCAGTGCTGGCTTGTGGCTGAAACGGGCAGGGACGAAATTGGTGGAGCTGCCGTGGCTTGGACGGGCGGAGGTGGGCTTCGAGACGGCTCCGGCGATGGCGAGGCAAGCTTGAACGACTCCAGGGACTTCTTGGGATCGTGGTTGAGGTGGAAAGGAGGTCTAGAACAACGGAGGTGCGCGCGAGCAAGGCGATCACGCAAGGGCAGCGAGCGGGTGTGATGATGGCATGCAACCCCGGCAGGCGGCTGTGATGGTGAGGGGCTTGCGGGGTTGACTGTTTTGGTTTGCTAAGGAGTTCAAGTAATTGGAATGGAGGAAACAAGGAGAGTTGACGGCTTGAGGAGGGAGAGGGGAACCGGTTCAGCTGGGGGGACCGGTTTAGTCCCCTTGACCGGTCTCTCCTCATCTCTTTGGTCTCCCAATTGGTCCCCACCACCAACTGGTGTCCACACAAGTTTTTTAGGCCAAAATACCCCATTCTAGAAGCTTGAACTAGTCCAAACGTTAGGTCTAAGGGGGGCATACGAAATTGCAATGCTTTCTCCTCAATTGGACTTCATTTCCTTCTTGAATTAATCCAATTCAGCTTCTAAAAATTCCATTATCAACTCGTCAATATGACCCACTAGCATCTCAATTTCGCAATAAAAAATGGTCCTCTATATTTCCCGGTTGAAAACAACCCTACCTCAACTTTTTCACCAAAAATGCTAGTTTGCAAAAAAATCTTCAAAGACTGAGTTGACGTTCCTAAAATGTTTAGTGACATGACGGAACTTTCAATTTCTAAAATTGGATTCAATTTCACGGTTAATTTCACTCTGGCGCGTTTTTAGCGTAACCTAGGCTACCGGGTAGCTTTCAGAAATTTTTAGTACAAATGACCCGTGGTCGACTTTTTTCCAGCCACAGTGAACCACTTCGACACATTGACGACTCTCGATTGTCATGAAAATCTTGAGATTTCAATTACGGACACAGGGTACCAAAACGATAGAAAAATCAATATAGTGCCGATTGATGAGAATTTTGCAATTTAGTGGAATCACCCACGTTTAACCACACATCTCAATCGAACCGGCCTATCTCTAATTTTTAATCGATCTTACTGTGTTGAAATGATCTTTGTAGATGAGCATGGTCAAGAAGTCGATTCCTGGTTGAATCCTCAAGTTTATTACATTAAAATCTCTTAATGACTTCTCTAGATAGTCTAGTTATCTCACGAGTGATCCGCTCTGAGAATAGCACTATAAGCGCATTGATGAAAGGCCCGATTAATTTAATTGAAAGCAAAACTGAAAAATCTAGGATGTCACAAGTGCTCTCTCCATTATCATCTTCATTCTTAGTATCACTATTGTACTCAACATATAGTTTTGCTTCTTCACAAGGAAGATAATGGTATGCGACATGCCCAAACCCATTATAATCTTCTAAACTTTTTAAACCATCTCTCAAGCCCTTCCTAGGAATTCAGTACAACAACTTTTGTACTTTGCATGGGAAATAGTTCACTTCATCCCTAACAAATCTAATATAAGATGCCTTCTTTATATCGACAAAAATAGTACCCTAATTTCCCCCCTCATACTCCCCCTCGTCTTGCCCCATCGCAAAGCCCCACTATAGCAAATAATGACAACATAATCATTATCATAATCTATTTCCGCAATTAAGGGAAAAAATAAACTTTTGGGACCACGTTGATAAATGACAATTGATAATTGCACATGGAGGTCCCAACACTCTCATAGAATTTATTAAAGAAAAAAAAAAAAGAAATCCACAGGTCATTTAGTGGAAAGAAATGACAAGATGCCCCATGACAGCCACTTCAATTACCTTGCCTTCGCTTAAAGTATTGACCAACAAAATAAAGGTCCTCACGATAAGTATAGGTCCCCACGACACCAATTTTGATACTTCGATTAAAAAAAATAACTAGAGGTCCCTACAACAACTACTCTGAGCCCTAAAAATCACCGACACATCCAAACCCTAAATCACACATCATAGTAGCATAGGAGCCATAATTTCCCCCCCACCAAGCCTCACATTTTAAGACAGAGCCCGAAAGTACCAATTTGAGCCCTTCAATCGCTTAGCACCACATTTGAGCCCTAAATCGCATATCACACTACCATCCAGGCCCTACATTTTTCGGCCGACCTCGACATTTCCCAGTTGAGCCCCAAATTTCCCATTGAAGTCCTAATAGACGAGTCTATGCCCTAATTTCACACCTTAGGGGATGGGGAGAAGAGGACAAACCTAAGCTAGTGACAACGATGACCAACGATGGCGAGCAAAAGTTGACCTTAGTGAGCGTGAATAACAACCATGAATGGCAAAAAATAGAAGAGCATGAGTGTGAGCATGAGTCTAGCTGTGAAAGAGACGGTAAGATCTAGTTTAGCCTAAAAATAACCTGAGTGATGTCATGTAGCACTAAGGGAAAACAACGTTTTTTAGCTTGGCCAAGCCAACGTGGATGGGGTGATGTCATTTTTATTGTCCATGTGTGTGACACCCCTCGACGGCCCCCGATCCGATTTGGGTCGCCACAGTTTGCTTACCACTTAATTTCTTAATAACATGTCACTCTGATACCATTTCAATTTCAGCGGGTCCATACAACCATGGGGGTTTACATCTTTTAGATCGGTCCCTTGCGCAATTTAAATACGGAAGCACATCCAACAACTCCCTTCCCTACATTCAGAAACCGATGCACACCTACTAAACATTTATAAGTAAAAGCCGTACACTTTTATTCACTTAATCCAGATGGACATCATTCATCGATACATCAAATTGCCATAGTCTTTCTATACTTGGCTATATTTCAAAAGATGACCGATGTCGCTTCCAATAGTCGTCTACTTTAGAGTCCATCGATTAGTGTCGGCGTCCAAAAGTTCCCTCCTTTGCTATCCTCCTCCTCACGGTCACATCCAACCGTTCAAACCATATACTAATCTGAAATGTTGGTCCCCAAAAGGGGTGAGTACAACCACTCAGCAGGTAAAGGAATCCAATAACAACTCAATGCATCATACAAATCATACATGCATTGCAGGCGTACCTTACCTTGAAGCCATGCGCATACTATCATGCATCATCATCACAAATTTCAACACATACATGTGCATCATCATGCATATCATACCATGGGTGATCATCATCATCATCATTATCATGCATATCATCATGCATATCATACCATGGGTGATCATCATATCACATCACATAACATCATCATCATTATCATGCATATCATGCCATGAGTTGATTATCATCTTTATCTTTCAATTTTGATCACCACATCACCCATTTCTCAAATCATCAATCTCATCATCAACCCTTCGGGCAGAAACCTCCGACAGGGCTCATCATCCCACATTTTACACTCGCATCCCATGCGAGAAAACCTCCGGGCATGTATCCAAGATACAACCGGGCATCCGGCCCGCCACATTCCGGGCATCTCGCATCCCAATTAGCATCACGAGGAACCTCCGGGCATGTATCCAAGATACAACCGGACTTCTGGCCTTTACCCTTCTAGCCAGGCATCCCGCACCCCAATCCTGGTGTCGTGAGGCATCTCCGGCCCCCCATATTCCGGGCATCCTGAAACTCCCAGGGAATCTCTGGAATTACGCCACCAGGCCACCAGACAACATCCTCCACCACAACCTCATTCTCATCCACATTTATCTTTTATCTCAATTTAACATGGCAATTTGGCATGGCATCAAACATATCACACTTGCATCTCAATTCACATGTCATGCACATGTCATAGCTTAATCACATAAGCATTTCAATTCACATGTCATGCACATGTCATAGCTTAATCACATAAGCATTTCAATTCAACACATGTACAAGGACCATGTCATAGGCATATCAAGACTTTATCACATATACATCTCAATCAAATACATGTGCAAAGACCTCATCACACATATGCTACCCAAATACAATTGAATCCATGGCCAAATAAAAATCCATGGCCAAATAAAATTTTATTATTATTTTATTATTTTATTATTTAATATCAATAATTTCCCAAAAATCCAAGAAGTATTTAACAAACCCATAGGATGATATTTTCTTGCAAAATTCGTGGCCAATTTAAATTTTTACCAAATTCCACAATTTCCCCAAAACATCTTATAATTCTCGGATTTAAATCAAATGCACAGTTTCCGAATAAATTTAATTAAAATATCTATTCGGCCTCCAAAAATTACGAAATTTTACAGGGTGATAGCCAACACATTTTCGTGCATTTTTCATGAGAACTCTAAGTCAAATTATTTATAGATTAATTTATACAACTCCACGAAGCTTCTGGAACCTCTACCGTTTCGTCCAGAGTACATATCACCGAAAAACTTAGGTTTGACCCATCTAATCCATTTATTTTCCTCTAAAATTCGAGTATGTTATGTATCAATGTGTCCTTTACAAGTTTCATGAAGAGATCTAGGTTAAATAACCAAAGTATGATCCTCTTTTAAGTCCTTGAGGTCTCGGGTGTCTCGGTATACTTCAACAGAATCAAGCATCTCCAAGATCTAGCCGATTAACTAGGCTACACTCCTTCATTTCTCTTAAAATTTGAGTATGTTGTAGTTTAAGATGTTACCTACAACTTTCAAGAAGACAACGAAGTCAGATTTGCATCACAAACCAACATGCAACCAAGAGTCCAACAAGAGGTCAGTGAAAACATCACAGATCTCGGGTCTCCGTAAGATGAAGCTTTAGCCCTTAAATCTCCATCATTTTCCACGAAATTTCAGTATGTTATATTTCAAGATGTTATCTACAACTTTCATGAAGACATCGAAGCCAGAATCGAACTCCAAACAAGCATGCAAGCTCACACAACATTCTGACTCGAGTGGATTCATGCGAAAACATTCCAGATCTGACATCTCCGTAAGATGAGAGTTTTACCCCTCAAATCTCCATCATTTTCCACGAAATTTCAGTATGTTATATTTCAAGATGTTAGCTACAACTTTCATGAAGACATCGAAGCCAAAATCGGACTCTAAACACACATGCAAGCTCAAACAAGATTCTGACTCCAAACAGTTCATGCGAAAACAATGGTGCAAGAGTAGAAAGTGGATTCCCAACTTGCCTCTAGACCTCACGAACGGCAGCACACCGGCGACGGACGAGCTCCTCCTCTCTCGGCCACTCTCCCTCTCTCTCGCACAATTCTCTCTCTCTCTCCCTCACTTGACCGAATACTCTCTCTCTCTCTTTTTGGTTATATATATTTGCATGCCATCTTATTTTGCATGGGGGACAAGTGGCAAAAATGAGAGAACAAGTGGCAAGGTTGAAGACAAGTGTTGGAGGACATGCAAGGTGGGCTTGGGCCGGCCACTCTTGGGCCTCCTCTTGGGCTGGTCGACAGCCCCCTTTTGTGGGCCTAATTGGGCCGACTTGCTTGGCCCACTAAGGCTTTGGCCAATGGGCCTAAGGCCCAACCTAAAAATTGATCTTTTCCCCTTTTTTTTTTGAATTTCTTTTATAAATATTTTAAACTTTAAATTTTCCACATGGCCAAAGTCTTATGACATTTCATTTATTGAAATTTAATTTATAAAGTGCATGGCCAACATAGATTATTAATTTACCCTATAGTCCTAAATTCAAAATTCATAAACACAAGCACAATAACACCTAGCCTTAAGAAACTAATGGCTAACACATAGACCATAGGTAATTTCATTACCTAATTATAGGCTTTAATTTCTCTAGAGGATGTCTTGAATTTTGGGATGCCACAATGTGTATTTTTCTTTTTTTAAATATTTGCCAAAGTATGTCGTCAAAAAATGCCATGTATGCAATTTGGATGGATTTTCTCACCGCTGGTACTTAACAGATCCAATTCATTTTGCTTCGATTTTAGCACTTAAGTGTATTTTTCCTAACTTCTACCACCCAAGTGTCCTCTCGTGCTAAGTTTTGGCACTCCAATGTCCGCATTCCAAAATTCTTAGTAGGCCTCTCGAGCCATGTACTGTAATATAGATGGACTCACCATCTTGTCTAACATCACCCTTAATTATTTATATAGTGAAAATCGGGTTTTGCTTCATTGTTACTAAACTTTCGGAGTTATACTCAAGCAAAATAAAGATCTTAAGCGAAAGAAAATGATGTTTTGATATGCTCACCTTCATTAACTTTTTCTTATATTGATTTTCACAATACACAACTCCCGAAAAGCATGACAAATTTAATGGTAAAAGAACACAAATAGTGTGTAACTTTCGTATTGTGGCTTATTTTGGTATTTTAACATTTCGAGCATACATAATATTTTTTTTTAAAATTCGCTTATGTTTAGATTACACTGTTTCGGAATAGACTACTTAAATTAAAATTGACATAAGATATCACATATATTTGTTAGACAATTAATGTCGTGGTGAAACAAACTATTCACATATTCATGTTATCTGCGCGACCTACATTGCAATCGCTTTTTCATTTAAAATTGTTTTGCTTCTCCACTAGCATTGTCACGTGACTGCTTCCAATACATAAAGTATGATTATGTAGCTATCACATATTGTCTAACAAAGACTGAGACTTCAGACACAATCTTTATATACATAAGGAAACCACGCAAAAAGAAAAAACTTTTTGACGTGATGATTGAAAATCATTTAATTCTACAATTTATAACTGGGTAGCGGCCCTTTTCTCTTCGTTACAACTTGTGGCCCACATGGCACAGTGAAACAAACTTCCTATATTAATGGCGATTTTATGTTAGCATTGTTTATCATTACTTCCAATAGTAACTGGGTAAGCGTTAATTCCAATAACCCTCTTATGCTATTAGATGGTATTATTGGCTACGATATGCTACGATGACGAAGACATCAACTATCCTCATATTTATTTATTCTTTATTAGTAACTAGTTGTGCAGGCTTTTGGAGCAAGACCAATGTTATGATCTATAACAATTTACCAGTTGGAACTACTCTAAAAGTTCATTGCAAATCTAAGGATGAAGACCTTGGAATCCATTATATAACAAATAGATGGAGATTTGCATTCACACCTAATTTATTCGGGGGGACATTGTTCTTTTGCGGTTTTTCATGGCCAGATCGATTTGAATGGTTCGATATATATGAGCAAGGCAGGGACGAGGACCGATGCCTCGTGTGTATGTGGAAGATCTGGCCCAAAGGTCCTTGTATTCTCAATGGAACGACTGGACGGTTCAGTGATTGTTATCCTTGGAATCCTCCTTCAAAATTAGAAGGCAAACCTCTTGTATGAATGTACGATGGAGAACGATGATGTTTTGAACTCATACATCGTGATTTAGATGGTGTAAGGATAATATTTATTATTTTTACATAAAAATACACACAAATTTTTGTGTTTGTCTTATACATTCATAATTTTGATTTTGATTTTGATTTGCATGTTTTTATTTATGGCATTGTCTCTTCGTTTTGTGTCATTCTATTTGTTCTTATTACTTGAATTGTTTGCTATTGCTATTAAAATATTTCAAAGTAAATCATTTGTAATTAAAAAAGGTTAGAAAGTGTGAAGTCATATTGGTTTCAAATTTGTAATGCTGGTTTCATATCAAGGGTCAACACAACAACCTCGAGTTCATAAGTACGTAAAATAAAATTCGTTTTGAAAATCCTACAAAATATGAGAGCGCCGAATCGATTGGAGACGTTTTCTAGTTGATTGTACTTTGCGTGTTGATCTAGGCGTGATCCTAAAAGCAATCTGGCAATGAGAGATTTTCATGGCCAGTTTGAGTTTACGCCATGTGAGAGGAGCAATCACATTATTAACCTCGACTTCTAATAATGTTCCTACACAGCGTGAAGAAGAAGATTTTTAGCATGAAGCCTAAATTTTTCTGACCCAATTTATTGCAAAATATTATTATCCTTGATGACTTGCCTTTTAAGTTGGTAACATATGAGGAATTTCGGTGATTTGTTAATAAATCTAGCCAAAATTCATTATGGGGTAATTGTTATGATTTATATAGGAAGAAAAAAGTAATTTGAAGAAATATTTTTCTAAGACATCTCTTTGAGTAAGTCTCACAACCAACATATCAATTCGCAACTTAGGATTCATCTTCTTAACATACAAATCATTTTCAATATGAAGTCACAAGTAATCAGTTTATGATAGGTCGATTAGATAGTTAAGTAAAATAATGAGAGAACGATTTTAACTCTATGAACTAGAGATATTGGGTAGCAATAAGGGTCAGAAAGTGGCAATCACTCATTCTTAAAACCAACATTCTTAAGACCAAAGAGTCGGGCAGAAAAGGGGGGAAAGCTCTCCATTCCTGGTTCTCCTATAGTTGGGTCTTCCGGAACCACAAGAATCCTTAGTTAGAATGGGATTCCAACTCAGCACCCTTTGTGATTTTGAGAAGAGTTGCTCTTTGAAGAGCACAGTACAATGAAAGTTGTAAGTTGTGTTGGGGGGGGGGGGGGGAAGTTATTGTCTATTGTTGACCTCTATAGTAAAATCAGCCAGGGGGCCGGAGAGGCAGTGATTTACCCTATGGCAAATGTCAGCGGTTCGGGTCTGCTTATTACCAACTCGTGAACATAGCCAATACAAAGCTATATGATAGCACCTACGTTACATTAGATTTCTCTAATGCCCTCTTGGTACCGTTTTTTATGAAAAAAATTGTTTATCGGGTACCTTGGATCAATTTTATTGCTTACTAACATGTGTGGTGATCATACAAGTGCTCAATCCACAATTTAACACTTAATAAGCAATCAATGAATTGCATGACTACCCACCCCGTGGTGGCCGAGTTGGTGGAATCGAACATTGGCCACACACAAGGCCGGGGTTCGGTTCCCCAACTCGTCACAATGCGCGACTTAAGTGGAGTGCCGTGGGTGGTGGGTCCCCGCACTAGTGCCCCCCAGGTTTACGTCACCGGCTGTCAGCTGTCGACTGTACGGTGGTTCCTGGGTATATAAAAAAAAAAAACAAAATGAATTGCATGACTTATCTTATGTGGTTAGCTTAAAAATCACATTGGCAATTCTTGATATTATTTCTAATTGATATGTGGTCGCTCAATCTTTTTTAGGATTTTCTCTTATTTAAAGAAACCTAGAAACTACGTGCAATGCATGTGATGCAAAAGCAATGTTGTACAAGATGTCTATATTATCATGACACGCAAATGTACAATTAAATAAACTTAATCATACAAAACCATATGTCACGTGACATTAATTATATAACCTAATCTAATAATAGGCAAATATTAATACGACTATTCTAACATGTCACTCGTTTTAATTTAAATGACCCAAAGCATGCAATTCCTAAATGACGTGAAAGGGATGACCTTAGTCTATGTGACAGGCAAGTGATATTTTTTATGTTTTCTCTCTTTTTCTTCTTTTTTTTTTAAATTCAAATTCAAATTTGAAATTACTCAATAATTAAAGATGCAATTTAAATTAAGGAAATGTAAATCTAACATCCTAAAACAATTTTTTGGCATTTTCATTTTAAAATTCGGTATAAATAAATTACCTAATTTAAATATGCAAGCTAACCTAAAACATGCAATATTTTCACAAGAATCACATCCAATTCAAATATATTTTTGGTTTTCTTTTTAAGGCAAACAATCAAACAACGGATATATATTTCATTAAATAATGTAATACACAATCTTAAGTTATCTAACTCACACGAAATAATCAACGATCATATTCAAGTAGTTATGGATAGGATGAAATGATATCCCTTCAAATTTTGAAATGGGTAAATCAACAATTATATCCAAATGGTTATGGATAGGATGAAAGATTTTCCGTACCTCGGGCATCATATTATGTAATTAGAGATCGAACGGCTATCCAAGTATGTTGTCAAGTTAGAAAAGTTTCCTAATTTGAGAAGTATCTTAGGATTATTTAAGTAAAAATCTAACAAAATATTATCCAACATAATATATTATTCACTCCAATAAGGCAGTAAAATATGTTAAATCTACTAAGGATATGCACCTTACCTAATTTGAGTATTTTACTTCCAAATTTGGCTCCAATGCAATTAGACCAAGATCGCAACGAGCTCCTTGAGATCATGGGCGAGCGGTGACAAGAATGGCGCATGAGGCGAGTGGCCGGCATGTCACGGCAGCAGATCTTCACGGGTCACAGACAGTGTGCAAGGGTGGATCGGCGGTGGCTCAAGGATGCTCGGTGATGCTCGCAGTGACACAGCTAGTTCACGTCGTTGCTCGGCAAGGATATACAGGATGATGACGGTCTTCTTGAACGCGACGACAGCAAGCTGCTGGACTTCATGCAATATGCAATGACATGTGAGATTTCAAGTGGACAAACACGCTGGTAAACAATGGGGCTGCACAGACATGTGGTGGTCCACTAATATGAACCAAGACCAGAGGATTAGTCAACTCCTGCAAAAGGAAAATTAAACATGACAGCGAGAATTTTGATGACTCTTGAAATCATGGTGAGGAGCAATGGTGTCAAGAGGCGATGGGCGCTTAAGTAGGTGTAGCTTGCAACACGTCCCCTGACCAGCTGTTGGAATTCGAGTGGGCGGAAGACGACTTACCTGATTCCGATGCGCAAACAGCAAATAGCCCTGGAACGAACGTTGAATTGTGAATAAATCACAAACAACACTACCTCACGTTAGTCTGGATGCAATCACAAGGAAAACACCCTGATTTCCACGGCGTAAATGCCGATTGTTCTTGCAAAGATGAAATGGAACGCCTTGATCTTCTTTGATGGAAAATGGAGAGAAAATTTAGTGTGAATTAATTGCCAACCAACCCAACGGTTGTGTTCGAGAGGCTTTTATACATCTCCCTTCGTACCCCTCCATTAGTGACTTTCCATCGTAATGTATCAAGACGAAACGGTGTGTTCCGTTCGCACCCCATCATGGACGTACTAGCTAAAGCTAAAGTACTACACCAGCAATAGAGCACCACAAGGCACATTGTTGTGACGTCACCAAGACCTGTTGGATGTGCGGCTGTGCTCATCATCGGGAAAGAGGTTAGCCGTGACGGTGAATCGTGGAGCAGTAGAAGCAATGATGGTTGATAAACAGCAACATCGTCGTCATGGGGGTCAGGTCCGACAGCTTCGTCATCAATGAGGAGACACGGCAATGGGTCACCGTTTCATGGCGGCATACGATGTGAAACTCAACTGCTAGGATGGCAAGGTCACGGTCACAAGGGCCGAGGGGGTCAACCACAAGATGTTGGCTGAATAGGGAAAGTATACCAAGAGTGCCAAAACTTAGTACAAGTAGACACTCAAGTGCCAAAAGTTCCAAAAGGTATACTAAAGTGTCACTTTTTTTTTTCTTTTGTTATAATTGGGACACTTAGGTGCCAAATTTTATAGAAAGTTATCACTTAGGTGCCAAAAACGATGTTGTTTAACATACTCTTAGTGTCTATGCGAATGATTTTTTTTAAAAAGAATTGCCACGCCAGTACAAAATCTTGCCGGAAAAAGACAAGCTAGCAATTTGACTGGAATTTCTCGCCATTGGCTCTTAAGTGTCCCATTCTTCTCTGATTTCAGCACTTAAGTGTACCTTTTAGAACTTTTAGCATTAAAGTGTTGTCATCTATCAAGTTTCAGCACTTCCAGTGTCCGCACCCCTGGCTGAATGCTCTTCCCTATCTCTTTTTTATTTTGAAGTGTCTATTTTTTTCTGTGTGTTGTTAGACCAAAAGAGAGTTGCCACTTCTTTTGTCTGCAATAGCTTCTTTTATAGGTGAGGACAGCCAGGGCTTTCAAGGAAAGAAACAAAATGCTTTTCCTCCATTTTCAATATTCAAATATCAAAATAAAGTCTTCATAATATTATAATAATCCACTAAGATACCAATTCTTTAAACTTTTTTGCTTGTGGTCCTTTTTTTCCATGTTCTTTGCCAAGAATTAATTATACCCTACCTCTATTTCCCAAAGGATGTCTCCACCACGTCTTTCTCTTCTCCTTAATTACCGAAAATTTTCTGCCCACGCTAAAGATAATTGTGGTCAAGAAGCCGATTCCTGGTCAAGTTCTCAAGTCTATTTGCTTTAAAGTCTATAATAACTTCCCCAGATAGTCTAGTTATCTCGAGATTGATCAGCTTTGAGAATAGCCCTATAGGCACGTCAATGAAATGCCTGATCAATTCAATATAATGGTCTCCGATGGTCTAGTAGGTTGAGCCTTCACCTGATTCATAATTCTGGCGCTTTTTGTTATATATGATCTCTTAGCGATGGACTTTTAAGGAGTTGTTGTAGCCTAAGATGAATGAACCTGAGAATTGGCCTTAGGTTGCAATAGTGGCTTCGGCTTCACCGCAATGTGTTTTCGAGGAGTTGCCTGGGGTTGTGATGGTGCCTTTCGCTTTAAACCAATATGCTTTTGAGTTATTATAGCCTGAGATGACTAAGCCTAGGAACTGGCCTCAGGTTGCATAGTGGCTTTAGCTTCATCACAACATGCTTTCGAGGAGCTAATGTTGCACAAGATGATTGAGGTTTGAAACTTGCTTGGGGTTGTGATGGTGTCTTTCACTTTAAACCAAGATGCTTCTGAGCTCTTGTTGCTTGAGATGATTGAGCTTGGGAACTGGCCTTAGGTTGCGATAGTGCCTTTGGCTTCATTGCAACGTGCTTTGAAGGAGCTACTATTGCATGAGATGATTGAGACTGAGAACTGGCCTTGGGTTGTTATGGTGGTTTCGGCGTCACCGCAATTTGTTTTCGAGGAGTTGCTAATACATGATATGACTGAGGTTGTGCACTAACTTGGGAATGCACCTTTGTTGTTGACGTAGCTCTTGAAACTACCTCTTTGTTCGGTAGGTTAAAGATTCTTGCACCAGTTGTAGTAGGCTACATAAGAATGAGCATGTTTTTAGCTTAAGGAGATAAGCAATTGCTATTAGAAAATTTTAAAAATATTACTCACCTATAGAATATGAAGGTTTGTCATAGGATTTGCGTCAACACCCAACCCTACCATTTTCATCCTCTTGGCTTGTGATTCTCTTTGTATCATGTAATTTTCAATGGCAAGTCTTTTAAACTGAAATAATAAAAAATTCATTCAACATGAGAATGTAGTCACAATACATGTATGCTTGGGGATTGAAGTATTACTCACTAGAATTTTTTTAGGTCCATGCTTGGCCATTATATTGGCTGATGCACAATAAATGACTTCTCCTTGATCAAAACGAACTGCACCAAAGCATTGGCCTCACCACTACATCCTCTAATATCAACACTAGCCTGAGTAGAAGCAGTGGCACTACATTCTCTTACATTTGCACGAGCATTACACTCTCTTACATCTGCACTAGCCTGAGCAGAAGCATTAACATGCCCACTATTGTCTCCTATTGAATTGACATTTGCAGAAGTATTGGCATGGCTTTCGAATCCTCCTCCAGTTATGCTTGTCGTTGCTTTAGCTTTAGCCTGAAAATATATTCATAATTACTAAATTGGAATCTTGACATATAAAACTTCCAATAATGGTTAGATGACAACTTACTTGCTTTTTCAAAGCCTTGGTCCAATGGATTTAGCTTGAGATTGAGCATGAGCTTCAACTGTACTTGCATTGGCACGAGCATTGGATGTACATACATTGGCCCCAGCATTGGCCTAAGAAGCACATATTAAGCATTGATTGAGAACATGTTAAAGTGACATGCCTAGCATTAAGATAATCAGTTAGTTGAGGAAATACCTTTTTTAAAGGACATCCCTTGCGGTTATGTCCAACCACATTGCAAGTGGAACAAGTCATTTGCTTACCTTCTTTAGTCATTCTATCACCTCTTAATTGCTCAATCGGTTGCTTTCTTCTACTCCTTTTTGGGCTACCAGGCATGTTCTTCCTTGGTGGGGGTTGAGGAGCTTCTTTATTGGCTTTATTCCAAAATTTGTGTCCTCTCACTATAGGCATCATAAATTGATAAGCACTTAGATACTTTGCCTTGTTGAAGAACTCAGCTAGATAGTCAGTTGGGTAGTCAGTCGGGTCATCTCTCTTATGGTGTATTGCACAAATGGCATGGCAACATGGAATTCCACTAAGTTCCCAAACTCTACAAGAACAAGTTTTTAAATTCAAATCAACAACATATTTGTCACCACCTTCCGTAATCTCCTATCACTCATCTCCATTCCATATCAAAAGGCAATACCTACTAGCAGTTGTATTCTCATGTAACTTATGCATAATCCTTGGACCATAATTTCAAGTCCACCTAGCACTTCCATCCCTCTGAGTATGCATTCTATTGATAACCATGATTCTAATATCCTCCAGCATACTCACAATGGCCTTGCATCTAGTTTCCACGCACCTGCCATTAAAAGCTTCACTAAGATTAGTTTCAACGACATCACATTTAATGTTGGTGTCAAAGAACGCTTTGCACCAATGTTTTGGCTTAATATCAAATAAATCATCATGACCTTCCTAAGTCATTTCCTTTAACTTCTGTCTATGCACCTCAAAATCTGACATATTATTACTCTTGACACATCTCCAAAATTGTCCCATCAACTATTTTCCTTTGTATTTTTTACCCCAGTTGGAATATATGTGCCTTGCACACATCTTATGCTCTGCATTTGGCAAAAGTTTAGCTACAAATTGGACGAGACCCTGACAATTACCAAAAAAAGAAGAAAATATATATGAAAACAGAGAAAAGCATTGTAATGTCACAATCAATTTACAAATGAAAACAGAAAGAAAAGCATACCTTTTGTTGGTCACTTATCAAAGCTCATCCATCACCATTACACATATTGAGGTATGACTTCAACAATTCGATAAACCAAGTCCACGTGTCCTTATTCTCGATTCTTACAACCGCCCATGCCACTGGATACATTTGATTGTTGCCATCCCTTCCTACGGCACATAACAACTCGCCCTTGATCAAACCCTTCAAAAAACATCCATCTAATCCAATAATCTTCCTACATCCAGCCAAAAAACCTTTCTTGCAAGCATCAAAGCAAATGTAAGCCCTATCAAATAATGGTAGAGAATTTGTCAATGGCCTTTCAACTTTCAATTTAAAATTGCTTGAAAGGCTTGCTGTGTAAAGCTCTCCCAAGTAGTCGTACATCTATGCATATTCTTTCTTGTAATTGCCTTGTAGTTCCTTCAATACTTTTAGCTTTGTTCTCCTACACTGACTAGAAGTGACATTTACTCCTAGTTGTTCTCTAACTAATTTCTTTAACTTAGGTACTTTGATTTTAGGCATTGCAGAAATGAGAATCAGGAAGTGCTTAGCTAAATAAGTACTAGACACTCTCTTATTCTCGAAAGTGATACTGAATATATGCTGATTTATATACCTTCTCAAATGAAATGACCCAGTTTTGCTATTAAGAGCACCATAGATCATCCAATTACAATTTTTTTTTGGCACACCTAGCTCTTATAACATCAACCTCATCATCACCCTCATCATTTAAAATTGATTGAAGACTGCCTTTCTCATATGAATCAGAAAACTCTATTTCGTACCCAGAATCATCTAATGATTGAGCCTCATCCACAATCCGTGATTGGGAAGTACCAGTTGCCTCACTATAATCGCCAATTTTGAGCCTATGTCTTACTGAAAATTCATTTAATTTTTTCCTTGCATCAACCAGTTCAAAATCATCATCGTCACTCGACCATTCCACATCCACCAAATTATGTGCATCATCATCCTCTTCCTCATCTAGATCCCTATTGGCATCGTCATCATCAATATTCCCAATCACATTAGACATACCTCCAGTTTCCATCTCAACACCCCCCATCTCAGCACCTGTCTTTTCATCATCAACATGCTCAACATATAGCTTAATATTTTCAGAGCACAAATGATGATAAAATAGATCCATCACATCAGAGTTATCCCGTAAATACCTAAGAGTTATTCCGTCTACAAGAGTCGTACTTCCAAGAACTCTATAAAAGAGTTTCTCTATTTTACACACACCCAAAGCCTCAATAGCTTCATTATACTAGACAGTGAACTCTTACTTCAACTTATTTTAGCAACATTAGCCATTCCACCTATGTATTCCAACGGTGGGCCAACTTTAAATTTACCTCCATAGCGAATAGTGACATAAACTTTGTTCTCGGCCATTGGACCTACAAGGAAATAGAAACAAAGAGCAGAGCACTTTCAATCATCAAATTATTGAAGCAATGTTAAAGCTCTAAATTGAAGATATTTTTATAAAAGACCGACAATCAATACAAAAATAGCAAATTAGCATAATGCGCTTTACAACCACAATGCAACTACATGATCGATAGTGAGAGCGAGGGACCTATTGTCGCCTTTCGGTAGGTGATGTTCTAATTTGCGGCAATGTTCTAATTTATCGCAACAATTGGAAAATGCAAAACAACCATAATGCAGAAAGTAAAATGCTGCTATAATGTAGAGAGTAAAACGCCTTTGCAAAACAAAAACAAAAATCATAATATTACCATGACATACCCAAATTCTATAATGTAGAGAGCAATACCTGCATGAGGAGTCCCCATCGCCGTTCTTGATGCCGCTCGCTCCGCCGTTGAGTCATCGAGATGCCCGCAAGACACGTCTTTGCATGAACTCGCAATCATCAAAGAAGATTATGTAAAGTCGATGTGTGTCAAACTCGAGCTTTTTGAACTCCAAATAATGAAGAAATGAGGATGCCAACTGACATCGTTTTGCATAATGCAAAGATTAAAGCACCTTCGCAAAATAAAAGAAATCGTAGCATTACCATGAGATACCCAAAATGCTATAATGCAGAGAGCGATACCTGCGTGAGGAGGAGTCACCATCATCGTTGCTGACCCTGTCGTCATCCCCAATGCCAATTGCTTCGTTGGTGATATGTCGAGACTCCCGTAAGAGAGGTCTTCGCACAAACTTGCAATTGTTAAAGGAAAGAACACGAACTCACGACGAGCGTCGAACTCGAGGTCGATGAGGACCCAAATCGCAAGAGAACTGTAGTTCAGACGAATTTGATTTGGGGCTTAGGGTTCAGACGAATTCGATTTTGGGCTTAGGGTTCGCGCGAATTCAATCTGGGGCTTAAGGTTTGATCAAAATAGCAAAAGCAGATGTAGATACAGAGGGGGGAGGGGGAACACAACAGTGAAGAAGACATACAGACGGAGGGGGAGGTAACACAATGGTGAAGAAGAGACACGACATCGTTTTGAATGCGTGGCATTTTTTTTAAAACTATTCGCAATGGAGGAGAAAGAAATGATTAAAAAAAGCCACATGGGGGCCATGGCAGCTTTTTTCGTTGAGAAATTAGACGATGTCGATTTTATGACTCGCTTGAAACATATTGACAAGTTTTAAGACTTAAATGCACTTTTTGCAAGTTGTAAGACTCAAATACATTTTTGTGACAAGTTTTAGGACTTCTAGAGCATTTATCCCTTATTTTTTTCTAATGGGAGTTCGTAGGGTGGTAGAATTTGAAGGAATTCTCACCTAGAACTTAATTTGCGTAAATTAAACTAATTAATAATAATTGAACAATCATACATAGGAGCTGATTGGGAACACAGTGAACTTTCATTTATCTGTCTTTTGTTGAATTATCATTAATTTAGTTTGTCTTTGCTATAAATTAAATATGTGTGTTACTTTGAAAAGTGTGCTAGTATTGATTATACGTTTATTATGTCAATGTGTTATAGTAATTTATTATGGCTTCGGCATTCAAGACCATTGTGACTGACCTCAATAAGTAGGGGTGTGCATGATCCAGGCGGACGGTTCCCGACCTAGAACCGAGAACCGCCCGCTAAAGACCAGTTCTGAAAAATTGGAATCGGGATCCACCCATTAGTTGCATGGATCCACTCGGGAATTGGACCGCCGGTTCGGTTTGGTTCTTGGGTGGATCCATGGAACCGGTCTCATAATAATAATAATAATAATAATAATAATAATAATAATAATAATAATAATAATAATAATAATAATAATAATAATAATAATAATAACATTCTCTAAATCCCATCATGAGAACTATTCATATCGAGTAATATACTAAAAATCAAAAGCTACAACAACTAGAAATCAAAACATAATGTTGAGTCAATGTCATTGCCATTTCTAGATTGTTATATAACAAAAGTACAAAAATCAAAAGCTGAGTCAACCATGACCACTTCAAGATAAATAAATTCTACAAAAGATTAAAATAAAATGTTATCCATTAATGGTTAGGCAGTGAACTCAGTGGATTATCACCATGTTCCAATTAATGCTATAATGGGTGTCCAGATGTTAGACCAAAAACAATAGCAAAGTTAAAGTACAAGATTTAGAAGATTGAAAAGAGAAATTTGAGAGATTAATTGATTGAACTAAAAATTATCATTTCTTTTCTTCCACAAAGGTTCAGGGAATAACTTCAATCTATATGCTCTTCACCAGTCTTGGATGCAGGAAACATGATTGCTTTTGAAAGAGAGGTCATATAAGAAATTTAGAACAGCAATCTAATCAATTAACCAACCTCTACAACTGCTTTTTAATGTGAGAAAACCTGCAGAAAGGATAAAGCAAAAACGGGCCATTTTTCTCTTATTCTAGAATCACATTAGGAAACTTCTTCAGTCATAGAAGGAGCATCCTACATTAAGGAACAGTCACTAATCACAGTAACTCATCAGCCAAGTATAATTTAGTCTTGAATAGTGTTAGACCTTTTTTCAAATAATACTCCAAAATATTGAAGATCAAGACTGGAGCACTTCAATTACTATCAAGTCGCAAAGGTAATAACTACACGCACCTATATGTAAATAACACAAATAACCAAATTTTCATAATCATCTCAATGTTGTCGGAAAAAATAAGTTTTGGGATGTCATATATTAGAAACTACACTATCTTTTATATTAGGAGCTCTCCATTTGGTTTGATTGGAGATTACCCACTTTAATTAATTTTTTTAGTTATTTGATTTGGGTTTGTTAATTAGTAATTTAAATTTTTTTAATATTAAAAATTAATATATTATTTTAATATAATTGGTCCGGTCTGGGTGGGTAGATGGACGGATCCGCCCATGGAGCCGAGAACTGGACTGGTACCAACTGGTTCCCATAAATTGGAACTGGGAACCGGACCGGTTCCCTTAAGAATGATTGATTTCGGGTAGTTCTGGTCTGGTTCTAGGTGATTCAGGTGGGTCCTGATTCTTTTGCACACCCTATCAATAAGGGTGAGAAATTGAACAGTGATAATTATGATATTTGGCACTGAAAGGTTCAGTATATCCTTAAGGAGCAAGATGTTTGGAAACCCTCAATCACACCATAGATGAACCTGAGCATAAAATTTCATTTTAACATAGGAGAGATCTAGAAGCTTATCAAGTTTGGAAGAAGACTCGCATCACGTTGCTGAGTTGTATGCAAGATGATCTCATGTGTGAGTTTGAAAGTTATAATAAAGCTCAAGTAATATGGGTTGCCATGAAAGATAAGTTTAGGGGTACATCTGCCATTAAGTTGAGGAGACTCATCATCAAGTTTGAAACATACCAAAAGCATCCAAATGTAACCATAAGGTAGCATCTTCAGGAGATATCAAACATCATTCATGAGCTGAAGTCGGCAGGTCACTCCCTTACTGATAAATCCCTTACTGATGAAGGAGACTCATCATCAAGTTTGAAACATACCAAAAGCATCCAAATGTAACAATAAGGTAGCATCTTCAGGAGATATCAAACATCATTCATGAGCTGAAGTCGGCAGGTCACTCCCTTACTAATAAATCCCTTACTGATGAACAACAAGTTCAGGTTATTATAAGGTCTCTTTTTGACAATTGGGAGCATATGAAAATCAACCTGATGCATAATGAGAATATTGTCACTTTCGATGACATAGCGCATCATTTGGAATTAGTGGATGAGCATCTAAAGGCTGCGAAATCCTCTACCCATGCTTATGTTACTTAATCAAGTTCGCGCAAAGCTTCAGGCTTCAAGCACAAAAGGAATCACCAATTCAACAACAAAGGGAAGAAGACTGATTAGGCATCTAAGAGGACTAAGACCTTTCAATGCAAGAAGTGTAGTGGAAAGAAGGATAAGGCCAAGATGAAGTGCTACAATTGTGGCAAGATGGGTCACTTTGTTTGTGAATGCACTAAGTCGAAAGAAGTACCCGATTACTCCATTACGTTAAGTAATGTTTTTGTTTCTAACACCGTAATGCTTGCTAAATCTCATCCAATGTGGACTGTAGACTCAAGAGCAACAAACCACGTAACTAGAGACCGAGAAGCATTTGTGGAGTATCATCGAATACAGCCTGGAAGAAGATGGATATATGTTGGGAATAACTCAAGAATTGAAGTGAAGGGTATCGGCACATGTAAATTAATTTTACGTGATGGTCGAATCCTATTTCTACATGATGTCCTCTGTTGTCCAGATATTCGATAAAACTTGGTCTCTGTAGTTGTTTTTCTTAGTCTAGGTTATGTATTGAATTTCCATGGTGATTGTATTGATAATTTGTTTGGAATAGTTTATTATGATTCAGGTCATGTATTGAACGGTTTTATGGTGTTAGAAATTGACTATGATTAGTACAATCTTAATGTTGATGGTTGTTTTTCTTTAATTGCATCTTCTAATAATGTTGAGATTTATGCAAGTATTTAGCATGCTAAATTAGTCACATTGGGTTATAAAGAATGCAAAAATTAGCTAGAGAATGCCTTTTAGAGTCACTTACTAATGTTAATTTACCCATATGTAAACATTGTCTAGCAGGAAAAGTAACTAGAAAACTATTCGATAAAGAAACTATAGCTGAATTTCCATTGCAACTTATGCATTATGATATTTGTGCTCCTTTGAACATGAGGCAAGGCATGGAGCCTCATATTTCATCACTTTCATAGATGACTTTATGTGTTTCGGTTATATCTTTTTTATCTCCCATAAGTCAGAACCATTAGGCTGCTTTAGACAATATATAATGATGAAAAAGAATCAGTTGAACAAAATAATAAAGGCATTGAGAACCAATCGTGAACGTAAGTATCTATCTGAGCAATTTAAGGCTCTTTGTGATGAAAAATGAATTGTACGACAATTGACTATTCTTGGTACTCCACAACAAAATGGGGTAGCTGATAGAAGGAATAGAACCATATTGGAAATGGTTAGGTCTATGATGGCGCAAGCAAATTTACCTATCTCCTATTAAGGAGATGCGTTATTAATTGCTGCCTATGTACTTAATTGAATACCCTCAAAACCAGTCACTTCCACTTCTTATGATTTATGGACTAGTAAGAAACCAAACCTAAGTAACTTACATCCATGGGAGTGTGCAACTTATGTTCATGATGCTTTTCATAAATATGGCAAATTAGGTCCTCAAGAGAATAAATATATTTTTATAAGATATTCTGAACACTCTAAAGGATACGTGTTCATAGGTGAACAAACTGATAGAAGTATGACCGAAATGAGGTCATGAGATGTCACGTTCTTGGAAAATGATGTTCCTAGTAGATGTGAGATTGATGAAGACTTCCAATTATATAAAATGGAAGATCCTAATAACACATCCACTAATGTTGTAGAGAGAAATGAAGATTTACCTCAACATACAAGACCTAATGGGAGTGTTACATTGCCTGACAAACTGAATTCAAGAGAAATTCGGTTACATAAAAGTAAATATAAAAGTATTCCTCGTCGTCATTTTGAAATTGAAGGAGAAGCATTTATGATTGCTCAAAAAGACAATGCCGAGCCTAAAACTGTTCAAGAGGCTCTCTCATCCTCTAATAATGAAGAATGGAGAAAAGTTTTGGAAGATGAGATGGAGTCAATGAGGGCAAATGACGTTTGGGACTTAGTTAATTAACCACCCAATCACAAGGCTATCGGAAACAAATAGTTTTTAAGATTAAACGAAAGGCAAAAGATCCATTGAAAAGTATAAGACTCGTCTTGTGGCGAAAAGTTATACTCAACAAGAGGGTTAGACTATGAGGAAACATTTTCACTAGTTGTAAGGTTTACCTCAATATGCCTTAGCCTAGCCATCATTGCACATTTGGACCTTAAATTATATCAAATAGATGTAAAAACGACATTTCTCAATGGAGAACTAGATGAGGAAATCTATATGAAATAGCTAATAGGTTTCATAACTAAAGGTTAAAAGTATAAAGTTTGCAAGCTTCATCACTCAATATATGGCCTTAAGCAATCATCTAGACAGTGATATCTTTGTTTTCATTGAGCCATAACAACTTTTGGTTTTATGATGATCAAAGAAGATCACTATGTATATGTCAAGCGATCTGAAGATAAATTTATGATTTTATCACTTTATGTGAACGATATTCTATTGGCTGGAGTTGACAAGGTTTTGGTTATCACCATAATATATATATATATATATATATATATATAGTTGTCTTTTAATTTTGAAATGAAGGATATGGGAGAGGCTACTTATATATTATGAGTTAAGATTGAAAGAGATCGATCAAAGAAACTCCTTATTTATCACAAGAGTTTTATATAATGAAAATTCTTGAACATTTTAATATGCGGCATTGTAATCCCATTGATACCCCTGTCATGCAAGGTGAAGGCCTAAGTACTAAAATGTATCCTAAGACTCTAGAAGAAAATAAAGTGATGGAAACTGTTCCTTACGCAAGTGTAGTAAGAAGTTTGATGTGTGCTATGATTTGTATTCGATTCGACATATGTTATGCCGTGGGATTGGTGAGTCGATATCAATCAAATCACGGTCAAACACACGGGAAAACAATGAAGAGGATCTTGAGATACTTATGCCTATTAGGCTTTGTTACCAAGGGAATAATTTATGCCTATTAGGCTATTCAGATGCTAATTGGGGTGGAGAATTAGATGAGTGTAAATCGACTTCTGGATATGCATTATTGCTTAAT
Organism: Eucalyptus camaldulensis; assembly: GCA_019915185.1. Taxonomy (NCBI): domain Eukaryota; kingdom Viridiplantae; phylum Streptophyta; class Magnoliopsida; order Myrtales; family Myrtaceae; genus Eucalyptus; species Eucalyptus camaldulensis. The sequence continues at coordinate 24,689,486 of JAHSVA010000005.1, forward strand.
AGAGGTGCAATTTCTTAGAATAGCAAGAAACAGACATGCACGGTCTTGTCTATGATTGAGGCAAAATTTATTGCATTCTCTATCGCAGTGCAAGAAGCAGTATGGCTAAAATGTTTTTTGGAAAATTTAGCCACTGTCACTAAGGTTCCAAAATCGGTGACAATTTATTGTGATAGTCAAGCAACCATTGCCTATGTGAAAGATCCCAAGTATCATGGAAGGACGAAGCACATTGACATAAAGAACGACTTCATCATAAATATAATACCGTAGAAATAAGTGATCCTACAATACATTTCAATTAATAGAATGGTTGCTAAGGCTGATCCTAGAGACGTATTTTTGACTCACTATCACTAGGATTACGTAAAATGTGATATGTGTTATTTTATAGGATCATTGGTTTATGTATATGTGGACATATGTTTTGTACTTGTTTATTTATTACTGATTTGATGTTTTATCAATAAGTATAAATCTATTATGAGCTTAGCACAAATATACATATTATTGAAAAGTACATCAGCAGGCAATAATTGGTTCACTTACACGAGCAATCACCTCAAGTGCTTACTTAGCACGTTGAGATAAGATGTTATGTACAAATAAATACTGAAGAGCAAGTTTAGTACATAAAATAATAAGTCACCTTGATTGAAATCAAAATGAGGTCTGTGATTTATATATAATAAGATCGAACATGATAGTCTCACAATCATATATGCTTGAAAAATGCCGGATGCAAGTACTTAATTAGGCACTATAGAAAGCGAGCTGATATAATACTCAAGCTAAACTTGAGTAAATGAGAAGCATGTGACTATGTTTAGGCAAATATCCGTATAGTGGATAAACTTAATAAATGGCATATGCTCTTATAGAAAGATAATCTACTATAACATGTAATTTATACTACATGTGCATTGTACGACCAACAAGGAAATGTGAGTGAAATTATCCCTATTTACTCATCGTGTGAGCCCTTGAGGTTACCTCATTTGTGCCTCATATTACTTCTAATTATGTTCTCAAAGTGAAAGATCAATGTTACTACTTTAGTATGTTACTAGTGGCCATAAATAGATATGGCTTTATGGGATGTGTCTAGGAAAGCAATTATTCTAAAATGGAAAGAGACATGAGTGCGAATGAAGACTATTGTTGTTTTACATCTATCGCATGCATTTACTGGTCGACCAATTATATCACCTTATGTGGTTTCGAATAAAATTGTAAATACATGGTGTTTTTTAGAATAGTCAAATATAGCTTTTAAGGAATAAGTATACTTAGATTGATATAACAAAATATGTTTAAGACACTGTAAAACATTAACTGTTTATTTCTTTTTAGGGTTATAGCCATTATGTTATCCCTAACAGGTGCATAATTTGAGCTCCAAGTGTAGGTGTACTCACTAGTCCCACTACTTGCTAGTATGAATTATTTCTAAAGTTGATGAATGTTGAATGCCTTATATTCTCGATAGAGTGCTATCAAGCCCATCATGTCTGAGTGAGAGATGTAGTACTTTATTAGTATGTCCATGATAGGGTGCAATTATAACATAGCATTTTGTCTTGATAAATTATGATGGAAAGACACCCTTTGAAAGGGTATGAGGGAGTCATATAAAAATCTTCTGAAGATAACCATTGGGATGGTTGGTAAAACGTACACTTAGAACGAAACTCTTCTTATTTTCTTGTCCCATTTCCATCAAAGAAAAAGAAGGCGTTCCATTTCTCCTTTACGAAAACAATTGGCATTTACACTGTGGAAATTGGATGTTTTCATCATGACTACATTCAGACCAACGTCAAGTATTTGTGTTTGTCATTCATCCACAATTCAACGATCATTCCAAGGTAAATTGTTGACTATGCATCATGAATAGGTAAGTTGTCTTCGACGTCCTACACCATGAAAAAATATAACTTGTTTTGCAATGCAACAATGCCGACAACCATATTGTTAATCATTGCGAGCAACGTACATATTTGTAACAAACAAAAGAATTGCCTGATAAAGAAGAGGTTAGGAGGAGCACCCCACCAAAAAAAGAAAAAACTGAAAACCCGACCTAGATTGACCCGACTCAACCTAACTTGGGGTTTCTCTTCAAGCCTTATGCATTTCGAGTCAGGTCGAGTCTGGTGTCACGCCCTGATCCCTGATTGCGTACCGATCTCTCTCCTAGTTGATTAATAGCGACGTCCCAAGATACATCGCCGACCCCTTTAATTCTTAATACGCATGTGGAAGTAGACAATAATCCCTAGACAATAAAACATTGTGATAGATAAGTAAGGTCATATTTTTCACAACATGAAAATATATAACCACACTTTTATATAGGCACACCTCATAGTATATCTTATAATACTATTTACAAAAGTCTATTCTTGCACCTATTCTCATATACTCAAGTTCACAAAAGGGATGGGATCTCAATCCTCATCCGAGTCATGCTCGGGATCATCATCCCGATCCTCCTCAGACTCCTTTGAATCAATCTCATTCTCTTCAAGCTCTTCGTCTTCTCCTGGCTCATCAATAAGGTTGTCCAATAGGTAAACCCCCTCTGGGTCTTCTTCTTCGAGTATTCCTACCTCTGGTCATTCTCACTCCTGGTTCTCTTCTTGTCCTTCCTCTTGCATGACTATCTCCTCTTCTTCGGGCACGCTCTAGTTGGATCGTGATGTTGAGTATACAGGGGACTCAGCATTGCTCTCAAGCTTTGGGTCCTTTGCATCCACTACCGACCCATCCTTTTGATTGACTGTTCCCTTCCCGAATGCCTCTCCTAAGACAAACATAGGCACATCTTCTTCAAGCATGGGGCCCTCCCTTCGCTCGTCATAGTACTCACGATACCATGACCGATATTTATGGGCCCTCAGGGCATCTACTCCCACGTCAACCCAGACAGTCGACTGAATCAGGAGATACTCTTGTCCTTCAGGATGAGGATGAATCAGGAAGTGGGTCTCTATCTTTGTTATTGACACTGGAACACCAAAATGCCTAGGACGAGGAGGAGGGGGAGGTGTTGCCATTTAGAAACCTAAAATGGTTATATAGTAACCATTGAAACCACGTCTCAGCAAGTTTTATTCCCTAAGACTCGATTAGTAGACCAATATGTCATATGGGCTGCTTATGCACACATAAGTCGTAGGACTTACCTTGGCCTCAGATTCCACTTGCAAATCAATATAGTTCAATAGGCATCAAAACAATCATAATAGATTGAAAATATCGATCAATTGACCTAGTTGATTACATGTCAAACAGACTATACAAGGTCAATTCAATCAATACTGTCCATTCTTCAAAATAACCCATTAGGTTATCAAGCCAGTATTTTATATGATTCGTTCTCCAAAATGACATAATAAGTCACTGAGTATAATCATCATAACGTCCATTCTACAAAATGACTTGTTGAGTCACCGAGCCATTATGGCATGTCGTCCATTCTACAAAATGACCTATAGGGTCACCGAGTCGACATTAAATACCATCAATTCTACAAAATGACCCATAGGGTCATCAAGCCGGTATTGCATACAATCTATTCTACAAAATGAAATATAGTGTCACTGAGCCGGTATTGTATAACATGATACTTCGAACATATAATCAATTTGTCGTTTTATTCATTTCTGATAAAAGTATACATGCGTGGGCACACGGTTGGCCTTAGTCAGAATATTATGATTTTCCTTTCCATAACTCTCACATTTTCTGTAGTCCACTCAAATATTTTGATATTATCAACAGATGCCCGGTTATTTTTCAATTAATAACCAAAGATTAGTCAACTAGAGAATAATTCTCAATTTCACAAATAATTCAATTCAGCACAAAATAAAGCTCAATTACATAAACAAACTACGCCACAACAATCAGCATAAAATTTCAGTCGTTGGCTATCCCTGCCTAATTTATGGAAACTAAATAATTAATTAAATTAATTTCGAAAATTAATAAATAAATATTAAAAATCCAATTTAGGCCCGTAATGCCTAATTGAAACCCGAGACGGGTCAGGAAAAATCTGAGATGCACTCAATAAATAATAGTACATCTCTACTTGCTAATTGCACAATTCAATTGCCTAACATGCATCACAATTATCTAATAATCACTAATCTACTCTAATATAACCACCTAATTGCACTTAATTAAATTTAATCAACCCTTAAGCATAATTAAAAAACTAAAAAGGGATTAGTGAGCAAAACTCACTCGTCAAACAATTCGCTCATATTTGATGAGGGTGCAACAAGGCTCGATCCTCTCCAAAGTGACGATGGCAATGGGGCACGGCTCGGACCCAAAAAATGGCCCGTAAGCTCGCTGCTCGAGCTAAGAAAAAAATCAAGTGAGAAGCTGCTAAGTTTTCCCTCGGTTGATGGGCTGAACGGACAAACGGCAGAAGCCTCTGACGAAGGAGAAAGGTTGCATGAGCTTCGGTCAAACCAGTAGCTTTGATGAAGGTTGTTGTTGATTCTGTGATGCTACAGACTTCGGATGAAATAAAAAAAAAAAAAAGAATGAAAGCAAAGCAAAGACAGGAGCTCCAAGACGTGCAGAGGAAGAGAGAAGAGTGAGGATGAAAGTATTGGTCAAAAAAGCATGAAAAGTAGGAATAAGCTTTGACTAAAATCAAAGCAATTGAGAGAGGAGGGGAAATGGAATACGGCAGGGGGAGAGAGACGTTTGTGGGGGGGGGGGGTGAATTTCACATGAGGAGAGAGAGAGAGAGAGAGAGAGAGAGAGAGAGAGAGAGAGAGTGTGTGTGTGTGTGTGTGAGAGTTCGTGCAAGTGAGTGGGGGGGCGTCGACCAAGTGGGCTAGGGGAAAGAAAAAAAAGAAAAAAATTAAAAGAAATTATCCTTAAACCAACAATTCTTGTCCCCTTTGCTTCTGTTTAATTTGAATTCAAAAAAAGTCCAAACAACTTTCATTCATCAATTCACTCGCACCAAATGCCAAAAATTCCTTCAAATTAGCCAAATTGGCCAATTCGAATTTCCATTCATTTTCCGAATCATCCCCGAACTCATCAACAGATCCTCAAAAGATGAGTCGACATTCTAGAATTTGTTGTGACATGAAGGAATATTCACTTTTTGAAATTGGACTTAAATTGGCGGTTAATTTCCATTTGGCGCGTTTTTAGCGTGACCTAAACTACCGGGTAGTTTTCAGAACTTTTTAGGGGAAATGACCCGTGGTTGATTTTCTTCGAGCCATTATGAACCCACTTGACACAGTGGTGACTCTCGATTGTTGTGAAAATCTCAAGGATTCAATTATGGACACAGGGTATCAAAACAACAGTAAAATCAAATGAGTGTCGATCTATGAGATTTCCCAATTTAGTGGAATCAGCCACGATCGGTCACACATATCAATCAAACCATCCTATCTCCGATTTTAATTCGTTTTAACTGTGTCGTAATAGCCTCTAAAGATGAGCACGGTCGATAAGCCAGTTCCTGGTCGAATTCTTAAGTCTATTGCCTTAAAATTTCTCAATGGCTTATCTAGTTAGTCTAGTTATCTCGAGACTGATCAGCTTTGAGAACAGCCCTATAGACGTATCTATAAAATGCCTAATTAATTCAGTAGAAAACAAGATTGAATATTTAGGATGTCACAACTCTTCTCCTCTTATAAAAATTCCGTCCTCGAAATTTAAACCTTGCAAAAAACTTCAGCAAAAAGATGTGAGTACAATTCTCTCATCGATTCTTTAGTCTCCCATGTCACTTCTTTAGTATCGTGGTGTTGCCAAACCACTTTGACTTATGAGATGGTCTTTGAACGCAGAACTTACTCTTTGCGATCCACAATTTGAACCAGGCTTTCAACATATGACACACAGTCATCAACATCAAATTCCTCAAAATTGTGCATGTGGTCGGGTCAAGCACATACTTCCTTAACATCAATATATGAAAGATGTCATGCACTTGCGCCAGTCTTGGCGGCAATGCACTGGCGCCAATGCAAGATGATACGCTAAGGTCTCAATTCTCTCAAGAATCTCAAATGGACCTACGTACCTCAGGCTCAGTTTGCCTTTCTGTGACACCCTGAACTTCCTTAGGGAGCCACAAGCACCTAATGCTACACCTAATTACATCTCTTAGAAGAAGCGTCGAAGTTCATAGACTTTTTTTTTGAAAACGGTCCCAGCGCGACTCATTAGCGGAAGCAAAAATTTAATTTCGCCATCTCTCCCTCTAACAACCATGATACAATTGCACACCACTAAACATCATAAGAAAAGATAGAGCCCAAACATTTTTATTTACATATTTTCATGATGGATTTTTCTTGGGTCGGTACATCAAAAGAGAGGCCAAGATTTTTAACTACACTCGGCCACAACCCTAAAAAGAAACACTCGACCCACTATGTTTATCGTGCAAGATCTCCCATCAACTAGTGTTGACTATCATCCCAAAAAGTTGCAGCTCCTACTTTTCACCCACGGGCCCTCACACCCATCCCGGTGCATCAGGCGGTGGTGGCGGCAACATCCCACGCATCACTCCATCTCAGCGAACATGGACAGATATAAACTCCTGAATGACAGGGCCCTCAGCCAGGCCCACGTCGTACATCACTAAGGTGCGCACTCGAATAAAAGTCAGTCCAACAATGGTGGGACAATCGATCTCCACACACTCGACCTCTACATCTGAAGGAATGCCGTGAAATACGCCCCACGTGACAGCAGGGAGCGGCATCCTACTAATCTAAAATGTTGGTCCTCGAAGGGGTGAGTACAACCACTCAGCAGGTAAAGGATCCAATAACCACTCAATACATCATACAATACAATTGCAACATAATACATATCATTCATACATCCAAGCCTACTTACCTTGAAGCCATGCATATACCATCATACATCTTCATCACAATCATATCTTATACATATCATCATGCCACAAGTGATCATCATCATATCATATATACAAGTTATCATGCCATAGGTGATCATCATTGTATCATATATGCATGATTCAATTTCCACTTTTAACTTTCAATTCGATCACCACATCACTCATTCTCGGGATCATCAATTTCATCCTATACTTTACCACTCGCACCCCATCCTGGCACGCGAGAAAAACCTCTGGCATTCAGCCATTTAAGGCTACCGGACATTCGGCACCCCCACATTCCGGGCATCTCGCATCCCAACTGTCATCACGAGGCATCCCCTCGGGCAAAGACCTCCGAGGCTTCCGGCACCCATCCATTCCGGGCATCTCGAAACTCCCGAGGCCATCCGGCCATGTATCTCTATACATTCCGGGCATCCGGCACCCCCCATCCCAGGCGTCCTGATACTCTCAGGGCATTATCACCCGCCTCAAACAGTTTCCTCATTTATCATTATTCATGTTCACCAATTTAGGTCTCAACTTAGCATGGCACATGATGTAATGGCAAACAAAATCACTTCCATCCTTTGATTCATACATGCATCTTCAGTCATCATCATACATGCAGCAACACACAATCATTCATAACAATAAAATTCATGGAATTCGTACAATTTAGAATAGTCCATTTATCATGCCTTTTTGAAGTTTATTAAATTCCAGCTTGTACCATTTTAGAAAATATTTAAATTAAATATCCATATGATTCTCAAAAATCATGAAATCAAGGCATGTGATAGACAAGACAATAAAATAATGATTTCATGAAAAACACATGCCCAATAGAGTTCCACACAAAAGATATAATTCACACAAATACCGCATGCAATTTCGGATAGAAACAGAATGTGCAGTTTTTGAAATAATTCAATTAAAATACCCAAACAACCTCCGAAAATTATAAAATTTTACCAGGTTATATTTAAGACACTAAAGTAGATTTTTCATGAAGACTTCTAGGCCAGATTCGTTTTAGATAATTTCCTATAGTCGTCCGAAGCTTCTGGTTCTCACACCGAAACGTCCAGTGTAGTCATCTCCGAAATACCGAGTTTTTACTTACTTATTCTTCTTTTTTTCCTCTGAAATTTGGATATGTTTTACTTTAAGAGGCCCCCTACAACTTTCATTCAGAGATCTAAGCCAAATTTCCAAGGAACAGTCACCATATGGGTCCATGAAGTCTCGGGTGTCCAGTACCGCGTCTCCAGATTTACCGTCTTCAAGAGTAAGTGGATTCACTAGGCTACACTTGCTCATTTTAATTAAAATTTGAGTATGTTAGTCTTTAATATGTTATCTACATTTTTCATGGAGAAGTCGAAGAGGGATTCTTGAAAAAAATCGACATGCAACCACAGATCTACCAAAATGTCAGCAAAATCGTTCCAGATCTAGTGTCTTCGTAGGATGAGGGTTTGACCCCTTAAATCTCCACCATTTTGTACCACATTTTAGTATGTTGTATTTTAATATTTTGGCTACAACTTTCATGAAGGAATCAAAGTCAAAATCGAACTTGAAACATTCTTACAAGCCTCCACAAGATTCTGGTTCAGGCAGTTCATACGAAAACAGCAAGCATACTCAAGAACAAGTCACATTCTAGCTTCGGTTTTGTCTACCCTAACATCCGAAACCTACCACCAACAAATCACACATGCAAGGCATACATGCAAGAGTGGAAATCAGTCCCAACTTGCCTCTAAGACCGAACGGATGACAGCAAAAGGGACGGCACACCGGCAACAAATGGACGGCGTGCGGGCGGCGACGGGCGTCTCCTCCTCCTCCTCGGTTCCCCTTCTCTCTCGCCACTCCCTCTCTCTCGTGATTCTCTCTCTCTCTCTTTGGCAGAATTCCAACCGGCCACTCTCTCTCTCTTTCCCTTTTTTTCCCCAAAATCTTCATCATTGGCAATGATTACTTGCCACCCTTGATAGCCAATGCATGAAGACCCCCCTCTTGCCACTTGGCATGCCACATGCAATGGGCTTGGGGTATTTGGTCCGGCCACACCTCTTGGGCCTCAATTGGGCCGGCCTTCCTTGTGGCCGACGACAGCCCCTTTGTGGGCTTCAATGGGCCGGCCATCTTGGCCCATCAAAATCCACTATTGGGCCTAAGGCCCAAACCTAAATAAAAAATCAAATTTCACATTTTATTCTTTCTTTTATAGATTTTAAGTTTTAAATTCCACATGGCCAAAATCTTGTAACATTTTATTTATAGGAATTTAGTCTATGAGGTGCATAGCCAAAACTAGATTATTCTCATTAACAAATAAATAAAAAGAATCATGAACACAAGCATATATTACTTAGTCCTAAGAGAAAACTAATGGCTAAAGCATAAACCATAGGTAATTTCATTACCTAATTATGGGCTTTAACACACCTTAGAGCTTGTCTTGAATTTTTGGGATGCCACACTTTCATTCCAAACCCTGAAGTTCCCCTCATTAGTGACACCTTTAGAAAAATGTGATCACTAACTTGGAATTCCAAAGACCTTCGATGCTTATTTGCATAACTTTTATGTCTGCTCTGAGCGGTCTTTAATCTACCTCTAATCACTACCACGGCTTCCACTGATTGCTGGACTAACTTTGGGCCTGTAATATTTCTTTCCCCAACTTCATCCCAATATACCGGCGTTCTGCACACTCTGCCATACAATGCTTCAAATGGAGCCATCTTGATGCTCTGTTAATAACTGTTGTTGTAGGCGAACTCTACCAGATGAAGCTGTTCTTCCCAACTTACCTCGAAGTCTATTACATAAGCTCTTAGCATGTCCTCGAGGGTTTGAATTGTCCTTTCAAACTAGCCATTCGTCTGAGGATGATATGTCGTACTGTACTGAAGCTTGGTACCTAAAGCACTCTGCAAGCTCTTCCAAAAAGCTGCAGTAAACCTTGGGTCTCTATTTGAGGCTATCATAACCGGCACTCCATGCATACGAACAACTTGACGCACATACAAATCTGTGTGTCTATCCAGACTCAAGTCTTTTCAAACTGTAATGAAGTGAGCCGACTTCATCAATTTGTCGACTACTACCCAAATTGAATCATTTTCTCTTTGACTCCTTGGTAGTCCAGTCACGAAGTCCATCGTGATATGCTCCCATTTCCATTCTGAGATCGCGAGAGGTTGCAAAAGTCCTATCAGCTTGCAATGCTGGGCCTTCACTTGCTGACACGTCAAATACTTGGCGATATGCTTGGCGATGTCCACCTTCATACCCAACCACCAATAGTGTTGATGCAAGTTCTGATACATCTTGGTACTTTTAGGATGAATGCTATAATTGCTACGATGCGCTCAGATAAAATATCATCTCTAAGCTCTAGATTGTCAAGTACAACCAAACGTCTTCGGAACCTCAGTGTTCCATCATCAGAAGTCTGAAAGTCAGCCTTTCTTTTCTCAATATCCTCTTGAAGAATTTTCTATCCATCAGGGTCTGTCGATTGGAGTAACTTGATTCTAACTTGAACATCCGGTTCAATTCTGAGGGTGGCAATGAGTCTCGAAAGGTGGCCTACCTTAAACTCGACCACTGAATCTCACGCTTTCTCAATTAAATTTCACTCCTTTATCAGTAAGTGAGCCACTGAAGACTTTCAACTCAAAGCATCGGCGACCTTAGTCGCCTTTCCTGCGTTGTCTCATGTTCAACTCCTGAGAGAACAGGTACTTGAGACTCTGGTGTTCCGTGAAGATCTAGAATCTTTCACAACATAAATAATGTCTCCAACTCTTCAATGCAAAGATAATCGCCATGAGTTCTAAGTCATGTGTCCGATAATTCTATTCATGAGACCTCAACTGGTGGGAAGCATATGCAACAACTCTGCTATGTTGCATTAGCACGCAACCCAACCCTTTGAAAGACGCATCACTATAGATCTCGAATTCTCCAGGACCAGATGGAATCATTAGTACAGGCGCAGTAGTCAGCTTTTCCTTTAGCTCTTGGAAACTACACTCGCACTTATCTGTCCATACGAACTTCTCGTCTTTCTTCATGAACTTTGTCAAGGGCGATGCTAATGATGAGAAACCTTCCAAAAATTGTCCATAATACCCTGCAAAACCAGAAGACTTCTAATCTCTGTCATTGTAGTTGGTCTTGGCCAGTTGATCACGGCTTCTATCTTGCTCGGGTCCATTAAAATTCGTTCACTTGAGATTACATGCCCTAAGAAAGCAACATGAGTTAACCAAAACTCACACTCGCTAAACTTAGCTTACAATTGATGGACTCTCAGTGTTTGCAGCACAGTCTCAAATGACTCTCATGCTCTTCATTACTTCTTGAATAGACCAAGATATCATCGATGAACACAATCACAAACTGATCCAGATATTCCTTGAATACTCTGTTCATCAAATCCATGAAGGTAGCTGGAGCATTTGTCAACCCAAATGGCATCACTGTGAACTCATAGTGACCATATCGAGTACAAAATGCTGACTTAGGAATGTCCTCCTTCTAATCCTCAGCTAATGGTATCATGTTCTCAAGTTGATCTTTAAGAAAATCGACGCTCCTTGAAGCTAATCAAACAAGTTATCGATCCTTGGCAATGGATACTTGTTCTTGATTGTTACCTGATTGAGTTGCCGATAGTTGATGTACAGACGCAACGAACCATCTTTCTTCTTTACAAACAGAACTGGTGCTCCCCAAGGTGATGATGCATTGGGGTGAATAAATCATTTATCCAATAACTCTTGTATCTGCACCTTCAGTTCCTTCAATTCAGATAGCGCCATTCGGTAAGGAGCTTTAGAAATTGGCTCTATCCCGGGTGCTAGTTCAAACATAAATTCTATCTCTCTTTCTGGCGGTAGACTTGGCAATTCTTTCGGAAAGACGTATGGAAATTCTTGTACCACAACTATGTCTTCCATTTTCAACTCCACAACTGTTGTATCCATGACAGTTGCTAGGTAACATTGACAACCCTTGTCTAATAGACGAGTTGTCTCTTGCAACGAGATTGGGACAATTGAGGGTCCTCCTTGATTCCCAACAAACTTGAAGCTCTTACCCTCTAATAGGTCAAATTGAATCACTTGACGATAGCAGTCCATTACAGCTCGTTGCTTGGTTAGCTAGTCCATACCAATTATCAAATCAAAGTCATACATGGCTAGGACTAATAAGTCTATTTTCCCCTCTCACTCACCAATCGCTAACTTGCACCCTGAACATCCCAAAGCAGCAATAGCTTTATTTTTTAACGTTGTAGATATGTAAACTGCCGATTCCAATAATATAGGACTCAACCCTAGCAACTTAACATACTGCTCAGCAATAAAGAAATGGGTTACTCCCAAATCAAACAAAGCTTAAGCAGGTTGGTTATTGAGTGAAACCATACCTGTGATCATGTCAGGTGTAGCTTCTGCCTGACCTTGTGTAATTGCATACATGGTGCCCTGAACTGGAGATCTTAGCTGTCCTCATTGTGGCACGTTCTGAGGGGCATACCCTTTTATCTGTCTTATCACTAGCAGCGATGGCAACTGAGGTTGTCCTCTCGATTTCCTTGGACAATTCCTAGCTATGTGGGCTTGTCGACCACATTCAAAACTTGCTCCTGTCCTAGCTGGGCATGGATTCGCACCATGCCGTCTTCCACACAAACGATACAGACCATTTAGGTTTGATCCTAATTTTCCAATTCCGCCTTTCCTATTAGGTGGAACTTGGAATCTATTTCTAAGCATGGGTCTCTTTCCTTGACGAATCCCTTCTCGATGGAAGCTAAACCTCGATCCAGATGAGGCAGCTTGTTCATTTAAACCTCGCTCTATCATTTGAACTTGACGATAGACCTCTCTATAATCTTTCAAGTCCAAAGGTAGCAAAGTTTGCTTTAATTCAGTACGAAGACCACTTATGAATTTCTGGCCCTTCTCTTCCGAGTCTTCTATCAATCTAAGAGCATATTGTGACAATTTTGCAAACTTAACCCCATATTGGTCAACTGTCATGCTCCCCTAGCAGAGACGATGGAACTCCTCTATCTTTTGTTCCTTAGTAGTACTTGAGAAGTACTGCTCATTAAAAGCTTTGAGGAAGGTGTCCCACACTTGGACCATACCTTCCAAGAACACGGTGTCCTTGGCGGCACTCCATCAAATATTGGCGTTACCTTGAAGTTGGTACATAGCCAATACCACTTTTTCCTCTTCATTGCACATTAGAAGTGCAAATGATTTTTCCAGATTTTGTATCTATAGAGACGCGGCCTCAAGGTCTTTGATACCAATGAACATCAGCAGTTTCAGTTTCAGAAACTGTTCCTCTAACTGGTGGATCAACCTCCTAGCAGCCACAACTCTTCGTAAAACTTCAGCGAGGGCGACGGCAAGTGCTGTAGTGGGGGCGGCTTCGGCAACGGTAACAATAGTAGTAGCAGCGGCGGCTTGAGCGGCGGCTTCCACAGTGGCAGCTTGATTCTAAGACTGCTAATCCATTCTATTACCCAAGGCTTCAAGTACACGCATGATCCCGTCGAACTTGGGATCATCATGGGCTACTACCCCAACACCAACAGGAGGTAATACTACTCCACCGGCACTGGCCTGTGCCTATGCCCTATCTCTGCCTGGGGTACCGATCTTAGTTGGCTCCCCACCTCAAATCATGGCCCCAACTGGCCCTCTTAGCAGGAGTTCTCGGCTCCCAATCGCTCATGGTGTAGCTTTAATCAAGTAACACCTGCTTCTAATTCAACACCAAATTAGAAATAGAGCGATCCAAACAACAAGCAATTCTAGCACTTAACTAATACAGATATGCACCAGCACGAATTTAAAGGCCTTTCCTACTACTATCCCAAGACCCATCGCTCCTTATCACTCCAATCTTGAACTTCGCTCTGATACCACTTAAACGGGATCTCACGCCCCGATCCTCGATCACGTACCCATCCCTCACCTGGTCGATTAATAATGACGTCCCACAACGCATCGCCGACCCCTTTCATTCTTAATATGCATGCGGAAGTAGACAATAATCCCCAGACAATAAAACATTGGGATAGAGAAGTAAGGTGTGGCACCCCCTCGACGACCCCCAATCCGTTAGGGTCGCCACAGATTACTTGTCACTCATCCTACTATGTACCAATCTAATGACTTTTATGATTAAAATGAAACCACAATTCATAGGGGTTGATCAATGGAATACGTTACCATTTTTTTTTTTTTAAAGAAAGGTCCCAACGCAGTTCATCAGAGGAAGCATAAATAAGTCTCACCATCTCTCCCTCCAATAACCATAATGCAATGCACACCAACTACACACTAGAAGAAAAGATAATGCTGATTCACTTTTATTTATATTTTCACGATGGACATTAAGGTCGATACAACAAAAGGCCAAGATTTTTAACTATACTTGGCTATCCCAAAAAGAGAACTCGACCCTATACGAAACAGTACATCCCTCCATCAACAAGTGTCGGCTATCCCCAAAAAGAAAGCGTCAGCTCCCACCAATCCTACGTGCCATCAGACCCACCCCGATTCATCGAGTGGTGACAATGGTAACATCCCTAGCATCACCCCATTGCATCGAATGTGAACAAATCCCTAGCATCACCCCATTGCATCGAATGTGAACAAACAAAAACTTTGGGATGATAGGGCCATCAGCTAATCCCACGTCGTACATCACCAATACTCGAACTCGGACATATTCCAGACCAGGTATACTAATACAGGAATGCTCGGTGCACTCCACCTCGACGTCAGTAGGTATGCCATAAAAGGTACCACGCACAACTTGTGAAAGAGGCATCTTTCTAATCTGAAATGTTAATCCCCTAGAGGGGTGAGTACAACCACTTAGCAGTAAAGATCCGCCACACTACACAGTGCATCAAACGGAACAGTCAAGGTATCATGAACAAAACACATATCATTCATGCATTCAAGCATACCTTACCTTGAAACCATGCATATATCACCATGCCATATGTACATATCCATGCGCATGATACAGTCTCAATTTTTATCTTTCCAGGGACTAGTGTTTGCATCCCTCAATTTATCACTCGCATCCAACCTAGCATCGCGAGGAACCTCCGGCACACATCTCTGGGCATCCGGCACACACCTTCGAGGCTTCTGGCACACACCTCCAGGCATCCCAAAATTACACTTTGAGCATCCGGCATACACACTTCGGGCATCTCGAAACTCTCGACGCATCGTCGACTCACACCTCCGACGGTTTTGTTATTATCTCAATTTATATTCACATACAAATCTCAATTTCAACATGGCATTTGATGCATCAATATCAAGAGTCTCAACTAGCTTTTTGATGCCACATAACATGCCATATGTCATCACATATGCAGCAAAATCAACCACTCAAAGCATTGCATCACATGGAAAAATTCATTTATTTTTGATAACATATCAATTTTTAGATAAAACAGAATGCACTCCTTTGGTTAAAACTCTAGGAAAATTAGTAAATGGTATAAATAAATTCTGAAAACTTGACACATTATAGACAAGACCTAAAGGTAGATATCTCATGCAGAACATCATACCAAAAGAATCGCACACAAAACAGTACGGTCCATTCATCACAGTCTTCAAAATTTTAACACTTCAGCTTGCACAGTTTCGGAAATAATTTAAATTAAATATCGAATTGAATTCCAAAAATTCTGAAATTTTGATATTGTTATATACAAGTACTAAAGGTAAATATCTCATGAAGAAATTGAAATCTAAATCGTTCTATATTAACAGATATAGACGATTATTTCCAGATTATCTTCTTTCAAAGGAAACTCGTTTCACCGATCTACATATGTCCGTTTCTTCTAAATTTTCAGCATGTTATACCACAGAATATTATCTACAACTTTCATTAAGGACATACGATCAAATTTTAACTATATGATTTTATAAAAATCACAGAATCATACTAGGTCAAGGTAGCATTTTCCCAGATCCAGTTTCTCCAAAGGACAACGATTTCACAGACCTATGTTTTTTCATTTCCTCTAAATATTTGATATTTTTTACCTCAAGAAGTACACTACAACTTTCATTAAGAATATTAATTAATAATTATTAAAAATTCATTTTAGCACAAAATAAAGCCCAATTTAATAAATGGACTTCAACACAGTCATCAACATAATATTCCGGTCCTGGGCCATCCCAATTGAATTTTCGGAAAATAAATAATTATTTAATTTAATTCCGAAAATTAATATTTAAATACTAAAAATGCCACTTAGACCCGAAAAGCCTAATTGAAGCCCGATTAGGGTCGGTAAAAATCCCGGGCTACCCTCAATAAATAGTAGACCACGTTTACTTGCTAATTGCACAATCAATTTGTCTAATTCGCATCACAATTGGCTAATAAACACTAATCCAGACTAATCTAACCACCTAAACCTAATTAATTAAAACTAAACCAACCTTAAGCATAATTAGCAAACTAATTAGGGATTAGTGAGATTACTCACTGGAATCACGCGCAAAACGTATCAATCCGACGGGGACGACACAAGGAACAATTCTTCCCAAAGCACGGCTTAGGTTCGGGGCCCGGAAACGGCCTAAAAGTGGGCCTAAAGCCACTGGAAACCCACTTCATGGGTTTATGTTCTTGGCTGGCCGGAGTTAGTCCGGCGGCCAAAACAACAAGGCGGGGCCGGCGAAGGGCAACGGGAACGCTAGGGGCACTGGGCGGAGCTGGGCGGTGGCCGGAGGTGCTTTGTCGGGGCAGAACCGAGCTGGATAACAGCTGAAATCGCACGGGGGAGGACTGGGCGCGAGGGGATGGACGCAGGGCGGAGCACGGACGGCGGGATGACGGCCTGTCGGTGAGCTACGGCGGTGCATGGGCAACGACGGCGACTGGCTACTTTCTCGACTCCTTCCGCTTCTGGTTCGCTGGTTTGCACGAAGAAGAAGAAGAAAAGGGGGGTTCGGTCACAAGGGGATGGGGGAAAAGTGTGGCATCCCAAAATTCAAAGCCAACCCATAAGGTGTGTTAAAGTCTTTAATTAGGTGATAAAAATTTCCATGGCTTATGTTCTAGCCATTGGTCTTTTAATTTGATGATTTGTGCATATGATTGTGGAAATTTAAATTTGATAGATTAATAATTTATGCTTGGCCATGTGCCTTATAAATTAAATCTTAATGAACAAAATGTCCCAAGACTTTGGCCAAGATAAAATTTGAATTTGGAAATAATTATAGAAAGGAATTCAAAAAAAAAAAAAAAGGAAAAAGAGGGTTATTTTCGAATGGGCCTTAAACCCATTTGGCCTAAGCTTGATGGGCCAAGCTAGTCGGCCCAAGAAGGGAATTCGACCGGCCCATTAGAGGCCCAAAAGAATGATGGCCGGCCCATCTTGCATGGATCAAGACAAGTGGCACAAAGAAGGGCATGCATTTTCTTAGACTAGGATGCCAGGCATTGGTCCATTTGAGTGGCATGTAATCATTAGCCATGATGGGCTCTAGGGGGTATAAGAGGAGAGGAGAGAGAGAGGGTGGCGGGATTTCTTTTGGCCGAGAGAGAGGGTGCGAGAGAGAGAGAGAGAGATTTTGAGAGAAAGAGGAAGAGGCCGAGAGGGAGAGGAAGGAGGGAGTCGCCGTTCGCCGCCGTGTCTGTCCGCCGTACGCCGTCGTTTGTTCATCTTAGAGGCAAGTGGAGTCCTTTAACTTCTCTTGCATGATTGTATGTTTGTTTGTTTGTTAGATTTTGAGTGTTTTAAGTGAGAAAAACCGAGGTAAGGTTGGCTTGTTCTTAAGCCGTGTGACTGTTCTTGCTCGGGTTGTGTGAGTCCGAAACTTGTTTGAGCTTGCATGGGTGTTTGGAGTCCGATTTTGGCTTTGATGTCTTCATGAAATTTGTAGCTAACATCTTGTACTATAACATAATGAAATTTAGTGAAAAATGATGGAGATTTGAGGGGTTAAAGTCTTGCTATACGAAGACCTCAGATCTGGAAAGTTTTTACTGACCTCTTGCTGGATTCATGGTTGCATGTTGGTTTTTGTTGAAAATCTCACTTCGATGTCTTCATGAAAGTTGTAGGAGACATCTTAAGCTACAACATACTCAAAGTTTAAGTGAAATGAACAAGTATAGCCTAGTGAATCGGCTAGATCTTGAAGAAGATGATTCTGGTGATGTATTTTGAGATACCCGAGACTTCAAGGACCTAAATGATGACTCTACTCTGGTTATTTGACTTGGATCTTTTCATGAAACTTGTAGAGGATACCTTGATGTATAACATATCCAAATTTAAGAGGAAACGAAAGATAATAGGCAGGTTAAATCTCAATATTTCGGAGATGTGTTCACTGGACGATGCGGTAATGGATTCAGAAGCTTCGTGAGGTTGTATAAAATAATCTAAAAACAATATGGCTTGGAGTTCTTCATGAAAGTTGTGCGAAAATGTCTGGGCTATTACTCTGTAAACTTTCGTAATTTTTGGAGGCCATATGGATATTTTAATCGAATTTATTCGAAAACCGTGCATTCTGGTTTCATCCGAGAAGCATAGGATGTTTTGGGAAAATTATGAAATTTTATAAAAATTCAATTTGGCCATGAATTTTGCAAGTAATTATCATCCTATGGGTTTGTTTAATACTTACTTGAATTTTGATAATTTTGGGAGTTATAGTTATTAAAAAATAATAATAATAAATAAATAGAAATAAATAAAATAAAAAGGAATTATTTCATTGGCCATAGTTTCCATTCAACTAATTTATGTTGCATGTGTAATAAAGCCTTGATATGTCTATGATATTGAATTGAGATGCACATGTGATAAAGTCTTGATATGTCTATGATATTGAATTGAGATGCACATGTGATAAAGTCTTGATATGTCTATGATATTGAATTGAGATGCACATGTGAATAAGGTCTTGGCATATGTATGGCAATTGAATCAATGCATGTGTGAATGTCATGCCTAGTATGATTTGTTTGATATCATGCCATGTGCCATGTTAAAATGTAAATAAAATACTGGTGAACATGGATGATGGTAAATGAGGAGATGGTTGTGATGGCGGATGATGCTCGGAATGTATAGAGATACATTGCCGAAATTCCCTGAGAGATTCAGGATGCCCGGAAATGTGGGAGGCCGGAAGCCCTGTCGGAGGTTTTTGCCCGAAGGGAATGCCTCGCGATGCCAGGATTGGGGTGCAAGATGCCTGGCTAGAAGGGTAAAGGCCGGAAGCCCTGTCGGAGGTTTCTGCCCGAAGGGAATGCCTCGT
Organism: Eucalyptus camaldulensis; assembly: GCA_019915185.1. Classification (NCBI taxonomy): domain Eukaryota; kingdom Viridiplantae; phylum Streptophyta; class Magnoliopsida; order Myrtales; family Myrtaceae; genus Eucalyptus; species Eucalyptus camaldulensis. Next base: position 24,708,776 of record JAHSVA010000005.1, read on the forward strand.
GATGCTAGTTGAGATGCGAGATGCCCGGAATGTGAGGGGCTGAAAGCCTGGTGGCCATGGGATGGCTGGAATGCTGGGAACCTTGTCGGAGGTCTTTGCCTGAAGGGATGATGAAATTGATGATATGAGAAGTGGGTGATGTGGTGATCAAATTTAAAGATAAAAGATGAAAATTAACCCATGATATGATATGCATGATGATATGCATGATGATGATGATGTGATATGATGATCACCCATGATATGATATGCATGATGATGATGATGATGATGATGATGATATGTGATGTGATATGATGATCACCGATGATATGATATGCATGATGATATGCATGATGATGATGATGATGATATGTGATGTGATATGATGATCACCCATGATATGATATGCATGATGATATGCATGATGATGATGATATGTGATGTGATATGATGATGCATGATAGTGTGTGCCTGGCTTCAAGGTAAGTAATGCCTGCAATGCATGTGTAATTTGTATGATGCATTGAGTTGTTATTGGATTTCCCTATCTGCTGAGTGGTTGTACTCACCCCTTTTAGGGATAACATTTCAGATTAGCCAGTGTGCCGCTTCCTGCCGTCACGTGGGGTACGTTTTACGGGATACCATCTGATGTAGAGGTCGAGTGTGCTGAGATAGACTGTCCTTCTGTTCCCAGACTGACTTTTATCCGAGTACGTTGTCTAGCGATGTATGACGTGGGCCTGGCTGGGGGTCCTGTTATTCAGGAGTTTATATCCATACACGTTCGTCGGGATGGAGAGATGCGAGGGATGTTGCCGCCGCCACCGCCTGATGCACCGGGTTGGGTGTGAGGCCTGAACGTGACGAGTAGGAGCTGTTTCTTTTTGGGGATAGATAGTTGACACTTATGATGGGGGTTGTTGCACGTGTGATGTTGAGGGTCGAGGTTTCTTTTTGAGGTTTTAGGCTGGACGTGGCTGAGTCCTAGCTTTTCCTTTTTGATGTACCGACCCAAAAGAAATCCCATCTTGAAAATATATATATGTAAATAAAGTGTCGTGGCTTGTTCATAAAATTATGGTGATTAGTGGTGTGTATTTGTATCATGGTTGGTAGGGGGAGAGACGGTGATGTTTTAATTTGCTTCCGCATAATGAGTCGCGCTGGGACCGTATTGTTAAAAAAAAATGTGTTTGCGAATTAGGACACTTCTTCAAAGTAGAAAGGTGATAAGGTGTAACATTGGCGCTGGTGACAACTTGCGAAGGGTTCGGGGTGTCTCAAAAAGAGAGAGGAGAGAGAAGAAGAGATAAGAGAGAAAAGAGAGAGAGAGAGAGAGAGAGAGAGAGAGAGAGAGAGAGAGAGAGAGAGAGAGAGAGAGAGAGAAGATGAGGATTGACCGGTCAAAATGAGAAGAGAGAGAGAGAGAAGTCAGTGGGGGGGTTGTTCGCAAGAATGGGAGGGGAGACGAGAGAAGAGAGAGAGAAAAGAGAGAAAAAGAGAGAAAAGAATAGAGAGGGAGAGGGAAAAATAAAATAAAAAGAATACCATTATTCTTATTTTCTTTTCTTTTCTCTTTCCCTTTTTAATTTCTTTCGGTCTTCAATTTTTCTTCCGATAATTTCTTTCTTGAAATTTCGGACTCATCAATAAATTGACGAATGATGAGACAATGTCCTAAAAAAGAAGAATTATGACGCGCTTAAAATTCGATTCCCGAAATTGAGTTCAATTTCGTGGTTAAAAATCGATCAGACGTGATTTTAGCCCAATCCAACTAATTAGGTAGCTTTTAGGGATTTTTACTGCAGATACATCCCTTAACGGCTTCACCCAATAGGTTAGTTAACTCGTGAGTGATCAGCTCAGAGAAAAAGGGCCATAGGCACGTTGACGAAATGCCCATCTCACTTTATCGAAACGGGGTCGAATTTCAGGATGTCACAACTCTTCCCCTCTTATAAAAATTTCGTCCTCAAAATTTAAACCATTACACTTTGTTCAAAAAGGCGGGGGTACAATTGTTTCATCGACTCTTCAGTCTCCCAAGTTGTTCATTCAGTGCCGTGGTGTTGCCAAACCACTTTGACCAACGGAATAGTCTTTATATGCAGAACTTGCTATTTACGATCGATAATCTAAACCAGGCTTTCAACGTATGACACATGGTCATCTACGTCTAATTCCTCGAAATTGAGCACGTGGGTCGGGTCAGGCTCGTACTTCCTTAACATCGACACGTGAAAGACGTCATACACTTGCGCCAATCTTGGCGGCAACACAAGACGATACGCTAGGTTTCCGATTCTTTCAAGAATCTCAAATGGACCTACGTACCTCGCACTCAGTTTGCCTTTCTTACCAAAGCGCAAAGTTCCCCTCATTAGTGACACTTTCAGAAAAACGTGATCACCAACTTGGAATTCCAAAGACCTTTGATGCTTATCTGCATAACTTTTCTGCCTGCTCTGCGCTGTCTTTAATTTGTCTCTGATCACTACCACGACATCTACTGATTGCTGAACCAACTTTGGGCCTGTTATCTTCCTTTCTCGGACTTCATCCCAACATACTGGAGTTCTGCACGCTCTACCATACAACGCTTTAAAAGGAGCCATCTTGATACTCTGCTGATAATTGTTGTTGTAGGCGAATTCTACTAGTTGAAGCTGATCTTCCCACCTTCCTTTGAAGTCTATTACACACGCTCTCAGCATGTCTTCAAGAGTCTGAATTGTCATTTCAGATTGGCATTCGTCTAAGGATGATATGCAGTATTGTACTGAAGCTTTGTACCTAAAGCACTCTGCAAGCTCTTCCAAAAAGCTGCAGTAAACCTCAGGTCTCTATCAGATGTTATCATAACCGGCACTCCATGCATTCGAACCACTTGACGCACATACAGGTCTGCGTGTCTATCCAGACTCAGGTCCTTTCGAACTGCAATGAAGTGAGCCGACTTTGTCAGCCTGTCGACTACTACCCAAATCGAATCATTTCCCCTCTGACTCTTTGGTAGTCCAGTCATGAAGTCCATCATGATATGCTCCCATTTCCACTCTAGGATCGCAAGAGGTTGCAGAAATCCTCCTGGCTTGCAATGCTGGGCTTTTACTTGTTGACAAGTCAAACACTTGGCCACATGTTTGGCAATGTCCGCCTTCATACCTGACCACCAGTAGTGTTGATGCAGATTTTGATACATCTTAGTGCTTCCAGGATGAATGTTGTAATTGCTACAATGTGCTTCAGATAAAATTTTTTCTCTAAGCTCAACATCGTTAGGTACAACCAAACGTCCTAGGAACCTTAGAATCCCAGCATCAGAAACTTGAAAATCAACATTTCTTTTATTGGTATTCTCTTGAAGAATTCTCTGTACATCTAGATCTATCGGTTGGAGTTCTTTAATTCTGACTTGGATATCTGGTTCAATTCTGAGGGTGGCCATAAAACTCGAGAGGTGGCCTACCTCAAATTTGAATTCCGAATCTCAAGCTCTCTCGACTAAATTCCACTCCTTAACCAAGATTTGCGCTATTGAAGACTTTCGACTTAATGCATTGGCAACCTTGTTTGCCTTTCCAGGGTGATATAGAATATCACAGTCGTAATCCTTCAGCAATTCCATCCATTGACACTGTCTCATATTCAACTCTTTCTAAGAGAACAAAAACTTAAGACTCTGATGGTCTGTGAAGATCTGAAACTTTTCTCCACACAAGTATTGCCTCCAAATCTTCAATGCAAATATGATGGTTGCGAGTTCCAAGTCATGCATCGGATAATTCAATTCATGAGGTCTCAACTGCCGGGAAGCGTATGCAACAACTCTGCCATGTTGCATAAGCACGCAACCCAATCCCTTGAATGACGCATCACTATAGATCTTGAATCCTCCAGGACCAAATGGAATTGTTAGCACAGGTGCAGTAGTCAGCTTTTCCTTCAGCTCTTGGAAACTACCCTCACACTTGTCTATCCATACAAATTTCTCATTTTTCTTTGTGAGCTTTGTCAGAGGCGACGCTATCGATGAGAACCCTTCCACAAACTGTTTGTAATAACCTGCTAACCCCAGAAAACTTTTGATCTCTATCACTGTCGATGGTCTCGACCACTTGATCATAGCTTCTATCTTGCTCGGGTCAATGGAGATTCCTTCCTCGGAAATCACATGACCTAAGAGCGCAACATGAGTCAAACAAAACTCGCATTTGCTAAACTTAGCATACATCTGATGAGTTCTTAAGGTCTAGAGTACTACTCTCAAATGATTCTCGTGCTCTTCATTACTTCTCGAATAGACCAAGATATCATCTATAAACACGATCACAAACTGGTCTAGATATTCCTTGAACACTCTGTTCATCATATCCATGAAAGCAGCTGGAGCATTCGTCAATCCAAACGGCATCACTATAAACTCGTAATGACCATACTGGGTACGAAATGCTGACTTAGGAATATCCTCTTTCCGAATCCTCAACTGATGATATCCTGTCATTAAGTCGATCTTTGAGAATATTGACGCCCCTTGCAATTGATCAAACAAGTCATCTATCCTCGGCAATGGATACTTGTTTTTGATCGTTACCTGATTGAGCTGCCGATAGTCGATGCACAAACGCAACTAACCATCTTTCTTCTTAACAAACAGAATTGGTGCTCCCTGAAGTGATGCACTAGGATGAATAAATCCTTTATCCAGTAATTCTTACATCTGCACCTTCAGTTCCTTCAACTCAGATAATGCCATTCGGTAAGGTGCCTTTGAGATCGGTTCTGTCCCTGGTGCTAGCTCAATCACAAATTCAATCTCTCTTTCTAGCGGTAACCCTGGCAATTCTTTTGGAAAGACATCTGGAAACTCCTATACCACTGAAATATCTTCCATTTTTAGCTCCTTAACTGTCGTATCCACGACAGTCGCTAAGTACCCTCGGCAACCCTCATCTAACAAACGAGCTGCTTCTGGCGACGAGATTAAGGAAATCAAAGGTCCTCCTCGATTCCCGACAAACTCGAAGCTCTTACCCCATAATGGGTCAAACTGAATTGCCTTGCGATAGCAGTCTATTTTAGCTCATTGATTGGTAAGCCAGTCCATGCCAATTCTCAAATCAAAATCATACATGGCTAGGACTAACAAGTCAATTTTCCCCACTCGCTCACCACTCTCTAACTTGCACCCCAAACATCCCAAAGTAGCACTAACTTTATCTTTCAAGGGTGTAGATATGCAAATTGCTGACTCCAACAATACATGACTCAACCTTAGCATCCTAACATATTGCTCGGCAATGAAGGAATGGGTTGTTCCCGAATCAAACAAAGCATAAGCAGGTTGGTCGTTGAGCGAGACCGTACCTGTGATCACGCCAGGCGTAGTTTCTGCCTGACCTTGGGTAATCGCGTACATAGTGCCCTGAACTGGAGGTCTCTGCTGTCCTCCCTACGGTGCATTCTGAGGGGCATACCCTCCTATCTGTCTCATCGGTGGTGGCGGCGGCAACTGAGGTTGTCCTCTTTGCTTCTTTGGACAAAATCTGGCTAAGTGGCTCTGTTGGCCACATTCGAAACATGCACTCGTCCTAGCTGGGCACGGTGCTGTACCATTTCTTCCGTACAAGTGACACGCATCATTTCTAATAGGTCCTGGCCTATTAAATCCACTCTTCTTGCTGGGCGGGCTTTGGAATCTATTTCCAAATATTAACCTCTTTCCTTGGCGGATGTTGTCTCTATGAGAGCTAAATCTCGATCCATATGAGGTAGTTTTATCTTTCTGATCTTTCTCAATCTTCTGAGCTCTCCGATATATGTCATTATAAGTCTTTAGATCTAGAAGAACTAAGGTGCTTCTCAAATCCTGTTTGAATCCATCTCTGAACCTCCTCGCTCGGTTCACAGGATTCTCAATTAACTCGGGGGCATATCGCGAAAGTTCAGCGAACTTCGCCTCATACTCGTGAACAGATAGAGAACCCTAGCGAAGACATTGAAATTCTGCCATCTTCACCTCTCTAGTAGTCTCAGAGAAAAACTTATCATTGAAGGCTTCACGGAAAGTGTTCTAGTCCTGAACACCGCCTTCCGGAAAGATCATTTCACAAGTAGTCATCCACCAAGTGTCCGCAACTCCCTCTAGCTGGTAAGTTGCTAACATTACCTTCTTAGCCTCGTTGCACATCAGCAGTGCAAACGCCTTCTCGAGCTTCTAAATCCATGAAGAAGCAGCTTCAGGGTCTCCAGACCCGGTGAACAACGGTGGATTTAGCCTTAGGAAATGCTCCACTAGCTTATGGATTGGTCTTGCAGTGACCACTATTTCCAGTGGATTTTCAACATTCCCTATGGCTGGAGCAACGGCAGGTGCGACTGCAGGTGCGGCAGCAGGGGCAACTCCGGTGGAGGCGACAGCGGCGGCAGTTGCAGCAGCCTGAGCAGTGGCCTCAACAGTAGTAGCTTGCTGATCCATTCCATTACCCATCATTTCGAAAACACACAAGATCCCATCCACCCTGGGATCATTAGGGGCTACTACCCCGACATCTACGACAGGTGGAATCATTCCACTCCCGCTAGCCTATGCTGGCGCTCGACCACGTTCGTCTCGACTTCCGACACGAGTCGGAGCTCTACCCTGAATAACGGCCCTACTAGTCTTCTTTGCAAGAGTTCTCGGCTCCTGATCGCTCATGGTGTAGCTTTACTAAACTAACACCTGTTTCCAATTCAACACCGAATTAGAAACAGAGCGATCCAAACAACAAACAATTTTAACACTCACCTTACACAGACATGCACCGGCATGAATTTAAAGGCATTTTCTACTAACTATCCCATGGTCAACGCTCCTTATCAATCCAATCTTCAACTTCGCTCTAATACCACTTAAACTGGATGTCACGCCCCGATCCTCGAGCATGCACACATTCTTCTGACTTGGTTGATTTTATCATGTGATATCCCAGGACTATTTATCGCCGACCCTTTTATTTATTAAGCACATGCAGAAGCAGTTAAAATACCCAGACAATAAAATGATGGGATAGAAAAGCAGGGTCATATTTTTCATATTGAAACTTATAACCAAACTTTTATACAAAACACAAACCAAAGCACTTCACAACTTTTTACTCTAAACTCTATTCACATAAAAAAGGAGATCTGAAAAGAAGAAAGAATCTCAGTCGAACTAGGCCGTACTCAAGGCCCCTCTCCGGATTATTTTCTTCTTCCAAAAAATCCTTCTCCTCAAGATTCACCTTCGAGTTCTCCTTCTCAGATTCCTCCTCCTCAGCTCCTCAGCAGGGTCCTGAAATGATTTCCCCAAACCGGGATGAGACTACGTCTCAGCGAGTTCTACCCCACTAAGGCTCAATTAGTAAACCATAATACTATAGGCTGCCTAAACATGCACAGGGCAAAGGACTTACCTTGGCCTCAGATCCCACCTACAAGTCAGTACAATTCACAATAGGCACCCATTTACTCCAAACAAATCGAACCAATCGATTACATGTCACACAAATCATTCTCCATGGAGGAGTATCTAAAAGCTAGGCCACGTGCATTCTCCAAGACGACATTCCAAGTCTCCGAGCCACGTACCTCGAACCTTGGGCCCACGTGCATTCTCTAAGGCGACCTCTTTGCCAAGGTGATATATCAAGTCACCGAGCCACGTGCCCTTTTAGATGCTATTTCCGAAAACTACATCCACGTGCATTTTCTAAGGCACTAGTTCACCAAAGTGACGCATCAGATCACCCAGCCACGTGTCCTTTTAGATGCCGTCTCAAACACTGGACCCACATGCATTCTCTAAGGTACTCGCTTACCAAAGTGACGCATTAGATCACCGAGCCACGTGTCATTTTTACGATTCCTGGGCCCACGTGCCTTCTCTTAGGTGCTATGTCACCAAAGTGATGCATCAATTCACCGAGCCACGTGCCATTTTAGATGCAAAACTCTGTCATCAAGCCACATACATTCTTTTAGGCGACCTCTCTTAGGCGACCTCTTCGCCAAGATGACATACTCAACCACTGAACTCATGTGCATTCTCTAGGTGATATTCCAATTCACCGAGCCCACGTGTTTTCTTTCAAGTCATTACCAATCTACTTTCAATACCGACAACCAATGCCCAACGATTTCTCAATCAAATAATTAAATCAACTCAACAAAGCATTATAAATGTTGAATAACATACTTGGCCATTTACCAATCAACAATTCAATTTCAATCAATTCCAATCAATTTAGGGTAAATCCCTAAAATATCACAATTTATTCAATTCCATACAACGAGGAGCTCAAATAAATAAACGGACTGCGCCACGACGATCAGCACGAGATTTCGGTCATCGGCCATCAAAATCTTAATTTCCGAAAATTAATTAATAATTATTAAAAATTCATTTTAGCACAAAATAAAGCCCAATTTAATAAACAAACTTCACCACAGGCATCAGCATAATATTCTGGTGGCCATCCCAGTTGAATTTTCGGAAAATAAATAATTATTTAATTTAATTCCGAAAATTAATATTTAAATACTAAAAATGCCACTTAGGCCCGAAAAAGCCTAATTGAAGCCTGATTAGGGTCAGGAAAAATCCAGGGCTACCCTCAATAAATAGTAGACCATGTCTACTTGCTAATTGCACAATCAATTTGTCTAATTCGCATCAAAATTGGCTAATAAACACTAATCCATACTAATCTAACCACCTAAACCTAATTAATTAAAACTAAACCAACCTTAAGCATAATTAGCCAACTAATCAGGGATTAGTGAGATTACTCACCGGAATCACGCGCAAAACGTATCAATCCAACGGGGATGACACGAGGAACAATTCTTCAAAAAGCACGGCTCGGATTCGGGGCCTGGAAACGGCCCAAAAGTGGGCCTAAAGCCACTGGAAACCCACTTCATGGGTTGTTGTTCTTGGCTGGCCGGAGCTAGTCCAATGGCCAAAACAACAAGGCGGGGCCAGCGGAGGGCGAGGGGAACGCCAGTGGCACCGGGCGGAGCTGGGCGGTGGCCGGAGGTGGCTGGTCAGGGCAAATCGAGCTGGACAACAGCTGAAATCGCACGGGCGAGGACTGGGCATGAGGGGACGGATGCGGGGCAGAGTGCGGATGGCGGGACGACGGCCTGGCGGCGAGCTGCAGCGGTGCGTGGGCGGCGACGGCGACTGGCTGCTGTCTCGCCTCCTTCCGCTTCTAGTTCGCTGGTTTGCACGACGAAGAAGAAGAAGAAAAGGGGGGTTTGGTCACGAGGGGATGGGGGAAAAGAGAGAGGAGAGAGAAGAAGAGATAAGAGAGAAAAGAGAGAGAGAGAGAGAGAGAGAGAGAAGATGAGGATTGACTGGTGAAAATGAGAAGAGAGAGAGAGAGAGAAGTTGGTGGGGGGGCTGTTTGCACGAATGGGAGGGGAGAGGAGAGAAGAGAGAGAAAAAAAAGAGAAAAAGTGAGAAAAGAAGAGAGAGAGAGAGAGAGAGGGAAAAATAAAATAAAAACAATACCATTATTCTTATTTTATTTTATTTTCTCTTTCCCTTTTTAATTTCTTTCGGTCTTCAATTTTTCTTCCGATAATTTCTTTCTTGAAATTTCGGACTCGTCAATAAATTGACGAACGATGAGACAATGTCCTAAAAAAAAGAATTATGACGCGCTTAAAATTCGATTCTCGAAATCGAGTTCAATTTCGTGGTTAAAAATCGATCAGACGTGATTTTAGCCCAATCCAACTAATTAGGTAGCTTTTAGGGATTTTTACTGCAGATACATCCCTTAACGGCTTCACCCAATAGGTTAGTTAACTCGTGAGTGATTAGCTCAGAGAAAAAGGGCCATAGGCATGTCGACGAAATGCCCATTTCACTTTATCGAAACGGGGTCGAATTTCAGGATGTCACAGGGATGGCCAAGTATCAATGATCACAAATCAATCAAGTAGTGATCCTAGGATGGCCTGATATGCATCAACTTCAAAGGCAAAGCCCAAGATATGTGCTTCATGTTTACAACTTGTTTTGAATGACTTGCACTTGTTTGAAGTTGTGTGGTTGCATTGTTGCTTCATTCGAATGCTTGCTTTAGCATTAGCTTGTTAAGATAATCCATAGAAGACGTGGCCAAGAATACTTGAAAACAATGGCGTAGCTGATGTCCAATCCGGCTTTTTGTTATATCATCTATTCTTGACATAGGTATTGGGTTTTTCCATTCCAATTTGTATAACATTCATCAAGTGGCGGGTTTTATTTTGGATGTCCTAGAAATAGCCTCTTTTATGTTTGCCTCAATTGTTTACTTTTTTGCAATGTACTTTCAATTACTTGAGTGTTTACCTCCTGTCATGTTCTAGTTAGCTTAGAATTGCATGAACAAATCATCCACTCACCTTTTGATACTTTTATAAAATTGCATGAAAATGTTAAAAGAATGCATGACCACCTTAGGTAAAAACCAGACTCATTAGGTATCAAAAGACTGCTAATAGAAACTTTAGCATAACCCAACTCTTTGAATCCACGAATCTCTAGCTTCATAGAAATCAATAGAGGTCTTCCAACCCTTGATTGGGCATCTAGTCAACTCTTGACAAAGAGACTAGTGACAACTCTTCAATAACATTTTTAGTTTGCCTAAAAACCTTAAAATAAACCCTTGGCACTCGAAGCATGGGTTTGGGTGGACCCATGATTACAATCAGTAGTTCATTTGTGGTGTTAGCAAATGGAAGTTCACCTGAAACCACCATTTGTATGAACTATCCAGACCTTGTTGTAAATGAATGCTTCTAGACTTGTTCTTGTGAATACTTGATTATTAGTCGACGCATTGAAAAAGGTTAAAAAAAAATGGAGATTTGGATTTATGATCATGAGAATGTCTATTTCTCGACCAAAAGTGTTGTTCTTTGTTTCTTTCTTTTATATTGTTGCTTTTAAGCGATTTCTAATTCATTTTCAAGAAAAACCTGAAAAGTCAAATTGACCTTTCACCTAAAAATATTTTGTCAAATCAATTTTTCAAAAATTTAAGGATTTTACCAAGAAATCAACCTTTTAAAAAAAGTCAACTAAAGGATTGACCTTCGGTTAAACTTTTGACCAAAAAACTTGGAGAAATCAAAAATCTTCAAAACACCCTCTTTTAGTGTCAATTTAATTTGTGTGCCGAAAATTTCACAAAATTAGATTAAGAACCTTGTTTTTCGAATTTTTTGGTTCTCGATTCTAGATAAGCCAATTAAGTGCCATTCCTTTTATGATATTTGATCTAGGGACTATTCTACATCTACTCACGCATTCAATTTTGCAAATTACCACATCAAAAGGCAAATTGTCGTTGTAAACCCTAATTAGGGGACCAAAATCGATTTTTCATGATTTACGAATGGATAATTGTTTTCAACTTATTTTATTGAGTTAATCAGAATCCATGGTCAACTTTGAGAAATTCACATCGGAATTTCTCGATTTGATGAATTTTGCTTTTATAACCATAAGAAAAGCTTCAATTAACAAAATTCAAATTGACACATTCAATACTAAGGTCCAATTTCACAGATCTAGGTCCAATTTTAATAGTAGACCTAGGTTCATTTTTGACCTAGATTCAAGCACTTCCATTCAAGGCCTATTTGAATGCTCTAAGTGATCGTACATATGAGTAGTTAATTGGATAGATAATTGCATTACTATTGGAAGCCAATTTACATTAATTTGCAATTTTGGCCATTGATTTGCAAATTTGCACATTTTAGCCCTTTAGGCTCAATCTTAAGTACCCATGGTTTTAGTCCATTCTTTTTTACAATGATTGCTCAATTAGGTCAATAGAGGATCCACAAATCACATTTATTAGTCTAATTGGCTTCATTGAATCACAATCAAGCAATATCCCCTCAAATAGGGTAAGTTTTCTTTTCAATTTGGTCCTCGAGGAACCAAATTGCGTAAATTTTGAACTTTCAAGGACCACAAGTGAGTGAACTAGCCTGAACCAAGCCAAATCGATCAAGAATCGGTCAAAGCGACATGAACCGATCTAACTGGTTTGACCGGCCGCTAGTAAGGCAAGCCGATTCGGCCTCTTGTCAACTATTATGGACCTCTGGCGGCCGATTTTGGGACCCTCTTTGTGCCAAATTCATTTATGCACCCTCAATTTCCCATAATTTTGTAGATTGGTCTTTGCATTTAGCAAAATTGCATTTTGACCCTTAATTAGGTCTTTTAGTCCAATTATCGATTTTGGCTCAAGTTTTTGTAGATCAAACCCATTAGATCAATTATCCGATACCTCTAGATCATAATTGAACCTTCGAAATAAATTTTGCTTGTTGGATTAAGAATTTGATTGTCAAATCGAACCGATGGCTGAGATTGTTTGATTTGGAGATGGTATAAATACCATTTTCTCTCCAATTTTGGAGAGGGGCTCAATTCTGCAAAAAATTTATCTCTCTTTAGATCTCTCTCCGTCATCTCAATTTTCCCACCTTTCTTTTTGCCCTCTCTCTAACTGAACCGGTTACTCGCCGGTCCTCCTTGGCCGTGGCTCACCAGCCTTTCACTGACGGTTGATCAATCGCCATCCAAACCCCCCGGCGATCCTCTCTCTCATCATCGCTTAGGTGACCAGCGTTGCTGCCGTTTACAAGCCGACCAGTGAGAAACGACAATTCTCTTCCCGCAGGTGCAAAAATTGGCAACCAAGCCAATTTGACTTTTAACTGGTTTGATTGCCAATTTGACGATCCAAATCAACCGAGCAATCCTTGCCGATCTCCCTCTAGGTCAGTTCCCAACCCACGGTAGTTGAGAACTAACAGATCAGCTACCGGAACACTTCCGATGGCCTATCTAGTTTCTAGACAAATTCTGTTCCAAACAAAAACCGGTGGTCTGGTGGCCTTTCCTTACCCGACAATCACCCCAACATCCTTCATCGAGGTATCTCCAACCTGCTAGTGGTCGAAGAGTCGATTAGAGGTCACCGGAACTCATTCGATGACCTATTTTCTCACCAACGCATGAAGGCCGTTCCAATCAGACCAGTGCTGGTTCAGCATCAAAATTAGCGATTTAGCCGTTCCTTGAAAGCGGTCCTACTTGTCCTAATCCAATCCTTAGTGGTTCATGGCGATCCGATTGCGACTGTGGAGGTTCATTTGTGCTCCGGTGAGAAAACTTCATCCGATTACGTCAAAATCAACAAAATCAAAAGAAAGGTAAACCTTTATAAGCTCGAATCCCGTGAAGCGAGGTTGGATCTTCCAACCGAGGCTAGGATTAATCTTTAGATCCATTAAATAGTTTTTGATCTAAAGATTGTGTGCTTATCAATGATTTGGCTAAATCTATTATTTTCGTGCTTTTGGAATTGACTTGCTGTTTTGGCCAAAATGAGGTCTTAGGTCGGCTTGAATCATTTATACTTTGAAAATACATGTGACAAACTTCGAGATCGCTTGGCCCAATCAGACGACATTCGATGCTTGAAAAACCTCCGAAGTTGCTCGATTCTACATTACTCTAGGTTTATCTTAGGTTCTGTTTTGATTCCTTCGACTTTTGGTTTTGTCATTTGTGTTATGATTTCCGTAATGATTTCTGGATGAACTTGTCCCCATGAAAGTTGTTCGTCCTTGTCTTGAGTATGTCCTGTAATTTTTTTAGAATTTTTGGACTTGTTTTTGCTAGATCAAAACCTCTTAGATCTGGGCCAAGGTCAAGCTGCCCTACACAATTTCGAGTATTTTGATGAAAATAGGCATATAGATGAGACCACTTGATCTTAGGATCTTCATTGAACTTCATGTACATGTCATGTATGTTTCAATGACGCATGATTTGCACAACTTACCCGTCATTTGGTATGTCGTTTGCATCTACAACATCTACAAACACATAGGTTCTGCTTCAATTAGACATTCCATAACTTGCATATGTTCTTTGCCATTTTTGTCACGACCTACGTGATCTTGATTAGGTTTTGAGTTCTTAACAAAAAGTGTTCATCATTGTATGTTCTATATGTGAGATTTTTCATTAGATTTTTTAATGCCTTTAGGTGATCGAAATTGTGCATGTTTCATGATTGTTGAGTTGAAACTATTATCATACTCATTTGGGTCTCTTAAAGACCAGATCTCACGTTATTGCTTTCTCAAATTTTAAAGTGTGCATAACAGGTTTGCGTTCATATGTGCTCCATTTCATTTAGCATGTAAACATAATACCTCAATCAGGCTAGTTGCATTGCAAAAGCGTTAAATATATCCATTCAGTTCTAAGTCATTTTGTATTGTCAGTATGATTCTTTGCATGTCGGCTTAGGGTTAGATGTTTGGCCAAATTATTTATCACATCAAATCCTTTGTCATTTGTGAATTTTATGCCATTCATGCATTGCTTAGGTGACTTTAGAACTTGTTAATGCATATTGTGTTCTGTTTTGTTATTGACTGAGATTTTTTTTCTAGCACTAAATGACCTTGATCGAACTGGTCCCTTCTAGGAAGTTGTAAAACACATCTAGAACTTTCAAATGCCACTAATTTCATGTAATTTGCTCATCATTAGGTCCATTTTCCATTTTTCCCAAACTAGACTAGAATATGAACTTGGGGTCAAATTCGGACTCTTGTTTTTATCCCCGTTTAGATAGACTTTTGTCATTTTTGTACCATTTTTCTATAAGGATTCTTGACTTGGTCCCTTAATAAAGTTTGTTTACTACTATGTTGACTATGTTGTAATAAAATTTCGTGATTTTTAAACTTCACTTGTTAGGTCAAATCTTAGTAGTGATGATTGAGTGTTATGCTATTTTGACAATTTCCTAATGCATTGTTGATTGTTTTCTGATTTTTATAAAACATGCTTAGCTCTTTTAAGAAAACTTTATTGAAAAAGTTGTTCCAAATTATGTTACATGTGTTAAAATCGATTGAACGCGACTTTAGTACAATCTAACCTATCGGCTAGCTTTTAGGGATTTTAGCACGTTTGACCCGTCGTCGATAATTTTTTATCCACGTTTGTGCATCTCGAATCGTAGACGACTCTCGTTATCATAAAAATCGCAAGGGTTCAATTACGTGTCCCAAGTATAATATCGATAGAAAATCGGTTTACTATCGTTCGATACAAATATCGCAATCGTGCGGAACCACCTGCAATTCGACTACGTACTTCCATCGAATCATCCTATATCTATTCGCTAATCAAGTTATAACGGTGTCGTATTGACCCTTGCCGATTATTATGGTTGAGCAGTCAATTTTCGGTCAAATTCTCTAGTCTACTGCATTTATATCCCTTAACGGTTTCACCTAATAGATTAGTTAACTCAAGAGTAATCAGTTCCGAGTAAATTAACCATAAGCGCGTCAACAAAACAACCATTTCATATATCTGAATCAGGGGCCAAATTTCGCGATGTCATAACTCTTCCCCTCTTATAAAAAAATTTTCCTCGAAATTTAAACAATTACAATCCTTCCATAAAAAGGTGGGGGTATTGACGTCTCATTGACTCCTCGCTTTCTCACGTGGCTCCTTCCATTTCGTGGTGTTGCCAAACCACTTTAACCAAAAGGATTGTCTTGTTGTGCAACACTTGCTCTTTTCGAACCACTATCCAGATCGGTCCCTCTACATACAACACTCTCTCGTCACATCTAATTCCTCGAAATTCAGCACATGGGGTCAGGTCAGATTTATACTTCCTCAACATCGACATGTGGAAGAAGTCATGCACTTGAGCAAGTCTTGGTGACAATGCAAGACCATACACCAAAGTCCAAATTCGCTCCAAAATTTCAAAGGGACTAACGTACCTCAGGCTAAGCTTCTCTTTCTTGCCAAAGCACAAAGTACCCCTCATTGGTGACACTTTGAGGAATACGTGTTCACTAACTTAGAATTTCAATCGCCTACGTCGCTTATCTGCATAGCTCTTCTAACGACTTTGAGAAGTCTTGAGCCTTTCTTGAATAAGTTTGACAGTGTCAACTGACTGCTGAATCAACTCAAGGCCCATAATCTTATGTTCTCCAACTTTGTCCTAACAAACAGGAGTCCTGCAGGCTCTACCATACAACGATTCAAACGGTGCCATTGGATACTCTGCTGATAACTGCCGTTGTAGGGAAACTCAACTAGATGAAGCTGTTCCTCCTAGCTTCCTTTGAAGTCTAATACGCAAGCTCACAGCATACCCTTGAGGGTTTGAATCGTCCTTTCAGATTGACCATCCGTCTGTGGATGATAGGCCATGCTACACTGCAGTTTCATTCCCAAGGCAGTTTGTAAACTTTTGCAAAAAGATACCATGAACTTCGAGCCTCAATTTGACGTGATCGTCACTGGCACTCCATGAAGACAAACTATCTATCGCACGTACAATTCAGCATATCCATCCAATGCAAAGTTCTTTTGTACGGTGATGTCCTCCATTCTTGGCTCCTCAACTAATGTATCAACTATAGTTACCAAATAACCTTGGCAACCCACCTCTAACAATTGGGTTGCCTCAAGCGATGAGATTAAGGTAATTGAGGGTCTTCCTCAACTTCCAATAAACTCAAAACTTTCACCCACTGATGAGTTAAACTGAATCGCTTTAAGATAACAGTCTATAGTTGTGACACCCCGAACTTCCTTAGGGAGCCACAGGCACCTAATGCTACACCTAATTACATCTCTTAGAAGAAGCGTCGAATTTCATAGACTTTTTTTTTTTTTTTTGAAAACGGTCCCAGCGCGACTCATTAGCGGAAGCAAAATTTTAATTTCGCCATCTCTCCCTCCAACAACCATGATACAATTGCACACCACTAAACATCATAAGAAAAGATAGAGCCCAGACACTTTTATTTTCATATTTTCATGACGGATTTTTCTTGGGTCGGTACATCAAAAGAGAGGCCAAGATTTTTAACTACACTCGGCCACAACCCCAAAAAGAAACACTCGACCCACTATGTCTATCGTGCAAGATCTCTCATCAACTAGTGTCGGCTATTATCCCAAAAAGTTGCAGCTCCTACTTTTCACACATGGGCCCTCACACCCATCCCGGTGCATCAGGTGGTGGCGGCGGCAACATCCCACGCATCGCTCCATCTCGACGAACATGGACAGATATAAACTCTTGAATGACAAGGCCCCCAACCAGGCCCACATCGTACATCACTAAGGCACGCACTCGAATAAAAGTCAGTCCAGCAATGGTGGGATAGTCGATCTCCACACACTCAACCTCTACATCTGAAGGAAGGTCGTAAAATACGCCCCGCGTGACAGCAGGGAGCGGCATCCTGCTAATCTAAAATGTTGGTCCCCGAAGGGGTGAGTACAACCACTCAGCAGGTAAATGATCCAATAACCACTCAATATATCATACAATACAATCGCAACATAATACATGTGATTCATACATCCAAGCCTACTTACCTTGAAGCTATTCATATACCATCATACATCTTCATTACAATCATATCACATACATAATATCATGCCACAAGTGATCATCATCATATCATATATGCAAGTCATCATGCCATAGGTGATCATCATCGTATCATATATGCAAGTCATCATGCCATAGGTGATCATCATCGTATCATATATGCAAGTCATCATGCCATAGGTGATCACCATCATATCATATATGCATGATTCAATTTCCACTTTTAACTTTCAATTCGATCACCACATCACTCTTTCTCAGGATCATCAATTTCATCCCATACTTTACCACTCACACCCCATCCTGGCATCATGAGAAAAACCTCCGGCATTCAGCCATTTAAGGCCACCGGGCATCCAGCACCCCCACATTTCGGGCATCTCGCATCCTAACTGGCATCACGAGGCATCCTCTCGAGCAAAGACCTCCGAGGCTTCCGGCACCCAACCATTCCGGGCATCTCGAAACTCCCGAGGCCATCCGGCCATGTATCTCTATACATTCCAGGCATCCGGCACCCCCATCCCGGGCATCCTGATACTCCGAGGGTATTATCACCGCCTCAAATAGTTTCTTCATTTATCATTGTTCATGTTCACCAATTTAGGTCTCAACTTAGCATGGCACATGATGTAATGGCAAACAAAATCACTTCCATCCTTTGATTCATACATGCATCTCCAGTCATCATCATACATGTAGCAAGACAATCATTCATAACAATAAAATTCATGGAATCCGTACAATTTAGAATAGTCCATTTATCATGCCTTTTTGAAGTTTATTAAATTCCAGATTGTACCATTTTAGAAAACATTTAAATTAAATATCCATATGATTCTCAAAAATCATGAAATCAAGGCATGTGATAGACAAGACAATAAGATAATGATTTCATGAAAAACACATGCCCAATAGAGTTCCACACAAAAGATATAATTCACACAAATACCGCATGCAATTTCGGATAGACTAAGTGATATGTGCTTGTGTTCATGAATTTTTTTGAAATTAGGACAATGGGATAAATTAATGAGAATAATCTATGCTTGGCTATACACCTCATAGATTAGATTCCTATAAATAAAATGTTACAAGATTTTGGCCATGTGGAATTTAGTAATTAAATTCTTAAAGGAAGAATAGAAAAAGGGGAAAATTTGATTTTATTTAGATTTGGGCCTTAGGCCCAAGAGTGGACCTTTAATGGGCCAAGTTGGCTGGCCCATTGAAGCCCACAAGTAGGGCTGCCGTCGACCATGAAAGGGGGAGGAGTGCCGGCCCAAATGCCCCAAGCCCAAGCCCAAAAGCCCATGCATGTATCATGACAAGTGGCAAAAGGGAGATGGCATGCATTGGCCATTGGGGAGGCAAGCAAATGATGAGAATTTGGGGAAATAAAAGGAGGAGGAGAGAGAGAGGGTGGCCGGTTGGCTATTCGACCAAGTGAGAGAGAGAACCGTGAGAGAGAGAGAGAGAGAGAGAGAGAGAGAGAGAGAGAGAGAGAGAGAGAGAGAGAGAGAGAGAGAGAGAGAGAGAGGCCGAGAGAGGAGAAGCTGAGAGGAAGGAGCTCGCCGCCGTGTGCTCGTCACTAGTTTGGTTTAGAGGCAAGTTGGGAATCCGCTTTCTACTCTTGCATGAATGTCTTGCATGTGTGGTCGGAATCTAGGATGTTTGGAGGCAAGGAAGTGAAGCTAATGTGGTTTGTTCTTGAGTTTGCATGCTGTTTTCGTGAGATCCGCCTGACCCCGAATCTTGTGAGAGCTTTCATGCATGTTTTGAGTTCGATTTTGAATTTTAGCTCTTCATGAAAGTTGTAACCAACATCTTAAAATACAACATACTAAAATTTGGTACAAAATTATGGAGATTAGAGGGGTCAAACTCTCATCCTACGGAGACACCAGATCTGGAACGATTTCACTGACCTTTTGGTGGATTTGTGGTTGCATGTTGATTTTTACTAAGAATATCTTTTCAACTTCTGCATGAAACTTGTAGAAAACATTTTGAAGTTTAACATACTCAAATTTGAAGCAAAATGAACAAGTTTAGCCTAGTAAATCAACTTACTCTTGAAAACCGTAGATCTGGAGACGCGGTACAGGTTACCTGAGACTTCATGGACCCGTATGATGACTATACTCTGGAAGTTTGACTTAGATCTCTTCATGAAAGTTGTAGGGGACCTCTTGAAGTAAAACATATCCAAATTTCAGAGGAAACAAAGAAGAATAGGCAGGTGAAAACTCAGTATCTCGGAGAAACATGCACAGGATGTTTCGGTGTTAGATCCAGAAGCTTCGTGTGACTGTAGAAAATAATCTAAAAAGAATTTGGCTTAGAAGACTTCATGAAAAATATACTTTAGTTTCTTGGCTATAACCTGGTAAAACTTCATAATTTTCGGAGGTCGTTGAATATTTTAATCAAATTATTTTGGAAACTGTGCATTTTGTTTTTATCCGAAATTACATGCTGTATTTGTGTGAATTATGATTTTGTGTGGAATTCGATTGGCCTTGTGTTTTTCATGAAATTATTACCCTATTGTCTTGTCTATCACTAGCCTTAATTTCATTATTTTTTAGAATCATATGGATATTTAATTTAAATATTTTCAAAAATGGTACAAGCTGGGATTTAAATAATTTTTTTTTAAAAAAAGGCATGATAAATGGACTATTTTAAATTGTATGAATTCCATGAATTTTATCTTTATGGATGATTGTACCTTGCTACATGTATGATAATGACTGATAATGCATGTATAGATCGAAGGATGAAAGTGATTTTATTTGCCAGTCATCATGTGCCATGCTAAATTGAGATCGAAATTGGTGAACGTGAATAATGATAAATGAGGAAACTGTTTGTGGCGGATGATAATGAGCTGGGAGTATCAGGATGCCCGGGATGGGGGGTGCCGGATGCCCGGAATGTATAGAGATACATGGCCGGATGGCCTTGGGAGTATCAGGATGCCCATAATGGTTAAGTACCAAAAGCCTTGGAGGTCTTTGCCCAAGGGGATGCCTCGTGATGCCAGTTGGGATGCGAGATGCCCGGAATGTGGGGGTGCCGGATGCCCGGTGGCGTAAAGTGGCGGAATGCCGGAGGTTTTTCTCGTGATGCCAGGATGGGATGTGAGTGTAAAGTATGGGATGAAACTGATGATCCCGAGAAAGAGTGATGTGGTGATCGAATTGAAAGTTAAAGTGGAAATTGAATCATGCATATATGACATGATATAATGATGATATGCATATATGACACGATATGATGATGATCACCTATGGCATGATGATATGCATATATGACATGATATGATGATGATATGCATACATGACACGACATGATGATGATCACCTATGGCATGATGATATGCATATATGACATGATATGATGATGATCACCTATGGCATGATGACATGTATATAATATATGATAATGATATGCATATATGACATGATATGATGATGATATGCATATATGACATGATATGATGATGATCACCTATGGCATGATGACATGTATATAAGGTATGATGATGATATGCATAAATGATATAATATGATGATGATCACTCATGGCCTGATGATATGTATGTGTTATGATTGTGATGAAGATGTATGATGGTATATGTATGGCTTCAAGGTAAGTATGCTTGGATGCAAGATTGACATGTATGATGTTGTGATTGTATTGCATGTTGCAATGAGTGGTTATTAGATTCCTTGACCTGCTGAGTGGTTGTACTCACCCCTTCGGGGACCAACATTTCAGATTAGCAGGATGCCGCTCTCTAATGTCACGCTCTGATGTCACGCGAGGTGTATTTTACGGCCTACCTTCCGATGTAGAGGTCGAGTGTGTGGAGATCGACTGTCCCACCATTCCTGGATTGACTTTCATCCGAGTGCGTTGTTTAGTTATGTATGATGTGGGCCTGGCTGGGGTCCCTGTTGTACAGGAGTTCATATCCGTCCATGTTCGTCGAGACGGAGCGATGCGTGGGATGTTGCCGCCGCCACCGCCTGATGCACCGGGATGTGTGTGAGGGCCCGTGCGTGTCAAGTAGGAGCTGAAACTTTTTGGGATGATTAGCTAACACTAGTGATGGGGGATCTTGCACGTTAGTCATAGTGGGTCGAGTGTTTCTTTTTGGGTTATGGCCAAGTGTGGCTTCATGTCCTGGCCTTTCTTTTGATGTACCGATCCAAGGAAACTTATCTTGAAAATATGTAAATAAAGTGTTGTGGCTTTGTCTTTTCTCATGATGATTAGAGGTGTGCAATTGTATCATGGTTGTTGGAGGGAGAGATGGAGATATTGTATTTTTCTTCCGCTAATGACTTGCACTGGGACCGCTTTCAAAAAAAAAAGTCTATGAACTTCGATGCTTCTTCTAAAAGATATAGTTAGTGTTCCATTAGGTGTAACGTCAGGTGCCTGTGGCGACCCTAGGTGGTTTGGGGTGTCACAGCGCCCCTTTTTGGTATCAGAGCAAGTGATTATAGGTGGAGTGATAAGGAGCCTCATTTGGAAATTGAGGAACATGATGACAATGCACACCATAGGATATAAAATGGAATAATTGAATAACGGGTGATGAGTATTCACTCGTAGATCCCTAGTGGTTTTATTTCAAGTTGTCTTTAGGTACTAGTGACATGTATATGTTACTTATGTGGTAGTAGTAGTTGCTTTGAATGGAGGCAGTGAGTCTCGGATTATTCTTGAGGCAATGCTTGGAAATTGTAGGAAAGTCATGGTGTGAGCTGGAAGTGCTCATCCATCGAGGGCTAAAGCCTCTGCTGCAAGGGCTAAACTCCAAATGGAAGACATCCTACGGGCATTGGTCAATATTGGAAATTTGATGGAAAGACAAGCGCAGCAGCAACCTGGAGCAGAACGCCGTACTCAAGGATTGGTGGAGCAATTTCTGAAGCTGAAGCCACCTAAGTTCAATGGAATAGGAAGTCCTGAGGAGGCGGAGCAATGGATTGATGGGATGGAACAAATTTTTCGGCTGTTGGACTGCAATAATGTTGAGAAAATAACTTTGGCAGAGTACCAGCTGGAGGGAAATGCAAAGTTTTAGCGGAGAACTTTGAAGGACATAATCTTTCCAACAGGTATTGATGTTAACTAGGAGGAGTTTGTGAGGGCTTTCAATAGAAAGCATTTTTCTGATTGTGCTAAGGACAGGAAAATTACATAATTTGTTCAAATAGAACAAAAGGAGCTAATAGTAGACCAGTATGAGGCTAAATTTTCTGAACTGTCTAGATATGCTCCTAGACTGATTGAGGATCAGGAGGAAAAGGCTAAGAGATTTCTGAAAGGGTTAAGAACTGACATTAGAAAGCAACTAGTGCCTTTGAACATAAGAGATTATAATGAGATTTATGAAAGGGCACAGCTAGTGGAGCAGGAACTGTTAAGAGAACGATTGGAGTTTAAGAAACCGTTGAATTTTAATGATGTGAGAAGGGGTAAGAGACCCTATTCTGGTCAGGGTCAGACTTGGAATGTGAAGAAGAAGGGTAATTTTGGAAATTTTGGGGGAGCAAGAAGTGGTCTGAATATAGGGAAAGCACCCTATCAGCCTAGTGTTTGTCAAAGGTGTAATGGAAGACATGGCCCAGGACCTTGCAATGGATGACTGAAATGTTTTGGTTGTGGACAAGTGGGCCATCTTAGGAGAAGTTGCCCACAAGAAAGTTTGCAAGTGAGTGTTGGCTCAGTGTGACAGGGATATCAGAGTGCTGTTAGATCGAATTTACAAGGAAATCCTTAGAGGCCACCAGCACAAGGAAGGATGTATGCGATCAGCCAAGAGGAAGCGGAAGCTTCCAAAAATGTTATCTCAGGTACGATCCTTATCAATGGTAAAAAGGCATATGCATTGTTTGATACGGGTGCAACGCATTCATTTGTGTATGAGAGATATAGACGTTTGAGTAAAATAAAAGTTATGCCTCTTGAGATGCCTCTTTGTGTTTCCACGCCTTTAAAAGATATGGTATTGTCTACGCTAGTGTATGGGAATTGTAAGATATCAATAGAAGGAAAGGATATGGAAATAGACATAGTTGTAATGGTCATGTATGATTTTGACGTTATCATAGGAATGGACTGGCTTCGTAAGTATCGGGCTAGAATGGATTGTTACAGGAGAGTGATCCAATTCGTTTTCCCTGATTAGTCTAGTTGTGAATTTTTAGGAGGTCAGACCCATCTACCTGTAGCACTGATTTTGGCAATAGAAGCATGTGCGTTACTTGACAAAGGATGTCAAGGATATCTGGCCATAGTTAAAGATTATGCAAGGAAGGAGCCTAAACTTGAGGAAGTTCGAGTAGTTAATGAGTTTCAAGATGTATTCCCTGAGGAATTGTCTGGATTACCACCAAAGCGGGAAGTTGAATTTGAAATTGAATTAATGCCTAGAACAGGACCAATATCAAAAGCCCCATATAGGATGGCCTTAGTCGAATTGAAGGAATTGAAAGTGCAACTGCAAGAGTTGCTTGACAAAGGATTCATTAGACCAAGTGCTTCACCTTGGGGTGCACCAGTCTTGTTTGTGAAAAAGAAAGATGGATCGATGCGCTTGTGCATTTACTATAGGTAGCTAAACCAGGTGACCATTAAAAATAAGTATCCTTTGCCTAGAATTGATGACCTGTTTGAGCAACTCCAGGGAAGTTCGGTCTTCTCTAAGATTGACTTGAGGTCGGAATACCATCAGTTAAGAATTAAGAAATAGGACATTCCTAAGATTGCATTTAAGACTCGTTATGGACACTATGAGTTCCTTGTTATGCCATTTGGATTGACTAACGCGCTGGCTCCATTTATGGATTTAATGAATAGGATATTTAAGCCCTATTTAGACCAGTTTATGATTGTATTTATTGATGATATTCTGGTATATTCAAGAGGGCCTAAAGAGCATGAGCAACATTTGAGGATAGTTTTGTAGACCCTGAGAGAGCATAAGTTGTATGCCAAGTTTAGTAAGTGTGAGTTTTGACTGTACCAGATAATATTTTTAGGGCATGTGGTATCAGGGGAAGGAATTGTAGTAGACCCGACTAAAGTTGAGATGGTAATAAATTGGCCGATACTGACGACACCTACTGAAATACGAAGTTTCTTAGGACTGGCTGGTTATTATAGAAGGTTTATCGAAGGATTTTCACGATTGGCAGGTCCTTTAACTAAGTTGACCCGAAAGAATGTGAAATTTGAATGGAATGGGGAATGTGAAAGGAGTTTCCAGGAGCTTAAAAGGAAATTGACCTCAGCTCCAATTCTGACTATACTGATTGGACCTGATGGTTTTACAATATATAGTGATGCATCTCACAAAGGACTGAGATGTGTTTTGATGCAACATTGCAAGGTCATAGCCTATGCATCTAGACAATTGAAACCCCATGAACTGAATTACCCAACACATGATTTAGAACTAGCAGCTATAGTGTTTGCCTTGAAGATATGGAGACACTATTTGTATGGGCAGAAGTTTGAAGTTTATACGGATCATAAGAGCTTGAAATATCTGTTCTCACAAAAGGAGTTGAACATGAGACCAAGGAGGTGGATGGAACTACTAAAGGACTATGATTGTGAGATAAGATACCATCCAAGGAAAGCGAATAGGGTAGCGGATGCTCTTAGTTGTAAGTCGGCTATGGAAATTGCTAGTTTAAGGATGGCATAATGGGGGTTGTTAAAGTTTGTAGCGGAGTCAGAATTTAAATTGGAAATGGATTGTCTTACTTGTATGCTTAGTGCATTAAGAATAGAACCCGAGATTATTCAGAAAGTTAAAATCTTGCAAGAATCTGACCTATAGATTTTGAAAGTGAAAGATGCTGTGTCTTTAGGAAAGAGACCAGAATTTCATGTCTCTGAAGATGGAGTGGTAAGATGCCAAGGACAACTCTGTGTTCTCAATAACGAAGAATTAAAGAAGGAAATTATATCGGAGACACATAAGAGTAATTATAGTATTCATCCGGGTAGTACAAAGATGTACAGGAATTTGCGTCAGCAGTTTTGGTGGATTGGTATGAAGGCAGATACGGCTAAGCATGTTTCTCAATGTTTGACGTGCCAGCAAGTAAAAGCGGAGCATCGCAAACCCGCAAGGCTCTTGAGACCATTAGACATACCATAATGGAAGTGGGAGCATATAAGATGGACTTTGTGCAAGGATTGCCAAGGACATTAAGTGGCCATGATTATCTGGGTAATAGTGGACCGTTTGACTAAATCGGCTCATTTCCTAGCGGTTCGCATGGACTACCCAATGGATAAGTATGCGAATATATATGTAGGCCAAGTAGTACGCCTACATGGTGTTCTAGTGACTATTACCTCAGATCGAGATTCGAGATTTACTTCGAACTTTTGGCGAAGTCTTCAAATTGCATTAGGGACTAAGCTTCAGTTTAGTACTGTTTTTCATCCCCAGACAGATGGACAATCAGAAAGAGTAATCTAGACATTAGAGGATATGTTAAGGGCTTGTGTAATTGATTTCAAAGGAAATTGGGATGAAATATTGCATTTGGTGGAATTTGCCTATAGTAATAGTTTCCAGAAGAGTATAGGCATGGCTCCCTTTGAAGCATTATATGGAATGAGATGTAGGACTCCTGTCTGTTGGAATGATGATGACTGGAGATGCATGTATGAATCAAAGGATGGAAGTGATTTTGTTTGCCATTACATCATGTGCCATGCACCTAATGCTACACCTAATTACATCTCTTAGAAGAAGCGTCGAAGTTCATAGACTTTTTTTTTTTTGAAAACGGTCCCAGCGCGACTCATTAGCGCAAGAAAAAATTTAATTTTGCCATCTCTCCCTCCAACAACCATGATACAATTGCACACCACTAAACATCATAAGAAAAGATAGAACCCATACACTTTTATTTACATATTTTCATGATGGATTTTTCTTGGGTCGGTACATCAAAAGAGAGGCCAAGATTTTTAACTACACTCGGCCACAACCCCAAAAAGAAACACTCGACCCACTATGTCTATCGTACAAGATCTCTCATCAACTGGTGTCGGCTATTATCCCAAAAGTTGCAACTCCTACTTTTCACACACGGGCCCTCACACCCATCCCGGTGTATCAGGCGGTGGCGGTGGCAACATCCCACGCATCGCTTTGTCCCGACGAACATGGACGGATATAAACTCTTGAATGATAGGGCCCCTAACCAAGCCCACATCGTACATAACTAAGGCGCGCACTCGAATAAAAGTCAGTTCAGCAATGGTGAGACAATCGATCTCCACACACTTGACCTCTACATCTGAAGGAATGCCGTAAAATACGCCCCACGTGACAGTAGGGAGCGGCATCCTGCTAATCTGAAATGTTGGTACGCGAAGGGGTGAGTACAACCACTCAGCAGGTAAATGATCCAATAACCAATCAATACATCATACAATACAATCGCAACATAATACATGTGATTCATACATCCAAGCCTACTTACCTTGAAGCCATGCATATACCATCCTACATCTTCATCACAATCATATCACATACATAATATCATGCCACAGGTTATCATCATCATATCATATATGCAAGTCATCATGCCATAGGTGATCATCATCGTATCATATATGCAAGTCATCATGCCATAGGTGATCATCATCATATCATACATGCAAGTCATCATGCCATAGGTGATCATCATCATATCATATATGCATGATTCAATTCCACTTTTAACTTTCAATTCGATCACCACATCACTCTTTCTTGAGATCATCAATTTCATCCCATACTTTACCACTCGCACCCCATCCTGGCATCGCGAGAAAAACCTCCGGCATTCAGCCATTTAAGGCCACCGGGCATCCGACACCCCCACATTTCGGGCATCTCGCATCCCAACTGGCATCATGAGGCATCCCCTCGGGCAAAGACCTCTGAGGCTTCTGGCACCCAACCATTCCGGGCATCTCAAAACTCCCAAGGCCATCTGGTCATGTATCTCTATACATTCCGGGCATCCAACACCCCCCATCACGGGCATCCTGATACTCCCAGGGCATTATCACTCACCTCAAACAATTTCCTCATTTATCATTGTTCATGTTCACCAATTTAGGTCTCAACTTAGCATGGCACATGATGTAATGGCAAACAAAATCACTTCCATCCTTTGATTCATACATGCATCTCCAGTCATCATCATACATGCAGCAAGACACAATCATTCATAACAATAAAATTCATGGAATTCGTACAATTTAGAATAAGTCCATTTATCATGCATTTTTGAAGTTTATTAAATTCCAGCTTGTACCATTTTAGAAAATATGTAAATTAAATATCCATATGATTCTCAAAAATCATGAAATCAAGGCATGTGATAGACAAGACAATAAGATAATGATTTCATGAAAAACACATGCTCAATAGAGTTCCACACAAAAGATATAATTCACACAAATACAGCATGCAATTTCGGATAGTAACAGAATGTGCAGTTTTTGAAATAATTCGATTAAAATACCCGAACGACTTCCGAAGATTTTTCATGAAGACTTCTAGGCCAGATTAGTTTTAGATAGTTTCCTATAGTCATCCAAAGCTTTTGGTTCTCACACCGAAACGCCCAGTGTAGTCATCTCCGAAATACCGAGTTTTTACCCACTTATTCTTCTTAGTTTCCTCTGAAATTTGGATATGGTTTACTTAAGGAGGTCCCCTACAACTTTCATTTAGAAATCTAAGTCAAATTTCCAAAGAACAGTTACCATATGGGTCCATGAAATCTCGGGTGTCCAGTACCGCGTCTTCAGATTTACTGTCTTCAAGAGTAAGTCGATTCACTAGGCTACACTGGTTCATTTCATTTCAAATTTGAGTATGTTAGTATTTAAGATGTTCCTATACAAGTTTCATGAAGAAGTTGAAGAGAGATTCTTGATAAAAATCAACATGCAACCACAAATCTACCAAAAGGTCAGCAAAACAATTCCAGATCTAGTGTCTCCGTAGGATGAGAGTTTGACCCCTTAAATCACCACCATTTTGTACCAAATTTTAGTATGTTGTAGTTTAAGATGTTGGCTACAAATTTCATGAAGGAATAAAAGTAAAAATCGAACTTGAAACATGCATGCAAGCCTCCACAAGATTCTGGTTCAGGCGGTTCATACGAAAACAGCAAGCATACTCAAGAACAAGTCACATTCTAGCTTCGGTTTTGTCTACCGTAACATCCGAAACCTACCACCAACAAATCACACATGCAAGGCACACACGCAAGAGTGAAAATCAGTCCCAACTTGCCTCTAAGACCGAACGGATGATAGCAAAAGGGACGGCACACCGGCGATGGACGGACGGCGTGCGGGCGGCGACGGGCGTCTACTCCTCCTCCTTGGTTCCTCTTCTCTCTCGCCACTCCCTCTCTCTCGCGATTCCCTCTCTCTCTTTGCCCGAATTCCAACCGGCCACTCTCTCTCTCTTTCCCTTTTATTCCCCCAAATGTTCATCATTGGTAATGATTACTTGCCACCCTTTATAGCCAATGCATGAAGACCCCCCTCTTGCCACTTGTCATGCCACATGCAATGGGCTTGGGGTATTTGGGCCGGCCACTCCTCTTGGGCCTCAAGGGCCGGCCTCCCTTGTGGCCGACGACAGCCCCTTCGTGGGCTTCAATGGGCCGGCCATCTTGGCCCATCAAAATCCACTCTTGGGCCTAAGGCCCAAACCTAAATAAAAAATCAAATTTCACCTTTTATTCTTTCTTTTATAGATTTTAAGTTTTAAATTCCACATGGCCAAAATCTTGTAACATTTTATTTATAGGAATTTAGTCTATGAGGTGCATAGCCAAGAATAGATTATTCTCATTAACAAATAAATAAAAAGAATCATGAACACAAGCATATATTACTTAGTCCTAAGAGAAAACTAATGGCTAAAGCATAAACCATAGGGAATTTCATTACCTAATTATGGGCTTTAACATACCTTAGAGCTTGTCTTAAATTTTTGAGATGCCACAATAGTAGCCCGTTGCTTGGTGAGCCATCCATGCCAATGATCACATCAAAATCAAATGTGGCCAGCACAATCAAATCTATCATTTCCTCTCACTCACCAATCACTAACTTGCAATCAGGACACCCTAACGCAAACAACATTTTATTCTTTAACAAGGTGGATATACTAATAACTGTCCCCAACGGTTTTGGACTAAATCCTACCAACTTAACGTACTACTCAGCAATAAATGAATGCATAGCTCTAGGATCAAATAAAGCATAAACAACATGGTCGTTCAACGAGACCGTACCTGTAACCACGTCCTATGCGTCCTCACCTCTCTTCTGGTGATAACATACACCCTTCCCTGCATCGGAGGCTTGTTCAAAATACCCTGTTATGCGTTATACGAAGCACTCCCTCCTGATTGTCCTGTCGTAGGCAGTGACACTTATGCTCCCCTAGGCTTATGCGAATAGTCCTTCACCTAATGGGCACGCTGACCACATCTGTAACATGCTCCCGTTATACCAGAACATGGGGTTGGTCCATGTTTCCTTCCACAAAATTGACACACGCTGTTCGGATTGGGTGCATGCCTTCCAATTCCAGATTTTTGATTGGGAGGAATAGAATAATTTCCTCTTGTTAACGGCCTTTTTTTTTAACCAATTGCTATCTATGTTGGGCATAAATCGCAACCCAGACGCAGTAGCTTGCTCGTTCAGGTTCCTCTTTATCAACTTGGCCCTCTCATACAACTCATTGTAATCCCTGAGATTCAGCGACACCAGTGGGTCCTTGATCTATGGTCTCAAGCCATCTCTAAACCTCCTCGCTCTATCCACCGGGTCTTTAATAAGTCTCGGTGCATACTTGGACAACTCTACAAACTTCGCCTTGTACTAATCCACGGATATCTGATTCTAACAAAGACGCTGGAATTCAGCCATCTTCTACTTTCTAGCACAGTTTGAAAAGTACTTTCCATAGAAAACTTCCATGAAAGCATTCTAGTCTAGAATTGTACCTTCGGGAAACACTCACCCTTCGGTGGCTTCCCACCAAGTGCTCGTGTTACCCTACAACTGGTAGACTGCCAGGACTACCTTGTCTTCCTCAGAGCACCTAACCAGTGTGAAGACCTTCTCTAACTCTCAGATCCAGAGGGTTGCAGCCTCAGGATTGCTTGCTCCAGAGAATCTTGGTGGTTTCAGCTTCAAGAACTGCTCCACCAGCTTATGCATGAGTCGCTCACCATTCAAATTTCATGGTGGGACTTGAAAAGGTGCGGTGGCAACAACGACAATGGCATTGGTGGCAGTAGTGGCGGTAGCGGTAACAGTAGCTTGGTTCTGAGTCTGCTAACCCATCATATTCCACAAAGTCTATAGCGCTTGCATGGTCCCATCTATCCTAGGATCGCTTAGTTCTCCTACCTCAGTACCAGCTTGCAACGGTACTCTTTCCCTTGCGCTAGCCTGAGTCGACACTCTACCTCGGGTACCAATCCTAGTCGGCGTTCTTCCCCAAGTAATAGTAGAAACTGCCCTCTTCTGAGGAGTCTTTTGCTCAAGATCGCTTATATTGCAAAATCTTTGCAATTCTAACACAGAATTAGAGATTTGAGTGACCCGCCCAAAACAATCAATTAATCACAAGCATTAACTTAAGGAAAATGTCTTTCCTACTAGCTATCCCAAAACCCATCGCACCTTATCACTCTAGACACTAACCAAGCTCTCATACTACTTCGGGTGGGGATGTCACGTCCTAAACCCTAAGCCCATTCACATCCCTCGGCAGTCGATTAAAATGCGACATCCTAGGACGCATTGCCGACCGATTCTTTTTTTTCTTTCTTTCAATTAAGCACATGCAAAAGCGAATTAAATATAACACTCGGCCAATAAACAAACATAGGGATAGTAAAACACAACAACCATTACCAAAAACAACATATTCATTTATCAACTGTTAACCTTAGGAAGTTTAATACTTACAAGCCTTCCTACGGCTACTTCCTATCAACCCTCTCAAAAACCTTCAGGGACTAGGGTAAACCTAAACATCACTAACGACAAGGCAAACCAAAAGGTGTCGCATCTTGCACCCACTAAATCCGCACTTAGCAAATCTCCATACTACAGCCTTGAAAATGTTTAACCACGATAGGGTAAGATAAAATCTCAACAAGTCAAAACCTTAAGCTTCAATTAGGATGCAAATTCACCCAAAGGCAGCCTAAACAGGCACAACAAACAAACTCATATCGCCTCGGCACTTCCCTGCATATTAGTGCGTCACATATGCCATTATAAATACAACAAGCATAATCAATAACTGGAACACATAATTCTCATCCTTCAAACATTCACATAGGTCCCTATTATAAGGTAAAACCATTTTGACATGTCCCATGCATGCCAAACAATTTTGCCCCATAATCGAGCACAATAGCACAACCATTCAGGCGTGTTCCAGTTATTATGACCCTTCGGCCACGGCCAACTCAAAATTCGGTGGTCAACCGGCATAACCGGGCATTGTCTCGCCCCATCGGGCACGGCATTATCCCATGTATTCATACTCTTTAGGACTGCATTCCAATAAGGAACATCGGTCTGGCCTCAATCGCAACTCAACATCCCGTTGACATGGGGGCATCCAAACTTAATTGGGCTTTGTCCCACATAATCATACGCATCAGGATGGGTTCATTACCCCACATAATCATACGCATCAGGGGAGTTAGGTGATCACATGAGCACACCATCAATCAAACCACTTTTTATTGCCGCTATTAGCCAAGAACACCAAAATCCATTTTCAAACAATAAACCTTGCAACCCTTTTTTTTTGTTCAAAAAATTTCCAAAATAAATTCATACGGGGTCACATATTTGAAATTAACCTGTCAAACTTTGCACGCATCTAGTTTGAAACCTTACGGTTCTATTGAGCACATAAAACTTGGCGTCTGAACCCGACACCATATTTCTTTTCTATTTCTTTATCCAACCACCCTTTTTGGAAACTTAAAGTAACCCTTTTTGTTTCTTTCAAACTTTTGGAAAGAAATTCGTACATGCTCACATACTCAAAATTAATCCATCAAACTTTGTACATACCTAGTTTAAAACCTTATTGTTTTGTTGAGCAAATAAATTTTGGTGTCCAAACTCGACACCTCATTATTTTTCTATTTAAGAGCTTATAAAGCCATCTTTTGACATAAAAATTTGGAACCAACATTGTCACGCTCCAAACCTTGAGCGCGTGCACATCTCTCGATGGTCGATGAAATTGCGACGTCCTAGGATACATCGCCAAACCATTCATTTTATTGCACATGCGGAAGTGAAACAATAACCCTTGACAGCAACCAAAAAGGGATAGAAAAGTAGGATACTAGTTTCATAAACAAACATGCTTTCATAAACACACTAGATATATATACAAAGCTAGTCTATAACCAAAAGCCTACTCCAAAAAGAAGGGCTGACAAGCCATCTAGGCACACAAATCCCCAATCGAAATCTTCAAGGCTCCAAGGGTTCTGGGTCCTCCACAGCACCATCAGGAGGATCAGTTGCACCCTTGCCTAGAGCAGCGTCGACCACCACGGCAGGGATCTCAAAACCTTGAAGGGGACCAACTCAGCATCCATTAAGCTCATGGTGAAACCATGCCCTAAATCGATGAGGTACCTCTGAGGTAGGCTCTCATCGACCTAGATGCTGGTCACTACGAGCTCATAAACCCAGTGACTCCTGAGAATAAGGAAGTCGGTACTCAGCTTAGTAACCCTCCGAGGCTGACCATAACATATCGGAGGGGCCACCATTTAAAGACTTGAAAAGTTTAAGCCCACAACGGGGTAAGACAATATCTCAACAAGTTCACCCCCTAAACCCCGACTAGGAAGGAAATAAGCCTAGAGGTAATCTAACCACACATCACAAAAGAGTTACATCGCCTCAGTTCCTTCCTACACATCAATACTATCCATATCACATATAATTGCATCAAAAGCACTCATCAACTGAGACGACTCAACTTATAACCTAAAAAAGTTCAAGGGTCTTGATTATAAGGCCAAATCATTATGACACATCCCATTATGTGCCACACAATTTTGTTCCACAATTAGGTGCATCAAATCAATCAATCAATCATGTGACCCAATTGATTACGACCCAATAGCCATGGTTGACTCAACAGTCAGCGGTCTTCCGACGTAGCCGAGCATTGTCTTGCACCATCGAGCACGGCAACATCTACATCTAGGCGGCATTCCATATAGAAGCATCGGTCCAGCCTCCATTCCAATCGGCATCTGTTGACTTGGAGCATTCACAAAGGAGTATCGTCCGGCCCCAAAGACTCATGACGAGTTCTCATATCATTTATGCACCCATCCAATCCTTGCCAAGACATCGTGCTTTGCACTCACATGTCCCAATTAAAATAATGTAATTGGCCCATTTTCTTTGTATTAAAAAGACACGATAAAGTAATCGTATATGGGTACACGGTCAATTTGAACTAGAAAAACTTGTATCCATTCTTTTAAAATCTCACTATTTGATATAGTATTTAAAACCATTTTCGATATCAAAACCCGATACCTGATAATTTCTAACTAATTACCAAAATTTCCTAATTTTAAAATAAATACTCAAAATCACAATCGCCACTCAATTTGCTTAAATTAGCACTCAATCATGTCAACCAAACACATCACTGCAAACAGCACAAAATTCCGGTTACTAGCTATCCTAATATAATTTTTGAAAAATATTAAATAATTAAATAAATACAAAAAATAATTAAATAATACAACTTAAATATAGTAAATACTAACCTAGGCTAGAAATAGTAATCTAACCACCTAAATGAGCCTAGAAAATTAATGCACCTATCTAGATAAATAGCACAACCTCTTTAGCCCCTAATCAATCTATGCTAACCACCTAACATGCATAATCAAGTAATTAAATCACTAATCTAAACTAACTAATCACCTAATCCACACTTAGTCTAAATTAATTACCTACTAAACATTATTAACTCCCTAAGCAGAGTTTAGCAGTAAACTCATCAGTTTAGCGGGTCGGTGAGTCCATAGCGACAACGACGTGGAGCTGAGTGACAAACAAGCCGTGGTGACACCAACGAAGGTCCAAAGCTCAAGCGTCCTTGCAAGACTTTAGCCTTTATCCTTGGGCCGAAGGGGCTAATCGAGGCTTGGTTTGGGCTGAAACAGGCCAAGCAAGGTGGCAGCAGCTATAGGGGTTGACGATGGTGTCTCCGGCGGCTAAACAGTGACCAGGGTAAGCTTATGACAGTGGCTTAGCTCATGAGATAGTGACTAGGATGGTCTGGACGATGGGTATGGTGTGACCCGAGCAGGAGGCGGACAAGCATGTGAGTAGGCTCGAATGGCAGTGATAGCAACACGAGCAGCTCTGGTGGGCGGTCGACGATTCAAGAGCTATAGTTGGCTTTCTCTAGTTCTCTCAAGCTCTCAGAGGGTCTCAACAATGGATAAAGGAGCCAAGGGAAGAAGAAGAAGGCAGCTATTGAAGAGGGGGCCCCAAAACACCCCCAATGTCTTCACAAATATCCTATTACTCATCACCAAGGACCCACCATGACCAGTCCTCAACCCTCAGCCATTTGCACACCCAAATTTCCCCAACAAGCCATTGAAGAGGTCTAAAAGTTGCTCCCCCCTTGACCTACGAATTTTGGACATTCCTCAACCAAATTGAGCTCAACTCCTCTCTAAATTGACCCAATTGATGTCCCAAAAATTCAGCCAAGGTTCCCTCGTCCATCTCATGATTTTTCCTCATCAATTGAACAAACTTGAACCCCAAAAATTCATCCAAAAATGGCCCTCTAATTTTTCTGGTCCAAAATAACCCAACTTTGGTTTTTTGCCGAAATCTCGAGTTTGTAGAAAAATCTTTGGAGGATGAGTCGACGTTCCTAAAATGAATCGTGACATGAAAGAACTTTCAATTTCTGAAATTGGGTTCAAATTCATGGTTAATTTCAACCGGGAGCAATTTTAGCGTGACCTAGCCTACTATGTAGCTTTTAGGAATTTTTAGTGCAATTGACCCATGATTGATTATTTTCGAGCCACATTGTACATCTTCGACTTGTTGATGACTATCGGTTGTCGTGAAAATCTCAAAGTTTCAAATACATGCACAGGGTAAGAAATGATAGAAAAATTAATTTAATGCTGTTCGACTAGAATTTTGCAATTAGGTGGAATCACCCATGCTTTAATCACATACCTCAATCGAATCAACCTATCTCCGATCTCGGATCGATTTTGACAATGTCATATTGACCCTTACAAATTAGCACGGTCAAGTAATCAATTTCTAGTCGAATTCTTAAGTCTATTTCGTTAAAATCCCTTAACGGCTTTACCAGATAGACTAGTTATCTTGTGAGTGATCAGCTCAGAGAAATAGACTATAGGCACTTTGATGAAAAGCCTAACTTATTCAATCAAAAATAGAATTGGAAAAATCATAATGTCACAAACATAGAGCAACCAATCTTGTCCTATCACACATAAGTTCTCAGCATAACAAAATCAACCAAATTACAAAATATACATTTTCTAGCAAGCAAGACACCAAGAACAACCACAAGACCACAACCGGCCCTCACCAGCAAAAACCGAGTCCACTCGCGCGTTTCCAAGGTTAATTTCATAAACATAACCAAACGAGTTTAAAAAATTCTCAAAATTGAATAAGTTATAAAAGACACTTAAACAAACACTTTTTATATAGATGCCTTGACCCAAATCTTCCTAGAATAAGAGCAGTAAATCGCATAAACCGTTACCAAAATTGTGTCTATGTCCAGAAATCATGTTTTCCAAAACCAGCTTGGTTCAAGATTCAAAACTTGTCTGTTTGCTTTGAAATTTGACTATGTTAAACTTCAAGATATGAAGAAAAACTTTTGTGAAAAAACTCTTTCAAAAATCATACTCTAAGAGTTGATAACAATCCCTTAAACACCAAAAAGTCACGAGTTCCAACACAAACCGAAATTCTACCCTGCTTGTAACGAAGCTGAAGTATAATTTTTTTTTTTTAAATCCAAAAAATCTTGAGTAAGATATATGTCGTAAATGAAGATGTTTATAAAATTTTTCAAGAATAAAGAAACCTCAAAATCATAGCACATTTTAGCCTATGAAAATGGCAAACAACGAGTGTCCAGTAAACTAATCTGAGGAGAAATCCACTAGATCAAACTAAACCAACTTAATTAACTTAACCATGGTTAATTAACCAACCATGGTTAACTAACCTAACCATGGTTAACTAATCTAACCCATCTTAGTTAACATTAACCTAGGATTAACCACTAATCCTCATTAGCATTAATCTAACCATGATTAGCACTAATTTAAACACCCCTTAAGCATAATTAACAACTTAATAAAGGATTAGGAAGTTAACTAAACAGAATTGATGGCGGCGGGCTCACGGCGACAGCAACGCGACGACAATGAGAACCCGAGACTATCGCATCTCAAATGGAGCCCAACGATAATGGTGGCGGCAAGGGGAAGCTCACGGCCAAAGTGAGCTCAATTTGGCTGCTTGGGCCTGTCGGTGGTGGGGCTAGGCAAAGCTGGTGGTCGCGGTTGGTGGTGCTGTGTGCAATTGGACGGTGCGATGGGTTGCTGGAGTCTCGGGCGCTCAATGAGCTGCTGCATGGTGTCACTGACCTGAAGTAGATGGTGCTAGTTGTGGAGCTGTGATGCTAGTGTGTGGTGGTAAAGTTGGCTGATGTTGGTGGTAGATGAAGTAGACGGTGGTGATGGGATGAACGATGGTGGAGGTGAAGTTGTGGCTGTGTAGGGATGGAATGATGATAGAAGGAAATGATGTGGTGGAGGCGTGGGGTGAAGTGGGTGGCGTGTGTGACATCCTGAATTTTAGGTTCTATTTTCGATTGAATAAGTTGGGCTTTTCATCGATGTGCCTATAGTTCTTTTTCCTAAGCTGATCATTCACGGGATAACTAGTCTATCGGGTGAAGCCATTAAGGAATCTTAATGCAGTAGACTTGAGAATTCGACCAAGAATCGACTGCTCGACCGTGCTAATCTGCAAGGGTTATTACGGCACCATCAAAATCGATCAGAGACCATAGATAGGCCGATTCAACAAAGGTATGCGATTAGTGTGTGGATGATCCCTCCTTATTGCAAATTTTATGTCGAACGGCACTAGACCGATTTTTCTGTCATTTCTGTACCGTGTGTTTATATTTGAAACCTCACGATTTTTATGACAATGGAGAGTCGCCAATATGTCAAAGATGTATAATGTGGCTCGAAAATAATCGACCACAGGTCAATTGCACTAAAAATTTTTAAAAGCTATCCGGTAGGTGAGGTCACACTAAAATTGCGTTAGATTGAAATAAACCGCAAATTTGAACTCGATTTTAGAGAATATCATGTCATGATTCATTTTAGGAACATCGACTCATCCTTCGAAGATGTACAATCAAGAGTCGCCAATATGTCAAAGATGTACAATATGACTCGAAAATAATCGACCACAGGTCAATTGCACTAAAAATTCTTAAAAGCTACCCAGTAGGTTAGGTCACGCTAAAATTGCGTCAGATTGAAATAAACCGCGAATTTGAACTTGATTTTAGAAATTGAAAGTTCTATCATGTCACGATTCATTTTAGGAACGTCGACTCATCATTCGAAGATTTTTCTACAAATCCACGATTTTGGTGAAAATCAAAGTAAGGTTATTTTGCACTAGGAAAATTAGAGAGCCGTTTTTGCCACAATTTTGGCCATCAGGTTGGTTCAATTGACAAGGAAAGATCATGAGATGGATGAGGACACCTTGGCTGAATTTTTGGGACATCAATTGGGTCAATTTAGAAAGGAATTTAGCTAAATTTGGTTGGGGAAGGTCCAAAATTCGTAGGCCAAGGGAGTGGACAACATTTTGACCATTTGGGAAGCTTCTAGGAGAAGTTTGGTGTAGTGAATTGGTTGAGGTTGAAGGCTAAACAAGGTGGGGCAATTGCAATGAGTGAATGGAGATATTTAGCTTGACTTTGAGGCCAAATGGCGGTCCCCCTTCAATCAACACTCCTTCTACCTTGAACCCATTTTATCCATTGTTGTACCAATTTTGAGCTCAAGAAACCAGAGAATAGCCAACACTCCTCCCCCCTTCACCGTCGACCACCTATGAGCCCATGGGCACGTCCCCTATGTTTGCACCTCTTGCTCGCCGTCCCATCGTCCAAACCCTCCCGTGCCGTCGTCTGTGTCTGCTCGCAAGTCCCGCGAGTCACCTAGCTGCCGTTCATCACCATTTAGCTAGTCGAAGCCACCACCACTGATCGCTTGGCCTCGCTGTAGCGTTGCTATCCCGCCATGCCCCTTTCCCGAGCCGAGCAGCTCCTTCGATTGGTTCTTCTAGTCCAAAGTAGAAGTCAAAGCTTAACCCCTAGTTGAGGCTTCGTGGCCTATTTTAAGCCCCGTCCGAACCTCCGTTGGTGTTGCTCCAGGCTTGGTTGTCGCCTGCCTCCGTGTCGCCATTACCGTGAACTCACTAGATCGCAAAACTGGTGAGTTTACTTGCTAAAGGGGTGATTAGTTTAGGCTAATTACAAATTAGGTGGTTAGTTAGATTAGATTAGTGATTTAATTGCTTAACTATTCATGTTAGGTGATTTGATTAGATTAATTAAGGGCTAATTAGATTTTACTATTTATCTAGATAGGTTCGGAAATTTTCTAGGCCTGTTTAGGTGGTTAGATTAGCATTTTCGGCCTAAGTTAGTATTTATTGAATTTAAATTGAATTATTTAATTATTTTTGTAATTTATTTAATTATTTAATATTTTCTGGAAATTATACCGGGATAGCTGGTGACTGAAATTTTGTACTAATTGCGGTGGTGTGCTTAGTTTATACAATTGAGTATTAATTTGTGTAAATTAAGTGGTGATTGCAATTTTGGTTATTCATTCCAAAATTGTGAAATTTTGATATTTAATTAGAAAGTCCCAGGTGTCGGATTTTGACACTGAAAATAGTTTTAAATTTTAAATACTATATTAAATATTGAGATTTTAAATGGAATGATATCAATTTTTCTGAATCAAATTGACCGTGTACCCACACATGATTATATTTATCGGGTGTTTTTAATACAAAGAAAATAGCTAAGTCATTATTTTAATTGAGGCATCTGAGTACAAAGCACAATATCCTTAGCTGAGATTGATTGATTGTGTGATGGCTAAGTGAACCCATCCCCAATGTGTGTCGGTAAGATGTTGCCCCTATATGGGATGCCCCTAGACAACTGAAGCCGGTCGTAGTAAATTTTGGACTGATGTTCCTTCGGGAATGTTGTCCCCCATGCTCAAAGGTGAGAGACAAAATCTGGCTACGCCAAAAGACTGACGTGCATCAGTATATTGTGCTTCTACAGGCAGTAATCGAAATTGGAACCTTTGATTAATTGGCATTGACGCACCGAATTATGGGATAAAATTGTGTGGCATGGTATGAAATGTGTCATAACAATTTAGTCTTATAATCGAGACCCCTATGATTGTGTGGATTAAATTGATTGATGGATCGATTGTATGGATTGGATTAAATTAAATTGATTGATTGATTGATTGATCAATTATATGAATTATGCTAACATGCAAGAGGGAATTGAGACGAGGTAAGTGCTCTATCATGGGTGCATAGACTACCTCTAGGCGTGTTTCCTTCCTAGTTGAGGTTTAAGGGGTGAATATGCTGAGACATTATCTCACCCCGTCGTGGGCTTTAACTTTTTAGGTTCTTAGATGGCAGCCCCTTCAGATCATTATGGTCAACCTAGGAGGGTTACCAAGCTGATTATTAATTTCCTTGTTCCCGAGGGCCACGGGGTCTGGGTCTATGAGCTCGTAGTGACCACCATCTGGGTCGATGAGGGCCTACCTCAAAGGATACCTCATCAATTTAGGGCATGGTTTCGCCGCGGGCTCAATGGATACAGAGTTAGTCCCCTCCAAGGTTTTGAGATCCCAACTGTGGTGGTAGACACCGCTTTTGGTGAGGGCACAGTTGACCCTCCTGATGGTACTGTGATAGACCTGGCACCCCCAAAGCCTATGGAATCCAAAGCATTGGTGAATGTGTCCAACTAGTGGGTTGTAGGACAGTTTCTTTTTGAGGGCCAATCTTTTCGTAGACAGACTAGTTTTGTATATAAACCTAGCTATTTATAAAAGCGTGTTTTAGTTGTGAATTTATTGTCCTACTTTTCTATCACATGCTATTTGTTGTTAGGGGTATTGTTTATTCACTTCCACATGTGCAATAAAATTAATGGGTCGGCGACGCATCTTGGAACGTCGCAATTTCATCAACCACTGAGGGATGTGCGTGTGCTCAAGGTTCGGGGCGTGATAGCATGAAGGTGCTGGTCAGTGATGAAGATGACGTGGGGGGTGCGGTGAAGGTGCAAAGGGGGAAATGGAGAATGAACGAGAAAGAAAAAAAAAATGAAGGAGAAGAAGAAGTAGGAGGGGGAGTCGGCTGAAGGGGGTGAAGGCATGTGGGGAGGGAGGAAAGAGAAGGGAGAGAGAGAGGGAATGGAAGTCAAGTAGTTAGCTAATCAAAAACCTAGGGAAATATCTAAATACTCATGACTATGCCTCTAAAGTTCTCATGCCCAAAGTCAAGTGTTCCTCCAATGAAGAATTAGTCCTAATTTCCTCAAAAATAAGCCTAATAGGGTAGAAAAATCCCATTTCTTTAGCCTATCCGAATTTCCATTTTTCTTTTGTCTGAAATCGATTTTCCGCAAAACTTTTGGACACGACGAAATTTCGCTGAAAGATGAGATGACATCCTATAAATGAATCGTGACATGCTCGAACGCCCGATTCCTGAAATTGAATTCAATTTCGTGGTTAAAATCGACCAAACGCAACTTTAATACGACCTAACCTATCGGGTAGCTTTTAGAGATTTTAACGAGTTTGACCCATGGTCGATAATTTTCTATCCACCTTGATGCATCTCCGAATCGTAGACAACTCTCAATTGTCATAAAACTCACGAGGGTTCAATTACGTGTCCCAAGTATAATATTGATAGAAAAGCATTTTACCGTCGTTCGACGCGAACATCACAATCGTGCGGAACTACCCGCAATTTGACTACGTACTTCCATCAAATCGACCTATATCTGTTCCCTA
Source organism: Eucalyptus camaldulensis (assembly GCA_019915185.1). NCBI lineage: Eukaryota > Viridiplantae > Streptophyta > Magnoliopsida > Myrtales > Myrtaceae > Eucalyptus > Eucalyptus camaldulensis. The sequence goes on from JAHSVA010000005.1 coordinate 24,750,633, forward strand.
ATTGATTTATAACAGTGTCGTTTGACCCTTGCCGATTATTGTGATCGAGCGGTCGATTTCCAATCGAATTCTCTAGTAAGTCACATTTATATCCCGTAACGGCCTCAACTAATAGATTAGTAAACTTGTGAGTGATCAATTCCGAGTAAATTAACCATAAGCACATTGATGAAACAACCATTTCATATATCCAAATCAGGGGCCAAATTTCGGAATGTCACAATCGATGTCCACTCCAACCATGCTATTGTACTATTTATCCCCAATATATGTCTCGAGTTTCATTTCTCTGTATAAAAACCTAACAAGTTACGAGTTCCTTTCTTTCTTGTCCTTTCATGATATATTTAATGTCTTCTTTGGTTATTTACTTGTTGCTTCGAACTTTCAATACAATTAATCATTTTCTTTTTATCTTTCTTAGAAATAGAATAGCACAAAAATGACCAAGCACGCATGATCACTTAGTTTAGGTTAAATGACCTCGAAAAAATAAAAAGCCATGCATTATCACATTAGGTAACATGACATATTGCTAGGTACTAAAATGGCACTAATAGAAATATTAGCATAACCTAAGTCCTCGAACCTAGATATTTGGTTGCATAGAAATCAAGGAACAACTCCCAACTCTCGTTGGGTTTTCTAGTCGATCCCCAAAAATGAGGCTAGTGGCAACTCTCATTATAATTTTAAATTGTTTTAAACAACTAGATCATATAAATGAATCCATCGCGAGGGCTACGGGTCTTAATAAGGCTCACCGCGATTTAGTATACTCGATATTGATAGTATCCCAAAAAGATAAAGTGATGTCATTCTTATGGGTAAAGCATCCTATTGAGAGGGCTATCATGGTAAAGGTACCCTTAAATTTGATATCCACACTCGAGCTCCTCTCTCGAGGTGTGTCGCTTGTATAGGTACAGGTTGTGACACTCAGCTATCACATGGGGTACTAGTTTGGGAGGACTCAAGACCTTGTAAAGGGAACTCATAAGAGATTCGATCCGAAAGGTAAGGTGATAACGTCTTTTGGAATGCGATCCGTGAGAAAACTCTCATGTTCAAGTACCCTAAACCCGACCTTTGCCCTCCTCTTGCAGGATAGCGGCAAGATCGGGTCACGATAGTTCCCAATCATACTTAGCCTCTGGGGTAAGTTGCAATAACATTGGCATGCGATCCACAAGTTGTAATTGAGAGAAAGACAAACTACCTAATTATATATGGTATAATTTAACTAATTTCAATTTTTCATGTCAAAATGTTTATAATGTTTTGTGGTTTTTATTTTGTACAATGATAGTATCTAAAGTCTCGGTTCTTGTTGAATAATATGTGACAATTTTACAAATATATTTTATGTATCGAAGCATACAAATGACAACGTGTTGAAAACAAGTCAATCATAAATATATTTAAATTTAAATGCAAAATTTGTTATAATGCATATTACTCGGATAATAAGAATATGTGGTTAGTTTGCTTCATCACATCATTTGTGTAGTGTATGTTTATAATATGTTTTATGTCAATTTTAATCTAAGCAGTCTATTTCAAAACAATGTGATCGATACATGAAATTTAGAAATGTAGAAATCGTCCGACTGCTTTTATCGGCTATGTTTGTGGGCAAAAAAAAAAAAACTCATAAAAATAAGTTATACCCATATAGGTCAATCGGCATGAGGCAAATTCTACACGAATGACTTTTAGGCACAAATTCTATACGACATGCATAAAATCTATTGCTTAAAACTATTTTTGAAAGTGGATGAACGTTTTAAAATTACATGTATAAATCCGGTTGTGTTGGAATAGACCGTTTATATTAAAATTTCTGAAAATATCACATAAATTTGTTACACGATTAATGTTGTAGTGAAACAAATCAATCACATATTCGTGTTATATGTGTGATATATATTACAACCAATTTTTCATATGAAATTTGAAAATTCTCAATTTATGATTGGTTTGCTTCTCCACATAGCATTGTCATGTAAGTGCTTCCGATACATAAAAGGTTCATCTAACTATCACATATTGTCAAACAGAGACTGAGACTTTAGACACGATCTTTACATACATATGAAAGCCACACACCAAAATAATAAAAAAATAAAAAATGACATGAAGAATTGAAAGTGCTTAAATTCTACAATCTGTAACTAGGTAATTGCAATTTTCTCTTCATTACAACTCTGGCCCACGTGCCATCATTACTTCAATAGTAATGGTGACTGTTATGCTAGCATTATTCATTCTTAAATAGCTAAATAACGTTGATATAGAAACGATTTATTATACGATGATGAAGACAGCAATTATGCTCATATTTATTTGTTCTTTATTTACAAGTACTTGTGTAGAAGGTTTTAATGGCAAGACATATGTTGAGATCATTAATAATTTGCAGGTTGCAAATACTCTAAGAATTCATTGCAAATCCAAGGATGATGATCTCGGCATCCATCATATAACACAAAATTGGGGATTCTCATTCATTCCCCATTTAGTAGGAGGGACTTTGTTCTACTGCAACTTTGCATGGTCCGATCGATTTGAGTGGTTTGATATATATGACCAATATAGGGACTGGCATCTTTGCAACGAGTGTATTTGGATGATCATGCCCAATGGTTTTTGTAGGCTTAGCGACCGTGGAGACTTTGATGATTGTTATCCATGGAATCCTCCAACATAATAAGGGAGGAAACTTTTTATGTCGATGTCTGAAAGAGAAAGATGATGTTGTGAACTTATACTTCATGATTTAGTTGGAAAAGGAATCATCTTTGCAATCATTTACATTAATATTCAGACTGTTGCATTTCTCTTCTATTATCCTCATCTTTTCACTTTTAAAGAGGCATTTCTTTCTTTAAATTGTTCTCATCAGATTTAGTCATTCTATTTGCACTTGTACGGTTTCTTACTCTATCAAAAGGTTTCGTTGTAAATCTTTCATAATAGAAAAACATCAATATATTGAGCCATGTCAGTTTCGAAATTGTAGCATTGGGCTTCTATCACGAACCAACACCCTTGAATTTGTAAAGTACGTAAAATAAATTAATTTTGAAATTTTGGCAAAATATGAGAAAACTAAATGGAGGGGAGGCGTTTTTATGTGGACAATATTTTGGGCCATTGATCTATAAGCAATAAAATAGCAATCTGACAATGAGAGATTTCAGATTGCCAGCCTTTTTTTTTTTTTTGGGTTGAAAATAGAGGATATTATTTAAGCTAGCAAAAGGAACAACCCTTGTCCAGGGCTTCAAAACAAAGAAGGTCCAAAAGAGGTTGGGGGGTGATACAGCCCAATTGGGAGGAAGGCTTTGGCGTCCATGGGCTTTAACGGCCCAGTCAGCAATGTAATTTGCCTCTCTTCTACAATGCAGAATCAGAAGATTAAAGAAAAAAGGGAGCAGCGCCGCATACTCTGAGAACAACGCTCTGATCTCCCACGGCATCAAGCTAGGTTGATGCACGGCTTCTACGAGTACCTAGCAGTCAGATTCTAGCAGTAATTTTTTGTTTTCCTTCCCTTTCTATAGCTTATTTTTTAGAGTAAGATTGAGTGCTTGTACCTCTGCCTGCAGTGCTGAAGAGGCTATGATAGTGCTGGTGAAATCGTCGATGAGCTGGCTAGAGTGATCACGACACACACACGCCACGACGGCCTCATTGCTTGCGGTTGGATAAGCCCCGTCAATGTTGATCTTCAGTACTCCGAGCCCTGGTGGGTGCCACGCTTGATCTGGAGTTGGTGGTTGCGGCCTTGATCCCGACATCACTTTGTCACAGCAGTGGGCGGTCTTTACATTCATGAGAGCCACCGCCACTACCTGTTCTAGATCGGGGGCATCTGGAGGAAGACAAAGTTGTTTTAGGCCTTCTAGATCTACCACAAAATGGAAGCAAGAGTCTCCAAATCAAGTAAGAGATCTCTTTTATCGATCAGATCTACAAGCTAAGCGTCTATTTTGTGTATTCCATGTGATGCCATCATGACTTTGACTTGTGGGTGTGACCAAATGCCTTGCGTCCATGGAGATAAGAGGAAAATATGCTATATTGTTTCTGGGATTTGATCGTGACATAGTTGACATACTAAATTTGGAATGATTCTTTTGTGATATAGATTATCCTTTGTAGACAAGGCAATATAGCATAAGGACCACATGAATATGCGTAGCTTGGGGGCGGTCTTCATAGTCCAAAGCTTGCGCCACAATTTCCGTGGAATTTGATAAGATGAGGAAGCGTGGCTATAATTGTTGTTGTATTCTGTAGATCTGAGATAGTTATATCCACTCTTCGCTATATACACACCGTTTTGCGTCCATTTACAAATGATTTGGTCGGTTGTGCAATGGGTGCCAAGCTAAAAAGTAAGAATTTCCTCGACGGTCTGATCATCAAACCTATTGCACAGTAGAGGTTCATTTCAAATATTTTGTTACGAAATAATAAAGTCTGCCACCTTCATGGGTTCTCCTATAAGCGCATGCCTGCCTATTATACCTTTGAATAGTCATTTATCTTCTTGGATTATGATCCGTTGTCCGTCGCCAACTGACCACTAGAGTTGATTCAATATTGAGTCCCTGCCTATCAGTATACTCTGCTAGCCTCAGGATGGTCTAGCTCCTTTTTTTGGCATTCCAGAACTCCTTAGAATGAAAGTAAAGACCTTTAAAAATTCTACTCCATAGGGAGGATGGGTGTTGGATTAGTCGCCATGCCTGTTTTCCCAATAAAGCTTTGTTGAAGGTGATGAGGTCTCAAAAGCCAACTCCCCCGGTGTCTTTCCCGCTTTTGAGTATGTCCCATCTTTTCCAATAAATGCCGGACTTGCTACAATAATTTTGTCACTAGAATCTTGCAATTTTTTGCTTAATGGATTTAAAAATAGACACGGGAATTTTAAAAATAGACATGACATACTGTGGGATTGCCTGAACTACTATCTTAATCAAAATTTCCTTGCCGCCCTAGGAAATTAGATGCTCTTTCCACCCTTCCAACTTTGAACTCACTTGACCCAAAATCCAGGCAAACACCTACTTTTTAGATTTTCTCCATTCAAATGGTATGCCTAAGTATTTACCAGTCTTTGTAAGCACAAGTACTTGGAATTCTCTCGCCAAGTTTTTCTGTAATCTAGTGGGACAAGCCTTACTAAAGAAAATCCTTGATTTATTCTGATTTACAGCTAGTCATGTTGCTAAACAATATTGCTTTAGTACATTTGCTAAGTTCTGGCATTCCTAGAGTTTTCCATCTAGGAAAATATAGTGTTGTCTACGAAAAATAGATGAGATAGGGTAGGACACCACCTGTTTAATTGGATTCCTTTGATATTTCAGGTCCACAGCTTGTCGGATAAGTGTGGATAAGACGTTTGCCACCATAATGAGGAGGTACGGAGAGAGAGGGTCTCCTTGTCTAAGCCCCCTAATTAGATGAAAGTAGGTTAAGGGTTCCCCATTGAATTTTACACTGAGGGAGACTGTTGTAATGCATTGCATCACCCACTATACCCATTTGGCGTGGAATCTCATCTTCAGTAGGTAGTCTTGTAGGAAATCCCATTCCACCCGATCGTAGGCCTTTTGCATATCTAGCTTTAGAACTGCTTGAAAATTCTTTCTTTTCCTAATCTTAAGCTGATGGAGTACCTCTTGGATGACTAATATGTTGTTTGGGATTTGCCAACCACAAACAAAAGCACATTGCTCCGTGGATATCAGCTCAGGTAACCTTGGAGATGATTTTGTAGACAAAGTTACATAGGCTAATTGGACAGTATTGATCCAGCCAATCTGGGTTTGGTACTTTAGGCAGCAAGGATATAATTGTCCTGTTAATCTCAAATCACATCACTCCGAAGGTAAACAAGTCTTGCATTGAGAGGAATATATCTTCCTGTAGAATATCCTAATGATGTTGGTAGAATAGTCCATTCAATCCATTAGGCCTGGGTGCTTTAGTAGCTCCCAATTGGAAGGTTGCTTGTTGTATTTCCTCTCGAGTGACCGCATCTATGCGGATAGTGTTCATTTCCTCTATTACCAATTGTGGACATTGTTCCAAGATAGGCCTATAGTCACGATGTCCCACTGATTTGTACAAGTTTTCAAAGAAATCCATCGTCATCTTCTTCAACCGCTTTGGATCTCGGACCCACCTTTGATGTTCAACATGTAGCATACTTATCCGATTTCGTTGCCTTCTTTGGATTGTGGTGGCATGGAAGAACTTGGTGTTCTTGCCCCCCATCTAAGCTTGTTAACCCTTGATCGCATCATCTAATATTGCTCCTCCTGTTGCCATAAGTGCTATATTTCCGCTTTCAATCAAGTGATCTCCGCTTTATCATATTGGCCATTAGGTTGATTTGTAAGACTTTGGAGTTGTTGCTTCAAAATATTGATTTGATGATGGCCCTTGTAGAATTTTCGTCGACTCTAACTAGTGAGGGCCTCCAAGACAGCCTTTAACATTTTAGGTAGGGCTGAGGCTTTCACCTGTGAGGTGCCCATGAATCTGCAATGACCATAAAACACTCTATATCTTGTGGCCAAAATGCCTTAAAAGTAAAGCCCTTCTTTCTTCTGACTGGGATGGCTTCAGTGGTTAATAAGAGCGGACTGTGATCAGAACCTAGGGTGGGTATGGCAAAAACTTTAGCTTCCGGGAATGTTAGTTGCCAATCCATAGTACATAGCACTCAATCCAGTCATTCTTTCATAAAGTTCTCTCCATCTCTATTATTGACCCACATAAAAGTACAGCCCTTGCTTTCCACATCCATGAGTGAGCAGTCATTTAAAAATTCACAAAAGGAATGCATTCAATGTGGTTCTGCTAGCTGCTTACCAACTTTCTCCTAATGATAGATAATCTCATTGAAGTCCCCATCACACACCCACGATAAGGTGTTGTAGTGGCTGATCCGGCACAGTTCTGCCCATAATCTTTGTTTTTGATGATACACCGCTGGCACATGAAGGCATGTGAGGCACATTGGTATTCCACACTCTACATCCATGCAGATCATATCTATATAGTCCGAAGTCTAATGGTCCACAATTAGAGAAACCCGTTCATTCTAGAACACCACCAAGCCACCAGCTAGCCCAATAGGATTTTTGACTTGACAGCTTGGGAATTTCAACCTTTTATGAAGTCATTGAAGCACTACTTCCTGATTTTTAGTTTCCATCAAAAAACTACGTCAGGCTTTTCTTTGGCCACTAAGGCTCATAGTGCTTGAACTGTCAGGGGATTGCCTAAACCCTAACAGTTCCAGCTTACTAGCTTCATTTGTCACTTCATGGCTTATTAGGGCTAGCCACCACAGCCTAGCTTCCATACCCTTCCACCTCAAAGATTGGTGTATCCATAAGGTGAGTTTCATCTATCCCCTCTTGTACATGAGTTCTTAGCTCGTAAGGGTTATTTATACCTTTTTTTAGCTTTCTTTGTAGGGCCGGCTTTGGGATCAAGCGTGTACTCTTCAGTTTCTTAGGTTTTTTTGATCCTTTAGCTAATTCCTTATAATCTTTAAGCTTTTCAGATGCAAGGATCTTTGCTGTAGCATCTTCAGCTCCTACTGGTTCACCTGCTTGGTGGCGCCACTGAATTGGTTCTGCGTGGGTAACAAGTGGTCGCCCAGCTGTTATCTCCATAAGTTCCTTATTCTTGTTATTTCTTGGTTGTTCCACATGTATTAATTGAGTGGATGACTGAGGGATTTCCAATATAATATCTGCTACCTCCTCCTGGTTGTTGTGTGTTTCATAAAAGGTTAGCCAAAATGGGCTATGTTCCTGGACTTCAGCACGTAGCCATTGGCCATAATACATTTTATCTTTCCCTTCCATTTTTTCTTCATCAAAAGGGAAATCTTTGCAGTACATAGCATAATGACCGAGTTTGCCACATGAGTAGCAATAGTGTGATAATCTTTCATAATGGAAATCTAGCCATATGCTCTTCCCTTCTAATCTAATCAGCTAGCCTGTTTTTAGTGGCTCCTGTAATCTAATTTCCAATCTGGCTCTCCCAGCTCTAAGGATTGTTCCTTCTTTGTTCTCTATTTTGACATCCGGCAACCTTCCAACATGTCTCACAGCTTTACTTATCATACTTTCAATACACCGTTCCAAAGGAAGCCCATATACTTGAACAGAAATGTGCAAGGCATGAAGTCGTAATAGTGTAGGGGAGTGGTTGGTATAAAAGGCTTTAAAATGACTAGGTGATTTGAGAAAAGCCAAAGTCCATTATCTCGTACTCTTTGTTTTTCCCCTTCAGTATTGAACTTGACAACATACAACCCCACTTTGCATTGGGATATGTCTACTTGGTCAGTGCACCAAGTGCGCTTCATAGTGTTTTGAAATGCTTGGAAATTAATGGATGGGTTTGAAAGAATCTTACCCACCAAAATTAGTTTGCATTCCTCTATTTTCTTTGCTAGTGCTAGCTTTGATGTGGGGATGGTGGCAAGAATGATCACAATTTTTTATCTAGACTTTGAAACCGAGTGTGCTTGAAAATGTTTGAGACAACCGTAAATTGTAGTTTTGCAAAAAATAAAGAAGCCTAGAAACAGGTGGCTCCGTGCCATGCTTCTAAAGGAAAAGGATATGGAACCGCCAATTTTGTCCAAAGAATAGAAGGGATTTAGCTCTAACCTAAAAAGGTGCAATTTTCGTATGTTATAGAAGTTGGTAGTATGCCCTAGAGCAACCATATAATAAGTTACATGTTAAGGATTTCAATTCTAATTTCAATCATATTATTTATTTAATGGCTTATACATTGATTCATAACCCAATAATTTAAATGAATGATTCTGTAAGGTTAGCTGTGGCTGAACCTATTCCTAAGGCATTGAGAATATGTGAACAAGTTTACAGTTAAACTAAATCTTAAAAAAAAAAAAAAATTTGGTTGATGGGTCAATAAGTGGATATTGATAATTTTGTTGAGACCAATGTGTTTTTGGCTTCACCTTCAAGTATTAAATATCCAAGTTAATGATGAGTCACAATTCATTGAGTATTGGGATACCCAAGCTATAAAAAAAGTGCTTATATTGAATAAGTTCACTGAATGTGACATGCACATGTGATTAGCAATATGGAAGCTTTTAAGATGATCAATGTCTAATCATTCATGGCTCTAGTTTTGTGTATATAATCTTTAAACTTGAGGCACATTATTAACTTGTATATTTGGATGGCTATGATTCCTAAGTATGCATATTGACACTTCGTTGAACCATCTCTATACTTAATGGTTATAATTTGTTTACAATGAAGGCACACGTGTACGCAATATGGGCTATCTCCTTGTTATATACAAGATACAATAATGATGTCCTATGCTATCTAATTGTGACACTGTATTAAATTCCTCAAACAGGGTTCTAACGGAGAATAAATATTTCATGCCTCGTTAAAAATACATGTCATTTAGGTTTGTGCATTTGGTCGAATACGTGGCTTGACAAGTAATTTCCATGGTCTTTGTTCAATCGAGACATGGTAAGTTAAAATGATTGGATTACACAATAGCCAAAGCTAATAGGTTTGTCACGTTTTTAAAATATTCACATTATCTGGGTAGCCATGACATATTACTAGATGTCACTCATGATTTCTAGATACTAGTTATTGATCCGGACAATGAAATTTCTTGAGATTACTAATTAGTTAGTACAAGTCCTACTGCTAATTCAAAATGACATTTGAATGAAGAGACAATATTGCAAATGTATTTGCAATTATGGCGATCCAATTAAATCAAGATGAAGTTAAATGGAATTTAATTCAATCATTTTGGGTCATGGGCATGCATGCATGTCATGCACATGCACGACACAAAATCAGTACTAGTTGTGCCTAAGATATGCTCTAAAAAGGTTTTAGAGTTAATCGTTAGATTAATGCTCTAAAAGCTCTGAAATAGTTTCAAATTCAATGTCCAAATTAATGCTCTAAAACAATTTCAAAGTCAATGGTCCTATTAATGCTCTGAAATTGCCTTCGAGCCAATAGCCAAAGAAATCTTTTGAAATGGTTTTCGAGTCAATGCCCATATTAATGCTTTGAAACTGTTTCAGAGTCAATGGTCAAATTAATGCTTAGAAACAATTTTAAAGTTAATAGTCAGATTAATGTTGCGAAACAGTCTCAGAGATAGCTTTGGCCATTTCTCTCTTCTGGATATATTGTGCATCCTGTGCTCTCTAGAGGGTGATCGAGCTACTGTTCCTGCTGGTTCGATTCTTCGCTGCTGCTCGTTCGTCAGCCATTCCTTGGGGCCATTCTTTAGAGGTACTTCTCGTCTGACCTCTCTCTACCTCCTCATCGTAGCTTTTGCCTTGGTTTGTTATGCTATGTTCATTCCGAGCTAGGGTTTGTGGGGGTTTCTATGGGGGTTGACTACTTTGATGGCTTCCTCATCTGCTGAGGTAGTAAGCCAGTTGGGTAAGGCCCATTTAGGTGTGCTGTCTTCTATGGTTGCGGGACAATTGGGCCCTCTCTCTATAGTTTTGGTTGGTTTAAAGGAAGGCAGGGGGTTCGCTCGAAGCCCCGCAAGGCTCGGTTGGGGCTCGCGGCCATAGCCATGCTAGATCCTCTTCCAAACATCCCCAGCCTAGGGACCAGCATGCTAAGAACTTGAAAAATCCTCCTGCCTGATCTTGGGCCAATGTTGCTAGAGTGGCAACCAAGGGATACGACTTAACATATATTCCCCTAACTGTTGTGGATAATAAGGCTATTGTTAACCTCTCGCAGGAAGTTATGGAGGCTACTGACTAGAAATGGCACGAATGTCTTGTTGGGTATTTCATCGAGAAGAAGCTTCTGTTCTTGCTCATGGAATCAGCCTTTAAGAATGCCTAGGGGTCGAAGCTATCTGAAGTGATGGCAAATGACTAGGGCTTTTATTTTTTCCATATACTGGATTCAGAGTTTTGAAGGAAGATCTTAGAGGATAGTCCAATCACGGTTGCCAGGGTGCCCCTTCTCCTGCAACAATGGAAACCCTTACTGGAGTTGAAAAAGGACAATCATTCTTATGTTACGGTGTGGATAAGGCTAAAGAACTTTCCATATGATATCTGGTCTACGCCAGGGATAAGTGTCGGTTCTAGTGTAGTAAGGAAACCTCTATATGTTGGTCAACGTACTGAACGTATGAACATGCTCTCCTATGCCAAGGTGTTGTGTAGAGATCTCCACGAAGCAGCCTCGGTGTAGCTCGGTTGATAGTCCTCAATGGAGTCGCTCGAACTATAGTTGTCCAGTATGAATGGAGACTGGTGGTGTGCCCAAAATGTGGCACTTTTGGCCATAAGTGTGCGGCCCCTACGTCTCCTACCATCCCAATTGAAGGGACACAGCAGAGCCCGCCTTGTGATCACCCTACTGCTCTTGACTAGGGTCCGTCCTCTACTTCAGTAGTGGCTGTGTTTCCTAATAGCCTTGAGTAAGGATGGAAGTAGGCAAGTGGTAAGAAGAAAAAGAAACCTTTGGCTCCAAAGCAAGTGTTGCCGTCACTCTCGGCTGGGTCTAGAGTTGCAAGTCAGATCCTCAAGTTGAAGGACACCAACCCAGTGATTGGAGGGACTTCCAGTTCAACCCAAAAGGTCTAGAAGGGGCAATGAAGTCAATCGAAGCTTGGAGATTCCCTCGCCTCCCCAACAAGGGCTACCTTTTCAACACTGGCGTCCAAATCTAAAGAAGACTTGGAAGATTCGGTTAGCTCGATTAGTAGCTTGAGTGAGGATGAGCAGGTTCTCCGGTCCCCTCCCTCTCCGAAAGCCACCCCTGGTAGTTGTAAGCCTAGATCTAAGCAGGATAACGTGCTAAACCCCTATCCAACTTCCCCCCTAATGAGCACTCTAATCTGGTGGCCACTAGGCGTCAGACGAGTAAATGAAGGTAACCCTATTCGTTTATTTTACTATATATGTACATAGGTTTTTAGAATATTAGGGGTCTAGTTGGCCCTATTAGGCAGGTGGAAGGTCGTAATATGGTCTCTTCAAATGGGCTGTGTTTTGTCGGTTTATTGGAAACTAAAGTCCCAAAGTCTCTTTTATGTTCTATCTCTACGAATCTTTTATCAGGTTGGAGTTGGTTGGCCAATTATGACTTCTCCCCAAGGGGAAGGATATGGGTCGACTAGAACCCTACCCTGGTAAGCTTTGAGGTGTCCTCTTCTAATGCTTAGGCAATCCATGGGAGTCTTAAGTTTCTTTTGTCGGGGCTGGTTTACTGCATCTCGGTGATCTATGCTGAGCATACCTTTCTAGCCCGGTGGCCTTTGTGGGCAGACCTTGTCCAAAAGAATGCCATCTTGCAAGACTCGACTTGGCTGGTGACTAGAGACTTTAATGCCATCAAGGACCCATCTGACAACATTGGTAGCTCAGACACCTGGATCCTTTACTTTGACAAGTTTAGTTAATGCTTAGCTCAGACAAAGTTAGAAGATCTGTGGTATGTTGGCTTTCGATTCACCTAGTCTACTTCCTCCAATGCTAGTCGGAAATTAAGAAAGATAGACCGAGTTCTGGTTTATACAAAATGGAGCCATGATTTTTCCTTCTCAAAAGCTTCTTTCCTTACCCCAAGCATTTCTGATCATACCCCTATGGTAGTCAGAGTGTTGAACCCGATACTTTGGAAGAAGCCTTTCAAGTTCTTCGACTTTTGGACTAAGCACCTTGTCTTCCATGCTATCTTTTCACAAGTATGGGAGAGCCCAGGAAAGGGTGTTCCCATGTACAGGTTAGTGTGTAAGCTAAAGACTCTCAAAGGCCGTTTAAAGCAGCTCAATAGGGAGTCCTTCTCTAATATCTTTGAAAGGACAGTTATGGTGAGGAATACTATACATCTCACCCAGGTTGGCCTCCAGTAGGATCTAACCAGCCAAGTTCTCGTAGAGCTGGAGAAGACTCAACGTCGGACTTTCTTAGACTTACGGAGTCAATTAAAGTCTTTCTTTAGGTAGAAGTCCAGGATCATATGGCTCGAAGAAGGAGAACGGAATACTAAATTCTTTTACTTCTCCGTCAAGAGAAGATAGCTGAGGAATAAAACACTTTCAGTTTTGGATACCGCCGATAATCTTGTCACAGACCGAAGGGTGGTGCAGCATATCTTTGTCTCATACTTCCAAGACCTCCTGGTGCCACAAATCATGCCTTCGAGGCCAGCGTTGCAAGAGATACAAGAGGTCATTCGGTGTCCTCTAAATAGGGAGTAGGTTAGTTCTCATTCTCAGCCTGTTTCTAAGGTAGAGATCCACGACACCCTTTTCTCCTTACCTCATGGTAAGGCATCAGGTCCGGATGAGTTTAATGTCGAGTTCTTCAAGCACAACTGGGAGATTGTAGGGCTGTTGGTCCTTGAAGCGGTTAAGGATTTCTTTACATTGGGGAGACTTTTAAGGGAATTAAATAACATTATTCTAGTCTTGGTGCCTAAAGTTACTAATGTGTCGTTAGTTACTAACTACTATCATGACCTCTCTTTTCTCATCCAAGGGAAAAGGAAGAAAGGTTTATGGGTATTTGCCTAAAGAGGCAGATCAGTGGCCTTAGGTTAGGCGTGGGCTCTCCCAAGCCCATACCTCACGCAAAGTTGGATTTCGTATTTCAGTTCTTAACAACCTAGGCATTTCTAGGAGTCACCACTAGCCTATTGAGGTCAGCTAGAAACCAATAAAGACACGGGAGTGTTGTCTTAATTTCTACGCAACTAGAGAATTCTAGAAACGGGGACTTGTTTACTCCAATTTTTCTATTAGCGCCCTTGTGGTACCACTAATTTGAAAAGTTGTTTATCTAAATGGCCACACAATATTGATTACCAATTATAATCTTTATGAAACCACTAAGTGTCCATGCCAATGTTTTTGTAAGTATTTTTTTTTAAATCTCTAGACTAATCCTAACATAATTTAGAAAAAAAAATTTACACTCAAATTATTGAAAAGCGATGTGGTAAATAACATCCAAGAAATTGAAATGACTTGAAAGTAATGCGGAAAAGATAGACACGATATGAGTTGGGTAAATAATATTACACGGTCTTGTTACCACGCCCCGGGACAGGACCCATGTGAGCAAAATGGAAACTTAAATATGCATGAAATTACTCTAATTAATTTTAATCTACGCAAAATAGATTATTTACAAAAATGATTATAGAATATCAAAATAGCATCAAGTTAAGACAGCGGCTTTATAAAATTAAGAAAACCTCATAAATGTCATATATGCCCTAATTTGATACTATTTAACATTTTTTTTATATTTTTAAAATATTCATATTTTTCTTTTTATTATTATTATAAAATATATATAAGTAATAATAATTCTTTAAACAGATCTAAGCTAACATTGAATAATACAACACATGAATATCACAATAATTGAGCTCAAATCGACTGTTTCAAGATCGAAACTTGATTTGCACATTTCTTCGAACACTTGGAATGCATCAAATCACCCCAAACCAGCTTCCTAGGGCCATGTTTGCGGCCTTGAATCTCGACTCATTAGCAATCTTATGTGGAACTAAAACATCAAGGTTATACTACCACATGCAAAGAGTCATATTAGATAAAAATCATAGCCTAAAATACACGAAAACCAAGTTGAAATCGTCATCAAATATGTGGGTTTGAGCTGATTTTGCAAATCTGGGTTTGAACCCAAGTCAAGTAAACAGGTTGAATGCCCATATTCAAGCCCCAACACTCATCATATATGAGATCAAAAGGAAACACTACTTAATCTGAGTGAAAGTAGGCAATATGAGCTTTCAAATGAAACAAACATCATAAAGAATGATCAACCGAACACATCAAAACGACCTCTCCAAGAAGCACACATGCAAAGTCCACGCTGACCAGCCATGAATTAATGTGGATAGGCTTAGCTTTTGGCCAAAGTTTTAGACAATCTCATAATTCACATGGGGATTTAAAGACCAAACCAAGCTGACCTATGCATCATTTGTACTCCCATATGACATTCATCAAGCTCATGGAGATAGAAAACGCATGCAAAAGGGAGTACCAAGTCAAACATATATGGCTCTTAAAAAGACTTCAAACACTTAGAAAAATTTCAACCTCAAAAATCAGTTTTCCATGTTGGTTTTCCTCTTGAATTTTCATGGTTGAAACAAGATCAAAATTGACCAAAAATACATCTAGGATTCTTACCTTACTTCCTAGTTTCCTTTTCAAGTGTCTCTTGGCTGAGGAAGCCGGGAAATTATCCTTGGGGGCCTGTGGAAGTTGGCTTCTTCAACTAGAAAATGAGATCTGCAAAGAAAGAACTGATAACGAAGGTTTTTGTTAGTCCCCAAAACTAGACTGTGTGACTTTTGTTGTTGGAAAAATGAACACCAAACAAAACTATTTATATTTTAGTTTTGGCTTCAACTCATGCTTTCCCCCGTTTGTCTCTCAATTTTCTCAATAGTAGTCACTTTCCTTCACCTGTGACCAACCGTGCTCAACACTTAAAAAAATTTCAGACTTTCTTGACCCGCTAGGAAGATAGTTTTCGCGGGGCTTTAAGAGACCTTCCCGGACTCCATTTGGGACGTGTAACCTATGGATGAAAAGATCTTTGAGTGAAGTTCACTCTCTAATTGAAGGTTTTGGCTAATTGCGGCTGCAAGTTTGTGAAAATTTCACTTTTCTCTCTAAAGGTTGATCTGGAATTTCTGGGTTATGCTTTTCTGGAGTTGCTTCCGAGGGCCTCTTTTGGGGAACGACCATGAGCTCTCTCCTCTCCTCCTCATCTATTACCTTTCATACCCTAAAGGAGCTTGCTTACGTGATCTTATCCCCTGAATTAAGGGATTTTTGGTCGGTCTTTAGTCCACCTACCAAACCTGCCAACAAGACTACTTCAACAACTTTTTGACTTAGCCAAAATTTTCAACTTTTGCAGCTGTTGAGTGTCTCGACTTTGATGTGATTTTCCTATGCTTTTTGTAGCTTATGCTTGACAAATTTTTGTCCACTTGTACTACCAATAATGGTCTTCCATCACGTGCAGAGATCGGGCCAATTGGGCAGCTGAGGAGGATATGGTGGGGCCACCAAATCGGTTACTCATCAACTCCGAATTGAGACCAACTTGTGGACTGAGTTTTGGCTGCCGATTTGAGTGCTTTAATCCATCAATTTGGATTTGTTTTTTGTTTTATCAATTAGCAAGATCATGTATAGTAGTTTAAGATCTTGACCACTTTTGGCAATTGTCTTCACCCAATTTTGCAAGAGAGTCCCTCAAAGTTAGCTATTTTCTTACCCGAAAATGCCCAATTAAATGTAATTTGGTCTTTTTTGTCTGATTCAATTAATTGGGGGCCAAGATGATGATTTAAGGGCTCTAGTGAAATTTGCAAAATTTGCGAATTGGTCTCTCAACTTTTAGAAATTGTATTTTGACCCCAATTTATCATTTTAATTCCAATCTGACCTCCTGGGCTTGACTAGTCACATTTAGATCGTTAGCCCCAAAAAAATTTTCCTTTGTTATCTTTTTTTAATCTCTTTTTTATATATTTTTAATTTTTCAATAATAATATATTTTTAAGGAAAATCATCTACCAAAAAAACTATACTAAACACCTAGATAATCTATATGCAATAATTTGACATGAAATATTTTTGTAGAAAAACAATTTCCCATTTTTTTAAAATGATTTTTGGACGAAAATTTAAGTGTCAACAATTGCCCCTCTTTGAAATGAAGCTCAAAGAGATATCTTTCAATGATAAGGTCATACCTATTTTTTGTTTATTTTTTTTTTGGTTTTTTCTTTTTACAATAGCAAAATGAAAATGCAAGTGAGCTTAATGTAAAGAGCATGGTTTAGGGATGTACCTGTGAATACTTTCAAAGGTGTGGTTTAACAATATACCCCTCTTGGTTTAAGGCAGTCCCACAAATCTTGTGATTTAAGACAGTCCGACGAACCTTGTGATTTAAGGCAGTCCCACTAACCTTGTGATTTAAGGCAGTCCCACTAACCTTGTGGTTTAAGGCAGTCCTACTAACCGTGTGGTTTAAGGCATTCCCACTAACTGTGTGGTTTAAGGCAGTCCCATTAACCATGTGGTTTAAGGCAGTTCCATTAACCATGTGGTTTAAGGCAAACCCACTAACCATGTGGTTTAAAATAGTCACCCTAACCGTGTAAATTGTATGGTTTTAGGATGACCAAGAACCTCTTGAAAATGCATGGTTTAAGGCTAACCCATGAACCCTTTGGAATTGCAAGGTTTAAAGATAACCAATAATGTGATGTCCCAGGGCGTCACGTACTAAGCGCAAGTGGAATTATGATTAGCATTATAATATTGCCTAACTTGCAATCTCTTTTACCATTAAAGGTTAGCATGTATAACATGGATTATTTAAAATCTCAAGTTTATATTATGAGGTTATCCTGCAATCACTCTACATTCAAATTAAGTATTGGCCAAATCATTCATACACATAAACAAGGACACAAGAAGCTTCATTTCTTCTTATCATCAGTAGGGCTTACAAAATTTATCAACCTGGACTCTTTCCATGTTCATCGCCTATATATACAACATATACATAACAAAAGTAAGGCGTAACAAAAGTCAGGGATAAAGGGTGAGGGTATCTACTTCACAAGTTCTCACACCAGCCCACATCTAACAAAAAACAAAAGTCAATCAGCTACAACAAGATCAAAGGCATCTAGGTGCCGTCCAAACCCGCTCCAGGTCCTCCTGCTCCAAAGGGTAAAGGGCCAAATATCTCCCCTTCATGGTTGATAAACCATGCAACGAACATCATCCATGTCAAGTCGGCTCTACCGTCATCTAACCATAAAGTAGCCTCATACTTGGAGAAAACCATGTCAATGCTGGGATCATACATGTCATGAAGAGAAACATCAAGAAGCACTACCGTCCCATAGCGAGCTACTAGCGGTACATCCATGCTATCAATCTGAAAATGTAAGGTATGAGCAAACAACCTTGCCCAGTAAAGAATGATAAAACTCTAACTTAAACAATCCATAGTCACCAATATTGCAAGAGAATCATCAAACAATTTAGGATGCTAAAGGAAATATATCACAAGCATAAACAATTGGATATTGACCCATTATGTATATAATCACCTTATGAGCATCCACTTCTAGGCTTACCTTTCTCAAGCTCAATTTCATATCAAGATGTAATGCAACAATAATAAATGGACTCACTTGCCAAATAGAATTATTTTTAGTGAGCATATGATCCATCCTCGATCAATCACTAATTGGAATTCAACCGGCCCGATCAATTCACTTTCAGAAGTTACCTCGTCTGAATTTCCACAATATTTCTATCATGGGCATCTTACTCCAAGGCATCCCGGCATCACTCAACCGAGGTCCTCCCAAGATCACTCAGCAAGGGGCATCTCACTCCGAGGCATCTCAGTATGACACAACCGAGACATCCTTGATCGCGCACAAGGGCATCTAACTTCGAGGCATCTTAGTATCTCTCAACCGAGGCATCCAAGACCACTTAGCAAGGGCATCCCAACTTCCGAGGGGCATCACCGTTATCTCTCTACTGATGGGCATCTTACTCCAAGGCATCCCAGTATCACTCAACCGAGGTCCTCCCAAGACCACTCAGCAAGGGGCATCTCACTCCGAGGCATCTTAGTATCACACAACTGAGGCATCCTTGATCGCACACAAGGGCATCTCACTCCGAGACATCTCAGTATCTCCCTACCAAGGTATCCAAGACCACCAGCAAGGGCATCCCAACTTCCGTGGGGCATCACCGGTATCTCTCTACTGATGGGTTCATTCACTCACTTATGCACACGTTTCACACCACCACACCTTTGATTAATGCATTTATCGTATGCAAAAGAAAAATACTCCAAAGTATCTAACTATATATCTAACTCTCATGAACCTAGCACACGTGCATGTCCAAATTATAAGATAAAACCCATTGCGTCATGTCACATTCCATGGTGAACAAATATTTATCCCACAATCAAGCACTATGCGCCGCACTCATTGCACACACATGATACTAATTGCATCTACACCTCAAATAATATATGAGACTTACTCTTACATAATTAACATCTATTATAGGGTTATTAGACTCTATGTGCGTCATATAAGTCTAATATAAAAGACACATCATCTAATATATGTTCTCAGGTCCAGACAGTTTACTAACTAAATGTACAGTTTTGGTTTCAGACACAGAAGGTATATTAATTCATGTCGAAATATCATCAAATTTTAGTATGTTATATTTAAGACACAGACTAACAATTTTAGTATCTCTCCACTGAGGCATCCAAGACCACTCAGCTAGGGCATCCCAACTTCTGAGGGGCATCACCGGTATCTCTCTACTGATGGGCATCTTACTCCAAGGCATCCCAGTATCACTCAACCGAGGTCCTCCCAAGACCACTCAGCAAGGGCCATCTCACTCTGAGTCATCTCAGTATCACACAACCGAGGCATCCTTGATTGCAAACAAGGGCATCTCACTCCGAGACATCTCAGTATCTCTCTACCGAGGCATCCAAGACCACTCAGCAAGGGCATCCCAACTTCCAAGGGGCATCACCGGTATCTCTCTACTAACGGGCATCTTACTCCAAGGAATCCCAGTATCACTCAACCGAGGTCCTCCCAAGACCACTCAGCAAGGGCCATCTCACTCCGAGGCATCTCAGTATCGCACAACAGAGGCATCCTTGATCACACACAAGGGCACCTCACTCCAAGACATCTCAGTATCTCTCCACCGAGGCATCCAAGACCACTCAGCAAGGGCATCCCAACTTCCGAGCGGCATCACCGGTATCTCTCTACTGATGGGCATCTTACTCCAAGGCATCCCAGTATCAGTCAACCGAGGTCTTCCCAAGACCACTCAGCAAGGGGCATCTCACTCTGAGGCATCTCAGTATCACACAACCGAGACATCCGTGATTGCACACAAGGGCATCTAACTCCGAGGCATCTTAGTATCTCTCCACCGAGGCATCCAAGACCACTCAGCAAGGGCATCCCAACTTTTGAGGGGCATCACCGTTATTTCTCTACTAATGGGCATCTTACTCCAAGGCATCCCAGTATCACTCAACCGAGGTCCTCCCAAGACCACTCAGCAAGGGGCATCTCACTCCGAGGCATCTCAGTATCACACAACCGAGGCATCCTTGATCGCACACAAGGGCATCTCACTCCGAGACATCTCAGTATCTCTCTACCGAGGCATCCAAGACCACTCAGCAAGGGCATCCCAACTTCCGTGGGGCATCACCGGTATCTCTCTACTGATGGGTTCATTCACTCACTTACGCACACGTTTCACACTACCACACCTTTGATTAATGCATTTATCGTATGCAAAAGAAAAATACTCCAAAGTATCTAACTATATATCTAACTCTCATGAACCTAGCACACGTGCATGTCCAAATTATAAGATAAAACCCATTACGTTATGTCCCATTCCATGGCGAACAGATATTTATCCCACAATCAACCACTATGCACCGCACTCATTGCACACACATCATACTATATGCATCTACACCTCAAATAATATATGAGACTTACTCTTACACAATTAACATCTATTATAGGGTTATTAGACTCTATGTGCGTCATACAAGTCTAATATAAAAGACACATCATCTAATATATGTTCTCAGGTCCAGACAGTTTACTAACTAAATGTACAGTTTTGGTTTCGGACACAGAAGGTATATTAATTCATGTCGAAATATCATCAAATTTTAGTATGTTATATTTAAGACATAGACTAACAATTTTAGTATCTCTCCACCGAGGCATCCAAGACCACTCAGCAAGGGCATCCCAACTTCTGAGGGGCATCACCGGTATCTCTCTACTGATGGGCATCTTACTCCAAGGTATCGCAGTATCACTCAACCGAGGTCCTCCCAAGACCACTTAGCAAGGGGCATCTCACTCCGAGGCATCTCAGTATCACACAACCGAGGCATCCTTGATCACACACAAGGGCATCTCACTCCGAGACATCTCAGTATCTCTCTACCGAGGCATCCAAGACCACTCAGCAAGGGCATCCCAACTTCCATGGGGCATCACCGGTATCTCTCTACTGATGGGTTCATTCACTCACTTATGCACAAATTTCACACCACCACACCTTTGATTAATGCATTTATCGTATGCAAAAGAAAAATACTCCAAAGTATCTAACTATATATCTAACTCTCATGAACCTAGCACACGTGCATGTCCAAATTATAAGATAAAACCCATTACGTCATGTCCCATTCCATGGCAAACAGATATTTATCCCACAATCAACCACTATGCACCGCACTCATTGCACACACATCATACTATATGCATCTACACCTCAAATAATATATGAGACTTACTGTTACACAATTAACATCTATTATAGGGTTATTAGACTCTAAGTGCATCATACAAGTCTAATATAAAAGACACATCATCTAATATATGTTCTCAGGTCCAGACAATTTACTAACTAAATGTACAGTTTTTGTTTCGGACACAGAAGGTATATTAATTCATGTCAAAATATCATCAAATTTTAGTATGTTATATTTAAGACATAGAATAAAAATTTCTGTGAATAAACTTAAGTCTAATTCTCACTGTATTAAGAGTAACAGTCGCCATAATCTTTACTAGTACCCTGTA
This sequence comes from Eucalyptus camaldulensis, assembly GCA_019915185.1. Taxonomy (NCBI): domain Eukaryota; kingdom Viridiplantae; phylum Streptophyta; class Magnoliopsida; order Myrtales; family Myrtaceae; genus Eucalyptus; species Eucalyptus camaldulensis. The sequence continues at coordinate 24,772,451 of JAHSVA010000005.1, forward strand.
CCGACGTCCAGATTCTTTATTTACAAAGAAAATTGTTTCACTAGCCAATTATTATCTATTTAATCTCAAATTTTGACACGTCATTCCTCAAGATGTTTTATACAATTTTCATGAAGGATTTGACTGCCAAATCTAACTAGGTAAATACAAAAAATTCGTATAATCAGTAAAGGTCAAACCATTTCTCACAAGAACAGTTTACTGGTTTTAGTAAGTTCACTTCTATCTCTACGGTTTCAATATTCATATGGTTATAGCTACGTGCATAAATTGATCTTATATATGTTCTATCATGTAGAATGGTTTCTTTCTTATTTCCATTAACATACATGAAGAAAATAACACAAAACAAAAGACTCTATAATCATTTTCACCTAGAACAGAATAGGTACAAGATTTCCTTTACTTCTAACCCAGCTAAACCACTTATCTTTTCAAAAACTTTTTCTACAATAATTTAATGTCTAATCTCAGCAACTTAAGGTACTTTCGGCATGCCTTTCTCTAACAAATAATCAATCCACAACTCGGCTCAAAGTGCTGTTGCATCCGTGAGTTCACTCATCACAGTTTTCACCACATCCATCCACTTGGCATTCCTCACTTCACTCAACAAAACAGCATACTCACACTTGGATTTCGAAACATGCAAGGCTCAAAAACAACATGCAATGGCTTCTACCTTTAATCTAACACTTACTCAGCTTAAATTAACCACGAAACAACAACTACAAACTAAATCCTTCACTGTTTGGATTGACCCGCAAGCTTTCTTGACAAAACAATGGATAACTTTCAATTTGGAGTTATATCTTTCCTTACCTTGTTCAGCTACTAGACAACGCAAAAGATGCAAGAAGAAGAAATCACTGGTTTGCTGCTGGTTTGCTTCTGGTTTCACCGCTCAAACGAGAGAAGAAGAAAGAAGAAGATGAAGATGGGTTGCTCGGTTTTATATGGAGAGAGAGAGAGAGAGAGAGAGAGAGAGAGAGAGAGAGAGAGAGAGAGAGAGAGAGAGAGAGAGAGGTTACGAAACTTAAGGGGGAATAGGTCTACAAGGCTAATCCCTAGGCTAGACTAATGATGAAATTTGCTAATGATTATGTCTCTTGAGTTTGCATGTCTTGGTTTGTGGGAATCAAAACCGTGGGTGTCACATGCAAGAAGAAACAAGAGAGAGAGTGATGTGGCCTCCAAGTTTGTTCTCTCAAGTTTAATTTGTCACTCAAAAATCAATTAATCTCTAATCCGAGTCAATTAGTTGGTTCATTAGTTTATAATGTTTTTCATTTAATTTCCTTTTGATTCCATTAGATTTTATTTCTATTATGATCATACAAAGTCATGACATAACATATCGACTAGTCAATGTTGGTCTATAAAGAATTCATCACAAAAATACTGAAGTTAGAAATTGATATTAACATTATAAACATAAGTCATCATAACTATTATCTATAAAAGAAAATCATTCGGGCCTAAATATTCATTTCCGGCCCAATAGGCTTAATCCATAACAATCCTGGCCCACTAAACTAAATCTACAAATCTAATAATTCCGAACCTTGGCCTGCTTCAAGCCAGGTCCAAGCCCATAATCACTCATTCGATTTCTTAAGTCCAATTCGTGTGGCCCACTTACTTCTCAAGCCCACACGTTTCTCACGATCCATTGGGTTCACTTTCTGGCCCAATCTAATTAATCTAAGTTCCTAATGATCTAATTACACTAATGAAGGTTGATGAAATTTGGGATGCCACAAAGAACCTCTTGAAAATGCATGGTTTAAGGCTAACCCATGAACCCTTTGAAATTGTGTCTTGAAAATGCATGGTTTGAGGCCAACCCATGAACTCTTTGAAATTGTGTGGTTTAAGGATGACCAAGAACCTCTTGAAAATACATGGTTTAAGGCTAACCCATGAACCGTTTGAAAATGCGTCTTGAAAATGCATGGTTTGAGGCCAGCCCATGAATCCTTTGGAATTGCATGGTTTAAAGATGACCAAGAACCTCTTGAAAATACATGGTTTAAGGCTAATCGATGAACTCTTTGGAATTGCATGGTTTAAGGATTACCAAGAACCTGTTAAAAGTGCATGGTTTAAGGCTAATCCATGAACCCTTTAGAATTGCAAGGTTTAAGGATGACCAAAAACCTCTTGAAAATGCATGGTTTGAGGCTAACCCATGAACCCTTTAATGACATGGTTTAAGGATGAATAAGAATCACTTGAAAATACATGGTTTAAGGCTAACCCATGAACCCTTTGGAATTGTGTGATTTTACTGGAGAAACCTATCATTCGAGAATATTCTGAAATGGGTACTGCACATCAAATAGAATTCATTATGACAAGTATTCTAGTAGTGAAAGTATACTAGATGAGATCAATTTTAGCACATGTCATCAGAAACAATATCAAAAGTGTATCGGTTATGAGAAGGCAATGATTGCATAAACAAATCAAACTAATTACGACCACTTGACAAACTCACAAAACTGTCATCACGCTCGGATGATATTATTAATCATTAAATTCTCTTGGAAAAAAAATCCTTGTCAAAATGACCTTGACTCATGAGAAAGGTTTGTTAAGTATGCCGAGCAAGGACACCAAGTCAGAAAGGGTTTCTTGCATATTCTCAAGAAAATGGCTATTTGATCCCATCTAATGATGTGGGAAATAAACCGCTCACTCAATCTCACTCTTCCAGTGTGCAAGGCTTTAAATCATGCCCAATAAGTACACATTTCTTGACCAATCTAAAAGGTCTTTTAGGAGGACCGTAGTGCAGGTTTGGTCATGGTTTTAGCAATGGATAAGCATCATTGGCTATGAAATGAATTAATTACTAATCAACATCTTCGCCAGGTTTACAAGTCAAGAAACCTTAAGATGAGATAAAATAATCTTGCTCTCACTTCTTCGAGTGGCATCTTCTTTGGGAAGTCCTTATTTCAACTTTGAATCATGCCAATCTGAAGAGATTTTGGAAATGGATTGTAATGTTGATTTAGGGAAAGGTTCAAAAGGCTTAGCTCAAAAGGCTTAGAAATTTTTGTCGATGAGGAATTTGAGAGTTGGTAATTATCATGGCATCATTACCATGTCATCCATTAAAAAAAAAAAGGCACTTGACTTTTAAAATTGAAATTGTCTTGACAGTCCTTTGACTAATCATCTTAACATAATGGCTTTTGCATTTGCAATGATTTTCTTTTTAATGCAGGCATTTTTTTTTTTTGCCGTGTTTGCTTTCACAGAGATATTCCTCTTGATGCAATTGTTTTTCTTCCACTCTCTCTCCTTTTTTTTTTTTCCAAGCATTGGCCTTGCTTTTACCAAGCACACTACTTTTTCATGCACCATAATTTTCACTTGACTTTTGTTCTTTTGAACTTTTTGAGCTCTTGAGGCTTTCAAGATGCTTTTCATATTCTCATGTAAACACCAATTGCATTGGTAAGTCATGTGCCTTGCCCCTAATGTGGGGAGATAATCACCATTTGGGTTTTAGAAATGAATAATTAGGCTCAATATGGTTTAAGCAATGGGTATCCGTGTGGCATCCCAAAATTCAAAGTCGAGTTATAAGGTGTGTTAAAGCCTCTAATTAGGTAATGAAATTTCCTATGGTTTATGCTTTAGCCATTAGTCTTTTTTTAAGATTAGGTGATCTGTGCTTGTGTTTATGAGATTTTAAATTAGATAGATTAATGATAATAATCTATGCTTGGCCATGCACCTTATGAACTAAATTCCTATAAATAAAATGTCACAAGACTTTGGCCATGCGGAATTTAAAATTTAAAATTCATAGAAGAAACTATAAAAAGGAAAATTTAAAATTTAATTAGGTTGGGCCTTAGGCCCATTGGCCTAAGCTTTAGTGGGCCAAGCTAGTCGGCCCAATTAGGCCCACGAAAGGGGGCTGTCGACTGGCCCAAGAGGAGGCCCAAGAGAAGAAGGCCCAAGCCCATCCATGAGCTTTGCCAAGTGGCAAGAAGGAGCTCATGCATTGGCCAATTGAAAGGCAATCTAATGATTGCAAATGATGAGGTTTAAGGGGGAATAAAAGGGAAGAAGAGGAGAGAGAGTGGCCGGTTGCTTTGTTCGGCCAAGGGAGGGAAACCGTGCGAGAAAGAGGGAGAGAGTGGCCGAGAGAGGAGAAGCCGAGAGGGAGAGGAAGGAGTCGTAGCCGTTCACTGCCTTGTGCCGTCGTCCATTCGGTCTGGAGGCAAGTTGGGGTCCTCTTGCTGCTCTTGCATATCTGTGTGTTACATGTATGTTGTAGAAAAGTTGAATTTTGGGTGATTAGGAGGGGGAAACCGAAGCTTGGATGACTTGTTCTTGAGTGGTGTTGCTGTTTTCGCTTGAACCGCCTGAGTCAGAACTTTGTAAGAGCTTGCATGTATGTTTTGAGTTCGATTTTTGCTTCGATTTCTTCATGAAAGTTGTAGCTAATGTCTTAAAATACAACATACTAAAATTTGGTGGAAAATTATGGAGATTTAAGGGGTTAAAATTTCATCCTATGGAGACCTCAGATCTGGAACGATTTCACTGACCTTTTGATGGATTTGTGGTTGCATGTTGAGTTGTGCTAAGAATCTCTCTTCAATTTATTCATGAACATTGTAGGGGACATCTTAAAATACAACATACTCAAATTTGAAGCAAAATGAACAAGTATAACCTAGTAAATCGACTGAATCTTGGAGATGGTAATTCTGGAGATGTAGTACAGGACACCCGAGACTTCATGGACCTAAACGACGACTATACTCTGGATTTTTTACTTAGATCTCTTCATGAAACTTGTAGAAATATCTTGATGTAAAACATATCCAAATTTCAGAGGAAACGAAGAAGGATAGGTAGGTGAAAACTCAGTATTTCGGAGAAGCATGCACTGGACGTTTCGGTGTTGGATCCAGAAGCTTCGTGAGACTGTAGAAATTAATCTAAAAATAATTTGGCTTAGAAGTCTTGATTAAAAATGTACTTTAGTTTCTTTTCTATAACTCGATAAAATTTCGTAATTTTTTGAGGTTTTATGGATATTTTAATCAAATTATTTCGGAAACTGTGCATTCTGATTTCATCCGAAAATTTCATGCTATTTTGTGTGAATTATGGAATTGTGTGGAATTCTATTTTGGCCATGTATTTTGCATGAAATCATTATCCTATTGTCTTGATTATCACTTGCCTTAATTTTTATGATTTTGAGAATTATATAGATATTAAATTTAATATTTTTAAAAGTGGCACAAGCTGGAATTTAAATAAATATAAAAAGGGCATGATAAATGGATTATTTGAATTGGCATAAATTCCATTAAATTTTATTTCATAAATAATTGTACCATGTAGCATGTATGATGAGGTCTTGATGTATGCATGACAATAAATTGAGATGCATGTATGAATTCCATGCTGAATAATGACTTTGTTTGCCATCACATCATATGCCATGTTAAATTGAGACGGAAATTGGTGAACATGAATAATGTTAAATGAGGAGATTGTTATGGTGGATGATAATGCCTGGAATGTATAGAGATACATTGCCAGATGGCCCTGGGAGTTTCAGGATGCCCGGAAAGTTGGGGGTGCCGGAAGCCCTGGAGGTTTGTGCCCAGGGGGATGCCTCGCGATGCCAGTTGGAATGCGGGATGCCCGGCCAAGGAGTGTAAATGCCGGAAGCCTCGGAGATCTTTGCCCGAGGGGATGCCTCGTGATGCTAGTTGGGATGCGAGATGCCCGGAATGTGGGGGGCCGGATGCCCGATGGCCTGGAATGGCTAAATGCCGGAGGTTTTTCTCGCGATGCCAGGATGAGGCGTGAGTGTATAATATGAGATGAAATTGGTGATCCGAGGAAGGGTGATGTGGTGATCGAATGGAAAGTTAAAAAGTGGAAAATTGAACCATGCATGATATGATATGACATGATGATGATGATCACCTATGGCATGATGATATGCATGATATGATGATGATGTGCACATATGATATGATACGGCATGATGATGATGATATGCACATATGACATGATATGATATGACATGATGATGATGATCACCTATGGCATGATGATATGCATGATATGAAGATGATGTGCACATATGATATGATACGACATGATGATGATGATGATATGCATATATGATATGATATGATGATGTCATGATGACGATGATACGAGTATGACATGATGGTATGCATGTATGTGTTATAATTGTGATGACAATGAATGATAGTATATGCATGGCTTCAAGGTAAGTAATGCCTGGAATGCATGTATGATTTGTATGATGCTTTGAGTAGCTATTGAATTCATTTACCTGCTGAGTGGTTGTACTCACCCCTTTTGGAGACCAACATTTCAGATTAGCAGAATGCCGCTCCCTGCCGTCATGCGGGGTGTGTTTTACGGTCTACCATCCAATGTCGAGGTCGAGTGCGAGGAGTTTGGCTATCCTTCTATTCCTGGATTGACGCATATTCGAGTGCGCTGTTTAGTCATGTACGATGTAGGCCTGGTTAGGGGCCCGATTGTCCAGGAGTTCATCTTCGTCCACATTCGTCGCAATGGGGGTGATGCGAGGGATATTGCCACTGCCACCGCCTGATGCACTGGGTTGGGTGTGAGGGCCCGTGCGTGACGAGTAGGAGCTGGATTTTTGGGGATAGTTAGCCAACACTGATGATGGGGATTGTTGCACATGAGTTGTAGCAGGTCGAGGGTTCTTTTTGGGGTTTTAGGCCGGACATGGCTGAGTCCTGGCTTTTCCTTTTGATGTATCAACCCAAAGAAATCCCATCTTGAAAATATATGTAAATAAAGTGTCGTGGCTTGTCTATTAATCATGGTGATTAGTGGTGTGTATTTTGTATCATGGTTGGTAGGGGGAGAGATGGTGATGTTTTATTTTGCTTCCGCTAATGAGTCGCGTTGGGACTGTTTAAAAAAAAAAAACAAAAATGTCTATGAATTACGACGCTTCTTCTAGAGAGAGGTAGTAAGGTGTAACGTTGGTGCCTGTGGCGACCCTTGAAGGGTTCGGGGTGTCACAATCCGTGTTTGGGTGGAGAAATGAATGCTCTTCTTTGTGAAAGCTACTACGAGCACCAAGAGGGGTGAATAGGTGCAGAAACAAATTTTCGGAGTGAAGTGAGCAACTGTGATTAGCAATAGATTATGAAAAGAAAATTAGACTCTTGTAATCAAATTGAATTACGATCAAAGTAAAAGAGTGTAGGGAAGAGAATAAGAACACAAGGTTTATAGTGGTTTGGCTTAATCCAAGCCTACGTTCACTCTTCCGCACTGACAGCCCACCAGCTGGATTTCACTATGAATCAAAAGAGTTGTTACAGTATAGCTCTCCCTTGATTCCACAGTGTAGAGACTCTGCTACACTTCCTCAAGGTCTCACAAAGATATAAACTCTCTTTTGAGTACAAGATTTCGCTCAACAATTGAACTGACTAAAAACAAGGAGCTTCAAACTTTGGAATTCTTCTATTGCGCACACACTCGAATAACTGGAACGTCTTCCTTATATACTCCTTCATGCCATCACACCCGTTGACACTTACCAAAAGAGTTCTTCCAATCTACCCATTGGACAGAATCAATTAGGGAGATTTCAAGTTATTTAAGGAATATGTCGATAGCCCACCAATCATGCTCGCCCATACAATCAGGATCTAGGTTTCCATAAGTAGAACCTTCTAAGTATACTTTGCCAATCAATGGATCCAAAATCTCTGAATCAATTTCAATTTGAATAATGGATTCCGATATGCTATATCCAGCCAAGAGATCTTCTTCAATTGATAGAATCAAATCATTAACGAAATACTTAGTTTTGGATAAGTCTTCTTCGACAGTCTAGAAACTGTCAATGAGGATAGACTTTGAGTCTTGAGTTTGGCAGTCCGGTGGTCTTCAAACTTTGATGGAAGAGTTTGCAAGTCTTTAGACTAGACTGATGGAAACGTTTTATCAACTTCAAAACACTCAAGGAAGTTTTCTCTAACAATCTCCCCCTTTTTGATAGTGACAAAACTTTCCTGCAGATTTGGATATCTTTGACCTGCAAAACAATACTTAAGCAAACATGAAAAAAAAAAAAAATATCTCACAAAAGATAATTGGCTTAGTAGAGATAACATTAAAATCTGCAACCACAGAAAATAAGTTAGTCCTATAAATGAGCAACTATCTTTGCCATGAAATACCAGTAGTGCTTAAAATAAACAAATGATCAAACAATCCAAATCCCCATCCAATCAAACAATCAAACAACCAAACACAAAAGTAAAGTCGGTCAAACACAAAAGTCATGAGTTTGAATCTCAAATCTGCACCACATCTCTCCCCCTTTTTGTCAACATTAAAAAGGTAGAGATGAAAAGAGAATAGAATTAGGATTGCTTTGGAACACGAACAAGTTGAAAATCTCCCATTGACTGGACAATCCCTTCTAGCTTTTTCAAATCCTCCTTCAGTTGAGCCACATCTTCACTCATGGCATTTGCTTGAACTTGAAGAGCAAGGGCATGGATTTGATCATGCAAAGAAACTGAAGAGTCTTGACCTGCATTCTACAAGTTCTGAACGTCGCATCCCAGAGCATAAATTTGGCCTTGCATCTCCAAGAGAGTATCAAGCACTCTAGAAAAGTCTGCTGAATTATCAGTCCGAGTACTGGCTTTTGCACGATTAAAAGGTGTATTGGCAAATGATGGCAAGTCAGCACAATCACTCAGATTGGGCGATGAAACCTCATGACCTTCCTCAGGAAATTGATAGGCATAGATGTCTTCTGGATCTGTTAGTGAACAACTTACTCCTTCACTAGTAGTAGCAATTGAAGACGTACCTCTTTTCTTAGCATCTCCCTCTGTTTCATGGCCTTCAGGCGGTGAGAAGTATTCTTCATGCTCTATTTCTTCTTGTTCACCTCTGCCCTCTTCTTCTTCTTCCTCAATCCTTTCTTCCTCTGCTTCTTTCTCCATTGATTCTCTCTCTTCCGTCCTCTATTTGATCTCCTCCTTGTCTTGCTCCTATCTCACCTCTGTCTCTAGAATAAAACAACTTAACTCTTCAATGCAAGAGCAGAAATTGTGATATCATCCTCATCCTCTTCATCCTCCAAGATGAGTGCTCTTCTTTTCTTGGATGGAGCAACCATTAGCTCCTTCCCTTTCCATTTTGCAGACGAAGAGACTGTGTGAGTCTTGATAGGGGTTTTATCCTTGAATCGCTCCAAAGCATTGTTAAGTTCCTTCAGACGCATTTTAGAGACCATTTTCAGCCCTACCACCATTCGATCGCATGTTCGAACATAAAGAATCCTGGGAGGCTGAATGTTCAAATGTCTGAATAACTTAGTGAGAAGCATTGAGTAAGGAAGTTGGCCCTTGTCTTTCAAAATCGTTATGTACATGTGGAACATAATAGTGTGTGGAAGAGAGAATTTTTTTGCCAGCGTTAATAGCATACATCAGCTTTGCCTCCGAGTTTGAAACATCGGTCTTCGAAGTCGATTTGGGTCTAAGGTAGTTGATCACTATTTTGTGAAGCAAAATATTTGAGATTCATCCTCAAATATGAAATCTTTCCTTCCGCCGTTCTATCTAGAACGAGCTCTACTGTTGCACATCCAATTAACACACTGATTGGTTGTTATTTTCCTCTTTCAACCCCAATCACATTAGCCAATGTATCCATGTCAACTACATTGTCTTGATCTCGAACACTGAAAGAAAATCTATTCGCATAAAAGAAACTTAGATTAGAATAGAAGTAAGCAGTGAGTTTAGCATGAGTCTCTGTCGTTTCAGAACAAAACTGTTCTAATTGAAGAAGATTGAATTTCTCTCACAGCTTGACATTTAGAGAATCAAGAAAATCAAAGTCCACACTTCTAGGGTTAATCACACCACGCTTTAGCAACTTAGAGTACAATTGCTTGTGTTCCTCCGAGTGAAACAAATCTATCCTTTTGCTTCGGATTTTCGCCACAACACCCATTCTAGGTTTAAACTGAGTGTACATCCTATCATCATCGTTCCCATCAAGTTGACTCAGCCCTCCGACCCATGGATTGCTTGGGATATTTGCAAATGCTTCTTCCGCTAACCCTGCAGACGCAATTCCGAATCGTTCCATTGTGCGTAAAAAGTAGGTTTCATTTTGATACCCTTTGTCTTTCAAAAATTCATCAATATAGTTCAAAGGAGTACCACCCTTCTTCAGAGCATAGTAAAGCTTAAAAGTAAAAGCGGGCTTTTGAGTTCTTACGGGTTCTGCATCTTTGATGATTTCTTCATCTTCTCGATGTTCAATATTCTGAGGTCTAGATGGAGGAGATGGATGCTGCTGAGAATGTTGTGGGCTCTGCTACTGTTTAGGACTTCTTCCTCAGTGAGATCAAAATGTGTAGGTCCCTCATGTATTTGCTGTGATCCCCTATTCGCGATCCTCGAAGACTTTCTTTGAGACGACATCTTTCACAGTCTTTGAGAAATTCTAGGCTTGTTTTGCAAGAAAGGTGAAAATTTTTCGAGGATTAAACAAGAGAAGAAAAGAGAAGTGGAAGATTTGTGCTCTCTTAGGGTTTTTGAGAGTAAAACGAAGAAGAACCAACAGTATATAAGGCAATCGAAGCGAGGCATACATAATGTCATAAAAGGAAATATAAAAATGCCTTTTAAAAAAATAATTGCCTTTTCATAAAATTAGATAACCGTCATTTAAAAAATAACCTCTTTTTCGAAAAGGAAAGATTACAATAATCACGAAAACTGGGGAAATAACATGAATCAATTACAAATAGACGATCGTTCCTTTTTGAGATTTGATCCAAAAGATAAGTTTCTAAAATAGAAATAACTTACAGTCATGAATCTTGATTGTCTAAGTCTGAGTGTCTTTAGACTTTCAGCCTTGAGTCTGAATTTCCTCAGACTTTAAGATATTGAGTCTGGAATGAATAACTTCAAATTGATTTTTCTCCAAAGGCTTTGTAAATATGTCTGCCAGTTCATTCTTTGAATCAATAAACTAAATCGAAACTTCTCCATTTTGAATATGATTTCTAATGAAACAATGTCGAATCTTTATATGTTTTGCTCTTGAGTGAAGAATTGGATTCTTGGTGAGATTGATTGTGCTGGTATTGTCACATTTGATCTCAATGCATGAATCTTCAATTTCAAAGTCTCTTAGCTATTGTTTTATCCACAGAATTTGTGAACAACAACTTCCAAGAGCTACATACTCTGCTTCTGCTGTAGAAAGAGCTACGGTACTTTGCTTCCTTGAAAACCAAGGCATTGTCCTGTTACCAAGTAGTTGACAGGTGCCCGAGGTGCTCTTTCTATCAACTCTACATCCGGCTAGGTCCGTGTCTGAGTATCCAAGAAGAGTGAAGTCTCCTTCTTTAGGATACCAAAGGCCTAAATTTGAAGTTAAGGAAATGTATTTGATAAAATGTTTTGCAGCACTTAAATGAGATTCTTTGGGGTCTGATTGAAATATCGCACAAATGCAAACACTAAATAGAATGTCAGGTCTAGAAGCAATAAGATAAAGAAGTGAACCAATGATACTCCTGTATAGCTTCTGGTCAACTTTCTTTCCTCCTTCATCTTTGTCCAGCTTCAAGGAACTTGACATTGGTATATCAGTCTTTTTGCAATTCTCCAGTCCAAACTTTTTGACAAGTTCTTTAGAATATTTTTCTTGATGAATAAAGGTTCCCTCCTTTAGTTGTTTCACTTGAAGCCCGAGAAAGAAGGTTAGTTCACTCATCATGCTCATTTCAAATTCATCCTGCATAGACTTAGAGAATTTCTTACACAAATTTTCAGTAGAAGATCCAAAAATAATATCATCAACATAAATTTAAATAAGTAAAAAGCTTTTGCTTTCTCTTTTGATAAACAGTATACTATCTACTTTACATTTGACAAAGCCATTTTGAATTAAAAACTTACTTAGTCTGTCGTACCAAGCTCGAGGTGCTTGCTTTAAACCATATAGAGTTAAATGTCGGAAATTCAAAGCCGAGCCTTAAGGTGTGTTAAATGTCTTTAATTAGGTGATAGAATTTTATGGCTTATGCTTTAGCCAATTTGTCCTTTAATTTGATGAGTTTTGCTTGTATTGTGGAAATTTAAATTTAAATGCTTGGCCATATGATTTAAATTTCAATAATTAAAATATCCCAAGACTTTGGCCAAGATGAAATTTGAATTTAGAAATATTTATAGAAAGGAATTCAAAAAGAAAAAAGAAAAAGGGGATTAATTTTCGAAATGGGCCTTGGACCCATTAGCCTAAAGCTTGGTGGGCCAAGCTAGTCGACCCATTGGGCCCAAGAGATGGCTGTCGACCAGCCCAAGAAGGAGTGGCCGGTTGGGCCTAAGCCCAAGCCCAAGCCCAAGCCCAAATTGAATTCAAAAATTGAAATTACAAGTGGCCAAAGGAAGAGCATGCATTGGCCATAGGTGTGGTGGATCAATCATTACCTATGATGAGCCTAGGGGAGTATAAGAGGGATGAAGAGAGAGAGAGTGACCGGTTTTTCTTCATTTGGCCGAGAAAGGAGAGAGTGAGGGAGAGAATTCGAGAGAGAGGAGAGGCCGAGAGAGAGGAGGCGGAGCCGAGAGGGAGGAGCCGCCGTGTCTCGCCGTCGCCGCCTTGTCCGACCGTCCTACGCCGCCGTACGCCATTGTTCGTTGCTGTTCGTTCATCTTGGAGGCAAGTGGGGGTCCATAACTTCTCTTGCATGTTGTTTTGATGGTTGCATGTTCGGTTTTAGGGGTGTTTTGGGGCGAAATACCAAGCAAGGGTTGCATGTGTTCATGTAATGTGGCTGTTTCCGTTCGGTTTGTGGTAGACAGTTTCTTATTCGAGCTTGCATGTGTATTTGGAGTGTGATTTTGGCTTCGATGTCTTCATGAAAGTTGAAGCTAACATCTTGTAGTATGACATACTCGAATTTCATGGAAAACGAAGGTGATATGAGGAGTCAAAAGGTCTGTTATACGGAGACTTCAGATCTGCGAATTTCCTACTGACCTCTTGATGATTTCTTGGTTGCATGTTGATTTCTGTTGGAGATCTCACTTTGTTGTCTTCATGAAAGTTGTTGGTAACATCCTAAAATACAACATACTCAAATTTGAAGAGAAAAAAATGAGTATAGCCTAGTGAATCGGTTAGATCTTTGAGACGTTTGGTTCTGTTGAAGTATACCGAGACACCCGAGACTTCAAGGACTTAAAAGAGGATCATACTTTGGTTATTTAACCTAGATATCTTCATGAAACTTGTAAAGGACACATTGATGCATAACATACTCGAATTTCAGAGGAAACGAAAATGATTAGATGGGTCAAACCTAAGTTTTTCGGTGATATGTACTCTGGACGAAACGGTAGAGGTTCCAGAAGCTTCATGGAGTTGTATAAATTAATCTAAAAAGAATTTGGCTTAGTGTTATTCATGAAAAATGCACGAAAATGTGTTGGCTATCAGCCTGTAAAATTTGGGAATTTTCGAAGGTCATATGAGTATTTTAATTGAATTAATTTGAAAACTGTGTAATCTGGCCATTATCCGAATATTGTGTGTATTTTGTGGAAATTTGGGAAATTATGTGAAATGCAAATTTGGCCATAAATTTGTGTGAAATTGTGATTTTAATTGTTTGTTTAATGATTGTTTGAATATTATGATTTTTGGAAAATCATAAATATTAAATATAATATTTATGAAAATAAATAAATATAATAATAAAATAATAATAAAATAAAAGTGGATTATTTTATTGGCCAAGAGTTTTATTGAGTTATAATGCATTGTTATATGACATGGGTGTATGTATGCACATGAATATGATGCATTGTTATATGGCATTGATGCATGTATGATTATGAATCATGATGCGTGTGTGTGAATCATATGCCATGAAATAATAAAATGAAAAGGATGATAAAAGTGGAAAGTGGTATGTGAGTAAGAGGTTGTGGCGGAGGATGTTGTCTGGTGGCCTGGTGGCGTAATTCCAGAGATTCCCTGGGAGTTTCAGGATGCCCAGAATGTGGGGGGCCGGAAGCCCTGTCGGAGGTTTCTGCCCGAAGGGTGTGACTCGCGATGCCAGGATTGGGGTGCGAGATCCCGGCTAGAAGGGTAAAGGCCGGAAGCCCTGTCGGAGGTTTCTGCCCGAAGGGAATGCCTCGTGATGCTAGTTGAGATGCGAGATGCCCAGAATGTGGGGGGCCGGAAGCCCAGTGGCCATGGGATGGCTGGAATGCTGGGATCCCTGTCGGAGGTTTCTGCCCGAAGGGATGGTGATGATGGTGAATTTGATGATTTGAGAAAAGATAATGTGGGGATCAATTGATAAGTAAAAGTGGAAATTGATCTATGATGTGATATGCATGGTGATGCATGGCTAATGATGATATGATATGCATGGTGATGCATGGCTAATGATGATATGATATGCATGGTGATGCATGGCTAATGATGATATGATATGCATGGTGATGCATGGCTAATGATGATATGATATGCACGGTGATGCATGGCTAATGATGATATGATATGCACGGTGATACATGGCTAATGATGATATGATATGCATGGTGATGCATGGCTAATGATGATATGATATGCACGGTGATGCATGGCTAATGATGATGTGATATGCATGGTGATGCATGGTTAATGATAATGTGATATGCCATGATGATGATGATATATATGATGTGATGATGCATGATACGCATGATTACAAGGTAGGTGATGCTTGCAACGTGTGATGATATGCGTGATGCATTGGAATGTTATTGGATTTCCCTATCTGCTGAGTGGTTGTACTCACCCCTTTTGGGGATAACATTTCAGATTAGCACTATGCCGCTACCTGCTGTTTCGCGTGGGGTATTTTACGGTCTACCGTCTGATGTTGAGGTGGAGTGTACGGAGATAGATTGTCCCTCTGTGCCCGGATTGACGTTTATCCGAGTGCGATGCTTAGTTATGTATGATATTGGCCTGGCTGGGGGCCCTGTCATACAAGAGTTCCTGTCTGTGCACGTTCGACGGGATGGAGCGATGCGAGGGATGCTGCCGCCGCCACCACCTGACACACCGGGTTGGGTGTGAGACCTGCGTGCGATGAGTAGGAGCTGGATCTCTTTTTGATGTAGTTAGTCGACACTTTTGATGGGGGGTTTTTTTGTGCTCGCATGATATTGAGGGTCGAGGTCTCTTTTTGAGGTTTTAGGCTGGACATGGCTGAGTCCTAGCTTTTCCTTGTTATGTACCGACCCGAGAGTAGTCCCATCTTGAAAATATATGTAAATAATGTGTCGATGTTCGTTTATAAAATCATGATGTTTAGCTGGTGTGTATTTGTATTATGGGTTAGAAGGCAGATAGATGACGATGTGCATTTTGCTTCCGCTATGAGTCGCGCATGGGACCGCTTTAAAAAAAAAAATGCCTGTAATCTGGCAATGCTTAATTTAGCCAAGAGATAGAGATGGTAAAAGATGTAACACCGGCGCTGGTGACGACCTGCGAAGGGTTCGGGGTGTCACAATAGAGCCCTTTTTAGTATGAATACAGAGTCTAGTTTCCTTAGGTCTTCAAAACCGGGTGGTTGTTTCACATAGACTTCCTCTTGGATAAATCCATTTAGGAAAGCACTTTTAACGTCCATTTGGAATAACCTGAAATTCTTATAACAAGCAAAAGCAAGTAACAATCTAATTGCTTCTAATCTTGCTGCTGTCGCGTAAGTCTCATCATAGTCTATCCCTTCTTCTTGCGTATATCCTATGGCCACGAGCCTTGCTTTATTTCTTATGACTATTCCTTTCTCGTTTATCTTGTTCCTAAAAACCCATTTAGCTCAAATAATAGATTTACCTTTCAGTTTAGGAGTCAATTCCTAGACATCATTGATACTGAATTGTCTGAGTTCTTCTTGCATAGCTTCAATCCAGCTTTCATCAGTTAAAGCTTCTTCTATGCTTTTGGGTTCTATTTCAGAAATAAGAGCCACAGCACTGGACTCTTCACGCATTTTGGATCTTGTGCAAATTCCTTCATTAATATCACTAATAATGAGATCTTTGGGATGACTGGACTTATGCTTCTAGTTGCTAGTTGATTTGTCAGATTGTTGATCATTTTCCTCATTTGAGTCTTCGATGATCATTTGTTGCTGATCTTTTGAAGTCTGAGATGTTTCTAGAGATTTAGACTTTGTAAAGTTTGGAGCAGGTTTAGATTCTTCAAGTTGAGTCTGAATCTATTAATTTTGCATAAAGTCTTGAAATTTGACATTCATCGATTCCTCCACAAATTGAGTCTTTTTATTATATACTCTGTAAGCTTTGCTTGTGATAGAATATCTAAGGAAAATACATTCATTTGATATTTCTTCAAACTTACCAACTCGATCATTTGCATTTTCCAATATAAAACATTTACATCCAAACATATGAAAATACGAAACAATTGGCTTCTTTCCTTTGAATAACTCATAGGGAGTTTTCTCCAAAATAGGCCTTAAGAAGACTATTAATAATATAGCACGCTGTAGAAACTGCTTCAGCCCAAAAACGAGAAGAGATGTTACTTTCAATTAAAAGAGTTCTAGCCATTTCCTACGACGATCTATTCTTTCTTTCCATGACTCCATTTTGCTCTAGAGTACATGCTGAAAGCCAAATTCATCACAGAATTTTGTAAAGTCTTGATTTTCAAATTCACCTTCATGGTATGTTCGTATACTTGAAATAACATACCATTTCTCATTTTGGACGTTTTTAGCAAACTTTATAAAATAAGAAAAGGTTTCAAACTTACTTGCCAGGAAATATACCCAAGTGAATCGTGAATAATCATCCATAATTACTAGGCAGTATTTCTTACCTCTAATGCTCTGAGTTCTGGTTGGTCCAAAGAGATCCATATGCAAGAGTTGTAGTACATGATTAGTGGATACTTGATTTATTGGCTTGAATGAGTCTCTTACCTGTTTTCCCAACACGCATGGTGTGCATAGATCAGACTTTTGGTATGTCAGTTTGGGTAGTCCACGAACAAGCTTCTTTGCTGAGATTTTGGCTATTTGCTTCATGTTGATGTGCCCAAGTTTTATGTGCCACAAGTTTGCTTCCTCTTGAATTTAGATTAGATATTAGGTTTCATCTGGTTTGATATTCAAGAGGTAGATATTCCCATGTCTTCGCCCCAGGAAAGACTGAGAGGAGTCTTTACTAGTTCTTGAACATATTCCTTCTTGAAAGTTGATTTTGAAACCAGTGTCGCACAGCTGACTTATACTCAGCAAGTTGTAGTTGAGTCCTTGTACTAAGGAAACAATACTAATCGTGAGGCTTCTAATCTTTACAGTTCTGTATCCCACAATTCCTCCTTTGCTATTTCCTCCAAAAGAAACTTTTCCACCATTAACTTGTACAAGTTTTATGAAACAATTTAAGTCTCATGTCATATGTCTTGAGCATCCACTATCCAAGTATCATTTAACATTTTTCTTGATGGTGACTTATATTTAAAAAAGAAACTCATGCTTTCCTTGGTACCCATATTTTCTTGGGTCCATTGGTGTTAGTGTAATATACAGTCTTTGCCCATACCTTCTTAACATGTTTCCAAACCACAGGACATTCTTTCTTAAAATGATCTGAACTATTGCACTTAGAACATTTAAGAGCATTGCGGCCTATAGGTTTTACAAAAAAAAATTGGAAATGATTTTTGTAAGAATCTTTTGTAGGTCATTGCTTAATTCTTTCATTTACTTTAGGAAAATCAATTAGAGGAATGGTTTCAGCAGTCATTCCTAAACCTAAAAGAATTTTTTCAAGTTTCTCAAATCCTATAGAAAATCTTTTAAAAATACTTGAGATATCACTTTTCAAGAATGCATTTTCTTTTGAAAGATTGTCTGCATTTTCTTTCAAAGTAGTAACACTTTTGTCTAAACTTTTGACCTTCTCTTTTCTAACATTTTCTTGTTGCTTCAATGCAGAATTTTCCCTTTTAAGTTCGGAAATCCTTTTGAGAGAGGTTTTAAGGCTAAGACACAATTCATTAATATATCTAGAGACTTTAGTAGAAATTTTTAAATTACTTACCTTGATTTCACTATTTGAGTCTGAGTTTGTCTCTAAGTCTAAATCTGAGTCTGATTGTGCCATGAGACAGATATTAGCATAAATCATCATCACTCTCCTCTTATTCGGTATCACTCCAAGTTTATGCTTTAAGTGCCATTCAATATTTCTCAGCTTTTCCTTTCTTTCTCTGTAGAAGGGGACAATTCAATATTTCTCAACTTTTCTTACATTCAAAGCAGACTAAATCTTTATTGGATTCATCATCCTCAACTGATTTATTCTGTAGCTTTTGAAAACTTTATTTCTTTGGATTGAATCTTCTTCCCAATCTATTCAGTTTTATGAATCTTCTTATCATAAGAACAAGCTCTTCATCATCCATATCGTCTTCAGAATCTGTGACATTAGAATCATCATTAGATTTTAATGCAATGGATTTCTTATCTTTAGGATCTTCATCTTCGTTGATTTGCTCCACTTCATAAGACTGAAGAGTCCCAACCAATTCGTCAATGGAGAGTGACATGATTCTTTGTGTCTCCCTTATTGAGGTATTTATGTGATTCTAATCCTTGGACAATCCACGCAGTAACTTGTTTACCCTCATGGGTCTAGAAATTGGTTGACCTTGATATGCAAGACCATTCACGATTTCTGTAAAACGAATAAACATGTCAGTGATAGATTCTCCTAGTTTCATCTTGAATGATTCATATTGACCGAGCAGAATGTTGATTCTGATTTCTTTCACTCGATCAATTCCTTCATAGGTGATATGTAATCTATCCCAGACTTCTTTAACTGTTTCACAAGAAGATATTCGGTTATATTTAGTGGGGGATAATGCACAATATAAATAATAAATTGCTTTTACATCAAGAGCTTGTCTCTTAGTTTTCTCTTCTTAAGTCATTTCACTGGACTCAACAGCTTCTTTTCCTCTTTCTAAGACTATTGCAGCTTTAGGAATGATTTCTTTGTCTACCACATCCCATTCCAAAGGATCCTTTGATCGTAGGAATGCATTCATCTTGTTTTCCATATGTTGTATTCCTTTCCATCAAAATAAGGCGGTCTGGTATTGCTTTACCCTTCAACCAGACTTGGAGCCAACATACTAGCCATGGATCTTTAACTCAGAAGTAAAACACTTCAACTTAAGTGAGTACACAAGCTCTGATACCAATTGTGAAAGCTAGTACAAGCACCTAGAGGGGTGAATAGGTGTAGAAACAAATTTTCAGAGTGAAGTGATCAACTATGATCAGCAATAGATTATGAAAAGAAAATTAAACTCTTGTAATCAAATTGAATTACGATCAAAGTAAAAGAGCATAGGGAAGAGAATAAGAACATAGGGTTTATAGTGGTTCGGTTTAGTCCAAGCGTACATCCACTCTTCCGCATTGACAGCTCACCGGCTGGATTTCACTATGAATCAAAGAAGTTGTTACAATATAGCTCTTCCTTGATTCTATAGTGTAGAGACTCTGCTACACTTCCTCAAGGTCTCACAAAGATATAAACTCTCTTTTGAGTATAAGATTTCGCTCAACATTTGAATTGACTAAGAACAATGAGCTTCAAACTTTGGAATTCTTCTATCGCGCACACACTCGAAAAACTGGAACGTCTTCTTTATATACTCCTTCATGCCATAACACCTGTTGGCACTTACCAAAGGAGTATATTTAAGGAATATGTCGATAGCCCACCAATCATGCTCACCCATACAATCAAGATCTAGATTTCCATAAATAGAACATTCCAAGTATACTTTGCCAATCAACGGATCCAAAATCTCTGAATCAATTTCAATTTGAATAATGGATTATGATATGCTATATCTAGCCAAGAGATCTTCTTCAGTCGATAGAATCAAATCCTTAACGAAATACTTAGTTTTGGATAAGCCTTTTTCGACGGTTTAGAAATTGTCAATGAGGATAGACGTTGAGTCTTGAGTCTGGCAGTTCGGTGGTCTTCAGACTTTGATGGAAAAGTCTGCAAGTCTTCAGACTAGACTGATGGAAACATTTTGTCAACTTCAAAACACTCAAGGAAGTTTTCTCTAACATTCTTCACCTCAGGATGCTTCAAGTTTCCATAAGAATTCATCTGAAGTTACCACAAAAGATTTATGCAAGTGAGAGCAAAGAAACCTTTCTCATCTTTCCTCTCAAAATAATGTCAACCCAAACCTCCATAATTGCCCCATCATGGGGTGGTTCTTGACAGGGGTATTTTGCAAAAAATTCTTCACATTAAAAGGCTTAAATGGGCTAACTATTATCACCTGTGGTGTGTATGATAGAGGAAAGAAATGCCTCTTATCATATTGATCTATGTACCACTTGTGAATGAATTCATCGACCTTAAACGACACGGGTTTTCTTTTTCCCTCGAATCCCAGAGTGCTCAAAGGACATGTTTGGAAATGGGTTGCCTTTCCTCATCCTAAATGTTTCTTGCTTGGCATAAGTAAGATTCCTTTCATTTTTGTTGAGATCATTTGGATAGATTAATCTCCCTAGGGAATTTTGCTTCCAAATGAGTGATCCATCGAGTGGATGAACAATTTAAAGGTAAACAAAATTTTTGCAAACTTTATGGAAAGCTTGTTTCTTCAATTTCCACTTTTTGTGCTTGTTTCTAGAAAAACACTAAATGTTCTTTTTTGCGATGGAAATTCTCCATTTATTTTCCATTTGATTTTGAGAAGAGGGGTACTTACCTATGCCTTAGTAGTTAGGCGACCTCATGAAGAACAAAAGGGAATGTCTTAGTACATGAATCCTTAGGTGTGGCATCCGGAAATTTTGACGACCCTCGATTATGCGACGGTCCATGATAAACTGACGGAAGTGCCGTCGGACTACATCGTTGGCACCACTTTCGGTCACCTTTTATCACTTTCATTATTGGACCCCGATGCCACGTTACGCGATGATCCTAGGATATACCTTCATAGTTGCGCCTTGGTCACGTCAAGACAATTTGATCATCGCATGACCTATCGTTTCGTCAAAATTTTCTTTTACACAATGTCACGGTTGAGACCCTCTTCTACCCACATGTGTACCCTACAAACCGAACCTTCCATGTACATTATTGCGATCCCGTGTAGCCACGTAAGTAGTTATAATTCAACCCACGCACGTGCTGAAATTAAAAGTTTGATTTTGGAGAAGTTGGACCGTGCATGAGGATCGTGCACGTCTCTTCATTGTGCGAAATTAGCAAATGAAGAGACAAATTTGAATCAGCATGCAGCCCCTTCTTTCTGCACGTGAAGAATCGTGCAACTGGTCAACCATTGAAGGAATTGTTGACCAAAAAACCACGTGGCTTCCCCACTTGATTGCCAGCGAAGAAGAAGCCCATGGAGAAGTTGTGTTGGCTCGGCAAGAGGGGGGATTCGCATGTAGGAGGCCACGTCTTCAGCAGCTATCCCTTGTGCGTGCAGCCACCGAAAAGCCTACATGCAATTGACTAATTAGTCAATTAATTGAGGAGCAAAAAGGGCGAATTAGTCGAGAGAGTGAGAGAGAGCTACGTATGAAATCAGTGAGAGGGAGAGAGAGAGAGAGAGAGCAATGAGCGGGTGAGTGCAGTGAGTGAACGAGAGAGTTCGCGAGTGTGCAGCAAGCAAGAGTGAGGGGAGAAGAAGGAGACCGCCCTCTATCTGTGCGGGTGCACTGCCACCGTCGACGCCACTCGTCTTTGCTGCCGTTGAGCTGCACCACCGCGCCGAAACCCTCGCTGTTAGCACCGTAGGACTTGAGGCAAGTTGAAGTCTACTAATCTATGTTGTGTAGTGATGTTGCTGTCTTAGAAAGTGCATTGATAGGCTGTATTGTTAGATTTTGATGCTGAATGATGATTTATTGAGCGACCGAGACCGTTTTGAGGCTAAAGAGTTGAGGAAATGCTCAGATTTTCATATATGGTTTCGATTTCTTTGGACTTCATTCAAAACAGATTTGATGACTATGAAATCTTGAAGAATTCGGCCATTGATTTGAGTTGAAAAGGAAAAACCTCCCAATCTGTACTTGAAGCTTTATCTTCCACGGCACCGGCCTCAAATGTTTTAAGAAAATATGCAGTGCTTTCATATTCTGAATTTTGTGTCAATTCTTTTAAAACCATTGGAGATCGGGTTGACATTTCGAACTCATTATACAAGTTTTTAAACTCATTTATCATTTTGAACAAAACTTGGCCGTAGATTAACTTGGAAAAAGCTGCTGATTCTTGCTGGAATTTCTACATACTGGGGGCCGTTCGTCAATGATTCAAAATGGAAAAGAAAATTTTTTGGTGCCCTCGAAGTTTCAAATTTTTGCGAGAACTAATCTTTGAAAACCTTGAAGTCGGGAGTGTACATTTGAATTTCCAATGTGCTGATTTCAAATTATTTGCGCTTGATAACTTTCTTTTATTTTGGCCATGAGGCACAAGTGCAACCCGAGGATTTATACATGGATTTTCGAAATACATTAAAGGTTAGCCATGGAAATGGATTTATGAGTTGATTACTATTTTGCAGTTGAGTTTGTGGATTGATTCCATTGACATGAAAATGGCATATGTTTTAAGGCCTGTTGTTGTTATATTAAACTATTTTGGCTTTGAAATGATTTGATTGATATACCATGGCTGAGATGTGATTGATGCCGTCTGACCTTCGAGTCGACGATGCCCCGGGAGTCGGGATGCCCAAAGGTTCGGATGAGTCAATGCCTTTTAAATGCCTGGGGCCCGTAGTGCCCTAGAGGTACCCCGGGAATGTTGGGATGCCCGATTGTATTATGATACATGCTTGGAGGGTGAGGGCTTGTATTATGATACATGCCTGGAAGGTAGGGGTAACCATTTTCATGGCGAGCCCCAAAGATTCCTTGTGATGCTAGGTGGGGTGCGAGATGCCTGGGGATGTAATGTAACACACTCCAGATGCCCGATTGTGTTTTGAATACATGCCCGGAGGCTTTCGCAATGCTAGGTTGGGTGCGAAATCCCAGAGGAACACAAACACTGGTCCTTTAGGCTAGACATAGGGAAGTGAAAATGAACTAAGTTTTTCTAAAAATAACGACCCTGCTGATAACTATGCCTGATTATGTGATTGAATTGTATAGCATAGAATGGGACGTGTCATTACAGTTTGGCCCTATAATCAGGAGTTAGGTGACTGAAATGATACATTATGGCTTTGAAACTGCATTGCTATTGCTTTGAAAAGTTTTATCGATTTGATGCATGCTCATTCTTTGATTACCCGTTTCATCTATCTTGCATGGACTTGGATTGTGATGGCTTACATAGTATAGCTTGGTAGTGTTGGAGAAAACTTCATTGCATGTTTTAAAGCTGACAAAACGTTTCCATCAATCTAGTCTGAAGACTTGCAGACTCTTTAGTCAAAGTTTGAAGATTGCCGAACTACCAGACCCAAGATTCAAAGTCTATCATCAATGACAATTTCTAGACCATTAAAGAAGACTTATCCATAACTGAGTATTTCACTTAGGATTTGATTCTATCGACTGAAGAAGATCTTTCTGCTAGCGATAGCATCTTGGAATCTATTATTCATTTGATTTTGATTCGAATAATTTAGATCCGATTGATTGGCGAAGCATACTTGGAAGGTTCTACTTATGGAAACCTAGATCCTAATTGTATGGGTGAGTAGGATTGTTGGACTATCGTCATATTCCTTAAATGACTCGAAATCTCCCTAAATTGATTCTATCCAACGGGTAGATTGGAAGAACTCCTTTGGAAGAACTCATTGAAGAATCAAATGAAAAAAAATACTTACAGTCTGACAAATCAACCAGCAACTGGAAGCATAAGTCCAGTCATCCTAAAGAACTCATTATTGGTGACATTAATGAGAGAATTTGTAAAAGATCCAAAAGGCGTGAAGAGTCTAGTGCTTTAGCTCTTATTTCTGAAATAGAACCTAAGAGCATAAAAGAAGCTTTAATTGATAAAAGCTAGATAGAAGCTATGCAAGAAGAACTCAAGCAATTCAGTATCAATGATGTCTGGGAATTGACTCCTAAACCAGAAGGTAAATCTATCATCGGAGCTAAATGGGTTTTCAAGAACAAGATGAACGAGAAAGGAAAAGTCGTAAGGAACAAAGCAAGACTCGTGGCCAAAGGATATACGCAAGAAGAAGGGATAGACTATGATGAGACTTACGCACTAGTAGCAAGGTTAAAAAAAAATTAGATTATTACTTGCTTTTGCTTGTTATAAGAATTTCAGGTTATTCCAAATGGACATCAAAAGTGCTTTCCTAAATGGATTCATCCAAGAGGAAGTCTATACAAAACAACCTCCCGGTTTTGAAGACCCAAGGAAACCAAACTTTCTATTCAGACTAAAAAATACGTTATATGCTCTAAAGCAAGCACCTAGAGCTTGGTATAACAGACTAAGTAAGTTTTTAATAAAAAATGGCTTTGTTAAAGGTAAAGTAGATACTACACTATTTATCAAAAGAGAAAGCAAAAACTTCTTGCTTGTTCAAATTTATGTTGATGATATCATTTTTGGATCTCCTAATGAAAATCTGTGCAAGAAATTCTCTAAGAATATGCAGGATGAGTTTGAAATGAGTATGATGGGTGAACTATCCTTCTTTCTCGGACTTCATGTAAAACAATTGAAGGAAGGAATTTTCATTCACCAAGAAAACTATGCTAAAGAACTTGTGAAAAAGTTTGACTTGGAGAACTGCAAAAAGATTGATATACCAATGTCAAGTTCCTCAAAACTGGACAAAGATGAAGGAGGAAAGAAAGTTGACCATAAGCTATATAGGAGTATCATTGGTTCACTTCTTTATCTTACTGCTTCTAGACCTGACATTCTGTTTAGCGTTAGTATTTGTGCTAGATTTCAATCAAATCCCAAAGAATCTCATTTAAGTGCTGCAAAATGCATCATCAAATACGTTGCATCTACTTCTAATCTCGGTCTCTGGTATCCCAAAGAAGGAGACTTTACTCTTCTTGGATATTCAAATGCAGACCTAGCAGGATGCGGAGTTAATAGGAAGAGCACCTCAAACACTTGTCAATTACTTTGGAATAGGACAGTATCTTGGTTTTCGAGGAAGCAAAGTACCGTAGCTCTTTCTATAGCAAAAGCAAAATATGTGGCTCTTGAAAGTTGTTGTTTGCAAATTTTGTGGATAAAGTAACAGCTAAGAGACTTTGGAATTGAAGACTCATGCACTGAGTTTAAATGTGACAACACCAGCGCAATCAATCTCACCAAGAATCCAATTCTTCATTCAAGAGCAAAGCATATAAAGATTCGACATCATTTCATTAGAGATCATGTTCAAAATGAAGAAGTCTCGATTCAATTCATTGACTCAAAGAATCAACTAGCGGACATCTTCACAAAGCCTTTGGAGAAAAGTCAATTCGAGCTTATTCGTTCCAGACTCAATATCTTAAAGTCTGAAGAAGTTCAGACTCAGGGATGAAAGTCTAATGATATTCAGACTCAGAAGTTCAAGATTTACGACTGTAGGTATTTTTAGAAATTTATCTCTCAATAAAATCACGAAAATGTACGATTATCTATTAATCTGTAATTGATTGATGTTATTAATCTCGAAAAGGTACGATTATCTTCCCCAGTTTTCACAATTATTGTAATCATTCCTTTTCGAAAAAGGAGCTATTTTTGAAAAGACGGTTATCTATTATTTCAAAAAGGCAATTATTTTTGAAAAAGCATATTCTATTTTTCCTTTTACGTCGTTCTGTATGCCTCTTTTCGACTGCTTTATATACTGATCGTCTTCCTTACAAACCCTAAAAAGCACAGACCTTCACTTTCTTACCTTTTACTCTCTAGTTTAATCTTCAAAGTTCTCACCTTTTTCCGCGAATCAAGTTTGGAATCTCTCAAAAATTATGAGAATGGCATCCTAGAGAAAGTCTTCAAGGATTGCGAACAGGGGACCACAACACATGCGTGAGGGTCTACACATTTTGACCTCACCGAGAAAGAAGAATCTCCAAGACAGTAATAGAGCCCACAACATTCTTAACCGCGTCAATCTTCTCAATCTAGACCTCAAGGTAGTGATCGTAGTGTGGAAGAAGAAATCATTGAAGGCGCAAAAACCGTAAGATCTCAAAAGCCCGCCTTTATCTTTAAGCTTTACTCTGCATTGAAGAGGGGAGGCACTCCCTTGAAATATATTGATGAATTTTTTAAAGATAAAGGGTATTGAAATGAAACCCACTTTTTGTGAACAATGGAACGAGTCGAGATTACTCCTGCAGAGTCGGCAGATCGAGCATATGTGAATATTCCTAGTGATCCACGTGTTGGAGACCTTAGTCAACCTAATGGGAATGATGATGATAAATTGTACACTCATTTCAAGCCTAGAATGGGTGTCGGGGCGAATATTTGAAGCAATAGGACGGATTTGTTTCACTCAGATGAACACAAGCGACTTTACTCTAAGTTGCTAAAAAGAGGGGTGATCAATTTGAAAAGTGTAGACTTTGATTTTCTTGATTCCTTAAATCTGAAGCTGCGAGAGAAATTCACTCAACTTCAGCTTGAGTGTTTTGTTCTAAGACGACAGAGGCATATCCAGAACTTACTGCTTACTTCTATTCTAATATAAGTTTCTTTGATGCAAATAGATTTTCGTTTAGTGTTTGAGACCAGGACTATATCGTTGACATGGACATATTGGCGGATGTGATTGGAGTAAAGCGAGGGGCATTTCAATCGATTAGTGTGTCTATTGGTCGTGTGACAGTAGCGCTTGTTCGAGATGGAATGGCTGAAGGAAGAATTTCAAACTTGAGGATGAATGCTTATAACATTTTGCTTCATAAGATCGTGATCAATTGCCTCAGACCCAAGTCAACCTCGAAGACTGACGTCTCTAACTTAGAAGCAAAGCTGATATATGCCATCAATGAGGGCAAGAGGTTCTCTCTGTCTCACACAATCATGTTTCACATGTACAGAACGATGGCGAAAGAGACAGGGCAACTTCCGTACTCAGCGCTTGATACAAAGCTTTTTAGACGGTTCGATATTCAGCCTCCCAGGACTTTATGTGTTCGATCATGTGATCAAATGATAATGGGACTGAAAATGGTTTCCAAAATGCATTTGAAAGAGCTGGACAAGGCTTTGGAGCGATTAAAAGGGAAAACCCTTGTCAAGTCTCACCAAGGTTCTTTAGTTGCAAAACGAAAAGGGAAGGAGCCCGTGACAGCTCCATCCAAGAAAAGAAGAGCACTCGTTCTGGAAGATGAAGAGGATGAGGATGATATTACCATTTTTGCTCTTACATTGAGAAATCTTCAAAGTGCTGTTCCAAAGACTAAGGAGAGAAAGGGTCGAGACATGGAGGAAACATAGCATGAAGAAGTAGAGGAAAGGAGTGGAGAGAGAGAAACAATGCAAAAAGAAGCAAAGGAAGAAAGGATTGCGGAAGAAGAAGGGAGAGGTGAACAAGAGGAAACAGAGCATGAAGCGTACTTCTCACCTCCTAAAGGCATCGAAACAGGGGGAGTTGCTGAAAAAAGAGGTACATCTTCAATTGTTGTTACCAGTGAAGGTGTTAGTCATTCGCCTGCAAATCCAGAAGACATCTATGCCTCTCAATTCCCAGAAGAAGGTCATGAGGTTTCATCGCCAAATCTGAGTGATCATGATGGCTTGCCATCATCTTCAAATACTCCTACTGATCATGCAGAGGCCAATACTTAGACTGATAATTCAACAGACTTTTGCCGAGTGCTTGATGTTCTTATGGAGATGCGAGGTCATATTTATGCCATGGGATGCGAAGTTTAGAACTTACAGAATGCAAGTCAAGCCTCTTCAGTTTCCTTGCATGATCAAGTTCATGCCCTTACTCTTCAAGTTCTAGCAAATGCTAAGGGTGAAGATGTGGCTCAACTGGAGGAGGATTTGAAAAAGCTGGAAGGGATTGTCCAGTAAATGAGAGATTTCCAGCTTGTTCGTGTTCCTAGGCAACCTTAATTCCATTATCTTTTTATCTCTACCTTTTTTTTTTATGCTGACAAAAAAGGGGAGAGATGGTGCAGAATTAAAACTTGACTCTCGTTTGATCTTACTTTTTGAACTTTTTGAATGACTTTTGTTTGGTTGTTTGGTTGGACTAGATTTCGTTTGATCGTTTGTTTATTTTAAACACTATTGGTATTTCATAGCAAAGATCGTTGTTTATTTACATGACTAACTTATTTCTTGTGGATGCAGATTTAATGCCGTCTATACTAAGTCAATTATATGTTATGAGATATCCATGTTTGCTTGAGTACTATTTTGCAGGTCAAAAATTATCCAAATCTGCAGGAAAGTTTTGTCACCATAAAAAAGGGCGAGATTCTTAAAGAAAAATTCTCTGCGTGTTTTGAAGCTGACAAAATGTTTCCACCAATCTAGTCTGCAGACTCTTTAGTCAAAGTCTGAAGATCGCCGAACTGCCAGACTCAAGGTTCAAAATCTATCATCATTGACAGTTTCTAGACCGTTGAAGAAGACTTATCAAGAACAGAGTATTTTGCTAAGGATTTGATTCTATCGACTGAAGAAGATCTTTCGGCTGGAGATAGCATCTTGGAATCTATTATTCGTTTTGATTTTGATTTGGATAATTTAGATCTGATTGATTGGCAAAGCATACTTGGAAGGTTCTACTTATGGAAACCTAGATTCTAATTGTATGGGCGAGTAGGATTGTTGGGCTATCGTCATATTCCTCAAATGACTCTAAATCTCCATAAATTGATTCTGTCCAACGGGTAGATTGGAAGAACTCCTTTGGTAAGTGCCAACAGGTATGAAGGCATGGAGGAGTATATAAGGAAGATGTTCCAGTTATTCGAGTGTGTGCGCGATAGAAGAATTCCAAAGTCTGAAGCTCCTTATTCTTAGTCAATTCAATTGTTGAGCGAACACTTGTACTCAAAAGAGAGTTTATACTTCTGTGAGACCTTGAGGAAGTGTAGCAGAGTCTCTACACTGTAGAATCAAGGAAGAGTTATACTGTAACAACTCTTTTGGTTCTTAGTGAAATCTAGCCAGTGGGCTGTCAGTGTGGAAGAGTGGACGTAAGCTTGGATTAAGCCAAACCATTATAAACCCTGTGTTCTTATTCTCTTCCCTAAGCTCTTTACTTTGATCATAACTCTATTTGTTTGTTAGAGTCTAATTTCCTTTTCAAAATCTATTGCTAAACATAATTAGTTTAAAAGCGAAACCATTTTCTCTACATTGCGAAAATTTATTTTCGCACCTATTCATCCCCTCTAGGTGCTCATACTAGCTTTAACAGGTAGATCTTCAACTGCTAGGTAGTTGTACTCACCCTTTTTGGGGACTAACATTTTAGACTAGACAAGATGCCTCTACTACCACCGCCACCAGCAAATGGACCGAATGGTTGGATTTGACCACAAGAAGGAGGACATTAGAGGAAATTTTTGGAATACCGGCATTGAAAGATGGACTCTTGGTATGTGGTTGCTAAGGGCATCAAACCACTTTTGAAGTATAGTTGGGTGTAGGAAACCACAACACTTTTTGGATATATCAACGAACAATGTCCATCTAGTAATATATGTAAATAACGGTGTCTGGCTATTATTTATAAACGTGTTTAGTGTGTGCATTATTTCTATGTGTAAGGGAAGGGAGTTGTTGGATACGCTTCCACCATTTTTTGTGCAAGGACCAATGGAAAGGATATAGACCACCAGAACTCATGGATTTATCGAAATCATTTGGTATCAGAGTATCAAACTTTCAGGTTGAAAGAAAGTCGGTGACATTTGGCAACCCTAACGGATCGAGGGCCGTCGGGGGGTGCCACATAAGGGATCGTAAAAATGGAAACGATACAACATTACCCTTGGTCAGTTTCACCATTTGGCGACAAAAAACGAAATGAATGTACTGTTTTAAAGCTTGAAGAGAATCTCAAATCTTTGGTCTCATTGGTTCAAGCATTTTCCTCTTTTTGTAAAAGTAAGAGATGCAAAAGTTTTTTTTTTTTTTTACATGGCAACCTTGTTGCCATTTCTGGGGATCGAACCTCGTACCTCTCTTGCCCGTTCATTCATTCCCCATACCACCAGGCCAAAGTGCTACTAGTGTCCATGGGGCGCTTCCTTTTTTATTTAATTGAATCGACTCTAGAACGACACATCTTTTAAATAAAGTTAGGTGAATTTGACATGTGTTACCTCAAAATGCTTGCTTGGTCGATATAGATTATGCTTAAATCAATTTCTCGAGCTTATTCCTTGAAAACCGACGCTTCTTGTCAAACAAGGGAGCTACATCAAAAATGAAGTTTAGATAAGGCATTTTGGAAATGATACCGAATTGCCTTTCTCCTATATTTGACTTTAAATGTCTTGTGTTTCCTCTTCATGTGCCTTTGCTCCTCAAATGTTTAACATTTCCTTGAAGATCTTCCTTTCAAAGATGTTATCGAATTCACTCATTCTAAGTGGACGTCAAAGATGAAAGGAGGGGGGTACTCCTTGTTTCTACATGTGAGGGCATTGCTCCTTGGATGTTTACTCCATTTATTCCATCAAAATGGATGGTTGGGTCTTAGCATGCCTTCTTGGTATAAGGTGTTGCTCCAGCGGTTAATGTGCACCTTTTCCTACAAGAGATGAGGCCTATTATTTATATTCCAAAATTGAATTGGACTAATTTAAGGACGATACACCCTTTTTGTGCTGAATTAATTGACTTTGTTTCATCTTGCTTCATGGGTGAGAGTTACTCTACTTTGAGTGAGTTGCCCCATTTATCAACTGCAAGGAAAAAGAGATGTAATATATTATTTTCATATTCGACATGATTCATTTTAGGAACGGTATACTCCCTTTTACGGCATAGCTGATGACTGTGTTCCATCCTGTTTCCTCGACTATGGAGAAGGATTTGCTCTAATGATTGATAGCAATTCACTTGGCAAATATCTATTCCATTTGAATATTTTCCTTTTTAGAAGTCGGGTGACTCAAGCATTGCATGCCCCCAATCCATTTTGTGGCCATCTGCCCCAATTAAAATTTCCCACACATGTGGAAACAATGTATTATTTTTATTCTTAGGTACATTAGGTTCAGGAACGAAGTACACCCTTTTTCAAAGTCAGACAATTCAACATCTCATCGTATCTTTGTGGAGGAAGGGAAGATATTGTCCTTATGGTCGAATACATGCCACACCAAGTTAGATAAGGCTACGCATGACAAAATTTCTGAAACAAAAATTGATTTCTGACTAGAAATCAATTTCTTAATTTCTATTCCCCGGACAAGTTTCTGAGCAAAAAAACCCGTTTGATAACGACTCAAAATTTCTATTTTTGAAACAGAAATCCGTTTGATAACATAACAAAATTTATATTTCTAGGAATAGAAATTGATTAGATAACAACATAGGAAATCCTCAAATACAAAATAATAGTTGAAATAATACTACAACAACATAGAAAATCCTCAAATACAAAATAATAGTCGAAATAATACTAATACATTACAAAAGTTGAAAATACAATTTCATGGAATTTCCGGCATATTATTATCCATTGTCATTTTATTAGCAATAGTTTTCCTAAGCGTATTTATTTGGTTTACCTCCTTGGTCAATGTATTGTTTGCAAGCTCATCCTACATAGGTTCAGACAAGTACTGTGGAAGCATGAATATGAGTGCCATTAATGGCGCCTATACAACCTTGTCATATTATACAAAATTATCAACAAAATAAAATTAATTGTGTAAAGGAATATATGAGAATTCTACCTTAAAGTAATGTTTATGGTTAGGAACCAATCGAGGGAAGGTTGGTTTATTTTGATTCTTGAATTGAATCAGTCTAGTTGCTCATCCATAATTTCTTTATTGTTGCTCAATGAACCTTTAATGGCCCTTGCATAGCAAAGAGAGAGATTCTCTTGAATCTCTTGCCTTCGAATTAAAATTCAAGATTTTGTAACAATCTAATTATTTTGATTTTGCAAGAATTTTGAATCCATAAAAAAAATAAGGTTAAATTTCTAGGCATGTTTTTTATTCATCTATTACATAAGAACTTTTTTTTAACTGGCCATGCGCGTGCCTTTTCTAGGAGGAAAGAGCCCAATTGTTTTTAAGTAAGCATTTAAGAACTTTGGTCATTTTTTAAAAATTGGGGACTCATTCGATTGCCTTTCATCCTAAAAAAGAAGTTATCAAAAGAAATTAAAAAAAAAACACGAGCAAAATAAGAAAAAAAATTATCAATAATTTGTGAAGTTGTGGTTATGAGTAAATTAAGTTAGCAAGAAAGTGCAATGTTCTTTTTATGGTTTGATTTCAGTTTCTAATTTCTATTTCAGAAATTGAGAAGTTAAAAATTTCAGCTTCTGATTTCTTCAATTTCTCTATTTCTGAAACAGAAATCTTTTTCAGAAATAGAGAAATCAAATTGCGTTACCAAACGGATTCCTGTTCCAAACCCGTTCCGGGGAACAGAGAAACAAAAAAATCAAGAAATAGAAATTTTGTCATGCGTGCCATTATGTTGAATTGATGAATTTTCATTTCATTTGAATCCTTCATGCTTTACTCAATTTCTCGCGTACCCCTTTTAGGATAGGTGATCTTTCGCCATATTTGCTGCGTCAATGCATTTCCCACTTCACAATTTGTAAGCATGGTGGCTATGTCAGTTTATAAAGGAGTTGTTTTGACTTTTGGAATGAACACACCCTTTTCTTTTAGAGATCGTGTGATTATGGACCAATTTGTCCTCCCCATGTAGTCTTGTTGCTTGCCAGTAATTTGCCTCACTAAAATTTGCACAAAGTACAAGGTCAAGTCATTCCTAAAATTAATTGAATTTAACTTGAAACGATTACAACTTTTATTTGAAGGCAACATTTGATGACCGATTCTTGTTTGTGTACATCTAAATCTTGAACTGTTGTCTTGTAGAACACCAATCATTATCTCCAAATAGGATTGGATGCCAAGACACCATTGGAAGTGTAGGGATTGTGGTTGCTTCTTGTTTGCAACCAGTGAAGTAGTTTGATGCCAAAGAATGTTTGTAGATTTCTTCTTCCACAAAGAATGTCAAATTAATGTGAGGTCGTCCAGGATGTGGAACTTCATTAGACTAGTAGATTTGTGATCTTCAAGGCTTTGATGGTTCTTTTCACACTTAATCACAATGTTTGAATTCATATGCTGCGAAAATATTTCTATAGTTCATGGCTCAACTAGATATGCCCATAAATGAGCATGAATTGGTGCATCTCATGATTTGCTCTGTTAGGGAAAGGCCCGCGCTTTTGTCAATCTTGAACAAAATTGTCATTTTGCCTGTTTGACAAAAATGGATGACTGAGTTAGTTGTTGCACAAGAAGTCTCTATTGGAACGATTACAACCTTACCCTTTCAAAGCATCATCCTGTGGATCAACCTGCAAAAGCGATTATGTGAATAGATAAATATTGTGCAAGTTCTTCTTGAAACTCATTTTCAAACATTTTGAAGTTAAGGCATAAAACTCAGCCTAGAGGATTCGTTTGAAACATGTCAAGTGTTTTAAAGAATATAACTTTTATGAACTCTAACTTCATTATTAAAAAAAAAAAAATGTGAGTTGTATGATTTACAAAAGTATTTGATTGGGTCCATAATCAAAACCCAAAACGCAAAACACAGTTCCTAAAAGGAATAATGACGAGGATAAAGTACAAGAAGCTCTTTTGTATAGGAGCATAATAAGCACAATTCTCGTCCTAGCTTTAAAGTCCACTTTTGGCATGGTCAAGCAAGAGGAGTTCAAGGAATGGTTGTCACGCATGACCTGTGAAAGGAAGATAATGTCAGTACATGAATGAAAAATTGATCTTTTTGTAAAGCCGCCTCTTATAATGAAATCGAGGCAACGATACCTTCCTTGTAGTCTTCACTTACGAGAATTTGGTATTTCGTCAAGATTTTATTAGTAAAAGGAGATTTCACTAAAAGATCGATCTGCGACTATCAATTGAATGCCTACTCTGTTCCAAAAGTGTCATGCACAAATGGGGCATCGATTTTGAAAAATTAATTTGTGGTCACTCATGCAAAGGTGAGGTGATTTTTTTTTTATAGAATCAATACACAAAATGGGATTTGAATTTTAATTTCGGAACGTGACCAAGAAAGAAATTTATTGAAAATTTGATTTGAAGTCTACGCCCCAAAATGTAATCTTGACTTGGAAGAATTTCTATACAAAATGTGACTTTGAGTTCATAATTGAAAATTTAAACAAAAAACATATGTTCAATAGATCATAGGTATTTGAAATGCTTATTTGTTAAGAGTGAGTGCCAAGCCCATATTGCCAAGGGCATTCCATTGATTTCTGCAAATCTCCAAAAAATGAAAATTTCAATCCGAAGTGAGCAAGTAGATGGAAAAATTATACTTACAGTGGGTGAAGAGACTCTATTTTTTTTTTTATTCACATAGACACGCGGATGTAAACTTGTGAGGTTTGACGCATAAAGGTGGAATTCTAAAGGCTTAAGTGCCCCATTTTTATTAGATTAAAAGAGTTTTCCCCATTCCACACTTATGTTGGACAATTCTCTTTATCATTAATCAAAATGAGCGGGACCAAAAGTGGATAACCATGGGTCATTCCCCGTACGGGTTCCATCTTTCAGCACCTCCTATGGGCTTCCTAGTGCGATCGGGGTTTTAGATCGCGGGTTGTGTGTGTAAATGTGTAGTGCCAAGATAAGTATAAAGGCACGCACATTGATTGATATCCAAACAACACTTCAATTTCATCCATATAGGCATTCATTCCTATTGACACCTAAATTTTGGTGACCCGTTTATTCATTTATTGCATTAAAAATTAGGGATTAATTTTTAACCCCTAAACAAATATATTAGAACTTAGTTGCATAGCATATAGTTTTAGGAGCATTTATTATCATTGCATTGGACTAACGATGGATAGACTCTAGTGAATGGTCTTGACCTTAATGGAGCCCACAAAAGCACAAGCACAAAATTCAATCAAGCCCATCAAGTTTGCATAGCTGAAAATCAGTGATCTAAATTGGAAAGAATTCTGAAATCAAGAGAGCATATTCTTTATAATTCTAGGCCTTAAGAGGAAGGGTGCAGCAAATATAAGCTGAATACATGATGGGTTTACGTAAAAATCCAAGCTTTGGACCAATATCTTTGCTGATGGAAGAGAAGAATTAAAATCTTGAAAAATTGAGCATATATGCTCTTCATATGTAACCATGGCATTATATGTGCAAGTATGGGCAAATAAAACAAGAAAAATACAATCGTGCGGACAAAGTAAGTGGAAAGGGAGGAAAGAAGATTTTGACGTTTTTCACATATGAGATTTATTTTCTCAAACAATTCATCGACTGCTTGGGAAAGAGTTCTTTTGTTGATATCAACGCACACAATAGAATAAATTATTCGCATGGAATCAGCCAATCGGGGAAAGATTGAGGACAAGAATATATAAGGAGGTCAGCAGTATAAATAAGACCATCGCATAGCACTATAGAGGGAGGGCCACACAATTCCATACATGGCCACATTGAGAACGCATTGAGAGACATACGTGAGAGGGGAAGAGAGAGTTCCTTTGCTTTTTCATTGAAGGCCAACACTGAGCTACCGTGCCCCACGTTTGTTCTTGCAATTATCAATGCCCGACCATCGTCGACAATTTTAGGGAGAACACTCTAAAAGAAATGTCCCTACTGCACCGCAAGCCCTTGGTGATTCGCTGCTACCTTCTTGCACGATTGCCAAGCTTTCAATGACGACCAGTTCCTGCCAGACCTACCACCGATGGCTACTCAGCCAAGACGACCAGCGAATCCAGCAAACCTTAAAGGAGTTCCGGCGCACTCATGCATCTCCAACGTGTCTGTTCTAGACAATCCCAACAAGAAGCCAACACCTTTCCAAGAGCTATTCTTCAATTTCTAGTGATCCCACAATCACCTTTCAGTCCTTCCCATTGGGATTTGATTCAGTTTTGCAGGTTTGTTGAGGATCTCTCTTACGGCTAGCAAGCTCTCTGTCTTCTCCGGTGAACATCAAAGCATCCATCCCACACAGTGGCATCATCAAATGGTCGAGAGTTGGTAGAAGAGAAGAAGACAAAAGTCAAGTGGTGGATTGAAGATTAAAATAAAGAAGTCCAAGAGCATTCCATCACCAGTAGATAAGCTAAAGTTCTTGGATAGAATTCCAAAGTGCTAGGTCTCGTGGAACACGTCCGACGATTACTGAGCAACCGCGCATGCTACGGATTATCGGTCTTCCTCACCGTGATTCCGTGACCCATCATCCATCCGAATTTGGAAACGTCACTTGCATGACATTGTGAATTAGGTAAGACTCTCGATTAATATGATTCTCATACATGATGTTGCCTAATTCGCAATATCGCAATCTTTCTTTGAATGTTTGATCGATATAGCCACATCCAAGAGATCTCTTGAGTATCCTTGTAAATTGAGAAATCTTCCTAATTTCACAATGTACATATGATTGATGGTCCGATTTCATACTTGAAATACGACCAGCAATCGTACGGAAAAATCACCAATATGATCTCACGCCTGAGATACAATTCGTGATTTTATTTTAAAATTGGCCAATCCGATCTCATTCCGAGATACGATTCGTCAATTTATTTCCCAAAATTAAATGGACATGGATGATATCTTGCTTGATTTGGTGCCGTGCTTTCTTGATGCCTCTAGTTGATTGCTCCTGTAAAAGAAAAACCCAAAAATATATATTTGAGTTAGATTAGGTTCATGTTAGAATATTACTTGTTTTAGGGTTATTTTGCATGTTTAGCATAGGAAATTTATTTATTTCGAATCCCTTAAATAAAAATCCCAAAAAACAAATGCGTTTAGTTAGGATGTTAGTTTTTTTAAGATTTGAATTCATGTTTAATTATTTGGCATTTTTAATTTCGAATTTCATAAAAGAAAAAGGAAAAAAATTAGAATTAGGGCATTCTTTGCACGTCACCGTATATTAGGATAGATTGCATGCTTATTAAGAAAATAAAAAATCATGTGCACATCATATAGAATTAGGTTCATGAAATGCACATCATTTAGTGATTGTTATTAGGTCAATTTAATTATAAATTGCCCGTCATTAGAGTTAGGTCATCTAGTTAATTTAGATTGCACATTTAATTAGTGCATTCCTTTAATTTCAAATTTTCATGAAGAAAACAAAAGAAAAATTATTTTACTCCTAGGTCATGTTACCATGTCATATCAACTCATGTTAAATTAGTAGCATATTGCATGATTCTCATTAAATAAAGTGAAAACTAAAATTGAGTAATTGCGTGTTAATTAGAAATCATATTTAAAACTGTTGATATGAATTCTGATCTAACATTGCAAATGCTTTCGTTGCTATGAGGTAAGTTTTGCAATTTATTCATTTGCTTTCTTGAGTGTTAAATTGGTAATTTGCGCACCCACATGGTCACTCACATGTTAGGGAATTAAGATCAATTCAAGTTGCTTGCCAAACATTTTTTCAAAATAAAAGAGAAATGTACCGAAAGGGTGTTAGAGAAATGTAACGTAATCAAGTCCCTGTATCCAAAATCTTTGGTTCGTAAAAGTAAAATAATTCTTCATTATTTTACTTAGGTGTCTAATCGACCTACCATAAAGTGATTAGTGGCGACTCCTAGTTAAACAAAAAAATCAACCGCATGTTAAGAACTTGAACCTAAGTTGTGAATTGGTATAGGCTTGGAAGAGTCCGAGTTAAGTCTAGGCTTAACAATTCATTAGTCAAACCCTAGGTGGTTCACATCCGAAAATTTTAGTCGCGACAATTCCTACGCCTCCTTGCAAAAGAATGGGTTAACAAACACTCCACCCCTTATTACTCCAAACCTACAAAAGCATTTAACACATTGTTAGCAGACTAACCTTGTTTTCCACGTGACTTTGACACGCGCTATTGAATGAAGACCATGTTAGTGAACAACCAACCAAGTTATTACGATCTAAGTTCTCTAAGGTTTGCAACAAAGTCCCCAGCGGAGTCACCAAGCTGCCACAACTTCTCTTTTTCCTTCTAGGGGAAAGGGAAGGTTTAGGGGTAATTTGCCTAAAGAGGCGGATCAACGGCCCTAAATTAGGTGTGGGCTCTCCCAAGCCCATACCTCATGCGACATTGGATTTCGTATTTCAGCTCTTAACAACTTATGTATTTCTAGGAGTCGCCACTAGCCTATTGGGGTCGGCTAGAAACCAATCAAGACATGGGAATGTTGTCTCGATTTCTACGCAACCAGAGATTTCTAAGAACGGAGACTTATTTACTCCAATGTTTCAATTAGCGCCCTTGCAGTACCACTAACTTGAAAAGTTATTTATTTAAATGGCCACACAATCTTGATTACCAATTATAATCTTTATGAAACCATTAAGTGTCCATGCAAATGTTTTTGTAGGTTTTTTTTTTTTTAATCTCTAGACTAATCCTAACCTAATTTAGAAAAAAAAAATTACACTCAAATTATTGAGAAATGGTGCGGTAAATAACATCCAAGAAATTGAAATGACTTGAAAGTAATGCGGAAAGGAAAGACCCGATACAAGTTGGACAAATAATATTACATGAAATTACTGTAGATGTATGAAATTACTCTATTTAATTTTAATCTACGCAAAATGGATTATTTACAAAAATTATTATAGAATATCAAAATAGCATCAAGTTAGGACAATGACTTTATAAAATTAGGAAAATCTCATAAATGTCATCTATGCCCTAATTTGATACTATCTAACATTTTTTTTTTATATTTTTAAAATTTTCAGATTTTTCTTTTTTATATTATTTTTAAAATATATATTAATAATAATTCTTTAAACCGATCTATGCTAACATGTAATAACACATCACATGAATATCACAATAACCGAGCTCAAATCAACCGTTTCAAGATCGAAACTTGATTTGCGCATTTCTTCGAACACTTGGCATATGCATCAAATCACCCCAAACCAGCTTCCTTGGGCCTTGTTTGCGGCCTTGAATCTCAACTCATGAGCAATCTTCTGTGGAACTAAAACATCAAGGTTATACTATCACATGCAAAGAGTCAGATTAGATAAAAACCATAGCCAAAAACACATGGAAACCAAGCTGAAACCGTCATCAAATACGCGGGTTTGAGCTAATTTTGCAAACATGGGTTTGAACTCAAGTCAAGTAAACAGGTTGAATTCCAATATTCAAGCCTCGACACTCATCACATACGAGATAAAAGGGAAACGCTACTTAATCTGAGTGAAAGTAGGTAATATGAGCTTTCAAATGCAACAAACATCATAGAATATGACCAACCAAACACATCAAAATGACCTCTCCAAGAAGCACACGTGCAAAGTCCACACTGACCAGCCATGAATTAATGTGGATAGGCTTAGTTTTTGGCCAAAATTTTAGACGATCTCATAATTTACACGGGGATTTAAAGACTAAACCAAGCTCACCTATGCATCATTTGTACACCCATATGACATTCATCAAGCTCATGGAGATAGAAAACGCGTACAAAAGGGAGTACCAAGTCAAACATATATGACTCTTGAAGAGGCTTTAAACACTTAGAAAAATTTCGGCCTCAAAAATCAGTTTTCTAGGCTAGTTTTTCTCTTGGTTTTTCATGGTTGAAACATGTTCAAAATTAACCAAAAATACATCTAGGATTCTTACCTTGCTTCCTAGTTTCATTTTCAAGTGTCTCTTGGCTAAGGAAGTTGAGAAATTATCCTTGAGGGCCCATGGAAGTTGGCTTCTTCAACTGGAAAATGAGATTTGCAAAGAAATAATTGATAACGAAGGTGTTTGTTGGTCCCCAAAACTAGACTCCATGGCTTTCATTGTTGGAAAAATGAACACCAAACAAAAATATATATATTCTAGTTTTGGTTTCAACTCATGGTTTCCCTCGTTTGTCTCTCAATTTTCTCAACAATGCTCGCTTTCCTTTCTTGACCCGCTAAGAGGGTAGTTTTCGGGCGGCTTTAGGAGACCTTCCTGAACTTGATTTGGGATGTGTAACCTATGGATAGAAAGATCTTTGAGTGAAGTTTTACTCTCTAGTTGAAGGTTTTGGCTAATTTTGGTTACAAGTTTGTGAAAAGTTCACTTTTGTCTCTGAAGGTTGATATGGAATTTATGGGATCTGCTTTTCTGGAGGTTCTTCTGAGGGCCTCTTCGAGGGACGACCATGAACTCTCTCCTCTCCTCCTCGTCTCTTACCTTTCATACCCTAAAAGAGCTTACTTCTGTGATCTTATCCCCTAAATTAAGGGATTTTTTGTCGGTCTTTAGTCCACCTACTAAACCTGCCAATTAGGCTACTTCAACAACTTTCTGACTTAGCCAAAATTTTCAACTTCTACAGCTATTGAGTGTCCGGACTTTGCTGCGATTTTCCTGTGCTTTCAATAGCTTATCCCTCACAAATTTTTGTCCACTTATACTACCAATAATGGTCTCCCATCACGTGCAGAGATCGAGCTGGTTGGGCAGCTGAGGAGGATATGGTGGGGCCACCAAGTTGCTTACTCAGCAACTCCGAATTGAAACCAACTCGTTAACTAAGTTTTGGCTGCTGATTTGAGTGCTTTAATCCATCAATTTGGCTTCGTTTTTTGATCAATCAGCAAGATCATGTATAGTATTTTAAGATCGTGACCACTTTTTGCAATTGTCTCCACCCAATTTTGCAAGAGAGTCCCTCAAAGTTGGCCATTTTCTTACTCGAAAATGCCCAATTCAATGTAATTTGGTCTTTTTTGCCCGATTCAATTAATTAGACTTGACTCGAGTTCAATTTCAACTCAATTAGGTGTGGCATCCGGGAATTTCAACCCGAAATATTGATTTTGAGGGAAATGATATTTGACTTTGAATGGCCATAGGGACAATTACATCATCGGCCACGATATTTTATCTCTTGAACCAAACCCCTTATGAAAATGTTAATTGATTATGAGAATGTTAATTGATTTCTATAAATAAAAATCAAAATCAAATGCCCTAAAGTGGTATAGGAATTATGGGCTTATTATTGATATTTTTCTATGGGCCATTTAAATTGGACACAGGACGATTTGATAAAGAAGACTTTGTTCTTGACTATCCACTTTATAGATTTGATGGATTAATACCACAAAGTCTTTTGGCCATTTTATTATGCAATTAGGTATTTATTTAAATGAGGATTAAAATGTATTATTAAAAATAAACTTGGGCCATTTAAGTTTGGACTTTAGGCCCAAGTGAGATGGGCCTAAAGTGGGCCATAAGCCCGGCCCATGTCGACGCATGGAGGGGGGGGGGAGGAGGAGCTGCATGGCTTCTCCAAGTGTCTTCGGCAAGGGAGACACTTGTCTCCTCCTTGGGGACAAGTGTCCCCCATGCAAAATAAGAATGCATGCAAATATATATACAACGAAAAAGAAAGAGAGAGAGGGAGTGTGGTCGGTCTAGGTTCCGAGAGAGAGGAGAGAAAGAGAGAAAGAAAGGAAGAGAGGAAGAGAGAAAGGAAGGAGGAGGTTCGTCGCCGCAATGTCCTGCCGTCAAGCCCGCCTAGTCTCGCCGTCGTTCTTGCTGTGTTTTCCTTTGAATTAAGGCAAGTTGGGATCCACTTCCTACTCTTACATGTGTGTCTTGCATGTGTGTTTGGAGTGGTGTCGAATTTTGGGTGGTTAGGAGTGAGAAACCGGAGCTAGTATTTTTTGTTTGTTGAGATAGCTTGCTGTTTTCGTGTGAACCGTCTGAACCAGAATCTTGTGAAAGCTTGCATGCATGTTTCGAGTTGGATTTTGACTTTTATTCCTTCATGAAAGTTGTAGCCAACATCTTAAACTACAACATACAAAAAATTTGGTACAAAATGGTGGAGATTTAAGGGGTCAAACCCTCATCCTACGAAGACACTAGATCTGGAACTGTTTTGCTAACCTTTTGGTAGATTTGTGGTTGCATGTTGATCTTTATGAAGAATCTCTCTTCGACTTCTTCATGAAACTTGTAGAGAACATCTTAAATACTAACATACTAAAATTTTAAGTGAAATGAGCAAGTTTAGCCTAGTGAATCGACTTACTCTTGAAGACAGTAAATCTGGAGACGCGGTATTGGACACCCGAGACTTCATGGACCCATATGGTGACTTTTATTTGGAAATTTGACTTAGATCCCTTAATTAAAATTGTAGGGGACCTCTTGAAGTAAAACATATCCACATTTCAGAGGAAACGAAGAAGAATAAGTGGGTAAAAACTTGATATTTCGGAGATAACTACACTGGACGTTTCGGTGCTAGAATCAGAAGCTTCGGATGACTATAGAAAATTATCTAGAACGAATCTGGCCTAGATGTCTTCATGAAAAATATACTTTAGTGTCTTGAATATAACCTGGTAAAATTTCATAATTTTTGGAGGTCATTCGGATATTTTAATCGAAATATTTCAAAAACTGTGCAATCTGACTTTGTCCGAATTTTTGCATGTTGCAATGTGTGAATTATGTCTCTTTGTGTGAAGCTCTTTTGGGCATGTGTTCTTCATGAAATTGTTACCTCTATGTCTTATCTAGTGCATGCTCTGATTTTGATATTTTTGAGGGTCATATTAATATTTAATTTAAATGTTTTCCAAAATTGTGCAATCTGGAATTTAGTAAGTTTCAAAAAGGCATGTATTATGAACTATTCCAAGTTGTCTGGATTCCATGGATCATATTGTATCTAGTAATTGTATCTTGCGGCATGTATGATGATGATTGGAAATGCATATAAAAATTAAAAGGATGAAAGTGATCTTGTTTGCCATTGCATCATATGCCATGCTGAGTTGAGACATAAATGGGCGAACATAAATTGCGATAAATGATGAAACTGTTGGAGGCGGATGATAATGCCCTTGGAGTGTCAGGATGCCCGGGATGGGGGGTGCCGGATGCCTGGATTGTATTGAGATACATGGCCGGATGTCCTCGGGAGTTTCGAGATGCTCGAAATGGTTGGGTGCCGGAAGCCTTGGAGGTTTATGCTCGAGGGGATGCCTCGTGATGCCAGTTGGGATGCGAGATGCCCAAAATGTGAGGGTGTCGGATGCCCGGTGGTGTGTACCAGAGATTTTTCTCGTGATGCCAGGTTGGGGTGCGAGTGATAAAGTATGGGATGCAATTATTGATCCCGGGAAAGAGTTATGTGGTGATCGAATTGAAAGTTAAAAGTGGAAATTGAATCATGCATATATGATATGATATGATGATGATATGTGCATGGATGCATGGTAATGATGATGATACATGTGATATAATGATGATATGTGCATGGATGCATGGATGCATGGTAATGATGATGGTACATGTGATATGATGATGATGAGTGCATGGATGTATGTGCACCTATGGCATGGTGGTACATGTGACATGATGATGGTAAGTGTATGACATGATGGTGATGACTATATGATGATGTATGTACATGAGGTATGAGGACATGTGCATGATATCAAGGTAAATGGTGCATGGATACTTCAATGACATGTAATGCTATGATTGTGATGATTGTGTGGCATGATGCATTGAGTGGTTTATTGGTCCTTTACCTGCTGAGTGGTTGTACTCACCCCTTCGGGGACCCACATTTCAGATTAGTAGATGGATTGAGCGGTTGGAATATGACCGCGAGGAGGAGGATAACAAAAGAGGAAACTTTTGGACGCCGACACTGGTTGATGGACCTTAAGCATACGATTGTGGGAGGAGAAGTCAGTCATATTTTGAAGTATAGCCAAGAATAGAAGACTGCGGCATTTTGATGTACCGATGAATGATGTCCATCTGGTTTAAGTAAATAAAAGTGTGCGGCTTTTACCTATAAATGTTTTAGTTGGTGTGCATCGTTTTCTAAATATAGGGAAGGGAGGTGTTGGATGTGCTTTCGTATATAAATTGCGCAAGGGACTGATCTAAAAGATGTAAACGCCCAGGTTGTATGGACTCGCTGCAATTGAAATGGTATTAGAGTAACATGTTATTAGGAAAAGCAAATGAATGGTAAGCGAACTGTGGCAACCCTAATCGGATCAGGGGCCATCGAGGGGTGCCACATTAGGGGCCAAGATGATGAATTAAGAGCTCGAGTGAAATTTTGCAAAATTTGTGAATTAGTCCCTCAACTTCGAGAAATTGCATTTTGGCCCCAATTTACCATTTTAATTCCAATCTGATCTCCTAGGCTTGGCTAGTCACATTTAGATCATTGGCCCTTACTTTTTTTTTTCCTTTGTTATCTTTTTTTTAATCTCTTTTCTTATAATTTTTTAATT
Source organism: Eucalyptus camaldulensis (assembly GCA_019915185.1). NCBI lineage: Eukaryota > Viridiplantae > Streptophyta > Magnoliopsida > Myrtales > Myrtaceae > Eucalyptus > Eucalyptus camaldulensis. The sequence goes on from JAHSVA010000005.1 coordinate 24,817,161, forward strand.
TTTTAATAATAATTTTTTTAAGGAAAAACATCTACCAAAGAAAGCTATACTAAGCACCTAGATAATCTATATGCAATAATTTGACGTGAAATATTTTTGTGGAAAAACAAGTTCCCATTTTTTAAAAATAATTTTTGGGCAAAAATTTAGGTGTCAACGACTACAAACCTATTGCCTCCTACAATACAATTTATAAATGTATTACCAAGATCTTGGTGAACCGAATAGCTGTTGTTCTTCAAGAAGTAATTAACCCACCTCAAAATGCTTTTGTCAAGGGTCAGTGGATTAGGGACAACATCCTCCTAGCACAGGAACTCTTTGCTAGCTTCCACTTGGACCCATACCTGCCTAAGTGTGCAGTCAAGGCGGACTTCCAGAAAGCCTATGATTCTATGGATTGGGACTTCCTCGAGCTGTTCTTCGCACTTTTGGGTTTCCCAAACAGCTAACATAGCTCATCATGGTCTGTGTGCACACTCCAAAGTTTTCCATTTCTTTAAATGGGGAGTTACATGTTTTCTTCTCAAGTGGCCGTGGCCTGCGACAGGGAGACCCCATCTCTCCTTATTTATTTACCTTGGTCATGGAGGTTTTTTCAGAGATTCTGTATCTTCATGCTAGGCAACCGAAGTTTAAGTACTTCTAGAGGTGCAAAGCGATGTGTTTATCACACTTATTTTTTGCGGATGATGTCTTTCTTTTCTGTGAAGCATATTTGGCTTCGGTTTCTCTCTTAAAGGAAGGCCTTGAGACATTTTCGTCTTGGAGTGGGCTAAGGCCAAAAATAAACAAAAGCAAGGTATTACTTGCTGGGGGGTCGGCGTCTTTACGAGATCAAATTCTTTTAGCCCTTGGTTTCCAAAAAGGGAAGCTGCCGATGCGGTATTTGGGTGCCCATTATTTCCTTGCGGCTCAATAAGGCAGAGTGTATTTCTCTTATTGATTGCATTACAACAAGGGTACAATCTTGGACCCAGCGATTCCTTTCCTTTATATGCCGTCTACAGCTAATAAGTTATGTCCTTCACTTGATCCAAGCCTATTGGGCTAGTGTGTTTATTATTCCTAGTGCTATGTTGGATCTCATCGAACAAATCCTGAGACAGTTTCTCTGGAAATGCCCAAGCCTAGGAAGTGGTGGTGCTAAAGTTTCTTGGGAAAAAGTGTGCCTTCCAAAAGAGGAGGGAGGGCTTGGCATTTACAGGTCGTGTGATTGCAATAAGGCAACCATGCTGAAGTATATTTGGATCATGTTTACTGATAAGGAATCCTTGTGGTGCAAGTGGATCCACTTGACCTTCTTAAAAAGGAAATGCTTTTGGGTGGCCAGCAAACCAACTTGCTGCTCTTGGGCTTGGAAGAAGATCCTGCAACTTAGGAGGGATTTCCACCTTTCTTTCCTTTGGAGGATAGGGGATGGCTATTCGATTTCTCCCCAGTTTAACCATTGGCACCCAAGAAGCCCTCTAAACCTAGTCTTTTTGGACACTTTTATCTATAGCTTTAGCTTATCTAGATAGGCAACAATGGCTGACCTTTTCTCCTTTTCTAGCCAGTCCATCAAGACCATGTTGGAGTCATGGGAACATCCCCTCCCTATCCTATCTCAAGTCCCGGACCATTTTCGTTAGCTAGAGATGTCATGCCCTGATCCTCGAGCGTGCGCACATCCCTCGGTGGTCGATAAAATTACGACAACCTAGGACACGTTGCTGACCCATTCATTTTATGGCACATGTAGAAGCATATAACAAAACATCGGACAACACAAATAAGGGATAGAAAAACAGGAAACAAATTTCACAAAATCTTTTTATATACATACTAGTTTTATCTATATAAAAAAAATGATTGGCTCTCAAATGAAACTATCCTATGACCTATTAGTCAGACACATTCATCGATCCTTTATACTCCACCTCTACAAGTTTCGGGGGCTTTGGGTCTTCCACAACCTCATCAGGAGGGTCAGCTGCACCCTCGCCTAGAATGGCGTTGAATGCAATGGCATGGATATCAAATCCCTAAAAAGGACCTACTCTATGCCCATCGAGACCATGGCGAAACCACGCCCTGAATCGATGAGGTACCCTCTCAGGTAGACCCTCATCAACCTAGACAGTGGTCACCACTAACTCATAGACCCAATAACTCCCGAGAATAGGGACGTCTATGCTCTGCTCAGTAACAGCCTGAGGCTGACCAAAACGTTCTAGAGGAACCGCCATCTAAGGACCTGAAAAGAATGAGCCCACAACAGGGTGAGACAATGTCTCAATAAGTTCACCCCCTAAACCTTGACTAGGAAAAAAATGCATTTAGATGCATCCTAACCACACAACCATAGAGACTCACCTCGTCTCAGATCCTCCTTCATGTCAATACGATTCATATCACAGACATAAGTAGTAATAAAACTCAATCAATTGGAACACCACATCTCATATCTCACACAGCCACATGGATCCCAATTATAAGGCCAAATCATTATGACACGTCTCATACCGTACCATATGATTTTGTCCCATAATCAGGCACGGTTAAGACACTCAATCATGCGTTCCAATTTTATCACAGCCCAATGGGCATGACCTACTTGATGTTCGGCGGTTCTGGCGTAACTAGGTATCGTCTCATCCCATTAAGCATGGCAACGTCTACACGAGACGGCAATCCTGAAGGAGCATCGGTTCAAAATCACCTGTGACCAGCATCCGTTGACCAGGGGCATCCCATATATGGGCAAAGTCCACCTTACTCATATCGAGGACAGGTTCTCATATCCATTCATGCACTCATCCAATCCTAGCTAAGACATCGTGCTTTGCAATCAAATGTCACAATTAAAATAATGTACTTGGCCCATTTTCTTTATATTAAAAACACACAGTAAAATAATCGTGTGTGGGTACACAGTCAATTTAAACCAGAAAAATTGATACCATCCCTTTCAAAATCTCACTGTTTGATATAATATTTAAAAACATTTTCGGTGTCAAAACCGACACCCGATAATTTCTAATTAATTAACAAAATTTTGAAATTTTGAAATAAATACTCAAAATCACAATCACCACTCAATTTGCACAAATTAACACTCAATTATATAAACTAAGCACACCACTGCAATCAACATAAAATTTCGGTCATTGACTATCCCGGTATAATTTCCAGAAAATACTAAATAATTAAATAAATTATGAAAATAATTAAATAATGCAAATTATATTCTACAAATGTTAACTTATGCCGGAAATGTTAATCTAACCACCTAAACGAGCCTAGAAAATTAATGCACCTATCTAGAAAACTAGTACAATCTAATTAACCCATAATCAATCTATTATAACTAACTAACATGCATAATTAAGCAATTAAATCAATAATCTAAAATAACTAACCACCTAATCCCTACTTAATATAAACTAATTATCTACTAAGTGTCTTAACTCCCTAAGCAGAGTTTAGCAAGTAAACTCATTGGTTTAGTGGGCCGGTGAGTCCACGACAACGGCGACACAAAGGCGAGCGATAAACAAGCCTGTGGCGACACCAAGCGAGGTTTGGACGGGCCTTAAAACGGGCCTAGAAGCTCTCAACTAGGCTAAGCTTTGGCCTCTGTCCAAGGGCCGAAGGAGGTTGGTCGGGGCGGCTAGATAGGCTAAAACAGGCTAGGCGGGCGACAAGCTGCAGTGACAAGACCAAGCAATGGCTTCGGTAGCTGGATGGCGACTAGGGCAAGCTTGAGGATCTGCAAATAGCGGCTTGAGGGTGTTGGGATAGTGTGTGAGGCAAACAAGGACGCGCGAGCAGGGACAATGGGAGCAAGCACAAGTGAGCGGCTCCAACGGGCATGCGGGCACTAGATGGCGGCAAGGGACAATCGACGGGCAAGGGGGGTCTCTCTGGTTTGCTAGCTAGTCTTTGAGCTCTCCAACACTTTAACAATAGAGAAAGTAAAGCCAAGGAAGAAGAAGAAGGCAACTGTTGAAGGGGGGGGGGGACCCAAAACACCCCAAAAGTCTTCACAAATATCCCTTCTACTCATCACTTGCCCCCACCACCCAAGCCTCATCCACAACAGCCATTTTCCCTTCAATCTTCCTCAACAAGCCTCTATTGAGGCCTCAAATGTTGCACCCCACCCTTGGCTACGAATTTGAGCACTTGCCCTCCAATTCCAATTTAATTCTTCTCCAATTGAGCTCAAATTGGCACCCATAAAATCAGCCAAGATGTGACACCCCTCGACGGCCCCCGATCCGATTTGGGTCGCCACAGTTTGCTTACCACTTAATTTCTTAATAACATGTCACTCTGATACCATTTCAAATGCAGTGGGTCCATACAACTATGGGGGTTTACATCTTTTAGATCGGTCCCTTGCGCAATTTAAATACGGAAGCACATCCAACAACTCCCTTCCCTACATTCAGAAATCGATGCACACCTACTAAACATTTATAATAAAAGCCATACACTTTTATTTACTTAAATTAGATGGACATCATTCATCGGTACATCAAAATGCCGTAGTCTTTTTATATTCGGCTACACTCCAAAAGATGACCGATGTTTCCTCAAACAGTCATACACTTTAAGTCCATCGATTAGTGTCGGCGTCCAAAAGCTCCTTCCCTTGCTATCCTCCTCCTCACGGTCACATCCAATCGTTCAAACCATCTACTAATCTGAAATATTGGTCCCCAAAAGGGGTGAGTACAACCACTCAGCAGGTAAAGGAATCTAATAACAACTCGATGCATCATACAAATCATACATGCATTGCAGGCGTAACTTACCTTGCAGCCATGCGCAATACTATCATGCATCATCATGCATTATCATCATGCATATCATATCATCATATGTCATCATCATAATCATCATCATGGCATCATTATATCATACATGTCACCCTTATCATGACATCGTCACATCACACATCATCATCGTCATCGTGCATATCATCATGCATATCATGCCATGGGTGATCATCATATCACATCACATATCATCACCATCATCATGCATATCATCATGCATATCATACCATATCATGCCATGATATCATATCACATATCATCACCATCATCATGCATATCATCATGCATATCATACCATGGGTGATCATCATATTACATCACATATCATCACCATCATCATGCATATCATCATGCATATCATACCATATCATGCCATGATATCATATCACATATCATCACCATCATCATGCATATCATCATGCATATCATACCATGGGTGATCATCATATTACATCACATATCATCACCATCATCATGCATATCATCATGCATATCATACCATGGGTGATCATCATATTACATCACATATCATCACCATCATCATGCATATCATACCATATCATGCCATGAGTTAATTTTCATCTTTATCTTTAAATTTGATCACCACATCACCCTTCCTCGATTCATCAATTTCATCCCATATTTTACACTCGCATCCCATGCGAGAAAAACCTCCGGGCATGTATCTAAGATACAACCGGGCATCGGGCCCCCCACATTCCGGGCATCTCGCATCCCAACTAGCATCACGAGGAACCTCCGGGCATGTATCCAAGATACAACCGGACTTCTGGCCTTTACCCTTCTAGCCAGGCATCTTGCACCCAAATCCTGGCATCGCGAGGCATTCCCTTCGGGCAGAAACCTCCGACAGGGCTTCCGGCCCCCCACATTCCGGGCATCCTGAATCTCCCAGGGAATCTCTGGAATTACGCCACCAGGCCACCAGACAACATCCTCCACCACAACCTCATTCTCATCCACAATTATCCTTTTATCTCAATTTAACATGGCAATTGGCATGGCATCAAAGAAATCACACTTGCATTTCAATTCACATGTCATACACATGCCAAAGCTTAATCACATATGTATTTCAATTCACATGTACAAAGACCTCATCACACAAGTGCCACACAAATGAAGTTGAATCCATGGCCAAATAAAAATCCATTTTATTTTATTTTATTTTATTTTATTTTATTTTATTTTATTATTTTATTATTTTATTTTATTTTATTATTATATTATTATATTATTATATTATTATTTATTTCCATAAATATTAAATTTAATATCTATGATTTTTCCCAAAATCATGATACTCAAAAATCATTAAGCAAACAAATAGAATCACAATTTCATACAAAATTTGTGGCCGAATTGAATTTCTTATAATTTCACAATTTTCACAAAATAGCACCTTATATTCGGATAATGGCCAGACTTGCACAGTTTCCAAATAAATTCGATTAAAATACCCATATGGCCTCCACAAATTACGAAATTTTACAGGGTGATAGCCAACACATTTTCGTGCATTTCTCATGAAGAAATATAAGCCAAATTATTTTTAGATTAATTTCTACAACCCTACGAAGCTTCTGGAATCACGACCGCGTCGTCCAGAACACACTTCTCCGAAATTTTTAGATTTCACCCATCTATTCTCTTTCGTTTCTTCTGAAATTTGAGTATGTTATGTACCAAGGTGTCCTTTACAAGTTTCATGAAGAGATCTAGGCCAAATAACCAAAATATGATCACCATTTAAGTCCATAAAGTCTCGGGTGTCTCGGTACACTTCACCAGAATCAATCATCTCCAAGATCTAGCCGATTAACTAGGCTACACTCCTTCATTTCTCTTCAAATTTGAGTATCTTGTAGTTTAGGATGTTACCTACAACTTTGAAGAAGGCAGCGAAGTAAGATCTCCAACAGAAATCAACATGCAACCAAGAAATCAACAAGAGGTCAGTGAAATTTTCGCAGATCTAAGTCTCCGTATCATAGAACTTTTAACCCCTCAAATATTCATCGTTCTCTACGAATTTTTAGTATGTCATAGTACAAGACGTTAGCTTCAACTTTCATGAAGACATAGAAACCAAAATCGAGCTCCAAACATGCATGCAAGCTCACACAACATTCTGACTCGAGCGGATTCATGCGAAAACATTCCAGATCTGACATCTCCGTAAGATGAGAGTTTGACCCCTCAAATCTCCATCATTTTCCACGAAATTTCAGTATGTTATATTTCAAGATGTTAGCTACAACTTTCATGAAAACATCGGAGCCAAAATCTGACTCTAAACACACATGCAAGCTCAAACACGTTTCTGACTCCAAACAGTTCATGCGAAAACAATGGTGCAAGAGTAGAAAGTGGATTCCCAACTTACCTCTAGACCTCACGAACGGCGGCACACCGGCGACGATCACGGTGACGGTTCCTTCTCCTCCTCTCTCGGCTTCCTCTCTCTCTCCCTCACTTGGCCGAACAAGCCACTCTCTCTCTCTCCCTCTCTCTCTTTCCTTTTTGGATGCTTTTATATTGCATGTGGCCGCCCAAGATGGCCAATGGGGGCAGCCACACCTTGCACAGCCTCCACACCACTTGTCACAACACATGCATGGGCTTGGGCCTTCTTTTTGGGCCTTTCTTGGGCCAGCAAATGGGCTGGTCGAATTCCCTCTTGGCTTCCATTTGGGCCGGCCATTCGGCCCACTAAACTTAGACCAATGGACCCTTTTCCCCCTTTTTTTTTTTTGAAATTCGTTTATAAATATTCTTGAATTCCAAATCTTCACCTTGGCCAAAGTCTTGGGATATATTTTAATTATTGAAATTTAAATCATATGACCAAGCATTAATCTATTAAATTTAAATTTCCACAATCACAAGCATAAATCATCTAATTAAAAGACTAATGGCTAAAACATAAGCCATGGAAATTCTACCACCTAATTAGGAACTGTAACACATCTCATGGCTTGGCTTTGAATTTTTGGGATGCCACACAAGATGCCCTCATTCATCGCATGATTTTTTTCTCATCAATTAGTCCAACTTGACAACCAAAAATGCGACCAAAAATGGCCCTCTAATTTTCCCGATCAAAAAATGCCTAATTTGATTTTTCGCCAAAAACTCGAGCTTGCAGAAAAATCTTCGGAGGATGAGCTGACGTTCCTAAAATGAATCGTAACATGACAAAACTTTCAATTTTTGAAATTGGGTTCAAATTCGCGGTTAATTTCAACTGAGCGCGATTTTAGCGTGACATAACCTACCGGGTAGCTTTTAGGAAATTTTAGTGCAATTGACCCATGGTCAATTATTTTCGAGCCACATTGTACATCTTCGACTCATTAGCGACTCTCGGTTGTCGTGAAAATCTTAAGGTTTCAAATACAAGCACATGGTATAGAAATGACAGAAAAATCAATTTAGTGTCGTTCGACGAAAATTTTTGCAATTAGGTGGAATCACCCACACTTTAATCACATACCTTAGTCGAATTGACCCGTCTCTAATCTTTGATCAATTTTGACAGTGTCGTATTGACTCTTGTAGATTAGCACAATCGAACAGTCAATTTTTGACAAATTCTCAAGTCTATTGTGTTAAAATCCTTTAACGACTTCACCAAATAGACTAGTTATCTCGTGATTAGTTATCTCATGAGTGATTAGCTCAGAGAAAAGAACTATAGGCACGTCGATGAAAAGCCCAACTCATTCAACTGAAAACAGAATCAGAATATCAAGATATCACAGGAGAGCCCCTCCGGTTTATTTTCGGTTGCCTCGGCACGGAATGCCATTAGGAGAAAGAAGAATCATGTCCCTTGGGCTGCGCATATTTGGAGTAATTCGATCTCTCATAGATATCAATTTAATCTTTGGCTTATTACTAAGAATTGGCATCCCACCCAGGTTCTTCTTTTATCGTATGGTAGGATTGAGAATGTGTTGTGTGCCTTTTAAAATACAAGGCCAGATTCCATTGATCACTTTTTTTTTGGTGTCGCATCTTAGCCAGCCTTGCTTTTTTTTTTGGGCTGCTAGATGCAATCTCCCCTAGCAGAACAAGTCTTGGTCGGAAAATCTCTAGTGGGCAATAAAATTTCTCTCAGGTGAGGATTTCTATCATTGCATTGCCCGTTTCTCTTTTGGTACCCTCTGCCACATAATTTGGAAGGAGACGAATGGTATTCTGTTTAGGGATCAATCTTTGGCAGTTCTAGTCTTGAAAAACCACCTCATTAGAGTTGTCAAGGACAAGGCCTTGACATTCAGAATTGTTATGGATAATTCAAGAAATAAGAGGTTGCAGCGTAGTTGGGGAATGGACCTGTCCATTTCCTCTACTGGGGTTCCAGAGCCTCCTCTTTAATGCTTTTCTTGTTTGGTGTTGCTACAGTGGGCATATCTCTTTGCTCTTTTTACTTGAGTTGGCCTTCTTCGTGTGGCCTGTGTGTCTCTCTAGGAGAAGGTGGGGTTGATCATGCTTTCCTAGGAGTTCTTTTTGCTGTTGCGGGTGTGGTTTGAAGGGGGGCCAATTTTGCTGCTGTGAGGGCTTCTGCTCGTTACTATTTGGTTTCTACTTTCCTCCTTGTAGCTACATTGTTGGCTGTTGGTTGGTTATGCGGACGTTCAGCTTGTTTAATGCTTCTCGAGCGAGACGAAGTCGGGATGTTTCAAGTGCTACTGTTACATCTGTTTGGGTAGGAGGAGTAAGAAGCCAGGGTGCTCTTTGGTTTCTTTCATTCCTATTGTTACAGCCGATGTTTGGCTTTCTTAGCGATGTTTTGCTGGTTTGTGGCCTCTGTTTTGGCTGGTTCTTGCCATTGTTTGGCTGTTTGTTGCCTTCAGCTGGTGGCTGGTTGTTTTTTCTATCAGCACACTTCCACTCATTGTGACTAGTTTTGTCATTATGAGTGCAATTTTTGGTGCCGGACCTTTTGTGTAGTCTTTGGTTAAAGCTCAATATATTCTTATTTTACCAAAAAAAAAAAAACAGTTTCAGATTCAATGGCCAAATTAATGTTTTAAAATGGTTTCAAAATCAATAGTCTGATTAATTTGAATAAATTGTGCCGGGTCTTATGCAATCAAAGTGTAGCCAATCAAAAAATGTTCTTCATGTACAAAACAATTGCTAGCACAATTGAAGTGGTAAACTCCCTTGAATTCTATCTACCATTCGACATGTGATTAGTGGTGCATCTAAACTAGAGGTTCGGCATTTGTGGGGCTACAATATGAAGATCACAACCAAATTGCTTTGGGCACACTACAAGGAAAATATGAACCAAGTTGCTTTGGGCACACTACAAAGGTAATCTAATTAGCCTTCCTTCTATTTTATTCTTTCATCTTTGCTGGTTTGATTAAAAATGTACAAACAATCCTTTGGAGATATATATATATATATATATGCATTTTTGCTGCCACTATAATTTTGTTTTATTTTTACCTATGTATATTTCATTAATCCTTATAGTGGCATCAAAGCCAATCCATAGTTTCCACGTGTTTGACTAATTTTGGTTCATGTTTACTTTTACAATCTAATGGCCAATTCTTATTTCTTAAGAGAATTATTTTTTAAGTAGCCTACGGATGTTGGTTTGACAATTCAGATCAAAACGGTTAACATGCAAGGTGAGACAATTGATAACGATACTCCTTATTTATAATATTAAGTCGAAATGGGTTTTCGAACTCATGGGCCTCCATCGTCGTGGTTTGATAAAATTTTCTAGTAGTTGATTGATTGGCTATGGATACATCATGGTCAATTGTCATTCAAAATATAGGACTACTCTATTATACATATCATTTCCAATATTTATTTAGTGATTGAATCATTTGTGTTCTACATACTTGCATTAGATGATGGATTTGGACTTAACTATGATCATGAGAATAAAAGCTGTCGAGTGGATTTTCATGATCTTGAGGCCAAATAGAAGATTAGGACTCACATGTGATGCATTTGACAAGACAATCCATTAACACCAATAACCGTTGATCAGAGGCTCAAGATGAGATCAGGACTTGCATATGATGCATTGGACAAGTTGATCCACTCATTAAGTTAATAGAACACCAATAACTATCAGGTGAAGTGAGCTATGGACTAATGGGACTCCCCATTAGTAATCCTTATTTAATGAAGATTGCCATTTCCATCTTAAGGTGAGGTGAGCTATGGATGGCTAATAATTTATTTTTTCTGCACAAATATATTTTATACCCTATATTTCACTAACTAAGTTAAGAATTTGAGAATTATTCTCGATTCGAAGAGAATCAGGTATGTACTTGATTAAAATTACCAGAATCCTTTCCTACTGGGGCGACCCAAGAGGAGCATGACATGTGTAATATATGGCATGATGATGAATTAAGAGTTACATTGTATAAGCTTGTTTCAATCAATAATAAATTATAGAAGTTTAAGACTATGAAAAGTGTTTGGTCAATCAATATACATTTAAAGATTTTTTTTTTTGAAATGGTCAAACATCTAGATATGAGATATCTAAACCATTATACCGTATGAAGATGGCTAAGGGATCATCAATAAAGAATCATGTTTTGAAAATGATTTGGCACATTGAAGAGCTGGCCAGACCAAATCTTATTATGGATAACAAATTAGCAATAGATTTGATGCTTCAATTTTTGCCTGATTCCTTCAATGGATTTGTCCAGAACTTCCACATGTATAGGATGGAAAAAAGCTCTTGTTGAGCTACACATTATGCTAGTAGTTTATGAGAAAACGATGTACAACATAGAGTGCGATGCTCCAGAGCATCACTATTACACGTGCTCTCTTATTTCATTAATTATAATTAGGCATGCAGAAGGCAGGTACAAGCACGAATAACATAAACAGGTTCTTGCATTTCACCATTCATATCGTATCCATTCTTATATGGGGATTCTTTACATTTGCACTACTCTTACATTCTTTTAACTATGTCAAAAGGGTATGTACATATACCTGGGAGGAGACAAAAAGTGCCTATTCTCCACTACCCAGCGATCCCCATTCTATCCAAAAAAATCCAGCCCGTAGCGCTCCACCTACTTGCGGGACATCCTGAATCTCACCGACCCGTTTAAAGATATTTAGTGAAAAATCAAGATTGGTATGGCAAGATAGAAATATGAGTTTCTTGAGGCACCTTCAGAATTTCATTTGACATATTCGGGTCCAAGAATTTTAAAAATTCATTGGATTTTGACTATATTATTATGTTAAATAGAAATATAATGGCCAATTAAAATAATGTGGCCATTACACCCTAAAGTGTACTTTATTTGGGACTATATGCATTTAAATTTGGACAAGATAGGACACATTTGTGCCCTAATAACCCATAGTCGGCCACATAACCCCTAATCCCCGTTTTGCCCTCAACGATTCTTGCGTAGTGAGTAGCGCCAAGGCCACTCATTTTAAATGCAAGAGGTGTCTTGCAAGCCAAATTATTTCCTGTAGTATTTTATTAATACGTCCATAATGTGGTGCAATGAGAATGCACCGTTTCATATTGATATGCTATGATTGGAAAATACCCTTTGAAAGGGTGTGAGTGAGTCATATAAAAGACTCTTGAAGACAACCATTGAGGAGGTAGGAAGAACATACGCTCAGAAATTCCTCCCCTTTTCTTGTCCCATTTCAATCAAAGAAAAAGGAGGCATTCTATTTCTTCTTTACAAGAACAATTGACATTTACGCTGTGAAAATCGGATGTTTTCTTCGTGATTGCATTCAAACCAACGTGAAGTACTTTTGTTCGTAATTGATCCGCAATTCAACGATTGTTCCGAGGTAAATTGTTTATCGCGCATTGAAAACAAGTTATTTTCCGCCAACTTTTTTCCAACATTGGTATCAGAGCCCCAGTCGTGATTTTTGCTTTGTTTTCATCGAATTTTCTCATTTACCACTTGAAATCGAGATCGAGAGATTGAATTCTACATTATTTGGACGTTTATTGCTCGAAAATGCAATCTGAACCGTCAAAAATGACCCGAAGCGAAAAACGGGTTCGGAGCCGCGTACACCCGTACAGTTTTAGCCATTTTTCGAAATATTTTATCAGCCAAAATAAATTTCTAAATGTACAGGGCGAAAGTACACATTGAGATGAGTCCGACAATGGGTCGAGCACCGTCGGACGACACTAGATGCGCCCACACGCGTGGCTAGAAGCCTCTATGTATGGGTGCCCCGCGCCTAACACGCTGGGCATGCTAGCACATGAGCGTCATGCGCACGTCGGTGAACCAACACGTGCTAACGTCATCCAACGGTTGGTAACCATTTGATGACGTCATCGATGACGTCATCGCCAGTGGTGGTTGGCTGGCCGGTGACTCGACCAACGACCCAACTCGAGGCCCGACCCGAGGACTTGACCCGACCTAATTGTCAACCGGTCAACCAGTCCAGTGATCAAACTGGTCGGATCGGCTAGGAGCTGTCTAGCTCACTGGCGCATGCGCCACACATGCCACACACTTAGGCAATGCATGTAGGGCCGTGTGAGCTCTGATTGAAGCGTGATTGGTGGCATTTGATTCATATGGATGTGCTCTACACCGTAGTATAATTATTTTTTTTATTTTTGAGTTTTAAAAAATGTATAAAATTTGTAGGGAACCCTGAGTACGCGTATTTTTGGGGTTTAAATATGTTGTTTATTAATTTTATCTTGTACTTCTTCTGATTTTGGAAATACAGTAGCTTGCCTACATAAAAATGATATAATATATCCTGTGTAAAGTTTGGTTTGATGGTAGCATGTATATAATTTAATATATTTGCAATTTTCTAGTTCCGAGAAAATTCAAAAATTGGTAGGAAATCCTTATTTTTCCATTACATATTGAATTGCGATTTTGATTGTAGTTACTACATGATTGTTTTTCTTGTACATTGGTTCACATCATGCTATACTTTTGTGTTAATGGAAAAATGTAGAAATTACATAGGATCATGTAATTATTTTTTCTAATGAGAGTTCGTAGGTGGGTAGAATTCGGAGTTCTCACCTAAAACTTAAAATTTGTGCAAATTAAACTAATTAATGAGAATAGAACAATTGTACATAGGAGTTGATTGGGAACATAGTCGTTTCTGTGTCTTTTGTTGAATTATCATTAATTTAGTTTATCATTACTACAAATTAAATATGTGTGTTACTCTAAAAAATGTGCTAGTATTGATTTTGCATTTATTATGTCAATAAGTTATAACAATTGATTATGGTTTTGGCATCCAAGACCATTGTGGCTAACCTCAATAAGGGTGAAAAGCTGAACAGTGACAATTATAATATTTGGCACCAAAAGGTTTATTACATCATTGAGGAGTAAGAGGTTTTGGAAACCCTCAACCACAATATGAATGAACTTGAGCATGGAACTTCAGCTCAACACATAAGAGATCTAGAAGCTTATTAAGCTTGGAGAAAGAAAAATAGCATTGCTCGCATCACGTTGCTAAGCTGTATGCAAGATGATCTCATGTGTGAGTTTAAAAGTTATAATAAAGCTCAAGCTATGTGGGTTGTCTTGAAAGATAAGTTTGGGAGTACATCTGCCACTAAGCTGATGAGACTCACCATCAAGTTTGACACATACCGAAAGCACCCAAATGTAACAATGAGGCAACATCTTTGAGAGATGTCAAACATGATTCGTGAGCTGAAGTCGGCAGGTCACTCCGTTACTGATGAACAACAAGTTCAAGCTGTTATAAGGTCTCTTCTCAACAATTGGGAGCATATGAAGATCAATATGATGCATAATGAGAATGTTGTCACTTTTGATGATATAGCGCATCAGTTGAAATTAGAGGATAAGCGCCTAAAGGCCACAAGATCCTTTACCCATGCTTATGTTGCTGAATTGAGTTCACACAAAGCTTCGAGCTTCAAGCGCAAAAGAAATAATCAATTCAACAACAAAGGAAAGAAGATTGATCAGGCACCAAAGAAGTCTAAGACCTTCCAACGCAAGAAGCGTGGTGGGAAGAAAAATAAGACCAAGATGAAGTGCTACAAGTGTGGCAAGATGGGTCACTTTGCTCGTGAATGCACTGAGTTGAAAGAGGTACCCTATTACTCCATTACTTTAAGTAATGCTTTTGTTTCTAGCATTGTAATACTTGCTGAATCTCATCCAATATGGATTGTAGACTTGAGAGCAACAGACCACGTAGCTAGAGACGGAGAAACATTTATGGAATATCGTTGGATACAGCCTGGAAGAAGATGGATATATGTTGGGAATAACTCAAGAATTGAAGTGAAGGGTATCGGCACATGTAAATTAATTTTATGTGGTGGTCAAAGCCTATTCCTATATGATGTCCTCTATGCTCCGGATATTCAACGAAACTTAGTCTCC
The DNA here is from genome assembly GCA_019915185.1 of Eucalyptus camaldulensis. Classification (NCBI taxonomy): domain Eukaryota; kingdom Viridiplantae; phylum Streptophyta; class Magnoliopsida; order Myrtales; family Myrtaceae; genus Eucalyptus; species Eucalyptus camaldulensis. Next base: position 24,832,438 of record JAHSVA010000005.1, read on the forward strand.
GTAGTTGTTCTTCTTAGCCTAGGTTATGTATTGAATTTTCATGGTGATTATGTTGACATTTTGTATGGAACAGTTTATTATGATTCAAGTCATGTATCGAATGGTTTTATGGTGTTAGACATTAACTATGATAAGTACAATATTAATGTCGATAGTTATTTTTTTTAATTGCATCTTTTGGTAATGTTGAGATGGATGCAAGTACTTGGCATGCTAGATTAAGTCACATCGAGTTACAAAGAATGCAAATATTAGTTAGAGAAGGCCTTTTAAGGTCACTCAATAATGTTAATCTACCCGTATATGAACATTGTCTAGCGGGAAAAAAGCAACTAGAAAACCATTCGGTAAAGGGACTAGAGCCAAATTTCCATTGCAACTCATACATTCTAACATTTGCGGTCCTTTAAATGTGAGGGCGAGACATGAAGCCTCATATTTCATCACTTTCATAGATGACTTCACGCGTTTCGGTTATGTCTTTCTAATTTCCCATAAGTCAGAAGTATTAGACTGCTTTAGACAACATATAGTGATGGTAGAGAATCAATTGAATAAAACAATAAAGGCATTGAGAACCGATCGCAGACATGAGTATCTATCAGAACAATTCAAGACTCTTTGTGATGAAAAGAGAATTGTACGACAATTGACTATTCTCAGTGCTCCAAAACAAAATGGGGTTACTAGGAGAAAGAATAGAATCCTATTGGAAATGGTTAGGTCTATGATGGTACAAGCAAATTTACCTATCTCATATTAGGGAGATGCATTATTGACCACTGCCTATATACTTAATCGAGTGCCCTCAAAATCAATCACTTCCACCCCTTATATTATGAACTAGTAGGAAACCAGACTTAGGTATTCTACATCCATGGGGATGTGCAACTTATATTCATAATTCTTCCCATAAATATGGTAAATTAGGTCTTAAAGTGAAGAAATGTATATTTATAAGATATTCTAAATACTCTAAAGGGTATGTGTTCATAGGTGAACAAACTGATAGAAGTATGATCGAAATGGAGTCACGAGATGTCATGTTCTTGGAGAACGATTTTCTTAATAGGTAAGATTGATAAGGACATTCAATTATATGAGATGAAATATCCAAATAACACACATACTACTATTGTAGAGAGAAATGAAGATTTACCTCAACATACAAAATCTAGTGAGAGTACTGCATCGCCTAGTAAATTGAATTCAAGAGAAATTCAATTACATAAAAATAATTGTAAAAGTATTCCCGTCGTCATTTTGAGATTGAAAGGGAATCATTTATTATTGCTCATAAAGATGATGCCAAGCTTAAGACTGTTCAAGAGACTCTCTCATCATTTCATAAGGAAGAATGGAGAAAAGCTTTGGAAGATGAAATTGAGTCAATGAGGGCAAATCACGTCTGGGACTTAGTTAATCTACAACCTAATCACAAGGCCATTGAAAACAAATGGGTCTTTAAGATTAAGTGAAAGGTGGTTGGATCTATTGAAAAGTATAAGGCTCGTCTTGTGGCAAAAAGTTATACTCAACAAGAGAGTATAGACTATGAGGCAACAGTTCACCAATTGTAAGGTTTGCCTCAAAGCGCCTTATATTAGCCATCATTGCACATTTTGACCTTGAATTACATCAAATGGATGTAAAGATTGCATTTCTCAATGGAGAACTAGATGAGGAAATCTATATGAAGTAGCCAATAGGTTTCATAGCTAAAGGTCAAAGCATAAAGTTTGTAAGTTTCGTCATTCGATATATGGCCTTAAGCAATTATCTAGATAGTGGTATCTTTGTTTTCATCGAATCAAGACAACTTTTGATTTCACAATGGTTGAAGAAGATCATTGTGTATATGTCAAGTGGTCGGAAGATAAATTTGTGATTTTATCACTCTATGTGGACGATATTCTATTAGCTGGAAATAACAATGTTTTGGTTATCACCATAAAAGAATGGTTGTCATCCAATTTTGAAATGAAAGACATGAGAGAAGCTGTTTATATATTAAAAGTTAAGATTGAAAGAGATCGATCAAGGAAACTCCTTGCTTTATCACAAAAGTCTTACATAATGAAGATTCTCGAACGTTTCAATATGCAGCACTGTAATCTCATTGATACATCTGTCATGCAAGATGAAGACTTAAGTACTGAGATATGTCTTAAGACTCCAAAAGAAAATAAAGTGATGGAAATTGTTCCTTATGCAAGTGCGATTGGAAGTTTAACGTATGCTATGATGTGTACTCGACCCGACATATGTTAAACCGTGGAATTGGTGAACCGGTATCAATCAAATCCTAGTCAAGCACACTAGAAAGTAGTGAATAAGATCATGAGATACTTAAAAGGCACTATGAACTATCGACTTTGTTACCAATAGAATGATTTACACTTATTAGACTATTCATATGCTGATTAGAGTGGAGACCTAGATGAACATAAATCAACTTCTGAATATGCATTAATGCTCAACAAAGGTGCAATTTCTCCGAATATCAAAAAACAGACATACATGGCCTTGTCTACTATAGAGGCAAAATTTATTGCTTGGTCTGCCGCGGTGGAAGAAGCAGTATTGCTAAAACGTTTCTTGAAAAATTTAGCTACTGTCACTAAGGTTCCAAGACTGGTAATAATTTATTGCGATAGTCAAGCAACCATTGCCTATGTAAAAGATCCCAAGTATCATAGAAGGATGAAGCACATTGGCATAAAGAATAACTTCATCAGAGATATAATAGTGCAGAAAGAAGTGATCTTACAATACATTTCAACCAATGGAATGGTTACTAATCCATTTATGAAGGTTGTTCCTAGAGACGTATTCTTAACTCATAGGATATCACTAGGATTACGTAGAATGTGATTTGTAGAGGGTCATTGGTTTATGTATATGCGGGCATATGTATTGTACTTGTTTATTTATTAGTGACTTGATGTTTTATCAATAAGTACAAATCTATTATGAGACTAGCACATACACACATATATTATTGAAAAGTATGTCAGCGGGTAATGATTGGCTCACTCACACGAGCAATCACCTCAAGTACTATAGTTAACACGTTGAGATAAGACATTATGTACAAATAAATACTGAAGAGTAAGTTTAGTACATAAAATAATATGTCACATTGATTGAAGTCAAGATGAGATCTCTGATTTGTTTATAATAAGACCGAACATGATAGTCCCACAATCATGTATGCTTGAAAGATGCCAGATGCAAGTACTTAATTGGGCGCTATAGAAGCGAGCTGATGTAACACTCGAGCTAAACATGAGTACATGAGAAGCACACGACTATGTTTAGGCTAAGATCCATATTGTTAATATATTTAATAAATGACATATGCTCTTAAAGAAAAAGAAATCCACTATAACATGTAATTCATACTACATGTGCATTGTATGACCGACAAGGAAAGGTAAGTGAAATTATCCATATTTTCTCATCATGTGAGCTCTTGAGGTAATTTATAATTTACCTCATTTTGTGCCCTATGTATCTTTTGACTATGTTCTCAAAGTAAAAGATCAATATTGCTACTTTAGCATGTTACTGGTAGTCATGAGTAGATATGGCTTAATGGGACATATCTAGGAAAGCAATTGTTTTGAAATGGAGAGAGACATGAGTGTGAAGGAAGACTATTGTTGTTTTGCATCTATCACATGTATTTACTAGTTGACCAATTATATCGCAATATGTGGTTGTGGATAAATTGTAAATACATGGCGTTTTTTAGAATGGTCAAGTATAGCCTTTGAGGTATAGGTATACTTGGATTGATGTAACAAAATATATCTGAGGCACTGTGAGACGTCAATTGTTTGTTTCTTTTTAGGGTTGTAGCCATTATGCCATCCCGAACAGGTGCATAATTTAAGCTCCCAAGTGCAAGTGTACTCACTAGTCGCATGGCTTATTTGCCAATATGAATTGTTTTGTAAAGTTAATGAATGTTGAATGCTTTATATTTTTTATAGTGTTATCAAGCCCAGCATGTCTAAGTGGGAGATGTAGTATATTATTAATACATCCATGATGTGGTGCAATGAGAACACATCGTTTCATCTTGATATGCTATGATGGAAAGATACCCTTTGACAAGGTGTGAGGGAGTCATATAAAAGACTCTCGAAGACAACCGTTGAGGAGGTAGGAAGAACATACGCTCAGAAATTCCTCTCTTTTTCTTGTCCCACTTCAATCAAAGAAAAATGAGGCGTTCCATTTCTTCTTTATAAGAACAATTAGCATTTACGCTGTAGAAATCGGATGTTTTCCTTGTGATTACATTTAGACCAAAGTGAAGTATTTTTGTTTGTGATTCATCCGCAATTCAACGGTCGTTCCGGGGTAAATTGTTCATCACGCATCAAAAACAAGTAAGTCATCTTCCGCCGACTTTCTTCCAACATTTCCTCCCTCCCTCTCAAGACATTCGGCCAACCCCTCTCTCTCTCTCTCTCTCTCTCTCTCTCTCTCTCTCTCTCTCTCTCTCTCTCTCCCCCTAGCTCATTTCTCCACTTCTTAACCAAGAACACTCTCATTTCTCTTAATTTCTTTCCCTCTTGGCAACACCCTCGCCCGAACCTCTCTCTCTCTCTCTCTCTCTGTCTCTCAATTTCTTCTCATTTTCTTGCAATTTTCTGTCAAGATCGTGCATTGTCCATCACCAAGAGGAAGAGATCAATCTAAAGGCAAGGAGATAGGGCCTGTTCCTAAGTCATTTGATCTTTCCTTCTCTTGGTTTTGTCCTGTTTTGAACTATGGTGAATGTTTGTGCTTGTGCATGTCTTGCTCTTGCATTTTCTTCTTCCGTTTTTTTTTTTTTTAAGCGTGCAAGCCAATAAACCGCTAATGAACAATGCTGGGAGAGGCGTGAAAGTGAGGCTTTAGTCTCTTAGAAGTCTTGCATGTGGGTTTTCTAGTTGTTCTTGGCATTGCATGTAAGTAATATAGCTTTAGATGGTCTTGCATGTGGATTCTAGGCCAAGATCATGACTTGCATGTGTCATGGATGGCCTGTGGGTGTCGAATCACGGTGGAATGATGTGTTGCATGGCTGTTCTAGCCTCTGATTTGGTGCTGTGTTGAGGGGAAGTTCGTGGGATTGCAAAGGACTTGGTTTCTTAAATTTTAGTTGGAACCCAGAAAATCGTGCACGTTGTACCCTCCTGTTTTCCTATTTTGTTGTTAATTTTGTGGGCCAAATCTTAAGAAACTTCCTTCTTCAAAGCTGATCCTGACATCTTGGAGTATGACATACTTAACTTCCAGCTTTTTCTAAGTTGATTTGGGTGAAATGGTGATCTAATTCCATTTTCGGTTCATGATGTCCAGTGCTACTACTACGAGGATGGCCTTCACAGATTTTTCTAGCCTGACTCTTGATAAACTTCCATCACAAAAATTATTTGGAACTTCCTCGTCTACAACATATCAAAAGCTATTTTCTTAGGGGTCACTAATAATATCAAAATATTAATCTTCTTCACCAACAATCTTCCCAATCCAAGAGAACAGGCTCTCCAAATATGCAATCTCTCCCGAGCGTCATGCCTTGAAAAAAATAGGAGATGGGAACAGCAGTTAAACTTCAACACCTCTGAAAGAATGCATGAAAAGAACGATCGATCGATTCGATCTCCTTTTTGGTGCTCCTGCACTTCAGCTTCGGTAATCGATGCCCTGCGCAATTGGACTACCTGTTTCTTTTTTTAAAGAGTGCCTCAGATAGTTGCGGTAAAAACCCTTCCAGTTTATCAAAATTGATTACATTGTGGTGCATATTGCTAACAATTGTAATAAAAGGTGAAATAGTCCCATTTCTCTGTAAAAAATTCTTGAAGGTGCTGCCATTAGCCAAACTCAAAATCACTTTCAATCTTAACAGACTTTGACTCGTGAAATACAATAACATGTTTTGGTAAAAAAAAAAAAAAATGAGAACCAACAACCAAGTTAATGAAATTGAAATTTAAGACTACATATGCTTCGTGAAATGGAAAATATACAGAGGGACCGGCGAAGGTTGCCGACCACCTAGCTCTAGGAATCAGCAACCAATAGAGTAAGGTTCCTTGGCCAATCTTTCTGTTCAAGAGCTTAGACGTTCTGAGCAAAATGCCTCTTTGAAAAAGAAGGATAACACGTTGGAGGCTTCTTTAGGACGGTGGGAAAATCCACTAGAATCGAAGCTCATGAAGCATCCTTTCTGGCCCCTAGGGAGGATGCCCGGTCACTGCCCACCCTAGGTGAGGCCTTGTTGACCCTAGGAGATAGCCCATGAGGCTAGATCATGGATGCCCACCCAGATTTGCATGACACCAGCTGTCACTTGGGGCTAGCAAGCCTCGTTAGCCCTAGGCGAGCTCTCACTAGCCACCCTTGCCCAAGGTCGGCAACCTTCGTCGACCCTTTCCACGAGGGGTGGCGGAGCCAGTAGCGCCCGCTGACGAGGCTCTACTTGCTTCCATGCTTTTTTTCAAGTTTACTTTTTAAATAAAATTTCGGCTTTTTATTTTATTTTTAATCTTGTTTAAATAAGACTTGGATAAAAAATAACTAAAAAAATGCCATGTAGGAGAGAGAAATTAATTTAAAAATTCCACGTTAGCATTTTCCATTAACATGTTAACGGAATGACTCGATTGGACCAATTTAACAAGTTTTAGGATATGATTGCAATTTTTGCAAGTTTTAGAACTCAATTATATTTTCCCAACAAGTTGACAATCATTATGTTTTGACAATCATTATGTCTAGTGTTAAGAAAGATTAAACAAGAACACATATAATTTAATAGAAAGATTAACGCACCTATTTTGTAGATGTGGAAGTGGAAAAGCAATGATCTTCTGCTTTATTGCCCTCTATATCACTACCTCAATAAAATAGCCCCCTCACCCTTTAGCACTAAGTGAACGTTCTTTTGTGAGGATAATTGTAAGAATTATGATTAGAGGAGAGACTTTGACACTATTTATAGAGTTTTCAACCAGGCCTTCTCATTACCGACCAAGCTCAACTTAACCCACTCTAACTAGCCTCCTATTAGATTAATTAAGAAACTTTCTATTTCACATTAGACCAACCACATAAAACAGTAAATTACAATATCACTTAATGTAGTACCCGTTAGAAAGACTCTTACATTCTCTTACTTTGGTTATATTAATTGAAATTGTATTGTATGTGCACACATTGGTCTAAAGATAATTCTTAATAGTCAATCATATCCGATAAAATTTTAAACATCAAATTATAGCGGTAACTGCATGTATACACAGAGCCTTTCATGGTCACGAGTGCTCTTAACCTTATTGATATGGATTCAATATGATAGTATAGCAAATGGATAACACTTCTCATAGAGAGATTCCATTTGTCAATCACCATTCTCTTACCTCAAGTATCATAAAAACCTATGCTACTAAAGAATATATTTATGATTCTTGTGAACCCACATATGCCTTATCCTTATAGTTAACATTCTTTATGTGTAACAAGACATATATCCATGGTTAATAATCTTATGACCCTAGCCTTTACTCAAGGTTTATACAATATCGTGAGACTTTTATCAATATATATTCAACATAATATTAATATATTCATAAATATTTTATTGAATGCAAAAGTTGATACATATCAAAAAGTTATTAAAAGTAACAAATACAATGTAAACTTCATTATAGAAAAGATAATAATATCTTTCATTAAATAACAACATCCCAAAATACTCCTAAACTCATGCTAATGACATGTCACTCAAACAGACAATGGCGTAAGCCTTTAGTTGGTGGATCTGTAACAATATCATATGTAAGAACATGATCTACTATAACATTACCATTCTGTTTTAACTTCTTTATGGTCATAAACTTGATCGCCATGTGCTTAGACCCTTTAAGACTTATGTTATTATTAATAAACAATACTACATAGTTATTGTCATAATATGACTGTATGAGCCTATCCACAGATCCAAAACACTTAACTCCCTAATGAGATTCTAAAGCCAAATAGGCTAAGTAGCAGCTGAAAAGCATGCTACAAACTTCCCTTACATGGTAGAAGATGATATTAATTTTTGTTTCTCGCTCTTCCATGATATTGTGTCTCCTGTCAACATAAATATGTATCTTGCTATCGACTTCTTATCATCTTGACAGCCAACATAGTTTGCATCTGAATACCTTACTAGCTGCAACCTAGTCATTGTGTTTTGGATTTGACTGATATTTGCCTAGAAATCTTGTCACAAAAGTAATGTCTAGTCTAGTGCAAACTTGAGCATACATGATACTTCCAAGTACACTAGCATAAGGTATATCCTTCATTTGGGCTTTTTTCAAAATCTAAATATGAAATGAAATACCTAAAAATGAGGTTCAAAGAAAATAGATACGTTATATGTATGTAACTTGATTATTTCTTAATCCAATTTGTACAACCACAGCTAGTTAAATTGCTATCTTACATTGTTAATTAATTCTTATTATATGGGACGTAAGGCTTTTCGAAGTAACTAACTTAAACTTCAATAAGAATATTCAATATTCAAAGTATAAGGGGATGGACATACGACGAAAAGCGCATTCAACCTCTTTTGCAACCCCCTTTTTTCTTTATTTCCAATTCTTCAAATCTAGATTCCTAGATCACAACTCGATTCAGTTTCATCTATATGTATCTTAGCTGAATTTAATTTGTGAAAAAATAGGAATAAACTAGGGCATTGTGAGAGGCTTAATTTATCACCCTTAATAACAATAGCAATTACTAGCTTACAATGCTGCATATTGAACCTTTACAAAATACAATCAATATATGCCATCTAAGACAAATCTAATAAATGGCGAGAACAATCCTTATGGACCTCAATGCCGAGAACAAAAGACGTCTTATCAAGGTCTTTCCTGTCAAAAATTTTCGATAACATCCATTTTATCTCATGCAATAATCCAACATCACTACTCATTAATAAGATATCATCTATATAAAGTATACAAAAATTATATTTCCTCCCACTGACCTTATAATATATACATTGATCTATTTTGTTCTCAATAAATTTAAATAAAGTAACAACACTATAGGACTTTAAGTATCATTATCTAGAAGCTTGTTGGAAACCATAAATGAACTTTTTCAATCTACATACAAGCTTACCTAAATTATATATAGCAAAACATTCAAGTTGCACCATATAGACCTCCTCATTAATATTTCCATTTAAAAAAGTAGTTTTGACATCCATCTAGTATGACTCTATATCTAAATGAGTTATCAATGCCAAAAATCACTCTAGAAGAATCTTTAGAAGAGACTGGAGAAAAGGTTGCTTCATAATATATTCCTTCTCTTTAAGTGAAACCCTTAGCTACCAGTCTAACTTTAAACTTCTCGATATTTCCTTTAGAATCTCTTTTAGTCTTGTATATCCATTTGCTGATAATGGGCTTGTAAGCTTCAAGCAATTCAACAAGCTCCCAAACACCACTATGTTTCATGGATTATATCTTGTCTTTTATTGCATCTAGCTATAAATTTGATTGAGGACAAAAAACAACATCTGAATAAGTCACTAAATCAACAACTTAGCTGATATCATAATCATGCTCTCCTAGGTAGACCACATAATCTTGTGGTATTGTAGAATACCTTTTCCTAGTCGATCTCCTCAGTAGAGCTACTGCAATCTCATTCTGAACTTGAGGGGCTTATGGAATTTCATCAAGAACTACCTCAACAATGGGATCCTAAGCCACAATAGGCTTAGTTTATGGCGTAGGAGGCTTCATAATCATCTACATAGAAAGAGACAAAGATCTAATAATCTCCACTATACTGTCATCTTCAATAGTTTGTGAACGGCTACCTTTTTCGACTATACCAAATTCCACAAATTTTGCTATCTACGATTCCACAATTCTTGTACCTCTATTGTGGTTATAAGATCCATACCCCTTTGAATGATCTGAGTAAGATACAAAATGATACAAGTAGTTTTGGAATCCAACTTACTCAATATTGGATTATATAACTTCACTTCCGCATGACATCTCCAAACTTTAAGATGATTCAAGCTGGGTTTACGTCCAATCCACAATTCAAAAAGAGTCTATGGAACTGCTTTAGTAGGAACACGATTTAGAATGTAAAATGTTGTTTTCAAAGTTTCACTCCACAGAAAATCAGGTAAATATGTTCTATTAATCATACTCATCATCATATTCATAAGAGGGCAGTCGTGCCTTTTAGCCATATCATTATGCTTAGGACTCCCAAGCATAGTAAATTGAGTTATTATCCCAGAATCCTCCAAATATTTGCCTTTTAGCCATATCATTATGCTTAGGACTCCCAAGCATAGTAAATTGAGTTATTATCCCAGAATCCTCCAAATATTTGGCAAATGGCCATTTAAGTTATCTAGCATCAAGATACATACCAAAATACTCATCATCACAGTCAAATCTAACAATATTTATGATTTTTCCCAACTATTTTTCTACTTCAATCTGAAAAAATCTTAAATTTATCAAGAGAGTCAAACTTTTCTTTAATCAAATATGGGTATCCATGTCAGGAATAGTCATCAATAAATGTGATGAAGTAATAATTTCTACACAATGTTGTTGTGAATGATTCACTAATATCAATGTGGATGACTTCCAACATATCAAAACTTTGAATTGTAGTTTTGTTCTTTATCTTAGTTATCTTACCTTTATAAAAGTCTATGCTAGTCTCTAGATCACTTTTAAGAGTAGACGGGATGATAAAGATGAAAACTTTTATCATCATTTCTACTCTTTCTTTAGAAATGTGACCTAGGCATTTATCCCATAATACATAAGACTATTTCTTAAGTAGAGACCTTTTAGAAATAACATTTTCAGCTAAAAAAAACAACGTATATATAATTGGAAGATAAACACAATCAGTACAATCCATTAGACAAATTGCAATACCCAACCTTTTTGAATTAAAAAACATAACACTTTTATTTCTCTTTATTCAAAAGAGTATCCACACATGTCCAAATAAATACATAAACTAAGTTCCATTTAAAGGAATGTATATAAAAAGTATTTCTTAACGTCATCCTAAACTAGAATTTAGAATCAAAATAAGATATCCCAAGAACTCGACATCGACCTTAATGTCGTTTCCCACAATGAGCTTTGATTTATTATGATTTGGCGTCCTTCAATTTATGAACACATGTATGGTAAATGCAATATGATTAGTTACACCGTTACCTAGCCATCAAGAACTAGATGGGACTTCAGATAGGTTGGATTCATATACAAATGCAAATGAATCATTACCTTTAAGCTTATTGCTGGTTCTCTTGAACAACCAAACTTTATATTTATTAATGTGTTTCTTTACGTGTCCTATCTTTCTACAAAAGTAGCAAAGAATACCATCCTTCCTAAAAAGTGCTTTCTTAGGACCAAGACTATTAGAAGGATTAGCGACTTCAGAATTTCCTTTATGATTGAAAGGACCAGTAACTTTAGGATTTCCCTTATGAGTATAATTTTAACCTCCTACCTTTGTCACTTACAACACTAGAACCCTTTAATTTCTCTTCCTCTACCACTACCTTTGCAATCAAGTCATTAATTGACTAGGTCTCATCTTGAGAACTATAATTGATCTTGATAATCCTAAAATCAAGAGGAAGAGTATTTAAAGCTTGATGTACAATGCAAGTAATAAGAATAGCAACATTAAGAGCCTGAAATTTTGTCTACAAATCTACATTCCTCATAACCTAATCCTTAACTCCACCAGAACCATTATACTTCATATTAAAGAGTGTTTGTAAGTGTATTCTCATCTCAATATTAGACGAGACATGATTTCTAGCCACCAAAGCTTCCATCATCTATCTAACAATACAGTCTGTAGACAAACCACTTTTCAAGTGTTCCTAAATGGAATGCTTTATGGACAGCAAGCAAATTCGATTGCACTTTTCCTCAGCAACTCAATTAAATCATTGAACTTCTCTCATGTCGAGAACATAAATTTTACTACTCACATATACCATATTCATGTGATTTTAACTTTAATGATGAGCAATTTATCGCCAAAATCGCATATCATGCAAATTACATTATTTTATACAATTAAACTTTATATATTATCAATGAATTACACTTTACGAAATGTGTATGTGATGACATACCTGTAAACCAACACAAGTATTTCCAAAATAATAGAAAAATACAAGAAAATACACGAACATACATGCAAAATACACATATTCAGTGTTCTGTAAATATTTTCACATCAATAAAATCATCAAACATGTAAAATAATATACCACAAGATAAAGCATCATCATACGAACATGTATCCACCAACCACGTGCTGATTAGAGTCTCCATGCGCCAGCATGCACCACTTGAGTGCGCAGCATGTGGAGCACACGCGTGGACAGCTCAAAGCCCTATCATCCAGTCCAATCAATGCCAATCCAATTGATTCCCAATTCAAGCGCACAGTCCGAACGATTAACCAGTTTGGTCAACAGTAACCTGATTCGAGTAGGTCAATGAGTCAAATCTCGAGTCAAGTCCTCAGGTCAACAAGTCGAGTTTTTGAATTAGGTTTGCTCACATCATGATGACATTAGCTCGGTGCATGCCCTAGACTTGCTTGGGTGTGGAGGCACATGACAACGTGTGGGGCACAAGCTCAACGCTATGACGGTGCGTGGCTATGTGGAGGGGTGTGTGCGGCCTACTCCAATGGCGTGCCACTCAAGATTTTTCTTGTCTCATCGTGTGACATCCGGATTTTCGGGTTCTAAATTCAATTGGATAAATAGGGCCGTTTTTGTTCAGTTGAAGCCAGGGATTGTGAAATTAGGATGCAAGTGGGCTATATTGGTAAGGAAAAAAATACCAATTAGAATGACGAGGTGTTGAATGAAATTATGGGAGTCAATTTGATTTAATTCAAGAGGAATTAAGGCCCAATTGGACAGAAATCCTAGCAAAATTCGTATGCCACACTTACCCCCACATTTTGGCTTACCTAAAGTCTTCTAGAAGGGGTATTTTGGGGCTTGAAAAGGTGGGTGGATGACAGCCATTTTGGTGGGCCCTGTTCAAAGACCAAAGAGGGGAAGAGAAATTAGTTTTCTCTTCTTCCTCTTTCTCTCTTCCGTCGGTGCTTCTTCTTCCCCATTTCTTCTTGCTGCGCGAGGAACCAGCAAGCCGGAGACCGACGAAGACTGAGCTGCTGTCGCCGCCTCTCGCCGCCGTTGTCGCCCACCGAAGCCAAAGACACCGCCGTTGCTCCATTGCAGCCCCCTCTCTCTCCTTCCTCTGGTTCGAGCAAGCCCGATCAGCAGAAGCAGAAGCTACATGAAGTCAGGAGCAGCTCACCGTCGTCACCCGCGCGTTGTCCGCGCACACCGCTTCTCACCGTACACCTTCCATCTCTCTCTCTCTCCCTCCGGCTGCCATCGGTTTCTTCTTCTTTGGGTTTTTCAAAACCCAGTAGATCTGGGAAACCGAAGACTGAGCTGTGCAATGCCCCTGCAAGTTGAAGATCAGAACGGAAGCAACTCGCCTGGGTTCAGAGCAGCAGCCGACGTCGCCGGGAGCCGCCGCACATTGCCTCGCCGTCGTCCGTCTCCCTCTCGTCCGCTCGAACGCCCTCTGCCCTTCTCTCTCTTCCTTTCCCTCTCAGTCGTTCAAGCACAGCAAGGGCAGAAGCAGAGACAGCAACTTGCTATCACAACCAGCAACCGAAATCGGAGTCAAGGCCGTTGTTGCTGCCTCACGCCATGCGCTGTCATAGGTCCGCGACCATTCAACCGCGCCGACCACCCCGTCCAGTCGAGCTGCCGTCCACGAACCACCTGGCCAGCTGCTGTTCGGTGGTCATGAAGGACGGTAGAAACCCACCGGAGCTCCCTCCGACCACCTCCGGCCACCGTGCACCACCACCTTGACCCGCCGGAGCCCCCTCGCCCTCCGCCAGCCTTGCCCCGCCATCTTAGTCCTCAATTCGGCCCCAACCAGCAGCGCATAAAGAGTGCAGAAAATGGGTATCGTAGAGGGTTTTGGCCCGTTTTGGCCGCCTTCTCAAGCCCGGATGCTCGGCCCGCTTTGAGGAAAGTCGATCCTCGCGTCGAGCCCGCCGTTTTGAGTGAGTTTTACTCACTAATGCCTTCTTAGTGTGCTAATTATACTTAAAGGTTCATTAGTGTTAATTAAGTGTAATTAGGTTGTTAGATTAGAATTGATTAGTGATTATTAGTTAACTACTTTGCATATTAGTTGTGTGATTAGTGTAATTAGATAGGGAATTGCCTGTAGTATTTATTGGATGCTTCTTGGGATTTTTCCCGTCCCTTATCGGGTGTTAATTAGGCGATTCGGGCCTAATCGGAATGTTTAGGAATTAAATATTAATTTTTGAAATTAATTATTTAATTATTTATTTTCCAGAAATTCAACTGGGAAGGCCAGTGACCGGGATTTTATGCTGATGATCGTGGTGCAGTCCGTTTATTTAATTGAGCTTTATATTGTGCTAAATTGAATTTATTGTATTTATTTATTTAATTTTCGAAATTAATTATTTAATTATTTATTTTCCGGAAATTCAACTGGGATAGCCAGTGACCGGAATTTCGTGCTGATTGTCGTGGAGCAGTCCGTTTATTTATTTGAGCTTTAATTCGTGTCGAATTGATTTAATGGTGCATTTTTAAGTATGTTATTAATTAATGCAATTTTGGCCTTGTGATTGAGAATCGGTCGGATATCGGTTGTTAGTATCGAAAGTGAGTTGGTAAATCACCTTGAGGATGCACGTGGCCCAGTGAATTGGAATGTTACTCGGGAAAGACACGTGGCTCGGTGATTTGATATGTCACCTTGGCAAAAAGGTAGCCTTAGAGAATGCACGTGGCTCGGAAATTCGGTATGTCTTCCTAGAGAATGCACGTGGCTCGGTGACATAGTATGGCATCTTGAGAGGGTCGGGTGGGACCGTAAAGCCACTAGTTCTTGAGAGGGTCGGGTGGGACCGTAAAGCCACTAGTTCTTGAGAGGGTCGGGTGGGACCGTAAAGCCACTAGTTCTTGAGTGGGTCGGGTGGGACCGTAAAGCCACTAGTTCTTGAGAAGGTCGGGTGGGACCGTAAAGCCACTAGTTCTTGAGAGGGTCGGGTGGGACCGTAAAGCCACTAGTTCTTGAGTGGGTCGGGTGGGACCGTAAAGCCACTAGTTCTTGAGAAGGTCGGGTGGGACCGTAAAGCCACTAGTTCTTGAGAGGGTCGGGTGGGACCGTAAAGCCACTAAATCCAAGGAATTGCTTGGTGTGGGATGAATGACCTAGAAATGATTTGACTGGCTTGTAATCGACTAAGTCGAATGATCGATGATTCAATCTGAGAGTGTCTTGATGTGATTCATTGCCTTGGTTTGATGTTGTGAATTGAATGATTGAAGGGAGATGATCGTGAGTGGTCTTCCTGATGCAAAATCGACTAAGTCGATTAGATTGATGCTTCGATCTGTCATGTGATTGCTTATGTGCCTATTCGATCTGTTCTAATATGCAGGTGGAATCTGAGGCTAAGGTAAGTCCTCTGACTCATGTTGTGAATAGGCAGCCTTAAGGTGTATTAGTTTACTAATCGGGTCTTAGGAGGTAGAACTTACTGAGACGTTGTCTCAGTGGTTATTGAATAACCATTTCAGGACCTGGATGAGGAGCCTAAGGAGCATGAATCTGATGAGGAGATCCCTGTTGAGGAACCCCAAGAGGAGTACGTGGAGGAGGACCCCGAGTATGACATCGAGTACGACCCGGATGAGGATCGAAATCCTGTCCTGTCTTGTCAGTCCTTGTTTGCATGTAAAAAGTTGTAGTTGTGAATTTTCAGTATGAAAAATGTATGGCCTGCTTTTCTACCCCATTGCTTTATTGTCTGGGGAATTATAACTGCTTCCGCATGTGCATATATAACTGAAAGGGTCGGCGATACATAGTCCTGGGATATCGCATTTTTAAATCGACCAAAAGTAAGGGATGTGTGCGTGCCTGAGGGTCGGGGCGTGACACATCGAGCTCTTTCTATTATATAATAAAAATTGATTTTTTTTTTTTGGTAAAGGTAAGAAATATATTTAACTTTAACCAAAAGCTATACATCTATACAGCAAAGACCCGGCACCAAAAACATACACTCGAGAAAACAACTAGTCAGCTTGAGTGGAAGGGTGCCGAGAAAGGGAACACACCAGTGAAGCAACAAAAGCACATCTAAAACAACGACAGCATAAGGCCAAAATAGCAACCACCAATAAAAGGAAAAGGATCTCCTAATGTTGGTGAACTGCAATAGCACAGTTGCAACCGCACAAAGGTAGTAAACAACCAGCGGCTTCAAAAGGAAAGCAACACCCAAGGTCACCAATAGCAAACCGGATGCAGGCCCACCTTTATCGGCCAGCCTCCAGAGCAGCAACAACCAGCAGTAAAACGAACACACGGCAACTCAGGCTGACTATCACAAGGACAGCAACCAAAGCCACTAGGTAATAAGCATCTGCGACCAAGATCGAGAAGCAAAGGCAGGCCCACCACCCAAATAGACCGGAAACAACAACAGCAAACAGAATGCACAAAAGGGTCAAAAGGAAGAATCTATCACCATAGGAGCAAAAATAGAAGGGTCGAGGCCCCAATTGCGCTAATATCTCCTGTTCCTAGCAATGTCAACCACATTGGAAAACATCAAGGCCTTATCCTCGACAACTTTGATGAGGTGGTTCTTCAGAGCCGAGACCGCTAGAGTTTATTCCCTAAAGAAGATGATGTTCCTCTTTTCCAAATCAAATGGCAAAGGCCACCAAAGGAGAACCGAGCAACGCACTGATGGAAGTCCTTGCGTGAAAGATACTTCACTACCCATTGAAGGTTTTCTGACCAAGACCTGTTCCGCCAAGGAAGGTTGCACCTAGTGGCCCAAAAGAACGCAATCCTAGTAGTGATGCGACAACCAAAAAATAAATGATCGGTAGAGTCAGGCCCAAAATTGCAAAAAGCACAAGCCGCATTCTCAATTCTCCCATATGAAAGTAAAAGAGCTTAAGTGGGAAGCCGGTTCTTAGCGATAAGCCATAAGATAAATTGATACCGTGGGAGGATGGTGCTACTCCAAACAAACGCACTCCAAGGCACCAAGGCCTTTTTTAATCTAATGGTTTCCCATGCATAAGCTACCAAGAACATGCCCAACATGTTCTTCATCCAGTAGATCCGATCCGGATTCTAAGATAAAATGGGGAGGGGAGTCTCCCAAGACTCCAGAACAGTCCTAAGGGACTATCCGAGAGTGGAGTAGAGGTCCACCACCTTCGTAAGCCTAGATAAACCCGAGCTATAAATGGGGCCTCTAGGGTGCCAATGGTCGAACCAAAGAGACACAAAAAGACCATCCCTAACCCTCCACTAAAAAGACCACCGAAACTCCCTCCTAAGTTGAAGAATCTTCTTCCAAGCCCAAGAGAAAACAGAAGGCTACTTGGCTATCCAGAAATTATTTCTTTTTTAAAAAGTCGGATGTATCCATTTGCACCATAGGGACTCCTTATTAGAGAAAAGAATCCATATGTGCTTGAGCATGGCTACAGTGTTACAGTCCCATAGCCTACGAAGACCGAGGCCTCCTTCATCTTTTGGAAGGCAAACATCCTCCCAAGAAACTTTAACACCTCCAGTACCCAAGCCCGAGCCCTTCTAGAGGAATTGTCTAAGAATTTGTTCAATCCAGTCTAGCCTGACTCTAGGTAGAAAAAAAAAAAGCACTGGCCCAATAAGCTTGGATCGAGTGAAGGACTAACCTGATCAACTAGAGTCGGTCGACAAAAGAAAGGAAACGATGAGCCTAGGACTGAACCCGTGCCGTAATGCGACTGGCAAGGGAACTACAACCCGCCTTACCTAGTCACGAGGTAATAATGGGGACTCCAAAATAATGAACCGAGAGACACCTTTCTTGGAATCCAAGGGCAAGAGTAATTTGGTTATGTAAATGAGCTGACCCCCCATCAAAGAGGATCTCACTCTTCCTAATGTTTGGTCTCAACCCACTCCAAGAGGAAAATGTGTTAAGGCCTTCCTTCAGGATAGAAACCAAAGCTATATTTGCTTCACAAAAGAGGAAAACGTCATCCACAAAGAATAAGTGCGAAATACTTGTTACCTTGCTTCTTCAAAAGAATTTGAACTCCGGCTACCTCGAACAATGATCGAGAATCCCCGAAAAGACCTCCATGACCACGGTGAATAAATACAGAGACAAAGGGTCCCCCTCACGAAGCCCGCATCCACTAGTGAAAAAACCATGCAGCTCCCCATTTAAAGAAATGGAGAATTTCAACGTTCAGACACAAACCATGATAACATGAATGAGCCAATCTGGAAATCCAAAAGCCTGTCGCACAAGCTCAAGAAAATCTCAATCCACTGTATCATAAGCTTTTTGGAAATCCACCTTAAATGCACATTTAGGTGAATAAGGGTGTAAATGGAATCCATTGAAGAGCTCCTAGGCCAAGAGAATATTGTATCTGATTCGCCATCCCTTGACAAAAGCATTTTGAGAAGGGCTTATAACATATTGAAGAACGGCCGCCACTCGGTTTGTGACATCCTGGATTTTCAATTCTGTTTTCAATTAAATTAATCGAGCCTTTCATCGACACACCTATAATGCTATTTTTAGAGCCAATCACTCGTGAGATTACTAGACTATCAAAGGAGGTCATTAAGAGATTTTAATGCAATAGACTTGAGGATTCGACTAAGAATCGACTGCTCGACCGTGCTCATCTACAGAGA
Organism: Eucalyptus camaldulensis; assembly: GCA_019915185.1. Taxonomy (NCBI): domain Eukaryota; kingdom Viridiplantae; phylum Streptophyta; class Magnoliopsida; order Myrtales; family Myrtaceae; genus Eucalyptus; species Eucalyptus camaldulensis. The sequence continues at coordinate 24,851,349 of JAHSVA010000005.1, forward strand.
TCATTACGGCATAGTTAAAAATCACTTCGAGATCAAAGAATAAGTCAGTTCGACTAAGATGTGTGGCTAAACGTAGGTGATTCTACTAAATTACAAAATTCCCGTCAACCAGCACTAGACTCATTTTTATGTCATTTTGGTATCCTGTGTCCGTATATGAATCCTCAAGATTTTCAAGACAACAATGAGTCACCAATGTGTCAAATATATTCATTGTGGCTTGAAGAAAATCAACCACGAGTCATTTGCACTAAAAATTTCTAAAAACTATCCAGAAGCCTAGGTCACGCTATAAACACACCATAGTGAAGTTAACTGCGAATTTGAATCCGACTTCAGAAATTCAAAGTTTCTTCATGTCACTGGTCATTTTAAGAACATTAACTCAATCTCCGAAGATTTTTCTACAAACTAAGACTTTTTGGGAAAAAGTCGAGCTATGGTCGTTTTTGTCCAAAAAATTCCAAGGATCATATTTTATTGTGAAATCAAAAAACAAGATGGTTCAATTGGTGAGGAAAATGTCAATTTAATTGTTGACACGATAATAGAATTTTTAGAAACCGAATTACCCTAATTCAAGTGAGGATTGAAGCCCAATTTGAGGAAAATAAACCCAAATTCGTAGCCCCCCTTGCCTATGACTTTTGGACCATTTCCTTAGCTTGTTGAGGAAGCTTGAAGGCTAAGGATTGTTGTGGAAGCCAGCCACACTTGGTGGGATACACCAAAAGGAGACAAAGAGTTGAGATAAGGCCATTGGTGGCCCCCTCCATCTGAGAACCAGTCCCTTTCTCCCTCCTACACTCGTCAAGACCTCTTCTTCCTTCTTCCCTATGTTGTTCGAACACCAACAAGCCTAGAAGATCGAGCCAACAACCCGTCCGATTGCCGAGTCTCCACCGCACGCCGTCGTCTCACCGTCACTCACTCACCTCTCGCACGTCCTCGCCATTCCCGTTCGCCGTGCTACCTAGTCAGTGTTCCTCAAGCCTTGTCGAGCTTGGCCGGAGCCCGTGCAACATCGTTCCACTTCCAATCAGCCCCGCCTGGACCTAGTTCAGCCCCCTCAACTCATCTCCACCGATTCTCGCCTCAGCCAGCCACCAGAGAAGCTTTGGCAGCCACCAACCAGCACTAAACAAAGAGCAAGTTGAGTGGGTCCCTACAACACTGTTCATCCCGTTTTCAAGGCTTTCCCGACCCTAACTGGCAAGCCCGCTTTGGAGTTGTTCAGCTCCTCTGCGTCCTTGTCATTTCGATCCAAGCAGTTCGCTTAACAAGTGAGTTTAGCTCACTAATCCTTGCTTAGTAAGTTAATGATGTTTAAGGGCTAATTAGTTTAGACTAAGTATGGATTAGGTGGATAATTAGAATAGATTAGTAATTTAATTAATTGTTGTTGCATGTTAGGTCATTAGAGTGGTGTAATTATAGCCTAGACAGGCTATAATATTTATCTAAAGTAGTTTGGAAATTTTCCAAGCTCATCTCGGCTTTTAATTAGGCTTTACGGGCCTAAGTTCTATTTATTTGCATTCAATAATTAATTTTCGTAATTATTTAATTATTTATTTATTTTTTAGAAATTAGACCAAGATAGTCGCTGATCGAAATCTTATGCTGATTGTAGTGGTGAGATCTATTTATTTAATTGAGCTTTAATTTGTGCAGATTTTGTATGATTTGTATTGTAGGAATTTATTCCTAAATTTATTTAATTTCAATAATTAATTAGAAAATCACCTAGTGTTGATTTACAATGCTAAAAAGGGATTTGTGAACTGTTGAAATTAGTGGGATTTTAAAGGGTGAAAATATTATATTTCGGTTAAGGCCAATCGATGTACCCACACATGAATATTTTTATCAGATATGAGAAAAATAGCGAAATTGTTAAATGATTAGGATGATATATTATATCAACCTGCGGACTATGGTCTGGCAGCTTATGGCGAGCATATTTAGTATACTATATCAGTATTGAGGCAGCTTCTAGTGAGCTATATTATATATTGAGGTAGCTTCTGGTGAGCTATATTATCTATTACGGCAGCTTCTAGTGAGCTATACTATCTACTATTAGCTTAGAATGAAAAATCCTAATTATGATCAAACTTTATAGATATTATTGATTGAGATGACCGGGGAATGGTCTCGATGACATGTAATTGACTGAGTCAATTGGTCGATGATTCGATATGTCTTGATATGTTGAATTGATTGATTGAAAATGTCAACTATACTAACTTATAGGGAGGAACAGAGGCAAAGGTAAGACCTCCGGCTCATGTTGTGCTTAGGCAGCCTTAGAGCATATTTTCTTCCTAGTCAGGTCTTAAGGGGTAGAACTTGCTAAGACGTTGTCTCACCCCGTTGTGGGATGACATTTCAAATCCTTAGATGGCAACTCCTAAGTTTTTTCGACGACCTAAGAAGGTTACAGAGTAAACATCTTATATTATGTTGCATGATTGCCCTAGGGGCTAGACCTATGAGCTGGTGAGGTCCACAATCTAGGTCGATGTGGGTTCCACCCGCAAGGTGCCCCACCTATACAGGTCATTGCATCGCCAGGCTCCGGATGGCTAGAGAGAGGGTCTCATCCCAAAATCTGAGATAGCTCTGTACATTCTAGAGGTCACTTTTGGAAAGGGCACAATAGATCCTCCTCAAGGCTCGGTTGTAGACGCAATGGACCCGGCTCTTGAAGTACCATAGTCCCTGGTGGAGTCTACTGAAGGCTCCAATTGATGTGTGGAAGAAGGTGAAATCGAGAAGGACGAGGACTGGTAGCTATATGAAAACCCCCTATTTGACAAACCTTATATATATATATATATATATATATATATATATATATATGTAGGTTGGTTTGTATTGTAGTATGTAAGACTTGACTGGTTATGTTATATGTGTATATAAGTGTGGTTGTGTTTTTAGTTGAAGAAAATTGTGGCCCTACTTTTCTATCATATCTTATTGTTTTCTGGGGATTGTATATCTGCTTCTGCATGTGCATTAAAGTGAATGATTCGGCAATGCGTCCTGGGACGTCACTATTAAACAACCGCAGAGGGATGGGCACACGCTCGGAGGATTAGGGCGTGACATCTCTGTAGTGGTATCAGAGCATGGTTAGTGATTAAAGTGATAAGGTGCGATGGTCATTGGGATAGTTAGTATGAAAGGCCTTTCAATTCATGCTGGTGCATGTCTGTGATGGTTGGTGGAATTGTTTATTTGTGTGGATCATTCAAATTATAATTTGGTGTGGAATTCAAAAGCAGGTTCTCTAAAGATACTACAAGATGAGCGATCAGGAGCAGAGGACTCCTAAGAAGCGTACCATTAGGCTCGTGACTCAGGGTAGAACGCCAACAAGGGTCGATACCTGAGGAGGCTGAGGTAGAGCGCAAGCAGAAGCTGGCGTAAGTGGAGTAGCACCACCTACCGTTGGTGCTTGGCTAGCAACCCCTAGTGATCCCAAAATTATGGGGATCATGTAGGCACTTGAAGCTATGAGAGACCTGATAAGGCAGTAGACCCAAAACCAACCCACCATTGCTGCAGCCGCTGCTACTACTGCCATTGCCACCACCGTTGAGGCCGCACCCATTGCCGCGCCTGTTATTGCACCTGTAGAAGTTCCACCTAGGAACGTGGTTGTTGGGAGACCAATTCATAAGTTGGTGGAGCAGTTCTTGAAGCTAAACCCACCAAGGTTCACAGGTACTGAAGATCCAGAGGCCGCATCTCTTTGGGTTCAGGAGTTAGATAAGGCCTTTGCACTATTGAGATGCACCGAAGAAGAGAAAGTGGTTCTAGCAGTGTACCAACTGCAAGGTAACGCCAATACTTGGTGGAGTGCTGTTAGAGATGTTGTGTTCCCAGGACGAGTAGTTCCGCTATGGGACGTTTTCCTCAGGGCGTTTAATATCAGTACTTCTTGGAAAGCGCCCAAGAACAAAAGATGGAAGAAATCCAACGTCTCCGGCAGGGGACAATGACTGTTGACCAATATGAGGTCAAATTTGCAAAGCTTTCCCAATATGCTCCGAGGCTTATAGAAGACCTAAAAGAAAAAGCTCGAAGGTTCGGGGTTGGCCTTCAACTAGAGCTGAAACAATCGTTTGTGCTGCTGGATCTGAAGGACTATCGAGAAGTTTACCATCGAGCCCAGCTGTTAGAGAAGTCTGAATGAACAAGCAGCCTCGTTTAGATCGAGGTTTAATTCACACCGAGAAGGGATCTGACATGGGAAGAGGCCCATGTCTGGAGGAAGGTTTCAACTTCCGCCCAACAGGAAGGGTGGAATTGGAAAATCAGGGCCGAGTCAGAATGGCCTGTGTCACTTTTGTGGAAGGTGACATGGTACAACCCGGTGCCCTCGAAGGATGGGTTCTTGTTATAAGTGTGGCCAACAGAGTCACTTAGCCAAAGATTGTCCTAAGTGACCAAGAGGACAACTGCAGTTACCACCGCTGCCACCATTGGCTCACATAAGAAGGTATGTGCCTCATAACGCACAGGAAGGAGGACAGCTCAGACCCCTAGCTCAGGGAATAGTGTACGCCATCACCCGAGGTTAGGTAGAGAACGTGCTTGACGTGATTACAGGTACGATTCTGCTGAACGATCATGCTACTTATGCTTTATTTGACTTTGGAGCAACTCATTCTTTTATTGCTGAGCAGTATGTTAAGCTAATAGGATTAGGTCATATATTATTGGAGTCAGTGGTTAGCATATCTACACCATTGAAGGATAAGGTGTTGTCTACTTTAGGTTGTTCTAGTTGCAAGTTAGCGATTGGTGAGGGAGAAGGGAAGATAGATTTGTTAGTCCTAGCCATGTACAACTTTGATTTGATAATTGGCATGGACTAGCTCACCAAGCAACGAGCTAAGATGAACTGTTATAATAAAGCAATTCAATTTGACCCGTTAGAGGGCAGAAGTTTAGAGTTTGTTAGAAGTCGAGAAAGACCCTCAATTACATTGATCTCATCGCTTGAAGGAACCCGTTTATTAGACGAGGGTTATCAGAGTTACTTGGCCACTGTCGTGAATGCGATAGTAGAGGAGTTGAAGATTGAAGATATCTTAATGGCGTAAGAATTTCCAGATGTCTTCCCGAAAGAATTGCCAGGTCTACCACCAAAGAGAGAGATTGAGTTTGTGATTGAGTTAGCACTCGGGATAGAACCAATCTCTAAGGCTCCTTACTGAATGACACTATTAGAATTGAAAGAACTAAAGGTGCATATGCAAGAGTTGTTGGATAAGGGATTCATACGTCCCAGTGCATCACCAGTTCTATTCGTGAAAAAGAAAGATGGTTCATTGTGCTTGTGCATCGACTATCACCAACTCAATCAGGTGACGATCAAGAATAAGTATCCACTGTCGAGGATCAATGACTTGTCTGATCAGTTACAAAGAGCATCAATATTCTCTAAAATCGACTTGAGGATAGGTTATCATCAGCTAAGGATCAGAAAAAAAAAAAAGACATTCTGAAGTTAGCATTCATACTCGATATGGTCATTATGAGTTCACTGTGATGTTGTTTGGGTTGACAAATGCTCCAGGTGCCTTTATGGATTTAATAAACTGAGTGTTCAAGGAATATCTGGATCAATTCGTAATTGTGCTCATTGATGATATTCTAGTGTATTCGAGGAGTGACGAAGAGCATAAGAGTCATCAGAGAGTGGTACTGCATACTCTGAGAGTTCATCAGTTGTACGCCAAGTTTAGCAAGTGCGAGTTTTGGTTGACTCGTGTTGCTTTCTTAGGTCATGTAATTTCAGGTGAAGGAATTTCCATGGACCTGTCCAAGATTGAAGTAGTGATCAACTAGCTGAAACCAACTACTGTGTCAAAGAGCAAAAGTTTTTTGGGTTTGGGAGATTATTACAGACGGTTTGTGGAAGGATTTTTAGCATTAACGTCACCGTTGACTAGACTCCTAAAGAAATAAGAGATTCGTGTGGACAGACAAGTGCGAGCATAGTTTTCAAGAGTTTAAGCAGAAGCTGACTACCGCGCCTATGCTGACCATTTCATCTGGCCCTAGAGGATATGAGATATACAGTGATGCGTCGTTCAGAGGACTGGGTTGCGTGCTAATGCAACATGGTAGAGTGGTTGCATTCGCTTCCTATTAGTTAAGGCCTCATGAGCAGAATTACCCAACGCATGACTTAGAACTCACGGTAATTATTTTCGCTCTGAAGATTTGGAGACATTATTTGTGTGAAGAAAGATTCCAGATCTTCACCGATCATCAAAGTCTTAAGTGTCTATTCTCTTAAAACTAGCTGAATATGAGACAGCGCCAATGGATGGAACTTCTGAAGGATTACAACTATGATATCTTATATCACCCCAAGAAGGCGAACAAGGTCACTGACACTTTGATTCAGAATTCTTCAGTTGCTCATATGTTGGTTAAGAAGTGGAATTTAATCAAGAGAGCTCGAGATTCGATGTTCAAGTTTGAGATAGACCACCTTTCGAATTTTATGGCCACCCTCAGAATTGAGCCGAATGTCCAGATCAGGATCAAGTTACTTCAGCCAACAGACTCGGATGTTCAAAAGATTCTACAAGAGGACACTCATAAGAGGAAGACTGACTTTCAAATTTCTAATGATGGAACATTGAGGTTCCGAGGATGTTTAGTTGTACCTGACGATGCCGAGCTTAGAGAGGAGATCTTATTAGAAGCTCATTGTAGTAGTTACAACATTCATCTCGGCAGTACGAAGATGTATCAGAATCTGCGTCAATATTATTTGTGATCTACTATGAAAGCGAACATCACCAAGTATGTCACCAAGTGTCTGACGTGTCAACAAGTCAAAGCTCAGCATTGCAAGCCGGGAAGACTTCTGCAACCTCTTGAGATCCTAGAGTGGAAGTAGGAGCATATCACGATGGACTTCGTGACCGAACTACCGAGGAGTCAGAGAGGTAACAATTCTATTTGGGTAGTAGTCAACAGATTGACAAAGTTGACCCACTTTATTACAGTATGAAAGGACCTCAGTTTGGATAGGCATGCAGATCTGTACGTACATCCGATAGTTCATTTCATGGAGTGCCGGTTACAATAACTTCAGACCAAGATCCAAGATTCACAACTACTTTTTGGACGAGCTTACAAAGTGCTTTAGGTACGAAGCTGCAGTATAATACGGCATATCATCCTTAGATAGATGGCCAGTTTGAGAGGACAATTCAGACCCTTGAGGATGTGCTGCGAGTTTGTGTACTAGATTTTAAGGGAAGCTGGGAAGAACGGTTTCATCTAGTCAAGTTTTCCTACAACAACAATTATCAACAGAGCATTTAGATGGCTCCTTTTGAAGCATTGTATGGCAGAGTGTGCCAAATGTCAGTTTGTTGGGATGAAGTCGGGGAAAAAAATATTATAGGCCCAGAGTTGGTTTAGTAGTCAGTGGATGCAGTTGCAGTTGTCAAAGGCAAATTAAAAATCACTCAAAGTAGACATAAAAGTTACGCAGATAAGCGTCGGAGGTCATTGGAATTCCAAGTTGATGATCATGTTTTTCTGAAAGTGTCACCAAAGAGGGGAACTTTGCGCTTTCGCAAGAAAGGAAAATTGAGTTTGAGGTACGTAAGTCCATTTGAAATTCTTGAGAGAATTAGGACCCTAGCATATCGTCGTGTTGCTGCCGAGATTGTCGCAAATGCACGATATCTTTCACATGTCGATATTGAGGAAGTATGAGCCTAACCTGACCTAACTCACGTGCTTAATTTTGAAGAATTGGACGTGGACCGAGTGCCGTATATGGAAAGCCCGGTTCAGATTGTGAATTGAAAGGAACAAATTATGCGTACAAAGACCATTCCGTTGGTCAAAGTGGTCTAGCAACACCATGACACTGAATGAGTAACCTGGGAGAGTGAAGAGTCAATGAGACAATTGTATCCCCACCTTTTTGCTTACGTATTATAATGGTTTAAATTTCGAGGACGAAGTTTTTAGAAGAGGGGAAAAGTTGTGACATCCTGGATTTTCAATTCTATTTTCAATTAAATTAATCAGGTCTTTCATCGACGCGCTTATAGTGCTATTCTCAAAGCCGATCACTCGTGAGATAACTAGACTATTAGGGGAAGTCATTAAGTGATTTTAATGCAATAGGCTTAAGGATTCGACCAGGAATCGACTACTCAACCGTGCTCATCTGCAGAAATCATTATGGCACAATTAAAAATCGCTTCAAGATCAGAGATAGGTCAGTTCAACTGAGATATATGGCTAAACATGGGTGATTCCACAAAATTATAAAATTCTCATCGACCAGCACTAGACTGATTATTCTATTGTTTTGGTACCCTATGTCCGTATTTGAATCATCGAGATTTTCACGACAACCGAGAGTCACCAATGTGTTAGATAGGTTCATTGTGACTCAAAGAAAATCGAACACGATTCATTTGCACTAAAAATTTCTAAAAGCTTTCTAATAGCCTAAGTCACGCTAAAAACGCACCAGAGTGAAATTAACCGCGAATTTGAATCCAATTTCAGAAATTGAAAGTTCCTTCATGTCAGAAGTCATTTTTGGAACGTCAACTTAGTCTCTGAAGATTTTTCTGCAAACTAAGACTTTTTGGGAAAAAAGTCAAGCTAGGGCCGTTTTTGTCCAGAAAATTCAGAGGATCGGTTTTTATCGTGAGGATAAATGTCAAGCTCGGGCCGTTTGGGAAGCAAGATGGTTCAATTGGTGAGGATAAATGTCAATTTGATTGTTGACTCGATAACGGAATTTTTAGAAGCTAAATTACCCTAATTCAAGTGAGGATTGAAGTCCAATTTGAGGAAATTAAACCAAAATTCGTAGCCCCTATTGCCTATGACTTTTGGACCATTTCCCTAGATTGTTCAGGAAGCTTGAAGGCTAAAGATTGCTATGGAAACCCGCCACACTTGGTGGGACACACCAAAGGGAGACAAAGAGATGACCTAAGGCCATTGGTGGCCCTCTTCAACTGAGAACCGATCCCCTTCTCCCTCTTGCACCCATCGAGACGTCTTCTTCCTTCTTCCCCTATGTTGTTCGAACATCAGTAAGCCCAAAAGATCAAGCCAGCAACCCGTCCAATCGCCGAGTCACCACCACATGCCACCGTCTCGCCGTCACTCGCTTGCCTCTCGCACATCCTTGTCGTTCATGTTTGCCGTGCTGCCTGGTCTGTGTTCTTCAGGCCTTGCTGAGCTCACTAAAGCCCGTGCACCACCGTTTCGCCACCAATCAGCCTCGCTTGGACCCAGTTCAGCCCCCTCAACTCGTCTTCACCGGTTCCCGCCTCAGCCAGCCACCGGAGAAGCTTCAGCAGCCACCAACTAGCACTAAATAGAGAGCAAGCCGAGTGGGTCTCTGCAACACTGTTCAGCCCGTTTCCAAGGCTTTCCCGACCCCAGTTGGCAAGCCCGCTTTGGAGTTTGTTGAGCTCCTCCGCGTCCTCGTCGTTTCAATTCGAGCAGATCACTTAACAAGTGAGTTTAACTCACTAATCATTGATTACTAAGTTAATGATGTTTAAGGTCTGGTTAGTTTAGACTAAGTATGGATTAGGTGGATAATTAGAATGGATTGACAATATAATTAATCGTTGTTGCATGTTAGGTGGTTAGAATAGTGTAATCAGAGCCTAGACAAGCTCTAGTATTTATCTAGAGTAGTTCGAAAATTTTTTGGGCTCGTCTCGGCTTTTAATTAGGCTTTACAGGCGTAAGTTCTATTTATTTTCATTTAATAATTAATTTTCATAATTATTTAATTATTTATTTATTTTCTGAAAATTAGACTGGGATAGCTGGTGACTAGAATTTTATGCTGATTGTAGTGGTGTGATCAATTTATTTAATTGAGCTTTAATTTGTGCAGATTTTATATGATTTGTATTTTATGAATTTATTCCTAAATTTATTTAATTTCAATAATTAATTAGAAAATCACCTAGCATCGGTTTACAATGCCAAAAATGGATTTGTGGACTATTGAAATTAGTGGGATTTCAAAGGGTGAAAATATTATATTTTAGCTAAGACCGATCGTGTACCTACACACAAGTATTTTTATCGAGTATGAGAAAAATGGCGGAATTGTTAAATGATCAAGATGATATATTATATCAACCTGTGGACTATGGTCTGGTAGCTTTTGGCGAGCATATTTAATATACTATATCAGTATTGAGGCAGCTTCTAGTGAGCTATATTATATATTGAGGTAGCTTCTGGTGAGCTATATTATCTATTGTGGCAACTTCTGGTAAGCTATACTATCTACTATCAGCTTAGAATGAGCAGTCCTAATTATTATTGGACTTTATAAATAGTATTGATTGAGATGACCCGGGAATGGTTTCAATCACATGTAATTGACCAAATCGATTGATCGATGATTTGATCTATCTTGATGTGTTGAATTGATTGGTTAACTTGCGGGAAGGAACAGAGGCAAAGGTAAGACCTTCGACTCATGTTGTGCGTATGCAGCTTTAGAGTGTATTTTCTTCCTAATCAAGTCTTAGGGGGTATCTATGCAAAAAAAAAAAAAGTCTTAAGGGGTAGAACTCGCTGAGATGTCGTCTCACCCCATTGTGGGATAACATTTCAGGTCTTTAGATGGCAGCTCCTAAGTTTTTTGGATGATCTAAGAAGGTTACAAAGCAGACATCTTATATTATGTTGCATGATAGCCCTAGGGGCTAGACCTATGAGCTGGTGAAGTCCATAGTCTGGGTCAATGTGGGTCTCACCTGCAAGGTGCCCCACCGATACAGGTCATGGTATCACCAAGCTCAGGATCGTTAGAGAGAAGGTCTCATCCCAGAATCTGAGATACCTTTGTACATTATGGATGTTGCTTTTGGAAATGGCATAGCAGATCCTCCTCAAGGCTCAATTGTAGACGCGGTGGACCCGGCTCTTGAAGTACCAGAATCCCAGTGCAGTCTACTAAAGGCTCCAGTTAGAGTGTGGAAGAATGTGAAATCGAGGAGGATGAGGACCCGTAGCTATTTGAAAACCCCCCTGTTTAACAGATCTTAAATATATATAGGTTGGTTTGTATTGTAATATGTAAGACTTAACTGGTTATGTTATATATGTATATAAGTCTGGTTGTATTTTCAGTTGAAGAAAATTGTGGCCTTACTTTTCTATCACATTAATTGTTGTCTGGGGATTACATATCTACTTTCGCATGTGCATTAAAGCGAATAGGTTAGCAATGCATCCTGGGACATCACTATTAATCAATCGCATAGGGATTGTGTGACACCTCGAACCCTTCGCACGTCGTCACCAGCGCCAATGTTACACCTTATGATCTTTCTTGCTTTGAAGAAGTGTCCTAATTCGCAGACACATTTTTTTTTTTTAAACAGAACGGTCCCAGCGCGACTCATTATGTGGAAGCAAATTAAAACATCACCATCTCTCCCCCTACCAATCATGATACAAATACACACCACTAATCACCATAATTTTATAAACAAGCCACGACACTTTATTTACATATATATTTTCAAGATGGGATTTCTCTTGGGTCGATACATCAAAAAGGAAAAGCTAGGACTCAGCCACGTCCAGCCTAAAACCTCAAAAAGAAACCTCGACCCTCAACATCACACGTGCAACAACCCCCATCATAAGCGTCGGCTATCTATCCCCAAAAACACACAGCCCCTACTCGTCACGCTCAGGTCTCACACCCAACCCGGTGCATCAGGCGGTGGCGGCGGCAACATCCCTCGCATAGCTCCATTCCGACGAACGTGCACAGAAATGAACTCCTGAATAACAGGACCCCCAGCCAGGCCCACGTCATACATCACTAGACAACGTACTCGGATAAAAGTCAGTCCGGGAACAGAGGGACAATCTATCTCAACACACTCGACCTCTACATCGGATGGTATCCCGTAAAATGTACCCCGCGTGACAGCAGGAAGCGGCATACTGGCTAATATGAAATGTTATCCCCAAAAGGGGTGAGTACAACCACTCAGCAGATAGGGAATCCAATAACAACTCAATGCATCATGCATATCATCATACATTGTAGGCATTCCTTACCTTACAGCTATGCGCATACTATCATGCATCATCATATCATCATCATCATCATCATGCATATCATCATGCATATCATATCATGGGTGATCATCATATCACATCACATATCATCATCATCATCATCATCATGCATATCATCATGCATATCATATCATGGGTTCATTTTTTATCTTTTATCTTTAAGTTCAATCACCACATCACCCATTTCTCATATCATCAATTTCATCATCATGCATATCATCATGCATATCATATCATGGGTGATCATCATATCACTTCACATATTATGATCATCATCATCATGCATATCATCATGCACATCATATCATGGGTGATCATCATATCACATCACATATCATCATCATCATCATGCATATAATCATGCATGTCATATCATGGGTTCATTTTTCATCTTTTATCTTTAAGTTCGATCACCACATCACCCATTTCTCATATCATCAATTTCATCATCCCTTCGGGCAAAGACCTCCAACAGGGTTCCCAGCATTCCAGCCATCCCATGGCCACCGGGCTTCCGGCCCCCCACATTCCGAGCATCTCGCATCTCAACTAGCATCACGAGGCATTCCCTTCGGGCAGAAACCTCCGACAGGACTTCCGGCCTTTGCCCTTCTAGCCAAGCATCTCGCATCCCAATCCTGGCATCGCGAGGCATTCCTTTCGGGCAAAGACCTCTGACAAGGCTTCCGACCCCCCACATTCCGGGCATCCTGAATCTCCCAGGGAATTCCGGCAATGCATCTCTGTACATTCCGGCCTCATCCTCCACCACAACCACTTACTCACTTATCATTATCCACATTTATCATTGCTTTGAACTCATTTAACATGGCATATGATTCACACATGCATCACAATTCATGGTCATACATACACCAATGTCTTATCATACATGCAACAATGCATATTTATTTATAAATAAATTCAATGGAATTTGTGGCCAATAAAATAATCCATTTTATTTTATTTTGATTATTTTATTATTATTATTATTTTATTTATTATCTTATTTATTTATTTCCATAAATAAATATTAAATTCAATATCTATGATTTTCCCAAAATCATAAAATTCAAACAATCATTAATCAAACCAATAGAGTGACAATTGCATGCAAAATTCATGGCCAACTTGGATTTCACACAATTTCACAAGTTCCACTAAATAGCACATAATATTCGGATAACAACCAGAATGCACAGTTTCTGAATAAATTCGATTAAAATATCCATATGGCCTCCAAAAATTACGAAATTTTACAGAGTGATAGCCAAGACATTTTCGTACAACTTTCATGAAGAACTCCAAGCAAGATTCTTTTTAGATTATTTTACACGACCTCACGAAGCTTCTGGAACCACTACCGCATCGTCCAGAATACACGTCTCTGAAATATTAAGATTTCACCCATCTATTCTCTTTCGTTTCCTCTGAAATTTGGATATGTTATGTATCAAAGTGTCCTTTACAATTTTCCTGAGGAGATCTAGGTCAAATAACCAAATTATGGTCACCATTTAAGTCCATGAAGTCTCGGGTGTCTCGGAATACATCACCAGAACCATCTTCTTCAAGATCTAGCCGATTCACTAGGCTATACTTGTTCATTTCTCTTCAAATTTTAGTATGTTTTAGTTTAAGATGTTACCTACAACTTTCATGAAGACATCGAAGTCATATTTTCATCACAAACCAACATGCAAACAAGAATCCAACAAGAGGTCAGTGAAAACTTCACAGATCTGAGGTCTCCGTATAGCAAGACTTTAACCCCTCAAATCTCCATCATTTTTCACGAAATTTCAGTATTTTATACTAAAAGATGTTAGCTACAACTTTCATGAATACATTGAAGCCAAAATCGTACTCCAAACACACATGCAAGCTCAAACAATTTACTGACTCACACAACCCGAGCAAGAACAGTCACACGACTTGAAAACAACCAACCCTTACCTCGGTTTGTCTCACAAATTAACACCCAAAATCGAACATGCAAACCATATACACACATGCAAGAGAATTTAGAGGACTCCACTTGCCTCTAGGATGAACAAACGACGGCGTACGGCGGCGTACACGGCGAACGGACGGCGGGACACGGTGGCTCCTCCTCGGCTCCGCCTCCTCTCCCTCTCGGTCTCTCCCTCTCTCTCGCACACCTCTCTCTCTCCTTGGGCGAACAAAATGGCTAACTGGCCATTCTCTCTCCTCTTCCCTTCTCTTTTATTTCCCCTAAAGCTCATGATTAGCAATCATGAGATTGCCACTTAAATGGACCAATGCATGGCCTTCTCCTTGCCACTTGTCTTGATCCATGCAAGATGGGCCTTGGAGTTGGGCTTGGGCTTGGGCCATCCGGCCACTCCTCCTTGGGCTGGTCGACAGCCTCCTTGTGGGCTCTAATGGGCCGGCCAACTTGGTCCATTAGGGTTCCACTCTTGGGCTTAAGGCCCAATCAAATTTTAACCTCTTTTTCCCTTTTTTTTTTTAAAATTCTTCTATAAATATTTTTGAATTCCAATTTTCATCTCGGCCAAAGTCTTGGGATATTTTTGTTCATTGAAATTTAAATCATATGGCCAAGCATAGATTATTAATCTATTAAATTTAAATTTCCACAATCACAAGCACAAATCATCAAATTAAAAGACTAATGGCTAAAACATAAGCCATGGAAATTCTACCACCTAATTAAAGACTTCAACACACCTTATGGCTTGGCTTTGAATTTCTGGGATGCCACAACTCTCCCCTTCTTAGAGAATTTCATCCTCGAAATTCAAGCACTACTCGCGCTTTCTTGAAATAAATAAGGGTACTTTTCCTTTATCTAATCCTCGCTTTCCCATGTGGCTTCTTCCATATCATGATTTCGCCATAACACCTTAACCAATGGGATCTAATATCTGCACAGGCTCTTCAATCTAATATCTGCACAGGCTCTTCAATGTACCTTACTTTCTCATCCATTTTGATGGCTTCATGATCGAGTATGTGACCAGGATTCGGCTAGTACTTCCTCAACATCGATACATGAAACACATCGTGCAGATTTTCTAACTTAGGAGGTAACGCTAAACGATAAGCTACATCCCCTATCCTCTCAAGAATTTCAAAAGGTCCAACAAACCTAGGTCTTAGCTTACCCTTCATCCCAAATCGAGATATTCCTTTCATTGGAGATACCTTAAGGAATACATGGTCTCCCACACTAAATTCCAAAGGCCTTTTACGTCTATCTGCGTAGCCTTTCTGTCTACTCTGAGCTACTCTAAGTCTTTCTCTGATAACTTCAACAGCCTCAGCGGTAACTTGTACCAGTTCAAGTCCTGTCAATTTCCTTTCACCCACTTCACTCCAACAAACAGGAGTCCTACATCTCCTTCCATATAATGCCTCATAAGGTGCCATGCCTATACTTTTCTGAAAACTATTATTATAGGCAAACTCTACCAAATGCAACCTCTCATCCCAATTTCCTTTGAAATCGATTGCACAAGCCCTTAACATATCCTCTAATATCTGGATCACTCTTTCTGACTGACCGTCTATCTGAGGATGAAAAGCAGTACTAAACTGAAGCTTAGATCCTAATGCAACTTGAAGACTTTTCCAAAAATTCGAAGTAAACCTCGAATCTCGATCTGAAGTAATGGTCACTGGAACACCATGTAAGCGTACAACTTGACTTACATACATGTCCGCATACTTATCCATTGGGTAGTCCATGCGAATCGCTAAGAAATGTGCCGACTTAGTCAAACGATCCACTATCACCCAAATTGAATCATGACTCCTTGATGTCCTTGGCAATCCTTGCACAAAGTCCATCGTTATATGTACTTAGCTGTATCTGCCTTCATACCATTCCACCAAAATTGCTGACGCAAATTTCTGTACATCTTTGTACTACCTGGGTGGATACTATAATTACTCTTATGTGCCTCCGACAAAATTTCCTTCCTCAATTCCTCATTGTCGGGAACACAAAGTCGTCATTGACATCTTGCTACTCCATCATCAGAGATATGAAATTCTGATCTTTTTCCTAAAGATACAGCATCTTTCACTTTCAAAATCTCTGGGTCAGATTCTTGCAGGATTTTAATTCTCTAGATAATTTCTGGCTCAATCCTTAATGCACTAAGCATGCCTGTAAGACAATTCATTTCCAATTTAAATTCTGAATTTGCCATAGATTCCAACAATTCCCATTCCGCCATTCTCAAACTAGCTATCTTTAAACTTGTTATGGAAATAGCCGACTTACGACTAAGAGCATCTGCTACTCTATTCGCTTTCCCTGGATGATATCTTATCTCACAATCATAGTCCTTTAACAACTCCATCCACCTCCTTTGTCTCATGTTCAACTCCTTTTGTGAGAACAGATACTTCAAACTCTTATGATCCGTATAAATCTCAAACTTTTCCCCATACAAATAGCGTCTCCATATCTTCAAGGTAAACACTATAGCCGCTAGCTCTAAATCATGCGTCGGATAATTCAGCTCATGGGGTTTCAATTGTCTGGATGCATAGGCTACAACCTTGCCATGCTACATCAATACACATCCTAGTCCTTTATAAGATGCATCACTATACACTGTGAAACCATCAGGTCCAGTAGGTATAGTCAGAATTGGAGTCAAAGTCAATTTCCTTTTGAGCTCTTGAAAACTCCTTTCACATTCTCCATTCCATTCAAATTTCACATTCTTTCGGGTTAACTTAGTTAAAGGTCCTGCCAGTCTTGAAAATCCTTCAATGAACCTTCTATAATAACCAGCCAGTCCTAAGAAACTTCGTATCTCAGTAGGTGTCGTCGGTCTCGGCCAATTCACTACCATTTCAACTTTTGCTGGGTCTACTGCAATTCCTTTTCCTGACACCACATGTCCTAGAAATATTATCTGGTCCAACCAGAATTCACACTTACTAAACTTAGCATACAACTTATGCTCCCTCAGGGTCTGCAAAACTATTCTCAAATGCTGTTCATGCTCTTTAGGCCCTTTTGAATACACCAGAATATCATCAATAAAAACAATCACAAACTGGTCTAAATAAGGCTAAAATATTCTATTCATCAAATCCATAAATGCAGCTGGCGTGTTAGTCAATCCAAATGGCATAACAAGGAACTCATAGTGTCCATAATGAGTCCTGAACGCAGTCTTAGGAATGTCCTCCTTTTTAATTCTCAACTGATGGTATCCCGACCTCAAGTCAATCTTAGAGAAAACTGAACTTCCCTGGAGTTGGTCAAACAAGTCATCAACTGCCTATAGTCAATACACAAGCGCATCGATCCATCTTTCTTTTTCACAAACAAGACCGGTGCACCCCAAGGTGAAGCACTTGGTCTAATGAATCCTTTGTCAAGCAATTCTTGCAGTTGTACTTTCAACTCCTTCAATTCAACTAAGGCCATCCTATATGGGGCTTTTGATATTGGTCCCGTTCCAGGCATTAGTTCAATTTCAAATTCAATCTCCCGCTCTGGCGGCAATCCAGGCAATTCCTCAGGAAATACATCTTGAAATTCGTTAACTACACGAACTTCTTCAAGATTAGGCTCCTCCCTTGCATAATCTCTAACTATGGCTAGGTACCCTTGACATCCTTCGTCAAGTAACTTACAGGCTTCTACTGCCGAAATAAGTGCTACAGGAAAATGGGTCTGACCTCCTAGAAATTCACAACTAGACTGATCAAGTAAAACGAATTGAATCACTCTTCTATAACAATCCATTCTAGCCCGATACTTACGAAGCTAGTCCATTCCTATAATAACATCAAAATCATACATAGCCATTACAACCAAGTCTATTTCCATATCCTTTCCCCCCATTGATATTTTACAATTTCCACATACCAGCGTAGACAATACCATATCCTTTAAAGGCGTGGAAACATAAAGAGGCGTCTCAAGAGGCATAACTTCTATCTTATTCAAACATCTATAACTTTCAGACACAAATGAATGCGTTGCACCCGTGTCAAACAATGCATATGCCTTTTCACCATTAATAAGAATCGTACCTGAGATAACATTCTTGGAAGCTTCCGCTTCCTCCTGGGTAATTGCATACACCCTTCCTTGTGCAGGCGGTCTTTGAGGATTTCCTTGCGGATTCGACCTAACAGCACTCTGATATCCCTGTAACACCAAGCCAACACTCACTTGCGACTTCTCTTGCGGGCAATTTCTCCTAAGATGACCCACTTGTCCACAACCAAAGCATTTCTGTTGTCCCGTACAAGGTCCTGAGCCATGGCGTACATTACACTTCTGACAAACACCAGGCTGATAGGGTGCTTTCCCTATATTCAGACCACTCCTTGCCCCTCCAAAATTTCCAAAATTACTCTTCTTCTTCACATTCCAGGTCTGACCTTGACCAGAATAAGGTCTCTTCCCCTTCCTCACATCACTAAAATTCAACGGTTTCTTAAACTCCGACCGTTCTCTCAACAATTCCTGCTCCACTATCTACACCCTTTCATAAATCTCATTATAATTTCTTATGTTCAAAGGCACCAGTTGCTTTCTAATGTCAGTCCTCAATCCTTTAAGGAATCTCTTAGCCTTCTCTTCCTGATCTTCAATCAATTTAGGAGCATATCTAGACAATTCAGAAAATCTAGCCTCATACTGATCTACTGACAACCCTTTTTGTTCTAGCTGAACAAATTCAGTAATCTTCCTATCCTTAGCACAATCAGAGAAATGCTTCCTATTGAAAGCTCTAACAAACTCCTCCCAATTAACATCAGTACATGGTGGAAAGATTATGTCCTTCGAAGCTCTCCACCAAAAGTTCACATTTCCCTCCAATTGATATTCTGCTAAGACTATTTTCTTAGCATCGGTGCAATCCAACAGCCGGAAAATTCGTTCCATTCCATCAATCCATTGCTCTGCCTCCTCAGGACTTCCCATTCCATTAAACTTAAGTGGCTTCAGCTTCAAAAACTGCTCCACTAGTCCTTGAGTACGGTGTTCTGCTCCGGGCTGTTGCTGCGCCTGCCTCTCCATCAGATTTCCAATATTGGCTAATGCCTGCAGGATATCTTCCATTCGGGATTCAACCCTTGCAGCAGAGGCTTCAGCCCTCGATGCATGAGCACTTCCAGCTCGAACCATAACTTTCCTGCAATTTCCAAGCATTGCCTCAGGAATAATCTAAGACTCACTGCCTCCACTCAAAGCAATTACTACTACTACATAAGTAACATATACATGTTACTGGTACCTAAAAGCAACTCAAAATAAACTACTGGGGATCTACGAGTGAATACTCATCACCCGTTATTCAATTATTTCATTTTAGATCCTATGGTGTGCATTGTCATCATGTTCCTCAATCTCCAAATGAGGCTCCTTATCACTCCACCTATAACCATTCACTCTGATACCAAAAAGGGTGGCTGTGACACCCTGAACCCTTCGCAAGTCGTCACCAGCGCCAATGTTACACCTTGTGATCTTTCTTGCTTTGAAGAAGTGTCCTAATTCGCAGACACATTTTTTTTTTTTAAACAGAACGGTCCCAGCGCGACTCATTATGTGGAAGCAAATTAAAACATCACCATCTCTCCCCCTACCAACCATGATACAAATACACACCACTAATCACCATAATTTTATAAACAAGCCATGACACTTTATTTACATATATATTTTCAAGATGGGATTTCTCTTGGGTCGGTACATCAAAAAGGAAAAGCTAGGACTCAGCCACGTCCAGCCTAAAACCTCAAAAAGAAACCTCGACCCTCAACATCACACGTGCAACAACCCCCATCATAAGCGTCGGCTATCTATTCCCAAAAACACACAGCCCCTAATCGTCACGCTCTGGTCTCACACCCAACCCGGTGCATCAGGCGGTGGCGGCGGCAACATCCCTCGCATAGCTCCATTCCGACGAACATGCACAGAAATGAACTCCTGAATAACAGGACCCCCAGCCAAGCCCACGTCATACATCACCAGACAACATACTCGGATAAAAGTCAGTCCGGGAACAGGGGACAGTCTATCTCAACACACTCGACCTCTACATCGGATGGTATCCCGTAAAATGTACCCCGCGTGACGGCAGGAAGCGGCATACTGGCTAATCTGAAATGTTATCCCCAAAAGGGGTGAATACAACCACTCAGCAGATAGGGAAATCCAATAACAACTCAATGCATCATGCATATCATCATACATTGTAGGCATTCCTTACCTCACAGCCATGCGCATACTATCATGCATCATCATATCATCATCATCATCATCATCATGCATATTATCATGCATATCATATCATGGGTGATCATCATATCACATCACATATCATCATCATCATCATCATGCATATCATCATGCATATCATATCATGGGTGATCATCATATCACATCACATATCATCATCATCATCATCGTGCATATCATCATGCATATCATATCATGGGTGATCATCCTATCACATCACATATCATCATCATCATCATCATGCATATCATCATGCATATCATATCATGGGTGATCATCATATCACATCACATATCATCATCATCATCATCATCATCATGCATATCATCATGCATATCATATCATGGGTTCATTTTTCATCTTTTATCTTTAAGTTCGATCACCACATCACCCATTTCTCATATCATCAATTTCATCACCATGCATATCATCATGCATATCCTATCATGGGTGATCATCATATCACATCACATATCATCATCATCATCATGCATATCATCATGCATATCATATCATGGGTGATCATCATATCACATCACATATCATCATCATCATCATCATGCATATCATCATGCATATCATATCATGGGTTCACTTTTCATCTTTTATCTTTAAGTTCGATCACCACATCACCCATTTCTCATATCATCAATTTCATCATCCCTTCGGGCAAAGACCTCCGACAGGGTTCCTAGCATTCCAGCCATCCCATGGCCACCGGGCTTCTGGCCCCCCACATTCCGAGCATCTCGCATCTCAACTAGCATCACGAGGCATTCCCTTCGGGTAGAATCCTCCGATAGGGCTTCCGGCCTTTACCCTTCTAGTCAGGCATCTCGCACCCCAATCCTGGCATAGCGAGGCATTCCTTTCGGGCAAACACCTCCGACAAGGCTTCCGACCCCCCACATTCTGGGCATCCTGAATCTCCCAGGGAATTCCGGCAATGCATCTCTGTACATTCCGACCTCATCCTCCACCACAACCACTTACTCACTTATCATTATCCACATTTATCATTGCTTTGATCTCATTTAACATGGCATATGATTCACACATGCATCACAATTCATGGTCATACATACACCAATGTCTTATCATACATGCAACAATGCATATTTATTTATAAATAAATTCAATGGAATTTATGGCCAATAAAATAATCCATTTTATTTTATTTTGATTATTTTATTATTATTATTATTATTATTATTATTATTATTATTATTATTATTTTATTTATTATCTTATTTATTTGTTTCCATAAATAAATATTAAATTCAATATCTATGATTTTCCCAAAATCATAAAATTCAAACAATCATTAATCAAACCAATAGAGTGACAATTGCATGCAAAATTCATGGCCAACTTGAATTTCACACAATTTCACAAGTTCCACTAAATAGCACATAATATTCGGATAACAACCAGAATGCACGGTTTCCGAATAAATTCGATTAAAATATCCATATGGCCTCCAAAAATTACGAAATTTTACAGAGTGATAGCCAAGACATTTTCGTACAACTTTCATGAAGAACTCCAAGCCAGATTCTTTTTAGATTATTTTACACGACCTCACGAAGCTTCTGGAACCACTACCGCATCGTCCAGAATACACGTCTCCGAAATATTAAGATTTCACCCATCTATTCTCTTTAGTTTCCTCTGAAATTTGGATATGTTATGTATCAAGGTGTCCTTTACAATTTTCCTGAGGAGATCTAGGTCAAATAACCAAATTATGGTCACCATTTAAGTCCATGAAGTCTCGGGTGTCTCGGAATACATCACCAGAACCATCTTCTTCAAGATCTAGCCGATTCACTAGGCTATACTTGTTCATTTCTCTTCAAATTTGAGTATGTTTTATTTTAAGATGTTACCTACAACTTTCATGAAGACATCGAAGTCAGATTTTCATCACAAACCAACATGCAAACAAGAATCCAACAAGAGGTCAGTGAAAACTTCACAGATCTGAGGTCTCCGTATATCAAGACTTTAACCCCTCAAATCTCCATCATTTTTCACGAAATTTCAGTATTTTATACTAAAAGATGTTAGCTACAACTTCCATGAAGAAATCGAAGCCAAAATCGGACTCCAAACACACATGCAAGCTCAAACAATTTACTGACTCACACAACCCGAGCAAGAACAGTCACACGGCTTGAAAACAACCAACCCTTACCTCGGTTTTTCTCACAAATTAACACCCAAAATCGAACATGCAAACCATATACACACATGCAAGAGAATTTAGAGGACTCCACTTGCCCCTAGGATGAACAAACGACGGCGTACAGCGGCGTACACGGCGAACGGACGGCGGGACACGGGGGCTCCTCCTCGGCTCTGCCTCCTCTCCCTCTCGGTCTCCCTCTCTCTCGCACACCTCTCTCTCTCCTTGGGCGAACAAAATGGCTAACCGGCCATTCTCTCTCCTCTTCCCTTCTCTTTTATTTCCCCTAAAGCTCATGATTAGCAATCATGAGATTGCCACTTAAATGGACCAATGCATGGCCTTCTCCTTGCCACTTGTCTTGATCCATGCAAGATGGGCCTTGGAGTTAGGCTTGGGCTTGGGCCATCCGGCCACTCCTCCTTGGGCTGGTCGACAGCCTCCTTGTGGGCTCTAATGGGCCGGCCAACTTGGTCCATTAGGGTTCCACTCTTGGGCTTAAGGCCCAATCAAATTTTAACCTCTTTTTCCCTTTTTTCTTTTTTGAAATTCTTCTATAAATATTTTTGAATTCCAATTTTCATCTCGGCCAAAGTCTTGGGATATTTTTGTTCATTGAAATTTAAATCATATGGCCAAGCATAGATTATTAATCTATTAAATTTAAATTTCCACAATCACAAGCACAAATCATCAAATTAAAAGACTAATGGCTAAAACATAAGCCATGGAAATTCTACCACCTAATTAAAGACTTCAACACACCTTATGGCTTGGCTTTGAATTTCTGGGATGCCACAGATTGGCACACACGCTCGGAGGATCGGGGCGTGACACGATTGGCCAAGATCTTGGTAATACATTTATAAGTGGTATTACAGCAAACTATTGGTCTGTAGTCTGAAATTGTAGAAGCATTGGGCACTTTTGGTGCCAAAGCTAAAATAGAGTTATTTATTTCACAAAGGGGCCTACCTGAAATAAAGAAGTCTCTGACAACATCCAAAACCAAGGGCCCTACAACCCCCCAGTTTTGTTTGAAGAATTCAACAATAAATCCATTAGGCCCAAGCGCCTTACCTCATGGTAAAGAGAAGAGAGTCTCTCCAATCTCCTAGTCAGAAATTGGGCGAGAAAGAGAGGAAACCTACTCCTCATTAAGGGGCCACTGAATGACCTCCTGGATCTCCTGCACAGCTGGCCTCGACACCACCTCTCACGTCGCTAGCAAATCTTGAAAGTAGTTGACAAACAGAAGCTGAACCGCACATGGGTCGGAGATAAGAACGCCGGAGAAATCCAAGACCAAGAGAACCATGTTTCCCAAAGGTCTTTTATCGACGAAGTGATGAAAGAAATTAGTGTTCCTGTCACCATCTTTCAGCCAGCTAACTCTAGATTTTTGTCTATAGAAAGACTCTTTCTGACTCCGCAGTCCACAAAGGTACGCCAATGAGCCTCTCCAACTCTGCGAGGGCAATGCTGGACGGGTCTAGCTGGAGGCTATACTAGGTGGCATAAGGAGCATTCCTAGCCTCAATTGTCCTAGCTGAAATATTGGAGAAGGACTCCATGTTGAGAAGCTTAAGCCGACCTTTGAGGGTCTTCAGCTTTTTCACTAACCTATACATGGGATCACCCCCTCCCGAGGTCTCCCAAACTTGAGTAACAATAGAGTGGAAAGACGGGTGCTTAGTCTAGAAGTCAAAGAACATGAATGGCTTCCGCTGAAAAACAAGGTTCAGGACTTTAATAACCATGGGTAATGGTCGGAAATACTAGGGGCAAGGAATAAAGCTTCCGAAAAGGAGAAGTCATTACTCCACTTTGTATTCACAAGGACCCTATCAATCTTCCTTTCTTTGAGAGAAGGCCCAGTTAGATGTAGCCCAGGTGAATCGGAAGCCAACATATCTCAGATCTTCAAGCTTCAATTAATCTAAGCACTATGTAAATTCATCAAAGCAGGGGATCCAAACAATAGAGCCCCCAAGCCGGTCAGACGGGTCCTTAATGGTATTGAAATCTTCGGCTACCAACCAAGCAGAGTCCCGAAGGGTGGAACTCCTAAGAACTAGGTCTTCCCATAACGGCCACCGAGAAATGAATGTATGCTTGACGTAAATGACCGATAAAAAACAATCCAACCCTGAGTTAAGAAACTTCAATCTCCCATGAATCGCCTGAGAGTTGGACAAATCAACATCAAAGCTAACTAGCAATGGGTTCCAACCGACCCATATTTTTCCTCTCGGTGAGAACTCATAATTAGCCACTCAGCACCAACCCATTAAGAGCCTTGCAAAAATCGAGAGGAAGAGAGACTCCGATACTTTAGTCTCCAACAAACCAACAACACAAATACTATTTGAGGGAACCAAGTTCCAAACCTCAGCCTGTCTAATGGGACCGACAAGACCTCTAATGTTCCAAACGCCTATGTACATAAGTAAAAAGAAAATATATACAACTAAAACAGGAGGTTACCTCCACTTGGAAGACCGACGCCGACTTGCCACCGGAATAGGGGAATCATCTGGGGGCAGAGCAGGGCAAGGGGCCAATAACTTATTCTGCCTAGCACTAGGCATCCTAGAAGTAGGAACAGCTTCCACAGATGGAGGGCACTACACATCCTAGTCTTCTTCATTGAAGTCACTGAGGAGGCTAGACGAGCCATCCGAATCCTCAATAGAACATGACAACAGGGCAATAGAGGTAGCCTCCATAAGGACATCTTCTAGTCCAATAGCAAAGGGGGCAAAGGAATCCTCAACCTTCGACTGCTTTCTTCGATACTTTAGGGCCTTGCAGTTAGAAACAGAGGCCAAAGCAAAACCAGGATTCTCTGACCTATTGCATTAGGACCCACTGGTAAGTCCAGTGATCCCCTCTTTAGGTCCAAGGGCTGCTTCTTCTTTTTCCTCAACACCTACTTCCATCCTGGTTCAGGACTTCCTGGATCTACTGCAACGTCAGGAACAAGGGAAGAAATCCCATCGTGAGCAGCAGCAGGAGCCTCATTAGTCGGAACTTGCTGAAGGTCTGTCTCAGCGTTAGATGTCAATTCAAGAGTCGCACACTTATGACCAAAAGTGCCACATTTAGGACACGCCACTGGTCTCCATTCATACTCAACCTCAACAGCTCACGAAACTCCGTTGAGGACAATCATAATCGAGTTACATCAAGGTTGCCTAGCGTTGATCTCAACACACACTCTGGCAAAGGATAACATCCTCATTTGTTCCATGCGTTGGTCAACGTAAAGGGTTTCCCAACAACACTAGCAATCCCACTTATTGATGGTGCAGACCAAAGGTCAAAGGGGAGGTTCTTTAAGCATATCCAAACCGGAATGGATGAGTGGTTGTCCTTCTTTAATTCTAGCAAAGGCCTCCATTGTTGTAGGATAAGGGGCACCCTAGCAACCATTAAAGGACCATCCTCAAGAATCTTCCTGTGAAACTTCAGGTCTGGAATGTGGAAGAAATAGAAACCTTGGTCATTTGCCATCACTTCAGAGAGCTTTGGTCCCCAGGTGTGTTTTAGAGCTATCTTAGTCATCTTCAAAGGAAGTTTCCTCCCAATGTAGTACCCAATCAGGCATTGGTGTCATTTCGGGTCTGTGGCCTCCAACACATCCTGAGAGAGTAACTACGGGCTGGTTGTCCACATAAGAAGGGGGGACGATCGTTAGGTTGTAACCCTTCACTGCTGCACGCGTGACGTTAGCCTAGGATTGGGCGGGCGGAGATTTGGAGCTCCGAGCTTGCTGGTTCTTGGCCTAAGGTCGAATGGAAGAGGACCTAGCTTGGCTTCATCCCCGAGGATCGACCGAACCATAAGGGGCCTTACGGGATCCTCACTTGCCTTCCATTGAAGCCGTTGTTTCTACTTTGGATGAGCCCACTTGTCTCGGAACCTCAAAGGACCAAGGGTTTTGGGCACAGGGAATGGGGCTTGGCCCACTAACTCCATCCTCACCAATTTGGGCCTTGCCCAACCGGTCAATCACCTCTAAAGACGAAAAGGCCATAGCAACAACTGAAACCCATAAATAATCCCACAAACCCTAACACAGAATGTACATCGCAAGACTTGCGAGGCAAACCAGGACAAATGCTTTGGTGGGGTTGTAGAGGGAGGTCAAGCAAGCCAATCCTCCGAGTTTCAGCCCCAATGAATGGCTGGAACTCCAGCAGCAGCAAAAAAACCAGAACATAAAAATCGATTTTTGCTGCATAAAAAATAACAAAAAAGGAGGCAAAAACTATAAGTCTATGTTCTCATCTATAGAGACTCTGATACCACACGTGAAATCCCACAATCTCCATAGGTAGAACAAAAACTAGAAATATTAATGCACATATTTTAGAGTCCATCGTTCTTAATACAGAAGTGGAAAAGCAATGATTAACGTGCAAATCATTATCCTTTATTGCCTTCTGTACTACTGGTTGAATGAAACGGTCTCCTCACCCTTTAGTGTTAGTAAATGCTCTTTTGTGAGAATAATTATGAGAATTATGGTTAAAGAGTATACTTGAGCACTATTTATAGAGTTTTTGGCTAGACTCTCTCATTAATGGGCCAACTCAACTCAGTCTACACTAACCAACCTAATATTAGACTAACTAAAAAATATTTTATCTCATCTTAGACAAATCCATAAAATGGTAAATTACAATATCAATTCATGTAATCCGCATTAGAAAAACTTTTATAGATTCATGATATATTTGAATTATTTGATGAAAAACTATATCCACTTTAAATTCTCCAATTATTCTAATCAATTCTGATTATATCAATCGGTCGTGTCTATTTGTACTTGGTGATGTTTACTCTTGACTTGTGACTTTTTGCAAATTTTGCGGCACTCATGCAATGACTTTCAAAAATGGCTTATAATTCTCGAATTTGAAAGGAAAAGTTACAGGTGAAATTGGAAGTAGTTGAAAATCGCCCCCGACAATATAACCTTTTCTTAGGACCGTCAAAAAGGGTCCGAATCCCCAATCCTGGGACCGGAGAATCCGATTTCATCTCTCCTCCTTTTCTCTCTCTCTCTCTCTCTCTCTCTCTCTCTCTCTCTTTCTCTACAATCTCCCGCAAAAGCTGTCTACGGTTTCAGTCTCAGTTCCCGGCTCCTTCATCGCCAAGGTCCTTCCTTGCTGTCTTTTCTGTCTTTTTTGGTCCTGTTTATGCTTCATCTCCGCAGACGTGTTGAATAAACTCTGCTTGCTGGAGAAATTAGATTTAAGGAATGCCCGCACATATTTCCTAAGTCAGTGTGCAGTGGCGTTGTGGAATTCATTTTGCGTGTGGCTGTGCGTATTGGGATAATTCTGCTGCCGTAAACAACGGGCAAAGTCCCTTTCTTTTTCCTCGCCCTCCAGGTGCTTGCCCTAATGTGTATGGTAGAAGTAGTGTTTCAGCTCCATGCCGTGCTTTAATATGCACGCAGTGTCGTCTGTCCTCGCTCTGTCACTCTCATTCGGCTCCATATGGCGTGTGCCAGGAAATTGTCGTTACGCCCTGACCAAAACCCACCCTTCATTACCAAAAAAGAAAATTTCTGTAAACTCATTTTATGGGCGAAATGTGTATGATATTTGATACTGGAGTGGAACAAAAAGGGGTCCCTGTTTTAATAGCTTTGGTTTCCATCCTGTCTTATTTATTTTTTAGTGTTGGGCATGGGTGGTGTGGGGCTGGGTATTGTATTCTCCGTCCCCATCATGCGGCATGGAGCTTTGGCCTGCCAACACCCCGTGCCCGCCCATCCTAGTGGGGAGGATTAGTTGTTGTCTCTTTTTCTTCCTTGACAATTCTATATTTTGCATTGTCCCGTAGTTCACCTTATTTGCTTGTAGCAATATGAAAAAGAAATTGGTGGTGGATCAAAAGTTCCTTTTCATGTCAGAAGCATGTGAATATCTACTAGTACTTATCACTGCTGCTATTGATCACTATCCAGGATAATGTCAGCTCAAAAGCTAGCCAATTCTTTCAAAGACGGAATCACTTCGGGCTTTTTATCTAATGAAGTAATTGCAGGGAAGATTGCTAAGGTACTTGCTGAGAAAGGGGTTAAGAATCTGGAAGGGCAATCCAAGTTGCTCTTAAATCTCAATCCCCAAGTAGCCCATATGATTCTCTCAAGCCCGAGATTGCCACCTCATTCTTGCTTGAGCTTTTTCAGATTCTTGAAAGGGAAACCCTCTATTTTTTCTCATAGACCCGACCTTCGAGCTCATATTATATTAGCTCAAAGATTATATGAAGCTCAAAAGTTTGCTGAAATGAAGAATGTGTTGCACTCTGCTGTGAGAAATGGTAGTGCTTTTGTCTCAACATTGGATATTGTTAACATGTGCCAAGATCAACTTGACGAGCCTAGATTTGTTGTGAAGTTTTGGGATATGTTCCGGGTTTATCCTGATAATAAGATGTTTGAGGAGGCTGTGGAAGTCTTTGACTACATGGAAAGTAGAGGTTTCGAGATTGATGAGAGGTCTTGCATGGTCTTTTTGTTAGCTTTGAAGAGATTTAGTACTCTAGAGAATTGCTTAGGGTTCTTCAGGCGGATGATTAAGTTGGATCTGGTAACAGTCTATTCACTGACTGTCATGGTCAATCTGTGGTGCAAGAAAAATATGGCTGAAGATTCGAGGAAACTCGTAGATGAGTTTGTTTCTAAGGGGATAAAGCCTAACGTTTTCACTTACAATACATGGATCAATTCATATGCAAAAAGAAAGGAAGATGAGGCTATTGATGGAATATTGAGACTGATGGAGAAAGACCGAGTGGAATACAATGTGGTTACCTACACACTTGATCGATTGGTATGCAAGCTCTGAGAAAACTACGGATGATGAGACAATTTTTGAAGAAATGCATAAGAAAGGCATCCAAGGGGATGTTTTTGTTTACACTTCGATAATTGATCTGAATTGTAAGGTGGGAAACATGAAAAGAGCGTTTGCATTTGCACTTTTTGATGAAATGACTGAGAAGGG
The DNA here is from genome assembly GCA_019915185.1 of Eucalyptus camaldulensis. Lineage (NCBI taxonomy): Eukaryota > Viridiplantae > Streptophyta > Magnoliopsida > Myrtales > Myrtaceae > Eucalyptus > Eucalyptus camaldulensis. The sequence continues at coordinate 24,880,987 of JAHSVA010000005.1, forward strand.
CCTTCTTCCAAGCGTTCAAACTTATGGGGCTCTGATCAATGGTGTCTGCAAGGTTGGCCGGATGGAGGCAGCTGATATGTTGGTTACTGAGATGCAGAGAAATGGAATCAATTTGAATCTGGTGATATATAACACACTAATAGATGGGTATTGCAGAAATGGAATGACTGATGAAGCTCATGAGGTGCTGGTGATCATGAAGAATAAAGGGATTGAGGCTGATGAATTTACTTACAACACAATTGCTTGTGGACTGTGTAAGTTGAATAGGCTCGAGGAAGCAAAACGGGTATTATTCACAATGGAAGAGAATGCTTTGATGCCTAATTTGGTTAGTTTCACTACTTTGATTGACATATACTGTAAGGAAGGAAACTTAGTGGAAGCTAGAAGAATCTTTCAAGAGATGAAGGAGAAGGGAATTACACCAAATATTGTTGCTTACAATGCTTTAATTGATGGACATATCAAGAAAGGGAAACTTGCTGATCCTAAAAATCTGAGAGATGAGATGATGAATCGGGGTATGAAGCCGGACAAGTACACCTATACATCCCTTATACACGGGGAATGTATCTATGGGACGCTAGAAGAGGCACTCAAATTGTTCCATGATGTTGGAATGTATTAGAAAATCTTCTAGAATTTCTCTCTGATTATATTACGTGATATTATGTGATTTGTGATATTATGTGATTTGATTTTCTTTTGTTAGCTGTAAATTAGATATTGATAGAGATTAGAGGCTACTTAGGATTTTTACCTAAATGGTTTCTTACTTAATTTAGGTTCTCTGTTCATGTATTTATACTCATTGTAATCACTCTATGAGAAATAAGAAAACAGATTCTTTTCTTCATGGTATCAAAGCCCAAAGGTCCTTTATCTATTCACGTCAAGTAATTTTTTTTTTTTTATCGTTCGATCACTATGTCAGACAAATCATCGACCACCCAATCTAACCCCCCATCACTTCTCACAAAGTCCACCGAACCTCATCCCATTCAGATCACTTCCATAAAGCTGAATGGTGATAATTTTTTATGGTGGTCTCAATCCGTTCGAATGTATATATGAGCTAGAGGAAAAATTGGCTATCTGACTGGAGACAACATAGAACCAACGACAGATGACCCCACTTGGGCTATATGGGATGCAGAGAATTCAGCGATTATGACGTGGCTGACCAACTCCATGGAAGAAGATATTGGTGCAAATTATCTGGGCTATTATACCGCAAAGGAACTCTGGGATGCGGTGTGTGAGATGTATTCAGATTTGGGTAATCAATCTCAAATCTACAAGTTAACCTTGAAGTTGGGGAAGATGCGACAAGGAGAGGAAACTGTCACGAAATACTTTCACTCTTTGAAATGTTTGTGGCGGGAGTTGGATGTATTCAATGATCAAGAGTGGACGTGTATTGAAGATGGTAATCGATACAGGAAAATTGTAGAAGCAGAACATCGCTTTCCTAGCAGGGCTTAGAGATGAGTTTGATGAGGTACGCAGTAGAATACTTAGGAAGCAACCTCGTCCACCTATTGGAGAGGTCTTCTCAGAGGTTCGGAGAGAAGAAAGTAGACGGGGAATAATGCTGGGCAAGTCAACAACCGGCGGAAAGGATGGATCATCGGAAGGTTCAGCATTGACTATATTCGAAGACAAGAAGGGCAATGTTCCTGCAACAATAGTCTATGAGGCAAATGTAAGCAAGATCCCCATTAACTTGCAAAGATCATATGGGAAACCTCGTATTTGGTGTGATTTTTGCAACAAACCCCGTCATACACGAGAGACCTGTTGGAGGATTCATGGCCGTCCAACTTCTACAACTAGTGAGGCAAGGAGACCAACTTCATTCAACTGTGATAATAAGTCTTCTCAGTGTATGCCACCTACAGCTAATGAGGCGACCGCATTCCCTTTCAGTAAAGAACAACTAAACCATCTTCTGCAGCTACTTGAGGCTGGGTCCGTATCGGGTAATCCTACTACTTCGATTGCCCACTAAGGTAGAAATCTAAATGCTTTCTCTTGTTGTTCACAATCCGTACCTTGGATCATTGATTCAGGGGCATCCGATCATATGACTAATATTCCATATTTGTTCAAATCCTATATTCCTTGCCCTGGCAACCAAAAAATTTAGATTGCCGATGGGAGTTTTTCATCTATTGCAAGCAAAGGATCGGTTCCACTTTTTGATTCTATTAAACTTCATAATGTACTGCATGTTCCTAAGTTAGCCTGCAGCCTCTTGTTTATTAGTAAACTTTTCTAAAGAGTCTAACTGTCGTGTTGTCTTTTTTGCTTCCCATTGTGAGTTTCAGGATCAGATCTCAGGGAAGACGATTGGCAATGCTAGGATGAGGGATGGTCTCTACTATTTTGAAGAATTTGTCTATGATAAAAAAGCTCAGGTGTATGGAACTTTCAGTTCTTCCCCTGTTCAAGAACAAATAATGGTTTGGCACCATAGATTAGGCCATCCTAGCTTTGGATATTTGAAACATTTGTTTTCTCATTTGTTCAAAGATGTGGATGTTTCTTCCCTACATTGTGACAATTGTCTTTTTTCTAAAAGTCATCATACTCATTATAATCCAAAACAGTATCGTGCATCATCCCCTTTTTACTTAATCCATAGTGATGTTCGGGTGCCTTCACCCATGCCAACAAAAACCGGAAAACGATGGTTTGTTACCTTTATAGATGATCATACCCATTTATGTTGGACATTCTTGATGAGCGCCAAGTCTGAAGTTGAGTCCATGTTCAAAAATTTTTATCAAATGGTTATGTCTCAATTCCGTACTACTATTAGTATTCTTCGTACTAATAATGGTACTGAATATTATAACTAGTTTTCGGGGAGTTTTTTGATAGAAAAAGGCATCGTTCACCAGTCAACTTGCTAAACTACACCCTAACAGAATGGCATTGCTGAACGCAAAAATTGCCATCTCCTTGAGGTTTGCATGCCCTCTGTTTTTCAATGCATGTACCTAAATACTTATGGGGGAAGTTGTGCTAACAACATCTTATCGAATTAATAGGTTGCCTACTCGGGTATAAACTACACTACTCCCTTAAATTGTTTCAAAAAAGTGTACCCCACAGCCCGTATTTTTTCTGATATTCCTCTAAAGGTGATTGGTTGCACTACATTTGTCCATCTCCCAATTCAATGTCGATCCAAATTATATCATCGAGCTGAAAAGTGTGTGTTTATAGGGTATGCACCTAATCAAAGAGGTTACAAGTGTTACAATCCACATACTAGTAAAACTCATATCACTATGGATGTAACCTTTATCGAGTCACAACCATTTTTTCTAACAAATCTCTTCAAGGGGAGAATGGCGAAGTTAGTGAAGAGATTAACTCTCCTATCCTTTCTACTCCTTTGTTTGAATCTTCCAAAACACCTCTACTGAATCTTGATGTGTCAAGGATAGGGGGAGAAAAAGTTCAAGATCACAATGTGATCAACAAGCCCGAGCTTCAGGTTTATACTAGAAGAAAAACTCTTCAAAATGTTGCAGATCAGAACTTTGTCTTGGAGCCTCATCCGTCTGCAGCCCCGAGAGATGATCTCTTGCCTTCATCATCAGGTGATCCTAGTAGTACTCATTTTCCCTCCATTCTTGTCTTAAATTCTGATTCTAATGCTTCTAATCTTGATATGCCTATAGCTCTTAGAAAAGGAGTTAGATCATGTACTCAGCATCCTATATCAAAACATGTGTCATTCCAAAAGTTGTCTCATCATCATAAAGCATTTGTGTCAAGTCTGTCTCACATATCTATTCCTAGAAATATCCATGAAGCTTTTGAAGGATCCAAAGTGGAAGATGGCAGTTGAGGATGAAATGCTTGCACTTAAGAAGAATGGCACATGGGAATTAGTTGATGCACCAGAAGGAAAAAAGATTGTTGGCTATAAATGGGTATTTACTGTAAAATGTAAACCTGATGGGAGTGTTGAGTGATATAAAGCAAGGCTGGTGGCAAAGGGGTTCACTCAAACTTATGGGGCGGACTATCAAGAGACTTTTGCCCCATTTGCCAAGATAAATTCTGTTCGGATTTTACTATCTTTGGCTGCTGCATTTGATTGGCCCTTACATCAGTTAGATGTGAAGAATGCATTCTTGAATGGTGACTTGTAGGAGGAAGTGTTTATGAGTTTACCACTAGGTTTTGCAGAAATTGAAGGCAAAGTTTGCAGATTAAAAAAGTCGCTGTATGGACTTAAATAATCTCCAAGAGCATGGTTTGAACTGTTCAGGAAGGTGGTTAAAAGGTTTGGCTATCACCAAAGTCAAGGAGATCACACTTTATTCTATAAACACTCAGAGGAAGGTAAGTGTGCAATTCTAATCGTCTATGTTGATGATATAATATTGACTGGTGATGACAAAGTTGAGTTGGAAACCTTGCGAGGGAAGCTGGCTGAGGAGTTTGAGGTTAAGGATTTGGGTGCCTTGAAATATTTTCTTGGAATAGAATTTGCGAGATCCAAGAAGGGCATTTTTATAAACCAACGCAAATATGTTCTTGATCTGCTAAAAGAGATAGGTCTATTAGGATGTAAAGCGGCAGAGACCCCCGTGGAACCAAATATGAAGCTTGAACTTGCCAAGGCTGAAGAAGTGATAGACCGAGAAAGGTGTCAAAGGCTTGTTGGTCGACCTATTTATTTATCTCATACTCGACCTGATATATCATTTGCTATAAGTATGGTGAGCCAGTTCATGCACTCACCAGGGCCAAGGCATTTTGAAGCAGTATATAGAATTCTACGCTACTTGAAGGGAAGTCCTAGTAAGAGTCTAATGTTTGAAAAACATGGACATCTGGAAATTGAGGTGTTCACCAATGCAGATTGGGCTAGAAGCAATATGGATAGGAGATCTACTTCAGGCTACTGCACATTTGTTGGTGGTAATTTCGTCACTTGGAAGAGTAAGTGCTAAAGCAGAATTTCGGTCAGTAGCACATGATGTATACAAAGTTATGTGGATTAAAGGTATCTTGGAAGAACTACAGATTCCAAGTTCCATACAAATGAAAGTGTATTGTGACAATAAGGCAGCAATCACAATTGCTCATAATCCCGTGTTACATGAACAGACAAAGCATGTGGAAGTTGATAAACACTTCATCAAAAAAAAACTTGATAGTGGACTAATTTGTATGCCGTATATTTCAAGTGATGATTAGGCTGCTGACATTCTGACCAAGGGATTACATAAAAGGCAATTCGTTCGTCTAGTGAACAAGCTGTCTATGGAAGACATCTTCAAGCCAACTTGAGGGGGAGTGTTGGAATGCATTAGGAAATCTTCTAGAATTTCTCCCTGATTATATTACGTGATTATATTACGTGATATTATGTGATTTTATTTTATTTTGTTAGCTGTAAATTAAATATTGATAGAGATTAGAGGCTACTTAGGATCTTCACCTAAATAGGTTTCTTACCTAATTTAGGTTCTCTGTTCATGTATTTATACTCATTGTAATCACTCTATGAGAAATAAGAAAACAGATTCTTTTCTTCACATGAAATGTCTGAAAGGGGCTTGCCTAAAAGTCTTGTCACTTACACAGCAATAATCTCAGGTCTAGCTAAGGCTGGGAGATCAGATGAAGCTTTCACATTGTATGAAGAGATGATTGAAGCTGGACTTAAACCTGATGACTCACTATACTCTTTGCTAGTAGGGCATCTTCATTTAAAAAAAGGTTGTAGCCGTATTATTTGGCCTATATTCGTAAGTTTCCACTAATCTCATATTTTATTCCTTCGTCGAAAATTGATAGTCTCTCCTATCTCTTGAACCATCGGCTTATGAAGTTCACTGATGTATATGCAGTACATCAATTGGATTTTGACAATCATGCTAGAGGCGCTAGAAGATCCCCTATATTTTTACTGATGAACTTGCTGTCATTAATTATCCAAATGCTTCAAACCAGGTCTGATTAGTTTCCCTTTGTACTTCTTGAAAGTGCTAATTGCCTGATTATAATTTATTATGGTATGTGATTGGGCCCAGTCATTTCTTCTTTGATGTCCCTGTTAATTTTTCCCCTGCACATGCTTCTAGAAAGGTGTGACGGAAGAGTCAATAGACTTTGTAATCAACAAACTGCTTCCTTTAATAACAGATTTTGTTCCTTAGGTAGGGCTTTTTCCATTTACTTCTTCTTTCCAGTCTTCTTAGAGTATTTCAACTTTTATCTTGTCTATTCTTAGGCAGTTTCAACTGATAGAAAGCCCTGCTTCACAATTGTTCTGTCTTCGTGATATATTCACATCCATAAGCGTACATGAAGGTTGAATGAGATTTTCTATTTCTTACCAATCTAGTGTGTGTTATATATGTGCACTCTTGCAGGTTATCTTCCATTATTGGTAGCTGAAGATGAGAAAACTCTTGCCATAAAATGTCTGACGGAGGTACAAATCTTGACTGTTATCTTCTTTATTCTTTGAAATCTTTGCAACTTTTTTGTTCCTATTCCGAGAACGTTATTATTGAGGTTACCTAGATTTTGCCAAAAAAAAAAATTAGTATCTAGGATCACATGCAGATGCACACATCTGAAAATTTACATCCAAGAAAAGAGAGCAAAGAGTGTTGATTTTCATTAACATTGTGCTGTCAAACAAAGACAGCTAGGTTACTTATTGTGGATGTTCTGTTGCATGGACAAGCCTTAAACTTTTCATGCAATTATCTCTGTACTTTGAGCCTTTTTCCTTTTTTTTTTTGTGGCTTACCACCCATGCCTCGACTATTTAAGCAATATAAGGAAAGTAGAATGGCAACAAATGGGATGCCCATTATGAGCTTTTTCCTTTCTTTGGTAGCTTACCACCCAGTATCTCTGTACTGTGCCATTAATGGGTATCACCTCCTCACTGATATTTACTTTTGAGATTGGGTCTTTGAATAGGATGTCGTTCTAATGGCGACAAACCCAGGATTTACTAGGTGGTGAACTCAAATTGTATTAATACATTATTAGAAAGGAGAAAATTTTAACTTTCAAATATAAGTTCAATAAACTAGTGATTGCATTTTGTTAATTTTCCTATTGCACCGCCCATCCCCCGCGCCTTGTCTCACACCCAAGTCGTCATCCCCTACCGTCCCTAGCTCGTCCAGCCACCTTGCCGCCTCAGCCGCCGTTCTAACCTTGGTTTCCCCCCAGTTCGACCTTGGACAGAACTGAACCTCTCAACCCAGCTGCGAGCTTCGTGTGGCTTTTCCAAGCCCTTCCGAGCCTTGGTTAATGTCGTTGTGGGCTTGGTTGTCACCCGTCTCTATGTCGCCGCCATCGTGGACTCACCGGATCGCTAAACCAATGAATTTACTTGCTAAACTATGCTTAGGGAGTTAATGATGCTTAATAGGTGATTAATGTAGGCTAATTATGGATTAGGTGGTTAGTTAGAATGGATTAGTGAATTAATTATCCAATTTTGCATGTTAGATGGTTAGAACGGTTTAATTAGGAGCTAATTAGATCGTACTATTTATCTAGATAGGTTTGAAAATTTTCTAGGCCCGTTTAGGTGGTTAGATTAGCATTTTCGGCTTAAGTTGGTATTTTGGTATTTAATTTGAATTATTTAATTATTTTTTGTATTTATTTAATTATTTTTTGTTTTCCGAAAATTATACTGAATAGCTGGTGACCGAAATTTCATGTTGATTGCAATGGTGTGCTCAATATATGCAATTGAGTGGTAATTGGAAATTTGGTTATTTATTCAAAAATTGTAAAATTTCGATAATTAATTAGAAATTACCGGGTGTCGGTTTTTAATGCCAAAAATGTCTTTATATACTATATTGAATAGTGGGATTTTTTAAAAGGGAAATATTGCATTTTTCACTCAAATTGACCGTGTACCCACACACAATTATTTTATCTGGTGTTTTTAATACAAAGAAATTAGGTCAAGTTCATTATTTTAACTGAGGAATTGATATGCAAAGCATAATATCCTTAGCCGATATTGATTGGTCATGTGATGGTTAAGTGAACCCATCCCCTTTGTGCGTATCAGCTTGTGTGAGCTATAATTTGTATCGGCTTGTGCGAGCAATAGTTTGAATTAGCTTGTGAGAGTAATAATCTATGTCAGTTTGTGTGAGCAATAGTCTGTATCAGCTTGTGAGAGCAATAATCTATGTCAGCTTGTGTGAGCAATATTCCATATCAGCTTGTGAGAGAAATAATCTATGTCAGATTGTGCGAGCAATAATCCCTGGCTACGCCAAATGACCGATGTGCGTCGGTTAGTTCATGCTTGTGCAAGCAATAATTGAATTTGGAACATTTGATGGTATTGATTGTATTGATGGTATTGATCAATGGATTGATTGTATGGATTGAATTAAATGATTGATCGATTGAGTACATAAATTGTGCTAATATGCAGGAAGAAACTGAGGTGAGGTAAGTCCTTTGTCTTATGTGCATAGATTGCCTCTAGGCATATTTCCTTCCTAGTCGGACTTTAGGGGGTGAACTTGCTGTGACATTGTCTCACCTCGTTGTGGGCTCAATTTTTTTTTAGATCCTTAAATGGCGGTTCTCTGGAACGTTTTGGATAGCCGTGAGCTATTACTGAACAGGGAATGGACGTCCTAGTCCTTGGTAGTCATTAGATCTATGAGCTAGTGGTGACCACTGTCTGGGTTGATGAGGGCCTACCTAAGAGGATACCCCATCGATTCAAGGTGTGGTACCGCCATGGACTCAATGGGTATAGGGTAGGTCCCATCTAGGAATTTGACATCCTTGTCGTTGTGCTTAATGTTGCTCTGGGCGAAAACCCAACTAACCCTCCTGATGAGTGTTGTCATGGACCCGACGCCCTCGGAGCCTATGGAGTCCGAAAGGTTAGTGAATGTGACCAACTAGAGGGGTCGTAGGACAGTTCCCTTTAGTGGACTGATTTTTTTGTTAGATAGACTAGTATTGTATATAAACTAGTTGACTGTGTATAAAGGCATGGTTTGGTTGTGAAATTTATTGTCCTACTTTTCTATTCCATGTTGTTTGATGTCAGGGGTTTTGTTTCGCTTCCGCATGTGCAATAAAATGAATGGGTCGGCAACACGTCCGGAGACGTCACAAATTTATTGACCACCGAGGGATGTGTGCATCCTCGAGGATCTAGCGCGTGATGTTCGGCGACCTAGAATCAAGTTGCTGCCACTACCGTCGCCGCTGCAACTACCGCCACTACCGCTGCCACTACTACTATCGTCGCCGCCGCTACTGATGCTGCAGCTGCAGCCATACCTGCTGAGATTCCACCTGGAAATATGGTAGTAGAGAGAGAGAGAGGTTGATTCACAAGTTGGTAGAGCAGTTCTTTAAGTTGAACCCACCGAGGTTTATCGGTGCAGGAGATCTTAAGACTGCATTGCTCTGGATCCAAGACTTGGAGAAAGCCTTTGCACTTCTGATGTGCACTGAGGAGGAGAAAGTTGTCTTGGTAGTATACCAGCTGCAGGGTAACGTGAATACTTGGTGGAGAGCCACCAGAGGCACATTTTTCCCAAAAGCCGTAGTTCCAGTATGGAATGCCTTCCTTAGAGCCTTCAATGGCAAGTACTTTTTGGGTAGCGCTCAAGAGCAAAAGATGGAGGAATTCCAACGCCTTCACCAAGGAATGATGACAGTAGATCAGTATGAGGCTAAATTTGTGGAGCTATCTCAATATGCTCCAAGACTAGTGAAAGATCCTAAAGACAAAGCTCGGAGGTTCAAGATCAGCCTCCGATTGGAGTTGAAGAACCCGTTGGTACCATTTGATCTCAAGGATTACAACGAGGTATATGGACAAGCCCAGCTAATAGAGAGAAACCTGAGTGAGCAAGCCGCCTTGTCTAAATCGAGGTTTAGCTCGAATAAGGATGGAAACTAGTTTAGGAAGAAGCCCATGACTGGAAGAAGATATCATGACCCACCCAATACGAAGGGTGGAAATGGGAAGTCAACGTCGAGCCAAAATGGCACGTGTCGCTTCTACAGAAGGCGACATGGATCGGCCCCGTGCTATTTTAGGATGGGTGCTTGCTTCGAGTGTGGTCAACATGGTCACCAAGCTAGAGACTATCCCAGAAGATCGAGGGGATTATAGCAATTATCGCCACTGCCACCAAAGGGTCAGAATAGAGGGTTTGCGCCGCAAATTGCACAACAGGGTGGACAGAACACACCCCCGTGCAAGGAAGAGTGTACGCTATCACTAGAGAACGGGCAGAGGACTCACCTGATGTGGTTACAGGTACTATTTCCCTGAACAACCAAGCTGCTTATGCTTTATTTGACCCTGGTGCAACTCATCAATTTATAGCTGAGCAATTCATTAAGCTGATAGGATTGAGTCCTGAAATGTTGGAGTTTGTGGTTAGTATATCTACACCATTAAAGGATAATGTGTTATCTACTATGGGCTATACTAGTTGCAAGTTAGAGATTGGTGAGCAAGAGGGGAGGATAGATTTGATAGTCCCAGCCATGTATGATTTCCACGTGATAATTGGCATGGACTGGCTCACCAAGCAACGACCTAAAATGGACCGCTATTGTAAAGCGATTCAGTTTAACCCGTTAGCGAGTGAAAGTTTAGAGTTTATTGAGAATCAATGAGAACCCTCGATTACCTTAATCTCGTCACTTGAGGTAACCTGTTTGTTAGACAGGGGTTGCCAAGGTTACTTGGCAACTGTCATATCCATGACAGTTAAGGAGCTAAAGATTGAAGATATCGAAGTGGTTCAGGAGTTTCCAAACATGTTTCCAAAGGAATTACCAGGTCTGCCGCAAGAAAGAGAAATTGAGTTTGTAATTGAGCTAACCCCTGAGATAGAGCCAATCTCTAAGGCTACTTAATAGATGGCGTTATCTGAGTTTAGAGGTGGCAAGACCCATTTTGCACCCATATTTTTCACAAATGGGTCGAATGTGGGTTATGAAGTTGTAATGGGCCATAACCCACATTCAAACCATTTTAAGTTCAATTTTATATGGGTCAAAAATGGGTCACATGTTCTGACCCATTTTCGACCCATTTTTAAAACCGAAAAAAAAATTGAAAAAAATTAAAAAAAATTAAAAAAATAAAAACATGAACAGTGTCAATGACCCTCACCTTCGTTAGTGACCCATTTTCGACCCACCTCCGCCACTCGCCTTTGCCACTCACCGCCGCAGCACACCTCAACGAAGCTTGGGCGAGCCACGAGCTCGCCGGCCTTGGCCGAGCTCGGGCTCACCTGGATCTAGCGAGCCACAAGCTCACCAGCCGTGACGGAGCTCGGGCTTGCTTGGATAGAGCGAGCCGCAAGCTCAGGCTCACCTAGATCGAGGGAGCCGTGAGGGAGCCAACAACAACGAAGCTTGAGCTCATGTGGATCTTGCAAGCCACGAGCTCACCAACCGCAACGGAGCTAGAGTGAGCCTCGATCGAGCGAGCCTCGAGCTCACCGGCCATTGGCAAGCTCGGGCTCGCCTAGATCTGGCGAGCTGTGAGTCGCCGGCCACAACAGAGCTCGGGCTTGCCTGGATTGAGCAAGCCGCAAGCTCGTTGACCATGGCTGAGCTCGGGGTCGCCTGTATCTAGCAAGCCACAAGCTTGTCGGTCGCGACGAAGTTCAGGCTTGCTTGTATTGGCCAAGCCCCGAGCTCATCAACCACGATGGAGCTTGGCAACTCAAGCTCGCCCGGACAGGCGGAACCTTGATCTCGCCGAACTACAACTTGGCCAGTCATCGTCAACAAAGTAATAATGGAGAAGAAGAAGGAGGAAAAAGAAAGAAAAGAAAAAAGAAAAATAATAATAATAATTTCAAAAAATTTTAAAATAATAAAAAAGTCAATTTTTTTAATGATATTTGGTAGATAGATATCCATATACATACTGGAGAAGTACTTTTAGACAAAGCTCGATGCTGTTTAGATTGATAAATAGAAATTCAAAACATCATAATGTAATTTTTAACTTGATAAACTAAAATCAATAAATAAACCAAAATTAAAATTAATTAAAATTAAGAAGTTATGCATTATTGCATTCAAGAAGAATTACATAACTTCTTAATTTTAAAAAAATATATTATTCTCTTATCAATTATTAGCTCATCAAACTTTTTCTTATTAAGAGTTCTTCAAAAGTATTTTAATTTAAAGGTTTTTCACATTTTTTATTTTATGTACTTTTTAAATTTGGTGTGAAGTTTTTATTTAACTAAATTGAGTTAAATATAAATGTGTTTCGATAATATGGGTCTGGTCGGGTATGAATCGAGTATAGGTCAGGCAGGTATGGGTCGGGCATGGGTCGAGTATAGGTCGGGTCAGGTATAGGTTATAAGATTTACAGTACACGAATATGGGTCAAAACGGATTAAATGGGTTAAATATGGGTCGACCCATTTTCGACCCGACCCATACCCGACCCAACCCACCCATTTACCACCTCTATCTGAGTTGAAAGAACTGAAGGTGCAGATGCAGGAGTTGTTAGATAAGGGATTCATACGTCCCAGTGCATCACCTTGGAGAGCACAAGTTTTGTTCATGAAGAGGAAAGATGGTTCGTTACATCTGTGCATCAACTATTATCAACTCAATCAGGTGACGATCAAGAACAAGTTTCCATTCTCGAGGATCGACGACTTGTTTGACCAGCTGCAAGGAGCATCGATATTTTCTAAGATCAACTTGAGGATAGGGTATCATCAGCTAAGGATTAGAAAAGAGAACATACCAAAGTCAGCGTTTCGTACTCGATACGACCATTATGAGTTCACTATAATGCCGTTTGGTTTGACGAACGCCTCAGCTACTTTCATGGATATGATAAATTGAGTTTTCAAAGAGTATCTGGATCACTTTGTGATCGTGTTCATCAACGATATCCTGGTGTACTCGAGAAGTCCTGAGGAGCACGAAAGGCATTTGAGGATGGTGCTACAGACACTGAGGAATTATGAATTGTACGTCAAGTTTAGCAAGTCTGAGTTTTGGTTGACTCGTGTTGCGTTTTTAGGTCACGTGATTTCAGGCAAAGGAATCTCTATAGACCTAACCAAGATCGAAGCAATTATCAACTAGCGAAGACCGACAACAATGATAGAAATCAGAAGCTTTTTGGGTTTAGCGAGTATTACAGAAGCATTGTGGAAGGATTTTCAATTTTAACCTCACCGTTGACTCGACTTTTGAAGAATGAAGAGAAATTTGTGTGGACAAACAAGTGTGAGCGTAGTTTCCAAGAGCTTAAGCAGAAGCTGACTACTGCACCCATGTTAACAATACCATCTGGTCCTAGAGGATATGAGATCTACAGTGATGCATCGTTTAGAAGATTGGAGTGCATGTTGATGCAACATGGCAGGGTCGTTGCATACACGTCCCATCAGTGAAGACCTTATGAGCTAAATTACCCGAAACATGACTTAGAACTCAGAGCAATTATTTTCGCTTTAAAGATTTGGAGACATTTTTGTGTAGAGAAAGATTCCAGATCTTTACAGATCATTAAAGTCTCAAGTATTTATTCTCTCAGAAGGAGTTGAATATAAGACAACCTCGCTAAATGGAACTTCTTAAGGACTATGATTATGATATCTTGTATCACTCTGGAAAGGTGAATAGGGTCGCAGATGCGCTGAGTCAGAAGTCTTCAATTGCACATATGATGGTCAATGAAATGGTTTTACTCGAGAGAGCTCGAGATTCAATTTTCAAATTTGAGGTAGGTTACCTTTCAAATCTTATGGCCACCCTTAGAATTCAGTCAAAAGTGCAGATCAAAGTCAAGATGCTTTAGTTGATAGACCCAGAGATTCAAAAAATCCTACAAGAGGATACCGATAAGAGAAAGGCTGACTTTCAAATTTCTAAAGACAGGAAATTAAGGTTCCAAGGATGATTGTATGTATCTGACGATGTAGAGCTTAAAGAGGAGATCTTGTCAGAAGCTCATTATAGTAGTTACAGTATTTATCCAAGCAATACAAAAATGTATCAGAATCTGCGTCAACATTATTGGTGGACCGGTATGAAGGCGGACATCGTCAAGCATGTCGCCAAGTGTCTAATGTGTCAACAAGTGAAGGCACAGCATTGTAAGCCGAGAGAACTTATGCAACCTCTTGAGATTCCCGAGTGAAAATGGGAACACATCATAATAGATTTTGTGACAGGCTTGCTAAGGAGTCAAAGGGGTAATAATTCTATTTGGGTAGTGGTCAACAGATTGACGAAGTTGGCTCACTTCATTGCCATACAAAAGGACCTTGATTTGGATAGGCATGCAGAATTGTACATGGGTCACATTGTTCGTTTGCATGGAGTGTTGGTAACGATTACATCAGATAGAGACCCGAGGTTTACAGCTGCCTTTTGGAAAAGTTTGCAGACTGCCTTAGCAATGAAGCTGCAATATAGTACAGCTTATTATCCTCAGACGGATGGCCATTTTGAAAGAACAATTCAAACACTCGAAGACATGCTACGAGCTTGCGTATTGGATTTCAAAGGAAATTGGGAGGAACAGCTTCATCTTGTCAAATTCGCCTACAACAACAGCTACCAATAGAGTATTCAGATGGCACATTTCGAAGGATTGTATGGCAAAGCATGTAGAATGCCAGTTTGTTGGGATGAGGTTGGAGAACGGAAGATCACAGGCCAGAGTTGGTCCAGTAGTCAGTGGATGCAATTACAGTTATCAGTGATAGATTAAAGACCGCTTAGAGTCACCAGAAAAGCTATGTAGATAAGCGTCGAAGACCATTGGAATTGCAAGTTGGTGAGCATGTCTTTCTGAATGTGTCACTGATGAGAGGTACTTCACGCTTCGGCAAGAAAAGGAAACTGAGTCTGAGGTACGTAGGTCCCTTTGAGACTTTGGAAAGGAAAGGGACTCTAGCATATCGTCTTGCATTGCCGTCGAGGTTAGCGCAAGTGCATGACGTCTTTTACCCGTCGATGTTGAGGAAGTATGAGCCTGACCCAACCCACGTGCTGAATTTTGAAGAATTAGACGTAGACGACAGGATGTCATATGTGGAAAGACTAGTTCAAATTGTAGATCGGAAGGAGCAGGTTTTGCACACCAAGACAATCCCATTGGTTAAAGTGGTCTGGCAACACCACGGCACTGAAGGAGTAACTTAGGAAAGTGAAAATTCAATGAGATGACCGTACCCCCACCTTTTTGTTTAAAATTTTGTAATTGTTTAAATTATGAGATTACAAAACTTTTATAAAAGGGGAAGAGTTGCGACATCCTAAATTTCAGGTTCTATTCAATGAAATAAGCCGGGCTTTTCATTGATGCGCCTATAGTCTTTTTCTCTAAATTGATGAATCATAAAGATAACTAGTCTATTTAATGAAGCCGTTAATGGATTTTACCGTAATAAACTTGAGAATTCGATCAAAAATCGATTGCTCGACCGTGCTAATCTGCAAGGGTCATTATGACACTGTCAAAATCGATCAAAAACTGGAGATAGGTCAATTCGACAGAGGTATGTGATTAGAGTATGAGTAATTCCACATAATTGCAAAATTTCTATCAAATGATACTGATCGATTTTTCTGTCATACCTATACCCGGTGCCCGTATTTGAAACCTTGAGATTTTCACGATAACCGAGAGTCGCCAATGTGTTAAAGATGTACAATATGACTTGAAAAATGTTGTGTTGGTCGAGGACACCTTGGCTGAAATTTTGGGGCTTCAATTGACTCCAATTAGAAGGGAATTGAATGCAACTTAGGGGGAAATGGCCCAAAATTCATAGGACCAAGGTGCAACAACATTTGGACCACTTGAGGAAGCTTCTACGGGAAGTTTGGGTGTGAAAATGAGCCATGGATGACAGCTAAAGTGGTGAGGGGCATGAACTTGAGTAGAAGGGGATAGAAGTGAAGACTTTTGAGGCAAAAGGGACCCCTCTATCTTCAGCAGCTTCTTCTTCTCCATTTGGCCCACTTTATCAATTGTTGAGTGTGCTTAGAAGCTTGAGAGAACTAGACAAACTGTCCAACCCCTCCCCCTAACCCATCGACCACCGCCAAAGCCACTGGAGCTGCCTGCTTGCACCCGCAAGCCCGTCATGCCGCCCGTCCCCCGCGCGAGTCGTCTTGCTCGCTCGTGCCTTATCTCATGCCTAGGCCATCATCCCCTACTGTCCCAAGCTCGTCTAGCCGCCATATGTCACCGTCCAACCATTTGTCGCCACCACCAAGCTCATCTAGCCACCTTGCCGCCTCAGCCCACCGTTCCAACCTAGGTTTCCCCCCAGTTCGGCCTTGGACAAAACCAAACCTCTCAGCCCAGTTGAGAGCTTCGTGTGGCTTTTCCAAGCCCTTCCAAGCCATGGTTGGTGTTGCCATGGGCTTGGTTGTTGCCCGTCTCTACATCGCCTTTGTCGTTGATTCACCGTATCGCTAAACCGATGAGTTTACTTGCTAAACTCTACTTATGGAGTTAATAATGCTTAAGTGGTGATTATTTTAGCCTAATTAGGGATTAGGTGGTTAGTTAGAATGATTTAGTGATTTAATTATCCAATTTTGCATGTTAGGTGGTTAGAACGATTTAATTAGGAGCTAATTAGATTGTACTATTTATCTAGATAGGTTTGGACATTTTCTAGACCTGTTTAGGTGGTTAGATTAGCATTTCCAGCTTAAGTTGGTATTTTTGGTATTTAATTTGAATTATTTAATTATTTTTGGTATTTATTTAATTATTTATTAATTTCTGAAAATTATACCGGGATAGCCAGCGACCGAAATTTCATGCTGATTGCAATGGTGTGTTCAGTTTATGCAATTGAGTGTTAATTTGTGCAAATTGAGTGGTGATTAGAAATTTGATTATTTATTCCAAAATTATAAAGTTTCGGTAATTAATTAGAAATTACCAAGTATCTATTTTTTACACCAAAAAAATGTCTTTATATACTATATTGAATAGTGGGATTTTTTAAAAAGGGAAATCTCGCATTTTTGACTCAAATTAACCGTGTACTCACGCACAATTATTTCATCATGTGTTTTTAATACGAAAAAATTAGGCCAATTTCATTACTTTAATTGAGGAATTGGTGTGCAAAGCACAATGTCCTTGGCTGGTAATGATTGGTCGTGTGATGGTTAAGTGAGCCCATCCCCTTTGTGCGTCAGTGTATCAGCTTGTGCGACCATCAATCTATATCAGTTTGTGTAAGCTATAATCTGTATCAACTTGTGTGAGCAATAGTCCGTATCAACTTATGAGAGCAATAGTCTATGTCAGCTTATGTGAGCAATAGTCTGTATTAGCTTGTGAGAGCAAATCTATGTCAGCTTGATAGTTTGTATCAACTTGTGAGAGCAATAATCTATGTCAACTTGTGCGAGCAATAGTTTGTATCAGCTTGTGAGAACAATAATCTATGTCAAATTGTGCGAGCTATAATTCTTGGCTACGCAGAAGACCGATGTGCATTGGTTAGTTCTTGCACTAATTGAATTTGGAACGTTTGATGGTATTGATTGTATCGATGGTATTGATTGATGGATCAATTATATGGATTGAATTAAATGGATTGATTGATTGAGTACATGAATTGGGCTAACATACAAGAAGAAACCGAGGCAAGGTAAATCCTTTGTCTTGTGTGCATAGACTGCCTCTAGGCGTATTTCCTTCCTAGTCGGAGTTTAGGGGGTGAACTTGTTGAGACATTGTCTCACCCCGTCGTGGACTCAATTCTTTTCAGGTCCTTAGATAGTTGTTTTCTGGAATGTTTTGGACAGCCATGGGCTATTACTGAACAGGTAATGGACATCCCGGTCCCCAATAGTCATTGGGTCTGTGAGCTAATGGTGACCACCATCTAGGTCGATGAGGGCTTACCTGATAGGGTACCTCATCGATTCAAGACATGATACCGCCATGGACTCAATAGGTATAGAGTAGGTCCCATCTTGGGATTTGACATCCCTATCATTGTGTTTAATGCCGCTCTGGGCGAGAACGCAGCTGATCCTCCTGATGGTGTTGTCGTGGATCTAAGGCCCTTGGAGCCTGTGGAGTTTGAAGGGTCGGTGAACGTGACCGACTAGACCGACTAGAGGGGTCGTAGGACAGTTTCCTTTTGAGGATTGATCTTTTTGTTAGATAGACTAGTACTGTATATGAACTAGTTTGCTATGAGGGGTTTTGTTTTGCTTCCGCTTGTGCAATAAAATGAACGGGTCGGTGATGCGTCCTGGGACATCACAAATTTATCAACCATTAAGGGATGTGCACGCACTCGAGGATCTGGGGCTTGACACCTGTTATGTTTGATTTTGTTACAAAACATGAGATTCCGAACTGGCACAAGAGAGTAGACCTTATGATCACTCTTCGTGGGGATGGAACTATCCTTTGGGTAATGCATTCAACATTTACCTTAGAATCAGTGATGAGTACTTTATTTCTGCTATTTTTCCATAAAATGTTGCTGAGTGTAGCATCATAACCAGGCCCGAGTGTGATAGCCCTTGTTTTTCTTATATCAAGTAATTGCATAGTCATTTTTCTTGGACCATTCAAGTACATTTGACAAACTATATAGACAAGAATCGACTCTTTTTTTCTTCCTTTTCTTATCCTGAACGCAAAAGGGGAAACATGGAGCTTTCATCTGGCCTCTGGAATGCAAAAGAAGAAAATGTTGATGAAGAGCATCCATATACTACTAGAAAGTTTATGAGGATTTTATAGAATCCAAATATGAAAATATTGTTCATTTATTTTGCGAAATGTAATCATTTTCAATTTTCAAAAACTCTAAAATTCCTTCCTTTCCCTCCAAATCAGTTAACGAATTGCAAGAGCGATAAAATCAATTTATCCCTTGTATTAAAATATATTTTGGTTTGAATGTTTATATATTATAGCATTTTGGAGCAAAGTCGAGTAGACTAATTCTTTGGGTTGGCACATTCCTCAGCCTTACGCATTAGAACCTCCTCCATCTCATTTTCTTTATCATATCAATTTGAATATAGTTTGTGCGTATATGGATTGTATAATGTGTATATTCAGCTATAAAGTATTAAGTGTAGCACCAAAAAGCTGGATTATTAATTTAGAAAATCTTCGAAAGTTATGTCCACTCTCATTGAATAAGCTGAAAGATATGGCTATAGCCTATAGGACAACATTCATCGTAAGATTCCGAAGTGTTTGTATTTCACAATTTTACTAAGAAAGGAAAGCTCATCCTAAAAAGCAATTCGGTGACCGTGGCAACCTGTATGACCAGGGAAGAAAAAACAACTTTAAGCAACCCAGGTCCGTGACTCTAAATAGGTAATTGGCCTAAAATTTCATGTCCTTTACGTAGTCCTTAAAAGCAATCTACTACTTGTTCCCCTTGAATCATCCAAATATACACATTATATAATTTACATACACTATATTCAAATTGATATAATAAAGAAAATGAGATGGAGGAGGCTTTAATGTGTAAGGCTGAGGAATATGCCACCCCAAGGATGGGTCTATTGGACTTTGCTCCAAAATTCTATAATATGTAAACATTCAAACCCTAAATAATTTTAATATGAGGGATAAATTGATTTTATTGCTCTTGCAACTCGTTAACTGATTTGGAGGGAAAGGAAGGAGTTTTAGAGTTTTTGAAAATTGAAAATGATTACCGTTTCACAAAAAAATAAACAATATTTTCATATTTGGATTCTATAAAATCCTCATAAACTTTCTAGTAGTATATGGATGTTGTTCATCAATATTTTCTTCTTTTGCGGAATATGTGAGGATCGAGTTGGTTGGGGCTAGGAAGTTGACGAAATCTTCATATTTCCTATGAGTGATTGCAGTTTTGGCCTTCGAATATGCATCAATTTTAGCATTTGTAAAGCTTTGAGAATTCAGCTTATAAACTATTTTGGAAAATCTCCCGATTTGTGTTGAAATTTTTATGTACCAATGTGCCGCTCACAAATGTTTCGAAAAGAAAAGAAAAATGTTTGGTGTCCTCAGAATCTCGAACTTTTACATGAACCGTTTTAAAAACCTTGAAGTCAAGAGTGAGATTTGGATTTACTGATGTGCCGATTTCAAACTACTTACAGTTTTGATAAATCTTTTTAATTCGGGCTGTGAGGCACAAGTGCGGCTCGAGGATTTACATGTGGATTTCGAAACACATTGGAGGGTTAACCGTGTAAGTGGAACTTATGGATTTGATAGTGTGCTTCTGATTTTGTGAATTGATTTCATCGATATGAACTTGACATATGTTTTAAAGACTACTGCTATTGTATTGATGTGTCTTTGAAAACCTCATTTCACGTTACTTGATACAATAAAGGGGGATTTTTGAGAACCCAAAGTTTTCCATGTTGGTGATTCAGAAACGTTTTTGGAATTTAAAATGGTTTGACTACTACACCATGGTTGATGTGTTATGGATGCCGTCGGACCCTTGGGACAACAACACCCGAGAGTCAGGTTGCCTGGAGGATCATAGTGGCGATGCCTCTAGATGCCTGGGGACCGGTGAGCCCCAGAGGTTCCTCGGGAGAGTCGGGATGCCCGGATCTATGACAATACACATTCCAGAGGGTAAGGGACACTAGTAACATGGTGAGCCCCGAAATTCCTCGTGATGTCAGGTGGGGTGCGAGATGCCTAGAGGTGTAATGTAACACACTCTAGATACCCGGTGACTGAAATATGGAACAAAGGCCTTTGTGATGCCAGGTTGGGTGTGATATGCCTGGAGGGATGCAAACACTGGTCCTCTGGAAGATGGTGGTAGTGAATAAAAATTGATTGAGTTTTAAAGCTGATTGTTCTACTAAGTTATGCCATTTTGATATAATGTTCGATTGATTTGATGCATACCTATTTATCTGTTTTGTTATTTTGCATGAAATTAGATGATGATAGTTTTACATAACATAGCCTAGTAAATCTTTGGCTGCTAAGTGGTTGTACTCACCCCTTGTGGGACTAACATATTTCAGACTAAGAAAAATGCCTCTGCTACCCGCACCTCCTAGTACATTCTACAGGATCCCTATCGATTTACAATGGGAACAAACAAAGCATCAGGATCCTGACTTGCTAGGGCTGACTTTTGTTCGAGTGAGGGTGATAGTGATGATCGACACTGGTCTCCCCTCAGGTCCCGTGTGTCAGGAGTACGTTGTCTTGTATGTCCGTAGGATCGAACGTACTCTGGGGTCGTTACCATCGCCACCAGAGGACGACAACGATGGGGGATCGAGTGATGTGGAGTGACCACGGTTATGAGGACAGTAGGGAAATTTTTGGACGCCAGCACTAAATGATGGACTCTATGTAAATAGCCGTTGGAGATGTCGGTTAACTTTTAAAATATAGCCGAGTATAGGAAATTACGGCTTTTTGATGTACCAACTAACAATGTCCATCCAGTATATGTGTAAATAAAAAGTGATCGGTTAGTATATATATGTGTATTTAGTGTGCATCATTTATGGGTATAGGAAAGGGAGTTGTTAGATACACTTCCGCCATATACATTGCGCAGAGACCAATGAAGTGTGTGATAAAACCCCCACATGGATTCCCTCAAGTCCATTGATCAAAAAAGAAGAACATCTAGGACCGAGGAAGTGAGGTGGCGACCCTAACAGATTGGGGGCCGTCAGGGGTGTCACAGTGAGTGGTATCAGAGCATTGGTTTTATATGGAGTGATAAGGTGCCTCAGTAAGAAAGGGAGATATAATAATGCACACAATAGAATACTAACCAAGGGTAGTTGACTAACTATGAACAACGGGTGATTGAGTTCACTCGTAAACTACTAGTAACGATTGTGAGTTACATTTGCATACAAGTAACATTCTATGTTACTTATGTGACTCTAGTAACATTTTTATGTTATTTTCTTGACTAGTGACACTGAGTCACTAATTGTTCTCGAGGCCAATGCTTGGTGAACTACAGGAAACAATGGTATGAACTAGGAGTTCTCACTCGTCAAGGGGTAAAGCCTCTGTTTCAAAGGCAGAACCCTAGATGGAAGATATCCTATAGGCATTGGCCAATAGAGGAAATTTGATGGAAAGACAAGCTCAGCAACAACCTGGAGCAGAACGTCGCCCTCAACGACTGGTGGAACAATTCTTGAAGTTGAAACCGCCTAAGTTTACTAGAATGAGAAGTCTTGAGGAGGCGGAACAATGGATTGATGGAATAGAAAGGATCTTCTGGTTGTTGACCTACAATGACACTAAAAATATAACTTTCACAGAGTACCAACTAGAGGAAAATGCCAAATTTTGGTGGAAAGCTTCAAGAGATACGATATTTCCACCTGGTACTGCCATAAACTGGGATGAGTTTGTTAGAGCTTTCAATAGAAAGCATTTTTCTAACTATGCTAGAGATAAGAAAATTACTGAGTTTGTTCAACTAGAACAAAAGGAGCTGACAATGGATCAATATGAAGCGAAATTCTCTGAACTTTCAAGATATGCTCCTAGATTGATAGAGAATTGTGAGAAAAGGTTAAGAGATTCCTGAAGGGATTAAGGATAAATATCAGGAAACAACTAGTGCCCCTGAATATAAGAGATTATATTGAGATTTACAAAAGGCCACAATTGGTGGAACAGGAACTAATAAGGGAGCAAGGGGAATCCAGGAGACAAACGACGTTTAATGATGCCCGATGAGGCAAGAGACCCTATCTAGACCGAGGTCAGCCTTGGGAATCTAAGAAAAATGGTAACTTTGGGAATTTTGGAAAGGCCAAGAGTGGCTAGACTTCAGGGAAAGTGCCTTACCAGAATGATACTTGCCAAAGGTGTGGTAGGCAACATGGACTAGGACCCTGTAATGACCAGCTAAGATGTTTTGGTTGTGGACAAAGAGGACACTTCAGGAGAAACTGTCCACAAGAAGAATCACAATCGAATATCAGCTCGATGCGACAAGAGCAACAACGTGTAGCCGGACTACCTTCTTAAAGGAACCCATAGAGGCCACCAACATAAGGACGGGTGATGCAGTCACCCAAGAGGAAGCGGAAGCTTCCAAAAACGTTGTCTCAGGTACGATTTATATAAATGGCAAGAAGGCATATGCATTATTTGATACGGGTGCTACGCATTCTTTTATGTCTAAAAGGTATAGACAGTTGAGCAAGATAGAAATTACATCTCTTGAGACATCTCTTTGTATTTCTACGCCACTGAAGAATATGGTATTGTCTACGTTGGTATGTAAAAAGTGTAAAATAACCATAGGGGGACAAGATATGGAAATAAATTTAGTTGTAATGGTTATGCATGACTTTGACGTTATCATAGGAATGGATTGGCTTCATGAGCAATGGGCTAAGATGGATTGTTATCGAAAGGTGATTCAATTTACTTCACCTGACCGGTCTAGTTTTGAATTCTCCGGAGGGCAGACAAACCCCTCCTTAGCTCTTATTTCGGTAGTGGAAGCCCATGCACTTCTTGACGAATGATGTCTAGGATACCTAGCAGTAGTAAAGGATTGTATGAGGGAAGAGGCTAAACTCGATGAAATTCGAGTAGTCAGGAAATTTCAAGATGTATTTCCTGAGGAATTGCCTAGGTTATCACCAAAACGAGAAATTGAGTTCGAGATCGAACTAATGCCTGGATTAGAACTGATATCGAAAGCCCCATATAAGATGGCCTTGATAGAACTGAAAGAATTAAAGGTGCAACTACAAGAGTTGCTCGATAAAGGATTTATTTGGCCAAGTGCATATCCTTAGGGTACACCGGTCCTGTTTGTGAAAAAGAAGGACAGGTCGATGTGTTTGTGCATTGACTACAGGTAATTGAATCAAGTGACCATTAAGAATAAGTACCCATTACCTAGAATTGATGACCTACTTGACCAGTTGCAAGGAAGTTCAGTCTTTTCAAAATCGATTTGAGGTCAAGGTATCAACAGTTAAGGATTAAGAAGGAAGACATTCCTAAGATTGCGTTTAGAACTCGCTATGGACACTATGGACTTGTTTGTTAAAAATTATTTATGTTCCCTGGAAAAAAAATTCTGTTTTTTTGTTCCTAGAAACAAAAAATGAACAGAAACGCGTTTGTTTGCGTTTTTGTTCCAAAATTATTTTTTTGTTCCTAGAAACACATCTGGAACAAAAGAAAGAAACAAAAAAAAAAGTTGTTTTTTGTTTCTAGAACACATTTTAAGAACACTTTTTTTCACTCTTTTTTCTTCTTCTTCTTTTCTTCTTTTTTCTTTCTTTTTTATTTGGCCGATCACTGGCCTCAGCCATGGCCGAGGACCGGCCGTCGAGGGCCGGCGACCTCGCCAGAGCATCGCCGGCCCCTGGTGAGGCCGAGCGTTGCCGGCCCCTGGTGAAGCGAGGCCAAGCTCGCCCAGTGACCAGCAAGCCTCGCCGTGGCTGGGCAAGGCCGCCGGCCCTCGTCGACCATTCGCCGGCCATGGCTGAGGCTGGCAACCGGCCAAAAGAAGAAAAAAGGAAAAAGAAAAAAGAAAAAAGGAAAAATAAATAAGAAAATTAAAAAAAATAAGAAAGAAAATATAAATTTAATATTAAAATATTAAAAATTAAAATAAAAAAATTATACAAATTTACCAAACGTGTTTCTATTCTTTCTATATTTCTGGAACAGATTTACCAAACGTGTTTTTTTGTTCAAAAATTGTTCCCTGAAGCAGAAATACTTTTTTCTATTTCTGTTCCCCGAAACAATTTTTAAACAAAATTGTTACCAAATGCACCCTATGAGTTCCTAGTAATGCCATTTAGACTAACGAATACCTCGCTGCATTCATGGATCTGATAAATAGAATATTCAAGCCCTATTTCAATCAATTTGTGAATGTCATCATTGATGATATTCCGATATACTCTAAAGGACCTGAAGAACATACGCAACATCTTAACGTAGTGTTGCAAACCCTTTAGTTCATAAATTGTATGCCAAATTCAGTAAGTGTGAATTTTGGTTGAATCGAATAATGTTCCTAGGACATGTGGTGTCAGGAGAAGGAATTTCAATAGACCTAGTGAAAGTGGAGATGGTAGTAAATTGGCCGACACCAACAACGCCGACTGAGATTCGGAGTTTCTTAGGACTAGCAGGTCATTATAGAAGATTTATCGAAGGGTTCTCACGACTTGCAGGTCCATTGACGAAATTGACTCGGAAGAACGTAAAGTTCGAATGGAATGGAGAGTGTGAAAGGAGCTTCTAGGAACTTAAAAGAAGATTGACCACGACTCCAATCCTAACTATACCATCTAGATCTGATGGATTCATGGTGTATAGTGATGCGTCTCACAAAGGACTATGATGCATAAGGTAGTAGATGGTCTCAATCGTAAATTGGCTATAGACATAGCCAGTGTAAGAGTAACAGAATGGAACCTTTTGGAGACGATGGTAGATTCAGAATTTAAATTGGAAATAGACCACGTCACCAGTATGCTCACCGCATTAAGAATTGAACTAGAAATTACCCAGAAAATTAGAATTCTGCAAGAATCCGACCCGAAAATCATGAAATTATGAAACGAAGTGTCTTTAGGAAAAGGACCAGAATTCCAAATCTCTAAGGATGGAATTGTAAAATGCCAAGGACGACTGCGTGTTCCCGACAATGAGGAAATAAAAAGGGAAATTCTATCGAAGGCACATAGGAGTAACTAAAGTATTCATCCGGGGTAGTACAAAGATGTAACATCTCGGGTCTCCACCGTACAGATATTGTCTGCTTTGGGCCTTCGGCCCTCACGGCTTTAAAACGCGTTACACAGATTAGAGAGACCTAAGCCTTATAAGCTAGCCCCAAGACTCCCCCCTTAAGCGATGTGGGACTAGAGAGGGACCCCTTCCTTGCGCATGTCCGAGGACCATCGCTCGAGCCGTCACACTCTCCACCTCTTAAAAGAACAGCGTCCTCGTTGTGGTCCCACACGCAGTTGGGAGTTGGGTCTAATACCACTTGTAACATCCTGGGTCTCCACTGTACACATATTGTCTGATTTGGGCCTTCGGCCCTCACGGATTTAAAACGCGTTACATAGATTAGAAGGACCTAAGCCTTATAAACTAGCCCTAGGACTTCTCCCCTAAGCGATGTGAAACTAAAGAGGGACCCATTCCCTTTCCTTGCACAGGTCCAAGGACCGAGGCGCGAACGAACCACCATCCCTCCTCCCCACGCACCGTCGCTTAAGCTGTCACACTCTCTCCCCTGGGAGCACAGCGCCCTCGCTGTGACCCCACACGCGGTCATGAGTCGACTCTGATATCACTTGTAACATTTCGGGTCTCCATTGTACACATATTGTCCACTTTGAACACTAAGTCCTCATGGTTTTGTTCCTCTCGAGGCAACCCATACTACCTCAAGAAAACGCTTATGTACAGTTAGAGAGACCCAAGCCTTATAAACTAGCCCAAGACTCCCTCCTTAGGCGATGTGGGACAAGAGAGGGACCCCTTCCTTACATAAGTCCAAGGACCACCGCTCATGCCGTCACACTCTCCACCTCTTAACAGAAGAGCGTCCTCGCTATCATAACAACATTCTTGCTGTGGCCCCAAATGCGGTCAAGAGTCGGCTCTGATACCACTGGTAATATCCCACGTCTCCACTGTACACATATTGTCTGCTTTGGATACTAAGTCCTCACAGTTTTGTTCCTTTCATGACAGCCCATACTATCCTAAGAAAACGCGTATATACAATTTAGAGGAACCCAAGCCTTATAAACTAGCACAATACTCCCTTCCTAGGCAATGTGGGACAAGAGAAGGACCCCTTCCTTGCACATGTCCGAGGACCGTCGCTTAGGCCATCACAAAAGATGTACCGGAATTTACGCCAACAATATTAGTGGAATGGCATGAAAACAAATATAGCTAAGCACGTCTCTCAGTGTTTAACTTGCCAACAAGTGAAAGCGGAACACCATAGGCCCGCAGGACTGTTGAGGCCGTTGAACATACCGGAGTGGAAATGGGATCATGTGACGATGGATTTCATGCAAGGATTAGCAAGGACATCAAGTGGTCACAACTTTATTTGGGTGATAGTAGATTGCTTGACTAAGTTTGCCCATTTCCTAGTAGTCCAGATAGGCTATTTAATGGATAAATATGCTGAAATATATGCAAGCCAAGTAGTATGCTTACATGGTGTTCCTGTAACTATTACGTCCAATCGAGATTCGAGATTTACTTCAAACCTTTGGCAAAGTCTTCAAACCACCTTAGGGACTAAGCTCCAGTTCAGTACTACTTTTCATCCACAAACGAACGGGCAAACAGAAAGAGTGATCTAGATACTGGAAGACATGCTAAGAGCTTGCGTAATTGACTTTAAAGGAAGTTGGGATGAAAAGTTTCACCTGGTAGAATTTGCATATAATAATAGTTTCCAGCAAAGTATAGGCATGACTCCCTATGAAGCATTATATGGGAGAAGGTGTAGAACTCCTATATGCTGGAATGAGGTAGGTGAAAGGAAATTGACAAGACCTGAATTGATACAAATTACTGCAAAGGCTGTCAAGATCATCAAAAAATGACTTAAAACAGCCCAGAGTCGACAAAAAAGCTACAAAGATAAGCGTAGAAGACCCTTGGAATTTAACGTGAGAGATCACAATTCGGAATAAAGGGTAAATTGAGCCATTGATTTGTCAAGCCCTTTGAAATCCTTGAAAGGATAGGGGACATAGCTTATTGGCTAGCAATACCTCCTAAGCTAGAAAATTTACTTGATGTATTTCATGTGTTGATGCTGAGGAAGTATTAGCCCAATCATGGTCGCAGACTCGATCATGAAGCCATCAAAGTGGATGAGAAAGTGAGGTACCTGGAAGAGCCGATCCAAGTACTAGATCAAAAGGAGCAAGTCCTTCGTACAAAGAAAATTTCGTTAGTCAAGGTCTTATGGTGACATCACGATTTGGAAGAGGCCACATGGGAAAGTGCAAAAGAAATGAGGTAGAGGTACCCTCATCTTTTCCATGACATGTAAGAGATGTATGATTTTGAGGACGAAATTCTCTAAAGATGAGAGAATTGTCATATTCGGATTTCACCGGACCTCAAGTATGTAACAAACCGTGACGGGTCGACAGAAGTGTCGTCGGACTGTGTCATTGGCACAATTTGCGGATGCCGTGTCGTCATCATCATCACCGGACCAAGGCATTACGTTTGGTAACGGTCCAACCATTGAATGAATTATAGTCTCGTCAAAGATTTTCCCTACATAACATTTTTAGCAAGACCGAGGTTCATTCCAAATGATGTGTCGACAAGTTACCTATCACACTAACTTCAGCCGTCCCTCTCATTAGATAACCATATTTTTCGACCCTACCAACCCAAATATCCATGCAACAAGAGAAGAATTTGGACCTTAATGTTAGTCATGTTTCTTTTCTTACTAAATAAGGAGGGAATATAGGCTTGCATGGGGGACGTGCATGCAAGGGGTTTGTCTCTGCCCAAGCTGCCCCGAGCCCTCTCTCTATTTGGTCGACAATTTGAGCCAATAAAGGATGAGAAGTTGATCAAGAGCCACGTCCACGCCTGAGAGAGAGAGCCACGTCCGTGCACGCAAGGGGAGGAGTTGGCAACCGAAGGCCATGCTGATTGCCACGTTCCCACTCAGCTGCCTTCGCCTCTCGACGCCACCGGATCTGCATGTGTTGACTGAGTTAGTCAATTAATTGGGGGAAACAAAACCGACCGCAGAAGTGAGAAGGGGAACACTCGAGAACGGAACCGCGAGAAAGAGAGAGAGAGAAGAAGAAGGGAGGTCATTTCCTCTTCGCCCGCATGCTTAGCCGGCCATCAACACCACCGGTCGTGCCTCCGTCCACAGCTGAGCCGATTCAACCGCCTCGGACGTGCCCGTAGCTCCCCGCTCACTTGCCATCGACGCCATCGAACCTAAGGCAAGCTGAAGGCTACTCACCTATATGTTGCCTGAGGAAGTGCATTGTTAGGTTGGATTGTCTGAATTTTTTGTGTTGGATGGCGGAATATGTGAGTGATTGCAGTTTTGGCCTTCGAATATGCATCAATTTTAGCATTTGTAAAGCTTTGAGAATTCTGCTAGTAAACTATTTTGGAAAACCTCCCGATTTGTGTAGAAATTTTTATGTACCGATGTGATAAAACAAATGTTTCAAAAAGAAAAGAAAGATATTTGGTGTCCTCAAAATCTCGAACTTTTACATGAACCATTTTAAAAACCTTGAAGTTGGGAGTGAGATTTGGATTTACCGATGTGCTAATTTCAAACTACTTACAGTTTTGATAAATCTTTTCAATTCAGGCCGTGAGGCACAAGTGCAGCTCGAGGATTTATATGTGGATTTCGAAACACATTGGAGGGTTAACCGAGGAAGTGAAACTTATGGATTTGATATTGTGCTTCTGATTTCATGAATTGATTTCATCATATGAACTTGACATATGTTTTAAAGACTACTGTTGTTGTCTTGATGTGTCTTTGAAATCCTCATTTCACATTACTTGATACCATAAAGGGGGATTTTCGAGAACCCAAAGGATTTTCCATGTTGGTGATTCGGAAACATTTTTGGCATTTAAAATGGTTTGACTGACACCACAGTTGATGTGTTATGGATGCTATCGAACCCTCGGAACAACAATGCCCCGGGAGTCGGGTTGCCTGGAGGATCGTAGTGGTGATGTCTCTAGATGCCTGGGGACCGGTGAGCCCTAGAGGTTCCCTGGGAGAGTTGGGATGCCCGGATGTATGATGATACACGTTCCGGAGGGTAGGGGACACTAGTAACATGGTGAGCCTCAGAGATTCCTTGTGATGCTAGGTGAGGTGCAAGATGCCTAGAGGTGTAACATAACACGCTCTGGATGCCCAGTGACTGAAATATGGAACCAGAGGCCTTTGTGATGCCAAGTTGGTTGCGATATGCCTGGAGGGACACAAACACTAGTCCTCTGGAAGATGGTGGTAGTGAATAAAAATCGATTGAGTTTTAAAGCTGATTGTTCTGCTGAGTTATGCCATTTTGATAAAAAGTTCTATTGATTTGATGCATACCTATTTATCTATTTTGTTATTTTGCATGAAATCATATGATGCTAGTTTTACATAATATAGCCTAGTAGATCTTTGGCTGCTGAGTGGTTGTACTCACCCCTTATGGGACTAACATATTTCAGACTAAGAAAGATGCCTCTGCTGCCCGCACCTCTTGGTACATTCTATGGGATCCCTATCGATTTATAATGGGAACAAATGGAGCATCATGATCCTGACGTGCTAGGGTTGACTTTTGTTCAAGTGAGGGTGATAGTGATGATCGACCCCAATCTCCCCTCAGGTCTCGTTCATCAAGAGTACGTTGTCCTGTATGTCCATAGGAACGGACGTACTCTGGGGCCGTTGCCACCGCCACCAAAGGTTGATGATGATGAGGGATCGAGTGATGTGGAGTGACCACAGTTGTGAGGAAAACAGGGAAATTTTTGGACGCCGGCACTAAAATGATGGACTCTATGTAAATAGCTATTGGAGATGTCGGTTAACTTTTGAAATATAGCCGGGTATAGGAAACTGCAGCTTTTTGATGTGCCAACTAACAATGTCCATCCAATATATGTCTAAATAAAAGTCCCTGGTTAGTATCTATATGTGTATTTTGTGTGCATCATTTCTAGGTGTAGGAAAGGGAGTTGTTGGATACGCTTCCGTCATATACATTGCGCAGGGACCAATGAAGTGTGTGATGAAACCCCCACATGGATTCCCTGAAGTCCATTGATCAAAAAAGAAGGACATCCAGGACCAAGGAAGTGAGGTGGCGACCCTAACGGATTGGGAGCCGTCAGGGGGCATCACAAGAATAATTATATGTATGAATTATCATCATTGCACTAATGCAGACATTATTTTACGTACCTTCTCAAACACAGAGTAGCTGATTAGGCGAAAAATTGGATAGAGAAAACCCAAAAGGTACCTGTTCATTTGGTTCCAAGGAGAACTTAATTAAAGGATGATCGGTATTTACCAGAACGGCGTCTTCACAAGATTAATAGTACCAGAATCCAAGTGAAATAGAATTTCAAAAATGAAAATCTCTGGGAATACGTACAATACTCCCATAACACTCTTGATGATAGACTGGAATTCATCATCAGTGTATCCACGAGTTTGAAATGGCACCATCTTCATGTTGGAGCAAATGAATTGTTTCCAAGATAGATCGAGGAAGGTCTCTCAAATGATTTTGACGAAGGTTCAATGGTCATATTCAGCATGTCACTCTGGCGTGCTCCTGACCTGCATAGCTTCTGCAAGGGCATGATCTACCAACCTAACTTGAATGAGGCACTCCTTCCAGTAGTCAAACATTGGTTTAGAGAACTCCAGGGCATTCTCACAAATTCACAATCTTTGGCTTGTCCGAGTAATTGCGACATACAATTGTTTCAATTCGGAGCATAATATATTGTGCTTCGCGTCATCGAAACTTGGGGAAGACCATTGAGAGCTGTCATCAAGCAAAGCTTGCTCCTTCATGTATCCATAAATGACCCTCCACTGACGTTTCAGAGGTGATGTGCCAAAGAAGTTGTCCAATAAGACGTCCTACACAATGTCATGGCAAAAATGTTTCAGGCAAAAACATCTTATTTAGGTCCAAAATTACAGATTTCAAGTTTCATGAATACATGAATAGATCTAAAAAATTTAGAAAAAGAATATATGGACTCATTTTGACACACCAGCCAATCAAGATTAGTCATAAAGTGGTGAGATCTTTGATATTGTCTACTAACCTAAAGGATGATAACAACATGAGCCCAACGAAATTCTACATTATGTGTATTTAGATGCCACTGTCTACATATAAAAAAGGGTAAAGTAGAATGAAAATGCAAATTCAAGCTTTTTACAGAATAACAGCTAGCAGCAAATTGGTCATGACCCCTTAGAAAAAAAAAAGTTCTGAAATCTTGTCACGCCCCGATCCTCGGACGCGCGCACATCCTTCTACTTGGTCGATTTTAGAATGCGATATCCCAGGACTATGTATCGCCGACCCTTTCTTTTTATTAAGCACATGCGGAAGCAGTTATAAATCCCCAGACAATAAAACAATGGGATAGGAAAGCAGGCCACATTTTTCATATTGAAATTCACAACCACACTTTCATTTACAGCACAACTCATAGAGTATTTACAATACTATTTACAACATAAAAGTCTCACACCTATCTACATCTATCTACACTAAGACATGGTGCACAAAAGGGATGGGATCTCAATCCACATCCGGGTTATATTCAAGATCCCTCTCTAGATCATCTTCTACTTCAAAATACTTTCTCCTTCCTCAGCTTCTCCTTCCTCAGCTTTTCCTCAGGGTCCTGAAATGGTTATTCAATAACCAATGAGACCACGTCTCAGCGAGTCCTACCCACTAAGACTCAATTAATAAACTAATACGCCATCCGGTTGCCTAAGCACAACACGAGTCAGAGGACTTACCTTGGCCTCAGTTCCAACCTGCAATTCAAGGTTAAACACAGATATTCCAACCATTCACAACATTCGATCAAGCATTGATCAATCGACTAAGTCGATTACATGTCAGTCAGACCCTCTCTAGGTCATTCCCACTCATACCACGCTTTCTCAGTGGTGTACTCATTCACCAAATCACATGTTTCTCGGGCGTCGTTTTCGCCAATGACATACTGATCACCAACACCGTGCGTTCTTTAAGGCGCCGTTTTCACCAGTGATAACCTTGATCACCGAACCACGTGTCCTTTCAAGGGCGCTATTTTCGCCAAGGTGACATCGGCTATAGACAACATCGTGCGTTCTTTAAGGCGCCGTTTTCACCAGTGATATTCCCATAATCACCGAACCACGTTTGTCTATAAGTCATTCACGTGCGTTCTTTAAGGCGCCGTTTTCGCCAGTGATACTTCCAATCACCGAACCACGTATGTCCAATCCTATCGTACCTGATTGGTCTCAACCAATAATGTTCTCAGTTAGCTCTCACCATTCTCCCTACTATATAGCCCATCAACGTACTGGCGCTATATATTCATGCTCAGCCATCCATCAATCAAATATTCAATAACAAACAATTTAGGGCAATTCCTAAAATTCCACAATAAATTCAATTCCACACAACGTAGAGCTCAAATAAATAAACGGTCTACACCACGACAATCGGCACGAAATTCCGGTCACCGGCCATCCCGGTTAAATTTCCGGAAAAATAATTAATTAAATAAATAAATTTCGAAAATAAATAAATAAACATTAAAAATCCAATTTAGGCCTATATTGCCTTATTGGAGCCCGAAACGGGTTGGGAAAAATCCCGAGATGCATTCAATAAATAACCAAACATTTCTACTTGCTAATAGCTAGGTCTAACCACCTAACATGCATCATTAAGTCACTAAATTAATTGTTCTAACCTAATCTAACCACCTAAGTGCATGTAATTAAATCTAACCAACCCTAAGGCATAATTAGCAAACTAATAAAGCATTAGTGAGTAAAACTCACTTGACAAAAGCGGTTATCGGAACACCGCGACGGCGACGCGACGGCGGCCGAAATCGGACTTTCGACGACACCGGCGGACATGGACCGGGCTTAAGACTTGGCCCAACAAATTTCAGTCCAACTGAGATTTGTTCTTGCCTTTGGGCTAGGCTTGCTCTTGGGCTTGGGCTAGACTACAAATGGGCTTTCTTCGCGAGCTGGACTTGGGTTGAAGACTGAAATCTGGGCTTCAAGAACTGGGCTGCAACCAGATTAGACTTGCTGGGCTGATATTGCTGAAAATTGGGCTTGGCCAATTAACTCACATGGACTGGACTGGGCTTGAACTTGGGCCAAATTGATGCTGATCACTTGGGCTGGAATTTTGCAAGCTGAGCTGGAACTTACAAGCTGATGGGCCAATTTTCGTTGGGCTTTAAATGACTGAAATTGATGGGCTGAAGGCATACGAATTCACGGGCTTCGCTGGCGTGCGGCTTCGCTGGTCTTCGAGCTGGGGAATTCGGTCACCTTCAGCTGGCGTCGTTGACTGGATTCGTGGGGATGGCGGCGAGAGAAGACTCTCACACGGCAGAGAGATGGAGCTGCTTTGGGCTTTGCTTGGCAGGAGAGGACACGCAGCACGGGGTCAACAAGTCGATTTTTTTGCTGGACTCTTCTATTGACCAGGCGTGGGGATCTCGCTGGAACGAGCTGGGGAATCTTCAAGTAGCTGCTGGCGTTGGGCTTCGTGGGCATGGGTTGGACGAGGCAACGGCGCGGCACGTGAAGCTGCTGGAGATGATGCAGCGATCAACAAACTAATTGGTTTGACTGGGGAACAAAAGATGGTGGAGGCGTGCTGGTAAAAACCGGGAGAGATCTTCGGACGTGGTAGCTGAAGTTCCGGTGGCCACGAGCTGGAGAAGACCACACGGATGCTTGCTCGAGTCTTCAGCGATGAGGAGTTTGACCGAGAGAGGGCAGCAAAGGAGAACTCGGTGGAGGTGTGCGGCGTCCTGGCATTGCTGGTTTTTCCTGCTTCTGCTGGCTTCTCCATAGTCGCAGGCGTGTGAAAATGGAGCAAGATGAGAAGTCCTCGACGGCACCAAATAAGAGGAGATAAGAGAGAGGTGAGTGATGGGGCCCTTAGGCTTGATATTTTCCACAAGTCTATCCTTTTAGACTCACTCTTGGCCAAGCATTATCCTTGGCTCACAATCACACACACATACATCACTTTCAAATTCTCAATAGGTTCATTTTGCTAGGCTCAAGGGGGGTTACGAAATTGGCATCATCTCCTCTCAATTGGACACTTGAATATTTTCAATTCATCTTCATTTGGCTTCTATAAATCTCCGACACGCACAAGCTCAACCAGAAAGTCAAATTTCTCATTAATTTAGCCAATCTGAACTTCGGCCAAATTTCCGCGACGTCCGAACCCAATTTCCGTAAAATTTCCCGAATCTCCGAAAATCTTCTGAGACTGAGTCGACGTTCCTAAAATAGCTTGTGACATCACTAAACTTTCGATTTCTGAAATCCGACTCAAATCGATGGTTAATTTCACTCCGGCGTGCTTTTAGTGTGACCTAGACTACCGGGTAGTTTTCAGAACTTTTTAGGGCAATTGACTCGTGGTCGATTTTCTTCGAGCCACAATGAACCCACTCGACACATTGGCGACTCTCAATTGTCGTGAAAATCTCGAGGGCTCGACTACCAACACAGGGTACCAAAACGACAGAAAATCAAATTAGTGCCGGTCGACGAGAATTTTCCAATTTAGTGGAGTCACCCACGATCGGCCACACATCTCAGTCGAACCGACCTATCTCTGATCTCAATTCGATCTTTAACTATGCAGTAATGACCTCTAAAGATGAACACGGTCGAGAAGCCGCTTCCTGGTCGAATTCTCAAGTCTATTGCCTTAATATTCTTTAATGGCATACCCAGCTAGTCTAGTTATCTCGAGAGTGATCAGCTCTGAGAACAACCCTATAGACACGTCAATGAAATGCCTGATTAATTTAATAGAAAACAATACTGAAAATTCTGGATGTCACAAATCTCTTTTGCTGCTGCCATTAAAATCCCACGGCAAACAATGCAAACCTGACACACCCCTACCTGAAATTCCAACCCCTTGCATTCCACTATCGTCAGAACTAGGGATTGCCCTCTCACAAGGTTTGAAACTTCATCTCTAGAGTGATCATCTCGAACCAAAATAACCTGCTCTGCTCCAAAGCCAACAAAATTACCACTATCATCATGGTGGCCAAAAATTGATAGTATGGCACTTTCGTCATTATTTGATTCAAGTAAAATTGGGGCTTCCCCACATATATAGCTAGTTTCGAGCCTCAATGTGACATCCTAGATTTTACAGTTCTACTTTCAATTAAATTAATTGGGCTTTTCATCGACGCGTGTATAGTGTTGTTCTCTGAGCTTATCACTCCTGAGATAACTAGACTAATTGAGGAAGTCATTAAGAAATTTTAATGCAATAGACTTGAAGATTGACTAAGAATCGACTACTCGACCGTGCTCATCTACAAAAATCATTGCGGCACAAATATAAGTCAATTGGAAATTAGAAATAGCTGAGTTCGACTGAGATATGTGGTTAAATGTTGGTGATTCCACCAAATTGAGAAATTTTCGTTGACCGACAATAGATTGATTTTTCTATCATTTTGGTACCCTGTGTAGGTATTTGAATCCTCAAGATTTCACAACAACCGAGAGTCGCCAATGTGTCGAAGAGGTTTATTGTAGCTCAAAGAAAATTGACCACGGGTTATTTGCACTAAAAAGTTCTGAAAGCTATCCAGTAGACTAGGTCACGCTAAAAACGTGCAAGAGTGAAATTAACCGCGAATTTGAATCCGATTTTAGAAATTGAAAGTTCTGTCATGTCACAAATCATTTTAGAAACATTGACTTAGTCTCCAAAAATTTTTTTGTAAACCAAGACTTTTTGGGAAAAAATTGTCGTAGGGTCGTTTTTATCTAGAAAATGTCAAGGACCATTTTTAATCCCACATTTGGGATGCAAGTAGGATCAATTGGTGAGAAAAAATACCAATTTGATCGAGGGCTTGGTATTGGAATTTATAGATGCCAAATTGAATTGAATTGAGAAAGATTTGGTGTCCAATTGAAGCAAGATCGACCAAAATTCGTATGCCCCCATCTCCCATGACTATTGGACCATTTCAAGGCTTCTAAAGGAAGCCAAAGGGCTAAGGAGATTGCTGTGCAAGCCAGCTGAGCTTGGTGGAACATGTTTGAGGGAACAAAGGGAAGAGAGAGAGAGAGAAGTGGTCCCCCAAGAGAGCAACCGATTACCCCCTTCTTCCTTGCTGCTTCCATCGAGCTCCTCCTCCCTCTCCTTGATGTGCAACACTCTAGCAGCCCAGAAGAAGAACCATAAGCTTCCCTCACCCCCAAAGTCTGCCGGAGCTGCAGCAACGCCACCGCTCACCCATGGGTGCCCCTCCACCTTAGCCGCGTCCCCCACCATTCCAGCAACGTTGTTGTGACACCCCTTGACGGCCCCCAATCCGTTAGGGTCGCCACGGTTCGCTTACCTTTCACTTTCCCTAATAACATGTCATTCTAATACCATTTCCATTGCAGCGGGTCCATACAACCTGGGGGTTTACATCTTTTAGATCGGTCCCTTCCGCAATTCATGTAACGGAAGCATATCCAACAACTCCCTTCCCTATATTCAGAAAACGATGCACACCAACTAAACATCTTATATAAGTTAAAGCCGAACACTTTTATTCACATAAAGCAGATGGACATCTTTAGTCAGTACATCGAAATGACATGGTTTTCTATACTTGGCTATACTTCAAAAGATGACCGACATCTCCTCTAACAGTCGTATACTTAAAGTCCATCGATCAGTGTCAGTGTCTAAAAGTTTCTTCCTTTGCTATCCCCCTCCTCACGGTCATATCCAACCACTTGATCCATCTACCGGTGATAGTGGCAGCAGAGGTATCTTATCTAGTCTAAAATGTTATTCCCCAAAAGGGGTGAGTACAACCACTCAGCAGTAAAGATCCACCAAACTAATCAATACATCAAACAAAACAATCAATACATCAAACAAAACAATCAAGGCATCAAACAAAACAATCAAGGCATCATACAAAGCACATATCGTCCATGTATTCAAGCATAACTTACCTTGCAACCATGCATATGTTAACATACCATATGTACATATACCATCATGCACTCATCATCAAGCATTCATGCATATATCACCATGCCATATGTGCACATACTACCATGCACTCATCATCAAGCATTCATGCATATATCACCATGCCATATGTGCACATACCACCATGCACTCATCATCAAGCATTCATGTATATCCATGCCATACGTGGATATATCACCATGCACTCATCATCAAGCATTCATGCATATCCATGCCATATGTGCACATACCACCGTGATTCATATCATCCATGCTATCAAGCATACATCACCATGAGATCCATTCATGCCTTCATGATCGCATTTTCAATATCAAATAGCATCAATTTATTTTCATAAGCCGATCATGCATCATGCCATATGCATACACCCATGCACATGATTCATTTTCAATTCTAATCTTTCACAAGGATCTCATCAGTTTTTCTTTCCAAGGACCAATGTTTGCATCCCACAATTTATTGCTCGCACCCAATCCTGGCATCGTGAGGAACCTTCGAGCATGTATTCAAAATACAACCGGGCATCCAGCACACACCTTCGTGCATCTCGCATCCCAACTAGTATCACGAGGTATCCCCCCGGCACACACCTCCGGGGCTTCCGGAATTACGTACCGACATACCACCAGGCACTCCCCCTGGAATTATGTACCATATACCACCGGGCATCTTGAGACTCCCGAGGACCCTCCAGAATTACGCCACTAGGCCACCGGGCATCCGGCACACCCACATTCTGGGCATCCCGACACTCCCGGGGCATTGTCGGCTCACACCTCCGACAGTCTTCTCATCACCATAATGCATATTCCCATACATCTCATTTTCAATTTTACATTTGATGCAACAATGCCAATGATTAGCACCTTTTTTAAAATCATATAATATGCCTTGGGAAAAGTATCATTTGATGCAATGGTTTTGAAAACTTCATTGAGTTCATGAAAATCCATCAATCCTTTGATGTCATATGAAATGTATGAATGTCATCATGTCATTGCACGAATAATAATCCAGGACATCATGATTTGCATAATAAATCCAATAAGCAGTAAATAAAACAATTTCCAGCTTAAACAGAATGCGTGCTATTCATGAAAAATTCTAGAAAATTAGCAAACAATGGAAATAAATTCTGAAAATTTACCACAATGTAGATAAGATCTAAGAACACATACTTTGTGAAGGACACCATATCAAACAAGGCTTCACAGAATACGTACAGATCCGTATATATCACTGAAAAAGGTTTTTAACATGACCCATGCACAGTTTCGAAAACAACTTCAATTGAACCCTCAATTGGACTCAGAAAATTCTTATATTTGGACACATTGTATTTAAGATCTATAGCTACAAGTTTCATGAAGGAACCGAAGTCAAATTCGTTCCGGATTAAAAGTTAAAACCAGTTTACTTTCCTGGTTTCGGGTTTATCTTTTCCAGACTATCATCATCCAAAGAAACTCAATTTTTCAACTTATATATGTTCATTCCTTCAAATTTTTCAGTATTTTATTCCTCAGAATATTAACTACAACTTTCATTAAGAACATATGATCAATTTTGACCACATGATTTTATACAAATCGCGGAGTCTTACTGGGTCGAAGTAATATTTTCCAGATCCGGTTTTCTCAAAGAAAAGTGATTTCACCGACTTATCTTTCTTCGTTTCCTCTGAATTTTTTATATGTTTTACCTCAAAAAGTCTACTAAAACTTTCATTCAGAGATCAAGGTGAGATTTTCAAAAGAGAATCACTTTATAGTCCACGAAATCAGTGAAGCTCAGTACAACATTTCCAGATCTAACGTCTTCAAAGGAAAAATCGTTTCACCAAGAAAAACTTGTTCGTTTTATCTC
Source organism: Eucalyptus camaldulensis (assembly GCA_019915185.1). Classification (NCBI taxonomy): domain Eukaryota; kingdom Viridiplantae; phylum Streptophyta; class Magnoliopsida; order Myrtales; family Myrtaceae; genus Eucalyptus; species Eucalyptus camaldulensis. Next base: position 24,920,795 of record JAHSVA010000005.1, read on the forward strand.
AAATTTGAGTATGTTAATATTCAGGATGTTCTCTACAACTCTCATGAAGAGGTCGAAGTGAAATTTAAAGTAAAAAGTGACATGCAACACACGAAATCGCCAAGAGGTCAACAAAACAGTTTCCAGATCTAACATTTTCGTAGAAAAAGGATTTCACTCCTCAATACTCATCCATTTTATCTCAAATTTTAGTATGTTATACTTCAAGATGTTCTCTACAACTTTCATGAAGAGGTCGAAGTGAAATTCCAAATAAAAAGTCGCATGCAACCCCCAAACTCGTGAACAGTCAAGCTGATTTTCCAAAAACAGCATGCACGACCAACAAACCTCTCCCCAAAGCTCCGAAATTGCACCACTTACCACAACCACGATTTATCATCTTCTACACACACTTTACAGCAAGAAAAGGGTAGGTTTTAGGACTCTACTTGCCTTAGATTCAAGCACAAAACAGCAGCAAATAAAGGCAAAACGGCGACGAACGGGCGGACTTCTTCCTCGCACAGCCTCCTCCTCCTCTCTCTCGATTTCCCTCTCTCACTCGACAACTCTCTCTCTCACTCTCTCATAACCGGCCACTCCCTCTCTCCCTTTCTTTTTAGTTGTTTAAATACTTGCATGCTTCCCTTTTTGCATGGAGGGATAAGTGGAAGATGCATGGACAAGTGGCTTTAAATAATGAACAAATGGCTTTAAATAATGAACAAGTGGAGGCAATTCAAAGACAAGTGTCCACCATGCTTCACCTCCTTCATGCGTTGGCTACCCCATGGGCTCCATGCGTCGGGCCTCTTGGCCCACTTTAGGCCCAACACACTTGGGCTTAAGGTCCAAACTTAAATGGCCCATATTTATTTTTGGTAATCCATATTAATCCTCATTTAAATAAATACCTAATTGCATAATAATAATAAGACCATAAAACTTGTAGTCACAAATCCATAAATTCCAATTTATAATGCACATGGCCAATGATAGAATTTTCTTTCCTATCACATAATTATCCATTAAAAGCTTTGCCATAAATCTTATTGCAAATTATGGATTAAATGGCTATAAAATAACTTGATGGTACTTTCATCAACTATTCATAGACTTTAATGTAACTGGAGGTCATCATGAATTTTGGGATTCCACAGTTGTCCAGCTTGCCACTGCCGTCGTGGGGCCCCACCTAGACTCAATTCGATCCCCTCTGCTCATCTCAACCCATTGTCGCCTAAACTAGCACCTTCCAACCATTCCTTGGCCAAGATCAGCACAGACCAAAGAGCAGGAAGAGTGGGTATCAGACACTGTTCAACTTGTCTTGGAGGTGTTCCCGACGCCGGTTGGCAGTCCTCCTTTGGACTTTGTCAAGCTCCTCTGTGTCCCTGTTGTTTGGAACCACGCGGCTCGTCAATCAAGTGAGTTTAACTCATTAATCCCTACTTAGTAGGTTAATGACGCTTAAGAGTTGTTTAGTTTAGACTAAGTAAGGATTAGGTGGATAGTTATATTAGATTAGACGTGCGGACCCCTGGAGTGCCATAACTTGGCACAAATGGAAACTTAAGTGCCATAACTTACTAAAGATACACTTAAGCGCCAAAATTGGAGTAAAAGGGATCACTTGAGTGCCAATCCGGCCAAAGTCCGGCCAAAACGCCAACGTGGCATTTTTTTCGGCGAAGCGAGCTCAAAATGATGCCGTTTTGCACACTGACGTGGCCAAATAATGCAAAAACGGCGTCGTTTTAGGCTGACATGGTAAAAAAATAATATAAAATTAATTAAATTAAATTTAGTTAAAATATTAAAAAAATAATAATTCGAAATTAAAAAATTAAAAATTAATTAAAAATAAAAAAGAAGAAAGGGGGGAGGCAGCTAAGGGACTCAGTCGCCGCTGAGAAAGGCTGGCAACAGCAGGGGGAGGGTCAACCGAGGTCGTCGGGCCCTGGCTAGGGACCGACGACCCCGGCCAACCGGCAGCGAGAGCTCGTGAGCCCTCACCCTAGATCGAGGCGAGAGTCGCAGCCCTCACCCAAATCCAGCAAGAATCGACAACCCTCACCTAGCCGGGCCAAGGGTCGCCGACCCTCGCCGGATCTGGGCGAGGGCCGTGACCCTCCCCAAATCTGTGGTTAGTGGCGAGGGCTTGCGGCCCTTGCCCAGATCCAACGAGGGTCGGCGGCCCTCGCTTGGCCAAGCCAAGGGCCATCGCCCGCTAAGGCGACCCCCAGCGGGCGGCGGCCCTTAGCCTGGCCGGGCGAGGGCCGGCGACCCTCGCCGAATTTGGGTGAGGGCTGCAACCCTCGCCTTGATCTGGGGCGAGGGCTCGCGAGCCCTCACTGCCAATTGGCCAGGGTCGCCGACCCCTAGCTAGGGGGCAGCGACCCCGGCCAACCCTCCCCCTGCCGCCGTTGGCCCTTCCCGACGGCGGTGACGGCTGAGGGCTAATCCCTCAGCTGCCTCCCCCCCCCCCCCCCCCCCCTTTTCCTTTTCTTTAAAAAAAATTATTATTTTAAAAATTTTTAAATTTTTAAAATTTTTATTTTAACTAAATTTAATTTTAATTTAATTACTTTTTTATATTATTTTTTTACCACATCAACCTAAAACGACGCCATTTTTGCATTATTTGGCCACGTCAGCATGCAAAACAACGTCGTTTTGGGCTCGCTTCGCCGGAAAAATGCCACGTCAGCGTTTTGGCCGAAGTGACACTTAAGTGATCTATTTCTCTTCGAATGTGGCACTTAAGTGTGCCTTTCATAAATTACGGCACTTAAGTGTCCCTTCGTATCAAATTATGGCACTTGAAGCGTTCTTTTGCCTATTAGATTAGCAATTTAATTTATTGTTGTTGATAGTTAGATGGTTGGAGTAGTGTAGTTAGAGCCTAAACAAGCTCTAGTATTTAACTAGAGTGGTTCGGAAATTTTCTAGATCCATCTCAACTTCCAATTAGGCTTTATGAGCCTAAGTTGCATTTATTAGCATTTATTTATTATTTTTCATAATTATTTATTTATTTATTTATTTTTCGAAAATTAAACTAGGATAGCCAGTGACCAGAATTTTATGCTGATTGCAATGGTGTGATTTGTTTATTTAATTGAGTTCTAATTTGTGCGGATTGAAGGTGATTTGTGGTTGGGGGTATTTATCCTAGAATTAATTAATTTCAGTAATTAACTAGAAAATCACCGGGCGGTGTATAGCGCCAAAAATATATTTATAGGCTATTGAAACTAATGGGATTTTCAATGGTGAAAATTTTATATTTTGGCTCAGGCCAACTGTGTAACCCCACACGATAATTTTTATCGGGTATGATAAAAATGGTGTTTTGGTCAACTTCCGGTGAGCGTTAAATTATCTGCTTTGGGTGAACAATATAATATGTGGTCAGCTTTTGGTGAGCAATAAATTATTAGCTTTGGGCAAGCAATAAACTTTCTTATCAACTTTGGGCGAGCTATACTATCTATCTTCAATTTAGGGTGAGCAGTTTCGAGTTGATAGGACATTATAGATAGTATTGAGTGGGTTGACTGAGAAGTGGTCTCGATGACATGTAATTGACTGAGTTGATTTATTGATGATTCGATCTATTTTGATGTGTTGAAGTGATTGATTGATATGATTTGTGTATCTATGAGATAGACTGACTTGTAGGAAGAGACTAAGGCTAAGGTGAGTCCTCCAACCTATGTTTGTGCTTAGGCAGCTCTCAGGGTGTATTTTCTTCCTAGTTGGGTCTTAGGGAGTAAAACTCGCTGACACGCCATCTCACCCCGTTGTGGAATAACATTTTAGGTCCATAGATGACAGCCCTTGAGTTTTTTGGACGACCTAAGAAAGTGATAGAGCAGACCTCTTATATTCCGATGAATCAGGGCCCTAAGGGTTATGACTATGAGCTGGTAAGGTCCGTAGTTTGGGTCAATATGGGTCTCACCCACAAAGTGCCCCACCACTCTTGTTTTTAGACTTGTTTTTCTTAGACTGACTTGTATTATATATGACATGACCGGTATGTTATGTATATATAAATGTGCTGTTGATTTTTAAAATTATGGCCTTACTTCTCTATCACATTGTCTTATTATCTGGGGATTGTTTATCTGCTTCCGCATGTGCATCAAAATGAATGGGTCGGTGATGTGTCTTGAGACGTCATTATTAATCGATCGCAGCGGGATGGGCACGCGCTCAGAGAATCGGGGCGTGACACTCAAAGCATCAATGGATAAAGGGAAAAAAAACGGTAAAGGAGATCAACAACGCTCTGTGCCAGTTTGAGTATACTAGCATGAGTGCAGAAGTTCTAACTCAAATGGAAAGTTTTGGAAAGACATCCCTTTTACATTCTTATATCAGGTCCATCCATCGAATCTATCAAGAAGTCAATGTAGAAAAGGGACCTTATGTCTTCAAATCTGAAGTCTAGTCCCCTTGCAATAGTTTGTGCAGTGTCGCCAGAAAACATAAAGCCCTCAGAAACGTTTGTACATATATTCTTGAACAGTGAAATTTGCCTCATGGTGAGATCCTGCACTTCATCAATGTATACAAAATCCACCACGTTACCAGCAAGCTGCTCACGGAAAAGACGGCGATGAAGATCATTGACAAGATCAGCCAAATCAAATTCATCATTTTTAATTTTCATCTTTTCAAAATCCTCAAAAGCATCTTAAATTTCTGCTTATGATTGCATACGTTCATTTAAAATACAATTGCTCTTTATACTTACACTCCTACAATCACAAAATTTAATACAAAAGTTTCTAATAAAATGGAAATGCAAACTAAAGAAGTGGCACAAAGACCAAAACAAGGAATATTGCCGCACAAGTTAATCTGCAGTTTCAGCAAGCAGACGAAGTCGATCTCTAACATGCAATGATTAAATCTATTTTCTAGCAGTTAAAACTAAGTGGTAGCACCCAAGCATGGCAAAAACACTGATTTGACCCATGCACTCTTGCTACATGTTATATTTCCTGTCGAACTCTATATATGAAGTGTCTTGGTTGTGCTTCTCTGCTAGGAGGAAAATAGCAGCTTGCCAAAGGGGTTATCTACATGTCCAGACTAATACAAAAAAAAAAATGACAATCCATTAACCTTGCATTTCTGAAAAGTACACTGCTTCTGTCGAGCAGATCATCAAGCTGATTATTCTCTTTCTTCACATCTAAGGTGGCTTTAGCCAAGTCCTTGTCAACATCAACATTGAAGAAGCATCCACGACTTTTACCATCATCAACCAAAGCTTCCCACACAGATTTGCTTTCTGTCAGTGTTTTCCCATTTCCTAGAATCCACAGACAATACCCACAGACAATTCTGGGATTACTGGCTAATCACTCTAATAATGTAATTTGACACGGTTAAGAGGATCGAGTACCTCGCCCTGGTAAGAGCAACATTGGTCCTCTTAGTATTGGACAAGAACCCAATATCTCCACGCGAGTTTGTTCTGACGGTGGATATTATAACAATGTCTTCTTCACCCCCTTGAAATCCATCCACTGACTTCACCTTGACCATAAAACCCTTGGTATTTTCATACTTTTTTCCAAGTTTAGCTTGAACTGCACCAATCTGAGCTTCATAAGGAGATATGACACCTACCGTCAGATTTTCTTCTGACCCATTCCAAGCTGCAAAGTAAAGGAAATAAAACCATCACTACCATGATATTGTTTTATGCGGGGTGAAAAAATTCAAAAGAAATATCTTCACAAGAGTACTATTAATGGCCATCACAATCTATACCTAAATGATCACGTAATACATGCAAAATCCATGTGGTCAAAAGAACATGTATAAAATTCTCTTGACATACCTCTGTATAAATTCCTCAATATTCTTTAGACAACTTCCACCTCAACAGGGTTTCTACAGCTACATCCGTCATCACCAACTTCTTCTCGTCCATCAGTAATATAAATGAACGAGTAAGGGCCAAACATCGGCCCTGGCAAATGACTTTTTCTGTAACTTTGGCGCTTCACGTTTGGCCCATCCAAAATTTGGTTTTGATAAAACTTTGAAGTCGGAAACAGACTTATCGATGGATGCACCCGGTACTGTATATTGAGAAGTTGCCTTGAATAATTTAGTGAAGTTAATCGTTCAAACAGACTCCTTCCAAAACCAGCCCTGCTAGAAATCTGTAGAAATGAAGCATGATAATATAAAAAAATAAAAAATAAAGAAAAATTCAAGGGCCGTTAGGTATAGAAAATTAGCCCATCTGAGCTCAAATGAAGAGAAGGATGCTACACATCTTTCCAGACCAAATAGAAGTTTACTTTTCAGACATTTTAACATTACCTTGCTTTCAACCATAGCAGGCAACTAACACTCATCTCCAACTAAAATCAGATGCTTGACACCAGGGAGTTGCAGAGGAATTACTGACCCGCATTCTTTCAACTGGGCTGCCTCATCGATTACCAGTAAATTGAGAGGCCCCATTGCCACGGAGTACAGCTTACATGAACTAGAAGTAGTGCAAAAAATCAAGGAAGCACGTTCATAACAGAAGTCAGCAATCATGGCCTTACTCGTATGGTTTGGAAGTTTTATGGGATAAGTACACTAATGGGGCCATAAGTTGTGTACGGCGCTCACTTTGGTGCCAAAAGTTTCCGCCGGATCACTTAAGTGCCAAATCGGAGAAAAAACAATCACTTTGGTGCCAACGGCGAGAAATTCCGGCCAAAAGGATTACGTGGCATTTTTATTTAAAAAAAAAAAGTTGCTCGGCTTTTAAACGACGTCGTTTTTCATCCTCTTCAAGAAACGACATCGTTTTGCTCTTATACGTGGACACCCTCGCAAAAATGACCCCGTTTAGCTCGTACATGGGTTGAAATTAGGGTTAGGGCTTCTCCTCGCCGCTTGGCCACTGTTGTTCACTCGCCAACGCTCAGCCACCATCGCTTGGCCACCATTGTAGATGCTCGACCAGGTGAACGAGGAGGGAATGAGATTGTTGCTCAAACAAAAAGTGGCAGAAAGAATAGGAGGCGAGGTGGAGGAGGAGGAGGAAGAAGAGGGGTTGAAGGTGCCGCAACCGGTGCGCCGCCGCCGCCGCCGCCGCCGCTGGTGCCGTTGTTGGTGCTGCTACTAGTGTGTTGATGGTGTTGCTGCTGGTGCCGTTCATTGCTGGTGTCACTCTTCAAGGAAGAAGATGACGTGCCTCCTCTCTCTCTCTCCCTCTCTCTCTCTCTCTCTCTCTCTCTCTCTCTCTCTCTCTCCTCTCTCCTCTCTTTCAATTTGGGGATTTAGGGTTTCGATTTGGGGGAAAGAAGGCAAACGACGTCGTTTTTGTGGTTTAGATGCTAATTGTGCTCCGGCAAGCCACGTTAGCCTAAAAAATTAATAAAAAAATGCCACATCAGATTTCCAACCGATCAGATCGGCGTTGGCACCAAAGTGAGCGTTTTTCAAATTTTTTGGCACTTAAGTGATCTGACAGAAACTTTTGGCACCAAAGTGAGCGATGTACACAACTTATGGCACCATTAGTGTACTTATCCCGAAGTTTTATACCTTTCAAAGAATCACGAACAATTAGCAACATGGAAAGGCATTCCTATCTCTTCATATATAAGTTATTTAGTGGTTCTATGGATGTCTGAAATGAAGACAGGCTAATTTCATCACGTGAAAGAGTTAGCTCCATCTTCTCTGAGTCCAACTTCTCTCCACATAATAGAGTTTCAAAAGAATCAAGTAAGGTAAGGAGGTAGGCAAAAGAACACCCCAAGTGCGAAAACTTGGTACAAATGGACACTTAAGTATTAAAACTTACGAAATAAACACTTAAGTGCCACTTTTTATGAAAAATTGGACACTTAAATGCCACATCTGGCAAACCCTGCTAGAAATCCTACGTGGTAATTTTTTATTAATTTTCTCGCTTACGTGGCTCATCAGAAGGCTGACTCAGCAAACCACACACAAAAGCGACATCATTTTGGTTTAATTCAAATTTTAATATAATAACTAATTAAATTAAATTTTCAAAAAATTAATTAATTAATTAATTAATTAAAAAATGAGGGGAGGCGGCGGAGGCAAGGGCTCGTCGTCAGAAAGGTGGGGAAGGGTCGATAGGGGCCCGCGACCCTCACCTCAGATCTGGGCGAGGGCACACAAGCCCTTGCCACTAGTCTGCTGGGGTCGTCAGCCCCCAGCCCGGGCTCAGCGGCCCCGGCTGACCCTCCCCCCCTCCCTTTTTAAATTAATTAATTTTTAAAAATTTTAATTTAATTAATTATTACATTAATTATTTACCACGTCAGCACCAAAATGACATTGTTTTGACACTGTTTAGCCACATTAGTGTGCAAAACGACGTCGTTTTGCACGCAGCTTATTGGAAGATTGCCACGTCAGCGTTTTTGCCGAATTTTCTCACCGGTGGCACTTAAGTAATTCATTTTGCTCTGATTTTGGTACTTAGTCCCTTCATGCCAACTTTTAGCACTCTAGATGTCTCGAAGGTGTGTAATCTTCTGGAATCCAGATACATGAGTATAGAAAATGAAGAGGCATACCTGTGGTTCTTGGCATTGTGATGGTATCTTAGCAACGAGCTCTTCCATGGGAGTCAGTGGAGCAGTTGTCTCAGCTATTACTTCCACCACTTTACAGTATGAAAGGCCACAGTTTTTGGCCATGACTGCCATGAGTTCTGCCACCTGAAATAGTAAATCAGAAATGCCTTTCCTATCATTGGCAATGTTGAAAATGTGTGACACTATTTCTGAGAACATTTTCCACCACAAGTGCTGCAGGGGTGGAAATATTTTTCATCCAAAAAAGAGAATAAATATATGCAGTATTTATTCAGAATGCAAACTGAAACGCTAGCAAAAACAGTAAAAGTGACTCCTCGATTCATCATTTTTGAGGTGGAATTTTAACAAGTGCAAGACCTCATACATATACTATTAATTCAGACAGATCTGCAAAGCAGTAAGGAGCATGAGTTGAAATGATAGCACAAACCTGATACACCTAAAAGGCGATAGAAAGAAATTAAAAACAGAACAAACAATGTGTGCAACTTTGTCCTGCCACTGCCAATAAGCCTAAATCTCGTGCAAAAACAACAACAATAAATGAAGCCTCATCTCACTAAATGGGATCGACTATATGAGTCTTAGATTTCATGCAAAGATGCAAAAATTTTATTCAGAATGTTGCTTGGCCCATCTGCTTCACTCGCCCAGACCAAAAGCAAACAAAATAGATCTCCCAGCAAAGTGCTCTTTATATTCAGAAAATAATATCTTTACTTTCTTTAAAGTTATATACCGTTTGGTTTTTTCCCTTCAGTAAAAAAGAAATGTCTTCAGTTTCTTGATGGCTAGAAAATCTAAAAATGCTTGCTGACTTATGCATATGCAAATAAACTTTACAATTTTACCTGAAGGTTTGAAACTTGGCCTCCAAAGAAAGTATCTTCCTCTGACAGTAATTATAAGCTTCAGTAGGCCGCTCCATTCCCCCTGGCCTCACTATCTGAATTAACACTTGTAGATTAATAAGATTATTCAAAAACTGTGTTCAACTGAAAAGCTGATTCAAGAAATACTCAGTGTAAGGAATACCACTGGCTACAAGTGCTTCTTCGGCTTTTCTTTTGCAGATCAACACTCCCCAGAACAAACTTAAGGGGCAAGAAAGCAGTCAATAGATCACGTTTAAATAACTTTATAAATAGAGAATAGTCTCACAAAAAAAAAACAAAACAAAACAAAACAAAACAAAACAAAAGAGCCCACTTACTTCAGCATAGGCGCAGGAAATCCGACCTTGTTTGTTCCCAAAGATGAAACGGTGATGAAGTGGTTAACTTTGGCCGAAGTTGCTCGCCAAACAGAGATAACAAAATTTGATGAAGCCAACTTCAAGAGAAGGCACATATAACAACTACAGTTCTCTTTCATAAAAGTTCAGTCAAGTTCAGTTTTACCAAGTTATTTTAATGAATGTAAAAGATCCAATAAAGATTTTGCAAATTGCTTCCTCAATCCTCCTGGTCAAGTCTTCATTTGTTACTCTTGTAGTTCAATGATCTTACATTACACAAAAACCTAACGATCTAATTGTTGCATAAGAATCCTGAGGCACTAAAGAAAATGATCTTCGGTGGCCAGGACTCAAGACCCCCCTTGATCTTGAAACTAATGAGCAATTATATGGTGTATGGACTTTATCTACCTACATCAATGAGGTTCTTCGTAGCCATATAGTCAATTCTGCATGGGCCCATCACATCAAAAACTTCCTTTTCGCTTGCACCAATGAAGCATATAACCGCAAAAGCATTGGCTAAGGCTGGCCTTATCTGATATGGCTTCTCCAAGTCACATTCCGCAACTTCAAGCTTCTCCACAGCTGGGCTAAAAACTAGAAAATAACCGTTATTTGTTATCACGGAGTATCTTATAAACAATAATGGATTTATAAATGAAGATTACCATAAGAAACGACAATGTAATGGTTGAAAAGACAGTGCTAATGAAAAGTCATCAGCATATACCTCTCAATCCTTTGCTTAAGCTTCAACAAGAACTTCTCATTGTCTTCCTCAACTGTTTTCAGCAACCTCTCCAACAAGTGAGAGCAATCCCTTAAACATTGGCAAAAAATGGAGAAGTTTAATGACTTACCACATATATTCTTTGCGCTTTAACTAATAAACTCTATTTACCAACGACAATCTCCTCATTAAGATAATCCATATCTAAAAGAAGAAGAATAAGAAGAAGAAGAAGAGCTTAAATAAAATATTCACTTATTAGATGTATAAATAGAATTACAATATATAAAGATATAAACATCACTTACCCAACTCAAATTTTTATGCATTCTCGATGCACTCTTCAACATCAATCGGTACACGAACGGTTCTCAACCAATCTTGAGTGCAAATCAAAGCTTCCACTACTTTGGGAGTTAAAGAACTTCGAAAGCCATCAAGCACACGACCCAATGTACTAAAAGTTGACTTTGAAGCAACAATAGTTACGGTAATAGACAAAATATCTCGAGCCATCAAAGAAATGATCTTATATTTTGAGCCAGTAGTCTTCCACCACATCAAAAGGTCAAGATCAAGAACTTTTTCGTTTTTTTTTCTTAAGATATTCATCAAGCTTGGATTTGTTGTCATCGCACCCTTGTTCATTCGAGTATAAAAACATTTTCTTCCAAGCTTAAGCGTCATACTTCTTTATTCCTTCATTACCACCCGTATCGGCATTGGAACCACTACTACTTGCACCCAAACTATGGCCACCAAAATTTCGATCACTTGAAATAAGAGAAGATTGCTCATAAAATTCATATAAACGCTCTAATATATCATTCACCTTATAATACATCTCTTTAATTTTTTATTCATCATCATAAATTTGTCCATACAAGAAACTCACATAATTCAACTTTGCTCTAGGATCTAACACAACTACAATCAACACCATCATATTCACTTTATCCAAGCTTCCATAATATTTGTCAATTTTTGCTTTCATTTTCACACCCATAGCTTGAAACTTAGGATCTGAAGTGCATCTCTCAAATATCCATACAAAAGAGTTATCCCTTCAAAATAATCATTTGAAGTTGTTGGAATTCGAGTCGGCGGAAGACGACTTACCTAATTCCGATGCGCAAACAGCAAATAGCCCCGGAACGAACGTTGAATTGCCGACGAAATCACGAACAACACTACCTCACATTAGTCTGGATGCAATCGCGAGGAAAACACCCGATTTCCATGGCGTAAATGCCGATTGTTCTTGCAAAGATGAAATGGAAAGCCTTGATCTTCTTTGATGGAAATTGAGAGAAAATTTGGTGCGAATGAATTGCCAACAATTCCAATGGTTGTGTTCGGGAGGCTTATATACGTCTCCATGACACCCCTAAAAATAGTGTCCTTCCATCGTACCGTGTCAAGTCCAAAAGGTGCGGTCCAATCGCACCCCATCATGAACGTACTAGCTAACTAGCTAAAGTACAACAGATGTAACATATGAACTCCCCGACATCCAATTAGTGGTATCATAGAATACTTTTAGAAATTCCGAAAGAATAATAGTATTTTTCCAATCATCATCACTAGGAATTTTATGATTAAGCTCACTTGCAAAAGATAGATCGTCTTCTTCCATCATTTCAAAAGCTTTTCTGAATTTTATGGCGGTGTCTAACATGAGGTAAGTGGAGTTCCATCTAGTGGCAACGTCAAGAACTATCGAACCCTTATAAGTGATCCATTCATTCTCAATACAAGATTGAAATGCTTTCGCTCTCGTGAAAAAACTACTTACATACCTAACCACATTTCAAATATGTGCAATGGAGTCACGTACCATAGTCAAGCTATCTCTCACAATCAAATTTAATATATGAGCTATGCACCTTTACTATGTAATATCAACAACCTTTCTTTCGAAAGTTTTTCCCTCAAATAGCCAATTGCAACATCATTCAAGCTAGCATTATCCACGATAATTGTGAACACATTTTTTTTCTATTTCCTACTCCTGAATACATTTCTCCACCATTTTCTCAATCTCCCTACCCCTATGACTATGCATCACCACAAAATTGATAATTCTTTTGTACAACTTCCAATTTTCATCAATAAAATGTGTAGTGAGATACAAATAATTTAGATTTTGAATGGAACTCCATGTATAAGTCGTGAGTGCGATCCTAGAATTAATCTTTTCAAAATAATTCTTCAAAGAAGTTCTTTCATATAAATACAACTTTATGCAATCTTTTACCATGGTAAAACGTGATAAATGTTTGAAGAAATGTTGTAACTCACTGACAAATTCATAAAATCCAACACACTCAATCAAGGAAAAAGGTTGCTCGTCAAGGATGATGAACCGAGAAAGCATTCGCCTATAACATTCTTGATTAAACGACCATATTGATAAAATGCTACCAGTACTAGAATCTCCTCCTACCTTGCTAGCCATGTCTAAGTTACGTGATACAAAGAATTTCAATCTCTTATCTATATTACGGGGAAACCTCTTGCATATGGTCAAGTGCTTCCTCATTGTAGAAGTATCATTAGTAACACGGTACTTAAGCACGGACCCACAATGAATGCACTTCACTTGATATGTTTTCCATCCTTATCATTGATTCTCACATTATGATTCCAACATTCAAATGTATATTTCTTATCATAAGGAAGATGAGAACTAAGTATCTTATTTGTGGCACTCATGGTAGGGGGTGCATTTCTTTTCATTGTCATCACCAGAAAACTCCAATTCTGTGATCGAAGTCATCTCCTCATGTCCCTCCACTTTCATTGACGTGCTATTTTAATACATTAACTTCGCACTATACAACAATAATAGAATATAATTAGAAATTTCAAAATAAATAGCAAACTAGAAATGAAACACCACAATGAACCCATTTATTTCAATGCAACTCATATAATGTACCCATTGGCCAAGAATTTTTAAATGTGACTCCAAATATATAAAATATAGAATTGTTGAAAGATATAGAATTGCTGCTTAACATATTATTTCATTAGAAGAATTTCCTGAGTTAATTTTTAAGGAGGGAGGCGAGGGAATTGCTTCTTTTTTGTTTGTTGAAGAAGGAAAAGGAAAATTGGAGATACTAGGAGAACTTATCTTAGCTCGGAGATTGGTCTGTATGTAGTCTGCTCTAATTTGGATGAAACATTTATGGTAGGTTCTGGTTGTTAGGCAAGATTTGAAGATGGGACCAGGAAAAGTGGCATCTCAATGTGCTGGTGAGTTAACCTTAATTTCACAGAATGCTGGGAAATTGACTTGTGCTCCTTCAGGTGATGTTATTGAAACTTTAATACGGTCGTTTCTCTTATTTCTCTGACCAATTTGTAGATGCTGCCATGGGGATGTATGCAAAACTGATGCAAAGGTTAGTTGTGAAGAATTTCCTTCACGGAGAATTGCTTCCAAATGACAACTCTATTTTTGTTCAATGCAAGCGAGTTGAGTTTATTGATTCCTTCTCTTTTGCAACAATCAATTTCTTTTAAGAGAGTGGGAGCAATGCGGGCAACCCAAGATCGTCTATACATGCAAGAATCAACAAGAAATGTAAGCAGGTGAATTTTTCTCTCATACTAAAAATACTTCACTTATAAGCTGGAGCTATTCCATATTGAGGTTTACTCTTCACCAGGAATCAGCTAAGAGAAGCTACCGAGAGCACTGGCCTTCCAACTTTTGTAGTCACTAATGCTAGAAGAACTCAAGTATGCATATGCATGTCCTTGCTTATGGCATGTCTAAGAACCTTTCTTAATAACCTGCTTCATGATGGCAACTGCAAAAAATTCAGAACGACGGGGTCAGCATATGGATGTACTCAAAAGATTGTACTACTGCTTTCAAATTATTCGATAGTTTCCATTCCGTTTAGTTTTTGACGTTTTATTAGGTAGGGTATTTAATATAAAGGATCTTGCTTAGAAAGTGATGCTGGGCCAATGGAGTTGTTCAAGTTCACCGTTATGCATTTGTCCCCTTCTTTTGGAGTCTAATGCCCTCTATTTTAAGGAATATAATTGAGCTGGGGAATCTAGATACCTTCAAATTTATCGGCTGGGCAAGCAGCGAGCGGCGTCAGGGCGGCTAGGCAAGTAGCGAGCAGCATCAAGGTGGCTAGGCGAGCGGCAAGCGACGTCAAGGCGGCTGGGCGAGCGAGCAACCTCTACTAGGGGGACGAGTGGTGTCTAGTGATAGCGTCAACAGTGAGTAGCTGAGCGGTGAGGCAAGCGAGAGGTGACAGCATCCAGCGGCAGCATCAAGGGAGGCAAGAGTGGGGCGAGCGTGGGTTAACCGACGTCCACCAACGGGATGAGCGGTGTCCGACAACGGCGTCAAGGGTTAGCGACGTCCGGCAGCAACGTCGAGGGTGAGCAACATCCGACGGTGGCATCGAGAGCGAGTAGCGTAGGCGACGGGGCAGAGGCAAAGAACGGGAGAGAACTCAAAGGAGAACTGTGAAGTGTGAACTGAGGGAGGGTAAACGATTCAAATTGATTTGGGGCTTTTTTTTGGAACCTAACCGAGGACATGGGAACCGGAATCGATCTCTTCAGAATTGGGAACTTAATCGGACCCTTCTCCGATTCCCAATTCAACCCAGGAACCACGCTCACCCCTCGCTGTCACGACCCCAACTCCATCCTAAGGTCACGAGCAACAATGGTTATTTTCATGACGTCCCAAGTACATCGTTGTCCCGTTTCTTTTTATTTTTTCATTAAGCATATGCGGAAGTGTATATATAACACATGGACAACAACAAGCAACCAAGAAAACAACCATTTAAAAACATACAATTAGTTCAGTTACAATTACAAGCCCCTTTGTCACGAGCCGTTATATTTACAACCACTACATTTTCTACACTCCAAAGGCTAGGTAAACCTTAGCTCCTCTAGCAAGACTGCAACTCCAGCACTAGTGGGAGACCTTAATGCCTATAATTCTAAAAAACAACGGGGTGAGTCATAGACTTAGCAAGTAAAACCCACTAATTTCCGGGTAGGAGGATGCCTCACCTATCAACAAGCATATAACTCATCCAAAACATTAGTTGATACAAATCAATAGCAAAATAAAAGCTTTGTCTTGGATGAAATATGAGAAATCTTCAATCAACAATATGCAAGCGTAACTTGATATGCATCTACAACACAAAGAACTCATGCTTCACTCAATATTATACAAGCATAAACAAGATCTATTCTGTAATATGAGGAACTCATGCTTCACTCAACATTATGCAAGCATAACCAAGATCTATTCAGTAATATGAGAGACTCATGCACACGTGATTCATTTATTAATAGTTGAAATCCATTGACTCTTCTAGAAACCATCGGACATCCGAACTTAATTGGACAACGTCCCCAAATCGAAGGGTGACAGCTAGAATTATCACAACATCTCGTCTTTCTGACGAGGCATCCTGTTGGCGTGGGGGCATTTCATTCTTATTAACGAGGCATCTCGTTAGCATGGGGGCATCTTGTTCTTATTAACAAGGCATCCCGTTGGTGTGGGGGCATCTCGTTCTTATTAACAAGGCATCCAGTTGGTGAGGGGACATCATCACCGAATCCATTGGTCGACGGCATAAATTAGTCCATCGCGTGTCCATGGATCAAGCATCACAATCCGGTTCTTACCTTTGTTTTTACTTCAAGGACCCGAAGGCATGCCCTACATAAGTATGTGAAATGACTTACCAAAACCAAGACATTAAGCATGCCGAGCGCAAATCAAGGATCATGACTTGATCCGACATGTTTGAGCACTGATCTAGTACCTAACTTGGCTCGGGAACAATATACCTCGATATTTCACCGAAACCATGATAGGACGGCCCGTCGTGACATGTTCACCAACCTAGTACCATACTCGGCTCGGGAAAGATACGCCTCAATACCGTACTGAAGCCATGAAAGGACTAGCCCGTTGTGACATATTCACCGACCTAGTACTAAAGTTGGCTTGGGAACGATACGCCTTGATATCTCACCGAGCCTAAGAGATGATTGATCCGCCATGATCCCATGTATGTTCAAGGCCAACAAAACCCTTTTTCGAAGCTCGGGGCGTGAACTAGAACATGCACCTGTGAAAATGGTTGGAAATAGTTTTGTAAGGAAAAACAAGCTTTCACAAAAAAAAAAAAATGCTTTTCAAATCGGTTTGAGCCAAAACATATCCAAAGTATATCGAACAAGTACACAAATTAGATTTCTTTCAAAGCAATTCAAGCCAAAGCACAAGCCAAGCTCAACAAACAATAACTGAACTCAGTGAAGGAACAAAGTCACAACCCAACCTCAAGCAACAACATAATCACAACGTTTCAATCAAGGACTCACTACACGCTTACATTAGTGTAACACAACACCCTAACCAGATATTTGTAAGTTCTACTTACAACACTTCAAGGGATGGCCTAGGTGACCAAGCAATGTGCAAGTGAGCAAACGGGCAAGAGGGGCGCAGCCATAAGAAAGAGAGAGAGAGGGTGATGGTGAGGGTCAAATTGAGAGAGTGGTGGAGGAAGAAGAGGTGGTGTTTTGTGCGAATGAGGGAGGAACGCCCCTCCCCTATTTATAGGCAATCCTAACTTGTTCTCCAAGAAAGTCAAGACTTCCTCTCTAAGTCAAGAAGCATTAAATGCAAGATAACTTGGTCATCAAGTCTCAAGGTAGAATAGGACTTTAACTTGGTAGCTTGGGACACCTCAATATGGCATTTAAGGACTTGAGTCCAAGCTTGGGCGTGACTCACACCTCCTAAGTGAGAAAAACAGTTTTGAACAATTTCTGAAATTAGTGTCTTTACCTTATCAAACAGAATCGAAAAATTATGACATTTTAATATGTTGTAGAGAATGACTTAATAACATTTTTCATAAATGAAGTCAAATAAAATTCGTGTTGTGCAAAGAGCTGAAAATCATTTAACACAACCCAAATATTCGACCGTTGAGCAGATTTAACAGTCGGAGAGAGAGACTCATTTCAAAATCCAGAACTTCACAAACTCTTTGAAATTCCTATATGTTGTACACATGGATGTCCTTTAAAACTTTTATGAAGGAAGCATGGTTAAATTTGAAAGGGAAAATTTTAAAAAATTAGAGAACGCAACCTGGTCACCGTTTTCACTACACGGGACAAGTTCGAGACGGTGAATGATCGGGCCTTCATCCCTACCATTTCACCTCAGAAAAAATATGAAATTTAAGTATGTTTTAGATGAAGATGTTTAGAACAAATTTCATGAAGGAAGTTTTTTAAATTCGTACCACCAAAATATATGTAAAATTGGCAAATAGTGGAGGTCCAGTAATTTCGAAAATCAAATGTGGCAATCTTAGTTAGGAAAAGGAGGGGTCTCACTTGGTCAAGAAGCATTAATTGTCGAGCATCCTTATCTCCCAAGTTTCCAATTAGGTCTCTAGGTTAGCTTGGACACTTCATCTCGGCATTAAATAACTAGAAGCCAAATGTATTTAATTCATTATTATCATGTCCAAGAAAGCTTGACTTGTTTGCTCCTTCTTCCAATGGTTGTGTAGCCCCTTTCTTAGCCTTCAAGATCTCCTAATTAGGCTTAGGTGTCCTCCTCATTAATGAGACAAAGTCCAAGTTTCAAACTTGTCTTCCAAGGCAAGAGCCTTTCATGCCAAGTTCCACCCTTAGTCAATGTGCACTAATTAATTACAAGCCAAAGGCATTGAATGCACCTTAGGAAAATATCTAGGTTTTGAAGCCTTGTCATTGGGTAGGGATTAATTAATTTTGATCATGATCGACAACCTTATTTGGCTCGAGATTCATGCCTAAGCCATGCCCAAACAAAACCAAACGCAACTCGGCTTGATTGGCCAAACCGAGTTCAAAATCCCCTTTTATCGAGAAAATGGGTCACGGCTGGGTTTGCTAGCTAGGTCCTGGCCCAGTCGGTCAGTCCTCTGGTCAGTTTGTGAGCTAGCTGGTGGGTTAGTTCTACTTAGCTAGTCCTGTGGTCAATCCTTAGGCCAATCGACCAATCTTGTAGCTAATCTTGTGACTAGTCCAAGATCTACACCACAAGTCATGGTCAGTCTGAAATTGAGCCACATTGAGTTTATTCAATCCATGGTCGATTATCAATTGTTATGTAATCGTGTGGAATCAATCGATTCGTATTATCTCACAATCACATGGGATCAGTTCATGGTCATTTATGACTAGTATAACGACTAAGCGGAATCACCCGTGACCAATGTGATGACCAGATGGAATCGAGCCATGACCGGCCGTCAATCCAGATGGTACGTGATCATCCCACGACCGATCTTTATGGTTGAATAACCTTTCTATGGTCAAACACTCTAGGACCAATCCTTTGGTTGCCAATTCCCGAACGAGCTAATCAGCTCATGACCGACCCTTGGGTCGACTCATGGCCTAGTCTCGCCCTTGACGTACCAAGCTTTGGCCTACTAGTCGGGGCCAAAATAGGGGTCAAAATCGAAGATGTTACACTTGCTCCCAAAGAAAAAGGGAAGCAAATTGTTGAAGAAGTCAAATTCATCATTGAGCCAATTACCGCACAGCTTGGAGGAAGCAAAGCCACAAAAGAGATAGGGGAAGCC
This sequence comes from Eucalyptus camaldulensis, assembly GCA_019915185.1. Classification (NCBI taxonomy): domain Eukaryota; kingdom Viridiplantae; phylum Streptophyta; class Magnoliopsida; order Myrtales; family Myrtaceae; genus Eucalyptus; species Eucalyptus camaldulensis. Next base: position 24,940,028 of record JAHSVA010000005.1, read on the forward strand.
TCGGGAGACAAGTGTCATGAAGATGATGATGACCAGGTATTTCAAAACTTCGAACCCACTCTTGATTTTGAAAATGATCCGAATTTTGAATCTGATTTATTTCTCTCACTTGAACATGAGCAAACAAAACATCGTTTTTACAATCGAGGCATCATCCTTCATCACTTCGTTGATTTTGACTCCTCAGAAAATCACGAAATCTTTTTGTCTGAGATATTTGAAGCTCTTCGACTCAAATATTTTGGCTTCATGAAAGAAGAAGTTTACCCTGAACTAGTGGCTCTATTTTACTCAAACCTTCATTTTCCAAACCGAGACTTGTTTGTCTTTACTTTTCGAGGTCAAAATCATGTTGTGACCCTGGATGGATTGGCTAAAATCATCCAGACAAAATACAAAGTTTTTAAGCGAATTCTAGTAGAGCCTGATGAGGCCTACAGTTTTGTCTTCGCAACTCTAGGGAAATTGTCCCACTGAATGTGGCATCCCAAAATTCATAATGACCTCTAGTTACATTAAAGTCTATGAATAGGTGATGGAAGTACCATTAAGTTATGGCCATTTAATCCATAATTTGCAATAAGATTTATGGCCAAGCTTTTAATGGATAATTATGTGATAGGAAAGAAAATCCTACCATTGGCCATGTGTTTTATAAATTGGAATTTATGATTTATGATTTCAAGTTTTATGGCCATATGAAATTGTAATTTAGTATTTATATAAGTTGGGATTTAAGGTAAATTATTAAAAGTAAAAAAGGACTTATTTAAGAAAATTTTGGGCCATTTAAGCTTGGACTTTAGGCCCAAGTGAGATGGGCCTAAAGTGGGCCAAGAGGCCCGGCCCATAAAGCCCATTGGGTTGCCGACGCATGGAGGGGAGGAGGAGGAGCCGCATGGCCTCCAAGTGTCTTTGGCAAAGGAGACACTTGTCTCCTTCTTAGGGACAAGTGTCCCCCATGCAAAATAAAATTACATGCAAATATATATACAACCAAAAAGAGAGAGAGAGAGAGAGAGAGAGAGGGAGTGGCTGGTTTTGAGAGAGTGAGAGAGAGAGGAGGTTGCGAGAGAGAGGGAGTGGCGAGAGAGAAGGGGGAGCCGAGAGAAGGAGCTGTCCGCCTGTTGCCGCCCGCATGCCGTTCGTCCGCCGCCGGTGTGCCGTCCGTGTGCTCGTATTTGCTCGGTCTTAGAGGCAAGTTGGGACTGATTTCCACCCCTTGCATGTGTGCCTTGCATGTGTGGTTGAATTTTTGGATGTTCAGAGGTTAGAAATCGAAGTACATGAGGTTTGTTCTTGGAGATGCATGCTATTTTCGTATGAACCGCCTGAACCAGAATCTTGTGAGAGCTTGCATGCATGTTTTGAGTTTGATTTTGACCTTAATTCGTTCATGAAAGTTGTATCCAACATATTAAACTACAACATACTAAAATTTCAGACAAAATGGTGAAGATTTAAGGGGTCAAACCCTCATCCTACGAAGTCACTAGATCTGGAACGATTTTACTGACCTTTTAGTAGATCTGTGGTTGCATGTCGATTTTTACTAAGAATCTCTCTTCTACTTCTTCATGAAACTTGTAGAGAACATCCTAAATACTAACATACTCAAATTTGAAGTAAAATGAGCAAGTGTAGCCTAGTGAATCGACTTACTCTTGAAGACGGTAAATCTGGAGACGCGGTACTGGACACCCGAGACTTCATGGACCCATATGGTGACTGTTCTTTGGAAATTTGACTTAGATCCCTTAATGAAAGTTGTAGGGGACCTCTTGAAGTAAAACATATCCAAATTTCAGAGGAAAAGAAGAATAATAAGTGGGTGAAAACTCGGTATTTCGGAGATGACTACACTGGACGTTTCGGTGCGAGGACCAGAAGCTTCGTACGACTATAGAATATGATCTAAAATGAATATGGCTTAGAAGTCTTCATGAAAAATATACTTTAGTGTCTTGAATATAACCTGGTAAAGTTTCATGGTTTTTGGAGGTCGTTCGGGTATTTTAATTGAATTATTTCGGAAACTGTGCATTCTGTTTCTATCCGAAATTGCATGTTGTTTTTGTGTGAATTGTATCTTCTTGTGTGGAACTCTATTGGGCATGTGCTTTTCATGAAATTGCTATCTTATTGTCTTATCTACCACATGCCTTGATTTCATGATTTTTGAAAAGCACATGGATATTTAATTTAAATATTTTCTAAAAATGGTACATGCCGGAATTTTGTAAAAAGTGCATGAAATATGGACCATTTAAATTGCATGGACTCAATGAATTGTGTTGTTATGGATGATGGTGTCTTGACGCATGTATGATAATGAATTGAGATGCATGTATGAATTCAATGATGAGTATGATCTTGATTGCCATCACATCACATGCCATGTTAAAATTGAACTATAATTGAAGATGTGAATTGAGATAAATGAGAAGACCGTCGGAGGTGTGAGCCGACGATGCCCCGAGAGTGTCGGGATGCCCGGTGGTATACAGTACGTAATTCCAGGGGAGGCCTGGTGGTATGTCGGTACGTAATTCCGGAAGCCCTGGAGGTTTGTGCCCAGGGTGATGCCTCGTGATGCTAGTTGGGATGCGAGATGCCCGGCCATGGAGTGTAAATGCCGGAAGCCTCGGAGGTTTTTGCCCGAGGGGATGCCTCGTGATGCCAATTGGGATACAAGATGCCCGGAATGTGGGGGGCCGGATGCCCGATGGCTTTAAATGGCTAAATGCCGGAGGTTCTCGTGACGCCAGGATTAGGCGCAAGTGATGAATATGGGATGCAAACATTGGTCCCAGGAAAGAGAAATGTGGCGGTTCAATATGAAAGGATGAAATTGAGAAATTGAAATTGAAATATGCATGATGGTATATGCATGTGATATGATGATGATATGTGCATGGATGCATGGCAATGATGATGGTACATGTGATATGATGATGATGTTACATGCATGGATGCATGGCAATGATGATGGTACATGTGATATGTGGCAATGATGATGGTGCATGTGATATGATGATGATGTTACATGCATGGATGCATGGCCATGATGATGGTACATGTGATATGATGATGATGTTACATGCATGGATGCATGGTAAAGATGATGATAAAAGTGACATGATGATGGTAAGTGCATGATATGATGGTAATGACTATATGATGATGTATGTACATGAGGTATGATGACATGTGCATGATGCCAAGGTAAGTTGTGCATGGATGCCTTAATGACATGTGATGCTATGATTGTGATGATTGTGTGGCATGATGCATTGAGTGGTTTATTGGTCCTTTACCTGCTGAGTGGCTGTACTCACCCCTTCGGGGACCAACATTTCAGATTAATAGATGGATTGAGCGGTTGGATATGACCGTGAGGAGGAGGATAGCAAAGGAGGGATGTCACGCCCCGATCCTCAGGCACGCACACATCCCTTACTTTTGGTCGATTTTAAAATGCGATATCCCAGGACTATGTATCGCCGACCCTTTCATTTTTATTTGCACATGCGGAAGCAGTTATAATTCCCCAAACAATAAAGCAATGGGATAGAAAAGCAGGCCATATATTTTTCATACTGAAAATTTACAACCACACCTTTTTACATGCATCTCATAGTATTCTACAATACTATATATACGCAACTCTGGTCCAACGTCTATTCACATGCAAACAACGTCTGACAAGACAGGACGGGATCTCAGTCCTCATCCGGGTCATACTCGGGGTCCTCCTCCACGTAGTCCTCTTCAGGTTCCTCAATAGGGATCTCCTCATCAGATTCATGCTCCTTAGGCTCCTCATCCAGGTCCTGAAATGGTTATTCAATAACCACTGAGACAACGTCTCAGCAAGTTCTACCTCTAAGCCCCGGTTAGTACACCAAATCAACCCAGGGTATCTATCCAGAACTACCCCACCACAAGTAACAACCAACAGTCGATTCGCATACAACCTTACCTAGTATGCAATACCCTGCACGTTATAATTCAGCACAATACACGCAATGCACATGGCCATTAGATGATACATTTCATCAATCACATATGAGTCGCATCACAAACGATCTCACCTGGCCATTGCCACACCCTACATGTTATCGATTCATGCACGCGTGCCATAAACAATGTGCTTAACTCACGTATGACCGAAATCGCAGATGCCATGATTCTCATGCATTCTTGCACATTATCACAGTTCAATAATATCATGCATATATTCAATGCATACAACAATTGAAACGTCTTATCCATTCAATTAATCACAGGGGTCCTGATTATAAGACTGAATCATTATGACATGTCCCATACCGTGCCACACAATTCCGTCCCATAATCCAGCGCGTCAATCAACACCCAACATGCGTTCCAATTGTTATTCATTGCCACTCAAGGGCATAGCCTACTCACAGTTTGGCTATCTACTGACATTAATGCCAGGCATCGTCTCCCCCCCATGGAGCACGTCTTCATCACTACGTCGACAGCATTCCCGAAGGAGCATCGTCTCCCCCCCTTGGAGCACGGCGTCGTCACTACGTCGACGGCATTCTCGAAGGAGCATCGGTCCATTCGGCCCAGCCTCTACTGCGACCGGCATCCATTGCGCGGGCATCCCATATAGGGGCACATCCAGCTCAACAGCCCGGGACGATTTCCTCTTAACCAACACACGACAATTCAATATCGACCCAGGACACTTTGCATTTCACTCAAATGCCCCGATTAAAATAGTAATCCTGGCCTCTTTCCTTCGTATTAAAAACATCTAAGAAAGTAGTCGTGCATGGGCACACGTTAATTCGAACTAGAAAACTGATACTTTCCTTTTTCAAACCCCACTGTTCGATATAATACTTAAAATCCATTTTCGGTGTCAAAACCCGACACCCGGGATTTTCTGAATAAATACAAAATTTCCAATCACCACACAATTGCACAATCATCACTCAATTCATGCAGATGCCCATGCATTTTCACATCCATTTACTTCATAGAATCAACACATATGAATTTTAGACACTTTTCGCATTCTGGATGAACAGTGCACGTGAACAGTAACTCGTGAACAGTAAATCGTGAATAGTGTTGCATGAACAGTAAATTTCCAGAATTTAATAAACTATAAATTAAATTCAGAAATCATTAAAAGCATTAATTAAAGCAACCACCAATTAATTAAAGCCAAGCATACTTAAGTAACCACATAAACCAGATTAAGCAAATAAAGCAAGATTAGGCTAGACTAATTTAATTCATCCATCTAACCACCTATCTTAGGGCTAATACAACTTAATTAAATCACTTAAACTAGAATTAAATCTAACTAAACCAACCCTAAGCAAGTTTAGGCACTAATCGAAGGATTAGGAGCTAAACTCACCCGTTAAGCGGGCCGGAAACACCGACGCGGCGGCGACGACGGAGGCGACCCTCCGGGACCTCTACCACGACGATCAAAGGTGGTCCCAAGCTCAACACAGCAACCACAGCTCGGACTCCCACTGAAACTTCTGAAAAACAGCCCTGCCGAAGAAGAAAACAAGTTGAACGGCTTGGCCGGAGCTCCGGCGAGGAGGGTGGCTGGCAACCGGTGACACCCAGGGGTCTTGGGAGTCTTGATGGAGGTTGGGATGGGCGGAGGAAGGACTGGAATGGGAGAAAAATGGCCGAAAACGCGAAACAGTGCAGGTTGCAGGCGGACCGACGGACCGGCGACCGGTTCCTTCCCGGCGGCGCCCAGGCCGGACGGTGGCTCCGTTTGGGACGAAATTGGGCTCGTTGGAACGGTCTGTCTCTCCCAGTCACGGTGATAGTGGCTCGATGGCTGATTCATCCGGGAAGACCACTTTTGACTCGATTCTTCACTGAAGGGTCAGCTGGAGCAGAAACTGAAGGAGAGGGAAAACGAGGAAGAGAGGAGCTCGTCTGCTTGGAGGCTGAATGGGGGAGAGAGAGAGATGTGAGGGCTAGTGTCACACCTCATTAAGGCCATTAAATGGCCACTTCAATTCCCCATACAAAGTGACATCATCTTCTCTCTCTTCCTTTGCCTTATCCACATGCTTTTAGGGGCATTTAGGTCATTTCCACCTTGCACAAATTACACATCTGACCTTGAGCTGAAATTAGTGGATGGGCCTAAGGATTGGGCTTGGCCATGAATAGGAATGGGCTTGGGAATTGGATGGGCTTGAAATGGTCAAGAATTGGCCCATGGGCTTAGAAGATGAATAGTTGGTTTGGCCCAATGGGCTCATTTGCTTGACTTAGGCCCATTTGGTGGCTGTCCCAACTTGGGCCTAAGGCCCACACTGGCTTGGCCTGGCCCACGTCCTCACGGGCTTGCTTCTTCGGTCCGAAAATCCCTTTTCCAATTTCTCGGCTTAATTGGCTCTGTCGACTGTTTGATGTAGCTTCATCCAAAGTCCATCCCGGACATTCCCGGTAATTTGAAGTCCAATCATAAGTTCTCTTGCCATGTCAATTTCGCCAAATGCCATTTCGGTTACAACTCAGACTGACGGGTGGCTGTGAGGATTCACGCGTGACCAACTCGTGCCAAACCACGTTCAAGACATCTCGACGCATGGACATCCTTGACTGCATGAAATTACGGGGGATAGATTCTTATTTCAAAGTACACGATTACTGAGGATCGACATAGGGTCGTTCGTGGATTCGATAACAGTAAACGGAATCACCCGTCGTTCCATTATGTTCTGTCCGCGAATCGACTTTTAGTCGTCCTTAGAATCGGCCTGCCTATCTACGGATCGTCCTCACGTAAATCTCACGGTCAAGTCGTTTTCCCAGGTCGAGTCCTTTAGTCGTACGAGTTCTGTCCTCATTAGCCTTTCCCCTCAAGGTCAATATCTCAGGAGTGATCAATTCCGAGTGAGATCAACCAACAATGCATTGACGAAATTCACATCCATTCATTCCTCAGAGGACTCAAATTTCAGGATGTCACAAGGGAACTTTTGGATGCCGACACTGGTTGATGAACCTTAAGCATACGATTATGGGAGGAGAAGTCGGTCATCTTTTGAAGTATAGCCTAGTATAGAAAACTATGGCATTTTGATGTACCGATGAATGATGTCCATATGGTTTAAATGAATAAAAGTATACGGCTTTTACCTATAAATGTTTAGTTGGTGTGCATCGTTTTCTGTATATAGGGAAGGGAGTTAATGGATGCGCTTCTGCTATATGAATTGCGCAAGGGACCTATCAAAAAAAAAATGTAAACCCCCAGGTTGTATGGACCCGCTGCAATTGAAATGATATCAAAGTGACATGTTATAAGAAAAAGTGAAAAGTAAGCGAACTGTAGCGACCCTAATGGATCGGGGGCCGTCAAGGGGTGCCACACTGAACTTTCTCCCTCTTAAAATGAATTTTATCCAAAAGATCCCCACTCTCTGCCTCCGTCCGAAAACATCTTCTACGAACTACGTCTCTTGATATGAGGTAAGAGTGATCTAGGCCATTTTCAACAAGTTTGAAGATTTTTCTTTCCACCACATGATTTTTATCCACAATTACTACATGGCCAAATGAAAGGCAGGAAAGCTACCCTACTGTGCTTTAGTGACATGAATCTTTAAGTACCTCAAGATCAACTATTCTGAATTCTCACCACTTGTCTTGCCAAATGTGGAGATCAAGAAGAAAATGGTCGAAAAGATGATGCTCAGGATGACGCCAGAAGGATGGGTCAATTACAAAGGCGAGATTGTTTCCATTGGTCACAGCAATCATGAGAAAACAGTAGCCAAGCTCAAATAAAAGATTACGGAGCTCTCTAAACCAGAAAAGCACAAACATGATAAGGCCCTGACACCAATGAAGGCCCCTCGCGCACTTTGTCTTGAAAGATCACCTTCACTAGCTATGGATGCACTTGCCTCTTCTGCCAGCCTTAATCAGCTACAAGCATATGTTAAAGAGATCAAATATACTCTCCTCTCTTTAACCTGCTATATGGTGAAGATTGAGCGCACAATCCTTAGGCTAGACTTCTACAACTTGTCCGACCTAACCAAGAGACCACTAAACTCTAACTCACTTCCTCCCAACAGCACAAACACCCTCTCACTTAAAACTCTTCAAATGTTAATGTGCTCTTGTTTTGGTCCTGCTGTTTTATCTCTTTCAGTTTGTTGCTTTAGTTTCACTTTTTATATCACACTATCTCCTACCATCAATGAAGTTGATATTTTCATGCAATCGTATCTTCTTTACTTTGATTGATGATAAAAGGAGGGAGAATTGCTTGATGTGAAAATTGCATCAAAAATTTTACATCCGATAGTCGTTGGATACTATGAACATGCTTATAACACTTAGTACTAATAATTTGCTAAATATCTTCTCATGTTGATTTGCTTAGAAACTACTAATGTTTGAAATTGAGTTGCTTACCAAGACAAGGAGAGCATATGAGTGCATCATCAGATCAGAGTGAGTAAGCAACTACTATATCATAATCTCCAAACAAGATGTTCACGCACTCTAAGAAGAAGATCTTTTATGCAATCATATGATAGTTTAATAAAGACCATCTAAGTATATATCTCCAAAACATCCTAGGGATATCCTCTCTTTTTTTTAAATCTACACAATTATCTCAAACAAACCTTACTATTTTTTGACATCTTGGGATAGCTTTGTCATCATCAAAAAATGGGAGATTGTTGGAGAAAACATCTTCAGGAGATTTTGATTATGACCAAACTATCCTTGGTATATTATTCACTATGTTGTTTGTAGATTTTTTGACCGAAAGACTACACAACATCCATGGTGTGACAAATTAGAAAGAAATTTGCAAAGTGTCCTATTATTACAAACAGCACTAATCAACCAGAAAGATTAGGCACTAATGATGTTTATATCAAAATAGTAAAGATCAAGTCGATGGTGATGTAACAATTACATACATCAGTTGATGTTCATTTGGTCAGCTAAAGAGCTATTGAAAGATTGGAATTTGTATAGCAGTAGAATCAAAATAAAGCAGCAAAGTAACTAGATTATCTGACAAGTCAGTCAGAAATTGTAGTGAAGAGACAGTAGCAGTTGTTATTCTTGGTCAATCTGTAGGAGTCCCAGAAAAGAAATTGCATGGGTAGTATTTTCCGAGACAGCAATTCAACGGAAACTCTCCAACAGTCCCCTACCTCTTTAAATCAACCTTAACGGATAGTTTGAGGAAGAGTATAAAAGAGAAGGCATTGAGGAACCAAGAAAGTGTAGCTCATAAAAAGATCGAGTACCTTACATACTAGTGTTCTCATTCTTAATCTCTTTGTCTTGATATTTTTGCTTGTCGTGTTGTTTAGCAATTGTACTACGGATAAAAGTATATAAGTGTAAGAGCAGCAACTGAGTTCAAATAATATGATCTGTCACATAAAGAATCGGTGCTAGCCGATGGTAATTTTCTAAGCAAATTGTTAGTGGAATCCAGCCCATCTTGAAACCGTTAGTCTGAAGAGTCGACGTAGGCTTGAGAATTAAGCCAACCCACTATAGCTCTCTATGTCCCACTATTTTTCATCTCTTTACTCATATTGGCATACAGTCAATGAGACTCTAGTTAAATAGTATGTGATGATAATCTTTACTTAGCTATTAGCTAATTTCCGCAAAAGATTATCAAAGTTTGAAAAAAAACGTATTCACCCTTTCTAAGTGGTATTATTAGCCCCAACAATAGGCACTTTCAAAAAAGTGATGGGAGTACCCCATCAATAGCCCCCTTAGTTGCTAAGTGAATATTTTTCTTCCCCACTTAGTAGGGAGTACACTTGAGTGTCCATCGTAGAGTACAAAGAAAGTAGTTTAAGGACTTGCTCGGGTCCATGGGAAATCTAATCATAAGAAGGAAAAAGAAAGCGGGTGTATTTTTATGAAATGGGTGGGCATCATAGAAAGAAAAGAAGGAAAATTTTAAGAAATCTAAAAGTGAGACAAAGAGGCATATTCCCGTATATTTGCTAGTAAAAATACACAAATATTGCATGAATGTAAAGAATTGATATTTTAAGAATTTCATAAAGTTGGTTTGTTACAAATTATTCAAATAATTAATTAATAGAATGAAAATACTGATATAGTATATGAAGAAATTGCCCGTACATATATGGAAAGAGATAATTTGTTAAAGAACAAAACTTGTCTTTTTTTCCTTTATGGTAGGGTAAGAGTCACAAAAAACCACAAATTATGCCAACTGCAACACATTTACCTTGAAATTGTGACACCAAAAATCTCAAATTTGTACTTGTATAACATGCTTACCCTCCATCAAAGTTTTGTCAATGAGAACTGTTAAAAATTTGTCTACATGGATGCCAAAACATAAACACCATCGACATGGTTTCCATGTGGCTCAACTGAAATAAAAACAGGTTGTTTTGGTTGAATATCATCTAATGAAACCTTGATAGAGAGCAAGCATGTCATATAGGTATAAGTTAGTGATTTTTTAATATCAAAAAAAAAATGTCTGTGGTAAATGTTTCATGATGGGCATAATTTAGGCTTTTTATGTCATAAAGAAAACTCAGGATAAACATGTCACAATAGACATAGTTGGGGTTTTTATGTCATTAAAAAAATTTAAAGTAAATGCGTCACAGTGGACATAATTCTGGATTTGTTGTGTTTTTTTTCCTCTTTTTGGTAAGGTTCAGACTTTAAAATCGAAACACGTGAGATATAAGATAATGTTATCAATTCAAGCATTTGCTTTGATAAAATATTTGTAAAATAACCAACTAAGGATATTATGAAAAAGAAAGTGGGATTGTGATCCATAAAAATTAAGAGACCCTATTTATGTTATATAATGGTATAGATACATATAGATTATATGTTAGTATGATGCTTAGTCATTATGTTAAAGGTACTCGTGAAAATGACCCGCTTGAAAAAACAAAACAAAAAAAAAAAAAAAGACAAAAAAAGGGAAGGTTTGCCAATGAAAATACTATTTAGATCCGACCCATTGTCATCAATATTCCAAAAACACAAAGAATGGAAACCATTACACTTCTCACTCCCGATCACCATCGACAACAAGCTTCGTTCTTCTTCGTGAATCTTCCTCATCTCCATCTCCTCTCCTCTCCATCCTCCATTTGCGTGCTCGTGTCATGCTTTTACAATTGCATTGCGCATTCAATCTCTAGGCAACTGTTGCTTGCTCCATGAAGATAGGGCACCCAATGGAATAGTTTCTTTTTGTGCCCATTGCATAGTCAATAGCAAAGTTTGCAATGTCATCATTAATGGTGGCAATTATGAGATCATAGGGTCCAAGACCTTGCAAGACCATTTATAACTAAAGATAGAGTCACATCCATCCCCTTATACAATAGGGTGGATATGTAAAAGGGTCGAACTCAAGATAATGTAGCTATGTTGTTTACATATTTTGATTGGAAAAATCCTATAGGGACGTCATTATTTGTAATGTGGTGGATATGGATATTGTCGCGACCCAATCTCACCGCCAATCCTCCATCATGAGAAGAGGAAGGGAAAAGGTCGGGTTTAGGGGTACTTGATCGCGAGAGTTCCCTCACGGCTTGCATTCTAAAAGAAGTCATCACCTCACCTTTCGGATCAAGCCTCTCGTGAGTTCCCTCCACGAGATCGCGAGCTCTCCCCATCTCATACCCCACATAACAGTGAAGTGTCGCGATCCATACCCACACAAGTGACACACCTCAGGAGAAAAGGTCGGGTGTGGATATTGGATTTAAGAGTACATTTATCATGGTAGCCCTATCGATAGTATGCTTTGCCCACAAGGATGTCATCACTTCATCCTTTGGGGTACTCCCACATGGAATATGCTAAATCATGGTGAGTTTCATCGAAACTCATACCCTGCGCAACAAGCTCATTTATATGGTCTAGTTGTTTAGGAAAACGTAAAAATAAGACGGGAGTTGCCACTAGGCTTGTTTTTTTTTTTTTTTTTGGTCAGCTAGAAACCCAATCGAGGGTCGAGGGTGTTCCCTCAATTCCTACGCAATCAGATATCTAGGTCCGAGGGCATGAGTTATACCAACATTTCTATTAGTGTCATTTTGGTACCTAAACGGTATGTTGTATTTACCTAACGTGTCCATGCATTTCTTCTTACATTTTCGGGGTTGTTAGTCATAAACTAAGTGATCATACGTGATTGGTTGTTTTCATGCTAATCTATTTCTAAAGAAAATGAAAAGCAAACACCCAATTGGATTGAAAATTGTGAAGTATAAGTAAACAATCAAGGAAAGCTGTAAATCTATCATGCAATTCTAGAAAATATAAATAAGAAGCACAATTGAAAAAAAAAAATAAGAGGAATAGAGGACCCGCAACTCGTCAGGTTTTGTACAAACAATGAGAACCCGAGACATATGTCGAGTATGAATGGTACAGAATAATGGTCGGAATGGACATTGACCTTCACCGTCTTCATGCCTTCTCCATCTTCAGAATACTAATCTAAACCTAGTCTAAAAATGATATAACTAGGTACATACAATGGAAAGAAACAAGCATACATGTTAAAACAATCAAAAAAAAAAAATGACACCATGCCAAGGTCAATTCTCAAAAGGAATTCAATGCAAAAAGAAGACTTGGGCCTCTGAATCGGCCTTTGAAATTCATAAGCAGGTCCCTCTAAGACACCTACCCAATTCATTATTGACCAATTGTGTTCTCGTATGGCCAATAACACTTATAAGTCTCCTAGCCAAGTGCTCTATGTGATCCTAGGGTTTTCCCTCAATATCATGCACCGATCCTACCATTCATCTAGAAAGTCACATGCATTGTAGGAATTAAACATGCATGCAGGTATTTTGGACCTTATTTCTCAACTAATCAAGCAAGAAAGTGAACCGTCAGTGGGTCACTTATTACCAAAGCGACGAGACAAAGGTGTGATTATATGCATGAGACAAAGCGATGTCTCGGTTATGAAAGGCATTCAATTGCCAAGGCTAGCCCAGGGCTCACATAAATGCACTCACAAGTATTGTCGGTATTTTGAATATAATTTAATTGTCAAATCAAGATTTAAGAAACAATTTTGAAAATATTTCGGATTAAGGAATACTTAGGCTATGGTAAACATTTAATTTCCAAGGCTAGCTCAGGGCTCGCATAAATGCACTCACAAGCATCACAAGTATTTTGAATATGGTCCAAACCATGACTCTTCCTTAAGCCAAATCGAGCTTTTGGAAAAGAACTTTTTAACAAATTGTTTTTTAGAAACATCACATGTACCAAATCATTTTTAAATTTGGTTTGGAAAGAAAATTCATCAAAAATCATTTAACAATGAATGTTGAGGTGTTTAAAGTAAATTTCATGAAGATGGCATGACTTAAGTTCATGCACAAACTAACTAAGGAAGTTTACCTAAAAAATCACAATCAAGTTCATATCTGGAAATTTCAGAACAAGCATGTAAAAACAGCAAAATTGGGCAATGTCTAATGATAATTTGGTAATGAAAAAATTCCCTAACATGCAAAATAGGATAAAAAACAACTTTTGTGAAGAAAGTTTTTCTAATCGAGCTACACATGAATTTACAAAAATCAGACAACAAGCAATAGAATGTCAAAAAATTGTCAAAACAGCAAGACACTCAACCAATATCACCGGGATTTGACCTATCAAAACAAGTATAAAAATCACCAAATTTACATACAACATAGCCAACATGTTGATAAGCAAGTTTTGTTAATAGATCAAGTGTAAAATCCTTATAGAAAAAATGAAACAAAAATATCAAAAGTCTGTTCAAACAGGGGTTAGAACAACAGTTTGAATTTGATCCCATGTCCAAATTCTTATCTAATTTTGAAAAAATGGAAAGTTTCCAAATGATCAGCTATTTGCATGAAATCAGCAGCATCGGAAACCTTAAGCGTGCCTTACAACTTTCTAAAAGGGTTAAAGAAATCACATGAAACTTAGAATTGAATGCAACAGAAGATTTGGATAATCATCTAACCCTAAGTCGATATGCAAAAATGTCATACAATTCGATATCAATACGAAATGTCTCAAGATTCATGATTGTTGACACCTAATTTTGGAAAAATAAAATTGCATTTTGAAAAGAAAAAATAAAAAGGGGGAAAATTGATTTGATTGATTATGCATGGAAGTTCGAAATTCTGATGAGCATTCAGATTTTGATAAATGTAGAAACAATTGAAAAATCGAGCGAATTAAGGGCAATGATTTCGATTCAATGGAAAGAATCAAGCAAAATCGAGCTGATTGCAAAATCACGCTCCAATTTGCAAGCTTGATTTAATGCGACGGAATATGGAAACTCGGAAAATACAATACAAAGTGACCGTCTGGAATCACTATAAAAGAGAGCTACATTTTTCGTGACTGGGGAAAGCGAATTTAGAAAAATCTTCAGAGAGGTGATTTTCGAAAAATGGAGAGAGAAATTTGAGAAGAAAATTCGTGCAAAAAAGGCCTTCGTCCATCTTGGTCAGAGAAAGCATTTCTCTTTTCTTTCTCTGACCAAAAAAAGGGAAAAGTCAAGAAAAGTGCAGAAAGAAAAAGCGTGAGAAAGAGTGAAAGAAAAAAGGAGACAAGCCTTTTCCGTCCATTTGAAGTAATCATTCTCTTATCCTTCTGACAAGCTGCAGAAGGAAGAGAAGGAAGATTGCGGCAGGAAAAGTCAATATAGAGAGAGAAAGTTAAAAAAAAAAAAAAAAAAAAAGAGGAAAAGGGGAGGGTCTTCTTCTTCAACAATTCTTCGACCGGCGCTCCAGCTTTTTGCAACTCCCGTCCGTCACCGCCTGCACATCCTGCGAGCACTACAGCACCACCTCCGAGCCTCCTTCCGGTGAACCCAGCGACCTCCGCGCACCAGCACCCACAAGCCTCGCCCCGCAGCAACCTATGACCCGCAGCAACTCGCGCACACCACCCGACAACCCATCGCGACCTACTGCTGCCCAGCCGACACCAGAGTTCCGAAGCCTGCCACTCTCGATCTCACCGTACCAGCAGCACCGAACGCCAAGCGCCCCGACGACCGCGCTCTCGCCCTCGCCGACGCCGCGCCGCTGCAACACCCCCGCTCCGCCCGCGACGCCGCCCGTCGATCTCCGAGCTCCGCCGCGCCTCCGCACCGCCACCTCGTTGGTTCGTTCGCCTCCGCCACGCCACGCCTCGCCCGCGCCTACGACGTCCGCAGCTCTACCGCCGCGCCTCAGCCCATGCCCCGTCGCCACGACCCTCCTCTGTCCTAACATCCAGTGGATCCGCTGCCCGACGCTGCTGTTCAGCCCCTCACCGGCCTGTTGCCCCGACAGACCCCGCACCGCAGCCGACGCCACCACCTGCAGCCGCTCCCCACAGGAGCCCCAACGACAGACCAACGCCGTCCACCATCGGTTTACCCCCCCTTTAGGTAGTTTTTATTCTTTTTATTTTATTTTGTTTTATTTTTGTAGTTTAGTTTATTTTTGTATATTATTTTTATTTTATTTGATAGCATCTTTAAGTTTAGTTATCTAAATTACAATATTTGATTTTAATATTTGTGAATTTAGTATGCATTATCCGCAGGGATTTTGTCCGGAATTATTATAATTATTAATTTGATTCGAGAGACATGGGATCATTTTTTTAATTATTTTAATTGCTGGGCTTTTTAGTGAGATTTTAATTGTTAAATCACAATAATTATTTAATTTGGTCCGTGAGACTTCGGATCAGATTTGTAATTATTTTGATCTCTTTGTTATGATAATTAAGGTTATGATAATCGTTAATTTGACCTGTGAGACAACAGATTATTTTTCGATTATTTTAATCCTTTATTTTGTTGATAGTTTAGATTTAATATTTATTAAATAATTACTTATCTTTAAAAAAACTTAAAAAAATCAAAAAAAATCAAAATTCTGCATGAGCATATAGGTTTAGTAAATCAGACATGTAGGTTTAGTAAATTAGACTTTCTTAGGATTACATTTTTAGGGTTGCATTTTTAGAATAAGTTAGGATTGGACCTAAGTTAATTTTTAGATAATGCTCGCACATTTTAATTATCTCATTTTTCAAAAAATAGTTTTCTAAGATAAGATAGGGTTTAAGTCAAATTAATCCCTAGAATAAATTAGAAAATTATCCCTTCTTAGATAGATTACTTAGGATCTTTATAAATTCTGAATTTCAATAAAAAAATACAAAAATACTAGGTGCATGTTAACTAGTTCGCATAATAGACCCATTTAATTAGAATTTGCATATTAATAGGATTAAGTCATTTAGTTTATAAATGCATTTTTATAAAAGAACTCCAATTTTTAAAAAAATCAAAAAAAAAATGATTGCTTGCTTTGTGTGATGCAATTTATTTATTTGAATGTTTTAAATAATGGATGAGCACCCGTGTGGTCACCACATTTGCATGATAGTAATTTAGGTTAAAATAAATCAGCTGCTTGCAAAAACATTTTTTAAAAAAATTACAAAGAAATGATACCGAAAGGGCATTAGAAAATTCTAGTGTAACCAAGTCCCCATACCCTTAGTCTCTGGTTCGTAGAAGTAAAATAAATCTCCCTTTATTTTGCTTAGGTGTCTAATCGACCTACCATAAACCGATTAGTGGCGACTCCTAGTTAATAACCTTTTGCATAGTTAAATATTTAAACCTTAAGTCGGGATTTGGTATGGGCTTGGGAGAGCCCGAGCTAAGTGTAAAAACTTAGTAGTCCATTAACCTTGTTTTAGGTGGTGCACCCAAAAAATAGGTCGTGACAATGATGAAATGCTTGAGGGTTTCTAAACAAACATGCGCTTTTGTGGAACAAATTTAACATGCAGAATGACACCCAAATGCAATGACGTGAACATGTACTCAAACCTTGTGACAGGCATTATTGCAAGATTTGGTCTTCAAAAGAGCCAAACAAACATGGCAATATGCATTACGGTAAAATTTCATTTCAGCATTAACTTCATAGAACGGGCATGATTTCAGTCATCATCAAGATGTGCAAAAATCCTACGAAAAATCTTAGAAATAGTACATACAATGATGAACACTTTTCATTAGAGTTTGAAACCTAATTGTGATCATATGAATTATAGCAAAAATGACAAAATAAAGATGCATATCTAAGCTATATATTGTTGCTGTACATTTTCACCTTAATTCATGCAATTGACTCACTTGTCAAAATGAAGACTTTGCAAAGCATGCATCAATTGAACATATGCATCACATATCGTTTCAAATTCACTTGAACTATTACAAAATCATTCATCTTCGGAGATTTTTTTTTTTGAAGGTCAAATGGCACTCGATTGAGGCGTGCAACCTATAGTTTCAAAGCTAGAGATGTATATTATCTAAGCCTAGGATGACTCGAGTTAAAACGAGGTCATTTCGAACCTCGTTTTGGCCAAATCATCAAATCAGTCCTATAGCTACAACAGTGCAAATTCAAGCAAAATCAACCACAATCATTCAAGTTTATCCAAGAGCAATCAATTGCAACTAATTATCATCCGAATCCATCACTTAACATCTAATCATCATGTACTTACTTAAAATTGAACCCTAGCCCCAACCGGCTAATCCGACCTCGCTTCACGAGGTTTAAGACTGAGAAATTACATTTTATCGCGATTTTGATAGGTTTTTATAGCAATTGATCGAATCAAGCCTCTAGATCATGATCGAAACTCCAAGGATGTAGATCGGATCGCTATGGATCAGATCAGGATTAATCAAACCACCAGCTCAAGAAATAAACCGAAACTGGTCCAAAATGGACCGGCCTTAACTCGCCTGAGAAGATCGGGCCATCGGTGGAAATCTGGCAGCCAATCTGGTTGTCTCTTATCACAGCAAGGTCAAAGGCTTCTAGAACTATAGATCAGTAGCAGCTGAGACACCTGGGGGATCCGGTGACTGTTGGTTCAAGCCTAGAACAGAATCAGTCCCACCTGGACCGGTTTTGGCGTCTTCGAAGAAGATTTGGCCACCGGAACTATTCTGGTGGCTAATTTGCCGATCCCTGGCCACTGCGAGGCAGGGACTGACCTAGTAAAAGATCGGCGAAGCTATTTCACCGATCGAAATCACCAAACCGGCGATCAAACTAGTTAAACTACAACTAGTTCAATCACCGGTTGTTGACGCCAGAGGGAGTAGATCGGCCATTTCTCACCGGTCAACTTGTGAACGGCAACAAGGCCGGTCACTTGAGAGATGATGGATGAGAGAGACACTGGGGGGCTAGCCGGTGACCGATTGATCGCCAGTTCAAGGCCAGCGAATGGCGGCCAAAGGTGAGTCGGTTAGAGAGAGAAGAAGGATAAAATGGGTGGGAAACAAAGAGAAGAGAGAGAAATAAACTAAAGAGAGAGAGATTTCGTGCCAAAATGAAGCTTCCCCTAAAATTGAGGGAAAATTGGACTTATATACTCCCCAAGTTAAGCAATCTCGGCCGTCAATTCGATTAGACGGTACAAATTTCAATCCAATGGTCAAAAATTGATTTCGAATGCTCTATCACAATCTTGAAGTGTCGGGTAACTAATCTAGTGGGTTTGATTTGCAAAAATCCGAGCCAAAATTGAGAATTACGTCGAATTGTCTGATTAAGTGTTAATTTGCAATTTGATGAAATTCAAGAATCAATTTGTAAAATTTTGATAAATTAAAGGTGCAAAAGGGAAATTGACTGAGAGGATCCTGGAACTAGTCACCGGAGGTCAAGAACCGACCAGCAAAGGGCTGAACTAGCCATCCCCACCGGCGGCAAGTTAGATTGGTTCGGTCCGGTTTAGCCGGATTTTGACCGATTCTTGACCGATTTGATCCAATTATGGCTATTTTGCCTACTTAGGACCCTGTGGGTCCAAAATTTATACAATTTGGTCCCTAAATGACCAAATTGAAAAGGAATTATATCATATTTAAGAATAAATTGGCCAATTAAGGTATAATTAAGCTAATCAAACCTTATGAACGTCATTTAGGGGTTTTTATTGACCTAATTGAATGATTATTGTGAAAAGAAACAAGTTAAAACCATGGGTGACTTAAATTGGGCCTAAAGAGCTAAAACGGTAAAATTTGCAATTCAATGGGTAAAAATTGTAAACTAACTAAAATTGAATTCAAATGATGTCACAATTACCCTATCAAATGAATTACCCATGTGTAAGATCACTTATCGCATTCAAATTGATATTGAATTGAAGCGCTCAAGCTTATGTCAAAAATGGATCTAGGCCTAATATTAAAATTAGATCTAGATTTATATAATTAAACCATAACTATGAATGGGTCAATTCGAATTTTGTCGATTAAAGCTTAATTGCTTGACTTTTTTATGCTCGGGAGGATAAAATTCTTCAAATTGATAAGTGTTGACGTGAATTTTCCAAAATCGATTTTGGATTTGGACTTATTTTAAGAAAATGAGTAAAGAACGATTGTCCATTCGCAAGTCCTAAATGATCACTTCAAAACGGCAATTCACATTTTGACTCGGCAAATTGCGAAATTGAATGTGCAAGCAGATTTTAAATAGTCCCTAAACCAAAAGTCAAGAATGAGCTACACCTCGTCATGACTAAAATAAAAGTAATTTTATTTTTGGTCGATTTAGAACATAAGCTAAAAAATTCATAAATCAAAGTTCTTAGTTGAATTTTATGAAATTTTAGACACAAAAGTCAAATTGGCATCACGACCTCACCGCGACCCAGCCCTTGCCAGGGGTCGCTCGACATTCGATGACCCTCATTGGGGGTCGCCCAACCCCGAGCGGCCCTTGTCGGTGGTCTTCAGGGGTCGCTCAACCCTGGGCGGCCCTTACCAGTGGTCTTCAGGGGTTGCAGCGAGGTCGCGCGACCTCCAGAGACTGTCGCAACCCTGATTTGGGACAGCGAGGTCACAAGAGGACCTCTTCGCCCCCAAATTTGGGTCACGGCAAGGTCACACGACTCGCCGCGACCCAAATCCGGGGGCGGTGAGGTCGGCAACCCAAACCACGTCGCAACCCACGGCGATCGTTGCGACCCAGATCCGAGGGCAGCAAAGTCGACAACCCAAACCTCGCCGTGACCCACAGCGATTGCTGCGACCTAGATAGGGCGACGGTCGCGCCACTCCCCGACGACTGTCACCTAGGCCACCGCAACCATGCCAAGCCGTTAACAGCCGCTCACAGCTTCGAGCAACACGTTGGCCAACCTCAACAGAGAAGAAGATGAATAGTCCAATGACGAGGGCAAAACCAAAAAAATCGAGAATAAATGAGGATAGTTTTGGAAGAAAATTAAATAAAAAAAAATGAGCAGTGCCTCTTGTATGCCAAGAAAGCTAAAAACCTAAGGCACTCTCACACCTGCCTTGGGCTTTCAGTCTTGAGAAGGCCAACTTTGGCCTAATGGGAATTTCAAAGTTGTTCCCAAACACCCAACAGCTAGCCTAAAGATCCTTGGAAGCCCAAAGATCCTTTGCAAAGCCAATTCCAAACGCACCCTTAGTTGACTTTTCCTAAAATGTTGATTTTTTGGTTAAATTTTTTATTTTTTGAGAAATTGATTTTGACGAAAGTGAAATTAAAGCTAAACGGAATTTTTTTGGATAAAAAGTCAATTTTTGACCCAAGTTTAACTTTCAGTTAAAGGATTGATCAAAAAGTCAATCCGAAAGCCAATCGTTTGACTTTTCGAGTTTTTCTTGAAAATGAACTAGAAATTACTTAATAACAACAATGCAAAAGAAAGAAATGAAAAATGACACTTTTTGGCCGAGAAATGGGACTCCGTCGCGATCAGAAACACAAATCTTGATTCTTATTTTTTAATGACATGTCGACTAAAAACCATGTGTCAACGAATATATGCCATGTCCTGTTAATATTCATCTGATTTCTTGTTGTATTGTCCTATAAGGCTCAAATTTTGAGTTTTTTTCTTTTATTAAGAGAAAATTTAATACATTCATCGGCATAGGATATGTACAATTACTAATTCATTTAAATTTTTATTAAATGTACTTAATAAGTAATTTGAAGTCCCTGGTCCCTTATATAGAGGAAATGACCAGAGAGAGAGAGAGAGAGAGAGCCTACCCTTTTGTTAGATTTCAAACTTGTGTCCATTAGAAATCTTACCCTATTTCTTTCCAACTCAAGGGCTGCGACAGGGAGACCCCATATCACCTTACCTATTTATTCTTGTGGCTAATGTTTTGTCCTCTTTAATTACCCATGCTATCAGCTTTGGACATCTCAAAGGCCTTTGTTTGAATAGATGGTGTCCTACATTATCACACTTATTTTTCGCTGACGACGCCATCTTCTTTTTAGCTGGCACTACTTCAAAATGTCAAAATTTAGCAAATCTGTTGAACTTATATTGTGTGGCTACTGGTCAGTTGATTAACCGCAATAAATCGAGTCTTATTTTTTTCCCAGAACTGTCCTATCTCTTTACAGCAAAGTATGGCTGAGGAACTTCGGATCCCAGTTTTACAGAGGACTGGAAAATATCTAGGCCTGCCATCAGATTGGGGTAGGTCAAGGAAAGAGGTGTTCTCATGGATAATTGCACGAGTTAATGCTAAGCTTGAGGGATGGAAGGAGAAGTTCATTTCCAATGGGGGTAAAGAAATCCTAATTAAATCTGTTATTCAAGCTATTCCACAGTATGCGATGACTATATTTTAGCTGCGTATTTCTATTTGTTCATCTATTGAGAAGTGCATTGCTAGATTCTGGTGGCGAACTAATCCAAATAAGGGAGGTGTGTATTAGAAGAAATGGGATGTCTTGAAAGATCGGAAGCTACAAGGGGGAATGGGATTTCGTGATTTGCTAACTTTAAATAAGGCACTTTTGGGAAAACAAGCTTGGCGATTGTTAACTAATCCTGACTCGTTATGGGGAACTCTGTTTAGGGGTTTGTATTTTCACTCATCTAATTTTCTATCGGCTGCCCGAGGAAATAGGCCATCATAGGGGTGGCAAAGCATTCTAAAAGGCAAGGATACTATCTTACCAAATCTTTGCTGGTCTGTTGGGAATGGAGCTTCTATACAAATTCGAGGTGATCGCTAGTTACCTATGGGAATCATCTACGGACCTATAGCTAGAGAGGAACCAGTTAAAGTGGCAAATATTATTGACCAGACTAACCAATCATGGAAGACATCGGTGATTCAAATATTTTTTGAAGAACAGGTTGCTAAAGAAATTACATCACTACCTATTCGACCCTTATTTTCAGAAGACAAATTGATATGGTCAGCTACATCGACTGGTATATACACTGTTAAAAGTAACTACCATGCGATTTTACAATCAAGCAGCCAGCCACAAGAGTCACTTGGTTCGACATCTTACCGGAATACACAGAGTCTCTGGAGGAAAATCTGGTCGATGAAGACAGTCCCCAAACTTCGTACTTTCCTCTGGTCCGTCTGCCAGAATGCTATTGCAACTCAAGCTAACCTCTTCAACCGTCGGATTGTTCCAGACCCATTCTGCCCGATATGCCACCAATCGGTTCCTGAAACAATTGAACATCTACTTATACAATGTCCTTGGACAAGCCAAATTTAGTCAAACTCACAGCTCGCTTTATTCTCCTCTACAACCTCAGTTTCTAGCATTACGCGGTGGTTATCTAAATATGTACTCTTACCCTAATCCATCTCCAGGGTTAGAGGTTGTCGCTACCATATTTTGGCAGATCTGGAAGCAAAGAAATCATTTTATTTTTCGAAATCAGCGACCGAATCCTTCTTTGGTTGTGGAGTCGACCCTGGCACAAACCAGAACCTATCAGTTTTCTGTTGCTACACCCCCATCACTCACGCTCTGGCCTAGACCCTATTCAACCCGATCGGCTTTGGCGACCTCCGGCAAAGGGAGTTCTGAAATGCAATATCGACGGTAGTTATCAAGAGGGCAAAACTGAAGGCTCCATGGCTTGTATTTGCAGAGATGATCAAGGTTGCCTTACAGACATTTTATCCCGACGTTTTTCAGCACACTCACCTATCGAATCAGAGCTCCCGGTGCTGAATCTGACTCTCCAACATCTTCATCATCGAGGCCTCCAAGACGCTCCACTTGAACTTGAGACCGACTGCCTTCAGCTTGTGGAGTTCGTAACCGGTGTTCGACCACCGCCCTGGGAGCAGCGGCCAGTGATTGACGAATCTCTTTTCTGGCTATCAAACTTCTCTTTCCTCTCTCTGCGGCACTATCGTCGATCAACTAACCTAGTGGCTGATTGGGCTGCCAAAGCCCAGTTAGCTCACCCGGCCCACAATTTTACCCTCTTTCTTCCGCTTGAACTGTTGGATTTACTGTACGCGGACGCTTTGGCTACAGGATGTAATCTTCCTCTTTAATCAATATATTAGTGTGGTTTAAGTCCAAAAAAAAAAAAAACTTGTGTCCATTGGCTGTCAAGTGCATACATTATCAGAAGAGGGGAGCATCATTGCCTTGGTCGGTGCCCTTCCAAATTGAAAACCAGAAGAGTCCAGGAATCCGATAATACTGCATTTGAGTTTGGACCATGGATTCCTCGCCTTCATTCAATAAATTTCCCAAGAAGCACACTATCTTTCACCGACTCTAAAGATAAGTCTCCTTAACGAGCATTTTCCTCTGAAAGCCAAAAACCAACCGTTTGACCTTTTGAGTTTTTCTTGAAAATGAACTTGAAAATACTTAATAACAACAATGCAAAAGCAAGAAATAAAAAATGATACTTTTTGGCCAAGAAATGGGACTCCGTCACAATTAAAAACATAAATCTTGATTTTTATTTTTTAATAACGCGTGACTAAAACTCAGGTGTCAACGGATTTATGCCATGTCCTGTTAATATTTGTCTGATTTCTTGTTGTATTTGTCCTATAAAGCTCAAATTTTGAGTTTTTTTCTTTTATTCAGAAAAAATTTAATGCAATCGTCATAGGATATGTACAATTACTAATTCATTCAAATTTTTATTAAATATACATAATAAGTATTTTGAAGTCGCTGGTCCTTTAGGCCCTGTTTGGTAACCGTCCAATCATGGCCAAATTCTTATTTTTTGTTCCCATAATTAGTTTGGGCCCAGAATCGTGTTTGGTAAAATTTTTGTTTTCGGTAACAAATTTGTTCCCAAGAACAAATTTGGAGTGGAATCGAGAATCAAAAAAAAAGTTAATTCTTGTTCCGGGAACAAATTTGAGAATCAAAACCAATAACTCTTCTTCTTCCCTTCGGCCATCTCGCAACCGCCGTCCACCACCGCCCGCCACCATCCGCTGCCATCAGCCACCATCCGCCGCCGCCGTCCACCATCCGCCGACCGCTGCTGCCATCCACCACCACCATCGGTTGCCGTTCGCCATGCCAAGGCGAGGTCCCGCAAGCTCGCCAAGGCGACAAGCCTCGCGACGCCAGCCCTGCCGGTGGCCAAGCCTACCTTGCCCCAGCTGCCGGTAAGGCTCAGCCAACAAGAGCTGGCCTTGCCGAGGGCTAACAACACTCCGGTGAGGTTGCCGACCCTCGTCTGGCCGATCACCGGTCCAGCAACCGGCCACAAGAAGAAGAAGAAGAAGAATAGGAGAAAAAGTAAAAAAAAGTAAAAAAGTAAAAATTTTATTTAAAAATTAAATAAATTGATTTGAAACAGAATTAATTAGCACGGTACCAAATGCAATTCTATTCCAGAATCAGAAATTTTGAACAGTTACCAAACGGCTTAAAATACTTAGAATTAGTATTCGGTAACAGAATCAAAAAGAATCATTTTTAATTAAAATCTACTCCTATGAACAAAATTGTCTCCTGTCCCCAATTTTTCTTTACCAAAAAAAAAAAAACAAAATTGTTACCAAACGTACTCTTATATAGAGGAAATGACAAAAAAAAAAAAAAGAGCCTACCCTTTTGTGGGCCCTGAACTACGGCCGCCAATTAGATTTCAAACTTTTGTCCATTAGCTGTCAAGTACATACATTATCAAAAGAGGGGAGCATCATTGCCTTGGTTGGTGCCCTTCCAAATTGAAAACCAGAAGAGTCCAAGAATCCGATAATACTGCATTTGGGTTTGGACCATGGATTCCTCACCTTCATTCAATAAATTTCCCAAGAAGCACACTATTTTTCATCGACTCTAAAGATAGGTCTCCTTTACGAGCATTTTCCTCTGAAAGCCTAAAATTAACTATTTGACTTTTCAAGTTTTTCTTGAAAATGAACTAGAAATTATTTAATAACGACAATGCAAAAGCAAGAAATGAAAAATGACACTTTTTTGCCAAGAAATGGGACTCCATCGACTAAAAATTTTTATTTTTATTTTTTAATAATGCATCAACTAAAAATCAGGTGTCAACAGATATATGACATGTCTTGTTAATATTTGTTTGATTTCTTGTTATATTTGTCCTATAAGGCTCAAATTTTGAGTTTTTTTTTTATTAAGAAAATTTTTATGCATTCATAGTCATAGGATATGTACAATTACTAATTCATTTGAATTTTTATTAAATATACTTAATAAGTATTTTGAAGTCGTTGGTCCTTTATGTAGAGGAAATCACAAAGAAAAAAAAGGAGATTTCAAACTTTTGTCCATTAGCTGTCAAAATACATATCAGAAGAGGGGAGCATTATTGCCTTGGTCGGTGCCCTTCCAAATTGAAACCAGAAGAGTCCAGGGATCCGATAATACTGCATTCGAGTTTGGACCATGGATTCCTCACCTTCATTCAATAAATTTCCCAAGAAGCGCGCTATCTTTCACCGACTCTAAAGATAGGTTTCCTTAACGAGCATTTTCCTCTGAACACCCCCCCCCCCCCCCCACTGCGGCGGCAAAAAAAAAGAGCATTTTCCAAGCGTTCGTTAATTATAATAATAGTAATAAAAAAATAAATGGATAAATAAAGAGTGATTTAGCAATAAAAACGAGGAATATAATTTTTTGGAAATAAATAAGTACTCTCAGGACATTAATTATTTATATGTGATATAAGTGATCAATTCTTTATAAAAATATTTTTAAAATTATTTAATTTTCACAAAATAAATGAAGCATAAAAATAATAAACGAGAGGTTGCCAAAATTTCAAATGGAACGGGAAACTGGGATACCACTCAATATTACATTTTATTCATCCAAATCTATAAATTCAATTGAGAACTTTGATTATAGTGTATTGTTGGTGCCACCTCGTTCCTACGTGTCCCCAATGGTTGCGAAGAAAGTATTGAATGTATTTAATACACCATGTATGATTTGCAATAAATCATCCAAAGATTGACTCATATTACTAAGACACTTCAATATTTTAAAAAAAAATTAAGAAAACCCATACCCAAATTGAGGTAAGAGCTCGAAACAAGTGAGTGTATGTTTAAGTGAGGGCAAAAGAAAGTTATGAAAATGAGTTAATCTAAATAAGTTGTGAACCAAACACTCATTATTTTGGATCTTTTACCATTCTAAATTGATATACGACTCATTTACTAAATATAACTAACTTATTTAATAATTTGGCCTATCAAATTTAGGTCAAAATGGATACAACCATACTTGAAGATGATCGAGACTTTAGACATCATCAACAAGCTAGAGAGATGAGATCAGGAATTCGGGGATGCAAAAGAAATGTGCATGTACCGAAATCACACTCTTCATATCACCATTCGTTTGTCGTGCTCAACTAGATTCAAAAGAATTAAAAATTTATACAAGAAACATGAAAAAAAGACCTATATGATTGGTAGGGGACGTTGCTCTCACGAATGTATGAGATGGTGTGGAAGAGGAAAATTCATTGTACGAACTAGAGTTGTGTATGGTCCAAGCAAGCGGTCCCTGACCTAGAACTGGGAACCGCCCGCTAAGAACCAGTTCTGAAAAATTGGAACTGGGAATCACCCGCTAATTGTATGGATCCACTCGGGAACCAAACCACCAGTCTGGTCCAATTCTTGGGTGGATCCATAGAACTAGTCCAACTTCCACGCCTTCTCCTTTTCGCCTCCCCAGATCTACTTATTCTGGCTATCCTAGCCATGGTAGTTTTATTCTCCTCAAGTATTAGCGTCGTGGCGGTGTCCGTAGCGGCAGCGGTTGCGACCCTCGCTCCGCTTCCATCTCGGCCACCACCACCATCTTCGCCATCGCCTCCGCCGTTTCCCACTCCTCCCTCAAGACTAACAATGAGGAGGACAACAAGGACAATGAGCCATTCTTAGACTTGGATTTCGCCTGTCCTTGAAGATGAGGATGATGGGAAGAAGCTTGAGGAGGGGGAGGAGGGGAGGTAGAAGCAGGACAAGCCCAACAATGAAGAGGATGATAGTGACAATGAATGCGGATGTGGCGATGACGTGGAGAGAGAGTTCAAGTTCGAGGGAGGAAAAGAGAATCAACTTACTATTTCGCCGAGTTCGGACTAGGACTCGAAGGGAGATGAGTAGATTTGAAGGTGAATCAAAGAGGAAGAGGGAGCTCAGGGAGATTTTGAACTGAGAGAGACGAGATAAAGTAGGAAAATAGTGAATTGAGACAGGATAGTGATTGAAACCCTAAATTTTAGATTTGCTAATTTTGAAATTTTTTAATATTAAAAATTAATATATTGTTATAATATAATCGGTCCGGTCCAGGTGGGCGGATAGGCAGATCCGCCCATGGAACCGGGAACCGGACCAATACCCATCGGTTCCCATAAAATGGAACTGAGAACCGGATCGGTTCCCTTTAGAACCACCGGTTCCGAGCGGTTCCGGTCCAGTTCCAGGCGGTTCCAGTCTGGTTCCAAGCAGTTCGGGCGGGTCCTGATTTTTTTGCACACCCCTAATACGAACCAGCACAATTTTTTGAATTTGATAGATCTCATATGCAAATTTGATGTGATCCACCATTAGATTCTACATTCAAAGTTCCGATCCTTAGTAAATGGGCTAAGTAGCCCCATGACCCAATGAACCGTATCGCATAAGGACCAATCTCAGTAAATGTGCACGTACCGAAATCACACTCTCCACGGGCCGGACATTATTTGTCGCTTTTGCTTTGATCCAAATTACGGACACTTTCATAGCCAAAAAGAAAACACGTGAACTGAGGTTGAATCATCTTCTACAGCGCGAGATTGCTTCAATAAATCGACACCTCACGATCGAAAAGGCACATGCAGACATCTCAATGCCAACGCACCTTTACAACCTAAGATAGTACAAAACTTTAAAATGGATTCATGGTGAAGTAAGTATGTAAAAAGGGATGGTCAAAGTACATATATTCCCTATTTTGGCTAAGCTTGGCTCAGCGCAATTTTCTCATTACATTGAAGAGTCCAACCGCAAGGTGCATTTTTCCTTCCAATTGGGCTTTTCTTTTCTGTATTTCCTCCCCGCTCTCTCTAACTGTAGCCTCGACAATTGATTCGATCTTTACGTTGAACACGTTACAAGTCTTGGTCAATTGTAGAATCGAACATCATATCTACTACTAAATTTTCATGTAGCTATGAAACGGTGATGCATTGACAACTGTCATGTGCATATGCTAAGGCAATGGTTATTGGTTATTAGTTGTCTTTCGTTCTTACAAGTTGCTTTTGTTTATTGCTCGGTTGCGAACGAAACGTGAACGGGAACATCGCTTAGCCCTTAAGTTTGAAAATTGGGAAGCGAAGATTATGTAGATAAATGTGTTAGATAATTCATATAATTCTTAATGCGGAAATTCATAACAAATCAAGGATCTTTGATCTTCATGATTTTCACAAATAGTTGAAGACATACCTTTATCCATAACTCTAGACTTGACGATGATCGTTGTAGAAAACCCAAATAACTCGAATCAAATGAAGAAATCTGATTTCTCTTCCTTAACCCACTAAACCTTAATGTATTCAATTGATGGATGAGAGAATACCAAATTCCTTTAGTTATTGTTGTTCGTATATGGGTGGAAAGAGGACTGGACTCTATTTATATGTTCATTGAAAAGGAGCCTAGTGATATACCCTTTCGATTTATTAGAGTCGTACATTCTCGTAACCAATAATTATTTATAGCATTTCAATGACATTATTAAACCATATAATAAATCATATAATATGGGCCACAATAATTCTTACATTCTCCCACTTGGCCCATATGATGTTCCTTTCATGGTTTAATAAAGACTGTAATGTGCACAATAAGATTATGCTATAAAATTTCATTAAATTGGCAATCACATAATAATCAGAATTAAGTAAAGAAAACTAATGCGAGTCATAGCGGTTGTATGTCATTAATCGACATAGTCCCTTCTATGTACTACAACTATAGCACTTTACTTAACATGATCCATAAATGAGAAGTACAGTAATAGTCCAACCATAATGTTTCTTTAGAAACTATCCTGTTTAACATTCATCTATTTCCATATTGTATACTAAATAGAAAACAGGAAATATCATAAACACGTAAGTGAGCTCAAAGTGTCAAATACATAAACTCAATACAATCATAATACAAACATTAATGACGTCCAATAATGCCCATCCTTTCAACATGCTCATTAAATGTTTTGGGCGGCAATCCTTTTGTTAAGGGATCTGCTATCATAAATTGGTGCTAATGTGCTCAATTGACACTCTTTGTTTCTGAACTTCTTCTTTGACAGACAAGTATTTGATCTCCATATGCTTGCACCCTTAGAATACTTGTCGTTCATAGAGAAGAAAACTGCTGCAGAGTTATCACAATAAATTTCAGCGGCTTGGCAATACTGTCGACAATCACAAGCCCTGAAATAAAATTCCGCAACCATAATCCATGAATTGTGGCCTCAAAGCATGCCACAAATTCAGCTTCCATAGTGGATGCAACAATAACTGACTGTTTCGCACTCTTCCATGAAATTGCCCCTCCAGCCAGAAGAAACAAGTAACCAAACGTTGATTTTCTTGTATCAGCACATTCGACTAAGTTTGAATCTAAATATCCAATCACCTCGAGATGATCAAATCTTTTATAAGTGAGCATATGATTCTTCGTTCCTTGCAAGTATCTAAGAACTTTCTTTGTAACTTTCCAATGATCCATTTCAGGATTACTTTGATACCTGCCCAGCATTCCGACAACAAAATTGATGTCTGGTCTGGTGCAAGTTTATGCATACATTAAGCTCCCCACAACAGATGCATAAGGACTATTTTTCATTTGTTCTCATTCCAATTCACTTTTCGGACATTGCATAAGGCTAAATTTATCACCTTTCTGAATTGGAACTATTCCTGCTAAACATTTACTCATATTAAACCTCTCTAAAATTTTCTCAATGTAGGCTTTCTGAGACAATCCTAATAATCCTTGTGATCTATCACGGAATATTTATATTCCTATCACATACGTTGCCTCTCCCATATCCTTCATTTCAAAATTCTTAGAGAGAAATTTCTTGGTTTCATGTAACAAACCAAGATTATTAGCAGCAAGCAAAATATCATCAACATACAGAACTAGAAAAATAAACTTGCTCCCACTAATCTTCATATATATACACCGATCAACGGTGTTTTCCTTAAATCCAAATGAAGTTATGGTATCGTTAAACTTAAGATACCATTGTCGGGAAGCTTGTTTAAGTCCATATATTGACTTCTTTAATTTACATACCATGTGTTCTTTTCCTTTAACTAAAAAGCCTTCAGGTTGGTCCATATAAACATCTTCTTCTAAATTCCCATTAAGAAAGACGGTTTTTACATCCATTTGGTGTAACTCTAAGTCATAATGAGCCACCAAAGCCATAATGATTCTAAGTGAGTCCTTCTTAGAGACTGGTGAAAATGTCTCTTTATAGTCAATGCCTTCTTTCTGAGTAAAACCCTTTGCAACAAGTCTGACTTTATGTCGTTCAATATTGCCTTTTGAGTCGCGCTTGGTCTTAAAGACCCATTTACACCCGACCTTCTTACATCCTTTAGGCAATTCAACTATATCGCAAACTTGATTTTGATGCATGGATTTTAACTCTTTTTTCATGACATTAAACCATTCATTAGAATCTTAACATTCCATGGCTTGGGAAAATGAATCTGGATCATTTCCAATTCCTAAGTCAATTTCTGACTCTTGTAGATAAACCATATAGTCATCAGAAATAATTGACCTCCTTTCTCTTTGAGATCTCCTTAATTGTATTTCTTGTGACTCGGCCATTGGAGGTTCATTCTTGATATCTCCATTATCGAGTGTTTGTTCATTAATTTGTTGTTATTGATTATTGTTAGATTGTACTATAATATAAGAAACAACAACTTTGGGTATAGGAATTTCTACCCTTACTTCTTGAATGCAAGCATCACGCATTCTTTCACTCTCACTGATGTCACAATTCTCAATGAACCTAGCATTTACATATTCAATAATTCTTGTACTATGATTAGAACAATAACATTTATACCCTTTGGATTTCTCTGCATAACCAATGAAATAACCACTGGTCGTTCTTGAATCCAATTTCCTTTCATGTAGATTGTAAATTCTTACTTCTGCTTGACAACCCCAAACATGCAGGTGTCGTAAACTAGGTTTCCTTCCCGTCCACAGTTCAAATGGAGTCTGTGGAACTGCCTTACTGGGTTAATAAGTACATAGAAGTCTTTAAAGCATACATCCACAAAGATAAGGGTAAAGATGAATGACTCATCATACTCCTAACCATTTCCATTAAAGTACGGTTACGCATTTCTGCTATACTATTTTGTTGTGGTGTACTTGGCATTGTGTATTGAGCACAAATGCCATGTCTTTCAAGGAATTTAGCAAATGGACATTGTCCCGATTCATCATATTTTCCATAATATTCACCGCCTCTATCCGATCTTACTATTTTCGCCTTTCTATCTAATTGCCTCTCAACCTCTTTAATATACACTTCAAGTGCATTCACCGATTGAGACTTATTATGCAATAGATAAATG
Organism: Eucalyptus camaldulensis; assembly: GCA_019915185.1. Taxonomy (NCBI): domain Eukaryota; kingdom Viridiplantae; phylum Streptophyta; class Magnoliopsida; order Myrtales; family Myrtaceae; genus Eucalyptus; species Eucalyptus camaldulensis. The sequence goes on from JAHSVA010000005.1 coordinate 24,972,101, forward strand.
TAACCATAACGTGAAAAATCATCAGTAAATGTTATGAAATAGCTTTTCTTACCCAAAAAGGGAACATCAAAAGGACCACATATGCCAGTATGTATAATCTCAAGAAGCTCTGTGCTTCTTGTGGCACTTTTTTTAGTGTGCTTTGTTTGTTTACCTTTAATACAATCAATACACACTCCAAGGTCAGTAAAATCCAAATTTGGAAGAATTTCATTCTTCACTAATCTTTGCATTCTTTCCTTGGATATATGACCCAAACGTTTATGCCACAAGTAAGCAAAATTTTCATTCACCAAACTTCATTTAGTGCCAACATTATGATGCAGGGTCATTAATGTCTCAACAAAAATATTATCAAGTCTAAATTTGTAGAGACCATCACATAAAGTTCCAGTTCCAATAAGAGTATCACTCTTAAATAGACTGAAAGATTCAGATCCAAACTTACAATAAAATCCCACCACATCAAGTCTTGGCAAAGAAACTAAATTGCGAGAAAATGTAGGTACATAAAGGGTTCAAAACAAATCCAAATAATGCCCAGTATCTAAGATCAAACGATAAGTGCCAATGCCTTCAACTGGAGCATTGTTTCTGTTCCTCGTAATCACATAACTTTCATTTGGCTTTATAGTTTAGATCGTAAGAAATCCCTGCATCATATTTGACACATGAGTGATGGCACCAGAATCAATCCACCAAGTATTATAAGGAACTTCAGTAAAGTTTGATTCAAAACATACTAAAGCACAAGGCTTACCTTTCTTTTCGAACCAAGCCTTATATTTCAGACAATCTTTCTTCAAGTGTCCAATTTTGTTGCAAAAATGACACTTAATAAGATTGCATTCCTTCTTGTGGATTTGAGAAGCCTTTGAAGAGTCATTCAGGACGTGCAATCCTTTCTTCTTGCTCCTTCCACCTTTCCTCTTAAAATTCTTTCGAACTTCTTGATGACTTGAGAGATAAATAGAATGAGCCTTTTGATTCTTTATCCTTGTTTCCTCTTGAACTAACATACTGGCCAATTCGTTTACATTCCACTTATCCTTTATAGTGTTGTAATTCATTTGAAATGGCCCATATTGCTCATGAGGTAAGGATTTAAGTATAAATTGTACTAAAAAGTACTCATCCACATTCATTCCCAAAGTCCTTAACTTTGCTGCTAAATTCGTCATCTCAAGTATATGCTCACGCATGGTACGCGAACCATCATATTTCATGGTGGTCAGTGTGCTCATCAGTGTACCAGCAAGTGACTTATCAGTAGTTTGAGAACGCTCTTCCACAAATTTCATAAATTCCTTAGCATTGTTAGTCTTGGGAAGAGAAGTCTTTAAGTTATTTGCAACTGTCATTCGCATGAACATTAAGCTCAGTCTGTTCGATCTTTCCCGAGCTTTATGGAAAGACTTTTCATCATCGCTACTTTCATCAGTAATAGCAGCTAGTTTCTCAGCTTGAAGCGCTAAATCAAGATCCAGGACACCTAAGTGAAACTAGACTTGTTCACTCCAATCAGGAAAATTTATCCCATTGAATAAGGGAACAGATGAGGCGTGCGAATGGAGTGAAACAGGTACAAATACTGCAAATGTGCAAGAAAATACTCATACATTAATGCTTTGAGAATATCACATAATCAGATTCAAACTAAATGACACATGTACATCATAGTTCTCCTTTGGGCGATCCTATGATAAACAAAGATATATATACCACAATGATGCTAATAACTTTTATTTGATAATTATAAATATATCTTATTAAAATTTATTTGTTATCTTTGGATATACAAATAAATTTAACAAGTCATATTAATTATCAACCATCATGTTCATGAATTATAAGAAAATAATTAACCTTTGGGTTAATTCCTAAGTTCTTATAATAAATGAATGTCAATATACCCATAACTCCAATAATGATATAAAACATATCAATTTCATATATAGCATCAATTAATCATGGGTAATTGAATAAAATAATTTACAATATCAAAAATTCAAAAGACTTCAAGGTTCGGCCACTTTGGTGGTTAACAAACCTTTCATAATATGAATTTTTTAACATTGTAAAATACAAATATTTACCAAATTTGCACACAAGGACAAAAACTTAATCAAAGCATAAGGGCAAAATCGTAAAATCATAATTCCATAAGGGCATAATCATAAATTTAATATCCAGGGGCAAAATGGTAAATGATCAGCAATAGCAGAATTGTAATTATTAATTAAATAGGGGCATAACAATAAATAAATTGCGAGAAGGACAAAATTTGAATTTTAAAAATGGCATAGGGGCAAAAACGTAAATAAGACCTCGCAGGGACATTAGGCCGTTTCTTCTCCGGTAGCTCATCCCAAACACAAATAAATAATGGGTTTTGAAGAGCATGCCGATACGACCACATGACTTTAAGTTTCGGCGAAAATGACCAAGAAAATGGCTCCAAATCAAAGCAAAATTTCTCAGAACACAAAACCTCCACCACCGCCGCTTCCGCCGCTTGATTAGCCTCCGGCGAACACCGATACACCGGAAAAACTCATGGCTAATGTTCCTCATGGCAGTGCAACGGTGTGAGTCCGAAATTAAGCGGTGGGTCACCGGATTTTGTCCAGAATCGAAGAGTTTCTATCTTGCCCTTAAAATTCCGAATTCTTTTCATTTTCGTCCTTTTCCACTCGCGCACAGTAACTTTTCTTCGCCATTTTTCGTCCATGAAGAACGTTCCATCATTCGGATTTTCTTTATCCATAATCATCTGAAAACATTTTAACAACAATAAATAATACGAACATGATCGTTCAACGAATCATCAAACATAAACTATAATATTTCTTTAAACGGAAAAATCATGAGATCATAAACCAAATGCTCTAATACCAACTATTAGATAATTCATATAATTCTTAATGCGAAAATTCATAACAAATCAAGGATCTTTGATCTTCATGATTTTCACAAATAGTTGAAGACATACCTTTATCCATAACTCTAGACTTGACGATGATCGTTGTAGAAAACCCAAATAACAATGAAGAAATCCGATTTCTCTCCCTTAATCCACTAAACCTTAATGTATTCAATTGATGGAGGAGAGAATACCAAATTCCTTTAGTTATTGTTGTTCGTATATGGGTGGAGAGAGGACCAGACTCTATTTATACGTTCATTGAAAATGCGTCTTCCATCAAAGTGATATACCATTTCGATTTATTAGAGTCGTACCTTCTCGTAACCAATAATTATTTATAGCATTTCAATGACATTTTTAAACCATATAATAAATCATATAATATGGGCAACAATAATTCTTACAAAATGGGGACCAACCAATGCTAACATGCCCACATTTTCTTTCTTTTTGTCAATTATGTAAATTTGCGATGGAGACGATGTTTTTATAGTCTTGTGCCGCCGTAATTTAGGAATTCAGTGAAAAAATATGTAGGTTCTAAAAGGGACACGACGGAATCTGGTTAGCATTTAGTTTTTAGCTCGAATCATCCTTACATTTGGCATTTTCCTTTTTTTGCTTTGAACCTTTCGGAGGAGGAGGGAGGATGGTGGTCTAGAAAAAACTAAGTCCCAAAGCCAGAATGCCTTCGTTGTCTTGGTTCGATTGATTCTTGTACGGTGCACGTACCATTCATTGCTGAAGCGACTCGTAGGTAATTGAAAGACGATAAAGAGCTGTACGGCAATATGAATTTCTGGAATGTAGAGAGAGCGCACTCCTAGCATTCTTCGGTAGCACTCCTCTGTTAATTGTCCTCGTGCTTTAGGTAGACCCGCCGGTGACAGAAGGAACGGTGACAACGTGAAAGCGACGTCAATTCTATCTACGTGAGCCATGGACACGATGAACCTTTAATACAATCAGGCAACCACTCCATGGGTTAACTTAACTAATTATCTCCAGACATTAATTATGCAATTGCATGAAGTATCTCAATATCTAATCTGTTATATTAGCTGCAGCAATATCCTTGAAAATTGGAAGAGTCTTGTATATTTATTGGTAGCGCCTTCTCATATTTGACAACGAAAAGATATCGCAAATGTTTAGAGAATTATCGTACAAGTTGATGAAGTAAAGATGATTAGATGCGTATTACTTTTTATGGATTTAAATTTGCTCTCATTAAATGCTATGTTTAAAGATAAATTATCATACAAGTTGATGTCATGCGGTGTCTCGACATTACTCAAAATTAGAAGTAAAGATGATGAGATGCGTAATACTTTTTATGGATTTAAATTTGCTCCCATTAGATGCTATGTTATAATTTGCTCAAAAAAAAATCAAAAAATTCTGGACGCGTGTGAGCCAATCAAGTACATGGAGGGGATATTCTACTTGATTACATTCCCTTTTGTTATTATGGGACTGGCTATTTTTCGAAATTGTCCGTTGAAATAACTTTCTATCTTTCTGCGTCTCTCACAGGCGGTGGCCAGCCTTAGCCTCAGTCTAGGGTGGGGTGCCATGGGTGACCTTGGATCGAGGGCCCAAACGCAGCGGCGCGTCACCATTGCAAAAAAGAAAGAGAATCAAGAGCACAATGAGCATCAGGATGAACGTTGGCTCCGTGGGGCTTTGCCAGGGGCTTTAAGGGCGGACAAAGCAAGTGGTCAGAAACCTCATTAGCATGTGCTTAGATGTAGGTGGGCGAGAAGAGGCGAGGTAAATGCAATTTTGAAAGGAGAAATGACAATTTTGTTGCAATGCGCGTTTTTCCTTAAGTCAGTATAGAAAACTTACCGTTTTGGTATTTTCCTAATTTTTTTTCTTTTTTGCAAGATTCATTAAGTTTTCATGAATCTACGAATGGTACGACCTCCTCGGGAACTTCTAGGGACCGAGTGTCGTCAATGATTGATGTTGTAGGGCAATAGGAATCGCAAAGTGCTCGGCCCGTTCCCATCCGTTTTTAATGGTTGTCATTGATTCCAGCACGCTCAAACCAGCCACGACCATCTTTTCCCCATCCACATCCGCCATGTGTCGCACATCCCTCCGTCGGCCGACGCGCCGGCCCTCCCACTCGCCTATTCCGCAGCCCACGTCTATCTATTGTATTTTTTCTCTAATATATGCGGGTGTGTGTGTGTGTGTGTCAGCACCCATGCATGATTCGGTAATTATGGACAACAAATGAGTAGCTATGTATGAAATAACTGGGTATAGGAAAGTAAAGATAATTTAGAAAATCTAATACTTAAAAAAGAGAACGAAAAAAATGAATGATTATTTATGGAGAGCGTCAAACTTCCCTTATATATTGAATACCTAGATATTTTCTAATGTTATCATGTGACAAAACAACACTCATGAATTCAGGAACTTTGTTGGCCACTTCATTCTCGAGTTTATGTTTAAACTCTTAGACTTTTAAGATTTTTCTTTTAATGTCAAGAGGAAGAGGAACGACCGACCGATGTTGATGATTTGGATAAACTCAAAAATTGATTTATACACATCAATTTGAACGTTAAAAAAATTAAGTTGTATCTGCACATTACTTGAAATCTGGAAGACCATAACCAAGGCCCACCGATGATTACCTTATGAGAATATATTATTCCGCTTTTCCAATCAAACGTGTGCCCACGTGAGAACATCTAAGAGCTAGCTAACTAATTGGCGATGGGTGGTCTTTGAACTCCATAAAGAAGTAGAAGCATAGTAGGGGCCTTGACTGATTTATATACGATACGTCGATCTCTATTGACATTGTTTAAAGTGATAGGCTTTCTTAAAAGCTATCGTATTTACATGTGTAAACTTGCATAAAAAGATGCGGACGCTTTAACGTGAACGTATTGTTACGTGCATATTATAAATTTTGTAAAACAATGGCCGACTGAAACGTGAAAAGTCAAAAAGTGCAATGTAATAAGAATTTTTCTTGTTGCTTTATTTATTATTTATTATTGTTATTATTGTTATATATAAAAGGACAGAGGTTTTACGAGTTTTATGGGATATGAATACGATAGACAGATGACCCAGGTTTTTGCCCTTCATGTATTTTATTGTTTACTAGTGCCTTGAAGAATTCATTCATTCACACGAGCGTAAATTAGAAAAAAATTCAGATAAAAACAAAAAGAAAGGAGCGAAGTGATCCGAGGACTCGCGCACAAGTACCCTATCCGGGGGATCCAACGACTCCGATGCTATTGAACTCAGTCTGGATCCTCCGTTGAGAAAGCTTCAATATCTCAACCAATCCTGGAAAGTCGAAAGATGCAGGGGAGCTCAGTGAATTTCAAACGCTTGATTAAACGATCCGGCGTGAAATACATCAACATCAATCAGCCGGACGCGTAGGGTCTCGTGCACCCAAATCATCTAATAGAAACTCCAATTTCTCTGTTCCAATTCGCATAGAATACCAGAGAGCCCTCCTCTCGCTTACGGCGTTCGGAGCCCTGCGCCTCTTTTTTCTCGTCGTGCCGATCACTTCGGTTGCGGTCGAGTTTCTGCTTCCTTGATGCGTTGGACGAACGGCGGTAACGCGTTAAACCTGGAATTTCGTGATTTCGTGATCGGTCGGAATAGTGACCTCGAGCGTCTGAGGATCACCGCAGCTCAACAAGATAACTTGTTGAGCTGAGAATTCGAGACTCGAGACGTATTGCTGTGGCATGACATTTGCATTCGGTCGTGAAAAACGAAGTCGAATGAAGCGCCTTTTGTTTTGGGTAATCAACATCAATTTGCTTTTCCCGCCTTCTTATCGGTCCTTCATGTTCGAGATTCTTATAGTCTCCTAATCGCTGAGTTTTTTGTTTCAATTAATTTAATTTACGTACACCGTCTCTTTATGTGCAAGTTTCCGCTGTCATTAGTTTGTGCTGGAAAGGATGGGGATTAAGGATGGCTTTTGTGTTTTGTGTTTTGTGTTTTCTGTTTGGTATGGAGAAACCAAGCGGCAGGGTCACATATATTGTTGTCCTCGAGGTCTCTGCAGGTGTTCAAGAGCTGGGCACCAGAGGAACATATTATATTGCAAGGATAACACCTTTGGAGATGACAAAAGCTGGTGATTTTTCTATCACTCACTTCATTACAGGAGATTTATATGCATCGTTATGTAAAATAGAAGACAGGTCTTAGATTGTCACTTTCCTGCACTGAATCCAAACCAGACCTAAATTGAGGGAATTGTCGAGCCAAAATGATTTGAGTTCTTTTAATGTGCTCAATGTTCTCCATCAATATGCTAAGTATTGTATATGTCTTCAATTTATTAGAGATGGAACATGCAGAGCAAGATCCTGGTTTTATAGCATTCTCTCGCCATTTCAAATCCACCGCAATGGAGCTCATTTTTATACTAGAGCAGGTAAAACTACACGAGAGTTCCTTTGGAATTTGAGGAGCAAATCCTGATATTGTGTTTTCTTTGTTTTTAATTCACGTTATTGAGCAATGTTTGTCCTTATATAATTGGGTTTATAATAGGTCATGGATTTTATTAGTTACATTTGATTAGTGTAGTTGATCCACTCCCCTTTGAATTTAGTTAATATAGAAATGCGAAGGATACTAAGACTAGTTTATAAAGTTCTGTCGCATGTTGTGGGTGAACACTTCAACGAGAAACCACATTCAGTACCCACCTAAATTATGCCTCCTTACTTTATAAACCAATTCTGTAACATTCAGCTGTATCTCTAGCATTATTCATTTTAACTTATCATCGAGGTAATACTGCCAGTAAACTTTCATGTATGTTGATTCTGCATATGCGCAGTTGCATCTTGTGAAAATTTGGTCTGACACACATTAGTGCCATTTGTAATGGTAGATAAAGCCCTTTCGAGTATTCAGTTATTTCTTGTGACCTATAGCAAGACAAAATATGGACAAGCAGTTTTGAGACCCATGCGTGCATTATAAGCCTTTCGAAGTACCACGGAGGTCCTCGATGCATGCATGGTTCCTAAAAGTCTGACTCAGATTGGCACTAAAGCATAAATAAGTAAGCTGTGACTTGACAATAGGAAGATGGGGAGATAAAAGGCAACTGGATATGCTCGGGGGTTTTCTCACCTCCTCGAGTGCCGTTTGACCCAACTAGAAAATCTGTTTACAACCATTTAAAGCCTAGTATATTCATGCCATTGTCCTGCATGCTTCTAGAGCTTGGTTTCAGATGCATTTTGCTTTTGATCATTTGGCTGGTAGACATGATGTTTGGCATTTGGTTGTAGCCTTGGTGCATGATAATCATGCTTTGCTTCTCTCTTGTGCCTACAGAAACAAAAAGCAGGTGGAAGAAAAGAGTTCCATTGGAGAGTTCCGATACACAAATTGGCAGATATATTTGTTGTTAGCTTTGAAATAAGTTTCAAAGAACAGTTGTGCATGTTGGATTCAGTTGATCTGGAAGCACGCCTGTCAAATGCGACGGAGTTAGTTGATAGGCAATTGCAGGCATTGTTTTGATTATTTTTGTAGCTTGTGCATGCATTCTCCTGTCTCGATGGATGATGCATTGATATGCTCATGCAACGGTCAATATGTGTGGCAGAGAAGACCACACAAAAGGTCAAGGGATGGTTATCAAAATCCCAGAAGTAATTTCTTTTACATCAACAGGTGATTTCATCAATCCTTAAATCAGCTCCAATCTTATCATTTAATATTGGCTTAACTTTTTTTCCAGTTTTGCTGTCGATCTCATTCTTCATTGGTTGGGCATACATCAGGGATTATCCTGGTCAAACGAAACTGAAAAATTCCAATAGTATAATTGGAATTAGCAAAGGCAAAGTTGGAGATAAAATGAAACTAACAAATGAATAGGACAAGATGCTAATTATTTTGTTTAATACAACAACATATTGATAGCAATATATAAGTTTATTGAATGCCATGTATCTGAATTGTCGAGTACTACTACGCTCAAGATGAAGCAATTGATGAAGACTTGGACGATTATGTTTCTGATATTTCTAAACGGATGTTTTGTTAATATTAGTATTGACCTTCCCGGCTCTGTTTGAGAGAGAGAGAGAGAGAGAGAGAGAGAGAGAGAGAGAGAGAGAGTCGTCTATGTTCAACTTAGTTTAGATGAGTAAGGCATGGATAAGCAGCATCTTTTGAATTAATCGTTGATAACAAAGAAACTTGAATGAAGGATTCTACGAGTTCCTTTTGCATTTCCCTTCCTTACGGAAGTTGTTCACTTGGTGAGATCTTTACGCTTATCCCTGATTCCAAAATAGGAGGAGTTGCTGCTCGGGCTCTATGTTTGTGAAGAGGAGTGGAGAAACCAAGTGGCAGGGTCACGCATATGGTTGTCCTTGAGGGTCTATGCAGATTTAGTGTTCAAGACCTGGGCACCAGAGGAACATATTATGTTGCAAGGATAACACCTTTGGAGATGACAAAATCTGGTGATTTTTCTATAACACACTTCATTACAGGAGATTTATATGCATTGTTATGTAATAGAAAGGTCTCAGATTGCCACTTTCCTGAACTGAATCCAAACCAGACCAAAATTGAGGGAATTGTTGAGTCAAATTGATTTGAGTTCTTCTAGTGTGCTTGGTGTTCTCCATCAATATGCAAAGTATTGTATTTGTCTTCAATTTATTAGAGATGGAACATGTGGAGCAAGATCCTGATTTTATAGCATTGTCTCACCATTTCAAAGCCACCGCAATGGAGCTTATTTCTATACTAGAGCAGGTAAAAATACAATAGAGTTCCTTCGGAATTTGAGGAGCAAATCGTGATTGTGCTTTCTTTGTTTTTAATTTGCGTTATTGAGCAACCTTTGTCCTCATGTAATTGTGTCTCTAATAGGTCATGGATTTTATTAGTTACATTCGATTAGCATGCCACTCCCTTTTGAATTTTGTTAATATAGAAATGTGAAGGATGCTAAGACTGTTTTCTAGAGTTGTGTCGCATGTTGTGAGCGAACACTTTAATGAGGAGCCACATTCAGTACCGACCAAAATCTTGCCTCATTACTTTGTAAACCAATTCTGTAACATTCGGCTGTATCTCTAGCGTTATTCTTTTTAACTTATCATCGAGGTAATACTGCCAGTAAACTTTTATGTATGTTGATTCTGCATATGCGCAGCTGCATCTTGTGAAAATTTGGTCTGACACGCATTAGTGCCATTTGTAATGGTAGGTAAAGCCCTTTCGAGTACTCAATTATTTCTTGTGACAAATAGCATGACAAAATATGGACAAGCAGTTTTGAGACCCGTGCATGCATTATGAGCCTTTTGAAGTACCACAGAGGTCCCAAAAAAAAGTACCACAGAGGTCCTCGAAGCATGCATGGTTCCTAGAAGTCTGACTCAGATTGGCCCTAAATTCGCAAACTGAGTTCAAGCAAGTTAAAACAAAGCATAAATAAGTAAGCTGTGACTTGACAATAGGAAGACGAGGAGATAAGGGGCAACTGGATATGCCCAGGGGCTTTCTCGCTTCCTCGAGTGCCGTTTGACCCAACTAGAAAATCTGTTTACAACCATTTAAAGCCTAGTATATACATGCTGTCGTCCTGCATACTTCTAGAGCTTCTTTTCAAATGCATTATGCTTTTGATCATTTGGCGAGTAGACTATAATGTTTTTGGCATTTGGTTGTAGCCGTGGTGCATGATAATCATGCTTTGCTTCTCTTTTGTGCCTACAGAAACAAGAAGCTGGTGGAAGAACAAAAGTTCCATTGGAGACAGTTGCAATACACAAATTGGCAGATATATTAGTTGCTAGCTTTGAAATAAGTTTCGAAGAACAGTTGTGCATGTTGGATTCATTTGATCTGAGAGTACGCGTGTCAAATGTGACAGAGTTAGTTGCTAGGCACTCGCAGGTATTGTTTTGATTATTTTGTAGCTTGTGCATGCATTCTCTTGTCTCGGTGGATAATGCATTGGTGTTGCATCTTGATGGATGATGCATTGGTATGCTCATGCAACAGTCAATATGTGTGGCAGAGAAGATCACACAAAAGGTCGGGGGACAGTTATCAAATTCCCAGAAGGAACTTCTTATACGTCAACAGGTGATTTCGTCAATCCTTAAATCAGCTCCAATCTTATCCTTTAACGTTGGCTCAACTTTTTTTCCAGTCTTTGCTGTCAATCTTATACTTTGTTGGTTGGGCATACGTCAGGGATTATCCTGGTCAAACAAAACTGAAAATTTTCAAAATTACAATTGGAATTAGCTGAGGCAAAGTTTGCCCATTTACCATTTTGTGCTGAGGCTTCTGGTTGACTTTTACTTTTTTTGACCTAGTAAATGAATTGGCGTAGGTAATTGATATACGGAGAACATTGAATCTTTGAATTGGAGTATGCCAACGTAATATGCCTTGGTTGAATCCTGAAGAGTCTTGAGACCTTGTAGTTTCAATTGCTCAATTCGTGAGTTGAATTTGATCCATATAATCACATCATTCAGTGTGACATATCTGCGGCCTTTTTTGTTTCATTTATTCTCGACTATTGCCACCTTTGTTGTGTCTTGATATCAGGTCATCCTATTAGCATTTTAAGAAATGGTCTATGTTTGAAGCCAATTGTTCATTTGCATTTCATTACCAAAATTTGATGCATGGAGCGTGGAAAAGTTCCGTATGATAATGCAAGAACGTTGCATCTATTTTAAGTAGTTTCAATTTTTAACTTTGTTATTTTTCTGGTCTTGGGGTCACACCCCCTTGGAATGGGCATTCCTAGAGAACTGCAGCTTGCTGTTTGTGCAAGATTCTAGGAGTTTCACGACACTCGACTGTTATGAAACATTAATTTACTTCCTCGCCTGAGACCTGCAGAATATGAGGAATGCTACAGTAACTTCTCTAGTTGAAGTTTCGCTGTTCAGTATGATAATGCAAGATCTTGTCTCTCTCTGTCTCTCTCTGTCCTCCCCCCCTCTTCTCTCTGAGAAGATGAAACCAGTTGAAGTAAACAGTTTTCATAAAAATTTCTTATGGTCCATCACTCCGCATTTGATGAAGGAGTAGGATGGTTCACTAGGCTTTTTCCTAGCCACTTGTGGCTGAAAAAGCACCGTTACTCATACGGAATAATGGTGCGGTCAACCTAGCAATGTCCTTCCCCATATTTCCATTCCAGAACATTAACTTTTGGCAAAGCAATGACGAAAGTCACACATTTTAATAGAACAATAAATGCATTGCCAAGTCTACACAAACCACCAGTCCATATTTCCATTCCAGAACATTAACTTTGGCAAAGCAATGACGAAAATCACACTTTTTAATAGAATAATAAATGCATTGCAAAGCCTAACAATGCATAAGAAGATAGATGGAATGGCAATCTTCATCATCAATCCACATCATCAATCCACGTCAGGATCAGAAGGGCGTAGGGAGAGCTCTCGACGGAGGTCGCGACATGGTCGCGTCGCTTTGGAACCTATTGGTCCTCTGCATCTGAACTTCCACTTCCATAACTACAGCCCTCCAATTGATATATTTTCCAAAAAGCCTACTAATTTCCTCCAGCTTCAAACCTTTCGTCTCGGGCATAATTATGAAGAACAAAATCCAAAATATGCTTGCAATCGTTGCATATAAAAAGGCGGCCCCACCAAAGCTGAATTTGTTGCATGCCGATACGAATATTACCGACGAGACCTCATTGACGGCCAACTCCACAGCAAACCCAATGGCTGTCCCTTGAGCGCGTAGCCTTATAGGAAATACTTCAGAAGCATATTGTGAGGTGATCGGCCCCAGACCGATTGAAAATGAAACTATATAAAGCAGCATTGAAATGACCACCACCCATGAGACGTTGGCGTTGCTTCGATTAATAGCATCAAAACACCCGGCAAGGGACGAGAGAGCTATAAACATACCAGCTATGCTTAATAGCATCAACCGCCGCCGACCGGTATGGTCAAGCTGGAAATAGGGATAGAGCATGCCCAATATTTTTACGGAATCAACCATGATCGTGGCAATGAACTTTTTATAGGAGTTTGAGATACCTAGCGTCTTGAAAATCTGTGGGCTTCGTAGGATGGTTTCAATTCCAGACGCGCCTTTGAATAAGTGCATGGCAATGGTACAAACTAATAAGTGGCGGACTGACCTGGTTGGGTGGAAGAGATCCCACATGCTCTCTCCAATGCTTTGCGGGGTCAACTCAATTATATTGTCATGATCCGTGATCACGGCAGCCCTCTTAATATCAGCGAGTTGAATAGCGGCATCCTCGTCAGAGTCAGAAATCATGTTGAGGACGCGCTCCGCAGAGTTTAGGTGACGCCGCATCACAAGCCATCGGGGAGATTCCGGCATAACAAGGATACCAATTGCAAGGAGGTGTGAGGAGATTGCTACTAACCCGAGTATAATAATCCATCCACGGTCTAGCTCGACTTTAGGGAAGAAATAATTAGTTATATGGCCGAGGAATGTGCCTAAATTGAAGAATACCTAAACAACCAAATAGCGTATGAGAAAGTAATAAAATATTTAGAGTCTATTTGTTTAATGAAAAATAACTTTCAAGAAAATATTTTCTGAAATTTACGATGTTCGTTTTACGAAAAATGAACAAGTCATGAAGAATATTTCTTATTAAGGAAAAACAATCTTATTAAAGAGGAAAAATATTTTTCTCTTTTAAAAATGAGGAAACAATTTCTTTACAGGGTGCATTTGTTTCGTTGAATACATTTTTGGAAAAAATATTTTCCTCATTTTTCGGTATTTGATCGCTTAGGAAAATGGGTCAATGAAAAACATTTTCCTAATCAACGGAAAATGTTTTCCTAGCAAAACTTAAATTCAGGAAAATGATTTCCCTTTTAAAAGGATCGGAAAACGTTTTCCGAATCTACAAACAATTATTCTTATAAAAATATATTTTAAAAAAATTGAATTTGAATTTTTTATTTTAAAAAAATGGAAAACATTTTTAAAATAAAAATAAAAAATTCGAATTTACTTCTTTTTCTTTTTCTTTTCTTCCTTTTTCTTTTTGCTTCTTCTTCAACCGTCATCGACCACAAGGACAGCCAATGAGTTTTTGCTTCTTTATTTTTTGTCCTGTAATAAAGTGATTATTTTTTAATAGAATACAAACTGCATAAAACATTTTTAATTTTCCTGAAAAATATTTTTCTTTATTATTAAATTTTTCGTGAAACAAACGCACCCTTATTTTCTCGTCTCATGATCTACTTGACCCCTTCTTTCTTTTTTATATTAGTTTGAATTCTAAATTAATTTTCTTTTTCCTTTTATTTTTATCCACCTTCTTTGGCCGGTGACCGGCGCCGATCTCTGGGGAGGGGCGAGCGGGGGCGAGCTCGAGGCACGGCTCGCCGCTCGCCCCTCGCCAGATCGGCGAACCAGCGGCGAGCACGAGCCTCTGGCTCGCCGATCTGGCAAGGCCAGAGGCCCCGAGCTCGAGGCTCGCCCTCGCCCTCAGGCGCCAGAGGCCGGCGCGCTCGCGGCGAGCTCGAGACACGCCGCTCCTGGCGGCGAGAGGCTCGCCGATCTGGCGAGGCCAGAGGCCGGCGAGCACGAGCGTCTGACTCGCCGATCTGGCGAGGCCAGAGGCCGGCGAGCTCGAGGCTCGCCCTCGCGCTCAGGCCTTCGCGCTCGCCGATCTCTGGCGAGCGGCGAGCTCGAGGCACGCCGCTCGCCAGATCGGCGAGCCAGCGGAAGCTGGCCTTTGGCCGGTCGCCGGCCGTCGCCGTGGCCGGCGACCGGCCAAAGAAGAAGAAGATAAAAAGAAAGAAAAAAATTAAAAAATCGATTTTAAAAACTAATTTTAAATTTGATTTAAAAATAATAATAACAATAAAATTATTGAGAAAAATGTAATTAGAAAAAAAGATTTTCCTTTCTGAACAAAGAAAATTACTTTCCACTTCATTAATGACTTTTTAGAAAACATATTTTATAAAAGTTATATTTTTCGTGAAATGAATAGGATATATAAAATTCTAATGTGGAAAGAAAAAAATCAACGAAGAATACCTCAGGCAGCGTACTCAGTTCGCCACGGGAGAAGGCTGGTGAAATCTCCGCGATATAAACAGGAGATATCATTAATGCGGAGCCGATTCCCACGTTAGCAACAAGTCGGCCCCCCAGAATCACGACATAGCCACGGCCCACGCCCATTAACAAACGTCCCAAAGAAAATATTCCTGCAGACAGTAAAATTGTACGGCGGCGACCGATACAGTCTGATATCCAGCCGGTCAAAAACAGGCTGAAAAATGTGAGGAAGTTGAGGACCGCAGTCCCAGCATTAACGTCGTTTTGGGATGTCTTGATCTCTTTTATATAGGTTGATGGTCCACCCATAACACCAACATCTGCCCATCATCAAAAAATTTTAGAATCATTTAATAAACGAATAAGAAGTTAATTTAGAGCTCGCGAAAAAGAATTGGACTTACTGTAGCCAATTATAAATGAAGTTGCAGAGGCCACGAGGGCGCAGGTGAAAGCATACTTGTACTGATGCATGGCGGCGGAGTTGCCTTTTGAATGGAATTTGGGATGAATTGAGGATTATCGAAAATCGAAAGCCCAGCAATCCTGTATATAAGGTATCCCCAATTAAAGAAAAAAATTGTTGTTAAAAAAAAACAAATAAACAAATTGCCTCCTCCAAAAGAGGAGTGCCGGTAATCAGACAGCGAATTCGGTTAAATTAACAAGAGAGGGACGTTCATGGCCCGAAGGTCGCTGGTAACGGGCTGTGAACTTTGACAAAATAGGAGCTCTCTTTTAGTCGAAGCTCTATAAATTCTAAAATTAATACGCATTATCCTAAACATGATATAGGGATGCACACCTTAAATTCTAAATATGCACGTGACATATGATATGCAATTTATGCATTACGATCAATAAATTTTTATAACGCATCAAAATATATATCTTTCCCATAATTCATGATTAAAACTGAATGACACATCATTTTATCTCAATCAAAATTTATTTAATCAATCACTTATGACAAACCATATTATAAATCATCCCTTAGATAATATTAAGAATCTGACCTTTAGGCCCAAAGGTCAGACATCCTAATGTATCCTAATTAATACAATGGAATAATAACATAATTTTTTGTTATTAAGTCATATGTATAGAACTAAAAAAATTAAAATACCATACAAATTAACAAACCTTGACTTACCTTAATTAGATTTAACCTAGATCGACCGAGGATAACAATTGAAACAAGGAGGGGAGGTGTCGATAGAACTTACGATCTGGTGGCTAGGGGGTGACCGGTGGAAGCCCCGACTGTGAGGACTCACCGGGTGGCGATTGCAAAGCTGTTGGAAACGGGGAAAATCGAAAGCCGAGCAATCCTGTATATAAGGTATCCCCAATGAAAGAACAGAAATTGCCTCCTCCAAAAGAGGAGGAATGCCGGTATTCAGACAACGAATTCGGTTGGATTTGGTTGGATCTCGCTGGGATTGGGACAGCGATTGTTGCGCTGTGCCTTAACAAAAGAGCGACCTTCATGGCCTGAAGGTCGCTGGTAACAGGCTGTGAGCGTTGACAGAATAGGAGCTCTCTTGAGTCGAAGCTCTATGAATTCTAAAATTAATGCGCATTATCCTAAACATGATATATGGATGCACACCCTAATTCTAAATATGCACGTGACATGTGATATGCAATTTATGCATTACGATAATTTATATATGAATTTTTTTATGGATGATGAAAAAAATTTCATCCATTTATGTTTATAAGTGATACAATCAATTATTTTATGTCATTTTTTTTTGTGAAACAACGAGGTCAATGTAAAAACTAATTATTATCGTCGTTGTTGTTTGGCTAATCTCTTAAAAAAAAAACCCCAAACTTTAGATTTAGTTCCAATTCCATCTCAAACTTTTTTTTATATAGGAAAAACTCCCAAACTTTAGGGTAAGTCTCAAATTTACCCTTTTTTTTTTTAGAAAAAACCTCAAACTTTAGATTTAGTTCCAATTCTATCTCAAACTTTTTTTTTATCTTGGAAAAATTCCTAATCTTTAGGTTCAATCCCAAATTTACCCTAAACTTTTTTTTTTTTAGAAAAAACCTCAAACTTTAGGTTTAGTCCGAAATCTACCATGAACTTTTCTTTTGTCTTAGAAAATACCCAAACTTTAGGTCCAATCCCGACTCTATCCCTTTGTTTTGTTGAAAAGAAAATCATTTACTTTTACTCTAGTTTTAAATTTGCTCCCATTAGCCATTTGTCCAAAAATTGTGATTAGTCGTCCCTAATTTTTATATCCTATAGCTGTTTTATTTTGAAAATAATTTTGTATGTTGCCTTGTCAATGTGTAAATATTATCGATTTGGAAATGCCATATTAAGTTGGGACTGGATAATGAGGTAAATCTGAGAATGGATTAAAAATTGGTAATTTTTTTTTAAGAAAGGAAAATCTTGGGGCGGGACTAGACCCTTGTGGGGTTCGGGGCAAATTTAGAATTTACGTATTTTGGCGAATTGGCCCTGTTATTAATATAAAGTCGTGAAAGGCGTGCGAGAGGGAACAAGAATAGGACCGGGAGGTTTTAGAAAACTCCAACGACGACACCCACGCCCCACGACATTAAAGATGACCGGAACTCCTCCAACTCCCTCGCGTCAGTTTCCTCCTTATTCGTGGCCAACAAGCTTTCTCCCGTCTCGCGTTGTCATCCTTTCCCCCTCTCCCTCTCTCTCTCTCTCTCCACCGTTTGCCTCGGCGCCGCTTCGCTTTCCCCTGTTTCTCTCAGGTAATCTCTCTCTCCGTGGGTCGCGTCCTGCGCGGCGGTCCTGGCAAATTCTCCCGACCGGAGTTGTCTCGCGGGCGCATTCCGTTCGAGAATGGGGGTTTCCGTTCGCGAATTGAAGCATGCCCGTTTTCGATTTGCTCTCGGATCCACCGGTTTTGCGTGCTGTCAGTTAAAAAAGATTCGAGCTTCGTTTCCCACGTCAAAGTCTAGATTCTTCGCGGCGTCCGCGTCTTGCATTTTATGTTGGCTGCTATGCAAATTTCTGCGGTTAGATTCGACCAATCTCTGTATCTTTAGTGTGGGATATTGGTTTGGATGCTGGGGGAATTTAAGCCGGGGATTGCTTAGCTGTGCGCCGAATGCGGGGTGAAAGGGAGTCAATTCTGTTTGGTCGACTGTGAAATCGGCTTAGGCTTGGCATACGAACTTACTGCAGTGCTTTATTTGGAGCGTTTAGCAGAATATCGCCCCAGAGGGTGATGGTTTGTCGGTCGTTTATATAATCGGGTTCTGATCTGAATGAGATGGTTTGCTTTTGGTTCCATTGGAAATTAGACATGGAGACACGTCATATCCTGATTGGGCGGGCGCATGATGATGTGGCGCACTCGGCCCACCCAATATTTTCTCGGCTAGGGGGAGAATGGACGTGTGCAAGCTAGGAGAGGGTAGGAAGAAGGCTAGGGAGAGGAGAAAGAAAGAAAAAATGCTGAAAACAACAAGGGGGCCCACTTTTCCACATAGCACCACGTGAGTGATCGGGGACCACGCTATCATGGCTCTCCTGGACCACCCAATATTTTCTCTATACATACGAGAAAATATTAGGTGCTCAAGTGTAGACATGTCAGCATCATATTAGTCCATTTAGCACCCGACACGTGTCATTTTGGGCCACCTCCACACATTGCCTCCATCTTCGCCCACTTCTTCTCTGACCTTTAGCGTCACCGCCTCCTGTGCAACTCCTCTCATGCCCTCCACATCGGTACCCATGTCAGCCAGGAGCTTGAGGCCCTCTGCCACGTCAACAAGCCATGCCACCACCTCCAAATCCACCTCCGCCTTCGCCTCATCCGTTGTCTACATCGACCCTGGTTGACCTCGAAGATTCAAGGTTGAGCTAAACTTTAGATCACAAATCTAAGGCTCAACTCAAGCTTAGATCGAAAATATGAGGCTCAAGTTCACTGGTGGAGCTCGAGCTTGACAACGAAGGACTAAGACAATGGTGAAGTGGTGGTGGAAGGTGATTCACAAGATTAAGTCTCCAACGGACAAAAGGAGGAAGTCTTTGGTGGAGTGAAAGGAGAAAGAAGAAGAAAAAAAAAGAAAAAAAAAAGTAAAAACATTAATTGAATAGAGATAATATAAGGGTGTTTGACTAATGGGTGTCTGACTAATGGCCCAAAATGACACATGTCGGATGCTAAATAGATTAATATGATGTTGAGGTGTCTTGGTCACCTAATATTTTCTCACTATTAATAACCGCCTTTCAAAACCTATTGGGAGATCTTCTAGAGGTCCAATGTTGTCACTCTTTTAGTGAATTTGAATTCACTTACAGTGACCTGAGATTTTAGTATTACGGTTTTGACCTCTTTTTTATCCCTATCATTTCAAATTGAAAAGCATACATATATATATATATATATATATATATATATATATATATATATATATTCTCTAGTCTAAAGATTAGCAAGGTAAAATGATGACTAATGTAAGGGAAAGCCGCCGCATATTCGTGTCTTTAATTCTTTGACTATTTTTCAATAGTCAAATAAGAACTTCAACTTTAATTATAATTACATTACTCTTGTTTGTAATTATACATATCACTTGTCATGTTTTGCATTATAAAAAAGTAATATTATATTAAGAGTCGAGTTTTTTTCACTCCTCGTTTAGCTTAAATGTTCTTCTTTTTTTTTAACTATATTATTTCTTGCGAGGCCCATCACTTATATTATAATTCTAAAAAATTAGTCTTTTTTTTTCTCAACTCCTTTTATTTTGTTTCTTTTCTTTTGTCCTTGCGGGTCCCCATGCTTGCTTTGGCTCTCGACTCCTGCAAATTATTTCTTTATTTTCTCTTTTCCAAGTCATTCTCTTCTTTTTATGCCTCCACACTCCTCAAGTCGCATGGCATTGAGACAAGGTTGGCTTGCATTCACACTAATAAAGATGGCGTTCACAAAGATAAGGTAAAGATACATTGGCAATCCTAGCAAGCCCCACAAAAAAAATCATCCTTCATGTCGCAGTTGATCGCGGACCAATCGCCTCTAGCGATCAAGTTCGAGAGAGAGAGACGTCCAGTTGCAGTATCATTATATTTTGTCTTGAGACTACATATCTGGCAAGTTCTCAAACTTAAATGATTACATCAACTATATGGTCCTTGTGTCTCTTTACGTTAGACAACCAGTCAATGGCGGAGTCGATAGTTGGCTGGGCGATGGGGGTGGCTGTGGGAACGATAGGGTGAAGATGGACCCACTGCTTGTCGTTGATGAAGCTCTTGCGGAGCCAAACTTGGGACTTCAACTCCACGCGGTGGCAATTCGAAAGCAAAGGAAGTACGGCATTAGGAATGCATATTAAGAAGAAGACCAGGAGGATGCTTATAATGGTGGAATGGATTTCATAGGCAAACCTTGGAAGCCTCATCAAGGTTCCATCAGGTGTTCTCAACTTCCATAGCGCAAGAGGAGGCTTGCATGCGGCGGAGAAAAGGGGGTTGTTACTTGTTGGGGAGGTCAACAGTGAGCCCAATGCTGGAGCCAGCAAAAGTGTAGAGGATAATGGGATTGACATCACATATATTCAACTTCTCAATGCCTTGCGACTTGAGGAGATGGGAGGTGTAGAAAGAAGAAGATGACTTGCGAGAGAGAAAATGGAGAGAGATTTGCAAGAGTTGAGAATGAGAAGGGAAACGAACACGCAAGGACAAAATAAGAAGAAACAAGATAAAAAAGAGTTGACCAAATAATAAAAGAGACTACTTGTAACAAGGCGTAATAGGCCCACAATGGAGAGTAGAGTTAAAACACAAAAAAGAGCGTCTAGACCAAAACAACGATGGAAAAGCGTGGCACATTTATCTATATTTATCAATTATCTATATGTTGTTTCATGCATGACTTATGTTTATCTACTCACGGATCATCCATGTTATTATCCATGCATCTAAATTAACATGTATATATTGGTAATCTCATCAAACGATGTTTGGTACTCAATTATAGTTACACAACGCAATGTCATATCATAAACCATTTCATTACATAACAAAGTAAAAGTAAGATAGAATAACTAATGATCGGTTTCAAATTTAGACCTTATGTATATTTAAACTAACGGAATTCAAAGGGAAAATATACAATTTGAGAGTTTCCAAGAAAAAATGAATGTTACCGACATTGCAAATCCGGAACTAATAATCTAAACTCTATATTTTCACAGCCCACTTGATGAACTGTAGTTGCAAAATTCCATAACAGATGAGGAACCATTTAAAGAAATTAGAAAACATCAAACGCATGTTGATGTATTCAGCTTTAGGAGTTCGCGGCCATGATTGGCATCGGTTCCCTCTATCATCGGTCTAGAAGCACCGGTTCAACTTAGTTCTCGAATCAGATCAAACCGTCACCCTCTTTCTTTGATCCTAGTGACATAATCACATTAAAAAGTGTAAATCTATACGACTTGGTATGTTTAACTCGATGCATTTTAACTTTCGGCACGGAATAGATAGTAAACTTTTGTTCACCATATTTCTCGTATGGAAAGATTAAAGATGAGTTAAACATCGACGTCCCAAAAACTTGTACGGAATTACGACGCGTGCGTCGGTAAAACACCTTTTTTCTGCTCAACGTTCCACGTGCATTGTTAACCACAAATCCTGAGAAGCGGTGTCGGTTTGTTTTCGGGCTTGGGCTACACCTAGTTCCGTCGATTAATTTTGGGCCCAGTTGAGCTAAGCCACGACCCACTTCTTCTTATTAAAGCGTATGAGATGTTCCGGCCCGCCCTACTTTAGAACGGGTCCTGACCCGGACAATTCATATGTATGTTTCGGGTAACATACCAGGCCCCTTGACCGGATCCTAACCGACCAACGATCCAAACTCGTGAAGTCCGAATATATTTATCGAATAAAATAAGTTTAATGAAATTGTCCATTGCTCAAATTTTTGTTTGGAATAAATCATTTCTAGGACGGTACTATCGATTGAGTTATTGTTATTGATAATTAATATTCCTTAAATATGAAAACAAAAAAAAAAAGTAAGGTATACCAAAAAATCCTTCTTTGCACTCTCTCAATAAAAAATATTGCTTTCAATTCGTTAAGTTTGAAAAGTTGAAAAAAAGAAGAAGAGAGAGTTAAGCGTGCATTATCCACATAACATATTCATATTAAATCTGGAAATAATAACCTAGGTCATCAAATAACAATGGGCATGTCAACACTTTGTTTTTTTTAATTTTTTTTTCCGTTCTTAATGTAGAAGGATAAAAAGATAAACATATTATTAACTCATCATTTTTTAAAATCCAACTTTACATATAAATAGCGTTTGATTTGTCGTTTGAGCAAATTGAAGGCAATATTGAACATCTACTGATAGCTTAGGAATTAAATTAAATTAATTAATTAAATCAAAATTTGGGAATTATTTGTGTCTTTTTATTTTTTGAGTTGGCCCTAGAAAAAGACAAGTCGAAACGATTTCATGAAGGAAAGCTCGAGAGCGTTCTCGTCTGCTCGGACTGCCACGTGTTTGGGAATGCAGTGGAAACTTCGCGGAGGGAGAGAGTCAAACGGTGAGAAAAAAGTCAAAATGAAGAGGCGATGTATATCACGAAATACGCATTTATTAACGAACGAAGCTAACTGAGAGTTAGGTTGCTCAAAAAAAAAAAAAAACTGTGAGTTAGGCAAACAGATAGCGTATTTCATAGAGAAGTGTTTGTTTTCCAAGAATTCATTTGTTTCCGAAAAAAAGATATATAAGAAATATTTTCTTAAAAATGATCATCTGTATCACTTAAAATAATCAATCAATAGAAATTATTTTTATAATAGAAAAATAAATATTTTGTTTATTTATTTTTACAAGTTATATAATAGATGATTTTTCGAAAAATATTTTTTAAATCATTCATTTTCTGCAAAATGAACGAAGCTTAAAATGACCCCCCAACTAAAAAAAGAGGTCGAAGCGTAAATGTCATCATGAAATGGGCAAATTACAAGAGAGGGAAAAATTAATTGATCAATTTTCGGCTCTTTTTGTTTCGTCAAAAATGACTAATTTGAAAAATATTTTCTTAAATATGATTGCTTGAAGTAAATAGTCAATGAGAGAGTGTTATTATCATTGGCAATAATATATATGAATTTTTTTTATAGACGATGAAAAAATTTTCATCTGTTTGTTTTTATAAGTGATACAATTAATTAATTTTATGTCATTTTTTTTTGTGAAACAAACAAAGTCAATATAAAAACTAACTATTATTGTTGTTGTTGTTCGGCTAATCTCTAAAAAAAAATCCCAAACTTTAGGTTTAGTCCCAATTCTACCTCAAACTTTTTTTTCTTGGAAAAATTTCCAAACTTTAAGTTCAGTCCCAAATTTACCCTAATTTTTTTTTTTATAGAAAAAACCCCAAACTTTAGGTTTAGTCCCCATTTTACCTCAAACTTTTTTTATCTTGGAAAAATTCCCAATCTGTAGGTTCAATCCCAAATTTACCCTCAACTTTGTTTTGTTTTAGAAAAAAGTCCTAACCTTAGGTTTAGTCCGAAACCTACCATGAACTTTTTTTTTTGTCTTAGAAAAAACCCTAAACTATAGGTCCAATCCTGACTCTATCCTTTTTTTTTTTTTTAAAAGAAAATCATCTACTTTTTACTCTAATCTTAAATTTGCTCTCATTAGCCGTTTGTCCAAAAATCGTGATTAGTCGTCCCTAATTTTTATATCCCATAACTGTCTTATTTTGAAGATAATTTTTCATATCGCCTTGTTGATGTGTATTTATTATCGATTTTGAAATATCATATTAAGTTGGAACTAGACTATGAGATAGATTTGAGAGAACATTCAAAATTGGTGATTTTTTTTTTTTTTTAGACAGGAAAAATTTGGGGCGGGACTGGATCCTAGTGGGGTTCGGGGCATTTAAATTAGGTACGTTAGGGAATTGGCCCTGTCATTATTATAAAGTCGTGAAAGGCGTGCGAGGGAACGAGAATAAGACCGGGAGGTTCTAGAAAACTCCAACAACAGCGACCGCACCCACGCCCCCCACGACATTAAAGATGACCGGAACTCCTCCAACTCCCCCGCGTCAGTTTCCTCCTCATTCGTGGCCAACAAGCTTTCTCCCTTCTCGCGTCGTCGTCGTCGTCCTTTACCCCCCGCTCTCTCCCTCGCTCTCCACCGTTTGCCTCGGCGCCGCGCCGCTTCGCTTTCCCCTGTTTCTCTCAGGTAATCTCTCTCTCTCTCTCTCTCTCTCTCTCTCTCAATCTCTCTCTGGGTCGCGTCCTGCGCGGCCGTCCTGGCAAATTCTCCCGACCGGAGGCGTCTCGCGGGGCGCATTCCGTTCGAGAATGGGGGTTTCCGTTCGCGAATTGAAGCATTCCCGTTTTCGATTTGCGCTCGGATCGACCGGATTCGCGTGCGTCGGCTAAAAAAGATTCGAGCCGCGTTTCCCACGTCAAAGTCTAGGTTCTTCGTGGCGTCCGCGTCTTGCATTTTATGTTTGCTGCTATGCAAACTTCTGCGGTTAGATTCGACCGATCTCTGTATCTTTAGTGTGGGATATTGGTTTGGGTGCGGGGGGATTTAAGCCGGGGATTGGTTAGCTGTGCTGCCGAATGCGGGGGTGAAAGGGAGTCAATTCTGTTTGGTCGACTGGTGAAATCGTCTTAGGCTCGGCATACGAACTTACTGCAGTGCTTTATTTGGAGCGTATAGCAGAATATCGCCCCAGAGGGTGATGGTTTGTCGGTTGTTTATATAATCGGGTTCTGATCTGAATGAGATGGTTTTGCTTTTGGTTCAATTGGAAACTAGACATGATAATCTTCTTCATCGAATCTTGGGTCCCCGTAATTGGTATAATCTCGAGGAGCTCTCTGAAAGGTGTAAAATGAAGTTAGTCATTCGGTTAATTTTGCCAAAAAAAAAAATTGCTGCACTGCAATGCATTATCTATAGACAAAAGCGTCAGTTCTTGTTTAGTTTCTCAGTGTAGTTGTGACTCGTGAGGCTTTGCTTTATTACTTGCGTGGCTGGAGTGCTGATTTTAATGATGTTGGTTCTTTGATTTGTTTAGTCCTTGTAGGTGACACTCACTGTTCGCATTCGAGAGTTTCGAAAGTCATATGGCTGAGGTAAATGAAACTTTTCAGTGACATACTTTGGTTTCTCGTATCTGTTGGTGCATCGTGTGAATGTAGTGACAATTATTCTGAATATGGCAGGAGGGTCACAGGGTTACTTTGAATGTGTATGACCTGAGCCAAGGTCTTGCTCGACAGCTTTCCACATCTTTCTTGGGAAAGGCGATTGAGGGCATATGGTAAGTGGATTGCAGTCGGAGGAGGGAAAGATGTCTATTTGTTAAGTCTTCTTGTTCTCATGAAAATGCTGCTTCTGGGTGCACAAGCGCCAAGCATTACATCTTGAAATTGTATTTAAGCTGCTTCTGGTATTTTATTTTTGTTTTCTTTTTTTTTTTGGTTGAGGAAAAAGAAGGGGGGGGGGGGGGGGGGGGGGGGGGGCGCAAATAGAGACATTGTTTAATTTGGATCTTTGGTGCTGAAATTTTTTTGATCTTCGTGTTTCTTGACGATATTGAGTACTCTTGCTTTGTGAGGGGTCCATGTCTCGTCTGACCTCATGTTAACTGACTACTTTTGTAAATGTTACATTTAATCTGGATTTTTTTTAACCAGAAGCAGGGGCAACATGACATGCCTTTCCCTTTAGAAGAAAAGAAAAACCAGTATGCAGATCTCTTTATCTTACTGACATCAATGATTTGAATTTTTTCGAACACAGGCACACTGGAGTGGTAGTGTATGGTAATGAATACTACTTTGGAGGAGGTATACAGCATGCTCCCATTGGGTCAACGCCGTATGGTACTCCCATTCGTGTTGTAGAATTGGGTGTCACACACGTGCCAAAAGATGTTTTTGAGATGTATTTACAGGAGATCAGTCCTCGATACACAGCTGAAACATATAGCCTGCTCACTCACAATTGTAACAACTTCAGTAATGAGGTAGCCCAATTTTTAGTGGGTTCAACCATTCCAGACTATATTTTGCAGCTTCCTAATGAGGTCATGAGTAGCCCGATGGGTGCTTTGATATGTAAGTCCATTTTTACTGTGATACTTGATTTCTGTTTCTACTGTTTCTGGCCAAGATGTTCCCTCAATTGTGTGTTGACTTCTTTTTCCATAAACTAAAGGAATTGGTTGGATTAACATGCTGTTGCACTACGCTAGTAGTGTGATACAACTGGAAATCTATGCTATCAGAACTCAGTAGAAACCACCTGTCCTATTCTCCTATGATTGAGTTTGGTATAGGCCCCACTATGCCTGTAAGTTGTATATTACTGTTTGTTATTCCTCGGTGTGCTGGATGATTATCTGGTGTTGTGATGAAACATAGTTCCTCTATGAAATAAGATAGATTTCTGCATGTGATGTTGATTGAGTGTACTTGGTCTCTTTTTTTGGGAGAACATGGGGATGAGATGCCCCTACTTGGATTATCCATCTGGTAGGTGACTGCACGGCAATATTGTCTTTATGTCATGTGAGGGAAAGACCTCGCTCTTTTCCTTCTCATCTTCAAAGTATAAAAGGGCAGGTGATAGGCACATAGAATCTTGCCCTGGAACTTTTTGAGCATGTTGTATCCCTACAAATTATTGCTTGTTTGTGAGAGATTAAGTTGAAGGGGTGGTGAAAGTTCTCAAGTCAGGCAATCATCATCAAGGTTAACATCCTCCTTTTTTGGGTCATAAGGTCAACGTCCTCATATATTGTTGTGGATGTCGTTGCGTATTGTTTGGTTCCTTGTGGTGGCTTTGGGATTTCTAAATTGTATAACCGGGGTCTGCTGCTTGTGAATGTGATCCATTGAATGACGTACTTCTGGTTTGTATTGCAGTGCCTATGATACAGAACCTGGAGACGACTTTGAAAGCGGGAGCCGTTCCTCAAGTTCCACAATTTAGGCCTCCATCCTCGACCCCTGATGTTACCAAGTCATTCGGCAGTACTCCTAGTGCACCTGTGAAGAAAACCAAAGCCCCAGATGCGGATAAGAAACAGCAATCTGGGGAGTGTGCTAAGGAGTCTAAGGATGAAAAAGCCCCAGCTGCAAGTGATTCTGCCGCTGCAAAAGTCGACCCTGTACCAGGAGATCCTCTGGGAAATGCACGGAGCAAGGTGCAGGAGGAGATTACTGCAGAATTTGCGGCGATCATGGCGAGTGGAACGTTTCGTGCAAGTGAAGCTGCGGCACTTGCCACCAAGAGGGTGATGCAGAGATATGGGCACATGAACATTGCGATGTCGAGCTAAAATGAACTGAAAAACAACGCATTATTATAACTAGGAAAAAGTGTGTTTACAATGCAGTAGACACAAAGTGATTGATTATCATGAGACTGAATTGGTCGGCTCCACCCTGATGTAAACTGATTTCATTGTTCGAATTATTAACAGAGACGTTTTCTGCGTATGCCTTCGATTTTGAATGCCAGATTAGCGGGTGGAAAACACGAATGAACTTTGCATTCGCACTTCGTGTTTTTTCCTATACTTTGATGGCTGTAGGATGTGTTTCTACAGCCCCTGCCAAGATGTACTTGTTCCCTATGCATGTCAATTGAAGAAGCGATGCCTATCGCTTACGTGGCGATGTGCCTTTAATCCCAGATCGGAGCGCCTCTAGTTCGGGTTTTCTCCCTTTTTTGTTTTTTGGTGGAGGCTCTTATTAATTTCTTTCGGTAATCAATTTCTATAAGTCACTACCATAGTTTCTGGTCCACATGCCCGGGCCGCGTCTATTTACAAAATTTAAGCTGATTTTCTCTGATTTGAACTTTGAAGTGACGGTTGGACTGATGGATGGTCATCATTTACACAATTGAAGCTGACTTTCTGTGATTTGAACTTTGAAGTCACGCTTGGACCGATGGACAATCATCATTTACAAAATTGAAGCTGACCTTCTGTGATTTGAACTTTGAAGTTACGGTTTGACTGTCCATTGCAAAATGGCAATTGCTATTTTTCAAAATCAAGAGAGACAGACTACTAATACCACATCGATCCCTGATGATACTCCTATGAAAGGCACGAATTTCAGATCCTATGTTTTCAAGCCAACCCAAATTGACAAAGAAAATTTAATAGTGGTACTCTCGCTTGACTTATATTTGAAGTGAACTAAATATTTTGATCATCCAAGTCTAATCCTTAAGAGCACGTTTGGTAATCATTGTATTTTTTAGAATAATTTTTTTTATCAAAAATAATTCTTTTTTATTCTATTCTTAAAAACAAATTTTAACATTTTACACCGTTTGGTAACTATTTAAAATTTTTATTTCCGGAATAAAATTACATTTGGTACTGTTCTTAAAATTTCTAATTCAAATTATTTTCTTTTAATTTTTTAATAAATTTATTTCTTTCTTCTTCTATTTTTTTTTTTCTTTCTCTTCTTCTTCTTCAAGGGTTGTTGGTTGCCAACCCTCGATGAGGCCGCGCCTCGTCGGCCAACCCTTGGCTGGGCGAGCGGTCTTGTCTGAATCTGGCAAGATCGAGCCCCATTAGTAGCTGGGCGAACTCTGTCTCGTTAGATTTGGGCCAGGCCAAGCCTCGCCCAATCAGGTGAGGTTTGCCGATAGCTAAGGGAGGCCCACTTGGCCACCAATGAGGCTCGACCTTGTTAGATCTGGTGAGGTTGAGCCTCACCAGTGGCTAGGCGCGCCTCCAGCGAGCTCGCCGAACCAATCTCTAGCAATCGGTGGCGGCGATTGAAAAAAAAAAAAAAAGAGAAGAGAAGGAAGAAAAACAAGAAGACAGAAGAGAAAATAAAAAATATGGGTTTATTTGATTCTATAATTGTTCCCGAGAATAAAGAATCAATTTTTTTTTTTACTCGATTATGTTTCAAATTTACTTTCAAGAATAAAAAAAAAATAGAAATTTGTTCTCTGGAATAAAAATTTTACCGAACACATTTATATTTCAAGTCTACTCTCAGTTTTAAAAGAACATAAATTGTTATTATTTGGCAAGTTGCCAAACACAGCCTTAGAAGCTGAAGAAACTCCAAAAAGAAAATCATTTCTCGAATAAAACTTCGCACAAGCCAAAAACAAAGTAAAAATGTAATATAAAGATAAAAAAAAATTAGGAAAAAACAAAAGAATTAGTGCCTACAAGAACGAAACGGAGGTCGCGATTATTGTCCGTACACTCTTCGAAATGCAAAGAGAGGCACCTTCGAATTTGCTCTCTCAACCTCTCTGCTTCTCTCTCCTCACCAAAGAATAACAAGAAGACCTCAGCTGCGTTTTGTTAGGCTTCTGAAAAAAATGCCTTTGAGCAAATACGTTGAAGAGTTTTTTTTTTTTTTTTTTGGAAATGCAAATAATGTTTTATAAAGTGTAATTTAATAGTACATTAGAAACAACTTTGATTTAAAAAATATCCTTGAAAAGGATTTTTGCTACATTTTTTTGGAAAAAAAAAAAACTTCAAACCCTTCACTAGACTCTGGTCAGATTTTGTTTAAAAAATAAATAAAAAATCTGAGGAGCCTTCTATTGGATTATCATCGTGGATCAATCTGTTGAAGTATGAACCGGCCCTCAGATTCCCCTGACTTTTTTACTAGTAGTCTCTTTTGCTTCTGTAAAATAGCAATAGAATTCTCCATCGGCCCAACTGCAACTCCAAAATTTAGGAGAAATTATCCAGAAAATCCTAAATCCATTAATTGTCCAAAAAATCTTAAAACCATTATATGAAGGCCATTTCAGTTCTAACATTTTCAATTGTGTCAATTTAGTTCTAAATTTTTTGATGATTTACCTTTAATTTTGAACATTTCGATAATTTGCCAATATAATTTTTCAATCAAATATTCAAATAATAGGTTTATGACTATATTGGCAAATTTTTAAGATTTTCAGGACAATTTCTCCTAAACTTTGAAGTTGGATGAGCATGGTGGTGCTATTGTAGTATAAAGGACTTAATAGGATTAGAGATCATAAATAATGAAGGAGGATCTCCATCCTTGAATTCTGAACCTTTCTCTTTCTTTGTCGAGTCTCAAACATGATCTTGTAGAGTTCTAATATCAAGGCGTTGAGGCACCAAATCTTGTCTAGCTGAGATCTCTACAAATATGTTTCTAATAGAGCTCTAAGGAAAACTGCTAAGCTATATAGTTGGGGCAGTAGTCGGGGTAAAAGAATTAGCTAGTTGCCTTTGATGATGGGGAAGACCATACTCTTTAAGCTCAACAATATGCTATTTCACCTATGCTATTTCTTCCAAGCTGGATTCTTGCAGCTTCACAATTAGAAAGCATTTTTTCAAGATTTCTAATCATCCCTTCAATTTTGATGGAAGCTTCTACACCTTGGTCTGTTCTTTGGTGCATACGATCAAGCCAATTTGCCTTGCAACGAAACCTTAATACAGGGTTTCAACAGTTGTACCAATTTAATGAAGAACAATGGTATGAGAACTGAGAAGTACGCACCTTGTTTAAAAGAAGGGCATTCTCAATCTGTCAATTTAGGACGACTTCTTCCGCAGAAATCTTCTTGGGATTTCCACTAGCATCAACCCCCGAAGGATTTGCTATTTTAGCAACATATTTATACCCCTACCTAGAACTAGTTGTTTCAAACTCTTGTTTTAGCTGGGAAGTGGGAGTCAAAAGAGGAAAATTTGTAGGAGAAAACATGTACATATTCGGAGGGTTGGCCATATGTTGTTCGGCCTCTTGAACTTTTTGGGCATTCGGCACTAGATTAACAGGACTCTTGGCTTGAGCGGTTTTGAATTACAAGAGGAATTTTTATTAATTCACTTGTAAATGGGTTTGTAGAATGGGGAAACGGGTTGCTACTTTGGCTTTATTTATTGAGGCTCAGGCTTTGATAGTTCATAAGGCTTATGGTTAGGAGGTGGTGGTGAATAAATGGAGACAGTGATAGAGAAGGGTAAGGCACTTTGTAGGATACCATAAACTGGTACCTATTACCTTCTGTCATCTTCACCAAGAGAACTTATAGAAGAATTGCAATCTAAGTATCTCTGATGGAAAGGATCTCGAGCCCGTTTCTTTTTCTTCTTCACTGAATGGCGATGATCTTCATCTTTTGTAAGGGTTGTACAGAGTTCACACTAGCAGTCACGTTCCAGTAATAGTGTCATGTAACCGAATCTTTAAAGTAGTAAATAGGATTACCAAAGGAATAAACTGGAGGGCCTGTCTAGGCTTTATGATTAGGTTTACCTTCCCCATCTTCTTGGTGATCCTGAGTAGGTTGGACCATAAGAAGAGTGAACAAGATAGAGCTGAATGTTTCTGTCTTCTGCTCTGTGGGGACAAATTTAATAACCACATTGCCATCTTTCTTCTTGGTAAACTTTGGCTTAGTGTACTGGACTAAACGAACATCCTTGTACAACTTTTCATAGTTAGTTACCCAAGTCCTAGGACAAAGTTTAACCGACTCATCCCTAAATTTTTTTTAGGAATATAAACGCAAGGTGTTGTATGGTTATTGTTCACAGAGATCAATAAGGCTTCTTCTGATGCTGGAAGAGAGATTGATGACATGATTCTAAACTCTATACAACATTTGATAGTACAAGATAGCAACAACAGAATTTGCTACTTGGGGAGCTCCAGAAATTTCGAGTTGAATTTTCAAGGCGATAGATAGTTGAGGGTTAGAAAGTGCCATATTGAAATTTGGAAAAAGAGTGACAAACACTGTTCCAAAATTCAAGATAGTCTTGATTTTCCCAATATAGCCATGTTGGTAGTCAATAAAACTTTTGTTCAGAAGAGCCATTTGGGCAATTACAGGGAGACCTTTTTAATCATGGAAAGACAAGTTAAGACGAATTGCACCATAGTACAAATGGGTGTATCCTTTTTGAATCCAATGTCAAAGGAATTCAAAAGGGATTTGTGGAGTAACAAACTATTATTAGGAATAGGATGTTGATTAAACAAAGTAGATTGGACATATTCCTTGATTTCTTTTGGAGTGTGACTAATTAACTGTCAAATAGAAAGGATAATAGAAAAAGAGGACGGTTGTCTAGCAAAAGCAGCATAGGGATTTACAATAGGAGGATAGTAGGTAAGATTTTCTCAGCTTCATTGAGGCAGAATACCTCATAAAGCCAATCGATCTTGGAGGATTTAGATTTACAGAAAGGACTTGATGGAGTTAAGATAACTAGAATATCTACTAGTGGTGAAGAAAGTTTGAGGTGGGTGTTTTCACTCATGGTAGAGCGATGGTTTCCCTTTAAATTCTATCGGTGTAACAAATCTTAGGAAGATACTATAGCATGTGAGTATGATTTGAGATGGTGAATCCCAAAACTGGAAAGTATTTTCCTTCATTATAAAGTTTTTCTCTAAATAGACACACCTCGATTGGGTCGCGGACTACGCAAATTCAGCCCAGTCCCAATCGCGGCCTAGGTGTATTTGTGCATTTTCGTAACTTTTTTTTTTTTTTTTTATGTCAAGTGCATTTTCGTACCTTGATCTGACTTGAATTGACACGATGGATTGGGGGCGTGTCCACGGCTCTATGCAAAACTTTGCTCGCGCACCATCACATTCAACCAACGATTGAGAAATAGTTGCTTCAAGGGTACAATGCACTTTGGAGTTTCATAGCAACCCCAAAATTTGAGATGTGTTGGAAAGCATAGCTCGAATTCTAACCGGAGATCAAGATGAGGGTCTTCACAACTACTGAAAATCAATTGAATGGCCTCCATTTATTTAGGCAGTACAAAGTCCTTCAAGTACAATATACTTCAATCGAAAAATCGTACATCACCGCTTCATCTGAGATTCACTGTTCCAAATATTGATCAAGCTCAGCTCATTCTCTTTAGAGTGCTGCTGCTCTCTCATCTAAGTGTACAGTGGCCCTAATTGACCAGTGAAGACTTCTTGACTGAGATCGAGAAGACAATTTGCCTTCTTTCAGAGCATAAGCAATTCGAGGTGCACCTGAGTTGTAACTACAATAATGGAGAGAGTCTCATGTGTAGCTTACGGATGGAGTCAGAGACTGGGAACGAGAAGTTAATGCTCCTTTTAAGAACTTTCCCTTTGAAAAATGGCATATTATATCTTCACACGGAGAATTGCTTTGTCAGCTCGAAAACCTCTGTGCTAGGAAACTGCCTCTGATTTCTCAGTATGCAACGCAGCACGGTCTTGGTTACCAATGTCTTCATTTTCGAGATCAACACTGGCTTCTTTTGATCTGCTGAAAGCATCAGAAGGTATATTGATGCCTGCAAATCCGATCATGACTGCAACAGCACCGAGGTAATCCATGAGATGAGGCGCACTGCCAGTCAGTGAATCTACAACAGCTGCCAATGGAACTTGTATGGTAAGACCAGCTGTTGCAACGGTGGTAGTAGTCAGAAGAACAGCCTTCGCCCACAAGTAATCACTCAGCACATTATCTAGCAAACCTGAGTATGAATTGGGAAAGGGGAAAAGAAGCAGATCAGTGAGTTTGACCTTCCAGCATATTTTGGCTAATCCAACAGCTCAAAATATAAATCAACAGAATTCTGAATCAAATGTCGTCAGGCAGAAGATATTATCTCTCTGTCCGCAAGAAGTTAAATGTAAGCATGTGTATGAGTTACTACACTGGCAACTATACAATCGTTGCTCTTCTATCCTTCATTTGAATCAAGTCGAGAATGATTTTAGAGGGCCACGATCTTCTTTGCCTCGAGAAAGGTTTGCAGTAGAAGGATAGAGCTCCCATTGCAAGAAAGCAGATATTACTACATTTTAGGAAATTGTCTAGCTAAGTAACTCTACAAATTACATAATCAAAATCCCAAATAAAAACTCTATCCATCATGCAGCTGTCCCGTATTTCATTGTTAGTATGCCAGCAATCTGAGACTACTTTGCAGTTATTCATAAAATGCTAAGCCAAAAATAGTACTTCTCCATATCCTTCGTCAGAAATTTATGCGTTCCATCCAGACCCTACCATTAGCTCCTTCCCTTCCCTTTCCCTTCCCTTTCTTCCCAATGTACTTTTCAACCAATTACAGTAAACTCACTCAGCACCGGGAAGCTTTCGCTAACTAAAGTATATTATAGCTAAAAATTCCTCTTCCACAAAGCAAAAGAGACTATTCACAAACATGCATAGAATATCCCTACACATGCTTAATTAAAAGGCACAGTAATTCTTTTCAAGAGCTTAGGGACATGTTAGCTCAAATCAACCTTTGAAACGCTGGGGAAACTTTTAGAGCTCACTTCTGATAAACTTAGCTAAATCTGATTAGATGCAAGTTGTAATCATGCATTCCAAAGATATGCCTGATCAAGTACATATATTCGCCAGACATGCACAATGCTGTATCTTGGAAGAGCCTGCATAATTGGCAGTAAGCATTCCAGCATAAATACAGGTTTAGCGACCACCCACCAATTGCTTGTCGATTACTACTCCGCGATATGTCATCTGCAGTCAACTACAAGTGCTGATAAGAGTACATAGTCTGATGTCTGACTTGTGTACACACCTGAATGGGTATAACGATGACTATTCCAATAGTCCGCCAAAGAAAAGAAAAGGTGGCCTACTCAAAAGAGTTTTTTCTTTTGGCGGAAGTGGGTGAGGGGAATGGGACTCATGACACAAAGTGAACATATTAAGGATATTTCCGTTCACTGTTTAAATATTTTTCTATTGCCTTTTCCTTCCACCCCATCCAAACAACCTAACTATTGATTTCCCGCAACTTGCTTCCAATTCTATTTCCCTTCATTTTCCTCGCAACTTTGACTCACCAAACATTAAGGGCCTAAAGCTGTGTTGGGCTTCAAAAGCAAGCAAATGCCATATCAAGAAAAAGTGACAGACAAAATTCAACAAACAACCACAAGCTCCTTAAAAATATGATCAAATCAGGTAAACCAACTTAGACCTAACCACTGTTTTTTTCCCCCAGAAAAGCATAGCACATTTTAGATGACTAAAAGGAAAATCAAGAAAAAGAACCAAATCATGGAACTTGATACTCACCTTTACCAACAATTAGACCAACTTGCTCCCAGTTAAGGTTAGTAAATGGCTCCAGCTTAGCAAAATTAAGCACAAGGGCGACAGGAAGGAATATCAAGAGGTTAAACAGCCCCAAG
This sequence comes from Eucalyptus camaldulensis, assembly GCA_019915185.1. Classification (NCBI taxonomy): domain Eukaryota; kingdom Viridiplantae; phylum Streptophyta; class Magnoliopsida; order Myrtales; family Myrtaceae; genus Eucalyptus; species Eucalyptus camaldulensis. Next base: position 25,007,443 of record JAHSVA010000005.1, read on the forward strand.
TATCCAAGGAACAGAGCCATGCTGACTTGACCTTGCTCTTGCTTCTCATCATCATCAGGTAGTTTAATCCTAATCAAGGTGATGTATACAGCATACAGGGCAGATGAGACAAGAGCAAGGATGTCTCCAAGAAGAGGATTTGTTGCAGTTGCACTTACTGAAGAATCTGTTTGGGAGTCACCCACACTAACAATGATTGTTCCTCCCATACAAAGAAGAACGCTGATCAGCTTTACCCAAGTAAATTTCTCTCCCAAGAACGCAAGAGAGACCAAAAAGGTGAATAGACTTGATGCACTGCTCAAGATAGTGTTTGACTGCAAAAAAACGAGGCAATGAAACCAATCAAATAACAACCATAGAAACATATGCAAAAACTAGACAAGGAAAACCACTTATAACAGATGCTAGTACCGTGACGGTAGTGTACTTTAAGGACAGATTGAAAGTGAGCTGCGCAAAGAACCAAAATGGGCAAATGAGAAGGCTAACTTTCGCGACTCTCATCCTTGTCCAACGTCCCTTTGCATCCACTCCCTTTTCAACAACTTCACTCATTACACCTTGATCATGCAAAGCCCCTTCACTCTCATGCTCAGATCCTACATAAACATCTTTCGCATGATGACTTATTTCGCCTTCCTCCGCAGACGTGGATGGATCCGGATCATCAGCTCTCGCACTCAAATCACCTCCCGCAAGTAAATTCGCCTTCTCCGATTCCCCCGATCCTTTCAAAGAGCTACCATCACCACGCTTCCTATTCCACCAGAACCATAAACTCCCATATTTATCCTCCACATAGCGCCCGATTTCAAAGATGGGAATGTACACGATGAACAAGGAATTGCATATATACGTGATGAGGAAAGGCGAAACTCCCGAATCGACCACGGATTGAACCACATAACTAGCAGCAATCCAAATGGTGGCCACGGCAACTATGTATATCAACCCCAAAACCCATCTCCAAACTTTACTCGTCATCTCCCCCTATCGAAATTCCCAATCTTTTTTCCCCTTCTTTGAGCAGCAAAACTATCAAATCACCCAACAATTCACCTTCGCAGAGACATCCCGTCCTAGGATAAGTTCCCAACAGCCTCCGTAATTCACGAATCCAGAAAGGAACATCCGCATTGCAAGATACGATCAACTGCCGGAAGCTGGAACAACCACACAACCCGAAAGCTGGGGAAATTGAAGTAATACTTACATCGCCTGCTTCGCCGGGAAACTCCCCTCAAAACAAAATCGAATCGTTCGATCCGTCGCGAGTTCAGAACCTCGGATTGACTCAAAAAACTGAATCTTTCTCTGACGAAGATCGCGCAAGACGAGTCGGGAAGGGGTCGTTGAAAAATCGACGGGAGTTTCGTCTTCTTCTGATTCCGATGCGCCGACGCGGACATGGGAAATATGGGCCCGGGACTCGCCATCGCAGTCGGCCCATCATGCTTCATAAATGCAAGCCCATCAACGGTTGGGTCGCGACACTCGGGCTATGTTTGGTAAATTTTGTTTTTGTTTCCCGACACAACTATTTCTGTTCATTTCTGTTCCTTTGTTGCGAGAAACGAAAAAAGAGTAGATATATTTTTGGTAGCATTTTTGTTCCCGGGATTAGATTTGAAATAGAAATAAGAAATAGAAAAAAAGTACATTCTTGTTCTAAGAAACAATTTCTAAAATCTTTTTATTATTATTATTATTTCTTCTCTCCTCTTCTCTTTCTTTTCTTCTTGTTCTTCTTCTTCCTTTTGGCTAGTCGCCGATCCCCTCAGACGCCGAGCCATGGCAATTACCATCACCACTGTCTGTTCGCCACTTTTAATCAAGCTTGCACCCGATAGGAGATGTTGAAATATCTTACATTGCTTGATAATGAGTTTTATAGACTCTTTATAAACACATTGTTTACCTCCAACTAATGACTTAATTTTTTTTTTGTTTAACTTTCTAACAAGGATAATATGATTTTTCCTAATTAATAGTTGCAAAAAGTGTCAATTTTATCCTTTTTTAACAATGAAATATCATGATAAATTCATAAGTTATCCCAAAAAAAAAAACATTATACAAAGAAATTTTTCTGCAAAAATTCAATCTGGCCGAAGGTCAATTTAGATTTTCTTTGCAACATCAAGAGAATAGGAGCGAATAAATGTCCTCTTTCTAAGATTATTTCCTGTAAGACAGCCTTTAATTGTTTTTGACTATCCCTTGTTTTTGCCCTGCGAGCCTACTTTCAACCTTTTTTTTCTAAAAAAAGAAAAAAGTTATTTCGTACAATATAAACTTCATCTTCACTTAAAGAAGCTATTAAAAACAACTTGCATGTGTTAAAAATGTGCATCACAGCATGTTTTGCTAGCTTAGAATGATGATGTGTACATACATTTAAATTAGTGAATAGGCATAAAAATTGAGATAGTTATCAAAAAATTCTTAAATCTATTATATGTATTTCAATTCAGTCACAAACATTTTAATTTGACCAATTTAATTTTAAATATTTTGATAATTTATTAATGTAGTTATTCCGACTAATTTTTACTAATAATTATTTAAGTGGACACCAGCCATCCTAAGTGAAATGAACAATTTTTGCAATTTCTTTTATAAATTTTCATTTTTTAATTTTTTTTCTTTTCTTTTGTACTTTTTTTTAATTGTGGGCCGGCGAGGGTCATTGATTGACCCTTGATGGCACTAGTCTAATGAGATTATGACAAATCACTGCAACATTTTACATAACTGTTTCAAAAGAATCTATCAATATGGGGTTCCTCACGAAATCATCACGGATAATGCGCCGAACCTAGATAGTGCCATGATGGACAAAGTTTGTCAACAATTCAAGATCACTCATTGCTTGCCCCTAGGAGACCTAAGATGAATAGAGATGACACCTTCATTATGATTGATGAGGCTATAGACCGGTGAAGGGAAATTAAAAAAAAAGTAAAAAAATAGAAATGAAAAAGTAAAAATTCAAAAAATTTAGGGGAAAAAAAACTTTTCCACGTTAGTGTTGGCCAACGTGCCACGTCGAATAACTAGTGTCCATGTTAGCTGTTTTTAGCCAAAATTGACAAATCTCAAATTATGCAAGACGAAATTGGTCAAATTAAAAGTTTTAAAAACTAAATTGGTATATATATAATATATTTATAATTTTTCCATCAAGAACATGCTTTGAACTAGTTTTGAATTAGGGTCATGATCGTTGGATCCAATAGGTCTCATTCGATGTAAGGCCCTAATACAATTTGGTACATATAACACATTCATGGAGTACTTGCTCGTTGTAAATATAACAGTTTGAAGTTAGAAACTTTAATTCAAAAGTTCAAAATTTATAGATGAAGAAAGATTGTATGAATACAAATCTTGTTAAAATCCCATAAATAGAGGACATGAGACATGTTAATTAACATGGATAATTACTTGAAATCTTAAATTGATGGGAAAAAGTAAGGAAGTGATATTGGGAAGGGTTTGCTTGCAACTTCTTCAAAAAATTGTTTAAGAATTAAGACCGTGCATTTTTGCCAAAACTCTAGATTTAGGATTAATGAAAATTTGCCAGCCTCGACAAAATGAGAGAAGCACTTTGTATTTTTTTTTCGCAGCCATATTCATCACTTTTCATTTCCCCAATCGATTTAACTGTTTCTGTTATCATCTGTGTTTCTTGTAGGAGTTAGATGCACCACTATCAATCTGTTCATATAATTTGATGTCGATGGAGTCACCCACGCATGAGTTAATCGCATCTAATCATCCAACTTTCAAGCATCCTTACTAAATTTGTTATGATATACTAAATCAATAAATTAAGCAAATATAAAGATTACTTAGAAATCCATGAGAATATCTCGAAATCTCATGAACCAATTAAATTTAAATTTTTTGTTTCGGTGGATAGTGAGCCCCGACCAAAAACAACTTATGTATAGTTTGTGGGATCGGAACAAGTGATCTCCACTCTCCAGTACATAAGCTGAAAATCTCACGGCACCTCAACCAACCGTGCTAATCATAGGGATTAAAAAGTAATAATTCTTTTTCCCCATTAGAAAAGACAAATTACTAGCAATAAAATTTAAGAATTGACTTTGTGAGGACCCGCGAAATATGCATCATCGTCATTCGCGTTCTCTACAATCACCTTGTTATGTATATATCAACATTCTCTCAATGTGTAATATATATATAAACTCAGAGTACGAGGTTACATTACTCCTAAATAACTTGAAGTGAGCATTTCGCACAAGATATATGTCTAACCCCAAAACCCGACCCGACTCCGGCCCATCCCTTGCCCGGCCCACGGTCTACTGGGCTCGGCCCAAAAAGAACTGTCCCGACAAACACAGCGACCCGTTCCTTCTCCAGCTCCGAGGTGAGCTGAGAAACCTCGTCCCTTTCCCGATCTTCCTCGTCTTCCTCGTCTTCCTCGACCGGAAAATGGAGAAATTCAAGACCCTGGAAATCGTCCGAGCGAGCCCCGGCTCCGCCGTCTTCCACCTCCGCCTCAACCGCCCTTCCTCCCGCAACGCCCTCTCCCTCGACTTCTTCGCCGAGCTCCCCCTCGCCCTCTCCTCCCTCGACCGTAACCCCGACGCCCTCGTCGTCGTCCTCTCCGGCTCCGGCCACCATTTCTGCTCCGGCATCGACCTCGCTGCGCTCGACTCCATCGCCTCCGGCTCCTCCTCCCCATCCGGCGATCGAGGCCGCGCCGGCGAGCGGCTCCGCCGGCACATCAAGTACCTGCAGGACGCGGTGACGGCCATCGAGCGGTGCCGCAAGCCGGTGATCGCTGCCGTCCACGGGGCGTGCGTCGGGGGCGGCGTCGACGTCGCCACCGCGTGCGACGTGAGGTACTGCACAGAGGATGCGTTCTTCTCGGTGAAGGAGGTCGACCTGGCGATCACCGCCGACCTCGGGACGCTGCAGAGGTTGCCGAGCATCGTGGGGTACGGCAACGCGATGGAGCTGGCCTTGACGGGTCGGAGGGTGTCGGGCTCGGAGGCAAAGGAGCTGGGGCTGGTTTCTCGGGTTTTCGGGTCGAAGCGCGAATTGGATGATGGAGTGAGAGTCATCGCTGAGGGTAAGTAGTTTCAGATTCTAGTATCTTGGTTTCTCAAAGCGAATAAATTTATCTTTTTGCTGAAATATAATTCATATGCTGAAATGCCATATGCAGCGTTCACGGATTGCGTTAGTCATCATTGTATAGGACATTGATTTTTTCCTATGCAGAGTTATATAGACCAATCCCGGTTTTGTGGTTGAGCATTTCGGTGGGAATTGTAAGTTAGGCTGAGTCTTGGAACATTTGGTTATTAGAAACATTGTTTGCTGGGTTTGATTTGGATTAGATTGGACACCTTGAGATGTCGAGCACTTACTTGACACTACATAAGAAACGGATTTGAGACCTGTTTGAATGGTTGAACTTAACGATCTTGTAAAGCTGGGTGGGATTAGTATGTGATCGTAATTCAAATGAAAAGATTGTGGCGATAAGGATCAGGCATTGGCAAGATGGTCATGACTCAGATACCTGGAGCCAAAGGAGGCATTTCTTGGTTTTGCAGCGAAACGAGAGAAACTATAGGAGAACAATTAGTATGGCTTCAAATTATCGAAGTGTGGAAGGTTCCCAGTCTTAGCTCGGTTTTTCCTATTTCACAATAGACCCCAGCAGTGGTGAGCAGACCAAGCTCTTCATTCATAGAGTTTGAACCCGGTGGTGCCAAGATAATTGGAGTTATATCGGATACACCAAATCGACTTTGGCTCTTTCAAGGCATCTACTTTTTTTCATTTTGGTATAGCAGTCTAATCTAGCAATTTTGAGAATAAGCAAATCGAGATTGAAGTTGGATATAATTGAATGGCTTGGTTAAACCGAACCCAAATCGATAAACCGACAGACTAAATTTTGGGTTTAGTTCACATTGACTGTCTCCAGTTTACCAATTTTAGACTCTCTTGACATCCTCTCAGTGTGATGAAGGATAGAGTTACCATTTAGATTAGAAGGGCTCCACTTATCCATTTCTTCAAGGCTAAACCATGCATAGGACAGTATACTGAAGATGCTGGGTTATTGTTTTTCTTTGTTAAAATTGCTAATTACCCTTCAATTGCAGACCAGTGATGCGCATTTTTTGTTGCTAAATGAGGTTGTGGGGGAAAAAATCTTGCCTATCGAGGTCATCACATCATTGAGTATATCCTTGTATAAATAGATAACAGCAAGTTGCAGGTGCAAAATAAAAAGTTCTCATTTCGGGTAATACTATATATTGGATTGGGGACCAGAAAAGTTTCTTGCGTTGGTAAATCTTTCGAGGAGGCAGAGTTGTTTCTACTTTCTAGTGTTAATGCTCTGTTCTCATTTTCTGAGAAAAATTGGTTCTGTTTTGCGCACAGAGATTGCTTCCAAGTCCCCGATGGCCGTTACCGGCACTAAAGCCGTGCTGCTGAAGAGCAGGGACATGAGCGTAGATCAAGGCTTGGACTACGTCGCGACCTGGAACTCGGCAATGCTTCTGTCGGACGATCTAACGGAGGCCATCTCGGCACACACGCAGAAACGGAAGCCTGTTTTTGCAAAGCTCTGATGGTCGGCATCACTATCGTAAGGCAGAAGAACCAATTCAATGCTTTACATGTAAAGGACTGCAAAAAGAAAGGAGGGAAGCCGATTCTTGGCCGGCTTCCAGCCTTGTTCGAATCACTGTGCTGCTTGTAATAATCCGCTCGTTTAGATTTACTTATGGATCTCCCAATTTGAAGTATTCTTTCTCTTTTATCTTTCGGGTCAAAACTCCACCTTCAAGTTATGCTCGCCTAATCTTGGAAAATCCCTAGTTGGGTCGTGGCAGAGGGCATTAATTGTTCAACAGAAATGAGTAAAAGAAGAAAGAAAGAGCAAAGTAATTCATATTCAACGATGAAACTGATCAGATATCCTCAGTTGCGTTCGTGAATCGCACCACCTCGCACCGTAGAAATGATAAAGCAGAATCAACTCTCCCATTCACCCCATGCTTCGTAATTACGTGATTCACGGCCTTTGTCGATCTGCCTTTTGAAATTCGATCGTTCTTTCCAAGAAAAAAATATGCTGCCTTTGTCGAATTTTCTCTCTCTTCGGGTGGTCAAAGAGGTGGGCATGGATGGCAGCAGTAGATTGATAGCTTCGTGCGCCTGCTGTTATAACGTGCATGCGTTTCAGGGGAGGTTGTAAACGAAGCCGAGGACAAAAAGGGCCGGCGCGTCATCCTTTTTCCACGCTCTTTTTCAGATTTCGCAGCAGAAAGTTTCCGTCTTTCCGCTTCTCCCTCTCTATCTCTCACTCTCTCTCTCCCGCTCTCCTCGTTGTTCTCGAACCTCGGCATATTTCTTTCCTTCTTCCTCCCTCCTGCTGATCTCTCCTCGACCCCTGATCGGGACGAGAAGCGATGGGCGTCCTCCGTGGGCGGGACCCTCTTGGAATTTGGATTGGATTCTTGGGTGCTTGTGTGTTGGGGGGGGGGGGGGGGTTGGGGTGCTGTGGTGAGATGATTGGTTGAGTTCGAATGAATCTGTGAGCTTCGTGGCGCGGTAAAAGGCAAGTGGGTCTTTCTTGATCGCGAGTTTTAGGCGATGGGTTGCTTTCCTTGTTTTGATTCGAGGGAGGAAGAGACGCTCAACCCGGACAAGGGGAGCGACGACCCGAAACACGGCGTCCCGAATGCTTCCTCCAAGATTTCCAGCTTGCCGTCCGGTCGGTTTCGTTTAGTTTTTCACTGATGGATTCTTGCCCTTCTTGGTATTTCGCTTCTTGATCCGATCTTTGGTAGGTGAGTTTCACCGAGAGCGTAATCATGGTTTTAGCTTGATTAGTCGTAGTCCGTTGACAGAGTTTCCGGAGAGTAGGTTGGATTTCTTTTGCTGATGTAATAGCTCAGGATGATTTTTGATAGTTCAGGTCCGTCTGATTGATGAAAGGTATAGGTTTCTCTAATTCAAGTGGTTAGCTTGTCGGCATCCTGATTTGCTGACTCTGCAAGTCACTTGTTAATGTTGAGTGCCTTCGGATTGATAGCTGTTCAGCTATACGAGTGATGTATCTAATTTAAATCTTTGAGCTCGTGCCTGCAGAGGGCGATTGTTGTCCCTGTTGCACATAGTCATAGATCTCTTTGTTAAATGTCGAGTGGCGTGATTTGAAATTATCTGCATCTGTTTGCTGGTGAATTTTACAGGGGTAGAAAGACTGAGGTCTAGGAGCAATTTGGGGTTGAGAAGGGATCTAATTGGCCCTAAGGCCGGGTATACATATTGCTGCTCAAACCTTCACCTTCCGCGAACTCGCCGCTGCTACCAAGAACTTTAGGCTGGAATGTTTCTTGGGGGAAGAAGGATTTGGGGATGTATACAAAGGGAAACTCGAGACCACTGGACAGGTAGATAATGTGCTTATTTTTATCATGTATGTGGCATTTTAAGATGGTTGCGTTTTTAGTAAATTAAAACCTGCATCAGCTGGTTGTCCCTTTCCAGGCGTTAGTTTTCGGTCCATGAACTGACTCTTTTACCTGAGGTCGGAAAGCTACATTTAGCTAGAACTGGTGATATCCTAAAGTGGCCTTTCTAGATCATCTAACATGTAGAAAAGGTTGGAATTCATAGAAAATTATACTGTTAAATTTGATTTCCATTCCAACCTTAGTCGCATTTCTTACCAACTAATCAACAGTCAAAACTATATTTAGCTAGAACTTGTGATATCCTAAAGTGGCCCTCTAGATCATCTAACATGTAGAATTGGTAGGAATTCATAGAAAATTATACTGTTAAATTCGATTTCCATTCCAACCTTAGTCGCATTTCTTACCAACTAATCAACAGTCAATTGGAACAATAGTTATTGACCATCCCCAAATAAATAAAATAAGAACTCATTCCTGTAGGTTAGATCCAATTGAACTGTACTTATTGGTGGAGATTACTCTTTACTTAAATGATTTTAAGTTCTTCTTCTTCTTCTTCTTTTTTCTCTATTTTTTGAAAAGACCATGGTTGACCTTTGAATCAGTCAGACAGTGTATTTTTGAAAATCATGTCAATTCCCTAGGCAAGTGAAGCTAACACTTTTCGTGTGTTTGCCTCCAGTTTAGTGGAACTTTGTTTAGCCCCTTTTTCTTTCGTTGAAAGGCTTTGTTGGCATTCATTTCTTAGGCAAATAAATTTAGAGCTAAAGTATGTTCACAAGCTGTGAACAGTGCAATCAATCCTTACAATTTTTCTGCTAAATCAGAAGAGCCTTAAGTTGGTGCAGCAGATCTTTTAATTGGAAAAACTTGGAGTAATTTTTTTTGCGAGTTTGACATGGTTGGCTTTTTTAATGACTTATTAAGAGCTTCAATTGTCTCATAATTTTTTTGGTGCAGCAGATCTTTATCGCATTTGTCTCACAATTGTCAAGAATTTTGAAATTGTCAGATTGACGTTATACATAGAATTTCTGCCCAGGATAAATCATGTAACCAAATTGAAGATTCAGATGCTGTCAGACAAGTACTGTGTAAACCATATTTTGGCTGGCTGTGGTTCTGTTCCATTAAATTATCATATCTTGTGGAGCTACTCATGACTTTCTTGTATGTGCTGTTATACATAGTTCGTACTTTGACATTAGTCATTTGTAGGTTGTTGCAGTTAAACAACTGGATAGGAATGGTCTCCAGGGTAACTGTGAATTTCTGGTGGAGGTTCTGATGCTGAGCCTTCTGCATCACCCTAATCTCTTGAGTCTGATTGGTTACTGTGCTGATGGCGACCAACGGCTTCTTGTCTATGAATTCATGCCCTTTGGATCATTGGAAGATCATCTTTTTGGTAATGTTGATTATCCTAATGAAAGTTTTTTTTTTCCTATAATTCATCTCGGTAATCCAGTATATATTTCTTTGCACTTACCTAGAACTTTGGCTTGAAGTGGCCTAGCACTGAAAGTGTGAACTTGAATTTTATTGCATTCTAACAAGAAGATATAGATTTGGTACTATAATTTTTATTATGTTGACGTGTGTTCACATTCTGGCTCAATTATGTGAAAATCAACTCTCTGTAATAGGCAACTGATATTAGCATTATGCTATTGGTACAGATCTTCCACTGGATAAGGAACCGCTTGATTGGAACACCAGAATGACGATAGCAGCTGGTGCAGCCAAAGGTTTAGAGTACCTCCATGACAAAGCAAATCCCCCAGTTATTTATAGAGATTTCAAGTCATCCAATATATTACTGGATGAAGGGTTCCATCCCAAGCTCTCTGATTTTGGTCTCGCGAAGCTTGGTCCTGTTGGAGACAAATCACACGTTTCCACAAGGGTCATGGGCACTTATGGATATTGTGCTCGGAGGATGCAATGACGGGACAATTAACCTTTAAATCTGACTTTATAGTTTTGGGGTAATCTTCTTAGAGCAGCTGATCACGGGACGAAAAGCCATCGACAGCTCCCATCCGCATGGGGAACAGAACCTTGTGACATGGGTAATTCTAGTTTAACTTATGTCTCGGTTATTGACCTTGAATTCCATCTTAATTGGACTAATTCTGCTTTGTTAACCTATAAGGCAATGTCTTAGAATAAGTTAGTGAGTATTTAATGTTCTTGAAGAATTTCTTCATGGATGAAAATGAAATCAAGTTTCAAGTTATTCTTTCTTTTAGAAGTACATATAGGTGCTTTTGGAATGGAAAGAGTTTTCAGAGTGAAGCGTTCTGTTACTACATAGTTTTAATTGAATAGCAACGTAGCTGAACACATAGGAAAACAAAGCGATTGCAAGTTCTGAGAAACGGTAACCACAAAGCAGTTTCACAAGCTTGGCTTTGCCTCTATTTTTGAAAACCTTAAGGGAAGGTCTTTTCCAAACAAATTCTAAGTTGCTTTTTTTGATGTTTTGCCTGTGCAGGCACGTCCACTATTCAATGAAAGGTGAAAATTTTCGAAATTGGTGGATCCAAGTCTGCAAGGGCGTCATCCAATGCGAGGTCTATATCAAGGACGTGCACTTGCAGGCAGTTGCACGTCCTCTCATTGGGGACGTGGTGATGGCTCTTTCTTACCTAGCGAACCAGGCGTATGATCCCAACATAGCTTCTAATTATGGGAACAAAGGATCCGGCGTTGATGAGAGAGGCAGCAAGATTTTGAGGAATGAGGATGCCGGAGGTTCCGGGCGCAGCAGGTGGGAATTCGAGGGGTCTGAGAAGGACAATTCTCAAAAGGACAGTAAGTTGTTAAATAGGGACTTGAATAGACAAAGGGCTGTTGTGGAGGCGAAGATGTGGGGAGAGAATTGGCGAGAGAAAAGATGGCAGAGCGCTCAAGGCAGTTTCGATGGATCTAATGGCTGGTTATCTTGATCGACAATTTCTCGCTTTGTTTCCTCCTTGAGCCTCCCCTTGGCTTGCTTTCTGTGAACTTATACGAAGCAAACGCAGGGCATTCACGTCGTGTTGTGCATATTCCATTTTGTCGAAGGGAAATGAGCGGAGAGATTGTGGTTGAGTCAGGAGGACTTGGTCCCTGCTATTCTAACTCGGCTCTTTTTCAGGTCTAATCTCTCCATTCTCTGTTTATACTTTCTTGAAATTTGGAGGAAGAGGGATTTGGGTGTACATCAATTGCTAGAACAGCATTATAGATAAGAGAATCCAAAGGAAGAGGGAGATTGTCTGTCTTGTAATGCTTGTGCTGAATCTTGTAAGTCTTTACTGAGCAGGATTTGGCTGCATATTCTAACTCTAGTTTTAAGCAGCATCTGATCTACTGAATTGCCGCGCGGTTGGTACTTGGTAGTGCAACTCCCTTTGGTTTCAAATGTTTCTTGCTCCTTTGCTCATCACAGGGACATTGCAAATGATGCTAGTTTTTGAGGTCCTATCCGATTGGAGCTACAAGTCGTTCATTTGACTCCCTTCCTGGGCATGAATTTCAACTAAAATCGCTTGCAATATTAGAAGCACCATATGATAAAATGGAACAATAGGTTAGTTCTACCCAACCGCGGCACGAGCATTGTCGACGAGGATGGGTTCAAATAAACTGGTAATTAGCTGGATCTTTAATTAGATAACATAATAATTGGGGTTCGAATATACTAGTACTTAACTTGATCTTTGATTCGATAACAGAAGAATTTATATCTTTCGAGATATTGCCTTAAGCACTTTATTCTTCATTCAATTGTATATGGATCGAGTCGGGGACTTAATGAAGTTTTATGGGATAATGATATAAATAATCTTTGAACTTTGGCTCGATGTATAATTTGATACTTGAACTTTTAATTTATTAATTTTGGCCCAATATGCAATATGATCAGGTCAATCATGGCTAGGTCAACATTAGTGACTGATCCCTAAGGTTGCTCAACGTTCGTCTGGTCGCCTAGGGTCCTAGGCGGCCCGCCGTTCTCCTCTATTATTTTCTTTTCTAATTTTAATTTTTTCATGCAATGAGTATTTTTGCAAGTTGTTTACCAATACTATATATATATGCTCTGCATAAAAATCCTATTTACCGCGAAAAGCTTCATCGCAGCAAATTTCATTTTCTACGCTCTACTCATATAAATCGACGGGAACGCCATTTCTCCTTGCGAAACCGCGATCTGGGAAGGGAGGATGCAGTTCTTCGGGGGCTCCGACGTCAGCCCGTCGCCGCCGGCGCCGACGGCGGCGGGGCACAACGCGAACGTGATGTACATGTTCAACCGGAACGGGGTGTGCCTGTTCTACCGGGAGTGGAACCGGCCCCTCCGGACCCTGAACCCGCAGCAGGACCACAAGCTCATGTTCGGCCTCCTCTTCTCCCTCAAATCCCTCACCGCCAAGATGGACCCCACCATGTAATGTCCCTTCTCTCCCGATCTTTCCTCGAATTCGTGGGGAAGTTGAATGAATTCCCGAGTGCGGTTGGCGAATCGCGCGAGGCTTCGGAAATGGCGGGTCTTGATCTGTCTGAGTGTAGAATTTTTGCATCTTTTTTTGCGTTGTCTTAGGAATGTAGATGCCTTTCGGTTGCTTGATGATCTGCTTTGACTTAGATTCTTAGACGTAATTGGTCTCCGAACACTCTCCCAAATGGTTAATTGCGATTAAATGTTGCCGGAATCGCTGAAATAAGTGACCTTTGGAATCGTGTGTGTTCAAGTCAGGCACCATTTGATGGTAATCCGGTTTTTTAATTTGGTAATTTACTTTTTCTTTCGCGGAATTGCTGTTTATCCTCACGAATGGTCAGCGAACCTTTTGATTGAGGGGACTTTGAAAAAATTTTAAGTTGAGTTCGAGCTCAAAGGAAGAGAAAAATCTAACAGAAGTTGAACCTGCTGTAGAAATTTTAGACTTCATGAAATTTGTGTTTCTTTTGTTTATGTGCATTCCCATGCTCCTCGTGCATGCGAACATGTGACAAACCTCAGTGGTAAGCATTGCAAACCTCAAAACTCAACTTAACTTAATATTCGAGTAGTCATTTAGTCGAGTTCAAGTAGCTCATGAGTAGGAGGAATTTTTGGTGCCGTGAGCTTGCAGTTGCAAAACCTTTCCATAGCCAAGTGCCAAGTATGTCGGAGAAGATAGAGGAGAACCGGATGTTCAGCGATTAACTTGCACACTCTCTGTTTTTTCCTCTTGCAGTGCGGACAGAGGAAATCTTGGGGTGCCGCAGTTACCAGGCCAGGGTTGTTCATTTCACAGTTTCCGCACTAACACATACAAACTTAGTTTCATGGAAAGTCCTTCTGGTATAAAGGTTAGATCACCTTATTCTGCAGTCTTTGGAGTATTTTTCTATCTCAGATGTTGCTCATAATGAGCGTGCACTAAAAACTTCAATAATCTTAGCAAATTAGCAAGACCTGTTAAAACTGAGCATTATTAAGGAACAGACACCTTTTGCGACGTATCTAAAGGCACCACACAATTGGAAGGTGTTTGTGCTTCCATAATTGCATAATACAAGAGGGAAATGGTTTGCTCCTGTTAACTCCTTTTTTCTGTGCATTGACTACTTATTATTTATGCTTGACAATGCAAAATGAATTTGTTGAATCACATTGCCGTATGTTAAGGATTTGGCTTATGCTTCTATTTCAGCAAATACATTAACGTCACTGCATTCTTGGATCAGATCTTTGCCCATTAGTGTACTTCTTCTTAGAAGACTCTTACTAAACATCAATCTGTTCTCCTGTTTTTTTTTTTTTTTTCCTATTTCCTGGTCATCTTATTCCTCGTGCCCTTGCAGATAATATTGGTTACGGATCCCAGGACTGGTGATCTACGAGAAGCTTTGAAGTATATATACAGTCTATATGTTGAATATGTGGCTAAAAACCCTCTCTATGATCCAGGAACTCCTATCAGGTGACTGATGAACTTTTGTTGGTTTAAGATGGTCAATTAGATGACGCGTGTCAATGTTGATGATCTATTATTGAAATAGTGTTCCATAGGGGACCAAAATAGTCAGGTTGTCTGCTAGAAATATCTGTCTGTTAAAATTCTCAATGATACTTTTTTGTCATTCTGGATAATAAACCCTGCGCTGTCCCAATGCTTTTGATTCGGGTCATCAGTTTCAGGACCGAGCTTGCATCTTTTTTATACTAGGTACTTCTGTGGATGTATGATTTGGAATTTGGGATAAAGACATTTCGTGGTGACCATTGCTTTTCTTTCTGTGAGTTGTATTTGCATAACTGCAGAAGCTGTTATTTTCTCTCCTTATACCTTTTCTTATCCTTTTTGAAGGTGTGACTTTTTCAATACAAATCTTGACCAATATGTAAGGAGCATTTCGTAAAGCATTGGGACACTGCAGGGTATGGAGCTAAATACGTATATGCTTTTTCGCCATGGATCAAGCTTAGTGGACAATCTGGAGAATTGGTTGATTGTGATGTGCCGGCTTGGTGTATTATGCGCCTCTCTCTTTGCTGCCAGTGCTCGTCAACTCCAATCTTCCTATGATTGAGTATCCGCCGCTTCCTTTTTAAACGGATTGGTCGAGGAATTTTTTTTGTGCTCCTCTTTCTTCGATATATATGATAGTGATTGTTACTGTGGACATGATGCTGTACCCTCTCTTTTTTCCCATCTTTTACTGCTTTATCACTGAGATGCACAAACGTTGTTGGAAGGCATTGATTCTCGTATCTCAATTTAAATTGAGCCCGGATAGGTTTGCTTGATTCAAGATGCATAAAATTGCAAGCATCTGCAGTGAACTTTTGATATTGCCTAGTTATGGGTGATCAATATCATGGAGAATTATGTGCTGGGAAAATTCCAAATATGGGCCTAAAGTGCTCTTATTTTTTCAAATTACAGCTAGAAGTGAACCTTGTTCAAGATAAGGACCTGAAATATTTTCATTTTTTCAAATAAGGATTGAAGTGAATCTTATTTCAAATAAAAGCCTAAAATGACAATATTAGTTTCAAAGAATGGCCTAATTTTGTGGTTGGTCAATGGCATTTTTTTTTCTTTTTTCTTTTTGAATTTTTTCATTCCTTCTTTTATTTTTTGGGTAAGATTTTCATTCCTTCTTTTTTCTTTTCCATTTTTACTTTTTCCGATTTGTTCTTTCTTCTTCACTAGTGGCTGGTCTTAATGATAGTTGGGCACCAACGATGCTTGTAGAGGGTTGGCAAGTGTTGCCCTTGCCTTGGGTGAGGTCACCCTCGCCTTGACACCCCTTGCCCTGGGTGAGGCCGCCCTTGAAAGCCACAAGTGCTAGCCACAAGCAAGGCTGGTCCTTGCCAGTGACTAGTCAGGATGGCCGGGTCCTCATCGAAAAGAAAAAAAAATGAAAAAAAATGAAAAAATTAAAAAAAAAAATTAAGATTGTCTTTTGACAAAATTGCCTCAGTCGAAAGAAATATTTAGCTAGTCAGTGATCTTCGAGGTTAGACCCTTATTTAAAATTGCCATCGCCACTCTAGGCTTTTATTTGAGACTTACATGGCCATTTAGGCCCTTATTTAACACAAACTCCATTTCAACCTTTTATTTGGATTTTTCCCTTATATGCTATTAGCTTCACTACGAAAGTATTTCTTGATCCTTGTGACGCTGTAGTACATACTTTTGGTAGGCCTAGATCGATCATCACCATCATCAATATCATTCATGCTCACTCCTTGTTATCAAATTGATGCGAGGGATTCTGATTGGTCTTAAAGGACCTAAAATATTTAATCCTAGTATTCGATATTTGCTTGGGTGACTATGGCTCCTAGAAAGCAAACCTAGAATGGTAGTAGAGGGCCATGGTCATTCATCTGGCCGAACATAAAAGGCTCTTATTGAGCCTTATACAACAATCAAAGTAGATTGATCCCCACTGGACTTCAATCACCTTTTCTAAAGAAACAAAACTCTAGATATCATACGTCAAGATGTAATCAGAAGTTGCTTAACATTGATAATTTCATTGTCTCTTCCTTTGTGAATGCATTTGAGATGAATTCAATTCATTTTTTGTGGAATTCTAGGTACGTTACTTAAGAGCATGCCACCATCCCCGGCTTCAAACCATCTATATTATTACATGAGGAGAAAATTACTGATTCACTGTTACTGTTTCCTAAATTCAGATAACATCTTTTTTCTCAACGGTTCCTTGGGGGATCATAAGACAGATGCAATGAATTGATATGAAAAACTTCACTTTCAGAGGCAAATCTCCCCAAAACAGGAACTTGGATTGCGTTGAAAAAGGGTTACCCCCAATTGGTACTCCAATAGAAATATATCCTAATGCTTGATTTAAAATGATCCACATTCATTTGCTGGTGAAGTATTGCGGGAGCAGAAAGACTCCGCATTTATTTGCTGGTGAAATATTAGGAGCCACAAATTACAGAAGCATTGTGGGGGTCGAAAAGGGATCTAATTGGCCCTAAGATGGACCGGGTGCACATTTTGCCGCTCAAACCTTTTTATCCACGAACTCAACGCTGCTATGAGGAACTTCTAGCCGGAGGGTTTCTTAGGTAAAGGATGATCTGGGCGTATATAAAGGGAAGACTCAAGAGCACTTGACAGGTGGATAATGTGCTATTTTCTGTATGTGTTGGGAATTACCGATTTCCTAAAACGGATTCGACACTGAATCGAACTTGTAAAATGAATGCGGAAGACGAGCCCTGAAACAAACATGTATCACCAATCAAAGGCATATCATAGAATCGAGCGTACCTTATTATTTACAGATTAAACACCAATGTTGAAGATTGATGAAAAATTTGATCCCGTTTTACTGAGGAGCGTACTGTTGCTATTAGGGGGAGAAAAACCTGAAAAGACGTACTATTTTTTTTTTTCCTTTGGAGCGTTCCTTTTGTCTTATGTTGTCTGGAGGGGGAGAAAGCGTCTTTACGTACGTCCTCCAAAAGATACGTTCTTTTTTCTTTTTACTTTCCCTCAAAGCGTCTCCTCCAAAGGACGCAACCCCTCAACGTAAAACCTATACCAAAAGACGCAACCCCTAGCACCGCAACCATTCCTCCATGGGCCCTTATCTTGTGGGCCGGGTTCTTAGGCCCAACATGGGCGGATGGGCTCATTTAGGCCCATCAACACATGAATAAAAACCATCATCTCCCACTTGCACATGGTGGGCTAAACATGATCCTCTTTACCTCTCTGCAACATTCATACCGGTTAATAATTCGTGCGACCAGCATACTTTGAGAGCTCGTTGCCATACATCTATTAAAAAAATATAGCAATTCATAATGGGCATCACACTTGGAGTAGATTTAGTATGCAGTACCCTAGATCGATCGATCACATTTGATCGATCGATCACATTTATATCTCTCTTGATCTCCTTTTAAATAATGATATATTGTATTCACAATTACGATTATCCCAAAGACAGTCATAATTGGTCGAATAGTGAACACAAAATTAATATGTGATTCTCCAAATTCGATCTTCCACTTTTTTTCAAACTCTCAATTTTAGTTCAGCTTGCTTTTCTATAAATGTCCCATTAGATTGAATCAATTCATGATCATTGGCAATATCCTAAGATAGCAATCACTGAATAGAAGTCTTGAGAATAAGTAAGAGTCATGAGGGCACTAAATTGAGGAACTCTTTTCCTTAAGAGTCTCACACGGCATAAAAGTTGAGATCAAACTTTGTCACTCTTATTGGTCGTCTCATGCATACGTAGTATGAAATACGTATTACGGTATATAACTAATTTCCCATGGAGCGTATGTCTACAACTTTAATACCGTACAGATAGTTCAGACATACTTAATGTCTAACTTGAGTCACGTATCTACTTATTCATAGAATTCATCAGAATTCACATCTGGCATCATAGATAAATAAAGTAAAATATGTGGGTTATTTTATTTTTGGACATAGAATATATTATGTCCTCATCTTAACACTCAGTTAATGCGACATATGTATATTAAGCTTGAGCTCTCAATTACCACTTAGATAATAAGCTTAAAAATCGTCTCATCTCTATTTATCACACAGTAAATATAAGCAATTACCCGTGTGAGTGGGCTAATCTCTTATCTGTCCAATATACTTTCTCAATATTCAGTACATCGGCCTCTACGCAGTCCTAGAGATTTCACATGACCACAAAACATATCTCTAGGTATTGTCTTTGTCATAGGATTTTCTACCATTCTATGCGTAGACATGTACTGTAAGTTCACATCTTTTCGTGTAACCATATCTTTGATAAAATTATACTTGGTATCTATATGTTTGGTCTTGCCATGATATTTTGGATCTTTGGTGTACGCTATTGCTGCTTGGCTATCATAGTTAACCAACAATGAGTCTGCAGCACTTTCAATAACACATAAATGATCTAAAAATTTCTTAAGCCAAACACCTTGTTGTATTGCTATTGATAATGCTACGAACTCAGTCTCAATCGTGGACAAGGCTATACATATTTGTTTTTTACTGCTCTACTATATGGCGCTATTATTCAGTAAGAAAACAAACACAGAGGTAAATTTCCTTTCATCTAAATCTCCTCCCTAATCAGCATCAGAATAGCCTTCGAGTCGTAGATCTTTTCCTTGATAACTTAGCGTATAATCAGCAGTTCCCTTTAGATATCTCAATATTCTCTTAACGGCTTTCCAATGTGCTTGACCTGGATTGGATTGGTATCTACTCACCATTCCAACTGCAAAACATATGTTAGGTCTTGTACACATCATATCGTACATCAAGCTCCCAACAGCACTAGTATAGGAACATGTCGCATTTCTTCATTCTCTTGTGGAGTCCTTGGACACAATCTATGGCTCAATCTTTCGCCTTTTGCAATAGGAGTATCTATGGATTTACAATTTTGCATACGAAATCGTTCAAGAACCCTATTTATGTATGTTTCTTGTGAAATAGACAATGATCTCTTCATACAATGATCCCCTGAACCCTATATATGTACATATATATATGTATATGTATATATGTAAATAATAAAATAAAATAGTAATAACCTAGAAAAATAAATCAAAACTCAAGAAGGAATATTTTGTCAAAAGAATTTTCTCCATAAAGCAAGAGTATACGAAACCCCACCACTTCTCCCCCACGTGTTAGTTAAAAAAAATTATAAAAAAATAAAATTTGAAACGTTTGTTTTGCTCTACCCACGTCGCCTACAAATGTTGTCGAAGAGAGGGGGGGATTACACGCATCCTTTCTCTCTCGGGGAGTGAAATAGAACATGAAACCGTAAGCTCCCAAGCAGTGGGAGGAGACTACTAGGACTCTGACCGCGTGCCTGTTGAAGAATGAGCCGGCGACTCATAGGTAGTGGCTTGGTTAAGGGAACCCACCGGAGCCGTAGCGAAAGCGAGTCTTCATAGGGCAATTGTCACTACTTATGGACCCGAACTTGGGTGATCTATCCATGTTCTGGTTTTGTCGGTGCTTGAAACAATTTTGTCTTCTCCATATTACTATATCTCTAGAGTCAATAATTTTATATGAGGAACTACTGAACTCAATCACTTGCTGCTGTTACTCTTCAGTTTTCTGTTGAGGTCTATCCTGTAGAGGTACTCAAATTGGATCAGTGATCGATTTCTAGGTTTCGTCGTAAACCTAATTGGTTACTTCCAATTACGTAAATCAATAGTTCAAACCGCACTCAAAGGTAGGGCATTTCCCATTTTTATAGGAACTTCTGTACCATAAACAATGGTATCTCCAATTATAGCCCCTCTGGGATGTAAAATATATCTCTTGCTCTACCCACGTCGCCTACAAATGTTGTCGAAGAGAGGGGGGGGGATTACACGCATCCTTCTCTCTCTCTCTCTCTCTCTCTCTCTCTCTCTCTCTCTCTCTCTCTCTCTCTCTCAAACAAACCCACCCCATCTGTGTTTTCTCTACTGAGACACATCACTTTCTTTTCCTCTCGCCTCTGTTCGTCTCCACCAAGCTCAACCCATCTCAGCCCCTCACGACCGGCGCCATCATCAAGTAGCAGTTCGTTGCTGCTCAATTTTGATTAAAGATTCGACGTCGGCTGTGAAGCTTAGCCGCCCGACGCCTCCTTTCCCTTCCATTGACGAAGGACCCAGGCAAGTGGGCTGTTCTTGTAGTCTTGTGTCCCTAATTTGGCTCGCTTTGTGTTGCATGTGGGTTTAGGGTTTGGGTAGCTGCGATTGGGGGTGCAGGGGATGGCTAGTATAGCCCTACCCATGGTTGAGATCGGTAGATGGGGGAAGCTGGTTGCTGTCCAATGGGTAAACCAGAGGGAGCCACCTGTGCGTGCGTTCTTTATTCTTGATTTGTTACACGATTTCTTCAATTCCTCTTTCTGGGTTCAACCTTCCTCGAGCAGCGGGTCGCTGTACCCAGAGAGTTGTGATGTTTCTGGAGCTGTTAATTTGTTGGCATTGAGGAGTTTTGTGTAGTGCTGTTGCTATCTTAGAAAGTGCATTGATAGGCTAGATTGTTGGATTTTGATGCCGAATGATGATTTATTGAGTGATTGAGACTGTTTTGAGGCGAAAGGGTTGAGGAAATATTCGGATTTTTCATATCTGGTTTTGATTTCTTTGGACTTCATCCAAAACAAATTTTATGATTATGGAATCTTGAAGAATTCGGCCATTGATTTGATTTGAGCAAGAAAAATCTCAATCCGTATTTGAAGTTTTACTTACTAGGGTACCGGCCTCATTTGTTTTAAGAAAATGTACGGTGCTTTCATAAATTCTGTATCAATTCTTTTAAAACCATTAGAGATCAGGTTGACATTTCGGACTTGCTCTACAAGCTTTAAACTCATTTATTTTCTTTGAACAAAAAAAAAAAAAAATTGGCCGTAGTCCAATTTGGAAAACCTCCCGACCCTTGCTGAAATTTTACTTACCGAGGCACCCTTAACAATGATTCAAAAAGGAAAGGAAAATAGTTTTGGTACATTCAAAATTACAAATCCTTGCACAAACCAATCTTTAAAAATCTTGAAGTCGGGAGTGTAGCTTCAAATTACCAATGTGCTGAATTCAATTTAATTAATATATAGGAGGAGTTTTGTGAACTAGTGAACTGTTTTTGTGAAAGTCAGAGTGACCTCAGGCGACATTTCAAATTCTCTGTAATTATCTGATTACAATTTGATTTTGAACCCTTGATGAAAATTTTAGAGCACATCTTCATGAATAACATATCCAAAATTTAGAGAGAACGAACAAAGTATGACCCTCGAAATAATTTTTCCTACAAAAATATGAAATCTGGAATTTTACAGAATGTTGGGTAGGAAGAAAATCGAAGTTCTACCCTCAGTGCCTATGGAATATGACTTAGTGTTCTTCTTGAGATTTTTTCTTCTAGGTCTTATCAATAACGTGTCAAAATTTCATAATATTCTGATAAGGATTGATGTACTTTTGATGTCTATGAACAAAACTGCTCATTTTTGTTCATAAATTGCTTGATCCGACTATATGTGTTAGTTGTTGTCTTTTGTATTGGATTCTTAATTGGCTGAGATTGTTGGTGTTGCAACAAGGTGGAACTATGAATGTATGATTGGCTAATGAGTCAATGTGAGACCCTGGGTGTCGGGATGCCTGGAGAGGGATGAAAAGAAGTAAGGGTATTCTCTCCAGAGGTCTGAGAAGGGTTGAACAACTTCTCAGGGGACCTTGTGATGCCAGGTTGGGTACGAAGGGGTTCAGGGTGGAGTGTCGTCTCCCTGGGTGATTGTTGCAGCTAGGTTTCTGTGGATTCAATAACTTGATGATTTTGTTTACTTATTTGCACTGTTTTTGGCCAATCCAAGTTAGGACTAACCGCCCACTTGCTGAGTTTTTGTTTTAAAAACTCACACTTGTTATTATGTTGTTTCTTCAGAGTAGAAGATGTCGATTGCACCGCCTACCCCGCCCGCTGCCACAACAACCATCTTCTATGGCTCCCCCGCCGACTTTGTTTGGCGACAAGAGGACTTCCAGGACCGCCATTTCTCGGGAGTTGTATTTGTCAAATGCACCTCTTGTTTGACAATAGATACATGGGCACCTATGGGACCGGCTTATATGGTCTTCGTTGCCCTTTACGCTCGGGTAGATGGACGACTTGTGGGACCGTTGATGCTAAATGATGATGGACCGGGGCAGGGTAGTGGATCTGCAGAGTAGGAAGTAGCAAAGAAGTGCTTGACGTGTGGGAAGATTTTTGTTTGTAGTTTAACATCATGTACATACCAAAGGAGAGACGGGATATTTTGTATTCGTGGTTTAGAGTGTTTTTTGTAGAAATCCCCCTCTCAGTAACATCTTCCCCATATGTAAATAAATCAAGTTCATGATAATAGAGCTGAGTAGCTCAGTTTCTTATGACTCCGCTTGATTGGAAATTTTTCTTTTAATTCTTGAAGTATAATTAAGATGAGTGAAATCAAGATATATGCGATCCGGATGTCACATTGAGTGGTATCAGAGCATGGATTTAGTTGGAGTGATAAGGTTTAGGATTTTAGATGAATGCTAGTGTACTTGAGTGTTTAGACATGATTGTCCATGTAAATTGGGACAATTATTACTTTGAGCAGTTAGTCTTATGATCGTGTAGTTTGAGTAACGTG
Organism: Eucalyptus camaldulensis; assembly: GCA_019915185.1. Lineage (NCBI taxonomy): Eukaryota > Viridiplantae > Streptophyta > Magnoliopsida > Myrtales > Myrtaceae > Eucalyptus > Eucalyptus camaldulensis. Next base: position 25,030,644 of record JAHSVA010000005.1, read on the forward strand.
GGAATATTACGTTACTTTTAACTAATAGCATAAATTTCTAACTCCTGATATGGGTAATGTGCAGAAAGTTAGGAAAAAGATGGTGCGATCAAGGAGCTCATCTCCGTTGAGGAGAGAAGTGACTGAGTCAGGGGCGGCTGCATCAGGGACAGGGCCGAGGATGGAGGATGTGTTGCAAGCTTTGGTTTCTTTGGGGAATTTGGTGGAGAGACAGGCCCAAATTCCATTGCAACAACCACCTCTGCCGCCACCCCAACAGTCACTTCTGGCGGAGCATCGCGCCCAGGGACTGGTAGAGCAGTTCCTGAAATTAAAACCACTAAAATTCTCGGGAATGGGACGTCTTGAGGAAGCGGAGCAGTGGATTGATAGTATGGAAAGAATTTTCAAATTGCTTGGTTGCAATGACCAAGATAAAGATAACACTCGTTGAATATTAGTTGGAAGGGAACGCCATGTATTGGTGGAGAGCATTGAAGGATATCATATTTCCAACAGGTACGGAAATGGTATGGGATGGGTTTGTCAAAGCTTTTTACAAGAAACATTTTTCTGAGTGTACGAAGGATCGAAAGGTTATTGAGTTTGTTCAACTGAGTCAAGAGGAACTAACTATGGATCAATACGAGGCAAAATTTTCAAAACTTTCTAGGTATGCTCCTAAGTTGATTGAGGATCCCGAGGATAAAGCAAAGAGGTTTCTGAATGGTCTAAGGACTAATATTAGGAAGCAGTTAGTGCCTTTGGGTATAAGGGACTATAATGAAGGGTATGCTCGAGCCCAATGGGTTGAGTAAGAACTTATTAGAGAAGAGATGGAGGATAAGGAAAAGGTCAGATCGGGGCTGCAAGGAGCCACAAGGGATGTGCGTAGCGGCAAGCGACCTTTTCCATCTCGGAATACACCTTGGAGTTCCAAGAAGAGGCCCGCTTATGGAAGTTCTGGAGGGACAAGAAAGGGACAATACGTGAATCGGGTTATATTTCAGAACAACTTATGTCCACGATGTAACCGGCGACATGGACCAGGGCCTTGCCTTGATTCCTTGAGATGTTATAAGTGTGGACAGGAGGGACATTTCAAAAGAGAATGTCCCCAAGGGAGACAACAAGTCAACGATAATCAGTTGCATCTGTGCTGCCACGCCTGAAGGGAACACTTCCACCAGGAAAGACGCAAAGACCGCTAGCAAAAGGAAAAGTGTATGCAATGACTCAGGAGGAAGCGAAAGCTTCCGAGACCGTTATCACAGGTACGATTTCCTTGAATGATCAAAAGGCTTATGCATTATTTGATCCGGGCGCGACCCATTCCTTCATTGCTGAAAGATATAGGCGATTACATAATGTAGAAATGACACCTCTTGTAACACCTCTCTGTGTTTCCACACCATTAAGGGATGAAGTATTGTCTACATTAGTTTGTGAAAATTGTGAAATCTCAATAGGGGGAAGGACACATTCTATCGATTTGGTAGAAATAGGTATGTATGACTATGACACCATTATAGGCATGGACTGGCTTAGTAAGCAGCGAGCCATTGTAGATTGTTATAGAAAAATGATTCAATTTAACCCCTTTGACAAACCTCATTATGAGTTTTTGGGAAACAAACCGACTCTCTCTATGACTTTTATTTCGGCAATGGAAGCACATAGACTCTTAGATGGGGGATGTCAAGGATATTTAGCAATGGTTAAGGATCAAGAAAAGGAAGAGGCGAAACTAGAGGAAATTAGTGTAGTACGTGAATTTCCTGATATCTTTCCAGAAGAACTCCCTGGATTACCTCCAAACAGAGAGGTTGAGTTTGCTATTGAAATACTTCCAGGGACGGAACCTGTATCAAAAGCTCCATATCGGATGTCTTTGATAGAATTGAAGGAGCTAAAAATCCAGCTGCAAGAATTATTGGATAAGGGATTTATAAAACCGAGTGTATCTCCATGAGGGGCACCAGTCCTGTTTGTGAAAAAGAAGGATGGATCAATGCGTCTTTGCATTGATTATAGGAAATTGAACCAAGTTACAGTTAAGAATAAATACCCCCTACCAAGGATTGATGATCTATTTGATCAACTAGCTGGTAGTTTGGTCTTTTCAAAAATTGACTTGAGGTCTAGGTACCATCAATTAACAGTTAAAGAGGAAATGTTCCCAAAATAACTTTTAGGACTCGGTATGGGCACTATGAATTTCTAGTCATGTCCTTTGGTCTGACCAATGCGCCTGCTGCTTTCATGGATCTGATGAATATGATATTTATATCTTATCTGGATCAATTTGTGATTGTTTTTATAGATGATATTTTGGTATATTCAAAAGGGTCAAAAGAGCACAAGGAACACCTACGAATTGTGCTACAGACCCTTAGAGAACACAAATTATATGCCAAATTTAGTAAATGTGAGTTTTGGTTAGACCAAGTAGCATTTTTGGGTCATGTGGTGTCGGAAAAAGGATTAACAGTGGACCTGGCCAAGATTGAGACCGTAGTTGAATGGCTAAGACCCACTACACCGACGGAGATTCGGAGTTTCTTAGGGCTTGCAGGGCATTATCAAAGGTTCATAGAAGGATTCGCACGACTTGCAAGTCCCTTGACCCACTTAACTAAGAAGAGTGTGAAATTTGAATGGAATGATAAGTGTGAACAAAGTTTTCAGGAACTTAAAAGAAGATTGACCTCGGCACCAATTTTAACTCTACCTTCAGGATCTGGTGGATTCACGGTGTATAGTGATGCTTCCCACCAAGGACTCGGTTGTGTCTTGATGCAACATGGAAAGGTCATAGCTTATGCATCGAGACAACTAAAACCTTATGAAAAGGACTATCCTACCCATGATTTAGAGTTGGCTGCGATTATTCTCGCATTAAAAACCTGGAGACATTATTTATATGGGGAGAAATTTGAAATTTACACCGACCATAAAAGTTTGAAATATTTATTTTCGCAAAAGGAGTTAAATATGAGGCAAAGAAGATGGATGGAGTTATTTAAGGATTATGATTGCGAGATAGTGTACCATCCAGGGAAAGCTAATAAAGTGGCATATGCCCTTAGTCGAAAGTCAGCTGTGAGTATGACACATTTAAGGGTAAAAGAATGGAATCTTTTAGAGACTATTGCCAACTCCGAATTTAGATTAGAAGTAGATCATCTTTCAGGTGTATTGGCAACTTTGAGAATCGAACTGCAGGTGATCCAAAGAATACAAATCCTACAACAGTCGGACCCGAGACTGTTAAAAATTCGGGATGAAGTGCAAAGTGGAAGTAGAATCAGGATCCTAATGCATATAGATACAAATGGTCCAATGGGAGCAAGAATTTCCAGGAACATAAGGAGGGATTTCAGTTATCTGAGGACGGAATTGTCAGATATCGAGGACGTCTTTGTGTGCCAAAAGATAAGGAACTTAGGAGGGAGATATTGTAAGAGGCACATAAGAGTGCTTATAGCATCCACCCCGGAGGTACAAAAATGTACCGAAATTTGAGGCAACACTACTGGTGGAATGGTATGAAAAATGACATCGCTAGATTTGTTTCTCAATGCCTGACTTGTCAACAAGTGAAAGCTGAACATCAAAAGCCTGTTGGGCTATTGAAACCCCTAGATATTCCAGAATGGAAATAGGAGCATGTTACTATGGACTTTGTGCAAGGACTCCCAAGGACCTTTAGTGGATATGATTCAGTATGGGTAGTAGTGGATCACCTGACCAAATCTGCTCACTTTATAGCAGTTCGAACAGATTATTCAATTGATAAGTACGCAGAAATATATGTGAGACAAATTATCCGTCTACACGGTGTTCCCGTAACTATCACTTCTGATTGGGACCCAAGATTTACCTCGAAACTTTGGCAGAGCTTACAAGTTGCTTTAGGGACTAAGCTCCAGTTTAGTACAGCTTTCATCCTCAGACTGACGGACAATCTGAAAGGGCAATCCAAATTTTGGAAGACATGCTAAGAGCCTGTGTGTTGGATTTTAAAGGAAACTGGGATGAAAAATTACCTTTGGCAGAATTTGCATATAATAATAGTTTTCAGCAAAGTATTGGAACTGCCCCATTTGAGGCGCTATATGAGAGAACCTGTAGAACTCCAATATGCTGGAATGAGGTAGGCGAGCGAAGATTAACTGGGCCGGAATTAGTCCAAATTACAGTAGATGCTGTGAAAACTATTAAGGAGCAACTAAGGACTGCCCAAAGTCGACAGAAAAGTTATGCAGACAAACGCAGAAGACCTTTGGAATTTGTTGTGGGAGATAAAGTTTTTCTCAAAGTTTCACCGGTTAAAGACGTGTCGAGATTTGGTAAAAAGGGCAAGTTGAGTCCCCGTTTTATTGGACCATTTGAAATACTTGATAGGATTGGGGAAGTAGCCTATAGATTAGCATTACCCCCAAAGTTAGCATGCATACATGACGTGTTTCATGTTTCCATGTTAAGAAAATATCATCCCGACCCTACTCATGTATTGGACTATGAGACCATTGAGGTGGATCAAAACGTGAATTATACAGAAGAACCTGTGCAAATTTTGAGATGAAGAGAGCAAGTGTTGAGGACAAAAGTGATTCCATTAGTTAAGGTGTTATGGCGACATCATGGCCTTGAAGAAGCGACATGGGAAAGGGAAGAAGAAATCCGTCAACAATACCTATATTTGTTTAGTTAGTATATAATTTCGAGGACAAAATTTCCTAAGAGGGGAAGAATTTGTGATGCCCAAAAATTTCATTAGTAGATTAAGCGTATTAAAGACTTTACACACACACACACACACACACACACACACACACACACACACACACACACACACACACACATATATGTATATGTATATATGTAAATAATAAAATAAAATAGTAATAACCTAGAAAAATAAATCAAAATTCAAGAAGGAATATTTTGTCAAAAGACTTTTCTTCGTAAAGCAAGAGTATACGAAACCCCACCACTTCTCCCCCACGTGTTAGTTAAAAAATAAAATAAAATTTGAAACGTTTGTTTTGCTCTACCCACGTCGCGTACAGATGTTGTCGAAGAGAAGGGGGGGGATTACACGCATCCTCTCTCTCTCTCTCTCTCTCTCTCAAACGAACCCACCCCATCCGTGTTTTCTCTACCGAGACACATCGCTTCCTTTTCCTCTCGCCTCTGTTCATCTCCACCAAGCTCAACCCATCTCAGCCCCTCACGACCAGCGCCATCATCAAGTAGTAGTTTGTTGCTGCTCAATTTTGATTAAAGATTCGATGTCGGCTGTGAAGCTTAGCCGCCCGACGCCTCCTTTCCCTTCCATTGACGAAGGACCCAGGCAAGTGGGCTGTTCTTGTAGTCTTGTGTCCCTAATTTGGCTCGCTTTGTGTTGCATGTGGGTTTAGGGTTTGGGTAGCTGCGATTGGGGGTGCAGGGGATGGCTAGTATAGCCCTACCCATGGTTGAGATCGGTAGATGGGGGAAGCTGGTTGCTGTCCAATGGGTAAACCAGAGGGAGCCACCTGTGCGTGCGTTCTTTATTCTTGATTTGTTACACGATTTCTTCAATTCCTCTTTCTGGGTTCAACCTTCCTCGAGCAGCGGGTCGCTGTACCCAGAGAGTTGTGATGTTTCTGGAGCTGTTAATTTGTTAGCGTTGATGAGTTTTGTGTAGTACTGTTGCTGTCTTAGAAAGTGCATTGATAGGCTGGATTGTTGGATTTTGATGCTGAATGATGATTTATTGAGTGATTGAGACTGTTTTGAGGCGAAAGGGTTGAGGAAATGTTCGGATTTTTCATATCTGGTTTTGATTTCTTTGGACTTCATCCAAAACAGATTTTATGATTATGGAATCTTGAAGAATTCGGCCATTGATTTGATTTGAGCAAGAAAAATCTCAATCCGTATTTGAAGTTTTACTTACTAGGGCACCGGCCTCATTTGTTTTAAGAAAATGTATGGTGCTTTCATATTTGAAATTCTGTATCAATTCTTTTAAAACCATTAGAGATCGGGTTGACATTTTGGACTTGCTCTACAAGCTTTAACCTCATTTATTTTCTTTGAACAAAAAAAAAAAAAACTTGGCCGTAGTCCAATTTGGAAAACCTCCCGACCCTTGCTGAAATTTTACTTACTGAGGCACCCTTAACAATGATTCAAAAAGGAAAAGAAAATAGTTTTGGTACCTTCAAAATTACAAATCCTTGCACAAACCAATCTTTGAAAATCTTGAAGTCGGGAGTGTAGCTTCAAATTACCAATGCGCTGAATTCAATTTAATTAATATATAGGAGGAGTTTTGTGAACTAGTGAACTGTTTTTGTGAAAATCAGAGTGACCTTAGGCAACATTTCAAATTCTCTGTAATTATCTGATTACAATTTGATTTCGAACCCTTGATGAAAATTTTAGAGCACATCTTCATGAATAACATATAAAAAATTTAGAGAGAACGAACAAAGTATGACCCTCGAAATAATTTTTCCTACAAAAATATGAAATCTGGAATTTTACAGAATGTTGGGTAGGAAGAAAATCGAAGTTCTACCCTCGGTGTCTATGGAATCTGACTTAGTGTTCTTCTTGAGATTTGTTCCTCTAGGTCTTATCAATAACGTGTCAAAATTTCGTAATATTCTGATAAGGATTTATGTACCTTTTATGTCTGCGAACAAAACTGCTCCTTTTTGTTCATAAATTGCTTGATCCAAATATATGTGTTAGTTGTTGTCTTTTGTATTGGATTCTTAATTGGCTGAGATTGTTGGTGTTGCAACAAGGTGGAACTATGAATGTATGATTGGCTAATGAGCCAATGTGAGACTCCGGGTGTCGGGATGCCTGGAGAGGGATGAAAAGAAGTAAGGGTATTCTCTCCAGAGGTCTGAGAAGGGTTGAACAACTTCTCAGGGGACCTCGTGATGCAGGGTTGGGTGCGAGGGGATTCAGGGTAGAGTGTCATCTCCCCTGGGTGATTGTTGCAGCTAGGTTTCTGTGGATTCAATAACTTGATGATTTTGTTTACTTATTTGCACTGTTTTTGGCCAATCCAAGTTAGGACTAACCGCCCACTTGCTGAGTTTTTGTTTTAAAAACTCACACTTGTTGTTATGTTGTTTCTTCAAAGTAGAAGATGTCGACTGCACCGCCTACCCCGCCCGCTGCCACAACAACGATCTTCTATGGCTCTCCCGCCGACTTTGTTTGGCGGCAAGAGGACTTCCAAGACCGCCATTTCCCGGGAGTCGTATTTGTCAAATGCACCTCTTGTTTGACAATAGATACATGGGCACCTATGGGACCGGCTTATATGGTCTTCGTTGCCCTTTACGCTCGGGTAGATGGACGACTGGTGGGACCCTTGATGCTATATGATGATGGACCGGGGCAGGGTGGTGGATCTGCAGAGTAGGAAGTAGCAAAGAAGTGCTGGATGTGTGGGAAGATTTTTGTTTGTAGTTTAACATCATGTACATACCAAAGGAGAGGTGAAATATTGTGTTCGTGGTTTAAAGTGTTTTTTTGTAGAAATCCCCCTCTAAGTAACATCTTCCCCATGTGTAAATAAATCAAGTTTATGATAATAGTGCCAAGTAGCTCAGTTTCTTATGACTCCGCTTGATTGGAAAATTTTCTTTTAATTCTTGAAGTATAATTAAGATGAATGAAATCAAGATATATGCGATCCGGATGTCACACTTAAGGCCATATATCAATCTAAAAAATCGACATACTTTTTGTTCTTGGTTTTTCATAATGAAACCATCAAATTGTTCCATATAAATTTTTTCTTCTAATTCTCCATTGAGAAAAGCAATCTTTACATTCATTTGATGTAACTCAAGATCCATACTTGCTATTATTGCTAGAATGATGCTAATTGAGGTAAATCTCACAATAGGAGAAAACATTTCTTCATAATCAATTCATTCCTGTTGATTATACCCCTTCGCTACAAGGCGAGCCTTATACCCTTCTATCGAGCTATCAGCTTTACGCTTAATTTTAAGAACATATTTATTCCCAATGGCTTTGCGTTCTTTTGGAAGATTAACCAGTTCCCAAACATAATTTGACTTCATTGACTCTATTTCCTTTCATTGCATGCATTCATTTTTCCTTATTATGGCAATATAGAGCCTCATTTACATTCCTTGGCTCATCTTTATCTTGCGGAGCAACCATAAAAGTTTCTTCTTCAATGTCAAAACATTGATGGGGAATACTTTTGCAACTTGTTCACCTTACGAGAGATGATATACTTTGCCCATCATTCTCCATTATGCTCCCACTCGAATTAGATGATGATATCATCTCATCATGTGGTTGCAATTGAGAGTGAGTTGAATTAAATTCATCACTTCTCATGTTATTCCCACTTGAACGAACTCCATTAAATTCATCATCTGGATCCAAAGTTTCAAATAGGGAGTAGTCCTCATATATTTTGCCATTCTTAGGAAAATCATTCTCTAAGAATGTAACATCCCGTGATTCAAATTCAGTTATATTCCCACTTTTCTGCTCACCTATGAACACATACCCTTTCGAGTGTTCAAAGTATCTTATGAAAATACTCTTCTTTCTTCTGGGACCCAGTTTCCCAAAGTTATGAAAGGGCTCATGAGTATAGGCAGCACAATCCCAATACTTAAGAATACTTAAGTCTGATTTTCTACCCGTCCATAACTTATATGGAGTGGAAGTAACTGATTTAGAAGGTACTCGGTTAAATATATAGGCAGTAGTTAACAAAGCATTATTCCAAAAAGTGATAGGTAAGTTAGCATGCGCCATCATAGACCTAACCATTTTCAGAAGGGTTCTGTTTCTTCTTTCCGTAACATCATTTTGTTGAGGAGTATAAGGAATAGACAACTATCTTTCTATTCATTTTTCATCACATAACTTTCTGAACTCATCAGATAAATATTTACGATTTCGATCGGATCTCAATACTTTTATTTTTTTTTGTCTAATTGATTTTCTACCAAGTTCATAAATCTTTTGAAACAACTCAATACTTCAGATTTATGGGAAATCAAATAGACATATCTGAATCGAGTATAATCATTTATAAATGTGGAAATAAACAGCCACATGCATTTTTCTCACATTCATCGGACCATAGACGTCAGAATGGATTAATTGCAAAGGAAATTCAGTTTTTTTTTTTTATCATTTTCAAATGGTTTTCTTGTCGTTTTTCCTGCTAGGCAATGCTCACATATGGGTAAATCGACTTTTTCAATATTGCCTAACAAGCTCTATTTGGCTAATCTATTCATACGTTGTTGACCAATGTGACTAAGTCTAGCATGCCACACACTCACATCATTATCATATGAATTAGGAGATGTGAAAAGGGAATAACAAACATTAGCATTACTATAGTCAACATTTAATACAATAAAACCATCTAGAAAATTATCACAACCATAGTAATTTGTATCCAAATACAAATCCACACCACCATTATGGAAATTCATATTAAAACTAAGTTTAACTAACACTAAAACATACACTAAATTTCGACGAATCTCCGAAGCATACAACACATCATGTAGGAACAAAATATGTCTACCACGCATGTTCAATTGACAGATGCCAATCTCTTTTACTTCTGCTCTAGAGTTGTTTCCTACATAGATCCACTTAGTTCCAATCAATACTCATTGGAATTCCATGAATGATTCTCTATCCTTCGCTACATGGTCTGTTGCTCTTGAATCCATAGTCTACAAAAGATTAAACTCAATTAAGAATACATAACTCGACACATAAGCAAAGTTCTGAAAAGTACAAGGGGTGTATACCTTTTTTGGCTCACGACAGTCCAAGCATAGTGACCATTCTTGTCATAATTGTAATACTTAACTCTTGTAAGTTTCTTCATTCGATGATGCTTTCCTCTTTCATGTTGGTCAAGCTTAGGTTTCTTCCTTGAAGGACCTGATTCCTTGCCTTTCCGTTTATCGAACTAGTTAGGACGTTTGCGCTTGAAGCTCGAAACTCCATGTGAGCTAGAACCAACATGATAAATTTCAGTTTCCGGCTTAGCCGCTAAGAAGCGGTTTTCTTCCATTTTAAGATGACGCACTACATCCTTAAAGGTTTTGATACTCTCATTATGGGTTAGGTGCACCTTCATATACTCCCAACTCTGAGGCAATGAATGAATTACTGCTTGCACTTGTTGCTCATCAGTCAGGACATGGCTAACATCTTTCAGCTCATCAATCATGTTTGAGATCTTTCTAATGTGTTGTTTCATGGTCTGATCATGAGGCTTCTTATATGAGTCAAATCTAATAGTGAGTTGTCTTAGTCTAGTCACTGAAGTATAACCAAACCTTACTGCCAACGCTTCCCACATTTCCTTGGCATTCTCAAAACATCTGAACTCTTGCATGACGTCATTTTCCATGCTAGTCAGTAACGTAATGCGAGCAAGAGAGTTCTTTCTTTTCCATGCAACAAATGCATCCTTATCTCTCTTGTGCTGTGTAGTGTTTCCTTCTTCAGGTTCTACCATGGTCAGGTTAAGAGCTTCTAGTGCCTCTTGCTCTTTCAGTACATATTGGATTTTCATGTGCCATATTTCATAATTATCGCCATTGAGTTTCTCACCTTTGTTTAGCTCAACGATTATGCTATTTGTAGTTGAAGCCATTTGATCTGAACATATCAAACATATATGCACGAATTATTAATGCCTATCATTTATGCATCTATTTTGCACAAAATCATCATATTAATGAATAATTTCAAGTGAGATTTCATAATCAAAAGGTCACTATGTTTCCAATCATCATCCAAAATCATAACTTGAAGTTATTATTAATATAACATTCTATGCAAAATAAATTCTTTGAAATTACAAAAATTTCTATGAACTACCAACAACAGTTAATCATAACATAAATCAAATAATATTTGATATCAAACAATGATATAATAATAATACTTTCATATAATACAACTAACATATCAGTTGCCATACCAACAACAACTAGGTAGAAAACATTACATAAGATGTCCATAAATGTGACACCTCGAACCACCTAGGGTTGCCATAGGTACCTAACGTTACACCTAATGGGACACTAGCTACATCTCCTAGAAGAAGTGTCGTAAATCATAGACACATTTTTTTTTTTTTGAAAATGGTCCCAGGCGGAAGCAAAATATAATATTGCCATCTCTCCCTCCAACAACCATGATACAATTGCATACCACTAAGTACCATAGGAAAATATAGAGCCATCCCACTTTTATTTACATATTTTCATGATGGATTTTTCGCGGGTCGATACAACAAAAGAAAGCCAAGATTTCCTGCTACACTTGGCCACATCCCAAAAAGATACTACGACCCCTAAAGAAATCACATGACGTCCTCCACTAACAGTGGCAGCTACTCCCAAAAAGAAAACTCCAGCTCTCTACCTCTCACTCAACCATCACACCCATCCTGGCGCGTCGGGTGGTGGTGGCGGCAACATCCCCCTAAACACTCCGTCTCGGCGAACATGAACTGACAGGAACTCTTGGATGATTAGGCCCCCAGCTAGGCCCACATTGTATATAACTAGCACTCGCACTCACACAAAAGTCAATCCAGGGACGGTGACGCAGTCGATCTCCGTACATTCTACTTCTACATTTGAAGGGAGGCCATAGAAGGTGCCTCGCGTGATGGTAGGAAGCGGTATCTTTCTAATATGAAATGTTAGTCCCCGAAGGGGTGAGTATAACCACTCAGCAGGTAAATGATCCAATAACCACTCAATGCATCATACAATACAATCGCAACATAATACATGTCATTCATGCATCCAAGCCCACTTACCTTGAAAGCCATGCACATACCATCATACATCCTCATCGCAATCATATCACATACATGTCATCATGCCATGGGTGATCATCATCATATCATATATGCAAGTCATCATGCCATAGGTGATCATCATTATCATATCATATATGCATATCATCATGTCATAGGTGTTCATCATCATATTATATATGCAAGTCATCATGCCATATGTGATCATCATCATCATATCATATATGCAAGTCATCATGCCATAGGTGATCATCATCACATCATATATGCAAGTCATCATGCCATAAGTGATCATCATCATATCATATCATATATGCATGATTCAATTTTCACTTTTAACTTTCAATTTGATCACCACATCACTCTTTCTCGGGATCATCAACTTCATCCCACACTTTACCACTCGCACCCCATCCTGGCATCGCGAGAAAAACCTTCGGCATTCAGCCATTTAAGGCCACCGGGCATCTGGCACCCCCACATTTCGGGCATCTCGCATCCCAACTGGCATCACGTGGCATCCCCTCGGGCAAAGACCTCCGAGGCTTCCGGCATCCAACCATTCCGGGCATCTCGAAACTCCCAAGGCCATCCGGCCATGTATCTCTATACATTCTGGGCATCCGGCACCCCCCATCCCGGGTATCCTGATACTCCCAGAGCATTATCAACCGCCTCAAACAGTTTCCTCATTTATCATTGTTCATGTTCACCAATTTAGGTCTCAACTCAGCATGGCACATGATGTAATGGCAAACAAAATCACTTCCATCCTTTGATTCATACATGCAACTCTAGTCATCATTATACATGCAGCAAGACACAATCATTCATAACAATAAAATTCATGGAATTTGTACAATTTAGAATAGTCCATTTATCATGCATTTTTGAAGTTTATTAAATTCCAGCTTGTACCATTTTAGAAAATATTTAAATTAAATATCCATATGATTCTCAAAAATCATGAAATCAAGGCACGTCATAGACAAGTCAATAAGATAATGATTTCATGAAAAACACATGGCCAATAGAGTCCCACACAAAAGATATAATTCACACAAATACAGCATGCAATTTCGGATAGAAACAGAATGTGCAGTTTTTGAAGTAATTCGATTAAAATACCTGAACGACCTCCGAAAATTATGAAATTTTACCAGGTTATATTTAAGACACTAAAGTATATTTTTCATGAATACTTTTATGCCAGATTCGTTTTAGATAATTTCCTATAGTCATCCGAAGCTTCTGGTTCTTACACTGAAACGTCCAGTGTAGTCATCTCCGAAATACCGAGTTTTTACCCACTTATTCTTCTTCGTTTCCTCTGAAATTTGGATTGTTTTACTTCAAGAGGTCCCCTACAACTTTAATTAATGGATCTAAGTCAAATTTCCAAAGAAAAGTCACCATATGGGTCCATGAAGTCTCGGGTGTCCAGTACCGCGTCTCCAGATTTACCGTCTTCAAGAGTAAGTCGATTCACTAGGCTACACTTGTTCATTTTACTTAAAATTTGAGTATGTTAGTCTTTAAGGTGTTCTCTACAAGTTTCATGAAGAAGTAAAAGAGATATTCTTGATAAAAATTAACATGTAACCACAAATCTACCAAAAGGTCAGCAAAATCGTTCCAGATCTAGTGTCTTCGTAGGATGAGGGTTTGACCCCTTAAATATCCACCATTTTGTACCAAATTTTAGTATGTTGTAGTTTGAGATGTTGGATACAACTTTCATGAAGAAATAAAAGTCAAAATAGAACTCCAAACATGCATGCAAGCTCTCACAAGATTCTGGTTCAGGCGGTTCATACGAAAACAGCAAACATTACTCAAGAACAAGTCACATTCTAACTTCGCTTTTGTCCACCCTAGCATCTGAAACCTACCACCAACAAATCACACATGCAAGGCACACTTGCAAGAGTGGAAATTGGTCCCAACTTGCCTCTAAGACCGAACGAATGGCAGCAAAAGGGACGGCACACCGGCAAGGGACGGACGGCGTGCGGGCGGCGACGGGCGACTCCTCCTCCTCGGTTCCTCTCCTATCGGCGCCCTTCTCTCTCTCTCATAATTCTCTCTCTCTCTCTCTCTCTCTCTTTGGCTTGGACGGAAACCAACCGGCCACTCTCTCTCTGCTTCCCTTTTATTCCCCCAAATCTTCATCATTTGCCATCATCACTTGCCTCTCCACAAGCCAATGCATGAAGACCTCCTTGCCACTTGGCAAAGCCCATGCAATGGGCCGGCCACTCCCCTTGGGCCTCACTTGGGCCGGCCTCCTTGTGGCCAACAACAGCCCCTTCGTGGGCTTCAATTGGGCCGGCCATTCGGCCCACCAAAATCCACCCTTGGGCCTAAGGCCCTAACCTAAATAAAAATCAAAATTTTCCCTTTTATTCTTTCTTTTATAAATTTTAAATTTTAAATTCCACATGGCCAAAATCTTGTAACATTTTATTTATAGGAATTTAGTCTATGAGGTGCATAGCCAAGCATAGATTATTCTCATTAATTTATCCTATAGTTCTAATTTCAAAAATTCATGAACACAAGCATATATCACTTAGCCTTAAGAGAAAACTAATGGCTAAAGCATAAACCATAGGTAATTTCATTATCTAATTATGAGCTTTAATACACCTTAGAGCTTGTCTTGAATTTTTGGGATGCCACAACAAAGCACACTAAATAAAGACTAGCAAAACATCTAACAGTAAGTCAATATACGAATTGGGAAAAATCATCTTTTATTCAACTTTTTAATATTTTCCCTTGTAACAATCCAGTAATAATCATCTATAAAAGTCATCACAATTTTCTTATACAAAGCAGCTCTGTTGACTTCCCATAAGCGATTCAACATTCTTTGCCATTCTTGTGGAAGAGCGTTCATGAAAAATCGTAGAATCTCAAACTGTGGCATGGGACGACCATTCCATACGACCTTTTGTATTTTCTCGTTGACTTCAAGAACATGATTAATTAAGTCACCTCTATCCCATTAATAATCAGTTAGCTCGGCTATCAACTTAGAAAGCTTTTCCTTTTGTTTATCGGTAATTGTGCGATAGGTGTGCGCAACCTAAGGGGAGGCATTGTTACTGTAACAAATGCAGAACAAATAAGTGATTACATATAATCCGCATAGACTTAATTGGAAAAAGAAACATTTTTTTTTACGCCAGTCAATGCCAATCAATGGTGGTCAACTCCAGTCAACGGTCAATGGATGACTGGGTTGAGTCAACAGGTCAATGGGTCGGATCAAACAGGTTGGGTCAATGAGTCAAGTCAATGGTCAACAGGCGGTCTGGTCAGACCGGACGGGCCGAGTCGGACCGGTTGACTGGCACGTGCCACATGTGTGCCTGGTTGACGTCACGATGACGTCAGCTGATGCATGCGCGGCACACGCTAGCACCATGCGTGTGCATCGCACGTGCCTTCGACCGAAACGACGTGTGCGTCGCATGCACTTGCGGGGGAACAAATCGACGCATGCCGCGTTTGTTCCGACGGCGCATTCGGCGGTCCACGGCGGCGATCCACCACTCATTTTTCTTGTATCGACGAGGGCTTCGATCCTGCACTTTCAGAAAAAAAATTCTATTTACATTAAATCAAAAAACAGGGTGAATAGTGTACGGGTGTCGGGATTGTCCATCCCCGATCGGCTGACAACGGGGTTTAACGAAAATTCAATCAAAAATCGATTAATTAAGATGAAAAAGGGTCGGGAAAACATGAAAGATGGCTATGATACCAATGTTAGGAATTACTGATTCCTTAAAATGGATTCGACACTAAATCAAACCCCTAAAACGAATTTGGAAGACGAGTCCTGAAACGAATTCGGAAGACGAGCCCTGAAACAAACATGTATCACCGATCAAAGGCACACCACATAATCGAGTGTACCTTATTATCCACAGATTAAACACAAACGTTGAAGATTGAGGAAGAATTTGATCCCATTCTACTGAGGAGTATATTGTTGCTATTAGGGGGAGAAAAACCTTGAAAAGACGTACTTTTTTTTTTTTTTTTCCTTTGGAGCGTTCCTTTTGTCTTATGTTGTCTGGAGGGGGAGAGAGCGTCTTTACATACGTCCTCCGAAAGGTACATTCTTTTTTCTTTTTACTTTCCCTTAAAGCGTCTCCTCCAAAGGACACAGCCCCTCAACATAATACCTATACCAAAAGACGCAACCCCTCGCATTGCAACCGTTCCTCCATGGGCCCTTATCTTGTGGATTGGGTTCTTAGGCCCAACATGGGTGGATGGGCTCACTTAGGCCCATCAACACATGAATAAAAACCATCGGTATGTATCGTGTATGTGGCATTTGATGGCTGTGTTTTTAATAAAAATCAGCATCAGCTAGTTCTCCCTTTCTAGTCTTTGGTTTTCAGTCAATGAACCAACTGTTTGATCTGAAGTCTGAAAGCTAAAGTTAGCTAGATGTTACAATTTCTCTTAAGGGCCTTTTCTGGATCAGTTAACATGGAGAGAAGGAATGAATTCATAGAAAAGACTGCATTTCATGTTTGAATGAGTTGAACAGTGTATTTTTTAAAAATATGCCTATCCCTCTACAAGTGAAGCTAACACTTTATGTGTAGTTGCCTCCAGTTTAGTGGAACATTTATTTAGTCCCTTTCTTTTGCTTTTGCTGAAAGGCTTTGTTGGCATTCATTTTTTCTTTTTCAGGCATATAAATTTGGAGCTAAAGGATATTAACAAGCTGTGAGCAGTGCAATCAATCTTTAGACTTTTTCTGTCTGATCAGAAGAGTCCAAGTTTGTGCAGCAGATCTATTAATTCGAAACACCTGGAGTAGTTTTTCGAATGAGTTTGACATGGTTGGCTTTTTAATGACATCTGAAGAGCTTCGACTTTATTGTATCTATCTTAGAATTATAATTTGAAATCGTCAGATTGACATTGTATATAGACATTCTGCCCAGGTTAAGTCATCAACTAAATTCTAGATTCAGATACTATCAGTCATACTACTATAGTTAGGCTGGCTGCAGTTCTGCTCTATTAAATTCTAATTTCTTTGGTAGCTACTCTTGACTCTCTCGAATATTGCTGTTAGACGTAGTTCTTACTTTGACCTCAATCATTTGTAAGCTGCTGCAGTTGAACAACAAGATAGAAATGGTTCACAGGGTAACCACGAATTTCTGGTGGAGGTTCTGATGCTGAGCCTTCTGCATCACCCTAATCTCATAAATCTGATTGGTTACTGTGCTGATGGTGTTCAACAGCTTCTTGTTTATGAATTGATGCCCTTGGGATCATTGGAATATCATCTTTGTGGTAATATCAATTATCCTTAATAAGAGGTCCTTCCTTCTATAATTTAATTTAGTACATATTTATTTGCACTTCCCTAGAACTTTGCCTTGAAGTGGCCTAGACTGAAAATGCAAAATTGAACTTTTCTTGCCAGATACCAACAAGATCAAGAATTTGATACTATGATTTCAATTATCTACACGTGTTCACGTTCTGGCTGAATTTTGTGAAAATTAACTGTTTGTATTAGGCAACTGATAGTAGCATTATGCTATCGGTACACAGCTTCCATTGGATAAGGAACCGCTAGATTGGAACACCAGAATGATGATGGGGGCCGGTGCAACTTAAGGTACAGAATACCTGCATGACAAAGCAAATCCCCCGGTTATTTATAGAGATTTCAAGTCATTTAATTTATTGTCGGACGAGAGGTTCCATTCAAAGCTCTCTGATTTCGGTCTTGCGAAGCTTGGTCCCGTTGGGGACAGATCACATGTTTTCACTAGGGTCAGGGGCACTAATGGATATTGTGCTCCAGAGTACGCAATGACGGAACAATTTACCGTCGAATCTGACATCTCTTTAAGGTAACAGAACCGTGTAACAAGGGTGATTCTAGTTTAATTTATGTCTCTTGTTGACCATGAATCCCATCTCATTTGGACTTCTTCCTTTCAGAAGTATGTTTAGGTGCTTTTGGAATGGAAAGAGTTTTGAGGATGCTGGAGGGCCCGGGCTCAGCTTCGCAGTGTCCGGAAAGAACCATTCTCCAGGGGACATGAATAGAGGAAGGGCCGTCACCAAGGCGAAAGTGTGGGGAAAGAATTGGCGAGGCAGAACGCACAAGGCGGTTTCAGTGGATCTAATGGCATGTTGTCTTGATCGAGAATTTCCTGCTTCGTTCGCTCCTTGAGCCTCTTCGCTTGCTTTCTGTGAACCATATGAAGCAAAACAGGGCATTCATGTTGTGTCGCGCATCTTCCATTCTGCCGAACAGAATGAGTGGAGAGATTGTGGTCGAATTAATAAAAATCGGTCCCCACTACCTTAACTCGCACTTTTCAGGTTCTATCTCTCCATTCTCTGTTTACGCTCTTGTTGAAACCTGGGGGAAGAAGACTTATGTGTATATCACTGCTAGGACAGCAATCTAGAGACGAGAATAGAGAGAGAAATTCTTGTGATGCTTATGCTGGATCTTGTAAGTTTATTCTGAGCAGGATTCGCCTGCATTTTCAAGTAAAACGCTTGCTATATCAGAAGCATCATCTGATAAATGGAACAATAGGTCAGTTCTACCCAACCGCGGTATTCAAGTGAGTTTAGGCAATTAGAAAATTCAGCACGAGCATCATCGAATGTACTAGTAGTTAACTTGTTCATTAATCAGCAAACTGAATAATGAATACACTTCTGAGAGATTGTCGGAGCACTTTATTCTTCATACAATTGCATACCAACCGAACAAGAGAGACAGATAGAGAGAGATATCGATAGAGCACATAGGATCACTATGGAGAGGAGGATACATTATAGGATTATACATTGACGCAGATTTGAACCTTCACATTCTTAATTAAAGCCCCGCTCGATGGTAAGTTGGGCTCGAGCCAACTTAACTTGGCTGATCAGACCCCGGGTCATTGCCGGAAACTACCACTTCCACGGGAGCGTGTTGCGGGAGCGTCTCGTCCTTGATGATATCCTCTTTGTTTCTGTAGTATCCGTACAAGACCATCTGAGACAGTCCCAAGACAAAGCCCACGATGTTCGGTATCTGCACCTCAAGGTCAAGAATATTCTTTAAGTAAAGTGATCCTTAACGATCGTTAATTTAATTTTTCAAAAATGAGGATCCCTTACCATAATGCACCAGTCCTTTTGGAAGAAACCATAACCAAACCACGTGATGGCGCTCAACATTAGAAAGAATGACAGAGAGAAGGGCATGAACTCCACGCTATTCGTTCGCACAACTTGTGCCTAAGAAGACCAGAATAGGGGGAAAAAAAAGAGAGAAGATTAAAATGCATTT
The DNA here is from genome assembly GCA_019915185.1 of Eucalyptus camaldulensis. NCBI lineage: Eukaryota > Viridiplantae > Streptophyta > Magnoliopsida > Myrtales > Myrtaceae > Eucalyptus > Eucalyptus camaldulensis. The sequence continues at coordinate 25,049,852 of JAHSVA010000005.1, forward strand.
TTCGTGGCTAGATATGAGAATTTGAGAAGAGAAAGATTGGGTTTTTTAAGTGCGTTTTTTTAAGTGCGCACCACAATGCTTAACGGCGCTGCGAAGACGCTCACGGAAATTGTCGTGCAGATCCATCCGAACACCGTGGCGCGTGCATCATCGTTTGGAATGAAGTGCGTGATGAGAATTAGGAGAGGGAACAATCCCATGTTCATGAGAGCAAAGAGCTTGATCGTGGACTTCTGCAGTAATCAAAATCATTAAGTCAGAACAAACACATGATAGTTAGAGATATAGGGGAAAAAAGAGAGTTTTAGATGGCAAAGATGGAGAGCACAAAACACGTTCAGTTAACCTAGTCAGTCGTAAACTACCATTGGAATTTATTGTGTTCTTAAAATTTCAGTTCTTTTCTTGTCAAACGTATTTTCTTTCATTGTATAGATAATGTGAATTGCCAAAGAAAGTTTCCTAGCAAGCCCTTTGGTTCATTGTAATCGGAATGTGAGCGTTGCATCGTCTAATGATCAATACGTACCTTGGCAGCTATGGGCGCATAAGCAATGTAGATGGCGATGTACACCATCTCTATGACGCATCCGAAGGAGTTAATGGTGATGAGAAGGAAGGAGTGTCCTTTGAGGAATGCGTAGTAAAGCCAGAGCATGGAGCTGAATAAAGCGACCGAATATGGTATTGATTGGAATTTCTCGGTCGATTTGTTCTTGTAGATTTTGTAAAATGTTGGCCTGCAATAGGAGAAGAGAAAAAGAATCAGTAGTTATTGTATCAGGATCAAATAAAATGAGACAATCTTCATCCTAGTGAAGGAAAAGAACTGCAAAGAAAAAAAATGATTACTTACACTGGAGCCAAGAAGACGAAGAACGAGACAAAGTTTCCTATCATCAATTGCAGAAGAAAAACACAAACGTTAAATTATTTTGTGCAAGCACAGTGCCGATTAAAAATGCTCTTTTTGCTAGGGTTAAAATTAAAAAAAAAGAAGAAAAACAACCTCAGTCATTTACTAATCTAAGTGTTGAGCACATACAGTGTGGTTGAACAGAAGGCAAACTAATTCATGTCGCATGTCGTTGTATAACCTTTGTATACACATGATATAGCCAAAAGATGAAATGAACGAATTCCCACGAAATGCAAACCGACTCGAGACAATATAAATCCCATGTTAGTTGCAACAATTTAAGACGGATCCATAAGTTTACGACAGACGCTAGCGTACCAGCTTCAGCACTTAAAGCTAATTCTAAAAGTGTGCTAGAGTGAAAACAAAAATCGTTGGAGGAAATGGCTATAAGGGTTGCGAAAAAGTTGGCAAAAGTCCAAGAGACTGAAAAGGTTGCTGGAGGTCAAAAGAGAGAAAACTCTAAGTGAAGAGTGGTGTCAAGATTAGTGCACTGGGAAAAATTTTCTCATTTTCATTGTGATTTTTGTTGTTGCTTTACGTGTGTTTTGCAATTGATAGAAAGAGAAAGAATGAGGTTCTGGAAGAAAGAGTTGCCAAACGAAAAGAAGAAGAAAAGAAGAGACTGACCTGCTAACCATCATCCTGAAGATACTAATACGAACGATTCATCAAGCGGAAAAATTAAACGCATGTAGACCATACGAAGATGGATGGGATGAAAGGAAATGGCGCAAGCAAGCAGCATTATTGCGAAGAAGAAGAAGCACGTGGAGGTGAAGGGCGAACAGCTTCTGGTTTCTTCCTTCTTTACCTAGGATACCGAAAGTGAAGATCCAGAGATGGGGGTGAACAAAGATTGCCATTTTCCGCCTCCGACAGTGAGAAATCCTCTCCTCTAGCCAAGGCAAAGACCAAGAAAAGAAAGCAGGGTTTGGAGAGAAACCCAGGCTCTCTCTCTTTCTCTCTCTCTCTCTCTCCCTCCCTCTCCTCTGACTCTCTCACTAACTTTCGATGAAAACCATGCAAGGGATGGCTCCGCTTTATATATACGTAAACACACACAACGTTGCATCCCACTAAAAACACAGGAGAAAAATGGGGGTTGCCGCGCGCTACAGAGAGAGAGAGAGAGAGAGAGAGAGAGAGAGAGAGAGAGAGAGAGAGAGAGAGAATGAGTATTAAATTCGTAGTGCTCGCATGGCAAGTGGAGGACTAGTAGGTGGCGTGGCACAAAATTAATCTCTCCACATCAGCACCAGCCCCTCCTTCCCTTCCATTTCCCTCCTCCTCGCGTGCCCGTACAGACTCCTCCGCCACAATGTTGGGGTCGAAAGTCGTGCGGACGCGATCGGCCGTACCTCCCCTAATCATATTTCGATTTCCTCCGCCGCGCGAGGGCGGCGGCACGCGCCCCCGGGCGAGAGTGGTGGTTGGTGCGCGAAGCATTGTTACGTTACTCCCCCCCCCCCCCCCCCCCCCCCCCCCCCCCCCCCCCCCCGCAAAGCTGTCCCCCGCGTAATGCTTCGTTCACGAGACCTCTCCGAAAATTACACTTTCGGTCCGTGGTTTTTTCATTGTCTTTTAGCCGTTTTCTTTCTCCTGCCCCCCGCATTCAAAACCCCGAACGAAACAGTGCTTGCTGACTCCCCCCCCGCACTCGAAAACCCCGAGCCAAACACGCCTTGCTGGCTCGGCCCTAATTTACCCCTCCCCCCTTCTCTCTCGCTAGTATTATTGTTTCATAATGGGTAATTGTTTGTCTCGTAGCGCTCTTCTTTTACGCGCCCTCCACGTGGAAGAGCTCTAGAGGTTTCGTGCGTGCGCGTTCATGGCATCTCCCCGCTTTGGCTTTTTCGTTCTTGAAGCCCCGTGCACATGCGCCTTGCGGTTGCGTGAGGCATGTTAGGACCAGAAGGTAGATGATCATGTGCAGAACAGAATGATGGGTTCTTTTTGCGCATATATGTTTCTTGGTTGGGCGATGAATGAGGCTGTTGGGGCTCGCGTGCATGGATGGTTGGAACTCGGGAAGTGGTTTCGGGATTTGCCAGTTGGTGGAGGGTCGAGATAAGATATTTTCTCATGCAACATTCATTCACCCCTGTGGTTTCTCCTCCTTTTACCATATCGTGCGGTTGCTTGGCGTACGCATCGCGTTGACGACAAGAGGATTTTCACAAAAGCGGTGGTTTCGTGAAACGTGAGCTGATGCGCTTGCTTATTGTGTCCTCCTACCAAATCGTGTGAAGCTTCAATATAGTTCCGGGGAATTCCCGAACCAAAGTGTCACCCCCAAAAGTAGTCCGGTTTCAACGCGGTTTTTCGGCGATGGAAAAGTTGGTGAGCTGTGAAGTGATCGATCATATGGTACGATACCATTATTGCTTATTCGACTAGTGACTATGGACTAAAAGTTTTCAAGTTCTAGCTTCCCTAATTACGGTGGCTTTTGCTGTGTAAATGGCAAGACTATAGCATAACTTCTGATGGATGCGAACTTCCATTATTGTTTGCAAATAATGTGTGAAAGGGACTCTCGGGAACTTAGGTTATGTGCCGAATTTTGGAGGCCCCATGACGTTTTACTAACGAAAACTATTAGATTCCAATGATTAACATTCAATGAGAACATGGTACAATGTTGGGGTGGATCCGGAACGGGCAGAAGATCGAACACCTAGCAATCGTTTTGTGATTTGATATAGTTTGCCCCAAAACCATAATTGATATCGAGTGAGTTGTAACGCACAAATGTGTAGACATAAGCCAATCCCTTGAAGGCTTTCAATCATAGGAAAACCAGATTGGCAAAAAGAGAAGGAGATCCCATTTAGCTATTTAAGGGTGATATCTTACGTTACCCGATGAAGAACGCCTATCCCTATCAATACTAATAGAATAGGTTGATATCATAAAATGCAACAACGCTGCATATTAGTTGTGTAGAAAAATTGATATTTTTAGTATAATAATATAACCCCGCAAGTCTAGTAAGAGATATAAAATCATAAAACTTAGGTACAGTTTATTTTACGAATAATGTCATTTTTAAAAATATTTTGCAATCTACCAGGTGTCCTTGTAGAAGGTACAGCACTTTTCTGGGTAGAGGATGCAAGGTACATCCTAAAGTCGAGCATGTGCTCACTGATTCTGAACTTTTGAAAGTCGGAACTTATCATATGTCTTCCTCTAAACGGCATCCTCAATCGAATCCAGCCATGTTGATTCCTTAAATTTCCCCGCATGTACCTCACCTTTAAAAGCTTTTATTTTTCTTTTGGTCGAAAGCTTTACAGGTTTTTTTTTTTTTTTTTTTTGAACAGGAAAGCTTTACAGGTTTAAAAACGACAAAATCGTGTGTGGTTACCTCCCATGACACGTAGGGCTGGCCTTTTAAAATCATTCAGATCTCATTTCGTGGCACGTGATGCCTTATTTGGCATGTTTATCGCGAATCTGATAGGGGGTTTAAGGGAACTATTCCAGGTATAATTCTTCATCGATCCGTTGACTTAATCTGATCTAGAGAATCCTTAAAAGACTCTCTCTCTCTCTCTCTCTCTCTCGTCAATTGATGAAGATGCTTAGGGCTGGTTACTGATTTCATACCGATTGATATGAAAACGTGAAGCTCCTCTTCTTCAGGTTTTGCTTCTTTCTTCTTTAATTCTTTTTTGGAAAAACTTAGATAATCCCACGCGATAACATGAGTAATGTGAAATTTTTGAATATTTCAATGGGTCTTATGAAAAGATACATGAACCAGAGAATTAAAGCAAATACAATAATATATGAATAATCTTGAGAGACAATGAGAATTAAAGGAAATATCCTAATTATCTTTAATATACATCAAAGAAATATCCAAGTTATCTCTAATATCCCCTCAACTCAAGTTGGATAAAGCAGTTGGAGTTTTAAGAATAGATCCAATAAAAGAAGAAAACACCCACTAGTTCGCCGAAGCAATGACGTGGCTATTGTAGGGGCGAGCACCATTCAAGTCAGTTTTGGGCGATTCCGTATGAATCGGTCCGGTTCTTAATTCATAAAATTGGAACCAATGTGATTTCAGGATGGAATCAAACTAAACCAAGCCTATTGAATACCTCAACTTATTTCTTCTTTTTTATTCAACAACCCTAAATATGTTATAATAAACCTTAAAGTATATATATTTATATATAATCCCACCAGTTGATGTAGGATCTCACACTTGGGCTTTATTTTTCTTTTTATTTTTTATTTTTTTGTTATCTTTTAGTCATCCGAAAACGTGTCCCACATTTAACTTGTGAGGGAAAAGACATGCGGCCTTTTTTATTTTTAAATCATTCAAAGAACAAAAGGTGGACGGCTGTGTTTTGTCCCTTTTCTCAAGAACCATGTTGGGTGAAACCAGTCCATATTGATTTGGCTTTCGTTTCCAAAATTTTGGAATCAAGAGCCATCAGGTTCATTCCCGATTCAAAGCAAAGGGCCAATCTACCTTGGAATCAATCAACTCTACGCTGTTGTGTGTTGTTGTGTAAATTATGCACATTGGCATAGTCATAGGGTATTAGTAGTTATCAAAAAAGATATGAGATACGAGTAAGGGTATGCATGGTTCAGGCGGGCGGTTCCCGACAAAGAACCGGGAACTACCCGCTAAAGACCGGTTCCAAAAAGTTGGAATCGGGATTCACCCGTTTGTTGCATGGATCCACTCGGGAAGCAGACCGCCGGTCCGGTTCGGTTCCTTGGTGGATCCATGTAACTGATGTTGACATGAAGGGGTGGCGGAGCAGCAACTGAAGCATAGCGACTGGTTCGGGATTTGCTAGCGTCGGTCGTCGCGGCTGTAGGGGCTGCAATGGTGTCGGATTGCTGGCAAAGGGGGCTCGAAGCAGAAGCAACAACGATGGTGCTCGGACGGAAAGCAGCAAAAGCGAAGGTGATCGCGATGTCGGGCGAGTGGGAGAAGGGTGCTCGTGGCTACTGGCACAGTGGTCGGCTTGGAGGCAAGCTGTGGCATCATGGGTCACTGCTGGGCGGAGCAGAGGATACTTCGGGTCCCTTTTTGTAGTTTTCCTTTTTTTTCAAATAAGGGTTGAAGTGAATCTTATTTCAAATAAAAATCTCAAATGACTATATTACTTTCAAAGAAGGGCTTGATTTTTTGGTTGGTCAATGGCATTCTTTTTTCTTTTTCTTTTTTCTTTTTTAATTTTTCATTCCTTCTTTTTTCTTTTCCATTTTTCCTTTTTCTAATTTGTTCTTTCTTCTTCACTGGTGGCTATATGATAGCTGGCCACCAACGATGCTTGGAGAGGGTTGGCAAGGATTGCCCTTGCCTTGGGTGAGGTCACCCTCGCTAACCATTGGCGAAGCCCTAGCAAGGGTCACCTCATTAGCGAATGGCAAGGGACAGCCTTGCCTTGACAACCCTTGCCTTTGGTGAGGCCGCCCTTGAAAGCCACAAGTGAGGCTACCCTCGCTAGCCACAAGCAAGGTAGGTCCTTGCCAGTGACTAGTCGGGATGGCCGGGCCCTCATTGAAAAGAAAAAAAAATGAAAAGAAAATTTAAAAATTTAAAAATATATTAAAATTGTCTTTTGACAAAATTGCCCTTAGTCGATAGAAATATTTATCTAGTCAATGATCTTCGAAGTTAGATCCTTATTTAAAATTGCCATCACCACTCTAGGCTTTTATTTGAGACTTACATGGCCATTTAGGCCCTTATTTGACACAAACTCCATTTCAAGCTTTTATTTGGATTTTTCCCTTATATGCTATTAGTTTCACTACGAAAGTATTTCTTGATCCTTGTGATGTTGTAGTACATATTTTTGGTAGGCCTAGATCGATCATCACCATCATCAAATCATTCATGCGCACTCCTTGTTATCAAATTGACGCGATGGATTCTGATTGGTCTTAGAGGACCTAAAATATTTAATCCTAGTATTCGATATTTGCTTGGGTGACTATGGCTCCTACAAAAGCAAACCTAGAATGGCAGTCGAGGGCCATGGTCATTCATCTGGCCGAACATAAAAGGCTCTTATTGAGCCTTATACAACAATCAAGGTAGATTGATCCCCACTGGGCTTCAATCACCTTTTCTAAAGAAACAAAACTCTAGATATCATACGTCAAGATGTAATCAGAAGTTGCTTAACATTGATAATTTCATTGTCTCTTCCTTTGTGAATGCATTTGAGATGAATTCAATACATTTTTTGTGGAATTCTAGGTACGTTACTTAAGAGCATGCCACCATCCCCAGCTTCAAACCATCTACAATATTACAAGAGGAGAAAATTACTGATTCACTGTTACTGTTTCCTAAATTCAGATAACATCTTTTTCTTAACGGTTCCTTGGGGGATCATAAGACAGATGCAATGAATTGGAATGAAAAACCTCACTTTCGGAGGCAAATCTCCCCAAAACAGGAACTTGGATTGCGTTGAAAAAGGGTTACCCCCAATTGGTAGTCCAATAGAAATATTTCCTAATGCTTGATTTAGAATGATCCACATTCATTTGCTGGTGAAGTATTGCGGGAGCAGAAAGACTCCGCATTCATTTGCTGGTGAAATATTAGGAGCCACAAATTACAGAAGCATTGTGGGTCGAAAAAGGATCTAATTGGCCCTAAGGATGGATCGGGTGCACATTTTGCTGCTCAAACCTTTATCTTCCACGAACTCGACGCTGCTACGAGGAACTTCTAGCCGGAGGGTTTCTTAGGTAAAGGATGATCTGGGTGTATACAAAGGGAAGACACGAGAGCACTCGACAGGTGGATAATGTGCTCTTTTCTGTATGTATCGTGTATGTGGCATTTGATGGCTGTGTGTTTTAATAAAAATCAGCATCAGCTAGTTCTCCCTTTCCAGTCTTTTGGTTTTCGGTCAATGAACCAACTGTTTGACCTGAAGTCTGAAAGCTAAAGTTAGCTAGATGTTACAATTTCTCCTAAGGGCCTTTTCTGGATCAATTAACATGGAGAGAAAGAATGAATTCATAGAAAAGACTGCATTTCATGTTTGAATCAGTTGAACAGTGTATTTTAAAAAAAAATGTCTATCCCTCTACAAATGAGCTAACACTTTATGTGTAGTTGCCTCCAGTTTAGTGGAACATTTGTTTAGTCCCTTTCTTTTGCTTTGGCTGTAAGGCTTTGTTGGCATTCATTTTTTTTTTCTTTTTCAGGCATATAAATTTGGAGCTAAAGGATATTGACAAGCTGTGAGCAGTGCAATCAATCTTTAGACATTTCAGTTTGGTATGACCCATCATTTTGGAGATCCCAGCAACCTGAAGGCTAGACGAAACTAGAGAACGAATATTCGATAGAGAAAATGTCCTTTCCGGCCGTTTTTTGCCTGAAAAACTCGGATAGTTGAAAATCTCTTGGGAACATGGCTTCCAAAAGCTTTAGTTTTGTACTATCCATCATTTTGGAGATCATAGCACCATCATGGCCAGGTGAAGCCAGAGAATAAAGATTCGACAGGGAAAATTTCCTTTTCGGTCATTTTTTGCCTGAAAAACCACGACAGTTGGAAATCTGCCGGGAAACATGGCTTCCAAAAGCTTTAGTTCGATACAACCCATCATTTTGGAGATCCTAGCACCATGAAGGCCAGGCGAAACCAAAGAATGAAGATTCGGCATAGAAAATTCCCTTTTTCTCAATGGGAAATTTCATTCTCGGCCATTTTTTGCCTAAAAAACCTCGACAATTAGAAATCTACTGGGAAACATAGCTTCCAAAAGCTCTAGTTCCGTACGACCCATCATTTTGGAGATCCCAGCACCTTGAAGGCTAGGTGAAACCAAAGAACGAAGATTCGACAAAGATAATTTACTTTTTCTCAATGGAAAATTTCATTTCCGGTCATTTTTTGCCTGAAAACCACGATAGTTGGAAATCTACTAGGAAACATGGCTCCAAAAGCTTTAGTTTCATACGACCCATCATTTTGGAGATCACAGCACCCTAAAGGCCAAGCGAAGCCAGAAAACGAAGATTCAACAGAGAAAATTCCCTTTTTCTCAATGGAAGATTCATTTTCGGCCATTTTTTGCTTAAAAAACCTCGACAGTTGGAAATATGTTGGGAAACATGGCTTCCAAAAGCTTTAGTTCTGTACGACCCATCATTTTGGAGATCACAGCACCCTAATGGCCAATTAAACAAGAGAACAAAAATTCGATTGAGAAAATTCTCTTTTTCTCAATAGAAAGTTCCATTTTTAGCCATTTTTTGCTCACAAAAATCCCAACAATAGGAAATTTGCTCGGAAACATGGCGTCCAAAAGCTTTAGTTCCACATGACCCATCATTTTGGTGTTCCCAGCACCCTATAGGCCAGAGGAAACTAGAGAATGAAGATTTTATAGAGAAAATTCCATTTTTCTCTATGAAAAATTCCATTTTCGGCCTTTTTTTTTGCCTGAAAAAAACCCCGATAGTTGGAAATTTGCTGGGAAACATGGCTTCCAAAAGCTTTAGTTCTATATCACCCATCATTTTGGAGATCCCAGCACCCTGAAGGCCAGGCAAAACCTGAGAACGAAGATTCGAAAGAGAAAATTCCATTTTTCTCCATGGAAAATTCCTTTTCTAGCCATTTTTTGCCGAAAAAAATCCCGTTATTTGGAAATCTACTGGGAAATATGGCTTCCAAAAGCTTTAGTTCTGTACGACCCATCATTTTGGAGATCACAGTACCTTGAAGGCCAGACGAAACCAGAGAATGAAGATTCGACGGAGAAAATTCACTTTTTTCTTCATGGAAAATTCTATTTCCGACCATTTTATGCCTAAAAAGCCACAACAATTGGAAATCTATTGGGAAACATGACTTCCAAAAGCTTTAGTTCTGTACGACCCACCATTTTGGAGATCCCAGCACTCTGAAGGCCAGGCGAAACAAGTAAACAAAGATTCGACAAATAAAATTCCCTTTTTTTTCATGGAAAATTCCCTTTCCAGTTATTTTTTGCTTGAAAAACACTAACAGTTAGAAATCTATTGGGAAACATGGCTTCCAAAAGCTTTAGTTCGGTATGACCCATCATTTTGGAGATCCCATCACTCGGAAGGCCAAACGAAACTAGAGAATGAAGATTTGACGGAGAAAATTCTCTTTTTCTCCATGGAAAATTCCCTTTCCGGCCATTTTCTTCCCTGAAAAACACCAACAGTTGGAAATTTGTTGGGAAACATGGCTTCCAAAAGCTTTAGTTCTGTACGACCCATCATTTTGGAGATCCTAGCACCTTGAAGGCAAGGTGAAACCAAAGGACGAGGATTCAATAGAGAAAATTCATTTTTTTCTCCATAGAAAATTCCCTTTCCGGCCATTTTGTGCTTGAAAAACCATAACAGTTGGAAATCTAGTGGGAAACAAGGCTTCCAAAAGCTTTAGTTCCGTACAACCCATCATTCTAGAGATCTCAGCACCTAAAAAGCCAAGTGAAAATCGGAGAACGGAGATTTATCAAAGAAAATTCCATTTTGCTCCATAGAAAAATTATTTTTTGATATTTTTCCTGAAATACTCCGACAGTTGGAAATCTACTAGGAAAAATGGGTTCCAAAAGCTTTATTTCCTACCGATTTATCATTTTGGAGATCACAAGACCCTTAAAGTCAAGGTTCAATAAGAGAAGAAAGATGTGTCAGAGAAAATTCCCTTTTACTCCATAGAAAATTCATTTTCGATATTTTGCCTAAAATATTTCGACATTTGGAAATCTGCTGGGAAAAATGGGTTCCAAAAACTTTATTTCCGTAGGATTTATCATTTTGGAAATCACAAGACCCTTGAAGTCAGGTGAAATCAGAGAACGAAAATCTATCAAAGAAAATTCCATTTTGCTCCATAGAAAATTCATTTTTCAATATTTTGCCTAAAATACTCCGATGGTTGGAAATTTGCTTGGAAAAATGGGTTTCACAAGCTTTATTTCCGTATGATTTATCATTTTGGATATCACAAGACCCTTAAAGTCTAGTGAAATCAGAAAACAAAGATTTGTTGGAGAAAATTCCCTTTTGCTCCATAGAAAACTCCTTTTCGATATTTCGCCTAAAAAAACTTCGACAGTTGGGAAATCTGCTGGGAATAATGGGTTCCAAAAGTTTTATTTCCTACCAATTTGTCATTTTGGAGATCACAAGACCCTTAAAGTCAGGTGAAATCAAAGAACGAAGATTTGACAGAGAAAATTCCATTTTCCTACATAGAAAATTCATTTTCGATATTTTCCCTTAAATACTTTGATAGTTGGAAATCTACTGAGAATAATGGGTTCCAAAAGCTTTATTTCCCACCGATTTATCATTTTGGAAATCACAGAATCTTAAAGTCAGGTGAAGTTAGAGAACAAAGATTGGTCAGTGAAAATTCCCTTTTGCTCCATAGATTTTTTTTTTTTTTGATATTTTGCCTAAAAAACTCGGATAGTTGGAAATTTGTGGGGAAAAATGGGTTCCAAAAGCCTTATTTCTGAACAATTGATCATTTTGGACATCACTACTCCCTTAAAGTCATGTGAAATTAGAGAATAAAGATTTGTCAGAGAAAATTCCATTTTGCTCCATGGAAAATTCCTTTTTCCAAATTTTGCCTAAAAATTCCTACAGTTGGAAATCTGCCGAGAAAAATGGGTTCCAAAAGCTTTATTTCCATACAATTTATGTTTTTGGAAATCACAACACCCTTAAAGTCAGGTGAAATCAGAGAGTGAAAATTTGTCATAGAAAATTTCTTTTTGCTCCAAAGAAAATTCATTTTCAAAATTTTGCCTAGAATGCTCAAAAGTTGGAAATTTGTTGGGACAAATGAGTTCCAAAAGCTTTATTTCATACTAATTTATCATTTTGGAGATTAGAAGACCCTTAAACTAAGGTGAAATTAGAGAACGAAGATTTGTTAGAGAAAATTCCATTTTCTCCATAAAAAATTCATTTTCGATATTTTGCCTAAAATACTCCCATAGTTTGAAATTTGTTGGGAAAAATGGGTTCCGAAAACGAAGATTTGTCAAAGAAAATTTCCTTTTGGTCAATAGAAAATTCATTTTTGATATTTTGTCTCAAAAACTCCGATAGTTGGAAGTCTACTGGGAAAAATGGGTTGCAAAAGCATTATTTTCTACTGATTTATTATTTGGAGATCACAACACACTAAAATTCAGGTGAAAATAGAGAACGGAGATTTGTTAGAGAAAATTCCCTTTTACTTCATAGAAAATTCCTTTTCGAAATTTTGCCTAAAACACTTCGACAGTTGGAAATTTGCTGGGGAAAATGGGTTCCAAAAGCTTTATTTCCAACCGATTTATCATTTGGAGACCACAAGACACTTAAAGTAAGGTGAAATCAGAGGACGAAAATTTGTCAGAGAAAATTCCCTTTTGCTCCATTGAAAATTCATTTTCGATATTTTGCCTAAAAAACTCCAACAGTTTGAAATTTGTTGAGAAAAATCAGCTCCAAAAGCTTTATTTCTTTCCGATTTATCGTTTTAGTGATCACAAAACCCTTAGAGTCATGTGAAATCAGAGAACGAAGATTTGTCAGAGAAAATTCCATTTTGCAGCATAGAAAATTCATTTTCGATATTTTGCCTAAAAACTTCCAACAGTTGGAAATCTGCATGGATAAATGAGTTGCAAAAGCTTTATTTCTGTATGATTTATCATTTTGGAGATCATAAGAGCCTTCAAGTCAGGTGAAATCAGAGAATGAGATTTGTCAAAAAAAAGTTCCATTTTTTTTTCCATAGAAAATTCCCTTTTGATATTTTGCATAAATACCTCCAACAATTGAAAATCTGTAGGGACAAATGGGTTCTGAAAGCTTTATTTTGGTATGATTTATCATTTTGGAGATTACAACATCCTTAAAGTCAGGTGAAATCAGCAAACGAAGATTTGTTAGAAAAAAATTCCCTTTTGCTCCTTTGAAAATTTCCTTTCGCTATTTTGCCTAAAAACCTTTGACAATTGGAAATCTTCATGGACAAATGATTTCCAAAATTTTTATTTCCGTACAATTGATAATTTTGGAGATCACAACACCTTTAAAGTTAGGTGAAATCAGAGAATGAAGTTTTGGCAGAAAAAAATCCTTTTGCTTCGTAGAAAATTCCGTTTCGATATTTTGCCTAAAAACCTCCGACAATTGAAAATCTGCAGGGACAAATGTGTTCCGAAAGCTTTATTTTCATACGATTGATCATTTTGGAGATCACAACACCATTAAAATTAGGTGAAATCAGAGAACGAAGATTTGTTAGAGAAAATTATCTTTTGCTCCATAGAAAATTTCTTTTTGATATTTTCCCTAAAAACCTTCAACAGTTGTAAATTTGCGGGGACAAATGTGTTCAAAAAAGTTTATTTTTGTATGATTTATCATTTTGAAGATTATAATACCCTTAAAGTCAAGTGAAATCAGAGAACGAAGATTTGTTAGAAAAATTTCCCTTTTGCTCCATAGAAAATTCCCTTTCAAAATTTTCCTTGAAAACCTCAAACAGTTGGAAATCTACATGAACAAATTGGTTCCCAAAGCTTTATTTCCGTACGATTTATCATTTCGGAGATCATAACATCCTTCAAGTTAGGTGACATCAGAGAATGAGATTTGTCAAAAATAGTTTCATTTTTTTTCCATAGAAAATTCCCTTTCAATATTTTGCCTAAATACCTCAAATAGTTGGAAATTTGTAGGGACAAATAGGTTTCAAAAGCTTTATTTCCGTATGATTTATTATTTTGGAGATCACAACACCCTTAAAGTCAGGTAAAAACAGAGAACGAAGATTTGTAAAAAAAAAAAAAATTCGTTTTGCTCTATAGATAATTTCCTTACGATATTTTGCCTAAAAACGTCCGATAGTTGGAAATCTGCATGGATAAATAGGTTCCAAAATTTTTATTTCCATACAATTTATCATTTGGAAGATCATAACACCCTTCAAATAAGGTGAAATTAGAGAACGAGATTTGTCAAAAAAAAGTTCCATTTCTTTTCATAAAAAGTTCCCTTTCGATATTTTGCCTAAATGCCTCAAACAGTAGGAAATCTGTATGGACAAATGGGTTTCGAAAGCTTTATTTTGGCATGATTTATCATTTTGGAGATCACAACATCCTAAAAGTCAGGTGAAATCAGAGAACGAAGATTTGTTAGAAAAAAAAAATTCCCTTTTGCTCATTTGAAAATTCATTTTCGATATTTTGCCTAAAAACTCTGACAATTGAAAATCTACAGAGACAAATGTGTTCCGAAAAATTTATTTTCGTACGATTTATCATTTTGGAAATCACAACACCCTTAAAATAAGGTGAAATCAGAGAACGAATATTTGTTAGAGAAAATTATCTTTCGATATTTTGCCTAAAAACATTCGACAGTTATAAATCTACGGGGACAAATGTGTTCCAAAATTTTTAATTCCATATGATTTATCATTTTGAAGATCACAATACCCTTAAAGTCAGATGAAATCAGAGAACGAGATTTGTCAAAAAGATTTTTTTTTTTCATAGAAAATTCCCTTTCGATATTTTGCCTTAATACCTCCCACAGTTTGAAATCTATAGAGACAAATGAGTTTCCAAAGCATTATTTTTGTTCAATTTATCTTTTTGGAGATCACAACATCTTTAAAGTTAGGTGAAATTAGAGAACAATGTTTTGTCAGAAAAAATTTCCTTTTGCTCCATAGAAAATTCCCTTTCGATATTTTGCGTAAAAACCTCCGACAATTGGAAATATGCGGGGACAAATGTGTTCCAAAATTTTTATTTCCGTACGATTTATCATTTTAGAAATTAAAGGGCTTAATGTTAGGTGAAAGCAGAGAACAAAGATTTGTTAAAGAAAAATCCCTTTTGCTCCATAGAAAATTCCCTTTCGATATTTTGCCTAAAAACCTCCGACATTGGAAATATTGGGGGACAAATGTGTTCCAAAAACTTTATTTCCATACGATTTATCATTTTGGAGATCACAACATCCTAAAAGTCAGGTGAAATCAATAACGAAGATTTGTCAAATAAAATTCCATTTTTCTCCATAGAAAATTCCCTTTTAATATTGTTTCTAAAATCCTCTGACAACTGGAAATTTGCGGGGACAAATGTGTTCCAAAAACTTCATTTCTGTACAATTTATCATTTTGGAGATCACAACACCCTTAAAGTCAAGTGAAATCAGAGAACGAACATTTGTTAGAAAAAATCCCCTTTCAATATTTTGCCTGAAAATCTACATGGACAAATGGGTTCCAAAAGCTTTATTTTGGTACGATTTATCATTTTTGAGATCATAACACCCTTAAAGTTAGGTGAAATAAGAGAATGAAAATTTGTCAAAAAAAAAATCCCTTTTGTTGCATAAAAAATTCAATTTTGATAGTTTGCCTAAAAATCTCCGACTGTTAGAAATTTGCATGGACATATGGGATCCAAAAGTTTTATTTCCATACGATTTATCATTTTTGATATCACAACACCTTTCAAGTCAGGTGGAATGATGGACTTGAAAGGTGTGTGATATCAAAAATGATAAATCCATAGAAAAATTTCTTTTAACATTTTGCTTAAAAACCTCAAACAGTTGGAAATCTGTAGGGACAAATGGGTTCTAAAAGCTTTATTTCCATACGATAACACCATTAAAGTCAGGTGAAATTAGAGAACAATAATTTGTCAAAAAAAAATCCCTTTTGCTCCATAGAAAATTCCAAATTTCAATATTTGCCTAAAAACCTTTGATAGTTGGAAATCTCTCGTGACAAATGAGTTCTAAAAGCTTTATTTCCATACAATGTATCATTTTTTTGAACAAAACACCCTTAAAGTCAAGTGAAATCGGAGTACGAAGATTTGTCAAAAAAAGATTTCCTTTCGCTCCATTGAATAATCCTTTTCGATATTTTGCCTAAAAACCTTCGACAGTTGTAAATCAGCACTGACAAATGGGTTCTAAAATTTTTATTTCTGTACGATTTGTCATTTTTGAGATCACAACACCCTTCAAATCTAGTGAAATCAGAGAACGAGATTTGTAAAAAAAAAAAAATCGTTTTTGCTCCATAGAATATTCCCTTTCAGTATTTTGCCTAAAAACCTTTGACATTTGGAAATCTACAAGGACAAATGGGTTCTAAAAGCTTTATTTTTGTACCATTTATCATTTTGGAGATCATAACACCCTTCAAGTCAGGTGAAATCAGAGAACGAGATTTGTAAAAAAAAAAAATCTCTTTTTTTTTTCCATAAAAAATTCTCTTTCAATATTTTGCTTAAATACCTCCAACGGTTGGAAATTTGTAGGAACAAACGGGTTCCAAAAGCTTTTTTTTTTTTTGGTAAAAGGTAAGAAAACCAAAAGCTTTATTGTCGTACAATTTATCATTTTGGAGATCACGACACCCTTAAAGTCAAGTGAAATAAGAAAACAAAGATTTGTCAAAAAAAAAAAATTCCCTTTGGCTCCATAGAAAATTCCCTTTCGATATTTTGCCTAAAAATCTCCGACAATTGAAAATCATTAGGGACAAATGGGTTCCAAAAGCTTTATTTCAAGACAATTTATCATTTTGGAGATCACAACACCCTTAAAGTTAGGTGAAATTAGAGAACGAAGTTTTGTCAGTAAAAATTCTCTCTTGCTCCATAGAAAAATTCATTTCTATATTTTGCCTAAAATTTTCCGACAGTTGGAAATTTGTGGGGACAAATATGTTCCAAAAGCTTTATTTCCGTATCATTTATCATTTTGGATATCACAATACCCTTAAGTCAGGTGAAATCAGATAACAAAGATTTGTTAAAAAAAAATTCCCTTTTGTTTCATAGAAAATTCCCTGTTGATATTTTGCCTAAAAACCTCTGACAGTTTGAAATCTACATAAATGTATGGGGTTCCAAAAGCTTTATTTCCATACGATTTATCATTTTTGAGATCACGACACCTTTCAAGTCAGGTGAAATCAAAGAACGAGATTTGTCAAAATAAATTCTTATTTTTCTCCATAGAAAATTCATTTTCGATATTTTGCCTTAAAACCTCTGACAGTTGGAATTTGTAGGGACAAATGGGTTTCAAAAGCTTTATTTCTGTATGACAACACCCTTATTTCTTTCTTTGATCTTCTCAAGAACTTATTCTACTTCACGAAGGTTATATAGAGGGCGGATTTGATATTTGGATATTACTTCTATCAATGATCTAGTTAGGTGAAATTAGAGAACGATGATTTGTCAAAAAAAAAAAATCCCTTTTACTTCATAGAAAATTAACTTTCTATATTTTGCCTAAAAACCTTCTACAATTAAAAATCTCTAGTAACAAATGGGTTCCAAAAGCTTTATTTCCATACAATTTATCATTTTTGAGATCACAACACCTTGAAAGTCAGGTGAAATCAGAGAATGAATATTTGTCAGAAAAAATTCCCTTTCAATATTTTGCCAAAAAAACTCAGACAGCTGGATATCTGCTTGGAGAAATGGGTTCCAAAAGCTTTATTTCCATGCGATTTATCATTTTGGAGATCATAACATCCTCAAAGTAAGATGAAATTAGAGAACGAAGATTTTTCAGGAAAAAAAAATCTCTTTTGCTCTATAGAAATTTCCCTTTCAATATTTTGCCTAGAAACCTCCGACAGTTTGAAATTTGCAGGGACAAATGGATTCCAAGAGTTTTATTTATGAACAATTTATCATTTTGGAGATCACAACACCCTTAAAGTCAGGTGAAATCAGAGAACGAAGATTTGTCAGAAAAAAACTCCATCGCTCCATAGAAAATTTCGTTTCTATATTTTGCCTAAAAACCTTCGATAATTGGAAATCTCTCGGGGCAAATGGGCTCCAAAAGATTTATTTCCATATGATTTATCATTTTGGAGATCACAACACCCTTAAAATTAGGTGAAATCAGAGAACGAAGATTTGTCAAAAAAAACTCCATTTCGCTCCATAGAAAATTCCGTTTCTATATTTTGCCTAAAAACCTCTGATAATTGGAAATCTCTAGGGGCAAATGGGCTCCAAAAGATTTATTTCCATATGATTTATCATTTTGGAGATCACAACACCCTTAAAGTTAGGTGAAATCAGAGAACGAAGATTTGTAAAAAAAAACTCCATTTCGCTCCATAGAAAATTCCGTTTCTATATTTTGCCTAAAAACCTCTGATAATTGGAAATCTCTAGGGGCAAATGGGCTCCAAAAGCTTTATTTCCGTATGATTTATCATTTTGGATATCACAACATCCTTAAAGTTAGGTGAAATCAGAGAACGATGATTTGTCAGAAAAATTCTTTTTTACTCTATAGAAAATTCCATTTCGATATTTTGCCTAAAAACCTCCAACAATTGAAAATCTACAAGGACAAATGGGTTCGATAATGTAATCAAATCGTTTGGCTTCATTAAAAACTCGACTGAACCTTGTGTATACAAGAAGGTCAGTGGGAGCGCAATTACATTTCTAGTTCTGTAGGTCGATGATATATTTTGATTGAGAATGATGTGCCGATAATATCATCGATAAAAATATTCTTGTCACAGAATTCTCTATGAAAGATTAAGGAGAGACAACCTATATTTTTTATATCAAGATTTATAGAGATAGATCGAGACGATTGATTGACCTCTCATAGTCTATGTACATAAACAAAGTGTTAACACGTTTTAACGTGCAATGTTCCAAAAGATGATTATGGCCTTTTAGGCATGGAATCCGTCTTTCCAAGGAGATGTGTCCCAACAGTCCTAAAGAAAGAAAGCGGATAGCGAAGATACCTTATCCATTCGCTATTGGAAGCATAATGTATGCTATGCTATGTATGAGACCTAATGTTGCGCATGCTGTAAGCATTACAAGCAAATATCAGTCTAATCTAGGAGAAGTGCCTTAGATTGCAGTCAAGAATATGCTTAAGTGCTTACGAAAGACTAGGGATTTATTTTTGATATATGGAGAAGGAGAGTTTAAAGTTGAAGCTTATACTGATTCCGATTTTCAATCGGATCCTAATGATTATAAGTCTACACCTGGGTTTGTCTTTACACTAGATGGTGGTGCAGTTAGTTAGAAGAGTTTCAAACAAAGCATAACTGCCGATTCTACCACTGAGGCAGAGTATCTAGCTACTTTTGAAGCAGTGAAGGAAGTTGCTTGGATGAAAAAGTTCATATATGAACTTGAAGTCATTTATTTTTATTGAGTAACCGATTACATTGTTTTGTGATAACAATGGGGCAATAGGTCAAGTTAAGGAACCGAGGTCTCACCAAAAGTCCAAGCACAATGAGAGACGCTTCCATCTCATTAGAAAAGTTGTTGGGAGAGGTGATATTGTCTTGCAGAAAAGTGCCTCAGCAAAAAATGTGGCAGATTCCCTCACTAAGGTCTTACCTCAGTCTTCTTTTGAAAGACACATTAAAAAAATGGGTTTGAGGTACCAGACAAATTGCCTTTATTGCAAGTGGGAGATTATTAGTTATATGTCCTAAATCATCCATATAATAGTTACATGTTAGAGATTTCAGTTGTATTGTCAAATTAATGGCAAAGACGTATTCATTCATGTGTCCAATTATCTATATAAATGATTCCATAAGATTAGTTGTGATTGGATTTATTATTGAGACGTTAAGAATATACGTGATGGTTTCACAATTAGACTGAATCTTTAAACCATTTGTTGACACCTAATTTTAGCAAACCTAAGGAAATAAGGAAAATAAAAATTGCATTTTGAACAAATAAAAGGAAAAAATGAAAGAAAATGGAAGCCAAACCCAAAATCGGTGAGGATATTGATCAGATTGATAAATAAAAGGGAAAGTATCAGGAAATTATACTCATCAGGTGAGCTATTTGCAAAAATCAAAACGAACTTGGATGCGTTTCTAGTAACGTGAGTGAAAAATTGAAATGATAATTTGCGATGGCAAATCGGGGCTGAAATTATGTAATTCCTGCAATCAAGGAAGCACAACTTTCTAAAGATCAATAGAGGTTTTCACTATAAAAGGGCTACAGTTCGTGAGAAATGGGTGGCGAATTCAAAAAAATAGAGAAAAAAAGTTCGTGTGAAAAGATTCGTGCAAAGGATAGAATTTTCCTTCGGTTTGTTTGGGCCAAAATTTCATGCGAGGAGGAGAAAAGTAAAAAGGAAAAGAGTGCAAAGCAGAAAACAACAATGAGGGAGACGTGTGAACAGACATGAGAGAGAGAGAGAGAGAGAGAGAGAGAGAGAGAGAGAGAGAGAGAGAGAGAAAACAGAAAACAAAAGGAAAAAGAAAACAGGGGCTACAACGTCATCTTCTTCCGCTCGACGCTGCCCCCTGTCCGCACCAGCCGTGCCCGCGCTGTCCGCGTTGCTTTGCCGCCGCTCCACCAGCAGATCCTCTCCGAACCACCCTCAGCCCGCCTTCGAGCACCACTGTGCCTCCGCCACCGTCGCCTCGCCGGACTCACCCCTGACGCGCAGCAACACAGTTGCCGACGCTCGTGCTCCTCGCCACTCCGCTCGCTGTTCGCCACTCCTCGCCACTTCACTCACTGTTCGCTGCTCCTCGCCGTGCCCCTGCTCTGCCGGTCAAGCTACCCTCGCCAGCCACCATCGCTATGCCTCCACCAGGTTTGAACCCGAGTGGACCGCTGCCCCTTTCAACTTGATGCCTCTGCAGCAGCCCTCTGCAACACATTGTAAAGCTCGCCGCGTCACCGCCTGTTGCTGCTTGCCTCCGCCCGCTGCCGTCTTCGAGTTCTAGACACCGCTGTTCACTTGCACTTCCGTCTATTCGCCACTACTGCAGCCTCATGCCCCTGTGTCGCTGTGATCCCGGCCAGTCGCGCCAGACGCCACACCTCCACTGGTCCCCTCACCGGAGCACTCACGCCGACCACCCTCACTCCATCACTTTGCTGTCCCAGGTGCATTACCCCCTAGGTAGTTTATTTTTCATTTTTATTTTATTTTATTGTCATTTATTTATTCATTTTAAATTTTGTTATTATTGTTTAAGTTAGAATATGGTTTGCCAATGTTAATATTTACGCATTTTGTAGGCATCATCTGCTAGGATTTTGTCTGGAATTAATATAATTATTAATTTAATCCGAGAGACATATGATTATTTTTTAATTATATTAATTTTTAGGCTTTTTGGTAGAATTTTAATTGTTAAATCATTATAATTATTAATTTGATCCATAAGACTTTAGATCAGATTTTTAATTATTTTGATCTCTTTGTCGTGATAATTAGGGTTAAGATTATCATTAATTTGACCTGTGAGACAACATGTTATTGTTTCGATTATTTTAATCCTTTATTTTGTTGATAACTTAGATTTTATATTTATTTAATAATTACTTATCTTTTAAAAAAACTAAAAAATCAAAAAATCAAAAAATCAAAATTCTGCATGAGCATACAGGTTTAGTAAATTAGAATTTTCTTAGGATTACATTTTTAGGGTTGCATATTTTAGAAATAAGTTAGGGTTGGACCTAAATTAATTTTTTAGATACTATTCGCACATTTTAATTATCTCATTTTTCAAAAAATAGTTTTCTAAGATAGGATAGGGTTTAAGTCAAATTAATCCTTAGAATAAATTAGAAAATTATCCCTTTTTAGATAGTTTAATTAGGGTTTTTATTAATTCTAAATTTCAATAGAAAAATACAAAAATACTAGGTGCATGTTAACTAGTTCGCATAATAGGATCATTTCATCAGAATATGTTCATTAGTGAAGTTAGGTCATGAGGTGCATAATAACTAGTTTGCATAATAGGCCCATTTAATTAGAATTTGCATATTAATAAGATTAAGTCATTTAGTTAAAAAATGCATTTTTATAAAAGAATTCTAATTTTCAAGAAAACCCAAAAAAAAAATTGTTTGCTTTATGTGATGCAATTTATTTATTGAATGTTTGAGCATCTGTGTGATCACCTTTTTGCATAATAGTAATTTATGTTAAAATAAATCCAAGCTGCTTGCAAAAATATTTTGAAAATTAAAAAGAAATGGTACCGAAAGGGCATTAGAGAAATCTAGTGTAACCAAGTCCCCATACCCTTAGTCTCTGATTCGTAGGAATAAAATAATTCTCCCATTATTTTACTTAGGTGTCTAATTGACCTACCATAAACCGATTAATGGCGACTCCTAGATA
This sequence comes from Eucalyptus camaldulensis, assembly GCA_019915185.1. NCBI lineage: Eukaryota > Viridiplantae > Streptophyta > Magnoliopsida > Myrtales > Myrtaceae > Eucalyptus > Eucalyptus camaldulensis. The sequence goes on from JAHSVA010000005.1 coordinate 25,072,012, forward strand.
ATAATCATTTGTATGTTAAATGTTTGAACTTTAAGTCGTAAATTGGCATGGGCTTGGATAGCCCGAGTTAAGTTTAAAGATTTAGTAGTCCGTTAACCTAGTTTTAGGTGGTGCACTCGAAATTTAGGTCACGGCACCATTCTCAGTCAATGGATTATCGAGTGGATATTAATGATCTTGTTGAAACCGGTGTGTTCTTAACTTCACCATTAAGTATTAGATGCTTAAGGTAATTACGAGTCATGAGTCATTAGGTATTATGATGCCCGAGTTTAAACACAGGTGCTTGTAGCAGATAAATTCATTAAACATGACGTATGTAAAACGATTGGCAACATGGAAGCTTTTAGCGTGGTCAATGACTAATTGTTCTATCGACACCCGAAATTTTCGTCGACATTTTAATTATCCATTGTTTGCAAAAATATTAAAAAAAATAATAAAGAGCCAAAAAGAAAACAAAGAAAAGAAAAAAAAACAAAACAAAAGAAAAAGAAATAAATTAGAAATAAAAGGAAAACAAAAAAATAAAAAGGAGAGAAAAGTAAAAAAAATAAAAGAAAGAAGAAAAAATAATATAAAAAGGGGGAAAGGGGGGCCATTCAGGGGGGGTCCTCTCTCTTTTTCGCTCGGTCTCTCGCTCCAGCTTTCTCTTGGGCGAATTTTTTTTTGGCGCGCGGTTTCTCTCTCTCTCGAAGGCTCTCTGCTCTTGCTCGCTCTCTCTCTCCTCTCAGACGCTCTCTCTAGATCTGATTGGCCGAAGCCAATCGATAGTAATAGCGCTCAATTGGAGATTCTCTCTCTAGGTTTTCGGATTCGGCGGATCACTCTTGGAGATTAAAGGCCGGCGGTCGGGGATTTGCTAGGAGTTTTCTCTCTCAGACTCCCTTTCTCTTGGATTCTCTCTCTGGTTTGCTTGATCGCGGCGACATCAGCGAAGACGGTGGCAGTGATAGCAACGACGACATCAGCAAAGACGGTGGCGGTGATAGCAATGGCGACAACGGCGACAACGCCCGCGCTTAACCGATCTTCTCTCTGGATCGACTCATTGGATCTGTGAGCTCTCTTTCTATCACTCTCGATCCGTTAGGGTTTCGATTCCTGTTTCAATTTGTTCGGGTCGTGGATTCTGAATCCTCTCTCTCTCTCTCTCTCTCTCTCTCTCTCTCTCTCTCGATTTTTCGTGAGCTCCGATCGGAGGTGAGGGTTTTCCTCCATTGGCGAGCGATTGAAGACCAAGCGCCGGCAGTTGGAGATCGTGAAGACCTAATTTTTTCTCGGAGATTGGATGCTTGCTTGCTTGATCGGTGTTTCTCTCTCTGGATCGAATTCATTGGATCAGGTTCTCTCTTTATTCCTCTCTCTTATTTGCTCTGTCTCACGCAAGATCTGTCGCTCTCTCTTAGATCGTTCTCTCTGGCTCAATCATGATCTGTATATGGAAAACTGCTAGGTTCTGTGTCTGGTGTTGAAGTAGATCAGGATTTCTGTTGTAGAACAGAACTAGTTGTTGATTGGATTTCATGGTCAAAATACAAGAGTAATGTTGTTGCGAATGATAGCCGTGTGAGGGCAAAAGCTGAGGGTTTGAATAAACAAGTATGAGTCATTAATGCAAAGGTGGAGATTGAGAACTTTAGAGTGAAAGCAGCATCTTATTGAAGATACGCTATTAATTCGAGCCTGCTTGGATTATGATATGGTCGTGTGATTTTAAGTTGCTAATTCTCCCTTTGCGTTTTGGTCATTAAGCTGAGATGCCTGCCATATGTTTGTGAAAATGCCTGAATGAATATCTACATAGTGTCTTCATCAGTCTATATGCAAAATTTTCATGGCTTACTTAAATCATGATGCCCGTATTGATTTCATCTTATTTACAGTTGATCTAATCAATCTGAATAATTTCAGCATTATGGCATGCTTAAAACTTGTGCTCACTGGCCTTGTCGACTTCAAGTGATATTCGTTTCCACTTCGAATTAGATTGGGTTTTAGAAAGTAATAAATCTCTGTTCTGGTCTTGTTTTACTCAAATTTGGGAAGTTTTCTCGATCAAGTAGAGATCTATTGATAGATGGAACTGATGGCTGAAGTTGGCGGATATAAGCAGAAATTTGTAGAAATAGAAACATGGTTTGTTACTTTTGTCGACCCTTTTTAAGGTTGTAAAGTTTGCTGTGATTCATTTTTAGAACTACTCTTTACCATTAGTTATGCATTATGTTCTAATTCATTTGTGGCTGATTTGTATGTCCTCATGATGATCATTTCTTCGACTATCAATTTGACTGCAATTGAAATAAACTTCTCTTAAGAAGTGGGCTTATTTTAATCTTTCCTATGATGCTGATCTCGCATGATTTGCAATGAGTTGATGATTATTGATGATGAACTTGAAGTTGATTGAATTTGATTTGCCTTGATCTGCAAATTCGTATACCTGATATATCACTTTCTATTTTGGCTGAAACGAGGTGTTAGATAAGTTTTTTTGACTTCGAGCCCTTCTAGACATATAAAATACACTTCTAGAGCTTCAATTTGATATGTTGCACGCCCCGAACGGACGTCGTTCAGTCATCGAAAAACACCTACAGAATCTATTGATTCTGCAGTAGTTTTAGATTGATTTGCTGTTCTGATTGATTCTCTGTTTCGGATGACCTTTTGTGCAAATGACCTGATATGAGCTGGTTGATGTGGTTTTCTGTGTTTGATGCCTTCATGAGAGCTGAAGATGGTTCGACTAGCTTTCCAACGAGATATAATACACCCTGATCCGATATCATTAGCCACATGAAATCTTCTTTAAAAGTTATGAAGTAATTCTGGAAAATTGTTGTGTTATGCTCTGATGTGGAAATTCGTATGCCTATTTTGACTGATATGATTCGGTCCTCAAAATGAGCTGGTAGATGATGTTATTAGGACTTAATGTTTTCTAGATAATTGTAATAAGCATCTCAAGCTTTAAAATGACATATTGCATGCCTGAATCAACTATCATTTGCCATGTTTAATATTTTTTTTTCTAAACCATTTGAAATATGGAATTTTGCCTTGGTCAGAAATGCATATTCTGTTTTTGCGTGGGCTTGATTGTCTGCCACTTTCCTATGATCTTTTAAGCATAGATTTTGAGGTTGATGATACAAAAAAAGTATATCACGTGTGGAATGGTCTTGCTCTATTGTTCTCTTTTTTTTATAGCAAAGTTCTGTTGTTTGATAATTGATATTAGATGTCCACCATCAATCCAATTTCTAACACTAATCACTTTACCCAGTAGCTTATTTGTATTCTACCGATCCAAGCTCTATGTGTTTTGGTTTGTAAAGATGTCCAGAGTTATGTTGTTCTTTAGTGTCGGTTTTTCTTTGCTTGCTGTCTTTTCTTATTTCTAACTTCCAAGCTCCTTTTGGCTTTTATGTCTTTTCATGATACACTCCATTTGTGAATATCAGTATGCTATAATTGCTGCTCTATTCTTGTGTAGATTGTTTTTAGCCAATTGATACATCTTCGCTCTTGAATTTTTTTTAGAAAAAATATGCATACTGAATCTGAAAAAATGTTGTCTTTTCTATGGCTAATTGCAATTGAAATTTGTCAAGCATGACATTCTTAGTTCCAAGTCACTTTGCAATGTTAATGACTTGTCTGACTTCTTTGCATTCTGATTTAGGGTTAAATGTTTACCCAAACCTTTTTCGCATTCAACCTTATGTCATATGCAAGTTTCACATTTTTGTATATTGTCTAGGTGATCTTACGAACCTTTAAACACGCCTTATATTTTGTCCTATTTGTGACTTGAATTTGCTAGATTCATGTTCATGTCTGATGCCTATGTCTGTTCGTTATAATAATGATTTCTATGCATTGTCTTAGTCATATAAGATGAGGCAAATGATCCTTTTTCTTAGATTAGGTTTAGATTAGGACGAAGATGGAGAAGGCGTAAGGTGTAAAGATGGTGGAGGTCGATGTCCACTCCGACCATTATCATGTAATGCTCATTTTTCCCAACACATGTCTCGGGTTTCATGCATTGTATAAAACCCAACGAGTTGTGAGTTTCCTTTCTTTCCCAATTGTTTTCTATTTTATATTTTTTAGAATTGCATAATTAGGTTTAACTGCTTTTCTTGATTGTTTACTTCATGTTTTGCAATTTCATTTTCATTGTTTGTTTTCCTTTCATTTCTTAGAAATAGAATAGAATGAAAGTAATCCACCACATATGATCATTTAGTATAGAATTGACGATCCTGAAAATATAAAAAGAAATGCATTGATATGTTACGAAAAACACAACATACTGTTTAGGTACCGAAAGGGCGCTAATAGTAATATTAGCGTAACCTAAATCCCCGAATCTAGATATCTGGTTGCATAGGAATCGAGGGAACACTCCCGATCCTCGATTGGGTTTCTAGTCGACCCCCAACAATGAGGTTAGTGGCGACTCCTGTATATTTTTAGGTTATTATAAACAACTAGATCCTATAAATAAATCCGTTGTCACGCGGGGTATGAGTTTGGGAGAGCTCGCAATCTTGAGATCAAGTACCTCTAAACCCGACCTTTCCTCTCCTTGGCCATTTCAAGGGGCGGCGAGATTGGGTCGCGACACGTTCTTGCTCTAGTCTTGTGTAAATAATCCTTAGACCTGAGGCACAATGTTAACTTATGTGTTGGATGGCTATGATTCACAGGTACGCATATTGGCGGCTCATTGATCCGTCTCTGTACCTGATGGTCATAACTTGTTCACATACGAAGTTACACGTGTGCGCAACATGGAATATGTCTCATTGTTACATGCAAGATACAGTAATGATGTCCTACACGATCTAATTGTGACACTGTATTGAAATCCTCGGCCGGGGTTATAATTGAAAATAAATTGTTTATGTCACGTATAAAATGCAGGTCAATTAGATTTGTGCATATAATTTAATTGGTAACTTGACAAATATTCCATGGTCTTTGTTCGATTGAGACATGGTAAGACAGAGGGATTGAATTACATTGTAGCTAGAGCTAACAGGTTCATTATGTTCTTAAAGCATTTACATTATCTAGGTAGTCATGACATATTGCCAGATGTCAATCATGGCTTGTAAAACTTAAAGATTGATCCGCATAATCAATTCTTTTGGGAGTACTAATGTGTTAATGCAAGTCTTACTGCCAGCTCAATGATAAACCTAAGGATGTCACACACTATAACTAAGGCTGCGTTTGGTTGTGTTTATTTTTTTTGTTTTTAAACACTTTTTTCTGTTTTTTTGTTCCTGGGAACAAAAAAGGAACAGAAACGCGTTTGGGTGCGTTTCTGTTCCTTTTTTGTTCTTTTGTTCCCAGGAACAAAAAAGAAACAGAAACAAGAAACACAAATTTTGTGTTTCTTGTTTCTGGAACACAAATGAGAAACAAGAAACACAAATGAGAAACACTTTTTTTTTCTTTTTCTTTTTTCTCTTATTTTCTTGTTCTTCTTTCTTTTGGCCGGTCGCCGGCCTCGGCCATGGCCGGCGACCGGCCAACGAGGGCCGGCGGCCTCGCCCAGCCACGGCGAGGCTCGCCGGCCCCCGGCGAGGCCGATGCTCGCCGTCCCTCGGCGAGGCCGAGGCTCGCCATAGCTGGGCGAGGGTCGGCCTCGCCATGGCTGGGCGAGCTCGAGCTCGCCCAGATCCGGCGAGGCCGACCTCACCCAGCGGCCGGCGAGCCTCGGCCTCGCCGGATCTGGGCAAGCTCGAGCTCGCCCAGCCATGGCGAGGCCGACCTCGCGCCGGCCTGGGTGAGCTCGATCTCGCCCAGATCCGGCGAGGCTGCGCCTCGCCCGCCGCTGGGCGAGCTCGGCCTCGCTGGATCAAGGCAAGGCCGACCTCGCGCCGGCCTGGGCGAGCTCGATCTCGCCCAGATCCGGCCTCGAGCTCGCCCAGGCCGGCGAGGCCGCGCCTCGCCCACCGCTGGGCAAGCTCGGCCCTCGCCGGCCGGTCGCCGGCCAAGGCCTTGGCCGGCGACCGGCCAAAAGAAGAAAAAAAAAATGAAAAAGAAAAAAGAAAAAAAGGAAAAATAAGAAAAAAATAGAAAAAATAAAAGAAATAAAAAAAATTATCCAAATTTACCAAACATGTTTCTGTTTATTTTTTATTCCCGGAACAAATTTACCAAACGCGTATTTTTGTTCAAAAATTGTTCCCCGGAACAGAAACACTTTTTTCTATTTCTGTTCCCTGGAACAATTTTTAAACAGAAACACAACCAAACGCGCCTTAATTCACTCAATTGAACACAGCCCACTCATGTGAACTATTTTCTTGCTCACCCAACTTCTAATGGAGTAGTCAATAACTTAATTGAGAAGTTATAGACTAGCTTCTGGAGGAAGTGATCAATAACTTATTTGAAAAGTTAAAGACCAACTTCTAAAAGAAGTACCTTCTAGAAAAAGTAGTCAATAACTTTTTTGAGAGGTTAAAGACTAGCTTCTAGAGGAAATTAAATGTTGACTTCACCGGGACATTATAAATAGAATAGAGAAAAGGTGAGTGGGTTATGTTAAGAAAAAGAGAGAAAGTTCAGAGAGAGAACTATATGGTTAGCAAACGGTTGCTAATCATGTGCAAATGATTGTCTTCACAAGATTGCTAGTACAATTACAGTGGTGATTACCTACGAGCTTTTTTTCGTTCAAGGTGCGTTGGTAATGTGTCTGAACTAGAGGCTCGACGTTTGTGGGGCTCAAGCTGGAGAACATCTGAATCAAGTTGTTTAAAGCGCGCTTCAAGAAGTAATCCGTATAACTCCCTTTGATATTCTGATTTTTGATTAAAACATACAAACAACATCTTTGGAAGAACACGCATAGTAGTATAATTTTATCTTTCCTTCCACTGCGTTTATGTTTATTTAGTCTGATGATATGTTCCGGAAAATCCCAACAATTGCATCATACATGCTCATAGTAATAGTTTGGATGGCATAAATGCAAGGAATATGGACCTTTTCATCGAAGGCAACCTTGATCAGAAAAGCAGTTCTGAAACAAATCTATTTAGCAAATGGCCAACTTGTGGTGTTTCCACACTTTACATCTAACACACAAATGGCAGAACATGGATGTGATAGCACAATGATTTTAACATCATTCACGAGCTCTCTTCAATGAAAGAATGGAAGGTGGAGAATTGTACCCCTTCCCTCGTTTATAAGGTTATGACTTGTTTGCATGAGAAAGTTATTTAAAAAGTTCTAAAAATATTTTTACAATTCAATATTAAATCTTTTAATTATATTTATTAAGTTCTAAAACTTTTCATGGAAAAGTGGCTGATTTCAACATCATTCACGAGCTCTCTTCATTGAAAGAACAAAAGGAAGAGAATTGTACCCCTTCTTTCATCTGTGAGGTTATGACTCTTTTGCATAGGAAAGTTATTTAAAAAGTTCTAAACTTATTATATATTTGCAACAATCCTAAACATTTTAATTATGCCTATTAAATTATAAATATTTTCACATTTTATCAATTGAGTTCATATAATCAATTTTGTTAGAAATCGTTAACATAGACACTAGCATCTTATGCAATATTACTGGCATTGATGTGAACAATTTTTTATATATTTTTTTTCCTTTTTCCCTTTCTCTTCTTTTCTTTTTCCTTCTTTCCTTTTTTTTTTCTTTTTCGCTTTGCGGACCTCAAGTAAGGGTTGTCTTCATCAAATTAGGCATGTTAACCCTTGCTAGTCCACGCAAGGGTGACCCCAACCCAAGTCAAAGGTTGTCAGCCATCAAGGAGACCTAGTGATGGCTAATGAAGGGGAAAAGGCAAAAAGAAAAAAAGAAAAGAGAAAAGGAAAAAAAATAAAGAGTAAAAAGAGAAAAAAAGGAAATTAAAAATTAAAATTTGTCAATATCAATACTGGTCATGTCATGTAAGAGACCTATTGTTTACGTTGACGAATTCTTGCCAAAATTGATCGAATGAATTTATTTAGTAAAACATGAAATGTTTATGACTCAATTAATGCAAGGTTTATAATTGAATTGACAAAAGATGTACTAGACTTAGGATTTTTTTTTTTTTTGGACAATTTTTCCTTTGATATTTAGTGACAATATCAAACCCATCAAAAGAGCAAGGAGGTGAGGAGTTGCTACCTCACAATTGCTGAACGCACGTACTAGGTTTATGACTCTCTTGTATTGTAAGCCCCATGCTCGGTATGGAAGCAGCGACACAAACCGTAGTTCCACTCTGATAAGTCAATAAAATCGAGTAAAACCATCCAAAACTTGCTTCCTCCCTTCGTGCACTAATATCGTACCATGTCTTGATGGCGGCTATTCTGCTTCGGTGAGCTAGTTTGATAATAAAAGCAATTCAAGCGAGCACGATGTATTGTGCATTCATTCTACACAATTGTAACTCGGGCTTCTGTTTACTTTGATGGGATAGACATCTTATAGACATATAACTCTAATAAGAATAATAAACGGAAAATTTTAATTATGAAAAAAAATAGAATTATGAAAGTAAAAAATGGATCCTCGTTTAATTATAAAAAAATATATATAGACAAAATGATTAAGAGTACAAAGGCCTTGTTTGGTTCAACCAAAACCCATTGGGAAAAATATTTTGCGTTTGACAAATATTTTTTAGAACTTATTTGCCAAATATCAGCATTCCTAATACTAAAAGCCTAATATTGGTTTGGCACTACTTTGAACATTTGGCATTTTGGAGATACAATTTCACTGTTCACTGCATCACTGTTCATCTTCTTCCCCATCTATTTTCTTCTTCCCTGCCTTAGAGTTGGGCTTCTCTGGTAGTTGCCACCGCCACCTGGGGGTCGTGCGTCCCCGGTGACCAATGCCTGGGGGTGGCGTGACCCGTGACCTTGGTGGCGTTGCGCGACCTCAAGTGGCATTGCTTAGTGCACGCGAACCAAGCGACGCCACCTAAGGTCGCCACCTTAGGCTGCCAGATCTAGAGGTCTGAAAGCTAAATCTAGCCGTCCGACGGCCAAATCTAGCCTTCACGACCTCAAGCTGCTAGATTTAGTGATTTGGAGGTGGCCAGATCTGGCCTCTACAACCTTAGACGACGGCGTTGCTTGAGGTTGCACCCCTAGGCGGCCAGATCTTGCTGTCTGGTAATAGGCCGGCGGTTAGCCAACGCTAGCCGTCAGATTTGATTTTCAGATTAAAAAAATAAATAAATAATAAAATCTCAATACAAATGTGAGTTTTGCCAAATGATATTTATGTTAAAATTACATTTCAATATTATTTGAAATTATAATTTATCAAACATTGTAACATTTCGAAAAATTTCCTTTATTTAAATGTATTTACATTCTCTTAAGGCATTTTCCCAAATTCGAATCAACGGGCCAAATGATGAGTCCCAATTTGCCTGCCCCCTTGCTTGCGTGCAGAAGGATCCCGATCATTTTCTGGCGTTGACCGGTCGACGCGGTCGAAATCCCAGATAGAAGGCAGAAATCGCACCCCATCATCACCGTGACAGTGTTGTCGTCGGGAAATGGCGACGCTTCTCCTCCGGGGCACGTATCCCGGCGTGAGGGCGCCGGTGCTGCCACGCGTCGCTCTCTGTCTCTCCCTGCTCTTGTGTTGCGGCGGTGCTGTGTCGGCCGCTTCCCACCATGACCAGTTTCAGAGCCCCATTCCTGCTCCCCGTCTCACCTGCTCGACTCCGCCGCTATCCCGTCTACTTTTAGCTGCCCTGACGTCCTTCGACATGGTATGCTATCGCTACCCCCTTTTTCATACGGCGGATTAATTCCTCATTGGCATGCGAACTTGCGAAGTCAAGCGTGGCGGTACTGGACCTCTCTTTTATATTAGCGAACTGATTTGCTCCCCGTCCCTTATGTTTATGCCTTGTCTATATGCCTAATACTCGGGGTTGATCTTTCTTCTTATTCCTTACTACTGCCAAGGTGACTGACTTGCGGTTTTGATCCTATCCCATGATGTTGATTCTTATATAATGCTCTCTTTCCGCCCTACAAGTACCTCGAGTGCTTTGTCGTGAGTGCATCCGTGTGCATTTCACTCGCGTGAATTGAGAATGCAAGATAATAATAGCTGCCTGCATGCCTTTGGACTATAGTTGCCCATTCCTCAAGCACACTCCGCAATATGCATGGGTTCTGCATTTCAGAGACATCATTTTTTTTACTAGCTATCCAGAATAGCCTACCCTGACATCTTTAAAGCAGGCGAGAACCTATAAATTAATCTGGAAAATGTTTTGTCAGAAAGTTCGGATTCCTATTGATACCTTTTGCTTTCAGGTAACTCTTGTTAAGGACAATGTGTCAGCAGTCCATTCTGTTGAATCCAGTCAGTTCTCAAGCATAATGAACCCCTTCTTATTTCCTTGATTAGGAGAGTAAGATAAGTCGATGTCCTCCACAGAACAGTGAAGTTTCATCGCTTAGGCGTGCATTTAAAATATTGGACGCAGATTTCTTCACCGACAATAAGGTGCTTCTTTATGGTATTTAGATTAATGGCTCTTCTTTGACTTTGAGAATTAACAATCTCTGGCGAAGCCACATTTGCATTCTACTTATCCTGCTTCTTCTCCATAAGATTCTGGAGGTCGCCAAGGGTGCAGAAGAGCTCAATATTCCCATAATCAGAGCCAACAGAAAATCTGTGGCTTCTGTTGATGGAGGTTTGCAGAATCCCTCTTGTTTGGTTTTCGATCCCAACTGGGGCTCTGAACAGCCGGATGCAATAAACAGAAGATTTGCACACACTGTGCCATCTGATGTACAAAGACCAGGAAGCGACGAAGATATTGCCTTCATGAGTGTAGGTTTTGTTGAGCAAACTCAATTTAACAATTGAAGACAAAGTCTGCGATCGAATTTGGTGATATCCTTCTTGGGCACTATGCAGGTTCTTGAACTCGGGGAACTTATTAGGACAAGACAAATTACTTCTGAGGAGCTTGCTCGACTTTTCCTTGAGAGATTGAGAAGGTAATCCAGTACATACTATCTTGAAAATGCGTCCTGAATTAATGTGATGTTTTCTTTTTTAAAAATGCCATCAGGTATAATGGCATTCTTGAAGCTGTGGTTTCTTACACTGAAGAGTTAGCATATGCACAAGCAAAAAGGGCTGATGACTTGCTTGCCCAGGGAGTATATCTGGGTATTTTTCCTTGTTGGATTGCCTACCATAACCTTAACACTGACAATTTTCAAAATGCATTTGGTAGTTTGTATCTGCTTCTCTACTTCTATATGGGACACAGTAGAACCAATTATTAACGCCTCAAAATCGTTGTTTTTGTTGCTGCATCAACTTAGATGTGATCATGTACGTTGTAGGTCCTCTCCATGGGATTCCTTATGGTTTGAAGGACATAATCGCCGTACCTGAATACCACACCACTTGGGGTTCGACGAGCTTTAAGAATCAGGTTCTTAACATCAATGCTTGGGTCTATCAGAGGTACTTAAGGTGCTTCAGTTATGTGATGCTGTTGTATGGTAAATCGTAATAGATGTGTTATGTGGTGCATCTGCTGAATATAGGTTGAAGTCAGCTGGGGCAGTTCTAGTCGCAAAGCTTGTTTCTGGCTCTCTAGCATATGATGACATTTGGTTTGGTGGAAGGACCAGAAATCCATGGAACATTGAAGAATTTTCAACTGGCTCATCTGCTGGGCCTGCTGCTTGCACTTCAGCAGGTTCATTTTCACTTCTTCTCGTGGTTGTTCCACTTCAGCACCAATTTCCTGTTTCCTTTTCTGCCACAGTACCACTATGTAGATCCCTGCATGTTATGTTCACTTGATTGTGTGCTAGTGGACAAAAGATAAATTTAACAAAGCTATAAAATGTTTGGATGACATTAATGAAGATTCTTTTGATATTGACTGTCTTTTCCTCGAAAGGTATGGTCCCCTTTGCTATTGGTTCGGAGACAGCTGGATCCATAACCTATCCAAGTGCCCGTTGTGGTGTGACAGCATTACGCCCAACATTTGGTGCCGTTGGACGAAGCGGTGTCATGAGCATATCTGAAAGCTTGGTAACTTCTTATTGTCCTCCTGAATTTTTCCTATGTGAGGTTGACAATGATGACATTTCTGATTCATGACAGGATAAGCTTGGTCCATTCTGTAGGAGTGCGGCAGACTGCGCTATTGTTCTTGATGCTATTCGAGGAAGGGATCCAGATGATCCCTCATCCAGAGACATTCCCCTTGATAATCCTTTCACAGTAGACATAACAAAGCTTACTGTTGGATACCTAGATGATGCTGAGATGGAGGTAATCTTTTCTTAGTTTCTTTAGGAACATGAACATGGAACTGAGCGCCCCTCCCAACCCCTCTGTCTCCCCTCCTCATTTCTGTCATATTTCAGGTTGTCCATGTTCTTTCCTCAAAGGGAGTTACTCTGGTTCCCTTCAAATTAAATTACACTGTCGATTCTGTTCAAGGCATCTTGAACTTCACAATGGACGTAGATATGTTGGCTCACTTTGATGAGTGGCAACGTTTGGGAAAGGATGATCAATATGAAGCTCAGGAACAATGGCCTGTTGAACTGCGCCGTGCACGCGTGGTTCCCGCTGTGGACTATGTGCAGGTTTGCCACTTCTTGTTTTTGTTGATTGTATTACTAATCTAAACTCAAGCGTTTACTTTGTTCAAGAGTTTGGTTCCAAGCTGAACTGTTCTGATTTCTGATTTGGTAGTTATTTTAAATTGTAATGATAACTTGTCAAAGGTCCCAGTGTCCCCTTGAGCGGGCTTCATGTAGGAATGTTGGTTATAACTGATGATCTTTTAAGTGATGTAATAAAGGGTCAGATGAGAATCGTGAAATGATTGGGTCAAGTATTCATTCTCGATTACTTGCAGTAATGGTCTAAATTGCCAAGCTCTTTTTTCAATGGAAGAGGATTTGGTGGATTTTTTCTAGTGGGATCCCTCAAAGGGATGTGGGATAAGCTTTAGGCAGACAAATGTATCTCATTTATGTTTTTGGTCATATTAATGCCAACAAGCACCATGCTTGGAGTATAATTGGGAGATTTGTTTTTACTAGATTTTAAATTTGTTGGTTGGGTGGGGTTTGGTGGGTCATTCCCATTGAGCATAGATATCTTAATCTATTCTCAATCAAAGCAAACCAGATTGACCCTTTCTGACTTGTTTTCTTAGACAAGCGAATGCTTAAAATAGAAACCATTATTTGCTAGAAAATTAGATTCTGTATTTTTAATAGTTAGAACGGTTGCGAATGTTCCTAGACACCATCAGGATTCAGGCATAATACCACCAAATGTTTTGGTATCATGAGTGTCTCCCTTGAGTGTAGGTATAAATTATAAGCTGAATTATCAGCTTCGTCCAACTCAAAGTAAGAAACGACCCACTCACAGCAAATGAAAATGCCATATTATGAAGCCTCAATTTTGAGCAACAAATTTGTGGTTGTTCTATTCAATGTAAGGATTTGCACAAACTACTTATGGTAGGGTAGCATACCGTGTCCTGTGTGGAATCATGTGTTTGTAGTGCCCTTTGACAAATTAAACTGAGTATGCAGGCTTTACCTAGTTAAACAGCTTCCTGCATACTTGATATTTTCCGTTCAGGGTGAATGTTCATTGAACTATGAGGAATATACAACCACTATCAAGTAATATCAAGTAAATGCCTGGAGCATCATCCTCTGTCTTGATTATATCTTGCTGTAGTTTTCTTCATCTAGGACTCAGCAAACAATATGTAGTGCAGGTTTCTTTTTTTCCATTGTCCAGTATTGATTGATTGGGTGTTTGTCGTATCAGAATGAACTAAGCCATTATGCTATGTTACCACATTGAAATGACCCACTCTAATCACAGTAAATCTAAATTTGTACTGTTCAATTCCTTTGTCGTTAAAAGTGAACCATTCTGTCAGGCGCAAAGAGCAAGAGGAAAGTTGATCAGAGAAGTAAGAGAAAGCTTCACCGTTGATGCTTTCATTGGAAATGCAACAGACTGGGAGAAAGTTTGTCTGGGAAATCTGGTGGGAATGCCTGTAATTGTTGTTCCAACTGGGTACACTAACATATCTGCTTCCCCTCCTAGTGGCACGAGACGACGAAAGACTGTCACGACTGGCATATATGCTCCTCCTCAAAAGGATCATATCGTAAGCTTTCTCTGGCTTGATTTTTTATTAGGTGTCATGACAAGGTTTCAGGTGGATAATTTTTTTTTTTTTTCCCAGTTTAGTGATCTAGTAAAGTTAGCTCTTAAATAATGGTTTTGATTCTCCTGGGAGGACCAGATGAGGTGAAAGTTGCAAATCTCATCAAGTATTTGATATTTTAATGATTTTTCAAAACTGCTCTATGAGAATTAAAACTGGATGGCGCTGGATTCAGTTTCATCGAGATATTGTTGAACATTCAGAGAAATTGAGGATCATTCGCACAAAAACTAGAGTTGCATTGTTATTGCTAGGTTCTCAGAATATGTTGAATTGTTTTGTAGGCTTTAGCACTGGCAATAGCTTATCAGTCAGTCACTGATCATCACAAGCAGCGACCACCTATAAACAATCTGGGACCAAATGATCGGACTCTGAATGCACAATCAAAAAGATACCCTTAGAGACAGCTGCATCTGTGAGTTTCTTCATGCCTGCGAATCGAACATCTGTGTATATGCCTGTGGTGACCATGGAGAAATGTGTTCTTTCTCAGCAATTGCAATAAAAAAGTGACGGCATCGCCTATGGCAAATGATTATCTTGTGAAGCTTTGTGGTGGGGGAACCTCTTCATTTGGTCAAACATTATAAATTACAGTTTGTACGTTCTCAGGAAATGGGATTTGTTATTATCAGGTAAAGTATCATGATCTCTTTCCCTTATATAATGTAGTTTTGCTATTCTTGAGTAAAAGAAAAAACGTGCTGAATTTGTATGATTTTCATAGACAATAGATAACAAGATTCACGGCATGTTAAGTCACGAGGAGGGTAGTCCCATTTCTTTCCGATGCTTTTCTTCTTTAAGATTTTGTTAATGGTGGGGAACTTGTACTCTGTTTTCCTTCCAAAGCTTATCTTTCAATATTTGCCCACTGGGGAGATCAGCACAAGGCTTTAATTGAGGATATGGGATCCAGTTGAGGAGCATGGTCTATTTATTGTAAGAGTTCCACCTGTAATGGCTTGCATACATGGCTAAATGTCAATGACTTAACAAACTCCATCCGCAGCTTACTTCACATTATGTAACTAGACACATTAGAGGAGTTGTTTTGTGATGTATAGAAGTAAGCAAATATTATCATTTTGTCATGCGAAAAAATTGTCAAGTCACTACGTTGTCACTCTCAGTCACCGTGAGGCGATCATCTCACCCCCTCCAGTCTCACGGCTCTGACCTCCCTCTCCGATCTCGCAGTTCTCATCATCAATGGATTTAGGTCTTATCGCTGTCCACCTGTTTACAGGGGTAAGGAGCTGGTCTGTGAGCACAACGCCCGTCTTAAGACCAGGTTCTGTCAGTCGAGAGCGAGAACTAGGCAGAGGTAGACAGCGACTGCAGCTCGCTCCACGATTTAGGCGATAGCGGAGAGAAACCATCAATCCCTTCACGGATCGGTGATAGTATTATGCAAGGCCAAGGAATGAGCGCAGCTTGCTCACATTCTTCGACAAGGACCACTCCTCTATGGCCTTGATTTTCTTCCTGTCCATGCGAATTCTGCCTCGCTCAATGAGGATGTTAATGCGTTCCTGAGCGAACGAGTTCATGTTACGCTTTAGATGTAAGTGATTTTCCTTAAGCTTCTCAAATACCAAGCGCAAGTTCTCATGGACAGCCAAGGTCTGGCTATATACTGGGGCACGCCCCCAACATTCCCCTGGTGAAAGAACAAAGAGGCTGTTTCTAGTCCTGGGCAAACGAGCATTTCCAACACTTTCATGTATAAGTGATGTTGTATGCAGAGCAAGAGGGGGAAAATTGTCAAAAAATAAAAATAAAAATGTAAACCTGTTGTACTATTGCCAATTCAATTATAAACATTTTAATTGTGTTAATTGAGTCACAAAATTATTCACATTTTGCTAATTGAGTCCATGTTGCCAATTTTACTAAAAAATCATTGATGTGAATGTAGACCGTCGTCTCATGTGACATGGCCGGCAATAACTTGAATAATTTTTAATAATATTGAAACATTTTTTTGAATGTTTTATTTTATTCTTTTTTTTCCTTTGTTTTAATTCTTTTTCTCTTTTTTTTTTTTTAATCTCTCTGTCAGCCATTGTCGGGCCGATGTCCAATAGAGGTCCCTAGCCTCAGGTGAGGAATGCCCAAGCCCAAGCTAGGGCTAGTGAGGGTTGCCCTCGTCCAATCCAACAAGGACAAGGATGGCTTTCACTTGAGGTGAGCGGAGGAGAAAAGAGGAAAAGAGAAAAGAGATAAAAAAGAAAAAAAAAAGGAAATGGAAGATGAGAAAAGAAAAATTAATAAATCATTTCAAAGAAATATTTAAAATATTATTGAAAATTGTTGTCTATGTTATTGCAATTCGTGCCATAGAAAATGACCGGTGTTCATATCGGCACTGTCAAGTCAAAATTGACTAGATGAGCTTAATTGATAAAATATGAAAAGATTTATGATTCAATTAGCAAAGTTAAACTATTTATGAATAAATTGACCGAAGTGCAATAGGTTTAGGGTCGCTTAAACAATCTTCCTAGATCAGCCCATGTCATGTTATATCCCACATTATCATCTTAGATGAACCAAGAGTGAATTACATTATTCACCAAGATGCAAAATGTGATCGGTGCATCAACTAGACCAATTGGCGTGACCAAGAACTCAACGGCTTCATAACGTGTGCATTAATATATATTAGCAAAAAAAAAAAAAAAAACACCGTTTGGGCTCATTTGCCATAGCATTTCAAGCTTGACGATAGCGCAATTTCAGATTAACCTTCTTAGCTCAGCTGATTGAATGATGACTAATCAATGGAATTAGATAGTGGTTCTTTACCATGAGCTTGTTAAGAGCCTTATAATCAATGCATAACTCCCTTCCCTCCAGAACAAGGTTGGGGTGCCATAAGGGGCCTTTGATGGACGGACAAAACTGGTCTCCATAAATTCATCAAGTTTCTTTCTTAGCTCAGCCCACTCTGAACGCTCAAGCTGCTGATTTGACTCCTGGCACCAGCTCAATCTCATGATCCACTGATCGATGAGGCGAGAATTCCTTTGATAGCTTATCCAGCATGACAAATTCATACTCGAACGGAATGTCCCTGATCTCTTTTGAAACGGTCCTGATTACGTCCTCCTTAACAGGAAGGCAAAATATGTCGGTTTCCAATGCTTCAGCCCACACGAGTTGAAGTGGTAATGGCATCAAGGGTTGCATAACTCTTACCTGGGCCACTATCGTCTTTTCGCCTATGCCCTTACTTGGTGTAGTAGATGGCGGATCCTCATGATATGAAAGGAGTCTATGAATGGAAAAAAAGACTACACATCTGTACTAAATCTATAATATGGATGTACGATTTCAATTGTGCTAATGTGATCCCAAATCTTTGTATAAAATTCAATATGATCCTTCTAGCCTTTTTTTTCCATCTAAAAAGGACTTGCTTGTTGTGGAACTATGTTGCATACTTTCTTGAATCTCTAGAGAATGTCATACTCTATTCTTCCGAATAGAGCAAATCCCAGAGCAATCAGTCAAACTTACTCACACGGAATTCTAGAGAGAATGCGAGTTTTTGCGAATATTTGAATTACTCAAATGTTTATTGGATGACAGACTATGCGCGGTTCCTTTATTGGCATCAAGAATACTTCACAATACCCACGTGTACATTTCTCATTTTAGTCTTTGAGCATTTTAGAGTCACTTAGAAAAAGAGCGTCTCTCTAATATATAAACATGCAGAGTCATGCACGTATGTGCCTGTTGAATTAGGAGAACTGGGGTCTATCTATGGAATAGAGAGAGACTCCATTCGATAAGAATCCTCATGTTGACTATCCATAAGGGGGCAAGGAGGAATTAAGATACTGAAGACCCATCATCAACTTAAAAGAATCAAAAACATTAAGAAAAACAGAGGTAAAAAAAGATGCTAAAAGCTTTAGGTGACCCATCAAATCAAATAGAGATCATGCAAGAGGAGTCGTGATGGGATAAGTACACTAACAGTGTCAAAAATTGTGTATAGTGCTCACTTTGATATCAAAAGTTTCCGTCGGATCACTTAAGTGCCAAAAAAAATTGAAAACAACTATTTTAGTACCAACTCCGATAAGATTGATCGGAAATCCAACGTGACATCTTTTTTTATTAATTTTTTAGGCTGATGTGGTCGGAGAGTATTGTTAGCCTCTAAACCACAAAAACAACATTGTTTAGCTTCTTTCCCCCAAATCGAAACCCTAAATCCCAAAATTGAAAGAGAGAGAGAGAGAGAGAGAAAGAGAGAGGAGGCATGTCGTCTTTTTCCCTAAAGAACGACACCAGCAGTGAACGGCACCAGCAGCAACACCAGCAGTGCACCAGTAGCAGCACCAACAACGGCACCGGTGACAGTGGTGGAAGTGCACCAGTAGCGGCACCTTCGACCCCTCTTCTTCCTCCTCCTCCTCTGCCCTCACTTCCTATTCTTTCTGCCACTTCTTGCTTGAGCAACAATCTCATTCTCTCCTTGCTCACTTGATCAAGCGTCTACAATGGTGGCTGAGTGACGGTGGCCGAGCGTTGGTGAGCGAACAACGGTGGTCGAGCGGCGAGGAAGAAACCCTAATCCTAATTTCAATCCACATACGAGCTAAATGACGTCGTTTTTGTGAGGATATCCACGTATAAGGGCAAAACGACGTCGTTTTTCGTTTCTTGAAGAGGATGGAAAACGACGTCGTTTAAAAACAGAGCAACTTTTTTTTAAAAAAAAAATATAAATGTCACGTAGCCGGAATTTCTCGCTATTGGCACCAAAGTGATCATTTTTTCTTCGATTTGGCACTTAAGTGATCCGGCGAAAACTTTTGGTACCAATGTGAGCATTGTACACAACTTATGGCATTAATAGTGTACTTATCCCGAGTCGTGATATATCAAGCCATCAATGCCAAGGAAAGCCATGCATAACTAATGTTTCGGCAATATCCAAATTATACGGGGAAGAAGCAGTGTTAAAGCAAAACTACACAATTCATCGAAAATCAGGAAATAGAGGAAGTGAGAATGACCAATCAACTCTGAACACTCAAGCTAGTGATTTGGTTCTTGGCATGAGCTCAATCTCATGATCCACTGATCAACAAGGCGAGAGTTCCTTTGGAAGTTTATCCAACATGACAAATTCATACTCGAATAGCATGTCCCTCATCTCTTTCCAAACAGTCCTGACCACGTCCTCCTTCACGATCAGGAAGCTATGTGGGTTTTCAATGCTTCGGCCCATGCATGAGTTGAAGTGTCAATGGCATCAAGGGTTGTATGTCTGTTGCTTGGGCCACCATCGTCTTTTGGGTTATGCCCTTAGTTGGTGCAATATGAGTGCGTTTGGGAAGACTTTTGGAGAAAGTTCTTGAGAAAATATAAAGATCTTTGAGCTAAAGGGGTTTTTAGAAATGCAAATTATGTTTAGTAAATCGTATTTGTAAAAGTCAATTGTAAAGTATATTTGAGCAAAATAATGTTTGGACAAATTAACTTTGCAAAAGACTTTTGTTATTAAAAAAAAGAAAAAAATTGAGAATTAGTTGGTTACTACTGGCAAGGGGCATTCAGTCCGATGAGGAGTAGGCAGGTGGTTCGGCGAGGGGTAGGCAATAGGCAAGGATCGCCACAACCCAGATCGAAGATGTGGGTCGCGGCGACCCTCGCTGGAAGGTTGCGCGACCCGCCACGCTGCGACCTCCATGCCGAGGTGCCGAGCCGCTCGATCTGGTTGCGGTGACCTCGATCGCAACCAGATCGCCGCGACCAAATTGCGCAATCCTGATCGCAAGATTTGGGTTGCTAAAGGTCGCACAGCCTAGATCAGGGTTGCGGTGACCTCTGGTGACCCAGATCTGCGCATGATTTATGTCGCCAGAGGTCGCACAGCCCAAATCTAAGTTGCGGAGACCTTTGGTGACCCAGATCTGCTAGGGGTCGCAGCATTGCTGGGTTGCAGCAATCGCGCGACCTTGCTATGACCCAGATTTGGGTGGTTGCCGGGAGTTGTGGCGATCGCGATGACGCAACTCGCAGGGGGTTGGTGAGGTCATGCAATTGGTCGCCGACAGTTGCCGTGACGCACCGACCTCTTGCCGACCTCTGTCTAGCTCATCGCCGGCCATGGGCAGCTTCGTGCAACTTCTTCGTCGGCCAACCTCAATGAAGGAGGTGAATAGTCACAAGGACAAAACTGGAAAAACGAAATGTTAGTGAGGACATTTGTGGAAGAAATTTTTTAGCTTACTCTCCCTCAGAATTCCGAGAAGGCCGAATGCCCAAAGCAACCCCCAACCTGCCTTAGGCTCTCAGCCTTGGGAAGGCTTGCCTTTGGCAAAGGCAAGTAAAAAAAAAAATTACCAAACATTGAATATTTGGCCCAAAGGCCTTTAGGGGCTAAAGATCCTGCCAAACGCAGCCTACATGGCGGATCCCCATGACATGAAGGAGTCTACGAATGAAAAAAAAAAAAAATAGATTGCACATCAATCCAATATTTATAAAATAGATGCAGACTTTCAATTCTGTGAATGTAATCCTAAACTTTTATATAAAATTCCAATATGGTTCTTCCAAGCTTTTTCACCTAAACTTGACCAGGTCTACTATGGAGCTGTTTGCATATTTTTCCTGAATTTTATATTTTGCCCTTTGAACTTTTCTTCTTCTTTTTTCCTTTTGTGGTTACTCTTGCTTCCCGATCCCTTGTATTATATGCCAAATGTCCAATTACATGATCTCCATTTTCATTGAAAACTAATGTCGAGAGCTTTCTTATAAGCCCGGTTTTTATAGGGTAATTCAGATGGATCGCAGACCCAAGATTATGGCCTAAAGTGCGCAATATACTAGGGTTATAAATTAAATAATAAAAGGACGTTTCAACCATCAAAAATCATTATTTATCATAACTAAGAAATTTGTGAAGTTTCATTCGATTCTAAGTTTTGTACGTACGATTCGACTATTGGTTGATTAATTGGATTTTGGGAAAATTTAAATGCGATTTCTCCCCCCATTGACACAACTGGATTTCGTGGGGCTGCTCGAAAAAAGGAACACCCACCTTGCGAGTTAAAACCTATAGGACGTAATTGAAAGAATTCGAGAAGTAAAAAAAAAAAAAAAAAAACCATTTTTAAATTCGAAGTCATGTTGTTAAGACAAGCGGAGTGAAAAAAAACATCGGATTCGGAGATAATAAGATCGGAGATAATAAGGACAAATGGGTTTTATCAGAAAGAAGCAGTGGATTAAAGTGGTAATACACGAGGGAACGTTATGGTGTCTGTCCGTAACGAAAACTCGATGGACATTTTAGAAATTTTGTCGGAAACAGAGGGCACGCTTAATTCCACGCCCCCACCGAAGCGCGATTATATATAAGACACTCCATTTTCATCTTCCATATTTATAGAGCGCATTGCTACCTCTTCTCATTAGGTCTCTCCTCATTTTGGATCTCCGCGTCCCCGCCGTCCAGTGTGGAGAAGGAAGAAGAACTCCTCCTCGACTAGTGTAGCAAACGAATCCGTGTGGATCTGAGGTATTCTCGCACGACGCGACGCTTAGTTTCCCCCCCTTGATTCCCCCTTTGAATTGTGGATCTGATTCGTTTGATTCCCAATGGATCCGTGAATTGTTTACCTCGATCTACGAACAGATCGCGCGATGGGTTTTTGAATTGTTTTTTTTTTGTTTTTTCTGGATCCGAAAGACGGATCGCGCGATCTCTTGGTTGCATGTGATCGATCGGGATGCATGTCGTTATACTTGAGTTTCTGCTGCCGATCTGGAGAATTCTGTGTCCCCTGGGTTCGTTATGACCTCGGGTTCTCCCCTTGTTTGCACCGGAACGTCTGGAAATTCCACGTGTAAATCATTTGTTAGGAGCTGAAATGATGGATTTGCTTTGGGAAGCTTGGAAGAATGTTGATGCATGTCTCTGTTTTCCTCTCGTGTCAGATCGAGCTTAGATTGCGATCGCGGTCATGGCGTCGTCAAAAGCTGGATCCACGGGATGGTTCAGAGGAAGAGTGAAGGCTGTTCCGTCAGGGGACTGCTTGGTAATCATGGCTATGACCAACAACAACACCGGCATCCCTCCTGAAAAGACTATTACTCTCGCTTCTCTTATTGCTCCAAGACTGGTAATTTCCCCCCGCTCTCTCCTCCGGCTCGCTGCACCACAAATGTTCTTCTCGCTCTTTCGTTTCATGATGCTGCATTTCTTTATCTCAATCCTTATTCAATTATTCAGTTTCAATTTTTAGATAACTTTTACGGGAGAATTTGTCCTGTCTTCTTAATGTAGAAATTTATGTTGTAACGAGAGCTCATTAATCTGATCGCCTGTAGCATTTCCTCTTTCCCGTATTTCCCTCAGTGAATGCTAACATGATGAGTTTGGATTAATCATGCACCCGTACTGAACTTCTGCACCCGTACTGAACTTCTCACTTTTACTGGGATCTTTTAGAGTTGTAGCCAACATTCACAAGTTTTGACATTCCGTTGCTTATTTTTGAAGGCCCGCAAAGGTGGTGTAGATGAGCCATTTGCATGGGACAGCAGAGAGTATCTGAGGAAGTTGTGCATTGGAAAGGTGCTTATTTCTTCCATTCTGTGTAATTACTTGCTGATCACTTTGGCATCTTTTGGGTCATAATCATATGTAACTGTTATGTGGCACAGGAGGTCACTTTCAAAGTGGATTACACCGTTCCATCCATTGGCAGAGAGTTTGGCTCTGTTTTTCTCGGTGACAAAAATGTAGCTACGCTGGTGGTTGCTGAAGGCTGGGCAAAGGTGATATGCTCATATTTCCAGCATGCAGCATGGTGAACATTTGGGTCAGCTTTCTCATGTGATCTTGGTAATCTGTCTTTTGCAGGTCAGGGAACAAGGTCAACAGAAAGGGGAGGCAAGCCCCTTTCTGGCAGAATTGCTACGCCTTGAAGAGCAGGCTAAGCAAGAAGGTCTTGGTCGATGGAGCCAGGTAGCTTTTGATTTTAGTTCTGTTTGTTGATCCTCATATGTGATCATATGCACACTCTTTTCTTTTCAAATTCCTTAGTTTGCGTCTTGATCAACCACATGATAAGGGTGAAGTAATTTAGTTTAATCAACCTTCGTATCTTACTCTCTTTATATCTTGCTGGCCTTTTCATCATGCACTCCCCTCTCTCTTCTGCGACTTTCTCTTTCCTCTAAATATGATCAATTGTGGTTTAGTGAATTTAGTATTCTGATGCGCGCTACAGATTTCTCTGTCGTTCTGAGAAAAACCATTTTTAAAGTGAAAGTGCTAGGAGTTCAGCCTGATAAGTATTAAGTAATCTTGTTCATTTATAAACCAACTCTGGGAAATTTGGTGATGATATTTCTTACGCGGTGACTAAAGTACTTTCTATGATTTTATCCCAGTAGATATTCCATTTTCCTTATCAGTTGGGTAGTGACTAACCGTACAGATGAAAAAAGTGTCCCATTTTTTTATCTTTTTCTCTTCAAGGTACTGTATGCTGTGATTGATAGTCTCTTATAATATGGAGAAGTGATTTCCCCCTCAATTTCTAGGTACCTGGAGCTGCAGAGGGTTCCATCAGACACCTCCCGCCTTCTTCCTTAGGCAATGCTGGCAACTTGGATGCCATGGGTCTGCTCGCTGCAAATAAAGGCAGGCCCATGCAAGGCATTGTTGAGCAGATTCGTGATGGCAGCACTCTCAGGGTGTATTTACTTCCAGAATTTCAGTTTGTCCAAGTATTTGTTGCTGGAATTCAGGTATGGAATTTAAACTCTGGAGCATTTATTGGGGTGGTTAGTACTGAATACTATCTCATGTCCTGGTTAACTGATGCAGGAGAAGCGGACCCATTTTGAATTAAACTTTGAAGGGAATTTGCAATGAACAATAACTTAAGAAGAGTAGATTCCTTTATCCTAAGCATCACAATTAGGCTTCTTTAAGCTTCGCATGAATTTCATAATTGACTAAGATGGAAGAGCGACAACCATATATATGTAGACTCGTATACATAGCCTCTTTTAAACTCCTACCCCTTGTAAAGTGGGTAACTTGTGTATCCCACTCCAAGGGAAGATAAAGAATCTTTAATCCTAGTAGACTCTCAATTAAAAGATAATAAGGCTACTAAATCAATTAAAAAAAAAAATTATGATCCTAATAGGATTCTTGTTTGAGCTTTCAATTGCTAGAGGGTCCCTATCCAATGTTGTGAGAAAATGATTTGGTGCTGTATCTTAAAATTGTTGCACCACCATGACCATTTGTTGTTGTTACTTTTCTAACTATAACTAGGAATTTTTAGACTGTCGCTCACTTTTTGTTGAGAAACGTACTCGTAGTTCTGGTACCCTTCCTCCATTTCTCTATCTATGATATAAATCATTCAGTGGGTTTTTATGTTCTAATAGTGAGCTTAATAAAGGTATGGAATGCTGTTTATGAATTTCAAATTTTCTCTTTTTTTCCCCATCAATTAAATAAATCAGACCCTTGGAAGTTAATAAGTACTTGTTAGTGTAGTTGTGGGTTAGCAGGCTCAACTAACATACAATATGGAAAATATGCTAGAGACTCAGTTGGTTGATTTGGCTTTCTCAGTGAATTTTAACTAAGTTGCCTGCTGATATTTCACTTCTTGCAGGCACCCTCCATGGGAAGAAGGACTACATCCGAACCTGTTGTTGACGTAGAAGTACCTGAGGAACTGGATGGAGTTGCTTCTACTGAACCAAGGGCCCCTTTAACATCTGCACAGAGACTTGCAATTTCTGCTGCCTCAGCTGCTGATGTTTCACCTGATCCCTTTGGTTTGGAAGCCAAACATTTCGCAGAGATTCGTGTTTTAAATAGAGATGTAACAACCTTTTGTTGCTTTCTGATCTTAAGAAAATCTATAAGCACCGTTCTTCACATATCTAAGGAGTTTTTTCATAGGTCCGTATTGTCCTGGAAGGTGTTGACAAGTTCAGTAACCTCATAGGGTCGGTCTTCTATTCTGATTCAGACTCTGCAAAGGATCTGGCAATGGAGCTTTTGGAAAATGTATGTTACTCCATATTGCACATTTGCATTAGATTAATTGCTTTGCCCTTTGTGAATGGTAATGACATTCTGTAAGATCCTCATTTGTCTTATATTGCCACTGTGAGATATCTCCTCATTATGATAGATTGTGGAGTGATTTGTATTCTTTGACCTAGATACTGGGAAATAGTTCCTGTTCATTGATCTGCATAAATTTGCTTTGCTTTGCATGAATCGTGCTATGTGAAGCAAGGTTGCAGATGGAATGTGTCTGTTCATGGATGCTGAAATGTGTTCTTCACCTGCCTAGAACGTGATACTAGGATATACTTGTTTGGACTTGTTGAGTAATAAATGGTTGATATATGTCATGGCCCTGGTTGATAGCTTAAGTTTTTGGAACACATTAGTTCATGTGGTTTTATCGTATTAGCATATGTCAAGAGACTTAAATTCAAAACTCTTAATTAGTGTTACTCTTTTTTTCCCCTTTGTATTTTGTACTCTAGTTTCTGGTTATTTCCATGTCTCACATGTGAGATCTAGCTTCTACACAAGGAACAGTGTTAAGGAATACATGCTTGATATTTATAATGGGTCTGTCTTTTTGACAGCTTAAGCTTTTGGGACAAATTGTTAAGTCATTGGAGTAAAGTTTTAATTCGATGATTTAATGTGTGGCAAGCATCAAGTAGATGACCATATTTTTATCTTATTGAGAGACTATGCGAAATGTATCTCTAGATTGAGGTAGATTTTTTTAACAGTACATGAAAGTCCAATATAATTGTACAATGGTATACATGAAATGTTGTTTTTAGCATTTGAGCTAGCATCATATGGTACAATGGAAATGGGCAATCCAAATTGTGGATGATTAGGAGCCTGGATTTCTGTTATAATGAACATGAAGTTTAAAAGTGACTGTTCAAATTTGTCAGCAATTTGACTCTGTATGTCATGTTTAACATCTCCTGTGATTTATATCTCTAGATGGAGGGGTTGGATTTATTAGGTATTAACTTAACTGGTCAAATATCTTGTAATTACAATAAACTAGCAAGCTATACCCATGCGTGTACAGGACTATTATATTTGCACTCTGCATAACAATGGACCTATTACTATTTATTTTCAACTTATCACAGATAAATTGTATTCAGTATAAGCTTGTTTTTATTTTTTTTCAAATTATGTCCATTTCATAATATATCTTGGCAATAAGCACTGTTTAGCTATTTGAGGTTTCAGACACTAAAGACATCTGAATTAATAATGGGCTCATGTGTTGTACAGATAAGCTTCAGAGATTCAGTTTATTTGCATTTTGCATTACAACACACAAACAAATTGTATTTAACGTAAGAATTTTTCTTTTTTCTTTTTTGGATTTCTTATCTTTCACAATAGATCTCAAGAATCACTCATGCATAAAATTTTTATCATCTTACACACTAGATGGGAAAACGCACCTTGATGGTATCTCTATAGATGATCTAGTATATCTCAAGAATCACTCATGAGTATTATAGATTATCTAGTATATCTGCACCTTGCATGACAACGCACCTATTATTATTCATTGTAGGACAACCATGGAGAAATCAATTTTTTCTGTATTAGCCTTTTTAGTCTAACCAATGTCAATTCTATTTAATGTAAGTTTTCTATAATTGGTTAGATTAGTTTTGGTCATTATAGGTCTCACTTATAGACACATACAAAATATTTGAGGGCAAAACATAGCAGACAATAAATTACAGTACAAAAGCGCAATATACATAAAAATACATGCCTACATTGGTATATGTGTTGGAAGTGAAAGTTAAAACATACAGAAAGCGGATGATGACCGAGGCCATTAGGTGCGCAACAGATGCATAGTGTGTAGATGCAGCAGGAGTTTGAGAAAAACCTCTTCTTTACTATATATATCTTGGCATTGTTTGGAATTGAGAATGATTATGTTTCATTCAAATCTAGTTGTCTGAGGAGAAGCATGCCTACTCTTAACAATGTAGATAACACATTTCATGGTGATCCACACCACATTACCTTTCATCATCTATCTCCAGACCTTCAAAACATCTATGGTTAATAACGAAGGGACATGGTGTGTCTTGTGACCTCCATCACTATTAAAGTTAGATACTGGGCTATGTCCCACAGACAAACCATGTTAGTATATGACCAGTAAAATGGACATCATTTTCAGTCCAAAGGAAATGTGGATTGTCTGTGATACTTATTTCGGAGAAGTGGTGATACTTATTTCAGTGAACTTTCCATTGACATATTTGTAACTTGATTAACATCAAACTAATTATCGTTGGTAAAAGTCAAATTAACAGACTACTCTTTATTTAAGAATGATGTTTCTTTAAAAGAAGGCTTTTTCTGTGATTAGATTGGGTTTAGTGCCTGAACAATGTGACTGCTTAGTAGTTGACCAGTAAGCAGTACAAATCTTGAGAATTAGAGTGCCAATAACTCTGCATAAACAGTCACGAGTATTTGCAAGTTGCTTCCGAAAGCTTGTCAATTTTCTTTAGCTTATAAAGTAACGCATATTTGTTTGTTTGCTACCACTATTCACATTTTGGGCTTTGTTTTTTATATAGCTTGTGTTACCCAATCTCCCTCTTGTGTTTTCTTGACAGGGTCTGGCTAAATATGTTGAATGGAGTGCAAACATGATGGAAGAAGAAGCCAAGAGACGGCTTAAGGCTGCAGAACTACAGGCCAAGAAAAGTCGATTGAGATTTTGGACAAACTATGTTCCTCCTCCCAGTAATTCAAAGGCAATCAGTGATCAAAACTTCAACGGCACGGTACATTCCTAGTTTTGCTTAAGTCCACATGCTTGTTCTTATGTGTTAGAATTTCTACCTACATTCGGGTTTCTTCCAGGTGGTAGAAGTTGTGAGTGGTGACTGCATCGTTGTAGCTGATGATTCTGCCCCATATGGCAGTCTAACGGCAGAGCGACGTGTGAATTTGTCCAGTATAAGATGCCCCAAACTGGGGAATCCTCGGAGAGATGAAAAGCCTGCACCATTTGCCCGGGAAGCGAGGGAGTTTTTGAGAACACGGCTTATTGGGAAACAAGTATGGGAACTTTTTTTCTTTTGTTTTAGATTCATTTGCTTGATAGTTCGAGTCATTACCTTTTGTTCTTGTTGAATCAGGTGAAAGTTTTGATGGAGTATTCTAGGAAGGTCGGCTTGGCAGATGGTGCTTCAACGGCAGCTGGAGCTGCTGATTCAAGAGTGATGGACTTTGGCTCAGTCTTCCTGGTATCTCCCCTCAACGTCGATGGTGATGATGCTGCCTCAGGGGCTTCATCTACACCTGACAAACAGCCACTGGGGCTAAATGTGGCAGAGTTGGTGGTTGCACGCGGTTTTGGGACTGTGATTAGGCATCGTGATTTTGAAGAAAGATCAAATTACTATGATTGCCTTCTTGCTGCAGAAGCCCGGGCCATCTCTGGGAAAAAAGGGATGCATTCTTCTAAGGATCCTCCAGTCATGCACATAACAGATTTGGTTACGGTGAGAGGCATCCTTTTTATAATTGATGTTATATTAATGATAGATTGTTCATAAGTGATATGTATTTTAATGTTCTCCAGGCATCAGCAAAGAAAGCCAGGGACTTTTTGCCATTTTTGCATCGGAGTAGGAGGGTTCCTGCCATTGTGGAGTATGTGCTTAGCGGTCATCGATTTAAACTTTTGATACCAAAAGAAACTTGCAGCATTGCTTTCTCCTTCTCTGGTGTGAGGTGCCCAGGTCGTGATGAGCCCTTTTCAGATGAAGCGATTGCCTTGATGAGACGGAAAATAATGCAGAGAGATGTGGAGGTAATGTGGTTCTGCTCTACTCTAGTACTCAGTCAGCTTTCCTATCCTTTGTCTTGATTAGCAAATGTTTCATTTATACAGATTGAAGTAGAAACTGTTGATAGAACTGGGACCTTTTTGGGATCACTATGGGAGTCCAGGAAAAATGTGGCAGCAACACTTCTTGAAGCTGGCCTGGCAAAGCTTCAGACTTCCTTTGGAGGTGACAGGATCCCAGATGCTCATCTACTTCAACAGGCTGAACAAGCAGCCAAAAGGCAGAAATTGAAAGTACGAAATAGAATACTGTGACCTTAGTGCTTTCATTCTTTAGGTACTGCTTCTAATATAGTTCATCATTGCAGATATGGGAAAATTATGTGGAAGGGCAGGAAGTGTCAAATGGTTCTGCCGTTGAAAGTAAACAAAAAGAAGTGCTTAAGGTATTTTGGAACAATAGCTTGATGCTGACAACATGCTTATTGGAAAATCAATGCTGACTTCCTTATTAACATTTTCAGGTGGTGGTGACAGAAGTCTTAGGTGGTGGTAAATTTTATGTCCAGACTGTGGGAGATCAGAAAGTGGCATCCATTCAGAGGCAAGTTGCTTCATTGAATCTTCAAGAAGCTCCTCTACTTGGTGCATTCACTCCAAGAAAGGGTGATACTGTACTTGCTCAATTTAGTGCAGATAATTCTTGGAATAGAGCAATGGTAAGTGGGATATGCTTTCACCAAGGAATTTTGGTGAAAAATACTTAGTCTCTGTACATTCATTTGTACTTTCTAGAGCTCCAAGTAGTTGTTTCTACCCTGATTGCTCTCTTAGGGATGCCCTTCTCACGCTGACTAGAGACAAGGCTACATGTAACTATGAGTACTCAAACAATGCTGGGAACTGTATAAGACTAATAAATACATAAAGAGGATAGAACTGATAGAACGTTACTTGGGGACTGTCATTTTGTGAGGTGATTTAGTTAAATGAATTCAGTCACTGTAAAATGCTACCTGAATGGGTGACTGAATTGCTATTGAAAGAATTTTGAGTGCCATGAGAAGATGTATCCAAGTGCATGTATTTAGATACTTCTTCAAGTCCTGTCACATTTTTATGCTAAACAAAAATGAAAGAACTATCTCCACATGTTCCTGCTGCCTAGTTTAGAGCCTCTTGAAGGATCTATTGCTTGCTTTTTTGGTGGCAGTTCATTTTGATTTGGATTTTATCGATGAGTGCCCCCTATGGCATTGGTTAAGTCAGATTATATATGATTTGGAAATGTGAAATTTTTCATTCGAAGTAACATTTTTTAATCTGCATACTACAATTTTCAAAGCCTCTCAGTGAGTGCATCTTGAATTTTAGTCTGCTTGACTGGTGCCCTAGGTCTTGTTGCAAGTGCCCTCAACAAGACCCTTTAGTTTTTGACTTTTTCTCTTGTTTGATACCTCATATTATTTCTAGGGGTTTAAGTCTGCATTTTCATAAGGAAGAAAATAGAATTAGTGTTTATTCTTTTCTGCTTTTGCTTTTGGATGAGAATATGTTTGTTGTACTGAGTGGATGCAGTCTTGTGGTTTTTCCCATGCTAATATCTTGTGAAAGCTTGTATGACCGAAGTTCTTTTTTAAATGTGAAGATTGTCAGTGCTCCTCGAGGAACCGTTGAATCCGCAGATGACAAGTTTGAAGTCTTCTACATTGACTATGGGAATCAAGAAGTCGTTCCTTACAGTCGTTTACGGCCTCTTGATCCTTCATTAGCCTCTACATCTGGTCTTGCGCAGCTATGCAGCCTAGCATATGTCAAGGTTCCAAACGTAGATGAGGATTTTGGTCAGGAAGCAGCAGTTTATTTGAGTGAACTGACGCTAAGCAGTTCAGAAGAATTTAAGGCGACTGTGGAGGAAAGGGACACTTCAGGAGGAAAAGTCAAAGGTCAGGGAACTGGAACGGTTCTCATGGTAACTCTTTGTGCGGCTGACTCTGACCTAAGCATAAATGCA
The DNA here is from genome assembly GCA_019915185.1 of Eucalyptus camaldulensis. Classification (NCBI taxonomy): domain Eukaryota; kingdom Viridiplantae; phylum Streptophyta; class Magnoliopsida; order Myrtales; family Myrtaceae; genus Eucalyptus; species Eucalyptus camaldulensis. The sequence goes on from JAHSVA010000005.1 coordinate 25,103,225, forward strand.
GCGATGGTGAAGGTACAGACACTGCCTTCTTGTAGGATTTTAAAATCTTAGCCTCTGGTTATGTCAATTTGTTTGTTTTGGTATTCTACAACAAGTCATTTCCCACATTTACTGCTTAATAAGGAGGACTTGTTGCTCAATACTCTGCTAGTATGTGCCTTACCATTTCTTACAATTATATAGGTCAGTAGTTTTTGCTTCCAGTTTTTGGGATTCATTACTTATTATGACTGGTCTGGAGATAGATTCGCTGCATGAAATGTAATGGCAGGAGAAACATAATCTGCTACCTGACCGTTGTCATTGTGGAGGTGTATGTCAATTTAAATAAAAACTCCAATGTCTGGTGGAGTGATCAATGTTTAGGTCTGTCTGTCGCATTCTATTTGGCCCTGCTCTCCACTTATCATTGTCATTGACATCACATTGTTTTTGTTGTTTTTGCTTTTCAGTAGTTTTTCCCGCATAAAACGAACCTGATGAGTGGCAGAATGCCGCTCTAGTTATCCTTTTGTGTTCTGCAGCTGAGCTGTCTAACTAATCCTAACTTTGGAATTTCAGGAGGGGTTGGCTAGGATGGAAAAGAGGAAGAAGTGGGATTCCAAGCAGCGGCAAATGGCCCTTGATAACTTGGAAAAATACCAGTCAGAAGCACGGACTAACAGGCTAAATATGTGGCAGTACGGAGATATTGAGTCAGATGATGAGGATGTAAGCCTGCCTCTGAGAAAGGGTGGTGGCCGGTAGCATTTAGTCTTTTGACTGATAAATTATATTGGAGAAAGTTTTGAGCCAGAAGCTACCAGGAAGTTTTAAGTCAGAGGCATGATAATCTGTCAAAATGGGGCAGGGAGAAAATTGCGCAAGAACTTGCTATAAAGTTTTGTTTTTTTGAGGTTTTTCTTCTGTTTGTAAACTCATTCATAGCTTGAGGTGAGGATTCGGTTTAAATTTCATCGCAATAAGGGAAGCTCCGGACAGTCTGTTTTCCATTTTGTAGCAGAGACCAGTTTCACAGTTACACATCTTGTAGCATAAACCGGCTTTCGCTGCGTCACATTTTCTTGTAGCAGTAAATGATTATCACTGGTTCTTTCAAGAGAGTTTAGATTCTTTGTTAACCAGGGATAGGGAGTGAACCTGCCCTCTGCGCGGGAATCAGTTTGCATGGCTTGAACTAGATCCTGCAATTTTTCTTTTACTTATTGGCATGAAAATTAAGTAATATTCCAGCCCGTTTTACCAATGCCAGGCTGGTAAAAAAATAGAAGAGAAACAACCAGAACATATAAAGCAAGATCGTGATGAAAAGCACATGGAAGAGTACCTTGTTCTCAGTAATTTACAGGCCAACATTGGACAACTAGATAGTGCTGTCGCCATAATTCATGCATTGACGCAGTTTCGTTCTTTCTCGAAGCTGCACAAACTAAGGGGGATGCACGGACGAAGAACCGGAGGACTCGACGAAGTAGAAGTGAACTCCACGAACAAGGACGCTCTGGACGAGGAATGGGATGAAGAATTGATGAGAAAATTACGTTTATTTCAACTAAGGCTTGGAAATTTGGGACAAGCTTGGTTGCGAGTGGTTATCTGAATTTGGATGATTGGGATAGGATAAGAAGTTCGGTTTACAAGTCTTCCAAATACTGTCAGAATTGTAGAAAATCCCATTATCTGTTTGGTGTAATCAAGATGAGATAAATTTTTTTGAAAATTTCACTTGCCCACACACAATCTCCCACCATATCCAAATGCTTGAGCTCCCCCGCTAGCATCTCAAACCTCCTCTCTCAGCCTTACTGCATCAAAGGCAATTCAAAAACTAGCAAAGACAAGCCTCGGGTCGCCTGGGGCGTCACAAAGTGGCCCGGAAATTAGCGGCCACGATGATCTAGTAGACGAGGTAGCAACAACCAATGTAGAGGTGAATGGTGTCGACGGGGTGGTAAACGCTGCACGTGAAGTTCAGGTGCCACTTGACGTCAGAGCCGACGATTTGGGGTTGCGAGGGGCGGAGAAGAGGTGGACATCCACTAGTGGATAGCACTAGAGCAGCAAGTAACAAGCATAGAAACGCCTCAGTCGTGGATTGAGATCTTTCGAATGCACTTGTGAAAGGATTTGAATTTTTTAATAATATCGCTGGTGAAACGTATAACTTCTTATTTTCACTCTCAGTCGTGGGCACACATTGGCTAGATGGTAATGGTGATCAACAGTGGTCAAGAGTGATGATGATGATCGACTGTTGTGGAGGTAATTCTTGCATTGTGGTTGGCAAAGCCATACGCATCGCTCCATCACTCTATCCTTAAAAAGAAAATTGTTAAATTATTTTCAATTTTTTTTTACCAATTTGGGTTTGTCTCACCCCTAATTTAGATATTTTATCCAAGTTTATTTAGTCCAAAAGACATGCCGAACATTGAATACGATATTTCATTATCCTATCCAAAATCAAATGCGGACTACTAAATGTATCATTTATGCACCAAGACTTTTTTTATTTAAGCTCTATGACATATACGAAAGAGAAACAAGTAATAAAAGCCACATCACCATTTTCCGTTAATTAATTAGATAGATTAATAAAGAAATTTGATTATATCAATTTGACAAGTTTTAGGACTGGAATGTACTTTTCATAAAATTTGGAATTCAATTACACTTTAGCGATAAGTTTTAGGACTTTTAATACACTTATCAATTACTCCACCTTTACCAAATATTTAATTGAGTTCTCATCTTTGATTGAAAAATATTAACTAAACATTTGCTTCACTAAAAATTTCATGATAAATGAAAATATTTTCCGTGGTGACCATTTTCAAGGGAAATATTTAATTCTCATTTGTTTGGTGGTTTAAGAAAAATGATTCATTCCTGCCAAAATGGCAAGTTGTTTCCCCCATATTTAAGTTTTTTTTTATTTTCAATCCATGGAAAACTTTTCCATAAATCGATTAGTTTTTCGTCATTCAAATACTAAAAAGCCACGAAACCATTTCCAAAAAATAATTTTCTTTCAAATAAACAGATCATTACTATTAAAATATAATATTAAATTAAGGATGCAACGCAGGCATCCTTAATTTATTCATCTTTGGAAAAAGATTTAAAACGTAATTGAACAATTTGAAATTAGGACTTGGTTGCATATCGTTAGCTTAGAAAATCGGGTGCACTCTTCTATTTCAACAAATGTGAGCTAAAAGATATTTAAATGAAATGTCTAGTTTCATAATTTGACCAAATGGAGCATAAACTTGAATACACAAGGGAAAAGAAAAAGAATAAGGGAAAATCTCACATAGGGACTTAAAGTGTCCTCCTTATCTTAAAAGAGGATATGAAGTGAGGTTTGTCTCAAATAAGGACCCAAAATGATCATTTAGTCTTACAGAAGGACTTGACTCGCCGATTGGTGAATAGATACATCTCCGATGCATATTCCGATGGCTTGATCAGGATATTTTTGTCCAAAAAAAATTCTTTCATTTTTTATTTTTGGTTGTCCTGTTCTTTTTTTGTTCTTTAGTCAATGGTTGTACCGTTCATCATCTTCTTCATCCCTTGTTCATCTTCTTCTTGCCTAGATCAAGAACACCGGGAAGGGCCGGCGAGTGCTCGACTCCCATTGGTAAACAAAATGGAAAGGGAAATATAAAATACATTAAAGTAGCAAGTACAATAAATAAATAAAAAGCTAGTAGCTTAATGTCAACATACAACCTTGGCAAAAACAGTATTCCACCGAATATAAAACTCATGCTCCTTTAGGTACTTAAATTTGTGCAAATACAAATTTTTTATACACACCATGTATTTTAACCATAGCATAGCATCCTAAAAGAAATCTCTGCGAACCGTTGGCCCCAAAAAAAAGGACTAAGATCTTGACAAGCCGATTTTAAAATCCATGCTATGCGCATGTATTGAACTAGCTTTGGCAAGGAGACCCTATATCCCCCTCTCTTTACCCTTGTCATGGAGGTTTTCTTTGGAATTTTGAGTTCCCGCACAGCTCAGGAGAATTTTAAGCATTATTGGAGATGTAAAGTCATCAATCTTTCTCACATTTTCTTTGCCGATGATGTGTTTCTTTTTTGCCAGGCTGATTGGACATCGGTGACTCTCCTTAAGAGAGGTCTTGATATCTTCTCATCTTGGAGCGGATTGCTTCCTAATAAGAACAAAAGTGAGGTTTTTTTTTCAAGGGGACCTTCTTTCGTACAGAGGAACATCATCATGGCTTTTGGGTTTCAAGAAGGGAAGACTTCCAGTGCTGTACCTAAAAGTGCCTATCATTTCCTCTAGGCTTGGAAAATCGGATTGCATTGCTCTTGTTAACCGCATCAGTGCTCGGGTCTAGTCTTAGACCCGCCGTTTTCTTTCTTTTGCAAGAAGACTTTAGCTGATTAGGTCTGTGCTTCATTCTATTCAAGCCTTTTGGGCTAGTATTTTTTCCCTCCCCTATTTGGTATTAGACCATATTGAGCATATTTTGAGGCAATTTCTCTGCAATGGCTCATCCCTTGGCTGTGGAGGTGCTAAGATTGCTTGGGAAGATGTTTGTATTCCTAAGAAGGAGGGTGGGCTCGGTTTACGTAGGTTGCAAGAATGCAACAAAATAGCCATTTTTAAATATATATATGGATTTTGTTTACAAACAAAGAATCCCTTTAGTGCCCATGGATCTACTCCAATTTCTTAAAGAGGGATAATTTCTGGGTCTCTACTACTCCTACTGTGTGCTCTTGGGCGTGGAAGAATATTCTAAAATTGCGAAGGGATTTTAGGCTCTCTTTCTTTTGGAAAGTGGAAGATGGTTGGTCAGTCTCACTTTGGCATGACAATTGGCACCAGAAAGGCCCGTTGAGCCTTTTCCTTCCGAAGTCTCTTATTGCTATTTTCGGTCTTTCTCAACAAGCTGACGGTTACTGAATTTCTTTCATCGGCAGGCCAGCATTTTTGGTCCCCTAACAGGTTCTCTTGGCATGAATTGTCCTCCGGGATCTTCTCGGTGGCCTCAGCTTGGGAAGTTCTAAGAACCAAGAAGGACCGAGTTCCCTGGGCCCACTTCATTTGGAATATGTCAATAGCTCTTAGGTTTCAATTTAACCTTTGGTTAATTACCAGAAATCGCCTACCTACTCAGACCTTTCTTTTATCTTGTGGTAGAATTAACAGATGATCAATTGCCAAGGACTCGATTGATCATCTGTTTTTTGAGTGCCATGTCCCTACAACTCTTGCATTTTTCTGGACTACACGGTGTAATCTTCCTTGGCGAAATAGGCCTTGGGTGGAGACCATCCGTTGGGCCCTGAGGTTCTTCTCTAGCAAGGATTTTTTCCACTCCATTGCCCAGTTTTCTTTTGGGGCCATGCGTCACTTCATTTGGAAGAAAAGGACCAACATCATCTTTCGGGACGAAGCGCTTGAGGTTTCTGCTTTGAAGAAGCACCTTATTAAAGTTGTTAAAGATAAAGTTCTTACCTTCGGCAACATGCCGAACAACCCTAGGAACAGGTGGCTTCAGTGTGGATGGGGCTTTGACCCTTCTGTTTTGGACGAATTCAACACTCATCTCACCTAGTTAGGTGGTTTGCCGGGTTGTTTTCTTTGCCTTGCGGCGTTTTTGCCTAGGCTTGTGCTACTGGTTGTTCAACTGTGTTCTTTCATTTCATTTCTCTTACCTCGGCTCCCTTCCACTTATCCTGCATGTTCACATTATGAGTGAAAGTTCTTGGCGCCAAATTTTGTATATATTGGTTTCCCTATTTATATATACTTGCCTTTACAAATAATAATAATAATAATAATAATAATAATAATAATAATAATAATAATAATAATAATAATAATAATAATATAATCATTTTGCGTCCTTATTTGAGACAAACTCCACTTTAAGTCCTTTTTTTTTTAAATATAGTACTTTGGCTCCCTATTTGAAATTTTCTCAAAGATAATTTCCACTTTATATATGATTCTAATTATGCTTGGCTTACCTGACCGTTCTGATCTGCTTTAAGATGAGTAGAATTAGAAGTGAATTTTCTAGAAGATGTGTAGGGTTTGTGCAGATTTAACCAAATGTGATGTAATCTATAGTTTCCTTCCTTAATATACTACTTCGTATATGTTAGTTTTAAGCTAATTTGGTGATAGGGTAAGTGGAGCTCTCTTGGATATTTTACTCCTCCAAACTCTATCGATAGTGAAGTGATGCTCCCCATAGGGGTGAGCATGGTCCGGGTTGGTCCGGGCCACCCCCTAACCCTAGGACCAACCCGTACAGTGTCGGTCCTCAATTTTTAGGACCGAGGACCGACCCTATTGAGCCTAGGACCAAGGACCGGACCGACCCAATGGGTTCAGTCCGGTTCCAAGGTCAACCCGAGACCGATCAATAATTTTTTTCATCTTATTTTTTTATGTTCCCAAAAAAGCAAACCTACAAATTCAAATTACACATTCATCGACAATGTGGCATTATACAACTAAACTATAAATACCGATACATATTTAGCAAATTTAAGATGACACAATAATAGAAATTTCGTACCTACTAATCACTCATTGAGATATGGGACAAGATGAAAAGTTCTTGTAATCATTTATCTTTAATATTCATAACACCATATGCAAAAGTGTTTTCCTACATTTGATTATGTAGAGTTCACTTAACCAAAAAATGAGCTTCACACCACTTGACTAGCAAATCACTATAGCAACTACAGTACTACTCTACTCTTCAAAAACTTCTACCATTTGACACAAATTGAAAAGCAAAGTGTAGTTGAAATTCATTAGTATAATATAATTAAATTATAAAAAGTTCAAAATACTTAATATAAACCATGAATATATAACTTTACATCTTCTTAATTCACTTGAACTTCTAAACACTTGAAAACAAAACAAACAACGCTTAATTAATATTCAACAAAAGTTTTAAATTGAAATTACTATTAGTGCTATTAATAAAACATCTTAATATAATATAATATAACAGACATTTTACTTAACTTTGAATATATAAAAGAATTATAAATAATAGAATATAATATAATATACAGGGTTGGTCCAGGGTTGGACCGACCCAAAACTCTTAGGACCGAGGACCAACCCGCACAGTGTTGGTCCTGCAATTTCAGGACCAAGGACCGACCCAGTCCCCTTGGGAACCGGACCAGGACCGGTAGGGTTGGGCCGGTCCAGGGTCGGTCCAGGGTCGACCCTAGACCGCTGCTCACCCCTAGCTCCCCATACGCAAATATAGACCACATCAATTTTTTTGGGATCAAAATCCTCCCTCAAAATATGACCAGTCAATTTATACCATTTATCAAGTTACGCCTAATGCAGCCTATGCATTCCCAACAGTGAGAGATTAATTTGTAATTATACCACCCGAACATGGTGGCATATTTGTGGATACTATTAAACTAAACTGAGCAGACCCAAATCGTTTTCATTTTTGCTTTAGCTCCTGATGAAGTTGATCGATGGTCTTAATACAAGGGTTTGGTAAACAAAATGGAAAGGGAAATATAAAATACATGAAAGTAGCAAGTACAATAAATAAATAGAAAGCTAGTAGCTTAGGGCCTATTTGTTTATTTTTGTTTCGATTTCGTGGAAGAAAATTTTCAATTCTTTTGTTCCAGAGAACAAAAAAAGAACTAAAACACGTTTGGTAAAACTTTTGTTCCCGGGAATAAAATTTCTATTTTTTTGTTCCCAGGAATAGATTTGGAACATAAACAAGAAGTATAAAAAACTTTGTTTCTTAATCCCAGAACAATTTCGAGAAATGATTTTTCTCCTCCTCCTCCTCGGCCTTGAGCTCAAGCTCGCCTAGCCCTGGCGAGGCTCACTTGGCCACCGAGGCCACCGGCGAGGCTTCGGTGAGCTCGCCAGAGCTTGCCTAGCCGGTTGCCAACTACCGCCGTGGCCGGCGATTGGCCACAAAGAGAAAGAAATGAAAAAAAAAAAGGAAAAAGAAGAAAAATAGGAAAAATATAATAAAAATATTTAAAAACTAAAAGAAACAACAAAATTATATAAGTTTATCAAATGCATTTCTATTCCTGGAGTAAAATTTTTTTGCAGTTATCAAGCGCGTTCTTATACTCAGAAATTGTTCCCGAGAACAGTAAAAAAAAAAAAAAACTATTTCAGTTTAAAAATTGTTCCCTGGAACAAAAACATGACCAAACACCCCCTTAATGTCAACATACAACCTTGGCAAAAACGGTATTCCATTGAATATAAAAGTCATGCTCCTTTTGATACACACCATGTATTTTAACCATATCATAGCATCCCTAAAGAAATCTCTGCAAGCCGTTGGCCTGAAAAAAAAAAGAAAAAAAAAAGGACTAAGATCTTGACGAGCCGATTTTGAAATCCATGCTACGCCATGTATTCAACTAGTTTCCGAATCTGGCACCAAACAATTTTTTCATTAACGGAATTGAGCATTTAATTACCCCTTTGGAAGTGTGGATACTGGTGATTTTTCCGACAGACTTCCATCATCCACTGTCCCGGTGATCCTGAAAAAGTGACTTCATCTTTCCTCCTAAAGGAGGCCTCAGCCCCTGACATTGTTTCCATGGTAGAAGAGGGAGGCAAACAGATTATGACGACGACGACGACGACGACAGCAGCAGCAGCAACTGTTGGAAGATTTGAACATTGCCGTGAAAAGGGCGAGTTACACGAGGCAAAGGGAAGGTCAAGCCTCCGCTCGGGTTGTGTTATCACGTCCTTTGTTTGAACCAAAATAACGCATTTCCTTCCGTTAATTCATAGCTGGCCTCCTGAAGCTTCATTTATCTCGCGAAGACAATCGAGTCGAGTGGTCGCAAGGGTCCTATCCTCCCCTATCTTATTGCGTTGAAATGCGGCTCTTTTTAAGCATTTCTTGAGTAAGAAGCTGCTTACACTTGTTTCATACTCCTGTGACTTTTATTAACGTATTTTACTAAGGGCTTCTATAATCCCACAAGTAACCTCCCATCGGGGGATTCGTAGCTGTTGAATTAAATAAAAATAAACTTCATGTGTTAATTGTAAACTTTTCAAGTTTTTGTATGTTAAACGACACTTTATGTAAGAATCATGACAAAAAAAAAAAAAAACACATGTTTTCAATGGATTACGATTACACTTCTTGGTCAAACCAAGGGAAACTTTATACTCTTGTGCCTCTTGCACCTTAAAAGCTAACTCAGAGTGAAATTTCCATACGCCTTCCACAGCTAATATGAGATAATCCCAATAATTTTTTTTTTTTGATGACTCAAAGAACCTGCGCACCGTACCAACACGGACAGCCCGAAAGACCTGAGGTAACGGGGTAAACCTGGGGGCAACACGTGCTAACCACCACACACGTGCCACTGATTAAGTCACCCTGCGACGCTTGGCAATCGAATTCCTCCTCTTGCGTTAGGGGGAGAAGCTTGCCACCAGCAGCACCACCCAGGTGGGTGGTAGATAATCCCAATAGTTTCAGCCCAAATTTCGAGAGTTCTTTTCTTAGTTAGCGAGCACAAAGAGGAAGGACTCATTTTATTTTGTGGTTTATACATGGTTGTTGCACGTGCTTTAGAAGCAGAGCAACTGCTACCTCCAGCAAACAAGTCCAAGTACAGTTCACAAGTACGCATACGTTACTGATAGCAATGCAAAGTACATAACTTAGCTCACTGAATCACGTTCACGTCATAAGTGACTCGTAACCCTCCTCTCTTTGTTTTCTACGCTTCAAGGAGATTCCAACAGCGATGGCAATTACCACTCCAAGAAAAGTGAGTATTGCTCCTCCAAAACGGGGCAAAGCCATGTTTCTCTGCATCTGCAAAAACCACAAATGCATGAGTCTTGCCTTTCATGTTAGACATCGACTGTTAATGGCAGAATTTGCTTTTCTCATTCCCCAATAAATATAGTTGATTGACTACTCAATGACAACCTCACAGGCACCCCTGTCCCGCAACATTAATGAATCCCTGATCCTAACAGAGACAACTCCCCCGCGACTGCTGCCCTATCACCGGCTTCAGTTGTTGAAACCTTTGGAAATCATTTCACTCAATAAGGCACCTTTAGACAGCAACCTTACCTGGACAGAGGAAGGCAAGTCCCTTGCTACCAAAAGATAGAAAAGCCCCATAACACCAGTGTGGTTTTGTGATCTGCTATAATTGGACTCCAGAACGAGAATTTCCCCGTCATTAATTTTAACTGAACCAGGTCGAGGATAGCATGTTGACATCCCTACTATGTAGCCAGCTTCATTTCCTGCTTCCTTCCCTGTACCGTAAACTGACACTGAAGAACATACGATTCGTCCATCCTAACAATGATGCAAAAGAAAAAGGTTATAATAGAGGACAATCTGCAATGGACAGAAATATCTGTAAGGTCATGCAGGAGACAAGTGTGTCGTAACCCAAAAATTAAGAATTATACCAGCTAATGCTTTTCTTAGCTTGCATGTAACAGAGAACTGTTATGCTTCCTGAGAAGAAATCTGAAAGGCCAGTGTTGGGGTTTATTTGAAAGCCAGTGATCTTTACACGTCAGAGATGTATAGGCATCACATATCAGAAAGGACAATTTGCGAGACCATCATTGCGGGTCTCAAGCCCAAATAAACACTAACGGTTATGTATGCCAAATGCTATTGTACTATCAGTCCAATAATTGCACAGTGCCAAGGCTGTTTCCCTTACAGGCAAGCCACACCACTATAGCTTTGGACTGGGTCGTACAAAAGTCAATAAGGAGTACAAGCATTTCTTAGTCTAATTGACAATGAAGCCCCGATGCATCCATAGGAAGAGTTCAACAACTTAACAAAACAGAGGAGCAATAAAGAATGAAGGATGTGGCGTAATCTCAACTTTAGAGTGGATTTATGGCAGAATGTTCCTCAAGAGAATGATATTAATGAGCCAGGAATTAGTAATAAATTAGTGGGAGTCATATGTCCTTTCAAATTTTGGTATGAATAAATTTGCAGCCTGTACCTTATGAATATAGAATCAGAAAGCAATGGGTGCAGGGAGATCACAAAAGAAAATAAAGAAAAATAAGCAAATTGATACAAGATCCCAGTGATAATCTTAAAGAGACAAGACTAATTATATAACTACTAATGCTTCAGGGGTAAAACCTGTCGATGGCACCAAGATCCTGGTACAAATTTATGACTGTGGGTTGACTATTTTACATGGTTAATGAGGAACTGAGGGAGGTCACCACTTCTGAACTGGTGATAGAATGGAAAGAGGGTAAAGGAAACTACTAGGATGACCGACTAAATAAAGATAACCAGGATCTACAAAGTGACGTATGCCACGGTTTTGAGAGTGCTTGAGCAATTTAAGCTGGCGCTTTTTCTGTGAAATTTGATTTCTTAAGAAAAATCAGCGTGGGGAGGTCCATTGGGAATCCTCATGAGGGAATTAAGAATTTGTTGTGCAAATTGAGGCCAAAAAAGAACTGATACAACCTTCTGCAAAGTACCCTTAATGTGAATGGATTAGCAAGTCATACCATCTCCAGAAAACTTTTCGACCTTACCATGCATAAATCTCAAAATGTGTTTCGAATTATTAAACATCAAAGCAGCCATTGTCATAGCAACCTCTTAATAACATCGAAATCATACCGGAATTAAGCTTATTTCAGTTTGGCTATCTGATCAAGCTATAAACCAATTAATCTTTCAATTGCATGGAAAGCTATATAGGTTTATCCAAGAATTTCCGAGTGACTCAGCAATATAGATATATAAAGTGAGGAAGTAAAGCATATGCGTTTCAAAATCACCTCTCCATAAAGATTGGAGCCAAGACCCCCTGAATGCTGATGGGCAACACCATACACCACATAACCACCAGTAGGCAGGGCGAGGCTTGTCCTTTTGCTGTCAATGCACAGGTCATCAACTTTAGCAGCTTGATTGCAAGACTCCACGTCGTATTCAACCTGCATCGACCACATTCTGGCTGATCACCTCAGAAGAAGGATTAACCCCAAAAAGAAAAAAGAAAAAGGGAAGGGGTGGTGGGGCTAAGGTAATACGATATCAAGTCTCAAGAAAAGTTGCTCCGACCGTATAGCACAAAGAAGTGAATATGCCAATGTTAGCTCAGTCTATAGAAACAGTACTAGGATTTAGGACCCCACGAGCATCACAAGCGAGAGTAACTCACTCGACAATGATGTTCTTCTGCACCTTGTTCGGATGAACTACGAGGAGCAGTCCAGGTATCAGTGACGTCGAGTATGTAAATGTCGACAGGGAGGATGGATGCATCCCAGTCGAGCCAGGCCACAGTGTACCTCAGGTAGAGGCTTCTACGAGGGCCTTGAAAGCCCGGTCTGAGCCTGCACCGCGTCTGGTCATAGCAGCAGTGCAAACCGCCTGTGTAGCCAGGCCTGAGAGGCCTGCCGTACGCATCCTGAGTGACGTTGTAGAGATCACACCGGCACTCGGTGCAGCCCAACCTATCCTCCACGCCACGCGTGTCGATGGCGTGGACATTGAGCATCCACTTCTCCTCCAGCCCAGCAGGGATGTCCGCGGGATTACCCACTTCGATTCCATAAGGATCGGGAACAAACGTGGCGGTCTTGCGCGTTTCGGAGCCCAGGCCGAAGTACTGTCCAAGGGAATGCCTCTGGCATATTCCAGAGTTGCGGGCGAACTCATAGTCATCTTCGGACTGGGGATGGAGCGGGGCGTGGTATCTGGCGACGACCCAGTGGTGGAGATAAGTCTGGTGAAGAGGGACGGGGATGCCATCCTCGTCGACGACTTCAGCATCGAAGCTCTTGAGGGCGACGTGACCTCTGGGGAAATCGATGTCGAAGTAGTACTTATCCTCCACGGAGCCCGGTCCCAACACGAACTTGGGCGACAGCAAAGTGGCCGACTTGAGCTTCCCGTTCGCAGACCCAGCGGCACGCGGCTCCATCACGGTCGCCCATATCACGACGCTCACGCCCACGATCTTCTGGAGGAGGAGCATCATCGTCCCGCCGCTCCCGCGATACAGGCGCATCCTTTCTTTCGTTTTCCCTCGCCTCCGGCCAGATCACTCACCTTCCCTGCAGTCAAAACGTAAGAAACAGAGGAAAAATATTAGGACCCCCACCCCCGATCGAGCACGAAACAGATTCACGCACGCCGTGTGTATCGACGACACTCGGTTCCCCGTCGTGTCGGGAGTGTTGCTTCGACGAGAAAGTAAGTCAGGGAAATCGGCGAAGAAAAGTTATCCTTTCAACCACACGGAGCAAGAGAGGAAAGAGATCGGACCTTGATTCAGCCAATTCCGCCGGTGCTATAGCCCCAGATATCTTACCCAATCTGCATCGTGGGGTTGTATTTATGGGGAACCGAACAAAAAGGGAAATGGGTCCGCGTCCCCACGGCTACCTGCTACGCTCCCTACGCTCCGAATGCTGTGAGGCCATCGCTGACGCAAATCGGCTATTTCAACTGCGACTTTGCATCTTCATTTGTTTATTTATCTTTCTACTTTTCTTGCCCAGCACGATGAGGCGGACAAAAACGACGCGACGACTGCGGGTTCCGCCTCTTGGGAGTCGCGCTTTTAACATATGCCCCGGTCTTTATCCCACGTATACGCGTATGGGAAAGTGAAGTTTTGGGCATTCTCTGGACTTTTGCCATTCGGCCTTCTTGGCGATGTTTTCTGAATTTTCCTATATAGTGTTCTTGGTCTCTATCGCCTTTGTCAATTGTCATTATGAGCCGTCGTGTACCCAACCTCGACCCTTTCTCTCTCTTCCCGCGTCCACGTACGAAGCACCTAGAGATTGCCGCGGAATCTGTACCAAAGCACGCTTCTGCATGCATGGCTCGACGTCTATGATGATGCCATCAATGATGATGCCGGGTATGGCTGGACTCCACACAAGCGCTCCCCTCCGCATGTGTCTTATTCAGTAGTCCTCAGCCTCACGTTCATTTATCCTTGCTCTTTCCCTTTTCACGGCCCATAAAGTAGGCCTGAAGCATGAGTAATTTCGGTTTGAAGAGTTGAAGGACGGAGATGAAGAGAACGTGGAGGTCCACGGCATGTCAGGAAGGGAGGTGTAGACCTCCTCGGCTTCTACCGAGCCTAGTATGTATATGTGGCAACACTTGAACAAGTACATAGCCACCTAAGTCTATAACGACCCGGTCCATTCAGCGATGATTAGGTGTGGGAAGAGAAAGAAAGAGTAGCCCCCAGAAAAGTTTCTAAGATAGTGAAGATTGCACGCCAAACAGAGGAAGAGCATTTGTAGACTCTATATATATATTGAAATGAAAATCAGCGCATAAATGCTTATTTTCGTGTAATGATATGATTTAATGTTAGAACTCCAATATTAAATGTGTTAAGTGAGATCACAATTGGGATGTATGGCTTGTGAAAGTGCTTAATTGCATGCACGGACAAAAATGTGCAATTTGATATGATATAGGTCGAAGCAAACAATTCAACGACCTTATTTTAGTAGTAGTCCAAGGTGATCCTTGTTCCATGAGTAAGCAAGCTGCTATCTTAAAAGCCAAAAATACTTTTAGCATTAAATATTATTTTTCTCATCTAAATTTAATAAGTTTGGTTTTAAATAGCTTAGATGGACATGACTTGTTCGTTCCAAATTCACATGAGTAGATACCTCGATTCAAAGTAGATTGCCCGGTCTTTAAGTTCTTCAAAAGGAATTTTTGGAAAATGGACTGTAAATTTAAATATTATTCATGAGATTAAAAATCATTGTTCAAATGAGATTCAAATTTTAAATTAAAAAAATTGGACATAAATAAATAAAAATTAATCATTTTACCTAAAAATAATTTTTTTTTTTTTGGAGAGGCTTTTCGTTCAGAGGGGAATTTCCCCCAAAAACTCGATAGGCCTTGCTCATGAACATTCGGATTTCGATGAAAATCCTCGGACAAAATTGCAAATCCTTTTTTCTACTTCGCAAGGATCGGGAGCCATTCTTCTCCCCTTTTCCAGCAGAGAGAGAGAGAGAGAGAGAGAGAGGGGCTTAGAGAATCTGGTGTTTCCTCCCGTGCTTCCTTCCATCTGTTCTCGTCTGCTCTGCCCCCTCCTCGTTCTTCGAACGACGGCATCGATTGAGACGGCCCCACATTGTTCTTCGCGGATCCGAGATCTGCAGAGAATTGCGTCCCGGTTCCCAAATCGCAGGCTCACAAAACAAAAGCCTTCCTCCTCCTCTTCTTCTTCTTCTTCTTCTTCATTCATTCATTCGTCTCTGAACGCCGCATCCGGGGGATCCGGGATCTGGAACCCGCAAATTGCCCGGCTACACTAGCTTTAGCTAAATATTTTGGTAACTCCAACCCCCCCGACGCTATGTACGTCCTTGCTTTTGGACATCGTCTCGATGGAATTCTTTTTTACGACCGCCTCTGGATTGACCTTTTCAGGATTATCTACCGGAGGGGAAGGTTGCAGATGGGCACTTTCGATGGATTGCCTATTTCTCGTGATAAAGCAGTGAGTCCATATTTTCACTCCTTCCCTCTTGTAAACCAGCACGCATGCCCTTCTCTGGGTGTCGTTCTCTGTTCTTTCCCTGACGCTGGCGATGGGGGGTTGGGGTTGGGGTTCAAGATGGAGTGTGCGGCTGCAGGAATTGAGAAGCAGGTTTTGCTGAAGTAAACAATGGCATCCTTCTATCTTTATGATAATTCATGGGTCGGCGGGCCTTCCTCAATTCTGCACATAGCCCGGTCGGGATAGATATCTGCCGAGCCAAACAAAATTCACCTACTTTGCCCAAGCGTGCCTCACTTCTCGCGTTAATCCTTCCCCCTGTGGAACGGGCTTTTATGTCGATGATCAGGTCTACCGCTGAGTGGCAATATAGTTCTACTAAGTTTTATGATGTGAATGAATATCGGGAATCAACTGCGTGGAAGTGCGTTTTGTCAACTACCTAATTTATATCCCCTCCCCTCCTTTGTTCTGGTTTTTGACGGATTGGGAAGAAGCATCCTTCACAAGTGGAATTGGGATGTTATGTTGGATGTTTGGACACTCAAGGAAAAATGGTGGTTTTGGCACATGCAATGGTGGCCCTTAGACATTCTAGTGACTGGAATGCAGGTCGTTCAGATGAGAAGAGGAAGACCTAATGAGAAATTTCATTCAATTATTAGTAGGAGCAGATGTGATGGGTTGTAGCATGTTTTATACAGATGTAGAAAACAGTAGTCTTAAAGATTAAAAAGATGGGAGTGTCGTTAGTATTTAGTGTAACAAGGTCACGGGTTTAACATTAGACGTAATATGAAATAACCAAAAATCTAATATTTAATTTTCTTTTTAATTTTTTTTCTTAAGTACGCAACCACTACTGGAATAGTATTTCCTGGATACATGAATTCTCTCAGAATAATGCCTATTTGGCAGTCTAATGCGTATGTTACTGTATGTTTTCTGCATTATATATTTTGATAACCAAAGTTGTTATATTGCTATTGTCTGAGCTTGCCATCTGCTAATTTTATCTATCTGTGTGTAATTGCAGTACTTGAGGGAAGAGCTTTCAGAGATAGGTGAAAGTTGGGCTGCTGCACGTTTTGACTCTTTGCCACATGTTGTTGAAATATTGACATCGAAAGATCGTGAGGGTAAAATTAAAACTTTGAAGGAGAAAAGTGATGTCATTGAGGAAGTCGTCGATGAAGTTGTGCATGCATATCATGGTGGTTTCAACAAAGCAATTCAGAATTATTCACAGGTTTCTTGACGATGCTTCTCCTTAGACCTAATAATTTATAATGAAAACAATGGTTTTTGCATTTTCTGCTGTTGCAATTCAGATTATCTTTTCATAAATACTGGTGCCCATGCAACTTAGTGGATGAAATTCTACCTGCAATTTTATAATGTTTTCACTAAACTTTTACGGACAAAGGAAGGACAAAGTTACGATCATAATATTTTAAGCAATGTTTGTTATTAAGCCTTTGGCTTATTGCTGTTAGTTGTCCATTTAGGATTTGTAGATCTAGATTGTATATTCTTGTTTTCCATCTTGCAGTGTCTTTAACTTAGAATCATATACGAGATATATTCCATTGATGTTTGGGATGAAGGAACCATTGATGCTGGAATTGTATATTTGGACCTAAGAGTGTTGTCTTTCATAAGTTCTCAATGGGAAATAAGGTCTATTGAGCGTTCTTCATAGACTGAATGTGAATTGATTTTCCAGTATTGACAAGTGCAAATTATCCACTTACATCTCAATTATTTTTGGTGCTAAAATGCTGGCTCTGCATTCCAATATTGATAATTGCTCTGATCCTCCCTCCCACAATTTTATGGCAGACCTGAAGTCAGAGATTTGAGGATTTTTAGAATCTAGACTCCTTTTTTTTTTTTTTTTTTTTGGGGGGGGGGGGGGTGGTGGTGAAGAATAGATGGATACCAGTCTTGAGTTTTAAGTCGCTGAAAATCAGTCTTTGACATGGACAGTTTGTTACACTTTCTAGACAATCTCATAGGGGGAGGTAGCCTTGGTACCTTATGTAAAATTTTCCTTTTGCTTTCAAGAAAGGGAAAGGGAAAGGGAAAAAAATAACAGGAAAGAATCTTTGTAACATCGTTTATAGTTTTCATCCTTTTAGTGTGATCTTCCAACAATTACTTACATGTAAATAAGTGGCCGAATGTGGTAGTACCTTCAGGACATAGATTTTCCACTTTTACTGCTTTTATATTGGTAGCAAATGGTTTGTACTGCATTCCTCTCTCTCTCTCTCTCTCTCTCTCTCTCTCTCTCTCACACACACACGCACGCACGCACGCACGCACATTCAATTTTGTGATCTGACTTATGGCTATTTGACGCACATTCAATTTTGTGATCTGACTTATGGCTATTTGTTTTGGATATCGAGAGTATAAATGCCTTCTTTCTGCAACCTTTTAATATATTTCTTTTTGCTTCAGATTCTGCGATTATTCAGTGAGTCAGCTGAAAGTATTGCTGTGCTAAAGGTTGATCTTGCTGATGCAAAGAAGCGACTTGGTGCCCGCAATAAGCAATTGCATCAGTTGTGGTATCGGTCGGTTACGCTACGTCACATCATTTCTCTGTTAGACCAAATCGAAAATATTGCTAAGGTTTGTGTGGCTTGCTTACCCTCTTCCATGCAAAATTTTGATCTAGAGATTAAGACATACGTGGCACTCTGCCTCCTTATATACATTACGCCAATTAGAGATGCCGCCTTATGCCATTGTGGAAATTCATCATCTGCCTTTTAAAATGTGGCCCAGGTTCCTGGTAGAATTGAGAAGTTGACACTTGAAAAGCAATTATATGCCGCGGTTCAGTTGCATGTCCAATCCATGTTGATGCTTGAGAGAGAGGGTCTTCAGATGGTAAGACTAGAAAAGTTCCTTTGTTTATCCTGCAATGTGAAAGAATCTTCATATGAAAAATGCCATGTAGACTTGTTGCTTCTGCTCATTTTGCTCTTGGTTATTGGTTTCAACAAAAGGAGAATATGCAAATTCTTTGAAATTAGGGACTACCTTTTAGTTGATATTCAAGCTTAAGATTGTATTATGGGCGATAAAGATTCAGATTGCTCTGTTCCATGCAATTGAACAAGAAAATTAAATGAATCCTCTGTTAAGAACTATGAAAAATCAACGAGTGATCAATCTTGTTTGACGATATATTTTTTTACATTTTTTTCTGGCAATGGTTATTGAATTGAACCTATTATTTTTTTTAGATTCCTATTATTATACCTTTGCTGTTGATAATAGACTCCCAAAAAAATGTGAATTACGTGGGTGGGTTTGGGTCATATCTGGGTTAGGTTAGGTATAGGTCATACAAAATGTTTGGCAAAACATGGATTAATATCAGTTAAATTGGTCAATTTGGGTCATATCCATTTGCAAGCAACCCATACCTGATCCAGTCAACCTCACCTATTTGCCACTTCTCCCAACAACTCAAATAACAGTCTTGGAAGGATTAGGATTCTTCTCCTAGTTGAATTAGTTGTCTATCTATGTCTCTAAAAATGGTTATTCTAGTTTTATGAAGACTATAAAAATTAGCCACTCTTTGCTTTTGAATTGTGTGATCCTTAAGAAACCCTAGCTATGATGCTTAGGAGGTTTGGGTTGATGCTTAAAGGAACATGGTCCCTCTTGGAATTATCGTCAACTGTGAGTTCTCTTTAAATCTTCAATTATTGGGACCCATGCTACATCACATGGTGCTCTCTCTCCCTCCCTCCCTCCCTTCCTCCCTCCCTGAGAAGTAAAGTTGGCCTGGAGCACCATAATATATTGGCTTAGTCCATTCGGACCGTGTTGTCATTTGTTTAGTTGTAAGGTCAAAACCATTGGCACATTAAGTTTGACTGTAATTAGAGAACATCATTCAGTTTCTTATTGTTAGATTTTCTCTTATTTATGATTTTTATCTTAATGGCTTCCAGGTTGGTGCCCTTCAAGATGTTCGATCTGAGTTGACGAAGCTTAGAGGAGTTCTCTTCTATAAAGTTCTGGAGGAATTGCATGCGCATCTTTACAATGGAGGAGAATACAGGTAGAGCTTTTTCTCCAATTTCTTTCTCTAGGTCATGCCCAAATAAAAAGTTAACATTTCTGTTAAAGCTTTACAGACTATGTTTGACCACTGGTTTCTTAATTCTCTGGAATTCATTGAGATAACGTTTGCAGCTCTTAGGTCTCATTTTTCTCTAGTAAAGTTGATTCTGGCAACTTCTACTTCATTAGGCGAAGTTTTGAGTGATTGGTGCTCTTTCTTTTTTTCATTATTAAAGAAATCTTTCTACACCTAACAATGGTTGGCAGGTTGCCTTTCCAAAGCCTCTCTTGTAATTTAAGATAATGAGGCAATTGGAGTACAATTTTTTGGGCATCATCTATTGCCTTTAACCTTACAATTTCCTGCAGCTCAGCTGCCTCGGACATTGATGAAAGATATGACGAGTTACCATCTACTGCGGTGATAACTGTCTCAACAAGTAACTTACAACCTGTCTCGCGGCGGACTCGGTTACTAAGAGGTGATAGCCACATTAATGGCCAAGGAACTGTAGATGGATCATACCAGTCAAGTTCAGTTGACGGAGGGTAAGATTGGAGATTGGTTTTCAGCCAGTGACTTCTCTAGGTTCCTATATGATAGTCCTTACTGGTTGCTGCACTCTCTTTTTTATTAGAACATTGAAAACTTTTGGATGAAATCATTGGGTATCATTCTTTCTGCTTTTCATTTCATTGCTATCTTGTTCAATGGTTGCTTGACACTTGTGGGTACCCATATATGAAGTATGCTGCTCTGTCATCTACTCTGCTCATGCATTTTGTTGACTAATGTTGTTCTAGGTCAGTCTATCAGCTATCTGCTTAACTGGATTTGATCATTTTCAAATGTTCCTGCTTTGCTGGCATGCACTTCTAGTAGTCTGTGAAAATTGAGCAGCTGAAAGAGAGAGTTTGGTTGTGTTTTAATCCTTGTAAAGTTGAATTTCTTCTTCGATACTGAATATTATGTGGAGATTAAAGAGAGAAAAGAGAACAGTGATGCTCTTATTTGCTTTTAGAATTTTTCTGAAGTAAAGAAATAAATGGGAGACAAAACATGTCAGAAATTTTCTCCTGTGTACAGCAAACTTTTGATTTGGCAGAGGTGGTATTAGTATGGTAATTTAACTTTTATTCTCTCCTACAATGTAAAATTTTCTATCGTAATTCAATAATCTTCTCACAATGGCTAGAACATTGTGAAACAATTTTCTTTCGTTCTTTTTTTGTGGTTATATCTTCCTTGGGGTAATAGACTTACTGTAGTTCTTCTTTGATCTTCTCAATCTCTTCTTACAAGTTCCCCCTGATTACAATGTATAACCTTCTTTCCAGTTCGTCATTTGATGGTTACGAAGATGAGGGTGCTCTTGAACATCATAATGAAAACTCAGATGTGCATCATGCATCAACAAGGATCAATGGTGAAATTAAGATTTTTTCTCGGCAGATTCCAACATGGCTTTCCCAGGCCACTCCAGATGAATTTTTGGTACAGTGACTCAATCAAATCATTTCAGATGCATTCTCTTGTTGCTTTTTACTTAGTGTCTGAGCTCGGGATTTGGTACTTGGATACAGGAATCAGTCAAAAAGAGTGACAGTCCGCTTCGTGTAAAGTATTTGCAGACCATGGTTGAATGTCTCTGCATGCTTGGTAAAGTGGCAGCAGCTGGTGTAATTATAAGGTGTGTTACATTACCAACGATTCTCTTATATTTGTTTGGTTTGGTTTTCGAAACAGAAATTCATTGTTGGAGTATACATCTTTCATACTGTGTTATTACAGCAATATAGTCCATACCCAGTATTGGTTGTCGATGTTGAACTCTTATATCAGTGTCAGGTTTAGTGTATTTAAGGTGTCTGAGTCACATAAGTTATAATTGAATAAAACTTAGGAACCTGGCTATGAAGTAGTTCAGGTTTCGGACAGTGGTGATGGGTAAAAGCATAAGCTTGAGCTGAGAAAATGGATGAATGCCCAACAATAGAACGGGAATCAGAGATCTGTCTTATTTTCAATTGTTTATTGGGTAAAATGTTCTATTCTTAAATTGGCAAGGTGCTATGTTATTGAGCACCATAGTCAAAACTATTGACATAATAAGTGAAAAGGACACTTTTCTTGGAATTTTCTTTCCTTCTTCTTTTGTCCTGTTAATTATCCTAATTAGTTGTACTTTTCTGCAAGGTGTAAATGGTGCTAAATACTGTATTCCTTAAAAAGAATTCAAGACAAAGTCATATCAAAATTAACCAATACGTAGATGTAAAGCTAATATCATGTTGCATAAATATATATAGATAGGGATTCTGTTTAGTTCTTTCAATTTTTTCTCTAAAACAATCAAATCATGATGTCTTTTCTCCTCTGTTTGTGATGTGTAAGTTTGTTTTCCCATTCCTCTTTCTGTTGTTGTTTCATCTCTTAGGACTTAGGACTCATGCTGAAGGCATATGTGAAAGCTGATATTGGATCCTATAAAGACGCTGAAACTCGAAAAAGTAATTTGGTTAATGGTTCCATCCTTGGCCACTTATGTGGATAACTAATTGGTCACTTATGTGTAAATTATGTGGGGACATCTCTTTCCATATCAAAATATTGAACAAGTAACCAGAAATGAATTTGCACAATTGGATGAACTAGAACAAGAGATGATGAGTAGACATCACAAAGGGTATCAAATGATTCTTCTAGGAAATGCCTAGTGACAAAAGAGAGTAATCTTAGTACAGTCTTCTGGGTGTATCAAAATCTCTAACATGCGAGACATGAGATTTGGAAAGTGAGCTGGCATATGATTCCAGTAAATCCCTGAGTGTTTTCGGAAAGGTCTTGAGCTTTAGTTGGGGTGGAAAGCTATAGAACTGGACCGTATGCTCACCTGAAAGTTTGTGTTTTTATGGGGCTACAATCACAGATAAATGGTAGAATCAACTTTTATTTGTTTATATAGATCATCGAAAAATCAGAACCTGTTATATCGTACTTGTAAAGGCTGCACAGTTGGACATCTGAGCTGACTCTTTATGCAGATGAGGCCTCCTAGACTTTATCCAAAAAACTTTGCTCCTGTTGGATTTACATGAGCTGCCTCAGGTTTTTATCTTTGGCTTGAATCACACGGAATAGGATTACTGGTCATCTTGCTTAAGTATACATTTGAAGTGTATCCTTTGGTGTAGTCCTATGAAATGCTCATAATCTTAACTTAAATCTGATCTGGTATGACTCCCTGTTCTACTAGGGTTGCCATCTTTCCTTCTCTGTCTTAAATAAATATTCACTGTATGCAAGAGATGCCAATTCTTATTTGTCTTGGAGCAGCCAAAGATTGCGACCAACAGTTCATGAGATCATCACTTCCAAAATCAAAGCTCATGCAGCATTAGTTGATCCTTCAAGGCCTTGTACTGAACATGATGTCTTCGGGGCTCCGACAAGTCTGCAGTCAACAAGGAGAAAACTGGAACACTACCAAATGCCAAAACAGAAGCTTCAGAATGGGAAATCGCTGGCTGGGACTCTTTGGGCTGTAAGTCCTGTGTCTGCTGTGATGGCTCCCACAGGGAAAGCCCAGGTTGCAGCAAAAGAGCTTCTTGACTCAATTCTCGATGCTGTTGTCCGGATATTTGGTGAGATATTTGATTACTATTTTGGTACTCTTTTACAATGTGAAATCTAAACTGAAGTCTAGCATCAATTATTCAGAAAATCATGTTGTTGTTGGTGAGCTTTTGGAGACGAAGTCCCAACAAGGTGACATGAACACACCGAGGTCTGTTCCAGCAGATGCGAATTGGAACCCTGATTCTGAGACATCGCATATCACTGGGGGTTACGGTGTAGGATTTTCATTGACAGTTCTGCAGGTATGTAAATCCTGTTGGTCCTGTGAACACTCGATGGACTCGTTCAGGGGGGGATGAAATTACCCATATTCAGATGTTGGGCACACTTTGGGAATTGTAGAGATTACCTTGTGGTACATGATATACATAACTGCATTAAGAACCACAACTTTTTATTTTCAAGGCTCCACTATTTAGTGTGGCTTTATGGATGCCTTGGGGGAACTCTGCACATAATTTCATGCATCTTTTGTCCATGCTTGGAGAAGACAAATGAGATGCTATTAGAGGTATAACACAAACACGCGCGTGCGCATACATGCATTATATATAGAGAGAGCTTCTTTTGTAATCTTTTGAAGTTGTTTGTGCAAAATTTTGCCAGAGTGAATGCCAACAACTTATCTGCGAGATTCTGCGGGCAACTCCAGAAGCTGCATCTGCTGATGCTGCTGTGCAAACAGCTAGACTTGCAAGCAAGGTCCCCAATAAAGGAAAGAGCAAGTAACTTCCTACCCTGATTATCATATTATTTTCCTAATTCTGCTACAAAAGAGCAGAAAGAAGGGTTTTTTGGGGAGGTCTTTTTTACGTACTTTTGGGGCTTCAATTCTTGTTTGATCCATATTCAATGCTTAATGTGCTGTCATATATAGTGAAGTGGTTTGTGAAGAGTAATGGAAATTGAAGCAGTAACCTAATAATGAATGGCCTTCTATGGAAATGACATTTTTGTGTCTCAGATGTTTTCTTTGTCATCTTTTGCCTTTGTTGCGGGATTGTGGGCTATTTACAACTAGCTAATCAAGAATTCTTAGATGTACGGGTCTTATACATACACAAGGAAGGTAATCAAAAACGGGAACTGAGTTTGCAGATAAGTTTGTATTTGATACTGATATAAGCGTTCAGGTGGTGTACTTTGTACTCAACTTGGGTGACAGTTTGTTCCCCATAGTTGGTTCTGTACTTTGTACTCAACTTGGGTGAGAAGAAGGTTAATACTAGATTATCACTGCAGAAGTTGTATGAGGATTAACAATCACATTTGAAGGCCATATGGGTGGACTGCACCATTTTGATGGGAATGGATTTGGTGGTAGTAGTTGCTAGAGCCTAGAACTAATGATATTTCAGCTTCATATTGTGAAGCATCACATCGTAATGTGCATGTATGTCCATCAGATGGGCATGCCATGATTTTCCTTGACATAAAGCATGCATTCGGATAACAGAGTAGATATTTGATCCTACATGGCCTTTCATGTATAGGCGTGTAATGAATGTTTCTAATGTTGGGGTGGTGGTACAAAGTGTCGTACAGTTTTTGAGACATACATATGACTCCATGAGCCCCAGCCGTTAGTGACTTACAATCTGAATGATACAGAATGGACCAAGGGACAATCTCAGCTAGAAAATTTTATGGGTGTGCCTCCCATAAGGTCTCCCATGTCAAAACCGTCCATTAGATTCTTTTATTTTCTTTCAAAGTCCTTAGATTCTTTTCTTTGGTCAAACCAAGATTTTGCGAGCAAACCTTGCTTTCTTGTTGACTCATGCTTTAGGATGTGTGGTTGTGCTGCAATTTGCACTTCTTATTGTGTCTTAGTAGCATATAAAATTTTCCTTTATTGTTTTATTAATCTTTCCCCATAAATAATGAATTGATTGTGTGGGAGGGAGGATTCACCTCTGCTTATGCAACTATTAACCTACAGCATACATTCATTAAGTTTCAACACACCTGTAAGTTACAACAACCTCTTGACAGGGTAGGCATTGACATCTCGAATGGAAACACTAGATATCGTGATCCAATCCACATGCTTCCTTGCAATTTGTTGTAGTTCATATTCCCCTCATGCTTAACTCAATTTTTAAATTTTGTTGGACTATAGTAGAGATCTGATTATTCTTATATTCTGATCCTTCTGGAGAAAATAGAGAGCTGCTGTCATCTTTTGGATTTAATGTTGCTTGCACGTGATAATTATCTGAATGTGATACAGGGATGGTTCAGAAGATGGCCTCACATTTGCTTTCCGCTTCACAGATGCTACAGCATCTGCGCCTAATCAGGGTATGTGCAAGAATCTTCATCCGTTATTTACCTTCTTTCTGTAATAACTGCTCTTATTGTGTCTATTTTAGTCCACATGCAGTAAATTATCAGATTAAGCAAGTACCCACTCTTACTGTTAACCTATTTTATTGTTCACATTGGGTGAGGATTCTAAATTATGTAAAGATGAGTCTAGGTAACATATCTGAAACACCATACCCATACCCCTTCACCACCAGGAAAATGAAAAAGAGAAAAATCAAGTTCTGACAAATGAGATGTCATTTATCGGATGAGTTTTGAGTGAAGGTCATTTGGATGCATAAAAGGACGACCTTTAGATGTGACTTTATGGCATGAGTTCGGGTATAGATAAGTTCTAATATGACTTAGGTGGAACTTTCAGTAAAGACCTTCAATACTTGAAAATACTTGTAGCTGAAAGCACGTACTTGGCTAGCACTGCATAATTGGGGAAGTTTGATTGTTGTTGTTTTTTATTAGTATTGTGAAGATATGGATTTGATTGGTTTATTCATATATTCATCTTGTCAGTTGTGATCAGTTTTAGTTTGTGTAATTCATATTAAATGAATCTCTCTTTTTTGTTGCACGATCCCTGGTATTGTAGGTGGTGATCTTATTCGCCAAGGGTGGAGTAGGAGGGGTTCAAATATGTTACAAGAAGGTTATGGATCTGCAGCTGTGTTACCTGAGCAAGGCATATACTTAACAGCTTCCATATATCGCCCTGTTCTCTTGGTAGTGGACTATAGAAGGAATATTTCAAGTTTTTTACAAGTTTCTCTTTATAGCTTTTTCTGATGCCTTGCTTTGCAGTTTACCGATAAAGTTGCTTCAATGCTACCAAAGAAGTATTCCCAGCTTGGGTAAGCTGATTACTGTTGTAATCTCTCTTTTGGAGCATACCTACTGAATTGCACACTTAGCATTGGTAGCATAATCACCAGGGGAGGCCTTTCTGGTTCATGTCCTGTCGGACATTACTTTTTGCTTGACTCTGCTTCTGCAAAGGAATGCTTACTTTTACTAGTTGCTATTTTAGCACAATTGAAAATTTTGGTGATTAGAAGTTTCGAAAGTTCTTGTCTGCTTAACCATGAGATTGGGTTTAGAGTGGCTCTGGTGAAGGCTCAACAGATTTTTGTGCCGTTAAATGGCTTTTGTAGAAATTTATTCAAAGAATTACTGGTTCATATCTAGTATTTGTTCTATTAGGATGCATTGAGATTCAGATGCTTAAGTAAATTCTAGTATACAGCTCATGTGGTTGGTCTGGTTGGTCTGCTACCTTGACTCAGTTGGTGGAATATTTTTTCCCTATGATGGTTCAGAGCATATGAAGGAAGTCTGCACAATCATGCTAATTGCAAAGATGCCAAATTCAGTGCTTCTGCAGTAAAACTAGGACATGGTAATGAAGGATAAGTTGACTCCAAAGACCAAGTTAATAAAGCTCAGCTTCATATGATGTGGGAGAGATCTACTATGATTTTACCCATCAAGAAGTTGTTTGAAAGTTTTGCTTTACATAGACTTAAGGCATTCCTTTTTATAAATTTGAGAAATATATGATAAGGACATATAATATGCTCATCATGTTTCGCATACTTTAAGTTATGACAAGTATGAGAAAAAGCAATTTGAGTGAGAACACCTGGAAATGCCAGTAAGGTTCAACTTGGAGCTCTTATCTTGTTCTTATATTGGATGAGTAAGATGGATGTACTCAAGAACTTCCTTGGTATAAATCTTCTAAGAGGCGATTTGATGGGTAAGATGATGGTGGAGGAAGTCTAAAATGGTAATTGTGGAAAGAAAAAGTTTGTATTTATAAATGGCTGAAACAGTATATCTATAGTGGATTCCTTGTGGAAGAGGCTTAGATGATTCAGCATTGAAATTGGATGTCAATTGTATCATTTTCCACATATTGGATGGAGGACAGGTCATTTCTTGACTGAGCCTTATGGAAACGAAAATTAGCTATTAGGCATTAACATGCACATTAGATGAGATTGCTTCACTGAGGTGTCTTCATACTAGAAAGATAGAATAGAAGTGAAGAGTCAGTGTTGTCCCAAGGATAAATAAGTAAATTTGCTCGAGTTAGTTTGGACATATAGACTGACGTCTTTTAGAATGTAAGAGATTGGTAGAAGGTGGCATAGATAATGACACTATAGGAGGATACTGAATATCTTAATCTTTCTTGGGCATGCCCATATTGGGAGAAGGATATTTTAATCTTACTTAGGCAAGCCCAAAGGGGGAGAAGACATACATCTTACTTAGGCATAACAAATACCATAAACTTTTTAATGGAGCCCGCCATGTCTGTGGTATTTATGCTCCTCTGATATTTGGAAGAAAGCCTCTTGCCTCTTGGATATTGAATTGATTGGTTTTCCTAGGTTTAACTTCTCCTTTACTGAGAGCTGAAATGGTTGATATTGAATAGTTTTGAGAGTTGAGCTAACAGAAAGTTACTGGAATTCTACAGTTACAAATGTTCTTGTATTGGTGACATGCAAGGCAGTTTATGTAATTTTCTTTTTCTGACCTGTTACTGAATTCCAGCAAGCATATCGTATGAATCAGTCGCTTAGTTGAAAATGGTTGTTTATTGAATATTCAGTTTTTCTATTTGCTGGTGATTGTATAAAACTTAAAACTAATTCAGGGTTGGGCCACACTAGCACTTTTTTTTCTTTTTTTCTTTTTTTTTTTTTGGGGGGGGGGGGGGGGGGCTTGGGAATGGATGACTGGGGCATGGACATAAAGGTCTTTATGAACTGTTTTCCTTTCATGAGAACTTTCTTGTACTTCCGATTCTCTTGAGAGTTAAAGAGGTCTCTGTGGACCGACATATCTTATGACAACAGAGCCTCCTGCATTAACTTATCTAGCGATTTCAACCATCGAGTTTTCTTGTGCTGCTTGAGATGATACTTTGCATATATTTTAGTCATTCTTTGAGATTTTCCTCTTGTAGTTGCTGTGTGAATTGTGCTTTGTTCATCCGAGTTTTCTTTTTTATATCCACAACGGCAGGAAGGATGGATTGCTCTCTTTTGTGGAGAACTTTGTGAAGGACCATTTCCTGCCAACTATGTTCGTAGATTACCGGAAAGGTGTCCAACAAGCTATATCAAGTGAGTCCTAATTGAATACCTGACTCTTTTGTTTTTGATAAAAAGATCCAACTATAGGGCACCTAGACGGGCAAAGCCATATAGAGAAAGAGGTCAAAAAACTAAAGCCATACATAAAACAGCTCTCAAACCCAAAGGCAGTCAGATACAAGATAAATCATCAACTATGTCAACCAAGGCATTATAGCCATTTGCAAGTTTTCACTATACTAAAAAAAGAAAACTTAAAGTCAATTTTTTCAATAAAATAGAAATGGAAGATACCTGTCCATCAAATACTTTCTGGTTCTGCTCCTTCTAAATTAACCAAAAATACAGAGAGAGGAATTGAGGTAATTCGTCTTTTCCTGTTGCTGTAAACAAATGCCCTGTGATCTGGGAATGGATCTGTTAAAGTCATGTCTCCACACCAAATGTCAGACCAAAAGTGTATCCAATTCCCATTGCCTACTTTGGATCAAGTGAAAAGAAGAAACTCACTCTAATCCTCTTCCATACCCCGGTGTTGTGAAACTCTCCTATCCTTAGTGATCCAACCACTCTAACCCTCAGATCTATGATTGAATATCTGACTTGTAAATTACCGCTCTTTGATTTTATTTGTGTCCTTTCGCTCATATACTGATATATGGCAACTTGTTGCTATTTAACTGACTGAACATGTATTTGTCCTGTTCTACCTTGAAATGTGGATAGCCAATCTTAAGTAGTTTGAACCTGGATATTGCTTGTGCTTTTGATGTTTCAATGAAACTAAAATGTGTTCTACGGTTGGTTGCTGGTTAAGAACAATCAGGAGTGTGTGGATATAGCACATGACACATATTCAATTCTCTACACCATCAATCATAAACAATTCCAAGTTTGATCACCCACTTGGCTTTCAGCTCACGGCTTACTTGATTGATGAGACCATTGGGATGTTTCATGAGCCTGGAGTTTTTCTAACCTATGTTTACCTCAATGAGTTTCCTTGTCTGAAAAAATGGGTAGGATGGTAAATTTTTCTTTGAATTGCGAATGCAAGCCTATGGTGATAGCATACTTTTAGTGATGCTTATCTTAGTCTTTGACCAAGACACTGCTGATTTGAGGTAATGAAAGATTTTAGCATTTTGTAGTGATGAATTAAATTTGGGCTCTGTTAGTGTGTCACATTCTGTGTTAGCCTTAGATTAAAAATTCATTTATCACATGCATACATCTGTTTATATAGGTCCTGCTGCTTTTCGGCCACGAGCACATGCTGCTGCCACATACACTCTGTTGATTGAGAAGGGCCGACCAGTCTTACAAGGGCTTTTGGCTATAGAATTCCTTGCAAGAGAGGTGATTTCTTTCACGCCCTCACACCTTGACATATGTTCCCTTCCCTTAATAGACACTTCCTCCTTAGCCCCAAGGAGTTGCTTAAGTGATATGTGTGTTTGTCTTTCTCACTCAAGGCCTGGTTAGAATAGCTGCACTTGCATGTTCTCTTGGGGCCACTCATAGGAATGAAGAATTGTGTTATCCATTTATTACCCAATCTCTTTGAGACAAGGGGATTGGGATACTTGAAAGGGGACTAGTCTGTTGCTAATTGGCACTGGACCACTCCAGCATCAATATATACACTTGTACCAACCTGTCCTCCCACTCCCCCTCTCCCTCCCCTTCCCATCACTAATGTCGATGGATTCTTAGAATTTACTATGTAATTGGAGATCTATGTCTAATTTATTTTAATTATTTGTAACATTCATGTCATCTTTGTAATTTGACCTGTAACGTAGGTGCTTGGTTGGGCTCAAGCAATGCCAAAATTTGCTGGTGAGCTTGTAAAGTATGTGCAAACATTTCTTGAGCGGACGTATGAAAGATGTCGCACTTCATATATGGAGGTTCGTATGTTTCCTCTTGATCCTCTGTGGTTTTCTTTTCCTCCGTGTGACTTTGATGGATGAGCTATGCTAAGGGTTAAACTTCTGTTCTCTTCTGTGCCATCTGTTGAAGTGGATTCTGTGTCCTCAATACCAATTAACTTAAGACTTCACAAGTAGTCACTGGAAGTGTGGAATTGCTTTTCTTCTTAGTAGGAAAACTTTTATTAACATGATCTAGTACCATAATATAATGTATCTTATTATTTAAGATTCTTTATTAACTGTCTTTTACTTTTGACCCAAAAAAAAAGACTATCTTTTACTTGACAAGCCAGCAGATATGGTCTTCTTACATCAATTGTCAAAGTCTGTGAAAGTAACATAATTAATATTGTCATGTACTATATCATGGTCACGCACTTATTTTTGTACTTCTGTTGACCCTTGTTATTGCTTTGTACAATCCCTGACAAAATGTTTGTGACGTGATAAAGTTTCTGTTCCTTTTTCTTCTTTGTGGGAGCTTGCATTTGTTGAAATGAAGGAATCTGTAACTTTTACGCACATTTATCACTCATCATACTGCATCTTTGGTTCATCATTCTATAAACTCCTATTTCTTTGTAAAATTTCAGGCAGTTCTAGAAAAACAGAGTTACATGCTCATTGGACGACATGATATTGAGAAATTGATGCAGCTTGATCCAGCAAGTGGATGTTTACCAAGTTCTTTTGGTCAGCAAAATTTGGAAAATAGTGCTACAGACGCGGAATCCATGGAGGTTGAATTGGAACTCACTGATATACTGTTGAATTTGCGACCAATTAAGCAGGTATGTACAATCACTAACAGTTGGGAACAAAAGTATCTCTTACCTAATTTCATGGATGAAATCTTAAAGTTCATTTATATCCGGCTTGTTAAGTTCCTGTTGAAGAAACTGTTGTGATTTCTCTAAATTTACACTGGGTTTAAATGGATAGTGCCAGAGATAATTCAGCATCTTCCTAATTAGTTAAATCTTGGTGCATCAGGGAGTTAATTCTAAGTTGCAATTTATTTCGATCTTGTGTTTTTCTGACAGGAAAATCTTATTCGAGAAGATAACAAACTGATTTTGCTGGCATCGCTTAGTGATTCCTTGGAATATGTTGCAGATTCAATTGAAAGGTGAGTAATCTAGCTGCTCTATCTTGAGTAGGTGTCGGAGCACATGGCTTAATATTAAATCTTAGTTGAAGTTCTTATTGTTTTTTGCTTCAAGAGGTTTGACATGCAAAACTACATATTTCATGGAAGTAGGCTTGGGCAGACAACCTTCAGATCAGTGAATCAAGGGGGACAGGATGGAAAGCATAAGAGACACCAGCACTCTAGAACGAGTAGTGCTCCATGCAGGGACCTTGCGTCGTTTGCAGAGGAATACAGAAAGCTTGCAATCGATTGCTTGAAAGTTTTACGGGTGGAGATGCAGCTAGAAACTACTTTTCACATTCAGGTTTGTGAAATATTTGCCACTTTGAGTTTCCTTCTGATTTGTTCGTGAGGATAGAGCGAATGTTTAAGTGAGAGATTTTTCATTTACCAGGAAATGAATGGTAGGGATTACTTAGAGGACCAAGATGCTGAAGAGCCAGATGACTTTATTATTTCACTAACCGCACAGGTATTTATTTTCATTGCATAATTGTGATGCTTCAAATGAATAGTGCAGTTAACAATTATTGTAAGTCTCTTTTTATTTTATTGATTCATCTTTTGTTAGGCCTCAATCTCTAGTATTTTTCATGTTTAAAAAGGTTGAAAATCATGTAGTTTATTCAGCCCTGGTTTTGAGGATCTCAAATGTGGAAGCAATTTTTAAAGAATAAATGTTGCTGCATTATCTTGAGCAGTTCCACATTCAATTTGGTATAACAACACTATTCACCTGGTTTATCCTCCACTCAGCTCCCTCACTTCCTATCTGTCTTACATCTGTCTGAAACAATGACATATTTATGTCAGATCAGATTAGGCAATGTCTACTGATTACTTGACCGTTACAGCATATAATTTGCTTGACCTCATTTGCAAGCCCTTTTTTTTTTCTTTTTTCCTTTTGTGTAATTTTATTCTTTTTAAGATAATTGATTTTGTAACAGTTTCCTTTTTTTTTTTTTTTAATTCATCTATTCTGAAAATCAGATCTATTTTCAGGCAATATATAAGAAATTTGGTTGAAATCTTCTCTTCTTGCATCCATCTTGGGCCATTATAAGTTCAAATATCTCTGCTTGCAAGCTAATATCATGGGTTAATGTTTAATCCAGATAACGCGCAGGGATGAGGAAATGGCCCCCTTTATTGCGGGAACAAAAAGAAACTATGTTTTTGGTGGAATATGTAGCGTAGCTGCAAATGCTTTTATCAAGGTTCCCATTTCATTCTATTTATTTAATTTGTTTTTTTATTTCTCTTGAGCAATGTCTGCTATAGAACATCTTGTAGTTGTTTTTCTGATGATAAGCATGTTTCTTGTAGGCTTTGTCGGATATAAAATCTATCAACCTTTTTGGGGTCCAGCAGATATGTCGAAATTCAATTGCTTTGGAGCAGGTAAATCACCACTTTATTCCACGTTTTTCGTATTCTTTTGAAGTTTTCTCTGTTTCTTGCAGGGCTTCTAGAGTAGAGTTTTTGGTGGAAAACTTCCTCATGTTCACACTCTTGTTTCCCATTTTTTAATGTTGTAATCGTCATCTAATGAATGGAATGTTAAAAGAAATGCAAATACTTGTTTAAATTTACCAAATATGTTTTCTGAATAAGAAATATATATGTAGAGTTGAGATATTATTTTGAAGTGATTGTGCCACTTGGCATGCTCACATGCAGGCTTTACCGTTGAGTTTCCATTCCATGTCCCTCTTACTTATCCTATTAAGTCATTACTCCAGATATTTTGTGGATTCAAATGAGATTTTTAGAGAGATTCTTTCTTTTCTTTTCTTTTTTTTTTTTTTTTGGTTGTAGGAAATGTTGATAATTAATTGAGTTCAACGAGATCATAATATACTCTGGATCTGTTGATTTCTAAATATGTTATAGATTTGAAGTAAATTACATTTTGATCTTGGGTATTTGTGTTTCATGTCTCATGATATTAATTAATCCACGATTGACTTTTATGTGAGTCGTTGCTTTGCTTTGTACGGTAGTAGTTATGTGTGAGATCCATGATTATCTAAAGATTGCATAAAACTGTTTGTTTGATGGGGATTTTGTTCCTTCTTAATGAGAAATTGATGTCTTACTCCTTGAGGCTTAGGGAAGAAAACAGGGGAATAATAAATAACCTGACAAAAGGCTGCTGATGGTTTTGTCCTGCCATATAAATTTCCACACTACTTGATATTCTCTGCTCTTGAGACGAATTAACTAAATACAGATATGAGTAAATGATTCTCAAATACTCTAGTCCTTTCTTTCTTTATTTTTCCTGTGAAGCTAGAACTTATATAAACTCCCTTTGGTTTTTTAGGCCCTTGCAGCTATCCCGTCAATTGATAGTGAAGCTGTGCAACAAAGATTAGATCATGTGCGGACATACTACGAACTGCTAAACATGCCATATGAGGCAAGCCTCTTAAACGTGAATCTTTATTCTTTCTTTTAAGTATCATCTTCTAGACTTACAATGAGGTGATCCTTCTACGTCATCAGGCATTGCTTGCCTTCATCTCAGAGCACGAACACTTGTTTCCATCTGAAGAGTGAGTTGGCTGAAACATCCTCTCGTCATATTTAGTGAAATTTACTGGTCATTTATTGATCTTTAGAACCTTTTTTGTTCCTCCGGCCAGTTATGCCAATCTCTTAAAGGTCCAGGTTCCTGGAAGAGAGATCCCTGCTGATGCACTAGATCGGGTATATGAGATATTGCCCCGTTAGCTATACAGACCGTGGTCGTGAATATTATCATGTGCTGAAAACTTAGGAGCTCCCACTTGAGTTTTCTACATGGATTGACTGGTTCGCCAGATAGGACCAGCACCATTTGGGCCAAGCCCTGTTGTTGTCTTGTGGTATATTTGTCATCGTTCTCCAACATTTTTCTTGTTTTTTATTGTGCATAATATCCTTTTTCCTCCCAAATTTGTACTCTTGATTTTGTATTTTCTCCATCAATTTTGTAAGTACAAAACTGCTATCGGATGTAATGAGGGTGTAGATAGAGTGAATGGTAGGTTTCTACTGATGGTTCAGATATTGGAGATGAAAATATTCTTTGTATTGGTGGACCATGGTGATAGGAAGGGACGTTCCAATTGTTCCATTCACGCAAGGGGTTCTTTTTCCGCATTGATATCTTTAAAAGATGGCAAATTCGAAAAAGGAGATAGATACAAATGGTCTTTAAATTTTAACTTAATGTGTAATATTGTTTATGCACTTTTAATTCTATTTGGTGCACTTTTTTAAATTCTATATGATTCTTGAATTTTAGTTCAACGTGTAATATTATTCCTAAATTTTAATTCATGTGATGTAGTCTCTATCCTTTTGATACATATTCAAATATTTGAAAATGTTTAATGTAATCAAAAAATCTTTAATAGAAATCATTGCAATTTAGGAGAAATCAATGAAAGGATATCAATTCAAATTCTAGATTTGTTGAATTGAGAGAAATCAAGTATTATGATTGTTTTTTAGATTCATGGACCTAATTCAATTCAAAAATATATATATATTGTGAATGCAGATAGAAGACATCTCCTAGATAAGCTTCATGACTCGATAGTCTTCATAATAAAAGAGACATTTGGCAATAAGCTTGTGCTTGTTTGTATATAGTCTAAGAACTAGATTAAACGCATATAAAATTTTAGAAATTACATTAAATAAAATAAAAGTTCAAAGATGACATTGAATATATATATAAATCATGGATTACACTGAATAAATTGAAAATTCAAAGATAATATTATACATTAGACTAAAGTTAAGGAATCATTTGTATAATTACCCCTTCAAGAAACTATTGGTGAAGGTGAATAAAATGATCAATCACTTAATTCCTTGTAATTTGTTGGCAATTTATCTATATTTTTATGAAATTTTGCCGATTTCCTTGATATTTGGCGAATTATCAATTTTTACTAATGATCAGAACTTACTAATTTTTATATGAAGTTACTTACTAGAAGTTAATGACTTTTTAAATTTTTCTTCATTAAAGTTAGCAACTAGTATCAATTTATTAACTCTTATTTGAGTTATTTATTTTATTTATTTCTATTTTTTTTAAATTGTCAACTTTAGTTATTGATGCCTCAAACTAACCGACGCTTATGTTAAATTATCAGACATTATTTCAGTGGTTTACTAACATTTTTACAATTAAGTCACAAACTAGGTTATTAACTCTTACTTGAATTATTTATAATTGTTTCCCTTTTGGAGATACCAAAGTTTCTAGAGGGTTACCAATTTTTTTACTTCATTTGCTCACCAACCTATAAATCTTACCAACTCTTATAAGAACTTCCACCCTTAATTTGAATGAATTGTCATCCTTCCTATAATTAAAATACAAACAAGTTTTAGGTTATCAATTCTAATTTTAGTTATTTATTCATCTTTATTTTTTTTTCTACTTACAAACTATTCTAATGAATTGCCAACTTTTTATTTGTCTGCCTTGCTAACTCTTAAATTTATCTAAACATATAAGAAATTACTAATTTGAAAGATTCAATAATTTTTGTACAATTAAGTTTCTAAATTATGAAATACCAACCCTCATTTAACTTACCAACATTTTATGTAATAATTAAATTTCTATAACTAATTGGATTTCTATTCTCTCTTTTTTTTTTTTTTACCACCCCTTAAGTTTACAAACTCCTACATGATATTATCAATTTATTTAGAGCGATTCAACAACCTTTCTCCGATTAAGTTAATAACTATTTTTTGTTTATTAACTAAAATCTGAAATCATTATTAACACTTAAATGAGATAACCAATTTTAGTTTGAGTGGCTTTCTAATAGTTTCTTCCATTAATATAGCATTTACTTTTGGGTTTCTTGAATCTCATCTAATTTATTTATTTATTTGGTAAATTTTTAAAATTTCTAATTTCTAATGAAGGACCATAATCATTTATAGAATTTTTATGGTAATGAATTGAAAAAAAAAATCAGAAAAACATTATTCCATTTCAATAATACAATAAAAGGTTATAACAAAAGATAATGCACTATATCTCAATTTACTATAAAAATAATTGATTAATGTGCTTTATTTTGCACTTCCCAAATCACATTGTTATAACTTCACAAAAATCTTGACAAATGACTTATAGTGTATCACTTATGTAATTCTTAGAAAATAACTACCTCAATGCTTACCCAGTAAATAGAGAATATTAGCAATATATGCACAAAACATATCCTAAATTCTTGGAAGCAATCCCCATAAAAAAAATTGGAAAGATTGGTAATAAGGACTGTAAAATGAAAGCAAACTCCACAGATAGAACTTCGTAACTTATCATAACAATTTAATAGTTGCCACAATCAAATTAAATTGATTAGTAAATCACATCAATGGATGGTAATTTTTGAAAAGAAAAGTCCTCAAGTCGGGTAAATAAAGACCGGTAAACCTAGTATGTAATATACAACTTCGAAAGTTGTTATTAAAAGTAAATTAGCAGTTGAAGCACGTTTTAGTGACCGAAATCTACTTACTAAGTCGAAAAGACAAAAATGAAAAAAGACAATGCAATTGAGGTTGATAATTTGGCATAATATGTCATCACCTCAAAATGTTAGCATACTAGGCAAATTAATATGGGCACGAATAACGAAAGTAACGGAGTATCAGCAACAATCGATCAAGACCAATCAAGCAAAAATATGCAGAATCTCTAACGGCGGGGAGAAATGGCCAACAAACCGAACAAGAAGACGAGGGACAACAGGTGTTTTTGGGGGGTGGGGATTGGACGGGTACGTGTCGTCCTGAAGCAGGCGCCGTTGACCTAAATACCTGCTCAACTTACGACCAGCCACGTGGGGGCAGGATGGGGGGCGATGCACCATGTTCCCGCACGCATGGGATCCTAACTCCATCCCACCGGTTTGCAGAGTTTAAGGAAAGGGATTTGCGAAAGTGGAAGAGAAGAAGAAGAAGGGGAGGCAGAGGCAGAGGCAGAGGCAGAGGAACAGAGGATGGGAGGCAACAAAGAAAGAGCCAGAGAGCGCAGGGAGCAAAGATTGCAGGAGATCTCTCTTCTCAGGACCATCCCCTATTCCGATCACCAAAGGTAATAATCACCCCCCCATTCCCATCCATCCATCCATCCATCCATCTTCCTCTTTCTCTTCCACAGATCCCCTTTCGTTCCCTTTTCGATCCCTTATATCGACAGATGATCAGAATAAAGGATTCATATAAAGGTCGTTGTAATTTGGCCCGTTGGTCCTGAGAAATGCTGCAGGTGGTGGTCCACAGAGACGGTCGCCGTGGTGACCGGGAGCAACCGGGGCATTGGGTTCGAGATTGCCCGACAGCTCGCGGCGCATGGGCTGACGGTCGTGCTGACGTCGAGGGACGAATGTGTTGGCCAAGAAGCGACGAGGGTCTTGCGAGAAGGCGGCCTTGATGTTGCCTTCCATCAGCTCGACATCTTGGACCCTTCCTCCATTCAACTCTTCGTTGATTGGATACGGCAAACCTACGAGGGCATCCACGTCCTGGTACCATCTCTCCCTTCTCCTCCTCCTCCTCCTCCTTTTGTCCCATCCTTTTACCCTGATTGTGAACCTACTTTCTTATTTCCTTTTACCCGGAAAAAAGTTTGGAACATCTTTAATTGGGTAGCTCTTGAATGTGAATCGGGACTAGTAGAGGTGGCTGCTCTCTGCTCTCTGCTCTCGCATGAAGAACGTTTGAGTAGGATAACCATAGCCTAGGCGGTCATCACTTTACCTGCGGAAGTGAAGTCGATTTTTCTCTGCCTTCAGGTGAATAACGCAGGTGTCAACTTCAATGTTGGGTCGGACAACTCCGTTGAGTCTGCTCATATGGTTGTGGCTACCAATTACTACGGAACCAAAAACATGATAAAAGCCATGATCCCCTTGATGAGACCTTCTGCTGCGGGCGCCCGTATCGTTAATGTGAGCTCCCGACTGGGCAAACTAAATGGAAGAAGAAACGTAAGTTGACTTCTCCTGCTGCTGACAAAATGGAAAGAAAAAAAAGATGTTTCTTTGATGGGCAGGATGACCTTTATGTTGTGATTTCATTTTCAAGTATCTGATAATCTTCTGATCCATATAAAATCTGGTCCTTTTCGAGTCTGTATTCGTCTATCCACCTTTAGTTGTCCTAGTCCTCATCATGTAGCAGTTCCGCCTCAATGAGACTTGAGAGGTACTTAGAATCATTATGATGCAGGCAATATATGCATCCGACATCTGAAAGGAAGTTCAATCTCTCATCCTCAGTGTTAGAAATCCTCAGTCTGCATGGAAATGCCTGTGAAGTTAAAGAACCGTGAATGAAATATACCAAAAAATAGAAGAAAGACATGACATTTTACTCGGAGCATGAAAATCGAAGCTCGATCCTAATAATATGTTAGAAACTCTAATCCAAAAGCTTAAAACTGTTAGATAGGGGAAGATCACATGAACATATGCCGTTATAAATCCTAAGCAAGCGATGTGCAATAGCTCAACACTTGAAATTGCCTTGAATATGTGAATTTCTATCTATTTAGTGAGCGGTTAATTTTTTACTTTTGACAGAGGATTGATGACTTGAATCTGAGACGAAAGCTGGGCGACTTGGACACGCTTACAGAGGAACTCATCGATGGAACGGTTGCCACTTTCCTACAACAAGTAGATGATGGAACTTGGACATCAGGTGGGTGGCCACAAACTTTTACGGACTACTCAGTATCCAAACTCGCAGTTAATGCCTACACAAGACTGATGGCAAAGACACTGTCTGACCGACCTGAAGAGGAGAAGATATATGTTAATTGTTATTGCCCGGGCTGGGTGAAGACTGCTATGACCGGTTGGGCTGGCAACATTTCAGTGGAGGAAGGGGCGGACACGGGAGTGTGGCTAGCCCTTCTCCCAGATCAGGCAGTGACTGGGAAATTCTTTGCGGAGAGACGTGAGGTTAGCTTTTAAAGCTGCGAAGCCTCGTGTTGTAAGGTTTTTGAATAAGTACAACAAAACCGGGACCCCAGATATATGCTTAGCTAGCTGGAAGAAGAGAGGATAGAGCACTGGCGTCTATTTTCCTTTGGTGAATGAGGGCATACAGAAAGCTGGATATCAGTGAAGGAAGGGAAGAGGTAGGGCTTGGTGAACATTACCTTGGGTGACACTTTGAGGCCATCTCCTCAACGATCGGCCGGGCTCAAGCAACGTATGAATCAGAGGGGGAGTAGCTCATCCCTTAACCTGCTAACTGTCGCGGAAGTCGTCTTTTGACGTATGATTTAGGTAGTAGCTTTGGATGATTTTCCTGATGTTGATGAGATAAGATTTCCTGGCGCCAAAACCAAGGGCAGTTCGACCTAATGTTTGAACATGAGGCAAACACGGCTCTCTCGCTGGTGAATCCTGTGACAAGAAACCTGTCATCGGGCGGTTTGAGTCTATTTGGATAGCATTAGCGGCTCCAGTGAATCTATTGTGGACATATCACAAAAGGGGTGTTGCGATTTCAATCAAAGTTAAGATTTTTATATCAATTATACAATTATGTGATCGCCAAATTTATGAGAGATTGTTTACTATCTGCATCCTTAAGTCGCCGCTGGCTTAAACAAGATTAGAGCTCAAGACCTTAGCTAAATAGTGATAAACCATCAGGTCCTAGGAGAGGACATTGTACGTGTGCACTCGAAAAACATCGTGTAAAGCCATATCCTGCTATGTGCCTATAACTAATTACTTAATCAGGTCTTGTGGAATTATGAAAACAGCCTACAAATACGAAACCTATATATTTTCATGTACAGAGTCATTCATTGGAACTCAACACAAAATCAAGAAGGCAGAAGAACAGGTTAGTTTCAGAAGCAAATCAAAGACACCATCCTTTCAAATGAATGAATGATCATATATATATATATATATATATATATATATATAAAGGGGAATATATACAAAGGGGATCCGGTAAAGATCCAAAATTGCACCAAATTGAAATATTGACTGGGGAGGTGGACCGGGAGGTGGAGGGATAACAGTGGCCTCACAAAATCGTGCGTAATTTTTCTTTCAGCTTCTTCTTGTTCTTTTGTTAGAACGGAGACGAGAGAAAATAAGAAGAAGAAGAAGATGAGGGGAGGTAGAGAGGGAGAGGGAGAGGGAGTGTGAAGTCCATCCATAGCCATCGCCAATCGCATAAGAGGAGGAGGAGGAGGAGGAGCAGGGAAGGAGGGAAGCAGATAGATGAGTTCGGAGACGGACGGGAAGGGGTGGAGCAAGGCGGCGAGGGGAGTGGTCGTCAAGGCGTTGCTGGTGGCGGGCGGCGCTCTCCTCCTCCGCCGTCTCACCAAGTCCACCACTCGATGGGACCACGCCCGCTTCGTCTCTCACTCCCTTTCCGGCGAAAAGGTCTGCTTTCCCTCCTTTTCCCCCCCGCTTTGCCTTCTCTTGTTCTTTCTTTCTTAGTTTTTTTTTTGGGAGGCCAAGTGAATGAATCGCGCACTGAGTCTCGTCCTGTGTGGTAACCCAGTTCTCCAAGGAGCAAGCCGCCAGAGATCCCGATAATTACTTCAACATCAGGTCTGTTGAATTGATCATCATCAGATCAAGAATTCGTCTTTACCTCGCCCCTCCCCCGCTTTTCTTTTGGGCTTAGTTCGTGTCATGGACACCTTCTCTTGCCGTTGTTGCAACCCCAGATTACTTACGTGCCCCGCCGCTGAGATGGTGGACGGCTCGAGGGTCCTCTATTTCGAACAGGTTCTTCTCCTTCTCTTTCTCCTTCTTTGGCCCCGACCCTCCAAAATATATTCCGCTCCATTGCATTCTTCACTTGCCGTGCGCTGCTGTATTTGATCCTCGTCTCTGCCTCAGGCGTTCTGGAGAACTCCCCAGAAGCCCTTTCGCCAGGTAATCTCCGCCCTCCCCATCCCGCAGTTTCTCTTCCTTTGATATTGGGTAGATCCTCCTCTCGCCTCTTCATCCACTGTCTAACAGCTGCCTGGTCGCAGAGGTTTCTGTTGGTCAAGCCCTGTCCAAAAGAGCTGAAATGCGATGTTGAGGTACTTTTGCTTCTCCCCTTCCTTCTCCTTACTTCCCCAGCTTGACCAAAACCAATCATCACTGCCCCCGACATACCCGTGACTTGTGATAGGTTAGCTCATTTGCCATCAGAGACATGGAAGAGTATAAGAACTTCTGCGATCGTCCAAAAGACCAGAGGCCACAACCTGCTGAAGTGATCGACGTAAGTCTTCCGTTGCTTTCTACCAATTATCAGAAGACTCCTTAAATTGAAAAATTGGATTCCCCTATGCATATTTCTGACATGAAGTGTGTGATCAGTTCGTTTTATCTGTTGCTTGCACAAAATATTTTGAGCTTTCCAGGGGGAAGCACATAGAGTTATTAGAACCAAGTTCCAAATTTAAACTCAGTAGCTCTCGTAGTCTTGTTTCCACCCTCCACTTCTTTAGACTGTATATGTGTTTTCTCCATCAATTTTCGATAGGCAGAGTGACTCGTACCACTTTGATATTCTGCATCCAGTGTCTACTATGCTGTTAGTTGTGAACTTACTTTTTGCTGTGGCTATTCTGTTGATGCCCTGAATCCTTCCACAAGCGCTAGCAGCATTGATGAGCCAGGTTGGGTAGTAACCTAGGATCCTATCATTCATTTGGGCAAATTTGTGTGGACACCTTGGACACACCTCTGGATATCCATTTCATGCCCTCATCTGCTTTGCTTTTCTAAG
This sequence comes from Eucalyptus camaldulensis, assembly GCA_019915185.1. Taxonomy (NCBI): domain Eukaryota; kingdom Viridiplantae; phylum Streptophyta; class Magnoliopsida; order Myrtales; family Myrtaceae; genus Eucalyptus; species Eucalyptus camaldulensis. Next base: position 25,145,863 of record JAHSVA010000005.1, read on the forward strand.
AAGCCAGCAAGCTCGATTCTTAACCAAATCATTCTACGTAGAAAAGCAATATTTCCTACTTTATGATAGTTGAGGTCATCTGTTAGATGATGAGCGGATCTATCCATGAAGTTCACATCTTTTGGACCAAGAGGGAAGCACAGAGTCCATGGGATTATTTGGAAGTCACAAATTAGTGAAGCATAAAGAAAAATTCTTCACTAAACTCTACCCTAATGATTCTAGAGACCTGCTTTCTTTACATTTAACTTGGTTAGGAACCACGTCAATTCTCATCTTTCCTGATCCAGTTACTTTTTTCTCCATTTAAATGCCTCTCATTTTCTCAAACCTACCTGTGATCTCAAACCATCCACTTCCATGTAACTTATGTTTACAAGGAGATGTAATGAGGCTTGAGTTGCTTGACTTATCTCTTATACAATGGAGGTTTGGAATACTAAAAGCTCAGTAGTGGGTTTTTTGAGCATACCGGGTCTCTTGTGGTACCAGTGATTCTCATATACTCCCAAATGGTGCTATAGTATCAGTATCTTACTAATTCGGCCCATTCTGCTACTCATGTCGGGTTATGAGGTGTGCTTTTCTATAAATCGCAATGAATCCTATTCTGTGAGACTGGCATGATTGTGTGAGATCAAATTTTATGGGGAAAAGTTGATTGGATTGTTAATTCTAGTCAATGCTTCTCCACCGACATTCAACATTCAGGATGTTTTTGTTCCTTCAACTTATTAGCAGCAGCTGACAATTTGCGGAGATGCTACTTTTGACAGAAAGAGTCCTTTTTAGGCATTGTGTTGTTTATGCTGAAACAGTTGTTATCTGACAAATGGCGTTTCATGGTTGACCTTCTTATACTATCCACAGGATGTTGCAGAGCACTTGACAACAATATATATGAAGCGTTGTGATCGTGGAAAGCGTTGCTTATACGAAGGTTCAACTCCACCTAGCGGGTTCCCTAATTCGTGGGTATGTCTTTCCACAATATATGTTCCATTAATACCCTTAACTTTAGGATGTCTCTTAATACAGTAATGCGTTTTTGTATTCTGTTGTTTCTTATTCTAAACTCTTGACCTATCATATTATGAGATGGTTTCTTGCCTCTTCTGGCAGAATGGGGCAGCCTACTCTACTTCTGAACTTGCAGTTTTGAAGAACCACGAATTACATTTTTGGGAGAGGGGATACGATGAGGATGGACAGCAGGTTAGTTCTTTCGGCCTCCACACTTACCTCCACAACTCAATCCGACAATAAAAGATGAAGGGAGGTTGATTTATCAGCGACATGTAATGCTACAAAACCATGTTTATTGCAGGTTTGGGGACCCAAGAATGGTCCATACGAGTTTAAGCCTGCACCATCCTCGAGCTTCAGTGATGTGTTCTCTCTAAAGTTTCCTCTTCCACAGTCCATGGAGAAAAGTATAGAGGGATCATTTGTTTTGCGGGAATGAGTTAAAATGTCCTTGTGTAATAGTTTGAGATAGTCTTACGTTGAGGGGCAAATATTGCATATGCCGCCTCCTAGCTGTCCTCTCGCAAGTTATTTGGCACATGCCCTGTAAAATTGCAAATCTCTTCATTATATCAGCTGTACATCCTGGTTGGATTAAAAATAGAGAAGTTACGATTGTAATGCTTATAGTTACGAGTTTCCTTAGTTGATTTCTATACCAGGAGAAGATGGATATCAAGAGAGCGATGCAATGTGCATCAATAGTGAGGTTCAGCAGTATGCTCAAGTTCGGAGGACCTCTTGGTGGGTTGGTAATGACTGGAGGATAATGACATAGGCGGAATGATCCTTGTAGTAGTTTATTTGACAAAGCGGTGTGCATCCAAGGATCAGAATGATGCTGTCAGCGGATACGCTGCAACCTCATAGGAATGTTAAGTTTCTTGAGATAGATGTACCGCCTTTTATCAGAATAGAAGTGGCTTCCAAGTGCCCAGATTTTTAAGTAATGAACTCAAGGTGCATGGAATGAAATAATGAATCAGTCCCATGTTCAACCCGGATAATGTGGGACGTGTCACAAACCTTCCGTTCTTCAGTCCTTGAATTTGTTCACTCTTGACAATCAATTAATTCTATCTATATAAACCAGTTTGATTAGAAATAGAAGCCAAGAGAATTCGTACTATCGCAGCAAGATTTTCTTACAGGAAATCAAAATCTGACAATTTACTTAATGAAGATGTATTCTCAACAAATAATGTGTAAACGAAATAGAAGCATAGGGAAATAGACTAGAATGAACTGTTGAGATAGAAATACAAAGCAACAAGGGCAACAACTCCAACTGCCACACCAATGGGCAAAAATCGCCTGCACGAGCCAGATGGAAAAATAGAATAAGAGGAGGAGGAGGTACAAGGCCAAAAAGGAAGGAGGAAAGAGAGAGAGAAAGGGAAAGGGAGTGTTTACCCAATAGCTTCGTCCCTCTGGATTTGAGCTTTCCTTGCCTTGCGAACATCCGCGGCATTAGCATTCTTAGACACGGCAGGCTCGTACGGCCTAAATCTCCGTTTGGGAGCACCACATACTGCGCACCAAATTTGAAGAAGAAATGGTCACTTAATCAAAGGAACAAGATGATATCCCCCTAGACAACAGTTGGAACACTCCTTGGACGTCTCTGCTTCTCCTACTCATCTTTGAAATGAAATATAAGGAAGTTGCATCGGACGTTTCCACTGAGTTTTTCTTGGATCCATCCATGGGTGTATCAAAATTCATGTCACATACATGTCAAATGAAACAAGATCACCTCACATTTTTTGTACCAGTGGAAAGTAAGCAATTTGAGCAAAAGGAGACAACAAAATACTTTTGAACCTTTTAAGGTCAATCATTAACGTGGGACTGATTGAAGCATCCTCCCTGTATTAGTAGTTTTTCTAAGACTAAATGAGGAGCTATGAATCCCCCCCACTATCGTTGATTACATCGTAGAGTTCAGCATTTACGACCAGAAAATCTGTCACCAAGTATCATCGGAACAATACAAAGTGTCTGTACGGTTTAACATTCGGAGTATGTGGGTGCAAATTGAATTGTAAGTTGCAATGCTCCCAAGTTTTATGGATAAGAAAGAAGCGAAACCGCACTGACAATGGGGGTACAGTGAGATTTCTTTATTACCAGGGCAGAAGTAGTTGTCCTGTAACTTGTCGAAGGGAGTGCGGTCGTTGTAAACGTAGCTGCACCCAAGTTATATCTATCAGGGAATGAGCACCCCAATTTCAGAGGGAAGCGGGTGGAGAGAGAGAGTACCCGCAATCGCGGCAGATGTAGGCTTGCTTGGAGGCTAGACGCATGGAGATGGAAGGCCTCGGCATTGGGGAGGAGGTCCAAGAAGACGCAGCAGACGGAGCCACCTTCACCTTGGCGCTCAAAATCCCCAGAGACTGCGGGGACAAGAAGGACGATTTCATCCTAGTCGTCGGTGCTAATGGTGCCGTCACCGGCAGCCCCTGCGCCATCTCCCTTTCTTCTGGGTGTGGGAGGAGAAGTAAAGAGAGAGAGAGAGAGAGAGAGAGAGATGGCGATGATGAGGAGGTGATAAAGGCAGTGGCGTGTCCAAGAACGTGTGAATCTCATGTCATCAACTGCCTCCTTCATTTTGCCACTTACACCTCTTCTCGTCCGTCGGATCGCTTCGGAAACGTGGTTAATCCATACCCAATACATCAAACTCTGCACCTTGTAAGAAAACAGAGGGTACCCAATCCATCGTGCACTCCCGTACGTGTAAGTCTCCATGACTCTACTTTTCCTCTTCCAATGTTGAAAAGCCCACCTCCATTCTTCACATCCTTGGACTACCTCACGAGAGCCATCTGTTTCGAATTCATCTAATTTGCACGTGTATTGCTAACCATTCAGGCCTATGTATTCCTGGTAGACGAATGGAATTACTAGTAGCATTCGTGCATTCAGGCTGCGTGGATCCCTCCCGCGACTAGTCCCCCAGGCATTGGTTGTTCAATCAAACCCTCGACAAGAATTGAAACCGAACTGATAAATTTAAAGATCCCCCTAGTCACAATTGGGTTGATATAGTCCCTCCAGCTTCACTTTTATCAAATCACCACGATTGGCTCGAGCGATCACAGGTCGCAAGCATAAATGAATCAACAAAGCAACAATTCATCAACTCCGGCCACCATCAACTAATTTAAGGATGACATACTCCAGGCATTGGAAACTGTAAAGATAAGATTATATTCAGATACATGCTAGCAAAATCACAACTTTTTTACACTTCGATCTAATCTTCTGCAATTTCGATACAATGTTGCGACACAAAGCACTGGACAAGTCGGTGATGTTTGAGCTCTATGTGATGCTACCATGGTTTCAAGTCACCTACAGGGCCTGCAGTCCAATTCAAAATCTTTTCCCCTGGCTTCAAGTAAACGGACCTCCCGTGCGGCAACTTGCGTGCAAGACCATTCAGAACCTGGTGGAAAGCATCCCCTGGTTGAGCTGGTTGTGGAAATAACATAGCCTGCTTCATCGAAGGATTTGCAAGCAACCTCTGCTTTCTCAATATTACTTCTGGAGGAATTGAGGTCAGAATGGTATCCAGGTTAGGCACATCCTTCTCGTCAACAAACACGCCTATTTCTTCCCACGGGATTGCATCAGCAAAAGGTAATACTATGTCGTCCGCTATAATAACTGGAATGCATCCAAATATCACGGCTTCAACCAATCTTGGACTCCAAGGGGCCCACCCAAGTGGACATAAGCAGAAGACAGCCCTTTGCATATCCTCATAATAAGTTGAAGGGTGCTCCGTTGAGATGTCGAACAGGGGGTTGTCCTTAAAGTTCTCCCAGACTGCTGCCCTTGCACCTCTGAAAATGAAGGTAAAGACATTGATTTCGAGTGTCTTCTATGTAGGATGTACTTCACAATAGAGGCATTAGAACAAAACAAGCAGACGACTATCTTAGAAAATCAACGCTATCAACATTCTCTCCCTTCTGGTCTTTGACCCTGATATAAGGGTTTGAGTGAGAAGCCAGTATAACATTTAGTCTTGATTAATTCCAGCTCCATATGACAGCATTACATATCTCAACAGATTCAGTTGGTCATCAGCATTTATCTCTTAATTTTGCAGGCTTCCACAAAGCAAGGACATAGGTTGCAAAGTGAGACAATAGCAGTAGGATGCAATGTCAACCCTCATATTACCAAATGGAAAAGGCATTACCTTGCATAATAACCACCTTCGGGATCATTTCCAACATCATAAAACAGACCTCTGAAGTACACAAAAATGGATCTAGGAGTCTTTTCAGGAATCAGGTGCGCTTGCATTTTCTGTGGAGGAGCATATGGAGGAATTGTGATCGAGCCATCTTTCAAACAAACATGATATCTTTGACCAAAAGTCTGAACCAAGGTAGCACGTTGGAGCAAGGTCAAAATTCCTCTTTCAATGGCCTTCTCCTCCTGCAGCAATGTTGTCAAGTGGGATTCTTTATCTTTTTTTTTTTTTTTTTTAACACATTAAAAGGTTCTCTAGGATAACCAAAAGGACGATTCTCTTACCTGATAATGAAAGCATGCTCCAAAATCATGAGGTACTAAAAAGAAGTGATCAGCTCCTTCAGTCCGATTCCAATAAGGCCAATTTGAGGAGATGAGTTGTATAGCACTTCGCATCATCCTGGGAGACTTAAAAGGCAGAGGGAGACCATTTGGCGTCAGGTCACAAGTGGTGTAAACAGGAGTGTAGAACCAATCAGCTTCTTCGGGATTCAGGGTTCGAACGGGGCTAGATAAGAGAAAGCGATGCATGTAGATTTCAGCAGCGAACATGTGATTCAAGCATCTGGGATCCTTTTGAAGAATTTTCTTGTTGTACTTGCTTGGGAGTTCATAAACAAATACTTTCAACCTTCCCACCGGGTCATCTTCCAGAACATCACCAGCACTGCCTGCATCAGTTCCACCAAAGCATACGAAAGGTTGTAAGCTTTCAGCATCCGATTAATGGAGATTTGTGTAACTATCAACTGATATCTTCAAAAGCGAGGCACAAAATTCCTTCTGCCCGTTGAATTTGAGCATTTTATATGAACGAATAGCTCATTTCGCAGCTGAATAGTCTATGCAAATCAAAGTTGAGACTGACCCATTGGAGTTAAATGGCATATCAAGGTACGAAAGGTGGAAGACAGGATGTGGGGATACGAGGCCTTGTGTGCAGTTCAAGATTGAGTACGAATTTGAACCGGGAATGCATGTGTACAGGTTAAAGGACGAATGTAGAATTCTGGGACCAAACACCGGTCTGTAGAAGCACCAATATTCAAATTTATTACGAAGTACTCGGCATTATATTAAAAGAAGAAGAAAAAGAAATACTGCAATTAGAAGAGTAATTCCCCATTGGGTTGAGGAGATTCAAAGCTCGAGATAAATCTACAGGTTTTGGAAGTGGCTCACAGCTAAAAGCTGGGTGATACTGAGCAAATGCAAATCTGAGAGAGCCGGCTCCGGTTTCCTCGCAAAGGGCATCCCAAACGATGACAAGCAACAAAAGGGTGGCAGTGGAGCATACCCTCCCACACACATTACTCAAATTGCACAATCGTCGAGATCAAATCCAGCAAGGAAAACGACCAAATTGACTAGCTAAGCTACGGAAGCGAAGAAAGAGGAAGAGGGAGAGGGAATCGCACCAGAGATGCGCTCGGTGGGTTGGGTGCGACCCGAATCTGAAGCTCCGATCCTGGCGGACACCGGCGAGAGTTGAACGCAGAGAAGCCCGATGAAGAAGAAGGCCCACATCTTCATAATTTATCAGTAAAAGGGGAACAAGAAGAAGAAGAGTACCCCGACTCGGATGCTCTTGCCTAGGATCGCCCAAGAGAACACCGGATCAACATCAAAGGAGGAAGGAGGAAGGAGGAAGGAGGAGGATGGTTGGGAAGTCCTTTGGAAGTCAGCAGGAAGGTGGTGGTGCTGGTGGTGGCGGTGGGGGGAGCTGGTGGTGGCGGTGGTGGTGGTGGCGTTCTTGACTCTCCCAGCTCCAGCTCCAGCTCCAGCTCGGCTGTCTGGGTGAAAATTCACGAGCTGGGCCGGGCTCTTGGGACTATCCTGATGGGCCGCGTTCGTTCGTTTGTTCGTTGTCGCGTGATCTTTTTAGCAGTGAGTTGACGGGATGATGAAGTGGCGACGGTCTCTTGCCATGTAACACGCTGTTCATCAATTATCATATGACCTTACTGGTCAAGCATGGTTGGTAGCCAACCCCAATTATTTGCACGCTTCTATTTCTAAAACTTCAGATAGACTCAATGGGTCTTATAACAACGATATGTGAAGAAGTTTGCACACACCCAATCATTCCCCCTTCTAGGAAGAAAATGCTCGAAACCTTTCTGACCCTCTTCCTATTTTGAAAATATATATTGAATTTGAACCGAAAAAAGGAACATTTCCTAATCTAAACATGTTTCCTAATTTGGTAAGTTTCCTAAAAAGGGATTTCTTATTTTGGATCCAACTCTCTCTTCTATATAAAGAGTGGGCTTTCTTCATAAAGAGCATGCGAGAGGAAATCTCGTATTAAGATTTATATGAGATTAAAAGATTATTTCAAAAGAAATTGTGAGTAATAAATAGCATGGGGGATTCTCAAGATTGCTATAGCCTTTGCCTAAAATTATGACGGAATACCACTTTTAACTAACATGGGCCTCGCTATATCTTATAGAGCTCTATTTTTTCCTTTCAACCACTCCATTATACTGTGGAGCATATGGAGAGGAGAAATTGTGATTGAATCCATCCCATTACAAAAATCATAAAACTCTTAGTAATCAGACTCCCCCATAATCAATTCTAATAGCAAAAAATCACATAATCTATTGTGATAAGGCGAGCGATCGAACAATAATATAGATAGAAAAAATAAATAAATCAAATATCGAATTTACGTGGTTCGATCGTAAAAACCTACCGTCCACAAGGAGAACAACAACAAATTTCACTATAAACAAGCGATACAAGGAGATTATACATTCAAGCTACTCAAACACTTTCTCGGTGCTTCCCAAGCCCCAATTACACCAAATAACACACGCAGTGTTTAGCCCCGAAATTCCTCAAGAAATAATCTCTTTGAAAGAATTACACGCAAATCTTACAACAAGATTTAATTAGCTTGAATACTAAATCTTATTGGATGTATTTCACAAACAAGAATGACAAAAAAAATCCCTCCCAAGCACTCGACAACAAGACGGCACTTCAAAACCAATTCTTCATAATCAACCCTCTTCAATCCATGGCCACAAGTTTATATATACGTGAGACCCTTATTCTTTTGCCAACTTCTCATAGGATTTTGTTTCCTATCTTCAATGATTTTATCAAAAACATATCTCTGTATGTTTTAAACAAAATCCAAATCCAAGTAAAAATTAGACTTTCCTATTTTAGCGGCCAGACTCTCAAACACAGATTCAAATTTGGAAAGTTGATTTTCGGATCTTCTTTGCTCGATTTCGAATATCCACAACATATCCAATTCGGAATATTCGTAATTTTGCATTGGGCTCAAACTCGAAACATATTCTGACAATCTCCACCTTGGCTCAACGTTTGAACCAAGTTGCAATCGATTCGCAAAAATTCAAACTCTGCTGCTACTCTTCTATAGCCCCCAATGGGCTCAACCGCCACAGATATTATCCAAGTTTAAGCCTCACTTGAACTTCGCCATAACCAAGGACCGCATCAGAATACCAACTCCACATGCACCTTTAACTGCTCCACAAGGATTTTCCGACGCAACTTTCTTAACCACAGATAAAGCAAAACCATTATTACATTCATATCTATCATGAAATCGAATACGTACCTTGTTAATCTTAGCAGTTACAACAACCATCGGCTCTATAGTCTCCACCTCACTATAAGCACCATTTATGTCGATTACTTTGCTAGTACCCGTATACGTTACCTCAGGAGTTTCTGGTCGCAATTCCACCTCAAGCTAAACATCGTCCAGATCCATATCAACACTGCTATAAACACTCCTAGCCAGAAGTACCGGAAACTCATCAAGGATAACTTCTCTGCTATTAATAGGTGAATTTATGTCTGGGCACCACAACCGATCGCCCCACTCACCTTGTGCATAGCCATAGAATATGCACCTTGCTCTCCAATCAAGCTTACCATCACTCACTCGAAAATAACACGAGCAGTCAAACATTCTAATAATAGAATAACCAGCAACGTTACCTGACCACACTTTTTCAAGAGTCCGACATTCAATAGTAGTTGATGGGGATCTATTCACCAGGCAGCTTATCGTACTAAGCACATCAGCTAGGATTCTCCTAGCAATACCAGAACTAGAGATAATTTTTCGGCCGTCTCTAGTAATATTATGCTCATCAATTCTGCAAATTGTTGTGATTTACTAGTACTAGTGCGGTGTTTCACTATCTCTCTTTTATGTAGAATTTATTTGCCAGCTCCGAGTAAAACTTATGCTATTGTTAGTCCATACATGCTTGATCGACTTATCAGTCTTTATCTCGATCAAAGCTCTTAACCGCGTGATCCTGACACCAGCATCAAACTTGTGCATTGGCACAAACACCGGGTCTTCCTCAAGCAATCAAAGACTCTCGAATAGATGCATCCGACATCTCCATAGTGAAATTTGTCATTGTCTCACCTTGAAGTTTATATAGGCCTCCATGCTTGATTCCTTTCATTATCACTAAGGCACTTTGAATAACCTTCAGAACTCCACCTTTTAAAGAATACCTGTAACCAGCTGAATCTAGGGCATCCAAGAAAATTAAATTCTTTTTCAATTCTGGAACGTGTCTTACTCTAGTCAATGTTCCCACAATGCCATTATGTATTCTATTTTTTATATCATCAACACCCACAACATCGCACTCAGCATTGTTTCCTAACCAAACTTTACCACTATCCGTGCTGATAAACCAGTTTCTATTTGGCGTGATATGAAAAGAATAACCATAATCCATAATCCATCCATCAAACGATGAATTAGTAGTGATAGACAAGACATAATTTGCAATATCTACTACAGATGCAACATTATCTGCATAATCAATAATAATTCCCTTACCCTTCTCATTCTTCAGCTTAAGGCAATTCTTTCCTTCTAAGATGCCCCATCTTGCCACAACTCCAATAGACAACATCAGCAGTTTTAGATTGACTATGCCCATTCATATTAATACTACTCTTACCCACATGTGTTCTAGATCTTCCTCTATTTTCACCTACTAAAGCAATAAATATAGGTTCGCCAGATTCTCTTCTATGAATATCCTCGCTTATAATCAAATCTCGAACCCCATCAAACGTCAAATTTGTTGACCCAAAGGAATTACTAAGAATAGTAATAGTAATATTCCAACTATCAGGCAATGAGGATAATAGAATCAAAACACGTACATCATCTTCAAAATTAATCTCAACTGAACACAGTTGACTAACAATCACATTGAATTCATAGATATGATCTACAACTGACACACCTTTGCTCATCTTCAAATTAAATAGATGTCGCATCAAATAGACCTTATTAATCGCAGAGGACTTCTCGTACATATCTGATAGGGCTTGCATCAAATCAACAGTTGTCTTCTCCTTCAAGATATTAAACGTGACGTTATAAGCTAACGTCAGCTAAATAACACCCATAACTCGTCTATCCAGCAAATCTTAATCAGCTTGCTTCATCGTATTTGGTTACTCCCCAGATAAGGGCAAGTGTAGTTTTATCTAATAAAGATAATCTTCAATCTGCATCTTACAGAAACTAAAATCCTTCTCATCAAATGTGTCAATTCTCATTTTTACTTCTTATGTCGCTATCGATTCGCTTCAACTTAGCCAAAACTGGCTCTGATACCACTTGTTGCGAAAGGCAAGTGATCAAACAATAATATAGATAAAAAAGAAAATAAATCGGACACTGGATTTATGTGGTTTGGTCATAAAGACCTACTTTCACGGGGGAGCAGCAGCAGATTTCATATAGATTAAGCGATACAAGGAGATTACATACTCAAGTTACTCAAACACTCTTTCGGTGTTTCCCAAGCCCTAAGTACACCCAATAATGCACGCGGTGTTTAGCCTCAAAATTTCTCAAAAAATAATCTCTCAATCTCACAAATGAATTACATGCAAATCTTATCACAAGATTTAATTGGCTTGAACACTAAGTCTTCTTGGATGTAATTCACGAATAAGAACGACAAAGACAGCGCTTCAAGACCAATTCTTCATAATCAACCCTCTTCCATCCATGGCCACAAGTTTATATATATAAGTGAGACCTTTATTCTTTTGCCAACTTCTCATAGGATTCTATTTCCTATCTTAAACGATTTTATCTAAAACATATCTCTGTATGTTTTAAACAAAATCCAAATCCAAGTAAAAGTTGGACTTTCTTATTTTAGCGACCAAACTCTCAAACGCAAATTTAAATTTGGGAAGTTAATCTTCGGATCTTCTTTACTCGATTTCGAATGTCTGCAATATATCCAATTCGGAATATTTGTAATTTCGCATTGGGCTCAAATTCAAGACATATTTTAACATAATCCTTCTCATTTTGAACCTTATTCACAAATATGACAAAGGCTTGAAAGGCTTCACTATAATGTGCTAGAAATCAAACCCATGTAGATCTAGAATAGTCATCGATTATAACTAAATAGTATTTCTCACCGCCAAGACTTATAATTCGGTCAGTCCAAAGAGATCCACATGTAGAAGCCGCAATATACAAAGTTTATGGATTTGAAAGAACCTCTCACCTTCCTACCTGCCTAACAAACATATGTTGCAAAGTTTTGTTTTTTCATATTTCATCTTGGGAAATCCTCGAACTAAACCTGTTGTCAATGACTAATGGATCTTCTTAAAGCTGATATGACCAAGCTTTCAACGCTACAAGTTGCTTTCATCTTTGATTGAAATACGGCGTTTGATAGAATCAGATTCAATATCTAAAGTAAATTATTGTGTCCTCTTCCTATAAATGCTTGTGACTTGTCCTTACTTATGCCAAAACATTCGTTGTCCTCCAAACTGATCTTGAATCCACGTCTAGCTTATACTGATCAAGCTACAATTGAGCCCCTTGACCAGTGAAGCATCTTCATGGTTAAATTTCCTTGTTTGATGGTTCTTTTTCCAGTGATGTTTCCTTTTCCATTTCCACCAAACACGACTTTTCCTTCATTGACATTTGATAAACTCATGTCTTAAGTGTCCACCGTCGAGGTAAAATTTGTTCTTCCTTTTCACATACAACAAAAAACGGTGCTTTTTTAGGCACCCAAATTTGCTCGGGTTCTTTCTTGTGAGTTATCTCATTGTAACGATCAATGAGACTTTTGACAGTATTATTCTGATATATGTGACATTCCTATCTACGGTGCTCGGCGTCGCCACGCTTCTTGCAATTAAAGAACTTCTACCAATGGGCTTAACAACATGTTTGGTATGGTGTTCTTTATCAGCGCGAGGTGGAGGCTTGTAGCTCAATCTGTCTTTCGCCTTGGGACACTAGTTCTTCAGTTTAAGCCCCTCTTCATGACCTACACCAAATTTGTCGTTAAAAGGAACTTGCAAAGAGATTATATGCCGAAGAGTCCTCGAACCCAGAGTAAATTTCTTGTAGACCTTCGTTATTTCTTCTTTATGCGAGATATATTTTATGTTTATGTCATCCTGTTCCTCTTTAGCCTCAGCAAGATTCTCTTCAAAATTAGATATATTTTCCTCTTCTAACATGTCATGCTGCTTTAGTTTTGCGATTTCATTTTTCAACTTAAAGATCTTTTGCAATGCATTTTCGTGTTCACTACATAATTTATTAAAGGCATCTTTACCATCGAAAAGTATAATTTAAATAAAATAATGTCAATATTACTCTAGATTTCTGCTTTGAGCGCTTTTCTCTTTTTCTCAAATTTATTCTTCGATTTCTTCAATAGCAGACATTCTAGTTTTGATGTGTCCATGCTTTGTTCTCTTTAAAAAGAGTTCATCCTTGCCTTTGTTATCTTCTTTATTCTTAAAAATCCTATTTTCATTAGATTCAGAGATTGTTTCCTTCCTCTGGAGTTTTTTGGTTTTCTTAAGAGATTATGGAATCTTTTGGACAGCAGAGCGATCTCTTCATCGACATTGTTCTCGTTTGATGTTTCATTCCCCTTATCATACATGTTAGCTTTAAGAGCGATTGACTTGTTAATTTTTTGCTCTCCTTCATGAGATTTTTTGACTTAATATGCCATTGGTGTTCCCATGAGTTCATCCAACAAGAAATGCATGATTCTCAATGTTTCTCAAATTGAAGTTTTCACTGGATTCCACTATTTTGGTAATGCTCTCATGATTTTGTTTACGTTTTCTACATTTGTCAATGTCTTTCCTTGGTAGGCAAGACCATTAATTATCTCCATGTACCTGTGTTCATTTGAGTGAAAATTTCATCGGATTTTATTTTGAAGGTTTCATATTTCCCCAAAAATATTTTCATCTTGCTTCCTTGATTCTATGAGTCCTTTAAATGTGACTTGTAACTTGTTTCGAATTTCTTTGGCTAAACTACATGTAGAGACAGCACTTAAACTCAGCAAATGATAAAGCATAATAAGGAGTACATAGAGCTTTTACATGATGAACTTTAGAGGTGAGCTGCTCCAAATTCCATATAGATTCCACTTGAAATTTGGAACCTACATATTAGAATAGATTCCTCATTTTTTGGAACCTGAAATCTCTTCTACATATCCTAGAAGCTGGAACCTACTCTATCACGTGTTCAAAGTCGGTTTTAAAATCTACTCAGATTTCACCTATTATTATTCGAATGATTATAATTCACTAATCATAACTTATATATAGACACATGAAAAACATTAACATTAATGAAGTAAAAAAAGGGAGACATGGACCAAGAAAAACATTAAACTTATTACCAAAGTAGCACTGACACGTGACACAAAAACAACACGACACGATATGTCGACATGTCATTTCTTAAAAATAGAGAATTCCGACACATTGGGACACATTGTATATTAAATAAATATTTTTATTTTTAATTAATTTGATTATAATTCATAAATAATTAATTAATTAAAAAAAGAGTCTACAATGAATTTACGCTAATAATATTAATAAATCTATTCATTGAAAATTCGAAAGACATATTCATAATTCATGCATATCCATGTTTGGATACATATTTCTAATTTTAACAAAAGTTATTGATGAAACGAATGACTAATAAGATATTAGAATCAACTTATTTAAATAAATCCATGATCTTCTACAATGACCAAAATTTATCATCATTCAATATTCAGTACTTTTATTTTTCAAAATTACTTTTTAATTTCATTTATTTATTTTTCTGATTAAAAAAAAAAGTCCTCTTAAGGGGTCCATCCCCAATCCCCACTCCCTTCTTTCCCTCGTCTCTTTCCCCCCACCCCCAAATTTATTTCACTTTTCTTTCCCTCCCCCACCACCTGACAGGATGTCACTTTCCCCTCCCTTCAAAATGAAAAATCACACCAAGTCCCTTTATTATTCTTTTTGAGTTTCCTTCTCAAAAACCCTAGTCCTTCTCCTCCTCCTTCTCGCCCTTCCTCTCCTCTTCCTCTCAATCTCTACTTGCTCTCGGTCCTCATCACAATCATTCACCACCTTGCCTCTGACCCTTCCTCCCTCGCAGGTGCAGCCTCGTCATCAATCCACTATAGCATCATAGAGTAGCGACCTCACCTCAGTCTTTGCTCTTTCTCTCGCCGTCCCAGGCTTGTGGCGCTCCCGGCCTTGTCTTCGCTCCCTCTCCCTCTCCCTCGCCTCCATCCTCTATCGTCTTTCGGACACACGTGTTAAAACATGTTGAGAAAAATTGACCACGCATCGGATTTTCCAACACACTTTAACCGCGTGTCCAAGCGTGTTTGAACATATCGGACACGTCAACACATGTCGGACACGACATGAAAGCACTTGCAACATGTCCGTGCTTCAAAACTTGTTACAAATTCTAAGTTACAAGTTCCAGATTTCTCTAATTAAGAACTCGAAACCTACTCATCGAAATTGGTTTTTCATTTTTTGGAATTTGGAACTTACTCAACATATTTTAGAACCTAGAACCTACAAATTTCCAAGTTCTCATTAGTCCGGTTCTCAAATTCCAGGTTCTACATTGGAACCATATTCACCCCTAATGAACTTCTCTTCCTACTAATTCCGCAGCAAACATTGTTGCTTGCCCTTCTATTGTTTCTCCTATGTTTTCATTGGTGTCAGAGGTTGCAAATAAGATTATTATTGAAATTGTTGGAGTAGGATGGACACCATATTCAACAACTTCCCATATCCATGGATCTATTCATTTGATAAATGCCTTCATCGTGCATTTTCAATAATTATAATTTGTTCCATCAAAGTAGGGAGGTCTTGAGTTTAATTGGCCCTTAGGGACTCTTTCACCAATATAACTAGTCTTGAAAGATCTTTGTGCATTTCAAAGATCTATTAGCTCTTGGAAGAGAAGTTTCGATCTTGGCTAATTTGATTGAATCTACTGGATTTTCCACTTGAATTGGAACAAAGGACTTGTACTGTTTACGAGGGGAATGCGTTTTGTTTTAGGAATTCCTCCTCAGAAGGAGCTAAGGTCCAGTGTGGTGGAAATGCAAGATGGATGATATAACTTTTCCATTTTCGATTAAGCTATGCGTCCTTCCACATTCATCGGCTACTGGTGCCATGCTCAAAACGCATAGAAAACTTATCCTTGATGTGTTGGTGGACTGCACTTCCCAACCTAAGTCCGAGTCAATCCTTCTCTCTAGGCCTATGATATTGAGAAGCTAAAGGAAACTATGAATCCTTCTATTTTTAGTCAAAAAATAAGGGAAAGCACAGGCCTATTCATAGATTTTTGCAAAGGGGCAAAGAAAAGAAAGAAGCGCTCTAACTCTCACTTGAAGTACAGGAATTATAATTGCTTGGCCAATGAGATCAAAGATGCTCTTATATATGAGCAACATGCTCTCATACCAATTATTGTGGCTAGTGATATAACCTAAAAGGGGTGAATAGTTTGTAAAATGAAACTTCATAATTTTTTTTGTGGTATTAAACAAATAAAGTTGATAAATGCATGAACAACTTAATAGATGCCAAAATATGCTGCTAATACGTGTACAGTGCGTGCTCTTATCAAACGTTAAAATCACAAGTAAAGGGATAGGTATAGATGCATGCATACTTATAGTGATTCAACTTAGATCAAGCCTATGTGCACTCTTTCAAATTAAACAACCACCAACAAGACTAGATTTCACTAGTAGATCTTTGAGTTGTTGCAATTGTAGCTTACATTGCTTCTACTCAAAGTTGGCAAATCACACTATCAAGTTACATGCACTAATACAACACTCGTATGCTACTTAAAAGGTTTACAATTAGTATGTAACTCTTAGTGAGTGAACCAAATGATCATAAAGTAAAGTATTCTTGTAATTTTCATAGCTCATCTCTATCTACTTTGCCTTGCATTATTCCTTTTTATTTTTGTCAATCTTTAAGTTGACTATTGAATGATGTTTGACATGATAAATTTAGCCATTACAGATAACAATAAGATTGCCAGAGATCCATTTGTCCATACGAACAAATTTTCCACCAATCTTGTTGATTTCCATATTATAGACTCCAAATAAGGAAATAATCCTTGTCTAACGGTGCAATGGATGATTGATTGGATCTCCTTGAAGTAAATGGAATCGCAATTCAAGACTTGTGATTGACTATCAAATTCCTTTAGATATGTAACAACGGTCAATAAATCACAATGTGTTGTATAGTTAGCTAGCAGACATTCCTATTAGGAGATCATTCACGCACCTTGTCAAATTCAATAGTTACAGTAACTATTGGCTCTATAGGCTCTACCTTGCTATCAGCCCCATATGTGTCGGTTACTGCACTATTATCCATACCTCAAGAGTTTCTTATTACAACTCCATCTTCACTTAATCATCATTCAAATCTATAATTTTTTTTGTCACAAACATAAATTGGAGACACGATATGTTATAAGCTTAGTCGCAAATACTCCTACTTAGAAGTATTGGAGACGTCATATATAATTACTTTGTTGATTATAGGTGAATGTAATTTCGGGCACACAATTAATTACCCCGCTCACCTTGTGCATAATCTAGAAATATGCACTTTCTTGACCTTCCATTGAGCTTACCATTATCCACTCAAACATAACACAAGCAACAAAATTTCTAAGAACAAAATAGTCAGCAATGTTGTATAGTGATACTTCCTCAAGAGTTTGGCATCCAATTACAATTAATGAGGATCTATATATTAGGTCCATGATTATGTCGAAGTCTTGAACTTCGAAGATGTTTGTGGCAATTGAGCCCATGAAAGATTGTGTAAGAGCAACGACAAGGTTCAAATTTTTAGTAAAGTAATTGTAACTTGATTCAAACACTGAACCAACATATATCTCAAGTTTGAGCCTAAAAAGGAAACCCTTGTAAATATAAATAGATTGCTTAGTTTGAGTAAATTTCTTTAAAATATGTTTCCTATTTTGGATCCACTTTTCAATATAAGAAAGTGGGCTTTCTTTGTGAAGAGCATCTAGGACAAATTGGTGCTTATGAATTATATTTGGAGTGTTGAAATCGTAAAAGTCTTGTATTAAGAATTTTTGTAATTTTTTTTTGTAAGATTAAGAGATTGTTTCACAAGAATCTGTGAAGGTTAGAAAACTATTTGAGTTGTTGAGTACAACTGGGAGTTCGAAAATGTTAAGAATGTTTTAGTTATTTGAATGTGGTTATAATATCCACTATATTGAACTATACTAGAATTTTATTTTATTCTTCCCCCGGATGTAGGCCACATGGATTGAACCACAATTTAATTCATTATAATCTTTGTGAATGCAGGTCACACAAATTGAATCACATAGATCTAATGTATGCTTTATTTTTATTTTATTTTTATTATATTGTTTGATCACTTGTTTCCACAAAATAAAATGTGTGTTTGATAACATTTCTATTCTTGGAAGCAATTTTTGTTAAGAAATACTTTTTTTTTTATTTCTATTTTCTAGATGAGTTTTTATGCAAAAAAAAAAAAATGTGTTTGGTAATTGTACAAAATTTCTATTCCCATATCAGAATAAGAATATAAATGTATTTGGTACGAACCTACAAATTTCAATTCCAATTTTTTTTTTCATTTAATTATTAAAATGTCAATGAAGACTCTAGACTTTTGTAAATATTTAATTGATGAAGATATTCCAAAATGGCCTCAAAAAATCCAGTGTAATAGTTAATAAAAGATATATGACTGGAAATGGTAGCACATAGTCCCACTAGTTCATCACTCCAAATATGAAGAGGTTGATAGTAGATTTTGGACATAACAATAAATAGATGCATATACCTTTGAGCTTTTTTAACTAAAAAAAAAATTACTTGGTGGAATAGCCAATGACAGAACAACTAAGAATGGTCTTTGTTTGTAATATTTCTTTACTTAGGGGGTTGGAGTATGTCTATTCCTTACATATGAGACGATCCTAAAGTTGGTATGCTTATTTGCACAAACATATCAAACCTTCAAGTAAATGCCATTGACAATCCATTGGGCAAAGGCTTATTCGATTACTATGAATACAAAACAAATGGTAATACAAAAGACTTGTTTAGAGCCATCTAATTGTCTATTAAAACAGAATTATAGATAATCTTAGAAGATGTCTTCAATATAATCTTTAAGAGAAGAAGACCGGAGTTGCCTAACTTTCACGACCTAGTATTGTCTCTAAACGGAAAACGACATACAATAATCCAAAATGTAAGGTCCTAAAAGTTTATTCAATTTTGAATCCAATTTTCATCAAAATATTTTCACATTTTTTATGCTAAACTAATTCTAAACTAGAATTAATACTAAATTTCTGGATTTTGATTTTTAAAAAGTGGGACTGGAGGGTTAGGTGATTAGACCTTATGTTGATTGTGTAAAAACTAAAATTAGGTTAAGTTGAGTTTGTTTTTTAAAAAAAAAAAGACCTTATTTCTTCCTTCTTGTCCTGAGAATTAAAAAATGAAGATTTTTTTACTTTTTTATTTCCGTCTTAAATTTATTTATTTTTGTGACTATTTTTTTCTTGAAAAAAAAAAGTAGTTGACATTATTAAATAAATTTTAATTTTTAGATAGAAAAAAAAAAAAAAAAGAGAAACAAGATAGTTATCAAAGAGGCAGAACTGTTTCAAAGCCCGAAATTTAATGAAAATCGGTCGACTCTATGATTTGTCGGTATCCATATCTGCCACTTTAATCACCTAAATGTACGAAGGGGCTCCCTAATGCACAGTGGGTGCTCGGGGAGATCGCACATTGATGGTAAAGACCACTTGAGCACAAAGATAAGAAGAGGACATTCCTTCAGAGTCTTCTCTCTCTCTCTCTCTCTCTCTCTCTCTCTCACAAACCCCTAGCACAAACTACGAAACAAAACTGGTGACAAGACCAGTCGATTCCCCAGTTCAGCAGTTAGCAGCAACAGTCAAAACACAGTGGGGGTGTCAGTGACCAAATCCCGATGACGACCCAAACGCATGGCTCCCCACCTCTGCTCCTAACTGGACTCCACACCCCCGCCCCTCGTCCGGTTCGTTTTCGACCAGCAACTTCAACTTGTAGTTACCATCCCATGATCCCATCCCATGCAACCCCGATCTCTCCCTCCCACTACGTACGTACCTACAGTGTACATTAAATATACTAAACAGATGGACCCATGTGTTTATAAAACAAGGAAGCAAGAGTCCTGTACCCTTACACGCTGAAGCCATTTGCAGCGCGAGAATGGATCCGGAAGCATTTGCGGTTGTGGGGTTGCGAACGATGGGGGGACTGGAGGAGCTGTTCGAGGCTTATGGCATAAGGTACCTCACGGCCTCCAGGATAGCGGAAATGGGGTTTACGGCCAACACCCTCCTCGACATGAAGGAGGAGGAGCTCGACGACATGATGAACTCCCTCTCCCACATCTTCCGCTGGGACCTCCTCGTCGGCGAGCGCTACGGCATCAAGGCCGCCATCCGCGCCGAGCGCCGACGCCTCCTCGAAGCCGATGACCACCGCCGCCACCACCTCCACTCCACCGACCATGCCCTCCTCGATGCTCTCTCCCACCAAGGTACCTTAACTCGGCCTCTTTGATTTTTGACGTTTTGGGTCATTATGATTATTCCCACGCAGGGCTGTCGGAGGAACAAGTGATGCAGCACTCAGAGAAGGATCAGCTGGGCAGGGCGGGAAGCGGGGACACGGCGGGCACGTCGTGGGGCGCCCAACAACAGAGAAAGAAGCATCGTCATCGTCACCGCATCACCGCGATGAAAGGAGCGGCCACGGAAGAGGACGACGAGGACGAGGAGGAAGTGGAGGAGATGAGGAGGCAGAGGGAGCACCCCTTCATAGTGACGGAGCCAGGGGAGGTGGCGCGTGGGAAGAAGAATGGCCTGGACTACCTCTTCCATCTCTACGACCAGTGCCGCGACTTCCTCCTCCAAGTCCAATCCCTGGCCAAGGAGCGGGGCGAGAAATGCCCCACCAAGGTCCTCCGCCTCTCTTCTTTTTATAGTCTTTCGATACAATCAAACTTCTTCGAACGTACCCAAGCACGGATCATTCAAACAAGAAGACGATGCAGGTGACGAACCAGGTGTTCAGGTACGCGAAGAAGGCGGGAGCAAGCTACATAAACAAGCCGAAGATGAGGCACTATGTCCACTGCTACGCCCTGCACTGCCTGGACGAGCACGCCTCCAACGCCCTTCGCAAGAGCTTCAAGGAGCGCGGGGAGAATGTCGGCGCCTGGAGGCAAGCCTGTTACCACCCCCTGGTCACCATCGCCGGCCGCAGGGCCGGCTGGGACATCGACGCCATCTTCAATGCCCACCCCCGCCTCTGCATCTGGTACGTCCCCACCAAGCTCCGCCAGCTCTGCCATGCTCACCGCCACTCCTCCGCCTCTGCTGCTTCCTCCGCTTCCACCTCCACCTCTGCCCCCACCGCTCACCATCTCGAACTCCCTTACTAGTTCGTGCCCGTTCCTCATTCTCGTGTTTTAGTGTTATATCAGCGCATGATCATGAGGGAGATGAAAGTACTGTGCTGTGGTCTATTTCTACTGCAATGAGAGTATTAATTGAATTTTAACGTGTAGCTAAGCTGAGCTGACCTGACTATCATGGTCTCTTCACTGAGTTTCTGTTCCTACTCTAATACTCTAAATCCAGTTGTTAGTTACAATTTTTTCTAGCCATCGTTTTTCTTCTCACATTGAAGTGATGAAAAATCATGCAAATGGACATGACCTTGTGATTGAATTCAAAATTAATGACTCTTCACAGTTACTTTTTCGATGACACCATTCGTTGACTCATAAGGATGGTTCTTTCGTTTATCCAAGCATTACCCAAACATACAAGTCGAGGGTAGCACCGAGGTGGTTTTTCAAGTCAATTAAGGCTTACTCTCGTGTGAATTGGAACCTCCTTGATCACGGCTGCAAATATGTCAATAACTTAGCCTTTTCAATTGAACTTGCATCTTGTTGTGCTGGGGTCACGATCTCACTCAAGTGGGTGTTATAGCTATGAATAATATCGAAGCATTCCATCCGTGATTGCAAGGAGCTGGTGTACGTAATGACAATGACGCTCAAGGGTAATGGTGGCCGCACCTCGCTGTCCTAGTTCACCAAAAATGCAAGTCCATCGATGGTCGAGCAAAACTTCGAAAAAGAGCACGATGTTGGAGCATGTTTTATGTACAAAGCGGCTCGGTTTATGCTATGACGGGACAGTCGCTGGGGAGATGCTTAGATTAGTATTTATCAATTTAACTGAGATGGATGCAAACGGGCAATGTTACGACTTTACATTAAGTCGTTTATTCTTAAATGATAACGACGCTTATCTTAAACTTAAGTGAGTAGGTCAACTATGAAATCGTCTGTATTCATTAATTCAAGAAATAGACCAGGAAGTGTGCACCTCACCAGCATACATATTGTCATTCTTTTCATCCCCTAAGTCAATTTTAGGACCTAATTTAATGTAACTGCGTCGTTAAGGTTGGGTAGTTTTTAAAGTCTCGACTCTTGAGTAGATTTTTGTACCTTCTTGATAGAAAATGAATAACAAGAAAAGTATTATGAATATATAACGAGATGGATACAAATTAAGGAAGAGTACTACTCAAGTAATTTTTACTTAAATGACCAGAATGGTAACCTTCAATTTCATGAAAATTAATCTCATTGATCCGGGAGGAAGCCACGCAATCTAAATTGAAGCGGCTGTCTCAAATACGAGATTATTTTTGTTAAGTGGCTTGAGAAATCGGACAGAGCATCTTATGCACACTGGCTTTCATCATCTAACTAATGGGCCAATGCAAGAGCCAACTTAATACAACATCATATTCTGTTTGAATAAACTTCTTTTTTCTAACTTTTTGCTAGACCATAATCTTGTGACTCGCTCAATTTGGCCTTTTTACGTACTAGAGCACATGAAACTTTCATGAAATGTAAATATTGATACCCAACTTCATGTATGACTTTGCCATATCATTCTTTCTTTTTTCTTTTGGCCCAAGCGTCTAGATTATCATTTAAATATTTAATGGATCCAAAGTGATAGATATTGAGACACCGTCCACTTAACCGAGATCTCACTATTAGAGGTAAAGGGTTTCAGGGTTGGGCAAGTCCAACCATAGAATCCAGAACCTACCCACATAAGATCAGTTTCGAGATTATGGCACCTGGACTAACCTTTTTGGTTTGGTCTGACTACAAGATCTATCCAGGGAACTAGCCTACTCCTTTTTTTTTTTCTTTTTTGTTTCATTTTGTTGTATTCCTTAAAAGGACAAACTTACTCTTGCAAAGTACATATCCATTAATACGCAATATTTAGAATTGTAATACCTAGCAATAAAACGGCAAGACACCAATAAAAGCTAACATAAATCTAAAACAACATGGAATTATCCAACTCATCCCTTCCACTTGCCAAAAGCAATCACCCATAAAAGATGAACATGTAAAATAAAATAAATAATAAGCAGTTCAAAACGCATGATATAAACCATGAATTATAAAACTCCGTTACTCATCCATCCATAAATGATGGCTTTAAATTCTATCAGATGAAAATAAAATAGACAACAAATACAATTAAAATGGCTTTTGGTTCGGGGTTGCTGGTCTTATTCAACACCTTGACCTTGGAAACGGAGCGCACGGTGCTAGTATAGTCCAGTTCTTGAGTCTTCTTTGAATCGGTACTCATTTCTTACCCACTATTACTCAACTCATCTAAAACGATGCATACAATCGTGAATTTTGGTATATGAGCGTGACTGAGCTTGGCGTGATTAGCTAGTCTGTGCTGTGGGAGCGACGACTCAGGTACAAGACAAAAGACCACTCCAGGAGGAGAGCCCTTATAGTCAACCATTTTGTTTTTGTCATAGAGTGAGTTTCGAAAGCATCTCGTCCCTATCACGATCCAATATAATGACGTTTTGACTATTGGGTTCCGAATAGAGAAAAGCCAGGCCTAAAGGTTGACTTTGACCGGAGCTCATTCTCTTTCCTCTTCCGATTTCAAAGATAGGGGCTAGAAACGCGTAATGCGGGATTGGAATTTACTGGCCACCCTATGCTGGGATGCGATCCGGTTCCTAGACGACGAGGTCCTTCGACGTTTCTAGAATGGAACTGCTTGGACGTTATATGGTGACGTGCGTTGCCAGAGGCACGATCGATGATGACAACTGTTTAGGGTTTGACAACTTCTCTTTTTGCATTTCGGATAACAATTTCTCAGCCGTGAGTATTAAGGTGAATAAAGAAGGAAGTTGTTAATGTAATAAATTTTTGAAATACTGTAAGAATAATAACTTATTATAAGTTATAAATTCTTGAAGAATTAAGTTCCACGATAATTTAAAATGATTTACAATTTAACTTTTTATGATCGAAAATAAATAATTATTCTCACAATACATTAAAGACTGACATGTAGTCATTTCTAAATAAAAGAAAATTAGGCACTCAATTCATCTCCTTATGCTGCAACATTCTCTACAATCAACGTTAGCCGCAATATGTGTTCAGCTCGACAATCAAGACGGATTTTCGTAACTGTCCTTAGTCAGTGTGCATCCTAAAGGTTATCTATAGCTTCTCATTTATGGGCAAAAGAATTTGGTCTTGATTATTATTAAACTTATATGTTCGGGCATAAGTTCATCACGGGTGCCAAAATTAAGCATGAGTGGACATTCACGTGCCAAAACTTCCAAAAAGTACATTGAGGTGCCACTTTTTTTATAAAAAAAAAAAAAATGAATACTTAAGTGTCAAACGAAAATAACTGAAAATCCAACGTGATATTATTTTCATAATAAATATAGTCTATGTGACTCGTTGGAGTTGCTACTCAACAATCAATACGCAAAATAGCATCATTTTGCCCCTAGAAATGATTTTTAATATAAATATAATTAAATTAAATTAAAAAAAAAAAAAAGGGAATGCAGCAAGGCGGCAAGGACCATAGAGGTGCTCACCACTATCGCCACCCCACCATCACCAAAAAGGATCGGCAATGGTGGGGCAAAGGTTGGGTAGAGTCACCGGCCCTTGCTAGATTTAGGAGAGGGCCACAAGCTCTTGTCGGTGGTTGGCCAAGGTCACAGGCCACTAGCTAGGGCCTGGCCGATCGTCATCACACTGTCATCAACCATTTCCGACGACAACAAGGTAATGGCAATACGAGGGCCTTGCTACACCCTTTTTAATCTAGTTTTTTAAATTTAATTTAATTTAATTAATATTTATATTAAAAATCTATTTTGGGGGAAAACCAACTTCATTTTGGGATAAGCTAGTTACAACAGTGCCACATAGATAATTTTTTTAAAAGAATTGCCACACCAGCAATTTAGCCGGAAAGTTTCACTATTGGCACATAAGTGTTCCCTTTTTCTTTCTTTTTTTTTCAATTCTAGTATTAAGTATATATTTTAGAAATTTTAACATTTAAGTATCCACTTATGTTAAGTTTTGTTACTTGAGGTCTCTGGCACTTGGTACGTTCACCTATGTCATATGATTCAAAAGTGGCATCTTCTCCTGTCGTATTGGACTCTGAGTTGGGCATGATTCCAACGAGGGTTAATGATTTCAGAGGCTTCTGCGCCTATATTCAAATCTCAATGATGATGAACCCAAAATATTTAATATCTATGGGAAAAAGAGAAACTTAAGCTATTATATCGAAGTTTGTCTCTAATTTTTTGGTCAAAGTATTATTTGAAATGTACATTATGTGAGCGCTTTTTGCAGTGAAAAGATAAGTCTATAATGCCATAACTACTCGATTTTAACTTAATTAATGGAGGGGGGGAATAACAATTACTTTGTTCGATTTAGTAAATGGAATAGTTATTACTTTATTTCATCTCACAGTGAAATAAGACGTGTAGAAATAAGAATTTGTAACACCCTATACCAGATTTTATTCTCTTTCACGGGAAAATTGTCTAAAAAATTTTAAACCTGTTGAACTTTTGCCTATTTTATCTTAAACTTTTTAATTATACTAATTGAGTTCTAAATATTTTTATATTTTATCAATTGAGTCCATCCTGTCAATTTTGGACAGAAAAACATGGATGTCGACCATCCTACATGACAAAACCGACGCTAACATGGACAATTTAATAATTTTTAATATTTTTTGAATTGTTATTAATTTTTTAATTTCTTTTCTTCTCTTTTCCTTCTTTACTTTTCCCTTATTAAAAATTGTTCACATCAATGTTAGTTATGTCACATAGGACGGCTGTACTCACATCAACAATTTCTAATCAAAATTAACTGAATGGACTTAATTAGCAAAAGTTTTATAGGTTTAAGACTTTTGGACAATTTTCCCCTCTCACTCGAAGTCATCTATCATATTTTTACTTGCATGAATGAGTAACCATTGGGCCTTGCATGAGCGAGGGTTGGCCTTATCAGGCCTCACTTGGGTGAGGGTAAGGGTCAGCTACAGAGATGTCGACGAGTAGAGCAAGGAGGGCGTCGGGGAGAGGAATGAGACCAATAACACTCAACTATCATCACCGCTTGACCTCCAAATCTCATCTAACAATTGGAGCAATAGCAACACCAAAGAAGATGAACCAAGTGAAGACCCTCAATAGAGGTTATGTGATCCCAAGTGAGGGTCGCTAAGGATGCATGACGTTGGGCGAGGTGACGACCCTTACCTAGGCCCTCAGCAAGAGGGCCTCGACTTCATGCCTGAACAATAATTGCCCTTGCCTAGGTGCAGCCCAGCAAAGCCAACCTTCACCAATGGCCAGCGAGGGTGATTGGTCACCCAAGCAAGGCCATTTCTTATCGACCATGGCCTGTGGCTAGTGGCTGGTCACCTAGGCCATCCCTTGCTGGCCATGGCCTGTGGTTGGTGGCCAGCAACTAGCCACCAACAAAAAAAAAAAGGAAAATAGAAAAAATTCAAAAAAAAATTAAAAGTTATAATAAAAAGGTTCACATTAGCTAGATGTGCCACATAAGACAATTGGCATCCTTGTCAACACCTTTCAACTTAAATTGGAAATTGATGGAATTTTTTAAATTGATATCAATGTACAAATATTTAAGATTAAATTGGTCCAATTAAAAGGTTTAAAACTGAATAAATTCATGACATTTTTTTTGTACTTTTCCCTCTCTTCATTCACAAAGCTTTGTTGATGATAGAGCTAATACGGAAAGAGAGTACGTATAGACAGTTTCATTATACATAAAAGTAAGTGATATATGGAAAATGATAAGTTGACTTCCTATAATTAACAAAATAAGATACATATTTTATCTCTCAGTTAATTCATTGGACGTGTCATTAGAATAGTAATTAAGAAAAAAAATGGAGATCCACAAATAAAGTAAAATAGAAAAGCAAGAAAAGATGGGAGACTAGAAAACCCTAAGATATTTTGGTTTAGTGCCGATGAATGTATGATCCTCGCTTGGCGTCGGCAATTCTTTCGGAGTCTAGTCTAATCCTCTTCTCTGACGTTATTCCAAGTCAATCGAAATAGATCTACAACATGGACTCACGGAGGGAAAGAGAAAGAGAGAGACCGTGTAGCTAAAGAGGGCGCATCTTAACCGAAAGAGGAGAGAGGGGATTAGCTGCTGATGGAGGGGAGAAATTGGAAGAGATCCAAGTCCCAGGCAGGCCATGTATCGGCGGAGAGAGAGGATGGTGATAAGAAGAGAAACAATTATGCATATCCCTCAAGCTTGATGGAAACGGGCCGATCTCAACAAGACACATCCGCCATCGTATCCGCCCTCGCTCAAGTCATTGCAAACCCTGCTGCCGCCGAATCTCATCATGCATCCCTCAGTTCATCCGCATCTTTATCTCAAAGTTCGCTTCATGATCATCAGGCTCCAGATGCACAAGGTACAGCTACAACGCTAATAGCACTACTAAGTAGGATTGAATGCCTTCAGTTTCTATATTGCTAATAAGCGTTTGCATAAGCACACGAACGCGACCGCTATTATATAGGTACACTTAGGGTTTCATTCACCGCATATTGTAGAAGAGCAGTGAGCGATGTAGAGAAGTATGTATGTATTTTGACGTGGGCATACTTAATTATGTTTGGAAGTAGGGAAGAACAAGAAGCTGGAGGTGAGTAGGAACTATAGAGGGGTGAGGCAAAGGCCATGGGGTAAGTATGCAGCTGAGATTCGGGATCCGAAGAAGGCAGCTCGAGTGTGGCTCGGAACATTCGACACTGCGGAGGGAGCCGCGCTGGCTTACGATGAGGCCGCCCTTAGGTTCAAAGGCAACAAAGCCAAGCTCAACTTCCCTGAAAGAGTTCACTCTTTGCCTCCACCCTATGGTCCCGCTAGCAATGCTTCTCAGCCTCAATCTCAGCAGCTCCCTCCAGCTTTCAGCTCATGTGACAATCATGTTGGGGCTCAACTGATGGATGGTTGTGCCATGCCACCTCCATGTCCCAGCTTTGTCCGCGGGCAAGGCCCTACTTCTTCAGCTTCCGCCAGTGATTATTTTCAGTCTCTCCAGCCTACTCCTTCGTCGTCGTCGTCGTCATCGTCTTCCATGGCGTCCCCTTTCCATCAACACGATCCCCAACATAGCTTCGATGGCTTTTCTTCTTCTTGGAGATCCTCCCAAGAATAGGACATCACTCAGCCAGTAAATGTTGCATCCAGACCTTACGAAAGTATTTGCTCTCACTTACTTCATTAAACTTCATCACCTTATAAACTCACTCTCTCTCAATTTAAGGATTTCACATATAAATCATTTATGCAGCGTTCTTCCTCCAATCCATTCTTGTTTCCTTTGTCTTGAGATGTGAATGTTAAGTTAGATAATAATCTTGTGAAAGAGAAGTGGTCAGATGGGGTTTTAGGGTTCTTTTAGTACGAAATGGAATAGTAAGGGTGTATCCTAGCTTACAACCACCGTATAAAATTGGATTGGCATGGTAAATGCTCCATAGTCACCCCCAAATTTTGCAATTATAGATGTAAATCTCTAAGAAACTTTACAAAAACTCCTTTACTGCCAAATAATGACACATGAGAGTGCATCTATTAGGTGCCTCAATGGATATACAAACTATCGTGTTTGTGGTTTCCATTGTACTGGAAAGTTTAATGATACCCTCCCAGCAAAAGAGTATGTGTAAATCCAGGTAGCTCAACAGACAAGTTTTCATTAGGATATAGTAATAGAGCATTGATTGACCCTTGCGGCTTCGCCGTTAGCACTTGATTTGGTTATTGCTCCACAAAATCATTTTCCTAGCTAGTTGTGAAGCAACCGTGGTATAGACTTATTTTGTTAGATCAAGCTCGCATCTGAAGAATTTGTAAGACTCACACTTGGTCCTACTGAAATATACAAGTTCCTATAAGGTTCTTGCATTATGATTGATTTTGTTCAACGCATCTTAAGTAGAATAAAGTCTATCTAAAGTTTTCTTAGGCGTAGATAACACGTGAAACTCAAGAAGAACATTCACAAAGATAGTGCAATCACCGTGAGAAGTCGTTGCTATAGAAGTTGATTGTTGATGTTCAGAAAAGATTGCTTCCTTGAGATGTTGATCTAGGTAAAGAAGAAGCGGTGGATGAGTATGGAAAATGAGCAACAAGAAGTTTTGCTGTGAAATCTCATTCTGGGAACAAGCAAATGAAGAAGAGTGATTTCAAACACGATCGAAGTTACCATCACTTGATCAGATAGGAAGAAAGGAGAAGCAAAAACCATGGGGGAAGTGGGAATATCCGCGCAAGAATGTGTGAATGCGTACCCTCAGAACAGCATGATCACCGTGTGCAGTGGATTGCTCGAGTAGGCACCGGCCATGGGAAAACAAATACGAAAGCGAAGAGGCCGCAAAGAGAGTCAACTGACACCGAAAAAGCACCTTGGTAGGGAACGAAATGATAGACTTGTTTGCGGAAGACCTCGTTTTAGACGACGATGCTGAGGACGAAATATAGGCGGGTGTAAAAATGACGATGGACATGCCTTTGTTGTTGCCGTAGTTGTGAATGGAATCGTGAGTTCGATTAGGGTGGAACAAGGTGGTTTCTATGGACACGGCCAACTGGAATTCGAATTTTTATAGCCGATCCAAGTCCCACTTGCATCCACCAACTTCATTCCTACATCATTCATTCGCATATCTACCTTAACTAAAGGACATGAATTCTAGAAAATGGTCATAGAATTCGGCTTCGTTGGATCGCCGACTTTCCACATCTTGGTTGAGGAGGTACGCAAGTCAACTTTGTCTGTCCTCCCCAAATCAGTGTTCCCGATAGTTTTATGTAACTGTTTTCTTCTGATCATATCTCATCCGCAAGAAAGCACCCCTCTTTGATCGGTGAATTACATTCTTAAAATGCACCACCCACTCAACTATACATATACGTATATGTATGCACAGATATATCTTTGTATTCATACAAGCAAACCCACCATTGGCGTGAAAATTTACAAATTCAAACTTTCCACGTCATTATTTGATGAATTTTCATGAACTTTCTGACTTCTCTAGCAAGTAATTCTAGTAAGTCGTATCACCAAAGGTCGACAACCGACAAGAGTTGTATTTTAGCGTGTACTGCGCAGCTGGGTCGTCCATGTGATTTGCGTTCTGCTGCGTGGCGCACAGATCTTCTAGAATATTTCTGGTCCTATATTTTCGGTAGAATTAAGAGATAGGGAAAACGAAATAAAAGCTTGCGCTTGCGAACAACCTTTCAATTTACATGCCGCAAAGTCAACTGTTGCAGTTGCAGGCCATTGATTAGTTCCAAGCAAGATGAACATCACACCCACGATTGCAATAACCCCAAGCGAGAATGCATTTCCGGCACTTTCACATTTCTTATAAATTGGGTTTTGTTATTAATTTTCCTAACTGATCCATTTGTTCGGCTTTTTTGGTGTTTCTAGAAAGTCTAAAGTATAAACCATCTCAAGAACGCTCCATTGCTCAGAAGCAAAAAAGTTTGTCAACTCTCTTAGGTTGTCGCCCGAGTCTATCTAAGGCGTCCTCCGTCGGGCTTGGAAATGGATCGTTGATTATGGAGATGCACGCAAAAGAGAATTCCGTGTTCATTTTGTCTTCAGGAATCGGGCCTACCACTCCTTTGAGAATTTATTTTTAAGGACCTAAGATTGACTTCTCATTTCTCGGTAGTATTTTTTTTTCTAACTTTTTGAAAATTATTGAGGCATTCAATATCGACATGCCCGATGTAATTTATAAGCGTTTGCGAACCTTTTTTTATAGTGAAAATTAGATGCTATGTGAATGCGTATGAAAAGATTAAAAAGATAAAGTTCGATAACACGACTAATTAATGTTCCGGATCGTTCACGTGTGCCGCATTCTTCCATGCTAAGAAATTAAGATTCATTCTTGGTGGAGTGTCATTTCCGTGCATCTGATAAGTTGTCATTAATGACGTGTGCTTGCCCCCCGCCCCCTACCCCACTTGATCGCACTAAAGCATCTGGTCTTTGACTAGAAGCATGTAACTCACATTAATAATATTTTAGCAAAAAGAAGGTCACATTATTAATCATAAAAACCAAGAACAGAAAAAGGAAAAGCAAAGAACAGTCGGGAGTCACATCTAATCTCGCTACTTTTTTTTTTTTTCATATTTTTCTTTAAGTACTTGTAGCGTCAACTTTTGCGGTGTGAACAAGATCAAAGAAAAATTCAGAAACGAACATTGAGTAAAAGTTGAAGACTCGGTGGCTGTCCGTCTAACTTAGCGGCCACTGATTGCTGCCAGGGCCCCCCCAGCTGTCGTCCGATGGGATGGTTCCAAACGCACTGGTCTCCGCGCATCTTTTTTTAAGCTTCCTCTGCCCGGTGCTTTAGACAATCTGGTGTCAAGCTTTCACAGTAATCCATACTCACGTTTATGATCTTTAAACCGAACAAAGTCCCGACCAACGCAAGACTGACTCTTCGTTGTCATGCATGATGCCACTTGTCCTATTTCCAAAACCTGTTACGTGACGAGAGTTTCCGAGGTCTTCCTTGACCTCGGAGCAACCCCCGGGCACCTAGCAAGCGGAATTCACCAGACCAGTCCTTTCTTTAACTGTTCCACGAACAATACGGTGAATGATTCTTCGTGCGAGATCCTATCACGCCTAGCTTCGCTTCGGCGTCTAGTCCATCGAGTAAGACAGCAATTCTCTTTAGGCATAATAACTGATTTCAGCCTGCCATGGCCTCGTCAAGAGAGCGGCATCAGCTCCCGACCAGTTTGTGCACGGGAAGCCTACCCCGTTTTCAAAGCTTCCAAGTGATATAATCCTTCTATCCCAGAACTCCTAGCACTAACCGTCCTGACGCCACTCCCATGGACCAATTGTGTTCTACCCTTCTGCCTCGCACTCTTCACTAGATAACCCCAAGCGCCGCTCACAAGTGTCACGAGTAAGAGAGGATTCACGGACCGTGACACAAAGCTCTCGTTTGTGATTGTGACACCACTATGGGCTGGTTCACATTGTCAAAGTTCGCTCAAATATAATATGACAAACGTCATATGGGTGGCTGCAAATGATCACTTCTTTAGCAATCCAATTACAACTTTGCAACTCCCATGGTTTACTTTTTAGTAAACAAGACTTCGAAACGGTTCCTGACTTCTCTGTCGAGCAACAATGCACGGCATACTCATTCCTTCAAATATCTTTTTGACTCCTGACTTCGACGTTCCTCTAGAATTGCATTTCCTGCGAGCACCGGGCAACAGTACACTTCTACCTTAAAAATAGGGTTAATATCCTAAAAAGCATCAAACTGATATACATAATAGGTGTGCATGGTCCGGGCAGGCTGTTCCTGATCTAGAATCGAAAATTGCCCGCTAAAAACCGGTTCCGAAAAATTAGAATCGGAATCCACCCATTTGTTGCATGGATCCACCCGAGAACCGGACCGCCGATCCAATCCAATTCCTGGGTGGATCCATGGAACCGATCTTGACATGAAACAATTTTAGTTTTCAGCATAGAACGGTTAAGACTATGAGTTGGGAATGAGGGGAGGAGGTCTATGGTCAGGTTTTCAACATAGAACGGTTGCAAAACAATTTTCGGCAACTGTGGCGAGTGGCAGCCGACACGAGAGAGCGAACAGCAGCGACAGAGGAACAGCGGCGATGGCGTCGACGCTTGGGGAGGAATCGAAATGACGATAGGATTAGGAGGAACCGAGGAAGAGACAAAGAGAGAGAACCGAAGACAAAGGGAGTGAGGAGATGAGATCTAATTTAGGATTTCTTTTAGTAAAATTTTTTTTTAAATTAAAAAGGTTCCAGTCCGGTCTGGGTGAGCAGATCTGCCCATGGAACCGGGAGCCGGACCGGTACCCATCGGTTCCAAAAATTGAAACCGGGAACCAGACCAGTTCCCTCAAAAACTGCCACTTCCGAGCAGTTCCGGTTCGGTTTCAGGCGGTTCAAGCGGTTCTCGGGTATTTCGCACACCCCTAATACATATGATAAATTTACTTTAAATTAATTTTTTGATTACTAAAAATCCTAAACCAGTACACTTTTGACAAGTATATTAGTAAATTTATTCTTGTGATAAATTAATCATCTGTTAGTTTATGTTAAATCTTACTATTATATTACTAAGTTAAATGATACGTGATAGTTGACTGATATACCGGTTTGGAATTTCTCTCCGTTTGTCATAGTAATACAATTTTTGTAATTTTTTTAGGTGTTAATTCAATTTAACGAAAGGTATATTTGTTACAAATGTATCAATTTAGGATTTTTGGCAGTCGAATAAATTATTTTATTTTAAATTGCCACAAATATACTAGTTTGAGATTTTTTTAATAGTTAATTTGGGTAAATTTGTTATAAATATATCGATTTGGGATTTTTCATGGTCATAAAAATTAATTTTGGATAAATTGATCGCACGTGTACCAATTTGAGATTTTTTGGAATATTAACCCTTAAAAATATGATGTGTTAGGTAATTGGAAAGAACCTCTTATGAAATTTGATTTGAGAGTCAGGTCGCCAAGCATTAGATTGTATCTCTGCTTTCTGTGACATAGGCAGGGTTTCTTGCACCAATTTGTATGCATAATTCACTCTCCCAGTAGTCACACGATCCTCAACATTACATATGCCTGCGACCCTGACGTCCTTATTTCTGTCGTAGGCTCGTAGCTCGCGAACCTTGGATTTCCTTTCGCGCAGCTTAGAGGCCTTCATTTCCCTGAGAGCGTTCGCTAGCTTTCGAAACGTAATCCCGTCACGTATTCCTATCATCCAAAACATTCGATGGAAGCCGCTTGCTATGTGAAACAAGGAACAAACCTCTACATCTTAACTATGGTAGAAGCGCACTGCAACGCTGGTTAAACTGCGTGTGGCGTGCGATGTTGCGAGTTTTGATGCGAATTTGAATGTCACGATCTACTCCAACATTGTGTGGAGACATATATGAAATACAAAATAGTCAGGACAAGTATCCAGAGACTCCAAACTAATCAGCAAAAATTGAGCCGATCTCATGTATCAACTGCTACATCCCAAAAGTGCAACATAGCATTTCGCCCAAGTAGTTGGTTCCAGCTTCCGTAGATGCAACAGAGATAAGGCAAAACATGGTCCACTCAAGTGCTTTCCATTAACATTGTTCGCTTCAAGTATCTTCTCCTTCGCATGCTTCAATTGCCACAGAGGACAATCTGCATGTAAAAGCCTCTGATTCACAGGTCGGAAATGTGTACCGCACTGGTGGTAGCTTTGGCTTCTTTTGCTGGTAACCTCTTACGCTTCTTCAGAGACTGGGGTTCTTTCAGTTTGAGTTCGTCGCAAAAGGACCTCAACGAGACAGCCAGGTGCTCATTCCTATGTGCTGCCACACAACAGTAGATCAAAACAAGGAGTTGGAAAAACCTCGAAGGTGGCGCCGCCAGTGTCGCCGTCCCACGACAAAAGTAGCAGCAGCATATAAGGGCTAATTTTTTTTCCCGAGAGTCCAGATACAAAGACAGCCCTTTTTTTTCCTCTAACTAAAAGACGGAAAGCAGCAGTAGAGAGCGATGAAACGCGAAAGGGGACTCACCAGAGAGCATCACATCATCCGTGTTGACGGACTTACGGCCAGCATGGTGAGCAAAACGCTCGAGGTCCTTGGCCAACTGTTCTGTTTTCATGGCACAACCACCATAACAGTCAATTTCACGAGTTAATGATACCGAGAAGCGTCAAAGAAGGACCATCTCCAAGGCTGAACAATAATGCAGCAGTGTTCCCAAAAGGATATCGCGAATTCCTCAAATTGCATAATTAACTCGCCCATAAGCTAAGCTAAGCTAAGCTAGCACAGCCGAATTCAAGTGATTGGACACATGTGGGACGGACATGGAAACAGAGTAATTCCTCAATTTGTAATCTAAGCTTGTTTCGTGGCTAATCAGTAATCAGCTAGTTAAGTCGATACAACAAACCACACAGCCCATTATTCTCAACGACGCGAGCGATTTAAACACCGAGAGGAGAGTCGAGGGTTTCCGAGGGGGAGACCTGAGAATTGGAAAGCCAAATCAGCGAGGCAGGCGACGACGGGTTCCGAAATCTCCGAGCCACTTCTCCGGGCTGCTCCACCAGTACCCATTGGAGAAGACAAAAGGAAGGAGGCGGTGAGAGATATTCAGGCAGATTGAGATAGAGAGAAAGAGAGAGGGAAGCTTCGACCTTGAGCATTGGCGATGGAGATGGAGGAGAGTCGGAAACGATCTCTGGACACCTCTCGCACCGAATCGAACTCGCCGTCCATGTCCCGATCCTCGCCGGCGATCCTCTCCGACTCCATCAGAGATAAAAATCGCCTCTCCTTCTCTCGTCTCCTTCGAAAATGGGAAACAGCGGGAAACGAGAAAAGAGAAACCGCCGACTCCGATTGAAAACCCCCCACCCACCCACCCAGACGCGTTGGATCCAAATCATGAGTCGGATCGGGTCGGGTCGGGTCGGGTCGGGTCGATAAGTCTTGCTATCGCTAAGCAAAAACTAATCAGAAATTGAAAAATGGGTTTATACATTTAGAATGAGTTTGCCCTGAGTTGTGTATTGTTCTAAAATACTTCAACCTCTTTTCACGAAGTTAATTAAAACTACCTTAATCTTTTATTTGATACGTCGTCCTAACACTGTTCAATTAATTTGATATTTCTTGAGGAAAAAACCTAGCATGACTAGTAATGGTGGTGCACGAAGCGATACCTTAATTCGTCTTTTTTGCATCTTTGTCCTCTCTTTTTTTTGGGTCAAGTTTTCAATTGTAATCATTTATATGAGCTTTTGACTTTTGACTCTAACCATCAATATCATGTTTGATTAATTTTATATTTTTTTAAGGAAAAAACCTATCATGACTAGTAATGGCGGTGGTGGTGGCGGTGGCGAAGCGATACCTTGACACATATTTTGTCTTTTTTGCATCTTTGTCCTCTCTTCTTCTTTTTTTCTCGGTCGAGTTTTTGATTGAAATCATTTATCATTTGATCACATTCAATTGTCCGTGAAACATGAGCTTTTGACTTTTGGCTGTGTGACTGTGTCCATCAATATCATGGTATTATTCCTAATCCACCGCAAGTCTCTTTCTAATAATTTCTCAGATCGTTTCGTGGTCCCCCTCGGTTGGATAGACATGGCAATCCACTTGCTTGCTTCCCCTAGTAAACGCATTACCGGTCTCTCCCCTGCATCTCCTCTGCCCCTAGCTTCATTCCTATCCTCTAGCAACTCTACTACTACCATGAATGTGAGGGCCTTCGTCTCATCTTTGCTTTTGCTCTTTGCTTCTTCCACGCGCCCAATCCAAGTGCATTGCCTACAATACCCCATCCCAAATTGTACCTGACAAGTAGGGCTGAGCAATTTCAAATTCTACCTTAAATTTGAAACTTACCTGTTAGAACAAATCTTTTATTTTTTGAAACTTAAAACCTACCATACATATCCTGAAACTTGGAACATATTCGTTTTATGGTCGGTTTCAAGTTCTGCCCAAGTTCTGCCGGTATTATCAATTGAATGGTTGCAAAAATTCAACACCTTTAATGATCACAACTTATCGCTATAATCCACCTATCACAACATATATTTAGACGCATAAAGAATGCGAAACATTAACAACATAAAAATCTTGATCATAAAATGAAACTTAAGATTAGTAATTCCAAATTATAAACTCATCATTGAAAGAATACAATCGCACGAAGACATTGACTAAGAAAAACACAAATTCAAGTTTTAGGTCCCAAGTTCCAGGTTCCACCTATCTAGAGTCTAGAACTCACCAATCGAAAAAGTTCTCCAATTTTTGGAACTTAGAACTTATCTTATATAACTTGTAACGTGGAACTAGACACGTTCCCACCGGTCGAATTTTTCGATTTCAGGTTCTACTTTGGAATCACGCTCATCCTTACTAGCAAGCTCACACGTCCATTTGGTCCCTCACACCCACGAGAGGCCGGCTGGTTGAAGACTTTTGATCACTGCTACGTTGGTTCCAACAGCACCTTTCAGGTCGCCTGACGCTCCCAACCCCAGTCTCCCATCTCTCTCTGTTCCAGTGAAGCAAGTAACATATGTGCGCTGATGGGTTTGGGGCGCGTGCTCAGAATGTACCGGATTCTGTGGTCTCCGCATTGCTCTGCCGATAAGAGCC
This sequence comes from Eucalyptus camaldulensis, assembly GCA_019915185.1. NCBI lineage: Eukaryota > Viridiplantae > Streptophyta > Magnoliopsida > Myrtales > Myrtaceae > Eucalyptus > Eucalyptus camaldulensis. The sequence goes on from JAHSVA010000005.1 coordinate 25,183,406, forward strand.
GCAAGTTCATCTACGTGGAACAGCCTTGCACTTGCACTTGCACCTTCTTTCCCTTCCTTAACCGCGACTTAGCTTTCTATTTGCCCCCAACGAAGAACGCGTATATATCGTGTATTGTTATTCAGGTAAGTTCTATTCCCCCTGCTGATGCAGGCTTGCTTTCTTCCAACGCGAGCAAGTCCAAAGTACAGTCAAGCAGCTCGTGAATTCAGGGCAACTGGAGTTCGTGTATGTAGTCACTGACTCGCACTGTTTTGGAATAATTTACTCACTGTTTATGTGAGGGGAGAGGACGGCATTCCTACTTTCCGTTGAATTGTCTTGTGGTAGAGCTTGCTCTGATAGAGATCCGCACCTTTATTGCGAACTTTGGCTCAGAAAGGCCACTCAAGGGAAAGAAATGCAGTGCGAATGTGAGTCCAATGAAATTTTCTTCAGAACTGATTAGTTATGAAGGTTAGCCATCTAGAAGGCCATCCTGAATGGTTACATGAGCGACTTGGAAGTCTATGGAGTATTCACCTCACTTCAATTTGGAAGGACAAGGCATATATTCTGTGGCAAAGAATCATAGACAACATCTTACTCTGCCTTGCTTTTTCTCTCTTCTCTGGTTTGAATTTCCAATTTTCCATCCCACAAGTAGTTCTTCTCAATGTAATTAATCTTCCTGTTGACCAGCAGGACATTGCGTTACATATCACCAATCAATCTTAAATACAACAGGTCTCATCTAGGAGAAATAGACTTCACATACCATAACCAACACTTCTATTGTTAGGAAAGCATCGTCTTTTGGCCCCAAACCATATTGGCATTATTGTCTATGCCAATAATACCATCACATGAGCTAGGATATCATGTTGCAATTAGGTATGTGCAAGTGATGGATCAAGTCTAACTGCCCGCATATATCAGAAACCAGTCAGAGAAAAAAGGTTTGACATAGCAACCTTCATTTCTCCAATCTTGCAAGCTTTTTAGTTTAATGTGATTGGTCTGGACATTTTATTTTAATTTTGGTACTCCCTGCTACGGGAAAAGCTACCACAACAATGATATTTATGGAGTACCACCTTCAAATTATAATAAATTCAAGAACTGAAGCAAAACATTGAACTTGGAAGATTACAATGTTCCAACAACAGGAAAAAGGAACCACAGGGCTCGATTTCATTGGGTATAAGGAACTATTATACATTGGCGTGTCTGGGAAAATCCCCAACTGTGACCCCCAAATATTGGCTTGCTTTCACTGTATTCGTTCCACCCCTTTTTCAATAGTCACATCATTTCAACTGCAAAAGGACAAGGTATGCAAAAGTTTCTTCCAGTTGCAATGTGAAGTATTGCCGAATCCACATCTCTATTTCTCTTCTTTTTGGCTCCATTTGGCTCCATTTGGCAGTTGCTGCTGCAACTTCTGAGAGACAAATCATGCATGCTTCGGAAAGGGGAATGAATAATACAGTAGAAATAGGGGAAGGAAACTTAAAACTTGTTTATTCTGGAAATGATGCAAGACAGGCTGAATATATAAACAGCAGAAGATAGGTATGTCCTTTGTTGTAGCACAATGTGTTTCATGAGTAGAAAAAAACAGAATTTGATTCTTTTTCTTAATGTCTATATACAAGCATCTTCGTCCTTTACCATCCCTTCTCCTTCAGCAGAAATGTTTAGATCAGGCAACTTGCTTTCACATTTAAATTTGTTCATGTACTTCAATGAGAGACATAATGATTGAATGAAGACCAAAGCACCTCTGGAGCAATCATACAACTTTTTCTCTGGAGATGATGGAAGTGTGGATCTTCAGGTAAATCATTTTTATCAATGGCTGCCATCTAAGGGAACATCTGCAAAAGTGTCTTCATCTTATAGATATTCCTGTATAACTGTGGCAGTTTTTTTTTTTTTAGGCATCTGGAGCATATATCTTTCGACTGAACGGTACATACCCTATTAAGTATGACGGGATTGCACATTTTCTTCCAGAATATTTCACTCAGGACAGCTCATGACTGATGACAATTTATAATTGTAAGTCCTTACAATATCTAGGTTCGTTTGACTATTTTGGGGGGACCACTGCTGGATGAAGTACATCAAAGGATCAATTCATGGACATAGCAGGCGGTTTGTCATGCACTCAGTTTTCTCGCCAGATTGCTAAAATGCAGTCATGACACTGCATCACTATTAGATTGTTTCATCATGTTCCTAATGTTGACTAAGCTTTTAGAGGTTTGAGGCCATTAAGGGTGACCGTAATAAAGTATTTGTATTGACAACTGCAATTGTGGAAACTCACACATGAATCAACAGAGTAGTATCTAACATTATCTCCATATCGAACCACGATGATGTTCAACTGATGATGGAATCGAGGAAACAAGCAGCACATAGGATTATTGTGTATTTACCTGGTGATTAGAATTAGCAGAAACTCTTAGTTTGCATTTCCATTGAATGAAGTCCCCAATATAGTGAAAAGCTAGAGTCATGTGCTGTGTTCTCTTAGGTAAAGTACCTGTCCAAAATCTCAGTTTGTTGATGTTGAGAACTTAATCATAGGGTCTTAACTGAACTAAAAAGAAAACGATGATATTGGAATCCAGAAGAGTTAGGGCACTACAGACGTTCGTAAAGTAGTAGTGGGAAAACTTTTTGGTTTTCTTGCTGTCCTCATTTTATTTTATTTTTTCTGTACATGGCTTTTGGTTTAATATGCTTTTGAAATAAAGATGCAGTATATATTCTTCTTCTCCTAGTTCAGATCCTTGCGCTGTTTAGAATCTTCTGTGTACTTGATAAGTTGATACTACTTGCCATTGCAGAAGAGGACTTTTGTAGGAAGGCATAGGGAAGAATTTCAGGATAGCCATTACATGCATAGAAACGCCTTATTCGGTTATGCATCTTAAATACCTAAGAGTTTAGAAATAAGCTAGATATGCATTATGGTCTTGCTTCCTGATAGCTTAAAGATTCTGTGAAATATGATTGTGCGAAACAAAGGATGTTGAAATTCTCAAGATCCTCTTTAAAGATAATCTAGGTAATGTTTGCTACCATCCAAGCCATCATCACGCATGATAAGCATCATGCAGTAACTATGTGGAATGAAAAGGATCACGAGGGCCTATAACATCATCATCATATGTGAATTTTATTCATGACAAAAGTGTCTAGAAGCATTTCATGGGTCGATTTCATGCAAAACACTTGGGCAGCTGGGCTAACTTCATAAGCCCTTTATGTTAGAAAATGACTAGGTATCCTCTTATCATTTGAGTTAGTTGGCATCAGGTATGCATATATGTCCATGTGCTCTTTACTTAAGATAACAAATCTAGCATCCTAGCCTATCTTATTTTTGTTAGACATTTCTTTTCAGTTCTTCTAGATATCTTGATCAAAGGTTTCTATCTTTCAGCCTGACATTGCAACTTAAAAATTACAGTGAAAAGGAAAATGCATTCTAAAGCTTGCAAGAAGTAACAAAGGAAATGTGCACCACCTCACTACTTATGCCCGTCGTTTTGTGGCCAGAGCTCATATGAATAGAACCGAATCTTTTCAATTCAGATGAAACTTTCAACTTTTTCGCAAGCAGAATCAACCTTTCATACCTGCAAATGTAGCAACAGTCGAGTCATATCTAGAGTGAAACGAGCCTTACGACGGTGCCCAAATTGCATGGCCGTGGTGATATTAGATTTGGGAATTGTGCCGTGATCGTATTCCAAGAAACTCGATTTCCATCAAGTAGGCACATCAAAAGCTCACCATTCCGTGTGAAGCCACAAGATTCCATCAGAGTCCACTAATCCTGAAAGTATACAGCGCAGTCCAAGACCAAGGCAGGACGTAGTCTGTCATAATCCAAACAGAGCAATTGTGATACACAGAACAATCGTGACACCCAAATTATGAACAATGAACACAGCCAGCAAGTCATTCAATACTGACTCGAACGCATCTAAACCAACACTAACTGCATGCAAAAGCTCTTCCAGAAGAGCCATTTCATCAAACACTCGTGGGCGACATCGAACAAGATTATTGATCATAATCGACCCTCCTTCTGCAGATCATCGTGCTTGGAAACAGCAGTTTCCCGCCGCAGGATCGTAGGTAGAGAAAGCAGTAAGGGGTGTGCCCGTTTTATGGAAAAGTAATGGGAAGTTTATGCTTGGAAGGAGAAGTAAACTTCAAAGAAGTTAGGAAAGAAGGTGCTCTTATTATTCTCGTTAATCGAAAGGTGCTTTTCTTCAAACTGGTAATTCAGCAGAAAAGCACTCGGTGCCTATTAATACAAGGAAAGGAAACACTTCTACACTTCACCCCTCAACTATTTACGACCTTATACTTATCCCCCTAAACGAAAACAAATGATTGGTTGACCTTCTGTTTGTTAAAGAGTAAAATGTGATTTAACCAGAGGATACAATGACAAATAAAAAAAAATAAAATAAAAAATGCCTCCAGTTTCATTAGCTCACCCGAGAATTGGAGCACACTGATCGATCTAATTACAGGGGATGCCGCCTTCACTTCACCATATCATTAGACAAAGAAAGAGCCTTCAAATTAATCAATATCGCCATCCATATCCTAATTCTCGCCCGGAATGCTCTCTGTCTCCTTGACATCCAAAGTGTCTTCTCTTTCAAAATGGAAACAGCAAGATACAGAAAACGCAAACCCCGACTCCGATTCGAAACCGCTCCAACAATGCTCGATCAGTGTTGGCCTTAAAAATGATCCAACTATAATGGGTTGAGTTAGGTCGGGTGCTTATAATCTGAGCGTGAAAAGGGCTTCATAGATATGCTGGTAAGCAAATACACTGTACAAGCAAGATGTCCGTGCATCGCACGGGTCTAAACTAAAAAAAAAATTAGTATTATTTCAAATATTGGCTTCTAATTTATTTTGCATTTATCAATATTTCAAAGTTATTATCAAATGCAATTTATTGTCTTGAACTCTTTATAAGTTCTTCGAAACTGCCTTAATTTTTCATAAATGAGTCTTAATAGGAAAAATTGTTCAAAAAATGCTAAATTTGTTCATCTTTTATCAATTCAGTCATAAACATTTTAATTATGCTAAGTGAGTCATAAACAAGTTTACATTTTATCAATTAAGTCAACTCGGCCAAATTTTGACTAGGAATTATTGACATGAATGCTCGTGCTCACGTAAGCAATTGTTAAGAATATTTTGATATTTAAAAAAAAAAAATCCTTTCTTTTCTTTTCATTCTTTACTTTTTTTTTTCCTTTTCTCTTTTTTTCTTTTTTCTTTTTTCTTTTTTATTTTTCTCCGTGCCCATGTTGGCAAGAGTAGACCTTCACCAAATCTAGCAAGGGCATCCTCACCAATCCAAGCCCAGGCTTCCCTCACCCGAGGCTAACAAGGGCAATGACCTCCGTTGGTCATCGACGAGGCTTGGTAATGACTAGTGGAGGTAAAAGAGGAAAAATGAAAGGAAAAAAAAGTACTAAGTAAAGTAGGAAAAGAGAGAAAAGGAAAAAAAAAAGATATATATAAAATTAATAAAAGAAATTGAACTTTATTAAAAAATTGTTAATGCCAACATCGGCATGTCAAGTCAAACAACTAACGTATACATTAGCAATTTTTGCCAAATTGATCAAATGGACTTAATTAGCTCAATTAAAATGTCTAAAAATGAATGGACAAAAATGTAATAAGCTTAAAACTTTTTCGGTACTTTTTCCCACATACACATGTATTTAATATTTCTTAGTGAAACACCTATTATGAAAAATAACGGTTGAAATTTTACAAAAAAAAAAAAAAAAAAAGAGTTTTAGCTATAGAGTCTCATCTGTTTTGGCGAAGTTTTCTTTTGTATTTTTTTTTGGCAATCACCGGTACAAGTGCCATTTATTCTTCATCATGACAAATAACCTTTTTATGGGTACTACAGTACAAAGAAGAAAATTAACACCAAATGAAATGATGTTTTCTCTTTATCTGAGGCTTCCTTTTTGAATTCGGGAATCTCAAATCATCCTCCTATGGTTATCCAAGTTCTCAATCCGGCTTTTAGAATAAAGCCTTTCAAATTTTTTGATTTCTAGATGAAGTATCCGGATTTTTGTTCGATTGTTCAACAAGCTTGGGAGAATCTGATTGGCGGAGTTCCCATGTATCGTCTAGTGTGCAAGTTGAAGCATCTTAAAGGCCGTCTCAAGCGCCTCAATAGAGAGGCCTTCACAGACATTTCGATGAGGACTGATCAAGCAACAAATGAGTTACATATCATCCAGCTTGGTCTTCAACAGAATGTAGATGATGTTACTCTTGTTGATTTGGAGAAGGTCCAATGTCGTATCTACATTGACCTGCATTCTCACAAGGAATCGTTCTTCAGATAGAAATCCAGAGTGAGATGGCTTAAAGAGGGTGATCAGAATACAAAGTTTTTTCATCACTCAGTCAGCAAACGACATCTTAGGAATCGAATTCTATCGATCAGGGATCCGTCGGGTTCTTTGGTTGTGGATCCGGCCTTGGTGCCTGCGGTATTTGTCTCCTTTTTCTCAAAACTTTTGTTGCCACAGACTCTTCTTCAAAAGCCTTCCTTGCAAGAGGTGAAGGAGTTTGTTTGGAGGCCTCTCTTGGTTGACTAGGTTCGTTTTCTCTCCAGGCCTATTCTCGATTCAGAAATTCGTGATATCGTGTTTTCTTTGGCTCAGGGCAAAGTGCCGGGGCAACATGGGTTTACGGCGGAGGTTTATAAGAATAATTGGGAGTTGGTAGGGCCGTTGGTCCTAGATGCTATGAATGACTTCTTTGCCACAAGTCGTCTTTTTAAAGAGGTTAATAATACGATCCTAGCTCTGGTGCCTAAAGTTCCGAACGCATGTGATGTCTCTGACTTTAGGCCCATAGCGTGTTGTAACACCATCTATAAAATTATTACCAAGATCCTCGCCAATCGGATTGCCGCAATTCTGAATGACCTTATAAGTTCTTCTCAGAATGCATTTGTCAAAGGTAGAAGAATTTTACATCATCTTAGCCCAATCATTTTGGATAACGCTTGCACGGCCAGTGAGATGATGGGGGATAAGCTTCATCGTCAAGAGGGAAACAGCCCGGATCACCAACTAAGGCCCCTAAATTAAATAGAATTGGGATGCTATGTACATTATATATATATACATATACATATATATATATATATCAATACATATATCAAAAAGATACATATTGTAGATTATTCTATATTAAGATTATATTTTTATTTTTTTATACAGTACAACTTGTTACATTCCAATAAATTACAAACATCCTCTTAGCCCAGGAATTATTTGTACGTTTTCACCTCGACTCTTATCTGCCAAAGTGTGCTATTAAGGTGGACTTCCAAAAGGCTTATGACACTCTAGATTGGGACTTTTTGGAGATCACTCTTTCAGCTTTTGGGTTTACTGTTTAGATGATCAATTTTATTATGGTTTGTGTTCGCACACCTAAATACTCTATTTCCATTAATGGTGAACTCCATGGCTTCTTCTCGGGAGGACGGGGATTCGACAAGGAGACTCTATGTCCCCAAACCTTTTTACTCTAGTGGTGGAGGTTTTCTCAGGGATTATATGTTCTAGTACAGCCCAGGAGGAATTTAGATACTTTTGGTGATGTAAAGCGATAGGTCTCTCTCATCTTTTTTTGGCCGATGATGTGTTTCTCTTTTGTCAAGCGGATTGGCCGTCTGTGACTTTACTTAAGAGAGATCTTGAATCTTTTCCTCTTGGAGCGGTCTACTTCTGAACAAGAACAAGAGTGAGATTTTTATGGCAGGGGGATCTCCTTCTCTTCGGAGGAACATCATCCTGGCTTTTGGTTTCAAGGAAGGGACTCTACCAGTATGCTACCTAGGTGTGCGTATCATCTCTTCAAGACTTGAGAAAACGGATTGTATCTCTTTGATAGATAGAATCACGGCTAGAATACATGCTTGGACCCACCAGTTTCTCTCCTTTGCTGGAAGACTTCAACTGATAAGGTTAGTTCTTCACTCAATTCAAGCTTTTTGGGCCAATGTTTTCACTCTTCCTTATTCAGTTTTAGACCACATTGAGCGCATTCTGAGGCAGTTTCTTTGGAAGGGCTCCTCCCTTGGTCGAGGTGGGGCTAAGGTTTCTTGGAAGGATATCTGTGTTCTCAAAGATGAGGGTGGTTTGGGCCTACGCAGATTGCGCGATTGCAATAAAGCCGCCATCCTCAAATATATATGGATTTTGTTTACTGACAAAGAGTCTCTATGGTGTCGTTGGATTCACTCTAATTTTTTAAAGAAGTATAATTTTTGGGTCTCTTCCACCCCTACAATCTGTTCATGGGCGTGGAAGAAAATTCTTAAATTGAGAAGGGATTTTAGACCTTTCTTCTTTTGGGAAGCGGGAGATGGTCGATCAATCTCACTGTGGTATGACAACTAGCACCAAAAAGGCTTGCTATGCCTCTTCCTACCTGAATCAGTTATTGCAAATTCGGACTTCTCCCTTCAGGCTACGGTAGCTGAATTTCTGTCACCAGGGGGTCAAGAGTTCAGATCTCTGCTTGAGGGGTGGAATTTTATCCTCCCTTCTTCATCTCGATCTCCAGACCGTTTCTCTTGGCGTGGCTCCTCCTCTGGAGTTTTTTCGGTTGCATCAACTTGGGAGATTCTAAGAATTAAGAAAGACAAGGTGCCATGGGCCCATTTCATCCGGAAAAACGCCATGGCACCTAGGTTTCAATTCAACCTTTGGATTATTATCAAGAATCGCTTGCCTACCCAGGTTTTTCTCCTGTCTTATGGTAGAATTAACCATGTATTATGTGCCTTTTGCAACACCACTCCGGATTCGATTAATCATTTGTTTTTTGAGTGCCATGTGCCTGTGACTCTTGTTTATTTTTGGGCGGGGAGATGTAATCTCCCTTGGCACAATATACCTTGGCCAGAGATCATCAACTGGGCCTTGAGATTTCTCTCTGGCAAGGATTTCTTTCACTCCATTGCCCAATTTTCCTTTGGTGCCTTGTGTCATCTTATCTAGAAGAAAAGGAATGCAACCATCTTTCAGGCTGAAGTGCTACAAGTTGCTGCTATGAGCTGACTTATAGCAAGGTTCCAGACACTCCCAGGAACGAGCTTGGGGCTTTGATCCTCTTATTTTTTATGGAAACACTGTAATTCCTAGTTAGCTAGTGCTTGTGTGCTTCTAGTGCCATGGTCCTTGTGCCTCGGCTTGTGGCTTTTGCTATTTTTTAGTTTCTTTGTTTTTGCTTCTTCTTTTGCACCGGCTCCCTTCCACTCATTCTACTTTTTTGCACTATGAGTGAAAGTTCTTAGCGCCGGTTTGTGTTTTTTGGCTTTTCCCTTCTATATAATTACCTTTACCAAAAAAAAATTATCTCATTATCTCTAATAATGGTATTGATTTTAGGAAATATGGAAAATTGCGTCATACATTAAAAACATGCAATGAAAATATTTATATTTGTCATAATTTATTTTGGTTAATTTCCTAATATATATCTATCATTAAGAAACCGTAGTTTTTTTTTAATAATCCTCTAATATTATTTATTCGTCAAATGTGGACTACTATATTATATATAGTACCTTAATGAAAGTCTAACATCATATATTTGTGAGTACATTTCGTGATTTTGGGTGTGAATGTAGATAGAGATGCGAAACCAACAGAAACATATGCAAAGGACAAAAGAGGACGAGTCCTAGTAATAGTCAATCCCACTTCGGGAAGACTGGATTGTCTTGGTTTCACTCTTATTGACAATTTCTTCGTTCCACCCATCTCGTATTTTCTGCCTTGTTTGGGACGGTAAGAGACTTTTGCCTGGTCCTGCTCCTTTGAATGGACCCGGCAATTTGACTTGCGTCGACCATAAAATGCATTGCCAGCCTCTCTCCTCTGCCTCCATTCTCTTTCTCTCGTTCTTACGTCCCTCAAAAGTTTGGTTTCTCGGGCTTTTTGCTCATTCCTTGCGGCCAGCAACTCTACTCCGACCATGAGCATGAGGGCCTTTGTCTCGGCTTCGCTTTTGCTCTTGCTTCTGCGGTGCGCACAATCCAAGTACATTGCCTACAACACCACGTCCCGCGTCGTGCCCGGCAAGCTCAACGTCCATTTGGTCCCTCACACCCACGACGACGTCGGCTGGAAGAAGACGGTTGATCAGTACTACGTCGGTTCCAATAATAGCATTCAGGTCACCTCGCGCTCCCGACCCAAGTCTCCATCTCTTTCTTTTCTAACGAAACATGTTATATTTACGTGGTTGATGGATTCAGGGCGCGTGTGTTCAGAATGAACTGGATTCCATAGTTCCGGCACTGCTAGCCAATAAGGACCGCAAGTTCATCTATGCGGAACAGGCTTGCACTTTGCACCCTCTCCCCTTCTCTTTACCTTCTTTCACTTTCTTTAACCTGACTTAGGATATTCCCTCTGTTGATGCAGGCTTTTTTCCAACGTTGGTGGAGAGACCAGAGCGAGCAAGTCCAAAATACAGTCAAGCAGCTCGTGAATTCGGGTCAACTGGAGTTCATGTAAATCATCGACTCCCCCTCTTTTAGAGTAGTTAACCCTGCTGTGTGGGTGAGGGAAAGGAAGGCAAAACTACTTTCCATTGAATTGTCTTGCGCCAGTCTATGCCTTTTTGCTTCATTTTACTTGCCAATTAGTTAACTGACTCACCGTGATGCATCTTTAAATTCATCCTTGAGGATTTTAAAAGCTGACTGCTACCATTCGGGCACAGAAATGGAGGAATGTGCATGCATGATGAGGCCACAACTCATTACATCGACATGATTGATCAGACGACTCTTGGCCACCGATTTATCAAGGAAGAATTCGGTGTCACCTCAAGAATTGGTTGGCAAATTGATTCTTTTGGTCATTCGTCTGTGCAGGCTTACTTGTTAGGAGCAGAGGTCTTGCCTTCTCTATTATACTTTAATATATACAGCTCCTCCTCTCAATGATGGATGCTGGTTAAGTGATGGCTTGGATCTTTGGTGATCTTGGTTAACAGCATTGAGTTCATGACTTGCTTAACACAAAGTTTACTCTACTTACAGGTTGGATTTGATTCTGTTTTCTTTGCACGAATAGACTACCAAGATAGAGCCAAACGGAAAGCAGAAAAAACTCTTGAGGTTGTCTGGCGAGCATCTAATAGTCTTGCTTCATCTGCACAGGTTAGTGCTGCAGCATTCTCTCTTCTCCCTTCTTGACGGAGGAAGTTGATGCAAGCTCCCACAATTTGACCTTTTTCGTCTAGAGTTATCTTCATAATCTTCAAAGCTTATTTCGATTCGCAAGTACATGCATTAAGAATTTTAAGTCCTCTGTAGATATTTGCTGGTGCATTTCCGGAGAACTATGGACCTCCCAATAATTTCAATTATGAAGTTAACGATGATTCGCCTATTGTTCAGGTTATCCCTTATATCAAGTTTTTTTATGATTTACCCTCTAGATTCATATTATTGTCTGCCTAATATTATTATGTTGTATCAATTTGTAGGATGATTACAATCTGTTTGATTACAATGTCCAGGAGCGAGTGAATGAGTTTGTGTCTGCTGCAATATCACAAGTAAGATTGGCATAAGTAAGATAGCAATTCATTTGGCCTAGGAGCCTTGTAGGATTTTATTTCCATATTCTTTCAGCTTCTCAGTTTCTTGTCAATGTGATCGTCTCTTGTTAATCCGTAAACAAAGTGGATCATATTTCCCTACAAAAGCAGTTTATCTTGGATTATTGGGGTGTCATAGTGAATGTTAGATTTAAGATTATTTACTCAAGAGCGGATTACAGTTTTTTCTTTTTTTTTTAAACGATGTATCAACGGTTTGTTGAGTTCATTCATAGCTTAACTCTATCCTGATGCTCTCTGCAAGTGAAATTGATACTTCTGTCGAGAATGATTCATATCTTTCTTCCGTTAGTAATTGAACCAAATCATTGTTGCCTATATAATCTCCATCTGAATTTAGGCTCATCAGGAATGTTCACCTTATCTTTTTCAGGCCAATATCACTCGTACAAACCATGTCATGTGGACTATGGGCAATGACTTCCAGTACCAGTATGCGCATACATGGTTCCGGCAATTGGATAAATTTATTCATTACATCAATCAAGTTAGTATCTTTTATGCCATCCAAAATGCATCAAGATGGATTTCTTTTATGTCCTCATGATTGATTACTTTATTTACTCCTCTGGGGTGAAGTGATACTGGTCAACATTGACTAGTTTTACCTCCATTCGATACCTATTATTGACAATGCATCAGATGAATTCACAACTTTACATTCTAGAAGAACGTAAAAATTTACCTTGCTACCACCTGATGACCACATTGTGCATTATCGCTTTGGCACACAGACCGGAATGATGTTGAACCAATGTGGCAACTTATGATTTTCGTGCATATCTCGTTACTGATAACTACGTTTGCAAGCCCCCTTTGAAATCCATTTCTCAGTTAATTCCAGCATTCTTAGGTCGACATGATCATTTCTCACTCGAATAAACATAGCTAAGTTAGTTTCATTTTGTTCTCAATGCAATTTGGAGTGATTTCTAGGACGGACGTGTCAATGCCTTATACTCAACCCCTTCAATTTATACGGACGCCAAGCATGCTTCCAATGACCAATGGCCACTCAAAACTGGGGACTTCTTTCCGTAAGCATGATGTTTTAGAGTAACATAGAAGTTGCAGAAAATTTTCTTTTTTTTTTCTTTTTTTTTTCTTTTTTTTCTTTGTTGACCTCTCTGAGATGCTCGACAGATATGCAGATCAAATAAATGTTTACTGGACTGGCTACTTTACGAGCAGGCCTGCCCTCAAAGGCTACGTGAGAATGCTGAGTGGTTACTTCTTGGTAACATCCGCATGGCCATCTCTTGATTCCGATTGCTAATAAAATATTGTTTAAGCTCATGATAATATGCTGATGAGTTATGAATATAAACAGGCTGCCAGGCAATTAGAATTTTTGACAGGAAGAAAGAAACTGGGGCCAAACACTGATTCCTTAGCCGAAGCTTTAGCCATTGCACAGCATCACGATGCAGTAACTGGTACTGAGAGACAGCATGTTGCTGATGACTACACCAAGCGACTCTCTGCAGGCTACACCGAGGTTTAGCTCATTATATTCTTCAGAGTTTTCAAAACATATGACCACATATGTTTCAAGATTCTTGCGACTCACATTTACTTTGTCAGGCTAAGGATGGAGTTGCAGCATCTCTTGGCTGCATGATGGAGACACCCAGAGCAGCTTCTTGCAATTCTTCCGAGACAAAGATCCAACAGGCAATTCCAATTTAGTGGACTGTTTTGACATTTCCTAGGATCATCCTGCTCCCATTTGAGCTTTTAGTCCATCACATGACAATCTTATGCATCTGTGGTATACTTTTTGCATCCGTCGCAAAATAATTAGAGATGAAACATTAGAAATGCACATACACCCGCATTAGGAGTCCAGGACACCTAGAGTGCCAAAACTTGGCACGAGGAGACACTTAAGTATCAAAAGTTAGGAAAATGACATTTAAATACCAAAATCAGAGCAAAATTGTTCTATTGAATGCTAATAGCAAGAAAATCCAGCCAAATGCTGATGTGGCAATTTTCCTGCGAGCCAAGTGCAAAACGACGTCATTTTGCACACTAACGTGACTAAACAAGTACCAAAACGACATCATTTTATTGCTGATGTGGATAAATAATTAATATAAAATTAATTAAATTTAATTTAAAACCAAAAAAAATGGAGAAGGAGGAGGATGAATAACAGCCGGTGGTTGAGAGCTCAGCCCTCACCTAAATCGGGCAAGGGTTGTCGGCCCTCGCCATCGGTCGATTAAGGTGGCCGGCCCCAGGCTAGGGCTTGGCAACCCCGACCAACCCTCCCCCCACCTTCCCGGCTACGGTGAGGGAGCGGCGGTGGCGAGGGCTGAGCCCTCAGCCACCAGCTAAACCTCCTTTTAAAAAATGAAAAAAAAAATGCTTTTAAATTTAATTTAATTAATTTTTATATTAAAATTAGAATTGTGTCAAAACGACGTGGTTTTTGTGTCTTTGCTGAGTCAATCCTCTAGCAAGCCATGTAAGTGAGCAAAATTAATAAAAAAATTACCACATAAGATTTCCGGTAGAATTCGCTGGATGTGGCACTCAAGTGTCCAAACTTTAAAAAAATTGGCAACTAAGTGTCACTTTTTTAACTTTTGACACTTTTAAAGTGTCTCCTATGCCAAGTTTTGGCACCTGGGGTATTCTTTTGCCCCCACATTAGCATCGCACCGACATGCAATGGGTAAATATTTGAGTTAGCATCGATGGAGAGATTTTTGTAAATAGTTACTCTTCTCTCTTAAAATTCGCAGACTTTTCTGCACTTTATGTCCAAGCACTCTATTATTTCATAATCATGGCATGCTAACTTTTGGTCCGTCTTCTTGGTATGAGTTCAGTGTCCACTTTTGAACATTAGTTACTGTCCCCCATCAGAAGTTGATCTATCGAATGGGAAGAAGCTGGTGAGTAGTGCAAACACCTTGGATGAATTTTCATAAAATACCAAAAAAGCAAAAGAGTTAGTGTTTAAGACATAATTTTTGTAGGTGGTTGTTGTCTACAACTCACTAGGATGGAAAAGACAAGAAGTTATAAGAGTTCCTGTGAGCATTTGACGTACTTTTATTTTAAAAAACAATTTATTAATCGTTAATAGAGTTCCTGTGAGTATTTGACATACATGGTACAGGTTGTTAGTGAAGATGTTAGTGTTCAAGACTCCAGTGGAAGAGAAGTTCAATCGCAGCTTCTTCCTATTATGAATGTCACATTGGGTATAAGGAACTATTATACATTGGCATATCTGGGAAGATCCCCAACTGTGACCCCAAAATATTGGCTTGCCTTCACTGTATACGTTCCACCCCTCGGTTTCAACAGTTACATCATTTCAAATGCAAAAGGAAAAGGTATGGGAATGGTTTCGTCCAGTTGCAATGTGAAGTATTGCCGAATTTACATCTTTATTTCTCTGCTTCTTTTTGGCTCCATTTGGCAGGTGCTGCTGCAACTTCTGAGAGACAAATCATGTTTGCTTCAGAAAGGGGAATGAATGATACAGTAGAAATAGGGGACGGAAACTTAAAACTTGTTTATTCTGGAAATGATGCAAGACAGGTTGAATATATAAACAGCAGAAGTTCGGTATGTTCTTTGTTATAGCACAATGTGTTTCATGAGTAGAAAAAACCAGAATTTGCTTCTTTTTCTTAATGTCTATCTACAAGCATCTTCATCCTTTACCATGCTTTCTCCTTCAGCAAAAATGTTTAGATGAGGCAACTTTTCGCATTTTAATTTGTTCATGTACTTTAATGTGAGACATAATGATTGAATGAAGGTCAAAGCACCTTTGGAGCAATCATACAGCTTTTACTCTGGAGATGATGGAAGTGTGGATTTTCAGGTAAATCATTTTTATCAATGGCTGCTACCTAGGGGAACATCTGCAAAAGTTTCTTCATCTTATAGATGTTCTAGCATAACTCTGGTAGCTCTCTTTTTTTAGGCATCTGGAGCGTATATCTTTCGGCCAAATGTTACCTACCCTATTAAGTATGATGGGAAGGTATAGTTTCTTCCAGAATATCTCACTCAGGACAGCTCATTACTAATGACAGTTTATAATCGTAACTCCTTACAATGTCTAGGTTCCTTTGACTATTTTGCGGGGACCACTGGTTGATGAAGTACATCAAAGGATCAATTCATGGATATATCAGGTGGTTTGTCATGCACTTCAGTTTTCTCACCAGATTGCTAAAATGCATTCATGACACTCAATCAAACTATTATATTTTTTCATGTTCCTCATATTGACTAAGCTTTTAGAGGTTTTAGGTCATTGAAGTCAACCATAATAAATAGAGTCCCAGTGTATTGACATTTTGTCCATATTGAATCTCGATAATGTTCAACCGATGATGGAATTGAGGAAACAAGCAGCACATAGGATTATTGTGTATTCGCCTGGTGATCGGCATTAGCAGAAACTCTAAGCTTGCATTTCCATTGATGAAGTCCCCAATATAGTGAAAAGCTCCATTCATCTGCATTGTTCTCTTAGGTGAGATACCTGTCCAAAATCTTAGTTTATTGATGTTAAGAACTTAATCATAGGGTCTTAAATGAACTGAAAAGAAAAGCGACGATATTGGACCAAAAGATTTAGGGCACTACAAACATTCATAAAGTAGTATTAGCAGAATTTTTTGTTTTCTTGCCACCCTTCTCATTTTCTTATTTTCTGTACATGGCCTTTCAATTAATATGCTTTTTAAAATTCAAATGCATTATATATTCTTCTTCTCCTAATTCAGATCCTTGTTGCCCTGTTAAGATTCTTTGGTGTACTTGATAAGTAGATACCACTTACGACTGCAGAAGAGGACTTCTTTGGGAAGACATGGGGAAGGTTTTCAGGACATGCATAGGAACTCTTTATTTGGTTATGCATCTTAAATACCTAAGAGTTTAGAAATAAGCTAGATATGCACTATGGTCTCGCTTCCTAATAGGTTAAAGATTTTGCCAATAATGGTCGTGTGAAACAAAGGATGTTGAAATTCTCAAAATCCTCTTTAAAGATAATCTAGGTAATGTTTGCTACCTGCCGTGCCATCACCATGCATGATGAGCATCATGCAGTCACTATGTGGAATGAAAAGGAACACAAGACCTATAACATCATCACCATATGTGAATTTTCTTCATGATGAAAGTGTCTAGAAGCATTTCATGGGTCAATCTCAAGCAAAAGCAGTCGGGCTAACCTCATAAACCCTATCTGCTAGAAAATGACTAGGTATCCTTTTATCATTTGAGTTAGTTGGCATCAGGTGTGCGTATCTGTCCACATGCTCTTTATTCAAGACAACAATTCTAGCATTCTAGTGTAGCTTATTTTTTGTTAGACATTTATTTTCAGAATCATACACATGAATTCTCAAATGAATAGCAACTTAACTATGACTGTCGGTTGTCAATGTCACTTGGTAATATGACATTTCTTTGTCTTTGGAGATTGAACTATGCGATTGATGGTTCTATCTCCTGAGTGTTTCAGCAAGTCCTTTCTTTTGATTGCATCATGCTTCAGAAAATGACTGATTTTCTTAAAGAGGCTTCATATCAGAAGATGCAAATTTTGAAACTGCCTGAATTTGGAAAAGAAGATCGAACCGTGTTTTGTGGTAACTTGAGAATTTTGCCCATATTGCAGATAACAAGAGTTTACAAGAGAAAAGAGCATGTTGAGGTTGAGTTCACTGTGAGTTGCCGATCTCATCTTATCCTTTAGCATCATCAAGGTGAACACTATGAAAGACTATGTAATAACCTTATTTAATCTCTGCTGGAGCTGTGTAATGCTTGTAGGTAGGGCCTATCCCAATTGATGACGATATCGGCAAAGAGGTTGTCACTCAGTTTAGAACTACCATAAACAACAATAAGACATTCTATACCGATTCTAATGGTCGTGATTTCCTAAAAAGGGTACGTCATGCAGTTGCTTCAAAGCCAACATTATGTCCTAACGTACAATTATATCCCTTTGTTATTTTTTGGTGCTTATTTCTTCTTCCCTTCATTTGCGCCATGGTAGGTTGTTGGTAAAGATTCCGATTGTACGCTCAGTTGTTTAGATAATTTATCAAGAAATTTCTTGCAGATTCGAAATTACAGAGAAGATTGGGATTTGAAGGTTAATCAACCAGTTGCAGGAAACTATTACCCCGTATGTTCTAGTCATATTGCACAACCATCTTATCCACTGTGTATTAATTGCTCAGTCTTTTCCATTACGTTTTCCTTCCTGCCTAGTTAAATATAATCCGGATGCAAAAACTCGTCCCGTAAGCTAATATATGGAGAGGAAGACTTGAGGTGCTGACCTTGAGTTAAATGGCTTTCATGGCGTCTGCAGCAGACTAACTCGTGAATTGCAGAGTAACCTTCGAAAAACCTCCAATTTAGTAATAGAACAGAGAGCTGATATAATATCCTCACAGGGTAAAGATAACCACAACGAAGACAGTGAACTAAAATGTAATTTTTATCCATATATAGTCAGTCTCCCTCTAGTTCACATTCAACCGAGCTGCAAAAAGTTCGGCATCCATTAGTTGCTTTTGTGACATCATTGGATAATATGAAGGTAATTACCATTTTCCCATTAACAGCTGAACTGCATTTCGCCTGCCCGCGATAATTTGAAGAATCCACTTTATTTTGTTTTCACTTTCACCCGACAATTGAAATAATCCCAGATGCGCGCATTCATTTGTCTAACTCACATGGTCGCTGTCAATTCCATAGCTGTAAATATTATTAACCAGGTTGATAACCTATAAGGTTATTTTTTGCCTGAATTAGTGACGAAAGAGAAGTTTTCAGCTTTGTCAATGTTTTGTCAAGTTCTTCAATGGCATAAGTAACATGCTTAAAGTCAACTCGAGAACCCCGAATCCCCTTCTAGCAATGAGTTATGAAACAGGCACATATCAAAATGCGACATAAAAAGATCAATTCAAGCTTTATTGAAAGTAGCTTTTACTATGAATTTTGTTTAAAATGGAAAAACAGAACTTTGCTTGCTAAGATCGCGACTAGAAATTCTCCAATCACACCAAATTACTGTTTTAGTCTCTGTTTCCTTATCTTTGAATTACATAAAGATCAATGTGAAAGTGAAATTATTTTACTGCAATCAACTCAATCATTCTGGTATTGTCCTTCCAGATTAATCTTGGCCTGTATATTCGAGATAACAGTACAGAGTTCTCAGTTCTAGTCGACCGACCTGTGGGAGGTTCAAGCATCATAGATGGGCAATTGGAACTTATGCTCCACAGGTTTCTTCTATCCCTTTTGCTTTGAACCTCAATAAACACTGATAAATGCCATATTCCAGTATATCACTGAGATTTGAGACAAAGTTTGGATCGGACAGGAGGTTACTTCGTGATGATGACGAAGGCATCACCGAGGCGCTGAACGAAACACTCTGCGTCATTGATGATTGCAGGGGACTCACTGTAAGTGGTCACAGGTTCTCTTCCATGGTCTTCAGTCTGAAACCGGTTCTTTTTACACATTGCAAGAGGTAACTTGCAGATCATGGGGAAGCACTACCTGAGAATTGATCCTTCAGGCGAGGGTGCTAAATGGCGTAGAACATTTGGACAGGAAATATATTCTCCGCTTCTACTAGCCTTTACAGAGCAGGTGAAAGAGTACCGTCTTCATTTCTCTTGTCAGCACTGTGGGCAAAATTTATTTATAAGTTCATTATCGTTCTGCAGGGAGGGAACGATCAGGCAAACTCCTATACACCAACCTTTTCAGCATTAGCTTCTTCTTACACCTTACCTGATAATGTTGCCCTGATAACCCTCCAGGTTACGAATCTCATTCTATGTTTATTTGACCAACTATATAAAGTGTGCTTTGAGATTGTATTTGTAGTTCTTCCAGATGATATTTTGGTCAAAGATCTCTATGTTTCAGCCTGGCATTGCCACTTAAAAAACGCAAATGATGGAACAAAGAATATCTCCCTTCTTTGCTAAATCCTTGTTCTGTTTCCTCAACCACTGCAGGAGCTGGAAGATAGGAATGTTCTCCTCAGATTGGCACACTTATATGAGGTTCCTACTTTATTTAGATCGTAACTCTCCAAAGAATTATTTAAATATTCTTAATATTTCTTGAAGATACTAACTTTTCTGCGGTACTTTGAACTCAAGATTGGAGAGGACAAGGATCTCTCAGTTATGGCCCGGGTGGAACTGAAGAAACTCTTTCCAGATAAGAAGGTAACTTGCTGAATAAACTGCAACAGTTCACACTTGCATCGCTGTCAGCCACTTTTAAGTGATTTGTCTCATGCTATCTTCTCCTACAATGATTCAGATGAGCAGAATAGTGGAGCATAATTTGTCTGCTAACCAAGAAAAAGCAGACATGCTCAAAAGAAAACTGGTGTGGAGAGTAGAAGGCCCCCCTGAAGGAGCCAATCCAGTCAGGGGAGGTCCCGTAGATCCTATAGAACTCGTGGTGGAGCTTGCACCCATGGAGATCCGCACCTTTGTTATAAACTTTGGCTCTTAAGGGCCACTCAAGGGAAAGAAATGCAGCGCAAATGTGAGTCCAAAGAATTTTTCTTCAGACAATTGATAATCATGCAGTTTAACAGTCTTAGAGGCCGTCCTGAATGGTACACGCACAACTTGGTTAATTCTATGGAGCATTCACCTCACTTCAGTTTGAAAGTAGAAGGCATATGTTGTCTGGGAAAAAATCAGACATCATCTTACTCGGTCTCTATTTCTCTCTCTCTCTCTTCTCAGGTTTTAATTTCCAATCCCCTGCAAATTTCATCTCCACAAGCAGGGCTTCTTAATGGAATGACTCTTCCTGTCTACCAGCAGGACACTGTGTTGCATCTCACCAATCAATCCTTAACACAACAGGTCTCAGTTAGTAGGAATAAGCATACTATTCCATAACCAATACTTCTAGGTTAAGAAAGCATTGTATTTGGCCCCGAGCCATATAGGCATTAATGTCTATGCTATCACATGAGCTAGTATATCACATTATAACTGGGTACTTCCAAGTGATGGATCAAGGATAAACTGGCTCACATATTTGAGAAACCACTCAGAGCTAAATAAGTTTGACATGGCAACCTTCAATCTCTCCTATCTCGGAAGCTCTCTCGTTGTTGTGGGGTTGGTATGTACATTTTCTTCTGATTTTGGTACTCCCTCCTACAGAAAAAGCTACCACAACATTAATATATTTGGAGTACCCCCTTCAAATTATAGTAAATTCAAGAACCAAAACAAAACATTGGATTGGGAACATTACTTTGTTCCAAACATCATAAAAAAAGAACCCCGGGGGCTTTATCTTGTGATTTATGCTGTAGGACTGACAAGTTATGCAAACCCCACATCTTGGGTGTGATTCACCTGCTTTACATGTTGGTGCTCAAACTGTGCATTTGACAACTGCACGAAGAGCTTTGCCCAAGTGTGTTTATAGAGTTCTTCCTCATATGCCAATATAATATCTTTATTTATTCTGTCCTTTCTATCAGACATATCACAAGAGTTCTTGCAAAGTCAATAATCAAAGCCGTAGGGCAGTTCAAGTGCTATGCTGATTTGTCTGTGTTATGCACACATTGCATAACAATCGGTTAGAGCTCACAATACTTCAGACTTTCTACTGACTGTTAATCATGATTGTTCATGGGTGATAAGGTGTTGTTTGTTCCGCCAGAAGAATTCAACATAGTATTCACTATTCAACCAAAAACTTGGAGAGGCTGCTTGAAGCATCTTTGTCTGTTTGAGATAGATAAGTCCTGCAAGATGGACTAATTTAAAGGAACACAGGTGCATCAAAGAAGCTATTTCTTGCACTTAGGATATATATATCATACCATTTCTTCCCCTTCTCATGTAAAAAATAAAAAAGGTATCATGACTATTATATTAAGATGATGAAACGTCGTCATATCATCTGGAGACGTTGCAGCTATGCTCTTATGCCAAAAGACACGCATTTTTACAATTTATATAATACTAGTATAAGATGACATGGTTAAAGAACTACCTACCTTTATTTTTCATTAGTACACTCCCTGTCACAATTACAATATGGACATGAACCTAGCGCCTCAATCATAATTAACAGGATGGCATAGTTAAACCAACATGAGCATGGTTGTAAATTGGGAGCAAAGGAATGTAGTTACATCTTGAGAAATAACAACTGCATTTGGAACACAAATTAAAATGGCTGTAGTGCTAAACTGACAGCAACCATTGAGTGAGCCCACATAATCACAAGTTTACCGGTATATCCGCCATATCTACTGCCGCTAAGACCACTCCATCTGTTATTTCCAATTCCACAGCAAGTGAGTCCCTAATGTCTTCCAAGTCAATGAAAAGCACCTCTTTTTGACAATTGCGGTCATGAAAATCAGCCAGATGGAATCATATCACATTTGAGTGAAAGTTGAAACTAAGTCAATCTCTCCCGTTCCCTTCCATTACTCACTGCAAATGAAAGATATTAATTAAAGTGATGCCAACAGTATCAACAATTTGGAACCCAGTAATACACAGAAACTAGAAAACAGAAAACCAATTTGAACCAGATGAGCAATCTCAAGACAACCCAAGAGAAAAGCCGATGCAAGCAAAAATCGCTACGTGCAAGTTAAGTAAGCAATTTTGTCACTATGAACAATAGTGGATGTGGTGCTTGGCTTCAGCATACAGATAGCTATCCTTAACAAATGCCTATAAGCTAGTCAAATGGACAACTACAGCCCAACAAAAATCCAAAGAGGTGACTGCTGACTGATCTGAGAAACTTCATTCCACCCACAAAAAAAAAGCTGTCTGAGAGATCATCTTGACCAAGCGGATGTGTTCATACATATATTAGTTGAAGTTCCTGCACTAGACAATTCTGAAAAAAATCATATTACAGGTCCTTCCCTATCCTTCATTTGCAACTATACGACTGACCTTACATTTTGGAGGCAGCATGAAGAAAAGAACTCCACCTGCAACCATTTTGAATAGTACCACAACATCAGAACATTCATCTAGTATAACATACTCCTAAACAAAACGTGAATGATAGGATTAGTTACGTCACTGTTCAGGATGTATCGAAACTGAATTATTATTCAAGCACGATGCAAGATATTACCTCTCTGGACATTATTATGTCATTTCATTTCCAAAATTTCTCGCCATTCTCAAAGGAAGAATGCCGCATGTGATAAACAATAACCATCTCAAAGTGCCATGACACGCATACCCAGGGCCTTCTTAACCCGGCAAAAGCCATTGAGAATTTGCCATTGAGTGGAGAATTACTTGTAACTGATATAGTTCATCAATATCAAGTTGAAGCCTGAGAAGCGACTTTCATCTCTTCTTCTTTTAACAAGTTCCCCGGGTCATTCTCGTGGCCACCAATTTGACCCTTATAAATATCACTTAAAACAGTGGAAACTGGCAACCATCCAAGCCTAACTGCACTTTCCAGAATCTTTTCTGCTTTTTCCATACTTCCTGCTTTGGCAAATCCACATACTAAAGCACTACATGTAGTCACACTTAGCTTAGGCTTGCGCTCTCCTATCTTATCAAGTATCGTCAGAATTTCCGGAAAACTTACTTTTTCACACAATGTAGCCAGAAGATCATTATAGACATCTTCACTCATGGTAAAGCCCTTGACAAGCAAGTCATCAACAAGCTCAATAGCTTTTATCAAGTCCCCTTCCTTGCAATAAGCATCAACCATCACTGAATAGATTACTTCATCAGGCTCAATCCCTCGGCTCACCATCTCCTCAAAAGCAGCGAATGCTTTGAGTCTGTTCCCAGCTCTGCTCTGACCATTTATTAGCGAAGTATAAGTCACGACATTTGGTGTCAGATTCTGCTGTTGCATCTTGATGAAGAGATCCTCTGCTTTACTTAACATTCCTGCCTTACAAAAATAATCAATGAGAATGGTATAGGTCACGTGATTAGGTGCAATGTTCCTATCAACCATAGCTTCCACCAAATTCTCAGCTTCATTCAGCTTTCCCAACTTGCTGAAGCCATCAATTACAGCATTGAAAGAAACAGTAGATGCAAAGCCTTTGTTCACCATATCATTAAACAAAGAAAGAGCCTTCTCTACATTGCCTTCTTTGAAGCAACCATCGATAAGGGCGGAATAAACAAAGCTATCAGGTTGAACTCCCACGGATAGCATCTCATCAAACAAATGGAATGCCTCACCTAAATTGCCAGATTTACAGTATCCATCTATGATTGTAGCATAGGTCACTCTATTAGGAGCCAAGCCTCTAGCTGAAATTCCATCAAACAGCTTCCTAGCTCCAATAACATCTCCTAACTTACAAAGACCATTGATCAAAGCATTGTAAGTGACGATGTTAGGATTGACACATCTTTGACCCATCTCCTCGAGGAGTTGAAAAGCATCTGCTAGTTTACCCAGTTTAGACAAGCAAGATATAACAGAATTGTAAATAAAAATATCAGCCACTACGCCCTTTTCCTGGAGTTCAGAAAAAACTTCCATTGCTTCTTTTAGTTTCCCATTCTTTGAAAGTCCTTGGATCAACAGTCCGTAAATATGTACATCCGGCAGCACCTGCCTCTCGAGCATCACCTTAACAATTGTGAATGCTTCTCCAACGTCACCACCTTTACAATGACCATCAATAAGAGTCATGCAGACGGCACCACTTGGTACTACACCGCAGTCTATCATCTCCATGAAGAACCTGCCAGCTGCCTTCATATCCCCTGCCTTACAATACCCACTGATGAAAGCCCCATAAGTATATTCATTAGGCTTGAACCCCTTCTCCAACATTTCAACTAAGTATAGCCTTGCTTCTTCCATCTTGTTGGCTTTGCAGAGCCCCATGATAAGAGAATTATAACAAAATACATCAGGCAAAATCCCTCTCCCCTTCATTTCCTCAAAAGTTCTCTTTGCATCTTCAAATTTATTTTGTTCGATGTGGCCCTTGATTAGAGTCGTGTAAATAATTGCATTTGGTTTTACATTTGCGCCAATCATCTCATCCAGAAGGCTGTTAGCCGCTTGGAGATGTCCACTGAGGCATAGGCCCTTTATTATCACAGCATAGGTGTAAACTGAGGGTAGCAAGTTTCTACTTTTCATCTCAATCAAAATCTCACGAGTCTTAACCATGTTTTGCTTCCTACAGTATTCCTCTATCAGTGGATTATAGCTCTGAGTGTCAGGGCTTGTGCCTACGACAGTCATCTCTTCGAGCAGAGCATTTGCCTTCTCCACATCACCAATCCTACAAAGACCCGCAATGAGCACGTTGTATGTGGGAGCCTTCAACTTTAGACCACGGTCAACCATCAAATCTTTGATTCTGAAAGCCTCGTCGACATCCCCTTCTTTCATGAACCCATCCAGCAATGCTGTGTAGGTGATTTGTTCAGGATTTAATCCAATATCGAACATTTCATCAAGTAATGCTTTTGCCTCTCTCGACCTCCTGTGCTTACAGAAGCCATCGATGAGTATGGTGTAAGTATATCGATCGGGCGTAAAACCCTGGCCAGGCATTGCCTTGAGCAAACTTAGAGCGTCGTCTAGGAGCCCAGATCTGCAGAGTCCTCCGATCATAACGTTGAATGTAACCAAATTGGGGGCACATCCCTTCTTCTTCATGTCAGAGAGCACCTGTTTAGCCCCCTCAGCATCGTCCACCTTGAAGTAAGCAGTGATGAGACTAGTGTAGGTGTAAGCGTCGGGAACAACACCGGCCTCCAGCATGCCTCCGTAAACCTTCCAAAACAGGGGCATCCTGTTGGCCTTGCACAAATCCTTGAGGAGCGTATTGCAACAAACTAAACTAGGCACGAGCCCACCATCCTTGGCACCGAGAAACACGGAGCAAGCCTCGCCCAGAAGCCCTCTCCTTTTGTAAACACTGATGGCAATCTCAAAGACCGCGGCATCATTCCCCCTGCTAAACTGACGGTGGCTCCAGAGCAAAGAGTCCAGTATCCGGGACGCCGGCGCGCCAGTATCGATCATGCGGTCGGCGACGCCGTGGGCGAGAGGAAAAAGCATGGAATTGCAGAGGAGGACGGCGAGGATCGAGAAGGAATGCAAGCTGTGGGGGGCGCCCAGGAAGGAATCGGACCAGCGGAAGAAGCCGAGGAGGCGTCTGAGGTCGGGCACCCGGTGGTCGCGAAGCACGGAGAGCACCACGTCGGGGTTGAGCTTCCGGGGGAGGTCGGAGGAACGGAGGAGCAGCTCCCAGTCATGGTGGTGGCTGAGGATGGCCGCGATCTCGCCCGCCGTCCGTTGGTCGAGCTGCGAATGCGAGGAGGTGCAGAGCGATCGGGCGTGCTTGAGGCGGAGGCGGAGGCGGAGGCGAAGGCGAGCGAGTCTTGATATTGACATGGGCTTCGAATGCGCGCGCCTCTGCTGAGGTCGGGGATCGCCGCCACTGAACTGGAGGAACTGCGGCAGCGACGAAGCGGGGAGAGGAAAGGAGAGAAGACGGAGACGACGGAGACGACGGAGACGACGGCGTCGGGTGGCATTCCGCTTGGGCTTGGGCTTGGACTTGGTCTTTGGGCCTTATAATCCTCGATGGACTGGATCTCCTCATATAGGCCAGGCCCAGTTAGCTGTTTCATCTAGTTTTGTGAAATGAAATCCCAGACTTTCGTTTTGCACGAGCAACTTCTCTCTTAGGGCTGCGCAAATCGTGGCATATAAGCCCGACTTGGATCGAGGCAAATGTTATGCTCCTTAATACACGTTCAACAACAATCAATGATCTTAAGAATTGGGCGCAGTTTAGAGACCAGTCGTTTTATTGGGACCATTCGATTCTAAGATTTTCAACTTTGTGTAAATTAAATTGTCCCGGCAACTAAATTATGGAAAATTAATCGATCGGGAAAACTTAGAAGAAAGTGGAGAAGATAATAGTGAAGTACCGGGTTGTAGGACAATATAATGTCCCATGCAGACGAAGCTCTTGCAGAGTTCTTACTATGTCAAAGAAAGGTTTGTTTAGGAGGATGAAGGAAGTAATAAGAGCACGTGGGCAATGACTAAGTTCGTCGATGGTGGAGTCCTATGTAATAAAAGAAAGCCATTGGATAACTAAGATTGAAATGGGACAAAAATAAATTGTATTTGTATCTGTGCACGAGGGCTAATTACACGTGAGTATGCACATTGGAGTCCCATCATGACGTCTTTTCAATACAATTACCTTGTTATTGGTTAAGTTCTAAAATTGAATTCTTCTTTTTAATTCCTCAAAATGCACATTAATCATGTGCATGATTTTTTTTTTTTTTGACAAGGAAACACATATATATTGATTAAAGAGGAAGATTACATCCTGCAGCTATAGCTTCCGAATACATAAGATGTAGTAGGTCCTGCGGAAGAGGAAAAGAAAGAGATAGGCGTTGGGCCGGGAAAGCCAACTGGGCTTTGGCGACCCAGTCGGCCACTAGGTTGGCCGAGCGACGACAGTGTCGCAAAGAGAGGAAAGGGAAATTGGAGAGCCAATGTAGGGTTTCGTCAAGCACTGGACGCAGCTCCCATGGCGGCAGGCGAAGCCCCTTCACAATTTCAACAAGATGAAGACAGTCTATATGAAGAACGATCCGGGAGAGATGGAGTCCTCGGTGAAATAGATGTTGGAGGGATAGATTCAGCGCCTGAAGCTCCGATTCAAAGGGTGAATGTGCTGGGAAACCTTTGGAAAAGAGATCAGTAAGGTTACCTCGATCATCTCTGCAAATACTTGCCATAGAGCCTTCGGAGGAGCCTTCTTTATAACTGCCATCGATATTGCATTTTAGAACACCTGTCGCCGGAGGTCTCCATAGCTGATCGGGTGGTACAATGGCAATACCAGAGCGTGAACGTGATTGAGAGGTAGCAGCACCAGAGGACTGGTATGCTAATACCTAAGCCAGTGCCGATTCCACAACCATGGATGAATTCGGACTCTGATTCCGAAAAACAGAGTTGTTTCGTTTCTTCCAGATCTGCCAGAAGATGGTGGCAACGACCTCAAGCCGGGGAGAATGAGCAGGTAAAAGGACATACTCCAGTAACCACTGTTTTATGCTAGTAACCGAATTGGTTGCTAAGGCTAAATTAAGCTGTGAGTGGGACCAGATGGGTTTTGTCCATGGACATTGGATTAACAAATGTTCTATTGTTTCAGGAGTAGACTGGCAGCATATAGAGCAGAAAGGGTCCGGAATAATTCGACGGTGGAAGAGATTAGCTCGAGTTGCAAGAGCATTATGGCAGATAGACCAGAGAAAGATACGGACTCTGGGGGTGATCTTCATCATCCATAGCTGGCGCCAGAGCTGCTTATTCATCCGATAAGAGCTTAAATCCTGTAACTCTTGATGAGGGTGGTATGATTGTTGAAGTGCATGATAATTACTTTTAACCGAGTATATGCCAGTCGATGTTGCTGACCATATAAGTTTATCCTCGGAAAATAGTGGCCGGATAGGTAATGATTGGATTTGTTGAGCAACCTGTTCTTCGAAAAATTGGTTAATAAAAGCCATCTTCCATGATTGTGTTTGTTGATCCATAATGTCTGCTACTTTAAGTGGTTCCTCACGAGCTGTAGGTCCATAGATAATTCCCATTGGAAGCCAGTGATCCCCCCGAATTCTGATAGAAGTGCCATTCCCAACAGACCAGCGCAGATTAGGTAGAATTGTATCCCGTCCTTTAAGAATGCTCTGCCACCCCCCATGAAGGCCTATTTCCTCAGACAACCGACAGAAAAGTGGAAGATCTAAAATACAATGCTTTAAAAAGAGTGCCCCAAAGTGAATCAGGATTAGTCAACAGCCGCCAAGCCTGCTTTCCTAAAAGTGCTCTATTCATAGATAACAAATCACGAAAGCCCATCCCCCCTTGAATTTTCTGAGTTTTCATAACATCCCAACTCTTCCAATACAGCCCTCCTTTTTGTTGATTAGTTCTCCACCAGAAACGCACTATACATTTCTCAATAGTTGAACAAATGGAAATAGGCAACTGAAATATCATCATCGCATACTGTGGAATAGCCTAAATAACAGATTTAATTAGGACTTCCTTACCCCCCTTAGAAATGAATTTCTCCTTCCATCCCTCAAGCTTTGCATTGACTCGAGCAATAATCCATGAGAACATGTCCTTCCTTGATTGTCCCCAATCCGATGGTAGGCCTAGATATTTTCCAAACCTTTGTAGAATTGGAACCCGAAACTCCTGAGCCATGTTATGCTGTAAAGTAATAGGACAGTTCTTGGAGAAAATCAGGCCAGATTTGTTGCGATTTATCAACTGACCAGTTGCCATACAATAGATGTTTAAAAGTTCTGCTAGATTGTGACATTCAGAAGTCGTTCCAGATAAGAAGAATAGGGCATCATCAGCAAAAAATAAATGTGATAACGTAGGACACCATCTGTTCAAACGTAAGCCTTTGATATGACCAGAACCGATTGCTTGATGGATTAACAAGGATAAAACATTTGCAACAAGAATGAATAGGTAGGGTGAAATGGGGTCACCTTGGCGCAGGCCTCGAGTTGGAGAGAAATAAGGTAGGATTTCGCCATTAAATTTCACGCCAAGTGTTGAAGTAGTAACACAAAGCATGATCCACCCTACCCATTTTGGGTGAAAACCTAGCTTGAGGAGGTAATCTCTTAGGAAATCCCATTCAATGCGGTCATAGGCTTTTTTCATATCAGTTTTCAGAATAGCTTTGAAATTGGTTGTTGTCTGGTGTGTGCGAAAATGATGGAGGACTTCTTGTACAACGAGAATATTATCTTGGATCTAGCGGCCTTGGACAAAGGCCGATTGTTCTTTTGAAATGAGATCATTCAATAAGGGTTTGAGTCGATTGGCAAGCATTTTGGAGATAACTTTGTATGCAAAATTGCATAAACTAATGGGACGATATTGGTCCAAAGTTTCAGGTTGGGAAATTTTAGGGATAAGGGTTAGGATTGCTTGATTAAGGGCTGGGGGCATATCCTGAAATAGCATAAAATTTTGAATCAATTCAAACAGGCTGTTTTTAACTATGTCCCAATGCTGTTGATAAAACAGGCCTGTCAAACCATCCGGACCCGGAGCTTTGTTGGCTGCCAATTGGAAAGTGGCTTGGCGAACTTCATCAAGGGTAAGGGCAATGGTCAACTGCTGGTTCATCTCTGGAGTTACAACTGCATTGCATCTTTCAAGGAGCGGGATGTAGTTACGGGAGCCCTCTGACTTATAGAGAGTGGAAAAATAGGAGAGGGTCATATGCTGGAGGGCTGGCATGTCTCTTACCCACTGCTGATTGTCATCTTGTAAGACAGTTATATGATTCCGTTGTCGACGCTGAATAGTGGATGCATGAAAGAACCGAGTGTTCTTATCTCCCCATTTGAGCCATTTGATTCTAGAACGTAATGCCCAATATTGTTCCTCTCGTTGCCATATTTGTCGAATTTCTTCTTTCAGAAGTAATATCTGGTTCTTATCGACAGGAGACGTCTGATTGATAAGTAGTTTCAATTTGTCCTGCAGGATCAGAAGTTGTTGTTGACCATTGGAAAATTTACGACGACTCCATCTTTGAAGTGCTACTGTGACATTCCTAACATTCCGAGGGAAATCAGCATGTTGTGTGACAGGCGAATTCCATGCTGTGGAGATAATGTGGCTACATTCAGGGTCATCATTCCAGAAGGCTTCAAAGACAAAGGATCGGCTGACTTTTTGACGGATAGGGGATGTATTGAGCACAAGGGGACAGTGGTCAGAACCCACTGGAGGCAGAGCAATCACTTCAGCCACGGAGAACATCAAACGCCAGCTCATGGAGCATACCATCCTATCTAGTTTTGCTTTGACCAACTCCTCACCATCTCTATTATTCAGCCAGGTATACCTACAGCCTTTACTTTCTAATTCAGTGAACGCACAGTCATCTAACATGGTTCGAAAAGACTGCATTCGTTGTTGTAAAGCAGGTCGTTTTCCAAGCTTCTCCCAAGGGTAAAGAACATCATTAAAATCACCAGCACAGAGCCAAGGTAACGTATTATGGGAGTGAATGTGTCTGAGGTCATCCCAGACCACCTGGCGTTGGTGAAAAACAGTAGGTGCATGGAGAAAGGTAAGACGAATGTTCCTTCTTTGGTGGCCTAAGTCGCAAGACATGTCTAACCAGAATTGTGTAGCTGTGATTATCTTTAAAGATATAGGATCATTCCAAAAAGCGGCTAATCCATCATGTGCATGATTGAATATTCATATGTATCGAACACTTCGAATTCAACGCTAAGATAAACAAGTATTAATAAATAAAGTCATTTTTGAAATCCTAACAATATCTCAATAGCTTAAGTATATCCCTATCCATTTGATGGTATACAAAACCAAGCATACAAATTATTTACTACAGTAAGCTTAGGCTCAAGCAATTTTCATTCTTTATTGGCTCATGACACCCATCACATTTAATGAACCACGTTATCTCTTGCGGATTCCATTCTTTACTTAAGATTATTTCTTACATTTTTTTCTTGTTCTTTTTTTCAATTTTACTAAAAGAAAATTGTACCCTCATTCCTTTCGAATTATTTTTTTCAACCTAGTCGTTTCTTCCATGCCCATTATGTTTTTAAACTTTTCCTTCATGTTTGTCTTCTTTTAAACTTATTCTCCATTATTATAATCTAAGCCAGCACTAATCATATATTGGAATAGAGAAGTGTTAGTTTTATTTGCTGAGTTTTTTACTTTATTTCAATAGATCATCTTCATAATCGTCAATTTTTCAACTTTGATTTTTGGTAAAATTTTATGAGAATTTACTTGAAGATTGAATATTGAATATTGTGGTTGATGTAGTTATTATGCACAATTTACTCAAAGATTATCCTCTTACTTGTACTTAAGTTATTTTTTGAAGAATAGTTTCTTTGTATAAAAAAATATATATTTACAACTCATTAACAAAACAATTAGTTTTTACTTATTCATCAAAAACACAACAATTAGGTAGCTATCTACAAAAAAAAAAAAAAAAAATCTTGGAAAGTAGGTAAACCAATTTTGTTTCAAATGGAGAAAGAAAAGGAAAAAACCAAAAAGGAAGAAAAGAATGCAAGCATTAATCTTGAATGAAGAGTGGGCTCCACAATTAACCTCGATGAATGTTGTTTGAGAAGAGCATGTATACTTTCATCTCTAGTAAAATTAAAATAAAAGAAATGGAAGAAAAAATGTTATAAATAATCTTAAATTAAGAGTGAGAGCCATGATGATTAATGCAGTCAATTTAACATAAAAGTGGTTGTGAGGAGCCAGCAAGAGGTGAAAATACGCGAGTCCACGTTTAAGAAAACTCATCTAAAGAGAATCACAAAACTACATAATTTCTAAAGATCGAAATAACATTAAACAACTTTTTCTTAAAAAACTCTATTATCGAAAGAAAGAAAAGGCAAAAATTTATAAAAGAAACCATGAATATTAACAGGTGAAGTGTGGCTCAAAATTCTGTTAATGAAAGTGTTTAAAATTGTTATTGTAAAGAAGAAATAAACCGAAAGGAAATGATTAGATGAACTGTGCATACAAAGTGAAGAAAACAATGAAGGGAGGGCTTTGAGGGAGCAACACCTGTCTACACCCAAAACCCTAATTTCATATACATTTCATAGATCGAAGAATAATTCAAAACACAAGGTGATCGTACATACCTATATAATAAGCTATCCCAACTTATCAACAACCCAAGATTAAGGGTCGCGTAGAAAAAACAAGTGGATGATTGATGTGAAGAGATAATGAAGATCAACTAATATAATCTAAAACTAGAAATGAGAAGAAAGTGGAAGCCATCTAAATGCCAGATATAATCCTATAATCGATAATTAATTACTCACTGTATGTATGGAATTGACTAAGGCGGCACCTCGATCGATCTAGTTTGTTTTAATTAAGCAAACGGATAGGGGCGGCAACTGCGATTGAATTCAAATTGCAATGCCAGTGATGTCATGGGGGCCTTCCTTTGACCTTTGGCAATTAACAATTACGCTGCGTTGCTGGGATTGAGGAAGCGCTCCTCCTGCCCCCACGACCCCGGGTAAGGAATGGGCAAAATTCCCGGATCGACCACGATCGAGATAACGTTTGATATATATTTGCTTTCTCCAACACCATCATGTCTGGGAGTTGACCAAGATAGAAAAAAATATATTGGTGGACGGTCCACTCAGAAAGGCTGATCACAAATCTTGAGACACGTATAGATAATGGGGTCTTGGCTGGTCTCTACAATTGGGTCGTGGAAAGCGAGAGAAGAGAGTACACACGAGCCATTTTAAGAATGACGTGCACGTACCCAATTGCATTGAAATTTTACATAATGTCCAATCCTGTCCAGGCCCCGGCCCTATCCGGGGAATACGAAAGCTTATCTTCAGGTGGTTTGACGTGGACAAAGCTGTCCTATTTGGGTGTTTTAGTCCAAATTGCACGAATGATGAACGTGTTGATGGCTCCTATTTTTCATATTGAACGGGTCTGGTGGAACTACTCGGCCGTCCTCGAGGAGAGACGATGGAATGATCAAAAGCGCTCCTATCTGACCACATGAAAAACGAGGCACGTAGGAACAGACCGAGATTTAAGAAGACGTAGAGCTCCTGGATTGACCGGGACTGGTTGAGTTTCGCCGTTTAAACGCCGCTTCCTTCTCTTACTTTTGTATTTGGTCTTTACGACGACTTTTAAATTGCTTTGCTTGCGTGAGTTAGCCTTTCCCCGCCGTGACTCGTCGGAGGACGCATCCTTTAATTTTCTTCCTTTATCTTCCTGACTCCGTTCTTCCGTATGTCTCGTGTGTCGCACGCGAGCTTGTGTTTATACATGGGTGCGCATGGTGGGGATGGGACAAGGGAGCACGCAAAACCAAATTTGAAAACTTCGTGAGGTGGTTAGTGAAATTTACCCCGGACTTTTCTTACCAAATAATGCAACGACACAGTTGGGATAAGAGGCATTTAGGTTTGGCTATTAAAAACTCAGGGTCGAAAGAGAAAGATTATTAAATTTATTAACAAAAATCTTTCGGTTCAACTCGCCGAAAGATATTAAAGTTGAAAGTAAAGTTGTAACATTATTGAAAAGATTAAGACATCGTCTTTGTCATCATACTGGATACTTGAACTCGAAAATTACTTATTTTCTTATGATATATGTGACTCGTAGTATCACGTAACTGTGGCATGGAATTGCGTTTGGGTTAATTAGGAAAGCATGTTTTCTGTGGGCCTTGGAGGGGTGGAGGAAGAGAGAGGAGCCAAATGAAAAGAGAGACCACCCCCGTAATATCAGATTAGTGTAAGCTAAACAGGGGACACTCGCGTGTGGCAATCTACCTTAGTACCAGGTCCCACTTAAGCCTTTTTTACCTTATTAATCCCACTAATCTGGGGCTAAACATTGTGATCGTTTCCCTGATTGATCGAGGATTACCGAGCGAAGAAGAAACCCCAGGGGACGGAGCCCCGGTCAAAGTGCGCCTTTCCTTTCCTCCACCTGCCAGTCAACCGCCACAGCACCATCCCTCTCAGGCATGGGCTCGTGAAACGAGCTCGGGGACCTCCTCCTTCGTCATGGTCCACGCCTCTTTTTCCATCTCTTCTCTTCTGTCCCTTCTCGGGCTTGCGAAATGCTGAAAGAAGTAAAAAAGGGTCGGCGTGCTCGCACTCGGATTCTCCCTGTTGGCACACAAGTGGCTTCCGCTTTAATGGCCCTTCGGGACTCGACGCCCATCTTTTTGTTCTGCTTTCCGGGGAGATGCCATCGTCGCAGCACCGTCACGTGCTCCATCGTACCTCTTTTGTCTTTCTCGCTCATGCCCTCCCAGCCCCACTTCCCTCCCCCCCAGCTCTATTATCTCCTCGTTTTTATGGGGGATTTTTCCTCGCTGCAGTGGTTGGTCGGGCCGTCGTGCGGAGGACACGCCATATGGACAGGTCTAGTCACTCTTCGGCACTGCTCCATTTCTTTTCTGGTTGAGAAAACTGGAGTGTACGATGCACATGTCATGATGTGCATCAACCCACCATCCGTCGCAAATTAGTAGTTTCGCATGATGAACACGCTTTTTTTGAGGTCATGAACTGAACCGAATAACCACGCACGAGGTGCAAAAAATATCTAATTTCATCACTTTTTTTAAATAACCATGTACAGAGTAAGCATCTAAGGATCAATTCGTACCGAGAACCGATCTTATTGAGCTTAGAATTGAGGATGAGACTCAAGATCAATTCAGGACTGATCGATTAATTTTTGTTGCGTTTTTATATTTCTTGAAATGACAAATATACAGTTTCATGACCCGTGAGGAGAGGGTAGAGGCGAGCAAGGTGAGAGATGAGCAAGGCCGAGGAGAGTGAAGAGGGTTTTTATTTTTATTTATTTGTCAAATCCGGATAGGGTTTGTACTTTATATTTTGCACAGCAAAAGCCACAAGAGAAAGAGTAAAGGCGGAGGTGCATATGATAAAACGGCCAATCAGAAAATCCCAGGAGTGGGAGTCAATACGTACAATAATATAATATTGACGAGTGCTAAGATTAAGGATTGGCCCAGTCCAATCAAACAAGGACTAGCTAGGTTGGGTTAGTCTACGGTGGAGCGATGCTCATCGTTAGGAAGCATGATGATCAATCAAATTAAAAAAGTGGAAGTTGCATATGGTTTCAGAGAGATCCTGAGTAACGAGGAGGAGGAGGGGGGAAAAGTAACCCCGGTTAAGGATTCCCAACCGCACTCCGACCTGCCTGTTCCTGCCACGACAAGACGAAGGGGGGGGGGGAGGGGGGGCCCACCCCCAATTCCTCCCCCCTCCGCCAGTACAATTACAACTGCGAATGAACGCAGGCCAACCACGCCCCGACATGGGCGGGACAAACGCCAAAGGCGCACTTCGCTTTCGACCGTCAGCAGCCGGTCCCATAAAGCGATCCCACCGGTGAACGTCGGTCACCCCCCGGGGGCGGGGGTAGTTGAGGAATTGACCGCGGTTGGATAATTGCGGCCCCGAGTCACCCCCAACTCAGGGCGAGAAAGAGAGATTAGACAGGAGAGTCGGATCGGCTCCCCCCCCCCCCCCCCCTTTTTTTTTTACTTTGTGGCGTCTGCAACTGCAAGCAACCTACCGCCCAAAAAGCAGCGAAGAGGAGACCCTCCTGCCCCCCCACCATTATTATTCTCCCCCCCCCCGCCCTTTGCCTTTTGCCCCCCGCGGAGTTCCAAGTCCCGCCTCCACTCGTAATTCCCCCACGATTCTCCTCCCACCACCACCAGCTGATTCCGCGCCTCTCGTTCGCGTTCTCCGTCTCATCCTTCCTTTTGCCGGTGGGTTTCCGGTCGAGATAGCGGAGGGTTCCTGATTCAGGGCGGCGGCGGCGGCGGCGACGACGACGAGGAGCTCCGACCTCAAAGCGCTTCGGTCCGATTCCTCCCTTGCGGTCGCGCGTGTCTGACGGACGAATCGTTTTTTGGCGGGAGATGAGAGATCTGTGCCTCGACCACGGAGAAATGGCGTCGGGGAGCTCCAGGGTCGAGGCCCGAGCTGGTAATTCCCAACTTTTCCCTCCCCGCACCCTTTCCCCTGTTCTTGTGCGGCGCGGTCGAGGGGTGCTGCTGTCTGCTTGAGATCTGAAGTGATGTTTGAGTTCGTGTGTGTTTTTTCTGCACTCGGCAGATGCGGAGATGGCGCTCTACAACGAGCTCTGGCAAGCCTGCGCTGGTCCTCTCGTCGCCGTCCCTCGTCAAGGCGAGCGTGTCTTCTATTTTCCCCAGGGCCACATCGAGCAGGTTAATTTTACCTCCCTCCCTCCCTCCTTCCTTAGCTGATTGCGTGAGCGAGCGTGTCGAGTCCAGAAAAAACCGCAAGTAGAGTCCTCCTTTGGTTAGAGGTTTGCAGTTAAATGACCGACTCGACCGATGCTGATGCTGTTGCTTCTTTGAGTTGGGTTTTAGGTCGAGGCCTCCACCAATCAGGTCGCCAACCAGCAGATGCCCCTCTACAATCTTCCCTCGAAGATCCTTTGCCGTGTCATCAACGTCCAATTGAAGGTCGGTATCGATCGTCTGCCCTCTTTTCGTTCCAGTCCTGTTCTGGCTGAAACTCCTTAAGCTTTAGCTTGATTGACTACTTTTGCTTCTTCTTTTTTTCCTTCTTTTCGTTCGCTTAGTTCGTCTCTTGGCCTTTGCAGGCTGAACCGGACACTGATGAGGTGTTTGCGCAAATAACCTTGCTTCCCGAGGCGAACGTAAGTAGTGATGATTCATTGCTTCGATGGGCACAATTCGAGTATATTCGTCCTAATATTCGAGCTGCTTCTTCAATTTCAGCAAGATGAGAACTCCCTGGACAAGGAACCCCCTCCTCCGCCTCCTCCAAGATTCAAGGTGCATTCTTTCTGCAAGACCTTGACTGCCTCGGACACCAGCACTCATGGTGGATTCTCAGTGTTGAGACGTCATGCGGACGAATGCCTCCCGCAATTGGTGAGGATGTCGGCCTGCTCATGATACGAGAGCCCCAACTTCTTTCCTTCCAAACAATCTGTGCACGCTCTCTAATTTATTGCCCCTCACCGTAACTTTCACAGGACATGTCAAAACAACCTCCTACACAAGAACTAGCCGCCAAGGATCTGCATGGGAATGAATGGCGTTTTCGACATATTTTCCGAGGTACAAATTGATGACTTCAGTTCTTGGCTATTATGGCCCTGTCAGCTCGAAATTGTCTTTGACATGAATGATAAGTTCGATATGCATGGTATTTGTGCTTAAAATTCTCACCCCCTATGCAAATGTGCTCGGAACAATATCCGAGTTTGGGTTTATTGTTGCATCAATATACCGCATCTTTTATCAGCTGTCAAATCAAATTTGTTGACCCTCTCATCATGGTTAACCATATTCATCTGGTATGATATTGCCAGGCCAGCCAAGGAGGCACCTACTGCAAAGTGGTTGGAGTGTTTTTGTGAGCTCCAAAAGACTTGTCGCTGGGGATGCATTTATATTCCTAAGGTGGCTATATTGTCTTTACAATTATCTTCATATGGTTTATGTGGCATCAAAACCCAAGCATTGCTGATGTACGTAATGCAGGGGCGAAAATGGGGAACTTCGTGTAGGTGTTAGACGAGCTATGAAACAGCAAGGCAACGTTTCACCATCAGTCATATCTAGTCACAGCATGCATCTTGGTGTCCTTGCTACGGCATGGCATGCCATTTCTACAGGAACCATGTTCACTGTTTACTACAAACCTAGGTCAGTACTTTGCATCAGATCCTTGTATGTACACATGGTTGAGAAGAAAGTTTTTGAGTTTCCTTTTAGGAATTGTGGTGTGAATTTTTTTAACCCATATACAACTTTGTTCTTCATAGTTGGTTTTAGATGCGGACATCGACTGGTCAATTAGAATATTATGCTTTACACTCTGAATCATAAGGTGCTTGCGTAATCACCTGTGCAATTTTGACTGTAGCATAGGCTTGTCATTCTCTGATTGTCTGCTCCTTTAAAGAGGAATTTATCACCATTCCATGGGCTTCATATTCATATATTGAAATGAGGTGTGATGAAACCAGAGGGTAGTCCTGGATCTTCTGTGTGCGGATGACTGACTTTGTTAACTTGCGCTTGTCACTCCCCCTTAAAATATGGGGAAAAAATGTATCAAGATATGCACTGACATATGTCGCCTAAACCTCCTTCTTCCGTTGTTTCTTGTGGAGGAGGGAGATGGGGGGAATTACCTACCTTGTGGAGGGTGAGACGGGGAAAAAAAATTGACCTACCTCGTGGAGGGTGAGATGGAAAGAAATCGCTTCTTCTAACAGTTCTGTGAGATAACTGTTTTTGCTTGGACATTTTTTTGTTCAATGTTTTGACATATTTGAACACTGTAGTATAGTTGATAGAGAGTCTGCTATAGAATATATATGGCCATGTGGTTGATCTTCATTATAAACTTGGAAATCCACTTGCCCTCTTTAACGGTTTGCATAGCAAAGCCTAGTAACAAATATGGCCTTTACATGGTTGGACCAGTCACATTCAAAATAGATCTTTTGCTTGTTTAAATTTTGTTGACCCTTTTCTTTATTGAATGGAGCAAGTAAAACTGTCAAGTTGCCCAAGTGTATTGCTTTGTTGTTTTAACTAAATGTTCTGTAACAATTATGTTGTCTTAGGATAAGCCCTGCCGAGTTCATCATCCCTTATGATCAGTACATGGAGTCGCTGAAGAAGAATTACTCCATTGGAATGAGATTCAAAATGAGATTTGAAGGGGAAGAAGCTCCAGAGCAGAGGTATAGAAACTCGTTTCTAAATGAGATCTCAAGTATTCTCTGCATTGTTGCTATATTTGAGAATGACTGGATTCAGCTTTCAAGGCCAAAAGTACCTGTGTCGCAGCATGAATATGATATATGCCTGTCTCGATGAATAGGGATAAAATTAAATCTCTCTCTCTCTCTCTCTCTCTCTCTCTCTCTCTCTCTCTCTCTCTCTCAAAAACACATGCACACCGGCCCACCTCCACATACCATCAATGCCTAAGATTCTGCTACTCTTTCCTGTTACTTCTTGTATTCTCTGGTTGATATTAGGACCTTACATGGCTAGCTACTACTATACTTGAATAAAGCGAGATAAGTCGGTTGATATTGTTAATGTGTAGCTTTGTGACTTATTAAATTGTCGAAGGGTTGCTTCTCATCCCCCCTTCCCTTTCTTTGTAGCCCGCTTCATTTTCATTTAAGAATTCTCTTACATGGGCATTTTAAAATCACATAGGTTTACTGGAACAATAATCGGCATTGAAGATGCTGACCCAAAAGGGTGGCGAGATACAAAATGGAGGAGTCTCAAGGTAGTATTTTGACCCCTCGTCTATATGGTGTTGCTGGCATGGTTCCTGCTTAAAATGTCATGC
The DNA here is from genome assembly GCA_019915185.1 of Eucalyptus camaldulensis. Lineage (NCBI taxonomy): Eukaryota > Viridiplantae > Streptophyta > Magnoliopsida > Myrtales > Myrtaceae > Eucalyptus > Eucalyptus camaldulensis. The sequence continues at coordinate 25,223,242 of JAHSVA010000005.1, forward strand.
CACTTTTTCAGGTGAGATGGGATGAGAATTCTGCCATACCTCGTCCAGAAAGAGTATCACCTTGGAATGTAGAACCTGCTCTGGCTCCTCTTGCTCTAAACCCTCTTCCAGTTTCCAGGCCTAAAAGGCCCAGGTCAAGCATATTGCCCTCGTCTCCTGAATCTTCAGTTCTTACTAGGGAAGGTATGGCTTGTGTTGTTCTTGTTAGTGTAATGGCCATAGCTTTATAGGTTCAGGACCTATTGACTGACCTTGTTCAGGTTATATATGTAAAGTAGCTGCAGACCCTTCATCTTCAAATGGGCATTCGAGGATCTTGCAAGGTCCAGAATCATCAACCTTGAGAGGAATTGCCACCGATAATGATTTTGATGTCGTGGAGAAGTCTGTAATGTTTACACCTTCAATGGAGGAAGAAAAGATTGATATGCTTTCTGCTTCTAAAAGACATGGACTGGATAGCTGGATGACTTCAGGCAGGAGGGGCCCAACCTGCGCTGATTTACTATCAGGTTTCGGTGGAAATACTGATGTCTCCCATGGGTTCAGCTTGTCCTCCGAACAATCTTCTGCAGCTAATCCAGCGAGAAAACATTTAGTAGATCAGGAAAGGAAGTTTCATATAATCGGGAATTCTTGGTCCATGATACCTTCTAGTCTATCGCTTAACTTGTCAGAATCTAATAGAAACAGTTCTTTACATGGAAGTGATATGCACTCTCTGCGAGGTATTGGGAAATATAGCGGGTCCAAAGAATATCCAGTTGTTCATGGCCAGAGAGTTGAGCAGCCACATCAGAACTGGGTGATGCGTCCACCCACCTCACCTCATTATAATTTTCCTCATGCAAGTGAGTCAATCTCGAAGTCTCCCTTTGCGCAACAGCATGAAGCCATTAAAGCAAAGGGAGGCAACTGCAAGCTCTTTGGAATTCCTCTGGTCAGCAATCCTGTTATGGCTAAGTCTGCTGTCTCAGTTAGAAGCGTGACAAATGTGTTGACGGACCATGTGGATTCCCCATCATGTCAAGCTCATGGGTTTCGACTGGATCAGCCAATGGAGCCACTAAATGCGGCAAATGGTGGAGATGATCTGGTTGCCAATGAGCTGGAGAAGGAGAAGCTGTTCCAGAATAGTCAACCACATAACAGAGATGTCCATCATAGGGTTCAGGCTAGCTCAACTAGAAGTTGTACCAAGGTTATCATTTTTCTCCAATGATTTTTCCAAGCTGACGTGACCTCTTTTGAGTTCTCTTATATTAATGAAGTATTTGTTCAGGTTCACAAGCAGGGGATTGCACTTGGTAGATCTGTGGACCTAGCCAAGTTCAGCAATTATGACGAACTGAGGGCTGAATTAGATCAATTATTTGAATTCGGTGGGGAGTTAATGAATCCAAGAAGCAACTGGCTAATTGTATATAATGATGATGAGGGTGACATGATGCTTGTTGGGGATGACCCGTGGCAGTAAGTGTTTATGTCAAACAATTTTTTGGGTTATGTTTAATGGCCTTCAATCTTGATGGCAATCTGCTGGTTGCCACTGTTCCTTTAACTGACCAGTTTCATTTTTTGCTGATTCAGGGAATTTTGTGGCATTGTCCGAAAGATTTTTATTTATACTAGAGAGGAGGTTCAAAAGATGAAGCCAGGGACTATTAGTGCCAAAGATGAGGACAATTTGATGGTCGATGAAGGGGTGCTTTCAAAGAAAATGACTTCGGACACGCTGCCTTCGGCATCTGACCCAAAAAACTTTTAGAATTTTCTCGTGTCTGTGAGGTAACAATCTCTTTCTATGCTTGAGCTAATTAGTACATGAAAGAATTCATGCCGGATGATAAAATTCTCCTCTTGCTATCTGAACTAGACAAATCATGTTGAATGTATTATGTGGCTTTTCTATCTTTTCAATGTCTTCCCTGTGATGTTTAGATATCTGGCATTATATAAGATGTGGATTTCTTCCTTTGTCAGGTCTTTAAAGTCATTGGAGAAGCCGAATCCAGCCGGTATGTGATAAGGAATTTTGTCTCTCCTTTATTTGAAGGAATAGAATCTGAAGTATTCCATTATCCAGTTTTGGACAAATGGATGTAGTACTGTACGATTCTTCACTCTATTGTACATGAGATGGAATGTGTATATTCTGTTAGGGAGCTTCAATAACAAATCAGCTTCACTTTGTACAGAGCTGTTATTGCTGCCACTTCATGACGGATGTAAATGAAAGCATCATCCTTTATGACATATTTTTAAGTAAATGTATCTTTTTCAGCGATGATAAGGGGAATTGTTTGATGCTCCTTAATCTGATATCTGGTTTCTGTGTCAAAAGAGTAAGCTCATTGGTATCTGCGATGGGATGGTAAACCCTTATACGAACCGTGTGGTATCCCCAAAGTAATCCTCCTGTTTGCCTATTTTTTAATTAGGTCCGGCTTCATCCATATGGTATCTGCTTTATGGTCATATAAATAGGGGATGCCTGTTAAAGCTTTTTGTTCAAACTTATGGGATCTTTGATTGTTCTAGTCTGTTGTATGAATTTTTCAGAGTGGATTTGTGTTAATTCCCAAGACATGAATTTGGGTTCCAGTTCCTTTTGTGGAAATCTTTTCTCCAACCTGTTTGCCGGGGGAATAAATGTTATACGCGTGACTAGTTTCAGTTACTGAGTTAGCTTCTCCTTCTTGTAGCTACAGTTCCCTGATGCTGAAATTCATCGCTGTCCATGGGGACTGCACATAATCTTCTCTGTCTATATCCTCTGTACTTCAGTGATCATTTTCTGCCCCACAAAGCCGTATTTGTATCATCAATGGGATTCTTGGATTTGGCTTCAAGATGCATGGGTGAAAGCTTGTATGAGCTCATATTTTGTCTGTATTTTGGACTTTTTTTTTTTTTTATATAATTTGATTGGCTGTTTGTATTGTGGCCTGATATGTCTTCCACATATTGTGTTTGGCTAATATGGTTCCTTTCTTATAGCCCCCCGAGGAGGCCAGAGAGCTTGACAGAGAACTACGGCAGATTGAAAAGGAGAGAAATGAGGCCTGTTCGTATTCAGCATTTTTGAGAAGGTATGGGACTCTTCTTTGCTTGCCTTGGAATTAAAAGCAAGTTCGATTGTTATGCATGTCATATTTCATGGAGAGAATTGATGCGATCCTTTTCTTGTGTGAGGATTACTGTCCTGCATTGATTCAAATCTGGTTGTCCCTTGATTCTTGCATCTAGATGGTTTTACAAAATGAGTTTGCATTTGGAGCATATTCATCAGTGATTTTAGGGATGATGCCATGATCGGTTAATAACATAATTTTTTTCTGACCAATTGTTTTTGACATGGACCGTTGGAAAGTTGAGTTAGTGACCAGAGAAGTTGACATGTATTAAATGAGTAGAACACAATTTAAACAAATTAAAACACAAAAAAATGCGGAAATAATAGGTGAAATAGGAAAATTATAATATTCGATACCAAGCTGCCGCTTGCTATGGTCTCGTGATGCCACCTCGAGCTTGATTGTCCATGGTTGTGAGATGTTGAAGCTTGAGTGGCCATGAGACTCTGGATTGAGCATCAAGTGCCATGACACTTTGATTTTAATATTCATGTCTCTGGGCTCGAGCTTTGCGGCTATGCCTGCCATGAGACTCTGGATTGAGCATCCATTGCCCTGACACTTCGATTTAGCTGCCATGGGCGCCGTGAGATTGAAGCTCGATTAGCCATGGGCACGGCATGCGGGCTGGAACTCAAGATCTTGCGTCTATGACCACAAAACTCGAAACTTAGGTTACTGTGGTAGCGAGCTTGAGGCTGCGAATGAGAAGAGATTGAGCTTGTGCGAAGGTCAGCTAGAGTTTTTGAAGTTAAGATGTCGTTTAGAAGTGAAAAGGAAGAACTCTATTGATTTTTGATAGATGACGAGGGAGGGAGGGAGGGAGGGAATTTTGAAAAATGCAAGATCCAAGAAAAAAAGCAGCTGGACAGTTTTGAATTTTGAGCAAAAGTAGAGGGACTGCTGGTGACATTACCCCAGCATATTTTCTTTCACATTTCTTCTTGTGTTTTTTTTTTTTTTTGAGTAACTGAGTATCTGTGCTTGTAGGAATGTTGAATAGGCCAGGGGAGTTGAAATGGATCACAACTGGGGGGGCTTCCGCAGCGAATGGACTTCACTTTACAGAGTAGTCGTTGCCTACCTCTTCATGGTGTTTGGTTACTACTTCAGCGTGTCATCCGCTTCTTGAGGAGGATATTAGCTTTATGCGGCGAGTTTCGATTGTTGCTGATGTAGTTGTGGTGGATGAATGGTGATATTTGGATCATACTGACATCGCGGATTTGATGATGAATGGAGAGGACGGCAGAGCAGTTTTTGCTTATGGGATTTTTGACGAGGAAGTTGGTGCAGGAGGTGAGCAAGAGTCGAAGCAAAAGAGAGCCAAGCTATGCTGAGTGCCTTTTTCTTTTTTTCCTCTCTTAAGATTGGACTGACCCGAACACCCTTCTGTTTGGGTTTTCTTTCCGGTGTTCAAGTCAGTTTCTCACAACGTCAATCTCTCCCCCACGCCACAAACCCCACCCCGCTGGGGCGGGGGTTATATCTCGGCTTCAGATAATCTCAGATATCAGGTGGTCGGCAAAGTGTAGGGAAAAGGACAGAATAGGGATTGTCACTGCTCAACCCTATTTGTATATGGTTATGGAAAAGGGATTGTTACTGGTCAACCCTATTTGTGTATGGCTGCTTTGGGCGTGTGAACCTATATGAAAAAATTGCGTCTCCTTGTTCTGTACGTTTTATGGCATGACACTAAGAAAAGGGAACTTTTGTTCTGAAATTCACGGAAAACAGGTTATAACCGATCGATCTTTTTAGATGATTTCTTTCTTTTGCTAATTAGAATGTCAATGGAAGAAAGGAAGAGCTTACAGAGCGTTCAAGTTCAAGAAAGCGTGCATTCATATCTCGAGTGAAGATGCCACATAGCAAATTAAATTTCGTCTCAAGCGTGCTCCAAATCTTTCGAAGGCGTTTTACACGTGATTCGAGACTATAGTTTTGGTTGTTCGAGCACGGGGAACACAAGTGCCAATTGGGGAGGAGTCTTTCCGATGTGGAGCAGTACCGCATTGATTGAATTCCTATCTAACTTTTAAAAGGGTGTCTCGTGGACAAGTAGTTTGATGTTTGCGGTCAACGCCCAAATCCGAAAGAAGCGCTTTTTTTTGTCTTGTTAGGTGTGAGGGATTAAGGGAACTGGGGGGGGGGGGGGGGGGGGTTTGGGTTTAGAACAATAACAGAACATATTTTTGACTGACGGTTGCACTTGTAAAGGTAGGCGGGGGTACCTTAATTTCACTTCTGACAGGGGATAATATTTATTTAATTATTTTCTAAAATTTCTTTGGAAACGATGATAATGTAAAAAGCTACTCGGCCATGCCGTCAAGTCGTGACTCAAGACCCGTGCACGTAAGCGCTAGTCGAGCCGCACCAAAACTCACAATTCTCCGCGGACCACGTCGCGCATGAAATGGGTCGACAAAAATATCTGTGGAGGGGTCGGCGTTGCATTGGATGTGGGGGAAAGGGAATGGCTGAGACAGCACGCAACCGTTTCATCTCTATTTTTTCGACACGACGTCAAATAGAATTAAGACCAACTGAGAAATCATGGGTGCATGAGTTTGAGTTTAGCGATTTTATAAACAGAAAAAAAAAGAAGAGAAAAATAAAATGGGGGAGAAGGGTTTCTGCAGGGGGATAATTATCAGGAAATGCGAGGGAATGGAAGGGGGGGGGGGATTTCATGGACGAGAATTCACGAGAAACAAGAAAAATATCATTGGAGGGGAAGACGGAGACGGAGACGGAGACGGAGACGGAGAGCGACAAAAAGGCCAGGAATGCGTCGGTGTTTCGTGGGAATCAATCGTCCGTCCGTAAATATCTTTTAATAAAAAGCAAAAGGAGATGAGACGGAAAGCCGCCTTCCAGTCCGTCCTCCCCCCCGCCTTATCATAATATCATCACCACCCTCCTCCTCCCCCGTCTTCTTCTTCTTCTTCTTCTTCTTCTCTATCTCTGTCTCGGAGTTGAGCCCTTTCAGGTAAAAGCCCCTCGTGATGGGCGATCATCTCTCTCGATTACTTAAAGTCAGTTCCTTTTGATTATCCGGAGAAGGTTTCCTTCTCAGCTTTTAGCAATTTGACGGATGATGATGGGTGAGCTCAGCTCACGGTTGTATTCTCTCCCTCTGCCCTTCTTTCTCGCAAGGTCTGAGCAGCTCAAGTTCGGACGCCACCCCGCTTTCTGACCCTTTCCCCCCTTTGCATTCCTGCATGTAGTTAAGTCCTTATGCTGATGATGGAATGCCGGAATTAGATACGTTACTCGTTCCGCAGTCTTCATTCGATTCTGAATTTTTTTTTTTTTGGTAATAAATTTCGATTCTGAATTTCATCTCTGAGACGTCTGCTTTTTGCGAAGCCCCCCCTTTTCCCCTCTCTCGTTCTCCCACGCGAAGCGATTCTGTGCACGAACTTAAACGTGGCGACAATCTGAGAAAGACCGCACTTTGAATGTCAGTTATTTTTCCACGTCGCGAATTACGCTCTGGAAATGCTGCTACGGTTGTTTTTTCTTTGCAATTTGCTTGCTCATGTTGCGGACTGACCCGTTTGTCCGCCTATGCAGGCATCTTGGTCGGAGTTATGGCTGGGGTCTTGGCGCAGTCGAGGAATGCGCCGGCCATAGTGTCTGGCCAGAGGTATGGCGGCTCCGGCGGTTCTGCCAAGTCGAGGAGAAGTGTCAAAATGATGTCCGCTCTCACTGCTCCCAGTATAAGGATGAGGGGCTTCTCTGGTCTCAGAGGATCCAACAGTTTGGACACTTTGTTGAATTCAAGCCCTGACTTTCACTCTAGGGTGGCAAATTCCATCTCCTTTCGCAGGGGGAAGGCAAGCCGTGGTGTAGTCAGGGCCATGTTCGAGCGCTTCACCGAGAAAGCCATCAAAGTCATCATGCTTGCTCAAGAGGAAGCACGGAGGCTGGGTCACAATTTCGTGGGGACAGAGCAAATTCTCCTGGGTCTTATCGGCGAAGGCACCGGTATTGCTGCTAAAGTCCTCAAGTCGATGGGAATCAATTTGAAAGATGCTCGTGTCGAGGTTGAAAAGATAATTGGGAGGGGAAGTGGATTTGTTGCCGTGGAGATTCCCTTCACTCCACGTGCAAAGCGCGTCTTGGAACTGTCCTTGGAAGAAGCTCGACAACTAGGTATGATATTTCTCCCCTTTGAAGCTGTTACAATTATCTATATACTTCTAGGCGATTCTCCCCCGCTCAATATTGCATATTGCCTGACGTATATCTTATACTAACTAACTAACTAGTAAGGTTTGCTTCTTTTAAATCATAAGGTCATAACTACATTGGGTCTGAGCACTTGCTTCTTGGATTGCTTCGTGAGGGTGAGGGTGTGGCTGCTCGTGTTCTTGAGAACATGGGTGCTGATCCTAGCAACATTCGCACACAGGCAAGCAAGCATCATGTGCTTATTCGGTTGATGTTACGACAATATCGCATGTTGTGAGTATTTTGCAAGGGGGAGACACTGATATATCCTGTAAATAGGTCATTAGAATGGTGGGTGAGAGCACCGAAGCTGTTGGAGCTGGTGTTGGTGGTGGGAGTAGTGGCAACAAAATGCCAACGCTTGAGGAGTATGGAACCAATTTGACTAAGATGGCAGAGGAGGTGATTCTTTGGCCATCATTTTGTTATTCCATCCTTTCGAGTGATTATATTGCTCTGCTATTCTTAAGCTTCTTTTACATATTTTCTAGGGCAAATTGGATCCTGTTGTTGGAAGGCAGCCTCAAATAGAACGAGTTGTCCAAATTCTTGGTCGCCGAACCAAAAATAATCCCTGCCTTATCGGAGAACCTGGTGTTGGGAAGACTGCAATTGCTGAAGGTCTTGCTCAGCGTATTTCAAGCGGTGATGTCCCTGAAACAATTGAAGGGAAGAAGGTATGCAAATGGTTCGTTTGCTTTTTCACAATGGTGTTGCATTGCTGTTAACCATCACCCCTTGTGAGTACTAGAGTCAGATTGCAATGAGCTCAAGCACGACTGGGAAAGTGCTATAGAATGGATGATGTTGATACTGTCCCATCACATCATACTATTTATCTGATTTTGTTCTTCATTGTTTGAATCCAACAATGACTGAGATGGGCATAGTCCTTTGATCTTTGCTACCATAAATTGACAGATTTATCCATGATTATGACTCAGGTCATTACCCTGGACATGGGTCTTTTAGTTGCTGGAACAAAGTATCGTGGAGAGTTTGAAGAGAGATTGAAGAAGCTAATGGAGGAAATTAAACAGAGTGATGAAATTATACTCTTCATTGATGAGGTGCATACTCTTATTGGAGCAGGAGCAGCAGAGGGGGCTATTGATGCTGCAAATATTCTCAAGCCTGCTCTTGCAAGAGGTGAACTGCAGGTAAGTTGTATTGACATGTAGCTTTTGATTATGCAAATTTTTGTCCATCTGGTTCTAAGTCTGTTGTGGTTTTGGTGATTCTGATAAAGATTATTGAGAGCTTAGGTTGACTGCTGGGGTCCCACAGCTTTAGACTGTGCTGAGAGCGTATTGTTTGGCTTTTCAAACTTTCATACATGTGCACCAATATTTGCATGCATTATATAAGCAAATCACTAAGCACCTCCTGTATGATCCTGATAGAGTGTGTTATCTGGAAGGATATGTGCCAACAGAGCTCCAATTTAGCTTCTTTGCATCCTACTCTTCCACTGTCCTGCTATTTTTTTTTTTTTTTCCATGTATCCATGCAAGAAGCCTTCGCAGCAAAAAGTTCCTTGCCAAGGGAATGTTCAATGCCTTCAGAACTCCCTCCTGAGCACTGTGGTTCTCATCCCAAAAAAACTAGTCATCCTCTGTTTTCTTGAGAAGTGTGGGGCAAGGATGGATTTTCCTGCAAAATTAAAGATGAACCTTACTGAGGCCTGGATGTCTCAGCTTTCTTGGTGTAACTTGCAGCCTCTTGTAATTGATGATGGTGAATTACATTTGTGGAAACTGCTTTTCTGGTCTTGGGTTGACCATATGTTGTAAATAATCTCTTGAAAATGGACAAAATGGCTTTCTCCTGTTGCGAGGGGCTTTTCTATGCCAAGACGACCACTGTTCTTTACTCTCTTTGGAGGAGTGTTATGAATCTGCTTTCCTTGATTAGAGTAACTGATTATAGCGAGAGACTAGCAGTTAGCCCACAGCTCAGTCAGTTTTCAAATGCATTCACCTTGGTTAACTCTTAATGAGAGAGAGGATTAATGTTATTCAATTACTATGGTGCAGTGTATTGGGGCCACCACCCTGGATGAATACAGGAAGCACATTGAGAAGGACCCAGCCTTAGAAAGACGATTCCAGCCTGTCAAAGTTCCCGAGCCAACAGTGGATGAAACTATTCAGATTCTGAAGGGACTCCGAGAGAGATATGAGATCCATCACAAGCTGCGTTACACTGATGAAGCCTTAGTATCTGCTGCGCATCTCTCTTACCAGTACATAAGGTATGAAGCATTGAAATGTGATTCCTTGCTGGATTTACCCGATGGCTTTCCACAGTTTTGGATTAAATTCATTATTGTTCAATCTGTGGTGCAAACAGATCGATGGGAAATTTCTGGTTTATTCATTTGTTCAATTTTGAATCTTAATTGTGCTTGTCTTGTGTCTTGATTCTTCAGAGTGAATGTGTTAGCTTCTCAGGCTATTTGCATTTGGGGTTTCAGTTCCCTTTGTGAAGATTTCTGTCCCATACACATTCAATGAGCCATTGGAGTAAATCTTATGCATATGGCTAGTTTTATTAGTCTTAAAATATCTTCTTCTGTATGCATATGGTGCATGATACCAAGATTGTTATCCATTAAGTTGAAACATATTTACGCCGTGCTTTCACTCTCTTCTTCAGTGACCGTTTTCTGCCTGACAAGGCCATTGATTTGGTTGATGAGGCGGGTTCTCGGGTTCGGCTTCGTCATGCACAGGTATAAGCTCTTACTTTGCTTATGCACAGCCTGTTTTGTCTTCCACGCTTAGTCTTATGTGTTAACGTGATTCCATTCGTGTAGCTCCCTGAGGAGGCCAGAGAGCTTGAGAAAGAACTCCGGCAGATCACAAAGGAGAAGAATGAGGCTGTTCGCAGTCAGGATTTTGAGAAGGTATGAAACTTTTCCTTTCTCTTCTCACCTTTGAATTATTTGCAAGTTTGGAGTGTTATGCATGTTATACTTCACAGAAGGAAGTCCTGTATACTTCCTTTTTTCATTTTTTCTTGAGGATTACTGTTCTGCATGAGATTTACATCTGCCGTCACTTGATTGTGTGCCAAAGTCAATTTGCAATTTGAGTTTGGAGCAGATTCATCACATTGGCCATTTTGTCTTTCAAATTTTTGTGTTTGTTATTTTGCTCGCATTATTTATTACTTTACTAAGGAGCAATGATACACTCTCTGATGACTGAGCCGAAGAACAACCAAATATGACTCAACTGCACTAGATGTAATTAACAGCAACGAAGAGGGTGTTTCTTTGTTGTCTCACATTCGGAGCCTTTTTTGATTGAAAGGGTCGGAGTAACAATGATTATCCTTTCACTAAGAAACACTGCAATCTTGAACAGGCCGGAGAGTTACGTGATAGAGAAATGGATCTTAAGGCACAGATATCTGCGCTGGTTGACAAAGGCAAGGAGATGAGCAAGGCTGAGACTGAGGCTGGGGATGTTGGTCCTGTTGTTACTGAAGTGGACATTCAGCACATTGTCTCTGCTTGGACTGGCATTCCTGTAGAGAAAGTGTCAAGTGATGAGTCAGATCGCCTCCTCAAAATGGAAGAGACCCTGCACAAGCGAGTCATTGGACAGGATGAAGCAGTTAAAGCCATTAGCCGCGCCATCAGGCGAGCTCGTGTTGGGCTCAAGAACCCTAATCGACCGATTGCCAGTTTCATCTTTTCTGGCCCAACTGGTGTTGGGAAGTCAGAACTCGCCAAAGCACTGGCGGCTTATTACTTTGGATCTGAAGAAGCCATGATCCGACTTGACATGAGTGAGTTCATGGAAAGACACACAGTGTCCAAGCTAATTGGTTCCCCACCTGGTTATGTTGGATATACAGAAGGTGGTCAGCTCACTGAAGCTGTTCGTCGGCGTCCTTACACAGTGGTTCTGTTTGATGAGATCGAGAAGGCCCATCCGGATGTCTTCAACATGATGCTTCAAATTCTTGAGGACGGAAGATTGACAGATAGCAAGGGGAGAACTGTTGATTTCAAGAATACACTTCTCATAATGACGTCCAATGTTGGGAGCAGTGTAATAGAGAAGGGAGGCCGCAGGATAGGATTTGATCTCGATTATGATGAGAAGGATAGTAGTTACAACCGAATCAAGAGCCTAGTGACAGAAGAGCTGAAGCAATACTTCCGGCCAGAGTTCTTGAATAGATTAGATGAAATGATAGTGTTCCGTCAGCTTACTAAGTTGGAGGTGAAGGAAATCGCCCACATCATGCTTAGGGAGGTGTTTGAGCGGCTGAAAGCAAGGGAGATTGAACTTCAAGTGACAGAGAGATTCACGGACATGGTGGTGGAGGAAGGCTACAATCCAAGCTATGGTGCGAGGCCTCTGAGGAGAGCAATAATGAGACTACTGGAGGACAGTATGGCTGAGAAAATGCTTTCCGGGGAGATCAAAGAGGGTGATTCTGTCATTGTGGATGTTGATTCTGATAAAAAGGTAACTGTGCTCAACGGAAGCAGCGGCACTCCAGAAGCTACTTTCTCTACACCTACACCATGAGAAGTCTACTGATATCAAAGCCGGGTTGTCTTTAAAGGGGCTGTCCAGGCCGGCAGCAAAACTTTAGTCCGTGGATATTCGGTTGGTACTTGCAATTCTTTGGCACGATGGCAAGTAGCACCAACAGCTTTTAGATGCACACCGCTGGACGGTGGATAGGCAGATGTGTAATACAACAAAAGTCAGAAAGACGCTTGTTTATATTCAGTTCTAATAATGATAATGATATATATGATATTTGACAATTGGAAGGCGTAAAAACGGCCAGTCGAAATGATGTCTAAGGTTATACGACATATTTGCGACATATCCGGAGAACCATATGTCGTTTCTGCGGCCTCTTGGTCTTTTTGGTTTTTGTTTTTTTTACTCATACATGTCATGAATGTATTCCTCTCTCGTTCCGATCATGATTCAGTTATGTACCGTTACTGGTAGAAAAGACCCTTGCTGCAATTCCGACCTTTTTTTAGTTTCTTCATATCTTATGTGTACGCTAGATTCTAATTTGATGTATATTTCCTTTTCTGTTGATTGCGTCTAACGTTTGTTTATCATAGTAGAAGGCAATATCTTTTATTTCATCGTATCCCCCAATTGATAGGGTAAGAAATTAATACATATCGACCTCCGTGGATAAAAAGGAAAACTCTTGATATATAAACGCTGGAGTTCTTCTTTACTGTCTTACCTAACCCGTTTATATAATGTGAATCATTCACGTCCCAAAAAAATGTGAGATTGAAGCTTAAATCAAATTCGTTTTGATGCATATTAATAGATATAGACACGCATTGCATCAGAATTTGAATGATAAAAGAAGATTACTTACTACGACACATCTGAATCATTAAAAGATGAATGATATTATCAATTAAAATATATGACACATCTGAATCATTAAAAGATGAATGATATTATCAATTAAAATACATATTATGGGGAAAATATTTGAAGAATTGACTTTTTTAGAGAGACCTTATGTTAGATAAAATATATTTAAATGGAAAATGACACAAATGGTTTAAATTGTTTAATATAGTTCATAAACTTTTAGTACATATAATGTTATCCTGATCTTAAATTAACGGAATAACCACTTTGAACATTAGATTAAATTTTATGGATCAAATTACGTATCGGATCCGAATCTAGAGATTATTTATGTCATTGTCCTGTCCAAATTTTGATATCAAAGCAGACGGGAGAGGGGCAAAACAAGGAATGAGTACCCGCAAATGGTGAAGGACCAAGCTAGGGAAACAAGATTCGACCCAAAAAAGGAAAAAAACTAGGGAAAGAAAGAAGATAACGATTTGCGACTGCGACTGCGACTGCGACGGCGCCGTTTCACGATCGTAACAGGAGGAAGAGCAAGAGGAAGAAAGGAAGAAGAGAAAGAGGGAAAGAGACGACACCGCCTCGCGGCCGAGTCCCCCTATATCATCATCCTAAACCAAAATCCTCAGCGCAGTCGTCGTCTTCTCCTCCTCCTTCTTCGTCAATCTTCTTCAATCTTCTCTCCTCCCTCCCTCCCTCCCTCCGTCTTCTCAGTCGAGCGCTTCAGGTAAATCTCATCCCCCTTCGTTCCGGCCGCCGGTGCTGTCTGTTTGGGCGCGCTTCGTCTTAGGGCTTCTCTCTCCGTCGATTCGATTTCGTAGCTCCTTCCTCCTTCTTTTTGATGTTTTTGCGCCGTCCGTGTTTGCATATTGGAATCCGCCTCATCAATTGCGTGCTTTTTATTTATTTATTTGTTTATTTTTTGGCATTCGCCCGAAATGGGTTCGCTTTCATCCGAGCCATTTATTGGATGGCGAGTGAGCTCAGCTCGAGTGCGTTGACTCGCTCGTTAGCAGTTTTTCGACGCGGTTACCGATTTCTTTGGGAAGCCCCGGCTTGTCGTCCTCCTCCGTCACTCCTCCGAATTAAGATAATAGTGCACGAACACGCGTATTTCTGCCCTACTTTTGCAATGCTGACGCCTCGTCGCCTGTGCAGACGCCTTGCTCGGAGTTATGGCTGGGGTCCTGGCGCAGTCAGCCAATGTGCCGGCCATATTGCCTGGCCAGAGATATGGCAGCTCCGGCGGTTCTGCCAAGTCCAGGAGAAGTGTCAAAATGATGTCCGCTCTCACGGCTCCCGGTATAAGGATGAGGGGCTTCTCTGGTCTCAGAGGATCTAACAGTTTGGACACTTTGTTGAATTCAAGCTCTGACTTTCACTCTAGGGTCGCGAGTTCCATCTCCTTTCGCAGAGGGAAGGCAAGCCGTGGTGTGGCCAGGGCCATGTTCGAGCGCTTTACTGAGAAAGCCATCAAAGTCATCATGCTTGCTCAAGAGGAAGCACGGAGGCTGGGTCACAATTTCGTGGGGACAGAGCAAATTCTCCTGGGTCTTATCGGCGAAGGCACCGGTATTGCTGCTAAAGTCCTTAAGTCGATGGGAATCAATTTGAAAGATGCTCGTGTGGAGGTTGAAAAAATAATTGGGAGGGGAAGTGGATTCGTTGCCGTGGAGATTCCCTTCACTCCACGTGCAAAGCGCGTCTTGGAACTGTCGCTGGAAGAAGCTCGACAGCTAGGTATCCTATTCAGTGCTGTTATGACTATGTATCTTCTTTTAGAGTATTCCGCCCGATCAATGTTGAATATTTCCCTGCGTATATCATGTACTAACCTTACTTGAATGTTAAGGCCATAACTACATTGGGTCTGAGCACTTGCTTCTTGGACTGCTTCGCGAGGGTGAGGGTGTAGCTGCTCGTGTTCTTGAGAACTTGGGTGCTGATCCTAGCAACATTCGCACGCAGGCAAGCGAGCATTCTGTGCTTCTTCTTCTTTAACTGATGTTATGACAATATTGCTTGCTGTGCGTATTTGCAAGGGCAAGATACTGATATGTCCTGTAAATAGGTCATTAGGATGGTGGGTGAGAGCACTGAGGCTGTTGGTGCTGGTGTTGGTGGAGGGAGTAGTGGCAATAAGATGCCAACGCTTGAGGAGTATGGAACCAACTTGACTAAGTTGGCAGAGGAGGTAATTATTTGTTTTTCATTTTGTTTTCTCTAACTATTCAGTAATAATGTGACTCTGTTCTCGAGAAGGGAGTATTGTTAAGTTTGTTCTCCATCTTTGGTAGGGAAAATTGGATCCTGTTGTTGGAAGGCAGCAACAAATTGAACGTGTTGTCCAGATTCTTGGTCGCCGAACCAAAAATAATCCTTGCCTTATTGGAGAACCTGGCGTGGGGAAAACTGCTATTGCTGAAGGTCTTGCTCAGCGTATTGCAAGTGGTGACGTTCCTGAAACAATTGAAGGGAAGAAGGTAAGCAATTTATTCATTTACTCGCTTGCAATGGTGTTGCATTGTTTTTGGAGTAGGAATGTAAAGTGCCTAAGATTCTCTCATGCCCTTTATTTTCTTCTGTCCCTGTTGAAGCATTTTCTAGGTCATTGCATCTGATGTCTTCAGTAGGGTTGAGAAGATAGCTCATTGCCTGCCTTTCCTTTTTGCAATGAGAGCATTTTTTAGGAGCAATGAACACTTAGGTCTTTCGATGACATCACAATCGATGGGTGGATCCTTGGAGATGGGAATGTCTAGCACTGGAGAAATTGGATTGTAAAACAAGCTTCGTGCTCCTGCATGCTCATCCTCATGGATATTTTACTGGTCATGTTTAATTGTTCAAGTGCACTAGTATACTTCAGCATCCTATGTTTGTTGTTTGGCGTAGTGAGTTGTGGATGGTTTTATAATGATTCAATCAGTTGAAAGCCAACACCAAGTCGTATGAATTCAATATTGTGGAAGTAATGATACGAATGCAGCATTTGAAGCATAATCAAATTCTAGAAATGCTTTTCTTGAAGTTCATGCAAATTTTGCTCTCTCTTTGTCTATATTGTCAGAAATTATGAATTTCTAGCATAATCAAATTTTAGAAATGCTTTTCTTGAAGTTCATGCGAATGCTGCTCTCTTTGTCTACATTGTTGGAAATTATGAATTATTGTTGCATCCTTTTGTGTCCTTATTCTTTAGAATGATCTTGTTTGAGCTAAAAAAGAAAAACCTATGCATTATGCATTTTATTTGCCCGAATAACTAAGCCATGTTGTTTCCCTGCAATGTACTGTGGAATAAAAAATGTTGAATCTATCCCATCTCATCATACTCATTGTTTGCTTTTGTCGACGTTGTCTGGGTCCAGTAATGACTGAGCTACGTTAGTCCTTAGCTCTTCGCGACTGTGGATTAACAAAAGTTCATCTATGTGACTCAGGTGATTACCCTGGACATGGGTCTTCTAGTTGCTGGAACAAAGTATCGTGGAGAGTTTGAAGAGAGATTGAAGAAGCTAATGGAGGAAATTAAACAGAGTGACGAAATAATACTCTTCATTGATGAGGTGCATACTTTAATTGGGGCAGGGGCAGCAGAGGGGGCTATTGATGCTGCGAACATTCTGAAACCTGCTCTTGCACGGGGTGAACTGCAGGTAATTTGCATTGACATGTGGATTTTGGTTATGCAAATCAATTGCTATATATCTTTAACTGTGCTTTCAGTTGGTGGTTCTGGGATAGACTGTCAAGAGCTTAGGTTGACTGTTGTGGTCCTGGGCTTTAGATTGGCTGAGAACACATATTGTTTGGCTTCTTAAACTTTTAAACACGGGGACAATTTTTGCATGCTTATTTATGCAATTCGCTAGATACCCTTTCTGTATGTTCCCATTTAAGAACGTGTCATCTGAAAGGACATATGCCACCACAGATCTTTTTTCCCCTTTTGCTTCCTTTGAACCACTTTCCTGTTGCTGCTATGTTCCATATTGTGCAAACTAAGGAAGATTTGGAAGCAAAAAATTCTTAGTGAAAAAGACTCTGCCATTACTTTCCGTCAAGACTCCTTCCTGGGGCCATGGCGCTCATCCTAAAAAAACTTCTTTATCCACCATTTTCCTGCAAAGTCTGGGGAAATGCTGGAGTCTCTGCAAAACTACAGATGATCCAAACTTACTCCGCCCTGTTCAGTGGGTGGGTATACAAGGCAGTCAAAACTTCTGACCAACTCTATAAACTTGGATGGCTTTGCTTGTTTGCTTGCCCCTCTTTTAATATGTGGCAATTGCTATCATTTTCCTTTTATATCATTCATCTGGCTGGGTTTACCTATGTTCAATATAATCTCGAGAAATTGGACAAGTTGCCTGTTTATTTCTTTCTGGGGAGCTACTGCATGCCTAGTTTACCACTCTTCTAAACTTTCTTTAAAGTAGTGTTGTATAACTGCCTTTCCTAAATACAAGTTTCAATAAGAGTCAGTTGTTTCATAGGTCAGTCAACCCTTGCTTTCTTCGTGGTCAGAGCTTTTACCACAATGAATGTTATTGTTGATTTAAATTCCATTTGTTCAGTGTATTGGGGCCACCACCCTAGATGAATATAGGAAACACATTGAGAAAGACCCAGCATTAGAAAGACGTTTCCAGCCAGTCAAAGTTCCCGAACCAACAGTGGATGAAACTATTCAGATTTTGAAGGGACTCCGTGAGAGATACGAGATCCATCACAAGTTGCATTACACTGATGAAGCCTTAGTAGCTGCTGCACAGCTCTCTTACCAGTATATTAGGTATGAAGCCCCAGAATGCATATACTTTGTTGTATTTACTCATTCTATGTCAAGCTTGATATGTTTCACAATGAGTTAAATTTGATGTCTTTCCACTATTTCATGGAGTTCTTTGGTTTGTCTGAAACTTATTGTCATTCAATCTGGGTTGGTCATATGGATAGGGAGTTGCCTCTTTATTTGTTTGTTCAAATACTGAGGATCTTAATTGCCCTAGCCTTTTCTCTAGATATTTCAGAGTAAATCTGTGTTAATTCCAGAGACTTGAATTTGGGGTTTCAGCTGCCTCTCTGAAGGATTCGTGTTATGCATTTATTGTGCCATGGGAAGAAAATGCCATGAATAAATTGAGCTGCAGGAGTTCCTAAGCTAGTATCTTTTTCTTCATGGCTACAATACATGATAGCAGTTTGCATTGTTATCTACTTGGTTGAAATATACTTACTCGTCCTGCTTTCCCTCTGTGCTTCAGTGACCGTTTCTTGCCAGACAAGGCCATTGATTTGATTGATGAAGCAGGTTCACGGGTTCGACTTCGTCATGCACAGGTATGAGCTTTTTAATTTGTTTATACTGTAGTCTGATATGTCTCCCACACATTGTCTAATTGGTTGATGCGGTCCCTTTCTTACAGCTCCCTGAGGAGGCCAGAGAGCTTGAGAAAGAACTCCGGCAGATCACTAAGGAGAAGAATGAGGCTGTTCGCAGTCAGGATTTTGAGAAGGTATGGAATTTTTCTTTGCCCTGCTCGCTTTGAATTATTTGCAAGTGGGGAGAGTTATGCATGTCATAAGGTGCAATGTGATGATGCCATTCTTTTTGTTGGGATTGCTGTATTGCATTTGATCAGAGCGAGGTGATATAATTGCTAGTGTTAGAATTTCTGCATTGCATTTGAACCACATCCGCCTGTCTTTTATTTATTATTATTTTTTTTTTTTTGGGGGGGGGGGGGGGGTGCTCATAAAATCGTTTTGAATTTGAACTTGGAGCAGATTCATCAGCCATTTTCTCTCTCATAGTTTCTTGTGTGTGTATGGTTCTTTTTTGACCCTCTATTTAATGTTTAGATAAGAAGCTCCGTGTGTATATTTCTTGAACAGGCTGGCGAATTACGTGATCGGGAAATGGATCTGAAGGCACAGATAACTGCGCTGATAGACAAAGGCAAGGAGATGAGCAAGGCTGAAACTGAGGCTGGGGATGTTGGCCCAGTCGTTACGGAAGTGGACATTCAGCACATTGTCTCTTCTTGGACTGGAATTCCTGTAGAGAAAGTGTCAAGTGATGAGTCAGATCGCCTCCTCAAAATGGAAGAGACGCTACACAAAAGAGTCATTGGACAGGACGAAGCAGTTAAAGCGATTAGCCGCGCCATCAGGCGAGCTCGTGTTGGACTCAAGAACCCTAATCGGCCGATCGCCAGTTTCATCTTTTCTGGTCCAACTGGTGTTGGGAAGTCAGAACTGGCAAAAGCACTAGCGGCTTACTACTTTGGGTCTGAAGAGGCCATGATTCGACTTGACATGAGTGAGTTTATGGAAAGGCACACAGTGTCCAAGCTAATTGGTTCCCCACCTGGTTATGTTGGATATACAGAGGGTGGCCAGCTCACTGAAGCTGTTCGTCGACGTCCATACACAGTGGTTTTGTTTGACGAGATAGAGAAGGCCCATCCGGACGTCTTCAACATGATGCTTCAAATTCTTGAGGATGGAAGGTTGACTGATAGCAAGGGGAGAACTGTTGATTTTAAGAATACACTTCTCATTATGACATCTAATGTTGGGAGCAGCGTAATAGAGAAGGGAGGCCGCCGGATAGGATTTGATCTTGATTATGATGAGAAGGATAGCAGTTACAACCGTATTAAGAGTCTAGTAACAGAGGAGCTGAAGCAATATTTCAGGCCGGAGTTCCTGAACAGACTAGATGAAATGATAGTGTTCCGTCAGCTCACTAAGTTGGAGGTGAAGGAAATTGCAGACATCATGCTTAAGGAAGTGTTTGAGAGGCTGAAAGGAAAGGAGATTGAACTTCAAGTGACGGAGAGATTTAGGGACCGGGTGGTGGACGAAGGCTACAATCCAAGCTATGGCGCAAGACCTCTGAGAAGAGCTATAATGAGATTATTGGAGGACAGTATGGCTGAGAAAATGCTTGCTAGGGAGATCAAAGAGGGTGATTCCGTCATCGTCGATGTTGACTCTGATGGGAATGTAACCGTGCTCAATGGAGGCAGTGGTGCTCCGGAGCCATTAGCTGAGGCAATTTCTGTGTGAATGGGGCAACGTCTTCATGCAACGTCTGCTTAGATTCGAAGGGGCTAATGTGGCCAGTGGTGGAAGTGTCGTGTTTTAGCTGGTAATTGGAGCTCGTATTTTTGGCTCAGCAAGTAGCGCCAACAGCTTTTAGATGTGTACTGCTTGGCAACGAATAATTTGATATTTGTCGATTTGTATTACAGGGAAGTCGGGATATACTTTGTTTTAAGTTAGTTCCGTTGATGATTTATGATAATTAACAATAGCAAAGCCGTTTCCTTCCGCGACTGATCAAGTATTGTGTTTTTGCTTTTGGGGTCTCCTCTTTTCACCAAACGAAAATGGGTATCTTGTGGACTGTACACTTTTTGTCAACGGCATTAGGCCTTTTTCGTTGGTTATTTCCTTAGCCATATTTTTCACTGAGATAAATATGAATCACTAAAAATACGTCTTGTTTCATCTCTCATTGACTTATAATCGGAGATTTCAATGTTCTTGATCCACTCTCCATATATCAATCATCTACCAAACAATTGCAATCCCAACCAGACAGTTTGTCCTGATGAACGAGCTTCATGCACGAGAGCGTGGAGACTAGCTGCAGCAGATGGGCATAAATTATGGGGTAAGGCTAGCATGGGAATGGAGAGAATATGAATGGTGTAACTCTCACTGATCATGGCCATCGAGGAGAGCAATGACGCTAGATGCCGATGTAGGAGGAGGGGGGTGGTCAGTGCGTTTGCGAGATGCTTCCCAAAGTTGGCGTTCTATTCCAAGTTTCTGCAGCTCCCGTGAACCCCGCTCAACTGCTTCACAAGGGAACCCGTTCAGTTATGACGTAAATTGTCAGTATCATTCTCAATCCCGACTAAAAGGATAATCGGGATACTCTGGAATGGCAGCGCGCCTGTTCTTTTTTCTTCGCTATAAAGATCCAAATACCCACCGGAAGGGTTACTCAGATTTTTTCTAGCTCATACCGCCAAAAAAAGAGAGCCTAGCTCATAGACAGACATTCATAAGATATCAGCAAAACCATATAGCTCATTTCCTACGACAGGATGTCATGGATGAATGCATCTCTTATTGGTCTGTTCTTCTGTTCGCATTTGGAAGTGCGCTTGTTTTTAAGAAAAAATTGCAGCAGTGAGGTGGTGCCAATCCCGTCAAAATCCTTTTTATTGTTCGCGAGGAGTAAAAAAAGTAAAAGGGAAAAGTAATCAACCTTTCGAATGTATAAAACGCATGTTCAAAATTGAGCTTTCAGTTCTATACTGTAATGAGAACTTTTCGTCCCTCACCGAGCTTGATTTAACCTTACAAGTAATGTGGGTTAGACAGATGAAAGAAGGGGAGTTGCCTACCTTCCACGGCATCATGTGGACTTGGTGTCTGCCCACTCCGGCCAATCCAGGATTGAAGCCTTTCTCTGGCAATGTCTTCTTCAATATGGTGCACCACAGCTCTTCTCCAGAAGTATGTCAACCAAGCCTACACGTCATTTTAAGTTTGGAAGACAGTAGAGATGGTGAGTTTAAAGAACATGTTGCTTACCATCTCTGTTAAATCCTATAACAAGTCAATTGACAAGGCTTATCAACCTAGCTTCTGGTTTTGGACAACTCAAGGCTCATGGATGCACATCAGCATTCATGTTCGCAACAATTACAACTGAAGAACATGAAGGATGAAACGACATTGTCACATAAAAAGAGGCAGGAGCAGCTGACCTGTTTGAAAAGAATGTCTTCAGCCTCCTCTTTGCTTAGTTCTGTAGAATGACAGCTTAAAGCAAGTTAAGACAAGAATTGTGCTCAATAGTTCCTGAGAGGTACTCTTGCATGCATCTCAGAAGTCATGGGCTAAACATAAGGCCAGGCATTGCACAAGGCATCTTCTGGTTAAACTGTACTCTAAAATGCTTTATCCCCCAATAGAGTGCAGCAAGATTGACTATTTCATTTCCTTCAGGTTTTTTGGCTCTTGTTGAAAAGGTGATGGCGAATATCACAACAAAGAATACTCATCAAGCGTATTAGATAAGGTATAGTAAATCACTTAAGTGTACCATCACTCAACAATGATTCCCTCTTACCCAATGTATCAATGAATCTGAAATCACCAGGAAATATGAAATCTGAAATACAACAAAATAAGAGGAGGAATGAGACGGCGTAGGGTGGATATTGTCACATATATAAAACACTCATCTAAATCTCTGAGAGCAGCATGTAAACAGGATTGTGTATTATCTCAAACTCGCGACTTCAATGTGCAGATGAGAAATCATGCTAAAGGAAGTAGACTGACGAATGTTGATGCATATGTTGAAAATTGGAAGTAAACCTAGTAAAACTACTGCACATACTGGTGGATTGCCTAGCCAAATTGGATCGGCTTTGAGCCATTGCTAGACTGACGGCTTCTTCAACCTACAGGACGTGCAATGCAAGAGAAACATATGATCAGCTTCTTTAGTAACTGTTCTGAGTGTTAAAACAAATGAAACAGAAATATGTATCCAGTTTCAAAAGTCAAGAAAAGACCTTCAAAGTAGATAACTCCTTCAGTCCGGCTTCTACCAAAAGCATGCTCTCGATGTATCCTTCACCTGTTAAATCACTTGTATCCTTAACGAGTTCTCTTCTATCTGGAATGTTGCCGCCTGCTTCATGTCAAAGAAAAAGAAGTTAGACTAAATGCAATTATGCAAGAAATGTCATAGAAGACCAAAAGCTACTAATATTAGCACTGCAACCTGCACCCCAGGACTCTTCCTTAGCCTTCACTCCAGCAGAAATGACCACTTCAAATGGAAGCGGAGCTAGAGATGACCAATACTCATGTCTAGAATGTGCTACATCAGTACAAATGCCTGTAAGGTGAAAAAGGACAAGTCAAAGTCTGTGCCTCAGAAAAGTTTAAACATGCTAGAAACATGCTAGAACCGTCTAAACATCTTTACCAATTTTTATAGCAAATACACCTGTTAAATTGATGAAGACGAACTTTACCAGATAAATGTGATTGATTAACTCGTCCATCTACAGGAATCTGGGGATTTTGATATTTCTGAAGTCAAAAGGATAAAGGAAATTCATTTCATCGTGTAGAGTGCTGACACCTCACGGATTCATTATCCTCCTTCAGTTTTTCTTTTAACTTATACTTTGGTAAAACCATGTGATTGAACTTCCCATTTAAGTCGACCAAAAAAACATTTGTAAGTACAAACGTGCAAACCATGTTAAAAAATCAACGAAATGGGAATCTGCAAAGATGATTACCATGTTTTGCAGCTAAACCCCAGTATCGAGCGAGCCAACATCTTTTCAACACAACCTCTTCCTGAGACAGGAAACAGATTAGCAGAATATTCAATCTTTATTCTAATTCAGAAGTCTTCCACGCATACCTTCTCATCCTGCGTCAAAACCATTCTATGTACTGTCGTGTGTAGAGCATTCAACTCAGAATTTGCTTCCTGAAGTTGGGTAATAGCTGCTTCTCTATCTTCTATCAAGTTCTAGTCATAGTCAAGGCACAAAAACAAACAAACTCAGAAAGATGCCGACACTTGGCAAATTTCATATTTTATATAGACGTGCTTCACCTCCATTTTCAAACGAAGAGCTACAATTTCCTTGTCTCTTCCATTCTTTAAAGCAATCTGTAACGAGAATATAAATTCTTTATGAACTTCAGGATCTAAAATCAAAGAAACCTTGAAAATTCAAAAATTCTATAATTAGTTCTTAACTCACCTCTCTTTCACGCAAGAATCCTTCCCTCCTGTCATAGATTGAAACAATGATCAGATCATTACCGAATGACGTTTCGAAGAATTTGTCACTTCAGACATTCACAAATGTACCTCCGTGCAAATTCATCATCAAGGGATCGACCTTGTCCCAGTTTAGCAACCTGTTTATGTAGATGTGGCATCACAGTACACAAAAAAAATCTTGTGTGTGGCCTACCAGGCTACAATAGCATATTGGAATTTCCCCCTACTAAAAGCATAGACATTTCATTTGACATATAAACATTGTAATATTGAAGTGGCTTCCTATCACTGATGATCGAAATAAGCATGTCGAAAGACTGCACTCTGAGTGCACTTGATTGCAATGCACTTATCATCCATTTCTATGCTAACCAGCCCATTTCCAACTTTTTTCAACTTGCTAAAAAATATGGCTACGTTGTTCCCACAACATGATGGCAAACTTGCGATTTGAATCCTCAAATGTTTCAATCCATTATCATATATCTTCTCAAGACAATTTGCCCCTCAAAACAAAGAACCAGCAAAGTCAGTAAACAGAACCTCCTTGCACGTTAAGTATGATTGGAATTTCCTAGCAAGTGCTAGCGTATTTTATCTTTCCCACTGACAACTGAGTAAAAGTACTACAGGTGGAGCAACATTGGCATTTCTTAATTAAATGGAGCTGTTCAATATGCTATAGTTGCTAAGATGGGTCTTTGCTAGCATAAAATTATTCAAATGGTAAATATGTCAATCGCATGGTGTCATCTCCCTTTATTAAATAGTTGCTCTGGAACAACAGTCATGAATAAGAGTCAGCGATAAGCTACTTACATCTACCAGTGCTATGTAAAATAATAAGTATGAGCAGTCAATCTGACTGACCTGTTTTTCAAGCTCCCTGGCTCTGACCTCTGCTTTGCTGCACCTGTCTTCAGATTGTTGAAGCTGCATGGAGATGATAAACTCATTGAAATGAAGGAAGAGTGTAACAAGATAATAATGCTGTTGTTTCAGACTTCAAGCAAATGCACCTTCTCCCATAATGAGTAATTTTCTCCTTACAGCATATCAAGCTGTAGAAGTGAAGTCTCAGTCAGTTTCATTTAGCTATTGCTGATGTTTGGATTGTGAAAGTGGATGCATGATTTGGAATTGTCCTGAAAACCTATTCATGGAATATATAGTGATGGAGAGCAAGGGGAGGTGTTCAATATACTTCATCACGGAGTGCAGAAACTTCACGCTTATTCCCAGTGTCATTTAGATTGGGTTGTTGGGCATCAAGAGGAGTTCTGCAGGATTTTCCACAAAAAATTTAAACGACCTGATAAGTCACAATCACAAGTGAGGCTCCTGACAACTGAGAGCAATGTCTACAACGATCAGCAATAACTACTGTGGTGCCAGACTATGGAAGCCATGAAAATTGACGGTACTGAAAATAGATTTAGGTGCTTTCAATAGAAATAAGAGTTGCACACTGTTGGAAGTCCTTCCCTCTCATATGTAAAGATCAAACTGTAACGCATATGAAGAGCACTAAAAAGAATAGGTCAAGCTAGAAATGCATACTCCACAGAAGCAACAAGAATCTTTACCTTCGATCAGCTCTTGGTTTTCTCTTAGGAAGTTGGATAGGAGGTATTGGAACTGGTGTTTTGATTGGTGATGCTGAAGCTGTTGAAGGCATGGAGGGGAACAGTCTTTCCGCCGATTTGGAGTTAACGGTCTGAAGGTACCTTATGGAGTTTCTACCTGGCTGATTTAGATAACCAAAGATCCTATTAGCCATATTATAGTCTTATAATTAAGCAGTGTTCTAATCAAACAATTCACAACGTTGAAAAATTATGGGTTGCGCAGAGAAAATTCATCTAGTTATGAATGAATAAGCCTTGAGCTTATATTTGGAAGATCGGGGGAGCAGAATATCAAAAACTGTCTTCGAATCTTGAGCTTCCTTTTATTGATCTGATCATATGCTAGTGCTGCCATATCGATCTAGAGGCAAATAGTGGCAGCAATCGGTACCACAGCTGAAGGAGACTGCTCGGGCATGGTAGCAGGAGTCAAATGTGATCCCCCGAGGGCATTGGAGACATTGCTGTGGCTATCGTGGGGAAAGGAACAAGATGAAGTAGAAGGAGACCCAAATTCAAAGTCATCATGATCCTCATCTTCATTACTATCAGCAGCCCTCTTCATCATGGCAGCAGCCAGAAGCTGCGAGGCAGCCTGGACGTTTGGAGGACGCTTAAAAGTGGAAGGTGGCGACATTCCCGGTGATGATGATCCACTGCTGTTTCCATGGACGTAGTTCGAGTAAAAGGGGCGACCCTGATCCATCTGCGCGCCAGAGGTTCAGTTGAGCAGAGGGGATAGATCATGGAATCAATATAAGGACCCCTGACTTCTGAGCGGTTGCATTAAAATGAAGTATTTCTTGGAGAGAAGACTCTGTAAAAACGCAAGGTAGTAAACCAAATTCATTGGACTGATTCAAAGGTCATGGAGTGGTTGAGATGTTACTGAGTCCTTGGTCATTCCGTGTCCTGTAAGAACATTGGAGTCTTCCCATCGGAGTTTTCTTGGTGCATTTTAGCCAGGACTCGGCCATTTTTAGTTTATGACGTGATCGCAAGGTGTCAAACTTCAGGTGATACATCGATTAGTTTATGACGTCTTATGTGTCGAAGCAAATATAACTGTGGAGAAGCCAATGTCAAAGGTTTCCTCACATGATCCACGACCGAGTCTTCCTCTTCCACGTTACCACTCTATGTGATCATCG
Source organism: Eucalyptus camaldulensis (assembly GCA_019915185.1). Lineage (NCBI taxonomy): Eukaryota > Viridiplantae > Streptophyta > Magnoliopsida > Myrtales > Myrtaceae > Eucalyptus > Eucalyptus camaldulensis. Next base: position 25,249,648 of record JAHSVA010000005.1, read on the forward strand.
TATCTTGGCCGGGCTTGGTCACCGGAAAACATGTGTAAAATAATTTTAGGTTCAGGTTTATGACTAAACACCCTTTTGTCTAGATTTCACTCAAAATTAGCTTTGCATTTGGGTCCACCGTGTTGCCCAGCTCTTGACAAAGTCCAGTTATCACCTCCCTAGGAAGATTTCCTCGTACGGAGAAAGATCCAATGATTGACTCTATGATCTCAACTTCACTTTAGACAGTAACAAAAATGATATCGAGAAACACCAATTTATGAAAAAGTCACGAAACATAGAACCCCTTTTTAAACAGGAAAAGAAGACTAAGGAGTTGTGTATTAAATGAGACTTAGCAAAGACCACTTCACATTTTGAAGACCTCAAACTCTACTTCCATTGGATACGAGTGTACCAAGACTAGGGTTGAGTTGAGGTCGATAGTAGACTTATTTTTCTTAAGCAAAATGAAAGAAAAAAAGTAAGAAGATGTGTAGTGCTCGGGTAAGTGAAATACACGAGCAACACAAGTACATGGAGAAGCAAAAATCATAGGTGGTCAGTGTCAGTTCAATGAAATGTCAATGGCTACGTGTCACATATACCACATTTGTATATCAGACTTGATTAAGACTATTATTAGTCTTATATTTTATGACTTTTTGCTAGACGTCCAATATAATTCAGGTGGATTGAGAGAGTATAATTGAGAGTATAACTCGAATTCTCATTGTCTAAATTCAACCCTACCGTTTCTGGGAATGGTTGCCATACATCTATATATATATATTATATATATATATATGCCTTTTTGTTACAGTTTATCCTCCCTAGCCAAAAAAGAAAGAAAGAAAGAAAGAAGTTCTGGCTGTGTATAGAAAAGACCAAGCACACGCCCCGCCCCATCCCGAAAGCTCACCGCATTGTGAAGGAGGCTGTCATATTTTGGCTGGTGCTCCGCGAGCGCTGCTGGCCGAAAAAGCCCAGCCCTCTCTCTTCCTCCTCCTCTTCCCTCTCCTGCCTCCTCCCTCCTCGACCCTCTCGCCTGCCATCTCTCTCTCTCTCTCTCTCCCGCTCTCTACAAACCCTAGCTCCACTCTACTTAGCTGCTGCTGCTGCTGGCGGTGACACGTCGTTGGGTACCCCGAGAGAGAGAGAGAGAGAGAGAGAGAGAGAGAGAGAGTAGAACCGAAGAGAAAGGCTGAATAAGGAGGAGGGAATGGCGGACCCACAAGCGACGACGGAGGGGCAGCAGATGAATGGGGATAGGGCCCTCGCCTTGGCCGAGACCGTCGGGGCCAAGAGGCAGCGGAGGCCCAGCGTCCGATTGGGCGACCTCGGCGGCGACCTCACCTTCGACTCCCACGTCCGAAGGAAGCATCACTCCTCCTCCTCTTCCTCCGCCGCCGCCGCCGCCGCCGCCGCCTCAGGTAACCTCAATAGATCCTCCAAGACTCGTCCTTTGTTCAATTTGAGCTCCGACCACCACCAATCCCTCGACGATAACGACAAATTCGACAACTTGGATTCCGTCGCCATTGGGAGCTGGAAAGTCAAGGACTCCAAGAAGCGCGCCCCCAATGCCACCAAGAGGATTCGCTCCAATTGGGTTCCCAAGGTCACCGACGAGGGCGGCGGCGAAGTCGAGTTGGAGAAGTATAGTGGTGGCGAAGATTTCGATGATGGGTACAATGATTTTGATATCGAGAATTTGGAGAGTCCCCTCAAGGAGCAGAGCCCGGTGAACTCTTTGGAGAATTTGGGTGTGGATAGCCATGGAAATGACAGGGATTTGCTGTATAGGAGACCCGTTAGGGGTAGGAGTAGGGACCACCATGACGCGGTCGAGTTGTCGGGGCCCTCGGATACGGATTTGAGGGATAGGGATGGGAGGTGCGGAGAGGATGGGGTGAAGATTTGGCTTAATGGGTTAGGACTAGGGAGGTATGCACCCGTTTTCGAGGTTCATGAGGTGGACGACGAGGTTTTGCCTATGTTGACATTGGAGGATTTGAAAGATATGGGGATCAATGCAGTCGGTTCCAGAAGGAAAATGTACTGTGCCATTCAGAAGCTAAGCAAGGGATTTTCGTAATGCCTTTTCTGTTGGTTTTGAGAAATCCTCAGACATGGTAATGTGAGCTTTCATGTCTGTAGTAACAGCTTTTAGCTTTTAGTATATCCAAGCCTGGTAGCAAGTTTTAAAGAGTTTCTTGTTTGCTCGCTCTTCTTTGTTCATGCTTTATAATTTGCCAAATTCTGTTTGTTGCAGTTTTCTTGTATGTACTTCCTTGACTGCGATACTGAAGTAGGCTGGAAACTACTGTTGAAGTTGGTGAGAGAAATTTTTGCTCTTCTTCCAACTATGAAGTAGGAAGAAAAAGAACAAATTTATGCACAAATTCTTTTTAAGGCCGGCATATATTGAATTTGACTGCGGTGCTTGTACTAGCTGATGCTCAGAGAATATTTTATTTTATTCAGTCATGATTTTGCAGCACTTCACATATATCGAATGCTAAGGACCTTGTATCGATGCAAAAAGATTTGCAAGTAATTCCAAAGCATACAAAGAAAATACATCTTTGCTTCCTTCGGCGTTAAATGGTTTGCATTCAGTTAACTGACTTTTGCAAAGTATAGGACAAGCCGGCATGTGACAAGGAGGAGATTGTCCTTGTTGTTTATTAAGCAATTTGCTTAAGTTCTCATACTATTTTGCACGGTCTTGTTCTTACGTGTAACATATAAGCAGTGAAGTGATCTGTTTGTTGAAACTGGTTAGCACTGTTGGAATGTCATGACCTCACAGCATCAAATATCAGGGAGAGAATTTCTTAATAGAGTGGCACCTTAGCGTAGATGCGCATGAGAGGATGAGTATGATAAGTGTCGCCATTCTTGTGTTGTTGATGCTTCATCACAGGAACTTAGTTGTCCCTTCTGTGGTAAGGAAGTGATCACAGGGAAGTTAGGACAAGCCGTGACTGAGGAAGCTGGTATGAACTCCCTATACATAAAATACAAAGAGTAGAAATTTTGGTTAGTAGTGGCATGCTCTCTGGCCACAGTTTCCATAGTGGGGAGCGAGGCAAGAGGCCGTAATGAGTAAGCGCACAAGGCTTGTGATTTTGGTCTAGTCTTTGTGGGCGAAGAGGTAAATGATGTTTAACTTGTGCAATTGTGTGATCTTATTTATAAACCTGTTGATAAATATAAGGGTGTGTTGACCTCTCGTTGTATCTTCTCTTTTGGTAGGCTCATCTTGTTAGTGTGAAATGGGTGGTATCCTTTACATTGCGTCGTCATTTTCGTTGCTCCTAATATTTTTCCAATGCTCGGCATGGATGTAACATTCTGACAAACCGAGATAGTCTTATTCTTAGCTACCCTCTTTCTTGGCTCTTAGATTATATATTCAAACAGAGTAATTTTAGAGGAAACACCATGAATCAAAAGTATACGAAAGGAGAGAGATTTTCCAGCTGCTTGAACTGGCATTTTGGTGGGAGACAATCTCTCTCACCTTCGGCTGTCATCTTCATTTAACCACTTATTCACAAGTCTTCTGTGGGGCTAATAGTTTCCACTTCAAAATTCGTAAAAACCTATTGTTTTTGCATTTAATAAGGCCAATGTTAGAAAGAGCAAGATATGTCTGATTACCAATGAAAACGTTCTCTACTACTGCAGGCCCTGTTTCTTCCTTCTAAAGCTCAAGAATGAGATTATTCTAAAGTGCTTAAGACATTTTAGATGCACTGATCCTTGAAAAACCTGAGGTGGACAACTTTATGTATTTTCGTCAATTTTAGCAAGTACACCGTGTAACCAAAATATAAAAATTCACGAGATAACCGGGACCCAAATTGAACATGAATTACTCCAACGGTTAAAAAGAATAACCTAGAAACAGCTACAAAAATGCCTCATATGGATTAAGAGTGACAAGAATCTCATACAAAGAGCCAAAAAAGCTTCTGTACAATAAAATATGGAAATCTTTGGTAGAGTCAAAGACTCCCTAGGCCATAATAAATTTTACTCAAACATGGGAAACTTCTGTTAATTCGGCGTTGGCTCGACCATTGCATCATTCGATGGAACCGGATTAAATGTGCATCCCTTCTGTAGAGAATACATAAAACTCCATAATCAACCCCATGGGGGAGTCTTAGTCCTCTTTGATCATGCCTTCCTCCTTTTGCAGCTTATTGGGCTCAGCGGGGAAGTATTTGACGCCCACCAGATCACCCACTGAGCTGATGACCTGTGAATTAAAAGCAAAAGAAGAAAAGTAACAAACTGCAAGTTCAAGGAGTGGGGGTATTCGATTTCACACCTCAATGAAAGATTTATATGCTCTCCAATTCACGTGTATTACTCCGGAAAAAAAAAAACAAAAAACAAAAAAATCGTGCACCATGTTACAAATAGAACTTGATGAACAAAATTTTACTTTGGGATAACACAACTTATCTCTTTAGATGTGCACGTCATCATTGAATTGCTCGAACAGAGATTCCCAATTTCAAGGATAAAAAGAAAAAGCTCCTCTTGGACAAAAAAATTGTTCTCCATGATAATGATATTTACTTTTTTGCTTGCGCTAGAAAATTGCCCTTATTTTAACTAAACACACATTAGCATCTTATTCAAAAATAGTGCACACCAAGCCCAATCGACCTGAATTAATCATCTTATATTGCTTGATGCCAAACTATTTGATCTGGTTTGACAGGTCAATCTAATTTATTTTGACCAAACTTGTGGGCATCCCTAGTCATCGGAAGAGTGGCTTCCACACATATAATAGGCTCGAAAAGCAAAACTGCAGCAAGTATGAGAATCATTGTGGTGCAAGTATGATTGATCATGGAGGCCAACCCATATCAGACTAGAAATTTCCTCAGCCTTCCTTTCTACTTGCATCAGAAGCTAATGCTCAAAATTATGCAAAGGACTAGGGCCTCATAAGTGTAGAGCTTATTCGCTCCCATCTACTTGAGAAGCACATGCATAGAAAAATATTCAACCAACCAAGCAGGTACCAGAAGGGTCTTACAGGTGGGGAAACTGGCATTAGAAGATCTCTGAGTACAAATACAAGAAATTACCTCCAAGGCCTTAACAAGATCTTCTTTAGTGTGAGAGGCAGATATGCATATACGAGCCCTAGCCAAAAGGAGTGGAGTAGCTGGAAAAGCAACTGTAACTACAGCCACCTGCAAAAGCATTTCATGATGATTATTCACAACAGATGCCAAGCCTTGTGGCTCTGAGGTATCCTAAGCTAAGCAATCAGAGGTTTTCAGGTATATTAAAATAACATGGCTTCCCGGATGTGTAGTACGAGAACTTACATTATGCTTGAGACATTCACGAGAAAAAGCAGGGATTTTTGCTGGATTGTACAGCATTATGGGCATCACGGGGGAATCATTATCCCCAAGAACCTCAAAACCCATCTTCTGCAGCTCTGACCTGAAAAAATTGCTGTTTTCACGTATTCTTGCAAGTTTTTGTGCCCCTGCATTGACGAGAAGACTGATCATTGAATCACAAAATCAAATCAGAATAAATCTAGGGACGTCGCATAGGAAAATTTATGACCTCTATTAGAACCATCCTCTCCAAGAATAACTTTGATGGCAGATAAAATCTGTTGTGCAGCTGGAGGTGAAATTGAAGTGGCATAGAGATGAGCAGGGCATGTGTTCTTCAAATATTGTATAAGTTCCTAAAGAAAAGGAATCGTCAATTTCAGAGAAACTAAAATTGACACCATAAATCTGCCTGAATTTATTTAGAATGGAGATGAACATCTTCAGCATAAAAAATGATACAAAAGACAAAAGGCATTTATAAGTGACCCAATTGTTACATGATACTGACAGCCAGCGAAGTTGGTGCAAATAAACTATTCGTTACTGAAAGACTGCACTTGGTGCAAGCAAAATATTTGCAATTAAAGAAGTGCAAACGCTATCCGTGTTCTATAAAAGGGAATTAAAAGAACTCCAGCAGACATGGGAGACGGTTCTATAAATTTAATAATCAAATCCAGCTTTCGTTTAGAAAATGTATGAGCCAAAATTCTTCCAGAAAGAAATGAGACAACTCGCTGGTTGGACAATAAAAAATAGAAATAGGAAGTAGAAGAAGCAGACAAAATCAAAAGCCACCATACAAGAAACTTGGGTGGTCAAGAAAAGAAAATGATGGGGAACTTTTCAGTAAGGCACTTAAGGTAGAATGATGAATCCCCGAATTGACAAGCCATATCTCCATTAAGACGAAAAATAAACTGATAGGGAAGTCAATAATAAAGATAATCTTCCATGAGCTTAGTTATCACCCAGAGATTTAACTGTAATACTTGATTCTCACAAGAATAATTAAAGAGCAGGCAAGCCAAGAACCTTAGATCCAGCAATATAGCCACCACATGAGCCAAAGGATTTTGTGAAAGTTCCCATCATTACATCAACATCAGCAGTGTCAACTCCCAAGAGTTCACAAACACCTCTTCCCGTCTTTCCAACTGCTCCAATGCTGTGAGCCTCGTCCAAGTAGATATAAGCCTATGAAAAGATCAGGGGAAGAAATGCATCAATAACATAGTAGGACTTTCTTCAGTAAAATTGATTGGGGCCTCGAGCAAGATGCATTCTGGCATAACTTATCACCTTATATTTCTTGCATACAGCCACAATCTCTGGAAGTTTGCAGAGCTCTCCTTCCATACTATATATACCCTCAATAACGACTATTATCTTCTTCCATGGTCTATGTGTCCTTGGTTGCCCCTCAGCAATTTGCTCTCTCAAAACCTTCTCTAAGTGAGATGGTGCTAAACAAAAGAAGGAGAAAAGCCTCCTGTAGGTGAGATGGTACTAAACAAATGACACAGAGAAAATCACATTCATCATACTGTATCATAATTTTCTTACACGAGATCCCATGTGCGATACACAATCAATCTTTTTTTTCTTTTAAAATTAATTGTGCAATATTTCCCTTACAATTTTTAAATACACATACAACATAGAGACAATAATACTTTATTGTCAAATTTACTTCATTACCACATGACGTCTTATGCAATGCATCATAATACTATCTAAAAGTCTAAAAAGTAAGGCAGACTTCTCTTTGGTTACATTCAAACCACAAGAACATTGTTATTAGTAAAAATTGGCATATGAAAAGCTAAATAATCTGATCGGTGCTTTAACATAACACGTTCAAAAGTCATTGTATATTTACCATCAATTCATTGTTTTGGCACTCACATGCAAAAAATATTGAAAGAGATTTTTTAACTATGGACTGGTAAATCAGTATGCTCTATGTGAGGATAAAATGGAAGATCCAAATTTATGAGATATTAATATATATGAGAAGAGATCCAAAAAGTAAGCATATGTATATAATTTTTAGGTAGAGACATATACCACTTTCATCAACTGTAGAAAATGGTTTGTTTTATCATTGTCAAATTCTCAAGCATAACGTCCCATTTAATGTTAGCTAATTTATTTATTTATTTATTTATTTTCTGTTTTACAACATTAGAGGACTCAATCATTCTTATACTTATTATTCTTTGGTTTCAAGCTAATGATTCGACCTAAACCCAAACAGGTTTTTGTTGTTCCATTAGTTAATAGGGTCATTGCTTCAACATTGAATATCATAAATCAAGTAATCAACACATGGACTATGCAACACGTGCTTGTTCAGCTATTGCGTTAGTGCGGTCAATACACCATTCCTGACATTGTCATGGGGGCCATAGATATCTATCAATAATAGTTCGGACTGCTCAGAAATACTACACTTAAGAACATCTGCCTCGTGTGTATTACATATATGGTAGACTCAGAACATAGATCGATGTCTCAAACAAGGATTGCAAATATAATAGACAACTGAAAAGGTCCCTAAAGTTAAAGTTCTCATAGGTAATTTAATCTATTTTATTCTCTATCACTACATGCACAACTACACTTATATTAATCGCATTCATGTCACCACCGAGTCATCTGTTGTGCTATAAACGAATAAGTCATGTTCGGGTTAACTAGCCTGACTCTTTTAATTAAATGGATCACGTCAAACTGAATAGTGACCTTAACCTATCTAACTGATTCTTACATAATCTATTTTTATATCAGTAATGACTATAATATAAGTGAATGCTAACACTAATCATTATATGCTTCAGCAAAATATTTCCATTATGAATCTTTTACACATTATCTGTAATGGACATCCAATTATTCCACAAGTTGACCAAAGAGAGTTTATTGTTCTGTTGATTCATGAAAATTATCTAATTGTGTTGAAATAATCCTATTAAACTTTAAAGGGCATCAACTTTACCAGAAAACAATAAAAAAAAAGTTAAATCTTATCTCACAAGTCCTGTTTGGAATGTCATTTTCGGGTAGAATTAATCCAAATCAATCCTTTTAATTAAATTGGTTAAGTGATTGTGTTCAATCATCTGTTTAATAATCACAATGTGTTGGAATTGAGTTTTCTAACATTTTGTTGGGCTGTGTTAAAGTAGTTGACATATTTTTAACAGTTTATCTATAAGTTGAACAACACAAAAACGACCCCCGAACACGAGTTGTCACCTCCTAGCCTAATGACATTTAATTATGAAAGGCGCCGGCATATTGACTACCAAATATCCTCTTGCAAGACCATCATCCATTCAGGTCTCCTTGGGAAATTCTTCCCTTGACTTGGTCTAGTAGACCGAATCCATGATAACCATTGATTTTGTGCATCTCCAATATAGGGTTTCCATGGGTCTGTCTCACAAGATAACATTGTGATCAACCCAGTCTAGGGAATAAGTTACCTTCCCCCATCCTTACAATTGAAAAATCAAAGAAGTAGAACATGGGCCTCCTCCTCATTTCATGATGTCTTCAGAAGAAATGAAAGAACTAAAGCACATTTATTGATATCAAAAGGTCACAACTTTGCCATCGATGAGTGCTGAAAGCCAACAGCTCAACAAGCGGCAGGAAAATGACAAAATAGGAGAAGTAATTTGTTTGTTAAATTACGAAACTGCAGTTGAAGGTGGAGAGTGGAGAAAGCGGATTCACACTTTTTATAGATTGATAGATTCTACACTTGAAACAAATAAATCCTTCAAGGAACTTACTGTTGTGTTGGAAAACCTTTATCGTAGCTCTGGAGCCTCTAGCACCACTCACAATTGAGTTATGGTTCAAGGAATCGCTAATTACCAAACCTCCCTGCAAATGAGATGGAGAAGTATGTAGTTAATGAATATGAGAAGTATCTTAGCAGCATTGCCTATGTTTTTAGTGTGTGCACCTTTCCAATCAGAACCGGAAGAATAGCAGAATTTGTCACATAACCCATGCCCAAAACGATGGCAGCTGGCTTTCCCACAAAGGCTGCGACACACTCCTCCAATTCATTATGCAGAGTCGTAGTTCCTGATAAAATTGTTCGATCAGGGACAATTTGGAAAAGATTGAAATTGCGCAGAATACCAAACGTACCTCCATCAACACGAGAACTGCATGTACTTGGTGAGAACTTCTTAAGTGTCTCGATGACACGGGGAGTACAGTATTCATCAGCAGCAGCAAAACCAAGATAATTATACGATCCCAAGTTGAGACACCTACTTACTTTCGTGGTTCGTCTGCACGAGAAGCGAAGACACTTGAGATTTGGGATGTAGTAAGTACACGAAAGGGAATTCCACTCATTTGCAAAAGATTCGTGATGGATTGGCCGAGTGCAGTGAAGGAGCTTTCGAGAAAATAACTGAAAGTGTCGATCGACATTCTGGACTCACTTTAAGGTCTTGTTATTATCATTGGAGTAACGTTCTACAACGTCAAACCAAGCATTGGGAGCACTTGATATGGGTCGTCCAAAACAGTCCTGCAAATCTCAAATGTAATAAAGCACCGAATGCATTCGAATGGAAAAGTAAAGAAATCTGCTTGCTGAGATTTAAAATAGTACGATGCGTCAGAAATGATTCTTGCCATGCGATGGTTGTCGTACATCGAGAGGAAACAGTGAAGCTTATTGCAGAGCAGATATGGAGTCGTATTCTTAAGTAGTTAAGAGTCATTTTGTTTAGTTGCTTCATCAGTTCCTGCTGTAACTGTGTGAGCTGAATTGATTCAACAATTAGAGAGCAAACGCGTATTTAGATTCAAATTCTGATGAAGCAAAATAAGTTATGAATCAGCTCAGTCGCTGTGAAATGAGATTAACACTGCGGAATTGCGCATAGAGTGCAAGAAGACCGCATGGAATCTAAATCCACACACTATCTCAACCGGTGAAACAAGTAAAAATTGGACAAATTCCCAGATAAAAGGGACCAAGTTTGAAGCCATTCGCAGGAGAAAGTAGTCCCACCCACAGGAGCGAGCATCATGAAGAGGTACCTGAATCCGGAGATACAAGCGACGAGTGTAGAAGTCCTCGAGTCCCAGGCAGATGGGCGCATACCCCTAATTCGGAATAAGACAAATCAACGGATCGTCAAGACGCGGATCGATCGAGTGGATGAGAAGAGAAGAAGCGCGGCAAAACGAGAAGAGGAAGGAAGACCTGAAGGTCGCCGGAACGCCACCAATCGAAGATCTTACGGAAGAAGTCGCGGAATTGGCCGAAAGCGAAGAGGAGGCCGTAGCTAAAATAGGTGGAGAGAGCGGTCAAATACGGGATGGTGATCATTTGGATCTGCCTCTGCTCCAAACACCTTCTCTCTCTCCCCCCCACCCACCTTCCCACCTTCAAATAAAACAAAAATCCGAACGGGGGGGCTGGCCCCAGGTACAGAGGATCTGCAAAATTCAATCACCGCGCGTCCCCCTCGGAATTACGAACAACGAGAAACCGCAAACAAACGCAAGCACGAACACGCAGAGAGAGAAAGCCACGTACCGAGAGATCGATTCCAAGATCCAACCCCTCGAACGAGAGAGAAAGAGAGAGACGGAGTGGAGGAGGGAGGAAGGGTCAGGGATTTTAAGCTCTGGGGAAAGGTGTTGGATCGACGGGAATCTGCTCCTCCTTTCGCAATTTTTTTCTCCGGGTTTCCTATTTATACCAGTCCATCCGTCGCCTTCTCTGCCTCTCTGTGATTTGATCTTTCAAACATTTTTAAGCCGTCTTTTCTTCCTTCTTCCTTCTTCCTTGAATATTATTCGGCTCTGTCCATTGCGGGGGTGGGGGGGCGAATTTTCTGGGAAAGCGTTGCGTTGGCATGGCAGGGGAGAAGGGTCAAAGACTCGAAATTGGTCGCCTGTTTAAAAGCCCATTGGAATGGGAACACCGCTCCAGGCCCACCTGTGGTGTCGATTCGATCGCCCATGAATTTTGGTTAAATTGCAAAATCGGTTTGGGCTTCTTAGGCCTCAACACAACCCTCCTTTGGATAAAGCCGACTTAATTAAGTTCCCATTTATATCCTCCCGCATTTACTACTCGATGGTTTGTGGGAAGGAATAGTTCAAGTGAGACACGAAATTGTACCAGATCTACTGGGTTTTTTGTCATGATTAGGCATTCCTTGGATGGATGCATGCTGGTCCATGCATGCTTTGCTTGATTAGACATAATACGCGTGACGAAGCTCGTATGAAGGCAAAAAAGTACTTTGATAATGTGAACTGTGTATCTTGACTTCCAATCCTCCCCCACAGCTGTGAGACCGTCTTCCAACTTTTTAATGATTGCAACTAGCAAGCCTGCGTTGAAGTTAATTATGCTATAATCTTGTTAAAATAATAATAAAAAAAAGTCATAAGAGTAGAGACAGCTAACCTCAACATATAACGGAACATCCTTATAAACCACATTACATGTGAACAAATTGACAGATTACCTCTATTTTGAATGATACCGTAATCCGAGATAACAAAAATTCCATGTTTTAATCTTCCCCGTCTATCACGTTCTCAAAAGAGGGGTCACCATCTATGTACTACAAACATATTTGGCGTAGTGCTTGTAGAATATGGCATGTGAATCCATGAAAGCTGTCGAAAGCAATAATGAAGAAAAGCTTTAACGTTTGATGGCTTTTTGGTAGATAGCAGAGTCACGAGAAGGGATGAGGTGTGCGCGAGTAGCAAAAAAGTGCAAGCATATGGAACGAGCTGTCATTTTAGGATAAAAAGAAGATATAACTGTGTTTTACCAATTTTGATTCTTGTAAAAAATCTTTCACCAAATGCTGCATTTTAGTTTTTATTATAAGAGACTCAGGTTTTGTATTGAATTTGGATAGAGAATATCAAATGCAAGAGGAAATTTTTTTTATCAACATGTATATACAACCTTGATAATTAATACTTGGATGGCTCAAAAACTAATTGTTTCCAAGTACAAATTATACCAAAATCTAATCAATGATATAATATGGACACTACTAATTGAATAGTCTATTCTTTGAAGTCAAACTATGCCGGAATTTAATCTACCATATAACTTGTTTTAGGCGTAAAGTTGAAATCTAATCAATAACATTACTCCTCGATAGAAAACGCAATGCTAGAATTTAATCAGCGATGAGAATGTCGAAAACTACAGCTAAAATGCGATAAAGTAAAGATAAAATAACAATAGTTGTTGTCTTGCTCAGGAGCTCTTCGCTAAACAAGCTATGGTATATTGGATAAATTGATAGCAATCAATCGATTTCCTCTCCTTGGGCGCCACTCCTAACATTCTCCAAATTTTTCAATTCTTCTTAGCACCTTTATCCATAATTAACTGGTTCTGGACTTGTCGATAATGCTTGCGCAACTTACTTATCAAGTAAATAACTTTTCATTATTTTTATGCACATTTCTCGTAGTAGTTATTCTCTTTTGAGTTCTATTGCTAATTTCACTTAATTTTTAAATCTATTGCATTATCTCCATAGCCTGACATGTGGCAATCAATTATCTAGCCATCGACTATGGAATTTGCTTTTAGAATTCTGTCGAGAGTTAGCTTAAGTAACTTCCATAGAAGTTGTTTATACATAACTTTATGAACCAAAATGGTGCATTTCATCTATTATTCTTTTGTGGTCAGCATGTGATATCAAGGGTAATTTTGGGTGTCAACAAACTACAAGTCAAAATTGTGTAGTCGAGGAAATCGAAGATGTTCCAAACGTAATTGCAGGCGTGGGTTGTGAATGAGAGCAATTTCAAAATGAGAAGTTTCAGAAAATTATTCTTTTTTCATGGAGTCAGGAAGAATCGCGAAGTACAAACTATAATATATAACCATAAAAAGCAAGACGACACGCTCATTTCTTCATTAAAATGATAAGTAGGAATATACATGCGATGTTATGGTTTTTCAGTGGCATCCAGGGTTGCTCCTCTCGCACCCGGGTCATATCAATATGAACTACCTTTATTTTGGAAAGGAGGGGAAGGCCATGCACGGAAAGGGGAAGAGGGGAGGGGAACACTCGACCTTAACTTTCTCATTCATTGTCGAATTTAGCGAACTGACCACGCCACCGGACGAGTTTGACTCCGTGGTGCATCCGCAGTCAACCGATTCTATTGTATCGAGCGCACGCAAGAATTGCAAAAATAGGGATGGCCCAAGTCAATCCCCCCTACGACCGACGGCAGCAATTAATGTCACACGTAAGGTCCCCTCGGGAAAGGCGAGGGCCAACGAAAGCGACAGGATATAACACATCCCCGATTATGCAAAAAAGAAAAAAACTCTGCCAATTTCCTTTATCGTTTCGAGGAAGTCAGGAGCGGACAGGCATATTGTAATTTATATTATAATAACACTCACCCTTTCGCTTTTTTTTTCTCTTTTTTAATTTTCCACCCTTTGGCGTGTGAAACACATTGAGGAAGCGACCTGGCAAAGGGGCAGCGAGGGCCATTCCCATTTGACTCGGCTCTCGCCCTCTCTCTGCATGAGAAAACTTGCCACCAATTAGAAAAATAATCATTCAGGCGTGGGCGCCACCTGCCCCACTGACTTCGCGAAGGTCGAGGAAACAAAAAATTTTCCCAAATGAATCTGGGCCGTCCGAATCGATGATGGGCAGCGTATGTATGGTATGGTAATGGTACGTTATGGGGCCCAATCGCTCCCGATGAGATATGTCATCGATTCCATCAGATGGGTCGGGTAGAGAGAGAAGGGGAGGTAAGCTCCGTTAATTTTGAGGCGGAGCCGGTCCAAGTTTAAAGAGTCTTTTATTATATTCCAACCCAGAGCAGCGCGGTGGGTATGGATGCAAATTCAATGCGCGCCAGCGCGCCTACGAAGCCGAAAAGCCCAGGCAAGTCGCTCTCATCTAGTCAATTCTCCATATATATAAATAAAATCTCACTCGTTGTCACTCCATTTTTCCAGTCCTTCCTCTTCGTGCTCTCCTCTGTCCTGCCTGCCCCCTTTCTCTCTGCCCGTCTTGAGCGAAATCGGGAAAAAGCAAAGCCCGAAAAGGCTCTCTCTTCTTCTGACAGGCTGACAGCGACGTAAAAGCGAGAAAGAAAGGACGCTGCCCCCGCCGCCGCCGCCACGATGAGAGCGCCGGAGGACGATCGGGAGGAGGAGGAGGAGGAGGATCCCATCGCCATCTGCAGCCGCCTGCTCTCCTCCCTCACCGCCGAGATCCCGCGGGCCGTCCACTTCAAGCCCAAGTGGTCGCTCCTCCGCTCCCACGTGGCCCTCCTCCCGTCGCTACTGCCGGAGCTGTCCCCGCAGCACCCGCTGTCCCTGGACCTGCTCCACTCCATCTCCCACTCCCTCGACCGCGCCCTCTCCCTCGCCCTCAAGTGCCAGCTCCCCTCCCTCCCCGACGGCAAGCTCCACACCCAGAGCGACCTCGACTCCTCCCTCTCCCTCCTCCTCCGCCACCTCCACGACGCCGACGTCCTCCTCAAGAGCGGCCTCCTCCTCCTCCACCCCGACCCCCCTTCTTCATCCTCCTCCTCCTCGACCCTCCTCTCCAAGCGCGACTCCATCCGCGTCCAGTCCCGCGACCTCGTCACCCGCCTCCAGATCGGCGCCCCCGACTCCAAGAACTCCGCCCTCGACTCCCTCTTGGCCCTCCTCGCCGAGGATGACAAGAACGTCATCATCGCCGTCGCCCAGGGCGTCGTCCCCGTCCTCGTCAAGCTCCTCGACTCCGGCTCTCTCGAGGTCAAGGAGAAGGCCGTCGCCGCCCTCTCCAGGGTTTCCACCGTCAACAGCAGCAAGCCCGTCTTGATTGCGGAGGGGCTCTTGCTCTTGAACCACCTGCTTCGCGTGCTCGAGTCCGGGAGTGGGTTCGCCAAGGAGAAGGCCTGCGTCGCCCTCCTGGCTCTCAGCCAATCCAAGGAGAATGCCAGGGCTCTCGGGACCAGGGGTGGCGTCTCCTCGCTCTTGGAAATCTGCGTGGCCGGCACGCCGAGCTCTCAGGCTTCCGCCGCAGGGGTTCTGCGAAATCTGGCCGCTTTCCCGGAAATTAAGGAGAACTTTATGGAGGAGAACGCGGTCCTGGTGTTCCTGGCACTTGCGTCTTCAGGGACTGCTCTGGCCCAGGAAAATGCAATCGGGTGTCTCTGCAATCTGATAGCCGACGGCGACGACGATTTGAAGCTTATGGTCGTCAGTGAGAAGGGGATTGAGTGCTTGAAGAACTACTGGGATGCAGCTCCGTGCGATCGGAATCTTGAAGTGGCGGTCGAGTTGCTGAGCCAGCTCGCATCGTGCCAGCCGATTGGGGAAGCTCTGGTTTCGGAGGGGTTCATCGCTAGGTTGCTGGCGGTTTTGGACTGCGGGGTGCTGGGCGTGCGGATTGCCGCGGCCCGAGCCGTTTGCGAACTGGGTTTCGGCCCGAAGACCAAGAAAGAAATCGGGGAATGCGGGTGCATCGCCGCATTGATCAAGATGTTAGATGGCAAGGCCGTGGAGGAGAAAGAGGCGGCCGCCAAGGCATTGTCCAGTCTCTTGCTCTACGCCGGGAATCGGAAGATCTTCCGCAAGGACGCGAAAGGGATCGCGAGCACCGTCCCGCTCTTGGACCCCACGATTCAGAACCTGGATAAGAGATACCCCGTGTCGATACTGGCCTCGCTAGTTCATTCCAAGAAGTGTAGGAAGCAGATGGTCACTGGGGGCGCATGTGCTTATCTGCAGAAACTGGTGGAGATGGACGTGGACGGTGCCAAGAAGCTGTACGATAGCATCGGCCGTGGCAAGATATGGGACATGTTCAGCAGGCCATGAGTTCCAGATTTCTCGACCCGAAGCTGATCTTGGTGGTGACTGTGACTGTAGAGATGAAAAAAATTAATTTGCCCATTTCCTGTATGTACGTTAGTCCCCCTTTTACTTCCCACTTCTTTTTCACCATTTACTTTGTGTTTGTTGGTTCGTTGGTTCGTTCGGTCGAGGTGAGTCCTTGTTAATAAATCTGTTAACTGCCCAAAGAAGATGGTACAGAATCTCAGTGGGTGACCTAACTTGGGTTGACGTTTATTTTGGTTTTGCATAGGAACCCACCAATAAGTGAAGGTTGCTTTACTGTTTCTCTGTTTGATTTATTTCTTCCTTTTCCCTGATAGGCTTTCGATGCCGTCCACAAAACCCCCGGGCGATTGTTAATGATTGTGCAATCTACAGAGCTTCATTTCTTTTCCAATTTTCTCCTTTTTTAAATTCTGGGTTTGCCCTGTAGCTTGATTCCAGTAGTTGGGCACATCACTCGATGGTCAACTCCTTCCCTTAAGCTGTTGATGTTCGAGCGTATCTTGAGGGCCAGTATAGGCTTTCATCGTATAGGTTTAGTTGTGGCCTCATCCCCTTAGATACTGGAATTTCTCGAATGGTGTGTTTTTCTTTCTTTTTTGGTCTTTCAAAGCAAGTAATGGGGTGCTATCAAGAGCGTGCGTGCTTATTTTGGCAGCTTGCATCGTGAAATTTGATGAGATTCCACGTCCTCATTCTTCTTTTTAAGCGTCGATTAGACTCGTCGAAAGAGGGAGGGAATAATACTAGAGATGGATTATATATGCGAGGTTTGGGATCATTTAGTTTTTGTGGGGGAGGTCATGTATTTGGCGGGGAGATGGGATCCATGTGCGATTGTTCTGTCGACCATGTGCCAGCGTCTCACCTTTTATGCGAGACTTTGGACTGTTTTGTGCTGGCCTCAAAAGGCAAAGCGCCCGCTGGGAAAGGACTTCATGGAAGCGTCCAAAATCAGCGTCGTGAGGACTACCCATTCACCTGATAGGATGCCTGAAGCAGGAGCAGTCTCCATTTGGCCATCGACAGGAGAATCATGCATTGTGCGCCGCCAACAGTTTTCCGGACAGAGCGTTTTGGGTATATCCGTGATGATTATTCGGCTTTGAAAGTTCGGGTACCTTAAAGAGGAGGGGGTTAATCATTCTTTGACCATCATTGTCACAAGAATAGCTAGGTCGGGTCCTTCCTGGATAAAATAGGTACCCCACCCTCTAAATCAACGGCCAAGGACGCTGCATTTGCCTCCCAGAATGAAGGTCAGAATTCCGAACAACTGGTGGAAAATAGACGAGGGTGAACGCTGTATAATATCATCTGGTTGTAAATTTCAGATATATGGTGAAGTATAGCCTCAATAATTTCGCGTGCTCTGAAAACAACCTTTCCGATCCAATATCCAATCTCAACAAATGTCCGGGTTGATAATCTCTCTCAGAGTGACAGAGCTGGGGGACTACTGTTGGTATCATTGCCATAGAGGGAACAAAGTATGGCATCTACGGACTCGGTCACCCTTCAACCCACCTAGCAAAACTGAAGTTGGTATAGAGAATAGCAATCATGAATTTCACAAGATAGTCTAATTGCACCAGAAACTACCTTAACATTTACAGATTGAAAGTGGGTGACTGCCCCCCGTATAAAAAAAAATCCAAAAGAGATCAATTGTACAGGTATGTACAGTAAATTTTTCATCAGGAAATCAACCTATACAGAATCACTGATGCTGTGTCCAACTCGGTGAAAAGATGTGCTGGACCATTCAGTTTAAGTTGAAGTATTTTGGATCTGATGGAAAATGATACTCCACGTGCAACTGCAATCCAAAATCAGCCAGTTTAAGTAACGAATGTCGATGAAATTAGGGATGATAATCCCATTGACCATGGAAGCAGGGGACTCGTAAAACGGAGACTAGATCCAAATTTTTCAGATTCTCTCCATTTCTTTTATTGATAATTGCATAATGACTATGCGAAAGCTAAAAATTCTCAATGGACTGGAAATAATTTATGGAGAAATCATAACACCGCAACATGACCAGAGATATGAGATTATTAACACGCAAACCACAGCCTACACTCGCACAATCCAGTTGTGTAGCCCAATCCAGCGCACCAATTTCAGCAAATGAGGTGATATTTACCTTGCCTTCATCTGAGTCTGAATGCCGTTGAGGGAAGACAATTTTCAAGTCATTGTACAAGTAAAATCGCCGTGGCCACTCGATGCAAGTGCTTTTCCCAGCTGGAGCAGATGATGGATCAGAGTTGCACCTCCGTACAGACCTAAATTTCTTGGAAAACGGGCAAAAGAACCGGAGATGAAGGCCATAACGCAAAGAGCCTCTAACACCAGGGACCTGATTGACCTTTGATGAACTAGTAGGTACTGTACTTGTATCTGATTTGGAGCTCCCATCCTCAGGCTCTGCAGGCTCATCATTCATGGCAAAATTTTTCAATTGATTCGGGAGATCATCGATACAGCCAAAGCCTTTTGCCTTCACCTCTTCATTTGGCTTTGCTGACCTTTTCGCATTTTCAATGTCGTCTAAATTCGAATAATTATTGCTGGGCTGCGAAGAATGTGTAATTGCAGACGGCCAAAAATCAACTTTTGCACCGGCGTCTCTCAGATTTCCATTTTCCACCTTAGTATTTGATTCAGAAGGTGCCAACGTGATTCTTTGACGCAGGAAGGTCTGTTCCCAGGCACACCAGGAAAAAAACAGATGAAAGAAGAGGTTCAGACGTCAAGGAGCAGGATCGGGACATCCACTCAACTAATAATCAACTCAGGCAAGAAGACATAAAAAGTGGGTTTAAAGCACACGCCAACTTAGGTCCTAGTGAAAATCATAGGAATTCTCCCATGAAATGTGAGGAGCCATATTCTTCTTCTTGTCCATTCCCCTCATCCTATCTACACATAAGCAGGCTGCTTTCAATTCAACTTCGCAATCAAGCAAGGGGCAATAATTATTCAAAATATCTTCTTCGGAATTACAGCAAGCAAAGGCAATAATATGCAAAAGCATGAGATCCCAGAATTTCAGCATGGATGTCAAGTTACTGTACTAACGCTTCAAAGACCCTAACCAGTCGTGTTTTTTTTTCCCCCTTCCATTTTAGCAGAAACACTGGCATACAAGCTGAAATCCCTCGTACCTTTGTACCAGCTGGCATGTCACTTAAGTCATAGTTACAGAAGAACGTGTGGATAGGTGTCTTCTCTGGGTTGCTAAGAACCTGCCAAAAAGTACATCTTGTAAGCATATGAAGCAGCATTACTCATTGTCTTGTCTTCATAATGTAGTTGAGTTCAAACCAGGCCTCAATGATCGAATCAAACATCTATGTGCACAAGCTTGTATTCCCGATCCTAAAAACGTTTCGCTCTGGTTTTCAGCAGGCTTTCTGGTGAACTCTTTCAGGACATTCATGATAAGAATATAATCATGGTTTCGACTAACATCAAAAGAGTGATCACGTCTTATAAATGAACCCATAACTTGATTAGATTAATTGAGTAAGTTATATCCAATTAACAACAATTGAGCTCAAGATAATAATTAAGCTCTAGAGAAGCTTTTTGCTTAGACTAGTCCACTATAAAAGGATATAGCCCACTATTAACGTGTGCATCTTCCGGTTCAGAACCACCTGTATTAACTTATGTTGAGGTGATTCAAGTGTATTAGCATAGGAGTTTCTTTTGTATGGTCTTTTCATTTTCAAGCTTATTCCAAGCAACAGTTTCAGATAGTTTCCAATGCCAGTAAATAAAAGTTCATGGTATAGGGGAAGGTGACCTCACATTTAGCAAGAGAAGTTCAGAGCCTTTGTTTGCTTGATTTACTAAACTTCATTCCAGGCAACATGGTATTTGGTTCTTTTGCTTTTTGTTATTGTTCTTTTTCCATCATGCCCTTGGACATTTCACTCTTTCTCATAAATCCCTAATATGCCTCAGCTAGATCCATCCATATGGCTACAGATAGAAACATAAGCAAGAAAAGATTCCTGACTTGATTGGCAACCAATATAGACCTTCTTTTGGCCAAATTAATTGAAACTTGATTACCATTACCACTATTCTAGGGTCAAAGATGAATGTTGAGAAATTACTAGTTGTATTCGGCCTTTCATGGGTATACGCAGGCAGCTCTTTTCTTCTCGTGAACTGTTGACACTCTTGCTCCTCTTTAGTTTTGCTCCCTCACAAATGTCAGCTGCCAAGGTATCAGATATATCTATAGAAGAGTAGTACAGTAAGTAGTTATCTCCATCTACACTGGTGACTGCGAACGGAAGTTTCTGCACTTTGGGAGAAAAATCACCCCCAGTGACATTAAGAACAGCAAGAAAACCCTCAATTCTCTGCATATGAAAGTGATAGCCAACAATCAGATTATTGGTTGGTAGCGATTAAGCTAAGCACAAGTCATAAGCCGACCTTACATCATACAACAGGATACAAAATCAAGGACTTAGAATACCAACCTGGTTGACTTTACAGGATAAGAGCCGACCTGACAAGAGGGACTCCTCAAATGAACCCACTAATGATCTTCTAACTGGAAACTGAACAAATTTGCAACATTGAGAGTTACCCTTTAAATCTGGACCACATTGCTTTCCACTGCCAGTGGTGCTCTCCGATGTAAAGGACACGAACCCTTTGGGTATTGAATGATGTTTGTGTAGAGTTTTAGTATTCCGAAAGTCCATCCCCTCATCAAAAGATAACACATTGGTCAAAGCTCCATCGAGAAACCTTTCCATGTCCTTTGAGGCTATATGGTCATCCTCAAACTTCTTTGGAATGCTTTTGCATCCGCTTGAGGGTCTCATCCTATCAAAGGGTTTTGGCCCCAGAGGAGACAGAGATAATGGAGGTGAGACTGCCTTTTCCCTGGGTATGTCTATGGCAACTGATGAGGACCTTACCTTAGTTGTTCCTGTCATATGATTCGTTACAGAAGGAACTATAGAAGATTTAGGCTGCATTGCCATTTTCTCAAGCAAAGGGGCACCAGTCAGAGGAATGGAACTTTCCCTGCAGACTTCTCCAAGTGGACTCTTCCACTTTGAAAGACAGTCTGCTGACCACATAGTGAAGTCAGAATCACCAGAATTGCCAATATGAGCTTTTTTATGCTCTTGCATTAAGGAGACGCCATTTTGAGAACTACCATTTACAGAAATGCTTTGGCCAATATCTAAAATGTCACCATCAAATTGGTCTGGGAGAAGCATTCCATTCGGAGGGGACAAGACACGCTTCCTAGCTAGGGAGCCAGAGCCCTCATTTGTCCTACCTGGTCTACTAACCTGACTGAATAAAGACGGGTTTCCATTGACCACATTTGACAGAAAATCCGGTGGTCCCAATTCAAAACCCACAATCCTAACAACAGGTGCTTGAGTAATCTGTCTCCTTTTAGCATGCAACAACTCATGTTGATTGATGGCGTTAATTCTCAAATTTTGTTCCTCCCACTTATTGTCTTTATGCTTGTACAAGTCATCTGGATTCCTTGAAATCTCAAAGTTAGAATTCCTATGCAGCTCTGCAGAAGAAAAGGAAGCCAGAGCCATATTCACACGCGCCCAGTTCCCGAGCTTCCCTTCATGCACTGCAGTCATGTCATGATTGTATGCACTGGCGACAAGAGATGTAGCCTGCACAGATGTGTTCACTAGTGCTATCACTTCATTGTTAGAAGAATGTCGGGGCAATCCCATTTACAATCCAAGTGTGCACTTGCCACGGACTCTTCTACAATTCCTTTAGCTTGGGTTCATCCTCTTCGACACCACTCCCTCCTCAAAAAAGCCTGCAGCCTTAATTCTCCTGCTGGACATCCCTGTGGGTGCCATCAAGTAAGCCTCTCATTCAATATTTGTTGGTTGTATATTTGAGCAGTAACTTGAACTGAGGGACTATCCCTTCTGATGTCCTTTATGGATCTAGGACAAGATTGCTTGGTAAGTTTAAGCTGAAACCAGAAACAGAAGAGGATTACACTCCATCACCTTAGAGGTGACAAAAGTTTATGCAGAGAGATGCGCATCCTGGTAATGTACCTCCAAAAAGCGAAAGAAAGAATCTGATCGAAACCATTTCGAAATTTGAAAGAATTTAGCGTATCATGTTAAACGATCATGCGAATGATAGCATTCGTTTTCGGGATTTCGCAGGTCCTTACACCAGCTTCTGTTTTACAGCCATGCTACCGAGAGGAAACACAGAGATGGAACGAACTAAGATTGAAGTATACTTTGTTCTGCTTAGCTCTGATAGAAAGAGAACCCGATCAGGTGGTACATTAAATGCGATGAAACGGCGTATATCCTGGAATTGAAGTTGCAAGGAATATCAACCCAGACTCGTGCATGACATCAAAAGCGTCTGCCAAAGCATGACAGCCGAACATTCTTCTACAGATGACGAGACCAATCCTACCCTCGTATTTCGATGGAGAGCAATCGAGACACGGAAACTTTAGCGCTCGGATCATTCTTGGCAAGGAGAACGACACCGAGTATCGATCAAGACGAGGCAAGGCCAAGGAACCAGCACAGATGGCATTTTTTTTTGTAAAGAGCCAAAATGTATGACAGTGATGAACACGGATTAATTCATACGTAGTAGGCAGCAGCTGCAGCAACCAAACGCAGGCGAAAAACGCGACAGCTCCAGGACAGTCTAGAACGGAGATATGATCGGGAAAAAAAGAAGAAGGAGGAGGCACAAGAGAATGACGCGATCACGCACCGGCGATCGCTCGGCAGTCACAGCTGCCGATCGCCGCCGCCGCCGCCGCCGCCGCCGCCGCCGCCGCCATCATCGTCAGCGTCGTCATCAGGATCGCATGGAGAAGAAGGGGAGCAGCAACTCCCGTATCGATGGTCAAGTCAAAAGGGCAAATTTTCTCGCGGCGATGGAAAGAAAAAAGAGAGCGAGGCTCTTTCTCTCTCTCAATTCGGGATAACGATGGAGGAGTGGACGCGAGCCTTCCCGATTTCGCCAAAATGACGACGTGCCTCCTCTCCGCCTCGAGTCGCTCCCGTCCCCACCATCCTCTCGTCTCGGCTTTATCTCTGTTTTATTTTCTTTTTTTGGTGGTGCAGAACGAGTGGGATTGAACTTGCGGCTCCCATTTCCGTCGACGTCCACGTCGATCCACACTCCTTCCTGGGCGGGTGGGTCGTCCTCCATCGTCCATCTCTTTGGGCTTCTCAGGCCCGATATTTTCGTTTTGGGCTGGGCCTCATGCAATCTCATCTCATCTCTCTAGTTCTCTCGTCCGCTCGAGCATGGCCCATTTCATCTGCCACGCGCCTTGACACGTGGTTTCACGTGGGGGGGAAGAAAAGGAAAAGCCGATCCTCCACCCTTCCCTTTTGCCGCTACTTATATTATCGCGCACCGTCGTCTGAGACGACCACGAGCGCTCCCCGTTTTACTTTCTCACATTTTAACTCGTGCTTTTCGCTTTACTTCTGAATCTAAAACACCCCAAACTTTCACGACTTCTAAATCTTGAACACGCAGATTTGCATTATAACTTTTGGAAATTTAAATGATATTTTTAAATTCAAAGAAAGAAATAACCTTTTGCTTTTACTAAAGCACGAGCAATGCGCTTTGTGGGCAAAGCTAATGATTTCATCAGAGTTGTTATTTAGAAAATCAAATGAAAATTGTGTGAAAATAGTATGAGGGAGTGAAGAATAACACCCCCATCCTAGTCACTATTATAGATCCAATCAATCGTAGGAGCAATCCTAGCGTTGGCATCCCAAAATTCTTGCATAGGCTCACTTTTATGGTTAGAAAGTTACTAATTATTGTTATAGAATGACTAAATCTATATGGATCCAAGTAGGCTAGACTCGAGAAGGGATTTAGGGCCTGCATGATAACGTTTCTATTTTTCCCAAATTCTATTTTTTGTTCTCCGGAACAAAAAAAGAATAGAAATCCGTTTGGTAAAATTTTTGTTCCTAGGAACAAAAAATCTATTTTTTGTTGTTCCCGAAAATAGATTTAGAACAGAAATAAGAAAAAAAAATAGCTTCTTATTCCCGGGAACAATTTCAAGAAATAAACTAATTTTTTCTTTTCTTTTTTTCTTTTGTTTTTCTTGTTTGCTATGGCCTTGGGTGGCCACTTGCCAATCGTCGGGCACCTTCAGCCGGCTGTGGCCATCGTCGGCCAACTGCCAGCTGTCGCCCCACTGATAGTGACCAACGTCGCTGCTGCCATCTGATCGTCGTTTTTGCCACCCATCGGCCACCCTCGACCTCTAATGATTGCCACCGATTGTTGTTGCCACCGCTGATCGCCGGCCACTGTCGTAGGACTGTCAGCTGCTTGTCGTCACCACCCCTTGACCGTCGTTGCTTGTCGCTTGTTGCTGTTGCAAGACCAATGGTTGGTAGCGACGATCGGCGATGGCGGTCCTGTAGCGACGACAAGTAGCAGTGATGGGTGACAAGAGGCGGCAAGTGACGGTCGGCAGTCCATGAGAAAGAATAAAAAACAAATAAATACAAAAAAAATAAAAAATTGTACCAAACACATTTTTATTCTTTTTCTATTTCAAAAATAGAAATTTTGTGTAGTTACCAAACATCTTATTTTACTCATAAATTATTCCCCCAAATAGAAATAGAAAAGAACTATTTCTAAAAAGAAACTATTTCCCGGCTAAGAAGCATTACCATGTGCGCCTTTATATGCCTATACCGACACACATTTTACCCTTTTATTCAACTAGGGCTCGATGAGCCCAGTGAGCACCACCAATCCAGGTCTAGTCAGAATTGACTTCCGTGAAATATATTGTACCAATTTCAATGAACCAAATAAGATGCAAGGAAAAAAAAACTTAGTTAGGGGCCCATACCGTTTGTGTTTGTAGTTGGTGAAGTGAAAAATTGAACTTGTGTTATGCGCTTCATCCACATGTATACATTCTTTCCTCTCTTTTAACTGATAGATCGAACTCTTGTGATTGTTTATTTTCTATTTTACAATAGTTCAAAACAAATCCTAGCATACAAATGCATTATTTCAACCTAAGAATCTAAAATAGTAATCCAAATTAAGCATATTTTCAATTACAATTTCGTCCATTCCTTATGAATATATGAATCACGGCTAGAAAATATTTGAAAAGAATTGAGTTACATTAGAAAATGGATTCGAAAGAAGTCAAGATGAGAAAGTTCCATCCCATATTTCTGTCCCGGCATGGTGGCGGATGATTGATTAAGGAATCATAAACCCATGCATGGCATGGCATGGCACTGGTCGCTGCCAAGTTAAAAAAACTTTCACTGCATCGCATTTCGACGTCGATCGATCGATTGAAAAGAAGAGAGAGAATGGACATCTTCGCCGCGAAGGAAAGTACCAAAGTATAGTTCAAAAGGCTAATCAGATCAATTATAGCAGCTTCCTTTGACTTTATCAAGCTTCCTTTCTAGAGGTTGCTTTCGAAAAGTAAGACTTTTTGATGTATTTGCCCCCTCCGATCCTTCTTTCGAATTTCAGCTGGGAACTCATTGATACGAGAGTCGTATAGAGTAGTCGTCATTTCGATTACTTGCTTAGTGCTAACCAAGAGAAGTGCGGTATTATAAGCTTATTTATGTTCAAATGTACACCAAACAAAGCGATCGATGCCGTGTAAAGTTCCCAAAGTGGCGTAAAAAGGGCCCCATCTTCTCCAACGCATGTGAAGAAGATCGGAGCGTCTTTTGGCGCAAAGGGATGAGTCAAAAGGCTTACCCATTGAAATATTATTACATAATCATCCGGCAAAATCGAGGGAGATGATCAAATACGAGTTATTTTTTCTCTCATTATCTTAGAAACTCCTAACACACGAGCGGGATCACATCATTTGCTATAACAAATCGCCAGAAAACGGGTTGAATCTTTCGCATAGTTTCGCTGATGTTATGTATATGTTTTCGCATTAATTAAAAGGTTACGCATCCAAGAGCTCTCTAACTTGTTTGCGAGTGTTGCGTGTGCAAAAGATTCTCAGACAAACAGAACATAAAAACCGTGGTGCGTCGAGCAATGACTTGTTACGATCTCGCAAATCATTAATTGAGAAATAATGGGCGATACAATAATTTGTTCACCCATAAACACTTTGAAGAACTAAAGTTACACCCATCATAAAGGACGACGCCTTTTGTATAATTTCCCATCAGACTCACTCCCGGTAACTCCTCATCGTGAAGTTGTATAAAAGCCCAAGGTGCACACACTCTTAGCACCCCTCATCGCATTCATCTCGTTGAGTTCGACCACGATCCTGAGGAGGAGTTTGTGTTTGCATGGCAAAGCTGAACCAGATCAGAGCCATCGGATCAATGAGCAAACTGCCTCCTGGCTTCGTGTTCGAACCAACCGACGAAGAGATCTTATTCGAGTACTTGCGACGCAAGATCTTCGCCCTTCCTCTTCCTGCCTCTATCATCCCCGAACTCATCAACCTCTCCAACCTTGATCCATGGGACTTGCTCGGTAATTAATTTATATCGTCGGTTCTGACTATTTTGTATCAGCTCCTCGCAGTGTTGATCATATAAAACCAAATATCGGCAGTCTCGCGTGCACGTAATGGGTTTGCCTTTTATATCATCTGAATTATTATATGCGGTGTGAGCAATGATTGACGACACAGGTGATGGGGAGCAAGGGAGATACTTCTTCAGTAACCTCGCGGGAGCCAACAATTCTGTCATCCGAGCAACTTCTTGTGGATACTGGAAGGCACAGGGCGTCCCTAAACAGATCTCGCCCTCTTCAAGCGACGCTCACAACCGCATGATAGTGGGGATGAAAAAGACTCTGGTGTACCACAGAGGGCGGCCTCCGCATGGGTCTAGGACGTCTTGGGTCATGCACGAATATCGCCTCGTTCCTTCACCCTCCGCTGCTCGTGGCCCGCAGCTGGTAATTGAGTTATTTTAGATATGTTAATAAATACTCGCATAAGGTCGTGTGCATGACCGTTTGCTCCATTTTCTATCGTCAGTTGCCCTTTTACATTGGTCATTAGAGCATTAACCCTCTATGTGTCTCTTTCATAATCATTATAATATGTCAACTGCTCACGCTCAACTTTCTGTCTGTCACTGCAGAATTCATGGGTCAGCGAACTAGGAAGGTGGGTTATGTGTCGTGTCTTTGTGAAGACAACAAGCAGCAGCAGCAGCCGCAGTGATTCCACAAGCATGGACGTGTTGTCTTCGTCATCATCGTCAAGCGGTAGTTGCCTCACAGAGGACTCCTCATCAGGCGATGAGGAACAGACTAGCGAATGGTTTTGTTCGTGAGCTTAGTGGCATGTAACAGACGGTGAAAGGATCATTGGCGGCTTTCAAGATATCCGAGAACAAGATGTAATGAAATCTACAGTCGTGCGATTATTGGTGTCTTATTTATAACCCATTTGATATGCCTTCTCTTCAGCTGCATTGCCCGTAGAAATCTTCATGCTTGATGATTCCACGTGTTATATATATTCGACAAAGCACAACACGATTCCCTATTATGCCGGCATGATATGCCAACAAATTTAGAACTTCAATTCGAAGTAAATTAATTTGAATCAACATGCATCGCAATTTATCTAAAACTAAAGTGGAAGCATATAGATTTGAAGTAAAGAACTACTTTGAGCAAAAGACCATAAGGAAAAGCTTCTTTCTTTACAAGTAAGGGTTAAAAATATTCTTCGCGATGTCAAGAATGCGTTTCCCTACATTCAGATATTGAAATTTCAATCTCACTAATTACAAATCCGCTCCACGGATGGAAACATGACCGATATAGGAATAGAATCATGGTCTAGGGAATATCCTAGATTCGAAATAGTCAATCGAAACAACAAGAGTAAAGCTAGAATAACGGTGCCGAACGTCTGCAATATGATACAGTGGCTTCTCCGCTTTTAATTTTCCCTAGAAACCGCTTAACTTATTTAACCGGTTCCCTTGGAAAAATTAGAATTGAAAACTCTCACGTGGTGAGGGTTTCCTCAATTCTCACTAAGTGAGATTCCTTGAATGTGAAGAAAGAATAAACAACAGAAGGAAACAGATATTTCTAAAGCAAATTAAATACCAAAACATAATGTTGACACCTAAATTTTGGCGATTTCGTCATTTATTTATTGCATAAAAAATTAGGGTTTAATTTTATCCATAAAAAAATATATTGCCGTAGCATATAGTGTAGGTGCATTTATTTTTAATTTACATGTTTTGCATTTATTTATTAGACTAGTGACGGATGTATTTGAATTAATGGTTTTAAGCTTTAAATTTAGTAGGCTGGATTAAGCCAACGGAGCGAACAAAATTGGCCCAAAAATTAATGATAAAAATCTCGTGATAAATAAGAATTTGAAATTTTTCCAGGATACGATGAATTTTTTGGATAGAGCATATGTGAAAAGCAAATATTACGTTTGGAAAAAGAATCTTTGTGTATATGAATTTGGAAAAAAAAATTAAAACCCTAATTCTTGCCCTATAAATAGGTTGTTTGCGTAGGGTTTGGGAGGAGGCCACACACATATTGAATACACAGGCTACATTGAGAGAGAAAAGGAAGAGAAAAGGGTAGCAGTCGAGACCCTCCTCGCATACGCGCAGCCCTTTGTCGATAAAAGATCACTCACGGCGAATCCTGCTGCTGTCCTTGCATCTTCACAGCCACTGCTGCCCAAATCACGTTCTCTATTAGTCCGGACGAAACTTCTCATCCCAGCCGCATCCAGGCGAACTTCCTAGCGAGCCACATAGTTAAGGTTTACGGCAACAAATTGAAGAATTCTTGGGAAAGGCTTTTTGGATCAAAAGAATACGTGGACTTGGTCAAAAGCACCATGTCAATTTGGAGTCCAAGAGTCTTCTTGAATCAACCCCATCTCTTCAAACTCTAGGCATCCATCAAAGTTCGTGCCTTGCATGCATATCCTTGTTCATGTTCGGGTTTTGCTGCCACGTTGCCACTTTGCCCGCTATTGCGCTTCAACGTCCCAAGTGAATCCCATAATTTCTCGGCACTGAGTCACCGCGAGACACCACCGTGAATTCAAGCCAGCTCCGACGTCAAGTTCCACTCCCACGAGTGTTTTCGGAGTCCTGACGATTTCTCCGAGTTTGGGCTGCCATCCCCGACGCAAGCAGCATCCGTGTGGCCCACTAGGTCATCTGCAGAATCCTCAACGACACATACTGGTCTTTCTTTGCATGTCTCGTGGAGCCCATCGGATGACTTTCGAGCAACCGAGCACCGCCACGTTGCATCGTGAGTAGCCATTCAAGGATCGGAATTGGGAAATCAATATTCGAATTAGGTGAAAATCTTTGATTTTCGCAAATTCCGTTACCTTATTTGAGATAGATATTTGTCGATGCATATGATTGAAATTCTTGATGTGCTATTATGTCTACAATCTCAAATAACCTTTTAAATTGGGAAATCTTCCTAATTTCGCAATGTACATATGATTGACGGTCCGATTTCACGCTCAAGATACGATTCATGATTTTATTTAAAAATTGGCCAATCCGATCTCATGCATGAGATACAATACGTCAATTTATTTCTCAAAATTAAATGGACATGAATGATATCTTGCTTGATTTGGTGCCGTGATGTTCTTGATGCTGTTTGCTCCTGTAAAAGGAAAAAAAAAAATTTGAGTTAGATTAGGTTCATGTTAGAATATTACTTGTTTTAGGGTTTGCATATTTAGGATAGGAATTTAAAAAAATAAAAATAAAATCAATCAATTTAGGTTGTTAGATTTTTAAGTTGGATTGCATGTTTAATTATTTGACAATTATTAATTTCGAAATTAATAAAACAAAAACACAACAAAAAATAATCATGCACATGTCATGTAGAATTAGGGCATTCTTTGCACATCATTACATATTAGGATAAAATTACATGTTTCGTTTTAAGTTTAGATTAATCTTTTTAGATAAATTGCATCTTAGGTAGAGGTGTTAAATGGGTTATGCAACCCATTTATGGACCCATTTAAGCATAAATTGGTTGTTAATGGGTTAGGCCTTGAGAAATAAGGTGCCCTGATGGGTTTTAAAAATAAAAGAACTAAAATAAATGGGTCTTAAATGGGTACCCATTTAAGACCCATTTACAAACCTAGTAAAGTCTAAAGATGGGTTGTGCAACCCATTTATTTTTCTTTTCTTTCTATATTTCTCTTTCTTTCTTTTTTTTTTTTCTTTTTTTCTTTCCTCTTCCTCCGGTCGCCGACACGGCGATGGCCGACGATCGGCCAGGCGAGCCTCGAGGTCGCCTGATCAGTGAGGCTCGAGCCTCGCCCAACGCCGTCAAGCCTCGAGCTCCCTAGATCTGGCGAGGTGGAGGCCTCGCCTGACGCCGGCGAGCCTCGAGCTCACCGAATCTGGGGAGGCGGAGGCCTCGCCGACGTCTGGCGAGGCTCGAGCCTCGCCGATCTGGCAAGACTTGAGCTCGCCGGATCTGGCAAGCCTCGAGCTCGCCGGTGTCGGCGAGTCGGGCGAGCTCGAGGCTCGCCTGTGGCCGGCTGCCGGCTATCGTCGTGGCCGGCGGCCGGCCAAAGAAAAAGAAGGAGAAGAAGAAGAAGAAGAAGAAAGAAAAAAGAAAAAGAAAAAGAAAATTTATATTTAAAAAAATAAAATAATTAAAATTTTATTTAAGAAATAATTAAAATTCGATTTTTTAAAATAATTATTTAAAAAATTATAAAAATTGTCCATTAAATTTGTGTTGTATAAAATTATTTTAGCAATACCATTTTTTAAATATATATATATATCCCTATATATAATAAATTAAGTTTAATTAAATGGGTCGGGTATGGGTTGGGTATGGGTCGGGTCGGGTCGGGTATGGGTCAAAATTTTTGCATTGTAATAAATGGGTCATAAACGGGTTAAATGGGTCGATTTGGGTCGGACCATTTATGACCCGACCCAAACCCGACCCGACCCACCCGTTTAACGGGTCTAATCTTAGGTTAGAAATTGTTAAGTTAAGATAATATCGTGGTTTAAATTAGGGTTTAGTTTGACCTAATCCTTAATATAAGTTAGATAGAATCTTAATTTAGCTAGATAATTATCACATTTTTCTAATTTCGAAATTCATATAAAAAAATTGTCTTTAGAAGAAATCAATTTCATTCTTAGTATAGACAACATTTTAAGCCATATAGGTAGATCATATTGTCATGTCATATCATTTCATGTTAAATTAGTGGCATGCATTGGATGACTCTCATTAAATAAATGAAAACAAAAAAAAAGAAATTGCGTGTTAATTAGAAATCATATCTAGAGTTGTTGATGTGGATTATGATCTATTGCAATTTATTCATTGCTTTCTTGGATGTTAAATTGTGGTTTGCACACCCGCATGACCGCCTCACATGTTAGGGAAATAGATTTAAAATCAATTTAAGCTGCCTGCCAAATATTTTTCAAAATAAAAGAAAAAGGTACCGAAAGGGCGTTAGAAAAATCTAGTGTAATTAAGTCCCCGAATTCATAAATTTCTGGTGTAACTAAGTCCCCGAATTCATAAATCTCTAGTTCGTAAGAGTAAAGTAAATCTCCCGTTATTTTACTTGGGTTTTTAATCAACCCACAAAAAATAGATTAGTGGCGACTCCTAACTGAAATGTCATTTGCATGTTAAGAACTTGAACCTAAGTCGCGAATTGTTATGGGTTTGGAAGAGCCCAAACTAAGTTATACTTAGTAGTTCAGTCGTGCACCCGAAATTTAGGTCGCAACACATAAATTATCAAATGAGGAGAAATATTACCACTAGCTCAAAAGAAATCGTTAATGTCATTTTAAAGGTAAAATTTCAATGATAAATAAGTACTTAAAATGCTGGCTTTGAGACTAATAACGGAATCTTCATTTATTCAAATGGCTCCTCTTTAGCTCAGATCAAGTTACTCTAGAAAAATTTTCTGGTGACTTAAAATCGAGACCAGTGAATAAAAGACGAAACTGGTCCAAGTGTATTGCTCGGAATCGGGGATCCTGATGAAGAGGCAAGGCGAGTTCCACTGGCTTTTACGGTGAGGAAGCCCGGTGCATATATTACAAGACAGGTGTAGTCCTCCTGAATTAATCTATTCTGGAACAAGCTTCTTCAGTTTCTAGATTTTCCGGGGAAGGGGAGAGATTTGATGTTCTGAAGACGTTAAATGCAAACGCCAAGGCATCTATTCATTGTCAGTGAGAACAACTAGGACTCCCTATTTTTCTTGTTTTCGTAGGTGACACTATTTGGTTCCCAGTCACTGGCTTGTTGGGCGCCTGGTGTTTATAATAGCGTGCCGGGCGACCCGACCGTTCAAGTACCACGATAAGGAGATTGAGTTTCTATATCACCTAAGAGAGCATCGGCCTCCCCTCTAGATCTCTTCCATGCTGCTAGTGTTTTTCTTTTTCCTCCCCTTCAACCCAAAATTTGTCACGTAACTTCCCGGCTAGCTAGCCACCCATGCTTGCAGATATACCGAACACGATCAGCATGGTCTTCTGTACAATGCCTTTGTTTCACTTGCTGAAGCTAACTCGGATAGCATAGCTCAACGCGATGACTTGTTTAGTTCAAAGAGCACCTATCTAGTTCGCAGGGTGTTCAGTCCTGTCGAACCCACGGACAACTCCTCGTTTCTCTGATTACAGGAAACTGGATTTGCAGGTCGCTCCTTACAATAAAATAAGGCGTGTTGCTTTTCTCGGTAGCATCCCCAGGCAGGAAAGATTTTGAGAAGGAAGGGAGCTCGTCAATCATGCTTTATCTGCTGGTTCAGATAGTTTGTAAAATCATCGACCAGGAAAACGAGTCCCATATTTTTCTTATGAAACATGCTATTATCATAAGTTCTCTGCATTTGGCAATTTGCTGCTCGATGGGATGTATGTCGTACTACTTGTTCCACATCGCTCACAAGCATAAACCTGGCAAAATGTGTATTCCTAAGTGAATTTGTATACCAGTTCTTCAGGGAAGCCGTGCTTGTTAATACTTGGCTGAGGGGGTCGAGCTCGATTGCCCCCTTGAGTCCTTCTATTATATGCTCAGGTTGACCCTATTATTGTGTTTTGAATTAAAAAATAAGCTCTAGGGCGATCTAGGCCCAACCTGCCATGCCATTCTGCTAAGACATGTATACCATTGCTAAAACACGTTGGGCCTGGATATTTTGCAAGATCATCTAAGTATTGGACTTGTTGCTCATACTCTACTAAAAGAAGGGAAAATGCTAAAAATTTAGAAAGAAGGTCAAATGTGGCATATTCAATTCGTTATGTTGGGATCTTTTTATTTCTTCTAGCGGGCGGTCCACCATATCATCTTAATTAATGAACAATTATCTTCTTGCACGCATCTTATCAATTACGGACTAATTAAATCATATAAGCAACATACACGTAATTCTCTAAATTATGATCAATAAATTTACATTAGTGATAAATGAGTTATAAAACAGATTAATGGATCAATTTGAGTCGGATCATTTATGACCTCACTTGACTCATCCGTTTTACATGTCTAAATTAAGCGCATTGTTAATGCTTGTTTAGGATGGAGAATCAGGATGACATAAAAATGGAAATGGCATGAGAAATAAGATTTCATTTGAAGGAAATAAGGATATATATATATTTTTTTTGAACAGGAAGGAAATAAGGATTTCAGCTCTCGTGTTTTGTTGTCATGGAGCAGAGGTGCAAGGAGACAAAAGAAGCGACATAAAATTGTACAACACCTCCTTTAAGAAAAAGTATCATAAAGAAAAAAAAAAATTCCGAGAAAGTAAATTTTTTTCACGTGTCTCTTGCCAAAGAAGGAAGGTGCTCTAGTTTAGGTTCGAGTGTACTTGGCTAGCTTTTGGGCACCTCGTCAAGTCTTCATCTCGGGCTATTTTAGGCATTCTCCTTTTTGATTCAGACGAAATGCTCATGACTTCAACAATATTTCAAGTTTTCAGTCATAATATAGGATTTTTCAGTTATATTTACATTGCATGTATGACCATATATATATATATAGTATGACCATATATATATATGTATGCATGATTTTTTAATCAATCTGATTAAACAACTGAATAAAGAAAATTTAGTTTGGATGTATAATTAATATGAAAATTGATTACTAAATAGAAAATTTGTCAAAGAGGGTCCAATTTTTTTTTTTTTAACCTTATCATTAACTTTTCATCTTAGATTGTATCCATCACCATCTTTACTACTTTTTAAGGGGCTCTCGACCTAAGATACCTCCTAAATCAAGTTATGAGACATTGAAAAAATTCAAGAGCTACTTTCACGGTTTGGCACTTAATTTTTTTTTTTGGCTGAAAAGACAATCGATATTCATTACTTAACTGAGTTCATTGCAAATACATCAAGAGCATAAGCACGTAACTAATCTAAAAGCGCATCCGGGTTAGTAACCCAATTACTAGGAAGACAATTTGTGCATTGGGTTTTGGCTAGTTAATTCCCTGGTTAATTTGTCTCTCTTTTGTAATGGGCCAACGCAAGGCCCGAAATTTCTTCCATCTTGGTCTTGGCCTGGTCCACCAATGGCTGTACTTCCCAACTTAAGCCTTCTGAAGTGAAAACACTGTGCACAAGCTTGCTACAGTTAGACTATACTTGCAACTTCAGTTTAGATTTGGCACTTAAAATTGAAAACCATTATTACCCACCACTCTTTAATGTAAAAATAGTCAACCCATTGTCAAACAAAATGATAAGCATGTGCACAACTATGTATTTTTCAAGATGGAATTTCTTCCATCATTACCGTTCTTTCATGCTGACAAAGGAATTTGCGATACAAGAGTGCTTTTGGACACCACATGTTGAGATTCGGTAGCAAAATGCTCAAAGGTTTGAATTACAGGCATCAACCTAGATTGAAGGTGGTTTAGAGGCCATGGAGATGAAATTAAGTTGTGGAAAAGAACACACTGCCTTTTTCTTAGGCTTTTGAGTAGGAGATGAAGGAGTTTGATTGGATGTCGGATTTGTTGCGTCGTAAATTAGCAAATGTCCAAAAAAAAAAAAAAACTAGAAAATGGATAGCCTTGTCCCTACATCAAACCATAAAAATTTGACGCGACAAAAATGGAAATCAAATCAAATCATTTTACATATTGAAACCGTAATGGACTAAATTGTGGTAATTGGTGTAGTTAAGTTTCAAACCACACTAAGGAAAAAAATCTAAGCAGCTAAAGTTTTCAAACAAAGCTAACAAAAGAAATGCATCTTGGCTTGAGATTGGTTACGTTCAAACAATTGTAATCTCCTTTTATTGAATATAGTTGAACATCAACCTCTTTCTTGGAATATGCATTAAATTTTGTGAGATCTCTACTAATCGTTTTAGAAATTAGGAGGTAAATAAAAAGCTTGGAAATATGTGAACTTTGACTTATGCTTTGAGGTGATGGCGTGGATGTTTGCATACTTTTGTACGTCACAAAACAACATCTGAGATGCTAATTACATTATATGAAATAAACTACGGATGAAGTTAGTTAAAAGTTACACCTGCAATGCTTAGCACGCATGACTCAATGCTAGAGAGAGAACAAATAAGTCCCATATAACATATGAAGATTCGAGATGGATGGGATGTTATCTTCAATTAAAGCCCTTCGCTGATCTCTCTAGTGGGCAATACTAAAAGAAAAAACCTAGAAAGGGAAAACACAGTGCAAATTCCACACTCCACTGACACATTCTTAAAGAAGGAAACCCTTGGACAAAATTGGGACTGCTGTCCTTTGAACTTTACATGCAGTCAGTTTCGTTATATATTGTCTACACAGACGAAAATTTCATACGAAATCGGCCAGTTGGAAGTTCACTAATGAGTAACAAAACTATGAGATAAAGAAAAGAGAACCAGATGCTTTACCTGATGATAACTATCATAATTCCTGAGAACATAAAAACTGTAATTTATCCTGTTTAATCAAATAAAGACGTTCCCAACTTCCCGCACCCCCAAAGATTCACAAGAATTCCATTTCCAATAAGAAATGCCATCAGTTTTCTTATTGCCATTGCTGAGAAATAACACATTTCTCCATGGTCACCACAGGCATATATGCACACAGATGTTCGATTCGCGGGCATGATGACTCCAGAGACAGTCCACAGGTGTAGGTGTTAAACTGCATCAAATGCTTGCGAAGTCTCGTACTGAATCATAGAAGAAAATCGCCGATGCAGCTGTCTTGGAGGGTATCTTCTTTTATTATGCATTCGGAGTCCAATCATTTGGTCCCAGATCGTTTATAGGTGGTTGCTGCTTGTGATGATCGATGACTGACTGATCAATTCAACAACAGTCTTGACGGTCAATTAAACCGAGGTGCCCACATCAAAGATTATAGCAGCGCTTCATTTCAAATCAACAGGATCAGAACTGATAGGAACTTAAAAAAATCATCAACTCAGCTTCAATCATGGCCATATTTTCAGACAAACGTCACTTGAAGTCTCGGCCTCGGTTTTACACGAATAGTATCAGAGAACAGAGCATTGGCTCTTACCTTACGGAGGTGCGATTAAGAAAGGACGAGAAGATCCCCTTCCTCCCCCAAAAGCAGCGTGACCTCTCTCTACTTCGATTTGCTTCGCTCCCGTCTGGCTCTGTGCATCCGTCCAGGGCCTTGTAATGTTGTGGGCTCTCTGTCGTTTCTTCGAAAATCACGGGCCCAAATCTCGACTAGATTACTCATTAGGAAGAAGAAGAGGACCTCTTACTTTTATAAAATAAAGCACACTGGAAGAGAATGTTGATAGTAAAATTTTACCCAAAAATTTCTCATAAGTCCATACAAGGACTCTAGATAAAACTATTATTCCTTAGCAACCGAGAGATAGAGCTGTGATCTAAAACCGATAAAATCATAATTTTAAAGAAGATGAGACGATAATAAATTTAATTTCCCCAAATATCTAAATTAAACTTTAAATCTTGTTATCTAGCGAATTGAAAATATTGTTATAAATATGTTGAATCTTTAAGGCTCCGTTTATTTTGAAAAAAAATGAATGACTTAAGAAACATTTTCCATAGAATGGTCGCTTTTATCGTTTAAGAAAATGAATAAATAAAAAAACATCTTCATTGTTAGTGAATATGGCTAGACATAAATAATTATGGATAGTAAAAATATGTTTTCACAAACTAATTATACCACACTCAACAAGCGATTTTTTTTTTTAGATTTTTATTTTTAAAATTATTCACTTTTCACAAAATGAACGCGGCTTATAGGTCAATTTTTTTGCTATTTATGTTTTTCATTTTTTTTAACAAAATGGGCGTGCTTTATTTTATTAATTAAAGTTCTGGTGTTACGTATGATCGAAGTTTTAAGAGATTGAATCATGGAGTCGTGGCCTAACACAATCATAAAAATCGAAAAAGAAAAAAAGGGCAAAGAAAAAGCGAAAGCAGTCAACTCGTATGAACTGCCCCCACCTTCTTCCCTTTGACATCCGATAAATAGAGGGATTTTTATAACTTTCACTAACCAAAAATAAGGCTCATCAAAAGAGAGAGAGCAGCTCTCCCCCCCCCCCCCCCCCCCCCCCCCCCTAATCAAAGCAAA
Source organism: Eucalyptus camaldulensis (assembly GCA_019915185.1). NCBI lineage: Eukaryota > Viridiplantae > Streptophyta > Magnoliopsida > Myrtales > Myrtaceae > Eucalyptus > Eucalyptus camaldulensis. Next base: position 25,287,659 of record JAHSVA010000005.1, read on the forward strand.
AACATGCTCTCAAAGACGCTCTTTAGCTTTGCCTTTGTTTTCCCCACCAATTATCACATCGCCCCAACCCCCACAACAAAAGATAACAAAGTTAGGTCCCAAACACCCTTTTCACATTCAATGCTTTTCAAACCCTGTGTCCCTCTCTCCCTCTCCGATTTCAGATAAATAAACGCCATTCTCCACCTCTGTTCATCCAGCTCTCTCTTCCTTCTCCGAGCTTCACTCTTCTCGAGCTGGTACAGCAGAACGAGAGCGCAACCCTAGAAAAAGGAAAAACGAAGAAAAATGAAGCGAGCGTATGCAAATCTCGCCCTCTTATCTCTCTTGTCCATCTCCTTCAGCTTCTTCCTCCCGACCGCCTTCTCTAGGACGAAATTGACCTCTCCCACCGCGACCCTCGATGTCTCCGGCTCGCTCCAGAACACCCGGGGAGTCCTCTCCTTCGATCCTCAGTCCCAGACATCCTTCTCCGAGCAAGAGCAAGAGCAGCATCAGGAACAGACGCCGTCGGGCTCGTTCTCCGTCCGACTCCACCCGAGGGAGTCCCTCGTGAGAACCCCATACAGGGAATACGAGGCCCTCGTCCTGGCCCGCCTCGGCCGCGACTCCGCCCGGGTCGACGCGCTCGCCTCCAAGCTCAACCTCGCCCTCAACAACGTCACCCGGACCGACCTGACCCCGCTCCGGACGGAGATCCAGCCGGAGGATCTGTCGACCCCGGTGGTCTCCGGCACGAGTCAGGGCAGCGGCGAGTACTTCTCGCGCATCGGCGTCGGCACTCCGGCGAAGCAGTTCTACATGGTGCTCGACACCGGGAGCGACGTCAACTGGCTTCAGTGCCAGCCGTGCACCGATTGTTACCAGCAGGCCGACCCGGTGTTCAACCCTTCTTCGTCGTCCTCGTACACGGCTCTCACCTGCGAGTCGCCGCAATGCGGGTCGCTCGAAGTCTCCGCTTGCCGCACTGGCAAGTGCCTCTACCAGGTAAGCAAGTACTTTATGCATAGGTCGAATTGCTGTCTTTGTGCGAATCTCGACTAATTTCGAGTCCCAAGTTCGAAGAACTCATTTTAAAATTGGTTCGGTACAGGTTTCGTACGGCGACGGGTCGTTCACCGTCGGCGATTTCGTCACGGAGACGGTGTCGTTCGGCGACTCCGGGGCTGTCAACAACGTCGCTCTGGGATGCGGGCACGACAACGAGGGGCTCTTCATGGGCTCGGCGGGCCTGCTCGGGCTGGGCGGCGGCCCCCTGTCCCTGACGAAACAGGTAAAGGCGAGCTCCTTCTCGTACTGCCTGGTGGACCGCGACTCCTCCGAGTCGTCGACCCTGGATTTCAACTCGGCCGCGCCCGGCGCCGAGTCGGTGTTCGCCCCGCTGGTGAAGAACGGCAAGGTGGACACGTTCTACTACGTGGGGCTGACGGGGATGAGCGTGGGAGGGGAAACGGTGTCGATCCCGCCATCGCTGTTCCAGATGGACGAGTCCGGCGACGGCGGGATCATCGTCGACTCGGGGACGGCCATAACTCGGTTGCAGACCCAGGCGTACAACTCGCTCCGCGACGCCTTCGTCAAGCTCACCCCGCACTTGAAGTCCACCAGCGGAGTGGCCCTCTTCGACACGTGCTACGACTTCAGCTCTCTCTCCAGCGTGCGGGTCCCGACGGTGTCGTTCCAGTTCACCGGCGGCCGGTCCTGGGCCCTGCCGGCGAAGAACTACCTGATACCGGTGGACTCGGCGGGCACCTTCTGCTTCGCCTTCGCCCCGACGACGTCGTCGCTGTCCATCATCGGGAACGTGCAGCAGCAGGGGACGCGCGTCACCTTCGACCTGGCCAACTCGCGCGTCGGGTTCACGCCCAACAAGTGTTAGGAAACCACTAGATTCTGGGTAACCATAGGCATATGGAGAATTTACTGCTTTACCCCTCTCATATCTCACACAGAGGGTGTATTTGATTTTTTTTTTTTTTTGGGTTTTCTCGAGCTTTAAATTTGACGCTGTTATAGGGCATTATTAATGTCGTTAGGGGATAAAGTAGTAAATGCTGATTTGCCTGGTTGGTGGGCGTATGAAAGATATGGACCCCACCAAAATAAGTGCAAAAGGACGTTTGTAATTTGTATTTGGCGTGAGTGAGACTCTGATAATTTAATGTTCATTATTATGGCGCAGGGATGGTAGGTGGGCGCTTGTTTGGCAAATTTCGATGAACATGCTGGGGCTATTATGTATATTCAGCGATAAAAATGACGGATCCCCGGGTACCGAGACCGACGTACGTTATCGAAAGGTGTGCATGTGCGACACATGGCAGCGCCGCGGCCGTAGATTTGGATTTTTTTGTTGTTGGGGGGAGAGAGAGAGAGAGAGAGGATAGGAAGGAGGGAGGGAGGAGCCCATCATCCCGCTGCAAATCTGGCTTTAGTCATGGGGTTGGGTTTGGTTGTTTGGTTTCGTTTTCGTGTTTTTCTAGTTTTGTTTTTCCCTTTTTGCCCTTTTCTGGAGGACAGATGATTTTATTTATTTATCTTTTAATTAATTTTCTTTTCGGACAACGTTTCTTTTTTTTTGGGGGGGTGATGGTGGGGGCACGCTTTATCGAGAACTGCGTAGTGGGAAACAGATCACATGAGGGCGTGGGCCCACCCAGCTTTGACGGTGAAGGTGCGTCACTTAAAGCAAGGACAAGCGTCGATCGAGTTCATCATGGGGAGACTTATCTTTTTTTCCTTCTTTTACTTTTCAATTTTTCCGGGGGGTCCGGTCCCGCGATGCGGGGCGGAAGAAGAGGGGCCCGGTCCGTGATTGTCGGCAGCTACTCTGGTCTCCCGTTCCCTCGTTCTGATTGGTGGCGGTGCGATCCCAATCAGTGCAGGGGCGCGTTCGGACCAGGAGGATGAATGATTGGTTTCGTGATTATGTTCGAAGCCTTGGTTAAAGAGCGCACACAAAAATTGATTTGGTTTCCAAACGGCAAAATTGTCTCTTTTTTAAAGTTGTCGTTAGTCACTTCAGTGTATATCATACACGACGCGACCCCTCGGAGGTGGGAATCTCCGAAACAGCCATGGCCTTTCGTCTTCTGGCCTTTTTCTACGCTCTCGTGATGCTACAGTGGCGGCAAATATCTCCGAGGGAAAGTTACTTTGCATTGACATTTTACCACTTTTACCCATCTTGTATCTCGTAGTAATTTTTTGACCAGACAGTTGACTTTCACAGAAAAAGCCTAGGCGAGTTCGAAAGACTAGGTGTAGGAGGTTTCGAATTCGCCTAGGAAATTGTTTCGCCCGTGGATGTACCGCTACTGTGTTTTTATTATATTTTCCCAGACGAGGATTTGGGCGCAAGATCAGTCTCGTAGCTAGAGAGGTGACATTGAAAGAAGAAAGAACGAAAAACAGAGCGGATCCGTCGTCCTACTTCTTCGTCTTGATCTGCGCTTGGAACCTACTTGACCAGACAATAGGGACAATAATAAAAGGAAATGTCTGGTGAGGAGATGCGGATTTAATTAAATTGGTTCGATAGAGGAGATTCCCGCGCCCAAATGTATAGTTTAATAAGAGGACAAATATATCAAAATCAGACTGTGAAACCATAGTTTAAGAAGCATGTGGGTCAAAGTTTAACTTGCTGTACCTTTTGCATCAAATTAAATAGCTTAAGTTGACGATAATCTATTATCAAGACAAATATATTAAAGCAAATCAGACATTATTTAATGACACATTACTGCCAATGGTGCGTTGTAGTTGGGTCCATAATCCATGTGATTCATTTGTTCTTTCTCTTGCTTTTTTATTGCTCATTTTCATTGCCACAACCCTTGGCAGCATGATGCGCATCAGGAACGTGTAAGAAATAATATCACTTTAGGTGGTCAGTTAACATGCAAGTTAGATTTAGAGGAACTAAACCAATCACAATTCTTTTCTAACAAAATAATCCATAATCATCATTGACAAATTGCTCGAAAGTCTATTGCTCTCACTCAATTGCTAAGAGGATCGGTCAACCACCAAGTAGTATCCAAACTTCAATTGGGTTTCTTCGTTTTCTATTTTAGGTGGAAAGTCCACCGGTTTTACATGTGCAAGGATAGACCGTGTGAATTTTTCAGACCAAATCTCCACAATTAGTGCCATGGTTTCTTGCAAAAAATCAGTGGCCTTTTTCCTTTCTTTCACATTTAAATGGCGGTGCCTCCAACCAGAAAAGAGAGAGCATGGATGGATTCGATTGTAGGACCGGTCGATTCACGAGGATAACTTAATGCATTCCTTGTCATTATTTACCCAACTTCTTTAAAATATGAAGGTGGTCCATCCTAAGGGGACCCAAGGTAAAAAAAAAAAGCATAAAGTGGGTTAACAAAAGATCACTATTGAGTATTGGCCATGGCCGAGTGCATGGATCATGGATCCTGGCCATGGCCGAGTCTTGACTTCATCAATCAATTCTTCTTCCTAAATTTTGTTTGAGTCATGAAATTGCTCCCCCACTAGCTTTCCCCCTCCCAACTAATTTTTGGAATTTGTCGGATTTTTCTTCTTTTTTTTGGTAAGAAGTAATAATATATAGAGCTTGAACTAACATTTACACAAAATCCGGCACCACAAAACTTGTACTCATCAAGACAAAAGTTTATGCGAGTGGAAGGGGGCCGGATGTAAAAGAACCTGCAAGAGCAACCAAAGCACACAGAAGCCTATTCAACAGGCAGAAGGACATTTGGGAAAAGAAGGCTGCGCAGGGCCAAGAGGAAGCCACAAGGAGACCAACCTCATGAATACAACCAGCTACAAAACAAGACAGAAAGCAACCAGGAGGAGTCACCACCGTAGAAGAATAGCAGCCATACCAACAAGGCGAGCAGAGGCAGAGCCGAAGGGAGAAGGCGTATGCTAGATTTTTCTTCTTTTAATTACCAAAAATTAAGAAAAAAGAAATATTTTTGCTCATTACTATTTTTTTTCTAATTTTTTTTTCAGAATTTATTTCACATTTTTCTAAGTATCCCTACAAAATATATCTGAGGCAAGAAAAAAGGGTTAACTTAAAATCACTGTGAGCAGTAATTACTAATTGGTGTGCCTGGGAATAGAGATAAAGAATGGATGGGATGAAATTCTTGGTATTTCCAAAGTACGTCCTTGTCTAGAGACATCTTGGGCCAACAAAGCATGGTTCGATTGCCGGTGGATATCACCATCATTGGGCCGGTGGGGAATGAAGGGGTTGATCTTGTGAAGCCTAACTAGGCTTAGAGGCCCAACTCAGCTTTCTAACTTAAGTGAGCTTGGGAAAGAGCTTAATTATAAGCATGAGAAATTGATTAAAAGGGTAGAGTTAAAGGGAGTGAACCTCTTAATTTTGATGGAGTTGTTCCCTTTTTATTATCTTAAAGAATTATGGGATGTTCCGAAAATTACCTAGGCCTATATTCTGTTAAGAGGAGAGTCACAATCAAACTAAAGAATTCTAGGTTGTTCAATCTAATTTTCATATATTGATGAAGGAAATCAAGATATGTGTAAGGATTAGTACATCACGTTTGTTAAGATTTGAGATGCCAACATGGCAAGGGGGCACTCGTTGAGTGCACTTTATTAGGAATAACTCTATTTTCAAGAAACTAATTATGCATAATATGAGGGTAGCCGTTACATTGGATATTGTAAAGTTTTCTCAATTGGTTGTTTGGGGCTCTTTTTAATAATGTCCTAAAACTAGGAACCAAAAAGAAAAAAAATTAACTTAAAAAAGACAAGGCCCTAAAAGTAAAATACAACATATTTTGGATGCATCCCATCGTAACAAATTAGCGAGCTTGACTAGATTTGTCAAAATTTGAGACCTAGCTCGATGATCTAGCCTACTCTCGTCATCTTTCAATCTAGCCTATTAGCTATTGAAATACACATGTGAAGAGTGTGAGGTGAAGTCTAGCACTAGAGAATTGTCGTGGTGTATGAAAGTTGACCTAGCACTCATTGACCTATATTTTTCAAGTGAAAGATGTGTTTAACTAGATATATTGATGAGTTTGACTTAGATTCTCTCTTCAGAAATTTCTCTTGATTAAGATTGAATTTCTGTTGCACTTCTCAACATTAATCTTATAAAAAGAAGTTCGTCGATTCAATAATGAATGCCCCAAAATTACATTAGAAAACTTGGATGTAAGGGGGTTAAGTCGAGCACGGGAATAGTTTCGAATTACTGGATCTCCCCATTTGAATTTTGTGCCCTAAGGCCGATCACCTCATGCATAACATATGCATATGCCACAACAAAAATATTGAATGGACTATACCCATGCGGATCAAATTCATCTAGACCGTTAGTTATACAGGCATCACAGTAAACCTCAAAAATAACAATTTAATTGATATTGATTCATGATTTGTAGTCCATGCAATAACTTTTTACCTACAATGACACCATCACATTTGCATTTAAGAAGAGGGAAAATCACCATAAGTATTGATCAAGTATCAGATAATGGTCCAAATTTCCCGACACCACACTGGAAAGAGCACAAGGTTACCAATTGCAAATAAGAAAAGAAGTATCAATCAAGTTTTCTGAAATGAGAGGACGAGATAACAGTTAGAAATAAAATGGATCAGCTGTTGCAACGGTTGGCCGAGAGAAACCTCAGGGTACCATGCCACCAGGAATTGATGGAGGAACCGTCACTCCGACTAGCCTATTCATTTGCTCAGCGTTGGCGGCCCATCCTACGCATTGCCTCGCATACGTAAACATGTAACCTATAACTCACACCCACTGCACGCATTCAATTAGGATTTCATTTATTTTGCGAAAAAAAAAATAATCGGAAAATATTTTCCTAAAAACAATTATCTATAATGCTTAAAATAATTAGTTAATAAAAATGTTATTATCATCAACAACTATTCATATTCAAATATTTTTTAAATTAATAAAATAATATTTTTAATTTATTCATTTTTGTAAGTGATACAAGCAATCATTTTAACAAAAATATTTGTTAAATCAATTATTTTCTTCGAAACAAATGATGTTATTTTCATGAACAACCATGATTCTCCTTAAATTGTTTTTGCCGCTGTAGTGAGAACTTAAAGATAGAGGGATCCAACACATGATTTTTGAGCTCCCGATACTCTTTGGCAAATTGCGCATAATTCGCACCAACAGTGCAAACAACAGTCTCCGCACTTGCTGCCGGGGACCGAGTGGGCCTCGGAGATTGGTTCGGTAAATGCAAGTACACCAGTATGAGCAGCCGACACAGTAGCATATTAGGCAGCGCCTAATCCCGGCGAGACACAAGTTGCAAGATTTGCTAGCCACAGTTAAAATTAGCACGAGAAATTAATTCCTCAATCACATAGTTTAGTAAAGACAAACATTTCGTCAAGTTTTTTCACTTACAAGTGCCTTCTCTGTCTATGATCCCCGTGTTCCGGCTGAACGTGATGCAAGCTTGTACTTAATAAAATATCATCACAATGTCAACACAAGCAAGATGGAGTCTTGTAAACCTATATGAAAAAGACTTACAATTCGTCATATTATCGCAACAATTGAAAAGACCGGTGGTCCACATGCCGGTGTTGCTGCGAACAAGATGCACCGGCGTTGCTACAAAGGACAGGCCGACATACACCTGCTGAGTGTATGCCACGGGGGGCAGGACGACGAACAGTGCCAGAGGCGATCTCGTGCCGTCATTGGGGTTCGGGGGACTCATGTTGGAGCTAGAGGTGTTAAATGGGTGGGTCGGGTCGGGTTTGGGTCGGGTCATTAATGGTCCGACCCAAATTGACCCATTAACCCATTTATGACCCATTTAAGCTTAATGTAAATTTTTCGAGCTATACCCGACCCGACCCATACCTGACCCAACCCATATTAATAAAATATTTTCATATTTAACCAAATTTAGCAAAATTTATTCTTATGTTTTTTTTAAAGATTATACTTCCAAGTAATACAAATCTAATTAATAATTTTTCAATTTTTTATATTTTTTCTTTTTTTTTCTTTCTTTTCCTTTTTTTCTTCTTAATATAAAGAGGTTCGTTGGCCAACCTATTTTATGAATTGGAGGTATTAAACGTCTTGAAATCAATCAACTTCGACACAAATACAATTGACAACACGTTGATCACCAACGTCAATAGTGAAATTAAGCCCAAATGATTTGCTATCGCCTCCAATTTCCGGTGTAGATAACAATCTATGATGCAATTTGCTTATGCTCACATTCATTCCGAGGAATGAAGGCATGAGTTAGAAAAGTTCATTGCTGAATTAACTTGATACGGATTGTTCATCAAATCCATAACAAAATGTCAGTGCTTTCGCTTCTTGGGCCGTCAAAGGTGATATTGTGACTGTACTACCATTAAATTGCTGCAGCTTCAACACATGATTTGGCTCATAGTCTCGGACTCCTTGCAGTATGATTCCAGAACATATGTTTCAACTAGTGCATCAAATCTAGGGCAAACTATCTAATGCAAATATACATGACTTCCAAAAACAAATGTCTTTAGGAGCTTCTAAGATGTCACACAGTGCAATCCTCAACCATTACCGACTCGATCTGTCAAATCATATCCTATAGCCAGTAATTCTTTTACAAAAAGAAAAAGAGAACCAGGGGTTTAACCACATGCTTCTATTTGCAGGGCGTAGGACTGATCTTGAATTGGTAAAGTTTCGAGAGCATAACAAATTCGTAAACTTGATTAGAGAGACGATTCATTGCAAGTTCCCCCTTGATGTAACGCCATGCTTCATTATGAAGTAGAGCAGAAGACTGAAGCACATGTTAACGCTGTCACAGCCACACTACAGATGTTGGTCATCGATCATTTCTATGGTTGGAGCAAACTGCAAAAGCAAAGAGAGCAAGGAAATCTTAGTCACATAGAGAGAGAGAGAGAGAGAGATCTGGCAACCCACAGTAAGCTGGCAGGATGTGTTAACGGTGGCAAGATTTTTCCTTTTTTTGAAGGTTGCAGGGGGTGAAAAAAGGTAAGTGACTAGCAAATATGCAAAATTGCAAATTGAGATCTACAGCTGCTAGATAGGACGCACAAAACTCAACAAGTTTCTTTCAACGAGCTTCTCCCCAAGGCCACAGAGAAACGTGTAATTACAGTTAGGGCAAAGTCACCACTGTAAATAGCTGAAGCAAGTTCGATGGTTCAGCTCCCATGAGAAACATGAATTTATAGACTCAATACAATTGTAGGTATAATATATTTAAACACAACATGGAAAAGTAGCTAAAACTACATGATGATTATCACCTTATCCCATTACCTTGCAAAGTTGATGCAGAAAGCTATCGGTAGAAAACCACGAATCATCCAATAGTGCTGAGGTTCCCTGCTCTGTACTCCTATTGTCTACAGAGTCCTTTTTAAGTCCATACTTGAGCTGATAGTAGATCACCCTAACAAACTTACAAAAAAAAAAAAAAACTCCATTTGTCAATACTGGAGCTATCCTGACTGAGCTCAACCAGTATAGGGAGCACAACCAATAGGCACCGCAATTGAGAAATATAATCTAGTGTGCAGTTGAGAAACAACAAATTTAGAGTCATTATGACCCAACAACTAGTCTAGAACTTGAAAAGGAAAAGCATCAACTTTGATTAGAAGTTGTAGCACCACAAAGTATACCAAGAATACATCATTATGAAGACAAGTGTATTAAATCACATGAGCAAACAAAAAGAATGAGATGAAAAAAAGTACCTAATGCAAATAGTCTTGAAAGTCAATGATGAGAGATTCCTCATCTAAATCTTCATAAGGTGGAACTCCAAATAACCAATTTATAGTGCACAGCTCAGCCTCTACGTTTTCAGGGGAAAGGGAGCTACGATATTTATTTAAAATGCGTCCTCCAATGCTGAAGGCTGATTCTGAGGCAACGGTAGTGATAGGAATGCTCAATATATCACGTGCCATGAGGGATAACTCGGGATGCCGATGAGAATGAGTTTTCCAATAATCAAGGACATTGAGATCTGGGAACTTCTTTCTATCAAGCCTATTCTCCTCCAAATACAAATCCAATTGTGACTTAATAGATTGTGATCCAAAGTGTTCACTCTCAAATGCATCATACTCATCAATGTCATCCCCAATGTTCTCATCGATGCCCTCAATTGGTATGTTACCTCGACTAGTTGAAGAAGTAGAACGATCATCGGTCACATATTCATCAAAAAGTGTATAGAGTTTTTCTCGAATGCCCCGTACAAATTCCACATGATCATCCATGTCTAACTTTGAGTAGCAAAACTCTAACAAGTGTAACTTATAACGAGGATCTAATATAACAGCAAATGATAAGACAACACTATAACACTTCCAATATTTTTCAAACTTTTTGAGCATTGCCTTAGCCATAGAACTAATAGCCTCATCCTCAGTATTCCTTGTGTAACTTATAACGAGGATCTAATATAACAGCAAATGATAAGACAACACTATAACACTTCCAATATTTTTCAAACTTTTTGAGCATTGCCTTTTAGCCATAGAACTAATAGCCTCATCCTCAGTATTCCTTGCCTGTATTAAACGAAGCCGAATCTGCCATACTCCATAAAAATATAAATTCGCCGTGGGATATCTAACTCCAGAGAACAGAGTAGAAATATCATAAAAGGGTCTCAACAATAAAGCAATTTTCTTTCCTTTGACCCAATCTTCAAAAGATGGACATGTGACAAAGTTATGGTCAATTAACTTCAAATGTGAAAATGCACATTCAAAGAAAATGGCACCCTCAAGCATTAGGTATGTAGAATTTCATCTTGTAGCCACATCTTGGCGTACCTTTTTACTGGTCTTTAAGCACGACTGTGATATACATTCGGCGAATTTTACTCTCCTCCCTTGTGTAGCCCTCACATACTTGACAGCTTCTCTAATATTATGTAAGGATTCATCAATAACCTTTAAACCTTCCTGTACAATAAGATTTAAAACATGTGCACCACAACGCACATGAAAAAACTGTCCATCACATAACAAAAAGGATCTCACAGAAGGTGTATTTCTCCAAATATCAATCATACTGTCATTGTATGATGCATTATCTAAAGTAATGCTGAAAATCTTTCTCTCAATACCCCATTCTCTTAACAAAGTCAGCAATTTTTCTAAAAGTATGGGACCACTATATGGAGGTGGCACATAGGAGAAACACAAGACTTTTGAATGCAATTCCCAATCCTCATCGATATAATGAGCAGTGACAGTCACATAATGATCCGTAGTAACAGAGGTCCATAGGTCAGAAGTCAAACATATTCGGCTCGAAAGAGACAATAATTTGGATTTCAAAATTCCCTTCTCTTTTTCATAAACGTTTACCACATCACTTCTTACTGTAAGCCTTGAAATGTGCTTCACATTAGGGTTGAGATAACTAAACAACTCTCTAGTAGCCTCATGCTTCACAAAAGAGTATGTATAATTGTGTTTGATTATCGCTCTTGCTAGCATATCTCTAAACACACCTTGGTCAAGTTGTACTACGGAACCATCAATATTAACTTCTCGGTTGGGACAAGTATCTAAATGACGCAACAAGTTTTTTGTCCCATGACTAGCCGTATAAGTTACTTCGCACCACTTACATTTAGCCTTCTTCATGCCATCACCATCTGTGAACTTTTCAAATTCAGACCATACAATCGAAGTGCATTTTCTTGAACGCTTAGAGCAAGTAGAGTTATCTTCCTCATCCTCACAAACTAAGGATGCAACTCTACGTCTCTCGAATTGTTCCGTAGTTGAATATTCTTCTCGATCTTCGTTATCTCTTGACATGTCAACTAATTAGTTGGAGAAAACATAAATTAGAACAGGTTCAGGATTGCATGTTATGAATTTAACATAAAGGGTAAAGAATGAATTCATACATGGAACATGGATGTTAATGAAAAACCCAAGTCTCTAGCATCTTTCAAAGAATCTGACCAATGAAAAAAGCAGCAGTCATCAAATTCATCATTACCTTCTTTAGAGAGCACAAAACATAATAAAGACACAGGTGCACAAACTTCCCACTCAAGAAAATGAACAAAAGTTCAGATCATTAAAATAACAAATGGTTGTCCAACACCAAAACTCATGGAAGCCAAGTCAGAAGCGAGAAAGACTGCTCAATATCTCTAAGCATTGCTCGCTAAGGCTACCTCGAGATTATCTCAATAAAATTGGGCAAAACGTAGGCAGCATCATTTTATCCTCCTACCCAACAAACCCATCTTCTCTTTCTACCATACCGACCATGAAACACAATGTCCATAAAACATAAGCACAACGGTTAGCTAATCAGCAGTGCTCTTAAACCGTGCTCTGTTCCAAATCCAGATTCCTGCAAAACCCAAATATCATTTCAGTTAAACACTCCCTAGTCATAAACCCACGAGGCAGACCGCAATCAAGAACATCTATATACCCGCACACCCTCTTCAATGACGACAGCTCAGCATGGAACAGGATTGACAATAACAAACTATAAATGAAATCCACGAATGCTTGTTCAGACGGATTACCTGAAGGCTGAACCAAGCGGCTCTGTCCTCCGACGATGGTTCCACGAGCCGTTCGCGACGAGCAGACGATTGCTGCTTTTAGGGTTTTAGTCCAGCTGATTCGCGAGACTGATCGTGGCAACAAGGCGACGATGGGCGGCGGCGAGGCGACGATGGGCGGCGGCGAGGCGACGATGGGCGGCGGTGAGCGGCGACGAGGCGACGATGGGCAGCGGTGAGCGGCGACGAGGCGACGATGGGCGGCCGGGAGCGGTGACGAGGCGAAGATAGGCGGCGGCGAGCGGCGACGGGCGATGGAGGTGGCGCACTGGCGGTGAATCGAAAGCGAAAAGGAATCGTGTGTTACTGCCTACTGGTTCATCTTCAATTCAATGGGTTCGGGAATGGGTTTTAAGTGGGTACAAAATAGACCCATTTAAGACCCACGTAATTTAGTCATTCTATTTTTAAAACCCACTAACGAGTGCCTTGAGAAATAAGCCCGACCCATCAACGACCTATTTAAATAAAAATGGGTCTATAAATGGGTTTGTGGACCCATTTAACACCTCTAGTTGGAGCTAAAGTTTCCTTCACCAAAAGGCCAAGAACCAAAAAAGATGGAGCTTCGTCAACAGGAGGCAGGCATTGCCAGCATCTAGCTCCAAATGGAAACTGCCGCCTTATTTGTCATACATATCCGGACGCTTCGAAGGAGTATGTTTTTCCTCTCATTTTCCTTTTCTGCCGATTGATTTGGCTTCTGGCACGTGGATGGTCTCTCATGATTATGGGTGTCAAAATGGGCCATTGATCCATTTATAGACCCATTTATAGCTAAATAGGACATTAATGTGTCAAGCTTGCACCCATAATAAATTTTAAAAGTAGAAAAACTTAAATAAATAAGTTTTAAATGGGTCCATTCTCAATGACCCACTTATCAACCCACTAAAGCGAACCCATTTTACTTTCCCTCTTCGACGTCTTCGTTTTCTCGCTTTCCCTCATCCATCGTACGACGTACTGCAAGTCGCGACTCAGAGGCCGAGAGCTCGCCGGTGAATTCCTGTCTTTTTCCGAGCACTCCTTCTCCTTCCGCCATCAGTCGCCGCAGCCACCGCCGTCATCGCCGTCTTCGCCGTCCGTGGAAAGTGATTGCGCTTTGATTGGGCAAATCTGCGGTCTTTTTTAGATCTCCGTCGCTCTCGTCCGGCGCAGTTCAACCGCAAACCTAAGTCGTTTTCGTAACAGCCGAGTAAGTAATCGTGTCGCGGGCACGCCCTTCTCGCTTGTCTCGTTTCTGGGTTTGGCCTCTTCTTTGGTGGCAAGCTGATCGGGGCATGGGGCTTGCTGGGTTTTTCTATGGGATTGAGTTGCGATGTGGGTCATTCCGATTGGTTAACCTCGATTGGGGGTTCCAAAGGTTCTTATTCTTCGGGTGAAACAACGGGTCTTTCATTACCAATACAATGCAGCTTAACCTCAATCGCGGGCTCCGTAGATACGTGTTCTTCATTTGAAAGCCAAGAAATTGAATCATGGAACTCGTGACTGTTGCTAGGCGGATGGTAGCTAGGGCCAAAGTGATTCATTCATGTTGTTTCGTCTGTTTGTTCTTGTGATCTTTACAATAAGAACAGTGTTCTTGAAATTGTGCGCATGTATTTTTTCAAAAGGACCTACGTGAAATAGAAAAATTATTACTTGATTCCCTGGTCTTGTTATGAAAGTGTCTACATTGCTTGGTGTATTCGGCTTTTTAATGTTCATGATTTTTATGTTATCCTAGAGGTTTTGCTTAGAGATGAGTCTTTTGCAGCATCTTCACCATCTGTGTGCAGGCTTGGTCTCTCTGACTATTTGTAGGGTTTGTGTGTTTCAGAGTGAGAGTATAGACTTTATGGGGTAACTATAGTTTACAGGTGAGTGGGTATGTGCAATAAAATTGGTTCACAATATAAGTTCCTGTTCATTTGGAGATAGAAATAGAGATATTGGTGATGTCACAATTAAACTGTTAAAGTGATGTTTGGGGTTTGAGTGACATTTCTCTGCAAGTGCTTGTAAATTTGGAACAGCTAAAATCTTGATTATGTTTGACGAGTATCTTTTTGGAGAACATGAAGATAAGATTTTGCTTATAAATCATCGTTACTTCTGCATTTGACACTTTCTTCGAATGAATGCCAGGACGAGGAAGAGGCAGAGGCGGATACCAATCCGAGGGCCTAAGGGGATGCCTAGGTAGTCAGAGTTTGGGCAGGGGAAGCAACCTGGATAATGACTACAGCCGTCCGAGGGGCAATGGCTCCTACTTCCGTGGTTCGCAATGAGTTATTCGTTCGACCTTTTCGAACCATTATAGCTGTGGCCAAAGGCTCGTTAGGTTGCTATGGGTGATTCCATGTACGATGGTTTCCTGAAGTCGTGGTCTGTGCTTCTTGAGGTGTGTTTCTTCCTTTTTGGCATGATTAGATTGTTAAGACCTTTTTCACCTTTTGGCCCTTGCGGAGAGCTTAGATGAGCCTTTCCCCTTGAATGGTTTTTGTGATGCAATTCAAGCGGGAGTTTTGGGCGCCATCGAGCCTTTACACTGTGAGGGCTGGTGAATTAGGTTCTATATTGGAAAGTTTGTAACTGTTCAACAGTTTTCTGTTATCTTTTGTTCAACGGTATAATTCCTACCTTTGCAGTGTATATAAACTGTTTATGCTACCTGCTTCTGAGTTGGGTTTATACGAAATCAGCTGCAGGGTGTTTACTTTCTTTGTTTTTATTATGATGTTTTAGGTGCTTTCCTCCCCTGTTTTATCTACTATTTGCGAGAGATATTACAAAGTCACATCAGAAGCATTACGAGTTTGTGGGGAGCTTGTTTGTGTTGTTTGCCCAAATATTGAGGTGGGGCTTATCTGATGATTTAAGATTTGTTAGTTGACATGTCAAGACATAGCAAGGATCAAGGAGAATATTCAACTACCGAACGATCCAAGAGAGTTACATCCTTAGTTCATGAGGATGAGGAAGATATCTCTACTTCCTCTAAGCGTTCAAGAAAACACACTTCGATTGTATGGTCTGAATTCGAAAAATTCATAGATGGTGATGGCATGAGTAAGGCTAAATGTAAATGGTGTGAAGTAACTTATATGGCTAGCCATGGGACAAAAAACTTGTTGCGTCATTTAAATACTTGTCCCCACCGAGAGGTTAATGTTGATGGTTCTGTGGTACAATTTGACCAAGGTGTGTTTAGAGATATGCTTGCAAGAGCGATAATCAAACACAATTATACATACTCTTTTGTAGAGCATGACGCAACAAGAGAATTGTTTAGTTACCTCAATCCTAATGTGAAGCACATGTCAAGGAATACAGCAAGAAGTGATGTGCTAAAAGTTTATAAGAAAGAGAAGGGAATTTTGAAATCCAAATTATTGTCTCTTTCGAGCCGAATATGTTTGACTTCTGACCTATGAACTTCTATTACTACGGATCATTATATGAATGTCACTGCTCATTATATTGATGATGATTGGGAATTGCAATCAAAAGTCTTGTGTTTCTCCTATGTGCCACCTCCATATAGTGGTGTCATACTTTTAGAAAAATTGCTGTCTTTGTTGAGAGAATGGGGCATTGAGAGAAAGATCTTCAGTATCACTTTAGATAATGCATCATACAATGACAGTATGATTGATATTTGGAGAAATACACCTTCTGTGAGATCTTCTTTGTTATGTGATGGACAATTTTTTCATGTGCGTTGTGGTGCGCATGTTTTAAATCTAATTGTACAAGAAGGTTTAAAGGTTATTGATGGATCCTTACATAATATTAGAGAAGCTGTCAAGTATGTGAGGGCTACACAAGGGAGGAGAGTTAAATTTGCGGAATGTATATTGCAGTCGTGCTTAAAGACCAGTAAAAAGGTACGTCAAGATGTGGCCACCAGATGGAATTCTACATACCTAATGCTTGAGGGTGCCCTTTTCTTTGAATGTGCATTTTCGCATTTGAAGTTAATTGACTGTAACTTTGTCACATGTCCATCTTCTGAAGATTGGGTCAGAGGAAAGAAAATTGCTTTGTTGTTAAAACCCTTTTATGATATTTCTGCTCTATTCTCTGGAGTTAGATATCCCACGGCAAATTTATATTTTTATGGAGTATGGCAGATTTAACTTCGTTTAATACAGGCAAGGGATACTGAGGATGAGGGTATTAGTTCTATGGCTAGGGCAATGCTCAAAAAGTTTGAAAAATATTGGAAGTGTTATAGTGTTGTCTTATCATTTGCTGTTATATTGGATCCTCGTTATAAGTTACACTTCTTGGAGTTTTGTTACTCAAAGTTGGATATGGATGATCATGTAGAATTTGTACGGGGCATTTGAGAAAAACTCTATACACTTTTTGATGAATATGTAACCTCCATGTCTAGAGATGATTGCTTTACTTCTTCAACAAGTCGAGGTAACATTTCAGTTGAGGGTATCGATGAGAACATTAGGGATGACATTGATGAGTATGATGCATTTGAGAGTGAACACTTTGGATCACAATCTACTAAGTCACAATTGGATTTGTATTTGGAGGAGAATAGGCTTGACAGAAAGAAGTTCCCGGATCTCAATGTCCTTGATTATTGGAAGACTCATTCTCATCGATATCCCGAGTTATCCCTTATGGCACGTGATATATTGAGCATTCCTATCACTACCGTTGCCTCAGAATCAGCCTTTAGCATTGGAGGACGTATTTTAAATAAATATCGTAGTTCCCTTTCCCCTGAAAGCGTAGAGGCTGAGCTGTGCACTAGAAATTGGTTATTTGGAGTTCCGCTTGAGGAAGATTTGGATGAAGAGTCTCTCATCATTGACTTTCAAGACTATTTGCATTAGGTACTTTTTTTCATCTCATTCTTTTTGTTTGCTCATATGATTTCATACACTTGTCTTTATAATGATGTATTCTTTTTAGGTTCTAGACTAGTGTTGGGTCTTAATTTGAAATTCCTTTTACTCAGGTATCAAGTTGATACTAATGCCTTTTTGTCAATGCTGGCGCTTCAACCTATTCCGAAGATGGAATCAGTGCCTACCATTGTTGTGGGGCTTCCTTTTTTTTCCTCTTTTACCCCAAATTGACGGTCAAAGACGATTGGATTGGTGGATTTTTTGTTCTGTGAGTGATGTTCATGGGGCGGTTTGTGGTGATTGCGAGTTGGGCTCTGATTCTTGTTTCTTTCTTTTTGCATTTTCATTGGTTGATTGGTGAGCTTTTCTGTTTTGCAGATACTAAGCAGACAGCCGTATGGACAAAGAAATTTACAATCAGCTGGTTCAAGGCTGAAGAAGAAGGGTATGACGTGAGCAAGTTCCACAAGACTCCACATAGCAACAGTCCACCGGAAGAAGAAGGACCCAAGGACACCAAAGGCGTTTGGTGGATCAAGTCCATTCTAGGAAGATAGGGGGAACTCGATTTCACAGCCAGCTTGATGAAGATGATGCAACAAAGGCTTCATGGAGTTCTGAGTACATATGAGTTTTCATAAATAATCAGCATATGATGTACCCCTGTTTTAAGTTAGATTGAAATCTTTTAGTCTCGAGACTACCATGCGTTTGTTTTGTTTGATGTATATTTTGCTTCTGCTGTGTGCGGATATTGTATCAATGATGAGAGATTGGCAATGAATAGGAGCTGTTCAATTATGAGATCATTTTGGGATTCCTTTCCGCTTGACGGAGTGTGGGTCAGTGGCAAATTTCAATACTTGTGACCTCTTAAAATTAGTCTAGGCATAAAGGTGGCACCTGTAGAGAATGTTGCATCAAAGTTATTTGTTCAATGCTCTCAGCAAAAGGGGCTCATGAACTGACCAAAAAAAAAAAGGGGCTCATGAAGATCTATAGACACTTGCTCAACTATCAAAGTACTGCACTAATATTCCTTAAATTCTTACATCCATTGAGACACATTCCATCTATAAAAAAAAAATTCCTTAGAAAAATCAGTCACTTGGCCAATTGGAAAAATGATACTAGAGAAGGATAGATTGGTTTCTCTTTTTTCCATTGGTTTATTTTGGCCTCATAGTAAAATGAACAAATGCTTGTAAAGTAGAAAGAAAGCAACTTAGCTGTTCTTTTAACGTATGTTGGAACCCTTATGAAAATACTTACATAATTTGCTCGATCATATTGCAATATATATATATATATATCCTCTAGAGCTCGTCGAGCGAGCTCGAGGCTTGCTTATGGCCAATTGCCGGCCGTTGTCGTGGCCAGCGGCCGGCCAAAGAAGAAGAAGAAGAAAAAATAAAAAAAAAGTTATATTTAAAAAATAAAAAAATTAAAATTTTATTTTTTAAAAAATAAAAAATAATTAAAATTCGATTTTTTAAAATAATTATTTTAAAAATTATAAAAATTGTCCATTAAATTTGTGTTGTATAAAATTATTTTAGCAATACCATATATATATATATATATATATATATATATATATAATAAATTAAGTTTAGTTAAATGGGTTAGGTACGGATCGGGTATGGGTCGGGTCGGGTATTGATCAAAATTTTTGCATTGCAATAAACGGGTCATAAACGGGTTAAATGGGTCGATTTGGGTCGGACCATTTATGACCCGACCCAAACCCGACCCGACCCACCCATTTAACGGGTCTACTCATAATAGGCTTTTACATTTCCGAATGGATAAATTAGAGGGAAAGTACCAAAAAATACCAACTTAGTTCTAAATATTTTAATTTGGTCAATTTAATTTTAAATATTTTTACATTTTGCCAATTTTGGCTAGAAAATGATGACATAGACTCCAATATTTCTATATGGTAGGCACTAGCATAGTCAATTTTTTTTTTCCCTTTCCTTTTCTCTTTTCATTTTGGCCGGCGAGGATCGCCAGCCATCGGACAAGGGCCAACAAGCCCTCACCAGCTGTTGGTGAAGGCCTTCGCAACCACGGTTGGAGGTGAGGAAACAAAGGCCCTTCCCTAGATCTGGCAAGGGCTTACTAGCCCTCACTCAATGCCCGGCGAGTATGTTTTTCCATTCTCATTTTCCTATTTTGCTGACTGCTTTTAACTTTTGGCATGTCAATGGGCTTATACATTTCCAAATAGAGAAATTAATTACGAGTCAGGTCGTACGTTCTATAGCAGGAGTGACACCCTTAGATAATGCCTAGAGAATACAGTTGCTCTATTAGCCCTCCTTACCCTTGTTATATATACACATATATACACATCTCTTTCTGTCACGTTCAATGGTTTGCTTTTCTTGGTTGTCTCACGGGATTATCGGTCAACGCAAAAGCCAGAGAATAACGGCTCTTTTTTGGTCGTCAATGTATGACCATTATGGTCTATATAATATGAGAAGCCAACCGACGATGTAATTATCATCGTGATCTGTGAACTGCGACCTGAATAAGTTAGCCTTCTCGAATCTACCTTGTAATCCGCTGTAAGGATCATTCCCTTCAATTTCAAGGTTGTTGTGATATAACTTGAGATAGCGTAGCTTACTTATATTACAATGGAGTACGAAAGTCCGACTTCCAGTTCTGGAAATAAAAACAAAGCCCCGAAACTAAAATAAAAGCCACACAAAGTACTCTCAATCGCTAGACTGGGTCGGCTAGGTTTTCCTACGCTTTTGAAGGGGAAGGTTGGCCCGAGAGATCCATCAACGAAACATGCCGCCGGGAACTGAGGGAGGGCCCATCCTTCGCTCCTGTTGAGCAACCCATCCTACACATCACAATACTGTTGCGTAAGAAAACATCTAACCGATCACATTCATATGATATACGTACATAAGTATCTTTGAGTAAGGCTAGGTGTATTAAGATTTGTCTATGAAATTCATAAAATAAACATCTGACCGGTCGTATTCAACATTGCCAATAATATGGTATTTTATGTAATTTGAGCTCCCAAAATGCATGTTAAAATCTCAAAGCATCTGTCTTTACTTAGGCCTCAAATCGCAACTGAGTAGAATCTATTGGTATCAAAAGTGAAATTGGACTTGCCCGAATCTTCCTAAAACATAGGGCTTTGGCAATCTTAAATAACCTTGTCACAAGAGATTTTATACATGGAACATTCTCTTTCTTTTTTTTAAAGAAAGCCGACCTTCCTCCAACGAATCTTTTTAACATCAAATGGATTGATGCTCTATTAAAAAAAAAAAAAGAAAAAAAGAAAAAAGGAAAGAAGATAAGGGGTTGCATGGTAATGTTTCTATTCTTTTTTTGTTCTAGGGAACAAAAATAAAAAAAAGTGTTTCTGTTCCGGGGAACAGTTTTTGAACAAAAGAACGCGTTTGGTAACGTTTGTTCCGGGAATAAAAAATGAATAGAAACACGTTTGATAATTTTTTTTGTTTCTTTTAATTTTTTAATATTTTTATTTTATTTTTTATTTTTTCTTCTTTCGGCCGGTTATCGGCCTTCGGCGACCAGCCGACGGGGCCAGCAGCCTCGCCCAGCCACGGCGAGGCTCGCCGGATTTGGGCGAGGCTGAGCTCGCCCAGCCAAGGCGAGGCTCGGCCTCGCCGGGGGTCGGCGACGCTCTGGCGAGGTCACCGACCCTCGACGGCGTCGCCGGCCCTCGACGGCCGGTCGCCCGCCATGGCCGAGGCCGACGACCGGCCAAAGAAAAAAGAAGAAAAAAAGAAGAAGAAAAGAAGAAGAAGAGAGAAGAGAGAAAAGAAGAAGTGTTTCTTCAAAATTGTTTCTGGAACAAGAAGTAAGTTTTTTTTGTTTCTTTTTTTTTTGTTTCAATTTTGTTCCAGGAACAAAAGAACAAAAAAAGAACATAAACGCAACCAAACGCGTTTCTGTTCCTTTTATGTTCCCAGGAACAAAAAAACAAAAAAAGTGTTAGTAAACAGAAACAAGGAGTAAAAACATGCAGGCCCTAAGTGTATTGAAAATCTTGAAACTTGTTATAAAAGCATAATTGAGCCTTAAAACTTTTAAAAGTGAAATTACGTCTTGAAAATTATCACGAAAGTGCACTTAAGTCCTAAGCATTTCGATTAGAGCGATTAAGTCTAAAAATTTATCAAATTGGTTCAATCATGTTGATTACACTTTTAGAAAATTTTAGAATTCGATTGCATTTTCATGACAAATATTAAGACTTGATTATTTTTTTTTTAAATTTAAGAATTCAATATTTTCACAATAAGACTTACCCAAAAAAAAAAAATTCACGATAAGTTTTAGAATTTGATCACACTTTTTGAAAGTTTTAGAACTAAATTATATTTTCATGATAAGTTTTAGAATTTCCAGTATACTTATAAAAAAAATGATAACTTCAACAACTGCTTTATCCTCCACGCCCCTTAAATTTTAGGAATTTGTTATTTCAACGATCTTCTTATGCGGGTATCTAGAATACAAATGGGATTGATGTTCAATATAGTGGATAGAGTCATTTTTTATCAGACTAGGTCAATTTACTTTTTCTTTTGTCTGTTGATTTGTAAGTTTAAGAATAGATTTGATAGGAATAATGGAATATTTGGCAATTCAAGAGACAATATTCTAATTGTCCATAAACAAGTGCGCTGCCTTATTTTATTACTATATTTACTAAGACTCATTATTCTGATAACTTATCGACAATGATAGCTTATCGTGATAAAAACTATAGAGTTTGTTCCTTTCTTTTTAAAATTAAAAATAGCACTATCAAATTTAGCGATGGAGTTTAATAAGTTTAAACTACTATTGGATTTGAACCATTTAGTCCTCGCCATATGAAAGCAATACTATAACCACTAAGGCAAGTTAGATTATCTGTCTTCACAACAAGAAAAAAAGAACTCTCCATATTGTGAATTATAAGTCCCATATTACTTCAAAGCAATACCAATCAAACGGAGGGACAAGCAGTTGTGTCCTTCGTTAGCACAGAAACATGTAGAACCAAACGGACCACATCCTATAAGGGTTATTGTGTTGCTTATGCCGAGTTCTTTGGTGGCTTATAGTCGCTCAGATGAGTTTCAATCTAGTTTTGATGTTCTTTTTTGTTCTTTTTTGAGTATTGACAGGAAGTCAGGAACGAAGAATTACTCGGACGAAGAACATATAGGGTAATGAACTTACCAAAAGAGGGATCGAATTCGCGGTTCTTAAGCTCCCGATACTCTTGGCAAAGCGCGCATGGCTGGCACAAAAGGTGCGTCAAACAATCTCGGCACTGGTCGCCACGGATCGAGTATAAGCCGCGGAGCCTAGTCCGGTAAGTGAATGTGTAGCAGAATAAACTTTCTAACAGGGAGCACAAAGTCTTGGTATCCATACAAGCTACCAGTTCATTAGCCAAGGTCAAATTGTTAGTAGGAGGAAATCGAACCTTAATCATAGTTGTTCGCTAAGACGAGGATTCGTTGAGGTTTTTCGCTTATTGAAGTTTCCTCTGTCTATGATCTCAGCGTTCTGGCGGAACGTGATGCACGGGCAGACAGAGGTGAACAAGCCTTCATTGGAAACAAAAATGGAAGATGATCAATATGTTAAGAGTTATGAAGAATTTATTATATATCTCTCTAACAAAGAACGTCATCGGCATGACATACCTCAACGCACGATTGACAAAAGCAAGATCGAATTCTGCGGAATTTTTGTTTGGAGAAAAAGACTTACAATTCGGTATTTCGTCGAAGCAATCAAAAAGACTGGTGGTCCATTCCTCCACGTTGGCATTGGGAACGTTGTGACCAGGTGCTCCTGCGTCGACGCGTGGAGGAACGTCATGGCTGACGTGTGCCGTGGTGGGGGTCGCTTGCACCCCTCCCGCGTCCGCTTGCACCACTGCCGCGGCCGCTTGCACCCCTCCCACCACTCCCGCGTCCGCTTGCACCCCTCCCGCGTCCTCGTCCATCACCTCTCTCTGGATCTCTCTCACTCTTCTTCTATAGAAGCCGCAACTTGCCTAGGAGAAAAGTCAAACTTGACAACTAACAAGCTGGAAAGTTGGCAGGAGGCAAGTTGGTGCCATAAATGAGGAGGCCTCCACCAACTTTGGTAGCTTATATAAAGAAGCAAGGATCCTATTTCGCCGATTTCAGATATTGTAACGAAGTATTTTTCATTAAATACTATGTTTTTATTTTTATTTAAGGAGACTCAGATTCTATACTAGTATTAGATAGAGAGGGTCAAAAGCAAACAAATATAAATATAATAGAGTCTTGAGTCTAATGAAATCATTCAATACAAGCTCAAAACCGATGATGACAAGTTCCGGAATCTAATCAATAGCCTGATTCAAACACCCTTCAATATATTAATAAAAACCTAAAAGATCAAATGGATTACAGAACGTCGAAATTTAATCGACAACGTCAATGATAGAAATGACACCAGGAAGGTACTGCTTCTAGATGGGTTAGAGGACACAACGTTGGAATTAATTCGACAGTGCTGGACGGTGAAAAGAACACTGGGTAGGCACTGCTCCTAGATAGATTTGAGGACACAACATCGAAATGAAATCTAATCAACAATATTGGACGGTAGAAGCAATACTAGGAAGGCATTGCCCCTTGATAGATTCGATGATACAATGTTAAATCTAATCGATGACGCTGAACAGTTGTCTTGACCTATCCCTCGAAGGAGGGAATAGGTTAAAGGCTATTACCTAAAGGATAGGCCTACGGCGAGTGATTAGGCATGAGCTCTCCTCACGCGACATTGAGTGCTCAAATTAAGAGTATGAAAAATTTCTAAAAAATGAGTCACCACTAACCTATTGGAGTTGGCTAAAAACCAAGTGAGGTATAGCTCACTTTCTACGCAACTAGAGAATCTAAAGTCGAGAACTTAATTGCACTAATTAACCAATTAATGTCCTTTCAATACATAATCTTATTCATTTAAAAAAAAATTTGGATTAATTTTACACTTGTCCACTGACATGTGATGTGATAATGCAAATGCGCAATCATTAAAATAATAATTAACCGCTAAGGAAAGCATTACATAAATTGCATGTGAGAGCAAATATTTAATATTATCAAATAAGGAGCATTCCATTGCTAACTAAGCCAAAGCAAACCATCAACCTATGTAGCACCAACACTCGACACGACACGACACGACATGCGACACGTCATTTCTCAAAAAGTAGAGAATTTCGACACGTTAAATATTAAATAAATATTTTTATATATAAATGCATAAATAAGTAGGTCTCGTATAATTCAGAATATGACTATAAATTCTGTCGTTTGCAAGTTTTGAAACTGACTTTGATGGGAAACTTTGAATGGCTTTACTCTTTGATAGAAAACTTAGAATCAATGAGTCAATATAGAGAAAGGACAAAATAAAAGTCTAACAATACTATAACATAGAGAGAGCTATTTCGAAATATCACTGCTCATCAAGACATTGACAAATAGCCTAGGTTCGAGAGACTTGTGGGAATTTCAAAAGATGTATGAAAAATAATAAGTCTTGTTTAAATCAATGCAAGGAAAAACTAATATTCATAAGTCCGTATGAATGAAGATTTTAAGTTCTTATGACAAGATTTACCACATACGATCGATAGCATCACCGTCACGCAACAACACCCATTCACCCAAGCCACAGAGAAAAAAATTCAAGAAATTTACTAATCCACCTCAAACTCAAGCAAGCCCTCGCATGTCCGTGATCAGCCTCCCCTTCGCCGCTGCCCCAGGCGACCCAGTCTCTAAGCCGCGACCAAGTCCCACTCCTCTCTCTCTCTCTCTACCCTGACATTGGGGCGTCTGATTGCAGATCATCAGCCCACTCTACCCACCAGATAGCACTCAAAACATGAATCCTCTGGGTGACGTCACGCCAATTGCACCAAACACAGTACCCAAAACCCAGAAATCTCCACTCTTGAAGAGCTCTCGAGTAGCCCAGTTAAAAAAAAATCCCTCTTTCCCAACAAGACGATCACCGCACGAGCTGCATCTCAAGAATTCTACCACAAGATTTAAGATCTCCAAAGAAATCCCCCTTTCCCTGATCTAACTCTAGGATTTGCCGAAAAATCCCAAATCGGATTATAAAGAAATCCAAAATGCTAACCTGAGATGAGCAAAAAGATGAAATCGCAAGATGAAGAAGAGCAACACAGCAACGCCTGTGAGATGTAGAGGCGACGGCTTGATGCTTGCGAGAGACAAAGGTGGGGTCGGAGGCGACTGTGGCGACGGGTGGGGCTACGACGAGTCAGCGACTGGTGGGGTGGGCTGCGCGGCCGGCAAAGCAACTCCGGCGACACTCATGGCGAAAGAACCAGAGTGCTCTGCTCAGCGTGTGCGACTGAAGTGAAGATTGAAGAGAAGAGTCTGAAATCGTGCGTGTGCGTGTGAAGTCTAAGTTTCAACTTTTTTTATTTTTTTATTTTTTTCATATATTTATATTTAGTCCCCAAAGTTTTGGAAATTTATAAAAATAACCCCGTGCATGTCAAAGTCACGTGTCGGAAATTCTGACTCTCGTGTCGGAGCGTGTCGGAGAGAGTTGATTGCGTGTCAGTTTTCCCGACACGCGTTGACCACGTGTCGGAGCGTGTCGGACACGTGTCGGAGTGTCGGCCATGACACGAAGGGTCCCGGAGAGTGTCCGTGCTTCATAGCCATCAACATATAGAAAGTGCGCAATTAAGGGGCATTTGTTTTTAAGGACTTGGTCAATCTTGAGCATAATTCCAAATTGAAATACTTACTTTTTAGGAAAAAATAGCCCAAAAGATTAATTTTATCATTTTTAGGGAATTTTTATTTTTCCTGATTTTCTGAACTTTTATCAAAAGAATGAATTTTCAAAATTTCCAAAAAATTCTGGATTTTATAATTTTATTTTTTTGAGAATTTTTGAATTTTTTAATATTTTCTGAAAGTTTTTGAATTTTCTGAATTTTTATTTATTTTTATATTTATATTTTTGAAAATTTTGAATTTTTTAATATATTTTTAATATTTAATATTATTATATTATTACATACGGGGAAATAGTTCGGACATGATAAAGAGGGGAGAGGCCGGTAGGACGGGCCACAGACAAAGAGGGGAAAATGGACTAGGTCCAAACGAGAAAGAGGAAGAAGGAAAGAGAAAGACAGTCGGACCAGCCTACCCTTGGCTTGGTCTCGCTTTTTTTAACTTTCGATTTTTTATTGATTTTTGATTTGATTTTTTTAAAATTCTTATCATTAGTGATAGTAACATAAATGCTCCTAATGCCTATGTGCAATGCATTTTAATGAAAACATATGCGATGAAAATTATTCATTTTACTTTCCTTTTAATTAACTAATTTTTTAATAATAATTTTTTAATTTAATTTTAAAAAATCAGATTTTCTTTTTTAATTAATACTAGTGATGCTAATGCTCCTAAAGTCTATATGTGCTGTAATTTAGTGAAAGTTAATTTTTATTTAGGGGTTAAAAATTAATCCCTAATTTATATATGATAAAGCCATTAATAAAATGGCCAAATTTAGGTATCAACAATAGCATAAATAACACGAAGAAGGTACTGCTCTTAGATGGGTTTAAGGATACAACGTCGGAATCTAATCAATGAAGCTGGACAGTGGAAATGATACTGGGAAGGCATTGCTCCTACATGGGTCCGATGACAACGTTGGAATTTGATCAACAATGCTGGATAGTAGGATAACACTGGAATCTAATTAACAGCACTATCTAGAATATAGACACTCACCAGAATTGAATCAATGATGGGAATCCAAAACTATAACTAAACTAAGCTAGACTAAGATAACTAAAGATAAGATAAAGGATATTGATGTGTTTTTTGGGCAGGTCTCTTCTTTGGATTGTCTACGGTATTTATAGGACAATCTAGTACCCATCAGTTGATTGATTCTCCCTTGAAAGTCACTCCTAATTTCTCCCATGTTCTTTGCTTAACCGCTTTATCCACATGTTATTATTTCCTAACTTGTTGACGATGCTCGCATGACTTGTTTAGCAAGTAATAACCCCTCTTTCGATATTGCACACCCTTTTGAGCACCAACTGTTCCCACTTAAATCTTGATACCAATTATATTTGAACTTTATGTCAAAAGTAGTATCTCTTAGACTGGACACTCAACAACCATTGTCTTACCATTAAATCACGCATCTCTACTTGTAGGCCCGTCGACATCCAGCCTAAGGGTTATTGAAAACCTTGCCCATTCTTTGTCTCTATGACTGATATGGGCAGAATTGCTCTCACAGGGGGCTTTCATCCGATGCATGAACTTCTCTCACCCTGTACCACCATCCTTAAGTTATGAAACATCTAGTCACGGTATGGAACTCCTATCAAGGGTTGCTGGTGCCGGTCGCTCGTTCTCACTGGTTTGATGATAAAAAAAGAAAAAAAAAAAGAAATGCCAAGACATATAGAAGGCAATTTCTATTTGTTTTACCACCAAAACAAAGAAAATCTCTATTTATTTTTCCATTCGATGTGGCCTTATCGTGTGTGTTTCCCTTTAACTGTGATGGGTGGTATGAAAGAATCGTTCCAATTGTATGAAAAGGATTGGATAGATGTGGGGCCCGTGGAGGGGACCGGAGCCACGTGGTGGGCCCCACCTGCCCTTCCCGATTCACATTAGATGGTCATGATGGTTCACCGTCCCATTGGCAATCATGGCTCCGTCTTATCCCACGATGTTGACTGGACTGGTCGTTCGGTGGGCCTCACGCGGTTTGTATAAGGCATCGGTGGCTTGTCAAGAGAAGAGGACGAGCCACAAGATAATGAGCTCCTCCTTTTTAATCTTCTTCCTTTTCGTCAGGAATAAGTGGTGGGGCCGATGGTGAAGAGAGTAAATGCGTGAGAGAAAAGGAGGAACAGGGAAGAGGCCGACAAGTCGGGCCATAGACAAAGGGGGGAAAATGGACTAGGTCCAAATGGGAAAGAGGAAGAAGGGAAGAGAAAGAAAGTCGGACTAGCCGACCCTCGGCTTGGTCTCGCTTTTTTAATTTTCAATTTTTTATTGATTTCTCATTTGATTTTTTAAAAATAAATTTAATAATTAGTGATAGTAACATAAATGCTCCTAATGTCTCTGTGCAATGCATTTTAATGAAAACATACGCGATGAAAATTATTCATTTTACTTTTTTTTAATTAACTAATCTTTTAATAATAAATTTTTTTAATTTAATTTAAAAAAAACTCAGATTTTCTTTTTTAATTAATACTAGTGATGCTAATGCTCCTAAAGTCTATATGTGATGTAATTTAGTGAAAGTTAATTTTTATTTAGGGGTTAAAAATTAATCCCTAATTTCTATATGATAAAGCCATTAATAAAATGGCCAAATTTAGGTATCAACAATAGCATAAATAATACGAAGAAGGTACTGCTCTTAGATGGGTTTGAGGATACAACGTCGGAATCTAATCAATGAAGCTAGACGGTGGAAATGATACCAGGAAGGCATTGCTCCTAGATGGGTCCAATGACACAACGTTGGAATTTAATCAACAATGCTGGATAGTAGGATAACACTGGAATCTAATTAACAGCACTATCTAGAATATAGACACTCACCAGAATTGAATCAATGATGGGAATCCAAAACTATAACTAAACTAAGCTAGACTAAGATAACTAAAGATAAGATAAAGGATATTGATGTGTTTTTTGGGTAGGTCTCTTCTTTGGATTGTCTACGGTATTTATAGGACAATCTAGTACCCATCGGTCGATTGATTCTCCCTTGAAAGTCACTCCTAATTTCTCCCATGTTCTTTGCTTAACCGCTTTATCCACATGTTATTATTTCCTAACTTGTTGACGATGCTCGCACGACTTGTTTAGCAAGTAATAACCCCTCTTTCGATATTGCATGCCCTTTTGAGCACCAACTCTTCTCGCTTAAATATTGACACCAAATATATCTGAACTTTACGTCCACAGTAGTATCTCTTAGACTGGACACATGACAATCATTGTCTTACCATCAAATCACGCATCTCTACTTGTAGGCCCGTCGACATCCGGCCTAAGGTTTCATGAAAAGCTCGGCCATTCTTTGTCTCTATGACTGATATGGGCAGAATTGCTCTCACAGGGGGCTTTCATTCGATGGATGGACTCCTCTCGCCCTATACCACCATCCTTAAGTTATGAAACATCTAGTCACTGGTGTGGAACTCCTATCAAGGGTTCTTGGCACTAGTTGCTCGTTCTAACTTGTTTGATGATAAAAAAAAGAAAAAGAAAAAAAAGAGAAATGCCAAGACATATAGAAGGCAGTTTCTATTTATTTGATTAACTATATTTGTTCTCTCTCTCTCTCTCTCTCTCTCTCTCTCTCTCTCTCTCTCTCTCTCGTCCTCAATGGTTGTCATGGATGCCCATGAACACACAGAGAGGCTTGGTCTATGAATGTTTTGCTCAAATACAACTACCTATCATGCATATATCTTTTCTTAGACTAAATCTATATGGTGAGATTTTTCTTTTAATTATTTTAGTTTAATATTATTAATTGATTAGTTATATTTGTTCTCTCTCTCTCTCTCTCTCTCTCTCTCTCTCTCGTCCTCAATGGTTGGCATGGATGCCAATTAGCACACTTAAAGGCTTGGTCTATAAATGTTTCACTCTAATACAAATACAAGTTCGTCCTCAATGGTTGGCATGGATGCCAATTAGCACACAGAAAGGCTTGGTCTATGAATGTTTCACTCTAATACAAATACAAGTACCTTTCATGTATGTATCTATTCCTAGACTTAATGTACGTGGTAAGATTTTCTTTTAATTATTTTAGTTTAATATTATTAAGTGATTAACTATATCTGTTCTTCCTTTTGTTTTTAGGTGGTTATAATTTGCAGCAGTTTTTCATATATGATCGAGGAATGAAATTCTATGATTCAAATTTTATGTTATGCATATTGAATTTTTATTATATTTGTTTTATTTTACGTATTCATCTTTTATGGATTCTCATGATTGATAAATGAGACTTGTTGTTTTGTTCACTTTCAATTTATTGTTTTGTTCACTTTCAATTTACTTGACTATAATTGAAATAAAAAAAATGGTATCAAAGTAAAAAGAAATTGGCCGGTTTCCGATTATAGTCTAGAATCGATTGATAAGGTAGATTTTAGGTTCCAAAAATTGAGAACTGATCTCGACATGGTAGGCTACAAGTTATAAGTAGAACTTGAACCGGTCTCGATTGATTAGGTAGATTCTAAGTTCCAGATTGGCAAGGTTTAAGTTTCATTAGTTGTTGGTGAGGCATTGGCCTCGCTAGATCAGCAAGATCGAGCTTGCTAATGTCAGGCAAGATTGAGTCTTGCCAGATCAGCGAGGCTCGAGACGTTGATGAGGTTGAGGTCTCACCAGATCAGCAAGCTCGAGCTCGCCCAACGCCAATGAGCTTGAGTCTCACCTAATCTAGCCAGGCTCAAGCCTCGCTAGTTGTTGGCAAGGCCTCAGCCTCACTAGATTGGCGAGATCGAGCTCGCCCGATGCAAGCGAGCTCGAGTCTCGCCAGATCTAATGAACTTGAGCCTTGCTTGGCCGATTGCCAGCTGTCGTTGTGCCGGCCACTAGCTAAGGAAGGAGGAAGAAGAAAGGAAAAAACAAAAAAAGGAAAGAAAAAATAAATATAAGAATAATTCTAATTTCGATTTTTATAAATAAAAAAAAAACATTTTTATAAAGGGAGAAAGAGAGACTGTGTGGCTTGGTTTAGAAATTGGTGTTTAAGTCCAACCTATTTATGACCAATTTAACAAATCTCTTCAATATATAAATGACCCATATTGACTCATTGGGCCACATATTAACTTGATGGGTTTTTTATTTGTTGGGCTAAATCAAGCCCATCCACCTATATTGGGCCAAACTCCGCCCATAAGAGGAAGGAGACAATTATTTTTTAAGTGAAAATAACCACTGTATAAATATGAAAAAGGAAGAACATTGAGAAATTAATAAAACAATACGCTCTTTTCCTTCCCTTGAGATAACAGTATACTCCATTTTGAAGAACAGAACTCCAAGGCTTCAATCAATTCCTCTGAAACTGTAATGAGTAGTTAATCTATGGTAAACAAGGTATGTCTGTCTCCATGATATACCTCTCAATTGGTATTATATGTTTCCCGGGTACGTTTTTGCTTATTATTTTTGGTATTTGATCGTTTGAGTATCGGTTGGTTTTTCAGGAATCCGTTTCCAATATTGGTATCATAGCAATATTGCTCATGTTTCCCAATCATTATTGGCATTTATAATTTGTTTTTAGCCAAAATTTTGAGAAACGTCGCCATTGGATGCTTAGAGATGGAAATCCTGACACCCACCCACTGTTCGCCCCCCTTTTTGATTTTTTGTAAATTGAAATTTATTTTTGATTGTGCAAGATCGTAATTTTCATCAAGACAAGAAAAATG
Organism: Eucalyptus camaldulensis; assembly: GCA_019915185.1. Classification (NCBI taxonomy): domain Eukaryota; kingdom Viridiplantae; phylum Streptophyta; class Magnoliopsida; order Myrtales; family Myrtaceae; genus Eucalyptus; species Eucalyptus camaldulensis. Next base: position 25,319,740 of record JAHSVA010000005.1, read on the forward strand.
ATGGGTGGCACGCCATTGGGGACAGTTGAATGCGCTCCCACATGTGGCCGGAAGGAGCAACATTGTTGGCGCGTGCACGGCACACATGCAGGGTAAACTATAGGTGCATCCATTGTACATGCGTTGTAATCACATGTGCATGCATGACACGCAAGCAGCAACCACTAGTGCATGCATGACACACGCCTGCGTAAGTTTACTCTTTTGCCTTTGTTTTATTTGCATTATTACCATTTTGCCCCTGTCCGTGTTTTTATGATTATGCCCTTATTTTTTTGTCAATATTACTGTTTTGCCCTTCACACCCAGCTGACTGGACCCGATCATTTGTTGATCGGCATCGATCGTTGATTGGCATAGACTGGCTCATTGATCAACAGTTGACCGGCGACACACAAAAAAAAAAAAAGGAAAATGTGTTTTTCAATTTTGTTCGTTGTGGATTATATGTAATCTCTTTTGTTTAACATTTGTTGTAGGAACAATGATGCATTTTGTATGCAAGCCTATATTTCTGAGAATGGACGAATGGAAAGCAAGACTTGAAGGGCTAAAAATAGAATTAGCTAATTATCGGTATGATGATGGTGATGTAGTGTCACACATGGTCAGAGTTAATCAGAGTTAATCGAATGATTATCTTATGTTGGATTTTTAAAGGTGCTGGCCAATGAACACCCTTTCATCATAATGGCAAGTGGTGTTAGATCGCCTATGAGAAGTCAACGTGGTCCCGAATTATAAAAGGCTTGCAGTAGTTTTTGTGAGAGAATGTTATAGAATCAAGGCAACTAAGACTTTAATTCTCTAGTTGAGTGTCACTTAGCACATAATAATTACACCTTGGATGAGCCATAAGGGCTCTCTGAAGGTCTTTCCGTGATTGTCCAATGTGCATTTAGAATTTTCAAAAAAAATTATCAAGAGTTTAGAAGAGACTTTCCCAATTTATGAGATAAATGAGTATCTTTGAATTTATTTATTATTTTTCTTAGATTGGTGTGATGTTTTAGGTATAAATACTTCTTTCTATATTGATATTGATATGTCTCCTCTGAAAATATTACTTCATGTAAATGGCATGTTTACTTAATGAAAGTTCAATGTTATCTACTATTATAAATTATTATGTTAATTCACAATTATTTGTGGGAACTTTAAGAACATTTTAGTGACTTTGGTGAACTTTTTTTTTTTTTTTTTTGTATAAATGACTATATTAATGATAATTTCGAGTTAAGATTTTTGGATGATGATTGGAAACAAGGTGACATTTCGACTCTAAAGTCTTAATTGAAATTATTCATTATTACGATTAGTTTATACAATATAGATGCATAAATGATAAGTATTAATAATTCATGCATATGTACCTAATATGTTTAGATCCAATAGTTTTGACAACTAAAAGCATAATTACGGAATTAATAAATGTGAGAAGTTGAATGGTGATAATTATGAAATATGGTAGATGAAAATCCAATATGAGTAGAGTAAGAGGCACTAAAAGCTTTTAACCTGATTATGGAAGAACCTGAAGATGAGAACACTGCACAACACAAAAGAAATAAGAATGCATTTACTGTATGTTGTTGAGCAGTATGGAGAATGGTGTATGTATTAGTATTGGTTAAACTTAATTTCACTTTAAACTTTCATAATAATTATGTGGATTTGTATTTGGATATAAACTACTATGATTGTAGTTATTTTCTGGATGGTTTTATTGTGTTGAATGTTGACTATGGTAATGTCCATATTTGTTATTTCATCTTCATGTATTCTAATTCATATGATAATAATGTGAATGTGTGACATACTATACTTGATCATACTCGCTAATAATGTATTATATGCTCTAAAAATTCGTCGGAATCTAGTGTATGTATTAGTATTGGTTAAACTTAATTTCACTTTAAACTTTCATAATAATTATGTGGATTTGTATTTGGATATAAACTACTATGATTGTAGTTATTTTCTGGATGGTTTTATTGTGTTGAATGTTGACTATGGTAATGTCCATATTTGTTATTTCATCTTTATGTATTCTAATTCATATGATAATAATGAGAATGTGTGACATGTTATACTTGATCATACTAGCTAATAACGTATGAATAGACTAATCAAAGAGGGTTTATTAGGCAATATTGACAAAATCGATTTGTCTATATGTGAGCATTACTTAGTGGGAAAAACGACAAGGAAACCATTTAAAAAATGTAAAAGAGCTAAATTTCCTTTATAATTAATATATTTAGATATCTGTGGTCTAATAAATGTGAGAGAAAGATATGTGATTTCTTATTTCATCACATTCATAGATAATTATATTCGATTCGGATATATATATTTGATTTCTCTTAAATTTGAAACATTTAGTTGTTTCAAGAAGTTTATAAGCTTGGTAGAAAATCATTTAGATAAGAAAATAAAAGTATTAAGATCCGATCGAGATCAAAAATATGGGATAAATGCAATAGAAGTCCTAAAACTTGTCACGAAAATGAAATTGAGTCATAAAACTTGTCACAAAAATGAAATTAAGTCCTAAAATTTACAAAAAGTGTAATCAGGTCCTAAAACTTGTCAAATTATTTCAATTAAGTCCTAAAATTAACATCGTCAGACTTATTAACATAAAATGTTGATGTAGCGCAGACGTGATATTTTAAATAAATTTTCATTTTCCACGTGGTTTTTCTTTATAATTATTTTGTTTTCAATTTTTTTTAAAATTAGATTCAAAAACTTAAAAAGAAAAGTTAAAATTTATTTTTAAAATATTGTTAAAAAAAAAGTAGAAAAATGGTAGCTCATCCTCTTCATTGCCGCCGCCCATCGCCGGCGACCATCGTTGGCCTTGGGCAAAGGTGGCCGGCCCCTCGGGTGATGTGCAGCGGTGGTGAGGGAGGAGCTGCCATATTTTCTATTTTTTTTTAACAATTTTTCAAAATAAATTTTATCTTTTTTAAAAAAAAATTTAAAATCTAATTCTAAATAAAAAAAAAAGCCACTTGAAAAATGAAAATGTATTTAAAATGCCACATTCGTGCCACGTTAGCTTTTTCCGTTAGTAAGTTTGATGGTGTTAACTTTAAGACTCGATTGAAACAATTTGATAAGTTTTAAGACTTGATTGCACTTTTTGCAAGTTTTAGAACTCAATTAATTTTTATGATAAGTTTTAGGACTTCTATTGTACTTATCCCCAAAAATATCTATCTGATGAGTTTAGAAATTTATGTAATGAAAAATGATTAAAAAAACAGTTGTCTATTCCTTATACTCCTCAATAAAATGGTATTGTGAAAATGAAAATAAAACCTTACCGAAAATGGTTAAGTCCATGAGAGCGCATGCTAACTTTTATATCACATTTTCGGTGATGTTTTATTAACTGCTGCATATATATTTAACCGTGTTTCTTCTAAATCATTTATTTCCACTTCATATAAGTTATGGACAAGTAGAAACCCAACTTAAGTTTTTCTTAAACCGTTAGGTTGTGTTACCTATATTCATGAGACACCTCACAAGTATGGGAAATTGGGTCCCAAAGATAAGAAGGGTATTTTCATAAGATATTTAGAATACTCGAAAGGTTATGCATTTATAGGTAAGCAAGAAAGTGAAAGTATATCTACATTTAATTCATGAAATGTTACATTCTTAGAGAATAAATTTCCTTAAAATGACAAAATAGGTGAGGACTACTCTCTATTTGAAACCCTGGATCAAGATAGTGAACTTAATGGAGTTCGTCCAAGTGGGAGCAATGTGAGAATTGATTAATTAAATTCGACTCATTCTTAATTACAACCACTTGATGAGACAATATCGTTATTATCTAATATGAGTGGGAGAATAATGAAAAATAATGTACAAAGTGTATAATCTTTTGTATGATAAACAAGTCGTAAAAGTATTACTCGTTGACATTTTGACAATGAATGAGAAACTTTTATGATTACTCTACAAGATGAAGATGAGCCAATGAATGTAAATGAGGTTCTAAATTATCCTAATAAGGAAAAATTGATACATGCAATAGAATAGAAAATTGAATCAATGAAGTCAACCTATGTTTAGGAACTGATTGATTTTCCAAAAAGACACAAAACCATTGGAAACAAGTGGGTTTTCAAAATAAAGCGCAAAGTTGATTGTTCAATAAAGAGACATAAGACTCGTAATGTAGCAAAGACGTATAATTAATAGGAAGAACTTTATTATAAATAAATATTTTCTCCTGTAATAATATTTACCTCAATTCGCTTTGTTCTAACAATAATAACTAGTATGGATCTTGAGTTACATCAAATTGATATAAAAACTATTTTTCTCAATAGAAAATTAGAGGAAGAAATTTATATGGAACATCCATTAGTTTCATTTTGAAAAACTAAAAACAAAAGGTATGTTGACTTTTTAGATCAATATATGATATTAAATAGTCATCAAGACATGGTATATATATTTTCATAATGCCATAATAGCATAAGATTTTACAATGATTGATGATGATCCTTGTATATATATCAAAAGATCCAAAGATCAATTTATGCTTATATCATTATATGTTAATAATTTACTAATTGTCGGAAGCAATATGGAATTTGTTAATATTGTTAAGAGATTGTTATCTTCTAACTTTGAAATGAAAGATATGGGTGATGCTAGATACATTCTTGGAGTTAAGATTTTAAGGAATCATTTGAAGAGATCATTATCTCTCTCACAAGAAACGTATATAAATAAGGTTCTTGAACAAACTCCTATTGTAAAAGGTGAATGATTGAGCCATTAAATGTGTCCAAAAACTCCAAAAGAGAAGGAACGAATGCAACATATTATTTATGCTATTATTGTTGGAAGCTTAATGTACACTATGATATGTACAAGACCTGACATATATTTTGCAATTGGAATGATAAGTAGAAATTGATCCAATCTTGATCAAACACATTAGAAAGCTATCAAAAGAATACTAGTATAACTAAAAAGAACTGCTGATTATACGCTGAGTTATTAAGGAAATGATTTTACCGCTTATAGTCTACTTAGATGCTGATTGGAGAAAAGATTTAGACGAAATGAAATCTACATTTGGATTTGTTTTTTTTTTTAATAAGATAATGACGCAATATCTTGGAGTAGTACCACCCGCCGCGGTGGCTCTACTGGATAAGGTTCCATTGATCCTTGCTCTCAAGGTGAGGGGTTCAAAACCCAACGGAGGCGCTTGGTGCCTTAACCGCTTGCATGGAGTGGTGGTTCCCTTGTGCGGCACTAGGATTTGCTCGCCGGCTGCCGACTGTACGGGTTTCTCTAGATCATCAAAAAAAAATATATATATATATATATATATATATATATATATATCTTTGAGTAATAAGAAACAAACATGTATAGCCCTATCCACGATAGAAGCTAAGTTCGTGACATTATCAACAGTAATACAATAAGGTGTTTAGTTTAAGAGATTTTTGGATCATTTAGGTGTTGTTAAGAATGCTCCAAATTTATTGTTGGTTAATTGTGATAGCCAAACAGTAATAGTGTACACCAAGGATTTGAAATATCATGACAAAACTAAACATGTAAATACCAAACATAATTTTGTCAAAGATATAGTTGCACGAAAAATGTGATCTTATAGTACATATTTACGCATAGAATGATAACAGATCCTATGACGAAGCCAATAACTAGAGATGTGTTCTATGACCATGTAAAATCACTAGAATGGCATAGAGGTTGATATACTGAATAATATTATTTCCCTAACTATTCACATTTAATGAAGTTGTCTTTCATTAGTAATGCCTATATTTTTTGTTTGACGTTTTTTCATCTTAATGTTTAGTGCATCATATAAAATTGAGAAAGTTTGTCGGATAAATAAGAATTCACATGGATAATCGTTTCTATTTATTATGTGATAAATAGAGATGAGATGATTTTTAAGCTTATTATCTAGGTGATAATCGAGAGCTCAAGCTTAAAATATAGATATCGCCTTAATTTGAGTATTAGGATGAGAACATAGTATTTACTATGTCCGAAGGTAAAATTATCTACATATTTTACTTTATCTGTTTTTTATGCTAGATGTGAATTTTGATGATTTTTTGATGGAATAGATATGTAAACTCGAGTTAGACATTAGGTATGTCTAAACTATCATCTAGACAGTACTGGAAATGAAAACATATGCTCTATGAAAAAAGAGTTAATATCTGTAATACATACTCCATACTATGTATGCATCAGACGATCAATAAAAGTTACAAAATTTTTAATCTTAACTTTTATACCGTGTGAGACTCTTGAGGAAAAGACTTCCTCAATTTAGTGACTTCATGACTCTTACTTATTTTTCAAGATTTCTATTCAACATTTGATATCTTAGAATGTTGCCGATGATCATGAGTTGATTCGATCTAATAGGACATTTCCAAAAAAGCAAGTTGAATTGAAATTGAGTGTTTTAAGGAAAGATGAAGATTGAGTTTGGAATATCACATTTTAGTTTTGTATTAATTAGTCGACCGATTATAATTATTCTGAGATAATCATAATTGTGAATACAATACATCATTATTAAAAATAAATCGAAAGAGATATAAATATGATCGATCGATCTAAGGTACTGCATACTATATTTACTCAAAAATATTATACCCATTTTGAGCTATTATATATTCCTAACAGATGTATGGCAACAAGCTCTCAAGGTATACTAGTCGCATAGATTATTTAATAGTATGAATGTTGTAGAGAGATGAAGAAAGAGTTCTTTCGGCTCACCCTATGCGAGTGGGAAATGATGGTTTTTTTTTTTTTTTATTGAGCTAAATCAAGTTCATCTGCCCATGTTGGGTCACACTCGCCCATAAGAGGAATGAGGCAATTATTTTTTTAAGTAAAAATAACTGCTGTATAAATATGAAAAATGGAGAACGTTGAGAAGTTAATAAAATAATATGTTCTTTTCCTTCCCTTGAGATAATAGTGTACTTCCTTTTGAAGAATGGAACTCCAGGATTTCAATCAATTCCTCTGAGACTGCAACGAGTACTTAATCTGTGGTAAACAAGGTATGTCCATCTCCATGATATACTTTTCGATTGGTGTTACATGTTTCTAAGCATGTTTCCACATTTTATTTTCGATATTCGATCTTCGAGTATCGGTTCGTTTTTCATAGACTTATTTCCAACGCAACCATATATGATTTAAACGGGTCATATATGGGTTTAAGACCCATTTTGACATCTCTACTAGAAATGAAAGAAAAACTATAACTCCAAAAAAAAAAAAAAGAAGCCCTAAAACTAAAATATAAGGTACTTTGGACACCCCCAGTCCAACAAATTAGCGAGCTTGACTAGATTTGTCACAATTTGAGACCTAGCTCAATGATCTAGCCTACTCTCTCCATCACTCAATCAGGTCTATTAGCTACTAAACTTCACGTGTGAAGAGTTTTAGGCAAAGTCTAGTACTAGAGAACAGTTGTGGCATGTGAAAGTTGACACATAGCTCATTAACTTATATTTTTGAGTGGAAGATGTGTCCAACTAGATTTATTGATGAGTTTGACTTAGATCTCTTTTCAGAACTCTTTCTTGAATAAGATTGGATTTCTGCTGCATGTCCCAACATCAACCTCATAAAAAAGTTCGCTGATTCAGTAATGAATACCCAAAAATTACGTTAGAAAACCTGCATATAAGCGGGCTAAGCTGAGCACATAAACAGTTTCGTATTACTAGATCTACCCATTTGAATTTTGTGCCCAAAGCCAACCACATTATGCCCAACATATGTATATGGAGCAAAAAAATAAAATAAAATTGGATGGTCTATAACCATGCGGGTCGAATTCATCTAGACCATGGATTATAGGAGCCTCATGATAGAAATCGCAGGATTTAAAAACCAAGCAATAACATTTTACTTACCATCACTGTATAGTTTTTTTTTTTTTTTTTGATGACTCGGGAACCCCCGTACAGCTGACAGTCAGCGAGGTAAACCCGAAGTGACGCTAACGGAGGACCCACCACCCCAACGTCACACTTAAGATCCCGTGTGGCCAGCGGGATTCGAACTCCTCTCCTCCTCGCAAAGGATCATGGGAGCCTTATCCAACTAGGCCACCACAAGCAGTGGTTACCATCACTCTCTAGTTTGTATTGAAGAAGAGTGAAAACCACCACAAGTATCAATCAAGTACCAGATAATTGTCCAAAATTCCCAACACCACATTGCAAATAGCACAAAGATAACAATTGCAAATAAGAAGAGATAAACATCATCGCAAGTATGGATCAAGGACTGCATTTCGTCCAAATTTCCCATAACATATTGAAAAGAGAGGACGAGATGACAGTTTGAAATGAAGTGGATCAATTGTTGCAAAGGTTGGCCGAGAGAAACGTCAACGCACCATGCCACTGGCGGCCCTTGATCGTCACTCCGAATAGCCGACTCATTCGCTTGGCATTGGCGGCCCATCCTACGCATTGCATCAGATACGTAAACATGTAATCTATCGCTCACACATGTGCGCGCATGCATTCAAGTACTTACAAAGCTCAAACAGTTTTCATGAACAGCGGTGATTCTCCTTAAATTGTTTTTGCCGCCTTAGGCAGTTTTCTAGCAAAGAGAACTTACCGATAGGGGGATCAAACCCGTGATTTTTAAGCTCCCGATACTCTTGGCAAATTGTGCATAAATCGCACTAATAGTGCAAACAACAGTCTCTGCACTCGCCGCCAGGGATCGAATGGTGGCCTCGGAGCTTGGTTCGGTAAGTGCATGTTACCAGTACGAGCAGCCAAAACAGTGGCATATCAGGCAGCACGTAAGCCCGGCGCAGACACAACCTGCATATTTGTTAGCCAAAGTTAATATTAGCACGAGAAATTAAGCCCTCAATCATATAGTTTAGCAAAGATGACATTTTATCGCGGTTTTTCACTCACAAGTGCGTCCTCTGTCTATGATCTCGGCGTTTTGGCCGAACGTGATGCACGGGCAGAAACAGGTGATCAAGCCTGTCCGTAGGAAAAGGTAGGAAGATGATCGATCCAATAGTTAACTGCTAAGTGTATGTTCATCCAAATGACGTTTAGAAAGAACAAGTATTTTGAGGGTCAAAATGAACTTACTGAAAGATCTTCACAATGTCGACAATAGCAAAATCGAGTCATATCAACTTTTATGAAAAAGACTACAATTCGTCATATCATCGAAGCCAATAAAAAAGACCGGTGGTCCAAACGCCTGCATTGCTCGGAACATAATGCCCCGGCACTCCTACATATGTTTGTGGACCGGGTTGGCCGATAGACACCGGCTGAGCGTTTGCTTCTGGGGCGTATGCCACAGGAGGCAGGATGCCGACCAGTGCCGAAGTCAATCTCGAGCCATCAGTGGGGTTTGGGGGACTCATGTTGGCGCTGAAGTTTACCTCAGCAAAAGGCAAAGAACAAAAAAGATGGAGCTCCGTCAACAAGAGGCAAGCATTGCCAGTATATAGCTCCAGATCGAAACTGCCGCCTTATTAGTAATGTATATCTGTCCGCTTCGAGGGAGTACGTTTTTCCATTCTCATTTTCCTAATCTGCTGACTGCTTTGGCTTTTGGCACGTCAATGTAGGTTTCTACATTTCAGAATAGACAAAATTAAGAGAAATAATTATATAACAGTTTTTAATGTACCGTGAAAATAATAATTTATTTTAGACTATAAAAAACCAAACCACAAATAATTATAAATTATTGTGACTCACTTTTTCAAGAATTTGTGGTTCACAATAAACTATTATTTACATAGTACCCAAGGACTGTTATGCTAATAAAGCCCATAAATTAATTACAACTTATATCTTACGTTCCATAGTAGAAGCAACACCCTTTGATAATGCCTAGGGAATACAATTGCTCTAGAAGCCCTACTTACCCTCGTTATCTATAAAAACAAATACATCTCTTTTTCTGTCACATTTATCGGTTTGCTTTTATTGGTTGTATTGTGGGATCATCGGTCAACTTAAAAGCCAGAGTGGTCGTCGATCTATGACCATTATGGTCTGTATAACATGAGATGCCAACCGACCAGGCAATTATCATCATGATCCGTGAACTTTGACATGAATAAATTAGGCTTCTCGAATCTATCTTGTAATAGGTGTTTGCGATGTAACTTCAGAGCATAGCTTATTTATATTACAATGGATTACGAAAGTCCGACTTCCAGTTCTGGAAATTAAAACAAAGCCCCGAAACTAAATTCAAAGGCACACAAAGTACTCTCAATTGCTTGGCTGGGCCGGCTAGGGTTGCTGACGCTTTCGAAAAAGGAGGGCAAGATTAGAATTTGAGAAGAAGATTGACGAATTGTTGGCGAAGATTGGCCTGAGAGAGATATCAGCGAATCATGCCGCCGGGAACTGACGGAGGGACCACGATTCCAACCTGCCAAGTCCTTCGTTCCTCGTTAGCAACCGATCCTACGCATCACACATCATGTCGCTTATGAAAACACGCCAGCAATCACATTCACATCATGTACGTGTGTAAACATGATCAAGAAATGATATGTTGACACCTAAATTTTGACGATCCGATTATTTATTTATTGCATAGAAAATTAGGGGGGTTAATTTTATCCCTAAAAAAATATATTAATTGCATAGCATATTAATCTAGGTGCATTTGTTTTTAATTTGCACTTTTTGTATTTATTTATTAGACCAATGACGGATGGGTCGAATTAGTGGTTTTGAGTTTTAAATTAACAGGCCGGACTAAGCCCATGAAACGAGCAAATAGGCCCGAACCCGTTTTCTTTTAGTGACAAAGATTATCTAAATGGAGATTTGAAATGATATTACGGTGGATTTTTGGAATTTAAGAAAATCGGGTTGCAATCTTATCTTTAAGCGATAAAATCAGTAGAGAATATTCAGGAGATGAGGAAAATAAAAAAGATTTTTATGATCGGGAGGTTATAGGTAATCTTCATGAGGAGAAATATTCAAAAAAAGATTGCATTTTGTTTTGCCTCTAAAATGGTTAAGCATATAGGGTTTCAGGGGGGCTTATCTAGAGTTTTAGGAAAAAAAGAACACAAAAAGAGAGAAAAGCTCCATTGTTTTTCCTTCGAAGAAGAGAAACACAAGAAAGGAAAAAGAAAACCACTCATGGTGGCGGCATAGTGGTTGAGCGCAGGTTCCTTTCGGGAGAGGTCCTGAGTTCGAATCACTGCATCGTCTTCCTTGCGAGAAAGGAACCCATGACTTGCCTGAGGCAGCAAGGGTGGTGGTGACTCTATTGCTCCTCTAGGGTTTACTTCGCCGCGGAGCGGCGCACAGAGATTCCTTGAGTACCAAAAAAAAGAAAAGGCATATGCTACGCTTTCTTTGCTAATTTTCTTCGTTGGCACTTGCTACTCTTCGACGCTAGCAACCCGCGGGCCGGCAGTCGAGCCGCTGACCACCACCGCGTGCCTCCAACCCCTGACGCTGCAACAACCCCCTCGAGCTCGCCTCTATCGCGCCTCCACGAGCACTTGTGTGCCTGTCAATCCGCCTCTGCAGCATCTCCACGGGCCACCACCACGCGCCTCTAGCCCCCTGACGTAGCAGTAGTCGCGAGTTTCCCCTGCTGCGTTTCCACCCTCCGATCGGTTGCACCAGCCTTGCCTGAAGTCCACTTGAGCCGGATCTGCAGCTTTCCACCGCGACACCCCTATTCCGCCGGTTGTCCTTATTACCCGAGTGCCGCCTTGTTCCTGTCAATCCGCCTTCGCCGGAGTTCCCTTTGCTAGACCAACGATTAGTCCCCTCGGTGACCAGCCGCACGAGCTATCGAGCTTTTCTTTTGGAAGCAAAGGAAAAAGGAAAAAACAAAAGAAAAAAAAAGAAAAGCAAATTAAGTAGTTTTTTTTTTCTTTTTCTATTTACTTTATTTTGTTTATATATATATATATATATATATATATATATATATATATATGTTAAGTTTAGTTATTTAAATTGGAACGTTGGATGTCAATACTCATGAATCTTGTAGGCATTATCCGCAAGGGTTTTGTCCAAAATTATTGTAATTATTAATTTGATCCGTAATATGTCGGATCATTTTTTAATTACATTAATTTTTGGGTATTTTAATAGTATTTTAATTGTTAAATCATTATAATTATTAATTTGATCCGTAAGATTTCGGATTGGATTTTTAATTATTTTGAACTTTTGTTGTGATGGTTAGGTTTGGAGTAATTTTTAATTTAACATGTGAGACAACATGTTATTTTTTCGATTATTTTAATCCTTTATTTTTTAAATATCTTGATTGTTTAGATCTAATGTTTATTTGATAATTACTTGTCTTCGAAAAACACTAAAAAAAATCAAAAATTAAAAAAATAAAAAATCTTGCATCAGCATGTAGGTTTAGTAAATTAGAAATTTTTTAGGATTACATTTTTAGGGTTGCATTTTTTAGAAATAGGTTAGGGTTAGACCTAAATATTTTTTTTTTTAAATAGGGTCTTAGATAATGTTTGCACATTTTAATTATCCCATTTTTCTTTTAAAAAATAGTTTTCTAAAATAGGATAGGGTTTAAGTCAAATTAGTCCCTAAAATAAATTAGAAAACTATTCATTTTAGATAGTTAATTAGGGTTTTTATTAATTCCGAATTTCAATAGAAAATAAAAAAAAATTAGGTGCATAGTTTGCATAATAGGTTCATTTAATTAGAATTTGTTTGTTAGTAAAATTAGGTCATGTGGTTAGAATGCATGTTTTAATTTTGAGATAAAAGAAAACCCAAAAAATAATTACTTGCTTTAGTGTGTTGAATTCATTTGGTGCAATTTATCCAATGTTTAATAATGATTGAGTATCTGTGTGATCACCCTATTGCATGATAGTAATTTAGGTTAAAATAAATCCAAGCTGCCTGCAAAAAAGAACATTTTTGAAAATTAAAAAGAAATGGTATCAAAAGAGTATTAGAGAAATCTAGTATAACTAAGTCCTCGTACATTTAGTTTCTGATTCGTAGGAGTAAGATAATTGTCCCATTATTTTATTTAGGTGTCTAATCGAACTACAGTAAACCAATTAGTGGTGACTCCTAGCTAATAATCTTTTGCATGCTAAATACTTGAACCTTAAGTCGCAAATAGGTATGGGCTTAGGAGAGTCCGGGCTAAGTTTAAAGACTTAGTAGTCTATTAGCCTAAACCTAGGTGGTGCACCCAAAATTTAGATCACGACAAGAAATGATAGGTGTGTTAACGAAGTTATGATCGTATTCAACACATGACAATAATAGGGAAAAAATTAAAAAAATTCCTACGCCTTTAGTATTTGTGCCAATTTAATCCTAAACATTTTATTGGTGTTAATTTAGTCTTAAACATTTTTACTTGGTGCCAATTTAGTCGTTCTGGATAATTTTAGCCAGATTTTGCTCATGTGGATGTCGAGTGGCTAACGTAGCATGGCTGACATTGATATGGATAACTTTTAATAATATTTTAATTTTTTTTCAAATTTTTTATTTTTTATTTTTATTTTCCTTTTCCTTTTTGTTTTTGTTTTTTTTTTTCCCTTCTCCTCCTCCTTGCTCTAGCCGGTCACCATTAGCGACCAGCCACAAGTGACAATTGACCTTTGGCAAGCCTCGTTGGCCAATGGTGAGCCTCAAGCCCTCGCCAGAGGCCGCGAGGCTTGCCCTCGCGCTAGGCGAGCGAGAGTTGAGCACTCGCCAACCTATGGCAAGTCTGGCTCAAGGCCACTCAGGTCGCGAGGGCTCGACCTTGCCAACCACTAGCAAGGCTTGCCCTCGAGTTGTGTGGGTGAGAACTTGAGCCCTTGTAGGCGCAACATCGTGAACTCTAGCGAGGGCTCAAGCCTTGCCAATCCAATGGCGAGAGATGTCAGCCTCACCCCTTGCCATCCGTCTTCTAGCTGATTGCCAAAAGGAGGAGGAGAAGGAAAGAAAAAATAAAGGAAAAATAAAATAAGATAAAAAATTCGAAAAAATATTAAAATATTATTAAAACTTATCCATCTTAGTACTAGCAGTGCCATGTCAACCGATCAACATCCACATTAGTAAAATCCGATCAAAATTAGCTAAATTTACTAAATTGACACCAAATCAAAAAGGTTTATGACTAAATTGGCACTAATAAAAAATTTAGGACTAAATTGGCACCCACACAAAAGGTTTATGACTTTTTGACACTTTTCCCACAATAATATGGTATTCTGTGTAATTTGTAGCGCCTATTGGAATGTCGTAGCGTTTGTGTGTTTAATTGGGTCCTTAATGGCAATGGGTTAGAATCTATTGGTACTAAAAGTCACAATGGACACGCCTGAATCTTCCTAAAACACAGGGCTTAATTCCTTAATCGGCAATGTTAAATAACCTTGTCACAATAGATACAATTTGTAGGGAAAATTACCAAAAAAGTCCTAAACCTATTACAATTGTGCCAATTCATTCCTAAACTTATTTTTTTTTACCAATTAAGTCCTAAACCTTTTACTATTATTCCCGATCAGTTCATCTGACCAAAAATGGCCGGCCGGCGTTGACGTGGCAGCCGGCCGGCGCCGGTAATATTTTTCTAATAATATTTTATTTTTTGAAATATTTTATTAATTATTTTATCTTTTTTTCCTTTTTTTTTTCCTCTCCCTCCTTCCTCCTCCTCTCCTCCTTCTTCCCTGGGCTCTAGCGACCGGCCAGAGGGGAGGGTTGGCCGATCGCCGAACTGAGGCGGCCGGCGAACCCTTGCCAGATCCAGCGAGGGGGACCTCGCCATCGCCGGGTTTGGCGAGGCGAGCCCCGCCTGATCTGGCGAGGGCTCGCCTCGCCAGTCGGCGCGCGCCCCCGCCAGATTTGGCGAGGGCTCGCCTCGCAATCGCCGGGCGAGGCGAGCCCTCGCCAGATCCGTTGAAGGGGGCTCGCCAACGGTCCAGGAATTGATCTAGAGGAAGAAGACCTTGGAGTCACCGACGGAGGCGGCGGGGATGAGGCAGGAGTCGAGGAGGCCGAGGATGCCGTCGCAGATCTTGGAGAGCTCCTTGATCTTGGCGCGGTAGTTGCGGATCGCGTCTGGCAAGGCCCTCCTCGCCAGATCCGGCGAGGAGGGCCTTGCCAGATGCGACGGCGAGCCCCCCTCGCCGGATGAGGCGAGGGCTCGCCCCGCCGGTCGCCTCAGTCCGGTGACCGGCCAGCCCTCCCCTCTGGCCGGTCACCAGAGCCCAGGGAAGAAGGAGGAGAGGAGGAGGAAGGAGGGAGAGGAAAAAAAAAGGAAAAAAAGATAAAAATAATTAATAAAATATTTCAAAAAATAAAATTTTATTAAAAAAATATCGCCGGCCATTTTTGGTCGATGGATTGATTGAGAATAATAGTAAAAGGTTTAGGACTCAATTGGTCAAAAAAATAAGTTTAGGACTGAATTGGCACAATCGCAATAGGTTTAGGACTTTTTTGGTAATTTTCCCCAATTTATAGGATAGGCATTTTATTTCTTTTTAGGTTTAGGACTTTTTTGGTAATTTTCCCCAATTTATAGGATGGGCATTTTATTTCTTTTTTCCAAGAAATTTCTAGCCAACCTTCTTGCAACGGATATTTTTTTTAACATCAAATGGATTGATACTACTTTAAAAAAATAGTAACTTCGAAAGTTTCTTTGTCCTCCACACCTCTTAAATTCTAGGGATTTGTCAGTTCAACAATTTTTCATGGTTATATGGGTGTCCAGAATACAAATGGAATGGATGTTCAAAATAGTGGATATAATCGAGATATATCGGACTAGGTCTATTTACTTCTTTTGTTTTTTGATTTCTAATTTTTACAGTAGCTTTTGATAAGAATAATGGAAGACAGGGATATTTGGTAATTTAAGAGACGAATTATCATTAATCATAAACAAGTGTTCCCCCTTATTTATTACTATAAAAACTTTAACTCATTACTTCTATGACTTATCGATAATGATAGCTCATCATAATAACAACTATAGAGTTAATTCCTTTTTTTTAATATTAAAATAACAACATCTCTAATTTCCATTCAAATTGAACAACGGCGACATTGTTTAATAAGTTTTACCCACTATTGAATTTGAACCATTGACTCGCCGCCACATGAAAGCTATACTCTTAAGTTAAGTTAGATTATCTGTCGTCATACACAAAGAATTCATCCTATCATGAGTTATAAATACCATATTACTTCCAAGCAACACCAATCAAACAGAGAGACGAGAAGTTGTGTCCTTTGTTAGCACTGAAACATGCAGAACCAAACAGATTACGTCTTCTTGGGGTTACTATATTTTAGGGTGATCGATTCCTGATTCAATCCAATCTCACTTAGTAACTGAGAATCAGACCAAAAGGAATGATTTCCGATTTCTAGGATTGGGGACCGGATCGAATAGTCCTTGGACTGACAACCAGACTGGATCGACCGGTCCGGTCCAATGAACCAGTCAACTTGGCGAAGGTAAATCTTTCCCCCTCCCACCTGCTCTCTCTCTCTCTCTCTCTCTCTCTCTCTCTCTCTCTCTCTCTGCATTGTGGATATGCCTGCGACTGCGAGCGAGAGGGAGGAGATGAAGTGCGACAATGTCTCCAGGGCTTCCAAGGCCTCGTGGGCTCGCTCCTTCAGCATCACCTCTAGCACCGCCAACGCCAGGCGATCCGAGTTCGACTCTGATTTCAGGATCTTCGGCGACTTTGTGGCCGGCCTTCTACGATCTCTTTACCAAGCGCCACGCTGATGATACGCGCGTCTTCTCGTTCCCGGAGCTCAAATTGGCCACCGGAGAGTTTAGCAGAGCTCTCATGATCGACGAGGGAGAGACGTCTGAGAGTCGAGCAACAGCCAAGAGGGACGAGAAACTTTTGCGACAGAAGGCCGTCACCTGCTTGACGAAGACTTTTTCACGGCGTGTGTAGAGGAGATCTGGACTTATTGCTATTTTAGGGCTTATTCTATTTTTCAATAAATCAAGAAAAAAAAAATAGAGTCGGTGTCAGTCCGGTTTGGTCCGGTTTGATCCGGTTTTAGGAACCGGACCAATGCTCGGGGAGCCATCCAGAACCGGACAGTTCGGTCAAGTTCAGGTGGTTCTCAGGTCTGGTTCTGGACGGTTCCCAGTTCTGTCAGTACGATATGATCACCCCTATTATGTTTATGATGCTGGGTCATTTGGAGGCTTGGTCGCTCAGACGAGTTTCAATCTAGTTTTGATGTTCTTTTTGGTTCTTTCTAAGTACTGATGGGAGGTCAGGAACGATGAATTACTTAGACAAAGCACATATTGGGTAATGAACTTACCAATAGACGGATTGAACCCGTGGTTCTTGAGCTCCCGATGCTCTTGGTAAAACGCGCATGGCTCGCACCAAAGGTGCACGCAACAATCTCCGCACTGGTTGCCGGGGATCAAGTAGAGGCCACGGAGCTTGGTTCGGTAAGTGCATGTGTACCAGAACGAACAATAAAAGAGGTGGAATATCAGGCAACATAGAGCCCCGGCACATGCCCAAGCTGCCAGTTCATTAGCCAAAGTCAAATTGTTAGCTGGAGGAAATCGAACCTTAATCATAGTTTTTCGCCAAGACGAGGTTTTGTCGAGGTTTTTCGCTTTAGGTGCTTCCTCTGTCTATGATCTCCGCGTTCTGGCCAAATGTGATCCACGGACAGAAACATGTGATCAAGCCTTTATTGGAAACAAAGGAGGAACATGATCGATATGTTTGAGATATGGAGAATCCATTACATATATCTCTGACAAAGAACATCATCGGCATGATGTAGCTCATCACACAGCCGACAGAAGCATGATCGAGTCCTATAAATTTTTAGAGACCTACAATTTGATAGATCGTCGAAGCAACCAAAGAGACCGGTTGTCCACACTCCCACGTTGATGCCGGGAATGTTGAGTATGGGTGTTCCCATGTAGACTGGGGGAGCACTCGCTTCCGGAGGGAATGCCACAGAAGGCGGCATGGCGAGTAGAGGTGGAGGCGCTTTCAAGTCTCCTCCGGGGTTTCGCGGAGCCATTTTGGAGCTAAAATTTGCCTCAGCAAAAGGATGAGAGAAGGCAGAAACTATGGAGCTTCGTCGAGCATCGCCGCAGACAGCTGGATGCAGCAATATATACGAATATTCACACAACCTTTGAGGATGCTCAAAATACATGTTGACCAGGAACAGAATATTTACGAAGAAAATTCTTCGTGAGTAATGAATGTTTACCCGGGGGAGTATTACGATCAACATTCTTTTTAACATTTTGACTATGTCAATGTGGAAATTCTCCATCTAACTGAGTTTAAATATACCTCAATCGATCCGAAAGAGAAATATAATAATCGAGGTCGTGGTCTTCCACTAAATGAATTAACAAGTTGGTCAGCATCTTTCATGCACCAAGAAGCGGTCGGGCCAGAAGTTTGTTAACAAGTGTAACCTATGGAATTCATCGGTTTACTGAATAATAGAACAGTCTAAGTCAACTCTATGCCCCTCTCTGTATCGCATACATCCAAAGCAAAGAAACAAACAATCCAAACTTGCGACATCAACTTGGTTGTTTCTACATCTACGGCTTTTGATTGAAAATGCGATAAACTGTCTTTTTGGATATTGCACAGCACAACTTTACAATAAAGAAGAAGAAGTTTTCTGCCCGAATCTTTTATGCCATAAATGCTATGGCCGAGAAAGTTAGCACAGTATAATAAGCGGATTATTTGTACTTATTTACCGGCAACTAGTATGAAGAATGATTATGATATTACATATCATTGCCATTTTTAAAAAATAAAAAGAAATTCAAATTACATTTTAATAGCCATTTGCTCATTTTATTTAGTCGAATAATCATCAACTACACATTTATGTGTTGCTTATGTTTCCATGGTACCAAAGATCTTTTTCCTTCTTGTCATCAATCAATTATACAAGACTCGATGTCAAAGATTGTTGCGACCTGGCATTTTTCATGGGGGAGGGAGAGCTTGTTAGGTTTAGGGATACTATCATCTTCCAGCCAATGACCTTCCATTAACTTGGGCTCTCCCAAGTCCATACCCCACACACCATTGAGCATTCAAATTTTAATCAATTAAGCCTATGTCAATTTTGATTAAGGAGACACCACTAACCTTTTTGGAATTGGTTAGAAACCTAATAAGATGTGAGAGGATATCTTATTAATTACGCAATCAAAAATTTTGAACTTGGGGACTTGATTACAATAGTCTTAAGGCTAACGCTCTTTCGGTGCCTAACCTAATCGTGTGCTAACTAACGCCATAGCAACCTATCAACAAAAATCTAAGGTTTGTCCTTACCATTCTAGAACAAGGAAGTAACATCCAAATATTGAAAAGCTCAATCAATTATAATCATAATCACAAGTATATTTTAGGTTTTAATTTCTAAGAGCTCTCTAATTTTTTAATGACTTTTTGGGATTTTTAATTCTTAATTATTTTCTAAAACTCTAATTTTTTATTATTGATTTTTGAATTTTCTAAATTTTTTTATTACATCCTAAAGTTTTAAAACTTTATTGTCATTTTCTAAATTTTGAATTTTTTGAATTTTTTTATTTTAAATGAAGGATTTATTTAGAAAATAACGACTAGACCCGACCCAAACATAGGTTGAACTTGGACTTCAGGTTTTGGCAACGGACATGATTGGGTTTGTTTAAAGCTAAACCATTTTGAAAAGAAACCCATCCAGCCCCCCCCCCCCCCCCCCCTTTTTTTATTGAAATTAAGCACACTAAGCGCATCTTGCTAAGCTCAACCCAAGCATATCTGAAGACAAAAATAGCCTGGATTTACCAACCCTAGCTCATTAAACCAATTTAAGCCCAAAGCCCATTAAGCCGACCGGAGCTCCGAATCATCAACCTACAACTTACCAGTCTAGACAACTACAATGCATGAGCTTGAGATTTCAGGCGGGCTCTTGTGACCAAGGACAAAGATACGTTCCTTGATGGAACCATGCTTGTTCCTGATGACAACCGAATGCAAGGCATTTTGGATGCCTCCGATTGTAACAAATTAGCAAGCTTGACTAAATTTGTCAAAATTTGAGACCTAGCTCAATGATCTAGCCTACTCTATTCGTCTTTCAATTTAGCCTATTAGCTATTGAAATACACATGCCAAGAGTGTTAGGAGAAGTCTAGCACTAGAGAACTGTCGTGGTGTATAAAAGTTGACCTAGCATTGGCCTATATTTTCAAGTGGAAGATGTGTTTAACTAGATATATTGATAAGTTTGACTTGGATTCTCTCTTCAGAAATTTCTCTTGATTAAGATTGAATTTCTGTTGCACGTCTCAACATTAATCTTATAAAAAGAAGTTTGCCAATTAAATAATGAATGCCCCAAAATTACATTAGAAAACTTGAATGTAAGCGGGCTAAGTTGACCATGGGAACAGTTTCAAATTACTGAATCTCCCCATTTGAATTTTGTGCCCCAAAGCTGATCACATCATGCATAACATATGTATATGCCACAACAAAAATATTGAATGGACTATACCCATGCAAATCAAATTCATCTAGACTGTTGGTTCTACGGGCATCACAATAAACCTCAAAACTAACAATGTAATTGTTATTGATTCATGATTTGTAGTCCATGCAATAACCTTTTACTTACAATGACACCGTCTTTACAATGACATCATCTTATTTGTATTTAAGAAGAGGAAAAATCCCCATAAGTATCGATCAAGTATTAGATAATTGTTCAAATTTCCTGGCACCACATTGGAAAGAGCGCAAAGATACCAATTGCAAATAAGAAAAGAGAAACATCACAAGAAGTATCAATCAAGTTTTCTGAACAACCGTGATTCCCCTTAAATTGTTTAAACCGCTGTATTGAGAACTTACCGATAGAGGGATCCGACCCATGATTTTTGAGCTTTCGATACTCTTTGGCAAATCGCGCATAATTCGCACCAATAGTGCAAACAACAGTCTCCGCACTTGCTGCCGGGGATCGAGTGGTGGCCTCGGAGCTTGGTTCGGTAAATGCAAGTACACCAGTATGAGTAGCCGAAACAGTGGCATATCAGGCAGCACTTAAGCCCGACGAGACACAAGTTGCAAGATTTGCCACAGTTAAAATTAGCACGAGAAATTAAGCCCTCAATCACATAGTTTAGTAAAGACAAATTTTTTGTCAAGGTTTTTACTTACAAAGTGCCTTCTCTGTCTATGATCGCGGGGTTCCGGCCGAACGTGATGCAAGCATGAACTTAATAAAAGATCATCACAAAGTCAACAAAAGCAAGATCGAGTCTTGGAAACCTATATGAAAAAGACTTACAATGTATTACTGCGAACAAGATGCACCGGCGCTCCTACAAATGACAGGCCAACGTACACCTGCTGAGTGTATGCCACGGGAGGCGGGATAACGACCAGTGCCAGATGCGATCTCATGCCGTCATAGGGGTTCGGGGGACTCATGTTGGAGCTAAAGTTTCCCTCACCAAAAGGCCAAGAACAAAAAAAGATGGAGCTTTGTCAACAGAGGCAGGCATTGCCACTTTGCCAGTATATTGCTCCAAATGGAAACTGCCGCCTTATTCGTCATACATATCCGGACGCTTCGAAGGAGTATGTTTTTCCTCTCATTTTCCTTTTCTGCCGATTGATTTGGCTTCAGGCACGTGGATGGTCCCTCATGATAGGCTTTTACGTTTCCAAATGTATAAATTAGGGGGAAAGTACCAAAAAATGCCAACTTACCTCTAAACATTTCAATTGGGTCAAGTTAATTCTAAACGTTTTTACATTTTGACAATTTAGTCAATTAGGCCAGTTTTGGCTAATAAAAATGATGACATGGACTCCAATATTTCTATATGGTAGGCACTAACATAGTCAATTTTTTTTAATTGAATTTTGAATTATTTTTTCTTTCCTTTTCTTAATTCATTTGGTCGGCAAGGATCGCCGGCCATTGGACAAGGGCCAACAAGCCCTCACTGAGTGTTGGTGACGGCCTTCGCAGCCTCACTAGCCATGGCCTAAAAGGCCTCACCTAAGGCCATCATGGCCTTGCTAGCTGTGGGTGAGGAAACGAAGGCCCTTTGCCTAGATTTGGTGAGGGCTTACTAGTCCTCACCCAAATGGCCAGTAAGTTTGTTTTTCCATTCTCATTTTCGTATTTTGCTGACTGCTTTAACTTTTGGCACGTCAATGGGCTTTGATGATGGGCTTGTACATTTTCAAATGGAGAAATTGATTACACTCAAATGTTACATTCCATAGCATAAGTGACACCCTTAGATAATTCCTAGAGAATACAATTGCTCTAGTAGCCCTCCTTACCCTTGTTAATATATATATATATATATATATATATATATATATATATATATATATATATATATATAACTACACATGCACTTTTTTCTGTCACGTTCAACAATTTGCTTTTGTTGGTTGTCTCATGGGATCATCTGTCAACACAAAAGCTAGAGAATAACGGTTCTTTTGTGGTTGTCGATGTATGATTTTTATGGTCTATATAATATGAGAAGCCAACTGACCATGCAATTATTATCGTGATCCGTGAACCATGCCCTGAATAGGTTAGCCTTCTCGAATCTACCTTGTAATCTGCTGTACGGATAATTCCCTTCAATTTCCAGGTTGTTGTGATATAACTTGAGATAGCATAGCTTACTGTTATTACAATGGAGTACGAAAGTCCGACTTTCAGTCCTGGAAATTAAAACAAAGCCCCGAAACTAAAATAAAAGCCACACAAAGTACTCTCAATCGCTTGACTGTCTCGGCTAGGTTTTTCCTATGCCTTTGAAAGGGAAGGTTGGCCCGAGAGATCTGTCAACGAATCATCTTGCCGGGAACTGGCGGAGGGTCCATGGTTTTAACCTGCTGAGTCCTTCGCTCCTGGTTAGCAACCCATCCTACGCATCACAATACTGTTGCGTAAGAAAACATCTAACCGATTGCATTCATATCATATAAGTACATAAGTATCTTCGAGTAAGGCTAGGTGTATTAAGATTTGTCTATGAAATTCATAAAATAAACATTTGACCAGTCCTTAGCGTCTCGTATTCAACACTCGCCATTAATATGGTATTTTATGTAATTTGAGCTCCCAAAATGCATGTTAGAATCTCGAAGCATCTGTCTTTGCTTAGGCCTCAAATTGCTCGCAATTGAGTAGAATCTATTGGTATCAAAAGTGAAATTGGACTTGCCCAAATCTTCCTAAAACAGAGGGCTTTGGCAATCTTAAATAACCTTGTCACAAGAGATTTTATACACGGGACATTTTCTTTCTTTTTTTTAAAGAAAGCCGACCTTCATCCAACGGATCTTTTTAACATCAGATGGATTGATGCTAGATTAAAAAAAGAAAAGAAAAAAAGAAAGAAGATAAATGTATTGAAAATCTTAAAACTTATTACAAAAGCATAATTGAGTTTTAAAACTTTTAAAAGTGAAATTATGTCTTGAAAGTTATCACAAAAGTGCACTTAAGTCCTAAGCATTTTGATTAGAGCAATTAAGTCTTAAAATTTATCAAATTGGTTCAATCATGTCATTTCATTGATTACACTTTTAGAAAATTTTAGAATTCGATTGCATTTTCATGACAAATATTAGGACTTGATTACACTTTTTTAAAAATTTAAGAATTCAATACTTTCATGATAAGTTTTAGAATTTGATCACACTTTTTGAAAATTTTAGAACTAAATCATATTTTCGTGATAATTTTTAGAATTTCTAATATACTTATAAAAAAAGAATAGATTTGATAGGAATAATGGAATATTTGGCAATTCAAGAGACAATATTCTAATTGTCCATAAACAAGTGCACCGCCTTATTTTATTACTATAATTACTAAGAGTCATTATTCAGATAACTTATCGACAATGATAACTTATCATGATAAAAACTATAGAGTTTGTTCCTTTCTTTTTAAAATTAAAAATAGCACTATCGAATTTAGCGATGGAGGTTAATAAGTTTAAACTACTATTGGATTTGAACCATTTAGTCCTTGCCATATGAAAGCAATACTCTAACCACTAAGGCAAGTTAGATTATCTGTCTTCACAACAAAAAACACAAAAGAACTCTCCATATTGTGAATTATAAGTCCCATATTACTTCCAAGCAATACCAATGAAACGGAGAGACAAGCAGTTGTGTCCTTCGTTAGCACAGAAACATGCAGAACCAAACGGACCACATCCTATTAGGGTTATTGTGTTTCTTATGCCGAGTTCTTTGGTGGCTTATAGTCGCTCAGATGAGTTTCAATCTAGCTTCGATGTTCTTTTTTGTTCTTTTTGAGTATTGACAGGAAGTCAGGAACGAAGAATTACTTGGACGAAGAACATATAGGGTAATGAACTTACCAAAAGAGGGATCGAACCCGCGGCTCTTGAGCTCCTGATACTCTTGGCAAAGCGCGCATGGCTGGCAACAAAGGTGCGCGAAACAATCTCCGCACTGGCTGCCACGGATTGAGTATAAGCCGCGGAGCTTGGTCCGGTAAGTGCATGTGTAGAAGCACGAACAAATCCCTTGCAGCAAGCACAAAGACGCGGCACGCATACAAGCTGCCAGTTCATTAGCCAAGGTCAAATTGTTAGTAGGAGGAAATCGAACCTTAATCATAGTTGTTCGGTAAGACAAGGATTCGTTGAGGTTTTTCGCTTACCGATGTTTCCTCTGTCTATGATCTCAGCGTTCTGGCCGAACGTGATGCATGGGCAGACACAGGTGATCAAGCCTTCGTTGGAAACAAAAATGGAAGATGATCAATACGTTAAGAGTTATGAAAAATTTATTTTATATATATATATATATATATATATATATATATATATATATATATATATATATATCTCTAACAAAGAACGTCATCGGCATGACGTACCTCAATGCACGATTGACAAAAGCAAGATCGAATTCTGCGGAATTTTTGCTTAGAGAAAAAGACTTACAATTCGATATATCGCCGAAGCAACCACAAAGACTGGTGGCCCATTCTCCCACGTTGGCATTGGGAACGTTGTGACCAGGTGCTCCCACGTTGGCTTGGCTGAAGTGTGCCGTGGCGGGGGTCGCTTGCACCTCTCCTGCGGCCGCTTGCGCCAGTCCTGTGGCCGCTTGCACCTCATCCCAATTGTCTGAAGAAGGGTCATCGGCCATCACCTCTCTCTGGATCTCACTCCTCTTCTATAGAAGCCGCAACTTGCCTAGAAGAAAAGTCAAACTTGACAACCAACAAGCTGGAAAGCTGGCAGGAGGCAAGTTAGTGCCATAAATGAGGAGGCCTCCACCAACTTTGGTAGCTTATATAAAGGAACAAGGATCTCGTTTCGCTGATTTCAGATCCCTTAATGAAGTATTTTTCATTAAATACTATGTTTTTTATTTTTATTTAAGGAGACTCAGATTCTATACTAGTATTAGATAGAGAGGGTCAAAAGCAAACAAATATAAATATAATAGAGTATTGAGTCTAATGAAATCATTCAATACAAGCTCAAAACCGATGATGACAAATTTCGGAATCTAATCAATAGCCTGGTTCAAACACCCTTCAATATATTAATAAAAAACCACAAGATCAAATGGATTACACAACAACGTCAACGATAGAAATGACACTAGGAAAGTACTACTTCTAGATGGGTTAGAGGACACAATGTTGGAATTAATTCGATAGTGCTGGACAATGAAAGGTAGGCACTGCTCCTAGATAAATTCGAGGACACAACGTTGAAATGAAATTTAATCAACGTTATTGGATGGTAGAAGTAATACCAAGAAGGCATTGCTCCTTGATAGATTTGACGGAATCTAATCGACGACGTTGAACAGTTGTTGCAACCTATCTCTTGGAGGAGGGAATAGGTTAAAGGCTATTACTTAAAGGACGGGCCTATGGCGAATGATTAGGCACGAGCTCTCTTAGGTCCATACCTCGCACGACATTGAGTGCTCAAATTAAGAGTATGAAAATTTTCTCAAAAATGAGTTACTACTAGCCTATTGAGGCTGGGTAAAAATCAATGAGATATATGGGTGCACTTCACTTCCTACACAACTAGAGAATCTAAAGTTGGGATTAACCAATTAGTAGACTTAACAAAATAAAACTTAGAGAAACCTACGTAGGGAGAGTAACGTGTCGTCGAGGGTTGGCGGTCGAGGTCCAAGCGCGATGATTGATCGTCGTCGTCTTCTTCGGTCGGAGCTCGAGGGTAGCGCACGTTTGTCTCTTATCTCTCGCTCCACGATTCTAGCCAAGAAAAAGGAGATACCCCTCTCTGCGCGTGGAGATCTCGACCAAAAGCTGTAGAAAAAAACCAGAACCCCCTCTTTCACAATCTCTCTCTCCCTAAACCGAGGGCTCTCTCTCTCGGTTGCTCTCCCTCAGCCAAAGAAAGAAGAAGCCATCTCAACAGCTTGCTCCCCTTGGCACCAAAACCAGAAAAAGCTTCACGCAAACAACTCGTCTCTTCCCCTCTCGCTCGCCCCTCGCTCTCTCTTTATAGCCTGTATTTTTTTTTTTTTTGAACAGATAAGCCTCTAATTGATTATCCAATCCTTTAGCACGGCACCTTCAAGTGGCTCGAGACTCTCTTGGCACAGTTCTGAGATTCCCTCAAAGTCTCTCTGTTCACCGTTGGAGTCAACACCTAACGTTGAGTCAACAAAAGCAGTGGGCTGGTTTCTTCGTCTTGATCTGCGCTTGGAGCCTACTTGACCCGACAATGAGGAGATGTAGATTTAATTAAATTGGTTCAATAGAGGAGATTCACTTGTGCAGTTTTTTTTTTTTTTTGGTCAGAAAACGTTGGGCTGGTTAAAGGGTTAAAAACGGTGGGCTGGCTGACCCACCCATCGGCAATCACGGGCTCCGTCTTGTCCCACGATGTTGAGTGGACTGGTCATTCTGTGGGCCCCGCGCGTATTTAATAAGGCTTTGGTGGCTTGTCAAGAGAAGAGGACGGGCCACGAGATAACGACACCTACGAAATTGTTTCGCCCGGGGACGTACCAGTATTGTGTTTTTATTATATTTCCCAGACGCCGATTTGGGCGGAAGATCAGTCTCCTAGCGAGAGAGGTGACGTGGAAAGAAGAAAGAACGAAAACAGAGTGGATCCGTCGTCTTATTTCTTCGTCTTGATCTGCGCTTGGAGCCTACTTGACCCGATAATAGGGACAGCAATACAAGGAAAAGTCTGGTGAGGAGACGTAGATTTAATTAAATTGGTTCGATAGAGGAGATTCCCACGCCCACATGTATAGTTTAATAAGAGGACAAATATATGGAAATCAAATTGTGAAACCATAGTTTAAGAAGCATGTGGGTCAAAATTTAACACGTTGTACCTTTTGCATCAAATTAAATAGCTTAAGTTGGCAATAATCTATTATCAAGACATATCTTGAAGCAGATCCGACATTATTTAATGATATATTATTGCCAATTGTGGGTTGTTGTTGGGTCCATAATCCATGCGATTCTTTTGTTCTCTCTCTTGCTTTTTTACTACTCATTTTTCATTGCCACAATCATCAGGAACATGTAAGAAATAATATTACTTTAGATGGTCAGTGAACATGCAAGTTAGATTTAGAGGAGGACAGGCCACGAGATAACGACGCCTAGGAAATTGTTTCACTCGTGGATACCACTACTGTGTTTTTATTATATTTCCCGGACGAGAATCTGGGCGGAAGATCAATCTCCTAGCTAGAGAGATGACGTGGAAAGAAGAAAGAATGAAAATAGAGTGGATCCGTCATCCTATTTCTTTGTCTTGATCTGCGCTTAGAGCCTACTTGACCCAATAATAGGGACAATAATTACAAGGAAAAGTCTAGTGAGGAGATGCAGATTTAATTAAATTGGCTCGAGAGAGGAGATTCCCGTGCCCACATGTATAGTTTAATAAGAGGACAAATATATGGAAATTAGACTGTGAAACCATAGTTTAAGAAGCATGTGGGTCAAAATTTAACGCTGTTATCAAGACATATCTTGAAGCAGATCTTACATTATTTAATGACATGTTACTGTCAATGGTGAGTTGTTGTCGAGTCCACAATCCACGTGATTCTTTTGTTCTTTCTTTCTCTTGCTTTTTTACTGCTCATTTTTCATC
Organism: Eucalyptus camaldulensis; assembly: GCA_019915185.1. Taxonomy (NCBI): domain Eukaryota; kingdom Viridiplantae; phylum Streptophyta; class Magnoliopsida; order Myrtales; family Myrtaceae; genus Eucalyptus; species Eucalyptus camaldulensis. The sequence goes on from JAHSVA010000005.1 coordinate 25,348,045, forward strand.
GCCATGACCCATGATGCCATGATACCCATTGGGAACATGTAAGAAATAATATTACTTTAAATGGTCAGTTAACATGCAAGTTAGATTTAGAGGAACTAAACCAATCACAATTCTTTTCTAACAAAATAATCCATAATCATTATTGACAAATTGCTTGAAAGTCCATTGCTCTTACTCAATTGCTAAGAGGATCAGTCAACCGCTAAGTAATATCCAACCTTAAAATGGGTTTCTTCGTTTTCTATTTTAGGTGGAAAGTCCACCGGTTTTGCACGTGCAAGGATAGACTATGTGAATTTTTTCGGACCAAATCTCCCACGATTCGTACCTTATACTATTTTGGGACAAGTGCTAACTAGAAGAGGGGAGTAAGGGTTCAATTCTTTTTTTTTCTTTTTCTGGTAATACCGGGCGAAAGCGGATCCAGAAATGAAGTAACTGGTTCGATAGGACCAGGGGAGGTGTCTTACGCTTCATAATGGAAAGATGGCTCTGCTCTGTAGCCAGAGTACAGAGCCGTGATTGGAAAAAAACAAAACTGCACAAGTGGCTTTCTTCTGTCAAGAAGAGGACGGGCCACGAGATAACGACCTCCTCCTTTTTTGTCTTCTTCCTTTTTGTCGGGAATAGGCGGTGGGGCCGACGGCGAAGATAGAAAATGCGTGGGGGAGAAGGAAGGAAGAGGTCGTGGCGCCGGGCCATAGACAAAAAGGGGGCAAAATGGACTGGGTCCAAATGGGAAAGCGGAAGAAGGGAAGAGAAAGAAAGTTGGACCAGCCTACCCCTCGCCCAGGCTCGCTTATTTTAATTTTCGATTTTTTTATTGATTTTTAATTTGATTTTGTTAACATTTTAATAATTAGTGATAGTAACGTAAATGCTCCTAATGTCTACGTGCAATGTATTTTAATGAAAACACACGCGATGAAAATTATTCATTTTACTTTTCTTTTAATTAACTAATTTCTTAATAATAAATTTTTAATTTTAATTTTTTAAAAATTCAGATTTTCTTTTTTAATTAATACTAGTGATGCTAATGCTCCTAAAGTCTATATGTGATGTAATTTAGTGAAAATTAATTTTTATCTAGGGATTAAAAATTAATCCCTAATTTTCTATATGATAAAACCATTAATAAAATGGCCAAATTTAGATATCAACAACATAGAAATAATACCAGGAAGGTATTGCTCTTAGATGGGTTCGATGACATACCATTGGAATCTAATTGACGACGACGGATGGTAGAAATGATACCGGAAAGGCACTGCTCCTAGATGGGTCTGAGGCCATAACGTCCAAATTTAATCAACGATGTTGGACAGCAAGATAGCACTGGAATCTAATTGACAGCACTATCTAGAATATAGAAACTCACTAGAATTGAATCAATGATGGGAATCCAAAACTATAACTAAACTAGAATAGACTATGATAACTATAGATAAGATAAACGATTTTGATATGTTGTTTGGGAGGGTCTCTTCTCTGCATCGTCTGTGATATTTATAGGACAATCTAGTACCCATTGGTTGATTGATTCTTCTTTGAAAGTCGTACCTAATTTTTTCCATGTTCTTTGCTTAACCGCTTTATCCACGTCTTATTGTTTCCCGACTCATCGACGGTGCTTGCACGACTTGTTCGGCAAGTAATAACCCCTCTTTTGATATTGCACACCCTTTTGAGCACCAACTATTCTTGTTTAAATCTTAACACCAATTCTATCTAAACTTTACGTCCATAGTAGTATCTCTTGAATTGGACACATGACAATCATTGCCTTATCATCGAATCACGCATCTCTACTTGTAGGTCCATCGACATCTAGCCCAAGGATTCTTGAATACCTTGGCTATCCTTTGTCTTTATGACTGATATGGGCAGAATTGCTGCTATTCATAACTAGCACGTCATAGCGATCATAATTTTGAATATCAACACCCCTCGTGACCAAAGCGCGACAGCATGTTAACTTTGAGTGTCGATAGTTCCATGTTTAGGTGTGGAGCAAAAAGCTCCACCAGAGACAAAAAGTGAGGTTCGTAGGTTGTGGGTGTGTGTGTATATGTGTGTGTATGTGGGTGGGGGTGACTTGAGGAATAAATGGAAGAGAGGAAAATATATGTGCGTTTGCATTAGAAAAGAATAGGTCCCCATTAGAAAGAAGAGTGAGGCTGTGAGAAGTGTCTAATGTTTGTTCTTATAACTATAAAAAAATGTGGTGTTGAGTATATGTTCATGTAATATTAAGAGAGTGTTTGTTATAGTCACGCTTTCGTAAAAATTAATATATAATATTAGAGCTACACCACGCAACTCAACAATCGGTATCAGAGCAAAGCTACGCACTCAACAGGGAATGCCACAAGAGATGGCGCAGCAATTGGAGGTGTAGGTATTTTCGAGTCCCCTTTAGGGTTTCGTAGAGCCATTTTGGCCTCTGAGAAAGGTTGAGAGAAGGCAAAAAATATGGATATGGCGCAGCAATTGGAGGTGTAGGTATTTTCGAGTCCCCTTTAGGGTTTCGTAGAGCCATTTTGGCCTCTGAGAAAGGTTGAGAGAAGGCAAAAAATATGGAGCTACGTCAAGCATTGCCACAAACACCCGAGTGCGGCAATATATACAAATTTTCATACAACCTTTGAAGATGCCCAAAATGCACGTTGATCATGAATAGAGTATTTACTGAGCAGCTTCTTCGCGAGTAATAAAGGTTTGACTATCACGGGAAGTACTATAAGCAAGATTCCTTTTTTTTTTTTTTTTTTGCCTTTTATCATTTTGAATATATCTTTTTTTTGTCTGTTCCATTTTGACTATGTCAATGTGCAAAATTTCCATCTAACTGATTTTAAATATACATCAATCGATTCAAAAGAGAAATATAATAATCAAGTCTTGGTCGTCCACTAAATAAATTAGGGAAATTCGAAAGAGAAATATAATAATCAAGTCTTGGTCATCCACTAAATAAACTAGGGGAATTCGAAAGAGAAATATAATAATCAAGTCTTGGTCGTTCACTAAATAAATTAGGGGATAGATGCATTGCCTTTTATCATTTTGAATATGTCTTTTTTTTGTTTGTTCCATTTTGACTATGTCAATGTGCAAAATTTCCATCTAACTGATTTTAAATATACATCAATCAATTCGAAAGAGAAATATAATAATCAAGTCTTGGTCGTCCACTAAATAAATTAGGGGATAGATGCGCTATAAATTCTAAAACTTATTATGAAAATGCAATTGAGTCACAAAATTTACAGAAACATCAAATCTTAAAATGTGTTAAATTGGTGCACTCGAGTTCTTTTGCTAACTTTGTGCAACTTGTCTAATGGAAAATACTAATGCTATTTATTTATTTATTTATTATTTTCTCTCTCTTACATGACAATGATGTGGCTAAAACATGAAACATAAGACTCAAACAATATCATTTTGATTTGAATCTAATTTTTAATCCAATTTTTATTTAAAATAGATATAAAAATTAGCTAGAGAGAGAGAGACGTTGAGATCGAGCTCGTTGAGTGGTCCCAATCATCTTCTATCTTTTTTTTTATTAAATTTTATCCTATTTTCAAATTTAATTTAAATAAATTAATATTAAAAATATGATTTTGATTAAAAAGACGTCATTTTGCCCATGTCATCATCACGTAGAGAGGGAAAATCTTTTTATAAAATCAGGTTACCATTTTCTGTCAGCCAAGTTAGACTGAGTTAATAGAAAGATTCGATTGCACAATTTTGACAAGTTTAATATTTGATTGTATTTTTTACAAGTTTTGTGACTCAATTTATACCTTTACGACAACTTTTAGCACCTTCAATGCTTACATCCATGAATTAACAAGTTGGTCACCATCTTTCATGCACCAAGAAGAGGGCGGGCCTGCAGCTCGCCATTGAGTGTATTACATTTGTTTACTGAACAATAGAATGGTCTAGGTCAACTTTCTGCCCCTCTCTCTATTGCACATATTAGCAAAGAAATAAACACAATCCAAACTTGCGATATCAACTCGGTCGTTTCTACATCTACGGCTTTTGATTTGCTTTTGATTGAAAACCCATAAACTGTCTTTTTCAATACTACACAGCACGACACTTTACAAAAGAAAAAGAAGAAGTTGTTTTCTGCTTGCATCTCTTATTCCACAAATGTTATCACGGAGAAAGTTAGTGCAGTATATTAAGTGGATTATTTGCACTTATTTACCGGTAACTAGTATGATGAATGATTATAATATTACGTATCATTGCATTTTTTTAAAAAGAAAAAGAAATTCAAATTACATTCGAATAGCCATTTGCCCACTTAATTTAGTCAAATAATCATCAACTACATATATATTGTTGTTGTTGTTTCCATGGTACCAAATAGTAGTGAGCATGATTTTAGGGTACAACCAGGAACCAAAGAACCAAATTGGTGAGAATATGTCTGGTTCTAGATTTCAAAAATTGAGTAATTTGTTTTGACAGGTAGATTCGGGTTTTAGGTAGAATCTGAAATCTGAAACAAGTTTTCAATGGGTGGGTGAAACTTGAAACAAGTTTTTGTGTTTTTCATGATCTTCGCATAATCTTACGATATTTTATGACATCTAATAATGAGTGTATAATTTGAAACTACTAATATGAACTTTCATTTTATGATGGATACGTTTACTTTATTAATATTTCATATATTTTGTATGTCTAAATATAAGTTGTGGTCGGTGGATTGTACCAATAAGTGATGGTCATTAAAGATGATAATTCATTACAACTATCCAATTAACGATACAGGTTGAATCTAGGTAGAACCTGAACCGATTCTGAAACCTATGACAAGGTAATAATATACAAGGTAGATTCTAGATTTTAAAAAATAAAAAATCCATTTAAGCGCGATGCGGGGCGGAAGAAGAGGGGCCCGGTTCGTGATTGTCGGCAGCTACTCTAGTCTCTCGTTCCCTAGGGGTGTCAAGACCTGAACCGAAAATCGAACCGAACCGAAAAATTCGATTTTTTTTTTATTCGGTTTTCATCAAAAACCGAAAAAAAATTTATCGGTTTGGTTTTTATTGGTTAACCGAACCGAAAACCGAACCACAAGGGCACAAACCGAAAACCGAATTTTTTTTATTGGTTCTCTCCCGACTCTTGTCTTTGATCCTCTTGTGTCTCGTCTTGGTTTTTATTGGTTCTTGTCCGAGTTCTCTCAATGGCAACAGCAATGGCGACTGCGACGAGGACCGATTGAGGGACAGAGCCCCTTTCTTCTGCAAATCTCACCTTCGTCCCTCTTCTTTCTGCGACGGCGACGGCGACAGCGACTGAGGGGCCGAGCATGTCTTGCGGGCGCTCTGCTCTAGACTGAGGGGCGCCAGTGGCTTTAGATTTGTGAGGCCTCTTGCTTGCTCAATGAGCTAGGCTAGTTCAAATCAGTAAGGTTCTCCTTTGATCGCTCTGCGTTCATCTTCCTCTACAAAGATCTCTTTTGCTCTTTTTCTTAGTGTTGTCCCTAGATCGCATGCAAAAGAACATCCTTATGACCTTTAATGATCTCGAATTGATGGCATCCCTTTCTTATAAACAATCATGCTCAGGGCCCCATGGTGCTTTAGTATTGAAATTTTCTCTGCTAATTAATCAATAGCCTGTACGTATGATATCTTTATCCATGCATAGTCGAGGACTTACAGCATGAAGTCCCAACAGTCTTTGCCTACCAAATATAATTTCTATGGCTTTTTTCATAGTCTACTTTATTGAAGAACTCCTAACCTATGTTCTTTTTCATGTTCCCATTAGTTAGGTGAGCTCCTAGGTTGTTTGGGGATTTATCCTCTTATCTATCATACCAAACTTGATACTGTCAGTTGTCTGTGGAATTGGACTTCTTCTAGAAGTGCAGATCTGATATAGCTAGTGCGAGCACCTAGAGGGGGGTGAATAGGTACACAAAGAATTTTTCTAGATAATTGCACAGTACTTAGACAATTAAAGAATTTGGAACAATTAATAATCCATCGTAAGACTAAGTAAAGGAAAGAGAGAATTGAACACGCGGTTTATAGTGGTTCGGCTTGATTCAAGCCTACGTCCACTCTTCTGCACTGACAGCCAATTGGCTGGATTCCACTATGGACAAAGAGATGTTTACAGCGTTGATCTTCCTTGATTTCTAGGTGTAGATGATCTACAACACTCGCTCAAGGTATCACCAAGTATAGACACTCTCTGTGTATACAATTTCGCTCAACTGAATCAACTAATAATCAAGGTGCTTCAGACTCTGGAATTTTTCTATCGATCATGCACTAAAATAACTAGAACGTCTTCCTTTTATACTCCTTTATGCCATCATACCCGTTGGCACTTACCAAAGGAGTTCCTCCAATATACCCGTTGGACGGAATCAATCAAGAAGATCATTCGAGCTATTAAAGGAACCTGACGATAGCCCATCAATCCTGTTCGCCCATACAATCAGGATCTTGGTTTCCAAGAATAGAACCTTCCAAGAATATTTCGTCGATCATCGGATCTTCAAACGATCTTGATTACGAATAAAAGAATCCGTTATATTTATCCAGCCAAGAGATCTTCTCCAGAGGATAAGATTAAATACTTCGGCTCTGGATTTCCTTCGTCACTGGATCAGAAAAACTGTCAATAAGAATAGCCTTGAGTCTTAAGTTTTGAGTCTTGAGTGCTGAGTCTGGTGATCAGAAAGTCTTCAGACTTTAAACTGTCGGTCTGCAAATATCCATACTAGACTGATAGAAACGTTTTGTCAGCTTCAAAATATCCTGGAAAGATTTCTCCAACAAGATCCAGTTGCCTAAGGTGCTTGAGTTAAAAGGAAAAATTGGTTTGGTGCGTATGTCTTATCCATAAGGACGATATCAGGCTTCCACTTAAGGGAATTTCTAATGGTCTTTTTTGCCACCATTAGGATAGCGAAAATGGACAAGGAACAGATGGATGAATTTGTTAAGCACTTTTAATCAAGGTAGGAGTTAGTTAAACTCTCGTCCTACTGTCAGGCTTTTCTTTTTCATATTGTCAAATGATTAGCTTGGTTGACATTACTGTTCTTGAATGAAGCTCTTAAAAGGAAGTGCATAGTACAAAATGCAAGAACCATGACTTTAGTATATCACCTATGGTGTTCCTCTTATTTGGAATTAGATTCCCCTCTGCCTTGTTTTATGTCAAGTTCTAGGATTGCCTAGATCTCTGAAGAACATCAAAGGGTTATCATTGACTGTATCTCTGTTTACAGCTATTGATTGTCCCCCCCCCCCCCCCCCCCAATTTCTGTATTGGAATGTGATGAATCTAGGCGGAATTTCTAGTTTTAATCACCTTCTGAGATGATAGAAATTGAAAAGGTCGGTACTTGCCGATTCAGTTGTTGTATGTGGGATTTCTGATGGAAGTTCTGGGCCGATGCAGAGGGGTTGTTTTCTGGTTTTCTTGGTGGGAATTTTTAGGTCCTCTTTCATGTTCAGTGTAGTTCATCCTTGTTTAACATTGTAGCAGTGATGAGCTTCAGCGACATTTGCTCAGCTACAACTAACTATTTCCTTGGTGATTGTACGCAGACTTTGAGAGAAGACAAAGCTCTTGTTTATGATGACTGGAAAGAGTGCATTTTGCCCCTTCTAGATTCGGGACCTTTGAAGCTTGATCTAGAATATTTCCTTCACCCGTCCCCACCCCCCAAAAAGAAAAAAAACTGAAAACCGAAAGCTAAAAACCAAAAAACCGAACCGAAATTTTGGTTCGATTCGTATTCGGTTCGGTTCGGTTCGGAAGATTTTTTTAACGGTTCGGTTTAGTTCGGTTTTTCAAAAAGACTTAATCGAACCGAACCGAACCGAACCGTTAACACCTCTACCATTCCCTCGTTCTGATTGGTGGCGGTGTGATCTCAATCAGTGCGGGGGCGCGTTCGGACCAGGAGGATGAATGATTGGTTTCGTGATTATGTTCGAAGCCTTGGTTAAAGAGCGTACACAAAAATTGGTTTGGTTTCCAAACAGCAAAATTGTCTCTTTTTTAAAGTTGTCATTAATCACTTCAGTTCATATCATACACAACGCGACCCCTCTAAGGTGGGAATCTCCAAAGGAGCCGTGGCCTTTCGTCTTCCGGCCTTTTCTACGCTCTCGAGATGCTACAGTGGCGGCAAATATCTCCGAGGGAAAGTTACTTTGCATTGACATTTTACCACTTTTACCCATCTTGTATCTCGGTAGTAATTTCTTGATCAGACAGTTGACTTTCGCAAAAAAAGCCTAAGCGAGTTCGAAAGACTAGGCGTAGGAGGTTTCGAATTCGTCTAGGAAATTGTTTCGCCCGTGGATCTACCACTATTGTGTTTTTATTATATTTTCCCAGACGAGGATTTGGGCGGAAGATCAGTCTCGTAGCTAGAGAGGTGACATCGAAAGAAGAAAGAACGAAAACAGAGTGGATCCATCGTCCTATTTCTTTGTCTTGATCTGCGCTTGGAGCCTACTTGACCCGACAATAGAGACAACAATATAACGAAATGTCTGGTGAGTAGATGCTGATTTAATTAAATTGGTTTGATAGAGGAGATTCCCGCGCCCAAATATATAGTTTAATAAGAGGACAAATATATCGAAATCAGACTGTGAAACCTTAGTTTAAGAAGCATGTGGGTCAAAATTTAATGCACTGTACCTTTTGCATCAAATTAAATAGCTTAAGTTGGCGATAATCTATTATCAAGACAAATATCTTGAAGCAGATCCGGCATATTATTTAATGACACATTACTGCCAATGGTGGGTTGTTGTCGGGTCCATAATCCATGTGATTCTTTTGTTCTTTTTCTTTCTTTTTAAATGCTCATTTTTCATTGCCAACGACCCTTGGCAGGATCATGCGCATCAATAACGTGTAAGAAATAATATTATGTTAGATGGTCAGTTAACGGGCAAGTTTGATCTAGAGGAACTAAACCAATCACAATTCTTTTCTAACAAAATAATCCATGATCATTATTGACAAATTGCTCGAAAGTCTATTGTTCTCACTCAATTGCTAAGAGGATCGGTCAACGGTCAAGTAGTTTCCAAACTTCAATTGGGTTTCTTCGTTTTCTATTTTAGGTGGAAAGTCCACCGGTTTTACATTTGCAAGGATAGACCATGTGAATTTTTCGGACCAAATCTCCACAATTCGTGCCATGGTTTCTTGCAAAAAATCAGTGGCCGTTTTCCTTTCCTTCACATTTAAATAGCGGTGCCTCCAACCAGAAAAGAGAGAGCATGGATGGATTCGATTGTAGGACCGGTTGATTCACAAGGATAATTTAATGCATTCCTTGTCATTATTTGCCCAACTTCTTTAAAATATGAAGGCGGTCCATCCTAAGGGGACCTGCGGTAAAAAAAAGGAGGAGGCATAAAGTGGATTAACGAAAGATCACTATTGAGTATCAGCCATGGCCGAGGGCATGGATGATGGATCCTAGCCATGGTCAAGTCTTTACTTCATCGATCAATTCTTCTTCCTAAATTTTGTTTGAGTCATGAAATTGCTCCCCCATTAGCTTTCCCCCTCCCAACTAATTTTTGGAATTTGTCGGATTTTTCTTCTCTTAATTACCAGAAATTAAGAAAAAAGAAATATTTTTGCTCATTACTATTTTTTTTTTCAATTTTTTTTTTCAAAATTTAGTTCACAATTTTCTAAGTATCCTTGCAAAATATATTTGAGGCAAGAAAAAAGGTTAACTTAAAATCACTGTGAGCAGTAATTACTAATGGGTGTGCCAGGGAATAGAGATAAAGAATGGATGGGATGAAATTCTTGGTATTCCGAAGTACGTCCTTGTCTAGAGACATCTTGGGCCAACATAGCATGGTTCGATTGCCGGTGGATATCACAATCATTGGGCCGGTGGGGAATGAAGGGGTTGATCTTGTGAAGCCTAACTAGGCTTAGAGGCCCAACTCAGCTTGCTAACTTAAGTGAGCTTGGGAAAGAGCTTAATTATAAGCATGAGAAATTGATTAAAAGGGTAGAGTTAAAGGGAGTGAACCTCTTAATTTTGATGGAGTTGTTCCTTTTTTACTATCTTAAAGAATTATGGGATGTTCCGAAAATTACCTAAGCCTATATTTTGTTAGGAGGATAGTCACAATCAGACTAAAGAATTCTAGGATGTTCAATCTAATTTTCATATATTGATGAAAAAAATCAAGATATGTGTAAGGATTAGTACATCACGTTTGTTGAGATCTGTGATGCCAACATGGCAAGGGGGCACTCGTTGAGTGCACTTTGTTAGGAATAACTCTATTTTCAAGATACTAATTATGCATAATATGATGGTAGCCATTGCATTGGATACTGTAAAGTTTTCTCAATTGGTTGCTTGGGGCTCTTATTAATAAAATGTCCTATAATTAGGAACCAAAAAGAAAAATAAAAAAAAAAAACTTCAAAAAGACAAGGCCCTAAAACTAAAATACAAGGCATTTTGGATGCCTCCCATTGTAACAAATTAGCGAGCTTGACTAAATTTGTCAAAATTTGAGACCTAGCTCGATGATCTAGCCTACTCTCTTCGTCTTTCAATCTAGTGTCACGGGCCGATCGATTGGGATTGTGACTGCGCGATGACTCAGGCTCTTTTGGATCACCTAAGCCAAGCCTTGCTCGATCAACCGCACAACTCGCTTGCACACCTGGATCGTAGAGAGAAAAAGTCTAGAGAGAGAAGCTCTGGAAAGAAAGAAGCTTTATATTGCTGAAAGGATTGGATGGATACAAATGAAGGGATGTCACCCATTCTTATACTCGAGGCCCTTTGATTACATTCCTTGATCTGAAATTCAATCAGCGCACGAGATCACACCGCCTCAACTACCAACATTAATGGAAACTACCATCTACTGACATAAATAAAGCTAGAGACTTCTAGAATGTAGCTCAATTACCGTATCGCCCGCCATTGGAAACTTCCGGAAGAAGGCTCGTTGGAAATCCGAGCGAGCACAGGAGATCCTCCACGGATGAGTCACGGCTGTCCCTGAGGAACCTCTTGGATCGGTCCTCTTTTGGGCCGTGACACTAGCCTATTAGCTATTGAAATACACATGTGAAGAGTGTTAGGTGAAGTATAGCACCAGAGAACTGTCGTGGTGTATGAAAGTTGACCTAGCACTCATTGATCTATAATTTTCAAGTGGAAGATGTGTTTAACTAGATATATCAATGAGTTTGACTTGGATTCTCTCTTCAGAAATTTCTCTTGATTAAGATTGAATTTCTATTGCATGTCTCAACATTAATCTTATAACAAGAAGTTCGCCAATTAAATAATGAATGCCCCAAAATTACATTAGAAGACTTGAATGTAAGCGGGTTAAGTTGAGCACGGGAACAATTTCGATTTACTGGATCTCCCCATTTGAATTGTGTGCCCCAAAGCCGATCACATCATGCATAACATATGCATATGCCACAACAAAAATATTGAATGGACTATACCCATGCAGATCAAATTCATCTAGACCGTTGGTTATACATGCATCACAATAAACCTCAAAAATAACAATGTAATTGATATTGATTCATGATTTGTAGTCCATGCAATAACCTTTTACCTACAATGACACCGTCTCATTTGTATTTAAGAAGAGGGAAAATCATAATAAGTATCGATCAAGCATTGGATAATTGTCCAAATTTCCTAACACCACATTGGAAGGAGCACAAGGTTACCAATTGCAAATAAGAAAAGAGAAACGTCACAAGAAGTATCAATCAAGTTTTCTGAAATGAGAGGACGAGATAATAGTTAGGAATAAAACAGATCAACTGTTGCAATGGTTGGCTGAGAGAAACCTCAATGCACCATGCCACCAGGAATTGATGGAGGAACCGTTACTCCGACTAGCCGACTCATTTGCTCTGCATTGGCGGTCCATACTACGCATTGCCTCGCATACGTAAACATGTAACCTATAGCTCACACCCACTGCACGCATTCAATTATTAGGATTTCATTTGTTTTGCGAAAAAAAAATGATTGGAAAATATTTTCCTAAAAACAATTATCTATAATGCTTAATGTTAATAAAAATTGTTATTATCATCAACATTTGTTTATACCTATATATTTTTTAAATTAATAAAATAATAATTTTCATTTATTCATTTTTGTAAGTGATATAATCAATCATTTTTACAAAAATATATTCTAAATCAATTATTTTCTTTGAAACAAATGATGCTATTTTCATGAACAACTGCGATTCCCCTTAAATTGTTTTTGCCGCTATATTGAGAACTTACTGATAGAGGGATCCAACCCATGATTTTTGAGCTTTCGATACTCTTTGGCAAAACGTGCATAATTCGCACCAACAGTGCAAACAACAGTCTCCGCACTTGCTGCCGGGGATCGAGTGGTGGCCTCGGAGCTTGGTCCGGTAAATGCAAGTACACCAGTATGAGCAGCCGAAACAGTGGCATATCAGGCAGCAATTAAGCCCGGCATAGACACAAGCTGCAAGATTTGCTAGCCACAGTTAAAATTAGCACGAGAAATTAAGCCCTCAATCACATAGTTTAGTAAAGACAAACGTTCTGTCAAGGTTTTTCACTTACAAGTGCCTTCTCTGTCTATGATCGTGGTGTTCCGGCCGAACGTGATGCAAGCATGAACTTAATAAAAGATCATCACAAAGTCAACAAAAGCAACATCGAATCTTGTAAACCTATATGAAAAAGACTTACAATTCGTCATATTATCGCAACAATTGAAAAGACCGATGGTCCACATACCTGTGTTGCTGCGAACAAGATGCACTGGCGTTCCTACAAATGACAGGCCAACGTACACCTGCTGAGTGTATGCCACGGGAGGCGGGACAACGACCAGTGCCAGATGCGATCTCGTGCCGTCATTGGGGTCCGGGGGACTCATGTTGGAGCTAAAGTTTCCCTCACCAAAAGGCCAAGAACAAAAAAAGATGGAGCTTCGTCAACAGGAGGCAGGCATTGCCCGCATATAGCTCCCAATGGAAACTGCCGCCTTATTTGTCATACATATCCGAACGCTTCAAAGGAGTATGTTTTTCCTCTCATTTTCCTTTTCTGCCGATTGATTTGGCTTCTAGCACGTGGATGGTCTCTCATGATAGGCTTTTACATTTCCGAATGGATAAATTAGGGGGAAAGTATCAAAAAATACAAACTTAGTTCTAAACATTTCAATTGGGTCAATTTAGTCCTAAATATTTTTACATTTTGCCAATTTAGTCAATTAGGCTAATTTTGGCTAGAAAATGATAACATAGACTCCAATATTTCTATATGGGTGGCATTAACATAGTCAATTTTTTTAAAATTGAATTTTGAATTATTTTTGCTTTTTTTTTTTCTCTTTTCATTTGGCTAGCAAGGGTCGCCAGCCATAAAACAAGGGCCAACAAGTCCTCACCAGCTGTTGGTTACAACCTTCATAGCCTCATTGACCACAATTGGAAAGGCCTTGCCTAAGGCCATCACGGCCTTGCTGGCCACGATTGAGAAAATGAAGGCCCTTGCCTAGATTTGGCGGAGCTTACTAGCCCTCATTAGGGGTGTGCATGGTTCTGTTGGGCAATTCTCGACCTAGAACCAGGAACTGTCCGCCAAGAACCGGTTCCGAAAAATTGGAAATGGGAGTTACCCGCTAGTTACATGGATCCACCTGGGAACCGAATCACCAATTCGGTCTGATTCCCAGGTGAATCCATAGAATCGGTCCAACCTCCACGCCTTCCCCTTTTCACTTTCCCCATATCTACTTATTTTGGCTTTCCTGACCATGGTAGCTTTATTCTCCTCAAGTACTAGCGCCGCAGCGGCAGCGGTCGTGACCCTCATGTCGCTTCCGTCCCAACCACCATCACCATCTTTGCCACCGCCTCTACCGTCTCTTGCTCCTCCCTCGAGACTAACAATGAAGAGGACAATAGGGACGATGAGCCATTCTTAGACTTGGAGTTTGTCCTTATCCCCAAAAATGAGGACGATTAGGGGAGGCCTGAGGAAGGGGAGGAGGAAGAGGGGAGGTAGAAGCGGGATGAGCCCAACAATGAAGAAGACGCTAGTGACAATGAATGTGGAGGTGGCGACAAGGATGACGACGACGTGGAGAGAGAGTTCAAGTTCGAGGGGGGAAAAGAGAATCAACTCATTGTTTCGCCGAGTTCGAACTAGGACTCAAAGGGAGATGAATAGATCTTGAGGTAAATTAGAGAGGAAGAGGGAGCTTGGAGAGATTTTGAACTAAGAGAGACGAGATGGAGTAGAAGAGTAGTGAATTGAGACAAAATAGTGATTGGAGCCCTAAATTTTAGATTTGCTAATTTCGAATTTTTTAGTATTAAAAATTAATATATTACTATAATATAATCGGTCCAGTCCGAGTGGATGGGTGGGCGGATCCGCCAATGGAACCAGGAACCGAACCGGTACCCACCGGTTTCCATAAATTGGAACCGGGAACCGGACCAGTTCCCTTAGGAACCATTGGGTCCATGCAGTTCCGGTTCGGTTCCGGGTAGTTTGGGTGGGTTCCGATTCTTTTGCACACCCCTAGCTCTCACCCAATGGCTAGCAAGTCTGTTTTTCTATTCTCATTTTTCTATTTTGCCAACTGCTTTAACTTTTGGCACATCAATGGGCTCCGATGATGGGCTTGTACATTTCCGAATAGAGAAATTGATTACGACTCAAATCCTACGTTCCATAGCAGGAGTGACACCCTTAGATAATGCCTACAGAATACATTTGCTCTAGTAGCCCTCCTTAACCTTGTAATATATATACACACATCTTTTTCGGTCACGTTCAACGGTTTGCTTTTCTTGGTTGTCTCATGGGATCATCGGTCAACACAAAAGCCAGAGAATAACGGCTCTTTTTTGGTCGTCAATCTATGACCTTTACGGTCTATACAATATGAGAAGCCAACCGACCATGCAATTATCATCGTGATCTATGAACCACGACTTAAATAAGTTAGCCTTCTCGAATCTACCTTGTAATCCGCTGTAAGGATCATTTCCTTCAATTTCAAGGTTTTTATGATATAACTTGAGATAGCATAGCTTATTTATATTAAAATGGAGTACGAAATTACGACTTCCAGTTCTGGAAATTACAACAGAGCCCCGAAACTAAAATAAAAGCCACACAAAGTACTCTCAATCGCTTGACTGGCTCGGCTAGGTTTTCCTACGCTTTTGAAAGGGAAGGTTGGCTCGAGAGATCCCTCAACGAATCATGCTGCCGGGAACTGACGGAGGGTCCATGGTTTCAACCTGCCGAGTCCTTCGTTCCTGGTTAGCAACCCATCCTACGCATCACGATAGTGTTTCGTAAGAAAACATCTAACTGATCATATTCATATCGTATAAGTACATAAGTATCTTCGAGTAAGGCTAGGTGTATTAAGATTGGTCTATGAAATTCATGAAATAAATATCTAACCGGTCACGAGCGTCTCGTATTCAACACTCGCCAATAATATGGTATTCTATGTAATTTGAGCTTCCAAAATGCATGTCAAAATCTCAAAGCATCTATCTTTACTTAGGCCTCTAATCGCAACTGAGTAGAATCTATTGGTATCAAAAGTGAAATTGGACTTTCCCGAATCTTCCTAAAACATAGGGCTTTGGCAATCTTAAATAACCTTGTCATAAGAGATTTTATACATGGGACATTTTCTTTCTTTTTTTTTTTTATAAAAAAAGCCGACCTTCCTCCAACGGATATTTTTAACATTAAATGGATTGATGCTAGACTAAAAAAAAAAAAAAAAAAGACAAGTGCATTGAAAGTCTTAAAACTTGTCATAAAAGTATAATTGAGTCTTAAAACTTTCAAAAAGTAAAAATAAGTCTTGAAAATTGTCACGAAAATGCACTTACATTCTAAGCATTTCAATTAGAGCAATTAAGTCTTAAAATTTATCAAATTAGTCCAATTTTGTCATTTCATTGATTGCACATTTTAGAAGTTTTAAAGTTTGATTGCACTTTCATGACAAGTATTAGAACTTGATTATACTTTTTTGAAAGTGTTAGAACTCAACACTTTGATGGTAAGTTTTAGAATTTGATTATACATTTTGAAAGTTTTAGGATTAAATTAATTCTAGTGTACTTATAAAAAAAAATGATGACTTCAATAGTTGCTTTAGCCTCCATAACCCTTAAATTTCGGGAATTTTTCATTTCAACAATCTTCTTATACGAGTATCCAAAATACAAATGGGATCGATGTTCAATATAAATGGATAGAATCATGATTCATCGGACTAGGTCTATTTACTTTTTCTTTTGTTTGTTGATTTGTAAGTTTAAGAATAGATTTGATAGGAATAATGGAATATTTGGCAATTCAAGAGACAATATTCTAATTGTCCATAAACAAGTTGTCGCGACCTATCCCTTGGGGGAGAGAACAGGTTTAGGGGTATTGCCTAAAGGATGGGCCTAAAGCTCATGATTAGGCGTGGCTTCTCCCAAGCCCATACCCCGCGTGACATTAGGATATTTTTTAGGAATTTTGCACAAAAGGAGTCGCCACTAGCCTATTGGGGTTGGCTAGAAACCAAGTAAGGCATGGGAGTGTGCCTCACTTCCTACGCAACTAGAGAATTTAGGTTCGGGGACTTGATTACACTAATTAACCAATTAGTACCCTTTCAATACCTAATCTTGTTCATTTTAACAAAATGATTTTTGGCAAGCAGTTTGAATTGATGTTATACTTATCCACTAACATGTGAGGTAATCATGCGGGTACGCAATCATTAAAGTAATAACCATAATTACCAAAATCCTAATTGCCATAAAATTAAACACATGCCATCAAACATAATTAGATATGCAAATTAAACATGCAACATAATTAATATACGAGCACATAAAGGTCTAATTACGCTAAATGGCAATACATGATCAAACCCCATCATTTTTGGATTTTTGAAATTTTTAATTTTTTTTGAATTTTTTTTAAAAAGAAAAATAACTAATTTTTAATTTTCTAAACATTTTTTTTGTAAAATTTTTTTAAAATTTTTTAATATTTTTGGATTTTCGATTTTTTTAAAATATTTAAGTATTTTTTATTTTTTAATTTTAAAATTTTTAAAGAAAATATTTTTAAATTTTTAAAATTAAATTTTGATTTAAAAAGGTGAACCGGGTCGGGTTCGATTCGACTCGACCCGGTCAACGCGGATCGGGTCCAGTCGAGTTCGGTCCGAATGGGGCCGGGCCGAACTGGCCCGCTTGGAAGCAAGGCCCGACTTGGTCGGGCCTTGCCTTGGCTCGAATTGGGCCCAACTAGCGGGCCCAATCTGGTCTAATACTTTCTATTTAAAAAAAAAAAAAAAGAAGCCCACTACCTAAGTTAGCCTAAACCCTACCCGGTTCGCGACCCATGCCTGACCCGGTTTTGGGCGGAAACCTAGGGTTTGCTGGCGGTGCTGACAACAGCGGCAGCGGGCTTGACGGTAGCGGCGGTGCGGTGGAGCAGATGGGGAGACACGGCGGTGCGGCGAAGCAAAGGTGGAGACGCGGTAGCCGACCTGGGATCTGCTGGCATCGGGGGCAACGGCGTCGAGCTACAAGCAGAGCACGGCAGGTTGTCGCGAGCGGAGGAGCAGCATCGGACGAGTAGATCATGGGCGGAGCAAGGGCAGCAACAGCTTTGTGGGGATCTCGCGGTTTGCAAGTGAGGCGGAGCGCGACGGCGGATGGCGAAACTACAACGTGGCGTCCAGCAGAGGTCGGAGACGAGGCAGGCTCGCAGTTGAGGGGAGCAACGGCGACTGGCGGAGACGGCGGTTGCAGCAGCGTCGCGGCTCCTAGCAGTAAGTTGAGGCGGCGAGGCAGCTCGGACGGCATCGGGTTGAGGCGATGACGGGCAATCGATGGCATAGGCTGCAGCGAGGGGGCTCGGGCGGCGTCGGGTTGCGGCTAGCGTCGAGTTGCGGCTAGCGTCGGGTTGAGGCGGTGAGGAGGGCAGCGGTAAGGATGGCGTCGAACGTTAGGGACGACGACGGCGAGTCTTCTTCGACTCTCTCTCTCTCTCTGCCGATCTCCTTCTCTCACGGTGCCCCTCTCTCCCTGTTTTCTCCTGCTATCTCCTTCGAACCCCCACTCTCTCTGTTTCTGCGTTTTTTGTGTTTCCCCTGGTCTCCCTCTCCCTCTCTCTATCTGGTCTCCCTTGTGCTCTTTGTTCTGTTGTCGCTTTCTTCTTTTTCCTTTTTTTTTCACTGACATTGCTGCTTTTCCTTTTCTTTTGGTGCAGGCTCCGCACGCGAAGACACCAGGAAGAAGACAAGTGGAGATGTGGGCTGGGCCAAAGGGAGATGGTGTGGGCCACTCAGGGGAAAGAGAGGTGGGCAATGGGCCGGGCCAAAGCCAGATCTGAATCGACCCGACCCCTAGGCTTTTTTTTTTGTTTCTCTTTTCTCTTCTCTTTTTTTTCTCTTTTTTTTTTGTTTTATTGTTTTTTGTTGTTTTTTTTAAATGACTAATTCCTAATTTCGTACACAATTAAATCATAAATGAAAAATGGGAAAATTTAGGTGTCAACAGCTGCCCCTCTTTGAATGGGAGCTCGAAGAGGTTCCTTTCAAAGACAAAAGACACCTAAATTATTTTGACGATAGACCCAGGTGCATAGGCACGTATTAAATTGATGGAAAGAACTCATAACTATGGAAGCGCGTCTTGTCAATAAGAGGAAGAAAGACTCCGGGTTACAAAAGCTCTCTGGGCTACAAAGCACATCGTGTCATAGGAAGAAGGACTCCGGGCTACAAAGCTCTCCGGGCTACAAAAGCTCTTCGAGCTACAAAGCTCTCCGGGCTACAAAAGCTCTCCGGGCTACAAAGCTCACCGTGTCATAGGAAGAAGGACTCCGGGCTACAAAGCTCACCGGGCTATAAAACTCACCGTGTCATAGGAAGAAGGACTCCGGGCTACAAAGCTCTCCGGGCTACAAAAGCTCTCCGGGCTACAAAGCTCATCGTGTCATAGGAAGAAGGACTCCAGGCTACAAATCTCACTGTGTCATAGGAAGAAGGACTCCGGGCTACAAAGCTCTCTGGGCTACAAAGCTCACCGTTTCATAGGAAGAAGGACTTTGGGCTACAAAGCTCTCCGAGCTACAAAAGCTCTCTGGGCTACAAAGCTCAACGTGTCATAGAAAGAAGGACTCCGGGCTATAAAGCTCACCGAACTACAAAAGCTCTCCGGGCTACAAAGCTCACCGTGTCATAGGAAGAAGGACTTCGGGCTACAAAGCTCTTCGGGCTACAAAAGCTCTCTGGGCTACAAAGCTCACCGTGTCATAGGAAAGGGATTGAAGGACTGAGGTCTCATCGTGTAAAAACGAGTTTCGACTGGGAATAATAGTCTCACCGTGTACGAACGGATTTCGACTAGAAGGTACGTCTCACCGTGTACGAACGGGTCTCGACCGGGTTGAAAATGCATGATTTGAGGGAAACCAATGAACCTTTGTAGATGACATGGTTTAAGGTTGACCATGAAACTTTTGAAAAATTGCAGTTTAGAAAAAAAAAAAAAAAACTCATGACCATTTTAAAAGCGGGGTTTAAGGATGACCCACGAACCTTGTGGTTTAAGGATAAACCCACAAACCGTGTGATTTAGACTGGAAAAAGAAAAAAAAAATGGTCTCACCGTGTAAAAACGGGTTTTGACTGGATGTGATGGTCTTACCGTGTAAAAACGGGTTTTGACTTGATGTGATGGTCTCACCGTGTAAAAACGGATCTCGACCGAATGATTTAGGAAAAGCCACTAATTCCGTGGTTTAAGGATAGACCCACGAACTGTGTGGTTTAAGGATAGACCCATGAACTGTGTGATTTAGGAAAGCCACCAACCCTGTGGTTTAAAGATAAACCCACCAACTGTGTGGTTTAAGGATAGACCCACAAACCGTGTGGTTTAGGAAAGCCACCAACCCCGTGGTTTAAGGATAAACCCACCAACTGTGTGGTTTAAGGATAGACCCACGAACCGCGTAGTTTAAGGATAGACCCATGACCCGCGTAGTTTAAGGATAGGCCCACCAAGCGTGTAGTTTAAGGATAAATCCACCAAGCGTGTGGTTTAAGGATAGACCCACAAACCTTGTGGTTTAAGGATAGACCCACCAATCGTGTGGTTTAAAGATAGACCCACAAACCGTGTGGTTTAGGAAAGCCACCAACCACAAGATAAACCCACTAGCCATGTGGTTTAAGGATATACCCACGAACCGTGTGGCTTAAGGATAGACCCACAAACCGTGTATATGACATGGTTTAAGGCTGACTATGAACCTTTGAAAATGACATGGTTTAAGGCTGACCATGAACTTTTGGAGATGGCATGGTTTAAGGTTGACTATAAACCTTTGGAGGTGGCACAGTTTAAGGCTGACCATGAACCTTTGATTTTTAGGGAAGCACCTGCTAATCCCTCGCAAACTGCATGACTTCACTAAGGAATCCTGTGAAACTCAGCTTGGGCAAATGTCATTAGGGACGTCGTATTAGAAATATTGCAACATTAATTGAACAAGCTAATCAAGCTAAGTCTGACTACTTTGGAAAAACATTTTATTTCAATTAGCATCATGTGGCACAAAATTGTGATCTTGTTCGAGAATGTATTGTTAATCATCAAATTCTCTATGAGTCAAGTTCTTACCAGAATGATTTCTATTCGTGAAAAAGACTCATTAAGCATGCCAAACCAGAGCCTTTTAGTCAGAAAGGGCTTCTCACATACTCTCGATAAAATGGCTACTTGATCCCATCCATTCATGTGGGAAGTAACTGATTGCTGAAAGTATCTCACGTAGCCTATGTTGAAGGCTTTCTAAAACATTCGCAATGAGCACAATCAGATCGATCAAAAAGGTCTTTTGAAAGGACCGCAATATAGGCTTTGTTAGGGCTTACACAAATGAATGATTGCTTTGAGGCCAATAAAGGAACATCTGTCGCTATCTTCATTGGGTTTACGAGTCAAGAACTTGGAAGATAAGACAAGATAGAATTATTTCCACTCCTTCAAGCAGTAGCTTCTTTGTGGTATTCTCATCTTTACTCAAATCATCCCTATCAGAAGAGGCTTTGGAAAAGGGTTATAATGTTGGCTCGGGAAAGGTTTGAAAGGCTTAAAATTTTCAAGAAGGTCTTAAGAGTCAGTAATCATCATGACATCGTGACCGGGTCACTTGACCTTTCAAAAGCATTTGGCTTTTGAAACACAGCACATCTCGAGAGTTCATTCACTGATCATTTCTGCATGAGAGCTTTGCTCTTTTCTCTAATTTCCTTTGTCCTTTGCAATGATTTTTTTTTTGCAGGCACTTGGATTTTGATAATTTTTTTTCACATAAGATGTAGCCTTTTGGCTCTTTTTTTTTTTTTATGGGCATTGGCCTTGCTTTTACCAGGCACACTGTTTTTTCATGCCCCCTAGTTTGTCGAGCTTTTTGCTCTTTGAACTTTGGTAGCTTATGACTTTCGAGATGCTTTTCACATTTTCCCGTGATTGTCAATTGTGTTTGGTCAATTCTTATGCCTTGCCCCAGTGAAGGGAGATGACCATCGCTTGGGATTCAGAAATGAATAATCAGGCCCAAATTGGTTATAGCAATGGGTATCGGTGCTTGGGTAGAGAAGGAAATGCTCGTCTTCACCTTGGGATGAGTCAAGCTCCAATGAGAATTCCTCTGAAACTACCACAAGAAGATTGATGTAAGTGAAAGTAATAGAATCTTTCTCAACCTTTCGTTTTACAACACGACCGTAACCTCCTATGTTGCCCTAATGTTGGGTCGTTCTCGATAGGGGTACTTTGAAGGATCATTTTTTTTTCTAGCCCAAAGGGGTAACAAGAGATCAGTGTAAAAAGAGAAGGTCTCTTTTCAGTCAACTCTCAAAAGTGTTTGAATAATGCTCAACTCTCAAAAGTGTTTAAAGGACGTGTTTGGAAATGAGCTTGCCTTTCTTCATCCTAAGCACTTCTTGTTTGGTATGGTTAACATTTCCATTTCACTCTGCTGAGATCATTCGAGTTTATCAATCTCCATAGGGAATTTTGATTCAAAATGAATAATCCACAAGACAAGAAAACAATTTTGAGATAGAAAGGATGCTCAAAAGGTTTGTAATTTTTTTTCTTTTCTCAATTATCATTCTTTTTTTTTTTTTGCTTGCCTCTAGGAAAGCCCAAAAGTTCTCTTTTGTAATGGAAATTCTCTTTCTTTCTCTCTCTTTTTCTTTTTACTTAAAAAAAAGGACTGAGAAGAAGGGTACTTACCTGCAACATGGCGACCAAATAATCCTGTAAAGAATGTAGAAGAATATGTTAGTGCAAAGATCCTTAGGGATTGAAATGTTGGAAACGATACATTATTACCCTTCACTCGCTTTCATCCTTTTGACGCTAACATCTCTTGGATTCACCTTCATGGGTATTTGATAACTCAACAATACCCTTCCCTTGCATTTGCCTTTAAGTGTTTGATGTTTTCCTGATTCCTTGGTAGAAGGTGCCGGTTCTACGGTTAGGTGCAACCCCTTTTTTTTTATCACCCTGTAAGAAAGGGAGATGAAATGAGTTATCTCTATTCTTAATTAGGTTCAACTAAGGAATGATACATCCTTCTTGATGAATTTGACAATGGTGTTCCAGCACACTTTGTTTGTAGGGAGATGAGAGATTTTTTTTTTTTAAATCAAATGTTGCTCTACCACTCTTTATTTGACAATCCTTTGCTATGTTCGAACCCATCCTGTATCAAAGAAAATGACATGTCATTTTTTATGCTGAAGAGAATCAAGTTTAGGAATGAGATACATCCTTTTCAAAGTCGGGCGATCAACATCCCAAGGTATCTCTAATGAAGGAATGGATAATATTGCCCCCCTATTTCATCTGAATCTTTATTTGTTTAAAACGCTCCACTGTGTTTGTTAAGAACGTTACAAAACTTGACACTCTTGATGTTTCCTTGATAATGGAAAAGAAAACCATGTCAGAAACGGTATCAGAAATTGATGATTAAAATCGATACAGTTTACTCTTCCTTCGATTTCACCCTTTTGGATGCTTGGCAACTCCCTTCATTTGTCTCCTCATGCAGAGTGAACGAAATTGATGGGCTATTTTGGTTCCTAAGGCATTTGCAAATAACAAAACTTCCTAGAATGGAATTCAACTCTCGTTCTAGCTCTAGAATTCACTTCTCTATGTAGTCGAACACGAGAATGTCATGGAGCATCACGCGTAACTTGCAAAAAGATGACAATGTCAAAATGTGAATGAGACAAAATGATATTTTAATGGCGTCACTTCTTACAATAAAATTGAGGCGACGGTACATGCCCCACAATCATTATTACAGGACTTTAGTATTTCGCCAAGATTTTATCATAAGAGAAGATATCATTAAAATTATCAATCCACGACCATCAATCAAATGTCCACTTTTATTCCAAAAGTTTCGTAATGCAAAAGTGTCTTTGATTTTTGAAAGATTGATTTGTGATTTTACTCCTAGAAAAATGAAGTGATTTCTATTTTGAGGAATTTGTACACAAAATGATTTGCATTATAGTCCCAAAATATGAGAATGAGAAAATTTGATAAAAAATTACAATTTCAATTTTTGTGCCCAAATATAAAATCACAACTTGAAAGTTTTTTTTTCTTTTTTTTTTCAAAATGATTTCGAGCCTATAACTAGAAGTTTAAACAAAACTATGTGTTCAACAGGGCCAAATCAAAATGCTTAGAACTTGCATTCAAATGCTCACTTGTCAACAGTAATTGCTAATTTTTCAATCATAAGCTTGCATCACCGAGGGCATGCGATTGATTTCCGCGAATTTTAAGATGAAAATACAATACAAAATGAACAAATAAAAAGGAAAATGACACTTACAGTGGGTGCCGACCTTTGTTTTTTATTTTATTTTACATAGACATGCACACGAGATGTGGTTCGATTTCTACTCTATATAGCCCAAAATGGAGCCATAGGATTACCAGACTGAACCAGCAAGGTCACGGCTAGGTCGGGTTACCCATGACTCCGGCTTCATCAAGGAACCGACCCATATCGCGCGGTTGCAGACCGGGGTGGGTACCTTTGACGTGAAGGAAGAAATTTCGGGGTAAAGATGGGCAACTCGTACTATGCGGTTGTAGTCGGAGTCGAATCCACCTCAACACCATCTTAAGTGATCCTATGCGGCCCAGGTTCGGCGGCAGGTTGTGTGTGCCAAGGTGTAGTGCAATGCAGAGAATATATGCACAACAATATATAGGCAAACAACACTCCGTACATAAAAATAAACCATACATTCCTACGCCTCCCTGCAAGACAAAAGTGAGCAAACACTTCCCCTTATACCTCCCATTTTGTAAGAACATTTAATACCTTTCATGTTAGGGGCGTACCTGAAATCATTGCTACCCAACAAAAATATTTTTGAACAAAATTAATTTTGGCCTAAGTCCTCTAAGGTTTAAAACCAAATCCCCAGCGAAGTCGCCAAGCTATCGCGACCTATCCCTCGGGAGAGAGAACAGGTTTAGGGGTATTGCCTAAAGGATGGGCCTAAAGCCCATGATTAGGCGCGGCTTCTCCTAAGCCCATACCCCGCGTGACATTGGGTATTTTCTAGGAATTTTGCACAAAAGGAGTTGCCACTAGCCTATTGGGGTCGGCTAGAAACCAAGTAAAGCATGGGAGCGTGCCTCACTTCCTACGCAACTAGAGAATTTAGGTTCGGGGACTTGATTACACTAATTAACCAACTAGTGCCCTTTCGGTACCTAATCTTGTTCATTTTAACAAAATGATTTTTGGCAGGCAGTTTGAATTGATTTTATACTTATCCACTAACATGTGAGGTAATCATGCGGGTACGCAATCATTAAAGTAATAACCATAACTACCAAAATCCTAATTGCCATAAAATTAAACACATGCCATCAAACATAATTAAATATGCAAATTAAACATGCAACATAATTAATATACGAGCACATAAAGGTCTAATTACGCTAAATGGCAATACATGATCAAACCCCATCATTTTTGGATTTTTGAAATTTTTAATTTTTTTTGAAATTTTTTTAAAAGAAAAATAACTAATTTTTAATTTTCTAAACTTTTTTTTTAAATTTTTTTAAAATTTTTTAAAATTTTTGGATTTTCGATTTTTTTTAAATATTTAAGTATTTTTTAATTTTTTAATTTTTAAATTTTTAAAGAAAATATTTTTAAATTTTTAAAATTAAATTTTGATTTAAAAAGGTGAACTGGGTCGGGTTTGATTTGACTCGACTCGATCAACGCGGATCGGGTCCGGTCGAGTTCGGTCCGAGTGGGGCCGGGCCAAACTGGCCCGCTTAGAAGCAAGGCCCGACTTGGTTGGGCCTTGCCTTGGCTCGGATTGGGCCCAACCAGCGGGCCCAATCTGGTCTAATACTTTCTATTTAAAAAAAAAAAACATAAGCCCACTACAGTTAGCCTAAACTTAAAAGGCAGATGGCCCACTACGACAGGCCCATGTGGATAGAAACCCTACCCGGTTCGCGACCCGTGCCTGACCCGGTTTTGGGCGGAAACCTAGGGTTTGTTGTCGGTGCTGACAACAGCGGCAGCAGGCTTGACAGCAGCAGCGGCGTGGCGGAGTAGATGCGGAGACACGGTGGCGTTGCGAAGCAGAGGCGGAGACACGGCGACCAGCCTGGGATCTGCTAGCATCTGGGGTAGCGGCGTCGAGCTACAAGTAGAGCACGGCAGGTTGTCGCGAGCGGAGGAGCAGCATTGGACGAGTAGATCACGGGCGGAGCAAGGGCAGCAACAGCTTTGTGGGGATCTCGCGGTTTGCAAGTGAGGCAGAGCGCGACGGCGGATGGCGGAACGGCGACATGGCGTCCAGTAGAGGTCGCAGACGAGGCGGGCTCGCGGTTGAGGGGAGCAACGGTGACTGGCGGAGACGGCGGTTGCGGCAGCATCTCGGCTCCTAGCAGCAGGTTGAGGTGGTGAGGTAGCTCGGACGGCATCGGGTTGAGGCGGTGCTAGGCAAGCGATGGCACAGGCTGCAGTGAGGGGGCTCGGATGGCGTCGGGTTGCGGCTAGCGTCGGGTTGAGGCGGTGAGGAGGGCAGCGGCGAGGATGGCGTCGAACGGTAGGGACGACGACGTCGAGTCTTCCTCGACTCTCTCTCTCTGCCTATCTCCTTCTCTCACGGTGCCCCTCTCTCCCTGTTTTCTCCTGTTGTCTCCTTCGAACCCCCACTCTCTCTGTTTCTGCGTTTTTTGTGTTTCCCTTGGTCTCCCTCTCCCTCTCTCTATCTGGTCTCCCTTGTGCTCTTTGTTCTGTTGTCGCTTTCTTCTTTTTCCTTTTTTTTTTCTCTGACATTGCTGCTTTTCCTTTTCTTTTGGTGCAGGGGTGCAGGCTCTGCACGCGAAGACACCAAGAAGAAGACAAGTGGAGATGTGGGCTGGGCCAAAGGGAGATGGCGTGGGCCATCCAGGGGAAAGAGAGGCGGGCGATGGGTCGGGCCAAAGCCAGATCTGAATCGACCCGACCCCTAGGCGTTTTTTTTTTGTTTCTCTTTTCTCTTTTCTCCTTTTTTTTTCCTATTTTTTTGTTTGTTTTGTTGTTTTTTTTTAAATGACTAATTCCTAATTCCGTACACAATTAAATCATAAATGAAAAATGGGAAAATTTAAGTGTCAACACAAGTGTGCCGCCTTATTTTATTACTATAATTAGCAAGACTCATTATTCCAATAACTTATCAATAATAATAGCTTATCATGATAAAAACTATAGAGTTTGTTCCTTTCTTTTTAGAATTAAAAATAGCACTATCGAATTTAGCAATGGAATTTAATAAGTTTAAACTACTATTGAATTTGAACCATTCAACCCTTGCCATATGAAAGCAATACTCTAACCACTAAGTTAAGTAAAATCATCTATCTTCACAACAAGAAACTTGGATTTGAACCATTCAGTCCTTGCCATATGAAAGCAATACTCCAACCACTAAGTTAAGTTAGATTATCTATCTTCACAACAAGAAACTTGGATTTGAGATGTTCTGTCCTCGCCATATGAAAGCAATACTCTAACAACTAAGTTAAGTTAGATTATCTATCTTCACAATAAGAAACTCAAAAGAACTCTTCATATTGTGAATTATAAATCCCATATTACTTCCAAGTAATACCAATCAAACGGAGAGAAAAGCAGTAGTGTCCTCCGTTAGCACAGAAACATGCAGAACCAAACGGACCACATCCTATTAGGTTGCGTTTGGCAGTCGAGATATGATTTATCATATCCTATGTTTGGTGCTCGCTTAAGACATGATAAAGTCAAATATAAGGGGGATATAAGCAAAATAAAATTATCCCATGGGAGATGGGATATAAAGTCAAATAGGAAAGTTATTTTTCTCAAATAACAAACTTATTAAATTAACAGATTGAAATTATATTTCAATATAAATAATATTTGAATTCTAATTTAAGAAATTAAAAATAAAATTTATTTTAAATTAATCTTATTTTAATTTATATATTCAACTTTAATTATATCTTATAATAAATGATGAAAGAGGAAAAAATAAATAATAAGGAAAATAATATAAAAAAGCGGTAAAATAAAATTCTAATAAAATAAAAATAAATCAAGGAATAGTGTAACAAGAGATTTTCATCATATCTATTTATGAACATTTCGGTTCATTTATAAGGATATGCTGTATATATATATATATATATATATATATATATATATATATATATATATCTGTGTGTGTGTGTGTGTGTGTGTGTGTGTGTGTGTGTGTGTGTGAATATATTCGACTTTAATACTGTGATTCACCAAACAATAGATAGGATATAAAAAAATCCAAAGATTTCATATTCTATCATATCTAGTCCTATTCCGATTAGAAATTCAAATGACCAAATGTAACCTTAGGATTATTGTGTTTCTTATGTCGAGTTCTTTGGTGGCTTATGGTCGCTTAGATGGGTTTCAATCTAGTTTTGATATTCCTTTTTGTTCTTTTTGAGTATTGACAGGAAGTCAGGAACGAAGAAATACTTGGACGAAGAACAAATAGGGTAATGAATTTACCAACAAAGGGATCAAACCCGCGGTTCTTGAGCTCATGATACTCTTAGCAAAGCGCGCATGGCTGGCACAAAAGGTGCACGAAACAATCTTCGCACTAATCGCCAGGGATCGAGAAGAAGCCATGGAGCTTGGTCCGGTAAGTGCATGTGTAGCAAAACGAACAAATACATAAATTGCATACCATGCGGCACAAAGACGCGGCACGCATACAAGCTGCCAGTTCATTAGCCAAGGTCAAATTGTTAGTAGGAGGAAATCGAACCTTAATCATAGTTGTTCGATAAGACAAGGATTTGTTGAGGTTTTTCGCTTACTGATGTTTCCTCTGTCTATGATCTCAGCGTTCTGGCCGAACGTGATGCACGAGCAGACACAGCTAATAAAGCCTTCGTTGGGAACAAAAATGGAAGATGATCAATACGTTAAGAGTTATAAAGTGTTGGGATTATTGGATTCCCAAAAACCGGATTCGACACTAAATCGAACCCTTGGAAATCCACATGTATCACCGATCCTAAAGCACACCACGAAATCGAGCGTACCTTGTTAGCCACAAATTAAACACCGACGCCAATAAGAGGAAGAGAAACCGATCCCGTTTGATCCGATGACGTCGATTGGCCTTGAAGGGAAGACGGCATCGCCTTTAGCGCACTTTTTTTTTTTTCTTTTGGAGGGAGAGAGGGAGAGGATCATATGCGCGTTCTGCCAACAGGTGTCTTCATCTCTCTCTTTTCTCCCTTATATACGTTCCTCAAAAATAGAAACGTACCCCTTCATCGTATCCCCCATCCATGGGCCCTAATCTTGTGGGCCAGGTTTTTAGGCTCAACATGGGCGGACAAGCCAACTTAGGCCCATCACATAAAACCATCATCTCCCACTCGCACATGGTGGATTGAACAGGATTCTCTTTACCTCTCTTCAACATTCATACTGGTGAATAATCCGTGCGACCAGCATACTTTAAGAGCTCGTTTCCATACATCTGTTAGGAATATACAGCAGCTCATAATGGGCATCACACTCCGAGTAGATTTAGTATTCAGTACCCTAGATCGATCGATCACATTTATATCTCTCTTGATCTCTTTCAAACAATGATATATATTGTATTCACAATTATGATTATCCCAAAGACAGTCATGATTGGTTAACTAGTGAATACAAAACTACAATGTGATTCTCCAAATTCGATCTTCCTCTTCCCTTCAAACTCTCAATTTCAGTTCAGCTTGCTTTTCTAGAAATGTCTCATTAGATCAAATCAACTCATGACCATTGGCAACATCCTAAGATAGCAAACACTAAATAGAAATCTTGAGAATAAGTAAGAGTCATGAGGGGACTAAAATTGAGGAACTATTTTCCCCAAGAGTCTCACATGGCATAAAAGTTGAGATCAAACTTTTGCCACTCTTATTGGTCGTCTCATGCATACGTAGTATGAAATACGTATTACGGTATTAACTCCTTTCTCATGGAGCGTATGTCTACACCTTTCAATACCATACAAATGGTAGTTCATATATACCCAATGTTTAACTTGATTTCACGTATCTACTCATTCACAAAATTCATCAAAACTCACATCTGGCATCATAGACAGATAAAGTAAAATATGTGAGGTATTTTACTTTCAGACATAGTAAGTATTATGTCATCATCTTAACACCCAGTTAAGGTGACATACGTATTTTAAGCTTGAGCTCTCGATTATCACCTAGATAATAAGCTTAAAAACAGTTGCATCTCTATTTATCGCATGGTTTAATAGAGGCGATTACTTGTGTGAGTGGGCTAATCTTTTATCTGTCCGACATACTTTCTCAACTTAAAGTAATACACTAAGCATTAAGATGCATAAAGATCAAACAAAGATTCATAGGCATTAATGATGAAAACATAAATTCATCAAATGTGAACACTTGAGAGAAATTACAATATTCAGTACATCAGCCTCTACGCAATCCTAGAGATTTCACATGACCACAAAACACATCTCTAGGTATTGGCTTTGTCATAGGATATGCTACTATTATATGCGTAATATGTACTGTAAATTCACATCTTTTCGTGCAATCATATCTTTGACAAAGTTATACTCGGTATCTATTTGTTTGGTCTTGCTGTGATATTTTGGATTTTTGGTGTACGCTGTAGCTACTTGGCTATCACAGTTAACCAACAATGAATCTGCAGTACTTTCAATAACACCTAAATGATCAAATAATCTCTTAAGCCAAACATCTTCTTATATTGCTGCTGATAATGCCACGAACTCATATTCCATCGTGGACAAGGCTATACACTTTTGTTTCTTACTGCTCCAACATATGGTGCCATTATTTGGTAAGAAAACAAAGCCAGAGATAGTTTTCTTTCATCTAAATCTCCTTTCCAATCAGTATCAGAATAGCCTTTGAGTTGCAGATCATTTCCTTAATAACTCAGCGTATAATCAGCGGTCCCCTTTATATACCTCAATATTCTCTTAACGGCCTTCCAATGTGCTGGACCTGGGTTGGATTGGTATCTACTCACCATTCCAACTGCAAAAACATATGTCAGGTCTTGTACACATTATAGCGTACATCAAGCTCCCAACAGCACTAGCATAAGGAATATATTTCATTTGTTCCTTCTCTTGTGGAGTCCTTGGACACAGTCTATGGCTCAATCCTTCACCTTTTGCAATAGGAGTGTCTATAGGTTTACAATCCCATATCATTCATCTCAAAGTTGGAAGACAACCAACTCTTGACAGTATTGACAAGCTCCATATTGCTTCTGGCAATTAATATATCATCAACATATAATGATATGATCACAAATTGATCCTGGATCTTTTGATATATATACAATGATCCTTATCTATCATTGTAAAATCATATGCCATTATGCCATTATGAAAACGTATATACCATTGTCTCAATGACTGCTTAAGGCTGTATATCGATCTCAAAAAATCGACATACCTTTCCTTCTTAGCCTTTCACTATGAAACCAGCAGGTTATTCCATATATTTTTCTTATCTAATTCTCTATTGAGGAAATCAGTCTTTACACCCATTTGATGTAACTCAAGATCCATACTAGCCACTATTGCCAGAATTATGCGAATCGAGGTAAATCTCACTATAGGAGAAAATGTATCTTCATAATCAGTTCATTCCTGTTGATTATACCTTTTCGCCACAAGGCGAGCCTTATGCCTTTCTATCGAGCCATCAGCTTTTCGCTTTATTCTGAGAACCCACTTGTTCCCAATAGCTTTGTGTCCTTTTAGAAGATCAATCAGTTCCTAAACTTGGTTTGACTTTATTGACTCCATTTCCTCTT
The DNA here is from genome assembly GCA_019915185.1 of Eucalyptus camaldulensis. NCBI lineage: Eukaryota > Viridiplantae > Streptophyta > Magnoliopsida > Myrtales > Myrtaceae > Eucalyptus > Eucalyptus camaldulensis. The sequence goes on from JAHSVA010000005.1 coordinate 25,379,656, forward strand.
CCATTGCATGAATCCATTTCTCCTTATTAGGGCAATTCAGAGCCTCATTAATATTGCTTGGTTCATCCTCATCTTGCGAAGCAATCATAAATTCCCCTTCAATGTCAAAATGTCGACGGGGAATACTTTGACGACTTGTTCGCCATATGGGAGATTGTATACCTTGCACATCATTACCCATTATGCTCCCACTTGGATTAGATAATGATGACGTCATCTCATCATGTGGTTGCAATTTGATAATGAGTTGAATTCAATTCATCACTTCTCATGTTACTCCCACTTGGACGAACTTCACTAATATCATTATCTTGATCCAATGTTTCAAATAAGGGTAATCTTCCCCTATTTCGCCCTTCTTAGGAAATTCCTCTAAGAATGTGACATCCCGTGATTCAAATTCAGCTATACTCCCACTTTCCTACTCACCTATGAACACATACCCTTTTGAGTTTTTGGAGTATCTCATTAAAATACTCTTATTTCCTTTAGGACCCAATTTCCCAAACTTGTGAGAGGATTCATGAGTATAGGCAGCACAAACTCATGGCTTAAAAAAACTTAGGTCCGGTTTTCTACCTGTCCATAACTCATATGGAGTGGAATTAATTGATTTGGAAGGCACCCGGTTAAGTATATAGGCAGCAGTTAACAACACATCACTCCAAAAAGTGATATGTAAGTTAGCATACGCCATCATAGACCTAACCATTTCCAGTAGGGTTCTGTTTCTTCTCTCTATAACACCATTTTGTTGAGGAGTATATGGAATAGACAACTGTCTTTCTATTCCTTTTTCACCACATAATTTTCTGAACTCATCAGATAAATATTCTCGATCTTGATCAGATCTTAATGCTTTTATTTTCTTGTCTAATTGATTTTCTTCCAAGTTCATAAACCTTTTGAAATAACTTAATGCTTCAAATTTATGAGAAATCAAATAGACATATCCGAATCGAGTACAATCATATATAAAAGTGATGAAATAAACAGCCCCATGCCTTCCTCTCACATTCATTGCACCACAAACGTCAGAATGGATTAAATGCAGAGGAAATTTAGCTCTTTTACCTTTTCTAAATAGTTTCATTGTCGTTTTCCCTACTAGGCAATGCTCACATATTGGCAAATCGCATTTTTCAATGTTGCCTAACAAGCCCTCTTTGGCCAGTCTATTCATATGTTGTTGGCCAATATGACCAAATCTAGTATGCCACACATTCACATCATTATCATATGAAGTAGAAGACGTAAAACAAGGAAAAAACAAATATTGACATCACTACAATAAACATTTAGTACAATAAAACCATCCAGAAAATGACCACAACCATAGTAGTTTGTATCCAAATACAAATATACACCGCTATTACGGAAGTTCACACTAAAAACAAGCTTAACCAACACCAAAACAGACACTTAAATTTCGACGAATCTCCAGAGCATATAGAACATCATGTAGGAATAAGGTGCGTCCACCATGCATGTTCAATTGGCATATGCCAATCCTTTTAACTTCATCTATGGAGTTATTTCCTACATAGATCCACTTTGTTCTAGTTGGTACTCATCGGATTCCACGAAGGATTCTCTATCCTTTGCTACATGGTTTGTCGCTCTTGAATCTACAGTCCACAAAGGATTGGATTCAGCCAATAATATAGAACTTGACACATAAGCGAAGTTCTCGAATGTACAAGAGGTGTTTACCTTCTTTGGCTCACAATAGTCGCGAGTATAGTGACCTTTCTTGTCACAATTATAACACCTCACCCTTGACATTTTCTTCACTTGAGGACGTTTTCCTCTCTTGTGTTGGTTAACTCTTGATTTCTTGCAATAAGGACTCGATCCTTTGCATTCCCATATATTGAACGAATCAATACGCTTGCGCTTAGAGCTCAAAGCCCTTTCTAAGCTATAACCAGTATTGCAAATATCTATTTTCGGCTCAAATGCCGTTATGCGGTCCTCTACTAGCTCAAGGTGGCGCACGACATCCTCAAGATCTTCCATAACATGGTCAAGAGCTTCTAGTGCTTCTTGATTTTCAAGCACATATTGAATCTTCATATTCAATATTTCATAATTATTGCCGTTCATATCAGCAATTACATTCTTAGTTGCTGAAACCATCGATCTGAACACATCAGACATATATGCACGAATAATTAATGCCTATCATTTATGCATCCATTTTGCACAGACCCATCATATTAGTGAACAATTTCAAGTAAGGTTTCAGAATCAAAAGGTCACTATGTTTCCAATCATCCTTCAAAAATCCTAACTTAAAATTATTATTAATATAATTGTCTTATGCAAAATAAATTCTATGAAGTTACAAACACTTCTATAAACTACCCACAGCAGTCAACAATAACAGAAAACAAATAATATTTAACATCCAATAGAATAACAATACTTTCACATAATACAACTATCAATTACACTAAGTAATATATACAAAGAAATATCAACATTGAAAAAGATATTCAACACTCAAAAACATCTCAAACTAAGCAAAGAAATAAATAGGGAATGATCCTTCTAATCTATCAGTCAAAATATCTGAGAAATTTGAAGGCACATTTGCCAACCATGGAAAAACCTTTGGAGAGCTTTCATGTCGCCTCCAAGGCGCATTGACTCTGCGCCATATGGCGCTCATTCTAAGGGTTGAAATTTTGGTTAACTCAATCTTATAGTACTCTTTTACAAAAGCTACCGCTAGCCTCCTATAACTCGGGACCACGTTGACCTCCCATAGGCGATCTAACACTGCTTACCATTCAGGTGAAAGAGTGTTCATCAAAGTCGGCACCTTCTCAAAATCTGGCATAAGATAACCATTCCAAATGATTTCCTGTATCATCTGATTGACCCTGACCAAGTGTGATACTAAATCACTGTCATGCCACCGATAATCAGCTAACTCTGTCATCAGCTTTTTAAGTCTCGCTTTTCCTTCGTCCGTTCTCGGGATTGCAGATATCCGTGCATAACGCATCATAGTTCCTGCAACAAATACAGAACTAAAAATGGATCACTTATAATCCACAATAAACAAAATGGAAAATACATAATTTTCCGTGATTCATGCAATAAATGCAGAATAAAAAAATGGATTGCCTCTAACCCACACAGACATTATTGAAAAAGAAACAAATTCATTTTTTTTTTCAACGGCCAACGGTCAATGGTCAACGGTCGTCGGTCGTCGGTCGTCTGTCAATGGTCAACGGGCGGAGGGTCGAACCAGTCGAGCAGGTCAGACCGGTCGGGCCAAGTCGGGTCGAACTGACCGACATGTGCCGCGCGCGTGCACAGGTTGACATCACGCAGACGTCAGCCGACACGTGCATGGCACGCGCCAGGCTTCCACATGTCGGGTTGGGTCAGGTCGCCAGTCGGGTCGCCTGCCGGCAAACGGTCATCGGCGATGATGTCATCCCGGCGGTTACCGTGACATCATGGTGACGTCAGTACGTGTCGGTTCGCCGACTGGCGCTTGCCAGTTCACTGGTCGCCGACGCACACATGCTGGTTCGCCGACCGGCATGTGTGGTGCACGCGCCGGCCAAGCCAGCGCTTTGGGCGCATCGAACCCACCCGCAGCGGCTTTTGGCTGCGCGTGTGGGCGCGTTTGGCGTCGCCCGGCGGTGCATGACATGTCGACGGACTCGTCTCGACGAGCTCTTTCACTCTCTACTTTTAAAAATTGTTTTCGACTTATGAAAACTCGAAAAAATGGATGAACAGTGCTCGGGTGTTGGGATTTATCACCTCGATCCGTGTCAGCCAATTATTATCGCAAAAAATCAATCAAATCAGTCATAAACATGAAAGGGGTCGGGAAAACATAAACTCGGGCTCTGATACCAATGTTGGGATTGTCGGATTCCCAAAAACCAGATTCGACACTAAATTGAACCCCTAAAACGAATGCGGAAGACGAAGCCCTGGAAATTCACATGTATCACCGATCCTAAAATACACCACGGAATCGAGCGTACCTTGTTAGCCACAGATTAAACACCGACGCCGATAAGAGGAAGAGAAACCGATCCCGTTCGATCCGATGACGTTGATTGGCCTTGAAGGGAAGACGACGTCGCCTTTAGCGCACTTTTTTTTTTTCTTTTAGAGGGAGAGAGGGAGAGGAACGTAGGCGCGTTCTGCCAACAGATGTCTTCGTCTCTCTCTTTTTTCCCTTATATACGTTTCCTCAAAAATAGAAACGTATCCCTTCATCGTATCCCTCCATCCATGGACTCTAATCTTGTGGGCCGGGCTTTTAGGCCCAACATGGGCGGACGGGCCGACTTAGGCCCATCACATAAAACCATCATGAAGAATTTATTATATATATATATATATATATATATATATATATATATATATATCTCTCTCTCTCTAACAAATAACGTCATCGGCCTGACAAACCTCAATGCACGATTGACAAAGCAAGATCGAATTTTACGGAATTTTTGTTTGGAGAAAAAGACTTACAATTGGGTATATCGCCGAAGCAAGCACAAAGACTGGTGGTCCATTCTCCCACGTTGGCAGTAGAAACGTTGTGACCAAGTGCTCCTGCGTTGACACATTGAGGAACAGCTTGGATGAAGTGTGCCGTGGCGGGGGTTGCTTGCACCCCTCCCGCGGCCACTTGCACCTCTCCCAAAGTGTCTGAAGAAGCGTCCTCATCCATCACCTCTCTCTAGATCTCACTCCTCTTCTATAGATGCCCAACTTGCCTAGAAGAAAAGTCAAACTTGACAACCAACAAGCTGGAAAGTTAGCAGGAGGCAAGTTTGTGCCATAAATGAGGAGGCCTCCACCAACTTTGGTAGCTTATAAAATGGAGCAAGGATCCTGTTTCACCGATTTCAGTTCTCGTAACGAAATATTTTTCATTAAATATTATGTTTTTATTTTTATTTAAGGAGGCTCAGATTCTATAGTAGTATTAGATAGAGAGGGTCAAAAGCAAACAAATATAAATATAATAGTCTTGAGTCTAATGATGACAAGTTTCGAAATCTAATCAATAGCCTGATTCAAACACCCTTCAATATATTAATAAAAACTCACAAGATCAAATGGATTACACAACGTTGAAATTTAATCGACAACGTAAATGATAGAAATGACACTAGGAAGGTACTGCTTGAGATGGGTTAGAGGACACAACGTTAGAATTAATTCGACAATGCTGGACGGTGAAAAAAACATTGGGTAGGCACTGCTCACAACGTTGAAATGAAATCTAATCAACGATATCGAACGTAGAAGCAATGCCAAGAAGGCATTGCTCCTTGATAGATTCGATGATGAACCGTCAAAATCTAATCAACGACGCTGGATAGTTGTTGCGACTTACCCCTCGGAGGAGGGAATATGTTAAGGACTATTACCTAAAGGACGAGCCTACGGTTAATGATCAGGCACTAGGGGTGAGCAGCGGTCTAGGGTCGACCCTGGACCGACCCTGGACCGGCCCAACCCTACCGGTCCTGGTCCGGTTTCCAAGGAGACTGGGTCGGTCCTTGGTCTTGAAATTTCAGGACCAACACTGTGCGGGTTGGTCCTCGGTCCTAAGAGTTTTGGGTCGGTCCAACCCTGGACCAACCCTGTATATTATATTATATTATTTATAATTCTTTTATATACTCAAACCTAAGTAAAATGTCTGTTATGTTATATTATATTATATCAAGATATTCTATCAATAGCACTAATAGTAATTTCAATTTAAAATTTTTGTTGAGTATTAATTATGTGTCGTTTGTTTTGTTTTCGGGTGTTTAGAAGTTTAAGTGAATTAACAAGATGTAAAGTTATATATTCATGGTTTATATTAAGTATTTTGAACTTTTTATGGTTAATTATTTTTTACTAATGAATTTCAGCTGTACTTTGCTTTTCAATTTGTGTCAAATGGTAGAAGTTTTTGAAGAGTAGAGTAGTATTGCAGTTGCTACGGTGATTTGCTACATCATCAAATGCAAGAAAACGCTTTTGCATATGGTTTTATGAATATTAAAGATAGATGACTACAAGAACTTTACATCTTGTCCCATATCTCGATAAGCGGTTAGCAGGTACAAAATTTCTATTATTGTGTCATCTTAAATTTGCTAAATATGTATTGGTATTTATAGTTTAGTTGCACAATGCCGCATTGTCGATGGATGTGTAATTTGAATGTGTAGGTTTGCTTTTTTAGGGAGTATAAAAAATAAGACGAAAAAAATTATCGATCGGTCCCGGGTTAACCCTGGAACCGGACCGAACCCATTGGGTCGGTTCGGTCCTTGGTCCCAGGCTCAATAAAGTCAGTCATCGGTCCTAAAAATCGAGGACCGACACTGTACGGATTGGTCCTAGGGTTAGGGGGTGGCCCAGATCAACCCGGACCATGCTCACCCCTATCAAGCATGAGTTTTCCCAGATTCATACCTCGCACAACATTAAGTGTTCAAATTAAGAGTACGGAAATTTTCTAAAAAATGAGTCACCACTAGCTTATTGGGATTGACTAAAAACCAAGTGGGGTATATGAGTGTACCTCTCTTCTTATGCAATTAGAGAATGTAAAGTTAGGAACTTAATTGCACTAATTAATCAATTAGTGTCTTTTCAGTACATAATCTTGTTCATTTACACTTGTCCACTAACATGTAAGGTAAGGTGATCATGCAAATACACAATCATTAAAATAATAATTAGCAGCCAATGAAAGCGTTAAAAAATTGCTTGTGAGAGCAAATATTTAACATTATCAAATAAGGAGCATGCCATTGCTAACTAAACCAAAGGAAACCATCAACATATAGAAAGTGCGCAATTAAGGGAATTTTATCCTTTTCAGGGAAACCATCACTTTTTAGGAAAAAAAATAGCCCAAATGATTAATTTTATCCTTTTCAAGGAATTTTTATTTTTTTCTGATTTTCGGAATTTTCATGAAAAAAATGAATTTTCAAATTATCCAAAAAATTCTGGATTTTATAATTTTATTTTTAAATAATATTTTTCGAATTTTTAAATATTTTCTGAAAGTTTCTCAATTTTCGCAAATTTTTTGGATTTTTATGTAAAATTTTGAAAATTTTGAATTTTGAATTTTTAATATATTTTAATATTTAATATCATTATATACGGGGAAGCAATTCGGACCGGATGAATCCGATCCGACCCGTTGACCCGATCCGCTGACCCGGACTCAACCCAATTAAAAAAATATTTCTTAAAAAAATTAATTTTAATAGTAATATTTTAATTACAACTTTTCTTTTTCTTTTCTTTTTTTCTTCCCCTTTGATCTTCTTCTTCACGTGCTTTCTTCCCCAACGGTTTCCTCCCACGCCTGAAGCTTGCTTCCCACCGGAACAACACCTTCACCGACGCGGCTATCCTTGGTCGCCGGTGACCGTACAACCGCCGATCCTTCACCACCCGCCAGTCATCCATCCCTATCTGCGTCAACCACTGCCGGCCACAAACTCTGGCAAGCACTAATCCATTTACCAGAACCAAGAAAAACCGTCGCCAACTCGACGGTACCCAACCATTTTGCGACAATCACGTAGAAACACAGCGAAAACATAAAAAGCTGACATGATTCCACGAGTATATAAACGAACACGAAACGATCTCGAGTTGAAAGCAGGGACTGTTCTCCGGTTTTCTCTAGGGCATTTGGTCAAACGCGTGGTACGCAGCGGCTGCAAGGGAGATATTAAACATCTTTTGCACTCAAATCCGGACATAGACCCAACAGAAGCCATCAGACAAACCAAAACAACCACATCAGCTCTCCCAAACTTAGCACGCCTATGGACCCCAAAAAAAAGAAAAAAAAAAAACGAGTTGTTTCACAGTTCTGCCAAAACAGGACAAGACAATGGTTTGCGGAGTGAGTGTCCAGTTCCGGGCCCCTACCCCGTTCGAGGGCGGTGAACAATGGGCGAGCTCGATAGATTGCGTTACGCCCGGTTGCCCCGCACTCCTCCGAACCGGGATCCCCGGGAAATCAACGCAACTTGCAGCAAATCAAAATAAAACTCAGAGAAATTATCATTTTCCACGATTATACAAGAATCAATGACAAAGAAATGATCAATTCTCACGATTTTGATTTTCACAATCCCCTTTCATTAATTAATACATGATTCGACTAATTTCACAAGTCATTAGATTTTGATTAGAGTTAATAAGTGTCAGAACCGTGGGTCCAACAAACAAAAGAAGAAATCCATGACTTCAAAGCAATTGTATTGGATATATATATCTATAGATATATATATATATATATATATATATAGATATATATAAATAATTTTTTTATTGTGATTAATTCTGTTTATTACATCACTCATATATAAAAAGAATTTTGTCGAAAGATGAAGTAACCTTTTGGGAGAAAACACGCCTCTTGAATGAATATGCATTTTATGATTTTTGTTCATTTTATTATATACTGTAGGGTTATTTGGGAAAAAAAAAGATGCTAAGAGTGGACCCTAGCCCAATCTTAATTTCTACATATAGACAATGCAATAATCTTGGTTTAATGGTAAACAATTAATGGTCGGACTCTAAGGGCGTAAATGATATCCATTTTATTTTTTACACAACATCTAGCTAGAAATAGAAATATTCTATTTCTATTCTCTAAATAAGTTTGTAAACAAAAATATGCTTTTAATAATGACACCAAATTTTTTCTCTTGAAACAAAAGTTCATTTGATAACGAAATAAAATTTCTCATTCCCACATGGCGGCGAAAGGCGACTGCGGTTGGGGAGTGGGCCGCCGTCTAGTAGCAAGGGTAAGTGATGAGAAGAGTTTTATTTCTCATTTCTACTCTAGAAATAGAAAAATAATATATATATATATATATATATATATATATATATATAATCAAATGAATTTCTATTCCAAACCTGTTTCTAGGAGTACAAAAATAAATTTGGCCATAAACAAAATGGTTAGTATGAAAAGGAGGAATGATTGTGTGATAAACTTTAATGTATTGTGAGAATAACAGTTAATTCTAAACCACAAAAAATCAAATCACAAATAATTATTGTCGCGATCTACTATTCAGAAGAGGGAATATGTTTAGGGTTATTGCCTAAAAAACGAGCCTACAACTGATGATTTAGACACAAGCTCTCTTAAGTCCATACCTCGTACAACGTTGGAATGTTCACAAGAATTTTTTAATAAGAAGTTGTCACTAACCTACTGAGGTCGACTAGAAATTAGGTGAGATGTAAGAGTATACGTCACTTCCTACGCAACCAGAGAATCCAAATGCCCTTTCGGTACTTAATTTTGTTCATTTTAAAAAAAGATTTTGTCAAGATGTTTGGATTGATTTTATATCTATCCACTAATATGTGATGTGATCATGCAGGTTTACAATCATTAGCGTAATAATCAGCAATTAAGGAAAGCATTAAATACATTTCATGGGATAACAAAAACTTAGCACTAAGGAAAAGATAAATGTTAATCATAACTAAACTAAAGGGAAGCCAAAATCAACGTATCAATATTATGCAATCAAGGTCATTTGTATCTAAGGACAATTAAAACCCTAAGATAGAGACCTAATGCCCTGGTCAATCTTGAGCATAATTCTAAATTGAAAAACTTCTACTTTTTAAGAGAAAATAACCCAAAAGATTGATTTTAACCTTTATGAGGATTTTTATTTTAAAAAAATTGGAAAAAATTGAATTTTCAGACTTTACAAAAAATATGGATTTTCTTCTTTTTTATTATTATTTTTCCTATTACTATTGAAATTTTTAAACAATTTAAAAAATTCTTTTAATTTCCTAAAATTTTTGAAATATTGGAAAGTTTTTGAATTATATTTTCAAAATCTTTTTTGAATTTTTGAAATTTTTTAAAATATAATTTTAATATTTAATATTATTATATTCAAGAAAACGGGTTTGGATTGGGTAAACCAGATCCAACTCGCTTGCCTAATTCGACGACCTGAATTTAACCTGAAATAAACAAAACCCATTTGATTAAACTTGTCTGTTTTCTTTATAATTTTAATATTTAATATTATTATATTTGAGAAAAAGGGTTTGGACCGGGTAAACCCGATCCAACTTGCTAACTTGATTCAACGACCTAAATTCAACCTAAGATGAACAAAACCCATTTGATTAAATTTGTCTATTTCTTTATAATTTTAATATTTAATATTATTATATTCGAGAAAACGGGTTTGAACCGGGTAAACCCAATCCAACTCGCTAGCCTGATTCGACGACCTGAATTTAACCTAAAAACTTGTCTGTTTTCTTTTCTTTTTTCTTTTATATTAATATTAACTTTCAATTCCCTTTTCATTTTTCTTTTTCTTTTGATCTTTTCTTTCCTGCGTGTGTTCTTCTTCCTCGTGTGTTCTCAGCACGCCGGAAGCTTCCATTAAACCCAGAAGTTCCCATGAGTTCAACCCCCACCTCAAAACGCCAAAACCATGATCTTGAAGTATATTAATTCCATCCCGAGCCAAGAACAGCGCGCGTCACAATCCAACAATCCCGAATATATATTATATATAACGCAAAACGCAAGACGGACATGAGGCGCAACATACAGCCACAAGTTCCGATCTCGGCAAAACGTGAGCAAAAGCGGACGAAATGAAGACAAATGTCACTCTTTGAAAATGAATCAGATCAAGGTTTATAACCCTGGGATCCCGCCTGGAGGGAGGTCATTGTCTTCTCCTAGCATACTAGACTGATAAACCCCCAATGAAATGTCCCAGGAGGTGGAAACCTCCCGGGGTAATAAAACTAAAGTCCATCCAGCCCACATGCTCAAAATGGCTTACAGATTGACTTTATCTCTCTTTTCATTACTCTTCGTTTCTTTCTTTTGCCGAGAACACCATTGCCCAGATCTCTCTTGAAGAAAGGCCACCGTTCAAACTCGCCAATCACTACCCACGATAAATGAGATAAGGCTTCACACAAGACGACCTTAGTAACTAGGGATCAAAATGATGACACACGAGCTTTGGATATGGCAAAGGCAGTGATAGAAGCGGCTCAAGGGCATTTTATCAAAAACCTAGGTGCGTCAGCTCAAGGCAGCCACAGACAAGAATAAGACTCGAAACTAGACCAAAGCTCCACAAGAATGGCAGGGAATGCTTAACATCAACAAGGGACAGCATAAGCAAACTCAAAACGCACGCCCATTTTTAAATAATTTGTCAAGTGTTCAATATTTTTCATAATTTCCTTAAAAATACATAAATTAGTTAAAAATACATATGAGCCTCGCTAGTGGTTAATGACTTACACTCCCTTTTAGTGCTGATCACTTACAAAACACATTCCTCTGTTTCAACCCAATTTACAGCATCTACATACAACTGCTTTTCTTCCCCGCCCATAAAACCTTCTACAAAGTTCACGATTCTCCCCACAAGAACGCCATCGGACTCCTCACGCGATGCTGCCGGTTCTTCCACGTGATCGACCCGCCGTGGGTCTCGTCGGTCTGGTTCCGCGCCACGAACGTCACAGTGTACCTCTGCTTCTCCCCCACCTTCCCGAACACCAGCCTCCTCGGCTTCACCCTCACCGCGGCCGTGCTGATGTCATATGTATTTTTAAAAATAATTTATGTAAAATGGCATAATCCATATGCATAAATTATTTAAAAATTTGGCTTCACCCTCACCGCAGAGAAAAGTACACCATTTTTAAAAATAGATTATTCTAGAAGAATAATATTTCAAAACTTAAATGGCACTTTGACATAGGGAGAGAAAGGTTGCGGTTTTGGGGGATGGGGATTGGAGAAAAACAACGATCGCCAGAGCTCCAGGGTCCGCAGAGAATTTTCGATTAGCTTAGACCAAAGCACAATTAAACCAAAATCTTATGGGGCAACGAAGTCCAAAGAGCCTATTCACGTGACTCATACTATAAGGCACATAGCTTTTGCTGTTCCATGGCTCTCGTAGAGCCTGCTTCAGAAGCCATGATTCTGAAGTTGCCGATTTGTACTGGGCAATACTTAATATTTTTAGAAACTCATGAGCCTGATTAGCATCCCAAGAAGCTCGCTCGAAATTTCTTATGTAATCCTAAAAATTCACAAAATTTGGGAACATCTAAACATGGACTTATATCTCACTTCTCCTATGTACAGAGCTAGAATTCACATGAAAATGCTAAAGTAAATAATTTAGACGCGCGCCTTACCTGGTAGCAGCCTTCTCTAGTAAACGAGCAGCTCCAAGAGGTAGTATTCTTCTGAACATTTGGACTGTTGAAATAATGTCTATTCTTAAAAACAGTCCAAAAAGGGTTGACAACAGTCTCCGCCTCCGGCCTGGTCCAGATCAAGGTAGCCCAGCCTCGATTTGGACCTCCCATAAGCTCCACAGAGCTCGAGTCCCCGGGACGAAAGCCCCGTCATCCTTTATCTCTAAATGCTCTTGCTTGTATTGTATATTTAAACATGATTTAGCAATGTACAACTTACAGGATATCTTTTTCTTGTTTGCTCAACAGTGGACTAGTTGTTATTATTGTTGTCTTGCCCATTCCAGTCCCAGTCCCTGCACTTGAGCCTACAATAGGGCATTTTTTGGAATTTCTTTTACGAAAACAAAATTGATCAAACGGCACGACAGTAAATCAAACAAGATAAGATCGATATCCATAAATTGGAGATGCTTTAGATAATGCATTAGCTGATTGATATGAAGTATACATTTTTGATGGAATGAATGTAGTAAGATTAACAAAACTGAAGAAGGTAATTTTTTTTCATAATGCTCGGTTTTTTTTTTTTTTGCCCATAAAATCCAAAGTGCTAAGCACAACAGATATTCTTTAGAGGCAAAACTGTTTTATTATTTTCTTCATGAAAAGTTTCATTTTTGGAGAGAGATTGTTTATCTTTGTCACACTCCGACCCGCAATCGCTTGAGGGCTCCGCTACGCTGGCCGCCGCACAGCGTCGTGCTCGTCCGGGACACCGTGCCGCGTCTCCGTGCCAAGCTTCACCGTGGGCAGCCTAGCCGCCAGCCACCGCCACTGCTGGTCTGTTGCTTCCCTCTGCCGAACCTCTGCATGAGTTGTTGGAAATATATGGCTTCGAAATGGATTGAACAATGAAATCAGATCGAGTAAAACAACTCGGACTTTGAAGCAAGATATCACTTTCTTTAAGGATTTATTTGCCCCACAACGTTGCTAATGGTTACCGGCAAAAATCCTCCAGGATACAACAAAGTCTCGGATGAGAATGCTAGATAGCAATTCTAGTATTTCTCCAGGGCCTTTCTAGGAAAACAATCGAAAAATTGGGGGGCGAGCAAGGCCATGTGGTCTCTGGTGGGCAACCTACTGAGGCGTTCGTGGACGAATGGGAGAGGTGGCGTCGGCCGGCGCAGGCGGAGTCAGGCGCTGGGTTAGGGGCTGCTGCATGGCAACGACAGCAGATTGTCGAGGAACGACGAGGAGCTTCACGAGCTGCAAGATCGACGGCAGAGGCAGCGTCGGATCTGGGCCGGCTGCTGTTCAAATTTGCAGGCGGCGAGCAGCGAGCGGCATTGCGACTCTGGGTGGCCGGTGGCTCGGCAGCCGACGACAGCACCGGCAGAGACTCCCCCCCGCAATGAAGATGAATAGTCGCGTGGGGGTTTTTTATTTTTTTATTTTTTATTTTTCACCTCACTCCCTTTTTCACCTTTTTGCTCTTTGTGTACTTTTCTTACCCAACGCAAAGATACATTTTTTAGACCTATATAATACCTCGCGTGCAATTTTTTTTGGGGGCAATATTCCCCTTTTTTATTTTTCACATATTCTATCAAAAAAAATTTTCTTTTGCGCAAGATAATATATGTGAAAAATCTTAATGGAATATGTAAAAAATCTTCCCTTCACCAACAGTCCCGATCCGTTAGGGTTGCCACATATCACTTGCTTTCTCTTGACATGATAGTCTATTACTCTGATACCATAGTATTTCAGTAAGTCCATGAAGTCTAGGTTGAGACTTTCGTATACCTTACTTCGTGAAGATCCTAAGTTCGATAGATGTTGGCTTCAACCCGATATGAATATACTTCATGCTATGAAAGACTCTTGGTTTGTGGCTTGATTCAAACTTCAAGCACAAAGTCTTCACATCAATCAAGACATAAAATCGGCACGCTTTAATACCTTACCAAGACCTTGTGACTTAGGCAATCCCTGTACCGATTAAGACTTAGAACTAGCCGCTTCAATTTCATGGATAATTAACCCAAATGGATTTGAAACAAGGAAATTAAAAAGCTAGAAATGACTTACATAAGGATATCACAATCGTAGATATTTCGTATGGTCAATTTAGTAGTTGAAAGTAATCCTAGGTTGACGCAACTTACGGATAATAAAGGGCGTGTTCCGTTGGCATTATCTGCATTCAGCACCGGAGGTCAAGTACTTGATATATTTCGTAGCTCCTTGACCCCAATGATTGTAGAGGCTCTTATATATACTCAAGATTGGCTACGATTTGTACCAATTTCGCAATCGATCGATGAGGACTTAGAAGAACTTGAAAATTTCAAGTTAAGTGAGAAAAAAATAACCATGGAATATTTATCTCTTTCAATATTACAATTGATATTTCAATTCTCATTTTCATTGTGAATTTAATGCAAAGTTGTCATCTACGACCATGGACCTAAATTCAATAGCAATTTCTCTTGATGATTGACGAACTTAGGAGGATAAACAGGAAAAAAAAGGGTAAAAAAGGGTAAAAAAAAAAAAGGAATTCGATGTGGAAGAAAAGAAGGGATGGTGCGAAGAGCACCGGCGCGGTCGACAATGTGGCCTACCGTGGCTTGTCTGGCCGGTGGCATTGCCAGTGATAGCGATGGTTTCGTCGGCGATAGTCCTGCAAGCTTCCAATAAGTTTGCCTCCAATTTTCTCACATCCGCCAGGAGGCTTCGATTTGAAACCCTCTCCATGACTGTGTCCACCCCCTCTGCCTCGGTGAGTTCACCTGCAGCAATTCGACGTTCATACTCGATGAGCGGCCCTGCTCGACTTGCATCTGCAGATGAAGAATTATAGTTAGGAAAACAACATGGAAACAATTCACGGCTTACACCGAAAATTGAAAAACATCGCGTCACGTGCATCCTGAAAGAACAAACCTTCAGCACTAACTTTCTTGGCATCGACAGAAAGAGCTCTGGAGGTCCCCAAGTTAGGTAGTCCAAATACAGGTAATTCGTCATAGTAAAACTCACCGGTTTTGAATTCCGTTGAGTTTACGAGGACAGCGAGGCGGAGATGAGCGACAAACTCCAAAGCAACAATGCACTACGAGGTCCGAAAGCAGTCCAAAGCAGGCCAAACAGTGCACGGCTGGTTGAGGGAGCTTCGGTTTTGTGGCTGGGCCTCCTGTCCCCTCGTTCCCAGCAGCAGCTTGTTCTTCTTCTTCCTCTCCGCCTCATCTTCCTCAATCCCCCATTGATGTTGCTGCATTCCCCCTAAACCAAAACTGCCACCCTCTCGCTGCCCCCTTCTCCATGTTTGAGCCACCCCAAAGCCGCGAGGTAGGCTGTTCGCAAGCCCGTCGCCATCCACGATTCCAGCCTGCTCAACCACCTCATACCGCCCGTGCTCTGTCCACCTCGCATGCGTCGCATCTCGCCAAGCCACGGAATTCCGACTCAAGTATCGGAGAGTGTTGGAAAAGTTGACCAGGTGTCGGATTTTTCAACACGTGTTGACCAAGTGTAGAGAGTGTCGGACACGTGTCAAAGTGTCCGACACGATATGAAAGCTCTTGGAAAGTGTCAGTGCTTCATATCACAACAATCAATCAAACCAACCAAACAAGATTAGATCAATTCAGCAAGTAATAATCTCAAACCAACAAGTACAACTTTCGAAATTCCAATTGAAACCCAAATCACTACTAAATTCGTGGTTCGTAATATCGAGCCACTAATGATAAACAACTATAATGAGCATGAGTCTTTCTTCTCCCCTTTTTTTCATTAATATGAGGACGGAAATATATATAGGATCATAAAATATTAAAAGAAAGAGAACAGCTCCCGAATGACCTCCGAAAATTATGAAATTTTACCAAGTTATAGTTAAGACCATAAAGTAGATTTTTCATGAAGGCATCTAGGCCTGAAGTGCACTTTGGTAGAGTACCTTCTCAATAACCACTCAGCATTTAGTGAGAATCTCTTTGATGGGAGTGAATTTAGTAAAAAATGGGAGAGTGTTAGACCGGTTCGGATAGGGGATCAAAAAGAGCAAGTGCTACGCAGCAAGACGATTCCCTTGGTTAAAGTGGTTTAACAACACCATGGAACGGAGGGAACCACGTGGGAAAGTGAAGAATCGATGAAATGTCAATGCCCCGACTCAGTAAACCATGCACAAAATGTGAGAGAGCAGGACAAAAGCAGGGCACAAAAAAGGTTGGCGGGGGGTCCCTTCCCGGCTTGGGGGTGGCGAACGGTGGGCGAGATCGATATATCGGACCAGTTCGATCGCCTCGCACGTCCCCAAGCTGAAATCCTTAGGAAATCGACACAGGTTGAACTGAAAAACAAGAAACTCACAGGAAAAAAAAAAAACTTGAAATAGAGGAAAGGCAAGCCGCGGCTTGGTGGTTCCGACTAGGAGGCATGAGCTCGCGTCGAGTATGGCTAAGCGGTTCTCGGATGAGGTGGATTCCGGGTCTCCCTTTTCCCGATCACTCTGCGTTTCTCCCCCTCTCGCTCCCTCAAGCTCTCTCACCGAACGAACCCCTCAAATCTCTCCCCCCACTATCACCCAAGACCTCTCCCCACCTTAAGCCCAGCCGGCAGGCGCACTCGCTATCACCCAAGACCTCTCCCCCGCTTAAGCCCGGCCAACAGGCGCACTCGCTATCACCCAAGACCTCTCCCCCTCTTAAGCCCAGCTGGCAATTCTATTCCTTTTTATATTATCACTAATATTTTATTAACTAATTTAATTTACTGTTATATCATATATATAAAAATTCAAAATAGAATCTAACGAAATAGAATAAATAGAATCGAACTAAATTGAAATACTAAATAGAATATAGAATAATCGAATTAGAATTTTATTCTAGAAGATAGAAATTCTAATAGTTAGAACAGTCATTTTTAATTATGTTCTATTTTTAAATTAATGAAAGTGCACTCGCTATCACCCAAGACCTCTCCCCCTCTTAAGCCTGGCCGGTAGGCGCACTCACTATCACCCAAGACCTCTCCCCCTCTTAAACCCGGCCAGTAGGTGCACATGGCCCGTGCCATCGCCAGCTGTCTTGGCGGCTAACCCCAACAACTAGCCTTGGTCGTGGCTCCCGTACTACCTCTGTACCTCCTCTCTGCCTTTTTGTAGATCGCGTGCAATCCGTGAGGGAGAAGGAGGAGGGAAGAGGTCCGCAGGCCGGCCTGTCCCTGGCCCTCTCTCTCTCTTTCTCCTCCTCCTCCTCTTTTTTTTTTTTTCCAATAATTAGTAATAGTAATGTAAATGCTTCTAATGTCCAAATACAAGATGCAAATTATTTATTTTGCTTTTCTTTTAATTAACTAATTTTTAATTTCTTTTTTAAATAATATTTTCTTTTTTAATTAATACTAATTTTCTATATGATAAAGCCCTTAATAAAATGGTCAAATTTAGGTATCGATAATTATAAATTGTTATGAGTTTCATTTTTTCAAGAATTTGCAACTCACAATAGACTGTTATCCTCACAGTACCTTGCGGATTGTTATGCTAGCAAAACTCTCATAGAAAGTAATCATTTGCTAATAAGGTTAGCTTCATGTTGACCTTGTCAACATTCTAGTTGCCGATGGTAGTTTGGTAACTTAGAGTCTAGCCAAATTGCGTTCCTCATTTTTACATCGTAATGCTCAAATGCCTCGCACCTTAAGTTCTCACCCAAACTTTTCTTCATGGAAGAGTGGGAATACAGAAGATAGGGGGTTAAGTAGCATCGACATTGACATTCGACATGGCACATCGACACGTCAATTCTAAAAAAAAAAAAGAATTCCAACATATTGTGGTATGTTGTATATTAAACATATATTTTTATATATACATGATAAATTATCATTTTTCGATAGAAAAATCAAATTAATACGATTCAAATTCACAAATCAATAATTAATAATAAAAAAAAAGAGCATATAATGAATTTATACTGAAAAACGTGCGTCATGAGAAATGAGTCATAAAAGAAGAGAAGACTAAGTTTTTCTCTTTTCTCCCTTTATTTTTTTTATTTTTCTACATATTTACATTTTGACTCATCGTTTATTAATTTTTTTAAAAATTGACCCCATGAATATCAAAATTGAATCTTGTGTCGAGAGAGTTGATCATGTGTCGAATTTTTGATTGCATGTCGGAGTATGTTGAAATATCAGACATAACACGAAAGTTCCTGAAAAATATTAGACCTTCTTAGACAGTGGGGAGTCTCATCCTCGGGGGTTCTCCCTGCTATTATTTCTTAAGCCTTGACACTTATTACTTCTTTATTTTTATTTTGTCTATTATACTTTATTCTAACTTTGACTTTCACTCTTAAATTTTCGTCTTGTTTCCTTATAGGGTATGGGAGTTGAAACTCACACTTAAAACTAAATCTTTATCACCTCAACTTTTTTGAGAATATAGGAATTTGAACCTCCCACATCCCCATTCCCATGTGAAAAATGTGGCCACTGAGGTTCCCAATGGTTGGAGACACCTATTACTTTAGTAACTGGAAATTGATGTTCCCATTGTACAATCATACATCCACCAGAGTAATTCGCGCATCGCCAATGACATGTTGACATCTGCAGTCTCTTTTCCACTTCCCTTCAATCTCATATTTATTTGTAGATTGGAGCTTTGATTTCATGTGGATCCACTTTGCGAAAATGATGAATGTAATCACACCACGATCATCATTGACGGTGTGATTCACATAAGCGATGGTTGAGATGATATTTAGTATCTACTATTCATGAAGGCACGCTGCTTCGGTTGATTGCACCTCCTTTGGACCGAGTTCATGATTGAATTATCTCTCCTCTCTTTATGTTTCACTCAAGCCCATGAGAACATGGTAACAGACAAATGCTCCTTTCTCTATACAAAAGCCACACAAAATTAATGACCCTAACTTTTGTTAACGAATTATTCCTAAACCATTCGCCGAATTGGCTTTTGCTTAATTAATTTCTTGTATTACATAGAAAAAAAATGGACATGATACATTTTCCGAGCCAACCTTGATCTTTTGTCCGTCTTTCTTGTCCTAACTAGGGGTGGCGAATGGGTGGATCGAGTCGAGTATGGGTCAAGTCGAAAATGGGTCGACCCATATTTGATCCATTTAACTCATTTTGACCAATATTCTTGTAGTGTAAATCTAGTGACCTATACCTGATCCAACCCGTATTCGACCCGTATTACTAAAACCTATTAATATTCTAGGAAAACCCACTTCCACTATATGTTAATTGGATTAAAACTTTAAATTAAATTTAAAATAGTAAATAAAATAAAATGTTAAAAAAAACCTATAAATTGAAATATTTATAAAAAAATTAGACTATGCACATGCTTCTCTTATTTGAAGTGAACATACCATTGAATAACTAAAAATTGTATCATGAAATTTTTTTAACTAAACCTAAAAAAACTCATTTTTATGATTTTTTATAAAAAGAAAAAAAGTATTGTTAAAAAAATTTTATGCAATACAAAATTTTTAACAATTTTTATGCGATACAAATTTAATGGAAAATTTTTATAATTATTTTTAAAATATATTTTAAAAAAATCGAATTTTTAAATTTTTAAATATAATTTTTTATTTTTTAAAAATATAATTTTTAATAATTACTTTTTATTTTTCTCTTTTCTTTTTTCTTCTTCTTTGGCTAGTCGTCGGCCACAACAACGGTCAACAACTGGAGACCGGCGACAGGTGAGATCGAGCTCACCCGTTGTCGGCAAGGTCGAGGCCACACTTAATGCTGGCGAGCTCAAGCCTCTCCAGTTGTCGGTGAGGTTGAGCCTCGACAATCATTGGCGACCTGTTGGTGAGCTCGAGCCTTGCCTGGCCTGTCGCCAGTCTGCAACCGGCCGTCGCCCTAGTGGTTGCCGGCTAAGGAAGGAAGAAAAATAAATAAAAAAGAAATTCTGTTTAACTATTCTGCAGAAACTTGTGGTCATGATTATGGATGTGGATGGTTGTGGATGTTTTAATTTTGGTGTTTGATTATTTTTCAAGATTAACATGTTTTCTATGGTTGCAGAATCGATGCCATCCATAGATCCTTATCTATTTCTCTTATAGATATCATATATTGCTAAAGTGTTGTTTTGCAGGATATAAGTTCTTAAATCTACATGAAAGTTTTATCACCATCAAAAAGTGGGAGATTATTGGAGAAAACTCATTGAATGTTTGGAAGTTGACAAAGCTTATTCAAAGTCTATTTTGAAGACGACCAAACTTTAGTGTCAAAGTCTACCCACTCTGGCAAATTTCAGACTGAACGCTACTAAAAAATGAAGATTTATTCAAATGTGAGATTTTGTTTATCTCTTCAGAAGTTTCGTTCATATGGTTGATGGATGGCTTTTTGGATGGATATATCACCTACAAGATTGATTATCTTTATTGGAATCAATTTAGATAAATCAAATCTTTTCAAATTGCAAGTAAATATGGAAAGAATCTACTTATGGAAACTAAGATCATGATTGTATAGGCGAACATGATTGACAAGCTTTCATCACAATCTTCAAACAACTCAAGATCTTCTTGATTGATTCTGTCCAATGGGTAGATTGGAAGAATTCATTTGGTAAGTGCTAATGGTCGAGAAGGCATGAAATAGTATTTAAGGTGGACTCTCAAGTTGTTCTGATAATGCGTGAAAGAGAAATTTAAAACTCTGAAACTTTCCATTTCCTTATTAATCCAAATACTGAGCTCAAAGTTGTGTATAAAAGAGAGAAATTCATAATGAGACTTCGTGAAAGACTAGTAGAGACTCTTCACTATGAAGTTGAGATCGCAAAGCTGTAAAATATCTTTTGATTCTTAGTAGAATCCAGCTAGTGGGCTGTTAGCGTGAAGAGTGGACGTAGGCTTGATCTAAGCTGAACTACTATAATTTCAGTGTTCTTATTCTTTTCCCTAAACTCTTTTACTTTGTTCGTAATTCCATTTAACTGTTAAAATCTGAACTTGCTCAAAATCTGTTATTCTTCAGACTCTGTTTTAGAAGCAAAATATTTCTATTGTTCTTTTGAAAAATTGTCTTCACACCTATTCACTCCGATCTAGGTGTTCATACTAACATTTACAAACTAAACACCGTCGACCACGCTTCCAGTCGATGTCCCACGTGCCCACACTTGTTACCTGTATGTGCGTTGGGTATGGCGTGAGATAGCTAGTATAAGCACCTAGAGAGGGGGTGAATAGTATAATAATTTCTCGTGATAAGTGAGCAATACGAGATAAACAATAGAAAGGAAGTTCTCCTTTGGTTAACAAAACAAATTATGATCAAAGTAAAGCAGAGAGTAGGGAAGAGAAAATTGAACACAAGGTTTATAGCGGTTCGGCTTATTCCAAGCCTACGTCCACTCTTCCGCACTGACAGCCCACCGGCTGGATTTCACTATGAACAAAAGAGTTGTTACAACAAAGTTCTCCCTTGATTCCATAGTGTAGATACTCTACCACACTTCCTCAAGGTTTCTTAGAATATAGACTCTCTTTTGTGTACAAGATTTCACTCAGCAAATGAATTGACTAAGAACAAGGAGCTTCAGACTTTGGAATTATTCTATCGTACACACACTCGAAATTGGAACATCTTCCTGATATACTCCTTTATGCCATCATACCAGTTGGCACATACCAAAGGAATTCCTCCAATCTACCTGTTGGACGGAATCAATTAGGAAGATCATTCGAGCTATTAAAGGAACATGTCGATAGCCCATCAATCATGTTCGCCCATACAATTAGGATATCGGTTTCCATAAGTAGAACTTTCCAAATATACTTCGCCAATCATCAGATCCTTAACCTTCGAATCAATCATGATCAAATAAAGGATTCCATTATGTCATATCCAGCCAAGAGATCTTCTCCAGTTGATAAGGTCACATCCTTGATGAAACACCCAGTTCTGGATAGCCCTTCTTCAATGGATTAGAAACTGTCAAAGAGAAAAGACTTTGAGTCTTGAGTCTGGCAGTCTGGAGGTCTTCAGACTTTAAATAGTAGAGTCTGCAAATCTTCAGACTAGATTGATGGAAACGTTTTGTCAGCTTCAAAATACTTCACGAAGATTTCTCTAACAATCTCCCCATTTTTTATGGTGACAAAACTTTCCTGCAGATTTGGATAACTTTGACCTGCAAAATATTACTCAAACAAATATGGATATCTTATAAAGATAAATGGCTTAATGATAACACTAGAATCTGCAACCACAGAATATAGGTTAGTCTTTCATGTGAGTAAAACCATTCATAAGATATCAAAAGTACTTAATATAAGCAGTCAAATCCAAATCCCAAATTCAGTCCATATCCAGACACAAAAGTCAAGTCAAACATCAAAACAATCCAAAAGTTCAAAAAGTTTAAGGTTCAAAGTTTTCAAATCTTGCATCTCTCCCCCTTTTTGTTAGCATAAAAAAGGTTGAGATGGAAATAGAATAAAGTCAATATTGCCTGGGAACACGAACAAGCTGGAAATCTCCCATTTATTAGACAATGCCTTCCAGCTTTTTAAATTCCTCCTTCAGTTGAGTTACATCTTCACCCTCATCATTTGCTTGAATCTGAAGAGTAAGGGCTTGGATCTAATCATTCAAAGAAACTGAAGAAGCTTGACCTGCATTTTGCAAATTCTGAATTTCGCATCCTAGAGCATATATCTGACCCCGCATTTCCAAGAGAACATCAAGAATTCTACGAAAATCTACTGAATTATCAATCTGCATACTGGTTTCTGCACGATCAGATGGAGTAAAGGCTGACGATGGCAAATCAGCATAGTCACACAGATTGGGCGATGAAACATCATGTCCCTCCTCAGGAAATTGAGAGGCATAAATGTCCTCTGGATCTGTTAGAGAGTGACTGACTCCCTCACTGGTAGCAGGATATGAGGACATTCCTTTTTTCTCATGGTCTCCCCCTGTTTCCATGCCTCCAGGTGGAGAAGAGTGTTCCTCATGTTCTCCTTCCTCTTGATCTCTTTTCTCTTCTTCTTCTTTTTCAATTCTTTCCTCCTTAGCATCTCTTTCTTCTTCTTCTCTCTCCTCTGTTTCTTTCTCCTCTGCTTCTTTCTCTTCTGCTTCAAAATCTTATCTTTCTTCAGTCCTTTGTTCTGAGTCTTTCTCTTGTCGTTCCTTTGATTTTGGAACAGAACAGCTCAGGTTCTTTAATGCCATTGCAGAAATGGTGATGTCTTCCTCATCATCTTCATCCTCAACAATGAGAGTTCTTCTTTTCTTGGATGGAGCAACCATGGGCTCCTTCCCTTTTCTTTTTGCTGCCGAAGAGATTTGATGAGTTTTGACAAGGGTTTTCTCCTTGAATTTCTCCAACGCCTTGCTGAGTTCCTTCAGACGCATTTTAGTCACCATTTTTCAGTCCCGCCACCATTTGATCACAAGATCGAACACAGAGAATTCATGGAGGCTAAACATTCAAATGTCTGAATAACTTTGTCACAAGACCTGGATAAGGAAGTTGACATTTGTCCTTCACCACTACTCTATACATGTGAACATAATAGTGTGAGGAAGAGAAAACTTTTTCCTAGTAATGATGGAATACATCAGCTTTGCCTCTAAGTTTGAAACATCGGTCTTTGAAGTAGATTTTGGTCTGAGGCAATCAATGACAATTTTGTAAAGCAGAATGTTAAATGCGCTCATCCTCAAGTAAGAAATCTTTTCCTCTGTCCTTCTATCCTTAACAAGTTCCAACGTAGCACGAGCAATAGAGACATTGATAGGTTGATATCTCCCTCTCTCAACCCCAATGACATCAACCAACATATCTACATCCACCACATAGTCCTGATCTTGGACACTAAAAGAGAATCTATTCGCATCCAAGAAACTGAGATTCGAATAGAAATATGCAGTGAGTTCAGCATAGGCTTCTGTAGAGTCAGAACATAACTGTTCAAGTTGAAGAAGACTAAATTTTTCCCTTAAATTAACATTCACAGTATCAAGAAAATCAAAATTCACACTTCTAGGGTTTATCACCCCACGCTTTAACAACTTAGAGTATAAAAGCTTTTGTTCCTCCGATTGAAACAAGTCGGTCCTTTTTCCCCGAATTTTTGCCGCAACACCCATTATCAGTTGAAACTGACTGTACAAATTATCATCATCATTCCCATCTGGTTGATTCAGCCCTCCAACACGCGGATCACTTGGGATATTAGCAAGGGTTTCTTTTACCAACCCCGCAGGGGCAATTCCCAAATGCTCCATATTTCGTAAAAAGATGTACTCATTTCCATACCCTTTGTCCTTAAGAAACTCATCGATGTAGTTCAATGGAATACTAGTCCTCTTTAAAGCACGATAAAGCTTATAAATAAAAGAGGGCTATTGAATTCTTATAGGATTTGTGCCTTCGATGATTTCTTCATTTTCTCGATGAGCAATATTAGATGGAGGAGAATGGCGCTGCTGAGAATGTTGTGGGCTCTGCTGCTGACTAGGAGACTCTTTTTCCTCGATGAGATCAAAGTGCGTAGGCCCCTCACGCATTTGCGGTCCCCTGCTTGCAATCCTCAAAGACTTCCTTTCATACAACATATTTCACAGTTTTTTAAAGATTCCAAATTTGACTTTCCCAAGAAAGATGACAACTTTTTTGAAGATTAAACAAGAGAAGAAGACAGGAATGGAAGATCGGTGCTCTCTTAGGGTTTTTGAGAGTAAAGCAAAGAAGAAACAACATTGTATAAAACAGTCGAAGAGAGGCATACGGAACGTCATAAAAGAAGGTAAAAAGATGCATTTTAAAAAAAATAACTGCCTTTTTCGAAAAATTAGATAATAGTCATTTCAAAAATAACTCCTTTTTCGAAAAGGAAACGTTGCAATAATCACGTCAATTAAAGATAGCAATAATCAAACACGATTGATGATCGTACCTTTTCAAGATGATATTCGAGAGATAAAATAGAATAACTTACGAAAGAAAAACTTGATTGTTTGAGACTAGGTATCTTTAGACTTTCAGTCTTGAGTTTGAATTTCCTCAGACTTTAAGATTTTGAGTCTAGAACGAATAGTTTCAAATTGATTTTTCTCCAAAAGCTTTGTGAATATATCCATCAGTTGGTTCTTTGAGTCAACAAACTGAATAGAAAATTCTCCATTTTGAACATGATCTCTAATGAAGTGATGTCGAATCTCTATATGCTTTGCTCTTGAGTGAAGAATTGGATTCTTAGTGAAAATGATTGCGCTGGTGTTGTCACATTTAATCTCTGTGCATAAATCTTCAATTCCAAAGTCTCTTAGCTGTTGTTTTATCCACAAAATTTGTGAACAACAACTTCCAAAAACTACATACTCTGCTTTTACTGTAGAGAGAGCTATTGTATTTTGCTTCCTTGAAAACCAAGACACTGTCCTACTTCCAAGAAGTTGACAGGTACCTGAGGTGCTCTTTCTATCAACTCTGTATCCGGCTAGGTCTGCGTCTGAGTATCCAAGAAGAGTAAAGTCTCCATTTTTAGGATACCAAATACCAAAGTTTGAAGTTGAAGCAATGTATTTGATAATACGCTTTGCAGCACTTAGATGAGATTCTTTAGGGTCTGCTTGAAATCTGGCACAAATGCAAACACTAAACAAAATGTCAAGTCTAGAAGCAGTAAGATAAAGAAGTGAGCCAATGATACTCCTGTATAGCTTCTGATCAACTTTCTTTCCTTCTTCATCTTTGTCTATCTTCAAGGAACTTGACATTGGTATATCAACCTTTTTGCAATTATCCAGTCCAAACTTTTTGACAAGATCATTAGCATATTTTTCTTGATGAATAAAAGTTCCTTCTTTCAGTTGTTTCACTTGAAGCCCAAGAAAGAAGGTTAACTCACCCATCATGCTCATTTCAAATTCATCCTGCATAGTCTTAGAGAATTTCTTGCATAGACTTTCATTAGGGGATCCAAAAATAATATTATCGGCATATATTTGAACAAGCACAAAACTTTTGCTGTCTCTTTTAATAAATAGAGTGGTGTCTACTTTACCTTTTACAAAGCCGTTTTGAATTAAAAACTTACTCAACCTGTCGTACCAAGTTCGAGGTGCTTGCTTTAGACCATATAAAGCCTTTTTGAGTCTGAATACTGATTCTGGTTTCCTTGGCTCTTCAAACCCAGGTAGTTGTTCCACATAGACTTCCTCATGGATAAATCCATTTAGGAAAGCACTTTTGACGTCCATTTGAAATAACCTGAAATTCTTATAGCAAGCAAAAGCAAGTAATAATCTAATTGCTTCTAACCTCGCTACTGGTGCGTAAGTCTTGTTATAGTCTATCCCTTCTTCTTACGTATATCCCTTGGCCACGAGTCTTGCTTTGTTTCTTACGACCTTTCCTCTCTCGTCCATCTTGTTCCTGAAAACTCATTTAGCTCTAATAATAGATTTACCTTTTGGTTTAAGAGTCAACTCCCAAACATCATTAATGCTGAATTGTCTGAGTTCTTCTTGCATGGCTTCAATCTAGCTTTCATCAGATAAAGCTTCTTCTATGCTTTTGGTTTCTATTTCAGAAATAAGAGCTATAGCACTAGACTCTTCTCACCTTTTAGATCTTGTGCGATCCTTCATTAATGTCGCCAATAATAAGATCTTTTGGATGACTAGACTTATGCTTCCAGTTGTTGGTTAATTTTTCAGGTTGATGATCACTTCATTCATTTGAATCTTCAACAATCATTTGTTGTTGGTATTTTGAAGTTTGAGCTGCTTCCTGAGATTTAGACTTTGTAGAGTCTGGAACAGGTTTAGGTTCTTCAAGATGAGTCTGAATAGATTCATTTTGCATAGAATCTTGGAATTTGACATTCATTGATTCCTCCATAGATTGAGTCTTCTTGTTGTAGACTCTGTACGCTTTGCTTGTGGTTGAATATTCAAGGAAGATGTCTTCGTCTAATTTTTCTTCAAACTTGCCAACTCGATCATTTGCATTTTTCAATATAAAGCATTTACATCCAAACACATGAAAATATGAAACAATAGGCTTCTTTTCTTTGAATAACTCATAGGGGGTTTTTTTTCTAGAATAGGCTTTAGAAAAACTCTATTAATGATATAACATGCTGTAGAAACTGCTTCAGCCCAAAAACGTGAAGAGATGTTGTTTTCTATTAAAATAGTTCTAGCCATTTCTTGAAGTGACCTATTTTTTCTTTCCACAACTCCATTTTGTTATAGAGTATATGGAGAGGAGAGTAAATGCTGAAAACCAGATTCATCACAAAATTTTGTAAAATCTTGATTTTCAAATTCACCTCCATGGTCTGTTCTTATACTTGAAATAACATACCATTTTTCGTTTTGAATCTTTTTAGTAAATTTTTCAAAGTAAGAGAAAGTTTCAGACTTACTTGCCAAGAAATATACCCAAGTAAATCGTGAGTAGTCATCCACAATTACTAGGCAATATTTCTTACCTCCAATGCTCTGAGTTCTGGTTGGTCCAAAGAGATCCATATACAGAAGCTGCAGTACACGGTTAGTGGAAACTTGATTTATTGGTTTAAAGGAATTTCTTACCTGTTTTCCCAATATGCATGGTGTACATAAATCAGACTTTTGGTATGATAGATTGGTTAAACCACGAACAAGTTTCTTTGCTGAAATTTTGGTTATCTGCTTCATATTTATGTGCCCAAGCTTTTTATGCCATAAGTTCGCTTCGTCATGAATTGAGATTAGACATTGCGATTTATCTAGTTTCACATCCAAGAGGTAGATATTTCCATGTCTTCGACCTATGAATGACTGAGTAGAATCTTTACTGGTTCCTGAACATATTCCTTCTTGAAAGTTGATTTTGAAACCAGTATCACACAACTGATTGATACTGAGTAGATTGTAGTTGAGTCATTCAACTAAAGAAACATTACTTATTATGAGGTTTCCAATCTTTACAGTTCCAAATCCCACAATTTTTCCTTTGTTGTTTCATCCAAATGAGACTTTTTCACCATTTACTTGACGAGTTTTATGAAGCAATTTGAATCTCCTGTCATGTGTCTTGAGCATCCACTATCCAGATATCATTTTACCTTTTTCTTGATAATGACATGCATTTAAAAAAGAAACTCAAACTTTCTTTGGTACCCATATTTTCTTGGGTCCATTGTTCTTAGTATGATATGCGATTTTCGCCCATACTTTCTTAACAGGTTTCCAAACCATAGGACATTCTTTTTCAAAATGATCTACACTATTGCACTTTGAACATCTGAGAGCATTGCGACCTACTGGTTTTACAAAGATCTTTTTAAAATGATTTTTGTAAGCATCTCTTGTGGGTGTTTGCTTAATTCTTTCCTTCACTTTAGAAAAATCAATTAAAGGAATGGTTTCCACAGTCATTCCCAAACCAGATTTATTGAAATAAGATCTTTGAACAGAAATAATTTTTTTTCCAGTTTCTCAGATCCTATAGAAAATCTTTTAGAAATATTTGAGATATCATTTTTGAAGAATGCATTTTCTTTTAAAAGATTATCTTCACTTTCTTTAAGAGAAGAAACATTCATGTCTAAACATTTCACCTTCTCTTTCAAAACATTTTCCTATTGTTTTAGTGCAGAATTTTCTCTTTTGAGTTCGGAAATCCTTTTAAGAGAAGTCTTAAGACCAAAACACAACTCATCAATGTATTTAGAAACTTTAATAGGGATTTTGAAGTTACTCACCTCAAATTCACTATTTGAATATGAGTCTGTCTCGGAGTTTGAATCTGAATCCGATTGTGCTATCAGACTATATTGGCATAATCATCATCACTTTCTTCACACTCTGTATCACTCCAAGTTTCTGCTTTAAGAGCCTTTCGATACTTTTAAGTTTTTCCTTTTTTCTTCCTCAGAAGAGGACAGTTGGGTCTGATGTGTCCCTTTTTCTTACATTCAAAGCAGACTACATCTTTGTTTGATTCATCATCCTCAACAGACTTAATCTGTTGCTTTTGAAAACTCTGTTTCTATGGATTGAATCTTCTTCATTTTCTGTTCAGCTTTCTAAATCTTCTTATCATGAGAGCAAGCTCCTCATCATCCATATTGTCTTCAGAATTTGTAACATCATAATCATCATTGGATTTTAATGCAATGGATTTCTTACCTTTAGGATCTTCCTCTTCATTGATTCGCTCTATTTCATAAGACTGAAGAGTCCCAACCAACTCATCGACATATAGTGGCATAATTCTTTGTGTCTCTCTTATTGAGGTCTTTATGTGATTCCAATCCTTGGAGAGTGCACGCAGTAGCTTGTTTACCTTCATGGGATCAGAAATTGGTTGACCTTGATTTTCAAGACCATTCACGATTTCTGTAAAACGACTAAACATGTCAGTTATATATTCTCCTGCTTTCATTTTGAAGGCTTCGTATTGACCGAGGAGAATGTTGATTCTGGTCTCTTTCACTTGATCGGTTCCTTCATATGTAATATGTAATCTATCCCAGACTTCTTTCGCTGTAACATAAGAAGATATTCTGTTATATTCAGTAGGTGACAAAGCACAATATAAAGAATAAATTGTTTTTGCATCAAGAGCTTGTCTCTTGGCTATCTCTTCCTGAGTCATTTCACTAGACTCAACAGTATCTTTTCCTCTTTCTGAGACAGGTGCAGCTTTAGGAATGATTCCTTTGTCTACAACATCCCATTCCAGAGGATCCTTTGATCTTAGGAACGCCTTCATCTTGTTTTTCCATATGTTGTAATCATTTCCATCAAAGTAAGGCGGTCTGGTATTGTTTTGCCCTTCTACCAGTCCTGGAGCTAACATACTAGCCATGGATCTTTAACTCTGAAGTAAAACACTTCAAACAAAGTGAGTACACAGGCTTTGATACCAATTGAGATAGCTAGTATAAGCACCTAGAGAGGGGGTGAATAGGTGTATAATAATTTCTCGTGATAAGTGAGCAATACGAGATAAACAATGGAAAGGAAGTTCTCCTTTGGTTAACAAAACGAATTATGATCAAAGTAAAGCAAAGAGTAGGGAAGAGAAAATTGAACACAAGGTTTATAATGATTCGGCTTATTCCAAGCCTACGTCCACTCTTCCGCACTGACAACCCATCGGCTGGATTTCACTATGAACAAAAGAATTGTTACAACAAAGTTCTCCATTGATTCCACAGTGTAGATACTCTACCACACTTCCTCAAGGTTTCTCAGAATATAGACTCTCTTTTGCGTACAAGATTTCACTTAGCAAATGAATTGACTAAGAACAGGGAGCTTCAGACTTTGGAATTCTTCTATCGCGCACACACTCAAACAACTGGAATGTCTTCCTTATATACTCCTTTATGCCATCATACCCATTGGTACTTACCAAAGGAATTCTTTCAATCTACCCGTTGGATGGAATCAATTAGGAAGATCATTCGAACTATTAAAGGAACATATCGATAGCCCATCAATCATGTTCGTCCATACAATCAGGATCTCAGTTTCCATAAGTAGAACCTTCCAAGTATACTTCGCCAATCATCGGATCCTTAACCTTCGAATCAATCATGATCAAATAAAGGATTCCATTATGTCATATCTAGCCAATAGATCTTCTCTAGTCGATAAGGTCACATCCTTAATGAAACACCCAGTTCTGGATAGCCCTTCTTCAATGAATTAGAAACTGTCAATGAGAATAGACTTTGAGTCTTGAGTCTGGCAGTCCAGAGGTCTTAAGACTTTAAATAGTAGAGTCTACAAATCTTCAGACTAGACTGATGGAAACATTTTGTCAGTTTCAAAATACCTCAAGAAGATTTCTCCAACATGGCGCACACACTAGCAAGCTTAATAGGAGTCCGACTGGTCCAATCGGAGACTGACGGGTCGAGTCACGGGTTAGCCTTGGGTCGAGTTGTCGGCCAGCAACTGGCCAACCAACTGTCGCCAGCGGTGACGTCATCTATGATGTCATCTAGTAGTTATCGACTGTTGGATGACGTCACGGTGACGTTAGCACGCGTCTGTTTGTTGATGCGTGTGTGATGCTCATGTGTTGGCATGCCCAACACGTTAAGCGTGTGGGACCCACGCGTAGTGGCTTTTGGCCACACATGTAGGCGCGTCTGGCGTCCTTCAGCGGCACTCGACCCATCGTCGAACTCATCTCAAAGAGTACTTTTACCTAGTATATTTAAAATTTTATTTTGGCCAAAAAAAATTCCGAAAACGGCCAAAACCATACAAATGTACGCGACCCTAAACTCGTTCTTCGTTTCGGTTAGTTTTCGACGATTCAGATTGCATTTCTAACCAATAAACATCCAAACAATGTGGAATACAATCCCTTGATCTCAATATCAAGTGGTAAATGAGAAAATTTGATGAAAACAAAGCAGAAATCACGACCTTGCTCTGATACCAATATAGGAATAAAGTCGGCAGAAGACGACTTACCTTTATCTGATGCGTAGTTAACAATTTACCCTTGAACAATTGTTGAATTGCGGATGAATCACGAGCAAAAATACTTCACGTTAGTTTAAATGTAGTCATGAGGAAAACATCCGATTTTCATAGCATAAATGCCAATTGTTCTTGTAAAGGAGAAGTGGAACGCCTTCTTTTCTTTTGATGGAAAGGGAACAAGCAAAGGAGAGGAATTTCTGAGTGTACATTCTACCAACCATGTCAGTGGTTATCTTCAGAAGACTTTTATACAAGTCCCTCATGCCCTTTCAAAGGGTGTCTTTCCATCGTAGCGTATTAAGACGAAACAGTGTGTTCTCATCGCACCCCATCATTGACGTACTAATTAAGTACGGCATAGGGCTTATTCTATTTTTCAATAAATCAAGAAAAATTAAAAATCAAAATAGAGTTAGTTTGGTTTGGTTTGGTTTTGGGAATCGGACCAACGCTCGGGAACCATCCAAAACCGGACAGTTCGGTCAAGTTTAGGCGGTTCCCAAGTCTAGTTCTGGACGGTTCCCAGTTCTGTCAATCCAATATGATCACCCCTACTACGTTTATGATGCTGGGTCATTTGGAGGCTTAGTTGCTCAAATGAGTTTCAATCTAGTTTTGATGTTCTTTTTGTTCTTTCTAAGTATTGATGGGAGGTCAGGAATGATGAACTTAGACAAAGCACATATTAGGTAATGAACTTACCAATGATTAAACCTGTGGTTCTTGAGCTCCTGATGCTCTTGGCAAAGCGCACATGGCTCGCACCAAAGGTGCACACAACAATCTCCGCACTGGTCGCTAGGGATCGAGTAGAGGCCATGGAGCTTGGTTCAGTAAGTGCATGTGTACCAGAACGAACAATAAAAGAGGTGGAATATCAGGCAGCATAGAGCCCCGGCACATGCACAAGCTGCCAGTTCATTAGCCAAAGTCAAATTGTTAGCTGGAGGAAATCGAACCTTAATCATAGTTTTTTGCCAAGACGAGGTTTTGTTGAGGTTTTTCGCTTTCAGGTGCTTCCTCTGTCTATGATCTCTGCGTTCTGGCCAAATGTGATCCACGGACAAAAACAGGTGATCAAGCCTTTATTGGAAACAAAGGAGGAACATGATCGATATGTTAGAGATATGGAGAATCTATTACATATATCTCTGACAAAGAACATCATTGGCATGATGTAACTCATCACACAGCCGACAGAAGCAAGATCCCAGTCCTATGAACTTTTAGAGACCTACAATTTGATAGATCGTCAAAGCAACCAAAAAGACCGGTTGTCCACACTCCCACGTTGATGCCGAGAATGTTGACTATGGGTGTTCCCCCGTAGACTGGGGGAGCACTCGCTTCCGGAGGGAATGCCACAGAAGGCGGCATGGCGAGTAGAGGTGGGGCCCGTTTGGTTCAACTTTGGGGAAATGCACTTGGGAGAATGCAAATACCTTTGAGATAAAGAGATTTTCCGAAATGCTACACCGTTTGGTAAATTACAATCTCAAGTAGCTTTGAAAAATAATTTACCGTTTGGCAAAACTAGCATTTTCAATTAGCTTTTGCTATTTTTTTATTTTTTTAAAGTTTGAAAATAAAATCCGGTAGCCGGCCAACTGCCGGACGGCCAATCTGGCCGCCGAACCGCCAGATTTGGCCGCCGGACCGCCAGATCTGGCGGCCTGAGGTCGCGGAGGCCAGATCTGGCCGTCAGACCGCCAGATCTGGCCTCCCGACGGCCAGATCTGGCCACCGAACCGCCAAATCTGGCCTCCCGACGGCCAAATCTGGCGGCTGAGGGCGCGACCTCAGGCGGCGTCGCCTAGTCGCGCGACCCAGGCGGCGCCGCCTGAGGTCGCACGGACGCAGGCGGCGTCGCCGCCTGAGGTCGCACGACCCAAGTGACGCCGCTTGAGGTCGCGCGGACCCAGGTGGCGTCGCCTGGTTTGCGGGTGCCAGGCGACGCCGCCTGAGGTCCGCGACCTCAGGCGGCGTCGCCTGGTTCACGCGCGCCAGGCGACGCCGCCTGGGTCGCGGGTCGCGACGCCGCCTAGGTCGCGGTCGCGCCACCTGGGCGGTGGTCACCGGGGACGCGTGACCCCCGCGGTGGTGGTGATTGCCGGAGAAGCCGAACTCTGAGGCAGCGGGGAAGAAGATGAGCCGAGCGGAGAAGAAGATGAGCCGGAGAAGAAGATGAACAGTAATTTTTGCATTTCTGGAATGCCGAATGCCCAATGCCGCCCCTCCCCAGCTTTCAGCATTCAGCCTTCGGAATGCTCATATTTGGGCAAAGGGGCTTTCAAATATTTTGCCAAACACCAAAATTTTCCCCCAAGGGGCTTTGGAGGCCCATAGCCCCTTGGGAATGCCCAACCAAACACCCCCGTGGAGGCGCTTTCAAGTCTCCTCCGGGGTTTCGCGGAGCCATTTTGGAGCTAAAATTTGCCTCAGCAAAAGGATGAGAGAAGGCAGAAACTATGGAGGTTCGTCGAGCATCGCCGCAAACACCCAGATGCAGCAATATATACGAATATTCACTCAACCTTTGAAGATGCTCAAAATACATGTTGACCATGAACTGAATATTTATGAAGGAAATTCTTCGTGAGTAATGAATGTTTACCCGGGGGAGTATTAGGAGCAACATTCTTCTTAACATTTTGACTATGTCAATATGGAAATTCTCCATCTAACTGAGTTTAAATATACCTCAATCGATCCGAAAGAGAAATATAATAATCGAGGTCGTGGTCTTCCACTAAATGAATTAACAAGTTGGTCAGCATCTTTCATGCACCAAGAAGCGGTCGGGCCAGAAGTTTGATAACAAGTGTAACCTATGGAATTCATTGGTTTACTGAATAATAGAACAGTCTAAGTCAACTCTATGCCCCTCTCTGTATCGCACACATTCAAAGCAAAGAAACAAACAATCCAAACTTGCGACATCAACTTGGTTGTTTCTACATCTACGGCTTTTGATTGAAAATGCGATAAACTGCCTCTTTCGATATTGCACAGCACAACACTTTACAATAAAGAAGAAGTTTTCTGCCCGAATCTTTTATGCCATAAATGCTATCACCGAGAAAGTTAGCACAGTATAATAAGCGGATTATTTGTACTTATTTACCGGCAACTAGTATGATGAATGATTATGATATTATATATCATTGCCATTTTTAAAAAATAAAAAGAAATTCAAATTACATTTTAATAGCCATTTGCTCATTTTATTTAGTCGAATAATCATCACACATTTATGTGTTGTTTATGTTTCCATGGTACCAAAGATCTTTTTCCTTCTTGTCACCGATCAATTATCCAAGAATCTATGTCAAAGATTGTTGCGACCTAACCTTTTTACAGGGGAGGGAGAGCTTGTTAGGTTTAGGGATACTATCAACTTCTAGCCAATGGCCTTCCATTGACTTGGGCTCTCCCAAGCCCATACCCACGCGACGTTGAGCATTCAAATTTTTAATCAATTAAGCCTATGTCAATTTTGATTAAGGAGACACCACTAACCTTTTTGGAATTGGTTAGAAACCTAATAAGATGCGAGAGGATATCTTATTATTTATACAATCAAAAATTTTGAACTTGGGGACTTGAATACAATAATCCTAAGGCTAACGCTCTTTCGGTACCTAACCTAATCATGTGCTAACTAACGCCATAGCAACCTATCAACAAAAATCTAAGGTTTGTCCTTACCATTCTAGATCAAGGAAGTAACGTCCAAATATTGAAAAGTGAGAGTGCTAGTATGAACAAAATAAAGGAGTTAGGGAAGAGAATAAGAACACAAGATTTATAGTGGTTCGGCTTAATCCAAGCCTACGTCCACTCTCCCACGATAACAGCCTTCTTGGCTGGATTCCACTATGCAATCAACAAGAGATTACAACTTCAAGTGCAAACACTTAGTAGTAGATCACACTATCTCACTAAGTCACTCTCTTGGTATTTCTCTCACGATTACAAACGTTTAAGCTCTCAAGAGACAAGTATATGATCGAAAGTCGCTCAGACTTTGGAATTATAAATTCTACGCTCTGTCTCTTACTTGCTCATTGGTCCATGATCTCCTTAAATACTCCTCCACTTCCAAACTACCCGTTGGACAGTATCCCAGAGAATCGTCTTCTAATATACCCATTGGATAGCTCTATATCTAGAAGATTTGGTAGTCGTTGAGTGACAAAGGTAAAATCCCAAATTGATTCCGATCGCCCATACAAACGAAATCTTGGTTTCCATAAGTAAAGCTTCTTCGTATAGAAAGATCTTGTCTTCAAGATCCAATCTCAATCAAATAGATTGAGTCAATCAAATCAATCTCAATGTGGAATCTAAACCAGATCACTAGCCGTTATATGATTGGGCTTGAGTTACGATTCATCGAATCTGGATGTAAAGTTTGAGAGCAATAGACTTTACAATCTGAGTTTGTAGACTTTACAATCTGGGTTTGAACATATCTGCTTCTGAACAGATTTAGCTTTAAGGTCTGTACCTAGTTCAGCTTCAGCATAGAGTCTGTCTTATGGTTCATCATTCACGTTCAGTCTGGAATTTATCAGAGTGAGCAGACTTCTGATGTAGAATAGACTTTGACACGGCAGTCTGGCAGTCTTCAGACTTTGACACGGCAGTCTTCAGACTTTAACACAGAAGTCTGGAAATCTTCAAAATATACTTTGAACATATTACGTTCAGTCTTCTGGCCGTCTTCTGACTTTGATAATATCCTCTACATGTTCTAACATCTGCATGGTCTATTACTCAACCATCAAACATGTTAGTAGCCTTTGATTTATTTTGTCATCTTCAAAACATCATAAGGGATTTCCCTAACAAAAAGCACAGTCAATTATAATCATAATCAAAGGTATGCAACATCCTAAAATTGTCCTTAAAAAAGAAAACAAGACAAAGCAAAACAAGAATCCATATTGTAAGCCCTACAGGCTTAGCCAATTTTATGTTTTAATTTCTATGAGTTTTCTAATTTTTTTAATGACTTTCTGGGATTTTTAATTTTTAATTATTTTCTAAAACTCTAATTTTTTATTGATTTTTTAATTTTCTAACTTTTTATTACATCCTAAAGTTTTAAAACTTTTTTTTGTCATTTTCCAAATTTTTAATTTTTTGAATTTTTTTATTTTAAATGAAGGATTTATTCAGAAAATAACGACTGGACTCAACCCAAACGTAGGTTGAACTTGGACTTCGAGTTTTGGCCACGGACATGATTGGGCTTGTTTAAAGCTAAACCATTTCGAAAAGAAACCCATCTAGCCCATTTTTTTTATTGAAATTAAGCACACTAAGCCCATCTCGCTAAGCTTAGCCCAAGCATATCTGAAGATAAAAGCAGCCCAGATTTACCAACCCTAGCTCATTAAACCAATTTAAGCCCAAAGCCCATTAAGTTGACTGGAGCTCCGAATCATCAACCTACAACTTACCAATCTAGACAACTACAATGCATGAGCTTGAGATTTCTGGCGGGCTCTTGTGACCAAGGACAAGGATAGGTTCCTTGATGGAACCATGCCAATTCCTGATGATGACCAAATGCAAGGCATTTTGGATGCCTCCCATTGTAACAAATTAGCGAGCTTGACTAAATTTGTCAAAATTTGAGACTTAGCTCAATGATCTAGCCTGCTCTCTTCGTCTTTCAATCTAGCCTATTAGCTATTGAAATACACATGCGAAGAGTGTTAGGTGAAGTCTACATTAGAGAACTGTCGTGGTGTGTAAAAGTTGACCTAGCATTTATTGACCTATATTTTCAAGTGGAAGATGTGTTTAACTAGATATATTGATGAGTTTGACTTGGATTCTCTCTTCAGAAATTTCTCTTGATTAAGATTGAATTTCCGTTGCACGTCTCAACATTAATCTTTTAAAAAGAAGTTCGCCAATTAAATAATGAATGCCCCAAAATTACATCAGAAAACTTGAATGTAAGCGAGCTAAGTTGAGTACGGGAACAGTTTCGAATTACTGAATCTCCCCATTTGAATTTTGTGACCCAAAGCCGATCACATCATGCATAACATATGCATATGCCACAACAAAAATATTGAATGGACTATACCCATGCAGATCAAATTCATCTAGATCGTTGGTTCTACAGGCATCACAATAAATCTCAAAACTAACAATGTAATTGTTATTGAGTCATGATTTGTAGTCCATGCAATAACCTTTTACTTACAATGGCACCATCTCATTTGTATTTAAGAAGAGGGAAAATCACCATAAGTATCGATCAAGTATTAGATAATTGTCCAAATTTCTTGGCAACACATTGGAAAGAGCACAAAGATACCAATTACAAATAAGAAAAGATAAACATCACAAGAAGTATCAATAAAGTTTTCTGAAATGAGAGGATGAGATAACAGTTAGGAATAAAATGGATCAACTATTGCAATAGTTGGCTAAGAGAAACCTCAACGCACCATACCACCAGGAATTGATGGAGGAACCGTCACTCCAACTAGCCGACTCATTTGCTCAGCATTGGCCGCCCATCCTACATTGCATCACATATGTAAACATGTAATCTATCACTCACACATTTTGAAAGTTTTAGGACTAAATTATATTTTTGCAATAAGTTTTAAATTTTCCGGTATACTTATAAAAAAAATGATAACTTCAACAGTTTGTCTATCCTCCACAACCCTTAAATTTCATGAATTTGTCATTTCCACAATCTTCTTATATGGGTATCCAAAATACAAATGGGATCGATGTTCAATATAATGGATATAATCATGATTCATCGGACTAGGTGTATTTACTTTTTCTTTTGTTTGTTGATTTGTAAGTTTAAGAATAGATTTGATAGGAATAATGGAATATTTGGCAATTCAAGAGACAATATTCTAATTGTCCATAAACAAGTGTGCCGCCATATTTTATTACTATAATTACTAAGACTCATTATTCCGATAGCTTATCGATAATAATAGCTTATCATGATAAAAAAATATAGAGTATGTTCCTTTCTTTTTACAATTAAAAATAGCACTATCGAATTTAGCAATGGAGTTTAATAAGTTTTAACTAATATTGGATTTGAACCATTCAGTTCTCGCCATATGAAATCAATACCCTAACCACTAAGTTAAGTTAGATTGTCTATCTTCACAACAAGAAACTGAAAAGAACTCTTCATATTGTGAATTATAAATCCCATATTACTTCCAAGCAATACCAATCAAACGGAGAGAAAAGCAGTTGTGTCCTTCGTTAGCATAGTTTAAGAAGCGTGTGGGTCAAAATTTAACGCGCTGTACCTTTTGCATCAAATTAAATAGCTTAAGTTGGTGATAATCTATTATCAAGAAAAATATCTTGAAGTAGATCCAGCATTATTTAATGACATATTGCTACCAATGGTGGGTTGTTGTCGGGTCCATAATCCATGTGATTCTTTTGTGCTTTCTCTTGCTTTTTTACTGCTCATTTTTCATTGCCACGACCCTTGGCGGCATGATGCGCATCAGGTATGTGTAAGAAATAATATTACTTTAGATGGTTAGTTAACATGCGAGTTAGATTTAGAGGAACTAAACCAATCACAATTCTTCAAAATAATCCATAATCATTATTGACAAATTGCTCGAAAGCCTATTGCTCTCATTCAATTGCTAAGAGGATCGGTCAACCGCCAAGTAGTATCCAAACTTCAATTGGATTTATTCGTTTTCTATTTTAGGTGGAAAATCCACCAGTTTTACATGTGCAAGGATAGACCATGTGAATTTTTCGGACCAAATCTCCACCATTCGTGCCATGGTTTCTTGCAAAAAAATCAGTGGCCGTTTTCCTTTCCTTCACATTTAAATGGCGGTGCCTCCAACCAGAAAAGAGAGAGCATGGATGGATTCGATTGTAGGACCGGTCGATTCACGAGGATAACTTAATGCATTTCTTGTCATTATTTACCCAACTTCTTTAAAATATGAAGGTGGTCCATCCTAAGGGGACCCGAGGTAAAAAAGAAGAAGAAGCATAAAATGGGTTAACAAAAGATCGCTATTGAGTATTGGCCATGGCCGAGTGCATGGATCATGGATCCTGGCCATGGTCAAGTCTTTACTTCATCAATCAATTCTTCTTCCTAAATTTTGTTTGAGTCATGAAATTGCTCCCCCATTAGCTTTCCCCCTCCCAACTAATTTTCGGAATTTGTCGGATTTTTTTTTTTTTGGTAAGAAGTAATAATATATAGAGCTTTGAATCAACATTTACACAAGATCTGGCACTACAGAACTTGCACTCATCAAGACAAAAGTCTATGCTAGTGGAAGGGAGTCGGATGTAAAAGAACCCGCAAGAGCGGCCAAAGCACACAAAAGCCTATACAACACGCATAAGAACATTCGGGAAAAAGAAGGCCGCGCAGGGCCAAGAGGAAGCCACGAGGAGACCAATCTCACGAATACAACCAGCTACAAAACAAGACAAAAAGCAACCACGAGGAGTCACCGCCGTAGAAGAATGGCATCCATACCAACAAGGCGAGCAGAGGCAGAGCCGAAGGGAGAAGGCATATGCTGGATTTTTCTTCTTTTAATTACCAAAAATTAAGAAAAAAAATATTTTTGCTCATTACTATTTTTTCTAATTTTTTTTTCAGAATTTATTTCACATTTTTCTAAGTATCCCAGCAAAATATATCTGAGGCAAGAAAAAGGGTTAACTTAAAATCACTGTGAGTAGTAATTACTAATTGGTGTGCCCGGGAATAGAGATAAAGAATGAATGGGATGACATTCTTGGTATTTGCGAAGTACGTCTTTGTCTAGAGACATCTTGGGCCAACAAAGCATGGTTCGATTGCCGGTGGAGATCGCCATCATTGGGCTGGTGGGGAATGAAGGGGTTGATCTTGCGAAGCCTAACTAGGCTTAGAGGTCCAACTCAGCTTTCTAACTTAAGTGAGTTTTGGAAAGAGCTTAATTATAAGCATGAGAAATTGATTAAAAGGGTAGAGTTAAGGGGAATAAACCTCTTAATTTTAATGGAGTTGTTCCCTTTTTACTATCTTAAAGAATTATGGGATGTTCCAAAAATTACCTTGGCCTATATTTTGTTAGGAGGATGGTCACGATCAAACTAAAGAATTCTAGGATGTTCAATCTAATTTTCATATATTGATGAAGGAAATCAAGATATGTGTAAGGATTAGTACATCACGTTTGTTAAGATATGAGATGCCAACATGGCAAGGGGGCACTCGTCAAGTGCACTTTGTTAGGAATAACACTATTTTCAAGATATTGATTATGC
The DNA here is from genome assembly GCA_019915185.1 of Eucalyptus camaldulensis. Lineage (NCBI taxonomy): Eukaryota > Viridiplantae > Streptophyta > Magnoliopsida > Myrtales > Myrtaceae > Eucalyptus > Eucalyptus camaldulensis. The sequence goes on from JAHSVA010000005.1 coordinate 25,420,804, forward strand.
ATAATATGGGGTAGCCATTGCATTGGATACTGTAAAGTTTTCTCAATTGGTTGCTTGGGGCTCTTTTTTGTGAAGTCCTAAAACTAGGAACCAAAAAGAAAAAGATTAACTTCAAAAATACAAGGGCCTAAAACTAAAATACAAGGTATTTTGGATGCCTCCCATTGTAAATAATTAGCGAGTTCGACTAGATTTGTCAAAATTTGAGACCTAGCTCGATGATCTAGCCTACTCTCTTCATCTTTCAATCTAGCCTATTAGCTATTGAAATACACATGCGAAGAGTGTTAGGTGAACTCTAGTGCTAGAGAACTGTTGTGGCGTATGAAAGTTGACCCGGCACTCATTGACCTAGATTTTTAAGTGGAAGATGTGTTTAACTAGATATACCGATGAGTTTGACTTGGATTCTCTCTTCACAAATTTCTCTTAATTAAGATTGAATTTCTGTTGCACGTCTCAACATTAATCTTATAAAAAGAAGTTCACCGATTAAACAATGAATGCCCCAGAATTACATAAAAAAAACTTGAATGTAAGCAAGCTAAGTTGAGCATGGGAACAGTTTCGAATTATTGGATCTCCCCATTTGAATTTTGTGCCCCAAAGCCAATCACATCATGCATAACATATGCATATGCCACAACAAAAATATTGAATGGACTATACCCATGCAGATCAAATTCATCTAGACCGTTGGTTATACGAGCATCACAATAAACCTCAAAACTAATAATGTAATTGATGTTGATTCATGATTAGTAGTCCATGCAATAACCTTTTACTTACAATGACACCGTCTCATTTGTATTTAAGAAGAGGGAAAATCACCATAAGTATCGATCAAGTATCAGATAATTATCCAAATTTCCCGACACCGCATTGGAAAAAGCACAAAGATACCAACTGCAAATAAGAAAAGAGAAACATTACAAGAAGTATCAATCAAGTTTTCTGAAATGAGAGGATGAGATAACAGTTAGGAAAAAAATGGATCAACTGTTGCAAGAGTTGGCCGAGAGAAACCTCACCTTGTCACCAGGAATTGATGGAGGAACCGTCACTCTGACTAGCGGACTCATTTGCTTAGCATTGGCGGCCCATCCTATGCATTGCGTCACATTTGTAAACATGTAACCTATCACTGACACCCACCGCACGCATTCAATTACTAGGATTTCATTTGTTTCGTGGAAAATATTAATGATTAGAAAATATTTTCCTAAAAATGATTATCTATAATGCTTGAAATAATTAGTTAATAAAAAATGTTATTATTATTAACAACTATTTATATCTAAATGTTTTTTAAATTAATAAAATAATATTTTTCATTCATTCATTTTTGTAAGTGATACGAGTAATCATTTTTACAAAAATATTTTCTAAATTAATCTTTTTTTTTTTAACAAATGATGCTATTTTCATGAACAACCGTGATTCCCCTTAAATCGTTACTCTTTGGCAAATTGGGCATAATTCGCACCAACAGTGCAAACAACAGTCTCCGCACTTGCTGCTGGGGATCGAGTGGTGGCCTCGGAGCTTGGTTCGGTAAATGCAAGTACACCAGTATGAGCAGCCGAAACAGTGGCATATTGGGCAGCACTTAAGCCCGGCGAGACACAAGTTGCAAGATTTGCTAGCCACAGTTAAAATTACCACGAGAAATTAAGCCCTCAATCACATAGTTTAGTAAAGACGAATTTTTTGTCGAGGTTTTTACTTACAAGTGCCTTCTCTGTCTATGATCGCAGGGTTCCGGCCGAACGTGGTGCAAGCATGAACTTAATAAAAGATCATCACAAAGTCAACAAAAGCAAGATGTACTCTTGGAAACCTATATGAAAAAGACTTACAATGTATTGCTGCGAACAAGATGCACCGGCGCTCCTACAAATGACAGGCCAACGTACACCTGCTGAGTGTATGCCACGGGAGGCGGGACGATGACCAGCGCCAGAGGCGGTCTCGTGCCGTCATTGGGGTTCGGGGGACTCATGTTGGAGCTAAAGTTTCCCTCGCCAAAAGGCCAAGAACAAAAAAAGATGGAGCTTTGTCAACAGGAGGCAGGCATTGCCAGTATATTGCTCCAAATGGAAACTGCCGCCTTATTCGTCATACATATCCGGACGCTTCGAAGGAGTATGTTTTTCCTCTCATTTTCCTTTTCTGCCCATTGATTTGGCTTCTGGCACGTGGATGGTCCCTCATGATAGGCTTTTACATTTCCGAAATGGACAAATTAGGGGGAAAGTACCAAAAAATGCCAACTTAGTTCTAAACATTTCAATTGGGTCAAGTTAATCCTAAACGTTTTTACATTTTGACAATTTAGTCAATTAGGCCAGTTTTGGCTAAAAAAATGATGACATGGACTCCAATATTTCTATATAGTAGGCACTAACATAGTCAATTTTTTTTTAAATTGAATTTTGAATTTTTTTTCTTTCCTTTTCTTAATTCATTTTGGCCGACAAGGGTCGCCGGCCATCGGACAAGGGCCAACAAGCCCTCACCGAGGGTTGGTGACGGCCTTCGCAGCCTCTCTGACCATGGCCAAAAAGGCCTTGCCTAAGGCCATCACGGCCTTGCTAGCCGCGGGTGAGGAAACGAAGGCCCTTGCCTAGATTTGGTGAGGGCTAGCCCTCACCCAATGGCTAGCAAGTATGTTTTTCCATTCTCATTTTCCTATTTTGCCGACTGCTTTAACTTTTGGCACGTCAATGGGCTTTGATGATGGGCTTGAAAGCCCTCACCCAATGGCCAGCAAGTATGTTTTTCCATTCTCATTTTCGTATTTTGCCGACTACTTTATCTTTTGGCACGTCAATGGGCTTTGATGATGGGCTTGTACATTTTCGAATGGAGAAATTGATTACAACTTAGATCTCACATTCCATAGCAGGAGTGACACCCTTAGATAATGCCTAGAGAATAGAGTTGCTCTAGTAGCCCTCCTTACCCTTGTTACATGTGTGTATGTATATATATATATATATCTATCTTTTTCTATATCAGTCAATGATTTGCTTTTCTCGGTTGTCTTACGGGATCATCTGTCAACACAAGAGCCAGAGAATAACGGCTCTTTTTAGGTCGTCAATCTATGACCTTTATGGTCTATATAATATGAGAAGCCAACCGACCATGCAATTATCATCGTGAGCCGTGAACCACGACCTGAATAAGTTAGCCTTCTCAAATCTACCTTGTAATCCGCTGTACGGATCATTCCCTTCAATTTCCAGTTTGTTGTGATATAACGTGAGATAGCATAGCATACTTATATTACAATGGAGTACGAAAGTCCGACTTCCAGTCCTGGAAATTAAAACAAAGCCCCGAAACTAAAATAAAAGCCACACAAAGTACTCTCAATCGCTTGACTGGCTCGGCTAGGTTTTCCTACGCTTTTGAAAGGGAAGGTTGGCCCGAGAGATGATCCGTCAACGCTTCATGCTGCTGGGAACTGACGGAGGTTCCTTCTGAGTCCCTAGTCCCTGGTTAGCAATCCATCCTAAGCATCACAATACTGTTGCGTAAGAAAACATCTAACCGATCACATTCAGATCATATACGTACATAAGTATCTTCGAGTAAGGCAAGGTGTATTAAGATTGGTCCATGAAATTCATGAAATAAACATCTAACCGGTCACGAGCATCTCGTATTCAACACTCGCCAATAATATGGTATTCTATGTAATTTGAGCTTCCAAAATGCATGTTGGAATCTCGAAGCATTTGTCTTTGCTTAGGCCTCTAATCGCAACTGAGTAGAATCTATTGGTATCAAAAGTGAAATTGGACTTGCCCGAATCTTCCTAAAACATGGGGCTTTGGCAATCTTACATAACCTTGTCACAAGAGATTTTATACATGAGACATTTTCTTTCTTTTTTGAAAAAAAGCCGACCTTCCTTCAATGGATCTTTTTAACATCAAATGGATTGATGCTAAGATTTAAAAAAAAAAAAAAAGACAAGTGCATTGAAAGTCTTAAAATTTGTCATAAAATAACTAAGTCTTAAAACCTTCAAAAAGTGAAATTAAGTCTTGAAAATTGTCACGAAAATGCACTTAAGTTCTAAGTATTTCAATTAGAGCAATTAAGTCTTAAAATTTATCAAATTAGTCCAATCATGTCATTTCATTGATTGCATATTTTAAAATTTTTAGAGTTCGATTGCACTTTCATAATAAGTATTAGACTTGATTGTACTTTTTTGAAAGTTTTAGAACTTAACACATTCATGATAAGTTTTAGAATTTGATTATACCTTTTGAAAGTTTTAGGACTAAATTATATTTTCATGATAAGTTTTAAAATTTCCAGTGTACTTATAAAAAAAATGATAACTTCAACAGTTGCTTTATCCTCCACAACTCTTAAATTTAAGGAATTTGTCATTTCAACAATCTTCTTATACCGGTATCCAAAATACAAACGGAATCGATGTTCAATATAATGGATAGAATCATGATTCATCGGACTAGATCTATTTACTTTTTCTTTTGTTTGTTGATTTGTAAGTTTAAGAATAGATTTGATAGGAATAATGGAATATTTGGCAATTCAAGAGACAATATTCTAATTGTCCATAAACAAGTGCGCTGCCTTATTTCATTACTATAATTACTAAGACTCATTATTCTGATAACTTATCGATAATGATAACTTATCATGATAAAAACTATAGAGTTTGTTCCTTTCCTTTTAAAATTAAAAATAGCACTATCGAATTTAGCGATGGAGTTTAATAAGTTTAAACTACTATTGGATTTGAACCATTCAGTCCTCGCCATATGAAAGCAATACTCTAACCACTAAGTTAAGTTAGATTATCTATTTTCACAACAAGAAACTCAAAAGAACTCTTCATATTGTGAATTATAAATCCCATATTACTTCCAAGCAATACCAATCAAACGGAGAGAAAAGCAGTTGTGTCCTTCGTTAGCACAGAAACATGCAGAGCCAAAGGGACCACATCCTATTAGGGTTATTGTGTTTCTTATGCCGAGTTCTTTGGCGGCTTATAGTCGCTCAGATGAGTTTCAATCTAGTTTCGATGTTCTTTTTTGTTCTTTTTGAGTATTGACAGGAAGTCAGGAACGAAGAACTACTTGGACGAAGAACATATAGGGTAATGAACTTACCAAAAGAGGGATCCAACCCGCGCTTCTTGAGCTCCCGATACTCTTGGCAAAGCGCGCATGGCTGGCACAAAAGGTGCACGAAACAATCTCCGCACTGGTCGCCAGGGATTGAGTAGAAGCCGCGGAGCTTGGTCCGGTAAGTGTATGTGTAGCAGAACGAACAATAACATAAATTGCATAGCAGGCAGCACAAAGTCGCGGCACGCATACAAGCTGCCAGTTCATTAGTAAAGGTCAAATTGTTAGTAGGAGGAAATCGAACCTTAATCATAGTTGTTTGCTAAGACGAGGATTCGCTGAGGTTTTTAGCTTACTGATGTTTCCTTTGTCTATGATCTCAGCGTTCTGGCCGAACGTGATGCAAGGGCAGACAGAGGTGATCAAGCCTTCGTTGGAAACAAAAATGGAAGATGATCAATATGTTAAGAGTTATGAAGAATTTGTTATATATATATATATATATCTCTAACAAAGAACGTCATCGGCATGACATACCTCAACGCACGATTGACAAAAGCAAGATCGAATTCTGCGGAATTTTTGTTTGGAGAAAAAGACTTACAATTCGATATATCGTCGAAGCAAGCACAAAGACTGGTGGTCCACCCCTCCACTTTGGCATCGGGAAAGTTGTGACCAGGTGCTCCGGCATGGTTGACGGGTGCCTTGGCGGGGGTCACTTGCTCCAACGCTCCCACATTATCTGTAAAACTGCCTTCGTCCATCACCTCTCTCTGGATCTCACTCCTCTTCTATAGAAGCCGCAACTTGCCTAGAAGAAAAATCAAACTTGACAACCAACAAGCTGGAAAGTTGGCAGGAGGCAAGTTGGTGTCATAAATGACAACTTTGGTAGCTTATATAAAGGAGCAAGGATCATGTTTCGCCGATTTTAGATCCCGTAACAAAGTATTTTTCATTAAATATTATGTTTTTATTTTTATTTAAGGAGACTCAGATTCTATACTAGTATTAGACAGAGAGGGTCAAAAGCAAACAAATATAAATATAATAGAGTCTTGAGTCTGTGAAAGAAGAAAGTCACTCGTGCAGTTTGAAAGGTTGAAAATAGTGGGCTGGTTGAGTCCGTTGAAGAGCTCTAGAGAAAAGCATGCGGTTTATAAGATTAACAAAAGGAAGAAACACAACTTGACAGCAGCGTGACGTGGACTCCTTAGTAGAGAAGAAAAAAGTTTCGGCAACTCTCAGTTCACACTGAAGTCGGCAACTAAAGGCGGTGAAACTTGATCCTATAAATAAGGCTTCACGAGAAGCATTTGAGAAAGGGCCGTAAGGTCTCAGAGAGGCTATACAGCCTCAAGCCACCGTAGGCAGAGCAGAGTAGGAAGACTGAGCGTCACACCCCAAAACCAAAAATTCCAAATTTGAGCCATAAATTTGTAAATTATTTCGATTGGACAAACGAGAGACCTAATCTCTTATCAAGTGCTGTGTTATGAAGTTAGTGCTGTGTTATGAAGTCGAGTTGACTTAGCGAGACATTTAAGACGTGCTCATGCCAAAATTCCTTTCTTTTCTTTTCATTTCTCATTCTTTTTCTTCTTTTCTTTCTTTTTGGTTAAGGGTGCTGTTAGCTTCTATATAGCCGAGCCCCCTCCCCTCTCCTTTTGTTTTATTGACTTTTCAACTTCTTCTTTTTCTTTTTCTTCTCGTGGCGCCCACTAGCTTGATAGTACACTGAGAATAGAGAGACTAGGGAAAGAGCCTTAGGCTAGGGAGATGACCTCACGCCACGCGGAGGCAAAGAACCTCAGGCCAGAAAAGAAGTCACCAAATGCAAAGGTGAGCTTTGGGGAAGCCACATGCATGTGAGTTTCGAGGAAGCCTCGAGCAGCGAGAGCTTTGGAAGAGGAAGTCATCAGGTGCAACAGTGAACTTCAAGTGAACCTCAGTAGCTCTATGTGAGCGAGTTCTTCCTCCATGATTGATAAGGAAAAATAGAATAATTGAGTGTGTGCATGTACCAATTTATTTTGAGTTGTGATTAGAGAGAATATATTGTAATAATTGTGTTGGAGTGATTATTCTGAGTGATTTATTTGGAACGCAATTTAGTATAACGTGTCTTTGAGTAGTCTACTATAATACTCTCATGTAACCATCACAACGCTTCCGTATATCTTATAAGCTGCACACTCTACGATTGGTATCAGAGAGCAAAGGGCTGCATACCCTACAATCACAAGAGCAGGGGTGTGCAAAATGGATCTCGAGAATGTTATTTAGATTACTTGTTCCTAAAAGTAAAATCAATATCTAGACGATTTGGTTCTGATTTGAAGGGAGAATCGAATCGGATCAAATACATATATATTTTTATTTCTTAAAATAATAAAAGTATCTAGTTTTTCTTTTTAATTATTTCTTTCTAACATATAGAATGAAGTAGTAGAAAAAAAAAAGTGACGGGTTTCATTTGACTAGACAGGAATTAAACTGGATCGAGAACCGTTCAGTCCTATTCAGGGGTCTAGCTCTCATTCATTGGCAATTCAGGTTTTAACCACACCATGGGGCATAGGATAACTCCGGCTCAGCTCTCACAAGGGATTTTCATCTGATGGATGGACTCCTCTTGCCCTATACCACCATCCTTGAGTTATGAAACATTCAGTCACCGATGTGGAACTCCTATCAGGGGTCACTGGGGCCGATCGCTCGTTCTCACTGTTTTGACAATAAAAAAAGAAATGCCAATACATATATAAGGCAACTTCTATTTATTTTACCACCAAAACAAAGAAAATCGGTGTGGCCTTGTCAGGTGCCTTTCCCTTTACCCATGAGGGGTGGTACGAAAGAATCATTCCAATTTTACGAAAAATTGGACAGATGTGGGGCCCATGGAGGGGACCTGAGCCACGTGGCGGGCCCTACCTGCCCTTCCCTGTTCACATCGGATGGTCGTGATGGTTCTCCCTCCCGTCGGCAATCATGACTCCGTCTTGTCCCACGATGTTGATTGGACTGGTCATTCGGTGGGCCCCACGCGAATTCATTAAGGCATCGGTGGTTTGGTTTGTCAAGAGAAGAGGACGGGCCACGAGATAACGAGCTCCTCCTTTTCTGTATTCTTCCTTTTTGTCGGGAATAAGTGTAAGAAGGAGGGAGAGAGGAGCCCATCATCCCCTGCAAATCTGGCTTCAGTCATGGGGTCGGGTTTGGTTTGTTTGGTTTCGTTTTCGAACGCTGTTTTTCTAGTTTTGTTTTTCCCCTTTTGCCCTTTACTGGAGGACAGATGATTTTATTTATTTATTTTTTAATTAATTTTCTTGTCGGACAACGTTTCTTTTTGGGGTGATGGTGGGGGCACGCTTTATTCAGAACTGCGTAGTGAGAAACAGATCACATGAGGGCGTGGGCCCCCCAGCTTTGACGGTGAAGGTGTGTCACTTAAAGTGAGGACAAGCGTCGATCGAGTTCATCATATGGGGACTTTTTTTTTTTTTTCAAATTTTTCGGGGGATCCGGTCCCGCGATACGGGGCGGAAGAAGAGGAGCCCGGTCCGTGATTGTCGGCAGCTACTCTGGTCTCCCGTTTCCTCGTTCTGATTGGTGGCGGTGCGATCCCAATCAGTGCGGGGGCGCGTTCGGACTAGGAGGATGAATGATTGGTTTCGTGATTATGTTCGAAGCCTTGGTTAAAGAGCGTCCACAAAAATTGGTTTGGTTTCCAAACAGCAAAATTGTCTCTTTTTTAAAGTTGTTTAGTCTATCGTCAAAAAAAAAAGTTGTTTAGTCACTTCAGTCCATATCATACACAACGTGACCCCTCGGAGGTGGGAATCTCCAAAAGAGCCGTGGCCTTTCGTCTTCCGGCCTTTTTCTACGCTCTAGTGATGCTACAGTGGCGGCAAATATCTCCGAGGGAAAGTTACTTTGCATTGACATTTTACCACTTTTACCCATCTTGTATCTCGGTAGTAATTTCTTGATCAGACAGTTGGCTTTCGCAGAAAAAGCCTAAGCGAGTTCGAAAGACTAGGCGTAGGAGGTTTCGAATTCCCCTGGGAAATTGTTTCGCCCGTGGATGTACCACTACCGTGTTTTTATTATATTTTCCCAGACGAGGATTTGGGCCGAAGATCAGTCTCGTAGCTAGAGAGGTTACATCGAAAGAAGAAAGAACGAAAACAGAGTGGATCCGTTGTCCTATTCCTATTTCTTCGTCTTTGATCTGCGCTTGGAACCTACTTGACCCGACAATAGGGACAATAATATAAGGAAATGTCTGATGAGGAGATGTGAATTTAATTAAATTGGTTCGATAGAGGAGATTCCCACACCCAAATGTATAGTTTAATAAGAGGACAAATATATCGAAACCAAACTGTGAAACCATCGTTTAAGAAGCATGTGGGTCAAAATTTAACACGATGTACCATTTGCATCAAATTAAATAGCTTAAGTTGGTGATAATCTATTATCAAGACAAATATCTTGAAGCAGATCCGACATTATTTAATGACACATTACTGCCAATGGTGGGTTGTTGTAATCTATGTGATTCTTTTGTTCTTTCTCTTGCTTTTTTACTGCTCATTTCATTTCCATGACCATTGGCAGCATGATGCGCATCAAGAACGTCTAAGAAATAATATTACTTTAGATGGTCAGTCAACATGCAAGTTAGATGTAGAGGAACTAAACCAATCGCAATTCTTTTCTAACAAAATAATCCAAAATCATTATTGACAAATTGGTCGAAAGTCTATTGCTCTCACTCAATTGCTAAGAGGATCAGTCAACCACCAAGTAGTATCCAAACTTCAATTGGGTTTCTTCATTTTCTATTTTAGGTGGAAAGTCCACCGGTTTTACATGTGCAAGGATAGACCATGTGAATTTTTCGGACCAAATCTCCACATTTCGTGCCATGGTTTCCTGCAAAAAATCAATGGCCGTTTTCCTTTCCTTCACATTTAAATGGCGGTGAGTCCAACCAGAAAAGAGAGAGCATGGATGGATTCGATTGTAGGACCTGTCGATTCACGAGGATAACTTAATGCATTCCTTGTCATTATTTGCCCAACTACTTTAAAATATGAAGGTGGTCCATCCTAAGGAGACCCGAGGTAAAAAAAGAGGCATAAAGTGGGTTAACGAAAGATCACTATTGAGTATCGGCCATAACCAAGTGCATGGATCATGGATCGTGGCCATGGTCAAGTCTTTACTTCATCGATCAATTCTTCTTCCTAAGTTTTGTTTGAATCATGAAATTGCTCCCCCATTAGCTTTCCCCGTCCCAACTAATTTTTGGAATTTGTCGGATTTTTCTTCTTTTAATTACCAAAAATTAAAAAAGAAATAAATATTTTTGCCGATTACTATTTTAGTTCACATTTTTCTAAGTATCCCTGCAAAACATATTTGAGGCAAGAAAAATGGTTAACTTAAAATCACTGTGAGTAGTAATCACTAATTGGTGTGCCAGGGAATAGAGATGAAGGATGAATGGGACGAAATTCTTGGTACTTCCAAAGTACGTCTTTGTCCAGAGACATCTTGGGCCAACAAAGCATGATTCGATTGCCGGTGGAGATCGCCATCATTGGGCCGAAATCCATACAAAGGGTGGGGTGGGGAATGAAGGGGGTGATCTTGTGAAGCCTAACTAGGCTTAGAGGCCCAACTCAGCTTTCTAACTTAAGTGAGTTTGGGAAAGAGCTTAATTATAAGCATGAGAAATTGATTAAAAGGGTAGAGTTAAAGGGAATAAACCTCTTAATTTTGACGGAGTTGTTCCCTTTTTACTATCTTAAAGAATTATGGGATGTTCCGAAGATTACCTAGACCTATATTCTGTTAGGAGGATAGTCATGATCAAACTACATAATTCTAGGATATTCAATCTAATTTTCACATATCGATGAAGGAAATCAAGATATGTGTAAGGATTAGTACATCGCGTTTGTTAAGATCTGAGATGCCAACATGGCAAGGGGGCACTCGTTGAGTGCACTTTATTAGGAATAACTCTATTTTCAAGATATCGATTATCCATAATATGAGGATAGTAGCCATTGCATTGGCTATTGTAGAGTTTTCTCAGTTGGTGGCTTTGGGCTCTTTTTAATAAAGTCCTATAACTAGGAACCCACAAAAAAAAAAATTAACTTAGAAAAGACAAGGCCCTAAAACTAAAATACAAGGCATTTTGGATGCCTGCCATTGTAACAAATTAGTGAGCTTGACTAAATTTGTCAAAATTTGAGACCTACCTCGATGATCTAGCCTACTTTCTTCGTCTTTCAATCTAGCCTATTACCTATGTTATCAAAGTTGGTATTGTCCATCTATGTCAACATACATTCTTGATTTTGAGTTCAATCATATATCATTTTCTAAGATTTGTAAGACAACCCTTGCCATGTTGTATTCAATTCCAAAAATTGTCTCTTTCAAGACCATTCGACTAGCAAAATTGCAAAAGGGCTAACCAAAGAACTTTGATTTGTCATTGCTAAATAAAAGCATTTCATGTAATGCTACTTCCAGCAATAAAAGTTCTCTCTTTCATTAGCATTTGGGTCATAGTGCTCGTTTTTCTCACCCAAATTGTCCAATTTTCCCTTTGGCAAAACAATCTAGATTATCATTTCTTGCAAGCACATCTTGAACAGCTAGTGTTTTTTCCCAAATTCATGTAGATATATGGGGTCATTAGCACACTCCACACCGTGATGGATCTCATTTGTTTCTAACAAATTGTGGATGATTATACTCGAGCCACTTGAGTTTTTCTCATGCAATCCAAAAGCCAGACTTTTGCAAATCTATCGAATTTCTTTTCGCTGATCAAAAATCAATTCGATAAATTTGTCCAAAGAATTCGCATAGATAATGGGCGTGAGTTTTTCACCATATAATGTAAATCTTTCCTTGCTTCTTGTGGGATACTTCATGAAACTTCTTGCATCTATACTTCTCAACAAAATGGGATTGTAGAACGCAAACATCGTCATTTTTCGGAAGTAGCTCGTGCCCTTAAATATCAAGCGTCCATTCCTAAAACATACTAAGAAGATTGTGTGGTCACCATGCCAACTAGAATTCTTGAAGGTCGGTCTCCTTTTGAAATGCTTTTTGAAAACATCCGGAAATAAGACACTTGAAAGTTTTTGGTTGCCTGTGCTATGCAACAACTGTGGGTCCTCAAGGTAAAATGAATTCTCATGCTATTCAATGTGTTTTCATGGGATACCCCCCTTTGCAAAAGGGTTACAGTGTGGCACCCCTCGACACGGCCCCCGATCCACTAGGGTCGCCACAGCCTACTCACCTATCACTTGTCCTAATAACATTCCACTCTGATACCATTTCAATTACGGCGGGTCCACACAATCTGGGGGTTTATATCTTGTAGATCGGTCCCAGTGCAGTTCATATGATGGAAGCATACTCAACATCTCCCTAACCCGTACACAAACTAAATAATACGATGCAATGCACACCAACGACAACCTTTCATATATGTGTGTGTGTGTGTGTGTGCGCGCGTGTGTGTGTGTGTGTGTCTGTGTGTGTCTGTGTGTGTGTGTGTGTGTCTGTGTGTGTGTGTGTGTGTGCGCGCATTTTATGGCCAAATCACTTTTATTTACATACTAAGATGGATTTCACAAGTCGGTACAACAAAAGGGCCAAGACTTTAAGTAAGCTCGGCTAAGCTCAAAAAGAAACCTGACTATCCATCAGCTAGTGTCGGCCATCCCAAAAAGTGTCAACCTCCACCAGTCACATACTCCTATCATACCCATTCTGGTGCATCGGCCGGTGGCGGCGGCAGCATCCCCATCATCCTCCCATCTCTACGAACATGGACAGACAAAAACTCTTGTACAACGGGACCATCAGGTAAGCCCACATCATACATGACCAAAATACGGACGTGGATAAACACCAAGTCATGAACATCAACGCAGGGGTGCTTCGAGCACTCAACCTCGACATCAGATGGTCATAAAACGTACCACGCGTGACAGGTGCTAGAGACATCTTTCAATATGAAATGTTAGTCCCCAAAGAGCTGAGTACAACCACTCAGCAGTAAAAATCCATCAAACTACACAATGCAACAAGCAAGACAATCAAGATATCACGAGTAAAGCACATATCATCCATGCTATCAAGCATACATCACCATGCAGTCATGCATATATCACCATGCAGTCATGCATATCTCACCATGCCATCGTGCATATATCATCGTGTTTCATATCATTCATGCTATCAAGCATACATTCTCATGAGATCCATTCAAGCCTTCATGATCGCATTCTCAATGTCAAATAGCATCAATTTACTAATAAGCAAGTCATGCATCATGCCATATGCATACACCCATGCACATGTTTCAATTTCAATATTTATCTTTCACAAGGATCTCATTATTTTTCTTCTAGGGACCAGTGTTTGCATCCCTCAATTTATCACTCACACCCAACTTGGCATCGCGAGGGCCTCCGGCACAAACCTTCAGGCATTCGACACAAATCTCTGGGCATCTTGCATCCCAACTGGCATCATGAGAAATCCCCCTGGCACAAACCTCCAAGGCTTCCGAAATTACGTACCACCATACAACCAAGCATTCCCCCTAGACATTACATACCATATACCACCGGGCATCTCGAAACTCCCAAGGACCTCCAGGCATGTGTTCACAATACAACAAGGCATCCAGCTCAAACCTCCGGGCATCCCGGCACTCTCGGGGCATCTAACACCTCCAACGGTCTCATTATTATCACAATTTATAATTGTGGCATCCCAAAAATTCAAGACAACATCTAGATGTATTAAAGCTCATGATTAGATAATGAAATTACATATGGTTTATGTTTTAGCCGTTAGTTTTCTCTTAAGACTAAGTGTTATATGCTTGCGTTCATGAGTTTTTAAAATTAGTATTATAGAATAAATTAATAAGAAGAATTTATTCTTGGCTATGCACCTCATGGATTTAATCCTTATAGATTTAAATGTTACAAGATTATGGCCATATGAAATTGAAAATTTGAAATCTATAAAAGAAAGAATTAAAAGTGGATTATTAAAAGTGAAATTGTGGGTTTAATAGGCTTGGGCCTTAGGCCCAAGAGTATGGACTTTGGTGGGCCAAGTGGCCGGCCCAGTGAAGCCCAAGGAGGAGCTGTAGTCTGCCACAAGGGGGAGAGGCTGGCCCACTTCTTCCCAAGCCCATTATGCATGCATGGGTCTTGTCAAGTGGCAAAAAGAAGACCCCATGCATTGGCCATTGAGGGAGGCTAATAATCATGACTAATGATGGGATTTAGGGGAAATAAATGAGAGGGAGAGTGGCCGGTTGAGGGGTGTCGCCCAAGAGAGAGAGAGAGAGAGAGAGAGAGAGAGAGAGAGTTGCGAGAGAGAGGAGAAGAAGCCGCTCGCCCGCACGCCCGTTCGCCTGTCCATCGCCCGTCGTCGTGCGTTCGCTGTCTGTGTGCCGTCGTTTGCTCGGTTTTGGAGGCAAGTTGGGATCCGTATTCTACTCTTGCATGTGTGTCTTGCATGTGTAATTGTTTGGTGGTAGATCTCGGATGTTTAGGGTAGGCAAAACCGAAGCTAGAGTGTGTTGTTCTTGAAATAGCTTGCTGTTTTTGTGTGTGCCGCCTGACCCAGAAAGTTGTAGAGGCTTGCATGCATGTTTTGAGTTGGATTTTGACTTCAACTCCTTCATGAAAGTTGTAGAAGACATCTCAAAGTATAACATACTAAAATTTGGGACAAAAAGGCTGAGTTGTAAGGGGTGAAACCCTTCTTCTACGAGGACACTAGATCTGGAACTGATTTGTTGACCTCTTGGTGGTTTTGTGGATTGCATGTTACTTTTTACTGAGAATCGCCCTTCTATTTCTTCATGAAAATTGTAGAAAACATCCTAAAGACTAACATACTCAAATTTGAGGTAAAATGAGCAAGTGTAGCCTAGTGAAACGATTTTCTTTTGAAGATGGTAAATCTGGAAATACGGTACTGGACACCCGACACTTCTTAGACCTATATGGTGAATATTCTTTGAGAATGTCACTTATATATCTTCATTAAAGTTTTAGGGGACATCTTGAGGCAAAACATATCAAAATTTCAGAGGAAACGAAGAAATATAAGTAGGCAAAACCTCGATATTTCGGAGATAGCCAAACTGGACTGTTCGGTACTAAAAACAGTAACTTCGAACGTCTATAGAAAATTATCTAGAACGAATCTAGCCTAGATGTCTTCATAAAAAATCTACTTTAAGGTATTAACTATAACCTGGTAAAATTTCATAATTTTTGGAGGTCGTTCGGGTATTTTAATCGAAATATTTCAAGAACTGCACAATTTGATTTTATCCGAATTTACATGCTGTATTTGTGTGAACTATATCTTCTTGTGAGAAACTCTTTTGAGCATATGTTCTTCTTGAAATTGCTATCTTTTTGTCTTGTCTATCACATGTCCTGATTTCATGATTTTTGAAAATCATATGGATATTTAATTTAA
Organism: Eucalyptus camaldulensis; assembly: GCA_019915185.1. NCBI lineage: Eukaryota > Viridiplantae > Streptophyta > Magnoliopsida > Myrtales > Myrtaceae > Eucalyptus > Eucalyptus camaldulensis. The sequence goes on from JAHSVA010000005.1 coordinate 25,436,496, forward strand.
ATGTTTCCTAAAATTGTGCAAAGCTGGAATTTAGTAAATTTCAAAAAGGCATGATATATGGATTATTCTAAGTTGTATGGACCCTATGGATTGTAATTGTCATTTGTGGTGGTACCTTGTTGCATATATAATGATGACTGAAAATGCATATAAGAATTGAAAGGATGAAAATGGTCTTGTTTGCCATCGCATCATATGCCATGTTAAAATGGAGTTATAATTGATAATGTGAACTAAAATAAGTGAGAAGGCCGTCGGAAGTGTGAGCCGACGATGCCATAGGGGTGTCGGGATGCCTGGCTAGAAGGGTAAAGGCCGGATGCCCGGCAGGTATTGTGCCGGAGGGTCCTCGGGAGTTTCGAGATGCCCGGAGCGTGGGGGAGCCGGAAGCCTGGCAGGTGTTGTGCCAGGGGATACCTCGTGATGCAGTTAGGGTACGAGATGCCTGGCAAGTATTGTGCCAGATGGTTCTCGCGATGCTAGGATTAGGTGCAAGTGATAAATGTGAGATGCAAACATTGGTCCCAGGAAAGGGAAATGTGGCGCCCCAAATTGAAAGAATAAAATTGGGAAATTGAAATTAAAACATGCATGATGGTACATGTGACATGATCCTATGGCATGATGGTACATGTGATATGATGATGATGAGTGAATGGATGCATGATAATGGTGAGTGCATGGATGTATGTGCACCTGGCATGATGGTACATGTGACATGATGATGATGAGTGCATAGATGTATGTGCACCTATGGCATGATGGTACATGTGATATGATGATGATGAGTGCATGGATGTATGTGCACCTATGGCATGATGATACATGTGATATGATGATAATGAGTGCATGGATGCATGATGATGGTAAGTGTACAACCTGATGGTGATGATTATATGATGATGTGTGTACATGCGGTATGATGACATGTGCATGGTATCAAGGTAAATTATGCATGAATGCTTGAATGACATGTGATGTGATGATTGTATTGTATAATGCATTGAGTGGTTTATTGGTCATTTACCTGCTGAGTGGTTGTACTCACCCTTTCAAGGACCAACATTTCAAATTAGAGAGATGCCGCTCCTTGCTGTCACGCGGGGCGTCTTTTACGGCCTTCCTTCGGATGTGGAGGTCGAGTGTGTGGAGATCGACTATCCCACCGTCCCTGGTCTAACGTACATTCGAGTTCGCGCATTAGTGATTTATGATGTGGGCCTAGCTGAGGGCCCGGTCATATAAGAGTTCATATTGGTTCACGTTCGTCGAGATGGAGTGATGCGAGGGATGTTGCCGCCACCACCGCTTGATGCACCGGGATGGGTGTAAGGGCCCGTGCGTGAGAAGTAGGAGCTGCAACTCTTTGGGATGATAGCTAACACTAGATGATGGGGGACCTTGCATGATAGACATAATGGGTCGAGTGTCTCTTTTTGGGGTTATGGCTGAGTGTAGCTTCAAGCCTTGGCCTTTCGTTTGATGTACTGACCCAAGGAAATCCATCATGAAAATATGTAAATAAAAGTGTCTGAGCTTTATCTTTTCTTAAGATGTTAGTGGTGTGCCATTGTATCATGGTTGTTGAAGGGGGAATTAGTAAGACTCGATTATGCTTCCACAAATAAGATGCGCTGGGACCGTTTAAAAAAAAATGTATGCCTAGAAACTAAGGTACTTCTTTGATAGGATGTGGTGACCTTGGGCGCTTCGGTGTGCCACAATAATCACATATGTGTCTGATTTTCAACATGGCATTTGATACAACAATATCAAAGATCTCAACCAGCTTTTGATGTCATATGATATGCCCAAATATCACCACATATGCAGCACACATAACATCCACGATCACACTTCATAAAGAAATTCATTAGCTTTTGAAAATAGAACCAATTTTCGGGTAAAACAGAATACACATCTTTAGTAAAAAGTATTGGAAAATTAGTACAAAATCTCAATAAATTCTGAAAATTTAACATAATGTAAATAAGATCCAGAGGAAGATATTTTGTGAAGAACACCACATCAAGAAAGCTCCACATCAATCACATAGATCCACACATCACAGCAAAAGAAATTTCAGTACCACTTTTGCACAGTTTCGGAAATAATTTCGATTTAACTCTTAAATGAAATCCAAAAACTCTGAGATTTTAATTTGTTATAGCTGAGATCTAAAGGTAAAAGTCTCATGGGGAACTCGAAGTCTAATTCCTTCTGGATTAAAATCTATAATTTTTATAACTCTCCCTAACTCTTGGTTCATTGTCCAAATTCATCCTCTTCGTAGAAAATAGTTTTCCCCAATCAATATTTGTCCATCTATTCTCAAATTTTAGTATGTTACTTCTCAAGATATCGTCTACAACTCTTATAAAAAACATGAGATCAAATTCGGACTGGATAATTTCACAAAATTCACGGAATCACAACAGATCAACATAACGATTTCCACGTCTAGCTTCTTCAAAGAAAAATGGTTTCACCAACCTATAATTGTTCGTTTCCTCTCAAATTTTGATATGTTATTCTCCAAGAATTCCTTTACAACAATATGTTATTCTCCAAGAAGTCCTTTACAACTTTCATTAAGAAGTCAAAGTCAGATTCCAACTAGAACATCGCATGCAACTCACAAAATCACCAAAGGTTGGATTGTTTTCCCAGAAACAGAATACTAGGCTAGAACACAACTCCTATAGCTTCAAAATTTCACACTTCCTCCACATCCGAGATTCACCATTCATCACACACAAAACACAACAAGCAAAGGGTAGATCAATGGACTCTACTTGCCTCTAATCCAAGCGAAACACAGCAAGCAAACGGCGGGCTCAACGGCAGGACACGATCGCTCGACGGCAGCGAACGGCCTCCCTCTTCCTTTCTCTCTTCCTCTCTTTCTCTCCTTCTCTCACACGGTAGCTCTCTCTCTCCCTCTCGGCACTCATCGCTCACTCCACCCACTCTCCCTCTCTTTTCTTCCCTTTTGCAATGATTTACAATCATTAGATTGCATGCAAATGCCACTTGGCCAAACCCCTTAGCCACTCGGCATTTTTCCCATGCAAGGTGATGGGCTAGAAGATGGGCCGGCCTCTCCCTCCTTTGGTCGACGGCAGCCCTCCCTTTGGGCCTCTTGGGCTAGTCGAATGGTGGGGCTATGGGCTGGTTTGGTCCTTAAATATCCAGCCCACCATCATTCCTAATAGTCCACCTTAATTTCCTACTTCTATAAATACCTAATTGAAATTCATAAAACCATAAGACTTGCAACATAAATTAATAAATTCCAATTTATAAAACACATAGCCAAGAATGGAATTTTTCCATCAAATAATTATCCATTAAAAACTTGGCCTTAAACTTATTGCATATCATGGATCAAATGGCTACAACATAATTTGATGATACTTCCATCACCTATCCATGGCTCATAACAGATCTAGGGATTGTCATGAAATTCTAGGATGCCACATATAGGGTTATGGAAATATCCATATGTCAATTCTTCGTTAGCCGAGATGTTGTCTTTCATGAAGATATTTTTCCATTCTAGGTATAGACAAATTCATATGAAACACTTAGGTTAGAGCCTAATCATCGGCAATTCTTATCAAAGAAGGATTCTACAGCTTCACAATATTTTTGGTGCCACCAAAGGACACAATCCCAGAATACTCCAATCAAGCAATTGACTCACCTACACCAGTGCATGAAAGGGACAATTCACCAGTTTCATCTCTGGAGCAAATTTTAAGTGAATCCTCTCAAGCACCATCTCCACACAATGCAAATTTTAATTGTCGAGCCACCTCAACATTCTGGTCATCATGTTCGTCCAACCACTTGGACAAAGGATTACATATGTTCCACTGTGGATTCTTCAGGTACACACTATCCTGTATCATCTTACGTTTCATTTAATCGATTGTCGCCAGAACACGTGTTGTATTAGTTGTATGTCAGAGGAATACAAACCTTCCACTTATGAGGAAGTAGCCCATGACCAACGATGGCAATAGGCCATGGAGGTAGAATTGAGTGCTCTTATACATAATCATACTTGGGATATAGTTTCATTGCCTTCAGATAGAAAACTGATTGGCTGCAAGTGGGTATACAAAATTAAATACGAGGCAGATGGTTTTGTTGAATGGTACAAGGCTCGGCTAGTTGCTAAAGGATTCACACAATGGAAATTGTTTGATTATCATGAGACTTTTTTCCCAATTGCCAAGGAAGTGACGGTTTACATCTTTTGAACCATCACCGCTTTCCATAATTGGGAACTACATCAAATGGACGTTAACAACGCCTTTCTCCATGGAGATCTCGATGAAAAAATCTACATGGAGCTGCCACAGGGTCTATGCAAACAGGGGGAGTCTCACATATGTCGTCTACATAAATCCCTATATAGGCTCAAATAGGCTTCTTGATAGTAGTATGCAAAATTTACTACTACTCTCACAGGTGCAGGTTTTCAGCACTCCAAGCATGACTATGCATTATTCACATGGATGGAAGGTACTTTGTCAATTTATTTGTTGATTTATGTTGATGATATTCTCATCATGGGAAATGATGACCTTGCCATTAAGAAGTTTAAAGATTACTTGCATCTTAACTTCCATATCAAAGATTTGGGACATCTCACGTATTCCTTGGAATTGAGATAGCTAGATTCGACAAAGGGATATGTCTCAGCCAGCAAAATTTCATTTTGGAGATTATATTTGAAGCAAGATTGTCAGGATGCAAACCGGCCGTTATCCCCATTGAACAAAATGTCAAACTTGTCAAACTTACGACATTTGATTTTGATAAAGGCTCATCATTACCTAATGAAGACCCATTGTTACATGATCCATCAGGTTATCAAAGACTCGTTGGGAAATTGATATACCTCACCATGACTAGGCTTGATATATGCTTTGTAGTACATATTCTCAATCAATTCACGCATAATCCAAAGTAGTCCTATACGAATGCGGCACTAAAAGTTATGAAATACTTGAAGAGATGTCCAAGATTTGGAATCCTAGTGTCTCGGGATTGTAACTTGAAAATGACAGCTTATTGTGATACTAATTATGCTACTTGTCCTATGATGATAAGATCCATCACAGGCTTTTGCATTAAATTAAGAAGATCCTTGATTTCATGGAAAACTAAGAAGCAATCAACCATATTTCTAATATCAGTTGAAGCATAATATTGAGCTATGGCGAAAACGGTTTGCGAAATAGTTTGGATATGGGGTCTACTTTTGGATTTTGGAGTAGAGGTTGATGGGGCAAGTGGACTGTTTTGTGATAAGGATGCCACACTCAAACTAGTGGCACACCCTATCTTTCATGAGAGGACAGAGTATATAGAATTTTTTTTTTTTTTTGGTAAGTCAGAGTATATAGAAGTTGATTGTCATTTAAATTGAGAAAAAATTCAAGAAAGAGTCATTGCAACTCATGGAATTGGGACTGTGGAACAGCTTGAAGACATTTTTACTAAACCTTTATCCCAAAGACAACACAAGTATTTATTGAGCAAACTAGGCATCTTCGACATATATAAGCCGCTAGCTTGAGAGAGAGTGTTGAAAGATGATTTGATTCTCAGCTCCAATTTTGATCATGGAGATTGTGGGATAATTGATTTGGTCACAACATAGAATATTTAGAAGATATAATAGGAATTGTAATATTGTTTGATTTTATTTTATTTCCATTTGTATTATAAATATGGGCATGTATATGTACGTAATACACAAAGAATACAATTAATTTCCTCCATTTATCTTCGTTTCTTGTCAAGTATTACATAAAAACAAACGAAAACTCGACATCAGCTTCAGTCAAACAATCAATGAGGCAAATATGAATCAAACTCACATCTAAACGCTATCGCACGGCCGATTATACAAAAAGTTTCAGATCCGAATGATACCTATTTAATGTGCAAAAAACGAGGCTCCGAGTGTTGATTATGTCAACTACGGAAGCTTCAATGATCGTTGATGAACGAAATCCCTCGATGTTGAATGTTCCACTGGATTTGACTTGGTCGGGAACCCCCGGCTTCGAGGCTCTCCCTTGCAAAGCAATTCGAAAAACAGCATGTCTGGTGCTCCTTGAAGATAAGGCCGGACGATGAACGGCAGCGAGCGGGCGATATTAGCTCAGAAGGTGGATCCATTCCATCCAAAGAAGGAACCCCTGGTATCGTAAAATTTCAGGAAGAACCGCGTCTTGGGGATGGACAACTTGGTTTCCAGGATCGAAGCGATTGCGGCGCTCAGCTTCTTGTTCACATCGGGATTCAGACCGCCGATTGAGACCAACTGGCCGCTGGCGGCAGTTTGCTCGGTCCCGCCAAAAGCCATGGGGACTGACCCCTTCAACACAATCATCACGTAGGTCTCGGGCTTGCCGATGAGCTTGGCGACACTGGAGGTGGCCTCGGAGAGAATGGGGGAGCTGTCGACGTCATCGAGGCTGACGTTGGTCGAGATGTTCAAACAAGGCATGTCGTAATCGTCGTCATCTTCGTCTTCGTCTTCGTCGTCTGGAACTTCGTTGCTTCGAGCTTTGTAAAAACCGGCGATGGAAATGAAACCCTCGCTCCCTCTCTCGCTCTCTCTCTCTGCTAGCTCTCTCTCTCTCTCCCCCTTTTGCGATCTAGTTCCAGCCAAGAAATAAGAGGTGGCCCTCCCGTCTGTGTGTGGAGACCTTGCCGAGAACAATAAAAAACTTTTTAGCCAATCTTTTTCTAGAACGTCGAGCGTCTCTCCCCCTACTCTCTCCTACTCTCTCTCCCCCCTTGCGAATTTTTTTTGTTACCCGTCCCCATCCGCCAGCCAGCTCAGCCTTCTTTTTCGCCGGGTCGAGCACGCTGGCGTCCCTTCTCTCTCTCCTCACGCCACAACACATCATCCCCCCCTCACAGGCGTGCGTTTGCCGGGGAAAGAGAAAGGACTATGGGCTGATTCTGTCGATCACTTCATTCATATACCCAAAAAAAAATCTTAGCGGAAGATGAAGTAACCTTTTGGGGGAAAACGCTTCTCCAGTGAATTAGATCTGCATTGTATGATTTGTTATCTTTTTATTATATAGAGTGAGGGCTTTGGAAAAGTTAAGGCGCTAAAAGTGAGCCCAAACCCGATTTTAATATCTACACATGGACAGAATGCAACTTTCTTGGATTAATGGTAGTCGATCAGTGGTCCGACTCTTGCATTTCATGTGTCAGAGGATCTTCTCTATCATCTAGTTCTAGATAGAAAACAGAGTTATGAATTGCTTTTAGCCAATTCTTTTGGATGAGATACGTATAACCTAAATAGTACCGACACGCGACACGACACACACGACATATCGACACATCATTTTTCAAACATAGAAAATTCCAATACATTGAAATACGTTATATATTAAATAAATATTTTTTTTTATTTTTAATTAATTTGATTCAAATTTATAAATAATTAATTAAATAAATAAAGAGCTTACAATGAATTTACACTAATAATATTAATAAATTGACAAAAGTTATTGATGAAACTAATGATTAAACAACCAATTAAAATCAACTTATTTAAATAATTCCATGATCTTCTACAATAACCAAAATTTATCATCATTTAACATTCAATACTTTTATTTTTCAAAATTACTTTTTAATTTCATTTAATTATTTTTTATTAAATAAAATGTTCCCTCAAGGGGTCCAACCCCAACCTCCACTCCCTTTTTTTCCCTCATCTCTTCCCCCCACAGCCAAATTTTTTTCACTTTTCTTTCCCTCCGCCACCTCCTATCAGGCTATCACTTCCCCCTCCTTCTCCCCTCCAACACACCAAGTCCCTTTTTTATTCTTTTAGTTTCCTTCTCAAAACCCTAGCAGCGCCCTTCTTCCCCTCCTCCTCGCCGCATGAACCCCTTCTTCTCCCCTTCCTCTCCTCTTCCTCTCGATCTCTGCTTGCTCTCGGTCTTCATCAAAATTGTTCACCGCCTCACCTCCAACCCTCCCTCCCTCGCAGCATCACAAAGTGGCGTCCCTCGCCTCAGTCTCTCGCCGTCTCTCACCATCGTGGGCTCGCCGTGGCTCGCGGCCTCTTCTCTACTCCCTCACCTCCACCCTCCATCATCTTTCGAACACGTGTGTCGAAATGTGTCGAGAAAAGTTGACCACATGTTGAAATATCCGACACGCGGTCAACGCGTGTCCGAGCGTGTCGACGTGTCTGACATGCTCCGACACATGTCAGACACAACACGGAAGCACATGTAACGTGTCCATGCTTCATAACGTATAACTTTATTAGATGGAAATTGATATTTCCGTTGTACCAACACATATCCTATGAAGGAATTTGAGCATTGTCAATGAAATGTAAACATTCACAGTCAGCTCTTCCACTTCCCTTCAATCTCATATTCATTCGCACATTGTGTGGATCAAATTCATATGTATAGTTAATCACACGGGTCTCACAATGTGATTCACATAAGTGATGATTGAGATGGTAGTATCTGCTACGCACCAACGCGTGCCACTTTTGTTGATTTTGCTGCCTATGGACCAAATTTGTGCCTAAACGAGCCCCTCTTCTCTCTGCTCAAGCCCTTGAGAACATGGTTATAGACAAGTGCTTCTTTCTCAATACAGAAGCCACACAAAATCAAATGGTCCTAATTTTGATTAAAGAATTATTTTTAACTTTTGCTTAATCAATTTTTTATTACAAAGGATAAATGGACATGATATGTTTTCGTAGCCAACTTTAATATTTGAGAAAATGACATAAATGATTTATGAATTTTGACCAAACGTTCAATGTGGTCTTTCAGCTTTAACCCAATGTAGGGATGAGCATTGGTCTAGGGTCAACCCTAGACCGACCTTAGATCAGCCTAATCCTGCCGATCCTAGTCCAGCTCCTAAGGAGACTAAGTTGATCTTTGGTCCTAAGATCCCTAGACCAGCACTGTGCGAGTCGGTCCTCAATTTTGGGAGTTTAGGATCAATCCAATTCGGACCAAACTTGACTTTATATATTATATATATTATATCTAAAATATTATACATACATACATGCATACATACATACATATATTATATATCTAATATAATATTTATATCGTTTTTACATATGGTGTTATGAGTATTATTGATAGATGATTACAGGAACTTCCATATTGTCCCATATCACCATGAACGATTTTAATCATTTTTATGATTTCTTGCTCTTAGTGGGTGTAAAAATTCTATTATTACCGTATCTTAAATTTGTTAAATACGTATTGGTATTTATTGTTTTATTGCACAACACCACATTGTGGATGGATATGTAATTTAAAATGGTAGATTTGTCTTTTCAAATAGTACAAAAAAAAAATTATCAATTGGTCCTGGATTGACCTTGGAACCGGACCGAATCCATTGAGTTGGTCCGATCCTCAGTACCAAGTTTAATAAGGTCGGTTATCAATCCTAAAAATTGAGAACAAACACTATACGGGTCAATCCTAGTGTTAAAGAGTAGATTGGCCCAACCTAGACCATGTTCACCACTAAACCAATGTGCAATATAGTTCATGAACTTTTAATTTATTCAATATTCATATTGAACTTTTGATATAATTTAGTCTTTAAATTACATGAAAATGTTTAATATTGTCCCTACTGTGAATTAATAAAAATGACTATTTTGAATATTTTGATATAATTTATATAAAATATTAAAAATGTATAAAAAAATTCATGAATCACAATAAATATTAAATTATATTTTAATTTTTTAAATAATATATTGAATAAACTAAAAATTCATTATTTGTAAGTACGAACTATGTCATTATCTCTCAATCCTTTGCCCGTTCTCTCTGGCAAAGATCTGATGAAGCACCGCCTTTTCTTAACCCAAATATTAAATTTTTGCCCGTTTTCTCTGGTAAAGATCTATTGAAGCGCCGCCTTTTCTTGACCGAAATATTAAGTTAGGTGCAGTCGGCCACGGAAGTCCAACTCACGTCGGTCGTTGAGGTGGAGGCCCACTTCATCTTGTTGCGGTCGCCACCGCTCGCCACTATCCAAAAGGCAAACAGGTTCATGGACTCTCCACATCTCCGCCCGCTTCATCCTCTTCCTCTGCAAAAACCTTCTGCACCAAAACAAGAAACAGCCTTCCACCTGCAAATGGAGACTTCCCCACTCCCCATTCTCTCGACCGCTCTTCTAATAACTCTCTACTTCTTCTTCCGCCACCTCCGCTGCCGGCAAGCCCACAAGCTGCCGCCGGGGCCGCCACCGCTGCCAGTCATCGGGAACCTCCACCAGCTGGGCAACCTTCCCCACCGCCGCCTCCACGGCCTCGCCAAGTCCTATGGCCCCATCATGTTCCTCCGCCTTGGCAACAAGCCGACGGTAGTGGTCTCATCGCCGGAGGCGGCTGAGCTGGTCCTCAAGACCTATGATAGCATCTTCTCGAGCCGCCCGAGCGTGGACGCCCTGCGCCACTTGTCTTACGGCAACAAGGGGATGGCGTTCGCTGAGAGCGGTGCATATTGGAGAGGCATGAGGAAGCTGTGCACTCTGCAGCTGCTGAGCCCGGCAAAGGTTGAGTCTTTCGCACCAATGAGGAGGGAAGAGCTGGGGAGGGTGGTCAGGAGGGTGAGGGCGGCGGCGGCGGCGCACGAGGCGGTGGACGTGAGCGCGGAGGTGGGGCAGCTGATCGGGAACTTGGCGTGCAGGATGATATTGGGGTGCAGCACAAGGGATAAGTTCAACTTGAAGCCTGGGATTCACGAGGCTCTGAACTTAGCCGGGGCTTTCAATCTGGCAGACTATGTGCCTCTTCTTGGAGCTCTCCATCTTCAGGTGTCAGTTTTCGGTTTAGCTTATTGTACATAGTACAGTGAAATGGAATTTATGTGTAGTATAAGAGGCTAAAACAAACAGCATGAATCTTGATCATTTACAGATGCAAAGAATTTGCAGCTTCTAGAACATCTTTTCTGGTTTGTTGTGAAGATAAAATTTTGAAAATCGAAAACCCCTGTAGGGAATAACTCGGCGTGCGAAAGCTGTCAATCGAGTCGTGGACAAGGTACTGGAGGACATCATTAGAGAACACGAGGAAGACACGACCGGAAAATACGAGGGCGACTTCATAGACACGTTGCTCGCCGGCATGGGCCACCCAATAAACGGCTCGCCGCAAGACGAACCGGTTCATGTGCTGGGTCGGACCAACATCAAGGCCTTGGCCCTCGATATGATCGCCGCGTCGTATGAGTCCTCGTCCGCCGCGATCGAGTGGCATGTCCGAGCTGATCCGCCACCCGCACGCGATGAAACGCTTCCAGCGAGAGCTGGAAGCTGCCGTCGGGTTGGGCCGGACCGTCGAGGAGGCCGATTTGCCGAAGCTGAATTATATGGACATGGTGGTGAAGGAGAGCTTAAGGCTGTATCCGCCGGGCCCGCTCCTGATCCCACACGAGTCAACGGAGGGCATCGAGATGGGCGGATATTACATCCCGAAGGGGACTCGGGTCATCGTGAACGCGTGGGCCCTCGGGAGAGACGCCGACACTTGGGCCGAGGACCCGGAGGAGTTCCGCCCGGAGAGGTTCGCGAACAGCGGCGTGGACGTCAAGGGGCGGGACTTCAGCTCATACCGTTCGGGTCGGGCCGGAGGGGCTGCCCAGGGATGCACTTGGGTCTGGTTAACGTGCGCCTCGTTTTGGCCCAATTAGTGCATTGTTTTGACTGGGAGCTGCCCGCGGGGACGTCGCCGAGCGAGCTGGACATGAGCGAGGACTTTGGGTTGTCGATGCCGAGAGCGAAGCACTTGATCCTAAGGCCCAGCTATCGCCTGCTCGTTTGAAGTTTTGCAAAGGTTTTTTTTTTTTTTTTTTTGGGTGGGTTCTACTTCCTCTGTACGGTTGTACGCCTAGTTCGAAGAAAAAAAGAATAACAGAAACGAGAAAGATGATGGGTAATGTCGGAATTCGAGCGCTGGAAAAACTCGATTTTCTAAAAATTTGAATTGTTGAAATGATAATGGGTCAATAATAATAAAAATGTCAGAAAAACGCCATTCATCTTCCTTTAACAGCGGCGTCGAACATCAAGGGGCGGGACTTCCAGCTCATACCATTCTGGTCGGGCCAGAGGGGCTGCCCGGGGATGCACTTGGGTCCCGTTAACATTCGCCTCGTTTTGGCCGAACTAGTCCACTGTTTCGACTGGGAGTTGCCCACGGGGACGTCGCCAAGCGAGCTGGACATGAGCGAGGACTTTGGGTTGTCCATGCCGAGAGCAAAGCACTTGATCCTAAGGCCGAGCTATCGCCTACTCATTTGAACAATTTAAAAGTTCATGAATCACATAGGATTACATTGAACAAGTTAAAAGTTCAGGTACCACACTGAATATTGGATCAAAATTTAAGTGTAAAAATTTAAAAGTTCATAAACCATTTATATCATTTTTCTATTTAATTAAGCAAGTCCTTGTGTAATATTTGGGCTTTGCCTCTTTTAGTAAAAGTAGAAAATACTCTGTAAATTACACTCAAAATGAAAAATGATATTAGGTACCATCCAACTTAATTCCATTGATTTTTACTTATTTAAGATCTATCCACATCGATTATATATCGTTCCCGGCGTTGTAAACTTTCTTCTCGACAATTTATCCCATAGAACATATGTTTTCACGAAATATTTGGCGTAAGAACTGATTTTGGGGGACCAAATGAAATGGTGACGTCAGAATACCTAGATATTTATTGTGGGGACTAAGAGTAATCGAATCTGTTAAATTAAAATAGCCATCTCTCGCAGAAAAGATTTTCTACCCGCACCTTATAGTTGTAACTCATGACTGAAAGGCCATAACTCATCTTTCACGTGCGGAAAAAACATCCCACCGGAGGAAATGACATTGTAGGCTTGAAGGCAAAAGTTTCCCTAAAAAGAAAGGAAGGAGCGTAGGCTAAAGTAGACAATGTGAGGTCGGGGTATAATACCCTGCACTGAAAGATTGGAAAAACTTCTTGGGTCGGTCCCGGAGCAATGGTCGTCTTTTCCATGTATCGCAATAACTCAGGTGTTGTTTTTTGCAGACGTCGTGGATGTCTAAACTGCGAGTTGCTCGGCGGCCTGGCCCAATCCATATTAACTTGGATGATAGACCTAACTTGGAGCGACTTCCTTAGTTGTTGTCCGACACGGTCCTTTTACTATAGCCTTTATGGGTTGTCTCTTGATTGGTTTTAGAATTTGTGCTTCAAGTTGACGTAAGACCAGCCCGGCCCGAATATAGGAGCCGCGATTTCCCTGGCGAGGGCAACGGGGGAGGGCGGCGATCGGGAAGGAGGCGGTTGAGGGGCTAAAAGGACGAAGAAGGAGAAAGGGAGTGTTGTGTGCTCCGGTTTTGTGAGTTTTTGGATTAGGCATGGTAAGGCCTAACACCAAATGGGCTCACAGCCAGGAATAGCACATCTGCATCCACTTACACGCATCCACTTGCAGATGTGGATTTTCTGTGAAGTTGGATAAATTGGGTCTGAAAAATTTCACAACAATAAATTTGTAAAAGAGGGAATTGCTATAAATAAGCATGAGTGAAGGTTCATTTTATATTTTTTTTTTATTCATTCATTTTAAAATTAAGGTGGATGGAAAGAGGATTAAAAAGTATGAAAACCATCCCAAATCTTCTATATTGATATTAATTCATTCATAAATCTTCCCACATCGAATTAACTAAATTGGTATTAGTATGAAAAGTTTAGTATTAAATTAGTTTAAGTAAAAGATTTTGAATTAAATTAATATCAATGTATTAGATTTAAAACTTTTTTTTGGGTATTTGTTTCAAAAAATAAATATTAGCTGTCCCGTGACAGTTAACGCATCATTTGAAATGCTATCCACTAAACATCATGATGTATATCTTATGACAAATTACAAGTTAAGGGGGAAAAAAAGAACTACAATTTTTGTTTATATTAGCGAGGGTGTGTCATCATAACTTCAACACAAAAACGCAATCATTGTGTCCCGGGCTTAATGGTAGAGTGGAATACGCTAGCTTCAAAAAAGGCCTAACTTTCATGACTCAGGATAGGTCTACAAGTAGATTTTTCCTTTAACAATGATATTGACGGAACAATATCGTGTCGGTTTAGTCAACCCGTCTTTTTTCATCTGACCTATCTCTTCTGAGCGGACCTTATGTATCCGCTACCACTACGGGCTGCCTGTAGAAATCCCCATCTATCTCCAACTTCTACACGATAACCTCCGAGCTAGCTTGAGGCACTCCCATGGAAACTCCGGAGCTGGCTATTCTCTTCACTGCTCTCGTCACTCTCTACTACTTCTTCCTCCTCCTCTGCCTTCGCCGCCGGCAATCCAAGAAACTGCCGCCGGGTCCAACGCCTCTGCCCATCATCGGGAACCTCCACCAGCTGCTCGACCTCCCACACCGCCGCCTCCACCGGCTCGCCAAAACCTACGGCCCCATCATGTTCCTCCGCCTCGGCAGCAAGCCGACGGTCGTGATCTCCTCGCCGGAGACCGCGGAGCTGGTCCTCAAGACCCACGACGACGTCTTCTTGGGCCGCCCAAAGGGGCGGGTTACGCACCACCTGACGTACGGCGACAGGGGAATGGCGTTCACCGAGGGCGGAGAGTACTGGCGGAGCGCGAGGAAGCTGTGCGCGTTGCGGCTGCTGAGCCCAGCCAAGGTGGAGTCATACGCACCGGCAAGGAGGGAGGAGCTCGGGAGGATGGTGGAGAGGGTGAGGGCCGCGGCGGCGGCCCACAAGGTGGTGGACGTGAGCGCCGAGGTGGGGGAGCTCATGGGGAACTTGTCGTGCAGATTGATATTGGGGTGTTGTAGCAGCAGCGGCGAGGATGAGTTCGACTTGAAGAAGTTGATTCACGAGGTTTTGAGCTTGGCTGGTTCTTTCAACTTGGCAGATTACGTGCCTCTTCTTGGACCGTTCGATCTTCAGGTACCATGAAATCCTTCGTAGCGCTCACTATTCATCTGAAATCGTCTCCTAATTTGAAATTTCTTTAAACGGAAGAACTTTTCAATGGAGATAGTTTGCGCAAAAATGTGTTTGTGGTGTCTTTACAGTTACTCAAAAACTGTTATACTAACAATATCCATTAGCCGTTCTCAATAGTTTACATGCACCGACAGTACCATTTGGAATTTTTTTTTAGGAAATATCGACATGTACTGGCCCAACCTAGATTAGACTTTTTAGTTATAAATATTGCTTCTCTTACTTATCTTTCGGATTTAGGAAATACTAAGGTACTCTGTTTGTTGCGCTTCGTTCGTACATACTTTGGGCTTGCATTTGCTAGTAACAGCTCGTGTCTATCCGTTTCCTCTTTGTCAAAAATTGGAAAAACTCCACTTAGTTTTTCATTATATCCTGTGCTCGATGTATATTATGGGGTTTTTCATACCTTGGTCTGTTTGTGTCATAATCCTTTCAAGGTAGGACTAGAGTTGGAACCGTTGCGTAAGAAATTCCATTGACTCCCCCACCATTTCGTTGACTAGGGATTGGCTCGGCGTGCAAAAGTAGTTCATCAAGCCATCGACAAGGTCCTGGAGGGCGTCATCAAAGAACACGAGCAAGACACGACCGGCAAGTACAAGGGCGATTTTCTAGACACGATCCTCTCCGTAACGCAGCACCCCATGACCGATTCGCAGGACAAACCCGACATGTTGGACCGGACCAACGTCAAGGCCATTGTTCTCGATCTGATCTCCGGGTCGTACGAATCTTCCTCGACCGTAATCGACTGGGCATTCTCAGAGCTAATAAGGAGTCCACACGCAATGAAAGAGCTTCAACAAGAGCTCCGAGCCATCGTCGGAATGAACCGGATGGTCGAGGAGTCCGACCTACCGAAGTTGAATTATCTGGACATGGTGATCGAAGAAACCTTCAGGCTGTATCCGCCCGGTCCACTCTTGATCCCGCATGAGTCCACGGAGGACATCGAGATCGATGGGCATTACATCCCAAAGAGGACTCGGGTCATCGTGAACGCTTGGGCTCTTGGGAGAGATATCGATGCCTGGGGCGACGACGTCGAGGACTTCAAGCCGGAGAGGTTCGCGAACAGCAGCGTGGATGTCAAAGGCCGGGACTTCCAGCTAATACCTTTCGGGTCAGGCCGAAGAGGCTGCCCCGGAATGAACTTGGCACTAATTAATACTCGGCTCTTTTTGGCCCAAATGGTGCACTGCTTTGATTGGGAGTTGCCGGACGGTATGTCACCGAGCGACTTGGACATGACCGAGGAGGTTGGGCTGTCGCTCTCGAAAGCGAAGCACTTGTCCCTTGTGCCGAGTTATCGCCTGCTTGTTTGAATTTTATGGAATTTCGTCACTGTTATAGTAAATCCCTAATAGTAACACATGAGACCTCGTTCAGTAATAAGATCAAGTTCCCATTAGAAGTTACTACGATAAGATGCTTAAATCTGAAAAAGAAGATAAGAAACGCTCAGTGTACTAAGGAGTGGTAGACAATTTTTTGTCTTTTTGGTTGTGGTAATAGAAATGATAGATATAGTTTTGGGGTACTAATTAGTACTTTACATACATATTATTAAATTATCAAGCGCCGTTCGCAATCACTTCGAGCCCACGTTTCCTTTTGCCAATGTTAAATTGTTAAAGTCGAACAGTTCCTATATTCACCTTGAATATCGAAAGCAATCAGTGTCTGATATTTTGAATTGGGATGGCCTTCGAAAATCTAACACAAACCCATTTTCCCATTTTCAAGTCTCTCCAAGGCATAGAGCATCAATTTGAAATTTCTTGGAGACGAGGACTTCAGTGTAGAATTTTGTGAAAGCTCGGGCTGTAGCGAGATTTCAAGAAGTTTCCATTCAACGAAGCTTTAGCTTCATTCACTGTCGTATGTCCGACACACTCCGACACGTTTCGACATGTAGTCAACGAGTGTTGGAAAATCCGAACGTGATCAACTCTTCTCGACGCACTCC
Organism: Eucalyptus camaldulensis; assembly: GCA_019915185.1. Lineage (NCBI taxonomy): Eukaryota > Viridiplantae > Streptophyta > Magnoliopsida > Myrtales > Myrtaceae > Eucalyptus > Eucalyptus camaldulensis. The sequence goes on from JAHSVA010000005.1 coordinate 25,453,565, forward strand.
GATATGCGAGTTCGAAATTCCGACACGCACGGGTCAATTTTAAAAATTTTCAATACTTGAGGAGTCAAAATGTAAATATATGAAAAAAATAATGAAAATAACAAAAATAAAGGGAAAATAAGAAAATTCTTACTCTCAAGTTTCTTATTTATAAGTTATGATCTTTCCGTGAGTGACAATGGAATGCCCATCTTCTCGTCGGCATCATTCCGTGGCCCCCACATACTTAAAGTTATAAATTTTTTTGCTTCTTTCCACCTCTTGCAAGCATCGCTTGCGAATTATCTCTTTTGGTCTATATTATTGATTTGTAAGTTATCTCTCGCTTTTTTGTGGCGAATTTAGTGATTTCCTTTTCTTTTGGTCATACTTCGAGAGTTCTTGTTCTGGATTTTTATTTTTCTCGAACCTTATTTTGTAGAGGAGCTCCAAGCTAGTCTATATCATGAACTCCGAACTCTGTTTAGGACTATAAAAAATCTCAATAATCTCCGACAAGTATAAAAAAACAAGACATGTTCCTTCAAGTTTACTCTTTCATGTTTGCAATTTTTGAATTTCTTGTTCAATCTCTGTCAAATTAAAACAATGAATGATATTAACAAATGTTGGATTAATATATTTTTAGTATAAATTAATTCTATGCTCTTTTTATTATTTATTTATTTATTTTTGTATTTATATATAAATATATATTTAATATTTAGTGTATCGGAATATGTCGGAATTTTCTATTTTTTGAAAAATGACTTGACGGTGTATCATGTCGTGTCGTGTGTCCGTGTCGGTGCTACATAACTTGCGATAATGCATGGCAAAAGGAATGTCTTACCATAGCTTTCTTGGACGACATCATTTTATTAGAATACTCAAGTCATGTCAAGATTGGTCTACCATATAGCAGCTCGTATCATGAATTGAATCTGACCCACTTCTTTAAATATTCATCTACAATCAAACGCATATTGACTATGTATTCCAATCTTAATAGACTTAACGTTAGTAAGTTATATTTTAAGGTTATTATATTAAAAAAAAAAAAAAAAAACCAAACCAAACCAATATGTTTGTAACAAATTTATCAAAAATAATTTTTTTTTACTACAAAAAATCCCAAATTAAAACATTTGTGATAATTTTACCATCTACTAGTTTGTCGTTTAATCCAATTTAACAAAAACTAACAAAAAATAAATTTATCACAAATATATCAATTTAAGATTTTTTTGTGGTAAAAAAAATAATTTAAGATAAATTTATCACACACACACACATATATATTTATTTAATTTTTTTTGTAATATTAACTATTATATTTATTTATTTTAGTGAGTCAAGCTACTTTTACACTCTATTTAGTTAAGTCACACTGTGATTTGATCATCGATGTTACCACATTTTATTATTTTCAATGAGTCTTGTGTTACTTCAGAAAGAAAGCAACTGATCTAAACTACTGGCAAAAGTAAAGTGCAAGAATAACTAGAGAAATGTAAAAGTACAAAAAAAAAAAGAAAACTTGAAATTGAATGATCGTTTGATGATTTTGGCAAAAGGTCCATTACATTGGTGCCTTTTTAGCTATTTATAGTAGTATTCTAAAGGTAGCTGCCGTTTTGCAGTAAAGCCGCTTGAATGGTATTTTACTTGCCCGTTTTCTCCTTGGTGCCATCACACTTTCAAGCATCTATTCCTGGAAGCTATGCTCATTAAAATACCTCCCCCTAAACATTTTCTTCTATCTTCAACCACTCGTTGCATGCAATTAAAGTAATTTGTGGGGAGGACCATAGCCCCAAGGAGATTGACGGTACTACCGGTCATAGTTCATGTTCCTAGGCCTTGCTAATGTTTTCTCCCAATTATGGTGATACCTCGGTACTGCAAAATAGTCATCGCCATCCAAGAAATATTGATTCATAATCTCTCTTTGGCACCTCTGGCATAAACTCCTTCAGTTTGCGTGTCCTCTAAAAGTCGCCAATACCATCTCGGTCATTTGAAGGAATGGTTCTGAGTCAATTTCCATTCCCCTATCACCTTCCTCAGCAAATTTGATCTTACCTTGGCGAATTGCCTCTTGAACAGCTTTCCTAAAAACATTGCTATAATTGGTACTGCGGCTCCGAGAGTGGTGCCACCAACAATACCTTCTATTGCGAATTCCTCCTTGCTTGGGATGACCTAACCCTTTGTCAACCTTATCACCCCATCGCGTACGAAGTGATCAAAGATCTCATCCAACTTGGTGACATCAAATGAATACTTCTGCATGTCCTTGGCTCTGACCGTCACTGACTCCTTTATTCTAGCGAGCTTTAGAGCTTGGCAAACATATGACTTATCTAGAGTCATCGTTGGTATCGCAGTATCATCCTAAGTATTGTTGTCTTCCGAATCCTTTTCGAGATCATACATTACCGCATTTTGCTTGTAATCCTGATAGGGTTTCTTATATTTTTCCTTCCAAAGGTTCTTGTATTGAGTTGGATCAACAGTTAATGAGAATGAATAAGTGAATTTCTGCCCATCCAAACGCTCCTTTAAAGCAAACTTTAAACCATTTTTGGCCATTTCGGCAACTTCTTTTTCCAAAAGGAAAAACACACACCAATTTCTCTTCTTTTTAATTCACGCAACAAACTGATCAATTATCTTATTATTATACTGCTTGATATTTGCCAAATCCAACAATGTCACTTTAGGGATTGGACGATAAAACTGGGTATGAAATTTATTCTCCATTTCTTCCCAATTTCATACCGAATTTGTAGGAAGTCCACTATACCAAATGAATGCCGTATACGTTAATAATCAAGGGAAAAGACATAACTTCATTCTCCCATCATTATTAACATCATCGCATTGAGCTGTGAATCAGCTAATATGTTCCACCAAGGACCGATCATCCTCTTTAGTAAAGAGAGTAAACTTGGGAATTTATATCCCCAGGATATGGAACATTATCAACCCAATCTAGGTATGATTTGTGATAGACAGGCCTTATGATACCTTCATCCAATGCCATCCTCCGCATGACTAAGCAAGCAGCCTATTCTATCATCCCTTGATCTCTCACTAGATCCACCACTTGATTGGCTTAATTCATTTGTACCCTCAATAATGAAGGAGGACGATTTGTGAAATCCCTTGGTCCCCCGTGGCCAATAAGGCTAATATCCTACAACAAGCACTGGAATCGACTCAATATTCACTACTCCTGCAAGTGGCATCAGATTATTACCCCGTGACATTTTTATTATTGTCGACCCATTACAATTTCAACTAATCAAATTTTTGGAAAATCTGAGTTTATTTAACAAAGTAGCAAAGCACAGATCCAGCGCTTGAATTCCAACATTGCCTATCATCTTCCTCCTTTCTATTATTCCTTTTTTTCCCCTCTCTGTGACCTCCCACTTAAATATGAAGCCCCCATGGTAGGAACCGAGCCTGCTGCGAGCATCGGTTCCAGAGCCGAAAGCACGGGAATGCCCTTGCCACTTGGTCAATTCCCGGCTTGGTTTTCTTTGTGTTATTCAAATTATTCAGTGTCTTTCATTTTGCAATCTTTTATCGTTGGTTTGACATCAACGCTAGCAATATAATTTGACCATCAAACAAGGAGGCGATAACTCGGCCTTAGGATCAAGGGCTTCGTTCTCGGCATCGACAGCCCAAAGTCCTCGCTCATGTCCAGCTCACTCGGGGACGTCCCCGCGGGCAGCTCCCCGTCAAAACAGTGCACTAATTGGGCCAAAACGAGGCGAAAGTTAACGAGACCCAAATGCATCCCCGGACAGCGCCTCCGACCAGATCCGAACGGTATGAGCTGGAAGTCCCGCCCCTTGACGTCCACGCCGCTGTTCGCGAACCTCTCCGGGTGGAACTCCTCCGGGTCCTCGGGCCAAGTGTCGGCGTCTCTCCCGAGGGCCCACACGTTCACGATGACCCGAGTCCCCTTCGGGGTGTAATAACCGCCCATCTCGACGCCCTCCGTGGACTCGTGTGGGACCAGGAGCGAGCTCGGCGGATGCAGCCTGAAGCTCTCCTTCACCACCATGTCCAGATAATTCAGCTTCGGTAGATCGGCCTCCTCGACAATCCGGCCCAACCCGACGGTGGCTTCCAGCTCTCGCTAGAGGCATTTCATCGCGCGCGGGTGGCGGATCAGCTCGGACATGGCCCACTCGATCGCGGTGGACGAGGACTCATACGACGCGGCGATCATGTCGAGGGCTATGGCCTTGATGTTGGTCCGACCCATCACGTGGACCGGCTCGTCTTGCGGCGAGCCGTTTATGGGGTGCCCCATGCCGGCGAGCAACGTGTCTATGAAGTCGCCCTTGAATTTTCCGGTCGTGTCCTCCTCGTGTTCTCTAATGATGTCCTCCAGTACCTTATCCACGGCTCGATTGACAGCTTTCGCACGCCGAATTATTCCCTACAGAGGCTTCCGATTTTCAAAATATTATCTCCACAACAAACCAGAAAAGCTGTACTAGAAACTGCAAATTTTTGCATTTGTAAAAAGATCAAAGCTGCAATTTATGCTTCACATAAATTCCAAATCACTGTACAATATGCAGCAAGCTAAACTGATTACTGATATGGTGATACCTGAAGATCGAGAGCTCCAAGAAGAGGCACATAGTCTGCCAAATTGAAAGCCCCGGCCAAGTTCAGAATCTCGCGCATCCCAGGCTTCAAGTTGAACTTATCCTTCATGCTATGCCCCAATTACCATCCGGCACGCCAAGTCCCCAGTTAGCTACCCCACCTCCGCGCTCACGTCCACCGCCTCACACGCTGCCGCCGCTGCCGTCACCCTCCTGACCACCCTTCCCAGCTCCTCCCTCCTCATCGGTGCAAAAGACTCCACCTTCGCTGGGCTCAGCAGCTGCAGTGTGCACAGCTTCCTCACGCCCCGCCAGTACGTACCGCTCTCCCCCAGCATCCCCTTGTTGCCGTAAGACAAGTGGCGCAGAACGTCCACGCTCGGGCGGCTTGAGAAGATGCCGTCGTGGGTCCTGAGGACCACCTCGGCAACCTCTGGCGACGAGACCACCACCGTTGGCTTGTTGCCGAGGCGGAGGAACATGATGGGGCCGCGGGACTTGGCAAGGCTGTGGAGGCGGCGGCGGGGAAGATTGCCCAGCTGGTGGAGGTTCCCGATGATGGGCAACGGCGGTGGACCCGGCAGCTGCTTGGGGGCTTGCCGCCAGCGGAGGTGGCGGAAGAAGTAGAGAGTTATTAGAAGAGTGGTCGAGAGAATGGCGAGCGGGGAAGTCTCCACTTGCAAGGGGAAGGCTGTTTCTAGCTTTGGTGCAGAGGGTTTTTGTAGAGGTAGGGGATGAGACGGAGATGGGGAAGGTTGTTTCTAGCTTTGGTGCCGAGGGTTTTTATAGAGGTAGGGGATGAGACGGAGATGGGGAGAGGACTTTGGGATAGAATAAGCTCACCATCAAGATATAAAGGAAAATTATCAGTTAAGGATAAAGAGCTTTTTGGTTTACCACCAAAGAAGAATCTATCTGAGGGACAAGAAAAAACCAATATTGAAGTTATTCACTCTCCAAAGATATTCGCTCATACACAAAAAAATCTCATGAAAATCTCATGTATTCTCAATATTCAAGTTTTAGAACTCTCCTCGATATATAGAGGAACCAAAGATATAGGAGATAGACATACATTGATGAGACATGGGAACTAGCTATAAAGCTATTAAAAAACCTAGTAAATAGAAAATGCATTTAAAAACATATTAAAACTCTAAAATGCCATGAAGACATTGAGACTTTAAATCTTGAATCTTCGGCCTCTTGGTTTATCTCCAAAATTCGTCGACCAGCCTTGACCAGGAAATAATCATCTTAGGAAATCAAAAAATATTGGAGGAAATTGCTTGGAACAGCCTCCCATCGATATATTGTTGATCTGCGTTGAAATTGGCAACTACTTTAGTGAATCGGTAACTTTAAATGGCAGTGGAAGAATCAACTTGATAATCGATATCCTGGTTGACACCTTCTTTAACGACCCACCGAAACAAGTTATGACCGAAATCTGTTTTGCCTCGAATGAACAGCAACAGTGTTAAGTTTACCAATGGAGGTAAGTAAGAGGTTGCTGCATCAGCGAAAGATACATAGAGAAGAGGGGATCGTTCAACCACGAATTCAGTCCATAGGTGGCGAAATCAACAAAAGCGGCATACATAGTAGACAATAAATACCATCTCAATTATCATTTATATGATTAACATTGTGAGACCCTCGTGATTAATGATGCGCATAAATTTGAACTACGTGTTATGTTTAGCATGCAAATTTTTCTTCTCACGCACGACCGATGATGGTCGTGGTGTGATTACATTCATCATTTTCGTAAAATGGATCCACATGAAACCAGAGCTCCGATCCGCGAATGAATACGAAGTTGAAGGGAAGTGGAAGAGCTGACTGCAGATGTTGACATGTCAGTAACAATGCACGAATTCCTTCGATGGATGTGTGTTGGTACAACGGGAACATCAATTTTCAGCTACTAAAGTAATGAGTATTTTATCCAAAAGAATTGCCAAAACTAATTCATAACTCTCTTTTCTATCCAGAACTAGATGAAAGAGAAGATCCTCTGGCACATGAAAGGTAAGAGTCGGACCATTAATCGTTTACCATTAAACCAAGATTGTTGCATTCGGTCTATACGTAGAAATTAAAATTGAGTTTGGGTTCACTTTTACTGCCTTTTTTCCAAATTGACTCTAACACTATATAATAAAAAGATGAAGAATCATACAATGCAGATCCAGTTCATTTGAGAGGCTTTTTTTTCCAAAAAGATACTTCATCTTGGAGCGAAATTTTTTTTTCCGTATGAAAGTAACTTCATAAACAAAATCAATCACAAAAGAAGAATCTTACGAGAAAACAATAGAAATGCTTTGAAATCACCAGTTTTTTGTTTGTTTGTTTCGCCCGTGGTTTCTAAACGCTTATCAATACTTATTGAAATCTAATAACAAGTGTTGTAATTTCACAAAAAGAACACCAAATGTATTCACAAGCAAGAGCAACACATCAACACCAAATGTATTCACAACCAGGAGTAACACATCTGCATCCACTTGCATATATGGATTTTTTGTGAAGTTGGATAAATTAGGTCTCAAGATTTCACGATAATAAGCAGATCTTTATTTTCCCTTTGCAATATCATGCATTTCATTAAAATGAGAGAGTTACTATAATTGTATGCATTTATGTTCTTTGACATATACATTTGTTGATGTATATGATGATGTTTCATCCACCAAACACAAATTTCATCGCGCATCTTTCTATTCGCATGATCATGTTGAATATGGGGAGAGGTTTGATTATGCTAAAATGAGTCAAATTGCATATACATTCTTAGCGTCTTTATGATTATGATAAAAAGGGAGAGGGGTTTGATGAATATGCATATGTGTTTGGAGGAGTACTAATTCATATAATGAATGTTCTTTTTTATTTGATACTCATGTGATTTAGTAGTGTGCGTAGAAGTATAAGCTATTGATTACTCTTATTCTTTACTCATGATGTTTCTACTTGCTATCTCCTTTTTATATTCATTGAATATCTTGATATTTGGAGATTGTATTGTATGTTTATTATCTTCTAAACTGAATTCCTCTTTTTGGCAAAGATAAGCTAATGTGTTTACTTTTCATGAATATAAAATTCAATATCTTTCGTTGTGTGTTAAGACATCTACATATTTAGAGGATTATTTTGTCATTATCAAAAAGGAGAAGATTATTAGGAAAATCCCTATTTGTTCTGAAAATGACAAAGACAATAAAAGGCTACTAATGTGTGTACTGGTTGAGTAGTACTAGGTGATATATGCACGAATCAAGATGCAGATGTCATCATAAATAGCACCAGGTGATTTTGATATAAGGAGTGTTCTACCACTATCAAGATTGCTCTAACAATATCTAACGTAAATAAGGTATTGGGTGTTGAAGATGTCTAAGAGTTTGAAGGATCTTAAGATGAGGTAAACATCCGGAAGGACCGAAAAGAATAAGGATGTTCGTGATGCCTTGAAGGTATAAAAATCAGGTGAACAATTGGATAGATCCGATAAAGTGAACAAGCCTAGAATGAGAATATACAATAAAGCTTAGAAGGACCATGAAGATGAATAGCTTGTAATTTATCTTGAAATCAATGTTCTTAAAAAATGATAATTCCAATGACAGAATTTTGTCCAAGGGAGGCTAATCAATGTGCTCATTAGATAGCAAAGGCTTATAAATTAGGGTCCCTTCCCTCTAATTGGCTCTTTAAGCCCCCTCAACTAGGAGTGGGCAACTTTAAATTCTTTATAGGTTCCACCTGGAACTTTGAACCCAAATGTCGGAACCTAGAACCTAAAACTGAACTATCACAGGTTCCAAAGTCTGTTCCAAGTTCCAACAGGTTCTTTTTATTTATTTTTTGTTAAGCAAAATGAAAATGAAAGCAACAATAAAAATGAAAGCTTCTCATTGGTTCAATCGACAAAAAAAAAAAAAAAAAGGCAAGTCCTAACATTCTTGAAAGATATATTCGCCTATATGATTATACAAATAAAAGTATAGGCTCATGAGGATCAGGTAATAGAATGAAGTATCACAAACAAAATATTGCCAAAGCAATAGGGAAGTCTTGCCTGATGGAAATCTATGATGTGTTTGATAACCATTTTATTTCCGATAATATTTCCGTTCAAAAATAGTTTTCTTCTTATTTTGTTTTTTGAATAAGTTTTTGAATATTTAAAAGCATTTGATAACTATCTAAAATCTCTATTCCCAGAATTAAAATGTGTTTACCACGACTTTCAAATTCTTTTGTGACTTACAATTTTTTTAATTTTATAAATAATTTTATTATATTTTTCCTTCTTTTTTTTCTCTCTTTTCTTTTCTTCTTTTCATTTTCTTCTTCTTCTTCCTTGAGCCAATCCCCGGCCTTGACCATGGCCCATGATCGGCTAGACAAGAGTCAAGGCTTTGCCGAAGTGTCACCGCAAGGCAAGGCTAACCTCTTAGTGGCCTGACAAGGTTGAGCCTCGTCGGTGGTTGGGTGAGCTCAGTCTCGACCTCACCTAGCCCTTGCCCACTTCTTTAAATATTGATCTACATTCAGATGCGTATTGACTATATAGATAATCTTAGTATACTTAACATTAGTTGTTATAATATGATTACTATGATATTTTGTAGATTTTTCCCCAAGTCCTCAAGCTACTTTTACTCTCCATTCGACGAAATCACACTGTGCTTTGATCCTGTCAATGGTAGGTAGTGTTAGGGATGGGTTCAAAGATCGAAAGCACTTAGTCAAGCCATCAGTAAAGATGTCGGAGCATTGGAATATAGTTCATGCTCCCATCAATAGGATAACACCTCAAGATTGACGGCTATTGCACCTCAAAGAAGTCGGCGGTGTTCGTCGACGCTTGGGCTCCCAAGAGAGATCGCCAATGCCTGGGCCCACGATGCGGAGGGATTTTTCCCCAAAGAGATTTGTGGGTAACAATGTGGATCTCAAGGGCTAATAAGAGTTCGAGCCCCCATTTCGGTCGGGCCGGAGAGGATCAACTTGGGCCTCATCAGTAGACGGCCCTTTTCGGCCTAATTGTAGCATCGTTTCAACTGGGCATTTGCCGAGGAGCTCTCGCCAAGCCGAGCGATTTAAATAGCCGGCTTCAAGTGCATGCTGATTAATCGATTTCTTAATTGAAATCTCTCTTTGTGAGTGTAGAATAGGAATAGGATATGACTGGCCAAAAAAAAAAAAATCTGTCTATCTCTAAAAAGAAAAATCTCATAGATAAACTGAATTATTTTCCTTTGTAGTTTATCTTCCTTTGTAGTTTATCTTGAAATTGAAGTTCTTAAAAATTGAGTTCACCTCTACGACCTAGTAGAGGCTGTACTTCAATTCAAATAAGAGACCTAGATCCCTTTAAAAGCTTTAACTTTATGTCAAATTTCAATTATCATCTAATTCTTTTGTTGTTTTATAAATAAATAAAAATATTAAGTTTTACCCAGTACCATAATTTGACTCCCTTCAAATTTCTATCCAATCATGCTTTTAAAAATTTGACGCGTCATTCCATGTGTACTCAAAGAAGACTTGATGAGAACTAGATTTAGATATTGACTAAACGTTTGTGCTTCTTTTGCCTATTAGAAGAGAATTTGCGTTTAAATTGCGACACAAGTTAAAATTGATTTTTTTTTTATTGAGGAAGAACCAAAATTGAGACCGTGTTAAAGTTTGTGCTTTTCTAATGATATTAATAAAGACTATGGCCAAAATTAAAATTTTCTAGTTAAATTTGGTACTTTTTATGGAGTTGGTCCTGTAATAAGAATAAAATAGGAGCGGTAAGTCATATTCATGGATGAGTTATGCAGTGGAGCATCAATCACTTCCATCTCATTTCCCAAGTTTACCTGTACAGCACGAAATGTGAAATATAGTTTAAAGAAGAATAAGATTTGAAGGGCTGATATGTGAATTAGCCCACATCTTGGGAATTATCTTATGTTGAGCAAAAATCTGTTCAAGATAAGGATAACTATTCCCACCCAAACCGAACGTTTACCTCAAACCGTGAATTTTTCAAATTAATTCATCTCTTGAATACTGCCGAAAAGAAAAGAAAAAAAAAATGTTGTAAAGTGCGAAATACAAAATTAATTACTTTTCCGAATAAATGCGACGAATGAATATAGCAAAAAAAAAAGGAAAAAAGAAAAAGAAAAGAAGAGGCGGGCGCGGTCGAGCTCCAGTAATTTATAATCGAAAGGGACGAATATGGCCAAACGCGTTTCCATTCCACCCATCGGGAGCCACACTCAAAGGACCAGGTCGTCGCACACGAGTTCAGCCGATCTCGACCGTCGGGGATGAAAGTGGAGCCCACACGAACCAACGGCCCCCTGCGCCTTCCTTCTGTCGGAAGGTCAGAGGTCTGTCGACGCCATGGCCATGGCGCAAAAGGCGACATCGCATTGGCGCCTCCCGGACTCCATTCCCACACTCCCAATCGGAAATATCCACGCCTTTTCCCCTCTCTTTTTCTCTCTTTTCTTTGCGCTTCGTAACTCGTCCCGCGGAAACGACATCCCACCCATTGACTTGGAAAGCAGAAGGAGACCGTCCGTTTGAATCGGGAGCACGAACAGCGCCCTGTCCAGGGAGAAAAACAATGACTCCCAACAACGTTCCTGTCTTCTTCACCTCCTTCTCTCTCTATCCTTAAACCCCCGACCTCTCTCTCTCTCTCTTGCTCTCTGTCGACCACCATGGAATCCGATCACTCGCCCCGGCTCACCGGCGTCGTCATCATCACTCTCCCCCCGCCGGACAACCCTTCGCTGGGCAAGACCATCACGGCCTTCACCCTCACCGACGACCGCCCCCCGCCCTCCCCGCCTCAAGAACCCGATCGGCCCCCCCCGGCCCATCCGCGGGATCTCCCCCTCTGGCTGCCCCCGCGGAACCCCGAGCTCCGATTCTCTCTCCGGCGCCTCCTCCTCGGCAGCCCCAGAGCGGTCTTGGGGTTTCTGGGTATCCTCCTTTTCGCCTCCTTTCTCTTCGCTTCTCTGTACCCGAGGGCCGTCCAGGAGCTGCGCGATTCCCGCGAGGACAGGGAGAGGGAGACGTTCGTTTTCCCTCTGTTCCCTAAGTCTGGCGCGGGTTTCTCGTCCAGCGATGACGTGGAGCTCAAGTTAGGGAGGTTCGTCGGTCCCGATGAGGAGAGACTCGTGGCTTCAATTCGTGGAGGTACGAGGAGAGACCAGAGGATGCCTAATTTCGTTCGTTCTGAGGGCGTAACTGATGCGTCTGCTATTTTGCCCGTGACGGGAACTGTTTATCCAGATGGGTATGTCTTGAATTTCCACCTCTTGTTACTGTATCTTTTTAGTTCTTACACTTTACACGGGGATGATTTTCGTCGAATCCTTCTTCCTATATTTGCGGGTTCGAAGTTTAAGCTTTTACCGCTGAGCGAAGGAGGTATAAGGTATCTGCTTTGGAGTTGTTGGCAAATTCTGACTATAGGAGCTGTGATGGGGCGAGTGGAGAGGAGCTACTTTTTAGTCCTTCTTTTGTAAATGAAGAGGGAAGGGAACTTTTCACATTTCTACTAGCTCAGGCTCAACTTCTAGGAGGCGCCTCAAACTTTCGTGCTGCTTTTAGCTTATATACATAGTAATTTTTATCGTGTAGATCATGTGGCATGAAACATGCAACTATGAAATTGGTATACAGCCTTGCTACATGGGATGCAAGGTAGTCCAGGGATTTCTTGAAGCAAAAATCTGAGTCTGGAAACATTTCTTGAGAATTTGATAGCAAATTGATCTAGTTAAGTTGTATTAAAGCAACTGTTTTGAAAGAATGGACCTATATCCCTGCTCCGGCAACACCATAACATCATTTTACTTGTTCCTTATGTTGGACTGGATACAGTTTTCTTTGGCTTTGTGCTCTTAAGTCATTCCGGCGAATCTCACTGAACAGTTAATGCCTTCATGAAGCAAAATATGGCAGGGCCGAAACCTGAATACAAGCTTCTACTTTGACACATCTGAGAAGCTTGTGTATATATGTCTAGCTTATAACCTTTTTAGCTTGTCCATAATGCGAATTATCAAACATAAAGACTCATGTCTTCTTATGAGAAACTTCTCTCAGGGCATAAGATGATTTTATCTCTTCCTCGTATCAAAGCAAGAATTTCTAATAATAGCTTCCCTTGTGTTACTTCTGTTTTCAGTTGGGTAGGATTAGTACTGTAAATATATTGCTCCACTTAATAGTTCTGGATTTTCACTTAGATGTGATCTTATAGAAGTATAAAACCTTTCTCTCCAAGGAAAATGTTATCCAGTAACTGGTTCCTGAGAAGTGTCATTGACAATCTTTTTCAACAGAAGGCAAACAACTAAAGATCACCAACATCGCATTTTTGTATATCTTGCTTAATGTGATATTATAGATAACAGAAGATTTACCAACTGTAATATTCTTCTTGGATACATCATTAGCAAGCAAATACCTATGTGCTTCGCTGTCATTAATAGCGTCAGCTTTGAATTTTGCTACTACTACTAAAGGCCTCCATTGATCACGTGATATTGTTATTGCCAAAGATGTATTTCTTAGTTGTTGAATCTTTAATGCTTAAATTGACTCTGTAAGAGTAATCAATTAGCCAATGATCAGCCCAGTAATTGGCATTTTTCTGGGCGTGTTTGGAGCACTAATTTCTCTAGCATTCTGCATGATGTATTGCACTTGCAATTTGAAGAGGCCATGTTGGTTTATCAAGACAATGTCAAAACATTCTTTCTGCTTTGTGGTGGATGATCCGGCAAAATATGCTTTATCGTTTATATTTTCGTTTTCGTTGTACTCTTGACTTGCATGTTTCTCAAATCCTTCTTACTTGACAAGCTGTGAGTGCAGAAGGCTCGCAATAATGAGCTTTCCTTTGTCTTTAAAATGGATAGAGAAAGTCGTATATTGATATTACTGGTTGTTGAGCAGATTGTATTTTACTTCCATCCTGGTTGGGACTCCTCCAAAACGGTTTTTTCTTGATATGGATACTGGGAGCGATTTAACATGGATCCAATGTGATGCTCCGTGTAAAAGCTGTGGCAAGGTATTGCTAACTTAGTGTGACCATTACTAGTTTGCTGAACTATTAATAAATTGCATTATATATTTAATTCTTGCTGAAATCGTTCAATAGAGGTGAACTTTATAAAAACTAAGTGTTTGCTTTTGCTTAGGAAAAAGCAAAACTTACCTTTAATCTTTCAATGGAAACAAATATATTATAAGCTTTCAGAAGACCTGAAAAAGTTGTATGCGAATTGACTTGTCGATATCTGTATGTTTTGAAAGATTTTAGATGTTTTATGTTAATAAGCTCTAAATTTTGAGAGCCACAGGGAAGAAAAGCAAGATGTGCTTTAAAAAAGTCTGACCAAACAAACTCACTAAATGGGGTATGTCAGAGGTCTCAGCCCAACCTGAGAGCTAAGACATGATTGTGGAAAAAAGGCCACTTTCAAATCCATTGTCCACATATTTTTAGTGAAGGGATAGATCAATATTCTGTGAGATTTATTCATGTCGACTTACTAATGAAAACACCCTTTTTTAGGGTGCCAACGCACTCTACAAGCCAAAGAGTGGCAAAATAGTACTGCCAAAGGACTCATTGTGCAAGGAAGTTCAAAGGAGTGAGGGGTTTGAATATTGTGAGACATGCCAACAGTGTGATTATGAGATCGAGTATGCGGATCATAGTTCCTCCATGGGCGTCCTTGCAAGAGATGAGCTCCATCTAAAGACTTCAAATGGGTCATTGGCCAAAGCAAATGTGGTTTTCGGGTATGCCTCTTGTGTTGTTGCATGCAGATTGCTTGTCTGTATGGTTTTTACTAGATGAAACGCTAATATGTTTGTATTTCATGCTAGATGTGCATATGATCAGCAAGGCCAACTGCTAAACACCCTGACAAAGACTGACGGAATATTTGGTTTAAGCAGATCTAGAGTCAGCTTACCTTCTCAGTTGGCAAGCCTTGGAGTGATTAACAATGTTGTAGGCCATTGTCTCTCCTCAGATGCCGCTGGAGGGGGTTATATGTTCCTAGGTGATGGCTTTCTACCCAACGGGGGCGTCTCATGGATACCCATGATGAGCCGTCCTTCTAAGTGAGTATGGGCCCCTAGGGTTCTCTATATATTGCTTCTTTACTTTTCTGATTGATTTTGGATTTGTTTGTTTGTACTTCTGAAAAGTCAAAAGTAACTTTTTCTTACCTTCTTGCCAAAATTTAAAATATTGTTGAAATTTTAAAGAAAGTTACGAACTACTAATATCTGATTCTCCATGTCAATAAAGAACCATTTTTCAAAGGTTTCACGCAATTTATGTTAAATAAATATTTCAAAGGGCGTGCATGTTAAGATTTTAAATTAGTCGAAAGTAAGAAGTTAATCACTCCAAAGGACCCTTCTTGAAAACACCATATTTTGTTGGGGTAAGCACATGTGTTTTACCTCCAAGGATCTTGAATTTGTTTTGTTAATCCCCATTTCCTGTTCCTCATTCTCTGTCTGTGTATAGATGTTTCAAGGTCATTGTTCTTCATTTAAATGAGTCCATTTCGTGTTACTTTGCTATGGCATCAATTCATGGTCTGCTGTTGCTTTACAGCAACTTATATCACACGGAGATTCTCAAAGTGAAATATGGGAGCAGTTCAATCAATTTAGGCGGTCAGAACAGTGGATTAGGGCGAATAGTTTTTGACAGTGGCAGCTCCTATACATACTTCTCCAAACAAGCGTACTCCAACTTGGTTAATTCTGTAAGTCCTGTTGTCAGTAGCCACTCTGGCAATTAATCATCATTTCATCTTGGAATTGCAGTAATTTTAGTTTGTCTATGGAACCTCTGATGCAGCTTAGAAGTGTGGCTAGCATGGGACTCGTCCGAGATCAATCGGATGACACACTGCCTGTGTGTTGGCAAGCTGAATCTCCTATCAGGTAGAAGTAAAGTGGGAAAGTTGTTCTCCTCTCCTTTGACACTATAAATCTATGGCTTGCTATTGGAACCTTCTTCAGGCTTTTAAAGATCTTATCATCTTATGGCTGTATTTAGGAATTTACTCAAGAAAAGAAAATCAGTTCAAAGCCAATGTTTAATACCCCAATTCATAAAGCCTTAATGGATAAGCTAAGGTCAAATTACTTCTTGCTATGAACTCTCTCATGTTTCAGATTCCAAGTCTTTCAAACTATGGATGAGTGGCATGTGAAGTAACCAGGACAACACAAACTACTAGTGTAAGTAAAAGAAAATGGTTAATGGAGAGACTTACACTTGTTCAACTATAGATGCTGTTTACCCAAATAAATATTCATAGATAACTCAAAGAGTCTATAGCGGATTGCAAGAATAATAGCTATTGACTCACTCCTGTTGAAGTAAATGGGAGTGTAAGCTTTGTTTGAAGTAGGTGGTCAGATCAGAGCACATGGGTAATGGATGAGACACTACATAGAGATCTTCTCTTGGTTCTCACAGCCTATCGACTTTGTTGAGGTCCTCAGGTCCATTGTGTTGAGAGAGCGAGCTTTTCTCTTGTTTCTCTCTTGCATCTTTGGAAACTTCTTCAATATATGTGATGTCTTTGTAAGCTCAGAGTCTGTAAGCTAATATACTGCATCGGTATCTAAAAATCTCCAGATCAGTCGGTGATGTGAAGCACATCTTCAAGACTTTGACCCTTCAATTTGGGAGCAAATGGTGGATACTTTCCACGAAATTTCATATCCCTCCGGAAGGCTATTTGATCCTCAGTGTAAGGGGCAATTTCTATATAATTTCTCTTTCTTTTCTGTGTACATAGAGCTTAATTTTCTCTGCAATGTATCGGCTCCTTGCTTGGCAGAATAAAGGAAATGTGTGCTTGGGCATTCTTGATGGAAGCAGGGTGCTTGATGGATCCACAAGCATACTCGGAGGTATCGCCCTTTTTCTTTTCGGAATACAGCATGCGCATCTTTAACGAACAACTACGAATGAAAAAAGCTAATTTTGTGGTCGTCTTAACATCCATGGACTTTTGGTGTCTAACAGATATATCGTTACGCGGCAAGCTGGTGGTCTATGACAATGTGAACCATAGAGTTGGGTGGATTCGATCTGACTGTGTCGAACCACGAAGATCTCAGAAGCACCCGTTTATGTGAGGATCAGATTCTCATTAAGACTGTATTCTCCTGTATATGATTTTGCGAGGCTTCTGTCCCTCCCCACATTTGCGGCACGACCAGGTTATATATTTGCATAATCCTATATTAGAGAAGGTGAGTGAAAATAAGCAAAAGTGGTTAGCTTGTAAATAAATATACAGTGATGGTATAGGTGGGACCTCAAGCCTCTGTATTATAAACATATGCTGCTACTATCGTTTTATTTTTTTGCCTTCGAAACAATGTGTGCGTCGAATTCCGTGAGCTCTGAAGCAAAATACAGAATTCTTATCCAGAATGGCCTGGTGCGGCCCAGTAAGACAGCATGTAGAGGCCCGACCCAAGAGAAAATAACCAGGGAGATGGAGAAGTTGGGCCTCGGAAGGGCCTGACTAATCTAGGTAGTCACGAAACTGGTTCCGTAAGCCGATGTCCAATTGGTGGGCCTAGATAAGGTGGGCTGGCTAACTTGCTTTAGAAACGCCCACTTGTGAATTGGGGGCCTGAAGCCATTTTGAGGCCCAATCTCCATATCATGGAGATTTAGGTTCTGTCCAATGGCTGGACAGGGCCCTTGGGCCCCGCCCATGAGATCATTCATGAATCATTTTTTGGGGCTGGCTGGGCTTTGCAACAGCTTAGAAGCCATGCGACTCTCTGACCATGTGCTGGTCAGAACGGGCTCTAAAAGGCCAAAAGCCGCGTAAATTAGGCCTAGGAGGCCCATGATCCTCCTGGCCCAAAAACTCTCTTAAGTGACTGTTGTGGGCTCCTGGGTGGGCTAGAGGCCCATCTGTTGGTCAGAATGTCAGAATAGACCCTAAAATGCCCAAAACGAGTAGAATTGGGCCTGGGAGGCCCTTAGAAATTCTCAATGGGCCTCCTGGCAATGATGCAGGTCCACGAGCTCCTAAGTAACTAATGTGGACTCACGGGAGGGCCCTTGGGCCTCCAGGACCATGTCTTTATCAGGATGGGCCCAAAAAGGACCAAAATCTGATTAAGAATTGTGCCTCGTAGGGCCATATGGGTTTGTAGTGGTCAACTTCGAGGCCGAACTTGTGTGGGCTCATACCTCCTGGACACTGCTACGGCTTCATAAAGGCGGGATCTTAATGGGCCCAAACTGATTGTTAGTTGCGCTCAAAAGCTCACTAAGTCAAAGCAGGCCAGGCCTCAATGGCTTCTTGAACACGAAGTGACCCGTGACTCAGCAAGATGAAAGATAAAAAAAAAATAGAGCATCAGGTAAGCTTACCAAGCCGGATTATATTTTGTAGCCTAAGTGCACGTATCCTGTCTTCTTTTTTGGTTTTGTAAATCAATAACTACTCTTTGTGTAATCGTGTATTTTATTTGTCGTGTATTCCGACAAATTACATGCACAATCTTATACATACAGGAGTGTGTGTATATATATATATATATATATATATATATATATACATATAAATATATATTTTGAAATGCCAATTAACCTAACCCAACAAAAGTCGACAACTAAGTAGATTTACAAGAACCACTGGAATTCGCCCCAGTGGCCACCCTTCTAACATGGAAGGAGAAAGTGAAGGGTTCAAATCCCTAGAGGATGGGATGGGGACTCGTAAGTTTCAAAAGTGGGTTTCGACTTCCACGCCTTGCAAGAGGCAGGGCAAAAGTCTGATGAGAGTGAATGTAAAGTAGGAATAGAGTATGACTGACAAAAAAAAAAAAAAAGATTTTACAAGATGTAAGACTATAAACGGCTATCAACGTCTCATGTCTGAATCAAGTCCAGCTATAATACCTATCAGCGAAGTTTCAACTTCAAATTTGAGATATGAAGAGAAAAAACATTTATACATCATCAAGTTGCCCAGTATGAGCTTCCAATTGAGGGCGAACAAAATTATAAAATAAACAAGAGCCACGCCAAGAGAATAACAAAACGGAGAAAATCTACAGCTAACTATTCTTAGCTCATCACCATGACCTGGTCACTCGACTGAAGTGCTTGACTGCCGAAGAACCTAACATCAACATCTGGGTCCTCGTTCAGCTCAACCAAACACGGACGAATAATCCTCTCTACAACCTGCAGTTTTATTTTTCAAGAACGCCTATGTCAACAAAACCTAAAATAAATAATGCCCATTAATCTGCAGCACAAGTTAAATACAAGGAAACAACCCCATCAACGTTCCCACTATTTGTGGGCAATTTTAATCTCAAAACCATCAGAATTGTTCATTCTATGGTTTCTTTTTCTTTTTTTCTTTTTTTTTTTTTTTTGTCGAACTTTATCCTACGATTAGATGATACTAAATGTGAAGAAATTTAAAGCTTTACACAACAAATATGCTTCACTGAGGTAAACACAGATCCTACTTACAGAATGATCGACTAGAGGAATAATAGACTGCAACACCTTTGCCGCATTGAATCTGATATTGGGTACCCTGCCACATAAGAGTACTCTCAGCCCATTTTTCCAAGCAACTCAAACAATCATATAAACAATGGAGAGGCATAAGCTCTGTAAGGAAGAAAGAAATAAGCCGTGGTTTACCTATCTTTTGAGGAACTAATAACCACTGGCAAAAGTTTTGAACAAGTGATATCGGATCCCATGACAGGGGCAAGCAGAGATATCACATGAAGAACGGTCATCCGATATAGATAGTGTGGGTTGTTTATCATGTCCAAAACCTGTCCACGAATGACAAAACTGTTTAAATGTATCCTTATCCTCATAAAAGGAAATTGCAGCAAAGAGCAACCTAAAATAATACACTACATAATCTCCCATGGTAATAATTACCATGCAGGCAGGAAGGAAAATTCGATTTCAGAATGTGTCGTGAGTCTCATGTATATCTCATTATCCACTTTTTTAATAGTTTAAAAGAAACAGCTGCAGATACCTGTGGAACTATATGTTCCATTGCCCATTCTGGTCCAAATTCTTCTGCAAGGCACCTCACGTTGTTAGCGGCAGCATCCCGGATACTGTAAACCTACAACCATCACAGACTTATTAAAATGGACATGTTTAGATTCTCCACGTCACCAAATTACTCCAAGGATGAATGACACGGTAAAGAAATTCACAAGAATTACCCCATGCACAACACATGTATATACAATGCTAATTATAGGAAGGAATCACCTTATCTTTCAGCCACTGCATGCACAGAGCACCGAGCTTATCATCAAAAAATCTAACACCCAACTGGCTAGCCAGCAGCGGTATGTACTCTATGATGGCAAGCCTAACCCTCCAGTGCCTATCCTCTGCAAGTTCAACAATAGCAGGTAATAGGGACTGAGAGAGCAGATCAATTCCAATCACCTGCAAATTAGCTTTTCCCAGTTAATAAATAGTAAAAAACCCATACAGCCAAGAGTAAGTAAAAGAATTACTGTGCATACACCCTGACTAGCCATGCAAATATTTGCTGGGAGATGATTATTAGTTTCTCTACACAACAAAGTGGCAAAAGAATGCACGTTGAAAATGTAAAGAATTTATCCTAGATATGTGAGAGATTATAGAATCCTTACTTACATATTTTAAAGGCAGAAACTTCTTATAATTGGTAATGCTTAACAGCCTATATGGGGCAGCACAGTTCTGATATACCATAACAATCAACAAGCACTGCATAAGCTCTGTGGTTTTGATATTGTTTAGTTCCACAAACACCTTTAGTTCCAAAAACATCACAAATAAATGAAGACAAATTTAGGATGCATTTGTTTCACCAAAAACTCAAGATTTGGAAAACATATTCCAAAAAATGATTGGTTATATCACTTAGCAAAATTATTCAACGGAAAATATTTTTATTATCGATAACAATTTATGCCTAACTATTTTTGTGGATAGTGAAAATATTTCCTTGAGTTTTCCATAAAATAAATGTGCCCTTAAGATATACAGTTCACGCATGGTTGACATGCCAAATGGACGACACATCTAGATGTAAAAAGTCTATGCAAAGGATGAAGACATATCGGAGCTGTCCCTGCAGCTTTGCAAACATGTTCAAATTATCTAGATACTAAACAGTAAAAGCATGAAGAGTCCTTCCATGTGACGGATATATGACAAATATATTTATCTGCATAGTAGGACTTATTTTAAGCACTTTTTGCATTTTTCAAATCCTGCAACCCCTACATTTTGACTTTAATTTAACACAAAACATCTAGAATCATTCAAAACATACAAATATTGGCTTGTAGATCTGCAAATAATTTTGTAACTTAACATAATGTTTTTTCAATTTCTTTATTTTTATAAAAGTGAAATTTGCTGAATAAAATCAAATCCAAACAGGGTTTTTCCTCGAAGATAGAATTACATATTTGGAGCTTTTTTGCTAATATTCATACTCCAAGTCCCACTCAATTGAAATATCACAAGTCCCAGGCAAATGTGATTCGACAATCAATAAGGGATTCCACAAACCTGGTTAACTTGATCAAGTTTGCTAATGATATTCAGTCGAACATCAGCAAATTCATCTTTCAGAAGAGACAAGAATGTTGGGAGTAGCTGTTCAATTGTGGCATCCTGCAAGGAAAAACAAGTTACAATTTTGACCCTTAATATTGAGAAGATTGGAATGAGATAAGCTATGTAGAATTTTATAGGCACAGGATCATTATTGAAATCACATTTCCTAGCGAGCAAAGACTGCAACTGCCCCCACCCCAACCCAAGAAAAAAAAACTTTTGAATCCAGCCTTCAGGAAGATTCTTACTGTGAATACTGTATTTACTCTCACCCCTTCCAAAAGAGCAGTCAGACCAAGTAAATATTGTTGATATGGGATATGGTCAAGAGAAGTGCAAGTAGACATGGATGGGGTAAAAAGGGCTTAGTACACCAACAAAATATCTACAGTAAAACCTTTATAATCGAGCCAGACAGTCTAGTTTGCTTCAGTTTTTGCAAAGCGCTCAACTCATAGTTCACGAAACCAACCTGAATCCTAACATATTCAAGATTTTTCACACTAAAATCAGATTTGGAATTAGGTCCATTTGTGCATCACAGGCCTTTTATCACCCCAAGACATAATTTTCCAGAAACCATTAAACATAGAAATAGAAGTAACTGGATTTGGTTAAGAGTTTTCATAAGCTCACGAAAAGTAATCAAAGCTTCTTTTTCCCCACATACGTTCATTATAGCATGTGGGCTTCCGGCAATACAATATATCTGAAAACAAAACACGGTTTCAAACCAATGGAATCATTAAGGAAAGGCTCAAAAGGAGGTCAGACAAATTAAAACTGCAGTACAAATTCACGCCAAATGGAAAAAAGAAACCGCCTACATAGAGTACCATCCCTCCTGGAGCTGAACTAGAAACATATGGCACAAAGTACAAGAAAAGAATTTCATGTGATGAGAGAGATTACAACCTTCCCTAAAACTGGTGCCATTCCCATTATGACAGAGGCCAAAGCAGACCTGACATGCTGTGATGAATCTGTAGACAATTCCTGCAAAAGAAAAGGACATGGTTATAGGTTGGATAGAAAAAAGCCAAACAGGGAGCTTTACTATGATTATTTAATCCCAAAAAGAAAACGCTAGATCGCCAACAGACCTTCACACAAGGAAGAATCTGCCGAATTGCAAGTTCAGGATTCAAAATACTGCATAACTCGGTCACTTTTCCTGCAGCAGCTATACGCACTTCAGCCTCATTGTCACGAAGCAGGCAAACATAAGCAGGAACCAGGTCTGACCTGCATGAAAACAATAATCCAGCAAAAGGTACAAAGATTTCATCAGCGACTTAGATTTATATCAAATTTTCATAAAAAATAAAATAAATAACAATAATAATAATAATAAATAAATAAATAAAAACAAAGAGAGAGAGTAGCAATAATTGTTATGGTTATGGACACTATATAAAACATAAATGCATGAAATTCACTATTATCAGAAGTTCTCACTACTTATGTAGCTCGCTATGAAGCAGGAGATATAAAATGCGAACAAAAGCTTGGCCACATAAAAATAATTACCTAGTTGGTTCAGGACCAACAGCTTCACATAGCTCATACAATTCCTGAGCAACCATGTAACGAACACGCCAAGACTTATCCTATTAACAGAAGAAAGGTATAGATCATGAGAACTGAGAACTTAGTATGAGCATAGATTAACTTCCACTACTGTCAGAATATAAGAGAACAAATCTCATCCAAATGTGCAAAACCAACTGAACAAATTGTAAATGCAAGTACCAATCATTAATTGTCATTAAATTAAGTTTTGCAACATACAGCTTACAAAAGCACACCAGAAAAGGCAACAAATTTTAGTAATACATTTAGCTGGTTTGCCTCTTATTTCATACTTTCAAAGATGCGTCCATGCTCCTGTCAAAGAGGGGAATGAAGAACAATCAAGTTAGAGGAGCCCTAAGTGGACTTATCTGATCATACATATTCTTAGCTGTCCTACACATTATAAACCAAATTCTTTTATAAGTCTGCTTTCATGATCATTAGAATTCTATTGCTGTCCAAAAACCTATCATGTAAGCATCTGACAGGCTGAGACTTCAAATTTTCACAAAAGATGTATCCATGATGAGGTCATTTTACAGCTCCTGTGCTTGCTAAAGTTAGATAATTGATAGCATGGCAATATCTTCTCAAAATGGACTGACACACTTTCTAGAAGAGTTGCGGAAGACAAGAAGTGCACTTGTCTGCCATCTGAAAAAGTATAAATATATGTACACGTATGAAGCCATACACTTGCCATGACTAGACATATCATTGAATAAAAGTACAATAAATGATGAACTAGAACATGAAATGGAGAACTGACCAGAATTACGTCAAGTCATGAAACAGAAAAGGTGTACCTGGGAGAAGTTAACCATGACAGGTAGGATATGGGCCACAGAGTCTTGGGGTCCCAACAATTTCCCAAGAGCTGCACATCCTTCAACGGCCAGTAAGCGCACAGAATCCTGATCTGAACCAATTCACAATATAAATGAACTCCAACTTAATGCAATAATTTGAGGGGGGAAAAGGACAAAAGAAGAAGAACGAAGATTCGCTGCAGCAATGTGAAAGCATAAAGCATTTGAAGCACATCCCACACCAACAAAGATAACTAAAAATATAAGAACAAACCATGTTGTCTATTTCCATCTGCTATGTACACGATTAACGTGTACTTTCACAAATTACACCCCACATATATGTCCAAGTAGCCTCTCATTACACAATTTTACAGAGAAATTCACATCCAATAAAAGCTGCAGATTAGGCATAATCTTACTGATAACCAAAACCAGTTAAAACAAAGCCCAAAGATCTGTAAAGGCAATGAGTTGTTCTTGTACCTTGCAGCAGAAGAAAATTCACTATACAGATGATAAAATTAGCGAAGATTAGCTTTAGGGGATTGGAGACTTAGACATTGTATGTGCGAAACCAATCAAACACCATAAGAATGATTGGCGTAGTTAACTACACTTGGATTCAAAATGTGAGATGGTATAATAGTTGAAAGAACAATCATGCCACAGAATTGTAATAATAAATATGCCATTCTATTTCTTCAGTGCAAATATACCACCACTGTCCAACAGACTACAGATGCAAATTCTACTTGTGGTTATGTATGTATTCTCAACAGGATTAGATCATAACTGAATGATAGCCAAAATAGAAACTTTACAAAAAGTATTTGTTGATAACAGCACATATGTGTGAATTTGCATACCATCTTGCGTTAGATTCTCGAATATAGACATAATATCAGTTTTCAGATGCACAGCTTCAACAGTAGGAGCAAATTTCCTAAGGTTTGTCGCAGCAGATCTTCTGACCATTGGCATGTCATCTTGACATAACTGACCGTATATTCCCCGCAGTTCTGTCTTCAACGCCTCCGGGGCACTAGGGTAAGCAACATGAAACAAGCCGCAAGCCGAAACACGAGCTGTGAACCATTCACCGGCAGCCAGCCTCTAGAAGTGATAATAATAAAGAAAGCTGGGTATTATTCAATCATTGTGGCTTAAGTAAATGATGTGATGAACAAAAAAGAAACATGGCAATACAGAGCCAATCAATTAACCACAGATACACTAGCGCATTTCATTTGTTCCCCTTGAAAGTTCGGAATTTCTCCTTTTTGTGTTCACATCTGAACCGTTAACGGGTCTCAAACACTACAAAATTAATCTCTGAAGAAGGCACATAAGAGGGATGAGGGACGTTTTTTCAACTATTCACTAGGCAAATTGTTTCTCCAAAAAATGGAATAGTAGATTAATGCCAAAGCTTCATCTGGCTCTGTCTGTTCTAGCTTACATCCAACTTACAAGAACAAAAGTACAACTAGACCAACAACACAAGCATCTGTATGATAAGAGAAAGCGAGGTACCTTCATCATGGGAATGAAGTAGTCGACCACATCCTGCTCCCTCATCTGATCCCCAATTCTACACAGAGATGCAACTGCCTTATCCCTCACACGGGTCTCCTCGACAGTACAAAGTGTTTCCAGCGGCGTCAGCAACACATTCGCATGCCCAACACCTCCGACATACGGGAGAAAAGCACCCAGTTCTTCTGCCATCGCCAGGAGGACTTCGTCGTCGTCGTCATTGTTCTCGCTGAGAAACGGGATCAGCTCCTTCCGCGTCCTCTCTTCACCGAGGGCACGAGCAATGGTGGAGAGCCGACGGATGGAGTTCAGACGGAGTTGGATATCCTCATTCTTCAGCTCGTCTATGAGCAACGCAATAGGGTATAATGGCTCCTCGATCACGGCCATCATCAACTCTCAGGAATCCGTATAGCCGCCAGTAAAAGAACAAGCTGTCGAAGAATCCGCCCACTAGTTAAACAAAGAACCACTTCCGTTACACGCGAAACGCGACTAATCCCAAAAAAAAAAAAAAAAAAAAAATTCAATACAAGGAACTCGACCAAAGCGGTTCTCCGTAAGTGGATCTACAGACCACCCATTGCCCAAAGAGGCGCGATCGCGTTCCAATTCCAAAACCAAAAAGGAACGGGCGGTATGAGGTCCCGATTCCACGATTAGATTAAGAACATGCAGATGCGAAACGCGAAGGCGTCGACTGGAGCGAGGAACAGATCGCGACGTTCCGCCATCGATTGGTCACGGGAAATGGAGACGCGATGGGTGGGAGGATGCATGCGGGAGGATGCATGAAGAGACCGTACCTCTCAGGCCGCCGGAGATGGAAGAGAATCGCCGATTGGCGACGAGAAAAATTGACGGATCTTACGGACCGAGAGAGAGAGAGATCTCCGATCGTGAAATTCGAAGAGTTCGAATTCAGGACGACGACATCTCCGAAATCATTCCCGCCCGTACGGTGTACCCGTTTTCGCTCCACCCGCCCCGGACTCGCTCCTGGTGTTTGTTTTCGGATCAGATTAGGGCTGTTTGTTTTCACTTCTTTTTTCCGTTTAAAAACAGTTTTTTTGTTTTTTTTTCATGAGAACAAAAAAGAAACAGAAATGCGTTTATTTATATTTTTTTAAAATTTATTTTTTTATTCCCAGAAACATATCCAAAACAGAAATAAAAAACAAAAAAAAATTATTTCTTATTTCTGGAACAAAATTTATGAATACTTTTTCTCTCTTTTGCATTTTCTTCTTTCTTTTTTCTTCTTCTTTTCTTCTTCTTTTTTCTTTCTTTTTTCTTTAGCCGTTCACTGGCCTCAGCTATGGCCATAGCCGGCAACCGGCCGTCAAGGGCCAGCAACCTCGCCGAAGCATCGCCAACCCCCGGCGAGGCTGAGCGTCGCCGGCTCTTGGCGAGGCCAACCTCGCGCCAGGCTAGGCAAGCTCAAGCTCGCCTAACCAAGGTGAGGCCATCGGTCGCCGGCCACGGCCTTGGCCGGCCAACAAAAGAAAAAAGGAAAAATAAATAAGAAAGAAAATAGAAAAAATTAAAAGAAATAAAAAAAATTATACAAATTTACCAAACGTGTTTCTATTCTTTTTATATTTCTAAAACAAATTTACTAAACACATCTTTTTGTTCAAAAATTATTTCCTAAAGCAAAAATATATTTTTTTATTTCTGTTCCCAGAAACAATTTTTAAACAGAAATGTTACCAAACGCATCATTAGACACTCGAAAAAACAAAAGCAACCCTATTCTCTCGATAACAGTGCTTGAAAGACTCATAATCATTTCATTCTTGAGAATAATTTATAACTATTCCTTGAACAAGTTTTTGAATGCATATGATAATAGCATAACATTTTTATACACATAACAACAATTCGTTTAATAGGCCTTCTAAATTTTCTCTCTCTCAGTCAGCAACCGACGATAACAATAGTGGCAACTAGCAAGGTCGAGCAATGAAAACAATTTTTGTTTCTATTTCTATTCTATAAATAAACAAATAAAAAAAATACTCGTCATTTCCAAACTTATTCTAGGCTTAAAATTTATTCCAAAAATTAAAAAAAAAAAAGAAATTGTCTTACCAAATTGATTTATGTTTCAAATATGTTTCCAGAACAAAAATAATAATAAATAAAAGATAAATAAAATAATTTTCATTCACGCTTAGTTGCTCAAAGAGTTGTCCAAGTGAAATTCTTAAATTACAATTTTCAACTTAATCGAATACTCTTCTATTAACGACATGACATGACCTCGTCAGTTGCAAAGAGTGAATTAGTGCATGTTCGGGAACCATCCTAACAGTACTTGATTCTGATTTTTTATTCCCATGGGCAGTTAGGGAACAAAATCGTGTTTGATAAAAATTTTGTTCCCGGGAACAAATTTTTTTTTTTTGTTCCTAGAATTAGATTTGGAACAGAATAAAAAAAAAAGTTAATTCTTATTCTGGAAATAAATCTAAAAATCAAAACCAACTATTTTTATTTTTCTATTTTATCTTCTTCTCTTTTCTTCTTCTTCATCCCACCGGCACCATCCACCGCCGTCCGCCACCATATGCCACCATTCGCCACCACTGTCGGTTGCCATAATAGGTTCGACGAGCTCGCCAAGCTAAGGCAAGGTCCGGCGAATTCGTCAGAGGCAAGCCCAACCATTGGCGAGACTCACCCAACCCCGTCGGTGGCCAGGCGAGCCTCACCAGGGCTAGGCTTGCCTCGTGATGCCTAGCCTCGCCGATGGCCAGGCCGACCAGCCCCGGCCTAGCCACCGGCGAGGCCAAGCCTCGGCAAGACTAGGCGAGCCTCACCCAGCTGTCGGCGAGGCTCAGCGAACGAGGGCCGGCGATGCTCTAGTGAGGTCGTCGGCTCTCATTTACCTGCTGGCCAGCCGTCGAACCGGCCAGAAGAAGAAGAAGAAGAATAGGAGAAAAATTATTTAAAAATTAAAAAAAAAAAATTGATTTGAAATAGAATCAATGAGTACGGTACCAAACGTAATTCTATTCTAGAATAAAAAAAAATTTGAACAGTTATCAAACGGCTTGAAATCGTTACTATTCTCGAAACAGAATAAAAAAGAATCATTTCAGATCAAAATTTGTTCCCGAAAATAAAATCGTTACTAAATGCATCCTTAGTAACTAATCTAATCCCCTTTTTTTTCATGAACTTAATCGTATAATTTTGTATATGTGGAGGATTTAACTAGACAAATCGAAAGATTTAGAACTTGATTGTACATTTTGATAAAGATTTAAGGCTCAATTGAATCAATTAAAATACGTAAGATTCGATTATACTCCGTACATAAGATTTAGGATTTGTAATGTAACTTGCCTGGATCTCTATTATATATGATCAACTAGAAATTTGATGGCCAAAATAAAGGACTATGAAACTATGAAGTAGTCACGAAGCAGGCAAATTTTAATTAAAAGTACATATGTGAATTAGAAGCGGGGAAAGGGTGATTTAAGAGCAGGATTTAACACACCTAATTGAAGAAATTCTCATCAAAACTTAATTGTGGATAACGTAATCTTTTTTTAATATATAACGTTATGCATATGAATCTTGTGCTTTGGGGCTCATGTATGCATATATGTTCCGGAAAATCTACATTCTTGTTTTAAACGTTTAGAATTCATGGATCGAATAAATATGCTAAATTATTCAGATTTGAAAAAAAAAAATTCATAGAATCTCATTCTTCATTGATTCATTTATCAGTTCATCCTCTCCCTCCTATCCCGCTCTCAATGTCATCCCCTCTCGTTCTTCTTCCTCGCATCAACAGTTGCTGACAGAGACGCGGACTAGAATGGAGGACAATGTCTCCGGATACCTTGGGCATGTTCTGCACCTAGTCCGGCATCCAAAAATCGTGACGGGATCCACTGACCCCCACCTTAAAAGCTCCCGGATTGTAGACAGCTGCCGGTTCACAAGTTCATTGCAAGTCTATAGAACAAAAGCTAACATTGCGAAAAGAGATTCAAGCAATTGTATATCGACGGCAATTCATGTTCAGGGTCCTTGGTTTTCAGCTCATGCTTGAAAAACATTATATCCGTTTCGGAATCAAAGTATTTGAATTACAATGACAGAAGGAACTTACAGTAACTTCCTCTAAATGGAGAGAAAGTCCCTTCTCCCCAGTTTGTTTCCCTGTCTAAGACTTATATGATCCAACACAAGATCCATTCAATGGTGTGTGCCTCTATTCATTCCAAGCTGGGGGCCACCTCAGTCGGATTGGACTCGAACACATCCGAGTTAGCGTCGGGTTCTTCCAGGAGATCCCGTGATTGGACCGACTCCTTGTAGACCGGCGTATCCTTAAAGTCTGTAGCTCCTTGATTGTATGTCGCGACAGCAATGCCACATGCGATCAACTGTTGAAAGAAAATAAGAGAGGCATGGATTAGACTCTCAAGCTGCCAAAGGTCGGTCTGTCTGTCTTTCTCTTCCTCCCCGGGGGCAGGAGTGAACACCTCATACATGGACTGGCGGGTGACAACACAATGCATACACCGGTGTGAAACCGAGGAGTCCAACACATTCGAAAACTACTCTATGAAAATAAGGCCATAAGGATAGTAGTACAACGCAGAAAGGTACAAGCAAAATGCGAGATGAGGTGAGTCAGCAATATGCAAACTGAAGTGTTCCAATTTTGCCAGAATCTGCAGCTTTCTCCTTTTGATTTTATCACACTGCTTATTTAGCAAAGGGGAAAATGATGCCTGCTGATTGAATATGACCTTCAGGGTTTATCAATTCGGCATTTAACAGCTAAATGCAGGGACGGCGTTCAATTGATGCTACTACTCTTCTTCAGTAACTCATGATTAACCTGCTACCAAATATAGACAAAGCTTCTCCAAATTTGTGAATGTCAGAAATCCAAAGCCAGGTTCAGAACGCAACCCATTAGCCAGCACTCGCTAAAAGTCCAAGAAAAGCTGTTGGATTCTCGTGTCTAATCAAGCAACCAGTTCGACCTAGGAAAATTTATGAAAAATTCAAGGTAACTTTCGATGCTGCTACTGATATATGTATTTAAAAATTGAGGTGCTCAACATTACAAAAGAAGACCGGAAATTGGACTCTAAAAGTTCAAGACAAAGGCCAGACTTGAAAGAAAATAATCACATTAAACACCAACTCAGTTTGGATGCCATAGAAGACTACGTGCACCAGAAACCACGGTTTAAACAGGCTATGCTAAAGGGAACTGAAGTAGCGTCTTAAATTGTCCTATCGCGTAAACTTAAAAAAGAGGCAATTGCTTCTCATGTCTTACACAACACCATGCGGTCACTTGAATCTGCCAACATGAGAGTTCGTTTTTAGTTCCAGTGTTCAGGACGTCGAGGTTCTAATATAGACACGAAGACTTTCAAGCCTCTGGAGAAATGTCTGCTGAAAAAGAACACAAACTCCTAAGCCACCGATTTCCAGAGCAAGTCTTCGACTACTTGAAATCTACCCATCAACAAATATTTCTAAGGGGAAAAGAGACTCTCCAGAGATAAAAAGACCTCCAGAAAGATCTTTTACATCGACTTACAGGGTTGTTTTACACTAGCTAATCAACTTCCGAGGTCATTATCTAGTAAAATAGACAGCTTAAGGGTATATTCTCAAACAATCACACAGGGTCGGAGACTCAATTAAGCCACTGAACTATTAGAAGATTCCATTTCCAAAGTTCAATTGAATTATTAGGACTGCTAAGGTGATGGGTGAAATATCTAGAGCCTTTTCAATCAACCGTGAGCAACATGAAGTGCTCGGAATCTTCCCCTACAAACTTCCATCCGTTCAGCCACTTTCATATGATTATTCTATGATCATGAAATTTCTGTCCTATTAATGTCGAGAAACGAGCATAAGTACCCGAAAAGTTCCCAAGACTCGAAGAAGTGCAGTTCAGTCATAAAACTCTTCGACCATAATAGTAAAGCCCCAAAGCCTTTTTAACAGATGATGAGATCATCGCAAGCACTTGAAAACTTCAGCACCTGATCGCTCCATGGAAAAGTCAATACCGAGTTTCACTTTTACACAAGTTGTAGGGCTCTCCGCGCATGATAAAAGATTACCGACTTCACTAAATCAGTTCCGCAACTTCTGGACTAGATTGAGGGTTCAGCACAAGCAACCATCAAACACCAACAATATACCAAACACATCGACCTGAACCCAGAGCATTCGAGTTACCCACCGCGAAACCGATGCCGAAAGCCCACAAATACTGCACGAAGAACCCGAAAGCGTCCCACTGAGGGCCCTCCCAGAAATCAGGCTTGTCCCCAGGAAGGTCCGGCAGGAAGTACCCATCGTCGCCGGCGACGCCGGAGCTCTCCATGGCGCTGCTCTCGGGCCCAACCCTCTCGATCTCCGCCGTCCCTTGGCCTTGGACGTAATCTTCACCATCCTGCTGGTCCTCGGTCGTGGTGGTGGTGGTGCCTCTCCGGTTCCTACTGTCGAATTTGCCGGTCCTCGGGGAGAGCTTCTTGGCCGAGGCTATGTGGAGGGTTCTTCTGGGCGAGATGGGGAAGAGGAGGCGGCGAACTGGGACGGCGGTGGTCGTGGTTCTGGTTCTGGAGGGGGCGACGGGGAGGATCCTGCCGCCACCTCCGCCGCCGCCGTGGACTGTGGTTAGAGCCATGAGTGGGTGGCTGAGAGTGTGGAAGCGGGGACGTGAGCGGGTGGATAAGAAACGTAGATCAAGTCGAAAGAAGTGCTTAAGTATCCTCTTGGGCGGCCGTTATATCACATACGCTCTCCACTTATCGAAAGCTCCCGTTGGTTTTAAGAAAAAAATCATAAATTTGAGACATGTCGTGAGCGAAGATAATCGACTTGTATTCTAGCGATGGACATTTGCCATAGGTGGGTGAATAGTTACAGCGCAAACCCAATCTTAGGACGGATGAATTTAAGACTCTAAAAGTCGAACCTATAAAATATGATCCTTTTAACTTCTTAAAATGAAGAAAAAATAACATACATGATCTCTAAACTTTAATCCAATACACAATATAATTCCTGAATTTTTAATTTGTTAAAATGTAGTTCATGAATTTTTTGTATATGTTCAATTTAGTTCCTGAATTATATGAAAATTTTCTCCCTAATGTTAAATTAATGGAATAACTACTTTGATCATTTTAATATAATTTAGGAACCACCTTAAATATGTATCAAAAGTTCAAAGACTATAAACATTAGGGTAAAGTTTAAGAATCATATTACGTATTAAGTCAAAATTTAAGATTTGCATCATTATCCCTAAAATGAACAAACCAATCACAAAACATAAAATTATTGTCTAGAGCATTTAAAAAAAAAACAAACAACAAAATGTATTCCGTTTTATACTTTATCATTAGTAAATGAATGAGAGACCCGGTCCATCACGAAAACATATATTATATCTACATTACATATATTTATAAAAAAGATGACGTCACTTCTTCTTCTTCTTCTTTTTATATCCGTGTGCAACGCAGTATTTAAATGTAGGGAGTACTCGTGATTGTAATTCGTCTATCCGAATGGTGGCCTGAGGGAATTTCCTTCGACGAGAACAAGGCCTAGATTTATTAAGTATATAGATTTACTTTAAGTATGCATACCATTATCGTAAGAACTATTAAGAAATTGGGTATTGGATTAAGAAAAGAACTACAGTTGAGCATCATACGCCAAACGCTTGTGAGAGTTAAATAAACATGTGAAACGAACGCATGATAGATTGAAATTTGCATGACAAAAGAAAATGGTGGTTATTTTCTGAATGGTGTCAATAAGTGAGGATGGTTATTCTTTCTATGAAATAAATGGTTGCTTGGGTCTTGGATAGAAATTAATTTCTATTTTTTTCTGATAATCTTGGCAAGACTAGAAAGTGAGTCAATTGGTTGTTTTGACTATATATATATAAGTGAGTCAATTGAGTGTTTTGACTCATAAAAATATATTATTTACGTGATAATGGAATATTTATTACATGTAGAAACAATTAAAGAACGCATTTGCAATTCTTAGTAAGTTGATTGAGTTGATTCATTCCCATTCTCATGAGTATCGCTATCCCTCTCGGCATCACTTGAGGCAGTCAAAAGAGGCCAGTCATGATCAAATGCAAACCCTCTTGGGTAGTTCAAAGTGAATGCGCATGCTACGGTCCACGTGAATCTAGAAAGATTAGGAGTTGTTAGAGATAGTCAAATCCTATGGTTGAGAATGGAATTGCTCCCGGTTGATTCCTTTCAAAGTTGGTAAAGGAGTTTTATAAGTAACCTAATAGAGGATTGCGCGTGGTAGAGTGACGGAATTGACCGGATAAGATTAAGGCGCATCGAGAGATTATAAATTCCAACAATATGTACTTTTGATTTTACACCACTTAATCCTTATCTAATGGGCCGCCACAATAATACCTCCACTAAAGTACCATGCATGCATTTGGATTTGGCCGCCGTAAGTTTTGAGATCATTGTGGAGCACTTCGCATCATCGGGGGTGCGAGCGTGCTTAGTTAAGGATATTTGCCCATAGGTGTATTGCCAATTGTCAAAGGTTTACGCGTCAATCGTCTCCCCACAACTCGTGAAGAAAAATGCATATTAAATAGTCACATTCAGGTAAGATGTTGGACATTCTAGAATCATACTTAGAATTCTTTGTACTCTTCCTCTTTGCAGTCACTAATTGAAAATTTTGCAAGGCAAATTAACTATAGGAGATGAGATTTGGTTGAAAAGGTGGTTCGTGACTTCAGCATTAACAAATGTCATAATGGATATAGGGTGCATTTGACAGAACATTTAGGAAAGGTCTTTACATAAATAAAAAGAACTTTAGACTAAAAAAGGTTTCACAAAATACAAATAATGTTTAGTAACACAGTTGCACAAACTTGTTAAGGAATCTAGTTTATAATAATAATAATAATAATAATAATAATAATAAAGAAAGTGGGAGTAGCGAAAATCTGGTTATTTGACGAAGGCTAAAGACTTAGCAGCTCAAACAAAGCTAAGGCGATGGTGCGTCACCAAGGTCACATGACCCCAAGTGAGGCGACACCAAGGTCAAGCAACACAAATCTAACTCTTCAATAGTCGGCACAAGCCTAGACGGGCCCACATAATTTGTTTTACTTTGGCAGGAGGAGTCTTTGGATGCCCAAAGTTATATGCAAGACCAACTGCACCCCAAGTTATATTGTACGCTAATAGAATCGAAGCACTATCTTGATGTTTGTCGTGATGTCCGCATACAAGTTGGGCTAATTTTGTAAAAAAAAAAATCCCGAACTTTAAGTATAATTCCAATTCTGCCCGAAATTTTTGTATAAAAAATTATCAATTTTTACTCTAATCTCAAATCTGTCCATGTGTTCAAAAATTGCTGCTGGCATCTTTAAGGTTATTAACATTAGAAGGCGGTTGTTATTTCATAAGAAGGGGGGATGTTGATGAAGACACAAATTTTGATGATGGACCTCTAACTCGCTGCTAATGTTGATAATTTTGAAGAAATTAGTAGCGATTTTTCAACATATAGGTAGATTTAACACTAAAGTGATAATTCGGGATCTTTTTTTTTTTAGATAAAAAAATTCAGGGCAGAATTAAAGTTACACCAGAAATTTAGGATTTTTAAGGGAGTTAAGCCTATACAAATTACGGAATTTCTCAAAATTGATGGTAATGGAGCTTTACGCTACTATGTAATTGATTTGGCAAGCAACCATTTCGGAATTGGATGTTGTAACTCGCCTTACTAATTCGCCTGGCTATTATTCGCTCGAAATAAAACAGGCGGTACCGTCGCACCACACTGTTGCAAGATAAGATGCAGATGCTATTGAATAAACACCCCAACTGAACAATGGGCTTATGAAGGTGGGATTTTCGTGTCTGAGCCGAGTCAAACCGAGTCGAAGTACTTAATACTCTGATTTGGAACTCTGATCGGATCGGATGATACCTGACTTGAACTCAATGCTTATGAAGCTCGAGCTCGAGCTCGACCCCACTAAACTTTCGATAAATCCGAGGGTTACTCGATAAGACAAAAGATTTCGTCCTAAAGCCCAAGTTAAGCTCATTCTTATATGCCTCTATACAATGTAAACCACACGTGGCCCGATTTGCCTGAGTGCTACTTTGATCTCTTGCTGATTTAGCACCGGAATGGCTTGAATTCGTAGAGAATCAAGTCGGGCTTCGGTCGTCTACACGTCTAGAGATCTCACGACGTCAAAAAACCGGTTGACTTGTTTAACATCTATAATTTTCCCAAGGGAACCGGTCAACTGGTTTAAGCGCTGTGCATTGTCCATGTTTAACCGCTTATCTCATCAATAGTTATGGATGTGCTTAATATGCCTTAATCTAGACCAATAATAGCGGATTTTTCATGCAAAATAGATAAATTTATCCTTGCAAATGCCTTTTGTTGGGGTTTTCAATTGGAGTCTTGAATCCGAAACGGCGTATTCCAAACTATGCCCATCGCATCCGATTAGTTTTGCTGTAAGTCTTGAACATCGTTACTTAGATTTGTTTTTTAAAATAAAATAGGAATATAGATCTTATTGTCTCCCGACCATTTTATAATCCCAGTTGGCCATCTATCATAATAGAACACTTGTGGTCACAAGAACACCTTTCTAAATTTGGCATGACAGTGTTGTTAGGCTTGCTGGACTCGTAAAAGAATTTGTTTTGTTGTGCGCTAATACTATCATAAAACAAAAATTGAAAATCCATGATATGAATTATCCTTGTCTAGGATTTATTTTATTTTTTGTCAAGGTAAGGTATGTATTAACTTGAACCCAAAACGGAACTATACAAAAATAGGAAGACCTGACACCAACAAAAGGAGCTTGCACTCTTAGCGACATTAGGAAATGTCAATAGGAGTGCAAGAGTGTCATGATAACCAAAATGAGGAGAGAGGCTTAACCAACGTCAACCCAAAGAGGAGAAACACTAAGTCGAAAACAAAGCTCAACCTGAAAAGATAGAAGGGCTAAGGTTCCAACATTGTTGCATTCTCCTATTGGTAAGGGTATCTGGGATCTGTTGGAAGGTCATAGCTTTGTCCCTGACGACCTTGTCTAGGCATTTTTTTAAAGCCGGCAAAAAGAGTTTGTGATCATGAAAAATGACTTCCAAATAATATTGCATAAGGCTCCAAAGGCGAATCGAGCAAGAGTGTGGTGGGAAGAGTCTTCTGATAGGTACTTGATGGCCCGTTGAAGGTTTTTCGACCACAATCTATTACGCCAGGCAAGATTGCATCTAGTAGCCCAAAAGATGACACGAGCTCTAGTGATACAACACCCAAAGAACAAGTGATCAACAGAATCAAGACGACATTCACAAAAAACATAGTTGGCATCTGGAACTCTGCAATAAGTTAGTAGCAAGACCTGAGTTGGTAGTCTATTTCTAGTGATTAGCCACAAATGGAATTGAAACCAAGGGACCAAAGCACAATTCCAAAAAAAGGAGGCCCAAGGCACAGACCGCCCTCTTGGTCGAATACTGTCTCACGAGGAGGCAGCTGAAAAAACTCCAAACGAGTGACCCATCCAACGGAGGCAAGTCATTGTCTTGGTTTAGTCCAGGGAGAGGCTCATGCCAAGAAGCTAACATGTCAAGGACTCTAGACACCAAGCCAGAGTGAGAGAAGAAATCAGCGACCGTTGCTTGCCTAGGGATACCTGAGTGATATATATATCCGGATCGGAGAAAAATAGGTTCAAAGGGCCTCTCGGGTGCCAATTATTGAACCAAAAAGAAATAGAGCGACCATTTCCCACACGCCACCTAAATAAGTCATGATCTTGCCGGAGGTCAAGTAGTTTCTTCCACGCCCAAGAACAAAAGGTTGGCTTACCAACTATCGAAAAGTTCTTTTTCTTCAGGAAATTAAAGGGCGTGCATGTTTATGTTTTTTTTTTTTTTTGTTCATGAATAAATTTTCTGTTTTTTTGTTCTTGGGAACAAAAAAAGAACAAAAATGCATTTGTTTACATTTTTGTTCAAAATCTATTTTTTTATTCCCAGAACAAAATTGGAACGGAAATGAGAAACAAAAAAAAATTTATTTTTTTGTTCCAGAAACACTTTTAAATCAATTTTTCTCTCCTTTATTTTCTTATATTTTCTTCTTCTTTTCTTCTTCTTTTTTCTTTGGCCGATCGCCAGCCTCCGCCATGGCCATCGAGGGCCGGCGACACCGTCGAGGGTCGACAACCTCGCTAGAGCGTCACCGGCCCTCGACGAGGCCGAACCTCGCCCGCGCCGGCGACGCTCAGCCTCGCCTTGGCTGGGCGAGCTCAAGCTCGCCCAAATCCGGTGAGGCCTAGCCTCGCCAGGGACCGGCAACGCTCGGCCTCGCCGAATCTGGGCGAGGCCAAGCTCGCCCAGCAAAGGCAAGGCCAAGCCTCACCGGGAGCCAACGAGCCTCGCCGTGGCTGGGCGAGGCTGTCGGCCCCCATCAGCCGGTTACCGGAGGCCAACGACGAGCCAAAAGAAGAAAAAAAAAAAGAAAAAAGAAAGGAAAAAAGGAAAAATAAAATAAAAATATTAAAAAAAATTAAAAGAAACAAAAAGAGAATATAAATTTACCAAACGTCTTTCTATTTATTTTTTATTTCCGGAACAAGTTTACCAAACCCATTTTTCTGATCAAAAATTGTTCTCCAAAACAAAATTAGTTTTTTCTATTCCTGTTCCCTGGAACATTTTTTTAACAAAAATACAAACAAACGCGTCCAAAGTGAATCTATTTGCACCACAAGGACTCTTTATCTGTGAATAAGTTCCATATGTGTTTTAGCATGGTTGCGTTGTTGCGCTCGCACAATCTTTGAATACCTAGGCATTCTTCATCCTTTGGAAGGCACATATCGATCCAAGTAACTTTTGCACCTCTAGTTCCAAGATCCGGGCCTTTCCAGATGAATTACTTAAGGACCTACTCAATAATATCAAGAACCAACCTAAGCATAATAAAGACGCTCGCCCAATAAACCTGAATCAAGTGAAGAACTGATTTGATCAGCTAGAGGCGTCCCACAAAAGAGAGGAAACGTTGCATCCATAATTGTGCCCTCAACATGATTGCATTAACCAAAGATGTACAGTCAGCCTTACATAGCCTTGATGCAATGATAGGCACCCCTTAATACCGAAATGACAGAGAACCTTCCTAGAAACCAAGGAAGTCCTTAATACGATTCCGAGCATCAGACGAGACTCCAGAGAAAAAAATCTCACTCTTGTCTGAGTTTGGGACTAGGCCACACCATTGAGAGAACCAAGTAATAACATCCTTGAGCAAAGATAAGGAGGGCATATTTGCCTCAACAGAAGAACGTCATCAGCAAAAAATAAGTGGGACAGTCGAGTTGGTTTGCACCGTCAAAAAAACTTGAATTCAGGCTGCCTGGTTTGAGATTGAGGATCCTTATGAATACCTCCATCACCAACGTGGAAAGGTAGGGTGACATGGGATCCCCTTGTCGAAATCCTCTTTCATTAGGAAAAAAACCATGAAGCTCTCCATTTAGAGAGACAGAAAATTGAGGCATTCGAATGCACACCATAATGAGTTTAACCAAGTGCGCGGGAAATCCGGAAGCTTGCAACGCTAGTTCCATGAAGTCCTAATTAACTATATCATAAGCCTTGCGGAAATCTACCTTAATAACACATTTAGGTAGATAGGGGTGAAGATGAAAACCAAAGAACAACTCCTGAGCTAGCAAAATATTGTCACTTATGCAACGTCATTTAACGAAGGCATTCTGCGAAGGACTAATAATAGATGGCAAAACAAAAGCCAACCGATTAGCCAGAATCTTCATGATGCATTTATAGACAATATTGTAGCATGCAATTGATCTATAGTTGTTAACGGATGCCGCATTGGGACGTTTTGATACAAGAACTAAAATAGTACTATTAATCTCCAGAAGGATTTTACCTGTACTAAAAAAGTCCTTAACTGCCAAAATAATCGAGGGGCCGACTAAATCAACACTTTGTTTGAAGAATTCGACACCGAATCCATCAGGCTTGGGGGCCTTTCCCGCCGCTAATGAAAACATCGTGTCGTGAATTTCCTCATCCGTAATAGGCTTGGCCAAAGACCGCTCCTAATCGTCATTGAGGAAGTGGTCCATCACCGATCTGATGTCCTAGACCGAAGGTAAGGTATCAAGTATAGAAGGCGCCAGAAGATCTATCTCACAACGGAAGGGTCATAAATCATATTCCCGACCTCGTCCATCATCGAAATGATTCTATTGTGAAGGGAGACAATAGAAGGGTCAGAAATTAGATTCCCGACCTCATCCATCACCGAAATGATTCTATTGTGAAGGGAGACAATAGAAGGGTCAGAAATCATATTCCCGACCTCGTCTATCACCGAAATGATTCTATTGTGAAGGTGCCGCTTGTCAACGGAATGATGGAAGATCTTGATATTAAGGTCTCCTTCCTTGTCTAGGATGTTTACCAAACTTTTTTCCAATAATTCCTAAATAGCTTTATTTTTCCTATTTAAGAATAATATACAACTTTTGAAAACCACGATTTAATTTTTCTTAAAGTCTTTTGTCCGGGTCAAATGATGCGTGGTTTCTTTAAATAAAAATCAATGTTCTCTCGACATTTTTTTTCTTTTTTTTCGTCTGGGTACTCCATATGTGAAAAATGGAATATGTGAGCTGGCAATGTTTTTCTTTTTTTCATTTTAGAGAAATATTTCATTCGATAAGGAAATCCAAACATAATAAACTTCTTTCTGTCTTTCTCCTGGACGTTTGAATCTGACCCAATTTTCCCAGTGACTACCCTTCTAACTTGGAAGAGGAAGGTGAGGGGTTCAAATCCCCACCTTCACGGGGGAATTTGGGTGGGAACGATTTCATTTCAGGAGTGGGTTTCAACTCTCACGCCCTGTAAGGAGGTAGGGTAAAAGTCTGAGAACGAGTGTTAGAATAGGATTAGAGTGGGACTAACAAAAAAAAAAAAATATTGACCCAATTTGGAGATTTGAGCAACCACACATTTGTGGCCCACAGCACAAGCAATAGCTTAATGCAAAAATATCTCCGTCTGTGCTAATGTCATTTCACCAACCGATTTTTCCCTCTCCAATCAGCATATATTTTTTGGCACAAAACATCGCTATCGTTATCAATAAGGGGAAATCCCAAAAATCACGATTACTTTTCACGTTTCTTTCTACTTCCACTTACCCTAAAAAATGTTGCTTCTTTAAATTTTCGAATTCTCAAAAACTTCCACTGACATTGACCTCCACTAGGGATGAAAAAAATAGTCACCCGGACCGAAACCTGACCCAATCCAAATCCAAATTTTTGGATCAGTTCTCTTTCAATTTTTTTTTTTTTGGACGACGGTTCTCTTTCAATTTGGGTAATGGATAAAATGATCTGTTTTTTATCCGTTCAGATTTATAATTCGAACCGAAACAAGTTGCAAAAGCAATTGTGACATGTAAGCTGCTGTTCTTATTGAAAGTGCATCGTCGCTCAATCGCAAAAAGAGCGGGTGTTGATCAACCAGTGATTTTGGGAAAGGGAAAGATACCAACCAGCGATTGGCATGGAATAAGAGAAGCGCACGAACTAAATCAACGGGTAGAAATCACATCCGCCATGTAAGAGTACGGCAAGCGTTCGGGGGGAAGCGCCTAACCCTCGCGCGCGGAAAATCGACTCTGCATCGTCTCTGCATCGTCTCTGCCGTCGTGCCAGCAGCCATTGCGACCTCCACACTGGTCACCGCTGCTCACTTTCGCACCGCGACGACCATGGAGGATTGTCGCCTCAAAGATCTAGAGGCTCGACGCTTCCATGGCCCATCAATCCTCCAGATCTGGAGGCGTCTTCCACCAGATGAAGGAGACGCGTTGAGTTTTCGGGTGCTATGCGTGGTCGAGAGGGAAGGACTTCGTAGTCGTTGGTCGGAGGAGTTTTGAGATCAAAGGTTTTATTAGGTCGGAAGAATTAGGAAAAATGAATTGGTCGATGTTGTTTCCCGGTACAGGTTTTATGCAGTTCAGGATTTGATTCGGCTCACATAACACATATGCCCCTTCCTATCAGGATGGGCGCGGGTACCATGAAAGCTCGAATAGAACCCAGATCAGCTGACATCTCCTCCGACACCCGAGGCTTCAGGGTGACAAAAGTCAAGGCGGTTGAGTTTCGAATTTCATTTTGGGATGGACGAACAATTTCGAAAAAACAATAACTTTCGTAAATTA
The DNA here is from genome assembly GCA_019915185.1 of Eucalyptus camaldulensis. NCBI lineage: Eukaryota > Viridiplantae > Streptophyta > Magnoliopsida > Myrtales > Myrtaceae > Eucalyptus > Eucalyptus camaldulensis. Next base: position 25,495,198 of record JAHSVA010000005.1, read on the forward strand.
TACAAAAGCACGTTCGGTATTTTAAAAGGTAAAGAGGAATAGTAGGGAGATGATTAAGACTCCGGAACGCATCTTCGGTATTTTCACCATTGATAATATCTGACTGGAAAAAAAGGGTCTACAGGCCAAGGCAATGGTCGCATTCCTGCCAATTCACGTGATGTCGGTTTTCCTTTAACGTCCGAAACCGGGGGAGGCGCCTGCGAAAAAGCCTTGAAAGATTCCTCGCATCGCTTCGGTCACTGGGGAAAAAACACAACATCCGCACTTGTCATGTCATGCGCTCGTACAAATGCTCAATTATGCGCCTGCCCTTGCGTTGCGTTTGCTTTCATTCTCTCAAATTTTTAAGTTCGATTTTCCACACCGCACTTCGCCCCTCTATAACTTTTCTGCCGTTTCAATTTAATGTCGATTAAGTGATTGTATGGGGAAAATGATAATAAAACCAAACAAAAAAAATTTGTCCGCACAGGCCGATTAGGTTTTGTTCGTTCAACCACCTTCACGTGAACACTTAATCAGGATTTTCCTTTTTGTAGACATGTACAACCTATCGATATCAACAACCGTCAGAGTCGCAGGAAGCGTTCCGGCGCCCATCAAACGCCCGGCGACCCGGAACTTCCCCCTTGAAAAAAACGACGGGTCAAATCGCCGGCAATGACTCCGGCCGCCACAACATCTCCGGCCCGTCGTCTGGTTCGCAACTACTTTCCGGGAAATCAAACAACCCGCCCAACATCACAAACTCGTCGCCCGCTTCACGGTTATTACTGTTGCTGGCCTCGGATGCAAACTCGAATGAGTCGTAACCCGTCATCTCGTTCTCAAAGGCCATCGTCTCGCAGAATCCCAACCCGGCCGGCGTGCCGGGGGTCGCCGGCGCCGGCAAATCGCCGTCGGCGGCCTTCCCGTCGTCTTCCGCTGAGGAACCGAAACTCGGAGGGAGGCCGAGCTCGTCGTCGGAAGCTTCCAGAAGGTAACCCAGCTCCGACCGGGTCTCAGCCGCTTCCAAACACAGATCTAGAACGGACTGCCCCTGAGGGAGGAGTATCTCCTCCTCGAAGCTTCTGATGACGGAATCGAGGCCTTGGATCGCCGGATCCCGGTCCGCGACGCCCTCCGAGTCGTCGAATATGTTGAGCAGGTCCTCCTGTATCCGCTTCGCCTCCGGCGAGCACAGATCCGAGTTGGCCGAGTCGAGGTCCGGCTCGGACCCGGCCCGGACCCGCTTCGACTCGGGCAAGCCGAGCTCCGAGTCGACCCACGCGAGGTTCGACACGGGCGAGTCGACGGCCGAGTCATCTCGCGCTCGCTTCTTGTCGTTCTTCTCTTCCATCATCACGGAGAGACAGAGACGGGCGAGAGAAACGTCTTCAGCTTCAAATGACACAGTCACAAAGTAACGTAAGGTCAACCCGCGCTGAAAGAGAGAGAGAGAGAGAGAGAGAGAGAGGGGGGGGGGGGGGGATGACGTATGGGTTGAAGTGGGATGGTTGGGGAAAAGTTAGGTTTTATATAGTGGGCAGTTCGATTTTCTCGAGAAAATGAAAAAGAAAATCAGCAAAGAAAGGTAGTTGCCAAGTGCGCGAGGGATAGGAGAGAGGAGAGAGAAGGCTTCTGAGATCTGGGTAGAGAGAGAGAGAGAGAGAGAAAGCCGGAGATGTCCGTGGTAATGGGGGGCAAAGTGGGGCGACTGGGATTTTATAGTTTCGATCGAGGGAGAAAGAGAGAGAGAGAGAGAGAGAGAGAGAGAAAAGGTTAGGTGTGGACGGGGAGGGGGAAAGTGGGTTCGGAGGGTTTATATAGGAGTGGCCGATTGTCATCGCCGATGAGGATGCCCCCTCTTTTCCTCCATCTGCACACGAAGAAGACGATCCCCCCCATTATTTTTATTATTATTTTCTTAAAATAATATATTAATAAAAGAGAGAGAGAGAGAGAGAGAGAGAGAGAGAGAAGGGCGGGGGGAGATGATGGGAGGTTTGTGGACACGCGCGCGTGGAGCGCATAGAAAATCCCCCCCCCCCCCCCCCGGCCCTCCCCCACCCGTCACGTACAACGTACATCTTCCTCTATCTGTATTATTCAATTTGTTTTTTTCTTTTTTGGGTCTTCCTTTTTTATTCGCCTCCTTTTTTTTCCTTTTCTCTTTCTTTCCTGGCGGATTGAACTACATTTAAGTTCCGCCTTTGGAGTCCGGGCGTGGGCCCCCCCAGCGGAAACCTCTCGCGCGCGCGCGCCCCCCTCCGCGCGGGTCAACTTCGATTCCTGTGGTCAGCTTCTCCATCGGCTTCGGTGGAGCGATATTAACGCTGCGTTCTTTTTTTCTTTTTTTGGGCCATGTCGACGGGGTGTGCGTGCTGTGTATGGACTCTCGCACGACGGATTCGGATCTTTTCTTGTGATTTTAACGACGAAAATAGCATATGGGATTTTTTTAATCGATTGGCCTAACAACCTTTTCTTTGGATTTTATGATTATTATTATTATTATTATTAAAGGGTTTGTGAAGAGATATAATGAATTATGACGTGTTCGTAGAGGGCTCTTGTCTGCACGAGAAACATTCTCCACCAAATCTAGCGGCTATCGGCCCCCCACCCCCCCGAAAGAACAACCCAAGTCATTTTCGCGAGGTTCGGTGGAGAATTAGCCGCAAAAAAAGAGCCGTGCTTATCGTTTTACATGGGGGGTCGAGCAAAGACTCCTTCTCCCTTTCGGAATTTTGACCAGATAAGCGCGACACGTGGCTTCACGGGGGCGGTTTCTGGATATGGAAAACCGAAACGCAAGGTCCCCCGCTCCCCCCACGGCTTTTATTTTTTCTATGTGCGTGTTTCGGGGGAGTGCCATGCCGTTTTCTAGATTCAGCTTTGGAAATTTAGACATTATCTGACGACAGTACAGATGCATGGAACATACCTTTGGGCCTCCTTCAAGCAATCGTGTCGCTACTAACGGAGATATCGCTTGTGTGCCTTGCTTAACTCTGCGAAGAACCGTTCGTTTCATATACGATCACATATGGAGCCTGTTTTTGTTGAACTGAAAAATCCAATCTTGGCATTAGCCAGATTCCGCTAGAGCCAAGCCCGCTACGGGCTGCCGCATCTTCGATGGAGCGGCGAGGGAGCATGATCAATGGGTAATGACGAGGAGGGGAATTGATGAGGGGGCCGATGTCAGCGACATGCGGCGATGTCTGGTGGAGGAGAGATATGGTGTCTGTGGCTGATAGAAGTTTGGATTTGCAAGAGAGTTCGAGAGCTTGAAATACGCGAAGAAGTAATTTGATATCTCGTCATACTGATTTTGTGTAGAGGTAGCAAATTGTCATTTTGAAAATAATTGTGTTAATTTGAGTTCTCGTGATAGTAATTTTGTCATTATTTAATATTTTATTTCTCTCGTGCTATGTATAATTTGAATTTTGAAAATGAAAATGTTTCCTCTTTAAGCATTGTTAAGACGGACTCGGAGCATTTCACAACACGTTCATTTCGAAAAATAAAAAAAAAATGTGCAATTAGTTTTTTGAGTTAACGGTGAACAATATTTTTGTAATATTTTTCCAATATAGAACAAAGCTCGACAGAATCTTCTCTCGAACATTTCATGCATAAGGGACGGAGATAACGGTGATGCAACGGGGAGCACGATAAATTAAAAAAATTCGATTAGGATCATGTTGTCTCATAAATAATGATGGCTCCCGGACATCGAGCCCTTTTCTGTAGGAGGACCCAGTGTGTACTGTGTACCTACACTTTTCTTTATCGTACATATATTCTCTTAAATTATGCAACCCTCTGCAAACCTCTGCAGTAGAAAGCTTTTTCAAAATCCAACATAGATCACGACCGGATTAATATACTTGTATCCGTGGGTCTCGTCAAAACAATACATATTCCGATCCGACTCGATCTGACCCAAATGTAATGGACAAGTTAGGGTTATGTGTGTGATTTTAACTATGTGATGCCACTCTGATTCCCATTTCATTAACATAACTCAAATATTATTATGAATGATTATGAAAAATTCAAAACTAGCATATTTATAATAAATTACTCTAAATTAATTTTTTTGATAATCAAATACTGTAAATTAATATGTCTATAATAAATTTATTATCCGTTAATTTTTATTAAATTTTAACATAAATTACTTAATTGAATGACATGTGAATTTAAGAAATATAGCAATTTGAAGTTTTAATATGCAGTTGCTCAAACCTGTAGAATTTCATAGTATTGATCAAATTTAATAAAAACTAACGAAAAGTAAATTTATCATATATATATATATATATATATATATATATCAATTCGAGATTTTTAGTGATTAAAAAATTTATTTAAGTAAATTTATCATTAATATATCAATTTAAAGGTTTTTATGGTCATAAAATTAATCTAGTCTAAAGTTTTGGTAGTATCGACTGTATTATAAATGACAATCAACGATGTTGTTGATAAAGAATAAATTAGATGGGAATCAATACCTTGTTTATTATGGTAAGTTTCGCGGTTAGATACAATTGAGTGCGACGTTATTTGTTGGGAAAAGGAAATTTATTGTTGGCGGGTCCCAATTAGTTCTTCCCACGATGGTGGGGCCCAGCGAGGATGGCTGGGCACTATCACCCATCAAATTCAGTCTCGATCAAAGAAAATGCCTCGACCCGTTCCAGACGCTTTCGGAGTAAATAATTAAAGTCCTCTAAAAGCGGTTGCTCAATAAATTGAAATTGGCCCCCCTTGCGTGGTCGCCGTCCGAACCGTTCATTCCCCTCCCCGGTCCAAGCCTCGCACGAATCGACGGTCGAGATCGCACCGTACAGATCCCAATCGCGAGAGCCGGCAAAAAGGGGGAAACCCCGGTTTCTTTTTTTATTAATTGTTACGCGCAAGTGGGGCCGGATTCCAGATCCGAAGCCACGTGCCACGCGAGAGCGACACGGCGAGCCGCATCTCCGAAGCCGAGCCGCGAGCTGAATTCGGCGGCGGCGGCGTGGGTGGAAGGAGCGGCTTCACCAGTTCCGAGACAGCGAGCCCCGGATACTTTTCAACCGGGGTCAGTGCCCGTGGTGACCATGCACGGAGCCACGTCAACTTGCCGGCCACGGCATGCGTCGTTGTCTCCACGTGAGCTGCTCCGCCGACCTGGTCCACGGTACCGTCGCCTCGGAGATCGAACCGCCGTTAACTCTAACGGGGTTCTCATTAACCCAGTGTTTAAACATGTTCATCAACAAAAGATTTTAATCCTTAATTATTTTTACTGTGACCTATTTATCTCAAATTTTCATGACGCATTTTTTTCAATTTTTTTCTCGTAACACCAAAAATCCGAAACTCATTATATACTATCTCAAAAATTGAAGTAAATCGTGTCATATTAGTAAAATTTTAAAGTCTTTGGCGTGAGTTCGAGATTTTTGGGATCAAAAAAGTTTGAAGTAAATTTATTAAATTAATGTAAATTTTTTTGTGAAAAAAAGGTTAGGAGTGAAAGTGTCGTAGCGGGTCACATCTAAGATTTTAGCTGATTTTTTTCTCTTTTAATAATAAAGGGTTGGCACCGCTCGAGCACGCTCCCGAGACCGGTGCTGCCGGTAACAAGTCTTCGGGAAGGAAGAGGCGGGATTTGGATCCGCGGGGGACGCGTGGGAGGGGAGGTGGCGTGGAGGTCGGAGGCCTCGTGCGTGCAGGTGTTGTTATTGCGATCGTTGGCGTTGTCAGTTGGGGCAAGTAAGATCCACCGCGAACAAATTGCCCCCTCCTTTAATTTTTTTTCTTTTCTTTTTTTCCCCCGCCTTTTGCTTTTTCTGAGAATTTTATTTCTTTTCTGTCGTGAGGTTCACGATGTCTGCCCGACATCGGGTCAGATATTTTGCGCGAAATTACGAGACTAGCCCTGTGAGGGGGGGCGCCTGATTGATTGATTGATTGATTGATTGCAGGGAATGGGGCCCACGGGAAAAGGCCGTAGATATCAACCGACGAGAGAGGGTTGCCTTACACACGGGAAGTCGAGACAGCGACGGTGACCCGTCGGTGTCGATTGCAATAGCTCCTCTTGGAAAATTTCTCGAATGGCCATCGTTTTTTTATTAAAATCCGGTTTTTTTAATAAGTGATCGAGGTTCTTCCGGCAGTAGTAGCTGGCGAGATTTTTATCGGACCTCAGATCCATTGGTAATCCATATTTGAATCGTAACTCTGTGACTGGATCCGTCCACGTCAATTCCGGTTTATCTTTTCCAAAGAAAATTTCCATTCGTTTTTAAAGATATACCATTGGCAAACACAATCCAACTATGAATCGAGATAAATTTCATAAAAATCTGAAACAAAACAAACTCTAGATAAGAAGATGATCCATTGGAACAGATTAAAAAGCAGATTTATCCAAAATTGAGAACTGATTACTAAATCTGATTTTAGTCATGAGTGCACATCAAGAAGTGCATATAAAAGTAGAGAAGCCAAAAATGTCACAAAACAAAGTCAAATCCATAAAATAAGGGAATCCAAGAAGCACCGACTTGGTTAAGTACATATGGATTTATTGAGCAAAATAATATGCAATCAATTACTCAATCTCATATCTTCATCACTAATGAGCACACAAATGAAATTCCTTTTCCACTAATTAGGCATTACTAGTTGGCAATACTTACCTAGTTAGCTTTCTCTAGACTATCCCATGCAAAAATAATTAAAATAGTGGCTTGTGACGACGTTGGACGGTGCCATTTGGCATCGGAGGACGGTGTGACCTTGTAAGGAAGTCTTCGACGATTCCTCAATCACCAAAAAAAAAAAAAGATTGATCATATACATATTCTAAATATTTGTAATTTGGCGAAACACCATTAAAATCAAAGGTAGAGGAACTATGCATAGACATAGCACGCAAGTATTGAATCCCTGAAAATATGCTTGTTAAATTCTCAGATCTAAATCAAAGATAATAACTTGTAAATCTAAAATTAGATCGTGGGAGATCAAATTCTCATATCTAAATCTAAACCATAAGTACATGGGCTTGTTTAATTAATTAACATATCGATTAATCTCGCCACTTGATCAATCGAGTTATAATAAATTACTAGGTCGGTGAATCTTATCACTTTAATCAATAAACACAAAGGTCGATAGTTGTCGATGGTCAATCCGGACCTTCACTTGGATCTTTCCCGTATGATTCCAATTTTTCCGTAGCGGTAGTGGGATGAATACGTCAGTGATTCGTCCAAACATACTAACATGATTATCTTATTATTCAAAACTGGAGATGCATAACCGAAACAAACGAAGTGTTGCTTTTAGGTTAAAAACGTCGAAGGGTTCGATCAGTTTTTCCGGAGGGTGAATAACAACGGTGTGTTGATGATTGCTTAATTCTAATTAGGGTCGCCTGTCTTGTATTTATTAAAGTAATTGTTTACAATTGAATTACGCAATATATATTGGAAGACCAAAATACACATAAAGTTACATATCAATAAACAAGAGCTTCTGCTTCTTTTTCTTCCTTTTCTTTTTTTTTCTTTTTTTACCTTTCGAGCTGTATTATCGCTATTGCGTCGTGATTTAATTTAATAAGCTCAAAAACGAAATCTTCTTCTCAACTTTGTCAAATTTCCATCTTTTGCTTTTGGTCAACTTCTACTTTGGACGCTTTTCTTCCCATTCCATTCTCTCCAAACGCATATTTTGACTACCGTGCCAAAGAAGTTGCCCCCAAAACTCATGCTAATGCTTTCACCTACTCGCAAGTTCAGAGATAAAATTATCAAAAAAATCATAAATTTATTAAATATCAACCAATTCAATAATATATTTCAATCGTGTCATATTAGTCTTAAACTTTTATTTATATTAATTTAGTCATAGTATTTTGAAATTTTACCAATTTAATCATAAACATATTTTTTTAAATATTTAGCCGGAAGGATTATGTTTGGCAAATCATTTAAGGGTACAATGGATAAATTTAAATATAATTGATCTCTGTACAATAGGTTTGGAGCTTCTTAAATAATTTTTCCCACAAATTCATCATTAGTGCGCACACATAGACAATACCTAAAAATAATCTCTTAATCCAAAAAGTGAAGATTGGATTACTTCCCTTACCTTAAGAAGTGGTTGGAAATAGTGGTGGGAAATATGTGTAGGTGCATCTCCTCCAACTTGAAGACCAATAAGGGAAAAAGTGAACATGCTTAACAGGGAATCATCTTGTGGTGGTTGGATTTAGGGTTTAGTGGCAAAGGACTGCCTCACAGGACCAGAAATCATAAAATATATATATATATATATATATATATATATATATATATATATATATATATATATATATATATGAGTAAATAGAATAGAAAAGATTATTCCTTTCTTGAATTTATTCAGATACTTTTGAGAAAGGGATGGACGAATTGCTCTTGCTAGCTTGACCACAATCGCTTGATCCACACCATATGCTTTGCCTTCTTATAATTGATTGGGTCCATTGCTTCATTCCTCGAATAAGCTATCGTGAACCGATCCACTCTCCTTAAAAAAAATTCGTGGGTTTTTGTGGTTTGACATGTCAGGAAATGCAGCCATTGAGTAATATATACCCTAAAAATTTGTCATCCCTCCATGGTGAAGTTAAGGATTCCAACCTTCAATTTCGAGATTGATAGGAGAAAAATCAAATTTTTATGAAATCGGTTATTTATTCTATTACGAAACAAACAGGAAAAGATCAGTTGTTGTTTTGAAGTTTCAAATAAGACGTGTTTGATTTATTCAGACTCCCTTTTGTTTCTCAAAAAACAAATGAGTTGAATTTTTATTTATAAAAATGATCGCTTTGCATCACTTATAAAAATGAATGAATGAAAAATATTTTTATCGTGCATAAAATATTCAGACATAAATCGTTGTTGATAATAATAAAATATTTGTATTGATTAATTATTTTAAGCTATATAAGTGATTAGTTTTAGAAAAATGCTTTCCAAATCACTAATTTTTCCTGAAATAAATAGAGCATTGATCTCTTAAAATCCCTCTCTATCCATTGTCAATGATGAAGCTTGACCCAGGTGTAAACCTCAACTTATGCGTATGGATTATCTAGATATTTGAAATTCAAAACTATGACCGTGTTTGCTAAGAAACTTGCCGTGTTATGTTATGTATTCAATCGAAGTTAGGGCTACGAAAAGAAAAGAAAAAACCTATTTTCTTTCTTCGAAGTATCTAAACCCTATAATCTCAAAGGAGGACAAAAATATCATGAAAAACTCTACATTAATACATCTGTAACAAATTTATCGATATTAACTTTTTGACGACAAAAAATCTCAAGCTGTTATATTTATAATAAATTTACTTCAAATTAATTTTTTAATCACAAAAATCTTATACCAATTTGCTATTTGTTAATTTTTGTTAAATTTGATTAATACCATAAAAAATCACAAAATTGGTACACCTACGATAAACAAAGGCCAAAACACAAAACTTGCATATCGCATGTTATTCAACTCAGCAATTTGATGGTAAAATTTTAGGAAAACCGAAGAGGGTAAATGTGTCACTTATAATTTGGGATAAATTTGGCACATGTGTACCGGTTTAGAATTTTTCATAGTATTATCCAAATAATAAAGTTTATTAAAAGTCTTAAACTTTGTCTAGAGAGCAATCGAATCGCACAACTTGTCAAGAGGTGTACCATTCAAGTCTTCTAATGTGAGTTCAATCCCCGAGACCCCGAACAGCCAAATTTTTTGAACTGTTGCATGGAAAATCTGAGGCGAAGGACTTTAATCAAACTAATCAAGGGTTGAGTTCCATTGAGATCAAAATGTAGGACCTGTCAATTTCGACAAGTGCACGAAAATAGAATATTTGAAAGATCTATCTGGGGACTTAATCCGCGATTCTCTTTCAATTTCAATAGTGTTTTCGGAATTGAATTCTAGATGCCACTGTCGCCCTTGCTTGCAAGGAAGGGCTACCTTCCCCGCCTCACAAGACTTTTCAATTTGAATTTTTGCACTTTGTCCGACCCAACAAATATATCTATTATTTGTCCTTTCCCGTTTCTTCATATTTAAAATTCCATCCCTTATCAATGACACTTACCGTTTTCACTTAGAATATTATGTATTTATCACCTAATTGAGGCTCTAGAAATCATTCTCCTATTAAAGATGGACAACATAAAAACTCTCATTTTTCCCTAGGGCCGTGTTAATCCATGATTTGTTTATTATATGTCGTTTTGTTGCAATTAATTATGCCGAGAAAAAGATATATTCTTCCGAAAATAGAAAAATGCTTTGCGGGGAGCATATTCTTGCGCGACCGAATGAAGCTGAGGAATATAGTTCGAAAACTTTAGAAAAATTCAGTGCGATGCGGGACAAGGTGGGCATAATCAGGCTCAATAATCTTGACCCTGACAGCCCCAACTTCGGTTCTTCCACACCCATCACCAAATTGACATATACGAAGACGCTTTCCACGTTTTCTTTTCTTGGAAAATTCCTCCCGATATGGGTAAAAGCTCGTTCGGTGCACGTTTTTGGGCCGAAGACTTTCTTCCAATTAGACAAGAGTTTCAATACGTTTACACCTTTTTCTCTCTTCATTAATTAATAAGAAAAAAATAAGGGAGATTTGCTTCACTTTGAAGGAATCGTATCCAACGCTTTGAATATAAAAAAAAACATAATGCTAGAGGGACCAAAATCGAAGCCCCAAAAAAAAGCCTACGCATCAAAAATTGCGAAAGAAAAATTGGGTGAGGTGGACCATCCCTGTCCCCTCTCTTCCTCCTCTGAAAAAAGCAGAGCTATTTACTAAAATTCGTACAATTCAACTAATGCATAGATAAAGTAATGTGAATCTGTGTATTAATCTATGCCGACCGGGGGACCCGTCGGGAGACTACAGGCGCTTGTCAATTATTCACAGCTTTTCCTCTAAAAACGTCAAAATTTAAAAGAAAAAAAATTGTACTTATCATTATCTGAGTGCTTTTGATTAAATAAAAGACCGCCCGAGAAAAGGATTTTGGTTTTAGAAAAGTTAAGCGACTTTAGTGAGAAATTATTTCGGTAGCCCACCACGACAATGTAACTGATATCACCTTCTTGATTGCGCCAATTGACTTTTTGTCCTTGCCAAGCAATCAGATTCCATTCAAACCTAACCACGCGGGTTGGTTAAGGTATCACCCAACGCAGGTCATGTCAACATCAGCATCCGTTTCGTTTCAAAACTAGCAAAATCATGCGGGGTTTTTTTGAAGAACCCTCCGGCGTTGATCTCGTTCCCGCGATCCTGCACGAAATAAACAACGGACGTTCGGAGCGAGGTGACAATCATGTATCGCACGAAGGGAACTCCATATGGTACGACTGGTTCGTGCGTCCCATCGTCCGAGTCGATGCTTGGACTGTTGTTCAATCGTGTTCATACAGGAAGTAAAAGATATAAAGCCACGACATTCAATCGTGTCATGTGTCCACGTTTTATGCACAGTCTCCAGTGCAAAAGCTAAATACGAGGAAGCAGAGCCCAAGGTTTCGATTGGTTGATTTGGCCGGGGGGTTCCCTTTGTTTGACGTGGGAAAGAGGGTTTCCATACAAAGATGGGATGGTTGAGAAATTTGATGGGAAGTTTCGAGAGAGAAAAAGAGGGCAAGTGGCCTACCACGTACTCTCATTTAATAATTTGTGGGTGTCTAACTAGGAACCTCACTAATCGAAAAGAATAGGAGCAACCTCAGACGAAATATTTATAATTTGAAAATTATATATATTAAAAATAATTATTTATATTATTCACAAAAATGATATAAAGAAATACATTTTTATCGTCCATTAAAGTATTTAAATATAAATTATCATCGATAATAAAAAATACATTTCACATTGATGGATACGAGCAATTGATTTTACTAAGAACATTTTATATATACTTATATTTTTCATGAAACAAATAGAGCTTTAACTTTAAGCAAATTTCCCCAGCTCACAAAAAGAAGAAGTAGCTTTAAGCAAATTTGTATATACAAGGAAAGCATAAAAAAAACCTAGATAATAAATAGGATATGTGATTTTTCTTCATGATTTTTAGGAATTAGCATGATGTAGCTCTTCCAAAAAAATATATATCCATTTATCGTTGCATAAATAAAATTTCTTTTTCATAATTTGTTAGACTATTAAAAGATTTTTCAATCTTGCGAATAAAACAAAATACGTTAAACTTTATTATGAGTTCCACCAAGCCACTTTTTGTAAGGCGGTCAGCAAACTGATTCATATCATTGATCCTATGTATTGGGTCGACTAGGTAAAAAAGAAAGACATAAAGTCTTCGATTTTTTCGCTGAGAGTTAAGCGTGATTACCGGGTATTCGATGTGGATAGGCAATTAAACAAACATGGCTTAGAGGGACCAGTTGGGAGGTCTTCGTATTTTCCACAAAATGAATAGAAATTGCCATTATAGTTTGTAAAAGAAAGTGGTAAGACGTGATCAATCAAATCACGGATATTGATGCACCTTTAGTAAGTCATTTAAAGGCAATAATGGATATATAAAAAGAAGTGGGAGGTTGTTCGTGTCATTTAAGCATGGTGAAAAGGTGCATCCTCTGCTTGATTGATTTTTTTAGACTATACTCGTGTGCATTGATCAAGTCACATTACGTATTATTATAAACAATTCAATATCCCAAAACGCAATGTGTGATTTTTCGGGGCATGCACAATTTCGTGATATTGAATAGCTAAGCACTCCACGCGTGAAATTGGAGATGGTGATCTTAGGGACAACCCAACATGAACACGATAAAATACGAATTGACTACGAATGTTCTGAATTCACATCTTATATAGGTTTGCAAAATTGTAGGCAACCCAGAAATTGCAATCATAGAGGGAGCTTATGGTGTAGGTTGATGATGTCTAAAGAGTAAAAGGCAATCCTTTTTTTTTTTTAATTTTATTTTACTCTATTTTTTATTCTAACTCTCGCCTTTAAACTTTTGCCCTGTCTTTTTATAGGATATGGGAGTCGAAAGTCACTTTTAAAACTAATTCATCCCCACTCTAATATGAAAGGGTGGTCATTAAAGTAAACCTCAGTAGGTAAAAGACAATCCCTTTAGATGACCGAGAAAACAATGTATTGCAAAATAGTATATCCGTCTCCATAGCATATATATATATATATATAATACACGAAATGCTTAAAACTAGCTAGACCGAGACTTTCCGCTCAACCAAAACAATGGCCGAACGCGTGCTTCTCTCTCCTATTTAAGAAAACAGAGAGTAGTTGGCGCTTCTTATTCTGCTTTCTTAAAAAAGAAACGCAGCAGAAGGTCGTACTATAATAATTTTTCAAGGTTTATCGCACCGACTAGGTCTGCCATGATCGACGGTTGAATATGCTCCTCTTTACATCGAGACAAACAGAAACAAGAAGAGAAACGACGCCCATCTTTAAACATTGGGCTATCAAAACGATTTCCTGAAGATACGACTCACGGTCTTTTCCAACTCCACTTACATAAAAAGATGCTCCCCCGTGATTGTTACTCGAGACCACTTTTAATATCAGGAATTTTTTTTATTCATTAAGCATCGCAAATTAATACATCTATAATAAATTTACTCTCCTTTAAATTTCACTAAATTTTATTGTTAAATTATCGAGTTGGATGTCATGTGACATTAATGAATATATTAGTTTGGGGTTTTACCATCTGTTATTAATTTATAGCTTTTCATTATATTGATTCAATTTAACGAAAATTAATAGATGATGAATTTTTCACGTGAATATCAATTTAAGGTTTTTTTAATTTAAAAATTACTTTGTGATAAACTTATCATGGGATGTGACAATGACGAGTTTTTCAATGATATTAACGCTACCTATAAATCCTTAACCGGAGTTTGCAAGCGATTTCAGTTTGGTTTCTGATGTTCATGGTGGTGCAACAGATGAGCACGGGCATGATGTCAGGAGTAAACAGCAAGTAGCATGTCCCCATGATGCGGTTTCCGAACATAACATGTTAGCTGGAAACCAAAGAAAAAAGTTGCACCGAACGAAACGATGATGGCCATCCATTGATTTAGACATTGGGCCAACAGTGTTGTTACGTCACCAACTAATTTTAATGGCAGGTATTGGTTCCCTGTCTTGTCTCTATTCTATTCTCTCCTTTTCCCATTTTCCTTTTTCTTCTCTTCTGATTTACATTTCGTACCGCGAAATCGCGTGCAGATAATGCCACGATCAAGCTGCACACCCAAACTGTTCGTGTCTCATCCAATCATGAAATCAATATGGTATTTCGCGAATCTGGAAAATTATTTATGTAAGAGTCCTTTATTTTTTTGAAAGAAAACTGTTTTTGAAAAATTGTTTTGTAACTTTTCGGTGAGTTTAGATTGGGGGAGATAATTTTCCTCTTCCAGCAAGAGGGGGAATAACTTTCCCTTTCACATGAAAAACGTCACATATGTAATAGAGGCTCGCCATCCGAATTTACATGGGACGTGATTAGCAAGCTAGGGGAGAAACAATGATTCAAAGTCATGATCATTCAAAATCAAATGGCCGGAAAAGGAGGTCATCTTTAAATTTGTGGCTTCAAGTGGGGGTTCCAAAGCCCACAAAAGTCTCTATTGGGGATCTCTCCATCATGAACCGGTGGGAAAAAATTTCCTCAACCTCCTTTTTTTTCCTTTCTTTTTCCTTAAAAACAAAAGATGGAGAATCAAGGGCGACCCACTAGTCAATGATGTCCTGCTTTGGAATAGGGAGTGCAACAATTTGATTGCAACCGTTGATGATGATGATGTTCATGGATGATAATGTTATTTTTCCTTTTCGAAATCGACAAGGGGGGGTCTGTGCTTTGAGGGCACTCTTTTTTTTTTTTTTTTGGGCATAAAGCTAAAGGGACTTTTTCTCTTTCGTCGAAGTTGCAAGATGGAGGTAGGAAGCTAGCTAGCCGAAGTATAATTTTGGTACAAAGCAAAACACCTCCGCAGATATACACACCGACAGAGAGACTCTTGCTCTGCGTGCGAATCGCAAAGAAGTGACGAATCCATATCACGACGAAAATGCATAACGCACTCTTCTTGTCTGATATAAGAATAATTAACAGGGCTGATGTATGATGCGCTATCTATTTTTTTTTTGGAATCATAATACAAGCGTGAACTTGCTGAAAATACGAATCTTATGGTCATTGCTTTAGGTTTTCCTTAATTCAGTATATTTTAAAAATGTTTTTGAGATTTAATTTAATTTCTCCCGTAGGTTGAGGGTAAAGGATTATCTATTCACGATAGCAGGGTGTGGAAATAGGCATTTGACTGGCTGCCTTCTCTTTTATCCTTTTTTTTAAAAATTAATATCACAAAAAACTCTAAATTTATAAATTTATGATAAATTTACTATATATTAATTTATGTTAATTTTTATTATCAAATTATTGAGTTTGATGATACGTGACAATTGACGAGTATACAGATTTGTGATTTTATTATCTAGTTGTCACATATGTACCAATATGTGATTTTTCATGATACTAATTCAATTTAACATAACTAACAAAAGATAAATTTGTCATAAATGGTACAAATGTGAGATCTTTGCTGAAATTTATTACATGTATTTCAATTCAGAGCTTTTTTCGTGATATTAACTCTTTCTTTTTTTGGTTGGTGATGTTGCGTCCACTCGACCAATCTTCCGTCTTTCATCAAAAGTTCTTCCTCTTCTTCTTTTTTTAATTTTTTATTACAAAAAGTTATGCCATTTCGTCAAAACCTTTTAGAAACTTATTGGGTACGTTGAACTTGTAGAAATATATTCACACGTGTTAAGCGAGATACTTGATCAGCATCATTTTCAACTACCCGTCGCATATCACGTTAAACTTTACTTTTGACAAAGTATGAATCCATACTTCACTCAAAGCATAAATATTTTTCGTCATTTGATATGAAAAAATTAATTTGATTTTCCTCCATGTACTTCACTCAAAGCATAAATATTTTTCGCTATTTGATATGGAAAATTTAATTTAATTTTCCTCCATGCAATAGTTTTAATCATTTTTTATAATTTTCTTTTCCTTTTAAAAAAATCAAATTTAAATTTTTAAAATTTTTTCATTTTTTATATTTTTCTTTTTACTTTTCCTTCTTATTCGACCAATCACCACCATAACATGGAGATGTAGAAATAAAGGATTATTTATTTCTTCCTTTTCTTTCTTTTTTTTGAAAATTACTTTACGTAAAATAAACGGAGTCTTAATTTAATTTTTTCATTAAGTGGAGCACAAAAAAATTAAAACCACCGGCCGTAATAGCTCCGCTAAGTAAGCTTTTGTGATCCTTTGCGAGAGAGGTGAGAAGTTCAAATCCCTTGCAACACAAGGGGACTGGTGGAGTTACTTGGTGACTTACCGGCATGGGGCGGTGATTTTCCATGTTACCTCCAAGTTTTTCCCACCGACTGTTGACTTACGGGATTTCTTGGGTCATAAAAAAAAGAAAAAATCAAGAGTAAACGTTCGGCTAGCCCTTCTCTTTTACCGTTTCTTTTTCCAAGGTTGGTGATGGCGCGTCCGCTAGACCAATCTCCCCCATCTTTTATCAAAAGTAGTTCCGCCTCTTCTTCTTTTTTTATTCTTTTCTTACAAAAAGTTATGCCACATCGTCAAATTCTATACCTTCTTCTTCTTCCTCATTTCGAATATTTCTTTCTCTCACCTCTTAGAAACTTATTTTGTGCGCTGGATGTGTAAAATTTAATTTACACGTGTTAAGCGGGAAACGTGATAAGCATCATACTCAACTACCCTTTGAATCCAAACCAACGCATGTCACGCTAAACTTTACTTTTTCACAAAGTCTGAAATCCATAATTCACTTAAAGCATAAAAAAAGAAAAGAAAATAAAGGAAAGGATGCTTGTGTATGCTCTCTTATTATTATTTTGTTTTATCCTATTTTATTTATATTTTAACTCTCGCTTTCAAATTTTTGTTTTGCCTCCTTACAAAGCATGAAAGTCGAAATTCACATTTCAAGTAAAATCGCCTCTACCCCAATCCCTTTGAGAATATACAGAGTCCAACCTCTATATCTCTCCCTTCTCATGTGAAATCTCATGGTTTATGCTCTGTTATTAAGGTGTGTGGTCAATCACACTAAATTTAAAAATCTTGCACGCATGGAGCGCGTCTATTTGAGTCCCGATCTAGTATATCCAAAAGAGAAAATGCCTCTTCTATCGGAGAAAAAAAATAAAAATTTCCTCCCCCTGGAAGTTTGATCATTTTTCGATGTTCCCCAAAAGTGGGGGAAGCCGTGTCTCCAATAATTCCCTGAGCTCATTGGCCACCAATTACTTTTTAACTCGATCACAGGGGCACTTTGGTCCTAGAAAGTCCACTTTGAGTTCATCGCCATGAAATTAGGCATAAAATCCCCCCAAATTTTATCCTAGCAAACCCTAATCCCTAATTTCTCCAATTACGTTGGTGCTAAGAGAGAAGCTGTAATCACTAAGTGATTGATCACCGATTGTTTTTTTGATACCATGACAAATATAGTATTTTGGAAAGAGAACTTGCTTATAACGACGGATTGTGCTATTTTGTTTTCTGAGTTTTGTTTCATTTTGCAACTCTTTTAGGAATTTGTTTTATTTGGAAGGAAGTTTGCTATGTTCCTCTCATGTTTGATTATGACAAATGAATAAAATTTTCTTCCGATAAAAAAGGAAGGCGGCAAGGAGACTGAAGCTGTATGGTAAGATCTGTGATCGTAAATTCGTAATGGTTCAGTTCAACCTTAGAACCTCTATCCTTATCAAATCTCATATACTGTACACATTACAAATTGCCTCCTAAATTCCTAATCAATCCTTCCAAACCCACTCGACCTTTTTCCCTGATTTCCTCACAACGTGACAACCGCCACCCTTGGTGGAGAAGGACCTAGAGCTCGGAGGCAGAGAGGCGCTGTTCCCAGACCTGAGCTACCACAAGAACCAACTCTGATAGGGCTTCACCCGCGAGGTGCGCGGAACCTAATCTTCGTTCCGATCTAGAAAATCAGGGCTTCTAATTGGGACTTTAAATTTGGCCAAATTGCACGTGGGTCGGCTATTTTGGGACCAAAATAGAAAGCGTCTTTGAAGGCGGCGAATCTCCGCATGTGATCGTTCGTCCGGCGAAAAATTTCGACTGCCGATGAGCTCGGGGGTTACTTGAGACACGGCTGCTAATTCCAAGGGGTTTTTCTGAAAATAATCCCCGTTTTTAAGGAACTTTATGATAGAATGACCCCACTTCGTAGGAATTTTCCGCAATTTTTCCTTTCATCGACTTTGCTGTAAACAAGACAGGAAAAAGCACGAGTGGGCCTAGACCTAGATGCACTGTATTATGGGCCAATGGCCGCTTATTTTTTGGGCTTCGGTTGTCACAGTGCTCTGGCTTTTCTTTTTTCACCCTGTCTTTTTGTCTTTTTCCTTTTTCTTTTGTCTCTTTTCTCTTCTTTACTGAGGGAAGACCGAATGATGTCATATTTCCTGTCCAATCTCGAACTTTCAAAACCCGATAGTCGTCGCGTGCTGCACCTGCATTGGATTCACAGGAATCCGGTACCCTCGGTAAAACTCAGATACTCATCGCAAATGCCGAATTCTCTTTTCCTGGCGTCGTTTCATGCAAACGTCCGGTTCGTATCATCGCCGGAGTCTATGGTGTAGCGCCATGTCACATACATGTGAAACGCGCGCCCCCAAGAAAAGGTACGGTACCTTGAAAGGTGGATGCAGTAACTTCCTAGAAATTGTTGGTCGTGCCGCAGCCACGAGGTCCTCTCGGACACTTTGAGGAAGTCCGTAAGATCGTCTTACACGGCTCTGACCGGCATGGACCGTGTTGGACAATCTCTAATCACACCATATGTATGCTTCATCGTTTATGTGGAGCCTGTCGACTCTGCATATGCATTTTCTTACGTCCCGGCTAGCATAATAATTACGAACATGTCTGTAAACTTTGATGCACGAGATTAATGTCATTCAGTATTCCACGTATAATTTTTTTTTTCGGTGATCGAGGATCCACTAGAGCCTGTCCTTGTCGGCTTACGTCGATTTGGGTCTCACGGGCCTTCGCGGTGAAGGCGGAGGCTCAACGGTGACTACAGGAAACCGGTCCAATAACCCACTGTCAGGCCCCCCGCTTTAATCTTCTGCTTTGATTGCTAACATCGCAAGGTTTCGAACCTTTTAACTTCTCCGTTGCTCGAGGAGAGATTTCAATTAATTGCGATACTCATGAGTAGATTTCTATATATGAAAATTGATAGCCAAGAAGTGTCATTCCCTCGAAATGATCAAAGGATCTTTTTCTTTCGCTCGTCGAAAGGGCAGCACCATCCTTTCATGATGCATGGTAAAGAAAAGGGAGAATAACCATAAAGAGAATTTATACAACCTTAAGATCGGTACCTTTGATCCAACAACTTCAACTGCTATATGTAAATGTTAATAATTTGATTTTTTGCCTTCTTCCGAGACTTTATAAAACTTCGCGCATGGTAAATTAATTAACTAATTTACATGAACGGGTCGTAGATAGTTACTTGGAAAACGCCTGAACCTTTCATTACATTCGAGAAGAAAAGAAATTTGACGGTCGAAAAATTCCAAAAAAGAAAAAAGTGAGTTGTACCTTTGTCTGTTTTGCCATATAATTTATAGCTTCCACCTCAGGCTGACAAGTGGCACCACCGCTTGGACGAGAGAACAACTCCCTTCCCTAATCGACGCATCCCTCCGCCGGCGCGCTGTTCAGGTCGAAGACCCCATTTTCCTCCGCTGCTGCCTCCGGCGCCGGAGCCGGAGCCAGAGCCGTTGCCGTTGCCGGCGCCTTCTTCACCGTTTCCTTGTCGTCGAGGACTTCTGGGGCCTCGGCCGCCGCTACCATCACGACCTCCTCCGCCTCCAGGGCGGCTCTCCACTTCCCCGGCCGCTTCCCGTCGACCCCATTCGCTTTCTGGCCGAAGTACTTCACGGCCACGTGCATCCGCCGCACGATCGCGAAGAACTCCTCCACCTCGGCCTCGCTCGGCGGCGCCTCCACTTCCACGTCGTCTCGCGCTTCAACCACCCTCACCTTCTTCTTGGGACCATCCGCGCCGTCTCTCTCCCTCTGCGTCTTCTGTTTCCCGGCTTCCATTCCCGTCGTCGCCCTCGAACTCGATCCCTCTGCAAGTTCAGAAATCTAGAGAGAGAGAGAGAGAGAGAGAGAGAGAGAGAGAGAGAGAGTCGGAGAGATAAAATTTGGCGTTATATGATGGTGGTGCTGTGCCAATTTCCCTGCTACTATAGTTTATAACACCAGCGTCGTCCGACAAGGAAAAAAACAGAAGATGCAAGTGGTCGTAAAAATATGTTCCCTGCTCTGACCATAAAACACGAGGTCGTTCCAAAATCTTTTATTTATGTTTAATTTCTCGTTGCATTGCCTTGCCGACCGGTTCATACCCTGCGGACCAATGTGGAGCCAACAGCTAGCGAAGTAAATCAGGGTGACGCTAACGTAGTACCCATCATCACAACGTCACGCTTAAGATCTCTAGCTACGCCTTGGGATTCGAATTCTTCCCTTTTCGTAAGAGGGAGGAAGCTTGAACTAGTGACGCCGTACTATTTTTATTTTTTGTCTTGAATACTATTTTATTGGGACAATTATTCTAAAAGTTATGACCTTATCACACTAATATCAATTCAGTTATTAATCTTTTAGAATTTGTTAATTGAATTCTCAAAGCGTTATTATATTTTGCCAACTGAGTTTATTTACTTATGCATGTCTCTTACAATACAGTTGGTGCTAATGTGAATAATTTTTTTAAAAGTAATTTATTTATTAGTAAAATGTGAAAAGATTTAAAATTGAATTAACAAAAGTGCAACAAATTTAAGATTTTTTTTAATAAATTTCCTCATTTTCATAACCCTATTTTTAAGTGCGATAGTTTTGAATTCTTGTATAATTGAAAATAAGACGTGAAATAAAGATACGTCCGATTCCAAATTCACACAAATCCGATGCTTATCTAGGATAAATTATTTAATTAGAGCCCTTTGCAATTTGAATCGTTTTATCTTAGGCTTTAGAATCGATAGAGTGTGGACATGGTGAATTAAGAAAGACTTTTGGCGGGCCTGAACCCAAAAGTCTTCGGGAATCATTTGTATTTGAAATGTCGATGTAATAGGATGGAGCCTTCGCTACCAAGTCAGTAGTTGATTTAACACCGGATGAGGAGTAATTATCAAAGACCACGACCTTCACCTCTGGCTTGTATCATGATAACTTCAATAATCTCTCAATAAATCCGCAATGTATTCTCACATATTTGGTGCATTTGTCTAGTGAAAAATAAATGATTTTGAATATATTTATTCTAAAAAAAGATTATTTGTGTCGCTTATAAAAATAAATAAATATTTATTTATTTTATCATTCAAGAAAATAGTTACACATAAATTGTCTTCGAGGAAAAAAAAATTATCGACTAACCATTTTAAATGATATAAGTGACCATTCTTAGGAAAATTATTTTCCAATGATTTATTTCTTGGGGGAAATGAATGGACTTGGTAATATTTATCTGTAAAATTTATATATCGGGTGATGCGACAGATTATGGATGGATTTGATCTCTCGAAGTTACACTAAAATTCACTAAAAAAATCATAAATTTCAATTTCTCCCTTATAACAATTCTAAAAATGAGCATTTTTTTTTTTCATTTGGCTAATGAATTCCAAATGAGTTTGTTAATAGATAAACTTGTCAAAGAAAAATTTAAATATAGAGTTAATACCAAAAAATATCATAAACTATGTCTATTGTATTATAACTATTTCAATTTTTTTCCGTGTCATAAAAAATCTAATATACTAAAATAATAAATACATTTTGGATGGAATTGAATAATATATATATACATAATGGGTATGATTTGAGGTTTATGAGATATTTTTTCTTAAATATATTGTCACTGGGGAAAAGGGAGGAGAGAAAAAAGAAATGAGTGCGGTTGTATGGTTGTTGTTCGTCCTGGGGGAAAGAAATATCGGGGTAGTTGCCAGTTGGGGACTGCACCGTGTTGATGCTTTCTGACTCTGGGGCACTGAGGACGGGTCGTCATTTCAATCCCGTGTCCCCCGATTTGACGCGCGTGACGTCATACTCGCCGGGGGAAGGTGACGCAATAGCTACCCTGTAAGCAGATGCTCCCTTTAATAATTTAAGCAATCGGACAGATACATGATGTTACTTTCCTTTCGCCCATATATATTAATTTTTAACAAGTTCGACCATACTTTAATGGAATCGTATAATAATGCTATTATAAAATCGCGCCCATTGTACTATAAAAAAAATGGGCTAGTTCCATAAAAAAGTTTCCACTTTAAATCGATGGACAAATATGGTCAAATTTTTTTTTTTTTTTGTAACTCGGGAACCGCTGTACAATATAGATCACCTTTCACAGGCCGCAGGTGAGTCGCACAATGGGGGCGAGAAGTTTCGAATCTCTTTCCTGCCGGTTGAGGGGCGAGATGTGAACCATCTCGTCCATCACGGGGCGAGTGTCTAAACTTTTTTTGTTTCATGAAAAAGCACAAACTTTTGGTTGAGAAAAAAATTTGGCCCAATTTTTTTTTTTGTCTCATAAAAAAACACTAAAGTTAAGTGACAATTCTAGCCCTATTTTTTTCTATTTTTTTTATTTATAAAAAATCACAAACTTTTACTCATATCCAAAATCTAACCTTTATAATTAACTTTTTATTTGAAGTTAACCTTATTTCAAAATAAAATGTTCTACCCATGAGGTTGGTAGATCTCATTTATGGTTTCTCTTAATAAGCGATGATTTATAGTTTCATATTATGACAAAACGATAAAGTCTAGCCAAAGAAATTCAATATCGGGATTTTTTTACTTACAAGTGAAGCATAGGAGACGACACGGTTTTGTTGTTATTTTGCAAGCTATAGCTCACACAAAAAGACAATGGTTGGTGTTAGCCAGCAAGTGCATATGGATTTATTGGTAAAAAGACAATAAATGAATCTAAGTTACAAGGGGCTAGATTTCAGATTTAAGTGAAAGTTTGTAATTTTTTCGAAATAAAAAAGAAATTGAGCCAAAATTGTCAATCGACCTAAAGTTGCTGTTTTTTACGTGATAAAAAAAAATTTGGACCAGATTTGTCACTCAATTTAAAGTTTGTGATTTTTAACAAGACAAGAAAAAGTTTGCTATAGATTTGTCCATCGACCTAAAACGGGTGTTTTTTTTTTTTTTGGATTTGACCCATAAAAGAATCACCTAAAAAGTCGTATGATTATTCAAATCACAACATCTAATTAAAAATTGCATCCATTAGCCGCACTTTGTTACTTTTTTTTTTGTCAATTTCGTATTTTGTCACCAATTGGTGTTATCTAATGAGAAAATACAAGGATGTTGTATTTATTTACATGATTATGTATGTTCTAGGCATCTAATCATTCTTGAAATATAATAATTCGAATAATATTTTATATAATGATTCATTATGCTCGAAAATAATTTTGTTCACTCATTTCTATAAGCAATTCAATCGATTTTTTTCTGGAGAATATTTTTTAATTATATATTTTTCACGAAACAACTGAACTTAAGTTCAAACTATATAATCCTAAATATGTTTTATATCTACATAATTCGGTTTATCCCGATAGGGAGCAAAAAAAAAAAAGAAAAGAAAAAAAAGGCACTTTTGTAAATCAAAGCAAGGGGGCGAAAGTGTTATTGAAAATATTGTAGCTTATCCCCACCTTCTCAGAGGGTCGGAGTGATAATGATTTAATTTTAAGAGTGAGTTTCGACTTTCACGCCTCGAAAGGAGGCAGGATAAAAATTTGAGAGTAAATATTAAATGAGGAATATAATATAATAAACTATCACCTGCGGTGGCCCAATTGGATAAGGCTCCCATAATTTTTTGCGAGGAGGAGAGGAGTTCGAATCCCGCTAGCTGCACAAGATCTTAAGTGTGACGTTGGATGGTGGGTTCTTTGCTAGCGTCGCTCTAGGGTTTGCCTACCGGTTGTCGGCTTACAGGATTTCTTAGGTCATTAAAAAAAATAGGATTAATACCTTAAAAAACCCCAAACTGGTACACTAGTGATAAATTTACCAAAAACTATTTTTTTGACCATGAAAAACTCCAAACTAGTACACTTGTGACAAATTTACCCTGACTAACAATAAAAAACCCTAAACTGGTACATTTATGACAAATTTACCCCAAACTAATTTATTCGACCATAAAAAACCAAAAACTAGTAAATTTGTGACTAATATACCCTCCGAAAAATTAGATTAATATCACAAAAAAATTACAAAAATTATAAATTATGACAAACAGAGTGTGAAATCTTAAATTGATATACCGGTCAATTGTCAAGTGTTATTTAACTTTATAATTTAATAAGAAAATTTAACTAAAACTAACAGATGGTAAATTTGTCACAAGTGTACCAGTTTAGGGTAAATTTGTCAAATGTATACCAGTTTGGGGTTTTTGGTGGTCAAAAAAATAGTTTGGGGTAAATTTATCACAGGTGTACTAGTTTGGGGTTTTTCAAGGTATTAACTCAAAAAAATAAAAAGAATATAGTAGAGTAGCTTTCGGAGGTCGGTGAAGCTCCAACAAAGGGTGAACAACCCAGACAGGGCGTGGTGCTCGACGCGCCGAAAAGACGGAGGGGATGGGCCTCCGGTCAGAGATCGAACGGCTGGCGATGAGGCTCCCGGTCCGGGGCGCGTGGGGGGAATTCCAGTCGCAAGTGGGCAATGCGAGTGGCTTCGCGGATGATTCCCGAGTGGAACGGCAGGATGACCCGCGCGTGGGGCCCCCAGAAGGGGAGGGACGAAGCATTGAATTTGACTCTACGCAGGAGAAAAAGAGAGTCAACCTAATTTTAGTTGAGGTTTAGCATAATGCGAACGCTCACCTAAGTCGCGCTTTTCCAAAAGCGAGCTGACTGATTCGGAAATTGGAAACCTTGCAAAGCCGAACGTTTGCTTTAATTTCGCCAAAGAAAAGAAAAATAGAAAAAAAGAAGAAAAAAGCATGTTCAAAGCATATATGGGGCAACCTTGAATTTGACTCTACATAATTTAAAATTAGGTTAGGAATAATACGAGCCTTAACATGTCGCGCTTTTCAAAGAACGACCCGACTGCTTTGGAATTTGTAAACCATGGAAAGCCGAACCTTTGCTTTGTTTTCGCCAAAGAAAAGCAAATTATAAAGCGAAAAAATCATTGGAAACTTCATATTACGTCATTAATGACATAGGGTGCGTTTGGATGGGCATTTAGAAAGCCCATCCACGCCCCAAAGCTCTTTCACCCAAAAATGGGGTATTTGGCAACCTCCTTGAAGGAGCTTTCAAATAAAAGCCTCCCCTCCACCAGCCTTGAGCCTTCAGCATTTTCGGAATGCTGAGGCTTCCATTTAAAGAAAATTTTATTTCTTATTCTACCAACAAAAATTTTTTGAAAACCCACCATTGCCCTGCATTTATTTATTTTTAAAATGAAAAAGGGACAGTCCTTCGCCGGACCGGCGAAGGGCGACGGCCGCCGGCGAGCCAGATCTGGCGCCGGCGGCCATCGGCTGAGGTCGCCCGACCTCGGGCGACCTCCGGCGAGGGTCGCGCGACCCAGCCGTGGGCCGCCGGAGGTCGCCCGACCTCGGGCGACCCTCGGCGAGGGTCGCGCGACCCAGCCGAGGGCCGCCGGAGGTCGCCCGACCTCGGGCGACCAGGGTCGCTCGACCCAGGCGGAGGTCGAGCGACCTCCGGCGGCCCTCGGCTGGGTCGCGCGACCCTCGCCGAGTATCGCCCAAGGGTCGCGCGACGGCGAGGGCCGCCTGCGGCCGCGAGACCCAGGCGGCGGTCACCTGGGTCTCGCGGCCCCTGGGTCGAGCGACCCTGGTCGCCCGAGGTCGGGCGACCTCCGGCGGCCTCGGCTGGGTCGCGCGACCCTCGCCGAGGGTCGCCCGACCCTCGCCGGAGGTCGCCCGACCTCGGGCGACCTCAGCCGACGGCCGCCGGCGCCAGATCTGGCTCGCCGGCGGCCGCAGCCCTTCGCCGGTCCGGCGAAGGGTTTAGCTGAATTAAAAAAAAAAAAAATATATATATATATATATATACATACAAAATAGCCCATTGCAAAAGTTTTTTTTACCAAACGCATATTTAACTCAAAGTCCATTTGTAAAATTTTTTTACCAAACACAATTGTATTTTCCCCAAGTAGTTTTGAGCTTTCAACATTTGCATTGGACTCAAAATCCATTGCAAATGCTGAACCAAACGCAACCATAATTACTTTGAATATTTTTGTGACAAAAAATATTTAAAATTATGTTTGATGTGATGCATTTATCTTAGATTTTTTCTTGGGACATAAAAACCCAAACATATACTTATAGAACACATTTATCATTTATTAGGATTCTGTTCGATTATATTTCAATTATAATAACATCATTTTTATTTTCCTTAGCCTTTGTCAATATTGTTTGCTCTCTGATGTTCATGGGTAGAATTAATAAAATTTTGATTTAGGATAGATAATCCTCATATAAAAAAATTTAAGATTTTTTATATTATAATAAAAAAATATGAAATAAATTGGTCACGGTCGACAAAATTTGGCGTAATTCTTGCCCAGATAAAAATAGAAAAGGACAAGTTCGAAGAATATATGGGGCGATCTCGAACTTGTGCGGAAGTTTCGTCGCCCTCCGTTGATTAAGCAAAGCGTGGTGGGGGACCACCGCGGGTCTAGTCAAGAAATGAGATAAGGAAACAAAAACAAAAAATAAGAAGGAGACGTCAAATCATGACACGTGGGACACCGCGGGGCCCGCCATTCGGCTAGTGGTGCTAGGCCGCTAGCGCCTGTCTTATCACGGTACGACGTCGAATCGGGGGCTCGAGTGTCCCCAAAATTCAAACTGTGTCCATCGACCGGTCGAATCGTGCGCCAGTCCGTCCACTCCGGGGCGTCGGCCGGACTGTTTCCCGGTTCGATTTATCGGATGCGATTTTCGAAAAGTACGGAGACTTCAAATGAAAAAGACAAAAGAGGCCATTCTGTGTTTTTGACCATGACCTGTTAATCACGCCACACCTTCTTTCCAGGCTTCTTTTCAACCATTCAGCTTCCTTTTACCGCTGAGCAAGTCAGTTGCGGGGTCCTATGTTGCGTCATCGTTTTCTCATACTGATTACGCCCCTAGGTTTGGATTGGAAAAATTATGCCCTAGGCCATTGTTGGGCTCAAACCGAAAGTGTCATCCTGTAGAGATAAAAAAAAGGAAAAATGAATGGGATTGAACAAGCATCTTGATCCTCGCTTTCTTCGAGGGCAGCGAAACAATAAGGAATATGGAACCGTTAGAGTTGTAGCGCCGAAATGATAGTTGGTATCTTAATGTGGGGCTCGTATCTTTGGTTTTTGGACTTTTAATTCAATTGTATGATGCGCTGTGGCTAAAGACAGATGGCGCAATTGATCCTTAATAAAAACATTCTTATGAATCACTTTTATTCCCCCTCTTTCCCTTTCAAAAAAAAAAAAAAAACCGGAAGTTAAGTGCCCTTATGATTAGCACATGAGCGAATGCTCTCTCCACTCCAATTTTAACTATGTTCGGCAGAAATTGCGCGACAATGACATATATTCGAAACGATTCGATGTAATCAATAATAGTAAAAGATTAGGGAATTAGACTATGTATTGGTATTCACTAGTGCTCTATCCATGTTACTTTTGATTAGATTGCTAGTCTCTTTATTGACAGAAGTCGAATATCTTTTCAAGCCTTTATTCCAGACTTTTCTCAAATGACATTTCCACTTATTCGGAGATAATGGAAAATTTTAACTAGAGAATTGCGACGTTAAAGAACACAACAAGACCATGGTTTAGAACAAAAGTATATACTTCTTAATCTTAAAGTCCAACTCGTGTCTTGGAAAATAGGAAACTTGGAATCAATTCAAGTTGGAGTCACATGGACTTGCATCGAGCTTGAGTCCTTTCTTGGATTTGAAGTTTGTATTCAAGGCGTGACGGTGAGATCGGAGGTCAAACAATTTGAAGAATTGCTTTACTCCCTTATTTTTATTTATTTATTTAAATTTCCCCTATCATAAAGAAATTTCAAATTCACTTTCAATAGTGACCGATCTTAACTCAGCGAAATTAGAAGATACTAAATTCCTTCAGGTAAAACGCAAAATTTGTTCATGGACACAAAAAAAAAAAGAAAAACTGAGATGGTTGAGATTTCTTAAAGACGCTACTTAGGTTAATGAGGTAACTGGAATTTTTAGCATCATCTTATTAGGTACCAACTCTCGAAGTTAAGGATGTGAATAAGTAATTTCTCGAGAAATCTTTCAATATGTCGAGGAGCAATGCAAGTTAACTAAAAATCGTACTTAACACGAAATTAAAAAGAAAAAAGATCCAATCTGTTCATGGGGCTCGCCTGGCCTACTTGTGCTTATCATTTCTAGGCAAAATGAAGAGAAGTTGACTTTCTATTTTGGTCCATCAAGATCTTCCGGTGCAGCGCCCAATGGGTAATGAAATGACGAGATCGCCCCGTTTGGGCCTCTATTCAATGTATATATTTTAGCCCACGGTCCAGTAAGGTCTTCCGGTGCAGGGCCCATTGGCCGATGATACGAAGAGATTACCACATTTAGGCCTCTGTTCAATTTAGCCCATCTGGAAATTCCAAAAAGGCCCAATAAGCCTTGACCCGAAATAAAATTCCCCTCCATTTCCTTCTCACCCGCAAGATTTTCCACCCCTACTCCCCCCCTCCCCCAGAAATTTTCTCCCCCTTCTCGAAATCGCTGACAACAAAATTTCCCTTGTATATAGTTGCTTATAAGAGATTTATTTTCATATATTCAGTTTATGTGCTCTTTCTCTCTCTCTCTCTCTCTGCTCGCTCACATGATTGATCTTGATCCCTGAATTTAGCACTCAGCTACTCTCATCATTGGAAGCCTATCAACTACACCCAATTGTTGGCAATTGAATATGAGTCTGTTATGGTCGATGCGGAAATTATAACGAAATTGAAATTGAAATTGAGAAGAATGAAAGAACACCGGATTTTATGTGGAAATCCTTGCGGGAGAAATCACGGAGAGAGTAGAAGCAAAATTCACTATATAAATTAACGATTACAAAAAGTGACTCTGAAAAGCTTAAACTCTTTCTATCTCAATTTCTTATATATAGGCGATACTTAAATCCAAAGTAGGAAACCTCTTTTTAGGATAATTTCTTTGACTAGAAAAACCATTCAATTAGAAAATCTATTTAAAATAGAAAATCTACTTGAATTAGGAAACTTTTCTTTTCGGGCTTAAATTTGAGACATATTGAACAATCTCTACTTTGGCTCAATGTTTGAGTCGAGTTACAATCGCCCGGCTTGAATTTTACACAAGCAACAAACAATCTTCTCCTCCTATTAGAGTGAAATTCAGTTGCAACAAATATTAACTAAGTTCAAGCAATGCTTGAATTTGGCGATAGGCACATGCTTCGTTAACATATTAGCTGGATTGTTTTCTGTACCTATTTTCAAGACCTTAATATAGCCATCAACAAGGATGTCTTGAATAAAATGATATTGCACATCAATGTGCTTTGTCTTCTCATGATATGTTTTATCTTTAGTAAGATGTATAGGACTTTGACTGTCGCAATGGACAATAGTCATACCATTTTGCCACTGAGCTCTCTATATAAGCCTATTAATCATATGGTCTCTTTAACTACTTTTGCAATAGTCATATACCTTGCTTCTACAGTACACAAAGCTACTTTATGTTTTCTGATTGCACAACTTTCAATAGTAAAGATATACCCAGTCAAAGATCTCATCTTATTAAGGTCACCAACATAATCAAAATCAACATATCCTATCAGAATGTCATCAGTCTTCTCAAACTCTAAACTAAAATTAGAAGTATCTTTCCACTATCTTAAAATCTACTTCATAGCTTACTAATAAACTTTTTCTGGGCATGATAAATATCTACTTACCATGTTAACAACATGTGAAATATCGGGTTGAGTATAAATCACGGCACACATAAAGTTACCAACTGCAAGTATGGAATTAGGGGTGTGCAAAATACCCGGAAACCGCCCGGACCGTTCGGAATAGGACCAGAATCGCTCAGAATCGGCGGTTCTTGAGGGAACTGGTCTGGTTTCTAGTTCTAATTTTTCGGAACCGGTGGGTACCGGTCTAGTTCCTGGTTCCATGGGCGGATCCGTCCATCCGGACCGGATTTGAACCTTTTTAATATTAAAAAAAATTACTAAAAGAAACCCTAGATTAGATCTCATCTCCTCACTCCCTTCGTTTTCGGTTCTCTCTCTCTTTGTCTCTTCCTCAATTCCTTCTAATCTTATCGCCATTTTGATTCCTCCTAGAGCGTCGACGCCGCCACCGCTGCTATTCGCTCCCTCGCGTCGGCCGCCACCTGCCACAGCCGCGGAAAATTATTTTGCAACTGTTCTATGTTGAAAACCTGACCATAGACATCCTCCCCTCCTTCCCTACTCATAAACCCAACCATTATATGTTGAAAACCAAAATTGTTTCGTGTCAAGATCGGTTCCATGGATCCACCTGGGAACTGGACTGGACTGGTGGTTCGGTTTTCGGATGGATCCATGCAACAAATGGGTAGATTTCGGTTTCAATTTTTCGGAACCGGTCCTCAGTGGGCAGTTCCCGATTCTAGATTGGGAACTGCCCGCCTGGACCATGCATACCCCTATATGGAATATGTGACATATATATATGTCCTCATCTGTTTGTGGACATAAATTAGCCGATAATATAAAATAAGCAATAAAAGGAGTACTTTTTGGTTTGACATCTTTTATGCCAAAATGATCTAACACATTCTCAATGTAGGTTTTCTCAGAGAGAGATCATTTTCCCCTTATACGATCTCACCGAATTTTCATGTCTAGGATTTTCTTCGCTGCACCTAAATCTTTCATATCAAATTCAACGCTCAATTGTGCCTTTAAATTCTGTATATCAGATGTATCTTTTGCCGCAGTCAACATATCTTCAACATATAATAAAAGATAAATGAAAAAACCATTAGAAAGTTTGTGCAAATATACAAAATTGTCATATGTGTTCCTACAATAGCCAAAATGCACCATAAACAAATCAAACATTTTATAACACCGTTTAGGCAATTGCTTTAGGCTATATATAGACTTTTTCAATTGATAAACACGATCTTCCTTACCTTCAAATTGAAAACCTTATGATTGACCATATAGATTTTTTCTTCAAGTTTATCATGCAAGTGATGTGGACATTGAGCCATATCGAGGAGGAGGTGCTAGGGATCTATTGTCTATTCTTACTGGTTTGATTACTCTAGTGTGGGCCAAGCAATTCAGGCAAGCTGTTGGCATCATGGTTCGTGATCTTTGGCGTGGAGATGACCTTGGATCAAATCTTAAAAAATCTTGAAAATCTTGGCTCAATTTGATTATCTGGTCATTAAATATTTGACAAAGTCAATATATATATCTTCAGGTTTAGTTATATTCTAGAATATGACGCATTAGATTCCTAAGGTTGGCTTTAGGGTTTGTGTGGCGGCTAGAAGGCCTATATTTTAAACTGACTGAATTTCTTTGGGGGATACATTTTTTTTGGAGAAAAAAAAATTGAGAGATTCTTTTTTACTATTTTTTTGAGGACTTGACCTTATCACGGTTCTCTTGTGACAGTCGATTCTACTTATTGAGCGAGATAGCAAATTCTTTCACTTGTGGCTTCTATAAAGTTGGTTGGTTGACACGCGTTCGTCAACAGGACACGTTTATACTGAGGTTGCCAATCACGGGTTTGATTGAAGATTGAGGTTTGCAATTTGCACTATCAGGGCCTTCGTAGAATGATATTTCCGCAACAATTCACGTCAGCTGTTTTCATATCTAGTTCTTCCAACTCTAAATCATGCATAGCAACTAATGCAAAAAAACCCGAATAGAATTGTGTGTAACTCTAGGTGAAAACAGATCATTAAAACCAACTCCTTAATCTGACTATAACCTTTAGCAACTGAGCTTTGAACCTGATGTCTTCAACTCCAAGAATACCTTCATTTCTTTTGAAAACCCTTTTACAACCCACGATTTTCTTTCCTATTGGTGGTTTGACAAGCTCCCAAATTTGATTCTTTTCAAGAGATTAAATCTCTTCATTCATAGCAACTTACGACTTCGCCGAATCTTTTGAAGAAATAACTTCTTTGCACGTTTTAGGCTCATTATACTCTACTAACTCCGTAACTAAAAGATCATAAGTAACAAAATCTGAGAACCCATATTTTTGCGCAGGCTTCACTGTTCTTTTGGTCTATCTTTGACAATAGAATATTGTTCATTTTTCAAGTTCTCTAAACTCAATATTATTAGTAGATGATTGAATTAGTTGCGAAAAAGTTGCTTCAACGTCTACTTTCTCTACAATACTTTTCGGATTTTTATCATAAGAAATAGATGATTCTTTCTTAGGATGAAGCATAGCAGACTCATCAAAAGTAATATTTCTGTTGATAATAATCTTAGATGGATTAGCATACCAAAGTATGTAACCTTTTACATTAGAAGCATAATTGAGATAGATGCATTTTTTTTGCTCTAGGCTCTAATTTGCCTTCACTGATATGTGCATATACTAGATATTTGAATACTCAAAGGGAAGAATAATCAATGGGTTTACTTGATTATACCTCCTCAAGTATCTTGCACTTAATAGATATGCAATGAGAACAATTTATCAATCAAGCAGCTGTATTGACTGCTTTAGCCCAATACTCTTACCTAAATCAACGTTAGACAATAGGTACCTAGTCCTTTCTAATAAGGTTTTGTTCATGGGTTTTGCAATACCGTTATGCTGTGATGCCTCATAACACCTTCTACTTTGCTCAACTCCACAAAATTCCAACCCATTATCTATTCTCAATTGCTTAATTTTTTTATTAGTTTGCTTCTCAATTAATGTTTCCATTGTTTAAATATAACAAAAACATCAAATCTTTCTTGAAAAATCATCAATGAAAGTAAGTAAATACCTTGAACCAAGGCCTTTCAAAGGAAGTTTTGCAAGCCCTCAAAGATCAGAGTGAATATAATCCAAAGTGTCCTTCATTGTATGAAATCCTGTCTTGAAACTGATATTTTTATGTTTTCTAAAGACACAATGCTCATAGAAATCTAGTTTTTCAATTTTCTAACTACGTAGAAAGCCTCTCCTACTCAACTCCATCATCCCTCTAATATTAATATGGCTTAATCTCATATGCCATAATTTAGTATTGTCTGATTTTGTCATAGCAGATGAGACTGTGGTTGAACTAGTAACTATAGTGCCTTGCAGCTGATACAAGGTGCCAATTTTAGTCTTTCATTAACAGAAGTGAACCTCTCATAATCCTCATAACTCCACCTTTAGTCGTGAACTTACAACTGTTAGCATTGAGTGTGCACACAGAGATGGGGTTTTTCTTCAAATCAAGAATCTTGTCTGACATTATCTAAAATTTTGATGATGCCCATCGTACATCTTAATGTTGATAGTCCAAATCCCAATTTGCATTTAACATTGTTTCCCATTAGAATTACTCCATCGTTAAATTCTTTGTACGTTGAGAACTAGTTGTGATTAGGGCACAAATGGTACAAACAACTTGAATCAAGAATCTAGCTATCCTTGAATTTGTCTTTATCATATGCAACCAATAACCAATTTTCGTTTTCATTTTCAGCAATACTAGCTTGAATGAGGTTTTCGTTTCCATGATTTTGCTTAATTTGGTAGTTCTAATTGTTCTGTCAATTTGCTTTTCCTTGAATTTGCTGATTCGTGTTATTTTTTCTTTGCTATTTTGCCTTTAGTTTTAGACAATTTATCTTGATATGCCCCCTAGACTTACAATAGTTACAAATCAAATCCCTATATTCTGATTTTGATCTGAACTTGCCACCATTACTTCTCTCAACAAACCTTCCTCCAAATGAGGCCCATGATCATGACTAGCTTCAAAAGTCAATGCTATATCTAGTTTTTGCTTATATAGGTAACTAGTCTTGACATTTTCAATATCAATAGTTTCTCTACTAATAATCATGGTTTCTTTAAAATTCTTATAAGAGGAAAGTAGTGAAATTACCAATAAGAGAGCCTAATCCTCATCTTCAACCTTAATATCAATACTCCTTAACTCAAATATTATAGCCTTGAATTTAGAAATATGAGATTTAAGAGAAGCACCTTCGGCCATACAAAGAGCGAGAAGTCGTTACTTGAGTCCCAAGCAATTGGTGAGGCATTTTCTCAAAAAAAAAAAAAAAACTCTCCAATTTATTTCATAAACATATAGTTGTTTTCTAATCTAGTACCTCTTGCACAACTTTGTTCGTGAGGCATAATTGAATAGCAAACATTGCTCTTCTATTCAATTTTTCCAATGTTTCATTTGACGTGGTTTCTGGTTTCTTCCCTTTTTCAAAGAGAGTTTTCTTCAAACCTTGTTGTGTAAGAAAAACTAACATGCGAACTTGCTATAGGTTGAAATTGCGGCTCCCATCAAACTCCTCAGTATCAAATCTCGTTGTTGAACTTGAAGCCATAACCAGAAGATCGAGGCAAAAAAAAAAAAAAAAACCCTAAGCTCTAATACCAAATTGTTATGGTGGATGCATAAACTATAACTAAATTGAATTTGAGAAGAATAAAATAATATAAGATTTTATGTGGAAACCCTTGCGAGAAAAACCATGGGGAGAGGAGAAGTGAAGTCCACTATAGAAATCAATGATTACAAGAGATGGCTCTGCTTAGACTCTTTCTAAGCAAAAATCAAATTCAAAGTAGGAAATCTCTTTTTAGGAAACATTCTCCAATTAGGAAAATCATTCAATTAAGAAAGTTATTCAAAATAAAACCAACTTGAATTAGGAAACTTTCCTTTTCGGGCTCAAATTTAAGACATGTCCAACAGAGTCTTTAGAGATTAGCCCAATCCTCATTGACCAATACTCTCATCAATTCATCGAATAACAAATTACATAATCTCATGAATTGTTTTTCCACATATCTACATCAAAACATCTCAAATTCAAAACAACCCCTTGAAGTAAATGGACTCTTGATAGATAAACGAGGGTCGAATTATAAGATTTTCCTTTTTGGCAATTTGTATCTAATGGACACCCTCGTTCTCTCTCTAGTGAACCGGCGATGAAAGTTTGCTTATTACGTTCTTCGAAGACTTGACTTAGTGAACCAATCATGCTAGTAAGCTTTTACATTTGAATCATGAAGCTATTGAGTTTTTTTTTTTTTAATGACTGAGGGATCGCCGGAGATCAACCTTCGGAGGTCACACGACCCTCCCCGGCTTAGTAGTATCGGTGGGGTCTCGCCGACCTCCCGTGCTCAGTAGTATCGGTAGGGTTTCACCGCAAGCTGCTATTTAGATGTAAACCCTTGAGGGCTGGCTTAGTAAACCACCCCTAAGACCTTTGCTTAAGTCGCGAGCATCCGGAGATTTGAACTTGTTCCCTCGGCGATGAGGTAGTGAAGCCCAACCATCACGGCTATCTACAGGTGGGTGCTATTGAGTTTTGTTGATCGGTCACATAGTGTGGAAATGACATTGAGGTGTAATTACTACACTTAAAACTTTGCGACATGGTAGGTCCAACTATGAGGCTTAACTCTTGTAAGTAATATGCTTAGCTCTATCAAAATGAAGATAATTGGGAATGGTAATAGAGAGTCAACTTCTCAGGCCGGACCGGATCGAGCTAAAGAACATAATATCGTGTCTTGAATCAAGGGATCGATGGAGCACCATAAAAACAAAAACAAAAAAGAAGCCAGAAGAAATAAAATAAAATGGACAGATGGAGCTCACTTTGGTTGGAACAAAATAGTTAAAAAATTAGACTTTGATTTGCTTCTTCTTTTTTTTTTTGGGTGCCCGCGTGCGCAAATAGTATTTTCACCAAGGGGGAGCTTATAATAGAACACAGAGACTGAGCAAGGAGAACAGAGCAGGGTCAACTCTCGATTCGAGGGAAGCTAATCTCCCCCCCTCCCTGCCTCCCTCCAATTTCCCTGATTTTCATTTTCTTCCAATTGTCGTCTTTCGTATGCACGTCGGTCCACTTATAGAAACGAATCTCGCGAGAAGGAAAAGAAACCCACGCTTCTTTTGGAGCTCTTGACTCGAGACTCGTGTGCAGGGATAGGATCATCATGCCTCTTGTCGATCCCCCTCCTTTCCTGATTTGTTTCGGATTCCTCTTTTGGCACCGAGAAATCGAGAGATATCATATACGTCGTCCGGGTCTGATCCGATCACAGGAGCTCGCGAGCAGCTCTGCCTCTGTTCTTGCTCTGTTTGTGTGAGCTCACTCTGTCCCGCCCTCCTCTTGGTTCTTCGGCTGTCGTCTCTTGATCAGACCAAGATACAGAGGGATTCGTGCTTCTCTATGCGATTTAGATCAAAAGAGTACGTGGCCTTTCTGTTCGATTTTTCTTTTATTTTTTAGCTCTTCCCTCGTAATTAGTTTGTGAGAATTCAGTCAAGTTCATGCTTTTGGTTGCTTTCCGGGACTGAAAGCAGAGAATTCCTGATGCCCAGTTTGAGCTTCATGGCTGATTTATTTACACATTTACGCATTATGGTTATTTTATGAAGTGGAGGATCTTCGTTTAATTTATTTCCAAATTCAAAATTTTGCTGCAGGGGTTGTTCTGCTCAGGCTTGTCATAAAACCAGACAGTTTCTCACTTTTTGATATTGGAGGGTTTATCGGTCGGAGGGTTTTGGGGTTTTACTTGTTGCCCAAGTTCTGAAAGATCGCCAGAAGATCTTGTTTCCCCTTTCGCCTTTATCTTTCCGAAATATTTGAATTCCCGACTATATCTTTCCTTCCTTTATATTCCCACCACTCGCCAGAGAAGAAAAAAGAATGCCGGGCGTTGACAGCCGATTCTTGAATCCTAACATGAGTACCGAGAGAGTATTAGAGAAGAAAACGCCAGGCAGAGAGGACAGGAGGCTAATTCCAATGAGGAAACTCCGCGTGACCTACTGCGACCCCGACATGACCGACTCCTCCAGCGATGAAGACGACACGAGATGTGGTCTCCGTATTGCGCCGAGGAAGAAGAGCGTACAGGTTGTGAAGGAGATTGTGATTCCATGCGCGAGACACGAGTCCTGCGAAGGGATCTCTCCGTGCCTCGCCAACAATTGCCAGAAGTGCAGTACTAGCGGGAACGACGTTCTGAGCGAGGCCAGCATGAGAGCTCGGGGGTCTTCTGCTTACAAAGGGGTCCGGAGGAGGCCGTGGGGGAAATTCGCGGCCGAAATACGCGATCCTACCCGGAAGGTCCGAGTGTGGCTCGGCACCTATAGCACTGCAGAGGAGGCTGCTCTTGCCTACCAGAAGAAGAAGCTCGAGATCGATCAGCAGATGGAATCGCGGAGGAAGGAGGAGGAGAACTCGATCTACGATTTGAAGGGTGAAACCGAAGACGATAGAAACGATTTGTTTTGCCATCAGTCACCATCGTCAGTGCTTGATGCCCACAAGTCCTCTTCACTTGGCAGGGTACAAGATGAGCTTGTTTTCCCAGAACAGGACCAGCTCATTCAAGCGTTTGTCGATCAAGCACCGTCCGGATCAACCAGTCAAGAACTCGGTTTGGGATGCGAGGGCAGCTTCATGCTCGATAACGAGTTTGGGAGTTTTTTCGACGGCTTCGATCTCACGAGAGATCTCTTCAATGACCGCGGAGTATACGATCTACCTGACATCGACCTTGATTTAGGGAGTGAAGAACTCGCTTGGATCGATGAAGTGATAGACATGGCATGCTAATAGATGAGAGATATTAGTTTCAATTTATGTAGTTTTTTGAGTGTATCTAAGTCTAGAAACAGGGGACTCTGGTTTTTCTCTCGTCATGTGGCCGTCCAAGGTCTCCTGGTTCTAATTTTTGCTGAGTGTGAAGATAACGATGATCAGGAACCACAAATTAAATTATCAGAAATAGTACTATAAAGTTCCATTCGTTTCATGGAAAATAGCTTTTAGGAAAACATTTTCTGGATTTTTTCATATTTGTTTTACGGAAAATAAAATAGCCGTGGAAAATATTTTCCACCAAGGAAAAAAAGGCCTTTTAAAAGAGGGGAAAATTTGGTTTTGAGAAAGAGGAAATCTTCTTTCACCTCACTTTCTTTCACCATATATCTTTTCATTTTTTATTTTCTTTAAAAATCGAGTTTAAATTATTCTTTTTCTCTTCCTTCTTCTTTGGCTGGCCGCTCGTCTTGGCAAAAGCTGGAGACCAGCCATTGGCGACTCTAGCTTGCCAAATCAACAATACTTGAGTGTCGCCAAAGGGTGGCAAGGCTTGAGGCGGCACTCACCGGCTGTCATCGGCAAAGGAAAGAAAATAATAAAAAAAGAAAAGAAAATGAAAGAACATAAGAATAAAAAATAATTTAAATTTTAAATTTTTTAAAATAAATAAAAAACAAAAAGGAATTTAAAATTTGAATTTTTTAAAAATAAAAAGAACATAAATAATAATAGTAATAATAATATAAACAAAAATGATAAAAAAAAAGAAGTACATGGAGGAAAATCAAATCAAATACCGATGAATTATATTTTCCACTTCAATTTCATATTTCTATCGAGCATTAGAAAATATCGTATTTTCTTGTAAAATGACTTTTAGAAAAATATTTTCCGAAAACGTTACATTTTTTGCGAAACGAACAAAGTCTAAAAGTGCAACTTTATTCCGATAGTATGTCGTTATCCTTAATGTTAATGTTGGGCGCTATGAAAGATAAATTAAGAGCGGATATTGAATGGTTTTTCATTAATTTTCGCACTTTGCAGCACCAATCTTTGGGTTATAAATAAATCAGAAGTCTTCTGCCTCGCAATATATGCTTATTGGGTTTGATGGGAAATTGCACATATAGGTCAAAAGTTACGGAAAGTCCTAGTTTTGTAGATACCGTGACTAATTCAAGCTTGGACCTTCTCATCTAGCCATAGGCTTCGAAGGTGCTCATAGCACTAGGCTAAAGAGAAGAAACAAATGTTAAATATAGATTGAATTGATCTCAAGCATCATTGAAATAATGCTAACGCTTGAGCTTTACACAAGCTCTCTTTTAGCAGTTGTTTAGATGTACCTTTCATGTCTCCAAATCATGCCGCCGGCTCAACTTTTTTAATCATGCACAAGTACCATCCAAAGGGTGGCAAGTTGATCGTTTTTTCCTGCCTCTCACTATTTGCCACGTGGGAATTGTCCGCACACATGGGAATGTGACGATCCTCCCCGTATTTGGTCCATCCTTATCTCATATCGACCACGACAACTAAAACCAAACTCCTTCGCAATAAGCCACAAACTAGCGCAATACTTTCAATGTCTCACCAACAAAAATATTTAAGCTAGGTGCACTGTATGCTCCGTATACAATATAGTTTTTCAATCAAACCCAAATGCTACATGCTTTTGAGAAGCACAAATATTTAATATATCAATACGAGATTATCTCCTGTGAATTTCTTTTCCCCTTATGCCATTTTTGGTGTTATTATGCTAAGATCTATCCGTAGACAATTTTCTGCAGTCTTACTTTAACTCCCCCCCTCTCTTTGGAAGACCTTTACTCTACCTGAATACTACACCTAAAACTAAATGTCCCCATCCTATTCAATTCCCTTACCACTAGTGGGTTATCTATAGGTCATTTAATAAGCCGAAAACAGTCACTTTCCTAGGATTGAGCTGCTCTTCACTACATTGCTTCCTCCCTAATATTCATCACCACTTGCCCCGCTTTTCGCATTCGGGCCAATCATTCTACTCCCATCATAATTGATGGCCAACTTTGCACCACGGGGTGGGCTTCCGTCGTAAAGACCCGGAAGGCCACCAACATTCAAGCGTTTGAAATTCTTGACACAACCACTTTTCTCGCACTGCCCGAGGACCATTTCCAACCAAAGGACAAAATTACAGACTCATTACAGATCCTTTTTCAAGCTGGAAACATATTTTCGCAGATTTGCCTTCCACAACACTCGACATCCGATTCATATAAACATATTCTTATGTAGTGTCACGGAGCAATTTTTTTTTTTTTTTTTTAAAGTCTCAGAGCACTTGTTGAACAAGAAAATTACGCGATTTTCAACGAATCGACTTTCCTCATGCCATTACATTTGACTAGTTAATCTTAGAAAATAGCAGCACCAACTTAGCCAAAATCTGCAAATTCCCCGGATTCTAGAATGAAAGCAAAAGAAAGCGCGGACAGTTCAATGACCCCCTCGAGTCTCTCCGTCGTTCTCTCTAGTGCTGTGAGTGGTCTTTGTGTGTGGGGCAATGAATGAATGTCGCAGAGCAGGAATTTCCAGGCCGTGACCCATTTATTGGGGCGAGTAGGTGCATATCTCCACCTACTCTCGTTTAATTTATTAGTAAAGCATTTCATTGAGTCAAGCTCAATCAAAAAATGGCAAAAAACGAAAAACGTCACTGCTGAGCCCACCGCCCTGGCGGCAAAACGTCAACGCTTGTTATGTGTCCTTCTATAGCAAATACAAGTAACAAGGAATCCAGAAACAATATACGCTGTGTATCACTCGTCCCTTGTCGTCACTTCAAGACTAATGTAGATAAGCAATATATTCAAGTTCTATTCAAACAAGTTGCATCCTAATTGTTCCACTCTTTTTTTCTATAGTGATTATTCAGGAAAATATAAAAAAAGTCATGAACCTATTATAGTGATGACGTCCTAAACCTTTTATTGGTCCCAATTTAATCATAATTTTTTTTGACTTAATGTCAATTCAATTATTCCAACTCATTTTGCTCGTATTTTACTGATGTGGATAATTCTTAATGCATTTTTAATTATTATTATTTCTTTTTTCCTTCTTCTTCCTTCCCTTTGTGGCCACCAGCCACGGCCGAACCCAATCGAGCAAGAACAAGCCCTAGCAAGGGCGAGTGCTCCCCTCACCAAATTTGGCAAGGTTGACCTCGCCAAGGGTTGCCCAGGCAAAGGTGATCCTGGCCTGAGTGAGGCTAACCCTTGCTTGGATGAGGAAGAGCCTCGGTGAGGGCTCCCCTCACCAAATCTGGCAAAGTTAGCTTGGCCTTGCTTGTGGCAGGCGAAGGCAAGCCTCACCTAAGTGAGGCCAGCCTAGCCATTGCCTATGGCTGGTCACCGACAAATGGATGGGAGAAGAAGGGGGAAAAAGAAGAAGAAAGAAAACAAGAAAAACATTCAGAGAAAATATTAAAATATTGTAAAAAATTGTCCATGCTAGCACCGGTGGTGCCATGTAGGCCGCTTGGCATCTATGTTAGCAAAATCTGACTAAAATTAACTAGAATGACTGAATTGACATTGGTTTAAAATGTTTAAGACTAAATTGACAATGATACAATATGTTTATAACTTTTTAGACACTTTTCCCGTGATTATTCTATAGGTACTTTATCCACTAACCAAAGTTCCTAGCAGTTCATGACTCGATTGAACTTGCAAAAAGAGATGCTACGGTAGGTAGATTTGAGCAGTGTCATACATCGTATGATGGATTCTCATAAGTTAGAGAACTAACGTAGCAAATTCATAGCACCGGACCATGCAGTCTCATCAGACAAACTTCCATGTCTCCCGGTCCTATAACTTAAAGAGCTTGGCCTATGTTTGTGACTAGGTTCCGAGCAATTTTTGCTGAACCATCTCTGGATTTAAAAAACAAGGCAACTAAAAATCCCACGGAAGGAGGTGATCTCATGTGCACACGAGAGTTTGGAGAAATCCGAATTTCCAATCAAGAGAGCTCAGCAGTTTAAGCCTTTGGTCATGAGAAACTCCTCTAACCTAAAGGGTTGTGTGTGCAATAGCGAGTGCGTGTTGTCTAGCAAACTAATTCAGCCTCGAAGGGGAGATACTCTGGCAAAATCCCAGTTGTCATGGAGAAATTCGGAGGTTGATGATTTCCCAAGTGGGGGGAATGCTTGAGGCACAAATTGTAGCTTAGCAAATTACTTGTTTTATCATGGAGGTTGAAGCAATAAGGGAGAGATTGATGCCTTGAACGCGGAACTTTTTGACTTGTTAAAAGCACCTTTTATGCTAATGGTGACCGTGTCAATAAGCTCATAGCCTGCAAGAAGGCACTTATAGGCCATAGATTGCCACACATGCAGCACGAGATCTACAAAGATGGAGGACCCCAATCGCAGAAAAAATGCCTAGATGAGCTAATGAAATTTACTCCATATAATGCATGGAGAAACTATGCTCATTAACTCATGGTGAAGGTACACAAAGATTTCATGTCAGAAAGGCAAATTTTAAACCTTCAATTTTACAGCTAGAAATCAAGATGACTCAGTTCAGACATACTCAAGAGCACATATTCCTCATGAAAAGAAGGAACCAAGAATAAATTGAAAAAAATATATATTGTTTCTGATAATCTACATAAGTTACCTGTCCCAGAAGGCTAATTCACATACCAGAGCAAGATGATCGCTCCCCCATTTCTGTGAAGGCACAGAAAGGAAAATGTTAATGGGGATACATCGAAAAGTTATGTAAGACTTGCTAGGCTAACGCATGTGATATGAATTCCGTGCAATATGGACAAACTTCTTTCAAGCTAGGCAAAACTAAGGGTCGTCTATTAATCAAAAGGTTAGCATCACTTTCTAGCAATGCTCTCGTTTTTGTGAACTAATAGATGACAAGTTCATGCAATAGATCCTATAGACTACAGACTCTCTTTACATGATGCACATAAAAGCCCTCCTACAAAGAAAGTTGTGAACTGATGGTATTGTTGGCAGTGAACTCTTATTCCTGAAAACAGAAGAGAAAATGAAACCTAGTAGCGCTCAAAATTTCACCAAGAAGCCATGGTTATAAATATTCACCTTACTTGGAAGACCTCCTGTTCGTTTTAAAGCATCAATAGGTAAAGTTTCTAGAACTCTAACAGGAACAAGTTCTTTCGTATGCCTGCAAACACAATGGTTTTTCTGAATATCAAGCAAGATAAATCAAAATAAATAACCCAAATGTCACAAGAAATTTACCATATATAATCAACAGTTCCCATGAACCTGGAGTGGTAAGAAGTTGCCAAGGGCTCCCCACAGTCATCCCTGGTTCTGCAACTTCCCTGAAAGGTTACGAAAGAAATAGAGCAAATAAGTTTCTAATCTAGAGGATAAAATTGAAAGGTGATGTTAACAATCAGTTGCATGTTTAGATAGTAAATCATAGAAGACTACAAACTTCGAAGAATAAATTGATATTTGAACATAATAACAAGAGGCTGGCTAAACATCTTACTGGAATCCCAAAATAAGCACTACAGAGATCCAGGTGGTGCTGAAGATGAGTAACATTTGCGCTGCCTGTGGCAAGTCTTAAATCGTCATCATTCCACCTATATACACCTTGCCTTGATGCAGGCTTCCATTTGATGCTGTATTTACATTTAAGACAGAATGATTTAAATAAAATATAA
The DNA here is from genome assembly GCA_019915185.1 of Eucalyptus camaldulensis. Lineage (NCBI taxonomy): Eukaryota > Viridiplantae > Streptophyta > Magnoliopsida > Myrtales > Myrtaceae > Eucalyptus > Eucalyptus camaldulensis. The sequence continues at coordinate 25,539,129 of JAHSVA010000005.1, forward strand.
ATCTCGATCACAACAGGCAAACTTTGTTCTATCATTTTAAACGCAAGATTATCATGATAATTTCCTCAACAGAATATTGATTAGAGCCCTGTTCATTGGCTTTAATTTTGAGTAAATTCGTTCTTCTAAGTTGATAAAAATTAATCTCATAATAAGTTACAGCAGGAATGAAAAGGAAAATCTTAAAGATACCTCAATGAATTTCTGTTCTGATGTTTGACACAACTATTTGCTGATAGACAGTCAATCTGTCCGGAGATTTTTCTGCGATCATATAGTCGGATATCCAACTGCAGTAGGATGAAGACAATCAAATGAGAATTCAGTCAAAAAGGTTACATATAAGGCCATTAGACATGCAACTAACTAGCACAGTTCAAACATAGTGGTAAACAACAAACTAAGCTTACCTCAGATGAAGCAAGAAACTGATAAATGGCACTCTGAGAATGAAATGAAGAAAAAGTTATAAATAAGTACTACAAATTTTGACCAGGGAATTGATCAATTAACAGGACCACATATTTCCCTAGATTGCAGCTTTTCACCTGGGGCATGCTGTTTAGGTCCCCACCAATTATAACAGGAATCTTGCCCCAGATTTCGGATAGCTGATGAGCCTTTTCAAGGAGCAGTCGAATCTACACCACCAATGTTACTTTGCATATTAGCACACTAAGACCCACAGAATAAATAACCTTCTGAAAAAATTACTTCAAGGATATCAGAAAGAAAGCCACAATTCTAAATAACCAGCATCATTCTATTTAGTCCACAAAGATATCAGAGAAACTCCCTCCCTCCCTCCATCAACATGCACATTATCCATGGAGAAAGCAGAGGGATGGAGGGATAGATGCATAATCACGAATTGTCTAAAAGTACCAGAAACAAAGACATGCAAAGATGCAAGTGGGAATCACCCGCTGAATAGTTAAATGCAGTACAAGAGAAAGCATAACGCTGCATGGGAAACATCAGAGCAGCTGATACCTGACCTAGCTTGACATCTCCTCGATTTGGGTTAAACAGCACATGGATGTTCGCAACAAGCAAAAGCTGATTTTGGTCGAGGAGACTCCTATATTAGACATGTAAACGAAAAGCCAGAATCATTGGACATATTAAAACATGAATTGTGTCACACATTATATATAAAGTTAATCTAGGCTAAAATTAGGCGCCTTATGTGTTTTCAACAACACGGTATACCTAATAAATCTTATGATGTTCATCTTTGAGAGAGAAAACACAAACTGATTAGATCCAGTTTAATCATTCATGTGACACAAGTTAAGCAGGTAGACGTCTTCAAAAGATGTAAAATTCAACCGCACCCTCTCCAATAACAACCAAAAGTTTCCCACAAAGGCAACACACTTCGGTAGTGGATCAATATGAGAAGTCACCCCAATTAGGAAAAACACGAAGACATCTTTTAAGGATTTTCAACAAATGTTTCGTGAAAAGCCATTTTTAAGTAATAATCCAAATTCACACGAACCATAAATGTACTATAACACCATATATCATTTGAGCACTTAAGATACATCAAAGCACGTGATACGGCACACAAAATATGTCCTTTGCATGTTCTCTGACTTAAAAAGTTGACAAATCAAAAGTACACCATCCTAGTCCCTTAACACAAAGGAGAATAGAGTAAGAGCTCAACTGTTGTAAGAAACTAAGCTTGTTGTGTGCTGCAAAAGGATGAACAACAACCAATTGACTTAACTAAAGACAATGCACTACAACTTACGCGGATGACTGTGCAGGTGAGTCGGACATAACTCTTTGCTTCATCTATGCCAAAAAGGAAAATAAAAAGCAATTAGATATATAACACCAAGAAGCATAGGAATGCGCGCAGCTTGAACCTGGAGAACTCCGCAACAAAATCAAAATACAATCGACTACACAAGAAGTCCCAGGACAACTGCACATGCGTTGAATATCAAAATTCAAGCTCATCTGAGGAAAATTCTTTAATAAAACATCCATATACATCCAGTAAAACCATCTGGAGAACAATACATCGTTACAGGAAGTACAGGAAATGGAACAAACAGTTTCATGTCTTTTCACTTACTTCTAGCTCTTTCACTAACTTGTAAAAAAAAAAAAAAGTACTCATTAAAATAGTAGAACAAAGAAATAACAAAGACAGTATACTTAGACAATGGGAGTCTATCACTGCAAAAAATCAAACTAACGCATACCTTCAAAACACAAAGTTGAGCAACATTGTCACGAAGGCCAAAAGTCTTGAACTCTATATTATCTTGGTGGACAAGGGTAAATCTGTGTTAAGAAAATGACTAGCTAATAGTTGGAAGATGAAAAAAACATATACTACAATGGACAAAACTTCAATGTGTCACAGATGGGGAGTTGCTTTAAAGTAGTAACTTCAAGTGATAAATAATATTATAGGGAAAAAAGAAAAGAAGCATCACCCAGATTTAGGTTATCTCCTAATCTAAGTACTACCCAGGTATCATGTGAGTTTCTCACAGAAGGTCCTGCATAATTACAAAAAGCCAGAAGCTATACACGAATAGTAGTACTTAGATAAATAAATGACAAACCAGAAAAAAAATGCAACTTACCGATCATCTTTCCAGAATATAGCACATCCATCATTTGCTTCACCTGTTCGAGCCTGGAGCAAAACAGGAATACAAGTCAATTCAACATTATGTCTGCAGATTTGATAGAGGCAATTACTCAACATACCTTGTAAACACCTCCAAAGCCATCCTTCTTAAGAAGATCAGCTAAATCATCAAATCGGTCAACCTCCTGCAGTCATACAGAGCGAAGATCACAAGCATCACTCCTCTAAATGCAACTCAATGAAATGACTGTTGCTTTGATAGCTTTAGCAGACCAAAACGAATTTATGTGACGTGGGCTCATGAGTAGAGCGAGAATAATCAATATCATTAGTTGATCAACCCCGCAAAAGGGCAAACTTAACCATCCAATAGACCATCCTTTCTTCACTAAATCTTTGAATAAAAAAATGAATTCTGAACTTTAAGAGGAAAAGACCATCAAAGAAGTTTTAAAATATGGATAAATAAGGTTAAACATTGTTAAGGGCTGATAAGCAAATCTATGTAATATCAGCAAGAGAATAACAGTCAACCAAACATCTCCACTTTCAAAATCACGGGCCTGTCCTGTAACAGCTCCTATTAATTGTGTAAAAAAATACCATAAGTTGATGATTACAAGTAACAGAACCCAGCTAGGAAAGAAAAAAACCTTTCGAGTTAGACAAGCAACTCCAAGAATAACATTGTCAATGTGCTTCATTCTTCAAAATTAAGTTCCAAAATTACATAGTAGATACATCAATTTCACATCTTTCTTCCTTCAAATAGAATTAAGACACCATCTTTGAGTCGGTCAAACGTAAACCTCCTTTATCTAGCTTCGGTGACGAGTGCCTCATGAGTCACAAGATCGTGCAATCATCTATCCTACTTTTATATTCGATGCAAAAACCCGGATAAGATGCAAAGAGAGAACTTACCTGAAAGCAAACAATACTGGCATCGTAAACATTAAGCTCCTTGCGTATGAGCTTTTTCCGCCGCCTCCACTTCAAGAACCTCGGCTGAACTTCAGTGTACAAGTCTTGATGCTTCATGGCGTTCTCGACGCCCAATATGTTGTAGGAAACGAACACAACGTTGTCTATCCACGAAATGAAATTGATGGCGAAGTCAGGACAAATACATACGCAGTTCAGATGGTTGAAGAACCGAGTCAAAAACACGCGCCTCTGCATCCAGAAAGATCGCGCGAAGTGTAGGCCCATTCGCGACGGTCCTGTCGCCCTTTCCTCCTCGGCTTCTCCTCGCCACGCAGCTCGACCGAACATGCAAGCGAGGCGTACCGGTTCGAGGCGGAAGGAGTTCCGGTCGTCTCGGATTGAACAAGTAGGGTTTCGGAGGCCCTGAACGTCTTTATCTTCTTCGCTTTGCGGCGACACCCGCTCCGAGACTCATCTTCTTCGCGTGAATCTGGAAGACGCTTGTGCTGATTCGAGCGAGTGGCGAGAGAGTGGGAATCGTCGGAAGGAGGAGGTTCGCGGCGGCTCCGCTTCACCATGGCCGTTGGGGTTCGCCGGCGGCGGGAGGCGCTTCTTGGCGCGGGCGTTTCCCAACCGGGGCGAAAAATGAGAGTTTATTCGATCCGGCCTGGCCCGGTTCGAATGGGCCTGAGTAGTAGCCCGGTCCAAAAGGGCCACTTTATGGGTCAGTTGAATGGCCCACTTATATATCTCTTTCGTTTTTTTTTTTTTTTTTTTTTTTTCAGATTAAATTTGTAGTCGATAGCTTACAAAATAACCTACAAGTTTCTTAGCCAACTTTGCAGCCTATCATTCCAAAATCTTACGCTATAAACTTGAGATTTATGGTCTCTTTGTTTCACCGGAAACAAATGAGTTGAAAAATATTTTTCACAAAATAATCATTTGCATCACTTGAAGTAATTAGTTAGATAAAATATATTTATTGACAATAATTTATGTCTAGACATTGTACGACAAAATGTTTTTTATTCATTTATTTTGTAAACGATACGAACAATCATTTTCAGCTTTAAAACGATAGGTAAACTTTGTGCCCATAATCCTAAGTAAGATGTGTAAAATGGTTAGGAAATTACACAAATTGGAAAGTTGTTAAATGGGTTTTTTTTCGGAATATAAATGTTGGGAGGTGTAAATTTCCAAGTGGAGGGTGTAGAGCGTAAGTTTTCGAAATTAAAGTGTGCAAATGGTAAATAAAGGGATTTGATGAGAATATTTTTTTAATTTTTTTCCTCCAACAACAAATCACCATGGGAGTATCTTTCATGTGGATGTCGTCCTCCTCCAAGCTTGACGACATTTTTGGTGGGGCTACATGAACTCTAGTGGAAATTAGACCATATGATTCAAAGGTTGATTGAGAATCATTCGAGAAGCAAACCAGAATCTTACTACAAACCGTGTCTATTACGTACTTGATGAAGCAATTAGCGGAATTCCTTCGTTCTTTTTCCACATGAGAAAGAGACTTGATAAGACCTCAACCCAAGTCACTGGTTCGGACACATATCTCGGGGCATCCCAGCAATCTTAAGGGCAAACCTCTCGTGTCTGTTCTTTTTTGAGCCTATACGGCATACCCCGTCAAGCTTTGACAACTTTGTTTCTTGCATCTGGCCTAAGTTGCAACATGAACATCTCAAACAGCAAGCGCGATTGACATCAATAACACGCATGCGAGCTAGATTACAGAGTTCCTTGTCCGAATGCATACATCAACAGATGAAGTAATTCGATCCCTACTCGATGCAATCACATGGGGGTTTTGGTCATGAGGAAGCGGTTCCTCGCGAGTCACCTAGCCCAGCAAGGATGGCTATGAAAGTGGATTTAGTTTGTGGTGTGAAAACTAGCTTTGGATGCTATGTTCTCTGATCCGCCGTTGCTTTTAGCGCTACCATACGCAGAGATGTGTCCTTTTGAGTTCGTGCAGGCGCAAATTGGACGCTATCAAAGTGGACAATTTCTTTCTTAAAATCGACAAAATCTCAAGAGTAGTATAGGCGGTCAAAACAATGAGTTTTTTCTCAAGAGGAGAATCAGAATCTGCTATCAAAATGAGCAAGGACAAATAAGAAAGAACACCCGCGTCGTACTATCAATACGCAATTGGAATGCGACCTAGAGGCCATCTACATCAGATCTTGTGCCCTAACGCCCTTCTCGAGACAAAACTCCTATTTCACGCAACCTCCAAACAGAGAGCAGATTCGTGCAGCGTTAAGAAGATGCCTCGTTCATGGGTTCCGCAAGGCTTTTGGCAAGGGCTAATGGAGACAACAGAATGCAGTTTGATGACATGACCACGGGCAAATGCTTGCTTGGGCTTAGTTGGCGAAGGATCGAGTTTATCACAATCATTAATCACGTGTAAATGCTTATTTGGGCTTGGTCGGCAAATGATCGAGTTTATCACAATCATTGATCACATGTAATCTACACGAGCCTCTTATGATCTCGCAAATTTAATGGCTTGGACTACATTTGGCTCATAAACTCAAATATCTAGGAACTTTTGATTGTTGGCTTATAGGGATGAGCCATTCCAGGTTTTGTATATATTCCACCTGGAACTATAATCTACTCATTAAAATAGGTTCTTTATTTTTTGGAATTTGGAATTTACCCTACATATCTTGGAATCCGAAATTTACCCTATTACAGATTTTAAGATTGGTTTTGGGATTTACTCAAGTTTCATTTGTATTATTAATTGAATGATTGTAGTGAATTATCACATGTAATGATTACCACATGTTGTTACAATTCACTAACTATATTCATATTTAGACTCATGAAAAATATGAAACATTAATAAAGTGAAAGTCCTAGTCATAAAATAAAAACTTAAACTAGTGGTTCCAAATTATATATTCATTATCGACTACCACAGAATATCATAAGGTCACACGAAGATATTGACAAAGAAAAACACGAAAATTTATTTTAGATTTCACGTTCCAAGTTCCACCAAGCTAGTACTTAGAACCTGTCCATTGAAATAGGTTCTTAAATTTTTAGAATTTAGAACTTACCTTGCATATCTTGGAACCTAAAATTGGACAGATTTCCATCGATCTAGTAAGGATCTTGTCCAGTTCCAAGTTTCGGGTTTTATCCCAAAATCACGCTCATTTCTACTTGCTTGTCCATTTGCTTTTGTCAGGGCGAGGATCATTCTACGGCTGAATATTTTCTGTTGTCGTGGACTCAAACTACACTAGAATACAGTCACAACGGAAGTTTGCTTCCTGTCCCATAATCTGCTTTTTCCTTTTTTTTTCCTTGGTCAAGTTGGGACTAACGAGCTTGGGTAAAAAGAAGCAATAGGCTAAGAAAAAGGAAGACTTGAATGGTGAATAAACAAGTGAAAGATCAAATGAAAGATCTGGTCTATTGATTTGGACAAGCTATTCGAAGTAATACAGCATATCCATAGTTTGCATAAATGCCAAGAATTATGAGAATTGTGAAATAGAACACAATGATGGAACCATCGCATGAACGTTTTAGGATGTCTCGATTGCCAATTTAATCATAAAAGTACTGATCTTAGTATCAAAGTGAACACCATTGTGAAATGAAGAGATATGAAACAAAGTCATTGCCATAAGTTCCTATGACCAAAAAGATGTTATCTAATTTGCGAGCATATGATTCAAAGGAGACCGTTTCGTGTGATGAATTGGACCAATTGGTGTCCCGGACAAGAGAAAAGGTGCATACTGTGAACGAGGACCAACCCATGAAACCTGGTCAATTTAATGGAACTTGTCCTGGTGCATAATAATATTAACCTCCCCCAAATAGACAGCCTATAAATAAGGGTGCAAGAGAGGAGGAGCAAGAACATCGTCACTTGCTACATCTTGCTTTGAGTGTGGCGTGGCTAAGCAAATTAAACGAGAAGCTCCCCTCAGTCCAATATAAGGGTTGAGAAGTGGACAGAGCTGTCATCTCATGCACCAGGCTATGCTTACACATTCTCCACCAAACTATCCAGTTCGGCAAAAATAACTGATCGATCCAACCAGGCCCAGAAGCATCTTAATGAATAAGCATGGCCAGATGCATGATATGAGAGCAACTCCTGCCACATTCTTTCCCCATTCATTGGAGTGAAGGGAGCTTCTAGTTAGTTGGCTTTGTTAGGAGTATTTAAGTTCTTTTGTCTCTGGTTTGCTCCCTTTTCCTATATCTATTGTCTCAACGCATATCTTCCAAAGTTCAATTGGTTGTTTGACAGGGAAGTCCTGAGGACAACTCGGCCGTGAGGAGTTGAGCTCTCAACCATGGAGGAGCTTGACCGCAAATGGATAAATCCCAAAGAATCCCATATGCCAACGAAACTTTTACAAATGCCATCGATCAGATTAATACTTGTAAGCCAGAGCAGAAAGAAGGACCATACAGAGAGCATGTTTAAGATTGGGTGTTTAAGAAAGAAGATCCAGAGGGCATGCTTAAGAGTTTCGAAGTGATAAGTGCACAATTTTTTTTTCCCTTTTTCTAATACCCGAGCATCTGATATTAGCTCTATTTTATTCGAAGCTTAGATTTTCGGGGGCTCCAAAATACAAAGGCATGTCTTTCTTTCGCTCAAAGATATAAGGAGCTTGTTTAAGTAGGGTATTGCCATAAAGTGTTAAGATCTTATCGAGTATAACAGATGGATCCATTCAGGTGTCATGGCATCTTTTGGTCTTGAGATATGTTATTGTGTACAAACCTCGCTATCCCAGACAATACCAAACAAGATTAGAACTACATTTGTGTATAGGCGGATTGAATCCACCATCACATGCATTTGGAGATAAATCCAGCTTAAAAACGCTCACTGTGCAGCTTTGGCAGCTTTTTTTTTTTTTTTTTTCACACTCTCATACTGCTTTTACTACTGCATTGGAAGATGTATGAATCGTCACCCCATCAAACATGATCATGTAAGTTTTCAGATTAAAAATGCCTGCAAAGATCTTAAGCACTGAAAAAGAAAAAAAAATAGAGATGCGACCCAGTAAGCGAGAACCCTTAGCTCAGGATGGGATCCGCTAGATCTAAGGTCAATGCTTCTGAGAAGGCGTCTTTGCCGTACACCTCATTCTATATCTGTAATCAACTGTCATCAAGCTGATAAACCATCGATCGTCCTTCATGTTAACTATTCCAACCTCCAGCAATTTGACGGTTCCAAAATAACATCATCACAGTCATCCAAAGAAAATGTAAATAAATTGAAGACTAATAGGAGTTCTAACCCTATTTCCAAGTCACCATAAGTTTCCCCCACTGAAAAGCCAGGATACCATATTACCCATCATAAGCAGAATTTCGTGAGTTTGACCTAATGGAAGGATTCCCAACAGAAAGATCAGGTACCATCTTGAAAATTCATCTAGGCAACGTGACCGTCGTGTTGTGCTCTATAGGCAAAAGTAGAGAAAAAGAAAAAGAGAGACTTTATTCTTCAATAAGAAAGAAAAGAGCGAGACTCGATCACTCGTAGTCATCCTTCTCTACATATCTACAGATGTTCAAGAAGCAGGAACATCAGCAAGTGAGAGGCAACAAACTTATTCATTGTCCCATGTTCTTCCATTTATGAAGGCTCTCTTTCAATACTTGGCGTTTTCAATGGTGGTAACAAACAGAACTAAGTAAAGCCAAATACAACATCAAATGGCCTCTGCAAATAAAAGAAAAAGGACCACACTGCAAGAAAGTGAGCACCCAGTTCTCCTGCAGACAGCCTGCTCCAGCTTCAGACCTGCAAGTTTAGGTTTGTTCATCTCATCCTCCCATGGTTTTCTCAATAAATATAAATACATAATAAATGGAGACAGCCTGTGCCATGCATCTTGGAGCAAACTAAAATTAATGCGACACCCTGACAAGCAGTGTTAATTGTGACAATCCGAGCGCACAAAAGATCCATTTATATGAACCGGAAGGCAAAGTAAAGCATTGATGTAAACAGAAGACTGGTTGACTCGAATCAACTACGTTTGTTAGGCAACCAGGTACTAAAGGGCATCTAGCATCACTTCTAAATAACATGAAAGTACGGGAGATAAAGTCCCTTCGCATACCCAATTTTCCTACTTCAGCAGTTATATTATGCCACCGAAAGCATGAGAGTTACATTTTCTTATCTCTGTACTAACAAGGAACGAACTGAGGAATGACACTTCAGCTTCAGATAGAGAAGAATATAACAGACGAGAACTAGGAAGAAAGCCAGGAAACAAGGAAGGGAGGATGTATCCACTCAAGCTCAACAAAGAAATATGTATTTAAAATTCAATATCCCCATGCCCTTCCATCAAGTTTCACAAATTAACACAAATGCCCGAACTCCAAGGTCATGGCCATCCAGTAACACGGTCATACCACAGATCTAGCTTGCTAGACACTACCAAACATGTTGATTTAATGTTTCAAAAGAGATTCTTGAGTCATCCAAAGAGATTGACAATTGTTAGGGATTGCCAAGGCCAGAGGGGCATGTTTTTTCTAACCAAATACCAGCAACAATGGAAAGAAAGAAAACTAAATCTTTTGAAGAATTCATTTAAGAAGATCAGAAAAGGATGATACTGGCTAGACATGTGAGCAGCCATCTCCGCTCAATATAGAATGACAGCAAGTATGAGAGAGTCAATAAAAAAGACTTTCTATGCATTACCACATTCTGACTTCCAGATACATCGAAAGATGCCACAGGTTTGCAGCGTGATGCTAGACAAAGAACCAACAAAATTTATTGCTACATCGGATCTAGGATCAACAGACCAAACATGTAGACCATCAACAGGCCCATATCGACTCCATAAGATGGATAAGACATGGGACATTCAGCGACGTAACAAATGAGTGATGTCAGTAACTGACATGCATCGATGAGGTAAAACATAGCCACATTTTAATGAATGCTGTCTTAAAGAGGAAAAGGTATCTCCTTTCTGCAATACGACCTCGAACAGCTAAGAAGGACAAGGACATAGTTCCCCATATTGCTTAAGTCATCCAAAGAACTGTGAGCAACCAAATAAGCAACCAAGTTGTCCGAACAACAGCACGGCCACCATCAGTGATCATCTTGCATATCGTGACATATTAAAAATGGCCAAAATCATAATCGATGGCTAAGCCCACCTGGAGCGGCACCAAATCAGTACGACCACCCTATAATAATGACATAAACATCAAGCAAAGTTTTTGCCTCTTTCAGTCGATTCTACACCATTCATACACCTTAAACTGGTATTCCAACGCCACCGGATCAATAGGAGGGAAAAGAAACACACAATTGGAAAAACCAAGACACTATCAGCTGCAGCCAAAATGGCAAAAGTGCGACGAGATAACACCACAGTACCTCCGTCAGTGCCAGTTGCGCCTCAATCAGACTCGACAGACTCGACCTTGGGGCCTGATTCAGAAAGCATTAGAAGAGAGTTTCAGCGAGTCAGGGAAAGAGGGCGTCCAATCAACCTATGCACAAACGCAAACACTGAATCCCGAGCGATTAAAGCTCATACTAGGAAACGCCTCAACCAACCAATTCAACCCGACCACAATCAATCAACTGAATGCCGAAGCCACACAATTCCTAGGGCACGGAAACAGAGTCAGAGAGAGAGAGAGGGAAAGAGGAAGGGGTGGACCGTGGAGGGAAGGGTGGCGGCCGTCCTTGCCCCAGCCGATGCCGCGGGTGGACTCGAGGTACTGGCGGACGAGGTGGCGGCACTTCTGGAGGTGGTTGATTCCCTCGACGCGGTAGCACCACTTGACGCGGTCGCGGATGATCTTGGCCTTCTCGATGTCGATCCACTTCTCCCTCACGATGTGCTCCCTCATCTCCAGCATCGCCACCGGGTCCTTGTACGGGTTCGCCGCATCGAAGTCGTCCGGCGGCGACTCGTCGAACTCCACCGTCCCCTTCTTCCTCCCCATCGCCGATAACTCTCTCTGCACTCTCCGCTCTCCGCTCTGCTTCTCTGCGTTTCTCGGCGTGCGCTGTGCGTGTGCTGGGAGCGGGGGGCTCGATCGCCCGAAAAAGTCCTCGGGCGATGGGGATCCCTGTTGGGCCTATGATGGGCCGTGAGATTTGCGGTGGTTCGTTAAAATGGGCCCATCTTTTATATCTTTGGACTTTCTCCTTAACCTCGAAAAAGAGAAAAAGGACGGCCGGTATTTGAGATCGCTGGGCCGGGCCAGGTCGGGTCGGGTCATGTCTCGAAGTTTTCTTCACTCCAAAGTGCACATGTTGGATTAGGGACGATTCTACTCCTCAATAGATTCTCCTTCGCCGGTAACGCGTTCTGACACAAAAGGCCACGTAAATAATCTTACTTTAGGGGTTCACATGTTCCAAATCTCCCTTCATAGACTGCAAGGATTTTTGGCATAATGATAATGCTTGGTAATGTGGCTTGGCTTGTTCTCTGCCTCTCTTAGGCAATTATATCCATTTTTGACTGAAATCTGCACAATTGAGTCATTGTCCAAACTAATTGATCTCTTTGTTATCCATGGGCTCACTGAGATTAAAAGAATTTCATTGGCAGTGATTCTCAAAATTATTCTTTTGAAGTTGTACATTCCACAAGCTTTCTCCAATGATAAAAAAAGTCATATTTATTTCATGAAATCACAAAATTGATCCATGTCAGAAGCAAATTTGAACATTGTTTTGTGTTGCATTGCCCAGTCATAGTATAACTCGTGTGAAGAGGCTTTGTAATTGTTAATATATTGGTAGGGCTACGGTGAAAGATTTGCCAACCTTACTTTTCTTGTGTGAGTAAGTGGCTCAAATCAAAGATCACATGATGGGCGCAAAACTTTTAAAATAACGTTTAAAAGGCTAATTCAAATGCATCAAATTTAATTTCTTAGCCCATTTTAGATTTCCATTTGGAACACAAACTCTTGAGTTTTCAATTACAAATGTGAATATGATCCATTTTTTCTTAAAAGTTTTCTTGAATTCATGCGATTCCTGTCTTCTACACAGTTGCAAAAATCTAATAATTGCGTGATTCTTATTTATATGCAGACGGTTACATGTTCTAGAAGCGAAACCACATAGCCGAATTCCTTTTTGATTTTTTTTATTTGAAGTATATGGATGTGGATAAGTAAGCATGCCATTGAAAAAAAGGTAAATTAGTCGCGGACATGATTAATTAAAAGTTGGAAAGGCGAGTCACCCTTCGTCAGACGATAGGAATATTTAATGGATCACGGGAAGGATTTACGTTATTAAAGAAGCCCATCGTCCATTTGTGCAGTGACATCCAACCTCCTGAGTTCACAAAAACCTTCTAAAAGAAAATGAATAAAAAGCTCATGTGTACTTCCGTACAGCACTGTGCACCCACGATCCAACCCGCAGGCAGCAGGTGGATCCGGTTCGGAGTCTCCGACGAACGTCGAGACCAGAGCTCAGCACGCGCGTGTCGCCGTCGCAGACGCCCGTGATCTGATCTCTTGTGGCTCCTCGGAAGCCCTTCTAGCTCTTCTCGGCTCCAACCTCAAGGTCAGCTCCAGCTCGGAGTCGTCACCATCGGCGGCTCGCTCCCCAGCTTCCACCTCCGCCAACTCTCTGTCAGCAGCCGACCCCCGACTCCCTCTCGAGTCGCGGCTCGCAGGCTCGTCGCTATCTGCTCCGTCTCCGCCAGCTTCCTCCGCTTCCTCGTGCCTCGTCTTCGGGGCCGAGCGCTTGAACCGGCGGCGGCGGGACCTGACCTTGCGGAGCTGCTCGGAGTGCGCCGCCGAGGGCTTTGTCTTGGGCACGTGGCGGATGTCGCCGGCTTCGAGGGGCGGGGTGGCGCAGCCGATGGCGGACTCGGAAGAGACTCGCGCGATGGGGTCGCCGGCGAGGACGGCGTCGACGGCGGCTTGGCAGAGGTGCCAGCTGCCGGACCAGAGCAAGCCGACGGAGCCGTAGATGGGGTTAACGATCCGCCCGCACGCTTCGTATAGCAGAGACTTGAAGATCGCTGCGTAAGGTCATGATCAAGAGCCTTGTGAAATTAATCACAGGCAGCACAAATTTAAACAGAGAAATCACTCGCGTGGCTATAGATAGGGCGAAACGACTTACAAACAAATCGACTCGAACGTGACCGGTTAAAACATCTCGATAAAACCCTACCATGCGACGATCCTATATCATTCACCGTCTTATCATCTCGCTCAAATCGGATACAGTGCCAGTTAAAATTCAAGTGAAAGTTCCAAGTGAAAATTCTACGCGGGTTTCATCTTTGAATATCGAGTTGTGAATATTGCAGCACACTAGTTTGGACAGTCGCTAGACCTAAAGAAGGGCAAAGTGTGGAGAGAGGGTGAAGAGAGTTACAAGGGCGGAGGTGGGCGGGGCCGGAGAGGAGGAGGTTGAGGAGGCCGGCGCGGCCGTAGAACTTGGCGAGGAAGAGGGTGGCGTTGGATTGGGAGGGGGAGGTCTTGATCCAGTGGAGGCAAGGCCGGATGGGGCAGTCGTCGCCGCAAGCTTTCCTCAGCACTCGGCATCCATTGCAGCTACCCTTCATCTCTCTCTCTCCCGCGTCTCTGGCTCAGTAAGATTCTGGGTGGTACCGGGTCGCGTTTGAGTTTGAAAAAGCGGGGCTTATTGTTCTTCTTTCTATAGTGTATATATACGGAGAGAGCGGAGCCCCGAGAGAGAGCGAGAGGACGTGGGTTTGGAGCCTCCGGAGGCGCAAGTGGTTTTCTTAGCGAGTGATTATATGGTGAAACGCCCTTTCTACCCCTCCCCTTCAGTTAGGAGAGGATGTATTCTAACGAAAATCGTGGATTATAATTTGGTTTTATCTATCCGTGACCTTTTCGGTGTTGACCTAGCCTTGATATTTTTTTTAAAGAGAGATCCGGACACAAAGTTTATCTCCATCACTTTCAATTTGGATTATAGCCGGTACAAAATTTCTTTGTAATTATCACATCACATCTTTTTGTCACAATCCTCGGTTATAATAGAAATAGATTATATATACTCAACATCCATAGTTATTCATGAGTTTAAACTCAAATTACTAATAAAATATAACTTAAATTAAAAAGCCTTCAAATGGGGGCGTTGCCTCCACGATAGTTGCCGGTGGAACCTCAGACCCTCGATTGCTCATTAGGGAGTGGAACCCTTGAGCCCTTTGTTGATTGGGAGTATGAGCTGCATCATAATATCTTTTATTTATTTTATTATTTTATTTCTTTATTAGACATAGCATGTGAAAAACTAGATGCATAAAACCATAAAATATCAAGATATTGCCAAAAAAAAAAAAACAAATAAGAACAAGCTCATATGTAACTTTTGTCTTTCTTAAAATTTGGTATTCAATTTTTACTAAGGCCTTGTTTTCAACAATTCAAATGAGCTTTGAGACTCTAAAGTCTTTGATCAAATGCAAATAGTGTTTGGTTCATTTTTAATTCAACTTAGAGGAAATATAATTGCATCCCCAAAAGACTCTAAGGGCTTTTGGGCCAAAATAGGTCGGAGGTATTTTGGGAAGTAACATTCTTGGAGTGCAAGTCTTAGCCCCGTCACTGTTCATCTTTTCCATGGTTTGGATGGAGAAGTCGAATGGAGGTCGACAATTGCCAACCAAAGGGTAGCGAGTGATGATGACCATCGCTTGAGGGGTCGTGTGACCTTAGGCATAGCTTGGGTTGCATGACCCAAGCAACCGTGAGCTTGAGGTCGTGAGACCCAGATGACCATTGCCTAGGTCGCGGCAACCTAGGCAAGGCTATGCAACGGCCAGATCTGGCTAGTGGCGATTGACCTCTACCAAAAAATATTTAAGACTTTTCAAAAAAATATAGCAAAAATAGTTTACAAAATATAGTTTTTACCAAATAGCATTGAAATCCAAGTTATTTTCTAATGCACTTTATCATTCAATTTATTAAACGCTATTTGCATTTTGAAAAATTCATTTTCCTTAAGGTATTTGCATTTTCTCAAGGATATTTTTCCAAAGTTGAACTAAAGGGGCCTTATTTGAAACACTAGAATTCTTTTAACTCGTCAAAAATATAGTTCCATTTAGTGGGGGGAAAAGCTCTTTCTTTGCACACGTAATTAACTTAAATTACACAATATTTAGGGTGTGTTTGGTTGGACTTTTGGAAAAAAGCTTTTAAAAAAAATGTAAAGGACTTTAAATTAAAGACGTTTTCCAAAATGCAAATTATGTTTGTTGAATTATAATCTGAAAGTTTATTGTGAAATACATTTGAGCAAAATAGTGTTTGAAGAGATTACATTTACAAAAGACTTTTGTGATTAAAAAAAGAAAAAACTCATCAAAAGAAAAATAAAAAAGTTGAGTAGCAAGTGTAGGCGGTCGCTGGCAATTGAAATATATTGCTAGCAATCGACCTATGAGGTTGCAAGACCTCGAGCATCCTTTGGAGATGATCGATGAGGGCCACCTAGGGTTTGGCAATTGCTGGCAAGGGTGCGACCAAGAGGCCACGACCTCGCATGATCTAGATCTGGATCCTTGGAGGTGGGTCGTGCGATCCATGACCCGATGACCCAAATGTGGGTCGCGCTCGGCGAGATCATGGAACCTTTGGCGACTTAGATCTAGGTTGTGCCTGGTAAGGTCACATGATCTTCGACGACCCAATGCGATCACCATAGATTGCACAACATTACAGTGACCCAAATTTGGGTTGCTAGAGGTGGGTCTTGCATTTGGCAACCTAAATTTGGGTCGCCGGAAGTCGTATGACCTGGGGCGAGGGCCGCCTAATCACGCGGCCTCAGACGGCCCTTCACGAAGGTCGCACGACAAATCTACGTCACTACGATCGTCGCCAGGGGTCGCCTGACCATTTGCCCTTTGCTGGCGCACACTCATAGCTATGCCGGTCCTATTCAATGAAGATGAAGAAGATGAATAGTAGCTTAGCATGTCTAGAAGGCAAAAGTTCAAGGCACCCCTCAGTTGCCTTGGACTCTCAATCTTTGGAAGGCTTGTATTTGGAAAGTGGGGTTTAAAAAAAAAATTGCCAAACACATTCTATTTGATTTAAAGACCCTTTCTTCTTCAACGTTTGGCTGTCGTCGGTCGTACGTCGGCCAGGTATTATGGCCAAAAGACAAGCAAAGGCTGAAAGAAGGAAGTAGAGAGAGAGAGGAGTTTTTGCGGAAAATTGGAGGAGGTTAGTATCGGTATTTCCAGGCGCCAATGAAACCGGGCGTGAGTTTGCCCAAACAATGGGAGCCGGAAGCAACACCACGCACACGTGTCGCGACGTGCACGAGCCTCCCTGGCTGACCAGGAGCCTCGTGCTTGATTGCGAATCTCGAACGTTCCTCCCACGCCCTTCATATCGTCAAAATTCAATTAAACAACAAACGAAATTACTATAAAATTTTTAATTAGTGACCGTTCAAAGCAGGGTTTGGAATGGCATAAAATAATTTTTCTTCGATATATTCAATGACCATTATATAATTCTCTTTGGAGTAAAAGAAATGTTAAAACCTACAGAAACAACTCACTTTTTTTGTTCAAAACAAGGGAACGATTTCATTCTAGCGACAATTCTCGTAGTTGATGTTTTCTGTTAACCTCATAAATGCGAGTGTAATGGTGAAAAATTTGCTCTCGACTTCTTAATTCCAATTGTACTCTCAACTAATGATGAATGGCATCGCATGACGCGATAAATATGCCGCAAGATTCTCACTTAATCTTGATAAAGGATATGGGAATTGACACATTAATTAAATTCTCGATTGGATATATAATTAATTTTTAATTTTATTTGTATAAATTTCTATATGTTATAGCTTCTGCTTTGATATAAAAAAGTGTAAACACTTATCCTGAACGAGAAATTACCGAACTCCATCCATATTAACCAAATTTACGTGAAAACCAGGAAGGCTCCGTTGAAATAATTCAGCTATGAGTATGTGCTTGAGTTTGGAAAAACTTTAAATCGACTTGCGTAACATGTTTGATAAAAACATATTAGAATTAGGCATCTAAAAAAGTGACTTGACATACATGGATGGTTAAGACGTGAGTTCTTATATCAATTTTAGAATTTTTTCTTTTTTAACGTCAAAGATTACAAATAGTTAACTGGACCAATTATAGAATCAATAATACCGAATCAATCACAATCACTGTTACTAATGATGAATACACCAAACATTTATGGCATCGCATGATGTGATAAATGTGCCGTGAGAATAGGATATGAGAATTGCTACATTAATCATATTCTCAATTGACTAATAATAATAATAATAATAATAATAATAATAATAATAATAATAATTACTGGAAGAAAGGATGATGGTAGGAGACATTTAGGATAGAGAGCTCCACGACCAAAGAAAGCGGAGGCAGGGAACTCACTGCGGTGGTCACGCAGGGCGAGGGGTGTCAAAGATGGAGGTTGTAGCGGCTTAGGCGGTGGACATGGCCGAGTAAGGCAGTGGTTTATCAAGTGGCCAGACAGGGTGATGTCTATGGTGGAGGAGGAAGAGAGAGAAAATCCATAGTTTTAGATTTTTCCCAATATGAGATGTGTGTCAATTTGTAAGGGGTTGCATGACAATTGCTTATTTCTTTTCTAGAAACAATTTTTCTATTCTAGACTTGTTTCTGGAATAGAAATCCATTTGATAAATCTATTTCGTTTTTCTATTTTTGAAATAGATTTTTGTTCCAAAAATAGGTTTGAAATAGAAATCAAAAATAGAAATTTTCTACTTTTCTATTTCTGGAACAGAAATCGGAAATAATTTCTCTCACAAAACCCTCTAAACCCTAATTTCAGTGACTCCCTCATCTCCTCTATGACGTCTCTACCTTCTCCTCCTCCTCCTCCACCTATCCTCATCTCCTCGAGACATCATCTCCTCCACTGGACGCTATCTGCCTCTCCTCATCTCATTGATGTCTGGCGTCAGCTGCTCGTGAATCCACCCCCTCGCCGCGACCCGCTCTCCTTGCTTGTCGTCCGAGCACCCCTCGGCAGCAAATCTCGCACCTGCACCCTCGCCGCTCATTCCCCTGCGACGCCAGACCGCCCAGCATCTGAAGCTTGGTCCTTGCTCCACTGCGCTGACACCAGAAGTCCACTGTAGCAGATCCCGAGCACCGACGCCTGAGTTGCTCCTACTTTGCTCCGTCTCACCAGAAGTTGCCACCGCCCCGCGACCTGACATCAGCAACGCCACGCGATGCCCTCTCCTCATCTCCTCGACGTCGTCTCCTCCACTGGTTAGCTCTGTCTCTCTTCATCTCCTCAACGTTGCCTCTCCTCATCTCATCGATGTCATCTCCTCCACTGGATAGCTTGTGAATCCGCGACGAGTTGCTCGCGAATCCACCTCCTCGTTGCGACCCACTGTCCCCGTTTTTCGTCCGAGCACCCCTTGGCAATAGATCTCGCGCCTACACCCCTGCTGCTTGTTCCCCTGTGATGCCAGACCGCCTAGCATTTGCAGCCCGGTCCCTACTCCACCGTGCTGACGCCAGAAGCCCTTTGTAGCAGATCCCGAGCACCAATGCCTGAGCCACTCCTACTCTGCTCTGTCTCACCAGAAGCTGCCACCGCCCCGCAACCTCAGCAATGCCGCGCGATGCCATCTCCTCATCTCCTCGATGTCGTCTCCTCCACTGGTTAGCTCTGCCTCTCCTCATCTCCTCGAAGTTGCCTCTCCTCATCTCATCAACGTCATCTCCGTACTAGATAGCTTGCGAATCCGCGACGAGCTGCTCGTGAATCTACCCTCTCGCCGTGACCCACTGTCCCCACTTGTCGTCCGAGCACCCCTCGGCAGCAGATCTCGCGCCTGCACCCCCACTGCTCGTTCCTTGTGATTCTAGACCGCCCAACATCTAAAGCTTGGTCCCTGCTCCACCGCGTTGACGCTAGAAGCCCTTTGCGGCAAATTCCAAGCATTGACGCTTGAGCCATTCCTGTTCTACTCTGTCTCACTAGAAGCTGCCACCGCCCTGCGACCTGACATCAGTAACGCCGCACAACGCCCTCTCCTTATCTCCTTGACATCGTCTCTCCACTACTTAGCTCTACCTCTCCCTCATTTGTAAATTCTAGGGGCCTTATTGGATTAAATGCTACAGTTTTATATGAGTATATATGCATAACTCAACATCTTTGAACTAGGAACGTATATTTGTAACTTTTGTGTAGGATTTTTTAAGCAAAACTTCTGTGTGGCTACTGTATTTTGTTATATTTGTGTGATGAATTATTTGACATTTCCATATTTCAAGTCTGGCTCTTTAGAATGTTGATAATATAGGTGAATGAATTAATTTTTAGTGGGAATATTCACTGCTGGTTATTATGAGCAAATAGATGAGGTATTGTTGGTGGGAATGTTCCTTTTGCTTGCAATATATGGTTGCTTGTAAAATTTTACATGCGGATGATTCTCTTTTAATTTTCTTTGTGCATTTTGTTTTATTGATAGTCATATAACATTATATTGATGTGATATCGACATCAAAGTCTATGCGCTTGAACTAGTACACCAATTGATATGGCTCATTTGATGCTCAACTAGTTAAGCAAAGTGGACTGAGCCTTTGACCAATGAGCTTATAAGTTTGTTGGTAACAGAGGTAACAAAGGAAATCACACCATTTCTACCTACAACAAAAGCAGGATGGAAAAACATACATGCCGAATTCAATAAACGGACGAGACTCCACTTTAGTATAGTTCAGTTGAAAAACATGGTCAACAAACTAAAGAGACGGTATAGTAGTTTCAAGAAACTTTTGTCACAATCTGGATTTGGATAGGATAATATAAACAATAAGGTTGCTGTGGAGGATCAAAGTGTGTGAGAGTCTCACATCAACGTATCAATTTACCAAGGTCATTTTGTTCATATTGTATTGCAAGCTTTGAGTATGTTGTTGACATTTGTTATTATTGTATAAGTTCCAGAATAATAGCAAATGGGCTAAATTCAGAAATGATGGGTTTCCTCAGTATCCTGATTTGTGTAAAAGTAGTTAAATGGGTTTACTTTGATAGGTGGGTTTTAAGTGGGTCATAAAATGGATTTGATTTTAACTTTTAAGTGGGTCTTAAGAGAGAGACTCTCTTCTCTTTTTAACTTTACAAAAATAATTTTTATAAATACCGAAATTATAATTATTTTTCTTGTTCTTTTCTTTTCTTTCTTCCTTTTTTTTTTTTTTCTTTCTTCTTCCTCTGGTCGCCGGCACGGCAATAGCCGGTGACCAACCAGGCGAGGCTCGAACCTCGTCGATCTGGTGATACTCACACTTGCGGCGTCGGGAGAGGCTCGAGCCTTGCCAAATCCTATGAGGTGCGAGCTCGAGCTCAAGCTCGCCCAATGCCGGCGAGACTCACCAGATCCGGTGAGGGGCGAGCTTGAGCTCGCTCGATGCCGATGAGGCTCGAGCCTCACCAGATTCGCTGAGGGCCTAGCTTGAGCTCGCCTGACGCCGGCGAGCCTTGAGCTCGCCGGATTTGGCGAGACTTGAGATTGCGGTGTCGGGCGAGGCTCCAGCCTCGCCGATCTGGCGAGCCTTGAGCTCGCCGGTGTCTTGCAAGCTCGAGGCTCGCCTAGGGCCGACCGCCGGCCGTCGTCATGGCCAGCAACCAACCAAAGAAGAAGAACCAAAAAGAAAAAAGAAAATTATATTTTAAAAATAAAAATAAAAATAATTAAAAAATTAATTTTAAAAAAATAAAAATAATAAAAATTCGATTTTTTTAAAATTATTTTAAAAATTATAAAAATTTCCATCAAATTTATGTTGTATAAGATTATTTTAGCAATACCATTTTAAAAATAATATATATATATATACACACACACACACACATAAGAAATAAGCTTAAATTGGTCATAAATGGGTTAATATAATCTTTAAAAAAAATAAGAATAAGTTTTCCTAAATTTGATTAAATATGAAAATATTTTATTAATATGGGTCGGGTCGGATATGGGTCGAAAAATTTACATTAAGCTTAAATGGGTCAATTTGGGTCGACCCATTAACGACTCGACCCAACCCGACCCGACCCGACCCACCCGTTTGACACCTCTACATAAGGAGTATGCAGTAGAAATGCAGAAGAAGTGATAATGTCCTCGGAAAGAGATGACAATGGTAGTGACGATGGTGATGGTGGTAGTGGGTATGTAGTAGGTGATTTAGAGGAATTTGATGAACATCATATTGATGAGGAAGTCTTCATACCTGATACAACTACTACCTCAAATCGTAAGAAACATAAGTAGGATATGACTCCAAATTCTAAGAAGAGGAGGAAAAGTAATAGATATGATGTTAGTGACACATGTAAAGCCATTCAAGAAATTATTAAAATCAAGACTGCTCAATCAACAAATGGCTCTGTGACCTCAGATGTCCCATCAATTGTAGATCCCTACTTCATAGTAACTGTGGTTGCTGTCCTAAATGGAATGCCTAAGTTAGAGTAGAATCTTTACAACAAAACTGTGAACCAATCATGCCTTAATGCCACTTGGAGAGAGGCTTTCATCATAATGCTACTTGAAAGGAGATGTGGATTTCTTGAATCTTTTTAAATAGATGTTGAGTAGTATGCTATGGATTTATACATTTTGTTTAATTTCAATCTATGACTTATGTATTTGAGATACTTTGGTTTTTTTATGATGCAATTATGAAAACTTTGTGGCTATTGTTAATTATTATTAGATTCCTTACTTATATATTGTGTTTATCTTCTTTTTTCATGTGATTGCATAGGTAATATGGAGGGGGATGAAAGTAGCATGTATAGTGATCGAGTAACAACGGGTGAATCGGTTGAACTAAATTTTGATGATGTTGATAATGATATTGTGATAGCATGATTGAGCATGGTTGCGGTGGATATGTCTATGCACTCAAGATAACCTATTAGAGATAGCATATTGTCAGGACCCGAATGGATGAGGAGGGTTCTTCAAGGATATTCAGATAGAATATATAAATCTTTTAGAATGGAGAGACACGTCTTTCTCAACCTTTGTGATTTGATGAAGGCAAGAGATCGCCTAGAAGATAGTTGATATATAAAGGTAGATGAACAAATTGGGATATTATTATTTATGATTTGTCACAAGAACTCGAATAGAAATTTATGTGAGAGATTCCAACGCTCGGGATAAACTATTAGCAAATACTTCACTATAGTGTTGAAAGCAGTTCTCAAACTTGCAAAAGAGATTATCGTACCACATTCTTTTGATGTGATCCCAAATGAGATGCTTATGGATCCCAACCATAAACTTTACTTCAAGGTAAGATTTTCATACATTCATTTACAATATTGGTTTCATTTTGTTGATAGTCTTATATAAAACTAGTCTTTAATAAAACGACAGGATTGTGTGGGCACTATTGATGGTACTCATGTTCATGCTTCTATACTTGTGTCGAAGCAAATTCCATTGAGAGACAGAAAATGAATTACCACTCAAAATGTGATGTGTGTATGTTTGTTTGATATGAAATTCACTTTTGTGTATGTTGGTCGGGAAGGATCTGCTAACGATTGTCGGGTGCTATCAATAGCACTCGAGACTTCTCACTTGGAATTTCCTCGATCACCACTAGGTATTTACTTATTCTAGAATTATCAATTTTCTTTAATATTGTATTGTATTTACAAATCACTACTAATATATGAATACTTTGTTATAGGCAAATACTATGTTGTAGATTATGGTTATGTATCAATTTTGGGATTCTTAACTCCTTTTAGACGTGAATGGTATCATCTAAATGATTATAGGGGTAGGGCAAGATGACCAAGAATAGCAAGACAATTGTTCAACTATAGGCATTCTTCACTAAGGAATGTCATTAAGAGATCATTTGCAACATTAAATAATCGCTTCTTTATTTTGAAACACATGCTTGCATTTGCAATTCGAAAACAAGCACATGTTGTAATTACATGTTGTGCTATCCATAATTACATTCGTGATCAAGACAAGAGGGATATAAATTTTCCCTTATATGGAGATCCATAGTACTCATTTAAACATACACAAGATGAGGTTATAGGTGATACATCGACCGAGGAGGAAACTGAGATGAATATGCTTAGAAAAAATATTGCCAATAAGATGGCAATGGATCATAATATGTCAGAAATTTTATGAAATTGTGTTTTAAACTTTTGTAATATATTTCTATTATTTTGTATTTGGGGATTTCCAATCTTTGCTTTTGTAATGTGACACTGTATTTGATGATTTTTATCTCAATTCTTGTAATGTGATGTTGTACTTAAGGATTTCCCTTATTTGTAATGGTCATTTATGACAAGCTCTATTACACTTCGTAAAATTCGTCGATTTTGTAAAATTTGCCGCAAATTGCCCAATACACTTCTTTGTGTTTCTTTCTAAAACGATCGCTCAATATCGTAAACCGTGGCGGTGATCGACGTGACACACTAGCACGAAGGGGATTAGAATATGGTTGTGCACCTTCATTCTACTAGAGTTTTGGGAACATTTGATCATGCTCAAAGAGTAATGCATATGGACTCTTTTTTCTATTGTATGGAGACTATTGATAAATATATTGTTTGACCATAATTGCTTATCTAGGTGGATGCTAAAGAATTTTGTGTGAAAATTTAGAAAATTTAATATAACAACTAATACTTTGTATTTTGGTCAATGGGTTCATAAGCATATGAAATTTGTAAGAATGGACACCTCATTTGCTCCAAAGAAAGAAAAATTTGTTTTAAGAAATAAAAATTTTATATTGTTATCAAACGAATTTCTATTTCCGAAACAGAAATTTAATATCGTCATCAAACATATTTTTTTGCTCAGAAACTCGTCTAGAGATAGAAATAAAAAAATCTATTTCTCTTCTAAAACCTATTTCTAGAACAGAATAGTTATCATTCACCCATAAATAGACGAACTTACATCAATACGGTGGCATGTAACAACCGAATATTTTCTCCGGTGAGCTTGCCGTACCTGCTGAAATGTGTCCGAGAAACTGGTTAAATGACCCCAATTCGATAGATAGCAATCATATCGGCCCATGTTGTCGGAGGAAAATGGGATCGGTTGGTCGACCCGAACTTGTAGCGAAACATTGGGCTTCCCTCTAGAGAATTTAACTTCAAACTGAAGAAACAAGTGGAGCACCCGCCAAATGCCTGTCTCCTTATCCCCTACCGGACGTGGCGATTCGAGCAAGTGTCGCGAGGATCGATTTAAGGTTCCCGCCACCAATCTTGATCGCCAGATAATGAATAAATAAATTGGTGGATGCACTTTTGCGCGGATGTAAATCATTTTTCTTCTAATTTTTTCTTTTTGGGCCACGGCTGAAATCCCTTTTGGGCGTGGATAGAATGTCTCGGATCTTCGGAGGCGGGTCCATTATTGATTTTAAGGGCTTAATCACTTGTTTGACCTGAACCAAAGAGATCTTCCTTTTGTCTATGTTTTTGGATGTTCAAGCAAACAGTTAGTAGAGATCAGCTCTCCAATTTATTTTTCTTCCTCTTGTTTCCCATTTCAAAATGTCTTTGCTCTTACATTTTCTTTTTGTAGTAACGTGGAGATAGTTATCAAAACGAGAGAATTGAATGGATAATGTGACTCACATGTTAGATTTTTTTTTTATTAGATTGAGAATCTGAGAAGGGTCAAAAACTGTTATTATCCTTATGTTTCATTGATCTTAGCTCAAAGTCTAAAATGCATACTCAGAATGTTTTTGTTCATTTTTCTTTTAAAGAAATAGCCCCAGCCCACATTAAGCTTTCAATTTGTGTCCTTTAGAGCTGGTTCCGTTTCCTTTGTTTTCTTTTTGTTGGTCGTTAAAGTATTTATACGGGGTAGGCCTGGATACGTTCGAAAGAACTACTGATCCATTTTTGCCTTCTGTTGAGAGATGGAATCTTAAACTTCTCCATCACGTAGCATCTACAGTTGCCAAAAAATTTCTAATAGCCAAGAAAAGATGGGCCAATTTTGGGAATATGCACAAAATGTGACTGCCTCATTGCCTCCAACTTGCAGCCCCATAATTTTTATTCTGACGTGTACACATACCCTCCAATACTCCTTTTGTCCAATTACCCAAAAAAGATCCGTTGCTTTGATATTCAAGAACTATAAACCACATGACCATTTGGTCCAAACTCGAATGTCTATCCCAAGAAACGAAGAGCCATGAGCAAATCGTACGATCACCCTCAACTGCACTCGGCCATGTCGAGATAAGGTTGTGGGGCCCCTTGTCCACGTGGCAAGGTGACATGGGTTCCAAAAGATAAGGCATTCCATCTTCTCCTCAATTGCCTTTGCCGTGAGAGTCACACCACTCACGAGATCGACGGCCACGGATAGCTCGAGACCCTCCAGATCAAATGTCCGCCGTAGGATGCGCATCTAGTGGGGGCCAATGAGGAGGCACCGGCGACGGCAGGGAGCTCAATAATGGTGTATTTAAAAGAAGAGTGTGCATAAATTGGCTCCCTCGCTCAAGTAGGTCTCACAGCGTTTGTGCGAGAAAAAGATCAAGAGGGAGTGAGAGATGGCCTCGTCGATCGTCTCGTCCGCCGCTGTCGCCGCCGTCAACCGCGCCTCCCCGGCGCAGGCCAGCATGGTGGCCCCGTTCACCGGCCTCAAATCCGCCTCCGCCTTCCCCGTCACCCGCAAGTCCGCCGACATCACCTCCCTCGCCAGCAACGGCGGCAGAGTCCAGTGCATGCAGGTAGGCGGAGATAGAGAGTTGCGCTTTATGCGAAGATGAAGTACTAATAAGATTGGTATACCAAGCGGCGCGATTATGCACACAATGGCATTTCGACGTGCATCAAGAAAACCCCCTCAAAAATGGACCCCTCGTTTAGTAAATGAGTCTCTTGTAGATCTTTGACACACTCATGCATAATAAGAATAATAAGGGTAGATTCTCAAGCATTAAATTGAGATTTGTTATTTGGCATTGTGAAGGTGTGGCCACCAGTTGGCAAGAAGAAGTTCGAGACTCTCTCCTACCTCCCACCCCTTTCAAGAGAGGAACTCCTCAAGGAAATTGAGTACCTTCTCCGCATGAACTGGGTTCCTTGCTTGGAGTTCGAGCTCGAGGTCATTTCCAATACTACTCTTTCAGCTGTAAATTCAGTTTGACCGTGTACAAGGGACCTTTAAACCACATGATCGGGTACATATTTGATGAGATTTGATGGGATTCGAGTCTGATTATTTCTGTTTTTCACGATTGCAGAGGGGATTCGTGTACCGCGACAACCACAAATCCCCCGGGTACTACGACGGTCGCTACTGGACCATGTGGAAGCTGCCCATGTTCGGGTGCACCGACCCATTGCAGGTGTTGAAGGAGCTGGACGAGGCCATCAAGACTTACCCCAACGCCTTTGTTAGGATCATCGGCTTCGACAACAAGCGTCAAGTGCAATGCATTAGCTTCATCGCCTACAAGCCCCCAGGCTTCTAGGGCCATTTTGTGAACTTTATTTTTTATTTTTCCACGGATTTACGTTTCTCCTATCATTTTGCACAATGTACTTCCTTTTTTGTCCTTTTTTTGTCTCGTTGAGTTTCAGGATGAAATGGAAGGGAAAATAACGAGGACAAAGTAGTGTTGTGCCAGCACTAGCCACAGTGTTGGCCGCTATGCTTTCTTGATAACAATATGAGAGAGCATTTTCAATTCTTGGAGTGCTGGTTTCTTTGTGATTTGGCATTTCTCGATGTGTCTAATGTCTATCAGTTGCTGATAATTGAAAGAAGCTTTGCATAGACCTGAAAAATAGGTGGTTTCATTGGAGTTATAATGGATGAATTTCACGAGTTGATAAGAATGACGACTGAGGGATCAAGTGGTGGATGGGTGTTCCTCCATGGCGTTGAATTCAAATAAATGCCTCATCATTCAAGTCTGAGACATTTTGGCCTACTCTAGGAACAATGAGATATCCCTACTTTCAGTAGATCGTCCCCGAAAGATAAAAGCTATACGTTTGTAATCCGTTTAATCTTTGCACTTGTCTTGAGATAATAGTGAGATAATAGTGCATACTTAAATAATGGTCTCTTCCAATATGGAAAGGGAAGGTGAGGAGTTCAAATCCCCACATTCTCAGGGGGAATGGGGTGGGGACGAGTAAGTTTCAAGAGTAGGTTTCGACTCTCACGCCCTGCAAGAGGCAGGGCAAAAGCCTGAGAGTGAGTATAAAGTAGGCATAGAATAAGAGTGACCAAAAAAAAAAAATAATGGTCTTCAAACTTGTATGTATATCTAAAAAAAAAACTACTTGTATGTATAGAAACACTCTGGAAATGACTATTTATGGAGCTTACATTTAGGGTTTATTCATTTTACGGAAAATATTGCGGAAAATATCATGTTTCCGAAAAATATTTTCTAGGAAGTCATTTTTCAAGAAAACGACTATATTTTTCAATATTTGGTTAAAAGTTAAAAACTTGAAAATGGAGTGAAAAATATTTTCCATTGTTCATGATCTAATTTGATTTTTTGAAAAGAAAAAAAATTACCAAAATTTTGATTGACCAAAAATATTTAATTTTAGCTTAATATATATTTAAATGAATTTTTAATTGTTTTTATTCTTAAAATATCGAATTTTTATTACTTTTTCTTTCTTTTTTTTTTCTTTACCTTCCTCCTCCATCCTTTGCCACCTCGTGCCTTGACGGTGGTCAGCTGCTCGGCAACTGACCAAGACATAAATTGCTAGATTTGGGGAGCTAGAGCTTTGTTGAGGCTAGCTGAGCCTTGAGCTTGTCAGCCTCAATGAAGCTCAGGTAATCCGTGAGCTCACCAACTCGATCTAGGCAAGCTCGAGCTCTGTTGAGGCCAGCGAGTTCGCGACTTGCTAGATCTGGTGACCTCCAGCCTTGCCCTAACCGAATCTAGCGTTGGGCAAAGCCTCGTTGACGTTGCTGGAGTTGGCTTGTGGCCGGTCATCGACCATCGCCATGGCAGGCGACTGGCCAAGGAAGAAGAAAAAAAAGAAAATGGAAGAAAAAGAATTAAAAACTCAAGTTTTTAAAAAAAGAAAAAGAAAACATAAAAATAAAAGGAAAATGTATATGGTGAAAGAATATAACGTGAAAGAAGTTATGCAAAAAAAAATGAAAAATATTTTCTTTACTTTTGAAGTTGTTGTTTTTTTTTTTCTTTTTCTAATAATGGAAAACATTACCCTTGACTAGCTTATTTTCTATGAAACGAATGCCGAAAAATTTGGAAATTATTTTTTTGGAAATTATTTTCCGTAAAATGAACGGAACCTTATTATATAGAATGTTGCTAGAGATCATGTATGCATGCATGCATGCTAAATCCAATACTAATACAACCGTAGTGAGAAGAGAAAAAAATGTATTGCTTTTTCCCCCAAACGTCTAACATTTAAGTACAAATGTAATCAAGAATAAATAATCTCATGTTTGGACCATTTATTAGGATTTTGACTCACATTTTAAGTTTTATCTAGATCATAAGCTTAGCCCGGTATTTTTAGAGTTTGGAATTTATCCAGACGAGACAAGAAGTTTTTTATTATTGAGCAGAAAAGTTTTATGTGACTAATCTGTACGGTTGATTTCCACTATGGAAAATAACCCTACTGGCTACTATTGCATGGAAAAAGCTAATACACCGTGCGCCACGAAAATATCTATCAACAAGCCCATCCAAGAACTACATCCCTCACCGATTCACTTCCCCAGATCACAATGCAAAAATGATCAAGTCACTTCCGTAGAACACACGACGCGTTTTGACTTTTCTTTTTTCTTCATGTTAAGCATTCGGTTGACGATGAAATGCCAACTAGTTAAAGATCAAGGTACTCACGTTTCAAGAAATAGCGGAAATTTATGTTGTGTTATTGTACAAGGAAAAGGGACTAACCGGTCAAATGGGTTGATGATGGACCTGGAATATAGACAGCCCAGTAATACTGACATCGTCCTGCTCTCATCACCCAGGACAAATCCCAGAAAGAGATGCCAGCACCACCTTGCAAATGCGTGCTCCTACTTCAATCCGAGCGATTGAATTACGTGCAAACCGCCGTCACAAACCCAAAGAAGTACTAGATCCGCAGAGGTAGTTGTAAAAGAGGACTGGGGATAAGCAGAACCGAGCTAACTTGTAGTTAACTTAAAGGAGAGTCGTACGAGTCCAAGATGGGTAAAGATAGTAGAGGCTTCAATTCGATTTCACTGCAACAGCTATCAACTTGCGTCCCCAAAGAGCTAAACTGATCGAGCAAGCCTGATTGTGATTGGGTACCTAACGCAACATCAGTTCTTAGAGCTCAAGAGGGTAGACATCAGTTCTTAGAGCTCAAGAGGGTAGAATTCTACCTTAAATTTATTATGATGCACGTGTGAATTGTGTCAGAAGATCTCACATCAGATAAATAATATGATTTGGAGCAATTAATTTATCCTAGTTGACATATAACCCATTGACTTAAGTTTTTGAGTGAAAATGGTCATATTGGATATATTGACGGTCTCAAGCTTGAGTTTCCTCTTAGTGATCTCTCTGGGTAAAGGTATCAAACTTTTATTGTGCACTCCCAACAAATGATATAAGAATTGATGGTCGATTGGTACACTCCCACTGTGTATCGACACTTGGTGAATTTCTCAAGGAATGAATTATATGATCAACATTGTTTTCTGATTAGTGGGCATTATGGTATAGCAATATGGGCCTCAAGATAGACTTCATGATTTGGCCTGAAGAAAAAGATTAGGGATGAAGTTGTGAGTTACAAGTAATGTGATGCACATCATGCAATTACATTGATTGTTAATCTAGCGGTGGAGTACTTGTGTACCCTTGGTTAGAGGTTTGAAGTAGCTTCTCAATCACAAAAACTTTTGATTTATTTGCAATGTCGATTTCAATCAAAGATTGGCAATGCCATAAGCCCAAGTTTGTGTCTCAACCATACAAAAATCTGTCCTCTACTCATTTCGGGTGATTGATTTCAAGGTGGGCTTGTTCCCTATTTGTAGAACTAGCGACAATTTAATGAGACCTCTCTAAGTTCCTTCCACAACTAGCAAGCACAATCCATGAAAGACATCTCAATGACTTATAAGAACATGCGGCATTTCTCATGGTAAATTTTCATACTTTTTATATCAAATAATATACATCTTCATATGATTGAAAGACTAACAAAAGCTAGCCAGAATCAAAGGTAACACATATACAAGCAATTTAACATGAATCAAGTAAGGTATCAGCCATATACTATAGTGTCACAGTTTGAAGTTCCAAGTAGATAACTCAACGTCTATACTAAACAACAATCAGTTGAGACACAAAGCATAAGAATACTTAGATTTGTTCATGCCTTTCTTTTTGGCATTTTAATGAACAGACAATGATTAGTTCGAAGAAGAGACCTAAATGCAACATCAAAGCAATTATTATGATAAAAGCTTATCAAAACAACATCAAAATGAGTGGAGATCATTAACAAAGTGTAATTCTCAGCCTATACTTTGTACAAAGAGCGGCCAAACAAAGCAATGAGTATTTCCCTCAATGAGATACAGTTGCGATCATGATCAGTTGTTGAATTGGTGCAAAGAGGCAAGAGCAAGAGAGGGAGGCGACGATCATGATCAGTTGTTGAATTGGTGCAAAGAGGCAAGAGCAAGAGAGGGAGGCGACAATCAGTATTCAACAATAAGGACATGACTTGGGCAAAAGCTGAAGAGATATAGGCACTGCGTGACTGAGAGAAGTGAGAGAGCGAAAGATATAAGTGATGAGCGTAACCGAGTCATTAGAAAAGAATGACATTTAGAATTTCAGAATAATAAAAATTGTTGGGTGATTCGAATGGCTTGATCAACATTTAGGAACTAAGAATCAGACCAATATCCACCATTTCCCAATTTTAGGAATCGGTCCTGTTGGAATCGCCCAAGAACCTCTTAGTTCAGTTCCGTCCCGGTTCTTTTTGTTTTTTGCTTTTTAGGCACCCCTATTGCTCATTCATAAAGCAGTGCAAAGGCAAAGGTTAATAGTAACATTTACCGTGTCTGTCTCTTCAACAGCAGACCCTTACGTAAAGAAACAAAAGCGGGATCACATGACAGCATAGGACGTCTCAACCACTGGGTATGGCCAAACCTTGGGTCCCTTTAATTCAACTCACCCATCACCACCACCACACCAGCCCCGCGCCACCCAACCCCAACCCCACCCCCGCATTGGACGCCTTTCAAATTTTAAACCCGTCAACGTCACCGCCCTCCGGGACCCATCTCCCTCCATGAAAATCCAAAGCCACAAGGAACCAACAGAGCATGGGAAATTTACAATTCACAAGCGTGGGGCGATAGTACCAAGAAGTTTCAATTGTCCACCTCAACGACCCAACAAGAAGAGAAGACCAATGCTCCAGCTGCCTTGCCCGAAAGTCGCCAGAAATTACATTATTGAATTCATCCGCAATAGATGATGACATCTCCAACATATATATATATATATATATATAAAAGAAACAAAAGAAATTCGATTATTTACATATATAGATTTCCCAAATCTCATCATCCATGTGCTTTTGTACAGGACTTATTGATTGCTGCAGGATGATGATGCAAGCGAGATGTCTGATTCCCC
Organism: Eucalyptus camaldulensis; assembly: GCA_019915185.1. Taxonomy (NCBI): domain Eukaryota; kingdom Viridiplantae; phylum Streptophyta; class Magnoliopsida; order Myrtales; family Myrtaceae; genus Eucalyptus; species Eucalyptus camaldulensis. The sequence goes on from JAHSVA010000005.1 coordinate 25,571,490, forward strand.
CAAAATAAAAAAGGATATCACTCCTCCACTTCTTCCTCCAAATTACAACTAGCAGTGGGGGACAGAGACAATGGAAAGTGATGAAACAAGACTACACAGAGCAACACAGACTCACTCCCTCCCTCCTTCTCAACACTTCTCAACCAGCTCTCACGAAAACGAGGTACAGAAACACACACCCTAACAAAGAGAAAGACTTCTCTCCCCCTTTTATTCTGCAAAAATTTAACATCTCTCACGACCCCCATAATTTACATGTACAAGTTCTCGAGATTGAAACCCAAGAACACTTGAAAAAAAAATTCCACAACAACATCCCATTGACTCATATATACAAGTAGCACTAGTAGAAAACTACAGATTCACCTTATCTTTAATTAGTTCCTCCTCTTCATCTCTCCCGAAATTACCACCTCTGCTCTTCCATCTCAAAAATTACTTTGGCAGCCTTTTTTTTTCCCTTCATGTTCTGCATATAGTTATGTTATATATGGCCTCTGATTAGGCCAACGCAGAGATGCTGCAATTGCGGCGATCTCTCCCCAGGCAATCGAAACCTTCGATTCTCACGGGGGCAGGCTTGTGCCCAAACTTCATCCTCACAGATCCTCCTCCTCCTGCCTTACGCGCGGATAAGGATGATGGCGATGGTGGTGCGGGAGATGATGGAATGAACTGCTCAGTCCCAAACTGGGCATCTTGGATCACGGGGTTTGACACCCGGCACGGAGGAGATCCGCAGAAAAATGGCGGCGATGAAGCCACAGGAGCAGCAGATCTCTCAGCTCCATAACCTCCCTGCAGAAGCTAAGAGCAGAAAGTTAGAATCATATTGAACAGAAAAGCAAAAAAATCAAGCCAACGAAAAGCTTCTTTTCCTACATCTACAACCCAACCACGGAAGAAAAAAATCAATCTCTATTTAAACTGAGAAAGCAAAGTTCGTAGTCCTCCCTCCAATCCTGCCTTATGCAAGAAGGAAATTTGACCTTGTCCTCTCACAGATAAGGTAAACTAAAACCATTTGAGGGGAAGCTCAGATCCGGTGGAGACAAAAAAGGGTCAAAAGGATGACCGAAAAAATAAAGCGAGCGTGTTGAGATCACTTGTCAATCATATCTAATAAGAAAGTTTCTCATCACTAAACTGATTGCACGAAAACCCGTTGCTAACTAAATTCAAGAAAAGAAAAATCAGCCAGTAGCGATCATCTTTTTTTTTTTTTTTTTTTGGGGGGGGGGGGGGAGGGTCGAAGTAGTGATCAACTTGCGCTAGAAATAACAAGATAAGATAGAATAGGGAGGACGGCCATTACTGTTCACTGGTCAAAACAAAAATTTTAATACAGCTCAGTGGCAGAAACTTTCTACACCAACCGAACAACTCTTCAACCAGCACAGAAAGAGAGAGAGAGAGAGAGAGAGACCTTGGTTAATATGATGTCAAGAAGCTCGGGCCCGGCCGTTGAATCCCCTGCCTCTGCGAGGTGACTGTTCCCGCGGAAGAGAAAGGAAAGAAAACCCACAAATCAGCCAAATCAAACACCCATATCGACCAAAACCATGAGATTGTTATATGGAAAAAAAAAAAGGAAGAAGAGATTAGGTATGACGGATTACTTACTTGATATGACGTCTCATAGGCCGGAGGGAATCGTCCATGGACGGATTCAACAGGCCGACTCGACGAGGCTTCGGGCACACCACCGGCTCCACCACCACCCTCCTCATCCCCTCGTAGCCTCCCATGGCGTTCTTCTGCTGATATCCGCACCGATTCATTCTCGGTCTGGCCGGTAAAATAAACCGAACCGGAACGCCTGAAAAGAAATCAGATTTAACATAACGACACAAACGCTACAATCGTATCATGAAACGCTCTCTTCGTTCGCAAATCAAAATCCAACAAAGAACAGTTTCATTTCATCTCATCATCCCGTGACCAAAATTAACCCACCCCCCCCCCCCCAAAAAAAAAAAAAAAAAAAAAAGATAATCTACTACACAAGAAGAGAGGCGTCAACATAATTCATGAAAAATCGCAAGAGAAGGACTCCATGATCCATGAAATATATCTGACCAACCCCCAAAAAAAAAATCTATGAAAAATAGAAAAGTCCGCTTTTGGTCATCATCTTACTCCGGAAGGTGAAATTTTCCGACAAACCCAGAGTCAAAAAGAGGTTTTTCGGGGGAATAGAGCAAAACCAGGGGCGTCCAACATCGTCAATCCGAGTTCGCAGATCTACGCATATGAAAAGGCAGAGAGAGAGAGAGGGACCTGAGGGACGACGACTCGAAAGGCTCCTCCACGAAGGAGGAGCAAATCGAGGAGGGGAATTAGGGACGGGAGAGGAGGAGCGGGAAAGCGATGGAGACAGAGAGATCTCGGCGAAGAGGAGAGAGAGAGAGAGAGAGAGGAAAAGCGAAGGAATTGGCTGAGTATTCATAGCAGCCACAGAGAGAGAGAGAGAGAGAGAAAAGAAGGAGACGCGGAAGGTGGGGCCCGGATTGCGGGATAAAGCGACCCGATCCGCGCGCGCAGCTGTGAGATCGGGCGTCTCCTCCGTCGGATCTGATTTATTCCTCTGACCTCCGTGATCTCACATCTTGGCCGTCGATCCTTTTTTCTTTTTGGGGGGGAGGATTTTTGGGAGCTTTTATTCTGCAGTCGAAAAAGAAAAAGCGTGGAAGGGAGCGCTTTATTCGGTCATGAATCATGATGAGATAAAATATACGAGTGGGGCAATTCTGTTCCACGTGACGCACGCACGCGTAAGAATGTCGATGATTATTTATTCAAAGATACTCCCCAAGGAACCCCCAAAAAAAAAAATTCATGACAAAAAAAGGGTTTTATTTTATTTTATTTTATTTTTTTTATAGCTAGTTTGTCTGATTTTTGGGTTTCTGAAAATCCGCCTTGCCCTGTTGGAAAAGCTCAAAAAATAATCGACACAACTCCCATTTTTTTTATCTCATGAATATGAAGCCAATTCTGAATTTAAATGGAATCTTTCCCAAATTTACAATAAAATCAAATCCATTTCCTAAATTTGCATCAATTTCTCTTTTTCCTCTTTTAAAACATATTCAAATTTATTTCTCAAGCATGAAAATGAGCGCGTCTTATTTTGTTAATAAAAGAATGGAGTATCCAATCTTTCTATTTATAGAAAATTTTGTTATATTACAACCAAAAAAGATAGAAATTTCAATGATATCGCTCAAATTATGTGCATCTACTATAATATATCGATTTTGTGGGCATATTGACCCAAACAATGTGATGCTTGATTGGGGAGTGGAATATAAGGTATTCGATTCATCGACACGTGTTAAATTCAAGTCACTTAAGTGACCTCAGCCCAGCTTGATTGTTCAAGAAGGGCCCCCTTTGTCCAATTTGATGGCGTGCATCTAATTTAGCCAGTAGAAAGGCAGAATATCATTGCTTGGTTTTTCCACTTATTATTGTGCCGTCTCTAAAGTGGCTTTCTCTTCTCTTCTTTTGGCCTCAGTGTCAAGATTGTCTTATATGAGTGGAATATTTCTCGGGCTTATCAAGAATCATCGTTGAAATTTCAAGTGTTTCACAAAAAAAAAGAAGAGAGAGAGAGAATAAAATAAAGTCGGAGAGTCTTAGACGAAATTCATTCGAATTATCATATACCGCACTGGAGGTCGATGATTGGGGAGCCAAGAGGCAATTATTACATTAATTTAGTAGGCCTTGGAGACGTGCACTTTCTGTGAACATACGGTCATTCCGGCTTTTGTAACTCCCGATAAGGACCAAATTAAGTAGTGGATTATAACTAGGTTTCATTATCTCAATTATCTTACCTTATCACCCATCGATAAGTCTGAAGACCGGCATGAGTACGTATTTTACGTATCGGTTCTACCTGTAAGAGCCATAATATCGAAAGGGTTGGTTTGACACTAAATTGGCTCTTCCAATGATTTTGAGCCTCTATCAACCTAAAACGTAATTTAAAGGTTTCTCTCACATTTATAAACTAATCACTATCCCCTTCCATAATCAATACGGGACAATCTCAATAATTTCCTCCTCACATATCGAGTCTTAAATTGGGTTAAGACTTGTTAGTAAATTGGCTTCGATACCAGTGTTGGTGGTCTTGAACTTCTCTCATTTTGGAAGCTAGTTTTTAAGATGATACTTCCCCTTACACTTATGAAATGACAACCAACTTCTTCCATAGTTAATGTGGAATAATTCCAACAGTACAAAATGCATATTGAATCTTTTGTTACGGGAAATTATTAGGTTGAACTTACACGTGCGAGTCAAGAGGGAAGGCAATTGAGGCGGGCTAGTGTAGACAAATACAAACTAAAAAGGCTAGAGCATGTAGCTCGACCCGTTTGGGGATCGAGATTTAACATGGGTATTTTCGTAGATTTTGGAGAATTTTGGTTGTGGGGTAGGCATTTATCATCCGTTTTGGCTTTTGTGTGGTGTGAAAATGGGCATTTGATGCCTCCACATGCCGTGTTCTGGAAATGGCAATCCCTCAATTAAATGCGGCCCCTCGGTCAGGCCATAGCCTCTTGCTCTCGATCGAGCGAGCAAGTGGGAGGGAGCGCTTCTCAATGTCTCCAACAGACAGCATCCACTAACCATGTACGGCTCAACAGCTAGCTCCTCCTGACCTTCTTTTTATTGATTAGGTCGGGCAGATGGGCAGGCCGGCCCAAAAACGATCCTAACTCAAATGGCACATTTTTATGCGATGTCTGTTTAGGCCCTGTTTATTTGTGTTCTTCTAACACATTTTTTACTTTTTTGTTATGAGGAACAAAACATAAAGATAAAAATGCATTTATTTGCATTTTTGTTTCAAATATTTTTTTTTTCCGGGAACAAATTTGGAACAGAAATAAGAAATCATGGAACACTTCCGAAAAAAAAAAAATTTCTTTCTCATATTTTTTTCTTCTTCTTTTTCTTTTTTCTATTTTCTTTGGCTGGCAACGTCGTTGAGAGCCAACAACCTCGCCAGAGTGTCGCTAGCCTCTAGTGAGGCTTGGCCTTGCCAGATCTGGGCGAGCTGGAGCTCGCCTAGGACTGGCGAGCCTTGCCGTGGTTGGGTGAGGCCGCCGACCCTCGTCGGCCAGTTGCCGGCCATGGCTGAGGTCGGCGATTGACCAAAAGGAAGAAAAAAGTAAAAAAAGTAAAAATAAAATAAAAATTAAAAAGAAACAAAAAAATTATACATATCAAACGTGTTTCTGTTCTTTTTCTATTCCAATAACAAATTTACCAAACGTGTACTTCTGTTAAAAAATTGTTCTCTGAAACAAAAATAGTCTTTTTCAATTTTTGTTCCATGAAATAGTTTTTGAACAAAAACATCACCAAAAACACCCTTAGCCACTTGTACATGATCTGAGCAATTCATATTCGACTCAATTCGGAACCTATCTTTAGTAAAAAAAATTTCCTTTAAATTATTATATTTAAAGAATAGGTGACTCCATATTGTTTTAACGTTTAAGTTAGTACTCCTACATTTAAGGAGGAGCAGTCATCTTGTTGCGGATCTGCCATTGGAGTTTTGCAACATCTTCGTGGTCATTGGTGAGCTGCCATCATTGAGTGGCCGACTCCATATTTTTTCTTTTAAATTGGCTCAATTCAGGCTCTATTTTTAGTAAAAAAAATTCTTTAAATTGTTGTCTCTAAAGAATGGGCGACATCATATTGTTTTAACATTTAAGTGAGTACTACTAAACTTAAGGAGGAGAAGTTGTCTTGTTGCAGATTTGCCATTGGAGTTTGGCAACATCTTCACGGTCATTGGTGAGTCGCCACCAACAAATCGTCGCTATGGCTATGCTTCCACCAAGCTATTATCGTGGCCGACACCGAGACATTACCTCCATTTTTAGGAGATCTCTCTCCCTATATATATTACGAATGTGAAATAGTTTTTTTCTTTAATAATTACTTGAAAATAATTTTAGTGTATGAATTTAACGTGCTTTTAGAGTTAGTTTTGTTTCCAAATGGAAAACAATTCTTATATTAAACATAAGGGCAATTATTTTACTATCTAAATATTAAGATAAAATTTTAGATAACTTCAAAATTCACTATAGATGATATCTTTTAAAAGATATATATATATTAGATTGATGTCATATGACAATTGTAATAACATAGGTGAAAGCAATTCAAAACTAGAGGTGATACAATCATGGTTGAGTCACTTCCACCCTAGAACTGAGAGTCGGACCAATATTGTTGATTCTCAGTTTGTGGAGCAAGGAGCAGGCCCACCTAGTCTTGGAACAGGATTGAATCGAACTGATTGATTCGGTCCATTTATTGAGTGAGTCTAATAATCAGGGGTGCTTAAATTCTCCTTTTATATATTTTTTTCTATTCCCTGCAAGACTGTTGCTCGGAGAGTTAAGGAGAGAGAGAGAGAGAGAGAGAGAGAGAGAGAGAGGAAGAAAGAGAGTCTCATCTCTAGGTCTTCTCGATTAACTTTAAATAAAAACTAAGAACAAGAAAAGCAAGAGAGTGCGAGCACTATGGCATTTTGGCATTGCAATGGGGACTCCACGGACCCACTTCAATTGCTCCCTTCACGCCATGCTCTGTTTCTATCGTGGGGCTAGAGTCGAGACTTGAGATGGCATCAAGCAGGAGGGAGGCGTTGATCAAAAGGGACAGCGGGGCGTTCAGCATCGAGCGAGGCTTCCTCTGTCCCTCTCGAGGCGAGATAGATAGAGACTGAGAAGGATTAAGCGTGAGGCTTGACTGGCAAGATGAGAACGTGCAATTAGGGTTTTGAGAAGAGTGCGAGATTACACATACAACCCCCAATGTTTTGTAAAGTAAGAATTGTATAATAAAAAAAAAAAAAAAAAAAAAACTATGGGCCCAGCCTACACTTGAAACTGGAACCGAATTGATATTTATTGGTTCCTCATTTTAGGAATTAAGAACTGTCTAAACTTGGCTAGTTCGGTTCTTTCCTATGCTCACCTCTAGAAGGAGCTATAATTCACTCTACCTTTGTGGTTTTTGAGCATGACATGGTCCACCTCAAATGATACTCAGCAACATTTTGTGAGCTACGATGCATATTTTAACATAAATAGATAAAACGATGGTCATATGAACATTCACATGCGCAAATGCAATCTCATTTACAGGAAAAATGTGCTGGAAATAAAAATCATGGCACGGGACAATGGTATTTACTAAATTGTTAAATTATGTTTTGAGTTTGAGTTTTTGCAAATTGCAAAACGCGATCCGCTTGGATAAAATTTTTATTCTTTGATCGTGAAGATATTTTTTTGATAATATTCAAGATTACATACAAGAAAAGAAATTCGAAACTCTTTTCGGGTCCTGGATGTCTTCGGTTAATGAAAGGAGATTCATTGGACTCCAAGAAGGTTTAAAAAAAAAAAGGAAATAAAAAAGAATAAAAAAAAGGACCAAATGTTTCTTCTTTATCTGCAGGAGCCGAATAAGAATTTTGAACAAAGGATTTCACGTGGGCCCAGAGTCAAAGTTTTGACTCTGTGCACATGATATAGAAAGGCTAGGGTTTCTTTTATGTGGAGTAGTGAGCTGCACGTAGGAACCGCAAGATTTCGGAAGCCACACCCAAGAAAGACGTCCAGCCACGCGAAGCCTTGGATAGGAATGCGAAGCCGTAGGTACGTTGACCAAAAACGAACACTAAAGTTTCTAATTTCGACGTACGTAAAACGTTTTGTTTTGAACTTGAACGTGTGATAATTTTATATAGTAAGCTTATATTTAAGTGATTTATTTATTTATAAACATTTTAAGTTTGGATTTAAATTTAAATGTGAGAAATATTCAAGCGTATGAACGATTGTAAATTTTAATTATCTGATTATAGTGAATTATTTATTACCGGTTCTCTTCATTGACGTAGATACTGATATTTGGACCAAATCACGTAAATTTCTGGTGTCATTATTATTTTTTTTGATAAAATGTAAGAAAATTTATGGTTTCCTTATTATTTCTTGTTTATTTTTTTAGTGAATTTACGTTGACGTAAATTGCAAGTTTATGTCGTTTTCGCATATTATATTTCTACACATATGATCAAAATGACTTGAGTAGGGGAGGCTTTGTATGCATTGAGGACATGGCCTTGTTCCTAAGAGTGGGGGTGAAAGTGGGTTCTTTCCAATCACTATTATTTGGGCTGTGCTTTATTAGACTCATTTCAACCTATGTTTTAAACCTTAGGGAAAATTATCCCATTGATCTTAAACCTATTCCTTGGATATCGATTCAATTTCAAAATTTCTAATTTTGTTAATTTAATTCTAAACTTTTGTGTGAAGTTTCAATATAGTCATTTTGATTTATTTTCGCTGGAATTTGCTAATTTGGCAGTCCAATCATCTTTGGTTATCCTATGTAACACATGACCATATTGTCGATTTCCAATGAAAATTGACCGGAAGGAGTACAATAGAATTTCAGGCAAAAGTTGAGAACTAAATTGACAATATTAGAAAGTTTAGGATTGAATTAACAATTGTACAATAAGTTTATGACTAATTGGTCAATTTCCTTCTAGACCTTACACAACCCATTTATGAACAAACCATGTTTGGTGCACTGGATATGATTTTGGATATGACAACTTTCATCAAATTCAGTGTTTGGGGTGACATGAAACCCAAATGTGCTTATATATGGACCAAATAAAAAAAAACACACTTGAGGAGTGGGATAATATCGAATAGAATATGTACTGCACAGTCAGAAATCAACGTGACTCTTCACATTCATTCATTGATGGTGAAAATGAGAGAGAAAATGGCTAAGGGCTTGGGTAAAGGTTGGCGAGGGCCATTGAGCCTAGGCAACGAGAACCCTTAGCAGTTGTTAGGGAGGGTTGCTACGGCCTAGGCAAGGGCTAGCAATCGCAAGTGAAGGTCATTTGATGTGGTGCTGGTGAGTTGGGTAGTGAGAGTTAGTTGGGGTTGGAAGGTGAAGGATGATGATTGACTTTTGTGGGGATGATGAAATGAAATATGGTAGGTAAAAAGAGAAAGGAGGAGACAACAAGCATCATTTGGAATTGGAATTTTTATAGTTTCCAAGTTATAGGTATCTTGGTTGTTCCGGTTTGGAAAAATTCCAAAAAGGGATTCGAAGTGCTATTTTTTTTTTTTTCAAATAAGGATTTGAAGTGGACTTTATTTCAAATAAATACCTAAAGTGACTTTAGTTATTTCAAATAAGAGTCTAAAGTGGTTTTGATTGTTTCAAATAAGAACCCAACCTCATCAGTCGTAAGCTGGCTAAATTTTCTGATTGGTCAAAGGCATTTTTGTCATTTGGCATTCCCCCCCCCCCACCCCCCCCCCCCCCGCCTTTTTTCTTCATTTTTTTCCTACTTTTTTTTTTTTCTGGTTCTTTCTTCTTTCTCTTTGTCGGTGGCTAGCCGACCACTAGCAATATTGTCACGCCCCAACCTCTGTCGCGTCAACATCCCACCATGGTCATTCAAATGCGACGTCCCAGGTTAAGGCGCCGACCCAATTTCTTTTATTATTGCGCAAGCGGAACGTATTATAAAACCCCTGACCATAAAATACGGGATAGAAAAGCAGGAAACAATTTCACAACCAATCACTTACATAACTCAACAGAATTACAAACAGAGGTCTACGGCCAACAGTCTACACAAGACAAGGCTCTTAAAAAGGAATTGTCCTATGACCTACAAGTCGGGCACGTCCTCCAATCCTTATAACTTCCCTCTGCAACTCCTCAATGCCAACCAAAGCTATCTGGTCGCTCCGCCCACCAGGGACCTGAAATTTTAATCCCACAACCGGGATGAGACGATGTCTCAGCAAGTTCAACCCCCTAAACCCCTATTAGAAAGAAAATACGCCCCAGGTGGCCTAGCCACATCACACAGAAGACTTACCTCGCCTCAACCTTTATCTGCAGGTTAGCACAATTTATATAAACCAACCACGTGCAATTATGATAACCAAACAACCATGGCACGGTCACATTATCAAACAATTCAACCACTTGGATCGTCTCAGCGATCAATCGACTCGGCCGATTACATGTCATTCTAGCAAATCAATCATTGCTCTCAACTACGGCCCTACTCGGCGAAGTTAAATCAGTGGCATCACGGCCCCACTCGGCACGACCATTAATTTGGTGGTCCATCACGGCCTCACTGGGCACGACCTCTCATAGGTGGTCCATCCCGGCCTCACTGGGCACGACCTCTCATAGGTGGTCCATCACGGCCTCACTAGGCACGACCTCTAATAGGTGGTCAATCACGGCCCCATTAGGCACGACCTCTCTTAGGTGGTTCATCGCGGCCCTATTAGGCACGACCTCTCATAGGTGGTTCATCACGGCCTCACTAGGCACAACCTCCAATCGGTGGTTAATCACGGCCTCACTAGGCACAACCTCTAATAGGTGGTTAATCACGGCCAATCTCCCATTAATTTCCACACTTAGGATTCTATAAAGAATTCATATTTATCACAATCACACTCAATTTGCCACAATTAATCGTCAAACTCAAATTCTACATGCACAGCAACGGTCGGCATGAAATTCTGAGCAATTAAGGTCCAAACGACAATTTTCGGAATTTAATAAATAATTAAACTTATTCCGAAAATTAATTAAATAATAATATCCATATCTTTCATCCTCCACGCTCAATTTATAATATCCAATCATCAATTTCAAAATCCGAATGCACCGTAGCGACCGGCACGAAATTCTGAGCAACGGGGGTCCCGACAAAATTTTCGGAATTTAATAAATAATTAAATTTATTCCGAAAATTAATTAAATAATAATATCCATAGTTTTCGAAATCCACACTCAATTTATAATATCCAATCATCAATTTCAAAATCCGAATGCACCGTAGCGACCGGCACGAAATTCTAAGCAACCGGGGTCCCGACAAAATTTTCGGAATTTAATAAATAATTAAATTTATTCCGAAAATAATTAAATAATAATATTTTAATAATTTCGAATAATAATATATTATTAAATTATTTAATGATTTCGGGATATTTAAATAAATCAAAAGTAAATTCCTTTATGTCACATCAATGTTTATATTAATATAAACACCCACTTAACTTTAAATTAAACACAATTTAAGTTAATCAAGCACATTAATATAATCTACACTTAAATAAATTAAACTAACTACCTAATAACACTTAACATAAACTAAACACACCTAAAGCATCATTAACCCTCTAAGCGAGGTTTAGTGAGTTAAACTCACCGGATTAACGAACCGAACGGACCAAAACGACGGGGACGCCGAGGAGGACAACTTTCCTCAAAGCGGGCCGAGCATCCGGGCTCGGGAAGGCGGCCAAAACGGGCCACGAAGGGGCTGCCATACCCATTTTCTGGGTTGCTGTCCATGGCGGTTTGAGGCCGAGGAAGGGTAGATCCGGAGCTTGGATGAGATGGGGAAGGATCGGGGAAGGTTGGGGGGTCAAACCGGACCAAGGTGGGACCCGAATGGCGGCCGGAGGTGGCCGAACGGCTCCGGCACGAGCTGGTACAGCAGCTGCGATGCGAGCTGAGGCGGAGAGGAGACGCGAGCGGATCGGCGAGCCGGCGAGCGCGCGCGGGCGGCGCGGGACGGACGCACGGCGGCGCCGGCGACGACGGCGTGCGAGCGGGAGTGGACGACCATGGCTGCAGCTCCTCCTTCTCTGAAATTTTCTGGTCTTCGCACAATGAAGATGGAGAAGAAGCCAACGGGAGAGAGGAAGAAGAAGAGAGGGAGGAGAGAGAAGGAGTGGGGGGGCTTTTCTTTTCTTTTTTCCTTTTCTTTAATCCCCAAAAATGGCCCACCACCATGACATCATGGGTGATGTCATACTCCACTCACTCCCACAACCTCTTCCAATGGTTGCATTTTATTTTTCCGCCGGGGCCTAAAACTTGTGCAACAATTTCTTCAATTCCATTTAATTCTCTTCCGATTAAATCTCAATCCCACTTGAATTAAATCAAATTGACCCCCATTAAATCATTCAACACCTCATCAATCAAATTGGTACTTTTCCTTACCACTGTGGCGTACTTGCATCCCAATTTCACAGTCTCTAGCTTCAATCAAACGAAGACGGCCCTATTTATCCAATCGAAATTAAAACCCAAAAATCCGGATGTCACAACTCTTCCCCTCTTATAAAAATTTCGTCCTCGAAATTTAAACCATTAAAATTCTTCTTCAAAATGGTAGGGTATTGCCGTCTCATCAATTCTGCCCTTCATTCTGCTTCGTACTGCTATCCAAGATCTTCGGTGTCGACGAAACATTTCCAATTTGGCCAAACCAATTCTTGATTCCCAAAAAGGCTAAGCACTTGTCCATCTTCACAAAAATTGAAAACTGTAAAAATTTTGGTTCTCTTGTCTTTTCTTTTTTTTTTTTTTCTCCACAAAGCGGCTAACTGCCGCGTCGGGGATTCGAACTCCCGACTTCGGACCTGCGGCTTCATCCCAGATACCAACTCGGCTAGAGGCGCCGACGGTGCTCGAAACTGCTTTCTTTTTCCATTTAAAGCCAAAATCCTTCTTGGAACCCCAAATTTCGATGGATTCCGGTTTAAATGCTTCTTCATCTTCATTTCCTCAACCAAACACGATGCCCCTTTCATAGGTGACATTTAAGGAAAAATATATTTCCCCTACTTAAAATTCTAAGGTCTGCGATACTAATCTGCGAAGCTAAACTGGCGATCATGAGCGGTCTCAAATCTGTCACTGATAATTGTAACTGAATCACTGATTTCTGAATCAACTCCGGACCTGTGATTTTCTGATCTCCGATCTCATCTTAACAACTGAAGTTCTGGACACTCTGCTCTGCACTGATTAAAAAGAAACTATTCGACTGATCTGATGAAACTGGGAACCTCTGGTCAAGATCTGATAAAACTCTGACACTAACCTCGGCAATTGCAATCACTGACCACTGTACTGACCCTGACCTGATCTTTCTCTCCCTGACTTCATCTCAGCAATCGAAATTCTGCATCCTCTGCTATGCACTGCTTAAGAAAGAACCATCTGAAAGCTCTGCCAACTCAGAACATTTGATCTATATTTGAAAAACAATTCATCCCCAGCACTCTATGCAGATAAATTATATGATATACACACACTTCGGTATACCCACTTGGTGACAAGACATAATCCTCAATTTCTGAAATCAAACTTAGGTTGGCGGTTAATTTCACTCCGACACGCTTCTAGTGTGACCTAGGCTATTAGGTAGTTTTCAGAGCTTTTTAGGACAAATGACCCGTGGTCGATTTTCTTCGAGCCACGCTGAACCCACTCGACACATTGGCGACTCTTGATTATCGTGAAAATCTTGATGATTCAAATACGGACATAGGGTACCAAAACGACAGTAAAATCAAATTAGTATCATTCGACGAGAGTTTTCCAATTTAGTGGAGTCACCCACGATCGGTCATTCATCTCAGTCGAACTGACCTATCTCTGATCTTAATTCGATTTTTAACTATGCCGTAATGATCTCTAAAGATGAGCACGGTCAAGAAGTCGATTCTTGGTCGAATTCTCAAGTCTATTTGCCTTAAAGTCCTTAATAACTCACCCAACTAGTCTAGTTATCTCGTAAGTGGCCAACTTAGAGAAAAGCACTGTAATCGCGTCGATGAAATGCCCAATTTAACCAATCGAAATCAGAGTCTGGAAATCAAGATGTCACACACTCAAAACAAGATCTATTCGTACTGTCTGGACAATGTTGAAATTGCTATGATGAGCTTCCCATAAGATCTATTCTTTAATCTCTGTATCGTCAATTACACGCAATCATCCTCAGAACCTTAGTGTTCTGTTTTCAGAGATCTGAAACTCAACCTCTCTCATCTGCTTTCTCTTATAGAATCTTCTGAATTTCTGAATCTGCTCATAGAAGCGATTTAATTCTGATCTGTACTCTCGGCTCAATTCTGATGGTAGTCTTAAGATTCAAAGGTGGCTTACCTTAAATTCGAAACTTGAATTTCGAACTTTCTCAAATAATATCCAATCCTTGAGTACCGACTGTACAGCTAAGGACTCTCAACTCAGCGCATATGCGACTTTGCTTACCTTTCCAAAGTGATACAAAATATCATAGTCATAATCCTTAATGAGTTCCATCCAGCGACGCTGTCTCATATTCAACTCCGAGGTCTCAACTGACGAGACGCATATGCAACAACCCTATCATGTTGCATCAACAAGTAACCAAATCCTTCAAACAACACATCATTGCAGATCTCATAACTTTCAGGAGCACAGGTGTGGTAATCGGCTTCTACTTAAGCTCTTGGAAACTATACACGCACTTACCTGACCACACAAACTTTTCTTTCTTCTTCAGAAGTCTCGTCAATGGCGATGCTAACACTGAAAACCTTTCTACAAACCGTCTGTAACACTCTGCTACGACTCAGAAAAACTTATGATCTCTGTCACTACAGTCAATATCGGCTAACTGTTCACTGCTTTAATCTTGGACGGGGTCCCCGGAGATTTCTTCGCCTGAAATCACGTGACCTATGAGCGCAACACGAGTCATCCAAAACTCACACTTGCTAAACTTAGCATAAAATTGAAGAGTTCTCAAGGTCTGAAGTATCATCTTCTAATGTCTCTCGTGCTCCTCAGCACTCCTTGAACATACTAGGATAACTTCAATGAACACGATCAAGACTGATTCAAGTACCCTTAAACATTCTGCTCATTAGACCCAAACAAATAGCTATGGTGTCCATCAAACCATACGGTATTACAGCGAACTCATAATTGTCATATCGAGTACGAGATGCTAACTTCGGTATGTCTTTTTTTTCCTGTTTCTCAATTGATGATATCCTGACCTCAAGTTGATCTTGGAGAATATCGACATACAAATACAACGAACCAACTTTATTCTTCAC
Organism: Eucalyptus camaldulensis; assembly: GCA_019915185.1. Lineage (NCBI taxonomy): Eukaryota > Viridiplantae > Streptophyta > Magnoliopsida > Myrtales > Myrtaceae > Eucalyptus > Eucalyptus camaldulensis. Next base: position 25,586,528 of record JAHSVA010000005.1, read on the forward strand.
GAATAGAACAGGTGCTCCCCAAGGTGATACATTGGAACATGTGAATCCCCTATTCAACAATTCCTGCATCTGCACCTTCAGTTCCTTTTTAACTCGGGTAACACCATCCGGTAAGGAGCCTTAGGGACTGGCTCTGTTCCGGGTGCTAATTCAATCATGAACTCTATTTCTCTTTCCAACAACAAACCTAGCAATTCTGCATAAAATACTTTAGAAAACTCTTGTACCACGATTATGATCTGCATATTCGACTCCTCAACTGACGCATCTATTACAGCTGCCGTGCAGATTCGATAACCAACAACCTGAACCAAGTCATCTTCAGTGACGAATAACAAGGGTTGAAGTTCCTCTTCAACTTTAGTGATTCAAAACTTTCACACGCTAACTGAACAAACTGAATTATAACACTGCCATGATTCATAACAGCAGAAAGCTTCTCGAGCCAAACCTTTTCATCCATGACTTCCAAGTCATACTTAAGCAAACTCTTCGAGTGCAACTATAGTCAGAAATTCACATTTCTATTACCTCATTACCTCAACGAAAACCCTACAACCTTCACTGAGAATTCTGCTGCATTACTCTGCATAAAACATCTCATAAACATTCTTCTTCTGATTGATGCACGGTTGATCCCTTCATGCTCCTCTAGCCATCCTAGCGGCGTCCAATCTGCAGTAACAGTGCTTACGCTCAACTGAACTTTCACAGACAGCTCTCAACATGACGGCTGTGCTGGCCATATTCAAATCATGCTCACCTTTTTACTTTGACACTAGGCTGACTCATGCCTCCTTTCCATTGACTCGGCACACAATCAGGGAGTCATTTACCTCCTATCAAAGAATATCATGCACCCTTCTTTGCACTGGGGTCTGTTCCAAGTACCCCATTAAATGTCCCGAAGCATGTTTCCTCTGTTCTGTCTCATCAACGGCGGGGTAGAAATAGCTATGGTTCCGTTCATCTATACGAGCCATCTTTGATCAAATGGCTTTACTGGCGACACTTGGTAGCAAGTCCTTTCCCTCTTACAGCACAGAACAGATTCATATCTTTTTGAATAGACACGACACACATCAATCAAGTTGAGCACTGACTTTCTCATTCCGCTCTTCCGGTTGGGTGAAACAAGACACCTTTCTTCTGACATCGGCCTTTCTCCCCAATCGATCTCCATCTCTGTCTAAACTGAACTTTGACTCAGATACAGCGGCTTGATCCTCGATCACAACTCCAGATCAGGCCTCAACAGGCGCAACAACAACAGCGGTCACAACACTGGCAGCGGTAGAAACAACAACAACATCAATAGCTCGGTCTTGAACTTACTGACCCAATGAGCTTTCAAGGAACACTAGCGCCTGAACGATACCATCAATCCTAGGATCATTCGGTGCTACTACACTCTAAGTACCGACCTACGGCGGTACTCTCACACTCACGCTGGTCTAAGCCTGCGCTCTACCTCAGGTACCGACTCTTGTCAGCATTCTACCTCGAGGTATAGGTCCTATCGACCTTCTCCAAGGAGTCCTCCACTCCTGGTCACTCATCCTACAGGCTCTTTATAGACACCTGTTTTCCGATTCCAACATCATGTTAGAATTTGAGTGACCCCACAAACAAGCTACCAATCAGCTATCAACCACATGCATCAGCATATTAAAAGCCTTTCCTACTAACTATCCCATGATCATCGCACCTTATCACTCCATACACAGACCATGCTCTGATACCACTTAAACGTGGATTGTCACGCCCCAACCTCTGTCGCGTCAACATCCCACCATGGTCATTCAAATGCGACGTCCCAGGTTAAGGCGCCGACCCAATTTCTTTTATTATTGCGCAAGCGGAACGTATTATAAAACCCCTGACCATAAAATACGGGATAGAAAAGCAGGAAACAATTTCACAACCAATCACTTACATAACTCAACAGAATTACAAACAGAGGTCTACGGCCAACAGTCTACACAAGACAAGGCTCTTAAAAAGGAATTGTCCTATGACCTACAAGTCGGGCACGTCCTCCAATCCTTATAACTTCCCTCTGCAACTCCTCAATGCCAACCAAAGCTATCTGGTCGCTCCGCCCACCAGGGACCTGAAATTTTAATCCCACAACCGGGATGAGACGATGTCTCAGCAAGTTCAACCCCCTAAACCCCTATTAGAAAGAAAATACGCCCCAGGTGGCCTAGCCACATCACACAGAAGACTTACCTCGCCTCAACCTTTATCTGCAGGTTAGCACAATTTATATAAACCAACCACGTGCAATTATGATAACCAAACAACCATGGCACGGTCACATTATCAAACAATTCAACCACTTGGATCGTCTCAGCGATCAATCGACTCGGCCGATTACATGTCATTCTAGCAAATCAATCATTGCTCTCAACTACGGCCCTACTCGGCGAAGTTAAATCAGTGGCATCACGGCCCCACTCGGCACGACCATTAATTTGGTGGTCCATCACGGCCTCACTGGGCACGACCTCTCATAGGTGGTCCATCCCGGCCTCACTGGGCACGACCTCTCATAGGTGGTCCATCACGGCCTCACTGGGCACGACCTCTCATAGGTGGTCCATCACGGCCTCACTAGGCACGACCTCTAATAGGTGGTCAATCACGGCCCCATTAGGCACGACCTCTCTTAGGTGGTTCATCGCGGCCCTATTAGGCACGACCTCTCATAGGTGGTTCATCACGGCCTCACTAGGCACAACCTCCAATCGGTGGTTAATCACGGCCTCACTAGGCACAACCTCTAATAGGTGGTTAATCACGGCCAATCTCCCATTAATTTCCACACTTAGGATTCTATAAAGAATTCATATTTATCACAATCACACTCAATTTGCCACAATTAATCGTCAAACTCAAATTCTACATGCACAGCAACGGTCGGCATGAAATTCTGAGCAATTAAGGTCCAAACGACAATTTTCGGAATTTAATAAATAATTAAACTTATTCCGAAAATTAATTAAATAATAATATCCATATCTTTCATCCTCCACGCTCAATTTATAATATCCAATCATCAATTTCAAAATCCGAATGCACCGTAGCGACCGGCACGAAATTCTGAGCAACCGGGGTCCCGACAAAATTTTCGGAATTTAATAAATAATTAAATTTATTCCGAAAATTAATTAAATAATAATATCCATAGTTTTCGAAATCCACACTCAATTTATAATATCCAATCATCAATTTCAAAATCCGAATGCACCGTAGCGACCGGCACGAAATTCTAAGCAACCGGGGTCCCGACAAAATTTTCGGAATTTAATAAATAATTAAATTTATTCCGAAAATAATTAAATAATAATATTTTAATAATTTCGAATAATAATATATTATTAAATTATTTAATGATTTCGGGATATTTAAATAAATCAAAAGTAAATTCCTTTATGTCACATCAATGTTTATATTAATATAAACACCCACTTAACTTTAAATTAAACACAATTTAAGTTAATCAAGCACATTAATATAATCTACACTTAAATAAATTAAACTAACTACCTAATAACACTTAACATAAACTAAACACACCTAAAGCATCATTAACCCTCTAAGCGAGGTTTAGTGAGTTAAACTCACCGGATTAACGAACCGAACGGACCAAAACGACGGGGACGCCGAGGAGGACAACTTTCCTCAAAGCGGGCCGAGCATCCGGGCTCGGGAAGGCGGCCAAAACGGGCCACGAAGGGGCTGCCATACCCATTTTCTGGGTTGCTGTCCATGGCGGTTTGAGGCCGAGGAAGGGTAGATCCGGAGCTTGGATGAGATGGGGAAGGATCGGGGAAGGTTGGGGGGTCAAACCGGACCAAGGTGGGACCCGAATGGCGGCCGGAGGTGGCCGAACGGCTCCGGCACGAGCTGGTACAGCAGCTGCGATGCGAGCTGAGGCGGAGAGGAGACGCGAGCGGATCGGCGAGCCGGCGAGCGCGCGCGGGCGGCGCGGGACGGACGCACGGCGGCGCCGGCGACGACGGCGTGCGAGCGGGAGTGGACGACCATGGCTGCAGCTCCTCCTTCTCTGAAATTTTCTGGTCTTCGCACAATGAAGATGGAGAAGAAGCCAACGGGAGAGAGGAAGAAGAAGAGAGGGAGGAGAGAGAAGGAGTGGGGGGGCTTTTCTTTTCTTTTTTCCTTTTCTTTAATCCCCAAAAATGGCCCACCACCATGACATCATGGGTGATGTCATACTCCACTCACTCCCACAACCTCTTCCAATGGTTGCATTTTATTTTTCCGCCGGGGCCTAAAACTTGTGCAACAATTTCTTCAATTCCATTTAATTCTCTTCCGATTAAATCTCAATCCCACTTGAATTAAATCAAATTGACCCCCATTAAATCATTCAACACCTCATCAATCAAATTGGTACTTTTCCTTACCACTGTGGCGTACTTGCATCCCAATTTCACAGTCTCTAGCTTCAATCAAACGAAGACGGCCCTATTTATCCAATCGAAATTAAAACCCAAAAATCCGGATGTCACAAATATCCATAGAGGGCTGGGCGAGGGTTGCCCTCATTAGTGAGGGCCACCCACACTGACCACAGGTGAGGGACGGCCTTACCTGGGCATGGTGACCCTCACCCAAGGGCCATCTGCGAGATCGGCCCATGCAAGAGGAAGAAGAAGAACCAACACAAAAAAAAAAAAAAAAAGGAGGAAAGAAAAAAGGAAGAAAAAGCAGAAAAATGACGAAAATACCCCCAATTGTCGAAAAGTTAGGTCCTTATTTACAATGGACATAATCACTTCATGCCTTTATTTGAAACAAACATAACTAGTTTAGGTCCTCATTTGAAACAACATTCACTTTAGACCCTTATTTAAAAAAAATAATGACACTTCAAGTTTTTATTTGAGAAAAAGATGGAATTTTAGATCATTTTTTCAAATTTTCCCTTCTAGTTTTAGAGAACAAACCATAAGAGGAAAAAAAATCACCATATTAGGGAAAGAATTTCCATGTACTTCATTTTTGATCCCTCAAATCAACTTCTTCTTATTGCAATTAGGGTTCCTTAGTGATCCCAACATTTCAACCTTGTCAAACAATGTGAGCATATGTGTTGGATGATTGATCAAATGAGGGAGAAAGGGGACAAAATGGAAGCTCTTGAAGATGAGAGTAGTGAAGGGTATGGATTTCGGTCTTATCTTGAGGTGTACTAAACACTTGATAGGATTGGATATGTTCACTTTACTCTTCGAAGGATTTTATGTCCCATCTATCCCACTCTATCTCAATTCTTGTCATGATGATCAAACATAGTCATATATGAGTTAAATATAAGTCCACGACCTATTTTGCCACCTCTACTGGTAATTAACTAGCAGACTAACATGGACAGATGCACAAGACTTATCCTCTTATATGTCACTTATTGGTAATTTTTTCAATCGGCGGTATTAGATTTTCTCTCAAGGTCAACTTCGTCCACTCGACTAGTGATGGTGTTTCTCTAGCGCACGAGAGTCGATTAATTGTACAGCTAAAAGCAACATCATCCTATCCTCTACACATCGATGGTTCACTGATTGCTTAGCAGGGCAATCGCACATAACGTACATGACTATTCTCAAATAGTAAGTGCATCTAAGGATATGTGTCCAAAGGCAATCAACGTTTTCTCCTATTCGCCTTGTGTACCTAGGAAACTATTATCTATAACGCATCTTATTTTTTCCAAATCCTATAAATTCTTTTTTAGAGGAGGTTAGGGAAAAGTCCGGTGACGGTCTATTTCGATATATGGGTAATAGTAATAATATTGGCGTAAAAAGTCTCCGAGAGGAGGAGGGGGTTTGGTGACGGTCTATTTTCACTATGCATGATGAAACAGCTCGAAAATTCTTTAGGTCTGGAGTGTATTTGCCTATGCATGTTACCGACTCCCAAGAAAAATCAACATTGCACAAAGATATGAACTGCAACTTCTTGAAGTCCTGCTATGAACGTGAACGTGAGGAAGACCTATTAAGTGATCTAAAATTAAAAACCACCGCTTGATAGTAATCCTCTCGTGTAGTTAGTCAGGATACTTTTTTTTTTTTTTTTTTCAAGACTTCAGCCAATGCGGAAATAATCAGGTCATTACAGATAGTACCAGTGAGGCGAGGAGTGATAGTGAGGGCAAGAAGTAGACATGAATGAGGTGCCGCTTTTGATGGACTTTTAGGTTGGTGAAAAGGGTAAGAATATCTTGAATTAGACATTGAATAGAGAGAAAAGTTGCGTTAGCTATGCCAACACTTTAAGATGATTTCAAAATGACCTTAGGCAGTCATATCACATGTATTCCTCTAAAATTCCGCCGGTTTAAAGACAAATATGTTAAGAAAATTAAAAGTCACTCCAAAAAGACCGTCGGATCTAGGATATCCATGTCGAGGCCTAATTAGGGGAACATCAGATGGGCTTACTGGTCAAATTATTCTTTTGTTTCTCAGGCTAGACGACCAATTACGGCCCAGCAAAGATTCTGTGGCCCTCGGTCTCAAATAAACTCGACCCATTCAAGTTTTCCTTCTAGGAATGATGGTCCCTAAAAACACCTGCAACTTGTTTGACCTTGCTAAGGAGTGCAAATGCTGTTTTGAAACTATATTAGGTAAGAAAACCTTGGATGACAGACCAATTGAAGCTCCCCGTGGTTAATCCTGAGGAAAAACTTAATGATAAAAGTGAATAATCGACCCACGATCACATCATTCAAAAAGTATTATTTAGACTTAAACTAGTTGGTTAAGCAGGTTGTCTGTTGAGAGCTAGCAAGACTCATATTAAACCTTACGAAGAACACAAATTTCTGTGCAAATTATGCGCCCACTTGGCTTTTTTCGTTGTATCATTCATAGAAGGAGCCTACTGAATGTTCTTCCATCGACACAGTTTTAATTATAATGGGCTTGATAGGATTTCTACAAACCAACCCTTTTTCTTGAAACATTGCTACGTGCACACGTGATGTGTTAAAAATAAAACTAGAAGATCCTAAATTCCTAACACCATGTAGATTTGAATTCATTGTTCGATTGAGATTAGGGGTCACAGAGCCATTCGACTTTTTTTTTCCCCGGACCATTTCAATGTCCGTCTCTTTGATTAATTATATTAAGTTGGTGTCTAATCAGTCGTGTCTAATCAATCGTGTCTAATCAATGATTCTCTAGTGCGGAGTCTTGAAAGGAAACGAAGGTGCAAACCAATACACATTTCTTGAAGCACGGGCAAGAAAACTCGTGAATGCAAGACGAGTCAATTTCTTGTTAGGACCGATATTTGAAAAGAGGGTTTGAAGGAACAGAACGTGAAGGACTCTTGCATCTTTGCACCAGGGAGGAAACAACTCATTTCATTGAATGAGCCAACGGCAAACTGGTAGCTCAGTACGGTACTTAATGGGCAGTCTTAGAGTTTGGTAACCATTTTTAACCACCCCCAGTCTTTTCACACTTAGATTGTGTGACTGACCCAGATTTTTTAATTATTTATAGAGTTGTAGCCACAAATGCTACCGACATAAGTTATTAGAAATTTTAATAAAGAAATTTAAGCCGATTGGTGGAGAGACGCATAGCATGTGAAATTTGACGGACAAGGCAGGCGTACATGTTAAATGAACTAGGGTGGAACCTTACTTTGATAGATGTTGTGTAAAAATGTCCAACTAAAAAATTTAAGTTGATTGGTAGTGGGAGATCGCATGTATATGAAGAGTATACGAATTTAATAGGTGAGCGATATGAGATATTTTAATACACATATGAAGATATAATGGTCATGTGCCATAATTTAGCGCAACGAGTTATTCATATTATCTATTGGTAATAAAGCACAACATCAATAATATTGCTTAATTTCTAGTGTTACCGCCAACACTGTTGATATTCAAAGTTCTAGTTTTGTAAGAGCTTAAGTGTGTAGGATCGATCAATCCCCCTCACAATCCAAAGTAGGATTTAGTCCCAAATATGACCCGACATAGTCACTATTTATAGATAAACACTTTGTGTATATTCACATATAGCCGAGGAGGGCTTTCAGTCAATGTGCCCAACTCATCCCCGAAGTACATGGGAACTCGAAATATATACAAACCATCCCTCTTAATTGTGTTTATTATATGATATGGTGGATAAATCAAACACATGGTAGTGAATCAACTACGGATTTCGGGGTAGCAACCTACCTAATTAAACATCTGAAACCTTATATAATTTTTCAAACGGGATTCAGAATCCACCCCACATCGCATAACCCAACACAGGCCCGATTTTCCCGAGCAGTTGCCGTCACAAATGTCTTTGTTTCACGTAAATGCTGGGCTCTTTTGTCTTTCGGTTTTCTTTAGGGGTTTGCCTGGTAAGGCGTATGTTAGAGATTTATCGCTGATGACCTCTGCAGATCATCAAGATTCAGCAATATTCTTACTGTCCATGTGACTCCAACATAATTTATATCTACATAATATGACCATTCCATACAAGTGGTAAACAGCTGCGATACGTATGCAAGAGGTTGCATGCCGGCGTCGCATACAGTGGCAGCAACCGAGTTATGCTCTGAATAACATAATCCAGTTGGCTTCGCACACAGGTTTTCTGGGGTTGGGTTGGAAATGGTTGGAGGTAGTTGGACAAGATGCAAGCATAGAATTAGAAGGAAAAACATAAGAGATAAAAAAAAAAAGAAAAAAAAAAAGAATGGTTTCATAGTATAATAAACTCAAAACGCGTCCTCTCCGAGGAGTCGTCATTCTTTTAACAATACAGTGAATGTCGAGTATTAAGCTATTCTACACGTTGCTGTGGAAAAAGAAAAGGTAAATTTTCACAAACGGTGTAAAGGTACAGACACTATGCGTGCCTGGAAGTTAGTCATCAAATAATCCAAATATTTTTAGTTAATTCATGTATCCGCATCTTAGAAGGCATCTAATACGGTGTACCTCAGGATTTTGTTGTAATTCACAATAATGCCTAATAATACGGGAAAACAGCCCATTCAATAATTCGATTTAATAAAGATTTTGATGGGGTTAAGATATTCAAACCTGCATTGCAGTATCATTGTCAAGAAGTTAGCTGGTTTGATCAGGAAAATTTTTATAAAGAAAGACTTTAAGAAGATGGATAGAGCCTTCTTCTTGGAGGGGAGAGAGAGGAGCCACGGAGAGGAACCGACGCTATTTTGTGGTGATTATAAAGAAATATGTCATATTAAATGCTTCTCAACTTGTGTATGTTGTGTGCTTATTTATAGACACACCATTCCATATGCGAAATCTGATCTGAATCTGATTATTTTTTTCTCTTCTTCGCTAGGTGAAAAGAGACAAATATGGAGGCAGAGAATTGTCTTCCTCCTGGGTTCAGGTTCCATCCATCTGACGAAGAACTCATCACATATTATCTGACTCCAAAGGTGTCCGAGAAAAGCTTCACTTCGAAAGCCATTGTCGACGTTGATCTCAACAAGTGTGAGCCTTGGGACCTCCCTGGTATGCAGCTGGATAACTTCAGAGTTATATACTCGTGTTTACATTTGCGTGTATGTATGTATATTAGCCTTTGGAGAGCTTATTGATCGAGCTGTTTTTCTTATAGATAATGAGTTTAGGGTTTTCTTCCTGTGTCTTGATCGAGCTTATTGATCACTGCAGAATTTCTATTTGGTTAAACTTCTTTTCTCCCCACAACTTTGATGCAGTATGAGAAATTGCTAAAGAAAGACATCCCCATTTTGCAGAACCACATACAAATTCTCAGTTTCGATTGATTGCTTCTACTATCATTGTTTTCAGAACTTTTTTATATGCTGCATTTCAGAAATTATCCCCGCTAAAGGAGGAGTTCCCTCCTCAATCTTCTTCAAATACATATCCTTCTTTTCATGCAAAATTAAGATAGCATTAAGATTTTTTTGAAAGAGAAGGAGATCTTTATGTTGCCATGCCGTAAACAGTGTCTTGCTTTTTTACGTTTATATACGCGTGATATGTGTAGGCAAAGCGTCCATGGGAGAGAAAGAATGGTACTTCTTCAGCTTGAGGGACAGGAAATACCCTACTGGACTCCGGACCAATCGGGCGACAAGAGCGGGCTATTGGAAAACCACCGGAAAGGACAGGGAGATTTTCCGAGCCGGGCTTATCATCGGAATGAAGAAAACCCTAGTGTTTTACAAAGGTAGAGCACCGAGGGGTGAGAAAAGCAATTGGGTCATGCATGAATATAGGCTACAAAGCGAGCACCCATGTCGATCCACGGTAATAATATTCTTTGAGACATCGTATGCTCATTGATTAGTTATAGGTCACACGTCTCTTTCTTCAAATGCTGTCAAATGATGCATCAGATACTTTGATGAGGAAAAGTTAGCTAGTCTTCTGGTTTACTCGGTCAAATAGGTGGGTAGGATGTTACGGAATTTGAAGAACAGCATGCAGACTCATATGGTTGCCAATCAACCTGTAAAACTCGGCCAATCCTACCGTTCGAGTCATATGAGAAACTTCACATAATTTGGTGTATAATGCCCAGTGATGTTTTTGTTGTATCATGGGATACGCTCTTTCCGCATCCTATTATTTTCTATATGGAATCCACGTCGATCTGCTCTATCCGATAAATATACCATCAGCATTCATGTATGCCCAGTATTTTCAGATTTATCTACGGAACATACTCAAGGGCAAGAATTTCATGAATTGACCGTGATTTCGTCAATACTAATCACGGTTCGTGCTGCAGGACGGCTGGGTGGTTTGTAGGGTTTTCCAGAAGAGCGTGGCAGCAAAGAAGCTGCAGACGGCATCCTCACCACCTTCTCCCGATTCTCCCAACGGCGAAGATACAACTGCAGACTATTATGGAGATCAAGTGGAGACAAACAACAACAGTCCAAGCACCATTATTGCCACTTCAGGTGCATTTAGCAATCTTCCATCAGGACTCGCTTGCAATAGCTACACTAGCTTGAACAACAATTTGAATTGGCCAACGACAAGAGAACCAACAAGCTTGCTGCCACCGTCATGGCCTTCTGGCTTTCCAAGCTTGAACTCGCCGTGGAATACTCTCCTCCTCAAAGCATTGCAGTTGAGGACTTTCCAACCAGGAGAAGTCACCGCCACCATGCCTAACTACTCATTACCATCCCACGGGACTTCTCCTTTTGCGCATGATCCAAGTACTAATTATCGCGGTGATAATTCATTGGAACCTTTCGAGCCCGGAATCAACCAAGAACAGCAGGTGCTGCAATTTAATTGGACTACTCCATATGAGGGCAATTAAAATTGTAAAGTTAACACCAACATTGTTGTAACTCTTACCCATCTCTTATATGTATTTACGTAAACAAGGGGGCCAGATCCATGGAGCACTATAAGGATATATTAGCACTTTGGTGATGGAGGAGCTGTAACCTAGCACTCGTCTCATCACTACAGCATTGTAACTTTCGGGAAAGTCAAAAGTCAAAACGATTTACCTGACGATTAACGATCTGCGTGTAACATAGCTGTAATTTTCATCTAGCTAGAAGATGAACAATCTGAAAAGCGATTTGTCGAGCCATTGCTTAACTTTTGGGTCGAACTGGGCTGATGAAATTTCTTATTAATCATGCTAAAGACGTCACAGTACAACAAGAACGTCGGAAAGTTCATCACTTTCGAGCAGAAGGGCAACCCTAAACCCTAGAAGAGCCCAGAAAGATCTGGCCTGGTTTGAAAAGCCCATGATGCGAATGACGAAATTAGGTCGCGGCCCAAAAAGTTGCCGCCTTGATCTGTCGAAACCAAAAAAGATCCAATCTTTAACGGCCCCCCACCCATCCAGCCACGAAGGAGGCGATCGATCCTTCACTGATTCACTGAAACGAGAACGATCGAAGCTCTCTCCCGGGAATGGCGGGGAGGCAATTCGTCGGGGACGGCACGGCGGCGAGCCTCGCCGGCATGTCGAAGAACCAGCTCTACGACATCATGTCTCAGATGAAGGCACTCCCTCGTTCTTGCCTTGCCCCCCTTCTTTTCTCTCCGCTTCTTCGTTTCGTCTTTTCGTCTTCCTTCTCTTTATCCTCGGCGACTTTTTCTTTTTTTTGGGGGAGGGGGGTTACCCTTCTTTTCGCCGAAGCAGACGCTCGGGGGGGAAAGATTGGGGGGTTTTGCCGCGATTTTTCTGTTTTTCTTGTTTTCCGCTTCTAATTGGTATGGTTGTGGCAGACGTTGATCGAGCAGAACCATCAACAAGCGAGAGAAATACTGATCCAGAATCCTCTCCTGACTAAAACCCTATTCCAGGTAACTCTAGAATGTCCAGATTATCTTTCAAAATTTCTGCTTTAGGACTTCTTGGATTGGGCGATTCTTGGGCTTTGTCGGTTTTGATTCGGGTCATTACTTCGACTTGTCTTGAACGAACGTCGAGGGGCCGTGGTTTGGTCATGGTGGCCTGTGGCAATTTGTACGCGATTTTAGATGCTGCTCATGCCCGGGGCAGTTTGAGACGTCCCCGCATTCCCTTTTAGCCTTGTGATTGCACGCTCACCTCTTTCGCGATTAAGTGGGACGAAGTAACATGTGAGCAGTTGGACTTATTAACAGCCCATGGACATGTCTCCATCCTCTAGAGTCTTAGATAATAATTTACTCAACACCTTCCAAATTCATATCGATTTGCCTGAAATATTCATGTTTTCATGCCTAAACAATGATCTTGGAGGTTGAATCCACTCTCTGAACTTAAGGAGGTATTGCTTGTGCATTTTGGGAGTAAATTACGGATAAGCTGTCTGCTTCTTTGGTAAGCGATAGTGGATTAGCGGATTAGCATATATCTCAAGTTTTATGTTGGTGCTATGATCTCTCTATTGTTCTAAGCACCAGCTCCTGTATACATATTATTGCTCTATCGCTTTTTTGTGTTTATCTTTTCATAATGTTCTGTCATATCTTGCTTACTGCTGATTTCTTCGCTCATCCTTAACTGGAACTTACTCTTCCTTTAGGCACAAATTATGCTTGGAATGGTGCAGCCTCCTCAAGTGGTAATATCATTTTAGCCTTTTTGTTCTACAGTGGTACATTTACGGATGCTATAATAATTTTTAATAATCTGCAGCTTCCGAAAATACAAGTTTCAGCATCACAACAATCTCAGCCTCAGCCACTAGTGCAGCCACCTCAACAGCTACCGCAGCCACCGCAGCCACCTCAGCAACCAAACCCTCAGACAGCTCATCAATATCCTGGTAAAATTGGCTTTCCAGATCAAGGGAGTGCATCTCAGACTCAATTTCCTACGAGAAATCATAGTCAAAGCCAACCCGGAATGCCAATTGCATCGGCTAGTGTTCCTTCAGCTAATCTTCAGGCTCCCCCGTCACATGCTCTACAGCCACCTCAGCAGCCTAAGATGCATCAAAACGTCCAAGCTACTCCAGCGACCCTTCCTCAACCTGCTCAAGTGCCCACAATGGCTCCACTCCCACTTCATTCTGCTCCACAGCCACCTCCACTTCAACAGCCCCAAATGCCCACTGCCACAGCCCAGTTGCAACAAACCTTACAGACAAGTGGAATTCCTCAAGTACCATTTCAGGCTCCATTGCAACCGCCAATGCATCCACAAGCCAGACCATCATCGATATCTTCTTTCCATCAACAGTATCCCTCTCAGATAGGCCCTAATGTGGGGTTTCATCCCTCTGGTGGTTCTCAGCATGGATCACAGCCATCATATCATGTGAGTTTTTAGTCAATTTTAGATTATTCTTGCATTTTTCGCTGAATGGGGGTGGTAATTTTTCTCTTGATGAATTGATCAGTCAGCTTCCAGGCCGCCTCCTGGCATTGGATCATTTAGCCAAGGACAGCCTTCACTCCTTAATCAGCCACCACCTCAAGCCATGTATCAGGTACCCTCTTGTGACTGTTTTTTTCCAAATGAGTTTTTAATGTTGTGTGCAATTTTCTTCATCATTAAATGAACATTGACATGGTTCGATATATTGCAAGTTTGGCATGAATTCATTTCTGTTACTGATGTTGAGGAGTGGGTAGGAGTTCAGTTTGATTTTTGGATGGAGGTTTATGAATCAGTGAAGTTAGGAATGCAATATAAAAAGTCAGTCATCCATAAGAAATTTCCATTTGTGGCTTTGCCTAATTAATTTGCATCATGGGTTGTGCTTGAATTTGTTAATGAGTAATCCTGATTGAATTACCTGAAGCATTGTTAAAGCTATTTGATGTTGGATTATTTGGTCCCACGAGAGAAGCTGTCTCTCTTCTGATACATTTCTGACTTAGCCAGTGTCTAACTAAAGATCCCTGTCATGTCGTGCTTTTGCTTCATTATGTCTTGTCCTGATTGTATGATTGTGCTTGCTTCTGTAAATTATCAAACAAAAAGTGGAGTAATTGAATTCAAACAAAATTATTCTTAGTCTTTTAGTTGCTACAGCCATCACAGATGCTTCATAAGAGTATTTCCAGATTTCTTGTAGCATCAAAATGCTTGAAGTCTTTGGTCAGCACTGAAGATCTCTAATGATGGGGGCAAGAAATAATTAAAGTAGCATATGTCAGGTGTTGGCATTACCAGACTCATGTTGAAACTTTTTTATGAAAAGAACCAATTCGTATAGAGATTTGCCTTCCATAATTGAAGAGTGCACATATCAAGTACAACCTTCAGGAGAGTGTTTAAACTAAATCCTTGTGATTTCCTTCTAGTGTGGGCAGATTAGATGTTACATTCTGAGGTCAGTGAACTTTCACCCACCATATTGTAGGGGATAACTGATGGATAACTTGCTAATGACTTTATAGTTGTAGCGTCAAGTACTTCAGAGACTCAGATCAACGCATGATGATATTTGGTATTGCAAGTTTGGCCATTAGTGTGGCAGACTACTTCAGAGACTCAGATCAACACGTGATGATATTTGGTATTGCAAGTTTGGCCATTAGTGTGGCAGACTTTGGCCTAAATAATTTTTTCATGTGCAATATTTACTGACCAACTACTCAATTCCTGGATATTGCTGGTGAATCTCTCATGATTAAGCAATTTATGTTTATTGATATTCAAATCTTATTTTTCAGGGCGGAGGTTCACATTCAGGGATAGAATTTAGCCATCAAAGTGGCGGTCCCATGCAAGTGGATAGGGGATCTTCTTGGATGCCTGGCCTGCCAGACAACGCTTCACAGCTTCCTGGCCCTCCACCCGTTGTTACTGGTCAGATGGGCCAGGGAAGTCAGCCACCTCGTCCTGCTGCTGTAACTATTCGACCTTACTCATTCTTTTTGATATCGGCTTTATTTTACCTTTGCTTGTTGTAGAGATTTATGATAAAGAAGCTTGTTTGGAACGCTGATGTGGAATTTCCTGCTGTTGTGCAGCTGTCACCTGAGATGGAGCAGGCCCTTCTTCAGCAGGTCATGAGCCTCACTCCAGAGCAGATTAATCTCCTGCCTCCAGAACAAAGGAATCAAGTTCTTCAGCTGCAGCAGATGCTTCGCCAATGAAATTATCTAGCTCATTCTTTCAACGATTCCTAGCCACAGTCCTCAGTGTCATCAATCTCTGTTTTGAGCATGTGTTAAGCTATTTTTTGGCTGCTGACGATGTTGAGTAATGCCGAAGGCCCTTGTGGTTGGACATATTGCTCCACATGGGAGGCATCCATTCGGCTATTGCAGGCTTATAAGTAGTCATCTCATCTTTTGTAGGTTTTCATAGATCAGGTTGCAAAGCATTTGCCTTCTGCTCTCCTGTTCTCTTTGAACGTGTATATCAGATCTCATTTTTGGGTGACAAAATTTTGATTGCTTTTAGCTAGTCACCGCCGTTTCTCCCCTTGGTTGTCAATATCGCGAGTCATGACTACTGAAGTGAAACCATTAAGTAGAGCATTGGGGGGGGGGGGGGGGGGGGGGGGGGTGGGGGTGTGGGGGGGGGAGGGGATTTTCGTTATCTAGGGAAATAGTTGATTAATATTTGCAGCAAGCTACTTTATCGTACCAATGGTTTGCAGATCAAAAGTTACCAGGTTAATTACATAATTTTTGTGCAAAACATGATGACTTTGAAGTCCTCTTTCGAAGCTGGAGCCTTGAAAATAAAATAAAAAGCTGGAGCCACCTAGTTCCTAAATCTAGAATACCATGGACTTGAAAATAAATATCTGCATGTCTCTCATTTAAAACTGCTCAAGATCAGGTATTCATGTACAATCGAATTTCCTGAGCTCGGACTCAACTTTACACGAGGTCAGTGTACAATACTTCTATCGCCAATGACATTAGCTTTCTCCTAGGAAAAATCACGGGGAAGTAGTGGCCTTTATATTGAACGGTTTGGTCAATTGTTGGAAGATCTTCTGCTTAGGGAAGGTGACGAGTTCGAGTTGAATATTTCCTGACCGAGCTCCTTTATCTTGTCGAGTAAAAGCATCTGTTCTGTCTCGCATTGGACCATGTATTCTTCCTGCAAATCTTGAAGACTCTCCATCTCAGTCACAACTGTTGCAAGTCCTTCGAGGCTGCCATCTTCAATCAAAGATTGAAGCTTGACCATCAGCTCTTTCATCTGGCCAAGCACATTTAGCAGCATAAGTTGACACGAAATGCAAACAAGCAACACCTTCCTATTAAATAATGTAGGACATGCCGTTATGCACTTTAGAAAGACAGTCTGAACACCATTATAGAATATGCTCACCTGGCCAGAAATCCGATACGATCTGGTTAAGGATGGTTCTGAATCAAGACTTGATCTCTTTTGGAGATCTGGAACTTTTCTTGTGATCTGGACATGGATCTCTCCCCTCTTCACTCCCTGAAGGGGAATCCATTTGTCGAACATCTGGTTTGGAGGCAACCTTTGATATTCCACCACGCAATCGCCAATGCTCGATGTGGGTAGCAACGCATTATGATCTTTCACATGCAACTCTAGGGGACTTCCGTCATCGGGAAATTCCAAGGTCTGATTCCAATGAGGATTTAGAGTTCTGTACATAACCTGCAATGCCGGACATGGCACTAGGTAAGAAAATCCTGTACGAGATTGGGCTTTCTTATATAGACGCATGGAACCGGTAATTAAATACTTATGTCAAAATCTTTAACAGAAATTCAAGAAACTAAGTACAAGCTGCCGTGATCATGATTAATTTTTCACTACACTATCCAAGAGATGATTTGGAAGACAAACTACAGTCTTCCTCACCTTTTTCCTCGACTTTGCTGGACTAGAATCCCTGGAACTAGCATGTTCTAAGCTACGCATGGCACTAAGCAAGATTTAGTTAAAAAGACCACGAGTCTAAAGGTGCTTAGGGATATCATTAGCTGGCCACCACAATATTAAATGACAGATACATTAACACAGAAAATATCAACTCGCTGGATTTGGGCTTTTGCATGACTTGATG
This sequence comes from Eucalyptus camaldulensis, assembly GCA_019915185.1. Classification (NCBI taxonomy): domain Eukaryota; kingdom Viridiplantae; phylum Streptophyta; class Magnoliopsida; order Myrtales; family Myrtaceae; genus Eucalyptus; species Eucalyptus camaldulensis. Next base: position 25,604,036 of record JAHSVA010000005.1, read on the forward strand.
AGAATATGAAAACCAAAACTTAGTTTAAAAAGCATGATTTCTAACCTTTGTTCTTCTCTTCAAATTTCCATACTGTACCCTCACATATGGATCGCTTGTTCCTCTAAGATCTGCAGCAATAAGGTCCCTTGCTTCAATGAGACTGAGCTCTACCCAACCATTGCCGGAACCTGTTACTGAACCCTGAAGATTTCAGCATATTGAGCAAACTTGTATCAGTGTAAACACTAATGAGACATACTTTGGTACAGGAAAATTGTGTGGTGCGACATTAGAAACTAGTGCAGCACTATGCAAGGTGTTTCATTTCGATTGTTTCAAGATGAGCATCCTTCTGCACACTCTCTGGGGAAGCAAAACATACCCTGGATCCTTCAGGGTCAGAGACTCGGATAGCTTCGAGTTGAAGCCTCAGCTCCCCAGAATTAACTTTCTCCAATGGGACCCACACGTCCCTGACAAACCCTTCAGCCAGTCCTTCCAGGTTTACTCGTGCACTGCCAATATTATTGTCACCAAACATGTCTTCGCTGTAACACTTTATCTTTAGGCATTCATCACCACTTATCTCATCAAAATCAAACTTCTGATTCCAAACTGGATTATAGGTATGCGCAGTTCTCGTCTTTTGTAGGACCTGAAAATGAAAGGTTGGGACATGACTAACCCGTGGATTCATCAACCGAAAGTCCACACTTTGAAAAATGGTGATGCAAGTAACATGAAAAGTAAAACTTACCTTTCCATACTGCAATTTGACATAGGGTTCACACTTTCCATTTCTGTCCTTTGAAATCAAGTCCTTCCCTTCAACAACAGTGACATTGAGTTTTCTTCCAGTTTTTGAGAGCAGATTTGATGATCCATTGAGGGAGTTTCGAGAGCTGAGAGGGAAGTTGTTCAAGCTATATGAACCATCAGAGAATTGCCACTCTTTCAAGACGAGCCTCACTGTCAACTGTAGTAACGTGTGGTCGGTCATTCAGATTGCATCCTTATCTCACCACAAATTACATTTTTGGCATCACAAGTATGATACAAAAATAAATTTACAAAGGTATATAGTGTATTTATAGGTCACGTAAAACCACATTGCATATTTAAATGCTAGGAATATGTCAAGAGTCAATAGGTTGATTAATTTCCTGGAGACATTGCTGGCGGGTAAAACAACAATGTCAATAATCATATTCATGACTATATTGGAACAGGACTTTAGAACTCATACCTCCCCCACACTTGCCTTCTCAAACGGAACAACCAATTCAACTTCTTTTCCACAACATTGAGCATGCTCGGCAATTATGCCAGACTCAGGCCCAATTGCCCAGAATATTGTCGAGTCATCGGCAACATACCTTACCTACACATCAAGAAGCAATATACAAGTTAGCAGGCAATATATAAAGAAGTGGAATAGGTTACTAATTGAACAGTGGGTTTTTTATCATCAAATGAAAGTTGATTCACATGTAACTTTATGCTTCATTACAACATGCAAGAGTACCTTTATCTCACAACTTGCCAAATAGTCATATTTGACGCTGTTTGGCGTACATTCATAAAGGTGGAAACGCAAGATGCCTGCATCCTCATGTAGAACCATATTAAAAGTAGAATCCCATGAAGGAGTTGAACCTGTCTTCACATGTGTCCTTCTTGTTAACTCCCCAAGTTCAACTTCAACAAATGTCTGTAGATCCTTGTCGTCAAGGTGTCCTTCCAATGTGCCGTTTATGGTAAGACTATGTTGTCTTCTGGATGGGCTTCCCCTCAAAGCACTCCGAGAAAGTTTACTGGCTGAAACAACCTTAACGTAAATGATACCACCAACTGCTTTTTTCCTCAAATCATCACCTGGCAAAGATAAACAACGACGCCGTGGTTCCACCATGGTCTTGACTAAGGTATCTGTAAGAATTTTTACCTAAAACAACCGAAGTATAGTGAGGACAAAAAAGAATTTATTATTAAGAGCATTATCAACAGAATTCATCTAAAATATTTTGAAGCAGTGCATCTGAGAGTTAAATGACCAATTAATACAAGCAATTTGTGACAAATCAATGGTTCAACAAGTCCTGTGCAGTTCTTCATTCTGTTTGAACAGGATAAGACATCCATAGTAACTGATGATACTACTATGCCATTCACCAAACATCCAAAAATAAGATCAACAAACAATGATGTCCTTTTCCACTATTTGGGGTTTGTACTGTTTAATACCTTATACACTGTAAGATCCTTCAAAATCTACTCCTTTTTCAGAGCTCACTACCCATATTAACATGCTGTACTCACATAAAGATCGAACAAAAAACCAGAGCTCTAGAAAAGAATCAAAGTTCGTAAAATTTTGTTGTTGTGAAGAATGATTTGAAAATTGACTGACCATTAAACCTGCTTTGAATATTTTGCCGTGTTAAATTATGCAGATAGATAAATTGCTTTCTTATCTCAAGTGTACTTAGGTAACAATGGATTCTTGGCAGAATCATGGCAAATTATGCATCTGAAAGCAAACACTCTTAATAGAAAAATCATCCCTGCTAAATTTGGAAGAAGAAAATCAAAATGAAAGATGCTGTGGGAGTTAGACTGAGTGACTAATGCCATATAGAAATGGCAAAAGACTCACCAACCAAGAAGACACTCCTGGCAGCTCTGTGGCAGGCAATGTTTGGCTTCCCCCACTGCCAAAGGCAACTCCAATTCTCACATCAGGAACAGACATGAATGAGTACAATAGAGCTTTCCCATCCAGGACTGGCATCAAGAGTAGCTGCAAATGGAAAATAGATTGATTCAACATACCCAAAGCTGCAATTCAGGGATGGCCAGCACATCACCGAAAACTTGAAAGAAACTCTGTCAGAGACACACCGCATCTGACTAAACAGAAATTAAGGGCACTTAACGTAATTCTTTTTAAAACACAAGTGAACTAAATGATTGCATGCTTATGTAACCAGAATGGACCGATTGCTACTTTTACACTTTCAAGCACTTAATATCACCTCGTTGGGATACCTCAAGCTTCAATTTTACAAGTAACTCACAGAAAATTAAACCAGCTATGTTCTATCCTGTAAGCAAGCAACTGATATTTGATATAGCTCATCATTATCATGGAAAATTAAAATTTCTAATTTCTAAAGTCCATGAATTGAAGCAGGCAGGCACCATAACATTTGACTTGGACAACAGGAAGCCAGCCTCAAGGTCCAATTAACACATTAACTATACGTCGGAAAGGGTCTAATCTCCTAAAATAATTGAGAAAAGACCAAATTGGATGCAGACACGAAACAAAATTAATGCTATGTCTTTGTTCTAAGATTTTGAATATGCATACAATACCCCTGTCAAGGCAGTACTATCTTCCTGTAAATTCTTCCACCAAAAGCTGTAAAGTATGGGCACTTGTATGCAAATAATGTAAATGAACATTACTTGTAGCAAGGAGCATCAGTTGGTTAAGACTTAGAAACCAAAGATGCCCAAACAGGCCTGCACAACCCAAAGTTTTAAAGTGTTCTTTTTATCAGGAAGATGTTACTCCTTAGATCATCACTGTACTGAACATTGAATCACTTCACTGTCAGGACTCCCATTCACATATTGAATCTTAACACGAAAACTATGACTTCAATAAACATCCTATGCTACTTGTGAATGAATACCTGCTAGGCTGCTTGTGCATATTTATGCATGTACAAGCCTATATGCAGATTCTACAATGTCATAAATCTTTAGATTTAACAGCGGTAAAATGGTTGTATTACATACATCCCCCTTGATATGTAGACTGTTAATGATGATCCGAGCATTTCCAATTGCCATTGCAAGCTTAGCATGCAACAAAATACTCATATCACTTGTATCCCAATCAAATCCCAAACGCATAATTTTCTACAAAGAAAAAAGAAAGAAATCCATTAGATGTCAGGAACTGAAAATAGTAACACTCATACTTCAATAAAGAGAAAGAAACAAGTTTGCACAGCCACTTTATTCTAGCATTAACCATACTCTAAAATGTTTCAATCAACATTGTATCCTCAAATTATCTTTAGTTTCTAGAATTCTCAATGCAGATGGAGTAAAGTTGCCGCAATTCATACTCAACATCCTCTAGTTTAAACAGTTCACCAATGATTTTCCTCTTTATGCGACCATGTTTTACTTTCATCTACCTCCTATGCAGCCCATCTTTCCAGATATCCATGACAGAAGCAGATCATTAAACTTTGCCCTCCCACTATTGACTAAATCTGATAAAAGAAAACTTTGGATTCAAGAAGTGTCACCAGTGGATGAGAGGAGAAAAAGATTGGTTGGATGCAAATGTGAATACTTGCATAAATCTTTGACACAAACGGCAACTTAAAAAATGTAAAAGAACTACTGAACTGTTCATGAAAAATGTACTTCATGACACACAAACAGCAACTAAAAGAACGTAAAAGAACTACTGATCTATTCATGAAAAAAGTACTTCACGAAACCTCTCTCTCTCTCTCTCTCTCTCTCTCTCTCTCTCTCTCTATATATATATATATATATATATATATATATATATATATATGGCACAAGTACACATTAGTATGCCCACAAAAAAATATGATGCATGCTTACAAAATTATGCAGTAAGACTTCATAACAAACCTGATCACTTGTAGTTGACCACCGAGTCCCCTGAAGACCCAAACTAGGTGGACTAGAACCTAAAGAAAACTCCACCAGTTCAACTCTTTCCTATAGCAAAGACAATGCCAAGAGACATAAGCTCATATTCACCAGTAACCCAAAAAGACAGATTACCAACAAATAGTCCAAAAGATGACTTACTATAAGCTTGGACTTCCTGTGTCTTAGACGTTTCTGCAAAACAAATATTAGACTGTTAAGCAGATATAATAATCGACAATAATTGTATGTTTAGTTTCTTCCTAGCATTAAGGAATTCAGATGAGTGAATTTGGGGGAAGATTTCACATTATTTTTTTGGCAAGAAAAATATTTGCGCATGCTACCAATTCTTTTTCTTTCAAGCAGAACATAGTTACATCCATTTTCTACTCTGACAATAAGAAATCCCCCCTCCCCCCCCCCCCCCCCCCCCCCCCCCCACCAAAAAAAATAATAATAATAATTGTGTCAAAGAAAATGTCATTTTTCCCAAAGCATGCAACACAAGCGTTTCTAACTTTAATGCGGTATGACATCCTACACCTATCATGCCTGTTCAAATTAAACATAAAACAATCAATAATAAACATTGAAATCAACCCAACTCACCTCAACTAACGATTTGAATCTTGCAGAGAGCTTTGGGCTTACATAATTGGGCCAGAGTTCCATAAACAGCTTGTTCAGCCATTCACAGTGCTCCAGAGGAGTTGTTGGCTGTGAGAACATGCGAATAGACCAAATGAACAGGATGAATTTTTAATTCTCAATGTTCAGGTTCCGAATGAAGAGAAGATTGTTACCGAGGTCTTCAGTATGACACGCTTCCATTTTTTATTCAGGTCTTCCGCAAGCATTTGGCGTTGATAACTTCCATACTGCAGGCACCATAAAATGAATTCTAGACTGAAGATAAGTAAGGGAAACTTCCCTTGGAAAAGTTGTTTGGAACAGGATTTGACATATTTGAGGGAAGAAGAAAAGAAAACTTCAAAGCATGACCTAAAACTTTTAGTTCTCTATTATTCACTTGATGGATTCTGATTATTCATTGACTTGAATGTCATTTGAGCTTGAGCTATCTTCTGCTTCTAAACTTTACCTAATGTAATATATGAGGGACAGATTCCAAGAAACAGCAACCTCATTTGACAACCTGCAATTGAGACCTCTCAAGCCCTTGACTAAACTTATTGCCGAGATCATCCGTCACTTTTGAAATGTACCTCAACCGCAAAGATTAAGTGTCATAATCTTGGATAAACTAATTGGAATGACCGTCTTCCAGAGGATCACAATTGGGCCAATCCTAACAACCATAAGTCATAAAGCAGTCAACCCAAACCCGAAGGAAGGAAAAGGTTGGTCGAGAAAAATTATATAATTAAATTCCAGATATCGTGGGAGAACTGGAAAATAAGATCATAACAGTTTTTTTTTTTTTCGAAACGATGGAATGCCAATCATTGAAAAAAGTGAAACTAGTAGTCATCCGTAACGGTACAAACATCAGATCACAACAAAAGCCACAAAAGCAAGATTGAATCATACAAAAAGAAACATCACGGTGCAAAGCAAATTAAGACGAGAACATTTTCACCGAAAAAGAATGAAAGACGAGAATATAACCAGAAATTTCATTTCATTCCCGACAAGAAAAGAACCGGTCAAACAAGAGTCAAGAACATGAATCAAGCAGGAAGCATTCACCTGAAACGTCGCCCAGACGGCGACAACAAGAGGGACCCAATTCGAGAAAGGGAAAACCCATCTTTCTATCGCCCAGCCAAGCGCTATCAAAGCAATCAAGAACGGAAGCAGAGGCTTCTCCACCGTCAAGTAGTTCAAGAACTGCATCGCCTCTTCCACGTTGACCCCTCTCTTCCTTCTCTTACCCATCGAAAGTCAAAACTCGCAGAGCTTCCGCTTCCCTTTCTTGGCCGCAGCAAAAAGAATAGAGCCGAGAAAGAACCTCGACGCTCACAACACCATGGCGAAAATCGCCACAAGAAAAGGGGAACAGGGAAAAAAAAATCTAAACTTGAGAGTGGTCGACAGACACCAGCAGCATCGAGTTTCGGAGGGATTGAACTTGCCCAGAAGAACTGATCCTCTGAGAATCAAGAATCAAGGGTGGCGTCCAACGGTCGGAGTAAAGAAAGCGGTTAGCAGGAATTCAGACAGACTCCTCCAGCTGCCCATACAGTTTCTACACAGAGAGAGAGAGAGAGAGAGAGAGGGAGGGAGGGGCGGAAAAGTCAAAGACCGAGGGCAAGTAAAGGCAAGAAATTGCTAGTCGAGAACGATGCGGACGCAAGATATTTGCCATTGAGGGTGGAAAAAGAGTCAGCTTGTGCCTCCTCTTTCGTCGTCCCAACGAGATCATAATTTTTTATTTTATTTTTCGGACATAAACATCAGTTTATCTAGAACGAACGTACGAAGGGGGAGACAGCTGTACTGGATTTACCGTTGATTGAGATTTAGAGCTCGTGGGTCCCGCCCCAAGAAGATGGTTAGCATTCTCGGAGGCTCCTCGCGTTCGGACACCTTCGCGGATGACGACACAGTGGAAGCCTATCGAGTTGGTAGCCACTTTCGGGAAGGTCTCTGGTTGACTTTTGACCCTGCTATGCTTAAGAATATGTAAGATCGAGATAGTTAAAAAAAAAAAAAGGATATTGGTATTTTCCACACCCTCCTCCTCTATTTTTTTTTTTCTTTTTATCTTTCAATTTGACTCACAAGCAAACTGGGAATGACTGCTTTTATTTTCCTAGTATAGCATAATTGAGAAGATAAAATCGTATATTCATTTGACATTTGAAATTTGAATTTGAACCGTGGTTTTGATATAGAAGTTTCTAACTTTTGCAAAGTATTCTTGTTGGATACTTTTGAGTTTGAGTAAAAAAAATAAGTTTCTTAATTTAAGTAGATTTTTTATTTTGAGTAGGTTTAATTGAATGGTTTCCTAATTGGAGAGGGATTCTTAGAAATTTTTTACCTATTTTGGATTGAGATAGATAGAGTCTAAATCTTTCGGAGTCGCTTTTTATAATCTTTGATTTTTATAGTGGATTTTATTTCCCTTTTGCCTTGTAATTTTCCCGTTAGAATTTCCACATAAAATTTGATGTTCTATTATTTTTATCAATTTCAATTTTGTTTTAGTTACTGCATCTGCTATAACAGTTCTTCAACGGAGCTGAATTACATTCTCAAATATGTGAGCAATAAATATATATATGGAAGATTTAATCTAAGCTTGACCGGCTGGCCCGGGATCGTGGGTCGGGTCAAATCCGGCTCAGCGGTCGATCTTTGAACTTTCAGTTTCAGTGGCGATGACCTTTTTCGAGGAGTCAAACTGCGGAATTCCAAATTGCATCAATTTCATTTGGTGGTGGGAAGTGGTGGGAAGTGGTGGGCCCCAGCGGCTTCTAGAATGTGATTGTCTTTTCTCTTCTTTACTTTCCACGTGGCACCGCTTAGGAAGGGCCTTGGGAATCGGGTTTATTAAGGAGGTGGTCCAGAACGCTCTCCTCGCTTCACATTCCGGTTCGCTTTGGGCCGTACGATCGTGGAACCTCGGGTGTAGGTCCGACTGTCGCTCCGATCAACAGCAGCGGCATTTACTTTTTTTTTTTTTCAGGCCTAGAGTCGGCTAACCATAACTGCACACGAGCACTCGATCGAATTTGCCAGATTGGCGTGCGTTTGGAGTGATTCGCTTTTTGTAAAACATCGCATATTAAGCACATGCGACCGGAAAAGTAGATGTGGTAACACAATGAAAAGTTGCAAGGAAAACGTATAAGATCCCGAAAGTTCATGGAGATTAAAAAGAATTCGCTTGCTGCACGTTAATGCCAAAATTGCTTTTCGACGGAGCAGTTTCCTGATGGAATCGAATTGACATAATATTCGCACGAGAAAGATATGACTTTGTCCACTACGATACTGCAATCCCGAAGTCAATTTGTATTGAAGGAGTGTCGTACTTCGTCTTGGGAATATTCTCCTAGCGCCTCCAAAGTTCTATTTCAACCACGTTTGTCTCGATCAGACTACGCAAAGAACATCACAAGTTCTCAACCAAGCTCCTCTTAAGTCTCACTGGTTCGACCCTTGGTGCTACGAGAAGCTTTAGGACCACAGAGAAAATCGCTACGCCCGATGGAGATTAATCGGTAGCCAACTGGCCGGTGGCCCCAGTAGCAGTGTGCGAATCCCCAGTCATGTGGAAAATGGCCAGCCAATGTCATTACTTGTAATGCCCATCAACCTGAACAAGACCTGACGAAGAATTACTACCCCTGAGCTCACGCACGTTAGACATTTTCATAAGAATTCCAACGGTTGAGACCTCACGCTATGTTGCCAGCAGTCGATTGCTCTCTATCTAGAGAAAAGCGTTAACCGAGACAAAAGGCCGTTATGGAATGTCACGCCAGGAGCACACAGTTTGGTGATCCATGGACCACCTCGTGCACTAACGTCTATTCTTCGTCCGGGAACACCCCATCGAAAGACATGCAAGCTAGCACACATATTGAGTGATCCATGGACCACACAGCACTCTCAGGCCTTATTCTTGTCTGATGTACTGGTGAACAGTGAAATTCCTGCCATAATTGCCCTACTAGCACCTACATCAGCGTGGAAATGGGAACAACTTGAAGTAGCAAACACATCAAACACTAGGTGGGAACTTCGGAATTTGAGATTTTTTCAGTCGAAGAGGCATGAATGCCTGCCTCCTGCTAGACATGGGTTCACGAATAAGTAACTAAAGACAAATCGACAAGGCTGAAGTTCATATATCAATGGATGGAGACATATTTGAAGTTTCGCTACCAGAAGGAAGCATGCAGACTTGAAGGAATCAAGAAGGTCAAGTCACGTATGGAAGAGTTAAAAGAATACGAAAGAAATAGCAGGGAAAGGATCAAACTTTCACTTACCACCCATCAGCTTGTGGTAAATTGGAAGCTGGTTAGCAACACGACAGAGTGCAATCAATCCGCAACATAAGAAGGGGTGGAGACATACATAGCCAGGTATAATGGCTTCTAATCGGACGAGAAATGAGCATGGATATTGACTCATTATGAACACCAAATTTTCAAGTGACGAGAACTTAGCAAAGATTATTAAGTTGAGCAGGGCGTCTGTACTTGTAAAAGACTTTTCCTTGTACCCAGGGAAGAGTCAACGACATGAGGTAACCAGAGGCTACGCAGCCAACTTAATTGTATATGAAGCATTACAGTTTGCCAGCAAAATGTATATTTTCCAGATCCTTTTTACAAACAAAACGGCATATGGGTAGTTAATTAAATTAAATTTCAGGGCACTTCTAAGTACAAACCACGAAGCAGCACAGCCTTCTTTAATGTTGGCTAAGAATAACAAATTTAAAAAAAAAAAAGGGTTGTCAAATATGACGTACTAATATAGCCTGCAACCTTTCATGATAAATTAAAAAATAAAGCCACTGTGAAATCATAAATAGCAGAAAAGCCATATGTTAAAAGCTTGTTATATTCCCACTTCGTTGAAGATTGGATCAAAGTGCAATAACATCAGCAGAAGCCGAAGCACTTTCAAGTATATACAGCAACTAGACAGATTCATGATTTATCTCGTGCAGACTTCCCTTCTTTTTTTCCAATGTACAGGAACTCCTTAACAGAAAACTTACCTGCATTCTAACACCTATACATATCCTCACACCATCACTTTCTCTTCTTATCTTCCTTCTCTCGTTCAAGAACAACGGGAGCTGCTGGTATACTGAACCACCACTCTCTCAACCTCCTCATCCATCTCTCAGTATTTGCTTTCCGTAGAGGAGAATATCTCGTAAAAGTCTCCAAGAAAACCATTAACAATATGTACTTACTGGGAACAAGAATGAGCACCAGCGCCGACAGAAAGAGAGCTACTGAAAATTTCTCACTTGCCTAATAAGCACACGTAACAAACAAATTACTTGTGAATACAAAATTTCAAAGACTAAGGAATAAAGAATTGGAAAACTGAGAATGATACTTTTAGTCTTTATTCTGGTTACCTGAGGGTAAATGGACATCATTAAGCCACGTAATTTCAGGAGGACTATGTTTGTGTCCTGGATGAATTCTTCAGCTTGGGAAATTGCATTTTGAACAGCCAAAAGCTGCTCCATTGTGTTCATCGCAGGAGGGGCTATCACCTTAACTTCATGAATCGATTTCCCTCCACTAAGGTACTTATTAAGTACCATGAAAACTGCAAGAAACACGAGCCCAAATGCAAAGGCATAACTGAGCAATCCCCTGCGAAGCAAATATAAGATGTTCTTAGAAAATCAATGTTTTATATGCATGCCAAGTAAATACAGAATTCTTGCAGCTTCTTTTGACCAGTTCCACCTTAATTCCTGAGGAGATTCATGTTTGAAGTTCATAGGCACATGATGCACTTGGATAAATTCAATGCGTTTGCAGGTCAAGAGAATATACCAAAAACTAGAAAAGTCTGGAAGAATCCGTCAATGCAGATTGATCTTCCAGCAGAAAACTTGAGAAGCTTTTTCAAGGTCACATAAACTACTGCTTTGTGCAAAATAAATGACCATCTGATGTCAAACACCATAAGAAAATTCACAGCATGCAGAGTGCCAGAAAGATTTTAGTCACGCTAAAGTTGGCTCTTACTGCCATAGACCATGTTAGCCAAAAACCTTAATAAATTGTCAGGTAGACTTTACCAATCACCCTCCCAAAATAGGATAACACACGCACTACCCACTCAGACATTTCCCAAAATGTTCTACAAACCAGACTTTTCCATCTTCCCATGAATGATGCAGAAAAAAATGCAAATAAATTATTTAATCATAATTCGGCCAAAAAAAATCATTTCATCATCCAGGCAACCGATAACATATTTCTTCTAAGCAAGAAAAGAATATAAAGACAAAAGCAGGTATAACTCTAGACAGAAGGATAGGGTCAACAAGAAGACGGTTTGCAATAACAGCACATTACCTGCAAATGACATAAGTGATGGCCAAACAGAAGATGGAAGAGTGAAAAGGATTATCCCAATATGCCAGAGAAAGAAACCACTTGCCAACTTCAATGAGAGGATACAGTAGCTCCTGCGGAATGAGTAAAATATAAACAAAGATCTCGACGGAATAACATATTCTGATAAATTCAGCTAGTTGGGATAGGACGCTACTACAACCATCTTGTTACCACCTTCTATTTAATAACATGAACACACAGAGACAACAGTAATGTCAAACCTATATAAATAGATAGTAACTTTTCTTTTTCGCCAATAGGAAAGTAATGATTGAACCACTATCATCATTATTACCTTCATGACTGCCATGTTGGTATCAATCCCATCCACTTTAACTTCATCAACAGTTGCTTGTGCCACCACCACCTTTTTATAGCTGTTTCTAGATTCTTTCACCACTCTTTCTAACGAACTGATTTCCCCCACAGCAATCTCGCCAACAACAAGTCCTGTTTCATTTATGTTATTAGAACCACTCCCAAAGAACCCAAGGCTAGAGATCATGGCGAGCGAGGAAACGGAATACATCCCACCACCCCCATCATTGTAACTATTAGTACGGTCTAGTTCCCTCATGGACGACCTGTTTGCAAGAGCTTCCAGTATTAAGTCTCCACCAGGAAGTTGATCACAGAGATTAAAAATGAGAAGATCCTCGCAGTGAAGAGGGACTGAGGAACTAATTTCTCTAATGGCCTGTATCCGTAAGATTCCGAGTACAGCCATTGAAAGTGCTTCATCTCGTTCCACTCCAGTGATCTCAAATTTCTTAATAAAGCGGTGTGCATATAAAATCTCCCGGACTATTGCCAACCAATAGTCACGACGAGCATGTCCTTTGAGTTCAGGAAACTCCATGACAACAGGTTCCAATCTGCATGAAGTGCAGACATTACGAAAGATGCAGGGAACCAATGAACTGATTTGATTTCAGAAAGATGAATCATAAGAAGTGAATATTAAACTTTAAAGAATTGCATGATGCCTTACAATGATGTTGATTTGTACATGATTGCCTTGTCAAACAACCTAGTGCCCCACGGTCCAGTCAACTCAGGCTTGACGATCTGTTTCAGATCATCTGATAAGTCATACTTTTTGGCATCGTCATAAGATACCATCCGAAGTGGTTCAAAATAAAGGGCATGATCAGTCAGTGTTAAACGACCTGCACGGGCAACACCAAAGAAAGAAATAAGTGAAAAGGAAAAGAGAAAAACAAAATCTACAATCACTGGCCAATGCTCAAATAAGTGAGGAACAACGAGCCTTGAGGCTAAAGATCTTTGACCAATGGGACTTTTCATTTAATTGGAAGAATTTTATATTTACTGAAAATTAGCATCTAAGAATGTTGATCCTTGATAAGTACCAGGCCATGTAGACATTCCTACATGTTCAAGAACTGGTTGTGTTGTTACGGTTCCATCCACTTCGAGAATCTTCTCTCCTCTAGAAGATCGAATGCCTGAAAGGAGGGATGATTCTGACTGGGACTTCAATTTTTTTATAGCCCTACAGGGACGAACACGAGATTATGAAAGTTCCTCCAAAAAACAATTTAGATAACACATAATAACTATAAAGATAGGCTAGGACAGCATCGTTATTGAATTTCTAAATACATTCCACAATACAGAGTAAATTTTTTCTCATTGATGCAATAATTGCCTTCTCCAAATAATTCAAATGCAAGAAATTGAGATGTATTACCTTTCCAGACCTGTAAGGTACTTATCATAGACAAAAAATTGAAGCCGACCACCCGTAGAAGCGGTGAGCACTTCAAAGAGGTTTTCACTAATAACGACATTTGCAATAATAGGGACAGCTGGAGCTATACGGGAGAAAGCTTGTACACCGACAGTAACATCGTCACCTTCCTGCATTAGGAAAATTACAGTAAACGTTCCAACTGGTAAAAGGTGCAGATTACATAATACCTAAGCAATATAACAAACCCATATAAGCAAATTCATTGAATTGTAGCAACCAAGCGCTAAAGTCAACTAAATCTTTGATGCGTTTTCATTTCACTATGTTGTTCTTCACACTTACAAACAACGACAGGCACAGGCTCACAAGTGAAGAGATATCAAATTTCCCACCAAGAAATGCAGGTATTAACATCTCTAGGAAGAATTGAGAAAGGAGGTATACTTAAGGTAAAACATGTAGATGAAGGGAGACTAACGTGAACTAAAGATTCACTGGCACCGGGTGTTTCCCAAGCTACCATCATGTCATATGTTAGGCGCCGGAATTTTTTATCAGCCAGATGGCTGGTTACTTGAATAGAGAGTGCAAGTGTCCTGAAGCAACAATATTCCAAAAAGTTCCTCGCGTAGACCGATGGATGCTTTACAGAATCAGAAGCCTCTTTGTTGAAGCTCCCCTGAAGCTCAACCGTCGGAGTACGGAGGACTCTGCAATGAAGCATTGCTTGTCATGAAGAGATAGAACATTATGCTGTGAGATACCAAATCCAATGCTACGATACGGCATCAAGTTACCAACTTTGTGAGAGCCCCAATTTTATCCCCGCAATCGAAGTAAAGGATTGCGTTATGCGATTAATACAGGTGCTGGGTGCTTACTTTGAGCATCGGCGAACGACGATATTCGCTATCGGGGACAGCTCCGGTATCCAGTTCCTTTGAGCCGACGGAGACTTCCCCATTTCTTCGAATTCTTCACCGAACAAGGTCCGGTTCCCAATCAACCACTTGAACGAACCTTCCCTCACCAGACCCTCCAACATATTCCTGGTCTTGCTTGCCACCGCCATCTCGGAAGCGTCCCCGCTCTACGTGATCCCGAAAGCCCCCCCTCGATCCTAAAACCCAGCCCCACCAATTCTAGGACTAGCAACCTCCATTCCAACGCTCTTAACCCCAGGACTCACAAAACCAAACTCGAACTCCCATTCCCTTCCATTTGCCCCAACACGGACAAGAAACGAGAACAACTTGACTTACTGATACCACGTCCGATTACACCGAATCCACCAGAATCGCAGCTCAATACCCCCCAATTCAATCGCATCAGAAGAGAAGCCCAAATACCGCAACTCGACGAATGCCCGAATGCCCTCGACCGAGGGCGTCCGATCAACGATTCGGCGCTGCCCGTCGTCCGGACGCGTTCGTCCAATCCGCGAAGCTCAACGAGTAAGCAAAGGGAGGGGCGAAGGGGGAGCCCTGATTTATCTCCCTGCGCTGCGATTCATCCGGAGAAGAAGAGGCGCGAAGATGAGGAAGGGAAGAACGAAGGGAGCGATGCAGGCTATTAGCATATCGCCATCGTCATCGATCGGAAGCTTTTCTTCTTCTTCTGTGACAAGAAAGCAGTGGGAGCAAGTAAAGATCGACACCCGGGGGGGCACGTGTCTTCCCCGCATCGTGTGTGAGCTGGAAGGGCCTTTTCCGTTTACTTACCATTTGACATTATATTTGACGCTATCGTAAGCTTAGGATGCATTATTATTACCATTGAGTAATCCTCTCTTTCTCCTTTTAAAGTTTTGTATTTTAATTGCTAATGGGGCACGTGACATCAGTTTTAGGTGACAATCAACAACGACACGTTTGTAAATTTGGTGGAGTTGCCAAGTACGGGATCCCAAATACCCAATTATGCAAATTAAGCCCGCTAGTTCACATTATTGAATGAAGCGAAAAACGTGCGTGCTATTACTTATATCGTGCCATGGACATTATTGCTTGGTCACATAGAAAAACACAAATAATGACTATCTTTGACCTGATATTTGGATGAAGACAAAAATAATTTCCTCTCATTATTGTGTATTAATAAAAAAAAAAAAAAAGATATGTTCAGCAGAAGTCCTAAAACTTGTGCAGAAGGTGCAATTGAGTCCTAAAACTTACAAAGAGTTCAATCAATTACTAAAACTTGTCCAGAAAGTACAATTGAGTCCTAAAATTTATAAAGAGTTCACTCAAGTCCTAAAACTTGTCAAGTTTGTTCAATTAAGTCCTAAAGTTAATACCGTTAAGAAAGTTAACGGAAATTACTGACGTGACGCTGATGTCATATTTTAAATGATTTTTTTTTCAAATGGTTTTTTAAAATTATTTTTTATTCAAAATCTTTAAAAATTAGATTAAAAACTAAAAAGGAAAATCTAAATTTATTTAAAAAAAGAAAAATCTAAATTTATTTAGAAAAACAAAATTGTTATAAAAAAAAAAGGGCGGTGGACTTCCGCCGCCGCCCATCGCCGGAGAGGCCGGCATCCGTCGCCGGCCTTGGGTGGGGGGGGGGGGGCGGCGAGGGCCGACGAGGCCTCGCCCAGGGCGGGTGACGGTCGCTGTCCCTCACCTGGGGCCGAGCGACCGTCACCCGCCCTGGGCGAGGCCTCGTCAGCCCTCGCTCGGGGCTGGCAAGGCTCGCCAGATCTCGGCGAGGCTTGCCAGATCTCGGCGAGGCTCCCCCAGATTTGGCGAGCCTCGTCGGCGCTGAGCGAGGGCCGACGAGGCCTCGCCCAGGGTGGGTGATGGTCGCCGGCCTCTCCGGCGATGGGCGGTAGCGGAAGTCCACCGCCCTTTTTTTTTTTTTAACAATTTTGTTTTTCTAAATAAATTTATATTTTTCTTTTTTAAAATAAATTTAGATTTTCCTTTTTAGTTTTTAATCTAATTTTTAAAGATTTTGAATAAAAAATAATTTTAAAAATCCATTTGAAAAATTAAAAAAAATCATTTAAAATATGACGTCAGCGTTACGTCAGCAATTTCCGATAACTTTTTTAACGGTGTTAACTTTAGGACTTAATTGAATAAACTTGACAAGTTTTAGGACTCGATTGAACTCTTTGTAAGTTTTAGGACTCAATTACATTTTTTAGACAAGTTTTAGGACTTGGTTGAACTCTTTGTAAGTTTTAGGACTCAATTGCACTTTCTACACAAGTTTTAGGACTTATACTAAACATATCCCAAAAAAAAAAAAATGTTTTATGTCATTTTAAATAAAAAAGAAGCGATTCCACGTGGGTCCCGTTGTCTAATTTTTTACTTTTTTTGGGTCGGTTGTCCCATTGTCCAAATCAACTGGACACTGGGGGATGGTCTGGATCACAAGCCTCAGTAGCTCCAACGAAAGCCCAATGCTAAAACCCGATCCGATGACATAAAGGCCTTGCTCTGGGCCAATCGCAACCGCAGATCAAGATCCAAATGACAATTATACCTCTAGGTCACACGCTTCAATATTTTTTCAATCTCGCCCACCTTCGATTTCTTATCACAGAGAAATCCGATCTGATGACGCGAGCCCCGCTCTAGGCCTTCAATTTCCGGCCAACCTTTGGTTTTAGGTTTAGGGCCGAAGCCCAATCCGATGACACGGGCCCCACTTTGGGGCTAACTCACGTATTCCTAAGTCACGCGTTTAAATATGTTTCCAAACTCGTCGACCTTTAATTTTGTGGCCCACCATTAACTGTTAATCTTACGGTAATTCAAATGTTGTTATGCTAGCAAAGCTCTTTTGCATATAAATGGAAAAAAGAACTCCCGAGTAAGGAAGGAATGAAATAAATTTGAATTTCCTCTTGTCGGGAAATTAATGTTTTACTTATGGTTTTCAGTAAATATATTTGAATAACCAATTGATCTCTTTTTATATTTCATCATGCTTCATTATATTATAATAAAAAAAAAAGAATGTTTCAATAGTCAAGCAAACATTTTATGAGGCTCATTACGTCCTATAATTCAAATAATCATGTTTGTTCGTATAAAAATGAGAATGCATTGGATGTAGATATTCAAGCAATAATCCATATTGGAAAAACGTTTTCCATCCCTATTTTAGTTGGAGTCTCCAACTTGGAGATTCCAGATCCCTTAAAATTTGCTTTCAAGGACTTGGCGACAAATATTGTCATGGCCGATGAAGGAGGAATTCTTACGTTGCCCTCTCCTCTCTCGACTTTAATTTTCCTCCTCCTTTTTATGATTCAATATTTTTTTGAAAAAGCTTTATATGTCCTAAATGAAATAGATAATTCCAAAGCTCTCTCTCCAATCTAAGTACAGTATCAGATGTCAAATAGGAAAATTACATCCTAATCGGATTCTAAACCCAATACATTAAAGCCATAAAGAAAGTTTTGAATTAGAGCTTATATTTTTACATAAAATATGTTATTCACGTGAAATGCGAGCATCCCAAACTTCAAATACAACCAAAAAAAAAATAAAATTTCGAGGCTCCTAAAATTCGTCACAATTTCTTAAACATAAGATAAAATTTTGGATTTTCACATAAAATTGAAAAGAAAAATGGCCATTTGTTTATGTTCCATATCAACAGCAAAAGTTACTGCTCTTGGCCAGACAAATGCAACTTCCATGCGTAAAATACAAGTACCGGTCCCCGTCGATGGCTTCTTCAAGTCCAAAGATGCTCTCGACTGCCGATAAGCATTCTTGTTTGTGCACATCTGTAACGTTCCTCTTCTGTATAGAAAACGACGGTTCCGAAGATCCTAAATAAATCAATGGGAGAACGTAAGATAAGTGATCAAGGACAGAATCTTCCTTTCATTACATGAACCATCTCCCTCTCTCTCTCTCTCTCGAATCCATTAACAATGAAGTGACCAAAACCTGCGGGGCTGCTATCTTCCTGAACGGCAAGAACGAGCGGCGACGAAATCGACACATGGGTCACCCCACTTTTGGCCAAATGAGCACTCAAGCTGAGCCTTGGTAATGATCTTCTAAAATACCTGAGTTTGTCTTGCTAAGATTCATTTTGCTGTCCTGGTCATGGATTAATAGCCTGGAATCAATCCAATGGCAAGGGCGTTCCATACTTTCGGCTTAGGAACTGCCGGTTGTGGGTTCAATTCTTGCCCATGGAATCCGGATTTTAAGCGGGGGCCATGGTGCTGTGCTAGTTCTCCTCTAGGTAACCAGTTAATTACAGTCGTGCCCATGGGTCACCATAAAAAAAGAGAAATATGTTCTAATAGTTCTGCTTTCTTCTTGCTTGCTCCGTTTTTAGTTCCCCCTTTCTAGTGGAGTTTTACCTGTCTGTAATCTTGACTCTACGCCATCTTGCTATCAGTTCCTGCACCAAAAGGCAAGTACTAGATTTGTTTGTGAATTCAGACATATCATCTTTACGTAAAAGAATGTCATGCTGAAAAGTCAACATACTTAGAATTAGAGGTTTTATGAGATGACTTGCTGTGATGAAATGTGTGGAGCAAGTTCTATACTAGAAAAAGCTATTCGACATCTTTCATATATAAACAAAAAAAGAAAAAGAACATATTGTGAAGGAGGATTAATTCTTTAGGCATGGGCCGTGGTAGTCACATGGAGACTCGAGGGAGAGTGACATCAGTTGATACCCTCAGCTACCCTTTTTTGACCATAGAAGCCATTCTTTCTCATTCCTTTAAACTATTTCGAAAGCTTTCAAACTCAAGCCTCTCCAATAATTGAGAAACTGACTGAAGACGGTAGAAATCTATGTGAGACTGTGTGCTGAGACTGATGCCTTTCAAGCGCATCCACATCCACCTGGTGATCCTTCGAAGACTTGGGCTGATGAGCGGAATGAGTCTCTCTCAAGACGACCTTCGATGATATGATTTGGACTGAATTTACATAACCGAGCAATACCAACGAGGTGATGCCGCTGGTGGTGGCAATCGGCTGAGTACGCTTGGTCATGTAGTGGGGTGCCCGCTTGCATGAAAGGGTCGTGGCCGTCGGTGACAATTTGCCAATCGGCATGGCTCCTCCAACTTGCGAGTAAGGACACACAAACCGTGTTTGGATACATGGCCCATGCCTGTTCCGAACTCCGAAAGTTGTGTAAGTAGTCTTTTTTGGGGGGCCAAAAAGATTGTGCAAGTTGACATGCCTAATGAATTCCAACATAGTTAGTTCAAATTTTTCCAGCTAAAAATGATCCGAAGTATGAATTAAACCTATAACATGACGTTGTCCGTTGTTATTAAACATCCTAAGTTACGCCAAGGATTCTCAATCTTCCATTGTATGTTCCCAAGGGTGACTTCGACATATTCCACTTTCATTCTTTTCAAAGAGTCGAGCACATGCCAGGAGGCAACAATTTAGGTGAACACGCGCAAAGAATAAAAGGGCTTCAATGATGATGCCCCCTTTTTTCAATTTGGATCCTTGAACTTGCCCATCTCAGGTACTTCTGAAGTTCTTGTATCCACTTCTCAACCACACCACATACTTTTTTGCCCCTAAAATCCAAGTTGGGACCCCTGGGGGATCCCTCTCCCATCTCCCCTCCTCGTTCATGCATATGCTCCAAGAGACAAGCCAGGGGCGCGGCTGGTCAAAAGGGAGGTCAAAGGAAGAGAGGTTTTTAGTTGGGGGAGTGAAACAAAAGTGGCTCCAAAAAAGGTTTCGCAAGGGCTCTTATCATTTAGCAAAGAAATTGGAAGAACCCACCTTGTCCATCTCCTTTTGAGCATGGTTTGGCCCTTTCAAGCTGTCCACTCAATGCTCAACCTCCCCGGATTCATTGCATCTACCTCCTTCCCTTCGACATAATATGATATCATACAAGGAATACCTATTTTTTCGCCCAATAAATTCTCTGCCCCAATCATTCATCCCTTGAATTGGCAACATCCATGAGATTTTGTGCGTACTTATCTAAACTTAAACCCTAAAATAAAATAAAATAAAATAAAATAAATTTAAAAAAAATCGAAGAGTTTGCTATTTAAGAAACAAAAACCTAACTTTTCAAACATTTTTTTTTTGCACATCTTAAGAAATAAATAAAAAATTACCTAAGCAATCAATGTGACTTGAAATAATGCACACCCCATTGCTCTTTATCTTTGACTATTTAGATCGATAAATCACTTGATATTTGTAATTCCGAAGTAATATATGACTATTTAGTCTCGATGTTACTTACTTTTAGATTTATTTGTATGTCGACAAGCTACAACTATCCTTGATGCCGATTGGACAAGTTGCTTGTTGTTACCAAATTCTTTTCCCGCAAGAAAAATTGCAATATTTGGCGCTTTGGGTCTACATGTATGAGTGCCGGGGCCATTGGTAGCATTGGAGATACATAATCCATTTGCAAGTGCCAAATAGAATAGACAGTCATGTGATTTTACCGACAAGAGGATTTCTCCACTGTTTGTTCGTCATAATTCATTTGGAGATTGGTCCCACTCGATACAAGTCAACATTGGGGCTACAGGATTCCTCTTAATGATAATGTGAAGCTCTTGTCTTAGTTCAATGATTAATCTTCTTCCCCCTGGCTCAAACGTTCGATTAGCAAAACCTCACCTCTTCTGACATAAGTATGCCAATGCCATGAGGTTAAGATTGCCAACCGTTCCGCTTATCATGCCTTGAAGCAATCGAGGCGTCATTTTTTCAATCGCCTAGTTCGAACGAAAATCGCTTGTGCACATCTCAGTTACTGAGTCAACGTGTTAACACGGTCACTTGTGCTAAGACATGTTCGACTTCTTCAGATTCCCAAACACTAAATAGTGATATGCCATAATCAAACAAGGAGGAAGAAAGCAACACTGACATCAATTTCACTTTTGTTAATTGAGCAAGCAATGACACTGATGCTACTTATCTGTGAGGGAAAAGGACAAAGATCGTCATTATCAAGAAAGCCAAAATAATTTCGTGGGCCATCTTGCTATCACTGTGTGATTATGGACATCAAGGCAGCACATCACATTCTAGTCCAATCGAGTCAAGTTCGTGTCCAAAGCAGCAAAATCTTGACTGATCTTGGCGAAGCTTGATGAGTTGTGCAGATTGCCGTCACGACAATAACAATCCTCCAATCACAAACGATTAGATGAGCAGGCACGCGATGCCTTCTGCTCGTATGATGTGTGTTATCGGGTCGCACTTATATGTTGCGTGACTTATTAACATTGCCAAGCACTTCTAATAATGGTAGCAAGCATCGTTTGGAGGCAATGGAAAGAGAGGGAGAGAGAGAACCCAAATTTGATGAGTTCACAAGACATTAGTTATCATTGATCACATGGACTCACATGTGTGGGAACATTACAAGATTGAAGTTTTCATCTGTGCCAGTATCAGGGAGGATTTTGAAGATAAATTATGACAGGAAGGGGAAAAAGAAAGAAAGAAAGAAATTGAAAATATTAGGAAGTCGAACATTTTCATGTGTTGTATAGAAAATGGTTGGGAGTAACATCCAAAGTTGCTGTCAAGCGTGCCTTGTTGTGAGGAAATCGACATGTCTCCCTTGTCCTTCTCTGATGAGCCTCTCCAACTCTTTTGCCTCAAACGCCTTTGCTCTCTGCAACCCAAGAAGGTCCAACTTTCTTTTAGTCACATGAACCCATAAAATCAACAAATAAGTAGATAGATAGATAGGTGATTGCTCAGGGAGGCTATTGGTTTAAAGTCTAGAGGAATTCTTCTCTTCAGGTAAAAATTGTTTGTCATTTAGGAGAGTCTCTATCACCAGGAGCTGAAACTTGTTTGAGAAATAAAAGAATTGGAACCTTCCCTCTTCAGTGATGTTAAATATGTCACGAGGTGACTAAAACGGCGATCTTTCAATGCATAAAGTGGTAAGATTCTTTGATCGCTCTAAAAAAAAAGGGGGTTTTGAGCCGGATGGTGGTAGACTTCATTTGCATAGACTGTTTATATATTAACAGTTCATCAATTGGTTAAAAAAAGGTTTGTACTTCATGAGATTGGTCAGCTTAGATTGGTACCTGCATTCTTTCGATGGCATCGGACTCGGCGTTGAAGTCATAGAATGAGCTTGCTGCAGTAAGTTTCATTGAAAGGAACTGATACAAACAAGATGAAAATGTTAATGACTAAAACTAGCAATTTCAGGCTTTGAAAGGAGGTGGTTCTGTCTCTTCTTTCTTTCCTTTCTGTTTCTTACCTCAACCTGATTCTGTAATGACTGTACATAATTGATAATCTCATCCAACATCACTGCCAATCCCATCGTCTGCAAATTTAAGAAAAAATGATATGCACCTTTCAGGACACAAGAAAGATATTCCTAGAAAGCGTTCATCAACTGCAGTTTCTTGAAACATATTTGTACCTTGTAACATCCTGGAACTATATCCTGCAAACATCTCAGCCGCTCATTGATTTTGCTTCTCCTGACCTGGTTGATGGAACAGAGTCAATTGACTGAAGTAGGATACAAATATAAAAGAACGAATATATCAACTGATACTATTTTAAAACAATTGTAAATCGAATGCCATTTGTTGTTGTGCTTCCAAGGATTGAAGTAGCTTTACCCTTTCAGCTAAACTGTGGCTATCAGTGGCTTGACCTCTCCTTGCTCTAACGTGAACCACTTCCTTCGGTCTCTCCTCTACCTTCTCATTGCTGCCTTTGATTCTCTTCCCTCTGCCTGAGCTACTACTACTCTGCATATATGCAACAAAGAACAACTCTTTTCAATAACCAAAACACACCCAAAACTCCCAACGTACGGAAAAAAGTAACTTTTAACAATCAACGCAAACGAAGTAAGGATCGATTCATCAATCCCTTCCCCTTACATGCTTTTTCTTCCTTCCAGTGTCCAAAGGAGCAGGGGCCGATGAATTTGCAGAGCTGCTCTGTGAAACATCCAATGCCTTCCTCTTCTTATGGGGCTCGCCGTTACCAATTAAGACAGTTTGAACGACCGACTCTGACTCGCAGTTCGGTTCCTGAGGGTGGGAAAATCCCGGGACGCTGACTGCTAGGTTTCCAGGACAATCAGGGGCCTGGTGAGGGAACAGGCTCTCGCTGCAGAAGCCATCCATTGGGTTCTCATGAAAGGTCAAGCTCGAGTGATCCATCACGACAGTCGGGTTCATCTCTCTGAAGTGGTGGCTCAGGAGCTCCATGCTCGGATCGGTGTCCATGAACGGGAACGATGAGGCCTTGAGACACTGCAAGAATTCTGATGTGAACTCCGCCATTGTTACTTCTGGGGAGAGACTATAACACCTTCGTTAGAGGGCCTAAAACTAGTGTGGGGGATTTTGGCCTGAGAGGCTTGTTTGTATTTATACTGTGATCTGTGAGCAAATCTTGCAAAGTAAGATTTTCTATCTTTTTCTTTTTTTTTCTCTTATAATTATCATCTTTTTCCACTTTTCTAGTGATAGTAGTGCATGGAAAAGGCTAGTATTTAGGAGGCCACGTGGCTAATTCTATGTTCTTGGATTTGTGTCCCCTTTATGGGCATTTATTTATTTTTCATTTATTCACTTTTTTTCATACAGGAGGAACCCATGATACATCGAGACTTGGGGGTCCTGTTAGAAACTTTTTTGGGTCCCATTTCCATTACATGAAGAGTTCAAAGCTTAGGTGGAACTTCTTTTTCCTCGTTTTTCTTTTCTCTGGACTTGTACTGTTGATATATTATGAAGCTCACTGAAAATTCTTGGAGGGTTTTGAGAAGCTGAAGTACTTTATTTTTTTTGGGGACTTGATCAGCCTGTAAAGAATAAATGGTATTATGGAAATTTCAATAAAACGGAAGGCGAAAAAAGAAAAAAAAAAGAAAAAGAAATGGAATCTGGGATGGCTCTGCTGTGCAAATTAACAAGCATGTAAGGGAGCAAGATGGCCCATGTCTGGGCATTGTCATCACAACCACACAATCTTGTCCAATGATGCCACTGTTCATCACTGTTGAAAAACTTGCATTTGGACGAGAAATGGGGCTGTCGTTCCATCTGGTAGGCGCATCTGATGTTGGAGCAATTAGGTGGTTATTATGCGTGTGAAGATGGAGTGCTGTTTGTTTCGGTGGATGCGTGTTATACTCCAACCTTTCCTAACATATGGGATAGACATTTTGTACCCCAAGAAAATTTGTCCACAAATAACATTTGACCTGAGTCATTTCCAGCGCTCGATTGAGATGATCGCAAAAATAAAATAAAATATATAATAAAAAAAAATGAAGTCGGCAGTTGTGAAATCTTATAGGTCCAGGATTACCTACCTAAGGTTGACTCCAGCAGAGCCATCTCATTTAAGTCCTTAGATGGGAAATGTCTCACAAGCAATCTTGGGCGGTGGGACTTTTCAAGATCGAAAATGAATTTAAGTTGTACTTTTCAAGTCATTGAATAAGATTTGCATTTCAATTATTCACTATAATCACTAAACGAGATATCTTTTGTTCCGTAGCTTGTTTTTTCCATAATGTTTTCGGTGTTTGGTTTTGAAACAATTAAAATAAAATACGATAAGAGCCAAAAATTGAAAGAAGTGGCAACGCCCCACACTTGATTTTTGTCTTTTGTCTTCTTATTGTGCTACGCCAGCTTTTGATAATTCTGGTAAGAAGGGAGGGGAAAAAAACAACGTGAAAGTTTCATTAGGGAGTCACTACATGTGAGGTGTGTGTTAGGCACGTGACAGGGCATTTAATTTTTTAGCAATTCAAGGATGGCTGTCCTAAGATTTTAAATTTAACGATCGTTCCGAGGAATAGACGGCCTTCCTATGTACTTGTCTTACTTCGCCCTTTTTCCATTCTTCGCCCAATGAGGAATCGAATTTTTAAGCATCATTAGGATAATATTCAAACTCGTTCCGTCCTAATTCTCCTCATTAGAAATAATTTTGCTAGACACTTTGTAAAGGAGGAAAAACAATTGAAAAAAATGTCAATACAATGATGGTTTTAGTGATTTCATAGAGAAAAATTGACCCATAAGTAATCGCAATTTCACAAATTCACTCTTCAATTCAAGGTACACAGCTTTTCCTACTTTATGAACTTTTGTTTTCTTCTCAAATTTCAATTTTTTTTAGGGTCATGATAGGTTTATGATTCCAAGGCCCTTTTGATTTCAAGATCGTACAATGGATTTTGCCCATGCTTGTCATGGCCAACAAAGAAGGTTATCTATAGCCAAGACCATTGAAAAGGTTAATCATTGAGGCCATCATGGATTTTGCACTGAATTTGGAAGCTACATTGAACTCCAAAGATCCTATCGATCGGTTTAGAGTGATGGGGGGATTGTGTCCATGGCCATCTGATTGATGGTAAGGATTTGATTGACATTAGCCATGCTTCTATTCCCTCTCCTATTCCTCTTGGCTTTAGTATTTGCCTTTTAGTTGGCTACTGCCCATATGGAAATCATCACCAAACTTCTTCAATTGGGCATTCCAAATCATCTTTCTAGGATAATTCTTGATATATTATTGTTTGGAAAAATTGGAACTTTTTTTCTGTGGTTAGCTTTAATCAATGGAAAAGCTTTGTGCCAAAAAAAGAAATTGAAAATTATTGGTCTAAGCTCCCCTGTGAATAGGATTGTTATCTGCATAATTATATTCCGAAATGAAATTTTCTTTGAGAATTATATTTAAAAGCAACACATATGATTCTAATTTTGCAAGATCATTATTTTATAAAGAGCAATTCCTCTTGCATTCTCTACCCATTTTGCTTCCAACGAGGATAAGTGCTTTGTCTTGTTAAAAAAAATTGTCCAAGAAAAAAAAAGCATCAGTTTTAATGAGTTTTGATGTTGCAAATTAGCCAATATTAAAAATTATAATATTTTGATAACTGTTCCAATTATGTATTTCCTTAAAAGATTTTTTTTTTCCTTTTCTCCTCATATAACAATGATGTTGTTTAATAAATGTACATTTTTTCCTTTGTCATATAAAAACGACAATTAGGAATTTTGTAATGTAATTGAGTCCATATATTTTTCATTAGCATATAATATGAACTAAGAATTCCACTTTTATGTTGTTTGAAAGAGGAAGATTCGTATGAAATATGATACTATTTAACGAATAACTTATACTAAGATACATATTTCAATTTCATATAAATGAAGAAATTCATGTTTGGGTAGTATTAGAATGAAGTTGGTTCAGTAGTTAACATGCACTTAACTAATAACTACTAAAAGTATTTCAAAATTGTGCAAAAGTTCTAAACCCATTATAGGGATTCCAATTCAATCATAAACTTGTTAATTTGATCAATGTAATTGTAAAACTTTCGATCACTTCTAGTGTAATCCATCTAGTCAATTTATGCTAGAAATTGTTGACATGACGTTCTAGATAATGGCAGGCGTCCTATATGATATAGTCGATGGCCAACATGGAAGAATTGATGTCGTTTTGCAAGAGATGAAGACACAATGAAGATTATGAACAATGTTGTGGAAAAGAAAATAAAAAGAAATAAAAGAAAAAAATTAGAATTTTTAAAAAAAAAATTACAAAACAACATCGTTTTGATTTGGTTCTTCCACATTAGCCGTCGACTGTGTCACATAGGACACTTGATCAATACTGACTAAACCGTCACATCAACAATTTTTAGTTTAAATTGATTAGATGGACCATATTAAAAATTTATCAAAATGTTTAGGAATATTGGCCATATTAGAAAGTTTAGAATTGAATTGACATGTGTACAATAAATTTAAGACTTTTTGGGAAATTTCCTCAAGAGTATCTTATTCCAAACCAAGCGGAGCAAGTTAAGATTACATATAAGTATTAAGAATAAGGGTTAATACCACGAAAAAAAAAAAAATCTCAAACCGGTACATCTGTGATAAATTTACTTAAAATTAATTTTTTGATCGCCAAAAACCCTAAATTGATATATTTGTAACAAATTTACCCTTCTTTAATTTTTATTAAATTGGATTAATACTATGAAACTTATGACAAACGGACAATAAAACCCCAAGCTGATACACTCATTGATTGTCATGTGTTATTCAACTCAGCAATTCAACTCAGCAATGTGACCATATATCTTAATGAAAAGTAATTGAAGGTAAATTTATTACAAACATATCAGTTTTGAATTTTTTATGATTAAAAAATTAATTTGAGATAAATTTATTATAAGTGTATCAATTTAAGATTTTGCCGTGGCATTAACCCTAAAGATAAGTATATATATATATATAGGCAAAAGGCTACATATAAAGATAAGTAAATATATCAAGAATCACACATAGGGGAAGAAGCTACTGATCCTGTCTAGTTAGAAGTCAAATAGTATCGTATAGTATTTTTAGATCTACTTTTATTTCCTCTATGGTCCGGACAGAATGGTGAGTAAACATTGTTGATTCTTGGCCAAATTCAAGATACAACATATCACTCCTCATAAAAACAATACATATACTTTCATCCTCCTCGCTTTTCTTGAAAGAAGGGGCCATAAAATTCTCTCAGTGAATAGCTAGTAGTGTTAAAGAATTTGTCGTAATAGTTATCAAGGCCTATTCTAACACGTTCACAAGGTCCGGTTTCGACTGGAAACTCAATATAGACTACTTCGCGACCTGTTCCCCAGTGGCATTGTTGCGATCAAATATATGCGACAGTCCATTCCATTCTTTTCCAATCTTTCTCAGCACCACAATTGGAATGGATAATGCTTTCGAAAGGCAAGTCCACTTACGTGAATTATTTCGGGGAGATAGCGAAAGGTGATGATTTGAAGGTGATGGAAATGAAACCTCAGAGCCACTCGAAGATAAACAGATAACGATGGCAATACCAGGTGAGTGCTGAATTGGAAGAAGACAATCAGACCATGACATACTTTGAGTCAAATTTCTACAACAGTGAAATGGAAAAATGCTATCAAAAAATTTGATTTTATATAGTTGGTGACGAAAAACACGGATTCTTTTCTCGTGCCTATAAATTTCAATAAGTATGAGTAAGTGTCTAAAAAAACTTATCAATATAAACGATGGCTTGTGAGTTATTTATTTTTAACTTTTCGAAATTATGGATTCTCCTAATAGGTTTTTTTTTTCTTGAAAATTTTATTGATAATGAAAAATTTGACAAAAAAATTGATCCACAAATAAAAGGGTCCCATCAGTTTTGACGAGATATCACTTTCTCGAAGAATCTTTTCAATTTTTTTATTTGCTGCTCGAAATTCAAACGTATTGAGAGCATTTGGAATTTGATTCAGGACAGCTTGAGCCTCGAAATGATCGTATGCTCCTCAACCATCTGAAGCAGTACTAGGTCGGCTGGGCCCGAAGATGAAACTGTCTACTCGGCCCAAAACAGATCTTGGGCTGGATATCATGGGCCGAGACCATGACTTGGGCCTTGTGTAGTCAAGTCTGGCTTGGCCCCAAGCATCTCATAAGGGCACTTTCCAGAATACGAGTTACACTTGTTGATTGGCCTTGCCGCCAAGTGGCCGCTTGAGGCAGGAAAGTCAAATGGGCAGGTTTGAAAAAGGGCATTGCACAGAAAAGCCGGTCCCCGCTCGGCCTCGAAAAGCAGCATTAGCAAGCAACTTCCTTTCGTTTTCTTTCCCACACCTTGAGTTGTTTTCGTTGGGTTATAAGGAGGCTTCTAAGCAAGAGAAGGTGTTCCAAGAACTTAATTCAAATTCAATATGGTCCATTTGATGTGGCAGGAGATATGCGAAACTCATATCAGACCCATCATCTTCGATGGTCCAAATTCAGTTTGGTATATAGACTGCACTCATAGTGGTTTCATGGGTAGGACACAATTGTGATATCTAAACCCTTGAGTCAGAGAGGCTTGCTGTGCTGGCTGCTGGGAGTGCTTTTGATGCTTTTAGATAAAATCCACACGCCCTTTTGTTCTCCTCATGCGTAGCATTCTCTTTCTTGCTTCATCGAGAAGAAGGAACAAGAGATCATGAAGAACTTAGCGTGAGCCTGAAGTTCTTGCACAGTTCTTAAGAGCCAAACAGAAGTACTGATAACATGACTATTCACTATTCACAAAACAAATACAGAAGTCATGTTCTTCCTCTTCTTCATCTTTTTGCTCAAACATCCCGTTCTCTCGTGCTTTCTTGGGATCATTATTGACAGTGTAACCCAACAAAGCAACCTTGGTCCCGAATTTACTTTTGCAAAAGCAAACGTTGAAATTACTACATCCCTCATGCCAAAAGATGGAGCTCTGCCCCCAGCAACGAAAGCGAAAATTCAGATCCCATCTCTATCGAAGTCTGAATTTCCATTCTCTCCCTGCTATGCCTTTTGCCCACCCCCTCATGCCCACCATCAATTTGCCTGCGACTAGAAGGTATGTTTAGCTGGAGATCGTCCACCAGCTGTGCACGAATCGTATAAGCCTCTCTCGCTCCCTCTGCCTGACATATCCACTGTCACCTCAACCACAAGGGACTATGGCATATTTAGAAATTAGACGCATCTTCTTTCTGCACACGCATTGCCTAATCAATGGCATGAGTATAAAGTCACCGCTCGACTCAATTCAAGTACACAATGACTTTTTGTCTGGACAATCAAAAGAGGCAACTGTCGACTCATGATGAACATGTAATAGTGAGTATTAAATCCATGGAGACCGCATTATTCATGGTTTTGGACTTGGTTACTGATGTGTCCCGTCTATGCTTTCATACCTAGAAGATGCGAGAGATAACATGTCCTGCATGGATCCAAGGGTGGGGTTTCTTGGTTGTCGAAATGAAGAACAAGCATTTGCTTGCCAGAGAAAATTGCAGCCAATAGTTGTCTCTCTCCTTCTCCTTTCACGAGTTGAACTTCCCCACATTGCAAGTTGACAAGATCTTTTGAAGAGAGGATGAAACATGTCCAAGAAGAAGATGAAAATGGTTGTCTGTGGATACAATAGCCATCATGCATCAGCATTGAACCCTACCATCCATACCAAACACCAAACACCAAACAGTTCACCCATCAAATCAGTTCGATCCACTCTCACCCTTCACTGATCACTTGGATTTCTCCTTTCATTTAACCCAACTTCATGCTCTTCTATTTTTGGGTCTAGAGTGGAAGGAATAGACACCCTTACGAGAGATCGTCGAAAGTTGAATTTTTTTATTATTATTTTGGTCGAAAGGACAAAGTGAATTATTGTTGATCACCAAAATCTTGTGCAAGGTCATCCCATCGAGGCCGCCAAAAGAGGGTAGACATGCATTTCTCTTTGTCTTGAATTGCTTACAGCAATGCTGGCAAGATGCAATTCAAGTATGAAATATAACGTGGGAAGAAAGATCTTTGATGGGAAGAAAGGACAGACGACATCATAATGCCAACTGCCAAGGATTGCACTTGGAAGTATCCTGAGGATTAACCCATTCCTCCAAGGCAAAGCCGTCGATTTCATCACATATATTAGATCATGTGAGCCCCATTTGTGGCTCACATGATCTGGTGGTTAAAATTACAAGTAGATGTGTGCCAATTTTATCGACATTCAACAATGGTAGAAGTAGGGGGCAACTTCTATTAGGATTCAAACAAATTCCACGAACTGCTCTCAAAATCTTGCAAAAAGAAACAAGATATAATCTTTCTTAAGATCAAGCATATCTCTAAGTATACCATGAGGATTATGGACAGAAATGCTTCAAGAACATAAATGATTTCACTAGCTGAGTATGACGTTTTAGTAGAGCTTCAAAAGGTAGTGCACTTCTTTTCCGGCGGTCCGCCACAAACAGGCCAAAAGAATGGCTTGCAACCAAAGAAACGAAGACCAATTGAGATCATAATCACTCAGTGTTTCGCCTTAAGGGGAAAACCAAAATGATAACTCAAGTATCTTAGCCCAAGTTCATTAATAATTATGCTGTGTACTGAGAACTCATTGGAATAATTCAGAAGGAAAGAAATTATTTGTTGTGAGTCTCAAAAAATTTAAAATAATATCCATCAGGCGTCCATGATGAAGGACATGGGCCCTCCCTCCACAGATACTTACAAATCTCCACGTATAGTAATCCAACCAAAGGCTTGCTTATCATATTCATGTCAACAATGAGGCTGTTTCATTCCAGTAGCATACCAGAAAAAAGTAGTTTGGAAAAAGTCATAGATCGATTATATATATAAGTATGTATATGCCGGCACGAATTGAATCATGATGTGGTACAATTTGAAGTTTATATTATGTTTGTGAATTGACAAAGTCAGTCCAAAAAAAAAGAAAAAAAGAAAAATAGTTGTGGTTTAGATAATTCTGTAGCTGGTAATGGTTGGTGTGTCTCGTACAATTATTTTAGACCATGACATTGATATTACGTAATGTGGAGGTTTATCTGAAAACCTATGACACGTCTAGAGTGCACCCCTCCAATTGATTTTGATCTTCAAACAGTATTTATTTTGCTTCACCGAGATGCTCTCATGTTCTTTTGAATGTGCTCGGCAACAACTTTGTAGTTTATTATTTCATGAAACAGAGTCAAGATAAAATGTTCTTAAGGGGGAAAAGACCCCTTTTATCCACAGATGCTCCTTTATTGAAAAAAAGAACAAAGTGAAAAACTTGTCAGTGAAGCAAAGATCTATTGTCAAGCCTCTGGAATCTTGGGTCTGTTGGTCTGGTAAGACATATGCTTCATCAAAAAGTCGAATAGAATAAGAAAACCTTGGAAAATCTTTCAAGTTTGAATCTGAAATACAGATATCATAGAAAGAACCATGTAATTGAATGTAGCTGCTAGTGAGTAAGATGAATGAATTTGTGTTAGGTTTGATACATCAAACTGTGAATGAAATTCTCATCGTTGGAGATTTTGCGAACTCTGAATCACTTGACATTGCGATGTCTACAAACTGGAAGATTTATTATCAATAGTTACTCACCTCATACTATCTGTCCTTTCTCCCAGTAGAAAGAAGAGAAAGGACATGCAAAATTTGTGCATCAATCGTGCAAATCAACTACGATGAATAAAAACACTAGGTCAGGATTCTCTGAACAGCACCAGCCACACTTACTCTTGGTCTCATTTGCATGACAACGACTAGGCATACACAAGAATACCAAATAATGCAGATATGTTTCACTGTATTGAGGCTTGAGAGGGACAAATATTGAACATCATTGGCATATTTTAGCCAAGTTTCCTCTATTGATTAGCGA
This sequence comes from Eucalyptus camaldulensis, assembly GCA_019915185.1. Lineage (NCBI taxonomy): Eukaryota > Viridiplantae > Streptophyta > Magnoliopsida > Myrtales > Myrtaceae > Eucalyptus > Eucalyptus camaldulensis. The sequence continues at coordinate 25,636,789 of JAHSVA010000005.1, forward strand.
AAAAAAGAAGACGAAGAAGTGTGGTTTTAAGTCATATCAGGGCGAGAAGCTTGATGCGAACCACCGTTTCAACCTGAAAAGTAGGAAAATTGAGAGGCAAACAAACATGGTATTGCTATCCTAAATAAACATCAGAAAGGCCAGAGGATGTAATCAATGAAAAGATCGGTCCAACTAAAAGGCATAGCGGTGAACGAATGACAGGGCTATTTAGTTCGAGAATCTAGAAAACAGACACATTGGAAGAATCGATGTCTCATCTCATTACATTCATTGAAAGCTAAAACACAGGAGCTATCGGCAAAAGAACAAAAGACAGGTCGGTTGTTGAAATGAGAAGCCCCACTAGTCAATTTACATGATGAGGAGTAATCTCATGCCTGCTGAGTCTTTTCATCTTTTTCTAAAACAAAAAAGAAAAACGAAAAAGTGCGAATGAAGGTCGACGTGACACTTGACTTTTTTGTTTTCTTTTTGCCTTTGGTTTTGGGTTTCTTTATTTTTCGACAGTTGCTTCTAGGGCCAACCAAAATGGTCGCCATGAATTTCGCCCATGATTTTCCTGAACATTGTGACCTGTTTGATTACGTGCCGGTCATATTAAGCGCGTCTTAGGGTTTCGTACTTCAGGGGGTAGCAATAGTCATCTGTTGTTAGAGTTCTAATAAACTTCATCCACAAAGAACTTCAGGTTTAGTGCCCTCCCTCCCTCCCTCTCTCTCTCTCTCTCTCTGAGCATAAAAATAATTTCCTTGCCCATAAGTTAATTCTTGCATCGTTTGTACCAGCAGAGGCCTAATAACAATTCAAAGTCTCTCTCTTCATCGTTCAGAAAGCATTGTATATATGGTGCCTCAAACTTAGAGGAAATGTGTACATGTAGGCCTCTTGCTCAGACCACTTGCTTCTTCTTCTTCTTCATCTTCTCCTCCTCCTCTGACAGGAAAGAGACAACTCCCATCTCCTCCATTCAGAGAATTAAGAAACCTGAGACTCTGGTCTGGTTTAAGAATGTCATAGATCCCGTGACATCTTCAAGCTTCTGAGAAGTTTCTCCTCTGCCAATTCCTGTTTGCTCCAAACTTCCTCTTATACTGAACATCCTTGATAAATTTCAAATTTTCCTGAACCGACATCTTCTGTTTCTTCCAGCTTACTACAGTCAAGGGATGTGCTCAGAAATAAGTAGTCCTCCTCGTATGTCATTTTCATATGAGCCGGGATCAAGAGATATGGCAACTGCGGAATCCATCAAGGCTGAATTAGGTCCCTTCTGCCTTTCGGACAGGAACTCTGATTTTGAGTTTAGCATCTGTCATAGCTTTGACTATGAATCTTCCTCAGCTGACGAGCTTTTCGCGAATGGCATGATTCTTCCTGTCCAGATTCAACAGAGAAACAACACTGCTGCTCCAAATGGGACTTCGAAACATGAAGGCGAAGCACTTCCTTCTTCTTTACCACCTCCAATCCCTTGTCCTCCAAGTGACGAGAGCAAAAAGAAAGCAAGCATAAAGGAGATCGTAGTGCCAAGGTTGGACTCAGAGGAAAAGCCCGTCCCTAAGTCTTTTTGGGGATTCAGGAGGAGTTCAAGTCTCAACTCGGAAGGTGTCCAAAAGAAGAGCTTGATTTGCTCATTCCCACTTTTGTCAAGAAGCAATTCGACCGGTTCAGCTCCGAATCCCAAAAAAGCACCACAGAAGCAACCATCTATTACATGGCCAAAATCGTTGTCGTCCTCGTCTTCTTCATCATCAACATCATCCTCTTCTTCAAATAATGTGAATTCAAGGCCTCAAAAGCCTCCATTGAAGAAGAACAGCCACGGAACTTACGCGCACAGGGTTAGAGTTAGTCCAGTATTGAACGTGCCAACTCCTTCCATTTCGAAAGGGGCCGCTAGTTTCCTAGGTTTGGGTTCGTTTCTGGGGAATGGAAAGGACAAGAAGATTAGGAGATGATTTCGGTAACTGCTTCTTACAACTCTTCCTCATCTAACATTACCAATATCGCACGTGTTTATGTGTACTCATGTTTGGCTTATATAGTCCCCAGTTGATTGTGATCTGAACAAAACCAGAGACCAGAAACCAGAAAGAACAGGAATAACAAGAAGGATCATAGATGAGCTAATGAAGAGAGAGAGAGAGAGAGAGAGAGAGAGAGATGAAAAGAGAGACAACATAGAATCTCGGAATGTTGATTTCTAAGAAATTGTCAATCCCTTGTTTCAGGGCTGTCTGCTGTCCTTTTAGCTCTCTGATATCTCTTCCTTCCATGGCTCTTTCTTTTTTTCCCTTTCTTTTTTGGGGTGTTTGTGTTTATTTTAAAAGGTGCTTCTGGACTTTGGTTTGTGATTGAAGATACTTTGTTTATTTATTCGCTATCGATCTTTCTTGGTGAGAATGCCTATTGGTTTAGGTCACCCTCTCCCTCTGTCATAGTTGGTTGGACAATAGAACAGATCCAGAAGAAAGGGTTTGCTTTTTGTAATTTCTTGTCTGCATTAGCTTTAGCTGATAGATGTGGAGAGCTAATCATGGAAATTGGTCTGGTCACTTTTTGGACTAACTCGCCGCTCTTGAAAAAATATCAGCATGTTATGAAGAAAAAACTTCGCTTATGAATTTCTATAATTGAGAGTTCACGCTAGAAAAATGTTGCCTGACTGAGAGCTAGCTGTGGAAATCCTCACCAAGTCATGACAATCCACCATTTCTTCCACAAAAGAAATACATACATCAGGATCTTTCCACAGCCCCGTGCTAAAAGACACGCGATAGCATCCCAGGAGAGCAACTTTCTCAATGTGCTAGTAATTTTCTCAAATGTATAGAAATATATAATGTCAATGCATAAACAATAGATGGGCTTGAAGGGAGGCCCAGTAAAATGGACAAGCCCATGTAACTTTGGATGATGCTGGTTCTTATGTTTCAAAGTTGCCAACCAGACCACAATCCCCCCACAAAAAGAAGTGTACCAAGATGGTGCTTTTGTGAAGTTTGAAGCACCATGTGGTACTTCCTAAATATTGCAAGCCTGGACCAAGAAAATCTTCTCAATCTCGGGATGGTTAAGGTTGCTCGATAGTGTTTACGCTCCCGCAATGCTACTATGCGCAAAAGAGTGCCATCTACACATGGCAGATGGATGGTTTATTCTACTCTTGCACTATAATTGACAACTTAAGAGTGCATGAACCAATGACAATTCTTCTTTCCACACGCCAATTTAATGTCTCTGTTGAACTGTCTCGCATAGTGCTGGTGTGAAGACAGTACATCCATCTCACAGAAAATGGTTAGACTTTATGATTTCAGTAGTATGTTAATGAACATCAAAATCAAGACTTTCGGGGTGGGGTTGGGGTGTTTTAGCCCGGATGGGGGCCCGGGGTAGGATTTCCAGTCTTGGTTCTCACGAGGAGGATTTGGAATTGCAATCAAAGAACCTTAAAAGGACAACTTGATACGTACTATTTACCATAGGGCCTGGAAATGTTGGCACGATTGGTTTAGAAGTTTCTCCGCTAATTAGTGAATCCAAGGTACAAGATCGACTTAGCATCCCTAGGAAAAGAGGAAAACACACAAATGTAAGAAAAAGCATGTCTTCTCCCTACTTCTCTGAGCAAACTGGCAGCCGACACGCAATGATGATGAGATACAATAAAATGTCCTTGTTTAACTAAATCAACAGATTCAATACAGTTACGCGAGTCTGCAAACAGAATAATTGACAGCTCGAAGTTTACATGGGCACTCATACAGCTGAGAACTTCATACCTTCTTTGTCGAAAGCTGGAGCGCGGATGATCAGTTCCACTGCTAGGGAAGCTTTCTGAGACGGACCCCAGGCGGTTAGAGGTGGGACTGGATCCAAGGGTTCTAGCATACCTTGGTGCACCCGGTAACAGTTCCCTTGACAACACCGCTATTGACGCATTTTGGCAGCAGCATTTTCAGAGTTTTGATATCTTTATCAATCAAGAGCTTTGAGTTTTACATGACAGCTTGATTAATCCTAACTAGGTAGCAGGGCATGCAACAAGAAATTGGTAAAATAGGCTCGGTGGACCTGATTCATTTACAGGCACATGATCTTTATGTTTATTTTAACTAATGGCAAGAGGCACATAACTTTGATGCATCAAGAAATAACAGCCTCATCCCTGCTGCACTGAGGTCATTGGATTCCATGCAAGTAACCGAGTCACTGAAGCTTTTCATGGCGATCATTAATTGAGGATGCCAAAAGCAAAAAGCCTACAAGTTCCTCCATAAGTCATATGTACTAATTACTACAATATTTCTCCCTTTGCCAAAAGCGAAAAGCCAGTTGAATTTTGTTAACTCCAAAAGACCGAGAGAAGATGCTTGCATAGGAGGCTTGAGAACCATAGGAATGCTAGAAGGAAATAATTGAATTCTATTATCATCCAAACTAGCTAATAAGTCTCCCTCCATCACAAAGATTCTGTTTCTCAACGAATTCTCTTTATTCTTTTCTCCTACTTTACTCATCTTATCACCAACCCTGCAAGTTTGGAATGGAAGAATTCTTGGAAAACTTGTCATTATGAAACTAAAGATACTAGCACAACTACGCTTTTGACAGATTTAAAACAGCAACATCGTCTGTGCAATGATAACTACCGGCACAACAAAAAAAATATAATTTGGAGGTTCATAGACTAAGTAGACCAAAAGTAATCATCAACCCGTCATTTTCTATGAGAAAAGAACATCACATGGCCGAGATGGGGGTATCATTCTCAGTAAAAAGGCTGGCCAAGGCCAACCTCATTGTGGTGTGGTTTAAGCGCTCAGCTCAAGGATCCGTGCACCGAACTGAAGCAGATGCAAAGATTCTTGAGAGATGCAGGTGAAAAGAAAACTTGCCCTGTGGTTGCAATATGTGGCATGGGTGGGGGGGGGGGGGGGGGGGCTGGGAAGACCCCAATGGCTAAAAAAGTTTACTGCAATGTATATGTGAGGCATTGTCCTGATTGCTTTGCTTGCGTTTATGTATCTTAACAATGCCAAGTGACCAATGTTTTAAGAGGAATGTTGTATAAACTAATCTCTTTTTCAGATGTGGGGAGGGATCAAATCTTGAAACTAATAAATGAAGAGCTGGTGAAGGAAATTTACCAAATTCTGCAGAAGAAATGCTTGGCGATCCTTGATGACACCTGGAGCATCGAGGCTTGGAACCGCTTAAGTCCCGCCTTACTGTTAAGGAATGGACGAAGCAAAATCTTGATCACTAGACATGTAAAAGAAGTGGCAAAAAGATGCAGATCCAGGAGTTCTTGTCCACAAGCCCTGGAGTTTGCATAAGGAACAGAGTTGGCCACTGTTCCAGAAGAAGCCATTTCCACAGGGATGAGCCAGGCACTCCCACCAACTACAGAACCATCATCATGTGGCATAGGATTAACTTTCTTTTAATTTCATTAATTAAAACATGATTAAGAAAAAGTATTGGCATACAATGAACTATTTTACGGGGCTTGTGGGCATTGCATACACATAAAACATAATAAAAGAAGCATAATTAATCGCTACATTGATTCACCATCCACGTCCGCAGTCCAGCTCCTATGAAACTAGACAGCATATGACACAAACAGAGATATTATATATAAATATATTAAGTTTTCCTACATTTGATTCAGACTAAACTCTTCGGATGGAAATGTCCTAGAGCAGAATAATATCCTCTATAAAAATCTCCCACTTGGCTGAGTGTGCATATTCTGATTTTGTTCCTTCCTATAATTACACATTGACACAAACATTGTGGAGTCAGCAAAGAAAATGCTTAGAAGATGTGCTGGTCTATCATCGGCTATTACTGTGCTGGGAGGTGCTTTCAAAAAAGCATTCATTACACGAGTGGGAATTGGTAAAGGAAAACCTAAATTTATACCTAAGAAGAAAAAAAAGCTATGATGAATTCTCTGAGTATCCAAAGTTTTAGCTTTAATCTACCAGGAACTTCCATATCGACTAAAACCATGCTTCCTATATCTGAGTCATTTTCTGGAGGATTCTGACATTCTTATGAGGAAATTGATCCAGATGTGGATGGCAGACTGAATAGTGTTCGGAAGACGGAATAATGGAGGAAGTGGAAGCTATAGCAGAGAACTATCTGTATGAGCTCATAGATAGGTGCATGGCTCAAGTGGCAAAAGTTGGTTCTACTGGAAGGTTCAAAGGGTGCCGCCTCCATGACATATCCAAGACGTATGCCTGTTAAATGCAAAGAGTTGAGGTCATTTATCAACAAAATGAGAGAAAGTCAGTGGAGTCTGCAACTTCCCCCATGCCTCCCACGTTGGCAGCAAATGGTAGAATCTGAAATCTGAAGGCTTGCATTCAGTGTGGACCAGAAAAATTGCGTATCGCTGTCTCCTCTCTCAGAAGAACGGGATCATGTTCCCACTTGCGGGTCCTCTCGTACTTCCAAGCAAGAAGGTTCATAGTGAAAGATGGCAGCTAGAGCACATTTTCAACAACTTCAAATTGCATAGTCTTGACCTTGAAGGCATGAAAAGTCCTGCACCATTGAAGTTACCCAAAGACATTTGGAGGGTTGATTCACTTGAGATTTTTAAGTTTTAGTAACATCAATATCAGATCACTAGAATTACCATCATCCATAGGAAACTTGAAATTTCAGCAGACCCTAGACTTCAAAGATTGGCAGCTAAAGCATGTTTTCAGCAACTTCGAATTGCTTAAGAGTCTTGGACCTTGATGGCATGGAATTTCCTGTACCATTGAAGCTACCCAAAGACATAGGAAAGTTGATTCACTTGAGATTTTTAGGTTTTCATAACATTAATATCGTATCACTAGAATTACCATTATCCATAGGAAACTTGAAGTTTCTGCAGACCCTAGACTTGAGCAAGAACTCTTTTGCAGCATTACCAAATGTGATCTGGAAGATCAAAGGTCTGAGAAACTTATATTTTACCTGGTCACTAAGATGCAATTGGGGAGTCCGAGAAACCTGCAGATATCGGTGAACTTTCCAGCAGATATGAGTCTGGTGATGGACCCCCTCAAGTTGGCCAATCTTAGAAAGCTGGAACTGAGTGAGCCTAAATACTTCAACAAGTTGGCTAAAAAATTCAACACATGGGGCACAACATTAAGCTGTCTTCAAATCTTGTCATTGAAGAATACTTCCGAGGGATTCATCAGAGAGATTAAACTTTAATGAAGTCCCATTGGGTTGTCCTCACATTCACAAGTTGCATGTGGAGTGTAAGCTAAAGAACTTACCGACACTGAACCAATTCCCTCCAAGTATTACCAAATTAAGCTACGTGGATTCTGAACTTGAGGCAGATCCTTTGACCACATTAGGGGAGCTGCCAAACTTGAAGATTCTTTGCCAAACAATGCAAGTCTATCTAGGAAAGGAAATGGTTTGCAGTGGCAGCGGTTTTCCGCTACTCAAGTCTCTAGTCCTAAGTTACATGGACAACCTAAAGGAGTGGAAGATGGATGAAGGAGCAATGCCTTGTCTTTCCCGACTAGAAATCTCCAATTGCGACAAGGTGATGTCTCTCCAACAGGAACTAGAGTTTTCTATTTGCCTTCAAAAAATAGAGATGAAGTACATGCCTTTTCAGTTCCAGAAGAAGTTTGACAAAGGAGGAGAAGAGTTCCATATAATTCAACATATAAGTCAGGTTGTGATGTGAACGATGAGATTTTCTCTAGATAAAGATTTCAGCCACTGTTCATGAAACTATCTTGTCCAAAGTCTACCTCAGACAAGTAGAGTTTTTCTCTCTACCTACTTTCATTCAATTTAGATCTTTCCCTCTCCCTCCCACTCTCTCTCTCTCTCGCGCATGCAGATTGCTAGATGACCACGCAAAAATGAAAACCACTAGTTGAAGCTGAACATATGTAAACCAATTTCAAGTTTAACTGTTGTCAGCCTACAAGGATGATGGATTCAGAATATTGGTCATAACATGGAGCCTCAAAGGGCAAGGACTTTTTGACATTATCACATCACTAGACTATCCAACTGTCAGGGTGGCAAAACGAAAATTAAGGAACTATGACACAGACACACATTTAGATGATAGCTGACAACAGAACAGATTAGCTCAGAGATGAACCATCTGACAAACACATGGTGGGCTCAATCATGATCAAGGAAGAAATGGCAATAACATCCTCAATGAACAAACTTTAACTTACCATGAGCTGATCATCTGTGGGAGAGAGCCGACCACGTTGATAACACAATCAGCGAAAATTGCGTCTTTGGACTTTGGTCTGCGGTCTTGAACTGAAACAAAATGAAAAAAGAGGAAAAAAAACTATTTTTTCTTGATCTTGCTAATTGATTGTCTTCCTTGCTTCTCCAAAAGAGTTGAAAAAAGAAGTCTAAATATTACTATATGGCCTTGGAAAGTATCGTTTCCAAAGACAGGTTTTGGTGAAGAAAAGAAAAATGATTCTATCTCATATAATTTCCAATGATCTCTATTAGACAATAGATTTCCTGGAAAAAACTTGTGTAGAGACATTTATATATCTGAAAATCTGAAAAAGATTAAAGGGTAAATGTGTTATCTAATCCGAGAAAAAGTCCCCACTATATAATAGAAGCCTTCTAATTCCTTTTTATGATTGTAATCGCATTTGAAAATTTAATAGTTGTCAAGATAAAATCACATATATTACACTATACACATCGATTCATTTTAGATAATTATACACCTAGATTTTTCAAAATGTTTCATGAATCAATGTATGTTATCTTGTTACTACAAGGTATAAATACACAAACATCTTGAATAATCATGAGTTATCACATTCGGTCCGAGTACGAGATGGATTCTTAAAGTCCAAGTTTCATTTTTATTTTTTCATGCCTCCCCAAACCAATCAAAAAATGAATGTCTGGATCTGTACAAGATTAATTACATGTGATGTGACAAGCAATTCCAGGTGGAAATGCAACAGTGCTTACAGTTCATTATAGACCCAGCGCCAAGAACTAAGCTCCAAAGGAAAAACCCCTCCATGATCCATCACTCCTCCCTCTTTCAGACACTTTCCCGAATAAAACCAACCCTCGAGTCCTGCACAGTTCCCTAGAAGGCGAGCAGAGGAGGCTCGACTCGTACCCGTTCTCCACGAACTGACGCCAAAGCAACCTCCTTCCCGATGCCCAAGTCCTTCAAGATCACCAATTCGCGCCGAAACTCAATCTGGGCATCGATCTGAACCTTGGAAAGCCGATCAAGATCGATCCTTTCGGTCCGTTACGATGGCGGGGCCGTCGATGATGGAGACCCTTTTCCAGCGCACGCTGGAGGACCTCATCAAGGGCATGCGGCTCCAGTTGATCGGGGAATCGGCCTTTATCTCCAAGGCCGTGGAAGAGATCCGCAGGGAGATCAAGTCGACCGATCTCCACACCAAATCGATTGCGCTCCAGAAGCTCACCTACCTCAACTCGCTCCACGCCGTGGACATGTCGTGGGCCGCTTTCCACGCCGTGGAGTGCATGTCCTCCCCTCGGTTCGCCGATAAGCGAATTGGGTACGTCGCTGCTTCTCAATCTTTCAACGAGAGCACCCCGGTTTTGCTTCTCATCACTAACCAGCTTCGCAAGGACTTGACTAGTGTGAATGAGCATGAGGCGAGTTTGGCACTCGAGTGCTTGGCCAAGATTGGGACGGTTGATCTTGCTAGGGATTTAACTCCTGAGGTTTTCACTTTGTTGTCTAGCAGCAAGGTTTTCGTTAGAAAGAAATCTATAGGGGTCACCATGAGGGTGTTTGAGAAATACCCGGATGCGGTTAGGGTGTGCTTTAAGCGTTTGGTGGAGAATTTGGAGAGTTCTGATCCGCAGAGTTTGTCCGCCACGGTCGGGGTGTTCTGCGAGTTGGCCGCAAAGGATCCACGTTCGTACTTGCCTTTGGCCCCCGAGTTTTACAGGATATTGGTCGACTCAAAGAACAATTGGGTGTTAATTAAGGTGTTGAAAATATTTGCTAGATTGGCTCCCCTGGAGCCTAGGCTGGCAAAGAAGGTCACAGAGCCTATCTGTGAGCATATGAGGAGGACTGGCGCAAAATCACTCATGTTTGAGTGTGTTAGAACTGTGGTGGGGAGCTTGAGTGAGTATGAACCTGCAGTGAAACTTGCGGTTGTGAAGATTCGGGAATTGTTATTGGAAGATGATCCAAATCTGAAGTATCTTGGATTACATGCACTCTCCATTGTCGCGCCTAAGCACTCGTGGGCTGTGTTGGAGAACAAGGAGGTGGTTATCAAGTCTTTGAGTGACGAGGATGCAAATATTAAGCTTGAGTCCTTGCGTCTCGTGATGGCTATGGTATCTGAGAGTAACATAGTTGAGATTTCCAGGGTCTTGGTCCATTATGCTCTTAAATCTGACCCCGAGTTCTGCAACGAGATTCTTGGATCCATATTATCTACTTGTTCCAGAAATTTTTATGAAATAGTAATGGATTTTGACTGGTATGTATCACTTCTCGGAGAAATGTCCAGGACTCCCCATTGCCAAAAGAGCGAGGAAATTGAGTTTCAGCTTATTGATGTTGGGATGAGGGTCAGAGATGCAAGGCCAGAACTTGTTCGTCTTGCTCGCAGTTTGCTTATTGACCCTGCATTACTTGGAAATCCTTTCTTGCATAGGATCCTATCTGCTGCTGCTTGGGTGTCCGGGGAGTATGTTGAGTTCTCATTGAACCCTTTTGAGCTTGCTGAGGCGCTTATACAGCCCCGTGCTAGTCTTCTGCCCACTTCAATTAGAGCAGTTTATCTGCAGTCAGTTTTCAAAATTTTAATTTTTTGTGTAAATTCTTATCTATCTCAAACCGAAACTCTTGCTGATTTGGAGCCAGAAGTTCCAGATTCAATCTCTCAAAGGGAAAATTCTGAAGCCTCTGATTTAGCCAGTGTTAGAGCACCTTTTGAGCGTGAGCATGACGAAGCTTTCAATCCTGGGGTCTTAGATAGGCCATCTACAGATGATTCCATAGAAGACATTGGCAATGCAGCTGATGGTGATGGTCAGACATCTACATTTGTTTCTTTCAGAAAGAATGGTTTTACACGTGAATCTATTGTGAACCTGGTAAATCTAGTTGAAGTGGCCATGAGACCATTATCAGTTAGCCTTGAGGTAGAAATGCTTGAGAGGACATGTAACATATTGGGTCTGATCGAAGTGCTTAAACGAGAATTGCCTGCTGTGTTCCAGAATGAAAAGGTTTTGGAGAAAGAAGAACTTGAAGTTCTAAAATTGATCAAATTGATGAACGATGCTTTCTCTGAAGAGCTTGGTCCTGTCTCAACGAGTGCTCAAGAAAGGGTTCCAATACCAGATGGTCTAGTTCTCAAGGATAATCTTGCCGACTTAGATGAGGTCATGGGTGATGTTAAATTACCTTCATCAAGTTCATTTTCTCTTGAGAGTCCTTATAATGGTCAGAGGATGGATCCTGCTTCTTGTAACGTGCAAAGCAAGGAAGATTCAGAAGCATCGAGTGAATCCACGTCTCTGCTTGCAGAGCACCGTAAGAGGCATGGCTTATATTATCTCCCTTCAGAGGGAAATGGAACTATATCAAATGATTATCCGCCTGCGAATGACCTTAAATCAGGCGACACTAATCAGGATGATACTGAAGACTTTGTCAAGCTCACAGCTCAATCGCTTGTGTCAAAGAAAAAGCCAAATTATGCAAAACCAAGGCCTGTTGTAGTTAAACTCGATGAAGGAGAATCAGTCCCTGTTGTACTGAAGAAGCAAGATTCAAGGGATGATTTACTATCTGGGGCTGTGCGAGATATTCTATTAGGTGACGATGCTGTGAAGTTATCTAGTTCAATAAAAGGAAAGGAGAAGTTAAATGTGGATCCTCTGGACTCGAAAGAGAATATGCATGACATGGAAAATTCTAGCCATCGAAAATCTAGTTCTAGAAGAAGCAAACAACGGCCCCATCGAAAAGAGAGAGGACAGACGAATCCAGAGAAGCTTGGCGTGGAAAAGGAAGAACATGGTGGAAAAGTGAAGTCGAAGAGTAGTCATCGTCATGGCCGGCAGAAGAGCCGACAAAAAGCAGAAGGCTCCTCAGACATTATTGCTGAAACACCAGTTATTCCAGATTTTCTCTTATAGCATTGAATTATGTGAGTGTCTTCTTTTTTAACTGTTGAATTTCTTCTTTTGCATCTTAAATTTGCATTCAGACTTTGACTGCTAGGTTTAGCTCTGCTGTAGTTTACACATTTTTTCTTCTCTGATGTAGTTTGTTCATTGTGAAATCTCAGATCGGCTTCTTTTGTTGCACAATGTTATAGCTGTGAAGATGAGCAGATTGAGAATTTTTTTTTTTTTTTTGGTTACACTGGCCCAGTGAACTTTGTGTAAATTCCGTTTGCCTCCAGTACACAGAATTTGCGATCTCTGAATACGAATCTCTTATTTGCTGAAGCGCAATCCATACGACTTGACTTTTGTTGATGGAAGAATTGCTTATCCTCCTGTCTACTTGAGTTGTTCCTTAGCTATTATGCACATTATGTACTATACTCCGATCCTAGAGGCTGAGATTGCCGAAAGAATTGAAGAGCACGACGTGACATTGTCTATGCTCTGTGACTTGGATTGCTCAGACAGACTGATGACTACTCTTGAAGGTCTTTAAGAACTGATTTATTGGGGCATGACTTTTTGTGACCCAAGGCCGATCCATGGAGCGGCATTCTCTCATTTCGAGTTCCCAAAGCTTGAGAATCTCAACACAAGCCAGTGGGGCGTTCCCTTTCTGTAAGTAAAGCTACAGTTTGGGCTTCATTGGACGGATGTGTTCGTTGTCCCAGGTTTAGTCCCTTCTTACGAAGCTTATATATGGTTATAAATACCGCGAGTTTATTGAAGAATATTGTGGGTGCTCGAATTTAAAGACCTACTCCATGGACTCAGTGAGGAGTTCCGCCAACGTCTGAATCAATGTCGAGTTAACGTGCGGGGAAGACAGGCAATCTTAGGAACAACTTCAGCTTTGCCGGCAGTTTTATTTTCCTCTTGGTCGATTCCCGATTACGAAAGGAATGTTTCCTCCTGTGTGTTTACCTAACAACCACAATCCGTGCTCCTCTTTTGTGATCACGACTTTAACTGTGGCCTGTGTTTACTACTTTTCTCATGAAGAGAAGCAAGCAATTACCCACAAAACATGGACATCAGACTGTGATTACAGTGAATTTCGGACTCCATTGTTCACTCTTCTTCTGTAAACGAGCATGGAGTTCAGGAACATTGAAAACAGATACGGCTAGGGAAAAAAGCATGGTTGGTGGGTGGAGGCGAACATGGAAATGGGCAATTTAAGCAGTAATTAGTTTGCTTTGACTCTTGAATGGCAATTTATTCTCTTTGCACAAATGGCTGCGGATCTAGCTAATTCAAGTCGTGGAATTAGGGTCCCTCTTCAAAAAAGAATACTGGATTGATTGAGAATTTGGCATTCTTTATCTGTGCCATTTTGAATACTCGAAATTTTTATGATAATAATTTTTAAAAAAACTTAGATAAGTCCCCTAACTTTAAATTTGACGCATGTCCATTAGAGGGTATGGATATTGAGGGCCACCTTTTCGTTTAGTAACCAAATCTCCAGATGTAAATAAATTGACATTCTACGATATCAATTCATTATCTTACAAAATAAATTTTGAACAAGTAGGTTAGATTAAAATTATGATTTTAACAATGTTGATTGAGACTTGTGAAGTATGCGAAAACTATCGAAAATCTTCAATATCATTACATGGAATATAATGTTCTCATTTTACTTTGAAATTGTTTCATGATACGGGAAAATCATTAAAAATACTAATCACAGCTCTTAAATATTGAAAATTTTGAAATAACAAAGATTCTTTTTCTTTATTTAGAAACAATTTTTCTAAATGCCTTTGTAATTATAATGACTTTCCTACTATCCTACAGCAACATGTGATACCAAAATTTAATCCCGGCCTTGAGCCGATCGATACAATTTAGCAAGTTTAGGCTCTACGCACCTTTAGTGAAATAACGCAAAAAAAAAAAAAAAAAAAAAAATCAAGACACTTACATAAACATTCCACAATTTGGGTAATAAAGCCATTTTTTTTTTACTTTTATTTTTCGGCTTTTTGGTCCTTTTGTCGGGAAAATAAAAGAGAAATCAAGGTCAAATGATAACGGTTGAAATCTCGGCACTTCGGTCCCGCTTCGGTCGGCGACCAAAGCGCGAAACGTAAAAATTCCAGCGATAAACCAAAATAGAAATGGACAGAGCGGAATTCATATTACCGTTATTTTTTATGAAAAAAGTCATTTTATCACTCGACCGGCGAGAAATTGATCGCAAAGGGACGCGAGAAATTGGAACTAGCCGTTGGAGCCCAGGTTCAAATCGGACTCCCAGACAAAGCACGCTCGCTCTCTCTCCCTCTCTCTCCAAAACTTGTCTCACTTGCTCTCTCTCTGTTTCTCTCTCTAGAACCCTCATCGATCTTCCTTTCCTTCCTCTGGAGTTCGCTTGAAGAAGCCCCCCGGTTTTGATTGTTGTTCAGGTCGAAGTGGGTCGTCGAATTTGTTCGAGAATCTCTTCGGTTTAGTGTGAGGTAATCGCAGTTCTTCTTCCTCGGTTCGATGTCTGTTCGAATTGTAGCCGAGTCGTTTAAGGCGATCGATACTGTTGCCGGAAGTGAACGGATGGTGGGTATTCGAGAAATGAGGAGTCGAGTTCTAGTTTCGCCTGATTTGTCTTTCTTTTGATGATTCTGGTTGCCATTGGACTTTGCTTTTTAGAGAGAGAGACTTCACTATGCCTGAACTGAGCCGAGTCGGTCTGGAACAGTTGAGTAGCTAGCAGATCTTAGCAGATGAAATGGCAATGAAGCTTCTCAATTGTGCTCTGGTCTTGGGAGTTGTTGCTCTCTTCCGTACGGGAGAGGATATAGAAAGAAAATTGCAACGTGGTTGTCTGATCTGGATCTGATTAAGAAAGAGAACAAGAAAGTCGTCAGAATTATGAAGTCGGATCTGAAAGCTTCTAGGGTTGCATTTATTTGAGTAGTGGGTGGGAGGAAAGATATAAGAACGCATATGTTTTTCCCATGTAATGTAGATGTTTTCGCATCCAGCCCCTTGAACAATTTCGCTTCAGTGGATGTACCTCTCGATCTTGTTCTGAGCAGTATGTCTATTTAACCGTGTTATAGTCAAATTGACATCGAATATACTGATGCTAGTTCGTGATGAATGAATCGCGTTAGGAATAGGTAAACGCTGAGTGCTAGAGCAATGGTTTTTTCTTACCTTCTATTTTCTTTTTGAAGATAATTTCTGTGGGGAGCTAGGATGTGCAAGAATTATCAAATCACTTATTAAGTCTAGTTTGTATAGGTTGGCTGTGATATGTTCCCCCTATGCTGAAAACTTGCTCTCTTTTGTAGATAACACCTTTTGGGCTGTCAGTATCAGACTTCAGGGTCATTTAGCCTCTCTTGTAGAGGCTTCACCATAATCTTCAGGGTCTTCTTTTTCTGCTTGATCATCTAAAGGGACACGAAGATAAAGATGACAGTTAGAGCACCTGGAACACCAGCTAGAGCACCTGGAACACCAACTAGAGCTCCTGGAACACCAGCCTCAAAAGTGGAAAAAACACCTATGTCGACACCAGGAGGCCCTAGATCCAGGGAAGAGAAGATCGTGGTCACAGTTCGTCTCAGGCCACTAAGCAAAAGGGAACAGTTAGTGAAAGACCAAGTTGCATGGGAGTGTGCTGATGACCATACCATTGTATATAAGCTGCAACCCCAGGAACGAGTAGCTCAACCTGCTTCGTTCACATTTGGTACTATAGTTAATCCTTATATTACTTTTATTTTCTAATCTTGCGATCTCTTTTAAGCTGAAGTTTTGGTAAATGATGTTGAGTGATAATGTATTTATTTCTCCAGATAGAGTTTTTGGTCCTTCAAGCTTGACTGAATCTGTCTACGAGGAAGGGGTGAAGAATGTGGCTTTATCAGCTTTGATGGGAATAAATGGTAATGTTCAAGCTGCACCTAAGCATTTCCAAGTTCAGCTATAAATGTTGTATATTTATTGAGAAATGACAAATGGGTCTACTGCAGCAACCATTTTTGCATATGGACAAACTAGTAGTGGTAAGACCTATACGATGCGAGGCATAACAGAGAAGGCTGTGAATGATATTTACCAGCATATTATGAATGTAAGCTTCACTAGCTTCTTATGTTTTTGGCTGCTGTATCTTATTGGTCATGATAAATGCCTAGATATCTTCACATTCTGCCTTTGTGTAGAGGGTGCTACTTGTCCACTGTGCGATGTTGTGCTTACTGATGATCTTCCGGCTTGATTGCAGACACCGGAGAGAGATTTTACCATAAAGATCTCTGGCTTGGAAATATACAATGAAAATGTCAAGGATTTGTTAAATTCAGAATCTGGACGCAATCTTAAGCTCTTAGATGATCCCGAGGTATTATAACATCACCATTTCATATAATCTGGCTCGTAACGTGACATCTTTCATTCTTTTATGTTTATCAGTATCATTGTGCATCTTGCAGAAAGGAACTGTTGTAGAGAAGTTGGTTGAGGAGAAAGCAAATAATGATCAGCACTTAAGGCATTTGATAAGCATTTGTGAAGGTAGATCAATAGCTTTAACTTGATTCTCCTTAGCCTTCTATTTTTATTTTTTTTTCCTTTTGCTTGGAATTGTTTGTCACCGACATAATCAACCAATCCATATCTTTTGTAGCTCAAAGACAAGTTGGTGAAACAGCCTTGAATGATAACAGCTCACGGTCACACCAGATCATACGGCTGGTTAGTAACCTGCTAAAACTTTTCAAAGATGCAATGTCAGGAATATCATATGGGATCTAAAATGCGAACTATGATTTTTTTGAGTATGCAGACAATACAAAGCACTCTTCGTGAAAACTCAGATTGTGTTAGATCTTTTGTCGCAAGCCTGGTAAGTCCTTGTAATTTTCTATTTGCTCTTTTACTGAGAAAGAAGTATTTGATGGTAACAAATGCTGTATGAATGACCTGCAGAACTTTGTTGATCTAGCTGGAAGTGAAAGAGCCTCACAGACACATGCTGATGGTGCTAGGCTCAGGGAAGGCTGCCACATTAACCTTAGTTTGATGACTTTGACAACAGTGATTAGAAAGCTCAGGTCAGACTTCATAACAGTCAGCAAATTCCTTTTCCTTTTACCTTTACCTATGATATGGTGAAGTGCATCTCAATAGCAACACACGTTTCGATATATTACTGGTGGTTTAATATGCAGTTTCGCATTATCTGTTAATGTTAGGCTTCAATTATGTTTGTTTATTTTGGCCACCTCCAATTCTGTCGTTAGCAAATCACATAAATAGCATTCTTTTGACCTGTTAGCATTTCAGTGAATATTTTGCCTTGAAAAAAATTATCGGTTACCTTATTTCCTGAAGATTACATTGGGTTATCATCTGCAGTGTTGGAAAAAGAAGCGGCCATATACCCTACCGAGATTCAAAGCTGACACGGATACTGCAGCACTCTCTTGGTGGAAATGCACGAACTGCAATTATATGTACCTTGAGCCCAGCGCTTAGCCATGTTGAACAATCACGAAACACTCTCTTCTTTGCTACTAGAGCGAAGGAAGTGACAAACAATGCTCAAGTAAACATGGTAATGATTATTCAAATATCATTTTATTCTGATGGAAGTTTAAGGGCTCTTGCACTGATTTTAACTTTGGTCGTCTTCCTTCTTTGATAGGTTGTTTCAGATAAGCAGTTGGTGAAACATCTACAAAAGGAAGTTGCAAGATTGGAAGCTGAGCTCCGAACCCCTGATCCGTCAAGTGAAAAAGACCTGAAAATTCAACAGGTGAATTTACCCTCCAGTTCAACAGATAAATCCCATGTGTGGTTCTATGTGGAAAAAAACTCATAACGCCTACTGTTCTTTTCGAATTTCCGCAGATGGAACTGGAGATTCAGGAATTAAGACGCCAAAGAGATCTCGCAAAATCACAGGTTGATGAGCTGCGCAAAAAATTCCAAGAAGATGAGCAGGTATTTTCTTACTACCTGTTTTTCTGCTTTCCTATCCTGCCGCCCCCATTTTCATCCCTTAGCTTATGCTCCATATAAATTTATAGGGCCCAAATGTACTTGAATCGCCTCGTCCTTCCGTGAAGAAATGCCTTTCTTATGCTGGTACATTGACACCGGAAGAAGGCAGGGAGCTGAGCCGCTGTGACAGGCCACGGAACAAATTGTTGAGACTATCTATGAGGCAATCGTCAACTGCTCCCTTCACACTCATGCACGAGATTCGCAAACTTGAGAATCTCCAGGACCAGCTCAGAGAAGAAGCAAATCTAGCTCTGGAAGTATTACAAAAAGAGGTTGCTTGTCATAGGCTGGGAAATCAAGATGCAGCTGAGACAATTGCAAAGCTGCAAGCAGAAATAAGGGAAATGTGTGCTGTCAGATCAGCAGCACCCAAGGAAGTTGAAGTTGGAAATGTTGTCACAACTAACAAAAGTGTCAGTGCTAATCTTAAGGATGAGATAACAAGACTTCATTCACAAGGCAGCAACATTGCAGACCTAGAGGAGCAGCTTGAAAATGTGCAGAAGTCTATTGATAAACTGGTGATGTCTCTTCCAAGCAACTTTCTGAATAGTAACAATGAAGCAACGCCTAAGACAAAGAATCACACAAAGAAGAAAAAGCTGCTTCCTTTGGCTTCCAGCAACAGTGCTAACCGTTCAAATTTCATAAAATCTCCTTGCTCTCCTCTTTCAGCTTCTAGACAAATTCTGGAGGCTGATTCTGAGAATAGAGCTCCTGAGAACAACTGCGAGACTGTTTCAAAGGATTCCTTGCACGAATATGAGAAAGAGAACAATGCAAAGAATGAAGATGGAGAAGTCACATCGAAGGAAGGAACTCCGGGTTATCGCCGTTCAAGTTCAGTTAATATGAGGAAAATGCAGCAAATGTTCCAAAATGCAGCTGAAGAGAATGTGAGAAGCATAAGATCATATGTCACTGAACTGAAAGAACGCGTGGCCAAATTGCAATACCAAAAGCAGCTACTTGTTTGTCAGGTTCATTGGGGACTCTTCTTGATTTACTTCTCATTTCAGTAATTTAATTCACATGAAGTTTCACTCATTTGAATTTTCTGTCCCTGTAGGTGTTAGAACTAGAAGCAAATGAAGCAGCTGGACATGATTTACAAGATGATAACACGAACGAGCCAGACCAGCCCCAGGTTCCCTGGAGTTTAACATTCAAGGAGCAAAGGCAACAGATCATTGAGCTATGGGATGTGTGCTTTGTATCCATCATCCACAGGACACAGTTTTATCTGTTATTCAAAGGGGACCCAGCTGATCAAATATACATGGAAGTGGAGCTTAGACGTTTGACATGGTTGCAGCATCACTTAGCAGAACTTGGGAATGCAAGTCCTGCGCATGTGGGAGATGAGCCCATTGTGTCACTATCATCAAGGTCTCTCTCTCTCTCTCTCTCTCTCTCTCTCTCTCTCTCTCTCTCTCTCTCTCTCTCTCTCTCTCTCTCTTCACAAGCTAACACACGAACACAGAGACATAAAAATACTATGCATCAGTTGTGTGAAATTTAAGCTATAAACTCTAACATATTGGCTTGTTTATTTTCAGCATTAGAGCACTGAAACGGGAGAGGGAGTTCTTGGCCAAAAGGTTGACCTCACGTTTGACTGCAGAGGAGAGAGAAGCATTATACATTAAATGGGATGTCCCACTCGAGGGAAAGCAGAGGAAGCTGCAGTTTGTAAGCAAACTTTGGACCGATCCTCATGATCCCCAACATATACAGGAAAGTGCTGAGATAGTGGCCAAACTCGTAGGGTTTTCTGGAGGTGGAAACATGTCAAAGGAGATGTTTGAGCTTAATTTCGCAGTTCCTGCTGATAAAAGGCCGTGGATGATGGGGTGGAACCAAATCTCAAACCTTCTTAATTTGTAAACTACAATATTGATTCTGTAAGTACACCTTTCATATCTTTTCTCTTGTACATGGAAATAGAACTTGGAGCTACTCTCCAACGTTCTGATTTTCCCCAATATGGAACGGTGGCACTAGATTATTATGCAACATCAGCATTTGAGAATATTCTTTTTGTAATTCTTATCAGCAGAATAAAGAGAAAATTGGCTATTTTCCCCCCATCTCCACTGTTTCAGATTGATTGTGCTTCACTGCACTTATATAATTGGAGTGGATTTTGTGTGATTGTGGAATTAATTGAAAATGTGAGTTTTAATTAAATGACAAGATGACATGCAAAAGAAAAGCTTCTCTTTCAATTAAGTGGCAGGGATTATGTGTCGGGATTCTCACATGGCCAACCTTGATAAGTGTTGGTTAGAAGCTGTCGTATTGAGAAACCAGCCATATTGAAGAGGGTTTGCTAGCACTCAATTGGGGTCGGGTCACCTGATATGAGAATAGCATATGCTGTGGTTGGTACTTGGTAACAGCTCATGAACAGAAGTTCCTTCTTAGTGATCAGGAAGCGCCAGTTGTACGCAACTTTGATCATACACTGTTTATATTTTGCTTATCTATGTGCTTGGTATTTGTTAACTCCTTACTAAGAAACTTTCCGTAGATCAGGAAGTACATGAATGAACAGCAGATGGGCAAGAAATACATGGAAGAAGCACTAAAAACTGGAGATCAGTACATGTGCTGATGACCAACTTTATTGCATCACAAACAGTGCCTCCACACAGACTGATATATATTGAAAACCACATTAGGATATGATTACATTACCACCTAGTCTCAACTCAGATTTCCACTACATAATAAGGTCCAGGTAATATAATATGCTTTTAAAGAAAACAGGCTCCATGATTGAACTGTCTTAGCATTTGGGAAACGGAGTTCCACAAGTACTAGCGACCTTCCTGGCATTAGGAGAGTTCACAAACTTCTTCAGGCTGGGATTCTTGAGGTACTGGCAAAGGCAGGGTTTCTGCTCCTTGATTTTGGTGCAGCATAGTCTAGATGGTGGAGTCGCTGACACAATGGAATTAGCACACGAGCTAAGTTCTGTTGGTTTGCATGTTACTGCCATAGTGATCTGCATTTCAGCTAGAAGCAGCAATAGCAAAGAGCAGAACACAATGGATGGTGTCTTCATTTGGTGCGTGCTTCAGCGAGAGAGAGAGAGAGAGAGAGAGAGAGAGAGAGAGAGAGAGATGTGGTTGGTTTAGTGTGTGAGGTGTTGGCTTGAAGTACCCTCTCTATTTATAGAGAAAATACCGGTAAAAAGTAAAAATGTTTTACCCCAGTTAGGGTGGGAAGAAAAGCTGAAAATTTTCACATGGGTTGATCTGCTTTGTTAGTTGAGAAAAGATAAAGAAAGAGACATCCTTTGGTTGGCCATAGCTTTTGGTAGATTCAGTTTGGGCAAAAGGAGGATAATTAATTGATTGCTCCACTCCCAAGTGGTAGTAGCGCAGGAAAGAATGGCTTGACAAGTGATCTTGGAGAATTTCAAATTTTACTATCTCAGCTGTGCGTGAACAGATACATTTTCGATCGTGGCTGTATGTGGCAATGTAAGTTGTGTCCATGGAAGTTTTTCAACTTCAACGGGTAGGCTGGAGTAAAGTGTTGGTACTGTTCCATACCAGTTCTTGGACAATTTGCTTGAAATCCGATAAATTGCTTACTTCCTGCTAATGCAAACTTGGCTCATTAGTTGGTTTTGGCGATTCCTATCTGAATCCAACAAAAGAATATGATCATGATAGCATAAAAAACACAATGGAAAACACTAACTAGTTGTCGAGGGGAATACCTAAAGCATCTTGGCTTTTTCGCACTTTCTGGAAAGCAGTAAATCCTTATCTATTGTTTTGAGAATGCTTAATAAGAATAACAAGAGTATTAAAGTTTCGGAAAGATTTGTCGGCCGCACAGTCTAATCTAATTATATTTAGGACGGAACACTGATCATTTTTCAGAAAGTCGTCTACCTGGAGATAAAAAAAAAAAAAAAAGAGTTCCTTTAAGGTTACCTGTTCCCTTCCAATTTCAGTCCTTGCAAATGTACTTGGAAAAGGCAAAGATCTACTTGCAACAGTAAAGCATAATTTGCTGAATTGCAAATCATATTATTAAAGAATAAAGATATCCTAAGTGAATTGAGGAGGTGCCATTTTCCCATATGGCTCTAACCATAAATGATAGAGAAAACCCTTTGCGTTTCAGGAGTTACTGGAAAAAAGAAAAAGAAAATTGCAGGTAAACCCCGCTCAATGTGAAGCAGTTGACTTACCTTGGTAATGATGGCCAAGCATGGAAGCGTGGAGGCAGCTTTTAAGCACCATTCTTCTGCTTTCGGTGATGCTGCTATGAGTAAATTTGGGCAATCATGGCGAGTTCCTCATCACTGGTTCGCCCATATATACCTGTACCAGAGATCATTCTATATGATGATCATCAATTAGCTTTTCATTTATAATGTATTTTATTGCGAAGGCCCGGCACAGAATTGCTTGCTTCTGAAATGATCGGAGGATAAAGTCCACTGTCTGCCTCTGAGCTGGCAGTTTTTACATTAGCCATAGCCACATTGATTCAAATAAATATGTTGTGAATGTGTAGCTTTTTGTTGGAAGCTGTACTCAAAATTTCTTTACTAGCAGAAAGTGCTTAAAGACATTTCTTTTAATCACCTAGCCACATTGCTTCATTTCATCTGACATTTAGAGTAAAACCGGACTTGAATTTTATATTATTGTGTCATGTATAATTGGAAATCGATCCGTTTATTATATAGTTCAATTTAGTGAATTTCGTGAAGAATCTCGATATTCTGAGAGGAAGTGGCTTCTATTGAATTTGTTGATGGAAGTGCAATCATTGTAAGGCCACTGTCTCGAGAAGACAATCATTAAGGGAGTGATTGAGCCCTATTGAACGAGCAAGCATGCAATTCAAAAGGTAGAGTGGATCATGATTAGGGGAGCCCGCCAACAATGATATCAAGCACTCTAATTTTGACTCTTGCTACACTTTTTTTCCTTACTAAAGCAACTCACGCTGAGGAAAGTTTTGAACAGCAATTGCCGATGCAATTCATCCTTTCACCATTGAAAACCATTATTGAAGCACCCTTTAAAACCACCCCCCCCCCCCCAAAAAAAAAAAAAAAAACACAATTCCTTAAATCAACTTAATTGATCAAATGCAAGTAAAACGAGATGAAAATAACAATATGCACACAATCAAATGTTATTTGTGCACGTTAAAAATAGGGCTTACAAATATATTTAGAAAATGTGAATCGTCGTTATAGGTCAGAAATCTAATAAGAAATTTTAATTGAATAGATGAAAAAGAAGATAAAAAAATTCAAAAGTTCTTTTTTAAACAGTGAAAACCATGTCAGATGTGCATGTATCGAACAAATTTTGGACATTGATAGGTACTTTCAACGACAAAAGATGTAGAAAAGACAGAAACATGGAAAGCAAAACTGTTTTTTTGCCCCCTTATCCTTGGAGCAATCTTGTAGATTCGTTGGAGACTTGAGGACAAGAATCACACCGTATGGGTACAAAGAATAATTCGCTCCCAGGTTAAGGCAAAACCCGTTCACACTTGTGGAGGAAACCAGGCTTTGTACTTTCTTCTTTCCAAGATCAGACGGGCTCCCTCTTTTCTTATGAATAGCTCTTTTTGAAGATCATGTAGAAACTACTACCCTAATGCACAGTGACTCATGCTCTACCGAATTTCTTTTGCTGCCTCTCTCATGAATTTTTACATGTATTTTAGACTGAAAAATGTCATCCACCATTATAAGAATCATTGCAAAAAGAGTGTAAAACAGAAGATTCGATGCCCCTTGTTGAAGGTGTAATGTTTGGATTGATATCAATCACATCTTTTAAAGATATATATACTAGTATTCTCTGCATTCTCATTAACGCAAAAAATACTGTCACACAAAACTTGAGAGCACTTCAATAATTTCTTGACATGTGACTTATCTATCAAGTTAGCACCTCAAATAGCTTTTTGCCTTGGCCCCTGATCAAGTTTCGCTGTCAAAACTATGCTTGTTTCTTGCTTGAACCTTTTGTCAGTTCTTTATAAACCTTTTTCATTATTCCCTTTTGGTGCTTCCTTCTCAATTTCTTATATAACATAGGTACAAAAGAGACGGCGTTTTTCAAAGTTAGAAGCCATATAACACGATAGAATAATTTTCAGGGTAGCGGACATGCAAAGCTAAGTTCAAAGGCCAAACTCTAAAGGCATTCCTTGCTTCTTTTATTACTAAGTTTACTTTCCTATCAAGCTTTGAATCGTTGTGCTTCATATATAACACAGCTGGATTGTAATATATCGTCACCTCCCTACACAAAATCAAACTCATCCCAACTCCTTGAAAAAGATGCCGGTTTACGAATCCGATTCTGATGCCGACACTCCACCGGGAAAACTGTTCAGTCGTACAAGGTCGATACATGAAGTGCTTGGCGGAGGCCCAGGTAGCCAGCGACCGTATATACAAGTACCTCTATACTTTATAGGGCATATTGAAGATTTAATCGATGGTGCATTTGAATTGATTATTGAGTGTTTTGAGATCTTACCGAAAGTCCTTGCCGAGCATGCACTCTCGTCCTATATTCTCAGGAAAAGCTACTGAACAAAAGAACGATTTAAGGCTTTTTTTCTGTCGTCTTATGTAAGGTTCTCACAGAAATTTGCCGCATAAAACCTTGATTATTTCAGGACAAGGTTTATCATACTTGAATGTTATCAATCTATATCCTTACCTTCATCTCGATCAGCGGATCACATAGAAAAAGCACTCAATCTGCCTGAGAGTCTTGAGGGAAGTATCAGAGGTTGACTAGGTTTTTCTCATTAGCCTCTCCACAATAAGTTGTTCCCTCTAGCGTCTTTGCTCCTGTTGTCCTGCATCAAGGTCTTGGATCCTCGTGTATCGCTCCGTGATTTTTTGCCGGCCTTTGACCATGCAGTGGCAGATATATTGCTGTGGAGGAACAGAAACGTCTCGGCGGCGCTTTTGGCCGGGACGACGTTGATATGGTTTCTGTTCGAGGTCGTGGAGTACAATTTCGTGACCCTCCTGTGTCATATCTCCATCACAGCGATGCTGGTGACCTTCATATGGCACAAGGCCGCAGAGATCTTGAACTGGTGCTTCTCTTGACCTCATTTGCAATACCATAAATCATGTCAGAATCGTCCCACGAGATCCCGCTTAAACTAGTCATTCCCTAACTTGATTAATTAATCCTTTCAGGGAAGCTCCCAAGATCCCACAGTTCAGATTTACGTTTGATTATGTGGCTTCAACCTTTCACGGAAGATTCAACCAGCTCATGTCGAATCTGATCGACATCGCAAGCGGGAGAGACTTTGGTCAATTCATATTGGTACGAACTCGAAGGACTCTGTACTCTTCCTTGAATTCCTTTTCGATATCAATTAGAAGCACTGAAGTAATTCATTATTTCCCTCAGGCAATTACCGTTCTCTACGTGTTGTCCGTGATCGGAAGCTGCTTCAGTTTCTTGAACCTCCTCTATTTGGGTAAGATCTATCTCATCTGCCGGTGAATTTGAGATCTTGTGCTAACGGTTGCCGATACGGCTCGGTTGATGTCGATATCAGGGCTTTTCTGCATGGAGACGTTGCCCTTCCTGTACGACCGGTTCGAGGAAGAAGTTGACATGCTGGCGGGCAGGATGGCAAGGGAGATAAGGAGGCTTTACAGAAGGTTTGATGCGCATTTTCTCAACAAGATTCCCAGAGGGCCAGTCAAAGAAAAGAAAACCAGATAGATTCATGCTTATACGACCACAAGGACATAATGGTCCGACGGCGCCAGAAGCTTCGGACCCAACAGGAAGAATTAATTTCTTTTAGTTTTAAAGTAACTAGGCATGTAAATATGCGGGCAAAGGGTGTCTGCAAAATTTGTTACAGCTCAGTAAACATCAAATTTCATGAAACGGAAAGTATAATAAATGAATAAAAAGTTCACTTGAGAACAGTAATTAAGAAAAAAGAAGCAACGTGGACCAGCCTCTTGGATGGTCTCCATTGGTCAATCCGATTCTTTCATATGCAGTTCAGCATAATTCAGACCACAATGGGCAAAGCTGAGTCTCTAAATTCACTGATTATTTTACAAAGAACATTGCGAACGTTGCACGTATGAATTGTCCACAATCTAAAGAGGCTTTTCACAATCTCATTTAGAATGCCTATAGCTGTCAAACTGCCCGCCAACAGCCGGGCGAAATTACACCCAAAATCTACCAGGAGGAGGATCGAATTGAAGCTTGCATCTGGAAGCTGCAATCAACTTGTCAGAAAGTAGTCAACCAGCAGCTAAACCGTCCGAGTGGCTTCTCCAGCAACTTCAGAGACATTAAGCCAGATTATTAACAAAATTATCTCTAAACTGAAAAAGAATTAGAAGACCGGTTCTTTTCAAGGAATTTCATTGACCAATGGCCATTTAAAATAGGTTAAAATAGCCAATGTGGATCAAAATATCACACTGCCACAGTACTTGAAGCCCTCATCTTTTCTGTCTTGGCACGTAGCCTTTCCATGAACGCAGGGTTTGCTCTTAGTCTGTCCTTGACATATGAAGCTCGGGCGTCATCCACCAGCTTATTAGCTTTACCAGCCTCCTCAATGAGAGATAACAAAGTCCGAAGGCAATCCTTTCTATTTTCTTCTCTGTGCTCAAACCTGCAATGGCGAGAAAAGAACATTTAGATCAGCAAAGGATTATGCAAGTTGCCCAGGTCCTGAAAAAGGTGCGACTACACAAATTTACGCATTTAAATTAGTTAAACAATGAGATGCAAGTCCGTGCGAACATGATTATGTCATAACTCCACAAGAGACTGACATTGGTCTAGCTGATAGTCCTTAACAAAAGAAGCAATATGCGGAAACATAGAGCCATCACCCAAAATATAGTAAGAGAACATTCGTCTCCATATAAGGAAAGCAACATTTCTTGATAGTTAATGGCCATGGTATGTATATTAACCACACAATTAAACATATCTTTTCTTACTTAACATTACCTTTCACTGGTGATCATGAGCTCATCTTTCCCTGGATTATACCGCTTTCCAACAAGTTCTCTCAGCCGCCGGAACTGATATTTTGAAAGACCAAGCTCTTTAACAGTCACAGCCATTTTCACCTTCCTATTCTTTGGATGCCACGCATCACCACCGGGAGCAAACACTACACGGGTTTGCCAACGAAGTATTGGTCCCTCACCTGGTGGGTCATCCAAATCTTTTTTCTTATCTGGTACAGCAGTCTCATCAAACTGTGGGACTTCCTTTTCCATCATCTTTGCATATTTCATCACCATCTCATCTTCAAACTTCTTAAATTGTTCGAAAGCTTCTTCAGGTTGAAGCTCGCCTCTCTCACACATATCTCCCAACTCATTGAACTTTGCTTCTACTTCTTTCTTCATCTCATCTGCAAAAGCATTTCATTGAGAAAGAAATCCAGCAAGACAGCTGCAACTTAAAATATATCAGAAGTGCAATAGACTATAAATAGGAGAATCACATAACCAACTTGAAATGAACTACAAAGGCAAGAAAAAAATAAATGAGGCTCCAAAGATCATAATTCCATCACCACATTCATGACCTTAGTGTAACACTAAGGAGAGTGCCATCCATGTAGCAGGGAGTCTTGAGAACAACTAAAAGGCATGTCTCCTTTTCAAAGAAAAATAAGAGTATGCATGAAAAAATTCTGATCCAGTTAACTCCAAGCCAAAAGTAAAAAATATCATGCATATTAACATTGTACTTATTTTTCACTCTGGCTTGCACTGAACTGTTAATCTAGCGACCCATTCAGTTAGAGTTATGCCTGTGTCTGCTTTGACTTTTTTCACACAATGTCAAGCACTTCGGAACCGAAGAACAGAAACAAACCTGGAAGAAGCTTATCCCAAGAAAGCATGTCCTCTAAAACCTCCTCACATTCCTTGGTGTCCCTCAAGTAACCGTGCCTGACCGCCTCCTCAATCATGTCGTCCCACTTCTTGTCATCCATATTGAAGTACTCATCTTGCATCATTCTCTGCATCACAATGTCTCTGGCATTGTACAGGTTCTCAACTTCCTCATCTGTCTGGTAAAGATCTTCAAAATCGGATTCAAACTCGGTGTCCTTAACATCATCAATAGGCTGCATCCGGAGTTCCTCCGTCAACTCGTCATCCGTCTCTGCGTGCTTCCCCGCCAACTTCCTATGCAAAATTGCTTCCAGGATGGACGGCAGGGCCTCTTCATCTCCTTTGAAGTACTTCTCTATGCTCATCTTTAGCTCTAAACATTAAACAAAAGAAAGAGATAAGGAATAACTTGTAAACCACCGCTCCAACAGAGCAACTTGCAGAATTCATTCAAAAGGCGATGACCCACAAGGCTACGGGATCAGAAATACGGAACATTGCGGAGCATCGAATCTTAACAAATAGCCAGAACGCAATCCGAATCAGGAACAACAGCATATGTAATGACAAAGCTACATTCTTCCAGGACATTTTAGCTACGACCAAATCCGATTTCCAACGATGCGCGGAACGCAAAATGCGACCTTTAGCAGGCCCGATTGAACGAAAGTATAGCCCGAAGATCCAATGGGAATCCCACAAATTGAATCGAAAGCAGGCCCCAAGATCTCACCTTTATTGCTGACGTTCTTGACATCGACAAGAGCGGCCTCTTTCTTCTGAGCCGCGGCATCGACGGCGACCTCCTTCGCCTCCGGCGGGTTGGCCGGACCCGCCTCGGGAGCGTCGGTTGGGGGGGTCTCGCCGGACGAGCCGTTCTCGGAGGAGTAGAACCGGGGCAGAGGACGAGCCCACTCGGAGAACGGCGAGGGCGAGGGGCTTAGGGCGGCACCGGCGCCGGCGGGTTTAGAGGGCGGGGGGCGAAGAAGGAGCAGGCCTCGTGCGTAGAACGAAGCAGTTCTCAGTACTCTGTTCATGGCTGTCTCTCTCCTCTCTCTCTCTCTCTCTCTCTCTCTCTCTGGCTGTCTAGGGTTTTACAGTGGTTCTTGGTTTTATCAAAGCCATCTCATCAAAAGCTTGGAGCACTGAAGAATTGGTATATCACCTATTTATTAGAGAAAAATACTAAAATTATATTGGATGTATAATATATATCATCTTAAATAAAGAATATAAATATATATTTATAGAGGGACACATATAAAATGGCAACATTGGCTATTTTCAATTGGTCATGATTTTTTAGATAATTGTTTTTTTTTGTAAAGATAATAATATATAGAGCTAACAAAAAAATACACAAGATTCGGCGCCACAAAACTTACACTTAAAAGACAACAAGTTAAAATGAGTTAAAGAATTTTTACAAAAAATAAATAAATAGATAAATGAAATGGCACTGAATGCAAAAAGCCTCTAAAAAGGCGGCGAGAAAAGCAGACAATCAAAAGCAAGAAATAAACCAAAACAAGCCAAAGCTCACAACGACCCGCATCCAATCCAAGCTTCAAGAATGGTAGCAAAAATAACTAGGTGAGCAGACTAAGAAGCAGACGACCACATCAAAACCTCCACCCGAAGGACATCTAAGGGCTCGTAGGAGTAGAAGAGAAAATACAAGGATCAATCTCCCATTTATGTTGTAATATTCTATTTCTCGGGTTGTCCTCGACATTCTTGAAAGTTAAGGCCTTGTCTTTAACAACTTTAATGAGATGATTCTTTATGGCCGGAATCGCCAACATATGGCTTCTAAACAGGATGTCATTTCTGAACTTCCAATTTTTTTTTTTTTTTTTCAGATAATTGTTAATCGTTGCATTGCCCTCAAATTCTAGTTATATCAACAAAAATGATATGTCCGACATGTAAATCTAATAATTTTTATCTATTTTTTATGCTGATGAGTTATTTAATGTTTTGAATTCTGAGTTAAGCTCTCAGCTTACTCTATCAGTTCGTTTTTGGTTGATTGATTTGATCTTACTTCGATCGTGATTGCTCTCTTATGATTAATTTATTGGATAATTATACAAACAATCCTTTAACTTTAACTCAATATGCAATATCGTCATTCAACTTTTAATTTGTTCAATATTATCTCTGAATTTAATACTAATATGTAATATCATTCCCAAATTTTAAATTTATTCAATGTGGGTCTTGAGTTCGAATTTTTTTATACCCCTTTGCCTTTCCAATTAAATTTTCATGAATTTCATATAACAGCTTAAGATTTTAAAACAGTTAACAATAAATCTCACATAAACATTCAATAACATAGAACATTTTTATATAATTCAATGACATTAAATGAAGGGACAACATTGCCTACTAGATAAAAATTTATGGACCATTTGTCTCATTTCCTTTAATTTATTTTCCCAATTGCTTCAAATGTAAGGTTGAATGCCTGAACTAGTTCAAAGATATCATCATTAACCACACAGAGTCTATGGCAACTTCCTATCTTTGTAATCATGTGGGGACAAATACAAAATAAATCTTTAAATTTCTCGTGATAATATATTTAAGAACATGAAACTTTTATTTAATGTATTTAGGTCTTAAAACTTACAACTTCGATGCTCTAAACTCCTTCAATCAACTCAGTCGGTGTTAAGTAGATGGAAAATGTTGAGTGGCTCTTTATTTTTATTTTTCTTGACCCTACATGGCTGTCAAATAAAAAAGACAACTTGGATTTTCCTTCCAACTAAAGTGGATGACTATGACGAGTTCAGAGATTTTATTTTATTTTTTTTGGTTGAAAGTAGATCTTTTATTTATATCATAGCCGGTGTAGTTCTAACAGTGCTGAAGACTGGGGCATTATACATAGTAATGCCTAAAGGGTCGGGGGAGGAGAAGAAAGCCAATCAGGCAGTAAAGCTTTTTTCCTAAGCTCATGCACGGCCCAATCCGCAATTGAATTTGCGGTTCTAGAATAGAAAGCAAGGCCTACAAACTGTAGATTTGCTAAAAGATCTTTGCATGCTGCCAAGAGCGCACATGCTTCCCAGTTGAAGTCTTTAGTGGCTTTGAGGGACCGTACCAGATCTAGATGGTCGGTTTCCATAGAAACAGCTTTCATCTTCATGCACCAGATGTACTTTAAAGCTTCCAAAAGGGCTAGGATTTCCAGTTGAGCAGTTGAAGCCACTAAAACAGATCTGGTGAGTCCGTTTACAAGGGTGCCTATGTGGTCTTGAATGATGCACGCGATAGCTCCTTCCGTCGACCCATCGATATTGATTTTAAGCGTGCCTACTACCGCTGGAGGAACCCAAATTTGAGGTGAGTCATTCCCCTATCCTTCTTGCTTGAGTGTGTTGAACGCTCCATTTTTTAAAATTTTTCTGCTGAAACCGAGGTAGATCTACAATGTTGCAAGCATTCGGTTTGCTTCCCCGAAATGTAAAGTTGTTGCGACCCTTCCAAATTCCCAAAGAATGTTTGAAATTGCTTCCAAGGAGGGTAAGTTGGTGCCTTTCGCTATAAAATGCGCTAGCCATGCATCCATTCGAGTAATTTCATGCTTAACTATTTGTAATTTGATTTCTGAGTTATCCCATACTTGTTCGGTCCAGGGGCAGAGGAGAAAGATATGCTTAGCTATTTCCACTTCTGTTCGGCAAAGGTTGCAAATGGGATCAGGTAATATATTTCTTTTCCATAAGTTCTCCTTGGATGGAATGGCGTTTTGACAAACATTCCATATAGATCTCTTGACTTTATATTCCATATAGCATTCCATAGTGCTTTTGGTGGTTGGTAGGAGGAAGATGGATGTTCAATCGTTGCATTGATTGTCGTCTCTTCTCTAAGAGTGTTGTAGCCATTTTTGCCCGTAAAAGTCCCATTTTTAGTTCCTGTCCATACTAATTCATCATTAGATATTTGCCATTTGATAGGAATAGCAAGGATCTCCTAAGGGGTATGTTCATCGAAGAGGTCTTTTATGATTTGGTCGTTCCACCTCTCCTCTTCAAAGTTCATCAATTCAGAAACCTTTTGTGGATCATTTCTGTTTTCAGGCCCCCCGATTAGTCCTTTCTTCAGCCATCTATATGTTCTAATATTGACCTTTTCTCCATTCCCGATTGACCACATCATTGAATTCGATATCACATCCATACTCATAATTAGGTTTTGCCATCCCCGTGAAGGCTTGGTTCTTTTCTTAGCATGCCAAAAATCTTTTCGACTGAAATATAGCCCTTTTATGAGTTTGCTCCATAATGCCTCTAGATTTTTAACCAATCTCCAGGCTTGTTTACCCAAGAGGGCCTTGTTTACAATAAGCAAGTCCCCGAACCCCATTCCTCCCTTGTCTTTTTTTGTTTTTAAGGATTTCCCATTTTTTCCAATGCATACCAGCTTTTGTTTCACTACTTTTCCACTAGAATTTGGCTATTTTTTTTCTCAATTGCTCTAGAAACTGATGCTGGGATTTTGAAAACTGACATTGGATTTTGAAAACTGACATTGCATACTGTGGTAATGCCTACACGACCAACTTTAGGAGAATTTCCTTGCCCGCCTTTGATATGATTTGTTCATTCCATCCTTCCAATTTCATGTTTATCCGACCTAATATCCATGCAAACATTTGTCTCTTGGAGGCTCCCTAGTTAGAGGGGATACCTAGGTATTTTATTGTCTGATTTAGCTCTAGAACTCTTAATTCTCTTGCCATGTTGTCCCTCAATAGTTGAGGGCAATCTTTGCTAAAGAAAATACCTTAATTGTTCAGATTTATAGCTTGTCCTAATGCATAACAATACTGATTTAAAACAATTGAAACATTTTGGCACTCCCGAATGGTCCCATTAAGAAAAAATATAGTCATACAAATAAATGGGTCAAGGTGGGACAAAATCTGTTCAGCTAGATTCCTTTTATACTCCCATCATTTAGAGCTTTCCCTAAAAAAAAAAAAAAAAAGACAAACAATTTGCTACTAGGATAAAGAGATAGGATAATAACGGGTCCTATTGTCTAAAGCCTCGAGAAAAGGGTTGAAATACAGAAGAGGTTCCCCATTAAAATTGATGATAAAAGTGACCATTGTAATGTAACCCAAGTGATTCATTTTTCACAGAAACCCATTTTTTGTAAACATCCTTCAAGAAAATCCCATTCCACTCTATCATAGGCTTTTTGCATGTCTAATTTCAATACTACTTGGAAATGCTTTTTCCTTTTCCTCATTCTTAGCTGATGTAACACCTCTTGTACTATATATATGTTGTCCTAAATTTGTCTCCCACTGATGAAAGCACTTTGTTCCCCTAAAATCAGCATCGGTAGCCATCTTTTAAGTCTATTTGTCATAATCTTCTATATAATCTTATATGCGAAGTTGCAAAGGCTAATAGAGTTATATTGGTCAAGTTTTTTTTTGGATTGGGTGTTTTCAGAATAAGGATTATATGGGTTCCGTTTAGGGCTGGTCTAAAACCCCTGAGCGAAAAAACCCCCTAACTTCTTCAAAGATATCCCTATCGATTACATCCCAATAGTGTTGATAAAATATTTCATTTAAGCCATCTAGACCTAAAGCTTTTTGTGCACCTAGTTGAAAAATAGCATCATGAACTTCTTTCATGGATATTCCGCCACAAGACATGCATTTATATCTTATCCAACTAATGTGGGGCATTGATCGAGTATCGGTTGACAATTTCTAGGCCTTACTAAGGTGTATAAATCTCTAAAAAATGAGATGTTGAGGTTCTAAAGATGTTCTCTGTCCTTTATCCAAAGCTCTTCTGTATCTTTCAACATAGTAATTATGTTTTTTTTGTCTCATTTGGATAGTTGCTACATTAAAATATTTCGTATTTTTATCTCCTCATCTCAGCCAATTTACTCTGAATCTTAACCCCCCAAAACATCTCCTCTCTTCTCCATAAAGTTTCAATTTCCTCTTTTAAGAACCGAGCCTGATTAGGGTTTTGAGTCTACTTTACACTATTTGTTAGGGATTATAACTCCTGCTTTAGGGCATTAATACGAAGATGGCTATTTGGAAATTTTTGTTTGCTCCATTCCCACAAAGTATGGGTTACAGCCTCAAACTACCTTCAGCTAGACTAGGAGATTGCCATGATTGTTTTACAACTTTTCTACATTCAGCATCATCAATCTATAAGGAAATAATTTTCTTTTCTTAACAGGTTTAGCACTACACGCACATAGTAAAGGGTTATGATCAGACCTGAAAGCTGAGAGAGTATACGCTTCTAGTTGAGGGAACATGAGCCTCCAATCTAAATTACACAGCACCTTATCCAACTTCTCCTTAACAAAGTCAGCCCCTTTCCTATTATTTGACTAGGTAAAAGCACATCATTTGCAATCTATTTCCATCAATGAACACTCATTTAAGCACATTTGGAAAGCCTGCATACAATAGTTTTCAACCATTCTATTTCCACATTTTCTCAATGATAGAGAATTTCGTTAAAATCCCCCAAACAAACCCACAATAAAGTATCTGATACACTCACCTGCCTCATTTTTTCCCACAAGTTTAGTCTCTCCCAAAAAAAATTAAGAGCATGAATACAAGTGAGCCGCATTTTGTTTTGGTTGTGATAATCTTCACACACCAAATTTAACATTTCCTAGGAAGCTGATTCCACTGTAACTACCACTCCCTCGCTCTAGAGAGTCACTAAACCCCCCGCGATTCCTATTGGGTTCTCCACAAAGCTATATTTGAATTTCAATTGTCTTTTAATACGATAAATCACATTTTCTTGATTTTTAGTCTCCATTATCAAAATCAAATCGAGCCTTTCATGAGCAGTAATGGCTCGCAAATTTTGGCTGTCCATGGTGTGCCCATCCCTTGATAGTTCTAACACAATATCTTCATTTGTAACCCAGTGGCTTGTTAGATTTAACCACCAAAGCCCATCTTGTGGTAATGTCCGAAATACTAGTAAGTGTTTCCTGAAGTTTAGATTCATCAAATTCAGGCAACTCTATAGGGGTAGAGTTATAAGGATTGTAACTCTTTAATTTCTTTACCGGCGAACACTTTAAAGCCCTTTCGATTTTTCCGACCCTTCTTTTTTTGGCCAGGATGAAGATTTTTCAACCTACAACTTCTATTATTCTGTCTCCTCGACGCTCATTGGACATTTTCTAGTGTCTTGATGTTGTTCCTCTTGGTCACCTCGAATGGTAAGGTTAGTTTGTGCCCTTTTAATTGTGGGTTCTATTGCTATATACTCCCCCATAAAAATAACTATTTGGGTGTTTTGGGCTGGTGTGCCAGTAGCTACTTGTTCTTCCTCATTATCTTTCACACTATCACCATAAAAAATTTGTCAAAATGGACTAGTCTCTTTGGCCTCTACTTTTAGCCAATGCCTAAATCGATTCAAACTATTTTCTTCATATTTGGCTTTATCAAAGGGAACTTCAACACAATTAGTTGCAAAATGCCCAACGTTACCACAAAAGTAGCAAAAGCGAGGCAACCTTTCATACTTAAAAATCCAGCAATACTTGTTCATCTGCAATACTTGTTCATCTCCTAGGTTATATAAGTTCCTAGGCTTAATAGAGTATCCAAGTAACTACCCTTGCCCTTCCCACTTTCAGAAAAGTCGCTCCCTTTTTTTCTACTTGAACTTCATGAACACAACCTAAGATTTGAGTTATATGGGAAACTACCTCCTCATAACAACATTCAATAGGGAGGCCATGAACTTGAACCCAAAAAGCACACTTGGCGAATTTATAATATTGAACAAGTTTGTTGGGTTCCCAGGGTTTAAGGATTAGTAAATTGCTCGTAAAAGACCATGGATTGTTCGCTGACACTCTTTCTTTACGCATCTC
Organism: Eucalyptus camaldulensis; assembly: GCA_019915185.1. Lineage (NCBI taxonomy): Eukaryota > Viridiplantae > Streptophyta > Magnoliopsida > Myrtales > Myrtaceae > Eucalyptus > Eucalyptus camaldulensis. The sequence goes on from JAHSVA010000005.1 coordinate 25,672,907, forward strand.
AGAACCAAAGGTGAAGGATAATATACCCGATTCCCTCTGCGCAAAGGTAACTGAATCTACCTTCCACGCTCTCTTCAATGTATTGAGAAATGCTTGATAATTGATGTTGCCTCCCGAATGTAGCTTCCCAAACATTGTATGGTTACATTAATCCCGAATCTCCTTAGAAATCACTCTTTCTCGTGGTGGGGCATCAACTTCCGTCCTTAGATTACCCAATCTTCGACAAAGTATTGCTAGGCAATTATCTTCCCCTCTAGATTCTTCCATTTACTCCATCTTAGAAATAGAAGACAATGCAAGGTCAGATCGCGGGGGATAGACTAGAACCACTAGTTTCGACTGCATTCATCCAGCTGAGTTTAAAAAAAAAAAAAACGATTGCAGTAGAGATGAAGATTCAGACAAGACCCAAAGCAAGGATTACAAACTACACTGACCGTTTTTATGAAAGAGCAATCAATTTCAGCCACCAATAATGGAATCGGGCAAAATAGGATTTATGGGGGGGTTTCCCGCATTATGTGGCAAGGTAAAAAGTGTTAAGTCTTCCATGGGTTCAGTGTGGGGATTGCATTGTCACAATCGGGAAAGGGGACTGTAAGGGTTTAGGGTTTATGGGACACCAAAAAGGGTGTAGAGTTTTGGGGGGTAGGCTACCACCATTATTGGTAGAGATAAGCTCTGCCTAATGAGAGAGAAGCGGAGCGTAGCTTTTGAAAAAAAAAATTGTATGAAATGAGAGTTTTAGAACTCACGTGCAACATGCGAAAAGTTTTAGTCTCTTGCCATGAACATGATTTGAAATTGATCAGGATCTTTCACCATGAATTAAGATCTTCATTCATGAAAGGGAATTTCGACCATGGAAGGACTCATTTCATATAATGTCTGCTAATCTGCTAATCTAAGAATCTACACGCAATGCAATCATACTGAGATGACTATCGTTGCAAAATGTTCCTAAACTCTCGTTAACTAATTGAATGAAGAAATATTGCAATTTTCAAAGCACTAATCTCGTCTTGATACACACGACAAATGCTTTGAAAATCAAAGATTTTCTCATTGCCTGAGGACAATCGTGAGTTCCTTCAAGTTTCCCACTCCCAAGTCTTTTCGTGGTATGCCAGAGTCGGGTAAAGAAGAATTATAAGTGCCACTGATCCACATGACCAAATCAAGAGAAGATGATCTTCATTTTGAGATGGCTGCTGATGATGAGAAAGGAAAGACACCAACCAGCAGCAGCAAAAGAATTAGTTACTTCTTTCCTTGGGTTGGGAAACAGAGAGGAGAGACAGGAGGGGAAGTTACTTCAGCTTACACCGGCATTCGCCACATTTATCAGGCAGTAATACCTGTTTATCCAAATTAATTTCATTGATACAGGATGCGGACCACAGTCCTCCTACCCTGAAAAAGGAGACTTGCTCTCATTCTCCATGATCAAATCAGCAAGCAATTTGGCTGTGCTGAATGTTAGCTTGGCCAAGACAGTTAACAAACCTAAGACAATGGAACAAACTCCCCTACCAGCGTTGCTGTAGAGCCATGCTAACACGGTTGAGTCACTGAGTGTTACCAGTGAAGCACTAGGCAATTAATGAGTACGACAGTGCCCAATTTACTGCATGTTAAACTCGTTTTCCTTCGCTAAATTTGCTCAACCTTGTGATGTTCTTGGGGATGAGTTCACCAGAGAGAGAATGCGCTTTGAAATCTCTGCCGAAGCCTCAGGCTTTGCTGCGTTGAGAGCCCTCTCTGACATCACAGCCAACTGATTTTCGTCTCCTGAAAAAAGGCAAAAAAAAAAAAATATATGGTCATACTCCATCTGCTAATTTCAGGTCCATAAAAATTATCTCAATCCAGTTGCATCTTACCTAACATCTCTTCAATTGCCACTTTGAGGGTGGTTGAATCAAGTTCATCTTCATTTATAATCCTTGTTCCTGCTAAATCTGCCATTAAAGCAGCATTTTTGAACTGATGTCCCTCGGCAACATTGGGTGATGGGATCTACAAAGCCAGCGAGAGATCATTGTCACTTCAGCTCAGAGAAACGAAAGCATCAAACTCTGTATGACAGGATTGCTTAACTGCTATCTAACTAGTGGTTGTATAGTTCACTCAATATGTGACATCAAGCAAGATTGCTTACTCTACATTATTTAGTTATTTCCATGCATGAAGTACTTGATGGCTAGATATCAAAAATATTGCACAGATTGAGGAGAACTACTACTATAGAGTAATTCAACACTTAGTCCTCAAACTTTTTATCCAACCCTCAAAAAAAAGGAAGAAGAAGAACAAGTATTCGATGGGAGACAGAAAGAACACAAATATCTACATTAAGCATAAATTACATCTATCGGAGAACAAATTACCCATTGATGAATGAATAGTTACTTAGCACTAGTTCTGAACCCAAATCACTTGAGACCAACCACGGCATTTTGGTTAACATTAGATTACTAATGATGAAAACCGTGGAACTTGCTAGCAATGATGACATTCATAACACTTTCCAGATAAGATGATTGCTCTCCAAAATCTTGTTGAGTTCTTCTCTGGTAATTTAGATAAGTGATTATCCAGAAAGATGATTTATGTCATGCAACTTTCTCCTGATATTTACACCTGTTAAAATTTTCAAATGAAAGAGGACTCGCAAAGCCAATGAACAGAAACTTAATTTTGTGTAGTCATTTTATTATAAATTATGACAACAGTATGCAGTGATCATACAGTGATGGAGAAACTGGTAACAAAAGAATTCTTGTACTACCAGAATGGAAGGTTTTCCAGTTGCCAAAATTTCAGAACAAGTCATTGCACCAGCTCTGGAGACAATCAGGTCAGAAGCTGCATATGCCATATCCATGGAGCGCAAGAACCTTAAATTTTGCAAATAACTCAGATCAACAAATAAAATAAGTGTCATCAAGAAAAACCAGGCACCATGAGACAAAATACATTCACTATAGTAGACATACTTTATCCCTCAGACCAGATGATGTGGAGAATATTCACAGGACTCAGAGGTGCCTATGACAAAGATAACATCTAACCCACAGGAAAAATGAAGTTACTGCTAACTTATATAGCTACCTTAAGGAAAAAAGTGACTTGCCTATGATGCTACTGCTGCTTATTATTGACAGAACAGACTTGGGTTACCCCCTCTTCTCAACAATATAGTATATGATGATAGGTGGTAATTTTGTTCACAACATATAAAAGTGACATACTCTGATGCTGACTGCAGCATAAGTAGGTAATGTTTCCTCAAAACTCTTTTATGATAGCAAATCTTCAATGATGGCTCCTTATTGATTGTCCCATTCCATCCACATCCACATTTTCATCTTTCTATCATGCATATAGTTAGTCTAGTATTGCCAGATCAATTCCTCTATCCCATTAAGGAATGACGGCGTGTCGATTCAATTCGAGACTTCCTTTAGCAAGGCAAATTTTACCCTCAACAAAGAAAGTAGACAACCACAAGTCAGACCATGCCATAATGATAAAGGTAGCTTACTAATCAACCATCAAATTTGACAGTACTCACGGCCGCATCATCAAGTGGGGATGATTTCTAACGAGGCTTTCCATCTCATTGAAGGACTCCACCCCAGTTTGCCATATGATGAACAAGTTCTCGTTCTCCATCAGCATCTGATAATACAAATTCAGCAAGGCGATGTTAATGGTATAAGCACCCAGAGAGCCGCCGAGCACCAAAACCACTTTCACCCCCGAATCACCCACACTCTCCACTTTCGGGAAGAAATGTAACCTCGCCTCCACCTGCGAAACATTCTTCTTCAAGGCCAGCCTCACCGGGTTCCCGCACACCACGCACTTATGCTTCGGAAAGGAATCAACCGTCGAATTGAACGCGACAAACACGACATCCGCAAGATGCGCGAGGATCCAATTAGCCAAACCAGGGAGCGCGTTCTGCTCTTGAATCACGAGCCTAATCCCTTTCAAGAACGCCGCTAGACAAACAGGAAACGACACATATCCGCCGGTACCAACGACGATATCGGGATTGAATTCTTCCAATCTCCGGTAGCTACGAATCAGCGACTTAACCAAACGGTAAGGAAAGAAGGCGTTCCGGGGAGAGAGTACCGGGCGGTACAACGGAGCGGCGGGGATGGGGACGAAGTCGTAGCCCCCGGCCGCGACCACCGTGCTCTCCATGCTCTTGGGGGTGCCGACGAAGAGGACCCGGGTCCCAGGTCTCATGATCCTGAGTTCCTCCGCGATCGCCAGGGCCGGAACTATGTGGCCGCCGGTGCCGCCCGCCGCGAACGCCACCCGGAGGTCGCCGGCCGGGGCCGACCCATCGGAGCTTTCGGCAGCCAGGCAACAGACAAGCTTGAAGGACCTGCAAGAATAACGAGTCGGTCACATAATTCGTGCTCAGAAAGAGAGAGAGAGACAGAGAGAGAGAGGTTGCCTGGGGGGTCTGCGAAAGGAGCGGCGATCCGGCGGACGGAGAGAAGGGTTGGTGGAGAGGGAGAAGCGGGGGACGGCGACGGCGGAGGCCATGTTTCAGGGGCTGGAGCGGGGGTGGAGCCGGAGGAGGTGATGCTGCATTGGGTTTCTCCGGAGGATATTCAGCGCGACAAGTACCTGAGAGATCCCGGGTTTTAGCGGCCGGAACTGAGAAGGACAGTTGAATTGAAGCTGAAGAAGACAAACCGGTAGTGGGGTCAATCCTCTGAATAACTGTTCCTCAAACACATCACCAGCCGTTGGATTGATTTTATGAAAACAGATCTCATTTGTTAAAACTTCCCTTTTTCTAATACCACAAAAAAAACTTAAAACCTACCAAAAATCCCAAACTAATATATTTATAATAATATGTATACACACACGATTACGATGATTTGTGATAAGGGTTCGTCCCTCAACGACCCCTGAAATGCCCATTCCTAGCTGTGTTCCACTGGATGAGCCCAATCATCATTGCCTTACAAAAGTGCAAGCGCACAAGAACAGCCGAAAGCTTATGCCCGCCCCGACCATCCTTTGTATATAAGCAAAACATTTGTTGAGGTCGAGAAGTGGTAAGATTCAAATCTATGATCAAGATCTCTCCGAATCGCTCGGGATAAGTCTTGTACCACTTGATCAACCGCTATTACATTGGGGACTTGCATAATGGAGCTATACGATCGAACGTTATTTGGAGTACGCGAGCTCATATGTGTGATTAAACTCAAAACCTTCTTGCAAAGAAATTGGAAGGAAGAAAAAAAAAATATGAGACAATACACAAATTCAGAGTTTTCTACAATCCCTCAAAAAAAAATTAATAATCATCATTGTAAATATATATTTCACCAAAAAAAAAAAAGATTGTAAATATACAGATGGTAACTATATGCCTTTTTTATCACCAAAAAAAATCACAAATTTATATACTTATGACAAATTTATTTCAAATTAATTTTGGTAACTATATACATTTTTTTATCACAAAAAATCAAATACTTGTACACTTGTGATAAATTTATCACAAATTAATCTTGATAAACTATGTCTTTTTTTTATCACAAGAATCCCAAATTATTACATTTATAAAAAAATTATCCCATATTAGTTTATATTAAATTTTATTATCAAATTATTAAATTGGATTATATGTGGCAATCAATGAGTATATTAATTTAGAATTTTACCTCCCATCATTTGTCACAAATGTATAAATTTGTGGCATTTCATGATATTAATCCAATTTAACCGAAATTAATGGAAAGTAAATTTATTACATATATACTAATTTATTATTTTTCGTTTCGTTATAGGTATATCAATTTAGAATTTTTGTAATTATATTAATCTTAATATTACGATAATTTGGAGTAAAATTTAGCCGATGCTCGATCCAACGGCTACCGTGGAAGCCCCTCGGCCCTTCTCGGAGAACAAAAGGCGGGCAGAGGATAAGCGGCGGGTCGGTGGGCCCGAGGTATGACGTGGCGCACTCCGAGCCCCTCGATCTCGATTCCCCCCAATCGGGAATGGTTTTTGGGGGTCCGCATCTGTTTGGATGGGCAAGCCCCACAAACAACCAAGCAACATATTCTCCAATAAGAAAGGGCACCTTGTCGCGTCCCCCGCAAACACTAAAATTAGGCGGGCCTCCACTCGTGTCGCGTTATGGATTCTATCAAAATATCTGAACATTAATTCGCGCCTTGATCCGACAATTTAAATTCTTAAAACAGTCGACGGCGATTTCGCAAAATCTAAATATTCTATGATTGACTTATTGAGTCGATTTGCTTATTCATGCATAATTAATTACTGATTGAAATTCCTACTCTAAACCCATGGTATCATTGAACGCATACCCAGATCATTTAACATGCAACCAATCACTCAAGTTTAAATTCGTTAGGAAGTGGGGAAAACGGATGAGGTGCGTCGATCGTAGCTACTTATTTTGAGAGCTGCCTCTGAGCATAGCATTGCACTTGAATCGAGATTATGGATCCGTCGTTCATTTGTGCCTGAGAAAACGCTCATGAAATAGAGATGGAAGTGTCGAGGGATTCTTGCGGAATTCAAAAAAATGTGAAATAGATAAAGGCTGGGTTTGTAATAGCTTTGGGCCACTAAAGTCGCTTGAGTGAAAAGTTGGGACATTTGGTAAAAAAAAAAAAAAAATCAAACACTTTGAATGAAAGATAGCATTGGCGAAGCTCAAACCCTTCTCTCAGAATCAATGAATTTTTTCAGTTGCATTTCTTGTCCTAAAAAACTTAGAAGGACTCCGCTCTTACCCCTCAAGTGCCCCTTAAGTACTGCAAACTCGAGTAGACGAACGCAGGGCCCATTTGATTCGGCTTTTGGGGAATGCATTTGCAGTAATGCAAATACCTTTGAGTGAATGAGGTTTTTCAAAATGCAAATATCGTTTGGTAAAATTTACATTAAAAAACAACTTTGGCCAAAATACCGTTTGGTAAAATTTGCATTTGTAATTAACTTTTATTAAATTAAAAAATCAAAAATACACACTCTTTTTTTTTTTTTTTTTAAGTCTGGCCACTGGAGGGTCGCCTAGGTCGTGCGACCTCATTGCCTAAGGTCACGCGAACCCAGGCAATGGCCGCCTAGTCGCCTGAGGTTGCGCGAACCCAGGCGACGGCTGCCTGGTCGCCTGAGGTCGCACGACCCAGGCGACTGTCGCCTGGGTTCGCACGACCTCAGGCAACCATTGCTTGGGTTCACACAACCTAGGCGTCGCCTAAAGTCTGGCGACGGTCACCGGGGTCAAGCGACCCTCAAGTCAGGCGGCGGTTGCCGGTGCGTCGCCAACATGCACAAACCCCTTGGCCGGTGGTCGTCGGCCTCCGTGCGGTGGTTTTCCTCGTGGATGAACAGTAACCATGAAGTGAACAGTAATCGAAACTTGCATTCCATAAATACAAGTTTCCAAAGAACCTTCGAACCTACTTTGGCCTAAGGGCCCTTAGGGCCCTTTGGAGATGCAATTGCATTTTGCCAAAGTCGCTCAAAAACTCGAACCAAACAGATTTGCATTTTACCAAGAGACTTTAGAGTCCAAATACTCTTCCCCAAAGCTGAACCAAACAGGACCGCAATCTCAAACCAATGGCCTCAAGTCTCGTCGGCAACGTGACAAGGGTCAATTAACCTTAGCATTGAGCGGTGGAGGTCTAAGACCCATTTGGTTCGGCTTTGGGAAAATAACATTGGGAGAATACAAATACCTTTGAACTAAAGGGGTTTTTTCGAAATGTTACCATGATGAGGTTTTCCCATGGACACTCGCCTAGCTGATGATTGCCATCGAAGCTCACCTAGTATCCCTGTCCTCATTGCCAATGCTCTCAACCAAGAACTTACCCTTTCTTGTTTCTTTCTTCTTCTCCTTCTTTTTTTCTTTTTTCAATTTCCTTTTTCTTTTTTTGTCAAGATGCTGCTTCACAAAATATATACGAAAAGTGACTCATCTAAATGCTATTCACTCTCAGCAAATACATCTTCAGTCAAAGATCTTTGAGGAAATGGCAATCCATTTCCTCCCAAAGCTCTCTCAATAGAGCCTAAACTATCCCGTGCAAAAGATGAAAAATTAATGGGGTGCGTGATGTTTCATTTATGGGAAATAAGCACTAGAGAAAGATTTTTTTTTTTTTTTTGGCGCATTTTGACCCATTCGGGGAATCCTTAGCTTCAATGGGCTCCTTCATGGGTCTACAATTAAACGGACTTGGGCTTTGAAATTGTCAAAACGACTCCATTCTGTTCAGCACAGGATAAGCTCAGGCTGCAAAATCCCAGGCCCACTAATCTAATCTTACGTATGATGAGAGAAAACGCGATCCAAGTGTCGCTATTTGAATGCAATTTATTAGTTACCTAGGAAAGTCAGAAAAAAAAACAACAAACTACGACTTGGGTTCTGGTTGGGGTTCGACTGACGACATAATGTGATTTAACAAACAAGAAAGATCGTTTTCAGAGAAGGCCTTGAAGGGATCCGAATGTGTGTGAACCCGTTGAATTCCAGGTCATTGGCTGTTTGACAATCTTGTTCATGATGTGTCAATGAAGAGGATGATGTCTGTCAAGTCGGGGAAGCTATGAGCGGATCAAGGTGTCCGTGAAACGTCGAAATTCGCATCATCGGTCGTTTGATGATCTTGCTGATGTTGAGTCAATGAAGATGACGACGTTTTCTGAGGCCGGAGGAAGCAAGACAAGACTCGTGGATTGAAGCGAAGCGAAGCGCGACAACTCATGCCTCCTCTTGTTGAAGACGGTTTTCGTCACGACCCTGCTTCTGGCCACACGCCCACTACAGCTTCATGCAGGTGAGATCATCGGAGAAGACGTTTCGTTCGATTTTGGTTCTGCTTTGTCCCTTCTTTTTTCAATTACAGGTCTCTAAACAAGTTAAAAGACTGGATTGCATGGGGTCGAGTTGATGATATGTTTACTTTCTCTAGGCTCTGGCATGTAGGTTGCATGATTCATTCTCTTTTCTCTGCTGTGTGAGTCTAATTAATGTAATTTCGTCATTGATATCTGATGATCACAGGAGGTGAGATTGAGAGAGGATCATGCCAAGCCCACCTCCACCTCCAAACCCAGGCAAATTGCAGAATCAAATCCCTCCTCAGCTCATCCCCATTCATTCCTAAAGTCGATCACATACGCGTCCCGACATGTTTCAATCTTTCGACGTCGTGACGGAAGAAAGCCCCGCTACATGTGTCAATGGCTTTTCCTTTTACTCGGTTATGTTGAATTGCCGGGAACCTGGGTTTCCTGGACATAATTCTTTAAATCCGGCTCTCGTTCTGGACACGGCTGCATCTCAACGAGGGGAAAATATCCCTAGAATCAACACTCAACGCTCCACGCAAGTTACGGCCTCGGTTCGATTCGCGTCGTCGTGGTCCAAGACGTGAGATCATATCTGGGCAATGGCTGTGACAAGGGCAATTTAATAACACATGATATCCATGGAACTTATTCTAGAGTCCTAAGCCTAGTTCCACAATTCGACAGCCATGTCCTACTTGACCACAACTGAAAATCGGCGTGCTTCAGACGCTATGCATACGTGCGCACTATAACACAAGGTGTGGTGAATATTCACATTTCAAAATTCCTAATCGGTCAAATGGAAAATGGCCAAGATCAACTAGAATTCGATGCCAATGATATGATTCGTTCTTCTTTCTGATCTCTCATTAATGCGAGACCCCAGCGCATCCACAATTGCAAGCCAAAAGGGGAAAGAATAAACTTTAAGAAAGTATCCAATACTCTGTAACACGGCCATGAGAAACACCGGAACTAAATTAGACAACACCTGTCTGCTAAATTTAACAAAAATTTGAAATGGCCATTTTCTTGGGGCCCTAACTCCATCCAGTATCTTCCTCATTAAAAGGGTAAATTATGTGGCATTGACGGATCAAATTTGGATCTTTATTATTTTTAAATTTTAATTTTTGATAAGCGTAAAGAATGGTTTCTTTTTTCTCGACAAAAGAGGAGATATGAAATAATGTACATGTTTCAATGCAAGTTATGTGGTGGGGTATCGGCATGATCGGTTCCAGCCTAGCTACTTCAGTAATGGGGTACCAACCTAAGGATATAGTCTTTAAATCATGTGCAACATATACTCCAAAGTGGGCATGCATTTGGCATAGAGTCTCTCTCAATAGCATTCCGATTTTCAAGTTAACCTGCAAATGTCCTCGACTTTTTTCCTTTTATCGAGAAGAACAGAGATTATTAAATGTCATTCAGGTTATAATATTCCTTAGAAAACCGAGTTTTCTTTTTTTTTTTTTCATGGGGGGAAGCAAATGAGAACATCAAAGTTCAATAAAGGAGGGATGAAGTGGGGTGTCGACACGGAGGGGACATAATCAGTAACCCAAATTGGTCCATCTCACTTCAGCAGTGACAGGAGGAGGAAAAGTATATGCTCAACAATGCTTCGGGCTTCTGTCCTTTTTTTTTCTTTTTTTTTTGTGTCAGTATATTTTTCCATGCTTCTTGACAAGTTGCAAAGCAAAGAGATGAGAGAGATAAGCTTTGTGCTTTGTGATCTTTTGATTCTCCAATACTTTTAAAATCGATGCTGGAGTACAATCCAGATATATTTGACCCACAAAGATTATGACAATCACCTTAATGTTTTTAATCTTTTTGATATCAATCAAATTAATGACGGACTCTGATTCAGGCCTTTAAATAAGAAAATGACTTTCTTTCACCTCCTAATAATTTGATGACAATATCATCAAGTCCACATTAGGTGATATTAATTATTAGAAAGGACAGTCCGAAAGTTTTTAACATTTAGATAAAGGGAAAATCACATGAACATAAGATTTGCATTACAACCCGATGTTTAAGCTGTTTCAATATACTTTAGCATAAATGGTGGCATAACCCACCAAAATATGCCGGTGTAACCTTACTCATACGTATGCTATGGAAATTATCATTGGTCCAAAAAGATCGTTTAGTTACAATGTAATTAGAGAAAGCAGTAGATGAAGGAACATATATATTACTCCCAAGCAAATGTTGCACGCTGTGAGCTCTACTCACTTGACGTTCATGCTTTATAAGATGGCTCATTGCAGACTAAAGCGATCACGAGCGACAGATGGTCACTGGTCATTCGCCATGATTTTAGCTGGCTGATGTATAAACGTAATTATCTACGAAAGAACTCCTACGTCCACTTCCAGAATATTCGGGCAGTGACTCGATGCTCTCATTGGTTGCTGTTCAACCACGTAGCATCTTGCCTGTGGAGGGGCCCTTAGGGTTTACAAAAAATCTATCTTCAAGAAATCAAGAAACTGAAAAAACAGGGGAGGGAGAGAGAGAGAGATGTCTTCTTAGCTAGAGCATGTTACATCAGCACTTGCCCGGCAATAAAGGAGCGGTTTGTCTACATGCCTCTACATCATCCTGATGAAATGTGTGATTCTTGACTAATTCACTCACTTGAAAAGGTGTTGTCATAGGAGAGTGAAAGTTTGAAAATTCCTAGAGTCCACCGATATCTATATAAATTGTCATTATATCTAATCAATCAATCGCGCCTCCATTGAATTCTTGGTCGGGAAAGCTAATAAATGAGGTAATAAAGTTCTTCGCAATTCACGCATATTAATAAAAGAGTAAACAATGTACATCCTATGAGGGATCGGATAGATCAACCTACCTTAAAACCCTAAAATTTGATCTTTTTTGCAAGTAAATCTAGGTCTTCGCCAACCAATACTTTTTTGACTTGAAAATTGCTTAGACTCACCAAAAATGATTTACAAAATTGATTTACTAAATGATGTGTCAGATCGTTATTAATTATTAAATATGACACACTTTTTAGAAAGTCATTCATAATCTAACACATCATTTAGTAAATTATTTTATAAAGAAATTTTTGTAAGTCTAGCATTATTCCTTGGACATGGGGACAATCGAGCAAAGTGTCGGCTTAATGTATGGTTACCTTAAATGTTGCAAATGTCTTGTGTGAACTGGGTATGATTTATTGAAGACTTATCAACGTATTTATTTTTACTGTTCAGGGAAAAAAAAGAAAAGGCTAATAAAATAGAGATGGGACAGAGAAGACGAATATGTTTGCAATGTACACTCAAAAACCAGAATCCACACCCATCTTTAACTAATTTCCATTACCTCTTTTTACTATAAATAGAAGCTACGGCCTGTTGGAGTAGGTCATCATCTCCCAACCCAAGAAACCCTATCCTTTCCTCATATAGTAACTTAACTTTCTTTTCAGTTTAATCATCTGAAACCCTAGAGGCAGTGGCCAGCCAGCAGGGAGAGGAAGAAGATCACATCTCATCAAAAGGCTGCCTGTTTTGTCCTTTCTGCTTAACTTGTTAAAATTGTTTTGATCTTTGTGTGCGAGAGAGAGAGAGAGAGAGAGAGAGAGAGAGGTACCCCGGTGCTGTTGACAGAAGATAGAGAGCACAGATGAGGATGTGCCATTAGAGAGTGTTTCTGCATCTCCCTCCTTTGTGCTCTCTAGGCTTCTGTCATTTCACCCTCTTCAGTCCCTCTATTTTTTTATTTTTTTTTCTTGTTTTGTTTTGCGAAATCTAACTGATCTGGGTCGTGTCCTCCATTCAAACATTAGGCCTTTCTTGCCCGCTGAATCATTTATAGCTTCTTCTTCAGCTCCCTTTTTGCAGTCCGCTACTGGAGAAGGAAGAGAGCAACTTAGACAGTTTCTGATCATATTTGCAAGGTATTGAACTTGGATTCAACATTGAAGGTAATGTGTGGTTTATATAGTTTGGGGCTCGCTCACCCTAACGACTAGCTTTTAGGAAGTGATCCACTCAATATAGAGTATGGAAGCGTGTCTGCAACATTGAGGTAAAAAATAAGAGGACAGATGATGAAGCGTTTATTAAAAACTTAAAGTCAGCCTTTGTTCACAGAGCATGAATTGAAGATACCCACTAAAGTTTATGAGGGCTCATGGTCTGGAGCAGAATCCCTGAAGTTCATAATTATTTTTAGGAACTACATCTTGATAGCTGGTCATTGTTTGTTAGGTCTTTGGCTCTGATCTTTTATGCTTTTTCACATGTAATTGAAGTCTATCTTCTATTGGGAATTGCTTCCCTTGGAAAGAAATCGAACTACTAATTGGATGGGAAAGAATAATCAGATATTAGACCATCGGTATAAGTTGCATGCTCTAAATTGTTGTGTGCACACCAAGGCATCATGGTTCAGATGCATAGGTTCCATCTCATTGAGTAATAAATGGCCTCTTTTATTGATCTGATGAACATATACATGCTTGACTTCCCCATTACAAATAGGTAGGGATGATTCGCCAACAAAACAATAAGTAGCTAGATGTGGATACCAAAGTACCACTTGGTTGGTGGGAGAGGTGCCTATTCTAAGTTACATGTGTGGTCAGGGATTATTCTTTTTTATTGTTCTGAGAACTGCCAATACTAATTTGAAGCCTCAATGGCATCAAACATTCGTTTAGAAGTTACAATGACAGCGTGGTAATAGTGACAGTGGACAATGATTTAGCTTTGTCAGTGGGTTAGGTTTGTTCTTTCTTCCTGTTCTTCTTTGTTGCGATTATGATCGAGGTGAAGCATCTACAAATGTTGGGCAAAATTGTGCATTTGATGTGCAAGGTTAGAAGCTTAATTAACCTTTGCAAGCAAGCTTTCAACTGTATTTACCTACAGTTACACTTAATCCTTTTGAGGTAGATAGAACACGACCAACTCGAGCTTGAAATCTGTCTTTTTATCTTTGTAGTAAACTGGCATGTGATGTTATCCCAAACATCAGGGAGCCGGACTAACAGCTATGGCGCAGAGAATTTCATCAAGAAGAGGGGAGCTTGTGTACACAAGTATTACTACTTCTGGTAATGTTAACTAGAGAAGTTAGTTTTCACAAGCGGTATTGAGGCATTTACAATAGTTTGTTTAGTTCAGTCGTACACACTCACCACTAAATTCACATTGCCTGCAGAAAATACATCGGCTGGCGGGGTTTTGCAATGAAAATTCATCACCCCAATCGGCATTAAGCTTCTAACTGATGATAGAGCAGAATGATTAGCATGCATGTAAATCTTGGGCTAATGTTTCCATAAGAGCGTCACAAGCCCGCTATGGAATGGAGAGTACTTGAGGAAATTCGAGATTAAAGGTAAGGAAAGAGGTATCTTAGAATCCATGTTCACTCAGCCTATTGTCATCATTATCATTTTCTACTGTGTTACCATTTATCATCACCTCGGAATCCCCAGGTTGATGATTGGTCATGCATTTCAAGATCTCTCATTTGTACGTTTTGACTTTGATTTGTACTTTTTTTTTTTACGTCCCTTGACATATTTTTGGGATAGATTTTACCCTAAAAATTTACATGAAAGTGAAAGAATATCATGACAAGACTGGCAGTGATATTTGTCTAAACAAAGATTTCCACCCCATGTGGGTTTTTTCAATTGTTCCCGCTCTAGATCTCATCCCTCGCCTTTTTCAAATTTACTATTGATACAGTCTAATGACGTGTGCTAGGTTTGCTGGGGAACACGATTTCTCGTGGTATGTACATCTATACAGACATTTGACTGATGGACTATGGTCTATAAAGAAAGGAAATTGTCTAAAAGGTCTTCCATTTTCGTCAGAGGTTCATCAAGACATGAAGTGCTACGAGTTTAGAGCATGGACTTCACGAAAATCAAAGAAATTGCTTTTGAGGCTCTAGTCTGTTTGACATGGCTTTCTTTTTTGTGAATTTCCACCCTCTGGTCCTCCAAACATAATTCTGTTGTTTTATTCATTATGGTGTGGAAATTACTGCGCCGCAGAGCTCATGGACCATGTAAGCCACGAGCCAAAATCTCTGTGTAGCTCGAACATGAAAAATTGAAACATGGGGATTTAAGAAATCAAAATCGTTGGTTGTGGTGGATAAGAGGAGTTATGGACTTGAGATTGCTCTCACGCTGGTTTGACAAGGCAAATCTGATCAAGAAAGTCTGCAACATTTTAGAACACAGCAGATCATAATTCTTCGATGAAACTAATATTAATCTTTGAATAATTTCATTAAGATATATCCATGAGACATTGCTTAAGCTGTCTAAGCAACATGATTAAGTGACATGATAATGGTTATGGTGCAAAACAATATCCCTTACGCTCCACATTTCTCTATCGTCAATTTATTGTTTACAGTTTATTTAGCTTTCCTTTTTGTTTTACCGTCGTTTAGAGACGAAAAGATCATCATTCAAATGATCACTCTGAATGTTGCACTTGATTATCAGCTCATAATATGACATCACATCGACTCAAGTAAAAAATGAGCACTTTACAGCCACTCTTCAATATTGCATGTTTAAGTATACACATCGAGTCGCGTCAATGTGGGTAAAGGTTTGTGTCCAAGAGGTGTACTTAAAATTGTCGATGCAAAAGTTGTATAGTCTTCAGTTTCCATGCTTTTGGACTCATGACCCCAAATGATCAACTTCCAGAATCAAATAAAGTACAAGTGGCAAGATTTCAAATCTATCATAATGACATGATTGATCACCAGAATGATGCGACGTGAGTAAGAAGATATCAACTGAGAAGATCTAAGAAGCTGAGAAGCTGAGGATGGATGAATGGTCGAAGCAATGGCACCATTAAGAATCAGAAATGCCTTGAGCTCAGGAGGTGCAACAGGCTAAGCATGAAGAAGTACAAGGAAAGGATTTAAGAGCATGTGTGCCTGGAACAAATTCAGTTCAGAGACAACGATGTTGTGCTTCGATGGCAGCCTAAGGAGGGGAAAAAAATTGGAGTCACCATATATGCAAAGACACGAGATTTTGCAGATTAACCAGTGACACCGGAGGTTGAGCCTCAATTCTTTCCTCTGAGTAGAGGAGAGTGGAGATGGATATCCTCAAGTTCGTCCACTTCCCTGTGATGGGAAACAAGAATCAAGAACAGAGCCACAAGCATTCACAAATTACACACAAAGGAAGTTGTTTTGTCATGATTCAGAAGTTCATGTTGAGGACCTAAGACTTCTACGAGTTACATGGAAACACCGAATGCCTGGTTTCGAAATTTGCTGATTACGAGATGGTATCACATACAAAGCAAATATACTTCCATGGCTCTTCCCGTCTTCTTTACTGTGAACAGGTATAAGCAAAGAAAAGAACGCCAAGTAGTAAAAAATGGAAGCTACATGCAAACCGCACGATATCCACTACCAAAGTGCAGTCAATATGATGCCAATCACTAATTTTCACCACCACCAATTAGATTACAATATAAGTGCATAAGGCAATGCGAGTTTCACCCCTTTAACAAGCTCATAACCATTTAATCACTACAGACTAATCCGCTACCATCAGCACTTATGAAGCTGACGACTCCAGATCATCGGGCTTTATCTCCTCTATCAGTGAGTGAGAGTGCAGTTCCCGCGTAAAACTGGTTGTTGTGTCCAAGAAATAAAGAACAGATAACATCATGATGGAGCAGACAAACATCGGTATTGGCCCGAAGATCCAGAGGAAGAGAGGAAAAGACACATAGAATGCCCGTAATCCCAAGGACCAAAAGAAGCTTCCCCGGTTCAAGTTTCGGGCAACGTATTCAATGGAATCCTTTTTACCTTTGGATGTGGGCAGGGTGGCCAAGAAACTGACATGAGCATAGTATCTGATGGACTGCACATTGCAGAGGAAAGCGACAAGGAAGCATACGAGTATAGCAAAGTACTTTATAGAAGAGATTATAGCAGTCTGGTTGCCATAAACCAATTGCGAAGCTGCAGCAGTAGAGCTGGATGAGCTGCTCACGAAAACACTGATCAGTGAACTGAGAGTGATTGCCGTCGTTGCCAAGAGTGTCGATGCCATAATGTTGTTGCGTATTGTCTGGACTACCAAAACACCATTCTTCAGGGGATCCTGAAACACCAAAATGGACGGACTGCTTCAAAAAGTCAGGTATGATTCACATCATAATGACGCAACTGCAAAGCAGCTGATATCAAGGTGCCATTTTCGAACAAGAGTTTGGAGTTGATTGAAATCTACTTTGTAAAATCAAAATTGGGTCATGCTCTCGCATTGAACGGATATATTCACGCATGACCTATGACTATGTTGATTGGAAAGAAACATAGCTGTGCCCCAAATAACAGATATCAGCGTCACAATACTATATTCCATCCTCTGATCAGAAAAAATAGGTTTATTTCTTGTTCTGCGTCTGCTATCTTGTAACTTAACAATGATGCTTTGGACGAAAGAAAGAAAATTTACGACAAGACAGTGCAGGATCACAGGTTAAGCATTTCTCCATAGATGAAAGAGCAGCATAAACAGGTTGATTTTTTTTCCCCCGATTCTAATAGCATATGAACGGTAAGTTCAGATATTCTTTCTGAATCTGATGAAGTCCTCCCAAAAGTACAAAACACCTTAAGAAATTTTTTTAAGTGGCCAAAAACGTGGCACGATTGGACTGACAAAATCTAACCTGTCTATGAAGCAGAACCAAAAGGTTCACCAGTCTATAAAGAATTTGCCTATCTCTCAACAACTAATCCGAGGCGGACAAAAGGACTTAGTAATCGAAGAGGCACACCGAGTTTTGGAGCTAGTCTTCTGACCCGATGAACGGCAATTGCTTTGTCATACATGTAGTACTTACCGGCCTCTCACATAGGTTGAATTCAGACATTAATCACAATAAATAAAGGCGCACACCAAGTTCACCCTTTTTCTCCTCTTCTTTCCTAGTTTTGGGCAGTTCTACTGTTCTAGCATCTCAGTATCTTAAAGTTATAAACACAAGAGCTAGCTCTGCTTGTGCCCATGACAGAGATACCCGTGAATTCCAAACACCCATCGAGCGAAACAGAACACTGAGACGACAAGGATCACAAGCACGGAGATGGGATGAGCCCAGAACGCATGACAAGACGAAACGAAAGCTCTACTCTTTCAAGAGCAAATCATGGGTCAGAGGGAGGGTGAGAGTCTGACGGTCATGAGAGAGTGAACCCACTGCTGGCGAGACTCGGCGTTGAGGCCAATGACGGTGCTCCTAGGATTCCGAACGATGGCGACCAGCAGCCAGGCGTGGTACACCGCCAGCATCAGCAGCCCGAGCGGGACCAACACGTAGTCCAGTCTCTCTTCCTCCATATTTTTTCTTCACTCCTCTGCGCGCGGGGGGATCGGCGAGACAGGAACAGTACAATGGGAATTCAGAGAGATGAAGTAAAGAGAAAGGGAAAGGGAAAGGCTAACGACGGCGACAGCGACAGAGGAAGCGGGGGCGATCCGCACTTCTTCTGCTTCAATGGAGGAGCTGCCAAATGCTCCAAAAGGTGGAGAGAGAAGAAGTTGACCACTGAGACTTATCGCCACCCTGATGACAACGATTGGGTGGGGGAATTGGGTTCATCTCAGCCCTTCATTTTTTTTTGTGGGTTCCATCTCGACGTTGTGCAATCATATCAGCAACGATTGAAATTCAGAGGAAAAAAAAATGGTTCCGACCCCCCAAAAAAAAAATTCAAGAAAAATGGTTTTCCAAAAAATGGCGTGGAAGAATAGATCGAAATAATATACTAACGAGTGATCACGCATTATCTGAAAAAGGAAGTTCTTTCATTAGAAAAGATAAGTTTTTCATATTTAGTTATCTAAATAGGTCATCCAGAGAATTTCAATCGTTACAAAATATACTTGTGGAGGATGAACTTCAGAGTAGGCTTTGGATGAATAGAGCTCACTGATTCTATAATCGTTGTTTTTCTTCGAAAAAGGAAAGAAAAAATTATCAACAAAATGGGATTCCAACGAAAGCATCAATGTACACTTTATATATATGGTTTTCGTGTTGCACACGCGTCATGCGATTTCATATGTATCTTCGTGCCCTTTCTTCACTGACGACAATTTGTCTGTCCTAATTCAAACAGTTTGACAGTTAGAGCGAGAGATTTGACACCTGACAAAACGAAATAAAAGAGTGAAAATCATTCGGTTAAGTCATTTTTCTCTCTCTTCGATCAGGGAAGATTGGAATAGCAAAATGCGCATTCGGAGAGGAACAAAAGTGGAAAGTAAAGGACATGACAGCAATTGGGAAAGAGACGTGATTCTCTTGTGCTTTATTGGGGATAATTAGGGATTTATTTAGGCTAGTGTCTTATGATGGAGACATTTTGACAATTCTATTGATTTTTTGTATCGTTTAAGATTATGCGTATATCTTTCTTTAATTATACATATCTTTGATTGATATATTATTTTAGAGAGTCATCTAATAAACACTATAAATAGGCTCATACATTCTTCTTCTATATATATTGAAGTAAAAAGAAAATTTTGCAATCTTGTTTTCTGTATTATTCTTATCTTGCTTCAAAACGTTGACTCTTTTTCCATTTTTTTTTTCTTATCATCTTTTATGGAAATTCAAATAATAACTTGAAATGACGCCATTATATCAAAAGTAGGTATAAGAATGGACCTCATCTCAAAAACTTTGAAGTGGTTAACTTAATATCAAATAGGGCATCATGCTTGCTAGATGCGAGCTTGTGCATCTTGCGAAAAAGTATTAGAAACTCGCAAAAATTAAAAATTATGGGGCTATTCGCAAAATTAGAAACCTTATGATGATAGGTAGTTAAATTATTTTCAGAAAAAGATTTGCTTAATCTAGATAATTCATCTATAGACCTTTTTGCACCTTTCATTTAAAAATGGGATGTTTTGGTAATTTTGTAAAATTGTGGCATGTCTATAATGTAAATGAAATATTTATATGTTTTAGATTATAAATGAAGGGACAAGTACACTAAAAGCTCTAAAACTTGTCACAAAGATGCTGTCAAATCCTAAAATCTTCAAAAAGTGCAATCAAATCCTAAAATTTATGAAAAATTTCAAATAATGGCTCAAAATGCACTCATTTTCTCAAATAATGGCTTGAAATTGACATTATTTCAAATAAGGATTTAGAGTAATCATATCAATCTCAAAAAAGGACCTGAACTAGTTAGGACCTAACCTCCTAGGCCAGCAAAAAATTATGGTCGACTAGGAGTATTTTCGTCAAAACACAATTTAAATTTAGATTAAATTAGATTTTTTTGGTTTGAAAAATAGATTAAAAATTAAGAAAAAATTGAACTTTATATATATAAAAGAGGTGAGAGGGGCTCCTCTCACCTGTGGCCACCGCCCCATCACCAATGGGGTGATGGCGTTGACTAGTGACGTCACCGACACTTGGGCGAGGGCCGACAACCCTCACCAATTGAAGGCGAGGGCTAACAAGCCCTCACCAAAGGCAGGAGAGGGCGGCAACCCTCTCCTAAAACTGAGCGAGGGTCGGCCACCCTCGCCCAGCACCCTTGGACCTTGTCCGCTTGTATGAGGGCCAACGACCCTTGTCTAGGTTGAGGCAAGAGAGCGCGACCCTTGCCCAAATTTGGGAGAGGATCACCGCCCTCTCCTGCCTCTAGCAAGGGCCTCACCTTCGATCAGCAAGAGTCACCAGCCCTCGCCCAGGCGTCAGCGACGTCGCTAGTCAGCGCCATCGACCCACCAATGATGGGGAGGTGGCCACAAGCGAGAGGAGCCCCTCTCACCTCTATTTTTTTCTTTTTCAAGTTTAAGTTTTTCTTAATTTTTAATCTAATTTTCAAACCAAAACAATCTAATTTGGTATAAATTTAAATTGTATTTTGACGAAAATACTCTCGATTCAACCAAAATTTTTTGCCAGCTTAAGAAGTTAGGCCTTTATTTAAAACAAATATAACTAGTTCAAGCCTTTTCTTGAGATTAATATGACTACTCTTAGTCCTTATTTGAAACAAGATCCATTTCAGGCCATTATTTGAGAAAATGAGTGTACTTCGAGCCCTTATTTGAAATTTTTCCTAAATTCTAGGATTTAATTGTACTTTTTGAAGGTTTTAGGATTTGACTGCATCTTTGTGACAAGTTTTAGAACTTTCAGTATACTTATCCCTTCATTTATAATCTAAAACATATGAATATTTCTTTTTTTCCTTAATTTTTTTATTTTGTTTTTTATGGAAAAAAAAAAGGAAAAAAAACTTAAAAGACAAAATTGCCCTTATCAAATAGTGTGTTGAGGCCTTTCTTTAAAACTGATATGAAAACTTTGAATTCTTATTTGAAACAAGGTTCACTTCAGGCTCTTTATTTAAGAAAATGATGACACTCTAAGCCCTTATTTAAAATAATGTCCAACTTATGCTCTTACTTGAGAAAATGATGACACTTTAGATTTTTATTTGAAATTTTCCCTAAAACTTATTAAATTGCTACAATCAACTAATGCCATTAACTCTTCCAATGTGAGTAATAGAAAATGCTAGCATTGCTTTTTTAGATTATTTTTTCTCTCCTATGTGGTGCCGACATGACTAAAACATGAGGTATAAGGTTAAAAAGATATCATTTGCCACATATGATTTTTTAATCTAAAAATTATTTGATTTCGATTAAAAAATAAGAAGAAGAAGAAGAAGAAGAAGAAGAAGAAGAAGAAGAAGAAGAAGAAGAAGAAGAAGAAGAAGGAAGGAAGGAAGGAAGGAAGGAAGTAAGGTAAAATGGCAAGGGCTTGTAGGGCCTTGCCACCATTGGCCCACCATTACCAAAAACCAGCCGAAGGCAAGGACCGGCGAGGTCAAATTCACCAGCCTAAGGCGAGCCTCACCCAACCACTGGTGATGCTTGAGCTCGCCTAACGATAATGAGATCAAGCCTTGCCAGGGGTTCGCAAGGGCAAGCTTCGCCTGAGGTAGAACTCGTTAGCCCTCACCTACATTAGCAGCCAGCGAGAGGAGGAAGAGAAGAAGAAAAAATAATAAACAATAGATTATTCAAAAAATATTTTAATATTATTAAAAATTATCCATCATAATGCCGATCATACCAAATAAGACGCTTAACATCAACAATAGTGATTTTCAAGCAAAATTAGTCAGATTGACTCAATTGACAAGACCTGAAAAATGTTTCAAACTCAATTGGTAAAATTAAAAAATTTGAGACTGAATTGACAAAAGTGCAATAGGTGTAGAATTTTTGGACAATTTTCACTATGATCAACGATTGATATAGAGCCTAAACATCATGAATCTAAATTCAAGAAATAAAAGTTCTAATATGAAGGCCTTGTTGATGGGTCGACCTTATTGAACACATATGAGATTTGTCATATTCAATAATTCATCCTGCTAAACAATGCTTCCGAGTAACATTATAAACATTAGTTTGGCGTTACAGATCCCGCATCATACAAAAAAGAAACCTTACACTGAAAAATGAATTTTTTAACATTTAGTCGTTAAATAGGTCGTCCAGAGTCATTATTAGAAAAACAAGTGGATGGTGGATTTCTGATCAGCCTTTTCATTGTGGCTGGGGTCCACATTGGACCTAATGTGTCGTGCACATTGTCTTTGATTCAAACTGATGCACCGCCAATGACAAGAGCTCTTCTCATTACAAGGTCAGAGAGAGAGAGAGAGAGAGAGAGAGAGAGAGAGAGAGATCTGACACATGCGTGCAAACATAATATTACTGATTTTCCTTGCAAATCCATGCTGAGGTGGGACAATCTTGCGCCATTGTTGTTGGCCAATCTGGCACTTTTCTAATTAATGGCAAAAGATGATGTTCAGATGCCAATTTGGGGAGTTCCTGTCCTCGTTCTCGTGCTTTTGCTTTTGTTGGTTTGTCTGTTTGTACGCGAACCTCAGTAGCAGACAACTGCACAGCTCATTTAAGCTTCCTTGCTGGCTGTTGAATGTCACGAGGACCTGCGTCCATGTTCGTGCGACTTGCTTCGTTGTTCCACTAATTTCCTTGATCTCTCTCTTGAACAAGATCCAAAACGAAACATTATTTTTTTTTCCTAGAGATGAAAAATGTCACTATTCTAGGAAATGTACAGAGCGATGCCTTGATGCCTTGTTGAGAATGTCCGTGAGTGCTCAATAGATACAAAATCAGAAAAAGAACGATCGTAGGCCGGTCGCTAGAGTTCATGCAATTTTTTTTATAACTTCCATGTGTTTAGTTGCCTCATATCAAGCGACCGGCAAGAAGCCATAGCAACCCAACGCCGGCATGAGTAAAGAAAAGCTCTAGCAACATGGTTAGAGTTAGCATGTAGCTTGTGCCCTATCTTACTTAGCTCGACCGCTGATCGATTGAACGCAACTGACTCGATTTGGTTCATGTCAAAGCTAACGATAGTGCAACTGTCCAAGAGGAATTCAACCGCTTATCTTTCAGGGACACTAGCGCAAACTGCAAGCGGGAGACCATCCTCTTTATAAAAGAAAAGGAGGGATGTTAACTTGAGCCGGGCATTACTAATCTCTTAGTCACACTGAGCCGGGCATTAATAATCTCCTTCTCCATTATGATATGAAAAATAAAGGTCCTCAGGAGGAAGTCACAAATCGATGTACACGATATAAGTCAATTATTCTAGAGAGGCTTTCGACAAATTATGAGCTCTTTAAATTATAGAGGAATACAAGGGAACAAAATTTTCAGTTTGTTTTTTACACAAAGGCTAAGCCAAAGATCTGGAATCGGTGCAGCTTTTGTCTGAGTGACGGTTCGAGCCGCTTAACCATGCAAACTTTGTCTAGTTGTGCTCGAACTCTTCAAGTGCCTTTTCCCGTAGCTTTTCCCAGGGAAGTTAAGCTCAATCTGCCAAAAGATAAAAAAGAAAGAGAAAAGGAGAGGCCCTAAGTTCCCCCATATGGTGGATCATTAGTTACAATAGGACAATACCCCCAAGTCCTAGATCCAGCGGTAATTTGCCGATACATTTCCAAACACTACCGGCAGAAGCTAAAGAACTTATAAAAAGACAACAGCTCAACCAAAAGCAAAGGTGATTTACCTAATGAGCGGTTTCCGTTGTGTTGGAGGCGCTGGGGGATTCACAATAGGTGGTGGTGCCATAAGTTCAGCAGGCTTGGGCAGGAAACAGAAAATATAAGATACAGACAATATCTGAGATAAAACAGCAATATCGTTTCCAGCTTATTTACCATGCACCATACCAAAAAAAGAAAAAGTATATGCCAAGCAAAACCAACAAAAGTCAGAAGCAACAAGAAAAGTGGGATTTCAAGATCTGCCAGTAACGTCCCAAAAACTGCCTGTACAACTTTTATTAGGGGAAATAAGCAGGACAGCATCCACAAACAATTATTTTAAGCTAGAAACATTTAAGATCCACTCAAAAGAAGAAAAATGTGTACCACCACTGAAAATTCATACCAAATAACCTCTCACATGAATGACAGCATAATAATTTTAACTTGAATATTACCAAGAAAGGTTAGCAGAGATTACCTCGAGCTCCTCTAAATCTCCACTAGTGTAGAAACTAACTGAGGTACTCATTCCATTGCTAGACGTTACTGACGTTGATGACGCATTTGATGTCAAAGACACCATTGGAGGGCTTTTCCCACCTTTAGCCGTATCTTCATATTTGTCTTTCTGTTGGACATCATCTTCAAGTTCATCAAGTTCTTGGGAAAAATCTTGGTGACCAACATATGGTACAGATGTGATCTTTTCAATTGCTATGTTCTCCGCTTCCCTCGAATTTGACTCATCAGCAACAGAACCCGAAGGTTTTCCATAGGCAGAGCCACCAGTACCAGTTATGTGATTTTGAACCACATCATGCCCTATATCCCCAGCTCCATTAGTTGCATCAGAAGCAAGGGCACTTTCTTGAGCTTCTCCAGTGGATGAAGGTAAAGCAGCCACAACTTTCACACTTTTTAAGTTTGACTCTACCTCCTCCTCTCGCTTTCTTTTCCTTCCATCATCCTTTTCATCAGGAGTACCCTGTCCTTCAGAAGATTTATCTACTTGACTACTACTAGCAGCTTTCAATTCCGCAGCCCGCCTAGAATCCCAAGTAGCTTTTGATGGACGAGGAGGTCGAGCACCACCAGGAAAGACGAAGTCAGGGATATTCTTCCGCCGTACATGACTTACATAAATCTCCATCCCAGGCTTCCATAATGTGTACAAATTGACAGCTTGCTTAAATTCCTCAACAGTTACCCTAATGTCAAATTGTTCACCTTCATTCACTGGAACCCCCTGTTTTCGTTGCAGACCCATAAAAAAACAGTGATGAAAAGGTCTGGACTTGTCTGAAAAATCACCAGGGTGGGGATGGCACTGAAGCATGTTATAAGTGTGCCTCTCAATCTACATTTTCATGTCAGCAGCTTAATCATTATAGGCACATGTCTCATGGAAAAGGAAAACATAAAGAAAAAATGTTTTACCTTCAATGTGAGCTGACGTAAGCGAGACTCAACCCAACCTTTCCACTTTCTTAAATCATCGGCATTTTCTGCAGAGATATCTATCTGCAGATAATTCTTGTATGCTTCAAAAAAGCCAAAAGGCTCAAAGAGTGTATCCCACTCAACCTTGCCAGCCTCCATAGCCTGCCACCAGGCAGAAATATCTTATTTATG
Source organism: Eucalyptus camaldulensis (assembly GCA_019915185.1). Classification (NCBI taxonomy): domain Eukaryota; kingdom Viridiplantae; phylum Streptophyta; class Magnoliopsida; order Myrtales; family Myrtaceae; genus Eucalyptus; species Eucalyptus camaldulensis. The sequence continues at coordinate 25,698,590 of JAHSVA010000005.1, forward strand.
GCCAAGGTTAATCTGGAGGAAGATTTAGCATATCAATATCTGCAGGCATGAATGCCAGAGGGACAACAGAAAAACAGGTTAAATAGGTCCTGTGCCCATTAATAGATTAAGCTGTCCACCTGTTGTGCTAAGGGGTGAAACGAGACACGTAACATCCAATACAACTAAAGCAATAACCTGGGCGATTTAAAGGACATGTGAGCATGGCTCACTATGAATCAACAGGAGCATCCACGCCCTATTAAATGATCAAATTCCAAACCAAATTCGCCTTTTTTTCATTTTGGTTTTAATTTTTCCTTTTTAGGGGAGGGGGATGTGCAGCACAGGAGTTGGATTTTTTCAGAGAGGCACTGCTGCAGAAACTGCAAATCCACTACCAAGAGTAAGGCATATAGAAAATGCAGAAGAAATGGAACAACCAATAGATACTAGGAAGATAACATTCATATTGACAGTGGAACCGATGTCAATTACAATCCATGCACCAATCAACTTAATCTTCCCCCAGATTAAACACTAAGTGAACATTTGAAATATTGAGCCATTATAACTGAAAGTTCCAGGCAAAACACAAAACTTTAAATGTATACAGAAGACCAAACCATCATACCTCACATACATCACTCCCCCTTTGAAACTCTTCTGACATAATTTGCAGAGTACTTGCAGAGACATTGTAGCTAGAATTCATGCAAGGGTATGCAGGTGTTATTATCGGCATCAAATGGAACCTGTCCTTTGGATTTCTTCTAGGATCCCAGATCTGCAGCCCAAGAGATCCTTCTTCAATATTACACAGCATGACAGGGTTTGGCCAACGCCACTGTGTATAGACCCTGAAGAAACGGGAGACCAGCATATTGGGTAAAGCATTAGGATATAGCTGGCATATACGAGCAACAAGCAGAGCCCAATTTACACCGCCAAGAAATCCTGCAACCTATCATGACAAAAAAAAGGAGATAAGAAACTGCAAAGTATTCACATCAAATAAGTCGAGCGGAAAAAATTACTTACATTGGAATAGACTCCACGGCGCTTCGCCCAAAACTTCATGCATCTCAATGTCGTACGGAAATTCTGAAGTCCAGAAAGAGAGATGCAATTAGTAAAAAATAATTCAGCAAAGTAGTAAAGCCAATAGGTCTCTCCATGTGCCTAAAATTCAGATTCAATGGATGGCAACCTGTATATTAGGAACCAGTCGCAGAATCTGGTCAGTCACTCTACATCCATTAAGACTACGAACTGTCTGGTCATCTGCATTCTGTAAAATTGAATCTTGCGAAATATCCAAGTCCTGCTCGAGAATAATATTTCATTCAAATGTTTTAAACAAATAGTCAGACTAATCTAGAAAGTAAACTATAACACAGTCAAGCATGATAGAAGGAACATCAATAAGTGAAGAAGTTCTCAGTATAGTCCTACACCTCCTGGACACCCCAACAAAGCACCAATCCCATAACAGTTACAATTATGCAGCAATTTTGACTTCACTACATTTGACTAAATAAGCTACAACAGTAGTTAGTACATACTAACTGTCATCAACATGCGTCTTTCTATTCATGCAAGTGCTCCTCCCCCAAATTATACTTTCTTTTTTGACTTTCGGAATGTTCTCCCAATTTCCATTCTCCAATACGGTAAAACCAAGAGTACTTACTGAGACATTACTTCGCAAATGGAATAGGTCCAGAGCTACCACTGATATTAAAGAAAGCTACAGAGTTTAATTTTAAAAGAGGAAAAACAGTCCACCATCTACAGAATAATGCTGATGGTAATGTATGTAAAATTGCAGTACAGTAATTAAAGTGAAGGTAACAAAATACCCGACCAAAACACCACATGGTTCTTTCTAATAGATGCAGTGATAAATGCAAGAAAAAGCAAGTTTCAGACAAGGTGTAGCACCAAATGCATGATTATTAGCAAAATCCAAGGACGTCACTTACTTCAGGGATAACCCAAAGAGACAACTTCGCATAAAGAAGATCAATTGAAACGCCATTAAATTTGAAGCCCATCACAGGAACATAAGCGTCAGGTACAGGGCGCAGTTCTGAGACTTCACTCATTTCAGACAGCATTCTCTGTAGCTCACCAAAGAAATCTTCCTGAATGCAGTTAGAGAAACAGTCCTTAGTGCATCAAACAACAAGAATTAATCAATGGAAAAATCGTAGCAATGGAGGTTATGAAAGCAGATCGCACTTCTCTTGTTGCATGTCTAGGTCCCACGCATAGTGTATCTATATCTGCACCAGGGCCATGCACCTAAAAATATTAAAAAGAAGAAAGAAAAGTTGAGCTCTACTGTAAACTCAATCGGGACATCAGAACAGTGCAACAAAAACTTATAAATATGTAGGCAGCTATAGGAAAGTCATTCAAACAATAGGCTTCTATAACTGAATAGAATCACTACTACCCAGGAAATACTCATCTTGTCTTGGAAAGACTGACACAATTACAAACTTACATCAAACAAGACATAACTTCAGGGTAAGTGCTCACCTCAAGCACTCTAGCAGCAGCTTGAGTCCCAAATTCTAGACCGTGATATAGTTTCAAGCAAAACAATTCAATGACGGAATCACCCCCACCCCCTCTTCCACATATTAAACAGCATCTCCAGGATTTAAACAGACAAAAGAAACCTATGAGAGAACCCAACCATAGAGGTGCATAACAAGAATAAGCGACAGAAAAGCTTTATCTACGGAAAAGAAGAATCAGCATTTCCAAATAGAATGTCTGAAAGATGGGATAAGAGCCAAGAAACAAAACTAGCAAACAAGCTCCTACAGAAGGAGAATTTAAGATGCATGCGACATATTATTGCCAATTTTAACCCCTGAACGTGAACATACTAAATCGCACCACTATTCTCTTCCTCCCTCGCGAGAATCATATGTTCATATCCTTTATAATTCAATTCACGATAGAGCACTAAAAATGAACCGAATATCCTCTAAAGTGCTATAATAAGGAATCCTGACAACTTTAAAGTTCTTAATCTGGATGAGTAAGAACAGTAAGAAGGTTATGGTACCCCAAGCCGATAAGAACCAAATGTGAATATTTTTGCATTTGCTTCTTGAACCAGTTGCTCATTCAACCCCTTTGCACGGCTTATTGATTTGACCCATATCTTCACAATCTGCCACAATACGAGATAATAAACAACATCAGAATTTAATTCGACAGATGCAACAGTAACTCTTACATGACACATACAATGAAGCAACAGCAAATGTATTGGCAAAAGCAGTATTTAACTTTGCAGAAAGAAACACAAGGAAGTTGAGAAACAGTTCAAGGCACAACATATCTTTTGAATTACTTTTATTTGCCTAAGCTAACAGACATTTAATGAAGGGCCTAACCTGGTCCAGCCTGCCAAGCACTTCCTCTCTTCTCACAGCCTCCGCTTGACTTTCATACAATCCAGCATCTTGCAAATACTAACATACCAGAATTCGCAGGTTAATAAACTGTCAAAGAACATTTAAGATTCATACAGCCAAAGTAGACAATTTGGCAAAAGGAAAAACCTTTTCGAGTTCGCAGGTCTTTATCACATCATACTCTGTTGGTCCACTCAAAGAAATGGGTTCTGTGATCCCCAAGCGCTGGCCACCACTACGATTGCTTAATAAGGGACTCCCCATTTAGAAATTGGGTACAAAATCTTTTTCCCCTCAAATACTCACTTTTTTTTTTTTTGTGTTCTTTTTCCTCTTTAATTTTTTTTGTTCCTGTCCTTCTTTCTTTCTTTGTTCAGAGTTTCTTTCACGGAGTGGCAGGGAAATGTTAGCACAATTTAAAGTATATTACCAATTTCCCTACTAGAAAATCAAAAGGAACTTAACAAGCAAGAAAAAAGACAATCGCAATGAACGAGTCGTCACTGTACAGAGCGTGGAGGAAGAATCCACTTAGAAATTGAGCCCGAAGCTACAAAAAAGAAACAAAATTTGCAACTTTCAAAAGAAACCCACAAGAAGGGAAATCCCCCAACAGGGTAATTAATAAACCCGAGATTGCTTTCCTAGGACTAAGCAACTGAATACAATTGATCTTGCCGCCGCCGCCGCCGGTTCTTCTCCTCCCTCCCTTTTCCCCCAACAAAAAGGAAAAACCCTAACGGCAGAGGAGCGAGTAACGACGACCCAGAACGAAAGAGAGCCTCCCACCGATCAAAAGGGCTTCAAAGATCTCGAATCGTTTTCCCCCCCACCCGGTCGCCTCTGCAGAATCTCGAGCGGTGCGGGTTCGGAATTTCCCCCGGTTTTCAGCGGGGAAATTACTACTGAAACCTGCGAGGTCGGCAGATAACGCAGATATCAATTGAGAGGTGCTGACAATTGGGTAGAGAGAGAGACAAGAGAGAGAGATTACAACGTCGAGATGAAGACGGAGGAGAAGGAGAAGAAGAAGGGAAGTTCGGGAAGGGGTGGGGGCGTTTCTAGTGAGAGAGAGAACTTTAACCGCGCAAAGCTTACAGGTGTCCGTCCACCTCCTCCCCTCCTCGGACACTGTTTCGACGCTAATTGCCACATTATTATATATTTTGTTGTAAAATATTGCGTTACAAATACGCAATAAAAAAATTAAAAAAAAATTAAAAAGAGAAAGTAGGTAAACACCAAAAATAGTAGAGACAGTCAAAGAAGAAAATTCTATTTCTGGTATATCATCTACAATAAAAACTAAACTGCTATTTATAGAAAAATGAAAATATACTTAACATTAATATCGGTGTATTGAATAATAGGGACATGAACATTCATTATATAGGAAGATGTACTTAGAATGTATGATACGAATGTATCATAATAAATACATTAGATAAGATGAATATAATGAATATTCATTCATGTATTTCATAACAAATTTATATATATTTCATTTTCCTTTTGCTAGCTGAAATATTGTAGGAAATTTCGTTAGATAATGGGGGAAAACGATGGACAAGCTTCTAAATTTGAAAGAAAAAAATGTTATTGATACAATAGTCACTAACTAAATAATATTAGGTAATTCTCCGGTTTCTAATATTTTGATTTTTTTCGGGCAATGTGTGATAAATGATTGGGAAATTGAGTAAATTACTTTTTTTTTTGGGAAAAGTATTTTTCTTCTTATTTTTGGCATTTGAATCATTTTAAAAAATGAGTCAATGAAAAATTTATACTTAAATTTGAAAAAATAATTTTCTCTTAAAAGAATTGGAAATCATTTTCCAATGCATGACTAGTTCTAAGATCAAAAACTTTACATTTGAGCATGAAAGCCTCAACGTTAGTTCATCGGCTTGGGCAATGGGGTAGATCTAGAGATCAAGGCTAGGTCTATCATGGCATGGCCATGACCCCAATGCATGTGCTCAAGAGTCCAACACTCGTGCCCAAGACTTTGACACCTAGTCTAGAGACTCCCGTGCTAATGCTCTAAAACTTGATGCCCATGCCTAGGCTTAAGATCTCAGTGCCCTAGTCTAAGTTTGTTGTGGCCAAGCCTAAGTCCATTTAGGCTGGGCTCTACCCATGCCCCGAGTCCCCAACATCACAACTAGGTCCATTGAGGATGGACTCAAGCACTAGGGATATCGGCTAAAGCACTAGTAAGCCAGGCGCTACTATCAAATTCTCAAGCTCAGCTTCAGTGGACTTGAAATCACTACTTGTGCTTGTGGTCAAAAGCTAGGGATTTGGGCTCAATACCTCTCTACTCATGCCCAACTTCCCAACTAACTTGGCGCAAGTTACTAACTCTCAAATAATATATCTCTATTTAGGAAACTTAAATTAGATTTTCCTTACCAAACGATTAAACGTATGTACAAATTATTTTCATATCTCAGTCAAACATTCAAAAATATTATTATTTTCCTCAAAAATAACTTCTTGAAAAATGCATTCTAGAAATGTCACATTGTCTGTTAATCAAACCAATATTAGAGATACTTAACTGAAGTTTCGAAACCAAAGGGCGTGCATGACAACTTTTTTTAGTTGGAGAAGAGTGTTTTTTTTTTTTTAAATAGTTCTTTTCTATTTCTATTATGGGGAACAATTTTTAAGTAAAATAACGCATTTGATAACTATACAAAATTTCTACTCTTGGAATAGAAAAATAATAGAAATACATTTGGTAACGCAACGATTTCTTTTTTTGTATTTATTCGTTTTTTATTCTTACTCACGGATCGTCGACCGCTAATTGTCGACTACCGCCGCCCGCCGCCACCGTTGCACGACCGCCAGCCGTCGATTGTCACCGCCGACTATCGCCACACAACCCATCGGTGGTAGCCGACAACCGGCAGTGACAGCAACGGGTGACAGCAGGCGGCGGCTCCAAGCAGTTGGAGGTGGCCACGACAAGATAGAGGAATAAAAGAAAAATAAGAAAGAAAATTAGCTTATTTCTAAAAATTGTTCTCGGTAACAAGAAGTAACTTTTTTTTTTTTTTTTTTCTCGTTTCTGCTTCAAATCTATTTTTGGACTAACTTTTTATTCTAGGGAATAGAAAAACAACTTGGCATTACCAAATGGATTTTTGTTCATTTTTTATTTTATTTCGAGAAACAAAAGAATAGAAATCCAGAAGAACGTAAACGTTCTCCTGCGGAGCCAAAGTGGCTTGGCTTAGTTGGTAAAGTTTAAACTGTCCGCATGCCATGTGAGGTTCAAATCCGGCTGCCAGTGGGCCTATCATATACCCTGACCTTAGCGTAGGATTTACTCTCTCTCCTCCTAAACTTTCGAATACCAAAATCAGAAAAAACATAAGTTTGGAAAGGCTCGATATGAAGGCCAATTCCAAAATACTAATTGTATGATCGGCACCTTGAAATATGAAACTTTCTTCATGAGACGTGTTTAATGTATTCCATGTAACTATTAATTAATATATCTCAAAAGTACTTATTAAACATTATAATGTTAAAAATAATAATTTCCACGACATCAATCGAACATATTGATGTCATGGAGAAAGTCAATGGGAACTTTTAAAGCCTCTTGGCATAATGATACCGTAAATAGAAACTTGAAAAGAGAAGCAGCACCGAGCATGAAGAAAAACAAGGGATCAAATCAATGAATCTTCATCACATCAGTGGATCAAAACATCCGACAAGAAACACTAGCAAAGGAAATAATGTACATTTCACCGCTGCTGCTATTTGATGTCAAAGGCGGAAAAAAGCACAATATTACATAATAAAAAAGAAGAAGATATAAGCAGAATTCGTTAGAGATAGCAGATATACAACGTCCACCTAGAAGCTGCTAAATTTCCTCCTGAAGAAAGACAAATGATACGTAGTCGAACAGATGATCATTCCCATTTGGATACTCGGATAAATACTCCCCCTTATTTTAACAATTCTTTACGTACACTCGTTGTGCATCGCTGCAAAGCACAAAGCAATGTTTAGTTTCTCCAAGCAGCAGCTTTGGTGTCTCGACGAAGCCTAGCTTATTGAAAAAGAGCCCAAGCACAAATTGGTACTGGATCAAGTCAGGCCTTTGATTCTCCTTCCCTTCTAAGCAGCTCCTGCAGCAGCATGATAAGAGCAAATAATTATCAACACACTTCCGGATCCATGTAAACATCAAGAGGGAGCATCGCCAAGGGAGTTAACAAAATCTTGGTGAGAAGAGTGGCCTACTTGAGCAAAGCAAGCATACCATCAAACCCTATTTACATAACTGTTTTATTGGATCCGCACAACTCAATGAGATTGCAGAGGGATGATTGAGCTATTGTGCTAGATCTTCTACGACCTTTGGATCTAACTTTCTTCATGAAGTCCAGAGCACACGTAATAGGTCCCCCATCAATGCTGAATTGAAAAGCTTTCAGGGATAAGAAGTTTTCAGGATTAGGAACTAAGAACTAAGTGTTTCTTTCATAATCAAAAAGAGTTAATCTTTTCCATTTAGAGGGATTAAAACTTTAAGTAAATCCAACTGAATCTTTAGGTGAACTGTGGAGCTGAATTAGCATTTGTTAGTTCCACAGAATCAACCAAATCAACCAAATGATTGCATAAATAACGGAATGTTTACCGATCTGGTAGCAACTACTGATTGTTGCTGCCTCTCCTTTTTCTCACGCAAGCACTCTCCACACCAACTGGAGAAATCCTTTTGATACTTCTTCATCTCCCTAAACATTGAACTGTGCCAAGAAAATGGAGGGGGGTTGAGCACATAGAGCAGACTCTGAATTCATATGCAGAAAAGAGAGAAGTGCCTGCACATTTTATCTGAACTGACATGATTCCAGCAGTTTTCTAGCGCACCAAACAGAGAGAAAGAAATGAAAGGGACCACTATTAGGAATATCATTCCATGACTGGCTTTCTATCAAATGTCCAATTTTTGCAACTGTCTACCTAGCCTTGTAATCAATCCCACAAAGAAAGCAAGTTGAAGGATCTAAACCAGTATAGTATAGCAGCCCTGAGTCAAAGGAGATAGAGCTGTAAGGTAGCTATCAGCAGACCCTCAATTAGTGGATACGTAATGATCTATTCAATAATCAATACCCCAGGCAAGCACAGTCTAATCCAACATAACAGGGACCTCCCATGGAGACAGAGAGACAATAAAAACCAGCGAATGCCCAGCTGCAACCGAACATGTACCAGAAGTGAATGTAGACAAACTTTGATCTCATCATAAACAATATTAATACGCCCCAAAACAGTTTCGAATAACTTATTATAAGTTTATCAAAGTTTATCATCAGTCACCCTGTCAACATAGATAGCTGATTGTTTCTAACTCATCAAGTCTTCCATTACTATAATCTACCCTGCCCTTAAGCAGTCCAAAAAAGGAAAGAAGGATCAATGAAATCCTTAACACACCAATGGCTCAACAAAAGAAGTGAGAACTACCTTCTACACCACAGGAGTAAATTAATCCTGTGACCAGAAGTTGTGGCCCGAGCACCATGTCGGTGACGACCACGATGAAGCACTGCTCTCCCAGGTACATGGCTATAGTCGAAAATCTCCTAATTTGAGCAACAAACAGTGCCAAGAAAGAGTATCAGTACAAGCACAGGGAAGCAAGAAAATATCCAAGTGACAAACGAGACATGCATAACTTGCCAAAGTAAATGGCATTATCAATTAGAAAGAAGCATAAAAGCCTGAATATCAGTGGACAGGGATGCATGTGCATATGTGAGCACTTACATGTCCATTGAATAAATATCAATGTGTGCGACAAGTTAAGTGATGAAACAACGTGATCAGACCGGTAGAATCCAGACCTTTATACTTGACCCCACTAGCTTTAGCAGCAAGCAATGGTGATGGATATTTGTACTTCACCATGTGCATCACGTGCACATGGCTTGTTCTAAAATTTACAGACTTAACATGCATCTCTGTGGATATACAAAGTAAGCAAAATCAAATGAAATGTACATGAAACATTACTCTAAAACAATAAATCAATTCAACATAGCTTGATTACATGTATAACCTATTCCTTATGCGACAACTAACACAAGCAAAGGCATCAGGCTATGTTATAAGCTTGTCTAGGTGGTGTGGCCCCCGGCCACTCAAGCTAAGATCATGACACATCACGAGAATCTAAAATTTGGTGTGTTCAATTATCAATTGCTTGTCCACCGTAAGTAATCCAGAGATTCGTGGTTTAAGCCATAGTGAACAAAGCGCAATGCCAGGAACAGAAATGAAGAAACTTTTGACAGAGATCAAAAGAATAATTAAAGGTAGATCAATGCTGATTGGCACGTTTGTATCATACAATTAGGAGAACAATACGATTCCACTGCCTCTAAAAAGAGAATTTTAGTTGCCCAGATAGCTAAATTAAACCATCAATAATTTAAGGGGAAGTAGGGCGTCCATCCCAAGCAAAGGCTTGTTTAAATAGTAAGATAACAAAATCTTGTTAGCATTTTACATGTTGATTCACATTTAACTAGTAATGTACCTCTGAATGAGTGCCTGTGTTCACATGCTTATCACAACGTGTGCCCCGGAAAAACAGCTCTCCACCAGAAAATTGCTTACCCAAGCACACATTTAGAGTTACTTCTGAGTCATCAACATGAAAACCTGCAAGTGTAAATGAAACTGAGAAAGTCAGTCATCCATGGGGAAAGGTTTCAGCCTACAAATTGCATATATGATGTATGATGATTTCCTGCAATTCACCATGTCAATAAGTAGTACTTTTCATACTTTCTTGAAACTTATCATATGAGCTACTACAATTGTTTCCGTAATTCCCCAGTCAGCACAAACAAGAACAATATACCAAAATGAAAATACTTGAGTCAATTGAGCTTGCAGGTGTACATATGTGTGCTTGCATGCAAGTATTTGGATCATGATATGCAAAATATATTACAGAGAATCAAATAAAGAAAGCAGAAATTGGAAAGCAATTTCAAGGTGATTGAAGTCATCCATAAAAAAGAGCTCAAAAGGCAGAAAAACATAAATAAAAAAAGAGAGGAAAAGAAATAGCCCAGCATATTGAATGCCACATGTTTCCGAAGAATATTGCTTAAGAAATGGCTAGCCAGATTGCTAGCAAAGAAGATTTCAGCACCAAACAGAAAGACCAACCACTATTCTAAGAGTGATACAAGAAGCCTGTGCACTTAACCAGTTGCAAATGACAAATACAATTAACTTCACTCTTCAAGCCACCCAAAACCACAAAGGTCTCACTTGCATTGATTTCTAAATTATGGCTACTACTTCTTTCTGCAAGACTGGTTGCCCAAGGCTGATGAGTGATACTCTTTCAGGGAAGATGTTGTGCAATAAGATACACAAATTATGCATAAGCATAACTATACGAGTATAAGAAAGGACAAAAGAAAAAAAATAAGAAACCAGGGAACCATTTGACTAAAATTCTTGGGTTTTACAAAATAATTTTGTCGCCCCTTCTCCCTTAAATCTTCTCCTCTAAGCTAAAGGTAATACCAAAGACGAGCATGGACTTCCAAACACTGACATCTCTGGGAAGTAATGCATAATTGCCATTTGCTGACATAATGGAAGATCTAGGACACGTGCGGCATATAACCCCGCAGTCATTAACTTAAGAAAGAAATAAGACATACTCCAAAAGGCCAACCTGCATATACGTAATACTTTGCAACTACTCCATCACTTAACATTGTTGGGGGAGAATATTCCTTCAAAGGATGCAACTCCCAAAGGCTAAGCATTCAAATTAGAATGCCTCATTTCAGATACCTGACTTTCATTGAGATCCTTCCTTCAAAATAATATTCTCTCTAACTTTTTAGTTATTTTGACATCTCTTAATAAACCCAAACTCCACCATGGCCATAGTGAAACACCGAATTAAGAAATCAACCAAATTGGAAAAACTTTTTTAGAACATGGTTGAGCCACTAACCTCAGCAATCATTTAGAATCCGTAACAGAGTCTTCTGAGAATACATGAGTCGAACAATTTTGAGGAGCTATAATACTAAGCCTGCCAGCTCACAGGCTACAGCAATTTATCATACTTTTTATGGTCTATATTTACTAAAGAAGCTCAACATTCATACTTGAATTGACAGTCAGAAAAAAAAAAAAAAAAAAACCGCTAATACATCTACTTCTAATAGGAAATGCACAAACCTAAAAAAAAATTTACCAGCAAAGTCATTATGTTCAACATACTTCTCACACTGCAATAGCACATGCCTCACCATAAAGACCAGAATATCGCATTTCCCGAAATTATACACAGAAATAACAGTGCAGCTTGAGAAAGCATTTTCGATTTTGTGAAGAATGAAAATTAACCAAATATTTGATCACTCAACAGCCTGAAATCATCTATCCTCTACTAATATTTGAACATTAGATTAATCATGAAAATCACCAAAGCACGTGGATGGACAACATTACTTTTCAGAGTAAGTGTCAAATAAATTGCATAAACAGTACTCACCTAAGTCAACATCCCTATCGTTACCATACTCGACAACAAAGCCATGATGAGAATCAAGGGTGGATCCACCAACTTCATGAAAGAATACTGCACAAAGTAATATTTCTCCCTCAGTAAATTATAAGTTCTTGAATGCTCCAGCAAGTATAGTAGCACAGAACAACCTTTTGATATAGGACGAACAAATTGCTCCATCAGTTTGTCCAACATTGTCTCTAGGCCAAAATCATCAAGCACAGCTCCATATTTATTCATGGTATTGGGCCTCATTATCCTAAATCTTACCTCATTTACCCACTGCTCAAAATTTTTCACCTACTCAGTCAAAGCACAAATCATAAGGCAAGAAGACAATAGAATAACAGTCATTTAACAGAATATATTGAATCAGAAGATACCTCAGAGAGCAACAATTCACAGAATTGCGGTTGAAACATCTCAAATGTAAAGACACCAGGCGACGGTTCAGACATAATATTTCTCAAACTCTCCTCTGTATTATCATTGATTGCTTTGAGAAACGTTGGGACAAAGAATGCTGAAGGGTGCATGATGTATATGTCTCTATGTAAAGGCTGCAAAACAGAAGATCTTTTGTTGGAAAAGGCCTCAACAAAAAAGCAAGAATGGAGAAAAATTACAGCAAAAACTTGGGCCTTTCCATCAAACCCGGGAAACCAAAGTGACTTCACAATCAGATGGACCAAGCACTTCAGAGTAGAATTAAGAGAATTGAATGGGGCGCTCAAAACTAAATCAATCACTGAAAGACGGAAGCAGAGAAGGTGAGGAGATGGAAGGAACCCAAGGCACTGTAATAAGATGAGTTTCCAAAGATGCACAATCTCATACAATCTCAAACTTCAGGTATCTACATTATTCCCAGCATATCCATTTAGATCAAGCATAATAAAATCAACACTCAAATCTTTTCATCATAACTCAGGTCCTTCTTTCCAAGAAAGAGAGTCATGAAAATTTGGCACCCAAGAACATCCCCTTACCTCTATTTATATAGGGAAATTCCATCTAAATATAAGACATGAACCACAAGCCACATCAGTTCATTATCTTGCAAAGAGAAGATAACTTTTTTGGCTCAGTTTTAGGGTCTCTCTCTAATTCCACACACGACTGCATCTTTAAAAAACCAATTGGAGCATCTATATGGCAGGATGCCAGGTGAATTCAAGTTTTATGAGAGCAAACACTCTTGCCTCATTCACTCAGTTTCTTTAGTTCTCCCAAATAACAGCATGTTCATCTCTTTGCTGAAGCAATCCACAATCTAAATTGTTTCAGGCGAAGGGAAAAGGGAAACGTTTTCCAAAAAGAAGTCGAACAATAACTATCACAGATGAGTATCATAGACAGGGCAAGAGTCTGAACGCTAGTAACACCTCCATAGAGTAGGCATTTTAGATAAATGGAGGTAAAGCAATATCACAACTAGACTAAACAGGCAATGTGATCAAAACAAGACATGAGAGTTCAAAATGAAAGCAACTACAAAGCCAGTGGAGACCAAGTATCTAAATGGTAAGTTTTCATGACATGGAGGTACGCAGTTCTCTAAGTTAATCATTAGTCAACAACTATGCAGAAGAGAAACCAACAGAGTGTGCGCATCTGAAAATTTTCTGCTTAATATATGCCTCTAAAATTTCGACATCCACAAGTCAAGAGTTTATCTACATGATAAACATGGTATCGCAAATCAAAATATTATCTCATTCTCTTCTTCAGCTAAGACAGTGATCCCAATCATTAAGTTCTATCATGTCATTGCCTCTAAACACCAAAACCTCAGCACCACCACAAAAAGCAAAGATGGCCAAAAAAATAAAAATAAATAAATAAATAAATGTACATATCAAGTTTTATTAATAGGAGCTCCAATCAGCAACTTGAAGTTCACCAAAGGAGGAAAACAAGATTTTGCAATATCTAAGAGAGGTGAAGTGTGACGCTGACATTACCCATCAAGTCAAAAAGTAAGAAACCGTTCAGAGATTGCTGGTGAGGTACCTGATAATTTGAGATTATCTTCTGCCTGTATTCTCTATGCCTTTGAGCCTGGTAAAGATATAGCAAAGCAACATAAAACCAGCTTCCTCATGGAAACATCAATAAAATCGATATGGTTGTAAACCCTAAAGCCTCAAGAAACTACAAGTGACACATGAAGCAGGAAACTACACCCTCAAACACACATGAGCCTACAAAGATGCATTTTGAAATTGAGAAGGAAAGAAATATTGGCAAATCCTAGGAACTGAGTATTCCCTTTTATTAATTGGAGGCACCGGGTATTTTACCTAGGCCCAACTGAATGAGATATCATCATCTAACAAGATATGAACACAGCCAAGCATTAACACTCGACAGACTGATTGCTGTGACAACAGTTTTAAAAAGAACATATCGAAGTAAAGTTTCCGACACTCTAGTCTGGTTCAGCACAGGAAATCAAGTCCGGACTAACAGTAAGCACTTCAATGAATACTTCAAAATAGTGAGGATTGCTACAGAGAGGACGCAGAAGACCACACCCCGCTGTGGAGACAGGCTGAATATGCTGAGTGTGAGGGCAATTATGAACTTCGAGTCCAAAAGATTTCCTTTAAATTCCAACGTAAGTTAGTAAGGATTACGTTAAAAGGGAACCCCAATTCAATCAACAGCGCAAAGAAGATGAAGCAAGAAGGGCAAAACGAATAATTCGACGTCCACGAATCCGACAACTAATGAAGCTCGAAAATTCGGATCATCTGCTTCCGTAGAATTCAATGCATGAAGCCGAGTTCGGCCAACTCGGTAGTGAAAAGCGATGAGGAGAAAGGGGACCAGAAAATCACGAAGCAGCATTGCACTAAAATGCAATGCAATGCAAAGCAGGAATCGTACATACTCTGTTTCGCTCCCCGTGAGGCAAGTACTTGAGCAGAATCCCCCTCATGAACTTCACCTTATCGTCCCTCGAGACCCCCAGCATGGTCGACGGCAGGTACCGCTCCAGCGAGCTGAAGATCGCGGGGCTGAAGTCCAGCTGCAGGTCGTCGTAGCTGTCCGGCGTGTGGTCCTTGTTAGGGCTCGGCCTGAGCCTCTGCTGGTTCGTCATCGCGACCGACGGCCTGCTCAGCTCTCCGCCCGGGACCGCGCCGTTTCCGCCTCCGGTGGCCGGGAGGTCGCCGGAGGCCGCGCCGAGGGACATGGCCGCCGCGTGTCCGGGAGACGCTGGGAGGGGCGGGGGGCGATCAGGGCATCGGGAGGGTACGCGGCGCGGAGGAGCGGGATCAGGGGCGCGGTGGCGCCACCGCCATCGGAGGGTCGACGGTGGTGGATGGCCGGGGGAGGTGAGGATGGTTGCAGGTTAGGGTTTTTTCGCGTCGTTCCGCCTCGGACTGGTGGTGCTGCTGCTGCTGCTGCTTCGCCTTCCGATTCAGTTACTCCGTCGTTTTTTTTTTTTTCTTTTTTTGTTCCCTTTCAATGGGGGCAGGCCCGGGTCGACGCGCTGGGCGCTTGATCGTGTGCCGCACGCACGAGATCGAGGGCTCGGGTATCGCGCGTGCTCGGGAGTCGCGTCCAGTGAGAGTTGGTGTGAGGTTTCCAGTTGGGGGGTACCCATCTATTTTGCGCTCCGGGAAGAGTCCCCCCCGCTAGTTAACGTTAGGCGCTAGCATTAGGGCAAATTTTGCCGAGCTTGCTTCGTGGTGTAACATTTTCACTCGCGCCTGGATCATGTCAACATGTAGTTCAAAGTTTAGTGTTGTCGTGCCATTGTGCCTAGTGAAGATTAAATTATCAGAATAATTCCAATCATCGTTGGTCGTTGAGTCGCTATCAATCATTTTCACATCATGAAATGTACATTTTCGTTGGTTAATTACTTGATATTATGAAATTATTTTTCTTTTATGATAGCCACTATGCTAAATACAACCTTTATAGATTATTGCTCTAGTGACTTTTTTAGCAAATGGCAGTAGTTGAACGGGATTGTTGGATTTGATTTATATATGTATTTATATGTATTTTGGAAGTCAAAGTTATTTCTTTTGTTTTTTTTTTTTAATTTGTTCATCCGGTTCTAATATGAGATGCAAATTTGAGATTTTAAAGGTTGACTATGTGAAGTAATTATATTGATGAAACTCAAGCAGGCATTGTTTTTTTGTTTTTTTCTAAATTATAGTAAAAAGTGATCAATTACTTTTCAAGTTATAAGTTATGACCAACTAAATTCTCTTCATTCGTCACTGAAAATATACATGAGGAGAAACAAATAAGAAGTTTTAACTTATTATGTAAGTATAGTGAAATTTACAAATAGCATAATTAAGTTTTAAAACTTAAATTAAACTGCATTTGGTAGGGTGAATAAAAAGGAAAATAAGGGATTTAAATAATCATGAGAGAAAGAAGATAAATAATTCAATTATATCGTTGCTAAGGAAAAGAAAAGAAAAATGGATTATAACGTAAAGACTCCTTTTATGTATTTAGAAATAGATAGGAATAAGGTATGAGTGAACAAAAAGAGTCAATCAAAACACAAATCCCTTGTTATTCAGAGTGATTTAAAATATTTACAAGAATTATTCTCTCGCGATCGCTCATAATCACTCATTATCTTTTTCTCAGCTTCTTTTTCCCTCATTATTTTTCAAATCTATTTCCTCGTTCCTATCATAAATTAGTGCAATTGAGGGCTTTTTTCAATGCAATTTAATTTGAACGGCAAGAAATGCTGGTTTGTGAACATTATTCATGCACATAGGAAGGTGAAATGGCACCAAATCTGCATGGCATTAGAGAAAAAAAGGGTAAAAAGAAAACGGAAAGAAAAACATAAAGTTGCCCCAAAAAAAAAAAAAAAACAAACATAACCATATCCCTCGGCCGATATCATTTTATTTACCGCGGTAAAATCTAAAACAACTAGCGTTCTCGACAAGAAGGAAGAAAAAGAAAGGAAGGGAGAGAATCGAGCCGTTGGAATGGAAATTGCACGGGAACAGAAAAAACCGGCTCGTCGCCGTTAACGTCCCCGCGCCCTCTGCTTGCGACGGTTGCGACCGTTAATTAACGGTCGAACCGACCTCATCTTCTTCTAGGGTTTAACAAAATCGCGAGGGGCTCGTCGATTCGCGCCCCCACCCTCTGAAACTCTCCATCGACATCGCGACGCGAACGAGCGAAGAAGAATGAGCGAGGCCTCCGCCAAATCCGGAGACGACAACGGAGTCGCCTCCGAGGTCGCGGGGAAACCTAAGCGCGAGGCGGATCCCGGGGACGCCGGGCCGCCGGCGGCGGCGGCGGCGGCGGCGGCGGCGGCGAAGAAGCAGAGGACCGCCGAGCACGCCGGCGAGGAGGGAGGGGAGGCGGCTAGGGTTTTCGAGATCGAAGCGGACGCGGCCGAGGACAAGGGGACGAGGCACACCATGGAGGACGCGTGGGTCCTGCTCAAGGACGCCGGCTTGGGTTCCCCCGGGAAGCTGAGGTTCTGGGCTCTTCTCTTCCGCAGTTCCTGTTCGTTTTTTTCTATTCGCTCTGCTGTTTGAGGATAGATGGCTTGTGGGATGGGTGTTATAGTCTTCCGCAAAGTACTCATGCTCTCAAGAATCATGCTTATCGATGTTGCTTTGAAAATAAAAACCAAGACTTTATAGGTATTACTTCACTTCGACTATCACAAAATCAGTGACAGACCGAGGGGCAATTTGTCCACGGCTCTGTGCTTGCTATCGGTATTTTTTTCAGTCACGAGAAGGGCAATGCCCATCAAGATTATAAAGTTATATATAGACTGATTTAATCACTTAATGCTTGTTATGATAGAATGTTTATGTGGTATTATTTATTTTATGATTAGTTTTGTCAAATTTTGCACAGATGATACGTAGTCATCCTATCTCACAAGATTTCATTTTCCTTCCCATTCACATCTAATGGGTGTAAAAATCTACACGAACCAAATCGAGTCTACATCGCAAATCTATAGAAAAGCTCATTTTCCTGTGCATTTAAAATTCTCTGTGACGAGAAGGAACTTTCAGGAAGATAATATATTGGCTTCTCTGGACAGATGTGCACATTTTGCGATATATGATGGACATGGAGGTCGGCTAGCAGCAGAATATGCTCAGAAGAATTTACATGCAAATGTTCTTTCTGCAGGCTTACCACGTGAGTTGGTGTGTGTGCTTGGTCTAATTTTACATATACATTTATGAGCCTTCTCTGGGTTTTCTTGATTTACTTATCCAAGTTCACTTGGCCCATTAAAACCAGAAAGTTTAGCCTTTAATAGGAGTGTATTTAGCATATCTATGTCTCCCATTGTTTAGGATTTAGGGTTCAGGACTTGATAATGAAAATGCAGTTTGGTTTGTGATTGTACTCTTTTTTTCATCACTGCATGTTACCTTTTATTTTATTATTGTAGTTTCAGAGATGATTATAGGTTGAAAGATTCCATGTCGATGCATCTTTGGGTTTATAAGAGATCTTTGATTCACCTCAATTACGGTTAACTGCGTGGGCAATTCTTTGTGTTGATCACTTTTCATGTCCTAGAGTACTTTCTTTTCTGTTTGGTTGATGTCCATGTTCTAGTATAGAGACTTCTTTTCATCTCCGAGGAGGACTAGAGCTATAGATTTTCCTGGTTGAACTGTTTTTACATCTATCTCCCATACTGCCTATTGTTTCTGTTATTTCTTTCTTCATGAAGTTTCAATACTATTGGCACCATGTGGCTCAACGGGGGAGATTCTTTGGGGGAGATTCTTTTTGTTCTTTTTTGGCTGACTCCGATGTTTTTATCATGATGGTGCAGATGGATGTCAAAGCAGCCAAAAAGGCCATTCTTGATGGTATAATTCTCTCCATGCATGCTTAATTCGGACACCAATACTGCAACTTTTATTTTCCATCTTCATGCCTTCTTTTTTTTTTTTTTTGGCTATCTAGGTTTTCGAAAGACCGACGAATCTCTTCTTGAAGAGAGTGCTACAGGTACCAATCAAACATTTAATTTGTATAGAGTCCACTTAATTATATGTCTTTCAATTTGTGATGCATGATGTCAAACAGGAGCTCCTCTAACCGTTTGAATCAGTAGGGAGACTCTAGTTAAAATTTCATTGTTCTTGGACAGCCTTTTGATGACTTAGAACTGTTAGATACTCGCAGCATCTTATGGTTTCTATCGTGATTTGTGGTGACTGCAACTCCAAGGGAATATGGGCTACTAATACCACATTAATCAGGATTCACCTGTATCCGCTTTGGGACTGTCATATAGCTTGTACCGGAAACAACTAGTTCATTCTCACTCCCATTGTTAACTAATGTATTTTGGTGCTATTTTCACTAACATAATGTTAAATTTTTTTTGGATGGTAGAGATACTAGGAAATGTTTGTTATAGAGTTCTGTTAACAATTTTCTTCTAACGTCCTAGAAAATATCAGGTTCCTGTACTTTTTTTGCCTCGTTGGTTTAGAGAAGTTTATGAAGGATTTTTATTTCCACAAGGATTTACCTAAGATAATATCTGTGCATATCCTTTTTCAGGGGGATGGCAGGACGGTGCAACGGCTGTATGCGTTTGGGTATTGGGACAAAGAGTGAGTTTCTTTTGTTGTCCCCACATGCGTTTAGGCAGATGTAACCGGAGGAATCACTAGCGTGGATATATTTTGTTCTTGAGATCAAAATTATAGATGATATAAAAGTGCCAATCTTGGATCAAATGCGGTGGTCTCTTAATATAATAGGTTTTCTCTTTTTGAAACAAATGTCTGATATTCTTACCTATCAGTAATTTCTAATCATTTAAAGCCTTGGAAGCTGAAAACTATGTGGATGTAGGTTTCCAGAATAAGAATATAATGGATAATTTTGTCATTTAAGATTTTTAACATTTGCTGACTAAGATGACGTATAAATTGCATATAGTTGATGATATGGAGGCAGCAACTTAATCTTTTGATTGTGCTACTTTTTATTTTGTTATGCTTTAATAGTGTCAGAACAATGTTGGCTTGTGGACTAAGTCTCAGTGCATTTTATAGGTTTTCATTGCTAACATTGGGGATGCGAAAGCAGTATTAGCCCGCTCATCGACTGAAGATGGTGATAGTACTGTAAAGGCTATTGTTCTGACTAGGGAACACAAAGCCATTTACCCTCTAGAGCGTGCTCGTATCCAAAAGGTAAGGATGTATGTGTAACTTTCTTTTTGGTTGAACAGTTTCCTCCAATATTTTCCGTTGACCTCCAATGTATGAAATGGGGATTATCTTGTTTCTGATATGATATCTGATATGCTTTGTATTGTGATATATTGGTCATCAGCACAAGTGTTATGTGCCTTTTTAATGAACTTCTTTTCCCTGATGAGATAATGTTTTGGTCATGCAGCTACATTTTGTTATTTAGGAATATGTGAATTCTTATGCTGCTTTTGTTTGTTGGAGAGCTGCCTTCTTTATTAGCTAGTACCAAGAAATTGATATTTACATGCCATATGAACTTCTAGTTGTCTTTCTAGTTGTCTTCACACATGATCACGGTTTTGCTTGCCATTTATTGCATCTGTTGTTATTTCAGGCTGGGGGTGTTGTGGGTTCCAATGGCCGATTACAGGGTCGCCTTGAAGTTTCTAGGGCCTTTGGAGATCGCCAGTTCAAAAAGGTTTGGCTTTTATTTGAACATTGGTCCTGTTGTTCCATTTTAGTGTTGTTGCATCTAAAATGAGAGTACTTGTGCATACCTTTGGCTCCTAATTTGATAGTCTAGCCATTGCATATTGCATCACAGGATCAACCAATACAATATCTAGGCTATGTGGTTACTAGTGGACTTGGATTTGCTGCTTTATATATGCATCTGCTTCTTCAAATGCATTAACTGTACTCCAGCTCCATATTCTATTTCATGTGCATAGTTGCTTTTCTAGATGAGATTCAAGTGCATAGCTCATGAAACTTGGGGTGTGTCTGGATAAGCTTTTATTATATTCTTTTTCTTTAATCCAAAACTTGTGACGGATTCACTTTGACTTTTGCGTGGCCCATAACACCCAAAACTTTCTTAATATAGACATCCTGATTTATACATTATTTTTTCATATTTCTTTTTAAATTTGGATGATGTTTTAAATTTTGGCGGGAAAGAAAAAAGTTGTTTTTTGCTTTTTTTTTTTTTAAGCATAAAGAGATATGCCTAAGTGAAGCCAAGGAACGAAAGAACCATTCTACTTAAATTGAGTTTGTTGGTTCTGATGTATGATGGTAACAACCATGACATCAATTATGATTGGAAAAGAATGACATAGTCATGAAGACTGATTGACCTATGATTTCTGCAAGGGAATTCATGGAGTTTTTCTCTCTGTATGGAAGTCTTTCGATTTTAGGGACTACTGTGTTAGCTGTATATGATTGTCAATATGCTTAGTCCCTAGGGGAAAATAATTTCTGCCACTGTAAACAGAAAAAAACTTCGATTATCTTAGATGAAATAATATGTGGAATAACAATGGCCATGGAGTAAAAGAAATTCTCTTTTCCTCGTCCCATGTTTAATTATTTTTGAATTATTATTTAGATAGGCAAAAGAGGTATGTCTACTTTGCTACTCTGAGTTAGCATTCAACGGCTCTAAAAAATTGCAGCACACTGCTGCAATTAATAATAGCTATTGTTGGATACTTGGTACGACCTCTCTGGTACGACCTATCCTAACAGCAGATTCACAAAGACAAAGCAGAAAGAGTAGGAGTAGGAAGATAATAGATGGGTCTTCCCCCTCTGAAAAAAGAAAATAATAATGGGAAGATAATCTCTATACAATGATTATTTTTATTTTGTCTATTCATAGAGTTTTTCGACTTTGCAGGTAGGTGTTGTTGCAACTCCAGATATTCATTCTTTTGAGCTTACAGGGAGAGAGCAGTTCCTCATTCTTGGTTGTGATGGCTTATGGGGGGTATGCTTCCACTTTCAATATGACCAATCTCCTGGTCTGAGAAAAACTTTTAAGACTTGTTGATTGTGAGAGAAAAAATTATTTCAGGTATTTGGAACAAGTGATGCAGTTGAATTCGTTCACAAGTTATTGAAGGTTGGTGCAGCATTTCATTTTATCTTTTGCTAATTCCGGTCAAACAAGATCTTGATCTTTACCACCCCAAAACTTGACGTTGGGGGTGCTCAGTTCTGTAAGTAGCTGATATTATGTGTCAACACATAAATGGTGATTTGAGAAAGTGTACTTCTATTATTTGCTCTTTTGACTTTGTGGTGTTCTTCATTTACCATTTCTCTAGCATCATCATCTTCATGTATGTGGAAGTGATAGCCCGTGTTTTGATTGTGAAACTCACATATTGTTTGATTTGGCAGAGTCAAGGTTTTTGTTTCTGTAATGGCACATTCTCTTCTGTGAACTTTTGGCCTTGTTTTCTGGTACTTTGGTTTGCTTGTGAGACAAACCAAATGATATTTTTTGTTTCTTACTGGATGACATCTTTTACTTTAAATGTGCAAAAATACATGCACAATCTCTCTGTAGTGGAAAAATAAGTGCAGAAAACACATCCTTTTCTGCCTTAGATGATGTCTTCTATTTTTTTCCTGTTGCAGTTTCTCTAATCTCTTCTATGTCTGACTACAGAGAAAATTAGTATTCCGAAGAGGGAAATAAAAGGACTTCATCGGTTGCACTATTAATCACAACATTTTTCCTTACAGTATTTAAATATGAGTGTACTAGATTGAATGGCTGGTGTACTTGCTAACCGTTTGTTATGGCACATAGCAGGAGGGATTAACAGTCACAGCAGTTGCCCGTCGTCTGGTAAGGGAAGCTGTTCGTGAAAGGCGTTGCAAAGACAATTGCACTGCTCTTATTATAGTCTTCAGGCCAACGTAGACATGAATTGTCTGTGAAAATGTGGAATGTTTTAAGTGAATCAATTTGTTTATTATGGTTGTCATTTGTCAAACATCTTCTTGGCTTAGAGTTCTTGATGTTTGCAAGTGTGTCCGATCTCTAATATTGAAGCCCCAGGTTTTAGTGTTGTTTGGTTTGTGAAACTTATACCCACTTTGTTGAATGGGGAGGTGTCTCAAGGAGAGGGCATCCTGGCAAACACTATGCATTTGTATTGAATGGTAAGGGGTGTCCTGGATCAATCGATGTAAAAAATCATTTGAAAATCTTTGGCAATTCATTCTTAGGCTACTTATTTCATGCATCAGACTAGTAGTAGCTTTTTTCCAGAGTAAGTGATCTCTTGAATTTGTTAATGCGGCAAAGCAGTAGCGTTGACACTCTAATGCGCTGAACCTATAGAATGGAGCGGAGGGGAAGATTGTTTGACCCGAAGTCCTCTCAGCAGTTCCTGTTCTTTGAATTTGATTGGAATTAACAGTTGCTACTGACCTGATGGTTTGGTTGGCCATAGAAAATGATTAGATTAGGATAAGGCTGATTTGTCTATGAAATTTAAAAAAAAAATGCCAATTTTCCTCATTTTAATGGCATGGCAGACAGTTTGTCCCCAATCAGAGCCATAAGAGGGAATATTCTGACTGTTCCTCCAAACTGGGGCTTTTTTAAAACCCAGGGATTGGAGATGATTAATGAGGTTAGAGACACAAATTCTCCCACTTGTATTGTCATGTGCACTTCTCTTTCCTCACTTATACTGTGATATATTATCGTGAAGTTCGGTGTGATTTCTTGCGGCTGCGGCATGTGGCATGAAACGCCTGCGCAAGATTCGTGAACCGGTATCGTTGACTAATATCGCACCGTATGTACATTGAATGCAGACATGGAAAATGTCGTTTGCATGTGTTAATTTCATTTTCTGTAACTGATTTTAATCCAAATTAATGTGCTTGAAAAATGTCCAAATATTCTAATATACCCAAATAAAAAAAGCTTTTAGTGAGATGTTTTTATGTACATAAAAGTCCTAATGTTCGACTATTTGAATATATAACACAACGGAATATGATATCCATGATTTTCGCAAGTCTAATCTCTCGTTTGATAATTGCGGGTCATTGATCTAATCGAGAGACAATGCAGTAATGGAGCTTTTAATGAACAAACAAAGAGCTTTGAACCAAACCGATGGGCATTTAAGATAGACTGTGATGGGGTTCCAGATGACACAACCAAAAGCCGTAAATTCGGGTGGTAACCTCAAGTAACACTGGGTTCAAGCTTGATGAGCCAGAAAGTGTCAAAAGGCATTAACTTCAAGGAAGTTTCTTTAACGAGTATTCTTCGACACCGATGCTGTTCAAGCCTTTGACACCCTTTCGGGAAGGCAATGAAGTTTCTAGTTGGAAGTTGGAGCCAATTATAGCTGACATCAGAGAATTGACAGTGGAGATAAAACTTGATTTCAGTACCAGAGGATGTGTCTTCTTAATCAAGAAGATTCAGATGTAAAATGAAAATTAAGCAATTCCTGAAGGGCTGTGATGAAGATGTCGGCCTTTATTTTGGTCTAACATGTAGTACATAACTCTTCATAAATGCAATGAGTCCATTTTCTATTAACCTCGAAACCCTTTGACATGTGCTCCCTCCTGCTGCCATTGCCCGCTTCTTCTCCTTGGATGGTATTAAGAATAGCCTCATCATATGAACCACATGCCCGTCAGATTCCATCTTTTGATTGTCATTCTTTAGAGGCCTTCAGTCTTCTCCAAAATCGTTCAAGTGACTTCGAGGCAATGAATGAATTTTGATAGAAAAGATGCTAGTGCGTGCCTCTTATGTAAGTCGAAACAGTTGATCTCGCCATAATTAGCAAGAGAAGAAGAATGTGTGGGGTCAGGTAAGCTTAACTAAGGACTCTTGAGTAAACTGAACGATCTGGCTAACATGTTTTATCTGAGCAGTGTCCCCCTCCAACAGGATTCAATCAAACAATCAGCAATACAATGAGATTCTCCTGATCTATGAGCCATCATTGCACAGAAGACAGTTAACGTGCAAAATCCAGCCAAGCTCATCATTGACTAATATACACGATTCCCACTGCAAAATATGCAGGAAGTGTTTAACCACCAAATAATGCACCTTTGACGTGATGCTTCACCGCATACATATATATATATATATATATACCCATGCGGTCCTTATTTCCTCTTCACTGCACTGCAACTCCATTGAAAAGCCAAGTAGTAAAAGGAAATGGGGAAAGAGAATGTCGTATCAGAGAACATGAAGCTTCTTCTAGCATTGCTCGCTCTCCAGTTCTGCTTTGCAGGATTTCACATTGTGTCTAGGGTTGCACTCAACATTGGCATCAGCAAAGTCGTTTATCCTGTTTACAGGAACATCATCGCCTTGATTTTGTTGGGCCCTTCCGCTTATTTCTTGGAAAAGTGAGCATTGTCTGATGACCGCCCAAATTTCATTCGACACAATTGTGATGATTAACAATTATTTTCCCTGTTTCTTTGGCCACTCAGGAAGGACAGACCACCTCTTACTTTCTCTTTGCTGGTTCAGTTCTTTCTTCTTGCGCTGTTAGGGTAAGCCATAATCAGGACAAGCCTTGCTGAAAGCATATCCAACACCTAACATGAAAAAGACCTATGCTTCAGCTAAATTATGGATACTCTTTTTCTCTTTCAGGATAACTGCAAACCAAGGATTTTATCTATTGGGCCTGTATTATGCATCACCTACCTTTGCCTCAGCAATGCAAAATTCTGTTCCTGCGATAACGTTTGTCATGGCTTCTGCTTTAAGGTTCCTGGATCTCTGTCATACTAATTCCAAATCCTTGGCTTTTTCTTTCAAACGGAAGGATCGCTCTATAACATGTGTTTTTATCTGTTTTTTCAGACTTGAACAAGTTCATATTGCTAGAAGGGATGGCTTGGCAAAAGTTGTAGGAACAATTGCTAGTGTTGGGGGTGCCACAACCATCACTCTCTACAAAGGCCTTCCTCTTTTGCACCAGAAGCTGACACAAGGCAACATAGCCGAAGAAGACACGACTGTGAGGCCAATCCAGAATTGGACATGGGGTTGCATATACTTGCTCGGGCACTGCTTATCATGGGCTGGTTGGATGGTTCTTCAGGTTATGACCACCGATCTCTAGAGTTCTGTCCTGTCATTGACATTATTAAGGGCATTTGTGAAGTGAATTTAAAACGGCCGACCTATAAGGATGGAACCAGAGCACTCCTAATCCTTGCTAAGCTAACTTCGTCACTATATGTTGCAGGCTCCAGTCTTGAAGAAGTACCCAGCAAAACTCACTCTCACATCATTTACTTGTTTCTTCGGGTTGATCCAGTTCTTGGTCATAGCAGTGTTCATGGAAACCGACACCGAGCGCTGGAAAATCCAGTCTGGAGAGGAGCTGTTTACGATTCTCTACGCGGTAATTCACAAGGATCTTTTTATTCATTAAAATTTGGATTTGGCCCTTTTGCTGCAATTGAAAGGAGATGACGAGGTTTATGCGTTTGATCATGTACTCGATAGGGAATTGTTGCTTCTGCAGTAGTCCTCTCTCTGCAGACCTGGTGCATCCACAAAGGAGGTCCCGTCTTTGTTGCCGTTTTCCAGCCTGTGCAGACGCTTCAAGTCGCTGTCATGGCTATCTTCATTTTCGGGGATCAACTCTACTCTGGAAGGTAATCAAGTGATTCGTGTGATGATAAAAATTAAAACCTAACAACGTTTTGCTTTCCAAGGCATCTGACAATCATGACCTAAGATTGAAGCTGAAATGTCTATGCTGCAGGCTTCTTGGAGCGGTTCTGATTACGTTAGGGCTCTACTCGGTTCTATGGGGCAAGACGGAAGAGAGAAAGATGCAAGTCCAACATAAGGAAGGGACACTAACAAAGCATCTCCTCGAAGCCGCTGCCACGGAGGACGGAAGAAGTCAAGTGGCCTCAGATATACCTTAGGCTGCTTTCTAATCGTGTACACAGTCAATAAATTTGGTTAACTGACTCGAAGTCAGTAACTAATAGCATCTCTAAGGGAGAATTCCAGTCCCTCTAGTAGAGTGAAGTGTCTAGTTTACTGTAAATCTGACAAAACTACCCTTTTTCAAGATTCTGAAATTGATGGTCGAGATCGGCTGTCGTCATGTTAATGCATTTGCTGAAGTGCTATTTTACACAGGACATGAATCAGATGTCCTCTGTTCCAGCTCCATCTCTCGTCCCTCTCACAAAAGACTAAAACCAAACTATGGAAATGGAGGATGAAAAATCAGTAAGAAATCACAATGGCTGAACTGGGACATTCGAGCTGAACTAAATCTTCATACAGCATATACTATTTATCACCCAAAGCAGTGACACACCATGCTTCACTCACTCGACAGTCTATAATTCAGCCCAGAAATTTTACACAACTAATGATCAGGATGAAAACATGTCGAGACAAAATTGTCACATGGCAGCCACAGCATTCAAAGTGTCACACTCAGAACTTGGGTCACAAAGAGAGGAGTTAAAAAGGAACAATTACAATACAAAGCACTCTGTAAGTGAATAGTTCGTAGTGGATAATTAATCATGTTAATATAGCTAGATATGGTGGATAACCACTCATATTGAAGCAAAAACATCAGTATATGAGCACATCCACAAAATGCTAAGCTGCTGAGTTAATAGTCAATTCATCAGCATGTCAGTGTGAAGAGACTGTATCTTAATTTTTGATAGATACTCGAAAGGGAAATATAACCCAGAATTAACATTAAAAACACTAGAAGAAAGACATACCACATTCAGAAATACCTAAAAACAATTCATCTCAAAATCACAAAATTATCGGTTCAAAGGACACACAAGCACAGATTGATGACAACGAGTTTGGCCACATATTCCGCAACATTCACTTGTTCTGAGATGCCTACCTCACTGTAACAATATCATCAATCTTCAAAATCATCCTCACACACTCTGTAGCAAGACTGATTGCACTTGTACTAACAAGCAGGGGCTGCACAACATTTTCCTCCAAGATGTTAGTTATCTGCCCCTTCCTGACATTGATCCCAGCATTAATCTCTCCTTGGGCATGCCTATTCCTCAGCTCAGTCACAATTGCTATCGGATTCAACCCCGCATTCTCAGCAAGTGTGTAAGGAATCACTTCGAGTGCCTCAGCAACCGACCGTACACAATACCCCTCCATACCGTGAAGTACCTTAGCCCAGGCTCCCAACTGCCTCGATAGCTCAATCTCTGGAGCACCACCTCCAGCAATCAAGAACCTCTTGTTCACCAAACATCTAACCACACACAGAGCATCATGCAAGCTCCTCTCAGCCTCATCAATCACTAGCTGGTTGGAACCACGCACAAGCACAGTCGTCGTCCTTCCCATATCCTTAATACCTGTAATCTTCACAATCTTCCCCTCCCCCAAAGAAGACTCCTCAACAAGATCAGCATATCCCAACTTTTCCACTCGGAAATGCTCAATGTTGGCAATTGGCAAGCAATTCAAAGTCTTTGTAATGAACTCGATTTCGTCACGCTCCACATCCTTAACCACCAAAATCTTGGCCTTGGCCAAGTAATGTAGCGACAAATCCGTCACAGCATCCCTCAAAATACTCTTCTGGATCAACAACACATTGCATCCAGTCGCCTTAATCTTCTTAATCATACCCAAGATGTAATTCCTCTCTTCTTTCAGTATCCTATCCATCTGAGAATAATCAGAGACCACGATACTCTGCTCAATATCCGTCTTTGGAGGCGAAATCTGGAACTGAATCACTGCAATCTTAGCATTTTCAATGCGAGTAGGCCCGCCAGCAGCATGACTCACTTTCTTGTCAAAAACTAAACCTTTAATCAGCTCAGTGTCATCCACAGTACCACCCAACTTCTTCACAATCTTAATATCTCTCAGATCAACTAAATCAGGTTTCAACGGATCTACAACAGACAGAACCGCATCGACCGCGAGGGGCGCCAAGAGAGTCGAATACTGACTGACGACCTTACTATTAAGCGAAGTGCTAGCGGACTTAACCAACGACTCGCGGTCGCTCAACTCGACGGGAACGGCCATCGCGGTCAAGACGTCGACGGCCTTAACAGCGGCTTTGTGGAGAGAATCGGAGATTACCGTGGGGTGAATGCCGGCGGAGAGGAGGGAGAGGCACTGCTTGAGGAGGGCGCCGGCGATGACGACGACGGTGGTGGTGCCGTCGCCAGCGGCGGCGTCCTGGGACTTGGAGAGCTCGACGAACATCTTGGCGGCGGGCTGGAGGACCTCCATCTTGTTGAGGATGGTGGCGCCGTCGTTGGTGATGATGACCTCGCCGCTGGCGGTGGAGATCATCTTGTCCATGCCCTTGGGGCCGAGGCTGGTGCGGACGGCGTCGGCGACGGCGCGGGCGGCCACGATGTTGGCCTGCCGGATGTCCTCCTTCCGCTTGTTGTCGACGTACGACTCCGTCTTGGAGGAGTAGGCCGCGGGGAGCGAGACTGCCGGCGCCGCCATTGCTGTGGAGAGAGAGAGAAATCGGAGGTGCGAGATCGCTGGTCTAGAGAGAGAGAGAGAGAGAGAGAGAGAGAGAAATGGCGGATCAAAAACCCTAGGAGGGAGAGAGAGAGTGTTCTGGAAGTGAAGGTTGAGTTCGAGAGGAGGCGAGAGGGGTGGCAATGGTAATTTCCTGGGTTGCACGGATATTTTTCGAATTTTTGCTTTTCTTGAGTGACTTAATTACATTTCCATCCCTATGCTTTTGAGGAATATCTAAATCGACCCCGGCAACTTTTAATTTTCTTCAATCAAGTCCTCATAATTTCGCTTTCAGCAAAGGAAGACTATTGTTATCTTTCTCTGTCCCCCGATGAAAAAGGGAGGGGTTGATGGTGATCAACCATAGTGGGGCAACCTTGAGTTTATTACAAGAGACTTGTAAATACCATAAAATGTTTAGCTTGAGCTGAATTATAACATGCATATTCGACCAGAAAAAGAATTACAACATGCATATTTTTAATCCTATAGAGCAGGTCCCTAGAGTCGACGATAATGGGAAAGGCGAACTCATCTCCACGATTCCATCCGCATCTCGACATGAGGATTGCTTTTTTGCGTTAGAATCATTTTATGAGCAACTCAAACTTGTGATCTCGTGAAAAGACGGGGGTTGAGCAGTTATGTCATAAGCCCAAGGCCAAAGTGGCCCAGCCCTATCTGACATTATGGGCCAATTTTGACCAGCCATTGAAAATCCATGTTCTCCTATTGCGTAAGCCCAAGATCTAAGTGGCCCAAGGTACAGGCCCGATTATGTTGAGTTGATCCATTTCCGAAGACTGAGACATCATGATCTTTCTAGAATCAGCATTCAAATTGAGGTCACATAACTAAAGATTTGCCACTAAAACTCGCACCAAAGCGTATGATTGAGACCAATTCAATAACAAAGCCAATCGTCAAATTCAAGGGCCCAATTCCGAAGTTTCAACGCTACTGCCTACGTAAAATAAGACTTCACCTAAGATATTACAGGTATGACTTTCAAGTTGACACTTGTGATTTGGGATTTCTAGTTAACAATACAACTACAGCCCCACACGAGATAAAGGCCTTAAAGAAATGTAAGATTTTATTTGGGATTCATTATCCTTCCGCAACCTTATAAAAATCATCAAAATTATGGAGGATAAACTTCTAGATTGTAGAATAATTCATTCCATGCGAGCTCATAGATTATGAAATTAAAAACTAAGAAGAGATTATTATCCTGGCTTGCATATCTTGGCATGCCACGATACATTCCCACGTTCTGGCCAGTTGACTTATTTTACTTTATTCCTCTCTCCCTCGCACACACATTAAGGAGTTTTTAAACGCACTTGACACGTTTGTGTCTTTCAAATTTAAAGAGTCTTACATGAAATTTGCATAATTTAAAGTGATAAAGCACGTTGCGAGCGCTTCATCGAGTGTCGCCAAATGTTTCCTCCACAAAACTACACGCACCACGACTTCTGTGAATGGATATTGAATTAGGGCTGGCTGTAGAAAAACGTCCCCATTTTCGTTTGCGCTCTATCGTCACCAGAGAAGTGTGTAGATTCTACATTTATTTATACATTGGGCATTTGACTTAAGAGTGGCAAGAATGAAAAAGAACGAGTAGATTTGACAGGCATATAGGTTTTTATCATGCGATAATATTAAAAAAAATAAAATAAAATTTATATGCATTCAAAACATGCGAGCTCACTCTATCTCAATCATTAGAAACTTTCACGCATCGGTGTTATTAATGAAGTAGTGCACAGGATGCCACCTCATGAAAGTGTATCAAATTGAACCAGATACCGGAGATTTCACCACCAGCAAAGATTTCAAGAAAACAAGAAGCTGGATTTGTCAAGAAAGAATCTCGTTTTGGTAAAAAGAAGCTCAAGACATCTTCCCTGGCTTCTTAGACATTCCTAACGCTAAGCGACGAACCGTCCGAACAACCGACCCTCGATCACTACTCGACGCAAGAATAGAGAGAACTCGAAATTTGTATGAATTTACATTCATCAGAAGGAGGAGGAGAGGGGAGGATTTGCGTGTAAAAGGGGTAAAACTTAACGCCTCTGCTCGTGCAAAAGCTGGAGGGCTTTCACCAGAGTGGGCCTGAACCTCCTGACGTCGAGCTTCACGTTCTGGCCGTCCAGGTAAGTCTTCTTGAAATCGTCCCATTTACCCTTGTGGAACGCGCGCGGATCTTTCAGAACGACGTGGTCCCTCGGGTATTGATCCGACAACGTGCTCTCCCTCACGCCGATCTTGTACTCCAGGTACTTCAGGTTCATGTCCCTTGACGGGTCGCCGAAGTACGTTCTTGAGAGCCAGTCGCCTGCTAATGGCACGATTTGGATCAGGACGGCGTTGTCCGGTAGGAACACCATGTTGGTCAGCCCCGCCCCGTGGACCCCCATCACCGCGTCGCAAGAGTTCATGAGCTCGGCGAACCGTGCCACGTTCATGTCCGCCTCTGCCACCACCACCTCAAACCCCACGGCCTTGGCCATCTTCATGATTCTCGTGGGGTCCGTGAAGGATCGCGTGCGTTTCCGTGCTATGATCAGGAGTCGGGGCTTTCGAGCGTCACCAACCTGCAATTCGATTGCTTTGCTCCTTTTTAACGAGTAGGAGGTCCTCAGGAAATCCCTGAAGTCGCTCATTGTCGTGTGGGGAGGCATGGAAGGGTTGATTTTGAAATCGTCGTGGCGATTGAGCCCCACGATCACGCTCGGGAAGCAATGCACCTCTTCCGTTTCCTGGTCGATGTCGATGGCCGGGTACTTGGAAAGGTTTTGCAAGATCCCTCTGAACTTCGAGACCCACCAGGAGCGGTAATTGGTCACGAGGAACTGCACGTCCCCGTTGAACGGCCTGGCCGTCAGGTAGAGCGGGAGTATGATGTCGCTGAAGTCGTGGAAGTGGTTCCCAGAAAATCCACCGGCCGAGAAAAGGATGGCCGGGACAGCATGGTTTTGGGTGCATTTAGGAATTTCGCGTCGGCCCACGGATGCAGGGACCACGGACCATTCCTTGACCGAGCTCATTGCCGTCCGGTCGGTTTTTCTTGCGTACGGTCTTATCTTCCATGAGGTCTGTCCATCATCCAGGGTGGCCATTTCAGGGGAAGAGGCATAGACTGTGGAGGATTTGGCATGGACCCTAACATCACCTGGGATGTCGCATACATCTGTCCTTCGATTCAGAATGTTGCACAGCGGCTCTCTTTTCTTCGTCGCATTCTCTGCAACAGCGAATTCTTGAGCCAAAGGACTCACAATGCGGCACGGAGAATTCAGAACAAATTCAATTATCTAGGAAAATAGAGTACGTGAATTGACCTGCTATAGACAATGAAGTATCCTGGTGATCAGTGGCATTTAGTGGCGCTGATTCCTCAATTTTCACTGCTGAGAGATTTACTGACAACGGAAATCAGAATCATGGCAGAATGAAGACATCGAGATCGAAATGTAAAGTAATTCGGCTGATAGTTCAAAGTACCTGGGTGCTCTGTTTTATTCAGCAGTACCTCTGGACCAGGTTCCATGCTGGCATTTTTTGCAACTGCAATATTGTAAAAAAGTCTTGATTAACCCAACAGAGAATTGAAAATATTTAGCAGAATTATGTATACAGACAAGTTTGATGACCGAAATGAAGTTACCGTGGTGATCTGTGGAATTGACCATTATCTCTGGTTTCGTTATTGTCGCATTTTCTGCAATTCACAAGATTTAAGTCAGAGACAGCAGAGTTATTGAGAGCACGAGTCGTCGGATTGGTCAGTCAGTGTAAATACCTTTGGGGTCTGTGGAATTGAGTCGAAGCTCCAGTTTTTTCGTCACATTTTCTGCAAATACAAGATCTTAGATGGTGAGCGATCATTCTGTTGAACTGAGGACTGATCACGAATGTCAACTAATTCGATAGCGCATATACCTTGGTGACTCGTGGAAACGAGCAGCGGCTCTGGTTTTGCGGTCGCCTTTTGTTCTACTGCAAGATCAAGCAGAAGAATACTCAGGATTAGGAAATATCAGAAATTCATCAGCCTTTAAAGACTTCATTCATCCAGACAACTTGTCCGGCTTATATGCGTGCTTACCTGTGATCATCTCTTGCTTCTGAGAACTCTGTGTCTCCTTGGTTGCGAACATCCTGTGAGCGATACCCATCGACAACCGCACGTTCACTGCAAAATCAAAAACAAGACTTTATACATTCTGCAAAGTAAATACTTCGAGAAAATGCGACAAAACAAGACGGCGGCAGTACAAATAAAGGGTATTCTTTGAGTAAAAGACACGAAGAAAGCTTGTACTCAAAGTCATACCATGGAAGACAAAGTGAGACACTTACAAATTGGCAAAGGACCCAAGTAAGGCTTGAAGACAGTGAAGAAGCTCAAGAAAATGAGCAAGCACCCCACCAATGCTCCATATCCGAGCTTCTTCTGCTCGTACCGGCTAAAACTCCTTGCCAATATCGCTTCGTATGACATCCTTCTACTCTTGCTGAACTAGTCCTTTGCCAATGCGCACTCCAGAGAATGTCACCGAAAATCTAGCTCTCAGAGAGGTCTCGAAGGAAGCCCGATCAATGGCGACGATGCATATGAAGTTCAAGGACCCTCTTTTAGAAGACCCCCCAGTTCTTCTCTCTGCATTTTCAAATTCTGTAGGCAGGCCTTAAAATGCCAATTTGCATGACACGAGACATAAGTTGGGGAGTTGAAAATACAATTTCTCTCGACGAATTATTGCTCCTCACGTTGTCCTTAGGTCGGGGGTAATTGATGTTATCTTTTTCCAAATCATCTATGAAACAGAAAGGATACAAAGGTATCTGAAAGGGTCTCTTTGGGGGGATAGGTGGTTGACTGCTGAGACAGAAAAAACTCTTTCAATGATTGGCTTGTGCAAGTATTTTTAACCTTTCGCCTTGTATGAATGTTTGGGAAGTTGATGAAAGGAGGGCCAGCATGTGGGGGTGGCTGCTACGTTGTTAATTATACTTAAACTGAGGTTTACACAGAGAATTTGACAGTGAGTCAAACGTTGGATGTCCTAAAAAATCGTATAGGAGTTGTAAAATATTGACAACTACTTGATCATGACCCATGGGCGATGACTTGTAGTCACAAATGGATGTGACTACTCACATGGCTCACCACCAAATCCAGACGATAGACATTAGACATGCATAAATTTAGTCTCTCTCTCTCTCTCCCTGTTAACTACTGCCACATAAGGTAGGAGTAGGGATTCTCTTATGAAGCATGGTTACTTCTATAGGGCTGCAAGAGATTCGAAACTTTTGGGTGGGATATTCATAACATGCGTCACGCTCTTCTTTCGGTCTTCTCATGTGATGGCATCTTAAGATCTAGATGAATCATTCATTATTCGATTGGAAATTATGTGCCCTTTTCAGTCGAGCGCGCGTCAAAAGTTTGCATCCATTCACGTTGAACCTCTTTCCTGGGCGATCACAAGCTTTTGTGACTATTTCCTCCCGGACTTCTAGTAAACAATGAGGAGAGGGGGGGGGGGGGGTGAGAACTGGATAATTTGACTAAAGCAATCGATCAATCGCATTTCGACTCATCAATGAGCTGGACAGATTGGGTCGAATCGTGATCAAGCTCATCCATCATCAATGCTCCTGATTCGGAGAATCAAACTTGAAATTTCGATCATCTTGCATCGTGAATTCAATTACCGTTCTTTTTCGAGTTTGATTTTCACTTTTTCCGACACACATAATTGCTAATTAATTAAAGACTAAAGAGCTTAGCTAAGGGGGCTACATGGCGGTTTGCTAATTGGGGCAGTGCAAATGCGGACAAGGGGGTAGAGAGAGGTTGGGAGTACGACGTGTGAACCATAAATCTTTTTTGGGGTTTAGCTGGGGGGGAATCATTGATTTCATTTAGTCATCGGAGTAGGAAATGCTAATAATCATGATTTAAAAAAAAAAAAAATCTTGGATTCTTCTCAAGAACCGGACCAGTACGTGGGCTGCTGTTCAAACTAATTATGCTCTTTTTAGGTTTGCCTTGTCTGCAAGGAAAGGGGGATAACTAATCAAGGAAAAGAAAAATTAGGGTTTGTTGGAGGGCCATTTTCACTCAATAATGCACGTTGGAAAAGTCAATGGTAGGTGCCAATTTTACTTAAACCCTTTTGATATTGTGAATTCATTCCCGGAAAAAAGTATAGCTTTAAGTGCAAAAAATGAGCTTTGAATGGTTCCTTTCGATTTTATATTACTTTACTTGCTAGGGTGTCACGAACTATATTGCAGAGCTTTTATATATATTTTGAGAACTCATTTTGCTAAAAAAAAAAACTTGTTTTGCCCCTAAAAATGAAAATCCACCAATATATATTAGCAATAGTGTTGGAATATATAAAACGCGAAGTGGCCACGGATTTTTTTTTTCTTTTCCCCATCATTCCTGAGATACATTGCCATAAGGAGGTCTAAAAATCTTGTCATCAATCTAACGATATATGTGTCCTGCGCCCGTAAATGAAGAATTATGATAGCCAAACATGAAATTCTATTTATTTACGTGGGCTAAGATATCTACATCAAAACGTTCTTTGCAATTCCCATCTGTTTCATTTTCTTTTTAACTATAATCCATAATTATATATGGCATAATTTGGATCGGGCATGACCGACGAAGCGGTGGGGTTAATCAATGTATATATGATCAATCGATCGTCCTTAATCTCCGGCTTCTATCGTGTCATGCACGTAGGGAAGGTGCTAACTGAGAAGTCAAAGCACTGGTTGTTAGAAGAAAGTAATGCTCATCACGTGGGCTTACTTAGAGACTTAAACGTATGATCAATCCCTCGAGTTAGTTCTATCCATTCCGAATTTCAGGTTAATGTCGTTAAAATTAGGATTTTTTTTTTAAAAGAGAGTTTTTTTTTGGTAAAAGAAAGAAATTAAAAAAAAAAAACTAAACCGATATACCTATAACAAATTTATGATGTGTTAGTTTATGTTAAATTTTACTATCAAGTTATTGAATTGGATGACATGGTGTATTAATTAGGAGTTTTACCCTCCATTTGTCACAAGTGTACCGGTTTACGAAAATCAATGGAGGAAATGTTTAAGGTTTTTGATAATGTACTGATTTGGAATCTTTGGTAGTTAAAAAATTAGTTTTGAGTATATTTATTATGATTGTATCCGTTTGAAGTTTTTCATGATATTAACCTTAAAAAAGTTATACGAATAGTCTTGGATTAGAGAGATTCCTAATGGATGAATTGAAAATGGTTGAGAAGCTCCAAGGAAGAAACGTGTCGAATTATACGGAAGAGAGAGTAGTTTTTAAGAAAAAATTAAGAGAGGTTGGTTAGTGGGGTTTTTATATGTGAAAATTCGGGATTAAATTAAGCGACGTGCGGCTGATTCTCTTTGAACGTATGCGTTGTTATGTCTTTAGAAAAATATAATCAAATGAAGCACCGGCAACGTGACATTGACTTATCTCTTTTTTTTTTTTTTTGGCATTTTCAGCGTCGTATTTAGTGTAAGTTCCAAAAATGGCGTCGTGTATGTACGACGAACGGTCAAAAAGGATTGGAAAAGAAGGCTAGAATCCCGTAAATGTTGCCTTAGGAATTTCACTCCCGCGGCATAACTTTCAGCCGGAACCGACGGTTACTACCGGCCGTCTCATGATGCCGAATCCGGGAGTTCGGGACTGCCGGAGTCTAGGCCTCGACATGGGGCAAGAGCTTGTTATCGTAGGCACATAGCCACCCATATGCTTGTGAGAAGAGCGCTCTCTCTTTCATTGGAAAAGAAAATAAATAAGTCCACTATTCTTCGAACTCGCATGTCAGAAATGTGAAAGTTTAGGTCATGGAAATGTTATGCATGTTTTCCAATCGTTGTATAAGCAACATTGAGATTTCATGGTGCCCTGATCATGCTGAGGCCGCCCCAATCAAAAATGGTAAGATCCAAGACATAGAAATGGAACACTTGCTCGAAGAAAATTAAAATAAATCCAGCAGAAAAAAAAAAAAAAGCACTAAGATTTAAATAAGTACGTACTCGTTTATTTAAGAACCTCCGGGATTATAATAATTAAATTTGCATTCGTCACATCGAGTGTGGGAATAAATGATTTGGGGAAATCGTTGGTCATATTAAATAGAGAGATCAAGATCATGCTCACGTAGAGGCAAAATTCTTCTTGCCGACAGTCTCTCGAATAATCAGCGATCGACTCATCCACTTACAGCTGGAGCACCCGATCGTCGAACCAGTTTCGGGGAAATTGTCGTAAGCAATCCGAATATTTAACGTTATTATTTGATCTTTTTTAGATGATGTATGTAGAAGAAACATTCCGAGAGCACCTACTCACTAGAATTTTACGTCATTGTCTCTTACCATTGCACAACACCTTGCCCTTCGCATGGAATTAAGAATGCACGGCATTTAAGGCTCGTAAAAATTAATAGAAATTTTGATAGTTTAGCTACGGAGGAAATGATCAATTCTAAAATCTATTGTACGGATATTAATTTAATTTTAATATTTTTTACTTTTGCTATTGAGTTATAAACATTTGCATAAAATGTCGATATAGTCATTCCTATCAATTTTTATTTTGAAGTGGCTCTATGCCATGTGAGATGACCAGCTAGGATTAGACTACTATATCGACGACTTCCAGTGAAAATTGACTGAAATCACTATATTAGAATTCCGTGTGAAAGTTCAGGATTCAGTTAGCAAATTTAGTTAGTTTATGGTTGGACTAACCTTCAAAGTTCGTACATTAGGTTTAACAGCGATTAGAGTAATTTTCTCTTTAATTAAGTATTGACAAAAATGAGGGAAGTGAAATTTAGGGCGATCTACCGGGTCAATGTCGTAGTTAGTAAGTAACTTATAGTCAGAGGAGTGGTTCACGATGAGGATCGGCAGCTTCATTTCGAGTCAAAAGATGGACCAGATCAATCCACCTAAATTTGCTGAAATGCAGCGGTTTTCTCCTATGAATTTCGCAGTGGTTGTGCAATGCACCGCTCGACTTTGTGAACACCGACCGCGGGTTTTAATTTAAATCAAGTGAGGTGCTAATGACGATGAGAAAGTGAGTTAATGACGAGTAATCGATGGTTGACTGAAAAAAGTACTTGGTTTAGGGAATATAGTATATACTAATAGGCAATGCCGAACGTGTAATGAGTATTGGTATCTTTAGTATCGTTCTTTTATGAGAATATACCGACAATCAAGTCGCTGTTTGATCGGTGCTTCATATACCATGTCAAATGAAAAGACTTTGACATTCCTCATATTAGCTCAATGTGAATAATTTTGAATATAAGTCCTTGTCATCGATGAATGCGATATATTAGACTTGACGATATATTAGACTTGATCAAGGACTGCTTGTTTATTGGCCGATTAGCAACTGATTCTATTCTTTTGTTTTTCAGAACAAAAAAAGAACAAAAAGTCGTTTGATACCTTTTTTGTTCCTAGAAATAGATATGGAACAAAATTAAAAAGTGAAAAAAAGTTGTTTCTTTATTTTCGAAAACAGTTCCAGTATTAAGCCAAAATTTCTTTGTTTTTTCCTTCCTTTTTTTTTTTTTCCCTTATTGCTAGTCACTGGCCATGCTGATGGCCAGTGATCGGTTGGGTGAGGCTTGACAAGCTTGCTGGAGCCTCACCAGGCTAGGGTGGGCTCGCCTGGCCATCGGTGAGGCTCGACCTTACCAAGCCTCGCCGCCAATCGCCACGAGACTCAACCTTGCTAAGCCAAGGTGAGGTCGAGGGAGGCTCTAGTGAGGTCATTGGACCTTGCCCAGCTAGTGGCCAGCCATTGCCATGGTCGACAACTAGCTAGAGAAGAAGAAGAGGGATGGAAAAGGAAAGAGAAAAAGGAAAAAAAAAAGAAAAAGAAAAAGAGAAAATATATAATAAAAGTATTAAAAAATCTCAAAAAATTTAATTCAAAAAAGCATTTAAGATTTTACTAAACAAATTCTATCTCGAGAATAGAAATTTTGGATAATTATCAAACGTCTTCAATAAAAAAAATCATTTATAAATAGAAATTATTATCGAGAATAGAATGATTACTAAATACACCCCAAGCAGTGCACGTGAGGGCTTGAGTCAAATGTGCCTGAAAGGCAATGGGGGCAGGTATAAGTCTGCTCCTACCTGATGATTTATACATAATTATTTTAAGACGGAGACTCTAGAATCTCGATCTTGAGTCCAAGGCCAAGCCCGCCCAGTGATCACCATCCCCGCTTGAAAAGAAAATTGCACTGAGATCCCATATCAAGCGCCCAAATCATGATTCGCGATGTCAGTCCAATTAATATTAACCCAGATCACATGTCAACGGCCCACCCACCCAGATTAGATGTTAATATCGAAATTAGAATGATTGAGGTTGAGGTACATCTGTTTATGTTGGGTTGGGTCAGTCCACGTTATGGGCCGAAGTAGTTGGATTTAGCCGAAAAATAAACAAGTCGGACTTTATGCGGGAAGTGACACTATAGTGCAGACCAAAAAATTGGATTTTAGGCCTAGCCCCCCCCCCCACCACCCCCTTCCCCCCACAAAAAAATAAAATAAATAATAATACAACCGTAGCCAAGACCAAAAATTGGATTTCTAAACCCCCAAAAGAAAAAAAAAAATTGTGTCTCGTAGTAAGTAAATTTAATAGCGAAACATCAAGTTCATTCTTCACGATCAGTTTTGTCCTTTATTGCTTAGACTTGAATTGGGATTTGCCGGGAGACGAAGATAATTTTTTTCAAGTAGAATTATCCCCAAAAAAATATCTTATGTTTCCACGCGGGCCTTAATTCTCGAACAAAGTTTTTTTTTTATTTAAAAAAAAAAGAGGTTCATGTTGATTTCATTTTCCATATCATATTGGTCATTCAATTTCTAGGAAATGTATCATCTGACATGTCGGCGATATAAACGCATTCGCAAGTGAGATCTTTCCTGATAATCAGAGAGCTAGGGTGCGCATGACAACCATTCTGTTCCAGAAATTGTTTCTAGAACAGAAATAGATTTTTCTATTTCTATTTCTAGAAGAGTTTCTAAGCAAAAATAACCGTTTGATAACGACACAAAATTTTTATTCTAAAAATAGAAATTCGTTTGATAATGACACAAAATTTCTTCCTTTTGGACGGCGGTGGCGACGACCGACGACCTTTAATATAAAAAATAAAAATAAAAATGATTTAGTAACAAAAAAATAATGAATAAAATAAAATAAAATAAAATAAAATAAAATAAAATAAATCATAAAAAATAAAATAAAAATATCATTTTATTTTAAAATTAAAATATAAAATAAATTTTATTTTATTTTATTTATTCTATTTTATTTTATTTTATGAATAAATTTATTTTAAAATGAATAAAAATAAAAATAAAAAATTGATTTGGCAAAACACTCAAGGCAAATAATAATAAATTTATTTTTAATAAAAATAATTTTTTTTATTTATCATAAATAAATTATTTTAAATAAATTTAATAAATTTATTTTTAATAAACTAAAAATAAAATGATAAATAAAAATAATTTATTTATTTTAATAAATTTATTTTTATTTTTAAATGAATAAAATGAATATATTTATTTTTATTTATTTTTATTTTTAATAAAATGAGGAGAGGCAGAGGAAGAGGAGGAGGCAAAGACGTAGAGGAGATGAGGGAGGACTAACCGAAATTAGGGTTTAGTGAGAGAAATTTTTTTTGATTTCTCTTCCAGAAATCAGAAGTAGAAAATTTTAGCTTCTGATTTCTCTTCCAAACCTATTTCTGGAATAGAAATCTATTCCAGAAATAGAAAAACTGAATATGTTTATCAAACGGATTTCTCTTCCACAAACAGGTCTGGAACAGAAAAACTATTTCTTGAACATAAATTTTAGGTTGTCATGCACCTCCTTAGTCATCGCTCCTGATATTAATAATTGCGATCTTGAGACGTCATTGATTTGAATATCGACGCAGAAGATTTTGTCCTATAAGGGAGTGGAAGAGAGGCATTTATAAACCCTAATCTGACAATGTGCTGGCCTTTTTTGACTGACCGATGGCTGCGGGAATCAAATGAATGGCAATAAACAAACACGATTTGGCGACAATTCCAACCTTGTCGTCCAAGCAAAAATTGGAGAATTCCACGATAAAATGAATTAAGAATTGCAGGTCCAAAAGAAGTGGTCGGGGATCTTTGTCCTCAGGCGCTGCATCAAGACAGACACGACGCCATGTCTCTGTCAACAGACGTGGAATTGGAAAAGGCGCAGCAATTCTTCATATTTTTAATATTTCTTATCTCGATTGAGTAAGTAAAGACCAAGACCTTGCTGAATATTTAATAAATTAGGTGTGATGTCCCTTGAAGTTGGCGTGGTTCTCAAGTAATTCAATTGAAATATATGAAGCCTTGGTACATATGTAGTAATTAGATACAACGTGTTTTGTAATTTTTCCTTTATGAAACCCTATATATTTGACCGAATGACAACCTTATATATTATTTACAAGTTTAGATCAAGTGGTCTTTGGATATCAACCTAAATAACAATTTGAGTTCTTACAAATAAATAGGTCGAGCATTCCGATTTCCTTGTATTTGCATGCATGCTTTTTATTTATGTTAAAAATTATGATTGGGAATTAGATTTCTCCCGTTGCAATTCCATGAACCGCAAAAACTACTTTGAGTAAGGACTATTGACTTGGATGTAAGGTTAAGAGTTCATCGGTTCACAGGGGTTGTAAGGTGTTTGACAAACTTTCCAATAGGGTTTTTGCATGCATGCTTCTAGATTATAAGAAGAAGATGCAAAAGCATTTCGTTTTTCCTTATGCGTTGGCGAATTCTTCCATACAAAAGAAATCGTGAACGATTAAGTACTTGTGTTGTAGTTGGGGCTTTAAGAAATTCTCCATTAACATAGGCATACACGTTATTGTTCTATTAATAGAATTGAGAATCAAATTTTGAAAGAGGATATAATCGATTTCATCT
Organism: Eucalyptus camaldulensis; assembly: GCA_019915185.1. Lineage (NCBI taxonomy): Eukaryota > Viridiplantae > Streptophyta > Magnoliopsida > Myrtales > Myrtaceae > Eucalyptus > Eucalyptus camaldulensis. The sequence continues at coordinate 25,741,253 of JAHSVA010000005.1, forward strand.
ACTGAACAAGAATACAAACGCGATAGTTCAATTCAAGCAATGATATTTTGGTGACTAAAAGCTGATTTAATGCAAAATTAATCATGGAAATTCAATCCTATCCAAGCAATGATGTTTTAGTGACTAAGGCCAATGCAATGCAACATTAATCAATAGGGTGATTAGATTGGACTAATGGTAATGATACGTCCTCCAAACAAGATTGCCAAAAGTATAGGCCGACTAACGTGGCCACGATCTATTTACAGTTCTGCCCTTGCTTTATGGAAAGTGAAAATGTGGATCCCCTTTGGCAACTGGAACAATCAGTCAAACGTATTTTCTTGCCTCTTGATAATTTTAAGAGACACATGTTGGTAGTGGAAACTGAATTGGCCAAAAAAATTAGGTAGTATATTTTGTTAATAAGTCGGGTTTAAGTCATACCTATGAGTCTATGACGTGCAAATCATGATTTCTTCCACTCAATAACATATAGGCAATGTCTGTCGCTTTGTAAGTAGAGCTTCAAGCAGATTTGCATGCATTCTTAAAGGTTATCAGTTGATTATAAAGATTAAATATACATATAGTTTTAGCATGCACTACTTGTCCATTCACGTATCTTACAAAATGTTGGTTTGAAAAGATAATAAATACACAAGTCATTTATTCATCGAAAAATCACCTCTAATGACGCAATTGCATAATTAATAATTCTGGGATGACATAAATATTTGTATTCTTTGTTATGCCGGAGAAGTTCTTTGGTCTTATGTTGAAGTCCAGCTGAAGTTTAAACCAAATTTGATTCGCACGGACCAGATAGAAGGGGTGATTCGCGACAATGAATTGTGTTCAAATATATCAAGTTATAGACACATATGACTAGTTCATTCCTTGAATTTGGACACTCGCCAGTGAGAAGACATGGATGGACCATGTAGTATGTATGAGTAAGACAACGACGAGGAGAGGCTGATGATCACATGTTTTGTCTTGTCTTGTCTTCTTGTTTTTGCTTGCCTTTTCCTGAATCCAACTTCTTCGCCACTTGACCTCCTAATCCAAAGGCTTAAATTCCACTATAATCTGCTGCCGAATGAGTGAATCCATGGCTGCCACACTCAGGTCCATCCAAGAAACAAAATCGTCATTTCCCTCCATCAAGACAAAAGACTTCTTGTTGCAATCCTTTTCAGGAAGCCACTGCCCTTTAAATACACCCCCACAGCCTCGCAAGTTCCTGCGTTCTCTCTCCCTCTCTGTGAGGCGGCCATGGAGAGAGAAGGACAGGAGACGAGCCTGAGCTCACCATTGATAGAGTCCTGCTGTGAAGATGGTGTCGTGAGATCGTTAGCATCGAATGAAGGAGAGAAAGATAAGGGTGCCGGGTGGAGGAGGGAGGTTCTTGCGGAGATAAAGAAGCAGCTGTGGCTTGCTGGTCCGCTCATATCGGTGAGCTTGTTGCTCTACAGCTTGCAGATGATCTCTCTCATGTTCGTGGGTCATCTTGGCGAGCTGCCCCTCTCCGGCGCTTCCATGGCCACCTCCTTCGCCACTGTCACTGGTTTCAGCCTACTGGTGAGCCTGAGAAATTGCCATATCAGTCGTGCTCTTACTTCAAATTAAATTCTTTAACAAAAACATTGCATTTCGGGTTTTGCATAGTTGATGTTCTCATATATCCATTTTCGTATCCTAAAGCTAAGACAAATGCTACGTGTTTGTAATGGATGTTCTAATCACCATCAATCAGTTTCTTTATTTTCTTTTCACAGAGTTGATAAAGCTTGACCTTTTTAGCCCTGTATTTGTTGGCCCAATTCACCACAGTTTTTCATTAGTACTAGATTAACCCACTTTGTTTGAGATTTACTCACTTTAGAGGGGCAATAAAGGATGAAAATGATGAAATTATGCTTGTCTCGATTACTATTTAGCTGGAAGAGAATAGAATTGGTGCCAAAAATGGCCCGTGTTTTGGCTAGGCTAGCCATATTTGTCAGTGCTGCACTGGAGATGCTATTGATACAGGAGTTGAAACATAGTTCTACCTCAAATTGAGCCACTTTAAACAATAGTTACTAAACTTAAAGACTATCGGACAGTCTTCTGATGCGAAGTTCTGATTTTTTCTTCTGTCAAATCTCTTTAACTAGATGGGGATGGCCAGCGCATTGGATACGTTCTGCGGTCAATCATATGGGGCGAGGCAATTTCATATGCTTGGTATTCACATGCAGAGAGCTATGTTCATCCTTCTACTGGTGAGCATACCTCTCGCTTGCATCTGGGCAAATACGAGAGTCATACTAGAAGCGGTCGGCCAACAAGCAGACATAGCAGAGGAAGCGGGAACGTTTGCCCGTTACATGATCCCCTCCCTCTTTGCTTATGGCCTTCTTCAATGCCTTGTCAAGTTCTTGCAGACTCAGAACGTCGTCTTCCCTATGGTGCTTAGCTCGGGAATTGCTACCCTACTGCATATCCTCTTCTGTTGGGTTCTGGTCATGAAAACCAGCCTTGGAAGCAGAGGAGCGGCCTTGGCAAATTCGATATCCTATTGGTTGAATGTGTTGCTGTTGGCGATTTATGTGAAGTTCTCTTCTTCGTGCTCCAAGACTTGGACTGGGTTTTCCAAGGAAGCCTTTCACAATATCTGGGCGTTCCTTAGACTTGCCATCCCTTCCGCAGTAATGGTCTGGTAAAAGCATCTCGAACCCTTTTATCTCTTTCACCATCGTGAGAAGCGGATGACATGCATTTTACTCATGGCAAACCTTTTCATTGCTGTAGCTTGGAAATGTGGTCATTCGAGATGATGGTGCTCCTCTCCGGACTTCTCCCGGACCCGACATTGGAAACTTCGGTGCTTTCTATCAGGTTAATATCGAGTTTGGCGTTATTCTTTGGTGAAATAGTTTTTGAACAAGGCACTTTTTTTTTTTTAATTGATGCACACTTTAGTTCGGTGTATGTATATGACCTCCCAAAGTTTACATTCTCAGTCTCAACACCGCCGCAACGGTATGGATGATCCCTTTCGGACTCAGCGGGGCTGTGAGGTATGCATGCCAACTTGAGTACATAGTAATAATTTTAAGGGCGCATGATAAAATTTCTACTTTTCTATTTCTCTGTTTCTCCGTTCTCCGAAACAGGTTTGGAATAGAAATCCGTTTTGTGACGCAATTTGATTTTTCTATTTCTGAAACCGATTTCCATTACAGAAATAGATTTGAAGAAGAAATCAGAAGTTAAAATTTTTAACTTCTCAAATTTTTAAATAGAAATTAAGAAATCAATTTCTAGCCATAAATCAATTTCTGTTCTAGAAATTTTGTCATGCGCATCTTAAAACCGCCATATTGCCACTTTGCGGAGAATTAGCTCGGTAAATCGAGTAGCATCTCAAATGGTCGATGTGTCTTTATTTTATTTCTGCATAACATGTTCATATGCATATCAATCATCTTCTTAAGACCACACTGGTGAGGCAATGGAGTTTCACAAGTTCCATGGTCAATCTATCCAGCACTCGCGTCTCAAATGAACTAGGGGCTGGGAAGCCTTGGGCTGCGCGTTTAGCGGTGTACGTGGTCCTCTTCATGGGCGTAACCGAAGGAATTCTGGTCGGAATAGTTTTGATCTCGATACGCAATGTATGGGGCTATGCTTACAGCGACGAGACAGCAGTGGTCGAATATGTGGCTGTTATGATGCCGATTCTAGCGGCTTCAAACTTCTTGGATGGGCTCCAGTGCGTCCTTTCAGGTGGCCTCTCTCACAGCAAACTGGCCTAGCCTCGTGCCCATGCTTTGTTGTTTTACGCAATTCGCGTGTTTTTGATCTGGTTCCGTTCCTCCTAGATGCCTTAAAATCATAGCTCATGCTCCAGAATAGTGATAGCTATTTGTGTTTTGCTCTTCTTCAGGAACTGCTAGAGGATGTGGTTGGCAAAAGATTGGTGCCTTTGTCAATCTGGGGTCTTATTATTTGGTTGGCATTCCATGTGCAATACTGCTAGGTTTTGTTCTCCATGTTGGTGGGAAGGTAAAACTTTTGGGTTTTGTCCTTTCCCTGCCCTCCAGTTTCACGTTGAAACGAGCAAGCTAGGGGAGAAAATAACATTTGGAAACTCTCTTTCGCAGGGTCTCTGGCTAGGAATTATCTGCGCGCTAGTCGTGCAAGTGTTCTGTCTTTTCTGCATCTTTCTCCGTACAAACTGGGACCAAGAGGTTAGATCCTTCACATAAATAGAGAAGAAATCACCTAATTTATTCGTACTAGACTAGGAGACTAGACATTTTCCATGATCCACATCTTCTGCTTTTGCAGGCAAAGAAGGCTACTGAGAGAGTGCACGACTCCACCATCCCCACAGATACAGTGTCGTAGAACAGAAAAAGCGCTGAAAGGAAGAATCTATTTCGGTAGTTTTTCTCGGAAAAACTTGGACTATGCGAACGTTGAGAAAGCCAAGAGAAAGTCGTCATGGCGAAAGCCGTCCTCATAGTATCGTGGGAGAGTGCAGTTCAATGACAAGAAGTTAAGAGTAGTAGTGTGATGCCATTATGAAAGAGCTGTCTACTGTCTGTAATAGTCACTTTCTACCATCTGATAATCATCAATTTTGATTCTGATTCGGATGTTGGTGCTTGCTCATTGAATTCTTGAATTGAGTAATTTGAGCAGCCTTAATCTCTTTCTAAAGCTATCTTAATCCTTAACATCAAAAAGGCTAAGCAAGCACCGTTTTACTAGCTAAGTTGGAGACACGAATGGTATGTCCATGCTTATTTAGCAAAATTTTCTTTCCAAAAGAAATTACCACTCCCTCATATTAACTGATCTTCTGCGGCGAGTAAGTCAATTTCCTTTGATATACACTCAATATCAGAATTTGGTGTATATAAAAGCTGCATTTGCGAAGTCTCTATCTATGCACAGGGCAGAGAGTCAGAAACCGAGACAGAGCCTCAAAAGATATAATTGGAATATAACAAGATCATTATAAGCGTTTGCCAAATAATAGATTATGAAACTTCAGCATCAATGATCCAAAATTGCATAATCAAGCCCATTTAAATAAACAATCCAAAGAGTATTCATGTGATAGCTTCTCTACAGTATACATACAATAAACAGGATTGACGGGCCTACAACATTCTCCAGTCTTAATCCTCCATCCAAAGCAACCAAAAGAACACTGATCATAGAATTAGAACCGGGCACAATTAATTAGAGGTGCAAGTAAGCCACTCAAAAGCATCAGCTAGGAATAAAATTAGAAAAATATGCCTCCAAAAATGTCGGCCTTCTATGACCTTGTGTACAAGTTCTCTGTCAAGTAGAAAGGAGGATGTTACCTTTCACTTTCCCCTCCTTTTCATATAATTATTCCCTCCCCAACTTCAAGCCAAGATAAATGATGGACCTCCAAATTGAACCAAAGTAGCGCCTTCTTCAGCCTCATGATATATGCGAAAGGCAAGCACATTTCGGCACCGAACAATGAGAACTTTCTGGTACTCAAATTACCTTGAGGGAGTAACCGCAAACCTCATTAATGCATGTGCAGAACTCATAACTTATGAGAGTCATGCAAAGTAATGAAGTTTCATTCTGGATGCTGGAATTCAAGATCTAGCTTCCTTTTCAGATGGGTCCGGTCAGCGCTGCCAAAAAAGAGAGACAGAATCCTCCATTAATAAACAGAAATTTTTTATACTGCATCACTAAATTTAATGATATCAGAGTTTCCACATTTAAATACCATAGACATAAGTATGCCCTTCCATGTCTGAATAAAGACAATTAGTTGATGCCCAACTAAATTATATGCAGTCAAAAAATATAGGCCTTGAATATTAGGCCTTCTTACAAAACTTGCAAGAAAATGAAATTTCATGTAAGAAACTTGTTTTTAAACACGTACTCTGTCAACTTCTCCAGTAGCATGATATTTATTTAACAGGTTGTATATGAGGTATGTATCCGACTTAGTCTTGACAATTCCATTTGTTTCAACAAATTTAGAGACATAAATCATGTCTAAAGCCTCGTGAACAAATAAATTCCCATTTGGCCCAAAAGGAAAACTAGGATATGTTGATATGCAAGGTAAATTTCCTTCACAGGTCAGTGTCGTGTTAACGTCCATGATCAAATAGCCTCAACAATCTATGCGCGAAAGGCATTAGAGGTACTAGTTCACATTTGAAACATTTTGGCCCAAGTAAATTAGGAAGTTTCATCACTATTGCAAGGTGACCAAGTAAAAATGCACTGTTTTACCTGTTGATTGTTGGTCTATTTGGAGGTCTGGCACCAAATATAGAAAAATCTAGTGACATAGGAACCTGCTCATTTCTGCTTGTATGCTCTCCAGGACCAGTTCTAACTTCACTGACATGATCATCAAGTTTATCATTCTGATACACATTCCCTTCAAACCCTTCTCGTTCTGGCATTACCCTCCTGGACTTTCTTGGAGGTGATAACACAGTGGGACCCTCAGGGGGATTAAAGTCTGATGTTTTAGAATTAAGTGATTCCCGCTTCGGAGCTGGTCGAGGTAGCTTATCAGGAACGGTAGGCAGAGGAGCTGATGAGAAGTACCTATACAGAAGGAAAACACGGAAGAATAAAGAGTGAGGGGTTGCTGTTGGTAGATAATCTGGAGCAGCAGGTGCCAATGGGACACAAGGTGAATAGGGAGTGCGTTGTCAGAGTTATGACCTGGGACTCCCCATCAACCACTCCACATGAAAAAGGGGGTAAAAAGAAAGAAAACAAAGGACAGAGATGGGGTGGAGAGGTTTAGCTCACGTACCTGTGTTCTAGAGCCTGCTGTACAGAAATTCTATTCTTTGGATCATAGGTAAACATTTTGGCTAACAAGTCCAGAGCATCATCACTTGTCATAGGAAAGAGTGAACGAAGAGGAGGTGCTGGGACATACTGGTATTCCACATAATCTGGAAGGTACACCATGTCAGGCCACTGAGAAGCTGTTGGAGTCCCAAAAGCTGCAAAGATCTTTCCAAGTTGATCAATGTCACTTGAACCCTGTAAAAGAAAGGGAGACCGGATGCAAAAGGTTATCAAAGATAACAAGCCTAAGGCAACGAAGATAAGAAGGCATGCAATAGAACAATGTCACTCACCATGCATCCTATATAAACAAACAAATAGCAAGTTAAAAGAATCAATCCCAGCTTTCAGTTCTTCCAGCATAGACAGAGGAAAAGAGTAATTTCACACAATCAGGCAGAATTTCCATTCTCATCTGACCAACTGCACTTGAGCGCACCGAGATTAGAGTTGGACCAACTTTCAAACATTGGACAAATAGCTTAAAAGTTAAATCTCCATAACCATGGACTACACCCAATTTCCACCAGTGTCTCATGAATAAAATCCAACCAAAATCCATCATAGGCCTTCTCGAGGTCCACTTAAATCTCCATAACCATGGATTATTATGAAGGATACCCACGATTTGGTTTAAATCAGCATGAAAAGAATGAATCGATGCATATATAGTGGCCTAAAGGAATTCCAAACAGAGACCAAACCAAATTAGTAAAAATGAACCTCCAAAACTCAAGATTGCATTCATTCGAGTTGTCTATACATATGTCGGATTTCGATCGTTTTTACAGATAACAAGTAGTTTTTCTATGCCCAAGTAAGAAATGTTCATCTTTGCTGCAAAATATATATCTGTAGTCTGAAAGATAACATTTTGCAAACTATTTCTGTGGAATATAAAAGACCTACAAGACATAATATAAGTGAAAAAGTTTCTCTTGATCAGGTCTAGGAAAACTTAAGCCAGAACGAATCCGCATTAGTTCAATGTTTGTCAAATACAAAATTATACCAACTAACTCCCAAATCAACAATCATATAAATTAATTAGATAGTTTGGTTCGGATTACTTCAATTTCTATTTTTCTTCAACGCTCCCCGTTGTAACAGAGGAAGTGGTACATGCACAGCTAAGCCAAAAAGAATTTGAGTCATGCACTCGCTCATGAGTGATCCATACATGAAGATGGAAGTGACGTCGCATATCTACCTGTAAAAAGGGCCGCCGAAGAAGAAGCTCCGCAAATATGCAAGCTGCAGCCCACACATCCACAGATGGACCATATTGCTTGGTGCCAAACAACAGTTCAGGTGCTCTATACCAACGGGCAAAAACCTAATTTATAGAATATAGTAGAATCAGCGTTGCTAGCAGTGAATAAAAAATGAACTGGAGCAACATCATAAACAGATACTTCAATGTCAAAATCACTGATCATCACTATCTGCTAAGCATGAGTAAGACAATTAGCTACCCATTGCCAAAAATGGTCAACAAGTTGATCAATGATGAACCACACCAAGAAAGATGAACATTAGAGCAAAGTGCAAGCAGAAAGGTCACGTTAAAATCAAGAAAAATCAATGAAAGCACAACCTCAATGCTCATATAGTAAATATAGGCTATATGAAAATCCTAAAATGCTCATGTTACAGACAGATGTAGGCTATTATAACTCTAAAAAACTCTTTACACAATAAAATGTCTTGGCTGAAAACAACGTATAGGAAACCACTTCATATACTCAAGAGAAGATTGAACTTGCCCATTCTCCAGCAAACATGAGCATATAGGACTGCCAAAGTCCTAACTCAAAAACATAACGCAGACAAGGTTCACTATAAAAGACATTATGATGTGCATACATCTGTTATTTCTCTTAAAATACACCTGCAAGTATAATGTGATTTGGCCAACTGCCTCTAAAAAGTGATTCCTCAGGTATCATGCTTTTGTTCAATACAACATGAGGACCACTAAAGAATCAAACCTGATGTGTAAATCTCCGGTCTGGACTGCCAAATATGCGGGCTAAACCAAAATCTGCAAGTTTAAGCTGCCCATTAGGTCCTATCAGCAAATTATTAGGCTTCATATCCCTGCAATTGCCAGTAAAATACATCTTGAGTAAATTCGCAGAAAAAATAGGACCTAATAAACTAGCTTTTATTCTAAAAAGACAAATCAAATACCTGTGCAACACCCATTTTTTATGGCAAACAGCAAGGCCCTTAAGGGTCATCTGAAGGTATGATTTTATGTCAGCTGGTGAAAGAAATATATTACGATCTCGGATGACAGCTTCGAGATCAGTCTCCATGAACTCGAACACAAGATGCAGGTTCCCTTTGTGAGGAAAGGCATCAATTAACTCGATGATGTTTGGATCTTTAATCTCTTTAAGCAACTTTATTTCTCTAAGGGCAGTGAAGTTCACCCCTTCTTTTTGCTTCCCAATCCGAATTTTCTTGATTGCAACAACTTGTCCAGTCTGCATGAACCAGATATATCCAATTTCAGCAAAGACATATAAACCTATGCTATTGCCCGGACAATGTCATCCAAAATGACAATTAATAACGTATAACGAAGTATGAACTGAAATTCAAGTATGACTGCCATAGCGTGAACAAGAAACCAATCCAACCACAATAAATGTCCAAAAGCAGGTGACAAAAAGTCATACGATTTATAAGGCTCTATTTATTCTGCAATAACTTCTCATTTGTTGCCTAATGAAAGTCAAGGACGGCATGCCAGACAGATGGAGGCAGAGGAGTGTCGGCGTCAGTATCTCAATGACATGACACTCCTTGGCTCATTGTCACCACCGACAAAGGATCATATCAAACTGGATCAGGACTGACACCGTAATTTTGCAAAGAGAACTGCCACCGCGGACAAATCTTATTTGAATTTGGAGGGGTCATGAAATGTAATGTCAGACAACCAAAGATGCTCCTCACTCCTGCTTCCTAGAGAAGAGGCCGCAGAACACAAATGGAATGTAGTGTCAGAACTTCAATGTATTAAGAAAACCTAAAAACCTATGACTCACAATCATGTCAACCTTAGGGAATAGCACTTTACGACCAATCAAATGTCACAAAACAAGAGCTCTGATCAACTAGCTGCAACATTGTCAAGACAACAACATGTCACACCCACTGTATTACCCATCATCTTCCACAATTTAAAATATTGCCAGCCTCTATATTCCCACCCCAAACGCCTTGACAAATTACTATTTCATTTGCCGAAGTTCACTATCACTACACCAAGAAGATCACGGCCCCCAGTATTTCAGACTCGGCAAAATATTGAAAAATGATCGACGTGTGCTGCCCTCTCTTCACAGAGCTAACAACCGAATAGCCATCATCAGAACCCCACGGCTCACGCCATTACACTGGAAAATCCCTTTGTGCTGGAAAAGGCGAAAAAGGAACCCCATCTCTAAAGCAGTCACCCCCTCATCCATTCGAAGGTTCTTGCTCTTCCGCAGCCTCCAAACAGCCTGAACTGCGACACACACCTAATCCCCAATTCCACGACGAAGAACTTCTCAAGCGAACAAGAAACAGAGCTAACAGATTACATCTCACCCAACAGCTCCGCAAGCACAAAAACCCTAAACCCCAAACGCCAAGAGCTTCCCGTACCTTGGTGTCGATGGCTTTGTAGACGACGCCATACGTACCCTCACCGAGCACCTCCCGCTTCAGGTACCTATCGGCGACCTTCTTCGACAGATCCATTTCAGTCATCTTCCTCCTCCTTCTTCACCACCCCAAAAGAAAAATTGAAAATAAAATAAAATGGGAAAACGGCTCGAACCCAATTCCTCTCTCCCTCTCTTGTTATTGCGTACGTTGAAAATGAATGGACTTGACGCGATCGATCTTCTCAAGGTTCCAAATTTCCTCAAGAAAACCGGACGCGACAGATGAAAATCAAAGAAACCCAGAAACAAAAGATCTTTTTTAGGACATGGTCGGGGAGGGAATCTCTTATCCGCGGCATTAAGACGCCATTGCAGAAAGAATTTCAGGTTTCAGTAGAGCGACCCTCTCTCCTGCTCGATAGAAAGAGAGAGAGAGAGAGGGGGGAGCGTGCGCGTGAGCTGCGAGGGCGAAGCCCTCTTTGGTCATTTTATGCCTTTCTTTTTCCCCTTCTTCTTCTTCTTTTTTAGTTATTTATTTTAACTTTGATGCAACGCAACGTCTCTGAATCAGTCAGTGTCGATGTCGCAAATGATGGGGTCCGAAGTGGGCACGTCCGTCTTTTCGCTGAGCACCCCTTCCCCGGTTTGGGCCGCTGCCACGGCCCATGGATACGGCGAGATGACTCGAGATTCTCGGGCCCAAATAAATTTCTCGCGTTTCTCTGGCCCAGATATAGGGCCCGTTTGGTTCGGCTTTTGGGGAATGTCTTTGGCGAAATGCAAATATCTTTAGGATAAAGGGGTTTTCGGGAATGCTCGGCCGTTTGGCAAATTACACATTGAAAAGTTGCTTGTGCGAAAATACCGTTTGGCAAATTTTATTCCAAATGAGCTTTTGCTTTTAATTTTCTTTTTTAAAAAATCTAAAAATCAAATCCGGCGGCCGGCGATGCCGGACGGCCAGATCTGGCCGTCCGGCGGCCAGATCTGGCCGTCCGGCGGCCTGAGGTCGCGACCTCAGGCGACGCCGTCGCCGCGACCTCAGGCGCCTGGAGGTGCAGAGGCCAGATCTGGCCGTCCGGCGGCCGGATCTGGCCTCCGGACCGCCAGATCTGGCGGCCTGAGGTCGCGCGGACCCAGGCGGTGCACGGCGCGACCTCAGGCGACGCTGTCGCCGCTCCGGACCGCCAGATCTGGCGGCCTGAGGTCGCGCGGACCCAGGCGGTGCACGGCGCGACCTCAGGCGACGCCGTCGCCGCGACCTCAGGCGCCTGGAGGCGCAGAGGCCAGATCTGGCCGTCCGGCGGCCGGATCTGGCCTCCGGACCGCCAGATCTGGCGGCCTGAGGTCGCGCGGACCCAGGCGGTGCGCGGCGCGACCTCAGGCGACGCCGTCGCTGCGACCTTAGGCGCCTGGAGGCGCAAAGGCCAGATCTGGCCGTCCGGCTGCCGAATCTGGCCTCCGGACCGCCAGATCTGGCGGCCTGAGGTCGCGCGGAACCAAGCGACGCCGCCTGAGGTCCGCGCGACCTCAGGCGACCTCAGGCGACGCGGACCTCAGGCGGCGTCGCCTGGTTCGCTCGGAACCAGTCGACGCCGCCTGAGGTCCGCGCCGCCTGAGGTCCGCGCCGCCTGGGTCGCGCGTTGCGGCACCCCCAGACGATGGTCACCGGCGACGCGCGACCCTCAGGCGGTAGAGGCGGTGGCTGCCGGAGAAGCTTGGTGGCTGGAAAGAAGAAGAAGAAGATGAGAAGAAGAAGAAGAAGAAGACGACCACAAGGAAAAATGATGAACAGTAGCGTGGCATTTCCCAAATGCCGAATGCCGAATGCTACCCCTCCCCAGCATTGGGCATTGAGCATTCCAAATGCTCATACTTGGGCAAAGGGGCTTCCAAAAAATTTGCCAAACACTAATATTTTTCCCAAATGGGCTTTGGGGGTCAAAGGGGCTTTGGGAATGCCCAACCAAACACCCCCATAGTAGTTGCCGACTCTGGTGAATATTGTTGAAACTGTACCACAGAGAAGAATAAGAGGATCTTCGAACGTGGCACGACTTTTTAGAAGAATTACCTACTGCAACTGAAATTATTCAATTTGCAGGACTTAGCAACGAAAATCAATTATATTTTACAAAAAAAAGTACGTGTATATAAATTTATATTTCATGTAATTTATGGCGACAAGCGGAGCTAATGATGATCTATGTATTTGATATTATATCGAGAAAGCATATTTGCTTCAGAGTCTAAAATGTGTTTCGAGGAAGAGCTTGCTAGAAATTAGTATATCGCAAATATGAATTGAGATAAATTACACGTTAACAAAGATATGTTTAGATTGATAGCATCAAAAGGCAAAAGAAAAATCATATATTTGCTTCATGAGGGGAGATAAATTGCGCATAGGCAAAGATAAATCTCCTGCTGTCCCTTCAACTTTCACTTGTCAACAACCGTAACTTCCAAGAAACTTGTCTGCCACCCCAAGGTCTAGTCAAACTTGGAATTCTTTAATTGGAGCGTAATCAAATTCGGTTCTGCTTCTTGCCCGATTGGCTATCATTCATCTGTCTTTATTTTTCCTTGTTGTCGAACGAGAGATGCATATTATCTCCTCCTTTTTTATACACCTATTCCGAATCTTCTCCTCCCCCGGTCTTGCCTTTCACCGTCCCTATACACCTATTCCGAATCTTCTCCTCCCCCGGTCTTGCCTTTCACCGTCCCTAGTCAAGGGCGACGACTTTAATTAGGGCGCGTTTGTTTGTATTCTTTTTTTTTTTTAAACACTTTTTCTGTCTTTTTGTTCCTGGAAACAAAAAAGGAACAGAAACGCGTTGGGTGCGTTTCTGTTCCTTTTTTGTTCTTTTGTTCCCAGGAACAAAAAAGAAACAGAAACAAGAAACATAAATTTTGTGTTTCTTGTTTCTGAAACACTTTTAAGAAACACTTTTTTTTTTCTTTTTTCTCTTATTTTCTTGTTCTTTTTTCTTTTGGCCGGTCGCCGGCCTCGGCCATGGCCGGCGACCGGCCGACGAGGGTCGGCTGGGCGAGCTTGAGCTCGCCCAGCCATGGCGAGGCTGACCTCGCGCCGACCTGGGCGAGCTCGATCTCGCCCAGATCCGGCGAGGCCTAGCTCGCCCAACGGCGGGCGAGGCGCGGCCTCGCCGGGCGGCTCGGCCTCGCCGGCCGATCGCTGGCCAAGGCCTCGCCGGGCGGCTCGGCCTCGCCGGCCGATCGCTGGCCAAGGCCTTGGCCGGCGACCGGCCAAAAGAAGAAAAAAAAATGAAAAAGAAAAAAGTAAAAAAGGAAAAATAAGAAAAAAATAGAAAAAATAAAAGAAATAAAAAAATTATCTAAATTTACCAAACATGTTTCTATTTATTTTTTATTCCCGGAAGAATTTTACTAAACGCATCTTTTTGTTCAAAAATTGGTCCTCGGAACAGAAATACTTTTTTCTATTTCTGTTCCCTGGAACAATTTTTAAACAGAAACACAAACAAACGCGCCCTTTAATTATCGGGATTTGTTCCAATAATTACTCTTCTATCTTTTAACATGGAAAAAGGGATGTGATAAATTTGAATCTTCACGTTTTTAGGATTTTAGATTAGAATGATTTAATTTTGGGATTAGGTTTCGATCTTTATCTTCTAAAGTAAAAATTTAAGAGTAAGGATTAAAGTAAAAATAAAATAGAATCGACAAAAATAAAAATAAAAAAGAGCGGCGGCTTTCCCCTGCTCCAAGATTCAACTAACCATGGCGGCCATTCTCGAGAAACCCATCTCGCATTTGTTTATTTATTATATACGAGGGATCCCGGCTCGACTGCATTGCTCAAGACGAAGAGAAAACCAGATCATGGCTAAGTTGAAGCTCATCGTCTCCACCGCGAGCCTGTTCTGCACGAGGATCGAGTGGGCTCTGAAACTGAAGGGCCTCGAGTACGAGCTCATCGTTGAAGACTTTAAGCAGGGGAAGAGCGAACTGCTTCTGAAGTCAAACCCCGTGCACAAGAAGGTCCCGGTGCTTTTGGACGATGGAGTCGCAATTGCAGAGTCGAAGGTGATTCTGGAGTACATCGATGAGAAGTGGAAGGGAGGCGATTTTTGCCCGTTGTTGCCTCAAGAACCTTATGACAGAGCTCAAGCTCGTTTCTGGGCTCAGTTTGCTGATGAAAAGGTGACTTCTTTGACTTTTTTCCACCAGTTTTTGTCTCTTTCTTTTTTTTTTGGGTCTGTGTCTGCTGTTTGTTCACGTTATGATGAGCATGAGTTATGATGGAGCAGTTGTTTTACTAAATAGTTTTTGGGGAAAACTCGAAGTATAGTTCGCAATCTGATGCAATCTAGTTGTACAGACGGTTTTCTGTTGATTGACGTTCACTCTTTTGCTCACAAAGTTGATTGTGAGAGTTGAATTCGAATTGCTGTGCTGACGATTCGAGTCGAGTTCAAGCTTGTCGCTGAATTGGCTCGACTGTCTGTTCGATACTTCAATTGATTGTTCACTACAAAAGTACAAAACCGTGCCACAAAATTCCTCGGGTTGAGAATTGCATTTCTTTTGTCTGAGCAAAGGTTAAAGTTGCCTGTAGGGAGGAGAACCATATTAATGTAAAGGTGTGACGTTGGGGGTGGTATGTTTGCTTGCCTTGAATCTTCAGATTCCGTATTTGGATGCACTACATGTATAAATGCTAGCTCCAGAACAGCAAACTAATGGCAGGATCAATACCATATAATACGGATGAAGCTCTTCCTAATCGGGATTTTCTGGTTTAGACAATGGAAAATGCAATCTTCTGAGTTTACTCCATGAAAAAGGTTTTCTGATGAAATCATCTTAGCAACTGAGAAAGTCCACTGAAAAGAACGAACCCTTAAATTCAATCGATGAATAAAATTAACCATAGAGGCGGCTTTGCCAAGGGGATTTCTATTTATGTATTAAAAGAGTTAATGTTATGAAATCCTCTTTAACAGTTGTAGATTTGTTGGCTCTATAGGTCAAATTTTCTTCTGGCACCAAAAAAGAATACATAATTCACATCTTTGAGAGATACGGGACTTTATGTCATGCATGTTTGTGGCCACAGCAGAATTACTTCCTCATCGAGTCAAATAATTCTTCTTGACAAGCTTGCTTTTTTTCCCCCCGTGTCATTGAGAACAGTGTGTCTTCGGCGCTTGGGGAGCCTGTTGTGCCGAAGATGGGCAAGAAAAGGAGAAAGCAGTGGAGACTGCATTAGAGTCTTTTGCATATCTCGAGAAGCAGATTGAGGGGAAGAAGTTCTTCGGGGGAGAGAAGATAGGCTATTTGGATCTTATAGCCGGTTGGATCCCGCATTTCCTCGGCGTCTTGGAAGAAGCTGGAGGCATGAAGATAATTGATGCTGAGAGGTTCCCATCCCTTCATGAATGGGCTCAAAACTTCAACGAAGTTCCGTTGATTAAGGAATGCCTTCCACCAAGAGATATGCTGCTTAACTATATAACTGCTAGCCTGAGCAACCTGCGTTCCTTAGCAGCGAACAAGCCATAAAATACACCCTTCATTTAGATTGGTGGAGTTGGACAAGGAGAGATGTTTTTCCCTCAAAAGTGTTTCTCGTGTATTTTTCCTTTCTTATCCTCTATAATACTTGTAACCTTCTGATATAGTGCAATAATATGCTTATTCTGTTTGTGACCTTAATCAGCTTTCCCCTGGTAGATTACAAGTGAATTCAATATTATCCCTGAGATAACTCTTTCTCGCGTAACTTCCTAGAGGTTGAATGGGTTGATTAAAAGGTGTATTAGACCTCTAGGTAAATGACATCTAACTCTGGATCATTAGTTCATTTATGAAGGAGCTTTACCTTGCTTGCTCGGGCAATCTTTGGGCAAGAATATAGTTTGGTGGCTCTGGGAACAAGGTACTCGAGTAGAAACATGCATTTTCACATAATTGCGAGGACGCCCTATGCAGTAAAATCCATATGATGTATGTGCAGTCCCTACGTGCCAATGTCTGACAATCCTTAGTGTTGTGTCTTCTAAATAAACAAAACCAACATCTTCACTGCCTCCCCCTGCTTCTGCCAATCTAACGTTCGAGTCATTGCTTTGATTTGCTTTTGTGAGACTGGTAAGCTCTTTCTATGCAGATGTATCCCCAACAAGAGTGCAGGCGCGAAGTGAAGGTTGAAGTGGTACTCAAATGAAATAAGATGGAATCAGTTCTTGTGTGGCGTCATCGAATTAGCTCTGGTTTACAGATTTTCAATGTGTTCAAATTGAATATAGCTTCAAAACTCAAACCCAGATGCTTGTCAAACTTACAGCATGTAAAGCACTTGAATGGAGGGTTTTGATCATTTGAAAGTGCAATCATGAAACATTAGGATTAGATAATTACTTTAGCAAACAATTTTGCGGCTCTAGTTGTAAGTCACTTCAGGCACTTGTCATCTTTTGTTTTGATTCTGCTTATCAAGCCGACTGGCCCTCCTTTCGGACGTAAGTTGTACTATATTCTCGGAGCTATTGTCTTGACGATTATCCAACCTTTATCTCACCAATAATGGATAGACTAATCATGCATTTACCATGAACTCTGATGAATGTTGGGTTAGAAAGTTCCCTTGCTTGGATTTATCTGCTTGTAAAATTTGATCACTAGCAATCCGTTTGAGCAACAAGAACATGATGCAGCCGTTCACAAACTCGAAAAATGGAGGAGACTTCATGCTTTCGAGTCCGCAGTCAAAATAATCATCTTAAAGTCTCGTTCCTGAGTTGCTCCTTAAGGAGTCCCTTACTAACAGCTCTCCAATGCGAAGTTTGTGGAGGCCAATACTATCACCTAAAAGGGGGATAAATAGGTGATTATAAACAATTAAGGCGTACTTTAAGACAACCAAGTTCGATACCACAAATGAACAACATATGATGAAAAGATACGCAATGATTAGATCTTTCTATGTGCAATAAACTAGGGATGGCAAATGGGTGAGTCGGGTCGAAAATGAGTCTACCCATATTTGATTCATTTAACCTGATTTGACCCATATTATTGTAGTGTAAATCTAGTGATCCATACTCGATCCAATTCGGCCCGTATTGCTAAAACCTATTAATATTTTAGGAAAACTCATTTCTACTATATGCTAATTCGATTAAAACTTCAAATTAAATTAAAAATAGTAAATAAAATAAAAAAAGTTAAAAAAAAACCTATAGATTGAAATATTTATAAAAATTAGACTATGCACATGTTTCTCTTATTTGAGGTGAACATACCGTTGAATAACTAAAAATTGTAACATGAAATTTTTTTACCTAAACCTAAAAAAACTCATTTTTATGATTTTTTTATAAAAAATAAGTATTGTTAAAACCTTTTTATGCAATACAAATTTTTTAAAAATTTTTATGCAATACAAATTTAACGGAAATTTTATATAATTCTTTTAAAAATGTTTTTAAAAATCAAATTTTTAATTTTTTAAAAAATATAATTTTTATTTTTAATAATTATTTTTTATTTTTCTCTTTTCTCTTTTTATTTTCTTCTTCTTTGACTGGCCACCGGCCACAACGACAGCTGACGACTAGCCATAGGTGAGATCGATCTCGCTGATCCGGCGGGGCTGCGCTAGATCCAGCGAGGCTTGAGCCTCGCCAGTTGTCAGCAAGGCTTGAGATCTGGCGAGACTCGAGCTTATCGGCGTCAGGCGAGGCTCAATCTCGCCGATCTAACGAGGTGGGGCCTCGCCTGACATCGGCGAGATCGAGCTTCGCCTGACACTGGCGAGCTCGAGTCTTGCCAAGTCCGTCGAGGCTTGGCCTACCCAATCATCGGCGACCTACCGACAAACTCGAGCCTCGTCTGGCCTGTCGCTGGCTGACGGCCGGCTGTTGCCTTGTCGGCCATCAGCTAAGGAAGGAAGAAAAAGAAAGAAAAAATAAAAAAGAAAAGAAAAGAAAAATTAAAATATGAAAAATAATTATACTGTCGAATTTATAAAAAAATATTTTTATAAAGTTAAAAAATGCCATGGGTTTAAACTTTAAAGTAGGTTTCCTAACAACCCATTTAGACTAATTTCTTTTCGTGTTTTACTTCCTCAGACCCATTTCTAACCTATATTTAACTTTCATTTGACCAATTTCCAACTCATATTTAATTTCCACTTGACCTATTTTCGGACCTATATTTAACTTTCACTTGATCCATATATGACCCATTTAACTAAAAATGGGTCATAATATGGGTTTATGACCCATTTTGCCAACTTTACAATAAACCATCAAACAAAATAAAAGAGAGATAAAGGGATAGAGAAGATTGCACACAACAATTATAGCGGTTCAATTTATAGTAAGCCTACGTCTACACTCTCACACTCCCACACTAACAATCTATTGATTGGATTTCACTAGAAAATCAATTAGAAATTATGGAGTACTTCTCTACTCAAGTATGTGTGATTGTACCTTGTGATCTCACATGGTCACTCTTAGATAATTGCCTCTCAAATATTAAAATTTTAGCTCACAGAGACAAGTATAAAAATGTCAACGCTCTTTTTGAACTTTGGAATTGCAGACTTTAGATTTTGTTCTTCCTTTGGCACCAAGATCTCCTCTTAGACTCCTCGATTTCCAAGCTAACTGTTGGACAATACTTCTGAAAATTGTTCATCCCATCAACCCATTAGACAAGAAGATCTAATATTGTCTGGACTATAATATTAGCATCTTCCTTTGATTCTATTGCCCATACAATAGAGATTGAATTTCCATAAGTGGAGTTCTTTGTTTAAAAAAGTGTTTCGTCTCCATATTATGGTCCATCAAATAACGAATCCTTGGTTAGGAGGATTACATTGATATTCTTCCCTCCTAGATAGATAGACAATCAATATCTATGAGCATAGAAATTCAAGTCAAATTACTAGCTGTTGCGCTTCACATAATCCAAATTGATTCTAAAGTTCTCAATCATCTAGAAAAAATTTACGTAATGTCTAAAAATGTATGTCGTCTTGACAACACTCATGCAAGCTTTATGGTTGTCCTCATATAAGTTAAATGACATCAATGTCTTCGACATAGACAATCAAGATGTCTTGATAAGTCTTTGGGTTTGATGATATATAGATCAAAGTTTGAATCAAGTTGCTCCAAGAGTATCACCTGAATTTTTTTATTTTTTTTATCAAAATCATAATACTTATGGAAGGTTTTGTCAATCTTCAGTCGAAAGTTTTGTCAACAAGTCCACTCTCTAACTATTGCAGGATTTCCTTTTGTGCTGTCTACAAGCAGCTCCACCATTTTCTCTATGCAAAAGCAACCATTCCTTTCGACAGACTCAATTTCTAGAATCGTCAAGAAAAATCTTACAATAAAATTTGGTACTTGGCGGCAAAAGAATTGATAGGAGTCCACTAAATTTGTGTAGAAAAGTCCACAAAATCCTTTCTGCAAATGGCAGAGATATTTGCCTTGAAATCGGTTCGTGAAGCTCTATAATAGAGCTCGCTAAGGATAAGAACAAATGTGCATGTCTAAGTCGGCGATGCACGCCTATAAATAGAGAGTTGGACGTCCAATCTTGTGAGTGGACCAAAAAGTTCAGCTCCTTCTCCTTCCGTTTGTATTTCTCTAATAATTAAAACCTTTCCTTTTTCCCTATGCTTCTCTTCCCGTGAAAGTCCACTTTTATTTACATATCCTCTCGTCCCCTTGCCAAGTAAAATCTCAGGTACTCACCTAAAACGATCACTATTAGCTTCCGCAAACCATCGGAAGTGTAGTACTCTTAGAGGTGCACGGATTCCAATAGGCAGAGTCTATTATAATGAAGTGAGCGCAGTTTGTGGACTTCTGAGCGTTGGCTATCCTTGAGCTCCCGAGTCCAACTATAATGAAACTGCATTGCGTTCTCGCCTTTCTTTACTTTACCCAAAGTGAAACCCCGTGGCGTCTGAGTGGTCACGACGAGGCAACCTTTGAGTTATGAACGTCTTACAGACATAGCATGTGCCTCTCATGAAATAATCCTTTGAATACTCAACCTTTCTCGTCTCAAGGAGCTTTTATAAAAGATTGTTGCTTCAACTTCTTACAGTCATAGCATGTGCACCCTGTTGGATTGTTCCTTAAACTTTTCCTAGACGTTGATGGTGAAAAGACTGGTTGCATTTGCAGATAGATTCTGTGTAAGCCAAGTTCTTTCTTTCTTCTTCTTTTTTTTTTTTCCCTTGGATAACGAGGATGCAAACTTTAGATGGGTAAAACTTCAAACCAATAAAATACCCGACTAACCCCATGGTTGAGTGAACAGGTGAGCCAAAGCCCGGGTGGGTGGCCTGAACATGGAATCGTTTGCATTTGGCTATATTAGTTTTGACTTTAAACTCTTTTGTGGTTTTAATGCTTCTGACTAATTGCTGTATGGATTCAATCAAGGAGTCATACTACGAGAAGAATATCGTCCAAGTTTCTTTAGATATTAATTATTAATTCATAATCACAAGGTAATACTCGGTGCAGTCGCTGCAAAAAAATGCTTTAAGTTCCATTTCGAACAAACTGTGAACAAGCGTTCCGAAATTGGATTATCATCAGTGATATATATCAGCTGCTCTTATTGAATACTTATGGAATATCTGTTGGAACAAGTCGATATATATTAAAGCAGCTTCTGTCAAAGAATGAAGCTCGATTTTTTGGGACTCCTCATACCTGCTTTCCCTTAGTTGGTAGTGCTCCGTTCGAGAAGAAAAAACGTGATGCCGCCTTCTCTCACGAACTCAAAGATAGAGGACTCATCGTGCTTCCGGGCAAACGAGTCAAAGAGCTCATCTGACATCTCTTCCCCAAATTGCATTTTCTCCTTCAAGAGTCCCTCCAGAGCCGCTCTCCATTGAGAAGCTATCATTTTCCCCGTTTGTGGACAGGCTTCCGCTAATCCTTCAACTAGCTCCACCATTTTCTTGATGCTGAAACGCCCATTCCTTTCTACTGCGTCTTTCATTTCTTGGGGGGACGCATAATACATCGGCAGGTTAAACTCGTCCATTCTCTCTTCACTTATAGTACCCTACACCGGAAAATTGAAGAAGGAAACCGTAGACTCATTTGTTTTGCCAAAGTATGACCCCTCATCCTAGCGTTCTAATGGAAAAGTATTTCTTATTTTATGGAAATATACACGGGAAATCTAAGAATATGAACAGAAATTTTCAACAGCAATTTAGAGAATTTCTAGCAGCACTCGACTAACATCATTTGTTTTACCTTCTTGATCATGTCCACGAGGCAAGATTCCAACAAATATAAAGACCTGTTAGCAAGAAATTGAGAATGAGGAGCTCCGTCAAGACGGGTGAGAAAGGTAAGCACCATTAGTCCTCCTCGAACAACTTCTTGCGCTCTAGCACAGAGAAAAACCTCCATGTCTTTAGCAAATTGAGCTGCATATGCTTTGATGACTTCTTTGTTGGCATTGGGGTAAAATATCCTCCCTTTGTTCCAGGCTGGAGAGCTCTTGTCCTGAACTTCTTTTGGAGCTCCTGAAAGCCAATGAAAAGCGAAGGAAGAGTAAACAAAGTGGAGACAGTTTTCGGGGAATAAGCGGTCGTAGAATGAACCCGGCACGCCGGCTGCATGATATCGCTGGTCTTGTGGGAGGGATCTGAAGAGGGTGTTGAAATCGTTCCCCACATGATCGTTGAAGAATACTTGGAATTCCAGGATTTGTGAGTCGAGTCCTAGGGATTGGCACTTCTGCTCTACTGCTTGAAGAACGTTGCTCACAGCATAGAACGTGTTGGGCCCGACCGAGCAACCGAGATCAGCGATGAGAAAAGCTCGGGAGGAAGAGAATGCTTCGATGTCGAGATGCTCAGCTACTGCCTCTTGGATGAGTTTGCGGGCCCTGTCTATAAATATTCTCTGCAGCAAGATATAGCACTCAAGCTGAATTCGAAATGAAAGAAGATACTTGCAGTCATGCTGCACGACATGACGCATTCCATGGACATTCGAAAACATCCTGCTCCGAGGGTGTTCTCAAAACTCTTGGATTGGTCTTTCGAAACAGATCAGACACGGAAAAGAACTGAAATCACACATCAACACCGCATGCCTAACTTACCTGGGCTGAGGAGTTTCTGGAGTAGCTGTGAGGCCCTTCTCCGCCGTTCATCGGAAACGCATTAGACGGTCCCTCCATCGCCGTGGTAATCTCTCTGTGCCTCTCCCTCGCCCGTTCTCTCTTTCTCTGTCTCTGTCTCTGTCTCTGTCTCTCTCTCTTTCTAACGGCGCGCTTGTGGGACGTAGAATGGCAGGTGTGGAGAGTTCATAAGGTGATATGAAATCAGTGGAGGGTCAACGGTGCAGCTGATAATCTGTCAGCATCGCGGCAGAAGTTCACTGATTTGACTTGCAATAATTTGGAACTTATGACGAGATGGCCTGCAAGTCCATCCTAATCTCGCCGCGGGAATAAGGTTTATATGGAATTCTCTAATGTCCTTAACTTGCCCATTTGCTCCATCGGATTTTTAATAGTGTCCAGCATGTTTCCTGCCATTTTCTCTTTAACGCTACGAAGGTTAATTCAACAAGACAGCCGGCCGCAAGAGTCCTCGATTTTCTAGAAGGCACTAACATTTTTTTAAGGGAACTTTCTAAAAATCCCCAGTCAACGTTGATAGTTTTCGCAGCGTGGCTCCGGAATTTGCAACTTTATCTAAATCGACCTCCAAATTACCAGCGGCACAAATATTTTATGTGTAAATATTTAGTTGATAAAAAATATTTTCATTATCTATAATAATTTATGTGTAAATATTTTTGTAAATAATTAAAATATTATCTGTTCATTCATTTAAATAAGCGATATAAATAATTATTTTTAAAAAAATATTTTAAACATTATTCATTTTCTGTGAAATAAACAAAACATTTGACATCTAATTTCTGCACTCTTCCACCTAGGTTCAGCCCTGCTTGCTGAACATCTCCAAGCTCCTTCGCCTTGTCCGGGACCTACACGAGCAAAGAGTCGCACCTCAAGACCGAGTTCCTCGAGCACAAGCTCATCCGAGATACGGAGTCCCTCGCCCAAGTGCTCAAGGGCATTATTGATCCACGAACACCAAGATTGCCAAATCGGTGAAGCAAAGTCCAAGAGCTCGAACGTGGAGGGGAGATTTCGGAGTCGAAGAATTAAAGTTTAGTTTGACAAGAGCACGTTTTAGCTGCATTCGGGTCTTCTTTTGATCGTCTTCTTCTTCTTCCCTCGAACATTATCATCTGGAGAAGTTCCTGGAAGAAAGAAAGAAGACAGAACACTCGGGGGTTTAGTTTAGAGATCCTGGGAATTAGGGTCTAATTTGAAAATTTTGGCGATCGAGATTGTTGTTCGGTGAACATTTATGCCACCTGTAAGTTGGACGAAGCTACCAATTTTAGGGATATACTTTTGAAAGAAACTCAAAAAAATCTGACGTCAAAAACCATATGCTTCCGACGTTCCTTTTTATGGTGCAACTAGGGAGGCCTTCCCCAAAACCTGTTGCTCCATTTTTGCCTGCAAAATATTTCAGTATCATATTTGTATCGAATTACTTTGACCTACGCTTCAACACAAGCTCAAGTCCATCTATTACTTCGTTTGAGTCGAACTCGGGCGCGGAGCTATTGAATCGCAAAATGATCCTTACAATTTAACGTGCTTGCTTAATATGTTTGGAAGATACGCAGCTTGACAGAATATTTAATTGATTTTGATCCAATTTGTACAGATCAATTAAGATTAGATCTAGAATAGATTGATTTGTAGGATATTTAATTTCCTCGTTTTTTCATACTCTTGTATTATAATTGCTGAGGATGTACATCAATACAATTCATTGAAGACAATAGAATATACAAAAATCTTCTCTCTATTCTCGAGTTCTTCAATCCCTTTACTTTTTCTCCATCTTCTTACATGGTGTCAGAGCGGTAGAGGATTTTGTTGCTTCCGCCTTCTTCACCTCATCACTTTTTGTCAAAATCTTTTTCATCATGGCAAACAATTTGCCTACAGTCTTTGGTGAACATTCGCAACATGAAGATCCCACGCAAATCACAGAAAGTCGGGACACTATCTCCTCTGTCGATGTTGCCAGACCTCACGAACAACCTGTTCAAACCAGAGAAAATCGTAATCCTCTGGCTCAGTCAATTCTGGGGCAACCCTACTCGGTTCAGCCCATTCCGAGCCAACTAATAGTGGACCATCCTTACCAGTGGCCACTATTTCAGATGCAGCCCAACCCGTGGCTATTTGGGCCTAACCAGAATACAACATTGCCAGTTTTTCAAGGGACATGGGCCTTTCGCCAGCCCGACGACAGCCCACCAACCATAAGCAGGGCAAGTGTGATCGACGAGTTGGGTGGAACAAATGGAGGGCAGTTAGATGGATCCAACGGTTTGGGTAATGGAGGAAATCCATACCCGACCAATTTCAATGCGGGTTATGGAACTGGTTCAAATCCGGGTATGGGAGCGAATCCCTACTAGGGTTTCTCGCTCGGATTTTTGCCGTTTCTAGGATCGATTTTCACCGGACGGCTAGAATTTGGCGATCCCTTGTTCGTTTCCACCGCTGACGGACCTAAATTGAAGTTAATCAGCCAGCAACTTACCGGGCACGAAAACTACTCTAGGTGGTCGCAGGAATTCTGATCCATGCTGGTGACTAAGGACAAAGATGGATTCCTCGATGGAAATCGCTGTTCCTTCAGACGAGCGCCTCGCACGACACTGGAGGAAATGCAATCAGCTTGTCCGAACCTAGATCGGCAATTGCATTTCTCCAAAAGTTGCGGCCGGACTTCCACCCACAAAAGACGCTCAAAGGATGTGGGTAAATATCAAAGAAATGTACGGCAAACTCGATCGTGCCAAATTTTTTTCGCTCATGCAAGAATTGAGCAATTTAAAATAGGGGAATATAACGGTCACGGCTTGTTTCAACAAGCTATCGTCTTTATGGAACGAACTAGAAGCCGTCGAGGAAAAGCTCGAGGGGCCAGAATCGACATTAAAATAGTATCGTTCCATCAAAGAGAGGGAAAAGGCTACGCTTTTTTTTACTAATTTTGAACGAAAATTACATTACCTTTCGCTCACAGATCCTAGCCATGGACCCTGTTCCTCCGATCGGACGAATCTACCAGTTGGCTGTGCAGGAGGAGAGCCAACGACTCGCATCTCCGGAGCATGCAAGGAACAACGACAGCATCGCTCTCGCAGCCCGCGACGAATGGAGAGATGGATCCGCAAAAACCCTAAATCGAGAGAGAAGAGGCGGATTAGGGTTCGGAGGAGGAGACGTCGCACACTCCTTTAAAAGAGATGGCATCAACGGCCGAGATTCAATGCACGGATCGGACGGGCCAAATCGTGCACGCGGATCGGATGGGCCAGATCGCGCCCGCGGATTGGACGGTCTTCTTGTGCTTGAAGGCACAGATGAATCCAACGATGGATATGATTCCGTGACTAAAGGAGTGGATGAACAGATTCTTGCCACGTCGTCAAAGAATTTCCGACTGAATTTTAAGGCAAAGGGTAAAATGTTTTGCGATTATTGCAAACGTTCTAACCATATGATTGACGGTTGTTGGAAATTACATGGAAGGCTTGGAGAAAAAAAATATCAGCTGCCTATCAAGTGACTGGACCTACTGGCCAAAATGCTGATCAACCTATCTCTTATGGTCAATATCAACAATTGATGCATGCTCTACAGAAATTGGAAACCTCCAACAAAGGAGGAAGTTTCTCAGGTATCTCACATTGCCTCATTAATTCAATTTCAAGAAAGGCATGGATTATTAATTCAGGTGCAAGCGATCACATTGTTTGTGATAAGGGATTATTTACAAGTCTAAATGAGGGATTAATTCTTCCTGTTACCATGCAATTACCCAACGGAAATATCACACGTGAATGTGACAGGAACATTAAAGATTAGTCCTCAAATCACACTTGAAAATTTTCTTTATGTCCCGGAATTTCAATTTAATCTTATTTCTGTCTCAAGAGTATGCAAGGAGAATTCATGCCGGGTATTCTTCGATGCTGACACATGCTTCTTTCATGCCCCTTCGACTGGCAGACTGATGGGCTTGGGTAGTCTTTTTGAAGGCCTTTATTTCTGGACACATTTCCCAAGTAATTTCAATTTTTCTAGTACACCTTTCAATAAAAAATCATCATGTAATTTGACTACTAATGAAAAGAATTTCATTATGCACTTAAGGATGGGTCATAATACTTTCTTTCCCTATGCACAATGCCCCATATGCCCTCTTGCCAAACATTCACGCAATCCATTTCCTTTAGGAAATACTCGTGCAAATGAAATATTATCATTGATTCATGTGGATATCTGGGGCCCTTATCATACAACAAATCATGATGGGTTTCGTTATTTTCTCACCATATTAGATGATTGTTCTCGTGCAACATGGATTTTTTTAATGCAGTCTAAGGGCCAAGCTTATTCTCATTTGAAGGCATTTATTGCTCTTTCAAAAAATCAATTCGGAAAGTCCATTAAAAGGATCCAAACTAATAACGGAAAGGAGTTCTTCAGTCATGATTGCATTTCATTATTTTCATCTCATGGGATTTAACATGAAAGCTCTTGTATATACACTCCACAACAGAATGGGGTGGTTGAGCGTAAACACAGACATCTTCTAGAAGTTGCTAGAGCTCTTAAATTTCAAGCAGCAATTCCAGATGAGTATTGGGGAGAATGCATTCTTACAACGGCTTATCTTATCAACCGAATGCCTACTCAGGCATTAAATTAGAAAATGCCTTTTGAAGTATTATTTGGCAAGGCACCAGAGTGGACACACCTCAAAGTCTTCGGGTGTCTCTGTTATGCAGCTATAATGGGCCCTCGAGACAAACTGGATTCTCGTGCACGTCGCTGTGTCTTCATGGGGTACCTTAATCTATAGAAGGGATACAGAGTCCTAGAGCTATCTACAAAAGAGTTCTTTGTAAGTAGAGATGTTTTATTTCATGAAAATGTCTTTCCTTTCAATGAAAAAACACTCTCCCATGAAGAATCCGATACTCTAAGCATTCCCCGTCGGCTTGTGACAGATGATACAACATATCATGATCCTAATTATATACCACTAGCAGTATCTACTCATGATCATTATGTACAGATGAATCCTTTAGTGGCAGGACCTATTTATGATGAGAATCAAGTTCCTACGAATGTCTTAAGGAATTCACTTGCAGATTCTTCTCCTAATGAAGAAGTTGAAGAAACCTTTCCTACATTAGCTGGGGAATCAACATCTTCACCTCCGAGAGTAGATCCTCCACGACGTTCTGGTCGAGCTACACGACCTCCTACCTGGACCAAAGATTATGTATGTGCTGCTCTCGACTCCCCAGGTATCAAATATCCAGTTTCATCCTATGTTTCCTTCAATAATTTATCATCAGAACATAGGTGCTGTATCAGTAGATTGTCAGAGGATAAGGAACCTGCTAGTTATAATGAGGCATCTGCTGATCCAAGATGGCAGAAGGCCATGGAAGCAGAATTACAGGCCTTGATTGACAATAAGACCTAGGATCTTATCACATTGTCGCCAAATTGTAAACCCATTGGCTGTAAATGGGTGTACAAGATAAAATATTGAGCTGATGGCTCCGTTGAAAGATTCAAGGCACGATTGGTTGCCAAAGGCTTCACTCAATGGGAAGGGTTCGATTATCACGAAACATTCTCACCTGTCGCCAAAGACGTCATAGTACGTTCTTTTTTGACAGTTGCAGCTATTCGTGACTGGTCTCTACTCCAGATGGACATTCATAACGCCTTTCTCCACAGAGATTTAGATGAAGAGATATATATGGATGTTCCTCAGGGATTACGGAGACAGGAGGAGAAGAAAGTATTTCGTCTCCGAAAATCCATTTATGGGTTGAAACAAGCCTCCAGGCAATGGTACGCGAAGTTTACAAGCGATCTTATAATAGCGAGGTTCCAATAGTCCCGACGTGATTATGCCTTATTCACGCGAACTGAAGGTATGTCATCCATTTATCTGATGATATATGTTGATGATATTCTCATTACGGAAAATGATGAAGCTGCCATAGGAGATTTTAAGAAGTATCTACATGCAATTTTTCATATTAAATACTTAGGAGCACCTAAGTACTTTCTTGGCATTGAAATTGCCCATTCTGAACAAGGGATTTCGCTCGATCAGCGAAAATTCATATTGGAGATTATTTCAAAAATAGGTTTATCAGGTTGCAAGTTAGATGTTATTCCCATTGAACAGAACACGAAATTGACCACCGCGGATTATGATAAGGGAATTTCTCAAGAAGATGACTTCATTTTGGAAGATCCTTCAAGCTACCAAAGGCTTGTCAGAAAGCTCATATATTTGACAATGACTAGACTTGACATCTCTTATGCAGTGCAGACTCTTAGTTAGTTCATGCACAATCCGAAGCAGTCACACCTGAATGCTGCATTTAAAGTCGTGAAGTATCTGAAGAAGTGTCCAGGTCTTGGAATACTCTTGTCCAAAAGATGCAACATGGAGTTGACAGCATATTGTGATGCAGACTATACAACTTGTCCCATGAGTCGAAGATCTATTACTGGATATTGCATCAAGTTAGGAGATTCTTTACTCTCCTAAAAGACCAAAAAACAACCCACTATTTCTCTATCTTCAGCTGAAGCAGAGTATCGAGCTATGGACAAAACTACTTGCAAGATATTATGGATTCGGGGTCTTCTTAAGGATCTTGGAATACAGGTACAAGGGGCAACAAAGCTATTCTACAACAATAATGCAGCTCTTAAACTTGCAGCAAACCCTATAGTGCATGAGAGAACCAAGCATATAGAGGTAGATTGCCACTTTACACGAGACAAGATCTTAGAAGGAGTCATTGAAGCAAGAGGAATTGGGACAACTGAACAGCCTGCAGACATTTTCACCAAACCTTTATGCCAAAGACAACACACATATCTTCTGAAAAAGCTAAGTGTCTTAGACATATACAAGCCACCAGCTCGGGGAGTGTTGGAAGATATGCAGCTTGACAGAATATTTAATTGATTCTGATTCGATTTGTACAAATCAATTAGGATTAGATCTAGAATAGATTGATTTGTAGGATATTTAATTTCCTTGTTTATTCATACTCTTGTATTATAATTGCTGAGGATGTACATCAATACAATTCATTGAAGATAATAGAATATACAAAAATTTTCTCTCCATTCTCGAGTTCTTCAATCCCTTTACTTTTTCTTCATCTTCTTACATAATAGGCCCGGACAACGGCCTAGACGATGTTTGACAGGGCTTTTCGCAATCACTGCGGCTCGTGTCGCATTTGTCTTTTCTTGAAATACAGTGCGCATAAGTAAAAAGATCAAAAGTAATGATTCAGGAAAACTCTCGCCTTACGTAATCTCAAGCATCCTGAGCATCTTTCCATCGTTCCATCCATTCGCATGCAATTTCGTGTGAATCTTTAACTAAAAGCGAAAAAAGAAGACCAAGATCCCCATGTAACTTCTACAGCCGTGATAAGAGTCATCACTCTCACAAATCAATAGATCTTAAGCAAAAGTTTCCGTAGATTAATGTCATGCAAGAAGACAAAATTATGATAAATCATTGCCAACCAATGGTAGAGCAAGATGGTAAACTTCCATATTTATCCAAAGATCCTACATCTATCACACGATATTCAATTCAGTCCTAAAATTTTCAATTTAACAAATTTAGTTATAAATTTTTCAAGAGAGTGAAATAAAGAACAAAGAAAAATTACTATCAAGGGAGGAAATATCTATGAATTAAAATCATCCTAGCATTTGTAATTAACTTCTAGAGTGGATAATACTTTAATAAACCGGAAATTAAATGGATTTCTTTTTACACCTTAAATTGTCCGAGCATGTTGTGAAATTTGCTCAACACTATGCGCTTATTCATCTCTATCCCTTTCAGTTTGTTTGGCTAGAGTTGTTATTTTAGTTTTTATCTTTTCTCGGGGTGTCAGATGGCGGCTTCATGATTTTATTTTAATTCAAGCGAAACATTTAAAACATTTGGAACGTACTTATGTTGCATATATAGGTTCCTATGAATTTTCTCCACAATTTTGAGAAATGATCTTTGAAAAATATTATCTTAAAAATGATCTTTGTATTGCTTGAAATAATTAGTCAATAAAAAATATTTTCATTATCAACAATAATTTATATGTACATATTTTCGTGGATGATGAAAATATTATCTGTTCCTTCATTTATATAAGCGATACAAGTGATTATTTTTTGAAAAATATTTTTTATATTATTCATTTTGCGTGAAACAAACAAGGCATTTGACATGTAATTTGTGCGCACTTCCGCCATGGTACAGCCCTGCCTGCTGAACATGTCCAAGCTCCTTCGCCTAGTCCGGGACCTACACGAGCACAGAGCCCCGCCTCAAGACTGAGTTCCTCTTGTTCCTTGCCAAGTAAAATATCACAAACCTACCTAAAACAATCACTATTAGCTTCCGCAAAATTTCTATTCTCGAAATGAAAAAAAAAGGGATATGTTTAATACGATCCATGATTTTTTTTTTGTATCGTATAATTTCTTTTAATTTTTAATATTTTTTAAAGATTTTTTTCTTTTTTTCTTTTTTTATTCTTCCTTGTCGCCGCAAGCCGCCAACCGGCGATGACAACGGTTGATGATTGATGGTTTGGCGATCAGTAGGTGGCAATCAACAGTGGCGGCTAGCCAACAGTTGGGGGCGGTGATCAGCCAATGGCAACAGTGGTCTATCGATAATGGCTGGACAGCAGGGGGCGACAACAAGGAGCGGGGGGCGGCAAGGAAGAAGAAAAGTAAAAAAGAAAAGAAAAGATAAATTATTATTATAAATTGTTCCCGGGAACAAGAAACTATTTTATTTTTTTAGTTCTTGTTTTTATTCTAAATCTATTCATCAGCCACTTTTTTATCCCGAAGAATAAAAAAATTAGTTGATATTACCAAATAGATTTCTATTATTTTTTTGTTCCCGGGAACAAAAAAAATAGAAAAACAAAAGAATAGGAATATTAACAAACAGGTCGTAAGTTTCTTTAGATATTACTTATTCATCCATAATCACAAGTTAATACTCGGTGCAGTTGCCGCAAAAAAAGCTTTAAGTTCCAATTTGAAGAAACTATGAACAAGTGTTCTGAAATTGGATTATCATCACTGACATATATCTGCTGCTCTTTTTGAATATTAAAGTAGCTTGTGCCAAAGAATGAAGCTCGATTTTATGTGGCTTATCGACCTGCTTCCCCTTAGTTGGTAGTGCTCCGTTCGAGAAGAACAAACGTGATGCTGCTTTCTCTCACGAACTCAGAGACAGACGACTCATCATGCTTCCGGGCGAATGAGTCAAAGAGCTCATCTAACATCTCTTCCCCAAGTTGCATTTTCTCCTTCAAGAGTCCCTCTAGAGCCGCTCTCCAGATAGAAGCCATATTTTCCCCGATGGAGGATAGGCTTCTGCTGATTCTTTAAATAGCTCTAGCATCTTCTTGATGCTGAAACGCCCATTCCTTTCTACTGCTTCTTCAATTCTTGGGGGACCCATAATACATTGGCAGGCTAAACTCATCCATTCTCTCTTCACTTATAGTTCCCTACACCAGAAAATTGAGGAAGGATACTACTAGGGAAATCTCTCGTAATATTTTGAAAATGATAAAATAATCAAATGTCACTAATGTATTTAATGATTGAGTAACTAGGTGAAATACGCACAAGCCTCTGTGTAGATGATATTCTAATAGAATTGTAAAGGATATCATCAACGATTATACTTGAAAGAAACAAAAGATATATTCTATGTTGAAGCTAAACTTATTCAGGTTGTGTTATGACAAATTCCAGACTTTAACTCTAAATATATTTAGACGCAAACTTTAAGGATGAATATGTTCAGACTCAAGTTTAAATTGTAAAATCTACTTCAAAAGGAACAAGTCCAGACTTTATATACATAACATAACATGAGCTCTGAACATGATATAAATTCATAATGAAACATAACCAGAACGTAATCACAATTCATAATATATATAACGGTTAGTGGTCTAGTTTAGATTTCACACCTAAATATATTCGATTGACTCAATCTTATTTGATTGGTATATCAATCTTGAGACAAGTTATTTCTAAACAGGGAAGTTGTACTTATGGAAAACAAGACTTCAATTGTATGAGCGACTAGAATTAAGTTGAGATTTTGCCTCTATCATTTGGCAACCACTCAATCTTCTTGATACAGTTTTGTCCAATGGGCAAATTGGAAAACAATATTCTAGAAACTGTCCAACGGCTAGTTTGAAAGTGGAAGAGTATATAAGGAGACCAAGGTGTCGAGAAGCAAGTAAGAGATGAAACATAGAATCCATAATTCCAAAGTCTAAGCGTACTTTGGTCATACACTTGTCTTTCATGAGCTTAAAAGTTTATGATCTTAAGAGAAGTACAGATTGAGTGACTAAGTAAGATAGGGCGAACTATCACTGAGTATTGATACTCACAATTATAATCTCTTGTTAATCAAATAGTAGAATCCAACCATTAAGCTGTTAGTATGGGAGAATGGACATAGATTTAATGTAAGCCGAACCACTGTAAATCTTATGTGCAATTTCTCTTATCTCTTTAACTCTTATAATTTATTGCTGAAGTTTGTTGCACACTCGATGAATGTTTCTAAAGTCTGTATTACCACATAACAAATTCTAGAACAAGTTCCAAAATCTAATCCTTGTGCAGATTGATCTTGACTCATTTTATTTTGCATTAACTTATCAAGATCTTATAGAATTGCCTATTCATCCCCCTCCAAAAAATACTTGCTAGCTACTTCACATATTGTAGGCTCATTTGTTTTGCTGAAATATGAACCCTCATTTCTAGTATTCTAATGGAGAGGTTTTTCTTATTTGACGGAAATATACACGAGAAATCTAACAATATGAACAGAAAATTCCAACAGTGATTTCAAATATCCCTAGCAGGACTCGACTAACATCATTTGTTTTACCTTCTTGACCATGTCCGTGGGGCAAGATTCCAACAAATCTAAAGACATGTTGATAAAAACTTGAGAATGAGGAGCTCCGTCAGGACGGGTGATAAAGGTAAGCACCATTAGTCCTCCAAGAACAACTTCTTGCGCTCTGGCACTGTCGCGACCAATTTTTCGGGGTGAGCCACCTATGGTTTGGCTAATGGATTGCTAAGTCTTTAAGCTTAGCTCGGGCTCTCCCAAGCCCATACCAATTCGCGACTTAGGTTCAAGTTTATAACATGCAATTGATTTTTAATTAGGAGCCGCCACTAATCTATTTTTGGTGGGTCGATTAGAAACCCAAGTAAAGCAATGGGAGATTCACTTTACTCCTACGAACCAGAGACTAAGGGTACGGGGACTTGGTTACGTTAGATTTCTCTAATGCCCTTTCGGTACCTTTCTTTTTATTTTGAAAAATGTTTGGCAAGCAATTTGGATTGATTTTAATTTCTTAACATGTGAGGTGACCATACAGGTTGCAAACCACCAATTTAACACTCAAGAAAGAAAATGAATAAATGATGCAGAACTTACCTTAAAGCAACGAAAGCATCTGCAATGCTAGTTTAGAATTCACATCAGCAGTCCTAAATATGATTTCTAATTAACACGCAATTTTTGTTTTGTTTTCACTTAATTAATGAAAATCATGAAATATGCAATGCATGCCACTAATTTAACATGAAATGATATAACATTGCAACATGACTTAGCTACATGACCTAAGCAATATGACATAACTAAGCATGTAGTCTATCCTAAGCATGAGATGATTTATTCTAAATAATTTTTTTGTATTTTTTATGAGATTCGAAATTAAAGAAATGCAACATTTAAATATGCAATCTAAATTAATCTAATGACCTAATTCTAATGACGGACAATTTCTAATTAAATGCACCTAACAAAAATCATTAAAATGACGTGCATTTCATGGACCTAATCTTATATGACATGCAAATAACGTTTTTTATTTAAAAAATGCAATCTATCCTAGAAATTGCAACTAATTTATCCTAAGACAGATTTTATGAAATTTGAAAAGATCTAGCTAGATTAAGATTCTATCTAATTTAAATTAGGAATTAAGTCATATTAAATCCTAATTTAAACTAAGACATTATCTAAATCTAAAATGCAATTTATTTAAAAAAGATGATCTAAATTTAAAATGAAACATGCAATCGCAATCTAATATGCACAATGATTTTTTTTTGTGTTTTTCTTTAAGAAATTCAAAATAAGATTGCAATTTTAATCCTAAAGCAAATCTAATCCTAATTCAAATATT
Source organism: Eucalyptus camaldulensis (assembly GCA_019915185.1). Classification (NCBI taxonomy): domain Eukaryota; kingdom Viridiplantae; phylum Streptophyta; class Magnoliopsida; order Myrtales; family Myrtaceae; genus Eucalyptus; species Eucalyptus camaldulensis. Next base: position 25,776,297 of record JAHSVA010000005.1, read on the forward strand.
TTTTTGGATTTTTCTTTTACGAAAATAAGATTGACTCAACCAACTTGACGATAGCAAATCAAACAAGATAAGATTGATATCCTAAAATTGGCGAACCATATCTCACGCATGAGATCGGGTTGGCCAATTTTAAATTAAATCGCGAATCGAATCTCGGGCTTGAGATTGGATTGCCGATTTTTGTGAGAGATTGCGAGTCGGATTTCGGGCTCGAAAATCGGACTGTCAATCTCTTATTTGAGGGGCTAATTCATATTGGAACATATCTATAATATATTAAGGAACAATTCCACTAAAACATAATATTAAAGAAATAATAAAAATAAATAAAAGAAAAACTACCTAATCTGATTTTTCTTTTCTTTTTTTTCGAGTGCAGCCTGCGGGTCTCCCAAAGGCAACGGGTCAATCGGTCCGGCAAAGGGGAACTCCGGCGAGGGCGGCAGCAGACACGGTTGGTCACGGGTCAGGCGAGACAGGGGCGGCACGGGCGAAGCAATCGGCGTTCGAGCATCGGCGAGAGGGTGAGCAACGGCGTCAGGCAGCAGCTCCGGAGCGGCAGATCGGGGACGGAAATCGGTTGAGGCGCGGTGGGCTTCGTCGGTCTGGTGGAGCGGATCGGCGAGGCAGCAGCAATTTCGCGGGGGGTACGGCGAACCGGCTCGGGATCTGTTGGGTCGCGGGTTGCAGACGAGTCGCAGCGTCGGATGGTAGAGGGTTGCAGGACGCGGCGATGCAGCGGCCGCTCGGATCGCGGTTTGCTCGCGGAGGAGGTGCGGCGGGTCGACGTCGGACCGTCGTGGGTCGGTGCGGGCTGCAGGCGAATCACCGGCTAAGGCGTGGCTGCGTTGCTGCTCGGAGGCCGGCGTTCGGATCTGGACCTGCTGTCGTCAGGGGCCGCGACCAGCGAGCGAGGAAGGCTGGGTCGCGGCTATTGGCGTCGGACGAAGCGAGCTGTCGGAGCGGGGCTCAGGCGCGGCGGAGCTTCACGGGTCGTCGAGTTGGCGCGACGATGGCTGGTGGAGACCGGCGGTGTGGGCGCGGCAGGCTTGGGCGTCGCGGCGAGTTTTGTGGGAGACCGACGAAGCGGCTGTGGCGGACACACGGTTGCAGAAGCCTTGCGTATGGAAGTTGCAGAGGAGGGGCGGCGTATTTGGGGAAGATGGTGAACAGTAGGGGTCAAATCACCCTGCCTTTTTTACCTTTCTCCTCTCTCACGTTCTGACTTTTCCTTTTTTTTTTTTTTTCTTTCTGCAGTTTTTTTTCTTTCGCAGAAGCAAAACCTCTCTTGACCTTTCTCTTGACCTTTTCTGAATTTTCTTTTCATCAGAGAAGCCCCCAAACGAAAACCCTAAAAAAAAGCTCCCCCCATTCTCTCACCGTACACGATTACTTTTATAGGTAAAATTAGGTAATCTTCGTAGAATATTTTATCTCGTTTTTTCAATATGCACAAAGATAATCTATAACCTCCCGATCACCCAAATCCTTATCTCAAAAATATTCTCCCCCGATCTTATTATCTAAAGACCAAAGATAAGATTGCAACCCAACCGTAATATCGCATAAAATCTCAATTTCCCACGAGATAATTGATTTAATAAAAAAACATGGGCTTGGGCCAACTTACTCGCTTCGTGGGCTTAATCCAACTAATTTGACCCCATCCGCACTGGTCCAATAAATAAAATGCAAATTAAAATAAAATGCACCTAAATCTATATGCTATAAAATTAAACCTTACTTTTTAATGCGATAAATAACTAAACAGGCCGTTAAAATTTAGGTGTCAACAGGCACAAAGAAAAACCTCCATGTCCTTAGCAAATTGAGCTGCGTATGCTTTAATGACTTCTTTGTTGGCATTGGGGTAAAATATCCTGCCTTTATTCCAGGCTGGAGAGCTCTTGTCCTGAACTTCTTTTGGAGCTCCTGAAGGCCAATGAAGAGCGAAGGAAGAGTAAACAAAGTGGAGACAGATTTTGGGAAATAAGCGGCCGTAGAATGAACCCAGCACACTGGCTGCATGATATCGTCGGGCTGGTGGGAGTGATATGAAGAGGGTGTTGAAATCATTCCCCACATGATCGTTGAAGAATACTTGGAATTCCAGGATTTGAGAGTCGAGTCTTAGGGATTGGCACTTCTGCTCTACTACTTGAAGAACGTTGCTCACAGCATAGAATGTGTTGGGCCCAACCAAGCAACCGAGATCGACAATGAGAAAGGCTTTGGAGGAAGAAAATGCTTCGATGTCGAGATGCTCAGCTACTGCCTCCTGGATGAGTTTGCGGGTCCTGTCTATAAATGTTCTCTGCAGCAAGACATAGCACTCAAGCTGGTGAATTTCATTCCGGAGCGTTTGGCTTGAGCCGAATTCGAAACGAAAGAAGATATTGCAGTCCTGTTGCACGACGTGACGCATTTAGGAAGCATGATAGAAAGACCAAGAACTTTCGCCATAGGCATTCGAAAACATCCTGGTATGAAGGTTTTCTCAAAACTCTTGTGTTGGTTTCTCCAAACGGATCAGACACGGAAAAGAACTGAAATCGCACATCAACACGGCGTGCCTAACCTACCTGGCTGGAGGAGTTTCTGGAGTAGCTGTGAGGCCCTTCTCCGCCATTCATCGGAAACGCGTTAGACGGTAGGGGTGTGCATTGGACCCGGGAACCGCCCGGACCGCCCGGAACCGGACCGGAACCGCCCGGAACCGGCGGTTCTTGAGGGAACCGGTCCGGTTCCCGGGTCCAATTGTTGAGAACCGGTGAGAACCGGTCCGGTTCCCGGTTCCGTGGGCGGATCCGCCCGCCCGCCCACCCGGACCGGACCGGTACTATTTATAATTTAAAAAAAAAAGAAAAAAACAGAAGTCGCGAACAAAGCCCCCCCTACCCCTATTTCGCAAAGCCCTAATCGTGTTTCTTCTTCTTCAACCTTCGACTCTCTCTGTAACTTCCTTTCCTTCTCTTCGTCTTCAATTCCACGGTCCCACGGTCCACCCCGAGTATCCGCGTCGCCGCCGCTGCTCCTCCTCCGCCATTGTCCGCCCCCGTCGCGCCGGTCACCACTCGCCAGCGGCCAACCGCTGCTCCTCCGCCTCTGCAAGAACACTTGACCGAGCCGGCGAGCCCCTTTTCCGTCACTCAACAAGGTAAGAAGCCCTAATTTGCTTCTCATCTCTTGATTCTCTTCCAATTTCTTCCTCAGTTTTTGATTATTTCTCTGTTTCTTCCTCAATCTCTTCTCCTCGTCTTCAATTCCTCACCAAGCATTCACGCTGCCGCCGCTGCTCATCCTCCACCACTGTCCGCCCCCTCGCGCCGGTCGCCACTCACGGTTCCACGGTCCACCCCGAGTATCCACGCCGCCGCTGCTGCTCATCCTCCGCCACTGTCCGCCCTTGTCGCGCTCCCCTGTCGCGCTGGTCACCACTCGCCAGCGGCCAACCGCTGCTCCTCCGCCTCTGCAAGAACACTTGACCGAGCCGGCGAGCCCCTTTTCCGTCACTCAACAAAGGTAAGAAGCGTTTAGTCTCTCTCTCTCTCTCTCTCTCTCTCTCTCTCTCTCTCTCTCTCTCTCTCTCTCTCTCTCTCTCTCTCTCTTCGCTCGAGAGTGCGTGGGTGGAATGCGAAGGATCTTGATCAGATGGAATAAAGTGAAAAGAAAGAAAAATTTTACGTTTTCATGTTCGTAGTGTGGGTATACGGGCTTTATCTTAGCAAAGGTTTTATCTTTTTGAGTTTTGGGTATGTGGGTTGCCACTGATCTTGGTTGTCAATTAGCAGAATCTGTTTTTCGGTGCCGAGTTTGGTTTTTATTTTGTGGAATTTTGTATTATATGTTATTTGTCTGATCCTATGATACATATGACTGGACGAATAGAAACAGAAAGACATGGCTCATTTCCTGGTTAGCATTCCTAGTTTGTCGTGGTCCTTGGCTAATGTTGCATTACAAACTTGCACTAGATAGAAATCTGCTGGCTTTTTCTTTCTAATACCTGCTAGACCCAGAGAGTATCGTATTTATCTGTTTTCATGATCGTATGGTTGAGGATAGAGGAATTGGAAACCTGAATGTGTTGTCGAAGTCCTTCTGTGGAATTGTGATTGTGCATTTTCTTATATTCTAAGATTGATGATCTAGACCTAAACAAGTGATGTAGACTAACCATAGTGCATTGCTTGATTCAGGTGATTTATTAATATGTCAATGGAAGCAGAGGAATCTTATGATGCAATAACACCAATAGTGGAATCAACATCACAAGAACATGAAGGAGGTGATAACTTTGAAAAAACATCAAAAACAAATCAGGTATCTGGTTCTTGTCCATGTCCTCCTAATAAGCGAAAATCAGCAGCTTGGCTTCATTTTCGAAAAGGAATAACTCACACAAATGGGAAAGTGGATGTATTTTGCAATTACTGCGGATCCAAGTATTCATACCATGTTGATAATGGGACTTCAAATATGTTGAAGCACTTGAGAAAGTGCAATAAGTATCCTCGCAATGTGGATAAAAGGCAAAAATTATTTGCATCACAAAGAATAGATGGAACTCAAATGATAGGAGGAGATACTACTAGTAGTACTGGGAGTGGTGGAATTTTAACGACATGGAAGTTTGATCAGGAGATTTGTAGGCAAATGCTTATTCGGATGATTATAATTGATGAACAACCATTTTCGATTGCTGAACGTGTTGGATTTCGTGATTATGTGAATCAATTACAACCTCTCTTCAAGCATATGTCGCGATTTACGGTGGCTAGGGATTGCATGAAGTTGTATTTTTGTGAAAAAAGAAAATTAAAGGCTTCCTTTCGAAAGCTTAATTCTAGGATCGCCCTTACGACTGACACATGGAGTTCCATTCAGAATTTGAACTATTTATGCCTTACTGCACATTTTATTGATGAAGATTGGAAATTGCACAAAAGGATCATCAATTTTGTGGTGATAGCTAGTCACAAGGGCAGGGATATTGGGAGAGTTATTGATAAATGCATATATGAGTGGGGAATAGAGAAGAAAGTGTCCACAATTACAGTGGATAATGCTAGTTCAAATGATGTGGCCATTAATTATTTGAAGGAAAAATTTTCAAGAGAGAGGTTATTGATCTTAGATGGTGAATCTTTACACATGAGATGCACGGCTCATATATTAAACTTGATTGTGAAGGATGGCTTGGCTGAGATACGTGATTCCATTACACGTATTCGAAACGTGGTTAGGTATGTGAGAAGTTCTCCTATGAGAGCTAAGACATTTCGAGATTGCATTGAAATTACAAGAATTGCTTATAAGGGTTCAGTTTGTCTTGATGTCCCAACTAGGTGGAATTCCACTTACCTAATGTTAGAGAGTGCCATAAAGCTAAGAAAAGCTTTTGAAAGGATGGAGGAAGAAGATGTTTCTTTCTTAACTGAGCTTAATTCTGATACTCCAAGTAGCATTGATTGGGAAAATGCTATTGTTCTTTCTAATTTTTTGAAGAAGTTTTATGATACCACCAAGAAGATGTCCGGAACTTTGTATATCACTTCAAATGATTATTTTGTGGGGATAGCTTCTTTGTACAAATATTTGCGGGAAGCAATGAAGGCTTTTGATCATAGGGTGAGAGTTATGGGCTTGAAAATGAAAGAGAAGTTTGACAAATATTATGGAAGTTTTGAAAAAGTCAATATGATGGTATTGATTGCGGTAACATTGGATCCTAGAAAAAAACTGAATTATGTGAGGTATTGTTGTAGACTCATTTATGATGATGCTGCAGAAGTTGATGAGATGTTTGATAAGGTGAAGTTTGCCTTGGAACGTGTGTTTAAATTTTATGAGAAATCTTGTCACACTTCTAGAGACAAAAATTTGGATGATGAATTGGTAAGTTCTTCTAATATCGGTAGTAGCTGCGGTTCTTATCTCAATGAGGGAAATGAAGAGGATGATTGCAGCTTAAATTTCTTTGTGCAAGAGCCTTCGTATGATGACTTTCTTAATGAGGAGAAGAAAAAGTCCGATAACAACTTATCTGAGCTCGATCGATATCTTAAAGCTGAACTTGAAGATGGTCGCGATCTTGACATTTTGAAATGGTGGAGTGTTGCTGGCCAAAAGTTTAAAATCTTATCTTTGATGGCTCGGGATATTTTGTCTATTCCCGTTACTACCGTTGCTTCAGAATCAACTTTCAGTACTTCTGGTCGTGTGCTTGATGGTTTTCGGAGTTCTTTGACTCCTAGAGTTGTGGAAGCTTTGATTTGCACTCAAGATTGGTTGAGAGCAATTCATGATCCGATTAATGTTGAAGAATGTATTGAAAATGCGGAAAAGTTTGAATTTGGTAAGTCCATATCATTTCATAATGTAATTTTTTTGTATATCTATTATCTAAGAATTGAATACTTTATTTAATATCTTATTTTTGTTAGATATGGATGACGTTGGCAAGGAGATTGACAAGGAGATTGACGGTCCATAGAGTTTACAAGTTCAAGTGGGAGGAATCTATGAGTCATCTTGAAGGTTTTTTCCCCACCTCACTATTTTATCTATTTCTTTGCAAGATGGGAGATTTCTCTTTCTTCCCCATATATAAAAACGTACATTTGCTTTTGTTCATGGGTTGTGTGCCGTATTGGGAGATCATGAGCATGTGCGGAGGTGGTGGATGTGGTGTGGGGTGTGAGGAACAAGGTAATGGCGTGTTGGCTAGCTCAAAAGGTGTCGTCGCATCAAGAAAGATAATTGAAGTAGCCTCAATTGGAACTTGGTTTTGCTGTCCCTTGTTCTATCTCTTTCTCTTTGCTTTTTTTCTTTCCCTTTTGCTCATTTTATTATTGTTTTCATTATTTTCTTTCGAAAGAATTCATGGTGGATAATGAGCTTGAGAGGGAGGACTAATGCAAAAGAAATTCGTCTATTATTCGTCTATTAATTATTGTTTTAGTTTTTGGAGATTGAAACTTGGAATTTTAGAGCTCAAAACTTCCGGACCGGCGGTCCGGGAAACCAAAATTGTTTCGCTCTTGAAAATCAGAATTTTTGGCGTCAAAATCGGTTCCATGGATCCACCCGGGAACCGGACCGGACCGGCGGTCCGGTTCCCGGGTGGATCCACCCAACAAACGGGTGGATCCCGGTTCCGATTTTTCGGAACCGGTCCTTAGCGGGCGGTTCCCGGTTCTAGGTCGGGAACCGCCCGCCCGGACCATGCACACCCCTATTAGACAGTCCCCCCATCACCGTGGTAATCTCTCTGTGCCTCTCTCTCTCTTTGTTTAGCTGCTAACCTTTCAACATCAAGGCAGAAGTTCACTGATTCATAGCGACCCTCTCTCCTACTCGATAGAAAGAGAGAGAGAGAGAGAAAGAGAGGGGGAGCGTGCGCGTGAGCTGCGAGGGTGAAGAAGTCCTCATTGGTCATTTTATGCCTTTTCTTTTTCCTCCTCTTCTTCTTCTTCTTTTTTAGTTATTTATTTTAACTTTGATGCAACGCAACGTTTATGAATCGGTGTCGATGTCGCAAATGATGGGGTCCGAAGTGGGCACGTCCGTCTTTTTGCTGAGTGCCCCTTCCCCGGTTTGGGCCGCTTCCACGACCCATGGATACGGCGAGATGACTCGCGATTCTCGGGCCCAGATAAATTTATCGCTTTTCTCAGGCCCGGATATAGTAGTTGCCAACTCTGGTAAATATTGTTGAAACTGAATCAAAGAGAAGAATAAGAGGATCTTCGAACGGGGCACGACTTTTTAGAAGAATTACCTACTGCAACTGAAATTATTCAATTTGCAGGACTAGCAACGAACATCAACTATATCTACAAAAAAAATACGTGTATATAAAATTATATTTCATGTGAAATTTATGGCGACAAGCAAAGCTGATGATGATCCATGTACTTGATATTATATATATCATCCGAATATCGAGGAAGCATATTTGTTTCGAAGTCCAAAATGTGTTACGAGAAAAAGCTTGCTAGAAGTTAGTGTATTGCAAATATGAATTGAGATAAATTGTGCATTGATAAAGATATGTTTAGATTGATAGCGTCAAATGACAAAAGAAAAATCATATCTTTTTTTCACGAAGGGAGATAAATTGCGCATAGGCAAAGATAAATCTTCTGCTGTCCCTTTCCCTTTCACTTGTCAACAACCGTAACTTTCAAGAAACTTGTCTGCGACATCTAGTCAAACTTGGCAGATGTTAAACAATGAATTCTTTAATTGGAGCGTAATCAAAGCTGGTTCTGCTTCTTGCCCGACTGGCTATCATTCATCTGTCTTTTCTCTTTTCACTGTCGTCGAACGAGAGATGCATATTCCATCTCCTCCTTTTTTATACGTCTATTCCGTATCTTCTCCTCCTTTTGGCCTTGCATCTCACTGTCCCTCGTCAAGGGCGGCTGCTTTCCCCTGCTCCAAGATTCAAACTTCGCAGCATTAAACTAACCACGGCGGCCATTCTCGAGAAACCCATCTCGCATTTGTTTAAATACGAGGGATCCCGGCTCGACTGCATTGCTCAAGACGAAGAGAAAACCCGATCATGGCTAAGTTGAAGCTCATCGTCTCCGCCACGAGCCTGCTCTGCACGAGGATCGAGTCGGCTCTGAAACTGAAGGGCCTCGAGTACGAGCTCATCGTTGAAGACTTTAAGCAGGGGAAGAGCGAACTGCTTCTGAAGTCGAACCCCGTGCACAAGAAGGTCCCCGTGCTTTTGGACGATGGAGTCGCGATTGCAGAGTCGAAGGTGATTCTGGAGTACATCGATAAGAAGTGGAAGGGAGGCGATTTTTGCCTGTTGTTGCTGATGGATTTTTTCTTTTGATGGGCTTGAGTTGGCCTGTCCGCTCATGTTGGGTCCAAAAGGGCCCAGCCCGTGAGTTGAGGGCCCATGGAGGAAATTATTAAAGATAAAGGAAAAATTAAGAGAGGCAGTTAATCTGAGATCGAATGATTACGTATTCTAAAAAAAGAAAAGAGAGATTACGCTCTCTCTCTCTCTCTCTCTCTCTGACGCACGTCCTCTCACCCCGCTTTCTCCCGAAGAACAGTATAGAAGAATCCTCTAAAGAACGGTGTTGATTATTCCTCTTTGATTCGCAACACCGGGGTTTAGTCCGTGGAAACAAAGGTACGTTCGTTTATGTGATGTGCTTTAGGATCGGTGATTCATGAATTGATTGGGTTCGCTTCCGCTACGTTTGTGTTCGATTCTGTGTCCAATCACTATTTTTGGGATCCGTTTCCCAAATCTCAACCCAACATTGGTATCAGAGCCTCTTAATCGTGTTTCCCGATTACTGTTTACGTTTGTAAACAATTTTTGATTGATTTTTTTTTTGTTAAACTTCACCGTTAATCGTTTTAGAGACGGGTAATCCCAACGCCGTACTGTTCCCCCTATTTTTAGTTTTTTCGTAGATTAAATTGTGATTCTGATTACTTAGGGTTGAAGTGCTCAGCGATACGAGAATTTCGAATGGTCGCTTGTTGCCGAACGCCGCTGGATGCGCTGCCACGCACGGCCGAAGAGTTCGGCTCTGTCGACTCGTGCGTGCACGCGTCGAGACGATTCCCAAGCGCGTGCGACGCACGTGGGAGCGGTTTAAACCGCAGGCGTGTGCAACGCACACGCGGTAACCGCACTCGCGCATGGCACCGCCTGCATGTGCAAGGCACGCGTCGGCGGACGTCATTGTGACGTCGGCCGGCGGTTACCCACGCACGCGCAGGGCGCGTGCCGGCCCGACCGGCCCACCAGTCTAACTGGTCCGACCGGCCTCACCGGTCCGACCTGATCTGACCCGTTCGACTCGAAGGACCCGTTGACCGTTGACCGGCGTTGACCACTGTTGACCGTTGACTTTTTAAAAAAAAAGGGAAGGAAAAAGAATGTGTTTCTTTTTTCAATTTTGCCTATATGGGTTATAAGTAATCCATTTTTTATTCTGCATTTGTTGCATGAATCATGGAAAATTATGTATTTTCCCTTATGTATATTATGGATTATAAGTGATCTATTTTTAGTTCTGCATTTGTTGCAGAAACAATGATGCGTTATGCACGGTACCTGCATTCCCGAGAACGGATGAAGGAAGAGCAAGACTTAAAAAGCTAATAACAGAGTTAGCTAATTATTGGTGGCATGACGGTGATTTAGTATCACATATGATTAGGGTCAATCAAATGATACAGGAAATCATCTGGAATGGTTATCTTATGCCGAATTTTGAGAAGGTGCCGGCCTTGATGAACACTCTTCCATTTAAATGGCAAGTAGTGTTAGATAGCTTATGGGAGTCAACGTGGTCCCGGGTTATAGAAGGCTAGTAGTAAATTTTGTAAGAGAGTACTATAGGATTGAGTTAACCAAAACTTCAACCCTTAGATTGAGCGCCACATGGAGCAGAGTAAATGCACCTTGGAGGCGACATGAAAGCTCTCCAAATTTTTTTCCATAGTTGGTAAATGTGCCTTCAAATTTCTTAAATATTTTGACTGATAGATTAGCAGGGACTTTCCCTATTTATTTCCTAGATTAGTTTGAGATGTTTTGGGTGTAAATATCTCTTTCTATGTTGATATTTTCCTTTGTATATATTACTTAGTGTAGTGGATAGTTGTATTATGTGAAAGCATTATTATTCTATTGGATGTCAAATATTATTTACTTTCTGTTAATTGTTGACTGCTGTGGGTAGTTCATAGAAGTTTTTATAACTTCATAAAATTTATTTTGCATAAGACAATTATATTAATAATAGTTTTAAGTTAGGATTTTTGGAGGATGATTGGAAACATAGTGACATTTTAATTCTGAAACCTAATTTGAAATTATTCATTAATGTGATGGTTTTATGCAAAATAGATGTATAAATGATAGGCATTAATAATTCATGCATATATGCTTGATATGTTCAGATCGATGGATTCAGCAACTAAGCACATAATTGCTGATTTGAATAAAGAAGACAAAATGAACGGCGATAATTTTGAAATATTGAATATGAAAATTCAATGTGTGCTTGAAAAGCAAGGAGCACTAGAAGCTCTTGACCATATTATGGAAGAAATTGAGGATGTTGTGCGCCACTTTGAGCTAGTAGAGGACTGCCTCAAGGCATTGGAGAAGGAACATATATTTGTTATATTGCTTCTAGCTTAGAAGGAGCTTTGAGCTCTAAGCGCAAGTGCATTGATTCGTTCAATATGTGAATATGCAAGGGATCAAGTCCTTCTTGCAAGAAACCAAGAGCTGACCAACATAAGAAAGGAAAATGTCATCGAGTGAAGAGTATTTCAAGGATGAAATGTTATAATTGTGACCAGAAGGGTCACTACGCTCGTGACTGTCACGAGTCAAAGAATGTACTCACCCCTTGTACTCTTAAGAACTTTGCTAATGTGTCAAGTTCTGTATTCTAAACAGAATCTGATCCTTTGTGGACTGTAGATTCTGGAGCAACAGACCATGTAGCGAAGGATAGAGAATCCTTCGTAGAATTTCGACAAGTTCCGACAGGAACTAAGTGGATCTATGTAGGAAGTAACTCCAGAGCTAAAGTTAAAGGGATTGGCACCTGCCAATTGAACATGCGTGGTGGACGCACCCTATTCCTACATGATATTTTATATGCTCCGGAAATTTATCAAAATTTAGTGTCTGTTCTGATATTGGTTAAACTTGGTTCTAGTGTGAACTTCCATAATAGCAGTGTAGATTTGTATTTGGATACAAACTACTATGATTGTGGTCATTTTCTAGATGGTTTTATTGTACTAAAATGTTGACTGTGGTGATATCAATGTTTGTTATTCCCTTTTCACGTCTTTCACTTTATATGATAATGATGTGAATGTGTGGCATGCTAGACTTGATCATATTGGCCAACAACGTATGAACAGACTAACCAAAGAGGACTTGTTGGGTAATATTGAAAAAGTCGATTTGCCTATATATGACCATTGCCTAGCAAGAAAAACGACAAGAAAACCATTTGGAAAAGGTAAAAGAGCTCAATTTTCTTTGCATTTAATCCATTATGATATCTGTGATCCAATGAATATGAGAGGAAGGCATGTGGCTATTTATTTCATCACTTTTATAGATGATTATACTTGATTCGAATATGTCTATTTGATTTCTCATAAATCTGAAGAATTAAGTTGTTTCAAAAAGTATTGAAATCCCATCGAGGTAGAGAATATTTGTCTGATGAGTTCAGAAAGTTATGTGATGAAAAAGGAATAGAAAGACAGTTATCTATTCCATATAATCCTCAACAAAATGGTATTGCGGAGAGAAGGAACAGAACCCTATTAGAAATGGTTAGGTCCATGATGGTGCATGCTAACTTACTCATCACTTTTTAGAGTGATACTTTGTTAACTGCTGCCTATATACTTAACCGTATGCCTTCCAAATCAGTTATTTCCACTCCATATGAGTTATGGACAGGTAGAAAATCGGACTTAAGTTTTCTTAAGCCGTGGGATTGTACTGCCTATATTCATGAGCTCTTTCACAAGTTTGGGAAACTGGGTCCTAGAGGAAAGAAGAGTATTCTCATGAGATACTTTGAACACTCAAAATGGTATGTGTTTATAGGTGAGCAGGAAAGTGGAAGTATAATTGAATTCAAATCACGGGATGTCACATTCTTAGAGAATGAATTTCCTAAAAAGGGTGAAATAGGTGAGGATTACTCCCTATTTGAAACATTGGATCAAGATAATGAACTTAATGGAGTTCGTCCAAGTGGGAGTAACATGAGAAGTGATGAATTTAATTCGACTCACTCTCAATTACAATTACATGATGAGATGATATTGTCATTATCTAATCCGAGCGGGAGCATGATGGGGAATGATGTGGAAAATGTACAATCTCCCATACAGCAAACAAGTCACAAAAGTATTTCCTGTCGACGTTTTGACATTGAAGGGGAAACTTCCATGGTTGCTCCACGAGATGAAGATGAGCCAAGAAATGTTAATGAGGCTCTAAATTGCCCTAATAAGGAAAAATGGATTCATACAATGGAAGATGATGAAGTCAAATCAAGTTTGGGAACCGGTTGATCTTCCAAAAGGACGCAAATCTATTGAGAACAAGTGGGTTCTCAAAATAAAGTGCAAAGCTGATGGCTCGATAGAAAGGCATAAGGCTCGCCTTGTGGCGAAGGGGTATAATCAATAGTAATGAATTGATTTTGAAGAAACATTTTCTCCTATTGTGAGATTTACCTCGATTCGCATTATTCTGACAATAGTGGTTAGTATGGATCTTGAGTTACATCAAATGAATGTAAGGATTGCTTTCCTCAATGGAGAATTAGAGAAAAAAATATATATGAAACAACATGTTGGTTTCATTAAAGAAGGCCAAGAAGGAAAGGTATGTCGACTTTTGAGATCAATATACGGCCTTAAGCAGTCGTCGAAATAATGGTATATACGTTTTTATAATGTCATAATGGCATATGATTTTACAATGATAAATGAGGATCATTGTATATATATCAAAAGATTCAAAAATCAATTTGTGATCATATCATTATATGTTGATGATATATTAATAGCCGGAAGTAATATGGAGTTTGTTAATACTATGAAGAGTTGGTTATCTTCTAACTTTGAGATGAAAGACATGGGTGATGCTGCATATGTTCTTGGAGTTAAGATTTCAAGAAATCGTTCGAAGAGATCATTATCTCTTTCGTAAAAAAACATACAAAAATAGGGTTTTTGAATGATTTCGTATGCAAGATTGTAACCCATAGATAGTCCTATTACAAAAGGCGAAAGATTGAGCCATAAATTGTGTCCAAGGACTCCACAAGAGAAGGAACAAATGCAACATGTTCCTTATGCTAATGCTATTGGGATACTTGATGTATGCTATAATGTGTACAAGACCTGACATATGTTTTGCAGTTGGAATGGTGAGTAGATACCAATCTAATCCAGGTTAAGCACGTTAGAAAGCCGTTAAAAGAATACTGAGGTATCTAAAGGGAACTGCTGATTATACGATAGGTTATCAAGGAAAGGATTTGCGACTCGAAGGCTATTTAGATGCTGATTGAGGAGGAAATTTAGATGAAAGGAAATCTACCTCTAGATTTGTTTTCTTACTAAATAATGACACCATATGTTGGAACATTAAGAAACAAACATGTATAGCCTTGTCCACTGTCGCGACCCGATCTCGCCGCCCCTCGAAATGGTATCCAAGGATGGGAAAGGTCGGGTTTAGGGGTACTTGATCTCGAGATCACGAGCTCTCCCAAGCTCGTACCCCGCGTGACAACGGAATGTCGCGATCCATACCCACATAAGCGACACGCCTAAAAGAAAAGGAGTCGAATGTGGATATCGAATTTAAGGGTACTTTTACCATGGTAGCCCTCTCGATAGTACGCTCCACCCATTAGGATGGCATCACTTCATCCTTTGGGCTACCCCCACATCGAGTATGCTAAACTATAGTGAGTTTCATCGAAACTCATACCCCGCGTGACAACGGATTTATTTATACGATCTACTTATTTATGACAACCTAAAAATAGACAGGAGTCGCCACTAGCCTCAACTTTGGGGGTCGGCTAGAAACCCAATCGAGGGTCAGGAGTGTTCCCTCGATTCCTACGCAACCAGATATCCAGGTTCGGGGACTTGGGTTACGCTAATATTGCTATTAACGCCCTTTCGGTACCTAAACAGTATGTTGTGTTTTTCCTAACATGTCCATGCGTTTTTTTACATTTTTCAGGATCATCAATTCCTAGACTAAGTGATCATGCGTGGCAGATTGCTTTCATTCTATTCTATTTCTAAAAAAAGAAAAGAAAAGAAAAGAAAACAATCAATGAAATTGAAAGCACAAGACATGAAGTAAACAATCAAAAGAAGACAGTAAACCTAATCATGCAATTCTAAAGAATATATAAAAAGAAAACAATCAAGAAAGAAAGGAAACCCGCAACTCGTCGGGCTTTATACAATGCATAAAACCCGAGACATATGTCGGGAAAATGAGCATTACATGATAACAGTCGGAGTGGACATCGACCTCCACCATCTTCATGCCTTCTCCATCTTTAGGGTCCTAATCTAAACCTAGCTTAGGAAACTTCTAGCTAAATGCATACAATGGAAAGAGACGAGCAAACGCATCAAAACAATCAAAAGCAAGACATTTTTATATTCAAAAAGAGTGACTAAAGTCACAAGGTCTCTGAATCAAATTCTAGGTGATATCCCAAATAAATCTCATAGAGACACTATCATCATATCAACACATGAATTTCTGAAAATCTAAAAAAAAAACAAGTCAATCCAGAATAGAGTATAATAACATGTCACACCGTCATTCTACAACACTGAAAGCAATTTGACAAATCTATTATCTCATCTTAAGAATAACAGCAACTAGCCACAGAAAAGATAGCATTTCTATAATCGAACCAACTTCAAAAATCAAACACAGCACTTCATTATATATTGTAACAAAAAGCACGTGAATTTATAAAATCCTGGAAGAGATCAAGGTCAATCAAAAGTAGAACAGAGCAGCAAGGCAAACATACAACCATTTTTATGCAGTTTTTATGTGAAGGCCAACTTTCATGAAGGACCTAATCCCAAACTTCTCACAAAAATTTCATACCAAATTCACAAGTATTTAAAGCTATAAAAACAAAGCATGTATTCTAAATCAAGAGTATTTCCAAATTTCAATATCATCAAATTCACGCATGAACAACAAATATCAATTGCAATTAGCCAAATGGATGCATGATATTCACATCAAACGGGGTTCAAATACGATAATGACTCTCATGAAAGATTCAACTCCAGCGAAACATGTTTACTAACTCAAATTTGAACACATGCATCAGGTCTCAAACAGGACAAATTCTGGACTGAACTTTGGACATGTGAAAATCATATCAAATGAGATTAAATCAGAGCATTTTATAGCTCATTGGAAAGATTTTCGAACCATCTTCAACTTGCATGAAGACTTCGAACACAGAAAACCACAACAACCAGCTCATATTAAGTCATTTGCACAGAAGGTCAAATCAGCAAAAGAAACAGAATATCAGAGCAGAATCAACAGACTTTATAAGTGGTTTTCAGCAAGCAAAAGACGTCAATTATGGGCATGTGACATATCAAATCGAAGCTTGAGAAGTCTATTTTATATGTCTAGAAGGGCTCGAAGTCAAAAAAACTCGTTTAACACCTAGTTTTAGTCAAAACAGTAAGTGACAGATCAGGTATCCGAAATTGCAGATCAAGACAAATCAAGCTCAATCAATCTCAAGTTCATGATCATTGACTATCAATTCACAGAAAATCATCCAATATCGTTGTATAGAAGCAATGAACCAAAGGAAGCACTCACAAGAGAGGCAAAGCCAGCAAACATAACCTCTGTTCAAGTATACTTGGAGTTTCCTCAATCAAGCATGTCAATCACTGTTAACGATATAAAAGACTCATTCACTACCATCCAATTTTCATTAAAACAGAACCATCAATATATTTGAAATGGACATACAGTTGATGAATCAATTAGTAACACGGCGCACCCAAATGAATGTGTAAATGACGACTAGAGCAGCAACTTAATGCTCTCACAGCATGTATTCGGTATTCGAGATGGTAGCATTCGCTCAATATGCTTGTGATCTCAACATGTATAAAGAACCAACCCAGTAACATTTTTTATAATATGTTTGCAGTTGGACACAGTAAACATAGATCGATATATTGTGAGGCATAAGAAGGAAATGTGCATGGATCAATTCATTTTCGTTCAAGATGCTATTGGTCTAAGTTCTGGAATACTTAGATATCAGATTTATTTCAAGTACACGTTGGTTATGCACCTAATCCAAGAATTTCAGTAACAAATCCTAAAAATGAATAGCTACTAAATTCTGAAACAAAAGGAAACGAAATATGAGTAAAGTCTATACGACAAAACTAATGTATCAATCAAGCAAAGTGAAGCTCTCAATCAGAATCTGAATTGAAACACACATTGATCTAATTCATGAATTTTATCAAACGGATGGTAGATATTTCCGTCAAATGAGCTAGATGCAGAAATTAGAGAGACATCTTATCACAAAGAGGCAATGCAGCATGCACTAAACCTTATTATCAATCTTACGCAAAGAAATTGTATAAGGATTCTTATCATTGACCTCATTAGTATGACTTTATACAACATCTAGAATGGTCTCAATGTCAACGCCATCTCTATCCCTTTACGATACAACAATTGTTCGTCTCGATTACACAGCAAAGAGCACGGCTTAATCAATATCTACTCAGCTCAAGTTCAAATCCGAACCAGAACCAAAACAAATCCTCTAAATCCATCAATCAATAACAATGATAACAACAGCAACACTTAAACAAATGAAATTTACTAGGAAAAACTCAATAAACTTGTTCTTCCCTACCTGGTCGAACCAGAGATAGAGCGATTGAGAGAGAGAAAGCTAGATAACCTTGAATGAATGGTGAAGGATTGAAGCCGTGGCTACCAACGACGCTATCACCACTGTTGCAGGGGAGTTAGCAATCCGAGCAGGCCGCGTGAATCTGAGCCTTGAACTCCGAGGTCCTCGACCGGCCGTTTTAGCGAATCAAATCCGGTGTGCGAGAGAGAGCCGCAAGAAAATCGTTCAAGTCAGAAACGGCGAACGAGAAATCGGAGACCAAAACCCTAACGGATCAAAAGAGAGAGGAAGAGAGCTCACGATTGAGCAAGTGATCGAGCCTGAACCTAAACGGAGAGTGATCGTGAGCCTCCCTTGTGATTCCTAACCATCGGTCTTTGATCTCCGGGAGTGATTCACCGAACCAAATTCGCCATCGTAGTCGCTGCGGCTGCGGTCGGCTTTGGATCGAGTCAGATCCGGCAAGCAGAGAACTAGATTCGACGAATAGAGAACCGCCGGTGCCGTCGCCGTTGTTATAACCGCCACCGTCTTCGCCGATTGTCAATGCGACCGAGCGAACCAGTGAAAGAATCAAAGAAGAGGGAATCTCCGGAAAAGCGATCTCCAGGAGCTACGGGAAGAGAGGCTTCGCATCGCAGGGGTCAGAGGTCCTAAAATCAATCGCAGACCGCACCCCTCGCTGCCACCGCCGGCCGGAGGAGACTCCGTTCGCTGAGGACGACGCGGGCTCTAACCGATTTTCCCCTTTCCCCTCCGATTCTTCGTCCTGTTTTCTTCTTTTTTTTCGAGCCAGAGAGAGAAACTTTGTGCGAAGTCTCGAGAGAGAGAGAGAGAGTCCGTGTGTGGATAGAAAAACCGTGTGAGCAGAGAGAAAGTCTGTGCGAAGTCCCCCCCTTTTATATTCTTGTTTTTTTCTTTTTTTTCCTTTTGTTTTCTTTTGCTCTAATTTTCCTTTTGCTTTTCATTTCATTTCATTTTTTCTTTTTATTTTGTTTTGTTTTCTCTCTCTCTCTTTTTTTCTTTTTTTTTTTCGTTTTTCCTTATTTATTTTTTTATTTCATTTGTTTTCTTTGTTTTCTTTCATTTTCTTTTTTTCTTTTTATTTTCATCATTTTTTGTTTTTTTGGCTCTTTATATTTTTGCAAAATGGAGGATTAAAATGTCGACGGAAATTTCGGGTGTCAACATCCACGATGGAAGCTGAGTTCGTGGCATTATCAGCAGCAATATAAGAAGGTGTTTGGCTTAAGAGATTTTTTGAATCATTTATGTGTTATTAGGTATGCTGCAAATTCATTATTGGTTAACTATAATAGCTAAGTAGCTATAGCGTACACCAAAGATCCAAAATATCATGACAAGACTAAACACATAGATACCGAGTATAATTTTGTTAATGATATGGTTGCACGAAAAGATGTAAATTTATAATACATATCTACGCATAGAATGGTAGCAAATCCTATGACAAAGCCAATACCTAGAGATGTGTTTTGTGGTCATGTAAAATCTCTAGGATTGTGTAAAGGCTGATGTACTGAATATTGTAATTTCCCTGAAGTGTTAACATTTAATGAATTTGAGTTTTTCATCATTAATGCTTATAAATATTTGTTTGACGTTTATGCATCTTAATGCTTAGTGCATTATATTAAGTTGAGAAAGTATGTCAGACAGATAAAAGATTAGCCACTCACACGGGTAATCGCCTCTATTTACTGTGTGATAAATAGAGATGAGACGGTTTTTAAGCTTATTGTCTAGGTGATAATCGAGAGTTCAAGCTTAAAATATATATGTCACCTTAACTAAGTGTTAAGATGTGGACATAATATTTACTAAGTCTGAAAATAAAATACCCCACATATTTTACTTTATTTGTCTAAGTGAGTTCTGATGAATTTTATGAATGAGTAGATACGTGAACTCAAGTTAGACATTAAATATGTTTGAACTATTATATGTACGGTATTGAAGGTATAGACATACGCTCCATGGGAAATGAGCTAATACCGTGATACGTATTTCAAGCTACGTATGCATGAGACGACCAATAAGAGTGGCAAAAGTTTGATCTCAACTTTTATGCCGTGTGAAACTCTTGAGGAAAAGAGTTCCTCAATTTTAAGTGCCCTCATAACTTTTACTTATTCTCAAGATTTCTATTTAATATTTGCTATCTTAGGATGTTGCCAATGGTCATGAGTTGATTCGATCTAATGTGACATTTCTAGAAAAGCAAGCTGAATTGAAATTGAGAGTTTGAAGGAAAGAGGAATATCGAATTTGGAGAATCACATTATAGTTTTGTATTCACTGGTTAACCAATTATGACTATCTTTGGGATAATCATAATTGTGAATACAATATATATATGTATATATATATATATATATATATCAATGATTAAAAAGAGATCAAGAGAAAGATATAAATGTGATCGATCAATCTAGGGTACTGCATACTAAATCTACTTAGGATGTGATGCCCATTATGAGCTGCTATATATTCCTAACAGATGTATAGCAACGAGCTCAAAGTATGCTGGTCGCACGGACTATTCACCAGTATGAATGTTGCAATGAGGAAAAGAGGATTCTGTTTGGCCCACCATGTCAAGTGGGAGTCTATGATAGTCTATGATGGATTTTTCTCTGATGGGCCTAAATAGGGCCCGTCCGCCCATGTTGGTTTGGACCACCATGTGCGAGTGGGAGATGATGGATTTTTTCTTTTGATGGGCCTAAGTTGGCCCGTCCGCCCATGTTGGGTCCAAAAAGGCCCGGCCTGTGAGTTGAGGGCCCATGGAGGAAATTATTAAAGATAAAGGAAAAATTAAGAGAGGCGGTTAATCTGATATCGAAGGGTTACGTATTCTAAAAAAAAAGAAAAGAGAGATTACGCTCTCTCTCTCTCTCTCTCTCTCTCTCTCTCTCTCTCTCTCTCTCTCTCTCTCTCTCTCTCTCTCTCTCTCTCTCTCTCTCTCTCTCTCTCTCTCTCTTTGACGCACGTCCTCTCTCAGAAGTCACATCCTCTCACCCCGCTTTCTCCCGAAGAATAGTACCGAAGAATCCTCTGAAGAACAGCGTTGATTATTCCTCTTTGATTCGCAACACCGGGGTTTAGTCCGTGGAAACAAAGGTACATTCATTTATGTGATGTGCCTTAGAATCGGTGATTCATGAATTGATTGCCTTCGCTTCTGCTACGTTTGTGTTCGATTCTGTGTCCAATCACTATTTTGGGGATCCGTTTCCCGAATCTCAACCCAACAGTTGCCTCAAGAACCTTACGACAGAGCTCAAGCTCGTTTCTAGGCTCAATATGTTGATGAAAAGGTGACTCCTTTGACTTTTTTCCCCCAGTTTTTGTCTTTTTCTTTTTTTGGGTCTGTGTCTGTTGTTTTTTCACGTTATGATGAGCATGAGTTATGATGGAGCAGTTGTTTTACTAAATAGTTTTTGGGGAAAATTCGAAGTATAGTTTGCAATCTGGTGCAATCTAGTTGTACAGACGGTTTTCTGTTGATTGACGTTCACTCTTTTGCTCACAAAGTTGATTGTGAGAGTTGAATTCGAATTGCTGTGCTGATGATACGAGTCAAGTTCAAGCTTGTTGCTGAATTGGCTCGACTATCTGTTTGATACTTCAATTGATTGTTCACTACAAAAGTACAAAACCGTGCCAAAAGATTCTTCGGGTTGAGAATTGCATTTCTTTTGCCTGAGCAAAGGTTAAAGTTCCCTGTAGGGAGGAGAACCATATTAATGTAAAGGTGTGATGTTGGGTGTGGTATGTTTGCTTGCCTTGAATCTTCAGATTCCGTATTTGGATGCACTACATTTATAAATGCCAGCTCCAGAACAGCAAACTAATGGCAGGATCAATACCATATGATATGGATGAAGCTCTTCGTAATCGGGACTTACTGGTTTAGACAATGGAAAATGCAATCTTATGAGTTTACTCCATGAAAAAGGTTTTCTGATGAAATCATCTTAGCAACTGAGAAAGTCCACTGAAAAGAAAGAACCCTTAAATTCAATAGATGGAGAAAATTAACCATAGAGGCGGCTTTGCCAAGGGATTTCTATTCATGTATTAAAAGAGTTAATGTTATGCAATCCTCTTTAACAGTTGTAGATTTGTTGGCTCTATAGGTCAAATTTTCTTCCGGCACCAAAAAATAATACATAATCCACATCTTTGAGAGATACGGGGCTTTATGTCATGCCTGTTTGTGGCCACAGCAGAATTACTTTCTCATCGAGTCAAATAATTCTTCTTGACAAGCTTGCTTTTTTTTTCCTCCCGTGTCATTGAGAACAGTGTGTCTTCGGTGCTTGGGGAGCCTGTTGTGCCGAAGATGGGCAAGAAAAGGAGAAAGCAGTGGAGACTGCATTAGTCTTTTGCATATCTCGAGAAGCAGATTGAGGGGAAGTTCTTCGGGGGAGAGAAGATAGGCTATTTGGATCTTATGGCCGGTTGGATCCCGCATTTCCTCGGCGTCTTGGAAGAAGCTGGAGGCATGAAGATAATTGATGCTGAGAGGTTCCCATCCCTTCATGAATGGGCTCAAAACTTCAACGAAGTTCCGTTGATTAAGGAATGCCTTCCACCAAGAGATATGCTTCTTAACTATATAACTGCTAGCCTAAGCAAGCTGCGTTCCTTAGCAGCGAACAAGCCATAAAATACACCCTTCATTTGGATTGGTGGAGTTGGACAAGGCGAGATGTTTTTCCCTCAAAAGTGTTCCTCGTGTATTTTTCCTTTCTTATCCTCTATAATACTTGTAACCTTCTGATATAGTGCAATAATATGCTTATTCTGTTTGTGACCTTAAGCAGCTTTCTCCTGGTAGATTACAAGTGAATTCACTATTATCCCTGAGATAACTCTTTCTTGTGTAAGTTCCTAGAGGTTGAATGGGCTGATTAAAAGGTGTATTAGACCTCTAGGTAAATGACATCTAACTCTGGATCATTAGTTCATTTATGAAGGAGCTTTACCTTGCTTGCTCGGGCAATCTTTGGGCAAGAATTTTGTTTGGTGGCTCTGGGAACAAGGTACTCGAGTAGAAACATGCATTTTCACATAATTGCGAGGACGCCCTATGCAGTAAAATCCATATGATGTATGTGCAGTCCCTACGTGCCAATGTCTGACAATCCTTAGTGTTGTGTCTTCTAAATAAACAAAACCAACATCTTCACTGCCTCCCCCTGCTTCTGCCAATCTAACGTTCGAGTCATTGCTTTGATTTGCTTCTGTGAGACTGGTAAGCTCTTTCTATGCAGCTGTATCCCCAACAAGAGTGCAGGCGCGATGTGAAGGTTGAAGTAGTACTCAAATGAAATAAGATGGAATCAGTTCTTGTGTGGCGTCATCAAATTAGCTATGGTTTATAGATTTTCAATGTGTTGAAATTGAATATTGCTTCAAAACTCAAACCCAGATGCTTGTCAAACTTGCAGCATGTAAAGCACTTGAATGGAGGGTTTTGATCATTTTAAAGTGCAATCATGAAACATTAGGATTAGATAATTATTTTAGCAAACGATTTTGCGTCTCTAGTTGTAAGTCACTTCATGCACTTGTCATCTTTTGTTTTGATTCTGCTTATCAAGCCGACTGGCCCTCCTTTCGTTTTAATTCCTCGAGATTAATACGGACGTAAGTTGTACTATATTCTTGGAGTTCTTGTCTTGACAATACTTTTGAGAATTATTCATCCCATCAACCCATTAGATGAGAAGATCTCAGTACTGTCTGGACTATAATATTAGCATCTTCCTTTGATTATATTGCCCATACAATAGAGATTAAATTTCCATAAGTGGAGTTCCTTGTTTAAAAAAGTGTTTCGTCTCCATATTATTGTCCATTGAATAACGAATCCTTGGAAGAGGAGGATTACATTAATATTCATTCCTCCTAGATAAATAGGCAATCAATAGGCAATCAATATCTATGAGGATAGAAATCCAAATTGATTCGAATTACTAGTTATTGCGCTTCACATAATCCAAATTGATTTGAAAGTTCTCAATCATCTAGAAGTACTTTACGTAATGTTTAAAAATGCATGTCGTCTTGACAACACTCATGCAAGCTTTATGGTTGTCCTAATATAAGTTAAATGACATCAATGTCTTTGGTATAGACAATCAGGATGTCTTGATAAGTCTTTGGGTTTGATGATATATAGATCAAAGTTTGAATCAAGTTGTCCAAGAGTATCACCTGAAATATTTTTCGTCAAAATCATGAAAAACTAATGGGAGGTTTTGTCAAATCTTCAAAATATAGTAGAAAGTTTTGTCAACAAAGTCAACTCTCTAACTATTGTAGGATTTCCTTCCGTGCTGTCTACAGGCAGCTCCACCATTTTCTCTGTGCAAAAGCAATCATTCCTTTTGACTGACCCAATTTCAAGAATCGTCAAGAAAAATCTTACGATAAAATTTGGTACTTCGCGGCAAAAGAATTGATAGGAGTCCGCTAAATTTGTGTAGAAAAGTCCACAAAATCCTTTCTACAAATGGCAGAGATATTTGCCTTGAAATTGGTTCACGAAGCTCTATAACAGAGCTTGCTAAGGATAAGAACAAATGTACATGTCTAAGTCGGTGGTGCATGCCAATAAATAGAGGTGGACGCCCAATCTTGTGAGTGGACCAAAAAGTTCAGCTCCTTCTCCGTCCGTTTGTATTTCTCTAATAATTAAAACCTTTCCTTTTTCCCTATGCTTCTCTTCCCGTGAAAGTCCGCTTTTATTTACATATCCTCTCGTCCCCTTGCCAAGTAAAGTCTCAAGTACTCACCTAAAACGATCACTATTAGCTTCCGCAAACCATCGGAAGTGTAGTACTCTTAGAGGTGCACGGATTCCAATAGGCAGAAGTCTATTATAATGAAGTGAGTGCAGTTTGTGGACTTCTGAGTGTTGGCTATCGTTGAGCTCCTGAGTCAAACTATTTTCCCTTTTCTTTTCTTTCTTTTTATTCTTCTTTCCACTCTCTTTTTCTTCAACCACTGCCGCCGTACACCCCCATCACCGCCAATCGCCGGCGACCAATTTGGCAAGCTTGCCATTCCAAGGCGAGGTCCAGCGAGGCAAGCCTCGCCCTCGTTGAGCCACCACAAGGTCAACGTCACTCAGCCTAGGCAAGGCCAACCTCGCGGTGGCCCGGCATGGTCGAGCTCGACCGGCGGCTGGGTGA
The DNA here is from genome assembly GCA_019915185.1 of Eucalyptus camaldulensis. Lineage (NCBI taxonomy): Eukaryota > Viridiplantae > Streptophyta > Magnoliopsida > Myrtales > Myrtaceae > Eucalyptus > Eucalyptus camaldulensis. The sequence continues at coordinate 25,801,039 of JAHSVA010000005.1, forward strand.
GCTCGACATCGCTAGATCTAGGCAAGGCCGCTCGCCTAGCCAAAGCTTGGCCGACGAGGTGCGGCCTTGCTGAGAGACGGCGACGCTCTGGCAAGGTCACAGGTCCTCATTTGGCCGGTCGTCACCTTGAAGAAGAAGAAAGAAAATAAAAAAGAAAAGAAGAACAAAAGTAATAAAATTATTACAAAATTAAAAGAAAATGTTTTAGATTAGAAATTTTCATAATTGTACCAATCACAACTCTATTCTAAAAATAAAAATTATGAATAGTTACTCAACGGCTTAAAATGCTTAAAAATTATTATCGGGAATAGAATAAAAAATTATTTCTAATAAAAAATTATTTTCGAAAATAAAATAATTACCAAATACGTCCTTAATTTTCGCAAACCACCGTAAGTGTACTACTTTTATTAGAGATTGTTGCTTCAACTTCTTGCAGACATAACATGTGCACCCTGTTGGACTATTCCTTAACTTTTTCTCGACGCTGATGGTGACAAGACTGGTTGCATTTGCAAATAGATTCTCTTAAGGCAAGTTCCTTTTTTCTTTTTCTTTTCTTGCATAACAAGGACACAAACTTTAGATGGGTAAAACTCCAGGCTAATAAAATACTCAACTAAACCCTTGGTTCCACCGGACCTGAGGAGATCCTTAAAAGGCTCAAAGAGGAAACAGGCGAGAGAATCGCCCTGAGGTGAGAGATCCTGTGTTGTCCTTCGTATTTCCTCTCTGTTGGAAAGATAAAGATAGACAGAAAATTATGGGCTCTATAATGGGAAAGATAAACTCTATGTCAGGGTGTACTTGTGCCCTTTGGCTATCGCTGGGTAAGTTGATATAGTAGCCATCCGCGTCTGGAGTGAGTGAGGATATGTGAAATGCCCATTGCAGAGTTAGCACGCCTTCAACATTGAACTCAACCTCAGGCTAACTTTGTACCGCGAGTGATGGTGACAAGACTGGTTGCATTTGCATATAGATTCCATGTAAGCCAAGTTCCTTTTTACTTCTTCTTCTTCTTTTTTTCTTGCATAACGAGGACACAAACTTTAGATGGGTAAAACTCCAGGCCCACAAAATACCCGCCAAACTTTTGGTTCAACAAACAGGTGAGCCAAAGTCCAGGTGACTGGCTTGAACGTGGAATCGTTTGCACTTGGCTGTATTAATTTTGACCTCAACCTCTTTTGTGGTTTTAAAGCTTTTGACTAACTGCAGTGTGAATACAATCAAGGAGTCATACTACGAGAAGAAGATCGTCTAAGTTTCTTTACATGTTGATGGGTTTTTTATTTGATTGGCCAAGTTAAACCCATCCGCCCATGTTGGGCCAAAACCCAACTCGTAAGTGAAAGGCTTATACGAGAAAATGGCAGTTATTTTTTAAGTGAAAATAACTGCAATATATAAAATAAAAAGAAAACGAGGTACGTTATCGGTAGCATTTTAGAGAAAACACGCTTCTCATTTTTCCTTCCCCTTAAAACAGTATACTACTCTTCACAAACGGAACTCTAAGTCTTTAAAGGATTCCTCTAAAACTACAACAGTACTTAATCCGTGGCAAACAAGGTATGTCCGTCTCCGTGATATATCTTGTGATCAGTGTTACATGTTTCCTTGGTACATTTTTCCGCGTTTGTTTTTTGGTATTCGATCGTTTGAGTATCAGTTTAAGTTGTAGGAGATCCTTAAAAGGCTCAAAGAGAAAACAGGCGAGAGAATCGCCCTGAGGTGAGAGATCCCGTGTTGTCCTCCGTATTTCCTCTCTGTTGGAAAGATAAAGATGGACAGAAAATTATGGGCTCTATAATGGGAAAGATAAACTCTATGTCAGGGTGTACTTGTGCCCTTTGGCTATCGCCGGGTAAGTTGATATAGTAGCCATCCGCATCTGGAGTGAGTGAGGATATGTGAAATGTCCATTGCAGAGTTAGCACGCCTTCAACATTGAACTCAACCTCAGCCTAACTTTGTACCGCGATTGATGGTGACAAGACTGGTTGCGTTTGCATATAGATTCCATGTAAGCCAAGTTCCTTTTTTCTTCTTCTTCTTCTTTTTTTCTTGCATAACGAGGACACAAACTTTAGATGGGTAAAACTCCAAGCCAACAAAATACCCGCCAAACTTTTGGTTCAACGAACAGGTGAGCCAAAGTCCAAGTGACTAGCTTGAACGTGGAATCGTTTGCACTTGGCTGTAAAATTAATTTTGGCCTCAACCTCTTTTGTGGTTTTAAAGCTTTTGACTAACTGCAGTGTGGATTCAATCAAGGAGTCATACTACGAGAAGAAGATCGTCTAAGTTTCTTTACATGTTGATGGGTTTTTTATTTGATTGGCCAAGTTAAACCCATCCGCCCATGTTGGGCCAAAACCCAACTCGTAAGTGAAAGGCTTATACGAGAAAATGGCAGTTATTTTTTAAGTGAAAATAACTGCAATATATAAAATAAAAAGAAAACGAGGTACGTTATCGGTAGCATTTTAGAGAAAACACGCTTCTCATTTTTCCTTCCCCTTAAAACAGTATACTACTCTTCACAAACGGAACTCTAAGTCTTTAAAGGATTCCTCTAAAACTACAACAGTACTTAATCTGTGACAAACAAGGTATGTCCGTCTCCGTGATATATCTTGTGATCAGTGTTACATGTTTCTTGGATACATTTTTCCGCGTTCGTTTTTTGGTATTCGATCGTTTGAGTATCAGTTTAAGTTGTAGGAGATCCTTAAAAGGCTCAAAGAGGAAACAGGCGAGAGAATCGCCCTGAGGTGAGAGATCCCGTGTTGTCCTCCGTATTTCCTCTCTGTTGGAAAGATAAAGATAGACAGAAAATTATGGGCTCTATAGTGGGAAAGATAAACTCTATGTCAGGGTGTACTTGTGCCCTTTGGCTATCGCCGGGTAAGTTGATATAGTAGCCATCCGCGTCTGGAGTGAGTGAGGATATGTGAAATGCCCATTGCAGAGTTAGCACGCCTTCAACATTGACCTCAACCTCAGCCTAACTTTGTACCGCGATTGATGGTGACAAGACTGGTTGCATTTGCATATAGATTCCATGTAAGCCAAGTTCCTTTTTTCTTCTTCTTCTTCTTCTTTTTTTTCTTGCATAACGAGGACACAAACTTTAGATGGGTAAAACTCCAGGCCAACAAAATACCCGCCAAACTTTTGGTTCAACGAACAGGTGAGCCAAAGTCCAGGTGACTGGCTTGAACGTGGAATCGTTTACACTTGGCTGTAAAATTAATTTTGGCCTCAACCTCTTTTGTGGTTTTAAAGCTTTTGACTAACTGCAGTGTGGATTCAATCAAGGAGTCATACTACGAGAAGAAGATCGTCTAAGTTTCTTTACATGTTGATGGGTTTTTTATTTGATTGGCCAAGTTAAACCCATCCGCCCATGTTGGGCCAAAACCCAACTCGTAAGTGAAAGGCTTATAAGAGAAAATGGCAGTTATTTTTTAAGTGAAAATAACTGCAATATATAAAATAAAAAGAAAACGAGGTACGTTATCGGTAGCATTTTAGAGAAAACACGCTTCTCATTTTTCCTTCCCCTTAAAACAGTATACTACTCTTCACAAACGGAACTCTAAGTCTTTAAAGGATTCCTCTAAAACTACAACAGTACTTAATCTGTGACAAACAAGGTATGTCCGTCTCCGTGATATATCTTGTGATCAGTGTTACATGTTTCTTGGATACATTTTTTCGCGTTCGTTTTTTGGTATTCGATCGTTTGAGTATCAGTTTAAGTTGTAGGAGATCCTTAAAAGGCTCAAAGAGGAAACAGGCGAGAGAATCGCCCTGAGGTGAGAGATCCCGTGTTGTCCTCCGTATTTCCTCTCTGTTGGAAAGATAAAGATAGACAGAAAATTATGGGCTCTATAATGGGAAAGATAAACTCTATGTCAGGGTGTACTTGTGCCCTTTGGCTATCGCCGGGTAAGTTGATATAGTAGCCATCCGCGTCTGGAGTGAGTGAGGATATGTGAAATGCCCATTGCAGAGTTAGCACGCCTTCAACATTGACCTCAACCTCAGCCTAACTTTGTACCGCGATTGATGGTGACAAGACTGGTTGCATTTGCATATAGATTCCATGTAAGCCAAGTTCCTTTTTTCTTCTTCTTCTTCTTTTTTTTTTTTCTTGCATAACGAGGACACAAACTTTAGATGGGTAAAACTCCAGGCCAACAAAATACCCGCCAAACTTTTGGTTCAACGAACAGGTGAGCCAAAGTCCAGGTGACTGGCTTGAACGTGGAATTGTTTGCACTTGGCTGTAAAATTAATTTTGGCCTCAACCTCTTTTTGTGGTTTTAAAGCTTTTGACTAACTGCAGTGTGGATTCAATCAAGGAGTCATACTACGAGAAGAAGATCGTCTAAGTTTCTTTACATGTTGATGGGTTTTTTATTTGATTGGCCAAGTTAAACCCATCCGCCCATGTTGGGCCAAAACCCAACTCGTAAGTGAAAGGCTTATAAGAGAAAATGGCAGTTATTTTTTAAGTGAAAATAACTGCAATATATAAAATAAAAAGAAAACGAGGTACGTTATCGGTAGCATTTTAGAGAAAACACGCTTCTCATTTTTCCTTCCACTTAAAACAGTATACTACTCTTCACAAACGGAACTCTAAGTCTTTAAAGGATTCCTCTAAAACTACAACAGTACTTAATCTGTGACAAACAAGGTATGTCCGTCTCCGTGATATATCTTGTGATCAGTGTTACATGTTTCTTGGATACATTTTTTCGCGTTCGTTTTTTGGTATTCGATCGTTTGAGTATCAATTTAAGTTGTAGGAGATCCTTAAAAGGCTCAAAGAGGAAACAGGCGAGAGAATCGCCCTGAGGTGAGAGATCCCGTGTTGTCCTCCGTATTTCCTCTCTGTTGGAAAGATAAAGATAGACAGAAAATTATGGGCTCTATAATGGGAAAGATAAACTCTATGTCAGGGTGTACTTGTGCCCTTTGGCTATCGCCGGGTAAGTTGATATAGTAGCCATCCGCGTTTGGAGTGAGTGAGGATATGTGAAATGCCCATTGCAGAGTTAGCACGCCTTCAACATTGACCTCAACCTCAGCCTAACTTTGTACCGCGATTGATGGTGACAAGACTGGTTGCATTTGCATATAGATTCCATATAAGCCAAGTTCCTTTTTTCTTCTTCTTCTTCTTCTTTTTTTCTTGCATAACGAGGACACAAACTTTAGATGGGTAAAACTCCAAGCCAACAAAATACCCGCCAAACTTTTGGTTCAACGAACAGGTGAGCCAAAGTCCAGGTGACTGGCTTGAACGTGGAATCGTTTGCACTTGGCTGTATTAATTTTGGCCTCAACCTCTTTTGTGGTTTTAAAGCTTTTGACTAACTGCAGTGTGGATTCAATCAAGGAGTCATACTACGAGAAAAAGATCGTCTAAGTTTCTTTACATGTTGATGGGTTTTTTATTTGATTGGCCAAGTTAAACCCATCCGCCCATGTTGGGCCAAAACCCAACTCGTAAGTGAAAGGCTTATAAGAGAAAATGGCAGTTATTTTTTAAGTGAAAATAACTGCAATTTATAAAATAAAAAGAAAACGAGGTACGTTATCGGTAGCATTTTAGAGAAAACACGCTTCTCATTTTTCCTTCCCCTTAAAACAGTATACTACTCTTGACAAACGAAACTCTAAGTCTTTAAAGGATTCCTCTAAAACTACAACAGTACTTAATCTGTGGCAAACAAGGTATGTCCGTCTCTATCATATATCTTGTGATCAGTGTTACATGTTTCCTGGGTACATTTTTCCGCGTTCGTTTTTTGGTATTCGATCGTTTGAGTATCAGTTTAAGTTGTAGGAATTTGTTTCCAATAGATATTAATTTTTCATTCATAACCACAATGTAATACTCGGTGCAGTTGCTGCAAAAAAAGCTTTAAGTTCCATTTCAAAGAAACTATGAATGAGTGTTCTGAAATTGGATTATCATCACTGACATATATCTGCTGCTCTTATTGAATACTTATGGAATATCTGTTGGAACAAGTCGATATATATTAAAGCAGCTTGTGCCAAAGAATGAAGCTCGATTTTATGCAACTTATCGGACCTGCTTCCCCTTAGTTGGTAGTGCTCCGTTTGAGAAGAACAAACGTGAAGCTGCTTTCTCTCACGAACTCAAAGATAGACGACTCATCGTGCTTCCGGGTGAACAAGTCGAAGAGTTCATCTAACATCTTTTCCCCAAGTTGCATTTTCTCCTTCAAGAGTCCCTCCAGAACCGCTCTCCATGAAGAAGCTATCGTTTTCCTTGTTAGTGGATAGGCTTCTGCTGATCCTTCAAATAGCTCCACCATTTTCTTGATGCTGAAACGCCCATTCCTTTCCACTGCTTCTTTTATTTCTTGGGGGGACGCAAAGTAAATTGGCAGGTTAAACTCGTCCATTCTCTCTTCACTTATAGTTCCCTACACCAGCAAATTAAAGAAGGAAACTATAGGCTCATTTGTTTTGCCAAAGTATGACCCCTCATTTCTAGTGTCCTAATAGAAAAGTTTTTCTTATTTTATGGAAATATACACGGGAAATCTAAGAATATGAACAGAAATTTTTGACAGCAAATTAGAGGATTCCAAGCAGGACTCGACTAACATCATTTGTTTTACCTTCTTGACCATGTCGACAAGGCAAGATTCCAACAAATCTAAAGACCTGTTGGCAAAAGCTTCAGAATGAAGAGCTCCGTCATGACGAGTGACACAGGTGAGCATCATTAGTCCTCCGAGAACAACTTCTTGCGCTCTAGCACGGAGAAAGACCTCCATGTCTTTAGCAAATTGAGCTGCATATGCTTTGATGACTTCTTCGCTCGCACTGGGGTAAAATATCCTGCCTTTGTTCCAGGCTGGAGAGCTCTTGTCCTGAACTTCTTTTGGAACTCCTGAAAGCCAATGAAGAGCGAAGGAAGAATGAACAAAGTGGAGACAGCTTTTGGGAAATAAGTGGCCGTAGAATGAACCCGGCACGCCGGCTGCATGATATCGTCGGTCTGGTGGGAGTGATCTGAAGAGGGTGTTGAAATCGTTCCCCACATGATCGTTGAAGAATACTTGGAATTCCAGGATTTGAGAATCGAGTCCTAGGGATTGGCACTTCTGCTCTACAGCTTGAAGAACGTTGCTCACAGCGTAGAGCGTGTTGGGCCCGACCGAGCAACCGAGATCGGCGACGAGAAAAGCTCCGGAGGAAGAGAATGCTTCGATGTCGAGATGCTCGGCTACTGCCTCCTGGATGAGTTTGCGGGTCCTCTCTATAAATATTCTCTGCAGCAAGATATAGCACTCAAGCTGAACTCGAAATGAAAGAAGATACTTGCGGTCATGCTGCCCGACGTGACGCATTCCATAGACATTCGAGAACATCCTGGTACGGGGGTGCTCTCAAAACTCTTGGGTCGGTCTCTCGAAACGGATCAGACGCGGCAAAGAATTGAAATCACACATCAACACCGCGTACCCAACCTACCTGGCCAGAGGAGTTTCTGGAGTAGCTGTGAGGCCCTTCTCCGCCAGTCATCGGAAACGCATTAGACGATGCATCCATCGCCGTGGTAATCTCTCTGTGCCTCTTCCTCGCCTGCTCTCGCTCTCTCTCTCTCTCTGTCGTGGACCGTAGAATGGCGGGTGTAGAGAGTTCATACGGTGATATGAGTGATATGAAGTCAGTGGGGGCACAACGGTACAGCTGCTAATCTTCACCGAACGACATGTGCCACCGTTCTCGTCATGAATCGGGGCATTTTTGTCCCAAATTATCTCAACCCACTTTCCAAATTTCTCCAATCAACTAATCCTCGAAATGTATAAACTAAACCCTAATCTCCAAATTTCCAAAAAAAGAGCTCGATGAACAAGAAAACGAGTCAAGGCATAAAGGATAGTTGATTCGCATAATTCGATTCCCTCAGTAATCCAGTAGAAAGAAGTAGTTATGCTTGCAAGAATGAATGATTTGAAAAGTATTGTCTTAAAAATAATCTTTGTATTGTTTGAAATAATTAGTCGATAAAAAAATTATTATTAATAACAATAATTTATGTGTAAATATTTTCATGGACGATGAAAATATTATCTATTCATTCTTTTATGTAAACGATGCAATCAATTATTTTTAGGAAAATCTTTTTCACATCATTCATTTTCCATGAAACAAACAATGCATATCACATCTAATTTCTGCGCTCTTCTGCTCAGGTCCAGCCCTGCCTGCTGAACATCTCCAAGCTCCTTCTTCTAGTCCAGGACCTACACGAGCATGGAGCCGCGCCTCAAGACCGAGTTCCTCGAGCACAAGCTCATCCGAGATACGGAGTCCCTCGTCCAAGTGCTCAAGGGCATCATTGATCCACGAACACCAAGATTGCCAAATCGGTGAAGCAAAGTCCAAGAGCTCGAACGTGGTGGGGAGATTTCGGAGTCGAAGAATTAAAGTTTAGTTTGACAAGAGCACGTTTTAGCTGCATTTGGGTCTTCTTTTTATCATCTTCTTGTTCTTCCCTCGAACATTATCAACTGGAGAAGTTCCTGGAAGAAAGAAAGAAGACAGAACACTCGGGGGTTTAGTTTAGAGATCTTGGGAATTAGGGTCTAATTTGAAAATTTTGGCGATCGAGATTGTTGTTCGGTGAATATTTATGCCACCTGTAAGTTGGACGAAGCTACCAATTTTAGGGATAAACTTTTGAAAGAAACTCAAAAAAATCTGACGTCAAAAACCATATGCTTCCGACGTTCCTTTTTATGATGCAACTAGGGAGGCCTTCCCCAAAACCTGTTGCCTGCAAAATATTTCAGTATCATATTTGTATCGAATTACTTTGACCTACGCTTCAACACAAGCTCAAGTCCATCGATTACTTTGTTTGAGTCGAACTCGGGCGCGGAGCTATTGAATCGCAAAATGATCCTTACAATTTAACGTGCTTGCTTAATAGGCCCGGACAACGTCCTAGACGATGTTTGACAGGGCTTTTCGCAATCACTGCGGCTCGTGTCGCCTTTGTCTTTTCTTGAAATACAGTGCGCATAAGTAAAAAGATCAAAAGTAATGATTCAGGAAAACTCTCGCCTTACGTAATCTCAAGCATCCTGAGCATCTTTCCATCGTTCCATCCATTCGCATGCAATTTCGTGTGAATCTTTAACTAAAAGCGAAAAAAGAAGACCAAGATCCCCATGTAACTTCTACAGCCGTGATAAGAGTCATCACTCTCACAAATCAATAGATCTTAAGCAAAAGTTTCCGTAGATTAATGTCATGCCAGAAGACAAAATTATGATAAATCATTGCCAACCAATGGTAGAGCAAGATGGTAAACTTCCATATTTATCCAAAGATCCTACATCTATCGGACGATATTCAATTCAGTTCTAAAATTTTCAATTTAACAAATTTCGTTATAAATTTTTCAAGAGAGTGAAATAAAGAACAAAGAAAAATTACTATCAAGGAAGGAAATATCTATGGATTAAAATCATCCTAGCATTTGTAATTAACTTCTAGAGTGGATAATACTTTAAAAACCAGAAACTAAATGGATTTCTTTTTACACCTTAAATTGTCCGAGCATGTTGTGAAATTTGCTCAACACTATGCGCTTATTCATCTCTATCCCTTTCAGTTTGTTTGGCTAGAGTTGTTATTTTAGTTTTTATCTTTTCACGGGGTGTCAGATGGCGGCTTCATGATTTTATTTTAATTCAAGCGAAACATTTAAAACATTTGGAACGTACTTATGTTGCATATATAGGTTCCTATGAAGTTTCTCCACAATTTTTAGAAATGATCTTTGAAAAGTATTATCTTAAAAATGATCTTTGTATTGCTTGAAATAATTAGTCGATAAAAAATATTTTCATTTTCAACAATAATTTATATGTAAATATTTTTGTGAATGATGAAAATATTATCTGTTCCTTCATTTTTATAAGCGATACAAGTGATTATTTTTTTAAAAATGTTTTTTATATTATTCATTTTGCGTGAAACAAACAAGGCATTTGACATGTAATTTGTTCGCACTTCCGCCATGGTACAGCCCTGCCTGCTGAACATGTCCAAGCTCCTTCGCCTAGTCCAGGACCTACACGAGCACAGAGCCGCGCCTCAAGACCGAGTTCCTCTTCTTCCTTGCCAAGTAAAATATCACAAACCTACCTAAAACAATCACTATTAGCTTCCGCAAACCATCAGAAGTGCAGTATTTTCAGTGATGCACGGATTCCATTAGGCAAAAGTCTATTATAATAAAGTGAGTGCAGTTTGTGGACTTCTGAGCGCTGGTTATCGTTGAGCTTCTGAGTCCAACCATATAATGAAATTGCATCACGTTCTAGCCTTTCTTTACTCTACCCAAAGTGAAATGCCGTGGTGTTTAAGGGGTCACAATGAGGCAACCTAGAGTTATGAACTCCTTACAGACATAGCATGTGCCTCTCATGAAATAATACTTTGAAAACTCAACCTCTCTCTTCTCAAATTTTGGATGGTCTTAAGTCTCTCTCACCTCAAAACCTAGTTTAAGAGATGAGACTTTTCTTCACACTTACAAACTGACCATCTATCATTTCCACAACCAAGGGGGAATAAACCCCAACTATCTCCCCCTCATACATCGGGCTTAAGTTGGAGGACACAACAATCCTCTCTAAGTGAGAATTGGGTCCGGATGCTTGTCAAACCCGGATGCTTGTCAAACTTGCAGCATGTAAAGCATTTGCATGGAGGGTTTTGATCATTTTAAAGTGCAATAATGAAACATTAGGATTAGATAATTATTTTAGCAAACAATTTTGCGGCTCTAGTTGTAAGTCACGTCAGGCACTTGTCATCTTTTGTTTTGATTCTGCTTATCAAGCCGACTGGCCCTGCTTTCGTTTTAATTCCTCGAGATTAATACGGACGTAAGTTGTACTATATTCTTGGAGTTCTTGTCTTGACGATTATCCAACCTTTATCTCACCAATAATGGATAGACTAATCATGCATTTACCATGAACTCTGCTGAATGTTGGGTTAGAAAGTTCCCTTGCTTGGATCTATCTGCTTGTAAAATTTGATGACTAGCAGTCCGTTTGAGCAATAAGAACATGATGCAGCGGTTCACAGACTCGAAAAATGGAGGAGACTTCATGCTTTCGAGTCCGCAGTCAAAAAAATCATCTAATGTCTCGTTCCTGAGTTGCTCCTTAAGGAGTCCCTTACTAACAGCCCTCCGATGCGAAGTTTGTGGAGGCCAGTACTATCACCTAAAGGGGGATAAATAGGTGATTATAAACAATTAAGGTGTAATTTAAGACAACCAAGTTTGATATCCCAAACGAACAACATATGATGAAAAGATACACAATGATTAGATCTTTCTATGTGCAATAAACCATCAAACAAAATAAAAGAGAGATAAAGGGATAGAGAAGATTGCACACAACAATTATAGTGGTTCAATTTATAGTAAGCCTACGTCTAATCTCTCACACTAGCAGTCTATTGATTGGATTTCGCTAAAAAATCAATCAGAAGTTACGGAGTACTTCTCTACTCAAGTAATGATCATATCTTCTGATCTCACACGGTTACTCTTAGATAACTGCCTCTCAAATATTACAATTTTAGCTCACAAAGACAAGTATAAAAATGTCAACACTATAAAAATGTCAACACTCTTTTTGAACTTTGGAATTGCAGACTTCAGATTTTGTTCTTCCTTCGGCACTAAGATCTCCTCTTAGACTCCTCGATTTCCAAGCTAACCGTTGGACAATACTTTTGAGAATTATTCATCCCATCAATGCATTAGATGAGAATATCTCAATACTGTCTGGACTATAATATTAGCATCTTCCTTTGATTATATTGCCCATACAATAGAGATTAAATTTCCATAAGTGGAGTTCCTTGTTTAAAAAAGTGTTTAGTCTCCATATTATTGTCCATCGAATAATGAATCTTTGGAAGAGGAGGATTACATTAATATTCATTCCTCCTAGATAAATAGACAATCAATATCTATGAGGATAGAAATCCAAATTGATTCGAATTACTAGTTATTGCGCTTCACATAATCCAAATTGATTTGAAAGTTCTCAATCATCTAGAAATACTTTACGTAATGTCTAAAAATGTATGTTATCTTGACAACACTCATGCAAGCTTTATGGTTGTCCTAATATAAGTTAAATGACATCAATGTCTTTGATATAGACAATCAGGATGTCTTGATAAGTCTTTGGGTTTGATGATATATAGATCAAAGTTTGAATCAAGTTGTCCAAGAGTATCACCTGAAATTTTTTTCATCAAAATCATGAAGTACTTACGGAAGGTTTTGTCGATCTTCAAAACATAGTAGAAAGTTTTGTCAACAAAGTCAACTCTCTAACTATTGGAGCATTTCCTTTCGTGCTGTCTACAGGTAGCTCCACCATTTTTTCAGTGCAAAAGCAATTATTCCTTTCGACTGACCCAATTTCTAAAATCGTCAAGAAAAATCTCGCGATAAAATTTGGTACTTGGCGGCAAAAGAATTGATAGGAGTCCACTAAATTTGTGTAGAAAAGTCCACAAAATCCTTTTTACAAAATGGCAGAGATATTTGCTCTGAAATCGATTCACGAAACTCTATAATAGAGCTTGCTAAGGATAAGAACAAATGTGCATGTCTAAGTCGGTGATGCATGCCAATAAATAGAGGTGGACGTCCAATCTTATGAGTGGACCAAAAAGTTCAGCTCCTTCTCTGTCCGTTTGTATTTCTCTAATAATTAAAACCTTTCCTTTTTCCCTATGCTTCTCTTCCCGTGAAAGTCCACTTTTATTTACATATCCTCTCGTCCCCTTGCCAAGTAAAGTCTCAAGTACTCACCTAAAACGATCACTATTAGCTTCCGCAAACCATCGGAAGTGTAGTACTCTTAGAGGTGCACGGATTCCAATAGGCAGAAGTCTATTATAATGAAGTGAGCGCAGTTTGTGGACTTCTGAGTGTTGGCTATTATTGAGCTCCTGAGTCCAACTATAATGAAACTGCATTGCGTTCTCGCCTGTCTCTGAAGGTTGACTGTGGGGCGCCGGCTGCTGGCTGCTCCTTCCCTCCTGTCTCCTTCTTGTTGCTGTTGTTTTGTTGTTACTCGCCAGTGTTTTGGCTGTTTTCCTTGCCGTTGTTGGTGGATGTTGCCGGTTGGCTGTTTGTGTCGCTGTTTTGGCAGTCTTTTGTTCTGTCTCGGCACCCTTCCACTCGCTATGACTCATTGTCATTTTAAGTGTAAGTTTTGATGCCATGATTGCCTCTTCTATAGTTTGGTTAAAGCTCAATATAATTCTTACATTTACCAAATAAAAATAAAAAACCCATGGTGTTTGAGTGGTCATGACGAGGCAACCTTTGAGTTATGAACTTCTTACAGACAGCATGTGCCTCCGATGAAATAATCCTTTGAAAACTCAACCTTTCTCTTCTCAAGGAGCTTTTATAAAAGATTGTTGCTTCAACTTCTTACGGACATAGCATGTGCACCCTGTGGGATTGTTCCTTAAACTTTTTCTAGGCGTTGATGGTGAAAAGACTGGTTGCATTTGCAGACAGATTTGTGCTAGCCAAGTTGTTTTTTTCTTTTCCTTGGATGACGAGGATGCAAACTTTAGATGGGTAAAACTCCAAACCAATAAAATACCCGACTAACCCCATGGTTGAATGAACAGGTGAGCCAAAGCCCGGGTGGGTGGCCTGAACATGGAATCGTTTGCATTTGGCTATATTAGTTTTGACTTCAAACTCTTTTGTGGTTTTAATGCTTCTGACTAACTGCAGTGTGGATTCAATCAAGGAGTCATACTACGAGAAGAATATCGTCCAAGTTTCTTTAAAAATTAATTATTCATTCAATATCACAAGGTAACACTCGGTGCAGTCACTGCAAAAAAATGCTTTTAAGTTCCATTTCAAAGAAACTGTGAACGAGCGTTCAGAAATTGGATTATCATCACTGATATATATCTGCTGCTCTTATTGAATACTTATGGAATATCTGTTGGAACAAGTCGTTATATATTAAAGCAGCTTGTGCCAAAGAAAGAAGCTCGATTTTATGGGACTCATCAGACCTGCTTTCCCTTAGTTGGTAGTGCTCCGTTCGAGAAGAACAAACGTGATGCTGCTTTCTCTCACGAACTCAAAGATAGACGACTCATCGTGCTTCCGGGCAAACGAATCAAAGAGCTCATCTAACATCTCTTCCCCAAATTGCATTTTCTCCTTCAAGAGTCCCTCCAGAGCCGCTCTCCATGGAGAAGCTATCATTTTCCCCGTTAGTGGATAGGCTTCCGCTAATCCTTCAACTAGCTCTACCATTTTCTTGATGCTGAAACGCCCATTCCTTTCTACTGCTTCTTTCATTTCTTGAGGGGACGCATAATACATCGGCAGGTTAAACTCGTCCATTCTCTCTTCACTTATAGTACCCTACACCAAAAAATTGAAGAAGGAAACTGTAGGCTCATTTGTTTTGCCAAAGTATGACCCCTCATTCCTAGTGTTCTAATGGAAAAGTATTTCTTATTTTACGGAAATATACATGGGAAATCTAAGAATTTGAACAGAAATTTTCAACAGCAATTTAGAGAATTTCTAGCAGCACTCGACTAACATCATTTGTTTTACCTTATTGACCATGTCAGCGAGGCAAGATTCCAACAAATCTAAAGACCTGTTGGCAAAAACTTGAGAATGAGGAGCTCCGTCAAGACGGGTGAGAAAGGTAAGCACCATTAGTCCTCCTCGAACAACTTCTTGCGCTCTAGCACAGAGAAAAACCTCCATGTCTTTAGCAAATTGAGCTGCATATGCTTTGATGACTTCTTTGTTCGCATTGGTATAAAATATCCTCCCTTTGTTCCAGGCTGGAGAGCTCTTGTCCTGAACTTCTTTTGGAGCTCCTGAAAGCCAATGAAGAGCGAAGGAAGAGTAAACAAAGTGGAGACAGTTTTTGGGGAATAAGCGGCCGTAGAATGAACCCGGCACACCGGCCGCATGATATCGCCGGTCCTGTGGGAGTGATCTGAAGAGGATGTTGAAATCGTTCCCCACATGATCGTTGAAGAATACTTGGAATTCCAGGATTTGAGAGTCGAGTCCTAGGGATTGGCACTTCTGCTCTACTGCTTGAAGAACGTTGCTCACAGCATAGAACGTGTTGGGCCCGACCGAGCAACCAAGATCAGCGACGAGAAAAGCTCCGGAGGAAGAGAATGCTTCGATGTCAAGATGCTCGGCTACTGCCTCCTGGATGAGTTTGCGGGCCCTGTCTATAAATATTCTCTGCAGCAAGATATAGCACTCAAGCCGAATTCGAAATGAAAAAAAGATATTTGCAGTCACGCTGCACGCCGTGATGCATTCCATAGACATTCGAAAACATCCTGCTCCGAGGGTGTTCTCAAAACTCTTGGGTTGGCCTGTCGAAACGGATCAGACACGGAAAAGAACTGAAATCACACATCAACACCGCATGCCTAACTTACCTGGCCTGAGGAGTTTCTGGAGTAGCTGTGAGGCCCTTCTCCGCCGTTCATCGGAAACGCATTAGACGGTCCCTCCATCGCCGTGGTAATCTCTCTGTGCCTCTCCCTCGCCCGTTCTCTCTCTCTCTCTCTCTCTCTCTCTCTCTCTCTTTCTAACGGCGCGCTTGTGGGACGTAGAATGGCAGGTGTGGAGAGTTCATTAGGTGATATGAAATCAGTGGAGGGTCAACGTTGCAGCTGCTAATCTGTCAGCATCGCGGCAGAAGTTCACTGATTTGACAGGCAATAATTTGGAACTTATGACGAGTTGGCGTGCAAGCCGATCCTAATCTCGCGGTGGGAATAAGGTTTATATAGAATTCTCTAATGTACTTAACTTGCCCATTTGGTCCATTATTGTGTCCAGCATGTTTCCTGCCATTTTCTCTTTAACGCTTCGAATGTTAATTCGACAAGACACGCAAGAGTCCTCAATTTTCTAGAAGGCACTAACTTTTTTTAAGGGAACTTTCTAAAAATCCCTAATCAAAGTTGATAGTTTTCGCAGCGTGGCTCCGGAATTTGCAACTTTATCTAAATTGACCTCCAAATTACCAGCAGCACAAATATTTTATGTATAAATATTTAGTTGATAAAAAAAATTTTCATTATCAATAATAATTCATGTGTAAATATTTTCGTAAATAATTAATAAATTATCTGTTCATTCATTTAAATAAGTTGGTCATCAGCATGACCTTAAACTGCAGCGCTCCAGAGGGGACAACCCCAATAACAAGGCCCCTGGATCTGGGTTGAGACCTCACCCCTGCGCTATTGTAGGAACCCCAGTGCACATGGGGTAGAGGCAGCTCCCGTGTCTAGACAGCTCCTGTGTCTCGAAAAATATAGCGGCTGGGATTTCCCTGTAAGATATGGACTCGAGTAGGTCCTTAAACTGCTCCGTTTATCGAAGCCAACTCCAAACGTAAAATGAGGTAATGATAAATTGTTGGGGGCTTGAAACCAACTTGGTAACCCCTGGGCTTGATTCCCGTGAAGCCTTCCTCGGGTAATCAATCCTGGGCGGATATAAATAATTATTTTTAAGAAAATACTTCAAACATTATTCATTTTCTGTGAAATAAACAAGACATTTGACATGTAATTTCTGCACTCTTCCACCTAGGTTCAGCCCTGCTTGCTGAACATCTCCAAGCTCCTTCGCCTTGTCCGGGACCTACACGAGCACACAGTCGCACCTCAAGACCGAGTTCCTCGAGCACAAGCTCATCCGAGATACGGAGTCCCTCGCCCAAGTGCTCAAGGGCATCATTGATCCATGAACACCAAGATTGCCAAATCGGTGAAGCTAAGTCCAAGAGCTCGAACATGGAGTGGAGATTTCGGAGTCGAAGAATTAAAGTTTAGTTTGACAAGAGCACGGTTTAGCTGCATTTGGGTCTTCTTTTGATCGTCTTCTTCTTCTTCCCTCGAACATTATCATCTGGAGAAGTTCCTGGAAAAAAGAAAGAAGACAGAACACTCGGGGGTTTAGTTTAGAGATCTTGGGAATTAGGGTCTAATTTGAAAATTTTGGCGATCGAGATTGTTGTTCGGTGAATATTTATGCCACCTGTAAGTTGGACGAAGCTACCAATTTTAGGGATATACTTTTGAAAGAAACTCAAAAAAATCTGACGTCAAAAACCATATGCTTCCGACGTTCCTTTTTATGGTGCAACTAGGGAGGCCTTCCCCAAAACCTGTTGCTCCATTTTTGCCTGCAAGATATTTCAGTATCATATTTGTATCGAATTACTTTAACCTACGCTTCAACACAAGCTCAAGTCCATCAATTACTTTGTTTGAGTCGAACTCGGGCGCGGAGTTATTGAATCGCACCATGATTCTCGCAATTTGACGTGCTTACTTAATAGGCCCGCACGACGTCCTAAACGATGTTTGACAAGGCTTTTCGAGATCACTACGGCTCACGTCCCATTTGTTGTTCCTCGAAATACGGTGCGCATCAGTAAAAAGATCAAAAGTAATGATTCCGGAAAACTCTCGCCTTATACGGTGAGCATCTTTCCACCGGTTCATCCATTTGCATCCACTCCTATGTGAATCTTTAACTAAAAGCGAAAAATGAGGACCAAGATCCCCATGAACTTCTGCAGTCATGATAAGAGTCATCGCTCTCTGAAATAATAGATTTTAAGCAAAAGTTTCCGTAGATCAATGTCACGCAAGAAAACAAAATTATGATAAATCATTGTCGGCCGATGGTAGAGCGAGATGGTAAACTTCCCATATTTATCCAAAAAATTCTAAATGCATCGTATGATGGTCTATTCAGTCCTAAGATTTTTAATTTGATCAATTTAGTCACAGATCTTTTCGAGAGAGTGAAATAAAGGACAACGAAAAATTACCATCAAGGAAGGGGAATATCTACGGATTCAAATCATCCTAGCATTTGTAGTTAAATTCTAGAATGGACAATACTTTAAATAACCGGAAATTAAATGGATATCTTTTTACACCTTGAATTGTCCACGCTTGTTGTGAAATTTGCTCAACGCTAAAAGCTTATTTATCTCCATCCCTTTCAGCGTGTTTGACTAGAGTTGTTATTTTAGTTTTTATCTTTTCTCGGGGTCTCAGTTGGCGGCCTCATGATTTTATTTTAATTCAAGCGAAACATTTAAAACACTTGGAACGTACCTATGTTGCGTATATAGGTTCCTATGAAGTTTCTCCACAACTTTTAGAGCAAATTTCACTTTTCTCCTTTCCTCTTTTATACAAAACTAAAGATGCATTTCGTACAGTTGGAAGTTAATTAATCTCATTATTGAAATCCATTCATGACGCTAGGCATCAGCTCGGTAATAATGACTCACGCCAAATATTCCAAAGAAGCGTGGCGTTTTTAGTGCTAACCGAAATTCCATAAGTCGAAAAAATTATTATGACAAAGGAAATTTACACAGATGGCCTCCCAACTTTAACTCAATATGCAGTATCTTGGATTTTTAATTTGTTCGATGTTATAATTTAACTATTAGTAAATGTTCAATCCGATCCCTAAATTATATCAAATTGTTTGATGTCATCCTTCCGTTAATTTAAATTAAACGAAATTTATGACTTCTAATCTATTAAGTTTGAATAGTGAACAAATAAAGAACTATATGTGGATTATCCACATCCATCTTAAATCAGGATATGATAATCCATGTAAATAAAAAGACAATGGACATATTAACACCCTGATCATATTTTTCCCTTTTTGAAGTAGATAAATAAGAAGATGGACATGTTAACACTTCATTTTTAAACATCCAAATAAGCATATAATGATCCACATCATTAAATATCATCTAGTTTGTTAGTTAAGCAATATGAAGGACAATAATGAATATTTACTAATAGTTTGGAGATCACGTTGGAATAATTAAAAGTCCAGATGCAATACTGCACATCGAATCAAAATCCAATGATGATTTTTGTCATTTTAAATGGTACTTGACTTCTTCGTGTTGGTTATCATTGAGCTTCTGAGCCAAACTACAAAGAAACGGCATGACGTTCTCGCCTTTCTTTAGCGTTACCCAAAGTGATATCACGCGGCGTCTAGATAAGCACGAGGGTCGCAGCGAGGCAACCTCGTCGGACGAACTTCTTACGGACATACCAAGGGCCTTCCGTGAAATAATTCGTTGAAAACTAAACCTCAAGATGCTTGTGTCAAAAATTGTTTGCTTTGATGCTCCTTTTCCTTCCTTCATTTCCTTCATTCCAAGGTAACTGTTCAGCTTATTCCGGTTGCAGAGCATGGGAGTTCAGACAATTACTTCTTATACGAGTGCTAAGAATGCTTGTAGACATGAAATACCCTTCAAATCCCATGGTTCAACCTAGACAGATGGGCCGAACATGGAATTGTCTGCACTTGACTATGTTAGTTTTGACGTAATTCTCTTTGGTGATTTTTGTTGGCTAAGTTCATTTTCATGTGGAGGAAATCCAATGAATTGCAAGCCTAAAAGCTTGAGCCCATATGATAATCTATATGGAGAAATATAATTTATCGCTATCTTTTTTGTGATAACTGCAAAGAACTCTAGTTGAGCTGCAAAAACAAGAGAAAAAGAGAAAGGATGAAATCTAGGTTGAAGGCAATATCTTATTTTCGTCAAGCTGATATCAAAGAATTGAGCTGAAATTTTGTCAGCGTGTCCATGACACATTCTTTTCAAATCTGAAGGGTTTGATTTTCACTTAAAGCTCCCTACATCAGGTTTTTCATGGGTTGAACCAAACCTGCATTTTTGGTGAGATTCATCCTTGATCTCTCGTGAAATTCATGTGTATTGCCAAGAATGGCATTTTTGATATCTTTATTGTCATGTACCTCTAATATTAACTAGAGAACAACTTTGTTTACCTAGTTTTGTTGATAGTGAAGATTTTGGGTGGACTCAGGTCCCATGCTTTTTTATCTCTTCACACTGAGAAAGTTTTCCACATATATAAATCGCATTGTATTTGCGTACTTGGTATTTATATTGCTCTATTACATCATTTCCTATTAGATTTGCATAAAATGAGAGATTATTTTGTTCCACTACATTAATTCAATATTGTTCAGGTTATTGCTCTTTTCCCAACTATTTTAATGCTTCTGACTAACTACAACATGGATTCAATAATATAAATTTCTTTAGATATTAATTATACATTCATAACCACGAGTATTACTTGGTGAAGTTGCGGCAAAGTAAAGCCTTAAAGTTCCATTTCAAGGAAACTACAGACGAGTGTCTGCATATTGGATTATCATCGCAGCCAGACATCTGCTGCTCTTATTGACTGAAACAGCTTGACTTATATAAAAGTAGCGAGCGCGCTGAAGAGTGAAGCTCGCTTTTATGCATCTTACTAGGCCAGCTTTACCTTAGTTGGCAGCATTCCGCTTAAGCAGAACGAATGTGACACTAGCTTTTGGCGCAAACTCGAGGATAGACGACTCTTCATGCTTTCGGGTCACCGAGTCGAAGAACTCATCTAACATCTCGTCCTCAAACTGCATTTGCTCCTTCAAGAGTCCCTCCAAACCCGGTCTCCATGGAGGATTCGCTAAAGGATGGAAATCAACCATCTCCACCATTTTCTTGATGCTGAAACGCCCATTCCTTTCTACAGCTTCTTTCACTTCTTGGGGGGACGCATAATACATCGGCAGGTTGAACTCGTCCATTCTTTCTCCACCGATAGTTCCCTACACCAGAAAATTAAAGAATAATACTGTGAAAAAAATCATTCGTTTCACCGTACGACCCCTCATTCCTAATATTCTAAGGGAGACGTTTTTCTCACTTGATGGAGCTATGCACAGGGAATCCAGGAAAATTCGCAAATATCTTCGATGGTAGTGAAGAGAATCGTAAGTTGGACTCGACAGACGTCATTTGTGATACCTTCTTGACCATGTCCACGAGGCAAGATTCCAACAAATCTATGGACTTGTTGACAATAAATTGAGAATGAGGAGATCCGTCCCGACGGGTGGCAAAGATAAGCGCCATCAGTCCTCCCAGGACAACTTCTTGTGCTCTAGCACAGAGAAAAACCTCCATGTCCTTAGCAAACTGAGCTGCATATGCTTCGATGACTTCTTTGTTGGCGTTGGGGTAAAATATCCTCCCTTTGTTCCAGGCTGGAGAGCTCTTGTCCTGAACTTCTTTTGGAACTCCTGAAAGCCAATGAAGAGTGAAGGAAGAGCAAACAAAGTGGAGGCAGCTTTTCGGGAATAAGCGGCCGTAGAATGAACCCGGCAAGCCGGCTGCATGATATCGCTTGACTGGTGGGAGTAATCTGAAGAGGGTGTTGAAATCATTCCCTGCGTGATCATTGAAGTGTTGGCTGGGTCCACCTTCATGTGGGGCCCAGCCAGCATTAAATAAAAAAGAAAAAAGAAAAGAAAAGAAAAGAATAAAAAGAAGTAGAAGTGGGTCGTGCGTGTGTCCGTCGAAAAAAAGAAAAGAGGAGAGAGAAACAAGAAACCGCAAGCAAGGGAGAAGAGAAGAAAGGAAGAGGACTGCAGCTTTGCAACTTCAATTCGAAGGCCAAATATTATCGAAATCAGCTCAAATTTTAGTACGTCATTCGTGAGACTAAGGGCTACAAGTTGATGATTTTTCTTTGTCGAGAACCGTCTCCGAATTCTCCAATTGCGGTTACGATTTTCTTGCTCCAAACTTGTTTGTCTACTCGCAGTCAGAAAGATCATCTAATATATCGTTCCTTAGTTGCTCCTTAAGGAGTCCCTCACTAACGGCTCTCCAATGCGAAGTTTGTGGAGGCTAGTACTATTATCGAGAGGGGGATGAGTAGGTGATTATAAGTGAACTATTGAAGCTACTGGTGGTTTTGAGACAACCCAATTCGATATCACAGAAGAACAACGTATGATGAAAAGATACGCAATGATTAGATCTTTTTGTGTGCAATAAACCATCAAACGGAATAAAAGAGAGATCAAGGGATAAAGAAGATTACACACAATAATTATAGTGGTTTAGTTTATAGTAAGCTTATGTCTACGCTCCCACGTTGACAGCCTATTAGCTGAATTTCACTAGAGAATCAATCAAAAGTTACAAAGTACCTCTCTACTCAAATATGTGTAATCGTCTCTTCTGATCTCACACGGTCACTCTTAAACAACTACCTCTCAAATATTACAATTTTAGCTCACAAAGACAAGTATGAAAATATCAATGCTCTCTTTGAACTTTGGAATTATAGACTTCAAATTTTGTTCTTCCTTCGGCACCAAGATCTCCTTTTACATTCCTCAATTTCCAAGCTAACCCTTGGACAATAATTCTAAGAATTAATCATCTAATCAACCCATTAGATGAGAAGATCTAATTGCTGTTTGGGTTATAATATTAGAATCTTCCTTTGATTCTGTTGCCCACACAACAGGGATTGAGTTTCCATAAGCGGAGTTCCTCATTTGGAAAGAGCATTCCGTCTCCAGATTATTGTCCATTGAATCACGAATCCTTACAAGAGGAGGATTACATTGGTATTCCTCTTGGACAGATAGACAATCAATATCTATGAGAATAGAAATCCAAGCCAAATTACTAGCTGTTGCGCTTCACATAATCCAAATTGATTCTAAAGTTCTTGATCATCTAAAAGTACTTCTCGTAATGTCTGAAAATGTACATCGTCTTGACAACACTCATGCAAGCTTTAAGGTTGTCCTCATATGAGTTAAATGACATCAATGTCTTTGACGTAGACAATCAGAACGTCTTGGTAAGTCTTTGAGTTTGATGATATATAGATCAAAGTTTGAATCGAGTCGCCCCAAGAGTACCACCTGAAAACTTAATCATCAAAATCATAAAACATTTATGGAAGGTTTTGTCAATCTTCAATACATATTGGAAAGTTTTCTCAACAATCTTGTAGGATTTCCTTTTGTGCTGTCCACAGGACCTCCACCATTTTCTATGTGCAAAAGCAACCATTACTTTCGATTGACCCAATTTCCAGAATCGTCAACATAAAATCTGGTACTCGGCGGCAAAAGAATTTATAGGAGTCCACTAAATTTGTGTTGAAAAGTCCACAAAATTCTATCTACAAATGGTAGAAATATTTGCCTTGAAATCGGTTCGCAAAGCTCTACAATAAAGCCTACTAAGAATAAGAATGAATGTACATGTCTAAGTGGTGATATATGCTAAGTAGCACCGACACCAACACCGACATTAATACGCAACATACGGCATGATACGACACGATAGCACGTCATTTCTCAAAAATCAAAGAATTCCAACAGATTGTGACACATTGTATATTAACTATATATTTATATATATACATAATAAATTATCATTTAATCAAATTAATTTGATTAAAATTCACAAATAAATAAATAAATAAAAAGTCTAGAATGAATTTATGCTAAAAATATTAATTCACCATTTTTTAATATCATTAATTTTTTCAATTTGACAAATTCAACTCCATTCCAATAGTTCATAAAACTTAGAGAAAAAAAAAACTTTGGGGTGAATTGTGTAATACGAGAACCGAGTCAAGAAAAAAAAGAGAAGATTGGGTTTTTCTTCTTTCCCTAGTTATTATATTTATTATTTTTATTATTTTTTCACATATATACATTTTTAACTCTTCATTTATTGAAAATTTTAAAATTGACCAAATGTCAAACTTTTCGACACGTGTGTTGACAGAGTGCCGGAAAGTGTCCGAGAGTGACATGAAAGCTCCCAGAGAGTATCGGTACTATCTAGGATGTATGCCTATAAAAAGAGAGGTGGATGTCCAATCAAGAGAGTGGACCAAAGTTCTGTTCCATACCAAAGTTCTGTTCCTTCTCTTTCCTTTGTAATTCTCAAATAATAAAAGCCTTTCCTTTTTCCTTATGCTCCCCTTGCCATGAAATTCCACTTTTATTTACATTTCTGCTCGTCCCCTTGCCAAGTAAAATCCCACGTATTCACCTAAAACAATCACTATTAGGCTGCGTTTGGCAACTTGCCAAATAGGAAAAAATGTATGTTCTTTTGTTCTCGGAAGTAGATTTGAAATAGAAATTCATTTGGTAAAATTTTTATTCCCGAGAATAAATTTCTATTTTTTATTCCCAGAAGTAAATTTGAAATAGAATCGAGAAATAGAAAAAAAATGATTCTTTGTTCCCAAAAACAATTCCAGAATCAAGTCAACCCATTTTTTTTTCTTTTCTTTTCTTTCTTCTTATTCTTCTTTCCTCTCTCTTTTTCTTCAACCGCCGCTGCCACCATCCGCCACCAACGTACACTGCCGTCATTGCCAGTTGCCAGCGACTGGTCCGGCAAGTTCACCGAAAGCTCGCCATTCTAGGACAAGGTCCAGCAAGGCGAGCCTCACCCTTGTCGAGCCACCTCAAGGTCGGCATCGCCTAGCCTAGGCGAGGCCGACCTCGCAATGGCCCAACGAGGTCGAGCCCGACCGGCAGTTGGGCGAGCTCGACATTGCTAGATCTAGGCAAGAACGCTCGCCCAGCCAAGGCTCAGCCAATGAGGTGCGACATTGCCGAGAGCCCACAACGCTCTAGCAAGGTCACTGACCCTCATCTGGCCGGTCACCGCCTTGAAGAAGAAGAAGAGAAAGAAAAGAAAAAAAAAAGTAATAAAATTAATAAAAAAAATTAAAAGAAAATGATTTGAATTAGAAATTTTCAAAATAGTACAAAACACAATTCTATTCCAGGAATAAAAATTTTGGACAGTTACCAAACGGCTTAAAATGCTTAAAAATTGTTCTCGGGAATAGAATAAAAAAATCAATTTTGATAAAAAAAATTATTCTTGAAAATAAAATGATTACCAAACACGCCCTTAGCTTTTGCAAACCATCAGAAGTGTACTACTTTTATCAAAGATTGTTGCTTCAACTTCTTCCAAACATAACATGTGCACCCTGTCGGACTGTTCCTTAACAAGACTGGTTGCATTTGCAAATAGATTCCATGTAAGCCAAGTTCCTTTTTTCTTTTTCTTTTTTTCTTGCAGAACAGGGACACAAACTTTAGATAGGTAAAACTCCAGGCCAATAAAATACCCGACTAACCCCTTGGTTCAACCGGACCTAAGCAGGTCCTTAAAAGGCTCAAGGAGGAAACAGGCGAGAGAACCACCCTGAGGTAAGAGACCCCATGCTGTCCTCTGTATTCCCTCTCTGTCAAGAAGACAAAGATAGATAGGGAATTAGAGGGCCTTACGGTGGGGAAGGTAAATTCCATGTCAGGGTGTACTTGTGCACTCTGGCTACCGCCAGGTAAGCTGATATAGTAGTCACCCGCACCTGAGGTGAGTGGGGATGGGTGAAATGCCCATTACAGAGTTAGCACGCCTTCAACACTGAACTCAATCTTAGGCTAACTTTGTACCCCCGGTTGATGGTGACAAGACTAGTTGCATTTGCAGATAGATTCCATGTAAGCCAAGTTCCTTTTTTCTTTTTCTTTTTGTTCTTGCATAACGAGGACACAAACTTTAGATGGGTAAACCCACCCACGCATGGCTACACTGGTTGAGGCTTGCTCCGTCCACTTGAGGTCAGGGATTTGACTCCCAAGGTGGTTTCGTGATTTAAGTGGGGGGCCTCAGCGGTGAGATGATGGGTTAGTCTTCCCCGAGATATAAGCGTCGGTTCAAAGGTGCAGGAGCACTAGAGGGCCTTGTGACCCTGCAAAAGGGCTCAGGCAGATCCTCGATCATCAAAAAAAAAAATAGATGGGTAAAACTCCAAGCCAATAAAATACCCGACTAACCCCTTGGTTCAACAAACAAGTGAGCTAAAGCCTGGGTGACTGGCTTGAACGTGGAATCGTTTGCACTTGGTTGTATTAGTTTTGACCTCAATCTCTTTTGTGGTTTTAATGCTTCTGACTAACTGCAGTGTGGATTCAATCAAGGAGTCATACTACAAGAAGAAGATCGTCTAAGTTTCTTTACATATTAATGGGTTTTTTATTTGATGGACCAAGTTAAGCCCGTCCACCCATGTTGGGCCAAAACCCAGCCCGTAAGTGAAGGGCTTATAAGAGGAAATGACAATTATTTTCTAAGTGAAAATAACTGCAATATATAAAATAAAAAGAAAATGAGATAATTCTATCTGTAGCGTTTTAGAGAAAACACGCTTCTCATTTTTCCTTCCCCTTGAAATAGTATACTCCTCTTGATGAACGGAACTCTAAGGCTTTTCAAAGGATTCCTTTGAAACTACAATGGTACCTGTCGCAACCTCTTTCTTTTCTGTTCAGGGGAAAAGAAAGAAGGTTTAGGGGTATTTGCCTAAAGAGGTGGACCAACGGTCTTGAATTAAGCGCAGACTCTCCCAAGTCCATAGCTCGTGCAACGTTGGATTTTGTTTTTTAGTTCTTAACCACCTATGTATTTCTAGGAGTCGCCACTAGCCTATTGGAATTAGTTAGAAACCAATCAAGACGTGGGAGTGTTGTCTCAATTCATATACAACCAAAGATTTCTAGGAACGGGAACTTGTTTATGCTAATGTTTCTATTAGCATCATTACGGTACCACTAACTTGGAATATTATTTATCTAAATGGTCACACAATCTTGATTACAAATTATAATCTTTATGAAACTACTAAGTGTCCATGCAAATGTTTTTGTAGGTTTTTTTTTTAATGTCTAGACTAATCCTAACATAATTTAGAAAGGAAATTTACACTCTAATTATTGAAAAGCGGTGTGGTAAATAAACATCTAAGAAATTGAAATGACTTGAAAGTAATACGGAAAAGAAAGATCTAATACAAATCGGGCAAATAATATTACATGACTTCGTTATCACGCCCCAGGACAGAACCCCGTGAGTGAAATAGGAATTTAAATATGCATGAAATTACTCTAGATAATTTTAATATACGCAAAATAGATTATTTTCAAAAAGAATTATAAAATGCCAAAATAGCTTTAAATTAGGAAAAAATGACCTTATAAAATTAGGAAAATTTCATAGATGTCATTTCTGCCATAATTTGATGCCATCCATCATTTTTATATGTTTTTGAAAATTTCATTTTTTCATTTTTATTTAAAAATAATTCCCTAAACCGATATATGATGATTTACATTAATATGGAGCAATCAAGTACATGAATATCACAAGAACTGAGCTGAATCGACCGTTTCAAGATCAAAGCTTAGTTTGCGCCTTTCGTCGAACACCGGTGTGCATTAAACTAGCCCAAACAACTTACTCAAGTCATGTTTGTGGTCTTCAATCTTGATCTATAAGCAATCTCATGTGGAACTAAAGTATCAAAGTTATACAATCACATGCAAAGAGCGATATTAAATAGAAATTTTAGCTTAAAACACACAAAAACCAAGCTGAAATCATCCTCAAATATGTAAGTTTGAGTTGATTTTGCAAATCTAGGTTTGAACCCAAGTCAAGTAAATAGGTCGCATGTCTGTATTCAAGCCTCGACACTCATTACATACAAAATCTATGGAAAAGATCACTTGATCAAAATGAAAGTAGGTAACATGTACTTTCAAATGCAACAAACATCATAGAGAATGATCAATCAAACACATCGAATACACATGGTCCACATTGACTAGCCATGAATCAATATGGAGAGGCTTGGTTTTGGCTCAAGTCATGGACGATTTCATGGTTTACCCGGGGATTTAAAGACCAAACCAAGCGTACCTCAGCATCATTGGTACTCTTATATAACATTCATCAAGCTCATGAAGACAAGTAATGCATGAAAATAGACATAACAAAATCAAACATGCAAGACTCTTGAAGAGATTCAACGCTTGGAAAAATTCTAGCCTCAAAAATCAGTTTGGACTAGTTTTCCTCTTGATTTTTCATGGTTGAAACATGTTCAAAACTGACCAAAAATACATTTAGGATTCTTACCTTGCTTCTTAGTTTCTTTTTCAAGTTCAAGTGGCTTTTGGCCAAGAAAACCAAGAAATTATCCTTGGGGGCTCATGGAAGTTGGCTTCTTCAATTGGAAAATGAGATCTGCAAAAAAAGAATTGATAACGAAGGTTTTTGTTGGTCACTAAAACCAGACTCCACGACTTTTTTGTTGAAAAAATGAATACAAAGAAAAAACTATATATATTTTAGTTTGGGTTACAACTCATGATTTTCCTCATTTGTCTTTCAATTTTTTCAAAAGCACTCGCTTTCCCTCACCCATGACCAATCGTGCTCAACATTTAGACAAATTTTCAGTCTTTCTTGGTCCACTAGGAGGGTGTTTTTCGAGGGGCTTTAGGAGACCTTCCTGATCTCCATTTGGGACGTGCGACCTCTGGATGGAAATATCTTTGAATAAATTTTCACTCTCTCGTTGAAGGTTTTGGTTAATTTTAGCTGCAAGTTTGTGAATATGTCACTTTTCTTTCTAAATATTGATCTGGAATTTCTAGGTTTTACCTTTTCTGGAGTTGCTTCTAAGGGTGTCTTTGGGCACGATTGTGAGCTCTCTCTTCCTCTTCTTGTCTTCGACCTTTCATGCCCTAAAAGAGCCTGCTTCAATGATCTTATCTCCTGAATTAAGGGATTTTTAGTGGATCTTTTGTCCACTTATCAAGCCTGCCAACTAAGCTAATTCACCCACTTTCTAATAGCCAAAATTTTCAACCTTTGCAGCTATTGAGTGTGAAAATTTTGCTACGATTTTCCCGTGCTTTCAATAGCTTATCCCTGGCCAATTTTTGTCCACTTGCACTAACAATAATGGTCTTCCATCACGTGCATAGATTAGGCCGATTGGGCTACTGAGTAGGATATGGTGGGGTCATAAAGTTGCTTACTTGGCAACTCCAAATTGAGACCTAACTGTGGGCTGGGTTTTGATAGCTAGTTTGAATGCTTTAATCCATCAATTTGGCTGCGGTTTTTGATCAATTAGTAAGCTCATGTATAGTAGTTTAAGATCTTGACCATTTTTCACAATTGTCTCCACCCAATTTTGCAAGGGTGTCCCTCAAAGTTGGCAATTTTCTTGCTTGAAAATGCCAAATTTAATGCAATTTGGTCCTTTTTGCCCAATTCGATTAATTAGACCTGACCCAAGTTCAATTTCAACTCAATTGGGGGATAAGAGGATGATTTAAGGGCTTGGGTGAAATTTTGCAAAATTTGCAAATTGGTCCCTCAACTTTTGAAAATTGCATGTTGGCCCAAATTTTCCATTTTAATTCCAATCTTACCTCCTGGCTTGGCTAGTCGCATTTAGATCATTGGCCCCAAATTTTCTTTCTTTCTTTCTTTCTTTCATATATATTTTTAATTTTTTAAGGAAAAACATCTTCCATTTAGCTATCAGATCAGAGATTGAGTCTTGGGATTCGCCGCTTCCTTCCTTATCTGGAACCCAAGATCGATTCTGTTGGAGGGAGGACTCGACGGGCTTATTCTCGGTGGCCTCGGCTTGGGAGGCCTTAAGGAGGAAGAAGGCCAGAGTCAATTGGCATTGTTTCATTTGGAGTAATGCCATTCTGCCTCGCTACCAACTGAACCTGTGGCTCATCACCAAGAGGAGATTACCTACTCAGTCTCTTCTCATGTCTTATGGTAGGATTGATGCTGCTTCCTGCCCTTTTTGCAACGAGGTGCCTGATTCAATCAATTATCTCTTTTTTGGTTGTCGCATTACCTCAAGTATTGCCTTTTTCTGGGCTACTAGATGCAATCTCCCCTGGACCAACAGGACTTGGGAGGAGACTCTCAGTTGGGCCATTACCTTGCTCAGCGGCAATGAGTTTTATAAGTGTGTTGCCCGGTTCTCCTTTGGGGCACTGTGTCACATCATCTGGAGAAACAGAAACAATATTCTGTTCAAGGGGGAGCCGTTATCTATTTCGGCCATGAAGAAGCATCTCCTCAAGGTTGTTAAGGATAAGGCCCTTACCTTTGAGAATATTGAGGACTCTCCCAGGAACAGGTGGATGCAATGCCCGTGGGATGTGGACCCCATTATCTTCGCTTCCTCTTATTGTAGTCTGACTTAGGCTTTTCGGTGGTTGTTTAGGTGTTTTTGCCAGGCTTGTTTTGCCGTTGGTTTGCTGTTGGTCATTTTCTTGCTTGTCCGCGGCTTCCTTTCACTCTTAATGAGCGTGTTCATTTTGAGTGTAAGCTTTTGGAGCCATGTTGTTTGTACAGTTTGCCCCCTATTAATATATTGTTTACTCTTACCAAAAAAAAAAAACATCTTCCATTTAAAACACTATATTAAATGCCTAGATAATCTATATGCTAAAATTTGAAACGAAATATTTTTGTGGAAAAACAAGTTCTCATTTTTTGGAAATGATTTTTTTTTAGCAAAAATTTAAGTGTCAACAGTACTTAATCTATGATAAACAAGGTATATCCGTCTCCATGATATATCTTTTGATCGGTGTTATATGTTTTCCGGGCATGTTCTTCCGCGTTCGTTTTTCGGTATTCGATCGTTCGAGTATCAATTCAATTTTTACGAATTTGTTTCCAATAGATATTAATTATTCATTTATAACCACAATGTAATACTCGGTGCAGTTGCTGCAAAAAAAAGCTTTAAGTTCCATTTCGAAGAAACTATGAACGAGTGTTCTGAAATTGGATTATCATCACTGACATATATCTGCTGCTCTTATTGAATACTTATGGAATATCTGTTGGAACAAGTCGATATA
Source organism: Eucalyptus camaldulensis (assembly GCA_019915185.1). Classification (NCBI taxonomy): domain Eukaryota; kingdom Viridiplantae; phylum Streptophyta; class Magnoliopsida; order Myrtales; family Myrtaceae; genus Eucalyptus; species Eucalyptus camaldulensis. Next base: position 25,831,892 of record JAHSVA010000005.1, read on the forward strand.
TATTAAAGCAGTTTGTGCCAAAGAATGAAGCTCTATCTTATGCAACTTATCGGACCTGCTTCCCCTTAGTTGCTCGTGCTCCGTTCGAGAAGAACAAACGTGAAGCTGCTTTCTCTCACGAACTCAAAGATAGACGACTCATCGTGCTTCCGGGTGAACAGGTCAAAGAGTTCATCTAACATCTCATCCCCAAGTTGCATTTTCTCCTTCAAGAGTCCCTCCAGAACCGCTCTCCATGAAGAAGCTATCGTTTTCCTTGTTAGTGGATAGGCTTCTGCTGATCCTTCAAATAGCTCCACCATTTTCTTGATGCTGAAACGTCCATTCCTTTCGACTGCTTCTTTCATTTCTTGGGGGGACGCATACATCGGCAGGTTAAACTCGTCCATTCTCTCTTCACTTATAGTTCCCTACACCAGAAAATTGACGAAGGAAACTATAGGCTCATTTGTTTTGCCAAAGTATTACCCCTTATTCCGAGTGTTCTAATGGAAAAGTTTTTCTTATTTTAAGGAAATATACACAGGAAATCTAAGAATATGAACGGAAATTTTTGACAGCAAATTTGAGGATTCCAAGCAGGACTCGACTAACATCATTTGTTTTACCTTCTTGACCATGTCCATAAGGCAAGATTCCAACAAATCTAAAGACCTGTTGGCAAAAGCTTCAGAATGAAGAGCTCCGTCATGACGAGTGACACAGGTGAGCATCATTAGTCCTCCAAGAACAACTTCTTGCGCTCTAGCATGGAGAAAGGCCTCCATATCTTTAGCAAATTGAGCTGCATATGCTTTGACGACTTCTTCGCTCGCACTGGGGTAAAATATCCTGCCTTTGTTCCAGGCTGGAGAGCTCTTGTCCTGAACTTCTTTTGGAACTCCTGAAAGCCAATGAAGAGTGAAGGAAGAATGAACAAAGTGGAGACAGCTTTTGGGGAAAAAGCGGCCGTAGAATGAACCCGGCACGCCGGCTGCATGATATCGTCGGTCTGCTGGGAGTGATCTGAAGAGGGTGTTGAAATCATTCCCCACATGATCGTTGAAGAATAGTTGGAATTCCAGGATTTGAGAATCGAGTCCTAGGGATTGGCACTTCTGCTCTACAGCTTGAAGAACGTTGCTTACAGCATAGAGCGTGTTGGGCCCGACTGAGCAACCGAGATCGGCAACGAGAAAAACTCCGGAGGAAGAGAATGCTTCAATGTCAAGATGCTCGGCTACTGCCTCCTGGATGAGTTTGCAGGCCCTCTCCATAAATATTCTCTGCAGCAAGATATAGCACTCAAGCTGAATTCAAAACGAAAGAAGATACTTGCAGTCATGCTACCCGACGTGACGCATTCCATAGACATTCGAGAACATCCTGGTACGGGGGTGCTCTCAAAACTCTTGGGTCGGTCTCTCGAAACGGATCAGACGTGGAAAAGAATTGAAAGCACACATCAACACCGCGTTCCCAACCTACCTGGCCAGAGGAGTTTCTGGAGTAGCTGTGAGGCCCTTCTCCGCCATTCATCGGAAACGCATTAGACGATCCCTCCATCGCCGTGGTAATCTCTCTGTTCCTCTTCCTCGCCTGCTCTCTCTCTCTTTCTCTCTCTCGTGGGCCGTAGAATGGCAGGTGTAGAGAGTTCATACGGTGAAATGCTATGTAGCACGGACACTCTCCGGAAGCCTTCGTGTCGTGTCCGACACTCCGACACGCTCCGACACGTCCCGACACTCTCCGACACGCGGTCAACGACTGTCGAAAAATCCGACACGCGATCAACTCTTTCCGACACGCGAGTCCAAAATTTCGACACGCGATTCTAACACGCACGGGTCAATTTTAAAAATTTATAATACTTGAGGGGTCAAAATATAAATATACACAAAAGAAGTAATAAAATTGTTATAAATATACACACACGGAGTCATTTTTTTTTTAGTTTTATTTTTTTAGAATTGTTTTATTTTTTTTAAAAGTCTTTTACTCTGAAAAAAGTAATAAAAAATGCCATATATGATAAATAAATAAATTTAAAAATATCATTTCAGCATTTTTCTTTAAACAATGTTTTTTTTCTCTAAGTTTTGTGTATTATTGTAACAAATTAAAATAATGAATGATATTATTTAATATTTTTTGTGTAAATTAATTCTATGCTAATATATATAATATATAACGTGTCGGAACGTGTCGAAAATCTCTATTTTTAAAAAATAACATGACGACGTGTCGTTTCATGTCGTATCGTATCGTGTCACGTGTCACGTGTCCGTGTCAGTACTATATAAGTGATATAAAGTCAGTGGAGGCACAACGGTACAGCTGCTAATCTGTCGACATCGAAATGAGAAAATATTGCATGGTCCCGGAGTGCCAAGTCAGCATGATCCCCGGCCATTCATGAAGCGCCACGTGGAGGCGTGGGTCCGCTGGCCATCTTCTGCACAAACGTAGGCTTCCCTCCTCTCTCTCTCTCCTCTCCCTAGCCTTCTTCCCTCTCTTTCCTAGCCTGCACGCTACCCACGCTACCCCTCTGCAATGCATTTACTCTTTCGTTCTCAGAGGAAGGAAAGAGGAGCGAAGCCTTTCCCTTTCCTCTCTAGAGAACTCAACGGCTTTCAAAATTTTGAATCCCAAATTCTCTCTCCGTGCTCGTCCCTCTCCGTCTCCAACGAAGCGCATTACGGCTGCTCCGACGCTCGCTCGCTTATCTCTCCGCACTCGTTGCTACTTCGGCCAAGGAGGAGGAGATCCAGAAGATCAGGAAGCTTCACTGGGTGCCGGAGGAGCAGGTGAAGTCGCTGTGCGTGAAGAACCAGATCTGGAGGGACCTCGCCCAGGCCAACGTGACCACCGCCAACGCCCTCCGCACCAACCTCGAGCAGGTCCTGGCGCAGGTCAGCAAGGACGACCACCCCCACAATGGGGCCTCCCTGGAGGACGAGGCAGATGACGCCGCGTCGGCGGGAGCAATTACGAAGGAGGGGAGGAGGAGAGAGGGAGGACGATGACGACGTCGTGCCGGAAGTACAGGAAGGAGGAGGCGAGCGTGCTGTTGTTGCCGTGCAGGCACCTGTATTTGTGCGTGGTGTGTTGGTCTTCCCACCGTACTTGTCCGCTCTGTAACTCTCCCAAATCCGGCAGGGTCCATCTATCCTAGACCAGTTTTTTTTTTTTTTTTCTAACTTTTCTCTCTTCGAAAAACCAGGGGAAATAAAACGGAAGAAATATTTCCAGGAGTTAGATAGAAATCTCTCCGATCATGACCCTTTTTTTTATTGGTTCTGGTTGGTCTTGTGATTTGATTAATTCTTTGCCAAATATTTCTTGTCTCTTTCGATTCTCCTACTAGGTGGGTTGCTGGTGAATGTTTCCAAAATTCATATCCATGAAATTGTCCTCAATGAAGCAGTCAATGAAGCAGCGGATCGAAAAGAGTATTGAATGGTTCCTGGCACAATTTATACATTTCCACATCAAACATTCTCCTCAAATTAGCTCACGCCTGAGCAGTACATAATATGGAGAATGAACTAAGTTTTGAATTTCCAACATACTTGTTTACCACAAACCTCTCAAACCACTTCTCCGTGAAGAAATAAAAATGTTGAACATACAGCAACAAATAACAAATGTTGGGCATTTCACATCAACCAAGTGACCAGCAATTACGGCCCTGAAGAGTGGACCAAAGCTAACTCAAGAAAAAAATATGCTATTAAAAATTAACACATTACAAAATAAAAAATGTGCTTCGTCGGAGACGGCGGGGAATAGCCGCTTGACGAACGCCGGAGCAGCAACGAACAAGGAGAGAGAAGCGAGCGAGCACCGGAGCAAGGGCGGCTTTTGTTGGAGGTAATAGGTTTGAGAGAGAAGAAGTAGTTGCTTGAAGTATTACACCAAGAGACGTCAAGTTTGGAACGCTCAACAGTGTTACCTCCAGCGTAGGGAAACCCTAGAGTTTTTATATGCACGTTATTGGGCTTCAGCCCATATGGACCCAAATAACCATGCTTTTACCTATTGGGCTTGTATGTGAACATATTATTTTGGACTATATTAATAATATATCCAACAATCTCCTCCTATGTTCACCATACAGCACAATCCAATAAGTTGGTCAGTGTAATGTTCAAACAAACATGAATCATCCACATTCAGTCCAAGACAATCAACTCGGATCGGTCAAAGAGTATTCCAGCAATAAAGTATTAAACTAAATCATCATGTGCAAACTAAATAAGTGAATCATTCTTATCATGAATCTGTTCTGAGATTAAAAATCCAAATCCCAAAATAAATCTCAGATTCAGTTCACAACCAATATATGGATATTAATCAAGTATAAGTAGGCCAGTCAAAATAGTCTAAGGCCTTACAAATATAAGAAACAAGCATAATAATGTCCACAAAATAGAAATAGCAAAATGCAAGTCTCCAAATGCAAGTCTCAAGTAAATGGACTTCATCAAAATAGGCAATAGCAGGTAAACTGTCAAGTCCCCACACGCTCTAAGTGATATATATTCATTCATCAAGTAGGTCATCTTGGTCAGGATCCCACTCATTAAGCTCTCCTCCATCTCTGCCATCCCCTGTAGAATGTCAAATATGAATTTCATATTATCATGAATTCAATCAAGTGAATAAAAACTTAGCACCATTCCATCAGGCGGAGAAGAACATATATTGATGTCATAAAGCATCATAATATCATGTCATAAGCATCAAGCCAGTTTCATAAATTATGAACAAGACCTAAATAATGTGATTTACAAAGAGCCATCAACTTAAGTTTATTTGTAGGAGAATAACTATTGTCTAGTTTCAAAGAACAAGACCAATAGTCAAGTCACTTACAACAACCTAGTCGTGTAATATCAAGTTTCAATTAAGAACAAGACAAATAGGCTTCTTATGTAAACAATTATTTCTATGTTTCAATTTGGAATGTCACAATTACTGATTCCTTAAAGTCAAATAATCTAGCATCAAGTTTGGAATGAGATCATTTAACCAAAAAGGATAGTCCAATCTAGTTGAATTGTATCATCAAGTTTGGAATGACACAATTTTTCCAGATAGAACATTTGAATTAGGTTAAAGTCATCTTCATCAAATTTGGAATGAGACAACTCACCCTCTTCAATTAGTCAGCAACTGTGAACATCAATGAAACATATAAACTGTGCTTATCATTGTAGCCAATAAAGAAAGATTTGATAATTCAAAACACAGGTAAGTAAATGGTAGTTAAGACTTGCCTATATAGTCTTTAACCCCAGTTCCCCCACTGTTTTGAATAATCGATCTTTAGGCATACCTTTGGTGAGAGTATCGGCTATGTTATCCTTCGATCTCACATCGATCAAGGTGATAACCCCTTGTTCTCTCAGATAATTCAACAACGCATGTCTCAGTCTCACATGTCTTCTCTTTGAATTAAAGAGAGTATTCTTGACGATTTGGACAGCTGCTCGATTATCACAAAATAGGCTTAAAGAATTAATCTTTAGCTGAGTCAAAGGAATATCCATAATCAAATTCTTTATCCACTCTGCCTCTTCACCGGCTGAGGCTAAAGCAAAAAGTTCTGATTCCATAGACGACAATGCAATACAAGTCTGTCGTTTGGATTTCCAAGTAATAGCAGCTCCACCCAAAGTGAATACATACCCACTAGTGGACTTACTATTTCCAATATCTGAGCACCATGAGGCATCAGAATATCCATCCACAATTGGAGGATAACCAGAATAATAAAGCGCATAATCTTTAGTACCTTTAAGGTATCTCATTAGCCTATTAAGGGCATCCCAATGCTCTTTACTAGGATTACTAGTAAAACGACTCAGCATACCAACTGTAAAAGCTATGTCGGGTCTAGTGCAACTCATAGCATACATGAGACTACCAATCAGTTTCGAGTACTTTAACTGATCCACACTGGTCCCTTCATTAGGACTCAGTCTATTATTATAATCACATGGTGTCTCACTCGGTTTACACTTATCGTATCCCCAAGTAGAAAGTAGCTGCTCAATATAATAAGTCTGGCTAAGGGAGATGACTTGCCGTTCAAAGCTTACTTTCATACCAAGAATGGTATTAGCAATACCAAGATCTTTCATGTCAAATTGTTTAGCTAAAGTAGCTTTCACGTCACTCACTACAGATTGATTGGAACCAAGAATTAACATGTCATCAACATACAAGCAAATGATGATTATCTTATTTGACATAGAACGATGGTAAAGGCATTTATCTGAATAACTAGACTGAAAGCCATAACTCTTTACCACTTCATCAAATTTAAGATGCCACATCTTAGGTGCTTGTTTAAGACCATATAGAGATTTATTTAATTTACAAACTTTGTCCTCAAGACCTTTCATAACATATCCTTCTGGTTGTTCCATGTAAATTTCCTCATTTAAATCCCCATTTAAGAAAGCTGTTTTTACATCCATTTGATGCACTACAAAGTGTTCAATAGATGCCAAAGCAAGAGGAATTCTTATAGTTGATAGATGACACACAGGTGAATAGACATCAAAATAGTCTATTCCACTATGTTGTTTATAGCCTTTAGCTACTAAGCGTGCTTTGTATCTGGCTATTGATCCATCACTATTTAGTTTCTTCTTCAACACCCATTTACAGCCTATAACTTTAGCCCCTTTTGGCAAATTTACTAGCTGTCAAGTGTGATTCTGCAGCAGAGAGCTCATTTCATCATCTATGGCTTCTGCCCACAGTAGAGATTCCCTAGATCTCATTGCTTCTTGATAGGAGAATGGATCATCCTCAAGATGGTAAGCAACAAAGTCTTCACCAAAACTTTTGGGAATTCTCTCTCTTGTAGATACTCTAACTGGAATTGGTTCAATAGCCAACTGTGTGGAATTAGTGTCAGAAGGGCCTGCTTCAGATTCTACAGGAGATTCTGAAATTATATCTGTAGATCCAGAAACATTCAAGCATTGATCTCTGATAAACTTGTTTTCAAAGAACACTGCATCTCTAGATTCTATCACTGTGTTAGTAGATAGATCTAAAAACCTATTTGCAGCGCTATCTTCTGCACTACCTAAATATACACAAGTAATAGTTCTAGATCCCACCTTAGGTTTTTTAGGATCTGGTATACTTACATAAGCAATACAGCCCCAAGTCTTAAGAGTATCATATCTACAAGGGCGCTTATGCCATATCTCATAAGGTGTCATGGACAACTTAGAGTGCGGCAACCTGTTCAAGATGTGATTAGCAGTTAGAACTGCTTCTCCCCAGTAGGAGGAAGGCATACCAGCTGTAAGTAACATAGAGTTTAACATTTCAGTTAACGTTCTATTCTTACGCTCTGCAACACCATTTGATTGGGGTGAATAAGGAGCAGTGGTTTCAAGTATTATACCTTCTGAAGCACAAAACTCCTTGAACCTTGACATAGTATATTCTCCTCCTCTATCACTCCTAAACCTCTTAATTTTCAAGTTGAGTTGATTTTCTACTCTAGACTTGAAAATCTTAAATTTTTCAAAAGCCTCATCTTTCGATTTCAACAAATAGACATGACAATATCTAGAAAAATCATCTATGAATGTTATTAGATACTTCCGACCACCTTTAGTAATGTAATTTCTAAAATCACAAATGTCAGAATGTATTAGCTCAAGAAGTTGTGTGCTTTTAGAAATCAATTTAAAGGGTTTTCTAGTAATTTTAGCCTGTGCACACACTTCACACTTATCAAATCGAATAGAAGTATCTAATGGAATGTTATGAGTTTTAGCTAAATGTTGCATTTTCCTGTAATTCACATGTCCAAGTCTATTGTCTAGCAACTTTGGATCGATCAAAGTAGAATTCACATGGTTTATGCTATCAGCATTTAAACTCAACCTATACATACCATTAACCATGAATGCACAACCAAAATAATATGAGTTAACAGATAAAGTTACTCTACCATTCATAGTTGAAAAAGACATACCAGCTTTATCAAGTAAACTCATAGATATTAAATTCTTCTTAAGTAAAGGTACTACTCTAACATGTTTCAGAGTTAGTAATTTACCTGAAGAAAGCACCAAATTTGCAATTCCAGCATGAGTCACCTTTGCCTCACCACCATTGCAATTTTCCACAGTGTCTTTCACTTCTGTGACCTCAGTGAGTAAATTCTTGTCATTTGTAGCATGACAAGTAGCGCCACTGTCCAACCACCACTCAGAAGAGATGCTGGCCTTTCCATTCTTCATCATTCCAATAAAGGCTTGAGGCTCAGATCCTCTAATAAGCATATTGGCCTCATTATGTGGTGTGTTGTTATTTGGCTTCCTTGGCAACTTACACTCTGCTGCCCAGTGACCCCACTTTCCACAGTTATGGCACTTGCCCTTCTTCTTCTTTTTGAAGATAGTCTTTTTGGCCTCTAACTGTAAAGAGGATTCACCTTTTGGTGACTTGGACTTTTTCTGAGGTTTATTGGAGTGTGAAACTAAGTTGGCAACTGACTTTTGTTGTCCCACTTGTTCCAAACTCTTCCTAGTGATATTTTGATCCTCAATGTGAATATACCTCTTTAATTCATCCAGTCCCATCTGTACCTTCAGTCTGTGCATTTCAGTCTTGAAAGAACTCCATTCAGTTGGCAGTTTGCTCAACACAAGACCAACAAAGAGATTATCGGACATATCAGAATTATCATCTTTCAGCTTGTTCCTCATGTTCTCAAATTCAACTAACTGAGAGGTGATGCTTGAATTCATAGTGAATTTAAAGTCAAAGAATTTCTCCGCTATGAGGGTTTTAGATAACCCCTCTTGTTTTTGGAACTGAGCGTTCAAGTAATCCCATATCTCTTTCGCCGTCTTGTACTCACTATAAGTCATAGCCAAATTAGGATTCAGAGAGTTCAGCAAGTAATTTCTACAAAAATCCTCATCTTTGTTCCATTGATATTCATTCACATCTTCAGTGGTAGATGTAAAATCGCTCAATACAGTATAGAATATGTCACGTTCTTTCATGCCAAATTGAACATGTAATTTCCAGCCATGAAATTCAGTAACATCAAAAGATTGCAACTTTATAATATCATAGGAACTACGCTTTGCCATTTTAATCAAAGCAAAGTGTTAGAAAGAGTGCACCTTGAAGTCCTCAGAGCAACAAAGTTGAATAACTCCCCTAACCTTGATCAAACCGCTCTGTAGAGATGGAATTTGCCAAAACAAACCCCAAAAACGGATCTGGAGCGCCCAAAAACCTTAAGATGGACTGCCCTTGTTGCTGAAACTCGCTGAAAAATTTCGCCCCCCAAAATTCGCTAGAAATTTCGTCCCCAAAATTCGCTAGAAATTCAGATAGAAACTTCCGGGTGCCATAACTTCTCCGTCCAACCTCCGATTGACGCGAGTGACCACTCAAAACGTTCGTAGCGACGAGTAGATCAAAGCCCAAGTGGTTTCACCCTCTTAAATTGGCTATAATTTTTGGGTTTTTGAATCAAAGATTTCGGTCACCCGAATCTTCAAACTCAGATCCCGGCCAATATCACCGTCGAAATCGAAAGTAAATTACAGCCGCGAGTTCGTCTTGACGAAATCTTCAAGAACACACTTTACTCACTCAAATCCGACACACGAACCTAATACTTCAAGATTGTTGGAGGTAATAGGTTTGAGAGAGAAGAAGTAGTTGCTTGAAGTATTACACCAAGAGACGTCAAGTTTGGAACGCTCAACAGTGTTACCTCCAGCGTAGGGAAACCCTAGAGTTTTTATATGCACGTTATTGGGCTTCGGCCCATATGGACCCAAATAACCATGCTTTTACCTATTGGGCTTGTATGTGAACATATTATTTTGGACTATATTAATAATATATCCAACAGCTTTAATGTGCTTCATGGGTGATGGCGGGGGAACGGCCGCTTGACGAGCGCCAGAGCAAGGGCGACCTTAATGTGCTTCATCAGCGACGGCGAGGGCGGTCGTCCTTGCTGACCTGCGCCAGGACTTGCTTAAGGTTGGTGCGGAAGGCGTTGGCGGTGGCCTCGTTGGCTTGGGCGAGGTCCCTCTAGATCTGGTTCTCCACGCACAGCGACTTTACCCGCTCCAAAATATTTATAAAAAAAAAAAAGAAACAAAACAGAAGCAACGCCTGCTACAACCTCCATTCCGCATGCTCAACAGCAGCACCGACTTTGTCCTCTCCTTCACCACCACCTTTGTCTTAGCAGTCCTCACCCTCGTTTGCCGGCAACACTAGCAGTCACACCTGACATTTGTTATGTCGCCGTCCTTGACTACTTCTCGATAACCTCTTCAATGCTGAAACAACTTAGATTCGTCAAAACAAATGTCCGCCGTGGAAAGAGCGCAGAAACAGCGAAGAGCGCTCGAGCTGCAACGAACGCCAAAGCAGAGGCCTGGAGGAGCAAAATCTAAGAGCGAAGGGGAGATCCAAAATTTGAATGAAGGAGAGGGAGAGAGAACGTCTTTGTTGCTGAGAGGAGGCCGTCCATTTTCTTCTTCAGGGATGGAAGGAGAGACAGGATATGAGCGAGTGAGAGAGAAATAAATGCGTGCAGGTCTAGTGATGGCGGAAATAATAATAAATAAATAAAATTGTTTTGCGGGAGAAGAACTACTTATACGAGAAAATCTTCAGTGGCCCCCACACCTCCACATGGCGCTTCATGACTCGTCGGAAATAGAAGTTCGACAAGCACGCAAGATTCCTGGATTTTCTGGACGGCAATAACACGTTGGGGAAATTTTCTGAAAAAAACCAGTCAAAGTTCCGCGATTTTCGCAGAGTAGACCCGGAATTTGCAACTTTTTCTAAGTTGACCCCCAATTTACCAGCGGCACAAATCTTCACGGAACGACGATGGCGACTGAGTATCATGTGCCACCGCTCTCGTCATGAATCCGGCATTTTTGTCCCAAATTATCTCAACCCGCTTTCCAAATTTCTCCAATCAACTAATCCTCGAAATGTATAAACTAAACCCTAATCTCCAAGTTTCCAAAAAAGGAGCTCAATGAAGAAGAAAACGAGTCAAGGCGTAAGGGATAGTTGATTCGCATAATTCGATTCCCTCGTGATTAGAAAGAAGTAGTTAGGCTTGCAAGAAATGAATGATTTGAAAAGCACTGTCTAATTAATTAATAAAAAATATTATTATTATTATTATTATTAATTTATGTGTAAATATTTTCATGAACGATGAAAATATTATATGTTCATTCTTTTATGTAAACGATGCAATCAATTAGTTTTAGGAAAATGTTTTCCACATCATTTATTTTCCGTAAAACAAACAATGCGTATCACATCTAATTTCTGCGCTCTTCTGCTCAAGTCCAGCCCTGCCTGCTGAACCTCTCCAAGCTCCTTCGCCTAGTCCAGGACCTACACGAGCATGGAGCCGCGCCTCAACACCGAGTTCCTCGAGCACAAGCTCATCCGAGATACGGAGTCCCTCGTCCAAGTGCTCAAGGGCATCATTGATCCACGAACGCCAAGATTGCCAAATCGGCGAAGCTAAGTCGAAGGGCTCGAACATGGAGGGGAGATTTCGGAGTAGAAGAATTAAAGTTTAGTTTGACAAGAGCACGTTTTAGCAGCACTTGGGTCTTCTTGTTCATCATCTTCTTCACTCTGAACATTATCATCGTCCACGATGCATGGTACGTGGCACGCACATGATCGTTGTTCGGTGGAACTTTATGCCACTGGTAAGTTGGACGAAGTCACCAATTTGAGTAATATACTTTCGAAAGAAACGCCAAAAAGTGAGGTCGAAGACCATGTGCTTCGTACGTTCCTTTTTATGGTGCAACTACGGAGGCCTTCCCCAAGACCTGTTGCTCCATTGTTGCCTGCAGAAAATTTCAGTAGCATATATGTATTCAAGTACTGGGACCTACGCTTCAACACAAGCTCAAGTCCATCAATTACTTTGTTTGAGTCGAACTCGGGCGCGGAGTTATTGAATCGCAAAATGATCCTTACAATTTAACGTGCTTGCTTAATAAGCCCGGACAACTTGTCCGTCCTAGACGATGTTTGACAGGGCTTTTCGCAATCACTGCAGCTCGTGTTGCATTTGTCTTTTCTTGAAATACAGTGCGCATAAGTAAAAAGATCAAAAGTAATGATTCAGGAAAACTCTCGCCTTACGTAATCTCAAGTATCCTGAGCATCTTCCATCGTTCCATCCATTTGCGTGCACTTTCGTGTGAATCTTTAACTAAAAGCGAAAAAAGAAGACCGAGATCCCCATGTAACTACTACAGCCGTGACTCTTATCATCACTCTCACAAATCAATAGATCTTAAGCAAAAGTTTCTATAGATAAATGTCATGCGAGAAAACAAAATTATGATAAATCATTGTCAGCCAATGGTAGAGCAAGATGGTGAACTTCCATATTTATCCAAAAGATCCTACATCTATCGTACGATATTCGATTCAGTCCTAAAATTTTTAATTTGACAAATTTAGTCATAAATTTTTCAAAAGAGTAAAATAAAGAACAAAGAAAAATTACTATCAAGGAAGGAAATATCTATGAATTCAAATCATCCTAACATTTGTAATTAACTTCTAGAGTGGATAATACTTTAAAAAACCGGAAATTAAATGGATTTTTTTTACACCTTAAATTGCCCGAGCATGTTGTGAAATTTGCTCAACGCTATGCGCTTATTCATCTCTATCCCTTTCAGTTTGTTTGGCTAGAGTTGTTATTTTAGTTTTTATATTTTCTCGGGGTGTCAGTTGGCGGCTTCATGATTTTATTTTAATTCAAGCGAAACATTTAAAACACTTGGAACGTACTTATGTTGCATATATAGGTTCCTTTGAAGTTTCTCCACAATTTTTATAGCAAATTTCACTTTTCTCCTATCCTCTTTTACACCAAAATCAAAGATGCATTTCGTAAAGTTGGAAGTTGATTAATCACATTATTGAAATTCATTCATGACACTAGGCATCAGTTTGGTAACAATGACTCACACCAAATATTCCAGAGAAGGGTTGTGTTTTTAGTGCTAACTTAAATTCCACGAGGCAACAAATTATTATGATAAAGGAAAATTACACAAATGGCCTCTGAACTTTAGTTCAATATGTAATATTGTCCATAGACTTTTAATTTGTTCAATGTTATTATTGAACTATTACTAAATATTTAATATAATCCCTAAATTATATTAAATTTTTTAATGTCATCCTTCCATTAATTCAAATTAAACGAAATTTATGACTTCTGATCTATTAAGTTTGAACAATGAACAAATAAAAAAGGGAAAATACTACCAAAAACCCCAAACTTTACCCAAAATGACAAATTTGCCCCAAACTTTTTTTTTTTTTTGCTAACATGAAAATCCCCAAACTTTGCTAACTGCGACACATTTACACCAAACTTTTTTCGTGACACAAAATACCTTGAACTTGTATCAGTGTAACACATTTACCCTAAATTATAGGGCATTTTCGTCTTTTACTTTTTAATTTTTGTTCTTTTTTTCTTCTTCTCTCTTCCCTCCGCCAGCAATGGCGGAGGGAAGCCGGACTCAGGCAAGGGCCGCCCCCGACACCGCCCTCGCCTGACGCAGGCGAGGGCAACTTAGCCAGCCCAGGTGAGGGCAAGGGGTGCCCTCGCCCGACGCCGACGAGGGCAGCCCTCACTTGAGTCCAGCTTCCCTCCGCCATGGCCGATGAAGGGAAAAGAGAAGAAGAAAAATGGAAGAAAAAAAAAAGAAAAGAAAAAGGAAAAAACATAAATAGATAAATAAAAAGACGAAAATACCCTTAGTAGGGTAAATGTGTCACAGTTAGCAAAATTTAGGATTTTTCATGTCACCAAAAAAAAATTAGGATAAATCTATCACTTTGGACAAAGTTTGGAGTTTTAGTGGCTTTTCCCCAATAAAAAACTATACATGGATTATCCACGTAAGTTGTTCATCTTAAATCAAGGTATGATCATCCATGTAAATAAAAAAAACAACGGACATATTAACGCCTTAATTTTATTTTTCCTTATTTGAAGTAGATGGCTAAGAAGATGGACACGTTAACACTTCATTTTTAAACATCCAAATAAGTATATAATAATTCACGTCATTAAATATCATCTAATTTGTTATTTAAGCAATATGAAGAACGATGATGAATATTTGCTGATAGTCTAGAGATCACATTGGAATAGTTAAAAAGCGCAGAAACAATACTATATATCCAGTTAAAATTCAGTGATCATTTTTGTCATTTTATATGGTTGTTGACTTCTTCTGAGCTTCTGAGCCAAACTACGATGAAACTGCATGGCGTTCTCGCCTTTCTTTAGTGTTACCCAAAGTGATATCACGTGGCGTCTAGATAAGCACGATGGTCGCAGCGAGGCAACCTCGTCGGACGAACTTCTTACAGACATACCAAGGGCCTTCCGTGAAATAATTCGTTGAAAACTCAACCTCAAGATGCTTGTGTCAAAGATTGTCGCTTTGTTGCTCCTTTTCCTTCCTTCATTTACTTCATTCCAAGATAACTGTTTAGCTTATTCCGGTTGCAGAGCGTGCGAGTTCAGACAATTACTTCTTATATGAGTGCTAAGAGTGCTTGTAGACGTGCAATACCCTTCAAACCCCATGGTTCGACCCGGATAGATGGGCCGAACATGGAATTATTTGCACTTGGCTGTTAGTTTTGACATAAATCTCTTTTGTGATTTTTGTTGGCTAAGTTCATTTTCATGTGAAGGAAATCCAATGAATTGCAAGCCCAAAGGCTTGAGCTCATATCATAATCTATATGAAGAAATAAGGTTTTTCACTATTTTTTAAGTGATAACCATAAATAACTTTAGTTGAGTTACAGAAACAAGAGAAAAAAAAAAAGCATAAATATGGGTTGAGGGCAATATCTGATTTTCATCAAGCTGATATCGAAGGTCAATTCATGATCTGATTGAGCTGAAATTTTGTCAGCGTATCTATAACACATTCTTTTCAAGTTTGATTGGTTTGATTTTCACTTAAAACTTCCCACATCAAATTTTTCATGGTTGAACCAAACCTTGTTTTTTGTGAGATTTATCCTTCATCTTTCGTGAAATTCATGTATATTGCTAATAATGGTGTTCTTGATGTCTTTGTTGTCATGTACCTCTAATATTAACTAGGGAAGAACTCTGTTCACCTAGTTTTGTCGATAGTGAAGATTTTGGGTGGACTCACGTCCCATGCTTTTTTATCTCCTCACACCGAGAAGGCTTTCCACATATAAAAATCGCCTTGTATTTTCGTACCTGGTGGTTATTTTGCTTCCCGCTAGGTCTGCATAAGAGGTGGGATTATTTTGTTCCGCTGCGCTAATTCGATGTTGTTTGGGCTATTACTCTTTTCCCAACGATTTTAATGCTTCTGACCAACTGCAACGTGGATTCAATCATCTAAATTTCTTTAGATATTACTTATACATTCATAACCACGAGTATTACTCGGTGAAGTTGCTGCAAAGTAAAGCCTTAAAGTTCCATTTGTTTGCAAATTGGATTATCATCGCAGACAGATATCTGCTGCTCTTATTGACTGAAACAACTTGACTTATATAAAAGTAGCTCGCGCTGAAGAGTGAAGCTCGCTTTTATGCATCTTACTAGGCCAGCTTTACCTTAGTTGGCAGCATTCCGCTTAAGCAGGACAAATGTGACACTAGCTTCTGGCGCAAACTCGAGGATAGACGACTCTTCATGCTTTCGGGTCACCGAATCAAAGAACTCATCTAACATCTCGTCCTCAAACTGCATTTGCTCCTTCAAGAGTCCCTCCAAACCCGCTCTCCATGGAGGATTCGCTGAAGGATGGATATCAACTATCTCCACCATTTTCTTGACGCTGAAACGCCCATTCCTTTCTACAGCTTCTTTCACTTCTTGGGGGGACGCGTAATACATCGGCAGGTTGAACTCGTCCATTCTTTCTTCACTTATAGTTCCCTACACCAGAAAATTAAAGAAGGATACCGTGAAAAAAATCATTCATTTCGTCATTTTATGACCCCTCATTCCTAATATTCTAAGGGAGATATTTTTCTCATTTGATGGAGCAATACACAGGAAATCTAGGAAAATTCACATATATTTTCGATGGTAGCGAAGAGAATTGCAAGTTGGACTCGACAAACATCATTTGTAATACCTTCTTGACCATGTCCACGAGGCAAGATTCCAACAAATCTAGGGACCTGTTGGTAATAAATTGAGAATGAGGAGCTCCGTCCCGACGGGTGCCAAAGGTAAGCGCCATTAGTCCTCCCAGGACAACTTCTTGCGCTCTAGCACAGAGAAAAACCTCCATGTCCTTAGCGAACTGAGCTGCATATGCTTCGATGACTTCTTTGTTGGCATTGGGGTAAAATATCCTCCCTTTGTTCCAGGCTGGAGAGCTCTTGTCCTGAACTTCTTTTGGAACTCCTGAAAGCCAATGAAGAGTGAAGGAAGAGCAAACAAAGTGGAGGCAGCTTTTCGGGAATAAGCGGCCATAGAATGAACCCGGCAGGCCGGCTGCATGATATCGCCTGACTGGTGGGAGTAATCTGAAGAGGGTGTTGAAATCATTCCCTGCGTGATCATTGAAGAATACTTGGAATTCCAGGATTTGAGAGTCGAGCCCTAGGGATTGGCACTTCTGCTCTACTGCTTGAAGAACGTTGCTCACAGCATAGAACGTGTTGGGCCCGACCGAGCAACCGAGATCAGCGACAAGAAAAGCTCCAGAGGAAGAGAATGCTTCGATGTCAAGATGCTCCGCTACTGCCTCCTGGATGAGTTTGCGGGCCCTGTCTATAAATATTCTCTGCAGCAAGATATAGCACTCAAGCGGAATTCGAAATGAAAGAAGATACTTGCAGTCACGCTGCACGACGTGATGCATTCCATAGACATTCGAAAACATCCTGGTACGAGGGTGTTCTCAAAACTCTTGGGTTGGTCTTCCGAAACAGGTCAGACACGGAAAAGAACTGAAATCACACATCAACACCGCAGGCCTAACTTACCTGGGCTGAGGAGTTTCTGGTGTAGCTGTGAGGCCCCTCTCCGCCGTTCATCGGAAACGCATTAGACGGTCCCTCCATCGCCGTGGCAATCTCTCTGTACCTCTCCCTCGCCCGTTCTCTCTCTCTCTCTCTCTCTCTCTCTCTGACGGCGCGCTTGTGGGACGTAGAATGGCGGGCGTGGAGAGTTTATAAGGTGAGGTGAAATCAGTGGAGGGTCAACGGTGCAGCTGCCAATCTGTCAGCATCGCGGCAGAAGTTCACTGATTTGACTTGCAATAATTTGGAACTTATGACCAGTTGACGTGCAAGTCGATCCTAATCTCGTGGCAGGAATAAGGTTTATATAGAATTCTCTAATGTCCTTAACTCACCCATGTGGTCCATCGGATTTTTAATAGTGTCCAGTATGTTTCTTTCCATTTTCTCTTTACCGTTTCGAAGGTCAATTCGACAAGACACGCAAGAGTCCTCGATTTTCTAGACGGCAATAACATTTTTTTGGGGAAATTTTCTAAAAATCCCTAGTCAAAGTTGATAGTTTTCGCAGCGTGGCTCCAGAATTTGCAAATTTATCTAAATTGACCTCCAATTTACCGGCGGCACAAATCTTTTATATGTAAATATTTAGTTGATAAAAAATATTTTCATTATCAATAATAATTTATGTATAAATACTTTCGTGAATGATGAAAATATTATCTGCAATACAAATAATTATTTTTAAGAAAATATCTTCAATATAATTCATTTTTCGTGAAACAAACAAAATATTTGACATCTAATTTCTGCACTCTTCCACCTAGGTTCAGCCCTGCTTGTTGAACATCTCCAAGCTCCTTCGCCTTGTCCGGGACTAAGGTGGGAGCATCCAACGTAGATGATGCGGCAGCATCCAACGTAACTCCATCGACCAACTCAGAACCATCGATGCTTATCCAAGCCAAGAAAGAAATTGGGCATTAAGCCTTGATGGTGAGCTTCTCCTATCCCGAAGTCCTTTATCCTTGGCTGGTGGAAGCTTTAGGCCTTGGTGGTGAACTTCGTAGATCTCGATCTGCATCCTTGGTTGGTGGCGCTGCCTTTATACCTTGGAAGGAGATTGTTTTTATATGTTCTTATTCCTTTCCATTTCTTCCCCGTATACACTACTCCATACACTTAACCACAAAATTCCCCTTATAAAAAATCCATTCTAGAATCACTCACCCCATCACGCATCAGGGACCTACAAGTGCATGGAGCCGCACCTCAAGACCAAGTTCCCCGAGCACAAGCTCATCCGACATACGGAGTCCCTCGCCCAAGTGCTAAAGGGCATCATTGATCCATGATAAATCATTGTCAACCAATGGTAGAGCAAGATGGTAAACTTCCCATATTTATTCAAAAAATTCTAAACGTATCATACGATGGTCTATTCAATCCTAAAATTTTTAATTTGATCAATTTAGTCATAAATTTTTTCGAGATACTGAAATAAAGAACAAAGAAACATTACCATCAAGGAAGGAAATATCTATGGATTCAAATCATCCTAGCATTTGTAGTTAAATTCTAGAATGGATAATACTTTAAAAAACCGGAAATTAAATGGATATCTTTTTACACCTTAAATTGTCCACGCTTGTTGTGAAATTTGCTCAACACTAAAAGCTTCCCATCAAAACGGTTATCAAAGGGTGGTTGTCACAAAACGATACAAATATGAAAACCATCCAGAGGATAATCGTCACTCAAAAGAGAAAAGAAAGTCAATACCTAAGGAAAAGTTATATTTAAAAAAACCATATCCATAAAAATGTGGCATCACATTATATATAACACATCACACTTTGACATGGCAAGAAACATGCTAGACACTGTTTAAAATCCGATGGACCAAATAGGCAATGTAAGGACACTAGAGAATTCTATATAAACCCTATCCCTGTCACAAGATTATGATCAACGTGCACGCCACAACTCGTCATAAATTCCAAATTATTGCAAGTCAAATCCATGACCAAATGGGCGAGTTAAGGATATTAGAGAATTCTATATAAACCTTATCCCTGTCACGGGATTATGATCGATGTGCACGCAACAACTCATCTTAAGTTCCAAATTATTGCAAGTCGAATCCATGAACTTCTGCCGCTATGCTGACAGAATAGCATTTGCACCGTTGACCCTCCACTGATTTCATACCACCTTATGAACTCTCTACACCCGCCATTCTATGTCCCACAAGCGCGCGCTCAGAGAGAGAGAGAGAGAGAGAGAGAGACAACGTGTTGGAAGATACACGAGAATCTTGTAGATATTATTCAAATCAATCAAGATCAAATTAATATTGGATCTGATTTGTAGATTATTTGGTTGCCTTTTTCTGTACTTGATTTGTACTATAATATTATTCTTGTACATTGAATCAAGTGATATACGATATACAGAAAAATTCCACACGTTCTTCTCTGCCCTTTCTCCTTTCCTTCGTCTTCTTTTAGAACGGGCGAGGGAGAGGCACAGAGAGATTACCAGGGCGATGGAGGGACCGTCTAATGCGTTTCCGATGAACGGCGGAGAAGGGCCTCACAGCTACTCCAGAAACTCCTCAGGCCAGGTAAGTTAGGCATGCGGTGTTGATGTGTGATTTCAGTTCTTTTCCGTGTCTGACCTGTTTCGAAAGACCAACCCAAGAGTTTTGAGAACACCCTCGTACCAGGATGTTTTCGAATGTCTATGGAATGCATCACGTCGTGCAGCGTGACTGCAAGTATCTTCTTTCATTCTGAATTCGGCTTGAGTGCTATATCTTGCTGCAGAGAAAATTTATAGACAGGGCCCGCAAACTCATCCAGGAGGCAGTAGCCGAGCATCTCAACATCGAAGCATTCTCTTCCTCCGGAGCTTTTCTCGTCGCTGATCTCGGTTGCTCGGCCGGGCCCAACACGTTGTATGCTGTGAGCAACGTTCTTCAAGCAGTAGAGCAGAAGTGCCAATCCCTAGGACTCGACTCTCAAATCCTGGAATTCCAAGTATTCTTCAACGATCATGTGGGGAACGATTTCAACACCCTCTTCAGATCACTCCCACAAGACCGGTGATATCATGCGGCCAGCGTGCCGGGTTTATTCTTCGGCCGCTTATTCCCCAAAAACTGTCTCCACTTTGTTTACTCTTCCTTCGCTCTTCACTGGCTTTCAGGAGCTCCAAAAGAAGTTCAGGACGAGCTCTCCAGCCTGGAACAAAGGGAGGATATTTTACCCCAATGCGAACAAAGATATCATCAAAGCATATGCAGCTCAATTTGCTAAAGACATGGAGGTTTTTCTCCGTGCTAGAGCGTAAGAAGTTGTTCTAGGAGGACTAATGGTGCTTACCTTTATCACCCGTCTTGACGGAGCTCCTTATTCTCAAGTTTCTGCCAACAGATCTTTATATTTGTTGGAATCTTGCCTCGTGGACATGGTCAAGAAGGTAAAACAAATGATGTTAGTCGAGTGCTGCTAGAAATTCTCTAAATTGCTGTTGAAAATTTCTGTTCATATTCTTAGATTTCCTGTGTATATTTCCGTAAAATAAGAAATACTTTTCCATTAGAACACTAGGAATGAGGGGTCATACTTTGGCAAAACAAATGAGCCTACGGTTTCCTTCTTCAATTTTCTGGTGTAGGGTACTATAAGTGAAGAGAGAATGGACGAGTTTAACCTGCCGATGTATTATGCGTCCCCCCAAGAAATGAAAGAAGCAGTAGAAAGGAATGGGCGTTTCAGCATCAAGAAAATGGTGGAGCTAGTTGAAGGATTAGTGGAAGCCTATCCACTAACGGGGAAAATGATAGCTTCTCAAATGAGAGCGGCTCTGGTGGGACTCTTGAAGGAGAAAATGCAATTTGGGGAAGAGATGTTAGATGAGCTCTTTGACTCGTTTGGCTGGAAGCACGATGAGTCGTCTATCTTTGAGCTCGTGAGAGAAAGCAGCATCACGTTTGTTCTTCTCGAACGGAGCACTACCAACTAAGGGAAAGCAGGTCTGATGAGTCCCATAAAATCGAACTTCATTCTTTGGCACAAGCTGCTTTAATATATAACGACTTCTTCCAACAGATATTCCATAAGTATTCAATAAGAGCAGCAGATATATATCAGTGATGATAATCCAATTTCGGAACGCTCAGTCACAGTTTCTTCGAAATGGAACTTAAAGCATTTTTTTGCAGCAACTGCACCGAGTATTACCTTGTGATTATGAATGAATAATTAATATCTAAAGAAACTTGGACGAGATTCTTCTCGTAGTATGACTCCTTGATTGAATCCACACAGCAGTTAGAAGCATTAAAACCACAAAAGACTTTGAGGTCAAAACTAATAGAGCCAGATGCAAACGATTCCATGTTCAGGCCACCCACCGGGGCTTTGGCTCACCTGTTCATTCAACCATGGGGTTAGTCGGGTGTTTTATTGGTTAAGATTTTTACCCATCTAAAGTTTTCATCCTCGTTATCCAAGGAAAAAAATAGAAGAAAGAAAGAAAGAAAGAACTTGGCATATACAGAATCTCTCTGCAAATGCAACCAGTCTTTTCACTATCAACGTCTAGAAAAAGTTTAAGGAACAATCCAACAGGGTGCACATGCTTGTCCAGCAGCTCAAGAATTTGCAGCTAGGCAACAAACTCACTGACTGCAGCAATTGGTTTCTCTGGACATTGAAAAATACAACATATGTCATTGGAGGTACCAGATCATGAAAACAACTCCTATAAAACACCGTATCTTAGAAGAACTACAAGCAGAAAATGGACAAACAGCCGAATAAATTCTCCTTTGAAAGATATACAGGCACAATGAGGGGGGAAAAACATACCTGGACTTGACAAGACGAATCCAGACAATATATCCTTTTCTTCAATCCCATTTAGTGTAACCCGGACATTTTCACCAGGTCCAGCACGTCTAACTTTATCATCATCTCGGTGCACAGCAAGCACTCTCACTTAGGCCCGCAAAGCAATGATAGGATCCGTAAATGAACCTGCAATAAACAAAAAACTGGGAAACTACGGCTAAATTTATGCAGATCATTTACCTTATTTGGCATGAGAACTAAAGAATCACCTTCATGTATGCTGCCTGATTCCACTTTTCCCATAACAAGAGTTCCCATTTCCTTGAATTTGTCGATGATAGGCATCCTACAAGTTGGGGGTTCATCATCAAATGCCTGAACTACTTAACAACTACAACAACAAGAATAAGAAGAAGAAGAAAAGTTTAGAACACAACCAAATTAAGTCTCCATAACACCCATAATTGGTAAGCACCACATTTCACGATGCTACAGATGAGATAGGTAGAGATTTGGAGAACTCAATCGCACAAATTGAAACTTTGAGGACCGAAATGCACAAATAACGCGAGTTAAAGAAATATATGTGGGATTACCCTTTGAATTTATGTGCTTCTGAAATACATATCATATTATCAAAAACAACTATCAGCAGCATAATTTTCTTTTTCAATTGGGGGTTACTTTTTGAAGCAGAAACAGCGGTTGCAAGGGATGAAAGAGGTAACCTTTCGGGAGTATGGGTAAATAGTAATGGCTACTCCTTGCCTCTTGAAGCAGAGACTGAGGCAGCTTCATGGGCTGGTTGTCTAGGATGAGATTGAGGATATAACAACATAATCTTTTGAAGGCAATTGCCAAGTTTTGTAAAGTCAGTTGCGGACCTAAAAAGCAACGCAGACTGGAGGTCATTGACTTGTATGCTAGACCTGCCAAAATTTAACTCGCATGAGGGATGGAAGTTCCTCTAGAGCCCCAGGAGTGCAAATGAAGTTGCACATTCACGGTCTAAGTGGGCTTTCTTTAATCACTTAGGTTAAGGATTTGTTAGAATATGACACTTTATCTGCAAGAGTTGGATCTTTACAAGATTTAGTAATGCGATGAACTTGCTTTGTTCGCTTGCCAAAAACAAATAAAGAACTTGATTTTGACATCTGGCCCTCCTGATGTTTGAGGTCATCATTTGGATAATTAAGCCTTCTCAAGGCAAGGTTGAGCATGTAATTCACTTAATCACACTCAATGAAAGCTCAAAAATCAAGGTCAATAAACACATGTCAAGCATAAAAGTCTTGACACTTGGAGACCCGACATTGAGTGGTAATATATGTGGACTCAACTCAACTTGATTGTGCCCCTATGATTGACTGAGATACAATAATCAGGAAACTAAGAAAGTAATCAAGGAGATCATTTGATGTTAGGTGATACCTGAAAGGACCCTTAGGATCACGTGGAGGAACCTCAACAGCATCAAGAGCTTCAAAGAGGCACGGTCCATTCCACCATGAACATAAGCTTTTGTCAACTTGTCTTTATGTTTGAACCAACCAGACCAGATATTGGTAGAAATAGAACATCTGCAATGACAAAAATAACGCAAGACGAGTAGGCAACTGATACAGCACAAACCTAGGAATATTACTCCCCAAATTCTCCTACAAACTTTTCAGAGCAGTAGAAAGAAACGGTACCTTTCTTCACGTTATAGCCTGAAGACTTCAGAAAAGGAATCATCTTCAAATCAATTTCATCATACCTAAAAAACATAGACACCACCAAGAGCAAACCACACTGATATTAGAAAGATATATGTATGCCCATGGAGAAGGCAGCAGGTGATGTTGGTTTTTTTTTTTTTTTTTTGGGGGGGGGGGGGGGGGGGGGGAGGAGGGGGGAGGGGAGGGAGAGGGGGAGAGAGAGAGAGACCTTTCTTTAGACCAATTTGTAGAGGGATCGTCCATTTTATTTACAACAACAAGCAGCTTAAATACAACCAAGGTTTTAGCTAGCTGGACATGTTCACGGGTTTGTCCACCTCTCTCATATCCGGTCTCAAATTCCCCCCTTCTAGCAGATATTACCTGGGAGAGTTGGGTTGGGAACAAGGAGCTATGGTGTGAAAACTTAAAAGAAGCAAGAAAAAGAAACCATCATACCCATTCCTTACCAGTACGCCTATATCTGCTTGGGATGCCCCGCTAATGGACATAACTTTTGTGACCCTCGAGAATCCCCCCAACAACACACAGAGAGAGAGAGAGAGAGAGAGAGGAGTGTGTCATTAATACTCAAGAAAATTGATTAGACACTATCATCTTAACAAGAAAAAACAGAAAAATCAAATAGCACAGAATTCACACAAAGGATGCATAAGAAACACAATTTGATGCTATAAATTAGAATGCATAGCAGTTCAGGATAGACCTACTGTGGTACTCTGGTGATGCAGCCCAAGTAGCTTAAGAAACCAAAGGGTAATAGCTCACCGGTGCATCTAATATGGTGAAACGAGTTGTTTCAGTCTCAAAATGTGCTCTCCCAACCTCAACTGTTTTACCCTGCATCAATTTGAAATGATTGTAATTTGTTAGATTACAATTTACTGTCCAGGAACCTCCACCAGCATCTGTGGCACCACACGTTCATGCTTCAGGGAAAAGGAATCAAACAGAATTTAAAAAGAATTACAAGAGCTGCCTAGCACCTTAACCCTCTCTTCTTCATTAGTGTCCATAATGTAAGCCATGTACCTATCATAAAGATGATCAAAAGAGTAATAAATAATGCAATCTACATTGCAATCATGTTTGTTATACATATTAAAACCTGCATACGATGGCAGTGTAACCAACAAATCATCAGGGCTAAAAACCAAAGGAAAAGTCTCACCAGCTTTCTCTACACTTGTCCCTCGCTTCTTTCTCGAACTTTTGGATTGTGCGATCATCAACCTGTCCACTAAGAAAAAAAATCTGGCCACCTGTTGTCGATTTTCCAGCATCTGTAACCCAGAATCAATATCTAATGAGATCAAGCAGGGATAAACAAACGGTTTGCAACTTGCAAATTGCAAACACTGAATATTACATAGCACCTAACAGAAATCATGTGAAAATATTAAACCCTTTCAACTGTTTGTGTAATATCAGTCTTTCTGATCCAACTATAGAAGGGAAAATTAATGCATTGTGATTCTATTCCGAAGGACAATAGAGATGATACATCGTGAGAACCAAGATATAGGCAATCGATTGCTTGCGAAAAGATAGCAACCTTAACTCCTGAAGCATCAGAGATTCAGCTAAAGACTCACAAATCACAAGCAAATAAGGGAATAAGTAATATCACTTTCAAGTACTGGGATCCAACAGCTGACAGAGGCATAAAATTGACTTAAAAATCCGTGCTCATGAACCAACTGGAATGGCAGTGCAACTTACCAACACGACCAATAAAAACAACATTCAAATGCCACTTCCTATCTTCTTCCATTTCATCTTGCGTATCAACATGTTCAACAGCAGATGCTTTATCATCATTCCCTACAAATCCAAAATTTATGTTTTAAGAGAAGTCAAGCAAGTAGGAATTATAAATGACTTAGTTAAAAAGGGAAACATAATAGCACCTCGGGGGTCAGCCTGGATCTGTTGGGAGGTTTTTAGGATCTCATCTTGGGCACCTGCAAAAGCCCACAGGTAAATTCCTTTAGCAAAGCTTACTAGTTGCCAAATTTTAGATATGTCAAAATTATTAATGAACAGCTCATAAGCAAATGTATCAGAGATCTTCAACCAACAAAATAAGGGAAGCTCTCTAAGAAATGAGAACCTTGCAACTCATTGTTTTCTTCAGATTCTTATATCCATAAGCAAAGAAAGTAAAGGATCTGAGAACAACTAGAGGAGGGTATTGTGACTAACGGCAGGCTGTACAACAGATTCACTTGAGAGAGAACCTTTCATGCTGAGCTACAAAATAAATTAATATGCTTAACTCTTCCAGTTTCATCAAGGCAGGTGAGCTAGCAATCGATCAAGCAATATGTAAAACCATAGTAATGGCCCAACAAAGTATCTGACTCCAAAACCAAGCAAAAGCAATGCAGCCTATTGAGATGAGCCCAATGAAAGTCTCAAGCTGGCTGGGTAGAACTGAGCACTTTTCCAAGCAGTAAAGTTGCCTAAGCTAATGTGAATGTCAAAAAAGTAGGAACTTAAACATAAAACATTGAGATGTTACAGGAATTTCATGAAAGCAACTAGTAGGTGGTCTTGACAGTATCAAATCCTCCACAGTTCATGCAATTCCAGGGTTTGTTATTTACCACGAATCCTCCATGAGAACCTAAATTTTAATGTAGTCACAGCAATACAAGAAGAAAAAGGAAGAAACCAAGTGGAAGTTCTCCAAATACACCTGAGTTGTGTAAATGGACTAACCTTGGAAAAACTCGTTGCAAAGTGTCTGTCAGTTAGCCAATCTTCAAAATTGCTCCCCATCACTTCACTTCCTAACTCAACTTCTCAATCAATTTATCACTTATTAATAAAGAAATATTAAATGATTGATCACAAGCTCTCAGATTCCAAAAGGAGCAACCAGAGAAAAGGAAAAAATATCGAAGGAAAAGGGTAAAGCTAAATCCTGCACGACTCTCTTGCCAAAACTTTTATCTACATATACAATAACCATTGATTGTCATTGCCATTATATCAAGACCAATTCAATTTTATCACCAACCTTCCTCCGTTTCATCAACCTTCTCCGTCTCTTCATGCGTTGGATCCTCAGGATGAACAACCCCATTATTCTCTTCTGCCAAGATTGAACACATCCAAAGAGAAAAACCAAAAAATTTCAACCAATTCATTTAGAGCACAAAGCATTCTGAAATTTATATTCTGGAGGAAAAAAGAAGGGGAAAACCACTACTGAGAATCAATGATTGCAAGCCTTCATAATGCTACCTGCTGAGTCAAGTCGCAACCCACGAATGTCTTCCTCGGTATCTAGCATTTAGCAAAACATGTCAAACAAGTCATTTCCAGTCACAGACGTGAAAACTGCCAACAACTTCTGAACGATGAATTCAAACACATTTCAAACACCACACGTCCGCCACCCACAACTTTATTTATAAAATTCAATATCGCACGTTTCACCTTATACGTTCATCGTGTCTCCTTTCTTCATGGACTTCATTAAGAAGCAACTGAGTCGAGGCGACATCTGATTACTTGAGAAAAATATCCAGAGTATCGTTAATGAAAAAAAAAAATAATAGCAAAGAACAATGAAATCCGGAAAGCGTCATCGGTTCGTTTTCTCGTCAGAAAGGGCAAGGATTTGACTATATCCAGTCCAACAGGAACGACCGAGAGAATTGAGCTACGATCACTACATAAAAAAACAAGAAGTAAAGTTCGGTCCTTCATCCGAAAATTCCAACTCGAAAATTTCGATAAATTCAATCAGAAGAATTCAAAAGATGGAATTTTTTCCACTCTCGAACTCCTTCGGGACGTGCTTCTTAATCAGAACTCGCGCGACCATCAATCCAGCAACTTCGACTAATAAAAAAAAAAAAAAAGGTGGCGGAAGTACAAACGTTGGCGGGAAATTCAAGAAGTGGGACTTACCCATCATTGGACACGAGTGCTTGATCAGGTTCTTGGATTTTTTTAGAGAGAATCTAGTGAAGCAGGGGCGAGCAGATGATGAAGAAGACGAAGACGCGACTGGAGCGAAGGACGGAGAAGCAATGCAGATGGACGACGCTGTGCCGTTCTGAGTCGTCGGGTTTCCGTTGCTCCTGTCGCTTCTCTATTTGATTAGTAAAAGATTTACGTATGTTGTAGGAGTTGAAAGAACAAAAAAGCTCCATCGTTAGTGGATAATCTCATTATAATGCGGAATCTCTTCGATCAAGTACGCCTGGCAAGTGCTATATCTACGTAATTAAGTGGGCGATGACATTGGAAAGCCTTTGATTTGACCAATTAAGTCGCACGAATAGGCATTTATCAAACTACTCTTACGTAATTCTCTTGAAAACATATGAAGAGATTGGCTGCTCTCTCTCTGTTGGCCATCCACGCTAGCGTCGAAGGCCGAGACGAAGGAAACTATTTTATATTG
This sequence comes from Eucalyptus camaldulensis, assembly GCA_019915185.1. NCBI lineage: Eukaryota > Viridiplantae > Streptophyta > Magnoliopsida > Myrtales > Myrtaceae > Eucalyptus > Eucalyptus camaldulensis. The sequence goes on from JAHSVA010000005.1 coordinate 25,859,959, forward strand.
GCAATTGCTCGAAGACCAAAGCTCCCGATGAATCGAGAAAACGTTCTGAGCAAGACTCGTAGACGTGTCTGATCGGCGGCTGCATTTTGAAAAAAGTTGGGGAAGTGTTGGGTTAATGTCACTTTCATTCATGCCCGATGCAGGAGAAAATATTGGGTACGCCTTATGCTCCAGCGTGTCAAACAAGAAGGCGCTCGGAGGACGACACGTGTCCTCGTGTCAGGCTCGTGTCAGGCGCCATTTTGAAAAAATTTCGGACGGGAGACTGAGGGTTTTTCTTTCTTCGCGCCTCTCTCACCTCTGCAGATCGTCTCTCTCCCCGTTCTCCTCTCTCTCCTCTCTGTCTCTCTCCCCTCCGCCTCCGCTGGTTGCTTCCATCGCCCCCCACGCCGACGGCCCTCCACCTCCGCCTCCGCCTCCGCCGGTTGCCTCCGTCGCCCTCGACTCCGACGCCGACGCAGCCTCCGCCTCCTCCCCTGAACCCTACTCTGACGCCGACGCCCCTCCGCCGGTTGCCTCCGTCGGCGTCGGAGTCCGTCGCCCCCGACTCCTCCGCCTCCGCCTACGCGCCCGACGCCAACGCGTCGAACCACGACGGCGAAAATGGAGGAGAGAGAAACGACGAGCTCGAAGGCGCCGGCGACGGCGACGAAGCAGTAGACAGAGACGAAGAAGCAGAAGCGCGCGCGCTCGGGGTTCTGGACATGGCTCGTCGCGTCGGTCGCGTTCCGGCTCGCCCTCGTCTACCTCCCCAGGAACCTCCGCCTGTCCACCCGCCCCGAGATCGCCACCCCTCTCACCAGCATTGGCCGCCGTAACGCCGCCTCTCTTCGCTCCGTCGATCAATTCTCGATCCCCGCTCCCCCGCCCCCTCCTCCCTTGAAATCTTGGAGGTTCATTTTCTGATGCGATTTCTGGTTTGTCTTGTTTGTGCCGCCTGCAGTTGGCAAAGGCTACTGGTTGAAGCAACAGGCGATGTCTCCCGGTTCGGCTCCGTTCGATCTCTATAGAAGGGAAGCTGCTTGTTTGCTTACTGGTGTGTCGCTGTTCCATGCTTTGATCCCTCCCATCTTCAATTTTCTTCCCCCCTCCCTCGAAATCTCGTTTTTTCAGCATTTTCACTTTGGAAAAATCTGGGTGAGGAAGTAGATTTTTTGGGAGATGATTGATTAGTTTGGCATGTTTTCCGGGTTTTGAAATTTTTTTGACTGAGGTGAGCCTGTTTGGGAGAAGATTATCATGCGTAATGGGGTCTGGTGGTGTGATTACTTTGAACGGAGGAAGCACTTGAGTTATGGTTTTTTGACTGCTTCAACCTTTTTTCCTCCGAGAAATTGGGATGATCTGGTCTATTCTGAATCTGGGTTGCCATTCACGGCAAGCCTGAATGGTGAAACGAACTCCTCTACCTATTTATGTGATAGGACTGAGGATCATATCTGAGGATCATATCTGATTATAGCTTTCTAAAAAAGGAAACTTTATACTTGCATGCTATCCAGTTTCTCTAAGGGATTAAAGCAACCTGCCATGTATGTGAATCGTTGAAGCAGTGAATGGACCCTGGAGATTATTTGATCGAATGATCATTATTGTTTTTCTTAATTATAGAGAGAGGTACTCATATTGCTTTTTCTTGGAATCAGAATTGCTACTGCTTAAGGGCATCTTAACTTCTTTCAGATCCAGGTTATGGTGCTGTTGGTTTCATCGTTGATTGTGAACATTCTTATCGTCGCACTGTGCAGCTTATTCAATATAGCTATTTCTTCATTTGTCTAATTCAAGAAAGAGCTCCTCTGTATTCTAGATGATGTTTTAACATATACACCGTGTGGTCTAAGAAAATAAGAAGTTGTTCTGCTTATAATTGTTATCTTGGCAAGTTTCATTGTGCACCTTATTTAGTCCATAGTCCCATATTTATGTTTCGTGTGGAGACTGAAGTGAGGTGGAGATTTTGTGCATTCAACAATCTGTTTCTTGTTCCAACAGGAAAGGGGTCAGCCATTGCCAAAGTTTGGTGAATGGGATGTGAATGAACCAGCTTCAGCGGAGGGGTTTACTGTCATCTTTAACAAGGCAAGGTATGAAAAAAAGACGGGTGGCAAGCCCAAATCTCCGGCAAAGGCCAACCCTTAAGTCAAACACTCTGTTGATCCGAGCAAACCTCCAACAGTAAGTTGTTTCTTAGGAGCCTGGGAACAAACTGTTTTATTTATGTAGGATGCATTAATTATTGCAGTCATTTGTTCTACGATAATCTATTAAGGTTCCAGTTATGTAGTAGTTAACCTGTCTAATAATTAAATTTAAACTTTCTTATATGCTATGCTAGTCTTGATGAAAATGTAGAAATGGAAAATAGAACTCTCAAACTTGCAGATAGGGTAAAAGAAATTGATTTGACAGTGTCATAAAAACTAAGCAGGTTGGGCACTACTTGCTCGTTAGTATTTGAATCATTCAAAATGACCATCCGAAAGATGCTATTATCCTTTATAGTGCGAGCAGGAATTGAATTTGAGTTGGACGCAATTGTCTGTGAACAAGTCAGCTGCTGTAGATTTTATTTATTTATTTATTTTGTTTTCATTCTCCCAACCTTTGCTGCTTCGCTCTCTTACCGTGAATTCTTTGTTGCACGCAGAAGAAATGGTTTTGCTGCATTCAGAGCCCAGCAGAATCTTGACTAGGTTCTCTGGCGAGGAGCTTCCAAAAGAGACGCGCGTTGTTAGGCTACAGCAGCCCCAGAATGTTCACTTGAAGAAGATACAAACAGTTCAGAGCCATTGTTATTGTTGCAGGAATAGCTCGTGGTGTAAATGTGGGGTTTGTGGAGATGAGTAAAATAATGACGCGTCATGCTTACTATAATCTATCAGCAGTATGCTTCTCTCTGTCTCTGCCTATGTCTCTCTCTCTCTCTCTTCCTCTGCTTAGTTCTATTGATAATTTATTAATTGTCTGCTTTCTGTAGTTGTGAATTGGATCTGTCTGAAATGTCTACGCCTACTTTCAATCTGGTTTAATTTATTGTTATCCATCGTTGTTGAAGACATTATAGATACGAGCTTGTGACCCTTCCCTCTGTCATCAATCACGCTAACGGATGTTTCTGGTTGGGGGAGCAGCGTGAGTCATAGCCATATGCGTTTGTCATTTCTTTTTTATAGGAATTAAGGTGTCAACTCCCTTAGACATGGGAAAGGTCATCTCCACGAATCTTCTGCGTAGGGATTGTTCAAATGGCAATTTCGAATATTGGTAATCCTGATCTCATAAGGAGAAAGGCACAATCTTGCCCTTCTTCTTTGTTTTAGGAAAGGTTAGTCTTATATCCACAATGGAAGTAACAAAAATGTCTCTGATGTCATGCGTTCCTCAAAGAACATGAGTTTGCAAAATTTCATGCATGTGAAACGACGATTGCGGTCATGAACCAGCTTTATCTATGGCCTCTTTTTCCATAGATCATTGATGTAGTCGATTAACTCCACACATTCATACATCATTGATGTAGTCCATAAAGTTCCACAAATTGGTAAGATCATTCGACGTTCCGCTTTTTCCTTTTTTCCTCTTCCTTTTTCCCACGACTGATGTGAATGACATGGCTCTAATATCCCCCCTACTAATGGTGCGGAAGCTACTTCTGTTACACAATCACCGCCAAAGACCTCAAGAATGAGACCAAGGTTCCAATCCCAGTAAATGCAATTCCAAAACTGTGGAGCTATGGCTGTCCTACTTACCAAACAACAAAATAAAACAAAGCTCTCTTCCTCACATCTTTTCCTTCTCTTTGCTTCAATTTGATTTGAGCTTCACTCTAGTTAGGAAGAAGTTGTAATTGCCATGAACTTAACGATGGAACCTAGTAGAATGCCCAATTTTTCTTCATGGCCTGACGCATTCTGTTTTTTCACCTCAAGGTCATCTATCATATGACCTTTTCACAAAGTAAACAGTTTCCTTGTCTACACATGTCTCTATGGATATTTAAAGAAAGAACCGAAGACTGGCGTTGGTAACAAAAATCTCTAATTACTTTAGCGTCATCTGACAGTATCAATGTTAAACTCGAGAGAAACCAAGCTTCCTCTCAAAAAGGCGGCGGAGCAGGTAAACTTGGAGAACACTCGCCCCAATAAGTGCTGCTGACTCGAAGAAAGCCTTATGGACTGCCCTTCTGCTCATTGCGTCGTTCACTGCGATCACAAATCATCATAGAATGAGTATTCATTGAACCCAATATCTATGTATCGTCTGTTAGTGAACACAATATTTAATTAGCAAGGTCATCCCCATTCCATTTCGTGTGGCGATCAGACACACTTCAAAACATCTAGCAGATAACACAAGTAAACAAAACCCATGACCATTTGAAACCCAGTACACCAAGCACGCATCTTCTTTTTTGTTGCCTGCTTTGTTTTCTAAGTCCGCCTTTTCAGCTGCTGCCAAGTTAGGAAGGTTTTACTATTTTCAGGATCATAAACAATATAACCAATTAGTTACGTCAATCAGATGGATAAAAGGAGCTTGTCAAAGGCTCTAGAAATAGCTTTTAACTTGTCTTGTGAGACATCTACTTCTGAAGGTCTTTTAAGAACAGAGGTTGTGAGAACCTTTGAGATTTAGGAGATAACAGGAGTCAAAGCAAGCTATAGTGGTCCACTCAGCATTAAATAGGAAAGTTATTTCCATCAGAGATGAAACAGGGTTGGAATCCACCGCGATAATTAGCAAGAGGACTTGACATAAAATATCTTACCAATTGCTTGACGTTCAGTCTCAGCCTCCAGCCAATGCTGCTCAAACTGAATGTTGTAGAGAGCCTCCTCCAGCTTCCCTATCTGTTCCAACAAGGGGTTGAAATGCTCTGCAGATACATTCACAGCAGATAAAAAAGAGCCACACGCAGTATATTCTGTAAAGTTCATCAGTTCAAGAGACAAGAAAACAGAAAAAAGGCAGAGTCCTACCGTCCTTTGCATGCTGATCATAGAATGTAAAATGGCCAACGTGTACATCAAAGTCGATGGTTTCATGATAATGAGATTTGTTAGTAAAGCAGAACCGATGAACACCCTTATGTTGAGCCACAAACTCAAATTTCTCACTGATCTTGTCGTGAAAATCTTGAATCTGTTCACCAGAAGGTCATTTCATCTGACAATTTCAAAAGTTGCAAAATAAATACAGTTATCTAGGTCATTATCATAGGATTAAAGATCAATAAGAGAACTATTGGCAGAATCGAAGAATGTAATAATCAATATATGATATCAATCTTAATCATGTCTCAACAAACATGAAAAAGGAAAACCAAATATGCATATGTGAGATCTAGTCGAGCCATCTAGGCTGCCAAAGGTTAACAAAATTCAATGAAGAATTTCCTTTAGGAAGATAATCAGCATCCTTTACAAAAAGAAATACATGTGAGTACAGTAATTCCTTTAGGTTAATGAGATTCATGATACATGGAATATGTGGAAGGGATCAAAGCATGGAACAGCGACACACCAGTAAGCAAACAAGCAGCTTCCCTTCTACAGAGATCGAACGGAGCCGAACCGGGAGACATCGCCTGCTGCTTCAACCAGTAGCCTTTGCCAACTGCAGGCGGCACAAACAAGACAAACTAGAAATCGCATCAGAAAATGGACCTCCAAGATTTCAAGGGAGGAGGGGGCGGGGGAGCGGGGATCGGGAATCGATCGACAGAGCGAAGAGAGGCGGCGTTACGGCGGCCAATGCTGGTGAGAGGGGTGGCGATCTCGGGGCGGGTGGATAGGCGGAGGTTCCTGGGGAGGTAGACGAGGGCGAGCCGGAACGCGACCGACGCGACGAGCCATGTCCAGAACCCCGAGCGCGCATGCTTCTGCTTCTTCGTCTCCGTCTACTGCTTCGTCGCCGTCGCCGGCGCCTTCGAGCTCGTCGTTTCTCTCTCCTCCATTTTCGCCGTCGTGGTTCGACGCGTTGGCATCGGGCGCGTAGGCGGAGGCGGAGGAGTCAGGGGCGACGGACTCCGACGCCGACGGAGGCAACCGGCGGAGGGGCGTCGGCGTCAGAGTAGGGTTCAGGGGAGGAGGCGGAGGCTACTTCGGCGTCGGAGTCGAGGGCGACGGAGGCAACCGGCGGAGGTGGAGGGCCGTCGGCGTGGGGAGCGATGGAAGCAACCAGCGGAGGCGGAGGGGAGAGAGACAAAGAGGAGAGAGAGGAGAATGGGGAGAGAGACGATCTGCAGAGGTGAGAGAGGCGCGAAGAAAGAAAAACCCTCAGTCTCCCGTCCGAAATTTTTTCAAAATGGCGCCTGACACGAGCCTAACACGAGGACACATGTCGTCCTCCGAGCGCCTTCTTGTTTGACACGCTGGAGCATAAGGCGTACCCAATATTTTCTCCCGATGCAGACCCAAGCCAATGCGTGTCCACCATGTAGCGCATCAGCCATTCTGAGTTAGTAATGCCTTTCATTCACCAACTACATCGCGACATTTATAAGTCAATATATTTTACCTTACCAAAAAAAAAAAAAAAAACTACATCTGGACATGGACTTCCCTTAAAACTTTTGCAGCTTCCTCCGGGAAAACTGGATTTATGTGGCAACCCGTGGCAACTTCAAAACCCGCCACAATAGTTAGCTGTGGTACTATTTGCAAATACCAGTGAGTAGAACCCAGTTCGGACACGGAAGTGTGGACTGGAGAAGTCTGGATCATGAAATTGAACGGCGGATCGTTCAACTGTATAGATATCTTCCTAAGCATCAGTTTCAGCAGGCCTCCAAGATCAGCAGCCTGAAAATGAAAAATATATAAATATAGCCAGAGCAGGTCTTAGAAAGTCTAGTCATGAGGCCAGTTCAATTATTCAGCTCATGTTCTGTAAATCTCGGCATAAAGAGAAGAATAAAGTAAGGATGAGGAATGAGTAATTGTATGCAATCACCTAAAGTAGAGAATCCTAGTCAAGTTGAGATCTTCTGCAAATAAATGACTGGAGCTTACTATAGTAAATCACAAATTCTGCCAGCAAACCTCGATAAGCCTTTCATTATCTTAATTACATCTCTTGAACCAGCTGAAACATCCTTCGGTTAAATGCCAACTCACAAACCTTGATCTGGACTTAAATTCAACTCAAAATACTTACTAGCTCATCTATACAACAACTGGAAGGAAAATGTAAAACTGATCTTAACCAAGTCAAGTTAGTGTTGGTACTTGCTGATACTCTGAAACAGGCAATGTCAAAGGCCTTAACCAATTCAGATTAGCCAAGTCAGATTAGTGTTACTTTGTCACTGCTCGCTATTACTATGCAACGAGCGGTATTAGGGACTTTAAAGGAAACAAGCGTGCAGGAACATTTGAAGGAAACAATCTGACCAACCTTGTTATCATCTAGTTCGTGGAAATGAGGAGAGTGATCCCTCGGCACAATCCATATCTCAAAAGGGGATGAGACCGCAAACGGAACAAATGAAACGAAATGAGCCGACTCATCAATCAAAAGTTCATTCGATGGGACTTCACAGAGACAACACTTCCCTGTCTGATTGAAATGCTCCCTCAGGCACTCGATCCGAGCCGAAACATTGGAAGGGACAATGGGAAGAGCTATTATCTGGCTGTGAGAATGACTTAGAGATGCCCCGGCCGATGCCCCATGGTTCTTGAAAACCTTCGAAATTACGAAATGAAAACCAAATCAAACTAAGTACAAGCTTAGATAAAGCAAGGACAACACTACCAACAGAGAGGCCGGAAAGATTACAGCAGTTCAGTCCATCCACAACCCTCTCAACCTCAAGCCGTCTTCCTGTAAGTGGCCATTCAACTATATCTGATGCCCAAAAGCATACTAAGATCGGCACTAACTCATCAAGGGCAATTCAACAAATTAAACACGCCCGTAAAGAACTTAGGCATAAATGCGCTCGAAACAACCCCATGATCTGCCTCAACCAGCGCATGAACGAGAAAACATCCATTCCCATTGACGAGATTGATCGGAAAAACGAAATGACGACGAACCTGTACGTATTCGATCGAATCGAAGGTCAATAGCTGCTCGACCCTCTTCTTGTACGCGAGAATTACGTCGCCGACCTCCCTCGGCGACAAATCGCTGAGGTGCACCGAATGGTCGGGGGTCTCGATCACCACGTCGTGAAACCCGAACCCGCGCAACACGTCGGCGCCGCCGCCGCCGCCGCCGCCGCCGCCGTCGAAGTCGGCATCTTTGAGGTTCCTGTCGAGCGCGGGGTAGAGGTTCTCGATGACCCGGATCTTCCAGTCGGAGCTTGGGTCGGGCGGGACCCGGAAGATCTGCGGGGCGCACATGTGCTCGTTGCCGGAGCAGAAGGGGCACCGCTCGCGATGGTCGGAGGCGGTGGCCGGGGCTTTGGACTTGAAATCGGAGGGCCGTTTGGCCCTCGCCGGAGAGAAAATCACCCACCGCCCCGTGATCGAGTCCTTCCTCAGTTGCGGGAGTCGATTTTGCGAAGCCATCATCTGCAGCTTTTCGCCGGTCTCGGGTGGCCTGAAACAACTTGTCTTAAGCAGAGACTTTTTCTGTAATTTTATTATTTATCGTGATATGATAGATAACACCTTGTTGGGTAAAATTTGTTTCCGTTCCTCTAAATAGATTTGGAAGAGAAATTAAAAAGAAACTGGTTCCCGAGAACAATTTTTTCTTTTCTCTTATTTTTTCTTCTTTTTCATTTCTTTCTTTTTCCTTTTGACCGGTCGCTGACCTCAGTCATGGCCGACAACCTCGCCGGATCGACACCAGCCCTCAACGACTCCAAGCCATGGCGAGGCTCGGTCTCATCAAGCCACCGCTAAGTCGGTGTCGCCCAACGGTGGCCTTGCGAGGCCGAGCCTCACCGAATATAATGTTAAGAAATGAGTAACAATGGAGCTTTAAAACCAGGGTACTCATGGATCCTTGATCGTTAAGGGTTTCTCACCACAAAGGACAAATTTTAGAGCTCCACCGAGGGTTGCCCCGCTTGTCCAATGTATATAGCGTTGGCAGCAAGTGTGTTCCTTATTTAAAGTTATTTTAAGGTGCTGTAAATCTTTTTTATTCTGAAAAGAAGGGAATACCTTGTCATTATTTAACATACTAAGGACCATAATGGTAGCTGAAGAATATCTTCAAAAATTAAATGGAAACATTGGTGCAATGATGATGTTTATAACCAACAAAGTAATTTTTATTTATAAGATGGAACATCACTTGACAAGGGAAATAAAAGTTGAGAATCCCAATGAAAAGTCCATCCCAATTTGATCACTTACTCGAGCTTCTTTGCTATTACTTTGGGTTTTCACATTTTCCTTTTCTTGTAATGAAAAGACAAGCCCCAGACACCCCAGAGGTCTCAATCGAAAAATTATTTATCATAAAATGAGTGATTTATAAGGACTCAATCACAGAGAGAGAGAGAGAGAGAAGAGACATGATCATGGGTCTAGTTAAAGAGAAGAAAGATAAGATGGGCAAAGTCTAGGTTATATTGAATTTTCAAAGGTGGCAATACACCCAATCACATTCCGTTCCAAAATGGATGCTAGGCTATACACAATATCACCTCGCACATCTACCTCCTCTACTTCTACTTCAAGGTCCATGGACTTGAGGATATAATATGGGCCCGATTTTGATTTTGATTTTGAGTTAGGTTTAGATTTGGATTTAAAAGGAGATTGAGAAGAAGCTGCCAACCATGAGGGTATATGTAATATTTTCTGTGTCTATATACCTTACTTCATTAACTTTAATTGACCAATTAAGTTGTCGTACACACACAACAAAACACACGTGATACTTATTCTTGGATCTGATGATCAAGTATATACATGATATATACTATAATTGAAAATCGAAATGCAAATTGTGAATCAAAATCCCTAATTAAAAAGGAACATTGGTGTAAGGATGATGTTTATAGATCAACAAAGTAGTCTTTATTTATCATGTGGAACATCACTTGACAAGGGAAATAAAAGTTGAGAATCCCAGTGAAAAGCTGTCCCATCTTCATCACTTACTCCAGCTCCTTTGCTATTTCTTTGGGTTTTTACCTTTTCCTTTTCCTGAAATGACAACAGGAGCACCAAACACCCATAAGGTCTTGGTCAAAAAATCATTTATCATGTCAAAGTTAATGCTGCCAAGGAAGAATTCAGGTCAACCACCATGGTTAGGTGGCTAAGATTTGTACCATGCCACCACGAATCAACTCTAGAAAAGATTTTTTTTTTTTTTTTTTCACGACGGTAAGAGAGATCCTTACCGAGAGAGGACGATGAGCGGAAGGAGGCATGTCCTTGACTGGGTTGAGCGTCTTTATTGTAAAGTTGACGGTACGCATCCTCACTCATACTCTCTATAGAATTGGTCTGAGGATTGTAGGCATACGGCTGTGTTTTGCCTTTGGGTTTGGATTTGGAAGAAGAAGAAAGAGAAGAAGCAGCCTGAAGATCTCTGATGGTCACGGTCGTGGGGGGCTTCTTCGGGTTAAAATAGTCGTAAAACTGCACTTCCTTCCACTTCTCCTCGTCCGCCATCTTTCTTTTTATTCTTCTTTAATTGTAATTCACCAATTGGGATGTCTATATATATACACACGCATCATGTTTATTTCTAAGCTTAACAATTGAGTATATATGCGATTGATCCCATACTTGGAAATTGAAATCCCAAATATATGAAGAGCAAATTGGAAATGAAATCATAAGATACTCTGAAATCTAAATTTGTATTTAGAAGGAGATTGAGAAGAAGCTCCTAGTCATGGGGGATATATGTAATATTTTCTCCATCTATATTCCTAACTTTATTAACTTTAGTTGACCAACTAAGACGTTGTACACACTAGCACGTTGCTTGCAAATTTTTGTTAATGGCTTCGGAGGTCATCTCAACAAGGGAAACGGAAGATTACTCGATTCTCTGAACATCATTTGATTATATGTTAGAAAATAAAAACTTAAAAAGGAGGTCCAAGACCATATGCTTCGTACGTTTTTCTTTACAGTGCATCTATGCAGGCCTTTCCCAAAACCTGTCGCTCCCCATTCGCCTGCAAAAGAATTCAACCTTATATCGTATTAAGTACTCAGACCTAAGCTTCAATACCAGCTCAAGTTTATCAAGTACAATGTTTGAGTCGAACCCAAGCATGTAACGTGCTTACTCAATATACTCACACAACGTCCTCGACGATGTTTGAACAGGCCTCTTGTGATCATTCTAACTTGTGTCGCGTTTGTTTCCCCTTGGAATATGGTTAGCATAAGTCAAAGATCAATAGTTATACTGAATTTTGTGATAAACTCTTGCCTTATGTAATCTCCAGCAGCATGAGCATCTTTCCTGTCATTTCATTAATTTGCATGCATTCCTTTGCGAATCTTTAGCCAAAAGAAAAAAAATAAAGACTAAGATCCCCGTAAACTTCTGCAAAATTGTATGAAGATATACTCCTAGAGGAGACAGAAGCACAAAATTCCACCCAAATGAAAAGAAAACCTAAATTTGGTGAACATGGACTGAACAATTTAACTTTGTTTGAGATATGATAGAGTGTCAATCAGCTATATGGCTTTAATACCCTTTAACACTCAGATGTATCAGTACTCTGGGAAAGATGCAATCTATGTGCATCCCTCTGGCAACGGATGCCTCTCCATTTCTCAACAGCCAACAAGATGCACTCGCAGGCAATCAACATTGATCCTGACTATCACCGTAGCCACTCGGATTGTTTACACAGGTCCCTTAGTTGCCTGTGAAGCATGAGAGAATTCATAACCTCAATATATGATGATCTAAGGAACATATTGTCAACTAATTTTCATGTGTCTTCAATATTTCCCTGCAAAGGGGAAGGTTCTGATCTCGGCATTGAAAGGTTCACGCATTGAAATGAAATCTTGGCAACCTCCGACCAAAAAGCAACTTCAAGGATAGGATAAAGGCATATATCATTATTTAACCTTTCTAATTTAACAGCATAATTAATCGAAGCAAAGTAACACGAGATGACAAAGCAAAATGTTCCATCATGAAAGAGAAGGCAATGGCAGGGAAAGTTCTTACCTATTCCCAAAATTGTTCAAGCTCTAGCTATTACAGGTAAATCAGTGACCTTCCCAACTGCCACTGTCTTGCCTGCCGAAAAAAGGTTTATGCAGTGAGTCTACACCCTTTTCTTTTTCATGAGACAATGTGTCATTACAGCTTCTGGAAAACCAGAAACGATATCAATAAACATCCATTCATCACCTTCAGTACGAAGAGTGAACCTCCCAAGCTGTGCGAAATCAGAGAACTTCTCAATACATATCAAGTTGTCCACCTGGTGAAACATTTCCACATGAAGGTCACATCAATAAACATAAAAGAGCTGGCAAGACTACATCCAATAGACAAAAACTAAAATGTGACCGACAAAGCATTACTATGCTGGGGGTTATTACCAACCATAAGTGCTAGTAGGAGGTGGACTGCCAGCAATTCAAAAGGCATCATTTGACATCAAACAATTCAAAAGGACAATCACTGAACCTCGAGACCTCTGGGTTCCACCGTCACAAACTACTTAGGTCTGAGGAAACTAACCCAAATACGACAAACGACCACAGCCCCATTCTTCACAAATTGAACTTTCTTTTTTAATGGCTTTTTTGTCTTTGGATCGATTTGCTGTAGCAGCTCGACAATCTCGCATTCCTCAACAACCGCATGTATGTGTAGAACGGCCTTATAACCAGCTGTAAAGATTGCCTGTAGTATTTGTCTACTTGAGATGTCATTCACATGGTTAATTTATCATAAAACTAAAGATGCTCAAAGTACAGCCAATACGAATATGGAAATTTGTTCCACGTACATTGTCCAGCAGCTCAAGAATTTGCAGCTGGGCAACAAACTCAGTGACTGCAGCAATTGGTTTCTCTGGACATTGAAAAATACAACATGTCATTGGAGGTACCAGATCATGAAAACAACTCCTATAGAACACCGTATCTTAGAAGAACTACAAGCAGACAATGGACAAACAACCGTATAAATTCTCCTTTGAAAGATATAGAGGCACAACGAGGGGGAAAAACACATACCTGGACTTGACAAGACGAATCCAGACAATATGTCCTTTTCTTCAATCCCATTTAGTGTAACCCGGACATTTTCACCAGGTCCAGCACGTCTAACTTTATCATCATCTCGGTGCACAGCAAGCACTCTCACATAGGCCTGCAAAGCAATGATAGGATCCTCAAATGAACCTGCAATAAACAAAAAACTGGGAAACTACGGCTAAATATATGCAGATCATTTACCTTATTTGGCATGAGAACTAAAGAATCACCTACATGTATGCTGCCTGATTCCACTTTTCCCATAGCAAGAGTTCCCATTTCCTTGAATTTGTCAATGATAGGCATCCTACAAGTTGGGGGTTCATCATCAAATGCCTAAACTACTTAACAACTACAACAACAAGAATAAGAAGAAGAAGAAAATTTTAGAACACACAACCAAATCAAGTCTCCATAACACCCATAATAGGTAAGCACCACATTTCACGATGCTACAAATCAGATAGGCAGAGATTTTTAATGTAAAGGCAAAGCTCATGCAGAAGGAAGCATATAAATGTTTTCATGCGTATATGCATGACGGCGTGTGCCTCTGTGTTTTGTATGCAGTCTGTGCACACATGTTCTAGAGAGATAGGTAGAGATTTTTAATCAAAAGCTTTAAGAATCAACCTGCATATTAGAACTTGTATCACACGTCTCAGCATCAGAATTCATCGTCTTCACATGTAGATACTCTAATTACAACCAGGTTGCTTTTTCATTTAAACATTCTTAAAAAAAGGATGACAAGAAAAGGCATGTGGTTTAACATGCTAGCGTGATATAAGAAGGTACCTTTATAATCAATGAGGTCCAAGCACTTAAAATTGTAATCAAAATCAGTGTCTGATTTAAGAGGATATTCTCAAGAACAAGCAGCCTATGTTGAAGACAGCCAACAAAGAATGAAAAAATATGGCAATGTCAAGAAAAGAATTATAATGTACTCTTTGTATGAAAGAATAGTAAAAAAAAGTAATAAATTGCATGTTAACTCGTCGATTTACAAGCGAGTTACTCAAACTTGACCAGTCGGTTGCCACTCAGTTTGACGTGTGTTGGCTTGATAGTGTTCATGTGCTCTTCGTATAACTGAATAGTAACAAAAATAATAAACCACATGTGTTAACTAGTCGAGCTTCTAGTGAGTTACTCAAGCTTGACTATTTGACAGCTGATAGTGTTCATGTGCTCTTCGTATAACTGAATAGTAACAAAAATAATAAACCACGTGTTAACTAGTTGAGTTTCTAGTGAGTTACTCAAGCTTGACCATTTGACAGCCACTTAGTTCAACATGTGTTGGCTTGATTGTGTTTTTCCAAATATAGTGAATTTTGTAAACTCAAAAGACAGTTCTTTTCTCTAATGCTAAAAATTCTCATGGAAACTGCTACATCAGGATAATTAGTTGTTTTGATGACGAAATGACTTCGTTGCACAAAACAAGCAATTTGGAGAACTCGATCGCACAAATTGAAACTTTGAGGACCGGATTGCACAAATAACGCAAGTTAAAGGAATATATGTGGGATTACCCTTTGAATTTATGTGCTTCTGAAATACATATCATATTATCAAAAACAACTATCAGTAGCATAATTTTTTTTTTCAATTGGGGGTTACTTTTTGAAGCAGAGACGGCGGTTGCAAGGGATGACAGAGGTAACCTTTCGGGAGCATGGGTAAATAGTAATGGCCACTCCTTGCCACTTGAAGCAGAGACTGAGGCTGCTTCCTGGGCTGGTTGTCTAGCATGAGATTGAGGATATAATAACATAATCTTTTGAAGGCAATTGCCAAGTTCTGTAAACTCAGTTGTGGACCTAAAAGGCCACGTGGACTAGAGGTCATTGACTTGTATACTAGACCTGCCAAAATTTTACTCGCATGAGGGATGGAAGTTCCTCTGGAAACCCAGGAGTGTGAATGAAGTTGCACATTCACGGTCTAAGTGGGCTTTCTTTAATCACTTAAGTTAAGGAATTGTTAGAATATGACACCTTATCTGCAAGAGTTGGATCTTTACAAGATTTAGTAATGCGATGAACTTGCTTTGTTCGCTTGCCAAAAACAAATAAAGAACTTGATTTTAACATCTGGCCCTCCTGATGTTTGAGGTTATCATTTGGATAATTAAGCCTCCTCAAGGCAAGGTTGAGCATGTAATTCACTTAATCACACTCAATGAAAGCTCAAAAATCAAGGTCAATAAACACATGTCAAGCGTAAAAGTCTTGACACTTGGAGACCCGACATTGAGTTGTAAAATATGTGGACTCAAATCAACTTGATTGTGCCCCTATGATTGACTGAGATACAATAATCAAGAAGCTAAGAAAGTAATCAAGGACATCATTTGATGTTAGGTGATACCTGAAAGGACCCTTAGGATCACGTGGAGGAACCTCAACAGCATCAAGAGCTTCAAGGAGGCACGGTCCATTCCACCACGAACATAAGCTTTTGTCAACTCTTGTCTTTATGTTTGAACCAACCAGACCAGATATCGGTAGAAATAGAACATCTGCAATGACAAAAATAACGTAAGACGAGTAGGCAACTGATACAGCACAAACCTAGGAATATTACTCCCCAAATTCTCCTACAAACTTTTCGGAGCAGTAGAAAGAAACGGTACCTTTCTTCACGTTATAGCCTGAAGACTTCAGAAAAGGGATCATCTTCGATTCAATTTCATCATACCTAAAAAACATAGACACCAGCAAGAGCAAACCACTCTGATATTAGAAAGATATATGTATGCCCATGGAGAAGGCAGCAGGTGTTGTTGTTTTTTTTTTTTTTTGGGAGAGGGAGAGAGAGAGACAGAGAGAGACCTTTCTTTAGACCAATTTACAGAGGGATCGTCCATTTTATTTACAACAACAAGCAGCTTAGATACACCCAAGGTTTTAGCTAGCTGGACATGTTCACGGGTTTGTCCACCTCTCTCATATCCGGTCTCAAATTCCCCCCTTCTAGCAGATATTACCTGGGAGAGTTGGGTTGGGAACAACGAGCTATAGTGTGAAAACTTAAAAGAAGCAAGAAAAAGAAACCCATTATACCCATTCCTTACCAGTACGCCTATATCTGCTTGGGATGCCCCGCTTATCATATTAGGGACGTAACTTTTGTGACCCTGGAGAATTGCCCCGACAGCAGAGAGAGAGAGAGAGAGAGAGAGAGGAGTGTGTCACTAATACTCAAGAAAATAGATTAGAAACTATCATCTTAACAAGAAAAAACAGAAAAATCAAATAGCACAGAATTCACACATAGGATGCATAAGAAACACAATTTGATGCTATAAATTAGAATGCATAGCAGTTCAGGATAGACCTACTGTAGTACTCTGGTGATGCAGCCCAAGCAGCATAAGGAACCAAAGGGCAATAGCTCACCGGTGCATCTAATATGGTGAAACAAGTTGTTTCAGTCTCAAAATGTGCTCTCCCAACCTCAACTGTTTTACCCTGCATCAATTTGAAATTATTGTAATTTGTTAGATTACAATTTACTGTCGAGGAACCTCCGCCAACATCTGTGGCACCACGTGTACATGCTTCGGGGAAAAGGAATCAAACAGGATTTAAAAAGAATTACAAGAGCTGCCTAGTACCTTAACCCTCTCTTCTTCATTAGTGTCCATAATGTAAGCCATGTACCTATCATAAAGATGATCAAAAGAGTAATAAATAATGCAATCTACAGTGATATCTTGTTTGTTAATACATATTGAAACCTGCATATGATGGCAGTGTAACCAACAAATCATCAGGGCTAAAAACCAAAGGAAAAGCCTCACCAGCTTTCTCTACACTTGTCCCTCGCTTCTTTCTCAAACTTTTGGATTGTGCGATCATCAACCTGTCCACTAAGAAAAAGAATCTGGCCACCTGTCGTTGATTTTCCAGCATCTGTAACCCAGAATCAATATCTAATGAGATCGAGCAGGGATAAACAAACAGTTTGCAACTTGCCAATTGCAAACACTGAATATTACATAGCACCTAACACAAATCATGTGAAAATATTGAACCCTTTCCACTGTTTGTATAATATCAGTCTTTCTGATCCAACTATAGAAGGGAAAATTAATGCATTGTGATTCTATTCCAAAGGACAATAGAGATGATACATCGCGAGAACCAAGATATAGGCAATCGATTGCTTGCGAAAAGATAGCAACCTTAACTCCCAAAGCATCAAAGATTCAGCTAAAGACTCGCAAATCACAAGCAAATAAGGGAATAAGTAATATCACTTTCAAGTACTGGGATCCAACAGCTGACAGAGGCATAAAATTGACTTAAAAATCCGTACTGATGAACCAACTGGAATTGCAGCGCAACTTACCAACATGACCAATAAAAACAACATTCAAATGCCGCTTCCTATCTTCTTCCATTTCATCTTGCGTATCAGCATGTTCAGCAGCAGATGCTTTATCATCCTTCCCTACAAATCCAAAATTTATGTTTTAAGAGAAGTCAAGCAAGTAGGAATTATAAATGACTTAGTTAAAAAAGGAAACATAATAGCACCTCGGGGGTCAGCCTGGATCTGTTGGGAGGGTTTTAGGATCTCATCTTGGGCACCTGCAAAAGCCCACAGGTAAATTCCTTTAGCAAAGCTTACTAGTTGCCAAATTTTAGATATGTCAAAATTATTAATGAACAGCTCATAAGCAAATGTATCAGAGATCTTCAACCAACAAGATAAGGGAAGCTCTCTAAGAAATGAGAACCTTGCAACTCATTGTTTTCTTCAGATTCTTCTATCCATAAGCAAAGAAACTAAAGGATCTGAAAACAACTAGAGGAGGGTATTGTGACTAACGGCAGGCTGTACGACAGATTCACTTAAGAGAGAACCTTTCATGCTGAGCTACAAGATAAATCAATATGCTTAACTCTTCCAGTTTCATCAAGGCAGGTGAGCTAGCAATCGATCAAGCAATAAGTAAAACCATAGTAATGGACCAACAAAGTATCTGACTCCAAAGCCAAGCAAAAGCAATGCAGCCTATGGAGATGAGCCCGACGAAAGTCTCAAGCTGGCTGGGTAGAACTGAGCACTTTTCCAAGCAGTACAGTTGCCTAAGCTAATGTGAATGTCAAAAAAGTAGGAACTTAAACGCAAAACATTGAGATGTTACAGGAATTTCATGAAAGCAACTAGTAGGTGGTCTTGACAGTATCAAATCCTCCACAGTTCATGCAGTTCCAGGGTTCATTATGTACCATGAACCCTCCATGAGAACCTAATTTTTAATGTAGTCACGGCAATACAAGAAGAAAAAGGAAGAAACCAAGTGGAAGTTCTCCAAATACACCTGAGCTATGTAAATGGACTAAACTTGGAAAAACTTGTGGCAAAGTGTCTGTCAGTTAGCCAATCTTCAAAATTGTTCCCCATCACTTCACTTCCTAACTCAACTTCTCAATCAATTTATCACTTATTAATAAATAAATATTAAATGATTGATCACAAGCTCTCAGATTCCAATGGGAGCAACCAGAGAAAAGGGGAAAATATCGAAGGAAAAGGGTAAAGCTAAATCCTGCACAACTCTCTTGCCAAAAATTTTATCTACATATACAATAACCATTGATCATCATTGCCATCATATCAAGACCAATTCAATTTTATCACCAACCTTCCTCCATTTCATCAACCTTCTCCATCTCTTCATGCGTTGGATCTTCAGGATGAACAACCCCATTATTCTCTTCTGCCAAGATTGAACACATCCAAAGAGGAAAACCAAAAAAGTTCAACCAATTCATTTACAGCACAAAGCATTCTGAAATTTATATTCCGGAGGAAAAAAGAAGGGCAAAACCACTACTAAGAATCGATGATTGCAAGCCTTTGTAATGCTACCTGCTGAGTATAGTTGCAACCCACGAATGTCTTCCTCGATATCTAGCATTTACCAAAACATGTCAAACAAGTCATTTCCAGTCACAGACGTGAAAACTGCCAACAACTTCTGAACAATGAATTTAAACACATTTCAAACACCACACGTCCGCCACCAACAACTTTATTTATACAATTCAACATCGCACGTTTCACCGTATACGTTCATCGTATCTCCTTTCTTCATGGATTTCATTAAGAAGTAACTGAGTCGAAGCGATGTCTAATTACTTGAGAAATATATCAAGAGTATCGTTAATTAAAAAATAATAATAATACGAAAGAACAATGAAATCCGGACAGCGTCATCGGTTCGTTTTCTCGCCAGAAAGGGCAAGAATTTGACTATATCCAGTCCAACAGGAACGACCGAGAGAATTGAGTTACGATCACTACATAAGAAAACAAGAAGTAAAGTTCGGTCCTTCATCCGAAAATTCCAACTCGAAAATGTCGATAAATTCAATCGGAAGAATTCAAAAGATGGAATTTTTTCCACTCTCGAACTCCTTCGGGACGTGCTTCTGAATCAGAACTCGCGCGACCATCAATCCAGCAACTTCGACAAAAAAAAAAAAAAAAAAAAAAAGCTGGCGGAAGTACAAACGTTGGCGGGAAATTCAAGAAGTGGGACTTACCCATCATTGGACACGAGTGCGTGATCAGGTTCTTGGATTTTTTTAGAGAGAATCTAGTGAAGCAGGGGCGAGCAGATGATGAAGAAGACGAAGACGCGACTGGAGCGAAGGACGGAGAAGCAACGCAGACGGACGACGCTGCGCCGTTCTTGCTCCTGTCGCTTCTCTATCTTATTAGCAAAAAATTTCCGTATGTTGTAGGAGTTGAAAGAAGAAAAAAAAAAAAGTTCCATCGTTTCTAGATAATCTCATTATAATGCGGAATCTCTTTGATCAAGTACGCCTGGCAAGTGCTATATCTACGTATGTTGTGGGGGATGACATAGGAAAGCCTTTGATTTGACCAATAAAATCGCACGAATAGGCATTTATCAAACTACTCTTACGTAATTCCCTTGGAAACATGTAAAGAGATTGTCTGCTCTCTCTTTCTTGGCCATCGAAATGTTGCCACGCTAGCTTCAAAGGCCGAGACGAAGGAAATTATTTTATATTGGCAATTGCTCGAAGACCAAAGCTCCCGATGAATCGAGAAAACGGTTCGACCAAGACTCGTGGACGTGTCTGATGGGTGGCTGCATTTTGAAAAAGTAGGGGCAGCGTTGGGTTAATGTCACTTTCATTTGCGCCCGATGCAGACCCAACCCCATGCGTGTCCACCATGCATTGGGAGCATCCCAACGAAAGATGGCACGGTCGCCGACTCCCAACTCGAGCACGGCTCGACGCGCCCGCTGTACTGCAACGCGAACCAAAGGGGTCCGTCATTCGCGCGAATCTTCGTTTTGGTCCGGTGGTTGATGGAGCACAATCCCCACGCAAGAGTTCTCAAACCCACCTCAGCATTATGGTAGGTAAACCCTGCTGCGTAATTTCGCTCCCGTGACATCGAGTTCGTGGAATACTAATCCAAATCCCATGCGGCCCATTAGGTTAGCTTGAACCCAGTGAGGCCCGGAGCACGATTCATATGGGACATTTTGCTAATAAAAACAAAGGGTCCGTTTGATTCGACCTTTGAAAAATGCATTCAAATACTTTTGGGTAAACGGAATTTTTCGAAATGCAAATATTATTTAGTAAAATTTGTAATTGAGAAACAACTTTTGCAAAAATAACGTTTACTAAAATTTGTATTTATAAAAAAGACTTTTATTAAATTAAAAAAACAAAATAACTATTTGTATTTTTTTTTTTTAAGTCCAGCCGCCAAATCTAGTGGTCAAATGGCCAAATCTGGTCCCCAAATGGTCACCAGGGTCGGGCAACCCCAGGCAACGGCCACCTGGGGTCGCCTGACCAAGCAACTATCACTTAGGTTGCGCGACCCAGGCACACGATTCAGGCCATCAGTCGCTTAGGTCACGGGACCCAGGTGTCACCTAAGGTCTGGCGACGGTCGTCGACACGTGTCACCCCCGTTAACCTCCAATCAACTTCTCCACTAGAGAAGATGAAAGTGAATAGTGATGAACAGTACCAGAACTTGTATTCCAAAAATGCAAGTTTCCAATGGACCTCTACCCTTCATCCCAAAGGCCTTTGAAGTCTCTTGAAGATGTAATTGTATCTTTCCAAAGTCCTCAAAAAATTAAACCAAGCAATACCTACATTTGGCCAAACCCTATTAGAGCTCAAAAGTCCATCACAAATGTTGAACCAAACATGACCAAACAATTCTTTAAAAATTGTGGCCGCTTGGGCAGGCCTAAATGAGGACTTTTGGGTCTACGTCTGACTTAGCAAACCAAAGATACTGATATCTTGGCAGCATTCCGAGTAACTCCTCAACCTGGAGTTCCTCCTGAGGAAGCAGGGGCTGCGGTAGCTGCTGAATGTTCTACTGGTACATGGACAACTGTGTGGACCGATGGGCTTACCTATCGATCGAGCCCGAATGTCGAGGGATGGGGTTCGATTGGGCTGGGGCCAAGCCCATAAGAACCCTACCAGGGCCCGGTTGGCCACGTCGGTCCGGGGCGCCTTTCGCTGAACCGGCCTCGAAGGACGGTGGGGGCGGGGGAGCGAGAGAAAGCGCGCCGAATCGCCAGCTGGAGTGGACAACAGTGGCGGCTGCTGCGGTCCGCTAACGTGCGCATCGGGGGTGGCGTGCATCACGAGCGTGACCGGGGGGAGGGCTGATGAGTGGAGCCGTCACGTTACATTAAAGTCGCTTTTGGTCCTCTCTCTCTCACTTTCCCGCCATTTCCAACCGCCACGTGTAGGTCTTCATGCCCACTTCCTCATCCTCGATTTATTATTTATTCATTTATTATTTTTCCGCCGCAGCATCACGTGACGGGAGTTAGAAAATCGAGTTGTCGTTAAAAATAAAATCCCCCTGGCCCTGACTTGTTTTATTATTCTCTGCTCTTCGTTTGGGGATTGACTCGATTTGATCTGTGGTGAAATTTTAGAATATAAAACGCATGAGGATCGTGATATGTAAAAGCAATTCATATCCTCTAATTGTATTTCCGATTATTCAAATTTGTCTTGACCAAAGCAAAAAAATTAATTTAATCACGAGAGTTGAAAGAATTGAAATATCATAACTTGCCATGCATACGCCTAAACAAAAATGATTTCTTAATCATTGAGTTGAAATATAGATGAATCCTACTCTCTATTTTTTTTAAGTTGCAAAATGAAAACATGTTTTCGTAACACTCAATTTTGTGGAAAATCTTTCACATCTTCATTTTCATGAAGTCGATGTGTTGCTTTCTTGTCAAGTTTGTGTTAATTCATTACGAAAATTAAGACATCCATGTCCAACTTGCATAAATTCAATGTCATATTTAGTGCAAAATAATGAGATTGAGCTCAGGTACTACATTATGAGATCATGTGATACTAAAGGTAGTAACATTTGATAATATGAATGTGTTATACATATCTACATGTTTATTGCGCGTGTGTCGCGATGGTTTTAATTGACTCTTACAATTTTACAAGCAATGCATGGATAATGACGTATCATTACATTATAATTTCTTTTAGCTATATTCTTAAGTTTATTTGCATACTTCAGGATCCCATGATTAAATACACATCTGAAACTCGATTACTTAAATGGCATTGACCCATATAGGAATCTACAAAATCAATAGCTAAGATGTATTATCCAATTTGTTCGTTTTCTTTAGCTACTTTTTTCCTCTGAAAAAAAATAATTTCCAAATTTTTATCCTCCGTTTGTCATTTGCAAATGAGAAATCTTGATGCGGACCTCTGCGGTAGATTGGCAATGGAGGGTATTGGAAGGCCGATGTGATTTATAAGGAAACAATAACTGATGATTTGTAAAATGAGTAAGTTATTCTTCGAAACATAAAGTGAACATTTTGGATTTTTTTAGGTATCAATGTTTGTGTAAATAACATTTTTCATATTTATTATTGCATGAGTGACATATACACTTCGATATAATTGTCTAATCGAATTAATCCACATGCCATGGGATTGTAGAAAAATAAAATAAAAAACTTTATATTAACGTTGGACATAATAATAATAATAATAATAATAATAATAATAATAATGTATTTCTCTTACTGTGAACGTGTTTTTCTAAAAGCATTGTCAAACCACGAAGACATAAAAAAAAAAGTATACACTTGCATTTGATTTTCTTTTTCTTTTTTTTTTCAAAATAAGATCCATCTTGAGGCCTAAGATCCATAATAGTAAATGGAACTAAAAATCTAGTCTTTTCCAACTTGAATATTGTCAAAAAAAAATTCTTAAACTTATTATGTTTTTGCCAACTCGGTCTTAAATTTTTTTTAATTATATTAATTAAGTTATAAATTGTTCAAATTTTCCTAATTTAGTTTATTTGGTTAATTTTGATCGGAAATCACTAACATGGATGGCAGTCGTTTTATATGATATGATTGACATTAAAATTGACAGTTTTTAGTAATATTTCAAATTTTTTTAATTTTTTTTATAATTTTTTTGTACTCTTTTCTTGTCTTCTATTTTACCTTTTTTTTTCTTTTTTACTTTCATTTCTTGTTTCTTTTTTTCCTCTGATCGCTCTCTGCCAACCATCGTTTGGCTTTGTCAATGATTGACAAAATCACTGGCCTTAGGCAAAGGCCACCCTTGCTTGATTGGCATATTGCTACCCTTGCCGAGACTTCCGTTGCTTGAAGCGAGTGAGAGTGGCCCTCGTGCAAGGCTGACGAAAGGGAAAAATATTAAAAAGAAAGGAAAATAAATCAAGGAGAATTAAAAAATATCAAAAAATATTATTAAAAATTATCTATATTGCATCTATAAAATGATTGGCGTATAGATCAGTTATTTTTAGCTAAAATTGATGAGATAAATTCATTTAATAAGATATAAAATAATTAAATTTAATTAGTATAATTAAAAAAATTAAGATTAAATTGATAAAAATATAATAAATTTAAAATTTCATGCACAAATTTTCCCGATCCCAACGCATTTGTTCATGAGAACCGACTTGTCCGCCAACCCGACAGCCCCAGCGTCTCCTGCTAAATTTCCCACGGCTGAGTCATTCACTCACGAGTTACGCGACCCGATGCATTCACTACAAACTTCCATTAACTTTACTGTAGATTTTCGGACAGAGGCACGTGAACGCGTGATTATTGCATAACAGAGAGAATCTCTGGGGAGCCGGTTCCCCCAAAGACTTTTCCCAGCTAAGCCACTGTTTTGGCCGGCCCACCACTCAATTTTCTGTAATTTTCTTTCACCAAAACCCACTTTAAATGGCCTCCCATCGCTCTCTACTTTTTCTACCATGGCTCCTCCCTCGCTGGCTTCCTCACCACCTCTTGAACGGTCCATTTTGGTCATTTTCAGCTTTCACATAGAGCGAGAGAGAGAGAGAGAGATGCCAGCCACTCCTAGCTGCTAGATGGGGTTTCCCAGGACTTGTGGTCGGTGTTTTTCTTGAGCCCTTTTTTGTTTTCTTCCCTTGTTTTGTTTGTTCCGCTGTTACTAATCCTTGTCGAGTCCTCTTTTCTTCGTCTTTTTAAGTGTTCCAAACCCTACACGCTGGTCTGCATCTCGGGTCTTGCCAGTTGCCCTTCATTTCTTCCGCTTCCTGTTCTCTTTCTCTCTCTCTCTTTCTCTCTCTCTCTCTCCGTGACTCGCTAGGGTTTGAAGATCTGTGAGGGTTTCGTATGGTGATATTGAAGTGATTCTTGATTTCCCTGGTTTTGAGTGATTTCTAGGGTTTGCACGTGAAGAGAGAGGGGATTAATATAGAGGAGTCTGGAGCTCCTTTTAAGTCCAATAGAGGTTCTTGGCCGGGTGGGTTGAGCTGCTGGTCTATGGATCCCACACTCCTATCCCATTATATCCAGTCATTCGCGAACGGATCTCCAAAAAAAGGAAAAAAGAGAAATGAAGGAGACGCGGAGATGGAAGAAAAATTTGGGATAGGCTTGTGGCTTGCATATGCCAGGAGCTTCACTTGCCCCTTGTGGTTTGAATCCTGTTTTGGATTGAAGGGAGCTCTACACTTTTCTTTTGTAGTCTATTGCATGAGACGATTTTGGTGACTTCTTGGCTTGTGTGTTCCTTTTTTCTTTCTGGGTGTTTCTTTTTGCGGCCGAATTTGGAGACGTTAATTAGATCTGGTTTTCTTTGAACAGAAGAGATCTAGTTTTGAAATCTATTTAGTTGCCCTATTCCGTACTTGTAGTTTCGAATTTGTATTTTTGCTTGCCTTTTTTGGATCTAGCTGTGTCAAAAAGCATTTATGGGTGCTTTCAAGATTGCTTCATGTGAGGTGTGTCCTGAATGATGATTGTGCAGGCTGCTTCTTCCTAGATACTCTCGCATGATGTGTATCTAACCGTAACTGTTCGTGTGTCCTGACCAATGGGGTTTGTCTTAGACGCTTCTCTAGATCCGTTTTCAGGATCATCAGATCTGCTGAATCTCTCTCTCTCTCTCTCTCTCTCTGGGTTAGGTCAACCTTACACTGTAGTTTCGAACGTAAAAGACTTGCTCTATTTTGTCGAGAAAGATGGAAAATTTTGGTCTTCGAAGCACTCTCTGGAAGAAATGGAATCATGCTTATCAATTTGCTGTCGGCTTTTCCAGCTCTAGTCGTAGCCATTCTCTCTTGTGAACCTGCGTCCACGATGCAATTATTTATTTGTTAACATTTTGCTTTTGTTTCTTGCCGGGATAGTGCATAGTTCTTTTCTTTTCGTTTCTTTTTTTGGTGTTTTGGGACCGAATGTGTCCTATTGTACTCTCGGTTTTTCTTGGCCGAAGTTCGAAGATTAATTTGTGGCTGTCGAATGGCTATCTGTACATTGCCGTTGGATAGGAATATCTGAAGTCACTCTAGAAATTGGTGCCAGCAGCGGATGCTTTTCATCAGCAATGTCCAAGTTCGTCTTCTTTTCGGGTTAAACTGGTCTTTGTGCTCCTCAGTAATACCATAACAGTGATGCATTTTCAGTCTTGACCGAAGAGAAAAACATGTTATGGGTTGTGGATATGGCATGCTCTAACTATTTCTTCTCTGTTAGTACAGGGTTCGCCTTCTGGTCTTTTATATGCCTCAATCAGGAATGGATATGATGGTCGAGATGCCGAAGCTCGGGATTCTTACGCATTTATTGAGAGAAAATGTCTTTTTAAAGGTTGTGCGATTGGTTTGTCAAGTATGAAAGCTTTCGTTGGTGTTTTCTTTTTGGCAATGTGAACATGTAATACGAGGACATTCTCGTATCCCAGAACCCTACTCTTCACTCTTCTAGTTTACGATAGATCACCAAATCGATGAGTGGATTTGGATTAGGCCCAATATGGTCAAAAAATATCTCGATTTTCTGCCGAATGATGGAATTCGAGAAATGAGAGTTAATGTAAGTGTGAAGTGTAAGTTGCTTCGCCGATGGGGTGGAGCTTCTACTTTTATAAGATATTTCTTGTCGCGTTCGGTCCATAATCGATTAAATGGTTCGGAGCGTTCGTACAATAAAGGAGAGGAGTGAATATATTTGTAATGATCGAAACGCAGCTACTTCCACCTATTTATGACCCATTATTCTTGTCACTAATTTGTCAAATCACGTTTAGTTCTGTAAAGAATCGAAATTTACGATATCTGGCTTTACAAGTTATTTAAAAAAATGTATCGGAAGGCATGTGATGTGTGAAAATATCATTCCACTACAGGCTAAGACAGCATAAAAGAAGAAACATGACATTTCTTTTGCTAGAAAGGAGAAACATGACATGCGACGTGAAAGACGTAGATTTCTTGGAAGTATATATTTGCAAGAATTTCATTTTACCTTAATTGAGAACTAAATAATTTCGACTACTATTAATATCTCATACACCCTATACATGTACAATTTTAGTCAAGTAGTAGAAAGAAAACTGTTTCCCTATGTTTAAGAAAATAAAATAAAAGTCAACTGAAATTGCTTCATTGTTAAAAAAATATTTTACACGAGAGACAAACTACCATATAGTCGACCTAACTCGTGATGGTTTTTGTCAATGCTCTAATTTAGGACGTGAACAATAAAGTTTCAAATTCCATAGTATTGTCCATCATTGGTGAAAGTCTTATCTAAATTTGTTGGCTATTTTCTCATGCACCGGAAGAAATATTTTCATTTAACCACCTGAGACCTGAGAGAGTTCGTATCTGCATGCGCATGCTGTGATGAGTATTTTGCTTAGAGGTAGCTATAGTAAAAGATGATAATTCTTTCACAAAGTCCATGCATTTCTCACGAATCCTCTCTTAAATAAAAAGGGTAATAACACAAATAATCATTGAATCTTAATATAATATGTAATATAATCCTTGGAATTCAAATTTTTGCATTATGATACCTACATTTTGTGCAATATCATTACAAAACTTTCAATTTATTTAATGTGATTCTTGATCGATTGATAAATGTTCAATATCATCTTTCAAATATATCAAAATGTTTAAAAATTCACGAAATACATTAAACATTTTAGAAAAGTTCATGGATTATATTAAATAAGTTCAAAATTTAAGTGCGATATTATACTTTAAACCAAAATTCAATAATTATATGTAATTTCGCATGCCTTATAAATGATGGAGAGGGCCCCTGCTACTCTTCTAAAGATTACCGTAAGAGTTTTGTTTCTTTTCCGATCGATTCAAAACGTCCGGTTTAAGTTACAACCATGAAATTTTTTTTACACCCCTCGGTGTCGGACCCTGAGGATTAGTGGTGTCCCCCAACCCTAGGTTAAAAAAGAAAAAGAAAAACTCACGTGATCTAGGGGAAAGAAATTTTAAAAGCAATATATATTATTTTAATAAAATATTCGTGTCTCGCCACCATACCTTGGATTCCTGGTTCGCCGTTACTACCTGAAGAAATTGTCTTTTGTCCTTTTGTTCTTGTCAGTCTTATGTCCTCTCTTCTTGTTTTTTTTTGGTCGGAAGTCTTTGGTCCTTTTTTTTTAATCGGTCGAGAGAGTGAACTTTTACTTCTTTTTTTTGACGAGGAGTGAACTTTTACTTCGAGATGTCACTTTATCGCGAGAGAGAGAGAGAGAGAGAGAGACAAGGAATATTTATTGAAAAAATCAGAAATTTGTATAATATTAATAATTTTACTCTGACAATATAATATTTTGTAAAGACTAATAGGATTAAAGATCCCAAATTTCACCACCCATCGTGGCAGCATGGATGGTAGGGCTGCTGGACTCCATCGCAGAGGTCCCAGTTTCGAATCCCCTGCGAAGCAGGGGGGCTGAAGTGCTGCTTGGTGATCTTACCTGGGGTGCGTGGGTGGTGGTCCTGCGTTGCCTCCCCAAGGTTTACCCCCGGCTACCGGCCGTGCGCGGGTTCCCTGGGTCACAAAAAAAAAATATATATATATATATATATATATATATATATATATATAAGTACTAGATAAAATAGTAAAATAAGGAGCACAGAGCCCTAAAATCATTTTTCATTTATTTTCATATTAATTTAATTATCGGGTTAAAACATTAAAATATGAAAAATAAAAGGGTGGCCCAGTTGGAGGGCCCGCCCTACTAAGGACACTAAAAAAATTGAAAAATCAAGTCGAACCAAGCCGATAAGTTGGTTTTATTGATTTATTAGTTTGTTTATGGTCTGGGCTTATAAATTAAACCAATGAAACCTAACCCAATCAATGAGTCAAATAAAAAAAAATTCCTTTTTGACTAATAAATTTTTTAATTTAGCCTAACGGAAAAAAATTTCCCTCTTTGAGATTCCTCTAAAATATTAAATGAATGACTTTTACTTCTCAAGTTGGTCATTGTTGAATGATATTTAGTCTAAAAGATTAGCTACGCAAGGTGCTTAATTTATTTTGATTTAATAATCTATACATTCCTTTTTTTTCCCAAAAGTATGTAGAATTAGGTATTTATTTATTTTTTATTTCGTTGCATGTTGAAATTAGATAGTCTAAAAATGTACTAAACTTCTCATTAGTGAATTGGTTGATAGTAACGGTTTGATATCGAATCAAATTGATAACACGATTGAAGATATCTATTTTATTCGAGTCGTAATTTTTATTGATTTGCAAGAACTCCTTCAAGGAGTTGCATTTGGGTGGAAGTGAGAGTGGGTGATGAGCAGAGAACATAGAGGTCGAGGTTGAGTCCTCTTTTGATGGATATGACCTTGCCTAGCATCGTGTTGGCGAGGGCAAGCCTCACTAGTTGCCGACAAGGTCTAGTGGCTAGTGAGGTCGATCTCGTCGACCCTAGCAAGAGGCAGAAGGAAAGGAAAAAAAAAGAGAGAAAAATATTTAAAAATTATCACGTTAGCGTCGGTTAGTCAATTTTGATCGAATTGATTGAATTAGCGAAAACAAAAATGGTTCAAAACTGAACTAGAAAGATTGCAATAGATTTATGATTGTTTTGGTAATTTTTCTCGATATATCTTCCAAACTCTTAAAAGTATATATATATATATATATATATATATATATATATATATTAAACTTACTAGAATTATCAGCAAAAACTATCAAACATTAGAAAAATTTATTGGTGTTACCTATTGCAGAGTATAGAAAAATTATCTATAATCAAATTAGAGAGAAAAATATAGGCGCTCTGTTTCTAATTTACTGCTTATTTTTCATTAGGGTGTGTTTTCAACTTTTATTTTTATATAACTCACGTTACACTTGATCTAGAATTTACAACTTAATAATTGGTTTACTTTTGTTTGTTGATACACGACCAAACACATTTTTGGATATTTCGGTCTCATTGGAAAATGATTTCAATCTCATGATTTTATCTTAGGTGAAAGAAAATTGAATTTTTTAAATTGAATTTTAATGACTTTTAAAAAAATGATTTTTTTTAATATTTCCCTTTTCCCTTTTCTTTTCTTTTCCTTTTCCCTCCTTCCTACACCGTGTCCAACCATCACCAACCACAGGTAAGCTCAAGCTCGCCGGCCTCAAGTATGCTTGGCCTAGTTGAGATCAAGCAAGCTGTGAGCTTGTTGGCCTTGGGTAAGCCTAAGCTTGCCAACCTCCGCTAAGTTGTGGGTTTGCCTAGATCTATTGCGCCTCGAGTTCGACGGCCTGGCCTATTCGAGGTCTCTTGGATCAACCAAGCCCTAACCTTAGTAGCTTGTGTCAGGGTTAGTTACCAAGCCATTGGTTGTCGTTATGACACGCAGCCGATGGAGGAAGAAGGAGAAAGGAAAAGAAAGAAGGAAAAAGAAAAGAAAAAAATAATAAAAAATCAAATTTTAAAAAAAAATTATTTCTATAAAAATAAACGTTTCATTGTCCAAGGGCCCTAACACTAAGAACGCATTTGGAATACATCTTTTGGTTTTTTCAAATGGGAAATCATTTTTTTGAATTTAAGCTTTGGTAAAATAACATTTTCTCTTAACAAGAAAAACAATTTTTGTTGACTAATTCCTAAGCAAACCAAACACCGAAAAATAAAGAAAGTGTTTTCTAAAAAAATATGGTGGTTTATTTTGCAAAAAAAAAAAAATACCATTTATGGAAAATATTTTCTAGTAAATCATTTTTCACCATTTGGTATGGAGAATCTGAATTGATTTTTTTGGGGAAAAGTACAAAAAAATTCAAAAATTTTAATTTTTTTATTTTAAATTACTTATTTTTTTCTTTCTCTCTATCGCTCCTTTGCTTCCTTGCGGCCATCCTGTTTGCTTCCTCTAGCGGTCTATCCCAGGCTAGATCATAAGGAGCAAGCTCATCCTAAGTCGACAAGCTCACTTAATCTGGCTAGGCTCAAGGCTCGTTGCTAGAGGTTGCAAGCTCGAGCCTTGTTGCTAGAGGCTACAAGCTCTAGTGAGGCCCGAGCTTGTCGACCATCATTGTGGCTAGCGAGGGGCCAAGGGAAAAGCAAAATAATAATAATAATAATAATAATAATAATAATAATAATAATAATAAATTTGATTATTTTAAAAAATAAAAAATATTTATATCTCAATTTTTTTTTATTTTTTTATTTTAAGAACAAACGTTTCATTAACCAATCACCTGAATCTAAGCTTTGGTAGATTTTGAAAAGATTTTCCGATTCTTTTAAAGAATAAATTACTATCCTGAATTTATCATTTGATAAAAAAATATTTTCAGTTGACTCATTTTGTTAAGCAAACCAAATATCAAAAATAAGGAAAATGTTACCCCGGAAAATGTTTACATGAAAAAAATGCACCCCAAGGCTCCTTTTGTTTTGTGAAAAATACTTCCTCATTTTCCAACGTTTGATTTGCTAAGGAAAATAAGCTAACAGAAAATCTATTTTTAAATTCAGGAAAATGATTTCCTCTTTGAAAAGTCGGAAAACATTTTCCAAAATATAACTACATATTGGTGCTTGAACCCGAAATTTTACTTTTGAGCATGGTAACCACGACGATGTTGCTCGAGTCCTTGGTGTTTGAGACTAGGTCTTTAATGCCCAAGCCCACGTCCACCAAGGTTGGACCTAGGTTCTTAACACCCAAGGTTGGGGCCGGAACTTTGATGCCCATGCCTAATACCTCACCACCTGAGCCCGAATCCTTAAAGGCAATGCTCAGGTCCTCGACACTCGAGTTTTGGTACTTAACGCGAGTCCTCAGTGCTCAACCTTGATTCTTTAGTTAATGGAACTTTTGTTCTTATAAAATAATTTTAAAAAAAATCGAATTTTTAATTAGGAAGATAAACTCAAGCCTCACCAAATCGACGAGGTTTGATTCTTACTAGATCGGCGAGCTTCAGGCCTTGCTAGAGCTCAAGTTTAGAGGAGCAACGTGAAGCGATGTCGAGGGGGTTTTGTGCGTAGAGACAATTGTCTTCTGGCTCCTCTTGGAGGCCCTATAGATTCGAAGGGAAAATGCGGTGAGGAGCCATTGTTTCGCGTCGAAAGAGAATTGAGAGAGTATTTATCTTCCTCCTCGTTGTTCCTCAGGTGTATATAGAACAATGAGCTCCAGGCTCCCCATAGGTCGAGTTCGAGGCTCAAGCCTTGCCCACCTCTGATTCTCGCCTTCTGTGCTGGAAATGTGAGGATGATCTAATTCTTGCCCATCATATTCCACCCTGTCCAGCACAACTGAGTCCGCTAGTCAATTGAGGAAAAAGGGTCATCGTCAATCATTCCAAATGTCTTGTTTTTTAAGGTATTTTTACCTTGAAACTCAATTTGATTTGCCATCTTAGAGAATAAATGGTGAACTGCTTGACCATGCCGATGCTCTTTTCTTTCGTGGTAATTAAATGACTGAACATTACTTAATTTTATGTAGAGGCATTATGTTCAAAGAGATGAATCAAATAACTATGTATGTTTGAACTATACTTTTTTAGAGGGAAAATTATTTAAATAGTCTTAAATTTATTGTAATTTTTTTAATTTAATCATAAATTTTTGATATTTGTGTGAATTCAATAAATCGGTCGACGAGCATTAACGTGCACACCCGTTGGGCTGACTATCTTTTAACAAATTTTTTTTTTCTATTTTTTCCCTTCTGCCAACTACGCGAGATTCGTAATCATCAGGAAAGAGACTGAGATTCAGAACCCGCACGAACAGCACCATCGCCCGAAGCAGGTCATCAACGCGTGAGTACCCGCAGGACATGGTGTTGAAGAGGACGACGTCCGAGTGGGGAATTTCATCAGGTAGCTTCTGGGCATGGGCCATGGAAGCATCGTCTGGGCATCGGGTGCAGAAATTGACGAACTTGTTGACCACGGAGACGTCATGTTGGAGCTGGATCTTCAAGGCGAAGGCCTGGATTTGCTTGAGAGCTCCTTCGAGGAGTTGCATTTGGGTAGATGCGAGAGTGGGTGATGAGCTGAGGCCGCAGAGGCCGAGGTCGAGTCCTCTTTCGGTGGATACGACCTCACCTGGTATTGCGATGGCAGAGTCGAGCCTCACCTTACAATGGCAAGGCCAAAGCCTCACAAAGGGTGCCCTCGCCGGCCAAAGAAAGAAGGAAAGAATAAACTGACAAAAAAGAAGAAGAGAGAGAGAGAAAACAAAGAAAAAATATTTATATAATTACCACGTCTACTTCGACATGACTAATCTAAATTGAGTGGATGAATTAATATAAGACTCAATCAGAAAAAAAAAAAAGATTTGAAGTTGAATTGAAAAAGTTACGAGGACCATCTTGATTAATTTTGAGTAAATTTATATGTATACATTCATTTGAAAATATTGGTGACATTAACAGTTTTTATTATACATATCCATTAAATTACTGTAGATTTTGGGACAGAGTGAGGCACGTGAAAGTGGGATTATTGTAGGACGGGGAATCTTTGGGAAAGCCGGTTCCCAGAAGACTTTTTCCCCAGCTAAGCCATTGTTTTGGCCGACCCAACCCACATTTTCTGTTAATATTTTTCACCAAAACCACTATTAACGGTCTCCCGTCACCCTCTCCTTTTTCCACCATAGCTTCTTTCTAGCTAACTTATCATCTTTCTAAGGTTGATTTTGGTCATTTTAAGCTTTTAAAGAGAGAGAGAGAGAGAGGGGGAGAGACGTGAGGCCCTCGTAGCTGCTAGATAGGGTTCCTCTGACTTGTAGCCGGTGCTTCTCTTGAACCCTCTTTTGCCTTTTCCCTTGTTTCGTTTGCTCTACTGTCACTAGTCCTTGTTGAGTCCTCTCTTTTCTTCCTAACAGATTCTCAAGTTCTTCACACTGGTCTGCATCTTGGGTCTTGCCAGTTACCCTTCATTTCTTTCTCTTCCTGTTCTCTCTCTCTCTCTCTCGCTAGGGTTTGAAGATCTGCGAGGGTTTCATGTGGTGATATTGAAGTTATTCTTGATTTCTCTGGTTTTGACTGGTTTCTAGGGTTAGCTTGTGAAGAGAGAGGGGATTAGTGTAGAGGGAGTCTTGAGCTCCTTTAAGTCCGATAGAGGTTCTTGGCTGGGTGAGTTGAGCTGCTGGTCTATGGATCTCACACTCCTATCCCATTAAATCCATTCATTCGCGAACGAATGCCCCAAAAGAGAAGGAAAAAAGAGATGAAGAAGACACAAAGAAGGAAGAAAAGTTGGGATAGGCTTGTGGCTTGCATATGCCAGGAGCTTCACTTGCCCTTTTTGGTCTGAATCCTTTTTTGGATTGAAGGGAGCTCTACACTTTTTTCGTAATCTTCCACCTCTCTCTCTCTCTCTCTCCCTCTCTCTCATGAGATAATCTTGGTGACTTTTTGGCTTGATGATCTATTTTTTCATCGTGTTAATCTGTCGGCAGTAGATTTTCATGGCGTTTATCAGATCTGGTTCTTTAAACCGAAGAGATAGTCGAAAAAACATTTTAGTCGCCCTCTTTTGTATTGGAGTTTTCGCAATTTTCTTTTGCCTTTTCTGGATCTAGCCCAGTCAAAAACATTTATGGGAGCTGTAAAGATTGCTTCATGTGAGGTGTGTCCTGAACGATGACTGGGCATGCTGCTCCTTCCTAGATACTCTCGCATGATGTCTGTGTAACTGTTAACTGACCATTCTTGTGTCCTAGCCAATGGGGTTTCTTTGAATTGAACGTTTTTCTGGATCCCGTCTCAGGATCCTCAGATCTGGTGAATCTCTCTCTCTCTCTCTCTCTCTCTCTCTCTCTCTCTCTCTCTCTCTCTCTCTCGGTTAGGTTAGGTTAATCTTACACTCTGGTTTCGAACTAAGAGACTTGCCCTATTTCTGTCACGAAATATCGAAATCTTTGGCCTTCGAAGAACGTCGTTTTCTTTGAAACAAAATGGGATCATGCTTCTAGGATGGAATTTATTGTTTGTTTTCATTTTTACATCTTGTCATTGTTTCTTGCTGGGAAGTTGCTCAGTTGGTGTTTTAGGACTGAGTGTCTGTATTGTGATCTCGCCTTTCTTGACCTATATTCGGAGAACAATTTGTGGTTGTTTAAATGGGATAAGTACGAGATTCAAGTGGATGTAAAAGAAATTGGTATTAACAGATGCTTTTCATCAACTATTTCAAGTTCTCTCTTTTTTGGTCAAACTGGTCTCTGTGCTCCTCGGTGATTTCGATAGCACGTTCAGTTTTGACCAAGGGCAGTCAATGTTATGGCTTGTAGATACTGTATGCTCTATCCATTTTTAAATTTTTTTTTACCAATTCTTCTCTGTTAGTCTAGGGTTCGATTTAGTCAGAGCTTCGAGCAGGAATGGATGATCTTGAAGATGCAGGAACTCCAGTTGGAGGATTTTGAAGTGTATTTATTGATAGAAAAATGTCTGTTTTTAAGCCGTTTGGCAGACAGAGAGAGTTGTCCTTTTGAAGCTTGTGCGATTATGTTGTAAGGGTGAAGTCTTTCGCATTTTTTTTAAGGCAATGTAGACTTGTAATATGACGACCTTGAATTTAAGATTTGTGACGCATTTAAGTGATGATACAAGTGAAGTGCCCTAATTATCTCTCTTATGGTTTTATGTTTGGGTTTGTATTAGGACCAATACAAGCGAGACCTTATATGGTCGAAAAATATCTCAATGATGAAATTTGAGAAAGGAGGGTTCATGTGAAGTGCTAAAATGGGTTAAAATAGTCATATGTTTACAGTTGCGACGATGGAATGGAGCTCCTACTTTTTTAAGATACCGTTTGCGACATTCAATCCATAAGGGACGACCAGTTTAAATCATAAATACTCGAAAGGTTAGAAAATGAACATATTTGCAAGGGGTAATACACAATTACTTCACCTTATTTTGACCCACTGATCAAGTCACTAATTTTTCTAATCACGTTTACTGTCGTAAAAATTCATAATTCTTAATCTCCAATTGTACAAAGTATCCCAAACAATTTATTGAAATACATGTAGTGTGTGAAACTTCTATTCCACGAAAGGCTAAGAAAACATAGGGGCGATTACCAAATTAGTCATAAACGAATGTTAATTCTATTATAAATCTTTTAATTTCGTTAATGTTGTACTTAATCTTTGTGCAAAATTACAATATTGGAAAAATACTAATATGGCGTTCAGTCATCAACAGCCATCTTATGTGGCTTTGTAACATGGATAACTTTACTTGAAATGATGTCCTACATGCATGGCCATGTTAGTAATTGGTTAGAGTAACCACATTAAGTTTTGTGCAAAATTTTAGAACACGTTGGCATGATCAAAAAGTTCATAATTAAATTGATATATTTACAATTTGTTCATATCGAATTGGTGATTTCCCAATAACATAAAAAGAGAAACATGACATACAGATTGAAAGAAATGTAGTATGTATTTTCAAGAAAGCCATTTATCTTAATTGAGAATGAAAAAGAAAAAAAAACTCAACAATTATTAATCCTAATTTAAACTAATCATGTTTCCAGTCCAACGTCAACCTCAAATTTTTGGCTATTTTCTCATGCACATTTTGACTTATGTACTGAAAAACGACCACAAGCTATTTGTCGAAATTAAACCACGTAAAATGTATTTTCATCTTAAGCACTTAAAATCGAGAGAGTATTGTATCTATGTGCACATAATCATTTTGCAAAAAATGAATAATTCGAATTTTCTCTTTAAAACAATTGTTTTCATTGCGATTATTTTTAAGAAAAATGAATAAATAAAAAATATTTTCATTGTCCACAAATATAGTTAAACATAAACTGTTGTCAATAATTATAACATTTTTCACTCGATAATTATTTAAAACAATATAAGCGATTATTTTTAAGAAAAATAAGTTTTAAATTATTCATTTTTCATTGAAGCAAATGGACTGTTGTGGAATAAGTTGTCTTCTCGAAGATAGTTAAAGTAATAAAATATACCACTTCTTTCGCTAAGGCTATACAAATACAAAGGAGAGGGCCATCCGCTACTCTTCTAAACATTACCATAAAAAAGTCCTAATTCTCTTTCCGCTAAGGTGTGAATATCCAATATGAATTATAGCTGCGAAGTCTAGTGGTCTAGGCGACATTTGGCGGACCTCGAGGGTTGGTGGTAGTCCCCACTCCCTAGGTAAAAAAAAAATCATATAATCTAATAGATTCTTTTGCAAAAGAATTAAAATTTACATATGTTATTTTTCATAAAAAAAATTATTGTCACGCGGCTCCCTCAAATTCTTGGTTCTCCGCTACTGCCTGGTAAATGTCCTTTTTCTTTTTTGCCCATTTTTGAGAGTGAACTTACTACGGAGCCGCCGCTTTCTTTGGCGGTGGAGTCCGGCCGCACGACCCATAAGAAGTGCCTCGAATATTGGTTAATACGTAATCGATCGAAGACTACCCGTTGCTTAGGAGGCCATACTAGAACTTTGTGAACTCGTGTCTATCGCGAGTGCCATGCTACCGAGGTGAACTTCCTAGACATTGTTGCTTGTTGACGATAGCGGGCGGGAAGGGTTTGAATCTCAGCACATGAGAAACTAATTGGAAATCCGACGTTCAAAGATTTTCAAAGATTTTTTGAATCATATGATGAGATATATTTACAATCCATGGATAAGGATTTCAAATCACATTTTATCATTTCCTATCTGAATCAGAATTTGGATAGCCAAATGTAGATAGGATAAAATAAACCCAAATTTGAATGTAGCATAAAAAAACAATGTAAAAATCATAAATAATAAAATAAAATAATAGAAAGCTCTACAATTATTTTCATACTCAAAAAGAAAAATAGTGGACCCATATTCATAAAAAAAAACCTGACAAACTAAGCCAAACTAAATCGATAAGTTGGGTTTGTGCTTTATAATTTATGAAACCCAATCAAATTGATAAGTTTAAGAATTAATTAAATTTTCTTTTAACAAATTAAAAAATCTGTAATTTAGCCTAACCAAGTAAGTTTCCCATTTAAGATTCCTTTGTATTACTAAATGAAAGATTTCTATTTCTTGAGTTGGCCATTGCTGATAGATATTTTACTTCAAATAATGATTACGATTTATACTAACCTGATTTGGTTCAACGTGAGTAACGACTCTTCCCCTCAAAACCCATATATATATATATATATAGAGGGCGAAATTATCCATTTGTAATCATATCCTGAAAAAGAAAAAGACATTCGTCCATTTTGATTTGATGACGATTTATATACTAATTGAATTCGGTTCAACACGACCCTTCCCCTCAAAACCCTAATTCCCAGGGGAAGGGGAGTATATAACCTCGCCTCCATCCAGCCATTCATCTCTGGTCGCGCGCCTTTTGCCTCCAGCTCGCCGAAGAAGAAAGCCCCCCCGGCAGAACCGCCGCCCCCCTCCTCCTCCTCCTCGCCGGAACCACCGTGAGCAATGGCGGAGGGACTAATCCTGAAGGGCACGATGAGGGCCCACACCGACATGGTGACGGCCATCGCCATCCCGATCGACAACTCCGACATGGTCGTCACCTCCTCCCGCGACAAGTCCATCATCCTCTGGCACCTCACCAAGGAGGAGAAGGTCTACGGCGTCCCCCGCCGCCGGCTCACCGGCCACTCCCACTTCGTCCAGGACGTCGTCCTCTCCTCCGACGGCCAGTTCGCCCTCTCCGGATCCTGGGACGGCGAGCTCCGCCTCTGGGACCTCGCCACCGGCGTATCCGCTCGCAGGTTGGTTTCTAAAATCTCGGCGCATTGATATGCTAATCACTGCTTTGTTTATCCGGATTGGTTTCCTGGGTTAATGCGTAGAGCGTAGTTAGTGTAGTCTGATCTGGTAAATGCTGGAATGCTTTTAATTAGAATGTTTCCCTGCAAATGTGTCCGAGCTGATTATTTTCTGGGTACTTAGATTTGTGGTTGGGGATTGTCTTTTCACACGTAATGCCGTTTTCCTCGATGAGAATGTTTTCGGGAATAGAAACCGAAAATTTGTGTAGTGGGACGGGAGTAATGTCTTTTGCGCAGTGATGTTGCTGGCTGAGATTGAAAAAGGGTAACCCGTTAGTCATGATGCGAGTCTTGTTGCGAGCGGGCGATGATACATCCTGTTAGAATTAGATCCGTATGGTGGCCCTTTTGTTAAGTTATAGTCGAGTGAAAATTTGCGGCTAAATTTGGCCAGTTGAGTTCTTCTTGGTTAGAGTTTGGCAATGTGATGCTACCCAAATGTGAAATTGTTCACTTTTTGCTGGTGGGTAATCTATAGGTTTGTGGGCCACACCAAGGATGTGCTTTCTGTGGCATTCTCCATTGACAATCGCCAGATCGTATCGGCATCTCGTGATCGCACCATCAAGCTGTGGAATACATTAGGAGAGTGCAAGTACACAATTCAGGAGGGCGAAGCTCATACTGATTGGGTCAGCTGCGTGAGGTTCAGTCCCAACACACTGCAACCCACCATTGTGTCTGCTTCATGGGATAGAACCATCAAGGTCTGGAACTTGACCAATTGCAAGCTTAGAAACACCTTGGCGGGGCACAATGGCTATGTGAATACGGTAGCTGTATCTCCTGATGGGTCGCTCTGTGCTAGTGGTGGCAAGGATGGAGTGATTTTGTTGTGGGACTTGGCAGAGGGCAAGAGGCTGTATAATCTGGAGGCTGGTGCTATAATTCACTCTCTTTGCTTCAGCCCCAATAGATACTGGCTCTGTGCCGCTACTGAGAACAGTATTAAAATCTGGGACCTCGAAAGCAAGAGTATCGTCGAAGATTTGAGGGTTGATTTGAAAAACGAAGCTGACAAAACTGATGGAACCACGACCGCTGCTTCAAATAAGAAGGTAAAATTCCTGATTAACATATTGGTGTACAGCTCTCCTCAGTCTCAATGTCTATTGTCTAGTATGAGTATACCAATTTTCGCATCCATGGATGTTTGATGTGGTCCCACTTTTTAATCCTTCTTCAATGCTTGTTGGCTAGACCTTAGACTTTTCTTTGAACATGTTTCTGTCCGTTTTCATTGCATTTTGAGGATATGTAGCTTCTATATTCTATCTGTATGGCCATGTCTGGAGTAGGAACTTGTGCTCAGAGTGCGTTTGCATACTAATATATTTAAAATGATAATGGTCTTGATAATACTGCATTATATTGCACTGGTTTGTGCTTTTTTCAGTAGTCATATGGTGCCTTCTTCTGGGCATTGGGTGTACTTCTTGAAAGGAGGTGATTTATTCTGGGCTAAACTTTGTGACACGATGGATTGATTGAGGATCTAATCAGTGTCACAGCAATTCTTCACCTGCTGATCATTCTTACTGCAATCTGTATTTTGTTCTTCATGGTCAAATAAATGACGCTGTCAGAATAATCATCTTGCCTGAGATTTATTGACTCACATAAATGTCGACATGGAGTTATAGTTGAATGATGAAACGTTATTTTGATTATTTGGGTTGTTGCATTCGGGAATTGCAGGTTATATACTGCACGAGCTTGAACTGGAGTGCAGATGGAAGCACCTTGTTCAGTGGATACAACGATGGCGTGATCAGAGTTTGGGGCACTGGGCGTTACTAATTCGAGGAACTGCCAGTCAGCCTTTTCTTGATCTTTTCTTGAAGACTTAGGATGATGTCTTGAAAGTGTTGCAAGTAATTTTTGTTTCACATGACGTGCGGTTGTTTCGGTTTTGTGGCCAAGTAATCGTTGGTTTTTTTCCCATAATTTTTAAAATGTACGCTGGTCCTCAATGTAGTTGATTTGTAGCTGATTCTGTTCCATTCACGACGTTGGTTGCCATGCATAGTTTCATTGGTGTGAATTCTTTGGTCTTCCTTTTGAGTAGATGCGAGAATGCTACCTTTTCCACAATTTGATGGAGCTGCCGAACTCTTTACGCACTTTGTGAACCAAGATAATGCTCAAATGTTGACTTTATGTGCGATGAATGGCTCAGCTGCCTGCGCATGGTCTGGTTGGCATACTTGGGCTGTGCCTGGCTAGGCTTTGCATGCTGCAGTATGGGTCATGGATTGGGCACTATGTTCAACCGAGCTGTATGGGCTTTGCATGGCAGGCCACCTCGTGAGCTTGCTTCTTAGTTGTTCAAGATTTTGAAATTTGTAAAGCTCTTTTGGATGCCGCGATCTTCGATCTTAGGCATTTCTATTTTTCCCACACTACTCGTACAGAGGATGTAATCCTGTTCAAACGTCTCGTATTCTATTTCATCGGTCTTGAAGATGGCTCAGAGCGAGAGCATAGCACGGACATTTTATGTGCTTGCATCGTGTCGGGCCTCGGTATGATACAACGCGGTGTTGCAGCCGCCGAGAACTGCCTTTCGGCGGCTCAAATGCCGGAGAAATGGGCCAAGTACTTTACGCAGGATTTCCCTCCAGTTGCGAAGTTGCATTATTATGTGAAAATACTTCTTTGTAACACTGCACTGCAATGCATTGCTGACGTATCGGGTCCCCTTGGCTCCGCAGTTTAGTACACAATGTCTTGTTCTCTGCGATACAGATGTTGG
Source organism: Eucalyptus camaldulensis (assembly GCA_019915185.1). NCBI lineage: Eukaryota > Viridiplantae > Streptophyta > Magnoliopsida > Myrtales > Myrtaceae > Eucalyptus > Eucalyptus camaldulensis. The sequence continues at coordinate 25,901,631 of JAHSVA010000005.1, forward strand.
ATTGGTTGGGAATGGGATAACTTAAGTTTGGGATCACATCAGTTTCGATAGAGGGGCACCTGCTTCTCGATGGAAGTTGAATTTTTGAGTTGCACAGGTCGACCCCTTCCTAGGTGACGAGCCTTGCCGGCCACAATAAAAAAAAAAAAAAATCGAAAATAAAGGAAAAGCAGAAAAATAATGATGATAAAAAATTCATAAAAATTGTATAAAATTATAAAAGCAATCCACGTTAATACTGAAGACGCCGCATAGTATGACCGCGGCTATGACAATGATCAACTATTAAAATTTGATCTGGACTAAATTGATAAATTATTAAAATGTTTAGAATTATAAATTGGTTAAATTATAAATGTTTAGGATTGAATGGATATAATTGTAATAAGTTCAACGGACATTTTTTTGATAATTTCCCTCGCTCCATGCTTGTCCCTACTTGACATGGTGTGACGTTGAATTCGAAGATATCTCAAATTGGCATCATCATCAATGGCAACTACCAAAATTCAATGCTATGTACAGCGCAAAGCAAAGCATAAATGCAACTGCAGGTGAGGCGGGTGTTCGTTGCGCTGTCCCATCTTGCCTCGCCTCCATGGCCTCGACTTCTGCAATATTTGAATATCTAACAAAACATGTGATCACAATGCGAGAAATTTGGAAAATCTAAGGCACATTAGCATTCTTTAGATTCAGACATTTCCCAAATTTCAGCCCGCCAAAAAGAGAGAAAGTCTGATGACCATAGTCACTTGTACCCATAGGAATTGCTCGACCGATAAGGAGTGCATGACAAATCAAAATTTATATTCCAAATTTGTTTTTGGAATAAAAATCCGTTTGATAAAATTATTTCATTTTTTTATTTATGAAATAGATTTTTGTTCCAAAAATAGGTTTAGAATAAAAATCAGAAATAATTTTTTTTTTTACTTTTCTATTTTTGGACAAGAAATGAGAAATAAAAATTTTTCTCATCATTCGTCCTTACTACCAACTGACTGTCCATCCGTCGCCATCGACCACTGTTTGCTGTTTGCCACCGCCCTCTATCAGACGCCACCTGCCATCGGTCGCTGCCAATCACCGGTTACTGGTTGCCAACCGCCGATCGCCAATCACCGCTGCCTTAGTCATTGGCTGCCATCACCGTTGGTGGTAGTTGCTGGTCGTCGGTTGCCGCTGACCACTGCTGGTCACCGCTGTCTGAAAAATGAGAAATTTTATGTCATTATTAAATGAATTTATATTTTGGAAGTAGAAATTTTGTGTCGTTATCAAACATGTGTTATTGTTTAGAAACTCATCTAGAAATAAAAATAGAAAAATCTATTTCTTTTCTAAAAATTAATTTCTGGTCAGAGTGGTTATTATTCATGCTTTAATCGCGTTGATTTTCTCGTTCAAACAGTAGACTTGAGTCGCTCGCCACTCCTGGTTTCCGATGAGCATGGGCACGGGAGCTGAAACGTCATACGTGGCTATTCAATCATAGTCAGAGATTAATTCAACTAAGGTCCATAAAAGGGTATTAAACGAGAGCATTTTTACTCTCTCGTCCAATGCATTCCATCCGGAAGAGATAACGATGTGTTCCGGAAGGTCCTATCCTATCCTGTAAAATTAAATATTGAAAATGTAAGATATGTATTTAATGCTAATTCTATAATGCTAGGGATGATGATGAAAGTTCATATTTAATGTGCCACCCGTAGAGCTGACTTTTTGGAATTCAGAAAGTGAGACTTACATTTATTTTGTCCCAGTATACTGACGAACGCCAAGATATTCAAGAATAAACCTATATATTGATCTAATTTTGGCAGGGCAACACAAGGACAAAACAGAAAGTCCTCAGACGATCTCACTTCATGAAGCTTAGGGTCCCGTTTGTCACTTTATCTAGTAAAAATGTGAATGCTTTAAAAAATAATTTTTAAAATAATTGATCATATCACTTGAAATAATTAATTAATAAAAAACATTTTCCTTATCAACAATAATTTATGTTAGAATAGAATATTTTTGTAGGTGATGAAAATATTCTTGGTTAATCCATTTTTTTAGAGATTTAAGCAATAATTCTTTAGAAAAATATTTTTCAAAACATGGATTTTCTATTAAACAAAGGGATTCTAAAAGAAGATAGTGAGGTGTTCTTACTTAAGCCATCGATAAGAATGTGATACTTAATAGGAATTTTAAATTGTAAAAATATGATTAAAAAGGAAAAGAAAAACTTGTAAAGATCATATCAACGACAGCAGTCGAAGATGCAATACTAAAATCAAGTGGCAACATTTGTTGAGAGTCGATCCACTAAATGGGTGGAGTTTGCAACATTCGATCACATCACTCTACACGACTACAGTCATTCATAAATTCCGGTCAATATGCGTGTCCTAAATCGGGCAAGGAATGTACAATTTCACAACCAGCCTTAAGGTTCTATCAGCATCGACGTTCGTGTGCATTGATCTACTCTGGATATGGAGGACACTAGAGAAGACTAGATTGTGCTCTCAGAAATTTCTCTCTTTTCCCTATGTCATCTCCAGACTGAGTTGTATTAAGTACGTGTTGATATGTTTGGGGTTGACGCCTTTCCAACATTAATGGTCACGCATTTGCTGTTCAAAGAATCATGAGGTCGGTCCGAGAAAGACCATTCATGATGCAGCCTGCATTAAAGACCAGTTCTCTCAACCAAAAAGATCGGCCCGCATTCAAGCTCAACGAAACCGAGAAGCTGTATTGACATCTTGAGTCCATCCCGAAAGCTTGAAAGACACCTTGGAAGCTCGCGTGACGCTTTTACTAGTTTATAGTTTCCATGCTCTTTACTATATCTCCTAGTTTCAATGCTCCTTTATTTCTCCTAGTTTCAATTCTCTATCTTTATTTCTTTGATGATATAAGCCCAATTTCTTGTAGAAGACAGATGACTTTTGATAAATGAAAAACTTTGCTTAAAGTAAGTATCGTGAAGTTCAACCCTTGAAAACCTAGAAGAGTTTTCACTCCGTCCTTGAAGAGTCGGAGCTTTCGAAATCTGCATCCTTGAAGAGTTGCAGTCATCGATCTAGAAGAATCGGTGCCCCCTCAACTTCCTTGGAGGCCTAAAAGAGCAACCAACGGAGTCTCTGTCTTTTCCTGTTCTGTTCGTTACTTCCAACCCAATTTCGACTATGCTACAGTGCTTATTTCAGAAAATCCAAAACAGAGAAATTGTAGATCCAGAAGTCTTTGTTCATTTGGCTTTAGAATCAGGTTGATCCGATCTGTATCAACAAAAATACGACTATTCTCCCGAGCTCGCACAGTACTGAAATTCCTGTTCGTCCTGTTTCTGTGTGCGAGTCACTCTTCCGATCCTACTATTTGAGAAAGCCTACCCTAGGCTTGCATCAATTCACCTGCTCATCTACATGCCAAGTTGTGCATTTACTGGTTTATCTCCACCTCTATCAGAACATTGAAACTTTCTCTCTTAAGATTAATTCCATTCCATTTTTGCACCAGGGTCATGGTAATGGGTGCCTCCGGGCACTTGTTAAGTATGTTAAATGATAAATAATTATGCTGTTTAGAGTAGTGATCACAACATAACACGAGACAATCCGTATGTTAAAAACTGCAAAACTTCTTTTGAATTGTTTCTTGAAGAGTGCCCCGGGGGGCGCAAGTTAGCAGGATCGACAGAGTACATTTGCAACTTAATAAGTTGTGCGGTTGAGAGCAAAGTCATTGTGTCATAACCTTAAATACCGTGAATTGCTTAGATCTTTTGAATAAAGGCATTTTGATGAGAGAACTAAGTTGTAAAAAAAATGTCGTAACGATCTTTTCTTGTTGATGCAGTGCTGATGAGTCTAGACATTTTCCATAAATAGGATTTTGATATAAGGAAATCAGTATAACTTAGATAGGTGATTTTAAGATCATCTAATTACTCCAGTCTAGCATAACCATAAATCTCAAGTTGCGTATGTAACATTGATTATCTTAGCAAAAGAGCTCTCACACCTCATTCAGCGGGATAAGTACACTAATGGTGCCAAAAGTTGTGTACGGCGCTCACTTTGGTGCCAAAAGTTTCTGTCGGATCACTTAAGTGCCAAAAAATTTGAAAAACGCTCACTTTGGTGCCAACTCCGACGAAATTGGCCGGAAATCCGACGTGGCCTTTTTTTATTAATTTTTGACGCCGACGTGGCTCGTCGGAGAGCTGAGTCAGCATCCAAACACCAAAACGACGCCGTTTGGTGTCTCCCCTAATTCAAAACCCTAATCTCCGGCCGTCGCCGTCCTTGACGGTCCTTGCGCTCGGCGGCCATGGCTTCAACCCCGACCTCGACCCCAACCACGACGATGGCCACTCAACGGCAGCGGCTCCGACCTCAACCCCGACCCCGACCCCGACAATGGCCACTCGGCGGCCGTAGCTCCGACCTTGACCTCGACCCCGATTGCGACGATGGCCACTCGATGGCTGCGGCTCAAACCTCGACCCCGACCCCGACGATGGCCACTCGACGGCCGTAGCTTCGACCCCGACCTCGACCCCAACCTCGATGATGGCCACTCGGCGGCCGTAGCTTCAACCCCGACGACGGCCACGGCTTCGACCTCGCCGAAACCCTAATTTCTTCCCCATGTGAGCTAAACGGCGTCGTTTCCATGAAGCCATCCACGTAGGACGGCAAAACGACGTCGTTTTCTTAAGGAGGACCGAAAACGACGTCATTTAAAGGCTTATCAATTTTTTTTTTTAAAAAAAAATCATTTTGGCCGGAATCTTTCGCCGAAGGCCGGAATCTTTCGCCGGTGGCACCAAAGTGAGCGTTTTTCCTCCGATTTGGCACTTAAGTGATCCGATAGAAACTTTTGGCACCAAAGTGAGCGCCGTACACAACTTTTGGCACCATTAGTGTACTTATCCCTCATTCAGCATGCCCATTGCTGATACAATACCAGGAACAACCCCCATACCAGAAGTATAACATCAGTTTCAATACCCCTGTTCTTGCCAAGATCTACTTGAGCAGCAACTTAAGAACTTTTAGATCAGATCAGAACAATCTCAAATATCTCACAAATTCTCTCCACGACATGAAAGAAGGGAGATGTTGTAAAATATATGTTTTGACCCAGTCAAAAAATAAAATAAAATAAAAAGGAGAAAGAAAGAGAGGAATCGAGAGTTTTCGGGAGAGGGAAAAGAGAAGATAGAGAGGGGTGTGCAACGGAAACCGCCCGAATCGGAACCGGACCGAACCGGACCGGACCGGCTGGTTTTGGGCTGTTCCCATGGTCGGCGGTCCGGTTCCGGGTTTCTAATCTTGGAACCGGTGGCCGGTTGGTCCGGTTCCCGGTTCCAAGGTGGGAACCGGACCGACCGGACCGACCGGACCGGACCAAATTTTTTTATATATAATTTATATTCATATAATATATAAACACATATAATATATTAATATTATATATGAAACTTATTGCAATCGGAATTGCAATTTAGGTAACAACCTCTTATGTGGCCAAGAGACCACCAAAACTCTTGTTGTTACTCTTTATTTATAGAAAAAACTCTCCTCATGCTCACACTCTCTCTCTTGCTCCCCTCACTTGCAAACGATAAGGCATTTCAAGCCTTAAAAAGTCTCATATCGACTAAACATTCAAAGTAAGTCTCATATCGACTAAACATTCAAAGTATAGAATAGAGATTGTCTATAAAACCTAAGCCAAACACAACCTTTAATCACGTTGGTCATGGGTTTTATGCTTAAAATTAAGCATGAAACACATAAACTATGATTGATATTCACACAAGTGAAGTTTGAATATTTTGCACGTGGAAACATGTGTGAGTAGTTTTATTAGATTGCTCGGAACTCGAATTTGATTGATCGATTTGGAGCATGATTATTCTTTAGTGAATGGTCATTCTTTAGTGAAAAAATAAAGTGCCAACTCTTTTGGACCGGACCGGACCGGACCGGAACTGATGGTCCAGTTTGGTTCTCGGTCCTAAGACCAACGGTCCGGTCCACGGTTCCCAAAATTGGGAACCGATTCTCCCGGTCTGGTTCCCGGTTCCACTTTGGAACCGGACTAAACCGGGAACCGATCACCCCTAAGAGAGAGAGAGAGGAAGAAAAGACAGAGATAAAAGAAAAAGGGAGAGATAAAAGGAAAAGAGAGAAAGAAAAAGGAGGAGAGAGAGAAATGGAGAGCAGAGAGCTCTCGCTCAAAGAAAGGAAGAGGCAGAGAAGAAGAAGAAGAAGAAGAAGAAGAAAAAAGGGTTTTGTGTGTTCTCGTCATGGGAGCCTCGCCAAGCCACATTAACTACGTAATGCAGCACCCGGTAAGCACTTGTGCTCCCCCTTCGTTTAATTGGAGTAATTTCGGACCTAGGGCTTGAAATTCGGAATTTTAGGAAAATCGAGCGGCGAAATATGATTTTTGAGTCGTTAAGCTGCATATTTTTATAAAAATGGTACTTTGGGATGTTGTGAAGCTATAGCATCTTACGGATCGTGATTTGAGCTTGCGGTTTGTCCGGAACGGAATTTTGAATTTGGGGGCGCATGCTGGTACTGTAGCGAACAGTAAGCTTCGAGCTTTTTTTGTTGTTGTTTTTGGTAGTGTTTTGGGGTGGCTAAATTGGGGTTGCTGTTGTACGTTAAGAGAGCTTTCTAAAGACTGTAAGACGGCTTGAAACGGAATTTTGTGGAGGAAGTTATGGCGCGACAAAGTTGGCGCATGGGCTGCGCCATGCGGGAAATTGATGGGTTTTCGATAAATGCAAGTTTTCGTGTGCATAGATGTCGTTTTATCAACAAATAGGCTTAATATAGACGAGTCATTATGCGAATATCCTTTTTACTCGACCTTTTGATAATGTTTTTCTGTTAATTATTAGGGATCCGAGTGCGTTGGTTCGAGTGAGCGTCGTAGTTGATTTTCGACTTTCCCAGGTGAGTGGTGTTATCTCTTCTAAGAATTTGTAAGCTCATAATTTTAAAATGATAAATGATTGATATTTTATGAGTCATGAATAAGCATATTTGTTGCATAAAATTTGGATCGGGCATTTACTATGTTTTGGTATTTAAGAATAATGTGAGAATTTTTGGTGGAAATATATGTTATGTTTGATTAATGAAGTTGAAAAATATTTCATGTTTTGGATTTGTGAAACCATTTCACAAAAAGCTCTACTTTGAGATGATTTATGGAAGGTTATATAGTTATTGATTTCTAATAAGCTTTTTGAAATGTATTTGATTTGAAATTGATTTATGAGACGGGTCTTGAAATTATTTGAAAATGTTTTATGAAAAGTATTTCTGGCGAATAAGTTGAGTTGTGAATCTTTTGGGGGATATGTGAAATGAATTATGAATTTGGTTTGAGAACTATGGATGGTGTTGTTTTTGATTGATGTTGATGCTTAATATCGCTGTGAGCCCAGCGAGGGGCTTGTGGGTATGTGCATACTATTCTAGGATATCCTTGTAGGCCGAGCCACTGGCTAATAATAGGTGGAGACCTTGCCAAGGGGGATCTTGGTCGCCTCGTCACTAGGCGTTGTATTGTGACCATGATTTGATATTGAGCAATGGATTGGTCAATGGAGTGAACCATTGACATGTGATATGAGTTGGGTTGATGGAATAGACCATCGATGTGTAATTTAAGATTAGTCGATGGAATGGATCATCGATGTGTAATTTGAGATTAGTTGTTGGAATGGACCATCGACGTGTAATTTTATTTGATTATCAATGTGTGGTTTGATGAGATTAGTCGTTGGAATAGACCATTGATGCATGTTTTATGAGATTGACCAATGGATTAGATCATTGGCATTTGCTTATTATTATCTTGAATATTTTTGCTTTGAACATATTGTGTTAAAGTAAGAAAAGTTATATTTTGGCCTTGAAGGTTTGTTAAATTTCTGGGTTTGGTGTGGTATGAGATTAACCAATGGAATGAACCATTGGTGTGTGAATTAATGAGATTGATCAGTGGATTAGACCATTGATGTTTATTTCGATGTTATTATGAAATGATTATTTTTGCTATAAAAATAGCTATGTTGAAGCGTATGAAACTTATTCTTATTACTATATGTTTGTTATATCCTATATTTGGGTTAAAAGAGTTACGGTTTGATTTTATAAATATGCATAGTGGGTGCTCGATCCGCTTAGAAGAGATGCACTATTCACTGAGCCGTGGTTGCTCATCCCTCTATTTTACAATGTTTTTCAGGTCTTTTAAGAGTTAGATTTTGGGAGCTTTGAGGCTGCGTCGAGTGGAAGGACGGCGGTGTCATCCCCGTTTCATGTGCCTTTTCATTTGTGATGGGGGCTTTCGAACTTTAGTCTCGGGCGAAATCTTCACTGATTCGCTCGACAAACTTCAGTCCTGCAACTTTTTAGCTAAGTATTAGCAGCGATCTCCCCCCAAATTCTACGAAGTACATTCGTTTCAAGTCCATCACGGAAGAAAACCTAACATCTGTTAGCCATGACCACCACGCTTAAAGAGAATCCTCCGTCTCTCTCTCTCTCTCTCTCTCTCCCTCAGTCTTCAGTGTTTCTCATGACTATCACCGAAATGCCGTCACGACTTTGTACTCTCGATATAGCCGCACAAAACCCACACCGGCTATTCTCATGCAACCCCACAAGCTTTGAGCACTTTAAATAGTGCTTGCATGGGCATGGGAACAAACACATGCCCAGACGCTACACACGCCACTTGGACTTTAAAAAGAGACTCCAACCACCCCACAAGCTCTCCTTAAATTCCCTCTCCCTTTCCCCCCTCTTCTTCTCTGCATTATGACACTTTGCTATACTCAGGAACCTGTACTACTCTTGTGCACATTTCCCTCCTAATCCAACACCAAGAAACATGGCCTTGATCTCTGTTTTCTCTTCCCTCATCCATCCTCAGCTTCGCCCTATGGTCTCCAAAATGAGCCTCTTCGACGCACTAATCTTCCTTGTACGTAACTCCCTCTCCCGCGAAACGATGAGAGATGTGGTTGACGAGTGATCTGGCTTTTGATTTCTTACTGTTGTTTTGGGTGTTTCATGTAGGTGATACATGCGGTGGACAAGCTAGGATTATGGCACAGACTGCCGGTGTACATGGGGCTTGCCTACGTGGGGATGAGAAGGCACTTGCACCAGAGATATAATCTCATACACGTCGGTAGTGTTGACGGCAAGAAGTATGATACTCAGGCATTCAACTATCGGACGGCGGACGGAAGGTGCAACCACCCGAGCGACGATGTCGTGGGTAGTCGAGGAACATTTTTTGGACGCAACATGCCTCCCTCCACTTCAACCTACGGGGTAAGCATGTATTATAGGTCTTCTGATTTACTCAGTTTATCAAATCAGAGAGGTTGAGTTTACGTTTATCTGTTTCTGCTTCTTAAAATCAGAAGTTTACATTACTTTAAAAAGAACAGGCAACTGATAAAACTGTCCTTAATGCTCATTTGCGACGGCTTACTAGTCGTCGCCTGTGTCACCTGTATACTTTCTTAATTGGAGCTACCGACGGTCCAGCGAGCCGGTTGACACCAGTGACTGCTATCGGAGCCATCCCTAAAAGCCGCATTAGGGGCAGTTTTCCTGTCCCTAAACTCGCTTGAGAATAATATCCATAAAAGAGCTACTTTTTTTCTGTCATTTCCCGGTGGGGAGAGCAAAAACGTGCAAAGCTTTGATCATAGAAAGACACCAATTCGATGACAAATTATTCTCTCCAGTGCAGGAAGATTTATTAGAATTTCAAGTTAAAGGAGGAGAATTTTTCTTTTTTTATTGAAAAAAACTAAAGTAAATTTTCTATCATATCGGAGAAGATGAAAATGCAACTTCAGAAAGTTACCCAACCACAAGCCATTAAAGAATTCCAGCAGTCTCTCCTTTAGGTTTCTATCAATGGCCCACAGTCAAAATCTACTTATGGACTGCCATGGCTAGTCAGAAAAAAAATTCCACTTCCCAAGGGCCTCATTCTCTTCATTTGGTTTACCATTAATTTACTCAACTCATTAAGTGGGTGGCAGGCTATGGCCCTGTCACACCGCCCATGTCCACGGATTAGATTTGTTCAGTTTCTGTCTGAAATTGCCTACAAATTTCATGAACTTGATTCTATCTCCGCTTGGAGAACAGCTGTCCAGTCTTATCTGTCAATCGTAAAGATTATTGTCTTCTGATCGAATACCAAGTACAAGCATAGCCTGCAATACCAACAAAACTAATTTTGATTGTCTTCTTTTTCCACAGTTAATGGATCCACATCCATCTGTGGTGGCATCCAAGCTTTTGGCAAGAAAAGAGTTCATTGACAATGGGAAGCAATTCAACATGATAGCATGCTCATGGATACAGTTCATGATTCATGACTGGGTTGATCACATGGAGGAAACTGATCAGGTACTAAAAAAAAAAAAAAAAAAGAGTCCCCATAGCCTCTGTATTACACAAGGCACAGCTTGATATTTTGTAGGAAAACAACCTCAGAATATTTTTGACAAACTCAAAATGGAGAAGTAGCCGAATGGATCCACCAGTTGGGTCATCGCATTGAAGACTGAATGATCAATAATATCTTCGGCAGGTTGAAATTGAAGCACCTGATGAAGTTGCAGAGAAGTGTCCATTGAAGTCATTCCGATTTAACAAGACCAAGAAAGTGTCAACTGGGTCATCTCATCTGAAAAATGGCTCTTTGAATATAAGGACCCCGTGGTGGTAAGTTCCTGCGAACAGTATAGTAATTACTCAGGACTACTAAACTTTAGGCAGCCATTCAAAAAACTCATGTCACTGAAAACAAGTCTTTGCAGCCATTTGATTCTTGATCCCTTTACGAGTTGAATGCAGAAAAAGATGGTGAAGAAAGATTTGGAAAAAAGATTAAGAAGCAATGTTGTAGACAATATTTCAACCTCGCTGAGCCGTAAGACTCGGAATTCCCTGCTTTTTGCCTTCACCACCCGAACAAACTGAGAACTATGAACTTTCGTTATGCTGTCACCAGACAGATGTCCATATTTACAGATGTCCATATTTGTTCTCAGTTTGTTCTTAGATGCTGGAGAGTTCCTCAATAAAATGGAATGTGGCCTGGGTAGAATAGTACTCTGAGGAAACTATGGAAACTACATACAGATATTCCAAAATTTCGTTTATATGCGCTAAAATTTGCTTACATGTAGGGTTTCATCTAAAATTGATGTCACTATGAAGTCTAGTACTTCCAGTAAGGCAACTAAGCCAATGACTTAAGGTGTGATTTCATCTCAAAAGAAAAAAAGGTGGCTATCTGAGTAATGATTAGCTGATCTTAGTCAAAACCTCACCAGTTAACTTGTTACTGCTCTAAGAGTTTTCTCGAAGAATTGACATGAAGATGTGAATTTCATCAATGAGTTGTACATTGTAAACTGCTTAGGGATGGAAGCGTGATATATGGAAATGACGATAATGGCGAGAGAAGAGTGAGGACCTTCAAAGATGGGAAGCTAAAGATTTCGGGAGATGGCCTCCTCGAACACGACGAGAAAGGGATTCCTATTTCAGGCGACGTCAGGAATAGCTGGGCTGGCTTTTCACTCTTGCAGGCCTTATTCGTCAAAGAACACAACACAGTCTGCGATATGCTTAAAGTAAGGCCTCCCTTCTCTTCCACCAATCCAATGAAAAGAACTTCCTTATTATACAATGCTGATCCCTAGTTTCGATCGCAATGATCTGGTGAAATGTCCATGAACTCCTGATATTGTTGTTTCCAAATTCTTCAAGTCTATAAGGGCCGACACTTCTCTCGTCATTGTTATTTGCTTTGATGAAAAGTTAGCTCTGAATACAACTGCACATCTTTTACCTGAGGAACTATTATAGAACAAAGAAGCCTGACATCTTTGATCATCGTCAGAACCATAGCTCATATAATTACCCTGGCTTCATGCGTGCTATCCTTAGGGTTGAGCGGTATCAACATAACATTTCATTGAAAAAATTGCCGGCACTCATATACCAAAGAAACTACAAGGATAGCTAATATTATGTACTTGTATATGTGTCAGAAATATTATCCAGATCTTGATGACGAGAAGCTCTATCGCCATGCCAGATTGGTAACTTCAGCTGTAATTGCCAAAATCCACACTATTGACTGGACTGTGGAGCTCCTGAAGACTGACACTCTTCTTGCTGGAATGAGGATAAACTGGTAATAAAGAGAGAAAAATGGATCTGATGATGAACGACTGGGGATTTACTAGTAGTTGTGCTAAAACTTACGCATAATTCTGTGATAATGCCGTACTTCCTACTTACCACTACCATGCCTGGTTCAGGTACGGATTTCTGGGGAAGAAATTTAAGGATATGTTCGGACATATATGCGGTCCGATATTGAGTGGATTAGTAGGTCTCAAAAGGCCGAGAGATCATGGAGTTCCATACTCACTCTCTGAGGAATTTGTCAGCGTCTATAGGATGCATTCACTCCTCCCGGATAAACTCATCCTGAGGGACGTCACCTCAACTATCCTGGAACACAAATGTCTGCCCGTTGCAGAAGAGTAAGCATCTTACCATACCATTTGCATCTAATTTCACTTTCTTCATGTTTGCTGTTACTGCCAAACTAAGGTCGCACTGACAAAAGCAAAGAACTTCGATCTCATGAAATAACAGATATATTGTCTTCTTCGGGAAATGGCTTTCAATTTTACTTCTAGAGGGACTACAGTCACTAATTGTTCTAGGAAAATTACTAGGATTCCGATGCGGGAAGTGGTGGGACGACAAGGGGAGAGAAGACTCTCAAAGATTGGAATGGAGCAGATGATGGTGTCACTAGGTCATCAGGCATGTGGGGCTCTCTCATTGTGGAATTATCCATCTTGGATGAGAAACCTTGTTCCTCAAGATGTCGATGGCGAAGATAGACCCGACTCAATCGACATGGCAGCATTAGAAAGTAACATGACTACTCACCTCATTTCTTTCGCACTGCTATATCAACGTGACTGTACTCGAACTGACGCTCGCATATTGGGCCAGTTTACAGAGACAGGGAGAGAGGTATCGCGCGGTACAACGAGTTCAGAAGAAACGTGCTGATGATCCCAATCAGCCGCTGGGAAGATTTGACTGATGATGAGCAAGTTATTCGAGCCTTGCGAGAAGTCTATGGAGACGACGTGGAGAAGCTTGACCTGTTGGTGGGTTTGCATGCGGAGAAGAAGATCAAGGGCTTTGCCATAAGTGAAACTGCTTTCTTCATCTTTCTACTGATTGCATCCAGGTACCTCTCATATCCCCAACCCAATTAGGATACCCTGGAAGTGTTGACCCTTAATTCCATAACGTCCTGGCTGTGCCTTCTAACTTCTTGAGCCCTCGTTCTTGATAATTTTTTTCCAGGCGGCTAGAAGCCGACCGGTTCTTTACAACCAACTTCAACACACAGACATACACAGAGAAAGGCCTGGAATGGGTAAATAAGACGGAGACATTGAAGGACGTCATAGATCGCCACTTCCCCGATATGACGAGGAAGTATATGAGATGTTCAAGCGCATTCGCTGTATGGGATTCACAGCCAACGCCAACCTCACACATACCCCTCTATTTGCGTCCTGCGCCTTAAGATGTACTCCTTCCCTCCCTTTCGATGAGCTTCAATTTTTCATACATGAGTCTGTACACGTGGTCATTGCCATAGTATAGGTGAAGCTGTAGGGTCTGGATCATATGGGAGCTTTGACTCCTCTTGAGCTAAGCAACCGCCGTCGATTCTATGATGAGAATGAATTATCACATATAGGCCTCTGCAAATCTATAAAATCTTTTCTACTTTATATGAGCTCAATCTCCACAACGGAGCTAAATCTGAATATCCAGTATTTGTAGGTATATGCAATCAATAACTCTATTTCATAATGCTTTAGACGCAACGAATTACTTTAAATAAAATTTCGGCAGTACAATACCGCTAGGAGAGGTAAATTCGTTGTAACACGACAACCATAGAGCCATAAGAACTCAATAAGGCTAAGCAGTTCGGGATTCTATTAAGGTTTCACCTAGAACCTGAAAACTATCATAGAATTCTCATTTTTTGGTACTTGAAATTTACTTTGCATATTTTAAAATCTAAAACCCAAAATCTATCCTATCACAGGTTCTAGAGTCTAGAGAAATATCGACCTTTTTTTGTCATTTTTAATTAAGCAAAATGAAAGTGAACACATCCACAAAAACAAAAGTTTATCATTTGTCAGTAGCAACAGTTCATAAAAAAGGAACACATTAAATAAAACAAACTAACAATAAACAGTTAGGTGAATATCTTGAAATACAAGCGCTGCAAAGAATATGCTATATTTAGATCTTGATGATGGGATATAAGTGCCGACATTGCAACCGCTACCTTCTCTAATTTGTTTCCAAGTAATTTACATGGATAAGTTTCTAGTTGTGTGAACACAAGTTGAAAATCCGGGTCATAAATTCTTCGGTGTCTTCACAAGTTACTCAATAACTTTTCATCATATTGTCTTCAAAAACAATGATCTCCAACAGAATCTTAGTCCAGCAGAAAAGGACAATCATCTAAGAAAGAGCACAACTTCTAAGAAAGACACGATGTGTTTCTGAGATCACAATCCCACAAATGCTAAACTCAATTAAGTAAAACAAGTAACGACAATATACATCTCTTCAGCTTGACCATTATAAGTCTGGAATAAATCAATCTGAGAGTTTTCTTGACTTCTTTTTCTATTACAAAGACCATTTGAAAGCCAATCGCCCATTAAACTCCTGACATGCTCCAAAGCATTTTCACCACATAACTATTATGTACTGGGTGCCTCAGCCTCACGCACATGCATGTTCATATACATCATACAGATACACTAGCTGATATAAATCTTCATTTCCCATTCTAGGATTTCTTAGGTTCTCTGTTTCCCAGTCCATTTCCCAGGAACCAAACCAGAAACCGAAGGTTCCTAAAAATGGGGAAATAGGAACTGAAAGGTCTCACTAGAACATAAAACTGGTCCAGTTCTCCAGTTCCCAGCTGTACCCTGGAACCATACTCATCCCTAACAGAAGCCCAGCAATAAAATCACCTTAACTTGATAAAACCCCCAAGCAATAAACAGTAGAATACAGTAAAACTTGTAAAACATTCCCACAATAAAAATCTCGAGGAGAAAAGGAGGAGAAGAGAAAATACAGCAAAGATTTATCTGCTAACACTTACAAACACAAGCCTCAATGATGAAAAAACCTCTCTTAAAAGATAAGAGGCAGTGACTCCTGCAGCTTGGACTCTAACGGTTGACGCAGCCAAAAAAACAGCCTTCAAAAGAAACAACAATTAACTTAGATGAAACCCACCAGGCCACACCAGCATAAGATGAGAATAAAATTCTGCTCCGCCACTGCTGTTGAGACCCCACAGTAGCAGAAGATTTCGAAGCTGCAATATTAAGACTTAAAAGCTTGCAGCTTCCTTTGTGAAAAATGCAGAAAGCTATACCTCCCACTTCTTACAGCAAATCTACCCTCAAGTAGATGCGATTTCTGAAACTTCACATAATCTCCTCAAGATCACTGTCTGTTTATCTTCCAGACACGAATGCACGCATCCTCACCAGAACTGACCACACTGAAGTCGTCAGTGAAAGCTAATCCATAAACCCCACCCAAGTGAGCTCCTTTTATGGTTAGACGGTTAGATGCTGGCTTGTCAACTTCATAGATGATGACGCAAGTGTCAAGTGATCCAGTTGCTACTGTGCTGCTATCAGGGGACCAAGCCAAACAGTTGATGCGGGCTGTGTGGTACAACATATTCTTCAGCCTCACCTGCAAGAAGCTTGTTCATTAAATGAGGAAACCACATGTATTGGTTAGGGTAGGAAGACTTTTCCTTCTTGGGTGTGTCGTGATTGGTCTCATCGAATCAAGCATCTAAAAGTTTCTCATCACAACTGAAATGGGAAAGCAATAAAAACCACATCCCACAGGTTACTTCGAAGCAGTTTCTGCCCAAGTTATATATCTAGGTTTTGTTTGTTTACGCATAAAATATTAAGTTTTTCTACATTTTACATTCGCTCCAAAAAATTTGAAAATGGTAAAATATTACAAATATATGATATCATATGTCAATACATATTTTCAAAGGTTCTAAATGTTGTGTCAGATTAAATCAAATTGTGATAGCTGCACAACTTTAAAATAAGAAAAAGTCACTTTTAAGCAGATTAATCCAGCCTTCAGTAACATAATCGTGTAGTCACCTTAACTGAATTATCAAAATGCAGCAAAAATGCCATCACAGCAATTTATTACCTCTCTTGAGGCACGATCCCAAACAACAGCCTCTCTGTTCAGATCCCCAGAAGCAAACATGGATAAATCAGGCGAGTAGTGTATGACACTAATAGCACCTCTGTGTTTCTCCAGAACAGCTTCCTCTGTTAATGTATCACCTGAAATAGAATATATGCGCAATTTTCCGTCCTGTGCGCCAATAATTGCTTCAGTTCCATCTGGTGCGACGGTTGATGCTGTCACAGCAAACCCAAGATTGATGGTTGACACAATTTTTGCACCGCGGAGCAAGACAACTCCAGTATCAGTTGAAACCAAAGCAAATTCAGGACACTGAAGGGCAAGACTCAAGTCCTTGGGTTGACAGCCAATGTCAATGAATTCTGCATCTCCACTGCCAGAAACTCTGCATACCTGGTCACATAAAACAAAATAAAGGAGAATCAAAGAGAGTCACAGGCAGCAACCAATGCTTCCCCATGCTCAGTCGTTTGTGGGTATATCCTATTTAACAAACCAATACCACCACCACCACCAAGCTGATTCCACTTAGCAGATACTTACAAGCTCACAAAGACTAATTTTCATGAGAAAGTGGGTTAACAAAATGGGTATAGGAAAAATCAATAGAACTTGTCTCAAGATACTAGAAAGTGAGAAGGACAAAACTCATCACCTTAAAAACCAGCTGCTCTACCAAAGGAGCCAGTTCCATAGAAGCAAATTTTAAAATGATTAGAAAACAGATAAAGAGTGAAAAGGCTTCATTTCATAACTAGTCATCAAATGCTAGGCCTCATAATTTCTAGATCAGGCACAATACACCTGAAAAATTCTGTGAAATTACAGGTGATGGGCACAACCACTGCACGTCCATCCACCAGAATTTGGCACCTCACTTCTACATATCTTGCCTAACCATTATGCAGCCAATACACTTATAAATTGATTAAGAGGAAAAGGAAAAAAAAAATGATAAATTTCTTTACAATCTCATATGTAAATCATTCTAATACAGTTTTTATCCTTGATTTTCTCTAGTCTTTCAAGACTTCGATCAACTATACGCATCTCAAAAACATAGCCCTAATAATAAACAACTTGTTGCAGGCAGCTTCCTCACCTTATTATCATATCCAGAGGTTACAATCTCCTCATCTACTGCAGCCAAACATTTGATTTGCGTAGACTCTTTCCTCTGTACTCTGCCACTAAATCCAATTCCTTGAATCCATTTTATTATAAGACCATCATAGCTGCTGGAGAGGATCACTTTTGGATCACCCTTGAGCACAGATAAGGAAGAGACGTTCTTCATGTGTCCAGAAAAAGAGACTGGTGCTTTATCAAGATCACCTGCTGTGTATATGCTGATTGTGCCACCAAGAGAGACAGTGACTAGGTGGTTATTTTGCCAAAGACAACCAACTAACATATCATCAACCCCGCCCGAACCAGAAGAAGTCAATGTTTTCCTTAGGTTACCACTGCCATCCTCAGAAATGTCCCATATCTTCGCTGACTTGTCAGCAGACACAGTTATAACCTAAACCACCAAACCGTCGTTAACAGAAATGAAAACTACATGTAATTGCAGAAAAAAACCATTGTTTATATGATCACAAACACTCATATGCATCTAAGTATTAAAGTTCATTATTCGACATGTAGATCCGTTTAGTGACCTCTACTACACTGCTTTTGTTAACCCCCCCCCCCCCCCAAAAAAAAAATAAATAAAAATAAAGATCTCTACACAATGTAAAAGAGTTGACACAGATATGGTTATGAGAAAAGAAAGAAAACTAGCTACACCAACGGCCTTTCAGACATTCGAAAGCAAATAATTTATCCTCCCGACAGCTATGATCCAGGATCATCACAATTTACATGCTTTTTCTATTACATAGGGCATCCTGGCTATTAGAATTCCATTGTATCTCTCCATATGCAACCCCCATTCTACTGAATTTAAGCGCCTACCTACTGCAAGTTAGTCCTGAGTCCAGGTTCCAACAGATTGACCGTAACAAGGAATGCAAATAAAAACTATGCTTGGAGGTCTAACAATACCTGCTTACTATCAGGACTCCAACTGACAGCATAAATGCTACCTGTGTGACCACCATCAGATGACAGCTCTCCTATCTTCTCACCAGTCTTACCATCATAGATGATTCCCTTTTTATCAGAGCTCACGCTAATGAACCTGTTGCCATCTGGAGAAAATCTCAAGCAGTTGACAAAGTTGGAATGATCCCTACAGAAATTGAAAACAGTCGTGCATCAATAAGTATTAATTCAACTCTAGAATGCCCTCAGACCCAAAAAAAAAGAAAAAAAAAACTCCAGAATGCTCATGCAACTCTTCATAGCCAAAATCCAACTATGCATTATACCAGCAGAAGGCATAAGCAACAATAAATTTATACATGATCCTGAGGAAAGAAGTTTCAGTCAAAATTTACCTATG
This sequence comes from Eucalyptus camaldulensis, assembly GCA_019915185.1. Taxonomy (NCBI): domain Eukaryota; kingdom Viridiplantae; phylum Streptophyta; class Magnoliopsida; order Myrtales; family Myrtaceae; genus Eucalyptus; species Eucalyptus camaldulensis. The sequence goes on from JAHSVA010000005.1 coordinate 25,920,516, forward strand.
CCAAACCAGTAAATCCATATGAAAACAAACAAAAATCCACGGATTGAGAGTTCAACCAGTACAGAAAATTCAACCAATACAAAGGACTAGACTTTACTGCACAAGTACAAATGAATGATCACAATGGGGAACCACTAAGATCAATTTAAATCTAATCAAGCAAGACATCACCCAAATGACCTAAGTATAACAAACCTGCGAGACAGCTTGAATTTAAAAGGCGGTCCTTCATAAAAGTTCACCAAAAAATCCTCTCCACAAGTCACAATGCGAAAGGGCCGAGTTGGCTTAAAAGCACAGCTCAGAACTCGACGTGAATGGCCATCGAATTCTCCCACATTGGTGCCTGAGTCCCACCTAGACAAAAAAAGAAAATTTCCAACATTACACGATTATACGTAGGAAAAAGATTACCCAGACATCCATGTACATGCACAATATTGACATGCATAGCCATTCAATCAGATATTGACATAGTCTGCTTTCTAGAGTACACATAACTTGGTCTACCAAGTTTTCTGCTCTTTATGCCAAGGGCTGAAATAAACCACATCTAATCGTTCTGTATCTCACCTTCATTTAAAGTTACAATTTGTCCACTCCACCAGGATCAGTAGCGAAGTGACTGGGATGAAAAGGAACTTGTGCCTTATGATGCATTCGTCTTGCAGAAAACGAATGATTTAGAAAAAATGTTCCAAAAAACGATCGCTTGAATCACTGAGAATACTGAATGAACAAAAAACATAAATGGTTGTCAATGATTTTCATTGGCTAATTATTTTGAGTGATAGAAGTCCCCCCCCCCCCCTTTTTTTTTCGGAAAATATTTTCCAAATCATTCATTTTCTGCAAAACAAATTGATCGCTAGACTAACTCTGACGGCCTAACTAAATCAACCGAGCTCAAGAGAGACAAAAGGGAAAAAAGAACGAATTCCATCAAATAAATTTTCCAAACATGATCGGCTCGATCAATCTATAACCTAAGATTTCCCTTCCACATGTTGCTAAGGTCCAAGAGCCCCCCAATCTCCTACATTTTCCTATGAAGAACGCGGAACAACATAACATCTGCGAAATCAACAACATTTAAGAACCATACGCCAAACCCCACAAAAAAAAGAAGAAGAAAAAGGCAACAATTAAAAAAAGGAGGGGAAGAAAACAGTGAAAGCCGAGACTCACATAAACGCGCGGACGAGCGATTTGCCCTTCCCATCGCCGGAAGCCACGATCCTGAGGCCGTCGGGGGACCACTGGAGATCGTCGATCCGGCCGGACAGGACCTTGAACTCCTTCTTGAGGACGTGGTCGTTGTAGGCGCCCCAGATGCGGACGGCGCCGGAGGAGTCGGCGGAGGCGACCCACTCGCCGTTGGGGGAGAAGCGGGCGACGGTGGCGGGGTAGGCGTGCTCGGCGTAGACGGAGATGTCGAGCGGGTTGTCGAGGTTGAGGATGACGACGGATCGGCCGTTGGTGTAGAGGACGGAGTTGGACCCGGGCTTCGGGTTGCCGGCGATGAGGATCCCGCGGCCGCGCTCCGTCGAGGGCATGCACGCGTAGGTCTCCGCCAGCTGCGTCATCTTCTAGAGAGAGAAACAAGAGAGAGAGAGAGAGGGAGGGAGAAACTAGGGCATGTACAGATGCAGAGATGAAAGGGGAAAGGGGAAGAAGGAGATGAGATCTGGCTAGAGAGAGAAAAGAAAGGGAGAGGGAATTTTGAAAGGCGTGGGATTTTATATTTTCGGGTTGAGAGAAAGGGCAAAAAGGGTGTGCGGGAGTGCGTGGCAACTAGTAACTGCCCGCCTGCTGTGACGTGACGTGGATTTCGGGATTTTCTTTTTGACACTTTCTGGGGGTTGTAATTGGCTGTCGGAAAAAAATAAAAATAAAATAAAATTTGGCTGTCGGGCCTTCCGACCTCCTACCAAAAAAAAAAAAAAATTGTCGGGTCGGATCTTGGACCTAACCCGCAACTCCCAATTTTTTCCAATAAACGAATAACGATCGTGTAATGCGAAAGAAATGAACAAATGTTAATGAGTTAATATTATGAAAAATTTCAAATTCGTGCATTCGTGATAAATTTACCATAAACTAATTTACCTTTTAATATATTTCATTAAATTTTATATTCAAATAATTAAGTTAAATAACATATAACAATTGATAAGTTTACCTATTTTGAGTTATATCCTCAATTTATCGTAAGTGTATCTATTTGTAATTTTTCGTGGAACGAGTCAGTTTGAGATGTTTAGTAATCAAAAAATCAATTTATGATAAATTTATCATACGTGTACCAATTTTAGATTTTTTTATGGTATTAATTTAATGTTAATTTAAAAGAGTCTAATATGTCTCGTTTTATTTTTTAAAATCTATATAGACTCCAAAACTCAAATCCATTTCCTATTTTAAATCCACCGTGATTTTATTTTTTTTCCTTTATGTTGGGAAAACATATTGAAGATGATTAGTCATAGTATGCGAATCAATATATGCATTTGCAGACAAAATATCTTTACATAACAACAAGATGTTTGTGCTAATGAAGAGCTTTGTTTCCATAGACAGCAAGATATTGGGTGGATACAACATGTCACAATCGGAATGATTTTTGGATTTTGATAAACAAGTTAGGAAATCCCTACTAAAGAAACCACAAATGCACAAATGAAGATAATCTTCATCAATCAATCCATAATTATTGTACAATGTAGATCTTAAACAATAAAAGAGCTCATCGCAACATTATAGAGCCACAAGTTCGACTATGACGAGAAACAACAAAATCGATCAGGTAAATCAACTAGCAAATGCCAAATCTAGTAAGAAATAGGAAACATGATGGTTCACCTTGGCAATTCTAAAAAGTATAGTGTTTCGACTCTCTTTTTTTATTTCTTTTCCTTATTATTCCCTTTCACCATTCTTTAATAAATTTTTTATTAAATAATAAACTAAATTAATCCACTTAAAATATGTAATAAAGAGAGAGTTGAAGCACTATATGTGTGCGTGTGCGTATATAATGTCATGGAATAGAAATAAATTCAAATATATTAATAAAAATAAGAATAATCAAAAAACGAAAATTGTTGTTAATTTTTTGTTATTTTGGATTTTCTTTTATTTATTAGAATTCAAATGTTATTTATAATTAACTAATTTTTAAAAATTTTATCAACATAAGAATATTTGAGAAAAACAACTTTTATATAATGAATAAACTTATCCACCTTTGTTCCACCTTTCTTCTAAAATATCTTTATCCATATTATATATTTCTTATATATGACTTTATCCTATCTTGAATATGAACCGAATACAGAAGGATAATTAAATTTCATGTTGGCTACAAATGTAAATGTAGAGAATATGCTCTCGAAATATTTGTACATGGAGAAAATGAAGAGTCATGCTTCATATTAAAAGGAGATGAGAGCACCTTTAATGGAAGCGCTTCTTCTCTCCAGTTGACCACGTTCAGAGCATCATTCTTGTGCCATGGACAAATTCAGAGGATTTAACCCTTTAGATCACGAATTCCATTCACATCCTTAAGTGCCAGATATTATTGACCAACGTGGAAATCATAATCCAACTCAAAAGAGGAAAATCAGATTATGATATTAATAATGACGATATTATTCTTAAAAACGATCATTGAATTATTGTAGCACGTTCTAATGCATAAATTATGGGAATTTAATTTATTGCCAGCTAAGGCCATATTACAGGTACTACCACCTTAAAAAGAAGAACCCATTTTTTTATTGGGTGTGCAAAAGAACCGGGACCTGCCCAGACTGCCCAGAATCAGACCGGAATTACTCGGAACTAGTGGTTCTTAAGAGATTCGGTTCGGTTCCCGTTCCAATTTGTGAGAACTGATGGGTACCGATCCGGTTCCTAGTTTCATGGACGGATTCGCCCAGCCGAATTGAACCAGTTATATTATAATAATATGTTAATTTTTAATATTAAAAAAAATTCGAAATTAGTAAATTTAAAATTTAGGGCTTCAATCACCATCTTGTCTTAATTCACTACTCTCCTACTCCATATCATTTCTCTCAGTTCAAAATCTGCCCAAGTTCCCTCTTCCTCTCCGATTCACCTTCGGATCTACTCATCTCCCTTTTGAGTCATAGTCCGAACTCGGTGAAATAGTGAGTTAATACTCTTCCCCTCCCTCGACTTGAACTCTCTCTCCACATCGTCGCCACCTCCGCATTCACTGTCATTATCGTTCTCTTCGTTGTTGGGCTTGTCCCGCTTCTACCTCCCCTCTTCCTCCTCCCCCTCCTCAAGCTTCTCCCCATCATCCTCATCTTCGAGGACGGGTGAACTCTAGGTTTAAGAATGGCTCATCATCCTTGTTGTCCTCCTCATTGTCGGTCTTGAGGAAGGAGTGGGAGACGACGGAGGTGGTGGCCAAGATGGTGGTGATGGCTGAGATAGAAGCGAAGCAAGGGTTGCAACCAGTTGAAGGCGAAAAGGGGAAGGCGTGGAGGTTGGATCAGTTTTATGGATCTACTCGGAAACCGGACCAGACCGGTGGTTTAGGTCCTGGGTGAATCCATGCAACTAGCGGGCGGTTCTAAATATTTGGAACCAGTTCTTAGCGGGCAGTTTCCGGTTCTAAATCGGGAACCGTCTGCCTGGACTATGCACACCCCTAATTTTATCCATATATAAAAGAAATCCTAACTTGAGGTCCATTCCATTCCAAACTTTTTTTCGTCTAAAAATAATCCACAACTTTTACTCTAGTCCAAACCTATCATTGCGTCCAAAAATCACCACCGATTTTTTCAAGATTATCAACATTAAGAGGTTTTGATAATGAACCTCTAACTAACTCCGATAGTAGTAACTTTGAAGAAATTAGTGACGAGCTTTGGCGCCTTGGTCGATCGTTGACTTAGAATCGGATGGTAAATGACCAAATCGAGCTTTGGCGCCTTGGTCGATCGTTGACTTAGAATCGGATGGTAAATGACCAAATCTGCAATGGGATCATACGTTGCCTTAAAAGCGGGAAGCCTAACGGTAAAGCATTTAAAGCGTATTTGAGGGGAAATCCAAGGAGATTACCCTACTGAATGCCTCGACTTATAAATACGGTGCTTTGTACAGTGTAATTTGATACACATCTCCATAATGTCGTGTGTACTTTTTCGGGCTACCCGAAATCGGATCAGCTAGTTTCGCGCCAACTTTCGCTCGAATTTGAACTGTGTTTCGCCCAATTTTCGCGCGAACTCAGAGTTGTGTTTCGTGCCAAATCCGTTCTCACGAGTCCAGAACTACATGATTGCTCCCCGGTGGATTGAATTTGCTTGGTGCATGTCGGGAATTCAAAAAGCTTTCCTGCTTGAAACGGGAACGACGATACTGGAATTCCCGGCTGGACCAGGCAAATCCAATCCTTCCAGCGAAACTTGCTCATCTGCACGAGAACTCAAGAGTTCCAACTGCCTCACGGTGAGCCGGATCAGCTCATCGGACCAAATCACCGATGAGATTCCACCGTTAAATCTCAGCAGTCTGATCATGGATCTGGCTGTCGACAAGCTAGTTCCTTTGATATAAATCTTTCTTGAGAGGTGCGCCCACAAATCGCAACGTAAGATGAAGAAAAGGGATTAACTTTGAAAATCAACTGATTTATCCATCTGTACAAGGGCTCCAACAAATTGTCATTAGGAAACTACTATACATGACAGCCTAAGCGTGTTGATACATGGTATTCTCACGCAAAATTCTCTATCTGAATATCAAAACACTTCCTTCTCCGTCAGTCACAGCGCTGCAAAACAAAATGGCACAATTTAGAGCTCAAGAACAAAACCGGCCAGTGTTTCACAGACTAGGAGAGAGTTTCCACTTGATGCTAGGATGCTGAATGAAAGCGTTAAACAGGACAAAGTTATAATTTCTAGGTATACCTGCACGACAAGGGATCGTGAACTGTGTGACAAATGTTGAGCATTCTTCTTCGGCAATAACCACCGGATACAAGCTGCATCGGCAATCCCTTTCTTGAATGGAGTTGAAGTCATCAAGCATGGAGAGCCTTGACCTTTTGAGACAGCCCATCAATAGCCTCGTCATTTACTTCAGCCTCCTCATGCTGTCGATGAAAAGGAATGAGTTATAGGAGTAGAAGATAGGAACTGAGAGAAACCATCTCCGTAGGTAAGTCAGCGGATTACAGTCATGGCGTATCCAAAAGTACACGCAAACAAATGCAACGAGAAATGGTGCAAGATTTGAGTCCTTGGACTACTAAAGCGAACTGATAAGCCATGAAAGTATCAAAGAAATCATTTAAGGTTGTGCAATAATTATCTTAACAGATTAACAAGCAAAGACGTCGCCTCTTAAATGTTCTGAAAAACAGGAGAGAAAGAAAAATCCCATTGCACTGTTCCTCATGCTCAAAATTTATTTATCTTCGTCATCTTTGCATTACTACTAAAGACAGCACAGCAAACCATCATCGTTGTCCAACCGATATAACACCTGTCAAAACGTGTACAACGAATCAAATTGTAAGTAACACACCTTGGTTTCTCTTCCCTTAACGCCAATGCACTTGGAAGCACTTATGCTAGCGCTCTTCAATAAGTAACGTGTACTATTTGGTTGGTTGGGCTCATGTTGCGCATCTGAGTTTGGATTCCCCAAATTATTAGACTGATGTGCTGCGTTTGGAGGGCTGGTGGCAACAGAGGCACCTGGCTTCTCGCCATCATCGTTAGGTTCATGAACTCTCTCCCTAATGGAAAAAGTGTCAGAGTAAATAACAAGCACAAATGGATTTAAAGCACATCACAAAGATATCCATTCTCACTCTTACATTTAGAAACATCATAGCTTATGCATAATTTAACATACCTCGGCAAGGAAGAATTTTGCCTTAGGACTGGAATGCTTCTTTCACCTTTACCATAGTGCTCCTCCAGATGGGCAAACTGTCGCTTGAATCGATCAACACCACTGACACAAGGCAAAGCAATTGATGACACTTCATCCATTACCAGGAGAACACATTTAAACATTTTTAACGATAGCTAGACAGAAGTACCCCATACTTTTCAATGTCCTATGAACAAACTCATCAGTTTATGTGTGATGCATTCAACCAGGAATAATCCAATGTTTTCTTCTATGAAACTTCACTCAGATTTACAGGTTTAGAAGCCATTCTACTACCTCCCTTCTTTTTCTTTCTAGTGAAAGCACAAGCAGAGAAAAATGGTAGAATATCCAGAAAGTGCAAACAGGTTGGCAAATAATTGGTACAACACAATAAATGTAATTTCTTCTCTAAATACCAATTTGGGTTCTGTTTAAGTATACTTAGTGACATTAGGACTTAGTTAGCGGCTGTCATAAATAAGATAATTCGGGTTTTGGGAGTCTCTCTCTCTATAAACAAAGCCATCAAATGTACTCTTTCTATCAAGTCATCGAGTAAAGGTGTGGTCTTGAATTATTTATTTATCTCTCTACCTCTCTTGAAAATCCTAGAATATTTGCAAGTTCAAATAGTTGAGATATCGGGCAGACCTTGGGTACATGAAGCTTATTTGATCTCCTCCACGAAGATACTCCTGGAGCATCTGAGGATGATACTCTAATATCTGTACAACTCAAGATAACAGATAGTTAGCAATAATGACAAAAGCTATGAGATGTGAGGAAACATTTATTTTTAAAAAATAATACCTCACGGTAAATTAATTCTCTGACATCATCTTTCGTTAGTTTTCTTCTCTCAAACTCAAACTCAAGTTTTGAGATGGGTTGAGCAGATGGTTCACGTTCCAAATTGGCCAAACCATGAAAATAAGGATCAGCTAGTGCCTGCAAACATAGGTATTATTGATACCATGAGTATATATACTCAACAACAAAGACAGGTAACTTTTCAGAGGAGTTATATGGATATGTAACTTCACATTTCTACAACCTCTTCAGCAGTTGGACGATCTTTAGGGTCAAATGCAAGAAGGCGCTCCAGCAGGTGAAGAGCAAGTGGATCTGCATTAGGGAACTTTTGCTTGAAAGGAACAGGTTGTTTCTTCCGCATGTTACTAAGGTACCTTCTAGCCTTTTCATTACGAATCTGCCAATTATGGAAAAAATTATTTCAAAGGGGATACACCCAGAACAAAAATGATTACCTCAATACACACAATATTAGAACAGTATGACATATGCCAAAATTGTGGTATCCATACTGCACAGTTGCTTATGAATGTCATACACAATAATATTACTTTGTCTAAAGTTGACAGATGTTCATCATAAATAGCAACTGACCCTTGCAATGGCTTCAGGAGGAGGAGTGCCAAGCAAATCAGTCATCAGATCCAGTTGATGCACCACATTTTTCCCAGGAAATAGCGGTTTTCCTGTGAGCATTTCCGCAAATATGCATCCAATGCTCCAAATATCAATCGCAGGGGTGTACTGAAAATCGTAACATAAAGTGGATTCTATCAGCATGTGTAAGCCAGAACTACTAGCATGACATCTTTTCAGAAAACAGTCACTCAACTCAGGTGACTTCCATAAAGTTTCCCATGCATACTTCACAAGAGTGTAACAGCTCACTAATATGAATGAGAACAACATACAATAACAGTGTTCGTTGGCAGGCACACTGTCTGTTACAGCCTCTTTCATTACTCCTATAATCTATACATACATCGAAATGGGCTAGAGAAATGCCCCCTCAATGTCAATGTCAGAATTAAGACTCTTCCACCGTCACTGCACACAGCCAGAGACATGAAAGATAGAGGAATTATGACAACAAGCATAAGACAACAAAGAAGACACAAAACCTAAAATTGATTGTCTTTAGATGAAACAAAGGCGTAGGGTGAGTAAAACACAAAATGCGTGGATGTAGCTTGCATAACATAATTGGAGATAGTGTAACAACAAAAATTCAGCAGGAGGCAAAGGCACCAGGCTTATACAAAGAGAGAAACAGCTCCTGTGAAAAATATTTACCCACTTTTGCAGGGTTAGGCAGAACAAAGAAATCTTTAAAGTGAAACAGCTTGCACATCACAAAGTAACTAACTGTGAATGCTTTTAACGGTGCACATCCCCAACTAATCGAGAAAGGATCAATACTCTCTGCATTATGGCTAAAATATATAGTAGGGGTAAGTCGCAGCTATCATGCAGTAAATGTCCAGAAAAAATATATTGAACAAACAGGAGGATGGACATGAAAGCTAGAAAATTATCCATGGTGAGAGCATTCAACAGTTATTGGGGAAGAGGACCAAGTTGCCTCTGCTACCAACAAACACTAGAGATAATCAACGTATCATCCAGCTTACTTTGGAGAAGAAAGAACCACAGAGTTCCGGAGCTCGATACCACCGAGTTGCAACATAATCCTGTGACATAACATAAGTTTAGCTGGGATATGCCATTGTGGATGACATGGTCAAAGTATCAGAACTCATGGAGGGAGATCTGCAGGAAGATACTTAACAGTCCAGAATATAGCTGATGGAGCATCGTTGAAGGATACACGAGCAAGCCCAAAATCACATATCTTTAATTTGCAATCAGCATTAGCAAGAATATTTTTCGGTTTCAAATCTCTATGGAAAACATTAGCTGCAAAGGATCAATTCACAAAAGTAAGTTCCTGGTGAAGGCATTAAAGCGAAATGAACTTATGAAAATTTACCCACCGGCATGAATATACTTTAGACCACGAAGAAGCTGGTACAAGAAAAATTGATAGTGCTCAGGGGTAAGATCATCATTCGCCTTAATAACTTGGTGAAGATCTGATTCCATCAGCTCGAATATAACATATATGTCCCTGAATTCCCGCCGCGAGGGAGGAAGCATGATATGCTTGATTTCCACAACATCTGGATGGCGAAGTAGCCGAAGGAGCTTTATTTCTCTGAGAATGCGAGTGGCATCAGAAACGTGCTCAAAAACATCATTGATTTTCTTGATTGCAACTCTTTCTCCAGTGTGGGTATCAATAGCAGAACCAACCACACCATAACTTCCTTTCCCAATTACTTCTTGAATTTGATATTGACTAGCTTCACCATACTCTGTAAAAAAATCTGCTTCAGGAGTTCCCTGCATAAAATTACCAGTCATCACCTAATCTACAAGGAATAGAGGAAGGCACAGGAAAAATGAAGCATATCATCAGATTCTGTTTCGCCAGCAGCCCCACCATGAGAATTAGTCAATTCTCCACATTAGCTCACAACCAAAGATGTATCGAAACTAAATGATGCCAAATTGCCGATGTGACAATGATACCGTGTTGTCCAGCCTCTGAACAATGAATAAAGAGAGAACCTGTAAAAGTTACCCCATCTATCGCCCAGACATGGGAGGTCTATTCTACTAATACAAATTTATAAAGCTACTCCACCAAATAATAATGACAAACACTGAATCAGCAAAATTCCAAACAACCCACAAACCTTTCCTCTAGTTCTCTGCAATGTATGCAGCACCAAGTTCAGAGAAAGCACTGTCTGAGAATCTTTCTTCCCCCCCCCCCAATCCACCATTCACTCACCAAAAGAACATCAAAGACTAAACCGGATCCTAACCAACGAGCAAAAAACAAGGAAAACGATGGATCGAATGATAACCCAGATCAGGATTAACAAAAGAGTCGAAAGAAGAATGTTCAAGCTGGAACCTTTTTGTGAGAATCGACAGCCATATTGAAGTGGGTCCGTTTAGGAACCATGATCAGACACAATCCGGAGATGCCAAAATCCTCAACGACCGCGAGAATCTCCTTTTGTCCTCCGCCTTCGCTATCATCACCCGCACCATCCGGGGATCGAGCGTGAGATTCGCTCAAGGACACGTGACGCTCTCCGTAAAGGGGGCCGCGATAACCGTTGCCGCTATTTCGGTCGTGATGGTTGTGGCCGTTGCTCGGCACTGTCGTGGACGAGCGACGATTGAACCAGCGACGAACGCCGTCCACGAAATTGTTGCCCCTCATTTAGAAACGAACACGAATTGTGGATCACCAGCGCTTGACCTGCTACTGCTCCAACTTCTCGAGCGAGCTGTCGCGACATTATTGACGAAGATACGTGCAGAGAGAGAGAGAGAGAGAGAGAGAGAGAATGAGAGTGACGTGGAGGGAATGTGTGCTGTCCTTTTACGATCTTCCCAAAATCGCCCCCGGTTATTGATACGCACCACCGATGAAAAAGGAGCTTCCTTTCTCAAGGATCAAGGTGGATGGGATCATTATGATCAGCAGATAATCTTCGTTAAGAAGATGATCAGACAGTAATAAACCCTTTATAACGCCGAATGATTATCGTTCAAAATCACCACCAACAACCCAGCCCAAGAATCCCGCTAGAAATAGAAAATATCACATTGTCTGAAGGATAGAAACTATGAGAAAAAGTCAAACTGAGAGATATCGATATGGATCGTCTGAATTTGTGCCCAGTAGTGGGTATGTACTTTGGAACTAGAGACCAGAACTCCAGATTCGAAGCCCACATTGACGTCGTATTTTTTTATGAACATCAATTTCTTCGCCTTTCATCTTGATCCGTCACGCCCTACGAATCTGGCTTTCCTAAGACTCTTTCCTGCATTTCCCTTCAGATCTTCTCCCCTCAGCTTCACGGGCCGTAACGTGACGCCAGATGGGCTTCCCTCGCGTCCGCTGATGTTGAGCCGCTTCTTCTTGCCACCGTTTTGGCCATCGCAGGACGGATGCAAGACCACTTCTTTGCGTCTGCTCGCGTTGGTCTTCTCCACAGGGCCGAGGAATGTGCTGGTTTGGGAGAGTGTAGGTGCCCTGAGGAGTGACAAGGAGCTGCCCTTGATCCGTTAATCTTTTGTAATGATGAGAGAGGAAGGCCTTGTGGCTGCGCACGGGAGTTCATGGTGTTGTGGTCTGAGGTGTGAAGATATGGATTGCTCTGTTGAACCCCCTTCCTCATTCAGTGCTTCAATAGCTCGGTGCATCGTCTGCAAGCATCCCAGTTTAGTCATCTGATGGAAAAGTCAATCAAATTGCCTCGCATTAAGCCAGACCTACATCAGAACAGAAATTTCACTAGAAATCTATACGTCGCTGACTGAAACTAAGCTTGATTGTATTGATTCTATTCAGAAAAAGAGGCGATATCATTATCGGGGATATGGTGGATGATCAGGAGTACAGAAAAGTAGTGGACAGATGAATCGAAGATGAGAATCGATCAACTCGTTCCTGTGATTCAACAGAGGGCTTTTCTGGCTGGAGCTTGCAAGCTCAACAAGGGCATCTCTGAGCCTTTTCGTGAGCTCCTTGTAGAAATTTTCATAACTAGAGGTATCGGCCATGACCATGGGCTGGAATCATTTTCTCATGAGGATCACCCATTCACGAGTTCGCAGAGTCCAAACATACCTTTGCCGTTTGTTTTCGCAAAGAAGATGAAGATGGGAAGAACTCAGCTTGTAGGCCACTCAAGAAAGGCCAAGCTTCATAAAGATTTGCAAGAGGCATTAAAAGCAGATTTTAACAGCCATGCAGTTTGCATGGAAGAGTACTTCTTTATTACCTTTTGCGGATAAAAAGAGGAAGGTCGAGTCCATATCTTTCGAGAGTCACGGTTTTTTCCGTTACATCGAAAAGTAAAATATATTATAAATCGAGATTCATTCTATTTCAATTCGATTACGGTAAATCGTGAAAAATCGTGAAAAACGATTGTCCACTGGAGATGGAAAAGGAAAGAAGAAAAGACAACATATTTCCCCTTTCGCCAAATGAATTGTTCCCAAACGAAGTTTCGATAAGATGGGGCCCCTCCAGTATTACCACCTCGTCCTTGGTCACAGACATTCAATCATCAAAAATATCAAGAACCCAAGATTTCTGTAGCTAGCCACGCTCGACAGCAAACGAGAGAGAGAAGATATCAAGAATGGCCACTCTGTTTAGCTCTCCTCCATTTCTCTCCCACCCCATCACAAGAACTCTGAACTTCTCTTCCTCTTCGCCATCCCCACAGAATCCCCCGCCGCCACCGTCGCCGCCGCAGCCGCAGTCGCCGCTCCCGCCTCAGCAGCTGAGCGCCGCCTCCTCGGAGCGGCCCCAGCCGGTCTCGGTCAAGCCCCAGAAGAAGCAGAGGACGACGGCCGAGTCGACGGACTGGATCGCGAGTTCCCTCACCCGGCGGTTCGGGCTCGGCGCGGGCCTTGCTTGGGCGGCGTTCTTGGCCGTGGGCGTCGTCTCCGAGCAGATCAAGACCCGCCTCGAAGTTTCGGAGCAGGAAGCCAGCACGAGGTCCGTGGCGGTGATCGTTCTTGAATTTGGCTTGTTTAATGCTTCCAAGCTATAAACGTGTTTGGATTCGCAGCTTGTTTCTTCCATGGTGATGAGAACAGCTAGTGCAAAACTAGGTACTTTGCAATTGAGAGTGCGACAGCAGCGATAGCTAAGGATTTAAAATCAAGGAACGATGCTGGGTGTTTTAGGATTGGTTTACAAAATTAGTATAAGTGGCGGGCTTTTTTCAGTAAATCTGCCAATACTTGAAGTGAAACCATCCTTGCTTAAGCCACATTTAAATTTAACTTCACAATCGGCGAAAGACGAAAGTGTGGCCAAATGGGTATGATCTTGTTCTTGATTCTTGGACATTGATGCTGTCGCTAGGCCTAAAGTTTTTGCATTCTATCTCCAGGGTAATGAGAAACACCGAAGTATGTGATTATTGAGGCTACTGACATATTAATAGAATTTTGATTTTGGAATCATTGATTTAAGACAGTGAACCGCTGGCTATAAAATGGTTATGCAGTATTTCGAGAGCCAGTTCTTTACAAAATCTACCTTACTTTGCATGTTCTGTTTGTGCATGAACTGAAGCAGCTAACGCGGCTGTCCCTATACAGGACTGTCGAGAAGGAAGAAGAAGTCGTTTTGCCTAATGGGATAAGGTACACCTCGTGCTCTGTAATTTTGACCCCTCGAATTAGTAGTTTTTCAGGGCTGAGGACCATGAGTTGATCGCTTCTTTACACCTGCAAACAAATCAGATACTATGAACTTCGAGTTGGTGGCGGTGCATCGCCGAGGCCAGGGGACTTGATCGTGATTGATCTCAAGGGGAAAATAGAAGGAAGTGGCAAAGTCTTTGTCGATACATTCGAGGGTGAAAAGAAGCCGCTGGCGTTAGTGATGGGGTCGAGGCCATACAGTAAAGGACTGTGCGAAGGAATAGAATACGTTTTGAGATCGATGAAGGTGGGAGGTAAGAGGAGAGTGATAGTTCCTCCAAGTTTAGGGTATGGAGATAAGGGTGCCGATTTGGGCACAGGGGTCCAGATTCCTCCGTCTTCGACCTTAGAATACATTGTTGAGGTCGATAAAGTCTCGATTGCACCTGCTTGAGATATAAATCACATCTCTGACCGGCTATAAACACATTAGGGGTAATGTACTTGGCATATATTCATTTTTGGTCTGGTTCTTCCTGAAATGCATTGCCAACGAATAGCAGCTCTTAAGAAGCTTTTGGGTCCTTACTTGTTTCATGATGCTTAAAGATAATGATCATCTCGGTAATTTTGGTGGTAATCTATTGTGTTATATATTCTCCAATACTAGTTTCTTTCTCTCTCTAGTTTTGATAAAGGTCGAATTTTTTTCCCCGATTTATTTGAGGCAGGGTGATGGCATACTCGCCCGTGACCCAGAACTTGGTCTTTCGATGGGTTAAATTGTTAGCAATATCAGATCCAGGAGACAGCTTCTGCGAAGCCATTTACAGGACAACATTTCAGTCTCTTCTCATCTGAATCAGGGCATAAAAATTGAAGGGAAGGTTAAAAACAGAGGAACAATAAGTCGCAAAGAGGAAGCTGATTGGACTTGAATTCAGGGGAAAAAAATCAAGATGTGGTCAGTAGGCAACTATAAATTTGGTACTGACTCGTCAAAAAATCCCCCAACGATTGGGATTAAATTGAGCAACAGTGTGACTTTTTAGTAGCAGTGACCTCATCAATCTGAATGACCTGCTTAGGACCGTGAAGGCTACTGGTTATTTCATTGTTCTTGGCTTCTAAGCTCTTCTGGCTTGTGATCTCATGGATTCTGGTGATCATCTCCAAGAATGCTTCCTCGACATTTAGATTCTCCAGAGCAGAAGTTTCCATGAAGCACAGATTCTCTGCCTCCGCAAAGTCCTTCCCTTCTTCCAGGTCCACTTCTCTAGAGCTGCTCAGATCGGACTTATTCCCGACCAGGACCACCACCATGTCGGGATTCCCAAAGTCTCTGAGCTCGCGCAGCCATTTCTTCACATTCTCGAACGTCACTCGCCGAGTGATGTCGTAAACCAGCAGCGCCCCCAGTGCTCCGCGATAGTATGAACTGGTGATGGCTCGAAATCTGCATTGAAAAGTTTTCATGTTGTGTCAGTCAATGTCCATTTATCCATTTATCTGCTATCAAGGAAGGATTAGCTATGAGTGCAAATGGGCGGGGGTCCAGGCAAGACTGTTTTTCCCTTGGGTCCGACCTGGCCAGGGGCCCGGCCTGCGCGGGGGTCTAGAGGGTAATTCCCTGCTTTGTCCGACCCGTCTAGGGCCAGAATGGATCAAGTATAAGTACTAGGAACCTGCAATCGGCCTACCAAACTGCTTTTATTGGGTCACCCTACAAAGGCCAAACCAAGACCCTGAATTGGAGGGCGGGAGGACATTATTATATTTTCTCTGTCACACCAGTCTTTGCTTCGATCCAAAGGAAGCATGAGAGGATAGCACTACACCAATAATCATAGCTCATTGCCACCACGCCTGAAGAAATAGCCCGGTTCTCTCTGTTCTGTCTGATCTCATCCTTCGAACCCACCTCACTCAACTTGGTCAATTTTCCTTTTTGGACGAGCCTCTCGATAGTAAGAGTGACAAGCAAAAAGGAACTCGAAGTGAAGAGAAAGAAAAGCTCCATGCACACAAAAACAGACAAAGAAGTGCACATAACTATTCTAATTAGACGCGTACTGAACCATCTTGTCGATTTAAACTTTGAATTGTAAAGATGCTTTATGGTGGCGTTTTTCCAGGAACTACTTTTCTAATGCAATTTCCCAATCATAGCCTGTGCGATCTAAAAGGTTCTACGGACGTTAGTGGGCATGCTTCCTGGTCACACTGGGTCCCACCTCAGTGGATCATCTTTTTCGTTTTCCCATACTTTGCATTAAAACCCTAGAGGTATGATTAGTACAACAGGTTCACGGACTGACACCAATCACGGATGAGCAGTAGAGGTAAAGAGTTGCCTTCTCCTTTTTGTGTAGTGCCTGTTTCGGATGAAGTTCTAAAATCCGCAGAACCATGATCTTTCAGAGCGACTGATCGCCCTAAAACTTATCAAGATGAATACAAGAACCTCAAGAAAGGCAGCTTAAAAACCATGCAAGTCAATGAAATCAACCATAAAATATGCGCAAGAACATATCTACATGACTTGTATAAGGAAGAAGAAAGTCAATTTAGTGTCCGATGCCTCTTTACTTTTCTTCAAGAAAAACTTGGTATCGAAAATCGACCACTCCCGATCAACAATCCCAACAAACACTAGGATCAGAACGAATCAAGACCATCTTGAAACCAGGATGAGACCAAAAGGAAAAAAAAAAGGGAACAGAGACACACAAAAAAAAAAACAGAGCTGCTCTACCTTTCTTGCCCTGCAGTGTCCCATATTTGGGCTTTGATGAGCTTGTCGGCGACCTTGACGTTCCTGTATGCGAATTCGACGCCTATCGTGGGTTTCGAATCCAACTGGAACTCGTTCCTCGCGAATCTCGATAGCAGATTCGATTTCCCGACGGCAGAGTCCCCGGTCAAGACGGCCTTGAACAAGTAATCGCACTCTTCGTCGAACGAATCCACCATCCCTTTTCCAAGAGTCTCACCAAGAACAAGAAGCACAAGGAGAGGGAGACGCCGATGGAGGAAGGATTCTCGTTAATGGAAGTAGTCTATAAAAACTGCACGGAACAAGAAGGAGTCGAGGCCGCCCGCCCGGGATGGTTGGTGCGGCACTTTATATACTTCCAAAACAGAGAAGGCCGGTAGTTTTATATGGGCATTAGTCTGGACAGGCATTGAGCATGAACATATGACACAATCGATGGTGACAGGATGGCTGTTCCGCGGCCTATTTGATGTAATCAACAACGAAAGCCCAGCAGGCCACCACCGAATTTCCCTTGGTTGCTTGTAAAATAGCACAAAGATATGATGGTTAAGCATCTTTCCTTATGAAAAATTCGGAGCCTGGATGGGATTGCTTGTTGGGGAGTACAATTAGGGAGAGGTCGGTTCGAAAACAATCGATGTCGACGACAAAAGAACGAGTTGAAATCTAGGGACGCGCTTCCTTTATCCTAACTCTTCAGTCATGACCAATTCAAATGTGATAATTATGGGTTAATGAATATTCGAAGAGAGTCGCCATCCATTGATTATCACAAGTAATTGAAGATATAAGGAAATTGAGCTGCTGATGTGTATATGAATTTGTGAAGTCTAGAAGATGATAATCTTTGCCAAAGAAAATACAGCGATGTGATCTAACATTATGATGGGGAGACTAAAAAAAATGTAGAGTTTGAGATTCGAGGCAGAAAGCTACAAGGTGCGATAGGACCAAAAATTGAGGTGTTCCGCGTAATTTTCCCTTGAAGAAATGATTAGGAAAAATCTCGAAATTGTTGACTTTTGCAAATTTCGAAGGTTTATGGCCTTAGGTTGCTAGAATCCAATGTGGAACTTGGGATTCTTAAAAGTGGTCTACAGAGAGATTTCGGATTGAACAAGGTCAATCAACTGCATCTATTGCTTACCTACCAAAAAGAAGAAAATAAAACGATTCCTTTCCAAAAAGAAAAAGAAAGGTGCGACGCCAAGCATAAAGAAGAACGTATATTCGGGTGATCCGGCGACTATGGATTGGCAGGGCATGATGCCCCGAAAACATGGTTGCTCATCCCATCTTCGAGTTATTCCTCTAATTGTGATTGCCATGCCAAAGTTTGATTCAAAAGAAGTAGGGGTGGCAAATGGGTGGGTTGGTCGGTATAGATCGAGTCGAAAATGAGTCGACCTATATTTGACCCATTTAACCCATTCTGACCTATATTATTATAGTGTAAATCTAATGACCCATACCTAACCCGTATTCGACCCGTATTGCTAAAACCTATTTATTGTTAAAAAATTGTTAAAATATTTTTATGCAATACAAATTTAATGGAAATTTTTTATAATTCTTTTTAAAATATTTTTAAAAAAATCGATTTTAAAAATTTTTTAAATGTATTTTTTAAAATTTTTAAAAAATAATTTTAAAATAATTTTTATATTAACAATTTTTATTTTTATTTTTTTAAATATCATTTTTTATTTTTTTTTCTCTTTTTTTTCTTCTTCTTCAGTTAGTCGTCGGCCACAACGACAGTCGATGATCGGCCACAGGCGAGATCGAGCTTGCCGACGTCAAGCGGGGCTCGATCTCGACGATCCAACAAGGCGAAGGCCCTACCCAACGTCGATGAGCTCAAGCTCACTGTCGTTTGGCGAGGCTCAATCTCGCCGATCTGGCGAGGTCGAGGCCCCACCCAACACCGGCGAGCTCGAGCCTTGCTAGTCGTTCGGGACCTTCAAGGGAGTGGCAGAGGCGAGCCTCAGAGGTGGGTGGCGGGTGGCAGAGGTGGCGAAGGACGAAGGTCGAAGGGCTATCGCTGACTCAGCGAATGTGAGTTTTTTAAGGTCTTAAAAATGGGTTGAAAATGGGTTAGAACGTATGACCAATTTTCGACCCATATAAAATTGAACTTGAAATGGGTCTAATGTGGGTTATGGCCCATTACAACTTCATAACCCATATTCGACCAATTTGTGAAAAATATGGACCCATTTTGCCACCTCTACAAAGAAGAAAAGACAAAATAGCTAGAAAAAATGATATAGATAATTGTTAATTTTGACCCAATTGACAAAATCATCCCTCAACTTTTAATAATGTGCAGTGTCTTCATTGAATTTTTAAGTTGTTTCATATGACTCTAAACGTTTAGTAAATATTTAATTTAGTATTTAAATTATATAAAGATGTTTAATATTATCATTTAATTTGAATTAATGAAAAGATAACATTAGATTTTTTGATATAGTTTAAGAACTAGATCGAACATTTAAGGATGACATTGTATACTGAGCCAGATTTCAAGAGCTTGGTTGATGGTTTGGATTTGAGTGCGGATGATAACAAATTATCATATGCAGTGTTCGGTGATGTTTTTGGTAATTAGATAAAATGCCAAATAAGGAATTCAACTTAGGGGGTGAAATAAGCCCAAATTGGATATAAAATTTTAATAATTAACTTAACAATTTGGTTCGGGTCATAGACTTATACTAAAACTGTAATTATATCTACGAAGTACCGATACTCTTCAAGAGCTTTTGTGCTATATGAGACTGATACGTTCCGACACATAGTTAACAAGTGAGAGAAAATTTGACATGTGATTAACTCTTGCAACATGCTTCGACATGCGAATCTAAGATTCCATATGCGATTTCAATACACACGTGGCAAATTTTAAAAATTTTCAATAAATGATGAGTCAAAATGTAAATATATAAAATAAAAATAAAAATGATAAAGAAGGAAATGAAGACTTCTTGTTATATTCGATGGTAAAATATAATTTTTTTTCAACTTGTTTTTAAATGTTAAATTTAATAGTGGAATGTGAATTGCTTGGTTTTTTCCCTTCAAGCTTCATGAATTATTGGAATGTAACTGAATTTGTTAAAATGAAATAATAAATGATATCAATAAATTGTGAATTAATATTTTCACCGTAAATTCATCATAGGCTCTTTTTTATTATTTATTTATTTATGAATTTGAATCAAATTAATTTGATTTTTTTTTGTTAGTCCTAAACTATTTTTATTCTAACTCTCATTCTCAAACTTTTGTCTTACCTCCTTACAGGGCGTGGGAGTTGAAACTCACTCATGAAATTAATTCGTCTCCATCCCAACCCCCTGAAAAGATAGAGATT
Organism: Eucalyptus camaldulensis; assembly: GCA_019915185.1. Lineage (NCBI taxonomy): Eukaryota > Viridiplantae > Streptophyta > Magnoliopsida > Myrtales > Myrtaceae > Eucalyptus > Eucalyptus camaldulensis. The sequence continues at coordinate 25,940,678 of JAHSVA010000005.1, forward strand.
CGAACTCCCTACCACCCCCTTCCATGTTGAATATAAACATGTTTATATTTAGTGTATAATGTGTCTTAACATATCAAAATTCTCTATTTTATAAAGAATGACATGTCGATATTTTTTGAAAAATGACATATCGATATATTGTGCTGTGTAGCGAGTTGGTGCTACTTAAATTCTAAATGGATTTTTAACTCTACTCGCACCGGATAATACCATTCCCGGCCCAAACCCAAAACTTTCGGTTTGGGCGGGGATCTCTTTTTTTCGCCCTTTTGTCTGACAGCCCTAGCTAGGACTATATGAATATGTCCACTACTCTATTGGCTATCAATCATTGTACTCTCCACGTTTTCATCGATTGGACTCCCCACTTTCCGACCAAAAAGAAAAAAACTCCCTCCTGTCACAGTAAGCTATTTCCTCGACTAGCCGATTGGCCCAGTCAGTTAGTGGCACCGTCTAGCTAAGCAACTGTCATTAGGTGCAGCTTGAAGGAGTCGCATGCAGAACTTTCGAACTCAGTTTTAATATTCAATACCCAAATTAATGGAGGATGAAAAGCGATTAAGCCCAGTGGACCGTGATTACGGAACCGACAATCGGTCCATAACTCGACTCAGCCCACGACACCCTTGGATTTAATCAGATGCCTTAAAAGGCACTCTAACTCAGATTCTGCTGATTCTTCATGCTTCGAATCGAAAACAACTGAGCCGAAGCAGAAGGATCGAAATGGATACAGGACATGCATTGTTCTGAATGGCACAAGTAAGTCACAGCAGATGGATGAAATCGATACGAGTTTCCACGCATGATGCAAAATCCGTACACATACGAGTTCACTAGTCACGAGGAGCTAAGAAGACGATATATAAGACGGTTGATGGATTAAAGTGAGATTGTACGGCGGGGAGAAACGCAATCCCCAAGTCATCCAATTTCAGGCCACAGATCCACCGTTACCAGGAATCGAATCCGTCATCATCGTCTTGAACTCCTCGAAGTTGACGCTCCCGTCGCCGTCCTTGTCCACCGACTGGATTATCCTCAAGCAGTCCTGGCGGGAGCACTTGGCGCTCAGCCGGTTGAGCACCAGGTGGAGCTCGTCCGCGGAGATCTTGCCGTCCTTGTCCCGGTCGTACAGGTCGAAGGCGTCGCGGATCTCCGCCTCGGAGGAAGAGGAACCGGACCGGCAGAAGACGCCGAACTCGGCGCGGCTGATGAAGCCGTCCTTGTCGGAGTCGATGTCCTCCATGGCGCGGCGGACGTCGGCGGGGGAGGAGGCGGAGCCGGTGGCGGAGAGGACGCCGGAGAGCTCGGCGGGGGAGATCTTGCCGTCGCCGTCGGCGTCGAACTGGTTGAAGACCTTCTGGAGGTCGCGCTCGCTCGCCTCCTTGAGGCTGAGGCTGGGAGGCTTGGACGCCATGGTTAAGCGCGGAGCTTCGATTCGGAAACTGATGGAAGATGGAAGATGAAGATGAAGATGGAATTTGATGCGATAGCAATCACTGCCATTTAAAGTAAGTACATCCACCACCGACCCCAAAGAAAAGAAAAAAACAGGGAGTAACGTTTTTTTTCTTTTTTTTAAAGGGAGTAACGTTCAACCGAAAAGAAAAATAATTTACGAAAAGTCAGAGTTTCTTCTTATAAAAGGACACCTGTCCACTTTTTTTTTGGACAAGGACACCTGTCGACTGTAGTCAGGTGGAAGCGCGTCGAATTAAATATCAAATTTGTATGTACCGCGTCAATAATGGTCGACGCGTCCCCGGAAAATACTTTCAATTATAATAAAATATTAAGGATAAATACGCCAGAAATTCTAAAATTCCTCATGATTCAGTCGACTTCTGAAAATTTTAAAAAGTATAATCAAATAAGAAAATCAGTCGAATTAATGCAATCAAATTCTTCCTTTTTATTGGCGAAAGAAAGATGCTAAGATGGCTTTTTTTTTTTTGTTCATTTAGCTATGCCGTGCGGGTAAAACGGATATCATTTTAGCTAAATTTTATTTGAATTAGATTTAAAAAGTAAGTTAAATTTATTAAAAAAAAAAAAAAACTATGCATCACTGCAATCGCCCCACTCTCGTTGAGGGCTTGTCGATCATTAGCTAAGGTGCGGCGAAGGCAGGGTCTAAGTTTTCTATTTTTATAATTTAAATTTAGCCTATTTTTCAATTTAATTAAAAAAAATCAGATTTGGACCAAATGACTTAGCTTTACCCTTTTATTTTCATGTTCTAGACACATCATTACGACGTAGAAAATTGAAAAAAAAAAATCATGTGATATTTTTTGTTAGCCAAATTGGTCGGTATTAACGGAAAGACTTGATTATACTAATTCAACAAGTTTTAGGATATGATTTTATTTTTTGAAAGTTGAGCATTTATCCCAATATTAAAATTGTAGTTAAAACAACTTGTATAACTTTTTGAGAAAAAGATACGAATAATTCATGAATATCTTACATGTATTATCCACATGAGAAATTCATCTTAAACTATAATATCATAATTTGCATAACCAAATAGCGATAGACATGTTAACACCCTAATTTATGTCACCATATAATGTTTAACTTGTCATTTGAGCAAACAAAATGATCATATTAAATATTTATCACTAGTTTAAAGACCACATTAAACAATTAAAAGTTTAAGAACTATATTATAAATTAGGCCAAAGTTCAAGGATCATGTCATTTTCCTAATATTTTCTCATCATGAAACCTTTGATGACACGTCAGCAACTTTTTATTTTTATTTTTTTGGGCAATGAAGAAGGTTTGGTTATCCTTTGCGTAGCATAAATTCCAAAACTGAATGCGGAAATGGGGTGAATAAATAAGGACAGATACAACTAAAATTAAGGAGAACGTTCTCCTATTGCACCCAAGGGTCATAAACAAGAAGTCAAAAGAAATGGAGGCGACACTGAAATACTAACCTGCTTTGTTATTCTCAGTAACGATCGTCGAACGCAAGGCCGGTGTGAGCGGACCAATGTATTGGCATGCTCGGCGCACAAGCAGTTAGGCAAAGGCCACTGCGTGCCGTTCACTACATGAGCAGCCAGGAACGAGCAGCCAGCCCCGAGGAGAACTGCTGGGGAACCCTGCCACATGAAAAGGGTGCCAAGATTCGATTCTTAGGCCGCACTCCACAGTTCCAGCAAAGACATAGTGCTACTATGTATGCTAAGACCACGCCTTGAAAAAGTTACATGGAAGTAAGGCATTAGGTCCTCGACTCAAAAAGTACATATTGCCAAAAGCAACTCCTACAGCATAAGAGATGCGATTTACAGACACAAGAAAGCAGGGAAGGAGAAAGGCTCTGATGAATTACAGATGGCTTCTTACACTCGTTGGCTTGTAACTGTAGTTTCTGTGTTATTCGTAAAGCTTGCTTAAATGCAACTACGCATGCTACGATGTTGAACCAAACAAAAGAGCACTGTACAGGAGGCATATAGATAAATGCACTAATGACAAACTTAATTAACTGTTAAATTTGTTGGACCTGCATATAGAAGTGTATCTGTCTATACAACGAAAAGCAGCCAATCATTGAAATCAGACTAGACAAGTACTTAAGTACCTCAGATTGTCAAGCCCAGCTCTTTTCAGCACTATGATGGCTAAATTCAATGTACACAAAATTGAGCAAGTCAAATTCTTCTGATCGATTATATACATCTGAGTTGCTGAGCAAAAATGACCTGCAATGTGTCACCTGCATTGCCATAAATGGCACAAAAATTCCTTTGCTGCCTATGTTTACTCTTGCTTTGAAATGGAACATTTTATCATTGACTGGCTTCTTGCACTGTTTCCCCTTCTGACATATTGGTGAAATTTCATGTTCCTAAAGAAAATAGTCAAATTTGTATGAGATGATCCACAATTAAGCATGACTTCACTGATAACAGGTTCCTGGATGCATCTCATGGATCAAGCTCGGCAAAATCAGAGATATATGATGTCACCTCCATCACAATGCAGCTTAGCAGAGTGTTAACCCCAGAAACACTTATGAATCAACCTTCTGTGATTAATCTTAGAGGTTGACTACCATAAATTTGCAAGAATAAGAACGAACAGACAGAATCATTTCACATACAAGATGCTAGAGAAGGATTGGTTAATTGCTCAAGCAAGCTTAGTGGATAGATGACAGCAGCAGAGTCTGAATCCCAGGAAGTTGAGGAAGCAGCTAGAGTTGTTTTGGTGCAAGACTTCCTCCACAAGAAGGTGGTGCCGAAACCAATGGAGTTAAAGAAGTCAGGTTCCTTCACTAAATCTTCTAATATGCCAAAAGCAAAGGCCATCAGCCCATGATACATCAGTTCTTTTTCATTTTAAGTAAGCACAGTGACCTAGCAGCCACAATTCTGGTCATAGAACCGATATCTTATTATACCATTTCTCTGGCATCAGATGAATCACGTTGCTTCAATGACACTTCCACAGGTAAGCACTGGGAATAGAAGAGATCCAGTAATGTGTTTATGCCAAACAAGCAAACCTTTTTTAATACTTTCCTGATAACATCATGAATACTTAAACCTTTCTTCCCTGATCAACTCAGGCAGACTCCCTTCAGATTGTGATGATGAATCCTCAGAGTAAGATTGCACTTTCACACAGCTATGTAATTTGTCAAGAGTCCTCCATGTAACAGCATCGGGAGCTAGACCATTCTTCTTCATTTCACCAAGAATTTGATAAGCTTCTCTTTTCAAACCTAATTTACAGGCTTTATCAATCAGAATGTTGTAGCAAAAAATATTCGGAGAAACCCCAGAGTCTACCAGTTCATAAAGAAAATGACAAGCCCCGTCCAGATCACCTGATGTACATATTCCTTTGAGTAGGGCTGCATAAACATAATTGTCATGCACTTTGGACGGCCAGATAACATCGTCCCATAACCTCTTAGCTTTGTCTACTTGATTACAATTACATAGACCATCAATTAAAATAGAATAGGTCGTGCAATCTGCCGCAACACCATGATTTTTCATGCTAATAAATATATCTTCTGCTTCCTTTACTTTACTAAGTTTGAACAATCCACGAAGAACTGCATTGTATGTCACAACAGAAGGTTTAGAGTTTTCCGCAAGAATAGCATGATGTAATAAGTCTAAAGCTTCCTGGGATTTTCCAACATCCAGCAAACCAGAAATAACTGTAGTGAATGTCACAGCATCTGGAGCACGGAATTTACCGGTAATCATATCATGTAAAATTTTTAGAGCATCTTCCACTCTCCCAGTCTTGCAAAACCCATGAATGATCGTGTTAAGGCTTATAACGTCAGGCTGACAATTACTTTGAAGCATTGAAACAAGCACATTTAAGAGCTCAGTTGGGTTATTCACGAGACAGAGAGCTCTTAGATAAATGTTATAGATCCTTGTCTTTTGCACACCTTCCTTATTCAGCATAACGTGCAGGACTTCCCTTGCCTTGGGAAGGTCAGATTCCTGGCAAAGAGCTTCGACCAGAACCTTGTAAGTATACTCAGAGGGTAAGTAACCAAACTCGATCCCTTCCTTTAGCAGCTGGCAAGCTCTCATGCAAGCACCCTGCTTGCTAAGCCCATGAACAATAGAATTGTATGATGCTAAACTCGGTGAGATTCCTCGCTTCCTCATTATATAGACGATCCTTGAAGCTCCATGATGCCTTCCGAATTTACAAAGAGAATCTATCATCTGCCCATAAGCATGCTCCTCTGTAACAGCTTTGAGGCCCTGAGGCATACTTTCCGCAATCTGAAACACTTCATCAAAAAACCCTTCTCTGCACAAAGAATCAATAAGATCCGCAAAAGCAGCGTTGCTTACAAACGAGTCCTCTTCGCATTTCATTACCTGCCAGAGCCTCACAATCAATTCCCTTGCCCTCTCCCCATCTCGCCGTCGAAGAAAACCACTGACCAACGCACTATATGTCAAAGAATTGGGCCTTATACCTTCTTCGACCATTTCATCAAACAGCTTCTGTGCAGCCCTCACATCGCCCACCTTACAATACCCATTGATCAAAGTGGTGTAAGAAACGCAGCTCGGACGATGCCCCAGGCTCTTCATATCCAGAAACACCCTATGCCCATAATTGGGTCTCGAAATGCAGCACCACTGATCAATCAAGCGGTTAAAATTAGTCAAGGAACACACGTACCCGGGCTTGACATCAGCCAAACACCTTATGACCCGCAACGTGCCCCGTGGGTCGCGAGAATCGAGCAATCTAGCGACGATCGTGTTGCAGGTGCGCTCGTCCGGGACGACATAACCAGACGAAACGAAGGAGACGAGCCGACGGCGGGCCTCCTCGAACCGGCCCGCGTCGCAGAGAGCGTGGACGACGCTGCTGAGGTTGAGCGGGTCGGGTCGGTAGCCGCGGAGGCGGAGGTGGTCGAGGAGGCGGAGGGCGGCGTCGACGTTCCGGTGGCGGGTGCAGAGATCGTGTATCTTCCTGGTCCAGAACGACCGGTCCGATACGCACACTCGGTCGAGCTCGTGATCTAGGGACGTGGGTTCTCGTGGCGGCGGCGGCGGCGGCGGCGGCGGCGGATGAGTGGATTGGTGGCGAGGGTGTCGCGAGAGCGGTGCCAAGAAGAGCGAAGGATGAGCGAACCTGAAGAGGGGCAGTTGATTCCTGGGTGATGCGAACATCGTAGTTTCAGTCGCATGATTTTCGCTTGAAGCCGAAACCGCGGAGCAGGGCGCGGTGTTGGAACATACCAAGACGATGGCGGTTGCTTAAAAATTCTCGTGATGCCGCGGGAAATACTTTACCATAAATACAATTTTCTTGATAGTGGACGTAAATATGTTTTTAAACTATTTCGTCTAAACTCTAGTATGTAAAATTTTGAAGGTATTTCGTTCTAAGTGAGGAAGAAAAATATTCACTTAAAAACAAGAGGGCGTTGGGGAAAGCTAGACTTTCCGTCTCTTCTTCGAACCTCTTGCACTAAGGTGAGATTATGAAAGATTTAAAGCTTCCTGCTAGGTGGAATGGTGCTTTGTAAAGTTTTTTGTCATTGACTATAAAAGGTATCATAGCTACAAAGCCAACGTATATCCTCTCATATCATCATGGGGATTAAAATCAATTAAAAATGGATACGTGGTAACAATGATAAACCGTTATCTTTTTCTTATGTACGACATGGTAATGTGTGAAGATTAATTAAGTAAAACATATATATAGACTTAGATACGTCGAAATGGTTCATAAACTTATTTCTTAATCCATATTTGATGGACTGAGTTATTATATCGATTAATTATATTTATTAAATAGGTCATAAATGGATTTAAATGATAAAGCTCAAAACAAAATGTGTGTTAAATGGGATCATAACTTTTATAGACACAACTCCTCTCTTAGAGAAAAAAAAATAAAAAACTAACTTCTATAACTCTCTTTTCATTATCTCCGGTTCTCATTTGTTCCCGCACATGCTCTACACTCTCTCCTTACTTTGGTATAAGTTTTCATAAATTTGATTAAATATGAAAGTGTTTTAGTACATCAAGTCGGTTATGAATGACAAAATTTGTATTATATGAAAATGGGTCAAACAAGTTAAATGAATTGATTTGAGTCGGACTATTTTCGACCTCACCCAATCCATCCATTTGATGGGTGTGAAATAGACCATCCTTTGAATATGATATCAAAGCCCTCGTTCCCTTCGCTCTATGAGTAAGATTCAAGGAAATGAAATGACATACTTCCAAATTTATCTGGATTACTGTGGGGAGGCCTATAATTGGATGCACATGTAAGTCGCAACCTAACGGTGGAAACATCAGATGGGTTTTTTTTTTTTTTTTTAGCAAGCAGATGGGTTCACCAGTAGGGAAGCGGCAAGATCTACAATATCCGATCGGCAGCCCCATAAGAATATATCCTCCACAAAGCCCAAAAGGGTCTGTTGCAATTGATCATGCCGATTTCCAAGTTTCCTACAAGCCCAAAGTGCGCAGAAAATTGGACCCTATTCAAAAGCTTCGGCACGGAGCAATTGGTAAGTTCTCTCCAGAAGCCCAAACCATCAGGACAGCCATCAGTAAGTTCTCTCTAAAAGCCCCACACGGCTCAGTCCAAGACTCATATTCAACCCTATTCGGTCGGGCTTCCCGACACTTGCTCTTGAAAAGTGAATCGCGAGCCCATCGTGGTTCTGGGTTCGGTTTGCTTCCTCTTCTAATCGCAGGAGCAAGAACAGTGAGGGGAAGAATCGACAACGTATGAAACAAGCACGCACCCACACGCTGCAAAAAGCTCCCCTTTCAGGCTTTCACACATGCCCCTCCGGACATTCATGTGGACACATCTGCTTTAAGAGATAGAGAGAGAAAGAGAGGGAGGGGGGGGGGGGTCTATCATTATTGTCCGTGCAGTGGCCGACCCGACATCTCATAGTGGGGGGACATGAAGGGAAAACGTCAGACTCTCTCTCTCTCTCTCTCTCTCTCTCTCTAGAATTGGAGAGTGTGAAATGCTTGAGTTAGCATCAGTGGTGTGATAAAGACGACACTGACGTGGGTCGCGGTCGCGGTCGGGTTCTCTTTTCTCCGAATTGTGCCGATTTGCTTGGCGTGATGTATCCTACGTACTTTCACTTTTCCCTCTTTCCTTTCTCTCTCCTTTTATTTATTTATTTATTTATTTTTATTTTGGAGAATATGTATTTTTTTGGCTCCTCCTATCATTTTTAATTTCAGAAGGGGAGGGGGGGGGGGATTTAATAATTTGCTTCCCACCAGACAAGTGCGTGCTCAGCTTATGTTAATAACATTCATATTGCATTGGACAATAACATTAATGCACATTAAACCATTCGTTATGTACGATGTTTATAGAACTTCTTTCATTTCCCAATTGCATACAATGTTGTACACCCACGCCCTTAAATTATCCACCTGAAAAAAAAATTATGTAATATTTTGACTTTTACAGCATATGCCACCGGTGTAAAAAAAGAAAAAAAGATTTAGGCAGACGATACTATGTGCCATGGTTGAATTGTTTGATTCGAGAGACTATAGTTATATTCCTTAAATCGATGTTGATTTAGCCTTGCTTCAATGCTTATGAAAGTAAAGTAGGGAAGATGCTTTGCTTCCTCATTTCAACACAAGTGATGCTTACAACGGGGCACGGAGATGGTAGGCATTTGTAAAGATAGTTGAATATCGCCTAGCAAGGAAGAAAAATGTTAACTGGCTTGACCTTTTGCTGGATTAAACTTTGACAATGGCTCAAAGTTTATGCCCCGGAATATAATAGCAACTGTAAGGGAAAGTCAATCATTTGTCCCCGGAAAAATTAGGGCGGTTTGACTTGTTGATAAGGCAAATCTCACACAAGGCCCGTTATTCGATAATTTGGATATCGCGAGTTAAAAGATAAGTTAAGGTTTATGTGGTTCCTCAAGAGGAAAAGCGGTGAGTAGACCTATATATGGCTAGATTCAAATTGATCCATTTAGCTTGTTCAGATTTATTTCTATGCAATATAATTCTAGTAGCCAATACCCGACTCAACCTATACTTGAACCGACCGGACCCATAGTACTAAAACATTTTTATATTTAAACCAATCTACAAAAATCATACCCAAACTAAGTTGAAAGCATGAAGTGAGCTGGTGCAAGATTGAGAGAGAGAGAGAGAGAGAGAGAGAGAGAGAGAGAGAGAGAGAGAGAGAGAGAGAGTCATAAAAGTGGAGTAGGTCTAATGAAGTTGTAAACTCATTTAACACCATTATTCAACTCATTTATGCTCATATAATTGAGTCTAAACCTATTTATGACCCATTTATTAAATATAACTAACTCATATAATAATAAAATCTATCAAATATGGGTTAAGAAATGGGTTAATGACCCATTTTGACAGGTCTAGAGGTCAGGACAGCTCTTTATGCAATTAACCCCCTATGCCGTTTAAGCATTTGCCTTTGCCACGAGCAAGGCTTGTGCAGCGGTAACACCATAACTTTCACCACTGAGTAAGGGTGAGGTGGACCTTGCGACCACCACATGAGGGTCACTTGAAGTATCTCTTCAAACGACTCAATAATTTATGGGGTTTAGAAGTATTACGTTACATTTTCATTTTCACTTATCTTTCGTTCGGAGATCCATATATACGTTATATTCCTTAGATCAATGCTGATTTTGCCTTGCTTCGATGCTTTTGAAAGTAAAGCAGGGAAGATCCTTTGCTTCCTCATTTCAAGACTAGTGATGCTTACAATGTGACACGGAGATGGAAGGCATTTGTAAAGGCAGTTGAATATCACCTAGCAACGCAAGTAAAATATTAATTGGCTTGACCTTTTGCTTAGTTAACTTTGACAATGGCTCAAAGTATGCCCCGTAATACTATGTGCCATGGTTGAATTGTTTAATTCGAGAGACGATAGTTATATTCCTTAAATCGATGTTGATTTAGCCTTGCTTCAATGCTTTTGAAAGTAAAGTAGGGAAGATGCTTTGCTTCCTCATTTCAACACAAGCGATACTTACAACGGGGAACGGAGATGGTAGGCATTTGTAAAGATAGTTGAATATCACCTAGCAAGCAAGAAAAAAGTTAACTGGCTTGACCTTTTGCTGGGTTAACTTTGACAATGGCTCAAAGTTTATGCCACGGAATATAATAGCAACTGTAAGGGAAAGTTAATCATTTGTCCCCGGAAAAATTAGGGCGGTTTGACTTGTTGATAAGGCAAATCTCACACAAGGCCTGTTATTCGATAATTTGGATATCGTGAGTTAAAAGATAAGTTAAGATTTATGTGGTTTCTCAAAGAGAAAATGCGGTGAGTAGACCTATATATGGCTAGATTCAAATTGATCCATTTAGCTTGTTCAGATTTATTTCTATGCAATATAATTCTAGTAGCCAATACCCGACTCAACCTATACTCGAACCGACCGGACCCATAGTACTAAAATATTTTTATATTTAACCCAATCTACAAAAATCATACCCAAACTAAGTTGAAAGCATGAAGTGAGCTAGTGCAAGATTGAGAGAGAGTCATAGAAGTGGATTAGATCTAATGAAGTTGTAAACTCATTTAACACCCATATTCAACTCATTTATGACTCATAGAATTGAGTCTAAACTTATTTATGACCCATTTATTAAATATAACTAACTTATATAATAATAAAATCTATCAAATATGGGTTAAGAAATGGATTAATGACCCATTTTGACAGGTCTAGAGGTCAGCACAGCTCTTTCTGCAATTAACCCCCCATGTCATTTAAGCATTTGCCTTTTGCCACGAGCAAGGCTCGTGCAATGGTAACACCATAACTTTCACCACTAAGTGAGGGTGAGGTGGACCTTGCGACCACCACATGAGGGTCACCTGAAATATCTCTTCAAACGACTCAATAATTTATGGGGTTTAGAAGTATTACGTTACGTTTGCATTTTCGCTTATCTTTCTTTCAGAGATCCAAATATACGTTATATTCCTTAGATCAATGTTGATTTTGCCTTGCTTCGATGCTTTTGAAAGTAAAGCAGGGAAGATCCTTTGCTTCCTCATTTCAAGACAAGTGATGCTTACAATGTGACACGGAGATGGAAGGCATTTGTAAAGGCAGTTGAATATCATCTAGCAACGCAAGTAAAATGTTAATTGGCTTGACCTTTTGCTGGGTTAACTTTGACAATGGCTCAAAGTATGCCCTGGAATATAATAGCAACCGTCTGTGTAAGTCAATTGTTTGTCTCCAGAAAAATTAGGGCAGTTTGACTTTTTGATCATGTAAATCTCACACAACACCCAATATCTGAAAGAATAATTTAAGATTTATGTCATTTCTCCAAGAGAAATAGCGATAAGTAGACTTAAAATTGGTTCGACCCAAATTGACTTTTCTAAAAATTTAGTGATTAATACTCGACTTGACCCATATTACTTAAACACTTTTATATTTAACCTAATCTATGAAGATTATATCCAAACTAAGGTGAAAGCATGAGGGGAGAGAGAGGGGGGTGAATTAAGTCTAATTAAGTTGTAAACTCATTTAATAATCATATTAGACCCATTCATAACTCATAGAGTTGAGTTATTTATAGCCAATTTATTAAACTATAACTGATAATCCATCCCATCAAATACGAATTAAGAAATAGATTTATGATTCATTTTGACATATCAAGTGGTCTACACACCTCGCCCTTTGCCACGGCGAGGCTCTTGGGCGATGCCTCGGCAACCATCACAAGAGGGTCAACTAAAATGTCTCTTCAAATGACTTAATAATTTATGGGGTCTAGAAGTATTGGGTTACCTTTGCATTTTCGCTTATCTTTCTTTTGAAGATCCCAACGCACGGCACATAAAAAATTCAATAAAAATCGAATTTCCCAGTTGATAAAAAAGAAATGAACGCAAAAAGAAAAAAAAATACGCGTGTAGAAAATCCCATAGGAGCCGACTCAATCGTTAAGACATGGACATGTGAGCGGGAATCGGACACACGGCATGGTCCCAATCTCTTTCGCTGTGAAGTGCAAACAAACCCATATTCAGGCTACCGACCTAGATTTCGACCCGATCGATCAGCTCGAGATTTACCTACTTAGGCAGGGGCTCGAACTTAAAAGAAGAAAAGAAAAAACGTGGGCCAAGCACGAAAGATGCTGGAGAATCTTCAAAAGCCAGAGGCACGAGCGTCGCACTAGCGCAAAGAGAAGCTTCAGATTCTTCCGCCCCAGCAATGAAGAAGCATCTTGACCCTTTTATCATCACCTCCACGCTTGCCTCCCCTCCCTCAGTCAAACCGATCTCGAAAGCCAACGGCAGCCATGATTTCGCCTCGCGAACTCGCCCCAGCATCGATGGCGACACTCCCCTCTCCCCCCCACCCCCCATTTTCTTTTTCTTTATTTTCCTTTTTGTGCTGGCGTTCGTGTCGAAGAGTCCCGGTCCGAAGTTGTACCCATCCGCGATCACATCGACGTGCGCTGTATGCCTGCCCTTTCATGTCGCTGTCCGAATCATTCGGCAAGTTCGTTAAGATTCATGAACTTTTGGGAGACATAATAATCGAACTCGGGGTTTTTATCATCGACGGATCGGATCGGTCACGTCATATTATAATATGTACATAGTAGTTTTTTAATGGAGATTTCGTTACGGTTGATATACATATTACAACAAGCTCGTTTCTTGACGGTTTAAGTTATTCCTACGATTCCCTAATGTGATATGAGAACACGTTTCGATAAGTTCAAATCCGAGTGTTCCTTTTTTTTTTTTCCTACTTGTTTTCCTATTATTAAATTTTCGCTTTCAACCTATCCTTTGACGTGATTAGGGGTGAAAGTTCTCGGCATGGGACCATAACAAGACTCAACCTCCATTGAATTTCATCTCAAAAAAAGAATCCGAACCCAACACAACACGATTAACTTGTGAATTTCATTTAAAAAGAATCCGAACCCGACACAACACGATTAACTTGAAACCGACGCTCGAGTCGACATGTTTTCGCACGCCTTTAATGGAAAAGCAATTTCTCGTTACTTGTAGTAACGATACAAGGTGGCACGGCGTGGCATTCAAGCCACATACGGGGCTACGTTCATATCAAGCAATGTGGATTTGGACAGGTGACTCATAGGTCATGGCCGATGGAGGGGTGTTTTGGAAAATACTCCTGAAATATCCGCTGTGATCTTCTTCATCAAGCGTACATAAGCGAGAACGTCATCTGGTGATACGCGTACGCCATTGATAGCAGCGCAGATTACGTGGATGTCCCGTCCTGAAACAAGACAGGAACCGCAGTGGCATGAGGATTGACGACGTAAGCTAAGGATGGATAACCATAAAAAATATATATATAGTATATATAAATCTTTTAATTTGATCCATTAGCCAATTCGATCCTAAAATCTTTTGACGATTTATTAATATGACCCTTTCGATCAATTTTATTTGGTTATGATCATGCATAAATCAAATTGTTTTATATGGTGCAATCGATGATAACATAAACAATTTAATATTTTAAAAAAAATCTCAATTATTCATATTTTCTTCTTTTCCTTTTTTTTTTTTTTTTGCATTGTGGGCAGCAAGGTCCTGAGTCCACACTGGTCATAATGAAAAGAAAAGAAACAATATATAAAAATTCATAATTGGTTAGAAGGGCTACATTAGTAATCATTAGAAGGTTTAGGAGTAAACTGACATATATACATGTTGATGACTTTTTTGGTGATTTTTCCAATGCATGAAAGTTACCCTCTTTAGATGAAAAAGAAGAAAAGAAGTTTGGGGTTTGGTGAACTTTGTTGAAATACCCTACATGGCTTTGACTATGCGGTTTATGTATTATTTTATATGTGTGGTATTCCTCCACCTATCAATTTAATCTTTTTTATTAGACATTCTATGAGTTAGGTATTTCCTAACAAAGTTAGTTATAATATTAGTAAGAATAATCGAACCAACCTTATTTTTGCAAGTGATGAATAATAACCAAGAGAGGAATCCAATGGCATAGTGCACGAACTCTTGAATTGGGCGGATCCTAAGTGATTCCAATCGCACCTAAGAGTCGGTTTGCCATTCGGTCCATACAGAAAAGATTCAAGATTCAAAAGAAAAGGGGGGGGGGGGGGAGGGGGGTTGGAGTGGAATCAAATCGCATCGAGTCGAGAAAGAAACACCATGGAGATCATTATAAAAGAGTAAGGACAACCTAAAGAAAGGGGAGGAGAAGCTTAGGACGGTGACTAATGCCTCCAAGATATTCGATATATGTCCACATCAAATCAAGCCCCTCCATCTTCCAATCTGGAGGGACCCCCTCCCCCTCTCTCGCACTACCAAGAGACATTCCATAAAGTATGCCTTTACCCTAACTTTCTAAAGTAGCACCTTAATGTAGACATTTGGTGACCCATCCCTACTCTTCTCCAATCCCCCACAGCCAACGTCTCCATATAAGCTAATGCCTTTTGATTGGATGCACGGCTCCTCGTTCTCAATTGTTAATGCTCATTTTTCATCACATGGAAAGCGCTTTCACAGTGAATGGAGAGCATCCACGATGCATTTCGTGTTAATGCTTGATCAACAAACATGCATGAACCATTTCCCGAAGTATGTGTCCGGAAAGCCCAAAGTCTCGATAGTTAGCTCTCGGTCTTCCGGTCGAAAAACAACGTCGATGAAGACGTGTAGGCGCACTATTACGCGGTGAGGATTGTAACTTTCCATGAGACCATCAATATCTCTCAAGGCCTAAACGTGGGAGCTACTTCATCAACTAGTAGGAAAGATATAATTTGCTTTGTATTCAAATTCACCTCTTGTGTGGGGGTGATTGGTGGTGAGCGTGGAGCTGAGAGATTATTTTCACTTGATTTTTACTCTATCAACATCTTTTCACTTTCTAAATGAAAAAGAATAATCGCATCTGGTCATACTTTCTCTAGAGTATCTTGGGATTATCCAACACACATGATTGAGAATTCACATAGTGGCGATCAATCAGGTCCATGTCTGCCATAATTAAGGATATCCTCTAAAGGATCAAAACTAAAAGCCTAAAGGGTCAATAGATTCTAATACAAAAAAAAAAGCTTTAGAAAGAAATCACTCATCCTTATCCTCGTTTGGCCTTTGTTGGCAAACCAATTAGCCTAAATGTTTCTTCAAATTCACATTTTCTTATTCAAATTCACCTTGTCTGAGGGTAATTGGTGAGCGTGGACCCCAAGATATCATTTTTACTCGATTTTCACTCCATTGACCGTCGTCTAACTTTCCAAGCAAGAGAATAAAGTGATCTTTTGACATATACTTTATTCCGAGTGTCTTAAGACAAATGAGTTGTGATTACAAAAACTTACAATGGTCGCGATTTCATTTCATGTCGTCGTAATTATGAAAATCTTCTTTAGGTCTCTAATGGATTAAAGGGTCAAAAGGGTGTAATCCAAAGAGAAAAAGACAAGGCCTAAGAAAAAGAGCCGTTCATGCTTATCCTCCTTTGGCCTTGATGGCTAACCAAAATTAAGCAAAGTGAATGGGAAAAGAGAGGGAAAGTCTCGCCGCTCCAGCAGTAATTATCCAAGTGTAAAAAACATCAGGAGCATCATCATCACATCGCCTACTTTTCTTAATCGATTTTCTCCCTCTTTTTTTTTTTAAAATTTCTTTTTCTAATTCCCTTTTTTTGTCTGCATGCAAAATGGAAAATCAAGGAAAAATTACAGTGATCTAAGCAATCAACCCACATTTTCTTTCAACCTACCTTTGACTACCAAGATCATGATTATACAACTTCCCCTTTTTAACGCATTTCAACATTAAGCATTCTATCTTCCCCCTTCTGCCCTCCCTTCTCCCCCACTAATTCCTGAATTTGCCATATCCTCCATGGAACCCAACATGGCCACATCGAACTTCCCATGGATGGTCACCATCACACCATGTCCAATCTGCTCCACTTCATATGCCCAGCAATATGTAGTAGACGAGCGTTATGGGCAAAGCAATTAACATCCCGAATATGACCCTGAAATTTTGGGGACACAAGCCAAAACAGCAAATCAAAATTTAGAACTTAGAATAGATTATTAAAGAAAAAAATTTAGTGCTTAATTAAAGGCTTTGATGAATTTTTTTTATTGAGTACTTACGCTGTGCTCAGAATGTCCGGGTGCACGCTGTACTCTTTGGCAAAGACGAAGGGAACAATCCCTTGTGGAAGAGCTGCCTGTAATTTTTTTTCAAAGCAGTAAAAAAAAATATTAAATGTTAATTATTGCCCCAGATTTCTTTTAGTTTTTTAGGGTTTTGCTTTTTCAGTCATAATTTTGAAAAAGCTGCTAAGTGGACTAGGAATAATTATGACAGACGTGACTCGTTGCTTTTATAATTTCCCAAAAAAAACCCTTCATTTATTTTCTCCCAAATAAAATTTTGGCAAAGAAAAGAAAAGAAAAAGAAAGATCCCCTCTTGTTTGGTTTTGCTTGTCGATTTCCCATGTCCAGCAAGAACTTTGCTATTGGCAAAAACCTTTAATTTAATCCCTCTCCAACAAGAAAACCTCAAATGCAAACTGCAGATGATGGGGTCGAGCTCTGCTACTTGAATGAGAAAACACCAAATATGGCAGACAAGAAAAGGCAAAAACTACTAAAAAAGCTTATCTGCAACTAAAGCTTCAATTTTTAGGGTGGCATTGTAGTTTTTGGAGCTTTTCCATCTAGCTAGCTCAATAAGCAAGCAAAAACAATTACAAAGAACAGCAAAAAGCACCAGTTTTGGAGCTTATATCCAGTGAAGTAGGATTGGTAGTGTCAGAAGGAAGCAGAGAGAGAGAGAGAGAGAGAGAGAGAGAGAGAGAGAGAGAGAGAGAGAGAGAGAGAGAGTACTTGGACTATGGCAATGTGCAAGAGGTCTCCTTTGAGGCCAACAGCGATGGAGGCAGCAGCCATGACAGCTGGGCCTGTGAGGAATCTCACGGCCATCGCAAAAGCTGCTACAGAATTCCCACATGCTATTATCCTCGGTTGCAATGCCATGAACAGCCCTGCAAATTTAAATCACATCACCGAATGAAAGATCAGAACTTGATGACACTACACTCACACCTTTCATCATAACCACCTCCACCATCTTATAAATAAATAAATAAATATTATATATATAAAGAAGATCACACCGCGTTTCTATTCATCACACACCCACTTTTAGTATTTGGGCACACGTCAAGCAACATCAAGGTGTGTACAAGCCTAGTCCCGTAGTCAATCTCTACTCGAATGCTGTTTGTTCTTGATTGGTCGAGAAGAAAAACCATCCTTGTAGCCCATTCGAGCCTACACCCAAATCGAGCAGTCGGGCGTTTTACCATTCGGACGTTTGTTTTACTTAAACAGATAATTGAGATGGTTAAAAATTATGCGGTTCATCAATTGCAATATTAACGATGGAGAACCGAACCTGTCAAATTGAAGTTCAGTCTACCTCGTCAACTTGAGTTCAAGAACTGAATTAAATTCACTTGATTTGAGAAGGATTTTCCACCTAAGCCAGATCTGAACTTGGCTAAAGTAAAGTACAATGTGTTTTGTGCTGAGTGTGTCTAGCGAGTACAGATAGCAGCAGCATTTGGTCAATGATTTCAGTGTGTGCGCTTGTTTTTCCTTTCTCCAAATAATTTAATAATGAGGTAATGCTAATAAAGTGAAATAAAATGAAAAGAAGAGAAAAGAAAGCTGTTAAGAGAGAATTTATGTGGCAAGAAGTACTGAGTGTGCTGTTATATATAAGTACTGACCAAGACTGAACATGGCCATGCCAAGTCCCGCATCTGACAGTATTGCGATGGACTTTGCTATAATTGCAGGCATCACCAAATGCCACCTGAAAGTAAATGAAACCCCATTTAATGCAGGTCTTAGAATTTTGGAACCCCAAAAAAAAAATAACAAAAACAAAAACAAAAGAAGGAAAAGAACAGCAAGCAACAAAACTGAAAATATCCCAAAAGGAAACAGAAAAAGAAATGTGCTATTGTAGTGAAGAAGAGAGAGAATGAAATGACCTGAATGAGACCAAGGACCAAGTGAGGCCAATCAAGCTTGAGTATGTGTTGGGGTTCCTGATGAGCTTCCTCCATACCATGATGAGGATGAGCCTGGTCATTACACTGCTCGGAGGCATTGCCTTGGGCTTCCCATCATCCACCTTCTCAGCCTCGTGGGTCACGTTCTCTCTGTTGCCGAAGCTGAACTCGTTCCTCTCCATGTACTCTTCTTGGTTCTCTCCGTGATTCTCCACTGGATCATTCGCAAAGACACAGGAACTGTTTGTCAAGATGCACCGAAGAATGAAAAAGGTTTCTAAACTTAAGTAATGAAGCTTTCATTTACCTTTACCGGGAGAAACAGCCAGCC
Organism: Eucalyptus camaldulensis; assembly: GCA_019915185.1. NCBI lineage: Eukaryota > Viridiplantae > Streptophyta > Magnoliopsida > Myrtales > Myrtaceae > Eucalyptus > Eucalyptus camaldulensis. The sequence goes on from JAHSVA010000005.1 coordinate 25,959,674, forward strand.
TCACGTCCTTTGATTCATTAGGTCCGAACTGATCATGGTTGTTATTTCCGAACACATCAGAAACTGGGGAAGCACTCGAGCTCCAGACAAACATGTGCAAATCCTTCCCACCATCCTCACCCTTTTGAGCCTGGCCATTAGGCTTCTTCACATTATTAGCGCCGCCTCCGCCACTCTTTGGCGAGAACATTCCCGGGTTTGGGGCTGGGTAGTGAGCACCGCCACCCTGGCCATGGTAGTGGAACCTCGGCTTGTTCCCACCGTCTTCCTCATAATTTGATGGCCTCGGCGTGGGGCCACGCGATGCCGAGAGCCCGTAGACGTCGGCCGAGCCAAAGTTGGAGCTCCGTTGGCCGGCCATCATGGAATAGAAGTCGGTGTGGTTGAAGCTGGACCCTCTTGGGGTGGGGTTCCTCGAGGACTGGAGCGAGTAGATTTCTGCATTGGTAAGGTTCGATGGCCTAGGGGTGGTCGAGGACAGGCCTTGGGACCTCCTTGAGAAGATGTCTGACCTTGAAGCATTGGACCTCCTCACTGTCACATGGAGCTTGCCGTCTTCCTTGACCTCGGCCTCTGTCTCCAAGGGCTGTCTTCCATCCAACGACATGATGTCGGAGTCGACATGGATCGATACTATCGACCCTGCCATGTCCGGGAACTGCTCGGAGATGAGTATTTTTGCACCTCGGTACTCGAACATGAAGAGCATCAGAGTGTACCAGATGATGCACTGAAGCACCACAATCTGGACCATGAGGCTCCCGGAGTACTCCCCATACATGCCCTGGAGCAGAGGAATGCCCATGACCAGCGTGTTGGGCAGAGTCGACAGAGAGAACAGCGTGATAGTCCAATCCAATGAGCCTCTCTTGCTCACCTTAGCCCACACGAAGAGGACTGCCAAGACGACGATTTTTTGCAGCGTGTCCGCTGCGATGAACTTGAAGTTCATGGTGTAAGGGTCATTAGTGGAGATGAAGTGGAAGGAGAGGAGAGGGACCGCGAACAAGGCCACGAACCGGTTGATGCCGGAGCACTGGTCCGGGGTGAAGATCTTCCACCACTTGACCGAGCCATAGGCCAAGATCATGGCCACGTAGAGTGGAACCATGGCGGTCATCACGTGGTAGAAGTCGGTTGCCGTGATCATCTCTGCTGCTCAGTTAGCACCCTGAGATAGACTGAGGGATCAATGGAGGGGTCTGCGAAATGGGCTTGGAAGAGAAGAGATGAAGAGGGAGGAGGAGAAGGAGAAGGAGACGTTGGTGGTGGTGGTGGTGGTGATGATGAGGAGTGACTTGAAAAGTGGGAGAGAGCATGTGTTTTGGTTCTTGAGCTTTGGGAGTAATAAGGCAGAGAATAGTGCAGAGTCTCCCCCTCTTTTTATTCCCTTTTTCTTTGCCCCATATTTTTTGGGTTGCAGTATCCTCTAAAGCTTTGAGAGTTGCAAAGCAAGCTTGCACTCGCAGTCCCCAAAGCATGCTCCAGAGTTTACTTATTTTATTTAATTATCTCGTTTTCGTTTTTTTTTTTCCTATTTGTTTTGAGTTTTGTTTGGATTCGAGGTAAAAAGGGTATTTTTCAATAAAATAATGCTAGGAATATGAGATGAATTTACGTATTTGGTTTGCAGCAAGTAAACTGATAAATTCTAGTTGCGTATTTGAATATAAGTCATCCTTCTAATGGACAACACGATTTGATATATCAACTTTTTAGTGGGTCGGCTCAGCTAGTGATGTACGAACATTCTGCATATCACGCTTAGATTCGAACTTCACTATCTACAGTCCCCTTTTATATAAGATTTGTAAATCCGATCTTGGTATGGGGTAATCTCCCTTCCAGCTAAACTTTTGCTAACAAAAGGAAAAAGGCTATCATCAATTTTGTATTTTTTTTTTCGAAGTGTCCATTTTTGCTGTCAATGGACCAATTGGCAGCAAAAAGTTTAGAGAAAAAAGATTCGATTGAGAAGAGAATATTGCGGACGGATTCATTCGCCATGCATAAAGTACAACAGGGACCATTTCCTTTTCTGTTTTACAGATTTTCTAAACGATGAATGGCTCAGTTCATTACTTTTCTTTGGCCAGTCGAAACTGTCACTCCTTGAGAGGAAATTTGCTCATCTTTTAAAGCTTGATTTTCTAATTACCCTGTGGAAGAATTAGTTGAAGCGATGAAAGTAGTCAGGCAACACATTTAGAAACATTTGTAAATTTGTCACGACAATCTGTCAGATAATCAAATAAATGCGACATATATGTAGACATGGTATGTATGACCAAACATAAAGCTATACCTTTTTTAAAGGAAAATATCCATTTCTCTTTCACATCTTTCTCATGAGTAAGACTCGTGAATTGCTGTAATTTCCATGTAAGCGTCCGATTCATATTGCTTTTGGAATGCAAGGACACGTTTTGGAATTGGAGCTAGAAAAGTGCAATAAAAGTAAACTTTTAGGGGGAAAAAACTAAAATAAAAAAAGAAGCGAAAGCAGAAAGAATAGAATAAGTCAATCTATAAAAATCTATAACCCTAACGGAAGTAAAAGAAGCAAGAGCACGGGGGTGAAAATTATGCATCTTATGGGGATAATCATGGGTACTAGAAATATTGACCATAGAAATTAAGATTTGCGCTCGGGATTTCGGGCAAATATTTGAAATGGACCATTCAACATGTCCTGTTAAGCTCACAAAGTCCTCATTTGCTTTTGGGCAATTGATGTGTTTTCGATTGTCCAATCTTGAGCGTGTCTCTTGAAGAAAAAAAAACAAGGCCATTCACGAAGCTTGTCGGGAATGACATAAGGGAATCATGAATTGGCGACATCGATTAACTTTGTCCCATTCCACTACGTAATTCACAGACTCGGAATCGGTTGAATTAAATGGTCTAAATGGACGCGAATGCATACATCAGGTGCGTGTGATAATGTCTCCTACACGTCATTTTACCTTATTTGATCTTATATCTCTATCGAGGTAGGCGTATGGTGCATGGTGGACTTCGACCAAACGATGAGGAGGAGCTGAGAGATATGCTCAGCAGCCTCAATAGTGGACTAATTGCCTCAATCAGGAGACATTGCCGAAAAGGCCTATTGTCCCTCGCTTCGAGCCTAGGCGAATGATGTGAATGGCTGACCTCTAAGCCTTCGAGAAAACCCCACCTCCTTGTTCGTGGATTTCAATTTCACGAACCCCATTCAATTTCTTTAATCAAATTCCAATTTCTTCGAACCCCACCCATCTACAATGACGGCGATACAAAAACTAGGCATTAGTCTCCAATTGGTTATTTGATAATTAAACCCTATAAATCTGATCTTGGGTAATTCTTAATTTTTCTTTGTAGTGCTCAATAAAGGTTCATTATGCTATATTTAAACCCCAAATCATTTATAGTGCAATTTGCACTAATTCTTGAGTTCAGATTTAAAGTGGTGGTGGTACGGAGCACTAGCTATGTAGTCCTCTTTTTTTCGTGAATAATTGAGGCTGCCGTATCTTGTTTAGCAATCTAATTAAGGGGTCTTAATCAACATCAGACAGAGCAAATATTCTCAATTGATAATGTTTATTTGTCCCACGAAAAAAGTTTGCAATAACTTTCTTTGCCTTTTGGCAAAAGCCCTACTTTCGCTCCGCAGTATATGCTGACTCCTTTCGCCCTCGCGCCCCCTGTGGTGGGCAAAAGATAATTACTTTTGCCTAACCCTAAACACACTAGCAGCATGCTTATTTGTCAATGAAATAGGACTAAACAATGATTCGACTTAATTAAGCTTGGTCTCGTCATGATTAACAACGATAATCAATATCTTAGGATTGTCTCTTCTGCCAAAAGATCAAGGGGAGCAAGACCGAGAATACTAAAGGTGTTGGAATGATGTTATTTGTGCTGATAATGTCATTCATCATTAAAGTTCTTTATGAGGATTTACTATTTGTGCACGCGAATTACTTTATTTTATGCCCATGAACATGATGCGTTTAAGTATTTCACAATCAAGACAGTGTACATTTCGATGTTAGTAATTATCGGTTTATAAACAATAAGATATGCACAAATAGGTTCGTAAAATTAAAATACGCTTTCCCATATAATTTCTATTCAAATAGCATATATCTTAACGGAATTAAGTGGGAAAGTCACCAACCAATTTATCGTAATCACGTGAAGCCATTGAACTTTTCAGATATAAAACATTTCCCTTCTCTCAAATGACCAACCCGAGGGAGGGTGGGAGGAAGGAACGAAAGTTCCTTCCATCTTCCCTAGCGAGCCTCAAGAGTAGGGCACGCACGCTTTCTGAAATATTGAAAAGAAAACAGGTGACATGGCAAGAAATGATTGGCTGAAATCTCGGAAGGAAGGAAACGATACACGATGTAAATATAAATATATTCCTAGAAGTCATAAAAACCACAAGAAAGCGTGCATTAAAGTTAATGATGGTATAGGGTGGCGAGGAATGAAGGGGAAAGGAGACAAAGATTGGCGTGTCAGGTTCACAAACCCTCTTGGAATTCAAAACCCTAGACAATAGCACCATCCCCACGCCCAACCCCTCCCCAACTCCCTTCTTGTTTACTTGCACAGATTGCAAGAGGGGGTTTCGTGGTCTTCAAAGAGTATGAAGGGCCATGGACTTGATCTCAGTTTTAACTTTTTCTTTAGGGTTCTCCCGGCTCTTTGTTTACCTTATCTCTTTTGCCAAACCACACCAAACCCCAATCTTTTTGTGAGTTCCATGGCTTGGGGATTTCTATAAAGGTTTTCGTTTGGCATGTTGCTAGGGGCTCTTCTGTTTATGAAAAGGTGGTGGCACATTCCCCCAATCAATTCTTAATCTTCAAATAAGATTTGAGTGCTTGGGATATACGCGTTCGCTCAATAGTACGAACAGAGATACTACCGGCAAATTCGTGCAGATCTTTTGGCCGGTGGATGTTCGCCTCCAAAATGACTATAATGGTCCTATAATAAAGCGAAATGCGACAAATTATCATGGCTTTCATGGTAAATTACGCACTAAAATTAGAAAGATATCATTAAATAGAATAAGAATTTGAATTTTTTCTATTTGTGTTGAAAATAATTGAATTTTTGAGTACAAGTGCTATGTGGGTGCTTGATTGCGGGTGGTTCAATGTATAAAGAGAAATGATTCTTTTTTTTTTTTTTTAAGGAATCGAGTATTTATCTAATTGAGTGGATGTGTAATAGATCGTTATTAAATATGTGTGAATTGGGCGGTGACTTGATAAAGAAAGAGGATAGTCTTTACTTTTTTATGCATGCATAATTTTGGAAAACAAACAAGTGAGACAATGTCCACTTTGACTCAATAATATAGATATTGCCGGTTTCCTCCACAAATTAGTTTCGCTACAAGCGGGTACACTAATCGCCACTACTTTGGCCACTTTGGCTTGATAATATAGATATTGCCATTCCCCCCCCCCCCCCCCCATAAATTAGTTTCAATACAAGTGGGTACACTAATCACCACTACTCCACTGCGTCCACTTCCATATTCCAAATACGCTCTCACGTTCCAAAATTGCATGTTTACTTATATTCAGCGAATGACCCATAAATAGGTTTAGACCCAACTTTATGTGTTTAATATGTGTATTAAATAATTTTACAATTTACTTAGACCTGACCCATTTCTATGACTCATTTTTCACTTTTTTTCTCCCTCACTCCACATTGTGCTGGCTTATTCTATTCTCTCACCTCAATTTGAGTATACATTTTCTCAAATTGATTAAATATATAAATGTTTTAGCAATACAGGTTGGGTCAACTATGAATTTAGTTTGTTATGAGTTACTAGATTTGTATTGTATAAAAATTGATCAAAACAAAGTAAATGTGTCATTTTGAGCCAGACCATTCTTAACAAATGATTGTATGGATGTTTACTGTACCACCTCTACAATCCAAAGTGTAAAAGGTAGTTCCAGATGTGAAATTAAGAAGGCTATATTTCAAACAAAAGTGCATAAAAGTAATTGCCTGCGTAGCGCATGCGTGGAAGCCAACATAAACAAAGCCTAATGTAATACGAGAATTCATGTAACCAACCCTATTACGTTAGGGGGAAAAGGGCCCTTTGTTGTGAAAGCACGAGGACGAATGTGGGCTGAGGACAGCCAATATTTTGTTCCTCACACGTGCTATTGTCTTTTCATTCCGGCCATGCACACGTGTTGCTGTTGAAAGGTTGGAGTTTCTTAATAGTAAAGCTAAGGAGACAAGGCATGTAGAGTTCTCCCTCCTTTTTCTTTCCTTTGTCCAAAAGCTACGGCGATTTTCGGGAGCTTCTCCATATAAAACCACTTTAGGATCATTAGCTTTAAGAATAAATGGTCATATAAGCTGCGGCGACTTTAGAGCGTGATTTTGGATGGCAACTCCGGTGATTGGGGTCGTGATGAGCACGACGAATTGAGGGAGCAGGAGACGGAGAGTTCTTGATGAGAGATAGAAGTGAATAGTCGAGAATTTGCGACGGGCGAGAGGGAGAGAGATGAGTCATTCATCGGCACCCGAGATTCAATGTCTGATATGTAATCACATGACTAGATGGAATGCCGTGAGAACACAGACAATGCGAGCAGGAAATCGCGTGAAATATCGATCCCGTTCCTTTACCACCAGTAAAAGGAAAGGACGGGATCACAAGGCCTTAGTAGCGTCTCGATGGCACATTTGGACCAAATAAATGTTCAAAGTTGGTCCCTTGAATAAAACAGAAAAGCAGAACCTAATGGCAAATTCTTCCTTATCCAGCAAATGATGGAAAGACGGACGCTGTATTTGGCCGGAGAAGCAAAAGGTGTTCGAATTTTCATTTTCGCTATTTTCTGATAAGTGATTCTCGTTCCTGCTATTATGCAGATGCGGGTTACAAAATCAAGTACATACAAGGGCTGCCCTTTTTTGGCCTTTCTATTAGTTACTGCAAAATAATTTATCGTTGAGATCCAATTACAAGTGGACGCGGAGCGGTCCAACGCTTGAACCTCACCTCAAAATAGTATGTCCGTCAAGAATCTCTCTATAGACCCCGGGCACCGGGAAGGTCAATCCACTGCAACTGGATTTCCACCTCTCCGCATTCGACGTTTTTAAGTCTGAGACACATGTCCTGGACGATCCTTCCTTCGCTCCATAGGATGCTGCTCTCTTCGGAGAGGCAGTTAGTCCTACCCGGCTGTACTCTGGATATTATGGTGCCGCTCGGGAGACCTTGCAAATCCATCCTCAGGGCATCTATGAATGCTTTGATGTCAAACTCCGCATCCCCCATTTTGTCGTCCTTGCTGAACGTGTCGTGATCGTAAACCGTCTGAAAAATCAGGCAGAAAAATGAGAGATGGATTAGGCCATAACCGACATAGACTCCAACATGTCCTGCAGACCACTCTTATGCAGCTCAACGCATCGATTCCTGTTGTTCAACTTCCGTCAACTTTCAAAGCGAGGAAAAAGTATGGATCTTTAAGAACTGCAACGGGGGTCAAGGAGGTAACAGATTTTTGGTAGCATTACAAGATTATTTGACCCACGAGGTATTGTTCTTACGGCGTTTCATGCGAACCTGACTAGTAGATATTCATCATTACAACATTAAAAGAAGAGCACAGCAAATGCCTAATTCTCAAACATAGAAAACGAAAGACGCAAAGATGTATCAAAAGTTATCCTGTCCGATGAGGTTCTTTTGATGGCATCAACATGTTTCTTGAAGTTGCATATTTCATTTGTCAGAACGACTTGGTTCTATCTCTTAAGACCGCCGTGCAAACCAAACTGATCATCTAGTGAAGATTCATACGGATTCTTTCATCATATGTGTTTGCTCTTATCAACATTATATAACAAAATGGAGAAGCATGCGTAAAAAGATGCAGATGGCCAGGCCTCTATGCTCGTGCCCCTGGAGTATTCAGATAAGAAATAATGCAGATGTGTATGTCCATAGCTGTTCGCAGGTGTCCTCATATCGTGTCAAAAACCTGATCACATCGAGTCTCATGTGAATAAGAGCAACATATCCAAAAAGGGAAAGGCAAATTGACTCCTCTATCTGTTCCCAGCCACATTTCATTGGTAATTAAAAGTTTAAACAACCATGAGTTCATGTCTTTTAAACAATAAATCAACAAAAGGCAACATATGCAAGTTATCAAAACCTTTGAAATGCTGAGAAAACCGGTCTCGTGCAATGTAATTTGGAGCCACTAGCCTTGGGTCTTACCAGTTTGATAGGAATATCAGGATCTGAAACAGAGAGCGTGAGATCTTCATTCCACTCTGGATTAACATCCTTCTTGATTACTCGAGTTTTCAGTTTCTGCATGGGAACATTTTCCTTCAGTCCAGATAAATAGAGGTCATCGATAACAAAAGAATGAATGCATTCGCACAAAATGAAGCAAACTACTCAAATCACAAGCCTTCTGCTTCGCATTCAGGCCATGCATTCCCATACAAATTCTCATCTTTCTTAACCTATCACACCGAACAAAATTACTTTCTGACATGTTGATTTACAACAGGTTAACGATGATACTACCTTATTCGCTCGAACATAATTGGCATTGCAATGGAATGCAATTCAAAACGTGAGATTAAGAAAAGAAGAGGGAAACACAACGATGACAGCACCTGTTTACTCATCTTGATGACGGTGTAAGGGTCGCTGGTGCGAACATCTCGAACGGCGAGATTAATACCCCTCTTTACGCGAATTCTGAGGAGACCCAACAAGGTCTCCATGAAAGATGTTCTAGAGGAAGGTGGTGTTGTTGGGGACGACGACATTCTCTCTCTCTCTCTCTCTCTCTCTCTACCCTTCCTCACACGCTTCCCAAGAATCTCCCTGCAAAAGAGCGCTAAAAACCACTGAATCTTTTTGATGTGGGGGTCAAACTGAAATCATCAAGATACATAAGATATAACGGGAAATCTGAAAACTGATGAAAGCTTTTCTCTACCTTGATATTCTTTTTTCTTTTTCTTTTTTCAAAAAAAAAAAATATTTCCCATGTAAGCAAGGAATTGTATACCTTTAAGGTGCGACCGAAGTTGGCTGTTTCTTGAGGGTTCGTCGGGGAAGACAAACACCACCCACCCTTGTTCTTGAGGTGGGTTGAGCAGGCTTAACAATGGGGGAAATGGCTGTACATTTCCCTCATAAATTTCACCAGACAGAGAAAGAGAGAGGAGAGAGAGGAGGACCGAAATTCCTGGAAGAGAAGAAGAGGAACGATCGGATGACATTTTCTTGTGTGTTTTGAGTGGAAATACAGTTTGATTGGAAGTCATGAAGCGCGAAGCAGACGATTGCTATATTTGGTTTTTTGTTGAACATGTTATCAAATCAAATTTTCAAATCGTCCAGTTTCATCTACTTCATACTATTACATATAAGACAACACTTTATCTAATAACTATATATAGCACTGTTTCCAATATTCAGACAAACAATTATACTTATGTATCTCTCTTTCTTCGTCTTTTTCCTTAAATTTTATATATATTTATATATTTATGAATTAGTAGATTGAAATATGATAAAATGTTTTTATAGTTATGTTTAATATTCACTTCCATATAATCCCCAAATTTTTAATTTGCACAATGTAATCCTTGAATTTTAACTCAATATATAACGTGGTTTTTGAATTTTTAATTTGTTTAATGTGATTATTATACTTTTGACATGTTTAATATAGTTTATGAATTATGTGAAAAATGTTCATTATTATTATTCCATAAATTCAAGTTTAAGAATAACATTACGGACTACATTGAATATATATTAAAAGATTAAAAATTATATTAAATAAATTAAAAGTTCAGGGATCGGTTGATATATTGGATTAAAGTTTATGAACCGGTCGTGTGATTCTCTCCCAAGAACTAACTACAGTGCCTGAAATTGATACAAAAACCTAAAGTTGGTGCATCTTTTGTACAAGTTTCAAAATTAAGGGCTAAAAAGGATAAAACCGCGCAAAGTTAGGGACCTTTGTGAAAATAGGCCGAATATAGATGGTCCCTTTCCCGCGCTTTCTGCACGATCCTTTACCTGACGATGTAAACCCCATCGTCTCCTCGTCGGAGCTCGACGGAAGGAGGCGATCGATGGAGGAGGAGCCGTGGGAAGCGCTCGACGTCGACGACTCCGACCTCTCCAGCTTCCGGCGCCCCCCCAAGCGCCGCCAAACCCTAGCCGATCCCCCGATTTCCTCATCCGTTCTCCGGCCCTGCTCTCGCCGCTCCTCCCAACCGCCGTCGCCGCATCCCAGCCCGCCGGCCCTAGCTTCCCAACTCCCTTCTCGGTCCCCGAGCCCGTCCTCTCTCCCTCCTCCCGAATCTCCGCCGGGAAGAGAAGAGGAAGCGAAGGGCGAGCGGAGAATACCCGGGCCGGCGGGAGCAGTTCAGGCGGCGATGCGGCGGAGAGGTCGGAGGTCGGAGGAGGGTTTCCCGATAGCCGGAGGCGAGGAGGAGGAGGACGCGACCCCGATTCCTACGCAGGAGTATATAAGGAGGGCTCTGGAGAATGGGGATGAGGACGATGGCGATTTCACGCTCGATCCATGGGTTTGTGCGGTGGAATTCGTACGGCGGCAAGGTATTGAGGTTATGGTATCGAGTTAAGGGGGTTTTTAACTGTCGGTTTTTGAGATTGTGACTTTGACGATTTTGTGGGTTTGGATTTATGTTTTCCAATTGTTGGATGGTGAGATTGTTGTAATGCTTTCGCTGGTTGATTCTATTGTTAGGGTTGGTGGATGGTGATGGAGTGGCCATTGGGACGCCTCTGTGCTCCATCAAGAGAGGAACTGTCCCTGATAAAGTGTCACAGGTCTTCAGATTCTTTATCCAACTTCAATTGCTGAGATGAATGCTAGGATTTTCGACTTGATAAATGCAATCATGATGGAGGAAAACGGAGCAAGGAATAGCTATTCGACAATTTACTTGATTTGGCTACTGGCTTATTTTAACAAATGGAGTAGAAGAATCTGACTATGTCAAACTTGGGCCATGATAGGATACAGGAAACACACCCACCCGATCCCAGTCCCAAAGCAAAGCAAATCTCAGAATTTAGAACTTGAAATGGAAAGTTCATTTCTTGGTAAAATGTACGAGAAAATTTGAAAGTACTAAGGAAGCTGGTCTTTTGATTTCTGGTGAAAAGTGAAAATAAGAAATTTCAAACAGACTGCCACCATTCCTTTCATGTATTGTGGAGAGGAAGATTTACAGACAGCCGAGTCAAGTAACATTTGGCTAATTCTTTAACAAGTTGGAATCACCATTTGTCTGATTGTCGTTTGGATATGACTAGGTTGTTGCAATTGTCAAATCTTGCACTCCAAATGGCCTTGGTGATATGATGGTGACACTTAAGGTATACCCAGTTCATACTACTTACATTGATCTGCTTTCCAGTGTACTCGGGACGGCTTCCAGGCAGAATATATAGAACTTATGAATGTGATGTTAAATATTTCAGGATCCAACAGGTACAGTGGATGCTACTATTCATCGCAAAGTTCTGCAAGAGAAGGATTTTGGGAAGGAGATATCTGTTGGTTCAGTTTTAATTCTTCAGAAGGTTCTATGATTCACACCAGCGAAAAATTTAAACTGGTGTTACTATTATATTATTTGATTTTCTTGATTGCATGACAATCACTTATTATGTGCTTCAATATATGGTAGTTAGATGGAGCGTTTTGCTTCTTGAGTTTCTTTAATTTGTATATTTCTGATTATTCTGCTAAGGAGCTCATAGAGGTGCTTTGTTTCAGGTTGCGGTGTTTTCACCTTCACGCTGCACTTGCTATCTCAACATAACTTTGAACAACATCATAAAGGTATGCTAACTCAGCAAGTGTTTAGAATCTATATGGCATAGTAAGCATTTTGTTAATATGATTTTGTTTTATGTCATGAATCACTATATACCCTGGCTATTGCCACTCAGTTCTTGGTAGATTGTGGACCCGTGGGGAGAGTGCTTTCTGGATCTCAACTATCTTATTTACTGACAACAAACTTTCAGTCTGAATTGACAAGTTCGAAAGACCTTGTGAAAATTAATTCTGCAATTCTTCAAAAACTTAGACAAAAAAGGAAATTCCCGCAGGTCATCTCTAAGGACAGTGGACCTCCATCAAAAGAGAATTGTTCTCTTCCAGCTAAAGAATGTTCTTCCAGTTTGGGTAGGTCTTCAGTCTTATATGCTCTATTGGTAGACACAATACTTCCTCTTAAGTTCTTGAAGCATTTTAATACATCCATTGTTTTACTGATTAAGGCTTGGGTTGGCAGAGATTCGGGAGAAATCCAGCATGCAAGAGAAAGCATCGTCCCAGGTAAGTGGGAGAATAGAGGGAATCTTGAGTAGTTTAAAGCAAGCTACTAATATGAAAGAGAGAACAGTTCGTTGTCCACAGTACGAACAGGCTGGAGGGGTACAAGGGACTGACTCTTGCAGCAACCAAACTAGCAGAAACCGTGACATTTCTATGGTTAACGAACCATCACCAGCAGCACATGATGAGATAAGCCAATTTAGGGCAGCTAGGGGTGGTGAGACTATGGATTGTTCTACATCAGAAAACATTGAGCGCAATGACACAAGGTCGGGCATTGCAGAAGTTTCTGACGATAAAGATGGCATTAGTGTAGATCGAATGAGGAAGCAGAAGCAGCAGCAGCTTAGTTTGAGAACTTCACTCCTGCAGTGGACTGATGAACAACTAGAGGAGCTCATGGATTGCGAGTGACGATGAACAAACTTAAAGATCCTTGGATGAGTTGTGCTTGGCTTACAACATGGCAATGGACAGGATGAATTGCTTCTTCGGTGAGTTGAAGATTTTTGTTTGCTCTTTTTGTTTTTAACCCTTACCCTGGTATCCCTTTTCAATATTGAGCATCACTTCATTTTTCCTAATCCAGATGAATCCATCAACACATCACTCACTTTTATGTGGCCTACGCCTGCTTTCTGGTCATTTAGGTGAAAACACAGAGTCACTTTGTCACGTCTAAAGATAGAAATGATGCACATCTTTAAGATGAAAATCTCGAAGCTATTCAAACGAAAGCTTTTCAATTAGAGGATTATTTCTAGGATGATCGTCAACATTGGAAGGCGGACGGTTCCTTGAGAAACTTAATGCTCAGACAAATCATATGCTTCAGTCAGATTTTCTGACAATAGGATAGGTACAGCAACTCGGAATTACAGATTCGATTGTGCTGATTCATTTCGCCTGCCGAGTGAACTCATCCGTCTCCTTAGAGCAAATAAATTCATGACTGGGGTTATAAGATTAGATACTCTCGGCAGAGTCAAAAGAAAATCCACCTTTAAAACAATTGAAATTTATTCTAAATTTTGGACGATGCATTAATCGGAAGAAGAAGAACAGAAAAGGAGGAAAACAAGGCTGCTTGTGAAGATCTTAAAGAGGCGTGTGCCAAACGTGGAGGCATCCGTCTGGGTAATTAATTAAGATGCAGTGAAGACAGAAGACACGAAGTTAATTAGCAAAACGAGACAAAGCTGTTCAATAATAATTATGAGAAGTAGGCCTGTCAATGGATGGGTATGGTCTACTTCAAATTGATCTATTTTATGCAACACAAATTTAACGACTCATACCTAAATATTTTTCTCTTCAAATTGTTGTCATTAACAAATGAGCGGTCCCATAAACTGGTCCATTGAAGGTAGTGATGAAAGTCGGGGGTCAAGACATATACAAGGCATGAAGGTAGTGATGAAAGTCGGCATGAAGGTAGTGATGAAAGTCCGACTTGGTCATCATAAATCATGAAATAGGTGTAGTTTCGAGTAATATTAAGGTTCCGGCCCATCCATAAATCATGAAACAAGTTCCGACTCTTTGATCATTCACATTCAAATTCAAGACATTAATCTCAATAGTTTGGTTGGCAACATATATCTGGCGATTAATATACGTTTTCTTTTTAATTTTATAACCTAGGAAAAGCTCTGAATATCACTTTTGTATTTCCCCGCGTCAACTTTGAACATACACATAAAGATGGCTAATTATACCTATGATCACAACTTTATGTTCTGCATTCAGATTGGTCCCATCTATCCTATGATCACAAAACGTAATGCACTTTACCCATTTACTTGGGGCCTTTTATTTTAGGACCTATTAAGGTCAAGTCCTCAGATTTAAAGTGACTCATAGGTGACCAATTTATACAAATTTAGATACAAGACCCATTTTGACAGGGTAAGAATTAATGATATGAGCAAACAAAGATCTTGCCTCACAGCTCGAATTACGAACTCCAATGTAGTATATATAAACCGAAACAAAATTGGACCATACATACAAATTGGCTCGACATGAACAAGACCTGCTGAGCCGGAATTCAAGAACGTATATCCTCTTTTGACCTCTTGACTCTACCATCAGGGTGAAAAAATGGTTCTCATCTTTCCTACCTATCACGCTGAATAGAATGTTGGCATTCAAAGATTAACCGATGAACCGTGCATGCGGGTGGCTGTATCAGCAAATTGGATTCCTTGATGCAAAATAGAACTGGTGCAGGATGCGAGATAAGAACCTCGCGTCAAAAATCCCAGAAGCTTGGCCAGACCAGTTTAAGACTACAGAAACAACTTCCTCAATCGCTCAGCAGAAAGTGATGCTCTTTTGTTTGTTGGTTCGAGAACCAGCGCATAGTCAAAGTCTGCAGACAGCAAAGGGGAAGAAACCTTTAGTCATCAGGACCAGAGATAAACAACTGAGAAGTGCCACGACGTCAAAAATTAGCTAGTAAGATGCCCCATAGTGTACTCTTGTCATTCAAACAGTATTGAGCATTTGACTAGAGTGAATCAACATTCAGTTTTTTCTATAATCCTAATAGACTATCCAAACCACTAGGCATGAACCAGCTATTATGTTAAAAAGTGGCCTATTCTTCTCTTTTCTTTTCTTTTCTTTTTGCTGCAAAATGAGGAAATTACTTGGTCCAAGTAACAAAACTACCCATTCAATCACATGTTATATTCCTCTAAGATCTACAATCCAATATTCCCCTTAAGTAAATGTTATTTTACACTAAACTTTTGCCCATTTTACACTAAATTTTTGCCTTTTAGATTGACAAAATTATTTAGACTAACACGTCAGTCCAAATAACAGCCTGCGTTTCCAGGGTTTTTACTCAGTCTGTAGCTAATGGCTACCAAACATTACTTAGCATTTAGATTAAATCAGCAATACAAATAGAACCTCGTGAGATCCATTGCTTACCTTCAATTGCCTCCTTGTAGTAGCCAAGCATCTCTCTGGCTGTGCCTCGTCGTAAGTAGGCCTTTATGTTCTGGAGATTTTAGAAATAACCCAAAACTCAGGGACTTTTTATAAGACTCTTCAATATGCAACCAGAAAAGTACTTGTCCATCTTAGTAAGATCTCCACAAGCATTCACACCCACAAGAAGGGAAAGAAATATAGAAAAGTCTCAGGATCAAGAAAATTTGATCGTGTCCAAATTTATACAGGAAATAAAACTCCAGGATCTCCGTTTGCTAGAAACCTTACTGCCCGCAAAAATGATGTCATGTGCAAAGTAACAATAATAATTTCTATTTTCCATTATATACGTCACCAGAGACTATGCAAGTTGGTCCACATTATAACTGCTTATCCTTCATCCTGCTGTGGCTGTTCGGAAAGATCTAGACTCCCAGCACCAGAATAAAGGGAACCATGCTCCACAAGACAACCAATTTAAAGGACAAGCTTGCATCAAAACCACCTAGGAGGAACTACCATTCTGATGTTAAGAACCATCCTTGGAATTTCCTATTCCAGGTAAAAGGAGGGGGGAAAAGTTTTCTCTAAGATGCCATATAAAGAAACTCACCAACCCCTTAGATAAAACACAGAGATCAATAGCACACCAGTGTTCCAACTCATTCATTCATCTTGCATCTTCCACAACTACATCTTGGGAACACTGCATCTCTCATCATTCTAACAGAAACATGAAAAGCAGGGCCTAAGACGTTATCACTGAGCTTTACACTGGACTGTTCTCAAGAAGAACGTTACCTTTTTATCAAGACTGATGGCTTTTGTAGAATCTGCCTCAGCTTGAAGAAAACTGAAAATCGGAGAATAAAAAATATTACCAGAACATCAGTATCCTAAGACATGATATATACGTATCAAAGCTCTAACATCAACCATGATGGTACCTTCCGAGTTCTAGATATGCTGCTGCTCTGTTACTGTAATATGTAGCATTATTGCCACTTAGCTTGATAGCTTCTGTATAAAAACTAGTTGCCTTCTGCCACTGTTTTTCTTTAAAGGCTTGGTTTCCCTAGAGAAGATACAAAAGATGGTCAGATTCAAAATGAAAAACAGGAGGCACAAATGTAGATTCACATCAGAGTAGAGTATTTTAGTCATCTTTCTCTATTGCAATAAAATAAATGTGAACTTAATATTAAGCAAACATATGAACCAATATGTTTTTTTATACATATTGCATCATCACCCAAAATTTCCAGTACTCGATTGTTCCAACAATCTCAAGAAGAGAGAAAAATTGCACAACAAAACTTGCTCACAGTTACTCAAATAAATAACCAGAAGTCATATATAAAACCCTTTGGGTTGACATCTTTACTGTTCATTTTCCTTTTCCCTTGCCTCTATCCTTAGCAAGAAGAAGCATTGATTCAACAGTATCTTTCACTCATGATTGGAGACAACCTCACTCTCGCATTTCTCACAATCCCCTTAAAAGTTGTAATGAAGGGAAAAAAGAAAACTTGAACCGACCTTCTCTTTTGCAATTTCAGCTGAGTCTTCCTGTGTAACAGCATTTTTTGTCAGTTTTGACTTGCTGGCTATGTCAGCCTGTTCTTGCAAGGTTGCGTACATGGCATTAACTGTGTCCAATAAAAATCGATCCCCCCCATTCCTTGCTATGAGAGACACAGAGACAGGACACTTGTCATGAAATCCCACAGGTACTGAGACCTGAACGAGAAAAACGATGGAGAGAAGGTTTAAGCATACTAAACAGTATACGACTATTTCAAAGCAATCTTTCCAATAGAAGCCAACTAAATATAGAAATAACTTGCCAAATAACATTCTTTAGGGTCAGACATTGTGCGTGATGTAGTGTGGTCCTTAGCTGAGCACAGAGAGAGAGAGAGAGAGAGACAGAGAGACAGAGAGACAGAGAGACAGAACCTGACAGCAGCCAGATACGCTGGCAATACTCAACAAACTAAAAGCGCGGCTCTGGTAGTCTTCAGATTGCAGCTCTTTCCCCCCAAGTTTTGGAGGAGGGTCAGCAATGGTAGGAATAACCAGAATTCCATCATCCTTTACAATAATGAAGAAATCACAAAAGAAAGAATTAAAGCAAACAAATGCTATAGAATTGTTATTACTAAAAGAAAAGCTCATTTATGCTCTGTGAATTACTATAGCCTAGTAAGTTTTTCAATAGCCCAACAGGAGATGGATGGAAATTAGGAATCACAAGGTATAAGACAAAGGATCAGCATAAATATAAGGATGCCCATTTGCTTAAAATAGATAACTGGTGCATGTCAAAAAAACAGCTTTTCATACAGCAAAAGTAAAGCTGTATGCATTATAATTTGACTCCATGCAAACCCCAATGTTGAAGGCTCATGCATTTGAATGTGCATTTCAAGTACTTGAGAATCGGTCCAATGAATTATCATACACATCTATGGTGAAGAAAGGATTTTTCGGCCTATATAGAGAAAAGGTAAAAATCTCAGGAATTTTAGATAGCTATAAGAAAGATGAATTAAATTGTGTCCTATTAACAATAGGCAGATTAAAAGGTACAAAGCTCCTTCACCTGACAAAAATTCATTGTTTAATGGCCTAAATATATCAATTCTTTAACATGCAGACTTATAACAGAAGCGACTTTGATACTTAAACATGCAGATATCTAAAGGTGCTATTTTCTAGGATAGAAATAAGTAACGGAATGTGATTTTTACATATGGCGGCATTCAAATATGAAGGCAGTCTCTAAACTCACTCTTCGCCAAACACTTGCACATAGTTTGGTAGGACCATGAGGGAGGAAAAAGGATTCTAAAAGCACAATCATGTTCGATGGAGGGAAAAAGGAGGGAAAAGATTATACAAGATTGGTGAAGTCAACTTTATGTACATTTTACATTCCCTATCATTTACACCAAAAAAAAAAAAATCATACAAAATGGCAAAAAATTTATATAATAGATAACGAAAGAACTAAGCTTATTTATGCTGCTTGAATCTGAATGACAGGCTGATGAACACGAAGTAAATGGAAACAACATGCAGTATGCTCTATTTATTTTGACAGTTCAGAGTCCACACCAGCAGGCTGAGTCATCTACCAGAAAATACAAGTGATGACAGTTATGCAATTTCCATGCATTCAATTCTTCATGTTTCAAGCATGTAAGCACTCACCTTCAACAGCGAGTTGATAGCTGATCGCATTTCATTCCTAATTAATCTGCAATTTTCAATGTCCACTTCTGCTGTCTGTGGCATGTTATGCAACTGTTTTGAGATGACAGCATCCAGAACAGGATTTGCAGAATGAATCCATTCTTCATGATTAGTAATGAATTCATGCCTGTGTTACAGAAAGGGCCTACTGAGTTTAGGTACTTAAACTAATAACATTTCATAAATTGGCAATGCAAGGACAAGTTGGTCTCACACTGTGAATCTACATGGTTCCCACAGATGCCAAAAAGCAATTCAACTCAAACACAATACGGACCCACACCCCCATGAATAAAACTTACCTTTGAACAAACATCGCAACGTCTGCGAGATCTCTAATAGAAGATCTTTTCAAATCACCATTAGTCTTCTTGGCAGGAGATGCTTTCAAGCTTGGAACTTTAGAATTGAAATATGACTCCAGATTTTCATGCTTCAAAATTTGCCCTAAGAAGTATGAACTTATTAAAATTTGTGGAGGAAAAAAAAAATCAATGAATCAAGAGGAACTTGAACCATTCTTCCAGTGGACTCACTTCCATACAGCTTTTCTGATGCTTTAACAACCACCTGAACAACCCTGTCTACAGAAATCTTTAACAACTGAAAACAATCATCAGCTATTATCATCTGTCTTGGATTACGTTGAACTGCAAATGGAACTTGCAGCAGCACATGGCCAACTCGGCGCAGAATAGAAGGATCCTTCGCAAACCATCCTGCAATAGCAATTTCACAGTAGTGCCAACAATGAGCCAATGAATTTGAGAGAGAGAGAGAGAGAGAGAGAGAGATTTTCACGATCTCATTACTTTTACAACCGAAAATAATTTATACATGAACAATGCTCCGGGGAAAGCAAACCACTCTAATATCCTTCAATTCAGGTGTATAGAAAAAGTGAGTGCTGCAGTTCAGCTTTCTTGCGGTCACACATGTCTTTACAATAGAATATAATCAACATATGTTGTCTCCCTAACCAATGCTCCAGCCTTTCTCTTAGGTAGGGCAACTCATTGAAAAGAATAAGACATTCCCACTCTTTAGTTCCCAAGTGCATAGTCATGTATGAGTTCTCTCCATCAAAAAAAGTCGTATATGCTGGTACCATGGACATCAAATGTAGGTATACGCACAATTTGTAATTATCAACACAAGTACACACATACCCACTGTATCCAAACTTGTCGAGACTGGTAGAACTCCCATGTTCGAAATTGTGCCATGTGAGGATCTGAAGCCTATGATGCCGCAATATGCTGCTGGCACTCTCACACCACCTATAGTATCAATACCTGCAATGACCAAGAAGCATTTGATGAAACTTATCCTACAGGTTGCATTTTCCGAATCAATTTTTCAGCAAAACATTTTTTACAGCATAAGCACGCATGCCTATATTAAACAATTCAAACTTCTGACTGGTTTTTGCTAATCACTCCCGCGTTCGTTACTGAAACCAATTGCCAGATTAAACGAGAAACGAGTGAATGGTATCAGGCTTAAAAAGAGAAAATGCCCCTGTGGAAGACTAACAAGTGGAAAGGCGGATGCAAGCCATCAATAAGATTCAGTATATCCTTACCTAAAGAGAAGTCAACAAGATTAGCAGCGACAGACACAGCAGCTCCACTGCAGGACCCACCGGGTACCCGTGCAGTCACTGCAGGATTTGTGGGTGTACCGTAATGCTTATTTTGTCCATTTATACTGGGAAACAATAGGCATGAGGCAAGGTAATTAAGTTGGCAAAAAGATATTCAGGGGAAAAAAAAAAGAGTCTTTTACTCAATGAACTAGCATAGAAAACTACATGTGCGAGTCCCTTGGACCATGCGGGGATCATATTCAACAGCACGTATTTAGATGGTAACAGTCGCTCGATTGATAGGGTTCATACCTAAATGCCAATTCGTCAACAACAGTTTTCCCAACACAAGTAGCACCTCCTTCAACGAGAGTGGACACAACTGTCGATGTTCGAGCAGCCGCTTCATGCGTCTTCTCCCAGTCAGGATGGCCAAACCCCGTCACATATCCCTCGATATCAAATCTGCAGGAATAAGAAATTTTATAAAAGCAGGCCGAGTCAATTTCACTTCGCCGCATTGAATACAAATATTCGCAGAGAGCAGAATGATGAAATGCCAGTTCCCAACTTCCCATCCCAACGAGGAAGAGGGAAAAAAAAAAGCTACTAGACCGAGCAATTAGTTGACACTCTTTCCCTCTCTCAAGCGTGCATCAATACTAGGCAAACAAGTTCAGTCAGCAACTCTACTTGGAACTATCGAATGAAGACAAAAGGCACACAAGCAAAAGGACGCGACTGGTTATCGAAACATTCAGATAAAAACACGCAATTCCGACTCCGAAAGTACGAAACTTCCGTAACATCATTACGCAATCCGCTCCGCAACCGCAAAAGGACTCGACTTTCAAGTCCGCCCCAGCGAAAAACGCTCGGGGGACGAAAACAGAACGATCGTCGACAATCGGCGGAACGGGATTCCTCCAGCAAGGCACGGAAAACGACGACGGGCGACGAAAAGAAGAGGAGGCACGTACACGTCGGAGGCGGCGAAGGAGAGGCCGGTGAGGGGGTGAGGGGCTTTGGGAGGGGCGGGCTGCGGAGGGGGGAGGAGCTGGAGCTTGCGGACGAAGGCGCCCAAGTCTTCCCGGACGGCGCGCTTCAGCTTCCTCGTCATCAGCACAATCCCGGCGATGCCCAGGCCCAGGAGCACCCACAGATTGGCCGACTGCGAAGCCATGTCCCCCCAGCTAGAGAGAGAGAGAAAGTGGGGATAAGTCGATGTTGAGTAGGAGACGGAACCAAAGGGAGGAGGAAGTAGAGTAAAAACGATGATGTAAGAAGTTGGCAAAGGGGAAACCTAGGCGGTGGAGAGGAGGGGACTTGGATTGGACCCGTGCGGCTCCCGCTTTTGGCACCGCGGTTCGCGTCCAATGCCCGATTTAGGGTTCGCTCTTCGATTGGAGACTCTCGACTCCCCCCTCGAGTTATTGAGATATCGGAAGGAGCACCGTATGAGATGGAGAATAAATAATTAGATTAATATCCTAAAAAGTTTTAAATTAGTGTTGACAAATTTACCTCGAATTAATTTTTAACTATGAAAAATCTCAAACTCATATATTTATAGTAAATTTACCACGACCGACTATAAAAAATCATAAATCAGTACATTTATGACAAATTTATCCCAAACTAATTTATACGATAGCCAAAAATCCTAATAATGCAATTCCAGCGTTCAAAATGATAAACTTTAATGAAAACTATTAGATGATAAATTTATCACGAATGTACTAGTTTTTAGTAAATTTGTCAAATGTGTATTAGTTTGGGGGTTTTTGGCAATCAAAAAATCAGTTTTTGTTAAATTTGTCACATGTGTACCAAATTGAAATTTTTCAAGATATTAACCCTAAGTAATTTGAGCTAGTATTCTTCTTAAAAGCTTTATACCACATTTTAAACTATAACATGGAATTTTTTCATGATTTTTTTAGTTCGATTAGGCATCCAAAATGTCATTTCCTAAACCTGTTGCAGTCTGATTTTGTGCCCTATTTTGGTCCGAACTTTATAAAATTATTGAGACCCGTACAAGCTAAATTGGGCTTTGAGTTCTTCACGAAAAATGTTCCTCGAAGTTCATCCACGACTCGTGTCAGTTCACTTCTTTAATTTGCGAATTGCTTAAATTATCATTTCTCTACTTTCTAGAAATTCGAGCTGCGGTATGTTAAATATATAAGTCTACTGATAACTTAATAGTTTCATACATCATGAGATCGGTTAAATTACAACAACCCGATTGACATTGAGCACGTCTGCTATCAATTTTCTCGTAGCAATTGTAGTTTGAAATAGAATTTTGCAGTCTCATGACCACTTTACTAAATGAATATTGTAGTTTTTTTTTTTTTTTATCAGTCCTACCATATTCCTACACTACATTCACACTCAAACTTTTGCTCTGTCTCTTGCAAGTCGTGTGAGAGTCAAAACCACTCCTGAAACTTACGCATCTCCATTCCATCCCCCTGAGAAGATGAAGATTTGAACTCCTCACATACCCCTTCCATGTTGGAAAAGTGGCAACTGGGGCGAATCCCAGTGGTTAATGAATGTTGTAGTTAGTGTAATAACTTTTAGAAAGCCGTCTCACTTGATTAGAAGTGGTTTTAAAACACATATTATCCAATATACAAATCATAACATTTGACGACACAATTATAAATGGTTTTCTAGAGTATGATCCCAATTCTCATTATTTAACCTTGTAGGATTTATAACAGAGTTTCTTTCTACATGATCAATTTCCAAAATATACCATTAAGAGTTATTAACATTCAAAAGTGAAGGAAAAAGTGAGATATCAAATGACGGTGAAGACACTAGTGGTATGTTTGTTTTATTGAAAATTTCATGAAAATCATTCTCGAGGAAAATGGTTAATTTTTATTTTCCTTAGATCAATTAGTTTTCTATTGTCCAAACATAAAAAAAAAAATCAAATAATAAAAAACAATTCCCTTTAAACAGATGGGCCTTAAATTTCGATTAAAAAAAAAAAAACTTTTGATGGGTACCCTTGGGTAGATGGGGTCTCCCATGGTCTTGAAAATCTCAGGTGCTTTGTTTACATAAACAGATCGTTCTTCGAAAAGAGCCTCTTCTAGACACAGTTTTATGTGCGTATTCAGTTGGTCCCCCTATTGTCCAACCCACAAAAGCATCGATAGGATAGAACTCGGTGCATTGTACAGCTCCCAAAGTTAGTCTTATGCCTTGTGCAAGGGAAAAGAGCTCGCCAATAATCTTCTTGTGCCAATTCCTAGTCAATGTCATTGGGTAATTTACATGTGTTGATAGTTTCAAGCCATTTGAGCCCATGTGAAAATAGCAGGGAGCACTTTGTAATTGTCAGTCGATCCACGATGATTATTGCCAGTCCAATTAGACTCGACTCGACTTTCATCACCACCATTCAATTTGGCATCCGAATTATCATCGTTACTTAGAAACCCACACACTTTGCTAGAATAGATGCAACTCATGTCGAGCCCAACCGCCATAACACCAATAGCTCACCAAAGGTTGACAAGAGAGAGCAGAGTAGAGTTAGGACGATGTCATTATCAAGTTTAATGGCGGCATCATGTTTCTATTTTTATAATTATGATATGACTCCGTATCACTAATAAGATCTAATCATTATTGAATAAATAGCTCACTTAAGCAAAAATCACATTACACGCGTGCCTTTGATCACAGTGAACTAATTTTCACCAGTTTTTTTCTTTGGTCAAATAATTTTCATGAATTAAGAGATAACACTGAGTTAATAAAAAAAGGGTACAAAAAATGAGATTGAACAAGAAAATAATTGCGCTAGGATTAAACAACACACGTGCTTTTCATCTGAGCAAATCCTAAACAGATACTTCGCATTCACTTCTGCAGACCCTTTCCCGGAACTTTCATCGTCGCAATTCGACATGGCGTACGATGCTGTCGGAAGGTAATAAATCGCGGATTCCGGAGATCGTCCGAGCGTCCCTCTCGCCCGGAGCTCTCGAATTCCGCTCACGGCCATGCTGCGAAGGCTCGTCTCGTCGCGCTTCCCGGCGTTTCGCAAACCCCCCAGCCACCTCTCCATTCGCTTGCCGCGGGACGCGCCTCGGCGGGCGCACGCGAATGCAGAAGCAGCGGCGAACAACGCCGACGCGGTCGTGGTCGCGCTGTCGAATTCGCTCCGGCGGGGCTGGAGCTGGGACGCTCTGAACCGGAAGTTCGAGCATCTCGCGCTGGACGATGCCCTCGTCGAGCGGGTGCTGCTGGAACTGAAGGAGCCGGCCGACGCGAGGTGCGCCCTGGGGTTCTTCCACTGGTCGGCCAAGGAGCGGAGATTCGAGCACGGGATCCGGTCGTATTGCGTCGCGATCAACATCTTGGTCCGGGGCCAGCTGGTCAGGGACGCGAAGGCGCTGATCGAATCGGTTCTCAGAAGAAGGGCCGGGGAGTCTTCGAAGCTCTCCGTCGCGGATTCGCTGCTCGATTGCTATAAGATCGCTTTTGGGAACCCTCTGGTGTTCGATTTGCTCGTGCAGGGTTACGCCAAGCTGAGGATGTTCGAGGTCGGGTTCGACGTTTGCTGCTACTTGGAGGAACGCGGGTTCTCCTTGAGCCTCGCGACTTTCAATACTTTGATCAATGTGATCCAGAAATCTGATCGGAATCCTCTCGTTTGGAGGATCTATGAGCATATGATGAAGAGGAGAACTTATCCGAGCGAGGCGACCACCAGAATCATGATCGATTCGTTGTGTAAGGAAGGGAAACTGCAGATGTTCGTGGACATGTTGGACAGGATCCATGGGAAGAGATGCGCTCCTTCGGTTATTGTTAATGCCAGCTTACTCCATAGGATTCTCGAGGAAGGTAGAATTGACGATGCGATGGAGTTGCTGAAGAGGATGTTGCAAAAGAACATGGTTTTCGATACTATTGCCTATTCAATGATTATTTACGCCAAGATTATGGTTGGGGATATGGATTCTGCATGGAAGGTTCATGAAGAAATGCTCAAGAGAGGTTTCAATGAAAACTCGTTTGTGCATACTAAATTTATAGGAGCATACTGCAGGACTGGAAGGGTTGAAGAAGCAAAGAACCTGATGGAAGATATGGGAAACAAAGGTCTCAAACCATTTGCTGAGACTTACGATCTTCTCATTGAGGGGTTGGCCAAGTCCGGGAGAGTTGATGAGAGCTTGAGCTGCTGTAAGAAAATGCTGGATACGGGACTATTTCCTACGTGTTTTGCTTTCAATGAGATGGTGGCAAAGCTGTGTGAAATGGGTAATGTGAAGCAGGCTGATGAGATGCTCACCCTTCTGTTGGATAATGGGTTCTCACCAGATGAAGCCACGTACTCCCTATTAATTTCTGGCTATGCGAGAGAAGGCCATGGTGATGAAGTTCTCAAGCTCTATTATGAGATGAAGCACAGAGGATTGCCCTGTGGATCAATGTTTTTCACATCTTTGGTTAGTAGCCTCTGCCGATGTGGAAAATTAAGCGAAGCTGAGAAGTATCTAAGGCATATGGATTCTCCTTCGCTACCCAAAAACGCGAACCTCTATAAGATGCTGATTACAAGCTATCTCGAGAGAGGTGACAGAGGAAAGTGTCTTCAGATCTATAATGAGATGGAATCGAAAGGTTTGAGGCTGTCTCTTTCGGGCATCAGCAATGAACTCGCTCAATTTCTCCCAGGGCCAGAGGAATCTGTTAACATTGACATCCGTTGACAAAAGGAATCTTTTAAAAAATTTCTGCAATGTGCAAATAGAACCATGAGGCCGTGTGTTTCGGACAGAACCATACAGAAGCTTGGTGACTACAATTCAGTTGCCCCCTCAACTTCATTACTATCCAACAAGAAGCTTTCAGGAATCTATGTATTTCAAGAGCTATAAATTAAATTCTTGATAATTTTCTAAGCTGATTTAGCTCGGGCCGAAAGTGGAGTGCCTATGGTCTCACTCCTTTGGATGGTAAGCTGAATTGGATTTGGCATTGATTTATGATTGTATTAAGCTGTTGTTACTCTCTCACCAAGTTTGCCTGCAACTGATTGCTTTACCCTAATTAAGTCTGGCTAACTGCCTATTATGCAAACATTTCTAGGCAACTGCTTTTATGTAGTCTCACAGTGGGTGTTAATAGGCGCAGTGAAATTTGCAAAATTTACTCTGGAGCACACTAGAAGCTCAGTCTTGGAATGTCTTGTTATCAATTGCGCTCTTAGAACATGCCCTTGCAAGTAATAGAAGAATATGATGAGTCACTTTTTTAGTTAAAACAAATCTTGTTTGTTAAAAGGGAGGAATTATTACTGAATACAGTTTGATCATTCCCTGCTGAACAATTTTCTGTGTTTTTTCATGTGGGTGTTGAGTTGACGTAGTTCACATTTTGTGTTGGTCAGGAAAGACTTTGGCCCAGAAGAAACTGGTCATGTGCATTGGGATGCAGGAGTCCTGCTCCTAGTAATTGCAGGAAACCCAGATAAGCTCAGGTGAGTACAGGAGCAATTGTTGCGGGAAAGACTTGGGAGAGAGTGGAGCCACCGCCTCTGCCAATAAACTTCAGTTGCTACAAACCAGATGGCTGCTCTGTTATATGCACGTTAGAGAAGCAAGGTGGCCCTTGAAGTTACTGTGGCGAACTACTGTTCAGACATTGCAAATCTAGGAAAGTAGGTCCGTGATGGTGCCGTGATTCTTGCTGAAAGGTGGGGGAGAATGCTTTCAACAACGACCATGCGTTCATGGGGAAAATTGAATGGATCGGGCAACAGTTGGAGAAAGAAGCAGTTCATCTGTTTAAAGACAAGAAAGACGCACAACGGTTTCTTTTGAAAGAAAAGAAGCAGGGGAAACCATCGTCGGGGGCTACGATGAAGCTAACAAGCTCGAGCTTTGTTGGTCAACCATTTTTTTAGCCGAATAGCGCTCGCAGAGCTTCCGCTTGTGAACATCCTTGGCGTGACGTTTAGATATACGAGACATCGCCCATCAATGAGATCCCGACCACTAATTCTACGAGCTTAGGGAAACGAATCCTTACTATACAGGACATGAGAAGGAAGCCATACAAATTGAAGTTTCACGTGCATTATGTGCTTTTGTGCGTATCTTTTGTGTAATGAAATTTGGTAAATTTATAAACTAAACCAGGTGGATTCTTGTCATCGTAAAAGTTCTACTCCTACGAAGCGAGCACGGCTGTCTTTTGCTCTTGAACTACTCTCGACCACCAAATCTTACCCCGTTGACTTTCCCTGGAATTCAAATTTTGGTTACCCAAAGATCAAGTTTGACGCCAGTGTCATTAAATTTATTAAAGAACAATATTCGGAAAAGATTCTGAACCTTTTTTTCATCGAATGCATTAGTGTAGACATCTCTTTGTCTCACTAATTTCTTCAAACTTATTTTAATTATCCGAGAAGAGATGTTGTCGCAGATTTGTTTTTAATGATGTTGAAGATTCAACGTGACGTTAATCATGCATACATCTAAATTAGGATTTTTTAACGGTCATAATGGATTTGGCAGTCTAATTTAAAATGTTGTTGAGGCATTGTTACGAATAGGTGAGACTACGGTAGAGATCAAGATTTGGGATGATCACGTCCCATGAAAAATTATTTTAAGATTCATACACGTTTAACAATCTGTTAAATAGGGCTTGATTGTCTTGTTTACTTTTTGGAATAGTTTTGAAATGGAAATTCGTTTAATAAATTTCTTATTTCCAATAACAAATTTGTCCACGATGATAGATTTGAAACATAATTAAGAAATTAAAAAAAATGATCTTTTATTCTCAAAAACAATTCTAGAATTAAGGTGACTCATTTTTTTTTTCTTTCTTCTCTCTTTTTCGTGTCAACCGCCGTCAACCACCGTTGCCACCACCGTCCATAACTATCAATTGCCAGCAACTAGTTGGGTGAGGTTCAGCGAGCTCGCTGGTGGCCAGGTGAGCCTTGCATGGGCCTCCCTCGGCCACCAATGAGTCTCACCTGGCCAAGCAAGGCTCGCCTAATAGTCAATGAGGCTCGATTGATGAGGTGCGGTTTTACTAGAGTTTAGCGATGCTCCAACAGAATATTAGCCTTCGGTTGGCTAGGCGCCAATCATCTTGAGATTAGTGACCGGTCAAGACTTAAAGAAAAAAAGAGAAAGGAAAGAAAAGAAAATAAAAAATAAAAAAAGAATATAATTTAAATTAAAAAATTTTGAGAATGATATTAAATATTTGAACTTATAATGCTGAAAAGTTATTCTTAGGAATAAAATAAAAATGAATTTTTTAATTAAAAATTATTCTTGAAAATAGAATAATTAATAAAGGATCCGTGAGTCGGCACAACATGTCATGTCAGAATTTTCCGGAGGAAGATTTTTTCAGTTTTTTCGCGCGCGCATTCCCTTAATCTCGGAGACGTGGCAAAAGGAGGGGCCTTAAATCGAGCAAAAAAGATCTTCACGCGTGCGATGCACGTGCTTCTTATCGTTCGCCAATTGCGTCAGTCGAGCGGTCTTTCGGTTCGCGGAGTGCGGGAGACCGACTCTCTCCGTCTCTTCAATTCACGAGCTTCCATTCGATCGCGTGCGGCGTCGACGGAGGATCCGAAGCGATGGCTCTTCTTCTTCCTCTGCGCGGAAGCTGGACCGCCGCAGTTCTGTCCAGGGACGGACCGGTCTCGCCGGCGGACGCCTCGGCTCTCCCGTCGCTGCGTCGTGATGCGAGAGCACCCAACGATCTATTCGGAGGTGGGTGAATTTAGTCAGTGCTCCGCTTATTCTGGAGTTGCTGGGTTACGCTCCGTGAAGCTATGACGGATGCAGTTTCTTCGTTTGTATGGGTTCCTGTCAGCCGTTCGCTTGCCGTTGCGAATTCTCGTTGCGTGACGTTCAGCTTCTTTGGAGCTAGAGGTTCTGGAGACGTGATTTCTATGGCGGAGTGTGTTCGTGGCTGGCTAGATGAGAGGATTTTCAGTTGGAAGATATTCTTTACTTTGCTTTTAGTGGTTTTCGGTCATTTCCTGGGCTGTTCTCGTTGCTTATCCCTCTGTGTTGTAGTTAGCGAGGAACCTTCTGAGTACATTTAAACTCTGGGTCTGTCTCCATTACTCACTCTTTAGGCCAGAGTAAGAGACCGGGCGTCTGTCAGCACTCGGCCGATCTTGTGTGCTCGAGTAGGCTTCCGCCATTAAGCCCACTTACACCTTTGTCCTCTCTTGTATTCACTTACTTGTTTAAAAGAAAAAAAAAATCAAAAGAGCAGAAGAGAGTGAGGGTCTGATTATGCTTCTTCTTTGACAGGAAGGGCTTCTGTAAGAAGCTTTTACATGGAGAGACATTCTTTTCCCTCCAGAAGTAGATTGGACAGGATGATGCCTAAGAGGACGAGATTTACAAGTCCCAGAAGTGGTGGTTCCTCAGACTCTAGCAATGTTAGTGAGGGTTCCTCTGATCAGGGCAAGGTATGAATCGTGATGAATGTCTCTTTGTTCTTAGAATGTCTCACTTTCACTCGCCAGCTGCCAGATTAAATTCCTTGATGCGCTACATTTCCTTTACTGTCAGATGGTGATGAAAGTTGGGTTTCTTTTTTTCCTTTCCCCCCAGGTAGTTGGGTTACTTGGGTAGGGGTTACCTAATGGAACAACTGTCTGGTTTTAGTGATGGGTCTTATATTACTCAATCTCACGTTACTTAGAACTGCAGGTGACTCACTACAAGCTTCTCAAGCTTATGTGACATATGCTTTAATTGTTCAAAACTATATTTTGGAAATTGTTCGGATAAGGCTTGGTTTGTTGTTATTGTTGCTGTTTTCATCATTATATCTTTTAATGGCTGTGTGTTCCGTTAATCCATGTGCAGGCTCCTTTTGGATACTCCAGGAAGGATGTTCTATTGATTGGACTTGGAGTCACTGTTCTTGGCGTTGGCTTAAAAAGTGGATTGGAGGTAGTTTGTGGCTCTCAATTTTCTCTTACCTTGAAATTTCGGCTACTCTTCTGTTGTCCAGCTTTGATGCGTATGCACATAGACACTAAGACAAACAGTTTCCCCAATGGATTTTCATATTTGATTGAAGGTTTTTCTAAGGATGACAGCTTACCTTTTTGATGATTTATGCATTCTTGTTCAAGTCATTGCATGCTTTGGTGTGAGATGAATCTGAATGGTCTTACTGAGCATTCTGCAATAGTATGTATAGTTCTTTGTTCTTTCCCTTTGGTTGCTATAGCTTTTTATTTGGTCAGAGAACAGCACTAAGATGGGAAGTCGCCATCTGATGGTTGGTGTATGGTGTCTTATGCAGCTCGCTGGAGTTGATCCTCTACAAGCAGGGAACGTTGTCCAGCTAGTGCTGGTGTTGGGATTAACTGTTGGATGGATATCTACTTATATATTTAGGGTTTCAAACAAGGAAATGACATATGCTCAGCAACTACGTGACTATGAAAACAAGGTCATGGAGGTAAAGGATCTAACGCTATTTTGACTATGACCATTTACTTCTTGTAGAAGCAAATATTTTGGACCAAGGGAGCTGTTATGCAATTGATTCTGAATTTGCTAGTACAAGGATGCTATCTAGTGGCATGGGGTTGTTGTTAGTTATCTTGTGTGAGAGCTTCCTTGCACTGTATTGATGTTCACTTAACTGTCAACTGGAGGTTTTGCTTTCCTTTTCTGTGGAATTCAGAAGTTTGATCTTTTCTTCCTCAAGGACTACATCTGTTCAGCCGAGAATTGCATGTTACAAGAGAAATGGTAGCATACATTCTCGCCTTAAGGTGGAAAAGAACTTGTTCTGCTGTTTGTAGAGTATACTATTCTTGTTTGTGGTGAAATCTTTCTTTGAATTGTTCTCTTGTGGGTTCATGGAAACAGTGCTGCTTTGTTGAAAGACAAGGTCGGTCTTGGTGAATTGGAGAAATTTTGCTTTGGGATTTTCTTGTGTCGACTGATCTCTCTCTCTCTCTCTCTCTCTCTACAGTTTTAAGGGAATAAAACTGACAGTAATTTTTGTACATAAAATTAGCGGGGTCTCTTTTTTAGGAATTAGTTGTTGATTATACTGTTCAGTTTGAAACCAGTTTATCTCGTGTTAATGCATAGTGGTAATTTAACTGCTAGATGTCCTTTCAGGAGCAGTGGATATTTCGCCTGCATATTGAAGCTTCTTCTTTATATTTCTTATTCTTTATGTAGTCTCTTGGGTCTGTCTACTTCCTTCGTAACGCTCAATTGGGCTTGTTTTGGTTCTACAGAAGCGCATAGAGAGCTTGACGGAAGCTGAGCTCGAAGCTTTGCTGGAGCAAGTGGAGGAAGAGAAGAGACGCGCGTAGCGAGCGGCGAGCAAATCGATTGAAGTGCACACGCCATCTGTATATAAGTATGGCATCAAGTCTGCCCCCCCATGTTAATGTGTGGTGAAAGTTTCCTATAGATTGTTGCTTACACACGATGATTTTCCTAGTGCTTTCTTCATGGACAAGCCTACTTTGGGTCGATAAATCCAACTTAGTACCAACTTCAAATCGCCAGTAACGCGAAGATTGAAACAGAAACCTAGAGAAACCCCACGCACGTTCAAACGAGGGAAGCAAGATGAGGTGCTTTTTCTTCTGTAAGGCCGAATGCAAACAAAAAAACAGCCACTGTTGCAGGGACCCTGCGGGTGCAACTTTATTGAATGCGCCTCGGTTATGTGGCAGCAGTGTCGATCCTTGGGATGAAGCGAAAATTGACCCAATGCCTATTAAGTCTCATTACATGCATAACGACAAGAAACATCAATGTGAGTTCGAGAGGCGCAAGCAAAGGTCCTTTTCCCATTTTTGTGTTTGGACCTGACATGATGATAGCAGTCCAAGAATGGTAGCAGTGACGAGTACCTACTACCCATCATCCGTTTGTTCATTCCCTTATTATATCAAATCCATCATTATTGAGAGGTTCTTTCCTTCTGAAAAAATCCAGATGAGGAGCAGGATCATTGAAGTTTCTTCCCCTAATGCCATCGAAATAGTCAATAACCAGACTTCTCAATAATAGACCCGTTATTGAAAAGGAGGAGAGGATGTTGCATTTATTTTGGCCGGGCGTATCTCGTACACTATTTTGCAATCACAGAATGATTGATTGAAACGTGATATTTCGAAATCTATCCAACTAAATAAGTATTATCCGAACATATACTAAACATTCAACTTCTTTCTGCTCACGAATGGGATAAAAGTTAGAAATTTATGAAATTTGTTAGGCTTTCCTCTAGAAGTAGATGTAAGGACTCTAATGGAATCACCATCTTATGGTTCAATTAGACTTGCAATTCTTGATGAAATTTGAGATTTTACGAGAGTGTCCGCCATAAATTTTTATTTTGCCTTTTCCGATTAAAGTTTAGACGTGCAATTTCGACTCGTGCATCCTATGATTCCTCTCAAGCCTCAGATTCTCCCGAACCTCAGATTCGCACAAAGATCGATCTTAAAACGCCGTGGAGCACCATTGGGGCCAGGGAGGCGAGAGAATCCCAATAGAAAAGTCTAGAGAAACGAAGGGGACGATGACGACGACGATGCGGAGCGCGATGGAATTAAAAAATCGAATCAGGAGATTTAGCGCAAAACGATGTCGGACCAAAATAAATCATTGCCGTGGCGTCGCGAAGAAGGGAACGACAGTTGTCTCGAGAAATGGCGACCCTGCAGAAAGAAATCCCCGTTCGACAGAGATTAACTCCCGATGTAAAAATCAAGATTAAGGAAAAATAAAAAAATAAAAAGAGAGGAAGAAAAGGAACAAAATAGGCCACCGAGAGTAACCAATCATAAGCACCTATTAACAATCATCTCCCTCCCTCCCTCCCTCCCTCTGCTCCTCCATGGCCGTTTCCATCTCCTCCCTCCCTCCCTCCCGAACCTCCCTTCCCTCTCTCTCTCTCTCTCTCTCTCTCTCTCTAACTCGCTCTCGACTCGGCTGAGTCCATTCGACGCTTGACTCGCTCGCCGTCTCCTCCCAACTCTCCCCCCCCCCTCCGCACTCCCTCGCGGCGCTTTCTCCGCCGCAGAACGTCATCGGCAGAGGCTTGATCTCCCCCTCCGCCGTCGATCTCCAGCGGCGTTGTTCCGTCAATTCCGCCTCTGCTCCTCCGAGAATCTCCTCCCCTCCCCCCGCCGCGGCGCCGCCTCCTCCTCCTCTTTCTCGGCCGCTTCGATTACCTCCCGCGCCTCCGTGCTCCCGGTCGTCCGCGACCGGGCCGGCGGAGGTGGCCGCGCCGGTCCAGATGCGCCGCCCTCTCCTCCCGCGAGACCGCCGCGATTGAGAGGCCCGCGCCTTCTGGATGGCGATCGTCACCGGGGACCGCTACCTCGAGAGGCTGGTGAGGTTCGTGGAGGCGCAGGCCGGCCCGCTGATCGACGGGACCCTAGTGCTCAAGCTGAACCCCGTGGGGCTCCACTACGTGCAGTCGAGGCTGGAGTCCCTGCACGAGCTCGAGCGCCTCCTCGCGGGGGCTCCTGTTGACTACCTCCGGGCGTACGTCTCCGACCTCGGGGATCACCGCGCCCTCGAGCAGCTGCGGAGGATTCTGCGCCTCCTGACTTCGTTGAAGGTCGTCTCCGTGCTCCCGCCTCAGTCCCGGGATCCGACGCCGCTCTCGCTTCTCCCGTTCGGGCGGCTGAGGTTCCTCGAGCTGAGGGGTTGTGATTTGTCGACATCAGCCGCCAGAGGGTTGCTAGAGTTACGGCATACTCTGGAGAAGCTCATTTGCCACAATTCTACCGTGAGTTCTGTGCCATCTTCCGCTTCTCTCGACCTTTTGGCTCAGATCTCAAGTGCCGAGTTTTTCATTTTCCACTCTACGTCTATAGCTGATTTTGGTTCTGCTCATCAGTTAATTCTGCGCTTTTTTAGATGGGGAAATTGGATGAATTTTAGTAGAAGCGGATGAGAAACTAAAGTTAATGCCATATAGATCCATGCCACCCCCTATTCTCCCGTATATTCATATAGGCCACTCTCCTTATGTCAATCACGATTACATTGTTTTATTTTAACTTCAGTCTGGTTTTGCATGTTTAGAACATATATGTAAAATGTTGAAGTTCGGGTTTCTTGAGAGAAAGAAGTAATAGACCATAAGGTTAAGTAATGTTAATGATAGATTAAGAAAAAGGTCGTTTTCATTTGGGTGTTATTTTTTTCCCTTTCCCTTTTGCTTTAAATGCTGTTGACGGGTCATACTAAATGAAAATCAGTAGAGATGGTGTCCTTATGCAAATTTGAATGAAGGGAGGTACTGGGTGAAATTGTGTCTTTATGCCAAGTTGAATGTGTAGAGGTGTCCGTGGAAATAGTGTGAACCAAAAGAGTAGTATTTACTGTGCCGTGAATGCTTATCGACTGGCTAATGCTGTTAATAACTGGGTCTTTCAGAAGGCAAAGAAAGCAAATGCTGATGTTGTTCGGTTAGCTGGAGAAATGGTTGTTTCTATTAAATAAGTTTCTTGTTTTATTGCTGTTAAACTGTGGTTCGAAAAATTTAAGGAACGGATTTTTAGGTGTTTTCATTTCGTTTGGACTCTCTGCCTGAGAGAGAATATAAATGCTCCACCTCCTTCGATCTGAATATGCCTTTTCATCTGTGGCATTTGATTTGTGAGCTTCTCTCTCTCTCTTGAACACTTTATGACTACTTTATATGTGGAATATTAGCCTAATAACAAGATTGCGTACATGACTTTTTATGTGAAATATTCAACAATGCCAACTTTGCAAAAATTCTTGTTAATAATCTACTGTTCTTTTGAAATATAGGATGCTCTACGGCATGTTTTTGCGAGTAGAATTGCTGAGATAAAGGACTCTCCCCAGTGGAACCGCTTATCGTTTGTTTCATGTGCTTGCAATGGCTTGGTTTTGATGGATGAGTCGTTGCAACTTCTTCCTGCAGTTGAAACCCTTGATCTTAGTAGAAACAAGTTCTCAAAGCTGGGTAATCTCCGGAAATGCATGAAACTGAAGCACCTCGATCTTGGATTCAATAATTTGAGAACAATTTCGTCATTTACTGAGGTAGGGAAGGTTATTATCAAATTAAAATACTGTTCTATGATATCGTTTGCATTATATATTTTAGCTTTCAGATACACATTTTGATATGAAAGTCTGTCTTTCCTTTCTTCTCCTAATGGCTTGAAGATGCTCTTATAGTTTTCTTGTGCTTTCCAATTTGCTATTCTGTAATTAGAGGTTATATAATGGCAAAATTAGTTATCTTGTGATAAGTTGTTAACTCTTTT
Source organism: Eucalyptus camaldulensis (assembly GCA_019915185.1). NCBI lineage: Eukaryota > Viridiplantae > Streptophyta > Magnoliopsida > Myrtales > Myrtaceae > Eucalyptus > Eucalyptus camaldulensis. Next base: position 25,995,234 of record JAHSVA010000005.1, read on the forward strand.
TAAGCTTTTCAGTGATGCAGGATGTGTTCTTCAGGGGCACATCAAAGGTATCGCGGATCTCTTTGGTCTCTATCGAGGCCTTTTGTGCTTCTAATATAAAAATTCGGGACCTGATATGTTGATTAATTTTCTTTTTGGAGTCTTTTTGGGGGTTGGGGCAACCATGATTATGTCAGTTGCAGAATGTTCTAAGTGGGAGCAAAATGATTGCTGTAGCAAAGTTGATGTTAAGCCAATGCCAATTTTATCCGCACCTTTCTGAATAGCTGAGTGAGATCAAAGGAATGTGGAGCTTCTCTTGCTAACGACAATTGGATTTTAGGGAGGGCTGGTGCCTCTTAAGATTTTGGGGAACCTTTAGTCATGACGGAAGAACTGACCTAGTGTCCTTAGCTTCTATTTAACAGTAAACAGTGGTCTTGGCAGATGCATGTGACGTACAGGTTTTTGTGCAGATGACATGTATCTTTTAAAAGTTGTCCATTTTCCCTCAATGTCTTTGGGCATTCCAAAGGGTTAGGTCAATGTTTTGAAAACCGATGTGGTCAATCGTACCAATGATGTCAGCTTCTCCATAGCCAGTGGCTGCGTGGAAAGATTGGATTGGTCCCTCAAAAATAACATGGCTACCAGAGAGGGGAAACGATTGGTACATCAACTTTACAGTACATATGGTAGCTAGTTTGTTGAATTTACTAAACAAATATGTGGAGTGCACACCAGGATTTGCTTGGTATGTAAAGGTAAGTGGTGGAAGCCTCCTCTCTCGAAGCGGGCAGTCTTAGTGGTAGTTGATGCCAGGTTGAAAGATAATGCATTGGTGGGAACAGCAATCATCATGTCAGCTAGAGATATTGCATACACAGTTTGTACATCCAACTTTCATTGTTTAAATGTAAATTTATTGTCTGCCTCTCCACTACATAAATGATCCAATGCTTCTCTTCTCCACTGTGTTGCTTCCTCTGTTTTGTGGCTTATCTACTAATTGTGTTTTCAGCAAGTTCGATTTTTTTCCATTTAGGAATTAGCTTTGGACTGATACATGGATCTCATTGGATTATGCAGGTCACATCCCATCTTGTAAAACTTGTTTTGAGGAACAATGCTATAACGACATTACATGGGATTGAGAATTTGAAGTCGCTTGAAGGGCTTGATGTTTCCTACAATGTTATTTCCAATTTTTCAGAGCTAGAGGTACTTACAGGCCTTCCTTCATTGCTAAGTTTGTGGTTGGAAGGAAATCCAATATGTTCTGCCCGATGGTATCGAGCACAAGTGTTCAGCCTTTTCACCTATCCAGATAAAGTAAGTTAAATCTTTATAAATTTGCCATAATGTAATTGGTTTAATTATACTAAAGTCTATATCTCAGTCCAGCTAAATTTACCTGTTCTTCTAGTTGAAGTTAGATGACACAGGAATTAGCAAAAGAGAGTTTTGGAAGAGGCAGATTCTTGTTGCCGCTAGGCAGAAGAGGCCTGCAAGCTTTGGATTTTATTCGCCTGCAAAGGATGATGCCGAGGGAGAGGGTAGCATCAACAGAAAAAAGGTAGGTAATCTGTGAAGTTAACTCCAGTAACTCTTCACTCATATAAGTGAAAAAGAATACAAATGACTGTTTATCGTACTTGCGTATTCCCATGGATCCAAATCCAGGGGCAGACCTTTGTTAGTTTTTCGGGTGTGCATGGGATGGGCAAATGCCAGGTTAGTGGGGATTCATAGGATGATTGAAGAGTCCTGGAATACCCCTATTGTAAGCAAAAGGATAAGGGGAAGAAGCTAGTACCCTCAATTTGAGTTTCTAGCACAAGTTAGCATTTTTGTTGCATTTGATTGTACCGAGCCATAGTGCAGACCTTCTTCAGGATAATGACATGACTTTTTCTTGGTAGTTGGATTTATTAGAGTACCTAAAGAAAAGTAAATGAAAATAAATTTTTAATTGTGTTTGCCTAATCTTTGAGTGTCAATTCACTAGTTCTATTAGAGCACTAAATCATTTTCTTGCTTTTGGTTTGGAATGTTTGTATAGCAGTTGGTTTTTTGACAGGTTTAAAATGTAATATGAGGAATGCTGCTTCTGTTTCTGCAGAAAAAGCAATCTCGTCTTGCATCTATCGAAAGTGAGGAAGAAAGCATCTACATGTGCTCTGACTATGACACCGTCTCATGTGATAATGAGGTATCCAGCAGAGAGGAAACCGTCAGAGGTGATGATGAGGCTGAGATTGTTGATTTGATGAATCGAGCGGAGCTTATGAAGAGAGAGCGTTCTGTTTTTTGGCTGCGTGAGTTCAAGGAGTGGATAGACCAGTCTTCTGAGATTTTGATGGAGAATGGGAAGCTTGATTCTAGAAACAGAAAGTGGCATCACGGTGAAAACTCGAGATACACTACAAATTCTTTTCAGGATTCAGGAGATGGTAGCAGCACAAATAATTTGGAATTGGATAGATCATTGGCTCCATCACATGGGCATCGATTCCTCGATCAGATCAATGGAGTGGTAAACGCTGGTGGTGTTTCTCTTCTTGACATGGGAGGGACAAATCTTACTCATGAGCATAACTACCATGGGTCTAAGCATACCAAAGGCTCACATTACAATAAACTTGCTGCTAATGGACAGCAAATGGCTGCAAATTCAATCATACCTGTGCCCTCTGGTGATGACACGATAGAGAGACGTTCGTCCTCCTCTTATCATGGATCTCCGCCTCATTATCAAGAGAACATTCTGCAGCGCCATGACAGCATGGTAGACGAAATTCTGCAACTTTCTGCTGACTCCTATTCCGCAGCATCTTTGGATACTACCAGTTGCAGTGAAGATGACCTTACTGAATTTGGGACATCGCTGTCTGATGTGGATAAGAGATTGAATGGAGGGCCCCAAAATTTTAAAGTGGATGGACATTTCTTGATCAATAGCTTTGAGGAGAAGTGTGATGACTTAAAAAATCCATCTCCAGGGACAGGTGAAATTTGTGAATCTTCTATTGATGTACCAGCTAAACAACCATCTAGGATTCTCGATCTTGATGTGCAATATTATTCTGGTTCTCATCGTCATGATGGTGAGGTTCTTGAGTCAGTCAATGAAGTGGTTAAATTGTCTGAGAAGCGCAAAAGCAAAAGGAAGCCTATGAAAAGAGTTGTGGCTTTGTCAGAGGAGAGCAGGGGATTTGACAAGTCAGGAGCACCATCAGCCGCAGGTGGTCCTACGGACACTAGTAGTCTAGAAGATGGACAAACAAAACAAATCTTTAGAGGGAGTGACTTGGAGGAAGTTTGTGAAAAGCAGGCATGGGACGCTGTTAGCACCCAAACGAATGACACAGCCACTGCTAGGGAAAAAAGCTTAACAGGAGGCACTGATGAATTTATTGAGCGGTACTTTTACATGAATGTTGCAACATCTGGAAGCCATGAAACCTGCGAGCAATACCTTCGTTGTGATTGTGTGCTGGAGCAAGAATCCATTTATAGAGAGAGGTAACTTTAAGTGTTGTCCATAGATCTGTATTTCAACTTGTTTTCTTGATTTGTTTAGTGAGCCTTTTGCTTTGATTAGTTGCTTTTCCTAGCTTTTTGGTAGTTCATTCATTCTGTAGCTGCTCATGTCCTATCGGTTTGGTTTCTTCTGAAAAGTTGTTCTCTGAACCCATTTGGTAGTATGTCTATTGTATATTTCAAGCAGTTTTTCATAAGACCTATTTATTTTTGCTTTGAAGCAAGGATCTGGCAAATAATTGGATGCTACAATCAAACTGATTGTGATTACAGCTCATTTGAGTCTAGTCTGAATATTCTCTGCTCTTTTTAGTCTATTCTGATTTTTGTTATTTTTGCCATCCATTGCGTATGTCTGTATCTTGATTTTATGTAATAGACAGTGATAGTAAGAAACTTATGGTTTAGTTTCTGTGGTTTCATGCTTCCCTTTTTTACCCCTTTTTTTTCCCCTCTAATACAGAGAAGTGGCTCTGTTGCGAAGCAGTGAACGTCACCTCTATGTGCTTCTGATTGCTTTTAGATTCGATGGTTCAGGTGGGGTATTTCAAGTAACAGTAATAATGTGGTTACATCTCTCGTGATAAACCTTGATTAATCAATTTGTCATCTAGTTCTTCCAGGTTATGCTGAAGTTCAGATTGATGGAACTTGCAGGAACTATTTTGAGTGTGCTGGGTTGCCACATAGTTGAAGATATTAGAGAAGTTTCAATTGGAATGGGCTTCCAAATTGTGAGGTTAGCGAGTTTTGTCACTTAAAGAATTGCTCTCATCTAACCAGTTATTTCTCTAAACGTCTTCTCTGATTCACACAGGGTGTGCCTTGATACTGGAGCAAGGTACCTGTTCATCACAAGGAGCATTGATAAATCAAGATTACTACTTGAAACATTGGGAGTTATCAATGTGCTTGATACAAAGTGTTCTTTGAAGAGGTACCTAACTGTACTAATGTGAGTGTTAATTTGAAAGTCAAGCCTTTTTCGGTCTAAGTGCATGGTTGTGCATGACTTAGATTCGTGCATATTATCCATGTCCATATGTCCATAGTTTATTATGGCCTAGCAGCTTTGTAGCCTTTACATCTTTTCGTATATACTATGTGGTGATGGGTTGTGGTTTCTTGTAAAATTGAATGACAGTTTGGAGCCAGTGCAGTTTGAGTTATTTAGCAAGCAAATAGGTGGAGGCGCAAAAGTGAACATATTCCAATACTCAATGATTCTTTTCTGTCACGACAAAATCAAAGGTTTGTTCTTAGTATTGTGGTTGCTTTGCAATTCCTTTCTAGATGTTGTGACCTCTTGTACATTATGGTCTCTCTTGTTAGGAAAAATAGAACTAGACTCTAGAATAGGAAATAGTGACTTGCAAAAAGAGAAAAAGGGAATTTAAGTGTTAGAACATTTATTAATTAGTAGAAGTAAGTCATGATTTTCAACTAAGACATGAAGAAATCATCCAACAAAGGAAATACGTTTCTTTATCACAATCAAATAGGATTCGAATTTTGATATCTAGTAGTCTGAGTGTCTTTGTAGCCCAAAGACATATCTTCTTTTCCTTGATCAAGGTCCGGGTGATTCCACACTTGAAACTACTAGCAGAAAGTTGGAAGAGCTAGTGCCTTGTGATTTGTAGATTATGCTAGCTAATTTTTTTTGGGGGGTTGAATTATGTTTGCTAATTCAACCTCTGGGTCTCGCATGCTTCTGAGAGCGAATCTTTTATGACTTGCACCAAGAAATTGAAAATAAAAATCTTGGTAATGATGCAACTGTGATGTGAGCTAGCAGCTTCTGTGTATATGCAGCAGATCTTAGATGGTTTTGTTAGTTTCCGCTATTCTTACAGTTAGTTGACTTTAAACCTGACAGACAAATCATGGGCTTCAAGATCGTTATTTGTTACCCGAGGTCAGTTGCTCATATGCATTGAGGATATCAGGCTGTTCGGCACTCTTTCCAGAGATTCGTCCTCGCCCCCCTATTTCTCATTAGTGTCAACTTGCAGTATTGCTGATGTGTCCGAGATGGTATTTCTTCTTTCCTGGAAAAACTCTTTAGCATTAACAAGCATTTGTCTAGTGATTTAGCCATATGTTCCATGATGATTGCCTATCGCTTCAGTCCCTTAAGCGAATCATCCCTTTAATACGATGTTTTTCCATTCACGCTAGCTGTTGCTCGCCACATGTATGTGCTTGTTTAGTTCCCTATTCAAAGTCAGGTTGAAACATCGGTTTCAGGTCATTGAAAGTGGGGTCAGCTACTGTGTGACCTTAGTTCTTGAGCGTGCTGCACGGGAGTTTCGGCCGTCAACAAAAGCTCACAGTAAGATTGTGGCAACTCCTCATGGGAACTTATCTTCAGGCATTCTGTCATGGAAGCTCAAGTGGTCCTCCGAAACGTGTCTGTTTCAGTTTGTGGCGCTGTTGAAGGCACTCCATGCTGGGACGGGCTCCCCTCTATTCATAAGAAGTGAATCGTAATTCTTCCCTTTGTTTTGCTTTGATATTCATTTCATTCTTTCGGTTAGGTTTGTTCTTCCCAGTTATTTTGAGGTGCTTTCGCTTGATTTTATGTGGTGAGCCATAGTTTGTTTACTGTCTTATCATTCTTTGGTTGTATTCTTTTACGAGCAAGCTGTCTCATGTACAAATTTTGTACAGTTACAGGAAATGATAGTGAAAATTCAATCTTTCTCTGCATCGCATATCCTTTGTTTTCACAATTTATGAGTGTCGGATTTAGTCATCTTGACCTTAGTCAAGGATAGAGGCTTTTGCGTTGCATTTGTCATGGCCGTCGTGGCCTTTTGTATTAAAATGTCCTCTTTCCTGTGCCAAGCAAGTCTGACAAGCCATCATGCTTGGGACAACTATAATTTCTTCCAAATTGGGTTTGAACTCGTACATAAGGAAAGAGCATGGTTGTTAACCATTCGGATTTGTGTTAAATGAGTTGAAGCTCGTTGTTTACAAAGAAAAAGAACAGGCAAGAACGGATAAAAGCCGAGTGAAGCAGCTCTTCATGGACAGATTCAGTTTGAAACTACCAGAGCTTTGATATGATTAAAGCGAAACAGAGAATGACAACTCCAGATCCAGCAAGACGAGAAGTTGCCCCGCTGTCCACAGGGCTCTTGGGAGCTGCAGCAGTCGAATTAGCTTTTCTTACGTTGGAGCCTGTTTCATATAGCCAAAGTAGAAACATTAGGTGATAAGACCAAGGGTTCTGCACCATGCGCTGCGTTTTTATACAATGCTGTCGGTAGCTAACTGCATACATTTTCCTTTCCCTTTAATGCTCTTTTAAGTTGATTTAAACGACAAAATCTAGGAAGCAACCGGATCTGTTTATGCAAAAGTTGATTTTTAATGTCTGCTCTCGAGTTACAAAGATATTCGATGCGGAGCTTCATGAAAAATGGGAGACCTGACATGCAATGCAACGCACGCAGCTGCGGATGAAAGCTCTTGGGCAACAGCAGAAAGCCCCGTGAAGAAAAGTGATGCATATGTTATGGAAAGGGAAACAAATGGGCACTCACTGTTGGCAGGAGTTGCTTGTGAATCGGCAGGAGTTGCCGATGAACTGGTCGGAGAAGTCGCTGCTCCTGCAAATCAGAGGAGAGGGGAAGAAGAGTTGCAGTCACTATGTGGTTTAAATCAAGCAAAATAAGGAGCGAGCAAAATATCTGTGAGCTGTGTTAATTCGGAGCGACAAACGCATGAACTTCAAACATCATTTGCAGCAAAAGCTTCAGCCACTAAAAATTCATGCCAGTACAGACAGCCCCGTCTCAAAATTACCATGACAAACAAATGACGAATGACCATCTTTAGAAACAAAAAGGCAATGCTTATGGAAGGACCTGCGATCAAGAAATCCTCGTCCAGGAGAAACTCTCAATTTTTTTTTTTTTTTTTTCAAATTATGATGGTTCGACAAGGTATCAAGAATCCAAGATTATTATGAACTAACAAAGATTGATCGGTGATCACCCTTATTGCAAACCGAAATGTCGGCATTGGCACCGCAAGTCTTGGCGAGAGCCAGAGCCCCAGCTTGGGTGATTCCCAGGCTCTTCAGCATATCAGAGTTGCTGAAGACTTGACACAGGCACTGTGAATCCCCGGTCACCAACTCCGTCAATGGACCGCAGCATGAATCCGGCGGTGTCGATGACCCGTGGAGGTATGCTTGGCACGGGATCAGCTTCTGCACGCACGATGGCGCCGAACTCGCAGCACTCGCTCCGCTGACCACATCTGCGAGGCCTTGCGAAGAAATTTGAGCGGCCCATGAAGAGAACAAGAGGAGCAATGGGAAGAGAAACTTGGAAGCCATGATCGATTACTGTTAAAGAAGAGGAAAGAGAAGAACACAAAGGAAGATACGTAAAGAAAGGAATTGTTTTCTTATTCTCTCCAGGGCTTCATCTTTAATAAGGAGGGCAGTTATATTGGTTAGATGCCTCTTTCCTATGAATAGGATTTTGGTTCCTCGTGTTGGTGTTGTTCCTAAGATTTCTCTGTCCGGAGACGGTTTCCATCACCGTCTCAGGTTTCTCTCACTAATAACAACTCCATTTTGCATGCAGCGTGGCCTCTTTTGCCTTTGGAAATTTCTAGCATTTTTCGATTATTTCAAGCAGAATATATAGGGTGACTTCCGTTGTAACAATATTAATGTTTTGAGTTTTAAATATAGCATGTGAATAGGAAAGGTTGAAACCACTAGGATTCGCTCCAGTGGCTACCCTTCCAACATGAAAGGGGGAGGTGAGAGGTTCAAATCTTCACATTTTCAAAGGGATGGGGGTGGGGACGCGTAAGTTTTAAGAGTGGGTTTCGACTTCCACGCCCTGCAAGGTAGGGCAAAAGTCTTAGAGTGAGTGTAGAGTAGGAATAGAGTAGGACTAACAAAATAAATAAATAGGAAAGGTCGTGATTATCGAACGTTGAAAGGGTTTTCTTTTTATACTACTTAATTTTCCCTTGTCAATGAGATAATAGACACTTATTGATTGATAATTCGACAGCGATGATTTGACAATGACTCCATCTCACTAAAATCTCCAGCCTCTTACGCCGCATATGCATAGAAATTACTCTCCAAATTATGAATTCTAGAGATGTACAGTGACTCATTTGGCGATAACTTACGCCGAGTTTTTCGCAATCTAAGCGAATAGAATGGATTATTCTGCTACAGGGGGATACAAGATGATAGGCTGCAACAATGAGAAGCTGAATGGCTCCTGATCGACCACTCGTTGGCGACAACACTGAGCCCGGATCAAAGGTGATTGCTTCAGCTTTCTCCAAAAATTTCCCATCAACAAGTTTCTATTTGGCCACTGACTGTGGACAAGGAACAGATGAGTTGAGGATGGAAAAGCTAATTTCGTTCGACGTGCTGGTGCTACAGTCGGGCGATTTCTTGCTTACGGCATAAGGGGATGAGCTTATCACCCTGAATAAAGCACAAAAGAAGCATTTACATTAGCGACAACATGAACATGATGAAGTCATTTGGGTCTAGTTTTAATAATGTGCAGAATGGTTTTCCTAAAGAGCACATTCTGAGCTGACTTGTCTTTGGTGTTGTAAAAGCAATTCAAGGAATTACAGATTCTGTCGATGTCATTTTCAAGGCAAATAGTGCATTAAGACAGATTGTTATTTGTTGAACCAATTAAGCTAGGTGTATTTGCCTCCATTACCTGATCAGAGGACTACACATCAGTGATTTTCATTGTTTCTTATAGCATTGCAGGGGTTAGTAAAAGCTAGAAGAGGGATTTCGGGCATTGATATGTGCGAACCATCAATTGGTACATCCTATTCTGTCATCTCCTACTATGGTGGTAAATCGAAGAGAAACCATGTAATTCAACTATTTGTATTATCTCATCTTAATGGAGAAATAAATATGACTAAACGTCAAGAATTCAGGATTCTTTACTCACCGTTCCTTGCGCTTCTCTAGAAATCGAGCCAAAGACGCCTGACGAGCCTGAGGCAAAGCAACTGCAAAACAATGTTCCATCACATAACAAAAAAATATTACATAGGAATTGAAGAAGCACAAAGACCACTGCTTTTACCAGGTGGGAGTAAAGATGCTGCACCATGTCGGATGGGCGTAATGACTTTGGAGGTCTCTGATTTGTTAACAGGACACGCAAAAGATCCTAGTGGTTTCATCGTCGCTGCGTCATTGTCACATGAAGATTTTCCTCCTGATGGAGATCCAGATTGGGAGGTCACAGACACGAGGTTTGGAAGTCCCAGAAATGCAGAAATATTCTGAGGCTGATTTCCCCTTGAAGATTCATCTGTAGTGATTCTTGATATTGCTCCCTGACCCTGACTCTGAGTTGTGGCAAGAGTCTTACTGTGAGCCACATTACCGGCCAACAGCATAATAGCCTGAGCCTGTACAGACAACACAATGAAAAAAAGCGAAATATCAATTAATGACACATTTGAAATCTAAGAAGTGACTAAAGCGACGGTGGAAAAGGTATAAGTACCGTCTCTGGAGATACATCATCGTAAACATTCACAGACCCAGCGTAAAAGATCGTCATCTGAGCAGGCATCTTAGGGGGTTTTGAAACACTCCTGAGAAAGGAAAAAGGGACTCAGCCTATATTCTTGGATAAAGCTTTGCCATTACAACAGCAATTCATTGTCTAGATTAAGTTTTCAGCAACTTAGGAATATAAGGTTTCCCTTAGTTAAATAAAAGTATTACCTATAGTCAGTATAACCAACAGTTGCACTCGTGGATGGAAGCAAAGAAACAGGAGGTAGAACCAGAACTCCGCCTACAGGTTGTGAGTTGACTGTAGAACAAACCATATTCTCCCTAACCGAGGAGAAATTGGACTGAAAAACTGGAGTTTTAGAAGGAAGAGAGGCAGTCTTGTTTGGTCTATTAGATCCCGAGAAAATCTTAACTTCTTGGGGATAATGGACCGAAATCCCATTAAGGTGTTGCTGTGGGTAGATCGTCAGAGCACATTTTTCTGGTGCTTTCTTGTCATCGATTGTGCTCGTCTGCGATGAAAGAAGCAAGTTAGCACAAATAACCGATAGAAAGAAAAGAAATATTCTATGTTCCGATACAGTCTCCAGGTACTGTTAAGATCACCTTCGGGACTTGAGTACCTTACCGCTACTGCATGTCTATGCTATTACAATACAAACTAGTACAATTGGTAATTGTGTATTGCAAGCAGAAAGGTGATTTTCAACGCAAGCCAGTGATTCATGGATTGAAAATAACTCTGAAATTATAGAATTTAGAGAGAGAGAGAGAGAGAGAGAGAGAGGCAGAGGAGGACAAATGTACCTGGGGCTCTCTGGATTGCAGTTTCCACTTAGAGCTTGAAACATCTGGGATTTGTGTGGTCATAGATCCAGAAGATGTTTGTGAATCATGGATAATTTTCTTTGGCCTCTCCTCTCCAAACGCCTTGAAAGATAGGAGCTGAGAAGAGCCAGCTACCTTGTTTGAGAAAGCCCACTGCATCTGCGAACCTTTAAATGATCACCAAAAATCAGCAAAGATGGAAGAACACAGGCCAAGCATTCACAACAAGACTGTCGATATATTCGGTCAAACACGCACACTTCAACTTTTTCTTGCCGTTGCGATATTCCTCCCCAGGTTAAGAATCCAAGTAAGGAATAGCAGAATTATGTAGGCTTAAAAACAAAAGAAACCAGAGGTGCTTAAGGACATTTGAAAGGAAATATGCTCTTGTTCATGAAGGAAAAGGTTCGAAATGGGCACTGTCAAAGTGATTTTATATTACTAATGATAAAGCGAGATGAGCATGCAGAATATAATCGTAAAGAAGAGATGACCTGGAAGGAAAGCGATATAATTATGCGCTATAAAAAGGTGGTCATGAACTTGGAGCTGATTGCCAAATCCGCAAATAACCAATTTCGATTATCTTCCACCGAGAGCGAAAGCAAAAAGAATATTGAGAATGACCTCTGGCATGGGTGGTCCTTCCGCTTGAAAAACCATTTCCAAAAACTCAAGTCGAAGCTTGTGGGTTATTTAATTGATGTTGATGAGCAGGTTCGCTGCATGAACCCTTGGTCTCCACAACTTCTCTTGTTAATTTGGAACTGGAACGATTTATCTAGTGAACAGGAATAGGTGGTAACCAGCCAGGCACAACTCCTCCTAATCTCATTTTAAATGCTTATGATAGAAAGTGCATTTCTCAAATGCACTGGACAACTGGAATTGCAGCATGTTATATCATTAAATATGATTGCTTCTTCAGTCCCACATATTATTTTATCAGAGATGCCGGACACCTATTCAGGTACAAATACTAATTTGCAACTCCCTACTTTAAAAAAGAAAAGAAAGAACAGCACATGAGACATAAAGAAACACATCACCAACTCATGCACACGTTAAGAGCACAATATTTTAAACCCACCTTCACCAAAGCCAGATATAGCAGCAAAGAAGTTTCACATGGAAAATACTTTATAGCTTGGACCACATTACCCAGATAAAATAAATGGCTAGAAATGAAGGGCTTCTGTAAGCTGCGAATCCCAGGTGTCAAGAGAGAGATGGGAGGCCAACTAAAATAAATAGTTCCCACAACCAACTCTCAAAATGGAGAACAATCTGACATTCATCTACTTGACTCGGTTGACTGACCCACGGATGAACCTAAATAGCACACGTTTTAGCCTTTATCCAATATTTTCTCACATAAAAAGCATGATGATTGTGGCCCCATATTGTCGCATTCCTCATCCTCAACAAAATGAACAGAGCACCTCAAAAAAATCCAAACTTTGCTTCATCTTCAATTCCAATGCTTCTGATATCGACATCAAGTGCAGCTAATACGAGTGATAATTTCTTTAAACGTGTTCCAAGGTGCACCCACTCTGTGAATGAATGCTTGCACCTACCCTGTGGGATCACCAACGCTTGCACACCGTGCCCGAACATATTTTTTAGGCAAATTTTCTCTGAGAAATCTCTCTGCGAACTCATTTATGACTGAGACAAAAGGTAGGATATCTATAAATAAAAATTTCATCTTCAGTTATCTTAAGGCGGAAGGTAATGGAACACGCTTCCGTCGGGCGTTGCTCCGTCTTTTATTGTTTCAATGTATGTTGTGTTGTAGCTGTAACAAGAAAAGACGTTTGAAAAAGCGATATTTCAATTTCTTGCGTCGATTATCAGAAAGCAATGTGTGCATCTCACGCATTGCAAGAGATGCTGCTAGGTGCTGCGCATATTATAAATCCAATGAGTCGTTAGCCTCACTTCCGAGTTATTCCTTAATCGAGACATAAGTCAAAAAGTACTTAAAAATTATTTCAAGTAAATTTCACGTTCAAGAGTGTCAAATTGACGAGGAACTCAACATAATCCACTGGAAGTCCGGAACACGTCGGCTTACTTTATATAAACTTCAGCTTTTGACCAATTCAAGAACTTCCATCTAATTCTTTAAAAAATGAACTTAAAAAAGACATCACTTTACAGATTTAAACTCTCCTCCAAGAACTACTCGCAAACACATGGTGAGCAAACAAGTCGCATTCATCTTGGTTTCGCACAGCGGCATCTTCGCAGGAGTCATAAACTTCAAGATAGCAAACAACTTTTTCCTTTAAGCGAAAGAAAGGTCTCGCTAAAATTCACGGAATTCGAAGCACTCCGTGCGTTTCAACATTACCCTGGTCGACAACATTCAGACGACAATCAAAATCGAGGCCAAGGAAACAACCACCCATCGAAGGATTCTTTGCAGCGCTAAACAGAACAAAAGATGAAAAAGAGATGAAAGAGAAGGTGAGGCGTACTCGGGTCTGCAAATTCATCACCACCCTTCTCGTCTTTCGCAGAAACGCGACAATCTTTCGAAACCAAACTCAGGAAATCCCTCTCCATCTCCACCACGCAATGATAAAGCTCGCCGGACTAATGCGAATTCTCTTCTTGGATCACGGAAATCTCCGGAAATGCAAAGAAAAATTCTGAATCTTGCCGCTTCGGCTGCTCGAGCGAAGCAGGGGAATGCAACGAAGAACAGAGTGAAAGAACAGAGGAGGAAGAGGAAGAAGAAGAAGAAGAGTTAAATCATTTTGCTTTTCCGCGTTGTCCTCGTGAGATGTGAACCGTCGGATCGGTACCAATTTGGACGGTCGGAGTTGGTTAACTGGCTGTTCCGGTCGAGGCAACCGGCTGCTCCCAGTTGCCAACCACGTGCGAAACGCACCGAGGAACGCAAGGCCCCCTTGGTCTCTCTAGAGAGCAAATATCAGGTGTACTCGGGTCAAGCGAATGGGACTCAAATCTATCGTTAGATTATGTGGGGCCCGACGCGGAACCCACCTCATCGGACATTCCATGTGAATTAGGCTCGTGTACCAGATGTAGCTAAGATTGTTTATTCTCGATATTAATTTTCACATGTGGCAAGCTATGATTGGTTAAGCAAAGGTTGTATGGACACGATTGATTGAATTTGATATGCTCTAGAATAGATCCAATCACACCTAACAATATGAATTTGTGGATCAAGCACACATAATAATGTGTGTTATGAGAATATAGATGAAACAGTTCTCGGTCTTTTCTTTTATCTTTATCTCATAATTTACTATTTTGTCCTATGTCTATACGGTATGATATGTAATTAAATGATGTCGAATCCATGTGCATTTTTTTTTAAAAAAAAATAATGAATACCAACTATACAAATGAAACAATAACTCGAGAGGTTTCCACGAAAATTTGAGATAGGTTTGTTGTACTTGTAATTCAACGGCTACCAGCTCTCAAAGAACAATTTTGCAAACTCTATAACATCGCCCATTTTTCTTAACTAGCATGTCGAGCACAAAAAAAAGAGCCGTTGATTAGGTCGTACCTATATGCTAGCATAACTAGCTCACTTTTTATACAAAATTTGAAATGGTCCGCCTCTATTATTGTTAGCTAGGTCAACGCACATATGACATACGAACAATAATAAATGCAAACAAGAAGAGTCTATCGGAATTTATCATATCAAAAGGGAGATAACCACGATGTCATGCACAACTAATTTACATTATACCACAACTCCATCCATATCGACAAAACAAATAACAAAAAACTCCAAGACGTCGTCTCTCCTATATAATTATATTCACATGTTTCGTTACATAGAAATTTCCTAAAACTCTTCTCTTCCGTCGTCCATATATTAATGGTCTTTCCCCCATCCAATTAAGGCTAAAAATGCAACTGACATTGCTGAGGTTACATTGCTTCTATTGAAGTCTACATACCAAGGTGCATACACCAACCAGAAGTCAATGTTGCCTCCATTACTTGAGAAGCAAGATTCCTAGTCCATTACTATAATAATCACTCTCACAAAGCCCATGTGAATGTCCTTTCACTTGCACACTTTAGGTGGCAATTGCACATGCAAAATCAAAAGCAATTCGTATTAAAAGAATGGAGATTGCACTGTTTTTTTTTTTTAATTATGAATATATATATATATATATATATATATATATATATATTTAGTGGGCTAGTTACTTTTGAGGCCATTAAAGATGTGCACGGTCTAAACCCGCAAGATTTCCCAATTATATTAGATAAAACCAATTTTTTTTCTGACCATCCTTTGGGCATCTTGGGGTTGCTAAACAAATAGAAAAATCGCCGTTCATACAAAGCGACAGCTCAACCTCTTGTCCTCCATCCAAATGGAGAAAAAGAAAGAAAAAAAAAAAACAAAGCACAATAAAATAAAGAGGAAGTAATAAATTTATCTCGAAAAAGGCGTGGAATTAAATTCTTCTATTTGCTAGAAAAAGGTTCAAATCTTATAGGCCAAATAAGACATGAACCTATAAAGATTTTTGTTCTTTTTGATGCGAACAACATTTGGGTTCCTTCCTACACGTTCTCCCTCTCCCTTTCAAGTCATCTCCGTTCGTGGTCCAAAGTTAACAACGTGACAAAGATTCAAAGTGTCTTTGGCATTATGATCGAATTTTTTATTCCACATAATTTAATGAGCATGTGGGCGGCACAAGAGGGGAAAAAAGCAAAGAAAAAGAAAATGACAAATGAGGTCAAAAAAGATGAAAAGGAAAAGGTCCCCCCCACACCCACTCCCCGCACAGGGCAAACCTTCTTATGAGCAAATATCAACGCCCAATCACCGCATATAAAACTGCCACATGGAGTTTGAAAGAAGAACCAAAAAAAGAAGAAGAAGGGATAATTGTGCTAAAAGTTCTAAAATTTGTTATAAAAATATAATTGAATTTTAAATTTTTTAAAAAATACAATCAAGTCTTAAAAATTATCAGGAGTGTTCAATAAAATCCTAAAATTTTTAAAAAAATACAATTAAGTTCTAAAACTTATCTAAAAAATCCAATTGAATACAAAAATTTCAAAAAGTGCAATCAACGGTGAGCTTGATTTAACTAATTTGAAAACTTTTAGAATTTGATTGTACTTTTTAAAAGTTTTAGGATACAAGTTATACCTTAGAATAGAAGACAATCTCAGATCAGCTTTGTCTACGAATAAGGGTGTAATTACTTATCATATGTAGAGTATGTCCTCATATAGGTCTTTCTTAGACGCCCAGCTAGCTACAACCTAACTCGAGGAAGCTATATCACAAGGTCGGCTTCACGACTTCCCAGCTCTAACATCTGCCAATGTGGTTATTTCACTTCTATAGTAGGTAAGGTAAGCCAGTTCGATTGCTCGATTGCTCTTTCACTTTATGAGAGAGAACTGGCCTACGAAGCCAGCCAGCCAGCTAGCCTTCTCTCATTCCTGAATGCCAGCATTGTCTTCCTTAGAGAGAGGGAGAATGTTTCTAGTCCCTAGTCCAAGAAAGCAAGCCAAGCAGTCGGAGCAAGCCAACGGTTGAGGGCACTTCTTTAGCCTTAAAGAGAATAGCCTTCCTTTCCTGTCTTGTTTGTCTGGTGAGGAGTAAGCATGCGCGGAGGCTCATAATCCTCTCGACCAACTGGCCATTTTCAGCTAAAAGTCATTCTAGAAAGAAATCTATTTTGTTCGATAGTGCAAGAATAGCCATTTTCCATTCCGACAATGGCACACGAGCTTTATTCCACGTCAACATAAGATTGGTAATTCCTTTGCGTTGTATTGGTGTAAGTTCTCTCTTCCGAACATTTTCTAAAAGTAGATGACAAGTTTTAAATCTTAATGTAGGCATGATGTATTTTTGAATCAATTTATTTCGCCACATCGCATTTAAGGGCAATTGAACCCCCTTTGCTGCTGGCAGGCGGATGGAGAATGTCCTACTTCAATCGAGCAACTTGTTAGTAGTTGATAGGTTGTTGGTAAGCTTCCAAAGCTCCTTCCTTTAGCTGGTGCGCAAGAGCGCACTTCCCTTTCCCCTTACTAGTCAAGGAGGTGTAATGAATAGAGATCTCTTGCCAGAAGTCTTCTCTTCCTATCACTTCACTTTGTTCGATAGATTTGATCTGATCGGACCTCACCAGGTCGAGTGTAGGGGAAGGAAGGGATGGGTGGTTTGGGAACAGCAATGGGAGAGGGCTCATAGCCCCCCTCTCCCTCTTCCTTGTGCCTATTTGTTTCCTGGGCCTTGAAAAGATGCAGAACTCTTTTTTTTTTTTTGAAGAAAAAATATGAATGGATAGGGCCATGATGCATTCCTGAATATTGTAAAGGTCAGAAATGTAAGATTAGCATTTGCTATTGCAAACTGCGCTCTCCAAGTGTGTTTGTTCCCCCCCTCTTCCTTACCGTGGCAAGTCTTTGTAAAATAACTCCGATGAGAAGAAAAAAGAAGGCATCAAGAGACAGTCTCCTGGCCCAACCCTAGACACTTAAGATCATTTTTCAAACCTACTCCACATATGAGATGAGCTCCAAACTCCTCGTTCTTTGCGTGAAGACCAAATGCACTCTTATCTGCCTTTCAAGATGCCAAATCGTTCTCAACTCTATCATACTTTCGTCACAAATTTTAAGATTTGATTGCACTTTTTAATGTTTTGTGATTCAATTACTTGTGATAAGTCTTAGAACTTCTAATTCACTTATTCCAAAAATAAAAGATGAAAAAGAGCAAAGAAGAGGAAGATCTTGTAAAACATGAAAAGGCACGGATCGTTGTCCAATATGAAATGCAATGATTAAGCAAATCGACTGCATGGATAATTGTCGACAAAGCCGCTCGCCCCGGCTCTAATAAGACCAGGAACTCTTGGGAAATGACTATGAAAATGACAAGCTAGTCTTGACATTGTTTCGTTCTGATTATTGATATGAAAATATACGTAAAAAATTCTAATTCAAAAGTTTACTTTATTAGTTGAAAAGAGATCATATTTATGTCCATCGTAACTTTTTCACTAGTTAACGCACGACATTTACTTCATTAATAGAAAAAAGCGTGATATAATTTGTTTTATTGCTTTTTTGGACCCTTTGATCTATTGCACTGACTTTTGGGCTTTTGAAGCAGAGATGGGGCCAGGCTCAGGCCTGCGAGCAACATCGATCGAACTGCTTGATCCATATGATCCATCCATCCATCCATCGCCCCCCAACCACGCATGAACACCTTTTTCTTTTTCTTTTTTAAACTAGACTGGATTGATCGCTTCTTCTGTGCCTACTACTTAGAACGAGAGTGATTTTAGCTTCCACCGCCGGTGTAATAAGGTCTTTCCCGGCTAGTCTTAGACTCTTCTCCACCTTTGATTTGAGATGAGCGAGAAAGTGAGCAAACATGGCAAAAGTAGATGAACCAGCCATAATACCTTTGTAGAGTTCTTTGGACCTCTAAAGACCCTTTGAGCAAATGCAAACGTGTTTGACAATGTTTTCTGAAACCCATTTGGGAAATATAAGCTTTCGCAAGTATCTTTCAAGGGCCTTTAGCTCAAGGTGACATTTTTGGGATAGTAGACTTGGGTTTATTGAAAATTTGCAATTCCCCATCTCACCTCACACATTTGTTAGAATTTCCAATTTAGGCTATCAATTTCTTTTAATTGCTTCTACTTGATTTCTCAGTCAGTCCCTCTGATTTGTCTCCCCTATCGCCCCCACTTTTTTTCCCCCTAAATTATTATCGTTAGTATCCGTTTTGCTGTCGAAGTAGGATTGAATGTGTTGAGACTTCTGTTGGTGTTGAAGGATTCTGCAGGAGTTGTTCGTGAGCTGAGTTGGACAGGGTTTATAATTCTAGTTTTTCTCAAGTTTTGCTTCTACAATGAGTTTTGCTTTGTTGGTAGAATGGCATTCGTGTACATGTCTTGCAATATCTCGGCTAATGGAATGAATTACCAGAAACCGTAATACGAGTTTC
Source organism: Eucalyptus camaldulensis (assembly GCA_019915185.1). Classification (NCBI taxonomy): domain Eukaryota; kingdom Viridiplantae; phylum Streptophyta; class Magnoliopsida; order Myrtales; family Myrtaceae; genus Eucalyptus; species Eucalyptus camaldulensis. The sequence goes on from JAHSVA010000005.1 coordinate 26,014,166, forward strand.
AGATGAAAATGGTTGTGTTTTAGTACTGTGATGCCCGGACGAGATGTTAAAATTAGATGTTAAAATTAGGCTGTTGACTTTTGTTTATCTGACTTACGTAACACCCTATTTCTTAAATTTACAATATATTTAAGTGGCATATGTTTATCAGGCACCAAATACTTTTCTAAGTATATCTTATGTGGTGCGTGTTGATCAAGTTTACATTATACTTGTGTAGGTAAATATTGTTTGGTAGATGTTGGACATCACAATTATTTGGAGCCATATAAAATAGTCATATATCATTTACTAGAGTTTGAGAAGGTCCTATACTTATGGGTAATTGAGAAGCATTCGAGCATGCCCACTTTTTGTTATGATAAAAAATTGAGCGAGCCTTTGGCCTTTATATACATATAAAATGAAGATTCTAGATAATATGCAAGTCATCCATATGAAAAGCAATAGAAAATTTTCATAGCATCAATGGCTTTATACGATTATACACAAAGAAATGTTGTGATTGATGTGGATTTTGAAGGAGCATATTTGGATCCCGATTATGGCTATTCAATTGATCCTAATGATGTAAATGAGGAAGCGAGTCTTCAAATGATAATGCATCTTCTAGCATAGCATGTTTACATGATCAAATAGCCATGAGCTTAGGAAATGTTTGAGAAGGTTTGCTGTTCTTAAGGATAATGAATTTCTTTTTTCTTTTTTTTTTTGGGACATACATGACCATGTTTATTATAATGAAATTATTCTCTTTTTAATTGAGATTTTTTTACACATAAATTTGCTAATACGTCTATTACATTACTCTCAATGCGAAGGTATAAAAGTTATGGTCATTGATAGTTTTCAATTTTAATTTAAATTAAAAAATTTAAATTCATCACACAAAATGACTTTCCAAATATATTTCTACCAAATGGCCTTTTCTCTTTAAAGTTATTTTCCAAGCACTCTTCAATTAATGTCTACCAAATTATCTTTACTTTCTATGAAGACACTTCAAGCTAAAATTCGTTGCAATTCTCCAAAGTTTTCCCAAGCCAAATCAAAATGCAGGCAATGACTCCTGCAGTTTTTGCTAGACCCTGCCAGTAAAGCTAGTGGCCGTGGTGACCCATCATCGAAAACATCGGATCAAGTTCAGTCGGGAGCTAAAAGAATAAATTCTTAAGTTGTCAAAATTTACTTTTGATCTTTACCAAAAAAATAAAAAATTACTTTTGACCTTTACTATTGATATTTTGGGTGTCTCCAAGCTTATTTGACGTGAAAATGTGGAAATTGTGAATGTGCTGGCGAATCATCGGGAGATCAAACAAAAAGTTCTAAAAATTACTGAATATAAGTGCATCTGAATCATCGGATTTAATGAGACCTGTCATATTATGATCCAATTTCACTTTACATCGCACTCGCTGAGTAGTGACTAAAACATGCACAGGGAAGCATATTTCAAGAAATTTTCGTTGACGATTGGGTAGGGAACAGAGTCTAGACAATCATTTGAGGACCGAAAGATGTCTGCCGACTTTACAGCAATAATCCTCAGATTCTTAAAAGGAGCTTTTTACATATTACTTTCATGATAAGCTCATCTGCTTCTGTAGACCCTAACCAGCTGTACAATCAAAAGCAATCAATTCGAGCCAGCCTGACTCGGAAAGAATGTCGTGAAGGGATCTTACCATGGTGAAACGGATCAATCAGATTTCAACAAGGTTGTGGCATGTTTTTGAAGTTCGCTGCAAAGAAATGCGGAATAAATAAATAAATAAGAAACCGAGCTTTTATGTAACCATTTCAGAGACACTTCCGCTAGCCGAAAACGACTTTAGCTGCCAACAGAGACATGCCTGCAGTCACTCCACAATCATGGCTTCCCAAAGATTTCTCCGTGTGTTCAATCAATCAAAACCCTGTACTCAGCCTTCAAGTTTGGTAAGCATGAGAGATATCGGTTGTTTGGGGGACCAATTAAACAGGGAAAACATCAAGACCACTTGCTTAAATGACTCTGCTAGGGAAAGAAAAAGGTTTGCAAAGGATATGCATCAAAAGCAAAAGCGGAAGTCGTAATTACAAGATCCATGACACGTACCACAAGGGAAGCACCGAAAAAACAGTAGACTAGGCCTGAGGTAAAGTAGGAAAGATGTAAATTTCCTTATCAAGAAAGTGCAGGCTTAAAGATCGGCTTCTTCTGACAACCTAAGTAGAGTATATTGACACGCTAGCCGGGAGCATTAAGACCATACATCATGGCGGCCGGCAGTGGTGAGACCTGAGCAATTCAGTGAGAAGACGTGACCTCCACATCATCGACCTGATCAGGCTGCGGTCCATGATCGGGCAAGCTACGCCGAGACAACTCTTGGATTCGCCTCCTCACGTCCGGCATTGAAGGGCGCTGGTCAGGATACTGAGCCGCACAATCCATGGCCAGCTGCAGGAGCTCGACCATCTCCTCCTCTGCGTTCTGGTACCTAAGAAGCTCGAGATCGAAAACCTCGGAGCTCCATTCCTCGCGAACCACGGACTGAACCCATCTCGGAAGGTCGATGCCTTCTTCATTTAAGACAGAATTGGCCGGGGCTTTCCCAGTTAAAAGCTCCAAGAGCAACACACCGAAGCTATAGACGTCAGCCTTCTGGGATACTCTGCGAGGGTCCGTGACTTCTGGTGCACGATAGCCAGCGAGACGGGTGGGTACTACCGAGGGGCCAACAATGTGAGCCAGGCCAAAATCGGAGAGGCGAGCATTGTGGGACTTGGTGAGGAGAACGTTGGACGACTTAATGTTTCCGTGAGATACATGATGTCCTTGAGAATGAAGGTATTCGATGCCACGGGCAACTCCTAGGGCAATGCTGGAGCGCAATTCCCAATTCAATGGAGTTCTTCCTGCCCCCCTGTTTCCTGGAGCATTTAGTTTAAAAAAATAAGTCAAGAATAACAATGCAAAAGATTGAGTAATGGAAGCAAAAATTTGTTATTCTTCCTTGTACTACTAAACTTTACTAATCTCCTATTAACACCGTGGGGAAAATGATTTTTCGAGAATGATTAAAGTAGAAGTAAATCTAGGGAATGGAATGTACAGGGTCATCAAAGAGTTTGATCACATGATATTGCTTCCAACCAATTACAGGAAATAAAAACTGCTTAAATTTGAAAAGAAAATAAGGGCATTAGGTTAATTCGTGCATCCAGAAGGAACTCATTCAATCTGTGGAACAATCCAAGCAAACAGTTGGGCAAACTGACAGAAATGTAGCGATGCTAAAATGATCCAAATAAAAACACCTGAAACTACCCTGCAATGTCTCTTTTTTCATGTTAAACCAGGAATGAACCTCAAATATATCATAAGACTCATCATGATAATACGTGTAGAAACTACTCTGAACTGAAGGGGACATTCAGCAACAGAATTGCTTACCGTGTAATAGAGCAGATAGGCTTCCCATGGGCATGTAATCGTAGACAAGAAGCTTCTCATCGTTGCTGTAATAGAAAGCCCGAAGAGGCACTAAACTCTCGTGATTCATCGCTCCCACGGCTTCAATCTTTTCCTTGAATTCCCCCACTGCAATGTTCACATCCTTAAGCCTCTTCACCGCAACCATGTTTCCCATCTCCAGGACCGCCTTGTAAGAAGTCCCAAATGTCCCTTTCCCCAAGACTTCCGCTGATGCCCTCAGCAAGTCCTCCAAATCGAAGGCCCTTGCCATTTTCCCAAAGAAAACAAGCTTTCTTGCTCCACCGCCATTCGCTTCTTTCCTTCCAGTTGGTACAGTCATCGCAGCCGCAGCAGCAGCCGCCACCGAGTATTCGCCATTGAACTCGCCAAAATCGGCATCCCCAGATGCCTTTTCGCCCTGAAGCACCATCTCTTGTTGCTTAAGCACCATCTCTTGTTGCTTAACCACTGCCATGTCAATCGACCTCGTTCTCTTGCTACCTCTCTTGCGGCACAAGAATATCGCCAATATGACAATGAATATGAAACCGAACACACAACCGATGGCAATGCCGGCGACAGCAGAGCCAGAAAGCTTCTTCCTTTTGCCGCCTTCACTACTCTCACCCCTCGTACCCGCGCTAGGTCCAATACTAGGAATAGGGACATCCGGAGGACATGGACCAAGTGGTTTTCCGCATAATGAATTACCCAGAAACGCAGCCGAACTAAACTTGTTCAAACCATCAGGAATTGACCCATTAAGCAAATTATTTGAAACATTGAACTGCTCGAGCTTTGGCAGGCTCAGCTCAGCAGGAATCGACCCAGAGAGAGAATTGTTCTCGAGGGACAGAGTCCTGAGCCTAGTCAAGTTGCTGAAACTCCGAGAAATTTCCCCAGAGAGACTGTTGGAGGCAAGGCTGAGCCTCACGAGCTCGCGTAGACCCAGCAGAGACTCAGGGATCGGGCCTGAGAACCGATTACCTTGCAAGTACAGGTTCCGCAAGCCGGTGCAAGAAGCGAGATCTGGAGGGATTTGGCCAGCAAGCGCGTTGAGCCGGAGCGAGAGAGTCTTCAGCCCAGTCAGATTGCCGAGAATGCCGACGGGGATTTGACCAGAGAGCGAAGCTCCGGGAAAGCGAAGAGACGTGACACGGCCGGACTGGCATTGGACGCCTGCCCAAGAACAGGGGCTTTGCTGGCTCGCGTCCCAGAGGAGCGTGCGGCCAGCGAGCGAGGATCTCAGGGCGAGAAGCGCTTTCCTGTCCGAAGCAAGGTCTTGCCCCGTAACGGGGAACAAGAACGAGGCGACAATGGCGAGCGCGACCAGGAGGGTTCTGCGCACTTGCATGTTTCAAGAAAATGGGAAAGAACAAGAAACTCTTTCAAGAAATGGAAAGGGACCAAGTTCTTGAAACTTTTCAATGAGCGGAAAGAGGGAGGTGGTGAGGACTAAAGAGCTGCATTTTCCTGCATCCCATCTCTCTCTCCGTGCGTGCTTTGTGGATGAGAGCAGGGGCGAGAAGTCCGGGCAGGTTTGAAGAAGACAGATAACGACATTAAAAGGGCAGTTAAAGAGAAACCCTAGCTGGACATCGTACTTGAGCTGCACCGGTAGTCAAACACAACTACACGAGCTGCTCAGTGCTTTTCGCTCCTTTTTCCCAGTCTTTTTGCCCCTCCCTAACTCCATGTTCGTGAGCCTTAAATGCTTACGGTGTTCATCTTTCGCTTTGGCCGAAAAATTAGGTGTTCATCTTTGTGGTCTCTCCCGGTTTCAGTTTCCGCAAGAGAGTGTCTTCTAATCAACTGCTGTTCAGTGTAAACAAGAATCATTTAGTAGGAAAAAACTCATGTAAGGTCGGTTTGAATTTGAACCATAATACTTACACCGTCCTTTCGAAACTGTTATTAAACATAAAAATGGCCGTATCAATTAAGATTTGTTGACCCGAAGCTCAATTCCTATCATAGAATCTATCATTAGACATAGAAGTCAATGTCTATATTATGAAACTAAGCACGAGATTAATCAATTATAAAGTGAAATTAGGAAAAACTCTATTTAAAGTCACGAGGTGTTGCTTAGCTACTATCCGTTTCATCTTTAAAGCAAGGCTAGATGGAAAGAGAGGTCTTGTACCTTTGGTGAGAAGAGAGTGAGGAAATGGAGAATCGTAAGTAATCTAATGTTTAAGATAAAGCAATTCATTAATTTGGATGATGGACGATTCATAACTACTCAATAAAAAAAAATCGGTGCCTCATTTTTTGTTTTTCTGTGTGTATATCTTTAATTAACATCATAAATTTTTAGATATTTCTTATTAAGTATTTTGGGATGCTAGTTGATAAAAAAAATTTAATAAATGATTCGGCAAAAAATTACTCGAAAAACGACATTGATTCTCAATCGAATGGCATCAAATATAAAATTTACTTCGGTTCATGGGAGAAAATTCCGGATCTTGTTCAATTTTTGGGGAGGATTTGTATAATGGCTTCTGAGCATCTTCACATCTTCCTCAGGAGATTTCTCGTTTATATATAAAAATGTGTAAGGCAGGAAAATATAATATTTTTTTCTGTTGTTTTCTTCCTGATATCAAACGTGTCGGAGACCGAATGATAAAGACAAAAGTTTAATATTAATGTATGTTTTTTGTCGAATCTTCATCATTTCTTTTTTCTTTTTGGTATTTCTTATGTAATTAATTACTTCCTATAGAGGCAAAAAAAAGAATAAAAACAATTCGTACGACTATCGGAGGCGCGTGGGTAATTTTTACGCTTCAAGAGCTTTTTAGGCTATTTTTACGCTTCAAGAACTTTTTAGATTACGTTTGATAATATTTTTGTTTAAAAATTGTTTCCGGAAATAAAAATAGGAAAAATTAATTTTGTTCCTGAAAAAAATTTTTGAACAAAAGAACACGTTTGGTAACTGCACAAAATTTATATTTTTATAATAGAAAAGAAACATAAACATTTTTGGTTAACTTATGTAACTTTTTTGTTTCATTTAATTTTTTAATATTTTTATTCTTTTTTATTTTTTCCTTTTGGCTAGTCACCGGCCTCGGCCATGGCCGACGACCGGCCGACGAGGGCCGGCGGCCTTGCCCAGCCACGGAGAGGCTCGTCGAGCCACCACTAGGTCGGTGTCACCCAATGATGGCCTAGAGAGGTCAAGCTCGCGCAACCAAGGCGAGGTCGTCAATCCTCGACGGCCAATCGCCGACGACCGGCCAAAGAAAAAAGAAGAAGAAAAAAGAGAAAAAAAAAACATAAGTGTTTCTTGGAATTGTTCCTGAGAATAAGAAATAAGTTTTTCCTACTTCTTGTTTTTGTTCCAAATCTGTTCTCGGGAACAAAAAAATAGATTTTTTATTCTCAAGAACAAAAGTATAAACAAACACGTTTCTGTTCTTTTTTTGTTTCCTAGAACAAAAAAACAAAATTGTGTTACGGGGAACAAAAACTAAATTTTGCCAAACACTCCCTTAGTCATTGACCAAAAGCAAAAAAAGAAGAAGAGCTTTTTAGTTAATTATTGTGTCTTTTAATTTATCTATATTTTTTTTGTGTGAAGTAAGTAAAATTACAAGGATCGCAAAAAAAAAGGGAAAAATTAGCCCACAAAAATAATCTTAAGCTTTTTTATACTCCATTGCTTAATTGATTGATTGATTACATTTATATTGAATTGAATTAGAACTCACTGTGTAAATTGAGGGCTCCTAATCGTGACTAAGGTAGTTGTGACGTAAAGGGAGACGGGCTAGAGATAGTCTTTGTTTTAAAACTTATTTCAACATAATTTTGCGGTTGATCTAAAATGTTTTCTTTATAATGGGAGCAATTATTCCACGAATGTAGCATTTGCATGCTAAATTCAGTTTGGACTGTCAGATCTCCTGAGGTCCGCCATTTTGGATGATCCAAATTTGATGCAATAGATATGAGGCACAAGGGAAAAATCACCTAGAGCGCCCGCTCTTGAAAAAACCGAAGACGAAGATTTGAATTGGCTGGATAAAGCAAGTAGAGTCCACCCACCAGGCCTAAATGAGGGTATTTTAGTCTCTTTAGAATATATGGTGTGGAAACAGTAAAAGAGGACGTGGAAATGGCATCGGCCCCCGAAAAAATCACACTCAATCTTGTCACGCACCATCGCATCCTTCCCTTTTTAATGCACTTCATCAGTAGGGAGAATATCATATGGCCAAACCCTTGTTTCATTAGCATGCTAATGAAAAAATAAACCATTTTTTTTAGCATTTTATAAACCAGATCATTTACTTTCTTGATTTAGATGCAGAGCTGAAATTTCATTTCATCATTACGCTAATGAACAACAACCACTTTTTCAGCATTCCAAAAGCTGGATTAATTACTTTTCTAGTTCACATAAAGGGCCAAGCAAGGAAGAGAAAACGAAAGAAAGAGCCAACTTTTTATGCTGTCTTTCTCTTGTTTGCCCGCTTGACCCGCTTAAATTCAGAAGAGGGCAAATGGACCGCAGAGAGGAAAGTCGCGATTCTCTGTCAATCCAGTCCGTTTCAATCATTCAAGACAACGTATGTTAGAAAGCAAAACCAAAAGCTTATGGGCCATCATTTTAATGGGTGATCTGATCTATGTAATTGAACCTATATAAAGAATATATTGAGGATGGTTGGGACAGTTGAGCTTAAATCAAGCTTTTCTTCCTCATTTCTGCAACCTCCTGCAGCGTTAGTCACCCCTCATCTGAATTACATCTCACTTCAAGACAATAATAAGTATCTTTTTCGAGCGGAAGTCTTCAAGACAAGGCTTTTTCGAGTGGACGCGATGCATCGCATGAAAGAAACCTAAATACGCTTGGGTTCGTTCGAAGGTGGTGGGACAACGTGGACGGTGCGGTTTTAATATCAGCGGTAACTGTTGCCAATTGATTGGTTCGGGTGTCCAACGTGATTAAAGCTCCCGACAAAACTTCAACCTTACGTTAGAAGGTCTTTTTCTACAAATTGCGACGGTTTGGACTGACTCAGGGTTTGATCCCGACACGGAAGACCTCGCATTGCGAACTGTGGTGTTGTCCATCCAGGCTAACCTTGAAGGGCCACATCCGTTCTACAATCGGAGCTTTACCTAATGCACATTGATAGAGTGAGCAGCCACAGGTTCACGGTATTGGAACAAAGCACATGATGGTTTGCTGTTCCTAATGCCGAGTATTAGGTAACTAGACAGAGCCATTCATGTATCTCCAGAAACATAAAGTTCAAACAGAATCGCTTAATCAATTATAGAACATTCAGCAATCTGATGCAAAAGCCCCCTCGCCAGGCGACCTCCATCGTCTTTTTGGGCTCCTTCACCGAGTACTTATGCTTTGCATTGTTATATACCACCCGTTATATTGAAGCATCCCAGATTGTAATCCCCTACCTTATCCACGAGGAGTGACTGACTTCTCATGTGAGACAATGTCACAGAAAGGAAGTACTCTCTGCTCTCATTAATAAATCTGCGGCGAGCCTCAACATTTACCTACTTCTATGCATTGTATCTTTAGCATTGTCAGTGACCTCGAGTCTTTCCGACTGACCTTTCTACGGCTCCAGCCGAAGGATCATTTGCAAAAGGGCCACTTTCACTAAGTAAGCAGTACGCATCCTGAAATCCAATATTCAGAATCTGTTTAAGATGCTGCCTGCACAAATTGACCGATTTTCATTCTTTTAAGTGTCCATTTAATATAGATATCGATTCTCTTTAGTCTCTCCCCTGTAACCATCTCACGTTTCGAAGGATATCACCAATTTTGAAGGAGAGAGAATACCGTGAGCGAGCAAATCGACTAGCAGAAAGAGATGATGCTCATAACTTGTGCCAAGCGGCTTCTCATGTAAACCATCCGTACAACGGGAGATGTGCAAAGCACAGATTCACTAGAGACGAATCTCTGTTTAACTTGGCAAACCAAGCAAGTCTCTAAGAAGTTCGTGAATTGGACGCACAGACACTAGAAGCTGAAGAGATTAAGAAGCCTGGGGTTGAAAGAAGCACGTGCATATGAAATGAAAGAAGGATTCAACTATTCGAGTGCTCCTTTTTTGCCCATGAGTGATACTGAAATTCGATTGTTGGAGAGCAAAAACAGAAATTAGAATACCATCACTCTGAAGCTCTCTGCGTTGCTCTAAGAATTCATTTTCACAAAATCCTACGTGCAGTCTATGTAGGCCTTAAAAACGGAGACGACTCCCACTAGTTTGATACCGATTGATCACAAAATCTGTAAGAACTGCTGATTTATCTAAATCCATCCACGATATGATTTCCCAAAGTAACAGAGAAATAGAGCTGTCAAGAACCAGTCACTCAGTAATTCGCTTTAAACAATCCCCAATAATACTCGGAGAAAAATCTTCCACCGGTCATTTGGTAATGAAGTGTTTTCTGGTGGCTGTAGTTATTTCACTCAACGACGCCGTCGAAACCCTCCTCCATTGGCCATAATGACAACTTGCAAACAAGACCTTCATTGCTCTTTCTCATGCCAAACCCTTGGACGGTTACCTAATAAGACGATTTGTTTGAGACTTTGCAGCTTCTGCAGGCGCCCTCTCGAGAAACTTCCTTTTCTAAGAGACGAAGCATGCATAAATCACACTTCGTCAAACTCGCTGTTGAACTTTGCCTTTAGAATTGGAATTACGTTATTATTATGCTTCTTCTATATTGATAACCCATCTTCCAAATTTGACTTATTAGACAGCTCACAAGTTAGCTGAATGTCAACTCCACAAGAACCACAAGTTCTCATAAAAATCAAACCTTGAGATATCAAATGCTGATTGCTAACCACAAACAAATCCGTGTAAGGATGTCAATATTCTCATACTGGCTCCTTAGCCAAATCTACATTTATGGAGAAAGTGGAATTCATTGTCGTTTTCCTTTCAGCTTCGAATTCCCCCTATCAGAGTCCAACGCAATTAACGACTAATCTTAGACAGTTGACATTTTTGAAAGATCACCGGCATGCACATACATAAGTTGTTGCGCCCTTGGTTGATCCCTTGGCTTTTCCTCGTGTTCAATTATGTAAAATGCATCATTTGTTTCAAGTCAACCGGCAAGCAACGTGGGTGGAATATCACAGAATCCCCAAGAAAGACAACAGAACGTGCAAATGGAATAAAGAATCAGGAGATTAAATGATATTGAATTAAAGAATGGGGCAAGTTCTGTACACGTACAAAGATTCTCCCTAAAAAGATCCACATTTCATGGGATCTCACACCAATTTCTTTGGTCTCACTGCTCTGAAACTACTACTAGAAGTTGAAGATGGTGAAAGAATCAAGGAATGGTTCAAATGACGAAAAAAAGGGGGGAAAAGAAGAAGGCTGGGGGGGCGGGGGGTGGGGGAACACTATCCATCCTAATTCATATTCCTCATGTCTGATGATCATGGAACTTTTTTAATCCGATGATCATAGAACTTGCTTTCATGGCTCTTGAACAAAGCCTTCTCATCTACAAGTTTGGCTGATTCTAATCTTCAAGGCATTTTGAAGGCCACGAGACACATTCTATGCACGCTGTCTTTCAACTGCCTGCCCATTTTTTTGTTGCCTCAATCTTTGAATTAATAATTCTAGAGCTTCCTTCATCCACAGCTGTTGACACAATTCTTTCGCTTCGTCAGCTGTCACCTGCAACGTGCCAGAAAAATCCATGATTAGGGCTCGTTCCATCTCCGTCGAATGGTTGCCATTGCCAATTAATTCACATTCAGACCAAAACAAATGTCAAACAGAGCGCACCACCGTGCAAATACATACCCATCGTCTTTGCCTGACGTGCTTCTCCGGCCAAAGATCGAGTTCCTTTTGAACGAGTAAAGGGAACATATGGCCGTCATGAAAGCTGCCATTGCTTTTGCTCTTATATCGCCATTCACCCAATTTACACTGCAATTTTCAAACCCCTAATCAGCACTCATAAAGCAAAATCGAACCAAACACCATCGCTGTCCGCGTATAAATTACGAATACGAACCTCGAGAGTGCCCGTTACTCCGGCTTCTTCTGCTGATTCGCGCAAAGCGGCCTGCTCTATAGTCTCATCCAGTTCCCATCCTCCCTGTAGTCACATTGCAACGCGAAAACATTCAATTCCCTTTACCGAGATTCAATCACACAGCTACTAAGAAATGGGTAAGGCCGTCATTCCAACAGTGGCAAATTTCAAGACTTTTTGTAGTACCTTGGGAAACATCATTCGCTGGCCCTTCGGTGAACTGACAACAAGAAACTCCAGTTCTTCACCCCCACCGCCAGATGATTGATCAGTCTTCCTGTATCTGTAGGGTATGCATCTGCAGGAGTCAATGGTAGAAGAAACGTGTCAAAAATTTGAGTTAAAAAAAAAAAAAATCAGCAACAAGTTACTAAGGCACACAAAAAGAAAAAAACGAAAAAAATAAATAAAAATTTGCCTATTACAAAGCACATCAGGCAAATACCCAGTTCTCCATTTCCCCTGGGCTGATTAAATCTCCATTAAAAATAAAAACTTTACACGCGAGCGCAAGCACCCAGGAACTGCTAAGAAATTTCCCGTGCGGAGGGAGGGGTAACGGAACGCACCCGACGACTTGGCGACGATCCTTTTCGTAGCGCTGCAAGTGCCTGCCCGTGCGGGAGACCAGAGAGACCACGTCCTTGATCTGGACGGGGAAGAGCTGGACGGGGCCCTTCTTCGCCGAGAAGGAGACGACGAAATTCACGAGGTTCCTGGAAAGGAACAGACCCATAGCGACCGGAGCGGAGAGGAGCGGCGGAAATTTCTCACCCCTACCGCGAGCGTTGCTCCCTTGTTTCCCGAGAAGGAACGGCGAACCTCGGGCGGGTTTAGCTCCCGGATTTCCGATAGAGGAGAGGAGGAGTCACACGCCACGCTCCTTTTGCTATCTTGGGACAACCAGACAAGCTCCCCACAGCGAAAACTCGCTAACAGCTCTATCCCCACAACGGGTGTGGATAACCATGGGAGCTGGGTGTGTCAAGTTCTCTCGAGTCTCCCTTTTATAGAAAATTTCGATTTCGATCGGGGACAGAGGTGGGGACAGAGGTGGGACGAAACAGAGAGCGAGCGAGGAGACAGAGCCCACGCGCGTGCCCCGGCGATTGAACGCAACGGTTATAGCATCTTAGGACGCGAAAGTTGAAACTCGCGAAGATTCCCTCCGTCCCGAGCGGTTGCTCGTTTGGAATTTCTCGCTCCAAGTGTAAAAGTTGTGATCCTCTCTTCTTTAAAAATTGTCAGTACTCTCTATATCTATTCATAATATAATTTAAGTCGTAACTTAAATTTTGTCTCGTTTATAAATTTCATTTGGCTCCCAACTGCACGTATTATTCTAGTATTATGAAGCAAATTAGCTCATGGTAATGGTGCAAATACATTCTGTGCTTTTAACCCAACTCAAGCTGAAGAAACTTATTCAATGGTCGGTTTGAATCTAAGAGAAATTCTAGAGAATGTTTGCTATTCCCAATCCTCCCTTCCCGAAAGGAAGAACGTGAAATTATTTTTCCTTTCCGCAGGCCGAGATAAAATGGTAAAGGCAAAAATATTTGATTGCCCACTTTCCACTGGAAGATGCACTTTTTATCATTTACTAATTATCATTAATGTATTGAAAATGTTACGGAATTTTTATTCGATATTTCCATTCTTGGAAAGAATCTGAATTACGATTAAGAGATGATATGAAATGTTTTATCTTTCCATCATTGTATGGATTTGTTATGATATTATGGTAAAAGACAATAGGGATGTTTGAGTCCGATTGTATTTTATTGAGTGCAACTATTCCCGGACCCTCGTTAGATTGGTTAATTAATAGATTTGTACTTGTTTAGCTAAATAAGACGATACAAAGATTATGTCTCATGTGGTCGATTAATTAACGCGTTGCTTGAAAACAAATGCAAGTTGCTCTTGGTTTCGATTGTGCAAATCGAGGGAATATCCGAATTTCAACATTTTTCACCAAGAGAAGGTGATCATGAAAGCTTCGGTTCAAACATCCCAATCACAACCCTTCCTTACTTAATCGAGACAAGTAAAATAAAATTAAAGAAAGAAACAACTCAAAGTACCCTAAAAGTTGTAAATGGAGGTAAATTAACATTGAAATTATTCATTTTTCGAAATTGATTATCTTTAGACCAGAATAACCTTATAGAAAATCTCAACTAATAATTGACCAATCAGGCTGTCGCGAGACCGACCTCGACCCCAACCCCGAATGTTTTTGCCTCAATCCCTTTTCAACTTCTCGAGCCGGAACGAGGCATTAAAGGTCGGATCGGGTAAAAGATGGAAGTAAGTCAACTTATCGTCACAAAGAAAGAAGAGAGAAGAGAGAGAGAGAGAGAGAGAAGACCAAACAGAAAAGAATCCGAGCGAGGGTGAGGGACACGCGGGAGGCGAGGGAGAGTGGGGCGGAAAAGTGGTAAAGGACGGACCGGGGGGGGAGTGGTGCTTATCCAACGAAGGGGGGGGGACGTCGACGCGTCAGGGACGTCGCTGTCGAAGACAGGAGTGGAACAGAAGAGGAGAGAGCAAGCGAGCGGGAAGAAGCGACAGTGAATAAAAAGCAAAAGGCGCGCGGGAGCACTCGGTTTCTCTAACAAGTCGGGATCAAAAAAGGAGGAGGGAAGTCGCGTCGTCGTGTGCCTCACCCAACTCCAACTCGGTGCCTCCGCGATATCTCATCGACGCGCTTTCAGCGTTTTACCTCTGAACGACGACTCTCTAGGCTGACTCCCAGGGCTGACCCGTCTCTCTCGTCACTGCCTTGAGCTCTCCCCCCCACACTTCCCTTCTCTTTCTAGATGCCCACGCTCTTAACATTGGTGGTGCTCCTTTCTTTTTTCTTTTTTCTTAAAAGGGGTCGCCCCGACCCGTCTCGCCCTTGTGAGCACGGTCGCTTTCCCCGGGCCACTGTTGTGCCTAGCCCATCAATTGCATCAAATCATGCAATGAACACTGCGTCTTGCTCCTCATCTCATCTTCTCCGCTCTATTTCTATTCGAGTAGATATTTCGGATTCATTTGTCAATTATCTGAGTGTCGAGTATGTTGATTCACTCATGAGCCTGGTCTTCTTTTTTTTGGTCGGTCACCCTCGAGTCTAGTCTTTTTTTCTTTTTTGGTCGGTCACTCTCGAGTCTAGTCTTTTTTTGGTCAAACACTCACGAGTCTAGTCTAACCGCGTTTTTGTCATCTGATAAAAAGGTTTACCCATTCAAGCAACGCTTCAACTAAACAATTTATAATATTGACATCTCGATCATATCATTTGAGGCTTATAGGCTCATACTCCACATTTCATCTGCGACTTGATTTATCCCTTACCATTTGTCACTTTAAAAACTTGGTGGGAGTCACATCTTATCCAAGCTCTCCGACTCTCATCACATCGGGTGGGAACACAAGCCGGGAGTGTTACGGCCCAACACACACGATTGCCCCTTCTACCAAGCATGTGCATAGGATGTGATTGTATCCAAACTCACTGATTGCCCAAAACGCAAACGCATGGTGGAGATAGAGACACGCGTAGAATTTGCGGGATGGAGAGTTCTCACCTCACGCGATATCATAATCGTCGACCCTATTGGCGCATCCGAGTCAATGCCAACCATGATTGTTACCAATGATAGTTACTACGTGCGGCCGTGGCCGAAGCCGTTGGCGTGTCACGTCGTCCCTGTTTTCGTCTTTACTTCGTCTATTATCTCCTCCACATCAGTAGGACGAAAAGACCAGGTTTCTGCTGAACAACTGGCATCACATGGCCACGGCTTTCTTCGGGTTCCCTTCTCGGCCCCAAATCTCCGTCGCTTTCACCCCAACCCACCAACAGAAAGACTTGGTTAATGGCCAGAGAGGCCCCATCCGATAAAAAGCAGATGGAAACGATAAAAAAGTACCTGCCCTTTTCCACAGAGCAGGGGTCGGGAATCCGATGACGAGGGAGGTGACGGTGCCCGTCGCCATCCGCTCGTTTTGTGCATAATGTGATGTTTTGATCTGTAAAATTTCATATTGAATTCGCGTTATATTGTCCCCCGCCGTGAGTAATGTCAGTCCTCGCCTTGCGGGCTAGGGTTTCAGTGACTGAAGTTGATTAGGATGGGCAAATGATAGGACTTAGATTATGTCAGTTATTGCGTCTTGTTACGACCCCATCTATTCTATTCCGAGATGTTTTCCGGTTTTGCTCCATTACATGTCAAGCTTAAGAGGTTTTCTAATTAGGATTTGTGCAACGGGAAGATAGCAACGACCAACTTTTTTATAACCTTAGCAGAGATTAGATTGTGAAGGGTTCGAAATGTATTTAGGTGGAATGCGCTCATGTAATAAAGAAAAAGAGATTCTCCACTGGCCAAGGATCGGATAATAAGGAATATTAAAGGTGATATATCTTGATTTCCATATTTCTCGTGATTATACATGTATTTTCTTTAATTATACAAATCCTTCGGTATTATGTTTATTTTATATTTTTAAATGATCGTCTAATAAAACTTATAAATAAGTTTATGTACTATTTTCGACAAAAAAAAAAAAAAAAGCTCATGTAATTGTGACATATTGAAATATACAAAAATTTCACATATCATGTATCATACGTTCTTCATATGCACATCACAATCTCATCTCTTTGTGCCTTTTTTCCTTCACTAACTATTAATGTCACTGCCAAATACCCAATTTATGCTTCCACTTTTATATATTCTTTTCTTATTTCCTATTTTCAAAAGATCGGCAAGTGACTCTTAGCCTCATATTATAGTCAATGCGATTCCTACACAGCGCGCCGAACTCTGCATAGGCTTTGACCTCTATTAGTTCTTTCTTTCACCTAATGTTCTACTCGAAAAGGCAAAACAAGAAGCGTGGGAGCAAATTAAAATTCACTTAAACCTCTTGAGATAGCAATCTGGCGTTGACGTGCACGATTCTTGATTAGTACATGTTTTAAGTCATTGCTGACCACATGAGTTGCTAGAGCATGCATCTGACCACTCCTTATAGGGTCAATTACGACGGATCTAGGGGCGGACGGTTGAGTTTGAGCAAAGATAAAATCAGTATATAATCAAGTGCTCCATGCATCTGACCACTCCTTATATGCTTTCATGCTCTTTTTTTTTTTTTTTAACAACAGCAGCCATCGAGCAAAATGTGAATTTTTATGCGATCATAGCCAGGTGTTATAAAAGTCTAAATGTTCCGATGGAAAATATGATATGATGGTAGAAAAATTCTAATATTATAGTGACAGAAAACGAATAAATTGTCAAATTTCTTGTTTACTTTGGCAAAGAAAAAGGAGAGGGCATTTCTTTGGCAAATGTGCTTATTCGGTTCTCTTTAATTCCGATATCGTATATGCTTGTCAATTAATATCAATAATATCATATCAAGTCGATGGTCATAAGCGAAACTACAGACACGACTAGCAACCACTCGCAAGTTGCCCATGAAACAAAAGAATCGCCATTCGTCCTCACTTGTGTGGTCCTGCATTATTATGTCCAAAAAAGTAGGGCATAAAGAAATATCTTTTTTTTCTTTTCTGGAAATCTTTTTTTTTTTTTTTTTTGCTCTGTGGGTACCATTAAAGAGACAAGGCTATAAGGGAAAAAACAAAACAAAAGGCGAGAATATAAAACATAAGACAGTAGAAAAAAAGTTGATGGACGTGCACTTACCTTTTTCTTTATCCTTTTGTTCTTTATCACCATCGTGCAATTGCATGATGCGATTGGGAACAAATGCAATTGGAGCTCTTTTGACTACTACTCTACGGACTGGACGCATCATTATAGATATTCACAGCTCTAGTGGCCCTTCATGTCCCTTTCTTTACAATTCAAATTCGATTTTTTTTTAGTGGGCGAGCAATACCAAAAGAATTTATGGATAATTTGATACCATAAGCATCTTATGCCCCATTATTTATAGGAATCCCACTATGGTTTTCTTTTTATGGGCAAGCATCGTGTTAGATGGAATATGACTTCACGAAGAAAATCATGACCATTGTAATAGGAATCTACATATGTTCTGTCCATTGTTTATGTTATCTATTAAAACCATCTAATATATCAGTTGTGTAGTTAAACGTAAACCTATCAAACAGGTATGTCCAGTCGAGTCGAAAATGGTCATGTCCAAATTGATTTATTTGATCCATTTTGATCTACTTTTAAGTTATACGAATCGAGTGACACATATTCAACTTATACCCAATTTAACTCATATTACTAAAATACTTTTTTATTTAACCAAATTGAGGTGTGAGCAATCAGCATGCAACCGTAAGATTGGGTGAGGGCGAGAGAGAGTGAAGAGAGCCATAGAGGTGGATTGGATTTAAATAAATTGTGAATCCATTGTACACATATATTAAGCTCATTTATGACTCATAGAGTTGGGTCTAAACCCACTTATAACCAATTTTTACCAAATATAACTAATTCATATAATAACCTAGCCCCTTAAATATATATTAGGAAATGGGTTTATGACCTACTTTGACAGATTTAGTCAAACGAGAAAAAAGAAACTATTTTGCACCCCATACGATCTTTTCCGTGATGATTGGGTTTGATTTACCACATGAATCGTGGAATAAAAAATGAACATATACACTAAACAAGCTCAATAATATATCAAAAAAATTTATAATAGATAGATGGACATCCTCATAATTATACATGTGTAAACTTATTCAGTCTCAATCGAGTTTGATAGTGACCGTTACCCCTTAATTATAATAGTATGGATATGTTTGGTTTAGCATTTTGAAAGCTCTTGAGGAGAATTTGGGGTGTTTGGCAACCGATCTCAAATGTTATGTTTGGTCGTCCGGATTTTTAATTTGGATAGGACTGAATATGATAGAATATGAAATCCTGAGATTTTTTTATATTCGATCCATCATTTGGTGAATCATAATATTAAAATCGGATATATTCACGTCATATTGTACATTTTTTTTTTTATATAAGTGGCATATCATTATAAATGAACCTAAATGTTCATAAACGGAGATGGTGAAAATCTCTTGTAACATTATTCATTAATTTATTTTAATTTTATTTTTCCTCTTTTTTATATTATTTTCTTTATTATTTCTTT
Organism: Eucalyptus camaldulensis; assembly: GCA_019915185.1. Lineage (NCBI taxonomy): Eukaryota > Viridiplantae > Streptophyta > Magnoliopsida > Myrtales > Myrtaceae > Eucalyptus > Eucalyptus camaldulensis. The sequence goes on from JAHSVA010000005.1 coordinate 26,032,866, forward strand.
TTCCCCTTTCATCATTCTTTAATAAAATTTTATCAAATAATAAACTGTACTAACATACATGAAAAAAATACCTAAAATATATAAAAATATAAATATTTAATTTATAGATTGAATGTTTATTATAAGATAGAATTAAAGTTGAATATATAAATTAAAATAAGATTAATTTAAAATAAATTTATATTTTTTCATTTTTAATTTCTTAAATTAGAATAAAATATTATTTATATTGAAATATATTTTCAATTTTGTTAATTTAATAAATTTATTATTCGAGAAAAATAACTTTCCTATTATGGATATTAGAAATCCTATCCACATTTATCCCACCTCCCCCATGAGATTATTTTATCCTGCCTATATCCCCCTGTATTGGACTTTATTCTGTCCTGAGCGAGCACCAAATGTAGAATATGATAAATCCTATCATAAATTTTATCTCGACTGCCAAACACACCTAAAGGGTTTTGGAGTGAAAGCTAGCGTTAGGAAGTCTAAAAACTCAAGGTAGGTGGGGACTTACTTTGAGCTTTAAACATCTTCGAAATGCTGAAACAAAGGCTAAAATGATTTTTTCCTTTCAAAACTACCCTCATCAATGCTTTTGTTTTTTGGTTTTGCCCCCTGTTGTTATTGTTCATCTTCTTTGCTTGAGGGCGGTTGGTGAGAGTTGATGCAACCAAATTTGACTAGCAAAGGGCCAGTGAGGTTGCACAACCCACGCGACAGTTGCATGAGGTTGTGCGACCACCCAAATGATGGTTGCTTGTGTTAAGTGACCCAAGTGGCCCTCGTCAGAGGTCACTCGAGATTATGCGACTTCAGTCGACGGTTGTTGCTGCCAAATATGACTCACCATCTTTTTAATTAAAAAATGAGAGAGAGAGAGATTGCGCCAAAGCCCTTCATAAAAATATTTTCACTGCAATACTTAACCCAAAATTTCTTTACAAAGGATCTTTTACTAAATATACCTTGCATTTCTCCAAGACTACTTTTGACTAAAAAGTCTTTGCATTTTGCCGAGAGACTTTTAATTTATTGAATCAAACGCACTCATAGACCCAGAGAGATGGCTACTTCCGAGAGTTCAAACCTAATCCCACATTTGAGCTTGATTTTTATTCAGTGGCCATAAGATTTCTCTTAATTCCAAGTTAAATCATTAACTTCTTTTCCGGAAACATTATGATAAACTTCCGCCTCAAATTTGAAACATATTAAGAAAAATCTCAAAACTGGGCCCATTCGACCAAAATATGGTCTCCATCTCTATCATGGTTCCCTCAAATATTATCATTCAAAAACTGATTTGGGATTCTGTCACAGTAACCTGTCTAGTTGAAAACCCTACTTTAAGTTCGCCGAACTCGTTAATTAGTTTTGGTTTTTATTCTCCATTGTGTTTAAACCATATAGAATTCAGCTTTGGAGTTTCATCTATAGGGAAAAATTTTCACTCGAGACAATTCAAGTTCAATATCAAATGCATGCAAAATCTGACTTGATCACCGGAATCAAATGCAGTAATAATCATGACATAACGCCTCTAACATTCCGGCACGATTAGTCGAAATCGCAATCAAGTTTTGGTACATCAAGATCAAGTCTCAAGCTCCATTTTTGGGGTAACTAAACCGGGTCATGAGCTGAAGAGTGGGTCGAATCAAACAGGCCTGGGCTTTAAAGTCCGTGATTCTTAAAGGAATTCGACTCTATGATGCCAATTCACGTCGTCAAAGGCCCAAGTTCGATCGAGCCCCGTAAGGTCAAAACGTGACAGCTCAAGTGCCTATAATTGCTCGTGGGCCTCGTGCATCTATGGGCCTCGGTCACGATCCCCCTCATCGATTAAGCTCAGTGCGTACAAAATCCAAGAAAGGGAAAAGGTTGGCCGAAGAGCGCGAGTCAGACGGGATCGATTAGCTATAGATCGGGGCGAAAGAGGTGCAAGAACAGGTGACGTCACCCTGACAGTGCGCATGCCCCCAAGAACCCTCGTGGGAACTCGCAGTTCAGCGTCGTTCGTGACGCGTGTGCTGGGCTGACCGGTTCGCATCCGCCCTGGTTTTCGATGTTTTTCTTAGGGAGTTTGCGTGCTTTGATTTGGTCGCGAGCTTGACTTTGCTTTTTCTAACGTTTCCCTTGCTGTTCCCGGGTCTTCCCTTCGAAGAATCCGGGGCCTTTCGCAGGCTTTCCCACTTGCTTCTCACGTTCCGTTTTCACACGGGAGCGCGCTGTTCTTGAAGTCAACGCCCTCTCTCGGTCATGTTCGAATTCACTTGGACCACGTGAAAAGATTTCCTTTTGGCAATTCACGTGCTTGATCCAGAAGCGAAGCACTGACCGAGTAAGAAGACAGTTTGGCTTGTATTTCTTCTAATATCGAAGTCTTTTCGTACGTGTATTTGCATTGCGTTTTACTTTATCGTAATAAGTCTAGTTAGGTACTTGTGCATTTGCAATTTACGTATGATTCTCCTTGTTACAAAAAGACAAAACAAAAAAGTGCATAGCACTATTTTTCTTTTAATTCACAAACAAAAGCATCCAGTCTCTTTTTTGAATTCAAGTGACTGACCAGAAGTTCGTAATTATATATTACACTGTATATTTGTTTGGGCCTCTTACCCATCTTGTGTTTAAAAAGGGTTTCCTTTGTGGGCTTTTTTTATAATTCACAGCATATATAAGTTATTTGTTACACAATTCCCCCTCGTGACGTTTGATATGATGAGTTATAGATGAATATTGATTGTGAAACAAATAGATTACGTAGTTTTCGTACTTAAAATTAACCATTTAGAAGAGACCAAGTCCATCTTCTCCTTTCTATTGATAAGGCTGTAAAAAAGTGGAGAAAGTTAAAATTTGTGACATTATGATAGCTTAACGTGTCTAATTATCCAAGAAGAGAGACCAAGTCCATCTTCTCCTTTCCATTAATAAGGCTGTCAAAATGGAGAAAGTTAAAATTGGATACCCAAGAAAGCCCCCCCCCCCCTCTCTCTCTCTCTCCACATTTTCATTTTGCCAAACAGTTCATTGTATATTAATTTGAATGGAAACATCTATATTTACGTGCAATTATACAATTAGACAAAGATTGTGATCTCTTTTAATAAAGAGGGATGCCGGGAGAGAACTCGATAGAATCTTCGCAAAGGGAGAAAAAAAAAAAAACCTCAATGATAATTACTTCCTGTCAATATTTTACGAATCAATTTGATATTTTCCTCGAGGACATCAAATTCCAAAAACAAAGCAGATAGCGAAGGCCCGCTCGGGGAACAATCATGACGTGAGCCCTTTCGCATCCCCGAACCATCCCATTCGTCTCATCCTACGAATTACCAAAAAGCAACGACAACCATTTGCGTCGCTGATTTCTTCCCTTCCCCCATCGGCGACTCACCCCATTGGTGTTTGGCGAACAACACCGCCACGGGGCTCAATAATGAACCGCCACGTGACCGGCATGAATCTGCGGCCGGGACAGGTTTGCCCAGTGCGAGGAAGGAAGAGGTTTTGAGATGCGGGGCCGTGATGGGTTACTCCGCCACGTGGCCATGATGGGTCACCCCGCCACGTGGCCGTGCTTATCGTGACTTTACGCATAACAAAGTTGACCGCTCGCCCGCCCCACTAACTAACTTAACCGTCCCTCTCTCGCCATGCCATATCGAAATGCCACGTCACCCTCCATTTTTCCCCGTGCGCCCCACCAAAGTCACCCGAAATTTCAGGATTGCCCCTTCGGCCTAGGCAAGGAAGCTTCATGAAATGAAACTTGAGATCTACGTTTAAGGATACTTATTAGTATACTAAACTTGATTTACAAAATTGATCTATTAAATGATAGCCATAATCTTCATTGGAAGTATCTCACTTTTTTAATTGCTATTTAAAGTCTATCATCTGACGTAGATACTAATTTTACTTAAAGTAGCAATTTTCTATCTCTACCATTTAGTGTATCGATATCTTATGTTATTCTTTAATTTTTTGGCTAAATTTTGGAAGTAGGCTTTCAATAGAGTTGAAGAGGCTACTATTGAAAATTTTGAGATTTTCCCCCTTTTTTGTTAAATAATCCAATTGTACTTTAAAAAATGTTTATAATATTCATCTCGTGACATGCAAATCCATATTTGTTATGATTTGGTTTATGTCTAGTAAAGTCGATGTGGTGGGTGGGTGTGGGTGAGTAGGTGGGCATGGGTGAGTGATGGGTCCGGCGGGAGAGTGTTGAATTTGGAAATAGGAAAGAAAATGATCAAGCTCATGAATTGAGTGAGAAACCAAAAAAATCAAAGAAGATTCAAAGTTTGAAAAATCATTGATGGAGGGCCCTTCGACAATAAAATCCTAAGACCCGAAAGTCCTTCCCGTATTAATTTTTTCAGAAAGTTCTCTCGCCCCAACAAATTCAGCAATTAAGGTTCAAACCTTGGCCGTGGTCTTGTCTCAGTTTTCTTTTCTTCTAGTCCTTACATGCTGAGATCAAGAAAACCATGACAAAGTGTCCCATCTATGATTCCAATGGATGGTGTCGATATCAATAATTCATCGAAATAATAAAAAGGCCGGGTCTTGGTCAACCAGACCGGATGACTGTTCGGCGGGTCGGTATTTTTTGGTATAGCCTATTCTCCTTTATTGAATTCCTCAATTTTGACCCCAAAATGTGCACCTCTCTCTCTCTCTTTCTCTGGCTCTCTGTTCACACCTTTTCCTTTTGGATCGATGTTTCTGCAGAGGCGTTTATATCGTACACGCTATTCCAACGTCTTATCATGCGACTTCTTCCTTGTGACTTTTCCTTTTCCTGTAGAGAGAGAGAGAGAGAGAGAGTGGGGGGACCAGGTTAAGTTGGGTGGGACGAGGGAACAGAGGACGATGGCTGTTGAATGTCAAAATGGTCCAAAAGAGTCGTCTCGAGCTCATCCGAGGAGTTGCGGGAAAACTCCTCACCCCTTCTCTCTCTCTCTCTCTCTCTTCTGCCCCACGTCTCCTCGTATATATAATCCCCCCCGACCATCTCTCTCTCCCTCGACTCCAGATTCGCACTCAACATCCTTTCATCACAAGCTTCGAACGAACTTCTACGGAGAGGGAGAGGGTCTCTTTGTTGTTGAGGCCTTTGGAGACCCGAGGAGATGGAACGGAGGAACGCCGACGACGACCGCAACCGAAACGGGAACAAGGGCGGCGAGATGGAGGAGAAGAACAAGGTGGTTCGCGACGCGGGCTTCCCGGTTCACAGCCAAGTGAGGAAGATCAAGGAGGAATTGGAGGCGACGGCCGTGGACTGGTCGACGGTGCAGCCGGAGATGAGGCCCGTCCTCAGAGCCAGGGAGGTCATCAAGCGGCAGCGCTCCCGGTCGCCGCTGGGCCTCGCGGCCGGACGACCCATCTCCGTTGGAGATCCTTGATCCGGATCCGGGTCTCGGGGGTGATCGTAGATGTCATATTATACTTGTAGATGATGATGACGACGACGAAGACGGGGCTTTTCTTTGTTGGTGGCAATCTTTTTGTTATTGCCCTCGGTTATACAGAGTTCCTCTGTTTTCTTGCTCCCCTGTTTTTTGACCACTCTGTACATACTATGGCGGAATATAGAAAATACCGTGCTCTTCTTATCCTATCTCTCTTTCAACTTCTGATTGGATGAATCGGGATTCCTCCACTATTCGATTTATCCTTTCGTAGAATCGTATTACCTTTCGGTTGCGCTCGCTAAATCATGAAAAAAGCAGGGCTACTTTCTTGCTTCTGTCCCTCAGCAACGAAGTCGAATTACAGACTCGGAAGCTGATTTCGGCTCCTAAGATTGAAACACGGAATTCGAATGCAAAACACAGGTCGAGCCTGATCTCTGCTCCTGAATAGTTTGCGAGTGCAAGCACAGGGTAATTCTCACGGCCAGAGAGAGATTTCGTGGGAGAAAAGATCTGGGTTTTGGAATTAACCTCGCGAATTGACTGCCAATCACGATTGTGAAAAGAGGTCCGAAATGGGCCTACTCGGAAGGTGGGTCTCATCAGAGTTCTGCGGTGGGGGCGAGAGAATCATTCCTCGAATCTTGCTTCCATGCCGATGGAGTAACTTCGCGGCTAATCTACTAACGACTGAAAGATTCGCGACGCTCAATTCTTCCTCTTGTATTATCCGGGTGTGATTATAATATTCGGATTGTACCCATCATTCGCGTGCTTGCTTAGGACATCATTGCTCCGGGATCAATCTGCATGCTTGCTGAAAAAGTAAAATTATAGACTGAATGGTCTGGTAATCACGTTATTTAACAATAGCTAAACTAACCAAAGTCAGAGGTCTGAATTTCTACGACATGCGCGTTTGGCTTGACCGCAAAAGGTAGCAGATTCGATTGGGGGTGTCGTTTGGCTATTGGTTAAGATTTCTTCAAGTGGGTTTCCTCGTGGATAAGAAAGAACAGAAAAGGGAATCCTAGATCCTCCAATCCGCCAATAGTCGCATCTTTGTGTTACAAAGAAATGACCGTCGTATTGAAAGTGATTAATAAAATCGATATATGAAGTGATACGATGAATTCTCTCGTTGAGAATTGAATGCGGCCCACTTCTTTATGTATTAAATTTGTTGACGGATCATTAGCGGTGAGCAATGATCCAAGATCGAGTCGGAAACCGATTAGGCTCATTTTGTTTAATGTTGGTTTTTGGAAGAATTGGTTTAGTTCCCATTTTTTGAACTCGCAAATGGGTCAAGATCGGTTTGGTTTCCCTGTCCTGGCTTTGGAGTACGGGGTTCCAGGGTAATACCAACCTTGAAACCAATCCTAGGATTTTCGTTTCAATCAAACCTGGTCCAATTTTCTAAGAGAAGTCATTAATTTTTATTGCTAATTTCTCCACTTTATAATTCGATATTAGAGTCAATATTTATGTGTCGGCTTTCCCAAGATCAAAATTTGTGGAAGTTTGCCGATTATCAGGTAATACCAATAACGGACCGATTTTTGAATCCGTCGATCCCGTTCCTGACCTCCACATGACAGAATCTAGCAAAAGGCTAGGGGATGGAGGATGGATTCTATTTATTTATTCATCATTTCCTATGTTATGAGGACATGGTTTTTCTTACTTCTGGATTTATTAGTAGATTAGGGTCTAGTTTCCAGTGGCGTTATGAATACCTGGCTTTATAACATTTTCTACTCTGTTTTGTTGCATGATTGAATACATTGAAATCCAGTTCCCTCCCTCTCTATTTTCTTCTAAATTTCCTCGTCTTTGCTTTTGCTTCAATGCCTGCTCGACTCCGACCCGATAATCGGACTACCCAGTCCATCCGCACCTCAATAAATCTGAGTATATCTGCCACTGCTTTGGCTTCAAAATACAAACACATTCGACCCGACCATGCACACCCTCTCTCACTTGAAAAACGGGGGGATTTCAGAAAACGTGTGGGCTCAGGTCTCGTGCAAAAGGTCGAGACCAGAAAAGATAGGCCCGTTTGTGGACTTCAAGCCCAAGAAGTAGTGGATTTCAATGTACTAATACCCCCCTTTTTTTCCACATAATGAGATGGGCTTAATGTTGAACAATTTCTAGAAAATAAAGCTGCTAGAGGTTCTTAAATTATTCTAAATATTCAATTAAGACCCTCAACTTTTTTTTCCCAAATTTTTTTTGTTTGTCTTGCTCTAAACTCTCAGCTCATTTAAAACTTTTATTTTGCTTCTTTACAAAATGTGGGAGTTGAATATCACACTTAAAACTGAACATCCCCACCCTTAGTCTCCCGTGAGATGGTGGAGAATCAAACTCTCTATCTCCTCCTTCCTATATGGGAAGGGTGATCATTAGTGTAACCCTTGGTGATTATTATTATTATTATTATTTTGTCCAATTAGGTGGCTAAGCTAGTTGGTCTTTTTTTTTTTTTTTTCTAAAAGATAGTAGAAGATGTGTACTGAAGTATTAAATGTTGACCTGTCACCATATGTAAAATTTTCCATGGCAGTTAGACATGTAAAAATGTTTTGAAAAATCTTTAAAATAAAAATTTGAAAAGAAAAATCGAATAGATAAGAAGGGGATTAGGTTAGTGTAGCTGAGGAACAATGGAGGTGCCACTATCCACACATTGGCAAGGGGCTGGCATATCTTGCCGGGCTTAGGTGAATCCCTCAAGGCCATTGCCTCCACATCGATTGAAGAAGAACATGGACTAATGAGGGCGCATTTGATAACTATTCTGTTATCGAAAACAATTTATGATAAGAAATTATTATTTTTTATTTTGTTTTCGGGAACAATTTTTAAGCATTTTAAGCTGTTTAATAACAGTCCAAATTTTTTATTTTCGGAATAGAATTACGTTTGATACCTTTCTGAAATTTTTTAATCCAAATCATTTTGTTTTAATTTTTTAATAATTATTACTTTTTTCTTATTTTCTTCCTCTTTTTCTTCTTTAAGGTTTGTCGGCCGTTGGCCTTGGGATGACTGGCAACTGGCCAGATGAGAGCCGGTGACCTCATCGAAGCGTCGCTGGCCCTCGGTAAGGGCGCACTTCATCGGCTGAGCCTCGTTGGCAGCTGGGTGAGGCCATTCACTCAGATTTAGCGAGGCCAAGCTCGCCCAATCGTTGGTGGGGCTCAATCTTGCCGAGCCACTGCGAGGTTGGCCTCGCCTTGGCCAGGCGATGCCCACCTCGCAATAGCCCAATGAGGTCAAGCCTTATTAATGGCTAGACTAGGCGAGGCTTGCTGGTGGCCAAGGGAGACCTGGGCTAGGCTCTTGTCACCGCTAGCTGGGCGAGCCTCGGGTGAGCTCATTGGACCTCACCCAACCGGTCACTGGCGACTAGCGACGGCGGATGATGGCAGCAGTGGTTGACGAAGAAAAACAAGAAGAAAGAAAAGAAAAGAGAAAAAAAAAAAAGGTTGGCTTGATTTTGGAGTTGTTCTTAGAAACAAAGAATCTTTTTTTTTTTTTTTACTTCTTGGTTTTGTTCCAAATTTACTTCGAAAAACAAAAAAATAGAAATTTATTCTCGAAAATAAAAATTTTACCAAACAGATTTTTGTTCCAAATTTACTCCTAAGAACAAAAAAATAGAAATTTATTTTCGAAAATAAAAATTTTACCAAACAGATTTCTGTTCCAAATTTACTCCTAAGAACAAAAAAAAATAGAGATTTTCAATATTTGGTCGGTTGCCAAACGTGCCCTAAAAGAAGCATCGCATGTCAGGAGACATACACTGACACCAATTCCACTAGAAATAGTGAGAGAATATGTCAAGCCATCCTAATGAGCCTATTGAGTCCGAACTCTCTAAAACATCATAGTTAGATAAGAATAATCCAAGATCCTACCACCGATCCTAAATCATTTATGCAAAGACCAATGCTTGTGCTCAGTAAATCCGAAACAAATCCTTGAGAGGAACATTTTATTATAAATTCAGAAAATTATAACTAGAAATAATACATTCATTTCTCATATATATATTTTTATATGAAGGACTAAAATTACGCATCTATGTACCTAGGCCCTTTCGCAGCCATGACTAGCCTCTGCTCCACCTAATAAACTGCTTTGCGTTCTCAATTGAATTGTCCTCGTTGCTTTTTCTTTACTTTTATTCTAGCCTTTTAGGCAGTGGCCTACAAGATAAGCGTTCTCTGACGTGGACCATGACCAAAAGCCAAAGGGTAGATAACACTAAATACTAGTCAATAAAGTCATTCACCTAAAAAATAAACATGAAATAGACCTAAGTTAACTAAATAATTAACACCAACTAAATAATTAACACCTTGTTGCTGCATCGGTACGTCAAGGCCTCTCATCCATTTCACCGATTTTCCATGGTCTCTATCATAAGAGGTCGTACATAATAATTTGACATTATAACATAGGTAGGTGGAGGCCTTCTATGAGTAATGAGAGGAGGAAAAGAAAAGGAGGAAAAGAAAAGAGACATGAACATGATTGATGAAGTGTAAAGGTAGTGGTATGGTGATGGTACCTACCATCTGCCATGACATAGATTCGACATGAATATAATGTAGCATAAACCATGAAAAGTCAACTTAATCATGATATTTGGTCAAATAAAAGAGAGTAACGGAACTTTGTCATGATATGCCGTACGAGTATAATTCTTTTGATAATTCAAGGTCACCGGCGTGGAGGTCTAGGGAATATCCATTTAGTTCAGACCTTTGGTTTATGTAGATGATTTTGACTCGAAATAGTTTGCACACGATTGGTGAGATTCGAATGGATGGTTTCTAGTTCCCAAATAGAAAATCTCTCAACATCTTGACCAACAATGCTAATTAAGGGGCTTGTATGGGAATTTAAGGGAAAATTACCCAATCAATCATAAACTTATTGTAGGGATACCGATTCATTCATAACCTTTCCATTTTTGCCAATTTATTAGTATAATCTTTGCACGAAATTTCAATGTAATTATTTCGATTAATTTTTGTCAGAAATTGCTGATGTGGTGGTGTGCCACATAAGACAGATAGCAATGAATGAACCGCCACATCAGCAATTTTCACCGAAAATTAATCAAGATGACTACATTTGAATTTCATATAAATAGGACTAAATTTTCAAAATTTAAAAGTTTATAATTGAATTGATATCCACACAATAAATTTAGAACTGATTGTTTTATCATAATAAATACAATGCTTTTGATATGACTAGTTTGCATTAGTAATCGACGAAATATATGATTCTAGATGATCAATTTATCTTTGGGTGCATTTACTCAACTCAAAAGTTATCGAGCAATCGATCACACATAACGGGTTATTTTGATGCCATGATCTTGATGTAGAGGAAGCTATGCTTGGAAAAGTATTCTAAAGAATAATATTTATTTTGAATAATGAAGTACCGTTTATATTGTATTGAGCACTTATTTACAAAGAGGTTACCCTTTAGGAAACACTCAAATAATTAAAATCAAACAACAAAATTAAGGAAAAAAATATTGATTAAGGGGAAAGTCTTCAAAACACGTTTTAAAAATTTGTAAAACACATTTGAAATCTTTGACTACTTGGAAATCAAGAAGAATGCACAAATTTGGAGATCAAGCATTTACCCAAATCAGCTTTGCAGATTTACATATCTCTCAATCCTCTTTGATTTGATATGTGTTATAACTCCTTCCCGTTCAAAAAGTTATGATACTTTAAAACCGATCTGTCATTTATAGTGTAAGTAGGACCGTCCACTTTTATAAAACTCAGAAGTTCTCATATAAACATTTGTCAGCTATTCTACATTAGTTCTTGCTCTCCACTCTCTTACACGGCCTCGAGTCAATACATAATCATAAGTAAATCACGAGTGTCGTTTACGAATCGTGAAAATCATGTAAGGAAGATGAGAACTAAATCCGAAGGCAACGCTCACACTTATATGGATTTAATATTGTCTTATTTAGTTATTGATCTAGGCATATTCCTTGAAAAAAAATCCATCGACCAATGATCTAAGAGAGATGATACCGAATCCGGATCATGATTGTAGAGTAATAGGATTCTCATTCCTTAAAAAAATGATCCAATTTCAAAGTAAACAAATTGGGTTTAAAATTTAGAACAAAGGATTCAGTTCACACATTTTATTTTATTTTTTGTCAGAATTCAGTTCACACATTCACGTCAACATCTGATAACCCTAGATGCGTGTTTTGCCTTTCCTAGGATTAGGTGGTTGTAGTTGGAGACGGAGATATCTCTTCTATTTCTCTTAATTTTCTTCTAATTCAACTTCGTATACTATTCTTCAGATATCTACCTCGAGATGGAGATGGACAGAATAAATATATAAATATATGTTTTTAATTTTTATTTTTAATTTTTTCAGTAGACTAAAGAATCGAGAACTGAAGAAACCCTAGACGATGGGATTCTCTCCCAGTGATCTGAACTGGTGGGGGCTTCAAGATTCAATTATGGGATGAGTGATGTAATTGACTTCTCTGTGCATGTGGGGTTGGTGGGTTGATGAGTGTATGGCCATAAAAGGTGGAAAGACATGTGGAAGAGTAGCTCCCAAGACAAACGCCACCATATCGTCCAGTGACTGATTCAAAGATCTAGATGCTTGACCTAATTCTCACCTTAGAATCGATGATATAATCCTCTCTCTTTCTCGATTTTATCTTTTTTTTGTGGGGGCTAATCTGGAAATCTGATAAGTTCTTGGGAAACAAACGCCGTCTGAATTTTGGCATTTTTCTGTGTGGAAAAGGATGACCACCAAGGTCACGAGAGCTACAGTTCTCTGTTGGATGGTAGTGTGGATCTTTATTTGGCCAAGCCTTCGCCATCTTTTACCGTTATGACTTTCTTTTTTGACGTTTTATCTCCCTTACTTTCATCATTTCAAACTTCAGTTATACGTAACATTGACCGTCGAAACAGTTCGATGTGCTAAAAAAAGGAACCGGCTGACCTTGTTGTGGTTGTTGTGTTTTGTCGGACGGCTGTACAAACCATCCCCGTCAAGGCCAAATTTCAGAATCTGATTAATCATGGCGAGTTTGGTGGTGATGTAGAACGCTTGTATCTACGAAAATTACTCGCCCCAACTCAAAATCGTGACTCCACCTACCAACCGCCGGGTTTACCATGTGGTTCTCGTTCCGTTCTTCCACATGATTGCATCTTCCACTTTGCACACCCTTTTCAACGCTTCATAAATTACGAGGAATGTTATAAAGAAAAGATACATCTTCCCAATACAAAAACAGATCATAAGCGAAAGGGAACACGCTAAGTTGTCGAGCAGTCGTCGACTTTATTCATCATAAACACAAATGCAAACGGTACGCGGCAATGCCTGGACGTCCGAAGACATCGCGACGATATACATGATGCGGAATTTACTAAGATTTAATCCTAGCACAAGACAACCGAATCTTGAAGAAGAAAAGCAACAGAACCAGGTACAATTTTTCTTGTTATCAACAATTCCCCACAAGGACAACAAACAGAGAGAAGCCCAACAAATGTTCTTGTTTTCGATCACATCCAAGCTGATGTCGGAGAAAATCGAGTCGGTGGTGGTTGGCTTCTTCTGCTTCTCAATCGTCTATGGTCCTTCATGGGTTCCAGAGGATGGTGGTCTCCGCAATCATGGAAGTCACCACATATGGATCCATGTTGGAGGCTGGCCTTCGGTCCTCGAAGTAGCCCTTGCCTTCTCTCTCCGTGTCTCTCCCAACCCTAATTGACGCTCCACGGTTGGCCACTCCCTGGTAAAAAGACACCCATTGTCGAGATTAGCTCGGGGTACGAATCTTAGTCGTGGCTAGCTTGCGCCAATGCGCGTAACTGCATCAAACTCTCTACCTTGATCACTCAACCAAACTATTTGGGACTTATAATCTCACATCGGCTACCATTTTTTTAGCTCATCAAATTTTGGCCAACGGATGTCGAACGGTCGGAAGAGTTCGCTGCTTATATGACTTATTCTAGCATCTACATTGATTAGCGAACATAGTTGAAAAGATTACCACATTCTCTGGTCTATTGGTAAAGCTTAGTATTTTGAATACAAAATGAAAATTTAATTACCCATTTGAAGGTGTTGATGTCAGCTGTTTCATGTCGTCCGGTCAAACGTCGCTCATTGCCTTCACCATAGGCAGCAATGTGCTCCTTGTGCCTTAGTCCGAGCTTCTCAATCGCCTTCTTGATAATCTCGTATCCTCCCTCGTTCCTCATTGACTTGGTACTGTAAAACTCGACGGTCAAATTTAAATTTGAAGCCTTATTTATTAAGCACCATACACTCTACAGTCTGCACATACCATTTCCTTTGATAAACTATGCACAAAGTCAATAAAGGCATTCATACTATTCAACGCTCTTGTGCAAATTTACCTGTAGTTTGTGTGGGCACCGGCACCATTCCAGTCACCCTATTTGGGGAAAAAAAAAGTAATTTACAGAGTCAATATCTAGAGACAAATATTACAATGAAGCATATGAACATCATCCTGGGAAATCCGGGTTGACCTGAATGGGTTTGGGGTCAAAGGAGAGGACAACATCCGCAATTTCGGTGATCCTCTGTAAATAAGGAAAGAAGAACGCAAAATCACCAGTTACTTTCAACTACCATCGAGAACAATGGAAAAAAAGTGTTAATTGCAAAAAAATAAAAATAAATGGTTCTTTCTTAAGTACCTCCAAGATGTAGCGAGCCACCCACAGTTCATCTCCTGCGGAGATGCCAACAGCAGGGCCGACTTGGAATTCCCACTATCATAAGATTTATGAACGTGGTATGAGATTTGCAATAGCGATAAATTGTTCAGAAGCGACAAAGTTTTGGAAATTTCAAGAACACAGGCAAGAAACAGGACAAATTCCTCCTCCTTTTTTTTCCCCCATTTTTTATTAAAGGGTTCGAGGTTTAAGTGTACCTGTCCGGGCATGACTTCGCCATTGATGCCACTGATGTTAATCCCAGCATAGAGACAAGCCTTGTAGTGAGAATCCACGATGTCCCTCCCCAGTGCCTTGTCAGCTCCAACACCGCAGTAGTACGGTCCCTATCAGATGCACAAAGCCAAACAAAAAATGTGCTTTAACTGGAGCCGAAGTTGCTAGAAGCAAGGTTGTCCTAGGCTAAACATATTCAATGAAAGCCCTAATCACATACGAGGATGACAAAGATAACAAGCATATAACAAGGCTATTTCAATGAAAGAGGGGCATTGGCATGGTTCTAAGCTAATCACCTGAGGTCCAGGGTAACCTCCCACCGGCCACCCGAGCGGCCACCTCACATTCTTCTGCAATAAGGTGTATTCTTGCTCAATCCCATACCTGTTTCTCATCCCCAGTTCTCATTAGCATCTGGAGTTGTGTTGAAACCAGTGGATTAAAAAGTAATTAAGCCGAGAAAATTTGGGTACCGTACCAAGGCACTTCAGCCACAACATCTGGCTGGCTGAAGATCTTGGCAGCATCGAATCTCTTGTTCGTGGGGATGGGCTCTCCAGCAGGAGTGTAAGCATCGCACATGACCTTCAAATATGAAAATATATATCGCTCGCATGATTAATTTTTTTTAAAGGGGGGGACGAAGAATGAAAGAGGTTCTATGCTTTGCTTAAATGGAAAAATCAACTTTTAATCTTACAAAATCGTTATAATATATGGTTTGGAAGCAAATAAATGTAAAAGATAAGAGATTCCCAAGATTCGCTCACCAAAATATTGTTCCCCCTCCTAAATGGGTCCTTGAAAATCGCTTGGGGACTATCACAAGACACCAAAATATGCCATTTCACTTATCAATACCCCAGAAAACAAATTATGAATAGTACAAATAACAGAAGAGAAAACATACAGGGACGGGGAGTGAGAGAGAGAGAGAGAGAGCACATACTATAATATGACTTCACTGTCTTCGCCGGGAGCCTGGCCAGTGCTTGAGCCATCGTAATTCCACTTCGGAAGCTTTGCCGGATCGCTGACCGGTCCATTAAGAGTCTACAAGATCAAGAAAATTTCCCAGAAACTAAAGTCAAGATCCAGTAAAGTAGGCAACACCATCATGTGAACTAGTAATGGATCTCTTTTTTTTGAAGGCCGAGAAGAGAAATCGCTGTACCCTCGCTTTGCTTCTCAAGTCCATACCCGATCCACCGATCCTGGTCCAAAAGAAAAACAAAAAGATTCATGGGAACCAAGATTCAGATTCTACTTTAGACAAAGGACGTCAAGAAACGGAAGATTCAGCAAGTCAACACCAGAAAGGCAACGGAAAGAATAGCAAGGCGACGGAGGAGCCGGCTCGGATCCGAGGGAACGTACCATATGTACTCGGCGATTATCTTCTCGGTGGTGTCCGAGAGGTTGAGGTTCAGAAGATCCGAGAGCAGAGACATCTTCTTCTTCTTCGAGGACGAACGCACAAAAGCTTCGGCAAGAGAAAGAGAGAGAAGGGCAGGCTTGGATCAAAGCTCTCTTGGTGCAATCATCGACATTTATAATTGGCAGAAGTGGGGGGACGAGAAAGTAGGAAGCAGGCGCGTGAATATCGGAGCGACGGGTGAGCTGTACTCTACGTTTTCATGATCCACGAGTGGATACGGAAATTCGTAAAGATTAAAAAAATGGTAATTGCAGAATTATCATTCATCGAGGGCCGTACTCGAATCCAAGAACCTAATAAAATAAAAATTTAAATAAAAGGGGGGTTGTTGAAAATTCTAAAAAACAAGAAAATTAGTAGGTTAAAGTCAAGGTCTTGAATCTCGATCATCAATCTCGCGATGAAGGGAAGGTGTCGATCAATGTGGTGGGTGCCACCGCATGACTAACGACCGTGCCGCCATGGCCTCGTCTGACCGGAACTCTGCTTTGGCCCTCCTCCCTTTTCTTGGCTATTTACACATCTTAATTTCGATAACATTTCCTCTTTTGAACAGTATTTTGCAGATTAAGAAAACCCCCTTTTTTCAGTATGTTCTTTTTCTGAGGGAAGCTGATCACTGAAAATGAAGCCTTAGAGACGAGTCAATGGAGTTTAACATCTGCAATGCCATTAATGAGTCGAGTGGGGGGGGGGGGGGGGGGGGGGGGGGGGGGACATTTGAAGGTTATTAGGACAGGCATCTTTGATACTAAAAGGAAATATTTCTTTTCCTTTTCTTTCTTGGGAGTTCTTTTCCTTTTGCCTCCATTTAGGACTTGGGGATAAGAGGTTAGTGGATCTTAAAGTGTCTAATGGTCCAAATCCATGATGTCAGTGTCTCCTTTTGCGGTTTTAATGGCGTCAGGCATGTGAATTCACGAATGGTCCGAAGAATGCATATGTATTTGTGTTTTTGAAAAGTCCCAAAAACACATTTGATTTTTTCTTTTTAAGCAATTATCACCAACTTATCTCTACTTCCGCAAATACCGTTCACATGTTTCCAAGTAAAATCTAGAAAAAGTCAAATTAACCCTTCTCACAAATCGAGCCATAGAGTCAAGTCAATGGAGTTTAACCTACGCAATGCAGAAGTCCACAAGTGGGGAACACGCGAAAGTTATGAGAAATGACATCCTTGGAGCTAAAATATTTCTAACCTTTTTTCTCTTCTTAGGCTCTATTTTTCCTCCATTGAGGACTCAGGATAAGAGGATAGTGGATCTTAAAGCGTTCGATAGTCCAAATCCACCATGTCACAAATCTCTTCTGCGATTTGATGATTTCGAGCATTTAGACTTGCGGTTGGACCGATGAACGTTGCGTGTTTATGTCTTTGAACAAAATAGCAAAAGCATCTAATTTTTAACTAACTGACCATTTGCAAATCTCTGCTTTTGCAAATATCATTTATGTATCTCTAGCCAAAGCCCCGTATAAAATAAAATAAAATAAAATTATCCCTTCTTACAAGTTCACTTTAATATCTTTCTTGTGGCCTTGATGATTTAGTTTCCAATTGATTTTCGAGGCAGTGAGGTTGCTTCTACGAGGGCTCTCTCGTTAGTGGCTCGGCGAGGCCCAACCTCGCCAAATATGGCAAGTTCGGCCCTACCCATGGCCGATGAGGCTTGACCCTTGTCGAATTTGGTGGAAGCGAGCCTCGCTCACCCAGCTCGAGGCTGTTCTCATAGCCATTGGCGAAGACTCAAGCCTCACCAGTGGGCTTGCCTTTGGATGGTCGCCCAACCAGTGATTGGTTGGAGGAAGGAAGAGGGGAAGGGGGAAAAAAAGAAAATAAAAAAGAAAAGAAAAGAAATAAAATAAAATAATTAATAGATAATTTGAAAAAGTATTGAAATATTATTAAAAATTATCCACGTTAGCACTGGCCATGTTACGCTAGCCGACCAGCGTCCACGTTAACAATATCCGATCAAAATTAGCCGAAATGACTAAATTGACATTAGATCAAAATATTTAAAACTAAATTGACACCATATCAAAAGATTTAGGACTACATTAACACCAATAAAATGTTTATGACTAAACTAGCATAAAGTCAAAAGATTTAGGATGAATTGATACCAATAAAAGATTTAGGAGTAAATTGATAAAAATACAAAATATTTAAGATTTGTTTGACACTTTTCCTTTTTATTTTCTTGTCTAATATCAATGAAGTACTCTTCATAACCTTAGTAGATTCACGCATCGATCCTTATATATTGAAAGAGCAATTCCATCGCCTATTCAATTTTCATGGAACATCAATATATCAAAATGTATTTCATGGTCGAATCAATTTTCGCGAAACAATTTTATAATTCAATCTATAGATCCTGTATGTATCGTTACATGCAAGACAGATTATTCTAGGATATAAAAGTGGAATCAAAACCAGTAGAATATAGAAACGATGCCAAAAACACTTCTTAAGCAGGTAACATGCACATGAGTGCGTGGATTAAGTTGATGCATGTGTCAACATTAGGTTATTATCATCAACTCCATTTCTCACCACTAAGTTCGAATAAACATATAATATGGCTTTCACTTTAACAGCAGATACATCACATAGGTTTCTAGATGAGTTGAAAGACCTTTTTTCGACATTGGTACACGTCGGATTCATAGAATTGCATCTCTGTTTGTTTTTTTTTTTTTTTTCGTACTTTTTTGTATAGTTAGGGTGTGCATGGAAACGTTTCTTAGAAACGTTTCCGGCACACTTCTGTACGGAAAGTGTTCCCCGGAACAAAAAAGGAACAGAAACGCGTTTGGTTGCGTTTTTGTTCCTTTTTTGTTTTTTTGTTTCTGAAACGAAATAAGAACAGAAAAAAGAAACAAAAAAAAGTTGTTTCTCGCTCCAGAAACGTTTCTTCAAGAAACGTTTCTGTCTCTCTTCTTCTTCTCTTTTTTTTTCTTCTTCTTTTTTTTCCTTCTTTTTTCTTTCGCCGGTCGCCGGCCTCGGCCATGGCCAGCGACCGGCCGTCGAGGCTCGGCCTCGCCCAGATCCAGCGACGCTCGGCCTCGCCCAACCACGGCGAGGCTGCCGGCCCCGTCAGCCGGTCGCCGGAGGCCGGTGACCGGCCGGAAAAAAGAAAAAATAAAAAGAAAGGAAAAAATAAAAAATAAAATAAAAATGTTTAAAAAATTAAAAGAAATAAAAAAAGAATAAAATTTACCAAACGTGTTTCTGTTCATTTTTTATTCCCGGACCAAACGTTACCAAACGCGTTCTTTTGTTCAAAAATTGTTCCCCGGAACAGAAACACTTTTTTTTGTTTCTGTTCCCTGGAACAAAAAAAGAACAGAAACGTTACCATTCGCGCCCTTAATGCCTCGACTAGGCACGTGTTGGGGGTCCCTCGACCATCTCTCCGACACAGATAGCAACTCGTGTTAAACAGTAAGAAAGTTCCTCGAAAGTGTAATTCAAATGTAAATTGGTGCATTGCTTACGAGGACTTCCATTGTGCGACCGTGTACCTCAACAAAGTCCCTCAATTATCATGGCAATCTCTCTCTCTCTCTTTCTTATGGAGCTACACAACATGTCCAAATTATGTTGGACAACGGAGAGAACAAAAGGAAAGAAATATGAAAATTGCAAAAAACGATTTATTTGCAATTTTGTCGTCGTCAATTACGAAAACACCCATAAATTTGTTTTAATTCACAAGCAATTTACGAAACAGCATGGAGGAATGACCTAGAATATGCCTTCATAGTTCGGCGCATTCTCTCTTGAAGAACTTGGTCAGCTCAGATAAACTCAATCGTGCTCATTACGATAAGTGTGATTATCAGTGAGCATCAAATTCTGACTCGATGTTTATTCCTAAGTTATTGTAATTATTGATTTGATAAATACTACTTAGAACTCTTTGATTTTGATCGATTTATGAGAGATTACAACTACAACATCAATTCGTGATGCGATGAGACCAAATTAGCTTTGATGTTGTGGTAAGTCGGATGTCAAAGGCTTTTCTTTAGCTACGCTAGTGCTAAAATGAGCATATCATAAGATCACACAAAGATATAGAAAAAACACACACACACACACACACACACAAACTTATCATGAGTTCTAAGTTCCAGTAACTATCTATTTATAATCTAGAACTTATCCGTTGAAACACCCGTCCTACATATTTTGGAACTTGAAACTAAACAAGTTCTCACCGGTCTAGTTTGCAAGTTATAAGTAATATCTTGAAACCATGTCCATCCCTACTTTTTTTTTCCTTTTGTGTAATAAACCACATTTTTTTCGTCACTAACATAGATGAAACCAATCGAGTGGATTTTACCTCGTTAAAATCAAAATCCCAGAAGACCCTTCTTAGTTTCGATACCAAGCTTCCGGTCTCGTCCCGGCTCGTAAAAATGGAGCAGCGGAAGAAAGCTACCCTTCAAGCAAATTGCAGCGAAAGGAAAGAAAAATCCACGGAACGACCAAACCGTCGTTAGCCCCACCCCGGTAAGAATCACGAGGCATTCTTTCTTCTGGTTTGGCAAAATGACAAGCAGCTGGAGAATCGTCCCGGCGCGCGAGATCGGAGGGTTGGATCATCTATGGCGAGAACCCCGTGCCATAGATCGAACCTCGGATCGACGACGAGTTAGCACGAAAAAGGAAAGTGGCCAGATTTTTGGGCTGGGCCGCTTAGTCGTAGACTTTATCGTATGGGCCGAGCTCATGGAAAGCCCAACACCAAGTCCATTGTGCCGGCTCTTGTGTGCTCCCCACGTACTAAAATTCCATTAAAAAATGGGCCACGGCGTGATAGGCGAAGGTGACGGCGGCGGCGGACTGGTGGGTCCGAATTCCTTCGGCTCCAAGGCCAAGCCGCACGACAACCGCCCCCCGAAATGAACTTATATATACACCAGATCGACCCGCCCATGCTTTCTCATATTTTACTCGTAAGAAAGTCACCTCTTCGGCTCCAAGAACTCGAAAAGAAAAGCGGGAAAAACAAGAAGAGATCGGAGGCGAGGAGGCGGGTCTTCTTGCAGGATTCTTGACGGGTAATGACGTGGTTCCGGCTTTTCTCGAACTTGGTCGTTGGTGAAATGTCCCTAGGATTACGTTATCTCTGTAGGATGTGTTTCGTTTTTTCTTTGTTCAGCTATATTACATCAGATTTTGGAAGCCTGAAATCCAGGTTTTGCTTCTTGTAATTGTTGCTGTTGCTGCTGCTGCTGTTTTTTTTTTACTTGCTTCCATAAGAATATTTCATGTCAGCTTTGTTGCGGGGTTTTGATGTGCTGAACAACCCTGAAAGCCGATAGAACTTAGAGACTGGCACAGAAAGATAGCATCTAGTTGGCCGGTGTTATGATCCTTTCATGACACTGAGTGAATTAGAGATTGGTAGAAAGAGAATAAGAGGGGATGTTGAGAAAGAAGAAGAATTGTAGTTGAAGAGAGAGACTAGAGGAGAAAAAAGATAAGGTGAGTTGTAGTAGATGTGTTTAAAATGCTGCCATACATCATTTCTTGACAACAAAGGTTTATGAGCTTGGACTGCTTTGATCACACCGATTGCTGTTCATGATTTGGCCATCAACATTCTCTTGCTCTCATATCAATTGGTTAAAGATTCACAATTTCATGTTTCTTGCTACTTTCCAAACAAGATGGATTGGCATTGTCTCTTGTATAATCTGTGATTTGATGAATTACGACTTGCAGGATCTGCCACCATTGAAAAATTGTGATTTTGTTTTTTCTATACTGAGTACAACTAGACGAAAGAAGATTGTGACTCAGTCTCTTGTTTTAATATAGCAGTGTCCTGCTCTGTCTTGTTGGAGGATAGGAGTTCCTCAGTTCGGCATATCTAGATTATGAGCTTTCAAATCCAAGAAAATCGAAGAGGGTCTAGAAGATTTCCTTCCCGAGTTGCTCCTCAGGAGTGGGCCCGAAGTGGAATATCTCCAAGTGCTGCTACTTTGAACTCATCATCAAGTTTGGTTTCAAACCCCTCCATAGATAGTGTGAGTTCTGATCGTCCTAGTTGGCTTAGAGGCAACACTTCGAAATTAAGTGGGAGTAATGGAGAAACAACTAGTACTTCGGGCCATGGAGCTAGTTATGGCTCAAAACTTCATCGGAGTCGCGTCACTGGACAAAGGAAGGAGAGGGGCAATGAAAGGACGGTTATGGATGAAAGGAAGGGCTCGAAGGATGAGAACTTGCCACAGCTTGCCCAGGAAATCCAGGAGAAGCTTATGAAGGGCACCGTTGAATGCATGATATGTTGCGATATGATTCGCAGAACTGCTCCCATTTGGTCATGCCCGTGCTGTTACTCCATTTTCCACTTGAACTGTGTCAGGAAGTGGGCTCGTGCACCCACCTCTTCTGATCTGTCTGTGGAGAACTGTGGTGTTAACTGGCGGTGCCCCGGTTGTCAGAAGGTGCAGCTCATGTCTTCAAATGAGATCAAATATCTATGCTTCTGTGGGAAGAGGACAGATCCGCCCTCTGATTTCTATTTGATACCACATTCATGTGGCGAATCTTGCGGCAAGCCATTGCAGAGTCGGGCCTCAAGGGTTGATGAGGCTGAGGAGGATCTGTGTCCTCATGTCTGTGTCTTGCAATGTCATCCTGGTCCATGCCCTCCTTGTAAGGCGTTTGCTCCGCCACAGCCATGCCCTTGTGGGAAAGAAACAATTACGGCCCGATGCTCTGATCGGAAGTCTTTTCTTACTTGTGGTCAGAAGTGTGACAAGCTACTTGAATGTGGACGCCATTGGTGTGAAGAGACTTGCCACGTGGGCCCTTGCGACCCTTGCCATGCTCTGCTTGACGCTTCTTGCTTCTGCAAGAGGAAGGTAGAGGTTGTACCATGCGGCGACATGGATTTGAAAGGAGAACTAGAAGCCGAACAAGGTGTGTTCTCTTGTGGTTCAACTTGCGGAGAGGAGCTTGGTTGTGGCAATCACAAATGCCATGAGATCTGCCACCCCGGTCCTTGCGGGGAGTGTGAATTACTTCCTAGCAGGATCAAAACTTGCTATTGTGGGAAAACTAATCTGCCAGAAGAAAGGCGAAGTTGTTTGGAGCCAATTCCAACGTGTTCTGAGACTTGTGACAAGCCCCTAAGATGCGGAATTCACCGGTGTAAAGACAAGTGCCACGCTGGGGATTGCGCACCTTGCTTAGTTCCTGTGATCCAGAGGTGCCGTTGTGGCTCGACTTCACGTACAGTGCCATGCCACAAGATGATGGATGAAATATTTACATGTGAGAAACCGTGCAGTCGTAAGAAGAACTGCGGCAGGCATAGATGCAGCGACCGTTGCTGCCCTCAATCCAGTTCTGACACCAATCAACATTTTTGCACTCTGGTATGTGATAAAAAGCTCAGGTGTGGACAGCATTCATGTGAAGTGCTGTGTCACAGTGGGCATTGCCCTCCTTGCCTTCGAAGCATCTTTACCGACTTAAGCTGTGCGTGTGGGAGAACTTCTATCCCACCTCCATTGCCTTGTGGCACTCCTCCGCCTTCGTGTCCGCATACCTGTTCAGTCGTCCAACCTTGTGGTCATGCGCCTTCTCACAGCTGCCACTTCGGGGATTGTCCTCCTTGCTTGGTGCCTGTGGTGAAGGAGTGTATAGGTGGGCATGTTGTTCTCAGGAACATACCTTGTGGGAGCACTAATAACATTACGTGTAACAACCTATGCGGCAAGACAAGGCGCTGTGGTCTGCACGCATGTGGTCGCACTTGTCACCCAGCACCTTGTGACGTTGATACCCCAGATGAAGCCCACCATAAGGCTTCTTGTGGGCAAGTATGCGGTGCTCCGAGGAGGGCATGTAGGCATACATGTAAAGCACCTTGTCACCCCTCATCTCCTTGTCCTGATGTGAGATGCAAGTTCGTTGTCACAATTATGTGTTCTTGTGCACGGATTAAGGCAAACGTCCCATGTGATGCTGGAGGGAGTGACGATAATCATGTTGGTGAAGCTTCTCTTATCCAAAAATTGCCTCCACTGCAGCATTTGGAGGCCTCTTCTGGAAGGGTCCCTCTTGGACAGAGGAAGCTGATGTGTGATGATGAGTGTGCTAGGTTGGAACGGAAACGAGTCCTTGCGGATGCTTTTAACATCGTTTCTCCAAATTTGGATGCTCTTCGTTTGAAAGAGAACTTCGAGTTGGTGGCAGACCTCTTTAGGCGTGATCCCAAGTGGGTGTTATCTGTCGAGGATAGATGCAAATTCTTGTTGTATGGCAAGAGCATGGGGAGTACGGCCAGTCTTAAGGTCCACGTGTTCCGTCCGATGCATAAGGAAAAAAGAGAGGCACTGAGGCTCATAGCACAGAGGTGGAAGCTCACAATCCATGAGGTTGGTCGGGAGCAGAGATGTTTCACAGTTATTTGCGTCACTCCAAAATCAAAAGCGCCGGCTCGTGTGCTTGGTGTCAAGGGCCCGATGAATGCAAATGCGCTGAACCCACCTACCTTTGACCCTTTGGTGGATATGGATCCAAGATATGTAGTGTCTTTCTTCGACTTGCCTAGGGAATCGGATATAAGTGCATTGGTCCTAAGGTTCGGTGGAGAATGTGAGCTGCTTTGGTTGAATGACA
This sequence comes from Eucalyptus camaldulensis, assembly GCA_019915185.1. Taxonomy (NCBI): domain Eukaryota; kingdom Viridiplantae; phylum Streptophyta; class Magnoliopsida; order Myrtales; family Myrtaceae; genus Eucalyptus; species Eucalyptus camaldulensis. The sequence goes on from JAHSVA010000005.1 coordinate 26,057,460, forward strand.
AGAATGCAATGGCTGTATTCAGTGACATGACTCGAGCAGCAACTGCTATGAGGACTTTGGATCACGGATCGGTATATTATGGGGCGGTCACATTTCTTCGAAATGGGGGCTCATCTGCACAGTCCTTCGCCACAAATGCATGGCGAGGGCCTGCATCTGCTAACATGGGCAGCAGCTCATGGAAGAAGGTTGTAGTTCAGGAGCCTGGTGCAGCGAATGATTCATGGTATGATGATGAAGGGTGGTCCGTCGCTTCTGCTACCATCAAAGGAAAAGAAGCTCCAAGTTCTGCTTCCGCAACCACTCAGAACATCTCAAATGCTGGTTCCCAGATGGAATTGATAGGTGCTTCAGATCTGGAAGGACAGCATGATGTAGCTTCTCATGATACGAATGACATGGTCGATGTAGTTGATGATTGGGAGACTGCTTTTGCTTGAGATGGTGCGATGCTAAGCCATACGTGAGGGGATGGCTACCAAGTAATCTTTTCATCTCCTTACTTCCACTGTATATTGGAGCAAGGTTGCATTATTTTTCTGTTTGGTAATTCTGTTGATCACCCATTTAAATGGGGATGATTATATGCTGTTCTATCATTGTTTACTTTTCCTGAAAATAAACAATTGTAATTGTAAAGTTCTTTGTTGTTTCTTGGAGCAAAAGTCACGGTTTGCAAATTAGAGCATTGGGTCAATATCCACAATTCAAATGCTTTTGATTCATCATTTTCAATGTCCATCTGGATAAACAGATCGTTCGTTTTGTATGATGAAAATGGTCGCAACAACAAATTGACTTGTTGCAAGGGATTTGCCTTTTGAAGTCTCGATCACATTGAGTCAGAATGGATGTATCTTCTCCATAATGATTATGTTCTGCTGCTATGTACTTGCTGCGAACTATGCAAAACGAAATTTCTGGGTTTGAATCTCGCAGCCATTGGAAATTCTTGTTCCATGGCTAGGCTTGTTGCCCGCCTGGAGTAAATTATACAGAAGTGGCGAGGCTTGTGAATTCTGATAACTATCGTCTTTCTTTATCAACTGCAGTTTCTCTCCTTCTCTGTTCATGCGAGGATTTATGGGACCTGTTCTGGTTTACTTTTGTCATGGTTTTGCATTTTCGCCATGAACGACCGTAGTTAGTCGATCTTCCCTCCTTTCTCAGCCATCTTTCGGTCTTATCTTCGCTCATATAGCCGGTCCATTGTTTACTTATTTATTTTTTAACTATTCACCTCCACCTGTGAGCCAACTTACATGCTGATCTTGTTCTCGATTCTTAGCGAAGTAGATCAGGAATTCGTGTTTGTTATGTATATGAACTTGAGGACTGCGTTACGGTCCATCTGAGTTGAGTAACTTGTGAGTTCTGACTTTCCACGACATAGGAAATTTCAGCGCGATGAGAATGAGCATTTTTATCATCAGGAAAAAGAAGAAGAGGAGGAGGAAGAAGAAGAAGAAGAGGAGTCTGTCAGTGCATTTTGATCGGTTACATGACTAGATCCTTGACATCGGGGTTAATATATCGATCGGTTGGGAAAAGTACCAAAAAGAGTCATAAACTTATTGCCCCCTCCATCATCAATTTATCTGAAATAATGGCCTAATACTAATCTAGTCCCTGGCTTTTCAAAATCATCTAGTCATTTCTACTAGATCTAAGTGTGATAACTTATGTTTGTGATGTTTTAAATTTATATCTATCAAATGTCGCTCATATCATTTAGGCGCCTTCGTTAGCGTGGATGGATTCAAACATCATTGCCAAACTTAGCCAACGGCCAAACGATCACGTCACCATTGACATTGAGCCCTTGGCCACCACCGCCAATCACCAGTCCCGCCATCTCTTTCTGTTCTTTCGGATTGATTTGGGTGCCAAATTGTGGTCGCAATACCTCCATGGAGGTTGAACACACACATGCACACATGGACTGTTGATGGTCATTATTAGAATGCGTGTATGAATTATATTAGAAATATCTACATAAGAGATTGCGACGGAAGCAATTGATATATTTTAATTGCCTCATAAGACTTATGATAAGCTATTAATATGTCCTCATTAGCCTATTAACTTATTGGTTTAAGTGGTTAGTACACCCCAATTGACTTTTATTTGATATATTGACATGCTTGAATTCACGTATTTTCTTGGTGATCACTAGACGAAGGTACAGGACAAAGAAGAAAAAAATGGAAAGATAGAAAAGAAAAGGGACAAATCTTTGATGGAGAAATGGGATTGAGATGGCAGTCCATGTCATTTATCTTGTCCAGTCACCCTTGAGATGGCACTTCACGTCAGCCAACAGGATCGGCCAAATATTGAGCCGATTTGGAAAGCAATGGAGTTAGATTGATATATCAAAAAATAAATAAATCAGGAATCACATTAGACAATAGCAAAAAGTTTAAATAATTTCTGTGTTATTTCCACATCTTTTCTCTTGCCTATAAAAAATTACTAATAACGTCCCGCATCTTTGCTTACGATGAAGAACAAAGTATTCATAGTTCTAGAATAAAAGTAGGGAAAAGTGCCAAAAAAGTCCTAAACCTTTTGCATTTGTGCCGATTTAGTCATAAACCTTTTTTTGGTGCCGATTCAGTCCTAAACCTTTTTAAGTTGTGCCAATTTAGTCTTTTCCGGCAATTTTGGCCGGATTTTGCTGACTGGATGCTGGTCGGCTGACGTGGCGTGATCGGCGCTGACGTGGACAACTTTTAATAATATTTTAATATTTTTTAAAATTTTTTTTAATTTTTTTAATTTTTTTTTAATTTTTTTAATTTTTGTCTTTTTCCTCCGGCCGGTCGCGGAGGTCCGGCGACCGGCCAGAAGCGACCGCCGGCGAGGGGGAGCCTCGCCGGCCCTCGCCCATGGCCTGATCTGGCGAGGCGGCCATGGGCGAGGCTCGCCCTCGCCGGCCCTCGCCGGCCATGGGCGAGGCTCGCCTCGCCAGATCCGGTGAGGGCGAGCCTCGCCCATGGCCGCCTCGCCAGATCAGGCCATGGGCGAGGGCCGGCGAGGGCGAGGCGGCCATGGGCGAGGCTCGCCCTCGCCGGCCATGGGCGCCTCGCCCATGGCCAGATCCGGCGAGGTGGCCATGGGTGAGGCTCGCACTCGCCGGATCTGGCGTGGGCGAGGCTCGCCCTCGCCGGATCTGGCGAGGGCGAGCCTTGCCGGCCCTCGCCGGCCATGGGCGAGGCTCACCTCGCTAGATTCGGCGAGGTCAGCCTCGCCCTCGCCGGCGGTCGCTTCTGGTCGGTTGCCGGACCTCGGCGACCGGCCGGAGGAAAAACACAAATAAAAAAAGAAAAAATAAAAATATTTAAAAAATATTAAAAAAATATTTAAAAAAATAAAAATATATTAAAATATTATTAAAAGCTGTCCACGTCAGCGCCGATCACGCCACGTCAGCCGGCCGGCATCCAGTCAGCAAAATCCGGCCAAAATTGGCCGGAAAGGACTAAATTGGCACAACTTAAAAAGGTTTAGGACTGAATCGGCACCAAAAAAAGGTTTAGGACTAAATCGGCACAAATGCAAAAGGTTTAGGACTTTTTTGGCACTTTTCCCAATAAAAGTAAGTAGCTATGCCGATTGGGATCCGTTTGATAATCCAATAAAGTGTTGAAAATTAAAAATTCAACATTTAATGAAATTAAGTTTGTTTAATCTTAAATAAAAGAGGAAAAGCCACAAAAAAACCACAAATTATGTCAATGTAACACATTTATCCTAAACTCTTTTGTGAAATTAAAAATCACAAAGTATATCTACTCTGACATATTTAGTCTAAATTATCTCTCGTGATATAAAAAACTTCAAATATGTACCTATGTAACACATTTACCATCCATTAATGTTTTGTTAGATGGTTTTTAGTTAAAACAATGTTGTTTTTAATTTGATTAAGTCATGTAGATGTCATGTCAACATTTTTTGTTTTTCGGCATTCATATAGGCACATCTTTAATGGTTTTCATTGGTGGAATCTTGACGGAGAATACATGCATCACATGTGTATAAATTAGAGATTTTTGGTGTCACGGAAAAAAGTTTATTATAAATATGTCACAGCGGACATTATTTGAGGTTTATGATGATTTATTCCCTAAATAAAATTGACTTAAATTATTTAGTTAGACAAAAAAATTAATTAATCTGGTAAGTAAGGGAAGGGTTAATTTGTGTAAAAGATGAACGATGGGTGGTAATTAGAATCTTGCTAAAAAAAAAAAAAAAAAATCTCTTGGAAGAGATTAGTAATATAAAAATTATTGTCAAACAATGTTTTAATTCTATTTTTAGCACTTGTATTTCAGTTTTACCAGACTTGCCTAAAAAATATGAACTAATAATAACAATAAATTTGCACTAAATATCCATGATAAAGAGACTTCTCAGTTTTATATCATATCAAAGAATATTCTTTTTTCCTTACTATTAGCATGATAATCTTACAGGGAACACATAACGTGCTATTTAAATATCTACAAAAAATACATGTGAAATTCTTAATTATGGTAACTATTCTAGATAGAAAAAGAAAAAGAAAATAGAAAAAAGGAGTGGGGCCGTTATCTAAAACTGCAATTGAAATATTTTACTATAAATGATAGTAGATTTAGTCATTTGGAGGGTGGAAATAGCACTGCTCTATATAAAGAGGATCATCTTTCAAAAAAATATTTTTAAAATGATTTATTTTTCGCAAAATAAATAGCACTGCTCTATATAAAGAGGATCATATTTTAAAATGAATTGCCTAAAAAATATGAACTAATAATAACAATAAATTTGCACTAAATATCCATGATAAAGAGACTTCTCAGTTTTATATCATATCAAAGAATATTCTTTTTTCCTTACTATTAGCATGATAATCTTACAGGGAACACGTAACGTGTTATTTAAATATCTACAAAAAATACATGCGAAATTCTTAATTATGGTAACTATTCTAGATAGAAAAAGAAAAAAAAAGAAAAAAGGAGTGTGGCGGTTATCTAAAACTACAATTGAAATGTTTTACTATAAATGATAGTAGATTTAGTCTTTTTTTTTTTTTTTGGTCATTTGGAGGGTGGAAATAGCACTGCTCTATATAAAGAGGATCCTTTTTTTAAAAAAAAATATTTTTAAAATGATTTATTTTTCGCAAAATAAATGGAGTCTTGAGATGCAAATAAATTCAACTTGAGAGGCCAAAAATAATTTGCCCAAAAGGGGAAAAAAGAAAAAGTAAAAGAAGAAGCAGAAGATAAGGAGCGTCACCATTATCCTTGCTGTAGTCGAATTGTAACTTTTCTCGGTCAATGTTCGCGGCCACATAATAACGCAAGTCCCACCACGGAACTCTCACCACCACTGCTATTTTAACCATTTATAAGCGACTGCTCATTTATAGTGATGAGGCCATGACCAGATCCGAACAACGAGGACTGAAGTACGTCCGTTTCCCCTCCTTAGCTGCAAACGAACTACAGGCATCCCCTCATTATTGAACAGTGGCCATTTTGGAAGCTTTCTTTTGATGGTGTATGCGTTTGAGAGAGACAGAAGAAGGGGGAGAGGAAGGGAGGGAGGGAGGGGGGAGTTAGTGGGAGGGGAAAGATACAACACTTGAGAAAGTTAAAATTGAGAGTACTGCGCTAAATATAGAGTCTTGTACTGTCAAAAGATTGAGTTGCTCGAGAACACACAGCAGTCCCCGCATTGAAGCGTTCCTTTCAAGAACACATGTGAAAAGACACAAAAATATCAGGGTTGTGAGTGAAGGCCAGATCCCATCCTTTCATCATCAGTAGGGTCTTCTGATCTGGTGCATTTAAAGAGATGCAAAGATATGCATGCATGGGTCAGTCCCATCTCGCAACATCCGATATGAATATTCGCTCACATTCAGACAACAACTAGTATAAAATTAAGGGGTTGGTCGGGGTCCATGTAGGTGTCGTCGTGTTTAGAGGAGGGTTTCGAGAAATGGAGGGTCAGAGGGACGATTGCTGTGAGGTTCTGGAAAGGGATGTGAAAAGAGAAGGAGGAGAAGCAGAAGAAGAAGATGAAGAAATTAGAGGAGGAAGGGGAGAAGAAGATCAGTGTGAAAATCATGATGCACTCAAGAGAAGCATATCAAGCCACCCTCTGTATGGGAAGCTCGTTCAAGCTCACCTCAACTGCTTGAAAGTTCTCTCTCTCTCTCTCTCTCTCTCTCTCTCTCTCTCACTCACGCACGCACACGAAACACACGCATTTACACGGAATTATGTCATTTCGTTTCCTGATCTATATATGTCGAGGATTTACACTTTCTTCCTTTGAAGGTTGGTGGAGCTTGCAAAGATGACATGACTCACCAGATGATGATGAATCCACAAGTACACCTCCGCCAACATCAACATGGTGAAGCCAAGATCAGCACGCCGAGTCAATCCGATTTAGACCAATTTATGGTAAGCTGCTCCTTTAATTACAAGCCCTACTATTTCGTGGCATCTGCAAAAGACAGTGTCGTTTCAGTATGTATATTATTATTCTTTGGGAAAGCAAACAAGTGAATCTGTCTTGGATTAGGTTGTATAAATGATCATCACACTAGCAAAGCATTCGAAGGAACAAATGAAAACTTATATCTGTAAATTCATTATAAAGGAATATAAAACTGTAGAGCAGCAAAGAAACTAGATTTGTATATTAAAGTATGGCTCATAAAAACAAGACTTAAAATTGTCAATATTGTTTGGAAATGTTTGGAACATAAAATTGCAGAGCAATAGAATTCCAAAGTCATAATTTCCAAACTGGTCTTTAGTTGGCATATCGAGAGAAAGGCATGAAACTCTGTGTTTTCACACATCACTTTTTTTCATGAGTAATATTAGGGACGTAAAGATTTTAGGTGACAAACTTAAATGGGTATGTGGGGGTAAAATTACTACGTCAAGCAAAAAGTAGGAATTTTGAAACATTACTTTCTACCATATCAACCTTTCCATGCCCAATATAAATTCATATCAATGAGAAGGGCATCTCTTTTTCCTCTCCATTCATCTTGAGTAATGTCACTGTCAAGTACGGAACTTTAACAGGGCACATTGTGCAAAGAGACAGAGAGAGAGAGAGAGAGAGAGGGCACTGAAATATGAGTCAAATCAAATCTACAGTGGTGAGATTTGACCACTTTGCTTTTCTTTTTATCTTGAGTGACTGAGCCCTGAGGGCTTGATGAAAGCGGCATCTGTTATCCACTTGAAAGCGACAATACTTACTGTTTGGCCAGATAAAGAAGGGGCATGAGCTCTGATATTTGCCATTGCATGGTAGTTTGGTTCCCCATTCAGGAATTTGAGTTCAGAGTTTTCAAATGCATTGATTGACGTGTTAATAAAATCAATTCACTTAGCACTCGCCAGTTGTTTGCCTACGTTTGGTATCATTGTTCTTGTTCAAGCACCTCAAATGTAAATGGTTTTTTTTTTTTTAAGTCGTTCAAGACAGGTTAAATCGAGGTACTGTTCTTAGCTGTGAATCAATCTGTTCTTGTCCTATCATTGAGGTCGCATTTCCCTCAATCAATTTTCTCAGGTTTCGTAACTAAAAGTCAGATCCTAGAAAGAGATTTTTTCCAATATCTGCCTGTAGGTCTGTACCCTACTTGGTATGAGTTTATATGTCCATCTCTTACGTGGCTTATAGACAGTCCACAGAAAACATGCGTAGCCAATGAGATGATGCGAGGAACACAAACAACATTTGAAGATCCAACTAATGGCAAAGACTAACCCTAATTTGAACTTGCACGTTTTGAACGTCGCCTTGAGAATCTTGATTTTGCAGTTCGACATTTATATAGCCACTTAGTGAAGAGAGGGGAAAAAGAAGATGAGGGACAAAGCCCTTTGAGGCATGCACTAAGTCATCGAGCATGCGCTAAGAACCGTAAGAACTGAAACAGATCGTACGTAGCTCTGTGTTAGATTGGGACGAGTATATTCATATCAGAAGTAACCACACAAAATGAAGAAGCGCTATTATACAAATCAAGATGACAGATCAAATAACGCCCGCAGGGAGCTTACTGCTCAGTTCTAAGCAAGTTGAGAGAAGCAATGGAAGAGCCTCAACTGGAGACCATGGCTTTCATCGACGACATGCATTCTCAGCTCGAGGACATGATCACAACTCCACCTCCTCCTCCTCTTCCTTCCACCTCTTCTCTATCTGGTGAGTCTCTCTTTTTTTCTCAATTCTCATCTGTCATCTGCAGCAATAAAACTGCCCATTGATGCGATTTTACACCCCTTACCATTTTGGGCGGTTCACCACATGCTAGATTACTAGTCATTTATCCTACTGGAAGCTTACTAATCATATCTAAAAGGTCACGTGTCCATTTGTAGGCTCATACTTCCTCTTCTCCTAATGAGAAGTTACTAATAACACAGAGAAAGTAACTACTACTTTAATATGAAAAATTAAAGCTAACTTCCTGCAAAAGGAAAATAAGCTTTCAATCGTTATTATCAGTGAAGTCGACTGTTACACGAGTGATGCAATTGTTCTACCGAGTTAATGATTTTCCACACTCAAAGTAATAAACAACGTAGTTTTAGCTAGCAATTTTCTCGTGTAATCAGTTAAATTTTATATGAAGTAAATTGCAAATTTTCAGAAGTTAGGCATTTCTCCACATCAGTGGTAACTTTCATACAGAAAACTAAAGTGTGTCGCACAATACTCAATCAAAAGCCCTAGCTTTTCCCACCTTTCTCTCTCCTATTTCCCTTTCGTCCCCACTTGGTCGCCGCATCTCCAGCAGAACCACTCATACCCAGCAGGAGCTCAAGCCACCGCACGTCGCTACCCCAGCGCCATCCCACGCTGCTTGATGAGCTTTGGGGAGATATGATAGCGCGGTTAACCGAGGAGGGGTAGGGCGAAGTTTGTGGATTGCACCTAAAAAAATAGACAATTATTCTCCAAAAATCCTAAAATTTTCAATTATACTATTCAGTCATAAACTTCTTGGCGATTTGCTTATGTAGTCATTTCCACCAATTTTAATAGGAAATCGCTAATTTGGATATTGACTATCTCATGTGATACAAATGATATAGACAATTTTTTTTTTGTTGCAATTTTTAATGAATTTTTTTATTATTGATTTATATATATATATATATTTAATTCCAACAGTTGGTATTCACGTTAACGATTTCCGACCAAAATTAGCTGAATTGACTACATTGACCAAAATAAGGTTTATAACTAAGTTGGAACAATGGAAAGGTTACAAACTGAATTAACTGTTGTACAATAGGTTCAAAACTATTTTTGATAATCATCTCGTATGCAGGAACTATACCCCACATTGCCCTAAGGCACTTCTTAAATGTGTTTGATGAAGAAATATTTAATTTTTAAAATATTGATTGTGCATAAGTATAGAAAGGGTGAAGCTATTTCCACCATGTACATGACTAAATCTATTCGATTTTCATTAAAAAGACAAAGTTACCCTTAATTATTCAATTGCAATTTAACGTGATAGCCCCCAATATATGTACTTTTCTTCTTTTGTTAGTTTTTCTACTCTAATGTAGGATTTAGTTGTCGTTTGTTCTTGTTTATTCTGGATATCCCATGTATATTAAAGGCATTATGTTTTCTGTTTTTTAAATTTTACTTTTGTAAAGATTAGTTTTATTGAAAAGAGAAATTTTGAAGGAAACCTACTTATTTCCTACATTGTCAAGCAAATTTATGGATAAATTGTCCAGTAAAATCTAGAAAAAATTGAACATAGATAACTTTTGAACAAAGTCATGTGTTTACAAACTTTTACATTTTTGTTGTGCATATTTCCATCAAATCTTTTTTTATCATTTGTCTGTTATATACATATACACAAAATAAAAAACAAAAAAACTCTTTAAAGCTTTTCCAAGACAATATCATAGTTACTTTCTCATTCATGAAACTTCAAAAGATGGAATCTAATTATATCAAAGTGTTGCATAAAATAAGATTTTTTTGTAAAGTATCATTAAAATTTCATTATTTTGTTATGACAAAAAATTAATATCATTTGCGAAGTGTTTACGAACAATATCAAGATATCTTGTTGGGCATAACTTTTTTATGTCAATGTTGTTAGTGTTTTTCCAAACACTTTTATAATGTCTAACATGCTATGTGTTAAAGCATCTCGCCAATAGAAATAAAAAAAAAAAAAAAGACAAATTCTTTGATATAGTAAATATAGAGGCTTGATTTATATTTTAGATTAACGAAATTAAAAAATAAAATATATACTAGGAAAGTAAACTTTTGAGATTAGAGGGATGAACTATAGATTAATTGAACGATAGATTAATTGTTATAAGAGCAATAATACAAAGACTACTTTTTATTATTTAAATCGCAATAAGTACACATTTGGCGAGAAGCCATAAACAAAAACAAGCATGTGATATATTAATTATCACAATTAAATCCCACATAGAAATAGAAAACTAAAAAAGAAAGAAACTAAATAAATTTGGAGCTATCACTTTAGATTGCAATTGAAATTGAGGACAATATTATATTTTTAGTGAAAATGGGGGTGGATTTAATTTTAAAGAGGGTGGAAATATCGCCGCCCCAATGGAAATGGCCATATGATCTTGTTTGTTCGATTGACAAATATTTGTGGAGCATTTTTAATGAAATACTATTTATTTGAGTAGTGAGTTTTTTCATGAGAAAAGGTAACTTTTGACATACTAGCAACTCGTACCTTCTTTAAGCGGATAATCGCATTGATAGGGAAACGCAAGTTTGAAAATATTAGAAACTAGAAAATTACCAATGCAATTTAGCCAACGTGCACACATAGAAAGTAAGATTTTATATGGGGTTAACTACTTATCTCGTGACTAGTAAACTTTCATGTGAAAAAGTTACTAAAGTTACTAAAAACACATCTCTAGTTAGTAATTTTTAAAACTTATCAACTTTTTGACAATGAAAACAAAGAATATCAATGCTTCAGTACTTAGCGATTCTGTACAAGTGCTCTTAACTCGCTATTTGAGCCCAGCTATCCGTGCTCCACATTTGGCCCTTTCCTAACCCATGAATTTGTCGAATCCCCCACCCTGAAAAGATAATATCATTGATGACGCGACAATTTTTTCTAGCTTCACCCATGAAAATCCGGTAGTTTCTACCTTGTAGGAATCCCCCATAAGTAACAACTTGTTCCAAAAAATCAACTCCATATTCGAACGTATCTTGAACCCAAGTCATTCAGCTAAAGATGATTGGACTTGATCCCTGAAAATGCACTCATTTCATGTAAGAAGCGTCATAGAACCGGAAGGCAGTGACATTTCTCATTGCTGATATGTTTAATCTAAATCGTGGCTTCCAGGAGAAACAAATGCCTGACCCAAGACCAGGAGGGCCTTTGGTCGAGACGATAGGAAAGAGGTGGCTTCGAAGACCGGAAGATAACAAGAATCTGCCGCTCTGGCTACTTCGCTCTTCTTCCACGTCATGGACTACATGTGTGTTTCAAAAATTTATATTGTATGGGGCCGTAACTTATGATCGACGGACGTGGTCTTCCCAAGTCTGTCTGCCCCGCCCGAGCACGGTGTTTTGTGTTCTTTCTGTTGTATTATTTTAAAAATCAATCTGAACGTGCAGAGTGCATGTACTGGCATTTGCATCTACTAATGAAGGCTTGGAGCTGACTGAATGTAAGATGAAATGAACATCATGAATTCATGTAATCAGTCAATTCTTGGTGTCCTCTTACCAGAATCAGGGATGCGCCAGATAAATGAGTCACAGTTTTGATTGCAGCATAAAGAGAAAACGAACATCATCATCTACACATACATTTTACAAATTCAAGCTGCAATTTATTTTGGGTGTACAAGGAAAGGCTTAGCTCATCCTTATATTTTTAGTTGGAAACCATGCTCTCACTCTCCTTCACAAAACCATCTCCAGTCCAATCTTTGTCCGACTGCAAGCCTTTCCGAACTGCCTTCCTCTGTCGAATTGCTTCTTGCTGCCTCTGTACCAAGTCAGTATGAGTGGTAAAATACTGAAGAGAAGACCTGAAAGACCAACGAGGTAAAAAGAAAAATTAATGTGAGAATCCTGCCCTACTTCATCACGTCTGGGAATTTAGAGCGAGGTTTTAGAAAATTTGATTCTCCCAAATAATTTATACCCTCTGAAATCTTCTATTGTTGAGAAATTATGCGTCTTCATAAAATCTTTCAGCTCAGCACACAGTTTCTTGACAAGGCCATAGCCTTGCATCATCACACCTGTGCATACCTGCAAGCCACGAATGAATGATTCTCTGCCCAGTTTGCAGAAGACATACATCGCCAAGTGGCTTTCACACGAGAAGCTCTCTTCTTTTGCATAATAAAAGAAGTAGACATTCAACAGAAAAAGGTTGAAACACCAATTTGTATGGACAGTAACAGATGTCACATCAATCCGAAGGGGATTATGTCGTAGCATTAGTCCCTGCCCCCAATCTTAAAGTTATTACCTCATTTTCAGCATGATCCAAGCCAGTGCATGAAAAATGAGGCCTTTAGGATCCCCAATAATGCATTATATATTGCTAGTTTACCCCACAACAAGCTCGGTCACACATTCTGGATCAAATAAAGACTCTGGGTTTCCAGCGACTAGGAAGGATTCACACGGCAGATCTAGTGGCTGTCAACTGAAGTAAATAATTCCGCCCAGGCTTTAGTGGAAAAGGACAATGCAGAATAACATGCTGTTGGTTTACCCTACCCTTTGGAGGAGGACGGCAAGAACAAGGAAAAGGAGTACAAAAAAGAATTTTACCAGCTCATTATCTGAAGTGCTCGGTAACATTTAGGGAATCTTAACAAACGAACTAACTGATAAATTCAGTCAGACACTGTAAAAAGGGGGTGAAATTTGCATTATAAACACTCCAAGGATATGTAACAATAGCTAATCCCCTGTTGTACCTGAACAGTATCTGCTCCAAGGAGAATGAACTCAGCAGCATCACCTCCTGTTTCAACACCTCCAATGGCTGAAAGAGTGTGGTCCTTATCATCAAATTCTGACTTCATCATCTTTGCAATGCTCATGACTTTTGCAAGTGCGATAGGATGAACTGCCTTGGAAGAATAGCCCCCAGGAGTTGAATACCTAAAACATCAAACTTAGGATTACATTTTACAATACCCAAAAAAGAATAAAACGGTAGTCAATGCAAAAGAGTTAAAAGTACCCTTCAACACAAGGCTCGGGCCGTAACGTTTCAAGATTGATTCCCATCACGCTCATGATCGTATTGATAGCAGATACCCCCTCACATCCTGAATTTAGAGCCACCCTTGCTGGCTGCAGAACAAACAGATGCATTATCAAGATCAATCAATATACACTTAAGTCATCACTGGTTTCAAGCTTCAAGATCAAGGAGAAGTTAAAGCGTGACTAATATTTGGTTATACACAAACTTGATATTGCAATCTACAGGCCAAGAATGCCCTCCTTCCATGCATCTAATTTTGGTTATTAATAGTGTGGTGTAATCTAAATGTCACAAATAGTGCACTAGAAGTCCTAACCTGCCAAGGAATACAATCAAGTCCTCAACCTTTTTCAAAAAATTCAGTCAGAATCTTTCAATCAGCATTATCGAGGATCCTATTTGCAATAGAGAATTGCCTATGAGATGGCCTTAAATTATAGTTTTAGTATTATATGTAGGACTTAAATGCACTTCTCAATAATGGTTTAGAACATGATCGCAAAAATTTAGAAAAATTTAAGACTCAATAGCACTTGTGAGTAAAGGTTTAGAATTGCACGGATTGAAAGGTTTATGACTTCACTGCATTTCATACCCAATGTTTGGGACTTCTCATGCAACATCTCTCCTAAATACCTAACCGGTAATACTAAAGCAGTAGTATTATGAAGATACATGCCTAGTCGATCTATGATTTGATTAGTTATATCATAATCACGTGACAAAATGTAATCCCGAGCAGGCTTCAAACCTAAGTCTAAAAGTGCTCCATCTAACGTAAGGGCAAGAGCAAAAAGAACAGAGTAAAAGCCAATTTTAATTATAATTCTTAATTCTACATGGTGAGCAGTCCACCACTCTCAGAAAAATAATCCTTTTATCATCTTGGTTGACCATCCCACAGTTGCACACAGGCATCAAATGGCTGGGATACTAATTCAGAGTATAAGCACCAAGCAAAGTGGAGAGACACAGAGTCCAGTTAGTGGCCATGAGAGCACTTTCTTATAACACTATATAAACAGGCTCCCAATAGATCCAACGCCTGAACCTTCTTTTAAAAATGACAATCAGTAATTTCCCGTGAGAAATTGCCAGAAACTAGGCAGAATCTGCAACACTGAGAGCTAACCTGCGTTATGTCTGTAATATTAGGAGTCATCTTTGCCCAAACAGGAATAGTAGCTTTCGCATTTATCCATCCACAGACCTCCTCCAAAAGAGCGCAATCTTGGCCGACTGCAGCACCCATTTTACGCTCTGGCATACCATGTGGACATGAGAAGTTGATTTCAATGGCATCCTAAAGAAACAGTACATATTGTTAGATGAAGAGGTCATCAACTTGATTTAGCCATTTGAGGAAAAATAGATATAAAAGTACTAGTTTAACTTACAACTCCACTTTGCTCAACTCGATCAATGAGTTCTTCCCATGCAGCTTTGTTGTATTCTTCCATAATAGAAGCAATAAGAATCCTATCTGGATACTCTTCTTTCAACTGTTTAAATTCTTTAAGCATCGTCTCAAGAGGTCGGTCACTGATGAGTTCTATATTCTCCCACCCTATAATTTGTCCCTTAGCTGATCCATTTACTCCTGCACGTAGCCGAGCATATCGAGGGGTGACATTTATAACTTTGTCAGCCTCCAGGGAAACCTAGCAGAATGATTTACAAGGGTGGACAAAAAATTAGCAAAGAACACAATATCATCAGCACGATTTGTTCACAGTAATAGATATTATTCCAACAACAAGCCAAAACAGCGGAAGAAAAGCCACAAGAAAGTCCCTTCCATAAAAGTCCAAATAGTAGAGAGAAAAGGATACGGGTATGATCTTTACCAAAAAAAAAAGGATACGGGTATGATAATCCACGATGGCAGCTACATTCTGCTACTTTTAAGACAATCAACACACTCAATCTTAGTTCAGGTACTTTCTTTTTCTTTCAACGGGTTCACTTGCTGATAGAAACGTCCATGAAACCTCAATGCTCTGTTTTTTCCCCTCAAGTTAACAGCCTTAAGTCTCTATCTCCTTACTCCATTATCAATACTAATTCAGTGAACATCTAAACATCTGCTGAGCAACCTCAACATACCACGACTTATGCCTCGTCCATGCACATGGGTTTCCCAAATGACGCTCCAAATGCATCTGATGTATAACGAAAGTAGTTTGCACCTCGCAAACATCGCATGGAAAGCAAACACTTGCTTATACATTATCGAGAATAGATAACAACATTATATGCCGACCCACAAAAGCAAAACTAAATCTTTACGTGCCACTCAATTTTACTTGAAGGAAAAACGGGATCGACAGAGCAGCAGAGCAGATGAAGCAACCGTAACTCGGATCACGGAAAACACGGTCGACGAAGCAGCAGAGCAGACGAACCAACTGGAATTCAGATAAACGGAATAGCCTTAACTCAAAAATGCAAAATTTTCAGAAGCGATCTACAGAAACAAATAATCACCCATCAGGAAAGCTCAGTTTCCCCGAAATTCTAACCTCAGAGACAGATACTCCGATAACGACGGTGGCCGATTTTCTAGAACTAAAAGGGAACTCGAGATCCCGGCAATCGCCAAGTCCTAACCTCACCGACGAACTAACAAATACGAACTTCCGGCATCACCGACGAGCGAGGAACTTACCGTCTTGGCGATCACGGCCCCCCAGCCCTCGTCGAAGGCCCTCTTCATCACGGTGTAGTTGGTCCCGGGCGGTCCGGACCCGATGACGAACGGATTCGGCATGTGCAGTCCATTGACGGTGACGCTGAGGTCGGGCTCCGCCCGATCCCCGGACGCCAGCACCCGGAACCCGACCCTGCCGGGCGGGGACAGGCCGGGCCGGCGGCGGCACCGGAGCCCGGCGGCGTCGGCGGCGGGGCGGTGGGCGCCTCCGAGCTGCTTCAGACCGAGGGAAGCCATCGGCGGCGATGTCGGGGGCGAGCGAGATCGAGGAGTTGCAGCCTGGTGAATCCGCGCTGTATATTCTTCGGGGGCGGAGGACGGAGGAGGGGATCGAGGGGGGAATCGTTTGCGTCTTGTAGCTGCTGCTTCGAGCTGGAGATTTGGAATATTCTAATGGAGGAAGGAATGGAGTGCTGACGATGGAGGAGGATTTTGCATGTGCGTGGGGGAAGCGGAGAGCTATCCTTTCTTCTTTGATTATTCCGGGGTTTGACGTTGCTGCATCACCGGAGGGGCGGTGTAATAATTGGAACCCCACTTTTTTTTTCTTTCTTTTTGTTCGATCTTTGCCGTACTTTCTGCGCCCGATTTGGGAGAATATGATTGACGTAAAATCGGATTTTACCACGCTGAATCTGACTTTCGGAAGCGTTTGACATGGCAGGACTCGATCCGTCGAGTCTTTTTTTCTTTTATTGAACTTTCTCTTTATAGAGTAGACACAATGACGAATATAATGACATAAATCATTCTTAAATTTTTATTAAATATATAATATAATCCATAAATTTTTAATTTATTTGATATGATTCGTGAACTTTATACTGATATTTAATATAACATATAAACTTTTAATTTATCAATGTAGTCAATGAATGATTAATATATATTCAATTTAGTCTTAGAACCAGTCTTTTCATTAACTTAAATAAGGGGCATGTAATTTTAGGGACTAAGTTGAATATGCATAAAAAATTTATAAATCACATTGGGTACTTTAAAAATTTAGGAATTATATTATATGTTGAGGTAAAGTTTATAGAATATTTGTGTCATTTTTTATTATAGAATAAGTAGGTTAAAAGAAAATGAAAGAAATGGTCGGACTGAAGAGTAATTGGTGCTGCCTAATCTCGCCCATTGATCGATGTGTGCAGAGTCGTTAGCCAATAATGGTTGGAATGGTGAGTGGGGAACCTTTGGATGATGTCATTAAATCTCAAACGATAACGTGATCTGCTAAAGATTCTGCGTGGTTCGGTTTCATATTACCGACACTCAACAGATAGGGAGCAGCCGGATTTTCCTTATTCTGCTCCCAGAACGATGTAGACTCTCCAATCAGCCATCCGGTATGGTCTAAAGATGCTGTTTTGTCTTGATTAACATTGTATATACTTAATCCGGCGATGAAGAGTGCTTTTATCATCCAACGATTGACGTCGCATCTCTTGGATCTGACGGTGGAACACATCGCCGTGATATATGTGCGTGTGGTAGAAGGGAGTCACTACTGTTGACTAATTTATCTAGTTGGACATGAATTGGCTTTTCAATCGTCTAGGTATTTCAATCATGAGAGATTGGAAATATTGGCATAGTTACATATGCAGACGTTTAGTCATTGAATAGCAAATTGTGAAAATCAATGCAATGTGGCAAAATTTATTATGATTAGACCATACATTACGGATAGATGGATCATGCATATTAGATAGTGCCCATAAATTTCATGATAGGTACCCAAAGATTCATAGTGAATCTCGATAGGAACTTCTCTTGAAGCAATAATGCGTTGATCTAGTCGCCATCGAAGCGACAAAGGACTATCTAAATTGATTTTTTTCTGTTGATGAGCTCCAATTGCATCATAGGAATTACAAAAAAAAGGTTCTATGAATGTGAGAATAGTGATCGCTCAATTTTTATTAACTCAATTCGATTCGCATGGGTCAAACTATCAAAAGGAGTATTGACAATGATAATCATTTGGGAATGACTCTCACTTATGTATCACTCGACAATCCCTCTTCTAATTTTCCTTATTCTACTCCAGAACAATGTAGATTCTTCAATTAATCATACGGTATGGTCTACGATGCTGTTTTGTCTTGATTAACATTATATATACTTAATCCGACAATGAAGAGTGCTTTGTAATCCAATGACTGACAGTCAGCGATAGCTCGATTTCTATTGACTCAATTTGATTCGCGCGAGTTAGACTATCAAAAGGAGTATTGACAATAATCATTTGGGAATGCATCGCACTTGTATGTTACTCGACAATCCTTCGACAATCCTTCTTCTAATTTACAAGGAATACTAAAGTGGAGTAATGCCAATATGCTCTCTTTCGTGTTTTTCCTTCGAACGTCATGCATGAGGTTATAAGAACTAGATCCAATGGATTCAATAAAGTGAGAATTAAGACATTTGTCCAAACTAAAGTAGTGACAAATGACATAATTTAACTAAAAATGGAGGTATTAGGTTAGTTTGGATAAATATTTCACATTATAGTTAATAAACAGGGATATCAATATTCGTTTGAAATGTCGGTAAATAGGAAAATTATTTTGAAATCACTAAGCTATAGAACAGTAGGGAAAACTTAACTTAATAAAAATTTAATGTTGGAAAATTATTCGATATGTATTCAAGAGCATATCGATCCCTATTGACAATTAGCATATTAATTATATATTTGAAATATTATATAAAGAAAATTTCGGATATCACACTTTATCCAAGGAAATTGCCAAGAGAAAACTCAAATTCAAACCTATCAACATATCTAATTGGACTTACGTTCATTAATAATTTTATTGATCAACTGTGATATATTAATTACTTCATGCCATACAATTCTCACATGCATCTTAATCCCCTCACTTGTGATCTTAGTTTTGGTCTACCATCTCTTAATTGTGTCCTTGGAAGCCAACATATCTTAACTTGAATGCCTAGTGTTAGGTATATCCCCCCTTAATTTGTATCTTTTGGCATCAACATATCTCAACTTAAATGCCCATCTCTTCCACCATATCAAATCATGAAGGTCATGAAATCATTGGTCACGAGATTTCTTATTAAGATATTCATAAAAATTTGCCAGATCAAACCATGAAGGCCTTGAGCTATTCAGCATGTCGGGAGTGGGCCCACCTTCATCATCGCCATAAAATCACATTGATCTCATCAAATATCGATATCATTCGTTGAGAGTGAGTAACAAAAGCTAATACCTTTACTTGAGAAGATTGTCAAGTCTAAAACTGACCCTATCAACATATTTAGCTGAACCATATTCATTAAAAAAATTAAAACAATGAGTTATAAGTCGATTATAATTTATTAACTATTTTGCATCATAATAATTATTTGATGTGGGACTTTTTTTAACATAATTTACATATACATCTCAATAGTTCATGTTGACAGTTGTTGGGAAGAGAAAGGATGGGGGTGGGGGTGGGGGTGGGGGGAATAAAGCCAATGAAGTATTGATCCGATATTTGCATTTGTTCTTGCCCGCAATTGACCAATATACAAGGACACATCTCATGTTATAAGAGTAGAACATAGAAGCAAGCTTCAAGACTAAGAGCTTGATGATCATATCGTAGAAGTAAGTTAGGGCCTGTTTGTTAATGTTCTTTATTTATGTTTATGAACAAAATTTCTATTTTTTTGTTCCAGGGAATAAAAAAAGAACATAAACGTGTTTGTTTACATTTTTGTTCCAAATCTATTTTTTTTATTCCTAGGAACACATTTGGAACAGAAAACAATAAACAAAAAAAAAAAACGTGTTCCTTGTTTCTGAAACAATTTTTAAGAATAAATTTTCTCTCCTCTTTCTTTTTCTTATCTTTTTTTTTCTTCTTTTCTTTTTCTTTTTTCTTTGGCCGGTTGTTGACCTCGGCCATGGCCAGCGACCGGCTGTTGAGGGTCAACGACCTCACCAGAGCGTTACCGGCCCCCGGCGAGGCCAAGCGTCGCCGGCCCCTAGCGAGGCTTGGCCTCGCCTTGGCTGGGTGAGCTCCGGTGAGCCCAAGCTCACCCAGCCAAGGCGAGGTCGAGCCTCACCAGCGAGGGGCAAGGCTGGGCAAGCTCGGGCTTGCTAGATTTGGGCAAGCCCGAGCTCGCCCAGCCAAGGTAAGACCGAGCCTTGCCCAACCACGGCGAGGCCGCTAGCCCTCATCGGCCAGTCGCCGATCATGGCCAAGGCCAGCAACCAGCCAAAAGAAGAAAAAAAGAAAAAATAGAGAAAAAAATAATAATATTAAAAAATTAAAAGAAACAAAAAAAGAACACAAATTTACCAAACGTGTTTTTGTTCATTTTTTATTCCCAGAACAAGTTTACCAAACGCGTTTTTTTATTCAAAAATTGTTCCCCGGAATAGAAACATTTTTTTTCTATTTCTGTTCTCTGGAACAATTTTTAAACAAAAATGTTACCAAACGCGCCCTTAATTACTTTTTAGGTATCACCATCCTTAGTTTAGAAGTCTAATTTTTGGATATTTAAATGTTGATGGGTGATTTTTGGTGAGAGAGAGAATTTTTTTTTCTAGGACATTTAATGAATAGCTGACTAAGATCCGATGATGGTATGCACATAGATGATGGATTAATGGCCCTTTAAATGATAGGAGACAACATATGTGTCTTAAATTTACATCTTCGAGGTGCAAATGATAACGCTTCTTGGCTAGGTAATTTTTTTTTTTTTTAGAAATAGTTCTTTCCTATTTTTATTTCGGGGAACAATTTATGAGTAAAAGAACCCATTTGGTAACTACACAAAATTGATACTCTTGAAATAGAAAAATAACATAAATGCGTTTGATAACGCAACGGTTTCTTTTTTGTATTTATTTATTTTTTATTCTTGTTCACAAGTTGCCACTACTACACTGCTACCCGTCGCCGCTACACGACTGGTGGCGGCAACGACCGGTGGTGGGCGGTGAGTACGAACAGTTGACGATAGTCGCGACAAGAAAAATAAATAAATAAATAAATTTATTTTTAAATTTTTTTTCATAGAATAAGAAGTAATTTTTTTTTTGTTCTTTATTTTTATTTTAAATTTATTCTCAGGCTAACATTCTATTCCTTAAAAATAGAAAAATAATTTGGCAGGTGTAGGCACAATTAAAATGTCAGAGGGATGATTCTGTCTGTCCCGCAATCCTGCCTCCACGTTTACCATCATTCACGGGAAAGCGTGCGCTGCGATTTTTTTTTCTCCTTATTTGACGTGACATTGCCAGAGTCTAGAGATGACTATTTTAATGTCGCTTTCACGGGCGACAAACAGTCAAGCGGTGACGTTCGGTTCACGTTCCCGCACCAAATCCCTTCCGATTTGATCGAGAAGAGACGTACATGCGCTTCCGTTTCCGGAGGGATCATCATCAAGAAGCTGCGCCGAAGCATCGATTAGGGTGAGTTCGATTCCAACAGTGGAACGTGCTTCCGTAAATGGCATCGATTAGGGTGAGTTCGATTCCACTTTAGAATAGGCTTTAGGTACACTACAGGTACTAAAAGCCAAAATTCATCGGATAAATGTAAATTAATTTGATAAAAGCTCATTTGTAAAACCAACTTTGATTTTAAATAATGTTTAGTAAATTTTTTTTTTTTTACAAAGGATTTTGACTGTAACTTTTTTTATTAAAAAATCAAACCTAGCAAGCCAAGCATCAATAGCTACTGGTCGAGGTCACACTACCTTGGGTGACTTGCATCCTTGACGAGGGTCGCCTAAGTCATGAGCCTAGGCGGATCATTAGTGTCGATGAACAGTCACAAACCCTAAAAATAGTGAAAGATGATGGAAAGAAAACGATTATAGACATAGCATTCTGTCCAAGCCTAGTCTTAGTCTCTATTAACATTGGACTTTCAACATTTTCAATTCTAGTTTTCACCCCCAAAGCCCATTGAAAATAGTTGTTAAACACCTCCAAATTTCTCTAAAAGGCTTTGAGACTCTAAGGAGGTTTGAAAAAGTCAAATTAGATGGCCCCCAGTTATTGTTATATACACGAATACAATCTCAGTTGTTTTCATTGTCCTATCTGTACATAACGAAGGGAAAGGACAAAGTATTTGTTTGCATCCTTCGTTTCGATGTACAGGCTTCGTTCTGATACTTTTGTGGGCCAAATAATAGGACGATTACCCACGAAAGTGAACTACCTTCTCTTGTATAATTTTCCATTGAAGGGCCAAGATTACGATAGACAATGAAGGGTCAGAGCATCATTTTCGAAGAACTTTTCGTCTTTGTTCGGCTTTTGGGCAAATTGTCCTTTTTTTGTCTCGTTTCGTTTTGTCAACTTATCAAGCGGGAAAATTTGATCGATGGGGTCCTACTGGAGTGCCCAACCATACATTACTACATTATTTAATGAATTAAATTCGATATTTTCCAAGCTTTTTCACAAACGGTTGGCCGACTTAAAGAGAAATATGTGGGCCGGTCACTTGCGAAGGTGAGACGTGGATAGACGGCTTTCGATAGCAGTCCCTGACCGACAAATTGAACTTGAAATTGACCGAGTCTCTAACGGCTTTCGATCCTTGGAAGGTGAATTACTACTCTACTTACGTGTGCTCATGGATTAAGGTGATCCACGCTTGCATGCTTCGTGTATTTGAAAATTTGTCATTGCCAAAATAGATTTGTGCAGTACTAAAATATAATTTAATGGTTTCGTGGGATTCTTACTTTGTCCATGGACTTAGAGGATATAATTTGGAAGAGACATATCTATAGAAAGTCGGAGGCAGCCACAATTCGCGCCATTGAGGACGGCGCGGGTTCTCGTCACTCATAAAAATAAATAAAAATTAGGTTCGAGGCATTATTGGGAAAAAAAATGTACAATAAAAGTCTAGCACCTAACAAAAGTTGAAATATTTCAAAAGTAACCCCTAAGTTAGCGCAGTTTCAGTTCAAAAGTTAGAGATTACTTGTTCAAATTGCACTACATGTAATGTAAGATTAATAGTTTGAACTTAATTGGTTAATGAGACTTGCTAGGTGTTTCATGGGTTTCCACATATTTAGGTCTTCATGCCTGTGTTCTTGGATATAAAATGTGAGAAAAAAATATTCGAAGTTTCACTTTTGAATTTACCTTTCAATTCTGCTGTCAGAACTTTTTCAAATTAAGATTAGGTTTGGTATAAACTTCTGCCCAGATCAAAACGCGAATAACTTTAATATTTCGGGTCTAACGGTAAGTTTTCCTTTTCATTTACGTGTTTATTGATTTGTAGTGAATTGATTATTGTCCTGTTTCTATAATTATTCGTTCTTAAATCTTACTGCAGTCATACCACGTCATAAACAACTTAAACCAGCTAAGAAGAGAAGGATTGCAAAAGATGCTCATCCATTGTCATGAACCTTGATTAATCAAATTTAGAGCAGAAAAATGTAATTCCTACAATTCGCCCATTATGTACAAGATCAAAATGTCCAAAGCAAAAAAAAAAAAAAAGAAGGTCCGAATGATGTTGGACACTTCATTCGGGTCGACCTTCACTTCAGGCCCCGGATGTCGGATCCTTGCACACAAACGGGTGGGTCAGAAGCTGCGACACCGTCCACCTCTCACCGGACTCCTTCTGCAAGCAGCACTCGACGAAGCTCCGGAACTCGCCGCTTGCCCGCTCCGGCAGGCTCGGTATCTCACCAAAGCAGATGGCGCACACGAGGCTGGCCCAATCGGGCCGCTGTCCCGGATCCAGGAACGGAAAGTAGCCCAGGTACAGCTCCAGCAGGGTCAGCCCCAGCCCCCACACGTCCCCCCCGTAACCGTTATAACTGCCTCCGTTGGAGTCCGGGTCGAACCGCTCCGGACTCATGTAGGCGCACGTGCCGACGTACGAGTCGCACGCTTCGAGCGTCCTGCAATGGTATGCGACTGTCAGCATGTTTACAGACGGTCTGGCACGTTCATGAAAATAGAGGGTTTGTATGAATTTATGCAGCCGCACCTGCACATGATTTTGCTCACGCCGAAGTCGGCGATCTTGACCTCCATCTTCGAGTTCACGAGCAGATTCGATGGCTTGATGTCTCGGTGTATGATCTTGCGCGAGTGGAGTTGGTCGAGACCGTTCAGGACCTGGCGAGCGATGTCGGCGAGGTCCGACTCACTGAGCGGGCCGTAGTTCCGGAGCACCGACCCCAGGTTCCCCAGGTCCATGTACTCGAGGAGGATGGCGACGTCCCCGCACGGCTCCTCGAAGGAGCCGTGGCAGTGGACCACGTTGGGGGAGTCGGCGGTGCGGCGCAGGACCTCGACCTCGCGTCGGGCACCGCGGCGGGCGGAGGCATCGGAGCTGGAGCGGATGACCTTGAGGGCGTAGACAGCGGAGGTGCGCCTGTGCCGGACCTTGTAGATGGTGCCGCCGTTGCCGTGGCCGAGGACGTGGATGGTCTCGAGGTCAGAGGGGGAGATGGTGGGGGGTGCGGGGGCAGCAGAGGAGGAGGAGGAGGAGGAGGCGGAGGGGGCGGGGAAGGGTGGGAGGAGGTCGGAGGGCTCCGGCAAGGATAGGCGGAGGTTGAGTTGCCGGCGGTGGCGGACGAGGGCCATGTGATCGTGGGAGAGAGGGAGAGAGTGCTTGGACTCTCTCTGGTGGAGAAAAGGTGGAGTATATAAGTGAGCGAGAGAGGGGGGTGACGGCTGGGACGAGAAGGATTGGAAGAAGAAGAAGAAGAAGACGACGGCGGAGGAGAAGGGAGGAGGAAGGTGGTGGAAGGAGGGGGAATGGGGACCACCTTTAATGGAGGCGAAGGCTTACATTGGCGAGTGAACTAACTATAGTCTTGACTTCATCGAGACGACACCGTCCAAATTCAATTTCTAAGTGGATCATGTCATGAAAATTAGGCGGTAATAATGACTTTAGGATGAACGACATTATTAGCTCCTTACTTCTCTGCGGACATGTGTTTTACACTCAAAAGTGCGACATTGTTCTCCATCAGTCGAGGCTTTACTATTTCGTTCCCGTTGAAACTTGTAAACCGGAAGTTGCGCTTTGCTTCTTAAGGCTGTCTCTAACGAGTCATTGCCATCGGGATGGGAACGTGAAGTAGATGTACATCTTGTTGCCATCATTGAATCATGCGCAATTCACGCGAAGCCCGCCACCCGAAATAATATTTTACCTTTATTTGAGTATGTGCACGGCCCTAGCGATTAGCCGTAGGACCAAATCATTAGGCACTAACCACCAGTGGTCCGAAGCTTTTCATCTTCTCTGTCAAGGAAGGCGGATGGGCAATGATACGGATACGACTCGACGCATCGGCTCCGCAATTAATCGTGAAAAAGGGGCTTTAACCAACGTGTTGGATCTGCCTCTTTTGAAAGCCGCCTCGGGCACAACTTGCCCAGATTGCGGATATATGCAATGAATGCATCAATGAAAGCACTAGAAAAGGACTAGAGTTAAATAGTCTAAAAGAGACTAATGAAATGATTGATTCGAACCTAACTGTTTTGAGAGCAAAGAGCACGCATTTCAAAGGAATAATATCGTGTTTAGACGGCTGAATTCGAATTGGGATGGCATAAGATAATATAATAGATATTCTTGAAATATTTTTTAGATTATAGAAGATTCTATCGTACATTTGGTGAAACCTGCGAAAAGATCCAAAAACATTGAAAATCCTTCCTTGTGTCCAGCTGCTTTAACCTCAACCCACCACGTCCTACACTCCATATAGTGCCCTAAGTCTGCCATTCTATCCATCGGCCTCTCGATCGGCTATCCCGTGACTACCGTTGTAAGCTAATTGTCAAATACCAGATAGAATTTATCCTATTTGGACTACCAAACGCAATTTAAAAACTCTTGAATTTCAATAAAAAATTTCAACGAGTTCTATAAAAGTGTGTTTGGTAACAATTTTGTTTTAGGGAATAATTTTTTATGAGAATTTTTTTTTAATTTTTGTTTCCCGAAACAATTCTAAGTATAAGAACGTGCTTGATAACTGCAAAAATTTTTTACTCATGTGATAGAATTGCATGTGGTAAAATTATATAATTTTGTTGTTTCTTTTTTATTTTTTAAATATTTTTCATTTTTTCTTATTTCTTCATTTTTTTTCCTTCTTCCTCCTTTGTGGCTGGTTGTCGACCATGGCAGTAACCAGCGATACGTTGGGCAAGGGTTGGTGAGCTTGCCGGTGGCCTCGGTGGCCAGGCGAGCCTCGCTATGGCTCGGTGTCACCGAGGGCTAGCGACGCCCTAGTGAGGTTGCCAACAACTGACCAAAAGGAAGAAGAAGGAAAGAACAGAGAAGAAGAGAAAAGAGAAGAAAAAAGAAGAAAAAAGAAAAAATTATTTATGGGGATAAGAAATTATTTTTTTCTACTTATTATTTTTATTCCAAATCTATTCTGGGGAATACAAAAGATAAATTTTTTTTGTTTTCGCAAATAAAATTTTTATCAAACACGTTTCTATTTTTTTTTTTTGTTTCTGGGAACAAAAGAATAAAAATTTTTGTTTTGGGGAACAGAAATTATTTTAACAAAAAATTTTATTAACAAACATGCACTAAATTATCACGTTGGTGCCGATTGAACCATTCAGTAGACCTTTGATATGATGTTAAAATATAAACGGAAAAAAGAAGAAAGAAAAAGAGTGCAGCTAGCCTAACGGCACCATTACAAAGAATTTGTGACGGTGCTCTTGTGACCACAATTCTCACATTATGCCAGCTATACTCCTTTTGGCAGCTGGAATATAAAACTTCCAAAGCTAATTGTCAAAAATAGCCCTTGCGCTATAAAACCACAAAAGCTAAACCCATTATTCATATTTATTATAGGTCTCGTGCTTTGCACTAAAATTAATTGGTAAAATATCGTGCACAATTTTCGAAAGGAAAATGCAAAAGTTAATTGATTTCAAGAAGTAAAAAGTTACAACAATGTATTGCTAGCTTTGTGACAGACTTCACATAAATAATGATAGTATAGTTCTCATATTGGCAAATGAAGAATCATAGCCTAAAAAGCGAGACAAAACATCTCATACATTCGAATTTATAGGGTGAAATATGAGAAAATGCATAGAAACTTAGTAAAAGATAAATTTTGTTCAAGTAAAATTGTATAATGTGGGGAGTTAGATTCACTTTTTATTCCAATCACGCCTCTGATTCCATGTTGCTTGAGTTTGAATTGTTGCTTTTGTTGACTAGCTAGTCTCGCCAAAACTACAAGCTTGTAACACACCTTATGAAATTGTGAAAATGAGGTGATCACGACTAGAATAAATAATATTGTGCCAAGGATAGGCTCGAGTGAGTACATTTAAACATAATGTGTGGTATATCAACATTACAATGTGTCATGTAAATGATTATGCAGGCTTTTATATATTATAATGTTTTAGCAACATTATAGAATGACATAAATCTTGATAATTCCAATCTAACAAATATTAAGTAGAATGAACTTTCTTAACTCGCAGAAGGATTTTCTACGATTTAGTATTTTTTTTTTTTGCATAACTATGCATAATTATGGGTAATTAAACTGATGTTTTAAAGAAGGCCACTTCCATAGAACCCGGATGAAAATTCATTCTCCTTTTAGGAGATGATTTTGTGGTCAAGAGTAGACCGTCACCTTCCATAAGGTGATATCACCGTCTTTTTCACATTTCTCAAAGGAAAAACACGAAAGAAAGAATGAATCAACCATCGTCGCGCAAAAACACGGTGTCCCGTGTCACTGAAATTGGTTAAAATGTCTAACGCTTTTGGCGTAATTTTGCCTTTCCAAAAATAAACCGATACAATTATTTCTCTCTTTATTTTATTTTAATTTTCCCTTTTACCCTATACAGAACTGGGGTTTCTAAAGGGTTCTAAAGGGTACCCGCGCAAATTCAGGAAACAAAAAGAACTTTGCATAAGCAAGGCAAAGGGGCGATGATTTGTGCGCTCGTGAGCTACCCACCAAGGGAAAAGTTGGAAAAGAGAATGGTGAGCTGTAAAAAGAAAGAAAGCTGCGTAACCATGCCATACTCAACTTTGGCAAAGCTTCACGGCTAAGACTCCAAGCCCCAAGTTTGAGCTTCAAAGGGAAGACCACCCTCCTCAACAATGGCTTAACAACTCCTCTCTCTCTCTCTCTCTCTAGCATAAGTGCTGTGTTGAAGGGAATGGTCGCACTGAATAGGCCGAAGTGAGAAGTCCGACAAAGTGGGGGGTGAGGGGAATGTCGTCTGGCTCAAGAAATTTGTCAAACTGGCCATGTCGATCCCTCAGGAGATTTCTCTCGGACCAGGCTTCATTCCCCTCCCTCCCTTCTTTCTCTCTCTCTCTCTCTCTCTCTCTCTCTCTTTCCTTCTCTCCAGCTTATGAGATTCCAGGTTAGTCTCTCTCACTCTCTCTCCCTCTCTCCTTCCTTAGGGTACAAAGATGGATTCGAATTCATCCGATAAAGCGCGACCACTTATTAACAAACGTATCGTATTCAAAATCCTCTCTATATTCAGTCTATACTTCTGTTTCCAGCGTTGTTCTTCTAGGACACTTCTTAAGCGACGCAAACCTCTTCTCTATCTCTGATTCGTGCGTGTATCTTATCAACAGTACATGTAGAACTAATTGTAAGTGTGGATTCTTAATTATGCAAAAATCATCATGGATTAGTGACTTGAATTGAAAAATAGAATGGTAAATGAGACGCATGTACACTGAGAGAGGAAGGGGGGGGGGGGGGAGGGTTTTGGTGATATCTGATCTATATTTATCTAAGTAAGCCAAAACCACCGTTTGTCTTGCTTTTCACTTTTCAAAGTTACCCTCTTGTTATATTTAATACCCATTCGTTGAGAAGCCACCAACTTTTTTCTATGTATATGTACTCGCCATTTGATCTCATTTTTCACAAATATCAACACGATTAGGGGCACTATCATCATAATTAATCTTCAAAGTAATTGCATGCGCGTAGTGTACTCTTTTAAAACTAATTATTTAAACAAGAATATCATGCCGGAGTATCTTTAGGAATATCATCAATGTTAAATTTTAAGATTAATAACTCCCTCTCTTTCTCCCTCTCCCTCTCCCTCTCTCAATATAAGAGAATCTCTCTCTCTCAATATAAGAGAGAGATGAGGTTAAACTTATGTTTTAGGTTATATACTGCAAGCTATACATATTATAGAAAGAGATTCATCATGGCCAGTACGAAGGAAGATCTTGTCTTGGACAATGCACAGCCCAAAAAGACCATAATTTATGATATAACTCTAATTCGACACGACAATATTATTCCCACTTCTCACTTGATAAAGGTGGTCACTAGAACGATTGTAGTGTTTTTGTCTTGACTGATTATAGTAGTAATGCATAGTTTAAGAACAGATATATGTTGCCTAACCCATAGAATAGGATGAATACTTATGTACAGCGTCCAGCAAGAAAGATGATATGTGATTTTCACAAAGATATTAGTGAGAAGTGGTGTATATTTGTTTAGTTGATCCTTGTACTTTTGACAAGAAATTTTTTCTCGTGATGGATTTTTAGACAGAGTTTGTAGCGTGACAACACTCACCTGTATTCTAGTGTTTGAATAAGATTGCTCAACTTATCCACAGAAAAGGTTGGTGCTAGTTTACAAAGTTAATTTATGGAGTGATGCAATAATTATAATTCGTTTATTTCGCAAAAAATGACATTTAGAAAAAAATTTCCTAAAATTGATTTTCTTATATGCTTGTAAAAATGAATGACGAAATATATTTTTCATCGTTCACGAAAATATTAGACATAAATTATTGTAGGTAATGAAAATATTTTTTATTGGTTAATTATTTCATATGATATCAACAATCATTCTTCGATAATATTTTTCAAGTTATTTATTTTTTGTGAAACATATTAAATTTAAATTAGAGTTTAGGGCGCAATATGCGTTTTTCGTCGAAATGCGTGTGTACTTGAATTACTTCGTAAAAGAAAAAGCAAATTATTGTCGGTGGAAGAAATGAGCGAGGGTAGTTATCCTTTGAGTAAAGCAAGTGGGTGCTTAGATTGTGGGTAGAATTTAATTGTTAATTTTATGTAAATATTTTTAAAAGGGTAGTTTTGGTAGAAAGAGAAGAAAATTAATTGGATGGTTTTTGATTTAATATAAAGAAGATGGGTACACCATGAGCTTCTCTTCATACTACTTAAAGGCTAAATCAACTTTAACATTTTCAGTAATAATATTCAAAGGCCCTCTTGCTTTATCTCTCTAGAACTTTACCTCTTGCTTTATCTCTCTAGAACTTTAGGCAAAGCTTTTTTTTCCAAAGGAGCATTTGGACAGAGAATCCTCGTCCATCAAATGGGCTATCGTACTAAACTATTATGAGTTATTTTTCGATAAAAGTAACTAATCATTATAGAATTGTTCTGCTCTTTGAGATAGCGTGCACGGCTTTCCCATTTTAAAAATGTCAGAATAATTTCCATAAGTTACCTTTACCAAAAAAAAAAAAAAAGCATTTTACAAGCACTCATGAAATTCGAAACAGCAAATCTTTGATGGAGTTATCAAGCATTCGGTTTGCGTGTAATCAATCTCATGCCGAACACTCAATCACCCATTTAAAATAATCTCGTTGACTTACCACCCTACGAATGCAAACCTCATCTAACTTGTAGCAACAACTTCATTTTATTTATGTTATTAATTAAATCGAAAGATTTTTACATTTTTAAAAGAAATATTTTATAACAAAACTCCGTTTATTTCACGAAAAATAAATGACTTGAGATTTAAAAAAAATGACTGTTTTTATTATTTGAAATAATTATTCAATGATAACAACGATTTATGTTTGAATATTTTTATAAATGAGAAAAAATATTTTTAATTAATTTTTTTATAAACGAGATAATATAAATAATTATCTAAAAAATATATGTTTTCAAATTATTTTTTTGTGTAATAAGGGAGCCTGTTATAAGAAATTCCGTGATAATTTTGGGAGGGTCGACGGCTCATGGGACCAATGATAAATCAGACATATAATAGTCCCATTAGATCATGGGACGGTGTCGATTAGGTCCATACAGCCAGGCGGATCCTCGGAGAACTAGAGCATAAGAGACGTCACCTTCCCCAATATCGGCCTTCCCCTGAACTGGACACGTGTCGAAATGGGTAACCTACGCCCTCGCCTCCCCACTTAGACGGAGCCACGTGTCAGGCGTTTCCTCCAATCCATCCTATCTTCGACCTTTTCTGCAACTTGCCGAGGAGGACAGGTCACCGATTTCGCCACGTGGGACGTCGTCCTGTCGACACCTGCCACCGCTCTGATCCTTCGGTTCCACCGTTTCGCCCTCTGGTTACGGCGCCGACAGCTGTCGTCTCGAGAGCCGTCCAGCTGCAAGCGTCCGGATTACGGCTCGGGTGACGAAATCGATTCGAATTTGACTTCCCAATCTCGAAACCGCTCTCATCTTCGTGTGCGTGCGCGGGCCCGTTATCGTAGTCGAGCAAGAGAGCATCGTTTCCGTTCCTAATTCTGGGTTCCTCTGCTCCCGATTAACCAGGAAGCTCTGAATCGAGCCCCGCCCTTGATTCCGGTCGGTTGGTTATTTCTGGGGGTCCTCCATTTCGAGCCCTTTATCCTCTCGGATGGTCTCGTTGCGAACGACAGCGTTCGCAACCATTTCGATCCGCACCCACAAGACAGAACCTCAATCTCATGGTAAAGTCGGCAACTTCAAGCCCAAAAGGACATACCCATCTTTAGAAACTCGCTCGTCCGACCAAAAATCACTGGCAATCGCGAGGATTTTAGTGGTGATGGAACCAAGACAGGGCGCGTCGTCAGCGTCGACCTTGATGCTGACATCGGGCGCGAGCGGCAGAATCAGTGCCCTGTTCTCGCTGCACGCGTTGAAGAGCCTTTTGCTGCTGATCCGCGCCGTCGTCCTGCTGCTTCTCATGCCGTTCCGGGGCCGGAAGCGGGTCGTTCTGGTCTCGGCGAACGCGGCAGAGAGGTCGAAGGATGAGAGGAGTGAGAGCAGCGGTGGGAGTAACCGGAAAGTCGGGCCTGTGGTGAGGGTCCCAGCGACGGCCCTGCCGTGGAGGAGGGCGGCGTCGTCGTTGGTGGAGCAGGAGGTGGCGGCGCGGAGAGCATTGGCAAAGAAGCGGGTGGTGCAGGATGGCGATGAAACTGTCGTTCGGGAGTATTCAATTTTCACGTCTGCGAGGGGTGATGCATTGTTCACGCAATCTTGGAGACCTGTTAATGGGGAGAACAGGTGAACTAGAAGCACAATTTTATTTTTTATTTTTTATTTGGTTAGCTGCCTATATTGTTAGGAATTTTAATTCGAAATTTGCCTGCTGAGTTCTGAAATGATTTTTCAGAACGTTAATTTGGGTTAGGAAGTTTGTCGCATTTGCTTAAAATTATAGGCGATCGAGAATTTATTATTTCTGTACTCCTGGAATGTCCATTTTGTCGGACCAGGAAAAAAGACAACATTGTGTGAAATTTGCTTTGAGAACATTTTAAGATTGTCTATCACATTTCTGCGTTGATATATTACCTAGGAGAGTTCATACTTTGCATGCTCTTCTCTATGATATCTTGTTTTCTTACATTGTGCATCTAACACTGGAACATACATGACAAACTTAGCGTTGGTCGTTATTATAACAAGGCATGCTTATGTTTTTGCAGGGGATTGGTCATTCTTTTGCATGGTCTGAATGAACACAGGTTTGTTTCCACCTGAGCTCAGTTGTTAATATGCTGCTGGTTATCTCTGGACCTGATGACTGAGATTTCTTTTCGCCTTTTGTGCCAGTGGGAGGTACAGTAATTTTGCAAAGAAGCTGAACGCCAATGGTTTCAATGTTTACGGAATGGATTGGATTGGTAAGTCCAAATTTGTCTCAGTTTTCGTAATCCAAGTTAGTGTTCGCTCCTGGGAACAAAAATGTTCGCATTTCAATTGCCCTCTTTGTATTGTCAAAGAAACCTGCAGTTCACGATTCTCTTCCCTGTTTTCCTAGAATTTGAGCTACTCTACGCAATGTCCTTGTTCTTCTAGTTGTCTTAGTGACCCAGTTTTAACTGGAAGCTGATTATGGAACGGAGGATTTCCCAGTTTACAAAAACAAACCACTCTTCTTACGATAAATAGGCTAAGTTAGCAGCTTAACATAAGCTGAATATACAGAAATTACATATGAAGTTTACCTGGTATACCAGCTTCAACAGTATACTCAACTCTGGAGGAAGTATATGATGGATCGACTTCACTCAAAACTGCATCTTAACGTCAAGACAGAGTTGCTTTTTGAAACTTTAGTCTTGTGAATTCCTGATCGTTTTGCTCCATCAATGGCCATTCACATATGAATGTGCATTTTCAAATATAGGGGGTCAAGTGTTATTTGCATGAACAAAGTCATAATTTTGTCAATTGGCTTGAGACTTACAGTTTCTTTACTTGTATCCGCTGCTTATTCTGTGTCTGATGAGGTGATGACTTGCTCTGGTGTTACAGAAATTTTGCAATTCAATAGAAGTTGTGCTCCCATGCTCTTAATGTCAGATGTGATCCATTTCACGCAAGCAATTTGGTTTCCCTCTGCTTTTTTGGTTCACTATGTGTAGTTATGTTTCCAAGCAGACATATCCAAAACCCCCCATCAAGAGATGGCTGCTTTCACAAACTCGAACTGCTTTACATAATTCTAATGTGCTTCATTTATTGATGTTCTTTTAGAAAAATTTAAACTGTTTGTAGTTATTGCATTGAGAAGAATCATTTATTATCAACAATGCATCTATATTTGGATGCAGGAAATGAGTATTTCATTTCAGATGCTTTTGGGTGGGAAGCCTCTGCTTATGTGTAAGCATAATATCAGAATGTTGCCTGGCCTTGAACTTCTATGATTATGTAGATGGAACACGCCAATATTTGAAAAGTCAAGCCTAGGAGAAACTGTCTAAATGTTGAAGTGAGACCTTAGCCAACTTATCAGATGGAAACTGCATTGCATTTGCGTTTTGCACTGGGCAAACTGAGAATGCTATTTCCCACTCCTATCTCCCTCCCTTCTCTTCCTCTCTTCACATTGAGTTAAGTGTCTAGCTGGAGATTGTGGTACTAGGTGTCTGCAATTGCAAGATGCATCTGTATAGTTTGTGTTTTGAGTGGATGAAAAACGGGTGTGAATTGTCATGGCTATGAAAATGCGGAATGGTCTCATCAGATCTAAGTGGCAGTACTAGGGCCATTGGCTATTGTACTCGAGAAATGACCTGGTTGATTACAAGATTGCTAGGCGATTGTATAATTGTGAGGTTTCGAGTGTTTGTGTAGTTGATAACATACGTTACCTGTCACGACTCTTTGAAATTTGACAGATACGTTCCTTAAAGATTTGACTGGCGTTGCTCTAATGTGGTCTTGTTCGAATCTTTCGTCATTTCTCAGGCCACGGTGGAAGCGATGGGTTACATGCTTATGTCAATTCTCTTGATGATGCTGTATTCGATCTGGTAAGTATGATGTCCATCTCATACACTTCCATAAAGCCCTCTTTTTAAAAAAAATAAATTTTGGGAGTGTGATGCGATCTCCTTTTTTTCTTCATTTCCTATTCTTGCAGAAATCATTCATCGGAAGAGTCTTGGTTGAGAATCCAGGGCTCCCTTGTTTTTGTTTTGGGCACTCAACCGGCGCATCGATCATTCTTAAGGTAAGACTTCAGAGTGAGCAATGTGAAAATCACGATCTCTCCCCATTGTTACTGATCTGCTTCTCACAAGTGAATCGCATGCATATACAGGCTGCTCTTGACCCAAAAGTCGAAGCATGCATATCAGGCATTGTGCTAACTTCACCCGCTGTAGGAGTTCAGCCATCGCACTCGATTTACACGGTAAGGACCCAAGCGACACTTTCTTTTCTTCAGTCCCGCAAACTATACAGGGGCCCTAGGAAATGAGTAAATGCATCCCTGACTTTGTAATGGCCTTTGCAGATACTCGCTCCAATCGTGTCCCTCTTATTGCCAAGATGCCAAGTCGGGGCTGCGAATAAGAAGGGCTCGGTGGTATCAAGGGACCCGGAAGAGCTCGTAGCCAAGTACTCCGATCCCCTCGTCTATACCGGATCCATCCGCGTGAGAACGGGGTACGAGATCCTCCGGATAGCAGCCTACTTGCAGCAGAACCTCAAGCAAGTCAGAGTTCCCTTTTTGCTCCTCCACGGCACCGCGGATAGAGTGACCGACCCAGATGCTTCCTTGAAGTTGTACGAGCAAGCATCCGCGACGGACAAGACGATCAGATTGTTGGAAGGGCACTTACACGATCTACTCTTCGAGCCAGAGCCCGAGCGCGAAGCCATTATGAAGGAAATAATTGAGTGGCTGAATTGTAGAGTAGAGAGGTAGGAAAGACGAGCAATTTCAGTTCCTTCTTGTCAATGCATTTGAAGGGAATCTGACCGATTCAAATAAAAAAGAAGAAAATTTCAACTTCCCAGTGATTTTCTTTGTCTGAGATCAGCCGAAGTTTTTTATGAAAGAGAAGAAAAAAGGACCCTATTCATCGAAAGCATTGGAGTTGAACTCCGGCTTACAGTTTTAATATCGACGGTTTTCCAAGCAAACTACATTGGAGATGCTGTCAAATAGGAAAATCTAAATACAGGATTTGGATTTTGGTCAATCTGCCTGAATTACTATTAACGCTCTACACTCATAATTGAGTAACTTAAATACATAATCGTATTTTATCATATTCTTAACTTTAAGTTACATATAATAAATTCACGACTGAAGAGTTAACCGAGTTAACCCTCGTGAGAACCTTTACGAGCCAGTTATATATGATATTAGAATATGATCCAACCACAATTAGGAAACTCAAAAGAGCTTTTTAAATTGTAATCAGAATATTTTCGATTAATCGATAGGGCGTGGGTAAGTTTTGCATGTCGTCGGGGCTGTGGCCTTGTATCATGGGCCGGAATTCACTGGCTCACCCCCTTGAGGAACCAGGCCAAGATACTAGTTTAGATTCTTCTCATATCTAGGAGATTCTAAAATATTTCAAGGGTATATAATGAGAACGCCTAATACCAAATTTCATTATACTCTCAATATTGATTCTTACGATGAATTCAGCATTCTTTAAATATAGGTCGCCTGGCCTTTTGAGAACTTTAGATCATTTTCTTAATTCGCATCGAAGTGAAACAATTCAATTATATTATTTCTTTATATTATCTCTGATATTTTATTACATTATTTAATTTATTGTTGTATCATTTATATACAAAGTTTGAAAAATGACGTAACAATATTGAATAAGTAGAATCGAACTAAATCGAAATACTAAATATAATATAGAATAACTGGATTAGGATTTTATTGCATGTTCTAGAAAGTAGAAATACTAATCTTTATTATAGTAATTTTTAATGACTAACTAAAATATAACCACCGATATTAATAGTTCTTTTGGTCAAATATCGATGTCACTATTGATTAGCACTATATTAATAATATTGAATAATAAACAATATATGTCTAACTTAATTGATATTTTTACATAATCGAGAGAATTCAAAATTATCAGAACTATATTCTATTCATTATTTAACTAAATACCCTACTTTCCAAGCTCTGTTATTTTTCGAAGGGCTTTTATAATTCGAGTTCATACTCAATTGAAGGAGCAAGATGTGCTAATTATAATTAGGGCTGAGCGCGGTTCCCAAGTTACCCGGGAACCGAAATCGAACCGGAGGAGGGTCCGGTTCGGTTCTCGGTTCCAAGGGGGACCGGTTCCAATTCCTTTTTTCTAGGAACTGAAACCGGAACCGGAACCAGTTACTTAAGGCAGAAAAAGCTCGACCTTGGATGTTCTAGTGATTTGTATGTGATGTTCTAGTTGAAGTTTGGCTTCAGCCTCTAAATGAAAAGTTGTGAAGGATTGGAGTATAACATACTCAAATTTGGGACAAAACAAACAAGTATAAGTGGGTGAAATCGTTATTCTTTGGAAAGACTGGATCTGGAGATTTTGGGACCGACCCTTGATGAATGCATGGACTGTAAGGCAACTTTTTTGTCGAAATTTCACTTCGGTTTCTTAGCAAAAGTTGTAAAGGACATCCTGAGGTACAATATATAAAAAATTTAGAGAAAAAAAAAACAAGAATAGGTAGATCTGGAATTACGGTACTACGAACAGGGATTTTAACCATCCATATTTAATTATCTAGGACGAATTTGACTTCGATGTTTCCATGAAGTATCTACCTTATGGTCTTGGCTATCACATAGTCGAATTTCATAATTTTTGAAGGTCATTTGGGTATTTAATCGGAAATATTTTTAAAACTGTGCAATCTGATGTGTTCGGATCTTGTAAGTTGCAATGCGTGGACTATATCATTTTGTATGAGGTTCTTTTGGAAATGTGTTCTACATGAAATATCTCTCTTCATGTCTTCCCTACAACATATTTAAATTTCGTAATTTTGGTAGTTCATTTGCCTATTTAACCAAAAACGTTTCAAAAACTGTGCAAGTAGAGAATATGAAAAGTAAATCGATTTTATCTTTTAATCCATAATGAATTGGACTACGATTTCTTCATGAAACTTGTACCTCTAGGTCTTAAATACAACGTGTTCAAACTTCAGAATTTTCTAAGTTCATTTAAGGGTTTAATCGATTTTTTTTTTCAAAAATTGTACCTCTAGACATTCTTGTTTTAATGGTGTTTTATTTCTTCTTTCTAATTTGCTATTTGTTTTGAAATTTCTAATTATATTCTATTATTGTTGTACAGTGCGAAGTTAATATATCAAGATAACATGTCAATGGAAAGTTACTGTGTAGTATACGTGTACATTATAATTTTTTTTTTTGGTAACGTGCGTACACATTATAGTTTTTTTGGTAACGTGTGCATATGTTATATTTTTTTTGGTAACGTACGCGTACATTATAGTTTTTTTGGTAACGTGTGCGTACGTTATATATATATATATATATATATATTTTTGTAATATGCGTATATGTTATAGTTCAAATATGAAAAATAACCAAAAAAAAAAAACTGTTGAAACTTGAAACCGACCCTGAAATCAGTGACAGGTAGGTTTCAGATTGTTCCTTATTTTGAGAAATTTGTACCCAAAGCTAGGTTCTAGGTTCCAAACAAACCGAACCGAACCTGGAACCGCTCACCCTGATTATAATGGAATGTGATCCTATTATGAATCAGCGTGAATATGCGCCTAATCCTAGCAGGGGTTGTCAAGTTGCAAAACGAAGTGCTCGCAGTTTGCAGCCTCTTCCGCAATCCCTCGAACATTGAAAGGCGGCGCCCTGCACAGAAACCGGCATCGAGATTGTGCCGCGGAGTCGAGCTCTTCCGGGAAAATCCTCTTCCTCCGATCGCCGCCGTGCCGTGCCGTTCCGTTCATCGGGGGCAGGGATCCGTGGGCAAGAAGTTCCGATCTTGATCGCGCCCAGAAGAAAATCTCTGATGTTCGGACCTTGAGAGTTCTTGGACCGCCATGGACTTCGACCAAGAATGGAAGTCCAAGTTTCCGATCAACACCGTCTTCAAGTCCCCGCTCCTCCTCGCGTCCGGCCCTTCCTCCTCGAAGTCTCAACTGGGTCCTCTGGTCTTTAACCCCAAGCCGGGTTCTCGAACCGAGGTCCTTTCTTCTCCTTCTCTTGCTCCGCCTCCGGTCTTGCCTCCTCTCCCTCAGCTCTCCCTCGCCAGGTTCCTCAGCACTACCTCCCCGGTGCCCCCTTCGGCGTCCTCCAAAATCGAAGCTTCGTTCGGCCCGGAGCAGGCCGACCCGGCTCCCGGCTTCTTGCACAACCGCCTCCAGTTCCTTCGCTGCCCGGACAGTAGCGAGGTGATCGCGTTCTTCCCGACGGGTGATAATTCTGATCAGATTGGGTTCTTGATTTTGTCTGTGGAGGATGGGAAGTTCGACGTCAAGATTGGTGAGGATGGTGATGTTTTCAGGTCGAAGAAGAGATTTTATCATTCCATTGTCCGAATTGTTGTTAACTCAATTCCGGACTCGGGGAAGTGTATGTCGAGCAGTGTCGGGTATCTGTTGGCGTACACAATGTACTCATTGCACTGGTTTGTTGTGAGGAGGGGCGGAAATTCCGGGGTACCGGTGTTGGTCTTTTTGGGTAGTAAGGTTTTCAAGACTTGCTCTATTGTGCATGCTTGTTGGTCTCCTGAGTTGCCTGAATTGAGTGTGGTCTTGTTGGAGAATGGAAATATATATTTGTTTGATCTCGAGCATATCTTGCATAAAGTTGGTTTGGAACATAACTTGAAAGGTACTCAGTTGAGAGTTTTGTGGAATCATACTGCCAGTTCAAAGAGTGCTAAATGGTTAGGATGTGAGTTCAGCTGGCATCCGAAAATCTTGATCGTTGCACGATCAGATGCAGTCTTTCTAGTGGATTTTAGATCCGAGCAATGCATTATACGTTGCATAGCAAATATTGGGATGTCAGGTATTTATGCATCTACGGAGAAGGATCAGTTTCTTGCATTTTCTCGGGCTGGGTCTGATGGTTTTCACTTTGCCTTAGCTTCAAACAAGCTTTTACTTCTGTGTGATACGCGTAAGCCGCTGAAGCCAGTGTTGCAATGGTCCCATGGTCTTGATAGGCCCTGCTACATCGACATGTTTAAACTGTCCAAATTGAGATCAAACTCTAAACAAGACACCTATGAGCATGCTTCCAAATTGGGTTTCTGTATTCTACTAGGATCTCTCTGGAACTGTGAGTGGAGCCTGTTCTGCTATGGGCCTCCTTTACCTAATGCCAGAGGATCATCTCCTTCAAAAGTTTCGGGGATTTGTGACTCTTTTTATGCATGGGGCCTCCCCTCAGAACTCTCACTTTCAGGTCGTGAGTGTGGCTCTGGAAGCTGCCTTTTGCAAGAAGAATTCTTGAAGAAATCTCCACCTCAATGGGTTGATTGGCAACGGAAAAGAGATTTGGTTTTGGGATTTGGAATTTTAGGCAGTGATCGCTCTTCACCAGGTTCTGATGACGATGAATATGGTGGCTTCACACTTATCAGGTTGATGTCCTCTGGGAAGCTTGAATATCAGAGATACTCCGCGTCTTGGGATGTTGAAAGAAGTTGCCAGAAAGATGTTAATCTCTCATTCATGGATAATGGTCTGTGTTCAGTGGTGGAAGATGATTACAAGTTCCCCAAAAGATTCAAGTATCTGAAACTTGACTACCTCTACAGTTTTTTAAAGGGCAATCTTGCTTCGGTGGTAGAAGCAAAAATTGAAAAGACTTCTAGTTGCCCCAAAGAAAAGGAATCTTTTGACCCTGCTTGTTACGTAGCTTTGTGTAAAATGCTCAAGAGTTCTGGTTTCCAACTTGGATCACCTTCAGCATTGTCTTTTGACGACATTCGTTCACCAACTACAATTGGTGAGATTATATCGAGGAAAAAGTGTGCAGGTTTGTCCACAGAGCTTTTACGTTTAGCATTTTCTGGCTACTCTGAATTCCTTGAAGTGCTTTTGGACCAGAAGAAAGTGTCTCTGGAATTCTTGGTTGTTCCAGAGACGGTGCAATTGCAGCCTTTCGTTCTGAGAGAACCTTCATTCCGCAGCAACAAGTGGTCAAATAAAGTGCATCGAAGTGATGCTCTTGTTGGTCCTGTGCTTCCTGTCCCCTTCCTATCAACACTTCATCAGGTCAGAGATGGCTCGTCAGAAGCATCAGTTGGACTTTCTTCAGAGGCGGAACTTAGCCTTCAATTTGGTGAGGTTATGCAGGTGGCTACCAAAGTGGCCATGTCAGACTCAGGTCCTGAGGCTCATGATGAGCGTGCCATTTCGCTTGCAGACGACAGAGAAGAGACCTGGACTGCGTCACAACATGAAAAACCGTTCTTTTTGTACCACATAGGTTCTTTTAAGCCTTATGCGCATCCTGTATGTTCTCATATGATCTCCAAAGTTGTTGACTCTAAGGCCATTTCTAGCAAGAGCATGGATGCTACTGGGTTAGAAATTTTCGATAATATATGCCCAATCAAGATGACGTTCAATTCTAGTCAACAGGATTTTGGGTCTACGGAACTATCTATCTACAACATATTGAAAGGACAGTACCTAAAACAGCAAGAAAGCTTTGATCCCTACCAAGACTTTCTTAGTCGGTGCAAACTTCAGAAGTAGAGAAGCAGCATTTGAGAAATTGGAAGCGTGAGACAGTATCTTGTACAATGTTTAGAAGTCCTGATCCAACCCCTAATTGATCTTTTCCGTTTAGACAAAGTAAGGAATGAAGACTGCTTTGGTGGCAAATTTTAAGTTCTATCATAATCTAATATTATTGTAAGGATTTACTCCTATTCAAAGCTATAAGCAAATGCTGAAGGAAAATATTATTTAATAGTAGAAATGATGATTCCAAGATAGTCATCTGATGTAGGAGAAAAAAAATTTAAGTAGCTGAAATATGTTACAATTGCATGTGTTCCATACTTCTTACTTATACTGTTCTTTTTTTTTTTTTGCCCTTGCTTTTCTTACACAGTTGGTCTATCTGAATGTCCCATGGAGTAACTCAAGGTGTATTATTATGAGAATGTGATGTATAGATGGGTGCATAATTTTGTAAATATGTTCTGGTTTAAGCCATTTTGCCTAGGGGGAGTGCCCTCTTGGTACCTTCTTAATGAAACTATTGAAATATTGTCCCATATTGCTTGACAATGGATCATGTGGTTTATCTCCACCTATTGGCTTAAGATTTTGAATTGAACTTTCTAATATAGTATCGGGACTAGTGCTATCCCTTTTGCTAATGTGCGTGGTCAAAATTCCACGTGAATGTGCA
Organism: Eucalyptus camaldulensis; assembly: GCA_019915185.1. Classification (NCBI taxonomy): domain Eukaryota; kingdom Viridiplantae; phylum Streptophyta; class Magnoliopsida; order Myrtales; family Myrtaceae; genus Eucalyptus; species Eucalyptus camaldulensis. Next base: position 26,099,492 of record JAHSVA010000005.1, read on the forward strand.
TAGTCAAAATTTTGCGGGTCCTAAATGCTCTTTATATTTATGTGGTCTGTCTCTATCTATCACCTTAAGCTCTTGGGTTGGACTTTCTAATAGAAACTTTATTTATCATTTAAAAGGGAAAAGAATTAGAATATAGTCATTTAGAAAGGGAATTGTCGAATAAAGTTTTCTATTTAAAGCCCTAAGAGTCGTTATCTTGTATGTTGTGATACAAACTCAGGATATTTTCTTTCATGATGCCCTCAGTTATGAATCTTTGAGGGTAATAAGTCATTTGCATCCCTTCAAGTCGGTCTCTGCACTTTCCATTGTTTGTTCATGCAAGGATATTTTCTTGTCACATCTTAACATGATTTTGACTTGGAAATCCCATATGTTGCTTTATGCCTTCTCAGTCACAGGTTCAGCAATCTTGATTTGTTGTTTTGTCTTGTATGTTGTCCTTCTTTATCTCATGGGTGAGGGAGGTTGATTTTGCGAAGCATCTTTCTTGATTCTTGTATATCTGTTACAATAAGGAACTTGGTTTGATAGGGGTTAATAGTTTTTTGGCTATGCACTTTTTAGCTGCCTCCTTTTTTTTTCCCGCTGTCTTTCTAGCTGAAGTTGAATTTTTCCCCAGATGCATTTTTAATCTATATTATGTTGGGTGACCCCTTTTTTTCCCTGGGAACAGGTCACTATTATATATAGGTCCCTCTCTATACTCCGCCTAATTCTGAAGCATGGTGTGTAAAGGACATGTGGGGAAAGGTATATAATTGATTCTTCTCATGCATCATTTAACTTCAGTTTTCTGAATAGTAGTATCTTCGATTTTGACATCAGATGTTTGCTTGTTCTTATCCAGTAGTAATTTGATGCATGGCAGCATCATGTATATGCTTGTACGTTTTAATAGTGGCCTGTACATTTTATATTCAATCCACCAAATTATTGGCCTTTCTAGCTCATGTGTTATTTCCATTACTACGGTTAAATTGTTTTATTTACTAAATAGAAAAGTTTGTGGTGAGGATACCTTTTCCTGTAGTATGTGATGGTGACATGAAGAAAGTAATTTATGTAATGGATACACAACATGCAGTAATGAAGTGATGTAACCGCCCATCACTACTTGCCCACGTGGTATGAATTTCATCTTACTTGGTGTCATGTGTGTATGCATCTCTATTTTGATTGGCTTGCTACATGCTGTGTAACTGATAAGTAGTGTATCCATCACATTAAATACCTTCTCGGTAACATATTGGTGCCTAGATGCCTTGTACTTTGATGTTACATTACCTCGATTCAATTAAGAATATCTAAATGCTTATGAGCTTTAGTATCATTTTTCCAGTTCACTCTACTCTGGGACAATGACTTAGCAGAGGGACTTCTATCCAAGAAGAGCTTTGCAGACACACGTGAATATATCAGTTGATGCCCTCTTCCTGTGAATTATGATGGGACATTTTGCGCTGTCTATGGTTCACAGGGCTTTAGCGCTTCTGATCCAGAAATTCAGTTGATGAAGAGCCATAGCATGCTGTTGTTCTCCTTTCTACACTGGGCTTTTGTCTTTGAACTTGTGTGTCAACTTGTCCAAGAAGAACACTGAAGAATGTGTAAGGGTAGAGGCTGTTTCTGTAACGAATTTGATTCTGCTGAGGGGCTGTGCTTATGAGGACTGGGAAAGGTAAGCTCTGATTGCACCTGCTATGGATATATATATATATATAAGAAAAATGAGCAATTAAATGACTCTGTTTTAGACTTGACTTAATTGACTTCTATTGAACAGGTTTGGATTTACTGGTCCTGGAAAGCATTTTGACACTCCAAAAGAAGGAATCTGGATTATGCTTCCAAGAGGAAGCATTAGATCTGCTGTTCCTTCTATTAAATGGTATGTGTAGTTTACATGATCTTTCCTTTTGTGCTTCATTCTATGAGCATGGCTTGCTGAGATTTAAGAGATCAGATTGAGGTTAATTAGCACGGTTGCCTCAGCCCTGGACCTTGGAAGTGGGGCTTGCAGATGTGCCTTTTGCTAGCAAAAGCTCATACCCCATTTTTACTATTTAAGTTTCTAGCATTGTTTGCAGGTCCAAAAATCTCGGAGATTTTCTTCTGCGGTTATAAAATTAGAGAATGTGCTCTTCCTGTGGATTACAACGACGACGAAACAATGACAATTTTTCAAGGATCTGATTTTATTCTCGAGAGCTTGGCAGATTGTGTATCTTCTAGGGTAATCGGCATACAAGTACGGATTGTTTTTCAGGTGTTCTTGTGTTTTATAAATGCTTTGATATACATTGACTTTGCACTTATATCAGCAAAAAGCTCATTTCTTGTTTTCATCAATATATTTTTTAAGTTAGCATTTCTATTAATGATAGTATGAACAAAATCATCGCTTCATTGGAATTCCACTTAATGTGCACTTTTAGCACTTGAAGCTTAAAGAAAGAGCAACAATGCTTTTGGCATTTTCAGCCTCAGCTGGAACAACTGGCTTTGAAGTCCTTACGAAGCACAAGCCATCCAATGGAGCGAGTTTCCTTATGTTAACTTTGCAAGCATTGATATCAGAGATGGATGTGAAGCAAGAGCCCCTCTGGAGCCACTGGAAATCTTGATAGAGAGGTACTTGATTATGACCAGCATCTTGGTGTCTTTTTGGTTATACTTCATCCTTTGCATATAGCTTGATTTATTCGTTTATTGTAAAACTCCCTAAGTCTTCTTTATTTGATGATTTATTTGTTACAAAGCTAACATTTAACACCCTAGTCATATGGCAGTGCCATTATCTGAGACATGATGGCACTTGTGCTTGCTTTTATTTTCAGCTTGTTATTCTTGAAATACCAGTTAATTATTAGTCCTTTAACATCCCTATCACGGGTCTTTGCTCTTGACTAATGTGGGAATCTTTGATATTACAACCGGCTTGTGTCCAATCCTGCATATTCTGCTGCTAGCTTACAAATGTCAACAAATAGCAGAGACATGGCCAGCTTGACTGTGAATGCAGCAAACTAGATGTCCCAAAGAGCTATTAGGTTTATGCAGCTAAGACAGCTCACATTGGCAGATGAGGGAATTTGAGGTCATTGAATTGGAAGGACATTTAACGGAAGAGTTTAAGCTTATTTAGGTGATCATGTATCATAAGAGCCCTCCTACAATTGTGCATTTTAGTAATTTTGATGGCATCATGAAGCTAGAGCTAGCTGAAGAACTGAACAAGCGAGGACCCCTTGCTTATCTTTTCAGGATGATGGATGCATTAGATGGGGAGTTTTGGCACACTTAAGTGGATCATAATCAATGTGGATGATGTTGGCGCCGAGGGGATCATAAGCAGAGGCTTTGGTCGGTTCCAGATTCTAGCTTTTGTTCATGTTCTCCGTAGTGCATGGCTGGTCAGTTTATTTAATTTGGCTATTATACAAGTTCTCAGAAATGTAATTATCCCTGACAATGCAACGGAGAACATTGTTTCGGCATGCTGTGAAGTTTTGCAATCAATAAGAATGATTCTGCATGGGACACTGATTGTTCATGCTGACATTTTCATAACTGGCCTCAGGGAATTTTTTCCGACTGCATGTCTGTCAGTCTCCTAGGGTGGCTAGATGGTATGATCTCATCGACAGCATTTTGAACATTAAACTACTTAGTGAAAAGGACTCGAGCTTTAGCGATTAACATTGGTGCTATTCTTTTGCACTGATTGAGGAAGTTCTTAGCATCTTTATGACACCAGTCCTGTTGCGGATCTTCCGCCCGGTACTTTGGAAGTAATAGCATGCCCTTGGAGATGTTGCAGAACATATACGAAAATATACAGTTTTTGGGTGGATGGGCTTTTCCTCTTCAGCAATATTCCATCCTTGTATGGTGGATATTTTTATGGCCAAGGAAGTTGATTGTACGTTAGAGAGAAAATTCTTTGCGCTCTATGATTGCTTCTGCTGTTCAGTCATGTATTTAGAAAGCTTACCAATTTCTTTCTGGACTTCGTTTCTTCGTTGATGCTATATGCAGGGCGAAAGTGCAATGCAAAATAGGATCTTCAAACAGGTTAAAAAAACTATCCTGAAAAGAAGAGTACTAGTGGATTTCCTAGACAAATGGAACTGGAAAGCCGATGGTATGAGACTGAAGAATTTAGAGAAAAGAACTATGATAGTTCTCAATATTTTTGTACCAGGATTACAAAACTATTTATAGGACTTCTACAAGTACTGACTAGGAAAAAACAGATCTGTAAAAAAAACAGCTATAATCCCACAAATCAAGGGATACTAATAAATCATATCCTAACTAATTATCTACAGCTATTTCCTAATAATTAGGACCCAAAAAATCAGGATTGAATATTCCTAATAATCAGATCCTAAAAATCATGATAATTTAACACTCCCCCTCAAGCTAAGGAATAGATGTCTTCCATTCCCAGTTTGAAGATTATTTCATGAAAGATCCCACCATTAAGTCCTTTAGTTAGCACATCAGCTAGTTGATCTCCGGAAGGTATGTAGGACATGCAGATCAACCCCTCTTCTATCTATTCTTTGATGAAATGCATGTCAATTTCAATATGCTTCGTCCTATCATGTTGTACAGGATTATGAGCAATATTAATTGCTGATTTATTGTCACAATACAGCTTCATAGGACCCTCCCACTTGATCTTCAAGTCTTCTAGGATGATTTTAAGCCATAATAGCTCACATATTCCTTGGGCCATTGCTCGAAATTCTGATTTAGCACTTGATCTTGCAACTACATTCTGTTTTTTACTCCGCCAAGTCACTAAATTTCCGCCAAGAAATGTGCAATAACCAAATGTTGACCTTCTATCCACCATAGATCCTGCATAGTCAGCATCGGTATAAGCTTGCAGCATCAGGTTTTGATTTCTTCTGAATAGGACTCCTTTTTCGGGACTTCCTTTTAAATAATGTAGCACTCGATTGACGGCTTGTAAGTGTGATTCTCTTGGGTCATGCATAAATTTTCTAATCATACTTACTAAATAGGCAATATCAGGTCTAGTATGAGCCAAATAGATAAGTTTCCCAACCAATTTTTGATACATTTCTCGATCTACAGCAGGTTCTTCCTTTGCATCTCCAAGCTTTTTATTAGGCTCAATAGGTGTGGCTACTGGTTTACAACCAAGTTTTCCAGTTTCCTTCAAGAGATCAGTCACATACTTCTGTTGTGAGACAAAAATTTCATGTCTAGAGTAAGAAACTTCAATGCTAAGAAAGTATTTGAGTCTTCCTAGCTCTTTTATTTCAAACTCTTTAATCAAACACTGCTTTAGCTGCTGTTTCTCCTCATCATCGTCACCTGTGACAATAATATCGACATACACTAGAAGTGCTGTTACTCTCCCTCTTGCCGAATGCTTAATGAAGAGGGTATGGTCACCTTGGCTTTGTTTGTAGCCTGAAGCTTTCATAACTCTGGCAAATCTCCCAAACCAGGCTCTAGGTGATTGCTTGAGCCCATATAGTGCTTTCCGTAATCTACATGCTTTGTTTGTTGTTTTTCTCCTTCAAATCCCGGTGGAATACTCATGTAGATCTCTTCTTCTAGGTCTCCATGTAAGAATGCATTCTTCACATCATACTGCTGAAGTTGCCAATTAAAATGAGCTGCCAAAGAGAGTAGAATTCTCACAGTGTTCATCTTTGCCACCGGAGCGAATGTTTCCTGATAATCTACTCCATAAGTCTGAGTATAACCCTTTGCCACCAATCATGCTTTATATCTCTCAAGAGAACCATCAGCTTTGTATTTCAACGTAAAAACCCATTTGCAACCCACAAGATTCTTTCCTTTAGGTTTTTCGACAATCTCCCAAGTCTGGTTTTTTTCTAGTGCATCAATTTCTTCTCTCATTGCATTCCTCCATTCTTCTTTAGACAATGCCTCAGATAAAGTATTTGGAATAGAAAAGGTGTTTAGACTCACAATGAAATTTTTATGAGATGGTGATAGGCGGTCAAGTGACACATAGTGAGATAGTGGATATAAAGGTCGCTTTGTGCATTCTCTAGTACCTTTTCTAACAGCAATGGGAAGATGCGAGTCATTTTCAGGCATATCAATTGACTGTTTATGCAAAGGAGAGTCAGAACTTACCGGAAATTCATTTGCAGAACTCGGATAGGAATCTTGAACTTGTGTTTGGTCTGGAACAGTTGTCTTTCTTGAGTATACCTGAGGAAATCTCATAGAGTCATAAATACGAGGAGATATGGGAGTGGACTCTTGTTCCGGAATAGGCTCAATTATAGAGAGTGGGTCTGAAATTAAAGTAGCACGAACTGATTCATCAGAAACTGATTCATGAGGAGCTCGTTGATTAGAATTGGAGGCTGATTGATTAGGGATTGGTTGATCAGAAGTGGGAGCTCGGATTGGAAGATTATTAGGAGGTAAGTCAAGATTAAGGACCTCAAAGTCTTTATCTTCAGCTAATGACTTCTCCCCCTGAAGATAAGATTGTGGAAAATAAGGTTTGTTTTCTACAAATGTAACATCAACTGAAATATAGGTTTTTCGAGAAGGTGGATGATAACATTTATACCCCTTTTGTGTAGCGGAGTAACCAAGAAAGACACACTTGATTGCTCTAGGATCTAGTTTTCCCTTTTGCTGATTATGAATATGTACAAAAGAGGTGCAACCGAAGACTCTAGGTATGAGATTATTTGTTGTCCTGAAATGTGGATAAAAGCTAGAAAGAACTGCCATAGGAGTTTTGAAATCTGATACTCTTGATGGCAATCTATTAATCATGTATGTAGATGTAAGGACAGCTTCCCTCCAATAAGACTTAGGGACATTTCCATGAAACAACAGTGCTCGAGTAGTGTTGAGCAAATGACCATTTTTCTTTCAGCCACCCCATTTTGCTGTGGTGTGTTTACACAAGATGACTCATGGATTATCCCTTCCTTTTGGAAATAAGTTGACAAGATATGATTAAAGTAGTCTCTAGCATTATCTGATCTAAAGTTCTTAATTTTAACTTCAAACTGATTTTGAACCATAGAATTAAAATTAGGAACAATACTACTTACATCAAATTTGTGTTTAAGTAAGAATATCCATGTGACCCTAGTGCAATCATCGATTAGAGAGACAAACCATCGAGCCTCTGAGATATTTGGAATTGTGGAAGGTCCCCAAATGTCACTGTGAATCAAATCAAAAGGATGAGAACTTCTTTTGTTGTTTATAGGAAAAGATACACAGGTGTGCTTAGCAAATTCACAAGTACCACATTGGAATTGACTCATATCTAGTCCTTTAAACAAAGAAGGAAACGTGATATTTAAGACACGAAAAAACGAAAATGATAAAGCCAAATGACATCCTTATTTGAAGCGCTAAGAAATGACAAGGGTGAATTGTTCATGACTCTTTTTGAAATCCTCGGCGTCTCAAGATAATACAACCCATTCTTTTCCTTAGCAAGTCCAATCTTCCTCTCCGAATCTTGTTCCTGAAAAACACAGTAGGTAGGGTAAAAAATTGCATAACATTTGAGGTCATTGGTGAGCCTTTGTATGGAAACTAGGTTGGCTGATAATTTTGGCACATGGAGGACATCTTTTAGAGTGAGAACAGGCGTAACATAGACATCACCAACTCCTGCAATAGTGGCCAAAGAACCATCTGCCACCCCTATTTTTCTATTACTTGGACAAGGGGTGTAGGTACAAAAAAAATGAGAAGTGTGAGTCATGTGATCAGTGGCACCTGAGTCTATTATCCAAGCTTCATTTGAAAGTTTTTCGGAGGCATTTAAACTAAAAGAGAATGGAGACTTACCTGAGAGTGCTAAGGAACATGCACCAGAGGGTTTATCAAGAGACCCTAAAAGCCCTCTAATTCTTTCTATTTCCTCATTGCTAAAGGATTCTTTCACCTGTCCTTCACCGTGATGGATTTGCTGGTTGGTCTGTTCAATTAGATGAGCCTGGGGCCTTGGCTGTCCTCCTTTGTTTCCCCACTCTCGGCTTGAGGTTGCTGGTTTGCCATTCAATTTCCAGCAACGTTCCTTTGTATGCCTTGGCTTCTTACAGTAGGTACACCACAAACTGTCTTGATTATCCCTCCATGTGGACTTTGAAGCATCCACCCTTCCTCTTTCTTGTGTTGACGCATTGCGAGTTACTAATGCTGAGCCTTCCACAGCTTGAGGCTCTAGCATTATTCCCCTTCGACTTTCTTCCGCTCGGATTAGAGAGATTGTCTCTTCCAAAGAAGGGATTTCTTTTTTTCCAAGTATTTGAATTCTGACTTGGTCAAATTCAGAATTAAGACCTGCCAAGAAATCATATACTCGATCCTTTTCAATGAAGGTTTTTAGAGTCGCAGCATCATTTGCACACTTCATCTCAAATGCTCAATAATGATTGAGTTCTTGCCATAGATTTTAAAGGGAATTGGCATATTCTGTCACTGTTTTGCTCCCTTGTTTTGTTGCACTTGTCTTTACCTTGATTTCATATACTTGTGCTGCATCTCGAGCCTTCGAATAAGTCCTGCGAATAGAATCCCAAATTTCCTTTGCAGTTTTGAGAAACATACATGTATCACTTATGGCTGGATCCATTAAATCCCAAAGCCATGACATGATCATTGAATCTGCCTCATCCCATGCGTTGAGTGTGGGATCTTCTGGTGTTGGACCTGTTCCGAGAAGATGGCTGAGTCTTCCTTTACCCTTCAAATAGGTCTTGATGAATTGTGATCATTTGAGATAATTCTTTTCATTCAGCCTATAAGTTGCTCTCACATTTTGTAGATCTCCGGTCATATGGTTGGTATTGGCCTCCTCATTTTGACCCGAAGTATTTCCAATCAATTTTCTCTCAGACATGGATAATTCCAGGAACAAAGAAAGTACTTGGAAAGGAAGAGCAAGAGAAAACAGAAGCAGTAAAGGCTGCTGCAAGTGAATGAGGTTTTAGGGTAAAAAAAAAATTGGGACAAGTTTAGAAGCAAAGAGGGAAAAAAAAAAAGGGATCACAACAGTGACAGTTGCGATCGGATTGTTAAGGACAAAGACAAATCCAGCAATGAAGGCTGTGATTGGAAGATTATTGCATCAATGAAGGATGCTCTGCAACATTATCCCAGAAAAAATGAGCCTAATGCTCTGATACCATGAAGAATTTAGAGAAAAGAATTGTGATAATTCTCAATATTTTTGTACCAGGATTACAAAACTATTTATAGGACTTCTACAAGTACTGACTAGGAAAAAACAGATCTGTAAAAAAAACAGCTATAATCCCACAAATCAAGGGATACTAATAAATCATATCCTAACTAATTATCTACAGCTATTTCCTAATAATTAGGACCCAAAAAATCAGGATTGAATATTCCTAATAATCAGATCCTAAAAATCATGATAATTCAACAGAGACAACCTGCTTCAAGAAATTGATGAAAATGTTTCTCTTCTTTTGTCAAATACTGAAAATGAATGTCTCTATTCTTTTGTCAGCTACCGAGCATTTTGTTTGGAAGAAAACGACTATTTAGTAAAATAAATCCTAAATGTATTGCATTGATGTCAATGTAATTATAAATCGTTTAATTGAATCAATTTAATCATAAACTTGTTCAAATTAATACTAATTTAATCTTAAACATTTTAATTGGACTAATTTAGTTTTAAATATTTTCACATTAATATCAATTTAGTCTATTCGGTTAATTTTAACTAGCCAATGCTAACATGGACGGTAGTTGGTGGCTAGATGTCGACAAAATAATTATATATATATTTCATTTCCTTCTTCTTTCTCCTCCTTAAACTTTCCTTGCACTGACCAATGAGCCTTGTGGTGGGCACTGTGTGAGGGCCATGGGCAAGGTGGCTTTACCCAAATCTAAGGGAGGCTAGCCTTATCGCGCCTCACCTGCAGCCCTAGGCAAAGCTACCTCGCTCTCAGCCTTGGGCAAGGCTGAGCGAGGGTGACCCTTGCCGGTAGTCGATGAGGGCTTGGCGGCCCTCGCTCAGTGGGCCGTGACCGACAAGCCTCGTCGGAGGCTCACCAACCATTGCAATTAAAGTCCAAGGAGGAAGAAAAAGGAAAAGAAAAGGAAAAAAAAATTCAAAAAAAATTAAAAATTATTTGAAAATTATCATGTAAGTATCCAACTATTGGTCGGTGTCCACATCAGCGCCGACTAGCTAAAATTGGACAGATTAATTGAATTGATACTAATATAAAAATGTTTAAGATTAAATAAATTCAATCGAAAAATTTATGATTGAATTGGTATCAATATAAAGAATGTTTATGACTAAATAGGCCAAATTGAAATATTTATGATCAAATTGATACCAATGCAATAGGTTTAAAACTTTTTTGGTAATTTTCCCATTTTTTAACAACATGAATAAGTTGGCTTTGTTTCCTTCCATTTCTTGTGATAGGGAGCTGTAGCCGTGGCTCTAAGTGGGACTAGGATTCATGTAAGTCCTTTCATTTTTTTTATTAATAAAGAATAAATTTTAGAGTGAATTCAGTGGAATTAGCGGATAGTTTAGGCTCTTTCCTGTTATGAGTCTTTTTTGGGTCCTTACCACATAGTCTACAAATAGACATTGTGTTACGAAATAAGCTTTTTCCCACCTCGTTATAATGTCCCAAAAATTCGAACTTTTGATCTTTTGAATTATGTAGAACAAAGACATTCTCCAATTAATTCATAAAAGATATCTATGTGTATTTCCTTTCACACAACCTCTTCTTTTGTCGTATCCTCAAATGGTCCAATTGATTTGGACTTTTTTTTTGTCTCTAAAATAGATTACTGTCAAAAGCACTTCTCAAAATAAATCTCTCCCACCAAATTACCCAGTCATAACCCTTTTCATACTAGTCACTTTTACATCTCTCTTACAATTATTAAGATAATATCAAATATTTTGCACAATATTTATTATCATAAACAATTAAAATATGTTGCACCCAATCAACGGATGATTTTTAATTTTTTGATTTGTTAGCCCACTAATTCAATTTCTAATGAAGTTTAGACTAAAACTACAGGTAAAAAGTATTTTGAAATACAACTTAAAATTAAGTAGCCTATGTTGAATATGATTATCAAAGCATTGTAAAATAGTACCATTTAGATAATAAGTTAAAAATATTACAATATCTAATTGATAAATGAGAAATTGCAGTTTAAGTGTGAATTAACTTCTTATTTCTTTTGATAAAAGAAAATATACAGTCCACTTTGTTTTTAGTTAAAGTATAATATAAAAATTAAATAACGATGTAGCTATTTTTGTTTAGCAAGATAGTTGGTAATCAAGAACTATGGAAAAGAAGTTATTTAATCACCAAAACATCTTGTTATGATTAATAAATTTTGGAGCAGAAAATATATTGATAAGCTGTATATCTGAGAGTTAATATTGAAGATTTATCAACAAATAAAGGCTTCAAGTTGTCTTTGTTGATAAGTTATTTTTTTCTCAATCTCATTAATGCTTAAGATAACTACGAGCTTATATAATCAACAGGATATATTATGAGCTATTTAATTTTCAAATATATTTTACCTTAACTAGCAATAAAAGTAATTAACTTCCAATATGATTGTCTTCTTTCTAGTTTATGGATTGAAATTAATTAGGAAATAATGGGTAACATATTTTTGTTCTTATCTATTCATAAATTTGGATGTAGTGAGGAAATAACTCTGCAATTCGAATTGTAAAACATATTTATTTGTCAAATAGTTTAATTTTTAAACATTCAACTTTTGATTAATTTTTTATTTTACGACACTTCAGTAATTATGCAGTACCTTTATAAATACTTTTGATATAAACTCCATGAGAAGTTAAATTCGTGGAGTAATAAATCAATAAAAGAAAAGTGAGTTGTTAATTGCAAGTAACTTATGTTTAGATTTTAACTATTTATGGTAGATTAGTTCTAAAAAATATTAAAGATCGTTAGAAACATCAAAAACCAATTTTATACTTTTTACGAGAGAAGATAAAGTGACTAGTACGAAGAGGATGGCTATGCAATTTTAGGAATTATTTATCAGTGAAAACTCCGGTTTGGAACGTAGTTTTTTAGGAGAGATTTATTTTGAGAATTAATTTTTAGGAGAGATTTATTTTCGACAAAAGGTCCTCGGTGTGGGCATAAAAAATTAAATAGAAATATGATTCAACGTCCCACTTTTCAAGAAAGGGATATTTCGGGAAAAAAGAAAAGAAAAGAAAAGAAAAGAAAGGGAAATAAATCTGCGAGTACCAAGCGATAACAAACTAGCTTATAACTACCTTACTTCATCAGAAGGATCCTCTGATGTTTTTCCCTGTAATGGCACACTCCACCTGCCAACAAATTCTTACACAAGCTTCTACCTAAATAAGCGGGGAAAAAAATGGATAGAAATCAACCAAGAGACGCTTCAAAGGTGCTCAGAAGTAGCTTGTTTGACACTGATATCTGAACCAGCCATAGTCGCCGATCACACCCTTTTCTGGGACTTCATTACTGTTTGATGCATAGGTGCTGAGTCAACCTGAACCATCACTCTTCGAAGTTTTGAGCTTTTTCAGCAGAAACATGTCTTCGGAGGGAAAGGAACTCATCAACGACCCAGATGGTTGGCACCCGATTTCTTCCTCTGCCTCTTGACCTTCCGCTTCATTGTGGTTCCTGGTGCTTTTGCTCTGTTCACTTTTGATGTAATTGAGAAAGATGTAACCTTGCATGATGGTGTCGTTAAAATCTTGGAAGCTATTTCAAGTCTTTATTGGCATTTACGAGGTTCGATGACATGAAATTATCTGTCACTAATGGATGAAAAAAATAGAGTAAAGGAAATGAATCTGTTACATCTGTTTGATGTAACTGCAGATGTGGTGACCATGTTCATGGAGAGTCTTGTGGAAACTTATCGTAATTTGCAGTACTTAATTTTCCTGAGGTGATTCTGACTTTCGTGATAATTTTTTTTTTTTTGGATGCTTCTTTCGTGAATCTTACAGTTTATGCAGTGACTCACACAAGTGGGCACGTAAATGCACTGTTCTTGCTGCGCGCATTGAAGAGCCCGTTGATGCTGATCCGCACTTTTGTCCTAATGCTTCTCATGCCATTCTGGGGCCGGAAGTGGGTCTTTCTTGTCTCGATGACCGCAGCAGAGAAGTCCAAGGATGAGAGGAGTGAGAGCGACTATGGGAGTAACCAGAAAGGCGGGCCTATGGTGAGGGTCCCAGGAATGGCCCTGCTGTGGAGGAGGGCGGTGTCATTGTTGGTGGAGCAGGAGGTGGCGGCACGGAGAGCGATGGCAAAGAAGCGGGTAGTGCAGGATGGCGATGAAACTATCATTAGGGATTTTTCGATTTTCACGACCGCGAGGGGTGATGCATTGTTCACGCAATCTTGGAGACCTGTTGATGGGGACATCAGGTGAACTAGAAGCACAAATTGTTTTTGGTTTGCTGCCTATTTTGTTAAGATTTTTAATTCAAAATTTTCCTGCTCGGTTCTGATTTTGCAGAACATTAATTTGGGAAAGGATGTTTGTCACATTTGCTTAAAATTATAGGCGATCGAGAATTTGTCTATTCTGCACTGTGGAATGTACATTTTGTCAGACCGGGTCCATTGTATGAAATTTGCATTGATATCATTTTTAAGATTGCTTAATCACATTTCTGCATTGATATTTACCTACGTGAGTTCATACTCTGCATGTTCTTTTGTGTGATATCTTGTTTTCTTGCATTGTGCACTTAACCCTGGAACATACATGTCAAATTTAGTTTTGGTCGCTCTTATGACAAAGCATGCTTATGTTTTTTGCAGGGGATTGGTTATTCTTTTGCATGGTCTGAATGAACACAGGTTTGTTTTCCACCTGAGCTCAGGTGTTAATATGCTGCTAGAATCTCTGGACCTGATGATTGAGATTTCTTTCCGTCTATTGTGCCAGTGAAAGGTACAGTAATTTTGCAAAAAAGCTGAATGCCAATGGTTTCAACGTTTACGGAATGGATTGGATTGGTGAGTCCAAATCTGTCTCAGTTAGCTTATTCCAAGTTAGAGTTCGCTCCTGGGAACCAAAATGTTCGCATTCCAATTATCCTCTTTGCATTGTTAAAAAAACCTGGAGTTCGTGATACTTGTCCCTGTTTTCCTAGAATGTGAGCCACTCTATGCAATCTCCTAGTTCTTCTGATTTGTTTTAGTGACCCTCTACTGGAAGCTGATTATGGAATGGAGGATGTCCTCATTTACAAAAAGAAACTGCTCTTCTTTGGCACGAACAACAGGAAACAGGTTAATTAGCAGCTTATCATAAGCTGAAAATCCAGAAACTACATATAAAGTTCAGCTTAAAGTACACCAGCTTCAACAGGAGACTTAACTCTGGAGAAAGTATATGATGAATCTGCTTTGCTCAAAACTCCATCTTAACTTCAGGATAGAGCTGCTTTTTGAAACTTCAGCCATATGAATTCCTGATTGTTTTGCACCATCACTGGCCATTCTTATACTAATGTGCATTTTCACCTATAGAGTGTTATTTGCATGAACAAAATTCTAATTTCGTCAAGTGGCTTGAGACTTAGGGTTTCTTTACTTTGTGTCCACTGCTTATTCTGTGTGTGATGAGGTGACAACTTACTCCGGTGTTACAAAAATTACGCAATTCAACAGAATTTGCATACTCTTAATGTCAGATGCAAGCAATTTGGTTTCCCTCTGCTTATTTGTTCGCTATGTTTGATTATATTCCAAGCAGACATATCCAAAACCCCCATCAAGAGATGGCTGCTTTCACAAACAGTGAACTGCTTTACATAATTCTAACATGCTTTATTTATTGATGTTCTTTTAGAAAAATTTCAAATGTTTCGTAGTTATCACATTGAGAAGAATCATTTATTATCAACAATGCATCTATATTTGGATGCAGGAAATGAGTATTTCATTTCAGATGCTTTTTGGGTGGGAAGCCTCTGCTTTTGTGTAAGCAATATCAGAATGTTGCCTGGCCTTGAGCTTCTATGATTATGTAGATGGAATACGCAAATATTTGAAAAGCTAAGCTGATGAGAAACTGTCTAAATGTTTAAGTTAAACCTTAGATGGAAATTGCATTGCATTTACGTTCTACATTGTGCACACTGAAAATGCCATCTCGCACTCAAATCTGCCTCCCTCCTCTCCCTCTCTTCACAGTGGAGTCAAGTGTCAATTTGGAAAGTAAGGTACTAGTTATCTGCAATTGCGAGATGCATCTGTGTAGTTTGTATTTTGAAAGGATGAAAAACGGGTTTTTGAATCATCATGGCTATCAAAATCCTGAATGGTCTCATGAGGATGACAAGATTGCTAGGCGGTTGTACAATTGCAAGGTTTTGAGTGTCTGTGTAGTCGACAACATACGTTACTTGTCATGACTGACAGATACCTTCCTTAAAGATTTGACTGGTATTGCTCTAATGTGCTTTTGTTCGACTCTTTCGTCATCTCTCAGGCCACGGTGGAAGTGATGGGTTGCATGCTTATGTTCATTCTCTTGATGACGCTGTATGCGATCTGGTGAGTATGATGTCCATTTCATACACTTCATTAAGCTTTTCTTTTTAATAAATTTAGGGAGTGTGATGCGATCTCCTTTTTTTCTTCTTTTCTTGTTTTGCAGAAATCATTCATCGGAAGAGTCTTGGCTGAGAATCCAGGGCTCCCTTGTTTTTGTTTTGGGCACTCAACAGGCGCAGCGATCATTCTTAAGGTAAGATTTCAAATCGAGCAACGTGAAAAACTCAGCGTGTCATTCTTCAGCGGATCATGCTCTCCCCCCATTGGTTACTGATCTTTTTCTTGTAAGTAAATCGCCCATCTTTTGAAATGCACATACAGGCTGCTCTCGACCCAAAAGTCGAAGCCTGCATATCAGGCATTGTGGTAACTTCACCTGCTGTAGGAGTTCAGCCATCGCACCCAATTCACTCGGTAAGGACCCTGGAGATACTTTCTTTTCTTCAGGCCTGCAAACTATACGAGGACTCTGGAAAATGAGTAAATGCATCCCTGACTTTGTAATAACCTCTGCAGATACTTGCACCGATCGTCTCCCTCTTATTGCCAAGACACCAAGTTGGGGCTGCGAATAAGAATGGCTCGGTGGTATCAAGGGACCCAGAAGCGCTCCTAGCCAAGTACTCCGATCCCCTCGTCTATACCGGATCCATCCGTGTGAGAACAGGGTACGAGATCCTCCGGATAGCATCCTACTTGCAGCAGAACCTCAGGAGACTGAGAGTTCCCTTTTTGGTCCTCCATGGCGCTGCGGATAGAGTGACCGACCCAGATGCTTCCATGAAGTTTTACGAGGAAGCATCCGCCACAGACAAGACAATCAGATTGTTGGAAGGGCACTTGCACGATCTGCTCTTTGAGCCAGAGCCAGAGCGCGAAGCCATTATGAAAGAAATAATTGAGTGGCTGAAATGTCGAGTAGAGAGGGAGGTAGGAAATAGAAGCTATTTCAGTTCCTTCTCGTCAATGCATTTGAAGGGAATCTGACTGATTCCAAAAACAATTTCAACTTGCCAGTATTTATTTATCTGAAAGATCAGCTGAAGTTTTTATGAAAGAGAAGAGAAAGGGACCCTGTTCATCGTAAGCATTGGAGTAGACCTCCAGCTCACAGTTCTATGTATCTGCAGTTTTAAGCAAACTACATTGCATAAGTTGTGAAATAGGAACATACGAATACAGGGTTGACGATTGGGTCGATCTGCCTGAATTTCTAGTAACGTTCTACAATCACAATCGAGCAATTTAAATACAGAATTGTATTCCTGACTCTATATACATAAAATATACTCTCTGGTTAAATTTGATATTCTCTATATGGAGTATAATCTAACCATAACCAGGAAACTCAAAAGAGCTCCTTAAATCCGAACCAAGACATTTCCGAGGCACTCGCTTGGATAAGCAATGGAGAGACCGTAAGAATTTTCCTGATATGGGCTATATTTTGAGATTATAATTAACCATTCTTGGAGTTGATCTAATAATGTATGATATAAAGTTTCTTAACAGTCGAATATAGGCCTGGCTTGTGTGAGCCGGGTTGAACCCAGCCCGTGATAAGAGAATTTGTCCAAAACTCTATAAATAGCGCTAAGGTCCCTTCTCTAACCCTCATTCTTCCGAAAAACTCTCACCTCACATAAGGAAAACTATGAGTGGCGGTCTCATCGAGCCAGGAACCGAGGGTCATAGAGGAGAAGATCTTCGGCGTTAAAGGCTTGGATTGCTATTGTTTTGCTCCAAGAACTATGAATTCAAAATCAGGTACACAAATCTTCATCTTCTCCTTTAGGATGTTCGACTTTCTAGCTATGTCGATCTTGGGAAGCCGTTTAAATGGCCTACATTTGGTATCGGAGCCGGCATAAACTAGAACTCGAAGAATTTATCCGTTGAAATTTGATTTTGATTGTATATTCGGATTCATTTTGTCGAGCTGAGTGTTTTCGTGGGTAACATGTCTATGACGGAGGTCAAATCTAATGTCTATACCCATTTCGAACTTGACTTAAGCTCGGAACGTTTTGCTCATTTTTCATGATTTTTAGGTTGCGCATGATAACATTTCTATTCCGGGGAAGAGTTTTTTTTTTTCCAGAAATAGTTCTTTTCTATTTATGTTCCGAGGAATAATTTATAAGTAAAAGAACCTGTTTAGTAACTACCCAAAATTTCTACTTTTGAAATAGAAAAATAATAGAAATGCGTTTGGTAACACAACAATTTCTTTTTTGTATTTATTTATTTTTTATTCTTGCAGCAGCGGCGGCAGGTGACCAGCAGCGGGCGACCAGCCGGTGGCAGCGGTGGGCGGCAGTGGGCGGTGGCTTTGAGCGGTTGACGGTGGCCGCGACAAGAAAAAGAAATAAAAGAAAAATAGCTTATTTCTAGAAATTGTTCCCGGGAACAAATATTTTACCAAACAGGTTTCTGTTATTTTTTTGTTTCAGGGAACAAAAGAACATAAATTAGGAGAAACATGAGCATTACCATGCGCTACCTTAGTTCAATGAAAGTCAATTTTTATCACATATATGATTTCTCCTCGTCCATACGAGCAATTTGGTGGGTAGAACGTCATTAGAAGATGTCAGAATTGGCCTCACGAGCCGCCAAGCGCCGCCACACGCATGCCAGCGCGTGGACTGCCACGCAGCCTCTCGCGGGCACGCGCGCCATGCATGACAACGCGCGGACCGCCTCAAAGGTGATGATGTCATCATGACATCATCCCACCGACTTCGACACCGCCAACACGTGTGCGTGATGACATCACATAAGCCGCCTTACATGCGACCGCCAAGTGGCATGTGACGTCACTGATGACGTCACCACAGACCTTACTCAAGTTGACCGGGTTGACCCGACCCGAGTTGATCGGTTGACCCGACCTGGTTGACCATTGACCGGTCAAACCGTTAATTGGTTCAACTCGTTGACCGGTCAAACCGGCTTCGGGCCAGTTTCAAGACGCTAGCATGTGCCGCTCACACGCTACACACTCTAGCGGTGCGTGAGGGCGTGTGTGACATCCGTTTGGTGCGTGGTTGATATGGGCGTGCTCATATGTGAATTTCCTATCTTGTGATATATTTATTTGCATTGTTTGATGCCTTTAAAGATATGAAATTGTGTGTGAAGCCATAAAGACGTGAATTTTGATGTAATTTTGGAATATTTCTGCATGGTTTGGGAGATACAATTTTCTGCTTATGATTTTATCATCACTTTAGGGATATATATATATAGTATTGATTTATTAGTAGTTTGTATTAGTGGATGGAGCAATACTATTAGCATGAGTTGTGATTTTAGTGACAAACAGCCCATGTCATCAAGTCTAAAATTATATCTCTGGTATGAGAGAATTTCGATGATCAGTTGGGTTGTGACCACCAAAGTGGCACACTTGATTAGATTTGAGAAACATCGTCTCATATCATAATAGGATGTCTCCAGTTCTGATGTATCGTCTCATATAGTATTGATTTATTAGTAGTTTGTATTAGTGGATGGAGCAATACTATTAGCATGAGTTGTGATTTTAGTGACAAACAGCTCATGTCATCAAGTCTAAAATCACATGTGAAAGATGAATGTGAGTTATAAAATTATATCTCTGGTATGAGAGAATTTCGATGATTCAGTTGGGTTGTGACCATCGAAGTGACACTTGATTAGATTTGAGAAACATCGTCTCATATCGTAATAGGATGTCTCCAGTTCTGATGTATGTTTATACTCCTAAAGGAGGTAATTATGTGTTAGTTTATGGAGGAATACATGTACAACATATGGTTGAAAAGTGACTAACCCTAGTGGTTCATGCACCCAAAGGTGGTGAATTTGTGAAATGTTAGAATATATTTTTGTCACGACTTGAACCTCGAGCGCATATACATCTTGCAATGGTCGACAAAAGTTTGCAACTTCTTAGGAATGGTTGCCGACCCATTGTTTTATTTCATAGGCAAAAACGTAATAACAGCCTCCAAACAACATAGAGATGGGATAGCAAACATATGATTATATTTACATTAAACACATATATTTTTACGAGAGTGTTTACACACATAAAAGTCTAACATAACAATGATCTGTTTCAAAAAGAAAAGCTTCTAGGCTATCTATACTCTAAGCTCCTCATCCATGGGAACAGGGTCCCAGGCGATCCCATCAGACTTCTCGATAACAAAAGCGCAGCTGTCACCTAGTGTCCAAACTAGATGGAAGACCCATCGACTCCTGATAGAAACTAAACCAAGACCTAACTTTCACTTCTTTCGACTCCATATACATCTCCTGAAAATCCTCCATCTAGGGACTTGAAAAATTTTAGCCTACAACGAGGTGAGATCACATCTCAACGAGTTAATTCCCTAAATCTCAAGTAGAAAAATAGTATATTTTACAAGCAACCTAGTCGCGTTTCTCACCATTCTTTTAATACTAACATTTCCCCGCTTATTAGTGTCAATCAAATCATATACATCATATAAATACCTTAACATAAGTACATGTAAGGACATAAATATCAATGCAAGTACACAGGCCCCCAATTACCAGACTAAATTGTTGTGGCACGTCCCATACCGCATCACACAATTTCGTCTCCTAATTAGGTCCTTCATTTTTAATTATTCATGCGTCTGAACAATTCAACCAAACATATAACAGTCATCAGGCATGACTGGGCATCATCTCACACCATTGAGCATGGCAATATCTACATCTAGACGGCATTCTGATTAGGAGTATCGGTCCAGCATCCACTGCGACCGGCATCTGTTGACTTGGAGCATTCCCGAATGAGCATCGTCCGGCTCCAAAGACTCGTGACGGAATCTCATGTCATGTACGTATTCATCCAATATCATAATTCAATGATCAATTGCATATTTTATTCACAATATCAATTAAGCAAATTTCCAGCAAGAACACCTTGAAAACAGTTGCAATTAACTACTGACCAGAATTTGCAGAAACTGTCCTTTTGCGCATTTCTTAGTTTAACATTAGAAATCATCTCAAATGAGTTTGAAAAATTCTCAAACTTGAACATGTGATAAAGGACATGTAACCAAACAATTTTCGTGCAGATACCGAGATCCAAATCCCTCTGGATTCAGCCTAGTAATTCACTCAATTCAGCACTAAAACCGGTCCTGTTTCCAACGGTTCTATTTTTCGAAATCAGCTTAGATTGGGCTCCGAAACAGGTCCGTTTGATTTAAAATTCGAGTATGTTAAATTAAAAGGCATAACGAACAACTTTTGTGAAGGCATCATTTGAAAATTCAAACTCTAAATGTTAGTAAAGACTCGTAGAATCCTTACAAGTCAGGCTTTCCAGTACAGTCTAACTTTTTGTTTGAAGCTAACGAAGCTAAAATCATCTTCTTTTTAATTTCTAAAAATTCTGAAAAACTTATATGTTATAATTTAAGGTGTTTAAAACATTTCCTTAGAAAAAATTCACTTCAAAATCACAACACATCTCCATCTACAAAAATAACAAAACGCACGCGCCTAGAAATCAATTCTGGAACAGAGTCTCTATTCTTGGCCAAACTATCTTCTATGGTTTTGATCTTGTTATTTAAATTAAGACTAAGCCTTTCTATAGCTAATCTAACATTTCTAAACTAATATTAACTATATTTAATATCATCTAAACATTTATCAACTAATTTCAAACCCATAAACAGAGGTACACAACTCTTATTTCAGTTTTAGGAGAACAATTCACGTATTTAAAACCAAAGGTGGCTCTTGCTGATGGCTGAACAATGACACAGAAATAAGCCCTAGGTCTCTCAATGATGGAATTGAGTTGAAATAGTAGAGGGGTGTGCTGCGGTGCGACTGCAACATCAACACACAAAATTACAAAATTTTCGGTAGAGGGAAACAAACGTGGTGTTTGGTGGTTGAGCCGTTCTCCTACTGGTGAGGGGGTTTTATTGTCACTTAAACTCCAAGACTAAGAGATATAAAACATTGTGGTAGTTACGTCAAAACTTCTGTAGGTCCAAGAATTTTGTAACGTTAAAGACCACGCCTTCCACTATTTTCTTAGTCACTGGTTTGTCATCCATGAGGGAGCAGGAATGGGGATTTCATGTTTAAAGAAGAAGAAAACAACAGCTTGCACGGTTGAAAAAGGAAAGGGAAAAAGAAAATAAAAAGAAAGGGAAAGAGGGAGATAGGCACACGGCAGCAAGGGAGAAGAAATACGCGCGGAAGAAAAAGAGATAGGGAAAAGAAAAGACAAGCTTTTCGGCTAAGGGAAAAGAAAGGAAAGGGAAAGAAAGAGAAAGGGGGAGAGAGAAGAGAATAGTCGCATGGTGCCAAGAAGAGGAAGGGGATTGCACTGAGAGGGAAAGGAGAGGGAGGAAAAAGGACCATGAAGGTTCCTCCTCACATTTCCATAGCCTTTTTGTTTTTTCCACAAGAGCTTTAGTACTTTTTCCATGGAAAAACTCCCTCATTTCATTGTTGAGAGGCCCACCCCACTGAAACACACTTACCCCCTTCAAATGAGACTCAAATGCAAGTGAATTTCTCCCTTACATGAAAACATCTGAATTCCATTATTTCTACTCTTCATTTTTCCTTTCTTTTGCTTGGCCATTTAATAACCTTACTAACCAAGATGAGCCCTCAATTTACTCTTATAATTCTTAACTCCATTAGTTCCACATTGAGGATTAACAACCCATTTAAAATACGGCATTTTTCTTATTCTTTTAATTTGCCACATTTGCATTTTTCACTAACTATTTCCGTCATCAATACATTTTGAAAAGGTGCAACAATATCGCTAGGATTAATTGTGACACATGAAAGTTCTGAATTTCTGAAATCGGCATCGTTTCCTCGGTTAATTTCAGTCAAATGTGATTTTAACGCAACATAAACTATTGGATAGGTTTTGGGAATTTTCGGTGCAGATGACCCATGGTCGATTATTCCCAAACCACAATATATATTTTCGACGCATTAACAACTCTTGGTTGTCATGAAAAATATCGAGATTTCAATTATGAGCACAATGTACCAAAACGACACAAAAATCGGTTTAGTGCCAATCGATGAGAATTTTGTAATTAGATGGAATCACCCATGCTTAATTATATATCTCTATCGAATCGACCTATTTCCGGTCTCTGATAGATTTTCGACTGTGCCGAAATGATTCTTGTAGACTAACATGGTTGAACAGTCGATTCCTAGTCAAATTCTCAAATCTGTTACATCAAAATCTTTTAATAACTTTCCCAACTAGTTTAGTTATTTCATGAGTGATCACCTCAGAGAATAGCACTATAAATACACCAATGAAAAGTCCGATTTATTTAATTGAAAACATAAGTTGAAAATCAGACTGTCACAATTTTTATGGACCGCTGTCATGTGAAGAGTATCAATTGCATGTTATGTATTTTGCTCAAATGTGCTTATATGATAATGTATGTAGCTCTTGAGATGTGTACTTAGCTAATTATATGTATTGCTTGTATAATCAATCACCTTCTCTGTAAATGACAATTTCATTACGATTGAGGTTCTTACTAGATCAAAATGGAAAAATGATTTTCTATTTGGGATGGAATTGGCAGATGTTCATATTCCTCTTACTGAGAACAGATCTTACTGATGCCAGTACAGAAGTCTAGAAAGTACGTTTTGCTGCCTGGGAAAAGAGTAATAGAATTTGCTTGCTCATTATGAAACGATCAATTCATGAACATTTAATGAGTGGTTTGCCAACTGACTATACTATTAAGGAAATGATGGAAGTTTTGGAGGCTAGGTATCGTGTCTCTTCCAATACTGAGATAAGTACACTTATGCAATCACTTTTTAATATGAGGTATGATGGTTCGACTAGAGTTAGAGATTATGTGCTTAAGATGATAGATCTTCAGATAAAACTCTGAATTCTTTAGGTTGAGATCCCTGAAGCTTGCATAGTGCATCAAGCATTAAATTCTCTTCCTCGTGATTATGGAATTGTCAAGACGAACTATAGTTCGCAAAATGAAGCTTGGTCAATCAATGACCTTATAGTCAGAGTGGTGGCAGAGGAAGAGAAACTGAAGAAAGATAGAGGGCATCTTGCCATGCATGCCTCTAGTTCTGCCAACAGAAATGGTAAATGGATTGCACATTATAGAGGAAATCCTAAAGTCATAGGCGCTTCTAACAATATAGCTACTAAGGGAGAAAATCTTTAAGTTACTAGCCCCTTCACCATAGTGGCTCCTAGACATGCATCTTTTAAAAGGGAATGTGTCATTTGCTATTTTTGTAGGAAGATGGGACACATAAAGAAATATTGCGATAAATATAAAGCTTGGTTGTCTAAAAATGAGCATAAAGGTAATGATTCTTTAGCACTTGTCTGTGAATTCAACCTATCTAAAGCCCCATCCAGTTTTTGGTGGCTAGATAGTGGTGCAACTAATCATGTTGCATTTACCATACAGGGATTCACAAATAGAAGGATGCCGAATCAAGGTGAATCAAAGTTCATTGTGGGAAACAACGAGAAGATCGTCATTGAGTTCGTGGGAGATGTCATTTTAATTTTAGATATTGGTTTTAATATTATGTTGAGAAACACCTTTTATGTATCTTCCTTTAAATGGAACTTAGTCTCTGTATCATGTTTGGATATGTGTGGTTACTCTTTTGAAATAAAGAACAATATTGTATCTATGTTCTTTAGTTCAAATAAGGTTGGGTGCTGCAATATGTCCAATGGATTGTACAGATTGTGTTTATCTTCTAATGATATATACGTCGCTAATATAGTTGAAAATATTGTTTCCAAAAGACCTCTACCTAAGGAACAGTCTTATGTATTATGGTATAAACAACTATGTCACATATCTAAAGAAAGAGTAGAAAGGCTGATAAGGACACACATCATACCTACTCTTAAAGGTGACTTAGAGACTTGCATAGACTGTTGTAGAGGAAAGATGACTAAGATAAAGAAGAAAACCGCAATTTGAAGTTTTGACTTACTAGAAGTCATTCACATCGGTATCAATGGACCCTATACTCAACTGTGTGTAGAAATTTTTATTTCATCACGTTTATCGATGATTATTCTTAATATGATTACCTATTCCTAATTAAGGAAAAGTATGAATCTCTTGACAAATTCAAGATTTTTCGAACTGAAGTTGAGAAACAGTCAGGAAAGGTAATAAATGTGGTTATATTTGATCGAGATGGAGAATATTATGGTAGACATGGCAATATTAGGCAAATTAAAGGGTCATTTGCTAAATATTTAGAGGATTATGGGATAGTGGCTCAGTTCACAATGCTTGGAAGTCTTGAACATAATGGTGTGGCTAAAAGGTGCAATCGTACTCTCATGGATATGGTAAGGTGTATGATGAGTATGACTAATTTGCCTGACTTTTTATGGGGTGAGGCTTTAAAAACAGCTCTTTATATATTGAATCGTGTTCCTACCAAGCTGTTGCATCGACTCTTTTTGAGTTATGGACTGGACCAAACCAAGTTTGAATCATTTCAAGGTCTGGGGATGTCCTACAGAAGTAAGATTGTATAATCCAACATTAGGTAAGTTGGAGGCTAAAACCACTCGATGCTACTTTGTATCTTACTCAGAACATTCGAAGGGGTATCGGTTTTATAATCCAAGTGGAGGAACAAGGATTGTGGAATCACAAACGGCCAAGTTTCTAGAATTTGATGTAGCCGAAGAGCATGATTGCTCAGAAATTAGTGAACATGACAACATAATGAGACCTGCTATGTCTTTCTCCTTACCTACGCGAATGATTATGGAGCCTACTATGCCACAAACTGAACCCGTTAGCACTGAGAATCCTATTAATGAAACGGCCACAAATGAAGTCCTTCAAGTTCCTTAGACTCAAAATGAAGTTACAGTGGCTCCACTTAGGAGGTCTACTAGGGAAAGACGTCCAGTAATACCACCGGACTATATAGTCTATTTAGGAGAACATAATTATGATATAGGTTGCATTATAGATCCAGTGGCTTATATAGACGTTGTTTCCTGTCCTCAATCCAATTTGTGGTTGGATGCAATGAAAGATGAGATGCAATCTATGAAATATAATGGCGTTTGAGAACTTGTTGAATTACTGGAAAGTTGTAAGTCCATAGGTTGCAAGTGGGTTTATAAGACTAAAAGAGATTCAAAAGGAAAGATTGAGAAATTTAAAGTTAGACTTGTGGCCAAGGGCTTTAGTCAAAGAGAATGGATAGACTTTGAAGCAACATTTTCTCCAATTTCTTCTAAAGACTCCTTTAGAGTGATCATGGCATTAATAACTCATTTTGACATGGAATTATACCATATGGATATTAAAACTGCTTTTCTAAATAAAGACCTTGATTAGGAGGTTTATATGGTGCAACCTGAAGGTTTTGCAACAAGTGATTTAGGTAAGTTTGTATGTAAACTGAAGAAGGCTATTTATGGTCTCAAACAAGCTTCCAGATAATGGTACTTAAAGTTTTACAATGTTGTTACTTCTTTTAGTTTTGTTGAGAACAAAGTAGATCAGTGCATATACTGCAAGGTTAGTGAGAGGAAACTTATTTTTTTTTATACTTTATGCGGATGATATTTTGCTTGCAAGTAACGATATTGGATTGCTGCGTGAAACAAAACAAATGTTGTCGAAGAATTTTGACATAAAAGATTTGGGTGAGGCATCTTTCGTTCTTGGCATTGAAATCCATAGGGATCGTTCTCGTTGTATGTTGGGCTTATCTCAAAAGGCATATGTTGATCGTATTTTGGAGAGATTCAACATGCAGGATTGCAAACCAGGAACTGTTCCTGTCGTTAAGGGTGACAAGTTGAGTCTCTCTAAATGTCCTCAATCAGATTTTGAAAAAGACCAAATGAAGGACATACCTTATGCTAATGCACTTGGAAGTGTCATGTATGCTTAAGTTTGTACCAGACCATACCTCACCTTTGTAACAGGGCTTTTAGGCAGATATCAATCAAATCTAAGATACGATCACTGGGTTGCTGCCAAAAAGGTCTTGAGATACTTAAAAATAACAAGGGATTATATGTTGATTTATAGATATGTCCATGATTTGCAATTGTTGGCATATTCAAATGCAGACTTTGCTGGTTGTGAGGATGATAGGAAGTCATATATATATTCATGTTAGCAAGAGGCGCAATATCATGGAAAAGTGAGAAACGGAAATCTATATCTTCCTCTACCATGCAAGCGGAGTTTATAACATGTTTTTTAGCTACTACTCAAGCAATTTGGTTTTGAAACCTCATTAAGGAATTGACCGTATTTGATTTTGTGAATAGACCCATACGGTTATATTGTGATAGCAATTCTGCTGTGTTGCCCTTACTTGGTCAGCTAAACATTTTTGAAAAAAAATTTGTCAATAACAACAGCAGTCTCAAAGGGTCTAAGCATATGGAGGTCAAGTTTTTTACCATAAAGGAAATGGTACAGAATTGTGACATTATAGTAGAGTATATTCCCACAAACGATATGTTGGCAGATCCGCTGACTAAAGGCATACGCCTTTGTGTATTTGAGCGACATATCATAAACATGGGCTTGGGAAAATCACTGGATACTATCATTTAGTGAGAGCTACTTCAGATTTGCTCTAATAAAGTTTAAGTCCATATTTTGTTACTTTATGTAACATTTAGATATATGTCGTATAAACTGTTATTGAGTTGCATACACATATCTAAGGAAAATCTCAAGGTACCGTGTAAATCTTGAGTAAATGCTAGGGGCATTTAGTTGTTAGCCTTGTACATATGTCTCAATTACACATAAAGAAAATGTTAACCATAAAGATAAGACATATGTGGATTCATTAGAACCATAAATATGTTCTCTAGTACCACATCCGATTTTTTTCTAACACTTAAGGTAAGAGAATAGTGATTGACAAAGAGCATAACACATAAGGTAAAACTCTTTATGAGATGTTATCGATTTGCCACACAACCATATTAAATCCATATCAGTAAAATTGATAGCATTTGTGACTATGGAAGGCTCTGTTTACCACCATGATCCGGTGTTGGAGACTTTATGGGATTAGATTGATTATTGAGAATTATCTCTAGATCAACATAAAGGTGCGCACATACAGTACGTTCTCAATTAATATAGTCCAAGTATGAGAATATAAGAATTTTCCTAATATGAGTTACATTAATTGAGATTATAATTAACCGTTCTTACGGAGTTGATCTAATAGAGTAGGATATAAAGTTTCTTAACAGTCGAATATGGGTCTGGCTTGTGCGGGCCGAGTTGGGCCCGACCCGTAATGAGAAGGTCCGTCCAAAACTCAATAAATAGTGCTAAGGTCTCTCCTCTAGCCCTCATTCTTCCGAAAAACTCTCATCTCACATAAGGAAAACTGTGAGTGGCAGTCTCATCGAGCCAGGAACCAAGGGTCATAGAGGAGAAGATCTTCGGCGTTCAAGGCTTGGATTGCTATTGTTTTGCTCCAAGAACTATGAATTCAAAATCAGGTACACAAATCTTCGTCTTCTCCTTTAGGATGTTCGAGTTTCTAACTATGTCCATCTTGGGAAGCCGTTTAAACGGCCTACATAGACACCTTTTGAGTGCCTGGCCGCGCTGGCCTAAGCATCTACCTCCTGACCCTGGTGCTCAAAGCAGTTGATTGGGCGAGGGCGAGTTTTTCATGTCTTATGGGCTCTCGTCTGTGTCATGGGCAGGAATTCATCGACTCATCAGCTAGAGGAAATAGACCAAGATATGGCCGATGAGTTGGCATATAGAACCATGGAGTCTACCTTCTTCTTATATCTGGGAGACTAAATATTCCAAATATAATGATTCTATACCAAATTTCATTGTGCATTCTTAATATTGAATCTAACGGAGAGTTCGATAGTATATGAACATAGGGTACCCGTGATTTTTTAGGAGATCTTCGGTCCATTTTCATGATTCATATCAAAATGAAGCACTTCAAGTCTATTATTATTAATATTATCTCTCTACTTCACCCGATTCTGAAGCATGGCGTTGAAAGGAAATGTGGGCAAAAGTATATAATTGATTCTTCTCATGCATCATTTAATTTTTCTGAATAGTAGTATCTTCGATTTTGACATCAAATGTTTGCTTGCTCTTGTCCGGCAATAATTTGATGCATGGTAGCATTGTCTATTTGTTTGTACATTTTAATAGTTGCTTATACATTTTATATTTAGTTTACGGAATTAATTCAGTTTACGGAATTATTAGCCTATCTAACTCATGCGTTATTTCCACCTCTACGGTGAAATTGTTTTATATACTAATAAGAAAAGCTTGTGGTGAGGATACCTTTTCATGTAACATATGATGGCGACATGAAGAAAGTAATTTTATGTAATGGATACACTACAAACAATAATGAAGTGGTGTGACAACCAATTACCATTGCCCATGTGATACGAATCTCATTTTACTTGATGTCATGTATGTATACATCTCACTTTCAATTGATTTGTTACATCATGTGTAACTGCTAAGTAGTGTATCCGTCACATTAAATACCTTCTTGGTAACATGATTGGTGCCTAGATCCCTTATACCTTGATGTTATGTTAACTCAATTCAATTAAGCAATAACTAGATGCTAATGGGCTTTAATATGATTTTTCCAGTGCACCCTACTCAAGGACAATGACTTAGCAGAGGGACTTCTATCCAAGAAGAGCTTTGCAGACAAATGTGAATATATCAATTGACGCCCTCTTTTTGTGAATTGCGATGAGACATTTTATTCTGTCTATGGTTCACATGGCTTTAGCTCTTCTGATCAAGAAATTCAGTTGATGAAGAGCCATATGTTGTTCTCCTTTCACGACTGGGTTTCTGTCTCTAAACTTATGCGTCAACTTGTCCAAGAAGAACACTGGAGAACGTGTAAGGGTAAAGGCTGTTTCAGTCGTGAATTTGATTTTGCTAAGGGGTTGTGCTTATGAGGATAGGGAAAAGTAAGCTCTGATTGCACCTACTTGTAAAAACTAGAACAATTTTAGGATGAGCAACTTGTATATATCTATATACATATATATGTATATTGCCAAGAACAAGATGAGCAATTGTCTGACTCTATTTTAGACTTGACTTAATTGACTTCCAATGAATAGATTTGGATGTTGAGTGGCTTTGGAAAGCATTTTGACACTCCTCATGAAGGAAGTTTGTACTTCATGTTAGACGCAAATTGCGCGAACCCCATCTCCCTAACTAGAACAAAAACATGCATGATTGAGTAGAAAGAATTGACGCACCTGTTTTGGAATCAATTGTTCTTGAAGCGGAAACACAATGTTCCACGCGCAAGTCGTTCTCCTCTATTGCCCTCTGAATCACTGGCTCAATGAGGTGGCCCCTCCTCACGTGTAGTGTTAGGTAAACGCTCCTTATGTGAGGATATATGTGAGAATTCAGGTTAGAGGAGAGACTTGAGCACTATTTATAGAGTTTCCAGCCAGTCCCCCTCATTACGGGCCAGGCTCAACTCGGCCCACACTAGCTAGCCCATATTAGACTAATTAAGAAATCTACTATCTCACCTTAGACCAAACCCCGTAAAACGATAAACGTTAAACAGTAAATTACAATATCAATTAATGTAGTCTACAATTAGAAAAACTCTTACATTCTCCCACTTAGACTATATTAATTGAAATTGTACTGTATGTGCACACATTGGTCCAGAGATAATTCTTAATAGTCAATCATATCTCATAAAGTCTCAAACACCGAATCATGGTGGTAACTGCATGTATACACACAGAGCCTTCCATGGTCACAAGTGCTCTCAACTTTATTGATATGGATTCAATATGGTAGTGTGTCAAATGGATAACATCTCTCATAGAGAGACCCCATTTGTCAGTCACCATTCTCTTAACTTTAGGTATCACAAAAACTTGTGCCACTAGATAATGCTTTATGGTTCCAATGAACCCACATGGCTTGTCCTTACGGTTAACATTTATTTATGTATCACAAGACATATGCACAAGGCTAATAACCGGATGCCTAGATGTCCCTAGCCTTCACTCAAGGTTTAAGTAATACATTGAGACTTTTAACAATATATATTCAACATAATAACAATCTATTCAAAAATATTTTATTGAATGCAAAAGTTGACATATATATCAAAGTGTTATTAAATTGTAACAAAACAGATGTAAACTTTATTCAAAGAAAAATAAAAACACAGCTCCCACTAAATAACAGCATCCCAAGATGCTCCTAGGCCCATACTAATGACATGTCGATCAAAAACACACGGGCGTAGGCCTTTGGTTAGTGGGTCGGCAACCATATCATCTGTATGAATATAATCTACTGCAACATCAACATTCTGTACTAATTCTTTTATAGTCAAAAACTTGACATCCATGTGTTTAGACCCCTTTAAACTCCTGTTGTTATTAATAAACAACACTGCAGAGTTATTGTCACAATATAACTGTATGGATCTATCCACAAAATCATAAACTGATAACTCTCTAATGAGGTTCCGGAGTCAAATAGCTTGAGTAGCAGCTGAAAAACATGCTACAAACTCCGCTTGCATGGTTGAAGAAGATATGGATTTCTGTTTCTCGCTCTTCCATGATACTACACCTACTGCTAACATAAATATGTATCCAGTCGTTGATTTCTTATCATCTTGACAACCAGCAAAATCTGCATCTGAATACCCTACTAGTTGTAGGTCTGGAACATATTTATAAATCAGCATATAATCTTTTGTTCTTTTTAAGTACCTTAAAACCTTCTTGGCAGCAACCTAGTGATCGCGTCCTGGATTAGACTGATATATGCCTAGAAGCCCTGTTGCAAAAGCAATATCTGGCCTAGTACAAACTTGAGCATACATGATGCTTCCAAGCACACTAGCATAAGGTACATCCTTCATTTGAGCTTTCTCAAAATTTGAATTAGGGCATTGTGAAAGACTCAATTTATCACCCTTAACAACAGGAGCAATTCCTGGTTTGCAATCCTGCATATTGAATCTTTCTAAAATGCGATCAATATATGTCCTTTGAGATAAACCCAATGAACGGTGTGAGTGATCCCTATGGATCTCAATGCCAAGAACAAAAGACGCCTCACCAAGGTCTTTCATGTCAAAATTTTTCGATAACATCCGCTTTGTCTCATGCAGTAAACCAATGTCACTACTAGCAAGCAAGATATCATCTACATAAAGTATGAAAAAAATATATTTCCTCCCACTGACCTTGGTATATATGCACTGATCTACTTTGTTCTCAATAAATCCAAATGAAGTAACAACACTATGAAACTTGAAATACCACTGTCTAGAAGCCTGCTTAAAGCCATAAATAGACTTTTTCAATCTACAAACAAGCTGACCTGAGTCATCTGCTACAAAACCTTCAGGCTGCACCATATAAACCTCCTCATCAAGGTCTCCATTTAGAAAAGCATTCTTAACATCCATCTGGTGTAACTACATATCGTAATAAGCTATCAATGCTAAGATCACTCTAAAGGAACCTTTAGAAGAAATGGAGAAAATGTTGCTTCATAATCTATTCATTTTCTTTGAGTGAAACCCTTAGCTACCAGTCTGGCTTTAAACTTTTCAATCTTTCCTTTGGAATCCCTTTTAGTCTTGAATACCCATTTGCAGCCAATAGGTTTACAACCTTCAGGCAATTCAACAAGCTCCCAAACACCATTGTGTTTCATAAATTGCATCTCATCTTTCATCGCATCTAACCACAAATCTGATTAAGTACATGAGATGGCTTCAGTATAAGTCACGGGATCAACAACACAGCCTATGTCATAATCATGTTCTCCCAGGTAGACTAGATAGTTTGGTGGTATAGCTGAACGTCTTTCTCTAGTTGATCTTCTGAGTGGAGCTACGTCAACCTCATTATGAATTTAAGGGGCTTGAGGAATTTGATCAGGAACTGTCTCAACAATAGGATGATGTGCCACAATAAGCTCAGTTTGTGGCGTAAGAGGCTCCATAATTGTCTACACAGGATGAGACAGAGATCCAGTAATCCCCACCATACTATCATCTTCGATAGCTTGTGAGCATCTACCCTTTTTCAGCTACATCAAATTCTAGAAATTTTGCAGTCTGAGTTCCACAATTCTTGTACCTCCATTAGGGTTATAAAAGTGATACCCATTTGAATGGTCTAAGTAAGACACGAAGTAACATCGAGTAGTTTTGCAATCCAGTTTACTCAATGTTGGATTATATAACTTCACTTCTGTTGGACATCCCCAAACTCTAAGATGATTCAAGCTAGGTTTACGCCCGGTCCACAATTCAAAAGGGGTCAATGGGACTGCTTTAGTAGGAACACGATTTAGAATATAAAGAGTTGTTTTCAAAGCTTCTCCCCACAGAAAATTAGGTAAATTGATCCTATTAATCATACTTCTCATCATGTCCATAAGAGTACGATTCCGCCTTTCAGTTACACCATTTTGTTCAGGACTTCCGGGCATAGTAAATTGACCTATTATCCCAGAATCCTCTAAGTATTTAGCAAACCGCCCTTTAAGTTGACCAGCATCACCGTGCCTACCAAAATACTCACCACCACGATCAGATCTGACAATCTTAATAACTTTTCCCAACCGTTTCTCCACTTCAGTCCGAAAAATCTTGAATTTATCAAGAGACTCGGACTTTTTTTTAATCAATTATAAGTATCCATATCGGGAATAGTCGTCAATAAATGTGATGAAATAAAAATTTCTGCACAAAGTAGCCGTGTATGGTCCACTAATATCAGTGTGAATAACCTCCAACAAGTCCGAACTTCGTATAGCAGATTTCTTCTTTATCTTAGTCATCTTACATCTGCAACAGTCTACGCAAGTCTCTTGATCATCTTTAAGAGTAGGCAAGATATCAGCCTTTATAAGCATTTCTACTCTATCTTTAGAGATGTGACCAAGACGTTTATGCCACAATGCATAAGACTGTTCCGTAAGTAGAGGCCTTTTGGAAACGACCTTTTCAGCGGAATAAGCAACGTATATGTCGTTGGGAGATAAGCTCAATCGATATAATCCATCGGATAAATTGCAACACCCAATCTTATTTGAATAAAAAAATATGGAAATAGTATTACTCGTTATTTCAAAAGAATATCCACACATGTCCAAACAAGACACAGAAACTAAATTTCGTCTAAAATGAAGGTATGTAAAAAGTGTTTCTTAACACCATCCGAAAACCATAATCTAAAATCAAAATAACATCTCCCCAACTCCAACGTTGTTTCCAACAGTGAGCTTTGATTCATCCTGAGTTGGTGTCCTTCGGTCTATGAACCCTTGTATAGTAAATGCAACATGATTAGTTACACCACTATCTAGCCACCAAGAATTGGTCGGAACTTCAGATAGATTGGATTCATAAACTAATGCCAAAGAATCATTACCTTTAGGCTCTCTCTTATTTATCTTAGACAACCAAGCCTTAAACTTGCTACAACGTTTCTTCACGTGTCCTCTCTCCCTACAAAAG
Organism: Eucalyptus camaldulensis; assembly: GCA_019915185.1. Taxonomy (NCBI): domain Eukaryota; kingdom Viridiplantae; phylum Streptophyta; class Magnoliopsida; order Myrtales; family Myrtaceae; genus Eucalyptus; species Eucalyptus camaldulensis. The sequence goes on from JAHSVA010000005.1 coordinate 26,133,742, forward strand.
TAGCAAAGAACACCATCCTTCTTGGTGATTGCCTTTTTAGGACCCAAAGTGTTAGAAGGACCTGCTCCTTCAAAATTTCCTTTGTTGTTGGAAGGACCAGCAACTTCTGAATTGCTTTTATAGGTATAAGTTTTCACCTTCTTACCATTGTCACTAGCAGAATTATAAGCATAAAGAGCAATATATCTTTTATCTTTCTTTAATTTCTCTTCCTCTACCACCAACCTTGCAATCAGGTCATTAACAGACCAGGTTTCATCTTGAGAATTATAATTGGTCTTAATAATCCCAAAATCAAGAGGAAGAGTATTTAGAGCTTGATGGACAATGCAAGCAATAGGAATTTCAACATTGAGAACCTGAAGCTTTGTTTGCAAATCAACCATCCTCAGAACATAATCTCTAACTCCACTAGAACCATCATACTTCATAGTAAAAAGTGTTTGCATATGTGTCCCTATCTCAGCATTAGGCGACACACGGTTTCTAGCCATCAAAGCTTCCATCATTTGCCTAGTATTGCAGTTTGCAGGCAAATCACTTTTCAAGTGTTTCTGAATGGAACGCTTCATGGATAGCAAGCAAATTCTATTGCTCTTTTCCCATGCAGCAAAATTTACTTTTTGAGCCTCTGTACTCTCGGTAGTCAAAACTGCCGGCCGATCAGTAGTAAGAGCCATGTGAACATCTGTCATTTTCATAGCAAACAGAAAATCCTCTCTCCATCTTTTAAAATTCGAACCAGCAAGAACCTCAATGGTGACGGAGTTACCATTTACAGAAAATGTGGCTGAAAGACAAGCAATATATACAATTAGCATCATGTGAGCATTGTGTAACTTGACGCACAAGTACACATCCAAAGAGTTACATGCAAAATCACATAATCACCTTTAGGCAGAATACATGACAAGCAATTGTACACTCCCCACATGATAACGGTTATGAGAATATATTCCAATCTTCGTGAATTCATCACCTTTAGGTATATGAACCATTAGGATCGGTCACTCCTCCACCACACTATCATGTATCCCTCGAACTAATACATAATCATCTCCTTTGGGAGTATGACTATGCATTAGATCAGGAGACATCCCAATCAATATACAAGATCGAAATTTCTCAAACTCAACCAAGTGTGCCACTTTGGCGGTCACAACTAAATTGAATCCTTAAAACTCTCTCATCCCAGAGATATAATCTTTACATCTCACATACATCATATACATGTGATTTAACTTTAGTGATAGGGGCATCATATCACTCAAATCACATGACATGCTAATTATATTGCCTTATTCATTAATAAAATACAATAAAGTTTAATTTTTATTAATGAATCACACTTTTATAATGTTTATGTGATAACATACCTGTATCCCGACACCTGTATTTTCTAAATCACAGAAAAATACAAGAAAAATACGCAAAAAATACACTAAAAAAACACGTATTTAGGGCTTTGCATGTATTTTCACATCCATAAAATCATTAAAAATATAAAATAAATACACCATCAAGTAGGAAATAATCATACGAGTCCATCGCTGTCGGCCACGCACAAATCGGAGCCTCCACGCGCCCGCACGCGCCGCCTGAGTGCGCAGTGCGTGGAGCCCACGCGCGGGCATCAAAGGCCAGTCAAAACCGATCCGACCGGTGGCGGTCCAACCGGTTCCCGGTCCGACCATCTGGTTCAGCCGCCCGGTCCGACCGGTTGACCAGTTTGGTCAACGACTGACCGGGTCAGGTCAGGTCAACAGGTCGATCGAGTCAACGGGTCAGGTAATCGGTTGGGTCGAATTCGAATCCAGGTCGCTGACGTCAGCACATGCGGAATCCGAGTCCGGGTCGCTGACGTCATCGTGACGTCAGTGCCCGCATGCGCCGCACGCAAGAGCAATGCCCCGCACGTGGGAGCTCGTGGACGCACGTGTTCTACACCCGACGGCGCGTGGACGTGCATGGGGGCGCATGGGGCCTCCCCCGACAACACGCCTCCCACGATTTTGCTCGCCTTGTTGAGCCCAGTCCGAATTTGTGATTTAATTTTAATTTTATTGAACTAAAAGTCTCGAAAATCACAACTTATGGCAAGATCCGTACTAATTAGTGCTAATCCGTACAAATTATGGCAAAATCAATTATGTTCGTGTTCTAGGGTTATGGAGGCTCTAATACCACATGTTAGATGCAAATTGCGCAAACCCCAAGATCTCCATAACTAGAACAAAAACATGCATGATTGAGTAGAAAGAATTGACGCACCTATTTTGGAATCCATTATTCTTGAAACGGAAGCGGAAACACAATGTTCCACACGCAAGTCGTTCTCCTCTATTGCCCTCTGAATCACTGGCTCAATGAGGCGGCCCCTCCTCACGTGTAGCGTTAGGTAAACGCCCCTTAAGTGAGGATATATGTAAGAATTCAGGTCAGAGGAGAGACTTAAGCACTATTTATAGAATTTCCAGCCAGTCCTCCTCATTACGAGCTAGGTTCAACTCGGCTCACACTAGCCAGCCCATATTAGACTAATTAAGAAATCTACTATCTCACCTTAGACCAAACCCTGTAAAACGATGAACGTTAAACAGTAAATTACAATATCAATTAATGTAGTCCACAATTAGAAAAACTCTTACACTTCATTCTATGAGCATGGTTTGCTAAGACTAAAGAGATAAGATTGAGGTTAATTAGCATGGTTGCCTCAGCCCTGGACCTTGCAAATGGGGCTTGGTAGATGTGCTTTTTGCTAGCATAAGTTCATACCCCATCTTTCATTTTTAAGTTTCTAACATTATCTGTAGGTCCAAAAATCTTGGACACGTTCTTCTGCAGTTATAAAATTAGAGAATGTGCTTTTCCTATAGATTACAACAATGACAAAACAATGACAAATTTTCGAGGGTCTGATTTTATTCTTGAGGGCTTGGCAGATCGTGTATCTTCTAGGGTAAGTGGTATACAAGTAAGAATAGTTTTTCAGGTGTTCTTTGTTTTATAAATGCTTTGATATACATCGACATCGCACTTATATCAGCAAAAGGCTCATTTCTTCTTTTCGTCAATATGTATTTTAAGCAAGAATTTCCACTAATGATAGTATAAACAAAATCATCTCTTCATTGAAATTCCACTTAGTGTCCACTTTTAGGACTTGAAGCTTCAAAAAAGAGCAACAATGCTTCTGGCATTTTAGCCTCATCTGGAACAGTTGGCTTTTGAAGTCCTTATGAAACACAAGATATCCAATGGAGCAAACTTCCTTATGTTGATTTTGCATTGACATCAGAGATATTTGTGGAAGCAGGAGGCCCTACCGAGCCACCAGAAATCTTGAAAGAGAGGTACTGATTATGATCAGCATTCTTCTATCTTTTTGGCTTTACTTCTTCCTTTGCATATTCTGCAACTAGCTTGCAGATGTTTAATATTACTCAACCGGCTTGTGTCCAATCCTGAATATTCCGCTGCTGGCTTACAAATGTTGACAGTTAGAAGAGACATGGCCAGCTTGACCGTTTATGCAGCAAACTGAATGTCCCAGAGAACTATTAGGTTCAGGCAGCTAGATAGCTTGCACAGGCAGATGAGGGAATTTTAGGTCATCGAATTGGAAAGAGCATTTAAAAGGAAGAGTTTATGCTTATTTAGGCGATCGTGTATCATAAGAGCCCTCATATGTCCATGCATTTCTGTAAATTTTGGTGGCATCAGCATTTATTGAAGCTAGGTGAAGAACTGAGCAAGCAAGGACCCCTTGCTTACCTAATGAGGATGATGGATGCATTACATGGAGAATTTAATTATTTATGATAGATTAATTCTAAACATATTATAGATTGTGAGAAATATCCGAAACTATTTTTATAATTTTTAAGAGCGAAGAGGAAGTGACTAGTATAAGTAGGATGGCTAGATAATTTTAGGAATAATTTATTAGTGAGAAATCCTGTTTGGAATGGAATGTAGTATGAGTAAGATTTGAGCATTGGTATTTTGGAGATGCGATTTCACTATTCAGCAAGTCACTATTCATTTTCTTCTTCCCCGCCCATCTTCTTTGCCGTCCGTCTTCTTCTTCCCCGCCTGAGAGTCGAGCTTCTCTGGCAACCGGCAACCGCCACCGCCGCTTCAGGGTTGCGCGTTCCCAATGACCACCGCCTAAGGTGGGACTCGGCCGAGCTTTGCGATGGGCGGCTCCCCCACAATTTTCCCCTCTCCACGCAACATCTCCTCCTCCCTTTTCTTTTCTTTTCTTTTTTTCCTTTTTTTTAATCTTAAAGTTTGCTTTGCAAAATATACAAAAAAAAAAAAAAAAAGAGAGTTTTCAAACACACTTATTTTCCCAAAATGCCCATTCACTCAAAGATACCTAGGAAAATGCCCCAAAGTTGAACCAAACAGGCTAATTGTTTTGGGAATTAATTTTTAGAGAGGTTTATTTTGAATAGAAGGTCTTGAATTAAAATTAAATAGAAATACGATTAAATGCCCCACTTTTCCAAGCGATGGCGAACTAGCTTTCAACTAGCTCATATCATCATCAGAGGGATCCTCTTGACTTTTTCTTGAGATTTTCTACTAAATGTTTGCCCTTCAATAGCACAATCCACGTGCAAACAAATTCTGACATAAGCTTTACCCAGAAAAGCAGAACAAAAAAATGGAGATAAGATGCACATAAATTTAAGCAAGGGGCGCTTCCCAGGTGCTCAGAAAGTAACGCAATCCACATTTTCTCTCGACTCAAGAAGCGCAGTGAGGTTTGACCCAACAGAAAGCGCGGTGAGGTCTCCCTTCTTTCTTTCGTTCGCGTGGCATATCGAGATTCGTAGCGTGTTTGACACTGACATCTGAACCAGCCATAGTCGCCGATCACAGCCTTCTCCGGGACTTCGTCACTGTTCGATGCATAGGCGTTGAGTCAACCAGAACCATCGCTCTTCGAAGTTTTGAGCTTTTCCAGCAAAAAACATGGCTTCGCAGGCAAAGAAACTCATCAACGACCCAGATGGTTTGCACACGATTTCTTCTTCTGCCCTCTTGACATGTCGCTTCGTTTTGGTTCCTGGGTGCCTTTGGTCTGTTCATGGTTTGATGTAAATCAGAAAGATGTAATCTTGCATGACGTTGTCGCTAAAATCTTAGGAGTTTAATCTTTTTGTTTTGTCCTTGACGTGTTATTTCATGTCTTTATCGGCATTTAAGCGTTTCGATGACATGAATTATCTGTGTCACTCATGGATGAAACAAGAGAAAAGGGAACAGAAAGGAAATGTATCCGTTACATCTGTTTGATGTAATTGCAGATGTGGTGACCGAGTTCATCGAGGGTCTTGTGGAAACCTATCCCAATTTGCAGTACTTGGATGGTTTTCCTGAGGTGATTCCGACTTCCGTAATATATATACATATATTTTTTTTGGATGCTTCTTTCATGAGTCTTACAGTTTATTCAGTGACTCACACGACCGTTCCAATCCTATTGGTGGAAATGCAGGTGAAGGTCGTGTTGCGGGCCGATATTTCGCCTGCTACATATGACAAGGTGGTCGTTATATCAGGTTAATGTTGTCTTCCCTGCATTTATATGTTAATGTTTTAGAATCTAATTGTGCGCATTGAATTTCTTGAATTCTTATTTTGTCAGTGACGTCCATGGCATCGACGTGATATAGTTGTTATCTTTCAGTTCCTGCCAATGTTTCTATATTCAGAAACACTTTTTTTCCTCTCATTTAGAAACCATTGATCTGTTCGCAACTCCTCATTCCCCACAGCTTCTACTTCATCTACCCAATTAATTCATTTACAGTTCAATCATTTAGAAGGAAAGTGATGGACTTCAACAGCGGGCCATGATTTATGCATAAGAATCTCCAGTTCGATGATCTATGCTATTTCTTTGTCAGGTGGCGGTAGCGGCCATGAGCCAGCTCATGCTGGATTCGTGGGTGAAGGGATGCTAGCAGCTGCAATATGTGGTGATGTTTTTGCTTCTCCAACAGTTGATGCTGTTCTAGCTGTATGTTTTCTCATGATTATATGACTAAACAAGGAAAATGTCGTGGATCTCTTGCTTTATGTTTTGTCTCCTTGTCTATGAGATTCATTTTGCTCTATTGTATATATTTCAGGGCATCCGAGCTGTAACTGGTCCAATGGGGTGTCTACTTATTGTCAAGGTACTTCCTTTACTTTATCCTACCACCTTATAGAGTATTTTGGCATACATGTAAACTTGTGTACACAAGGGAAAAACTAAAAAATTTGTAAATGGCACCTTCATTGCCACGGAAATTCCGGGAGTTTATGCAGTTCTAGCAGCCGCATAGACCACAAGTACTTATTTCCCTGTGCTATGACATCTGTCCAAAACAGAAGATCTAACAGAAGAAGGATTACATTCTCCCTTTTGCAGAATTATACAGGTGATCGCTTGAACTTTGGATTGGCTGCTGAGCTGGCTAAATCTGAAGGTTACATGGTTGAGGTACTTCCCCTGTAATTACTTCCAGATGTGATTGTGATTTTAACATATGCTGGAGACTGGTGTCAAAAGGTTATGCCTTATTGCAGATGGTGATTGTCGGAGATGATTGTGCTTTACCTCCCCCTCGAGGCATAGTCGGGAGGAGAGGATTGGCAGGGACTATTCTAGTTCACAAGGTTTGTGGTCTTTTTCTCTCTGAAAGGTTGTGCTTTAAATGTCCCTTTTGGCACTAAACAAGAATCTTTTCCTTCTCCCCTTCTCATGGTCCACACTTGTATCCTTAATTTTTGCCACCATCACTTTCATTTATTCGAGTGACTACGTCAACTTTAAAAACTCTCGTATTTTCTTGTTGTAATGGATCTTTAACATAGGAATCTCCAGTTTTGGCAAATCAATTTGTAGAAAGTTTTTAAATTTTTAATTAAGAAAGTCAGAAGGACATCCCTTTCAGATTATTCTTCTGAAGTTTTCATGCATCTGGCAATATCTATGGTTCATTGTTGTTGAGAGACTCCACACTTCTTGCCCTACATTTATGAGTAGTGAAAGTGAAGAATACTGATATGATTCTTTGCTTTCATTTGTCAATATAAGGTTGCCGGAGCTGCAGCTGCAGCTGGGCTCTCACTTAAGGATGTTGCAGCAGAGGCGAAGCGTGCATCAGAAATGATTGGGACAATGGGTGTTGCATTATCCGTTTGCACTCTACCAGGTCAGGCTACTTCAAATCGTTTAGGACCGGGAAAGATGGAACTTGGCCTCGGAATCGTGAGTTATCTTGAATTCTCTGCATTATATTTATGACCATGCAGCGAATACAAGCTTACCAGTAAGTGATAATGATATACTGGCTAATGGGTCCACTACTCACATAGTTCAGGCTATGTTGAGCTTCCCTATCATTCATGAGAAGCATCTCCTTTATAATGTCCCCTTCTAATGCAAGCATTCTTGCATGTGTGCTTGTCTGAAATCTTTTGGCTATGTTTCAACTCGATATAATTATTTGACTAAATAGCACAATCTTCTCTGACAGCATGGAGAACCAGGTGTGGCTGTGGCTGACATTCCGCCAGTGGACATGGTGATTTCTCATGTTTTGACAAAAATATTGTCACCGGTATGACCTTTAACTAGGGTACTAAGGATTTTGTTGCAAATCAAGTGAAGCAAATATTCGTTTTTTCTAACTCTATTCAAAATCATTTTCCTTGGGCTCTCTCTGTTTCTATAATATTATTATTATTATTTTTACTGAAGTTTTAAATGCCTTGACCTCATGTCTTAACATATTCACACGGAACGTACTTGTATACATTGTTGTCCACTTATACAAGTACCTTAAACAAAACTAGTTTCTGCTTTAGTTCTGTTTTATAAGCAAAATGGATTGCCTTGTTTTACTTGAACAGGTGATTTTTTTATATGAGAGAATAATTCTTCAAGAACAGATGGGACAGTTTCCCTGATTGTTTCTTGACATTCCTAGTTCTCTTGAGCCATAATTTGTCCTACATACCTTGATGAACTTTTCAACACCTTAGGGAAAACGATCCCATTTATTTAGTTTGAGTTATGATTCTGCAAGTTTTACTATTATATCCATCATTTAACAAGTCCTTTTCTTCCTCAAATATTCTGTCCATGACTCTATGTACTCTCTTAGAAAATTTCTTCACATGATGGATATGGCAGAAGTACGAATTGAAAATAAATTAACAATCTCTGATTGATTGATTGATCTCCTCAGGAGTCGAACTATGTCCCCATTTCGCGAGGTAATAGGGTGATTATTATGATAAATGGGTGAGTCTACTCTCTAACCTTTGTCTTCTGGTGTACTGGATAACCATGAAGTTCTTAGATTCTGTTTAGACAATAGGATTGCAGCTTTAACATCTCTTACACTCTTCATTTCTGAATTATAGGCTCGGTGCCACCCCGATTATGGAACTCATGATTGCATCGGGAAAAACAGTAACTAAACTGCAGCTAGAACATGGATTAGCTGTTGATAGAGTATATGTTGGGTCATTTATGACTTCTCTCGATATGGCAGGTCAGTCACTTTTTATGTGCTATTACTTTGATGGACTAGTTCTGATCGTTATGTTTCTATCAGGGTTTTCAATCACTATTATGAAGGCAGATGAATCAATTTTGCAGCGGTTAGATGCTGCAACTAAGGCTCCGGCATGGCCTGTTGGAGTTAATGGTGCGTGTGCATTTAAGCTTTTCCCTCCTCCTCCTCCTCCTTGGTACTTATATTTCATGGTTAGAACAAGAAGAAATAAAACTACTTTACTGATGTTGGTACCAACCTTCAGAGTGAAGATGTGCATGCTTTCAAGAACATGTTGCTTTTCTATTACTAGTTCAACATGAGTTTTATAATGCAATCACAGAGCTCATCGTGGTTTGTCATGCAGGGAATCGCCCAACACCAAAGTTTCCAGTTCCAATGCCGCCATCTTCCTTAAAAGCTATGAATGTGGTATGTAATTTGCGTACAAGAGGAAGTTTGAGATTTTCTATAACGGCCATATGCTTCTTGAAGTTTATCGATGACTATCTCCTTGATCAAAGCTCATTGATTATGATTTAATTCTGATTAGTCATCAAGTCGGCCACGGGAGCTGAGCAAACAGGGCCTGCTCCTTGAGGCAGCTATTGAAGCAGCAGCCAAAGCAGTTATTGATATTAAAGACCAGTTGAATGAGTGGGATGGCGAAGCAGGAGATGCTGACTGTGGGTCAACAGTAAGTCCTTTAAAAGTTTCTTCTTCTTTGCCATTGGCACATTTTTTCTTCCCACCCTTTTGGCTTCCCGCTCAATATTTACCTGTTCTGCAGTTGTTTAAAGGTGCAACAGCTATTTTGGAGGACTTGAAAAACCAGTGAGTTCCGTTAGAACTTAGTCCAACTCCATGAAATTCGATTTTCCTTGTACCTTCTCACCATTGATGAAGTTCAAGTAAAGGCCACGATTATGAAATGACTTTTCCATTGCAGTGAAATGTTACCCTATCTAATAAATAAGTAGCTTTTGGATGGTAACACCAATCCTTGAATATTTGCACTGATTACTTTATTTGTTTCCTTCTACTTCCCAGCTATCCTCTCAATGATGCTGCAGAGACAGTAAACGAGGTCGGGACATCCATGAGAGTGATGGGTGGAACTAGTGGGATCATGTAATGTACTCTCCTTTGCTCTCTCTTAGACGAGGGTCAGATATTATGTTTACATGTGTATTCCAACTAAGTGTGCAACCCCCTTTTCCCCTTTTTGGAACAGATACAACATATTCTCTAAGGCTGTAAGTGCAAAATTGAAAGGGAGTGCTATTTCACCTAAGCAATGTGAGATTACGCTCTACTTCTGATACTTTCATATGTTTGATGACCCTGGCCTCACTCCTTTTCTTGATTCAGGGGCCGAAGCATTTGAAGCTGGCATCAATGCTATCAGTAAGTATGGAGGAGCAAGTGCCGGTTACCGCACAATGTTGGATGCCTTGATTCCAGCGTCTAGAGTTCTTCATGAGGTCATTGATAACTAATGCGATGCTGTTTTGCCCCCTGTTGTTGACATTTTCACTGTACAATCCCTTGGTTTTTTAAAATTTCTTTCGTCAACAGAAGCTGGATGCCGGCGTGGATCCTGTAACTGCATTTGTTCTTTCATCTGACGCAGCATTGGCTGGAGCAGAGTCAACAAAAGGGATGCAAGCACAGGTGATATAATTAATTAGAACACTGTCTTCTTCGCCTACTTAATGGCACTAAATCTGCAAGAATGATCTTTACTCAGCATATCTTTGGAACTGCATGGGGCTGACTGTTGAGTTGTACAATTGTTGTCAACTAAAGAGATAATGTTAGTAGACAAGATTAACTCAACTGAATTGGATATCTGACATCTTACTCAATAATTGTGAACTGTGAAGGACTTCAAAATCTGAAGGTGCCAAAAAACTTTTAGGCCATTTCTTGCAGAGTTTGCTTCAGATTCACTGGACGTTGGATTAGAAAATGATGAGGGCTTACGTGACCTTTGCATTTGTTCATCGCATCCTGACTTTTATAAACCACAAGGGTCGTCATTAGGATAAGACCATAAAGCAAGAGGATCAGTCACAAGTTCACATATCACAATAAGTAACCTTGACTAGATTCAGGTCTCAGATGTCGGAGTTTGCTATCTGCAGTGTAGCTTTTCTAATTTCAGGTGCAGAAGAATATGCTCGAGGATTTAGTATCAATGCTTAGTTTTGACAGAACATCATGACTACCTCAAAGGAATTAATGCTACTTATAGTTGACAATGCAATTTTCTTGACATTTTTGTGTAAAAGATTGTGAATTCATAATTACACTATTCGTATAGGCTGGGCGTGCATCTTATATCTCCGAGGCAAACCTCCAATCAGTTCCGGATCCAGGTGCGATGGCCGTGGCTTCATGGTATAGGGCAGCTGCATCAGCTGTCAAGGAAAGGATGTCAGCTTCCTGATCTTTCAAGTTCCTTTTAAGCTATAATTATACAAACCAGAAAATGACCGGGGTTCTGGCTAATGACCGATTACTTTATGGCTTGATTCTCTTCATTTTGTTGCTCCTGAAACAGTGTAAGCAAGTGATACCAGTGAGATAGCAACAGAATATAGTTAAAGAGATATAACCTCTCCCGATCTAGATTTAGATGTACTATTCAACCTATTTTTGGTGTTTCCAGATGGTGATGGTGTTGTTGAAGCTAAACTTAAGCGTGCACTACCCACTAAGCAAGCTGTAGCTATTGAAGAAGGAAATTACTGTGATGATGCGAGATTTAGAATCGGCCATGATTTTGATGCTGAGACAAATCTTTTCTCACCAGATGAAAGCATTATTGTTTTACTTTGCTGTTGCTTTATTTTGAACCTTTCATGTATGATATTGAGATTTTGACATATGAAGAAATATTTACTTTCAACCAAAAAAGATTAAAAAAAAAAATGATTAGGTTAGCTCTAGATTCTTTCTTGGGGAAGAAATATATCAAGATCTATAATTATCACTATTATTACGTACTTTTTGCAAAAGTTACAAAAATCACTGAGAGAATCATTTGGTCCATGGCTCCTCCTTTGTGTTTGTCTTTTGAGTTGTTACACTGAGCATCAAGACATAACCAAAAGCAGGAATTGAGATGACAAGTGATGTCATAAATCATGATGCTGTTAAGTATGAGCACAAGGTAAACATGTCGCCTCAATCATGGAATAATTCCAAGAGGATGTTGCAACGTTGCAAGTTACAAACAAGAACATCAAGAATTTAGAGGGTCCATTTATAGATCACGTGATATCGAAATTTCCCTTTGTTGGGTGCGTGATATCAGAACTATAACATGCGGAATATCTCGATTATTTTTTTATTAGAATATGCTCTTTTTCAATGATTTTCTTTTTCTGCACTAATAATGTATAGGGAAGATTGAAAATTCAACAGGAAACGTTGTCATGAAGATGATGGTATGGTTGCTCATTATTTGCCACTGCCCTCATATATATATTAGAACTTAACTAATTCCGAAAACAAATGAGATTGCATTAGACTTCAAAATTTTGATTAATATTGATTTTAATTAGTACCTACCAACTCTTATACAAAGGTTTTCTTCCCTGAAATAAATTAGCCTACAAATAAAGGTTTTCTTCCATCATAAACCGTCTAAAAGAGCTTGATTACACAAGCCGTCCTGGATGAATTTCGAAGCTATTTTTTGTAGGCAGAATCATCAACCATTCAAAATTAAAATGGATATGGCAAGAAGAATGATCCGACCCTATCGTATCGGTGTAAACCAAGACCTCGATGTACCACCGTGCAAAAATCCAAAAATCGATGGATGGACTCACGGGATCGACATATGAAAATTGCATGAAGCGTGAACTTCCCAGACCTCCAATTACATCCAATTTCGCTTATACGTACGGTACGATGGGCGTTGAATTGGCGATTCCAGTTCTCACGTCCGTCCATTTGGGATCCCAAATTGGGACGCGAAAATGACAAACGAAACTTCTGAAAAATCCCACATAAAAAGCCAATGAAATTGAGGCTTCTATGAACGATCATGAGATGGTGTGGTCCCTTTGCGTGCTTGATCATCACTCCTATACTGAGCACGACATTCTCATGTAAGACTCCATCTATTTATGGTGCGATGTACCAGACCAATCATATGCGATCTATTGAATTGGCGCGTTTCTCAGGTGAATTTTACGTGATATTTGTTCCGTAACATGAATTGTTTCTTACTTAGTCACACTTCATGATGTCAATTCTAAGATACATTTAGCCCAATGCCACATTGACAGACAACCAATGTGCTTATAGTAAGTGAATGGAAACAACGGAAAGAAAAGCCACACTTCGAGATTTGAGAATTTACTAGCACGACATTTGCTCATAAATTGACGCGGCATATCTTTGTTAGCTGCTTAATGTTGGGGTGTGGTCCTATCGATAGGTAGACATGAGGGGTCCGAGGATCGTCCCAACGGAGGTTGAAGAGGCAACATTCAGGACATCAAAGGGAATTTATAATTTGAATTTATATTTTAGTGATTAAAGTTGAGCCATGAATAACCGTTAAGTATTTATAATCTATTCTCTTGTAATTGAAAGTTATAACAAAGAGGTGACAGATACTAATCACAACGGAATCCTCTATAGTCTTAATTTAAGAGTGAATAATCTTGTATTTCGGTTTCTTTTTCCTAGAGGTGTTAAATGGGTTGCACAACCCATTTATAGACCCATTTATGGTTAAATGGGTCATTAATGGGTCAAGCTTTCTTTCATAAAGCACCCATAATGAGTTTTAATGGGTTAAGACTAAGATATATGGGTTTTAAATGGGTTAAAGAGTTGACCCATTTATCAACCCATTAAAACCCCACCATCTCTCTCCTCTCTTTGACTTTACAATTTTTTTTTTATAAAAACCGAAATTATAATTATAATTATTATTATTTTTTATTTTTTATTTTTTCTTTCTTCTTATTTTTTTTCTTTCTTCTTCCTCCGGTCGCCGGCACGGCGATGGCCGGCGACCGGCCGGGCGAGCCTCGAGCTCGCCGGCGGCGAGCGGCGTCGGGCGAGCTCGAGCTCGCCGGATCTCGCGAGGCGGAGGCTCGAGCCTCGCCGATCTGGCGAGACTCGAACTCGCCGGCGTCGGGCGAGGGGCGAGCTCGAGCTCGCCCGACGCCGGCGAGCCTCGAGCTCGCCGACGTCCGGCGAGGCTCGAGCCTCGCCAGATCCGGCGAGGGGCGAGCTCGAGCTCGCCCGACGCTGGCGAGCCTCGAGCTCGCTGGATCTGGAGCCTCGCCGATCTGGCGAGACTCGAGCTCGCCGGCGTCGGGCGAGCTCGAGCTCGCCGGATCTGGCGAGACTCGAGCTCGCCGGCGTCGGGCGAGCTCGAGCTCGCCGGATCTGGCGAGACTCGAGCTCGCCGGCGTCGGGAGAGCTCGAGCTCGCCGGATCTGGCGAGCCTCGAGCTCGCCGGCGTCGGCGAGCCGGGCGAGCTCGAGGCTCGCCTGTGGCCGGCCGCCGGCAGTCGTCGTGGCCGGCGGCTGACCGAAGAAGAAGAAGAAAAAAGAAAAAAGAAAAAGAAATATTATATTATATTCTTAAAAATAAAATTAAAAAATAAAAAAATTATTTTTAAAAAAATAAAAAAATAAAAAAATTATTTTTAAAAAAATAAAAAATAAAAAAATTATTTTTAAAAATATAAAAAATTATTTTTAAAAAAAATAAAAAAATAAAAAAATTAATTTTTTAAAAAAACAAAAAATAATTAAAATTCGATTTTTTAAAATAATTATTTTAAAAATTATAAAAATTATCTATTAAATTTATGTTGTATAAAACCATTTTAGCAATATCATTTTTAAAATATATATATAAACTTTTTTAGGTTTCGTTAAATGGGTCGGGTACGGGTCGGGTACAGGTCGGGTCGGGTATGGGTCAAAATTTTTGCATTGTAATAAATGGGTCATAAACGGGTTAAATGGGTCGATTTGGGTCGGACCATTTATGACCCGACCCAAACCCGACCCGACCCACCCGTTTAACAGGTCTACTTTTTCCCCATTTTACTCTTTATTTCATTATACCAAATAAGCACCTAATACTGGTACTTAAATGGGTCCCACCAACTCGATTATTTCACAATCCGTCACATCACTTTGTAACTAGATTTGGCAATATCGATCACAATATCGCCAGCATCGTTTGAAAGTCATATTCTCCATCCTAGCATGGGCACGGACCGCACAAGAAAACCAGGGAGGCTCCATGTTTTGGCCTCCTTCACCTATCAATTTCACTTGCAATCGCTACAAAAAAAAAAAAAAAAAAAAAAAGGACAGCGCATAAAACAGCGAAGAGCATCGAGGAACAGGAAGTTAGTGGGGCCCGCGACTCGTCCTCACCTATGAAGAAGATCATTGCGGGAAAACCGACGGTCCTGTTTCCCGGCATATAATTGGGAATCACCCGATCCCATGATGTTGAAACCAAATTAGTCCTTCGTGGCTAAACCTTGGAGAGAAAATCGTTTGAAAGGTCCTAAATCTATTAATTTTTTTATCAATTCAGTTATAATATTTTTATTTGTGTTGATTGGATTCTAAATATTTTTCAAGTTTCGATAATTCAATTTTAATTAAAATTTGCTAATATAAATGTTAGCCATCCTATATGGCATAATCAACACTAACGTTGATAATATTTAATAGTATTCTTTTTTATTTTTTTTCTTTTTTTTCTTGTTTACCTTTTTTTTCTTTTTCCCTTGCTCGCCATTACTAAGTCTCACAATGGCCTCAGGCGAGGGCTGCCCTCTCCAAGCCAAGTGCAAGCATCCACCGTTGTCAAGCAAGGACGACCATCGCCTGATTGGGCAAGAATAGCCCTCATCAGCCCAAGCCAAGGCATCCCTTGCTCAAGGCCAACAAGGGTGGTCCTCACATAAGATCGACAACCTCCGCTAACCATTGATAAGGATCGGTGATGGCCAACAGAGGGAAAAGGAAAAGGAAGAGAGAGAGAGAGAGCGTAAATAAGGAAAAGAGAAGAAAAAATTGAAAATTCAAAAAAATTTATTAAAATTATCCATAACGGTATTGGTTATACCACATAAAACGGTCAATATCCACGTCAATAATTTCCAATCAAAATTATCCAAATTAACTCATTTGGTAATGTAAAAAGATTTATGATTCAATTGACACAATTGCAAAGTGTATGATTGAATTAGTAAAAATATAATAAATTTCGGACTTTTTGAACAATTTTTCTAAACTTTAGATTATTAACACATTCATACCCATAATTTGGTGTATTGTGTATGTCGTGAATCCTCCTAAAATTTCATTATAACATATGATCTTCTTAGTTTATAATTCCATGCTAAGTTCATTAGTTTTATGTTCAAAACAAGGCTTCATAATGCAGAGCTTTAGCTTCACATTCAACCCATTGACCAAAAGGTTTTATTAATTTTTACAATATGCTCTTTTCCCTCCATCTTCTTTTTTTTTTTTTTTTGGGGGGGGGGGGGGGGGCGAGGGGGTGGGACATGGAATGAGAACTGAGGGAGGTTGATACATGTCAGCGGTCTTAGCCCATGATGACACATAATTAATAGTGAGTACAAAAGTAAAAGTTGTTGATTTTAACTTCCGATTTTGTTTAATTTTTTTTATTATTACTTTGAAGTGAATGGAGGGATTGTGGGAGCCAGATTCTCCAAAACATGCATGCAAATATCACCGCAAAAAATAATAATAATAAATGAGAAGGAACCGCCCTCTGTAATCATTTTTCTCTAGGGTTCTTGATTTCCCGTATCTAAAACTCTATACTCAATTATTATCTAACCACCTAAAGCATCCTCCTTCTCTCCCCTCCATCTTGCCTCTCACTTGTAGGACCATGTAATTTTTCCGCTCAATTTTAACTAGACGGTGTCCATTTCCTCTCTTTTCCTTTGTTCTTTTTTTTTTTTTCATATTTCCCTCCACCAATCGCAAATGCAATGAAAAGAAAAGAAAATTTGATATTTTTAAAATTACAAAAATCATTCACATCAATGTCAGTCTTGTTGTTTAGAATGAATAATATCCACATTGGCAATATCCAATCAAAAATTGATTGGAATGACTACACTAGTAAATCATTAAAAAAAATTATGATTAAATTGACAGAATTACAAAATTTAGAACTGAATCGGTTACCGTATAATAAGTTTAGGAATTTTTTTTAGTGATTTTTCCTGAAATACATGTGAACCGTCGGAAAGTTTAAGCCAGTTGGCAAGGAAACATGAGAGTCGAATAGCTACTAACTAGGTGTAGAGAGAGTGTTGAGAATTTAAGGTACGAAGCTCCGGGACCGGTCAAGGTGGGGTAGGAAGCTCCAAGGGAAATGGTCTATAATAGCTCTTTGATAAATCTAAAGCTCTATCTCGCACATGACCGTTCGCCTAAAGTAGTCGCGTATGATTGCTTTTGGAGCTTGTTCCGCTCCATTTGTGGTGGACGGCTAGTGGAGTCTCTCTCTCTCTCTCTCTATCTCTTCCTTTTTAAGTATCGAATCGATTGCTCTCCAGATGATTTGAAAACTTGCCGCTCGCATTTCGCACTTCGATTGCGAAACCACCTTTCCAATTGTCGTCGATTTTGGAAAATGAGGGAAGAGCGCTAGTAAATGCACACCGTAGACCCAAAGAATAATGATACAAATAATTTTTAAATTTTGAGTCAATATCTAATATCATTCTTCTATTGATCCAAATTCAGGGACAACATTGAACATATTCATATAATTTAGAAATTAAATGAAATATGCAACGAAAGTTCAAAATTCACATTGAACAAGTTCAAAATTCAAGAACCACATTTCATATTTGATTAAATTTTAGGGACTAGATTGAACAAATTAAAAGTTAGAACAACATTGCACATTAGGTCAAAGTTCTTGAATTATTTGTATCATCTTCCCTAAATTGAATTAAGTCGAAGAATACGGCTATTGATTAAGCATTTGATTCGACAATGTTTATTTTTCTCTCTCTACCCATGATCTTTTTTCCTTTATTTGAATTTTTGAATATATTCACTTTGTTTTTTGCTCCAAGAATTCATTTAGCCCATTCCTTATGCATTTTCCAATATAAAACTGGTTGACCAAAAAAAGATAAGGGTTGTGAAATAATGTTGAGAGTAAGAAATGAAATAAATGGTGCACTTATTTTGCGCAAAATGAATAATTTGAAAAATATTTCCTAAAATAATCGCTTGTATCGCTTGTAAAAATAAACGAACAAAAATTATTTTCATTTTTCACGAAAATGTTTAGATATAAATTATTGTTGATAATAAAAATATTTTTATTGACTAATTATTTTAATCAATCATTTTTAGAATAATATTTTTCTAATTATTCATTTTTTACAAAATAAACATACTATCATGTTGAAGCATTATAATAGGACAATGTCTCTATTTGTTTTTCCTTAAAGCTTTTAAAAGACAACGATTCACGTGCAAGTATTGGTTTGACTAGACGAGGGATATAAGCCTACAAACTACAATCTCACGTTTAAAAAAAAAAAACAAACAAACACACACACACATAGTATCTCGGCATATCAACCCCTAATATATATATATAAAGAAACTCCTTAGTATGATTATAGATTCATTAATAACTTTTATCCATAATACAATCTCAATATATGTAATCGATGAGATCATGTGAATCTTACACGAGATCCACATGATTCATCGGATCATGTGCATTGATGTTAGAAATGCACATAATGATAGTTATATTCTCAATTATTTTATTAATGGATATCACTTTAATGCAAACTCGTTTAAAATAAATATCAATAGTTTCAATTTTTCACAAGAAATTTCCTCCGGAATGCAGAAAACGTGAAAATCTTTGTGCTCATAAAACACTTCAAAAAAAAAAATCTCGCATAAAATGGGGCCCTCTTCCTAAGAAGTAGTGATCTCCTGCTTCTCACTCGGTACAATCAGACAATGTAATTATGCATGAAATTTCAAATGATACAGTAGTTGAGAGAGAACGAGTTCCCATTCACCAAATTCGATCAAGATTTTCTCATCGTTTGGTGCGGGCCGTAGTGCATGTCGTATCATGATTTTATATCTCATTTTTAAAGTTTCTGTTGTTTAATTTTGACAGCATCATGTCATGATGTTTCAAGCACGCTTCAGCTCCGCCTAATTTGTACTATGCCTTTCGAACGTGACTGACTTGATTTCATAATTTCATTCTCTAAAAAAAAAAAAAAAAAAACAGAGAACATGTGGACGGATGCCAAATGAACGGTCAAGACAAGACGACGAACACAAGAACAATTTTGTTTTTACTAATTATCAATTTGCAACTTTGATAATTAGAGTAACATATGTAAATATTATAAAACTGTAGATGAATCTTCTCGGTGATGAGTTATTTTTGGTGATCATCTAATATCATCTATTTTCTGATGAAAAAATAATATCATTTATTTAACAAATTACAAGACAAAAGAGAATCTATCTATACGTAAACAATATATGGAACTAGAGATGCAAAATTAGAGATTTTTGGTAGGATTAGAGAATTGTTAAAATGATTCATTTATCTGTAAGGGTTGAGTCGTATCTCTTTAATGATATATTTTACATTGAACATCCGATGTAATATCTTTATCAAATAAAGAAAATATATCTATGTACACATAAATAACGTGGGAATAAGATTTAGAAACTTGTTGACATTAGTGATCGACTTCTACCAAAAGTGACTACCAAAAGTGAAATTGCTGGGTAAAGCTCGTAGGTGTGCATGCGATGTGGCTTGACCCCACGCAAGTTTTACCCACTTATAAAGGGATACTAATTCCAGCATTATTGATCTTACCAACAAATTAATTTGCTGTTATTTTCCAAGGCATCAAAAGTCAGCGCTGGAATATGAGGGAATAAAAAAGAAACGGCATAGTCAACGGGTAATCGTACCTACTCCAATGTCTTATGGCATTTATGCCTACTAGGGCCTGCATGGTAACATTTTTGTTCCTTGATTTTTTTTTTTTGTTCTTTTATTCTCCAAAATAGGAAAATGATAAAAATCCATTTTGTAATATCAATTAATTTTTCTATTCCCTGAAATAAAAAAGTAACTAGAGAATAAATTTGGAATAGAAACAAATAAATAAAAAAATCACTTCTTATTCCCATAAACAATTTCTAGAAATAAATCTTTTCTTTCTTTTCTTTTTTTTCTTTTCTTCTTCTTCTTCTTCCTCTTCTAATTGGCCAATGGAAACTCATCGCCGACTGCAAGTTGCTAGTCAACAGCCTTTGCCGCCCACCACCACCATTGCCAATCACTAGTAGCTCAACACCACTACCGCCAACTAGAACAAGAGAAAAAAGAGTGGAAAAAGAGAAAAGAAAAAAGAAAATTCTAAAAAATTATTAAAAAGTTGAAAGCAATTCTATGGCACAAAGAAATTTGTAGGTCGTATCAAACGCATTCCTATTCTTTTTCTATTCGTAGAATAGAAATTTTGAACCGAATACCTTATTTTACTCAGAAATTATTTTAGAGAATAGAAATAGAAAAAAAAAAACTATTTGTGAAAATAAATTATTTCCTAGAATAAAAATCTACCAAATGCACCTAAATCTTGCAAACAGAAGCAATAAATCAATCTTGTTTTCCACAATAATGACAAGGAGAGAATTACATAGGATGACACAAGTGTAGACGAGAATCCTTTCTTGTTATCGCTTGAATGGTTTGCCTAGGTTACCACTTGCATTTAGTGATGTGGACCCTGTAATTTGTTGCGCACTTAAGCCATGTAGAACGTTCAAGACTTAATTGCACGATTCTCATCAAATTCATGAGCGGATCACACTTTTTTGAAAATGCTCGGTTCCATATCATATGAAACGTTTTGGACGTTAATTTAATATAATCGTTTTGTAAAGAATAGTAGAATCTTTCAAGGTAAGCTTCCATTTAGTAACATTTCTTAAAGCTGATATTGAATACTGTTTTATATGCTGACTTACCATAAAAATAAAAATAAAGTAAAAAGAAAAAAGAAAAAGGAATGAGAACATGCAATCTTTTGAAAGGAGATGGAAAGATCAATCATCGAAGAAATTAGACACAAGGCTTGGGCAGACAGCTAATGTTATGCCCTCTTGCTGACCTATTAACATCAAGGGGACATATTCAATTCTACTTTTACAAAAAGCTGCTTCGCATTGTAATTAATTACAGGTTTGAGCAGCCATGGCAAGTGGGTACTTTTGTCAATGCACGTTGCCATAATCAGTAGCAAAAGATAATGTGGTGGGGGAGAGAGAGAGGAAGGCTTATGTGTTTCTCTTGCAGCCCTGTACTAATGCATGCAAAATTTCTTTTACTGTGCAAAATGTATTTACCTATAAAGCTTTTGTTACTTCTCTCCTTCTGGCCCATTTCTTGTTGCGTGATCAAAGCTTATCTAGCAATTGATTGGCTCTACCCCCTTTCAGCACCACAGTGCTTTCTATCTCTCTCTCTCTCTCTCCCCACCCCCTCCCCCCCTCCTCCATCCATTGTACGGAGTCTTTCCATGTAGGAGAGTTCACAGAAATTTCAGATGAAGATCAAGAGGGTCTAGAGAGAGAGAAAGGGAGAAGGAAGGCTGATTCATAGAAAAGCTGAATGTTTAAAGCCAAAAAGAAAGCTGATGACCGAAAGTTAAAGCCTTTCTTTTTTTCCCTACGGTCTTGCCTCTAGGCTTCTTGTTGCGCCTCTCTCTCTCTCTCCTCTCTCTCTCTCTCTCTCTCTCTCTCTCTCTCTAGTGATCTGAGTCATCATCTCATGAAGAAGAATCCTTCAAAAAGACAGAAACCCAAGATCAACGGTTTCAGACACCATTAGAAATTGGCTTTTCTTTCATTTCTCTACTTCTCGTCTCTTCAACTGTATACTACAAAGTTCCTACGAAGAAAAGGAAAACTCAACTTGAATCAATACTGATGTTAGGCAACGCCAACACTTCTAGTTCTGCCCCATTTGTTCCTGCTTCTTCTGAACCAGAGAATGGAAATAACAGCAGCAGCAGCAGCAA
Organism: Eucalyptus camaldulensis; assembly: GCA_019915185.1. Taxonomy (NCBI): domain Eukaryota; kingdom Viridiplantae; phylum Streptophyta; class Magnoliopsida; order Myrtales; family Myrtaceae; genus Eucalyptus; species Eucalyptus camaldulensis. The sequence continues at coordinate 26,155,465 of JAHSVA010000005.1, forward strand.
TAAGAGGAAAAGAAGACCGGCAGGCACTCCAGGTACTTCCATTTATCTTCCTTTCTCTTGTCTCAATCAATCGTTCACTTTCATTCGATTGGTATTTGAGAAAGGTGGGGCTCCGAGAAGAAGGCGTGACTTCTTTAACTGACCAATTGTCAGATCCCGACGCGGAGGTAGTTTCGCTATCGCCGAAAACCCTATTGGAGTCGGACCGCTACGTGTGCGAGATCTGCAACCAGGGGTTCCAGAGGGACCAGAACCTCCAGATGCACCGTCGGCGGCACAAGGTGCCATGGAAGCTGCTCAAGAGGGAGAATCCCGCGGGGCCGGGAGTGGTGGCGAGGAAGCGGGTGTTCGTGTGCCCCGAGCCGACCTGCCTACACCACGACCCCCGCCACGCGCTCGGCGACCTCGTTGGGATCAAGAAGCACTACCGGAGGAAGCACAGCAACCAGAAGCAGTGGGTGTGCGAGAGGTGCTCCAAGGGTTATGCCGTGCAGTCTGATTACAAGGCCCATCTCAAGACTTGTGGCACCAGAGGCCATTCTTGTGACTGTGGAAGAGTTTTTTCCAGGTTGGATCTTGAACTTGACTCAAGCCATGGGATTAAAAGTCATTATACTGTTGCAAATGAGAGTGTTTTTTTAATTTAGATGCTTTTGATGTGTGAAGACATTTTCCTTTGCTCAACCCTTTTCATTCCCTTTTTCTGATTGATTCTAAAAGGCTAAAGTCGAAAGTGGGAAAGGGTATATACCTCGCTCTAGGTGTTGACCGACCATGGAAAACCTTAATTCTGATGGCGTGTCGATAACCGCTGTTTTCTTGAGCACAGCGGAAACACGGTTCCCTAAAATCAGATTTTGTTGGCTGTGTTGTGTTATTTTGCTAAAAATCTCCTTTTTAGGAACCCAAGAACCGACTCTTATGTTCATATAAATAATTTCAAGTGACTGTCTTCCTCGTAATAGCATGTGCATACGTTATACGGTCGCTACACTCTCTTTCATAATTTGCACTCTCGCCTTAAAGGGTGCAAATTTTTAAATGAATTTAATGACTTGTACATACGAATTATTTTGTTAACGATACATGTGTACGAGGTTGACGACTTCATCTCCTTCTATCGCCTTGGTTCTCTGCATATCTCCATTGACAAGACAGGCCAAATAAACAAAAGAGATAGGAAAAGAGAAGAACCCTCTCTTGCTGCCCTTCCTGTGACAGCCAGAGCAACTGCTTATTCTTTCTTTTGGCATATGAACCCTTTATTCATATGGTTCCATGTACCTTTCTACAGGGTCGAAAGCTTCATTGAGCACCAAGATTCTTGCAACATGGGTCGAGTTCGGTCCGAGCTGCAACCTTTGCAGCCAGCGTGTCTCTCAAGAACTGCCTCTAGCCCTACCCCTTCCAGCGACACCAATTTCAGCGCAACTCCTAATTTACCGCCTTTCATATTGCCAAAGCCAATGGAAAATCCCATTCTCTTATTGAGCCCTACTAAAGACTGCTCTTCCAGAAATGGTCAGGATAACCACCATCACAATTTGGAGCTTCAGCTCTCAAGCTCATCGATCCCCGCCGAAGCGGCTTCCATTTCCTCCAAGAGCGACGAAAAGGACTCGACCCCATTGCAGCTCTCGATTGGGTCGTCATGCGATGCCAGGGAAAAGAATGAGTCGAACAACGTGAGTCACTTGATGAGCAACATGGGCGACAGACCCAATAGCGTCATCGCCGCTTTACAGATGAGAGAAGAGGCGCGTGAGCAATTGAGATTGGCGATGGCGGAGAAGGCTTATTCTGAGGAGGCGAGAGAGCTGGCCAGGAGGCAGATTCAAATGGCCGAGCAGGAATTTGCCAATGCACAGAGAATTAGGCAACAAGCACAAAGTGAGCTGGACAAGGCCTTGGCACTTAGAGAGCACGCATCTAAGCAAATAAATTCCGCCATCCTCCAGGTCACTTGTCACGCTTGCAAGAAGCAGTTCCAAGCAAGGGCTGTAAGGGACATGGCTAATGAGGATGAGAAGTCTTCCGTTCTGGTGTTGAGTTACGTGTCATCAGTCGTTACAGAAGGAGAGGTTGGAGAAAGATGATAGATTGGCAAGGATTACTACTAGATAGAATCATCATTTCAGTTGCTTCTTTAATATGCTTATGCTTATTATTCCTCACCATGCAAGCGGTAATAATGTAACATCAACTTGATCGAGTTTAAGAAGGAAAGCTCCATATAAACCACGTGTCGCAAATTCTTTTACGATTCTTCTTTGGTTGATCATGGGCGATATTCTAGGACAATTGTACTATAATTGAGGTTAGAGGTGAAATGCCGCACTACTTATATGGCTTAAGTTGAGACCAAAGAAAGTTTCTAAACTAGAAATTTATCTTAGGAAACTTTAGTTCCTCATTTTCATGCGGGGGTTAACGATTGTCGTAAGCAATGCCAGATATATTAGAAAAGACAAAATATTTTAAAAACCTACAAAGTAGATCTTGTGAAATCTTCTTGCGGTTGCTTTGATGTCATTTGCATTAATAAAGTCGTCTGGGAGGAGAGGGTATCATCATGAGTTTTTGTTGCTTGAATGAGAGCTGCAACTAGGGGAGGGCATCTGCTTGCCCTGAATTAATCGAATTATAATATTCAAAAATATATTCTGACAAGGACAACATCATCATGAGGTATTACTTTTTACCCTGAAACCAATATTGACATTGAATGGCGAGTTTCAGAGGCACTCATTTTTCTTCTTACTTCCAGTGTTCATAGAGTTGGACTTTCTGTTTGGACTATGTGGGGATCTTTATAGGGGGGTGTCTGTCAAATTAAAGTCTCCTTCTCTTAAAGCATTAATAGTGGCAGCATGTGTTCTTGACTAAGAGAGATGGAGAGAGGGAGAGAGCATTGGTTTCATAATAGTATTATAGTGGGTTATCTTACACGTAGTTGTGCAAGAGCTTTCAATTCAATTCTGAAGGTAGATAACAGTTCAACATATATGCAATAGGCTTTCATTTTCCAAAGTGCAAATGCCTAGAGAAATATTTTACGTACGGTATTTAATTTAAATTTAGATATTTCATGACCATGAATTTTATATATCACCGATAATATTGTACGGATAACGTGTTGAAGAGAAAGTAAGTTGAAGATGAGATTTTTGAATTATAAAATTAAATAAGATCCATTCCATGTATGCGTCCGTTATTACCGCATTACATGACTTATAAGAAAAGTACAATAGACCTAATTGGGTTATCCATAAGATAATGTGGAATTTTCCTTTACATGTGTGGAGAGAGAGAGAGAGAGAGAGAGAGAGATTGAAGGGTGAATTATAAATGCAAAAGAGAGAGGCCATGGTTTTCAGTGCCATAGTTTGAGAGAGAAGGATCAACAGAGAGAGATCAGTGGTCGCTTTCAAACAACACAGACACAAACAAAGCTCCATTCGTCCCTATCATCAGTACTATCACCACCTCTCTCTCTCTCTCCCCCCCTCCTCTCCCCCCCCCCCCCCCCCCCCCCTCTCTCTCCCTCCTGTGTCCATGCGTCTTTTTTATGAGAATCAGGGAGCCTGATAAACAAGTGTGGGGCTAGCAGTTGCAGCAGCAACAGCAACAGACGAAAAAGCTCAGCATCTTTCTTGTTTATGCAGACACCATTCAATAATTTTGTTTGTTTTATCAGCGACGCAGTCGCTAATCTGGCCAAAAAGACATGTATTCTCCAACTCTTCTTGAAATACCAAAAACCCAGAATAAAAAAAGAAGGCAAAAAACAAAAAATAAAAGAAAACAGTACGAAGTTAAACTGAGATGCTAAAGGCCTATCTACCAGATCTTCATTTTTCCTCTTTCTTCCTTTCCCTCTCAGTGCTTTCATAGCGTACAATGAGAAGCTGGCTCTTCTTCACTTTCTACACGACAGTCTAGCATGCCTAACACTCGATCAGGTGTTAGGTACTGAACTGAATTGAATTGCAATCGTATCTTATTTATGAGCTTGTATTGTGTGCACGTATAAATTATACAAGAGACGTAGCCATAACTTTGTGTTAATGTAACTGCTCGTGATGACTGATTTTTCATGCCGTTCGTATTGGTACCTTGAAATATAAGGAGTACATGAAAACTTACTTAGACCCCAACGACTTTATTTCGGTTGTGCAACCATAGAAAAGACTCGCTTTTGCTATATTGACAGATGGAACTTTAGTATTACTAAAATAATCACCTTTCTCCTCTGTGAGCTGCTTCCAATTATTTCTCTTTTTTCAACAACCTTAGGTAAGGCTGACGCGGGGTTGTAAGGCTCAACTTGCCATATGTATGATGGAGTGCTTCAATCTAAAAGTGGAAATTTCAAGTGTCAAGCTTCACTTTTTAATGTGCATCCAACCACGATGGTCCAATCTTTGCACACTATCATTAAGCAGATATATCGTTTGCTTTAATAAGAATCTTGAAGAATTCTCAATGCACTTCAGTTAAGGGTTTTGCTTTTGCTTCAATTTGCACAGAAAAGCACATTCTTTCTGCTAATTTGATCCCTTATGATCATGACATGTGATGAGTCAAATAAAAAAAGGTTCTTAAGCGCGACTGCATGAACACGCACAAGAAAGTGGAAGGAAAAGCTAGCTTTGCAGGAACCAATACACCTCCCCCAACACCCCCCCCCCCCCCCCCCCCCCGGGGGGCCCCCCTCCTCTCTTCCTTTCAAGGATTTTTAAACAAGAGACAAGATGATAAATATTTGACTCTTGCTTTCACATCTGAAAGAGACAAATTGTGATGAATTGGCTTAAAACCTATTCGAGCATCCAACACGATCATATCTTCCTCATCTTCGTTTAATTTCATCCCTTTCTTCTTGCACTAATTCTTCCATAAATTTTTCCAAGAAGAAAACCTTTTAGTTAACCTATCTGCAACTATACTGCACCCAACATATTATCAAACTTTGGGCTTGGCATATGCAAGCCACGAAGAGTTCTCGGTAGAGATCATAAGGTCAAGAGCCTGACATTTTGGTGAAGATGAGACTATACTTAGGGTTCAAAATCGCGTGGCAACATATAACTGAGAGATAAAGCAATCTAGCCCGGCTGGTCACATAATGATTTCGCTTTATCCAGGTCCCCAGTTCCATTTAATTTCTAGTTGCAGCGTCACTTTCCGGAACGGGAGAGATTCAAAAACCCCCATCATTTCTTCATGCACTCAAAGCTCCAAGGGACAGAGATACAAACAAAAAGCGAAGGAGCAAAGAAGTTCCAAAATGGTCCCCTAACCCATCAAAACACTTTGGAAGGAAAAAGGTTATGCATATGAATGTGCCACAGGGTAATTTCCCTTTTTCCCTTCTTTTCTCATTTTCGCTTTTCTCTTTCTTTCTTGGGAGACCATGTGTGGAGTACTGGATGTTCATCAGTCTTGGCGAAGATGAAGCAATTAATAACTGGGGTCATGAGGAAGTTAGGTAACACCACGACCCCTAATCATCAAGCTCGTGTCGTGTTGGGTCCCTTTGCTTTTCAGCAATCCCTTACTGTTCTTCGTTCTGGCCACAGAAGTTGGGAAACCCTTTGATAATGAAAAAATAAAAAGCTGAAGATGGTTGAATGAGAAACGAAGCATGTGAGTGGGGGAATAAGGCGCGACTAAAGCGCGAAGGAAAAAGGATAAAAAATAAATAATAAAGCTAACTTGGCCGGAGAAAGTCCAAAAGTCAAAGCATCAAATCGAAAAGATGAAAAAGCTCTCTCTTTTTCCTTTTGGAGGAGGAACTCCCAACGTGCATCCACACCACCATGCATCCTTCATTTCCAGCAGTAAAAATCCAAAAGAGAAAAGAAGAGAAAAAACACATGTTGGTGGTGCAAAAGTGGAATGGAATCCATTTCTTGAAGTTGGTGCTCACTTTTCATAAGTTAAAAAAAAAAAAAAATTTGGACTTTTGCGTCGGACTTTAAAATATTCATTTAAATTGTAAAGTGTTACAATTTTTTTTTTGTAAAGTGTTACAATAAAATAATATGATAATTTGAAAGTTTTTCGTGTGCTTTTTCTTTAAAAAAAAAAAATTAAAGAGCAATGCATTACAACATCTGCGAAGCTTCAAAATTTTGAGAGTGTAAGTCTGATCCAAACAGATTTGGTAGGTGTGAGTTATTTAGTCTAAGTTTGGAACCTTGACTATCAACATGCATTAGTATGAAATTACTACCACGACTAGAGTCGACTATGGACTAACAAATACGAAATTTAAAAATTTATTTGTTCGTGAAAAAACTAGGTTTTCAAAAATATTTTACAAAAAAAGATCAATTATACACTTATAAAAATAAATGAAAAAAAAAAAGTATTTTCGTAATTTACAAAATTATTCATGTAGAAATTATTGTCAATAAGTTTAAGCAATATAATCAATCATTTTTTAAAAATTAATTTTCAAATTCTTCATTTTTCATAAAATAAATGGATCCTAAATAGATCAATATCGGGCTACAATTACTTACAGAGTCTCCATATAAATAGTTTCATGGGGTTTCATGCAGTTTTCACATATAGAAACTACATTCTTTCTAGAAATAGGGGCTTTTTTATGTCGCTATTATACTGCAAGTGTAAAAGTTCGATGGTGGTGAATGTAATGAACGAATTTGTAAATGCAGGAAAAGTATGGCAAACTAGGGGACTCAACTTCCGAAGATTTCTATATTTCTACTGCTGTGAAGACTAAAAGAGTTAAGAGATCTTTCTTACTCATGTTTAAATAGAGGACGCGACAAATGTTTGTTCGCCACCTTTGTCCAGGAAATTACCTAGCCAATCCAAAACTTATTGTACGACTATTATTTCAGTCCTAAACTTTTCAATTTTGTAAATGTAATCATAAACATTTACACAAAACTTTAATGTAATCATTTTAGCTAATTTTTGCCAAAAATGACTAACATGACAATGAATCATTCAGGACATTCAACACCAAGTTAGCCACTAATGGCAAATATTGGTCTAAATAATTATATTAGAATTCATAGATGTTTATCACCAAATTGACAAAATCGAAATATTTATGACTAAATTAACGGCTATACTATAAGCTTATGGTTAACTGGACAATTTTCCTGCCATTGGTCAAATCGAAACTGGTTTAACGAAGGAGAAAGAACTATTTACCCATCAATGATTACAAACATTTTTCCCGTAAATAATGACTTTCTAGATGGAAGAATAACTAGATGTTCACTAACTACAATCGGCAACTTTTTGTAAGAAAATTTAACCACATTCAGGATTCGACCCTAGTTGACTTTCGCCTAATGCAAAGCGAACAGCAACTTCTGATTTGTGAAAGATATCTCAATGGAACTTGGAATAGTAAAAAAATCCAGAGTGGATATTCATTTGGTGCCCCACGCTTCAACGATCTAACACCACTTGTGGTGGCCCCAACCAGAACACATCGATTCCCCGCCAGAGGTGATTCTAGTAAAACTCTAGAAATCACCAGGTTCGAAATGACATTAGCAATAGTCAACGTCCGCATTAGGCCTTTTGAAGGAAAAAATCATTAGCAAAGATTCATCACGTTGGAAGTTCAGAAGAAAAGACCAGGATCAGAATCACCAGTGAATAGGCAACACTGCCATGTCAAAACTTCCCCCTTGTTTCTTCCTTTTCACGTCAGCGCTCAGCTGCGAAAACCAAATAGTCTCGATACTCGATCGACAGTTAGATTCCAATGTGTCATGGACATTGAATCAAGTGTGCCAAAGAATGGTAAGAAGAGATGAAGAATCAGACACAAAGTGCAAAAGGCGAGTCGAAATATACCGATCAAAAAAAGAATCATCTTCCTAAATCAACCGGAAAAAAAATCAGAACAAAACATTCGGGATAAGTAATGCTAAGCTCGTTTTTCTCAAGTAGCACGATGTGTGAGGAGAACTATATGCTTCTGCTTTTAATACAAAGCCCGAAAGCATTTTGTGAAAAGGTTATTATACAGGGCAGCTAAGAAGAAAGGGAAGAGAAAAAGAAGATTGACGAGGACCACCCATCTACTCGCACTTAATGGATCGGTATATGTGTCGGATGAACAGCAAGGCTGCACGGAAACCTACGGTACCAAGCATGAGGAAAAATCCATAACAGATGCAGGCCATGTAGCCGAAGAAGAATGAAGTCTGCATGAATCCAGACATATCTGATCGTGCGTAGTAGTAGTATAAGCAATACCCATAGATGAATAATCCAGTTGATCCACCACAAAGAAAAGACCTGCCAAATGATACAGGCGTCAGACTGCCGTCAGCACAGTCAAAACTAGCGTATGTATGCTATGTACATATTCAATTGAAGATAAAATCCTAGCGCCTTAAAAAGGACAAGTTGGTTCGACCTTATGTCAACTGTCAAGCACAGATGACTTAAGATAAACTAATAATTGCAATCGCCATGGCTATGTGCAGGATTTCTTCAAGAGTATGTGGAAGCTCGCAGACATCAACAACAAAGAATTCATATTCCACAAACAAACCAGCTTTTAAAACATACATTTGATGGGATCTTTACAAATTTCTTGTGAACCTTCAAGTTGTGAAGAAACTATTGACAAAAAGAAAATAACAAACACCCATCTTAAGCCACTATTGGCATTATTATGCTAATTGCTCTCTGACAATAGAACATTGAGGACGATCAGTCCCGTGGCATCACCAAATCTTCTGAGTTTATTGACTAATACATGTAAACATTAAACTTTTCAATTTAAATCAGAAGAATATGCATCATCAGCCAAATTCATCAAAACAGATACTTCACAGAGAACGAGCCACTTCCAACGCCTAATTACAATTGTCAGTTTTGTGCCGCTTCTAGCCCGTTGTCTTACAAGTAATGTGGAACCCGCACCTTCTTATGACCTAGTTAATATATCTCCTCTGAGAAGGTAGTTTTCCCCCTTCCACAATTCAGCCAGTCAAAATTCTAAATTTCAAAGTTTGTCCTTGTGAAATAAACAACATATAAAATAGGACAACTGAGCATCACTAAATTGTGATTGAAGTGCTTCCATGTGTAAGTAAAAGCTAAACAGAGATGTGACATTGCTTAGCAATCTTCGATATCTTCTAACAATATCTTACCATCACTTGGGTGACTCATACGATCATAGGTAAACAATTTGACTTAAGCAAGCTAAATGTGACTGGGGATGCCAAGCATCATGTTTAGTATTCATTTTTAACTGTGAATGGCAACTCAAAGGAAAACCAGCAAGCAGGATTCTACAGCACATTATATGAATAAGCCAGAGACAAACGAATAGGGAATCATTGTATGGCATACCTCCACCACCATTTGTGGTCCTCAGCAGCAAGTTGGAAGTAGGTCAATGCCACCGTGATAAAAGCAGTGACTATCAAGAGAATGATGAAAACAACAAACAAGATGCTATATATGGTATAGATCCTGTGACCCCAGACACTGGCAAAAATGTAGTATAGTTCGATGTATATAGCACTGAACGGGAGAAAACCAGCCATTGCCATCTGAGGGATTGTGCCCCTATACCATGGCAATGGTGGAATCTCTCTGGGGTACTTAGTAGTGCGGCATGGAGCTTGAAATTCAGCCTTGCTATTCTTCCCAGCAATCCCGCCCAGTATGAGCAAAGGTGATGTTACAAGTGTCCATATAAGAACTATGACCAAAATCGTGCCAAATGGAAGAGCTGCAGTTGCAGTGTAGGCAATAGCAACTGTATTTAAGAAGCAGAATGTGAGAAACAGAGGCCCACAGAAGAGGCATCCAGTCAATAGTAAATTCCTGACCTGCCATGTCAGAAAAAAAGAAATTCAATCAACAAACAGATGTGCTGTAAATAATGTCCATAGGAAGAATTCAGCATCACATACCCAGTTTGTTCCCTCCAGCTGACAGTAAAAGGAGGTTGCAGTATAGCCTGCAATTCCTGACGTGAGTGCATAGATAACAACCAGTGCCGTAAATAGTGCGCCTCGGTTGTATGGATAAAAGACACCAACCAATGCCAATATAAAGATGAATACAGTGCTGCAGAACACAAATCACGAATTGCCCAATTAAGATAAACAGAGGAATATGGTTCCAATAAAAGGTGGTGCAAATTCCTACTGCAAATAAGCTTCAACAGATGCCAGATGATCTTGATACTTACAGAGTAAACAGCTGAGTACCAGAACCAACTGCAGCAGCAAAAAGAGACTTATACTTTGGGAACCTAAACACATCTCCGTGTAGGTATTTCCATCCAGTCTCCTCCTCATCTTCAGCCGATTCTTCATCATGGGCATACCTATTTGTCATAAACAAAAACAGAACAAAGACAGAGCCGTCCTATCATGTTAGTAGAAATAAGGAAGGCACACAACTTTCATGTTTAGAGAAAATTAGGCAAGCAAACGAGTAATGAGAGAAGGATCCTAACTTGACGAAATCATTCTTGAGAACTCTCATGAGGATTGTGGCAAGAAATCCAGTCAACAAAAGAACTGTAACACATGAATTCACGATTGAAAACCAATGAATCTCGAGATGATGAGGCAGGGAAGATGAATGAGAGTATTTATCCATCCTTTTCTCAAAAGTAATAGTTGTTTCTTTCCACTTTGCCGAGTACATAAACTGAAAATCAACTTCCTTGTCTTCTGTAAGATCTGCGACACTGTTTGGGTCTGTCCGGACATTAATTTCGATCACACGGTTCTTGTTGTAAAAGATCTCGAAGATAATGTGCTTATAAAGAAGATACTTGTATTCACTTGGATCCCTGTCCTCCTTGTCAACCTTCCCAATGAAACCCCAAATGGGCAAGTCATCGTAATACATCTGAAAGTAATAGTCCTGGATGATTGCAGACCGGAATCGTGCCACTTCCGCCTTTGAAAGTGTTTTGTTGCAAACAACTTCATATTCTTTATTCGTTAAAAAGTTCAGGTCAAAGGGAGCACTGACTAAACGATCTCCATTTAACACTTCACCCAGAGCTTCTTTTTTATCTTTCATTTGATCTGCGAAAGGAAACAAATTAACGAATCAAGGCCTCTGACATATAATGATGCAGAAAGAAACCCAACTCCGGAAATATCAGCATACAGACCTGGTGTGCAATATGGAAGATCAAAGTAGCGATATGTTTCACTGCATAAAGAAAATGTCAAATCATAAGCTTGGCTTGAGATATAAAATTTCCTTGGATTATTACCCTTAGAATAGACTCTATGGACAAGTGGAGAACAGAAAGCTATGAACGAAGCAGATATGTACAGGCTTGAAAGAACATTGCATAGCAAATCTAGGAGATTCTTAAAGTTACATGCCTCTGAAATTATCCCCTTTTATTAGATTTAAAATCTCTTCTTGTTTCTCGTTCGAATGACACAGTTAAGAAGAATTACAATTTACAACAAATTGTCACACAAAAAATCTGGGTTAGATAATCATTTTTTCACTTTCCTCAATTTAATAAGGCGTTATGATGAATCCATCAATAATTCGGCTCTTATATCCTGCTGAAGCCGTGTAGAAACCTGAAGGACTCAAGATCAACTAGTCCAGCTGGTGCCATGGCATTATCCATTTGGTCATTCAGGGTCAAGTTGCTCATACTTAGGACAAGAAGACAAAATTATTGGTTTCCTATCTAAAGTCACAAGAGATCCATTTTATCGTGACAATGCAGACAAGATTTAGATTATGTGTTATCAGCAATAAAAGCAAAAGCAGCTTCAGGGAAGAATAGCAACGGCAGCTTCAAGGAAGTAGTAACTACTGCCGTGCGTAAACAAGAATGAGATTCATTAGCATCCTAAGAATCTGGTAATGTTGAAGCAAACTCCTAAAGTCATTTCCCCCCTTTATCTTGTCACTTTTTGGGGATAAAGCAGCAAAGCAGGAAACGCCCACGTCGTATTTGAAAAGCAAGAAAAGAAACCTGTAGATTTATCAATACGACCCCCACAAAATTTATCATTTCGCTTATTTCTTGGGTTGATTCCAGATAAAAAGAATCAAAAACCGTAGTATGAGTAATCCCTGAGTGTCGAGCGAACGCATGATGGATGTAATTTCCCTACCCAGAACTAATTCAGGCTCTACACAGGCCCGATTCCATTGCATTATACTATAGCAACAGCAAAGCAAACAGTGAGCTCCCTCAATTCTGAAATGGACGTTCCAATCCCGATGGCATCGGAACTCCATCGAGGCCAGGAAGACACGCGCAAAACCACTAATGCTCAATACAAGAGTCACACAAGGACACGCGCAAGTGACGATCGACTCGACCAGGTCAACCCCGGACGGTCTCAAATCTCCCACCTCGGCCCTTACCCATCGATTCGCTCGCCGAATCAGAAACTCACGTTCCTCTCCGAACCGACAGACTCGAGCGGACATCGCAATGCCGATCGAAACCCGCGCGCGAAGGAAAACGCAGAGAGAGAGAGAGAGAGAGAGAGAGAGAGAGAGAGGAGGTAGGGGCCGGAATTCGGAATCCCACAGCGCCGGACGCCGTCATGCCGAGATCGGACGGCTCACCTGGGGTTGTGAAAGGGGCCGACTTTGTTGGCGTAGAGAGGGACGGGGTCGCGCTCCTCGTAGCGGTGGTTGGAGGGGCTCGACACGGCCGCCGGGGCCAGGCAGAGCGCCACGACGGCGAGGCCGAGGATCGGGGCGATCGTCTTCTTCGCCATGGCCGCGCGAAGAGAGAGGGAGAGGAGGCCAGTCAAGGAGGCGCAGGAGGCGGAGAGATCGGCGCTCGCCAGTCGTCGCCTCTGATTCTCTCTCTATCTAATTCTCTCTCTACGTTGCTTGGTTTTCTAGTTTTCATCAACGGGAAATGAATTATTTTATCATTAATCGCCGGGTCGAACGAAAGAGATGGGCAGCGGGGGGTCGAAATTGCTTCACTTTCAATGCTTGGCGGGTTTGACTTTCAACAACTTTAATTATTTGCACATACCTAAAATTTATTGAACTTTTAAAATCACTACTTCATTTTTTTTTTTTTTGGAAGAAAACAATGAATAGATCTCGAGTCAAGTCCCTAAAAGTGAGCCACCACTAATGTTTCATACAAAACCATTGCTAGAGTCAACAATTTCCCCTTTGTTGCTCAAATAAATAATATCATTGCTCCTCATGCTTGATTTTCATCGAATGATGAATTGGATCGAATTCAAATTTATCGCATCTCTCTCATGTCAAATTTAATTATTTTTTATTGAATGTTTAATCAGAATTTGTCAGTTAAAATCTTATTCTTGAGCTCTTTATATAAGAGTTAATATCATGAAATACTCAAAACTCCAAATTAGTAAATTTCACAAATTTACATTTGGTTAGTTATCATTAAATTTACTATCAATTTTTTTAGTTTAATGACACATGACAATTAAATGCTAAATTAATATTTTATCTTATGTTAGTAAGAAGTGTACCTATTTGTAATTTTTCACATTAGTAATCCAATTTAACAGGAACTACTATAGGCTAAATTTATCACAAATATATTATTTTTTATTTTTAATGGTCAAAAAATTAATTTTGAGTAAATCTATTATAAATATATCAATTTGAAATTTTGTATAGTTAAAAAACTAATTTAAGATTAATTTGTCATGAATATACTAATTTGAAATTTTTCGTAATATTTATCTTAAAATTTATTGGCCGTGATAGAAGTAAATATATTATTAACTCATTATATTTAATTTGGAGTAGAATGTACGCATGGATGGAAACCGTGAAAGACGGGGCATGCATTAGTCCCCCTGATCGCCCCCTGATCGCATCGGACGCATCCGATTAACCTTTTCTTTCTCTTTTTTTTGGGAGGGGAGGGTCAAAACATCCGATTAACCTTTCTTTTTTTGGTCGGTAAAACATCCGATTAACCTTAAACGTTGACTTTTTATAGACACCGAGCCAAGCCTTCGACATTATTTTTTTCCAGACACGAGGTGTCATGATTGGCGCCTCGTGATTGGTGCGTGGGATGGTACCTGCATTGCTTGAGATCTGGTCAATACCTAGGAAACATAGCTTCGACCCTTCACATCCGAATCACCGCCCTCGGATCTTCAATGGCCTCTTGTCCAACACAGACCTTTTTGTGGGCCCTCCGCCACGTGGACGGCCCATTATAAGTTGGGTCAGTGACAGGCCAGCACGTTTGGACTTTTGAGCCTTCCGGTTACGACGGCGTTGGGCCCATTAATTATGAAATTAGAGAATTGGAGGGCTGGTCCCGCGCCCGAAGCCCCGCGGACTTGCCCAGATCTGGCCCAATCAAATGCATCTTCGGCCGAAGGCCCCGCCCAGAAGGACTCGTCGAAGGTTAACTTGGATTGCGTATAACAACGCTTCTTGGCTGGAGAAGAGTTTTTTTTCAGAAATAATTTTTTTTTTATTTCTATTCTGGAGAACAATTTATGAGTAAAATAAGATATTTGGTAACTACACAAAATTTCTACTCAAGAAATAGAAAAAGAATATAAATGCATTTGGCATGAAACAGCTTATTTTATGTATTTATTCGTTTTTTTATTCTTGCTCACAGATCGCTGACCACCGCCACCCGTTGTCGCCCACCGCCGCTGCTGCACCACTGTCGGCTACCAACTGTCATCGCCAATTTCCGCTGCACAACCCATCAATCGCCGGAGGTGGATGGGCAATTGTGGGAGGTGGCGGCCGATGGGCTGTGCGACGGCAGTTGACGGAGACGGTCGGCGGCCGATAGTCGTGCAGCAGCAGCGACAGGCGGCGGCAGACAAAGGAGGTGGCAACGGTCGATGAAGGGCAACGACGAAGGGCGACATTGGTGGCCAACGACGGTGGAGGCCAGTGGTCGACAGCGACCGACAAACGGAGGCGGCGACGACAACTGGCAACGAACGGAGGTAGCAACGACGGAGGTGGCAACGAAGGCCGGCAGTTGGCGATGGCGGCAGCTTCGAGCAGGTGGAGGTGGTCGTAGCAAAAGAGAAGAACAAAAAATAAATAAATAAATAAAAATTGACTTATTTCTAAAAATTGCTCCCAGAATAAGAATGTTACTTTTTTTTGTTTCTTGTTTCTATTCCAAAACTGTTCCTAAAAACAAGAAAATAGAGAAATTGTTCCTAGAAACAAAATTTTTACTAAACGGATTTCTGTTTTTTTTTTTTTTTTTTGTTTCGAAGAACAAAAATACATAAATTGAGAGAACGAGAATTGTTCTCATGCAGAGCCTTGATATGACAATACAATCAAACATTTTCCTATGATTGCAGGAGACGTGATAAAGCCTGTCCCAAAAAGAGAAAAGATGATGTTGCTGTGTTGAAGAGTCAAAGCTATTTCCATAGGCAAGACCATCAACTACGTTTGGTAGGCTCCGTTTATTGACGTTTTTATTTCTCTAATTTTTTTTTTATTTTTTTATTCTTTAAAATAAAATATATATAAATTCATTTGATAACATCAATTAATTTTATTATTTTCCAAAATAAAAAAGCAGACGGGAAATAAATTTAAATTAAAGACAATAAGTATAATGAAGTTGCTTATTTTGAATTCATTTTCTTTTTTTTTCTTTTTTTTCTTTTTTTTTCTTTTCTAACTGCCCACCGCCGACCACTTGCCTGCTGCGTGGCATGGCCTAGAGGAGGAAGTAAAAGAGGAAAAAAAATAAAAAAATAAAATAAAATAGAAAAACGTCATTATTAAAAAATTGTACATCATGAAAAAAATTATAGATTGTACAAAAAACATTCCTATTCTTTTTCTATTCTGAAAATAGAAATTTTGTATAGTTACCAAACGCGTTCTTTTACTTTGAAACTATTTCAAAAAATAGAAATAAAAAAATTATTTCTGAAAAGAAGTTATTTACGAGAAAAGAAATATTATCAAACGCCATAATAGTGTTAACAAGAGATACATACAACGTGGATGGAACGCGAAACCAATCACAAAAACAATTTCTAGAAATCGGCACAAACATGCAGGAGAAGTCATGCCCGCTTTCTCAGGTAGTAAGACGTGTGAGGAGAACTATACGCTTCTGCTCTTGATACGAGAACCAAAACCATCTGGCGAAAGGGCTACTACACAGGGCAGCTAATAAGAGACGGAAGACAATGCGGAGATTGACAAGGACCACCTGCCTACTCGCACTTGATGGATCCGTATATGCGTCGGATGAATAATAAGGCAGCGCAAAAACCTACGGTCCCAAGCACGAGGAAAACTCCATAGCAGATGCAGGCCATGTAGCCAAAGAAGAATGAAGTTTGCATGAACCCGTCCATATCAGACCGTGCATAGTAGTAGTACAAGCAATACCCATAGATAAATAATCCAGTTGATCCACCACAGAGAAAAGACCTGCCAAATGACAAAGGCATCAGGCTGCTGTCAGCACAGTCAAAACTCACGTATGTATGCCATGTACATATTCAACTGAAGTGAAAATCCCAGCGCCTTTAAAAGGACAAGTCGATTCGACCTTGTGTCGAGCACGGATGACTTAAGATAAACTAATTATTGCGACTGCCATGGCTATGTGCAGGATTTCTCCAAGAGTATGTGGAAGTTCCTCGCAGCCAGAGCTTGCGAAACTTCAAGTTGTGAAGAAACTATTGACAAAGAGAAAGTAGCAACCACCCATCTATCTGAAGCCACTACTGGCAATCTTCTGCTAACTGCTCTCTAAGAATACAGTGAGGACGATCAGTCCCTGTGGCATCACCAAATCTTCTGAGTTTATTGACTAATACTAGCTAACATAAAACTTTTCAAGTTAAATCAGAAGAATACGCATCATCAGTCAAATTCATTGGAACAGATACTTTGCATAGAATAAGCCATTTCCGGCACCTAATTAGAATTGTCAGTGTTGTGCTGCTTCTAGCCCGTTGTCCCACAAGGAATGTGGCACCCACGCCTTCTTATGACCTAGTTCGTATATATCTTCTCTGAGAAGGTAGTTTCTCCCCTTCCATAATTCAGCCAGTCAAAATTCTAAATTTCAAAGCTTGTCCTTGTGTAATAAACAACATATAAAATAGGATAACTGAGCATCACTAAATTGTGATTGAAGTGCTTCCATGTGTAAACAAAAGCTAAACAGAGGCGTGACATTGGTTAGCAATCTTTGCTATCTTCTTCCAACATCTTCCCGTCACTTTTGCAACTCATACGATCATAGGTAAACAATTTGACTCAAGCAAGTTAAACGTGACTGGGGATGCCAAGCATGTGTTTAGCATTCATTTTTTAACTGTGAAGGGCAACTCAAAGGAAAACCAGCAAGCAGGAATCTACAGCACATTATATAAATAAGCCAAAGATCAAAAAATATGGAATCATTGCATGGCATACCTCCACCACCATTTATGGTCCTCGGCAGCAAGTTGGAGGTAGGTCAATGCCACCGTGATAAAAGCAGTGACTATCAAGAGAATGATGAAAACAATAAACAAGATGTTGTATATGGTATAGATCCTGTGACCCCAGACACTGGCAAAAATGTAGTATAGCTCGATGTATATAACAATGAACGGGAGAAAACCAGCCATTGCCATCTGAGGGATTGTGCCCCTGTACCATGGCAACGGTGGAATCTCTCTGGGGTACTCAGTGGTGCGGCATGGAGCTTGAAATTCGGCCTTGCTATTCTTCCCAGCAATCCCGCCCAATACGAGCAACGGTGATGCTACAAGTGTCCATATGAGAACTATGACCAAAATCGTGCCAAATGGAAGAGCTGCCGTGGCAGTGTAGACAACAGCGACACTGTTTAAGAAGCAGAATGTGAGAAAGAGAGGCCCACAGAAGAGGCATCCAGTCAATACTAGATTCCTGACCTGCCATGTTAGAAAGAAAGAAATTCAATCAACAAGCAGTGTGCTGTATATAACGTCCATAGGAAAAATTTCGCTGCTGCATACCCAGTTTGTTCCCTCCAGCTGACAGTATAAGGAAGTAGCAGTATAGCCTGCAATTCCTGACGTGAGTGCATAGATAACAACCAGTGCCGTAAATAGCACGCCTTGGTTGTACGGATAAAAGACACCAATCGATGCCAATATAAAGATGAATACGGTACTACAGAACACAAATCACGAATTGCCTAATTAAGATCAACAGAGGGATATGGTTGCTATAAAAGGTGTGCAAATTCCTATTGCAAATATGCTTCAACAGACACCAGATGATCTTGATACTTACAGAGTAAACAGCTGAG
The DNA here is from genome assembly GCA_019915185.1 of Eucalyptus camaldulensis. Lineage (NCBI taxonomy): Eukaryota > Viridiplantae > Streptophyta > Magnoliopsida > Myrtales > Myrtaceae > Eucalyptus > Eucalyptus camaldulensis. The sequence goes on from JAHSVA010000005.1 coordinate 26,173,757, forward strand.
TACCAGAACCAACTGCAGCAGCAAAAAGAGATTTATACTTTGGGAACCTGAACACATCCCCGTGTATGTATTTCCATCCAGTCTTCTCCTCATCTTCAGCCGATTCTTCATCATGGGCATATCTATTTGTCATAAACAAAAACAGAACAAAGACAGAGCTGTCCTATCATGTTCATAGAAAGAAAGAAAGAAAGAAAGCACATAACTTTTCATGTTTAGAGAAAATAACGGGTAATGAGAGGGTGATCCTAACTTGACAAAATCTTTCTTCAGAGCTCTCCAGAGGATTGTGGCAAGAATTCCAGTCAACAGAAGAACTGTACCACAAGAATTTACGTTCGAAAACAAGTGAATCTCAAGATGATAAGGCGAAAAAGATGACCAAGTGTATTTATCCATCCTTTTCTCATAAGGAATAATTGTTTCTTTCCACTTTGCTGAGTACATAAACTGAAAATCAACTTCTTTGTCTTCTGTAAGATCTGCGATGCTCTTTGGGTCTGTCCTGACAGTAATTTCGATCACACGGTCCTTGTTGTAAAAGATCTCGAATATAACACGCTTAAAAAGAAGATACTTGTATTCATTTGGATCCCTGCCGTCCTTGTCAATCATCCCAATAAAACCCCAAATGGGCAAGTCATCATAATACATCTGAAAGTAATAGTCCTGGATGATTGCAGTCCGAAATCGTGCTACTTCTACCTTTGAGAGTGTTTTCCTGCAAGCAACTTCGTCTTCCTTGCTCACCAAAAATTCCAGCTTGAAGGGAGCACTAACTAAACGATCTCCATTTAAAACTTCACCCAGAGTTTCTTTTTTCTCTTTCACGCGATCTGTGATGGAAATCAATTTAAAGAATCAAGGCTTTTGAGATATAATAATGCAGAAAAAACCCAACTCTGGAGATATCAGCACACAGACCTGGTGTACAATACGGAAGATCGAAGTAGCGATATGTTTCGCTGCATGAAGAAAATGACAAAAAATCATAAGCTTGGCTTGAGATATGAAAGTTTCTAGGATTTTTACCCTAAGAAGAGACTCTATGGAAAAGTGGAGGACAGAAAGCTACGAGCGTAAGCAGATACGTACAGGTTTGAAAGAACATATATAGCAAATCTTGGAAATCCTTAGAGTTACCTGCCTTCCAAATATCAGTCCTGTCAAATTCAACTTCTTTTCTTCTTTCTGGTTCAAATCACTAGCTGTGTCGTAAATGACATAAACTATATTCATTCGACTTCAATTTGCAAAGAAAATTTACATTGCCTCTCTCAGTATTCAACCATTATTGATCAGAAGACACGAACAATTTCAAAACAGAAAGTCTTGAGTTAGATCATCAATTTTTTTCACTTTCCTTGGTTCGAGAAGGTGTCATGCTGAATTCATCAATGTTTAGGCTCTTATGTCATGCTCCACACCATCCAGAAACTCAAAGGACGCAAGATCAACTAGGGTTATCTATATTCAACCAAATATCTCAGCGATCAGATGCGACAGCATCTTCGGCTTGGTTATTCAGGGTCAATTGCCCATACTTAGGACAAGAAGACAACAAGAAATCAGTACTTCATGGCAACGCAAGCAAGGTTCAGATTACATGTTATCGGCAATAAAGGGAACGTTAATCACCTACTACTTCTCTCACCATATGTAATAAAATGCAAAACTCTCAAAGCAAATGGCAGCCTCAAGAAAGTAGTAGTATCCAGATAAGCAACACCCGCTCGCCCAAACGAATGGACAAGCACAAGTTACTACCGACTCTACCACTTCAACTTATCGAAACTCCCGTTTCTCCGAACCGGCATACTCCAGTCGCTTAAACATCACCCACTCGGCATCGCGAAACGCCAATCGAAATCTACGAATGAAAGGCCACAGCGACCAGGAATTCTTAATCCGACACCGTCGTATCGTGATCGAGCCAGGTCGTGTCCGCGGAGTGCTCTCACCTCGGATTGTGGAAAGGACCGACTCTGTTCGCGTAGAGAGGGACCGGCTCGCCTTGCTTGTAGCGTTGGCCGGACGGGCTCGACGTCGCCGCCCGAACGAAGCCGAGCGCCACGATGGCGAGGTCGAAGACTGCGAAGATGGTCTCCTTCTTCATGGTCGCCGTGACTCGACACTGAGCAAGGAGGGGCCAGTATATGAGAATGAGATGGAGATGGAGACGGAGACGGAGACTTCGTTGCGCGTCAACTCTCCGCAGGGGAACTGGATTAGTTTATTACCGGGGGCTGAAAAAGACTTGCACTTTGACTGCTTGGCATTTGACTTTCCCGCGTTCTTGCCAAAAAGAAGAAGAAGAAGAAGGAGGAGGAGGAGAAGAATTTTACAAAAGTTTTCCTCAAAATATCTTTTTCATTGCTATAATTAATTAATTAATTAACTAAGAATATTTTTAGTACCTATGACAATTTATGTTAAAACATTTTTGTGAATGATTAAAATATTTTTCATTTATTTACAAACAATCACTTTTAGGAAAATATTTTATAAATTATTGATTTTCAACGAAATAAAAGATGCCTCATATTCGGCGAGGCCCCACTGGTGCTACCGAGCTCCGAAAGGTGATATCCGGCGGTCCCTCGGTCATAAAAAAAAAAAAAATGCCTTATGTTCCTGAAATTAGATGAACAGTGACCACCTAGAATTACCTCAAATTGTTTCTACTCAAGAGCTTTACCATACCTCAAATGTAGGAAAATAATAATAAAAAAAACCATTAAAATTATTATATTTCTGTCAATTCAATCATAAATATTTTGATTGACAAATTTAATCATAAATCTTTTGATAATTACTAAGTCTCTCTAACCAATTTTGACTAGAAACAAGGATATAGCCACCAGGTATCGTGTGTGGCATGATCATGGTTGACATAGAAAATTTTAAAAATTTTATTTATTTTATTGATAAGGGTTTAACAGAGGGCTATTGGCCACTGGATGTAGGCTTGTGGCCCTTACTCAAAGCTAAGTAAGGGCCACAAGCCTACATCCAATGGTCAAAACCTTCGCCTAGTGGTTGGCAAGAGCTCGCCACCCTCACACAAGACTTCACCAGCCACTAGGCAAGGATTTATAATCCTCATCCTCGCCAGCCACAACACTCACTAAATTATGATCGAGGGCCATGAGCCCTTATCTAGTGGCCAATGAGGGCTCACCACCCTCACACACAATCGATGAGGGCTTACAAGCCCTCACTTATGTGGTTGATAAGGTCATTAGGCCTGAATTGGTGGTTGACAGCCCCCTGCCAATCTTTATTAAAAAGAAAAGAAAAGAAAATTAAAAAAGTCATGCAAGTGCTATCCATATCATAAAGAATAATCGGTATCCATATCATCAATTTCTAGCCATAATTGGCCTAATGAACTTAACTGGAAAATTCTCAAAATATTTAAGATCAAATTAATCAAATGGAAAGATTTATGATGAGATTAGCATAAATACAATAAGCTTAAGAATTCTTTGGAAATTTTTCCCTCGAATGCCGATCGCATTTGTTGATCCTTGGGACTTGACATGGGAAAATGACCATATCACTCCATTTTTCATTGCCCCAGGGGCTTACCCGGTTCGGGCGCAAGTTACAAGGACCCAAAGGCATCTTTGGGCCCAATCCTGGCCCACCCCCACGTTTGTTATACGATGGCCCAATCACCTGCAATGCAACCGAAATGGCATGTCGACTGTCGGGCCCGCCCACTAATCACCATGTGACCTATGGAGGGGAAATTTTGATAAAATAATGAATTCCCCGTACGAAAGGCCCGCAAGAAATATTTATTTAGGAAATCAATTCAGAAGAGCACATACAAAATGTTCATATTCGTTGCATCACATACTTTAATGTAATGAAACATTATTTTTGTAGCAAGCATTATTGATCAAAAGTCAACCCCCCGTACTAACTCTTTCGCGGATGCTCAGCCATTTCTATCATCTAGACATCTCTCTATTTAAAAAAACACTTGAGCAAACTTGGTATTCATAATGACTGAATTTGGAGCCGTTTACCATCTCATTCTAAGGCTTGGACTGTGAATGAGGCGCCCGAATTTCTTGATACTTTTCTAACTATGCCACGTTTTGCACATTATACACATAATTATCATTTTCCCATTTTTTTTCTTTTATGCAAAGATAATATTGACAATACTTAAATATGGGGAAAGGTACCAAAAAAATCTTAAACTTATTGCATCAATACCAATTCATTCCTAAACTTTTCATTTGAACCAATTCAGTCCTAAATCTTTTAATATTGATACCAATTCAGTCCATTTGGCCAATTTTGGCCAGCCGGCGCTGACATGAATGTCAGCTGGTAATCAGACGCTGACGTGGCAATTTTTATGATTTTTTATTTTTTTCGAATTTTTTTATTATTTTATTATTTTATTATTGATTTTTGTTATTTTTGTTATTATTTTCCTTTTCTTTTCGTCTTCTTCCTAGCAATGGCCGGTGAGCCTCCGGTGAGGCTTGCCGGCCACTGGGCGAGGGCTGCGAAGCCCTTGTCAGCTGTCGGCAAGGGTCGCGGCCCTCGCTCAGCCTCACCTAGGGCTGCCTCACTCGATGCTTAGCCCAGCTCCCAACCTCAATTTCCTCTGCTTCGTCGCCACCGGCTTTTGCTCTTCTTCTCCTTCCATGAGCAGAAAGCCACGAGCAATCCCACCAGCTACTCCGATGGCAAAGGCTAGCCTCGCCCAAATCTTGGCTAAGCCGCGAGCGAGGCGGCCCTGGGCGAGGCAAAGCGAGGGTCATGACCCTCGTCGACGGCTAGTGAGGGCTTCGTGGCCCTCGCCTCTGCCCTAGCGATGGCCACCATGGCCTCACCAACCGCGGGCAAGGTTGGCCTCGCCCAGATCCGAGCGAAGCCGCCTTGTCGACGGCCCTGGGAGAGGCCAGGCAAGAGCCACGACCCTCGCCGGTGGCAGGCAAGGGCTTCACGGCCACCGCTAGGAAGAAGAAGAAAAGAAAATGAAAAATAAAATAAAAAATAACAAAAATTCAGAAAAATAAAAATAAAAATCATAAAAATTGCCACATCAGAATCCAGTCACTAGCCAACGTCCATGTCAGCGCCGGCCGGCCAAAATTAGCCGAATGAACTAAATTGGTACCAATATTAAAAGGTTTAGGACTAAATTTGTCCAATTGAAAAGTTTATGACTAAATTAGTACAAATGCAATAAGTTTATGACTTTTTTTGTACTTTTCCCCTTAAATATGCCAATACTTCACGATGACATATTTCCATGTGCCTTATAACAATACTAGCGTTCTCATTCATGTCTTGCGTATGCACTTTAAACTATATTCGTGCTTACATCAAAAAGACTTCACCCCGTTATGTTATTCATAGTAGATGCGGAACCCATCTACATGACAGTTGTTGATTAACTTCCTTTTCTTTCCACCGTTAGTAGATCTAATCGAAGGCTCTTATTAAATGACCTTAAACTGGAGCTGTCGAAGGCTCTTATTAAATGACCTTAAACTGGAGCTGATTAGTATTCGTACGTTGGAAGTAAGAGATAGAGAGAGAGGGAGGCTCAATGGTGGTTGGAGAATTGGAATACCACCCCATTGATGGTTGACTTGGCAGGAGTACTGTGACATTTTGTACAAGGTTGTTATGTAAGCAAGAATACAAAGAGAGAGGGAGGGAGAGAGAGGTAGCAACCCAAGTTGGTTGGAGTGGCAAAGACAATACCAACGATCGAACCACGAATGAAGAAGACATGAAGCCTGTCCCAGAAAAGGAAATGACAATGTTTTTGAGTTGGAGGGTCAAAACTGTTTCCACCGGCAAGACCTTAGGTCGTTGTTCTTGGTGCAAGAACCCTTTTCTTTCTTTTTCCTTTCTTTTTTGTTAAGTTTTTTTTTTTGGGGGGGGGGGGGGAATTTTGGGCAATTTCAGTTTTCTTTGATTGGTCTGAGAGTAGTTATTGATGCCTTTGACGTTTACAGTCCACCAATCCCACATTCTATTTATGCATGAAACCGAGACATACAATGGGGACGGAATATGAGACCCAATCACAAAAATAATTTCTGGATTATTCAGTTTTACCTAATTAAATAGACATAATAAATGATAGAGAAAGATAGAGTTGCAAGCTCGATTTAGGCTCCAAACAATTTTTCAAGACACAGAATTTGGATTGATTTCACTTGAGAGTGCATAACTTGACACGTGAGGTCTCCTATCTTTTTCGTGGTGAAAATATATGAATGGAACCAATGAGACCACACAGAAAATCGTTTCAATGAATCTGTGAGGTTGTACGTGATTAAATTAGATTTAAGTTAGTTGCTAAAAGAATAATACTATAATGGTTTTGGTAGTGATGCTCGCCACTCTGGTATTTCTGGGGAGTAACTGATGCAAATTAAACTATCTAATGCAAGTACATACTTCGCATCATCCAAATTTTTTCACTAAAAGAATGCATCTAGCGTACTTATAATTGAGATTGAAATTTTGATTGTTTATCTCATTCAATGTGCTTGACTATTTATCTCATTCAATGTGCTTGACTGTTTATCTCATTCAATGTGCTCATTAGACATTGAAGCAAGAGTTGATTTTTCTCTCTAGCGAGATGTTTTGCGGTATACACGATGCACGGATTTAATCAGGACATGGATTTTGTATCCTGATTGAGTTGAGACATTGCCAGAATCAGTTTTTTTCCTCTTCTTAGTACGAGGAATATTTTGAATGGTGGGATCAACTAAAGATTCACAGTGATGAAGATGGGTTCGAATGTTGTTAAAAGTCGCTGTCGAAAACTATATTTTGATATGCGAGCCTTGCGGAAGAACCATCAAGCTCCCCATTATTTCCTGGTTTGTTAAGGTATTATGCTTGAATCAAGTGAATTGGGTAGTTATAGGTCCAATCAAGACGATATTGCTCCATTATCTAAATTACATCATGTCATAGAATAATCATGCAAGCCACCGGTAAATCAACAAGATTATAGTTTATCTATATGTGCAAGGGCAAATAAATAAATAAATAAATAAATAAAGACTAGTTTCACGAAATGAATGAAGTAAATTTAAGCTTGTATTATGAAGACGCAATTACTTTTGTAATTTCAAAATGCACGATGCTGACACATCGATGAAAACTAATCTTTTGCCAGCACCGTGTAATGTAAAAGTTCATTATTTTGTCTGCCATTTTGAAAAGTTAAAAATACTGGCAATTCGCCTTGACGATGATTCGAGTAATTGACGCATGTTCATCTGATTAGGGTTTCTCATTTCGCCAAGTGTTCAGCCCTCGCACACTGACCTTTTGCATGGGGGGATCATAACATGATGCATGTAACATAATTTCCCTTCAAGAAATTACTCGAAAATCCCCCTTTAATTTCGAAATCCCTTTCAATGTAAACTTCATGTAGCAGTTAAGGATTCAGATGATTAAAATATGCATGCGTTAAGGTTAGTACTGGGGGAAATCAGAGCAGGTAACAGACATATGCAACATCCATATGCAAGATACTATAATTTGGAGATGCTGAAATGTTGAAAATTCCTGCTTTTTCTCCAATGTGTGTATGGTTTTACACTAACATGTAGCTCAGCTACGTTCTGGTTTCTAATGGAGTACATAATGCCTTTTTTTTTCTAGCTAGAGCTATATATTCATATATCTCTTTGAATAATTAAAAGTCCGTATCTCTGTCAATATCAAAGTGGCCGGCGCGATCTACGTGATATTGAGGCTCTACGAAGCCATTCTGAATTAATCAACGGGCAATTTGCGCGTGCTGTCTTTTGCGAAATACCCAGGCTAACAAGAGCTTCTGACCGATAAGAAATCAAAGAATGGAACGCTACCACCCTTGGCTTGATTATCTGCACTGTCATTAGCCGCTTCTTGATCGACCTCTTCATCGTCTCTTCTTGCATGGACGACGTCGATGACCTCACTTTTATTAGAGTCGGTATTTACTTGGAGAAAATCATAAAACTCAGTAGGCTGAAGTTTATCTGCAAAGACATATACAAAAAGAGAATAAGATAATCATGCATCTGGAAAAGCTCAGAAATCGCATTTCTATAGTGATTTAAGCTCTAAGATTATCAGGATTACTCTGACCCATCCTCATGTTGCCTGTTCAGTTCATACTTTGTAATTAAGTTGAAGCATTTTACCCTTTGAAGCACTCATTATGTTGATATTTCGCCCCTAAGGCTCCTTTGAAAGTTCAATAAAAAAATTATTATGTCTATCCGCAGAGAGAAAAATTATTTTGCAATAAGTTGAGTTAACAAAGTGCAATATGTCTATCGTCTAGAACATTTTTTTAAATCAAGTAGAGGTTTATTATATGCACATAAACACATGATATGGTTTTAATAAAATAATTTGACGAGACAAAAACTGCAATATTTCGAACAAAGGGAATGACAAAGTGTAAAAAAAAACTGAGTACAGTAATGCGATTCATCAAAATGGAATTATAGGGAAATTATCTAACGATGTCTTCACTAACTCTAGAATATGTCTTTTCTAGAATTCACCATTTCAACGATGTAATTACCTTCACGAACAGGAATGTCGGGAGAAATCTGATGGTCAGTGTGGAATTGTTTGGTCAATGGAAGACCGGCATGAGCAAAAGCGCACTGGCCTAAACCAGAGAAGTTGTCGACAAACGATGAAGCGAGCTGGTAATTTGCGGTAGCACTAGCGCTCATCATCATGTTCATCATCTGCACGTCTTGTTGTTTGTTAGCCAATGAAGGCGAAGAATATCTCGTCCTTTCCTCCATCAGGGTCTGGGCTGCTCTCTTGGCATAGAGCCTCGACCTCTCTCGACTCCGCCTCGCCATGATCACGTGCCAGTGGTTCTTGACCGCATTATCGGTCCGACCGGGGAATAGCCTTGCAATGACAGACCACCTGTTGCCGTGGATACGATGGGAAGCCAGAAGCTTTTCTTCTTCCTCTTCGGTGAAAGGGCTTCGATTGATTCTTGGATCCAGCTGATTGAACCACCTCAACCTACAACTCTTCCCTGATCATCACCAAACCACACTTCCCATAATTAGTTGCTGCTTCGGTGCAACAAAATCATTATAAACTTGTCATAATAGAGGATTAATACATAGATTAGTCATGTTTAAATCATTGGATTCATGAGGCTCGTCTGGATCTCACTTCACAAAACGAGTGATTCTTCGATAGATCAGGTCAAATGGACTATATATCATCACAACGATCAAATAACATGAGGTGTTGGCCATATTAAATGACTGATCAAACAAACTAGAACCAATCTCTCTCATCCATGATTGGCTAAAACATGGCGGCTACCTCCACCAAACATGTCCAACTCGATCTTAATTTCCTTAAGCGAGTCTAGACCAAGTAAGGACTTACTTTATCATTTTTCTGATGTCCATCGAAGCCTAGCTAAGATTGAAACCGTATATACCATGCATATATTGGATGAAAAACAGAAACTCCTGCATGGAAGTTGCAAACTTGATAAAGACCAAAGCCAAGACCAAGCAAGCACCTGATCTTCCTTGTAGCTTCTCAGCGATGGCGTTCCAGTTATGGGGTCCGTACCGTTCCACCAGCTCGCGGAGCTTCTCATCTTCGGTGGGCCTCCAGTGGCCTCTGGTGCACATCTGATCAAAGTCCTCTCTAGCTAAAGCTCTTACACGAGATGAGTGAGGATGATCCAAACAAGAAAAAACCTAGAAACAGCGGAACAAGATCAGAAACCCTAATCTCGAAACCACTGTTCCAAAACTCGCAATAGCTTTTCTTTCCTCCACAGCACAAGAAGAGGTTGTGGTTAGATCTCTTCAGAAACCACAGAATCTGAAGAATGATATATCTGCTAGCTTTCTTGATTGTACTGGCTTATATATAGATGTGAGAGAGAGAGGATAGCAAGGAGTGTACTTTGAGATATAAAAAATAGAGATAGAGAGGGAAGCGGGAAGGAGGGTGAGAATATAAAGAATAAGATGTGTAGGAATTGGAGGAGAAGATGAGAGAAATGGGAGTGAACGAAAGGAGGAGATGATGAAGAGCAGAGAGAGAGAGAGAGAGAGAGTTTTCCGTTAGAGAGTGCGGTGAGTTTGGAGGGGTTTGGACAGACCTTCACCAGCGATTGATGCAACGTCTAGGCTAACAAACCCTTATATGCAAGTCATCACATCCTTATTTTCTCTTACTTATTCATATATGTAGCCCTAAACTTACAAATATGAAATATTATATAAATATATTATAGCTGTGAGAGAGAGAGAGAGAGAGAGAGAGAGAGAGGTTGCTTGGTGGGATGAACTCCGTTCTCTCAACGTCTTCCCTCATGTTTTTTCTAACCTAGTTACAACGCCATCTTTATACATGTAGGCCATGTATAACCCACGTTTTGGCTATAAATCTTAATCCATAATAAATATATACGCTTTGGTTAGCACACATGTACACATCCAATCAATATTGATGCTTTTGCCTTTTTTACATCGTATTAAGTGCTGACTATTTCATTGCAATTGTGTTGGACATGAAGAAATTTATGTCAATTGTTGCTGCTTTTTCTGCAATATATATATATATATTAGGTCACGAGTTGATAAAGAAGGGGTTGGTATATTCTTGTTAGATTTTATGTGGGCTTGATGTTAAAGGAGGGGATTTTAGGTTTTGATCACCTTTCAGACCTAACTGACCATTTGCTTGGAACCTCAGAACTGCACGTGGACGCTCGCAAAGAAGAAAACCCAGGGTGTGTTCTTAGTCAAACGCAGGAGTCTTGTAATGAATTTGCACCTGCGGTTGCACCAAATAACAGAAATAGTAGTTACCACCCCCAGAGCTTGGGAATTAACACCTTTGTAAGTAATCGAGAGCAGTAATTAGTTATTCAATTTAGTTGGAATTTCACGATGAAAAGGATCTCTATTATATGACGAGATATAGACAATTACTTTTGTTACGTAATTTTTCAAAAAAAAAAACACCATGGATTTTTCTATTGAAGGAGTAAAGCTACGAAGTTCAGTATCCAAATGTTTTTGAAAAATTCAATGTACATTGCGAATCATTCCCCATTTTCATATATCATTATATGATTTTGGAATCTACTACATTTAAGAGGCACTTAGGTCCAAAGGCATTTTGGCTAGCCAAAATGAGCATTTAAACTACTTGTATACGAAATAAATTATAAAGAATGCGAACCCTAGTCAATGGTCTCGTTTAATTTATCCAAAATGAGCATTAAATTGCCTTTATCTGCAGTAAATTATAAAATGTGTGAACCTTGGCTAGTGGTCTCATTTGATTTATTATGTGAACTTGCGCTAGTTCCTATATAGACTATATGCATGATCGATGTATTGGTTTTCTAACCTTATTCATATCTAATTTCATATCTCATTGTGTCCTCATATGGTGTCAAGTAGCCAATCATATATACAAAGTCTAATATAGTATCATAAACAGGAGTTTCGATGTTCGATTCTCCATTGTCTATGTTCCGATCTCTTCTGTTTTTCTTCTTACCTATGTCAATTTTACAAGCGTTGACCTTCAATTATTCTAGTTGAGAAGTAATTTGTGTATGGCGTAATTCTCTAGTAACTAAAATGCATGCCCACTTAATTTAATTAGTGACAGCAGCTTTTTTTAACTATGTCAACGTGCAGTGAAAATAAGTGCATAATTACCATTAATATATATGAAGGCAACATCGATTGTTATTAATTGAAGTCTGCCGAATATAAATAACAAAATAATGATTTAACTGATGACCCGTTTGTCCACAAATTATCAGCATGAACGACATGGATAATCTGGATTAGGGAATGATGACAGTGATTTAGGATCTGTTTGTTTACAGAAAAATTATTTCCAAAAAAAAAAAAAAATTCAATTCTTCTGTATTTAAATGATTTGGAAAACTAATCAATTCACAAAAATCGTTTTTCATGAATTGAAAATGACAAATTTTGATAGAGGGAGTACGACTTCTCCTTGTAACAAGAATGAAATCATTTTCCCAAAACTACCAAACATATGAAAACTAACTTCCTTAAAAATGATTTCCTTAGAAAATTTGCCTTCTGCCATGAAATTTTCGATGAAACAAACGCACCTAAAATTGATTATGACCCACTTCTTTTATCATTTCCATTCAAAATGATTACCACTTTCATTGAGTAGAGAAGCTAATGCTCGAATTGAAAACAAACAAGAACATCAAGAACACGAGTAAAGTCTCACCCATACACCTCAGAAACAATATAATACGAATATCAAGATAGAGTACTAGAGAAACAGAGAGGGAATGTCTGAATCCTATAATTAATGTACAACCAACGATGAGAAGTTTGTCTAATCTTGGCATGGAATAAAGTAATGAAAAGGGAGACAGGAGTCTCTTCCTTTGACCGTTGGCCTAACACTCTCAAAGTTGGAGAAACAGATTGTTTAATGGGTTCGACGTATCCGTCCCCCATTTTTCACCCAACATATGTCTAAATTTAAAGACACCAAAATCGGCCACAACATAGGTCACCGTCGCTACTGAACTCAACCCGTTTCTTGAACCGTGAACAACTTGGTAATTCAACCGCTTTTTACGTGTTCACCACCTCTCTCTCTCTCTCTCTCTCTCTCTCTCTCTCTCTCTCTCTCTAACTCTCCACTTTCTTTAACTGTGAAGATGGACTCGTGATCGTTGATCGCCTGCACCATGAAAAGTTCTGTGGAATCAAGTGAAACAGTAACTTCTGAAAGTACTAGAATGATTAAACTGGCAGGCTCAGCAGTAGTTTCATGCTTAAACTTCTTCTTAAGTCCTGACTGTTCACCAGTTTCACCTACTTTCTTTTCTTCTTCCTCTTCTTCTTTTTTTTTGGCCTTATGTGTTTCCCTTCAGCCACATGTATTTTTCCTGATATAGCCGGAGAGGCTGTTTAATTCTCGCAGGAGCTTCAAGATCTTAATTCACCTGCATGCTTAACAACAACACAGCATCAGTATGGATGTAGACAAAGATGGTAATGATCTTGAATTAACTCAAATTTTGCGTGCAGTCTAGAAATCTTCTTTTGCAAGTATTCGACGCTCCGTATACATCCCCAAGCTGATATATTTGGTCACCAAAGAGCTTCCTTGAGCAGATATTGGCCATCTGTCTCTGCGTTAGTCAATAAGAATCATAATTAAGAGGTACGACGTCAGATTTTTTTGGCAGATGGGTTTCTCAAAGGAATGTTGTTATGGACATCTAACTAAAGAGGAAAACCTGAAATGAAGTAATCACTTGACTGTAGCACCACCACAATTGACCATGTGAGAGGAATGCCTTTTACAAACCCATGGAAAATCGTTCCTCTAAGGAAGACTATTTTCTGCTTTAAGCATGGGCAAGTACCTGATTAACGCCTTGCCTTTCTTTGCTTGGTTCATACCGGCTGATTACGACCCCTATGTTTATTCAGAATCAAGGGTTTCCAATTCCAGAAGAAATCACAACTTCTCAACCATGGGCAGCCGAAAGCTAACTTATAAACCATTCAGATTCCAAAGAAATAGCATTGCACATTGGGCCTCTATCCACATGATAACCAACTCACAACTATCTATCGCTAACATCTCATCTCTCTCTCTCTCTCTCTCTCTCTCTCTCTCTAGCATCTCTTGAAAGTCTTTTCTTCTACCTATAAAAAAAAAAAAAAACCAAAAAACAAAAAAAAACAAAACAAGAAAGTCTTTTCTTCTTTTGTATGTAAATCAATAGTACTCATCCTTCTACTTGCCTACCATAGCAATATCTATCTCTTAAAAAGTGTTTTACCATTCTTTTCAAGTATCTGTAGCTCGGAATATGATACCTGTAACAGAAATCCAGTTGAAGAAATTAGAGAAAATGCAAAATGAATTTGAGTGCAAATTACTTTTGAGGGCATTAGGTGGCAGATAAGGATATCTTAAAGTCATTATTAGCCGTCACTTTAAATGGAATAATATACTGATTCTGATGGAATATGACACCTTCTTCCGTATCTATACAATAGAAACTTGCTGTCCTTCACTGTATGACCACTAAATTCAACAGAGCTTTTCCTCCTTTCTGATTGCAACAATTTTTTATTTTTAATTTAAGGCTTGCTTCTAATGGGAGCAAGAGAATCTAGCAGAATGTTTTCTGCAAAAGGCCGGGAATTGGCCATCTAAGAAGTGCTTTTGATTGTAAGATTTTCAGGAGAGGAAAGTCTACAGCCAATGAGGAGCCCTTGACAATGGAGCGCCCACTATAAAATTGGAGGTATTAGTTGAAGAAATCCTTTTCATGTGGAAACTTTTATCAATAGCACGAAGAACAGCTGCACTAAAAGACCATTTCTTTCGGCTCAAGTGTGGATTGAGACTTCATATTCACAAGTCCAAGATGATTACAACATTTTGTCGTGTTCATATTCGACAGATAAAGGAGCGTATCTTTATAACAAACCTCTCGAGTTGCATCATGTGGAAAAGAGTGCGTACAGAATCTTCAATATTACTCCAAGAGTCGGCAGCATCCACAGAATAAAAGTCCAAGAAAGTGACAGCGCCATCAAGCGTCCAAATGCAAATTTCCAACTTCTGCAATCGTCATTGCCATGGTGTACTCCACAAAGCTGGAAATGATTACACCACATCTGCGTGTAAATAAAGAAATACCGTCACCCTTAAAGTTACGCGCAATCTCAGAATATGATGTTGATCGGTCAAATATCAATTATGCTTCCAATAGAATACAGAGGCAAATACTTATACTACCTAATTGAGATATAAAGGATGACATTTTCAACTTATCTACAAATTAAACCATGATTTAGAGACCACAGAAATTCAATTTCTCCATGTTGCAGCTTATATCTACATTAATTCATAATGACCATTCTTGAATCTGATCCAAGGTTCAAACCAGCAACACTCTTATGCATTAAAAAAATTATAACAATAATAATAATTCAACCATACTGTCAAGATCCACTGAGTACAAGAAGCAATAAAGCCTACGCTGCAATGCCTTTTGTCCTCTTGCATATGATTTGATAGTGCCTAGACAGGGTTAAACAGGTTCTGGGAAGAATGGAATGGAATGTCAAAAGAAAAATGTCAAAAAGGAAATTCATGCCTTAAGCCAAGTATGACTTTATCCAAAGTACAGATAGGCCAACATTGACGAGCTACTCATAGTGGATTAGAAATGATAACTGAGAGCTATGGGAATACTGTAGTTTGTGCGAAAGAGTTAGAGTCTATTCCTTAAATCACATATGTCTTAGATCGGTGCATTTTTCAAAGATTCTTTCAGACTACTATGAAGAAATGTGTAAAAGAGTTCAGATTGGGGGTCAGAGGAACCAGGCGACTGGAGATGCTAGAATGGGAACGCTTGATCACATAGCATGTTACAGGCCATACGCATCACACACCTCCGAAATCACCAAGAGAGAGAGAGACGTGATCTCGTCAACACGCTTTAGAGCAGTAAGTTAATCGAAGATGCTGAAGGAAGCAAATTAGCGTTTTCAGAAGCATCTTGTGAGAGGGGAACCTCATAAGTGCTATAATAGCAATAGAGTCAGATCGAACATGACCATTCCCATTTAATAAAATAGCACATGATATGAGTGCCAAAAAAGAAAGTCTGCTCCTATAACTTTAAAAGTTTGGAATTAAAACTAGTGCACTAAATATTCCTCATGCCCTTCCCAGCCTACTATCTCTGCAATGCCTAACTCTAAAAGTGTGGAAGCATTTTGTCCGCCAATTCTAATCTCCGTTTAAATATACCCTGGTAGAGGCACGCTTTAAAATATCTTAAATTAACCATCCAAAGCGCCCCCCCCCCCCCCCCCCCCCCCCAAACTAAAGAAAAACAAAAGCCATCCCAACTAGGTGGCTTATATTGGATGTGAAAGATCTCCTTCCTAAGATGAAGCAGCAGAGAAATGGATGGCCATACCTAACTTCAGCAGATGCCACCTCATTTCACTTTTGTCCGAAATGCCTAACTCTATAAGTGCGGAAGCATTTTGTCCGCCAATTCCAATCTCTGTTTAAATATAATCTGGTAGAGGCACGCTGTAAAATATGTTACATTAACCATCCAAAGGCTGCCCAACTAAAGAAAAATCAAAGCCATCCCAACTAGGTGGCTTATATTGGATGTGATGGATCTCCTTCCTAAGACGAAGCAGCAGAGCAATGGATGGCCATTCCTAAAATCAGCAAATGCCAAGTTATAAGGTTAAGCAGCAATGCTAATTCCAACTACATTTGCTATACAAGGATGAAACTGCAGTAATAGCCAGTCATTTCACTTTTCATCTTTGCATCTCAAGCAAAGTTTCACCTTAAATCCGTATCTTGTCACTATTATCTGTTCCAAAGATTAGAAACTTTTCAGAAGCAAAGTGCCCCGCTATTAAAATAAATGGAGAAAGATACGTCTAACTCAGCACATGTTAAGTGGAAGAGAGAGCAGACAAATAGATGACAGATTGTACAGTAAGAGTGATAGAACAGTGATCATTAATATTTTGTGGCAACAACTAACTGTGGTGTCATACATAATAGACATTCAAATTAGGTACTTGAGACAACACATGAAGTAAATAAGCACAACTGAAATTTATGTTCATGAAAGGTGCGGATGTGTTACATGGATCATATATGCAGAAACACTATTTGAATGTTTAATTGAACAGAAAACTTGGAAGTTCCAGAATATGTAGGCATGGAAGTGGAATGACAGAAAAACACATCCTGTGATATCATCTTGAAAGCATCCATCAGCATGTCAAGTTCAACCAGCAATAAATGGTCTTATAAGGACTACCATTATTAAGCTAAAGAACAGTCCAAAACCTCCGTCATGCATTAAGCTATAGGCAGAGCAAATTACAGCTAACCTCAAGCAGCGAGATCCAGAAACTGAAGTCCTTCAAGCTGATAACATTTTATAACCTCAAATTCAATAGCCTCCATGATCCGCACTTGGCATTAGAAATAAATTGACAAATGGTTCCTGAGAGGCCGTTTGGCATGTACCTGAAGGCCAAAGTCACCATGCTCCAATTTGATTACATGTATCAAATGAAAAAAGAGTATAATACCCCAAGTCCCGCAGAAAGAGACTGGACTCCCTATGTATCCTCTACACTAAAATTGACTTTGTTTATCCATCGTCCATGGTTTTTCCAAATACTTCTTGTGGTACACATAACCATGGAGAAAATCCACAAGAAAAGAATAAATCCATCAAATGTGAACACAGGGTGTGATATCTCTATATAAGAAATCGAACTACACGGATAGTCCCATTACATAATTCTACCAATCAAAGTCATCAGCTAGTCTCTCTATCCATGACCTCAAATGGCAACATCTGAGTTGTTAAAAGATTATCTATTAGAATAGCACCATAAGTTATTCACACATGTAATGGCAGATAGAACCATGAACCCGCAATTTGGATTACGTTTACAATAGAACAAAAGCAAATTGAGTAAATGTTGCAATATGTGATCCATCTTCAAGTAAGTGGAACATGGAAGAGGAGTTCAAACATATCAATCTTGGCACTGTAGAAGAGTGAAAATTGAAGCAAATCATTTCAACGAAACTTGTAAGCAGCCCTTTCCTTTCTGTCTCTCTCTTGAACTTCAAACCATAAATTTTGGATTTGTTGGTTGTTTCTATGTTGGGGTTGGAAATGACTTGCCGATTTTGGCCAGAAAGCTCTCCTTTGTTCGTTGTTAGGCAGAAACAGCACTTGAATGATGGCAGATCTTATTAATAAGAGAACATCTTCTGACATCTAAACCTATTTCCCTTTTCTTGAAATTTGTCCTCTTAAAAAGAATTTCTTCATACAGAGGCAATGAAAGATACATTTATAGGCAATGTGTATTGCTGAAGGTAACTTCTCAGGAGTTCAGATCGAGGCCAATGCAATAGAGCTAAGGACTCTTCTATGTATCCTCCTTCCTTGCTGACAGAACCACCAAAATTTCAAACCACGGAAGAGATTTTGAACCCCAAACAGCAAATCGTGAAAGATGATGCATTTATATCCCTTTCATTCTTTTATCGGCAACACAAAAACCAGATTTGAGAAGGGCACTTAAGGCTAGTTGAGGTCATCATTATACACATCTCCGTCTTACATTTTGATCAGATAAACTATTCTAGCAAAGAATGCCATAATCTGTGACTTTGATCACCTCCAATTTGAAGCATTTGTATAGACCTTAGCAGTTGTAGAAGATGGACAATTTGGCTCGATGTATGAGAAAGAAGTACAGTAAAGTCTCAAGGTCAAGTTCTGCATAGGCAGCTTTAAACTAAGTTATCCACGTTGTGATGAGAAACTCTCAGGATGTTCTTGTATTTTTATGGTAAAACAATCCTCAATTAGCATGGAGACGATAAGGTACGACTATCTGATCACATAGGACTTGGCTTGTGACTGCCTCTATATTTTCTCACTTTCCTCTCAACCTCATGCTTTTCCTCTTTTCGTTTAGCGCAAGTCGCCTGGCCATAGCAGGATTGTAAAACTGCCTCATATGCTCTGAAAGTCTATGAATGGCTTGAAGATCACCAGTTACTGATAGCTTCATCAGAAAAGAGTCGAACTTTCGATATGGCAATTTCAAACCTTTATTTATGACTGTGTCCAGAAGAAATCGTGCTTCTTCCACCATATTGCAGTCAAAAAGCCCTTCAATCATCACACAGTATGTATCTGCATCCTGTGCACAGCCCCTCTCATCCATCTCATGCCATGTCTCATATGCCCCTTCAGGATCACCCATCTGAAAGAACATTGAGATCAGCATATTGTAGGTTTGCACGCTGGGCATGCACTGGACCTCAATCATTTTCCTATAAAGCCTAATCGCTTCATCCACCTTTTTGTTGTCACAAAGAACCCTCAAGAAGCAGTTATAGGTGACAATGTCAGAGGGATAACCTTTGTTTCCCATCTCTTCCAGGAACTTATAAGCTTCCTCAACCTTCCCAGCCTTACACATCCCTTCAATAAACTCCTTGTAGGTTGAAACATCAGGAAGGCAACCACTGTTTATCATATGTCCCAGGAGTTTAAAGCACCCGTCCAGTTGATCATTCTGAACCAAAGCCGCAATCATAATCGCATAGGTCTTCGCAGTGGGAGAAGACATGGTGGAGCCTTTGGTTCGCATAAACTCAAACAGTTCAGCTGCCTCGGTTACCATCCCTGCTTTACAAAAAGCATCGATCGCAGTATTGTAAGTGAAATTATCAGGCGTGAGACCCATTTGGATCATCTCTTCCAGAACCTTCATTCCTCTAGTCGGATTTCTTACTCTGCACCAACCAAAGAACAATATGTTGTAAGTATTAGAATCGGGTTTAACCTTATTCTTCACTCTCTCAAACAGTTCTTCGGCATCCTTAACCAAACTGCACTTGCACAAGGAATCCAATAGCAAGTTAAAGGCATTTATCTCCGGCTGGGTCTTCACCCGAATCCTCTTCTTCTTAGCGAATTTCTGAAGATGTGTCAAATACTTCTCCGTGTACTCCCTCAATATCCTCAGAAGAACTTCCATAGGGACTCTCTTCTTCTCCTTCCTCTTCATGTAATCCAACAGGTCGCAGACAATTCGAAACTGCTTCGCCTTGTACTTCGTACTGGACAGTATGTCCATCATCGCGTTATAAGCCGGAGGCTCGTGCTCGTAATCTTCCCGGTGCCCCGCCAACGTGAAGAAACGGAACGCTATCTTCTCCTCGTATCGAAGCCGGTGAAGCACGCCAACGACCAAAGCGGTGGTCAGGCCAATGCCAGCCTGGTCCAAGGCTTTCTCCATGTCATGATACGCACAAGAATGATCCATCACGATTTTATACACCTTATCGGCATCGCTATCTAAACCCCCGTCCTCCACGCCACGGACGTCTTCGGGCCGCCCCGACGAGACGACGTCCGTGCAAAACAACCGCACGGCGACGCCGGCCGCGGCAGGCGGGCGGCGCGGGGGAAACGGGGATTCGCCGAGACACCAGCGAGGCGCGGACAGCCCCGGCAATATCCGCCGCGAGGATTCAGGATTCGCAATCGGAGGTCCGGCACCGGGCAACGCAGGAGGCGGAGATGGATTGTACTCCCGAGCGAGATTGCGACAGCAGCGGCCGTACCTACAAAGCCTCCTCATCTCAAACCGGCGAAACTCTACCGTGGCATTCCCGCCGTTCTTCTTCAGTCGACGAGGACAACGTGAACCGGCGACTACTGGAGGAAGAGCAGGTCGGCTTGCGTATTGAAGAGGAGGAGGAGGAAGAGAAATGCCTGGTTGAGCGAGAGCCTCGCCGCCGCCGTGCCGCCGCCTGCTTCTCCGTCGTCTCCGAGCAATTTTCGAAGAGAGTCCGATGAGCTCAGCCCGAATCCGGTCGCCAATTCCTGACGGCAGAAGAGGAGGGCTTCATAGTAAGCAGCTTGTGGATTAGCCCGTTGGGCTTGGGGACCCCTTTGTAACGGTTTTGGGCCTACGGCCAGCACTCGAGAAACACTTGGGCTCGTTCGAGGCCCAGTCCATAATTACACTTTCCAATTTCCTCTCCTTTTTCCTTTCTTTCTTTGGTTAATAGCATGGGCTAGAATCTATATATTCTAACCATCGACATATTCTCGTGAATGCATGCTAATCGTTCCATCCACTTCAGTTGTTTATTACTGTTAGGACTGTAAAAAAAATCCGACTCAAATCGAACCGACCCAGCCCAACTTGACCCAAAAATTTCAGGCCTTTTTGGGTTTAGCCGGTTTGGATTTATGGCTCAAAATTTAATCAAACCATCAAATACCTGCTATTTTACTTACCACCCAAATCAAAACAAACTCGAATGGAAAAGACTCGAAATCCTTCTCGAGTCCACTCGATTCAATTAAGGGTTTTTTTTTTTTTTAATGCTCCTATCAGCATCTTACTTCCAACGAACTTCATGCCTACATCTTATATATGAGGAATTTCCTTTTCATTTTTTCTCGAGTCAAGAATGATATTGGAATCATTTTACTCCACGGTCATTTGTTGAGATTAATTCTTCTCTTTTTTTTATGTTATCTCTAGTGCCAGGTCAATCATCAACGTCACAAAAACCCCACACATTCACTGTTTAACAAGTGACATGCGCGTTGTAACTGAATTCTTTTACCCGTCAATGATCTAGAGGTGAGTGTACAAGTGTTAGGGGTGAGCATTAGCCCAAGACCAATCCTAGACCTACCTAACTTGGTTAGTCCTAATTTGGTTCCTAGGGAAATTAAGTTAGTCCTTGGTCTTTGGGACTCTTAAACCCTGCATTGTACAAGTTGGTCATCAATTCTGAGACTTTAGGATTAATCGAAGTTGGACCAACTCTATATATATCATATATTACAAATATAATGTATGCAATACATACTTTGTATATTATATTTTTTTGCCCACTCAAACCCTAGCGCCTTCACCTCTATTCTTTCTTATATTGTTTTCCCATGTAAATTAAAAAGTAGAAACCCACCCCGGATTCTAAAAAGAAAGAAAAAGGAAGAAGAAGAATAAATCCTCTTCCCTCACTTCGCTCTCTATGTTGGCCTCACTTGTCGCTTGCCTCTCTTCACTAGCCTCGCTAGCACAGCTTAACTAGTAAAATCGCTTGCTTCTCTTAGCCTATCTCATGAATGTAGCTTAATAATCGCAGGTGGAGATTTTTTGCTGTTTTTTTATCTCATATTTATGTTCGATGTGTACCGATGTTTATAATTTGGTTGTCTAAGGTCACTTTGTCGATTGATATGTGATTTAAAAGAGCATATTCCTTTCAACGAACACAAAAAATGAAATTAGAAAATGATTAGCTCATCTCGAATTGACCCTAGAATCAAACTAAACCCATAACATCAGTATGATCTTTGATCATAAAAATTAAGGATCAAGACTATGCACATTGGACCACCCACCTGGGTGGTGCTGCTGGTGGCAAGTTTCTCCCCCTAACACAAGGGGAGAAATTCGATTCTCGGACGTCGCAAGGGTGACTTACCCAGAGCACGAGGGGTGGTGACTCATGTGCCTCCCCAAAGTTTACTCTACCGCATTTTCGGTGTACGGGACTTCCCTGAGTCAAAAAAAAAAGACTATGCAGATTGGTTTATGAATTAGGCACTAAATCAACCCAATTCCGACCATGTTCACTTCTAGTAAGTGTATGTTATACCTCTAATAAAATATTTTATTTTTCATGATTGGCTAAGACACCGTTTGTTTATTTCGTAGAAAATAAATTATTTGTGAATCATTTTTTTAATTACTGTTTAGATTGATTAAAAAATGAACATTATTGATTAATTATTTTAAATGATGAAATTGAACCTTTTAAATAATTCATTTTCTGCGAAATAAATGTATTTAATCAACAAAATTTTCTCTCGGACGGAGAAATCGAACTCACGCCACGCTCGTGGTTGCGAAATAAATTCAGTGTCCCCGCCGAATTTGAAATTTCGAAGGACGGGGAGTGGTTCGAATTTCGAACTTCGGCTTTAATTATTTTGGTACCTTTTGGCGACGACCTCCCCCGGGAATTATTACCGAACGTGATTAATTGGCTTGAAATCAAAGCAGAAGGGGCGGCAATTATGCTGTCAGCTATCATATCACGTGAGATTGACCAACTCAATTGATCGTCCGCCGTGGGCCCCACCCCCAACCACCCAACCCAATCCATCGATCCATCGCGGTCTCGCCTCGCCCGTGAAAACGTGCCCCACTGTTCCCCGCCCGGACAGAACACTTTGCCCTTTTTCTTCTCTTTGTAATGATGGCTAAATCGTATTATTTAACAAGTGATTTCGAAACCCGAACCTACCTCATCCACATAGTCCATTTTTTCTTTTTTCTTGGTCATAAGATAGTGAATATTATTACTATCCCGCAAAGAGGGTACCATTACAAGAATGGTCTAAACATAATAAAGAGATTAAGGGTTGAGGAGGATAATTAACCCAATTTGTAGGAAGGGACTTGGCTCGGTGGGCCTTTCCGACCCAATTCAGCAACCTTGTTGGACTCCCTGGACTCATAAGAAATAGAAACGCCACTCATTTGGCCCATAAGATTTTTGCAATTAGCGACCAACGCTTGGGCCTGCCAAGGGGGCTCATCTCGGCCCAGTAAACAGTCAACCAATGAGAAACTGTCGGATGATATGTGTATTTGCAAATCATTTCCCGCAGAGTATTCCATTCGGAGTTCAGTTCGTGCACATCTGTGTCCTTCACCCACAACAGGGCTTCTTGGATGGCGAGGGTTTCTGCAACCCATGAGGTCGGAGCCAAGATTTCCTTCGCCAAACCGGCGATCAGCAGCCTTGCATCATTTTGGCAAACACCAGCAACCGAGCCCTCCTTCGTCGAGCTACTCCAAGACGCATCAACGTTCATTTTTAGCATATGAGGGTTAGGCGGTTTCCATTTTTCCAAGTTGTTATGGGTTGTTTGTTGTCGACTAATGCTTCCTTTTCCTTTGGCGAACCATTTTATACAGGGATCTGCTACGATTTGTGCTTCTTCTTGGGTGCAAAGGGGATCGGCCTTCTTCCCTTTGTAGACTGCTAAGGGCGCGTTTGGTAACATTTCTGTTTAAAATTTGTTCCAGGAAACAGAAATAGAAAAAAGTATTTCTGTTCCGAGGAATAATTTTTGAACCAAAAAACGTGTTTGGTAAACTTATTCCGGAAATAAAAAAATTAACAGAAACACGTTTGGTAAATTTGTATAATTTTTTTATTATTTTTTCTATAATTTTATTTTTTCTATTTTCTTTCATATTTTTCTTATTTATTTTTCCTTTTTTCTTTTTCATTTTTTCTTTTTTCTTCTTTTGGCCGATCATTGGTCTCGGCCATGGCCGGCAACCGGCCGACGAGGGCCAGCGGCCTCACCTAGCCACAGCGAGGCTCGGCGTCGCCGACCTAGCGGTAGCCCGACGAGGCCGAGCCTCGTCGGCCGCTGGGCGAGCTCGGCCTTGCCAGATTTGGGCGAGCTCGATCTCGGCCTCATCGGGGGCCGGCGACGCTCCAGCAAGGTCGCCGGACAAAGAAAAAATAAAGAAAAAAGAAGAAGAAAAGAAAAACAGAAAAGTGTGTCTAAATTTTGTTTCAGAAACAATAAACAACTTTTTTTTTTATTTCTTGTTTATGTTCCAAATGTGATTCTGGGAACAAAAAAATAATTTTGGAACAAAAATGCACACAAACGCGTTTATGTTCATTTTTTGTTCCCAGGAACAAAAAAACAAAAAAGTTGTTTAAAAACAAAAAAAATAAACGAAAACAAACGCAGTCTAAGTTGCGGGTCTTCCATATTTGCCATAATAAAGCAGCAAAACGGATTTTCAGTTCTAATCCGCTCCTTGAGGTGAGGTTATCTAAGATCCATTTGTCGATTCGAGTAATGCACTCTAGATTTGTATTGGCTTGAAAGTCAAGGGCTGACCAGAGCGTTTTTGTCCAGTTACAAAGGATGAAAATATACTCTATTGTACCACCCGTAGTGGTGGCGTAGGTGGTTGAGCAAGGGACCTCCCACGAAAGGGCCCGAGTTCGATCCACGACGTCGTCGAGCTTTAAGTGCAAGCCGTGTCTTACCCGGGGCACGTGGGTGGTGGGTCCTCACGTGCCTCCCCAAGGTTTATTCCAGTCGCGAAGCGGCGTACAGGGGTTCCCTAGGTCATCAAAATATATATATATATATACTCTATTGTTTTGAGAGCTTGGCCACAAATTTGGCATGTTGGGTCAGGTATAATTTCTCTTTTGTACATATTAGCCTTTGTTGGGAGAGAATTGCTGCAGATGTTCCATAGTAAAAATTTGATTTTGGGGGAAGTCAGAAGACTCCATATTTCTTGCCAATGTGACTTGGGTATTTGATAGGAGGAGGATGGGTTTTGACTGATGGCGGGGTCAACTGGGTTATTTATGCATTTGTAGCCTATATGTGCCCAACTTGTTTGCTATCCATACAAGCTCGTCTGAGTTAGGGTACAAACTAAGAGGATGGGCAAGTATCTCTTTAACTATACTATCTGGAAAAAGTTCTGTAACTCTCTGCATATCCCATGCCCTGCTCTCTTTGTCAATTAAATCAGCAACCATTTTTGGGTCTTCTTTATTTGCCGGACCTATAATTCTTCCAGTCAGCAACCAAACATTTTCTCTGATTTGTATTTTCTGTCCATCGCGAACCTTCCACCTAGTTACCAGTGCAATTGCCTCTCTCCCCACCAATAAACTTTGCCATCCCCATGAAGGACAATTACCTTTGTGTACTGTCCAGAAATCTCCTCGAGGATAATACAAGCTTTTAAGTACTTGACACCATAAGGAATTTGGTTGTTTTACAAGCCGCCAAGCTTGCTTTCCCAGCATAGCTTTGTTGAAGTCCACCAAATCTTTAAAGCCAAGGCCTCCAAACTCCTTTCTGTTTTTCAAAATTTCCCACTTCTTCCAATGGATTCATTTTCTAGCTACATTATGTTTCCACCAAAAGGAGGCCACTCTTTTCTCTATAGTGCGACAAATAGAAGTTGGGATTTTGAAAATAGACATCGCATATTGAGGAAGGGCTTGAATAATTGTCTTAATGAGAATGTCCTTTCCCGCCTTCGAGATCAATTTCTCTTTTCATCCTTCAAGTTTCCTTTCTACTTTAGCAAGAATCCATGCAAACATTTGTTTTCTCATTCTTCCCCAGTCAGATGGAATTTCAAGTACTTACAAAGGTTTTCTGAGATAGGTACTTCAATTCAGCTGCTAGGTTCTGTTTAAGAGTGTGAGGGCAGTCCTTCCCAAAGAAAAAGAATGACTACTAAAGGCTCTTCTCTTTTCTCAAATTTGCATGTTTCTTATCGATGTATACAGCTCTTTTTGCAGCATGGGTTTAGGTTTGGATAAAGGGTTTCTATTTTGTCTTTTGTCACTAATTATGAGACTATTGTCCAATTACTTACAAATCAGATTATGCAGAACAGTTGAGTGGTGATAACTGAACCATCACATTTGTAATTTTTCAGCGAAAATTGATTGCGGTAATTATATTAGAATCTTGCATAAAGCTTTCAAAGCTAAGTTGGCAAAACTATGACTTGTCAGTGAGCGAATTGAAATTATTGGATTTCTCTCGGAAGAGCTTTCCTCTCTACCCTGGGTAGAGCTTTCCCCGTTTTTCCCTCAATCGGCAAACTGCACTGATGGAACCCTAAAACCCCCATGATGCTGGCTTCGATGCTCCTCCCCGATGGATAGGTGAGCACTCCAGATCTGGTACACAAACCCTAATCTCAAACCTTTTGTTCTCCCATCAAAGACTCCATGAACTCAAACCTTTTGTTCTCCCTTTCATGAACAACCACCACATCACATTCTCCCATATCCACACTACCGTAAACCCTAAGCCCCTCCCTAGCTGATCGCACCCCTCCCATATCCACACTACCGGAAACCCTAAGCCCCTCCCCAGCTAATCGCATAGCAACCTTGAGCTAACCTACTACACACTCACAGAGCCCCCTTCAATCTAACCCCAAATCTCCACCCATTTACCCCAAAACATACACGGAATCAGCAAATCTCGCCAAATAGGAAGCAAAATGCAATGACTCAGGCTTCAGCTTATTCAATCTAGTAAAGGACAGCGACCCAATCTCATCTCAGCGCAGGCAAAGAGAATCGGCGACATCCTGAAAATCGGAGCAATGGAAGGTGAGAACGAAAATGACCTAAGACTATCAGCATTATGTAAGAGTTTAGGACACCTCTGGGCTGAAAGTGATGTGGTCGAAGTTTCAACTAAAATACCTCCAACTAAAATGCAAGAATGTAATCTAACCCTGTTTGGGAAGTTGTTCTCTAAGCCACATGTAAACTTCCAAGCTTTTACTACCGTAATGAAAAAGGCATGGAAATCTGAATCTGTTGTTTGCCTGCAAAAAGAGCCAGGATTATTTTCCTTCGTGTTTCAATCTGAAGAAGAAAAAGAGAGAGTTAAGAAAACAAGCCCATGGTCCTTTGGAAGCAATCTATTAGTACTAAGACAATGTGACCCAGAAGTACTAGTACACTGTTATGACTATACTCGTTGTGCCTTCTGGATTCAAATGGGAGGGATCCCACCAGGATGGTTTAGAGAGGAAGTGGTGGCTGGATTGGCTGCAAGAGTGGGTCGAGTTGTCGAGATAAAGATGGAGAATAGTGGAAGTGGCCCACAAAAGGCAGGAAAGGTGAGAGTAGAAATAGATTTGAATTCACCTCTGAAATCGGGAGCAATATTGGATATAGGGAAGAAGAAGCTATGGGTGGAGTTTAAGTACGAATGGCTGCCACATTACTGTTACACATGCGGGAGGATTGGGCATTACGCCACTGACTATGAGGAGATTCCCTATGAGCAGACAAAATGGGCAGAAAACAAGATAGGGAAGTATGGACCTTGGTTAAAGGCGGAAGTTCGTGACCACAGCCCCCATTGGAAAGCTTTTTATGGCCAGCTTGAAACAAATTCAGACCCGGAAGAGATAATTCCTGAAATGCCTGTAGCAGAAAATGATACGGGAGAAGAGGTGAGAAAAGAAGAGCAGAAGCGAGCTTCTATAGCATGAGGAAAGAAAATGGCAGATTGTTATCCGGATAACAACAAAAACGAAGGCTCGGCAACAGACCTCAGTAAGAAAAACAAAGGGAAGCAGATCATGTGCATTGATCTCCCTAAAGAGAACTTTCAGGGGGAGTTAAGAAATAGTAGGCAAGGCTTGAAGACTCAGAAAGCAAAAAAACAGAAAAAAGAAGCAGAGAATACCATCCTGCTTGTGGATGAAACAGAGCTTCTGGACACCCCTGTTCAGATAGTCAAGGAGGGTAACGATTGGGCTTTGGTGGCTAGCCCTAATAAGCCACCGAAGACGTCATGAAAATCATCAGCTGGAACTGTCAGGGGCTAGGCAACCCCCTGACGTTCCAAGAGCTGAGAGCTTTAGTTGCTCTTGAAAGGCCTACCATAGTCTTCTTAATGGAGACCAAAAACAAGGAGTCGAAGGTTGAGGGCGTAATCAAACGTCTAAAATTTCCAAGTAAATTCCTAGAGAACCCGGAAGGAATTGCAAGAGGACTAACACTTATGTGGAGTGCAGAGGTGGTCGTAAGAGTAATTAACAGCACCAACGCCTTCATCGACGTGGAATGCCAGGATCCGATATGCAGTAACCACATGCGAATTACCTTTATCTATGCACCAACCAATTATAGGGAGAAACTACTTTTATGGCAGAAATTAAGAGAGATACGGTCACAAAATCTACTTTCATGGATATGTATGGGGGATTTTAATGAAATATTATACGCTTGGGAGAAGGTGGGAAAGAAGGAGGCTGACAACTATAGAATAACAGCATTTCGTGAGGTTTTGAATGACTGTTCCCTAATGGATGTTGATAGTAAAGGGTGTGCCTACACTTGGGCAAACAACAGAGCAGGAGGGGACTTGGTAAAAAAAAGATTAGATCGAGTAGTATGTACCATGGAATGGAGGGTGACCTTCCCAAATGCGGAAGTACAAGCTTTACCAGCTGTTGGTTCAGACCATAGCCCCCTTCTTCTTACGCTCCACCCTGAAAGCAAGAAAAGGAAAAAACAATTCAGATTTGAAGCTTTTTGGCTGGAAGAAACAGAATGCAGGGAGATAATCAAATGAACATGGACTGAAAACTCCTCAACAGAAAACAGTTTTTTAGACAGAGTTCAAGAAGTGTCAAAGGAACTTGCTGCATGGAGTCGAGATAAGTTTCCTAATGCTGCCCGTCGGATAAGGGAACTAAAGCAGACTTTAACAGAGTTAACAAACAGACCTCCAGAAAGATGTAGTAGGGAGGAATCTCAGGAAGTGAAGGGCCAACTAGAAAAGCTATGGAGACAGGAAGAAAAATACTGGGGGCTTAGGGCGCGCATAAATTGGCTCAAGTGGGGGGATCAAAATTCAAAGTACTTCCACGCCACAACGGTACGAAGAAGGCAGCGAAACAGAATTGTAATGCTGAAAATAAATGAAGAAACTTGGTGCAGGGAGCCGAGCGTAATTAAGCAACATATTCAGGGCTTTTATCAAACACTATATGAAACGGTGGGTCTGAGGAATATCCAACCAGTCCTAAATCAGTGCCCTAGCCCAGTAAATGAGACAATTAATGCTCATCTCCTGGAAAACGTGAGTATGGATGAAGTCGAAGAAGCGGTTTTCCAATTAGGATCAACAAAGGCTCCGGGTCCAGATGGTCTAAACGGGCAATTTTATCAGCACTTTTGGGAGGAAGTAAAGCATGGAGTTGTTCAGCTAGTCCAAACTTTCTTTGAGACAGGCATCATTGATCCCACCCTCAATCAAACACATATCTCCCTAATACCGAAGGTCAAAAATCCAGAAAGCATATCCCAATTTAGACCTATAAGCCTATGCAATTTCAGCTACAAAATTATTGCAAAAGTGATGGCAAACAGATTGAAGAGATGGCTCCCAGAAATTATCACACCCGAGCAGAGTGCATTTGTACAGGTAGGCAAATCCAAGACAATATATTAATAGTGCAGGAAGTTATACACCAACTCCAGATCAAGAAGAGAAAAAAGAAGTTCCAAGCAATTCTGAAACTTGATATGCAAAAAGCATATGATAGGGTAGAGTGGGATTTTCTAGAGGCATGCTTGCTGAAAATGGGCTTTAATACAAGATGGGTTGGGCTAATCATGCAATGCGTCTCAACAATCACTCTTAGTGTGAAGGTTAACGGGGAGCCAATGCAATTTTTCAGACCATCAAGGGGACTAAGGCAAGGCGACCCTCTCTCACCTTATTTTTTTATCCTGGTATCGAATGTCTTATCGTGGTTAATGCAAAAGGCTATGGAAGATGGAAGCCTCACAGGAATAACCCTGAATAGACATTGCCCTACCCTATCACACCTTCTTTTTGCCGATGACGCTATCTTCTTCCTTAATGGGACTATCATACAATGCCACAACTTAGCTGCTGTCCTAAACCAGTACTGTTTTGCCACGGGTCAAGCAATCAACCTCAACAAATCAGGGGTTTGCTTTAGCAGGGGCTGTCCTCCAACTCTAAAAAGAAACCTCGCACAAGAACTCCGAGTACCGATCATCGACAAAACAGGAAAGTATCTCGGAGTCCCGACGGACTGGGGAAAATCAAAAAAAGAAATGTTTGCTTGGATCCTAGCTCGAGTAAACATGAAGTTGGAAGGCTGGAAAGAGAAAGTTCTGTCCAAAGCAGGAAAAGAAACGCTGATAAAAAGTGTTGTGCAAGCCCTGCCTCAATACGCAATGTCGATCTTTAAAATACCCATCTCAATATGCAAAGCAATAGAACGAAGAATTGCATCTTTTTGGTGGAAACAAAACGACAAAAGAAATGGTTTGCACTGAAAGAAATGGGAAGTCTTGAAAATGAGGAAAGATGAAGGAGGGCTCGGATTCAGGGATTTGACAATTT
Source organism: Eucalyptus camaldulensis (assembly GCA_019915185.1). NCBI lineage: Eukaryota > Viridiplantae > Streptophyta > Magnoliopsida > Myrtales > Myrtaceae > Eucalyptus > Eucalyptus camaldulensis. The sequence goes on from JAHSVA010000005.1 coordinate 26,204,421, forward strand.
TTAACAAGGCAATGCTGGGCAAACAAGCCTGGAGGTTATCTCAATCCCCATCAGCCTTATGGAGCAGAATACTAAAAGGAGTCTACTTCCCTAACACAGATATATGGAAAGCAGGGAAAGGGCAGCGCCCCTCATGGGGTTGGCAAAGCATTCTCGTGGGGAGGGAAGTGATTGAAAAGGAGGTGGAATGGAGGGTAGGAAACGGCAAGCAAATCAGAATTCGAGAGGATAAATGGCTAGCATATGGAGTGATAGGAGGGCCGGCAAACAAAAATGAACCTAAAATGGTGGAAGAACTTATCAGCGAAGAAAGTAGAGCATGGAAAGAAACAGAAGTCCAAAACTTGTTTGAAGACCGAGTGGCAAATGAAATCCTATCCATCCCTCTAAGCCCAAATCAGCAGGAAGACAAGTTAGTATGGAAAGGGAACAGGTCTGGAGTGTACACAGTAAAGAGCAGATACAACAAGGCGTGTGCGCAAACGTCAAAAACAGAACAAAACAGAGCATCAAGTTCATCCTGGCCCCCTCGAACACTATGGACACAGCTATGGAAGTTATCCATCCCCCCGAAGATGCGCATATTTGCATGGAGCATATGTCAAAATGCAATACCAACTAGAGAAAACCTCTATAAAAGACAGGTGGTACCTGATCCAATCTGCTCGCTCTGCAACGCACACCCGGAAACCACCGAGCACCTGTTCCTCCTCTGCAAGTGGACAAAGAAAATATGGACAGACCCACGGATTAATCTCATGTGTAAACCCACGCACATATCCAGGTTTGATAAATGGTTGAAGGAAAGCTTCGAAGGCAACCACCACTCACCCAAGAAGGAACTAGTGGCGATGGTCCTCTGGTTTATATGGAAAGCCCGCAACGGAACCATCTTCAGAGCAAAACCGCCTGATCCGAACACAATCGTAGATCTTGCACAAGCAAACCTCCAGAATTTCAGAAGATGGCACAACACAAGCGAAGCTAAGAACCCCACAGACTTGTACTTACCGAGAAGGTGGAGACCGCCGGACAGAGGAACCCTGAAACTAAACGTCGATGGCTCGTGGGTACCAGGAGAACCGGTTGGATCCGTCGCCGGAATACTTAGGAATCACACCGGACAAGTGGTGGATGGCTTCGTCAGCGATATCCGAGTCTCTTCAGCCGTGCAGATCGAAACCCTAGCTATTTTGAAGGGACTGGAGTTTCTGCAACTGAGAAAGCTTTCGCACATGAAAGGAGCCAGAACTGAACTAGTTGAAGCAGAGAAAGTGCTATGCGAGTCTGACTATTTGACAGCAGTACAAAGTCTTATGGGCTGGGCCGAATACCCCCGGAATGTGCAGACCATCCTTAGCCAATGCAACAAAATCCTGGCCCAATCAAGTGTGATGCAGGTGGTGTACTGCCCTCGTGAAGTCAATTCCGCGGCCAACTGGATAGCGAAGAGTAACAGAACAAAAGCACTCCCTCAAAACTGGATGTCTAATCCTCCTCCAGTTCTTTCGGAAATTTTGTGCTCGGAATTTTACTTGTCGTCTTCTTGTATTTCTTGAAGTTATGAATGAAAGTATCTACTATTCCGACCAAAAAAAAAAAAAGTTGGCAAAACTAAAAAGTTGAAAACTGAATTAGTACGTGTACAACATGTCTAAAATTGACTATATAATATCTCGTATAAATTTTGGTTTCCCGCCCCCGCTGATAGAATTAATCATATCAAAAAACTTTTTTCTACTAAATGGAGTGATATCGCTGTAGATTTAAAAATGAAGATGGATATTGGTTAATATGCATGACGGTACAAATACCGTGAAAACAACAATATATCCGTCATCTCAAGTACACCGAACCTTAGAACTTGATGTCTTGCTTGCTCTGTGAATGTTGTTGCTTGACGCTGTTTCCTCATTGGTCATGGTTGCTTCTCTTTCATGTCTTGTGCACCTTTGATGGGTCAGTTCATTCTACTTTCTAGTTTTCTCTTATAAATATCTCATGTCTTGACCTAGACGATACTTTAGGGATAACTTGTAACGGCCGACCAATTCCTCAACTACAATTATCTTGGATCAATGGATTTTCATTGACTCGATTGTTAATTTTTATGCGTGATTAGAGTGAATCAATCATGGTCGTGAGTCATGCACTTCATGTAAACCGTGTTCACTAGAAACTCGTGATCAATGAGCTCATTAAATATCCCATTAATGGGTCTTGTAGATCAATCGTATTAGATTTAATACCACAAAAAATACAAAATTATGCTTAACACAATACAAATATGTTGAACTATTTTTTAGTATCGCATAGAATCCTAAACTTATGACATAAATACTCCAACTTTTTTTTTTCATGTCATAAAAAACTTGAATTCGTATCAGTGTAATAAATATATATTTGATGGAACTAAAATAAAATGTATACATGTCATCAAATTTATAAGTAATTGTGTCTGATTAGGTAAGTTTAAAATTTTTGGCTATACAAAAAAAGTTAATAATATTTATGTCAAAGTGGGCATAATTTAGGATAATCGACAAACTTGTACTCTAGCAATCAAGAAGTGTGGACTTGATTCAAGCCATTAAGGGCGCGCATGACAATTATTCTGTTCTAGAAATAGTTTATGGAACATAAATAATTTTTTCTATTTCTATTTCTAGAAGAGTTTCTAAACAAAAATAATTGTTTGATAATAACACAAAATTTATATTCTAAAAATAGAATTTCGTTTGATAACGACACAAAATTTATTTATTTCAGATGGCGGCGGACCAGTGGATAGCGGTGATGTACAGCAGCGGCAACGGTGACGGTGGCCAGCGACCGGCAAGGGTGGGGGAGGCCGGTGACTAGTGGCGGCTGGCGAACAGTGGCGGCGGCGACCGGTAAGGCTGGCGAGTGGGCGGTGACCGATTGACAGTGGTCGGCGGCAACGGATGAAAGATCGATTGACGAATGATGAGAAATTTTTTTATTTCTCAGAAATTTCTGTTCCAGAAATAGAGAAATAGAAAACTTCTATTTCTGATTTCTATTCCAAACCTCTATTCCAGAAATAAAATAAAAAAAACAGAATAAGTTTATCAAACGAATTTTTATTCCAGAAAAAGTTTGGAATAGAAAAATTGATTCAAAAAATAAGCAGTTGTCATGCACCCTCTAAGTTGTTTATTTTTGGGCCTGAATTCCTACCAATTGCTTTTGTTTTTATTTTGTTTCACACCTAGTGAGGCCCCAAAAAACGCCTTTCTTAGCACGAAGCAACGAAATGCTGCAGGATTCCAGGCATCGAGAAGAGACTCCTTTCTGTTTATATCGAATAATCTCCACTTACATTTCATATATGCCATCTCTCATTAAAGAAAACATCAGATTCGAGTCAATGGAATATCCTCGTTGGTGGGAAAAAAGGTGTAGCCGGCCGTCCGCCGATACGCCAACTTTAAATGTCGACAGCTACCGCATCACGGGACGCGATTCGCGGGTACGAAAGGGGGAGCCCAACATGTACGAGGGAGGACCGAAGGCATGAAAGCCGTCATGGAGCCATAATCCACCGTACACGGGGAAAAGCACGCACCCATCGAAGAGCGGATTAAAAACTGCACGACCTCATCGTGACGTCATAACTCCCATTTTCATTCGCCGTATTATATATATATATATATGTCCTTTTATATTCGTTAGTACCATAAAGTATAAGTGGAAAATAAATTTAATAAAAAAAGAGAGGAAAAAAGCACGTTTCTATAGGCATCAATAGAGAAAGATTTTTTTTTCTATAAAAAAAAAATACATCATTCATATAGTAGAATAATACTCAAGAGGTACATGTAAAAATTTATAGTCTAACAAATCTCAAATAATTTCAAAACAAATCAAAAGCCTAGAAAATACATAATAAAGCATAGTTTGTAACTAGAAATACACTCATGTATTAAGAGCAGATATAACATCGTAAACTTAAATTGCCATTTTTTGAAGTCAATTTGATGGCCAAGTATTTGCTCTATTTTATCCATGTGAAATCCTAGATGAGGTTGAATTGAATCATCTCCGGTTGTGATAGCACATTCGTAACATTTAGAAAGGTTATTCTATTAGTGATTCTTTCTAGATTTAAGTTAGAGCATTCTCAAGAGCTAAAAGGCTCATCTATTTATAATCACTTAGATTGTTTACAAAAAATTGATGATTAAGAAGTATCTTCATCACTCACGGTAGTATATGGACATAGATTATCATTGGTAATGAAATATATTTTTCATCAAATAATTATTTCAAGTGATTATTTTTGAAATTTGTTTCCAAATTATTTACTTTCACGCCCAAAAAGGGCACTTTCACGACACAACGAAACAAATAGGGTGTGTATGCTAAAATTTATATTTATCTATTTTTCCGTTTCTTTATTCCTGAGAACATGTTTGGAATAGAAATCCATTTGATAACGTAATTTAATTTTTTTTATTTTCAGAACAAATTTTTATTCTAGAAATAGATTTAAAGAAGAAATAAGAAGTTTAAATTTTTAACTTTTCCATTTCTGAAATAAAAATCAAGAAATCAATTTATGATCAGAAATCAATTTATGTTTTAGTAATTTTGTTATGTGCATCCATAATTAATTAGTGGAGTGGATTGAAATGCGAGAGCCTTTTGCTAAAATCGTTTTATACCGGTGTGAGAATTTCGAAATCACTACTGTCCCAAATGAATTAGGTGAAACCGTGTAAATAAATCTCCACGCCGTTCTTACGTGTCGTCACATCATTGGCCATTGGGAGTTGGACCTCAGTAAAAAAGAAAAAAGGCAGAAGACGCAAACGGCAGTAGAACCATCGTTGACCGTAGTCCACCCAATAATTACCGCATCTCCACTCTCTCTCTCTCTCTCTCTCTCTGACTTGCAGGGCTCTCGAATAAAAAGAAGGCGAACAACAGCAGCGAAAAGCGAGCGAGTCCAATTCACTCCTCGCCAGCGCCAACGCCAACACCACCCGCAGCGGCGGCAGCAGCAGCAGCAGCAACCGGCCGCCATTACTGCCCCCTCCAGGTACTCTCCTCCTCCCGAGAAAAGCCTCGCCGCTTCGCCTCTCCCGGCGATGCCTTTCCCGTCTTCCACTTCACCCGAGCGTATTCTCGCCGTCGCGCTCCCCGCCGACGACGGAATGCCGTCTCCCGGCGGCGCCGAACGACGCGCTCGGGCTCCCGGCTCGCGGCCGAGGCGTTCCGATGCGGAAGCGTTCCGATCGATCTCTCGGCCGGATTATCTCTTTGCTTGAGATCCGATCTACCTCCTTTCTTGCTCTCCGCAAGCTGCGAAAGCGTCGCGTTGTTTTGTTGCCTTAGTTCGGCCGGTTTTCTTGCGGAGCTTCTGTTATGAGCTGTTAGGCTAGTGTTTGACTGACTTTCTCGCGGTGTCGTGGTCGTCGATTGTCGCTTGGTATTGTCGTGCGATGAGAGGAAGAGGTTGATCGTAAGTACTAAGTACATTTGTGGATAAAGAGAGGAGAGCTGACGTATAGCTTCTATGTGGAATGCTGGTGCATAAGAGAATCTGCTTAGAGCTGATTTTGGTAGTATCGTTTCTAAGTATGTTTGTTTGTTTGCTATTATTAGGTTGCTGTTGCATTGCGCGGCATCTTTGAACTGGAGTTGAATGGATCAGGTATGCATGCTTAATTTTGTTCGATGCTTCTAATTTTGTCTATCCGATGCTGTTCCTCCTGCTTTTCTAGCTATTTTTTTTTCATTCAATCACTGGTTTTATAGTTATGCATGATGTATCTCCTTGGATTTTTTGTCTGACAGTATGAGAAGATCGAGAAGATCGGGGAAGGAACTTATGGCGTGGTCTATAAGGCTATTGATCGCTCCACCAATAAGACAATTGCTCTGAAGAAAATTCGTTTGGAACAGGAAGATGAAGGAGTTCCGAGTACTGCAATCAGAGAAATCTCTCTCTTGAAAGAAATGCAGCATGGAAACATTGTCAAGTATGTGATGTTCTCCTAGATGTTCTCTTATTTAAGTGACCATATAGATTTGTTGATTGGTTTTTTCCAGCATATGGAAACATATGCTGTACTTACATTTTTTCTTCATCAAATTGGAATGTATTTGATACTTGAAGACTGTCCTTTACCATTGTATTCCGAGGCATTCAGCATTGCATAATTGGGGTCGTTCTCAAATCAACCTCATTGGACTGCAGATATAGCTGCTCTAGCATACTCCTTTGCCTTAAGTTCTTAACTCTGTGCTTCATTAGCCAGGAACTTTAAATCCTGTAGCCACCTTTTTTAACAGATTCACATCGTGTATCAAACAATATCAGTGGCTGAAAGCGAAATAAGCTCATGGATATATTTGCATAAAAAGAGCAATTCCACATGCAAGCAGTATCAAAGAAAATGGGATGTAATCCAAATCTTTGTTTCATCACTGGGTGTGGTGGCCTTTTATGAGGACTCCATTAATCATATGTCTAATTCCAATATTTGTGGGAGGGCCATCCTTTGAGTAAAACTTAGGGGTTGTCGGAGACATAGGGTAGAAGGATAAAATTCATCCATGCGAGTGCTTACTGCATCTCATTTCAGCAGGGTGTGACTCGGTCTTAAAGTGCTCATGGTGGCTATTAGCTTTCTTCTGGTTAACTTGGGAGGCGAGTATATTTCAAAATTCCCTTTTCTTAAATAAGTTGATGCATACAACTGGCAATGATAATGTTAAAACTTGAAAATAAAAAAAGGAAAAAAAGGAAAGCTATGGGAGACCTGCTTTTCTCCTAGGAGTGTTTGGAGAGGTGACATGAACCAACTTAACTAGCCTTTTTCAGCTATTTTATTTCATTCTATCATACGTTCCCTTTCCTAGCACTGTCTCTTACGACTTCTCTTTGGTTTAAAGGATGCCTCTTACAATAAATATCAGGCCTGAAAAAAGAGATTTCATTAGACTGAGCATGCATTAGCTCTACATCCTCTGATGACATAACTGGCATTATCCTGTCTCTTACAGCTTCTCTTTGGTTTTAAGGAAGTTTCTTAAAATAAACATCAGGCCAAAAAAGAGGATTTCATTAGATGGAGCATGTATTAGCTCTACATCCTCTGATGACATAACCGGCATTATTCTGTCTAACATGTCTGACATGTAAAATTCATGCAATTTGGACGCTGCAAGTAATTACTTGCCGGTGCATGGTGCTGTCCATACCCATAAATTGATTCACTAGGTCGCGTTTCTGTAGTTCTGAATTTCGTAGAAAAGGAGACTGATCAATGCTCGTATATTAAAAAAGAAAAAAAAAAGATTTAGTTCATTTTAAATAATATGCAAATTCTGTTTGAGATGTCTTTGTTATGGTTTAATCATATTATAGCTCATACACTTATGAGTGGCAGGTTGCAGGACGTAGTGCACAGTGAGAGGCGTCTATATCTAGTTTTTGAGTACTTGGACTTGGATTTGAAAAAGCACATGGATTCATGTCCAGAATTTTCTAAGGACACCCACACAATAAAAGTGAGTGAGCTCTCTTTCCCTCGTGGAGTTTATGCGTTGTGTCATTTTAATGGTGTCATAACCTTATTTGAGTTTTAATTTACAGAACAATATTGCGGTAACTTATCTTGGTTCTATCTGTTCGGATGTGCTATCTTCTGGATGGCAGAAGTCCATGCCTGTAATACTATTCTCAAGTGTGATATCATTGAGACTTTTCAGAATACGTATTCTTGTTAAGATGATTGGACTGTCCTTTCGGATTCGGATTGAATCATGGGTTAGTAAGAGATGAAAATGTCCCACCAAATAAGTGGACAATATCTAGAAGAATCATGCTCTTACTTCTTATAATCTTCTTACTTTGGCTCTTTATTTTATAACATGTCCACCGTGTTCATTTCACATGGCTGTAATGGGCAAAAATGAGGGTATAAATGTCAAATAGAGCCCAATAAGCTTAATGTGGCTCTGTTGTATATGGAGCGACCAATATTTGAAAACACTGCATTCGATCCACAGTCCTCTTTGGATGAGGCGGATGACTTTTGGATCTTTGAGCTCTTCTTATTGATTTGCTTCATTTGTTGTTTCTATGCTTTACTCATTGTTTCTTCTGTCTATGTAGATCAGATTGAATTCTTAGTGTGATTGTTTACCATTTTCATAACATAGCAAATTTCTCCTTGCAGATGTTCCTTTATCAGATCCTGCGTGGCATTTCCTATTGCCATTCTCATAGAGTTTTACATCGAGATTTGAAGCCCCAGAATTTGCTGCTAGATCGTCGTACTAATTCATTGAAGCTAGCTGACTTTGGGCTGGCCAGGGCTTTTGGGATTCCTGTTAGGACATTTACCCATGAGGTATTTAAGTTGTTTTTCTGCCATGATTCAGTCACAAGTTCAGGACACTGCATGAACAGTATGATGCAATGTTTTTTAAATCATGGAGCATTGAAGATATCTGTATATTGTCTCCTCTTACTCAGCCAAGATATTGTGAGTAGTAGTTGTTCTGATGTTCTCTTGTCCATATTCATGTTGGGCTAGAAATTGGTTTGAAATCAGTTTCAGGGATCCTAATTTTTGATAAGTCTCCACCTACTCTCCTTCCTGCCAAAAACCGCACCGATGGTTTAGGAGAACATAATGATATTTTTGGTCAAAACGGGAAACTCAGCCTTATGGATTTTTATAGTAGCAATAATAGCACAGTCCCATGAATCTATAACCTTTGGAATCTGTGGTACCTTGTTAGGACATTCACAGCAGACTGAGGTTATATAGCCTAACCATTTTCATGAATAACTCTCCACTTATTTTCTGTAGGCCTTTCTTTCTTCCCAACTTGCTTTTCTTTTCCTCCATTCTTCTTTGTGCAATTGGATTAACAGTTAACCCACACAGAATGGAGCAAGCTTCTGTAAATGGTCACATCATGTTCATGGTTTATTTCAGTTTTGTTATTTTTCTCTGTAGGTGGTGACTTTATGGTATAGAGCTCCTGAGATACTCCTTGGATCCCGCCATTACTCAACGCCCGTTGATGTGTGGTCTGTGGGTTGTATATTTGCAGAAATGGTGAACCGGCGACCACTATTTCCTGGGGACTCTGAGATTGATGAATTGTTTAAGATTTTCAGGTGCTATAGTCTATCTAAGTCTCAGGCATCCTTTTCTCTACCCCTTTCTTTCTAGTCAGATCCTCCAGTTTGTCAAGTTGTGCTCTCTGCCACTGCTTGAAATTAGCTCTTTGGTCAGAAATTAATCAGAAAGGTAGACAATGGGCACTTGATGTTTATGCATTTGAAGAGCATGCTTTTATAATGCACCTTAAAACAACTTTGCACATTGTTTTGTCATGAAATAAAGCGGAGATTGATTGGGCTAATTAGATCGCTTATTACAATTATTTTCAAAAATTTATCCAAAAGGTTAATAAATTGTAAATAGATGCCGCTAATGTTTGTCTTTTCCTAGTTGGCTTATAGCTAGCTTGCATCAATGTATATTTATTTTAGATTCTGACAACTGAGTCATGGCCCTAGAACACCTTAAAATATCTCCTCTTGTAAAGGTTAGCTCGGTTCAGTAATGCTGCAATACTTAGTCTTGCAGAATCATAGGATGCGTTATCACTGCTGTCCTCTTTCTAGTTCTACATTCTCCAAAATGCAGACTATCTTATTGACTAGAAAGTGGGAGACCAAGTTAGTCATTAAGAAAATGCCATGAATTTCTTTTTCCTTTTCCTTTTGCCTATAGACTGAAACATTAACAGATTGTTAAGTCCATCAATTACTCATAGGTGCTATGTTTATTCCTTTTATTTTTCTTGGATGAAGAATAATGGGCACGCCAAATGAAGATTCATGGCCCGGAGTGACTTCTTTGCCTGATTTTAAATCAACCTTTCCTAAGTGGGCTTCACAGGTAGCTGGTCTTCTCTGCTGTAATCAGGGCAGATTATAAACTATCCATGTTATCTTAAAAATTAATATCATGCACTTTATCTTGCAGGACCTAAAAACTGTTACGCCAACTGTTGATCCAGCTGGCATCGATCTTCTTTCTGTAAGTCGACAAAATTCATGCATGTGTTCCGGAGCTTTTTAGTGATCCCCGCCAGGAATAGGAAGGAAAGCGTTATTTAGTTCTTAATCTACATCAGGAAGATAATACATTTGAATGATCACATTTACAAGTTTTTCATTAGGAGGAAATCGACTTGCTAGAAATCCGCCTTTGTAGAAAAGAATGTTAGGCAAGCCAGCAGGGACTTCAACTGTAACATGGTTAAATGGCAAGATAAGTGAAGAAACAGGACTAGGTTGGGCCTTTTTTAAAACCTCAAGTCCTCAATTGACCAAAATATATCCTCAATCCCCAATTCACCAATGACCAAAGCGCCAAGTCCTGTTTCTGCAATTATCCTGTTAATGGCTCAAACATTAGACTTAATTCAGAATGAATAACACCCTGCTTTTGCAAAGATGGGTCAAAAAATATTCTGTGGATGTCTGATTTCGTTCCTTAATAGGCAAGTGATCTTACACCATTGACCTTATTTTATGTGTTGCTATCTTTATATCAGTGAACTTGTAAAAACTGGTAATGGACCATTCTCTACTGAAAATTTATAGACAAGGGTGGAGATCATGTCTCCTTTGTTGCCCTGAACCAAAGGAACATAATGTATGAAGTGATATTAAATTGCCAATAGAGCATTCTTATTACTGATGCAATTGCTGGATTCCAGAAAATGCTGTGCATGGATCCTAGAAGAAGAATAACTGCCAAGGTCGCTCTTGAGCATGAATACTTCAAGGACGTCGGTGTCATACCGTGAATATCATTGCCTTACTTACTCGGTGAGACATGTCTATATGGAGTTTGTAGCATATTAATGGGTTTTGATTGTGTGAAATGTGAATCTTTTCAATTCTTAAACGCATCTTCTTTCTCGAGTCAAATACAAGTCCCGTTGAACTGGATTTTGGATGTTTTAGCGAGCAAAGTTGATCTCTTATCTCTTTGGGTCCAACTTACCTCATGGACTCCTTTCGTTTCTTTTTATTGCCGTTATTTTGTCTGAGATTTCCATTCTGAAAGGGAAAAATGCAGATTTGTTTTCATCTGTTCTTTCATGTAGTGTGTGATTACAGCAGAGCTTCTAAAGGAGAACGTAAGGCCTGCTTATTACCAAAAAATGAAACAAAACTCAAGGTACTGCATGCCTTATATTTGCAGTCTGTAAACTGTTAGTGTTCTTGAAACGACCAAAGGAATGGAAGCCAACTAGAGATCGGCTACTTCAGCCCAAAAGAAGTGTCAAGCACATCCATTCAGTCGTCGTATTAATACGTCATACAATATCTAAGGGGGAATGCCGTATGACCTACAAATGAGAGTGCTAAATCCTATTTATATAATGGCGTCATTAGACTAATTGATGAATTATATGACTTCATCGACTTAATCATTGGTTTTAAGTAATAGACAAAAGAAATGGCATCATTTAACGAAGAATGTCTAGTACCGTGGTCAGTTTCCCCTTGCATTGCTCGTAAATAAAATAGCAACCATTGTGCTTTGAGTCTCCAGCCTAACGCGTATCATGATTTGACTCTGCAAAGCCCAGCAGGTCACCGTTGCCCTCTCTGCCTCGATCATCCTACCCTCCCACTCTCCTCCTTGGATCCATTAGAACCAATTATCACCTTAGAGAGATGACTAGGCTCGGCTATGACTCACACATCCACCACCCGGGCCACCCTCACCGACTCGAGCTCTCTGATGTCTTGAACTCACCGAGGCATGCTGCCACCCTCTGCCCACTGTGCTGAGGTTGCAAGTGCCAGGCCTCAGGACACATCTACTCATGAAGCCTCTCAAGTTCGTTATCCATGCACCATGCGCCCATATGCCACGCCTCATCACCCATCCGAGCCACAAAAAGCACCCTCTGAAGCTCCTCACCGGCCCGCTTATGCCTGCAGCTGGTTCAACTGTGATGGGTGCGGCCAACAGGGTCGTGGCTTCAGCTACCACTGCACCGAGTGCAGCTTCGATCTCCACATAGTCTGTGCATCAAAGCCCTTGCAAATCCACCACCAGTCTCACTGTCACGACCTCAATCTTGCTTTTAACAGTCTGTACGAGACAAGAGGGTTTAATTGCGATGTCTGTCGTGCCGCAGAGGGTAATCACTGGATACATCGCTGCAGTTACTGTAATTTTGACGTGCATATAGAATGTGCCGTTGTCGCTAGGGCCAGGCCTGTTCGGGTGGTACCACCAGCACCTCAACAGGCATCATACATGGTGGCCGCACAGCCGGTTTACATTTCTTCGGGATTGAGTCATCAGCGCCAACATCAAGCTCACCTGTTTTAAGGCATAGAAACATGCAGGGAGTTCTATATAACCCCAATGGTATGAATATAGAGAGTTCTCATCAAGCGCTAGCGCAACCCATGATGAGACCATCGGCTACCGGGGTCAGAGCTTTTTCCATGGCGGCAGCGGCCGAGCATGGTTCGGTTGAGCAAGTCACTCAACGGTTCGGTCAGAACCTTGCTCAAAACGTGATGGGCAGCGGCAGCAGCGGGGGCATCCTTGTTTTTCTTCTTTTTGGACTCTGGATAAGTTGTACACGGCATAAGCCGGATGCCAACTGATTGCTGGTTGACTTGGATCGACCTTCAAAAAAAAAGGAAAAAAAGAAAAGAAAAGGGAGTAGGTTCTGCCTCTATATTATATGTTTGGAGGTCCATCTTCTAACGTGGTTGATGAGTACTTATTATGGGCGTATTTTGTAAAATTTCTATTTTGGGAATAATTTTTTAATAGAAATAGTTTTTTTTTTTAATTCTGATCCTAGAAACAAATTTTGAATATAACAATACGTTTGGTAACTACAAATTTTTTTCTATTTCAAGAATAGAAACACTTTTGGTAAACTTGTATAATTTTGTTATTTCTTTTAAATTTTTCAATATTTTTATCATTTTTTTTTCCTTCTTTCTCTTTGTGGCCGATTGCCGGTCACAGCGGCGGCTGGCGACCAGCTGGGCAAGCTCATTGCACTGCAAGGCTCAGCCTCGGTAGATTTGAGCAAGGCCGAGCCTTGCCGATGGCCTTAGTGGCCAGGCGAGCCTTGGGTCGGCGAGGCCCACCTCACCAAGCCATGGCGAGGCCGAGCCTCGCCGTGGTTTGGTGTCTCCTGGGGCCAGCAATACTCCGGCGAGGTCACCGGCCCTCGTCTGACCAGTGGTCAGTTTGGCCAAAAGGAAGAAGGAGAAGAAAAGAAATAGAAGAAAAAAAAAAGAGAGAAAAATTGTTTCTCGAAATTGTTTTTAGGAACAGTAAATGACTTTTTTCTACTTCTTGTTTCTGTTTCAAATCTGTTCCCGAGAACAAAAAAAAATAGGTTTTTTATTTTTAATAACAAAAGTTTTACCAAACGTGTTTTTGTTCTTTTTTTGTTCTTCGAAACAAAGTAACATAAATTTTTGTTTCGAGAAGCATAAACAAAATTTGCCAAACAGCCCTAAAAGAGCGAAGACTGCTGTGATTCTTCCTTATTTAGATGAACGCGACCTTAGATTCTGCAAGTGTGCTCAGTAATTCCTTTTCCTTGGCGCATTCCGTCCTCAGGTTCGTTGTGCTGCCAAGAGAGGCCCAACTCGCTAGACACCTATTCGATACAAGCGTCAAGGAGCGTTGGGCGAAAGAACCCACCTTCTCCCAATGACTTCTCAGGTCATTCTATTAGGAATGATCCCATAATGATTCTTCCGCGGATTCGCTTATGGAAACCTTGTTGCAACTTCTTCTTCCTCTAAATTATAAGATTTGCAGGGAATCACCCACATCTATATGATCCGTATATTTCATAGACCACTCAATCGATAGGAATAACAGACAATCAATTATGTTGTGAAAAGTGTAACTTTTATTCTCTTGATTTGAAGAGTTCATTACGTAACAAGTTAAAGAAAATTAATCATATCTCTTATTGGGTTTGATCATTAGGGCGCCCGATTTAGATAGACCCGTTGACGATGTTTATTTCAAAATCTCTTGCTAATCGAAAAATTATATATCTAGCTCCACCTTTGAATTGTTCTAAAATGATGATATGAATGCCTTGGGGTTAATTCTAGTTAGCATGTATATATTTATGATAGGGGAAATGACAGAAATTATTTTTGAATTTTGACTTAAACTCTGTTTCTTTCGCAGAAAATATAGCGTTTTTGGAAAATATTTTTTTCAATAAACCATTTTCTATGAAGATGTAATTATTTTTCGATATTTGGCTAAGACTTGAAAATGAAGTAGAAAATATTTTCCCCTATTTGGTAAGAAAAATCTTTTTTTCAATATTTTTTCTTATTTATTTTTTAAATCGATTTTAATTATTTTTTAATTTTTAAAAATCCATTTAAAATTGTTTTTCTTTTTTCTTTTTCCTTCCTTTTTATCTTCTTCATTGGTTAGTCATTGGCGACCGGCCAAAGGAGAGCTTCCATTGGCTCATTGGCCTCAGGCCTCGCCAAATTGACAAGCTAGAGGCTCGCGCTTGTCGTTGGTTAGTTGGAACATCAAGCTCGAGCTCGCCACTAAGCTTGAGGCTCACCTATGGCTGGTTGTCAACTGTAGTCGTGGCTGGCAACCGATTGAAGAAGAAAGTGGAAAAAAATTAAAGGAAAAAGAAAAAGAAAAATAATTAAAAACTCAAATTTTAAGAAAGAAAAAGAAAGAAGGGCAGCTAAAAGGGTATGGAATAAGAGAGAGTAAGGAAACTATTTTCCCTAATTTGAAAAGTGGAAAAAAATTTCCTCTCTTTTAGAAGACCTTTTTTTTTAATGGAAAATGTTTTTCCCAACTAGTTCATATTTCATAAAATGAACACCAAAAAATATTTTCTCAAAATTTATTTTCTACGAAATGAACAACACTTTAGTGTGTAATGTAGATCTTAAACTTTGAGCTAATGTACAATGTAATCCCTAAAATTTTTAGTTGTTCAATGTAGTTTTTAAACTTTTAGTACATATTCAAATTAGTCTTTTGACTTAAATTGATGGAACAATAACGTTTTATGTTTTCATATAGTTCGTGGACTAGTTTGAACATTTATCAAAAATTCATGAATCATATTGAACAAATAAAAATTTTGGAGATTACATTGTACATTAAGTCAAAATTTATGAAACTTATATTGTCATCCGTTTATAATAAGTCACGCTCAACAACTTATTCACCTTGATCGGACGAAGCCTTCGCTTTTTCCTAAGGCTAGGAGCACAATCATGAATTACCTCATTGTAGGAGATATATTCTATCAATACGTAAGTCTAAATATTAGTATTATAATGAAAAAATTAATCGAAAAAATGGGTTTCGTATTGAGTTCCATGTGAAGTTTATGATTTAATGGGTAAACTTTTACCCACTTCACGCACGCTCCTTGGACATCCCTTGGCCGGGCATCCGGAAAGGGTTGCCACCCTTCCCCGACCTTTCATTGGGGGTTTACTAGCCTAGTATGCTAGGAGAAGGCAATGACCTCCCTCCAGGTGGGATCCCAACGTGGGTAGCGCTGTGATCGGAGAGCCCAGTGGGGGCTTTATCCCGTGTTTCTTCCCCTCACTTGCCTGTAAATGGCTCGTGGGGGGAAGACACCCTGGGATGCATGCTTAGGATGGAACAGTTTAAAGACCTACTTAGGTCTATGCTTTTAGCTTCATTTGTTATGGAAGATTATTTTCTATTATCTTCGCAATTACAAGCAACGAAATCATAACATTCACTAACTTCACACTCCGTGCTCTATTGATTTGGTCAAATTTTGACTCGCGCTTTATTTGACTTGCGAAATTAGGGATGGAAGGATGCTGAAATTTGTCGACAGCAAGCATTTTTCATTATAAAAATAATAATGAATGAACATGTAAGCAAAATTTAGGAAATTGACAGTTTTTTTTTTTTTTATCAGTCTTACTCTATTCCTATTTTAACTTTCACTATCAGACTTTTTCCCTACCTCCTTATAAGGCATGGGAATCAAAACCCACTCCTGAATTATATCGTCTCCACCCTAACCCCTCATGAGAAGGTGAGGATTCAAACCCTCACCCCCTTTCATGTTGACAGCCCCAATCCCTCCTGAAAATGTGAGGATTCAAACCTCCACCCCCTTCCATGTTAACAGTAGCGCGGCGCGGCCGGAGTCAAAGTCATAAATTTCTGTGTAAGCAGCTAGATTGTAGAAGGCATTGAAAATCGCCCTTTCGTTTGGGCCCTTGTGGTCCTTTTTCCTGGGCCCATTGAATTTTAGTCATTTCATTTTCATCACTTCCTCTCGCTAACTTTTCTTCGCTGCCCTATTCTCTTTATCCATCTCAACCTTCTAAACTGAAAATAAGATATTAAGTTGCCTAGATGAAAAGCCAAAGTGATAGGGATATTTGGGTTCTCGCAAATTTTATCGGTTCCCCTCGCACATCGACAGTTAGATATCCCATTCTCAAGCTTACTTTTCTTTGAAAGTTCTTTTACACGTACAAATAACGGAAATGGGTACTTTTTCGCGCAGGATGGGAAAGCAGGTCGACACATCTTCAATGCCGGATCATTTATGACTAGGGACATGGGTCTTCCACCATGCATTTCTATGTCTACATGCCTCGTTCCAACCGCATCGGGTGGCCCCAACAACTCGAAACCTTCCCAATTGGCAGAGTCTACCCATCTTGTGAGCTACCTCATCATCATCATTATCACATCACAAACGTACCTTGACCAACAAATCACGCACAAAAGGAATGAAGCATGAACCGGTGCAAGAAGAGCAAATGGCAGAGTTACACGCGAACGCTAGAGATGGAGGAATACAATGGTGGGGGGCACGAGAAGGTGCTGAGGTGGGGGAGAGATGGGCTGGAGCGGCACCAGAATCCTGGAGCAGAAGATTAATAAAAAAAAGAGAGAGAGAGCTCAGCGGATCTATCTCGCCAGATCTGGATTGTGCCCGTATCGATCTCTTGGCTCACAACTTTCTTGGGATTTCATCATCTCTCTCTTTTTCTCAGCCGCGCAAATATATATTTTGCCCCCTTTTTTATTTTTCTTTTAAAATTACTGATATATATATATTTTTCTCTCTTCCTCTTTACTTTTTGCCCTTTTAGGCCAGAAAATCACTGTCGCAGCTCCTGACACAACAAATCCCGCGCAACCCGACGAAAGCGAGCCCGCAATCTGACCTGTACATTTTTTACTCTCCCCCTCCCCCCACCATGGGAAATAATGGGAATTATTTCCGCAACAATGCGAAGAAAAGATGCCCAAAACATTAGTGGATTGTACATGGACATGCAGAATTAGATTCTGACCCATCATCCGAAATGTTCTCACGGATCCAACTTCGCCCTCCGTGGATATGGATTCAAAGTGCTGAAACAAATGGAGCTCGCGAAATTCGATACCTCACTCTAGTCGTCGTGCCGTATATAATCAATAATTCAAATATTGAAATACCGTCGCAGCATTGGTTAAAAACCATTCATTTTTCAGGAAAAAAAATCATGATGAAAGATGAGAGAAGCTACAGGATTGGGAGGTGGGGAAGCGTGGGGTCACGGAATCCCGGACGCGAATATCTTACGAAGGGTCCTCTCCGCCTCACATTTCGATGACCTCGGCTTGGCGGATGAGGGGAAAGGGCACGTGGCAGCAACCCGGGAAGGCGTCGCTTCTTGTGGCCTCCATTTTTTCAAAGCTAAACATTCTCCATTTTTTTTTGTTATCTTGGGAATTTTGGGGCTGGCGTTATCGATTTTAGGTGGTGGGGGCGACTGAAGTTTGTCTCCACCAGAAAAAATGCCTCCTCTCCCCCTTCCCTTCCCCCCTAAAAAAATGGCAAGTGCTGTTCACTGTTGATCTCGCGTCGCATGATTGGCCCCAAAAAGGAAAGTGAAAACAGAAGAAGGATCCCCCAAAATTAGTTATTGCCGACTTTTTGTACTTCCTTCATTGGATTTTTGGTTGGGACTCGCCTCCGCCAGGATGTTATGAGTAACCATCATGACAGACGCCATTCGAATTCATGTGTTTTGCAGTTGAGGATAGAGCTGGTCATGGAGAGGAAATCGGTAGAAGTGTTATCCATACAGGGTTGGTAGTTGGGTTCCTGCGCCCGTGTGCCATTGAACGACTTGATGCAGTTGTGTAAACATTTATTACAAATTTGGCCCATTTCGACGACGGGAGTATTGAGGAAATCTATAGAATGATGGATTTTTCTTGAATTTTGAGGACTCCACGTCTCATGAACTACTCATTAGATTATTTCACTCGAGATAAAAGAAGGAAACGAGGAAAAAAAGAGAAATCAACGAGAGCTTCCCGGATTGGAGAATGAATAAATAATGGATTTATCCGAATGGGCATGATGATGCATTTGGGTTTCCTAGGCATATGGAGAAATCATTCCGATGCCTTCGTGGATGAACCTTGCGTTTTTCCGTCCACCCAATCTTCGAGAAGCACACGGGCGTAAAGAAAACAAAAGGCGAGCGTGTGCTCGGCTCGGGGCTTCCAGGGGCCGCGAGCTGAGCGGAGCGCGGCGTGGCGCGGCGTGGCGCGGCGCGGGTGGCGTGCGGCGGCGGGGCACCGACGTGGCAGAAAAAAGCGTAGCGCAAAGCCTGGGAGGGAAGGGCGGGGGCCACCACCTCTCTCTCTCTCTCTCTCTATCTCTACTGCGATGGGCGTCACACAATCTGCCACTTGGCCAGCCGTGGTTGTGCCGTCACTCCTTGTTTTCCAGTTGGCCCTTCGCGATCCTCCCCCGATATTTTTGCTGCCGCCCCACTCCCTCTCCTCTTCTTTCTTGTTTGGGCCTCTCACTTTGCGCACTAAAATGGAATTTCCTTTTTTTATTTTTAATATCACGATTTCTTTTAAATTATATATTTATGATAAATTTATTCTTGAATAATTTTAATTAAATTGAATTAAAATTAATAATATATCTTTAATAAACATATGATAAAATCCAAACTGATACATTCATTAACTATTGTTTATAATTAAATTTAGCGATTTAAAAGTAAAATTCAGTGATATCTGACAGAATATAAATTCATCATGTGTATATTAAGTTAGGGTAAAAGATAATGACAACTGTGAAAAGAACCTTATGAATTTTTATTGAGTTTCTAACAAATTCTTTATATCTGGAGCAACCTCGCAACTATAAAATATTATAGTAACTTTTAGAATTTTGCCTTGGGTGTTCCAAGCTCTTGCAATTTTAAATTATAGATTGCCAAAAAATTAATTGCATCAGGAGATGTTTCATTTAACGGTTATACATTTTTCATAAAAGAGCTAAACGGATTGAAAAACGTGGATTTCTCGTTGTACAAGACTCTTATTGTACAAGGCTAGTTGAGGTAGTTGAGGTGTACAATTCAAAAAAACCATAACTGCTCGAAGGGAATATTTCAAATAGTCCAATGATGTCAATGCATGCACATGTCCACTTCATGTCCCCATCGCCATTAAGTGCCTCGATATAATGTTTTTTTTGCCAATATCGAAGTACAAATTAGTCGGCTTCATAGCAGAGTTGCGGGATTCACACGACACTAGTTGAGTACCTCCCAACAAAAAACGAAAGATTGTTTTTTGTTTTTCCTCTCTTTTCTATCACGTTTTATAACACTATTCGAATTTAAGAAAATGTCAAAAAGATTTTATATGAATTGACACTTCAGTTGGTATTTATATACTCGAAAAATTTAGGGTCTTTCAAGCTCAAGAAAGTCAATTTGGACAAGTTCAATTGATTAAGTCATAAACATGCTAATTAGACGGAACTCTCGATTTACCGTCGCCGGCCGTACACCGAAGCCTGTCCTACCGTCCCCGGCTCATCCCACGAGCCGCCGCGCGGCAGCAGCGGGAGGCTCCAGACGAGAGCGAGTGGCCAGCACGGCGAGTACGGAGCGAGCTCTTCTACTCGCGCGTGGAGGCCGACAATCTCCGTCTCCAACGTTAAAGCGATGAAAAAAATCTGGCCACGCATTTTGTTCCCCACACCCCACAAAATCCTCTATCCTCGCCTAACTATCTTCTCATATCTCCTCGTATCTTCCACAGAACCCCACCCAATAATCATAGTAAAACACCAAAAATATATATAAGCAAAAAAAAAAGTAAAAACGAATTTGTTAACGAATGTCACTGAACGCCACCAACGTATCGACTAAATAAAGAAAAAAAAATTGACATTTTTCGGTGCGCTGCTTTCATTATGTTACCCAAAAAATCAAATATCTAAAAAGAGAAAGGATTTTTAATTGACTATGCTTAACGAGGGAGGGGAAAACAAATAAACAAATCCCGGGGAAGCGCCCAGCGAACAGACCGGAGGCCAGGTGTGAAGAATAGGTGGACGGGAGGCGGGGAAGCCCCCCGCGGCTCACCACGTGTCCCACCCTCCCGTGCATTCTCAGCCACAAGGTGCTCCCTCCTTCTGGAATTTTCCACCCTCGCATTAAATCATTTTTTTATTTCCGGGATGGGGAAAAAATCCGGAGGCACCAGCCCAAGCTTTTCTTCCCCCCCAAAAATCTGACGTGTCCCTCCTCCGCTTTTCTGCGCATCGCCCCCCTCCAAAACCGTGCTCGGTTTCTCCATTCTCCTCCGTTCTCCTCCTCCTCCTCCATCTTCTTCGTCTTCGTCGTTGCAGAGCTTCCGATTTCTCCCTTCTCTCCTCGCGCGCGGCTCTGCGATTGCCTTCGGCTTCGGGCACCGTTGTCGGCGTTCCCTTTTTTTGACCGTCCGTCGAACGTTCTAGAAGGCTTCCTGGTCTCCCCGAGAGAGGCGGGACCCTGTCTCCGTTCCTGCGGATTTGGAGTGAAATCTGATTCCACGGGGAGCTTTTCGTCGCTCGCTGAGGCGGTTTTCTTTTGGGGGGGAGAAAATCCGATTCGAAGGAACCTTTTTGGTTTTTTTTTTGGCGCTCGGTAAGTGCGTGCTTGGATGGACTTTGATTCGGCTCTTTTCTCAATGCGGCGAGCGAATGATTTTGACTTCGATAGCGAGGGCTTTATTTTGAGAATCTCGAATCGCGTGGCCGTGAGTGTTCGATAGATCTGCGGAATATTTTCCGTCGGTGTTTTTTTTTTTTTTAATTGCGTGGTGTTCTGGAATTTGGTCTCAATCAGGTGCCGGTGTTGTTTGTTTCTTTGTCTCCTCAGGGCACCGGTTCGGGAGTTTGGCTGCAATGGCTGGTGAGGTAAGCAACGCTTGAGTCAAAGCTCGAAGCTCTTACCAATTTTTTTTTTTCCCTGAATATGTTTTGAGGACAAACTAGTTTTGGATTTTGGGGGAAGAATTAATAAGCTTATATCAGAAAGCAGAGAATGAATAGGGAAGTAGCTTCGTTTGTGGAGAGTATAGGTTTATGCTTATCTCATTTTCACCGAGAAGGCCTTTTGTAATTTGATGGTGTATCTGTAATCTCGTGTTTCAAATTCAGGGTTCGCCTGAAACTATTGGTTATGTTGAGTTCAATTCATGGTTTTGCTTTATCTCTAATCCCGTTTGTCCGCGAGTTGGATATAAATACACCAGACGTTTGAAAGCGGTGACTTGAGTTGATCAATGAGAGGAGCTCTGTATTTGTCTTTAAATTTCTCATTAAGTGGTTACCATCTGTCATGGCAATCGTACTTCAATTCGTCTGGCTAGCTTAAATGGTACTCTTTTTGCGCATGTGTTAGCCGGAAGTTCATTTGTGTGATCTGAGTAGCGAGATTGTCGAAATTGGCAACCCCCCTATTTCCTTCTCCGTTTTTGTGTTTATCTGCGATTCTCTGTTCCTTTGCATCCTAATGTTAATGAGTTCGTCAATCAGGAATCTTCATCCTAATTTGTTCAAAGTGGATATAGGCACAGAATGAGGTTGCAGTATCAAGTGCCTTGTTCACCATTCCCAATCGTCCTTCCAAAGTTGGGTCACAATTGGAAGCTGTGGATAATCTGAAAGAGTTGCAGGTCCTGGAAAATGACCAGACACCTAAGGTAGTTTCATTCAGAAGTTACTTTTGTTGCATTATCAATAATGTTTTCCCAGGAACGGCACTTTTAATTGGTTCTGACCTAGTTTCTTTATGTATCTGTTAGGTGAGGAAGCCTTACACCATCTCCAAGCAAAGAGAGAAATGGACGGACGAAGAGCATGAGAGGTTCCTTGAAGCTTTGAAACTGTATGGCCGTGGTTGGCGTCAGATAGAAGGTATTATTTCTATATGCCTCTTTCATCTTCTGAATCTGCAATTTGTAGATTAGTTTTCCAGTGTATTTACTAGTGCACGTATGCAGAGCATGTAGGAACCAAAACTGCAGTTCAGATACGAAGTCATGCCCAAAAGTTCTTCTCTAAGGTGGAAAGCTCATGTTTCAGTTTGTAATTTGTTTGTGAAAGTGCATGCAAAGGTTTTAAGCCTTGGCCATTGGAAAACTCTAATTGAGAATACATGTATGTGTTTGTCCCTTTCTCCCTTGGAATAAGTGATCACTGCTGAAGAATTTTGGTATGCTGGTTTCCCTTCTTCCAGGTTGCTCGCGGGGTAAGTGGCAGCAGCGAGGGTGTGATTAAACCAATCGAAATACCTCCTCCACGGCCAAAGCGGAAGCCAATGCATCCATATCCACGCAAATCTGTCGATTCAAAGGAGGTGAAACTGTCCTATCAACAAGAGAGGTCTCCATCTCCAATCTCTTCGGTAGCAGATGAAAACACTGGATCTCCTACTTCAGTTTTGTCTGCTCATGGTTCAGACATGCTGGGATCAGCATCTTTGCATCAACAAAACAGATGCTCTTCACCGACTTCATGTACCACTGATGTACCCTCTATTGGTCTAGCTGTAATTGAGAAGCAACCTGAAATATTCAAAGAAGAAGATAAAGGCTCTCTCTCCTCAACTCAGATGCCCAGTGGCTTGACCTTGGGAAATTTACCTTCAATGGTACAGTAAAATCTCAGCTTATAACTAGTTTACATCATTCTTAGATGACCGCGGGATTGTGACTTTGTTTTTTGTGATCTTGATCGTAACTCTTCCAGAATTGTGATTTAAGTTCAAAAAACACTTCATCTCCTGAGGAAATTGGAGGCACTGAAGCACCCTCCATCAAGCTCTTTGGAAGGACAGTTTTGGTCACCGAAATCCAAAAACCAGATCATCAAGAAGCGGGCATTAAAAAATCACCTGCGCAGAAGACTGGTGAAGACGATTCAGTTACTGAGGATGAGGGACTGGGTAAACCTCTATCTTCAGTAGAATTTGACATGCAGTTGTCTCTTGGACTAGCTTGTGGTAACAATGGATTCTTGCACTCTGGTGCCCATGTTGCCACTGCCATGAAACTTCAGAAAGAGGATGTTGAATCTTCACGGTTTACTTCTGATTGTTTCTTGCCATGGTGGCCTTTGTACCAAGGTCCACCATTCATCTATGTGACACCATCTGACTCAACGTTGATTCAAGGACCTTTAGATTCTCACGAGGATCGAAAGGTGGAAGTAGAGGAAATTATCAAGGAAACATCCAGCGAAACAAACACGGTAGCTAAGAAAACAGAAGGATACGGTGATAATAATGTAGAAAACAATGCGGATGGTGTTTTTCCCAAGTGCCAAAAACACTTGGAGCGGAGAACTCACCCTGGTGACTGCAAGAAGGGTTTTGTGCCTTACAAAAGATGCTTGGCAGAGAGAGATGTCAAGTCTCCCGTAATTGTTTCTGAAGAACGTCAGGCACAAAGAACCAGGGTGTGTTCATAACACTGCCTACTCAGGTAAGACACGAGCTTATCTGGTAGCGTAGAACCTGTTTATAACTGATCCGCATGATTCTTGGACTCCCTCTGCTCCGCAATTGTGTAATATTCCTCTACATACGAGGGGGTAGGAGACGAAGTACGCATAATTATTTTTAACTTCTAAGTTAAGCATGTCCAATTATTTCGAAAGAATGATTGGAACATGTACGTGCTGTCTGTACCAGCCAGAGCCTCATCACGATCTTCTGACCTTTTCTTGATGCTTAAGTAATTGTAACCTTTATTGCTGAAAGCATCTCCTCTTTTGGGTTTTAGAAACGGTTACTACGATTTTGTAAATCTTGGACTGAATTTTTGTTTATCATTTTTTGACGGAATAAGACTCCGTTTATTCGAAACCAGTCGTGTTTATGCTTCAGCTCAAGATTTTAGAGACTCATTTTGACTTTATACAATTCTGGCTCTGATGTCGTTAGTTATAGTTCTTTTGATTCATGCTACATATTTTCACCATCTCCAGATATCTGATGAAAGCGGCGTGATCTTCATATATCATCTTTCATTCTATATAAGAAACTGGTATGACATGCTCGCATTTTGTAGTTAAAACCTAAGTAGTATTTTTGTGAGATGGCGCAAAAAGCAGAGACATTCATATTGGCTAGACACGGTACGACCTAGACCGAGTGATCTTAGCCACTTCACATGCTTTGAGTGAGACCCATTCGATTCAGATTATTTGGTTCAACGTAGATTTACAGCCTCGGGCAAAATTTCATCCGGAAACCTATGACTTGCCGATGTTCTGCGTCGACTAATGTCGTTTTGGGATTACTTGTCTGGGTCTTAGCCTCTTCGTAGTTCTCTTTTCCTTCTTCCTTGCGTCGAATTTCCCCAAAATTTCTGTACTATTTATCGTAGTGTTCCAGTAAGAGATGGGCCATTCACATGAGAAACCATTGCTGGCAGACCAAGACGTCAGGCCTTGATCCAATTCCAACCCATCATTTCGATGTATCCCCTTACATAATAGTGGCAACAACCATCAACGTGCGAGTCGCTCTCGACCTCGCTACGGGGAAAACGAATTCGAACCAAAAGGGAATTAGCGTGTGGCAACAACTTGTACTCCCCAAAGGTAAGAAGCTAGGTAGAAAAAAGATTTACAAATCACTTGGCTTATTATGTATGAGTGAAGTAATGCTCGTCGCGTTATTCACCGCCAACCGTGTACCGATGTGGATAACTCAGCCTTCCAACTTGTGAATGCCTTCCTGTTAGAGCGTAGAGACTTCTTCTGATCCATCCCTTGGAGCAGCGTTGGATGAATACCACGCGTCGTCCGTGATGAACTGCATCCAAGAGTCGTCCTTTTCCTCCTCGTCCATGCATGAGGACTGCCCGAGGAGCGCGTCGGGCGACATCGTCTCGTACTCATTCATCAACCCCTGCGAGGTCTCTATGGAGGCCAAGTTGGATTGCCCAGCTGGCTCTTCCACTTCAGTGCATATCCCGTTTTTCTTGAACACGCGGCACAATGCGTAAGAATCCTGAATGAACAAACAGAGATTTGCAAGCTCAGAAAAGGGTATGCTAATCTCTTTTAACGATGCACATGAGCTTGGCTTACATATACCAGGGGCATCTAATTAATATATGCGCCCATTGACGCACTAACACTGTTCTTTCCTCGAAGATTAAACACTAAATAGAAATGTCTCCCATCCATTGGCTGAGGATATGATTCAAATCTTTTCTTTCCATGTTCACGATCTATTGGACTGAAATGTTAGAAAATGTGGAGAAGGAAAGACCTGACGCCATACAAAACTCCAATAGTATTTCACAATAAAAGTTCCAGGCAAATATTCAAATTAAAGGTCAAAAGAAAGGGGGTGTTTTCTTTTATATGAAAGACGCAAATATTTCATAAAAAAGTACTAGCAAAAATACAAATGAAAGGTCAAAAGGCAGGTTAGTTGGACAGAAAGATGTGAGCTATCCATGGGGAGAAGCGAAAAGTTAAAGAGAATGTACAAAAATTAAGAAGCCTCGCCATACAACATCTTCGGATTCTCTGAGGAAGTACTTATGTCTTATTGCTGTATCTATTTGTATGTACTCGATGTTAACGATAGTTTTCTAATACCATCTAATCTATTTAGAAATTCAAGCATATCAACTGGTTTGTTGCTTTGTTCATCCACCTCCATAAGTATGCGCAGGAAATCAACTCGTTTCTGGTGTGTTGCTCCTAGATCTAATGGCAAACGCACATGTGCC
Organism: Eucalyptus camaldulensis; assembly: GCA_019915185.1. Classification (NCBI taxonomy): domain Eukaryota; kingdom Viridiplantae; phylum Streptophyta; class Magnoliopsida; order Myrtales; family Myrtaceae; genus Eucalyptus; species Eucalyptus camaldulensis. The sequence goes on from JAHSVA010000005.1 coordinate 26,230,598, forward strand.
GTAACATGTATAATCTACTGTGCAGAGTCTTGTTTTTTGGTCCATGAAGAATAAAGTGTAAAGCAACCGACACCTAGTTACGTCAAGAAAAGCGATGTGAACATGCACTTTAACCTTAGGGGGAAAAGAGAGATTTAAAAAGAAAAAAATAGAGATCTAGAGACAAAGAATCTACAATTGAGATCAAGGAATGTAAGGAAAAGATGAAAGAACCCAATTATTAAATTCCAAGTCTTGACGAGGTTGGGTCATATGAAGGACCCTACTTTTGTCTCACTTGCTGGAGAAGACAAAAGTGAAGGTTAGACTTCCTCACTTAAGAGAGATGCTGACAAGTGCAAGGAAGGAATATGATCGAAAGCAAAGACGTGGCAGTAAAGTGAACGGACATCTTTAATTCAAGACGGAAAAGTGGCAAAAGCCCTAGCCCTAGGCGAGGGCTTTTTGGCATGCATCATCTCATGCACTTCCCACGTTACCTACGTTGCGCCAATCGCGAACCCTAAATGCAACTTTAGCTTTGTTCCGGGTCGCTGTTCTTGATGGAAAAAGGAACTAATCAAAAGTGACAACACCTCCTTTTGTTTTCTAGATAGGGCGTGAAACTCAGATCATGGTCCGGGAGAAAATTGAGGAAAAAGATGATCCTGGGTTCAAATTTCGGATATACTTGGCATTTGTTGTGCCAATGCAGTGTTTGGTGCACCAACCTCGTCTGTGTGTACGAGACTGCACAGAAATGTTCATTTAGCCATCTGCGAACTATAAATAGAAGAAAAGGACTTATCGTCGCAAGAATGCCATGTTATGCATAAACATAACATTGTGCTTCCAAGATGCTCAACATCGAATGGCCGGGTTTTTATGCATATAACAACATTAGCATCTGGCTGCACTTTGCAGAGCTCGAGTGCTGTAGATGTGCAGTTTCAGTGGTTCAAAGGTTGAACAACAGAATTCGAGAAATGAAAGACGAAAATGTGAAATGGTGTAGCCGGGCCTACCCCTGGAGTTACCGAGAACAAAGTCCAAGTGGAGAGATTCTTTCGTATTGGGAGAAATATGTGATTTCTTCTTTTAGTGAAATCTTGATTTAGACTAAATACGGAGTAGAATGTGTAGGGTATGTACTGTGTCCGCAATAAACCCAACTAGTTTTCGTGCATGTTACGCGTGTGAGAGATCGGTTTTCATTCTTTATGCAATGTAGTAGACTAATGATAGAATTTATTAATTTCAATTGGGCAGAAAATAATATACTTCACATGCTTCTTCTTCTTTTTTCCACCATACAAATTCTTTTTTCTTATTATAAATAAACAGCGAATAAATAGTCTATTATTCTTTGAATAACTGACAATTGCTTGAAATTCAACAAAAAACAAAACGAGAGGAGCATTCTAGGTTTTCTCAAAATAGTGAAGTTGATTATAATGACAATTAAGGAAATTCACCCAATTCGTTTTCTTACTAAATAGTGGGTAGTTAGCTCCTTGCATTAACCTTTTTATCTTTTTTCTCGGTCCCATTTTACCCTGCTTTTCTTTTTCCTCTCCTTAAAGCTAAATGAGCTTTACAAATAGAGTAATGAGTGCAAAAGAGTTTAAATGGGAATATAAAAGCGAGACAACTAACACCTCCAACCGAAACACATTGATAAATCGAAAGACCTGACCTTTGACGTTTGCAAATATTGAAAACATAATTAGACTCACTTGTTGATTCGAACCTTTAAATCAACACAAGAAAAGTTTCATATTTATAAGCACATGACTATTCACACTTAATAATCATATTGCCGCCATCTTTCTTGATTTCGAGTGCAATTTAGTTTGCATGCATAAGCTTAATGGCAAAAGGGGTTTGGTTTGATTTCAAGTACCTGAATTCCGGACGTATCCTCGCATTCCTTGTCGTCGAGCCGGTACTCGTGCATCACCCAGTGAGTCCGAATTCCTTGAGGAGCTCGCCCCCGGTAGTAAACCAAAGTCTTCTTCATCCCGATTGGTCGGTTCTGGCACATCACCCTCCGATCTTTTCCAGTCGACTTCCAGTAGCCGGCGCGCGTCGCTCGGTTGGTCCTGAACCCATTCGGGTACTTCCGATCCCGCGGCCCGAAGAAGTACCATTCGGGGTCTCTGCTCGGAAGAAACGATTTTTCTACAAGAACACAAAGCTGTTGTTAGATTGCGAGCTCGGCGAATGATCAAGACCTGCTTAATTGTACGCATATATCGAATGGCATTCTATCACATTTGATATCTCCATTGATCTGTTCGAGAGAGAGGGAGGGAGGGAGGGAGGGAGGGAGACCTGCTAATTCCCATGGTTCACATTTGTAGAGATCAACCTCAGGAATGATGTCGAGCTCGATCTCTAGGCCATTGATCTTCCTCTTGAGATAATAGTTGACGAGCTCTTCATCGGTCGGGTGAAACCTAAAACCGGGCGGCAGACCTACCGGCGCCATTCGTTTTTTTTCTTCTCTCTCTCTCTCTCTCTCTCTCTCTTTGCGGCTTCTCGTTCAAAGCATTCAACCTCAGTTTCTTCTCCCTCTCTCTCTCTCTCTCTCTCTCTCTCTCGCTTTCTTTCTTTCTCTATTCTCTTTTCCCTCTCGCCACAACCACCATCATGGTACTTATAAAAAGGATTCAAAATCCCTCCTCTTTCATCTTCTCTCCTTCTCTTTTTCCTCTTGATGGATCGCTTTTTTTCTCTTTACAGATTCTCTTCCCAGACAAACGTTTCGCTCAAGCCCTTTTCTTTCGCAAGACAACGAGAGAGGTTAAAACCGTGCATGCACCGTCCCCACTTCATATTCATTACAAGTCTTGTTATTCATGCACATACAATTCGATAATAGTTACCACTATAGCTTAAAGGTTAAGCCTGATTAGGGTTTGTGTGTTTGTTCAATGCCAGCATATCATACTCATTAAGCGCACATTAATTACTAATGTTTTTGGCCATCTATGCATTGTACCGAAGGCATAAATGATGGACTAGCGATCCATGTATCTTCTTTGGTTGTAAGTGTCGTGCAAGAGTCGACATGCTCAAATCATATTTTGATTTGTTGATACCCTTTTGGCCAAGTTAAAGCTAATTTATCATGACTCCATGTTAATACCTTACTCATGGGATTCGGGGATTGGTCGTGAATGCATTGCACCTAATTGTATGAGCTCGTGAATATAGCGTCATGAGATGAAATCGGATGCGAAGCACGTAAAGAGCAAGGTGAATTACATGGAGTCATGGTTATAACAAAATAATGCTAGAGGTATGAATAATTTTTTTATTTTTTTTGGTAAGATAGAGGTATGAATATTGGTTCTCAAGATATATCATAATAGATATATCTGATACAAATATATATAGCAAGTTTTTATTGACTATTTGAATGTGGCCCAATTATCTAAAGGATGCCCACTTCTAATTTATCGATTTATATACACATATATAATATGGGTTTAGATTCTAATTCCTCATGTGCCGGAGAGTGGAGTGTTCCACATGATGATTGAATTGACCAACAAAGACCCATTTGAATCCGTTTTTTAGGTAAAAAGGCACAATCGTCATCGAGAAGAAGAAAGAAGAGATCAGGTCCTCTTTCTTTTCTTTTTTTTCTTCTTTTTCTTTTTCGGAATTAATTAACTTTCTCACTTTTTCTTTACTTCTCCTAACTTTCTACGTCATAATTGCTTAGCAAGATGATGAGTCCTATCTCTTTTTGGCTTCGAGACTTGCTTTACTTTCTGATGACCTCCCACAGTCTCTCTCTTTCTCTCTTTTTATTTTCCAGGGCTTTTACTGTGTCCATGGAGCACAAAAAGAGGCCAATTGCATTCGAGATCTCCCCTTTTCTCATCATCAAAAATAAAATTTAACACAAAAAAAAAAACAAATAACATTAGATTTGGTCTGTCTTTATTGCACTTTAGGATGTCAGAAACTGTCTGTAACGTGGGTCAATTTCTCTAGTAGTAGATCTAATGTCAGCCCCCTTAAACGGATAAAAGAGAGACAGTGACTAAACATCTGACTGCGCTTTAGTGCTAAGTCTATCATTTCGCATCTTACAATAGAATTAAGCCAAAATCCTAAGTGAGTCTGAAAATAAAAGAATCATTACCATAAAAACTCAAAATTGATACATCTATGATAAATTTACTTCAAATTAATTTTTAAACTACAAAAACCCTAAAATGGTAGATTTTTTATAAATTTATTATATGTTAATTTTTGTTAAATTTTATCGTTAAATTGCTAAATGGGATGGTACATGGTAATTTACGGGTATACTAGTTTTACCCTTTGTTTATTACAGGTGTATCGGCTTATGATTTTTTGCGCTATTAATCTATTTTAATAGAAATTAACAGATTTTAAATTTGTCATAAATGTGCAAGTTTGAGGTTTTTTGTAGTATTACTTCAATAAAAAGAAAAATTAATAACACAAAAACGGGTTTGAGGCTTCGAATCAGCCCCGCTTTGCGTGCTATTAAATGGGCCACGGGAGTCCAAAGAAGAAAATTACTTGGGCCGGGATCGAACAATTGGCTTTTTCAGCCGAAAATCGGAAGAGTGAGTCTGGATCTGGATTTAGCCCAACCTGATGTGGGCCGAATTGAACTGAACATCTGAAGAGCAATGGCTGGGCCGAGTTGTCCAATTAAGCAGAACGGCCCTGAACTTGGGCCGCGGCAAGATACCCTTGCGATTTCTCCCTTAGCGGCTCGATGCATCTCAAGTGTGGATTTTTTGAGGATTTCACGTTCGGCCTTTAGTGGCATGGGAATCAAACTTGTATCGTGCGTTTTGATCCACGAACACATTATTCAATTTCTTGACCATTCTTCCAACACGCCGGATTGGTTGCTTTAAGTGGGGCTTAAATTCACAGACGCACTTCTTAAAAAAATCACATCGCTCCTGACTCATCCAACGCATTTGTCGTTGGGAGCCTCCCGGATCGTCTGACGAATTCTCACTATTAAGCAATCGGGGGGGATCGCCAGGAGAGGATTCCCCTATAAGTTATTCCAGTTGAAGACAAAACTCATCGCCACCATTCCTGGGGATGTAGCGTCGTTTTAATCTCGCAAATCTGCAAACAACTTGTTATGTTACTTTTGTGCATCCTTATGGCTTGGTTTCTTGAAAAGGATCTGACAGCATGCAGCGGTCTCTTTCTTCGTGGGGTACTTCCATCGGCCTCGAATTTACCCATTTATAGATAGTTCTCTCTGACTTTAATCAACTATAAAAGCAATTGTCAACTTTTACTCTCCGCATCCAATGCCCTTCTCGCATTGCACAACCTAACTTTTGCTCCTCCCCAATCAAAAGACTCGTTCGAAAGGTGAGGACGGTACTTAATTTGAAAATAAAAATTAAAAACCGATTTTCACTATTTCCCCGAAAAGAAATTCCTTCTCCTATACCCTCTGCACAAAATTTCCATTTTCAAATCGTCTTGAGGAGGGACATAGCTTGTGACTGAAGTTTTGTGATGAATAGGTACTCTTCTTCTCTTTTTGTCGTTTCATCTTCTGTGGTTTATTAGCTCCGTGAGAAACTTTCATTTAAGAATTTAGAGTATCGTCCGAATTTAAAAATTGTAACATAATTTTAAATAAATCTGCTTGTCGAAATTCGTGTGCTGAAAAAATCTCGGGTGTTACGTGGTAAGAAAAGTAGAAAATTGAAATTAAGCAAAAAAAATAAAAGAAACAAAAGTTTAAGCCGACACGCGTTTGGTGCTTGCTTTGATTCCTTTTCTTTTGTGGTCATCTTTGCTTTGATTTATTGTGTGTTCGCTTCTTTAAAAAAAGAAAAGATGAGAAATTATTAGAGGAATCAATTTTACATTCGAAGAAGCAAGCCCGAACGAGTAGGTGTTGCATACGTAATTCGGAATGGAGTTGCCGCCCTCTTTTTTTAAAGAAATTTACTATACATAAATTCTCGACAAGATTTTGTTTTTTTAACAATTTCGACTTTTAAGGGGAGCGAAAAAGGGAAAACTAAGGGTAAGAGGTCCTCATTATATTCTATCTCCACACCCAAAAAATAATGTGAGATTGGAATGATGTCCTCTTTCATAATAATAATAATAATAATAATAATAATAATAATAATAATAATAATAATAATAATAATAATAAAAGAGTCAAAATGGCCCATATAATTAAAGCAAGCTTTGCCTGTAGCGGAAGAAGACTACTTGCGACCTAGGATTTAGTGGCTGATCCAAACATTGCTTTTAGCTCATCTTAGTATTAGTGGCCATCTACGCATCCCGTCATCTCTCCCGTCTCGCATATATTATTAGCAAGGGATAAGGAAAACGACCTTAATGGGGAGATGCAGGTGTCGTTCGGGCCACGGGGACAGCTCCAATTCAACCTAATTGCCCCAGTTTTCAGAAATTTGTGATCTGTGTATGTACTAGCGAAGGCTCACAAATTCGTATTCCAATGTATCTTAATAGCACTCCGATATCGGTGTTGAGATATGAGATGTCAATTCAATCTGGACATATCAAAAGAAAGGGAAAAAAAAAGATGAGTGACGGAAACATTTGATTTGTGCGTGTCAATACTCGAGTCATATTTGAAATCATGAAGAAATAGTTTTTGGACAAAATCACCCATAAAAAAGTCTACATAGGTTCTCATACCATAGATTTATTCGATTGGCATATGATATCATTTAATTTTCTAGGAAAAACAACAAAAGATGTCTTGCCCAATTAGCTTATACCGACAATAATTTTTGGTCATGCATAATTTCAAACGCGATAAATGGGTGCATTAGAAAATTGCTTTGCCAAGGCACTTTGGGATCCAAAGTCCTTGGGTAAATGTAAATACCATTTGCCAATTTTTTTGGAAAGTCTTGAGAAGATGATATTGCCATTCCAAAAACCTTTAGCCTAAAGCTTATTCAGAGGTATTTTGAGTTTTTAGTATTTTCATAATGCAAATACAATTTTTTTTTCTACTTTACCCTCACTCAATTTTCATAATTCTGGAAATGTCTCCACTTCATGCAACCTCACTAGTAAGGGTTTAGGCTATCAGCAAGGCTAGATCTAGTTGCTGACAAGCTTGTCTAGCGCTAGCCAACGACGCTCAAGGTCACCGGACCTCAGGCAAGGTTGGCTGATAGCCAATTTGGCTCGCCAATGGTTGAGTTCCATCGGCAAATTGTTTGACAATTAAAAAAAAAAAAAAACTAGCAAAATTTCTTTACCAAGTGCAATTTTTTGCATTACGTGCATTTAAGAAAACCCCTTAACCCTAAAAGTTTTTACATTTTCCTATGAAGTTTTCCCTAGAGCCGAAGCAAACGCACCCATAAAGCAAAAAAAGATTTTAGGACAGCTAAAGCTCTATCCTTTTGGCATTTCCAATATTGTGAATCTTAGATCCATGCGCTTCAGTTATTTCATGAAAATCAAATTAGGGTTTTTCCAGTTACGATCATTTATATAGAAGAAGAAGAGTAAAAGGGATATTGTTTCGATCGCCAAAGTATCTGGGAATAGATAGTTGTCATGATGAGCATATTTCTCATTGCATCTTGAATTCCAGCGGCATACTTCGGTTGCTCAATCAAAGAAACTAATCGTGCACCACCATGGGGAAAAAGTCGTACCAAACTAGCATTTCCTTCCACCCCAGCATCATGATTCGTGGGCGAGCCAGATTTAGCATAGCGGACGCTTTTCATTGCGATCATTAGGCGTCGCGAAGTGGGCATGCGATGCCCCGTGGATCCGATCGATGATCGATGGCGACCGCTATAAAGTCAAAAGAGCCCATTGCATTAATTGGCACAGATCTGCCCCTGCATTGGTAGGCTGCCCAATTGGAGCATGAAATCGCTTTCGCTTTTTCCAAGTCGAGCCCTTTATATTTCATTGGAAAAAATTTTAAAATACACTAAACGCCAATCGGCAAGGTAATAAGCCGAGAAGGAAGTTGTATGAAGATACAATGATGAAAGTAGAGTCGCAATTTATTGGACGTGCATCGTTGTTCGAGTTGGTGTTGAGTAGGAAAAGACGTCATGTGACCTTTGGAAAGCGCCAAAAATAGCTGCCCCGTTCTGAAGAAGATATTTATTACTAGCTGCTACAATCAATGGATGGGTCTAGATAGGCTAATTTGTTATCATAACCCGATCATAAGAATGATGTCATGTGCAGAGTCCGAGTTGAGTTGCCATGGGGCGCAAATAGTATTGTTTGGATTTGCCCATAAGCACCATTCCAGCTCGTAGTTGGCGTTTATTTCTTACTCCATTATTTCGCTTGTAATCGTGTGAAAAATGGAAATAGAAAAAAAAAATCAATTTTGTGAAGAAATGCCTTAGAGAAATCGTTAAATGCCCATAACAATGAAAGTATTCGATTTTCAAAATCTGATTGTGCACATCCCAGAGAAAGCTGCAATTAAAAGGATTTTTTTAATCCTCTTTATGTATTTAATATTGCAATATTTTTGCATTTATTGTTTAATAAAAGTGTTCGAGGAACTGTAAATTCACATAAATTTTTGCCATATTTATCAAAGACTTGAGCAATTTTAAGTTTTTACTGGAAGGTCCATAATTGATTATTTGCTTGAGAAAAGGGGAAAAAAATTATGAAGTCCAAATCAAATTATGAAAGAATTCGAGTCGATTTATATCGCACCTATTAGGCTGTTGCCTGTGGGCAAACCATAGTGCTCCTGCAGATTAAAGACCCATTCTAAGGAATGATAATAATTTCTAATGCACTGCTTCCGTTATTTTATGTGTGATAAATGTATTGAAAAAATGCAAATATTTTCTTCTTATGCTTAATTAATGCCGGGAGACACTCGTTGATGTTACCTTTTTCAATTGATAAAAAACCAAAATTATTAGTGTGATTAAGTTTATGAGTTTCATTTATTTCATGAAAAATAGATGATTTGGAAAAATGATCGCTCGTATCATTTGAAATAGTTAGTTAACGAAAGATATTTTCATTATAAAAAATTATGTCTATACATTTTCATATATGATGAAAATATTTTTCATTCACTTATTTTTATTAGCAATACACGCGATCATCTTTTTGCAAATCATCAATTTTATGTAAAACAAACAGAGCCTGAACGATGGATACGTTGTATATCCGAAGGCTCAAGACATTGCAAATTGGCCCCTAACTAATAGCTAAGTAGAACCGTGAGGCCGTCCAAACCTTTTATTTTAACGGATTCAAACTTGATATCGCTTACGAGTGACTCGTATAACCGAAAAGCCCGCGTTGATCCTTGCATTGACCTCGACAATTACCGTCATGCGGTCAAATTTAGTTCTGATGAAATTAAGCTTTCTCAAGGACCATTGGCACTTAAAAGATAATAATAAATCTTCGATAAGGTGATGCTGTTGGTTTTTGGCAAGGCAAGTATGCACTTCACCCATCACTCTTAGTATATCTTGGGGGAGGAGAAAGGCAAAATAATATCGAGGAGACCTTTGAGTTTAGTGTGTTAATTTTAATTAGATTTGAAAATTCGCGTAGATTCAAGGAATCTGAAAAAAAAAAAAATAGCTTTTGGATTTGAACTTGTTGACCCAATCAATTCTTTAATTTAATGCGAATAAGTTCACCTAAAATCAATTACTTTATGACTCGATTACTTTATGGCGTGCTTCAATTGTTTTAGTTTATTCGGTTCCAAAGCTTGTTTCCTGGTTCAGAAAAAGCATCTGTCGTCCTTAGTTTATTCGAATTGATCACTTTAGTCCCACATACGGCCGAGCATTATATGATCAAGTGCTCTTTTTAAGGTTGTCTCACCGTTCAAGGCATCGGCTTTACTACTAAGTTATTAACGAGAGCTATAAACACCCTCTACGAAGTAGCCGCCTCCCTATTGGTCCTCTTTTTTTTCTTCTTTTATTAAACGCGCTTTCATAAGGAGCTTAAGCTTTAAAGTATGGTCGATAGTAATAGCTTACATTCAAGATCTGGTTGTTTTGCAAGAAGTGAATAGTTTCTTAAAAATGATCACTTATAATAATTAGTCAATAAAAAAATATTTTCATCATTAATAACACTTTATGTTTATATATTTCGACAGAATCCTAGCTATTCCATGAAAGTTGCACATTGAAAAATATATTTTCCAAAAATTGATGATTTGTATTGCTCACAAAATGAATAAATGAAAATTATTTTTATCATTCATAAAAATAGTGAAACAAATTATTGTCGGTAATTAAAATATTTTTTATTGACTATTTTTCCAAACAAGATAACCAATCATTTCTTCATAAAAAAAGTTTTTCACAAAACAAACGTAGTCTTAGGGTGCGTTTATTTCGCGGAATACATTTTCGGGGAAAACATTTTCCTCATTTTCTAGTATTTGGATTGCTTAGAAAAATGAGTCAATGGATTTCCTAATCAACAGAAAATATTTTCCTAACAAAGCTTAAATTCATAAAAATAATTTCCTCTTTGAAATAACCGGAAAACGTTTTTCGAATCTACAAACACTTATTCTTATAAAAATATATTTAAAAAAAATTGAATTTTAGTTTTTTTTTAAATATTTTTTTAAATAAAATTTGGAAAACATTTTTAAAAAAAATTCTAATTTGCTTCTTTTTCTTTTCTTCCTTTTTATTTTTGCTTCTTCTTTACCCGTCACCGGCCACAAGGATGGCCAATGAGTTTTTGCTTCTTTATTTTTTTTCCGGTGATGAAGTATGTTATTTTTTAATGGAATATAAATGACAGAAAACATTTTCAATTATACATCACTAAACAAAGGAAAACAAATCGTATTCTTGTAAAATCCTTTCTCGAAAAACATTTTCTTTTTATCATTGAATTTTCCGTGAAACAAACCCACCCTTAATTACACTCTTTTTGCAAATCCCACCATCGTTTGGCCCGGCGTATTCTAATTAGACAACTTGCGATGTGGTTTCTTTCATTAGCGAAGTATCGCGTAGCTTGCGGGGGAGTGCAAATTATCGAAGCCGTTGAGAAATACCTCGTAATCACGATTTTGCAGCCACGTTTTCGTCCTTACGTGCGGTGGCCCTCTCGCTTTAAACTCCATCGGAAGTTAAGCGGCGCGAGGCACGTTAGGTCGTAGTCAATCCATTTTCTTCTTTTCCTTTTGACTCGATTGGACCCGCCCCGAACGCGTCGCGCGCGTGACACTAGGGAAATTTGACAATACGCGAATTTCACGTCGTCGACTAAAGTCAGTAAGCAGCAGAGATGGGACGTGACCCGTGTTTCAATGCCTGGAAAAAAGGGCCGGCCGCCGCGCAAGGCCATCCGGAACGGTCCCAACCGTCGATCGCCACCGAGATCGGTTGCTGCCGAGCTAACTGGCTGGCGGGTCCGACTGTGAAATTGGTCCTCTCCTTGCGTTTTTTTTTTAAATTTTGGGCAAGTTAGGAACTTAGGACCGGGCAATGGGTCTCGCATTTATTAACCCCGGGTGGCCTCTCTTTTTTTTTTTTTTTTTAAACGGGAGCAGAAAAGGGATAATGAGAAGTCGAGGGGAAAGGGTCGTCATAATTGAACTAAATGGAAGAAATTGATAAATACGCGGATAATCGATAGGACAGTTGTCCAATTCGTACCAAAAGCGGCACCCATCGAACCGCTCTCGATCGAAGTCAAGTACGTCCCACCAACGGTCCGATTTGACCGCTAGGCCACTGCACAACTCGCTTGCCTGCCCAATCAAGTTTACCTCGAGAATCTTCTCGAAAACATAGTTTCTCTCTCTCCTTTTTTTTTTTTTTTCCTGATAATGACATAAATAGAATAAATTGAGGCACAATTTAAGGACTAAATGGAATAATTTAAAAAATTTAAAAATTACATTGTACATTTAAGGATTATTTGTATCAATTTGCCTTCTTTTATTGGCTCCGGTTTGACCATTCATAGATAAGCATTATATAAAATTATAATATACCTTCTAGTTTTAGAAAGTCAAATCTTTTTTTCCCTTTTAGAAAATGCCTTGAGTTACATATTTTGCAAATATGGAAATTCATGATAAATGTGTAAGTCAATGACTCTAGATAATATCTCCCACACTTTAAATCTAGAAGTTTAATGATCTTTCCTATAAAATGAATATACCCAATAAGGTTTTAAATTATGAAATACTTATATCTTTGCCCTCGTCATCATACATTCCTCTATATAGTGTGTACTTCCATCAATAACTATTTTCCTTATTTAATATTTCCAATAGTTAGCAGGTCGAATAGCAGCTTACTTAATTCTTTTAGATTTGTCTATAATTTTTGTTTTTTTTTGTTACTCGCTCGTGCCCTTATCCTCCGCAGCCCCCTCAAATTTTGCTTGATCATGACCAGAAATGTTGTTCCTTTTTTTTTACCTATCTGTTTCTTTTTGGACAGTTTATTTACCTATCTTAAAAGAGCTTGAAATGGCAAGAGATCTACATGTACAACAATCCAAACACTCGTTGCCGATAAAAATATATCAATTGTTTAATTCGAGATATCATTTCTTAAAATGCACTGTGAATAATACGTGGCCAATTTAACATCGCTAACAATTGCGCAACGAAAGGGGCAAGGTCATGCTTGAGATAGAAAATATAAAATCACCGAATAATGAGGTTGTCTTGTTGCCATTAATGATGTGCTATAATTTGACGGTTAATCACAATCACCTAAACTTCTCAATTTAATTTAGAACTCGTAGCCGACATAATTTCTAATTTCAAAACGAACAAAACATTGACATGTGTGCAGCTGTTTTTTTTGCAATTAGACAAAATTAAAAGTGCTTTTTATTCTTTTTAGTTGAAATTAAAATATCATTTAGATTTCACAAAATTATATATAAATTTATGCATTGGAAACTATACATAAATTTTATGCTAGTTTAAGCATGCGCTATGCACAATCAAGGCATAGAAAGAAAATGAGCAGTCACTTACGAAAGATATGAATATTAAGAAAGCAAGAAAAATCTCTAAAAATCTTATTAGTATGAAATAGGAAGAAAACGAGTGAACATCGATGATAAAGGGCGAGTACAAGACAAAGAAAAGCAAGTGTAATTTTAGGAAATACGATAAAAAGAGTAACTTTCCATATATATATATATATTTCTTCATTTTTAAGGAAAAAAACAAAACAAAATATATTTTTTTTGGGGAGCAAAATCCAAACGACTTTAATATTGGAAAGAAGGGGGCTTATGCCAAACAGAAAATATTATTCTACCGACTAAAAAAAGAGAAAAAAAAAAAAGAGAGAGGACGTTGGGGAGGGGGGGCCGAGGGGAGCGAAGAGAGAGAGAAGAAGGCAAGTAGGGACGGAGTTGTCATTTTCCAGCACCAACCTCTGCTTTATAAGCTGCTCCCCGGTGGCAAAATACTCCCCCTATTCGGTCAGGGCTGCTTCGTCTCCTCTTCTCTCTCTCTTTCTGAGGGAGCGGTGGTGGTGCTAGTACAGCTCACTTGTACTTTACCTTCCCGTACTTCCTCCGTCGTTCCTCCTCCTCCGGCTCCGATCGTCGCCGGCGTGCGGCGCCTTCCCGTCCGGCGATTCCGAGGTACCGCCGCTGCTCTGCATTTCTAGGGCTTCGCCGGTTCTCCGGCCTTTTTTCCCCTCGCCGGTCCCCTTCTCTGTGGCTGTCCGCGTTTTGTTTTTTTATTTTTATTTTTTCTACGTCCTGCTCCCGCGGACGGATCTGGCGCGCTTCGGCCCCCGGCCGGCGGGGTCATTTTGGCGGTTCCTCCGCCGGCCGGTTGTGCTGATCTGCTCGGTTTTGTGGCGCTTCTAGCGTCGCCTTTTTGGGCTCGAGCTCGGTCGCGTTTCGCTTTTTTGAGTTTCGGTAGATCTCGGGCGCTGGATTTGTGGTTTTAGGGTTTTGGACGTTGGTTTCGGTGATCGGTTTGTTTCTACGTGGTGTCTTTGGTCTGTCCATCTTTGCCGTGAGCGCTAGTGCCTTCAGTAGAGAGGCACCGCAGGAAAGGAGGTTCTTTTGTTAGGGTTTAGTGTTTTTCTTCACTTGTGTTGGGTGGTTTTGAGTGTTCACTGGCCTTATGATCGATGCTCGTTTAAGGAGGGATTTCTGCAGCTTAGCTCGTGCGTTGATGTTTATATCCGTTAGTGAAATCCGAACACGGTAGGGTTCAATTTTGTTTCTGAGTCGCATATGGTCATCGCAATGCTCGGTGAATTTTCCTCCCTAGCTATTAGCATTATGATCATGCTGTGGGTTGCATGTTCTGTGTCCTCCTGTTCACGCTCTCATCATGTGTTACCGAAATCCTTCTGCTGATTTTAGTCTGTCTCTTTTTGGTCATGTGGCTGCTGGGTGTGTAACTCCTCTGGGGCGGATGCCGGTGTATCTTGCTTTAACTGCTTTTGTGAAGTCTTGTTATACTAATTTAGGCGAAATAAGTTATTGTCCATTTTCTTTGTAATTTGTATGATCAATATTGAAGCAGATTTTATGGAGATTAGAGGGAGTCCCTCAAAAAAAAAAAATAATGAAAATTATTCTGTCTGTCACAGATGATATGGATGTTTTTTCTGAAACTGTAGGGCAGAATTCTCGAGTGTCATTATTCTAATTTAATTATTGCTAATGCTCCGAAAATGAACATGGCAGTATCATTCTATGTTTTTTTGTTGACCAAATTGGTGTTGGTGTTTGTTCAGTTTTCTGCAAGGAGCCTGGTTCGCTTCTGTGCAAGTTTTGGTTTTTTCTCCCTTTTGTTGCTAATACACAGTTGATTGGTTAACAGTAGAAATGTTTATGAAAGTAAAATTATCTTTTAACATCTTTCTCCTTTCTCGTTGATGGTTTTCTCCTAACATTTTGCAAGTCTTGCCTTCTCAATTTTCTTACCAGCTTTTCCCCCCTCATTGATTAGAGAGATGTTTTGTCTTTGCGTATTCTAGATGTACCTGTGCTTGTGTTATTTCCTCCCTAATGCTTATTACTCCAAATACTTTGGAAGCTGAGCCTTCCATTTTATAATTTGCTCGTATCAATATTTTTTTCAGATCTTAAGTCACAATGGTGAGGAAGAAGAGATCTGAAGGTTCAAGCGGAGGTGAGAGCTCTGAGTCCCAAGAGCAAGGTGGGGGTAGTGGCCGTGGTTCTCAACACCCATCTGACAGAAGTGCTCCACCTCAACAGGGAGGAGGACATCCGGCTGGTCGAGGTTGGGGTCCCCAGGGTCAGAGAGGAGGTTATGGAGGTTATGGTGGAGGACGTGGTCGTGGAACGCCACAACAGCAGCATCAACAGTATGGTGGCCCTCCTGAATATCAAGGTAGAGGAAGGGGTGGCCCTCCTCAACATGGTGGCCCTCCTGAATATCAAGGTAGAGGAAGGGGTGGTCCTCCTCAACATGGTGGCCGGGGTGGGTACGTCAGGGGGGGTAGTCGTGAAGGCGGACCTCCTGGTGGCCCATCCAGATTTCCAGTTCCCGAGCTGCACCAAGCTACCCAGGCTTCATATCAGGCCGGGGTGACTCCTCAGCAGATGGAGGCTAGTTCATCCTCACAGCCACCTGAACCATCAGAAATGGAAGAAAAAATGCAGCAGCTTTCCATCCAGCAAGAGGCACCTACACAACATGCACCACCCTCAAGTAAATCAATGACGTTCCCTCTTCGTCCTGGCAAAGGTAGCTATGGTACGAGGTGTATTGTCAAGGCGAACCACTTTTTTGCCGAGTTGCCAGACAAAGATTTGCATCAGTATGATGTAAGTTGCTCCTCATGCAATATCTGGTTGCATTGACTTAAGACGCTTGCATTCCTTTGCATTCATTAATTTTAATTTCTTAATTATAACTAGGTTACTATAGCACCTGAAGTCTCATCACGAGTAGTCAATCGCCAAGTCATGAAGAAGCTAGTGGATACGTACAGAGAATCTCATTTGGGGAAGCGACTTCCAGCTTATGATGGTCGCAAATCACTTTATACAGCAGGGCCTCTGCCTTTTATGTCAAAGGAATTTAAAATTACACTTATTGATGATGATGATGGGACGGGTGGGCAAAGGTTGTCGTTCTATTCTATGTTTTAATGGAATTCCAACTCCATCTGTTTGTATATGTTTCTAACTGTTTCTGTCTTCATACAGGAGGGAGAGAGACTTTAAAGTAGTTATCAAGTTGGCTGCTCGTGCTGACCTACATCATCTAGGTTTGTTCTTACAAGGAAGGCAAGCTGATGCACCTCAGGAAGCTCTACAAGTTCTAGACATCGTCTTGCGTGAATTGCCCACTACTAGGTATTAATATGTTTGCTGATGCCAAAAAAAGGCAGTTCTGAATGACATTCTTTATTTATTATTATTATTATTATTTTTTTTTGGTGTTTTGCCTAACACTAGGTAGGTGTGAGACAAATGATGCGCTTTGTATGCAATGTTGCCTCTGTCATGCACAAAATCATACCATGTTAAATGTTCTCCAGGTATTGTCCAGTGGGTCGATCATTTTATTCTCCTGATCTTGGGAGAAGGCAGCCGCTTGGTGAGGGACTTGAAAGTTGGAGGGGTTTCTATCAGAGTATTCGACCAACTCAGATGGGCCTGTCTTTGAATATCGGTGGGTACAAATGCTGCTTTTTATTCTTTTTGGTTGTTGTCCTTAAGATTGAAACTTTCTTTTAGCTTGAAACTCTTATTCTCTGATAAGTTCTTTTGTTCTGCTCTCTGTTAACTTTGTTTTTGTGCCTTGCAGATATGTCCTCCACTGCTTTTATCGAGCCATTGCCAGTCATCGACTTTGTGACTCAGTTGCTGAATAATCGCGACGTCTCCTCTAGACCATTATCTGATGCTGATCGTGTGAAGGTTGGGCATTCTTCAACTTTTTGATCTTGATAATTGTATGCTTTAATGTCTTTTAGGCTTTTTTTTTTTTTTTTAATGTTATTTTGGTTTTTTCATGCAGATAAAGAAGGCTCTCAGAGGAGTGAAAGTTGAAGTCACCCATCGTGGTAATATGCGGAGGAAGTACCGGATCTCAGGTTTGACATCTCAGGCAACACGGGAGCTGACGTGAGTACATTTTAACTGTCTGGCTAACTTCCCTTTCCTTGGAGCCTATCTGATTGTTCATAGTACTTGTATGTCTCTTGGAAGACGTTATTGACTCCTCTCAATGATTTCTTGTTTTAGTTTTCCTGTTGATGAAAGAGGCACTATGAAATCTGTGGTTGAGTACTTTCATGAGACTTATGGTTTTGCTATTCAACACACCCAATGGCCTTGTTTACAAGTGGGGAATCAGAATAGACCGAATTACTTGCCAATGGAGGTCAGTGCTCTACTTTAAACTTATATTTTTGATGATATTTTGTCGCCATCTGTCGTCCTTCCTATCTGATTGTATCGTTTCTGAGTTCAGGTATGCAAGATTGTAGAGGGTCAGAGGTACTCTAAAAGGCTGAATGAGAGACAGATTACAGCATTGCTGAAGGTGACCTGTCAGCGCCCTCATGAAAGAGAGCTAGACATCATGCAGGTTAGAAATTTGAAGAAACATGTCAAGAAAGCTGTTGCTGGTTTAGTGAAACAATAGAAATTTTTCTGTTTGTGTTTCTTCATCTGCTTCTTTCACATTTTATGATTTCAATTGTGTTCTGATTGCTGTGCCCCTTCAGTTTCATCCTCTTGATACAGAAGGTTATGGAAATTAGGAGTCTGTAACTTTGCGTTGTTCCCTTGGTATAGTGTGGATGTGATTTTACTGTATGTCTTAGTTTATACTTGTGGTTGAAGAGAAAACTTGAAAGAAACATGAAGTGACGCATGAAATTTGGTGATAAGTGTTTTTGCATATCTTATATTTGCAATTGATTGCATCACCATACTCCTGGAATATGAAACAATTAGAGAATTTTTCACTTAAGGTCTCAATAATAGCCATACCATAATCCTGGAATATCAAACAACAGAGATAATTTTCACTGTCTTGTTGATGGCCGTACCAAAAGTGCTAAATTTTTGCATGCACTTAATGAATAACCATGTCAAGAAAGTTTTCTTTGTTCCACTGTGATTTGCAGGCTCATGCTTGTTGAACAAGTAGAGTCCCTGGGTATGGCTTTTTCATTTGGTCTGAGCCTTGAAGCCTCTATTTGCACAAAGCTGATTGAGTGTGCTTAATTATTGTCCTCGAAAACTTGCTGCCTAATTTTGACCCTTCAATTTCTATTTTCACTTGCCCCTTATTTCATTATTGAATGGAAAATGATGTTTCTTGGATGCTAGTTGAAATAATGTTTGTTTTTGTAGATCTAGGGCCATACCTTTGGGCAGCCTGTCCTTTTCATAATATTCTTTTCTTTGGATTTCCTACCATGTTTCTATGAATTTTCTCCTTTTGGTGCACCTGTTGGTATAGCTTAAGACCAGGAGTCATAAATTTACTGTCATTGGAGTTCATGCACTACATTGCCAAAATTTGATACATTATCTGCTAATTTGATATACTTACATATATCAAGTCACTTCCTGGTGTTGATAATTCAGATTAATATGAGACCAGGAGTCATACACTGGTACTGTCATTGGAGGTTCTTGCACTACATTGTCAATATTAGATATCTTCTCTAATAAATTGATACGATGACGCGTATCAAGTCAGATTAATATCGGTATTGCTGCCTAGTGGTCATAATTTTCTGTCTGTTTCTATTATCCAGACTGTTCGTCATAATGCTTACCATGAGGACCCTTACGCGAAGGAATTTGGAATAAAAATTAGTGAGAGGCTCGCTCAAGTGGAAGCACGCATTCTTCCTGCACCTTGGGTAAATGTCATGCACCTTGTTGTTGTCCATCTGCAATAGTTTAGGAAATAACTCTTTCTTATGATTATTACTCTGTGCAGCTCAAGTATCACGATTCAGGCAGAATAAAGGATTGCCTGCCTGAAGTTGGTTGCTGGAACATGATGAATAAAGTAAGTAGTTAGTGGAACTAGGTCCTCTTTATTTATCTGAAGAGCCAATTTAAGTACTGTGTACTTTTACTTCCTGAGGCTGGCTTGTGCTTGGAAGATTTTTCAGCACCTTGGGGGGGTCCCTTAACAATCATATATTGATGTGTTATTTAGTGTGTTTGTTGGATTTATGAAGCTTTGAAATAAGGGCTTCAGCGACCCTGGACGTGGTCTGCTTTTGTGGTAGTTTGCTTGCAGCTGAGACTTTTTGGCTTTTTTGGTAGGACGTGATCGTTTTAGCTTTTTAATCAGCTTGTGTTTTGGGGGGAGGTTCTGTGATCTTGATTGGAGAGTTTTAGATTAAGGCTGCTCCTTTAACTTGTGCTCCTGTTGCTTGTGTGGATTGGCTCTCCTTCTCTGAGAAAGTCTCTCTCTCTCTCGTGCGTCCGTGCGTATGTCCATTTGTCCGTGCTAGATTAGTGAGGGGAGAAGTCTAGTGTGTGGTTGTTTGGTGGATGATACATCAATATTTCAGTTTTGACATTCTTTTGTATACCTTGGCCCATTTCTTGGACATTATCAATGCTATTGCATTCCCTTGCATCTCTTAAAATGTTGCCTCTTCAAGCATTTGATTGTATAAACCTTAATATGCAGAAAATGGTTAACGGAGGTACAGTGAACAATTGGTTCTGCATCAACTTTTCAAGGATTGTTCAAGATACGGTGGCACGTGATTTCTGTCATGAGCTTGCTCACATGTGCTACATTTCTGGCATGGTATTGATTGTTATTTTACAATTTGTTCAAAAGACTTGGTTGAATTTTACAATATTTTGGTGATTTGTCTCTCCTTTTAATTGGTTGTTAAGGCCTTCAACCCTGATCCTATTCTTCCGCCAATAAGCGGCCGTCCGGATCAAGTTGAGAGGATTCTCAAAGCTCGATACCATGAGGCCATGACAAGAATCCAGCCCAAGGGCAAAGATATTGACCTACTAATCGTCATTCTTCCTGATAATAATGGATCACTTTATGGTAGGAGATACTCAATGAGCATTAGTCTTCCTCAAATTCTCAAATTGATCTTCACTCATATTGTCTTATATTCGTTTTGCCTGCAGGGGATTTGAAGCGAATATGTGAGACTGATCTTGGGCTTGTTTCTCAGTGCTGTTTGACAAAACATGTATTTAAGAAAAGTAAACAGTACCTGGCAAATGTCGCCCTCAAGATCAACGTGAAGGTTGGGGGGAGGAACACTGTTCTTGTTGATGCACTGTCTAGGCGAATTCCTCTAGTCAGTGATCGGCCCACAATTATCTTTGGTGCTGATGTCACTCATCCTCATCCTGGCGAGGATTCTAGTCCATCGATAGCTGCCGTGCGTTATTTGTTTTCATCTGATCATGTGTTTGATTAATTAGTTTTATTTGTAATCTGAGTCTGTGTCACCTATTATAACTGAAATTCTCTCCTCTTTCATTTCTTAGGTTGTAGCTTCTCAAGATTGGCCGGAAGTTACCAAATACGCAGGTTTGGTATGCGCTCAAGCCCATCGACAAGAGCTGATTCAAGATTTGTACAAGACTTGGCAGGATCCAGTCAGAGGGACTGTGACTGGTGGTATGATAAAGTATGCTCTCTCTCTCTCTCTCTCTCTCTCTCTCTCTCTCTCTCTCTCTCTCATATTTTACGTGCATCTGATACTAATTGGTCCCTGTACGTAAGCAGTAGTTCGGGTTACCAAGTTTTGACACTGCATAATATGTCAATTTCTGTTAGTAAAATCATTTGAATGACCAAACTGTCTTCAATTTTTCCCAGAGAACTGCTTATATCATTTCGCAGAGCGACGGGACAGAAACCTCAGCGCATCATTTTTTACAGGTACATTTCTTCCTGTCTTAACTCAACAGTTGGCAGTTGGTATGGTATTTGAACTTTTTGATTGTTTGATATGTAGGGATGGCGTGAGTGAGGGCCAGTTTTATCAGGTGTTGCTCTATGAGCTTGATGCTATTCGCAAGGTAGTAACCTCTTCTTGAGTTAAACTTCTTTATTTGCAGTGTAAAAACCACTTCAGTCTCTGTACTCTAAATGGTTTATATATTAGCAACTTACTTTTTGGATCTCTGGACTCAAAATAGTTAATGAAGTAGCAGCTCTATGATTTCATGACCCCTTCCTTGTGATTCCAGGCATGTAATTCCCTTGAACCAAACTATCAGCCTCCTGTGACATTTGTTGTTGTTCAGAAGCGACACCACACAAGGTTGTTTGCTAATAATCACCGTGACCACAATGCAGTTGATAGGAGTGGGAATATATTGCCCGGTAAGGTTTTGGCTTACTCTGAACTAGCTTTGTTTGTTGGTATTATTTTGATTGTTGAATATACAAATTGCAAATCATGAGCAGGCACTGTCGTGGACTCCAAGATATGCCATCCTACAGAGTTTGACTTCTATCTGTGCAGCCATGCTGGAATTCAGGTATTTCACTTGCGCCATAAATAAACTACATTTGTTCCTTTCATTTATGGACGTCAATTCAGAAGATGCACTAACACTTGGATGGATATTGGTAGGGTACTAGCCGTCCAGCACATTATCACGTCCTCTGGGATGAGAACAAGTTTACTGCGGATGGACTTCAGTCTTTGACTAATAATCTTTGCTACACGTTAGTATTATATCTCTGTTATGTTGGTGAATCATAAGCCCTGTCTACGTCTGGAATTATGCAAATCAATGTGCTTTCTGTTTGCCAACTGTACTTGTATCATAAGATCAAGGTTTTCTTCTTTTTCTCATGAAGTGTACTACTGACTACAAATTAGAGCTGATGTATCGTTCTTAATTTTGCAGTTATGCAAGGTGTACTCGGTCTGTCTCTATCGGTGAGTCTCTCTCTCTCTCTCTCTCTCTCTCGCGCACGCCGCCGCCGCCGCCACCCCCCCGGCAACACACTGAAAAGGGGATATAGGCTTGAACTTAAATTGATGAATCTCTTGATCTTGCAGTGCCTCCTGCATATTATGCTCATCTTGCTGCATTCCGTGCTCGCTTCTACATGGAACCAGAGACATCAGACAGCGGTTCTGTGACCAGTGGAATTGCCACAGGACGTGGGGGACCTGGCATGGGTGCTGCTGGTTCACGGAGCACTCGTGCGCCAGGAGCCAATGCTGCTGTCAGACCGCTGCCTGCCCTCAAAGAGAATGTCAAGAGGGTCATGTTTTACTGCTAGGTTTGGTGGGTCGTTCTTGTTTAAGTGCCGCTTTTGCCTTTTCCAGTCTGCTTCACAAATTTCGCACCCTGTGGGAATATAATGTTTAGGTGGGTCATATACTCATGCCAGCATCCAGACAAACTTTTATTACCTCAGTGATATTGATTTTTTGGATGCTTAAGTTCTTTAATGTGTGCTTTGCGAATTTTGTTGCTTTAGAGTGAAACACGATCTCGGAGAAGCTCAATTGATACGGAGGTAATATTGAGAATGAGATGGCTGGCCAGTTGCAAATCTTTTGGAAGGAGTGGTTAAATTGCCATGTCTTGTCGTTGGCTGGGCTGCGTTTGTGGCTCTTTTCGCTTCCATCCGAATGTTGCTTTCCGTCTGAATGTTACAGGCTTTTGCGCTCGCATGCAATGTAAGATAGTTATCAGCCTATTCTGATCACGATCTTCATTGCTAAGCTCAGCTGATGCCGCCTTTGTCCGTCCATATCCCTTGTCAGTCTTAGATCTGACGAATTGATTTGGCCTCGGGCTACGAGACGTTTGTGCACTGTTAGATTGGCCTACCTCATTGCTTTTGCTTAGTTCAGGCATTTCGTTCAATGCTTGCTTTGATTATTTGTGAGGCTTTTCGGCGCATCAAGAATTCAATTTTTCCATAGCGCTGATGTTTACACCCCTACTCACCTCTCTAGCAGTGACACCTAAAAGATGTGAATATAATTTGGCTTGGGAGCTGGATGACTGCACTCCGTGGCAGCAAACTGAATCAGACCCAAACTTGGGGGCAAGACTTCAAATGTTGCTCATCTATATGCGTCTAGCCAAACATGTCGGTCGACTCACCTTAATTCATTTATTAGCGACATTTCAACACTCGATTCAATTCAATTGATACCCGGCTTAACCCGAACTATACTTTCTACAATTTTTTCTCCTTGAATTATCCTCTGAATAATGGGTGACTCAGGGACTAGCCTGTTGAGTTTGTTAGGGAGCTTGGGCATTGAGTTATGGACAAGAGCGTGAAGATGGTGATGAGACAAAGTGGTATCTAAGGTTTAAACCTCTTGGTGCTGTAATAGCTCTTCGTGTTGTATTATGCGTTACCAAACTCATGCACGACTTGCTAAACGATGGCTCTACTGAAATTTGCTACAAGTGCGGTCTGGTTATATTCTTTCATTGAACTTTTAGCATAACTTTGCAATGCCTAGCACGATTCTTTCTCTTTGCGACCTTAATATGCTTCGCATGGCATCATAAGTATTCGCGATGCATGTGATGCTTTCTTCCTCTTTAATCTAACGAGCGCTAAATTTTTGTCGAGAAAAGGGATCTTGATGAAGCTAATTAATCGGCCCTTACTTAAATGGAACAAGGACGATAAATTGAACTTCGAACCGAGATAGGAGGCTTTCATATGGAGAGAGAGAGAGAGAGAGAGAGAGAGAGAGAGAGAGAGAGAGAGAGAGAGAGATTATTTGTCCTTGCCTTTTCATCGTACATTTCATGTGCACTCTCGCGCTCCGCTCATGTACCACGCCCGCTAACAAGTTCTCCGCTCTCCTCCTCTTCATTTCGCCTTCGTTTTTGTTTCTCTTCGTGTTATGAAGAACCAATGTTCATAGCTGCTTGCGGTTTGCTGAGTGGTGGCAGCAATGGCAACAACGGCAAGTACAACAAACGGCTGCGACAAGAGCCGGATTGTCTGGAGCAGTGTGATCTAACAGGAAGAGGAGGGAGCAACCGTGAGACTAGTTTTACGCAGTTGTGATTTTTTGGGTTGAAAGTGAGTCCATAATATACCTATTAGAATTCATATTTATTAGGTTTTCTCTGTTAACTCATATAGGACCCATATTATAAATTTCAGGTGACCTGAATCAAACTTATTTTAATAAATTTGAGTCAACATATGGGTATGTGACCTATTTTGACGGCCCTAGACGAGACAATGCCTTTCTAAGTGCGATCATCAACGATGATCGAGTAACCTGCTCTTATTTGCATGTCCCTAAATCCTCCTTCAACTCGTGGAGAATGCGAAGCTCTCACTCTACGTTTTGCCACTGTGGTACCCCTTGATTCCATTGATACGTCGCATGTGGTCTTCTCGGGCGATTGCGTCGGCATGGTCGATGGTGCGAATGGAGCGAACCCTCAATTCCCATTGGTGAACTGATCAACATCAGAGTTTGTTAGAGACACCGTAAGGCTTTTTGCTAGTTCTTCGACATTCGTTCACTAGTAGAGATTGTAGCTCTCATGCCCATAATTTTTGTTACTTGAGCTGCTGTTTAGGACCCCTCCCTCTCGATTCAAACTCTTCAATGGTTCTTTCAAAATTCTCCGTTTCCTTTATTAATAGGGTTGGAACCTTTTTCTTTATAATTTTCTCTCCGTAATATATAATTACTTCCATTGCCGATAAGATTTTTTTTTAAAAATATTTGGTTGGTAATCTCAACTATTTTGGAGTTTAGAATTTCGTTTAGCCAACTAAAAAGAATTACAATCCCCATTCTACCTTAAATTCTAGGCATTTGTTGATAGTTCGAATAGGCCAGGCCTATTGATATATTTTAAATTTAAAATAGTTCGATACGGTTCTTTCCTCTTCCTTCTATGCTATAGGGTTAGAACCAAAAAATATTTGTTGTTTTTCTGATGCTTCCTTATGTTTTTTTATTTTATTTTTTATAAGACCTTCTCTTAAAAGTATATTAATAATGTCTTCTATGATATTAGTGGATGCTATTTGAATTGTCCATTTTCTATTCATGTCAGCATTTCATGTAGAGGTTATTGTGTCGGCAATAATGTCCCTACCCACGATAAACTAAAATTTCGGTTGCCTCCCATTTTTTATATAATTCATCGTGTGGAGCTACTCTCTTTACCGACATGCAATTTCAACTAACAATTTTCAAAGACTTATAATCGGTTAAGCTTTGATTGCATTGCTCCAATGCATTTCAGCAATTATATTTAAGAAACCGATTGCTGAATAAATAAGAATTTCATGTTTTTTCGACGGTCAAGATCCAATTAAGAGCAATGTGTTGGAGTGATTAACGGATATTCTTCTTATTAAGATCACCTCGATGCCCCCAAACCACCACTAACATGTCTCATTTTCTTAAAATTCATACGTGGACAACATTAGGGACGTCAGGACCGAATCGAAATTTCATATATTTTTGGTCCAGTTTGGATAATAGAAAGATAACCATTCTCTTTCTTGATTCGAATTATTTCAGCTCAGTTAACCGAACTGAATCGAAATTCTCAACAATAATTGAACGCCCAACTTAAAATCTCTTTTCTTTCTTACCCTTATTTAGTTTAGTTCCAATAATTTGTATTCTGTTAGGTTCAGATTTCCTGAAAGCCTCAACCGAGCCATCGATACCCCCGGGCGACGTATTGATGGGGTCGTGTCTATAGTTTGAAGAGGCCTCATGAACAGGTGAAGTGAGAAGTGTCCGCCAAACCTTCTCTTTCGAAAGACGGTGGTTCTTGCTTCTTTCACGTTCTTCTTCATCGAGAGAGAGAGAGAGACGAAGAAGAAAAGAATCAAATGGTCGTCCATTTCAGGGGCAGAGAAAAAAAAACAACACGTTCCGATAAAATTCTTTTCCCTCCACGTTCAAATATCGTCCGACAGTCGAAAACCTCTGGCATCGGTTTTTCCTGCGACAGCAAAAATTCCTTTCTTGGTTAAAATCCTCCAAACTTCCCACTGATCTCAATAAAGAATGTTCCTTCTCCTCCTCCCTCCTCTCCTTCCCTTCTCCGCTCTCTCGAACCTGGTCTCGCTATATATACACATTCCCGTTCAGGCAAGCATGAACGGGAAGAAGAACAAAAGCTCCTTTGCGAAGTCCAAATCTGTTGCGGGTTTAGCGGTTTCATTGCGCTTCTTGGATCGCGGAGATGGCCTCGGGTTCGGGGATTAAGAGGGCGGATTCGGTGGCCGACAACATGCCAGATGCGATGAAGCCCAGTAGGTACCACATGAAGAGATGCTTTGCCAGGTGATACTTGGTTTCTTGGTAGTTTGTGATTATGGGTCTGGATTGGTGTTGGTTTTCTCATCGTTTGTGTTCACTTAATGGAAATATGTGAAGCTTACTTGGTTTGATGATTTGGTCCTTGTTTGGAGAAGGCTTGTGGCGGGTGGGAAGAGTTTGATGAAACGCCAGCAGATCATGGGGGAGGTGGAGCAGTCAATTGAAGACATGACCGAAAGGGCTCAGGTTCTTGAAGGCCAGCTCGGGTTTATTCTTAGCTCCACTCAGGTCTCTCTCTCTCTCTCTCTCTTGCATGCATGCATGCACGCGCCCGAGCACTCGGGAATTGGACCTGCCATCTTTCGTGATTTGGTAAACATGCAAACGAAATCTTATCTTTTTGAAAGGACATTAGATCCCTTTTCCAGTCATGCAGGGACTTCGGTTTTTCTTCAATTTTACTTTGAATGACTCCCCTCATGCATTGATAAATATTTCATGGACGCTAAGTTTAACCCAATTCCTAACATAGCAATAGCGTGGACTGACACAACTTGAAAAGTTTGAAATTTGCGTGTGAATTTGTCAAAGCAGCATAGCATCTCTGATTCCTATCATTTGGTGCTCGAGCATTAGTCAAATTTTGCTGTTCTATGGAATTGCAGGAGGCTGCGGTGGTCCCCCCATTTGTTGGGTTGGCGGTTAGACTGAATCCTGGCATTTGGGAATATGTGAAGGTGAATGCCAGTGATCTTGAGGTAGAAGGTATCACTGCTAAAGAGTACTTGAGGTTCAAGGAGACGGTTTTCGATGAGAACTGGTGCGTGCTTTACAACTCGAGGAATCCCAAAGAGAATTACTTTCGCAAAATGGTTATATCATGCGTTTCATCTATGTCGATGACTTCATTCGAAGTGCTGTAACACAATTAATGCAAATGCTCTCTGCAATAGTGGCACGGCCCAGTTCGGTATCTTATTTCATTGCTCGATATGATTTTGCTCTTTGTGCAGGGCAAACGACGACAATGCACTGGAAATAGATTTTGAAGCCATCGACTTCACCACTCCTCGCATGGCACTTCCTTCTTCCATTGGGAATGGAATGAACTTTGTCACAAAGTTAATGACCTCTAAATTGAGCAAGGACAGTCAGAGTGCTAAGTCTTTTCTTGAGTTCTTGCTTGCCCTCAACCATCACGGAGAGGTAAGCATTTACAACTGCCAAATTTGGCGATGAATGGAACAAACAACCAACAAGAATGCAACACTTCCAATGATAGCGCCAGAGGTTGACGGGTTCTATTTTGGTCCCGATTTGCAGAATCTAATCATTAACCAGAACTTGAACACTGTCCCAAAACTTCAAGCAGCATTGATAGCAGCCGAAGCATTCGTCTCCGCATTTCCCAAAGATGAACCTGTACAGAAGTTTGAGCAGAGGTTGCTAATTTATTCTCATCTTCGCAAAAAAGAGAATTTCTTGAACTCCTTTTTTATAGTCTAACGAAACCCGGCTTATTGTTTTTCCCTTTCGGTTTTCCAGGATCAAGGAACTAGGATTTGAAAAAGGTTGGGGTGATACTGCAGAGCGAGTGAAAGAGACGATGCATACTCTGTCCGAGTTGCTTCAAGCTCCGGACTCGGAGAAAATGGACTTGTTCATTAGCAGGCTTCCTATGATTTTCAACGTCGTCATATTCTCCCCTCATGGTTACTTTGGCCAGGCAGACGTCCTTGGGTTGCCAGATACAGGTGGCCAGGTACTAAAAAATATATGGATATAACGAATCAAATGTTTGACTGCAAAAAGAAAGGCAATCCATGAATGATAAAAGTGGACTTGTTCAATTTCATGACTCTCATGGCACAAATCTCACTTAAGATATAAAAAAGAATCTTATGCTGCACAATTTCTCTAGGTGGTTTACATCCTAGATCAAGTGAGGGCTTTAGAGGAAGAAATGCTCCTCAGAATTAAACAGCAGGGCCTTGCAGTGAAGCCAAACATTCTTGTGGTGAGTCACTCACAAACTCACAGAGAGATTAGTTCTCTAGAGGTCGATAATTTACCAATAGGAAAGTCTGCTTCATCTTATCTTTCGCTATTCCACTTATGCAGGTCACGCGACTCATACCAGACGCAAAAAACACCAAGTGTGACCAGGAGTTGGAGCCCATCGTTGACACAAAGCACTCCTACATTCTTCGGGTCCCTTTTAAGACACCAAAAGGAGACGTTCTCCGCCAATGGGTGTCCCGTTTTGACATCTATCCTTACTTAGAAAGATTTGCTCAGGCAAAAATTCTGGATTTCATTGCTTCATCAGTCACTTTTAGTTCATATGATTGTCGGTGCTTAGTTTTTTGACGATACATTTGTTATTTCATTAGGATGCGGCTGCGACGATCATGGATCACATGGATTGTAAACCGGATCTCATAATCGGAAACTACTCAGATGGGAACCTGGTGGCTTCTCTCATGGCTAGCAAACTGGGAATAACACAGGTTACCATTTCCCTCTCTCTCATGAATAATGCCACAAAATTGGACGGAAGACCTCCAATTCTTATGATTTATTGTTTTGCTGCTGAATGTTGGCTTCCTCTCTATCCAGGGTACCATAGCTCATGCTCTAGAGAAAACCAAGTATGAGGACTCAGATGTCAAGTGGAAGGAGCTTGATCCAAAATACCACTTTTCATGTCAATTTACCGCGGACTTGATTGCAATGAACCAGACTGATTTTGTCATTACCAGCACATACCAAGAAATTGCTGGAAGGTTAGTTTCAGTATCCTTCAAAGTTGATAAAATTTGTCGGTCGAAGTATTTTTAGTGATGCTAAAGACAATTATCTTTCTTCAGCAAAACTAGGCCCGGACAGTATGAAAGTCACACAGTGTTTACTATGCCGGGGCTTTGTCGGGTGGTCTCTGGCATCACTGTTTTCGAACCAAAATTCAATATTGCTGCCCCGGGTGCCGATCAAACTGTGTACTTTCCCTATACACAGAAACAAAAGAGGATGACTTCTTTTCATCCTGCCATCGAGGAACTACTATACAAGAAGGAGGACAACAACGAGCATTTGTTAGTCCCTTCCCTATTAGTTTATCTTGGCTTGAACATTTGGGTTTCGAGGCATGTTCCTGGTGTTAACTCTTGTATATATGGACAGGGGTTTTCTTGCTGATCGGAAGAAACCAATCATTTTTTCGATGGCAAGGCTCGATACCGTAAAAAATATCAGTGGACTAACTGAGTGGTATGGGAAGAACAAAAGGCTTAGAAATTTGGTGAATCTTGTTGTTGTAGCAGGATTCTTTGACCCAGCGAAATCAAAAGATAGGGAAGAAATTGCAGAAATTAAAAAGATGCACTCCTTGATAGAGAAATACCAACTCAAGGGTCAGTTCAGATGGATTGCGGCTCAAACTGACAGATATCGAAATGGAGAACTATACCGCTGTATTGCAGATACCAAAGGAGCTTTTGTGCAGCCTGCTCTGTACGAAGCTTTTGGTCTCACTGTCATTGAAGCAATGAACTGTGGATTGCCCACATTCGCCACTAATCAAGGTGGTCCTGCAGAGATTATTGTTGATGGTGTTTCAGGGTTTCACATTGATCCCAACAATGGCGACGAGTCAAGCAACAAGATTGCCGATTTCTTCGAGAAATGCAAAAAAGGTCCTGAATATTGGAATAAGATCTCAACAGGCGGCCTTCAGCGTATATATGAGTGGTAAATATAACTTAGCAAGTATTGTGACTCATCATACAAAACAATTATTTGATCCTTGGTTGTGCTTCTTCACAGCTATACGTGGAAAATCTACGCGAAGAAGCTCTTGAACATGGGGTCCATGTATGGGGTTTGGAGGCATATGAACAAGGAACAGAAACTTGCTAAGACAGGATACATTCAGATGATGTACAATCTCCATTTCAGGAAGTTGGTGAGTTATCTCAGTTGGAGACTTACAAGGCTTTCTTTTCAATTCGAGAAAAGATGGTTTGATTAATTTGAGCTATGAAAACAGGTGAAGAACGTTCCAATCCCGACCGAAGAACCCCAAGAACAAGGGGCGAAGGTGGGGAGCAAGCCCCAAAAACCAACTCCAGAGCCAGGGACTGTACCTTCAAAAGGGACACCAGAACCCAGGCAAGTGACATGATTTTGTTGGCAAACCAAAATGACATCATCGAACGTCACTTAACAACGAGAACTGAAACATAATCCATATAAGCACATTGAAGTTCTTTAGAATGCAACCAACACTTTGCGATCTTTCAGTGAACTAAGGAGATCTTATAGTGGGCAAATGATCCCGAAACCGGAGCTTCCAAGGTGAGAAATTTTGCCCAAACCATCGTTTGGCCTTGAGCAGTTATTCCATTTGTCAGTGAATCTAACGCACACGGAGACGCACACAATCAAATGCACAAACCACATCATTCTGTTAACAAAAGTTTTCAGTGAGCTTATGTAAAAGAAGCCAAGTATCAAAGAACCCAGAGGGCTATGATGAACTAACCAGCTTTTTGATTCTCAGGGAGGAAGATATCCAAGAAAAGCCGCTCGCCTCGAGGATAGGGAACGAAATAACTTGCCCCTGGAACTGGTGGTGCCTCACGATGACATTCATCTTGATCTCATACTACGCCCTGTCGAGGCTTTATTTCTCAGAATCAGATTGACCTCAGGGGGCATCATGGGCAAGCCATTGAAGTCATACCGAAACTGCACTCAATAAGAATAAAGCCCAGATTCAATAACACAAAATGTCATTTTCGTTTTATGCTCAATTTTCTTTTTCTGGCAAGGTGTATCAAAGTAACTGTTGCAATGGAACAGAAAGCGCGTCTCTTGTGAAAAATAGATAATAAAACTAGAAGATTTGCCTCTTCCTGATTTATCAATAAGACAATAACTTCCTTCTTGTAGTTACTACTGTGATCTTCGAGTGTGCTGCTTGTTCTTAACAAAGAGCAAAAAGAGGAGAACAGAGGGTCAATGATGAGCCCGGCAAAGAAGTCCTACCTCCAGTTCTAGGCAGCCCACAATTTCAAGATTACCGTTATTTACTTAATTATGTGAAATTATCCTAAGACTCCCCTTACTTACAATTTACATAAACTAATTTCGAAACTCGCGTCTTTACTTTTTCTATTTACAACGCTCACATTCGCAGCAGAGCGTCGTCGTCGATACTCTGTTTCTTGCTCTGTTTTGCCTCCTCCGAGCACTCGCAGCTCCCTCTCTTTTCTTTCCTCTCCGCAGCCCGATCGCGCCGCTTCGCTGACTCCAGCTCGGCCTCGGGCTCGTCCACTCGGCAATGAAGTCACCGCTGCCAGCGTTGCCTGAGCTGCGGCGGCGAGGTCGAAACGAGAGAACACGATGAGTTAAATAGACTTGGCTGAATTTTCTTTTTCAAAATTGCTTGCCGGAGAAGGGGAGGATCGGAAGGTTTTCTTGCGACATAGAAGTTAGCTTTGCCACACTAACTTCCTTTCTCGAATTAGATATTCGCAATTCCCCGCTTATTTCCACAAAGATTGTTCGTTCTCCTCCTCCCAATCCATGCCTCTCTCCTCTCCCGCAACTCTCTCACTATATATGCACATTCCCATCCAGGCAAGAAGGAACAAGAGCTCCTTTGAGAATTCCAAGTCTTGTCGGTTTAGCAGCGTTCTCGCGCTTCTTGAATAGCGGAAATGGCCTCAGGTTCAGCCATTAAAAGGGCGGGTTTGTTGACCGTTATTGTGCAGGATGTGATGAAGTCGGGTAGGTACTTCAAAGTCGATTTGAGGAGCTAAAGGGGACATTTTTCAAATCCGGTTCGGCTCCTAAGTTCTCGATTCTTGTGCGTCCGTGCGTGCGCGCGTGTTGGGCGTGTCTCATGAAGTTCACTCGTTTCTTGATTTGGTTCTCGGTTGGGCAAAGGTTGTGTCAACTGGGTTAAGGTTGATGAAACGTGGGGAGGTTATGGAAGAAGCGGAGCAGTCAATTGAAGACAACGTTGAGGGGGCTCAGGTTCTTGGAGGCTACCGTGGGTGTATTCTCAGCTCCACATTTCCGAAAGTTGCGCCTATAGAGAACTTTGAGCAGAGGTTATCAGTTTGTCCTCGCTTGCGGAAAAGAAAACTGCTCAACTCCCTTTTGTCATTGCAATTAAACTTGGCTTGCCAATTATCTTTTTCCCAGGATTAAGGAACCGGGCTTTGGAAAAGGTTGGAGGGCTACTTCAGAAAGGGTGAAAGAAACCATGCATTGTTCGAATTGCTTCAAGCTTTGGCCCGGTAAGAAATGTACCTGTTCATCAGCAGGCTTCCTATGTTTTTCGATGTTGTCATAATCTCTCCTTGTGGCTACTTCGGCTAGTCAGATGCCCTTGGGTTGCCAGATGCAGGTGGCATGGTACTAAATATGTGATTATTGCGAGTCATTGAAATGTAGTAAACTGTAAAGGGAAATTCCATTTATCACTACTTTTGATTGTCAATTATCTACGATGCAAATATGACTACATAAATTTTATGATGCTGCGTGATCTCCGCCGGTGGTTTACATTTTTGATCAAGCGAGGGCTTTGGAAGAAGAACTGCTCCTGAGAACTAAGCAGCAGGGCCTTGCAGTGAAGCCTAACATTCTTGCGGTGATTGACTTTCAAGGCCACGGAGATTAGTTCTCTCGTCTAGATAAAATTAACTCACAAAATAGAAAGAATGTGCTGTGTCGTCTTTTGCAATTCCACTTATCCAGGTTATGCGACTTATCCCTGATGCAAAGCAGCCGATCTTCAAGACAAAGCACTCTTACATTCTTCGGGTCCTTTTTGAGACACCAGAAGGAGTCGTTCTCCACCAATGGGTGTCCCATTTCAGTATCGATCCTTTCCTGGAAAGATTTGCTCAGGCATTCATCCTGGAATTTTTTGCTTCATCAGCAGTTTTTAAGTATTATGGAGGTCGGTGCATAATTGTCTTATCTATGTGTATGTGTATATATGTGTGTGTGTGTTCATTTTGTCAGGATGTGGCTGCAAGGTTCATGAAACACATGGATTCTAAACCATATCTTATATTCGGAAACTACTTAGTTGGAAACCTGGTGGCATCACTTATTGCTAGCAAACTAGAAATAACACGGGCTTGGTAATGTTAAATATTCTGCCATTTCCCTCTTGTTCCTGGCTAATTCTGCAAAGTCATGGAAGACCTAAAATCTCAGGAGCTGTTTTTTTGCTAGCAAATGTTGGCTTCTTTTGCATCCAATACAGGGTACTATAGCTCATGCCCTAGAGAGCATCGAGTATGAGGACTCGG
The DNA here is from genome assembly GCA_019915185.1 of Eucalyptus camaldulensis. Classification (NCBI taxonomy): domain Eukaryota; kingdom Viridiplantae; phylum Streptophyta; class Magnoliopsida; order Myrtales; family Myrtaceae; genus Eucalyptus; species Eucalyptus camaldulensis. The sequence goes on from JAHSVA010000005.1 coordinate 26,264,184, forward strand.
ACGCTCAGTGGAAGGAGCTTGATTCAAAATACCATTATTCATGTCAATTTACTGCAGACTTGATTGCGATGAATCAGATGGATTATGTCATAACCAGCACATACCAAGAAATTGCAGGAAGGTTAGTTTTGGTCCTTCAAACCTGAATTAACAATGATGTTCATCGGGAAAGTTAATTTCTCCAGTCAATCCATGCGTGGGGCATATGAAAGTTACAGAGCATCCACTGTGCCAGGGCTTTTTCAGGTGTCTCTGGCATCAATGTTTTTGAACCGAAGTTCGATGTTGCTTATCTGGGGGCTGATAATTTTGTGTATCCCTTCACACAGAAAGAAAGGAGGCTGACCAATGTTCACCCCACTATTGAGGTACTATACAACAAGGAGGACAACAACGAGCATCTGTTAGTTCCTTTCCAATCTGTTTATATAGGGAGGCAAAATTTGCGTTTGATGTCATCTATTGTTAACTCTTGTATATGTGGACAGGGATTGCCAATCGGAACAAACCAATCATTTTTTCTATGGCAAGACTTGATAAAATGAAAAATATTTCTGGTCTAACTGAGTGGTATGGGGGAAGAACAAAAGGCTGAGAAGTTTGGTGAATCTGGTGGATGTCACAGGATTCTTTGACCCGGTGAAATCAGACGATAGGGAAGAAACTGCGGAAATAAAAAGAATGCACTCCTTGATAGAAAAATACCAACTGAAGGGAGTTCAGAAGGATAGCAGCTCAAATTGACAGATGTTGGAAAGGAGAACTTTACCACCGTATTGCAGATACACGGGGAGCCTTTGTGCAGTCTGCACTATATGAATGGTTTGGTCTAACGGTTGTTGAAGCGCTGAATTGTGCATTGCCAATGTTTGCAACTAATCAAGGGAGTTCTGCAGAAATGACTGTTGATGGTGTTTCAGAATTTCCCATTGATCCTACAACAATGATGATGAATCAAGCAACAAGATCGCTGATTTCTTTGAGAAATGCAAAAAGCATCCTGAATATTGGAACAGCATCTTGAAAGCTGGTCTTCACCTCATATACTACCTGTCAGTATAAAAAGTTGGATAAACCAGTCAACTCATTGTGCACAACGTTTATTTGATCCTTGATTGTGCTTCTTGGCAGCTATACATGGAAGATCTATGCAATGACGCTCTTGAACATGGGGTCAGGGTAAGGAGTTTGGAGGCAAATGAACAAGGAACAGAAACTAGCCAGATGCTGTACAATCTCCAGTTTAGGAACTCGGTAAGTCATTGAATTTTAAGATTTGTAAGGCTTCTGTTTGACTGGAGAAGAAGGTTTTTGATTCATTTGAACATGAAAAGAGGCAAACAACGTTCCTGTCTGGATCGAAGAACCCCAAGAACAAACACCAGTGCTGGAAAACCACACCCCCAGAACCAGCTCTGAAGCCAGAGACTGCACCTCCAGAGCCGACTTCAGAACCAAGGCAAGTGACGTGATTTTGTTGGCAAATGGCAAAAGTGAAATGACAACATAGAAGCACGCATCACGCTGCCACACACAAACGCAAAACTGAAACATAAACTATGAAATCACACTGAAGTTCTTTAGAAACTCATTGCCTTGAGCAGTCGGCGATCTAATGCAAATGGAGACACAAACCTGGACAAACCATATAGTTTTGCTCTAGTTTGAGGGAACTTTAGAAGAGAAAATGAGTACTAAAGAACCTATGATGAAAGGTCTTTATTCTCAGGGAGGAAGATTGCCAGGCAAAACAACTCGTCTCAACCAGGAGGGATCGAGTATTATGCCCCTCGAATTGGTGGTGTCTCACGATGACATTCAATTTATTCTCATACAATATCCCTGAAGAAGCTCTATTGTTTCTCAGATTGACTTCAGGAACACATGCTAAACATATGAAGTCATACTTACCAAGATTGCACTCAATAAGAGGGGATAAGTACATTAATGGTGCCATAAGTTGTGTACGGCGCTCATTTTTGGTGTCAAAAGTTTCCGTCGGATCACTTAAGTGCCAAATCGGAGGAAAAACGCTTACTTTGGTGCCACCGGCGAAAGATTCCGGTCTCCGACGAAAGATTCCGGTCAAAATGATTTTTTTTTTTTATAAAAAAAATCGATAGTTTTCGGTCCTCCTTAAGAAAACGACGTCATTTTGCCGTCCTACGTGGATGGCTTCGTGGAAACGACGCCGTTTAGCTTACATGGAGAAGAAATTAGGGTTTCGACGGGTCGAAGCCGTAGCCGTCGTCAAGGTTGGGGTCGGAGTCGGAGTCGAAGCTGCGGTCGCCGAGTGGCCATCATCGAGGTCGGGGTTAGGGTCGAAGCTACGGCCGTCAAGTGGCCATCGTCGAGGTCGGAGTTGGGGTTTGAGCCGCGGCCGTCGAGTGGCCATCGTCGCGGTCAGTGTCGAGGTCGGGGTTGGAGCTACGACCGCCGAGTGGCCATCGTTGGGGTCGGGGTCGGGGTCGGGGTCGAGGTCGGAGCCGCTACCGTTGAGTGGCCATCGTCAGGGTTGGGGTTGAGGTCGGGGTCGAAGTCGTGGCCGTCGAGCGCAAGGACCGTCGAGGATGGCGATGGCCGAAGATTAGGGTTTTGAATTGGGGGAGGCACCAAATGACGTCGTTTTAGTATTTGGATGCTGACTCAATTCTCTGACGAGACACGTCGGCGTCAAAAATTAATAAAAAAAGGCCACGTCGGATTTCCAGCCAATTTCGTTGGAGTTGGCACCAAAGTGAGCATTTTTCAAATTTTTTGGCACTTAAGTGATCCGACGGAAATTTTTGGCACCAAAGTGAGCGCCGTACACAACTTATGGCACTATTAATGTACTTATCCCCAATAAGAATGATGCCATGCAATAAAACAAATGTCATTGTCCTTTCCCGTTCGATGACATTGGCAAAACCGTATCAAGGCAACTGTCGCAATGTCATGCGCCTCCTGTGTGACGCAATATAATCTCGCCATGTCTTATCATGGTTATCAATGATATCATTTTTTGCTGTTGCTAATGTGATCTTTGACAAAAAGGAAGGAGGAAAGAAATGACGGAACAAAAAATAAAGCATGAGCCTGGCAAAAGAAGCTCTACTTCTAGTTCTAGGCAGCCAAGGAGGCCCATCAGAAATAGGATGGTCATCCTTTTTTACGCAAATATTTCCGAAGATTTTGTCTAAATACGATTTGCATTAGTTCATTCAAAATATTTACATTATTTGTGGGTTTTGTATGAAAAAATTTATGCTTTGCGTACATGGCACTGTCGACATTGTAGAAGATCAAAGATTAGGATACAAATGGTAAATTTTCGAAATTGAGAAAGTAAATTATGCCAATTTATAAAAGACAATTGAAAATTATATGTTTGGATAAAAATAAGTTACTGGTACTATATTATGATAAAACTAGGGGAAAATGTCACTTTTTTAGAATCCTCGTTTTGAACGGAACAAAAAAGAAAAAAGTTTCTTAATGCAAAAGGAAGCTTTTTTATAACATGGAGAAAATAATTCAAATCAAACATGACTTCAAGACATTTCAGCTTATTTTCATCTCACCCATTCCACCAAAAAAGAAAAAAAAAGAAGATGAAGAAACATTTTCCTAACGTGAATTTTACTGGAAAATTAAAATCGAACCAGACTGGCCTTGACTCTTGACTCTTGAATGGCTGTCAAAAAAAAAAAAAGAAAGGTAAAAACCCCAAATCTCGAACAAATCTCAAGGACAGAGAGAAACCCCTGCAGAAAAGAAAAGAAAAAGAAGAGAGAGAGAGAGAGAAATAAAATTCCCGCTCGCTCCTCCTCCTCCTCCTCCTCCTGCTTCTTCCATCGTCTTCCTCAAAGTCACCCCCAGCTCCACTCCCTTCTCTTCCCCCTTGGAAAAAGATGCCGCCTTTGCCTCCCGACACCATCCCCAGGAAGCGATTCCTAGGGTTCCTGATATGGCAATCGATCCCCACCACTCTCCTCTTCCTCCTCTCCAGAGCCGCCATTCCCGCCCTCGCCCTCGCCCCGGCCCCTCACCCCCTCCCCCGCGGCGGCGCCGCGTCGTCGGTCCTCGCCTTCTTGCTCCGCTTCGCCTCCTTCCACCTCTCGCAGCTCCTCTTCTCCGCCTCCCTCTCCTTCCTCTCCTCGCCGCAGCCCGATCGCCCCGCCTCGCCGCTCGAGCTCGCCCTCGGGCTCGTCCGGTCGGCGGTCGAGTCGCGGCCGGCGCCGCCCGAGCTGCGGCGCCGGGCTAGGGCTTCGCTGGCCATCGCGACGTTCGTCGTGGCGTGCGCGGTGTCGAGTTTCGTGGGCGCGGCGGCGGTGTGCTGGGGGGTGAGCTTGGGGGATTCGATCGGGAGAGTGGTGGGGTTTAGAGGTTTCGTGGTTGGGCTGTTGTACGGGGCGTTGTATGTTTATAAGCGGAGATGGGTATTGAAGTTTTCCATCGTTCAGGTTGGTCGAGAATTAATTTTACTTGTTGAAAGTCTGGATTGGTTCTTGATGGTTAGCTTCGAATTTATTGCGTAAGTTTAGTCTAGTATGCAACGTTTTACCTCGCTGCCTTTTTTGTTTATCCTTTATATGGTTTCAGTGTGTAACTTTCGTGTTAGTTGGAAAAGAAAATCATTACCAGAGTTTATGTTATAAGTATCTGGTTAAGTTTCTAAACTGCAGAAGTAGTCAACTGATGAATGTCATCACAGAAGGGGTATTAATCGCAGATGGGAGTACAAGTGAACTTATAGAATGTCGACTTACGGAAAACTATCATGATATAAGATTGTTATTGATTAGTATACTTAAGACACACTAATAAGTCACAGACACATTAAATTAATGCCACAGTCGTGAAGAACTAATGCACTTACCTCCCCCATTGATGAAGGAGCAGAATAGCCTGAATTTGTTGCCAGCTAATGAAGGAGGTTATTTTTAGTGCTAATGTAGAGATCTACCTCTGGGATGGGTGGGAATATATGGGTCAAGCCATCAAGAGTACTTTGTATTGTTAGTTCTTATGCAGTCTCCTTTGGAATTTATGCATGGCATGCGATAAACATATTTACCAAAAAGGCGCTTAATAATTCTTTTGGGTGCCACTGCTCACTGGTGGAGAAAGTTCCATGTCCCATGCACGATTACTCCTGACTGGGGGCAACATGTTCACATGGCTGCACACACGAGCACTGGCCATAGGCTACCTTTAGTTGCAGCGTGGCTAACCTGTGGTTGGGGAGGTTTTAAACAGCAAGTTCATGGTTTTTGCATCGAGTTTCTACCTTCTTTTACATGGAAGATGGTGATTGCCTCAAGTTTAAAATTATGGAAAAGTTAAACTGCAAACTGCCAAATAATCTGGTGCTGATGTGGCTCTTGAATTGGTTGGCAGAGTTTGTGATTACTCAGGTTAGCTTTCAGTAGGACCCTAGATAAGTGATTGCAACCTGTTTAGTGAAACGTATGATCAGAGTGGTTTACTAAAGATGCTTTGGTGAATTGCGAGAGGGTCTGCAAGTTGAATTGTGGAATTTACTGGTTTATCCATTACAGAATCTTCATTTCTGAATCTCACTTAGTAGGCTGATTTCTCTATTTTTTAAAGTATTGCACATGATTTTCTGACATTGATTTCTACCAAACAGCGGACACTATACTTCAGCTTCAAGATGGGATTGCCTTCTGCTGCCAGAAATGCTTTTAAATTTTCTGGCGCTGCCTATATTTTTTCATCTCTGCTGTTAGCATTTCTTCCTGATCATCGCTACGTTCAGACTAGCATGGGAAGATTCTTGCTTGAGCAAATTATCTTTTACATGGGCACTCTTGCTGTTTTCCTTTGCTGGGAATTGAGTCATCATTTGCACCAGGTTAGTGCTTGTGGCTATAGCGGTCCCATATCGTATGTAAGGTTTGTATATGTTAATATCCCTTTTGATAGATGTAAAATATGTGCAAACTTTGCTTCATCATCTATCTTATGGAATGGCTCTCTGAATCCTTGATCTAGTTACTGCAGAACTGGAATTTTTTACTTCACAGGCACATATCTCTTGTTTTTTTTTCTCTCCAGATATGTCTTTAGCCTTAAATTTCTACAATAATGAAACATGATTGATCCTGAAGTGACTGAAGATGAGTTAGGTTTTTATGGGGCTAAATCTAATCAGTTAATTCGTGTTGACAATCATTAATCTGTTTTTATCTAATATGATTAAACCGTTGACCTTTGGCTATATATTCTGGAGAAATAAAGAGCTTTTTTGAACCAAGATCCGGCATTCTTTATGAGCAACCACCATGTGTATGCCTCAAATTATTCTTTTTCGATCTTTATTAGTGGTTTTTACATGATCTTTTGGAACCCTTTTCCTTTATTTAGTGCCAAGAAGATGTTAGATTGGTAGACCTGTTCATTTTAAGCTTTTGTGATGAAGAATGATTTTTTTTTTCAAAAGAAAACAGCTTGGAGGAGATAAATCTGAGTAAGAAGAGTTGGTGGTAGCTTCCAGATAAAGAAGATGAAAGATTGCTGAAGCCCTTGTGGCTTAGTGGCATCTTATATTATAACAGATGAAGGCAAGGATTGGAAATCATAATACCTCTGTGCCCGTGGGATAAAAAGTTTCGTAGGAGAAAACTGTTGGTCTGTTGAAAGGAAAGACAATTTTTTATTTTTTGATCTGGTGTATTCATGTACTAAGTTGAATGACCATGTTTCTTTTTCGTGAACAATATATGCTTTCTTGTGTCTTTTCTTCATGTGGTGGAGGATTTGCTGAAGTTGTGTCATTTGTATGGCTGAACTGTTTCCTTATTTACATGTCTCCTTGCCAAGATTTCCTTCTGTCTGATATCTTTCGTGTGGCTTCAGGTCTTGCATACAAAGAGGTTCATATTTGCCCCCCCAAGAGGATCGGCTGCAGCAGAAACAAATCCAAGCGAACCACTTCTTGCAGCCTTGGAGGAAAGTCACCCAAGTTCACTTGTTCACTATCTTGCTTATCTTGATCTCTGCATGATTAGTGAGAATAATGTGGACACTTGGCGTCGAGCTGCTTTCTTTGAAGAAACTGGCGACACTTACAAAAGAGTTATAGCTGTATGCCTGAGGCCTTTGGAAAAGCTAGCAGCAAAATTAGCTGAAGGTCTGGAAACTTCTGCCGATAAAAACTACCCACTTTCAAATCAGTTACTGTCCCCTACTGACCTTCATCTTGATTCATCTTGCTATGAACCATTACATCATTATCAGGTATGGCAAACTATCCGTCCTTGTCACCTTTTGCTTCCTGCATGTAGTCTGGTGTCTGTATAGTGTGCAAATTTCATTCTGTACTTCATTTGCAGAACATTGGAGATGCTACCGTAGCATGCATTTCTCTTTTGTCATGCTTAAACTTGGCATTCTGGAAATTAGTGACGCAGTTCTGTTTTGCAGTTCACATTTGTGACATGAATGTTATTTGAAAGCACCTTTGTTTGCAAATCAATCCACTGTATATATCAGCCATGCTTGGGTACTTGGCTGTTAAACGCCTCTACATGTCCCTTTTAGCAATTAAATGCATGTGCCATTGAACATTTGCCTTCTCTGTCACATACTGATCTGGAGAATGTATCTGTGAAATGACATGTGCATTATCAATAGAATTTTACCCCCATTCCTCACACACACTATTGATGGGTGTCAGTGGGCAACCTGAGAAAGCTTTGGGTTTGAATGCTAGTCATCTCTCTTTTTCCCTTTTTAGGTTGCTTTAGCTTTTCTAGAAGTCGCACCACCCTGTCAAACTTAGTAATCTATATATCTTTATTAGTAATCTCAGTTGTCAACTTGCGAATCGAGATTTAACGTGTACTGAAAAGGAGAAAAAAGGAAAAGGGTTGGGGGGGGGGGGGGTTGGTGTTTTACTTTCCCAAGAGAGCTTCTGGAGCAAAAGTTAGAAGATGGAAAGGCGAAAGAGCTTAGGACTTATGCTTTAAAGTGCCTATGCCAGTAGAGAGCCTAAACAACTTGAGCTTCTTTCTTATTGGAGGTTGCCATGTTACTTGACTGTCATTTTTAACTAGATGTAGCAAAGAAAATTATATTGCTGAATCATGATGGCTTATAGTTCTAATGACTCGAAGTTTTGTATATTCTTGATTTTGTACAGCTGTATGCGTGGTGTGCCAGAGCTGCTGCCTCTCTGACTGTGCACTCACACAAGGAGGACAGATATGGCGTTGCTCAGCTTTCTGGCAGCAACGCTGCTGTTTTATCTACTCTATTGTCTTGCCTACTCGCAGTTGAATCATTCATGGGGAAGAGGACCCACTTGCAGTCCCAGCACCAGTTTATGGGAGCTGGGGGTATTAAATGGGCGACCCCAAATGCTGGAAGAAAGTATTTTCCGTCCAGTACCATGAGTAAGAAAAGAGGTTCTCCTCTGCATTCTAAAGCATATGCTATTGCTGATGTTCTTAGGACATCCATCTACCAAATAGTGTCTGCCTTCCACGACGAAATGCTTGCCGGTGCCAAGTCTGGCATTCTTGAAAAGGATTGGACCATCAATGCGAAGCCTCCATTTGGCACTCGCGATCTCCTCTTGCAGAAAATGCATCTCTTCTTGGATTTTCGGGCTAGCTAACTGTCTCTGAGACTCCCTTATTGTATGTCCAACTGTCTCTTTTTGCCTTTTTGTATGATTTGACCATTCTGAAGAGTCAAGACGCCACAGGATGTGATTTTGTCGAGAGATGAATATAAGCATTCCCCATTTTCCTTTGTGGTGAGAGAATGTTTGCATGCTTACTCCAAGTAGGTGCTGTGTTAGTTAAATAGCAGTACTTCACCGGGATGCTTAATGATTACTGGATTGGCTCTGAACATAGGCCTCTTGGAATGTCTTGGTTAGGGTTCATGAACAATCTTGGAAGTGAGAGTGAACACTTGAGTTTTTATCAGACACTGTTCAGACCTGAATTCTGATGTAGGAAGATGGTGGGAACTGAACCTACTGTTGAGCCATCCATTGGCTCCAGTAGTTTGTTTTAAATTGCATTCATGACTCATCACGCCCTATAAGATTCTAGCATATGTGATCTCTTTTTAGAGGGGGCTAGAAATGATTCGTCAATTTTGTTGAACAAAGAATGTGGCCACAAGCTTTCTGTGCATCTATTGTCATTTTTAAATATCTCCACTCACTATTATTTCTGTCAAGTGGCATACACGTCCTCCCCATTGAAGAAGCAAGTCCCCCCCATGTATACTGCATGGGAAGAGCGCCCACGAGGAGGTTTTTTTTTTTCCCTCCTGTTTCACGTCATTCATCGTGAAATTGGACGATGGTTCACGTTTTATATCACGAAAGAATCATGTTATAGCACACATTCTGTTTAAGAGCAACTTAGCATGATTCTATTGGGTATATATGGTGTTATAGGGCGTCAAATTTTTTTACCTTTAGACTGAGTTGGTCGGTCCGAGTCTGCCGTTGGATGAGGGGCGGCTTCCATGCATTCGACCACTTACTACGAATCCTGTTCATATAGGATCAACTGCACATGTGGAACCGATTTCGGACAGGTCCATTTTGACTCACCCAATTTCCAGGATGAGGAATAGTGGGACAAACAGAAGATCCTCTTGCACGAAGCTTCTCCCCTCCACGGATGGTGGGGGATGAACAGCAGAAACTCTGATCCTGAAAAAGAAGAAGTCGTGGACATCATCCTCTCCGAGGTACCGTGAAGAAGTGAGAGGCCTGGAAAATCAAATCAGGGGCGGGTGTCAGCATAAGTAGTAGTCTTGCTCGGATTGTCACTTCTTAAAAAGGAGGTTTAGGTGATTCAAGTGCCTTAATACGTGCGCCACTTTACGTGGTTGTGATAGGATAGCAACGCAACCATCACGACGTTTCTTTTTAACAGAGGAACCACACTCCATTACCTTGCTGTGGAGACAGTTTAATTATAAGTTTCGAACACTACTTGTAATGATAACATTGTATGACATCGTGTCTACTTAAATATGTATGAATGATTGAGATAAGCTAATTCAAAAAATTTAGGATTATCTCATCAAGCATAACCTTTCTCCACAAAGATCGACCTTACGAACCCTAAAACCGGAGTTATTAGCCACATAATCTCTATGGTGATAATGAAATCAGGATTTGAAGTTCTCTCTTATGCTATGTTTGGGATGAAGAGCGAGGGAATTTAAAGAGAATTTACGAAATTTGGGTTATTTTTTCCCATTTTCCACCCAAAATTTCATTCTTCCGTTTTCCTTCATATTTCAGAAGTAGCATTAACGTCAACATCTTAGACAGTGACATCATCTTGCCTTTAGAGACTAAAAAAACTTCCAATGAGATTAAAGGAATTCTGTTTCCTTGGGATCGCCTTAAAGTACATGATGAAGCAGAGTGATGGAGCACTAAGCATTTTAAAAATGGTTTCCTGGGGAAAAATGGAGAGTACTGAAAGGCGGGGCGTTTCCCTTTAGCCTCGTTGGCAGTTTGCACTCAGCACATTGGTCAGTCACATCCACGTGGAATATAATGAAACTTGAGAATAGCTTGAAACTCTTTGAATTGAGGGGTTTTGTGTTAAGCATGGATGATAATGAAGTTAATTAGGGTTAACCGACCATTCTGTCATGTCATTATACGCAGGATTGGTGATGTTAATACTCCGGGCTGCAAATTGCAAACGAACTCATGTTTTTGCCACCCGTTTCGGCTATTGTGTCTTGCTCTTATTTCATTCACAAGTTAGTCTAGTGCGTCTGAGATTTATCTATTTAAAATAATCGTCTTCATCATAAAAATGTCTCATCTCGATTTGACTCATCACCAATTTTTTGATTTTTATTGTGGAAGACAGAAGATCGCATTGTTGCCACAGAAAAATGAATGGCTTCTCTTCACAAGTCTCTTTTTCTCTAATTCCTAGCAATAAAACAAATCCTCTTATCTCATTAAATTTCAAAAACTGATTTTCTTTCATCATAAACAAACGCCAAAATGTTGCGCTTCATTTTTGTTTTGTTTTTTTGCCATAATTTCGTATTGCGATACATAAACCATTTCGTGTAATTATAGAAGCCAAGAGTGTTAAAAATCTATTTCCCAGTTTCTTCTTAGAAAGCAGGCAGACATATAATTTGCATATTTCATCGCGATTTATAAGGTTTATTATTTTCAAAAGGTTCATATAGCATGCTTTAACACATGCCGAACCTTCTTCTATATAATGGACATGGAATCAGAAGGGAAGATGCAGAATCTTGGCAGGTGCTTTTCGAATATTCACCCCCTGCTTTAGCTACGTTCCCTCCAACAATGGAAGATGAAGAAGCACAGCGACTCGTGTGCATGAACATCGACCCGGCGCAGATCGAGTCACCACCCGCGAAGCTAGAGCTAACCGTGGACGAAGTCCTGGAGGAGTACGTCGGGTCGTTCGGGTTCTCGCAGCTGCTGCACGTGTTCTTGGTGTCGTTCGCATGGATATTCGATTCCCAGAACGCGCTGATCACCATCTTCACCGACGCGCAGCCGTCGGCCTGGAGGTGCAAATCGCCGGGTTCCTGCATCGGTGCTGCTGGAGGAGGAGGCGGAGACGGAGGCGGCGCCGCTTCCGTTTGTGGATTGGAGCGAGGGACCTGGGAGTGGGTCGGCGGCAACACCAGCTCGGTAATCGCCGAATGGGGTCTCATTTGCGACCGCAAGTTCCTTGCTGCCGTACCCGCCTCTCTCTTCTTCCTCGGCTCTTTGTTAGGTACGTCGGATCGATCCGCCTCTTGAACATGCTTACAGAGCCGCATGCTTTTCCACCTACTCAGAGGTATCATTTCTCATGGCTTCCGTTATTCGCTTTTTCCTGCGCAGGATCTGCTGTTTATGGTCACTTGGCGGACGCGCGCCTAGGCCGGAAGAGAACCGTGCTGATCGCCTGCGTCTTGACGACTCTGACCGGTTTCCTCACCTCCCTTTCGCCGGACGTATGGACGTATGCCTTCCTCCGCTTTTCCAACGGTTTCGCTCGATCGGGGATCGGCATTTGCTGTCTCGTCCTTTCCACAGAAGCTGTCGGCCGCAAATGGCGCGGGCAAGTGGGGCAATACGGCTTCTTCTTCTTCACCGCGGGGTTCTTCTCTCTCCCCTTGATCGCTTATCAGACGAGGAACTGTTGGAGGGACCTGTACAGGATAATATCCATCTTTCCCCTGCTCTACTGCTTTCTCCTGGTCCCTTTCGTTTCCGAGTCGCCGCGTTGGTTTCTTGTCAAGGGGCGCGAGGGAGAGGCGCTCGACGTGTTGAAGAAGTTCGCACGACTCAACGGTAAGAAGCTGCCATCCAATCTAGTCCTCTCCAATCCGTCTCCGCCGAAAATGGTTGGCAAAGCCGAGGCCGGAGCAGGATCAATGGCAGCTGAAGCAGAGGAGAGCCTGTGGAAGACCAGATGGGCGGCTCAAAGAATGATCCTGATCATGTTAGCCGGTTTCGGGATCGGGTTCGTGTACTACGGCATTCAATTGAACGTCGAAAACCTCGACTTCAATCTTTACTTCACCGTGGCCCTCAACGCGATGATGGAAATTCCCGCTGTTCTCCTTGGGAGCGTGCTCTTGAGCATCATGAACCGCCGCCTGCTCTTCTCGCAGTCCGCCTTCTTAGCCGGAATCTCGTGCATCCTCTGCGTCATCTTCGCTCGAGAGAACCGCGGCGGCGGGGACGCGGAGAAATCGGGCGGGAGCGGGAGGGGGAGCTGGGCGCAACTCATCATCGAAGGGGTGGGGTTCATGGCCGCTTCCATGGCGTTCGACGTGTCGTACATCTACTGCGTCGAGCTGTTCCCTACCAACGTGAGGAACTTCGCCGTGTCCTTGCTGCGCCAGGCCGTCATGTTGGGGGCTTCGCTCGCGCCTCTGCTGGTCGCGGTCGGCCGCCTGAGCCCGTCGTTGTCATTCCTCGTGTTCGGCTCGCTGTCCATCTTCAGTGGAGTCTTGAGCCTCTGGCTTCCTGAGACCAGGAATGCTCCCCTCTACGAGACCCTGAAACAACAAGAAGAGGAAGAAAGCCTGAGCTGCGCATCCGATGATTCGGGTCTCGAGCTTGCGAAGGAGGGCAAAGTTGATTGCCCGCCGATATGATTGCGCGATGGTGTACAACGCAAACTCTAAAAGACTGCATACACCAGATGGCCAGAATCAGATGCTTACAAAGTGTAAAATATTTGATCGCCGTTTCATGTTGCAACTTCGTTTATGCTTGAAGATCCAAGCGATTGCGTCATAGTGAAGATGTTCGGATTAATCGAGGCGTGAATAGCCATTGGAAAATGTACATTGATATTATATTGGATTGCGATTGTTATGATTATGAAGTTGATTGTCGACTAGACTTGACCGATTCTGCAGGGCACATTTCGAAATATTAGAGGCAAAGCGTCGGATACTTATGGTTTCTTCGCCTGCTTTTGAGGCAGCGACATTCTTGAAATTAGCCCTCCAGAGAGCTTCAACAGCCGAACGAACTCTGCTGCCTGCATGACTACCGTGACGAAGTGTTTGAAGCCTGAAAAGAACGGCATATCTCGTTCTAAAAGAACCGACCATTCTCTAGGTTGCAGAATTCACCCGCCTGCATTTTCTAGGCCTTTCACACAGCCATTTACCGGAAGTTGCCATCTCACAGTGCACGACTCTGTTTTGTTTGCCTACTTCATTGAGGCTTGAGAGTGCCCAAGGATGACAAGATCCTAAATGGTCGTTAAACCTGTTAAATGGATAGATTGAATCGGGTTTGGGTTGAGTTATAAATGGTCCGACCCAATTGGACCCATTTAACTAGTTTATGACCCATTTATCATAATGCAAAATTCTTGACCCATATTCAATCCGATTCATTCTTAATCCATACTCGACTCATTTAACTAAACCTATGAAAGCTTATTTTTTATGATTTTTTTCAAAAATGGTATTACTAAAATACTTTCATGCAATATAAATATAGTGAACAATTTATATATATATATTTTAAAAAGCCTCTGTGTGTTTCTTGGAATAGGTATTTTTTTTTGGAAAATTACAATATTTTCTGTTTTTTTCTTGAAATCTAAAAATAAATTAGAAAATATTTTCTACCTTTTAATATGAACAATACGATTACATTTTCCTTCGTGCACTCCTTTTAATATTTTTTTTCTTTTCCTTTTTTCTTTTAAAAATTGAATTTATAATTACATTTTATTTTAATTTTAAAAATCAATTTTAAATTATTTTTTATTTTTCTTTTTTAAAACATAATCTTTAATTATTTCTTTTTTATTTTTCTCTTTTCTTTTCATTCTTCTTCAGCTGATCGCTGGCCACGATGTCGACTGGCAAGCCAAGCCTCGTCAAACGTTGGTGACCTCGAGCTCACCTGAGGCCAACTAACTTAAGCTTTGCCAGCCATCGCTATGTTGGCCACTGGTTGAGGAAGATGAAAGAAGAAAGAAAAAAAAAAGTAAGAAAAAAGAAACATAAAAAATAATTATAATTTCAATTTTTATAAAAATATTTTTATAACACTAAAGAGGGAAAGAGAGTGTGTGAGTCTTGGGTTGGAAATGGGTTCTAAGTCCAACCCATTTTAACCCATTTATTTTAACCACTGGGATTCGCCCCAGTGGCCACCCTTCTAACATAGAAGGGGGGTGAGAGGTTCAAATCCCCACCTTCTCGGGAGGAGGGGGTGGGGACGCATAAGTTTCAGGAGTGGGTTTTGACTCCCACACCCTACAAGAGGCAAGGCAAAAGTCTGAGAGTGAGTGTAGAGTAGGAATAGAGTAGGATTGATAAAAAAAAAACCATTTATTTCAAGTTTTCAATTTTTAAACCCATTTAAATAGGCTTTTCAAAATTTAAGTGACATTTAAGTTTTAAATACGTCATATATGGATTTAAGACCCATTTTGACAGGTCTGAACCATAAAAGTCCAGATGATTCCAGGCATGTTCATTGCAACGCACTCATCCAACCAACATCAGCAACATAATAATCCACTTGTGCATTACCGGTCTCGTAGGTGCCGGTTTGGTTCTTGATTCCATACAATTGGAAGCGATTATTTTCAGTCCGGTTCCTCGGATGAGAACTGGGCTGCCTGGACTGGACTTGTTTATTATTATTATTATTATTATTATTATTATTATTATTAATTACGAAACCCTACTCACTAGTCGCCACTCCCATTCCGCTTCCTCTTAGCTTCTTCCCTTCGTTGCCTAGAGAAATCTGTTCGTCCAACATCGCTTGTCCAAGTTGAGCCGCCCCTTCCGAACTCTTCGTCGTCGCCAGCTCCAGATTTGAAGGTTCGCAGACTCCACATCTAGACTAGCAGAGTCACCGGCGCAGTTGTCTAGGCTCGCTTGTCCAGGCCGAGCCCTCTCCGTCGCTGCTCGCAGGCATGGACGACTTGCCATTGGAAGTTCGTAGGCCAGATCTTAGAGGCACAAACCCATAACTGGACCAGCGACTCGTCCAAGTTGAGCCACACCTTCATTGTCCAAGCTCGCCAAATATGTGGACGAGCCGCCTTGCGAGCCATAGACAAGGCCATATTTGGACGGGTAATGAGTAGCATCGAGTGATGCCGGAAGGAGTCACTCAACTTGGAAGCAGGAAAGGTACTACGTTGGTGGCGACAGAGGGAGCCACTAGTTTGTTCACCCACTTAGGAACCGGATCAAACTAGTCCGATCCCATTTTAGGACTCAATGGTCTAGTTCTTGGTTCCAAATAATGGGGACCACTTCCACTGGTTCAATCACCCCTACTCAATTACAAAAAAAATAGATCATGTATATATTTAATAACTATTTATCAGTTTAAGCCCAAACTACTAATAAAATACAAGTCTAAATTATAAAATCCCTCTAATGTCTCCGAACACTACTCTTTAAGACTCCAATCAAGATGATTATCGGACACTTGCTTGCTCACCGAAGAACGAGACCTTCATGTCTTCTTGTCGATAGGGAATATAAACTACACCCCATGACATTATCAACTTGATATTAATTGAAATTATGAAAATTTTCGCATGATTTATAGCAACATTTAGATTGGGCCGTGGATATGAGGCATTCAATTTGACGTATAGCTTAAAAAAATGTATCGAGTGAAAATTTAATAGGAGAAGCAATGTTGGATGAACACATGGTTCGAACGAAACGAGCATCAAAGCAAAGCACGAGAGAGAATTGAGTTGTTTTTATAGTTTGACAATAATTTGTTTCTTAGGGATTTTCATTTACCGAATGACTAAATCGCCATCACACGAGTAATTAGATCTTAACAAAATGACTTTTCACTTTCATTTTAACAAAACGAGTGCGCTAGCGAACTCTACTTGGGCAATGCCCCAACTCACGAGGATCCGCACGATCGGGGCACGTGTCCCGGGAGGCCCTGTCTCAGCCGTCCGATCGTAGTATAGACCACGGAACGTAGCAGTCGAAAACCTTGGCTGGGAAGAGGAGGGCAGCAATCCTTAAATCAAAGCGAGCGCCGTCTGAGGAGTCTTGCCCTCTCTCTCTCTCTCTTCTTATCTTCTTCTCCCCCAAAACCCCATCGGACCCAAAAACCCTAACGAAGGTACACCCATCTTCTCCACCTCGAATTTGACTCCGCCTGCCATTCTTTTGACCTCTCTTGCGTTCTTGGCGCATTCTCGTCGCGCGGTGTCTGTTGGGTCGTTAGCTCGAATCTGTGATTAGGGTTTTGGCTTCTGATTGCTGGGTTGTTGGAATATCGTTTGCATTTCTGCTGCTGCTGTTGTCTTTTTCTTTCTGTTTGGAGGTTTTTAGGAGATGGGGGTTCTTGGGGGCTTGGTCTTCGATCGTGGGTATGGGGCTTTTTGTCGTCGGATGCGTGTGTGGGCTCTGTGTGCTGTCTTTCTAACGCTTTGCCTCGCTCATTTGTTTGGTTGATGTGGAAGTTGTGGAGAAAGATGAGCACTTTGGCTCCAGTATTAGATATTTCCTTCTTGGGTTGAGTATGTGATGTGTATGGGAGGAAAATAAGGATTCAAAAAGTGATTCGGCTGGGTAATGTAACGCAGTTAGCCTCTTGTCCCCTCTTGTATATTCTGTAAGTTTTGCGGCCGATTGGGTGGGTTGAACTTGGGCGGATGGATGCAATTGAGGTGGGTTTTATCTGTGGGCGTGGAGTTAGCTGTTATAGCTCAGTAGTAGGAAGAATCTGGTGTAGGAACTGTAGTGACTTGTTTTAGGCAGACTGGATAATTTGGTCCGCAATTGAGAGCATCCTAAAAGTGTCAAAGCGAGGGTGGCATATTCTGTAATGTTCAAGAGCAGGTAGAAGTTCAAGATATCCGTTGTTGTGTCAAAGCAGTCCCTTTGCAAAGGTTGCTCTGTATAGTTAGTCTAAGACTTTAGGTATTCTTTTTCAATTGAAATGATGTAGAATTTACATATTTAAGCTTTTGCATTTTATCCTCATCTGGCTTTGTTTGATAAGCTTTCAGTGTTTTGCTGTTAGAGGCAGAGTATTGTTCGCTTATTAGCTATTTATAATATTGTGTTCGAGCCTTTGAGGCTTTTCTTTTGGTTGTCTTTTTGTTTTAAGTTTTGCGTAGTTGTGTGGGTTAGATTTGTGCTTAATTTGGTTTTGTGTTGTGGTTACTAGTTGGAGTGTTTCGAAGTCTTCATATATGGTTGACTTTTGTAATGATTATCTTAACCATGGTGTCCTCGTTGCTTTTGGTCTAATTTGTTCATCTGTTACTGGTGTCAATTTTTTTTTTCTTTTTGCTTGTGTCATTGATTGTGTTGCGGACCTTGGGGTCTACCCTAGTTAGGAATGAATAAGGCGTGGCTGTTTTTTTTATCAGGATGCATTCTCTGATTTAATAAGTTTGAACTATGCTTAAAGAACATGATTGACATTGGGGCCTTCTTTGTGATCTAATTATCTTGCATTTTTGTTGGCTGAAGAGATGATAAACTAGAGTTTGTGTCCCATCCTAGCTGAAAATCGAGAAAACTACTAACTAGGCGATGAGCAATGAGAAACATTGTCATCTTTTTAAGAAATGATTGCAGTTATTTTTTTATTGTCTTTGAAATTGCACGACCTTGTGTGTGTACTGGGCAAACTAAAAATGGTTTTCGGAAGAGAGTGGTGTTGAAGTTGAGATCTTAATTCACAATGTGCATTCCTTTAATTCCTTCTGTCTTTTATATTAGGGTTTTTTTTTGGTCCTCCAGTAATTCTGTACTTGGCCTTTTGGTGATTCCTGTGCAGTCCTTCCCACAATTCTATCAACTTCCATTATGCCTTGAGAGTTTCTGGCTTTGAAGTAGTTTTATTGTTGCTTAATTCTTTTTACCATGCAGATGAATAGGGAGAGGCTTATGAAGATGGCAGGTTCTGTCCGCACTGGTGGAAAGGGTACCATGAGAAGGTCTGCAAGTTGGTCCTACTCATAAGTCAGATGTTCCTATGAAGTTTTTTTTATCTTGGTTTACCAGCATATGACAGTTTCTTTTGCTTGTTCACATCTGTTTGTCAGATTATAAATGGTGAAATTTTGAAATGAGCTAAATAGAAAGCTACTTAATGTATGTCACAGAAAGAGAGGGTTGCCTTTCTTTTTGACAGACAGAAGTGAGGGTTTCCTTCCTGATAGGACTTCTAACATGCATTTTTCATTTAACTGTGGCTTGGTTACATAGATCACTGATCTGATGCCATCTAATTGTCGTTACTCATTTGGTGGTCTCAACTGCAGAAAGAAGAAGGCTGTTCATAAGACCACCACGACAGATGATAAAAGGCTTCAAAGCACCCTGAAGAGGATTGGGGTGAATGCCATCCCCGCAATTGAAGAAGTCAACATTTTTAAGGATGATGTAGTTATCCAGTTTTTGAATCCCAAAGGTGAGATACTTTTCAAATTGCAACCCCAAATGATGTTTCTTTAGGATCAAGTGATGATTTTTCTACTTTGGAAATGCAGTTCAAGCGTCTATTGCTGCAAATACCTGGGTAGTTAGTGGGTCTCCTCAGACCAAGAGTACGCATTTCTCCTTTTCTCCTTTAACTTTTATTACAGTTTCATCTTTAGAATGTTTCATGGACTTTGAAAATGCCAGAGTTTAACACATGTTATTGACATATGACATCAATTCCTTGTATGTGCAGAGCTACAGGATATCCTCCCTGGCATCATCAACCAATTAGGTAGTGCTTGTGTTCTCTTACTAGTAGATGTTTTTATTTGCTTTGTGATTCTGTATGTTTAAATTTACTTGGGGGAGATAATGCAGGTCCTGATAACTTGGACAACCTGAGGAAGTTGGCAGAGCAATTCCAGAAGCAGGTGCCTGGTGGGGCCACTGGTTCTGGTGCCACTGGAACGCAGGATGACGATGACGACGAAGTCCCCGAGCTTGTACCTGGCGAGACTTTTGAGGCCGCCGCTGAAGAGGGTCAGGCGACTCAGGTGACTGAGGCAACTGAGGCGACTAAGGTGACTGAGGCAACTCCGGCCTCCTAGAGAGAGGGATTGTTATTGTCATTTCAATACTTGTAGTGCTATTAAAATCCTTATTTTCTCTCATTTGTCTGTCTTTCCATTGTACTTTTAACGAACTGTTTTAATTTCGTGAGGCTTGTGAAATCTGAGCAGTTCTCTTACTCAAATCGCTGAATATTTGTCTGGCAAGATCAAGTATTGGCGTTTCAGATGCGGATGCTTCAGATCTCTGAGTTTTACTTTATCATAAGGAGTAAGCGGTTATATGTGGGTGATGGGATTTAATACAAAATCTGTCTTGTCTTTATCTTCTTGAATCATATCGGATGCTCCATCTCCTCCGCACCATTAGGTTGCATGCTGATCTGAAATTGTCACAATCTACAGTAAACGCCGAGAATTTCCAAACCAACTTTTTGTTTTTTCTTCTTTTTTTGTCGAAATTTCCAAACCAACTTATAAACCATGTTTTCTGCAGATTTCAGTATAGCAAAAGACTAGGCCTTCCTCAAAACTACTACTCATATTACACTGAGATACATTAAACATCTTGAATATGGTCTTTTGCACAAGTTCAACAACTTTCGACAACCTCGATGTCCTCCCCACCGAGTCTCGACACTATACGAGGAGACATAAACGAGATGTTTCTGCTATCCAGACAATCTACAAAAAGGAAGAGCAACACATCACTGCGGGCAAGTCTAGAACTTTTGATAATGCTATTGTCCATCTTTTACTTAAGCTGAAGAGATTCCAAAAGGACTGCAGTAACTTCAGCTAATATCTGTCTGCATCCCACACATGAATATGTCCATGTTCTTCACCCTCTCCCACCACTTGGCCGCCCTCTTCCCACCATCGCCCTTAACATTCTCGTCGCCATTCTTCCTCAACTTGAGCTTCCCTATTGGAAGGCAAGACTCCAAAGTTACTCGGCTGTCATTCGTCTTCTTAGCATCGAGCTTGTCATCCTCTTGATCCCTGTTTGCGAGCTGCTCATAGTACTCCTTGTTCCGCTTCTCCAACCCGTAAATCTGCCCCTGAAGGTCCTCAATCTTGCGGCTCAGCAGCAACACCCTCTGGTCCTCCCTCATCTTCATCATGCACCGGGCCAACTCACCTGCCTTCCTTTTGATAAACACCGACTCCGAAGCCAGCTCCCGGTTCTCCTCCACCAGCGCACTCGCTCTGTACCCCAACCTTGCATTTTCATGGAGCAATATCATCCTCTCAGACTCTAGGACCTCAAGAAGGCTCTTCTGCAGCTCAATCTTCCTCGACGAGTCGTTGCATTGTTGCTCGGAGATGGAGACCTCATTCAGGAGGATGTCACACTCCACATTCTTGATCACAAGGTCGGCTATAAAGGCGTCGAGACTCCCTACATTGCCAAGATTGGCGAGAGGAAGGGGATTCTGGTACGAGAGCGAGCTCTCAGCATCCGAGGAATCGATCTGGATCGTCCAGCAGTCCTCTTCCTTGTCGTGCTCAGAGTAGTCGTGGTCGGTTAGACTGGAGACATGTGAGGACTGTCGGGTGTGAGTGTGATTCTTGCTTTTGGAGAGGGCTTGGATGTAACGATCGGATAGGTAGAGATAGGACTTGTACAGATCCTGAAGCAAAGCGATGAGCTGAGGGCGCTTCTGGTAGTAGGATTCGGCGCGTTTGGCGAGTGTATCGCCACTTCCATCCTCATCCGGGTTCCCCAGTGCGGCTTTCAGTTTTTCATCTAGATCTACAACAGTTTTAACCTCTAAAAGTCAGAATACAGAATGTAATGTGATAGTACTACAAACTTATAGTTTGAGACATGCGAGACTTCTTATTGACAATTATAGTCATCATTAAAGTTGAAAATTCAACCTCAATTAAATCTTAACCTAGTTTATCCCGTTCAAATCATCAATGAAATTCAGAAGCAATAATGAGAAATGTCTCATTCTATGTCTCCTAATATAGAGAACATATGGGCACAACATGCTACAGCTGCTGTTTTCTGCTACCAGAGGACTTCAATAATTAGCCAAATAAGGACAAATTTCTGAAGATGCTATGGTAGAGCACCATAGCAGCAGGGAGTGAAATAATTTTGACGCTCGGTAAAAATGAAATTTCATTTTCAGCTTCGAGCTTAATTCTAAATGCTCCATAAGAGTTCTGTACTAACAGATTTGACATATGCATTTTTTTGATTTCGTAAGAAACTACGCTTTTTTTAATATTTTATCGTTGTTGCCTCGAATAATCCCTAAAACTAGATCTTTCTACTATCTGGAAATTTTCATTTTTGACTTTTGTCCTTCGCTTTTGTTAGTTGAATTACACATTAAAAGCGGGCAAGTCCAGACCCCACACGTCAAATGTGCCTCGGATCGTAATATCAAGGCCAACTAATTTTTCCTCCGGTGTACAGATGAACATTAATTATAACCTTGTCCTGGTCTATTACTTCCCACCATATTTGCATCGAAATTCCTCTTTTGACATCCGAATTCCGAGTTTCGAAATTGAATTAAATTGAAGAAAGGTCACCGTCAACGAATCCCGACGAAAGGATCGTTTGGAAAGGGAAGCAAGCAAGCAAGTAAGGAGGCAAGCAAAGAAAGAGATTCTTCCCCTTTCCTTTTTCCTTTTTTTGCCTATCGTTTCAAATTTCAAAAACACAAGAGACGGGCTTATTATGCATAAACAGAAAAGATGGACGAGACACTGACACAGTAAGATGACAGTTCGCAGTAGGAAAGAAACCCATCATGAGGCCTGTAACTGATAGGGGTAGTAGGTAGCTTCATCCATGCACGCCATTGTAATTCATTTTGTCCTACTCGGGTATGTTTACATATCTATAAGCTAGGTTTTTTTGTAAGTGGGATTTAGCTAATTAACTAATTTCTTCATTTCAGTTCAAGCTCTCTGGCTCAGGCTTCAAGGATATGCATATTAAATGAGCTTCTTGGATAAGTCAACCCACTTCAAAAAGTAGTTCAGCCCTTACGAAATGTCTAAAGCACTCTAAAGCAATAATTTGAAATTGAGTTTGACAAATCCTAAGAGGAGAGGAGACGCTTTTAGCAGCAGTTGCGCTTTGTGTAAGGCCTAACAGGGAGAGAGGGTTTGAACGCATGCAAATCTCTACAAGTACCAAGCAATCATCGCCTTTTTACTTTTCTCAGATTTCACAAGGCAGTTTCCAGTTCGAAAAGTCGGCATTTTGAAATCATTTGGTTCCTTTGATATGGCTTTTGGAGAGACGCTAATCACCTCTCCGAACGTACTGGAAAATACGCAGCTCGACAGACCAAAAGCATTTCAAACTTAAAACCGAGAGAGAGAGAGAGAGAGAGAGAGAGAGAGACCAACACTCGCACGAACGATGGACACTGCAACAACATCCGTGATTTCGTCTTCCAAACATGTGAAAAAACGAACATGGGTTTCGCGTCAAAGTTTCAATAGGGGCCAGTCAAAATTACCTGCAATGGAAGAGAGGAGCCACGAAGGCGTGGGGGTGGGGGCCATGTTGGTGGAGCTTCTTGAGGGCAACGAAGGAGGAGGAGGCGACTGCATCGGCGTCTTGGAATTAGCAGAGGAGATACCAACGCCTTCCTCTCTTTCTCTCTCCTCTCTCTTCTCCAGCTTCTTCATCGTCTCTCTCTGCTGGACGCCGTAAGGACCCACCCTATTCAAATCCCTTCAACCAAAGAAACCCATATCCCCCGTAAGATCGCATTTTTAATGCTTTTCAAAGTTCATACACTTACCCAGACGAGACGTAACACGTCAAACCCACAAAAACAATATATCAATTTTTGCCAAGAAAATCAGTCTCATTGTTTGTTTTCTTTCCCTCCACAGGTCTATCACTCTACGGTTTCCGATGTCTAGTCCTTTTCAGGAACATTGCAGGGTACATAGGGCATTAAATGAGATGTCGAGGAAAAGGCCGTACAACTACAGTAGAGACAGCGTCCCGCACAATGCAGATAGGCGTAAATCGGAAGCTTGACAAGAGACGTTTGTGTTTGTACTTGTGACGAGAAGAAGAAAGATAGCGCAGATCTCGAGAGACGGGGTTAAATTTTGGCCAAAATGTGACTCTGAACATTCACGGCGTTGAAACAGTTCCTTCTCACATCCCCGTGCAATAATTTTCACAATCTGTAAACACGAAAAGAAAAGTGAAAGAAAACAAAAAACCTTAGCCTTTTTTGTCCCATCTCTCTCTCTCTCTGGCATCAGAAAATTAAACTGGATTAAACTAAACTCTTTTTTCAACTTGACGTTCTTATAATCCTGAAAGACTGAAGTGTCACTAAAATGTTATCTCGGTTCTGTTCAGTTCATTCCCCTTCTTTTCCTGCGGTCGACGACCCAGTCCTTCCATTCCTTGAGCTTAGAACAAATGAAGATGCAAGACGCAAAGAGGAAAAGAAAGAAGAGAACCATCTAACATCTTACGCATGACATGTGATTGCACGAGAATAAACAAGTTCAAAAGAACGAAGAAGTGTGGAGTGACTGTAGAAAGCAAAAGAAACTCACGGTAGTGAAGTCCGCTGTTGATAGAGCGTCGAGGACATGTTCTCTGGGGCTTGCGAACGAGCGAGGGAGGGGAAAAGAAGAGAAGAGAGGGAGGGAGAGCGAGAATGGAAGGAGGAGGAGGAGGATGAAAATCCTTTTAGAGACTGGAGGTTTCGGAGAATAAGGCTGAGTCACGCGGCTTTTTGTGAGACCCGGGCAGGGCTGCTGCTGCTTTTCATTTTCAAAGCCTTGTTTCGAAAGGTAAAATCACGGAGAGGGGAGACGCAGCAAATCAACAGACGCATCAGCTCGAGAGAGAGAGAGAGAGAAAGAGAGAGAGAGGGGACTTCAGTAGTTATAGGTCCGGAGACAGTTCCAATTTCTGCACTCGAATTATATACCATTATCATTGCGCATTGTCATTTTCACAGCTTAAATGAAAGCCCTTGCGTGTACCCTTCTTTCGTTTTAGCTTCAAGCGAAAAAAATTGCAGATGACCGGAAGAAAGCAAGCATGTATGACGATTCAATCAAAGCCTGTAAAATCAGCGACTATTTTCGCCTCTTTTTTGGCTGTCCTGAATTTCATTTTGCTTGATCTCATGTACACACACGTTCGAACATCTTTATTATGATCCAAAAGACGATTTTAATGTACGCTTATGTTGACATAAGATGATACAATTGAAGATTTTGTGGAGAAAATTATGAGCATTCTATGTTATGAGGCAACCTTATCTTTTGATTTCTTTTTTTTTTACTTTTTTTTTTTGAGACAATACTATGCATTATGACTAGACGGACTTCAGTAGCCCCCACATCACAGATTAGATTCCAGTCCAGACCTAGAAAAGCATCACTGACGTAGTGCTTAAAAACACCAACATCTTCAAGAATAGATACACAGGCTTTTTCTCTTTGGGATCTGCCGGGTCTATTCCTGGCTTGGCGGGACCCTAGTGGGCCCAGTTGAGTAAAACTCACAAACCCAGGGAGTTTCAGACTTCTCCATCGTTGTTGCTTTCAATGTTCGCCAACAAACCACCGGGGATTCGCTCCAGTGGCCACCCTTCCAATATAGAAGAGGGAGGTGAGAGGTTCAAATCCCCACCTTCTCAGGGGGATGGAGGTAGGGACGCGTAAGTTTCGAGAGTGGGTTACAACTCTCACGCCCTGCAAGAGGCAGAGCACAAGTCTGCGAGTAAGTGTAGAATAGGAATAGAGTAGAACTAATCAAAAAAAAAAAAATGTTCGCCAACACATTCGCGCAGAGATTAGTCACCATCTAGATTAATGATACTAATTGGTGAATTGTATTAACAAAATTATATATTTTCATATAATATCATATCCATTATTTGGAATGAACTGTATATCAATATAAATGAGGTCAAAAATGCACAAAAAAATATTGTAAGAGTTTCTAGCGAGTAACTAATAAAAAAATCACAAAAGCACATAAGGAGAGACCCTCCAATTAATCAATCCACATGTGTTGTACGTATAAACCTTAAATAGCAAATGGGCTCATTATAACATTCTAGAGTCATTGGTTTGATGATGGCAAAAAAGAATAAAATAAATGAGTTACAATTACATCGACAATTTAGATCGATCAATAAATGCCAAATCTAGTTCAAGAGAAAAGGCATGATTATTCACTTTCGTAATTTTGAAAAGTATTGTGTTTTGACTTTCTTGCATTTTTTTGGTGGAGTTTTGACATGAACTTTAGAGCTGCGAAAGAGAAGAGGGAGAAGAAACTTCAACTCTCTTGTTGCTTTTGTGAACATTTGATGTGAACTAAGAGTTATGGAGGAGGAGTTTGAGCTCTCATGCCATTTTCATGGAACTTCAACGTAAACCAAATAGTTACAAAGGAGTCGTAAAGCTTTAACGTGACTCGGAACTTTGAAGTAGAAGAAGAAGGAGAGGCTAGAGTTTCAGAAATATTCTTGCCCTTCACTTTTGAAATTTAGAAAGATTATTTGCAAATTTGAATTTGTTTGTTTGAAATTTAAGGTGTCCTACTTCATTTCATGGAGCTTCTTGGCCCTCACTTCATTTCCGAGGGATTGCCGAGGACCGAGGCACATAGCCAATGCGGTCTCCAGTCCGACCTCTATGAATCTAGGCCTAATCTCGAGCTCTGATGACTTGAGCATGAGAGCCGGGTACTCGATGGCCACCAAGATCCCATGCCCAAGGGCTGGTGACTTGGGTGTGGAAGCTAAGTACTCGAGTACGATTGCTGATGACCCAAGCATAAGCACTGGAGCTTAGGGCTAGCCTTTGTGGACCTGGGCCTAACTGTCGAGGAATTGGGCCTAGTCTTGATGGACCTGAGCCTTAGCACTAATGACTTTGGCGTGTGAGTTGAGTACCTAGGCATATAACTACTAAGGACTCAGGCATGGGTATTAAGGTCTTGGTCTAATATTTGTGGACTTAGGCCAGACCTTGATGGAGACCTGGGCTCGGCGTAGGTGAGTTAGGCAGAAAAGCTAGTTACTTAGGCATGGCCACCAAGATGCAAGCATGGGTGCTAGACTTGGGCATGATCCTTGAGATTAACCTTTGTGGACTTGAGCCCCGCCTTGATGGATCAAGGATTTAAGGTTCGGGTGGTAGTGACTTGGTAGGGGGAGCCCATTACCCAGACATGGCCGTGAGGACCCAAGAAGGATGGGCACTCGTGTCTCGGGCCTGACTCATGGGATTAAGGTTAGTCCATTAAGGACTTGAGCATAGGCATCGAGGTTCTTATGCCTAAAAGCCAATGTCCAGTCATACTTTGAAAAAATGATTTTTTGTTCTTTAAAGAAAAATTATGTTCCTAAATATAAGTGAATGTTTTTTGTTGGCTCATTTTCTTAAGTGATCCAAATACAAGAAAATGAGGACAATATTTTTTGGTAGAAAATTTATTGTGAACCAAACAGAGTTTTAGATAGTATGCAAGCAAGATGCCCTTAGTAGGGGTGTGCAAAGGAATCAGGAACCACTCAGATAGCTTGGAACTTGGACTGATCGGCTCGAAACCGTTGGTTTTTATGGACACCAGTCTGGTTCCCAGCTCCAATTTACTAAAACTAGTGAGTACCGGTCCGATTTTTGGGCCGGCCATCTAGAGTGGACCAACATATATACATATTTAAGAAAAGAAATTTCAACTCTATTATCTTAATTATTTTGCAGTTTTTCAACCAATATGTATATGTATATATATATGTAGTATTGGATATTATTGACTAATTTTGTCTCTTGGGTGCATAAAAGGATTAACTCTCTTACCTTTTGTTCATTTTAATAATCCATTTACTTATTTTCTTAGTCAAAATAAAATAAACAAATGAAGAGGATGGAGGAGACCAATTGGAGATGTCCATAGATGTTGTAGTGTTTTATTGTCATTATACGAAATGAAGAGTCAATGACTCGTTTTAAGAGCATAATTAGGTCTCTCTTTAGCTATCTTCATAATTAAATTAGGTCGATATTGAAAAAAGATGGACTAAGCGATTAGACATTTGTGGAGGTTAGGACTTCTAATGTAGAGTTTAATTTTAATGTTCCTAGTGTCAGGAATCTTTAAGAGGATTACATCATGACTTTCGAAGAAATTAAGCTCCTAGCTAACAAGTATTATCGATTCATTTCGCCTTATTATTTTCAATCTTTAATAAAAATCAATGGCTCACAATTCAACCCTAATTTAAGGCTGAACAAGAACCTAGGTTCATCATGCTTTAATGCTCTATGTAGAAACTAGGTTCATCATGATATTAAATAACGAATTAAATTTGTAGGGATTGGAGACCGATTTTATGAAATTAGAACCTGGAATCGCTCAAGAACATTTCCGGACCAGTGGTTCTATTTCCAAGGGGATTTATGAAATTAACGGACGGTTCTTGATTCTAGTTTCTTGGAATCGGTCCTTAGTGGACGATTTCCTATTCTAAGATAGGAACTGCTCACCTGGACCATGCTCACCCCTAACCCTTTACATTTCTTTTTTATTAAATAGGTTGAAAGTGGGTTTGTTCCAAACCCACTAGAACTATCATCAATTGGTCTTTGATTTATTATACCCATTCCTACCTATATTCCACATCTTGGGCAACCTGTATTTTACTCAAACAATTAAGATAAGAGATAAAATATGGGTCCATGATCCATTTTGCCACCTCTATCTATTATTAAGGTCATAATGGAATTTGGTATATGATCAAGAAGGAAAAAAAAATGTCCTATCGTATCAACCCATTATTTTGCCATATTTCAAGGACAGTATCATGTTAAATGATTTTTAAATTGTGTTCATGTTAAGTTTGGCGTATTCGGATTGACCTATTTTGTAGTATAGCCTTATATCGATACGGCACAAACACGACCCGTGAACATGAATTGCTGTCCTAGTTTGAAGTCAAATTATACTCGTACTGGCTTCCTTCCGTAGTCTTTTAACACGAATCTCAACTCTCAAGGTTGAGCGCGGAATGATTGTGGGCCTTGGCAAATGAGAAGCATTACGAAGAAACTGGCTAAGGCCTGTTTCAATACTATGTTCTTTCGGGCTTGGACATTCTCCATTCTTTTTTTTTTCCTTTTTTCGCTTTTGATCTAGTCTTCTGCTCATGATTGTTTTATTAGGCCAAAGGATTATTTTACATGGCTACTATTAATCTCGTGTACGTGGAAAAGGTCAATTATAGAACTATTTTATGGAAGATCAAAGGTATTGTTTAATCACCTGTGATTAATCATTTAATAGACGAAAGTAACAAAACAACGCTATGTTTCTTTCCCACTGCTAGCACAAGAACAACATTGGTGCTGACAAAAAATCGATTGCCCGCCGCTAGACAAAAGTAAAGGAGTCCCATAAATTTTTTGCTCAAGAAAAAAAAAGGGTTTAGACCCAACCCACCCGCTGGTGCTGACGAAGAATTGATTGCCTACTGAGCTATCTCGGCACCGTAGCCTCACTAGTAAAGGCTAAGTAGAGGTTTTTGTTCACGTCATCCTAAACCGTAGTCTAATGATAAATAACACTGTACTTTTATCATCGGGCAATCACGTTCATCGCTAAGCTAGTAATGAAATTGGTTGAGTTTTGTTTCACAGACCGCTCTGTTTAATTCCATATAGTCCCAAGTCCCAAGCGCCCCCCCCCCCCCCCCCCCCCCCCCAAAAAAAAAAAAAGAAAGGAAACAAGACTAATGAAATTCGCACAACTGTCCTGCAATGATAACGATCAAACACGAGAAAAAAGAAATGCAACATCCCACCACAGCATAATTCAAAAGATTCGAGTTTCATTTCAACCTGTCTTCATCATGTTGGAGTTGCAGCGAGCATGAGCGATCCATTTTGAGCTTTGATTGGATGCAACTGGCAAACACAGAAGAGGAAAAAGCCGAACGATTCTTCGGATCCAATCGAGTCCAGGGAGGTGACAGCAGACAAGACCAGATGCACCATGGAAACTAAAAGCGAACTGCGCTCTCTCTGTCCCTCTCTCTGAACTCTTTTCTTGGTGTAAGAATAACCAAGAAAATACGAAGAAGTATTCATCGTTTCCAGACAGGACAGTACAGAACAGATAACAAAAGAGAGACTTCATTTTACAAGCTGCAGCTGAGTACATTACTAGCGCTATCTAGGAAACCCAGAAGAAAAGGGGAGAGAGAGAGAGAGAGAGAGAGAGAGAGAGAGAGAGAGATGACAGGTAACAGAAGAAACAGAAAATATCAACATGAACATCACAAAGTCTTTGAGTTCTTGATGACGATAAGACTCAAAAACTCGTAATGTACCTCCCGAAACTCTGATTAGACTCACCCACAAGAACTCTTTCGGTCAATATACTCCGCGATTCACCCTCTCGATGTAACGCTGATTCGATTCTTCTCTCTGCAATTTCAGGTCGTTGTTGATCTTCTTTATGAACTCGTCTGATCGCTTCTGCAACTCGTCGCGGTTCGTCGTCCGCTTCTCCCTTGCAGACGGCACCCTCTCCCTGAACGTGTCCGACTTCCGCAGCTCGTGCCGACACGAACCTGCTGCCGGCGCAGGCGGCAAGGCCTCTGCCCGAGCCGCCGCCGCAACCCTCGGCGGTGAATCCCACGTGTCGCTCTTCTTCAGCAGCCACGTCTCGGGCTTCCCCTGGCTCTCCATGATTGCCTTCCAGACAGAGTCCAGCGAGTCATCTGGCTCTTCGGGTTTCGGCGACCCCACTTTCCCTTCCCCGGCGGTTTCCCCGGAAGTCTCGCCGGATTTTCCCGAGAGAGCCTCGTCGTCGGAAGTACCTGCAGATGGGTCAACGTTCTCGTCGACAGAAGCCGCCGCCACCATGGGCTTGATCACTTCTTCTTCTTGTTCTTGATTTTGAGTAAAGATGATATTTTTCCATTCTTGATCTTGACGATGGGACTCTTTGGTGGCTTCTTGCGAAGCGGCGACCTCAAAGACTGCTGCTTCATCTTCGTCACCTTTGAATCCAAATCCAAAGTTCAGATTCAGGCTCTTTTCTGTGTGGAGGAGAGCCTTTCTCACAGGTTTCATGATCTGGCTCTGGTGGTGGAAGGTGGATGAAGCAACAATGGCCAAGATAATGAAGTTGACGAGGATATAAATGTAAGGTGGGGAGAGAAAGGCCTTGATGTAGCTCCAGACGCAGGGGATAGTGGAGATGAGGAAGGTTGATGTGTATGGGATGACTGCAATCTTGAACAGAACTAGGCAGGACCCAATTCCTACACAGATTAGTGCTATCTTGATAGCCCAGATTGTGGTCTCAAAATTTGAAGCCTTTTTCTGCGACCTTTTTCTGTGTGGATCGTCCATTCTTCTTAGTCCTAATAACGATAAATCTGGATGCTATTGAAACAGTGGTTTTTCGAAAAATTCAAAACCAAAGTGAGAAAAGGGAAATGGGAATCTTGGAGATTCTTGATGTAAGATGACAAAAGAGGGAGATTCAAGAGATTCTGATGAGCGAGCAATCGGAAATCTGCTCGCCACCACCGTCTGGTTTTAGCAACGAGAAAAAGAAATGCCCTGAAACAGCTTTAAAAACCGCCATTTTCCCCAGGAAATTTATCGACTCCAAAGATTACAGGCTGACTTACCAAACCCGGTAGGAAGACAACAGAGAATTCCTGATACGCCAAACACAGACGGACCGTCTTTAATTGATGAAACAGACATTTCCCAGCCAATTCACAGAGAGAGAGAGAGAGAGAGAGAGAGAGAGAGAGAGAGGCTGTAAACCTTAATGACAACCTCTACAAGCAAGTCCAAAATTCTTGGGCAGAGAGGAAAAAGGACAAGAAACCTCCAAAACAATATAAGAGGAGATTCCTCACCAAAGCAAAGGAAAGCAAGAAGAAGCAAATGGGGCTTCGCAAACACCAGCCCTTCTCAAACACTGAAAAGGCACAAAAATCAGAAGAATTGACAAGAGCTAACGCAACGTGCAGAGGGAAGCAAGAACGTATCAGCAAACTATATATAACCCTATGTTCTTGTCCTCTTGAACTAAACCAATCTTGCAGAACCCATACACACCAGCCAAACACCTCAAGACGCACACTATAGCCAAGCTGTCTCTCTGCTATGCCAGAACAGCGGACCACACAGCCAGGAGGGGGGGCTTTATAAAAGCTTGAGACGCTTAAACACCGAACTACTTTCTCCCTCCTGAACGAATCCCCGCCCTCGATCGGACCCCACACGCCAGAGCCGTTCGATGTTTAAAGGAAACTTTGAGGATTTCTTTTCTTTGTAGTGGCGTTCATTGACTGATAAGAAAGTTAAAGCCAAATTATTCATCATAATTTACAGCTTAAACAACGGAACCTAATCCAAATTTTCAATTTAACGCCGCTCCAACATGCAGCGTTGTCCATTACTGAGTGACTCTAGCTGTAGAGAGTCTTTAATAACGAAGTAGATCATCAATTCATCGATCATTACATCCCGCATATAAAATACAATAGTGGGATGGAAGACAACAACTGGTGTGAGATTTAAAATTTCCCCAGCCTTATCGCTATGAGCACTCACGCTTCTTTAAGAGCTTGTCGTTTGGGTTCCCCCTGATGGGTACTTGAGTATTTGGGATGTTGCATTTCTCTTTCAAGGGATTATGTCATTTGACAAAGTCCTGGTGTTGATATCGGGACACGTCCATGTTTATACAGTTCAATTATATGATTCTCAGTTGGTATGCTATAAACAAGATGAGACCGTGCTTGGACTTTTCCAAGTATTTTCCTAGGCGATGCAAGCTCCTTTATTTCTTTTCTTAGGGATACTTTTGCTTTTCTAGGTTTTGCATTTTTCTTTTTCCTTTCCACAACCGTGAGATTCGGAACCTGGTTACCTTGCGCTCAAGCTCCCCGCTCTCAAGTCGTTGATCACTCAGCCATATGCGTACTCAGTTGGAACATATCGAGGTTGAGCGGCATGAAGGAAGAAAAAACAAGTTGATGAAAAAAAAGAAAGGGTGGCTATATTTTGAATTTGTTCGAGCACTATTGCCTTAGTGAAAGTAAAGTTGTAACAATTGATTGATGATAAATTATGTACCCCAATTACTTTTTCTACTTTACCTTCTACTATGATACCTACCATTGACTGAAAAGACCTTATCAATGCGGTACTAATGCGAAGATAAGAGGAAGGACATGAACCTTCATTATTATAAGCTAGAAAAGGACACCGAAATTAATTGCTAAAAATCACACATCATGCCATAAATTCAACACGCCTTGAAAAAAGATGGATCAAGATCATTTCAAAATCAACGAGTAATAACTTTTGGAGGATCCAAGTTGTTTGGTGGTGGTTTTGGCAAAAATGACTAGAGGCAATCGTTGCCTCTAGAATTGTGGTTTTGGTGTGAGGTGTCTCCAAATCCATAAATAAATAAGTTAATAAATATATATTACTGAAAAAAGAAATCTAGTGCTTTTATTTTTTAAAAAAAAATTGAGGGAAAAAAAAAAATCCGTAGTCATGCACGTTCAGTATTGTGACAATGGGGAAATGGGGTCTCTTGTCTGACCCCAGGAAGCAGAGAGGGAAGTCCCATGGAACCAAAGAATTATGAAGCTCGGCCATTGCCAACCCAATGACCCCACCCTTTTTCTTACACTTTTTCCCTTTATATTTCTTTTGGGAATCTCTCAATTTCCCTTTTTTTTTGTCCATAGAGAAACATCCTTAGTGCAAAAATATATACACAAGTAGTTTTTGAAAGGATAATAACGGCCTAATGGAGTTTGCTGAAAGAACTAATTAAACAAAGTTCATGTAGCGCCTTAACCCTAATTTTGAATCTCTCTCTTTTCATTACCACTTTTAATTTTTGTAGTATTGGTCAACAAGGGTACAGTAACAGCTATAATAATTCATTTTCAAGGGATAAAAATGGACGATTTATGATTGAATAATATTTCTTATTTAAGGTTTACGTCGCTTCGTCAAATGATAAAAACAAAGAAGTTTGAAATGCACACACTTAATGTTGGGACATCACATGCTTAACCCCTTCCTAGCGGCTTGGAGATCAAGACGCATGCACGTTCACTTAATCAGGACCCTTTGAATCTTGTCATACGTCATATGTTGAGTCACGAATCAATCAACGTGTGATATAAATCATAGTGCTGTATATCATATCATATGTCCTGATTGATTGTCAAAAAAGGGTCACCATCAAATTTGGAATTGAAGTAGCTATCTCAGTTGCACTATATGTGGTGTCTCCTACAGTTCTCCCCTTTTTTGGTCTCTTTCTTCTCAAAGTTGTTTTATTTCGCTCTTTTGTTAGGTCAATGACCTTTTCACTGACTCCTATGTTTAGAAAAACTAGGGATGGGTCATAAGTTCTTTCAGTTTAATTACATTATCGTATACCAAACTCTTAACGAACAGCAAAGCTCACCAGAAAGTGATTTAACTTTCTCGCAATCTTCAATGTTTTGGATCAGAGTTCGGTGAGTTTTGGATGAATTCATGTCCCTCTTGATTAGGTTTTCGCATGAGTTCCAGAGCTATACGTATTCACAAAAGCAGTTGGTATATATAAGTATGCATATTAGGCACGATGAGATTGGTGGGAGAAACTTCAGTCTGCAATATGACAAAAAAGATCCAACAGTGGCCATCATTTACGATTTTCATCTTTTCTGTTTTCGCCAGAGTTGTGATATGTAACCAGGCTAACTAAATAAGATCTTGTCACATATTAGTAAGAGAGATAAATTCTTTTCTTGTTATTAGAAAGAGAACAAAGGAAAATAGTACTGTTTAAAACTAGTGAAGAATGAATAAGCAAGTAAAATATTTATCCAATTTTGGCTCCCCCAAAAATAAATTAGATAAGAATAAGATAATGTCTAGGTTTTTCCATCCATTTGGGTAACAATAATAATAATAATGTGGATACAAGATGAATACAAAATAACAAAAAATCAGCTATGCATCAATCCTGCTCTTTTGATTATAAAGTACACTATGGGCCTGTTTGTTAACCGGCCAAACAGTGTTTATTTCTATTCTTTTGT
Source organism: Eucalyptus camaldulensis (assembly GCA_019915185.1). Taxonomy (NCBI): domain Eukaryota; kingdom Viridiplantae; phylum Streptophyta; class Magnoliopsida; order Myrtales; family Myrtaceae; genus Eucalyptus; species Eucalyptus camaldulensis. The sequence continues at coordinate 26,298,826 of JAHSVA010000005.1, forward strand.
TCTTGGAAGTAGCTTTTGAACAAAATCGCATTTGATAAAATTTTTATTTTCGGGAACAAAATTGGAGTAGAATAAAAAAAAAAAGTTGATTCTTTGTTTTCAGAAACAATTCTAAAATCAAGTTTACTTATTCTTTTTCCTCCTCTTTCTTCTTATTCTTCAAGTGCTGCCGCTTCGTTGCCGGTGGCTAGGTGGGCCTTGCCCGGGCATCGGTGAGGGTTGGCCGACGAGGCATGGCCTCGTCGAGGGCTGGTGACGCTTTGGTGAGGTCGCTGGCCCTCGTCTAGCTGGTCGCTAGTCATACCAAGGCTGGCGACTGGCCACCTTGAAGAAAAAGAAGAATAATAAGGGGAAAAAGAAAGGAAAAAAAAAAGAAAAAAAGGAAAATAATAAAAAAATAATTTAAAATATATAAAAATGATTTGAAGTAGGAATTGAAATTTTGCTATATATAGAATACACATTTAATTTTTTATTTTAATTTATTATTTAGTATTTATATTTATAGTTTATACTATAGTTTGTTATTTACTATTTAATAAAAGTATGATTAGTTAATATTTTTATTACTTAGTATAAATATAATTAATCAATTACTTAGTATAAATATAATTAATCAATAGAATTTCTATGATTTGATAAAATTTTAGAATGGACTAGAATTCTAAATTCAAATTCTTTTGAAATTGAAAATATAATAAAATATAATATGATTTCTTCACTCATAAGAAAATAATTATATGGGTGAGTGGTCCGTGAGAATTCAATATCAAATTTACATTCATCTAAAAAGGTAATTGAAAAAGAATTGGAATATAAATTTTATGTAATTACCAAACGCATTTTTATTCTTTTTCTATTCTAAAATTATAATTTTTTTACAGTTACCAAACGCGTTATTTTGTTCAGAAATTGTTTCCAGAAACAGAATAAAAAAGAATAATTTATGATTATAAATTGTTCCCAAAAACAGAATGGTTATCAAATGCGCCTTACGCATTCTAGGAGCTAACTTGAATTTGAATCTAAAGTCAGGTCATTGTCTCACAGTGAAATTGATAAAATCATGAGCCTTTATAATGCGGGGGTATATTCAAAATCAATGTCCATTTCTCATAATATCTGCCACCATCCTAAAGTTTTCACCTTTTGCACCGTCCAGGAAAATTGTGGACTTTTCATGACCTTTCAACTGATCTATCTATAAGAACGTACGAGCATATCGTAGGACAATAATTTAGGTGAATTCCCTATCGCAGGAAAAAAGAATAAAAGAAACGATATAGCAATGTCGAGATATCAATGTAATTATACAGCATCTCATGGTTTTAAAATCTAATTTCGCATTCTTTCGCTGGAAAGTGAATTCTTTTCTTAAGCAAATAGGGCGAGCCGAATGAAAAAGTGTGCATGTGGGCGGGTGTGCTGTCTTCCCTTGGACGGGTAGTAATTAAAGGGAAGTAATCAACCGCGAAATCGAGGGGACAAAACGTAATTAACAGCTAGGGCATAATCAAATGCATGCTCCACTTTCAAATGATTGTTTTGGACTCCATCAAGGTGGCCTTTGAAGAGAGAATTCTATGTACTCTCACGTACTTAGTCGGTTCTTGCTTTTTGCTCTTGAAATTCCAAGTTCCATACCCCATCTGGATCAAAAGCTTTGCCGACTTAGGGTTCATTAAAATTTGGCCAAATGTCTGGTATACTGGCGTTGCATCTAAAGCTTAGTTGAGCATGTGGGCTTTGCCAGTCTTGACTTTTCATGTATTCTATCAAATCAGTCTTAACTTTAATGCATTTGTTTGTTAGAATAATTTTAAAATATGGGCAAGCATTATAATCTTGTGTTCACGAAGCTTCCTGCTTTAAATTTATGAACATTTTTTAGGCTTCTTTAGTGAGCTGGTCCCTTTTGAAACCAACCCGCCACCCATCATAATATCATTCCGCAGACAGCAGCATGTGAGAGCGTAGGGGATAGACACATGCGGATTAAAATTCTAAGTAGAAGATCTGCGATATCTGCAATGTTGGCAAGACTCCATTAACTTTACCATCAGTTCATTGCTTGAGAGGTTATTAACAAAATCGAATAAATCAAAGTCCTGGGCATTAGCCAAAAACCATAGTTTGTTTTCGAGGGAATGAATGAGATAAAATGCTAGCGTTCCTATTTAACGTAGACTGGGCATGAGCCTACAGATGGAGACACCAGAGGAGTCACGGTTTAGGGGCTATGTAGCGTCCAAAGATCGAACTGTATAACCTACTGCAGTCCAAGATTGGTGATGCTAGTGGGGTGGCTCCACCTGACGGCGCTCTTGCGCATTTACTAAGGGAGGGGGGAAATCTCTCTCTTCTATTTTTTTTTTAGGGGCTATGTAGCGTCCAAAGATCGAACTGTATAACCTACTGCAGTCCAAGATTGGTGATGCTAGTGGGGTGGCTCCGCCTGACGGCGCTCTTGCGCATTTACTAAGGGAGGGGGGAAATCTCTCTCTTCTATTTTTTTTTTCCTCCACCTTTTATTTATCAATTTGGCGTTTCTTAAGTAGGAAGGGTCACTGTCCAAAAAAAAAAAAAAAAAAAGTAGGAAGGGTCAATTTCAAAAGGGTATCTAGCATGTTGAGAGTCCCTTTTCCTTCGTTGTTGCATGGGGTCCTTTAGGTTGGTCTGGATAGGCAAGGAGGCATGCTTCGTACTTGCTTGAATTTGAAGATTAGTGCACCATCTTCTTGCTGGGGCGGTTCACGCTTTGTTGCTAAGCTAAGCTGTGGATGGGGGAGTTTTGGGTCCCTCCTGTCATCATTTCGTGAACCCCATTTCCTCTATCATTTACATATATGTACGTATGCACACTTTTTCTAGTGCACCTCGCACCTCTGTTGCTAGTACTTTTCATGGCTCCTTAGGCTGGAGCACTTTGGAAGTTTTGATTGAATCTTGCACCCAGATTGAATTGCTTCTCTTGAACCCATTTCACGCTTACGAGTGCAAAATCAACTGCACGTGAGATTTGTGGCCCATCTTTCCTCATCAAGAAAGGGAAAGCTGGGGTGTACAAATTTCATATGAGGCTATGGTGTGCTTGAACTTTCATTTGCATGTCAATCTCAAAGACTCTATAAAGATTGAACAGTACATGACACAATGCTACCCTAGAGAAACCATATAAAGTAAAACTAGCACGAATTGATAGATATAACCACAAATAACGATGACATCCTCCCTCGACTTTGGGGTAGCTACATAAATATTTCTTGGGGGTATGGCACAAACATGAGGCCAATCATGTTCATTTTCTTTTAGATAGGTTTCAACATCAAATTGATAAGGTAGGTTGTTTTGCAATGATCAGCAGTGACCTACGGATTAGTGCGCCATCGCAGTGACACAAGATAATGAAGAAATACATCAGAAGCTTAAAACAACGGACATGTGGCTCTTTCATCTCTCAATATCAAGTCGCCTTGAGCGAGATGCGTCCAACTAGCATGCCAATCACCATGTAAGATTCAATGGTAGCATCAACTTAGGCTAAGGCTTTATTCGTTTCGCGGAAAATAATTTCTAAGAAAATATTTTCTGGATTTTTCAGTATTCGTTTCACGGAAAATGAATTTATTGTGGAAAATATTTTCTACGAAAGGAAAAAAGTTTTCTAAATTAAGAGAAAATGTTTTCCACTTTCTTGATCTCTCTTATCTTACAACTCTACAAATCCTCACTTCTTCCTCCCCTTTCTTTTTTCTTTCTTTTATTTTTTGTTCGAATTATTTTTAATTTTCTATTTATATTTTTTCTTTGTTTCCCATCTTCTTATTTCTTGGCTAATCGTCGGCTATTGCCAGGCAAACCTTGAGCTCATTGATCTCAAACTCGCGCTTTACACTCTTGCTTATCCTTTTCATTATTTATTTTATCTTGCAATTGTAGATTGCTCAAGCAAATGGCTTTACATGCTTTGCTTCTTTTTTCTTTTGTTTACAAGTCACTAAATTGGAAGATTCTTATGAGAGCTGTACATGCTTTGCTTCTTTTTAAAATCCATGCGAACATTTTTTAAAGTAAATGAATATTTGACGACAATGAGGGAACAAAGATATGAAGTACGTTTACCTAGTAAAGGCAAGTTCATATTTGAAGGATTTATAGGTCAGTAAATGATATACGCCTAAGTGATGAAGTCTTAGAAAATATTTTCCTTACCAAACACCGAAAAATATTTTCCGAAATATTTTTAGATTTTAATTGAACACCAGAAAATATTGTCATTTTTCTAGAAAATGACTTTTGGAAAATATTTTCCAGAAATGGCTAATTTTTCGCGAAACAAACGAAACCTAAATGTAAAAGAATAGATGCTCAATCTAACGGATATGTGAATAGAGCAATTTGCACATCGAAAACACCAAATGCCATACGCATAGCACAACTAGAAAGAATGAACCATGAAATTGATAGCTTCTAGGATGAGAAACAATAGGCAGATTGAGCTAAGAATTGTTGAGGGATAAGGTTTGGAAGGAAAGGGAAATTGAAAGCTGAGGGCTTTTATCAAAACTCTGGCTATAAAAAGAGTATAGGCGTTAAGAGGCATGTGGTGATAAGTCGATCATTATTTTTGTAGCTAGATACCCAAAAATAGAACAATCCCAAAGGGTGGTGATTGCTTCAACCCCATTCTAATATAATCGACCGCTAGCTGTGACTCTGTTCTATACATTAACAATCAGTTTTTTTTTTCCATCATCATGAACTAGCTTGGTCTACTTTAAACTGGACAGTTTCTGACACCTCCAGGTCTTTGCTTGTTGCTAGGAGAAGAATCAGGCAGGGCTTGCCTATGGCCTTGGTTTTTGGAAAGTCTCTATTCGCGATTCCGTGGAATTAAACAATGACCATCCGCATAAACAATACAGAACCGAAGCTTCATACTGTTGAACTTTCATTCTCTCACCTGAAATTTTAAAATTGTTGTTGTGTGTGCTGTTAAACAAGTGGGAAAAATGGCTTGGTGGAGAATCTTGAGCAGCTTCGAAATCTTTATGGGAAGAGGCGAAAGAAAGAGCCAGGATCCATCGGCTCCGAAGAGTTACTAAAGAGACAAGGAATACAGAGAAGATCTAGGATAAGATAAGATGGAAAAAGGTTTAGGTGCACCATGTACTTAATAAATTGTGGGTGGATGAGCTTAAGAAGCATCTCCCATGAACTCAGATAAAACATTGAAAGAAGATGACGAACTAAAAAGAGTTCTGTAGAAGCAGTAGATACGTGAATCCATGTGCAGAAAAAATAGATTAGTCGACAAGGGACCCTCCAAAATTTGATAATGTTATAGAAGAATTTGTCATTCAGCATAAGCATCCATCTCTTTCAATATATCTCGTCATTGTCATTCAACATAAGCATCCGTCTCTTTCACTATATCTCATCGTTAATCCTTGACACCACTCGAATGTTTTATTAGGTTTTTTGTGTATATTCATGACAATACGCATAATTGACACTCATACTGATGAATTCTTGGTCATAGTGAGCCATCCAAAATAAAAGAGAAAAATTGCAGGCACCGATAACAATGGTTTTATTCCTTTCGGAATTGGTTGATGCATGTGAAGACACCATTCGATAATTTTAGTTTTCCCGAAAATAAAGTATCTTCAGCTGTTATACTGATCATTGGAGTTTTTGAAGTACGATCCACCAAATGATGATCGTTTAAAAATTTTCATCGACGTGAAGATGTTGATTACTTGTCATGCTATCCTTTTTTCCTAGTGCCGGTTCAAGGAGCTTCTAAGGTCCTCAAGAGGAAACATCCCACTTTATGTTCTTCCATCTTCCGTCTTCTTTATCTTCATCTTGACCGCCAAAGTAATAGTCTTTGACTAACTTTACTTGGTAATCCCCAAAACAATGATCAAGAGGATTTGTTTTTGTTATAATGTATTCCTAGTACTGCGAAATCTTCTCATACAGTGCAATAGAATCTAATGCTCTATCATTAAGACCGTACCAAAAGGAAGAGGCATCCAAGAAGAGTAAAGTACGAAGGCCATTCGAAATTGGTGGAAGAAAGAGTGGAGAGAGGGAAAAACAAAAGAACAGGAAAAGAAAGCAAAAGGCAGCTATTAGTTATTGCACTTGTATTCAAGAGCATCTGCTCCCACAAAACAGAGCTTTTTTGCGGGAGGAAAATGGAAAAAGAACATTAAAAGAACAAATGGGGTCCTACAATATTTAATTCTCTGTCGATAAAATTTCTATTAAGTTGATTTACAATCATTTGTTTGTGCTCTTCTTAGGTTTACGAGGCGAAGCTTGAAGTGGTGACAGGCGGCGCCAAAAGATCAACTAATAAAAGGGTGAATTAATAAAGAACAGATGAGAATTGAAATTTCAAGGTTGGCGCTTTATTTTTAAATCAAATGGGGCTCAGGTTCATCCGTCTCCATCTCAATAAGAAAATCGACATTATTAGAGTAAAAGAACCCTACTTTCATTCAAACACCAACCCACAGTCACATGGGCAGTGCTGGGCTGTTGACAAGGACTGGTATTCAGCTATGCTTTAGAGGAGTCCAAACAAGGAAGATGATGTTGTAACACTAGCTTTAATCTAACAATTAAAAGGTATTTTATGTAGATGGCATTAGAAAGAAAACACGCAACTCAAGTTTCACTTGTGTAACAAATGAGTAGCAACCTATGAAGCAACGACACTCTCTAAGAGCCTTCTTGTCGTGTTGGACACTTTGACACGTGTCTGACATTATACTCTCCGACACTTGATCAACACATATTATAAAATCTTAAACCTGGTTAACTTTCTCGATACTTTCCAACACTAGAGTTGGAATTTTGACACACAAGTTTCCGATACTTGATTTTGATATCGAGATCAATTTTAAAAATTCAATAAATAAGAGGCAAATTATGTGTGTGTGAGAAATAAAACACAATAATAAAAATAATAAATGGAGAAGGAAGAAAAATCTAGTATTTTCTTCGACTCTCACTTCCTGTGATACATAATTCATTTCTTAAGTTTTTTTTTTCTATTCCAATATATCTAACATGTGAGTCCAGAATATTGATCACTTTTTTTTTTTTTCAAGTTTTATGAATTATTGAAATAGAGTTAAATTTGTCAAATTGAAATAATGAATGATATTAATAAATAGCGGATTAATGTTTTTAGTGTATATTCATTATGGGTTTTTTAATTATTTATTTATTTATGAATTTGATTCAAATTAATTTGATTGAAATAATCATAAAAATGATAATTTATTATGTATATATATATATATATATATATATATATATATATTTAATATATAACGTGTTCCAATATGTCAGAATTCTCTATTTTTTGAAAAACGACGTGTCGAAGTATCGCGTCGCATATCAGTGTCGGTACTATGCGAGCACTTGTCCCATTCCATCTTTGAGATAACTGTTAGTTTTCTGAGCTCTCCTGGGTCTGTTATAAGTGCCGAAGTGCCTTTAAAGAAATGTTTTCAAAAACCTGAGGTCAAGTTTCACTTGTATCATTGCTAAATTATGCATCTGGCCTATCTAAATATTAGAAAAGTTCTCCAAAGATAAATTAACTTTCCCATTTTTATGTTAGTGTCATTATTATGTTGGCAATCATAATTTTTCGATGTTTTTGTCAACTATTAAAGAGAAAAAGCAACTAGATAATTATTTTGGCCATCACAACTGAAATAATTGAAACAATAATGTTTTCATGCTTTTCTTGAATTACGGTATAGGGATAAAAAGAGAGAGAAAACAATTTATTTTATGGTTGAGAATTACACCATTATGGATTCACAAATAGAAGAGATGACAAACGTTATCAGTTAACTGACAGCTCAATTGTCTGGGACTGAGACCAAAGGAACATTTCTATCTCTCTTCTTCTCAACAACCATGGCAGAATCATACTTTGTTCTAAATGCCACGTACAGTGTTACGGATTGAAGGCAGAACACACTGAACAGTCGAGAAGTTGAGATGTCATGTCACGAATCTTGAAATAATTGGGCGATATAATATCCCAAGAATAAAGGAGAAAATATTGATGCAATGATAAAGCTGTTTCCGTATCTAAAGGCAAGGTTGCCAAATAGTCCAAACCCAACAAATATTATACTCTGTTCCCTTCCCCCCACCACCACACCCCCTCCCCCTTTTCTATCTCTCTACTCTCTATATCCATAATTCCTCCATTTCCATAAGCTTTTCACAAAATGAAAGGACTATTTACATTTCAAAGGGAAGACAACAAGGTACATGACGTACTCTGTTACCTCAGTTCTTTTGCCAAGGTCCAAGGAAGCTACTTTAGTTTTAAGCTTCCATGGCAATGGCACATCTGTAATCAGAAGGTCCTGGAATAGAATGCAATACATAAATTGATCTGATCATCTCCACATCTCTTATAATCACATACCAGTTATCTGGCACAAAATATTTCAGTGACTCTGGATGGTGGTGAATGGAGAGGAAAGGATAACACTTTAGACGTACGCTCTGAGGAACAAAGGTGTGACACCCCCACCTCCTAAGCATTTGAAATAGATGGCTAGGAAAAGTTATATGGTCATAAGATAAATGATTTCCTCGAGTACTTCCTAGTTCCTATAGAAAGTCAATTGTGGCCTAAATAATCAGTTTCAAAAAACCTGATTTCAATCGGAAAAGGTCATCAGACAATTGCCATAGTTCCAATTAGTCTATGATGGAGAAGTTAGAGACTAGATACACAGAGGAAAAGCACGTTGCCACTGCTACCAACACAATGCCATGCAGATCATAACCAGCACCCTCAGAGACTGCACCTATAGCAACCGAGCAATCATGATCTACAATCATTGCAGAAAGCTCCAACAATGTCCCATGTCCTCTAGATTTGATTGTACATCCCACATCTATTGACAGTGAAGTGAGAACCACCATGAAAACCTGACCACTTTGACCACCACAGGTGCACTAAAGATCGTTTAAGAACCAAATATAAATAAGCCTTGTGTAGGTAAAAGCTATCAAGAAGCATTGAATTACCCCAAAAATCGTACAAGGGGCAATATTGGCAGTTTAGCTAGCCACTTCTACAATTGGAACATCAATCTCACAAATTACATCTACTGCCTATACATATTGGTGAACTCTCCAAATCCTCAAGAAATGGCATCTAGTTAATAAGGAACAAATTAACATGCAGATGTCTTTCTTTTTTTTCTGCAATTTTTGGGCCATTTTAGCCAGATTGATCTTAGAAGATCCATAAAAGCTAAAGCAAATGTTATGGTATGCATGCAGAAAGGCTTAATTGTCAATCTTCAGACCAGAATTCCACACTCTGACCAGGTAAAATAGTGGGAGGAGGACTTAAGTGCAACAGACATCCTCTAAATGAAGGTCAAAAGGTTCCATGATGGATATTCCATATCAACAGCCCACAGTAACACAAGCAGCATAATAACCATTTGTGGACCGAAATAAGGCGCTTTAAGATGGAAGCACACACCCAATATTACTTAGGTATGACACATACACTGCACACCATAATAATCTAAGGGCTCAGTCTTATACTGTCTCGTAGCCCAGTAAGCTCTGAGACCAACAGATAACTAAAGGGCTACTATTGAGGCCAGGTCCATGTTCAAAGTTCAAAACCTCCCTTTGGATATTCTGCATGCAAGGATAGCATATACATTTCAACCAATGCCAGATTTGACTCGTCGCATAAAGGCATGAAAGCAGCCCAGGATTGACCTTGAGAGCGCTCACTGAGACCAGAGCACCTCCAGAAAAGACTCAAGAGAATACATTACTGATTAAAGCCCACATCAAATTGTTCCAAGCTAATGAACAGAGCATGAGTTAAGAGTTGTTTTTAATGTATTTATGGACTCATATCCTGATAACTTAGGACTTCTCCAAAATTGTTGTCTAATTTGATATAAGAGCCCGGGTCAAGAGTTGGAATTCTACAACACCCTTTAATTGTCATACTATCTAATTTCCCGTAATTGCATTTTTTTGGTTTTGGTGGTGAGGTTTAATCCAGATTCTGTGTCATTCCATGCGTAAGGTCAGGTTTAAACATTACAGAGACTGTTAAGAAATATACTATATAACATAATTAATCCATTTCCCAACAGCTAAAATTTTTGGCAATGAAGGTCACCCTACGACACGCAGCAGAAAAATTCTCACGGGTGCAATAGTATTCTGCTTGTGCAGACACCACATTATTCACGTCAACTACTTGCCAAAATGTCTCTATAGAGGTTTAATAAGTGAATTGATCTATTTTATATTTAAACAATGATCCTTTACTTGAGCATATAGCAAGAATAGAATCAAAAACTGCAAGTTTGATGCCCTTGCTAGTACTAGCTAGTACAGTCGAGAATTCTTGAGAACTTCGAACAATCTTCAACGTAAGGTTTAGAGGTCTGGCAAGTTCAACAATGTGTCATAGACCAAAGATAGTCAGAAATGAAGTCAATCTATATCCGAAGAAGTGGAAATTAAATTTCATATGGTCCTTACTGCCCCATTGCCTATATTATATTCACCAGTTAAATGATAACTATCTAAGCAGAAAACTAGGACCAAAGACAAATGTCCATCAGAGAGATGAAATTAACAAAACCTTTCAGTCAGGTACAACTGGAATGTCCGAGTCGCAAGGTTATAATATTTAGATTTGCAAGCCAGTCTTTGGCAGACAATTGATGGTGAATTACTTAGAGGGAGAACTTGGCTCAGCTACACTCTCACAGAATCTTTTAGTAATAAGTCGTAATTAACTGCTGTATTAACTGTTTTCCCCCACGTGAGAATTCGGATCATTACGAATTCAATCTAGCATGCATACATTGACTACACATTCACGAAGTACAGTGCTTACCCATGCATTTGACTTGAAAGACAAGTCCCGGCAGCCAAGAACATAAAATTCAACCTATAAATCACAGTGCCATACCATTCAAAGAGGGTTTGCAAGTTACATCCCGTTCAGGCAATTCGTCAAACAGGTAACGCGCTCCGAGCCTCCAACAATTCAAGAGTCCAAGCCCAGCACCCATCACAGACAGTGAAGATCGGTACCTAATAATTTTACTTGGGGGCAACTTCCTGTGGGGTCTTGGCCACGATGGAGAGCGCATGGAGCCCGGATCGGAGCTCGTCGGCGAGGGCGTCGTAGACCAAGCGGTGGCGGCTCACGAGGCTCTTCCCCTCGAACTTGGGGGACACGATCTTGACGTTGAAGTGGGTCTCCGCGGCGCCGCTCTCCCGGACGGCGGCGTGCCCGGCGTGCTGGTGCGAGACGTCCTCGATCTCCAAGGCGCTCGCCTCGAGCGAGAATTGGAGCTTGGACCGGATCCTGCCGGCCCTCGACAGGACCGCGCCCGATGCTCTGGATGCCATGCGAACCGGAAAGCGGAGCCAACACCGCGCGCGAACGTGATCGAACGGGGAACGAAAAAGAAGAAGCCAAGATCGTTGAGTCGACGATTGATTTTAGGCTTGCATGGTGATGAATCGATCAAGAAAAAAAAGAGGAAAAAATAATCGATCAAGAAAAGAAGGGGGAAAAAAAAGACGAAGATGCGGTGAGCGTGGATCGAACACGCGACCTTCAGATCTTCAGTCTGACGCTCTCCCAACTGAGCTATCCCCGCTATCGTGTTATGTTATTGAAACTTAATTATGTCGTATTCGTTCGGACAAGCCGCCGTCGAAGCGTAAATTCGTAGAATTTGTATATGAAGGAGCTTCTAGCCGACGTGAAACGATCCCGCACTCATGCTCGGCCCATCCTTGCGTCGCGCTCGGACATCCCTTTCGAACCATCCAACCGTTGCTGCGGTTTTCCCACCAACCGGTTTTCATCGACCAGCGGCGGCGGAGGAGGAAGAACAGCTTCTCTCTTGCGAGCTCCGAAAGTGCGCTCGAGCCTCCGATCTGCGCAATGGGAGTGCAATTCACGCGCGCCTCCTCAAAGGGTCGGCACCCTTTTCCCTCTTCCTCAGGAATCACGTGCTCAACGCCTACCTCAAGTGCGGCAGCCTCGAGAGCGGCCGCCAGCTGTTCGACGAAATGCCCGAGCGGAACGTGGTGTCCTGGTCGGCCCTCATCGCGGGCTTCGTGCAGCGGGGCCGCCCCGAGGGCGCCGTCGCCTTGTTCCGCGGCATGAACCGTGAGGGGACCGCGAGGCCTAACGAGTTCACGCTCGTGAGCGCGCTCCATGCTTGTTCTTTGCTCGGGGAATCGGGTTTGGCTCGCCAAGTTTATGCGCATGTTGTGAAGTTGGGATTCGAGGGCAATGTGTATTTGATCAATGCGTTTTCGACGGCCTTGATAAGGAACGGTCGATTGTCGGAGGCCATGGAAGTTTTCGAGAAGTGCCCGATTAGGGATATTGTGTCTTGGAATGCTATCATGGCAGGATACTTGGAGTTATCTTATGCTGAAGTTCCTTGGTTTTGGGGTCGTATGATCCGTGAAGGAGAGGTGAAACCTGATCACTATACCTTTTCGAGTGTTCTCACAGCATTGGCTGCTCTTTCAGATATTGATATGGGTTTGCAGGTTCATGCGCAGCTTGTTAAGTGTGGCCATGGAAGTGAAATTTGTGTGGGGAATTCTTTGGTAGGTATGTACTTGAAAAATCTTAGATTAGATGAAGGATTTAGAGCTTTTGAAGAAATGTGCTCGAAGGATGTTTTGTCGTGGACCCAGATGGCTGCTGGTTGTCTATTGTGTGGTGAGCCGGGCAAAGCGCTTGAGGTCTTTGCAGAAATGCGAAAAGCGGGGGTTATGGCAAATGAATTTACTCTTTCGACGGCACTAAATGCCTGTGCCAACATTGCTTCTTTGGAAGAAGGGGTGAAAATTCATGGTTTAAGGATTAAACTGGGGAGCAATGATGACATCTGTGCATTAAATGCACTGATCGATATGTACATGAAATGTGGATGTGTGGATGCTGCACGAGGTGTTTTCCAATCCATGAAGGAGCATTCAGTTGTGTCATGGACAACGATGATCATTGGATGCGCACAAAATGGTCAAGCTAGAGAGGCTCTCAAGTTCTTTGATGAGATGATTGAAGAAGGAGTGCAGCCAAATCAAATCACCTTTGTTTGTGTGCTCTATGCTTGCTCCCAGGGAGGGTTTGTTGATGAAGGGTGGAAATATTTTTCCTCTATGAGTCAGCGTCATGGCATTTCCCGCAGAGAAGATCACTATGCATGTATGGTTAATCTACTTGGACGAAATGGACAAATTAAACAAGCTGAGGGATTGATTTTGAGCATGCCATTTCAACCAGGGGTGCTTATCTGGCAGACGCTGCTTGGAGCTGCCCTCATTCATGGGGATATGGAAACTGCAAAGCACGCTTCTGATCATGCATTGAAATTGGACCGAAAAGACCCTTCGACTTATGTGCTGCTATCAAATATGTTCGCTGGTTTGAGGAACTGGGATGGGGTTGGGATGATGAGAGAGCTAATGGGGACTTCTGATGTAAGGAAATTGCCTGGGTCCAGTTGGATCGGTCAGGAGAAAAGTGGGCCGCTAGCTTTAGCTGATGGCTAGATGATGATAATGATGAGGCCAATGGCGGTAACTCCGACTTGGTATTTGACCAGGCTTAAAGCCCTGTTGATGTAAACAACATTCATGGAGCATTGCAGTCTTTAGCAGGGAAGCAACGTGAAGAGGGCATTGAGAAGGAATGGTAATTAAAATTAATTAAGCAAGATTACTCCATAGAGAAATTCTAATTATACTATGACCAATCCATAGATCACTATACTAAGCGACATAAACTGTTACTAGATGTTAAATATGACTTGTTTAAAGTCCCATTTTTAGTCTGGCACATCACTTAGTGCGCTAGTTAAATATACTAGTCATAGTATGCCTGTTGCTCCAGGTCCTAGATGGTTGATTTTTCACTGTCTTACTCCCACCATGTTGATTGGTCTGATCTTTGTGGTCATTATAAGCACATGGGTCTTCAACGTGCTTGGCACCATGTTTGGGAATTAGAGAATTATACTCCATGAGAAGCATCTCTTTGCAAGTATGTTTCACTGTGCAAAATCTGGTTTGTATATCTGCAGATGGCATCGGATTTTGTCAATATCATCTTCAAGCCGCCTCTCAGAAGATACCAAAATAGTGCCAGAAAGAAATGGAAAGAATCACCAGCAGGTGTTTGAAGGAGAAGCTTACTAGGATACTAGGATGATGCTAGTGCTTTTGCGAAGACGAGCAGTTTGCCAGCATTATTTCACTGGATTGAAGTTTACTTGATTCATTTGCTGAAAGACGCTGACATGAGCAATTGGGTGCACTTAGGAGAAACATTTACCGAGTGAAATGGGCACAAGTTGGCTGAACTTGACATAGGAGGCAGTCCAGATCATCCGATGGAATGTGACTCCCTCCCTCCTGCACGTGTGTGCAAGAACTTTAGATCATGTGTCTAGGATGTCAAATGAAATTCGTAAGAGCAACTCTAACCAAGGCTTTATAATGGTATATTTGTCACATTATCGTATATTTCCTGGTTCTTCTGGCTTAACTGGAACTACTCCGCTTGCATTAATGTCCACGTTTGATAACTCTATAGCTGCTCGTTTTCGCTTGACAAATACTTCACGATCCACAACTTTTTTTTTTTGAGAAGAACAGGACTTCGTTTCACTCATAAGGTCAGATGTATTGGATTTTCTCAGAATGACCACAGTTCTACCAAATTACAGCATCACAAAATAGAAGAAAACCAGTTTTTTAAGCTAAAAGCACAAACAGCCCTTCAGTTTTTGCAGTGAATAGCAATGGACACTTTGGTATTCCATTGTTGTCGGCTGTATGTGTCGGTGGGTGCCAAGCGCGTTCCAGAGAGGCTGCTGATTGCTGACCTTAATGGTCCCATCTTTGTCAGTGTGTGCACAAGTCAAATCACTCCGATACCCTCTTTTCTTATTTACAAAGTGCTACTTGCGCAAGTTTCAGGACCTAAATCGACTGAGTAAGCGAATTCGCATTGACCATGTCGTGAAAATTAATTAGTGATTGCGCTTAAGGTAGGAAAATCTCGACTCATGAAACTACTCACCAATCTCATAGAAGTGGAAAGACGCGAGAAAATGTTTTAGTGCGTGATGCAATCCAACGAACACGACCCTTTTTCAAGATACCTGATTTTCTACTATTTTCTGGATTTAGTGTCTAAGATGTCTTGAATTCATTTTCACCCAAAAAAAAAGAAAAGTCTTGATAGGGCTGACGATGCTTAGGATGTGAATCTTTTCCAGAGCTTATGGTTCACTCAACAATAATCTGGCTTGTCCTAGATTACATGAGAAGATATTTGATCAAATAAGTTGCAATAAATTAAAAAAGAAAATCGCCAAACTAAATTCAATTATTTGTGGGCCTGAGTTGACCTATACTTCATCTTTTACAGCGGAAGTCCGCATTTCAAGCATGTGGAATTTCAAAAAATCAATATATATATATTTTTAATTTGGGAAAAAATATGTGACCAGCAAACGTCCATAAGGCATGCCATGTGATTTGATATTTTAAGATCAGAAAGATGGTGGTCAAAATTCTGAGAAAAATAAGAAACAATGTCCGCGTACCAGCTAATCATGTTACTCCTCGAGATCTTCCATGAGAAGACTCGAACTCAACGTGAAGCAACCCATATTTGTTCAACTGCGTTTCCTTGTTTTTCGATCCTTTTTCTTTTTTATTAGAAAGAGATCCTAATAATTTATTTTGAACCTTGTTAAATGGTGTTTTTACGAAATATGTTAAGTAATCAAATTAAAAAAAAAAAGAAATTTTCATTGAATACAACCTTACTTTCTCGTGATACATATAAGTATGACTTGAAAACCGAACATTTGATCTATAAGCTTTCTTCATATTGTGGTCCATAAGCTTTCTTCATGTTGTGCTCCATTGAATTAATATAGACTACTACTTTGAGATTCGAGTACAGTTACAACCTAGGAATGACATGAATACCATCCTCTGATCAATTGATTTTCTAGCTGTTCTTCATCCTCCTCCTCCTCCTCTCTCTCTCTCTCTCTCTCTCTCTCTCTCTGTGTGACAATCGCTGACAATCTTTCCTGTGAAATCTCGTATCTGGAGATGTCTCCTGCAAGCAGAAGTTGTGGGAATATTTCAGGAGCTGCGGATGGCTACGGTTACATTGAGCACGAAGTGTCCAGGATGGATACACTCGCTGGAATTGCCATCAAGTACGGGGTCGAGGTATAGTCTCTCTTCCTCCAAGTGGTTGATCTGTTCCCCTCAAACTGTTTATTCGCTTGTGGACGTAAAGATAACATCACCGATTCAAGAAGAATTCACAAGGACTGTCGGTATGTAGAAGCTGCTGTCTAGATGGCTGCAATATGATCCATGGGAACATATGATGGGTAATTGCTTATAGTGGCTTGGTTTCATATCAGATGCAAAAAGAAAGTGAAAAACTTGGCCAGTTGATTCAGGCTTCTTTGTCAAGATTTCCAGAGTCATTTGAATTGCCCATCTAGTGTTGTTGGTCCTGAAAATCATGCAGAGTATGCGAAAAGGTCTTCACCCAAATAGTTTTGTATCTTCCTTCTTACTCATGGTCTGGAAGAGACATGAGCACTATCCATCTTTAACCAATGTTTGGCAAGAGATGTGATCAACAGGGTTTTTAGTTTCCCCCAGGTTTTTCATGCTAGAAGCAGGGCATGGCTGTTAATGGATATCTAAAATCTGCTTTCTCCTGATGCCGATATCTGTATCTTTTAGGTGGCTGACATTAAGAGAATAAACGGGTTGGCCACGGATTTTCAAATCTTCGCCTTGAAGACCTTACGGATACCTTTACCTGGAAGGCACCCCCCTTCAGCCTCTTTGCCTAATACTGCTGCTTCTTCGGGGTAAATTACATACCTGTTATCCTTAATTTCTTGACTCTGAAAAAGTTTAGTTCGGCATGTTTGTTGAGCTGGTTTGTCTGCTGGAGATCATTTTTATATGCCCAGCACCCTTAGAATCAATCTTCAATTACAGTGCCAAAATTGTGATCCAACTTTTTTAATCCTCTCATTTTTCTAAACATGAAAAGCAAAATGAATTGATGAGGGAGAAGAAAAAACACAATTTTGATGATGTGCGAAAGCATCCTCTTTATCGGGCACTTGGCTGGACATGAATTGTATGTGCATGTTCCTCCTAACAGCAAAGCAAAGCGACCGTATTGATGCCTTGGTGGGTATGATCTCAAGTTTGTGCTTTCTTGTAGGGACATAAGTGCTGAAAAAGCATCATCAAGTGCAGGGCACTACAATTTGTCTAAGTCCTCTGAGTTATTTAAATGTAAGTCATCCCAACAGAAAGCTTCCCCATTTATCAGCTCTTCAAGATACTGCGGGGTTAAACTCTCAAATCCCAAGGGATTAGCCGAAGGTGAGGGAATGACTATTTATGGTATAGGGACTAGCTGCATCGACAACAACCGACTGAAGGGTCATGAGTTGCCGGCTTCTGATTCAACTTCAAAGCATCAAAAGATGGGCTCCGGTTTCTTGGCAGAGAACGGTTCAATTGTTGATTACACATCTATCTTCGATGTCATAGATACTGAAGGCGAGGGACCTAATACAAAATCTACTAGGAATTATCAAGAAACTAAGGCTGGTTCGCCAAATGCCACACCAGAGAAGCTGTTGAAAGAGGAAAACGTTGGCGGAAACAGTAGCTTCTTACCAACTAGAGGGAAGGCTTTGGCTTTGAGAGCCAAGTCAGCCAGCCGAACATCACTGGCCATCGATGCAGAGTCAAACTGGACAAGCCCAGTTCGAGCGGGAGCAGTAGACGACATAATCACTACTGAACATCCTGGACTACAAAAAGCTTCGAGTGTGTCGAGCTTACAAGTTCAAGACGCAACCAATTCCTCATCAATTTGGCAAACATCAAAGTGGAGCTTGAAACCAGACCTCCCACTGTTTTCAGCAGCATCGCTCACGGGGCCAATTCTCGATGGCTTAGCATTGCCGATATCATTTTCAGGATGGAGGAGTAAAGCTGCCCTTGATTAAGGCGCATAAAAATACACCATCGACCAATTCTTGACCTGTTTAATATATCGTTATGTCCTAGCTGTAGACGCTAGAAAGAGGATTAGAGAAAGAAAAGCTCCAATTTTGGCAAATTAAAATGAGCAAAAATGCTCATTAAGAAAAAAGACATGAAGAATTTATACAATTGATACATGTTTCTTCCTTCCTAAAATTGTCGGCTTCTCTGAAGTGCTAGCCCAAATTCTGTTGTTATCTTTGAGTCATGAATACATAAATATAAAGCAATCAGTCCAATCTAGCATCATTGATCTAAGCTTTCTCAAGTTGTATGATTGCTCACTAGAGGTGATCAGGTGGTAGGTTCAAACTTGAACCTTATACCTGATCATGTTATAACCGATTCTCCATTTTTAGACCCTATACTCGACTCTATTTACATTGGACCCTATACCCAAACCACCTCTTCCCTTTTGTTTGATTCTCTGATTAACTCTGTTTTCACTGGAACCTATTTTGCAATATGGTTTCAAATTTTACATTAATATATGAAAAAACTATGTAATTCTCTTAATTTGCACTTGTAATCAATAAGTATATGAACTTTTTGATTAAACGAAAAACTAGAAATCCATAAGGCTACAGTGATAGAGTAGCAAGAGTTTTAATCTCCAAATGATGGCTTTTAATGATGTCTAACTTCTTCGTTTTGGCAATACACATAAGCAAGTAACCTCAGGAAAAAGGTAATAAACAAAGAAAAAACTAAAACATACTAATCATTAAGTGCGAACTCAATTAATTTGATTTTGAGATCTTTATACTCCACAAAGTTGGACTATTATAATATAGGTACTTCAAAAAATGTGCACCTCATACCTTTAGTAACCGCACTCATTTTGGGCTTTGGAAATTTGGGGTTGGGCTTACAAAACTGGTTTCCAAACCAGTTCAATTGATTCGGTTCATATGGGTATTAACTTGAAACCAGTTCCCAGATCAGTTGAAACTGTTTCAAATTTTGGGAACTGTTTCCTGGATCGGTTGAAACCTGCTTTCCGGGTGGACTAGTCCGATTTCCAAGTATATCCAGTCTGGTTGAATACTCTTATTGCTCACCTCAACTTCAAAGGACAGATCTCTGTACAAACATTCAATTAACATCTCCATAAACTGAATAATAAATTAACGTTTCAGGCGACTTTTTGGTCATATCATGTCCAACAAAATAGTCGAGTAGAGAAAATGCCTGGGCAGAGATCTGCCTATATATCCCATAGAAGACTTTAAAAGACTACATTGAAATGATCCAAGATTATTACTAAGTTCATAGGATTTCCAAATCGCAATTGCTTGAGCATGCCAATCATTGGAGAACCAATAAACCCACAACCAGGAAGATTTCTGCCGCCTAGAGCAATCGAGTGACAAACTTTTGCTCACCCTGCAGCTATCTCCGCATTTTCTTACACAGATTAGTCACAGCTAAGATTATTACTTGGAAGCGCAACTTTTCCATAAGGCAATCACAGCAATCTAACATACAAGGAGTCGATAATCTCTATGGAACATGTGAACAAGATGTTACTCTACAAATGAAGCCTGCGCTTGACAAGGACACTTGATATTTCATGACGACCAGCTGCACCAAATGATCCAATATAATGGCAGAGAATCATTAGGAATATGGTACGACCATGTGATGCAGCAAGTCGGTAGAATTGCACTTTCAAATCTCAACATCTTATGCACCACACTCAACAAAGCCTCAGAAAATGAAATCTGCTGCATTACAAAATCTTCATGAAGGCATTTTCAGAAGCAAGAGCAGTTACCCAGGGGGAGAAAGAGGATTAAATAGTACCAACGCTACATTCTCTCATATGCTTCACCTCCATTTCTGTCACTATATTCCAAGATTCAAATCTCAGAATCTAGTCCTACTATTGCTCTTCTGTCCTCTAAAGAAAAGAAGTCGAGAGTCTGGAGCGGAAGGTCTCACCACCTGTTATTTGGTGGTTTGACCTTGTAAATTCTAACTATCCAGTTAGATGTTGTAAATGCCTCTTCCAGGTATTCAAGTTTTATATCCTTATTCCCAATTTCAACCCCCCTTGCACGATCATACCTGACAATACAAAGAGAAAATAATGGTTAGTCTCATAGGCAAGAGATGAAGCATAACAAAGCTTATGCCCAACCATATAAAAGAGCAACAAAGGCCCCTCAAGGGGGTGGTGAATTCAAAGACCAATCAAAAACACAAAAAGGTTACATATACATCCGTCTCTGCCATTTTTCTCACCTTTTCTATTTTTGAAATGTGCCTCAACACCTAATTCTAACAAAAAAACTATGCTTGATGTTCTGCCTATGATTATTAACCATGTTCGCAGCATATATGCTTTCAACGTTGACATTTCATGTGCTTGTAGAGGGGGAAAAGAACTACGGCAGCTTATGAGATGAAAAGGATGATCTTCGACTTACCCAGGAGGTCTGCCATATTCTGTTGTCAGCTCTCCAAATCGGTAGTAGGACAATTTGTACCTAAAGCAAAGACGGGGATTATGATATTAACAACAGGTAGTGGATCATGATGAACAATTACCAAGAGAACTCAACTATAAGACAGGTTAAGTATCCATGTCACTTTCACATCTCACTAGTGATGGAATTACAACTCAACCAAATTAAACATCAGTCCATAAAGAAACTAATTTAACAAGTGATCTCATTAGATCACTCTTGAGTTCTCATCTATCTCATCACTAACAGAATAAAAAACTCAACTGTCTTCTTTTCATACAACCAATAACAAGAACCATCCAGTACCATCATAGTGGAAACATTTGAGGCGCACTTGATCACTTAAAATAGTGAAAAAGAATTTAATTAGGCTATTTCAACATGAGACAGGTATGAACACAGCGTAGAGATTCCAGGAAACTTACATGAGACAATTCAACATCTTGGGAGCTGCACCTTTATCAACACGATATTCTCCATTAACAAGGTAATCAGGCTCCTTGATTACAGGAAAAACTCCACCACCAATTCTAACCATCCAGAGAAATCTAGCCAATAAAAGAAGAAAACAAACAAACAGAAGAGAAGATTAGAAGATTACTCAATTCAAGTGCGAATGTGAAATCTTGAACATAAAAAAAAAAAAAAAAAAAAAGTGCTAGTAAAAATGATTGCCTAAATCCAATCAATTCTCAGAAAAACAACCTATTTAATCACTAGCAATCACTTAGACTTGAAGCAAACCAAAGTAACCAAACTCAATCAATTGCATTTTACAGCATAAGTATTCACATTCAGGGATTCCATTTTTTGCAGCCACAGACCCAAGTATCATAGAGTTCAATGGTATGCTACCGTTTTAACAGCAGAAACGTTTTGTAGCAAAATCTACTAAGGGTCAGGTTGTTCAGTGTAAACATTTATTTACAAGTGATCTTATTAAATATGAAAATTTAGATCAGACAGAAATTTTCAGGTTTATGGACAATTTCCACAATTAGTTACATCAATAGTTCAAATAAAATGACATGATGCTAAGGCTTACTTGTTTATATCATCTGAAGAATAACCAGTAACACCACCAAACACGACTAGAACATAGTCCACATCGAGTGACCTCATTATCTCATATGCCTCATCCTCATAAGATGACATTGCACGTCCAACGGTAGCAATATGTGTATTGTTCCAGGTGTTATTGTCGACAATAACAGTTCTATTTCCCATTGCAGTGATCTGATATCCATAATCCCACCATGACATCACCTTAGCATCAGGAGGTGTATTCTGACGAAGCCAAAAGTATGCCTCACGATAGTCATCAAAGATGACGCGGTTGCCATGTGCACCCCTTGCGGCCAACACGATTGAAGGGGATGAGTATGCCTCGGATGTAACCCAAGTACAGTGGGTAACGTACTTGCTCAGCAAATAGAAAGCGCCAAAAAGCAGCGCAATAGCACCATTTTTCTGGAAAGGCTGGGATTGATCAAGTGAGCCCTGCTTTGGAAAAGGAAAAATAAATCACAAAGGTCATCAAAAGAAATAACCAAGAAACCCATCACTGCAAACCCAAAAAGAAAAAAAAGAAAATTTCGGCTCTCATTCGCCCAATGCCCCTAACTACCTCTCCCTAATGCCTAAAACAGCAAAATCTAATAAAACGAAGCTAGCATGATTCTCCATTGCAGTTGCTAGCCCATTCAGAGAACTAAGCAACTTTCATCATGACTTCTGTTGTTCACCTACACATGCATTTGGAATGAACTGCTCACAAATTAGTTACTAGGTCAAAAAAAATTTCCTGCTGCCAATTAGTCAGGAGTTCCTGAAGAAATAGTTAGGCATTTGACCAATTAGAAAAGGCGAAAGAATAGCCTAAAGGATTTGTCACCTTAGAAGCAGCCTTGCCGCTACTTCCACCTTTGCCAGAAGCACTTTGGGGAGCCTTTGTCTTTGCTCTTAACAACAATGTCAAATTCTTTATGGTGGCCGACACCGCAATTGCACTTATGAGGCACACAGCAGGTGTAGCGACGAGAATCAAACGAACCATAACACCAGCAAAATACATGCTCGTAAGGCCATACATAACTATGAATATGGTGGCATCCGACAACCTCTTGAAACAGAAATAGAGACCTGCTGGGAAGAGGAAGAGAAGAATCTGAAAGTCAAACATGAAAGAAGACCACGCTGTAGGCTGGTGCTCGGAGACAGAGGCTATAATAGGTATGTGGTCCTTGGCGTACGTTGGATCAAGCAGAGAGTAAAAACGGCCAGTCCACGGAGAGATATATCCAGATGCTGTGCCGACTCCCAGAGCCACGGCACCCACACCAACAGCAGAGGTCACAGTCATCCTCAGAAAGGCTTGAAACAACTTGGTGTCACTTAGAAGGTGCTTCAACCAATCCAAGAGGTAGAACACCTGCACAGATAATTCAGCTCAATAAAAGACTTCTAGTAAGACCTGACTAATATGAATGAAAAACAGACTTTCTTCTACGACGACTCTAGATTGATGTTGTTCATCATGCAACATTATATGGGAGACCTGCTGACTAAAATGCAAAGGATAGTGAAAACTTTCCCTTTTTAGATGACAAGAAGCAGGGGAAAGGGGGAAGTAGAAAGAAAAACGCACAATTGCAGCCTATGTAGAGTTAAAGGCATAAAACATACGCTTGTTTCTTGCGCTACGATTCCATATATCGTCTTTCTAAAGACGGTCATTTTAATTTTTAAATATGAAACAATAACTCTAGGACTTTATTCCCAACTAAAATGAAGACACTAGTGATATTTTTTGGTAAGCGACATTAATAAAATCAAGTACATTGATTGCTACTTCAATATTGGGATCTTAAACAACTGCGAAATACAAGTATAAGCTAAAAAACAAACCAAAGGGAACATTTGACAGAAGAAGGAACCTGCATCAAGAAGAACACGCCCATGGCCGCCATATGCTCCCCCGACTGCACATGCTGAAACCCGACAAAACGAATTTGCATAGCGAGCAGCATCCCCAGGATATACATACAGTTATACGCCACATAAAGTCTCATCGAGTACCGGCCAGTTATCAACAAAACCAACACATAAAGAGGGATCAGATTGATTATAAACACATAACCACCCCACGCGGAAACCATATAGAAGTAGCCGAAAGCCGACGCCAAACCCCACGACAGCGAACCCGTGTTCACCGCCTTCACAAAGAGGTAAAACGTCAGGAGCAGGGCGAAGATCGCCACGCCCTCGTTATCGTACGACCCGGCGACGGACCTCGATATGTACCCGGGGCAAATCGCGATCAGCGCCGCGGCGACGAGCCCCGCCCCAGTGTCCCAAATCTCCTTCCCGAAGAAGTAAGCAAGGATGGTCGTGTTTGACGCGAAGAAGGGCGCGGTCAGGACGCAGACCTCGCGAATGTGGACGGCGAACCTGAGGAACCTCAGGCCCCAATACAGCAAAGCAGCGGTGACCATGAGGCCCGGGTAGAGCGTGCCGCCGATAATGCGGCCGAGCGGGTACCAGCTCTCGCTGTCGAACCAGTTCCAGAACTCGTAGAAGCCCTTCTCGGTCAAGAACAGGGTGGTCCGGTAGTTGAAGTAAGGGTCGAACTCGTGGATCATGGACTCGTAGCGGAGGACGCTGAACAAGCGGGTGACGAAGGCGAGGACGTAGACGAGGCATAGGATCGAGACCCGGATCAGGAGCTCCTGCTGCTTGGTCTTGAGCTTGAGGGACTTGAAGGAGAAGTAACCCGACAGCAGATCTGGGGATTTGGGGCTCAGTGGGGATGGTGGCGGGCCGTTGATGGGTTCGGATTTGCCGACCATGGTGAGAGACGGGAGGGAGAAACGGGGAGCGGAGATGGGATTAATCCTTCATCAAGATCGAGATCAAGATCGGATTTTTCTGCGGCGAAATTCAAGAAAGCTGGGCTGTTTCCGCTGGGGAGGTTTATGGGAAGGCCGGGGAGAGAACCCTACTGCTTTGCTAGCAGAGTCAACCGCGAGGAGGGGGCAGGTCTTTGCTCGCGAGGAGATCCAAAAGTGAAGTGAAACGTGGGGATGCGAATGAGAGTGTCGATACTCGGATGATCTGACGTCACTCGTTGTTTTTCCTCGTCCAGTTCAAGATGACCTGTTCTTTAGTTAATTATCCCACGGCCAATGTAAACGATTCTTTTGTTCTAGTGTTTATTCTCTCTCTCTACTTCTTGAGTTTATCCTTTATCTGCCAGTCCAAATCCTGCCATAAGGTAGGAAAAAGAAAAAGAAAATAGAGGCTTACAATGTAAATGGAGCATGAATTGAGTGAGTGGAGTTATGATCAAAATGAAAAGAGGAAAATATTAAACTTCCTTGTAGGGATATGGAGTTTTTTTCTTTAGTCAAATGGACAATGTATGACCGATGCTACATATGTTTGGATCGGAGTACTTAATTGATATGTGATCTAATAAAATATTGATAACTCTATAAAAATAGAGTTATTTTACTTATTTTGGATAACAAATAATGTAATATCTATAAGAAAATATTTAGATGTCTTTCTAATTATTTAAATTTTCCTTATTTATGTAGCATAATAAGATATAAAAAAAGAAGAAGAACGAATAGAATAGCAAAAATCATAAATTCAAATTAGAAAGCGTTGGAACATGGCTATCAAATTAAGAATTACTTTATTTTATTTCCTTATTTTATCTACAAGCATTGGAAGATGAATATCAAATAAAAAAAATTCTTTGATTTAGTTTTCAATGTTATGCAAAAGATAAGCCATTGTTTAAGGATATGGGTCTTGGATGTATCCTATAATTAGGAGAACATTGAGAGCTTGGAAAACGATTAGGTTTTCATTTTTAGATTGCTTTTCATTATTCTAGAGTTTTTTTTTTAATTATTTTGAAGAGAAGAAAAAACTGCTAACCGAATTCTTTCTCTTTGATTCAAGATGCCGGGTTCGGTTTATATTTTCATATTTATTTCTATTACATTCTAATTTTTTGTTGTTAGGGTTACAATGTAACATGACTAAGATGTTATGAATTTCATGATTTTTATGCATTCAAGTGATTTCATTTGTGTGAGTTATATATTATAGTGCTTAATGCTTTTAAGTGAGTGTCTACCACTTGAATAATCTAATGTGCATGTTTGAGAATATGCAATTGTTCCTTAATATATAACTATGAATTAAATGTGGATAGAGATATAATGCATTATTTGTGTAGCTTTCAGTGAAAATGCGATTTAATATTCATTGTAAGTCAGGAATATTCATAGATTCTTATTACACTTATGTTTATTTAAATTCACATAAAAAAAAGTGGATTAATAAACTAAATAGGTTTGCTATACCTAGAGATATGATATTTTGCTATCATATGTTTAATATTGTTCTTGTACGCGTAACGATCTAAAATTTATATCTAGTAGTCATGATGAAATCAGATGCTCGAGTATATTTATCTGATTGAATTAGTACATTTAGTTTCTGAATTTTGCTTTTTAAGATTTTTAGTTTTAATTTATTCTCAATTCTATTTTGATCTCTTAGATAAATTTTAGAATTAATCCATTTTTAGTATTTTATTAGTTTATTAATTATCAATCTCCGTTGGACGATATTCTTTCTCATCATTATATTTCTTGTACGACACGTTCGTTTAGAATTTTATAAATTATAATTGTATAGTGTCCATGTTTTATGGATGTATAATATAACTTCATAACTTTGACCTTTTGTGTCAACGTCATTCCAAGCACAATTAAGAGAATCGTGAATTAAGAATTGTGACCCTAGAAGAGGTGCTTTTGTTCTTGCGCACATCCGTTTCATCATCATGCCGGTTTGGAACATCATCCTTAATTGCACCTAAATAATTTGTTTAATTTAGTTTATAGCAACCGCGGTTATTTTGTTTCCCATATTCGAAGACTAAAAACTAGAATTCGGACCGTTGGCAGACACAAACTCCCCTTATATTTCCTACCGACTGTCTGGGGACACTGTGTATTCATCCATTCCAAGAAAAGAAGAGGGAAATGGGGCTAGCTGTTCAATCTTCCCTAGGGTTTCATATCGTCAATGGTAATGCGTGTAAATTATAATTGGCTACTGCCAGAAATGTGAATTCTATAAGGCATGAAGAGAAGCACCAAAGGCAATTCCATATACAATCAATTACCGAAGGACACTTTTTTCCCCCACCCGGTCGGGTTACATACAGAGTAATTTGGCAGCAGCTAGCTGCTACGACTGTTTCACTGGGATTATGGGAGATTGCAAGAAAAAGAGGAAGAGCAGATCGTGACGTCCATCTAAAGACTTGCGACGTGCTTGAGATTTCACACCGTCTTCGTGAGTCTGAACTGCAGGACTAAGATCCCAGGAAGCCGTCGACTCTCTTGTTTGTGGCTCTTGATAGGAACTTCATGCAAATTGGTGGATTAACCCCTGCCAAAGCGAGTATTGAGCTAGGCAATGTCCATATGCCATCCCCACAAATCAGACCTGAAGCTACTGCTGGCCCAAATGCGTCGGCCTTAGTTTTGTTGATTTTCTCCCAGATGAACAGAATTAAGCTACCGACGCACATATCGATGGCGAAGTATGGCCCTATGTAGAAGGGTATTGCCATAGCCATCGGCAGAGGGATGAAGCGGACCCACTTCTTACCGACTAAGTCTCTGAACCCATTTATGATCATGGCAGCCGTGAAAAAACCATAGCAGAGTGTGAGGCAGTGTTTGGGCAAGGAAGAGACGCCTTCCACACCAAGTTCGGCCATGCTCCGAAAAACAATTCCATAGGGGACAGGATATGCACTTCCTGGGAGTCCAAGATCCTTAAATGCCTTGTAGAAAAGCCAAAAGACGCACGGAGAGATAACGCAGCCCATGGCAGTACCAATTACCTGACTCACAAACATGGACCGTGGTGAAGCCAGGGTCAGATAGCCTGTCTTGAAGTCCTGAGTCAGGTCTGAGGCTGTAGACACAATATTCATCATGACTCCACAAGCAGCTAAACCAGCAAGAATTCCACCATGTGAGGCACCGGCCCATGCCCCAATCATGAAGATGGCAAGCGTCCCATAGGTAGAGGCAAGAGACCAGTCGGTGAGCCCACACCCGTAGGCATTGCAGAAGCCCAAGGTTGGAGCAAAGAGATAAATGACTAAAATGTAAAACCATTTGAGTTGGGGGAACATGTGCGGAAGAGAAGCTGTGGATATGGTTGCTATTGTGACATACCCTGCAATTGCAAACCATGTCGGGATTTGATCCTTAAGGAAAAGCTGTGTCCGTCGTCGGTCATCATAAGACACTTGAGGGTTCTTAGGAGAGGAATCATTCGCAATGGGGAGGACATGGCTCATTTCTCTGTCTTGGAGCTGACGGTACAAGCCAGATAGCGTTCGGCCAAGCACCTTGAAGAAGTTGTAGAGCCCATCACCCAATATAATGGCAATGGAAATGAAAACCTGACAAATTGGTATTGTAAGATTAACGCATAAACAAAAGACATAAACAAACTTCACGTTTGCACGTATATCTTGACTTGCCTTATAACCTTGAATTCCACGCATGCTGGTTGGGCCTTCATCTGCAGGATACCAATGTCCCTCTCTGGTTTCTATTAGAGGCCACATTAAACCCCAGGATAGAATTCCTCCCAGTAGCACTGAGACATTTATGATGTATGGGCAAATCATCCCAACTCCAACATATGTTGCGGAGAAATCAAAGTAAAACCTTCACGTTATCCATGTATGAGAGTCAGCTAATAGTTTTGCATATTAGAGTACATGACATCAAAGTAAAGGCCAGCTTACAGCACAAAGTAGCCGTAGACTGTAAAGTGGGAGTTTGTTAAGCTTATACACCTGTATTGCAAAGCCTTAAGCCCCAAAGTGGGGAACTCTGTAAAACCACAACCATCTCCAGCTGTGTAGAACCATTGGAAAAAGCCCCACAAGAAGCTGAAGGAGAAGAACTTTCCCAATGCTTTCACTTGTTTCCTTCAGGAGAAAAATTAAAGCCAATGAGAGCTGACATATCGACACACTAATGAGAAGGCTTTCTGGCTTGTCTTACTTAGCTAGCTTGGCCCCTTCAGGTGTGTGGAAACTATTTATCAGATGAGCAGTTGCCGTGCCACTAGGATACGTTAATTTGAAGTCAATGATCATAATCTGAAACCAGAGAAGCGCAAGCAAGAGTGAAGTGTATAATGGAGATTAATTGGCAATTGCTACAATTTTAATGACATTTTCAAGGGCAAGTGCTACAAATAAAAACGTGCAACATGCAAAGAGTACCTTTCGGAGCGGCACCACAGCAAAGAGGCCGAGGAAACTGACGACAAATAGAAAACCAATCATCCACGACAGCGATGGGTCTTTGAAAACTTGAGCCTTTTGGGGATCCTTCGATTGATCAGCAACTCGCTCACTCATTGCAAAGAGATAACTCCCGAAACCTCCTATTCATGCACAATAACAGAGCAAACCACGATTTTCCAGTAAATAGCTCTAGCTATTCATCCAAAAAGACTATGCAAGTTCACATCTCTTAACATTACTTTCTCGCAATAAAAGTTTGTTTTATGCAATTTACTTTGAAATAGAGAGATCACAGAAAACAGCAAATAAAAAATATAAGCATCATCAGACGAAACCTCATATAAATGATCTGCTGGTTCTGTTGTCATTTTATCAATCAGTTTCCTTTTCTTTCTCTAGCTAGAGAAAAGATAAAAAAGAAATCAAACAAAAAATCCAGCCTCTTCATGTTGAAATCAGTTAATGCGTCTATATCATCCAAGGAAAGAGATGGACAAAGATAAAACCCGATGTGGATAGAGATTGATTTGGCATGGTCAAGAGAGAGCTGATCCTTCCTTTTGACTTGAAACATTGGCGTTCCCAGAGCAGTTACACCTCCTCAAATTTCCCCTCAATGAAATAATGGCGCGCCCGATAGATGGAAGTTCCCGCATTATGACAAAGAAAAAAAGTTGGTGGATGAGTATTTGAAATTCTTGTTTTGCCATCTTATTATGAGTTCTTCCAAATTTTCTGGCTCAAAAAATCAGAGTCTGTAGTTGAACTTGATATGCATGCTGAGCTGCAAGTAAGCAGCGGTTCAGCTAGAGTATCATTCGTGATGGACCCTAACCTAGATAAAACGATAGCCACGACTTGAGGGAATCTTGACTGCTGACTCGTAGATCAAACTTTTGAAAAATTCTATACCCTTATGTGAATCCTAATTGATTCTCCACTCAAACAACAGTCAATGAAGTAGGGCCAGCTCAAGAAAAGAAGAAGTATCGGAAATTCGAGTGGTTATGTTGTGTCGATTCCATCAGAAACCCAGGATTCCTTTCTCAATTCAGCTTAGAAGAAGCAAAAAAAGTATGCAGGGCGAATATCATGTACGCTTAATTTCAATTACAATTGAGTGCATCAGTGCAACCCATATAACGTAACCGTTAGAAAGAAACGCGCATCATCATTGTAGCAATTGAAATCTCCGCGAATCAACAGCCAAG
Organism: Eucalyptus camaldulensis; assembly: GCA_019915185.1. Taxonomy (NCBI): domain Eukaryota; kingdom Viridiplantae; phylum Streptophyta; class Magnoliopsida; order Myrtales; family Myrtaceae; genus Eucalyptus; species Eucalyptus camaldulensis. Next base: position 26,329,080 of record JAHSVA010000005.1, read on the forward strand.
AAAAAAGTGACAGAGAGCATGTCAGCCGACAAAGCTGCTAAAACAGAGCACTTCCAGTTCGCACTATCTCGAATTGCAGCCAAGAGTGAAAGACGAGCCAACTTACCGCTGAAAGCGATGCCGGAGGACGCCACCACGCAGGTCTGGATCACCGTGTTCTCCTGCCGCGTGAAGGGGACCCGGAGCAGTCCGGACTTGTCCAGGACCTTGGTCCACGTCTTGACGAAGAAGAACCCGAGGAGCCCCGCCGAGACGTTCAGCGACGGGATGATGCCCGCCGTGAGATTCAGCTTCATGACGATGAAGGCGAACATGACGCTCAGCACGAAGCTCACCGCGAATGCCCTGAACGTCAGCTGCCCCCTCCACGACGGCACTTCCTGGCCCTCGAAGATCCTCTCCACCGACAGGCCGTTGCTCTCGTCCTCTGAGCTCTCGCTCCCCCCGCCCTTCTTCTCCTTCGCCTCCGCATCCGGATTCATCCGATTCTCGTCCTCCGACAACGAGCGGTCGCTTCTCTCCGCCATCTCCGACTCGTCCTTGCCGAGGCCCATTCTCCGCCCGACTTCGACGACGATGATCAGAGCGTTGGATCACTCGTCTGGCTATCGGCTTCACTTCGGTCACTTTATCATTTCTACTTCTGGCGTTCCCACCGCGACAGCAACACCTCGTTAGTCGTTGTCGCGTGCTTGAGACCGAGACGACGGAAACGACGAGAGATTATATTACATTATATTAGTTCGATGGTGACTACGTTTTCTCCCGCGCGCGGGTAAAGTCGCTGGAAACGCTCCATCGAGAGATTATATTACATCCTATTAGTTGGATGGTAAGATTAATATCGTAAAAAATCTTAAGCTAATACATTTATAATAAGTATATTCAAAATTAATTTTTTTTATCATGATAAAGCCTGAAATTAATACGTATACTTTGATGAATTTATCTCAAATGACTATAAAAAAACATCAAACTAATAAACTTATGATAAATTTACCTCAAATTAATTTTTTGACTGCCAAAGATCTTAAATTGGTACATTTATGATAAATATGATATATGTTAAATGGAAATTAATATCATAAAAAATTATAAAATTGATACAATTGTGATAAACGAAAAACAAAATCTCAAATTACCATTATCATCTAACTCAGTAATTTGACAGTAAAATTTAACGAAAAATTAACAAAATGTAAATTTATCACAAATATATTAATTTAAAGTAAATTTGTCAAAGATAAACAAATTTGGGATATTATAGTATTAACTCATTTTATTTTAATTCGATACTCATTAAAAAAGAAAAAGATTTAGTCACGTTGCAAGGGCCAATGATCTCTTTGAGCATCGATTAGATGCATAACCTAAGCGACACGGGGGGTGTACTCACTTTGGTCAATCGAATTCGTCGATCTAGACAGCTCAAGATTATTAAATCCACATGGTTCCCGTGTTTATAGTAATATAATGTGAATAATCACGCGGGTTAAAAACTTTGCATTTTGGCCCGTCGTTTTGTTTGGTTCGAGATTTGTGTAACTTGCAGGGTAATCACACGGCTTAAGTCAAACAATCATTTTAGATTTTGGACGTATCGATTGTCTAGAGTGAGGCTAGGTTGTCGTTACGACTTATCAACGATGACTTCATCAACCTGCGGCCAAAAGGAGAAAAAAAAAAAAAGGAAAAGAAGATGCAACAAAGTTTTTTCAATAATTCTATTGCTATATTCTTTTGGGCTAATATCCTAAAAAACTCCAAATTAGTACACCTATAACAAATTTATCTTAAACTATTTTTTTTACCACAAAAAATCCTAAACTGGTACACATTAATAAATTTACTCCAAACTGATACACTTGTGACAAATTTATTTTTTATTAGTTTCCGTTAAATTTTACTGTCAAATTATTAAGTCAGATGACATGTGACGGTTGATTGATATACCAGAAGTTTGAGATTTTATTATCCGTTTGTCATAATTGTATAATTTTTGTGATATTTAATTCAATTTAATGGAAGGTATATTTGCTACAATGTACAAGTTTGGGATTATTGGCAATCGACTAAATTAATTTGGGGTAAATGTGTCACAAGTGTACTAGTTTGATATTTTTTGTGGTCATTTGGAATAAATTTGTCACAAATGTATCGGTTTAAAGTTTTTTATGATCAAAAAATTAGTTTTGGGTAAATTTATCACATGTATACCAATTTAGGGTTTTTTAGGATACTAATCCTTTTTTTTTTTTTTTTTTGCAAAAGATTTCATGATTCTTTCATTTAGGGCAAATATTATAAAAAAAAATCTCAAATTTTACTCACTGTGACATATATACCGGAAAATTCTTTTGTGTCGCCAAAAACCATAAACTTGAATACCATGACACAAATTGTGACATCCAAAAATTTCATGATAGAGATATAATGCATTATTTGTGTAATTTTCGGTGAAAAGACGATTTAAAAAACTCATTATAAGCGAGGATATTTATAGATTCTTAATACACTTATGTTTATTTAAATTCACATATAAATATAGTAGACTAATAAACTAAATAGGTTTGTTATGCCTAGAGATAAGATAATAAATAGCTAAGGAAATTCCACTATCATATATTTGATATTGTTATTGTACACGTAATAATATGAAATTTATATCTAGTAGTCATGATGAAATCAGATGTTTGAATATATTTATTTGGTTGAATTATTACATTTAATTTTCGAATTTTTCTTTTTAAAATTTTTAGCTTTAATTTATCCTCAATTTTATTTTGATTTGTTAGATAAATTTTAGAATTAATCCATTTTTAGTATTTAATTAGTTTATTAATTATCAATCTCCGTTGGACGATATTCTTTCTTATCATTATATTTCTTGTATGACATATTCATTTAGAGTTTTATAAACAATTATAAATTGTATAGTGCCCATTTTTCATGGATGTATAAAAAACTTTATAACTTTGACCTTTTGTGTCAACGTCACTCCAAGCACAATTAAGAGAATCGTGAATTAAAGAATTGTGACCCTAGAAGAGGTGTTTTTGTTCTTGTGCACATCCGTTTCATCATCATGCCGGTTTGGAACATCATCCTTAATTGCTCCTAAATAATTTGTTTAATTTAGTTCGTAGCCACCACGATTATTTTGTTTCTCATATTCAAAGACTAAAAACTAGAATTTGGACCATTGGCAGACACAAACTCCCCTTATATTTCCTACCGACTGTCTGGGGACACTGTATTCATCCATTCCAAGAAAAGAAGAGGGAAATGGGGATAGCTGTTCAATCTTCCCTAGGGTTTCATATCGTCAATGGTAATGCGTGTAAATTATAATTGGCTATTGCCAGAAACGTGGATTCTATAAGGCATGAAGAGAAGCACCAAAGACAATTCTATATAAAATCATTACCAAAGGACACCTTTTTCCCCCATCCGGTTGGGTTACATACAGAGTAATTTGGCAGCACCTAGCTGCTACGACCGTTTCACTGGGATTATGGGAGATTGCAAGAAAAAGAGGAAGAGCAGATCATAACGTCCATCTAGAGACTTCCAACGTGCTTGAGATTTCACACCGTCTTTGTGAGTCTGAACTGCAGAACTAAGATCCCAGGAAGCCGTCGACTCTCTTGTTCGTGGCTCTTGATAGGAACTTCATGCAAATTGGTGGATTAACCCCTGCCAAAGCGAGTATTGAGCTAGGCAATGTCCATATGCCATCCCCACAGATCAGACCTGAAGCTATTGCTGGCCCAAATGCGTCGGCCTTAGTTTTGTTGATTTTCTCCCAAATGAACAAAATTAAGCTACCAACGCACATATCGATGGCGAAGTATGGCCCTATGTAGAAGGGTATTGCCATAGCCATCGGCAGAGGGATGAAGCGGACCCACTTCTTACCAACTAAGTCCCTGAACCCATTTATGATCATGGCAGCCGTGAAAAAACCATAGCAGAGTGTGAGGCAGTGTTTGGGCAAGGAAGAGATGCCTTCCACGCCAAGTTCGGCCATGCTCCGAGAAACAATTCCATAGGGGACGGGATATGCACTTCCTGGGAGTCCAAGATCCTTAAATGCCTTGTAGAAAAGCCAAAAGACGCACGGAGAGATAATGCAGCCCATGGCAGTACCAATCACCTGACTCATAAACATGGACCGTGGTGAAGCCAGGGTCAGATAGCCTGTCTTGAAGTCTTGAGTCAGGTCTGAGGCTGTAGACACAATATTCATCATGACTCCACAGGCAGCTAAACCAGCAAGAATTCCACCATGTGAGGCACCGGCCCATGCCCCAATCACGAAGATGGCAAGCGTCCCATAGGTAGAGGCAAGAGACCAGTCGGTGAGCCCACAACCATAGGCATTGCAGAAGCCCAAGGTTGGAGCGAAGAGATAAATGACTAAAATGTAAAACCATTTGAGTTGGGGGAACATGTGCGGAAGAGAAGCTGTGGATATGGCTGCTATTGTGACATACCCTGCAACTGCAAACCATGTTGGGATTTGATCCTTTAGGAAAAGCTGTGTCCGTCGTCGATCATCATAAGACACTTGAGGGTTCTTAGGAGAGGAACCATTCGCAATGGAGAGGACATGGCTCATTTCTCTGTCTTGGAGCCGACGGTACAAGCTAGAGAGCATTCGGCCAACCACCTTGAAGAAGTTGTAGAGCCCATCACCCAATATAATGGCAATGGAAATGAAAACCTGACAAATTGGTATTGTAAGATTAACGCATAAACAAAAGACATAAACAAACTTCACGTTTGCATGTATATCTTGACTTGCCTTATAACCTTGAATTCCACGCATGCTGGTTGGGCCTTCATCTGCAGGATACCAATGTCCCTCTCTGGTTTCTATTAGAGGCCACATTAAACCCCAGGATAGAATTCCTCCAAGCAGCACTGAGATATTTATGATGTATGGGCAAATCATCCCAACTCCAACATATGTTGTGGAGAAATTAAAGTAAAACCTTCACGTTATCCATGTTTGAGAGTCAGCTAATAGTTTTGCATATTAGAGTACATGACATCAAAGTAAAGGCCAGCTTACAGCCCAAAGTAGCCGTAGACTGTAAAGTGGAAGTTTGTTAAGCGTATACACCTGTATTGCAAAGCCTTAAGCCCCAAAGTGGGGAACTCTGTAAAACCACAACCATCTCCAGCTGTGTAGAACCATTGGAAAAAGCCCCACAAGAAGCTGAAGGAGAAGAACTTTCCCAATGCTTTCACTTGTTTCCTTCAGGAGAAAAATTAAAGCCGATGAGAGCTGACATATCGACACACTAATGAGAAGGCTTTCTGGCTTGTCTTACTTAGCTAGCTTGGCCCCTTCAGGTGTGTGGAAACTATTTATCAGATGAGCAGTTGCCGTGCCACTAGGATACGTTAATTTGAAGTCAATGATCATAATCTGAAACCAGAGAAGCGCAAGCAAGAGTGAAGTGTATAATGGAGATTAATTGGCAATTGCTATAATTTTAATGACATTTTCAAGGGCAAGTGCTACAAATAAAAACATGCAACATGCAAAGAGTACCTTTCGGAGCGGCACCACAGCAAAGAGGCCGAGGAAACTGACGAGAAATAGAAAACCAATCATCCACGGCAGCGATGGGTCTTTGAAAACTTGAGTACTTTGGGGATCCTTCGATTGATCAGCAACTCGCTTACTCATTGCAAAGAGATAAGTCCCGAAACCTCCTACTCATGCAAAATAACAGAGCACCACGATTTTCCAGTAAATAGCCCTAGCTATTCATCCAAAAAGAATACGCAAGTTCACATCTCTCAACATTACTTTCTCTCAATAAAAGTTTGCTTTATGCAATTTACTTTGAAATAGAGATATCACAGAAAACAGCAAATAAAAAATATAAGCATCATCAGACGAAACCTCATATAAATGATCTGCTGGTTCTGTTGTCATTTTATCAATCAGTTTCCTTTTCTTTCTCTAGCTAGAGAAGAGATAAAAAAGAAATCAAACAAAAAATCCAGCCTCTTCATGTTGAAATCAGTTAATGCGTCTATATCATCCAAGGAAAGAGATGGACAAAGATAAAACCCGATGTGGATAGAGATTGATTTGGCATGGTCAAGAGAGAGCTGATCCTTCCTTTTGACTTGAAACATTGGCGTTCCCAGAGCAGTTACACCTCCTCAAATTTCCCCTCAATGAAATAATGGCGTGCCCGATAGATGGAAGTTCCCGCATTATGGCAAAGAAAAAAAATTGGTGGATGAGCATTTGAAATTCTCGTTTCGCCATCTAATTATGAGTTCTTCCAAATTTTCTGGTTCAAAAAATCAGAGTCTATAGTTGAACTTGATATGCATGCTGAGCTACAAGTAAGCAGCGGTTCAGCTTGAGTGCCATTTGGGATGGACCCTAACCTAGATAAAACGATAGCCACGGCTTGAGGGAATCTTGACTGCTGACTCGTAGATCAAACTTTTGAAAAATTCTATACCCTTATGTGAATCCTAATTGATTCTCCACTCATACAACAGTCAATGAAGTAGGGCCAGCTCAAGAAAAGAAGTATCAGAAATTCGCGTGGTTATGTCGTGTCGATTCCATCAGAAACCCAGGATTCCTTTCTCAATTCAGCTTAGAAGAAGCAAAAAAGTATGCAGGGCGAATGTCATGTACGCTTAATTTCAATTACAAGTGAGTGCATCAGTGCAACCCATATAACGTAACCGTTAGAAAGAAACGCGCATCATCATTGTAGCAATTAAAATCTCCGCGAATCAACAGCCAAGAAAAAAGTGACAGAGAGCATGTAAGCGGACAAAGCTGCCAAAACAGAGCACTTCCAGTTCGCACTATCTCAAATTGCAGCCAAGAGTGAAAGACGAGCCAACTTACCGCTGAAAGCGATGCCGGAGGACGCCACCACGCAGGTCTGGATCACCGTGTTCTCCTGCCGCGTGAAGGGGACCCGGAGCAGCCGGGACTTGTCCAGGACCTTGGTCCACGTCTTGACGAAGAAGAACCCGAGGAGCCCCGCCGAGACGTTCAGCGACGGGATGATGCCCGCCGTGAGGTTCAGCTTCATGACGATGAAGGCGAACATGACGCTCAGCACGAAGCTCACCGCGAATGCCCTGAACGTCAGCTGCCCCCTCCACGACGGCACTTCCTGGCCCTCGAAGATCCTCTCCACCGACAGGCCGTTGCTCTCGTCCTCCGAGCTCCCGCTCCCCCCGCCCTTCTTCTCCTTCGCCTCCGCATCCGGATTCATCCGATTCCCGTCCTCCGACAACGAGCGGTCGCTTCTCTCCGCCATCTCCGACTCGTCCTTGCCGAGGCACATTCTCCGCCCGACTTCGACGACGATGATCAGAGCGTCGGATCACTCGTCTGGCTATCGGCTTCGCTTCGGTCGGTTCATCATTTCTACTACTGGCGTTCCCACCGCGACAGCAACACCTCGTTAGTCGTTGCCCGTGCTTGAGACCGAGAAGACATAAACGACTAGATCGTCGCGTGCTTGAGACCGAGACGACGGAAACGACTAGAGATTATATTACGTTATATTAGTTCGATGATGACTACGTTTTCTCCCGCGCGCGGGTAAAGTCACTGGAAACGCGCCGTCGAGAGATTATATCACATCATATTAGTTGGATGGTAAGATTAATATCATAGAAAATCTCAAGCTAGTATATTTATAATAAATATATTCAAAACTATTTTTTTTTTATCATGATAAAACTTGAAACTAGTATAGTTAGGATAAATTTATCCTAAATGATCATAAAAAACCTCATAAACTTGTGATAAATTTATTTCAAATTATTTTTTTGACTGTTAAATACTTCAAATTGATACATTTATGACAAATATACCATCTGTTAAATGGAAATTAATACCATAAAAAATTATAAAATTGATACAATTGTGATAAATGGAAAAAAAAAATCCCAAACTACTACTATCATCTAACTTAGTAATTTGACTAGTAAAATTTAATAAAAATTAACAAAATGTAAGTTTATAAAAATATATTAGTTTAAAGTAAATTTGTCAAAGATATACCAATTTGAAATATTTTATAGTATTAACTCATTTTATTTTAATTCAATGCTCGTTAAAAAAAGAAAAAGATTTAGTCACGTCGCAAGGGCCAACGATCTCTTTGAGCACTGACCAGATGCATGACCTGAGTGAAACAAGGGGCGTACTCGCTTTGGTCAATCGAATTCGTCAATATGGACAGCTCAAGATTATTAAATCCACATGGTTCCCGCGTTTATAGTAATCTAATGTGAATCTGGAGAATGAAGCACGCGGGTTAAAAAATTTGCATTTTGGACCATCGTTTTGTTTGGTTCGAGATTGATGTAACTTGCGGGGTAATCACATGGCTTAAGTCAAACAATCATTTTAGATTTTGAACGTATATGACTTCATCAACCTACGGCCAAAAGAAAAAAAAAGAAAAAAAGAAAAGAAGATGTACCAAAGTTTTTTCAATAATTCTATTGCTATATTCTTTTGGGCTGATATCCTAAAAAACTCTAAACTGGTACACTTATGATAATTTTATCATAAACTATTTTTTTGACTATCAAGAATCCTAATAAATTTGCTCCAAATTGATACACTTGGGGAAAATTTATTCTTTATTAGTTTCCGTTAAATTTTACCGTCAAATTATTAAATCGGATGATATGTAACAGTTGATTGGTGTACCAATTTGGGATTTTACTTCCTGTTTGTCATAGTTGCATAATTTTTGTGGTCTTTTGTGATATTTAATTCAATTTAATGTAAGGTACATTTGCTACAAATGTACAAGTTTGAGATTTTTGGCAATCGAATAAATCAATTTGGGGTAATGTGTTACAAATGTATTAATTTGGGATCTTTTGTGGTCATTTGGAGTAAATTTATCACAAGTATACCAGTTTGAAGTTTTTTATGATCAAAAAATTAATTTTAGGTAAATTTGTCACACATATACCGGTTTGAGATTTTTTAGGGTACTAATCCTATTCTTTTTGCAAAAGATTTCATGATTCTTTCATTTAGGGCAAATATTATATAAAAAAAAAAATCTCAAATTTTACTCATTGTGACATAAATACCCAAAAATTCTTTTGTGTCGCCAAAAACCATAAACTTGAATACCAGGACACAAATTGTGACATCCAAAAATTCCCATGATTTGATTTTAATATTTAATATTAGTTTCCACAATTGGACCACTATTAGGTTGATAGATTCCGATGCATAAGACAGTGATACTTAATTTGTCACCATATTTATTTATATAATAGGGCCCGTGTGTTTTGGAATTCATATTTGATGGTATTCAAGATTCAAATCTATTGAATTGAGATTTTCCGTATTTTTCATATCTTTCAGTAATGATTTTTAGTGGACTCAAAATAACTCACTAATGTTTAGAATGAATATTGATTTCCTCAATCTCCATTTCTCTTCAATTGGCACACCCCTTCTCTTTTCTCTACCAAAATTTTTAAACTCATGCTTTGGCTTGAGACATTAAACTCTGTAGCTTTGACATCATGCATGATATCATCAATTTTAAATCTAGTTCATTAATGCATTGGTGATTCATGTAGATGAGTGACCAAAGAAAATGAGCTCATTTTCATTTCCATCAAAATATCTTCTTCTGACTAATTCTTTTGGGCCAAATGTATCCTAGCAAGTCTCGTAGGGGCCATTTGAAGCTCATTCATTAAAGCACTTGCCTTTCAGTCAAAGTTTAAAATTTCTTTTAACCTTGATTAAACATTACTCTTTGTTGGTAACCATCGAGAACTCTTTAAAGATTTTCTTGCTTTGGTCGTATGAGGAAAACCATGACAAGCTTTCACTTTCCAAAAGTAGAGGTTCCAGTTCATTAACTTCCAAACTGCCACTCACTTCTTCAAGTTTTCGTATTCAAAAACCCACAAACAAAACTAGAGATCCTGCACTTGAATTAATTAAAGTTTATGTCTCAATCTTTTGAGTCTAAAAGAACTAAATCATTTAATTTCATTGCTTCCTACCAACTTTTGTCATTTTAAAATTAAACTTTGTTGACTTTCGGTTTTGTTTATTTTGCTTAAAGGTGATTTAAAGCTTTGACGTCACTTTCAAAATAAGTGAAAACTCTACATGTTAAATTAGCTTAATCTACTTAATACGTTAAATTGTTTGGTTAATCTACTTAACATATTCACTTCTTGCCAATTGAGTTCATTCGGCTGATTTTGGCCAAAAATTGCTAACGCGATAGGCCAATACTGACATGGCATTTTTATAATTTTTAGGGTTAATACTTTGAAAAACCCAAAATTGGTACACATGTGATAAATTTACCCCAAACTATTTTTTTGACCACCAAAAACCCAAAATTGGTATACCTTTGACAAATTTACCCCAAACTGGTACACTTGTGACAAATTTACCCTATGTTAGCTCTCGTTAAATTTTACTGTCAAATTATTAAGTTAAATGACACGTGACAGTTGACTGGTATGCCAATTTGAGATTTTACGCTCCGTTTGTCATAGTTTACAATTTTTGTGATTTTTTTTGTGGTATTAATCTAATTTAGTGGAGGGGTATATTTGTCACAAATTTACCAGTTTGGGGTTTTTTGCGGTCTAATAAATTAATTTGGGATAAATTTTTCATAAATGTACAAGTTTAGGGTTTTTTATAGTTAGTCGGGGTAAATTTGTCACATGTGTACAAGTTTTGGGTTTTTCATGGGTTTTTCATGGTCGAAAATATAGTTTGGGGTAAATTTATCACAAGTGTACCGGTTTGGGGTTTTTCAGGGTAATTAACCCTAATTTTTAATAATTTTTTTGAATTTTCTATTTTTTATTTCTATTTGTTTTTTTTGCTTTTTTTTTTTTTTTGGGGTTTGGGGTTAGGGCTAGTGAGGATTGTCAGCCGACCTTTGCCAGACATAGTCAAGAGTCGACAACCCTTGTTAGCCACAAGCGAGGGCCATCGACCCTCACCAGCCCTCCTTGGCCTTTAGTGAGGGCCACGACGCCCTCGCCGTATACAGGGGAGGGCCGGTCAACCCTCATTGGCCGAGCCCTCACTTTCGTCGACGAGGGCTTGGCAGCCCTCTATGGTTGGCGAGGGCCACCGGTCCTAACCCCAACCCCCCCCCCCCCCAAAAAAAGAAAAAAAGAAGAAAAAAACTAAAAATTCATAGAAATTATTGAAAAATTATTTAAAAACATCACGTTAGTGCTAGCTGGCCATGTTATTTGATTAAAATTAGTTAGATGGACTCAATTGACAAGAGGAAAAAAAAAGTTTAAGACTGAATTGACAAAATTGAAAAGTTTAGGATAAAATTGGCCAAAATGCAATAGGTTTAGGGTTTTTTGGATAATTTTCCCACTAATGTTTCCTACAGAGTGTTTGGCTATTCAACTATTCCAAGAAAAAGAAAGAGGGTAGTAGCAGTTCAATCTTCCCTGGAGTTTCATATTGTCAATGGTAATACGTGAAAATTACAATTGGCTACCGCCAGAAATGTGGATTCTACAAGGCATGAAGAGAAGCACTAAAGACAGTTGGGTACATACAAGAGTTATTTCACGGCACCAAGCTGCTACCACTGCTTCACTGGGATTTTGGGAGATTGCAAGAAAAACAGGAAGATAGAGCAGATCATAACGTCCATCTAGAGACTTGCGACGTGCTTGAGATTTCACACCGTCTTCGTGAGTCTAAACTGCAGGACTAAGATCCAAGGAAGGCGTTGACTCTCTTGTTTGTGGCTCTTGATAGGAACTTCATGCAAATTGGTGGATTAACCCCCGCCAAAGCAAGTATCGAGTTAGGCAATGTCCATATGCCATCCCCACAAATCAGACCTGAAGCTACAGCTGGCCCAAATACGTTGGCCTTGGTTTTGTCAATTTTCTCCCAGATGAACAGGATTAAGCTACCAACGCAAATATCAATGGCAAAGAATGGCCCTATGTAGAAGGGAATTGCCACAGCCATTGGTAGAGGGATGAAACGGGCCAACTTCTTACCAACTAAGTCCTTGAACCCATTTATGATCATGGCGGCCGCGAAAAAACCATAGCAGAGTGTGAGGCAGTGTTTAGGCAAGGAAGAGACGCCTTCCACACCAAGTTCGGCCATGCTCCGAAAAACAATTCCATAGGGGACAGGATATGCACTTCCTGGGAGTCCAAGATCCTTAAATGCCTTGTAGAAAAGCCAAAAGACGCACGGAGAGATAACGCAGCCCATGGTAGTACCAATCACCTGACTCACAAACATGGACCGTGGTGAAGCCAGGGTCAGATAGCCTGTCTTGAAGTCCTGAGTTAGGTCTGAGGCTGTAGACACAATATTCATCATGACTCCACAGGCAGCTAAACCAGCAAGAATTCCACCATGTGAGGCACCGGCCCATGCCCCAATCACGAAGATGGCAAGCGTCCCATAGGTAGAGGCAAGAGACCAGTCGGTGAGCACACACCCGTAGGCATTGCAGAAGCCCAAGGTTGGAGCGAAGAGATAAATGACTAAAATGTAAAACCATTTGAGTTGGGGGAACATGTGCGGAAGAGAAGCTGTGGATATGGCTGCTATTGTGACATACCCTGCAACTGCAAGCCATGTCGGGATTTGATCTTTTAGGAAAAGCTGTGTCCATTGTTGGTCATCATAAGACACTTGAGGTTCTCAGGAGAGGAACCATTTGCAGTGGGGAGAACAAGGCTCATTTCTCTGTCTCGGAGCTGATGGTACAAGCCAGAGAGCGTTCGGCCAAGCACCTTGAAGAAGTTGTAGAGCCCATCACCCAATATCATGGCAATGGCAATGAAAACCTGACAAATTGGTATTGTAAGATTAGAGGATAAATAAAAGACATAAACGAACTTGCACATTTGCATATATAACCTGACTTGCCTTATAACCTTGGAGTCCACGCATGCTTGTTGTGCTTTCATCTGCAGGATACCAATGACCCTTTCTGGTTTCTATTAGAGGCCACATTAAACCACAGGATAGAATTCCTCCAAGAAGCACTGAGATATTTATGATGTACGGGCAAATCATTCCGACTCCAACATATGTTGCCGAGAAATCGAAGTAAAACCTTCACGTTATCCATGTAAGAGAGTCAGCTAATAGTTTTGCATATTAGAGCGCATGAGATCAAAGTAAAGGCCAGCTTACAACACAAAGTAGCCGTAGACTGTAAAGTGGAAGTTTGTTAAGCTTAGACACCTGTATTGCAAAGCCTTAAGCCCCAAAGTAGGGAAGTGTGCAAAACCACAATCATCTTCAGCTCTGTAGAACCATTGGAAAAGCCCCACAAGAAGCTGAAGGAGAAGAACTTTCCCAATGCTTTCATTTGTTTCCTTCAGGAGAAAAATTAAAGCCGATGAGAACCAACATATTGACACACAAATGAGAAGGCTTTCCAGCTTGTAGCTTCTTACTTAGCTAGCTTGGCCCCTTCAGGTGTGTGGAAACTATTTATAAGATGAGCAGTTGCTGTGCCGCTAGGATACGTTAATTTGAAGTCAATAATCATAATCTGAAACCAGAGAAGGGCAAGCATGAGTGAATTACTCTAAACGGTACATGCAAGCCCCACACGTTTGATTTCTCATGGCGAAAGAGAATCTTTTCAAGTGAAGTGTGTTATGGAGATTAATTGGCAATCACTATAATTGCCACAGAAAAAAACATGCAACATGCAAAGAGTACCTTTCGGAGAGGCACCACAGCAAAGAGGCCAAGGAAACTGACAACAAATAGAAAACCAATCATCCACAGCAGTGATGGATTTTTGTAAACATGAGCACTCTGCGTATCCGTTGATTGATTAGCAACTCGCTCACTCATTGCAAAGAGATAACTCCCGAAACCTCCTGCTCATACAAAATCATAGAGCACCACATTTTTCAGTAAATAGCTCTAGCTATTCATCCAAAAATGATAGGCAAATTTACATCTCTTACGATTCCTTTCTTCCAATAAAGTTTAATCAAATTCAAAGAGATTATTATTGGACAGAAAGTCACTGTTATTTCTAACGCACGATAAAGGGAGGTCAATGACTAAGGACAGACCACTTTAGTTGAATAAATATTCCACAAGAAACAGAAGCAAGAGCCTCTATCTTTTTTGTTGATAGAAGCAGAGGTCTATAGTACTTTTCAAAATACTTTTCTTTTTTTTCCAGCCGAGATACTTTTCAAGGAACTCTAACAACAGTAAACACATGACAATAATCTGGGAAAACGAATTGAATTGAAAAAGCAGTGGTCTGGCCCAAAAGAAAAAGAAGCAGTGGTTACAATAGGTAAACTCGCTATCCACAACTGATTTTCTTTGGAGATGGTTAGCAAATGAGCATCCACTCAAACTTAGGGGAGGTTCCTTCATTTTTGCATAGTTGCATCCATAAATCTGAATGATTAACTTCAAAAGAATACATGAACATTATCTCTGCATACCCCTTGAGCTCATTGGCATTGGTTATCACAGAATATGTTCCAAGAAACACGTGACCTCAAATATGCGCATGAAATTAGTGTACTGACTATTCAATATGGTTATGGCCAAATGCCCTACTTTGCGTTGTTTACATAGAAGCAACCATCCTACATGTCATCTGTGTATATGCAGAACAGTTCATTTAGAATCCATGAGATTAACATTTTTCAGTGAAACAGGCGTTTCTGTGCAAAAGAGGCAATCCATCCTTTGGACATAAAAATTTTGGCGTTCCCGGAACCCTTACACCTCCAGATATTTCCCCTCAGTGAAATAACAGCGCTCCCAATAGACAGAAGTTCACGAATTATGACAGGAAAAAATTGGTGGATCAGCATTTAAAATTCTCTTTACGTTCATCTAATTATGGATACTTTTAAATTTTTCTGGCTCTAAAAATCAGTGTCTTCAGCTGACCTTGATATGCATGCTGAGCTGCAAGGACCGTGCCGCTTTCAAAGGCTCTAAATTGTGGACTAAGGAGCAGTTCAGCTTGAGCACCATTCACGGTAACCTCATCTAAGACAAAAGGATAGCCACAGCCCGAGGGAATCTGGACTGTTGACTTGTAGACTTTTATTTAATACAAAAGATACCAAGGAGGAAAATTCTGAAAATTCTATACCCATGTCCTAAAGCTTTGAAAATTCTATACCCATATATGAATCCTAATTGATTCTCCACCCAACAGTCGACGAAGTAGGACCAGCTAAAGAAAAGAAGGAAAAAAATGAAAGAGGACATCAGGAACTCCCGTTGTTATGTTGGGTTGATTCCGTCAGAAACCCAGGATTCCTTCCTTAATTCAGCAGAGGCTCAGGTGCAAGATAGTGCTTGTTCTGGTTGAGGTTTTACAGTGATGACGTCGGCCTATTTAGTAGACCGGAGGATAGAACAACTTAAGAGAAGTGACAGGACCCATTTGGTTCGGTTTTTGGGGAATTCATTTGCAGAAATGCAAATATCTTTGGGTGAAGAGGGTTTTCCGAAATGTAAATGTCGTTTGGTAAAATTTGCATTGAGAAATAACTTTGGCCAAAATACCGTTTGGTGGAATTTGCATTTGTAATTAATTTTTATTAAATTAAAAAGAAGAAATATGTTTATCTATTTTTTTGAAGTCCGGCCACCAGACCGTTGAATCCGGCGGCCGAACCGCTTGAATAAAAAATATAAAAATATAAACATAAAATATATTTATTAAACATAAAATATATATAATAAATATGTTTATATATATATATTTATATAAAAACAATCGGAGAAAAAAATAGATATGTATATATTTATAAATACATTTATTTATTTATTAAACATAAAAATATATTTATATAAAAAAATAGATATGTTTATATCTATATAAATATATATAAAATAGCCTGAATACCAAATATGTTTATATTTTTTATATAAACATATTTTTATATAAAAAATATAAAAATATAAACATAAAATATATTTATATAAAAAATATATATATTTATATATATATGATTATATTTTTTTATATAAACATAAAATATATTTATTAAACATAAAATATATATAAAAATAGATATGTTTATATTTTTATATAAAAAATATAAACATATTTATTTTTATATTTATATTTATTTAGGCGGCCGATCGGCTTTTCCACTGGAGAGATGAATAATATCGGAAGTTGCATTTCGAAGATGCAACTTTCCAAAGGACCTCAAGAGTTGCATTGGGCTAAAAGTCCTTAGAGCCACTTAGAGATGCAATTGCATCTCGCCAAAGTCGAGCAAAAGAACGAACCAAACACCTTTGCATTTGGCCAAGGGACTTTAGAGCCTAAATGAGCATTCCAAATGCTGAACCAAATAGGGTAGGGAATGTCAGTTGGCAAAGCTGCTAAAATAGAGCACTTCACAATTCGCACTATCTCAAATTGCAGCCGAGAGTTAAACACAAGCCAACGTACCGCTGAAAGCGATGCCAGGGGACGCCACCACGCAGGTCTGGATCACCGTGTTCTCCTGCCGCGTGAAGGGGACCTGGAGCAGCCCGGACTTGTCCAGGACCTTGGTCCACGTCTTGACGAAGAAGAACCCGAGGAGCCCCGCCCAAACGTTCAGAGACGGGATGATACCCGTTGTGAGGTTCAGTTTCATGACGATGAAGGCGAAAATGACGCTCAGCGCGAACGCCCTGAACGTCAGCAGCCGCCTCCACGACGGCACCCCCTAGCTCTCGAAGATCCTCTCCACCGACAGGCCGTTGCTCTCGTCCTCCCCACTCCGACTCCTGCCCTTCTTCTCCTTCGCCTCGGAATCCGGATTCATCCGATTCTCGTCGTTAGATGAGCAGTCGCTTCTCTCCGCCATCTCCGATTCATCTTTGCCAAGGCCCACTCTCCGCCGGACTTCGACGATGATGATCAGAGGGTCGGATCAATGCGAACTAAACACGGCGAATTCAAAGAGCTGTTCGGCCTGTTTTTACTTTCCAAAAGCTCGCCCTGTCTCGCCATCAGCTTCACTTCGGTCGGTTTACCATTTCTACTTCTGGTGTTCCCACCACGACAGTGACACCTCATCATCGCGTGTTTAAAAAGATCAAAACTTCAGACATTTAGGGCGCGTTTGTTTGCGTTTCTGTTTAAAAATTGTTCCAGGAAACAGAAATAGAAAAAAGTGTTTCTGTTCCTGGGAACAATTTCTAAACAAAAAAACGCGTTTGGTAACTGTATAAAATTTCTGTTTCTGGAATAGAAAAAGAACATAAACACGTTTGGTAACTGTAAAAAAATTCTGTTTCTAGAATAGAAAAAGAACAAAAACACGTTTGGTTATGTACAAAATTTCTGTTCCAATTTTTTTCCAATTTTTTTTTTAATAAAATGTGAACTTGGTATTGAATTATCATTCTCATGAAATGCTTATCAATTTAATTTTGTTCATATTAAGTGAAAACAAACATTCTAAACTTGATCGTATTTGCTTAGTCGGAATAAATATTTTAAGTTCGTACCAAAATTTTCCCATTTGTTTTTTTTTTTTTATAAATAAAGTGTAAACTTGACTTTGAATTCTCATTATCATAAAATGTTTATCAATTTAATTTTGTTCATGTTGAGTAAAGTCAAACATTCTGAACATAGTTATAAGTGCATACTCTGAAGAAAATTTTATAAATAAACTTTGTTCCAAATTGTTCTCACGTGCCTTTTTTTTCAATAAAGTGTAAACTTGGTATTGCATTATCACTCTAATTAAATGCTCATCAATTTAATTTTGTTCATGGTTGGTGAAGACAAACATTTTGAACATGATCATGTGCATACTTGGAACAAAATTTCATAAGTAAAAATCCCACCATAAGAGCTACCTAAAAGAAGAATACTTCATAGATCTCTACGTAGACCCTTTCATACATAACATCATAATAATGAAGTAATATAGTTCATTGTTCAACTTCATCACATTGGATTTGATAAGTGAATACTTAAAAAAAAAATTACAAAAGTCGGAAACACAAAGTCATGAAATTTCAGGCATATTATGATCCCTCGCCATTTTATTTGCAATCCTTGTCCTAAGCATGTTTATTCTAGGTGAATCATGCAATGTATCATCTGCAACCTCCAATTCTGTAGGTCCGCATGGATATTCCGGATCTCCATATATGGAAAAGTTTCTATCCATCGCATCTTGATCACGAATGTAATTGTGGAGAGCACAACAAGCAATTACAACAAGTGCTTGCTTCCGAATTGTAAATGGAGGCATCTGTCTCAAAATGGTGAATCGATTCTTTAATGCCCCAAATGACCTCTCAATTACATTTCTCAATGAAGAGTGCTTTTTGTTGAACAATTCTCTTGTTGTCCTTGGTTGTCCCCCATTCCCTCTATACTCGCTTAGATGATACCGATCACCTTTAAATGGAGTTAAAAATCCTGGAAGTGCTGCATAACCTGAATCTACCACGTAATATTTCCCTGTAACATGCTTATCAATTTAATTTTGTTGTGATATTGAACCATAATATATAATCATAAAATTGTCTTCATAAACAAAGTAAATACCAGGTGGTGGTCGGGGAAATTGCAGTTGTGGATTTTCGAGTGCTGCTGAAAGCACTCGACAATCGTTGGCAGATCCTTCCCATCCAGCATACACGAAAGTAAATTTCATATCAAAAGAGCAAATACACAGCACATTCTGGGTTGTTCTCCCACTCCTACCTCTAAATGGAATCTGCTGAGACACAGGAACGGTAGCATCTATATGGGTGCCATCCATAGCACCTACGCAGCCCTATTAATATATTAACAATCAATATCATATAAGATTATCAACTACATGTTTTTGACGGTATAAAATTAATATAAAAATCATACCTTGAAATAGCGTTTATGACTAGGATCAATAAGAATTTCTTGTGGAATGACGTCAAAGGACGGTGGTTTGATTATCTCCTTTGAAAATTTGATCATTGCTTTCAATACTCTATTGAAATGCTTGCTGATCGTTTCTCCTGAATGTTGGAATCTCTCACATAAATCTCTATTTGAGTTATTGTGAGTAACCACACTTAAAAATATCCCAACTTGTTCATCTATTTGAACAAATCGACTATCTTTCAACCAACCCCTTACCCTCATTAAGTCACATAAATTCAGAAAAACATGTCTCTCCATCCTAAATGCTTCATATATCCTATCTGAATGTCCATGAACAATCTCTCTTATCCATTCTCCTCCTGATAATTGACTGTCCCTAATAGGTTCTCTCGTATGGAGGGATGTCTCCATTGCAGCTAAGCAGAGCCACGCTACCAATATGTTAATGTCATCACCCGAGAATTGTTCAACTGGTTGTACTTGCTCATTAGACACACTATTTGATCCCCCTTCCATAGTACCTATACAATCACAAAAATGACCAAAACATCAATATAGATTTTGAAAACACATCCTAATAATAATTAATAACACAAGTCATAAAATCTCAATAAGATATTACAAGAGTCTCAACACTAATCATATTTGAATAAACTAAAGATTAATAGATAATATACGTCATACAGTCTAATGAAACTCCATGCAATTCATAATATATTTCCAAATATCTACTAAAGAAATTGAAGAAGGCCAATCCTCCTTGCAGGTATGCATGTAATGAAAGCCTCCCTCCATTCACGATTGACGCATGCTCGTTCCATTGCTTTATTGTAAACATCTTGCTCTAGCTCGGGCATATTGTTTAGAATCTGGACCGCAGTAGATACGGAGAAAGGGTCAACAGGTGGTTGTGAAGTCCCTGAGCTCGCAGAGCCATCACCAGATGGACTTGGTGACTTAACTTTTAGAAAATCTTGTATGGCTCTACAAGTTTCATCAAAACTGGATTGGTTGCTCTTTCTTCTCCGCTTACTATTTGGAGTTCTATCCAATTTGTGCTTCCCACGAGCTGAAGTTCCAATATCGTCTGTTGTAAAAAGTCTGTCATCACTATGGTATCCAATGAAATCATTTGCATTGCTACCATCATAGTCACCACCTCCACCTGCATTGACACCATCTGCACCGCCACCACTATTGTCACCCCGTACATTGTCATCACCATTGTCATCATCATCCGACAGATTGTCTTCTTGAGCACATCCTACGGCATAATTCCCAGTAGCATATGTACCACCAAAAATAATACAAAGCTCAAGATACTGAGGAAGTCCATTCTTCCTGAATCTTGCCCACTCGACATTATCCTACAATTTTTACAATAATGACATTTCAGCAATATAATCATACATTTCATAATTGACATCTGTAATGATATCAAAATGACCACAAAGTTAAGAAATACCTTGATATGAGATTCCCATACACTTGGATCATCGATAGTAACTCTTTTGTTGACATTATCCCAACCAAATCCGGACTGAGAAATGAGTTTGTGAAAACTGCCATACTGTTGTTTCAGTTTATTTACCTTGTTCCTCAGCTGAACCATGGTAAATTGGAATCCTGTCTGTCTACTGAGTTCAGACTATACATTCCTCCACCCGACTTTGTTGAAAGTGGAAGAGGTGCGGTTTCCCTTTTTGACCTCATCCATCAATAAACCGATAAGTATATTGGTTACAGACTCCGTCCACTTTGCATTGAATGAGTGTCTCTCGGATGCCATTGAATCTTCGACCGGTTGAGCATCACATGAGTTATGAATTAAATCATTAACATAAAACCGTAAGAACTACACGCCATATACAAAATTAGCATGGTAACCTATATGGATCCGTATACCCCATCCTATTTTGTGAATGGTCCAACTAAATTATAAGATCTCTAAGATTAAGAAAATGAAAAAAAAAAAAGCCGAGAGGCCAACCTTAGCGTGCGGATGATTGTTTCCAAATTCAGCAAATTGCGATTTATGTGGCAGGGACTGGCAAATTCCGAACAGAGCAAGGGAAAAAGAATATGTCTTCGTGGATTGGCACCGGCAAGGCGGAACTTTGGATGGATCCACCGAAGTTCTCAAAGCATCAGCGTTCACCTGAGAATGAATCAACCAATTGAGGATGTACCTTAAGTAAAGAAAAATTCAAGACAATAAGCAATAAGGCAACAACGAAACAACACCCTCCATTCTCTGCAAATCCATAACTTAAAGAGAAAAAATCGAAGCATTATAGTCATAAGATATCAAGGATCTCGCATAATGTATAATCCCCAACATTCCTACAAAAAAAAGTCGAACATCGTTGTTCTTATAGATTCACAAAGAATGTACTAAATGAACAAGTCGACAACGTTGTTCTTCTCACGTGCCTTTTTTTTTTTTTTTCTGTTCTTTTCTTTTCTTTCACTTTTATTTTTCTCCTCCCCTTTAGTCTACCCCTCTACACGTTCTCTTCTTCGGGTGTCATCTTCTTCCTTTTGTCTTTCTCACTTTTAACACCCATTTTTTCCTTTTTCTTTCTCGACTTCCGATTGGATCAAAATGTTGCTGAGTCGCAAGGGTTCATAGAGACACACAGAAAATACTAATATTAGACCAAATCCAAGCAATACGGGACAAAACGCAAATTGAGAACAACAGGAGATATTTGCCATAGAACAACAGGATCGCGGGACAATAGGATCGTGGGACAAAGATCAACAGAACAGCAACTCGTCATGGTGTCGAGGAACGCCAGCAAAGGCCAGATCTAACAACACCCATCAATACATCATATTCACGTATACGTTGGAATATTCCTCCTTGCTCTTAGTGAACCGCTAGTTTTGTCATTTCAAAAAACAAGTAAATGCATAGACTGCTAGAACCAATCAATTGATAAACATCCTTTGATAGACGAATGAAGAAACCAAGGAAAACCAATCAACACAAGCACAAAAGAAAGAGTATTTACCTCTGTATTGAGAGCCCAATGGTCAGTTCTTGGAAGACCCGGAAAGAGAATGAACCGGGATGAATATGCTACTGCTCATACATGGCAAAGCAGAGCAAGAGAAGGGTTTGGTCAGATTTGAAGAGAGCAACTAGTGACGGTTAAATGACAGCTCCGTGCTCTCTGTGATCTTGCCTTGTATATTTATTCCATGAATGTATCTCTCGTGCTCTCTCTCAGTACGTGATGAACTGGCGGTGGACTATTTTGGTATTGTAGTGATGGACGGAGAGAAGAGTTCCGAAATTGAGATTTGAGAGCGAGATTTAATAATTATTTCTTGCCAGATTGAGAAAAATTATAAGTGCTTAAGTGCTCGGGGGGGAGAAACCAAAAGATCAAACCTTTGCCCGCCCAACCACCCTTCAACACGGCCGCTGCAAACCCCACACACTGACTCATAGTCAAACCGAACTCGCTCGCCAGCTCAGTTACCTCTGTTGAAACCAGGCCATCTATTCTTTTTTCAAGCGAAACACAGGAAAATGATGAATTTTGGGACTGATTCCGGACGACCCAGAAGCAAAAAAACCACAAGAAATTCAAGAATTCATCAAATAGGGAGGATCAAATTTGAAATACTGTTGTAGAAGTTGATGAAAGATGGTGGTGGCTATTTGCCCTGTTTCGTGCCCTTTCCCCATCACTAGTGCCAGCACCATTGGGCACGGCAGAAGAGCCGCCGATGGTTCCAGTTCCGACACACAGCGGGCGGCTCGCTGGAGCCTGAGCAGTAGCGACGCTCGCTGCCCTGCTCGCTTGAGCCGAGCTCGAGCCGAGCCCGAGCAGCAGCGACGCTCGAGCAGCAGCGACGCTCGCTGCTCTGCTCGCTCGAGCCGAGCTTGAGCAGCAGCGACGCTCGCTGCTCTGCTCGCTTGAGCCGAGCCCGAGCCTGAGTAGCAGCGACGCTTGCTGCTCTGCTCGCTCGAGTCGAGCCCGAGCAGCAGCGACGCCTGCTGCTCTGCTCTGCTCGCTCGCCCAGATCTCGAGCGAGCAAACGAGCTGCTGTCGCAGATCTGGGGAGCAACGCTCGCCCAGATCTGCGAGACTCGCTCGAGCAAGCGACTCGCAGATCTGGGCAAGCGCTAGCTCGAGCGAGCCCTAACACTCGAGCTCTCGCCGAAGTGAAGACAATCAGTGAAAGAGGAGCAGTGATGACGTTTACCTGGTGAAGGAGCAGCGGTTGTCAAGACAGAGGCTGCTGTCGGCGCCGGAGAAGACAATGGAATTCTCTGCTCGCAGGAGGAGGCGCTCGTCGCAGGAGGAGACGCTCGTCGCAGGTCGGAGGAGGAGAAGCTTGTCGCTCGTTGCAGGTCGCCGGAGGAGAAGCTCGTCACAGGTCGCCAAAGGAGAAGCTCGTCGCTCGTCGCTTGTCGCAGGTCGCAGGAGGAAGCTCGTTGCGGGGGGGAGAGGAGGCGCTGTTCGAGCACTATCCAAGAAATAAAAAAGGAACACAATTTTGTTCCTTTTTTGTTTCTGATTTGTGTTTCAGAAACAAGAAACACAAAATTTGTGTTTCTTGTTTCTGTTTCTTTTTTGTTCATGGGAACAAAAGAACAAAAAAACAGAAAAAGTGTTTAAAAACAAAAAAAAGAAATACAAACAAACGGGCCCTTAAATACAAAAAATTACGAAAATAATACTTAAATGTCAAAATCAAAGTAAAATAAATTAATTAAATATTAATGATGAGAAAATTCGATCAAAATACTAACGTAGTGACTTTTCGACAAGACAAATGCAAAATAACTTCTTTTTGTACACTAACATGACTAAATAAATTAAAAAACGATGTCTTGTTGCTGTTGACGTAGATAGATAATTAATATAAACATCAATTAAATAAATTTTAAAACTAAATTAACATAATTTTTTTAAAAAAAAGGACGAAGATGAGGTTGCAACCTTGGTTGCCGCCTCCTCCCTTTTTAAAAATTATTAATATATACATATTTTAATTTAATTAATATTTATACTAAAATTAAAAAAAAAGACAAAGTGAAATCGTTTTAGTGACTTATTTTTGACTCAGCTTTTCGGCGTGCCACATAGGCAAGTTATATTATCATAAAATTGCTATATAGGATTTTCAACCATCTTCATTAGACTTGGCACTCAGGTGTCCTATTTTTGGAAAAAAATTGACATTTAAAAGTCATTTTCATAATTTTTGACACTTATGACATGTTTGGTAACTCTTTTGTTCCCGTGAACAATTTCTAATCAGAAATGATTATTTTTTATTTTGTTCATGGGAATAATTTCTAAGCAAAAGAATGCGTTTGGTAACTGAACAAAATTTGTGATTCTGGAATAGAATGACGTTTGGTATCGTGTTCAAAATTTATACTCCAAATTATTTTCTTTTAAATTTTTAAATAATTTTATTACTCTTTCCCTTCTTCTTCTTCTTTAAGTCGCCGGTCACCGGCCTTGGGATGATCAGCGACCGGCTAGACGAGGATCGGTGACCTCACTAGAGCGTCACCGACCCTCAGCGAGGCTGAACCTCGTTGGCAAGGGGGCGAAGCTCGACGGGGTTGGGCCAGCCTCGCTGGTGGCTAGGCGGGCCTCGCTTAGCCCTCCCGAGGCTGGGTGAGCCTCATTGGGGCTGGGCGAGGCCCGCCTAGCCACCAGCGAGCTCATTGGACTGGTTGCTGGCAACCAGCGACGGTGGGTGACAAACAACAAACGGTGGCAGACAACAACCGTGACGGTGGATGAAAAAGAAGAAAATGGAAGAAGAATAAGAAAAAAAAAATATGGGCTTGATTCTAGAATTGTTCATAGGAATAAGAATCAACTTTTTTTTTTTTGATTTTGTTCCAAATTTACTTCCGAGAACAAAAATATAGAAATTTGTTCCCGGAAATAAAATTTTTACCAAACACAATTCTGTTCCAAAGCTACTCTTGGGAACAAAAGAATATAAATTTTTACTATTTGGCTGGTTACCAAACAAGGCCTTAAGGGCATTTTGGTAAGGGCATTTTGGTAACGATTCTGTTCCTAGGAATAATTTCTAAGCATTTTAAGTCATTTGGTAACTGTCCACAATTTCAATTTCTAGAATAAAATTGCGTTTGGTACTGTGCTCAAAATTTCTACTTCAAATCACTTTCTTTTAATTTTTAAATGATTTTATTACTTTTTTCCTTTTTCATTCTTTTCTTTTTTTTCTTTTTCTCTCTCCTATTCTTCTTCTTCAAGTGGTCAGTTGCCGGGCTAGCTTGCCTAGCTGTGCCGAGGCTTGGCCTCGCCGAGGCTGGGCTTGCCTCTGATGAGCTCGCCGGACCTCGCCCTGGCCTGGCGAGCCTCCAGTGACCAACGGTAGACGGTAACCACGGCGGTGGATGAAGAAGAAGAAAAGGGAAGAAGAAGAAGAGAAAATATGAGCTTAATTCTAGAATTATTCCCAGAAACAAGAATTAAGGCTTGGCGCCCAGCCACGACGAGACTCGGCCTCGCCGGGGCTAGGCTTGCCTCCGGCGAGCTCGCCGGATCTCGCCCTGGCCTGGTGAGCCTTTGGTGACTGGTGGCAGACGGCAACCACAGCGGTGGATGAAGAAGAAGAAAATGGAAGAAGAAGAGAAAATATGGACTTGATTCTAGAATTGTTATTGGAAACAAGAATTAACTATTTTTTTTATTCTTAATTTTGTTCTAAATCTACTTCCGGTAACAAAAAAAATATAAATTTGTTCCTAGGAACAAATTTTTTATCAAACACGATTCTATTCCAAAACTATTCTCGGGAACAAAAAAATAAAATTTGGCATTGTTTGGCCAGTTACCAAATAGACTCTAAGAGTTACTTCGGGTGGAGTTGAGGCTAGGGGTGTCAACGATTCACTTCGGTTCGGTTTTTTTGAAAAACCGAATCGGATCAAAACGTTAGGAAAAACTTGAGATCTGAACTGAATATGAACCGAACCGAAATTTCGGTTAGGTTCGGTTCGATTTTTTGATTTTTGGTTTTCAGCTTTTAGTTCTCGGTTTTTGCATTTGTTTTTTTTTTTTTCGTTTTCTTTTCTGCTGTATATATCTTTCGTTTCCAAGAAATAAGCTCTTATCGATTTGTTGGTTCGGTTCAAACCGAACTGATAAAAAAAAAAATTCAGTTTTTAATGAGAACCGAATCGAATGAAAATCAAACCGAAAAAATTGAATTTTTCGGTTGATTCAGTTTGGTTTTCGGTTCGATTTTTGACACTCTTGAGGCTATTGCTTTGCCATTCTCCGTCGCCTGGCAATTATTAAAGCTTCATGTCAACCTGGCGGCTATGTAGCACGGACACTTTTCCGGAAGCCTTTGTGTCGTGTCCGACACTCCAACATGTGTCTGCCACGCTCCGACACGGGGTCAACGAGTGTCAAAAAATCCAACACGTGGTCAACTCTCTCCAACACGCGAGTCCAGAATTCTGACATGCAATTCCGACACGCACCGGGTTAATTTTAAAAATTTCTAATACTTGTGGGGTCAAAATATAAATATACACAAAAGAAGTAATAAAAGAAGTAATAAAAATGCTATAAATATACACACGGGGTCAATTTTTTTTTCAGTTTTTTTTAGAATTGTTTTAGTTTTTTAAAAAGTCTTTTACTATGAAAGAAGTAATAAAAAAATGCTATATATGATAAATAAATAAATTTAAAAATATCATTTCAGCATTTTTCTTTAAACAATGTTTTTTCCTCTAAGTTTTATGTATTATTGTAACAAATTAAAATAATGAATGATATTATTTAATATTTTTCGTGTAAATTAATTGTAGGTTGTTGTTGTTATTATTATTATTATTATTATTATTATTATTATTATTATTATTATTATTATTTATGTATTTATATATAAAAATATATTTAATATATAACGTGTTGGAACGTGTTAAAATTCTCTATTTTTAATAAATGACGTGTCGGCGTGTCGTGTCGTATCGTGTCGTGTGTCGCGTGTCCGTGTCGATGCTACATAACCTGGCGATGCAGATGACCACTCCAACTTTATGCGTGTGAACGGTACTCGGTCAATCACTAAGGGACCCAACTCTACTGAATTTTCCCATCTGTCTTTCCTTTTACTTAGATTCTTGTACGACAATTGACATGTGAAAAGTATAGGAAAATGTTCAGCCCCACTTCAATTGTACAGAAGATAGACAAATCTCAAAATCGGAAGACAAGAAAATAATATCTTCTATTTAAAAACACGTATTTACCTATATACCTAGAAAAATAGAAATTGAAAAGGACTTGCTGAAAAAGCATAAAAGCATGATGGGAAATTTCTGAATAAGTTTGGTTGAAGCTCCTGAAATATCAACGAAGCTGTCACCAACATATTAAGGTTAGAAATTAAATAAGTCATAATTTATGGTGTAAAAGAACATGCTCCAACCCTTCCCACGGCTTAAAAAATAAATAAGAAGGGGACCTTAGCTCCTCAGTTTAAAAGTTTAAGCTGCAAAATGAACTTTGAATAGAAATCGAGATTAAAAGGAAATAGCAAGCGCATCAACTAAGTCATTATTTGATAACTATTCTCGGAATAGTTATTTCTATTTTTTTGTTCTCTAGAACAAAAAAAGAATAGAAATCCGTTTACTAAATTTTTTGTTCTTGAGAACAAAAATATATTTTTTGTTTTTGTTTTTGAGAATATATTTGGAACAGAATCAAGAAGTAAAAAAAATTGCTTCTTATTACTATGAACAATTCCTAGAATCAATTCCAATTTTTTTTTTCCTTGTTCTCTTTTCTATTCTTCCCTTCCCTTTTCTTCTTCTTCCTTTTGGCCGGCAACCTCGTCAGAACATTGCTAGCCCCCAGCGATACCATGCCACGACAAGGTTTGTCGACCCGAGCCTCGCCTTAGTTACCTTGCCCAGCCAAGGCGAGGCCGAGCCTTGCCTAGCCACGGCAAGGTTGACCTCATGTTGCCTAGGTGAGGTTGAGCCTCGCCAATGGCCTGGTGAGGCTCATCCAACCACTAGCAAGGCTTGGCCTTGCCTAGATTTGGCGAGGCTGGGGCTTGCCTTAATCAGGCGAGCTTCCAACAAGCTCACTGGATCTTGCCCAATCCATCATTGACCACAATGAAAGAAGAAGAAAAAAAGAAAAAGAAAAAGAAAAAAAGAAAAAATATTTAAAAATAAAATAAATACAAAAAATTAAAAATTCTACCAAATGTATTTTTTTCCCGGGAGTAAAAATTTTGAATAGTTATTAAGTACGTTCTTTTGCTAAGAAATTATTTCCGGGAATAGAATCAGAAAAAAATCATTTATGATAAAAAATTGTTTCCGAAAACAGAATCATTATCAAATGCATCTTAAAAGGTTTTCAAAGGAATGCAATACAAAGCCATGATCACTATGACTGGTTATCATTTAGGAAATTAAGAATTGTTTTATAAGGAAATATAATTAAGAGCTTTCGCTTTAAATTATGTCAGTTTTCTTGCGAGAAAGCTAAGCATGCCCTTATCTTTTAATCCCAAGAATTTGCTCAAGTGATAAGTGCGTACAAATAAACATTAATATCAACTTTCAGCGCATTAATGTGGGGAAAGCCATATCATGATTAACTTCATCACCTCAACAACTTTAATTGAGTTGGCTTGAAGGATTGTACATTCCTCAAGCACAACAAATCGGGTTTTCTCATGAGGTTTTCTTGCCTAATAATAATTTGCAATTCCCTCAACTTCACCTTGCTTTCCACGACAGGAAAGTGTACCACCAAGGATTCATCGATAACATGGGTTGATAGGTATTGCGTCCCCGATAACGTCCAATTTCTTTGATAAAATGTAATGAAGATAAGATCCACGAGAGTTATGTTTGTTGGAAGTTTGTTTGTAAAAACAAACCAAGTGCATATTTTCTTGTCCCACATAGGAAAAGTGGGAGGAAGTGTGCCGATTAATAAGTGTGAAATTTCTTTTGTGTACTTGAAAGAATGATTGGGTGTGGGCTAGACCTCACTATAC
Organism: Eucalyptus camaldulensis; assembly: GCA_019915185.1. NCBI lineage: Eukaryota > Viridiplantae > Streptophyta > Magnoliopsida > Myrtales > Myrtaceae > Eucalyptus > Eucalyptus camaldulensis. The sequence goes on from JAHSVA010000005.1 coordinate 26,358,053, forward strand.
TCGTGTGCAGGTGCTCGATTATTTGGCGCACTTAGCACTTAGCGGTTTAATTGGCATTAACCCCTTTGTTATTTTATTTTATTGTATTTTTATGGTTATGTTATTAATTTTAATCAATTTAAAGGTTGTTTTTGTTTTTGAGAAAAAATTCGAAGTTCTATTTAAAAAAATTATTATTATTCCGAATTTTTGTTTGTGTCTTTTCAAGACAACGTTTAGAAAAGATACTCATTCAATTTGTAACTTTTTCCGAAGGGTTGCATTTGTTCGTTTTTTCAACTTCTTCTGAATGGACGCCTTTGTTCATTTGGGCAATTTTCAAAAGGAGACGTTTGTTCATTTTTTGCAATTTTTTCATGAAAAGGTGCCTATGTTTTAAGACTATTTTATCTATATACATGTCATTTTTTGGAAGAACGTGTGTGTGATCATTTTTATCTTTTTTGAGTAATCTTTATGAAAAAAACTACAGCCATCATTTCAATTGTTTTCTATAGAGACCTGGAGAAATACTATAATTGCTATCTAGTATTCTCATTTTTGAAACTTTGTTGTATTCTGGAGGATACTTGCTGGTGACCATTAGGAACGTTATAGGGCAATTAAATTATTAAAAAAAGTGATATCACACCTTAAAGTCCGACTTGATTACTCTAAAGATCCGACTTCATTTTTCTTCCTAATTCGAAGCCATATTTTCCCAACAATGCTCAATTTCCCCATCGCTCCTAACATGTACAGCAGATTACGCTGCAATCATCAATCGTGCGTTCTTCCAAGCCCATGACCCAAAACTTGTACTAGATTTTAATTGATCATGCCTAATCATTGACGAAACTAGTTTCTTTAGCCCCATAACAATGCATGGATTGCATCTTAATTCTTTTTTCACATGAAAAAAAAAATCATATCTAATGTGAGATTAAGGTTAGAATTTAGATAAGCAATAATTTCTAGTATAGAAAAAAATAGAAAAAAATATAAAGAATTCTAAACTTTGCCAATTGTAACACGTTTTTCCTAATTTTCTTTTGTGACATCAAAAATCCAAAACCTGCACCCTATAACATATTTATTTCATATTTTTTTGTGACAGTAAAAACCCTAAAGTCATACTTGTGTGACAAATTTACCACGAAAATTTTTAGGGTAAATATGTCACATATATACAAGTTTGGAGTTTTTAGTGTTAAAAAAATTGGAATAAATGTGTTACACTATACAAGTTTGGGGTAAATATGTCACATAGTTATAAATTTAGATTTTTTGATATCACAATTTTTTTAAAGATAAATATGTCACAATGTGTATAATTTAATATTGTGGGTGACTTAATTTTGCCAAGCGTTGCCCGGAGTTAAAAAAAAGGAAGGGGGCTTAGCTCATAATTTTTTTTTCTAGCTAGGATAGCTCCCAATTTTAAAACAGTAAGCTGCCAAAATCAACTTCCAATAGAAATCGAGATTAAAAAAAAAGTTTCAAGTGTGGCAACTAATAGATTTCCAAAAGATTGTAACATTAAAACAGTGTGTCAATAGTCATTTTTTGGTGTGTGCGAAATGGAGGGACCACTGCACATGACGATTAGTCAAATATTCAAAGAATCCTAAACGCTTTATTGAGAAAAAAATGAAAGTTCATGAAAATTGCCTTGTCATTTTCTTTTCTCATCATCATTTTTTCTCAAAAACCTCACTTTAATAGTTCTAAGAAAATCTAATTTCTTTGATTGATTACACTTCATTAACGGATCCTGTGAACATGGAATGTATTTATATGTAATTCTATGTAGGTTTAGGGGGATCACGAACTCCTTATCAGCATTGCTTGCACTCGATAAGTCAGCCTATTTCATGGATTATATGGAACCTCCTCGCTCTCTCTCTCTCTTACTGACCCCTCTTTGCTTTAATCTCCACGGAAGGACCCTCTTTCCGATTCATTCTACGCAAAGGCAACGTAACAGTTCACAAAGCCGACCCTTCTCACTGCAGACTTCCAGATCCTTGCCGTTTCTCTCCCTCCAGAAGACGTACCAGCCACATGTTCTCTTTCCCTCTCTCCAAAACGCAGATGAGGGAGAGAAAGAAGAAGACGGCGCAAAGTGAGGTTAAGAGTTAACCAGGGGAGTTAAGTTGCTTTTTGACCATCGTCGGTCACTTGGGAATTGTTAAAGCTTGGAGTACGGCCTGATACACCGGGAGTCACGTGAAATATAAAAGCTTCTTGTTATGTCAACCTGACGCCTATAGGGACCCCCACTCCGTCCTTCCTGTCTTTCTACACGGGGTCCAGTCCAGAAAAATTCAAGTTGGATTTTCTTGTCCCCGACAAAAGTGACATGTAAGCCCATCTCGAGAGTAGGGGTGAGCATGGTCCGGGTTGGTCGAGGCCACCCCCTAACCCTAGGACCAACCCATACAGTGTCGGTCCTCAATTTTTAGGACCGAGGACCGACCCTATTAAGCCTGGGACCAAGGACCGGACCGACCCAATGGGTTCGGTCCGGTTCCAGGGTCAACCCAGGACCGATCGATAATTTTTTTCGTCTTATTTTTTATACTCCCTAAAAAAGCAAACCTAGAAATTCAAATTACACATCCATCAACAATGCGACATTGTGCAACTAAACTATAAATACCAATACATATTTAGCAAATTTAAGATGACACAATAAAATTACATGCTAACCGCTCATTGAGATATGGGACGAGATGGAAAGTTCTTGTAATCATCTATCTTTAATACTTATAACATCATATGCAAAAGCGTTTTCCTGCATTTGATCATGTAAAGTCCACTCAACCAAAAAATGAGCTTCACACCACTTGACTAGCGAATCACCATAGCAACTATAGTACTACTTTACTCTTAAAAACTTCTACCATTTGACACAAATTGAAAAGCAAAGTGCAGCTGAAATTTATTAATAAAATACAATTAAACCATAAAAAGTTCAAAATACTTAATATAAATCATGAATATATAACTTCACATCTTGTTAAATCACTTGAACTTTTAAACACCTAAAAAAAAAACAAACGACACTTAATTAATACTCAACAAAAGTTTTAGATTGAAATTACTATTAGTGCTATTGATAGAATATCTTAATATAATATAATATAACAAACATTTTACTTAGATTTGAATATATAAAAGAATTATAAATAATATAATATAATATAATATAATATAATATACAGGGTTGGTCCAGGGTTGGACCGACCCAAAACTCTTAGGACCGAGAACCAACCCGCACAGTGTTGGTCCTGGAATTCTAGGACCAAGGACCGACCCAGTCCCCTTGGGAACTGGACCAGGACCGGCAGGGTTGGGCCGGTCCAGGGTTGGTCCAGGGTCGACCTTGGACCGCTGCTCACCCCTACTCGAGAGACGGGACAAGCTCTCTGGCCTGTCCTTGTCGAATGCATGCGCTCGTCCTTTTCGACCTTCACAAACCTGTTCTTAGTCATCTAGATTTATTCATCTATGTTATATACATCCTCCAAGCATATAGAATATGGATGATCATTGTCCTTTTCTGGCTCCAATTTAGTGCACCGTAAACCTAGGGTTAACATAATCACTAAATCTCTTTGGCTCGAGATTGGAATAAATGGAAATTATTCTGGCAATTTTCACCACATTTCATCTCTCCCTTAGAAGAAATTATTCATTCTTTCCTTTTTTTTTTTAAAAGTATGGTATTAGAGAAAACCATACATTAATTACATTGTCCATGTCGATTGATCCAAAGAAGAGAACTGAAGAGAAAAATTTCCTATCGGTCCACAAAATATTTCCTCTTGTGAGAGGAAACAGACCAAGGTGGTTGAACCGGTTTTACATTAATAAAACCTATATTATTCCTAAGGCAAGATTTGAAAATTTTATTTTATTTCCTAATATCATGTTGTTAGGTTAATATTCCATCATTATTACTCTGCATCGTAATCAAATATTTAGGTTCTTACACTATAAATTGTTGTTTTAATCTTCGCTTCATCCATTACGTATAATGTAACAATGTTCGTAATTATTATTTTGCCTATTCTTTCTATTCAACTTCTTTTTAACTCTCTACAATATTGCTGCTGATTGCACCTCTCATTTCAGGTTACGTTCAATTTCAGTCTAGAGTTTGGATCACTACTTTAATTTAAAAGACGGAAAGACAGACGTAGTGCTGAACCAAGATGAAGATAGAAAAAAAGTGATGTTAATAGCTAACCATGACACATTTAAAGTTGTTTTTTTTTGCCTTTGTCATTCACTTAGCAATTATTATGCTTCATGTTATATCAACCTAACGCTCTAGTTGGTAGTACGACTTCATACGCATACTGTCTCATATGTCATTCGGACTTCATGCATATGAACACTAATATTAACTTTGTCACGTTAATGTAGGCATAGCTGTTGTCGCGACCTATTTTTCGGGTGCATCACCTAAAACTAGGTTAATGGACCACTAAGCTTTTTAACTTAGCTCGGGCTCTCCCAAACCCATGCCAATTCACGACTTAAGTCTAAATTTTTAAATATGCAAGAAGTTATTATCTAGGAGTCGCCACTATTCGGTTTATGGTAGGTCGATTAGACATCTAAGTAAAATAAATGGAGATTTATTTTACTCCTACGAACCAGAGACTAAGGGTACATGGACTTGGTTACACTAGAATTTTCTAATGCCCTTTCGGTACCATTTCTTTTAATTTTCAAGATATTTTTTTGCAGTCAACTGATTTATTTTAATCTGAATTACTATCAAGCAAATGTGATGACCACACGGGTGCTAATCAATTATTAAAACATTAAAAAAAATAATAAATTGCATCACACAAAGCAAGCAATCATTTTTTTTTTTTGGTTTTCTTAAAAATTAGAATGACTTAGTTTTATTAATATGCAAGTTCTAATTAAATGGCCTATTATGCAAACTAGTTAATATGCACCTAGTATTTTTGTATTTTTTTTTATTGAAATTCAAACTAATAAAAACCCTAATTAAGCTATCTAAAAAAATAATTTTCTAATCCATTTTTGGGATTAATTTGACTTAAACCCTATTCTATCTTAGAAAACTACTTTTTTTTTTTATTTTAAAAAGAGGATGAGAACATGAAAACGTGCCAATTATATCTAAGACTCTAAAAAAGGCTATTTAAGTCTAATCCTAACTTATTTTTTTTAAAAATATCTGAAAATGTAGTCCTAAAAATATTATCTAAAAATGCAATCCTAGAAATATAATCCTAAAAATTTGATTAATTAAACCCATGCGTCTGATTTACTAAACCTATATACTCATGTAGAATTTTGATTTTTTGATTTTCTATTTTTTAGTAATTATTAAATAAATATTAAATCTAAGTTATCAACAAAATAAATGATTAAAATAATCGAAAAAATAACATGTTGTCTCACAGGTCAAATTAACGATTATCTCAACCCTAATTATCACAACAGATAGATCAAAATAATTAAAATTTCGATCCGAAATCTTACGGATCAAATTAATAATTATAATGATTTAACAACTAAAATTCTACAAAAAAAAAGCCCAAAAGTTAATATAATTAAAAAAATAATCCGATGTCTCTTGGATTAAATTAATAATTACAATAATTCCGGACAAAATCCTAGCGGATAATGTCTACAAAATGCACAAATATTAACATTCAATATTACAATTCAAATAATTAAACTAAAAGAATGCTATCAAATAAAATAAACAGAAAAATAACTGTTGACACCTAAATTTTGCCGAATCATTTAATAATTAGTTGCATATAAAAAAAAAAAGTAAGTAAAATTGCATCTCATGTAGTTGTATTTGCATCGGTACCAAAACACAACCAAACGTAGCGGCTCGCGGTCAATTACATGCACAAAAGGTGGTCTCTCTCTTGCTAATATGAAAATACACAATGAAAGAAAGAAGAGAGGAAGGAAGTTCTTGCACGTTCGTTGTCTCTCCCTCATTAATGCATGCGCATGCACGCACAAATTCCGCGGACGTGTGGACTCTAGAGGAACCCTTAGAGAAGCAAAATGAGCCCATGATATAATATTATATAATATGCTCTCTCTCAAGTGTGGGTTGTCAGGAGAAGCAACGAGAAATTTGCTGAAGGAGGAAGCAAATAACAAGCAAAGAAAAGTCAAAAGTTGTGGCTATTCTATAGAAGGGAGGGACAAGTAACTGTATAAGAAACCCCAAGCATGCGAAGAAAGAAGAATCCATGAACCTGCATTTTCTTCCCCTCATTAATGCATGCACATGCACGCATGAGTGGGGGACGTGAAAATTCTACAGACACATGCAAAAAGATGGGCTGACATTTTATATTACTTTCCTTCCTAGAGAGCAAATTGGCTGGAGAAGAAAGAAGTTCCTACACGTCCATTGTCTCACGCTCATTAATGCATGCACATGCATGCACACAATTCGGCGGACGTAAGGAGCTTCAAAGAAGCAAGATGAACTCATAAAATATTATAAAATAGGTGGATTGTCAGGCGGTGGCCACCATATTTGAAAAAAGAAGAACCAAACTTGAACAAGCAAGGAAAAGTTGCGGCTGCCTCCTGTTCACTTGTTGCCTATAAATAAGCAAGGATCCTCGGCTTAAGAGGGGGGGGGGGGGGAGAACGAAAATTCACTGGAGAGGTTTTGTGAGAGCTATTAAAAAAGAAAGAACCCGTAGAGAGACACACGAGTGGAGAGAAAGGAAAAGATTAAAAAAAGAAGAAGAGATGCTCGTCGAGAGAACCAAGGAAAAATGAAGTGAGGGGGGAAGTGAAAGGAGAGAGGAGAAGATTAAAAGATAGAGGGTTTGTCAGAAAAAGAAAAAAAAAAAGAAACAAATCAGGTACAAGAGCTGAACAGAAACAGAAAAGTACTCTGAAAAGAAAAGAGAGAGAGAGAGGGAGAGTGGAGGTGAGAGGCGAGAGAAAAGAAAAAAAAGAAGAAGAAAGAACAGGTACTGTTCTTCTTCTTTGCGAGGCTCCTGCCTTCGACCCCTGCTGCCCGCGCTCGCACCGCCGCGCCTCCAGTCACCGCCACGCCGCCGGCCATCCCCTGTGTGATCACCACCCCCCGTGCTCGCACCGCCGTTCGTCTCAGGAGCTCCGAACGCCGTCGCCGTCTCCGCTCCTCTTCTCGTCCGTGACCGCGCCTCAGCCTGATCATCGTCACTGTTGCCTCCGAGCACCCGACGCCACGAGCGCCCACCTCTACGCCTGCAGCCCGCGCCCCCGACGCCGCGCCACCGTTCGGCACCGCTCGCTCCCTCACCCGTCGGCCCACGATCTGCTGTCCGCGCTGCACCTCCGCAGCAACCTGACGCCGTCGCCGCACCACTGCCCGCGCCTGCAACCCAGCGCCCGACACCCTCAGATCTAACCTGCGATGCCCGCGTCTCCGCTCGGGCACCACCCTCCAACGACCGCGCCCCGCAACGCGTCACCCTTCCCCCCGTCGTCCGAAGCCGTGAGCATCTGCCTCCGAAAGCCGTCTACGCACCTGTCACCGTCGCCTCCGCTCACTTGCCTCCTGCAGCTCGAAGCAACGAGCGACGCCTGCAAGCTGCAGCACCCGTCGCCGAGTCCCCTCGTGCCGCTGTCCCTGCTGCGACTCGCAGCCACCACCGCAGCAACCGTTGCAGCAGCCCGTGAAGCCACTGTCTCTGCCCGCGCCTTCTCTTCCACCCCAGTGTCCCAAGCTGCTCCGCCCTTGCTGCCGCGCTTTCCTTTGCCCGACACCGCTGCACGTCGTTGCAGCAACCACTCGAGCCCGCCTAGCACCGCCAGCCGCCGTCCCCTTTCGAATGACGCCACCACAGCAGCTCGCTGAACGCTGCCCCTTGCTGCCGTGTCCTCCTCTGCCCACCGCCGGACCCTTCGCCGGAGCTCCGAAGGGCGACTCACCACCCTTGGCTGTCCGCCGCCACAACGGCCCATCCTCAAGCCGCGCCGAACCCCCCCGTCGTGATTCCCGAACCGCCGTTTGCTAAGTCCCGATTGGAAGAAATAAATTAGGTAGTTTTTTATTCGCTTTTATTTTTATGTCGTTTCTTTATTTGAATTAGTTCTTGATGCATGTTTGAAAATCCCCGACGTATCACCTAATTCGCAACCGCATAATGATTTTTTATTTATTTCATCTATAAGGCTTTAGATGAAATAATTAATCGCGCGGGAATAAAATTGATATTTTGGTCTTTAAGGCTTAAGATCAATTTATTGATTTTATTAGCGAAAAAACCATGGAGGATTTGGTACCTTTTTATTGTTTTGTTTATCTAAAAAAAAAAAATTGCATTTGCATTTCATGTAGGTTAGAATTAGGTTTATTCCATGTTTTATGGTTTGCATATTAAGAATAGGCATTTTATTTCGAATATAAAAAAAATAATAAGAAAATCAAATCGATCAATTTAGGTTGCTAGTTTTAACTTAGGTTTCACGTTTAATTACTTGGCAATTTTTAATTTCGAAATTAATCCAAAAACAAAAAAAATGCAAGTTAGATTAGGGCTAGGGTTAGCATATTTAGCTATTTCGTTAAAAAAAATAATAATAACAAAAAATCCAAAAAAATGCATTTAGGATATTAGTTTTTTTAAGAATTGCACATGTCAATTTAGAATAGGATTTTTGATTTTAAATTTTTTACAACAGAAAAATCCCAAGAAAAATTAATTAATTTAGGATACTAGTTTTTTGTAGGTTGCATAATTGGTTTTTCAAAAATGCATGTTTTAGAAGAAATAACATGTCCCTTTAATTTTCACTCTAGTATTTTTTTTAATTACAAATTTTCATAAAAAAAATCATCATGCATTTTAGAATAGAATTGCATGTCTCATTTTAAGTTTAGATCAATTTGTATCTTTGGTTAGAAATGAATAGATTAAAATAACGTCTTAGTTTAAATTAGGATTTAGCATGACTTAATCCTAAGCTTAAATTGGATGGAATTTTAATTTAGCTAGGTAATTTTTGCATTTTTCTTAATTTCGCATATCATGAAAAATACAAAAAAAAAAAATTTGTCTTTAGATAAATTAGTTTCAAGTTTTAGGATAAATTGCATTTTTAGGAATAGAAATATCATGTGCACGTCATGTAGAATTAGGTTCATATAATCAAAAATTGCCCGTCATTATAATTATGTCATTTTAAGTTGCATATTTAATTATTGCATGTTCATTAAGAAAACACAAAAAAAATATTTTACTCATGTCATGTAGTTTAGAACACATTGTCACGCCATTTCATGCTAGATTAGATGCATTGCGTATTGCATGATTTTCATTAAAAATACCAAAAAAAAATGCGTGTTAGAAAATCATATTTAGGACTGTTGATGTGAATTCTGATTTAACATTGCAGATGCTTTCGTTGCTATAAGGTAAGTCCTGCAATTTATTCATCGCTTTATTGGGTGTTAAATTGGTGGTTTGCGCACCCGCATGATCACCTCACATGTTAGGAAGATAAATAAAAAATCAATTCAAGCTGCCTGCAAAATATTTTTTGAAATAAAAAAGAAAAGGTACTGAAAGGGCGTTAGAGAAATTTAGCGTAATCAAGTCCCCGAACTCATTTAATCTCTGGTTCGTAGGAGTAAAGTAATTCTCCCATTACTTTACTTGGGTTTCTAATCGATCCACCCAAAATAGATTAGTGGCGACTCCATGATAAAAATCATTTGCATATTAAGAACTTGAACCTAAGTCGCGAATTGGTATGGGCTTGGGAGAGCCCGAGTTAAGTCTAGGCTTAACAATCCATTAACCTAAACCGTAGGTGGTGCACCTGAAATTTAGGTCGCGACAATAACATAAAAATAAAGACAGTAAAAGAAACTAAACTATAAAAGTAAAACAAAATAAAATAAAAAAGAACAAAAACTACCTAAGGGTGTGGCTTGCAGCAGCGTTGGTGGGATGCCGGACGGACAGTGGCGGGTGTCGGGACTCCAGCAAGCGGCAGCGCAATGGCGCGAGGGGACCAGCAGTGCAAGGGTGGCGAGTCCGGCGAAGCGGCGCAGGCGCGGTGCAGGTGCAGGGGGCGACGTTCAGCGGCGGCCGAGGCGCTTGGGTGCTCGTGGTGGCGCGGCTCCGGCTGGGCTGGCGAAGAACGGATGCGCGGTGGCGATGTCAGGCTCCGGGCAGAAAGGCTGCAACCGGGGACGTAGCTGCAAACGTCGACGCCGGTGCAGCGACGGCAGGGCAGAGAGGGAGGCGCGACGCGGAGGTGCGGTGGCCGGCGCAAGGGAATGCTGGTGCGGCGTTGGCGGCAAGGCGCGGCGACGGTGCTCGTGGTGGCGCAGCAGCGAGCGGGCTTCGGGTCGAGCAGAGGCCGAAGGCAGGTGCGTCGCTACTGCTCGGAGGCCGGCGGCGTAGCCCAGAGACCGAAGATGCAGGAACCGGCAAAGCAGCAAAAAGAACCCCCGAGAAGATGAACAGTAGGAATCTTGTCACTTTTTTTTTTTTCTTTTTCCCTCTTCTCTCTCACGTCCCCTCACTGGTCTTCTCTCTTTCCCTCCTGCTGACGTGACTTTTCCCTCTTTCTTTTTTTGACTTTTTCTTTTCTTTTCTCCCCAAAACCGAAGGAAGGCCTCTCACCTTTTTGCTCTAATTCTTTTCACGATTTTTTAGCGGATTCTCCCCCCAATTTTTTCGCACGAATTTTCTCACCAAATTTTTCTTCTGAATTTTTCGACTTCGCTCCCCCCGACCCTGTGCAGGTCAACTCCTTTTTTATAGTGGTTCTGATCAGCCGCCTTTCTATGGCAAATTTTAAACTTCCATCTTTTGTTGCATTAAATTATGGATGCAAATCGGAGCATGATTTTGCAATCAGCTCGATTTTGCATTAATTCCTTCAATTTTATCAAAATTTTGCCATTTGTTCGCCTGATTTTTCAATTCTTTTTATATTTATCAAAATATGAATACTTATCAAAATTTCAAACTTCTATGCATAATCAATCAAATCAATCTTCCCCATTTTTAATTTTTCTTTTCAAAATACAATTTTATTTTTCCAAAATTAGGTGTCAACAGCTATATAATAATTACATATTTGGTCTCAAATTCATACCAGTTATTTTACAAATAACAACAACAAGTATTCTGAAAAAAAGGCAACCTCTTAATTTGGCCAATCACCCAAAAGAAAAAAATGATTTGGATGGTAAAATATGCTTACCCATATGATTCAAAATTTAAATATCTTGATATAATCAAATAGTTAGCATGCACGTATAAATAGTGTAGTATCACAATAGAAGTCATTCTTTTGTTGACCATGGACATAATAAAGGTTCTAATTACAAAGGTATCACATATTTGATGTGTAGCTGTGATATTCAATTGTCATACCAAAAACAGGTGGCATAAGATTAAATTAGAATATATTAATTAGCGATTTATAAAAAAAAAAAAGCTCTCATCCCTTTAATACATCTCCATGCACCATTGCAGAGAACGGATGCGTTGTATCGTTCATCCACTTTGTTTCTATATCCAAACCATCTAGAGCTCATATCTTCTTCTTTCTTATTATGGATTGATGGGCCTGAGCAAAACATAATACTTAACCCATGCCACTGACAGTACACAAGTGGACATTGACCTCTAACGGTTGAGATCCTTTAATAATATGTATCTACTTTAATGTCGAAAATTCATGATTTAATTCAATTTTAAATATCTGAACTTTGATGAAACGAGATCAAAATCCTGATTTATCATTCAATACTTCAGTAATATTACTCACAAATTCGAATAAGTCAAGCTATTGATAGCTGAGTTTCTAATGCATACATATATTGTATAAGATGGTACCTAAGATACAAAAATTAGAGTCCATGACACCTGAAGATCAGTTAAAATATTGTAAGTCTACCACAACTGCCTCACATATCATTGCATTTTCTTACCATAGTAGCTACTACAGTTGTTAGACTACTGTCTTTATCTTGGTTGATCTCGACATATTGAGCAACACGTTTGAGAGATCCGCTACCTTTGGTCTCCAGGTACTTTAAAGACTCTAAGCTAGTACGGCCTTCCATGGGTCGTAGCTTAGGACAACCTTTTAGTTCAACACGCCTTAGTTTATGCAACTTGCATAGGTTAGATAACCTTTCAATTGAATCACGTGCAAGAATGATCCCGACTCCCCCAAGCCTTGAACCTAGTTCCAAGGATTGTACATTCCTCGAGCACAACAGTTCAGGGGTCCTCATCAGGCATTTGCACCAAATACTTTGTAATTTCCTCAACTTCACCAAGCCTTTTGAGACAGGAAAGTGTCCGCTCGATTGGATTTGTCGGGAATATCGGATTTCCAAAAACCGGATTCGACACTAAATTGAACCCTTAAAACAAGTGCGGAAGATGAGCCCGGGAAAATCACATGTATCACCGATCCTAAGGCACATCACAGAATCGAATGTACCTTGTTAGCCACAAATTAAACACCGACACCGATATGAGGAAGAGAAACTGATCCCGTTTGATTTGATGGCGTGAATTTGCCTTGAAGGGAATAGAGTGTCGCCTTCTTTTTTTTTTTTCTTTTGTTCTTTTTGGAGTGTTTTAAGGGAGAGAGGGAGGAGGAACGTACGTAAATCCAAAAGGTGCGTTCCTCCCTCTCTTTTACCCCTTAAATACGTCATCTTCAAAGGACGTGTCCCTTCGGCAAAAGATGTCCTTAAAAAATTACAACTCTTCAATGTATTCCTCCATCCATGGGCTCTAATCTTGTGGGCCAGGCTTTTAGGCTCAACATGGGTGGACGGGCCAACTTAGGCCCATCACAATAATTAATAAAACAATCATCTCCCATTCGCACATGGTGAGCTGAATAGGATCCTCTTTACCTCTTTTCAACATTCATACCGGTGAATAATCCGTGCGACCAGCATACTTTGAGAGCTCGTTGCCATACATTTGTTAGGAATATATAGCAGCTCATAATGGGCATCACACTCTGAGTAGATTTAGTATGCAGTACCCTAGATCAATCGATCACATTTATATCTCTTTTGATCTCTTTTAAACAATGATATATATATAGTATTCACAATTATGATTATCCCAAAGACAGTCATAATTGGTCGACCAGTGAATACAAAAACTACAATGTGATTCTCCAAATTCGATCTTTCTCTTTCCTTCAAATTCTCAATCTCAGTTCAGTTTGCTTTTCTAGAAATGTCCCATCAGATCGAATCAACTCATGACCATTGGTAACATCATAAAATAGCAAACACTAAATATAAATCTTGATAATAAGTAAGAGTCATGAGGGTACTCAAATTGAGGAACTCTTTTCCTCAAGAGTCTCACACGGCATAAAAGTTGAGATCAAACTTTTGCCACTCTTATTGGTCGTCTCATACATACATAGTATGTAATACGTATTATGGTATTAACTCATTTTCCCATGGAGTGTATGTCTACACCTTCAATACCATACAGATGATAGTTCAGACATACCCAATGTTTAACTTGAGTTCACGTATCTACTCATTCACATAATTCATCAGAACTCACATCTGGCATCTTAGACAGATAAAGTAAAATATGTGGGGTATTTTACTTTCGGACATAGTACACATCATGTCCTCATCTTAACACTTAGTTAAGGTGACATATATATTTTAAGCTTGAGCTCTCGATTATCACCTAGATAATAAGCTTAAAAACCATCTCATCTCTATTTATCACATAGTAAATAGAGGCGATTACCCATGTGAGTGGGCCAATCTTATATCTGTCCGACATACTTTCTCAATTTAAAGTAATGCCTGAGCATTAAGATGCGTAAAGATCAAACAAAGATTCATAGGCATTAATAATGAAAAACACAAGTTCATAAATGTGAACAACTCAGGGAAATTACAATATCCAATACATCAAACTCTATGCAATCCTAGAGATTTTACATGACCACAAAACACATCTCTAGGTATTGGCTTTGTCATAGGATCTGCTACCATTCTATGTGTAGATATGTACTGTAAGTTCACATCATTTCATACAACCATATCTTTTACAAAGTTATACTTGATATCTATATGCTTGGTCTTGCCATGATATTTTGGATCTTTGGTGTACGCTATAGTTGCTTGTCTATCATAGTTAACTAATAATGGATTTGCAGCTTTCTCAATAACCCCTAAATGATCCAAAAATCTCTTAAGCCAAACTCCTTCTTGTACCACTGTTGATAATGTCACGAACTCAGCTTCCATCGTGGACAAAGCTATACACGTTTGCTTCTTACTGCTCCATGATATGTCGCCATTGTTCAGTAAGAAAGCAAATCCAGAGGTAGATTTCCTTTCATCTAAATCTCCTCCCTAATCAGCATTTGAATAACCTTCAAGTCGCAGATCATTTCCTTGGTAATTCAGCTTATAATCAGCAGTTCCCTTCAGATACCTCAGTATTCTTTTAACGACTTTCCAATGTGCTTGACCTGGATTGGATTGGTATCTACTCATCATTCCAACTGCAAAATATATGTCAGGTCTTGTACACATCATAGCGTACATCAAGCTCCCAACAGCACTAGCATAAGGAACATGTTTCATTTGTTCATTCTCTTGTGGAGTCCTTGGACATAGTTTATGGCTCAATCCTTCACCTTTTGTAATAGGAGTGTTTATGGGTTTACAATCTTGCTTACGAAATCGTTCAAGAACCTTATTTATATATGTTTCTTGCAAAAGAGATAACGATCTCTTCGAACGATCTCTTGAAATCTTAACTCCAAGAATGTATGCAGCCTCACCCATATCCTTCATCTCAAAGTTGGAAAACAACCAACTTTTGACAGTATTAACAAACTCCATATTGCTTCCGGCAATTAGTATATCATCAACATATAATGATATGATCACAAATTAATCTTTGGATCTTTTGATATACACAATGATCCTCATCTATCATTGTAAAATCATATGCCATTATGGTATTATGAAAACGTTTATACCATTGTTTTGACGACTGCTTAAGGCCATATATCGATCTCAAAAGTCGATATACATTTTCTTCTTGGCCTTTCATTATGAAATCAGTAGATTTTTTCATATATATTTCTTCATCTAATTCTCCATTAAGGAAATCAGTCTTTACATCCATTTGATGTAACTCAAGATTCATATTAGCCACTATTGCCAGAATAATGAGAATCGAGGTAAATCTCACTACAGGAGAAAATGTTTCTTCATAATCAATTCATTCCTGTTGATTATACCCCTTCACCACAAGGCGAGCCTTATGCCTTTCTATCGAGCCATCAGCTTTACGTTTATTTTGAGAACCTACTTGTTCCCAATAGCTTTGCGTCCTTTTGGAAGATCAATCAGCTTCCAAACTTAGTTTGACTTCATTGACTCAATCTCCTCTTCCATTGCATGAATCCATTTTTTCTTACTAGGGTAAGTTAGAGTCTCATTAATATTTCTTGGCTCATCCTTATCTTGTGGAGCAACTATAAAAGTTTTCCCTTCGATGTCAAAATGTCGACGGGGAATACTTTTGCGACTTGTTTGTCGTATGGGAGATTGTACACTTTGCACATCATTCCCCATCATGCTCCCACTCGGATTATATAATGACGATATCATCTCATCATGTGGTTGTAATTGAGAGTGAGTTGAATTAAATTAATCACTTCTCATGTTACTCCCACTTGGACGAACTCCACTAATATTATTATCTTGATCCAAGGTTTCAAATAGGGAGTAATCTTCACCTATTTCGCCATTCTTAGGAAATTCATTCTCTAAGAATGTGACATCCTGTGATTCAAATTCAGTTATACTCCCACATTCCTGCTCACCTATGAACACATACACTTTCGAATGTTCGGAGTATCTTATGAAAACACTCTTCTTTTCTCTAGGACCCAATTTCCCAAACTTGTGAGAGGGCTCATGAGTATAGGCAGCACAATTCCATGATTTAAGAAAACTTAAGTCCGGTTTTCTACCTGTTTATAACTCATATGGAATGGGAATAACTGATTTGGAAGGCACTCGATTAAGTATATAGGCATCAGTTAACAACGCATTACTCCAAAAAGTGATAAGTAAGTTAGCATACGCCATCATGGACCTAACCATTTCCAGTAGGGTTATGTTTCTTCTTTCCACAACACCATTTTGTTTAGGAGTATATGGAATAGACAACTGTCTTTCTATTCCTTTTTCATCACATAATTTTCTAAACTCATAAGATAAATATTCTCGACCTTGATTGGATCTTAATACTTTTATTTTCTTGTCTAATTGATTTTCTATCAAGTTCATAAACCTTTTGAAATAACTTAATGCTTCAGATTTATGATAAATCAAATACATATATTAATAGAGTATAATCATCTATAAAAGTGATGAAATAAACAGCCCCATACCTCTCTCACATTCATTGGACCACAGACATCATAATGAATTAAATGCGGAGGAAATTCAGCTTTTTTACTTTTTCCAAATGGTTTCCTTGCCGTTTTCCCTACTAGGCAATATTCACATATGGGCAAATCGACTTCTTCAATGTTACCCAACAAGCCCTCTTTGGCTAGTCTATTAATATGTTATTGGCTAATATGACCAAGTTTAGCATGCCACACATTCACATCATTTATCATATGAATTAGGAGACGTGAGAAGGGAATAACAAACATTTGCATTAACATAGTTAGTATCTAATACAATGAAACCATCCAGAAAATAATCACAACCATAGAAATTTGTATCCAAAAACAAATCCACACCTCTATTATGGAAGTTCATATTAAAACATAGCCTGACCAACACTAAAACAGACACTAAATTTCAACGAATCTCCGGAGCATACAATACATCATGTAGGAATAAAGTGCGTCCACCACGCATGTTCAGTTGGCAGGTGCCAATTCCTTTTACTTCAGCTCTGGAGTTATTTCCCACATATATCCACTTAGTTCCAGTTGGTACTCGTCGAAATTCCACGAATGATTCTCTATCCTTCGCTATATGGTCTGTCGCTCCTGAATCCACAGTCCACAAAGGATAAGACTTAGTTAAGAATACAAAACTCGATACATAAGCAAAGTTCTGAAAAGTACAAGGGGTGTATACATTCTTTGGCTCACGACAGTCGCGAGCATAGTGACTCTTCTTGTTACAATTGTAACACTTCACACTTATAAGCTTCTTCATTCGAGGATGCTTTCCTCTTTCATGTTTGTTAAGCTTAGGTTTCTTCCTTGAAGGACCTGTTTCCTTGCCTTTCCCTTTATCGAACCAGTTAGGACGTTTGCGCTTGGAGCTCGAAGCTCCATGTGAGCTAGAACCAGCATGATAGATTTCAGCTTCCGGTTTAGCTGCCAAGAGGCGGTCCTCTTCCAGTTCAAAATGACGTACTGCATCCTCAAAGGTTTTGATATTCTCATTATAGGTTAGGTGCACCTTCATATGCTCCCAACTCTGAGGCAAGGAACGAATCATTGCTTGCACTTGGTGCTCATCAGTCAGGACATGGCCAACATCTTTCAGCTCATTAATAATGTTTGACATCTTTCTAAGGTGTTGCTTCATGGTATGACCATGGGGCTTTTTATAAGAGTCAAACCTAATAGTGAGCTGTCTCAGTTTGATAACCGAAGTATGACCAAATCTTGCTGCCAATGCTTCCCATATTTCCTTGGCATTCTCAAAACGCCTAAACTCTCGCATGACGTCATTTTCCATGCTACTTAGCAACGTAATGCGAGCAAGAGAGTTCTTTCTTTTTCATGCAACAAATGCTTCCTTATATCTCTTGTGCTGTGCAGTGTTTCCTTCTTCAGGTTCTACCACGGTCAGGTTAAGAGCTTTTAGTGCCTCTTGTTCTTCCAGCACATATTGGATTTTCATATGCCATATTTCATAGTTATCGTCATTGAGCTTCTCACTTTTGTGTAGCTCAGCAACTATGTTCTTTGTGGCTGAAGCCATTAATCGAACATATCAGACATATATGCACGAATTATTAATGCCTATCATTTATGCATCCATTTTGCACAAAATCATCATATTAATGAATAATTTCAAGTAAAGTTTTATAATCAAAATGTCACTATGTTTCCAATCATTATCCAAAATCCTAACTTGAAGTTATTATTAATATAACATTCTATGCAAAATAAATTTTTTGAAATTACAAAAATTTCTATGAACTATCCACAACAGTTAATAATAACATAAAGCAAATAATACTTGATATCAAACAATAATATAATTATAATGCTTTCACATAATACAACTAATATATTAGTTGCCACACCAACAATAACTAGGTAGATAACATTACATAAGATGTCCACAAAGCACACTAAATAAAGACTAGCCAAAAACATCTAGTACCAAGTCAATATACGAACTGGGAAAGATCTTTTTTTTTTTTTTTTCAATTTCTTGATCTTTTCCTTTGTAACAATCCAGTAATAATCATCTATAAAATCCATCACATTTTTCCTATATGAAGTGGCTTTGTTGACATCCCATATGCGATTCAACACTCCTTGCAATTCTGGTAGAAGAGTGTTCATGAAAAATCGCACAATCTCAGACAGTGGCATGTTACGATCATTCCATATGACCTTTTGAATTTTCCCGTTAACTTCAAGAATGCGATCATGTAAGTCGCCACTCTTCCATCGATGATCAGTCAGCTTAGCTATCAACTTAGAAAGCCTTTTCTTTTGTTCATGCGCAAATAGGTGTGCGCAACTTAAGGGGATGCATTGTTCCTGCAACAAATGCAGAACAAATAAGGGATTACATATAATCCACATAGACTTAACTGGAAAAAGAAACACATTTTTTTTTTTGGTTAATGGTCAACGGTCGAGGTCAATGGTCAGCCGGGTCGAAGTCAATGGCGGTCGGGTCAGACCAATCGGGCCAGTCGGGCCGGTCGGACAAACCGACCGGCACGTGCCACGCTCCAACAGCTCGCGCATGCGTCACACGCGCTTGGGGCCGAAACGGCACGTGCGATGCATGCGCCTGCGGGGGACCGAATCGAACGCGCCGATGACCCCCGTTTGCTCCTGCCGCGCGTGGCGGCGTGTCCGGCGGTCTTGGCGACGATCCGCCACTCGTTTTTCTCGTCTCGACGAGGGCTTCGATCCTACGCTTTTAGAAAAAAATTTCGACTTACAGAAAAACAAAAAACGGGGCGTACAGAATCGGGTGTCGGGATTTTTTCATCCCCGATTGACTGGCACCACTTTTCTCGAAATTTCAATAAAAATAAATTCAATAACATAAAAAGGGGATCGGGAAACATTAACGACGACTTTGAAACCAATGTCGGGAATATCGGATTCTCAAAAACCGGATTTGACACTAAATCGAACCCCTAAAATAAGTTTGGAAGACGAGTCCGGGAAAATCACATGTATCACCAATCCTAAGGCACATCACATAATCGAATGTACCTTGTTAGCCACAGATTAAACACCGACGCCGATATGAGGAAGAGAAATTGATCCCGTTTGATCCGATGATGTGAATTTGTCTTGAAGGGAAGAGAGTGTCGCCTTATTTTTTTTGTTCTTTTTGGAGTGTTTTAAGGGAGAGAGGGAGGAGGAACGTACGTAAATCCAAAAGGTGCATTGCTCCCTCTCTTTTCCCCCTTAAATACGTCCTCTCCAAATGACTTGTACCTTCGGCAAAAGACGTTCCCTAAAAATTACAACTCTTCAATGTATCCCTCCATCCACGGGCCCTAATATTGTGGGCTACGTTTTTAGGCCCAACATGGGTGGACGGACTAACTTAGGCCCATCACAATAATTAATAAAACCATCAGGATTGATAAAGTGTAATAATGATAACATCCACGAGAGTTCTTCTTAATTTCCCTATTGTTATTTCAGTTATTTAAGTTCTTCCAAGCCTGTTCCCTAAAACTTCTATCATTAGATTTTAAGTAATCACGCCTCATCATTTAAATCTAAACTTAAATTTCAACCTCAGAACTACGCAAGGAATTACATCTTAGTTCTTTTTTCACATAAAAAAATATATAATGTGAAATTAAGTTTAGAATTTACAAAAGTAATAGTTTCTAGTATAGAAAAAATATTCAGAAATTCTTGCAAAGAGTTATAAGGAAAAAAGAAGAAGGAAAAGAATGGCAGCTCAGCTCTCAAATTTTGAACGTTAAGGGTCCATTTGGTAGTGTTTCTGTTTCGGAGAATAATTTCTTTTCTAGTCCCTTAAATGATTCCTCAATAAAAGAACACATTTGATAACTACACAAAATTTATATTCTTGAAACGGAAAATAAATAGGAATGCGTTTGATACGTAACACAATTTTTTTTTTTGTAATGTAGAATTTCTTTTAATTTTTTCTTATTCTTCCTTATCGCTGCTATAGTTGATCGTCAGTTGTTGTCGCCCACCATCGACCCCCGTCGCCAATGATTGCTGACAACATCGCCCGTAGCTTGTCGCCACTGACCGTCACGGTTGATTGCAGATTGGCCAGTGGTGGCGGCGGTCAGCAGTCATTTGGCGGGTGGCGGCATTGGTGATCATTGGCAGCAGCAGTCGGCTGACGACAAGTGACAAAGTGGGGTGGCGGCCAACAAAAAAAATAAGAAGAAAAGAAGAAAAGAAGAAAAGAATAAAATAAAAAAGAAAAAATAAAATAACTTACTTTTCCCGGGAACAAAAAAGTTATTTTTTTTTGTTTTACTTCTTATTTTTGTTTCAAATCTATTCCCCAACCACTTTTCTATTTTCAGGAATAGAAAAATTAATTGACGTTACAAAATGGATTTCTGTTATTCTTTTATTCTCCAGAACAAAAGAATATAAATTAGAAGAAACCAAAATGTTATCAAAGAGGGTCTAAGCTACCAAAATCAACTTCAAATAGAAATTGAGATAAAAATAAAAATCAATTATGGTAACTAAAAGATTTTCAAAAAAAATGTAATATAACAATTGTGCATCTCCAGAAATTATCTGGTATGTGTGAAACGAAGGACAACACACTTAATGAAGCTTGGTTGGATGCTCCAAGAGTCATAAACACTTAATGGATATTTAAGAGACTCATATTAAGGGTGTGCAATGGGAACTGCCTGTGGCATCCCAAAATTCAATGTCAAGCCATAAGGTGTGTTAAAGTCTTTAATTAGGTGATAAAATTTCCTAAGGTTTATGCTTTAGCCATTAGTCTTTTTTTTAGAATAGATGATGTGTGCATATGTTTGTGAAAATTTAAATTTGATAGATTATGATAATAATCTATGCTTGGCCATGCACTTTGTAAATTAAATATCAATAAAAAAAATGTCACAAGACTTTGGCCATATTGAATATTAAAAATTTAAAAATATTTATAGAAGAAATTCAAAAAAAAAAAAGAGAGGGAAAAAGTCAATTTTTAGGTTGGGCCTTAGGCCCATTGGCTGAAGCCTTGATGAGCCAAGTTAGTCGGCCCAATTAGGCCCACTAAAGGGGGCTGTTGACCAGCCCAAGGGGGAGGCCCAAGAGTGGCCGGATGGCCCAAGCCCAAGCCCAAAAGCCCATCAAGACAAGTGGCAAGAAGTCTTCATGCATTGGCCTAGACTAGGATGCCATGCATTGGCTAATTTAAGTGGCATGCAATGATTATCAATGATGAGGATTATGGGAAATAAAAGGGAAGGAGAGAGGAGAGAGAGTGGCCGGTTTCATTTGCCCAAGAGAGTGAGAGAGAGAGGGAGAGTGATCGTGTGAGAGAGGGGGGAGCGGTTGAGAGAGAGGAGGAGGAACCGCCGTCCGTCCGCCGTGTGCCGCCGTGCTCGCCGCCTTACGCTGTCAACCGTCTGGTCTAGAGGCAAGTGGGAGTCCTCTAGCTGCTCTTGCATGTGTGTATGTTACTTGCATGTTGAATTTTTGGGTGTTTAGGTGAGAAAAACCGAAGTATGGATGGTTTGTGTTTGAATGGTTTGGCTGTTTTCGCTCGAACAGTGTGAGTCAGGATGTTTTGTGAGCTTGCATGCATGTTTAGAGTCCGATTTTGGCTTCGATTTCTTCATGAAAGTTGTACCTAACATCTTGAACTATAACATACTGAAATTTCGTGGAAAATGATGGAGATTTGTGGGGTTAAAGTCTCATCCTACGGAGACCTCAGATCTGGAAAGACTTTACTGACCTTTTGTTGGATTTGTGGTTGCATGTTGGTTTTCGTTAAGAATATTTCTTTGATTTCTTCATAAAAGTTGTAGGGGACATCTTAAAATACAACATACTCAAATTTGAAGTGAAATGAACAAGTATAGCCTAGTAAATCGACTAGATCTTGAAGACGGTAATTCTGGAGATGTATTTTGGGACACCCGAGACTTCATGGACTTAGATGACGACTATACTATGGTTATTTGACTTAGATCTCTTCATGAAACTTGTAGAGGACATATTGATGTATAAAATATCCAAATTTTAGAGGAAACAAAAGAAAATAGGTAGGTTAAAACTCAATATTTCGGAGAAGCATACACTGGACGATGCGGTAATGGATCCAGAAGCTTCGTGAGACTGTATAAAATAATCTAAAAAGAATCTGGCTTGGAAGTCCCATGAAAGTTGTACGAAAATCTCTTGGCTATCACTCGGTAAAATTTCGGATTTTTTTGAGGCTGTATGGATATTTTAATCGAATTTCTTCGGAAATCGTGCATTCTGGTTTCATCCGAAAATCATATGATGTTTTGTGAAAATTGGGAGATTGTGTAAAATTCTATTTGGTCATGTATTTTGCAAATGTAATTATCATCCTATTGGCTTGTTTGATAATTGCTTTAATTTTTATAATTTTGGGAATTTATAGATATTAAATTTAATATTTATGAAAGTGGCAAAATTTGAAATTTAATAAATAAACAAATAAATAAATAAAATAAAATGGATTATTTTATTGGCCATAAATTTCATTAAATTTATTAATAAATAATTATACATTGTTGCATGTATGATAAGGTCTTGGTGTGTGCATGACATTTATTTGAGATGCATGTGTGAATTCTATGCCAAGTATGACTTGTTTGATGTCACGTCATATGCCATGCTAAATTAAGACTGAAATTGGTAAACATGGATAATGGTAAATGAGGAGGTGGTTGTGGTGGAGGATGATGCCCCGAATGTATAGAGGTGCATTGCTGGATGGCCCTAGGAGATTCAGGATGCTTGGAATGTGGGGGGCCGGAAGCCCTGTCGGAGGTTTTTGCCCGAAGGGAATGCCTCGCGATACCAGGATTGGGGTGCGGGATGCCCGGTCAGGGAGTGTAAATGCCGGAAGCCCTATCAGAGGTTTTTGCCCGAAGGGAATGCCTCGTGATGCCAGTTGGGATGCGAGATGCTCGAAATGTGGGGGGCCGGATGCCCGGTGGCCTGGAATGGCTGAATGCCGGAGGTTTTTCTCCCATGAGATGTGAGTGTATAATGTGAGATGAAATTGATGATTCGAGGAAGGATGGTGTGGTGATCAAATTAAAAATTAAAAGTGGAAATTGAACCATGCATGATGTGATATGTCATGATGATATGCATGATGATATGCATGACGATGATGATGATGGTATATCATATGGCATGATGATATGCATGATGATATGCATGATGATGATGATGATGATGATGATGATGATGATGATGATATATGATATGGCATGATGATATGCATGACGATAATGATGACGACATGTGTGATGTGGTGATGCCATGATGATGATGACATGTGTGATGTGGTGATGTCATAATGATGATGACATGTATGACATGGTGATGATACACATGTATGTGTTATAATTTGTGATGATGATGCATGATAGTATGCGCATGGCTTCAAGGTAAGTAATGCCTGCAATGCATGTATGACTTGTATGATGCATTGAGTGTTTTTTGGATTCCTTATCTGCTGAGTGGTTGTATTCACCCCTTTTGGGGACCAACGTTTCAGATTAGCAGTATGCCGCTTCCTACCGTCGCGCGGGGTGCATTTTACGGGTTACTGTCCAACGTCGAGGTAGAGTGTGAGGAGTTCAGTTGTCCTTCTGTGCCTGGACTTACATACATACGTGTGCGCTGTTTTGTCTCATACGACATAGGCCTGGCTGGGGGCCCGATTGTCCAGGAGTTTGTCTCCGTCCACGTTCGCCGCGATGGGGTGATGAGAGGGATGCTGCCACCGCTGCCGCCTGACGCACCGGACTGGGTGTGAGGCCCGTGCGTGACGAGTAGGAGCTAGATATTTTTGGGATAGTTAGCCGACACTTATGATGGGGGTTGTGCACATGTGATGTAGAGGGTCGATGGTTCTTTTTGAGGTTTTAAGCTGGACATGGCTGAGTCCTAGCTTTTTTTTTTTTTGATGTACCAATCCAAAAGAAGTCTCATCTTGCAAATATATGTAAATAAAGTGTCGTGGCTTGTCTATAAAAAATATGGTGATTAGTGGTGTGTATTGGTATCATGGTTGGTAGGGGGAGAGATGGTGATGCTTTATTTTGCTTCCGCTAGTGAGTCGCGCTGGGACCGCTTTAAAAAAAAAATGCCTGTGAATAACAACGCTTCTTCTAAGTGTAGAACAAAAGGGTAATAAGATGTAACATCAGTGCTTGTGGTGACCTGCGAAAGAGTTCGGGGTGCTACATCGCCCGAACTGGGAACCGTCTGGATCAGACTAGATCGGCTGGTTTTGGGCGGTTCCCATAGTCGGCGATTTGGTTCCCAATTCCTAATCTTGGAACCAGTGGCAGATTAGTTTGGTTCCCAATTTCAAGGTGAGAATCGCACTGGACCGACCGAACCTGACCAATTTTTATATATATATATAGTTTATATAAATATAATATATATGATATATAAACATTATATATAATATAATTTACCAACAAAAAAACATTATATATATAATATATAAAATTTATTGCAACCGAAATTGTAATTGAGGTAGCAACCTCTTATGTGGCCAAGTGGAGTTTGAATATTTTGCATGTGGAAACATGTGTAATTAGTTTGGTTGGATTGCTCGAGAACTGAATTGGTTTGATTGGTCTGGAGCACGGTCACGTTTTAGTAAAAAAAAAAGTTTTGAATTTGTTGGATTGGATTGAACCAGATCGGAAGCAATGGTTTGGTTCGATTCCCAGTCCTAGGACCAAACGGTCCGATCCGCAGTTCCCAATTTAGGGAATTGGTCCGGTTCCCGATTCCCGGTTCCAAGTGGAACCGGATCGAACCGGGAACCGATCACCCCTAACTTCTATGTAATAATTTTGTGCATGTGCATTGGTACTCCATTAAGAGAAGCTAAAGGCTCAACGAAGATATATTTTCGATTTTTTGTATAGAAGTTACTCATTATAATAATAATTTATTTCAAGAAACCTCACTTTAAGAGTTCTAAAATAACCCAATTTCATTGATTGATTACATCTCGTTAATAGATCCAATGAATATGGTGTACTTGTATGTAATTATCTCTCTCGCTCTTCCTCTTACCTCTCTTTGCAAATAATCTCCACGTAATGACCCTCTTTCCAATTCTTTGCAGAAGCAATGTAATAATTCTTTGCAAACTCCAGCCTCTTTCTAAATCTTTGCAGAGGTAACGTAACAATGCTTTGCAAACTGTGAATCCTTATGTGTCTCTTTCCTTCCCTAACAGATATCAACCCCACATGACCACACTCGTTGCTCTAGTGATTCTCTCTCTCTCTCTCTCTCTCTCTCTCTCTCTCTCTATCTCTCTAAAATGCATAGGAGTACCTGAGAAGGAAGACAGAACGAAGCCTTCGTTTGGTTTAGCTTTCCCAAGGGGCTTTGGCCCCCCAAAGCCTTTAAAACCCCTTGGGGAAAATATTGGATATTTGAGAATCATTTTTTTGAAGTCTTTTGGCCAAATGTCAGTATTGGGAATATTGAAAGCCCAAAATAGGTCCTGACCTGTTTTGGGCTTTCGGTATTTTGAAAATGCAAGTCTACCTTCTACTGTTCATCTATTGACCTTATTTTTTTTTTTCCTAAAGCGCTCTTCTTCCCATACCCACTGGAGGTCAGGTGAACCCACCCTCAGGCAGCATCACCGACAATCGCATTTGGGTTCACCTGACCTGAGCTAGCCTTGCAGATGGCCAAATTTGGCCGCCCGTGGTGGTCAGCCGTTGGTTGGCGATGGAGTTTCATTAGACTTGATTTTATTTATTTTTAATTAATAAAATTCCTTTGCAAATGTAGGGTTTACCAAATAGTATTTACGTCAAAGTCACTTTTCAATGCACTTTAAATTATAATTTATCAAATATTAAAGTATTTTGATTTTTTTTATTTTAATGTATTTGTATTTTTTTAATGGCATTTTTAAAAGTCGAACCAAATGAGCCAAAGTGAGGTTAAAGATTAATTAGAGGGTGGAGTTAAGTTGCTTTTTGGTCACTGTCGGCCATTGGGCAATTGTTAAAGCTTGGTATCATGTCAACCTCATTCATCTTGTAGATGAAGAGTACGGCTTGGCACATCATGGGTCACGTTGCAATTATTAAGGCTTCTTGCTAATCTCAACGTCACGCGGAGGGATCCAACTCCACCTTATTGTCCTCTCTCTTTCTGCGCATCGTTCTTTTCAGCTTCAAGTTAATGTGTCCACAACCATATTTGATTAGATATTTGGTTGCAAATTCATATAAATTGTTTTATGAAAAACAACCATAGAAACTCTAAAAAAAGTAACCTGTTAATTCGGTCAATCACCTAAGACAACTATGGTCTCAATTGACGAGAAAACTATTACGAAATCGCACGTTGATTCCACAAAAATAACGTTTGCAAACAATTCACCAAATAGAATATAGTAATAAAATAACAGAATCAGATGAACACGCCAAAAAATTTATTATTGAAGTTCACCCAAACCTGGGCTACGTCTCCATGCAGAGGCACTCTGTGAATCTACTAGATTTCAGAAAAAGTTGAAATACAACGACGATCTTCACTCAAGATCAGGGCACAAAGAGATTGAGAACCTTCATAAAGAAAAAACTCAATTTTTTCTTCTCTCTTTTTCTTGCCCCTCTATTTCCTTTTTTAGCGTCTTGACGGCTAGGATCTTGCCATCACTAATATAAATGTATCACTTTTAACCTAAAAGGAAATCTGATAGAAAAGACAAAAAAGCCCCTAAAAATAAATATTTTGCTTCATCTATAACAATCTTCCACTTGAAGACAAATATACCAAAGCACCAAGCAACTTTGTATCCATCTTCTTTAAAAAATAGTAGTTGAAAAACTTGTGCCTTTTTGATACTCCTCATCAATCAACATGGAGTAATACTAGTCATCATGTTAGTTGGATTCTTCGAGCCATCAATCTTCTGTAGCTTTAACTCATTATCTTTCAATGCTGACCTGATAAAATGATGGCGCTTCTTGATATGTCTAGTCCTTGAGTGATAAGTTGCATTCTTTACTAAGTGCACTGCACTTTGACTATCACTCCACAGTGTACTGACTGGCTGTTTCCGATGTAGCTCCTCTATATAATCTTGTAACCATATGATTTCCTTGGAGGCTTCTGTAATCGCTACATATTCTGCTTCTATCGTCGATAAAGCCACTACTTTTTGTAGTTGAGATACCCAACTCACTGCTGTACCTGCAATTGTAAAGACATATCCAGTGGTACACTTACCACTATCTCGATCACCCGAATGATCTGCATCTACATAACTCTGCAACTCTAGAGATGTATCACCATAACAAAGTGAGTAATTGGAAGTATCTACTAAATATCTCAATATCCATTTCACTGCATTCCAATGCTCTCTGCCTAGGTTCTGCATATATCGACTCACAACTCCCACTGCTTGTGCAATGTCCGGTCTCGTGCTCACCATGGCATACATCAAACTTCCCACTATTGATGCATATGGAACTACCGCTATCTCATCTTTCAAAACTTGAGTGCTCGGACACATATATTTTGAAAGTTTGAAGTGATTCGCTAGAGGAGTTGCAATTGGTTTTGTCTTATCCATGTTAAATCTCTTTAACACTCTGTTCACATAGTCTTCCTGCGACAACCATAATTCCTTATTTTTCTTGTCCTTGATGATTTTCATGCCTAAAATATTCCCGGCCTCTCCCAAGTCTTTTATAGCAAACTGTGATGATAACATCTTTTTCACTTCTATGATTCTCTTCATATTGGAACTAGTCATCAGCATGTCATCCACATATAAAGAGAGATACACAATGTCACCATCATTATATTTGCGAAAATAAACACAGTGATTAGACTCACAATATGCAAATCCTTTTTCTTGCATGAAACCATCAAATTTTATGTAATTGCCATGGAGCTTGTTTCAAGTCATACAAGCTTTTCTTCAAGTGACATACCATGTGCTCCTTACCTTTGACTTCAAATCTTTAGGTTGTGCAATGTATAGTTCTTCATCTAAGTCACCGTGTAAAAATGCTGTTTTTACGTCTAATTGCTTAAGATGAAGATTCTCCACTGCAACTATACTCAGTAGAACTCTAATTGATGTCATTTTCACTATAGGTGAAAATATCTCGGAGTAGTTGATCATTTCTTTTTGAGAAAAGCCCTTGACTACAAGTCTCGCCTTGTATCTAATACTACAATCTGCTTAATTCTTAATCCTGTACACCCATTTGTTTAATAAAACTTTTTTACATGTGGGCAACTTGGTCAACTCCCAAGTTTTGTTCTAAAGTAACGAGCTCATTTCGTCTTTCATAGCACACTCCCACTACAAGTGAGACGTGTCTGCCTTTGCCTCATCATAAGTTTTCGGTTCCCTCAAATTTGTATATAAGACATGGCTCAGAACAGTATTAGTTGATGGATAAAAAATTACCTTTGGCTTTCTCACACGTGTAGACCTCCTCAAGACAGGTACTTCAGGGTCGTTCGTTTGCTCCAAATCACTGCGTTTCTCTTGAACTACCTCTTCACTGATAATAGGCTTATCTTGAACCTCTCTTTCAAGTGAACTTCCATCTACTGGAAACATCTTCACGGGCATTGTGTCTAATTCAACATATTCTGGTTGTACTATCTTCTCATGCTCTGTCTCTGTCTGACGATCCTTGTACATATACCACATTGCGATTGCGGATGACTTTGTTATTCTCATAATCCCAAAACCTATAGCCATACTCGTTACCACCATATCTGATAAAGACGCACTTCTGGGACTTAGCATTATGCTTTTTTCTATCCTCCCTGTCAATCAAAGTATATGCAATACAACCAAACACATTTAGATGAGAATAATTAATCTTTTTACTTGACCATCTTTTTTGTGGTATTTCTCTATCCAACGCACTAGATGGACTTCTGTTGATAAGATAAACAGTTGCATCAACCATGACAGCCCATAAGTGTAGCGGGAGACCCGTGTGTAGTCTCATGCATCTCGCACGTTCTAGAATAGTCATGTTCATTCTTTCAGTTACACCGTTCTCTTGAGGAGTTCTAGGAACAATTTTTAATCCGTGTATGCCTTCTCGACTCAGATATTCTGCAAATTCCTTACTTGTGTATTCACCACCATTATCAGATTTCAGAGCTTTAATTTGATAACCTGTCTCTTTTTCTACCATGGTCTTCCACATTTTGAACATCCTGAATACTTCTGATTTTTCTTTAAGAGCATAGACCCAAGTCTTTCTTATTGCATCATCAATAAAGGTGACAAAATATCTTTTACCACTATAAGAGAGTTCCTGAGCAGGTCCCCATACATCAGTATGAGCCAACTCTAGCTTCTGGCCTTTATTTCGTCTCCCATTCAATTGAAAACTAACAGCCTTCTGTTTTCCATAAATGCAACTCTTACAAAATCTAACTCAACTTTTTGCAAACTTGGGAGTAATTTTCTCAAGTGTAACTGCTTTACACCTTTTTCACCAAGATGTCCCAAACGATAATGCCAAAGAGTAGACAAATTACCTGTAGCTATTGTAGTTGCAACCATATCACTAATATTGTCTCATTGGAGAAGGTAAAGTGTACTTGTACGTTTTCCCTTTGCTACTACTCTTGCTCCTGAGGTTGTCTTCCATTCTCTGCATCCAAAGGTTATTACCAAACCTTCTTGGTCAAGTTTACTAGTTAAAATTAGATTTTTCTTTAATTCCGGAATATGCCTAGTTTCACGTAAAACTAGATGTCCTCCACCTGAGATGTTCACAGTCACAGTTCCTTTCCCAACAATGGGACACATGTGGCCGTTTCCCACAACCACTTGTCTGAAATTTCCACTGACATAATAATCAAATATGTCTTTTTGCGAGGTGCAATGAAAAGAAGCACCAGAATCAATAAACCATTTATCTGTTGTCAAGTCAAACCCTATAGACAAACACAAGTTATCTAGCAAAGATTCATCGCTAACCACATTAGCTCCTTGATTCTCATCTTGCTGCTTCTTTTTGTAGGCTTCACACTGAAACCTCCGGTGTCCGGTTTTGTGACAAAACCAACACTCATCTTTTGCAATTTGTCTCTTACCCCTTGATTGTGATCTACCACATCCGCTGAATTTTCCTCTATTTTTACTTCTTCCACGGTTCTCCATCGCAAGTGCCGTTGAAGATGTAGATGTAGAAAAATTATCTCCACCTGAGACTTTCCTTCGCATCTCTTCATCCATGATACTACTCACAGCATTATCAAGAGTTAAATCATCCTTCATAGTGCTCGAAATTCCCTGCACTGCGGTATTGTAGTTTTCTGGAAGAAAACATAAAAATAATAAAGCTTGAAGCTTCATATTTAAATTTATGCCTGCGGATTCCAATTGACCTGTGACCTGCGTGAAACTATTAATATTCTCTGTCACAGAACCTCTATCAGATAACTTCATATTAACCAGGCTTTTCAGCAAAAATACCTGATTTGATGTGGATGACTTCTCATAAATATTCATTAGAATATCTATGGCTTCTTTTGCAGTTTTTGCTTTTGCGATGTGGTACCCTGTCTTTTTCGTCAACCCTAGACGAATCGCATTTAATGCTTTTCAATCAAGAATTTTCCATCCGGCTTCTGTTGTCAGATCCACTTCCGCCATCTCAGGTTTCCAACCCTCAAGTGGTGCATAGAGATCTTTTTGATAAAGATAATCATTTATTTGTAGTTTCCACCACTCGAAATTCTCTCCATTGAACTTATTGATTATGATTTTATCTTCTGCCATCCTGTTTGCTTTCAATCGAACGTCACCGAAAACCCTCGATGATCTTAATTAGCCAACCTAGGCTTTGATACCAGTTGTTACGAAATCACATGTCGATTCCACAAAAATAATGCTTGCAAACAATTCACCAAACATAATATAGTAATAAAATAACAGAATCAGATAAACACGCCAGAAAATTTGTTATCGAAGTTCACCCAAACCTGGGCTACGTCTCTGCGCAGAGGCACTCTGCGAATCCACTAGACTTCAGAAAAAGTTGGAATACAACGATGATCTTATCTCAAGATCAGGGCACAAAGAGATTGAGAACCATCATTAAGAAAAAACTCACTTTTTTCTTCTCTCTTTTTCTTGCCTCTCTATTTCCTTTTTTAGGGTCTTGACGGCTAGGGTCTTGCCATCGCTAATATAAATGTATCACTTTAACCTAAAAGGAAATTTGATAGAAAAGACAAAATGGGAGGAAATAGAGGGAAATGCAAAAATGAGTGCCTTCTTCCCTTGAATCAAGAGTTCAGGGGGCCCATAATATATATTGCATTTTCTAGACTCTGTGTGGTTACGAGATGGGACATGCGACAGATGTTTGATTGAGACGGGTTGAAGCTCCAAAAATATCTAAAAAGGTGGAGGCAACGGTGAAGGATCCCCTCCTTTGAAAAGAATTGTCAGGGTTCCTCTATACAGGATGCAAGGTGCGGAAGCTCAACTAAAATCATGATCACATATATAATTAAATAAAGAGATTTAAGCAGTTGATTTAAATCATCGTTCTTGATGCATAATAGCAATGATCCAAACTCAAAAACTTATCTTCTATTACCATATGTATCATTGATTCAATGAGATGACTTCTCACTTTTAGCTTAGTAAATATTCATTTGTGAGGATGATTGTGTGAGTTAAAGTTAGAGAAGAGATTTGAGCATTATTTCTAGAGTTTCCAAGCAAGCTCTCTCATTATGAGTTAGACTTAACTTAGCCTACACTAACCAGTCCCATATTAGAGTAATTAAAAAATCTTTTATTTTACCTTAGGCTAATCCCATAAAATAATAAATTACAATATTAATTGATGAGAAAACTTTCACATGAACCCTAATTGGATCTCAATTAGGCTGGCTAGAGGGCTGAGCCAATTCGGACTAGGGGTGAGTATGGTTCGGATTGGCCAGTCCACCCCCTAACCTTAGGACCCACACACACAGTGTCGGTCCTCAATTTTTGAGATTAAAGATCGACCTTATTGAGCTTGGGACCAAGGACCGGACCGATCCAATGGGTTCGGTCCGGTTCTAGGGTCAACCTAGGACCAACTAATAATTTTTTATTTCATTTTTTGTACTCCTTAAAAAAGCAATTGAGGATCGGACTGACCCAATGGGTTTGATCCAGTTTCAAGGTCAACTTAGGACTAACCAATAATTTTTATTTCTTTTTTTGTACTCCTTGAAAGGGCAACCGATGATTGTACCGATCTAATGGGTTCGATAATGAGCAAGGTTAGATAAAAAAGGCAAGCAGTGAGAGTCAAGTGGGGTGAGCATCAAATAGAATGAGTATCGAATGTCGAGCGGAAAGCAACAAGCCAAGCGAGTATCAAGCGGCGAGCGACACGAGTGACCCAAAGCGAGCGAGGCGAGTGTCAAGTGGTGAGCAGAGAAGTTATTTTTTTTTTCTATAGCAAATTGAAGACTAAGAGGACAAATATGACAGAAGATAACGAATACTAGAGGAGAATGTCATAAGGTGTCTTTTTGGACATCGTGAAGATTCCTCATAAAAACATTTTCCTCATTCGTAAATTATGATTATTAACACCATAAAAGACATTAAAAACCTAAGTTATTAAAGAACAATGTAAAATTACTTGAACTCCTCACTAAAAAGTTGTTTAATGTTGTTAACGCCATTTATTTCAAGGTTTTCTCTATATAAAAAAATTATAAATAATATATTATATATACAAACATACATATAGTTAGGGTTGATTCGGGTTGGACTAATCCAGAACTTTCAGGACCGAGGACTGACTTGCACAGTGATGATCCAAGAATTCTAGGACTAAAGACCGACCTAGTCTCATTGGGAACCAGACCGGGACTAGCAAAGTTGGGCCACTTGGGCCGGTCTAGGGTCGGTCCAGGGTTGACTCGGGATCGATGCTCACCCCTAATCAGTGTCATGTGTTTTTAGAACGTAATTAAAAATATGAAGTCACGTCAATATGTTTTGTTGGTCAGATTGAACGGAGTTAACGAAGATACTTCATTGTACTTATTTAATAAATTTTAGGACTTGATTTTTTTTTTTTGGTCGAAAACTTTTTAGGACTTGATTGAATTATTTGAAAGTTTCAATATTCTATTGTACTTTTGTGACGAGTTTCATGACTTGGGGTGCACTTGCCTAAAACAAATAAGCACTAACCTTATAGATAGCTTCTTTTTTTTTTTTGTTGGGGGGGGGGGGTGGCTCGAACTTCTTAGGTCTGGTCGAGCTCATGTAAAACCTTCCTTCATGTGATTCCTCCATGAAGATAGGATCTTTTAATTCCGTGCACTTTTTTTTGAGTCACAACCATTATAAGAAAGAAAAAACCTCATAATCAACAAAAGGTTGCTGACTATCTAATGGGTATCAGCAATATTTAGAATTTAAAAAATTTGACCTTTGAACGAAGATCCGTATGCATTCATGGCATGGCACAAGCACCCATACATTGCCACATATGACAGGGTAATATTTCATTTTAAATATGGCCGAGATTTTTTATATTTATATGTTAAGAGGTGGATATTCTTGGTTTTCGGCCACTAGTGAGTGGGAGGGGAGCTTTTGGCCGTAATTGTGTAGCATACTTGTGAATTATATCCTGAAGAAATTGTGAGTGTTTTGGAAATGTGAGAAAGTCCTGTGGTAAGCATTTGTGTCTTCTTTGCGAGGTTGTTTTGTGAAAAAATGAATAGGCTAAACACCATTAGTTATTGGCATAACTAGGTCTAACAATCACTAAAGAGGGTCATGACTTGAGTGTGATTATAATCTTTATCATATCTCCTTTGTCTATCATGGAACCTTGTGCTACTCTCCTAGTGGAGTTGGTTACACTGACCAAACCACATAAATATGATGTTGAATTAGTTTCCTTAATCTATTTATTAAACCTTTCGATAACTTGTTTTAACAAAAAAATTGGTATAAAAGATAGTTAGGCTAAGTTGAAGTAGATTGATGGCTACAAAAGTAGAAAATGTAAAAATCAACAAATTTGATGGGAAGGACTTCGATTCTCAAAAATGCGTATTAAGGATAATATGTACCAGGAGGAATCTGTGCTTACCTTTGTCTAGGTAGAACCAAAGTTGATTAAGCAAGCTAATTGGAATTTAATGGCTAGACATGCATTGGGTATTACCTGATTGTCACGTTGAACATTGTGGAAGAGAAGACCCTACAAATCTAATGAATGTCCGTCGAACATGTACAAGAAGCCCTCCACAATCAACAAATGTCTATTTAACATGACTCCGTTTCACTTAAAAGATGGGCGAAGGTGCATGATGGCTGAGCATATTTGTGAATTAAATTGGAGATTGACTTTACTAATAATGTATGTGCTTTGATTCTATTATCCCAATTGCTTGATAGTTGGAGTACTATAATTCCCCTATGTATATAATAAAGTCATACATGCTCGTTGAAAGGCACAATTTTCATACAATTATGCTTATTTTTTATTTTGCATTTGTGTGTGTTTTTTTCCTTTTACTTTCAATTTCTACTAATTCTGCAAATTGGGCTTAACAATTGAAACACCGAATTCTACATGATTTTCACGTTTTGTATGCGTATAGACCTAGCACTACGGAGAAAAAGGGGATATTGGCAAAGACCCTTGATAGTGTTATTTATGTGAAAGAACAGATTGAAATTTCAAGTACTGTACGCATTATTTCATTACACAGCTGTTACTTCCTGGCATCTGCTTGGGATGCTTCCTTGATGATAGAAAGATCAAAGCTCCAAAGGTAAACGACGCCAATTTAAGCAGCCGAGCGCGACTTTTCCCATTGTCGTGGCCAGAACTTTGTCCTCATCTTTTCTCATAGGAAAAGAGCATTATCAAGATGAATTAAAATGATTTATCGCGGATGGACTTGGACTTTTGATGGCCCCACCCTCATATTCCTACTACTTGTCTTCTACTTTTAGAAAAGAGAACCATTTTCCACAACAAAAACGCCTTTTAAATGGTGAAATCATTCAATAAATTTAGACAACGACGACCAAGACATCTTTTTCTTCTCTCTCGACGAATGAAATGGCTAGGCATCTTTTCGATCTAAAAGGTGAAACCAAAAATCACTTTACTGAAGCAAAAGTGGTTTCCTCTTAACCTATTTAATAGTAGTGGGTGTGCGTGTATCACGGTCTCTCCCGCATTATTGAAGCGGAATTCATTTTTATTGTTCTTAGTCCAACGCTTTTCATGCTCAAGCGATCAATAAAAGAACTTCAGAATGCTATTTTGGCCCCCCAATGTGAATCACGAGAGAGGTCTTTTGCTTCCACAGTGAAAGAGATTCCGCCCATCATGCAGTAGAATTGAAAAAAGCTAAATGCGATTCTTGCTTTAAGTGCATGTCGGAAATATCTGTGCATGTCCTCGTTGCGAGTCCCACGGAATTATTCTTTCGCCGACGATGACAACAGTGAAATCGAAGCAATATACTGATTCGTACCTAATAAGTAACTGTATATACTATAGCATCACATTGACGAATATAATAAACAATGTCACATCACCATTGTTTTCCTTATTATATTTTCAATTTTTTTTTTTATGCGGTGCTTATCCTGGTTGAGTGGTATGTAGTGGCAAACACCCCATGCCACTGACACATAATTGTATGTACTATAGCAACGTATTAGTGAAAATAGTTAAAAAAAAGTCAAGTCGGTATTTTTTTTCTTATTAAATTTTCAAGTTCTTTTTTGATGTAGCGAGGGGTAAGCATGATCCAGATTGGGCTGGGCTACCCCTAACCTTAGGAACAATCCGTATAGTGTTGATTCTCAATTTTTGAGACTAATGACTGATCCTATTGAGTTTGGGATCGAGGACCGGATCAACCCAATGGGTTTAGACAACCCGAGACCAACTGATAATTTTGGAAATGATTGAAAACTGGATTGACCCAATGAGTTTGGTCCAGTTTCAAGGTCAACCTAGGACTAATCAATAATTTTTTATTTCATTTTTTGTATTTCTTGAAGGGGCAATCGATGACTGTACCGATCCAATAGGTTTGATGATTAGTAAGGTTAGCTAAAAAATGTAAGTGGTGACGGTCAATTGGGATGAGCGTCGAACAAAATGAGTATCGAATGTCGAGTAGAAAGCAACAAGCCAAGCGAGTATCGAGCGGCGAGTAGCACGAGTGACCCAAAGTGAGTGAGGCGAGTGTCGAGTGGCCAGCAAAGAAGTTGTTTTTTTCGATTTTAGCAAATTGAAGACTAAGAGGACAAATAAGACAGAAGAGAACGAATACTTGAGGAGGATACCATAAGGTGCATTTTTGGACACTATGAGGACTCTTCACTAAAACATTTTTCTCATTTGTAAATTATGACTTTTGATGTCATAAAAGACATTAAAAACCTAAGTTATTAAAGAATAATGTAAAATTACTTGAACTCCTCACTAAAGAGCTGTTTAATGTTGTTAACGCTGTTTATTTTAAAGTTTTCTCTATATAAAAAAATTATAAATAATATTATATATATAGTCAAGGTTGATTCGGGTTGGATCGACCCGCACAGTACTGGTCCAGGAATTTTAGGACCAAGGATTGATCCAATCTCCTTGGGAACTGGACCAGGACCAGTGAGGTTAGGCCTATCCAGGGTTGGTCCAGGATTGACCCTAAACCGATGCTCACCCCTAATTCGGACCCATGCTCTCGTGCTGAAAGGGGGTAGGCCTCGAGCACTTCAATGTTGGTTTTTGGTGAAGTGAACAAATATCCCAGCGAAGATGATAGCAGCTACATTTGAAAATGTTGAGGAAGACAAGGTTGACCTTTTGCTATGGTGGAAGGCCAAACTGTTATGTTTTTCCTATTCTTTCCATAGCGCATGGTGACGTGCTCTCATGATCGGCTTCAACTATACCGTTAGAGTCCACCTTTAGCACTAGCGAACGGATTATTAGAAGCCATAAGCAAATGCTGTGTTGCAAGAACATGAAAATGACTACCGGCCACATCTTTCCAGGACTTTCGTCCTGGCCTAATCATTCTCCTGTACCACGCCTAGGCAATCCTAGGGAAGGCATCGCGGGAGTCATAGGGGGTCCCTTCCCTACCTCTTATGAGGAGGGATGTGGTGGGAGAGCCCTGCGGGACATTACCCCTTTTCACCCGAAGGGGAGTCCATTGAAACGGGAAGCAGTTTAAGGATATGCTTAGGTCCAGGTTGTACAGTGAGTCACCAAACCCAAGCTTCTTAGCCAGTAAAAAAAACAAACCACGACTGGTACTTCAAAATAGAGAAGGTGATTTTCAGATAGCTGGATATTTTGGACAATCCAAATATGAGTCATAATTTGGTTCGCTCCAAACTGTACGACACGCTACTTGGACTTTAGGGAACGTCCACTCGGCATTTTTGTGGAAAGAAAGGTCCTCGCTGTTGGAGAAATCTTTCTGGAATATTTTGAAGCTAACAAAACGT
Organism: Eucalyptus camaldulensis; assembly: GCA_019915185.1. NCBI lineage: Eukaryota > Viridiplantae > Streptophyta > Magnoliopsida > Myrtales > Myrtaceae > Eucalyptus > Eucalyptus camaldulensis. The sequence goes on from JAHSVA010000005.1 coordinate 26,396,091, forward strand.
TTCTATCAGTCTAGTCTAAAGTTTTGCATACTCTTCTATTAAAGTCTGAAGACCTCCGGATCTACCAGACTCAAGACTCAAAGTTTATTCTCATTGACAGTTTCTAATCCATTGAAGAAAGTCTATCCAGATCTACTTCATTAAGGATTTGGCCTTATCGACTAGAGAAGATCTCTTGGCTGGATGTGATATAACGGATTTCTTTATTCAAATTCAGAATGATTAAAGATCCGATGATTGGCGAAGCATTCTTGGAAGGTTCTACTTATGGAAACCAAGATTCTGATTGTATGGGCGAGCATGATTGATGGGCTATCGACATGTTCCTTTAATAGCTTAAATAAATTTTCCTAATTGATTCTGTACAACGGGAGGATTGGAAGAATTCCTTTGGTAAGTGTCAACGGGTATGATGGCACAAATGAGTATAAGAGGAAGACGTTCCAGTTGTTCGAGAGGTGTACGATAGAAGAATTCCAAAGTCTGAAGCTCTTTGATTCTTAGTCAATTTATTTGCTGAGCGAAATCTTGTATGCAAAAGAGAGTCTATACTTTGAGATACCTTGAGGAAGTGTGATAGAATATCTACACTGTGGAATCAAGGGAAAGCAGTGCTGTAACATCTCTTTTGTTCATAGTGAAATCCAGCCAGTAGGCTGTCAGTGCAGAAGAGTGGACGTAGGCTTGAAATAAGCCGACCCACTATAAACCTTGTGTTCTATTTTCTCTTCCCTACTCTCTGTTTTACTTTGTTCATAGTTCGTTTTGTTAAGGAGAGCTTCCTTTCTTGTCTAGTATTGCTTTCATATCTCGAGAAATTATTATAACACATATTCACCCCCCTCTAGGTGCTATTACTAGATATATCACTCGCGAGCGTCTCCAATGGTAGATACATTGGAGAGTCCTCTTCCGATATATAGCAAGAATTGAACGAAGACAAGAACAGCGGACATATGAACATCGATCGTGAATTTTGAACGCCTTCTCCATTGTAATTGGGAGACTCAGCGTATAGAATGGTTCTTAGCCCTGCAAACATCTCGATGCAAACAGAGAGTGTCCAGTCGTATCGCATTCTTGATTGTACTTGCCTGCTGATGGGGACGACGTGGACGGGGACGAGAGAAGTCGAGGGGTTCACATTTCTGACCTTGCTGAAGTCGGACCATAGTGAAAATAGGGAATTTTGAATTATCCAAGCCACTCTTAAGGCCGGAATCAATGGAAACGAAAGACGGTCTTGGTTTCAAGAGGGGGCTTTGCATCGTGACTGGCAAGAGGGTCGAGTGGTCAAGAAAAAAGAATCCTGATCAAAGATTACGTGTTCCCCTATGAATCCTGATCCTGATAAAAGAGGCCGCAATTCGAGTTGCTTAAGTTCAAGACTCATGTTCAAGGAATCCCATGCCAATGGGGTAATTCGTTTGGCAACGTAGTATGGCAAAATGATTTAAGGAAAGAGACAAGGCCCAACACAACGGATCACGATGGGTTGCTTGAATGACTCGTATTTCAACTCGTTTGGTCTTGTAAGACCAAAAAAATATGCGGAGGCTTAATTGAGAAGACACTCAAAATATCAAAGCCGAGATTTTGCTCTTCTCCTCTCTTATTTTCATCGATCTCTCGCTTGTAGGTAGCTTGATTTCACATTTGGAATTGCCGGAGCTATTTCCAGTTTCTGCAGCAAGTTGAGGCGTTCTTGCCCTTCCCTCTTCAATCGCCATTGCTCTTGACGCAAGTTTTCGAATCGAGTCGCGCTCCCCTCTCGCCACTGCTCTCAACGCCAGTGAACCGCAAAGTTACAGTCGACAATTTTTCTTCATTCGACGATGCTAAGAACCTAAGTCAATTTCTCCTTTAACTAGAAAAGAAGATAGATAAATTGGAAAATTTTAAAACTACATCATACTTAATTGCACTTAAGTAATACGTTTAATTTAGTTTACGACCATAGCACCCACAGTCATTTTGTTTCTCATATTCAAAGACCAAAAACTAGAATTTGGACCATTGGCAGACACGAACTCTTCTAATATTGGGAAAATTATCCAAAAAATCCAAAATTCATTGCACTTTTACCAATTCAATTTTGAACTTTTCAATTCTGTCAATTTAATCATAAACATTTTCACTTATTACTAATTGAGTCTATCCGGCTAATTTTAGTTAAAAATTGCTGATGTGATCGGCCAGCATTGACGTGGTATTTTTATAATTTTTAATAATTTTTAGTTTTTTTTTTTTTTTTTGGGGTTTGGGGTTAGGGTCGGTGAAGATTTCCGACTGACCTTCACCAGCCATAGTCGAGGGTCAATGGCCCTCGCTTGCGAGGGCCATTGACCCTTACTAGCCCTCCCTAGCCTTAGGTGAGGGCCGTGACGCCCTCGCCAACCACAGGGGAGGGCTGGCCGATCCTCACTGGCTGAGCCCTCGCTTTTGTCAATGAGGGCTCGGTGACCCTTTATGGTTGGCGAGGCTTGCCGGCCCTAACCCCAAAACCATAGGGGAGGGCCGCGACGCCCTCACCAACTGCAGGGGAAGGCTGGCCGACCCTCATTGGCTGAGCCCTCGCTTTTGCCAATGAGGGCTCGGCGACCCTTTATGGTTGGCGAGGGTTGCCGACCCTAACCCCAAAACCCACTCCCCCCAAAGAAAAAAGAAGAAAAAACTAAAAATTCAAAAAAATTATATAAAAACGCCATGTCAGTGTTGGCTGGCCATGTTCGCAATTTCCAATTAAAATTGGCTAGAGAGACTCAATTGACAAGAGGTAAAAAATTTTAGAACCGAATTGATAAAATTAAAAAATTTAGAACTGAATTGGCAAAAAACCAATAGGTTTAGGAATTTTTGGATAATTTTCCCCTTAATGTTTCCTACTGACTGTTTGGGTATTCAACTATTCCAAGAAAGGAAAGAGGGTAGTAGCAGTTCAATCTTCCCTAGAGTTTCATATTGTCAATGGTAATACGTGAAAATTACAATTGGCTACCGCCAGAAATGTGGATTCTACGAGGCATGAAGAGAAGCACCAAAGACAGTTGGGTTACATACAAGAGTAATTTCGCAGCTCCTAATTGCAACGACTGCTTCACTGGGAAATGGGAGATTGCAAGAAAAACAGGAAGATAGAGCAGAACATGACGTCCATCTAGAAACTTGCAACGTGCTTGAGATTTTACGCCGTCTTCATGAGTCTAAATGCAGGACTAAGATCCCAGGAAGGCGTCGACTCTCTTGTTCATGGCTCTTGATAGGAGCTTCATGCAAATTGGTGGATTAACCCCTGCCAAAGCGAGTATCGAGCTAGGCAATGTCCATATGCGATCCCCACAAATCAGACCTAAAGTCACTGCTGGCCCAAATGCATCGGACTTGATTTTGTTGATTTTCTCCCAGATGAATAGGATTAAGCTACCAACGCACATGTCGATGGCAAAGTATGGCCCTATGTAGAAGGGTTTTGCCATAGCCATCGGCAGTGGGATGAAATGGGCACACTTCGAAGAGAAGCCTTCCACCCCAAGTTCGGCGATGCTCCGAAAAACAATTCCATAGGGGACAGGATATTCATTTCCTGGGAGCCCAAGATCCTTAAATGCCTTATAGAAAAGCCGAAAGACGCAGGGAGAGATAACGCAGCTCATGGCAGTACCAATCACCTGACTCACAAATATGGACCGTGGTGAAGCCAGGGTCAAATAGCCTGTCTTGAAGTCCTGAGTCAAGTCTGAGGTTGTGCTCACAATATTCATCATGACTCCACAGGCAGCTAAACCAGCAAGAATTCCACCATGCGAGGCACTGGCCCATGCCCCGATCACGAAGATGGCGAGCATCGCATAGTCAGGGGCAAGAGACTAGTCGGTGAGCCCACAGCCATAGGCATTGCAGAAACCCAAGGTTGGAGTAGAGAGATAAATGACTAAAATGTAATACCATTTAAGTTGGGGGAACATGTGCAGAAAAGTAGCTGTGGATAGGGCTGCTATTATGACGTACCCTGCAACTGCAAACCAAGTCGGGATTTGATCTTTTAGGAAAAGCTGTGTCCGTCATTGGTCATCATAAGACACTCGAGGGTTCTTAGGAGAGGAACCATTCACAATGGGGAGGACATGGCTCATTTTTGTGTCTCGGAGCTGATGGTATAAGCTAGAGAGCGTTCGGCCGAGCACCTTGAAGAAGTTGTAGAGGCCATCACCCAATATCATGGCGATGGCAATGAAAACTTGACAAATTGATATTGTAAGATCAAAGCATAAACAAACTTGCACATTTGCATGTATATCTTGACTTGCCTTATAACCTTGAATTCCAGGCATGCTGGTTGGGCTTTCATCTGCAGGATACCGATACCAATGTCCCTCTCTGTTTTCTATTAGAGGCCACATTAAACCCCAGGATGGAATTCCTCCTAGTAGCACTGACATATTTATGATGTATGGGAAAATCATCCCAGCTCCAACATATGTTGCGGAGAAATTAAAGTAAAACCTACACGTCATCCATGTAACAGAAATCAACTAATAGTTTTGCATATTAGAGTGCATGACATCGAAGTAAAGGCCATCTTACAGCACAAAGTAGCGGTAGACTGTAAAGTGGAAGTTTGTTAAGCTTATACACCTGGATTGCAAAGCCCTAAGCCCCAAAGTGGGAAACTCTGTAAAACCACAACCATCGCCAGCTGTGTAAAACCATTGGAAATGGCCCCACAAGAAGTTGAAGGGGAGGAACTTTCCCAATGCTTTCACTTGTTTCCTTCAGGAGAAAAATTAAAGCCACTGAGAGCCGACATATCGACACACTAATGAGAAGGCTTTCCGGCTTGTCTTACTTAGCTAGCTTGGCCCCTTCAGGTGTGTGGAAACTATTTATCAGATGAGCAGTTGCCATGCCGCTAGGATACGTTAATTCGAAGTCAATGATCATAATCCGAAACCAGAGAAGGGCAAGCGTGAGTGAAGTGTATTATGGAGATTAATCGGCAATTGCTATAATTTTAACATTTTCATGGGCAAGTGCTATAGAAAAAAACATGCAACATGTAAAGAGTACCTTTTGGAGTGGCACCACAACAAAGAGGCCGAGGAAACTGACGACAAATATAAAACCAATCATCCACGGCACCAGTGGGTCTTTGAAGACTTGAGCACTTCGGGGATCCTTTGATTGATTAGCAACTCCCTTACTCATTGGAAAGAGATGACTCACGAAACCTCCTGCTCATACAAAATGATGGGTTTTTTATTTGATGGGCCAAGTCAAGCCCGTCCGCCCATGTTGAGCCAAACCCAGCCCCTAAAAGAAGGGCCCAAAAGAGGAAAGGGCAATTATTCTCTAAGTGAAAAAAAGCTGCAATATATATAATAAAAAATAAAGGGGATAACGTTACCTGTAGCGTTTAGAGAGAAAATACGCTTCTCCATTTTTCTTTCCTTTGAAATAGTATACTCCCTCCTCAAGAACAGAACTTCAGGGCTTCAAAGGATTTCTCTAAGATTGCAACGATGCTTAATCTGTGACAAACAATGTATGTCCATCTCTGTGATGTATCTTTTGATCGGAGTTACATGTTTCCCGAGCACGTTTTCCGCGTTCATTTTCGATACTCCATTGTTTGAGTATCGGTTCAATTTTCAAGAATCTGTTTTCAACATTGGTATCAGAGCCAGATTGTTCATGTTTCCTAATCATTGTTGCTGTTTATAAATTATTTTTTAGCCAAAATTTTGAGAAACGTCACCGTCGGACGTTTGGAGACGGAAATCCTGACACACCCGTACTGTTCGCCCCCCCCCCTTTTTGATTTTCGGTGAATCAAAACTCGTTTATGATAGTGTAGGGTTGTAATTCTCATTAAGACAAGAAAAATGATGGGTGGCTCACCTCCAAGGGCCGTCAAACGTGCCGCCAAGCCCAGCTAGAAGGATAGGCCTCAACGGTGTGCGCCACAAGTGTGCCACATGCGCCCCGTTGACATCATCGTGACATCAGCTGGTGGTTGCCCGCACACTCGCGAAGCATGTGCTGGTGACGTTACTTGGTCAGGTCGTTTGACCTGAACCAACCCATCTGACCCGACTTGGTTTCCGTTGATCGTTAACCGTGTTGACCGTTGACTCGTTGACCATTGACATAAAAAAAGGGTGAATGTGTTTCCTTTTCAATTATGTCCCCATGGATTATAAGTAATCATATTTTGTATTTATTACAGGAACAATGCCTCCCCTTCATATACATACACCTATTCGCGCACAGTTAGAAAGACAAAAGACAAGGTTTGCAAGGATGATAGCTGAATCGGTTGATTATTGATGGGAAAATGGTGATTTAATTGAACATGTTCTTAAAGTCAATAAGAAGATATTGATGGGAAAATGGTGATTTAATTGAACATGTTCTTAAAGTCAATAAGAAGATACAATAAGTCATTTGGAGGGGTTATTTCATGCTAGCTTTTGAGATTGTGTGATTGTTCATTAACACTCTTTCATGTGAATGGTAAGGATTGTTGAATCACCTATGGGAGGTCAATGTGGATCCTGATTATAATAAGCTTGTAGTGGCTTTTTCGAAGGAATATTATAGGATTAAAGCCACAAAGACTTCGACCCAAGGAATAAGTTAAATCTGGTAAGGGATGAATGTGGAGAAATCCTAAGGGATTTTCGTATTTTTTTTATGGTTGCCAAATGTGCCTAAAGAATTTTCAAAGGAAATTTCTGAGAAATTAAAAGAATTTTTCTTTGTTCATAGGTTGACTTGGTGTTAGCTATTTCTAGTGGTGTTTACCTAGTATGTTTTATGGATATCTTATGTAAATAATTTCTACTATGTTGATGTCGTTGTAACAATTGATGTATTGGTTACATTATGTGGAAATATTTTTATTCTATCGTTAATGGATATTCAATGTCAGTTGCTTATGTTATTATTAATTATTGTAGATAGTTAGTTTCAAGTTAGGATTTTTGGATGATGATTGGAAACATAATAACCTTTTAATTTTAAAACCTTATTTAAAATTATTCATTAATATGATGAATTTATGCAAAATGAATGTGTAAATGATAGGCATTAATAATTTGTGCATATGTATCTGATATGTTCAGATCCAATGGCTTCAACAACTAAGAGTATAGTCGCTGAATTGAACAAACGTGAGAAGTTGAACGGTGAGAATAGTGAGATATTAAATATGAAAATTCAATATATGCTTGAAAAGCAATAAGCATTAAAAGCTCTTAACCAAGTTATGGAAGAACTTGAGGATGTTATGCGCAACCTTGAGTTAGCAGAGGACTGCCTTATGGCATTTGAGCGGGAAATAGATATTTGATATGCTGGTTTTAGCTTATAAAGGGCTTCGAGCTCCAAGCGCAAGCGCATTAATTCATTCAAAAGGTTGAAGTGCAGGGGATCAAGTCCTTCAAGTAAGAAATTAAGAGTTGACCAACATAAGATAGGAAAACGTTATCGAGTGAAGAGAATTTCAAGGGTGAAATGTTATAACTGTGGCTAGAAGGATCATTATGCTTGCAATTGTCGCAAGTCAAAGAAGGTAAACACATATTGTATTCTTGAGAACTTTGTTTATGTATCAAGTTTTGTATTCTTAATTGAATTTAATCCTTTATAGATTGTAGATTTGAGAGCAACGGACCATGTAGCAAATGATAAAGAATCATTCATGGAATTTCGACAAGTATCAACTGGAATTAAATGGATCTATGTAGGAAACAACTTTAGAGTTAAAGTAAAAGGAATTGACACCTGCCAATTAAATGTGCGTAATGGACGTACCTTGTTCTTACATGATGTATTATATGCTCTGGAGATTTGTCAGAATTTAGTGTTTGTGTTTGTGTTTGTGTTGGTAAAACTTGGTTTTAGTTTGAATTTTCATAATAATGGTATGGATTTGTATTTGAATTCAGACTACTATGGTTATGGTTATTTTCTGGATAATTTTATTGTATTGAATGTTGACTATGATAATGTCAATATTTGTTATTCTCTCTTCACATCTTCTAATTCATATGATAATGATGGGAATATGTGACATGCTAGATTTGGTTATATTAGCAAAAATGTATGAATAGACTAGTCAAAGAGGACTTGTTAGGCAATATTGAAAAAGTCGATTTGTCCATTTGTGAGCATTGCCTAGCAAGGAAAACAATAAGGAAATCATTTGGAAAATGTAAAAGAGTTGAATTTCCTTTGCAATTAATCAATTCTAACACCTGTGGTGTAATTAATGTGAGAGGAATACATGGAACTGTTTATTTCATCACATTTATAAATTATTATACTTGATTCAGACATGTGTATTTGATTTCTCATAAATCTGAAGCGTTGAGTTGTTTCAAAAAGTTTATGAGCTTGGTAGAAAATCAATTAGATAGGAAAATAAAAGTATTGACATCCGATCGAATTAAGAATAATTATCTAATAAGTTTAGAAATTTATGTGATGAAAAAAGAAATAGATTGACAATTGTCTATTTCATATACTCTTCAAGAAAATGGTGTTGCAGAAAGGAGAAATAGAACCTTACTAGAAATGATTAGGTCCATGATGGTGCATGCTAAGTTTTTTTTTTTTTTTTTTGGTCTGAGGCGCATGCTAACTTATCTATCACCTTTTAGGGTGATGCTTTGTTAACTGCTATTGATATATTTAATCGTGTGCATTTTAAATCAGTTATTTTTATTCCATATAAGTTATGGACAGATAATAGACGTAAATTTTCTTAAACTTTGAGATTGTGCTGCCTATACTCATAAGCCCTCTTATAAGTATGAAAAATTGGTTAAAGAGTATTTTCATAATATATACTCAAAAGGGCATGTGTTTATAGGTGAGCAAAAAAACGGGAGTATATTTGAATTTGAATAACGGGATATCACATTTTTAAAGAATAATTTTTTTTTAAATGGCAAAATAGGTGGGGATTATTCTCTATTCGAAACATTGGATCAAGATAATGAACATAGCAGGATTCTCCCAAGTGGGAGCAACTAGAGAAGTGTGGAATTAAATTCGACTCATTCTCAATTATAATCATTTGATGATATGATATCGTTATTATCTAATTTAAGTGGAGCATAATGGAAAATAATGTGCAAAGTGTACAATCTCCCGTACGACAAACAAGTTGCAAAAGTATTTTTTGTCGATGTTTGATATTAAAGGGGAAATTTTTGTGGTTACTCTACAAGATAAAAATGAGTCAAGAAATATAAATGAGGCTCTAAATTGCTCTAATAAGGAAAAATGGATGCAAGCAATGGAAGATGAAATAGAGTCAATGAAGGGAACTGATTGATCTTCCAAAAGAACATAAAGCCATTGTAAACAAGTAGATTCTCAAGATAAAACATAAAATTATTGACTCAATAGAAAAACATAATGCTTGTCATGTGGGGAAGGGATATAATCAATAAAAATGAACTGATTATGAGAAAACATTTTCTCTTATAGTGAAATTTACCTTAATTCGCCTTATTCTAGCAATAATAACTAGTATGAATCTTGAGTTATATCAAATGGATGTAAATACTGTTTTTCTCAATAGAGAATTAAAAAAATAAATATATATGGAAAAACCAGTTGGTTTCATTTTGAAATGCCAAAAACAAAATGTACGTCGACTTTTGAGATCTATATATGGTCTTAAGTAGTCATCTAGATAATGGTATGTACGTTTTAATAATGCTATAATAACATATAATTTTACAATGATTGATGAAGATTATTGTGTGTATATCAAAAAAATCTAATTTTTTGTGATCATATTATTATATGTTAATGATATACTGATTGTTGGAAGTAATATGGAGTTTTTTTTAATACCGTTAAGAGTTAGTTATCTTCCAACTTTGAAATAAAAGACATAGGTGAGGTTGCATACATTTTTGAAGTTAAGATTTTAAGAGATTGTTTGAAGATATCATTATCTCTTTTGCAAGAAACATACATAAGTAAAGTTCTAGAACAATTTCATATGCAGGATTGTAAATCTATAGATACTCCTATTGCAAAAGATGAAGGATTGAGTCATAAAAGGTATCCAAAGACTCCACAAAAGAATGAACAAATGCAACATATTCCTTATATAGTGTTGTTGGAAGCTTAATGTACGCTATGATGTGTACAAAACCTGATATATATTTTGCAGTTGGATAGTAAGTAGATACTAATCCAATCTAGGTCAAGCATATTGGAAAGCCGTCAAAAGAATACTAAGAAATCTGAAGGGAACTGCTGATTATATACTGAGTTACCAAGGAAAGAATGTACGACTTGAAGGCTATTAGATGCTAATTGGGGTAAAGATTTAGATGAAAAGAAATCTACATTTGAATTTGTTTTTTTACTAAATAATGGCACCATATCTTGGAGTAGTAAGAAACAAACGTATATAGCCTTGTCCACGATGGAAGTTGAGTTCGTGGCATTATCAGTAGCAATACAAGAAGGTGTTTGGTTTAAGAGATTTTTTGATCATTTAAATATTATTAAGAATGTTGCAAACTCATTATTGGTTAACTATGATAGCCAAGCAGTAATAGTGTACAACAAAGATTCAAAATATGATGGCAAGACCAAACATATAGATATTAAATATAATTTTATCAAATATATGATTGCACAAAGAGATATTTTGTTGGGGAGAATCAAGCAACAATTCACCACGAACTAAACCCAATTTAGGATCAATTTCTCATTGAAACTAAATCGAATGAAATCAACTTAGTTCCATCAATAACGAACCATATATAAACTTGGAATAAGCAAATATAATGCCAAATTGATAAGGAAATAAAGCCAACAACACCATCAATGATTTAATGCGAGAACCTAATGTGGAAAAAAATCACGGGTCACCCAAAAACTTTTACTAATCACTAAGAATAGTATGATACAAAAAGTAATCTTTTCTAATTATACACTAGAGGCTCAACATCAACATTACAATCACATATTCTTATTATAAAGATAGATAGATATAAATGAGATAATAAATCCCAATAGTAATTGGAGAATTCAGAGGAGATTTCCAATGAATGAAAAGCTCTTGGTCTCATAAATAATATACTCAAATTTGAGCCAATTTCATTGAGGCTTGGCTTTCGAATCAGAGCCGCAAAATTTTAGTCCCTTTTCCTTCTTTCTCCACGCTCTCTTCAGTGAGTGCCCTTTCGTGGGCACTCTTCGCTTCTCTCCCCTCTCGGGCTCATCAATCGCAAGAAGCACTTCTTTGCCCTTTTTACTTTTTGACTTCGGCTTCTTTTTGTTTTGTTTTAGTTTATGTTTTAGCTGGGCCCCCATAAAGGTAGACCCAGCCAACAAGGGGAGACATCAAAGGGTCCATTTCCGATAGGAGCAAGAATCGAACGAATACAAGAACAGCGGATGTCTCCGTCTCCATGCAAATAGAGTGTCCTGTCGTATCGCTTTCTTGATCGTGTTTGCCTGCTGATGGGGACGACGTGGATGGGAACGACAGGTCGGGGATTCGCATTTCTTACCTCGCTGAAATCCGGATCTTAGTGAAAACAGGGAATTTTGAATTATCGAAACCATTCTTGAGGCCAGAATCAATGAAATGGAAAGACGGTCTTGGTTTCGACAGGGGGCTATGCATCGTGACTTGCGAGAGGATCGAGCGGTCAAGGAAAAGAGAATCCTGATCGAAGGTTACGTGTTACCCTATGAATCCTGATCCTAATAAAGAAGTCATGATTCAAGTTGCATAAGTCCAATTTTAGGTAGAGCCAGGACCCCAATTACAACTTCTTATGTTTAAGGGATCCCGTACGGAATGGGTAACTCGTTTGACAACAAAGTAAGGCAAACTGAATTCCCGAAAAACCAATGCCCAATAAAACTGGTCATGTTCATTACCTTGTATGACTCGTTTTCCAACTTGTTGGGTTTTCTAAGACTAAAAACAGATGCAGAGGCTTAAATTAGAAGAAACTCAAAAAAATGAAACCATGGAGCGTATTCTCGAACCTCTTCTGATTAAATGAAAGTGCTTTTTATGACCCAAAAAAAAAAAAAAAACAAAACAACTCTTTTGTTCTAGTATTTATTCTCTCTATGTGCTTCTTGAGTTTATCATTTATCTACCAGTCCAAATCCTGCCATAAAATGGAAAAATGTAGAAGCTTACAATATAAATGGAGCATAAATTAGAGGAAATGGAGTTATGATCAAAATGAAAAGAGAAAATTTTTTGGGATAAGGAGTTTGTTTCCTTAGTCAAATGGGCCATGTATGAGTGATGCTCCATATGTTAGGATTGGTTTACTTAGTTGATATCTATTCTGATAAATTACAAAACGTATAATATCCATGTTTTGTCGATGTACAAAATAACTTTATAATTCTAACATTTTGTGTCGCCATCATTCTAAGCACAATTAAGAGAATCGGGAAATAAGAATCATGACCCTATAAGAGGTGCTTTTGTTTTTGCATACATCCGTTTTATCATCATGTCGGTTTGGAACTACATCATTCTTAATTGCACTTAAGTAAATTATTTAGTTTAGTTTACAACGATAGCACCCACAGTCGATTTATTTCTCATATTCAAAGACTAAAAGCTAGAATTTGGACCAATGGCGGACACAAACTCCTCTAATATTTCCTACCGACTGTCTGGGGACAATGTGTATTCAAACTATTCCAAGAAAAGAAGAGGGTAAGGGCTTAGCTATTCAATCTTCCATGGAGTTTCGTTTTGTCAAGGGCAGTGCTTGTAAATTATAATTGGCTAATGCCAGAAAGGTGGACTCTATAAGGCCTGAAGAGAAGCACCAAAGACAATACCATATACATCTTTTTTTTTTTTTTGATCAAGAATCATATACATCTACTACCATAGGACACTTTTTTCCCCCACCCAGTTGGGTTACAGAGTAATTTCGCAGCTCTTAGCTGCTGCTATGACTACTTCACAGAGACTTTGTGAGATTGCAAGAAAAACAGGAAGGTAGAGCGTAGAGCAGATCATGATGTACATCTAGAGACTTGCAAAGTGCTCGAGATTTCACGCCATCTTTGTGCATCTAAACTGCCAGACTAAGACCCCAGGAAGGCGTTGACTCTCTTGTTCGTGGCTCGCGATAGGAACTTCATGCAAATTGGTGGATTAACCCCTGCCAAAGCGAGTATTGAGCTAGCCATTGTCCATATGCCATCCCCACATATTAGACCTGAAGCTACCGCTGGCCCAAACGCGTTGGCCTTGGCTTTGTCGGTTTTCTCCCAGATGAACAGGATTAAGCTACCCACGCACATATCGATGGCAAAGTATGGCCCTATGTAGAAGGGTATTGCCATAGCCATAGGCAGCGGGATGAAATGGGCCCACTTCTTACCAAGTAAGTCCCTGAACCCATTTATGATCATGGCAGCCGCGAAAAAACAGTAGCAGAGCATGAGGCAGTGTTCGGGCAAGGAAGAGAAGCCTTCCACTCCAAGTTCGGCCATGCTGCGATAAACAATTCCGAAGGGGACAGGATATTCACTTCCTGGGAGTCCAAGATCCTTAAAGGCCTTGTAGAAAAGCCAAAAGACGCAGGGAGAGATAATGCAGCCCATGGTAGTACCAATCACCTGACTCACAAACATGGACCGTGGTGAAGCCAGGGTTAGATAGCCTGTCTTGAAATCCTGAGTCAGGTCTGAGGATGTAGACACAATATTCATCAAGACTCCACAGGCAGCTAAACCAGCAAGAATTCCACCATGTGAGGCACCGGCCCATGCCCCAATCATGAAGATGGCGAGCTTCCCATAGGTCGAGGCAAGAGACCAGTCGGTGAGCCCACAACCGTAGGCATTGCAGAAACCCAAGGTTGGAGCGAAGAGATAGATGACTAAAATGTAATACCATTTGAGTTCGGGGAATATGTGCGGAAGAGTAGCTGTGGATATGGCTGCTATTGTGACATACCCTGCAACTGCAAACCATGTAGGGATTTGATCTTTTAGGAAAAGCTGTGTCCGTCGTTGGTCATCATAAGACACGTTATCAAGAGAGGAACCATTCGCAAAGGGGAGGACATGGGTCATTTCTCTATCTCGGAGCTGATGGTACAAGTCAGAGAGCGTTCGACCAAGCACCTTGAAGAAGTTGTAGAGTCCATCACCCAATATCGTGGCAATGGCAATGAAAACCTGACAAATTGGTATTGTAAGATTAGAGGATAAATAAAAGACAAACAAACTTGCACGTTTGCATGTATATCTTGACTTGCCTTATAACCTTTAAGTCCGCGCATGCTGATTGGGCTTTCCTCTGCAGGATACCAATGTCCCTTTCTGGTTTCTATTAGAGGCCACATTAAACCCCAGGATAGAATTCCTCCTAGTAGCACCGAGATATTTATGATGTACGGGCAAATCATCCCAACTCCAACATATGTTGCGGAGAAATCAAAGTAAAACCTTCACGTTATCCATGTAAGAGAGTCAGCTAATAGCTTTGCTTATTAAAGTGCATGACATCGAAGTAAAGGCCAGCTTACAGCACAAAAGTAGTTGCAGACTGTAAAGTGGAAGTTTGTTAAGCTTATGCACCTGTTTTGGAAAGCCTTAAGCCCCAAACTAGGGAAGCTTGCAAAACCACAACCATCTTCAGCTTTGTAGAACCATTGGAAAAAGCCCCACAAGAAGCTGAAGGAAAAGAACTTTCCCAATGCTTTCACTTGTTTCCTTCAGGAGAAAAATTAAAGCCGATGAGAACCAACATATTGACACACAAATGAGAAGGCTTTCCAGCTTATAGTGTCTTACTTTGCTAGCTTGGCCCCTTCAGGTGTGTGGAAACTATTTATAAGATGAGCAGTTGCCGTGCCGCTAGGATACGTTAATTTGAAGTCAATAATCATAATCTGAAACCAGAGAGGCAAGCATGAGTGAATTACTCTAAAGGTACATGCAAGCCCTACACGTTTGATTTCTCATGGCGAAAGAGAATCTTTTCAAGTGCAGTGTATTATGGGGATTAATTGGCAATCACTATAATTGCCACAGAAAAAAACATGCAACATGCAAAGAGTACCTTTCGGAGAGGCACCACAGCAAAGAGGCCAAGGAAACTGACAACAAATAGAAAACCAATCATCCACACCAGTGATGGATTTTTGTAAACATGAGCACTCTGCGTATCCTTTGATTGATTAGCAACTCGCTCATTCATTGCAAAGAGATAACTCCCAAAACCTCCTGCTCATACAAAATCACAGAGCACCACATTTTTCAGTAAATAGCTCTAGCTATTCATCCAAAAATGATACGCAAATTTACATCTCTTATAATTACTTTCTTCCAAGAAAAGTTTAATCAGATTCAAAGAGATTATTATTGGATAGAAAGTCACTGTTATTTCTAACACGCGACAAAGGGAGGTCAATGACTAAAGGCAGACCACTTCAGTTGAATAAATATTCCATATGAAACAGAAGCAAGAGCCTATCTTTTTTGTTGAGAGAAGCAGACGTTTAATTACTACTTTCCAGTCAAAATATTTTTCTTTCTTTTCCAGCTGAAATACTTTTCAAGCAACTGAAACGACAGTAAACACATGACAATAAACTGGGAAAACGAATTGAATTGAACAAGCGGTGGTCTGGCCCAAAGAAAAAGAAGCAGTGGTGACAATAGGCAAACTCGCTATGTGCAATTGATTTTATTTGGAGATGGTTAGCGAATGAGCTTGCACTCAAACTTAGGAGAGGTTCCTTCATTTTTGCATAGTTGCATCCATAAATCTGAATTATCAACTTCAAAAGAATACATGAACATTATCTCTGCATACCCCTTGAGCTCATTCGCATTGGTTATCATAGAATATGTTCCAAGAAACACATGACCTCAAATATGCACATGAAATTAGTGCACTGACTATTCAATATAGTTATGGCCAAATGCCCTACTTTGTGTTGTTTACATAGAAACAACCATCCTACATGTCATCTGTGTATATGCAGAGCAGTTCATTTAGAATCCATGAGTTTTACATTTTTCTGGGTAACCGGCGTTTCTGTGCAAAAGAGGCAATCCTTCCTTTGGACTTAAGAATTTTGGCGTTCCCGGAACCTTTACACCTCCATAAATTTCCCGAGTAAAATAACAGCGCTCCCAATAGACAGAAGTTCCCAAATTATGACAGGATAAAATTGGTGGATTAGCATTTAAAATTCTCTTTTCGTCATCTAATTATGAATGCTTCCAAATTTTTCTGGCTCCAAAAATCAGCGTCTACAGCTGAACTTGATGTGCATGCTGAGCTGCAAGGGCCGTGCCGCTTTCAAAGGCTCTAAATTGTGGACTGAGGAGCAGTTCAGCTTGAGCATCATTCACGGTGGACCCCGATCTAGATAAAAGGATAGCCACAGCCTGAGGAAATCTTGACTGCTGACTGGTAGACTTTTATAATTTTATTCCATTACTGAAGACACCAAGGAGGAAAACTTAGACAATTCTATGCCCATATCCTAAAACTCTGAAAATACCCATATATGGATCCTAATTGATTCTCCACTGAACAGTCGATGAAGTAGGACCAAATCAAGAAAAGAAGGGAAAAAAAAAATGAAAGACGACACCAGAAATTCGCGTTGTTAGTTGAGTTGATTCCATTGAAACCCAGGATTCCTTCCTCAATTCAGCATAGGCTCAAGTGCAAGATGGTGCTATTGGAAATTATTTATAATATGGGCTATATTAATTA
The DNA here is from genome assembly GCA_019915185.1 of Eucalyptus camaldulensis. Classification (NCBI taxonomy): domain Eukaryota; kingdom Viridiplantae; phylum Streptophyta; class Magnoliopsida; order Myrtales; family Myrtaceae; genus Eucalyptus; species Eucalyptus camaldulensis. The sequence goes on from JAHSVA010000005.1 coordinate 26,412,859, forward strand.
ATTGATTTTATATTTTAAATAATGGGATTAATGGATATTCAAATATTTATTAAACCTTAAGTGATTTTATTGAACTAGCTTTTAGCATCTATTAATGACGGGCCTAATTAAGCAGCAAAGTATATGCAATAGTGTTTAATTAAAACCCATAATAGAAGGGTCCATTTGACACACTATTGATTAGGGTTTGCTAAATCATCTCTCTAACTTATAAAATGACAGTTTATACCTATCAGTTACTTAATCCTATAGAAAATTGCTGTAGTGAAATAGGTCATTGAGAGGAAGATCTTGGCATTCTAATAGATTTCTTCAAATAAAGCACTGGCTTAAACATGTATATTTTAATTTCGCTGTACTTATTAATTTTGGTGTTTTACAGACATATATAGGATCGATTGTTCTTGATTAATTAATTATTTATGTGAATAATTTTCTACGAGTGCTTGTTCTGGTTGTGGTTACAGTGATGACTTTGGGCAACTCACCAGACCGGAGGATAGAACAACTTAGGAGAAGCCAAAAGGTACGTAAGGATGAGAAATCATGTACGCTTAGTTTCAATTATAAATGACAGAGAGCAAGTCAGCAGACAAAGCTGCTAAAGCAGAGCACTTCACAGTTCGCGCTATCTCAAATTGCAGCCAAGAGTGAAAGACGAGCCAACGTACCGCTGAAAGCGATGCCGGAGGACGCCACCACGCAGGTCTGGATCACCGTGTTCTCCTGCCGCGTGAAGGGGACCCGGAGCAGCCCGGACTTTTCCAGGACCTTGGTCCACGTCTTGATGAAGAAGAACCCAAGGAGCCCCGCCGAGACATTCAGCGACGGGATGATGCCCGTCATGAGGTTCAGCTTCATGACGATGAAGGCAAACATGACGTTCAGTGCGAAGCTCACTGCGAACGCCCTGAACGTCAGCTGCCTCCTCCACGACGGCACCCCCTGGCCCTCGAAGATCCTCTCCACCAACAGACCGTTGTTCTCGTCCTCCCAGCTCCAGCTCTGGCTCCCACTCCCACCCTTCTTCACTTTCGCCTCGGATTCCGGATTCATCCGATTCTCATCCTCCGACAACGAGCGGTCGCTTCTCTCTGTCATCTCCAATTCGTCTTTGCCGAGGGCCGTTCCCTGCCTGACTTCTGCGACGATGATCAGAGCGCCGTATCAATGCGAAACAAACACGGCGAATTTAAAGAGCTGTTCGACCTGCTACTTGCTAAAAGCTCGCAGTGACACCTCGTCGTCGCCTGCTTACCTCAAATGAGGCCGAGACGACGGAAATGACGAACGGCCTGAGAAGGACGGATTTTAACGGCGTTTCTTGCTGGTGCAACTGGATGATGAGTACAACTTTGGGAGTTTCGACCCGCCCACTCCTGGAGGCCAATCGCAACGGTCACTTTCTCCCGCGCGGGTAAAATATCTAGAAACGCTCCATTGAGAGTTTAGATTAGATTAGACTAGTTTGATGCTCAAAAAATTGTGAATATTTCAATACGACGCTCGTTAAAGAAAAAAAAAAGGGTTGCGCTGCAAAGACTGACGATCCCTTTGAGCACATTGACCGGGCACCCAACCTGTACGACATGGGGAGCATACTCTTTTTGGTCGATCGAATTCATCGATTTGGACGGCTCACAATCGTCAAATCCACACGGTTCCCGCGTTTATAGTAATCTAATGAGAATCTGGGGAATGAATCGGGTGGGTTAAAATATCTGCATTTTGGCCTTTTGTTATGTTCGTTTCGTGATTGATGTTAACTTGAAGGGTAATCACAGGGCTTTAATCAAACAATCGTTTGAGAGTTTGGAATAGTCAATTGTCTAGAGGGAGGCTACATCGAAGTCACAACGTGCCAGAGATGACTCAATCAACCTGCGGCCAAAGAATAAAAACCCAAAAAAGAAAGAAAGAAAGAAAGAAAAGAAGATACACCAAAGTTTTTTCAATTCTCCTAACGTTATATTCTTTTTGCAAAAGATTTCACAAATCTTTCATTTACAGAAAAATACCGCCAAAAAAAAAAAACTCAAATTATACTCACTTTGACATAATATCCTGAACTTTTTTTGTATGGCCAAAAACCATAAACTTGAACAATGTGACACAAATTGTGACATCCGGAAATTCCCATGATTCGATTATAATATTTAAGATTAATTTCCATAACTAGATTTCCATTAAGTTGATAGATTTCGCCGCATACATTAGTGGTGTAATATGGCAATACTTAACTCGTCACCGTATTATTTATGGAATAGGGCCGATATGTTTTGAAATTCACAATTGATGATATTTAAGATTCAAATATATTGAGTTGAGATTTTTCCTAATTTTTAATGTCTTTCATTGATGATTTTAGTGGACTAAAAATATTTTATAGCTGTATTTTGGTTTGAGATATTGAACTTGGTAGCTTTGACATCATGCATAATATCATTAATTTTAACTCTAGTTCATTGATGCATCGGTGATTCTTGCACGTGCTTGGCCGAGGACCTCATCTTGATTTCCATTAAAATATTTTCTCGTGACTAATCCTTTTGGGCTAACTGTATCCTAGCTAGCCACATAGGAGTCATTTGAAGCTCATTCATTAAAGCACTTACCTTTTAGCTAAAGTTTAAAATTGCTTTTAACCTTAATTAATCATTACTCTTTCTCTATAACTATTGGGAACTCTTTAAAAATTTTATTGCCTTGTTCGTATGAGGAAAACCATAGCAAGCTTTTGCTTTCCAAAAGTAGAGGTTCCACTTCATTAACTTTTCACCACCAACTCACTTCTTTAAGTTTTCGTTTTCGAAAACCAACAAATAGAAATGGAGGTCCCACACTTTAATTAATTAAAGTCTATGTCTCAACCTTTTAAGTCTGAATGAGGTAAATCTTTTAATTTCATACTTTTGCCAATAGATTTTGTCATTTTTAAAATTAAACATTGTTGGTTTTTGATTTTGTTTAACTCTTCTGGGCCAAGTGTATCCTAGCTAACCTTATTGGGGTCATTTGAAACTCATTCATTGAAGCACTCGCCTTTTAGCCAAAGTTTAAAATTTCTTTTGATCTTGATTAATCATTACTCTTTTTTGATAACTATTGAGAACTCTTTAAAAAATTTATTGCCTTGGTCATATGAGGAAAACCATGACAAGCGTGCACTTTCCAAAAGTAGAGATTCCACTTGATGAACTTTCAACCACCCACTAATTTCTTCAAGCTTTCACCGTTAAAAACCCACAAATAAAAACAAAGGTCCCACACTCAAATTAATCAAAGTTACTGTCTCAACCTTTTGAATCTGAAAAAGGTAAGTCATTTAATTTCACTACTTCCTACCAATAGATTTTGTCGTTTTTAAAATTAAACATTATTGATTTTCGATTTTGTTTAGTTCTTTTGGGCCAAGTGTATCCTAGCTAACCTTATTGGGGTCATTTGAAGCTCATACATTGAAGCACTCGCCTTTTAGCCAAAGTTTAAATTTCTTTTAACCCTGGTTAATCATTAGTCTTTCTTGATAACTATTGAGAACTCTTTAAAAATTTTCGTGCCCTTATCGTATGAGGAAAACCATGACAAGCATTTCCTTTCCCAAAGTAGAGGTTCCACTTCATTAACTTTCAACCACCCATTCACTTCTTCCCGCTTTCGTTTTCAAAAACCTACAAGTAGAAACATAGGTCCCATACTTGAATTAATCAAAGTTTCTGTCTCGATCTTTTGAGTCTGGACAAGGTAAATCTTTAATTTCACCACTTCCTACCAACAAATTCTGTCGTTTTTAAAATTACACATTGTTGATTTTCGGTTTTGTTTAGTTCTTTTAGGCCAAGTGTATCCTAGCTAACCTTATAGGGGTTATTTGTCCTCATTCATTGAAGCATTCACCTTTTAGCCAAAGTTTAAAATTTCTTTTAACCTTGGTTAATCATTGCTTTTTCTTGATAACTATTGAGAACTCTTTAAAAAATTTCTTGCCTTGATTGTATGAGGAAAACTAACACAGGCGTTCGCTTTCTGAAAGTAGAGGTTCCACTTCATTAACTTTCAACCACCCACTCACTTCTTCAAGTTTTCATTTTTGAAAACCCACAAGTAGAAACAGATGTCCCATACTCAAATTAATCAAAGTTTCTATTTCAACCTTTTGAGTATGAACGAGGTAAATCTTTTAATTTCACTACTTCTTAACAATAGATTATGTCATTTTAAAATTAACCATTGGTGATTTTTGGTTTTTGGTTAGTTGTTTTGGGCAAGTGTATCCTAGCTAACCTTATAGGAGTCATTTGAAGCTCATTCATTAAAGCACTCACCTTTTACCCAAAGTTTAAAATTTCTTTTAACCTTGATTAATCATTACACTTTGTGATAACTATCGAGAACACTTTAAAAATTTTCTTGCCTTAGTTGTATCAACAAAACCATGGCAAGCTTTCGACTTTCAAAAGTAGAGGTTTCACTTCATTAATATTGGATCACCCTCTCACTTCTTCAAGCTTTTGTTTTCAAAAACCCACAAATGGAAATAGAGATCCCACACTTGAATTAATTAAAGTTTCCGTTTCAACCTTTTGAGTTTTCATTGCTTCCCACCAACTTTTGTCGTTTTAAAATTAAGCATCGTTGACTTTCAGTTTTGTTTATTTTGCTTAGGGGTGATTTAAAGCTCTGAGTCTGAAGTCAATTTCAAGGTAAGTGAAAATTTTACGCATTAAGTTAATTTAATCTACTTAATACTTTTAACTTGGTTGGTTGATCTATGTAGTCTTGGTATGCAATAATAGTTCCACTTCTGTCATTTATTTGGATTCACGTTCGGACTCACTTCCTAACTATATTCATTTATTTGTTCAAATTCACATTCATACTCACATTCTAAATATGTTCATTTAGTTGTTCAGATTTACGTCCAAACTCACTTCGATTTTGTGAGTCAATGAGTTGGACTCTCTGTCGTTGGATGGCAGCGAAAAGAATCATGGCCATTGAAAAAAAAATTGGTTTCTTGTGAGTTTCAACTCGCCCAATCCTTTATACCAATCGCAACGGTCGATATCCCCCGCGTGGGTCAATTTCTAGAAATGCTCTATCAAGAGATTCGATGCTAAAAAAATCGCAGATTTTATTTCAATTCGACACTCGTTAAAAAAAAAAAAGAAAAAAGAAGAAGATCAATCAAGCCGGAAAGACTAACGACCCCTTAAGCACACCGATCGGATGCATGACCCGAATGACATGAAGGGCATCGAAACTTGTCGTCGCAACTGCGTTGATAGATAACCTTAGGCTCTCTTCAGCCGATCGAATTCATTGATGCGGACGGCTCAAGATCATCAAACGCACACGGTTCCACCATTTTTAGTATCTAATGCGAATCTGGGCAATGAATCACAGAGCTTTAATGGACATTCATTTGAGATTTTGGACTAATCAATTTTGTGGAGTGAGGCAAGAGACTTGTCACATCGGATCAAGCACATATGCCATCAACATGCAGCCAAAAGAAGAACAACAACCAAAAGAATATACACCAAAGTTTTTTGAATTCTTCTGTTGCCATATTCTTTTTGTGCAATTTTCATGATTCTTTCATTTAAAGGTAAACACAACAAAGAAACCTAAACTATAGTCACTGTAACATAAATACTCTTAACTTTTTTGACATCACAAAAATTCTAAACTTGTTCATTGTAATGTAAATACCCCAACTTTTTTTATATCACGAGAAAAATTATATATATATATATATATATATATATATATATATATATATATATATATATATATAGACACACACACATATATCTTCTATTTTGATTCCATCCAAGGTATATTTGTCACTTCAAGGTTTTTTATTATGGAAATTGGGGTATTTATGTCATGGTGATCATATTTTGATATTTTTTTTCTTATAGTAATCATTCATTTAATTCAAAACATTGCATTTGCCCCAAATTACGTAGCCAACAGAGAACAAACAACCATTAGAATAATTTAAAAAGAGCAAGTGATTTTCAGGCAGCTAGATATTTTTTGATAATCCAAGCACGAGTCATAATCCGGTCCACTTCAAAGGGCATGACACGCTACTTGGGCTTGGGGAACCATTCACTCGTCATTTTTGCCCGAAAGACGGTCATTTCTAAAATTGTCTATGGTGACACAAATATTCATAACTTTTTTTTTTATCACGAAAAAAATCATATATGCCCTCTATTTCAGTTCCATCTAATGTATATCTGTCACACCGTGTCAGTTTTTTTTTTTTTTTATGACGCTAAAAAAACTCAAAGGTATTTGCGTCAGTAAGTTTAAAAAATTCAGGCTTGACATAATTTGTGATTTTTTTTTTATGGTAGTAATCGTTTATTTTATTCAGAAAATCACATTCATCCCAAGCTACTTGGCCAGCAAAAAACAAACCACGACTGGTACTTTCAAAACGGAAGGTGATTTTTAGGCAGCTGGATGTTTTTGGACAATCCGAACGCGAGTCGTAATTCGGTTCGCTCCGAAGTGCATGACACGCTGCTTGGACCTTAGGGAATACTCACTCGTCCTTTTTTTTTTTTTTTTGGCCAAATACTCACTCGTCCTATATGTGGAAAAAAAGGTCCTCGCGAGAGTCTCCATTGGTGGAGAGACATCGGAGGGTCCATTTCCGATATATAGCAAGAATCGAACGAAGACAATAACAGCGGAGGGTCCATTTTTGTGGAAAGAAAGGTCCTCGCGAGAGTCTCCATTGGTGGAGACATCGGAGGGTCCATTTCCGATATATAGCAAGAATCGAACGAAGACAAGAACAGCGGACGTATGAACATCGATCGTGAATTTTCAATGCCTTCTTCATTGGAACTGGGAGATTCAGTGTACAGAACGATTCTTAACCATCTCCATCTCGATGCAAACAGAGACTGTCCCGTCGTATCGTTTTCTTGATTGTATAGCCTGCTGATGGGGACGAGAAGTCGAGGGATTTACATTTCTGACCTTGCTGAAATCGGATCTACGTGAAAACAGGAAATTTTTTAACTATGCAAACCACTCCTAAGGCCGGAATCGATGGAATGGAAAGATGGTCTTGGTTTCAAGAGAGGGCTTTGCGTCATGACTTGCAAGAGGGTCGAGCGGTCAGGGAAAAGAGAATCCTGATCAAAGGTTACGTGTTACCCCCTGTGAATCCTGATCCTGATAAAAGAGGCCGTGATTCAAGTGGCATAAGTCCAAGACTCATGTTCAAGGAATCCCGTACCGAGGGGGTTACTCGTTTGGCAACAGAGTAAGGCAGAATGAATTAACGAAAAAGACAGGGTCCGATACAACGGGTCACGATGGGTTGCTTGAATGACTCGTATTTCAACTCGTTTGGTCATCTAAGACTAAAAGCAGATGCGGAGGCTTAATTGAGAAGACACTCAAAATATCAAAACCGAGATTGTGCTCTTCTACTCTCCTATTTTCACCGATCTCTCGCTTGTAGGTAGCTTGCTTTCGCATTTGGAATTGCCGGATCTATTTCCAGTTCCTGCAGCAAGTCGAGGCGTTCGTGCCCTTCCCTCTTCAGTCGCCATTTCTCTTGACGCAAGTCTTCGAGTTGAGTCGTGCTCCCCTCTCGCTGCTGTTCTCAACGCTAGTGAACCGCAAAGTTACGGTCGACTATTTTTCTTCATTCAACGATACTAAAAACCGAAGTCATTGTCTCCTTCAACTAGAAAAGAAGATAGAGAAATCGGAAAATTTTAAAACTACATCATTCTTAATTGCACTTAAGTAATTTGTTTAATTTAGTTTACGACAGTAGCACCCAGAGTCATTTTGTTTCTGATATCCGAAGACTAAAAACTATAATTTGGACCATTGGCAGACACAGACTCTAATATTTCCTACCAACTGTCTGGGGACAGTGTGTATTCAACTATTCCAAGAAAAGAAGAGGGTAGTAGCAGTTCAATCTTCCCTAGAGTTTCATATTATCAATGGTAATACGTGAAAATTATAATTGGCTACTGCCAGAATGTGGATTCTATAAGGCATGAAGAGAAGCACCGAAGACAGTTGGGTTACATACAAGAGCAATTTCGCAGCTCCTAGCTGCTACGAGTGCTTCACTGGGATTTTGGGAGATTGCAGGAAAAACAGGAAGATAGAGCAGATCATGACGTCCATCTAGAGACTTGCGATGTGCTTGAGATTTCACGCCATCTTCATGAGTCTAAACTGCAGGACTAAGATCCCAGGAAGGCATCGACTCTCTTGTTCGCGGCTCTTGATAGGAACTTCATGCAAATTGGTGGATTAACCCCTGCCAAAGCGAGTATTGAGCTAGGCAATGTCCATATGCCATCCCCACAAATCAGACCTGAGGCTACCGCTGGCCCAAATGCATCCGCCTTGGTTTTGTTGATTATCTCCCAGATGAACAGGATTAAGCTACCAACGCACATATCGATGGCAAAGTATGGCCCTATGTAGAAGGGTATTGCCATAGCCATTGGCAGCGGGATGAAACGGGCCCACTTCTTACCGACTAAGTCCCTGAACCCATTTATGATCATGGCAGCCGTAAAAAAACCGTAGCAGAGCGTGAGGCAGTGTTTGGGCAAGGAAGAGAAGCCTTCCACCCCAAGTTCAGCCATGCTGCGAAAAACAATTGCGAAGGGGACAGGATATTCACTTCCTGGGAGTCCAAGATCCTTAAAGGCCTTGTAGAAAAGCCAAAAGACGCAGGGAGAGATAACACAGCCCATGGCAGTACCGATCACCTGACTCACGAACATGGACCGCGGTGAAGCTAGGGTCAGATAGCCAGTCTTGAAGTCCTGAGTCAGGTCCGAGGCTGTAGATACAATATTCATCATGACCCCACAGGCAGCTAAAGCAGCAAGAATTCCACCATGTGAGGCACTGGCCCATGCCCCAATTACGAAGATGGCAAGCTTCCCATAACTCGAGGCAAGAGACCAGTCGGTGAGCCCACAGCCATAGGCATTGCAGAAACCCAAGGTTGGAGCGAAGAGATAGATGACTAAAATGTAATACCATTTGAGTTGGGGGAACATGTGTGGAAGAGTAGCTGTGGATATGGCTGCTATTGCGACATAGCCTGCAACTGCAAACCATGTGGGGATTTGATCTTTTAGGAAAAGTTGTATCCGTCGTTGGTCATCGTAAGACATTTCAAGGTTCTCAGGAGAGGAACCATTCGCAATGGGGAGAACATGACTCATTTCTCTGTCTCGGAGATGATGGTACAGGCCAGAGAGCGTTCGGCCAAGCACCTTGAAGAAGTTGTAGAGCCCATCACCCAATATCGTGGCAATGGCAATGAAAATCTGACAAATTGGTGTTGTAAGATTAGAGGATAAAGAAAAGACAAACAAACTTGCACATTTGCATGTATATCTTGACTTGCCTTATAACCTTGTAGTCCGCGCATGCTGGTTGGGCTTTCCTCTGCAGGATACCAATGTCCCTTTCTGGTTTCTATTAGAGGCCACATTAAACCCCAGGATAGAATTCCTCCTAGTAGCACTGAGATATTTATGATGTATGGGCAAATCATCCCAACTCCAACATATGTTGCGGAGAAATCAAAGTAAAACCTTCACGTTATCCATGTAAGAGAGTCAGCTAATAGCTTTGCTTATTAAAGTGCATGACATCGAAGTAAAGGCCAGCTTACAGCGCAAAAGTAGTTGCAGACTGTAAAGTGGAAGTTTGTTAAGCTTATGCACCTGTTTTGGAAAGCCTTAAGCCCCAAAGTGGGGAAGTTTGTAAAACCACAACCATCTCCTGCTGTGTAGAACCATTGGAAAAAACCCCATAAGAAGCTGAAGGAAAAGAACTTTCCCAATGCCTTCACTTGTTTCCTTCAGGAGAAAAATTAAAGCCAATGAGAGCCAACATATTGACACACTAACGAGAAGGCATTCCAGCTTATAGCGTCTTACTTAGCCAGCTTGGCTCCTTGAGGTGTGTGGAAACTATTTATAAGATGAGCAGTTGCCGTGCCGCTAGGATATGTTAACTTGAAGTCAATAATCATAATCTGAAACAAGAGAAAGGCAAGCTTGAGTGAAGTACTTGAAACAGTACATGGAAGCCCCCACAGTTTGATTCCTTATGGCCAAAGAGAATCTTTTCAAGTGAAGTGTATTGTGGAGATTAATTGGAAATTACTATAATTTGAACGACATTTTCAAGGGCAAGTGCTACAGAAAAAAACATGCAACGTGCAAAGAGTACCTTTCGGAGAGGCACCACAGCAAAGAGGCCCAGGAAACTGACGACAAATAGAAAACCAATCATCCACGCCAGTGATGGGTTTTTGAAAACATGAGCGCTCTGCGGATCCGTTGATTGACCAGCAACCCGCGCACTCATCGCAAAGAGATAACTCCCGAAACCTCCTGCTCATACAAAATCACAGAGCAACACATTTTCCAGTAAATAGCTCTAGCTATTCATCTAAAAACAATACGCAAGTTTACGTCTCTTATAATTACTTTCTTCAATCAAATTCAGAGAGATTATTATTGGATAGAAAGTCGCCCTTATTTCTAACACGTGATAAAGGGAGGTTAATGACGAAAGACAGACCACTTTAGTCGAATAGATGTTCCATATGAAACAGAAGAAGAGCCTTTTTATCATTTTTGTTGAGAGAAGCAGAGGTTTATAGTACTTTCCAGTCAACTATTTTTCTTTCTTTTCCAGCTAAAATACATTTCAAGCAACTGAAACAACGGTAAACCATGACAATAAAGTGGGAAAATGAATTGAATTGAACAAGCAGTGGTCTGGCCCAAAAGGAAAAGAAGCAGTGGTGACAATAGGTAGGTAAATTCACTATCGGCAACTGACTTTATTTGGAGATTGTTAGCAAACGAGCATGCACTCAAACTTAGGGGAGGTTCCTTCATTTTTGCATAGTTGCATCCATACATCTGAATGATAACTTCAAAGGATTAAATGAGCATTATCGCTGCATGCCCCTTGAGCTCATTGTCATTGGTTATCACAGAATATGTTCCAAGAAACACATGACCTCAGATATGCACATGAAATTGGTGTGCTGACTATTCAATATGGTTATGGCCAAATACCCTACTTTGTGTTGTTTATATAGAAACAACCCTCCTACATGCCATCTGTGGATATGCAGTACAGTTCATTTAGAGTCCATGAGACTTAACATTTTTCTAAGCTACCGGTGTTCCTGTGCAAAAGAGGTCATAAAAGGGGACTCTTAAATCAATGGGCAAACTTTTAGGTCTGTCTCATTTAAGTTTCTTGCTGTCTTGAGCGCAAATTGTTCATGTACAGTTTGTTATATGTAACTTATTCCGAAATAGAGAAATTGTACAAAACAGTGAAACAAAATATAAGCATTATTAGACAAGACCTTTTATAACGATCCAGTGGTTCTGTTGTCATTCCATTCAATCAGTTTTTTTCCTTCTACAGCTTGAGAAGAGATATAAAGATATCATATAAAACAATCCAGCCTCTTCGATTACAAGCGACAAAGAGCATGTCAGCAGACATTAACTGCTAAAACAGAGCACTTCACAGTTCGCGGTATCTCAAACTGCAGCTAAGAGTGAAAGACGAGCCAACGTACCACTGAAAGCGATGCCGGAGGAAGCCACCACGCAGGTCTGGATCACCGTGTTCTCCTGCCGCGTGAAGGGGACCTGGAGCAGCCCGGACTTGTCCAGGACCTTGGTCCACGTCTTGACGAAGAAGAACCCGAGGAGCCCCGCCGAGACGTTCAGCGATGGGATAATGCCCGCCGTGAGGTTCAGCTTCATGACGATGAAGGCGAACATGATGCTCAGCATGAAGCTCACCGCAAACGCCCTGAACGTCAGCTGCCTCCCCCACGACGGCACCGCCTGGCCCTCGAAGATCCTCTCCACTGACAGGCCGTTGCTCTCGTCGTCCCCCCTCCGGCTCCGGCTCCCACCCTTCTTCTTCTCTGCCTCGGAAACCGGATTCATCCGGTTCTCATCCTCCGACAACGAGCGGTCGCTTCTCTCCGCCATCTCTGATTCGTCTTTGCCGAGGACCATTCTCCGCCTGACTTCTACGACGATGATCAGAGTGTAGGATCAATGCGAAACAAACACGGCGAATTTAAAGAGCTTTTCGACCTGCTACTTGCCAAAACTCGCTTGTCTCGCCATCCGCTTCACTTCGGTAGGTTTACCATTTCTACTTCTGGCGTTCCCACCGCAACAACGACACCTCGTCGTGGCCTGCTTACCTCAAATGAGACTGAGACGACGGAAACGACGAACTGTCCGAAAAGGACAGATTTTGACGGCCTTTCTTGCTGGTGCCATGGGAGTTTCCAACCCGCCCGTTCCTTCATACCAAATCGCAACGGTCGGTTTCTCCCATGCGCGGGCAAAATCTCCAGAAATGCTCCATCTTGACTTGAGATTAGACTAGATTAGTTCGATGCTCAAAAAGTTGCACATTTTATTTCAATTTGACACTCATTTAAAAAGAAAAAAATTTGGTCCGGCCGCAAAGACTGATGATCCCTTTGAGCACATTGATCAGATGCGTGACCCAAACCACATAGGAGCTTACTATTTTTGGTCGATTAAATTCGTTAATTTGGACAGCTCAAGATCGTAAAATTCACGCGGTTCCCATGTTTACAGTAATCTAATGTGAATCTGGGGAATAAATGGGGTGGGTTAAAATATTTGCATTTTGGCCTTGCGTTTTGTTCGTTTCGTGATTGAAGTGACTTGCATATTAATGACATGGCTTTAATAAGATTCATTTGAGATTTTGGACTAATCAATTGTCTAGAGGGAGGCTAGATCATTGTGACAACGTAACAGAGACGACTTCATCAACCTGCGGCCAAAAGAAGGAAAACAAAAAAAAAAGAAAGAATATACACCAAAGTTTTTTCAATTCTTCTACCGCTATATTCTTTCTGCGAACTTTTCATGAACTTTCATTTAGGGGCAAATATTAAAAAAAAAAACCTCAAATAATACCCAATATAATATAAATATCACAAACTTTTTTTGTATCACTTAAAACCCTAAACTTGAATAGTATGATGAATATTGTGACATTCGGAAATTCCCATGATAATAATATTTAAGGTTAATTTCCACAACCAAATCTCCAAGAGTCTAAGATGTTAATGTTAAGTTGATAGATTCCGACATGTACATTAATGGTGTAGGACGACGATACTTAACTGGTCACCATATTTATTTATAGAGTAGGGCCTGTGTGCTCTGAAATTCATATTTAATGATATTCAAGATTCAAATCTATGATTCAAATCTATGGAATTGAAATTTTTCTAATTTTTTATGTCTTTCATTGATGACTTTAGTGGACTCAAAAAATTTTACACCTATACTTTGGTTTGAGACATTGAACTCGGTTGCTTTGACATCATGCATAATTTCATCAAGTAATGCATTGGTGATATGCACGTACTTGGCCAAAGAAGAGGACCTCATCTTCATTTCTATTAAAATATCTTCTTGTGACTATATTTTGGGCTAAGTGTATCCTAGCTAAGCCTCATAGGAGTCATTTGAAGCTTATTGATTGAAGCACTTACGTTTTAGGTAAAGTTTAAAAATTCTTTTAAATAAATCATTACTCTTGAGAACTCTTTAAATATTTTCTTGCCTTGGTCATATAAGCAAAACCATGACAAGCTTTCACTTTCCAAAAGTAGAGATTCCACTTCATTAACTTTCAACCACCCACTCACTTCTTCAAGTTTTCATTTTCAAAAACCCACAAATGAAAACAAAGGTCCCACACTAAAATTAATCAAATACTCAAATTAATCAAAGTTTATGTCTCAACCTTTTGAGTCTAAACGAGGTAAATCATTTAACTTCACTACTTCATACCAATAGATTCTACCGTTTTTAAAATTAAACATTGTTGATTTTCGGTTTTGTTTAGTTTGCTTAAAAGTGATTTAAAGCTCCGAGTCCGAAGTCACTTTCAAGGTAAGTGAAAACTCTAGATATTAAGTTAGTTTAATCTACTTAACACTTAACTTGGTTGGTTGATCTATGTAGAATAAGAGTGTGGAAGTTTTGTGATTGTTTGATTTATTTTATTGATTTCATACATGCTTAAAAGGTGTTCGATCGATTTTCTAAGGTGTGGTGAGATGTTGTATATAAAAATAATGAATCTAAACTTGGTGTGTTCTATTTGTAACTTTATATCTCACGTTGCTGGTAATATCCACCTTATACTCATTAGTTGTTTTCATTTGATTCGTGTTCATACTCACGTCCTAAGTATATTCATTTCATTTGTTCAAATTAATGTTCAAATCCACTTCCTAGATATATTTATTCGTTTGTTCAGATTCAAGTTTAGTCTCACATCTGGAATATATTGATTCGGTTGTTCAGATTTATGTCCAGACTCACTTCAATTTTGTGAGTCGATGAGTTTGAAATCTCTGTCATCGAATGACGTGAAAAAATTAATGGCCATCGAAAGGTTATTTTGGTTTCTCGTGAGTTTTGACTCGTCCAATCCTTTAGACCAATCGCAACGGTTGATTTCTCCTGCACTGCTGAAATATGTAGAAATGTTCTGTCGAGAGATTAGATGAGATTAGTTCAATGCTAAAAAAATCGCAGATTTTTCAGTTTGACACTTGTTAAAAAAAAAAAAATCCATCTTGCCGAAAAGACTGACAATCCCTCGAAGCATATTGATCGGATGCTTGACCCGAACGACCTAGGGGGCATCGAAACTTGTGGTCGCAACTGCGTTGATAGATTGCCTTAGGCTTCGATCTATCGAATTCGTCGATGCGGACGGCTCAAGATCGTCAAACCTACACACTTTTTTAAGTATCTAATGTGAATCTAGGGAATGAATCGGGTGGTTTAAAAAAATTTGCATTTTGGCCCGTCATTTTGCGTTCGCTTCGTGTTTGATGTAACTTACGGTGCTAATCTATGCCTTTGGTAATTACAGGGTAATCGTACGGCTTTAATCGACATTCACTTGAGATTTCAGACTAATAAATTGTCTGAAGTGAGGCGAGAGAGTAGTCACAACGTACCAAAGATGAATTCCATCAACATGCGGCCAAATGAAGAAAAATATATATATATATATATATATATATATATATATATATATATATATATATATATATATATATATATATACACACCAGAGTTTTTCCAATTCTTCTATAGTTATATTCTTTTTGCGAAATTTTTACAATTCTTTCATTTGAGGGAAAATGCCATAAAAACTCAAAACAATACCATGAAAAAACCTAAATTATTTTCACTACAATATAAATATCCCAAACTTTTTTTATGTCACAAAAATCGAAAAGTTGCCAACTTTAATGCAAATATCCCCAATTTTCTTGTATCATGAAAAAATTGGAGTATATATATCATAATAATCGTAATTTGAGATTTTTTGTAGTTGTAATCATTCATTTAATTCAATATATCACATTTGTCCCAAGTTACATAGCCAGCAGAAAACAAATTACTATTGGTTTTTTTTTTAATAACCAGCAGGTTATTTTCAGGCAGCTGTATATTTTTGGACAGTCCAAACATAAGTTTTACTCCAGTTTGCTTGGAAGGGCATGACACGCTACTTGGACTTGGGGAACCATTGACTTGTCCTTTTTGTAGAAAGAAGATCTTTCCTAAGTTGTTCACAGTGACACAAATTACCCCCATATTTTTTTTTCCGTATCACAAAACAAATCATATATGCCCTCTATATTAGCTCCGTACAACATATATTTGTCATACCGGTATAAATTCGGGTTCTTTTATGACGAAAAACCAAAAAAAAAAAAACTTTGGGATATTTGCATCACAATTAGTAAGTTTTAAAAATTCGGGGTGTTAATGCACAATAGGTATAATTTGTGATTTTTTATAGTAGTAATCATTCATTTAATTCAGAAGATCACTTTCATCCCAAGTTACCTAGCTAGGGGAAACAAGCATCCACTGGTAATTTCATAAAGAGCGGATGATTTTCAAGAAGCTGGATATTTTGGACTATCCGAACCCGAGTCGCTCCGAAGTGCACGACCCGCTGCTTGGACTTCGGGGAACGTTTGCTCATCCTTTTTGTGGAAAGAAAGGTCCTCGCGAGCGTCTCCACTGGGGGGTGACATCGAGGGTCCATTTCCGATATAGAGCAAGAATCGAACGAAGACAAGAACATCGGACGTACGAAAATCGATCGCGAATCTCCAACGCCTTCTTCACTGGAACTGGGAGATACGGCGGGAAAAATGATTCTAAACGGGTCTCCATCTCAATGACAACACAGTGCCTGTCGGATCACTTTCTTGATCGTATTGGCCTGCTGATGAGGCCGTGATTCGAGTTGCCGAAGTCCAATTTCCACTAGAGCCGAAACCCCTGGTTGCGACTCATGTTCAAGGGATCCCGTCTCGAGGGGTAACTCGTTTGGCAACAAAATAAGGCATAATGAATTAACGAAAAAGACAAGGTCCAATACAACGGATCATGATGGGTTACTTGAATGACTCGTATTTCAACTCGTTTGGTCTTCTAAGAGTAAATGAGATGCTGAGGCTTAAATGAGAAGACACTCAAAAATGACAAACCGGGATTGTACTCTTCTCTTCTCTCCTGTTTTAGCTGATCTCTGGCTTGTAGGTAGCTTGACTCCACATTTGGAATCGCCTAAGCAATTTCCAATTCCTGCAGCAAGTCGAAGCCTTTGTACCCTTCCCTCTTCAATCGCCGTTGCTCTCAATGCAAGCATTCAAATCAAATCATGCTCCTCTCTCACCACCTATGAAACACCAACACTCTCCAAGAACCTTCGTGTTGTGTCAGACACTTTGACATATGTCCAACACTCTCCAAGACTCTCCAACACTCTTGGATACTCGATTTATACATGTTAGAAAATCCAACACCTAATCAACTTTTCCGACACTCTCTAACACGTGAGTTGAATTCTCACATACGAGTTTCCGACACGTGATTCCGATATGGAGATCAAGTTTAAAAATTTAATAAATGAGAGGTCAAAATGTGTGTGTGTGTGTGTGTGTGTGTGTGTGAAAAAATAAAACACAATAATAATAAAAAAAATAGAGAAAAAAGAAAAATCTTATCTTTTCTCCTCTTTTGATTCTCACTTCTCATAATACACAATTCACCTTTCAAGTTTTTCTTCTCCTCTTCCAACATATCTAACATGCAAGTCCAGAATATGGATTACTTGTTTTTTTCTCTAAGTTTTATGAATTATTGAAATAGAGTTGAATTTGTCAAATCGAAACGATGAATGATATTAATAAATGAATGATTAATGTTTCTAGTGTAAGTTTATTCTAGGCTTATTTATTTATTTATTTATGAATTTGATTCAAATTAATTTAATTGAAATAATCATAAAAATGATAATTTATTATGTATATATAAAAATATATATTTAATATACAATGTGTCTCAACATATCAGAATTTTCTATTTTTTGATAAACGACATATTGGTGTGTTGTCACATGTCAGTATCGGTGCTACTTAGCTCACCATCGCTCTCATCACAAGTGAAATACAAAGCTACAGTCCACTATTTTTCTTCATTCGACAATGCTAAAAACCTAAGTCAATGTCTCCTTAAACTAGAAAAGAAGATAAAGAAATTGGACAATTTGTTCTTTAGCCATCTTGTGATTTTAGATATATTCATGCCACGTTTGTTTGTCTGAATTTCTAATAAAGATAAGACTGAAAATAATAAGAGATGAAATTTATAAATTTTAATACATCCTATTAATTGTTTGGTGATTACAGTCAGATATATTTACATCATATCATGTACATTATTTGATATAAATGACATGTTAATATAAATAAACAATAAATTTTACAAAATGGAAATAGTGAAACTCTCTCGCAACACTTTTGCCTATTTATTTTTATTGGCTTTTTTATTTTATTTTCCTCTCTTTTTAAATTAATTTCTATGTTATTCTTTCTTCTCCTTCCATCACTCTCTAATAAAATCTTATTAAATAGTATAATATATTAATATATCAAAAATACTAAAATACCTAAAATATGTAATAAATATATTGAATCTATATTTTAAAATATAATTAAATTGGAATATATAAATAAAAATAAGATTAAATTAAAATAACTAATTTTTATCTTTTTATTTTAAATTTCTTATATTAGAATTCATATATTATATTATATATTTTTAATTTTCTTAATTTTTTATTTAATAATTTTAATTTTATTGATTTTGTTAATTTAAAAAGTTTATCATTCGAGAAAAATAACTTTCTTAAGATAGATATTAGAAATTCTATCCACATTTATCACATCTCCCCCATAAAATAATTTTATCCAATTTACATCGCCTTATATCTGACTTTATCTTGTCTTGAGCGGGCACCGAATGCATAATAAGATAAATCTTATCATATCCTGGATTTTATCCCGACTACCAAATGCAGTCTTAAGCTTCTAGGGTTTTGAATAGTTGTTAAGAAGAAAAATTATTAAGAATTGAAGCTCGGGTTGAGATGGGTATTGGGTTTACTCCAAGCAGAGTCAAGTATAAATAGCCTTCAGCCACTAATCTTCAACCAGCACAGACCTAACCCAACCCACCCAGAACGAAGAAGTTGAGCCCTCACTGATTTTCGTGTTCAAAATTGTCAAACATTTTGGAAAGCAGAGGTCTTCACGTAAACATTTGCACAGATCATTTTGAGATTTACTATTCAATTGCTTTCTGGAACAAGGCGCTAGTATTCTCTTAATCCCCCTCAGGGGCAACTACAGCAGAAGATTTAGCGCAAACCTATGTGATAGTTCGATGTTGATCCGATTGCATCAATTTTGTCATGTGTGCTTTCATTACCGGGTTATACGAAGACGAATTAATTGACAGACAAAAACTGCTCCCAATACAGAAGAAGAATTGGAACGAGCTGGTGTCACGGTACACATTTAACCAAAATTATATAAATACCATAAAAAATCAAAAATAATACCATGAAAAAACCTAAATTATTTTCACCATCATATAAATATCCCAAACTTTTTTTATGTCACAAAAATCAGAAAGTTGCCAACTTTAATGCAAATATCCCCAATTTTATTGTATCATGAAAAAATTGGAGTATATATATCATAATAATCATAATTTGAGATTTTTTGTAGTTGTAATCATTCATTTAATTCAAAATATCACAATTGTCCCAAGTTACATAGCTAGCAGAAAACAAATTACTATTGGTTTTTTTTTTAATAACGAGCAGGTTATTTTCAGGCAGCTGTATATTTTTTGACAGTCCAAACACAAGTCTTACTCTAGTTTGCTTCGAAGGGCACGACACGCTACTTGGACTTGGGGAACCGTTGACTTGTCCTTTTTGTAGAAAGAAGATCTTTCCTAAGTTGTTCATGGTGACACAAATTACCCCAATATTTTTTATTTTTCGAAACACAAAACAAATCATATATGCCCTCTATATTAGCTCCATACAACGTATATTTGTCATACTAGTATAAATTTGGGTTTTTTTTTTATGACAAAAAACCAAAAAAAAAAACTTTGGGATATTTGCATCACAATTAGTAAGTTTTAAAAATTTGGGGTGTTAATGAACAATAGGCATAATTTGTGATTTTTTATAGTAGTAATCATTCATTTAATTCAGAAGATCGCTTTCATCCCAAGTTACCTAGCTAGCAGGAAACAAGCATCCACTGGTAATTTCATAAAGAGCGGGTGATTTTCAAGAAGCTGGATATTTTTGGACTATTCGAACCCGAGTCGCTCCGAAGTGCAAGACACACTGCTTGGACTTCAGGGAACATTCGCTCGTCCTTTTTTGTAGAAAGAAAGGTCCTCGCGAGCGTCTCCACTGGGGGGTGACATCGAGGGTCCATTTCCGATATAGAGCAAGAATCGAACGAAGACAAGAACATCGGACGTACGAAAATCGATCGTGAATCTCCAACGCCTTCTTCACTGGAACTGGGAGATACGGCGTGAAAAATGATTCTAAACGTGTCTCCATCTCAATGACAACACAGTGCCTGTCGGATCACTTTCTTGATCGTATCGGCCTGCTGATGAGGCTGTGATTCAAGTTGCCGAAGTCCAATTTCCACTAGAGCCCAAACCCCTGATTGCGACTCATGTTCAAGGGATCCCGTCTCGAGGAGTAACTCCTTTGGCAACAGAATAAGGCATAATGAATTAACGAAAAAGACAAGGCCCAATACAACGGATCATGATGGGTCACTTGAATGACTCGTATTTCAACTCGTTTGGTCTTCTAAGAGTAAATGAGATGGCGAGGCTTAATTGAGAAGACACTCAAAAATGACAAACCGGGATTGTACTCTTCTCTTCTCTCCTGTTTTAGCTGATCTCTGGCTTGTAGGTAGCTTGACTCCACATTTGGAATCGCCTAAGCAATTTCCAATTCCTGTAGCAAGTCGAAGCCTTTGTACCCTTCCCTCTTCTATCGCCGTTGCTCTCAATGCAAGTGTTCGAATCAAATCGTGCTCCTCTCTCATCACCAATGCTCTCATCGCAAGTGAACTGCAAAGCTACAGTCCACTGTTTTTCTTCATTCGACAATGCTAAAAACCAAAGTCAATGTCTCCTTAAACTAGAAAAGAAGATAGAGAAATTGGACAATTTTTAGCCATATGGTGGTTCTTTAGCCATCTTGTGATCTTAGGTCTATTTATGCTACATTTGTTTGTCTGAATTTCTAATAAGAAGATATAAAATTTATAGATTTTACTATATCATATTAATTGTTTGGTGATTGCAATCGGATATATTAACATCAAATTATGTACATTGTTTGGTATAAACAACATGTTAGTATAAATGAACAAAAAATTTTACAAATGGAAATAGTGAAACTCTCTTGCGACACTTTTGCCTATTTATTTTTATTTGCTTTTTTTCCACTCTTTTTTAATTAATTTCTTTGTTATTCTTTCTTCTCCTTCCATCACTCTCTAATAAAATTTTATGAAATATTATAATATATTAATATACCAAAAATACTAAAATACCTAAAATATGTAATAAATATATTGAATCTATATTTTAAAATAATATTAAATTCGAATATATAAGTAAAAATAAGATTAAATTAAAATAACTAATTTCTTATCTTTTTATTTTGAATTTCTTATATTATAATTTAATTATTTTTATATATTAAAATATATTTTTAATTTTCTTAATTTTTTTATCAAACAATTTTAATTTTATTGATTTTGTTAATTTAAGAAGTTTATCATTCGAGAAAAATAACTTTCTTAATATGGATGTTAAAAATTCTATCCATCTTTATGACATTTCTCCCATAATATAATTTTATCCGATTTACATCCCCTTATATTTGACTTTTTATTGTCTTGAGCAGGCACCAAATGCATAATAAGATAAATTTTATCATATCATAAATTTTATTTTGACTGTCAAATGCAGTCTTAAGCTTCTAGGGTTTTGAATAGTTGTTAAGAAGAAATATTGTTAAGAATTGAAGCTCGTGTTCGGGTTGACTCCAAGCAAAGTCAAGTATAAATAGCCTTTAGCCATTAAGGACGCATTTGGTAACGATTCTATTCTCGGGAGCTGATTCTAACTAAAAATGATTATTTTTTATTTTGTTTTCGAAAATTGATTTTGAGTAAAAAAACGTGTTTGATAACTATCAATTTTTTTTTTTTGAATAGAATTGTGTTTGATACCGTGCTAATTGATTCTTTTCCGAATTAATTTCTTTTAATTTTTAAATACTTTTTTTTTCCCTTTTCTCCTATTCTTCTTCTTCATGTGGCCGATCGCCGGCCTGGTGACGCTCACCGGAGCATCGCCGGCTCTCGATGAGGTCAGCCCTCATCGGCCGAGCCTCACTAGGTTGGGCGAGGCTCGCCTGGCCACTAGCGAGGCTCCACCTCGCCCGATCTAGTAAGGCCTAGCCCCACCGGTGGCTGGGCTTACCTCCAGCAAGCTCGCCGGACCAGTGGACAGTGGCGGCAGATGGCGACCGATGATCAGTGGCAGATAGCGACCGGCGATCCGCCAGCAGCGGCCAATGGCAACTGGCGGCGGTGGACGACAATCGCGGGATGTCATAAGAGAAGAAGGAGAGTTTTACCGTTTTGATTCTTTTTTTGAATCTCGAACGGAGAATCACATTTTCTTTTATTCTCAAT
The DNA here is from genome assembly GCA_019915185.1 of Eucalyptus camaldulensis. NCBI lineage: Eukaryota > Viridiplantae > Streptophyta > Magnoliopsida > Myrtales > Myrtaceae > Eucalyptus > Eucalyptus camaldulensis. Next base: position 26,435,138 of record JAHSVA010000005.1, read on the forward strand.
TCTCTTCCCAATTTGTTCCCAGGAACAAAAATTTTACCAAATGCAATTCTCATCCCAAACTGATCTAGAAACAAAAAATCAGAATCAAGCACGATTTGGTACGTTGCCAAACAAGCCCTAATCTTCCACCAGCACAAGCCCTAACCCAACCCACCCAGAACGAAGAAGTTGAGCCCTCACTGTTTTTCGTGTTCAAAATTGTCAAACACTTTGGAAAGCAGAGGTCTTCACGTAAACATTTGCACATATCATTTTGAGATTTACTATTCAATTGCTTCTGGGACAAGGCGCTAGTATTCTCTTAATCCCCCTCAGGGGCAACTACAGCAGAAGATTTAGCGCAAACCTATGTGATAGTTCGATGCTGATCCAATTGCATCAACTTTGTCATGTGTGCTTCCATCACCAGGTTATACAAAGACGAATTAATTGACAGACAAAAACTGCTCCCAATACAGAAGAAGAATTGGAACGAGCTGGTGTCACGATACACATTTAACCAAAATTATATCAACATTATCCACGCTCTTGACAAGTTGGCACTCACACATGCTTACAAGACTGCATAGCAGTTACCTCTCTTCTTTTCATGACTACCTTCCAAAGACATCACCACGTACCCCAGTCACAATGACAAATAAGTCTGTATGGAAATTGAAGCCCACATCCTCAAGCTCTTTCAACGGGCCTCATACTGAATGACTGCAAGGATCACAAATCAAAAGGGGTCAGCAATTGTCTGTTCCAAGAAAGAAGTAGAAAGAACAGAGAAACTTATGTTCAAGAACATGAAAGATGAGCTAAAGTTTATTTAAGAGATTAAGTGAGCATACTCAGCCCCGTAACAATAATATCACATGCATGGGGCCCATGGAAGTTGCAGAATATTTAAAGGTAAAAGTGTGTATCCGTCAATAAAACCTCATCAAAAACAAAAAGTATGTCCCTGGGTCCAATTAAGTATAGAGAACTTCAAACTGCACTAGCCTGAATCTGACCATTGTGTACCTTTCTATCTTGAATACAGATGATTATGATTGAGAAACCTTCCAGATAAGCATCCCTTTTAATGAGGTAAATCTACCATAACAAGATAGAGAAACGAAGCCACTTACTTCATAGATGACTTATTCAAAATAGAGAGCTCAGTACACAAAAGTTAAAGCAAATTGATTTTGTGTACCTGCAATATTGAAAACCACTAAGATCCAACAAAAAGCTGATATTCTAAAGATTTTACAAGCTTTTTAACCTGACTCTTCACACACAAAATATGATTTTCTGTCTGTGTACTAGTAATAGAGAATTTAGACGAGTCCATTCAACAAAAAGCCCCTCCAATCCCGGTCTCATTTCGTCATCTAAAACAAGCACTCCTCCACCAAAGAAACAGAAAAAAAGAAAAAGAAAGAAAGAACAAGAGAATACGGCAAAAACTCTCCAAAAGATGTTGCTCCAAACTACTTGTCGAGGTTCCTTGTAATAACAACTTTAGACAATTTCATTCACGGAAACTTTGCTATGGGACCTTTCAATACCGGCTAGGTTAATTCCCTTCCCGTGATGGCTACAGACTGCCAAACTCTATACATTCAGCCTCAAAAACATCTACAGCAAAACCCTGTGCACCATCACAAGAACCTGACTCCAAATCGCGATAGCACCAATCGAACTTTAGCTAACTCAGTCCAATGGACAACAGAGGAACCCAGTTCACTACATCCCCAACTAGCAGTAGAAGTCAACAACCAAGCCCATCTATTCCGAAAGGCCAATAATTGCACCCTCAGTTCCACGATCGCGATTCACAGAGTCATCCAGACGAGCACAGCAAGCCCATAGATAACATAAAGCACCAAACACAGGGCAATGGGAGCTTACTTCGGCGGGTGCGCTTCTTGTAGAGGATGCGGTACCCGCACTCCCTGCACTGGATGACGTCCCCGGGCTTCAGCGTGTTCTCCATCCCGCAATCTGCACGCCATCATCAACAACCACCACCATGACCACCAAAAGCACGAAATCGCCCGAACTAGAAACCGTAAGAAATCACCCAAGCATCGAAAGAGAGATCATTCGAGAAGGAGGAAGAGAAGAAGGAGAAGACTTGCCTCCGCAGATGTAGCTGACCGGTTCAGGCTGCGGGTCCATTGATTCTGGTTAGGGTTTTAGCCGGTGCGAGCAGGGAAGCGAGGTCGCGGAGATTTCTTGAGAAATCGCTTTGAAGAAGAAGGTACGGAGGTGGACGCCTCCGAGTGTTTATACCGCTCTGCGTGGCTGATCGTGGGCTCCCGGCCCATTCGATCAATCTATTCCCGCTTTGTGTTGGGCCGATTTCAAACCCGATATTCGGATCCATCGGAATCGGAGCAAGACGAGTCATTACACGGGTCTATCCACCCGATTGGCGATTGAACCCCAAACGCTCTTTGACACACGTGCAATATCATCCGTGAATTTTTATTTTGTTTAATATAATTCATAAATTTTTAAAATTTATGAACTATTTAATTTTAGTTGTTTGAAATGTATAATAATGTTTAATATTATCCCTGAAATTGAATTGAATATCAAACATTTTCATACAATTTAAAAAATAAATTGAACATATATTAAAAATTTAAAGACTATATCGAATCAAGGTTCTTTTGTCTAGATGTAAAGTCATTTCTCCAAAACTCTTCCAAACGCACTCTTACTAATTGGTAGTAGAGGTGATTAATGGACCATGTCAAGTCGGGTTGAAGATCAAACCTAACTTTTTGCTCACGTCCACTTTTTACTGAAAAATGTATAGTGTTTCTTAGGCTAATCACATTGGGTCTAGATTGTCTTGAAACCCCTTCTAGTCTCGCCTCCCAACCTATGATCGAGCGTTGATGAATTGAAATCCATAAAATAAATTGATATTTAATTGAGTAATTTTCCGAAAAATAAGCAATTTTCAAGAGATAAAATGTCAGAGAATCGCTAAACATAGTAATGTCTTCTTCCTAATGAAAGTCTCGATGTCTTTGCAAGATTCTTATACAATTCAGACCGCATCGCTAAATGGACAACTGGTGATTAATTTGTGAAAACCGCATGCAAATCCAGGTGATTTTAGACTTGACTCCTTCCAAGAATGACCGTAGTTTGTCTCGAGTCGTATGAACATAAATTGAAGTTCTCATTTGCAGTACTTGCAACAGAAATTTCTAGTACACATAGGTCCGCATCGCTCGTCAAAGTCAGACTTTGCAAGTCCCCCTTCTCCGGTTCAAAGCTCGTGCTCATAAACAATGACGTGATCGAGTCCCTAAATTTCTCCATCTCGCCCCTGTTCCTGTTTTTTTTCTCTCCGTGAACCCCACGGAATTCCATTTTATTCGATTTTTCAAATCGCCACCTCGCAAACTAGTCAACAAGGACTGGCTTTAATCTGCCCGCTAATGTTGACTCGGGAATCTGCCGAGTAATGGCGGGGGCGGGCTCGCTTTTCAAGCAGGAGAAGCTGCTGAGAAAGAGAAGGCGAGGCCAGCACGACAGAAGCTTCTAATTCATCACTAAATTATTGAGAATCTTGAAATAAAAATGCAGAGAAGAAGACAAGAACTATGGAAGAATTCCTGAGCCCGCCAATGGTCTCCTGACGAAGTTTGTCCGAAAGGTTCGGGTTACCCGCGCTGTAGTTTGTGTTTTATTTTTTTTTTTAGGTTGAATGAGAGTGAGGTGGAATTAACAGGATCCCTGAGCGACGTTTTATATATTACAAGACTTCACTTTCTCTTGCAGAGGGACAAGAATAACAAGAAAAAGAAAAAGGAAGCTGCTTTCGCGGGGAGAGAGAGCAGGGGGAGATGAAGGAGCAAATCATGGGGAGTCCTTTGAGGATGAGATCGTACGAGAGCACTCCGGAGAGGCCCTTCTCCGTGTCTGAACCGGTCAGCGTGCTCCAGAGCCCCTCTTCTTCAGATGGCTTCAACTCCTTCAAGATCGGTATGCAATTGTTATGATGTAATGGTGGCTTTAGCTGGTATTAGAATCCGCGGAATTGCTTCTGCTGTGCCTTGGAAAGTATGTTATTACATAGTGAATAGTCTGCTAATTTAAGGTCGACTGCCCTTTTATCCCAACTACAAGGCATTTCCATAAGACATGGGTCATGGCTTGCTTCCCTTTTGCTTATAATTCTGCTGAATATAGAGATGTCCTATTGCCGTGCGGTTGTCTATTTAGCCCCAGATCATCCCATGCCGATGAAATTGCTCTTTTGACCTGAACGATAAGTTCTTGGCAACCCTTAGCTGCTAAGATCTCGTGGTGTTTCGGTGCTCTAATGTGAACTCCTATCAAATTATGATGCTGGAAAGGAGAAAACTAGCCTTTGAATTCAATAACCCACATAACTAGTAAAATTTGATATGTGCAGATGAAGAGGAGATCTACCCGGGGCACCAGAGAAAGTTAGGCAGGAAGAGCAGCAGCTTCACCTTCCGGGTCCGCGACCACGGTATCATACCACAAACATATTGAGTTCACAGTACAACGAGACTCGTGCACTTTCCTTTAAGAATGAAACAACATCGTCCTTCATAGTGAAAGCTATAATGTTGCAGTGAAACTGGGGCCAAAGTTGTCGGAGACTGTGAAGGGCAAGCTGAGATTGGGGGCGAAAATTGTGCAAGGAGGAGGGAGGGAGAGCATATTCAAGCGGGTGTTCGGGATGGAGGAAGGAGAGGAGTTCCTCAAGGCCTCGCAGTGCTACTTGTCAACCTCTGCTGGTCCAATCGCTGGCCTCCTCTTCATCTCCACCCAGAAGATTGCCTTCTGCAGTGAGAGATCCATAACCTTCCCTTCCCCTAATGGGAAGCTCGTTCGATCACCTTACAAGGTACTCCAGAAACACAAATCAAGCCGATAGTTTCTCCTTTTCAGGGGTTGAAAAAATTGTCATGGAAAAGTGGGTTGCACTTATGTATAGCAACACCTTTCAGTCTGCAATCTGTGGAAGTTCTGTCGAAAGTGAAAAAAACAAAGCTCCAATACCTGCTCTAAAGAACATAAAGTACGAAATGAATCAATGAATGACACGTGCGATTGTTGTGATCTTTGCAGGTCCTGATACCGACAGAGAAGATAAAGCGAGCGAACCGGAGCGAGAACGTGAACAATCCAGCGCAGAAGTACATAGAAATACTCACAGAAGACGACTACGAGTTCTGGTTCATGGGGTTCTTGAGGTACGAGAAGGCCTTCAAGAATCTCGAGAAGGCCATGACAGTGGCTAATCGGATGTAAACGAAGGCAAAAAGAGATGATCTGGTTCAACTTTAGGGAAATTAGGGGACTCCTCTGTGCCAGTGTCGCGTGTTTGGGATGCAGGGCGTGGGAAGAATGCCCCGCAGTAGAAAATCCAATTGTGTTACCAGCACCAAGCACTTTTTGATGGGTGGATATATGTGACTACTTTCTAGTGCCCAAAATATATTCAAATCAAACGCTATGCAATTAATGTTGTTTCTTAAATTATTGAAAAACAAGCATGTTAGGATTTATGGTGAGAAGGAGAGAACCTACTTTACCTCGAGAGATTTATTCATACTAAAAGCACATGGAAGCCTAAAATATGCAGGAAATAATGAGTGCAAATTAATTGACATGTTCTTTCACTAGTAGTCGAGCAATTGAAAGGACTATAAGGTATGTATTCGATGAATTTACGTGTCATTCATTCGAACATAATTTCTAATTTCTTCTTTTAGGATGGGATTTTCGGCTCATGGCATTCTTATTAGAAATTTATTTGAAATGCCATTCATTTGAAATGCCATTACGAAGATCAGATTTACATAAAATAAGTTCCAGCACGGATTTATTTAGCATATAAGAATTCCTTCCCTTTGCGTGTCGCCTAGATCATGCCTCGCATAATCTGCATGCACTTGGGGCTGCGCCCGCGCCTCGTGCCTTCTTGAACACGACCCGGAACGGCTCGTCGCTCAAGGCCAAACGCCGCGTCGCACCATCCACATAAACCCCGACGTCCCGACATATCACCTTGCAAGTGTCGCACACCGTGGGACAGAACACGAGCTTGTAATCCTCGTCCACCTTCTCGATCTTGAACCAATTGCTTATGGTCTCGCGTCCCGGGCTCCCCAGGACCCCGCCGCTCTCGACGAAGTAATGCTTCACCTCCTCGTTGTAGGCACCGAGCCTCCACACCGTGGAATGCATGCAGATCTTCGCCGCGTCGAACCAGACGTTGAGATCAGTTGAAAGGCGGATGGGTCATGGCTTGCTTCTCTTTAGCTTAAAATTCTGCTGAATATTGAGGATAACCTGCTGATATATGCTGTCCGGTTGTCTATTTAGCTACAAATCGTGACATGCCAATGAAATCGCTCTTTTGACCTGAACGATAAGTTCTTGGCAACCCTCGATTGCTAAGATCACATGGTGAATCGGTGGTTTAATGCGAACTCCCATCAAATTAATATGCCGGAAAGGAGAAAACTTATCTTTGAATTCAATAACCCACATAACTAGTGAAATTCGGCACGTGCAGATGAAGAGGAGACCTACCCGGCAGGGCGCCAGAGAAAGTTTGGCAGGAAGAACAGCAGCTTCGGCTTCCGGGTCCGCGACCACGGTGTCATTCCACAAGCATATTGAGATTCATAGTACGACATGACTCGTGCACTTTCCTCTAAGAATGAAACAACATCTTCCTTCATAGTTGATGGGTTTTTTTATAAAATATGTTGAGCCAAATCTGGTCCATCCGCCCATGTTGAGTCAACCCCAACCAGTAAGAGAACGGCCCATAAAAGAGTGCGGTTATTTTTATGTAAAATAAACAGTTGTAGAAAAAAGAATGTTGAAAGTAAAAACGGAACATACGTTCTTTAAATTTTCCTTACCGATGAATTCTCTCTCAAGAAGGAACTCAAAGGTTGCAATTGATTCCTCTCGAGACTGCAACAGTATTTAATCCATAGAAAACATAATACGTCCGTCTTGATGATGTGCCTTATGATTGATGTCATAAGTATTTATGGGCCCGTTTCCGCATTTATGTTTTAGTATTCAATAGTTTGAGTATCCATTTTTTTAAGGAATCCATTTCTATCATCGGTATCATAGCGTAATGTTATTGTTTCCTGATCGTTGTTGTTGTTTATACTTGGTTTTATGGCCGAAATTTGAGAAATGATGCCGATGAATGTTCGGGGACGGAAATCTTGACACCCGACCTACTATTCAACCCCTTTCTCGAAATTTCATACATCAAAATTTGTTTTAGAAGGTGTGGGGTCGAAAATCTTGTTCAGATGAGAAAATTGATGGGTGGCATGCCGTCGGGGGAAGATGGACATGACCCCATATGCAGCCGAAAGCGGCAACTCGCTGGGCATGTGCATCATACATCCGCAGTGGGCGTGAAACCGCACATGGGCGACACGCGTGACTAACGTCACAATGACATCATCCAGCGATTGGGTCGATCGGTCCGGCTCGACCCGGTTAGCCCAACCTGGTGATTCGCTAACCAACCCATTGATCATTGACCAAAAAAAAAAATGTGTTTTTCAATTGTATTCAATATGAATTATGTGTAATCCCTTTTGGTTCAAAATAATGGCTCGTCATCACATGTGACACCTATTCGCACATTGTCAAATGGACAAAAGGCGAGACTTGCAAGAATGATAACTGAATTGACTGATTATCGATGGGAAAATTGTGACATAATGGAACATGTGGTCAAGGTCAATAAGATAATACAAAACATCATTTGGAACAGTTATCCCATGCCTTTGAGATGGTGCAGGCCCTAATTAATGTTCATTCATATGAATAACAAGTAGTGTTAAATCGTCTATAAGAGGTCAACGTGGTTCCAGATTATAAGAAACTTGTGATGCCTTTTTTGAAGGAATGCTATAGGATTGAGGCCATGGAGACTTCAACCTAAGAATGACAACGACCCGGCACGGAATGAATGTTCCAGGGAGAAACCCTAAGGGATTCTCGTCTGTCTTTCCTTAGTTGCCAAAGAGGCAACTTAAGTGTATCCCTATTCATAATTTAACTTGGTATAGTTGAATTTATATTTATTTAAAAAAATTTATGGATATCTTATGTAGATAGTTTCTTCCATGTTGATGTTGTATCTTCTGATGTATTGGTTACATTATGTAAAAATGTGTTTTTAAGTTAATAGATGTTCAATGTTAATTACTTTTGTTATTATTAATTCTTGAGGGTAGTACAAAAAAGTTTTAGTAGCTTCAAATAACTTATTTTGCAAAGAAGATTAAATTAATGAAAATTTCAATTTAGAATTTTGGATGATAATTAGAAATATTCATGAACTTTTGATTTTGAAATCTTATTTGAAACTATTCATTAATATTATTAGTTTATGCAAAATAGATGAATAAATGATAAACATTTATAATTCATGCATATGTGTCTGATAATTGAGATCCAATGGCTCCAGCAATTAAGAGCATGGTCATTGAATTGAACAAAGAAGAAAAGCTTAACGGCGATAATTATGAAATATAGCATATGAAAATCCAATATGTACTAGAAGAACAAGAGGTATTAGAAACTCTTAGCTTGATTATGGAAGAGTTTGAAGATGGAAACATTACACAACACAAGAGATAATGATGTATTTGTTACATGGAAAAGAAAAAACTCTCTTACATCATAGAGAATGATGTCGTGCGAGAATTTAGTCATTTTGAGAAAGTCAAAGACATGTAGGAAGCATTAGCAACAATATTTAGTCATACATCGGTGACCAAGCTAAGACAGCTTATTATAAAGTTTGACTCGTACAAAAAGCCTCATGGTCAAATCATGAACAATACTTGAGAAATATATCAAACATGATCAATGAACTGAAGGATGCTGGCCTATTTTGACTGATGAGCAACAAGTACAAGCAGTAATTTGTTCCTTACTTCAAAGTGGGAAGCATTTGAAGGTGCACTCGACCCATAATGAGAATATTAAATTTTTTGAAGATGCGGTGTATCACCTTGAGCTAGAAGAGGACTGTTTCCCAGCGATTAAGTCAGAAACTAATATTTATGATGCTAGTTCTTACCCACAAAGGGTTTCTAGTTCTAAGTGCAAGCATTTTGATTCATTCTAAAAGTGGAAAGGCAAGGAAGCAAGCTTTTCATGCAAGAAACTAAAAGTTTATCAATGTAAAAGAGGAAAGTGTTGTCATGTGAAAAGAATATCAAGGGTGAAGTATTATAACTATTGCAATAATGGTCATTATGCTCATGATTGTGGCAAGTCAAAGAAGGTAAACACACCTTATATTCTTGAGAGCTTTGCTTTTGTATTAAGTTTTATATTTTTAACTGAATCTAATCATTTGCAACCTATAGATTCTGTAGCAACAGACTGTGTAGCGAAAGATAGAGAAGCATTCATAGAATTTCGACGAGTACCTGTTGAAACAAAATGGATCTATGTATGGAGCAACTCGAAAGCTAAAGGGATTGGCACCTGTCAATGAAGGATGCTTGGTGGACACATTTTATTCTTACATGATGTACTATATGCTCCAAAAATTCATCGGAACTTTTTAGTATTAAAAAAGTTGATTTGCACATATGCGAGCATTGCTTAGCAAGGCAAACGATGAGGAAATTATTTGAAAAATGAATAAGAGCTTAATTTCCTTTATATTTAATACATTCCGACATCTATGGTCCAATGAAAGTAAGACGAGGCATGAGGTTATTTATTTCATCACATTTGTAAATACATGTACTTGATTCAGACATATTTATTTCATTTCTCATAAATCTGAAACATTAAATTGCTTCAACAAGTTTTTGAGCTTGGTAGAAAATCAATTAGATAAGAAAATAAAAGTATTAAGATTCAATCGAGGTTAAGAATATCTATCTGATGAGTTTAGAAATTTATATGATGAACCATAGACATCATATAGGAATAATGATAAATAGGTACCAATCAAATTCAAATCAGACACGTTGGATATCTGTTAAAAGAGTACTGAGGTATCTGAAGAAAACTGATGATTATTAACTCAATGAAAGGATCTATAGCTAGAAGGCTACTTAGATGTTGATTGGGGAGGTAATTTAGAATAAAATAAATCTATCTTTGGATTTTTTTTTTCTTAGTGATAATGACGTCATATCTTAGAGCTATAAGAAACAAATATGTACGGTCTTATCCACAATAAAAGTCCAATTCATGGCATTATCAACAGCTATACAAGAGAATATTTGACTTAAGAGATTTTTGGATCATTTAGATATTATTAAGAATTGTACAAACTCATTGTTGGTTAAATGTGATAATTAAACAACAATAGCATACACTAAAAATCCAAAATATCATTACAAGACCAAACATATAGATATCAATTATAACTTTGTCAATGATATGGTTGCACGAAAAAAATGTAAACTTATAATACATATCTACGCATAGAATGATAGTAGATCTCATGACGTAACCAATATCTAGATATTTTCTATAGTCATGTAAAATCTCTAAGACTGTACATAAGCTAATATACTGAATATGGCAATTTTCTTAAGTGTTCACATTTAATGAAGTTATCTTTCATTATTAGTACCTATAAGTTCTTGTTTGATATTTATGGAGGTGCGAACCCCTGGAGTGCCATAACTTGGCAGAAATAGACACTTAAGTGCCATAACTTTCTAAAGGTACACTTAAGTGCCAAAATCAGAGTAAAATAAATTACTTGAGTGCCATCGGCCAAATTGTATACGTTGCATTTTTCTGACGTGGTCAAATAATGCAAAAACAATATCGTTTTGGGCTGACGTGATTAAAAAAAATTAATTAAATTAAATTTAAAAGTAAATTTAGTTAAAATATTTAAAATAATAATTTTGATATTTAAAAAAAAAAAGGGAGAGGGGTGGGGGAAGGCGGTTGAGGGCTGAGCCCTCAACCACCGTCACCGCCTCCCCACCATCTCCGGGAAGGGTCAGCAACGGAGGGGGGAGGGTCGGCTGGGGTCGTTGGGCCTTGGCCAAGGGTTGGCGAACCCGCCGACCGACGGCAAAGGCTCGCAAGCCCTCGCCTCAGATTGAGGCAAGGGTTGCAGTCCTCGCCCATATCCAGCGAGGGTCGACGGTTCTCGCCCAGCCGAGCCAAAGGCCGCCGCCCGCTAAGGCGACCCCCAGCCGCTGGATCTTAAAAAGGAAGGGGGGGGAGGGGGAAAGGAGGAAGAGGGAGGTAACCGGCGGCGATGGCTCAACCCTCAACCGCTGGCTACCTTCCTCCTCCATTTTTTAATAATAATAATAATAATAATAATAATAAATATAAATTATGTTATTATTTTATTTTAAATTTAATTAATTAATTTGTATATTATATTAAAATTCAAATTATGCCAAAACGACGTCGTTTTGGATGAATTAGAGCTGACTCAGCTCTCGGGCGAGCCACGTCAACAAGAAATATTAATATTTAATTGCCACGTATGATTTCCGGCCAATTTCGCCGGAGGTGGCACTCAGGTGTCCCACTTTTCTTCAAATGTGACACTTAAGTATACCTTTCGAAAGTTATGACACTTAAGTGTCCCTTTCTGCCAAGTTATGACACTTGTAGTGTTTTTATCCCGATATTTGTGTATCTTAACGCTTAGTGCATTATAGAATTGAGAAAGTGTATCGAACAGATAAAATATTAGTCTACTCACATGGGTAAATATGATAAATAGATATAAGACAATTTTTAAGCTTATTATATAGGTGATAACTGAGAGCTCAAGTTTAAAATATATATATCGCTTTAACTGAGTGTTAAAATGAGAACATAATATTTACTATATCCAAAAATTAAAAAAAAAAATCCACATATTTTATTTTATTTGTTTTTTATAGCAGATGCAAATTATGATGGATTATTTGAATGAGTAGTTATATGAACTCAAATTAGACATTGGGTATGTCTGAATATATATCTCTACGGTATTCAAAGTGGAGACATACATTCCATAGAAAATGAGTTAATACTATAATATGCATTTCATATTACGTATACATGACATGATCAATAAGAGTGACAAAAATTTTGACCTCAACTATTATGCCGTATGAGATTCTTGAGAAAAAGAGTTCCTCAACTAAATACTCTCATAACTGTTACTTATTCTCAAGATTTCTACTCAATGTTTGTTACCCTAGAATGTTGTCAATTATCATGAATTGATTCAATCTAATAGGACATTTTTAGAAAAGCAAATTGAACTGAAATTGAGAGTTTTAAGAAAACAGAAAGATTGAGTTTGAAATATCACATTTAGTCTTGTATTCACTGGTTAATTAATTATAATTGGTTTGAGATAATCATAATTATGAATACAATATATCATAATTAAAAAGAGATCGAGAGAAATAGAAATGTGATAGATTGATCTAAAATATTGCATACTATATCTACTCAAAAACATTATGTCAATTTTGAACTAGTATTTATTCTTGATAGATGTATGGCAACAAGCTCTCGAAGTACCGGTCACATGAATTATTTGTTGATATAAACATTTCAGAGTGGAGAAGAAAGAGTTTTGTTCAGCCCACCATGTACGAGTGAGAGATAATAGGTTTTTTTTTATAAAACATGTACGAAACCCAACCCATCCACTCATGTTAAGCCAAATTCAGCTCATAAGAGAGAGGGCAGTTATTTTTATGTAAAATAAACCATTGTATAAAAACGAACATTGAAAGTGAAAATAGAACGTACATTCTTCAAATTTTCGCTACCAAGAAAGGAACTCAAAGACTTCAATTGACCCATCTTGACGCTGCAACAGTATTTAATCCGTGGAAAATAAGGCATGCCCATCTTGGTAATGTGTCTTACAATTGGGGTTACAAGTATCATCAGGCCCATTTCCTCATTTATGTTTTAGTATTCAATAGTTCAAGTATTTGTTTTTTTAAGGGATCCGTTTCCATCAATAGTGAAAGCTAAAATGTTGCGGTGAAACTGGGGCCGAAGTTGTCGGGGACGGTGAAGGGCAAGCTGAGATTGGGGGCGAAAATTGTGCGAGGAGGAGGGAGAGAGGATACTCAAGCAGGTGTTCGGGATGAAGGAAGGAGAGGAGTTCCTCAAGGCCTCGCAGTGCTACTTGTCAACCTCTGCTGGTCCAATCGTTGGCCTCCTCTTCATCTCTACCAAGAAGGTTGCCTTCTGCAGCGAGAGATGCATAACCTTCCCTTCTCCTGATGGCAAGCTAGTTCGATCACCTTACAAGGTACTCCGGAAACGCAAATCAAGCAGATAGTTTCTCCTTTTCGGGGGTTGAAAAAATTGTCATGGAAAAGTGGGTTGCACTTATGTATAGGAATACCTTTTAGTTTGCAATCTGTGTGGAAATTCTATTGAAAGTGAAAAAGAATTAAGCTCCAACACCTACTCTAAAGAACATAAAGTACGAAATGAATTGATGAATGACATGTGCGATTGTTGTAATCTTCGCAGGTTCTGATACCGATGGAGAAGATAAAGTGAGCGAACCAGAGCAAGAACGTGAACAGTCCAGCGCAGAAGTACGTAGAAATGCTCACGGAAGACGACCACGAGTTATGGTTCATGGGGTTCTCGAGGTACGAGAAGGCCTTCAAGAATCTTGAGAAGGCGGTGACACTAGCTAATCGGATGTACACGAAGGCAAAAGAGATGATCTTGTTCAACTCTAGTGAAATTCGGGGACTTCTCCGTGCTATGTCGTGTATTCCGGATGCAGGGCATGGGAAGAATGCCTCGCAGCAGAATAATCCAATTTTGTGTTATCGGCAGCAAGCACTTTTCGATGGGTAAACATATGCGACTATCCTCTAGTATCTAAAATATTATCAAATCGAACGCGATGCAGTTAATGTTGTTTCTTGAATTATTAAAAAAAACGAGCATGTTAGAATCCATGATGACAAGGAGAGAAGACTATTTTAACTCGAGAGATTTATTTACTTCTCTTCAAAGCATGTGGAAGCGTAAAGTATGCAAGAAATAACGGGTGCAAATTACTTGACATGTGCTTTCACTAGCAGCCGAGCAATCGAAACAATTGTAAGATATGCATTTGATGAATTTACACGTGTCATTCACTCAAATATAATTTATAATTTCTTCTTTTGAGGGATGGAATTTTCAGCTCACAGGCTTCTTATTAGAAATTTATTTGACATGTTATTACAAAGATCACGTTAACATAAAGTAGGTTCCATTACGGATTTATTTAGCATTTAAGAATTCCTTCCCTTTGCGTGTTGCCCATATTATGCCTCGCATAATCTGCCTGCACTCTGGGCTACACGCGCCTCATGCCTTCTTGAACTTGACCCTGAACGGCTCGTCGCTCAAGGCCAGACGCCGCGTCGCACCATCCACATAAATCCCGACGTCCCGACATATCACCTTGCAAGTGTCGCACACCGTGGGACAGAACCGGAAATTGTAATCCTCGTCCACCTTCTCGATCTTGAACCAGTTGCTTACGGTCTCGCGTCCCGGGTTCCCCAGGACCCCGCCGCTCTCGACGAAGTACTGCTTCACCTCCTCATCGAAGGCGGCGAGCCTCCACACCGTGGACTGCACACAGATTGTCGCCGCATCGAACCAGACGTTGAGATCAGTTGAAAGGCGGATGGTGCTTCTGCCATCCACAGGGGAGAACTTGGCAGGGAGGCCATCGGAGAGCTCCTGCTGTTCCTGGACGACCGCGAGCGGGCAGTTGCCGCTCCTCGAGGCGCCCAGCGTGAGGCCGCCGCCTCGGCCGCGGAGGACCGGGAGGATGTGGTAGTTGACGCCGGTCTGGAGCTTGTGGCCGTCGGTGTCGAGGACAGGGGATGATGCTGCATTGGAGGGTTTGGGGGAGAAGGAGAGGAGGAGGGAGAGGAGGAGGACAGAGAGTGGGGTTTTCATGTCCATGGTGTGATAGTGATCGATTTGTGCAGAGAAAGGTTGGTGAGTCGATCTATTTATATAAATAAAATAAAATAAAAATAAAAAAGAGATGTGGAGGAGTGAAATGTCAATAAATGAGGATAGGATTTGGAAGAACAGATGGGGGCGAGGCGCGTGAGATTGCAGAAGCAGAACGATGCATTGATGGCGTGGCGTGGTTTGACTTTCACCCATGGTATGGTATTCAAAACTCACCACGAATGAAACGTTGGGGATAAGAGGACGACTTGCTACGCATTGAGAGTCGGGGTTGATCGGTTCTTGGAGGCCGGACAAATCTGATGGACGGGAAGGACAAGTCCAAGATAATTTGCGAAAAGATCAACATCCCTTATCGTCTCGTCTATAAAGATATCTTGTCCTTGGCCGTAAACGGAGGACCTTTCCCGATTTAAACGTGTTCCGGTCAAACAAATGACAAATCCTCGACATCACGTGGGGACTTGCCACATTGAGCGGATGAGAACATGGTTCACCGCTCGATTTACTACGTCACGTACACCCAATTCTGCGGACTTCAAGAAAAGGCGGAGGTGGGAAAGAGCAAACTTATCCGCGAATGCCGTGAAAATGCATGCTCAAAGCTGGACAATTTCGCCTCTTGTGATCCGATCTTGAGCTGTCATTCGGCCGGTAGGTACGTCGGGACGCGGATTGGAGTAGAAAAAAACCGGATGGACTTGTTCTTATATCTGATCAGTGTCACACGAAGGAGTCTATCGCATTTAGGCTTACGTGGATATTGATCTGGATCACAGATTCACAATCCACAATCAAACTAAAAAGTCAAGATTGAAAATGAGATTGAAAACACCATCTTCTAGATAGTGTTTAAAATTTTGTAACCCCTCATAAAGGATTTGGAAGGTAACCAATAAATGTGATGGTAGCTGATAGTGGTCACTTGTCTTCTGCTTATTAAAGCCGTTCGAACATAAAATTTGGTGTAAAAAACTATTTATACTAGAATGCACAATAAGGAAATATTTATATGATTGGAGTGTGGAAATGAGAAAACGTATAGTTGCAATGAAGAAGAATAGCATGTATATGGATCGAGTACATGTAATTAGGGAATTTGTTGCATCTGTTAAAAAGTAGGTGGTAATCAGGGAAGTCTGTTGCATCTGTTAAACAGTACAACCTTGAGTATATATTGGAGATGCAAGCAATGTCAACTGAACCTCATGGCACTTTCTCCTCCTAGTCTAATTTGCAACAAAACGAAATACCTGCTGTAAGTTGCAGTAGCTTCCCAACATTGTCAACTGCTAATGAGCCTTGACGTAATTGACTCAAGGCTTGTCGCCTCTCTAATGCTGCAGGTGATGAAAAGAAAGATGAGTTTCATGACGTGGCCACAGCATTGCAGCAAAAGAAATGACATGAAAGTACGATGTAAGTGTAGATTCACGAGAATCCAGTAACAGCAACAAAGGTTTAAAAAGTCTCAGTGATGCATATGCAAAAGAAGATAATGTTTTCATAGGGATAATAGTAATAGATAAATCTCATCAATGACCTCAAGCAGTCCCAGAGAAGAACTCTTCTTCTGAAAAATGAATTGCTTGATTAACTGAGGAAAATCTGAAGAGAGCTTTATGAAAAGCAAAGTCTTTGTAGAAAGTCCGAAAGTATTAGCTAAATCAGAGATAAAAATCTATCAGCAAATATTGTCCCAGCTTCATTTTCAACACTAAAGAGATCCCACAAACAATCCCATGCTCTTTCTAACTTTGAAAAAGTTTTCTCTATATCTAGCCTCACAACTCCATAAAAAGAGAAAACAACTCAGATTGGATCATGCACGTAAACAACTTGATAAATTTGAAATTGCAAAAAAAAAGAAGAAGAAGAAGAAGAAGAAGAAGAAGAAGATAAAATTGCACTTTCTCATGTTTCTACCTATGTAGCACCGACATGAACATGCGACATGCGACACAACACGCCGACACGTTATTTTTGAAAAAATAGATAATTCCGACACGTTTCAACACATTATATAAATGCAAAATAAATAAATAATAATAAAAATAGCATAGAATTAATTTATACTAAAAATATTAATCCAACATTTGTTAATATCATTTATTGTTTTAATTTGATAGAGATTGAATGAGAAATTCAAATATTGCAAATACAAAAGAGTAAATTTGAAGGAACATGTCCTGTTTTCTTACATTTGTCAATAATTAATGAGATTTCTTATAGTCCCAGACTGTTTATGATATAGATTAGCTTGAGCTCTTCTGCAAAGAAGGTTCGAGAAAAATGAAAATTCAAGACAATAACTCTCAAAGTACGACCAAAAAAAAAAGGAAAGAACTAAATTCGCCATGGAAAATGTGACTAAAAGAGATAACTCGCAAGCGACGCCTGCAAGAGGTGGAAAGAAGCATAAAAACTAACAACTTTAACTCTACAGGGGCAACGAAGCGACGCCGGCGAGAAGAGGGGCATTCTATCTTCACTCACCGGAAGGTCAAAATTTATAAGTGAGAAACTTAAAAGTGAAAATTTTCTTCTTTCTCCTTTATTTTTGTTATTTTCTTATTTTTCATATATTTATATTTTTTTTCCCTCAAGTACTGAAAATTTTTAAAATTGACCCCATGCGTGTCGGAGTCAGGTATTAGAATTTCGAACTCACGTGTTGGAGCGTGTCGAGAAGAGTTGATCATGTGTCGGATTTTCCGACACTCATTGACTTCATGTCGAAACGTGTCGAAGTGTTGGACACGACACGAAGGCTTCCGGAGAGTGACAGTGCTTCTTAGATTTCTACTGCCAAGTATAAACCCAAAAAACTCTGTATATTCGGAGCGAACAAATAATACTTTTACGCTGTAATTACTGGGAAGAATTTGGGTTTTACCTATATATAATATCTCCGCTATGTGTTGATCTTCGGCAGAACCAATCAGGAAACAATTTCCCAAGAAAATCGATCTGCTCTTCAACCTCCTCTGTAGATAGGATATTGCAATCATCAAAACTGAAGTTTGATATGATAAATTTTGATATAAAGTAATTACAGAGCTAAACCGCATTTACATACTTCTCTCAAGAACTTCAAAGTTATTCATTATTATCTTGTGCACGAGCTCCTCCCTTGTGATTGAAGAGCAGCCAACCGACTGGGAAACATAATTTACTGTGGCAGCAATTCCATTCAAGTGAGAAAGGTCCTGGCACATTCTTAAACTTCTATTGGCCGAAATTTGGTCCTTGGAAAGATGGCCTCTCTCATTCTCCTGTGACAGTAAATGTAAGGCAATCATAGTGAGGCTGTTGGAAAGCAACAAGCATGAGTTGTCCCTAAGAGAAGTGTGCATAAGTAAAAATAATGTCACCCGCAAAAATGCAAAGTGAGCATATAATTATCCCCAAAAACATAATGGAAGGTCTACAAAAGTAGCATAGATCCTGCTCATGTAATTAACTCCTAACGCAATTCTGTGTTAAAATAATATCAAACATTAACTTCACATTTATGTTCTTTTGATGCAGATTTATTTATTTATTTAAAAGGTCATAATGCTTTGCTAAGATTCAACTAATAAAAGAAGACAACTTCTTTTCAATCCAAGCAAACAATTCTCAAGAAGCTTCATCATCATTGACCAGCTTTTTATCTTATTATAAACCAGTGCTTTGAGGGGCATCATGTCAGCTGTCCTAAATTTTCAACTTCTGCTCTGGAAAAGGGGAAAAAGGAAAAGCTGATTTAATTTTATCAATAATGTCACATGACGTAATGCAAGTACACAGAATGGACACAAATCTGCAGCCTAGACAAAAATTAGACTTGGCCCCAATGCTGTGTCTACAAAGAACTGAGAGTGAAGCAGACTATGTAACTGTGTTACATACCTGATGCAATCCTGCTGCAACTCCTGAGAGATTCTTTTCTTCCACAAGTTTCAGAGAGCATGGGCTGAAATCATGGACATGCTTGCAGGTCTCTGATCTATCCATGGAACTTCTATCACCTTTCGGGGAAGATAAGTCTAAAGACCTTTTTGCAGGCTTCTTCTCACATGACTGACATTGTTTTCTACTCATTGATTTAATATTTGTTGTCACAATCAGATATTGATCTCTTTGGGGTCATCTGTGCCGGAGTGTCAATCATTAAATTTCCAGAAGATGGGGAAAACCTGATTGCAGGACTTTCCTTGTCGATAGGGTTAACAGATGAGCATGGATAAGGCGATTCAACAGAGGGAACGATGAAGCTTCTGTTGTTACTGATCAAAACAATAATCTAGAAACAGAAAACCAGAAGCTATATTTTTGAGTGAGGAAGAGAAGCACAGAGAAAACAGAGCACAAACTTCCATACGTCAATTTTCTATAGAAACTGTCAAGTACAGCCACTAAATACAAAACAAAAAAACTGCTCACGTATGTGCAACACATAACTGCACACAAACGTGCTATTAACTTCCTAGAAAATAACAAAAACACTAAATGCATAACTAAATGAACTTGGCTGTTTTTTAATAAATAAATAAATAAGAGTAAAAGAGAGCAAAAAACAAAACAGAAAACAGCAGAAAACAGAGTAAAAAAAACAAAACAGAAAACAGCAACTGAGACATTATTAATCCAACAAACTCCTCCTTGGATCAGTTGATGCTGCATACTCCAATTTTCTTTCTTAATACTTCAAATCTTCCAGCTTGAAGTGATTTTGTGAGCATGTCTGCAAGCTGATTTTCAGATCTGCAATAGACCAACTTAACTTCGCAACTTTGTTGCACCTCACGTAGAAAGAAAATTTTGACTTTGAAATGCTTGGTTTTGCCATGAAAAACTGGATTCTGAGATATTACTAAAGCAGCCTGATTATCCACATTAACTTCAATGCAATTATTGGAATTCAACCACAAATCCTTCATTATCTTCTTCAACCACAAAGCTTGATTTGCAGCTGCAGTAGCTGCTATAAACTCAGCCTCTGCAGTAGACTGAGCTACAATCTCTTGCTTTTAAGAACACTAGGAGAAACAAGCAGAACCAAAACTGAAACAATATCCAGACGTACTCTTCATGTCATCTACTGAACCAGCCTAGTCACTATCAGAAAATCCTTGCAAATTAAACTTCTGACATTTCTTAAACTTCGCACCAAAGAACAATGTTCTTTTGAGATATCTCAAGACCCTTTTTGCTGCAATCAAATGTAACTAACTAGGACTACTCATAAACCTGGATAAAACACTCATAGCAAATAGAATATCTGGTCTGGTTGCTGTAAGATACATGAGACACCCAATCAGACTTCTATACATATAAGCATCTACTGCATCTGTTTCATCATTCTTCTGCAGCTTCTCTTTAGCAGCCATAGGAGTGCTTACACTTCGACAATCTTCCATATGAAACTTCTTTAGAATTTCCTTCATGTATTTTTTCTAACAGATGAAGATCTCATATGAAGCCTGTTTAACTTCCAGACCCAAAAAATAAGACATCTTTCCCAAGTCTGACATCTCAAAAACTGCAAATAGATCTTGCTTCACCTTCTCTATCAATTCCATATCATTCTTTGTCACTAATAAATCATCTACATAAAGTGACAAAATTACAACACTGTGATTCACCTTCTTGACATAAAGAGTGAACTCACTTAAGCTTTTTACAAAGCCAAAATCCTGCAAATATCGATCTATCTTCCCATACCAAGCTCTTGGAGCCTGCTTCAGTCCATATAGAGATTTCTTCAACCTGTATACACTCTCTTCTTGCCCTTTGATACTGAAGCCTTTAGGTTGTTCAACAAAAATCTCCTCCTCAAGCTCTCCATTCAAAAATGCAGACTTGACATCTAACTGAAATATAGGCCACCCATTCTCTGCTGCAATAGCTAACAGTAACCTTATTGTATCAAGTCGTGTAACTGGAGCAAATGTTTCAGAATAGTCTACTCCCCATATTTGTGCATAGCCTTTCACCACCAGTCTAGCTTTGTGTTTATTGACAGAACCATTAGGATTAAGTTTTGTTCTAAACACCTACTTAACCCCAATCACATTTTTATCAGATGGTCTGTCAACAAGCTCCCATGTGTGGTTTTTCTGGATCATTGCAATCTCTTCCTGCATTGCTGCAATCCACCTCTGATCCTCCTTAGTTTCCACAAAGTTAGATGGTTCGAGCATTGCCACATTGCTTATTTCATAGATTTCAGCAAGTGATCTTGTGCCTCTCATTGGCAAATCATCCATATTGTCTTCAAATCCATCTATAACTTCATCAACCTCTACATCTGTTGCAGGTTGTTTTTCGAACTGCTGCTGTTCTGCACTTTTTCCTTCCATCCAATTCCACTCATCTTCCTCTAGAAAAACAACATCTCTACTTACAGTCACCTTCTCTGTCATAGGGTGAAAAATTCTGTAAGCCTGTAAGCCTTTGATTGGAGACTGTACCCGATGAAGATTCCAAGCTCTGCTTTCTTATCCAGCTTGTCCCTCTTGACCTCAGGAATATGAGTGTAACACAAACACCCAAAAACCTTCAAATTTTTCACAGAAGGTTTAACACCATACGAGACTTCAAAAGGTGTTGACCTCTCTAAGGCCTTTGTGGGCAATCGGTTCAACAGGAACACTGCAATATTAGCTGCTTCAGCCCAAAACTTCTTAGGCAACATCTTTTCCTGCATCATACATCTGGCCATCTCCATAATACTTCTGTTTTTCCTCTCACTGACCCCATTCTGTTGAGGTGAATAGGGAGCAGTGAACTGCTGCACAATTCCTTCTTGCTCACAATTCAACTTAAACTTGTGAGCGGTATACTCGGAACCATTATCAGACCTGAGCATTTTAATTTTCTTCCCACTCTGATTCTCAATTAAGGCTTTAAACTTCACAAACACATTGGCAACTTCAGACTTGGCTCGTAGAAAATAAATCCAACTCATCCTAGTCATATCATCAGTGAAGGTAATGAAATACCCACTACCATTGAGAGAAGACTCAGACATAGGTCCACATAGATCTGTGTGGACTAATTGCAGCTTCTCACATGCTCTCCAGCCTCCTCCTTTGAAAGGAAATCTGACTTGCTTGCCAAGAAAACAAGTTCTGCACTATGGAAATTCCTCCTCCAAACTTGGCAAGTCATCTGGCAAGCTATTTCTCTGCATAAACAACATGCTCTTCCTGTGAACATGCCCAAGTCTTTTATGCCATATTTGTTGCATCTCTTGTGGCTTGAACATGAAACTCTTGTCCTTCATTAGGATTCTTAGCACTTCTTTGCTATCTGCATTATTAATAAGACATTCATTCCCTTCGAACTTCACTTTATAGCCCTTCTCAACTAATTGACCAACACTTAACAGATTATGGTCAATATTTGGCACAAAAAGAACATCACTGATCAGCTTCACCTCCTGATTTCCTTCAATAGCCATTGTACCCTTCCCTTGCACTTCGATATACTGTCCGTTGCCAATTCTGACTCTGAACCTAACTGACCTGTCTAGAATCCTAAACAGCTTCGAATTGCTAGTCATATGATTGGTACAGCCACTATCCACCAGCCATGCATCATTCCCAACAAAAGATTCAGAAAAAGAAGCTACAAACAAGTTCTCTTCCTCAGTTTCATTCAATGCTACCTGTGCTTTTCCTGCTTGCTCGTAATTTTTTTCTTTGCAGATGGCTTCCATGTGACCTAACTTGTGACATTTTCTGCATCTAGCATCAGGTTTTCTCCAACATATAAAAAACTAATGATTAGTTCCACCACAGTATTGACAAGGCTTTTTGTTCATCTTCCATTTGCTAGACTCACTAGAATTTCCTTCTTTTGCTACAAACTTGGAGTCACCAGCATTTTCTCTGGACTGAATCCATTTCTTCCCTTTGCCTCCATCATTTGACTTCACTTTAGCTTGCAGCACACCCTCTTCAAACTCTTCTTTTCTCATCAATCTTCTGTGCTCCTGTGCCTGCAGAGCATTTAACAATTCTGCAAGCTTTATATCAGCTAAGTCTCTTGTATTTTCCAGAGATGCTATGATGGCTTCGAACTTCTCTGGAAGAGACACCAGGATCTTTTGAACAAGCCTTTCATCCTTCAAGTCGGTCCCTAAAACTCTGATTTTTTTCAGCTATCCCAACCAAGCTATCATAGTACTCCTTCACTGACTCTGAATCCTTCATCTGCTGTCTCTCAAACTCTCTCAAGAGATTCAACACCTTCATGCCTATTATCTTCTCATCTCCCTCATATTCATCCTTCAAGAAATCCCATATTGCTTTTGCAGAATCACATCTCATGATCCTTGTGAAGATAGTGGGTGAAATAGCAGTGTACAGGCATGACTTTGCCTTGGCCTTCCTTGTCATTCTCTCTTTATGGTACTTTATCTTATTCAAGGTTGGATTGTCTGGAAGTGGAGCAACCTCATAATCATCCTCCACAGCCTCCCATAAATCATGACCCTCCAAGAATGCCGTCATCTTGACAACCCAAGCCTGATAATTCTCTCCAATGAATACTGGAGAAGCCATCGCAGAGAAACCACTCGACCCTGTCTCCATCACCCTTTAACTTCTTTACACTTCGATACTTGCTTCACTTCACAGTCCCTCAAGATCATACATGCTCTGATACCACTGTTGTTACTGATCAAAACAATAATCTAGAAACAGAAAACCAGAAGCTATATTTTTGAGTGAGGAAGGGAAGTACAGAGAAAACAGAGCACAAACTTGCGTACGTCAGTTTTCTATGGAAACTGTCAAGTACAGCCACTAAATACAAAACAAAAAACTGCTCACGTACGTGCAACACATAACTGCACACAAACGTGCTATTAACTTCCTAGAAAATAACAAAAACACTAAATGCATAACTAAATGAACTTGGCTGTTTTTTAATAAAAAAAAAAAAAACAGAGTAAAACAGAGCAGAAAACAGAACAGAAAACAGCAGAAAACAGAGTAAAAAAAAACAAAACAGAAAACAGCAACTGAGACATTATTAATCCAACAGCTTCTTCCTCTTCCTCCGTACTAATATTGTGGTTGATCTCACCGATAGGTTCAGGGCATACAACATTTAAGTGTCCTCTTGTCTACCTTGCAATTCCTGATTGGTAGGATTGGTGCATGAGAAAGAAGCGAAGGTAACTGGTGATGCTAAAAGTTGAGTTTTCTCTGATACAACGAACTTCTGAGAAAAGTGTCTGCTGAAAGACTCGGGTAAACCAGATGCCTCTGACAATATTACACCATCAGCAACTGTTGACTGATGTTGGAACACAGAATCTCCAAGAGTATCTTCGTTGTCGGTGATCTGATTGCCTTGTTGAAAAGGCCCAGGTAACATGGCCTCTGGAACAATAGAAGCCTGGTGGAGGATACAACACAATGTGCCGGTGAATGACCAAATGTTCAAAACTCCATTTATTTTACCAGAAGTTGAATGAGCACATAAAAAAATTCAATCCCGGACAAATCTATACGGTACACTCATCCTGACATACTGATGCAGGAGCATAATCCTATTTTAGTAGTTTTAAGTGCTTTTCTTCTTTATTTAGTCTTTTCTCATATAATTTTAGGGTTGTAAGTGGTCACATTGATGGTCATGTGAATGTTTAATTACATTCGATCATTGAGACTATAAGTAGTTATTTTAGATCAAGAAATTATATCATCTTTCGTCTTTAACCCTAGTAATGAAAGGTCTTTAAGTCTCTTCATCATTAGTTTTGCCTCATTCAAAATAAACTCTATTTTAGCCCTGTATTGTTCCTTTTGCTACTTTTTACTTCTCCAACTACGTCAAATTGGTATTAGAGCACTGTTTTAGGGTTTTCCTTACATCACATATGACATTGTATAATTTGGCATAAAAGCAATCCCTTTACATAAATGCTGATGAAGTTGTAGTTTTATTTCAAAGCAATAATGACTCAAATAAGGAGCTTATAGAAGTATTTTGTTTGTTTTACCATCTTATTTAATCAAGTCAACCCATTTTCCTTAGTAGAGTGGGAAGAATACATAATCAGGTCAACCAATTGATTTATAGTGTGAGCTAGTGTGAGCTAAAGCTCTATTACTCTCTCAAAATCTCAAACCTATAACTGCAGCATAATTTGAGGACTTCAGTTCAAACGATAAGGACCTTTACTTCTCATTCCCAACCATTCAATAGAGCAAAACCACTATCAATTTATTAAAAGCTTGTCCTATTCCATTTGCCAAATATTCAAATGCTTTTTACGATGATCTTAAACAAAAATTACTGGAAAAGGACAGTAATACCTCCGGATGGTCAGCGAAATAATCAACAAGCCTCAACAAGAAAAGTTCCCGCAGTGCCACGAAGCCAGATTGTTCATGACGCGTCTCTATGGCATCAAGTTGCACTGTGATTTTCACATCTGGCCTCATGCATGAAGTTTTCTTATCATATATAAGGAGCTTCTCTATCTGTATGACTTCAGGAAGTACATATTTAATCTGTGCAAGATGGCTGTATAGAAATTTTCAGAGAGAGAGAGAGACAGGGACAGAGGACATTGTCAGCAACTAAAAAAAATGCACTGAGAAGATCCCAAATGATAGCTGCTATGAAAATCTCACATGTTCATCAAATTCCCCCTCTTTCTGACCGGAAAGAAAAGGAACAATATAAGGGACCACAGAATACACTACACTAAAATCATCGACATCAAGTAGACAAGATAACATGCTCGAAACATTTAGAACTTCAATGGCAACAGTCTCGACTGGACGAAAACCTCTTTCTAACATGACCATGTGCGTGAAGGTGATACATTGCTAGAGCGAGGAACCGCAGGGAGGCTTCAGGCGATTACCTTTTCGCAAGAACTTCCACCTGAGCACTGACATTCCAAAACGTGGGAGGCTTCTTGCACAGATTAAGCAGCCTCAGCGAGCAGGTCATGTGATCAAAAAGCTCCGCAATCGCCTCGTACCTTGACCTATTAGAAACATCACCATCATCCTCAATACACCAAAAAATAGAACTACATCCTCGACAGAACAAGCAAAGAGCACCGTCTAGGTCCTTACTCATCCACAACCTCAGTCTCGCTTCGCAGAGGCTCACTGATCTTCCGAGGAGTCCTTAACCCAAACGCCGGTCCTTCTGAGCTCGTCACCATTCCACTCGCCTCGCATTTCTTCCGATCCATCGTCCAACAGCAATCGTACAGACCAGAAGCTGATCAGAAGCAGGAAAAATGATCGCGAACTGCTTAATGTGCGGAAGATCGAAGCGAGGAGGACCTGCCTGATTGGGAGACTGGGTAATCCTTCAAGAAACACCTTAGAATACTCCCATACCACAGCTATGTTCTCTATCTTATGTTCCTCAACTGTTGTATCTACTACGGTTGCCAAATAATTTTGGCAACCTACATCCAGAAACCGATTGCCTTAAGTGACAAATTTAAAATACTAGAAGGTCCTTTTCGGTTCCCAATAAGCTCAAAACTTCCTCACACTAACGGGTTAAACTGGAGTACTTCACAATAACAATCCATTAAAGCAAGATGCTCATTAAACCAACCATTTTCATATATGACATCAAAGTTATACATAAGCAAAATAGTCAAATACAACTCTAGCCAGTGATTCTCCTTTTTACAACTTCATTTCAACAAACTGAAATTCTACAAGCTTAACCAAAATTCCATTGTAACGCTCTGATAAAACCCCAAAAATATTTTTCCCCTCATCGGTGCATGGCTCAATTCATTCTTGTCCCCTTTGCCATCCTAGTGGCGTCCTGTCTGCAGTGCATTCCCTTTGTTTTGTCCCATCGGTAGTGGCGGTAGCAATTGCTGAGGTCCCATTTGCCTGCACAGACAATCCTTGAACTAGTGGCCGTGCTGGCCACATTTAAAACAAGCTCCCGTCCTAGTATAACATGGAACTAAACCATGTTTTTTTCCTACAGAAATGACACATGTCGTTCAAGTTGGACATTAACTTTCAAATCCCATCCTTTCTATTGGGCGGAATGGGATACCTTCCTTCAGTCATAGGTTTCTTCTTCCCAAACCTATTTCCATCCCTACTTGACCCGAACCTTGACCCAGACACGGCAACTTGCTCGCTCAA
The DNA here is from genome assembly GCA_019915185.1 of Eucalyptus camaldulensis. Taxonomy (NCBI): domain Eukaryota; kingdom Viridiplantae; phylum Streptophyta; class Magnoliopsida; order Myrtales; family Myrtaceae; genus Eucalyptus; species Eucalyptus camaldulensis. The sequence goes on from JAHSVA010000005.1 coordinate 26,462,269, forward strand.
ACTTCTCTCTATCAGCTGGGCCCGACCATATACCTCATTGTAATCCTTTACATCAAGCGGCACCAGCGGGTTCTTCAACTCTAGTCAAAGGCCGTTCCTAAACCTCCGAGCTTTATCTTCAAGGTCTTCTATCAATCTTGGAGCGTACTATGACAACTCTACGAACTTTGCTTCGACTGGTCTACACTCAACATTCCTTGGCTGAGGCACTGGAATTCCTCCATCTTCTGCTCTTGAGCGCTACCCAAAAAGTACTTGCTATTGAAAGCTCTGAGGAAAGCGTTCCATACCAGGACTACTCATTCCGAGAATACTATGCCTCTGGTGGCCCTCCACCATGTATTCGCGTTACCTTGCAACTAGTATACTGCTAAGACAACCTTTTCCTTATCATTGCACATTAGAAGTGCAAAGGCCTTCTCCAGGTCTTGGATCCAGAGTGATACAATCTCAGGATCTCCTACTTCAGTGAACCTCGGCAAGTTCTATTTCAAGAACTGTTCTACCAACTTGTGAATAGGTCTCTCCCTCCCCCACAACTACGTTCCCAGGTGGAATTTCGACAGGTGCGGCAGCAGTGCGACGGCAGCAATTGCGGCAGCTTGAGTGGCGGCGATTGATTCTGGGCCTGCTGCCCCATCATGTCTCTCATTGTCTCAAGCGCCTACATGATCCCTTTGATACTAGGATCACCAAGGGCTGCTACATTAGCACTGATAGGTGGCAGCACTAATCCACTTGCGTTGGCCTGAGCCTGCGCTCTATCTCAGGCACCAACCCCAGTCGGTGTCCTACCCCGAGTCACATAGGCTATCGACCTCTTCTAAGGAATCCTATGCTCCTTATCACTCATTATGCAGATTCTTTACAGAAACCTTCTTTCCAATTCCACACAAAATTAGAAGCTAAGCGATCACACCAAACAATTTACCAAACAGCTATCACCAACATGTATCGGCATGAAATAAAGGTCAATCCTACTAACTATCCCATAAACATATTGCACCTTATCACTTTAACTATCAACCAGCTCTGATACCACTCTAGACGGGGATGTCACACCCCGATCCTCGAGCGCGTGTCCATCCCTCAGTGGTCAATTAAATTGCGACGTCCTAAGACGCATCGTCAACCCATTTATTTTAATATGCATGCAAAAGCGAATTACTAATCCCCTGACCACAACAAACATGAGATAGAAAAGCAAGACAACAAATTTTAAATCAATCAACACAGCTTTTATAAACAATCTGGTTTACAAACATAGGTCAATTCTAGGGTCTAAGTATAGGAGGTCTATCTCCAAAAAGAACTTCTGAGCCACCCATGCTCCTGACCTTTCTACCTTAAGCTCCGAGTTCTTCACACTAAGGACCTAAAAAGTTAAGCCCACGACGGGGTGAAACAATGTCTCAGCAAGTTCACCCTCTAAACCTCGACTAGAAATGAAATACGCCTAGAGACAGTCTATGTACACAATACAGAAGACTTACCTCGCCTCAGTTCCCTCATACATGTTAGCACAATTCATATATCACATAAGTGCAGTAACAATACTCGAGCATTTGGAACGTCTCATTCAATCTTAGTTAATCAATCAATCAATCAATCATTTGAATCAACACAACTAATCCATCATTCAATCAAATAATCACTTATAGAGGACCCATAATCAGACATGGACAAATCATATGGGTGGTTCCATCTACACCCGATATTCACTCTCAACATTCTAATTCAACATCCCCATTCCATATTCCGACTCCACGTTACAACTCAATACTCAATACCAGACTTAAGATCAAACTCAAGGCTCTAGACGTAGTTTCCATGCCACTCAAATCGCCATGTAACATTTAGCCATTAATTACAATAAGTAATAATATAAGGCACTAGAGGCGACTTACACGAAGTCTCACTATCATTATCGTGTAGTACTTAGTCCTTTATTGTACTAGGCAATAGTATAAGGCACTAGAGGCAACTCACACGAAGTTTCATCCTCGTGTAGCACTTAACCGTTAATTATGCATGACAATACTGTAAGGCTCTAAAGGTAATTCCCATGCGACTCAAATCGTCATAAGACACTTAGCCCTTGATTAAAGTAAGCAATAATATAAGGCACTAGGAGTTACTCACATGAGTTTTATCCTCGTGTAGTACTTAGTCCTTTACCTGCTCACAACCCATTAAGTTCTCTCAACACGACACATATTACCTCAACTTTCGATAATCAACAGGCCCAGACTATAAATCATCACAAGATTATTCACTCACGGCCAAGGACATTATGCTTCGCACTTAAATTCCTCAATTTAAAAAAATGTCTTGGCCTATTTTCTTTGTGTTAAAAATACTCGATAAAAATAATCGTGTGTGGGTACACGGTCGGCCTAAGCCAAAAATGCAATATCTTTCATTTAGAAAATCCCACTATTTAATATAGCCCATAAAGACATTTTTCGCGTTATAAACCGACGCTCGGTATTTTCCAATTAAATACCTAAATTCCTCAATTTTGGGATAAATATTCAAAATTGCAATTCTCATTCAATTTGCACAAAGCAACACTCAATTAAATAAACCAAGCATACCATTGCAATCAACATGAAATTTCGGTCACCGGTGATCTTGGTATAATTTCCAAGAAATAATAAACAATTAAATAAATACCAAAAATAATTAAATAAATACAAATAAATACCATAAATGCAAACTTAGGCCAGAAAAGCCTAATTAAATATCGAAATGGATCCAGAAAATTTCCGAACCTATCTAGATAAATAATATAACCTATCTAGTCACTAATTAAGCTACTCTAACCACCTAATATGCATAAACGAATAATTAAATCACTATTCTATTATAACTAATCACCTAAGCTATATTTAGCCTAAATTAACCAACCCTTAAGTATCATTAACTCCCTAAGCCAAGTTTAGTGAGTAACTCACCGATTTAGTGCAAAAACCGGTTCACGGCGATGGCGGCGCGACGACAGCCGAAACTTGGGTCTACAACAGCGCCAAAAGAAGCCTGGGAGAGGCTAAAAACGGCCAACAAGCTCACTGCTTGAGCTGGGAAAACCAGTTCTGAGTTGAGCTGGATCGAGGGGCTGAGCTGGTGCGAAGCTTGCTAGACACGGCGCGAGGACAACGGGGGTGAGTTGGGCGGACCAGCTGCTAGTCGTTGGCGTTGGTTGGGTGTGGGGCTACTCTACTGCTGGAGTTGAGACATTGAACGGTGGCTATGAAGTGTGCTAGACAGTGAAAATGACGCTGGCATAAGGAGTTGTTGGTGGTATGAAGATGGGATGGAGATGAGATGGCCAGTTGGGGGCATGAAGAGGGTGCGGTGGAAGGTGTGGGCGCTGAGGTGGAGTGGGACGCCAGTTGAAAGGGGGAACCGCTGCTATTGTGGCGTGAGTGGATGCGGCAAAAATAGAGGAAGAAAGGGGATGGGGCGATGGAATCGTGAGGTCAATAAAAGGGAGAAAAGTGGGGACGTGAGCTAGCATAGGTAGAACAATAGAGAAGAGGAGAAACGTGGGGTAAGGGAGGCGTGAGGAAGAAGCTAGGGAAGAAAGGACATGCGAGAGAGAGAGGGGGAAAAGGTTGGTCGACTACAACTGTGAGGGAGAGACCATGCATGAGAGGGAGAGGGGGAGAGGCGGCCGAACACACGGCAGAGGGGGGGAAAGTCAAAGAAGTCAAGAAAGATATCAATTCATGAATAGCAAGCCACAAAAATCTTCATGCTTAATGTCTATGCTCCCTTCAATGGGAATTTAGTCCCAAAATCCACAAATTAAACCATTTTTGGGTTGCAAATTCTCACTTTTCCACTTGATCCGAATTTCACTTTTATTTTCTGATTTGTCCAAAATTCGATTTTCCCATAAAATTTCGGACTTGACGAAATTTTTGCCGAAAGATGAGATGATGTCCTAAAAGTGAATCATGACACGCTCAAACGTTCAATTCCTGAAACCGAGCTTAATTCATGATTAAAATCAACCGAACGTGATTTTAGTCCAATCCAACCTATTAGGTAGCTTTTAGGGATTTTACCGCGGTTATATCTCTTAACAGCTTTACCTAATAGGTTAGTTAACTTATGATTGATCAGCTCAAAGAAAAATGACCATAGACACATCGGCGAAAAGCCCATTTCGTTTCATCGGGACGGGTCGAAAATTCAGGATGTCACAGAAAAGAAAAAACTCTCTTACTTGCATCATGTTGCTAAGTAACATGGAGAATGATGTCGTGCAAGAATTTAGGCATTTTGAGAATGTGGGAAGCATTAACAGTGAGATTTAGTCGTACATCGGTGACCAAGCTAAGACAGCTCACTATAATGTTTGACTCGTACAAGAAGTCTCATGGTTAGATCATGAAACAATACTTGAGAAAGATATCAAACATGATCAATAAGCTAAAGGATGTTGGCCACATTTTGATTGATGAGCAACAAAGTACAAGCAGTGATCCGTTCCTTACTTCAAAGTGGGGAGCATTTGAAGGTGCACCTGACCCACAATGAGAACATTAAAACTTTTGAAGATGCAATGCATCACCTTGAGCTAGAAAATGACCGTCTCCTAGCGATTAAGCCGAAAACTGATATTTATTATGCTGGTTCTTGCTCACAAAGGGCTTTGAGTTCTAGGTGCAAGCATTTTGATTCATTTTAAAGGTGGAAAGGCAAAGAAGCAAGCTTTTCATGCAAGAAACTAAAGGTTTATCAACATAAAAGAGGAAAGCGTCGTTATGTGAAAAGAATATCAAGGGTGAAGTGTTACAACTATTGCAATAATGGTCACTATGCTTACGACTGTAGCAGCCAAAGAAAGTAAACATTCCTTATATTCTTGAGAGCTTTGCTTATGTATTAAGTTCTATATTTTTAACTGAATCTAATCATTTGTAACCTATAGATTCCGTAGCAACAGATCATGTAGCGAATGATAGAAAAGTCTTCATAGAATTTCGACGAGTACCTATTGAAACAAAATGAATCTATGTATGGAGCAACTCGAAAACTAAAGGGATTAGCACCTGCCAGTTAAAGATGCTTGGTGGATGCATTTTATTCTTACATGATGTATTATATACTCCGAAAATTTATCGGAACTTAGTGTCCATTTTAGTATCAGTTCAACTTGCTTTTAATTTGAATTGCCATAATAGTGGTGTAGACTTATATTTAGGTACGAGTTGCTATGATTGTGGTTATATTCTAGATGCTTTTATTGTGTTGGATATCGATTACACTAATGTCAATGTTTGTTATTCCATCTTAATGTTTTCTAATTCATATGATAATGATGTATATATATATATGGCATACCAAACTTGGTCATATTGGCCAATTACGAATAAATAGACTGGCCAAAGAGAGCTTATTGGGCAATATTAAAGAAATTGATTTGCCCATATACGAGCATTGCCTAGCAGGGCAAATGATGAGAAAACTATTTAGAAAATGAATAAGAGTTTAATTCCCTTTGCATTTAATCCATTCTAATATCTATGATCCAATGAAAGTGAGACAATGCATGAAGCTATATATTTCATCACATTTGTAAATAATTGTACTTGATTCAAACATATTTATTTAATTTCTCATAAATCTAAAACATTAAGTTGTTTTAAGAAGTTTATGAGTTTGGTAGAAAATCAATTAAATAAGATAATAACAGTACAAAGATTCGATTGAGGTCGAGAATACCTATATGATGAGTTCAAAATTTTATGTGATAAATCATAGATTGTCTAAAGACTTCATAGGAGAAGGAACGAATGCAATGTATTCCTTATGCTGGTGTTATTTGAAACTTAATATACGCTATGATATGCATAATACCTAACATATGTTTTGTAGTTGAAACGGTACGTAGGTACCAATCAAATCCAGATCAAACATGTTGGATATCCGTCAAAAGAATACTAAGGTATCTGAAGAAAACTCAAGGAAATGATCTACGGCTAAAAGGCTATCAGATATTGATTAGGGAGGTAATTTAGATTAAGGGAAATCTACCTTTGAATTTTTTTAATTTTTTTTAGTGAATAATGACGTCATATCTTAGAGCTGTAAGAAACAAATATGTACGGCCTTATCCACAATAAAAGTCAAATTCATGGCATTATCAACAGTTGTACAAGAGAATATTTTGTTTAAAAGATTTTTGGATCATTTAGATATTGTTAAAAATTGTACAAACTCATTGTTGGTTAAATATGATACCTAAACAACAATAGCATATACCAAAAATCCAAAATATCATGGTAAGACCAAACATATAGATATCAAATATAACTTTGTCAATGATATGGTTATACGAAAAAATGTAAACTTGCAGTATATATCTACATATAGAATTATAGTAAATCCTATTACAAAATCAATACCTAGAGATATTTTCTATAGTTATGTAAAATTTCTAAGACTGCATAGAGGCTAATATACTGAATATGATAATTTTCCTAAGTGTTCACATTTAATGAAGTTATCTTTCATTATTAGTGCCTATAAGTTTGTGTTTGATATTTATGCATCTTAATGCTTAGTGCATTATAAAATTAAGAAAGTATATCGAACATATAAAATATTAGCCTATTCACATAGGTAATCGTCTCTATTTATTGTATGATAAATAGATATAAGACAATTTTTAAGCTTATTATATAGGTGATAATTGAAAACTCAAGTTTAAAATATATGTATATCACCTTAACTAAGTGTTAAGATAAGAACATAATATTTACTATGTTCGAAAAGTAAAATAATCCACATATTTTATTGTATTTGTTTTTGATACCATAAGCGAGTTATGATGGATTCTTTGAATGAGTAGATATATGAAATCAAATTAAACATAAGGTATGTCTTAAAATCTATCTATACAATATTGAAAGTGGAGACATACATTCCATAGAATAAGAGCTAATACTGTAATATGCATTTCATATTACGTATGCATGACATAATCAATAAGAGTGATAAAAATTTTGATTTCAACTTTTACGCCATATGAGATTCTTGAGAAAAAAGAGTTCATCAATTAAATGTTCTCATAAGTCTTACTTGTTCTCAAGATTTCTACTCAATGTTTGCTACCTTAGAATGTTGTCAATTATTATGAATTGATTCAATTTAATGGGACATTTCCAAAAAAGCAAGTTGAATTGAAAATGAGAGTTTCAAGGAAAGAGAAAAATCGAGTTTGAAATATCACATTTAATTTTGTATTCACTAGTCAATCAATTATAATTAGTTTAAGATAATCATAATTGTGAATACAATATATCATAATTAAAAAGAGATCAAGAGAGATAGAAATGTGATAAATTGATCTAAGATATTACATACTATATCTACCCAAAAATGTTATGTCTATTTTGAACTACTATTTATTTCTAACAGATGTATAGCAATGAGCTCTCGAAATATACTGGTTGCACGAATTATTTGTTGGTATGAACATTATAGAGTGGAGAAGAGAGAATTATGTTCAGCCCACCATGTATGAGTGGGAGATAATAGGTTTTTTTATAAAATGTGTTATACAAAAGCCAGCCCATTCGTCCATGTTAGGCCAAATTCAGCTCATAAGAGAGAGGACAATTATTTTTATGTAAAATAAACCGTTGTATAAAAAAGAACATTGAAAGTGAAAATAAAACATACATTCTTCAAATTTTCGCTACCGATGAATTCTCTCTCAAGAAAGGAATTCAAAGGCTTCAAATGATCTCTCTTGACACTGCAATAAAATTTAATCCGTGGAAAATAAGGTACATCCATCTTGGTGATGTGTCTTACGATTGGTGTTACGAGTATCTTCAGGCCCATTTCCACATTTATGTTTTAGTATTCAATAGTTCAAGTATTTGTTTTTTTAAGGAATCCGTTTCCGTCTATAGTGAAAGCTAAAATGTTGCAGTGAAACTGGAGCCGAAGTTGTCGGGGACGGTGAAGGGCAAGCTGAGATTGGGGGCGAAAATTGTGCAAGGAGGAGGGAGAGAGGATATTCAGGTGTTCGGGATGGAGGAAGGAGAGGAGTTCCTCAAGGCCTCGCAGTGCTACTTGTCAACCTCTGCTGGTCCAATCGCTGGCCTCCTCTTCATCTCTACCAAGAAGGTTTGACAGATCCATAACCTTCCCTTCCCCTGATGGCAAGCTAGCTCGATCACCTTACAAGGTACTCCGGAAACGCAAATCAAGCAGATAGTTTCTCCTTTTCGGGGGTTGAAAAAATTGTCATGGAAAAGTGGGTTGCACTTATGTATAGGAATACCTTTCATTTTGCAATCTGTGTGGAAATTCTATTGAAAGTGAAAAAGAAAAAAGCTCCAACACCCACTCTGAAGAACATAAAGTACGAAATGAATTGATGAATGACATGTGCGATTGTCGTAATCTTCGCAGGTTCTGATAACGACAGAGAAGATAAAGCGAGCGAACCGGAGCGAGAACGTGAACAATCCAGCGCAGAATTTACATAGAAATACTCAAGGAAGACGACTACGAGTTCTGGTTCATGGGGTTCTCGAGGTACGAGAAGGCCTTCAAGAATCTTGAGAAAGCGATGACACTAGCTAATCGGATGTAAACGAAGGCAAAAGAGATGATCTTGTTCAACTCTAGTGAAATTCGGGGACTTCTCCGTGCTATGTCGTGTATTCCGAATGCAGGGCATGGGAAGAACGCCTCGCAGCAGAATAATCCAATTTTGTGTTATCAGCACCAAGCACTTTTCGATGGGTAAACATATGCGACTATCCTCTGGTATCCAAAATATATTCAAATCGAACGCGGTGCAATTAATGTTGTTTCTTGAATTATTAAAAAAGCAAGCATGTTAGAATTTATGGTGACAAGGAAAGAAACCTATTTTAACTTGAGAGATTTATTTATTTCTCTTCAAAGCACGTGGAAGCGTAAAGTATGCAAGAAATAACGGGTGCAAATTACTTGACATGTGCTTTCACTAGCAGTCAAGCAATTGAAACAATTGTAAGATATGCATATGTAAATTCACTCAAATATGATTTATGATTTCTTCTTTTGAGGGATGAAATTTTCAGCTCACAGGCTTCTTATTAGAAATTTATTTGACATGCTATTACAAAGATCACGTTTACATAAAATAGGTTCCAGTACGGATTTATTTAGCATTTAAGAATTCCTTCCCTTTGCGTGTTGCCCATATTATGCCTCGCATAATCTGCATGCACTCTGGGCTACACGCGCCTCATGCCTTCCTGAACTTGACCCTGAACGGCTCGTCGCTCAAGGCCAGACGCCGCGTCGAACCATCCACATAAATCCCGACGTCCCGACATATCACCCTGCAAGTGTCGCACACCGTGGGACAGAACCGGAAATTGTAATCCTCGTCCACCTTCTCGATCTTGAACCAGTTGCTTACGGTCTCGCGTCCCGGGTTCCCCAGGACCCCGCCGCTCTCGACGAAGTACTGCTTCACCTCCTCATCGAAGGCGGCGAGCCTCCACACCGTGGACTGCACACAGATCGTCGCCGCATCGAACCAGACGTTGAGATCAGTTGAAAGGCGGATGGTGCTGTTGCCATCCACAGGGGAGAACTTGGCAGGGAGGCCATCGGAGAGCTCCTGCTGTTCCTGGACGACCGCAAGCGGGCAGTTGCCGCTCCTTGAGGCACCCAGAGTGAGGCCACCGCCTCGGCCGCGGAGGACCGGGAGGATGTGGTAGTTGACGCCGGTCTGGAGCTCGTGGCCATCAGTGTCGAGGACAGGGGATGATGCTGCATTGGAGGGTTTGGGGGAGAAGGAGAGGAGGAGGAGGGAGAGGAGGAGGGAGAGTGGGGTTTTCATGTCCATGGTGTGATGGTGATCGATTTGTGCAGAGAAAGGTTGGTGAGTCGATCTATTTATATGAAAAAAAAAAAGAAGAGATGGGGAAGCGTGAAATGTCAAAATGGGGATAGGATTTGGAAGAACAGATGGGGGCGAGGCGGGTGAGAATACAGAACGATGGCGTGTTTTGACTTTCACCCATGGTATGGTATTTCAAAACTCACCACGAATGATACGTTGGAGATAAGAGGACGACTTGCTACGCATTGGGAGTCGGGGTTGATCGGTTCTTGGAGGCCGGACTAATCTGATGGACGGGAAGGACAAGTCCAAGATAATTTGCGAAAAGATCAACATCCCTTATCGTCTATAAAGATATCTCGTCCTTGGCCGTACACGATGGACCTTTCCCGATTTAAACGTGCTCCGGTCAAACAAATGACATCCTCGACATCACGTGGGGACTTGCCACATTGAGAGGATGAGAACATGGTTCACCGCTGGATTTACTACGTCACGTACACCCAATTCTAAGGACTTCAAGGAAAGGCGGAGGTGGGAAAGAGCAAACTTATCCGCAGCATCGTGCATACACACAAGATGAGCATCGTAAGACCGCGAATGCCATGAAAATGCATGCTCAAAGCTGGACAATTTCACCTCTTGTGATCCGATCTTGAGCTGTCATTCGGCTGTTAGGTACATCGGGACGCAGATTGGAGTAGAAAAAAAAACCGAATGGACTTGTTCTTATGTCTGATCAGTGTCACACAAAGGAGTCTTATCGCATTTAGGCTTACGTGGATATTGATCTGGATCACAGATTCACAACCCACAATCAAACTAAAAAGTCGAGATTGAAAACGAGTTGAAAACACCATCTTCTAGATAGTGTTTAAAATTTTGTAACCCCTCAAAGGATTTGGAAGGTAACCAGTAAATGTGATGGTAGCTGATAGTGGTCACTTGTCTTCTGCTTATTAAAGCCGTTTGAACATAAAAATTGGTGTAAAAGCCTATTTATACTAGAATGCACAATAAGGAAATATTTATATGATTGGAGTGTGGAAATGAGAAAACGTATAGTTGCAATGAAGAAGAATGAAGAATGTATATGGATCGAGTATACGTAATTAGGGAATTTGTTGCTTCTGTTAAAAAGTAGGTGGTAATCAGGGAAGTCTGTTGCATCTGTTAAACAGTACAACCTTGAGTATATATTGGAGATGCAAGCAATGTCAACTTGAACCTCATGGCACTTTCTAATCCTAGTCTAATTTGCAACAAAACGAAATACCTGCTGTAAGTTACAGTAGCTTCCCAATTGTCAACTGCTAATAAGCCTTGACGTAATTGACTCAAGGCTTGTCCCCTCCCTAATGCTGCAGGTGACGAAAAGAAAGATGAGTTTCATGATGTGGCCACAGCATTGCAGCAAAAGAAATGACATGAAAGTACGATATAAGTGTAGATTCACGAGAATCCAGTAACAGCAACAAAGGTTTGAAAGGTCTAAGTGATGCATATGCAAAAGAAGATAATGTTTTCATAGTGATAATAGTGATAGATAAATCTCATCAATGACCTCAAGCAGTCCCAGAGAAGAACTCTTCTTCTGAAAAATGAATTGCTTGATTAGCTGAGGAAAATCTGAAGAGAGCTTTATGAAAAGCAAAGTCTTTGTAGAAAGTCCGAAAGTATTAGCTAAATCAGAGATAAAAATCTATCAGCAAATATTGTCCCAGCTTCATTTTCAACACTAAAAAGATCCCACAAACAATCCCATGCTCTTTCTAACTTTGAAAAAGTTTTCTCTATATCTATCCTCACAACTCCATAAAAAGAGAATACAAGTCAGATTGGGTCATGCACGTAAACAACTTGATAAATTTGAAATTGCACTTTCTCATGTTTCTTCTGCCAAGTATAAACCCAAAAAACTCTGTATATTCAGAGCGAACAAATAATACTTTTATGCTGTAATTACAGGAAAGAATTTGGGTTTTACCTATATATAATATCTCCGCTATGTGTTGATCTTTGGCAGAACCAATCAGGAAACAATTTCCCAAGAAAATCGATCTGCTCTTCAACCTCCTCTGTAGATAGGATATTGCAATCATCAAAACTGAAGTTTGATATGATAAAATTTTGATATAAAGTAATTACAGAGCTAAACCGCATTTGCATACTTCTCTCAAGAACTTCAAAGTTATTCATTATTATCTTGTGCACGAGCTCCTCCCTTGTGATTGAAGAGCAGCCAACCGACTGGAAAACATAATTTACTGTGGCAGCAATTCCATTCAAGTGAGAAAGGTCCTGGCACATTCTTAAACTTCTATTGGCCGAAATTTGGTCCTTGGAAAGATGGCCTCTCTCATTCTCCTGTGACAGTAAATGTCAACAAGCATGAGTTGTCTCTAAGAGAAGTGTGCATGAGTAAAAATAATGTCACCCACAAAAATGCAAAATGAGCACATAATTATCCCCAAAAACATAATGGAAGGTCTACAAAAGTAGCATAGATCCTGCTCATGTAATTAACTCCTAACGCAATTCTGTGTTAAAATAATATCAAACATTAACTTCACATTTATGTTCTTTTGATGCAGATTTATTTCTTTATTCAAAAGGTCATAATGCTTTGCTAAGATTCAACTAATAAAAAGAAGACAACTTCTTTTCAATCCAAGCAAACAATTCTCAAGAAGCTTCATCATCATTGACCAGCTTTTTATCTTATTATAAACCAGTGCTTTGAGGGGCATCATGTCAGCTATCCTAAATTTTCAACTTCTACTCTGGGAAAAGGGGAAAAAGGAAAAGCTGATTTAATTTTATCAATAATGTCATATGACGTAATGCAAGTACACAGAAAGGACACAAATCTGCAGCCTAGACAAAATTTAGACTTGGCCCCAATGCTGTGTCTACAAAGAACTGAGAGTGAAGCAAACTATGTAACTGTGTTACGTACCTGATGCAATCCTGCTGCAACTCCTGAGAGATTCTTTTCTTCCACAAGTTTCAGAGAGCATGGGCTGAAATCATGGACATGCTTGCAAGTCTCTGATCTATCCATGGAACTTCTATCACCTTTCGGGGAAGAGAAGTCCAAAGACCTTTTTGCAGGCTTCTCACATGACTGACATTGTTTTCTACTCATTGATTTAATATTGTTGTCACAATCAGATATTGATCTCTTTGGGGTCATCTGTGCCGGAGTGTCAATCATTAAATTTCCAGAAGATGGGGAAAACCTGACTGCAGGACTTTCCTTGTCGATAGGGTCAACAGATGAGCATGGATAAGGCGATTCAACAGAGGGAACAATGAAGTTGGACCTACCACAACCGGAAGAAGCTTCTTCCTCTTCCTCCGTACTGATATTGTGGTTGATCTCACCGATAGGTTCAGGGCATACGACATTTAAGTGTCCCTCTTCTCTACCTTGCAATTCCTGATTGGTAGGATTGGTGCATGAGGAAGAAGAGAAGGTAACTGGAGATGCTAAAAGTTGAGTTTTCTCTGATACAACCAACTTCTGAGAAAAGTGTCTGCTGAAAGACTCAGGTAAACCAGATGCCTCTGACAATATTACACCATCAGCAACTGTTGACTGATGTTGGGACACAGAATCTCCAAGAGTATCTCCGTTGTCGGTGATCTGATTGCCTTGGTGAAAAGGCCCAGGTAACATGGCCTCTGGAACAACAGAAGCCTGGCGGAGCATACAACACAATGGGCTGGTGAATGACCAAATGTTCAAAACTCCATTTATTTTACCAGAAGTTGAATGAGCACATAAAATTCAATCCCAGACAAATCCACACAGCACACTCATCCTGACATACTGATGCAGGATGGTCATGTGAATATTAATTATGTCCAATCATTGAGATTATAAGTAGTTATTTTAGATCAAGAAATTATATCATCTCACGTCTTTAACCCTAATAATAAAAGGTCTTTAAGTCTCTTCATCATTAGTTTTGTCTCATTCAAAATAAACTCTATTTTAACCCTGTATTGTTCCTTTTGCTATTTTTTACTTCTCCGACTACATCAAACTGGTACTAGAGCACTTTTTTAGGGTTTTCCTTACATCACATATGACATTGTATAATCTGGCATAAAAGCAATCTTTTTACAAGAAAAAGGAACCTTTTACACAAATGCTGATGACGTTGAAGTTTTATTTCAAAGCAATAATGACTAAAATAAGGAGCTTACAGAGGTATTTTGTTTGTTTTACCATCTTATTTGATCAAGTCAACCCATTTTCCCTAGTAGAGTGGAAAGAATATATAATCAGGTCAACCAATTGATTTATGGTATGAACTAGTGTGAGCTAAAGCTTTATTGCTCTCTCAAAATCTCAAACCTATAACTGCAGCATGATTTGAGGACTTCAGTTCAAACGATATGGAACTTTACTTCTCATTCCCAACCATTCAATAGAGCAAAACCACTATCAATTTGTTAAAAGCTTGTCCCATTCCATTTGTCAAATATTCAGATGCTTTTTACAATGATCTTAAACAAAAATTACTGGAAAAGGACAGTAGTACCTCTGGATGGTCAGCGAAATAATCAACAAGCCTCAACACGAAAAGTTCCTGCAGTGCCATGAAGCCAGATTGTTCATGACGCGTCTCTATGGCATCAAGTTGCACTGTGATTTTCACATCTGGCGTCATGCATGAAGTTTTCTTATCATAAGTAAGGAGCTTTTCTATCTGTATGACTTCAGGAAGTACATATTTAATCTGTGCAAGATGGCTGTATAGAAATTTTCTGAGAGAGAGGGAGAGAGGACATTGTCAGCAACTAAAGAAAATATGCACAGAGAAGATCCCAAATGATAGTTGCCATGAAAATCTCACATGTTCATCAAATTTCTCCTCTTTCTGACCGGAAAGAAAAGGAACCATATAAGGGACCACAGAATACACTACACTAAAATCATCAACATCAAGTAGACAAGATAACATGCTCAGCCCATTTAGAACTTCAACCGCAACGGCCTCAGCCGGAACTAAACCTCTTTCTAACGCGGGTGAAGGTAATACATTGCTTAAGCGAGGTACCGCAAGGAGGCTCCGAGCGATTACCTTTTCGCAAGAACTTCCACCTGAGCACTGACATTCCAAAACGTGGGAGGCTTCTTGCACAGATTAAGCAGCCTCAGCGAGCAGGTCATGTGATTAAAAAGCTCCGCAATCTCCTCGTACCTTGACCTATTAGAAACATCACCATCATCCTCAATACACCCAAAAAAAAAAGAACACGACTACATCCTCGACAGAAAAAGCAAAAAGCACCGTCCTGGTCCTTACTCATCCGCGACCTCAGTCTCGGTTCGCAGAGGCTCGCCGATCTTCCGAGGCGTCCTTAACGCGAACGCCGGTCCTTCCGAGCTCGTCGCCGTTCCGCTCGCCTCGCATTTCTTCCGATCCATCGTCGAACGGCGATCGGACGGAACCGAAGCTGGTCGGAAGCAGGAAAAATGATCGCGAATTCCGGAATCTGCGGAAGATCGAAGTGAGGAGGACCTGCCTGATCGGGAGAAACCCTAGGTTCCGCCTGATCCGAGTGAAGAGAAACAGAGAGAATGAAGTCGGGCAGAGGAAGAGAGGGAAAAACGAAAAACGAAGATCCTTTTTAAAACAGAATTTTATCGGACGAAACTGCCCTCGCCCACGCCCGATGCTACGCGCGCTCCCCTTTCTACTTCTGCCAGGTACGTTTCCGACCGTTGCGACGCACTTTGGCTAATGGACATCGACGGATTTGGGCCGTCATGAAAAAACGGACCAGGCCCAGTACGTTTTATCCGCTGTGTGTCTGTGTGTGTGTGCGCGCGCGGCATTGCTAGCACTACCGGATTTTAGAAGTTTCGTCTGGCCGGCGAGGTCGTGGGGCCTCGATGGTGGCTGGGACCCTCATCTAGATCTGCCGCTTGAGGATTGCGACCAAGGTGAGGCTTGCGAAGCCCTCGAGTGCCACTCACCTAAGGTCACCAATCATTGCTGAGGCCTCGGAGACAGTACAGATAAACGCTAGAATAAGAAAAAATTAAATAAATAAATGGAAAGGAAAAAAAATCTAAGACTTTTAATTAAAAAAAAAAAAAGCAAAACAATGTCGTTTCGTTTAAGATCAAACACGTTAGTTGTTGATTGTGTCGTATAAAATGGCAAGTGTCAACTAGACCATTACGTTGGCTCTAGTTTGAATTAGACAGATGAATAATACAGGATAATCTTCAAAAAATTTAGAGTTATATTCATCAAATTAAAAAATCTATAATTGAATTGACAAATCATGGTGAGGACTTAGAGACTCTCCTGGGTCTCTATAGAAAGTATCTTCAGCCCTTTCCACAACCACTAATTCGATTTTCCATGGGACTATCCAATCTAATTCAGGACCCGGTAATTAAACACTACATTAGTAGTGGAAGGGAATCGATAAATCTTTATATAAGAGCCCTTCCACCGTTCATCTGTCCTTGAATCCTAGAGGCAAGGATTTTATTTTTTACTCAACAAAGGCATAAGGTATGAATTATTTGTGGGACTAACCTCTTCTTTTACTATTAACTTTTACTATAATTAGTAATTTTATCCTACACCATAGTAACTTTTATAAAACGTATCAAAAAATAAAAATACCACCCATGGTTTCTGAGACAATCTGGGTACCTAACAAAGGATTTGGTCTAGTTTTATGGCCGACAAGGTCAATTACCAATTTAATGGATTGGAAATCGACATTGTATGATTGAGTTCCCAGTTTTTCAGGTGAGAATTGATTTAATTTGAAATAGACCACCATTAAATAGAGGCAGGAGTCTCCCTCAACTACGTTTGGTTCCACAGTTTAATTAAATGGGTCCCTTTCGAGTCGAGGTGCCTTGATATTTTTGCGTCTAGCAACGTGTTACGAAGAGGAGGGAAAGAAAAGTAGATCGATCAGCCCACCAACGTGGAAGTCAACCTAATAATCCCCATCCTCGTCAGACAACGACTCGACACGCATGCCACGTAAGCATGGAACGGGGGCCGTCCATTTATGTGTAGGTTTTTTTTTTTCCTAGCAGGTACGGTCCATAAGAGACCACACGTGGCACCGACTTCGGCCATCCAGCTGGACCTTGACTTAGAAAGAGGCAGATGAGAGATCTGCATCGGCAAGGCTCCGCAAGTGAGCACGTCGGGCGCCGTCCACGTGGCAATATTCTAGCCGTCCACCGCGTTCCAGTCAACCTTCCGGAAGGTCACAGAATTTCAAAACCCCCGCTTCCCATAAAACCTCAATAATCACGAGCCCTGTCCGTCAGCTCGGGGACTAAAACCGTAATTTCCCGGCGGCGTTCCAGGTCAGGACCAAGACCACGCCACAACGACAGACGCGTGTCGCCCTCGGGATCGCCTCTTATCATAGTATTCCGAAAATATCACCGCCCTTCGCGAATTGACCAATCGGGGCCTGGATTCAGATGCGCCCGGATGACGTCATGAGGCCACGTGTCCGTGTACGTGGAAGGACGGATGGCGTTGGGCGGTGGCCAGGTGGCACGTGTACGTGCGGCGCAGGGCACAGGTGGGGCCCCCTGCATTATTGGCAACTGGCAAGCCGAAACGTGGAGGAATATGTGCTGGTTAGAATTAAGATTTTTATCGTGATCCCGAACTGTTGGTGTCGCCAAAAAAGGCAAACGATTGGATCCTTGTTCCGTCCCACGATTTTATTCCTTTGTTTCGATTGACGATTCTCAGATGCCCGCGATCCAGTCGAGATTGCTTGTCCGCTTGGAAGTTGTCCTCGAGTTTTGTCGTCACGTGTTAGTGTTAAGAACGCCCAACAACAACCATTTATATCTCCACTTTCACAAATATTAAATATAAAGATGACTTTTATTTTTAAAAATTTCTTGCACCTTCCCATCAATTATCGTTAGTGTTATGAACTGCCAAAACAATAGCCCATGTTATGTAGACTTGGCTATCTTTTAAAAAATTGCTCAAATCCCGAACCCCACATCTTCAATTTAAGATTTTACTTCGAGATATGTAAACAGTATCTGCAAAAGTAAATACACACATATAGTCATGAGATCAAAAGTGATATGAAAATGAGACAATTCAAGTGCATAAGATTCGCTTTGATAAGTTTGAGTCATTGCTTCAACTTTCCACCCCAATACATGAGATTAATTAATAGATATTTCATAAATACAAAACTTATGTATTGGCATAGGCTTCCTCATCATTTAAAAATAAATAAAAATTCAACATCTATTTAAGGCATCACCTTGGATGTCATCATTTTACGGCATCGCCATAATTGAAGGATGTCTTTACATGCCCATGCAAAATAAGAGATCGGAATAAACACAAGATAGTACAAAATAATCTTTGATATCTCTTTGATTATATTGAAAAATAAGTCGTAGTCGTAGGAAATTGGTAATCAACTTCTTATTTGTGAGGGAACCAACAACATTTTGCCATTGTTTGATGAACTAGCGGTACATTATCAAGCTAATAAGATGTTATATGACGAAGAGAAAAAAAGAATCACGATCGCTTGAACTCGATCAACCTTATTAAGAGGTGATCTAAGTGAATCACATTGATGGCTGGACGAGATTCTATCACATATGGTATCAATTGATAGCCAATCAGAAAAAAAGATTAAGTATAGGTCAATCCTTCTGATTTTTTTTTTTTTTAATCATCATACGACATTATGCTTGGTGGGTCATTTGATGGGTTGGTTGGCCATGGACTCCACATGGGGACACGTGTCCGGAAAATGGGTCGTACTCCTAACTAATTATTGCTATTCCCCCGAGCAATTTGTGACTGCCACGCGTCGGTTGTCCCACGGCCAGACATGGAGTGTCAGAAACAGGAAATTTGGGCTTGCCATTCTCCGATGGTCATTTGAATTTGAAATTGAGATACTATTGTTAACGGTCGAGTATGGACACTGATATTTTTCAATTTTGGCACAAAAATGAAATATTTTTCATCCACATCTGTTATTAATTGTCGTAATCGTCTACATTCGGGGAATGCTGGTCAAGTGGTTTTAATGTTTTTGGACCATCGCGCAAGTTAAAGTATACAAATTTCCAGGAGCATTATTTTTCTTTTAATTATATGCTGTTATTATGTGTTTTTTTTTTTTTTTGGGCAATTGTGGCGGTCTTCAGATCAATTATTGTTTCATATGCTTGAATTCATCAGCATGTGAGCGTGTTTATGTGGATCGTGGTCTAAAATATGCAAGAATCTAAAAGGTAAAATAACAAGGAAAGTAGAAAGGTAGAAATATCGCAACGATTATTTAGTTAATGTAAAATTCCCTGGAATTAATATCAACTTTGATGAAGGAGTAATTTAGTATTAGGATGTTCATATTTAAGTATTACAACACTTTCTCTCACACATAAGCTGGATTTATCTCTAAGAGGTGGAAATATATGACAAAAGAGTATAAGAGAGGCAACTAAAGGGCTGTTTTTAGAAGTTTGAGTTATTTGATGAATACTTGAATTGATATTTTAATATTTGAACAATTAATATTAATCGTTTTTCTCGATTTATTACGATTTATCTTAAAATAAATGCAAACAAAGGATATGATCAAAACGATGGTACAGAGTCAACTAGATAGAAAAGATACGTGTTTTGCTAACAATATAAGCCAAACACAAACGATTGCATCACAAAAGCATACTAAAATGGTTTATATTAACCGGGGAAAATTTAGTGATAAAAAATGCTTTTTATATAAATCATTTTCAAAAAAAAAAAATCTCATTTTTAGGTTAAGATATTCATTTCTCTTATTTTAAATATGAATATTGTTTTGATCGTAAATTATTTTTTATTTCAGGAATTAGAGTAAACACATCCTACCTAGGCAGGTACAGTACAAACGAGGGGGACTGAAATTTTCTTTTTTCTTGTGCCTCAAGGGAGACGTGACTGGTTTTGACTAGGTAAGATGAAACGAGGAAATACATGTCTCCATGAATATGACTGATGGGAATGACAAGGACGTGAAGAAGTTCAGCAGGTACAGTAGAGAGAGAGAGAGAGAGAGAGAGAGCTTGAGCTTTAAAAATGGTGGCGAGTGGGTCGTCGCCCGGGTGTCATTGGGTTACGACATGGGTCTCCTCCCACTTTAATATAAGAAGAAAAAAATATCGTATCTTCTCAACTATCCTTCCATTTTTCTATTCCCTCTCTGTCAACAGTTCGAGCAGAACCTTCCACAATCTCTCTCTCGGCGAGTGAAAAGTCGTGTACCTTTTCGAACTTCGCGATAAGCTTCTTCTGGGTTTTTTTGGGGGGTTCGTTGCTGTTCGAGCTTCGGCATTCTTTTGAGGTAGTGATGAAAGTAAAGTTTTCATGGCCTCGGCGTGCGTATCCATGGCTTTTGCAATTCAATATTCGCTGCTCCAATGAAAAAAGAGTCGTTTTTTAGTTGTTTTGTAGAAATGCTTAGCTATGTAGTTACTTCATCGATCGCTGGTTTTCTTGTTTTCTCCGCTTGTGGGGTTGCTGCATTTCGTCCCGGTGATCGCAGGATTAGCATTTGATTCTTAGTTATACGGTGAAGTTGCGAAGAAGAAGCTCTGTTCTAGTCTCTTCTAATTGGAAATGCTTCCGGAGTTGATGAACTGAGAGCTTTCTTGCTTTTGAGTTTGTCCCGTTCCTTCTGGTGCAAGCGTCTTGCGGAGGTTGCATGCATGTGCGCCCGCTTGGTGCTTGTGCGCGCGCCCGCACGAGAGAGAGAGAGAGAGAGAGAGAGAGAGAGAGAGAGAGGGAGGGAGGGATGGAGGGAGGGAGTCTGCTCGTCATGTTAAATTCAATCTGTTTGACATCTTAAATTGAATCAGTTGTGTTGTCAATACAGATAGACCAAGCCTTAAGATATGGGATGCTTGGTGTCAACGCCGGTGGATAATGGTGGTAAGAGAAGGACGCCACAAGACATTGGGGAGGTCTCTGTCTACGTTCCGGGTCTCCGGATTCCTAAGTCAGTCGATTTTTATCAGTCACTGGGCAGCCATCTATCGAGGAATTTGGGGCAACTCCTGACTGCCCTTAGGACCCGTATAGCCGTGCTGGCCGGTGAAGGAGTCCCTACAGTCAAGAGATTGACGAGAAAAAGTGCCACTCAGCATGGTCTATCCCGCAACACATCAGCCTTTTTTTCTTTTTTGGCTCTTCCACATTACGACTGTTTGTGGTCTCAATTTGTCGACCTGCTCATGAACTTCCTACAGGAGGTTCGACATTGACTGATCTGCAGCAGGCTCTGGAAGATTACTTGCCTGTACTATTGGGATTGGTCAAAGAAGGTAAATGTCAAATAGTTGTGTTCTTGGAATGTGTGCGATTGAAGAGATTTGCTGATCTTATTGATAATGTCTATGTCATAGAAAACTATCTGATGCACAAAGTACAATTCGTTTGGGTTAATCAGGAGGATGAAGCAGAGGTCAGGAACTAACTGTGTGTATTCTTGTTTCTGAGGTGCTATGATAGGCTATGGTGGATTGATGTGAGCTGTGTTCTGCAGGAAACCACAATATCTAATGCTTGGTATGAGGTATTGTCAGTTTTGCATATGATGGCAATGGCATTGCTGTTGCAAGCTAACATAATGCTCCTTCCAAAGACATCAGCTGATGGCGTTCAGTCAAAAGTCTCGGAAGGTTGGTACTACAAGATTCCTGTATTCACTGAAAATTTGCATTTGGACCAATAGGTTTCAATGATTTTCTAGTATGTCTGGGTGGATGGAAGAAAATGGATTGGAGTGTAATTTCCCTTTCTTCTTGTTCTCCTATGGTTCATAAATTATAGCTCTACACCATCAGCTTATAGGAATTAATCCGGATATTATGGTACATGAATGCTCTGTGCATTTTAATTAGTCTAAAAGGTGGTTGTGAGATGCTAAAGATTCTGCACTGTGTCTGTAAAGCACTTACCAGAACATAAGGGAAGATTTTAATCTGGTCCCACACTACCTTCAGCACCATGAGAAGCAGCTTTCAGTATACGTGAATTGAATTACCTAAAAAGCTTCTGTCATGGCATAGCGACTTCTTTGCAGTTATGTTTACTATAGAGAACCAAATTTGTATTAGACAGGTTTGTCCTTCATTAGGCTTTTGAACTCCTCCAGGTCCATGGGGAGTTCCACAGAAATAGGAGAATATCCTGGACAAAAAATCATCAATAGGGTACGATAAAGGAATGAGGAGTAAAGGAGCTTGACCTTGTTTGTTTGGCCAGGGACACCACTGGAACTTTCGGCATAGTTTACATCATTTAGGCATGAGTTATGGGGATTCCATAGCATGGATACTGTGAGAACTAACAACAGAAATGATTTCAAAGAGAACAGCTTGTGCATTCTCAAAGTCCAATTAAAGTTTCACAAGGACAAATCTAGTCATGGGATCGTATTGATAAAGTAGTCTGATATTGTCATACAACTGTTAGGCTTTTTTAACAGATCTCTCACTTATCATCTGTTTTCTTTCTTCCTTTCCTCGTAGTATGTTTGACCTCCTCCCTGTCTCTCTACCACAGAATGCAGGAGAGCATCTGTTGATGTTTTTCTAAAGGCAGCTGGGTTCTTGGACTATGCAGTTCAGCATGTTCTTCCGAAATTCCCTGCTGAACTCAGGTTTGCAGCAAACATTCAAAATACGCGGCTTTATGGGAAGTGAATGTGTACTAATTATGTCGATGGTTCTATTGCATCTTAGGAGAGAGTTACCGGTAGACCTTCAAGATGGAGTTCTTCAAGCACTTTGCCTCCAAGCACTGGGGAAGGTATTACATTTATTTTCCTGAGGAGATGTAGTTTGTGAATCAAGTTGCTAATGCTTATCAACTTTAGACCAACACTCATCATTGAAGTATTTTTCTACTTCAGAAAACCTGCATTCACGTAAATTTCTGAACTTACTGTAGAGGAGAATAGTGTTAAGGATAACGTCTGGCAGTTTAGATAGAGATTCAGCGATCTGTATATCATTTTTTGTTTAATCACAGGGGCTAAAACTTTTAAAACCACGATAGCAGTTTGAGTGCTTTATACGAGACTTCTATAAACAACTTAATGTGAACTCAAAGATTTAGTGAATTCATGGGCTAGGTTTGACTCTGTCGAGGAGAGACAATATAATTTGCAAAATCCACCTCCAAAGCGGTGATCCTAAGACCAATTATGTCAACTGTGTGCCCATACTTGGTACTCGTATTGATTTGCATATGCTGTGTACGCCATATCTCTACTTGAAAAAGATTATGCACACTGGACAAACTGCAAATTAGGGGATGATCCTCTGCGTGTTTGTGTGTGTGTGGGTGGTAAGAAATCTAGTATGGTGCTTCTTTAGATGACCTCTTTGCCCTGTGTTAGGTGTTTGGAATGTTGAAGGATATCTCTTCCATCGGTATCAATGGCATAAACGTTTTTTCCACTCGTTTTTTAATGCATGCTATTTCACTCTAACTTATTGGATAATGTTTTGCAAGAACTGATTTAGGCTGCTGACATTCAACTTGGGATGGCCATAGACAGTTCCAAAGCCACTCTGGCGGTGAAGCGTAGGCTTGCCTGTGAGATGGTAAAATACTGGGAGCAGGTAAGATCTGCCAACTTTGAACCAATTGCTTAAAGCCCTGATAGAATCTTAAATTAATGCCTGCTTCATTTTTTGACTTCTTGATATGATTGTATTCTTCGATTTGGGCGCTGTTGTCTGACTTATGAATGGGCTTCTCAATGTTTTTCTGCTTTAAAGGCTCAAGAGAATCTTGTGAACATCCCCTTAATGAATGGTTGGGGAGAAAAGCACCGTCAATATGTCAAATGGAAGTACGTTGAAGCAAAGGTATTGGCATGATTTCTTCTGCCTAGCTCTTTTATCCCTTTGCTTGATAGATTGTGCCTATGCATCTTAAACTTTCAAGACGAAAGGGATCATTATCATACTAAATCTTTGGCATATTATTCTAGGTTGAATCAGTTGAGTGTTTAATGTCAGACAGCGTGAACATTCTGGTTTTTTGTGGACTGGTACTGTTGCACAGTATCTTTCATATGCATTGCATAATCCATGTATCAAAGCTTACGTTTATTCCATCACCTTTGAAGCTAAATTTTACAGACAATATTATCAATTTGAAACTGTTATTTATTTTCTTATTTGGGAAGGCTATGGCCTATAACACTCAGATGGACATGCTTCCTCATTTGACTAGGGGTTTCATCAGGAGGCAACAGAGGAAAAATGCTCTATCATATGAACTGTAGTTGGTTCTCACCGTTCATTATCATATGGACCTTCAGACAAAGATTATCAAACCCAGTGGTTCAAAAATTACTATCCCATTGCCTTTTCTCACAACCACTGAACTAGCTACCTATTCAGCGTATAAACTTGGGTTAAGTGCTTCATACTGGTAATTGACTAGGCATGAAACAAGATGATTGTTAAGTGCAACAGAGGAAAAATGCTCTATCATATGAACTGTAGTTGGTTCTCACCGTTCATTATCATATGGACCTTCAGACAAAGATTATCAAACCCAGTGGTTCAAAAATTACTATCCCATTGCCTTTTCTCACAACCACTGAACTAGCTACCTATTCAGCGTATAAACTTGGGTTAAGTGCTTCATACTGGTAATTGACTAGGCATGAAACAAGATGATTGTTAGTCGATTGCATTATCGTTATTATTATTTAGGAGATACTAAGTTAGCATGCCAAACCAGAGACTAATTAGTTTATTAGGGAACATCTAGGAAGAGAGAAATTCGGGTCAAAATATGGGCATAAAAACCAATGTGACGATTGCTCATTCTTCCATATCTAGGGGGCATCTCATCTCATGTTGTTTCATCTATAATAATCTCCTCAATGCCAATATATTTCCACCAGGCTGCAGCATATTATTTCCATGGTCTGATACTTGATGAGGGGAAGTCCCATGGAATGGCAGCAGCTGCTTTGCAGGTAGCAGTTGAGTCTCTCGAAGAAAGTAAGAAGCTCTCTGAGGCATTTGACGCTACACCTCCTCTGTCAAGGTGACAAATTTAAAATTTTCCTGCTTGCCACTTTTTGTTAGTTTCGTTATTCTCTCAGCGAGTAACTGGAATTAGTTCGACATCTCTACCATGCCTACAACTTTGGCGGCCACTTTTCTCTATTTTGTCAAAAAATCACTTTTTGAGGACTAAGCAAGTCTGGTAGTACATGAGATGGAGAGAGATCTAGGTTTAGAAGTTAGTTTATGGCTGAAGTTAGTAAACCTTGATAGAAAAAGAATCATTTGGATGTATTCAACTTAATAAAATCAAATTTCATCTCATCCTATGTTTATGGTTTGACAATTTTCCAAAGCATGTAAGTTTTTAAATGACAAATAAGCCACCTAAGTAGTTATATAACCTATGAAATACTGTATTCACCCAATGCATCAGGTAAGATCCAAGCAAAAACCAAGGTGCCAAGCAAAATGAGGAATAGTTCACACTCGGTTGATTTCATCTCAAAAGCAGAGTTTCCTTCCTCCTGCAGTTGGTGTGCTAGTCTTTGCCTTTAGCTGGCTTTATTGGCTTGAGAGTGTGAGCACAGTTTCCGTCCATGCCTTAATATGCTTTTGTGTGTATGTCTCTGAGAGAGAGAGAGAGAGAGAGAGCAGCAGCAGCAGCAGCAGCATTTTCTCTGGTTGGACAATAGAAACTAACAACTTCTCTTGCTGCAGGAACCCACCTCTCTGGGGAACCGCAAAGTACATCTCTGAGAAAATCCCGAAAGATGCTTCCGCTAAAGTGCGGATAAACAGAGATCTGTACTTCCAAGATAAGTAAGTCCTTCTCCTCTGCCTATAGAAAATGTGTGGGAATCTTGACATGAGCATACTGATAGATCCCATGCGTTACTATCATGTAGCAGGACTACGGAAAGTGCACCGGCCTTGCCCGACTTTGCTTTGGCCTTAAAACCCGATGAATACCAGCTCCCTTCAATGCATAGTTGTTGGAATGAGGAGAAAACAGACAGAAGCAGGCTGGAGGCCAACCAGCCCAAGGGCACAAGATGAAGTGTTACATTATCATGTTCAGCGAATACAAAGATGCCCCCGATATCAGATATGGAAGATACAGAAGCAAAGTGGATCATTGGAGGAGTTTATTCGGATTCAATGACGGAAATTTTTCTCGATCAAGTTTCATTTTCCTGTATGTTTCTGGTTCTGTCTTTAATATGGTCACAGTCAGTTCAAGAGAGGCCTTTGAAATTGTACAAGTATCTGTTTGGGTGTAATTTGTCTCGACTCCGGTGGGAAAGTAGTGGCCTCTCTCTTCTCAACCAAGCAATGTCGTCTTCCTGTTGAAATAAATGATTTGGTGTCTCCAAGTCAATTCCAGTTGAGAGGAAAATTTAGCGCGTCTTGATTGTGAAAAGGATCAGAGAATTGTATATGAATGTAAAGAACGGACTAAGTTGCATATATACCAATGCAGAGTTGGATTATGTTATATAATCAATGATTTTTTCTCTTTTTTTCTTTTTGTATTAATAGATCATTTGAAAATGTATAATGAATATCCAATTTTTTTTACTTGACCCTTTGATCGTCGAGACACTTTTCTTTTATTCTAATTGTGTTTCTATTCCTTATAATATCTTGTTAAGGCTGTTAATATTTTCGTCAATCTTCACCATTTTTATTTTTATTTTTAGCATCATCAACATTTCATTTTCACTTATATTAATATTCTAGTGAAAAACCCCAAACTTTACCCAAAGTAACAAATTTGGCTTAATTTTTATTTTTTGTGACATAAAAAACCCCAAACTTTGTCAATCGTAACACATTTACCCAAAACTTTTTTTTTTTTGTAACGATTTACCCCAAATTTTTTTTTGTAACATAAAAAACCTCAAAATTCTATCAGTATAATATATTTACTTAAACTATAAGACATTTTGATCTTTTTACTTTTTAAATTTTTTTTTGCTTCTTCTCTCTTCCCTTTGCTTGCTACGGCGGAGGGAAGTTAGCATCCAATGAGGGTTGCCCTCGCTGGCATCGAGCCAGGGTTGCCCTCGCTCGACCTAGTCAAGGGTGGCTCTCGCTCGATGTTAACGAGGGCGGCCCTAGCTAGCCCAGGTGAAGGCGACCCTCACTCGATGATGGCTTCCTTCCACTGGCTTCACCATGGCCAACAGAGAGAAGAGAGAAAAAAAAAAGAAAAAAAAAGGAAAAACAGAAAAAATAAGATAAAAATGCCATTGGTGGGATAAATGTGTTACAGTTTATAAAGTTTGGGGTTTTTTGTGATCTTTTCCCTATAGTGAAATTTATATTTCTCCATTTTCTCCATTCTTTCATCTTCTCTCAAAAATCAATAATAAAAATGGGAATAAAGTATATGCATTTCATATGTTTATTTCGCTATTCATATTTAAACCTTTAATAAGCAGTGCACTAAGTGAGTGTTTGTTTGTGTTTCTTTTTTCTGTTTATAAACACAAATCTTGTTTTTTTTTTTTTTTGTTTCCGGGAACAAAAAAATAATAAAAACGCGTTTGTTTGCGTTTTTGTTTCAAATCTATTTTTTTGTTACAAGGAATAAATTTAAAACATATTGTTATTTGTTTCTGGAACACTTTAAAGAAACAAATTTTTTTTTTTCTTCTTCTTTTTTCTTTGGCTAGTCGCCGGCCTCAGCTATGACCAGCGACTGGCCATTGAGGGCCAACGACCTCATAGAGTATCGCCAGCCCTAGGCGAGGCTCAACCTCGCTTTGGCTGGGCGAGCTCGGGCTTGCCCAAATCCAATGAGGCTAAGCTCGCCTAGCCACCAATGAGGCTTGGCCTCGTCAGGGGCCGGCAAACCTCACCGTGGTTGGGCAAGACCACCGGCCCTCGTCAGCCGGTCGTCGAGGCCAGTGACCGGCCAAAAGGAAGAAAATAATAAAAAAGAAAAAAAAATTAAAAAATTAAAAAATTAAAAAATTAAAAAAAACACATTTTCTATTCTTTTTTCTATTTCAGAAACAAGTTTACCAAACTCTTTCCTGCGTGGTTTGTTTTATTGAAAAGGAACCCATGACTTAGCCAAGGAGCAGGGAGCAAAAATAGTGGTGACTCTACTCCCTAAGGTTTACCAGTGCACCGAGGCTCCTGGGTTACCAAAAAAAAAAAAAAGAAAGTTTTACCAAACTCGTTTTCTATTTCATTCCAGAACAATTTTTGAACGGTTAACCCCCGGCCGGGATACATACGGCAGGTCGTTTGAAGCAATCGCGAGAAAGGTCGAAGGATTCTTCTTCTTCGTCGCCCCGCACCGCCCGCTTCTTCGCGCTCCGCCGTCATTCTCGATTCCGTTCCGGTTCCCGCCGGGTGGAGCAAGAGCGGTTATGGCGGCGGAAGGCGCGAAGAGGAGGTGCGTCTGCCTGATCGACGCGATCGGCCGGCTGCCTCCCTCGGTCGCCGGTCCTTGCCGGCGCACGCTCCTCAAGCTGGCCGAGTCCGAGCTCGCTTTCCTCTCTCGACGCGCCTCTTCTCCTTCTTCGGATTCGCCTCTCAGGTCAGTCTCTCTGTATCCTCATTGGACCGTTGGCACGCTCTCAATCTCTACGCGACAGGGCTAAGCCGGCCGTGCCTTTTCGGCCGAGACTTGCGATTAGATCATCGCCATGCTCGATCGTTGATTTGCCTGTCGAGTTCGAGTTGCGTCTTGTCGAAGAAACAGGATGAACTCTATTTTTCTTTGTCGAGTTCGTTCGTTTTTAGCTTTTTCTTTCCCCTCGGTTGGCTTGTGGAAGTAAAATTTTGTTTTGGTTGAGGAGAATCTCGGATAGTTTTGTGATCTTACTGAGGAGTATGTGTTGGCAGTGTTAATATCGGACACCTCGAAGCTGTTGTTCACGTTCTCCAGCATCTTCCGGTCACGGGAGTTTCGCGCGTTTGCAAGGCTGTCCCTCTGTTGCCTGCGAGCGGCGAGGTGCGGAGAGCTGATTCCAGTTCGAAGATTGCTCATGTTGATATCGTGTGCACGCTGAAAGGAATCCCGGTTTGGGTCGTTGTATCTGATAGGAACCCGAACCATGTGACCTGGCACGATGGCCATAAAGGCAAGGGATTGAGATTGAGAATTCAGCAAGTTGTTGCTGCTGCTCAGTTCTCGCCGACGCTAAGGCCTTCGTCAATTATTCTTTTCTTTTCACGCGGTGTGACTGACTCCATTCTCAAGAAGATTGTCGACGAATTTCAGGCCATTAAGTATGAAATGGAAGCTGACGTCCCCCTTTCCAGTGTTGGCTTTTTGGAGGAAATGGAAGGTGAGTGGGTAAATATAATTGCAAGGTCTTACCAAGAATCAGTTGCCCTAGAAATAAAGGTGGATAATTTTGAGAAACCGGCTCGAGATCCCAAAGTGGGAGCTGGAGAATCAATACTGGGTGCTGCAGAGACGGAGAATCCTGAGGGAAATGTGAACCTTAATTATCCTACTACCTTTGACACTCTAATTTCTGGCTTGAGACCTCCCATGAAAGGGAAAGATATGGCTTCTGCTAAAACAAGAGAGGAACTAAGTGAAGGTGATCTCATAAATTTTGATACGACAGCTTTAATCGCTCTTGTATCAGACATTAGTAATGGTGGTGCGGAGAAACTTTTGAATGCAGAAGAAAGTGAGTTGAGGCAGCGGTTCAAAGGCAACTTGCCTTTTGTGATTGCACAGGTACATTAATTTTACTTTGTGAACCCATTGCTTTCTGCTTTATCTCCCAAGTGTTATGTTCAGCACCAGTAATATTAGCTTTGACAATTTCCAGGCAAACTCTGAGATTCAAAAACCAATCCTCCCAGAGCTGGGTGCAGTAATTTGCGGAAAGAATGGTGTGATATGTGAAAGCGTTCTTTCAGAGTTCAAAGAGTTAATAGCAATGTATGGAGGGACCAAGGAGAAGCTAAGAGCAGATCAGATACTAAAATGGCTTTCGTAAGTTGGTCCCTTGTTCACTTTCAGGATAAGATGAGGGTGTTAGCGAAATCAATCTTCTATGTTATCTGGTCATCATGTTTATTTACAGTTACCGCATCATTCTTGTCTTTTACTTATAAAAGAAATATTGATCAAAGGCAATTCACTGAGCTAAAGAGTTAGATTTGCAACAGTGTTGTTCCAGATAATCCTTCAGATCGCATGATCGGCCTTCCAACTACCAGAAAGCTTGCTAAAAAGAACAAGGTTATTTTTGGCACTGGAGATTACTGGCGTGCGCCAACCTTAACTGCAAATATGGCTTTTGTTAGAGCAGTTTCTCAGACCGGGATGTCTCTCCATACGATCGAGCATAGACCACGTGCTTTAACTGGAAATTAGCTACAAATTTTTTTCTGAAAGTGGCTTGACATGTGTTTGCGAGTGGACTTCAAGGTAATATGTGCAACTTGACTTGTATATAGATTACCTTACCTGCTGAGTGATGTGTTACTTTTCTGTTGGACATATTTTCGATTATTATTTTTCTGTTAAAATGCCTTCAGAAAAACCTGCCTCGACCCCACCCTAAGTAGCCTGATTTAGTTTCCTAAAAGTGTAAGAGCACTGCTTACTTTGCCGTTTGAAGTCCTGGAATTAACAACTTGATTTTGTGGAAGACAGATTTAGTATTTTAAGCAGGACATGGTCGTGACATTGTTTCTAATTGCATAACATAAAATCTTAGCAGAGTTTTGGAACTTATCTTGGGAAAAGAAGGTTAGTATTTATTAGATTAATCAATTTTTGACCTAATTCAATGTTGATGTTATTTTGATGATTACCAAAAAATTCTGGACTGCCTATTTAATCAAATTGGGACAATGTGTGGCGAGATGTGTCGGACTTTCTCTCTGTGTTCCTGTGAGACTGCAATATGTTGGATACATTTTCTCTGGACTCATTATTTGCACTCAAAATATCCAATTTTCAGATTCTTGGATCTTTATGATAGAATTAAGTTCGTTTGAGTTGAACACCCTAAATTGATGGCATTTATACTTTCCTTTTTCTTTTTAGTGACAGAAACATAGAAACGTTGTGACTTTAATGTCATTAATCTGAGTATTGATTTATGTGCATTGTTTAAAATGGTTGGACCATGTTCCTTGCTTCTTAGCTTTTGAGGCAGTTCCTGATGAACTCGTCTTTTTTGTATTCTCAGGTAACATGATGCTTCTCAAGATGTTTGAGTCCTCGCGCGTGCGTGCGCAGAGAGAGAGGGAGAGGAAATTCAGAAAAAGAATATATATAGGTTATCTGACACATCATAGTTTCTGACAAATAAATCTTCTCTGTCTAGAGAACATGGAAATTGAGTTTACAAAAGAAACTGAAGAAAAAAGAAGTAACTCATGACAACTAAACAATTTAAAGCTTCATCCCAAAACTACAGTGGCTTGCTTTGATGCTGATCATGCTATTGGTACTCAAGCTGTCCACCACCAGGGAACATCGGCCCAAGATTTTAACCTTCCTCAACTTCATTGTGCCTAGTTCGACTGACACCGGTGCATCAACTTTTAGATCAAGAGGGATTTGTCCTGTTTGCTGTTGCTGCTGCAGTGCTGCCATTATGGTGCTCCCAGACTCGCTTTGGCCAGTCAAGGTAATTTCGAGTCTTGTTGTGTTCTGGTGACCTTGGTAGAATCTTGGCAATGATCCTTCACATAGCTTATCATTTGAATACCATACGCTTAATCTGCCACCCTTCTCATAATAGATTCCAATCTTTTTGTTTGGATTCGTGGCCGTAATCTTCACATCAAATTGTGCATACAGGGTCAGGTCGAAATTTAGCCTCAAAGCACTTATTTGAAGGTGGTCAACCGAATACTGTGGAAGTTTTGGTTGGAAGACAAAGTAAATAACTGCTGCAACTATTCCAATGAGGATCAGTATGAGGAGGAGGAGGCTAATGAGCCCGCACAATAACCTGCAGCAACAGCCTTTTCGTTTTCGTGGCTTCGCGAAAATCACAGGTCCACCACCTTGCAACGGAGAAGCTCGATGAACTTGGGTTCCTTTCTCTGAAACAGAAGAGCTCGGCGGCACTAAAGGTGCCGTGGCACTTGTTGCAACCGGAACTGCCGGATGAATTCTCTGATTATCTGCCATTGCTTCTGGTACAGCGAACTTAAGCTGACGATGCATTCTGGAATTTGCGCTGGAGTATGGGCACTTTCGGCACCTAGACAAGTTTCTTGATGAGCTGAGTTGGTTGATTTGTTCTTCAGAGCGAAATATAGGATCGCAATTCTCCAGGGTCTCCAACTTCCCCACCTAACAACAAATACAAAAAAAGCCAAGTTTGCATCGGGTGGTTCATCTACCAATGGTTTCCTTTGATTGTGTAGAAGAGTTAACAACACAAGCAGGAGAAAGGTGTCCCGCTGGTTTGGGTTTAATCCTCGAAAGTTGTTGCTTCTGACCTACTCTTTGGTTTCGGCATTTTGACACTGTTTTGGAATTGTGCCAAGTGGCTCTATTCGATTACTTTAAACAAAGATTTTCTACACCTGTGCGTTCGGTACTTCAGGGCGTGCCAATTGGCCCAGGAAAACTGCGAGATGGTGTCGGTAGAGATTCGGACTCTTTAACAGATCAGATGTCATAAAGGGTCTGCAGAAGTTAACTTTGTGTTGTTAATAACATCCCTTGTACCTGTTAATTGGGATAATTGATAATTCTACTCTTCCGGTTTAAGAGTTTTTAGGTGTCATAATCTATTGGGAAAAAATAATGTACCATTTACCAAATTTCCAGATTACGTAGTGGTCATTTGCTTAAATTCACTTTTATGAAGTCACCGATCCTCATTTATAATCAGCAAATTATCAAATCTTACCAATTATTATTTTTTATTCTTATAACACTAGAGAAATATCGAATTTTATATGAATTGGCCAATCATCATTTGAACAATTTATCAACTTTTTTGACAATTCTCATTTAAGTTGCTAGTCGCCGTTACTTGATAACTCTATAGAAAGGTTCATAATGTCAAAAATAAAATGCAGGTAAGTAATTCAATCGAAATTTTGTAATCCAAACTTACTTGGTGATTTAATTTGACAATAGTTGGAAAGTTGCTCTAATTTAGGTTGGCAATTTCATAGTAAAAGTCAATAAATCTGAAACATTAATAAATTACGCAAGTAAAATTTGATAAGTTAGTACTAGTGTTAACAATTGCTGTTCATTATGGCCATAGTCTAAGATAACTACTTCAATTTTTTCTTTCAAGCGGGGAGTCTACAAGAATTTTGTAAATCATTATCCGACAGGATCGGCACCTAAAAATAGAGAAAATATGGATGGAATTGTAATGATGCAGGAGGCAATCAGGAGGTCTCAGATTCTTGAAGTCTCAATTTGCTTTGGTGCAAAAGTTCATCTCGGCAAAAAGTAAATTTCTTCTCCCATTCACTAGAGAGAGAGAGAGAGAGAGAGAGAGAGAGAGAGAGAGAGAGAGAGAGAGGAAGCCAAAATAATGGTTCAGGCCACCAGTCCCTGCCTTTCTGGTGATGAAATCGGATTCCGTAACATTCATTCTAAGCCTCATGCATCGCCGGGAGTCGGCAACTGTATCAACCTCTTCATAAGCAAAGCCCCGGCAACTGTATCAGTCTCTTCATAAGCAAACCCATCTACCTTGGCATATGGAGGACGCAGCGCAGACATTTGCCTTCCCTCATGAGCTCAAAGGCTTTGTTGATATCCTCCAGTTGCAAGTTATGGGTGACAAACTCATCCACCCGGATTTCCTGCACGACAATGCCGGTAAGCGCATTCTTAATATGCATTGAAGGAGGTAGTCCTTTTCTTTTAGTTACCCCTGAACACAGACAATTCTACAGCGGCAAGTTTCACAGACAATTCAACAGCGGCAAGTTTCTAGATGTCTTAGTAATTTGATGTCGATAACTTCCATTTATTTTCATTAGCAACTTCCTAAACATGTCAAGAACATGTAGGCTTTTCCTGTAATCACATATCAAAAGGGAAAATGCAAGTTGCCACAACAGGACACCACTTCATGTTTATTGAACTCGGGGACGAGCATAAAATCTCACTACCTTGTTCATGTACTTGTCGACCAATGATGGTATATCGGATTTTGGTTTCCATCCTCCATACATGGAACCTCTCAGTGTCCTTCCGGTGAGCAGCAGTCCGTAGTGAGCTGTTATTTCTGGCTTTGCTTTGGGCACGCCAAGGGTCACAGTTAAACCCCATCCCTTAGGGAAACATTGGACAAGAAGTTTCACTATTTTCCTTTCGAAAACATTCCTTAAAGAAAATGAAAGAGGTTCAGTGAAAGAAAGATTACATCACAGCAAGACTGCAACGCAGTTGTTGTTGCTCTTGTATCGCCAGCACACTCAAAAGAGTAATCAGCACCCCCATCAGTTATCCTCTTGATGACCTGAGCATTACAAATTTCAGTGATTAATCCAGAGATCGTTTTCGACGGATTATGCCAATCTCAAGTATAACATCAAACTTTTGGGGTGAAATACCTCATGAATGGGTTCATCATAGTCCTTTGGATTGAGATACATATCAACTCCAAAATCTTTTGCTGCTCCAGCATGCACAGATCACTATCAAGGCTAGTTCGGTGCACAAGATAAGTTCTCAGAATGAAAGAAAATATATCAGCTTGTTTACCTTTCTCACCCTTCTCAGGATTAATGTCTACACCAATTACTTGAGAAGCTCCCCGAAGCTTGGCACCTTGTGCAACCTTTTTAAAGATAAGTTACTAGAATAATGGGCGATGCTCATTGGATAAGGGAAGAACAGAAAGTTATCCAAAGCACTTACAGATAGGCCCACAGTTCCAAGACCAAATATTGCCACGTTTGATCCTTTGGATACATCGGCCACATTCCAAGCCGCTCCTAGACCTGTGTAATCTCATTGCTCAAGATTGTCAGCGGTGAGAACTTATTGTACAGTGACCAACTTGATTCCATGCGCTATCAGGTAGGATATGTTACCTGCTGCTACTCCGCAACTGAGAATACATATTTTCTCTAAAGGCGCCTTTGGGCTGACTTTGGCAGCGCATCCTGAGTGCACCACCGTATACTCGCTGAAACTCGAAACGGCACAGTAATGATATACAGGATTGCCTCTAATTGAGAAGCGCGTCTTTCGGTCGCTGTGCATTAAGCCGCTCCTTTCCAAACCAAGTGTTCGGCACATGTTGCTTTTATTAGATGTACAGTGCCGGCATCTCTTGCATTCACCCACGAACAATGTCAACACGTGGTCTCCCTCCTTGAATTCTGTCACTCCCTCCCCCACACTCTCGACAATCCTGCATAATCAAGTTAATGATAAGTTAACATCATTCAATGATAAGACGCTTAATATATAATTGGCCTTTTTTCTTGTTGGATAATTCAGCAATCTGTTCTTTGATAAAAAAATCAATGCTGGAGGATTAGTCCTGCTTTGTCCAACATGAGCTATATTGACTGAGATTTGTTCAAATAGGCAGCCGTATAATAGTTGACATGAACACAGAGATTAGCAATTTCATATCTCTCAACTCTCTGGTAGCTGTATGACTGATTACAGGCTGAAGAATAAAATGAATCAGCACAAGGAGAAAGAGGGAAGAAGCATAATACCCTGCTGCCTCATGGCCAAATATGCGAGGAAATATAGGCTGCACATGAAAAGAGTTTGCCGGTTTAGTCAAGTACTAAGTTTCTTCGGAATGTAGAATCATAGAAACGTGAATAGAGAATATCATTCTAAAACTAAAAGATGAATCAAAAGAGTTGTGAATATGCAACTTCTGAATATTCGCAGCTCCCTAAGTTCAACGTATTATCTCAGAGCATAGAATTTGGTTAAAGCATAGGAAAAATAAAAATAAAAATGTATAGACTCCATAGACTTATGTTGCAGGTTGCTTTGGCAAAGACAAGAAACTAATAGACAAATATCAGAACAAATGGAGCTTGCTGGAAAAGTTATTTAAAATAGGCAGAAGCTAAGGAGTTCAATGTGTAAGGCCCCTGAAGATTACTGTCCAAATCAACTAAATGAACATCACTCCCGACTTGGCCATGATTAACCATGATTTGACAAACTATTGGAAAATCAGAACAATGGACATCTCCTCAATATAGTGCTTTGGAATTCTCCGAAACAGTTGAAACTCCAGAGCAGAATTCACCTTTACTCAGTCAATTATCAAAAACATTCAAGTGTTTTACTACTCTACAATAAATAACTCGGAATTCCGAATGCAGCATGAAGACCTAAACACTGCCAAATATGACCCCATTTTCTAAGAGCAGCACCTTTCCTCATATGTGGTTCAAGATGCACGGAGTCGAGAATGAACAGAAAGATAAACCAAAAAGAACGATTCCCTTTTTAGTCTTTCCTCCACTTGCTTAGCCTCTCAAACTGACAGCGTTTGGGATGATGCTCTACTGCATTCCCTTGTCATTCTTCTTAAATTATCTTCACAGCGCAGCAAAATGTATCTATCTCATTCTAGAGGCTCAAAGCTTGCTTAATTGAGCTGCATCTCTGACTTAACTTGATATTATACGTACTAAGAGTGAGCTTCCGCATCAACTATCTGTTTTTCTTCCTTACATGTTACAAAGAGAGTGTTTCCTTTTCTTTCCCCAAGGCAACAATGATCCATGGAAAATTATTGTGTATGTAAAGATGTGCAACATCGCTTGCTTATAGAAAGTTCCCATGATCAACACTTTCAGATAGGCTTCCTGAATAGAGTTCGACTTTCTGACGGCGTGCACGAAATCGATAGAAATAAAAATGAAGCACGAACAGTTTAGGCATTAACACGATATCGTTTCAATGTATCATTTCTTGTAAAAGATACACACACACACATAAAATTATCAAAGATTGGAAGAACTAATCAGTACAAGAATAGACATGCACAAACGTAACATGACGTGTTATATTTTCAGGAATTATTTAGTATCTCCCAAATTCATATACAGCGATAATAGAAGCTTTTTCTACAAAGTAACACAGAAAAAAATAGAAGCTTTTTCTACAAAGTAACATGGAAAAAAATTTGGATCACGTTATTTAAGTTAAATATATGAAAAAAAATGAATCGTAATGGTACAGCAAGGATCTATAATGTATTAAAATAATATAGCGTTTGGAGAGGTAAAACAATAATAAATCAGTGGCTTTGCGGGAGAGAAGAATTCTGAAGTTACCGACTATAAGCAAATTGATACCAAATGCCACCAAAGTTCTGAGATTATCCCTGGATAGCTTTCACATTATAGATAGGTTCTGGCCATCCCATCTCCAAAAAAGGGGGGAAAAATTCCTCGTACTTAAGACCCGTTGCATGTCATTCTGGTTGATTCAAGATGCAGCTTGACAACGCACTCTACTTGATACTTTCTTCCAAGAAAATGTGATTTAAATAGCGATGGCAGGACCAGACACGAAGGTGCGTTTGATATTTTCAGGAATAATTTCTACTAAAAAATGGTTTTTTCTGATTCTGTAAACGAGTTTCTAAACATTTGAAGCCCACTTCTAAATTTTTTGTCAGGCCCAGCTTCACATGAAAAATGCCACTGTGCTTTCTCTGTCTAGATATCAGGCTCAGACAGACGGACGAAAAGAAGAGAAGAAGAAGGGCAGAGAATGGATTACCTGGGATTCCCAAGCGGCGACATCGCTGCCACAGAGGGAAGTGGCGACGACTTTGATGCGGATCTCCTGAGGTTGGGGCGGGCTGACTTCCACTTCCTCGATCACCAGAGGCTGCCCAGCTCCCCATGCCACCGCAGCTAATGTTTTGTCTCGACATAGAATCAAGAAAACATG
The DNA here is from genome assembly GCA_019915185.1 of Eucalyptus camaldulensis. Classification (NCBI taxonomy): domain Eukaryota; kingdom Viridiplantae; phylum Streptophyta; class Magnoliopsida; order Myrtales; family Myrtaceae; genus Eucalyptus; species Eucalyptus camaldulensis. The sequence continues at coordinate 26,500,099 of JAHSVA010000005.1, forward strand.
AACACCCAACAAGACCCAAACAAAAGAAAAGGCAGAGAATTCAGAGAAATTTCCAAGAAGTAAAGGAAAAGATTCAAACCTTTGCATGTGATGACGGATGGTGAGGACGACATGGTGGCTGGAAAGCGGGAGGTGCGCGCGAGTGTTGCGTGGATGAGACAAGAAGGCAAGCAAAGGAGCTGGTAGGAAGATGATGATAGTTCAACATAGCCTCTTACTAACGTTGAATTTCGTTTCTATAGTGCTATTCGGTGGTAGGTAGGAGAGAAGGGGAGAGAGTGGTGGTTGGTGAGCGAGAGGGGTTGATGCTTCTACTACTCCTTCTCTTTTCATTCATATTTCCTTGAACTCTTCTGAGTTACAGGGAAGCCACCTTGCCACCGAACAGTGTGATCTGGCATCTGCGGGGTCGTGGGTTTTTATAATCCATGGCTGTTCTGGGGAAGAATTCTCTGATTAGAGTTCCATCGGTGCGCGATTATCGAAAAACCTACTGGTCTTGTCTAGTGAATTATCTTTTCTGGCCACCGTATAGCGAATTATAGAAAAGCTCTTCGAATTATAGCTCCTCTTTGTTCATTTGCCATTTCAAATATTTCCACTCTTTGGATGTATAAGATTATACCATGGATTGCTCCTGCATCATGATACGTCTGTATTGGAATAATAGCTGGTCTATGTATTATAAACTGATGCCACGACAAAGGAGAATAAGAAAATCGACTGAATTGAATGTGATGCTCAGGTACTTACGTCATAATTATACAGGGCCGCAAATCCCAGCACTCTTTTTTCATAATCAGTTCCTTCCTTCTAACAATGTCCCACAATTTCGTCTCCGTCGCTCCTTGTTGGTTCCTATTAAAATGTCGAGATCCTCTCTGGAAGTTTCTCTTCCGACCGATTTCAATTGTACCCTGTTGCCAATTTCGTTCTCAAAAGCAACGAAACTGACGATGACTCGACTTTGGTTGGGTTAAGCTGTCGACGTAGCAGTTCCAGAGAGACGGTTCTGCCCACCTTTTGACAAGGCAAGACACAGCGAACAGCGGCGACGGCATTCATGAATTACGCCTTCAATACAGAGATCTTTTGATGCCGAAAAAAAAGAGAATTTTGGCTTGACAGCTTAAAAGTACACTATTGAGAGTCTGAGACACATAAGTTCGTCCACTGATCCACCTTTAGATGGCAAGAGATGGTTGAATTTTATCAAAAGTTGAGACCCACTAATTGCTACATCTATGTGAAATGTAACAGCTAATCTCCATCTATCCAAAATAACAATGCACTGGCATGCCTAACCGTTTGACTTCTCATAACAGAACTCGCTCCCTGAGTCATAGGCCATCTTCAGTTTCGGAGAGTTTCACTTTTTTCACCAGGACATACATTGCTACTCGCTGGCTGCGATAATCTGGATGGAACTGTGCCTGATCTATGCGCCCAACAACAAAATACTTCATTGCAGCATCCAAGAAGTATTCAAGGATACTATCTGCCAAGTAGAGGACTAATCAATATATATATACCCCTGCCCAAGGCACATATTCACACTTAAATATGTGCGTGTGCGTGTGCACATGCACACACGCACATGCCCCACACACCCACGCACGCGCACGCACACGCACACACGCACACACACACACACAAATGGAAAGCATACCATTGCGAAGTTCTCCAGCCAAAATGATGGTTGTTTGAGTCCCAGAAAGTTGCAGCAATGTCTCCATCAGATCCTCGACTGCTCCCTCACTGTAAATCACATCGGATCCCAAAACTGACAAAGCAAGCACGGTTAATCACATAAAACTTTATAATTTCAAGTTCTTTTAATCAGACAGGAAGCATTTTAAGAATATCATCAACCAAGAAAAGAGAAACTTAGAACATATATACAGTTTCTATCCCAGTCCCACAATTTTGCAACAGAATTGTTGCCGTTTCATGAACAGATAGTGTTTCCTTTCCAAAAAGGAGGTATAAATTATAGTTCTGCCAAAGAACCATTCTTCTTTCAAAGATGGGTAATATTACAACCGTAAGCAGATAGTCCTTTGAAAAAGCCCTGCGGGCATTACTTAATTCTTGTAGCTGAAGTACTCCCTCTGTGTAAATGCTGGAATTGAACCCCAGGAAATGAAAACAATGACATGAGGAAAAGGCATGAGAGCTTATTAGCCAAAATCCTTGAATCATGAAAAGCAAGTTTCTCCTCTAATGAGAAAACCAGCAAATACATCAAAGGCAGGTAAGCTCGAGCTTGATCAACCCGTGCAGAGGCACACAGGTGCAAAGAATCAAAGGTAGGAGGAAAAACTCCATAGAAGATAACCAGTAATAAATAATTTGATATGCTACAAGATTCAAATACATAGAGAAGGACAAAAAATTTATCAATCGAGGGAGAAGAGCACCATTACCATAGTCAGGTAAAGGCTCAATCAAGTCTCTGTCAGGATCATCTCCCCAAATCAGTTCTTTCACAACTGCAGATCCCCGCATGTTGTCCTGTTTCAAATTCGTTTCGACGTTCTTCCTGAGAAGCCTTAATCTATCTGGTAGATCAGTAAGAATCACTTGAGCACCTAAAAGAGCTGAAATGCAGCTGAAACAAAGAGTAAAGCACCCTCAAGTGAGTAGCACAACCACTCAGCCAAGAAATATCCAACTCATTATAAACTTGTAATATTCTCCATAAGTTTGCGAAACGAGGAGTTAACCTTGGCGTAAATCATAATTTTTGCAATGAGCATGAAGTAAGAATTCGAGTTTCATTTGATGTATCTTAGGACTCAAGAGATTACGATATTTATACCCAACTAATCCACATCCAGAGCCCAATTCAACAACCTTCTTGCCCTGAAGAAGAAGCATCCCGGAATCGACAGCATGTTCCAAGAACTTCCCCAAAACAATTCCACTATCCCACATCACTGATCCAGTTACTCCGGGGGTAATCTACAACCACATCAAAATAAATCCTTTGAGACCAAAAAAAAAAAAAAAAAGGCTCCGTGGATTCTCTTTCATACCACAAAGATTGATCACCAAAGTTTCCTCACATCGTTTCGACACATTGTTCATCATAAAAATCCAAAAGGTACGCAATTTCTACCTCTGACGAATCCCAATTTCCATTCTAACAACAGTCGCATTAGCAGCTCACTCAAGATCATCGAATCGAGCGATCAAACAATTTCGCTTCCGCTAAACCCTAGCGCGAGAACGACGGCAACTCGCGAAATTCCAAAAAAAAAAGAAAAAAAGATGGAGTCAGTACCAGAGAGGAAGGAGACTGGAGGATGGAGAGGGAGTGACCGCAAGCTTCGACGGCGAGGGCGAGGGAGGACTGGGCGACGAAGGCGTTGGGCCGGGCGAAGGTCGGCTGCTGGATCCCCCACAGCAGCATCGTCTCCGCCGCCGCCGCCTCTCCTTCCTCGTCGCAGCCTCCGGCGCCGCCGCCCAACAACCTCACCATCCCGCCGTACGAGCCCAGCCCCGCCACCGTTTCGCCATCGTCGTCTTCTCCCGGCTCCTCCGTGCGCACGGCGCTCGCGGCCGCCATCGCCATCGCCATCGCCAGCGCCGCTCCTCGTCTACTTTCGGTCTTCCACTTCCTCTCTCCGCTTCTGCTTCTGCTCTGTCTCCGTTTTCTTTTGTCTTTTTTTTTTTTTATTTTTTGGGTTATTTAACGCGAAGTTCGAATTGCGTGATTAGCAATTCAGCGCAGCAAAACTGAAGTTCAATTTCGTGCAATTTCTAATTTTTTTTTTTTGGCTTTTTCCATAGGTATCCTCATTTTTTTTTCTTGATACTCAGAACTCCACTGTCGGGTTATCGACATCGCGGATCACTTAGCGCCACTGGGCTATCAACCGGCGTCGGCCAACCACCCAACGCAATGACTATACCTGGGAAAACTAGTATAGGACCCCACTACAATGACCTCGACTTAAGACATGTTAACAGCCGCGAAATTTCGACTTTGGAACCTCTGCGATGAAGTGCCTACGCCGAACCAACTCGGTTGCCCACCGGTAAGTGAGTACCCTCATTTTTTATTTCAATTTTTAGAATTATAAAAAGATATTTAGCTGTCTTACATGCAATTTTTTTTTCCTCTTTATAACAGTTTACAAATGGATCAAATTTTCTTATTCTCCACCTACTTTTATTTGTCTTTGTTATGAACACTTTAGAATTATTAACTACTCATCATTTTTTTTTATCTAAACTATATAGTATCTATTTCCCAATAAAATTAGGAATTTTTTTTGTATTTCAATTTGCATTTGAATTACTTATCAACGGATATTTGTTTTTTTTTCTCCATTTATCAATTTTTGTTATTGGTTACCAATTTTTTATTTGTCGTTTTCATGAACGCCTTCAATTTATCAATTATCATGTAACTTTACTGACCTTTTTTCTCGCATGGCTTGTCAACTTCAATGTATCAACTATTCCGAAAGTCCAAGACAGTAGTTGATTTTTCTTCCCAAAGGTGAATTTAATCTGACAAGACCAACACTTGGAAATATGGATGGAATTATTTGATTATGGTGCTGAAAGTCATTCAGACGGCAAGACCCGTCTCAGATTTCAGTAGTCTCAATTTCTGCTTAGCAGCATAGCTCCAGAAGTTCATCTCAGCAAAGAGAATTTCTTCCATTCATGAGAGAAAGGAGAGAGAGAAGAGAATTTGTCCTGGTGAAATAGGCTTCCATGACATTCGTTCTACAGTAAGGGCTTGCTTCTATCCATGCTCATGCTTATCAACTCGATTGGCTTCTGTGCCGCCGAGAACTAGCAACCGTACTGGCCTCTTCATATGCAAGTGATCTACTTCGGCATATGGATGACGCAGCGCAGACATTTGCCTTTCTTCATCATCTCGAAAGCTCTGTTGATCTCCTCAAATTGCAAGTTATGGGTGACGAACTCATCCACCTGGATTTCCTGCAATAACAACACCGTTGAGCGCATTCCCAATACACATCAAAGGCGCATTTTCTGTTGTTCAAACGGGGAAGTCCTTTTGCTTTCTGTTACCCTGATCACGAAAAATTCTATAGATCTGTCGGCTATATAGATTCTTCATTTGTGGCAGGTGACTTTTAGCCGGTGATAGTTAATATCCAAATGTCTTAATGAGTCGATGTTAGTAGCTTTCATTTGACATGTCACAAATATCAAAAAGGTGAAATGCCACTTCATGTTCATTGAATTTAGGTATGAGTATAAAGTCTCACTGACCTTGTTCAAGTACTTGTCCACCAATGATGGCATATCGGATTTTGGTCTCCATCCTCCAAACGTGGAACCTCTCAATGTCCTCCCACTGAGCAGCAGTCCACAGTTAACTGTCATTTCTGGCTTTGCTTTCGTCACGCCGAGGGCCACAGTCATACCCCATCCCTTAAGGAAACAACATCAGACAGAAGTTCACTATTTTGGTTCGAAAAAATTAACCAAGACGAATGAGGTTCAGTGAAAGAAAGATAACATCACAGCAAGACTGCAATGCAGTCGAAGCTACTCCTGTATCGCCAGTGCACTCGAAACAGTAATCAGCACCTCCATCTGTCATCCTCTTGATGACCTGAGTACCAAGATTGTAGCAATTAATTTCTCTCCGGGGATTGGTTTCGACAGATAAATCATACTTTAGGATAACATACCTCATAAATGGGTTCATCATAGTCCTTTGGATTGAGAAATACATTAACTCCAAAATCTTTTGCTGCTCCAGCGTGCACAGATCACTATCAAGGCTAGTTCGATTCACAAGATAAGTTATCAGAATGAAAGAAAGTACATTTCTTTGTTTACCTTTCTCGCCCTTCTCAGGATTAATGTCCACACCAATTACTTGAGCAGCCCCCCGAAGTTTGGCACCTTGTGCGACCTTATTTGAGAGAGTTACTTGAATAATCGGCAATGCTCATTGGATAAGTGAACATAAAGTAATTGCAAAGCTGAAGCACTTACAGAAAGACCCACAGTTCCAAGACCAAATATTGCCACGGTTGATCCTTCGGACACATCGGCCACATTCCAAGCCGCACCTAGACCTGTGTAATCTCATTGCTGGAGATTGTCAGCAGCAGCATTGAGAGCTTAGGGCCTATTTGATAATGCTCCCGAAAACAATTGATTCTGTTTTTTTGTTATCGGAAAAAAAAAATTCTTTTGGTAAATCTTTTGTTCCGAATAACAAAAATCCATTTCTTTGTTCTCGGAAATATATTTGGAACAAAATTAAGAAGTAGAAAAAAGTTACTTCTTATTCCAAATAATAATTTCTAAAATCAAGTCTAATTTTTTTCTTTTTTTTTTCTTTTTTCCTTTTGGCTAGTTGCCGGCCTTGGCTGTGGCTGGTGAACTCGCCAAAGTGTGGCTGGCCCCTAGCAATGCTAAGCTGGGCAAGGCTCACTTGGCCATTAGCGATCTAGCAAGGCTAAGCCTCGCAGTGGCCAGGCGAGCCTTTGGCAAGCTCACTAGATCTCGCCTTGGCCTGATGAGGCTCTAGTGAGCTCACCGGATCTTGTCCAGCCAATCGCTGACTAAAAAGAAGGAGGAAGAGGAAAAAAAAAGGAAAAATGTAATCTAAAAAATTAAAAGAAACAAAAGAAATTGAAAAATCCTACTGAACATATTTCCATCTTAAAAATAGTTACCAAACGATTTCAAAAGTTTAGAAATTATTCTCCGGAATAGAATAAAAAAAATCATTTCTGAGCAAAAATTATTTTCAGAAATAGAATGATTATCAAATGTGCTCTTATTGTACTGTGACCAACTTGATTCCATGTGCCATCGGGTAAGATATGTCACCTGTTGCTACTCCGCAACTGAGAATACATATTTTTTGTAGAGGTACCGTTGGGCTGACTTTGGCGGCACACCCCGAGTGCACCACCGTATACTCGCTGAAACTCGAAACGCCCAAGTAATGATATATAGGAGTGCCTCTAATGGAGAAGCGCGTCCTTCGGTCGCTGTGCATCACGCCGTTCCTTTCCAACCCAAGTTCTTGGCACATGTTGCTTTTATTCGATGTACAGTGCCGGCATCTCTTGCATTCGCCCATGAACAACGTCAACACGTGGTCTCCCTCCTTGAATTCGGTCACTCCCTCCCCCACACTCTCGACAATCCTGCATAAGAACATTCAACGATAAAAAGCATTACCGTATAATTTCTGTTCTTCGTGGCGTGTATCAGTTTTGAAAAGCAAGATTGTTAGGTTCTGTCTCTAATGTGAGCTACATCGACCAGGATCTGTTCTAAAAGGTAGTCATATAACATTTGACATGAACTTGAAGAGATTAGTAATTTCGCATCTCTCGACCCCTATGTGACTGATTGGAAGCGCAAGAGTAAAATGAAGTGGTGCAAGGAGAAAGGGGGAAGAAGCATAGTACCCAGCTGCTTCATGGCCAAATATGCGAGGAAATATATTCTGCACAGGAAAAGGCTGGCCATTTTAGTCAAGTGCTAAGTTTCTTCAGAAGATAGAATCATACAGACATTAGTAGAAAATATCATTCTTAAAAATTAAAAGATGGATCAAAAGAGTAGTGAATATGAGACTCTTCAATATTCGTAGCTCCCCAAGTTCAAAGAATTATCTCAGAGCATAGGAATAATTTAAAGTAAACGATGATAATGAGTGTAGACACTCCACGGGCTTAAAGTGGAAGGTTGCTTCAACAAAGACAAGAAACTGATAGGCCGATATCAGAACAACCGTGAGCTTGCTGAAAAAGTTTTCTAAGATGGGCAGAAGCTAAGGATGTGAATGTGCAAGGTACATGAATGTTACTGACAATTTGACTAAATGAATTTTTTGCCCACGCCAATCATTTTAAGTGATCGTCAACAAGGGCATCCCCATTTGGCCGTGATTCTAGGAAATGACAATTTATTGGAAACTCCGAATGGGGGACATCTCCTTGATATCATGCTTCGGAATTCTCTGAAACATTTGAAACTCCTGAGGAGAATTCAACTTTGACTAACTCATTTATCAATAACATTCAAGTGTTTAAATCTACAAGAAATAACTCAGACGATTTTCTAACAGCAGCACCTTTCTCCATACGTGGTCTGAGACGCCATGGAGTCAAGAATGAACAAAAAGATAAACCGAAAAAAGAAAAAAAATGGTTCCATCATTAGTCTCTCCTCCACTTGCTTAGCCTTCCAACAGTACTCTACTGCACTCGCCTGTCATTCTAATTGCATCATCTTCACGGCACAGCAACACGCATCTATCTTATTCTAAAGGCTCAAGCGCTTGCTCCGAGCTGTATCTCTAACTTAGCTTGACATTACACGTACAGAGAGTGATGTTTCAGATCAAATCCCTATTTTTTCTTCCTTATACGTTTACAAAGAGAGTGTTTCTCTTTCTTTCCCCCTGTACTGTCACATGGCCTCCCTGCATATGATTACTTTCTAACATTGCACTATTCCAACAAGTGAAGGCGAAGTAATAAAATAGATCAATCATATTTCGAGACAATACTGCTGTACCAACAACAGTGATGGACGCTGCATTCATTGACTACGACCTTAATTGACCGCTACGCAGACTGTCATACAGAAATGACCCCCAGCATAAAATGACATTATCTCAATGTATCGCTGGCTGCATAGGATACAAATAAATGTAGATTATCAGGAAATTGGGATAGCTTTCGTGTTATAGGTATAAAGATTAAACCCAATGGGGCCAACCCATCTCGCTAAAAGGAAAAAGAATATTTTCGTACTTCAGGTCCATTGCAAATAATGGTTCTTGTGGATGGCAGGACTAGACACTCAGCCCAATTCTAGATTTACTGTCAGACCCAACTTCACATGAACGATGCCCTTATACTTTCTCTTTAAAGATATCGGGCTCAGGTTGACGGACAAAAAGAAGAAACAGTAAGAAGAAGAAGAAGAAGAAGGGCAGAGAATCGATTACCCTGAATTCCCAAGCGTTGACGTCGCTGCCACAGAGGGAAGTGGCGACGACTTTGATGCGGATCTCCTGAGGTTGAGGCGGGCTCACTTCCACTTCCTCGATCACCAGAGGCTGTCCAGCTCCCCATGCCACCGCAGCTAATGTTTTGTCTCGACATAGAATCGAGAAACCCGTGAACAACCCAACAAGACCCAAAACAAAAGAAAAGGCAGGGAAATCACTTTCTCAAAGGGAAAGGAAAAAGATTCAGACCCTTGCATGTGATGATGGAGGGTGAGGAGGACATGGTGGTGGCTGGAAAGATGGAGGTGCGCGCGCGAGCGTCGGGCGCGCGAAGCAAGGAGGCGAGCAAAGAAGGAAGGAATAAAGGATGATGATGATGGTTCAACTTAGCCTCTTTGCTAACGTCGGATCTTGCTTTCTTCGGTGCAATTTGGCCGTTAGGTAGAATAGAGAAAGAGAGAGAGACTGGGATTCGGTGACTAGTGAGAGATCATTTTTAAGATTCTTAAATTTTTCTGAACTGATGGGGAAGCCACTTTGCCGACAGAACTCGTGATCTGGCCCCAGCCCGGTCGTCTCGTGGATTCTGTAATCCAAGATTGTTGTGGGCAAGGAGTGTCTAATGATTGCAGTTCCATGGGAAATGAGTAGAGATCGGTGCTGTCATTTCAGAAAACGGACTGTCCAACGTCAGACACATATGTTAGAAGATGGAAAATGGGGGACTCATTTGAACATTAAAAAATAATTTTAAGGTAAATACCTAGTGAATATTTAAATGGTCTAAAAAGTTTTAAGTTACAACATTTAAAATAATGAATATCATTCTCCAGCCAAAGAAAAAAATTCGGGAGATATTGTTCCTGAATAAAGGAAACTCAATAACATAAAAAGAAACTTTATATAGAATTCAATTGAAACTCTTTTCTTTTTATTTTAACTTTAGCTTTGACTCATGTAATCTTAAAATTGATCTTGTAATGTTTTAGGTCATTGTGTATCTTCATCTACGAATTTGAATCAATGGGTAATTTTTTTTGTCTATTAATTAATGATTTCTTTTTAGTAGTGATTATATTTTGCTACTAGTGATTTGTGGTTATTTATATTTCAGTATTTAGTTTGTTTTTTCATTCTTCATATTCGAAAAATTCCACCTAATGAGATTTTCGGGAGTTTCCCTTTCAAATTAGTGCTTCTTGGGCCTTTTTAAATCCTCTAATCTTTCGACCAAAAAAAAAATCCTCTAATCTGATCCTAAATTAAGCCGAAAAAATAGGAAGTAATGGGAAGTACAAAAAAAAAAAATTAAAATGAGAGGGTGACGGCACGTCACTCCTTGAAGGGTGACGGGGCTGCCCTCACCACAAGTTCTTTTAAGGAAACTGGGGAATTCCTTAAGAAAACTGTGGATTTTTTTTTTTTTTTTGATACCAAGTGGGATTCAATAAATAACAATAACAATAAATCAAATTAAAAAAGAAAGTAAAAAAGATAATTATTAAAGGCATCATCAATATAAAATATCTTTTCTTTAAGTACACAACATACAGTTTAAACATCTTTATTATAAGACAAAATAAATGTTGGATTTCTATTATAAATAAATCCATAATTAAATATTTTTCACGCTTGCAAACGTGAACGAAAATATTCATTACTAAACAAATGAATACAATTGTCAAAATAAAGGGTTGAATACCTAATTTGTATAACTTAAAACTTTAATAAATTCTACTCAAGCATGGTGGTCCGGGTTAATTCAAAAATTAAAATTATGATCATCTCGTTATCAAGTAAAAATGAATTTTATTTAAAAAGTTAAGTATATTGGACTTGATTAAAAAAAATTACCTCAATGATTTTTTTCTTTTTGTACAACCCCACCTCTTCACCGTGCTAGCTAACTTTTAAATTTTTCACTTATTTGGTAATTCTTTGAAATCTCATTAAATTAGGTTAAAATACATGTGTGGGTTTCTAATTATTTTTTTATCAGTCCTACTCTATTTCTAGTCTACACTCACTCTCAGACTTTTGCCATGCCTCTTGCAGGGCGTGGGAGTCGAAACCCACTCCTAAAACTTACGCGTCCCCACATGTGGGTTTCTAATTTGACTTTTATTGTATCAAGAATTGGTGAAATTGTTTTCGTAGTACTTTGGAACGGAATTGAGGGTATGATTTTTCAGCTTTCCCAAAAGGTTTTCAATCTCCTTAGCCCCTTCGGCAAATGCCGGAGCATTTGATAAGCTTTTTGAAATGACTTTTGGCCAAATGCTAGTATTAGAAATGCTAAAAGCCTAATGCTACTTTCACTTAGCATTCCGAAGTAGCATTGTGGAATGCTAAAACTAGGATTAAAACATTTTTTTTTCAAAACTACCCTTATCGATTCTTTAATTTTTCGATTTTGCCCCTTTTGTAACTATTCATCTTCTTTGCACAAGGGTGGCCGGTGAGGATAGATTTGGTTGGCAAAGGGCCAATGAGTGGCCGGTGAGGGCATGTGACCTCGGGAGACTGCCACCTAGGTCTCGTGACCTCAAGTGCCTCTCCCCTCAGTCTTGCGCAACCCTCGCAACCCATGCGGCAGTCACTTGTGTCGTGTGTGGACCTCACCGGAGGTCGCTCAAGGTTAGACGATCTCAGTCAATGGCCGTTGGAGCTAGATCTAGCTCACTGATGGTCGTAGCTTTTCATCGGCTCTAGCAAAGAGCTTGAGTTCTTTTCTTTAAATACATACATACATATATATATATATATATATATATATATATATATATATATATATATATAGAACATAGTTAAAGCCCATTACAATTTTTTTTTTTTTTGGCTAAACACTTGAATCTAAAGTCTATTTGAAAGAGTTTTTACCCATCACAATTTGCATTTCTCCAAAAGGCTTTGGGTTTTGATATTTGTATTACATTCAAAGCACATTTGCAAAGTTGAACCAAATTCATCCTGACATTTATATTTGAGGAGTTATTCAAAGTATTAAATGGGCTAAGTAGGAATTTCCATTTTCTTTATCAAAAGAATACTTATTGATATTTGAGAATTTTCTATCAAGATTTGTTTCTCAAATTTGTTCCACCGGTTGTCCATTCGCATATCCATTTTCTTAGTAACGTCCTAGTTCCATTAATGCACGATTATCGAAAAATTTACTCGTCTTGTCTAGCGATTCAAATGAAAACTCGTCGAATTACTGCTCCTCCTCGGTCAATTTGCCATCTCTTATCTTTCACTCTTTGGATCTTCAAGAGTAAACAATCTAAACAATCGATTTAATGGAATGTGATGTTCAGGTTCTTTCGGCATGATTATAAAGTACTGCTGCAACTTCGATTGAACTGAGTGCGATGTGCTTCGATTGAACTGAGTGCGATGTGCAAGTACTTTCACCATAGTTAAACGGGCCCAAAAATCCCCGCAATATCTGCTTTCACAATTAGTTAGCTCCTCTCATGCATTTCCCAAAATTTCGTCTCCGTCACTCCTAGGTGGTTTCTAAACTGGTTTCATCGACGATATTGCCAATTCCACCGCGCTTAAAACCGACGAAACGATGATGACTTGACTTTGGTTGGGCTAAGCTGTCCAGATTGGAGTTCCAGAAAGATGTTCTGCGCACCCCTTGACGAGGCAAGACCCAGCGAAGAGTAGCAACAGCATTCATGTATGACGCCTTCAATCCACATATCCTTTTGATGCTGAAGAGAGAGGATTTGGCTTGACACAGATGCTCTATCTTTACTGGTCCACCTTTAAATTGCGAGACGTGGATGAATTTTTCCTAGAAATTGAGACGTACTAATTGCTAAATCGATGAGAAACGTGACAACTAATCCCCCGAGTCATACCCCTCTTCGGTTTCATCGAGTTTCATTTCTTCACCAGGACATAGATTGCCACTCGCCGGCTGCAATAATCAGGATGGAACTGTACCTCATCTGCACGCCCAACAATGAAGTACTTCATCGCAGCGTCCAAGAAGTATTCCTGAATACTATCTGCTGTTAAAGAGAAAGAACAAAGAAGAGTAGAACAGAAGCTGATAGAAGCAAAGAGGAGTAGAGCAAACTTGAAGAAAAGATGAAAGATGAGCTGGCCAACTATAAAGAAGTTGAAGAAACAGAAGCTGACTTGGTGATCCGTAGAAAAGCTGAGTTGGCAATCCTTGTGAAGAATCTGAATATACAAGCTGATCAAATGGAGGTGCACGTGTGTCACGTTTAATCATTCTGTTACTAAAGTTGTTATTTTTGGTTTGCACTTTAGTATAAAAGGATTTGAAGAAAACTGTTGTACGAGTATGATTCATTCTGCTGAAAACTTGAATTACTCTGTTCTCTGAATTTCCTCTGTTCTTCTCGAAGTTCTCTCTGTTCTCTCTGTATCTTTGTTCTTCTTCATATAGCAGAACCTTGTAAGATTGAATGAGAAGAAAGGTTGAAGGAAATATTCAATTGATGTCTTGCAACTGATTGTTCAGCAATTACATAATACAGAAATCTCTTGAATACAGGTTCTTCTCTAGATTCTGTTTCTTCTCATGGTATCAGAGCAATTTTCCTGGGAGTTCTAGATCTAATATGTGTTACTGAAAGTCTGTGTGAAAGATCACATGAGCAAGACATTACGAAGATCTTGTTGATTTCTCAGTAAGTTGATTTTCGCAGTTTACTTGATTATTCCTCGCATCTTCAAAGTTTCCTAAAGAAATAGTATGGCAACGAGAGTGCAGAAGTATCCTTTTCCTATCCATGTGAATATAGCCAACTTTGTTACAATCAAGTTGAATGAAGAGAATTTTTTGTTATGGCAAGCGCAATTTAGCAGGTTTATGAAAAGTCAAGATTTGATTGGCTTTATTAATGGTGAAACATTACCACCTGCTCAAATGATGCAAACTGAGAATGGGGAAGTGATGAATCCTGATCACCTGGATTGGACAAAAACCGATCAACTAATCTCATCATGGATAAGCGGTGCAGTATCAGAGAATATTTTAAGCTGGATAATTGGCTTAGAAACTTCATTCGAGGTATGGCAGGCTCTTATAAACCGGTTTACTCAGAAGTCTGTAGCAAAAGAATTTGAGTTAAGAGGAAAATTACAGGCTTGTAGGATGAGAGATAGACCATTAAGTGAATACCTTCGAGAATTTAAAACTATCTGTGATCAATTGAATGCAATTGGAAAGTCTGTTGATGATATAACCAGGATGTTTGGCATACTTGAAGGGTTAGGTTCTGAATATGAAACCTTTAGAACAACCATGTACTGTCTTAAACCCCAGCCAGAGTATGATGAGGTTATCTCCCAACTTGAGAGATTTGAAACTAGATTGCAAACATATTCTGTGAACCAGTACAATACTAACCTGGCATATTATGGACAAAGAAAGACTGAAACAGGTCTGCAGAGGTTTAATTCTAGTAATCAATGAGGAAGTATTCAAGGGGGATACAACTCTGGCAGAGGACAGTTCATTAATAGAAGAGGTCGTGGAAATAATTTTACTGGAACAGGAAGGAATCAACAGAATACTTTGAATTTGACAAAGCAATATCAGGTCAATAAGGGTAATTGGTCTAACCATGGACAAGGGTTTAGACCATACACAAACTCTTCTCAGAGATATCAAGGTGTTAGATCCTATCCATCTAAAGGGTCAAATGGTGATAAGCTCGTACATGATACAAAGCCCATGAATAATGGTCCTCTGGAATGTCAAATCTGTAAGAGATCATGTCATACAACACTTAGATGCTGGTATCGCTTTGAGAATTCATATCAAGCAGATGAAATACCAACTGCTCTAGCAGCTATGCATATTGAAGAACCATATGGCTCTGAATGGTATCCAGACACAGGGGCTACATCACACATTAGAGCAGAACCTGGTATGATTCAAAACTATGCTGCATATAGTGGTAATGATACAGTTATGATAGGAGATGGGTCCTATTTATCAATCTCATGTATTGGTAATGGAACCTTAAATACAGCAACTAGTATATTACCACTAAATGATGTTTTAATAGTCCCTGCAGTCAAGAAGAATCTTCTTTTTGTATCAAAACTAACAGATGACTATCCCTGTTCTTTTATATTTGACAAACATGGGGTATATATGAAGGACAATTACAATCATACAACAGTGAAGCTAGGAAGGAAAATCAAGGGGCTGTATCAAGTGGAGTCTAGAGGAACAGAAGCTTTCTTCACACAGGCTCAACATGAAGTAGGAGAAGATGTCTGGCATCAAAGACTTGCTCATACCAGCTTAAAAACAGTAAAGATTCTGCAGAGTCAACATCTAATTCAATATAAGTCGAATGCTCCAAGTATGTGTAGCAGCTGTCAAATTGCTAAGAGCTCATCTTTGCCCTTTCCTATCTCAAAACATATCTCTAATGTTCCTCTAGAAAAGATACATTGTGATGTATGGGGACCATCACCAATTTCATCTGTTTAGAAGTTTCATTACTATGTCATCTTTGTGGATGATTTCTCTCGATATAGCTGGATATATCCAATGAGACAGAAGTCAGAAGTTTATGATGTGTTTGTTTTGTTTCAAAGACTAGTAGAGAATCAACTCGATCACAAGATCAAAGTGTTTCAAAGTGATGGAGGAGGAGAATTCACAAACATCAAATTTCATAATCATCTACAACAGTGTGGGATTAAACATAACATCTCTTGTCCTTATACACCAGAACAAAATGGTGTCTCCGAGAGGAATCATCGACATGTGGTTGAATTGGGTCTAGCAATGATGTATCATGCAAGAGTACCATTAAAATACTGGGTAGATGCCTTCATGACAGCAGTCTATGTAATCAATATGCTCCCCACAACAAAACTGAATATGAATTCACCTCACTATAAGCTGTTCAAACAGAGACCAAATTATGCTCATCTACGGGTTTTTGGATCAGCTTGTTATGCTTACCTCAGATCCTATACAAAGCATAAATTTGATCCAAGGTCTCTCATGTGTATATTTCTTGGATACAATGAGAAACATAAAGGCTACAGGTGTCTTTTGCCTACTAATGGACGTGTCTATATTAGTAGACATGTAGTTTTTGATGAAAAAGAATTTCCCTTTACTCGAAAAACTACTTCTGAATATCGACAAGGATCTGAACTATACAAGCATTGGATAAGAAGTTCAGCATCTACTACATCCAATACTACCAAACAGATTCAGCCACAAGCCAATAAATCAGGTGAATCTTTGCAGAGTACTAGATCAAGTCAGATCACTCCAGAAATACAGAACAGTGAGATCAGCAGTATAAATCATGCAGTTATGCCACAAATGAACATAGTACCTGATGATGAGCTTCAGATCACTCCTGATAATGCATTCAATAATGTTGAAACACCTCAGATATCTCCAGATATTGAACAACAAGTGTCTATCAGTCAGGAATCTGACTCGACATCTCCTACTAACACAGAACAACCACAAATTAGTCCTATATCAGAAGTCACACAAGGTACATTATCCACTCATCCTATGCAGACTAGACTAAGATCTGGGATTATTAAAGCAAATCCCAAATATGCATGTCTGGTTGAATATCAAGTTCCAATTGAACCAAAGTCAGTAAAATCTGCATTAGCACACACAGGATGGTGTCAAGCAATGCATGAAGAAATGGATGCTTTATATCAAAACAAAACCTGGGAGTTAGTCCCTAGAAATGATCAAATGAATGTTATTGGCTGCAAATGGGTGTTTAAAACTAAACTTGCACCAGAAGGCAGTTTAGATAGACTGAAAGCTTGACTTGTAGCTAAAGGTTTTCATCAAGAAGAAGTTCTTGATTTCACAGAAACCTATAGTCTTGTAGTAAAGCATGCTACAATCCGAATAATTCTCTCAGTAGCAATGGTAAAACAGTGGCCAATTCATCAGTTAGATGTTAAAAATGCCTTCTTACATGGTAATTTGAGTGAAACAGTTTATATGGAATAGCCACCAGGTTTTAAAGAATCACAGAGACCTCATCATGTTTGTCTTCTTAGAAAATCCCTCTATGGACTTCGACAAGCCCCTCGAGCTTGGTTTGACAAGTTCAGCAGTTTCTTACTAGAATATGGGTTCTTTTGTAGCTCAACTGATCCTTCCTTGTTCATTCTACATGCTGGTAAAGAAACAATCCTCTTACTACTATATGTTGATGATATCCTTTTAACTGGAAGCTCATCTCAAGTTCTCTCTGGTCTCATCACTGCTCTAAGTCTTCAGTTTCATATGAAGGATCTTGGTTCCCTACACTATTTCCTTGGCATTGAAGTTAAGTGTACCCCTGACCATTTGTTCCTTTGCCAAGCCAAATATGCTATAGATCTTCTCACCCGAGCTCATATGCTTGAGTCTAAACCAATTTCAACTCCCCTTTCATTAAGACCAACCATTTTGATCAATGACTCTATGGCCTTGTCAAATCCTGCTGAGTATAGAAGCATTGTTGGTGGCCTCCAATACCTCACATTAACTCGGCCAGACATTGCCTATGCCACTAATCTACTCTGCCAGAAAATGCAGAAACCTACCATTGCAGATCTCCATAGAATGAAAAGAGTACTGAGATATGTTAAAGGTACAATCCACTTTGGCTTATTCATTCATTCACAAAGCACCATGCATCTCTATGGATTCTCAGATGCAGACTGGGCTGGATGTACTGAAACCAGAAGATCAACAACTGGATTTTGCACATATCTTGGCTCCAATCTCATCTCCTGGGCAGCAAAGAAACAGCCAACAGTTAGTAGTCTTCTACAGAGGCTGAGTACCATGCACTTGCATCAACCACTGCTGATCTCACTTGGATCAGCTTTGTCTTACGAGACATCGGTTGTTCTCTTACTCCTCCAATTCATCTATACTGTGACAATAAATCAGCTATCTCACTCACTGTTAATCCTGTCTTACATGCTCGAACAAAACATATTGAAGTAGATTTTCACTTTGTTCGAGAAAAGGTCTCTTCTGGGTCGTTACATGTAAAACATATTCCCAATAATTACCAACTTGCTGATATCTTTACAAAACCTTTGTCAATAATAGCACATTCTCATCTACGAGTCAAATTGGGAATTTGTACTCTTCCCATTCCCAATTTGAGGGGGGATGTTAAAGAGACAGAACAAAGAAGAGTAGAACAGAAGCTGATAGAAGCAAAGAGGAGTAGAGCAAACTTGAAGAAAAGATGAAAGATGAGCTGGCCAACTATAAAGAAGTTGAAGAAACAGAAGTTGGCCTGGTGATCCGTAGAAAAGCTGAGTTGGCAATCCTTGTGAAGAATCTGAATATACAAGCTGATCAAATGGAGGTGCACGTGTGTCACATTTAATCATTCTGTTACTAAAGTTGTTATTTCTGGTTTGCACTTTAGTATAAAAGGATTTGAAGAAAACTGTTGTACGAGTATGATTCATTCTGCTGAAAACTTGAATTACTCTGTTCTCTAAATTTCCTCTGTTCTTCTCGAAGTTCTCTCTGTATCTTTGTTCTTCTTCATATAGCAGAACCTTGTAAGATTGAATGAGAAGAAAGGTTGAAGGAATATTCAATTGATGTCTTGCAACTGATTGTTCAGCAATTACAGAATACATAAATCTCTTGAATACAGGTTTTTCTCTAGATTCTGTTTCTTCTCATCTGCCACGTGGAAGATGCATCAATCCCTGCCCAGTGCACATATTCACAAAACACATACACCCACAAGAGAGCATACCATTGCAAAGCTCTCCAGCAAAAGCATTGGTTGTTTGAGTTCCTGAAAGTTGCAGCAATGTCTCCATCAGATCCTTAACTGCTCCCTCACTGTAAATCACATCGGATCCCAACGCTAACAACGCAAGCACAGTTATTCATGTAGAATTTGAAGCCTGCTGTTTTTATTAGTTAACAAGAAATATTTTAAGAAAATCATCAAAGAAGAAAAGAGAATAGACCAAAGCCAAATGTATGGTTTCTTTCATAATCACGCAAATTTTGTAATAGAACTGTTGCCATTTGTTCAAGACATAGTGTTTCCTTCTCAAAAGGGTGGTATGGATTATAGTTCTGCTAAACAATCATTCTTCTTTCAAAGATGGGTACTATTAAATAATCCATTGTAGAAAGCCCTGCAGGCATTACTTAATTCTTATAGCTGAAGGACTTAGAATTCATGTTTACATTTCACCATTACAATGGTTCTCCCTGTGTAAATGCTGGAATTGAACCCCAGGAGTTAAAAACAATGGTATGAGGAAAAAGCATGAGAGCTTAGTTGAGGAAATCCTTGAATCATGAGAAAGTACATTTCTCCTCAACTAAGAAAACCGGCAAATATATCAAACACAGGTAAGCTCAAACAAGATCACCCCGTGCATCTTTATGGGCACGCACAGGCCCAAAGGATAGAAGGCAGGAGGAAGAGCTCCATAGCAGATACCAGTAATTAATGTCTCTCATATAAGATTCAGATGGATTTAGAAGGACAACAAGATTATCAATTAGGAGAAGGGATAATACAGCACCATCACCATACTCAGGTAAAGGCTCAATCAAGTCTCTGTCAGGATCATCTCCCCAAATCAATGTTTTCACTACGGCAGATCCCCACATGACGTCAAGTTTTGAATTGGTATCAACGTTTTTCCTCGGAATCCTAAGTCTGTCTGGTGCAGAGTGTTGGAATAATAAGTCTTCGAAATGGGTTGAACAATGAAATCGGATCGAGTAAAAATAACTCGGACTTTGAGGCGTGATATCACTTTCTTTAAGGATTTATTTGCCCCACAACGTTGCTAATGGTCACGGGCAAAAATCCTCCAGGATACAACAAAGTCTTGGATGAGAATACTAAATAGCAATTTTAGTATTTCTCCAGAGTCTCTCTAAGAAACAATCGAAAAATTGGCTGCTGTTTTTCAGAAAGAGGACTCGAAAATGACAACACGCTTTTCTTTCCGAAAATGACAAGTATATATATGAAACAGTATTGCAACTCTTTGTGAAAATTGCGAACAAACACGTCTTTAGAAAATTGTTCGGATAAACCAATGTGACTCTTCGGAAGAAGTCGAATAACGAACAATTGCAATCCTTCGGAAAAATTAAAACCGAATAAGTAATTTTTCAAAGGTTGTCTTGAAAAGACACAAACAAAATTCGGAATAATTTCTTTTTAAATAGAATTTCGAATTTTCATTTATATTTCATTTCCAAAATTCTCTAATTAAAATGCAACCTTTGAGCTAAAAAGAATAATAATAAAAATAATAATAATAAACTGACTCTCCTGCTCCCACATTTTCTATGTGGGACAAATTAAAAGGCACTCATTTTGTTTTAACAAACAAAATTTCAACACAAAGCACCCAAAGAAGCCGAACTACAGCTGAAACCAAAAGGAAAGCACCCCCAAGTAGTAAGGCAAACACTTAGCCAAGGTATGAATATACAACAATACAACTAGATGATAATATGTAATATTCTTCATAAGTTTCTGAAACGAGGAGTTTACTTCGATGTAAATCATAATTTTGATTATATATTTCTTATTATTTTTATGTAATATTCTTATTTTAGTTCTTCTCATTGCAATCTATGAATATCATAAATTATCTTTTTCAATATCTTAAGTTCCATTTAATGGAATAATCAAATACTACTAACATTTTTAAAGATTGAATAACCCAGTGAAAAATGCACAAGCCACAACACATATAATATTCTAATAGAACGAGTAAATGATATTATCAAGGATTATACTTGAAAGAACTAGAAGATACGCACTATGTTAAAGCTTAACTTATTTAGACTGTGCTATGATAAAGTCTAGACTTTTAGGCTAAATATGTTCGAACGTAAACTCTAAGGATGAATATGTTCAGACCCAAGTCTAGATTGTGGAATTTACTTCAGACAAACAGGTTTAGACTTAAGTTTAGACTTTATACTGAAGATAAAGACTAAGAGAATTACTCACATTCCCATCTTGACGCAAGTTTAGAACGAAGCAAGTCCATAACATGATAGGTCTAAAACAAGATCAATCTAGAATGTACATAAATGATGTGGTTTGGATTTCACACCTAGAAAATTTGATTGACTCAATCCTATTTGATTGAAAAATCAATCTCAAGATGAGTTCTTTCTAAATGGAGATGCTCCACTTATGGAGATTCAATTTTGTCACTCAACGGTTATTTAATCTTCTTGATATAAATCTGTCAAATGGGTAAATTCGAAGATGATCATCTGGAGATTGTCCATTGGCTAGTTTGGAAGTGGAATAACATACAAGGAGACCAAAGTGCTGAGGAACAAGTAAGAGAAGAAGTCTAGAATATATAATTTCAAAGTCTAAGCATACTTCGAGCTTATACACTTGTCTTTCATGAGCTTAAAATTATAATCATTTGAGAGATGTTGATAGTGTTATAAGTGTGTGCTTGGTTTAAGATAACAAGTCCTATCAGCTTGGGTATAACCAACACTAGTTTTGGATAAAAGCGCTTGGGTATAAGCGGCCAGCTTGACTGTAAACTTTCATTGATTATCCAGCAGAATACAACTAGTAAGTTGTCAGTGTGAGAGAGTAGATGTAAACTTCTGATGAACTGAACCACTATAAACTTTGTGTACAATTTCCCTTATCCACACTCACAATGTGCTTCAAAGTTTGTTCTACTGCTCAACTGATTCCGAACTTTGTTCAAGAATTTGACCTTTGTTTGAATTTTGTTCTTGACTCTTTCTATTTTGTCTTAAATTGTCAAGATTTTATAGAATCACCTCTTAACCCCCCAGGTGATACTTGCTAGCTACATCATATTATAGTCGAAATAGTGATTTAATCCAAATAACAATACATATGAAGTGCTTAAAGTGGGTTAATTAGGCGAATATGGATATTTATAGGTTGGATTAAAAATGAAAGTACATTATTGGGTTGGATATGATTGGATACAGGTCGAGTTGGGTATATGTCACTTAATCTGTATTTCGTATAAATGGGTTAAAAAAGGTTAAATAGATTAATTTTGTGTAGGACCAATTTCGACTTGACTCAAATCATCCATTTGACGGTCCTAGGTGTTATCACTATTTTCATCTTTGGGGCCATCAATTTCGACCGAACTCACACCAAATAGTTTTTATAACAATAAACCATAGAAGCACATTTAAAAAGTCAGAAAATGGCCAAAAATAAAATACGATTGGACCGCTTGCTCAATTAATTAAAACCATATGGTCTCTCATGTAGAAAGCACCTTCTCGAAGGACCTCCAAAGTCGCGGAGCAGGAGGGAGATGATGAGAAAGAGAAACCCCTATTTTAAGAAAAGGACATGGACCGAAATGGCGCTTTCTTAAATACAACCATGGTAAACATAGAATAAATGATCACAATGTCCACGGAAAAATATATATATTATTTATATGTAGTGGGATGGTCAAAGGCCTTAACTGACAACAGGCTTGCTTAAAGAAATGAGGGCACAATTAATATCTAGTCATCACCTTTGGCTTCTGCATTAAACTATGGCGCACATCATGCATGATCGAGAGGCATGTACATGCACACGCACATGCATAAACCCTAGTGGACAGGACTCTTGCATATGTAATTGCAAAGAAGCAGGTCTATAGTGTTTTGCCCTTATTTTTTTCTTTTTTGAGGGTATCGCACGTCTGAGTCATGATTTCGATGATGTGTGGCTAAGTTTCGGCAGAATTTTAGGCTTTGCAATTTAGAATATTGCGAACTTTTACATCCAAACCTTTTTCAAACTGTCCTTTGCACGTTCCTTCTTTGACCGGGTTTTTAGTGGCTCCAGAATTCATCGATAAACCCTAGATTTTACCTTTTCGCGATGACCTTGTTACCCTTGCGAGTGGCGTCATTTCCAGGGCGCATTGATGGGTGAAAGAATCATATTTCCTCAAAACGCATGCACGGAGAGGTTAACGTAATAATACCAAGAACCGCACGGAAGGTGGGGAAAAAGCACGAGTGAGTTGTTTCTTTAGTCTCGAGCTCATAACTGGTCAATGCTCTCTCTCTCTCTCTCTCTCTCTCTCTCTCTCTCTCTCGCGAATTATGATGCGCAGATATTACTCAAGCAGGTGGCAAGTCCAATGTGGCCTGTTGTAATTTAAACGTTAAACTATGCGAGTCAAACTAGTTTTGAGTTGGATGATCAAACTTGTCTTCTTGGGAATCTCTCCAACTTGAAGCTTACTCGCCTGGTTTTATGCTGTTTCGGTGGAACAGACGTTAAGCATAATTAATACCAACTTCACTCTCTCTCTCTCTCTCTCTCTCTCTCTCTCTCTCTCTCTCTCTCTCTCTCTGCGCGCTTGACAATATGAAGTTTCAAGCCTTTCTTGTGCATAAAGATAACGTTCCAGTGGTTTCGTATTGACTATCATGTCTCACAGTTTTTTCTTGAAGCATTGGAGGAACTCCGAAAGTTACTGAAGAAACATTATACACATCAACAAAAGAGAGATGTTGATTATTTGACAGATTATGGTTGATTTTTCTATTGTCTAGATTCAAAGTGGGAAGATCATATATTCTTTCTGGGCACGCCTCAGCCAAGAAGTATTCCACATCAAGGTATCTAGGAGGTGCTTTCTAGTCTTTGCTTTGCTTTATCTCTACACTCTTGCACATGCATGTGATGCATATATTCCATTTTACTGCACCTATTAATCATTCCATTGGATATAATTTCCCTTGGTCCTCTTTTTAATTTGGTTAAATTCATATAGAGATTATTTTAGTATCGCCTATGATTAGAGAATAATCTTTCTAGCTACCTCTTGTATTCCATTCAAAGTTTGTTTTTTATCCTTGCTGCTTTTTGCTTCATTTTGTTCTACTTCATCCTTATTTTCCTAGGCTCAGCTGTAGCACGTAATCATAATCATGTCCCTTTTAGAGAATCAAGCTCTTCTTTTCATGCTCTCTCTCTCTCTCTCTCTCTCTCTCTCTCTCTCTCTCTCTCTCTCTCTCTCTCTGTAGGTGCGGTGGGTCTTGTTCTTCTCCATAAGATAAGAACAAGCTTCTCTTATATCTGTAGGAGAAGTTAATATTAGTTTTTTATACTGACCTAACATGCTTCTATTATTAGTGTGGAAGAAGTTAATAAGTAGTTTTTGCACTGACCTCTCTTTGGATCTCTTCTTTATATTTATGCGTTACAGTTCTCTATTCTCTTTGACGATTCAAAACTGGAGTAGTTAAGGAGAGAAGCATAGAAATTAGCCAGTGCTTTGTGCTTCCCACTTCGCTTCAAAGTTTAAAGTCTCTCTGCCAAGTGAACCCTGGAATTGTCGTCGCAGGTGAACGCGCCAGAAGTCTATTTGCACTTCATCTACTCTTACGAACATTTGAGGTACCCTCTATTATATCTGTAGAGGTTGAGTTCCTTACCGATGCATATCTCCACTGATTTAGTTCCCCTAAACAATATTTTCATTACAATCCTACGTTTTTGGGGCGCTTTGCAACAAGTGTGAAGCTCCTGTTTTAATAACTATTGAGGGTTTGCAAACCCTACTCGCAATTCTCATTGTCCCTTTCATAAAAAAAGGAAATGAAAATCACGTCTGATTTGGCTGAATATAAATATGATAATTTCATACTTGAGAGATGCTACTAATGCTATATAAGAGTTCATTGCGGCTGTTGAACAACACACGACGAGCTTTTAATTGCAGATGAAACGAAGAAAAGCTGCCACCCCTTGTTTTATGAGTTATGACCCATTGTTTTTGAAGAGTTACTTATAACAGGTGAAGTTCTGCATCATCAGTAAGTTAGTGAAAGCTTTAAGTAAACACGTCTCCTTTTTAAGAAGGCAAGAATTACGTACCTAGGTTCCAAACAATTGCACTAAAAGGGGAAAAATAAAATAAATCAAAAGAACATTGTAAGAGTTCATGAAAATTGAAATACAGGCCAGGCTTATATATTGATGGATTTGAAGTTAGTATCTACTATTTTAGTCCCCTTATTACTGGGATGGCAACTCATATATATTATTAAAATATTTATACGAGGTTATATGCTTTTTAGATACATGCAGTCTTCCTCTACTTACAAGCTTAAGCTTTTTGATTAGGCTTTCTGATAATGTGTGTGAGCCATATTTTTCCCTAATTTATTTTGCCTGTGCAGCTCCCTGTTCGTCAAATTCCGCATGCTGTCCGACTTGCATATATGGCAAGCTTATATATTGGTGACCTAAAATTTCGTATCTACTAACTTAGCGCCCTTATTACAGGGATAACAAATCATACATATGAAAAGAATGAATTTCGATAATCTTTTGTAGCTTCGATAGCTATTAATAATTTAGATCAATTCTCTATTGTTATTCTTACCAAAGTAAGGAATATATGGTAATTAAAATTTTAGCACACTAGCCATTTTCACCATTTTCCTAAACATAAACTTCTTTATAAGGAAGATCTCGCCATCCTTTTACGAAAAAAATTAGAACAACAGCGACCAGGAAACTTTTTACATATTTTCTCCCGATCATCTAACTCAGGGAATGCTGATTTTCTAGGAAGACAAAATAATTATTAAATTTTCTCAAGTACAAATACATACGTGGCCATCTTAGGTCTTCGCAATTAGGTCAACGAGTATGCTTTTGCCAACCTAATAAACATCTTATTTTATATTCCCTCGCATTCTGTGCTTAATATAAATTTCTCGAGTACGTATATTATATACCAAACGTGATGCTCCACTAAGTGATAAAGCCATTTCACCAAGAAGACAATGAATGACGACGAACGTCTTTTTGCCAGGTTTGCTCCGATCTCTATCCCGAGCTGAGCTAATCACCAAAATGAGAGAAACGACAACTGGTTCAAGAGACCGTTGGCCATTAAGCTCCGTGATCATCCTTGCGACGACACTGGTATTTATTGCTTTTCTCGTGAAGTTAATTTCCGAGACGAAGAAGAGAAGAAGCGGAAGAGGAGGCAGCAGTGGCGGGTACAAGTTGCCACCGGGGAGTACAGGGTGGCCGCTGGTCGGGGACACCTTTGCCTGGTTTGGTGCAGTGGCGAGTTCACACCCGCCTCGTTTCGTCGAGCAACAAGCCAAAAGGTATGCATGCTGCATTTTCTTGGCGCAAAGGACAAATGATATAGGTTGATAAGAATCACTTTAATTATTCTTTGCCATCAATCTTTGTTTTTCTTCAGACAAGCAAAATGTTTCCACATCGAACTCCCTTTTACAGTGTTATATTATGCTACTGACTAGATACATAGGCCTATATCATGGTAACTGTTTTAGTTTTTCAATAGATAAGAAGACAATAAAAGCTATTCTTGTTGATTTATATTATGCTATGAGCTATGTTTAATGCAATTTCACTTGATATATCATTACTTTGGCTGACTTTGAGTATTCAAATATGTCATGGTTAATCTTCTAAAAGAGAAGATGCACATAGGATTAAAGAAATTTTAAATGCGGATGGGTCGATTCTCTTTTGAGTAGGTATGGGAAGATATTCTCGTGCAGCCTGCTGGGGAAGCAGGCGGTGGTGTCGGTGGACCCAGCATTCAACCGGTTCGTGATGCAGAACGAGGGTAAGCTCTTCCAATCGAGCTACCCGAAGTCGTTCCGGGACTTGGTGGGAAAGAACGGAGTGATCACCGCCCAAGGAGAGCAGCAGAGGAAGCTCCACGGCATCGCCTCCAACATGATGCGCCTGGAGAAGCTCAAGTGCCACTTCCTGGAGGACATTCAGCTTGTCATGCTTCGGAGCATCTGCGAGTTTCCGGACAATCAAGTCATCGTCCTACAAGATGTTTGTAGAAAGGCAAGTTCCACTGCTTTATTACAGGCTTTAATACCTCTAGGACATGAAAACTCGTGACATGAGCGATTTTCTGGGTTGATGATGAATCAGGTGGCAATAAATCTGATGGTGAATCAACTGCTGGGGATGACCAGCGAGTTGGACATCGACAACATGGCTCGGCACTTCTCTGACTTTGTCGATGGTTGTCTCTCTCTTCCCATCAACTTGCCCGGCTTTTCCTACCACACTGCCATGAAGGTATATTCATGTATTTGCAAGATTATGTTGTCAAAAAGTTTTTAAATCAGTAAAATTGACAAGATTAATGGACAGACCTACTCTAGACCTAAACACTAAAGACCTACCAATTTAGGAGATACAAATTTTCTGCATAGCAAATGATTAGGATAAGCGCTGAGTACACTTATTAAGAAGGAAATTGTTTGTTCAGACTCGCTCAATTTATACCTTAAAATTGGGTCGTTAAGATGATCATTGATTAAGTCCAAGCTGATATTAAGCCTATCGTATTGTCTAGGCCAGCCTAAAGTAGTATTGGGCCCATTCGACCCAAGGCGATTGGTAGGTCAATAGACAAACTTTATAATCAGGTCCAATTTTTCAACAAAAAGAAGAAAGTTCTGAGTTTTATACGCCAGGAATTAGGACTAAAGTGACGAGATTATGTACACATGCCTTTGGTAGGCTAGGAATAACATAGTGAGCAAGATAAATGAGACGATTGCGAAGATTAGGAGACTTCAAGGCTCGGCAGAGGTGGGCAATGGCGTGCTCGGAAGACTGCTCGGTGAAGAGAGCCTTCCCGACGAAGCCATCGCCGACTTCATCATCAATCTGATCTTTGCTGGGAACGAGACCACTGCGAAAACCATGCTTTTCGCCATCTACTTCCTCACTAAGTGCCCCAGAGCTTTGAAGGAACTCCGGGTAAATAACAAACATGTCCAAGAGAATAATTAGCCCAAAAGAAAAAGAAACTATGTTTTTTCTAAAGGGTGAAATGATGGTTTGAACAGGAAGAGCAAGAGGGTTTACGGGGGCACAATGCAGCTGAAGCTGAGATGCTCACATGGCAGGACTACAAAGCAATTCCCTTCACACAATGTGTAAGTCATTCTTATTGCTTTTTCCCTAGGAAATGAGAAGGGAAATATTTATAATTTTTCGAAAGAAAAAAACACGGTTTTCGGGTTTATTATGTCATTAATACAAAAATTCCCATATTCCAGCAATCTATCTCATCAAGAATCTACTTCCTAGTCCAATGCAGTCCTGGAATTTGCTCGCATGTTGCCTAATATATCTATGATGTTAATGATGTTTCCCGAGTTCAAAAGTTTGTCCTGACGCCAAATACTCAGAAACCCTAGACTCTTTTGGTGCAGGTGATAGACGAGACACTGCGACTTGGGGGGATTGCAATCTGGTTGATGAGGGAAGCCAAGGTGGACGTTGCGTATCAAGGTCTTTGAATTTTTTTTCTTTTGTATTCTTAAGTGGATAAGAATGAATTAATCTCTTATTAACGAATTAAACACGACGGATTTGTAATAATACTGCCCGATGCAGACTATGTCATCCCCAAAGGATGCTTTGTCGTCCCATTTCTTTCAGCCGTTCATCTGGATGAGGAATTGTACCCAGGAGCTCTCGACTTCAATCCGTGGAGATGGTTGAACCCCGATAATCAGGTCGGTCCTCCTACTGGCAATTTTGACTATTAAAATTACATGACGTATAATCGGTCTTCTCGAAAATTTATAATTGGTGTTCTTGAAAATTGTAATATTCTTCATTAAGTATACTTAACAAGCGTTCTCGAAGCATTCAACAATTTAACTCTTTATTTATATATATTATTGTTGTGACATGAAATAGGAAAAGAGAAATTGGAGGAATAGTCCATTCTATGCACCGTTTGGTGGAGGTGCTCGATTCTGTCCAGGGGCAGAACTAGCTCGCCTTCAGATTGCTCTCTTTCTCCACTATTTTGTGACTAATTACAGGTTATATTTCTATCTTTTCTATAATAATATCGAAAGAATGAGCATCCTTTTGTTTATAGACATAGTTAAATTTGACAAACTTTAATTTAATATGAGCAGGTGGACCCAATTGAAGGAAGATCGGATGACCTTCTTCCCCTCGGCGAGGCTAGTCAATGGATTCCAAGTGCGCTTGAACAGGCGAAGTCAACTTTGATTGATTCGCCCAAGTGACCCCAAAAATTGCTAGTGCTGTAAATACAACTTAATTTTCTGTTCTTTTTCCACATTTACAGAAGTAGAAATTTCACTGTTTGTGTTGTTCTCAATGTCTCTCGCTGCTTTCGAGATTAAGAAGGAAGAAAGGGACGAGCCGATGTGAAACCTTTTCAATTAAGAGTCCCACGAAATTTGTGACCGACGGGAAATGCACGTAATGATACACTTCAATGATTTTGAAGTGGAAAAATGATTTTTTTTTTTTTTTAATGTTACATGGATTTAGGTTTACCGCTCTATCTAGATCTATGCTGCACTTATAATTTGACAATTATTTCATTTTGTTCGGGATTTTCACGGCATCTTGTTCCAATTATTATGGTAAACTTATATTGCGTCCGATAATTTGATTAAACAGCTTCTAATTGTTAATGTGATGAAAAATCAAATCAAAACTAAATGGCGCAAGAACACACTCAAGAATCAAATACATGTCATTACAATTTAGAACACCAATACTGGATTCATACTGTGCTTGTTATCATCCTCCAAAATGTCATGTACATAGAAGAGTGTCCGAAATATGCAGACACTTCATTTCTACTTAGCCTCGAGCACAGATCGATCCGTGTTCTTCCTCATGTTATCTAATAATTGATAATTCTTAGGTGTAATTTTAGATCGAGGTATGCTCGATCGACCTGAGTATCGCTCAGCATCAACATGTCCTAGAGCACTTGAGCACACCCGACGAGCTCGTCAGCGACCTCACGGATTGTGCATCGGCGACTGTAAAGCTCTGTTGCTTATTGTAGCGAGGCTTCGCGCCGCCAAGCCTTCCCTTTTTCCTGAAAGAAGCTCCGTTCTCAAACACATCCCCCACTGAGTAGAAGCTCCAAGCCGTTTTGCTCGCGTGGCTTCCTAGTCTCCATGTAACCTGCACATCAACATCATCAAAATCACCAATTTTATCGATATCTTTGGCCTGAATGCAGTAGATCCGCGTTCGAACGTGATCTCTGGCTTACCTCCTTATTGCCTCCTTTCGGTGCGATGAACAGGTTGGCTTCGCTCTTGATGCTCGGGCCCGAGCTTCCTCCGATTGCATATTGTTCCCATCCCTGGTACAAGTTGTTTGCCACATGTGCGTATCCGTGTCGAACCCTAGTTCATATGAAGATTGAATATGTCAATGAGCGAATCGGGAGAAGGAGATGATCTCCGGTCGATAGCATTGCCACCAACTAATCGCGCGTGCAGAGAACCGAAAACCTTAGCTACTACCTTGGCATTCGCTGGTTGCAATTAGGGCCGAAGTGGTTGTACACGATGGTGACCTTCATGTTGCGGTCGCGGATGTAGCCGTCGTCATGGCCGAGGAGCATGACCTTGTCCTGGTCACGGAACCAGTTGTTGGAGATGGTGACCTGGTTGGACCCTCGTGTGACATCGAGGAGCCCGTCCTGGCATGCATAGAGCGTGTTGTGGTCGATCCACACCTTTGTTGCCGTCACGAGCCGGATGGCGTCACCGTCTACTTGGCCGAGGGGCAGGATTTTGGAGTCTGGCCCGATCACCTGGCTCGGTGGCTGCGCTTGGCAATTGTGGATGTATAGGCCGTGGATAATCACATCCGTAGCCTGATCACAAGCAAGTAATTTCTCATAAATACCCAACTCAGTGAACCGGAAAATATCATGACAGACGCTCAATCATTGACGTAGGGAGGTAATTTTCCAACGTATATATGCAACCTTCTCAAATTCAAACAGAAAAGAAAACTAGAATAATGCAGGAAGGCTTGGGACATACCTTATAGACCAATAAACATCCACCTCCGGTGATGTGAACAGTCACGCCGCGGCCATCAATGGCGGTGAAGCTACTCACGAGGAGAGGTTT
Source organism: Eucalyptus camaldulensis (assembly GCA_019915185.1). Classification (NCBI taxonomy): domain Eukaryota; kingdom Viridiplantae; phylum Streptophyta; class Magnoliopsida; order Myrtales; family Myrtaceae; genus Eucalyptus; species Eucalyptus camaldulensis. Next base: position 26,531,088 of record JAHSVA010000005.1, read on the forward strand.
CTGGAGATTGATGGTCATGTCCCTCTTGAACGTGATCCACACTTTGCCATTTAACAAAGTGGCTCCATATCTCAGTGTCCCCGGTCTCGGCCTCAACGGGTCGTCGCTCGGGTCGGTCACGGTGTACCGCACGGTCCCCTTGCCGATGTTGCCGGTCATCTTCCCACTGAAGCCAACCGAGCAGCGGGCCAGCTGCTGCCGCTGCCTCCGCCAGTTGGGGTTTGTCCTCCAGCACTGGTCCATCGTGTTCAAGCCAGAGGGGCTCTGCTGCGATCCATGGGCGAGGCTCGGGGCCGGAGAGAAGAGAACGGCGATGAGGAATGCCAAGGCGAAGTGGCAAGGGATGGTGGCGGGCATGGTGCGAGGAGAAGCCATGTCAGTGTGTTGTGAAAACAAAACATGGAAGGGAAGGCTTATATATACGAAGAAAGCCTAGGGAAAGTGGTTAGTAAGGGTGGTTCTAGAGTTTGTTTAATTGGTTTGGGAATTGTCGGAGAGGATTGATAAAAGCAGCTTGAAATAGAATGGCTGTCTTTGCTTCGGCGGTTTATACGACAGCTTCGCCCCATTTTGAGGTCCGAACGAGAAGGTCGTTTTTTAGTACTTCTCGAAGTGGACAAGCCCTCGTTTTCATTTGATAACTAGCAAAAAGTGATTTTTTTGGGGCTCTCCAGAAGAAGTATCGTTGCAAATGAGCGACTCGACAGAGTAAATCCTCCCGTTTGATCGGTTCCCATCAATTTTCTAGTTCAAGCGACAAACGGACAATTGGCAATCGGGTGGTCGGAGCTTAGAAACAAATTAAGATTTCGGAGAAATAAGAGCGCAACGTATTGAATGTCCCCCAAGAATAGAATGGAACTTGCCATTTCATACATGCTCCTTCACCTTAATTATGAATGATCCCCACAGATTGTCGACAAAAAAAGAGTAGCAATTTTGGTTTTACTATATCGATCAACCAATCATAATAAATAAAATTGCTGTAATAAGATTAAGTTGTTAAATTTGAATATATGGATTATTAGAAAAATAAATCTATGCGAAAATTATTCCATTCTACCTTCATTTTCATAGAATATCAAACCCAATGTTTCATCTTAAAACTTTCCATTAAACGTCCCACCCATGTAAAAGCAACGTAGCATAAGCGGACTTAGAGAACATGAAGTTCCATAGGTAAATTCTAGATATTTCATATTTCAAATTATCACCGTTTAGTCCCGTGCATCGGACGGGCTATAAAGCTAGTCTAAAAAGATGGTACAAAGCTCAGGAAATCAGGGACGACTGCTATCCTGCACGGGCGAAGAGCCACAAAAATTGCTGTTTTGTTCTTTGCATAGTGACGTTCTAAGTGCTTCGGACAACCTTCATGAACACCACAAAGTCTTCCGAGAGACCTTTCCTCACAAGACAAACCTCGCAGCTCAAAACGGCATTTTACCCCTCCACGTCCTCCGTGTTGGAAGAAGAACTTGAAATTCTCCAAGTCCTCGCACGCAATGCTTACTCAATAAGAATTTCACTCTCGTCGAGCCCTGTTTCTTGGTATCATAAGAGACCTGGCTGCCGGACTTTTTAAGGCCGGTCGATCGTCTTTGGGGCTCTCTCTCCCTTCTCTCCCTCTCTCTCTCTCTCTCTGTGCATAAACATACAAATTATACTGGGACGACTAAAGGAGGACATCCATCTATTAACCTCATTTGAAAAAGACAGGTTCCTGTAAAGTCCAAACAATTACCTTGAGAATTTACAGTTTCTTCCAGATACTGACAACACCGTCTGCAAAAGATTTAAGATTTCCCCAGAGAGATGATTTTCTGGATTCGTCCACATCATTGTTCCTTCTGAATGACAGTTTCTAGTCAGCATGCGACCAATAATAGGATGGTAATAATTCATGACGTGCAAAGAAAAAATTTTCACATCTAAACTCCTATATACAGAGGCACAGTCATATTTGGATAACTCATATTAATTGATGCTTATCATGTAAATGCAAGTGCAAGCAGACGCTTTCACGCCTTCCTCTGCATGGGTATGCCCACGCAAACACACATACATACATGACCATATGAGTGCACACACTGGTGCCTGCTTGAGTATGCACTAGCGTACGTGCTCAGATTGCATCTGAGAAAAGCACCGATGTACATGGGTCTTCTACAAAAATGTACTTCTCAATAGAAGAAAACCGTCAATTATGCTCCAGTAGCAGGTTTGGTGCATGCCGAACAAACTCTAAATACACACAAATGATGACAAGGATTCGTCATTTTCTATCAGGAAGGCTTTGTCATTTATAACTACAGTATTTTTACTCTTTATCATTTGCCAAGTATAGTATGAGAGTTAATATCGAGGTACTCAATATCGAGGTATGGTAAAACATTCGATATATTTCATGTAAAGACTGGTTGAGCATAATTAAGAGAGGATGCAACGCAGCAACATAGGATAAGCATGTACTACCCAACTGATGACGTGATAATAGGCAGCGAGACTTACTTAACAGTCTCAACATCGTGTGAAGGCTCCTTTCGCAGCTCGGAAGCACCAGAATCTGTCAAATTTTCCATGGGAGAACGCCTAGCATTATCTTCATGTGGATGAACATCCGAAGAGACATTCTGCACTTCCATTTTGACACTACTCTTCTCTGCTACACTATCTCTATCATCATCCTGTACTTCCTTCCTGTTAATATCCTGTAATTTGTCACAACTCAGATGAGAAACACCTGTAATTTCTTCTCTTGGACCCTGACTCTCAGCAACAACAGACATCAACCTATCATCTTCAACTTCAGTCACAGCATTCACAGACACTATGCGGCTGTAGGTGTCAACTTTAGTCCTGGATTTCTTCACAGGATTTAGCTTGGGACCTGAAGATATTTCAGTTCCACTAGTTGATTGAGGTAACTTGGATTTGTGCTCTAGCTCCTGAATAATCCTTCTAATGACATAATAAGAACCACCAACATGATTCATAGCATCAGAAGCAGTTGGAAACTTCCCCGCATTATTTGATCTGTACCTGCAAAGGAATATTGTTACTTGCTCAAACAGAGAATAACAATTTGGATGACCATGATCACAATGCCAAAACGAGCCCCTTTCTCCAGCTATTTTCATTATAAATGGTCACCACCAGTCAAAACAATAACCTTCCAGGGAAGGATATCTGCTTTGTACTGCTCCCCAACTCTTGACTGATCTAAAATGGGAATGAAACTACATGAAAACCACCAGTCAAAACAATAACCTTCCAGGGAAGGATATCTGCTTTGTACTGCTCCCCAACTCTTGGCCAATCTAAAATGGGAATGAAACTACATGAAAGCATGGACTATTCTGTGAAGTTAAAAAATACGTTAGTCAGAAGCAACATAAATAAACATGATTTTGACAAGGCACTTTTTCTACTAGATCTGGGAAAAGGAGAAATGTCCTATGTAGAAAGGAGAGCTCCTTTTCACATTCAATAGACAATTACCAATGTATTACCTGGCCTCGTACCATTTACCAACAGAAAAGCAACAACAGTTTCTACCGTTAAAATTTTCCAGGAAATGCTCTCCAAACTGGTTATCTTCTCAACATATTGCTACAAATGATCCGTATGAGAATCCTAAACTGGTCATCTTCTCTGGATACATGAAAGTCTACAAAAGCACGTAACTAGTGCTAACACCAAGGCTACGGAAAAAAATTCTCAGGGGATGGAGCAAAGAAAAACTTCAAAAGGAAAATGCAGTCTACTTCACTTTCGAGAGCCTCACAAAACAAACAGCCAACCCAGAATTAGTAAACACGGTCTTCTAAAGAGAAAAATATCCCAAGTAACTTTATATAAGAAGCAAAGGCTCCAGAGAGAAAATTTGATAGGTATGCACATAATTACCATATATGAAGAGCATAACATAACAGAAGAAACAGATGCGGCATTCGATATATATACGTACTCATTAACATAACGTTCCACCATAGCTTGACGTTCATCTTTTGGAATCCGCTTGCGGCTTTTACGAGAATTTGGTGACTCAGAAGAAACAGATGCAGCATTTGATATGGCGCACCACTGAACTTTTGATCCATGAGCATCCGTTCTGTTGGTCAATACTGTCAGATATCGAACTAGAATTAGACGAGTTAAGATGGGAAAAAGGAATGGTCAACCTATTTCCAAGCAGAATGGAAATTTAAAAACTGAATATTAAAGTTTTCAATTCTTAAAGATGTAGAGAGATGAAAGTTGATTCAGGAATCATAACCGGATGCTGATTTCTTACAAAGGCTCGTACCTAGACCTAGCCTGAATGCAACATTAAGTTGATGTGTGCAAAGGATTGGCAATTGAATTTTTTTTTTTTTTTTTTAATTTTGGATACTGACTAACCACATAATATCCCCCTAGAGTCGATCTCTTGATGTGATGCATCTAGTTGCCAACAACATCAAAAGAACCCCTTCTTCTACCGAAATAATCCTTTTTTTTTAAAAAAAAAAAATCCCAATAAGCCTGATATAGCTGCTTAAAAAGTGCTCAAGTCTGATATCATCCCTGGTAACTGCCCAGTCACAATGTCAGTCTGTTAATATTAACTGCAATGGGGACATCCACGCACCCTCCACATGACAACAACGACACCCTAAATTTTCAGAATGTCCTTGAGCAAAAGCAATTCATTAAACGAAGAAGAAACAGCACAGTCAAACTCCTGATATATCACCCATGTATACGTCTTTCCCCCTAAGGGAAAATAGATGTTCCGGGTTCTCCAAAAAAGGCACCAACATCAAGCAAAAGCTCTTCAATCCAGTTCGACCCTTAAGTAACTTCGATGGTCTCATCAGACAAAGCTTCAAGCAGCACCACATGCAGTGACTTCAAACATGTCAATCCCAGCAAAGCATAATCCCTTCTAGCAAAGTCTTTTTCTCATCTCATCTCATCTCACATCGCGACTCTCAAGCCTCTCTGGTTTTTCTTTGACCCATACCCATCTACTCGAAAACAAAACAAAGGACCCATTTGCATTCTGCACATTCAACTGACCCCAAAAAAAAAAAAAGATGAGCCCTCCATCCAAATCAGACTGTGATATAGAGCCGCCATTGAAATTGAGGGAAGCAGATATAGAGAAAAAAAAAAAGAACAGAACCCAAAACAGCAGAAGAAGGAAAGATCATAGCAAATGGGTAAGGCAGAAAAAGGTACCAGCTTTAGCAGCGGAGTAACCGAGACAAAGCGTCGATCGCCGCCCTCTTGCAATGATCCGCAAAGCCCTCATATTTTTCTCAGCTTCTTCTGCTCATGGCGTGCTCGCCGGCCCCTCTTCTGCGCGCGAGACTCCGATGTCGCCACGGAGAGAGGGAGAAGAGGAGAGAGAGAGGGTTTTTGAAATCGGGAGTGAGGGTTTTAACGAGTTGCGGGCGAGTCAATGTGAACCGGCGGGCGAGTCGGCGAGTTGACATATGAACCGGTGGGCGAGTTACCGAGTCCTCGGCGTCGTTGTCTCTTCTTCGCCGGTTTTTTTTTTTTTTTTTTTTTTTTCAGTTTTCCTTGTTAGAACCCCAAAAATGCGTCGCAAATGGGGATTTGGTAAAATAAAGGGGAAAATTTTGTGATTTAAATGGCAGGTTAAGAAATGTCCAAAATGGATTTATATATTGATGCAATAATATTACACTTATGCTAGATTATTAACTTTATTTTGATGTGGTAAGGACGTTCTCAAGCCTCTCATTAAGCATGGAGAGCAAATATCATCAAAAATCCTAAAATATGCCCAATTATTTACCCTAAACTTTTTTTTTAATTTTAAATTTGTACTTTTATGACACATTCCCCATTCATCAAAGTTCTGTCAATGAGAATTATAAAACATCTATCTACATAGACACCAGAAAGCAAACCATGTTCACATGATGTCAACGTAACTCAAACGAAATAAAAATACATTATTTTAATTGAAAAGTCGTTTAATAAAACATTGATAGAAAGTATATGTATCACATAATTACAATTAATTATAGTTTTAGACTTCTCTATATCACGAGGAAAGATTTTATTCTCGTATAAATATATATATCATAATGGATATAATTTGATGTTTTTTATGTCACTAAAAAAATATTTAATGTACACATACCACAGTAGGCGTAGTTTGAAATTTTTTATGCCTTTTTCCCACAGCATTATTCCGACGACATCTAGTGTTTTTTTTTTTTTTTGAGGGGGGGTGGTCTTGAAATTAGGAATTTGAAGCAAAATTCAGATCGAATTTTCATTGATTAACTTCACTGCTGCTTTCTGTAAATAGTTTTGAAAGACTGATCAATTTTCAGCTCCTCCTTCAATCCAATACAAAACACGAACATCGCTTGAGTTCAAATGCTAGTCATCCGCATCCCTTGAGACCTCAAATAAGGACTACAAAAAGTAGGGACGGCGTAATCCTCTGTAAGGCATTAGTATATTTGTCATCTTCACATGACATTCATGCTGTCGCCACAGCACAATCTGCAGCTATCCCTGGAAAGACGATCTCGCCGTTTATCAGTGAATACCAAGGAATCAGCCCCCAGTGGCGCAGACAGATCAAGGCATCAAGGCTAGCAGCTGGTTTGCCATTGATGCCGCCGCAATGATCCTGATTTAAGTGCACCCTCTTGTCGAGGCAATCTTTTTTCTTTGAAGTAAAAAGGCACCCTAAACATGCCATTACAGTTCGTCTCCCCATATAATGTAGACACCCAGGACCAGTTGTGGCACAGCTCCTGCAGATCAGAACATAAGATTAAGAAACTGATCCTGCACAGAGAAGGAAACAGATATACGGGTGGGAAACTCAAAGAAGTAAGCAACACTCACAGGAGAAATTATTGTACCAGCTAAGATGTTTAGCATTTCCCAATCAACTGAAGTGATCCAAGAAAATCACAGCAACCTTTCAGAGAAACTAAGAGGATCCTGAAGAGCTATTGCATAGAGAGAAGATCAAGGGACTTGAAAATTGTTACAACGCACAAGGAGACAAAGATTCATTGACATTAATGTTCGTAGCTGCATCAAAACCATTCGACACCCCCCGTATGGGAAACATGGTTTACAGATGATAACCTCTCCTGATGAACAAACAGAAAAATAAGCAAGAGAAACATACCACCATATTTTGCCCATCTTTCGTAACTAGTGACATCTTGTCCGCATGATGAGATGCTGCCATAAGATCGTTTTGTTCCTGAAAAGCACTCACCTAAAGACATTCAGTTTTAATGTAAATACTGATTTTGCAGCACTTCAGCCGCACAAAGACAATGTGTTCTGACACAACTAGGAATGGAAGATTCCTGGATGATAACAAACTAGTTTCTCTTATCAGCAACATGCCCAATAATTTAGAAACTCATTGAACATAACCTTTCTGATAGGTTCAACTTATCCTAAACACAGGTGGCCACTGTCTCTCAATTATATTATGAACAGCTGATACTGCTATCATGTGTCCTGGCAAACTAAAATAATGAAAACAGATAGGTCCACCAGAATCTCAAATCTGGCTCTACATCTCTGGTCAGTAACAGTACCAGCATAATATGGTAGAATAGCCTCAGGTACTTTTCATCCTAAAAACTTGCCTTTGAAATTAAAAGAAGGTTCTCCGTAATGATAATTACAATTATATGCTAACCGTGGGAAGTTAAAAAGCCATGGCATACATAACCTTGAGAAGTCTTCATCAAATAAATTTTCCAATGATTACACTTTGCTATCTGTTTATGTCATCCATGAATTACTAATGTAGACCAACACACAAGGCCTCTCTAACTCAGCACAGAAATGGCACTCAAGCATAAAACTAGGAAGTTCTACCATAAATATAAAGCACTGTTCTAGTGGAACGCAGATAGCAGTAGTTATAAAAGGTAATTAAATTGGTATCCTTTTACCTCATTTATCAAATTTCCTCAACTTGTAAATGATTTATTACCATAACAGAGAATACAATTCCACTAAAAGAAAGGACTGCATAAATAGTTTGGTAAAAAGCAGCTTGAGAAAATAAAGATCAAAACCTTAGTAACGATGCTTCCTCTTTTTCTGCCCCTTGCCAGCAGAAGCAAAACTCCTTGTGTATTGTGAATTAAGGAGCTCCCGAGGAATAGGTGCACCGGAAGCTCTTAGAAGTTCGACCAAATCAGGGAGCACATTCTTATTCTCCTCATTCACAAAAACAACTGCCGTACCCTCCTCACCTAATTTAGATGCCCTCCCAACCTGGTGGACATATTCCTTAATTGAATTTGGCATGTCAAAAATTATCACCTGTCTCACACCCAACAAGTCAACTCCCCGACCTAAAATTCCAGTTGCAACAATGACAGGGCATTCTCCCATAAAAAATAACTGCATGATTTCTCTCCTCTCCTTCATAGACTTCTCCCCATGCATTGATAAGGCTTTCATTCCAGTCTTAACAGCTATTGCATCAGCGAGCAGATCTGCACCAAGTCTAGAACCCACATACACCACTGCTGGTGGCTTAAAATGCTGCTTGCTCATCAGCACATCGAAAAGTTTCTGCTTCTTTTGCTTTGTCTCCACCCAGATAGCTATATGCTTCACTGCCTTATTTGAAGTATTGGGCTTGCCAACAGAGACAACAGTTAAATCTTTGACCATGGTTCCTGCCATCTTCTCAACTTCCGGAGAGATTGTTGCTGAATACATCAACAGTTGGGGCTGTGATAATGCCCTAAAGATTTGCATCACCTGATCACGGAAGCCCCGCTGAAGCATGCAATCCACCTCATCCAAAACAAAAATCATGATGTCGTCCAGCTCAATGTCATGCTTGGTCAATAGATCAATAAGTCTTCCTGGAGTCCCCACTATCAATTCAACTCCTTCCTGGATGCGATACAGTTGTCCAGCCATAGGGTCACCTCCGACGACGAGTGCAGTTTTGAAAGGCAAACCCTTGCCAAGCATCTTTGCTTGCTCCTCAACTTGTATACAGAGCTCCCTAGTTGGTTCCAATACAATAGCACGAGGCCTTCTCCCATTTGAAGAGTTCTGCAGGCTGTTATTTGCACAATATGTAATTACAGGAATCAAAAAGGAAGCGGTTTTCCCTGACCCTGTATCAGCCGAAACAAGCAGGCTTTTGCCAGTCAGAGCCGCAGGCATTGCTTGCATCTGCACGGGAGTGGGCATTTCATAGCCAGAAGATTCAATATTTTCTAGAAGCTTCTGCGGAAGGGGGCAAGAGGCGAAAGACAAGATGGGTGCAGGAACTGAATTTCCCTTCACATGGATGCCAAGTCTTTTCCTAAGCACTTCAGATTGGTCACTAGGTAAAGACTGAGATCCGGTTTTATCATTGCCATCTTTAACATAATAGCACTCATCAACTGTCGGTAATTTCTTTAAAGATGTATGACCACCTCTGGAAGAGTTACTAATCCTGCTTAGTAGAGTCCGTTTGCATTCCAAGCTGCAAATATCATCTTCTGTCTCGTCACATATGTATTCACCATAGCGGCCACACATCACACATTTCGGGTCACCGGGGAAAGCCAGTCTCTGATCTCTAGATCTTTCTTTCACCGCATCTGATTTGTCGAGAAATTAGACAAGCCAATGACCACGATATATAACTCAAGGAGAATAGCAAATGATGTAGATAAATATTGTGCGACGGAAGTATGGAAAAAGTGTGTTAAAATAGATAATCATTGAATGAAGGTTGATCATTTCGAAGTGAAATGACACGCCCTGCGTGCAGTTATAGTATAGTATTACCGCTAGGTTCATCGGTGTTTGTAGCATCCACTGAACTTTGCTCACAGTCCTTGTTGGCCCAGCCTTCCATGGCTACACTTTTCCAAATATCACTAATTCAGAGTGAATCCGAACTGTGGGCACGGAAGAAACCCTAAAATTCAAGATTCAAGAAGATCATCACAAGAGACGAGAACAAGGTGAAAGCTCAAATTTTTTATGGTCTATATCATGAAAGTAATCTACTTGTGCCTTCCGAGTAACAACTACTTCCTAAAGGACCAACAGAAGAGAGAAACTATTGCCGAAATGCGATGATGCAGCAGCAGCAGCAGCAGCCAGCAGACCCGATATGGAGGATTTCCCAAAACAAAGAAATTGGGCGGGGGTGAAAGGGTGGTAGAATCATGCAAGGTCTCTGTCATATACTAAAAGCCGTGAGGCTTGGCGTGGTGATAAAACTCACGATTCGCATACGAGAAAATCAGCAAGCTTCCTCAAAAATCAGTTCACACGACCAAAAGCAAGAAAACAGTAAGGCAGAATTGTGCTACCTGAATCTAAAATACAATAGCAATAGGTGGATATGGACCATGTCTTACGTTTGCAATCGTGCATTTTTAACCACTGCAAAGTTCACGAAACAAACCCGCTCCTACGTTCCGCCAACCGGGAGAATCAAATCAAAAAACCCGACATCGAAACCAGAGAATCAGCGGACGACAGGAACGCGCGCGGCGGAAACTAAATTCACCTAAAATGCTTGCAATCTCGAGAGGGAGAGGAGGAGGAGGAGAGGTTACTGCTCGTTCGTCTCCAAGCATGCGATCGCTTCTTCATCAATTGGAGAAAGAGGAGGGAGAGAAGATCCGCAGGAATCAAACGGGCGGGGATTGAACCCGGCCCGCTCAGAATACAGCCTAATTACTTTTTGAAGCCCGATCCGATCTGCTGTCGGCCCCGCCCGCATACACTAATGGCACTTGATGATTATGCTGGACAACAGCATATTAACCCCGAAAAATAAGTTGGTGTGTTTGTTTTGCGAAAAATAATTTCTGGAAAAACGTTTTCATCATTTTCTAACGTTTGGTTCATTTAGGAAAATAAGTCAACGAAAATATTTTTCTTCCAAAATTTAAATTCAGGAAAACGATTTCCCTTTTGAAAAAATCGGAAAACGTATTCCAAAATATTTTAAGGTCATTGCTTAATGAAAAATTTATTATTAAAAAGAATTTATTATTAAAAATTTGAATTTTTTATTATTATATATTTTATTTTCTTTTCTTGTTTTTTCTTTTCTTTCTTTGCCTATGAACGTAAACCCTAACGCCTCCTCCCCTCTCTCCTCTTTCGTCCCCTCCCTTTCGTCATTGCCGCCTCCTCCAACCCTAGCCCTTCATGCACTCCTATTGGCTTTGCTCCCTCCTCTTCCTCTTCATCGGCATCTTCTACACCTTCAATCATTTTTGAAATGCAATCCAAACACCATAAAATATTTTCAATCACGTATCACTAAACAAAATAAAACTAACTGTTTTCCTGAAAAATGGTTTCCTGGAAAACATTTTTGAAAACATTACGTTTTCCGTGAAACAAACGCACCTTAAAAATGTGATTTCCTAAAATCCAAAATTTCTTATTTTGTTGTTTAACAAAATGTCTCGATAATACTTTGTTAATGAATCGGTTATTGCTTATTGAGTACATAGACAAAGATAGTTTTGCTCTTACGTATACGATGGTATATCATACATTAAACACGATACTCACTTGTACTTTGTAATGTAATCTTTCATTTTCACGCTCAACTGATGCAACAATTTTAACAGGGAAATCAAATTCAAAATCTCGATTACTACCTTTAGAATTGACATGCTTAATTAAGTAATATCACATGATTTTTATACCTGACGAACTCATATCACGCAATTTTCGGTTTTATTATAGTAATTGCTATAGTGATTGTTACGGTTCTTTTACAGCAATGAACAGACACAGAATGTGAAAATCGCCTATTCCAATCTCACATACTTCATGCGAACTTATTTAGATCGATACTACCTAGAGCTGTTCGTGAGATTTGCGGGGTGTTTCCACTTAGACTAGGAGCTTCTTGCGAAGTAAGCCAGAGAAAGGGGATAAAGATGGGGGGAGGTTTCAGCACCCAAACTCTCAACGTGGCAACTCCATTGCAAGGAAGATCAACAAGTGTCCCGCATGAGTCCAAGCCTCCCTTCGTCCATTTTATGCAGACACCCCCTCCACTTCTCGCCCATGCAGGGAGCCCTCTCATCACCAACCTTCATCTTCATCTTCATCTCCATCTTCTTGCTCACCTTCTCCATCGTTCGGATCCTTCACAAACCCTCAATACTCGGAATAATTTTTGCCATCTCAAGCGGCGAGGCGGACCCAAAATGCCAGCCCCGGCTCGCGCGTACGTGTTCGGGAGGGCCAACGAGGCGACCCACCCGGACTCCTTGAGGGCCACCCTGGCCGAGCTCCTCTCCACCTTCATCTTCGTCTTCGCCGGCGAGGGCTCGGCTCTCGCTCTCGGTACGTCGGTCTTTCCCGTGTCTCTCTTTTTCTTCGAACCATCTGTCGAATTCTTAACATGACAGGAGCAGGATGACGCTTCGTATGTACATACTGAACGGGTTGAGACTTGTTTTTGCGATTGCATGGTTTTGATATTTAATGATCTTTTATTTACTCCTAGACCATAAAAGACGGCTGTGTGAAATGGGTTTTACATAAACAAGGCAGTTTTTGAGTGTCCAACTTTGTGATACCGAATTTTGATGATAAACCATTTTTTGTGTGATTGATCTTTTGAACATCGAATTTTCACTATACCTGCCATCCGAGCACTCGTTAACAACTGATTCGATTAAGTTTTGCATGCGATGGTACGGACCGCACTGCATGAAACTTCAGGCTCCTAATTTTTTTTTCCTTTTCACTGCATTATAATGTGAAGATTAAATGATATGTGCAAGCCACGGTAAAAATCATCCAAATATAATCTCCGTTTTGTAGACAAATTGTACCCGATAGATACCGGTGTAACTAGACCAGCATCTTCGCTGATAGCCATTGCGCTTGCACACGGGCTAGCACTGTTCGCAGCAGTCGCATCAAGCATTAACATCTCGGGAGGCCATGTGAATCCCGCAGTCACTCTCGGTGCCCTCGTCGGAGGGAGGATCTCCTTTATCCGAGCCATATACTATTGGGTGGCTCAGCTCTTGGGTGCCATACTAGCCTCACTGCTGTTGAGGCTCGTGACTGCCGGAATGGTAAACACTTCCGTATCTCAAGTCCAAATTGCTCTTCCTTTCAGACAGATAGGTCTAGTTTTCTATCGGGTCTGTATATTAATGTTGAAATCTGAAGCTATATCAAGTGATTTGTCATTTGTCATCAGCTCATTTCTTCATTAATCATTAGTGAAATGCTTTAGCTCAATTGCTCATATTGGATTGACTAGTGAAAGTAGAACACTGCTTCATACACTATTCAGGGTAGTGATATGCATAAAATACGACATCTGTTGCTATTGTTGCTACTTTAACTCTAAGCACTGGAAAACTAAATCAATTTTCTCTGCTCGACTCTCGTGATGTGTATTGCTATTTCTAGCCAGTGAAGAACAGGATGTTCATCTCGACAATCCATATTGGTTTTGTGTTAGGTTTTCACTTGTTCCCATTTTGAAAAATGCTATGTTCACGTCGTCTTATCCTTCATATTATCACAGTCAGTCCTGAGCTTCCAATAGGATACATGAGGACAATGAATTTAGTAAATGATTGAACCATTTCCACTAAGAAAACACTTTGATTTTTGTGTCCCTGGGCATTTTCCTCTCTTCTTGTGACAGCAGTATCAATTTGTGTTGATTCTTTCGCAGAGACCAGTTGGATTCATCCTTGGATCAGGGGTGGGAGAAATGAACGGGCTGCTCCTGGAAATAGTCATGACATTCGGGCTGGTCTACACTGTCTATGCAACGGCGATCGACCCCAAGAGGGGTAGCCTGGGAATCATAGCCCCGCTCGCCATCGGTCTGATCGTTGCAGCAAACATCCTTGTGGGCGGGCCATTTGACGGGGCATCCATGAACCCAGCCCTTGCGTTCGGACCAGCCCTGGTCGGGTGGAGGTGGAGGCACCACTGGATCTACTGGCTTGGCCCACTCATTGGAGGAGCTCTCGCAGGGTTGATATACGAGTACCTGGTGATACCAACTGAGGCACCACTCCACACTCACCACCAGCCCTTGGCTCCTGAGGACTACTAGCCAGGTCATGCGGGTTCAGTTTGGCTCTGAGTTATGCCTGTTGATGTTGGGTTTGCATTGGAATGCATTGTAACCTTTTTCTTCCGTGCACTTGTCTGTGTGTAATGTCATAAAGTCACCGTCCCTCCACTTCTGAATTTCAGTGCATTTTGCCATTGAACTCCTGTAGTTATGTGAAATAAAAGGTTCACTGAGGAATGTTGCACAGATATGACTTTGGTGAAACCTTCTCTTTGGTCTCTGGTTTCGATTTGCAAATCCTTCCAAAGGTCTCGATCAGAGTTCATGAATGCTTCACTTTATGATCGTGCCACGTCGCAAGATCTATCATTATCAAGATACAATAAGCAGAAATTGCAAAGCTAGAATCACTATACTACTTGGTGATCTTGTTTCACCTACATTGTCTAATCAAGGTTTAAAGGCGGCAAGAGGGCATGATCAGAATCAAAAGAGAACACAGCATTCAATTGTCCCTTGATTGTATCAGAGAAAATTGCTGGTGACACCAGAAGAAGGGCTCCTTTCTGTGTGAACTCGACTCAATACAATCTTTGACAACAAGTTATCGTGTGGTATTTATTCTTTGGCTGTAGAATCTGGCAACCCAGGGTGCAAGTTCAGTGTTATGGGGCCGTCGAGGGTTTACAGAGTAGTAATCTGACCAGTAACATGGTGAGAGCCTCTCGGTGAACTCGCCGTCGGAGTAGACGCAGAAGGGTAGCCAATTTTCGCCGCCGTTCATCCTTCTCTTCCGTTCTCTTGGGTAAGCCAGAGGCGCTTGCACGTATCTACATGATGTGATTAAACTCAGTAAGCTACATCAGTCACGAATGAAACATTAAACTGAATTTTCATACGACAGATAGTCATTTGAACTTGAAGTGATGGCAAAAGCTTCAGCGCTAGATCTTGGCAGAACAAATCAACCGTACCTGATTCCGTCGAGCACGGCATCCCAGCAGAAATGGGTATGGCCGAAGACATGGCAAGCTGAACCACTCCCTTCGGCCCCGTGTATGGACCTTAGGCGAACCTCAAGGCTATCAGAACCAATAATTTTGGGGAGATTTGGGTAGAACAACATCCTTTTCTCTGGGCATAACTCTTGTCTGGCAATGTAGCAATGAGCACAAGTTGGCCATCATTCCATATTTTACTAAGAAGAGCAGATAGAGCAAGCAAAGGACATAATAGATTATCATGCGTTACGTGGATATCTTTTGCGAGACCTTGCAGGTTGTTTGAATGATCCAACTCATGATAATGAATGAGACTTAGCTACATTTGACAAAGAAGCAAAATATTGAACTGCCAGAACGTTCTGAGAAGTATACTATATAGTTGCGCAGACAAGTCCACTAACACTGCTGTCAAGTTCGTCCCCTCTTCTTGATTCTCAAGGTATGCAATGCACATTGCTCTTGTTTAAGCATATGCTATAGACGTATTCGAGAAAGCGGTCCTCTTCCCATCAGTCATTACGCCCGTAAAGAGCTGATGCAATATTATCAGGGGAGCTGGACAAAACTTTTGCGGTTCTAGATATAACATTATATTCGAGCACAGGCTTTATACCGTTTGACAAGTTCCAACAATTTTCACCAAACCATTGAGTTGCTCCTCTGTGGATGATGCGGAAAGGGGAATGATTTGCAATAAGAGATGACCTGGGACTGGGAGATATGAAGTTACATGACTTCAAAATCATCACCTAGTGAGGCTTTGACAAACACAGATGGCCTACATTTCGGGCATAGTTCAAACTTCACACCTCAAAGTATGGTACAAAAAGAACAAATGGGTTTCCAGAATAGAAGATTACAAGAAGTGCTCTGATCAAAATAAACAAAGCAAACTGAGATAGGCAGAGTGATAGGGACTGCTATGTAGGCTTCCAATAAGGATGAGATTAAGACAATAATGCTACTACAGGGGAAAAAAACTAAATAGGAGTTTTGTGTAAAGGGAAATCAGTACCTCGGAACGAAGTGAGAAAATGTGATGATCTGCTTGCATGTCTTTTTGATATCCTCCACTATATCCATATTATGTTCGTTCATTGCATCAAAGTAAGAAGCTAGGGAAGTATCTTTGTTTGAAAGCTCCTCTGGCCACTTGCATGCATGATAGTCTTTACATGCCTGCGCGAGTAAATTCAGTTAAATTTTGTTCAGTATCTATGCAGCCAATACCAATAAGACTAACAAATGCAAACCATCGAAATTTAAAAAGAAAGAAGGTTCAAGTCCAACATAGCACAGCACTTAACATATCAGGATGAGTTTGTGCAGCACTCTGTCAATAATAATAAACTGATAGCTGGCTATCACTATGCACATCGTAGAGAAAACTGAGTAGATTTTTTAAAGCTTGACTAGTCTGCATGCAACACTTTTGGAGCTGGACCGTGATAGATATCATGTTCAAGAGAAAAATATATGCTAGGCAATAAAATTGAGATTTCAGGTTCAAGTCATAACAAGCATGGATAACATCACGACAGACAAAGTACTCTCTGTAAAATTTATTCTTTAATCAATCAGTAAAGGCTGTAGCTTACTGTCATAAGTGAAGCTCTTACAAATTCTTACAAGGATAAAGGAAAGTGAATCACCATCTCCAAAGGGGGGATGCGGAAACTGGTTATATCGTCCTCTCTGTCAAAGCTCTAATGAAAGGAAGCATAACTCTTCGTTAAATGAAGGCAGGAAAAGCTGAAAATTATCAAATAATGTGTTCTGTAACAATCTCTGAGACATAATGAAAATCACTCAGTCACCTCATGATACCAAGAGAACAAAGGAATGATTCCCAAGCTGCCTATGACCACTGGATCCGTCTTTACACCAAGTCTTTTACATGCATCAAGTAGTTTCTCCAGCTTTTCCAAGGAACCGAACTGTGTATCATTTCCACATAGTCAGTTCATATGATGTTTAATTTGCTTCTATAAGGATAAGAGATCATTAGAGTTTGTGGGTAGGAACCCTAGATTAATTTTGACACAGGTCACTATCATGCAAAGGCAATGGATGAATATGCCAGTTGGATATTTACTACAAGCTATATTAAAGAAACAGTTGTTTTTCCAACTCCAGTGTTAAGCTTGTGATCAAAATTGATATGCCATATGCCTTGAAATATTAGCTTATCCAGGTTGATACAAATATGAAATGACAAAGCTTGGGCAGCATGAATCTAACAATTCCAGTTTTAAGAAGATCAGCAGGCTTCTCTCCATTTCCCTTAGTCAGCTTGGCAACAGAGGAAAGAAGCCACGTCAGCAATGTCCACAATGCAAGGGCAAAAAAAGACTTCTTTGAGTAACAGAAAAGTAATTTTAATTCTCCACATTCCAAAGATGAAGATCGAAAGGAAAGGCAAAACACCGTAAATCTCATAAATCATTTAAATTATTTTGAGGTGTATGGAGATAGCCAGCATTCTTTAAAGCGACAGCAATCAAGTTTTAGACTGAGGCAACAAGAAAAATCATATTTTTTTTTCTACATTATCTGAGGACCATATACTAACAAGCTATGCACGAGGACTGAGTATAACACTAACAGCAATCACATACTTCGCCACAGTACCCTTCAAAAGGACTGCAACTGTTACTCAGTGAACTCGGAAACATTATGAAAGATAGAAGTCAACTCACAGAAATTTCTGACCGTCTACGGCACCAAAGATCATGGTTTCCGGGCACGTAAAAGACATGCTCGAATCTCTCCTTCAAGAGCGACATCGTGAGAACAAAGTTGTTGTATGTTTCTGCCACATCACCAGCAACAAGAAGCACGTCTCTCTTGTGTTTAACAGTTGACAAGCATTCGACCCACATCATGTTCTCCGAGTAGTCTGTGTGCAAATCCGATAGCACAAAAACCCGTAAACAAGCGTCGTCTCCATTTAGAGAAGGTACTATATCCGGCCTCCTGGTGCAACCCCTCTTCCACATCTTTCCAAATTTTCTCGAAGGGATGCGCTGGGAAAGACGGCTCGAACTGCGCGGGGTCTGAGGTAAGCTCATATAAGAGGAGGCTAACCTCAGAACCATTCTAATCCGTTGATCTACGCTGAGGGAAGGACCAATCACCCATTATCAAAAAATCAATCACTCCATAAAAGGAGTGAAACTTGCGCAAGATTTTGGTCTGCGTTATAATCATTCAATAGATCTTGTGTAACTATATCCTCACCCAGCAATCACACGCAAGCATTTTCAAACATTCGACTGGTTTTGCCATCAAGATTTATTTCTCGAAATGAATTCAAGATAATCATCACTCTCAGCTCACAAAGAACTGTCAAATGTAAACATCGCCATTGCTTAGAAATTGGAACAGAGAAGAAGAATCACCGATTACCCTGCCCGGGGAAAGTTTCTGACAACTGAACTCTATCGGTGAAATAAGACTAATTTCTCATCTGGTAACAAAATAATTTTCTACAGCTACCGAGAAATGGATCCAGAATTGCAGTAGAAGATCGGTGTTAAGCCGGGGCAAGTACCTGGGAATCCCTTGGATCGAATGGACGAAGAAGACGAGGGACCAAGAATCCAAGAATCCTCGGTGGGGTCGTTGAGGTTAGTTGAATCTGCAAATGTCCGATTCAAGCGACCTTTTTTATCATGTCGCTGACATGGAAAAAAGCCAGTCCTAGATTCTCCCCTTTTCCAAGAATGAAAAGCGAGCGTCTTTTCAAAGAAAGAAGCGCAATCTCCCCAACCCAGAATTGCAATCTCGACTTATAGCGAAGAAATCA
This sequence comes from Eucalyptus camaldulensis, assembly GCA_019915185.1. Classification (NCBI taxonomy): domain Eukaryota; kingdom Viridiplantae; phylum Streptophyta; class Magnoliopsida; order Myrtales; family Myrtaceae; genus Eucalyptus; species Eucalyptus camaldulensis. The sequence goes on from JAHSVA010000005.1 coordinate 26,549,965, forward strand.
CAGTAAAGAAGAATAAAGTAGGAATTTTTAATCCCTCGTGCGTCACGCCTCGTCCATTTGCGCTTTTCTGCCCTTTCGCCTCCAAGAACTTTGGGGAGAATTATCCTTTCTATTGGACGGCAGCTGTGAATCTGCACGCAGATTTCTACTTCTTAGTGTGGCTTTGAATTTATCTATGACAAATCTTAGGGTTAAAGGAAAAATTAAAATTGGACTTACCAATACTACTGTCTCCATCTCATCATGTCAAATTTTCCAACGTAATATTCAACTAGCATCCAATTATACTACATCATTCTTCTTTTGGTTGCTAATTAGCATTTATTTCCTTTTCAAGAATCTGTGTACTAAACAAATCAATCTTTTAAGGGTAAGCAAAAACTGGGTGGATAATATTCGAGAGGGCAATTCAAAGGAAACTTCAGCTGTTTTTGTTTTGCGAAAAAAATTTCCAAAAAAACGTTCCTCATTTTCATTTAGGAAAACAAATTAATGATAAATATTTTCCTAGTCAACAGAAAATGTTTTCTTTCCAAAGCTTAAATTTAGGACAACGATTGCTCCTTTGAAAATATTGGAAAACATTTCCAAATTTTTTTAAGGTCCTTACTTAATGAAAAATTTATTATTATTATATCTTTTCTTTTCTTTTTTCTTGTTCTCTTTTCTTTCTTCGCCTGTGAACGTAAACCCTAACTCCTCCTCCCCTCTCTCATTCTCCTTCGCCTGTGAACGGAATCACCGCAAAGGGAGGCGAGGTCGTCAAAGATGGCGGTGATGGCAATGGACAGGAGGAAGGGGCGATGGGTGAGGTGGAGAGGTGGGTAGGAGAGAAGGGAAAAAAGGAAAAATAAATAAATAAATAAATATTTAATTTTTGATTTTTTTTATCTGAAAGAAAGCATTTTCCAATGAGGTCCAAATAGGAAACAACATTTTCAAAAATAAAATATATATTTTTAAATATTTTCCTTCATCATTGAGTTTTTCATGGAACAAACCTATCCTAATTTATATAGACAATATTCAATCCACCCTGTAGTTTTTTTTTTTTTTTTTTTGGTAAGGGTAATAATATCCACCCTATAGTTTGTCTGCAACCTAAAGGGGAAAAAGACATGAACAAGAATAGTACAGTTACAAGAGACACATACCGGTGGCTATTAGTTACTACCGACGGGGACAGGAGCTCTTTTCCACTCGATTTCTCTCACACTTTTAACTATGTCTTGGATATTTTTCGATAGGTGGCCCGAATGCTCTTCCATATCCCACAAAACCATTTCAAGCTGCTCCAGATGAGGAGCGGATCTCTTCCACTCACCTTTGCTACTGCAGTCAACTCATGGATTTTAGCATATTTCTCATCTTGAAATGTCACGGTAAATCAACTAGTGTAGGAAAGGTTCAGGACAACCAGCTGTCAAACCAACAAAAAAATGCGCCGCCGCATCAGAATGCAAATCCCGGGCATGGCATTAATATTTTTCTAGGAAAAGATCAAACCTCAGCTGATTCAAAATCCCAAAATATCTTTATCATCCAAAACAACAGCAACACCCACAAGTTGGGTAGTTGAAAGAAAGGATCAAGTCACCACGAGGGTTCCTAAACAAGGAAGCACGGCCAAATGCAGCATGTGCTGATGCCTTTAATACAACCAGTTTCCCTTGCTTGAGCCGGGTGTTCTAGGAAGCTAATTTATACTAGTTTATCACCGTAATGGAACTCATTTACTTGTCAAAATAAATCAGAATCATGCTGTCGAGGTTCCAAGGCAACCAATACCTCAGTGACCAAGCCTCCCGCTGCTCATGCTTATCAGTTATCAATCCAGATAAATATCGAGCTGCTCCCAAGGTAATCCCTTCCGTGCTATCTTATTTTAAATGTACTCAATTTCCTAGAGCAATATGTTTTTGCGATGCCTAACATAAGGAGTAAGTCAAGCACGCACTTGTCGGCCAAAAGGAAAATAGGAAATGATAGCATTAGATTTGAGGACATTGTTTATAGCACAAAGGCCCATTACAATTGGATTCACAGTTGTCATCCCTTTTAATTTTTGAGTTCAATCGGACTCAATTGTCCAAAACCAACGTGGACTGAACTCAATAAGAAAGCAAATTCAATTGAAGTGTGAGCTCACATGCTGAAAATACTATAAGTTTGAGAAACGAATTAATTATCTATTCCTCATGTCGACAAATGTGAAGGTGGGAATGATCTTGTTTATTTGTTGGTAACATGTCTTAACGCGCTTAAAGCCTTTTGGTTGTATGAACATCGGATGGGAAAATGAATATTACACTAGATATTAGAAAGCTTCAAGCAATGTTTTATGACATCTTTTGAGCATCTAAGTTAAGAGGCAGTTTAGTTAAGCTTTTTAAAAAGTAAAAAGCAATTTCTTGCTTTTCGGTCAAATTTTAAAATATTATTTAAATTTCAAAAAAGTATGATAAATGTGTATGTGAATTTATGTATTTGGTATTTGTACATTGTAACAAAATTTTGAATGCTTCGGGTTAAGAAAAGGTAAAAGTGTGTCCATCAAAATATTTAGTGTAAGTAAAGAATAAAAAGTGAATTTCTACTCATGGTTTTAATGGACATTACAATTGTACATAGATTGAGAATCAAGGGGTTGGTTAAGTGATTGTGTTGGTGCTGACTGACTTTTGGATATGCGATTGCTAATGAAACATTATCCATTCATTAATTCAGTTTATAAAGGTAATCAACGGAGCTGTAAATGTTGTATGAAAGGGAAAATGACATAAATAGTTTATGAACTTTGGCTCAATGTACAACATCGTCCCTTAACTTTTAATGTGTCCAATGTGGTCCTTAAATTTTAGTCTAATGTGTAATGTCATTCTTGAGTTTTTAAACTATTCAATGTAGTCCTCAAACTTTTGGTAAATATTCAATCTAGTATCTAAATTATATGAGAATGTTCCATATTATTCATGAGCTTAAGTTAATTGAATGATAATATTGCATATTTTCGTAAAGTTTAGGGACTCGATTGAATATTTACCAAAAGTTTAGGGACATATTGCATATTGGGCTAATGTTTAAAGACAATATTAACTAAATTAAAAACTGAGAGAAAACATTGCATATTTGACTAAATTTCAAGAATTATTTGTGTTATTGTCCCTCGTGGATATAATAGAGAATAAACTGACATCAAAGTTCCATTTTTTCTTAATCATGGTTTTTGTGCACCACCAGGCAAAATCAGGAAGTCCCACGCTTTCTTAATTTTTGCCCGAAATGGTATAAATTCAATTTTCAAAATTGCCAAATTAAACCTTAATTCCCAGAATGTGGTGCCCCCCCTTCAACGCACTTGATAAAAAAAAGAAAATTTTCAGCCATCTATTTATAATTTGTTATAAGCAACTCGTGTCTCTCGGAATCCTTATCTCGGCTTCTGCATGGAATATTTATGAGAAAAAGTGTGAGATAGTAATTGGATTACCGTGAAATTTTTAAATCTTTATAGATTACGGTATTTCATATAGACAGTACAATAAAACTAGTATGATTATGAGCTACGACTTTTTTCGATGCATCAGAGAAGTAGAGGCTATGTAGACTCAAATTGGATGTTAGGCCTAAATTTTGACTGTAAGTCCCTCCATCATAAAATTATATATTTTGTAAATTTTCCAGTGGGACGTGATTTTATTCTGGCCCATCAGGTGTAACACGGAGACAGTCCATGACTCAAGAGCAACTAAGCCATAAAGACTTAAAAAAGAAAGTCAAGAACTTACCGGTTGAAAAAAGGAAAAAAATGGAAACGATTGCTTAAAAAATGAAGGACGTTAGAGCACGATGAATCCTTTCAATTGGATCCAAGATTGCGAAATTGAATGGCCCTGCACTAACAATAACATGATTAGACCATTTGAAGGGTAGAATTGAAAGAAGATGAAAGAGTGAAGGTCTTCACAGTCAAAGCCCTCCACATGATTAAGACAAATTCATTGGAATAAAGAAAATTGGGGCAAGAAAGATAAATCCTTCACCGTCGAATTGGAATGCCATAAATCTTAGTCATTCAATAAATGTGATTATGATTTTTACCATTTGATCTAATGTTAAAGTATTTGGATTTTATTTCGATCCATCACATATAATACGATAAGAAAGTTCTTTCATCATTAAATGATCTGTATGTGTTTTTTTGAGTGGGGCTGGACTTTATTTGGGGCCCGCCACATGTAACATAATGAGAATCCATGACTCACGAAGAAGAGCTAGGCTCATGAAGACCGCAAAAATAGGTCAAGAACGTATAGGTCGAAAGTAGAAAAAAGGACACAATAACTTAAAATAATTGAGGACATGATAGCACAATAACTCCTTTCCATTGGATCCATGATCGTCGTTACTCTAATTATTGAGTTCGATTAGATTATAATTTTTTTATAGCTTTGGACTAACAATAACATAGTAAGACTATTTGGGGGGGGGTTGGAATTCAAAAGAGGTGAAAAAATTAAGAGGACTTCATGATGAATGCATGATAACTCCTTTCCATTGGATCCATGATCGTCGTTACTCTAATTATTGAGTTCAATTAGATTATAAATTTTTTATAGCTTTGGACTAACAATAACATAGTTAGACTATTTTGGGGGGTTGGAATTCAAAAGAGGTGAAAAAATTAAGAGGACTTCAGGATGAATGCATGATAACTCCTTTCCATTGGATCCATGATCGTCGTTACTCTAATTATTGAGTTCAATTAGATTATAAAATTTTTATAGCTTTGGACTAACAATAACATAGTTAGACTATTTTGGGGGGGTTGGAATTTAAAAGAGGTGAAAAAATTAAGAGGGCTTCATGATGAATGCCCTCCACATGATTAAGACCAATTGATTGGAAAAGGGAAAATTGGTGCAAATCAAAGATAAAACTGACATTTTTTTTTACAAGGGTTTCATGCTTTGACATGTTCATGAGTCTTTCAGGGTTTAAAGACTTGGTGAGAAAAAGCAGAGGAAGACCCTACTGGATGAGTCACGCTCCTTTTGAAATGTGAAAAAGTTAAAGAGGATTTCATAATCAATGCCTTCCACATGATTAAGATAAATCGATTGGAGAAAAGAAAACTAGCAAATCAAAAATAAAGCTAATGTTGATTTCGTTTTTTACAAGGATTTCATGTGTTCATATATTCATGAGTGTTTTGGGGGTTGAAGACTTGGTCTTCTTTTCCTTTTAGTACTGTAAGAGTAAGAATTTGGCAAGAAGAAAATCACAAATCATAATTACGTGGAGATACGGCGTGGCCCTTTCACCGCACTTGATGATGAAGAAAGCCATTAACCATTTTTTCTGTCTTTTAGAGTTTCTTCTTCGAGCAACTTTTTGCTTCTTTCTCCCTTTGCCACACAGACTGATGGAGAAGATAAATTAATTAACTGTTAGTTTTTTACTCGCCACACAAGGCAAAGAACATGCATCGAGGGAAGCAATTGAAAAAAAATAGTTCAAGCACTCAAAGAAAAATCAAAAGAAAAAATTATCATGGGCGAAATCGTTGGATATAAATTACAAGTAGTCAAAAAGTTTACTGTTTCGGAAATCAACCAACTACCAAATGAGCAATGACAAACATGACTTGCGTAGTCAAAAAATTATATAGCTAACTAGGGCTATGTGAATTGTTGGTTACGCATCGTTGTTGTCATTGATATAGATATAATTATATACATCATCTATATGAGATGATTCAATGATCTCTTAGAAGTATTATACCCCTAAAATCTTTTACTTTTAGATTGAAATGTAAGGGATCTATCTTTCAATTGATCTCAATAGGAAGATTGTGATTTCGCATTCACTACCTACGTGCCCTTTACACCAGTCATCTAGAGAACACTCGCCGATTTTCAATCGAGGGCTTTGCTCGCCCTAGTCTCTAGAAAAATTATGAGATCATCTAGAAGAGATATCAGTGTTCTTTGAATGGGAACCATACTTAGAGTTGGCACGAAGCAAAGATATCCACTGAACAGTTCGTCCTATTCAGATACTCACGACCAAAAAGTACATCAAAGCGTAAATATCTCTAATTTTCCCTCTGAAGGTATAGAGCGGATGGAAGAAGTGGAAGTGGAGTCTCTATGCTTTCTTCCCTTACTGCAACTACTAGGTATTCATTCAAAAAGAATGATCTGTCGCTCCATCCCGCAGGGGCAGAGAACCTGACGTTGTCTCAGCTATCGGCTATGCTACCGATCAAGCTAATAGCGAAGGCCCGAGAGGCACGGCTTTTGAGTTCTTCTTTTCTATTAAATATTGTAGAGGGGGAAAGCCATTAACTCTCTTTTCTATCTTTTGGAGTTTCTTTTCCAAGCAACTTTTTACTTTTTGCCTTTTTGCCACCCAAACTGATAAAAAAGAAAGTCAGCAGCCATGGTTGAACCTCAATCATTTGGACCAATTCATACGAAAATCAATTCTGAAATTTATTACTTGATATCATTAAATATCTTCATCTATCGAGAACCTTTATGTGATGGTATCTGGGGTTTCAAATGGGCATACTACCGTTTCTCGTTTGGCATGTGATAGGATTTGTCCATGAAAAATTCACGACAGTTTTGAAATGAGAGTTTGCTAATTGCCCTAAGGATATCTTTAATTGGAAGCCGTACTCCTTGTCTGATATCGATGTACCACTTTTTCTTAATCATGGCTGTTCTACACCACAAGGCAAAATCAGGTCATCTGACCAATCCCCAAATTTCCCAATTTCATCTAAACTGAACCGATCAAGTTACGTTGGGTCGGCGCCACCCTTACACTTTCCCCGTCATCGTCCCCGATGGCGGACTAGGTTCGCCGCAGGGTCTCACGGTGAGACAATGATTCAGCTGGAAAAGCCAGTTCGAGTCACCGCTGTCCTCAGGGATTCGAACTCTGGCGAGTTGAAGAGAACCGTTTCGAGCAGGGGGAACTTTGCGAGCGGTTTTGGACGTGGCGAGCGCAATTGAAGGTGCCGAGAACTGGATTATGTGGAGAATCTCCAGCGCTATTTTGGTAGGTAGAGGATCCAAATGTCGAGTGAATTGGGGGAGATGATTAGGAAATAGTCGCCTCTGGGGAGACCGAGGCGGAAGCGAAGAGAGAGGCCAAAGATTGGACTTGGCCACGATCTCTCTTTTTTCTATTTCTTTTTCTGTTTAAATGATGACTGGCGATTGAGTCTCATCGTTTGGTACTATTTACTTATTATACATAATGACACATGGTAAACTGTTTGGAAAAGGAAAATATATTATCTTGCAGTATATCGTCAACCACAGAAAATAAAGAAGAAAAAAATTGTTCGCAAAGGCCCCATTTGCGGAAAAATGCTGTCCACTGGAGAGCTTCGGGAATGATGTTCCATCTATAAATATGCCATCAATCTTCTTAACGTTATGTAGACCTGAACCAAACTCCCACCTCCCAAAAACCATCCATTTCCCCAAATCATGGTTTCTTCATTATTGTTGTCCATCTTGTCTCCTTTACATGTCTTCTGCTTCTTTGTATTACTCTTCTTGGTCGACCCCACTTCATTTCATGGGGCTGGCGAGCCTGCTTCCTCCACTTCTTTTTCCGCTGTCGACGTAACCGAGAATAAGGATGAAGTAGTAGCTCTCCTAAATTGGAAATCTACTCTTGACAACCATAGCCAATCTCTCCTCTCTTCATGGCATGGCAATAATCCTTGCCGCTTTACCGGTGTCGCTTGCGACAACTATGGAGCCATCGCCCATCTACATCTTTCCGATCTCGGTTTGAGAGGAATTCTAGATGGCCTCAACTTCTTGCGATTAACAAATTTGGTTAGCTTTGAACTTGGCAACAACCGGATCTATGGCTCCATCCCTTCAAGTATTGGTAACCTTTCCAAACTTAACTTTCTTGAACTTTCCATCAATGAACTGTCTGGGAATATTCCTCCAAGTATAGGTATGTTGGAGAGTCTTCATTATTTGCACCTACGTGCAAATCAACTTTCTGGGCCCATTCCTCCTTCTCTTGGAAAATTAGGCAATTTAACCAGATTAGATATTTCGTGCAATAACTTTTATGGTTCCATTCCAAAAGAGATAAGTGGCTTGAGGAATTTAAAATTTCTTTACTTTTGGCAAAATAGATTTTCGGGACCCATACCTTCAGAAATTGGAAGGCTCACTTCTCTTATAGAAATTGACCTATCAACCAATAATTTCATTGGCTCAATTCCCTATTCTATTGGAAACTTGACGAATTTATTTCTTCTTTTGCTCAACCAAAATGGATTTTTGGGACCCATACCTTCAGAAATCGGGAGGCTCACTTCTCTTTCGCAACTTGACGTATCAGACAACTATCTCACTGGCTCAATTCCTAATTCTCTCGGAAATTTGACATGTTTAAATAGTTTAAACCTTTCATATAATATACTTTCTAGCTCCATTCCGATAGAGATAAGTGACTTGAGGAATTTGAAGCATCTTATCTTATGGGGAAATGGACTTTCAGGACCCATACTTAGAGAAATCGGGAGGCTCTCTTCTCTTTCACAACTCGACGTATCATATAACAATCTCATTGGCTCAATTCCTCATTCTCTCGGAAATTTGAAATATTTAATCAGTTTAAACCTTTCACAAAACATGCTTTGTAGTTCCATTCCAATTGAGATAAGTGACTTGAGGAATTTGAAGGATCTTATCTTGTGGAAAATTGGACTTTCGGGATCCATACCTTCGGAAATCGGGAGGCTCGCTTCTCTTTCTCAACTTGACGTATCATTCAACAATCTCACTGGCTCAATTCCTCATTCTATCGGAAATTTGACATGTTTAATTGGTTTAGACCTTTCAAGTAATATGCTTTCTAGCTCCATTCCGATAGAGATAAGTGACTTGAGGAATCTGAAGGATCTTTTTTTATTGGATGCCGGACTTTCAGGACCCATACCTTCAGAAATCGGGAGGCTAGCTTCTCTTTCTCGACTTGAGATAGCAATAAACAATCTCACTGGCTCAATCCCATCATCTCTCCATAACTTGACTAATCTAATCCTTTTAAAACTTTACTCGAATCTTTTATCAGGCTCAATTCCACAAGAGATCGGGAAATTGGTATCTCTTCAGGAATTAAACCTTGCTTGGAACAAATTCTATGGTTCCTTGCCTTATGAGTTCAATAAATTAACAGGTTTGAGATTTTTGTATCTATCTCATAATGAATTAGAGGGGGAACTACCGCAAGATATATGCCTTGGGAGATCATTGGAACATTTCCATGTATTCAATAATCGATTCACGGGGCCCATCCCAACAAGTTTAGAGAGCTGTAGCACATTAACTAGATTGAGACTAGAAGGAAACCAACTTACTGGAAACATAACAGAAGCATTCGGAATATATCCACATCTAAATTATGTGGACTTGAGCCGCAATTATTTGAACGGCGTGCTTTCATGGAAATGGGAGCGTTGTCCTAATTTGATGAGCTTAAAGATATCAAACAACAACATTTCTGGTGAGATACCCCCCATATTTGGAAGGATGGTTCAGTTACAGGTACTTGACATTTCTTCAAATTGTTTTAGTGGAAAGATTCCAAGGGAATTGGGAAGCTTGCAACTACTACTAGATCTCATCCTCAACAACAATGGGATTTCAGGTGATATTCCTAAAGAAATTGGATTTTTATCTCGATTGGAACATCTCAACCTAGCATCGAACAATTTGAGCGGAGCCATTCCACCGGAGGTCAGCCTATGCACCAACTTGCTGAGCTTGAACTTGAGCCAAAATAAAATTGGGAGAAGCATTTCTCCTCAAATAGGCAATGCACGATTCCTAAGCATTCTTGATTTGAGTCAAAATCTATTAACCGGAAGCATACCACCAGATCTAGGAAAACTGAGAGTCCTAGAAATATTTAACTTTTCCACAATGACCTCTCTGGTACCATCCCACATGGTTTTGCTGACTTATGGGCATTAACTTCTGTTGACGTGTCTTATAATAACTTGGAAGGTCCCCTCCCAAATGTCAAAGCTTTTGAGGAGGCTCCATTTAAGGCAGTTCAGCATAACAAGGGGCTGTGTGGGAACATGGCTGGATTAGAGAAATGCAATATTTCTATCATAAGCAAGAAACACAATCGACACGGCGGAGTTAGCATTTTGATTATCCTCATTCTCTCATTCTTAGGATTCCTTAGTCTCTCTTTCTTCTTGATCGTCCTCGTAATATGCCGTCGAAGAAAGGTTATCAGGAAAGAGAGGAAGGTACATACAGAGACTAATGATTTAGATTTCTTGCATATTTTGAGATTTGATGGCAAAATTTTCTATGAGCGAATCATGGAGGCCACTGAAGGATTTGACTCCAAGTATTATTTAGGAGAAGGGGCCTATGGTGTTGTTTACAGAGCTGATCTACCAACAGGTCAAACTGTTGCAGTCAAGAAAATACCATCGTCCCAGGAAGATGAGACCGTCGACATCGTTCCTTTTGAAAGGGAAATTGAAGCCTTACAAAATATTCGCCACCGCAACATTGTGAAGCTTTACGGGTTCTGCTTTCATGCCCGAAATTATTTTCTAGTGTACGAGTACGCCGAAAGAGGGAGCTTGAGAAAAATTTTGAATGATGATGAAAGAGCATTAGAGCTTGGCTGGGACAATAGGATAAACGTGGTTCAAGCAGTTGCGGATGCATTGTCATATATGCATCACAACTGTTTTCCTCCATTGATCCATCGAGACTTGACCAGTAACAACATCTTGTTGGATGCTGATTATGAGGCTCACGTTTCAGACTTTGGCACCGCAAGATTTTTGAGGCCAAATTCCACCAACTGGACTGCTATTGTTGGCACCATAGGATACATCGCTCCAGGTGATGTTATTTGTAGAAGCATATTAATTTACTGTCCCAACTCGTGTTGTCATTGGAAATTCTTTAATTATGTGAAAGCAAATGTCTGAGTCTTTAATTACAGCTAACAAGATTATCAATGGACTTTGAATTCTTCAATTGCAGAGCTAGCTTATACCAACATTCCGACTGAAAGATGCAATGTATATAGCTTTGGAGTTGTAGTACTGGAGATAATCATGGGAAAGCATCCGGGAAATTATGTCAAGTCAGTATTTTCATCCACTCAATCCAAGTCGCAAACACCATTGAAGGACGTGCTGGACCAACGCTTGTTGCGTCCAACAAATCAGCATGCGCAACACATAATTTCTGTCGCAGCACTTGCACTCAAGTGCTTGCAGACCAATCCTCATCTTCGACCGACCATGACACAAGTCTCGCGACAGCTTCGAGTTCAAGCACCACTGGCTTTGCCGTTCTTTGAAGTCACCTTAGAACAACTCCGTGATCTCGATGGCATGAACTTTTAGACTGCATTCGGGAAGTTACAAGTTTCCGATCGAGTTACCGTCATGCATTCACCTTTTCTGGCTTCCGTGTTTGGCAGTGAAATGTCGATTAGTTGTAGAACTAGGAAGATGCGTAGTCTAAAATGTTTTCTTTTTGTTAGTGTAAAATGATAGTTAATTTTCCACCTTTCGTGTAAGCAAGCGTCTGTTCATAGTTAATATAAATCTATTGTCTCTAAGCCAAATCGTTTGAACTTGTTTAAAATACCATCTCACATGTCACATTACAAAGTCTTGTATGTGAAATTCTTCTGGGATAATTCACAGTTTTGTGATCGTTATGTTCGGGGAAACGAGTATGATAGAAAACAATCAGGCTCACATAAGACGAGGATAATGTTGTCGACACGATAGTTCATCAAAAATGAATTTGCAGGGCGGTTCTTGCCTTTTAAGCAGCCAAAACCAAGAGTGGAAGTTTGGAACGTCCGGAACTGACATCAATACCCGCAGGGCGGGTTCTTCCTGGGGCTAAATCAATTACTAAATGGAATTTGTGTGCCCTAATTAGCAAAAGCTAGTATTTCTCAATTAACAACTTCTTACTTGAACTCGGTAAAAGTCAATAAATCAATCTCAGGTATCTCACGAGTATGTTAAGTTTCTGTCCTTACGTGCAGCCTCTTCCTTATGAGTACCTCGGAAAGATTATCACTTGATGTTTTACTATCTAAAAGTAGGCATTAGATTTGCATGAGCAAGGTGTGTCCATTGACTTTGAGAGGGCGTGGGCGACCCCGGATTTCACCTTTTTTCCACCGGAAATGATACGAGAATAAACCTATGAACACTCAGTTGGATTGGTGGCTTTCTAAGGCAACTAGAAATGGCACGCTCGTTCTCGTTCCCGGGGAAAAAAATTAAAATTTTGTAAATGTCTGTTTATTACCTTGAAGAAGAATAAGACCAGATCGTTCATACTAAGTGAGTGGTTTTGTCCTGGCTTGGAAGCTTTTCTTCGACACTAGGTAGAATTCCTGTGCGCTGATGAAAAATTGCTTAAAAGTATTAATTCGAAATCTAATGTTGATTTTCTTCCTCTCAATTAGAACCAATAACTAATGGAACTATTTTCTTCAGCTGATTCTATTTTATATTTTGCTGTCTTGTTTTTTTTTTTTTTTAATTAATTTCAACAGAATTTGTCTCAATACATTCGTTCAACAATGTGCAGTTTGACATTGGATTATGTATCTTTTCATATATTAATAGGATATGTGCAAATTGATCAATGGATTAGGCACAAACAACCAAGAGAGGAATGAATTGGTTATCTATGGAAACTTGAAGCCTTTTTGTGAATAAGTGGTGGACAGTGTGTAGAATGTGCACTGTGCTATGTTAATATCTAAATTTTAGCTTTAATTGCATTGAAAATTGGAGATAAATTTTTAACCCTTAAAAAATCATTAAAATTGCATGATATAAAACATTAGGAGCATTTACATTAATAGTAATAGAATTTATAGAAAATATAAAAAAAATTAATGAAAAGAATTAAAAAAATTAGCTGTTATTTAATAAATTAAAAAAAGAGGCAGAGTCGGGCCGGGTCAACCCAGGCCACCCCTTTTTCTCTCTCTTTTCCCCTAGCGCGAGCCGGCCCATCTCCCTTACCATTCAGCCTGGCTTGTGCACTAGGTGGCGGCGTGATCTGTGGGTCGGGATCAACCGGCCGGCAAGCTAGCGGTGGTAGAAGCCATGAAAACTGTGCAAGTTTTATTATCCAGAGTTTTGGACCGGGATGAGATGTTTCTCTCACTGATCTTATACTTGGTTTGATGTTTTTGTCTGAGTCGACCCTCGAATCCCTTTGTTCCTAGCCGGTCGCACGCAACTTGCTTGACAAAATGCTCATGGAAAACTGTGCAAGTTAGTTTTGTTTCCTTTTGTCGTCTGAGAGCGTTAATTGATCCTCAAGTCATTTTCACGATCAATGCCCCTCTACACTACTATTTTGTTCGCGTTTTTTGCTTTGTGTCTGCGAATGCCAGACCGGAAGCAGTGGGTGGCGTCGGTCCAACGGAGACAGGTGTTTGATGGTGAAGTATATCTTTTTTAGTTCGGGATATGATAGATGTATATCGTCGCGGGATCTTCGATGTTCCGGGTTTTATGTTTTGCTTTATGAGTTCATCTCTGGGAAGGCTATAAAAAAAATTGGTGAAACAAGAAGAGAAAGAGGAGAGGAAGAACGACGTGATGGAGGGTGGGCTCAGCTTTAGGAATATCAGACAATGATTTAGAGTGACATTTAGTGTAGTGGGCTTGTCATGGGTGTCCAGAGCAAGGTTGGAATGTATATGATGATGGGTAGTCAGTAGTGAAGTTCATTTGTTTGCGGCTTTAGATTTTGGTGCGTCGATCTTAAACTGTGAGCCTCAAGGTTCGTGAGTTAATAAGTGGATAAAATTTAATGAGCTCTCAGTCCCTTAACCGAAAACAATGGATACAGTTCTGGAAATGTTTTTGTGGATAAGCTGAATGTGAAAAGAAAGAGCGAGAAGCATGGAAAATTAGAGTATGGGCTCCATGATGATAAATGGGTTTAACATGGACTTGGGTTTAATCCATCCTTATTTGAAATAGGCTTTAATATAGGTTTGGCGTTGCTTTAGTGGAAGAGCAGGCTGGTCATGAGTCTTCTTAATTTGTGTTGGTTTAAGTGAAACGAACATGGGCTTAAATTGGAAGTCTTCTGAAATCGGGCTTAGGAAGGTTAGATAGGTTTGAGGATAGACTCAATTACGCCCTTTAGCTCATTTCGGTGAGGCCGAAATTCTACCTTTATTGGAACTGGGCTTAAGGACCCAGTCCGATTCACCATTTTTGGAATTATTATAATTTAAATAATGAAAATTCGAAAATATTTAAAAATTAAAAAGAATGGGAAAATGCTTGGAAATAGGTCTTCATTAATTTTTAAGTTTAACATTAGATGTGGCTTGGTTTCACTTGATTAGTATAGACGTGGCTTATTCTTATGGAGTATCCTTTTAAAAGAAATTGAATATGACTTGTTTTTAGCTGATGGCTAGGACTTATAACATGGCCATGTATATTCTTTGCCCAATTTGTACTGGGTTTCCTTTTTTCGCATTTACTTTAAAGTCTTTTCAATATTTGAATGTTTACTTACTGCATTGTTTTTCAATAAATTGGTTATTTGTCCCTTTCCTAGAATAGGTTAGGATTAGCTTAAGCTTTTATGAAAATGAACCCTACAAAAACATTTGCACGATCATTTAGCAACTTTGATGCCCTTGGGACCATAATTGATAATCAAGACCATATGACCACTTAGATAACAATCTTCGAAGTTAGAGGTACCACAATGGTGCATTAGCGTAATCAAGTCATCGGCCCTAAAATCTCAAGGTTTGCGTAGGAACCGAAATGACACTCCCATGCCTCGAAACGGCTGGTGATGACTAGACTGCCACGTCACGTTACCGATTTCTAACGAAAGTTGGTTGGAATGACCACCTTAGATTTTCACGCTATGGTTTAGAATTGATTGGGTAATTTTCCCCCGCAAGTGACATGCAATCTTAGATTTCCAGCATTTGGATGAACGTTTAGAAAAGTTATGACATTTAAGTGGTCAATTGAAAATCATAGCACCAAGTGAATATTTTTTTAGAAGTAATAGCATTCGAGTGATTGAGGAAAAAAAAAACGGCCTTAAGTAACTACCATGAAAATGTTATGACACTTGTAATGTTCTTATTTCTAAATTATATATCGAAAGCCTTTGCATGGTGGAGGTGTTGTCCATGCAAAATGTATAAGAATTTTGTAATGAAAGCTTTCTAATTGCAGCAATGCCCCAATAATAACTTTAATTGGGAGCCATGCTCCTCGTTTTAGGAATGATGTCTACGTGACAGGTCGCAAGTAACATCGAACACTTAAAAAATATATGCAAAATGTCCCATGTGAGTGGATCATGGTTGAAACCAATGAATAGAAATGACAAGTAGGCAAAAACGTTTGCCACATTAGAAATTTATCAACTGCAAAATGAACAGTGACAAACATGACTAGTGTAATGAAAAAAGTTATGTAGCTACAAGTTTATTGTGTAGCTTGTAAAAGTTCATTATTTTTATTATTTTATTTCGCTATATGGGGTATTTAAGTTGTTGATTACAGAAGTCCTCTCTCTTGCCATTGATATAGATATAGTTACAAGATTTAGAAATTAAAATTAATTGTAAAATACGTAATTTTTATAAGGTGATATATTGGTTCCTAGGCAATATTGTGTCCATATAACCCTTTACCATCGAATTCAAATGCAATAGATCTTAGTCATTCAACAAATCTTACTATGATTTTTTACCTTTTGATCTAACATTGAAGGCTCCAGACTTTATCTTGGCCCATCAGGTGTAACATGATGAGATAGTCTTTCATTGTAAAATCACAAGTATGTAAAATATTTAAGGGGGCCAGACTTTATTTGGTCCCATCACATGTAACGTGATGAGAATTCATGACTCACAATGAGGAGATAGGCCTGTGAAGATTGCCAAAGTAAGTTAAGAAACTATGGGTCGAAAGCAGAAAACAAGAAACGACGACTTAAAATAATTGAGGACATGATATCATAATAACTCCTTCCAATTCGATCCTTGATTGTCACTACTTTAATAATTGAGTTCCATTGGATCATAAAATTGAATAGCTTTGAACCAACAATAACATATTTAGACCATTTGAAGTGGGGAATTCCCGACCAAAAAAAAAGTGGGGAATTCAAAAGGAGGTGAAAAAGTTAAAAAGGATTTCATGATAAAGCCCCCCCCCCCCCCCCAACATGATTAGGAAGAAGTGATTGGAAAAAAAGAAAATTAGGGCAAACGAAAGATGAAGTTGATGTTGATTTTGTTGTTTTTGAGAATTTCTTGTGTTCATACATTAATGAGTGTTTTAGAGGCTGAAGATTGGTTGACCAAAAGCAAAGAGGAGACCTAAACTCATGAGTCGCACTATTTTTGAAATGTAAATTTCACACAAAAGAAAAAGAAAAAAAAAGGAATTACTTGGGAAGAGAGAGCTCCATTGAGCTAGAGGACGAACAGAGTATCCACTTATGCCTCATAAGATCTTTAGGATTTGATTTCCGAAATTTTGCTTGATGAAGATGAACGGAAACAACCGAAACGCAGAGAATCAACATCAACTCAACGTGTAAAGCATTGATCAATTTTTTTTGAGATTATTCTCAAATCATAGAGGAGAGAGAACCTGGATCTATGTTGAGCATTGTTGAAGACGAGCTAGACCTTCAAGGACAAAGAAAAAGATTTGAGCCTTCAATGGTGAAGAAGATGAGCATCGGTGAAGAAGAGCCGAAGAAGAAGGGTAAGTGAAAAAGCGAAGGGAGAGCAAACAACGTACCTCAGAAAAAGTGAAAAAACCTGGAACCATGTTGAGCGTTGTTAAAGAAGAGCCAGACCTTCAATGATGAAGAAGAAGATATGGACCTTCAATGGCGAAGAAGATGAGCGTCATTGAAGAAGAGCCGAAGAAGAAAGACGAGCGAAAGAGCGAAAGGAGAGCGAGCGGTGCACCTCAGAAAAAGTGAGAGAGTCTAGATAGAAAAAATGAAAAGTCAGAGAGAAAAAGATGAAAAGGGAAAGTGTTTTCACCTTCTAAGGAGGAGGAATTCATTTTCCTAAAATAATATATAATATTTGTGTTAACCAGAAAGTATTTTCCATTGACTAAATCTTTTTTAAAGAACCAAATGGTTGAAAATCTAGCAAACTCTATCTAGTAAAATACTTTCAGTGAAACAAACACACTATCAATTGGAGATTTACCCTATTGCGAGGGATATAAGGTAATCTATCTGAGCGTTTGAACTTTTTGCTCAATTTTGATGGAAAAATTTAAGCAAATTTACATTGTTGAGTTGATGTTGATTCTCTGTGTTACAGTCGTGTGATTCTTATTTTATCACAAGGGTCAATTGGATATTTTACCCTACCGTGAGAAATAAAAGGTAATCTATGCAAGTGCTTGACATTTTTGCTCGATTTTGCTCAAAAAATTTGATCGATGCTTTACATTGTTGAGTTGATGTTGATTCTCTGTGTTATAGTCATTTGATTCTTGTTTTCGTTCATCTTCTTCAAGCGATATTTTGGGAATCTAGTCCTAGAAATTCCATTTATCACAAGGTCAATTTGAGATTTTACCTTACCGTGAGGGATATAAGGTAATCTATCTGAGCACTTGACCTTCGAGATATGTGCTTTTATGTGTAACATATCATGTCCTGTTAGACAGAGTGATTGGCTTACATGTTCCTTCGAGAGTTGATTCTATTCTTGCTAATGTTGCTACACTAGCCTTTTTGATCCTTTTAACGATATATATATATATATATATATATATATATATATATTAATGCTTGCTATTGGGTTTACTTTTAAGATAAAACATATGTCATAATAGGCTCAATTAAAATTCTTATTATTGCTTGTAGATGGAAAATAATGATGTTAATGGAACAATAATAGGTGCAGCTCCATCAATAATGGCAGTTAGTAATGGAGGATGAAGTTTTTAGTAGTCGAAGGGTGGGGGGAAGATTTTGAGAGAGTTATTCATTAATCGCATTTTACATTCAGCAGATACTAATTGTGTTAATCAAATAAGTATGGGACCACAAGTTTTTTTTTAATTGTGGAGTCCTTGGGTCAAATAATCTTTTACACGAAACGGTAAATATGTCAATTAAAGAACAATCACAAGTCTTTTGCCATGTTTTAGGGAATAATGTAAGGTTGAGAGTAATAGAGAATTATCTTACAAGCAATTCTAAAATTATACAAACATGTTATAAGATCACCAGATGGCACCACACCGCCAACAATATCCAAGAGTCGAAGATTTTATTCGTATTTTAAGGTATGTAATATGACAAGTGTCACGAACTTTATTTGATAGTATGTTGTTACATTTACTTACTTATTAAGTACATTAGGATTATATTGGAGCTCTTGATGATACCTATGTCTGTGCATCGGTTCCCCTAGAAATTCAAGGAAAATTTCGTGGTCGAAAAGAGAAAACAATACAAAATGTTCTTATATATGTTACTTATGATTTAAAATTTGTTTATGTGTTGGCCGGTTAGAAAGGCACAACCCATAACTCTCGTATTCTTACAAATGCACTTTCAAGACCTCGAGAAATGAAAATTCCTTAAGGTATAGACTATTTCATATTTTCTATAAAATTTATACCATACTTTCTTGAAACATGTTGAAACTTTACATGAAATTGGTAGGTAAATACTATCTTGCTGATGCCGGATACGGCATCCAACCAGGAATAATTTCTCCATATCGTGGAGTTTGATATCACAAGAGCGAGTTTAGTGACCACTCACCTAAGAACGAGAAAGAGTTGTTCAATCATCGCCATTCATATTTACGATCTGTAGTAAAAAGGGCATTCGAAATCCTAAAAAGGGGTTTCCGTGTATTAGATGTCGAACCATTTTGGTCTTTTGATACTCAAGTTGATGTGGCCTTAGCATATTGTATTTTACATAACTTCATTATGGGAGTTAACCCTTATGATCCCTTATGCAATGACTAAATGTAGAGGTCGAATCTCAAAGTCAAGAAAGAAGACATCAATAAACACAAAGAGAAGAGGGAGGAAAATAGAAAGTGGACAACAAAAAGAGATAGTATCGCACGTTTAATGTGGAATGACTATGTAGGCATAGAATGAACGTTTAGTATTTCTATCTTCTTAGAAGTTGTCTGATATTTTTTTACGTGACATAAATACTTTATGATTGGAGTTCTTGTAAATGTAAACTTGATTTACTACTCTATCATTGTGATGTTTCCTTGTCCCATTAGTCAAATGATGTCTGTTATTGTGTTATTCTTTGTTTATCACAATTTCTTGTGCGGGATATGTCTGATAATGTAGCAATGGGCAAGACTAGATAAGGGAAGTCCAAGCACTAGCTTATGAGGCTTCCAAAGGAAACAAACCTTCAACCACCTTTAAACCATCTTCCTTTGTTCGAGTTGCTCAAGCTAAAAATGAGAAATTTGGGACTAAATGTGAGCCTGATGATGTGGACAATCATCTTAGAACTATTAAAAACAATTGGGCTACCATCCAAAAATTGAGGGTTAAGAGTGGATTTCAGTGGGACCATAACATGAAGATGATTACAGTTGTTTGGAAGGAAGTTTATGATGAAAAAATAACGGTAATGTGCTTTTTAGATTTCAATATAACTTAATATCCTTGGCATTTGATATCCAAAAATTGTGGGTTAAGTTTATGTAACTTGGTACGCTACAATTTGTTATATTCAAGCAACAAGAAATTCATTGATTCAAGAGATTTATTGTACATGCAGCATGTTGAGATATGTAAGAATTGGAGGCTGCAATAATTTTGTTTGCTTATGCGTCATATGCTCGTTAGATATTAAAAAAAAAAAAAAACACTAAGAGAGGTAGATGATGTGCAGATTGTAAGGATTACTGTAATCATAAATGACAAATCTACCTACTTATATACTTGTGTTTTTGTGATTTTTCGTAGGCACATCCTACCCATGAGAAGTACTTGAACAAAAAAAATCAAGATATACGATGAGCTCGCTTTGGTGGCTAGAAAAGACATGGCCACAGGATACTTTGCAAAAAAATTTAGAGACATCAACTTACCTTCTTTTGGGGATGCAGACTTCTCAATTGAACTAGATGATGGTAATGACAATACTATGAAAGGAATAGAAGATCCTTCAAGATTTAATAGAAAGCGAAGTCGTGCCACTAACAAGGATGACAGGTTTGCAATGCTCTTGGAGCAAATTGGAGAAGTTGCTAATGCAATGTAAAAGATGAGTCAAAATCAATTGGATGTTGCCGAGCTCTACAAAGAAGTGATGGAGGTTGAAGGTTTTGATGAAGCTACCCTTGCACTTGCCTTTGATTATTTAGTGGACAAGGAGAGAGTTGCAAAAGCATTCATTGTCTAGAGTGTTAAGCTAAAGAAGTTATGGCTCGAAGATTTCTTAAATAGAAGAGAAAGTGGATATTGACAAGCATATGACTTTCAATGTTTGTTCTGGATACTGTCTTAACATTAGACTTGTTCTTTGATTACTTGTAGTAGCTATTCAAGTAGCCGAGCATCAGACTTTGAATGTTTGTTCTTGATCTTGTCTGAACATTGGATTTGTTCTTTGGTAACTTGTAGTAGCTATTCAAATCACTTTTTCTGGCATAATATTCTTTGATTACTTGTAGAAGCTATCCAAGTACCTTTTTGTGGCACAATTTATCCTAATGTGTCATGGGAAGATAGAGACATTAGTACTAAACTATGAAATGTTTAGTTCATGTACTACACGGGATATTGTGAGGAAAAAATGTAATAAAGACCTCTCGTTTTCCATCTAATTGCTTTTTAAAATTATACTTGCTATAGCAACCTGAGAAACATGAACTTGCTCAGCGGCTTTAACAAGGGCAAAACTCATCAACTTGAGTTGCTCAGCAAAACTAGAAGCATCCTTCATGGTGTCCATGGGCAATTCAGGATAACTTGCAAAGAGCCGCATGGGAGGCGCACATCTATCTGAAGAGACCCAAATGAATTGAAGCGATCAATGAGATCGTTTTGACTTGCTCTTGTAACCAAAAATCATGTCCATTTCCAAGAAGAAAAAAAAAAGCCTGTATGAATTTAGGTTTCCTTTTCATTTTGTGGGTTCAAATTCTAGATTTACTAAACTGATCGAGAAAAATCCGTTTATTAAGTAACATGGACTCAACAAATTAATTTGGAAGTAACAGACACACTATTGTCAATTATTAGGTCAAATGTCATTTAATCATTTTTCAAATGTGATCCAAACACCAAAAAATACTTTCAATCACATGTCATCAAACAAAAGAAAACTAACCATTTTCCTAGAAAATGATTTCTCGAAAAACATTTTTCAAATTTTTTGTGAAAAAATTGCAAAACAATCTACTCTTGCGGCCTTTAATTGCCATTTTCGTTTTAAGAATGTCCTCGGACACAGTTCGCGGTGTTTCACGCGCATGCATTCTTTCCAGGCGCAAACAATCCAAAGAGGCTGTCAGAGATCAAAGAGTGACCCTTTTCAATTACAGCAAAACCCTTGCACATAGAGCATCATCTGCAACTGATCCTCAGGTTCCAATGTACATGGCCGCGCTTCGCATCAACAACGAAGCAGAAAAAGAAAAAAGAAAGCGAAAAAAACGCAAGAGATCTAAAAAAAAAAAATTCTGCAATGAGATCACCACCAAAAGTACAGTCACCTAAATTCCCTGGTACATGAACATTAGACAAACTCAGTGTCCACAGCTTGCTCCTCTCCATCAAAAACTTCCTAAACCAAAGCCGTCAGATGGATAGCAATGGATAGCAAAAGAGCATCAAACCGTTTGCTCCATTTCACGGTGCGACCAAAACTGCGGCTCTCTGCTGCATCCTCTAAGTCGCGGAATTAGGCGGGGGAGATGCCGGAGTGCTATATGTGACAAGAAAGGAAGAAAGCCAGTCCCAAAAAAAGCTACTTCACAGAACAGGTTTATACAATAGAGTCGCGGCTGAAGAAGTTCAAGTCGTGATGGTAGACGTTGAGCTGCTTCGCCCAGGAATGAGCCGCGTCATGGAGCTGGGTGAACTTGAGATGCTCGAATGTCTCCGGTTTCACCCAGAGGTCACCTCGCATCTTGTATGCAGCCAACCCAAATGGACTAAGCCGAATCTTGTCAGAACCAACCCTCTTCAGTTTACTGTCCATGTAAAGAGGATGGCATTGGTCGTCCTCATAAACATCATCAGCACTATCTGTGAAATTGCAGAAGAAACAGCACGACATCAGTGGCGGACATCACACGCAGAAGCATTCAAAGAAATAAAAAAGAAAAACCATTTTTTGTCAGTAAAAATGCAAACATGAACATTCATCTTGACTCGAAATGTTTACTAAAGCGAAAAATCGATAGAGTCATCAATCAAAATTTTGTAAGGATGCTGCTAGTTAAGTGGCCAATGCATTAGTCTTGGACGAAAAACCTGCTATTGTTTTTCTTGATATGATAAATAACCATGGAGATTGACTGAAATGGTCCGTCACATCTTATGCATACTTTTCAGCAAATGAATATCGTTATAACTTTGTCCTTCAGGCAAAGCTGCAGTGAATCACGTACCTAGGAATGATGACGACAATGTGTGATAAGTCAGGAAGCAAGTCAGCAAGTCCTTATCGTTGCTGCTGTTTGGAATATGGTAAATTGGATACCTGTTGAGACAAATAAGTAACTTAAATTCCATAATGGAAATAACAGAAACGACTTGAATGACTAAACATAATGATGAAAAGAACATTGGCGACGTTGAACATTCCTTAGTTAATGTAGCAATGATGAATTTGCCTAAACTACCTATGATTGGCCAAGAATATGAAAAGAAATGCCATGAAACTTACCAAGCGACAGCCATCCAGCTGGCTGGAGATATATCCATGCTTCTAAGGGTTGTCAGTGCCTGATGATCTTTTGTTAATTCGGTCATCTGAGTCAGACAGAACCACAGTTTCATTCAATGAACAAGATCTTGCACTGCTAAATTATAATTAACAACTCTTCTATTCATCGACGAGGCAATGGAGGAAGCTGATATAAGAACGTGTCTTCATCAATGTGACCAGTCGAAGAGGATCACCTTATTCGACAGAGGAATTCTCCAGTTAGGAGAACATGCCTCAAAGTACTCCAAGTAAATGGAGCCAAGCTTATTCCTCATTGACCATGAAACTGGCTGGTCTGAGCTCGAATCTTCCGAGATGCTATCCCAAGCCTTGCTCGAATCGTTGCTTAAGGACCTTGATAGCTTATCGCTCCCAGTATCATCACTCCAAGAGTCACTTTCGAATTCCACCGCAACATTTCCCTCCGCTTTGTTCCTACGCCCAAATAAAGGAAATCCCAATAAATTAAATATTATATGCAACCGACATGTTTGTATGCCGCAGATAAAACAATATAACTGGATGAAACAGGACCAAAAAAAAAAAAAAAGAGAGAGAAGAGAAAAGAAGGTTGAAAGAATGAATGAAATAAGTAAAAAGGCAATCGGAAGTACCTGTTACAAACAATGGTCTGATTAGTGTAGATTTGGATTGCCGATAGATAGGGCACATAATATTGCTTAACCGTCTCTCCATCACTTAACACGACTTTAGTACTGACACCAAATGCACTCCATTCTTCATAGCTATGCCAAAGATCTTTCAGTTCAAAGTATTTGATCATTTCCTTACCAGCAGGTTGCCATAGATGGTTGATATCATGAATGTGGCTCTGCAGGTAATGGTGAGGCAATAGTTGATGTCAATAATTCATCTCACTAGTTTTTCGTGATAACAACATTCAGATAAATATGGACAATTAGCCAGACACTTTCAGGATCCCATGTTAACGAATACGAGTTACCAATATGACTTTTTGAGTCCACAGTGTGACACCGAGAAAATAATAGCAGCCCCAATACTCTAAGCCTGTTGAACTGAGGTTTTCTTTTAAGTCCTATAATTCAGGAAAAGTGGAGGGCGAAAATGGAAAGGTAATTCCTCGAAACAGATTACCAAAGGCAGATGTTTCCGTTTTCCATGGGTAGTAGGATTACCATAATGGCAACATTGGGCTAAGCAAACAGTGATATGGTAAGAGGTAATTTCCCCATGCAGCCAACTGGATCATAGTTAACAGTTACAACGGGAGCTACATCTGCCCGACGATGGCATGCAAATTAGCCTAAAACTATAAAAGACACTGAGAAGTTGTAAGATTTTCATATTGCGTCCTTGCACTTAAGAAATGCATTCCTTTCCATCTAGCAGGGATCATCACCTAATTGTAATGATTGACATATTCTATTTCTAGAAATGAAATAATTGTATCTCTTAAATGTAAATTCAGCATCTGAAGAAGTTGAACATAAAAAGGAGCACTGAGACAGAGAGCACCATGAGTTTATATGCCATGTGTGTCTAATGTGCATTCACCATATGCGCTCCACATGCGCATGTATGCTGCCCGTAGAACCCACATCATTGTCATCATTCAAGAAGTTGATTCTTACCCAAATTTCTTGCATGAAAATGTTGAAAATCAATCGGTCACGCGTGTAAGACTCAACTCGTTGGTTGACCTAAAAGCATGAGATGATCATACAGATTGTAGCTTTCCCGAGGGTTGGCTATGCTGATCTAGCACGTTCCACCCCGGCTGAGAGAAAGGTCAGTGATAAATCAGCGGATTAGGTTTACCGCAAGTGTAACGGAAAACTAATACATTCATGTCGGATGAGTGACATGTGTGTTTGAACTTAATTGTTTCACCAAATTCTTACCCACGTCAATAGTCTAATGGTCAGTGCATAAGTTATTTATACCAGCAATGGATCTAATATAAGTCCTCTATAAAATTAAAGCATCTGAAGCCGAAACCAATTTAGACCGAATCACAGTAGTTAAATTTCACATAAACAGTTCCAAACCAGTGTAACACTAGTCAAGATCAATTCAAGGTGCTAAAAATGATCAGGCTATATTAGGTTAAATTACACATAATCAGTGTCAAACCAGTGTAGTACTAGTCAAGGTCAATTCGAGGTGCTAAAAATGATCAGGCTAAATTAGGCATTTCGCCACCTTTAATTAGGATAAGAGATGGATCTTGAAAGTTTTCTCCAATCATCCACAATATATGCACTCATTACAGGCATGATGTAAACAGTCAATGGGAATCCTGGCCCTCCTCGAGTGGGGTATCCATTGGTATGACTACGAAATGCAGGAGAGAGCACATAAAAAAACACAGAGAGGGTAATGTAAAAGGAATATCCTGGGCACCTAAAGAATATTACCAACTACAATACAAGAAATTCAAGGGGTTTCCAAGGCCCAAGAGTCGACGGCTAGAGATCATGCAAGGCCCACTCTTGACCTGAGTTGTATCTATCCCTTCTGAGGTTGACACTTTGGATGTCCACATCATGCTCACATAATAATCTAATTCTATAATCTCAAGAGACCACCGTGATTGGATCCAGATTTGCAGATATAACAGTTTTATCTAATCACGCAATAATATAAGCAAACGTGTCTTAATCGCTAGAAGAACTGGATTCACAAGATTCACCAAGCTAAAATCCCAACACCCTTCTGCAATCAAAGTAAAACCCAAGAGAGCCCATCATCGCCCTTGCACCCAGAACATAAAACAGAGATGTAGACAAAATTTGAGGAGAAGAAGATCTGATTTCCTCCAAAATTCAGCAGCGAGAGGATTCGGAAGGAACACAAAGGAAGAGAAAAGAGCGGTCCTTTCAGAGTGATACCCACATTAAGAAAAGAAAAATTCAAGCTAAAGATTCAGAACAAAAGGGGAAAAACAGAGACTTTTCTCGTCAGAATCATAATTAAACACAGGCAAAGAAAGGGGGGAAAAGATAGAAAAAGAAAAAGTACCTTAGAAGCAGTTCTTGAAGGAACGACTGGAGTGACGGAGTCAAGAAAGCATTGCAGATTAGGTGGGTTACGACATCTTGAAAACGCCATCGCAGCCGCTTCCGAAATCGACGTACCTCTCGAACGCTCCCAAGGCGATCACTCCGACGGAATACAAGAAGGGCGAAAGCAGGTGGGGAGAAAATCAGCGGAACTGGCGACTCCGGCGAAAACCCACATGACGACCTCTTTCACCAACCGCGCTCGTCCCCCTCGAAAAGGGCAGGGCGCCTCAAGAAGCAAGAAATTAAAGCCGAAGGATAATTTCCATATTTGCAGAAGCGTGGAAAGTCATGCAGATTTCCAAAACAGGGGAAGGCGACGAGAAAAAAGGAAACCCGAGAGAGGGACGATATCGGAAATCAAGAGGACCGAGAGGATCAGCCAGGGGCGCTCGTCATGTGTACACAGAATGTCGAAGGCCAGGCAGGAAGAAGAGAGAAACCCACGAATCCTGTAAATACAGAGCCTCCGCAAGAAGCAGCGGCAGCAGCAACGAGGCGTCACGTAATGGGGAGAATAACAACAGGTGTGCGCGAATTCCTCAAACGCCCGGATCAGTTAATGGTGCGGAAGCAGGGCAAAGCAACGAGGCGAAGTGAGAAACGCTCGATGCTGACTAAGCAGAGAGAGAGAGAGAGAGAGAGATGAATTAAGGGGAATCTAGGAGAAACGGATGAGGGGAAGAAAGGTGGGGGACTTTTCAAGACCGTTTGGATTATTAAAAATCGGATCTTTTGGTGCCTTACGTTCTACGCGCGCCCTGCATATTTATGCAGCGAATTGAGGCAGAAACAGAGACGAAGACAGACACGGAGAGAGAGAGAGAAGACGAGGTGGGAAATGGTGTCGGAGCCGTGAGAGTTCGCTTCGCCGCGTGTTCGGGGAAGGCAGCAGCCCCAGCCAGGAGCAGGAGCAGGAGCAGAGTCGTTTTTTTATCTCCCGTCGTGTCTTTCTTTTTTTCTTTATTTTTTTTGGCTCTTTGCTCTTCTGTTCTTGGCGTCGCGTCGCGTCGCTTCGGTTCGATATATCAGTGGTGTGAACTGCGAAGTGAAGGGACGGTTTTCAGGCGAAAACCGGGAGCGCTAACTTTGTATCCGATGCTGTTCAAAAAAATAAAAAATAAAAACTTTGTATCCGATGACAAATTTGGTCCCATCCAGTTACACCGATAACGAACGGTATCAAGGAGGACACTGTCGATCTTGACTTTCGGGCTTCGCTTGGAAAGGCACCAACTTTTATGCTATAACGATCCGGTCCGTCGAGAACGGAGTGATCATCGGTGCTCTAAAGCTTAGATAAAGTACGGCTTTAATTCTAAGATGACGAATGTGATAAGGTAAACTATTATATATGAGTGGTATAAGTCTTAAACTTGCGATAGGATCTTTTTCTAGGCAAAGCCAAAAAAACGAAACTGGACGAGTGATGGACCAAAGTGGATGTAATGTCATTGTGAATGAGGCCGAGGTCTCACATATTCAATAAGGTGGCAAAATGGCGTAAATGGTAAGTGAATTGGGGCTTTAGGATTTTATACTCGAAACACATTCGCTAAATTTCACTCAAATTTTTGCATGCATCTACCTCTCTTGCCGGAGACCTCGACTATCGGCTGAAGAACGACATCCTTGTGCTTGTTTTTTGGTACCGATGTCGTGTAATGCGACTTTTGGCTGTCATCGGTTCAACGGGGCAAGACGATGCGTTTCCATACATGTAAAAAAACGAAGAAGCCACTTCTACTCACACGGGCCGTGTTGGGGTCCATTTCCTAGTTAGATACCACATGCACACGTTATATTTCGGGTAAAATTTGGTATCTTTTCTTATGCGACACATGAAAGTGAAAGCTGAAATTGTCACCCAAATGAAAGTCAATTTGCACGTTGCGGTGAAACAAATAGTGGGTGAAAGTCGATGTCTTTCTTTGTGAAAAAGAAACATAACAACTCTATTAGCAACCGCGGACTTCTTTAAATCCACATCATATAATTTATTCGATACAAAACATCATCTTGTTATCGAACGCCATTCGTTAGAGGTTTTTTTAGATATTATTATCTTTCCATGTTCATATGAAACAACATAACAACAAAAGTTTTGTCCGACTCAAGTCATGTATACTGGTTACGGTAATAAAACTAAACTTGATAGACGAGTCAACTTGTATGGTAATAAAGTGATTCGAGATTCAGTAGCTGAATCAAGCGAGTCAATAATTTTATATAAAAAAAGTATTTGGTTCACCTGTCGCCGTTACTTTTCAAAATCAAAGAAGAAAGATTCAATTGGGAATAGAAAAGTACACTTAAGTATTTCCATATCTTTATTTTTCAAGATGGGACAATCTCGATAAAACAAGATCGCACGTATACTTTCGTAAAACCGACCTCAATAGAACGAATAGTACGTGGATATTCGAGGAAATTTCATCCCGTCGAATTTTCGCAAACGAAATTTCTCAATTAGGATAAATTCCCGGTCTCGCCATGCCCGGAAGGGTAATTTCGTCAATTCGCCATCACCCCGTAGCCCGTGTCTATCTCCGCTGCGCTGAGGAGGGAGCGAAACTGCGCTGATTTGGACGCATCCGGGGTGGAGCGAGGACCACGTGTCGGATTCACGTAGCCCCACTTCGATCTTGATCTCCCCTCGCGCGCGCCACGTGGCCTCCTCGCTCGCGGTTCGCGCTCCCGATTTTCTCAATTTTTGCTCTTCTCTCTCTCTGTCTCCTTTTTTCCTCGTTTTATCTTTTAGAGTTTTCCTTTGACAGCGACCGCGCGAGGGACGTCGGCCCGAACCGGGACGGACCACAGTTGGAGTTCGTTTCGTGGCACGATTTGACACACACCCTGCGGTCTTATTTTTTTTTTTTTGGTCAAACCCTGCGGTCTTATTTACGTCCTGATCATACCTTGAAATAATTTCTAATGTCAATGTCGCCCGAAAAAGGATTCCACACCTCCTAATTTAGATTTGGTTCGTTAAATGGGGCAATTCTGACGCCGGTTTAACATGTAGATTTATTAAGTCGTTGCGTGGCTTTCGATGTATTTTATTATGAAGAGAGAAAAATTGATTTAAATAAATATGGCGAGTGATCTACTGTTCTGATCGTTTATTTCGTTAATTTTTACAACTCATGTAATTTGGTGCGAAACGTAAATAATTGCAATAGACTTTATGGTTTAATTAAGACATGTAATCTTTCTATCTCTATCTTTTATGATCCCATCAATTGGGCTCCTACGTTATTTCGTATCGAATACGACTCAATGAGTGGCAATTGCTGGATAGAAATTCGAAACGGACAAAAAAATAGTTTTACAAAAAGGCCCCTCCTTTTTATTCATTTAAGAAAGTTGCTCTCTCTATCTTCTTCTTCTTTTTTTTTTTTTTGGGGGGGGACGTGGAGAGGGGATAAGCTATAAAAGTCATGGTCCCACTTGCGTGACATCACATCAACACTCTTAGGACGAAGAATTAAAGACCTTTCAACTTCAATTGCGGGTATAACAATAGTATCTCAAACATTTTGCTAAGTCACCTTTTCACAAATTACATGAATTATCAATTGATGGAAGTAAATTTTCGGCGAGAGTAGAAATTCTGTTTGGCAAGATAATTTACAAGATAGAAAAAGATTCATATTTTACAGCGAGAGATACTTTTAGACGCGAGGGTAGGATGGTAATTGTATCGACAATACATCCACGGGCATAGCCCAAGTAGCCTGTTCAAACTGCTGAGTGCTGGCCCACGCTGTCGACAAAGGAAAGGATCCAGCCAGATCAACGGTCGGAGTGGGAACACGTGTGCGGATCAGAGGGACACCCTCGTCCCGTATTGGGCTTTGATTTGGGCCGTACTCGCTCTGGAGTCCCGACCTCTTTTCCATGGGCTTTTGATACGGGCCTGGGCCATTTTGTCTTGCGGTCTGCAAATCAAGCAAAAGCACAAGCAACCGTGGAAAAATCTGACTTTCGAATTTTGGTGTCCACCCCAAATTTATCATCGTAGCCTCGTACGTTTCGATAATTTTTTTTTTTTTTTTGGTGCTGAAAGAACCGGCTTGCAGTTGATAACCGCGCGCCATAAACCTCCAGGTGATACTTAAGCAGGAGGGCCCATCACCCCTGAGTCACACTTAATACACATAGTGCCTCTCCTGGGTTTTGAACCCTTCACCTCTGGGCTGATTCGATAATTTGATTTCACTTAGTGAAGGAGTTGATGCTTGATCTTGACTTCATCTGAATTGCGGTTACACTACCACCGCTATGTTGGACGACTAATCCGAGGCACTTGCAAAAAGGTGATATTGAGAAAAATGAACAGTTCATGCTGTGAGAAAATTAAGGAATATTATGACTCTACTTGTTTCACGGTAAATGAATATTTTGAAGATTATTTTTCTAAAAATGATCATTTATATCACTTGAAATAAGTAGTTGATTGAAAATGTTTTCATTATCGATAGTAATTTATGTCTAAACATTTTCATATTTGATAAAAAAAAAATTCATTTATTCATATCAATAAGCATAGAAATGGTCGTTTTTAGAAGTGTTTTTCGAATAATTTGTGTTCGGCAAAAGAAGCGGAGCTTATGTTTCGAATTATAATTGCACCGCTTAAATGTTCCCACCTTTATAGTAATTAACAACAGCTTCATATACTTTGTTTTGTAATTTTCCCCTATTTATAAACATGATGACAATCTCAAGTCAGCACAATGTCAATGCTATTAGCAGTGATGCATCCTTTTTTTGTGGCAAAATGGCAAGAGATCATGAGCGTCGCGTGCAAAGGAAATAGTAAGGAAAGGTAAGAGAATAAAGAATTCATGTATTTCACGAAATATAATTTCTCTGAAAAACAATTCCCTAAAAGAATTACTTATATCACTTTATTTGATAAATTAATGAAAAATATTTCATCATCAACAATTTTTATGTTAAATATTTTGGTGGATAATAGAAATATTTTTCTTTCATTCATTTTTGTAAGCAATCGTTTTTTTAAAGTAATATAAGTAACTATTTTTCAGAAAATACTTTTTACTTTTTATTTTTTTGGCAAGACAATTGGAGTATAAGATCGAAAATGGAATAGCTCTTCACTATTGATCATGCGTTCAGCTATCTATTTCGAGATTTCTATTCGTCTTGGTCTTTGGCCTATCATAGTCATGGATCATTGCATATTGATGAGGATTCATTAATAGGGTCATGGCATACACGTTTTGAATTTGGGGATCATTCCAAAAATCAAATGCATTTCATGATACCAGCCAAAAAAACGTGAATAAACCAACCGTTCTAACACGACCGAAATCGGATTACATTGGCGAAACTGACAAAAAGAGAACCATATAGACCCGGCTTCGCGGCGGATCTAGTGCTATATCCTTCCAGGCCGATCATATGGACCTAAGCCCTCAAGTGAATAGCCTAGATAGGCGACTATTCGGGATAGACGATCTCATTTATGAGTCACCAAACAAGGCATTCCCAATCTGTTGTGGCACTTATGGTATCACAAGCTTCTTCCGCCCCAGACATTGGGCGTGTTGCTCACGTTTTCAGGATGGCTAGGAACAACATCTTGTCTTGGCCCTCTTACATCATAGACCGCTTCCAACCTCCTTAAATCAGGGTTCGGTATAAGTTTTGTCAAAGCCTTAAATCATTCATTACTACTAAAGAGATTCCCGTTTTGATACCACTCACTAATCGATTGGCTTGACCCGCACGGGCCGGTCTCTCATAAAGAGCATCATAAGGTCGTGATAATTTTGGAGAGCGGTATTATATATTGAGAACTCGATAAAATCTCTCCAATTCGATACAAGACTTAAGACGTTAGGGGTGAACGGCTCCAAATTCTGTGTAGGTTCTACTTGCAGCCTGGAATTCATTTGTTAAAAGATGTTCCTCATATATTGGAATCTAGAACCCACTCTACATATCCTAAAACTTAGAATCTACACAATCATAAATTCCAGGTATACCCATGTTTTACTTGTATTATTAATTGAATGATTATAATGAATTATCACATTTGATTATCACCACTTGCTATAATAATTCACTGACTATAACTTATGTTTAGACACACGAAAAATATAAAACATTAACAAAGTAAAAGTCAATCATAAAATGGAAGCTTAAACTAGTGGTTATAGATTATATACGGGAAAATTATCCAAAAAGCCCTAAACCTATTACACTTTTACCAATTCAAGCCCTAAACCTTTTAATTTTGCCAATTGAATCCTAAACATTTTCACTTCTTGCCGATTCGGTCTATTCGGCCAATTTTAGCCAGAAAATGCTGATGCGGATGCCCGTGGTGCCACGTAGGACTACTAGCGTTGATGTAGACAATTTTTAATAATTTTTTAATTTTTTAATTTTTAATTTTCTTTTGTTTTTCCCTTTTTTCTTTTCTTTTATTTTTTTTCATTGGCCTTTTTTGGTGGTCGGCCACTGGTCACAACCGGCTGGTTGGCCTCACTTGCCACAGTCAAGGCCTGGTCGAGCGAGGAGGAGCACCAACGAGGGGAGCCCTCACCTAGGTGCGGCTCGGCAAGGGTTGCCTGGGCGAGGCTGACCCTCCCCCATGCTAGGGCGGCCTCGCCAGATCTAGCAAGGGGAGCTCTCGTCAGGGCTCGCCCTCACCCAAGCAAGCATTGGCCTCGCCCAAACCGGATTTGACGAGGCCGGCCCTCCCCCCTGGCCGAGCGAGCGTTGGCCTGTGGGCGGTCGTCGCCTGCTCGGCCAGGGGCAAGGTTGACGCTCGCCTGGGCCAAGGCGAGCCCCGACGAGGGCTCCCCTCCCCAAATCTGGCAAGGCCGACCCTCGCTAGGGCCAAGGCGGCCTTGCACGGCGTCACCATCGCTCAGCCAACGTCCAATGAGGCTACCCTGGCTTGGGGGAGGGTCAGCCTCGACTTAGCAACCCTTGTCGAGCCGCACCTAGGCAAGGGCTCTCCTCACCAGTGCTCCTTCTCGCTCGACCGGGCCTCACCTGTGGCGGGCGAGGCCAGCCAACCGGCTGTGGCTAGCCATCACCTATGTAAAAGCCAAAAAAAAAAAAAACAACAACAAAAAAAATCAAAAAGTTTAAAAATATATTAAAATATTATTAAAAATTATCCACGTCAGCGCCAGCAGTCCTATGCGGCACCGCTAGCGACCACATCAGCATTTTCCCACCAAAATTGGCCGGATTGACTGAATCGACAAGAAGTGAAAAGGTTTATGACTCAATTGGCAAAGTTAAAAGATTTTTGACTAAATTAGCAAAAGTGCAATAGATTTAGAACTTTTTGAACAATTTTCCTGATTATATACTCATCATCAAACGTTATAAATAATGCAAGATTGTGCAAAAATATAAATCAACAAAAACACAAAACTTGTTTCAAGTTTTAGGTTACAGGTTTCAAGTTTCAAATTTCATTAATGTAGAATTCAGATTCTACCCGTCGAAACAAATTTCCCAATTTTTAAAACCTGAAATTTATTCTACATGCCTTGAAACTTAAAACCAGATAGGTTCCCCTCGATTTTGTTCTCAGATTTCAGATTTTACCATCAAACCATGCTCCCACCCGCACAACGTTATAGGTACGATCATCTAGAAACTGATATAAAAAGTCTTCCCTCCATTTTTTTTTCTCATTTTTTTTAAGCTTTTGATGAGGATTTTGGACCAGGTGGCTCCTTTTAATTAGGACGGACGATAGTGAGCCAAGATCGGGGGGCACGTCCGCGTGTTATCACGACACGATATTGACAATTGATAAGGAACCATGCATAAATGAGGTTCCTGTACCATCCGAAGAGCGACGACGTGGCAAGATCGCGGGCGGCCTGGTCGGGACTGCGCCGTCGAAGCGTCCACGTGGCATTGAATTAGCTGCCGAGGTTTCGCCATCCATCTAAACATCGAACCCCCCGAGTTCTAGGTCGACCACCAAACTAAAAACTACGTGACACTTCCACGCGACGACATATATGACGCAGGAATCGCTCGTGAAACCGCCATCCGTCTACTTTGTATTAATCGACGGCTAGTGTCAAATTTCTAATCAACTCTTTATCATAATCTCTCTCTCTCTCTCTCTCTCTCTCTCTCTCTCTCTCTCTCTCTCTGAATCGGATTGTATTTTGGGATATTCAAGAGATGGTCTTAAGGTATTAATTGCAATCTCGTTCGGGTTCATCGGCTACTAACGAGATCGAATCAAAATAAAACTATCTTTATGTCCCTCCCGGGCAATACGAAATGGTTCTAACGGGACCAGCATCACATGCTTATAATTTTACCGAGTAAAATAAAGCTCTAGCAAAAAACCATGTATTAGCAAGTATCCAGAAGTAAAGAGTAAGGTTCAATAGTCCAAACGGACGACAATTAGGCATTCATATGATGTAACAAGTGACACGTGGCTCATCCAATCCAATGTTCGAAATGGGTATGTGAAGCGATATGCACGATTGTAAGACGGCATTCTAAATAAACCCGATTCAAGCCCCAATAGTAGTATGTCGTATCGCTTGCTATATTGATCTCGCAAGCCCCACCTCTCTCTCTCTCTATCTCTTCCTCAACAATTTGAGAATGGACATTACTAGGGTTGCCATTTGAATTGCACTGGATCATCATATTAGGTACCCTCTTCAATTCCCTTAGCACCAAAAGAGCTCGAAAGCCACTGAGCTCTTCTGTCGCCGTCGCGGGACAAACTGGTTCTTCTAGGGTTTAATAATAATTTCATTAGGGTTTCTCACGGTGGGTCGGTTAAGTCGCATTGAATGGCCCTACCCAACACCCACCAGCATCCATCAATGTTACCATGCGAGTCCAATTCCAAGTTCAAGAAAGAGGAAGAAAGAAGGAACACGTTCCTGAGTTTTAACCTGAAGAGAGAGAGAGAGAGAGAGACTAGTTGAAAATAAAATTTTCCAGATAGAAGAAGTTGCTGTTGCTCATCGAGAGTCGTATGCTGCTCTTTTTTTTCTCCTTGACAAAAAGTAGAGAGAGGGAGAGTAGTTGAAAAGAAAATTTTCAAGATAGAAGGAGTTGCTCTTGCTCATCGAGAGTCGTATGCTGCTCTTTTCCTCTCCTTGACAAAAAGGCATCGAGAGCTTCTGGCCATTTGCGTGGCCGAAGGTTCGTCCATTTTGGTCATGAACCTTTTCAGTTGCAGGCTCCTTT
Organism: Eucalyptus camaldulensis; assembly: GCA_019915185.1. Taxonomy (NCBI): domain Eukaryota; kingdom Viridiplantae; phylum Streptophyta; class Magnoliopsida; order Myrtales; family Myrtaceae; genus Eucalyptus; species Eucalyptus camaldulensis. Next base: position 26,585,285 of record JAHSVA010000005.1, read on the forward strand.
TGCATGAAAATACATGTTAAAATAGCGTCACAAACTCTTCATTTCCTTCTTCCCTCTCTCTCTCTCTCTCTCTCTCTCCACTGCATTCATTCACATCCTACTCTCTCCACTTTCATCTCTCTCACCCTCTCACACCATCCTTCTCTCTCTCTCTCTCTCTCTCTCTCTCTCTCTCTCTCTCTCTCTCTCTCTAAATTAGATGGAGATTGAAGCGAGTTGGCATGGAACCAGCAACGCGAACGACGGTAACAGTCACGACGACAATGGTGCTACTAGTTGTACTAACGGAGGGTTCGTGATCGGGCTGAGCCCGCTGAGCCAAACGCTGTGGAGGGGCAGGAGCCACGACGTGGAGCACGGTGGCGGCGACGTGTTGGCTCGGCTGGCGTGGCGGGACCTGACTGTGACGGTGACACTTGGGCATGGGGAGGCCATGAAGGTGCTCGACGGGCTCACGGGGTATGCCGAGCCGGGAACGCTCACGGCGCTCATGGGGCCATCCGGCTCTGGCAAGTCGACGCTCCTTGACGCCCTCGCGAGCCGGCTCGCCGCCAACACCTTCCTCTCCGGCACCATCCTGCTCAATGGCCGCAAGGCCAAGCTGTCCTTTGGAAGTGCTGTGAGTAATCTGGCTACTCTTACCATCCTTTTCTTTTTTCCCCTTCAAACAGCGACGATTCTATGAATATTAAAGACAGCGGTTAAGAAATTATAACAAGACCAACCAGACGATGGATGTTTCGACCGTGTAGGTTAATCATCTCCGTTTCATTTGGAACTTGGCTGTCTGAGGCTATTTGTAATTAAGCCAAGAATGGTACTTGATGAGACATGGTCAATTAAATGATCATCGTTCTTAAAGAACTGAACCGAAGCGAAGTCAGGACAAAGTATTTAGGTCAGGCACAGTTAAAGAAAGTTGGACAGTATTCGTCGGATTCAGATGTGACGTTTTAGGTGTCCCGGTTCATTTGGTGGATTGAATGAGGAGTTAGATGGTACCCCTTGGTTGGGAACTTACATTGCACAGTTGATTGTTCTTAAGGAGAGCCTGCCGGACAATTTCCTCTTTATGCATATGCTGTCCTTCATAGTTAATGAGTCTCCAGCAAGTGTAAGATCCACATTTCTGTACATGAGGAAAGTAGAGTACGCGCTGAAAGTACCTTAAAGACCTGTCATTTCATATGAGCACTGTGCTCCGCATCTTGGAGGCACAATAGAAATTGACTTCTTGAAGTGTTCACATCTTAATATTTTAGAAAGCAGATGCAAATTTTGACCATGAGGTCGCCGTGTTGCGTAAGGTTTCGATTCTGTATGCGAGTGTACGATTGATAATTTTTTGTTATTTTGCTTGATGTAGGCGTACGTGACGCAAGATGACACGCTGATCGGGACGCTGACAGTGAGGGAGACGATAATGTACTCGGCGAGGCTGCGGCTGCCGGACAAAATGCTGTGGGAGGAGAAGCGGGCGCTGGTCGAGGGCACCATCATCGAGATGGGCCTCCAGGACTGTGCTGACACAGTGATTGGGAACTGGCACCTGCGCGGGATCAGCGGCGGGGAGAAGCGGCGCGTCAGCATCGCCCTCGAGATCCTCATGCGCCCTCGGTTGCTCTTCCTCGACGAGCCCACCAGCGGCCTCGACAGGTGCTGATTTAATCATAATTATAGGCAAACTCGACTGTAATGTAGTAAACATGGAAATCAGCGTGAAAGTATATAGTAGATTGAACTTGAACTTACTCCTAGTAAGTCAAATTTTATGGCAGTGCTTCAGCTTTCTTCGTGACCCAGACACTACGCAGCCTATCAAGAGATGGCAGGACCGTGATTGCATCCGTACATCAGCCGAGCAGCGAAGTCTTCGAGCTGTTCGATAGGCTGTGCCTTCTTTCCGGTGGAAAGAACGTTTATTTTGGTCCTGCTTCACAAGCGTACGAGGTGATCCATTCTCGTTCTCAAGACACGGAATTGTTCTGATGTTTCAAAACTGCTCTTGAGCCTTACATGACTCTTGGTAATGCTGCAGTTCTTTGCTCAAGCTGGATTCCCATGCCCTGCTCTGAGGAATCCATCTGATCATTTCCTCAGATGCATCAACTCTGACTTTGATAAAGTCAAAGCCACTCTCAAGGGGTCTATGAAACATAAGGTACACAAATTTCTTTTCTTCAAATCTCAAGTTATATGTGTGCATTGTATGCCCATCAAAGCTTCTCAGAACTTAGTGTTGCAATTGATGAATCATGTTATTCTAAACTGGGACGAAGTAATTCCAATGATTGACGCAGGTTTTGGCAAGTGATGATCCTTTGGATAGGACTACCACAGCTAAAGCGACCCAAGTTCTCATTGATTTTTATCGGTCTTCCCAACACTACTATTCGACTAGAGAAAAGGTCGAGGACATGTCCAGAGTTGTAAGTCAGCTTCCCGTTTCTTGTATATGCTACTCAACTTCTTTACCGTCATGACCGTTTCTTGTGGAGTTCTTCTGGTTTAATGTATCCTCCATACCATGTTGTTGCAGAAAGGAACGATACTCGATTCAGGAGGCAGTCAGGCTAGTTTCTTCATGCAAGCTTTTGCCTTGACCGAGCGTTCCTTCACTAACATGTCGAGGGACTTTGGGTATTACTGGCTGAGGCTCGTGATCTATGTTCTGGTCACAATCTGCATCGGCACGATCTATCTGAATGTAGGGACCGGCTATAGTTCAATCTTGGTATGTTAAAATTCACATTCTCGGCTCTGTTTACAGTTCACGACTGGTGGACAATTAATCGGTTTTTTCCCCGTTTCACCTTATCGAAGGAAGTATCACCTATGGCTAATGCCTTTTGATCTCTCGATTTCGTTTGTCATACAGGCAAGAGGTGCCTGTGCGTCTTTCGTCTTTGGCTTTGTCACGTTTATGTCAATTGGAGGATTTCCATCTTTTGTAGAAGATATGAAGGTGACGTTCACTTCCTTACGCCTCACAGACCATCGATGGCTATGAGACCAAACTGTACATAACGGTCCAAACATCTTCAGGTTTTCCAAAGGGAGAGAATGAACGGCCACTATGGTGTCACCGCATTCGTTGTCAGCAACACATTCTCTGCAATGCCGTTCCTCATATTGATCACGTTCCTCTCGGGGACCATCTGTTACTTCATGGTTCACCTCCACCCTGGGTTCATACACTACCTGTTCTTTGTCCTGTCCCTTTACGCGAGCGTCACTGTTGTCGAGAGCTTGATGATGGCAATCGCCAGCGTGGTCCCCAACTTCCTCATGGGCATCATCATAGGGGCTGGAATTCAGGTTTCTTATTCATTGCTGTCGATTTTATTTTCGACACAGATGAATGAGTCTGCAATACATTGCATATAAGTTTTGAATCATTATCCAGTTATTTGACATAGGAAAAACTAGCCCTTCCTTTCAGAAATCTACAATAGTCTTCAAAGTAACTTGTTTCTGCATCGATTGCTCTTGAGAATTGAATTTGCTGAAACTGGCATAAAATGCAGCCTAGTGATTTGAGCTGAACTCCTTCACCAACCAATCATGTATCTCTTTTCAATTTCAAGTCCACCTAATACTTGCTCCTTATTCAGGGCATATTCATGCTAGTTTCCGGCTACTTCAGGCTCCCGAAGGACATCCCGAAGCCCGTGTGGCGGTATCCAATGTCCTATATCAGTTTCCACTTCTGGGCTCTTCAGGTAAGGGATGAAAATTTCATCAATCTCATTACTCGAAAGTAAAAGATTCTTAAGATAATTAAAATCAGTCGGACAATTGTTCCAGGGGCAATACCAGAACGACCTGAAGGGCTTGCTGTTTGACAACCAGTCGCCAGACCTCCCCAAGATCCCAGGAGAGTATATTCTGGTAAACGTGTTTCAGATAGACGTGAGCCGATCGAAATGGGTAGACCTCACGGTGCTCTTCAGCATGATCGTGATATACCGCATTGTCTTCTTCATCATGATCAAGATCAATGAGGATGTGACTCCTTGGGTCAGGGGTTACACAGCCAGGAGGAGGATGATGCTGAAGAATGGGACTCAGAACACCACAGTCACTCCTGATGTCCTGACCCAGTCGCCTTCTCTGAGGGCCTATGTGACTAACCATGAAAACAGGACTGGTAGAAATTAGCTATAGAATTTGAAGGTGGAGTGTAGGAAGACTTTTGTTAGATAGGATTTGGTGTGGTCTTGTCCTCCATCTTTATGTTAATGCGAGCTATAATTCGAATCTATGACTTAATCAACCTTGATTATGATCAGGGAACTAATATAACTGAAAAAATGAATTGAAGTTCTTTTTCTTCACTAGGGCCAAATTAGATGGATGGTAATTCAATGCTCATAACATGCAAAACATCTGCTTGGTCTATTTCTGCAATTCTCTATTCTGGAAAGGTATTCTCTGTTTATGCAGCTACTCTTGCCGAGGGACTTACTGGAATCCCTCCGAGTAAATGGTTCTCAAGACATCGGTAGCCATTCCATCAGACAAGAAAATCTCCCACCTTGATCGTAAATTTTTATGTGTTACGGCACTTCGTATAAGAATTGTTAGAAACCATGTGGTTACGACGGCTTATGACCGAGGAATTGATCCCCCCCCGCGGGTGGATCTATAGAAACCCCATTTCGGCAAAACAGCCTTCACCCTGCCCATCTGACATTGGCTACTCCGACATCAGTAGGCTCTCTGAGCACCATTATTACGCAGGACAGCCTCTTTGATGAACAGTCATTTTCTTTGGTGAAATATTCAATAAATGGAACACAAAAGAATATCATAATTTAAATCCTTTCATGATCATGAACCATTCTCCGCAAATTCATCTACTATTCTACTCCCTTCTATGGTCACGACGATTTGATTAAATGGCTGAGACCTTTTCTAAAGAAGTCGAGGCATAACAACCATAGAGCATCAGATCTTGACACTTTGACAGGCATTTCGTTGAATTTACCTCCCATAACATCTTCAGAAGGGAGTAACATCTAGCAGCAACAATGATAGTCCAAGAGACTGGTTAAAAGTTAAGGATGATATGCCTCTAATTCTACTCCTTAGATATGATGATGGGAGTCGCAAGAAGAGATAATCCAGTTAACCAATCTTAGCAAGGACATGACCTTATGTACCTCTACAAGAAAGTTTGTGGGAGCCAACACAAATCAATGAACTAATTCTATGACATAAATAAATTCTACACGAAAGAAAAATCTTGTCCTCAAAAATTTAAAGAGAAACACTTTAGCAAGAAAAGAAGCTATACGACAACCTCAAATATTTGACAGCCAGAGCAGACTAGATACAGAGCTGTGAGATCAATAATTGTCTCGACACTGAAGTTGGGTTTTAATCTGCAACCTCGATCAAGATGTTCTGAATGAGCTTCTGCAAGCCGAAACCTCAACAAATCCAAGTTAATCTGCAACACAATGATTTCTGGAGTCATCAACTATTGAAGCATATTTAGTGGGATCAATGAATTGGTAGTAGATGGTCATTAGATAAGTTAGGGTTTTAGGAATCAAGTGCAATCGTCTCTCCATACTCTGTAGTACAGCTCCTAAGTAATTGTGAATTGAGTTTAACTGAGTAAAGATATCAGCAACCACCCCATCGCTCAACACGTTAGGCAATTGTATACTTGACATGAACAGGCACACAAATGATCTTTCATCGTGATTGAAGGAGCAGGTTTAAAAATAACATTCAGACATTTGTCCATGATTATCCACTAATCATACCGCAGTCGGCTAGTATATTTCAACACCATCGGCCATTAGAAAATGATACGAGCTACTTGCATTATAACATATTAAAATACCAAGATCAGGGGAGGAGACCAGGACCTCAGTGCCTTTGTTGAGCTTCAGATTGCAGAGGGTGCAATAAATCAGACTATGGTTCTCTTGCAACTCTCCTTGCTTACAAATTGGGCACCAAACCCTCTTGCTTACCTAGCACCAGCGATTGTTATGTAGGATTAGGAACACATATCTCCAAATTAAGGCCAAAAAACGTAACAAAGAAGACTTCAGAATAGAACTAAGTCATAACTAGTGTAGAAGTCTGCAAATTTCATGAATTCAATGATGATATTGCCACATCATAAGTAAAGTGCCATGCCACACTGACTAAAATGCAAAGATATTAACAGCTCTTCGAACAGTTCTTTTTTAAAAAGGAAAGTTGAGTTTTACATTAGTATTCTTAAAGAAGAAAAAGAGAGCACAATCTGAAAATTTAAAATAAACAATAATGACGTCATTTGATCCAGCAGCCTTCCGTAGATAGGAACAGATTTGATAAATACTTATGACTCTTGGATGGAGCATTAGAACAGAAAAATCCATTAGATAATAAACTATTGGTTCTAAGCCATCTCTAGAGATGAATCAACAATTCTAAGTGCTTTCTTTTCACACAAACACATAATTGTATCTGCATTTAGCTTGCATAAAATTGATAACTTAATCAACTCAGCAATATATGACAGACTTTCTACAAGAAGCTTCTTTCCCTTTTCCATGTAAGCTAGATTAGTTAATGAATCTCGTCACAACCGTTGAGCACACTAATTATACCTCATCCTCATTCAACTGCATGTGTTCAAAAACCGCACATGCCAAAAGCTCATCTTCTTCATCTTCCCAATTGTCAACACAGCTTTCACTCTCTGCACAGTGAACGAAATACTTAAGTTCAGCAGTCAAATTGCAGAGTCAAGCACCCATATATTGGGCGACAGATGAAGCTAATCAAGGGAGTAGAACTACTTGACCTAAGAGGATAGTGTCTGACATGATTAACGGAGGAAAGAACTGTGCAAAAGAGTCAAGCTCATTAAATTGTGGAGTGCATCTAAAAAGACAAAAATTCTCTACCTCTTAGTTTGTGTTGTTCTCAAATTATAATCTAAATGATCAGACAGCGCTCTGAAGAAACTTCATTTTGCTAAAGAGCATTACCTTTTCTGTTTTGCTCTGAATCAAGATCCTCGTAAAATATCCTTTGCATTTCCAACAATATCTCTTCGCAATCACCTTGATAAGCATTATGAAGCCCATCATATTCCCAAAGCATATCAGCTTGTTCATGGGCGCCATGCACAGTTTTTAGACTGTCAGCGACTGAGGTACTTTTTATTTTCTTCAATTCATCAGAGACAATGTCCCTAAAAGCAGATTTTATATATTCCTGCAAGAACAACCACTGGATAAACAACATTCTTTTCCCCCTTATTATAAAGGCATGAACATTGTTTTCGATTTGATAGTTAGCTTCCCATCGAGTGAAAACGAGTTAGCTGCAACTGGTACAAGGGAAATTAAGCAGGCTTCCTTTGGTTGTTATGGCAGGGAACTACTGCAATATGCATATAAGACTTTACTGGGAGTTCCTTCACTTTCAAGTTAGGAACATCAACCCCTCAACCTGGGGCAAACAATCAGATGAAGGTTACTGGACATCCTTTATTAGGACCCATAGCATATGCACAATCCTTGGTTCACTGCTTGACAAGGAAATTCTGACGCGGAAATATTTAACTCATTGGACATGATTACTGGAATTCTGGTTGGCAAGGCAAGAACCTAGACTCTCCCACTCCTCATATTTAGCAATATTCCAAACACTAGTCCGCACATAATTTGCAGTAGTCCATCAACGCATAAATTCCAGAATGCGGTAAACCCCTAAATTCCTCCACATAATTGACCAAGCCATCTGGACTTATATTCGCCAATCATTTGAATCTGCAATTACCACCCTATAAAAATCTCTACACGTTGCGTCCTATTTGATCGAATCAAGTCGAAACGCAAGGAGAACCACTGACAACGCAGTTTACTCAATAACCAGTCCATCAAAAGTGAAAAAGATACCCAAAAGAAGGATCATTTGAGCGACTCCCTCGTCAAAAAACAACTCAAACGACACAAACGACTTCGAATTCATTCGAAAAGAGGAGGAGAAAATCACCGAACCTGGCTAGTGCAGGGCTCGGAATCGGGCAATCTCATCTTCCACAGCAGCCGGCCGCGATCCTCCCGGACCCTCCGGTAGCAATTCTCCCTGAGCTACACACGACACGAACCACGGCATTAACGGCCAATTTCTCAACGACCCATTCACTGAAACACCCGCGTCGGAACAATCGGAGAGACAAAATGCGCGTCGACGACGCAACCGACTGCGAATCCGACGAATACCCAGGAGCATAAACGCGACCGGGACTACTGCGGATTAAGAAGAATCTCAACCTTGTGCTTCCAACCGGAGCGATCGTTGAAGCCGGAGCGGGATTTCAGAGGCGTCCGCCGCCTCGCGATCGCCGTCTCCGCCGCGGCGGCGGCGGCTCGATCGAGATGCTCCTCCGCCGTGTCCTGCATCGCTCGGCGGTCTTCCGTTCCCGGTTCGCGGAGGTTCGGCTTCGATTTTGGAGAGAGGATTTTGGCGGTGTTTTCGTCTGGCATTTTTATCGCCTCTTGGAATATATATATAGGCATTTTAACTTAAATTATGTATGACCCCCAAAAAAAAAATTATATTATTGATTAGACTGTATAGTATTTTATATAAATGTATTTTTTAAATAAAATGAAAGGTAAAGTTCTTAGTTAATAGTATTTTTTTCTTAGAATCCGATGGCTAAAGGAATCGATTCTTTTTGCAATAAATTCTTCTTTTTTAGTATTTTACAAAGTAATGAATAGTTTAATCGTTATCATTCATTTTCTTATTTGATCCAATCTAATAATATAAAGTCATAAAAATTTATGCATGCCCATTTCTACATCTGTATATCTATTTGTATATCTACATATTTAAGTCAATGTTGAATTTTGTCTTGCTTTTTGCCTTTTCATTTAACTGTTGTCTGATTTTTGGAATGCAACCACACTTCTATTTAGGAAAAAAAAAAGTTTAAAAAGGAATACCACCTACTACCCGGTAAAAGGTGCAGTTGCAAAAATTCTTTAATCTTCCATTCAGTACAATAACCAACTTCATTCTTCTTTCAATTATTTTCCTGCTAAGTTTTGGATAAAATGTTATGTTTTTAATTAAAGCACGAGTAGAAAAATGTTTTTCTTGCCTAAAAAGGTATAAAAGAAGAAGAAGATAGGACCTTATACGTGTCATTTCTCCATCAATTTTAGCAATCAACTTATCGCTAACAAAAGAAGAAAAACATCAACTCATTTCCCTGATTACACCAACAAAAAAAAAAAAAAAAAAAGGCCATAGGAAAGAGGAAAACTCTCGTCTTTTTCTCAAATTTTCCCAAAAACGCATCGTCGTATCAACTACCGTCCCTTTTCACTTTTTAGTTTTACGAAAGGGAAAGAAAACGAAAAGACTCGAGCAGGATATTTGTTGACTTTATCCGAAGACAAGAGAAGCGAAGCGACGCTGTCGGCAACGGATTCAGTCGGGTCCATCCATCCGATCGGAGCTCCGACTTCTCCATCGCCGGCGGCCCCTGCTGCTGCTGCTGCTCCGTCGAAGGCAGCGAGAAAGATGCCTGAGAACCCTTCTCCAGCAGCTCCGGCAGCCGATCCCTCCGCCGCCCCCTTCAAGCGCTACGCTCCTCCGAATCAGAGGTTTTTCTTTTACCTTTTCCCGATCCTCGAGCTCCTCGCGGTTCGCATTCCGCCTCGTGGCTTTTTGATCGGCTTTCTTATTAACTGCCTAGCGGTGGCACTCGCAGGAATCGCTCCCTCAACCGGCGCAAATCCGGAGGTCCGTACTGTTTTGCCTTCTAAGTTATCTCGTCATCTGTTTCCATCAGATTCGTGCGATGGGTTTTGCTTGGGATCTTTTATTATTGCTTCACCTAAGCAGCGACGATAATCGTTGGTTTCTGTAGAGACGTCTCGCCTCTTATGGTTCTTGGGTCATTTCAAAGGGTGAAAGGTGACTGTTGTGAGAGTTGTAGTGACGATTAATCGATTAGGATGGAAATTGGGGACGAGTGATGGTCTTATGCTGTCTTACTAGTCGATTGAGGGGCGCTTCTTGTCTCGTAAATAGAAAGGTTGCACTTTGACAACTCACTGATCACTTTGCTGCCACTCTAATTCTGTGGTTGGTGTAGCCGTAGAGAGAGAGAGAGAGAGAGGTGGGATTAGGTTCGGGATTCAATCGGTAGGTCTGCAATCTGTGAGAAATTGTGAATAAATTTATTTTAGGCACATGATAATGTAGTTGGCTTGGGATTTTGCTGGCATGCTCCTCCTATTTTTAGTGTGTACTGTATCCTATTTTTAGTGTGTACTGTACATTACCAATCGTACTGGGGTGTGCTAAAATGTGCTTTCATTTGCTCTGATAGAGCAACTTGATCGACCAAACAATTTTTATGTAAGTGATGGAGAGAAGAATCACACGGCTGCTTTAAGGAACACCATCAATGATCAGAGGGATGCAGTGGGTGGCAACCTTCCCAAGGAAAACCGTCGTTCGCCATTGATTCCCTTAGAAGGGTGCTCTACCAGCGAAGCTTCTCGGGTTCTAAATAAACGTATGGCGTTCTCATACAGTTTTTTTTTTTGGTAGTTTATAGATCATTCGTTTTATCCCGTGATTTTTTAAATATAAATCGGTGTCCTCATGCTCATGGTCATTCTTACCTGTTGTTGCATTGCTTTTCTAGGGGTGTGTGTGTATGAAAGGGGAATCTGCCTGGATTTAATTTGCCTTGTCTGTTAGAGATATGTTAAAAAAGGAATGTCCTAAAAATATTGATCGTCAAAGAAGCATTGTTGACGTGAAGACTCGTTTTCTCTCTTGGGGTTACACAGTCAGCTTTTGAAATGAGATGTCCTGATCTAAATTTGAGTTTATAAAGGTCTCTTCTTTTGCAAATTCAAATTATTTCGGATTTATAAATACTGTTAAGTAGATAATTAGATAATTTTGATTTGGAGAACTCAAAGCCTTGTATGGTTGTTAGGATTTGGACAGTTATTTTCTGTGCCTGTATGAAATGCGGACTTTTCGTGTTAGAGTCTGGTCAACTAGCATGTGAAAGCTATAAAGCTTATAATCCACTGGAATGTCAGCATTCGTACATTGAATTGTTCAGAAGAAAATCATGGTTGGAAACATTATATGTAAATAAATAAATAACATTACTGCATTATTTTAAGAGATCCACAAGGTTGCACTGACTTGAGTTAAGTAGATGTTCAGTCTTTTGTCTAGGTCTTCTCCTCATTCTCCATGGTAATGCATGCATTTGAGTTCTAGAAGAAGAAAAAATTATGCACTTGAGTACTGTTCACATTTAGCATATTTATTTGGCATTTAATAGTCAAATTGGCATGTGTAGGAGAAGATTTTGCTTCTACATTGTAAGTCATTGCTTCCTAACCTGTTAATTTTGATCTCAGGCTGGGAAGATACAATTCACAAATGCAATGATTTATCTATAGATTCATCTGGTACGTAAAATAGTTCTTTACTTTTCACTCAAGCATTTCATATGAGTGTTGATGGATGGAAGACATCACCATCTTCATCAAAATTGCATGTTTTCAACTGTAAAATTGTGTGGGGACAACTCGTATATCAAAAAAGATATTAAGCAATGCAGGCTATATTTCAGCTCCATTGAACAGATTTAGTCTCCTTTGCTATTGAATATGACTATTGGCATCTTATTTCTAATTTGTTGATTAACTAATTTACTTCTCCTGTGAAATCAGATTGCATGCTGTCAACAGTAATTGGGCATGAACTTTTTCTTTTTGGCTTGATATGAAAAGAATCTTGCAGCAAGAAATATGCCTAGCCTTTAATATTGTCTTATTCTTTTGAGAACTGATGATTGCATTTTTGATTGCCTATGGAAGAGTGATGGTGACCTTTGGGCTGCTACATCAATGAGATCTTTTATGATTTGTTTTCTGCATATATTAGTTGTGCTCCCTTTTGAGCATTGATGCCAAAGAGAGAATCACATGAAGGAATAATTTGAATAAAGATCCTTCATGTCTCACCTGTTATATCTCTGGTCAATGTAACTTTTGGATCGTTATGGCGTAGAGAAAGAATTTGAAGGACTTAATTGGGATGTCGAGTCACAGCCCTATATTTAGGAACTTATGCTTTACTTCTTTAATTCAGTATCCTGAACTAAACAGTCATAAGTTTGTAGTGATATTTTGTTGGATCTTCCATGTTTCTCTTCGTTACATGCTTAAGATGCATCATTGTTTTCCTGCTGAGAATTGAACGGTGGTTCTTTTTGAGTGTGTAGTCAAACAGCGTTGCAGCTCTGTGAGGATGTCCTGCTTGTAAGGTTATCGTCCTCGACTAACCTGGTTTTCCATTTTGTGTCTGTGGTTTCAGAAAGACCTGTTATGTACTCTGGAAGCACCAAACTTCCTCATCAGGTTTCCATTTCTGAATTCCCTTTCCTAGCTGAAAAAAGAACAAAAGAACCCTCTCTCTCTCTCTCTCACATCATGCTTCTGGTTTTGTTTGTCTAGTTAATAGCCCCATCAGGTGTTGGATCTCCTGGTTCCCAGATGGACTTCTTGGGCGAACTTCGCCAGGCAATGCGCAATGCAAATGCAGGTCCCTAGGCGTAGCGATTTTGCATCCGTACTAAAGATGAAGTTATTGGTTTTGGATGTGGACGTGATCGATTACAGCCTTCACTTCCAAGAGACTGGCGAATTGTGGCAAACACTGTGTACACCAGTTGGCTAACCTCCATTTGTAAAACAAAACTAGGATGCGTTGCTTGAACACACGTGCATATGAATATGGTTTCCACTACCACTATTGTCTTCCCTGATAGCATTAGTGCTAACCGTTTTGAGTAGCTCATTGTGGCCGCCTCATGCTCGTACAACTAACTGCCTCTGGGCAAGTGGTATGCATGCGCGCGCAGAGAGTAGAAGTAGGTCCTTGTGTCTGTTGTTGTGTGTGCGCAATCATTTTGAATTGAGTTTCTTTTACATGGTGATTGGAAACTGTTTTAAGATATCTTTTGTCCAATATAAGAGCTGGTTTTCACTTGTCCTTCTCGGTCTGTTTCTTTCTGAACCTGTTTTGATGCAATCGATTGACAGACACAATAGTCCATCTTCTTGCATCTTTTCTGTGAGCTTCAAAGAATGATGATTAAATATGCATTAATCAGATCATTCTACCGGATAAGTGACCACATGTTGTAGAACTGTCAAAATGGGTTATGACCCATTTGTGACTCATATTTAATTGGCCGAGTCTTTAAATTGTGTCATAAAATTTGAAAAATGGGTCATATGTGGGTTTGGAGTAATATAATCTACACGAGTGTGGGTGTTAATGGAATTAGACTTTTTTTAGACCCAACCCACTTGCAAAAAGCCTGTCACTCTTTCAGCTCTCTAAGCCTTATTTCTCTCTCTTGCTTTAACTCGATCCCTTGGAACGATGTACCAAGCAGATTGTAATGAATTTCGGAAAAGCAACCGAATTTCTTTTTCCTGTAACTGAATTTCTCTCCCTCCCTCTCCCTCCGCACCATTTGTGTGACCTGTGGCTCGGTATATGTTTACGTTGGAATTGCATTCTATTTAGTCGATCTTTCTAGCACTCTTCATCACCTACCTAAGCACCATTTTTTGGCCTTGCCATCTCTAATTTTCAATATAGGTGTTTGTATTGGCTCTATCTAACTGCATTGGCTGTGGCTGTCGTTTGTGTCTTTCTATTTTCTTTTGCTCCTCTGGAATGATTATGGGTTTAGGTCAAAATCTGGTTTGATACACATTGATTGCTTAGAACTTGAGGCTTCTGGGCATTGTACAGTGATACTCCTATCTTCTCTGTAAAGTAGACTGAAATGAACTTAGGTTTAAATTTGTATCACGTATAGTTGGGAAAAATAAGTTAAATGAGCTAATTTGGAGTGAAACCAGACCATTTTCAATCTTACCCAACTCAAACCCAACTCTACTCATTAATTCCATAAAAACCCCAAACTTTGTTCAGAGTAAAAAATTTATCTCAAATATTTTTTTGTGGCATAAAAAATCTCAAACTTTACTAAACGTGATGTATTTATCCTAAACTTTATGGTCAAGGACATTTTCGTCTTTTTATCTCTTTCCGTTTGTAAAAAGTAAAAGAAAAAATGCTATGTCACGCGAATATAAGTTTAGGATTTTTTATATCACGAAAAAAAGTTTAAGATAAATGTATAGTAATTGATAAAGTTTAAGATTTTTTATGTTATAAAAAAATTTAAGAAAAGTTTATCAATTTGGACAAAGTTTGATATTTTTGTTGATATTTTCTCTTTTTATTTTATCAAGTCAAAAAAAGGAGAGGGCAAATTTGTCGTCTCGGTCAGTGATACCGATGATGACGTGGCGCGACGAATCCGTTGCGAGGACCGTAGCGGCCACGGTATGGGAGGGGCTCTTTCGTCATTTTAGCGGGGGCCTGAAGAGCGGCGTGGAGGAGTGCTATTGGACTGGCCCGAATCCCCCGTCAGCGAGCGGAGCTCCAGGACAGTCGGAGAAAAACAATCCTCGTGTTCAAGCGCCACGTGGATCGATCTGATCCGTTCATTAAAAGCCCCATCCAGAGATATTTCTAAAACAACAGTAACATTACCATATGATGACAAATTGACAATAATAATCGTACAAACGTTTTATTTTTGTAGATTTTACCCGATTAAGTCTAGGTTTTTTAATCTGTAAGGATAACTTTAAGCCCCACAAATTTCAGGTAATTAGCATGATTTGAGTGAATAACCCTCCAATTCTTGAACTAAAAATGTCTCAATAATCTAATTGAGCTCCATCAATGTTAAGAACGACATGGGAAGGAAGAATCTTGTGATGCTGTTTTTTCTTAATGCCCTTATACGCGTAAGACAAATTGATTCTAGTTCGCACGTCACATCGAGAAGGGAATCACAAACGATCCGTTTCATCTGGGTCAAGTTAAAAACTGCCATATTTCACGTTGCACTGTTTCTTGATAGATTCAAAATCAATTCCTTGCCTCTAACGTGGGTGTTAATTGAGGATAGGGCTGAGTTGGTCGGGACAAGGATAGTTTTGTCTTAGACTTCGATCCCCAGAAAAATACATTTTGTTTTTTAACTTTATAATGCTCTGTGGTGGGAAGTGGGAATAAAAGCAATGCTCGTGGGCATGGTGCTGCTGGCGTAGTCTCAGATTTCAAGAACTCCGTTTCTTGGTTCATCAGCAGCAGCATCCACAGAGAGAGAGAGAGAGAGAGAGAGAGAGAGAGAGGGGCAAGATGGAAGTTGGGTTCTTGGGATTGGGGATAATGGGGAAGGCCATGGCGATGAATCTGCTCAAGCACGGCTTCAAGGTCACTGTTTGGAACAGGACCCTCTCTAAGGTACTCTCTTTCATGTGTTCTTGCACGTCTCTTCATCGTGGTTTCGTTTTTGGGTGGATGGTGTTTGTGATTCTTTCGTTGATGTGGAGCTCGTTTTGTTGCGATTGTGTTTTTGGGTGATGTTTTATCGTCCTCTTTATTGTATCTCCAGACTTCTGACGATATCGTCTGGCTGATGAATGGCCACTGTCCTTTTCACTGAGTGTTTGATCGTGTAATCTGGTCAATAAAAGAAAGAAGGATAAAAAGGAATCGAATTTACCAAATGGTCTAATAGAAGAGAGATGAGGCTTAATTAATTGCTTCTAAAAATCGATTTTTTTCGCCAAAAATTTACCAAGTGTTTGATTTTGTGCTGATTATTGAATATACTGCACTGGTCGGAATGGATTCACATAATTCGATTGGTTCGCAGATGTGTAAACATTTGTAAATTGCAATCACGGGTGAGGATAGAACAGTGGGATGAAGGAAAGTGACGACAGATGATGTGTATAAATGATCATCTTATCCTTGCACTTACCCCGCTGAAGTCTTGCTCTAGTTCTTTATCTAGTAAGTGGATGGGGAAACTTGAAAGATGAGGGTGCTTATGTGAGGATCAGTGTCGAAAGTTAACTGATGAAAGTTGGCTCCACCGGACTTGATTGGATCTGCACTTATCATATTGATTTATGATGTCTGGATGATGCATCCAGCATCATCTGCCTTTACATTTCCCAAATCTCATCAAATTAATTTACTGGGGAGTTGCATTCTCATGCAGTCCTTGTTTCGCTTCTGATGCATTTCTGTTTCAGTGCGATGAACTAGTGGAGCATGGTGCTTCAGTTGGAGAAACGCCAGCCGCAGTAGTCAAGAAGTGCAAGTATACTATCGCAATGTTATCTGACCCTGCAGCTGCTCTTTCGGTTGGTAATTAATACTTTGGTTTTGCCTGCCGCTTGTTTTTCTGTATCCTAATTGCGATTGTCTGTCCGGTGACTGCTAGGTGGTTTTTGACAAGGACGGTGTTCTTGAGGAGGTCTGTGCTGGAAAAGGTTACGTAGACATGTCGACGGTTGATGCTGAAACTTCAATTAAGATAAGCGAGGTCTGAATTGATGATTTGACTTATTAACAAATATCAGGTGGCTCAGTGTTTTTATTGGAAAATAGCAAAAAAAATGTCCGTTCACTGGTAACCCAGCTGAATGACTCTTGGTGTCAATGATATCTCTCCTTTTTCTACATATCATCTTTGTCAAGATTTCCTAGTAGTTTTCCACATGAAGTATGCTTTGAAGAGAATGAGTGTTGGCCATGAGTGGCTTAGCTTCTTTGCTGATAATTTCCAGGCCATTCAATCGAAGGGCGGTCACTTCCTTGAAGCCCCTGTCTCGGGTAGTAAAAAGCCTGCTGAAGATGGACAATTAGTTATACTTGCAGCTGGAGAAAAGGCATGTGCTATGATGATTTTTCTGTCTCTGTTCCTTTTTGGCTTTCTTTGGCACATTTTTTTTCTATCTGATGGACAATAGAAACAGGTCGATGAAGACAAATTGAACTTAGGTCTACATGGAGGTTAATCTTTTCTGTTAGCCAGTTCATCAATTGTGTTCATGTGGCCACTCCGAGACTAATTTCTGCTGCACATACGACAAAAATGTTTTCTGCTGAACTGCTAGCTGGGAAAGGAGTATCACATTGGCTGATTCGCCATAAAGTCGTAGTTGAATCTTGAAGGCAATGGTTTTGATAAAGATGAAAGCACTATATTTGGTCCAAGACTTATTATGGTCCTGTCTATAAGTTACATCCACTTCTGCACAATCTCAAGGTCACAACTTTTCTAAATGATCATATCTATGACAAAAGCTTCCTGGTCAAAGAGACAATAATGCATGTGAACCTCCAAGGAGGAGTCTATTCCTTGAGTTATGGATTGCTCGATGTCTTGTCAAGGCTTATATCTTTTTGGTAGGTTATCCAGTGGCCTTTTCTGAGAGTTTACACCAGCGCTGCATTTTGTCAATCAGGATTCCTTCGTTTGAAGGGTTTTGGCCATTTTCCCGAATCCGTAGTCTATATTGCAAAGATAACTGTAAGATATTAAGAAAGAGAATGTGTCAAGAAGATATTTCTGGAGAAAAATAATAATAACTACTTATTTCAGGCTCTAACAGTGGTGATGTGTCTTTGTCCTTGGCAAATATCATGTCATTAGATGGACTACTACGCTGTGAGAACATCGGGATGAAAATGCAAGAATCCCTCTTCATTCAATCTCTAACATTTGTTTATCATTTGACCTTGTATTTGCAGGCATTGTTTGAGCAAGCAGTTCCAGCTTTCGATGTCATGGGGAAGAAGTCTTTCTTCCTGGGCCCAGTTGGCAATGGAGCTAAAATGAAGCTTGTAGTGAACATGATAATGGGCTGGTACTTGTTTCTGTCTATCTGCAATTGGTGAATCCCCATAGCTTTTTGATACTTTGAGACTAGAAGAGTTGCGGCCTACCTAAAACTTCAACGTAGATAGTGGTGAAGCTCATTGTAATTTTTATTAGGTGAAAGACAAAACTGAATACTGAAACAGGAACTTACATGGAAGTTCTCGTGGCCCAGGTCCATGCTAGATAATCTTGACTGCAATATCCTGTAATGTTAGATTAGCATAAACCTGAATCTTAATGTATAATTAATAACTCATTGCACTGTAAGCCACTTGCATGGATCTTGAGGCTTAGGCAGCCAATACACTGCAACCGCATTTTGATCTGCAAATCTCAAAGAAACCATTCTTTGTGCAATGGGAATAAAAAAATCATCAGTTTGACAATCAAGAAGAAGGGTGTCAGTGTCTGCATCAGCAAATTATGATGGTATAGCAATTAGGAAGTCAACTTGAGTTGCTATTACTATCTAGATATCCGGGTGCGGGAAGTCCTAGCAGCTCTTGGAAATGGCAAGTAAATGATCTCTGTGGCTCTGATATGAGAGCATTGTGACTGCAGCGGAAGCCACTGCAGGCCCTGCTGTCATGTCTGCACCTAATCTAAATCTTGTGTGCTATCGTTATAAACTCATCAGACGTTAAATTCTGTACTTGTTCTGGTCCCACAGAACTGAATCAGTTTCATTCAAGATTTACCAAATGAAATTTACGTTCTTTAAATTTGGTTATGGTACATTGGCATTTTTATGGCTCACAGATTATTTTTATTGTCGCAGCATGATGAACGCATTTTCGGAGGGACTTGAACTGGCCAGCCGAAGTGGATTGGACCCTCATACTCTTCTTGACGTGCTGGTATGACAATGATCAACCTGTTTGGATTTACTTGAGTTAAATCATGGATGGCTGATAAAAATCTTTTCTTGGCAGGATCTTGGTGCAATCGCTAACCCAATGTTCAAACTTAAAGGACCCACTATGATAAATAGCAATTACGCACCAGCCTTTCCTCTGAAACATCAGCAGAAGGACATGAGGCTGGCTCTTGCTCTTGGGGATGAAAATGCCCTTTCAATGCCAATCGCAGCTGCTTCCAATGAGGTTGTTTTCTTATATTAATGTCTTATGCTCTACTCTGATTAGAAGTTACTGAATTATTGCTAGGAATAGGATCAAAACCACTGTGGGGTGGTGCTTGCCATTTCCAATCCAAATGACAGACTTTCAAGTACACAATGAATTGAAAAGTCATAGTCATGAACTGCAAGACATTATTCTCCACAGAGAAAGAAATCCTTATAAAACAAATGAAACTTGAGGATTTTGTTACTTCCATTTTAAGTCCGTGTACTGCATTTCTTAGGGCGATGACTTTCTGGCTAATGCTAACAGGGTAGGGATTAAAGAGATAAATAAATGGTTCCATAGTGATTAGATTGAACGTACTTTAATTCTGTATGAATAGCCCTTCACTTCTTCAGGCAATGTTGAGACATATATTAAGCTTTGATATTCTGTTACCCTTTCGTTTTCTTTTACTTGAATATTCATTGCACCGTGTCCAAAGTGATCTTAGATAAATTCACATTGTCATCTCCACTGCTTGTAGGCTTTCAAAAAGGCCAGGAGCCTGGGACTGGGTGATTCAGACTTTTCTGCTGTTTTTGAGGCTGTGAAGTTGCTCAAACATTAATGATGATGCAAAAGGACATGGTGAGACATCTTGGGGCTTTAAACTGATTACTGGAAGATGCATCTTCATTGCTGTCGGGTCACGGAGAATGATTTTCTATGCCAAAAAGATGAAAGTTACTGCTTGAGAAGCGGGTGTTTCTTGTTCTCAAGTTGTTAAGAGGTTTCGCCCTAGACATGTAACCGTATTTCCCTTTGAGACAGAGTGCTAGACTGATGTCTGAGATGCCATCAAATACTAGTGGTTGCTCCAAGACTCTCTCTCTCTCTCTCTCTCTCTCTCTCTCTCTCTCTCTCTCTCTCTCTCATACTCAGACATTAACATACCCAAGCATGACTTCAAGCGCATGCGCTCATGCAAATGCGCGTGCATGCAGAAAATTTGTAGTTAAAAAATGGAACAACATAGTCCCTGTAAGTGTCTGGACACTGATTTTTTTCTTTCCATGGTTGTTGTTAATCTCAATCGCCAACGAATATTCAAGCAGAAAAATTACTAGCAGTATATGCACAAGATAATGGAAGACTATTATTACACACGCATCACTAAAATCCAATCAGACTAATTTCAACCTACTAAGTGAGAGGACCACTATCAAACTCAATATTGAGCTCACCCCGCTCGACATACTTCAATCTCAAAAGTTATGGAGGTCTTTGCAGCGAAGATGGTCTTCGAAGCGGCAGTTTTCTAGGTGAAAATGGAGGTTGTCGAAGCGCGGTGATCAAGTGACTATGGATTGTTAAAAATTGAGCGCCTTTTGAGGATGTTCTCTTTTTTAGACATGATCGTAAAGGATGGTTGAAGAGAGATGACGTTGTTGCAGGTGTTTAAATTTTTCCCAAATTAATGGTCCCTCGTCAGAAATTGCCACATGTCGAGTCGCAAATGGATCTGACTGTATAAATGAGTGCCACATTAGTCACTTACGTGGCGCTTTAATACTACCAAATATTTTCTTTGATGTGAACCTAATTAGCCCAGATTAGTAGGGTTCAAGAAGGAGAAGGTTACACTCACCTGTCAAGCAGCTAATCATTGATGCACTGGATTGACAAATACAGATCCAGATTACTAATGCAAGTGAATTTTCAGCCACATATATGCTCTTTGCGTGTCATTAAACATTCTCAGAACGATCAACGAGACTCCTTCCGACATAGTCGGAATGTGTGACAAGTGCTAAGATAACTGAAATCTAGAAAAAGAAAAAGAAAAGGAAGGCAGAATTTCGTTGGGCATTTCACATTCAAGAACCAGGTCAAAGATATGAACAATTGTTGAAAGCATCCACATCTTCAGCGACGGCAATTACAGATGACATTACACATGATGTGATATGAACACATTCTCCTACCAACATAAGCAACAAATGATGCTATTTGGCAAGGTGGTGTGAAAGAAAGCACTTAAAACTACAAAAGATGCTAATGAAAACCAAAAGCCTAGGCACATACACTCAATACAAGTGATAGTACAACAATTTCAAAGCTCCGAGAGGATGGCGGGGATATAATGAGATAACTCTGCAGTGAGAGATTGAAACCCATTCACAAGCTGCGTGTGGAATTCTTGATCTTCCTCCCCGATCAATCTGAAGTGAACCCGTATCGCACGCTTACAAACAGCCATGAATTCAAGAAGTGCAGCGATGAGTTGCTGTAGTTCTTGGGACCGCAACCTTGTGGCAGGCTCACCCGACAGGAAAGCCGTGCAAACACTAAGAACCCCACTATTCACCTACAACATGAGATTAAATGTCAAAAGGTCATCATGAAGAAAGAGGTGCATGGATCTAGACAAGTTATTTGGTCGAGCATAAGCCATTTATTTGCCAAAGGCCATTAATATGCACTCACTTGGACTGCCACGCTGCCTTGGAGGATTCTCTGCAGACTTTGCAAGCGTGGGAGTTGATCTCCTTCAGAACTGCGAGGCTCTTCAAGTTCATTGCGCAGTGCAGCTGTACGGGTTTCAATCATGCCAATTGCATTTTCTACTGGCGAAAACTCAAGAGACTCAGATTTAATCACAAAGAGCCTGTTCACAAGGGCAGGGAATGAGCCCTCAGTCTGAAGGACCGTCCGCCTCTTCCATTGGTCTTCTAACCCACCTTGAGTCTTGCCATTTTTAGTAAATGGGGTATCAAACAAAAAGCGATCAAAAACACGTGCACGGACCCCACCAGTAGATAGAGAAAAAATCCTCTCCCTTCTGCTCCCCAAATCTTCATCTTCCATCACAGGATCAACAGCAGTTATCTGTAGATAGCAAACTCCTGGCTGCAACTCTTCAGCTTTTACTTGTCTAGAATCCGGGATAATGTGAAGTGTATGGTTTCCATCCATCCGGGACTCATAAATATGACTAAGCTTCTCCATAATATCACCAAGGCGCACATCACGGGGCTCCCGATAAACGTATTCCTTCCTATCCAGCTTCCCAAATTTTTCCCCATAGAATCCCACCCTGTAATATGTAGCATCTGTAAAAGGAATTGGGCTTGATTCCTGCTCAAGGATTGACGCATAGATATCGGTGAGCAAGGTGTGACATTTTGCCAGCTGTCCATATGCTCTCCTGCTTTTGTAAACTGGAATCACAAGTTCCAGGATGCTTGCGCAGAAATGATGAAGCTCAGCTTGAGAAAAAAGCTTGTTTGCAAGCTGCAGATATTTCACAGCAGAGTCTACTGTGAGTTTTGAAGCACCATACCCCTCAACCTCTGCAGCAGATGCCTCACAGCTGATCTCACTGCTGACCATTGGGCAAATTTTACGTAGTGCCGTCACATGGTCTTTACTCCAGACACCATCATTTCTAGCTACTAGGGCCTGCAATAAGAAAAGTAAGATATAGATGGACTGCATGAGTATCTGCTAGAATATATTCTTCCAATCAATCGGCAATAACTAGTTGTGATAAGTTTCCCGTATAAATAGATCTCAGACAACAAACAGTTTGAGCAGTCTTCGTAGAGAAGTATAGAGACGTAAACTCAAGATACCTCACAAATCAGAAAAGAACTCACTTTGGTTGAGGAAAATGATGTCCTACCAACAGTATCTCTTGTCCATCAAGAGTAGAAATTATTTGTACCCTGTGTCTTTGTTTCTATTACAGATACAAGTATTTGGCTGTAAATTAAAGCATAACTTAGGTCCTTGCTAACTTACAATAGGCAGAGTACATTGGATCTTCTATTTATAAATGACAATTCTTCCTTGGAGAGCCAGCAAAATGTGATTGTATAGAGGAACATTTTTTGTGACAGCATACAGAATCCAACCATCAAGCTTGAAAGAGTACATTTGCTTAAAAAAAGCTGTATGTGACTATATTTGATAATTTAAATGTATGTACCTGCATTACAACACCAGCAACAGCCACAGCACATTGTGCAGCTTCAGCCCAAGACTGCATCTCCTGGTGTGCATCACACAAGTGCAACAACCACATAATGTGAAGATCCGGGACAGGGGCAAAAGCCATAGCAAGTTTGTGATAACTCTCTGCAGCAGCATATCTATCCATATTCATCAAAGATCCCTGAATGACAAAAAATCAGAGAAAGGCTAACTTAACACAAGCCCAAAACTTATTGACATGTAATTAATGATAAAGCCAAGATATGGTCAGCAAGCTAGCTGGATCAGATGCAGTACAGCCAACAACTTTTAACTATAACACAACCCACTCTTCTCAACCAGAATGGTGACTCAGATGACAGAACTACTCCAACTATTTGTAATTGATCCAATCTGATGAATGGTTGCTGATACATTACCGATATATATGAGGTTCACCTAACCCATAAGTCATTAAACAAATATGCTACCACATATGCAATCATAACTTACCAAAAGAGAATGCTCAAGGCTTGCATCTAGTGCCAAAAGAAGGCAATTAGAGAGATATTTGACCTCTGACCAGGACCACCGATTTTCTGTCATTTTTTCTGGAATTGAGACGAGAGAATTTTCTGCAAGACCACATTCTTTCAATATGCTAGGGCTCTTGCCTTCGTTTGCCATTTCCTCCAAAGAATTTCTAAGTCGCCGTGCCTCACCACTCTCCTCTAGCGTACCATCAGATTTCATCTGAGTGACTTGCACCTCAGACATCAACTCTGATATTGTAATGGTCAGCATAACCCTTAACCTTGCAGATTGCATTAAGTGATAGAAAGAACTCTGCAAATTGATTATGAAATGCATACCATCAATAATCTGGTTGTACTAGCTGGCAGAGAAGAGTATGATGTTAAGTCTAGAGAGCTTACCTTAACAAGTATCTGAAGCCCAACAACAGCCCGTTTCCGAACACTGTCATTTCTGAAAACTGCTAGCCGCAGCAGATGAAAAGCAACTTGTTTTAAGAATCGATCATTCTCCCTGGATATAAGGGTAGCTCCATGAAGATCAAAGACACTGCTGAAGACAGGTGATAAAGCCTTCCAAAACTCCAATGGTTGATTTCGGGAGAAGAAATTCATAAAAATAGCAGTCATGCAATCGAGTTTCCCATAGTCTGTTGTGATGCTATGAGTTGAAGCCATTGTGGAAAATTTCTCGGTTATTTCCAGAACTTGAAGACTGACAGCAGCGCTTAAATTCTCTTCCCAAAGCTCCTGTAGTAATTGCCACGATTATAAGCTGTCCTCATTAAGTGAAAATCAAATGATTCAAACTTCTTCAAACAAGAAAAACAAGAGCAGCAGCATGGTGAATACTGTAAACACTATACCAGTTTTTGCCTCAAAATTGGGTGCAAGGATTCTCTCAGAGCTTGAGCTGAAGCTCCAATCCTTGAAGATTGAGCCTGAGCTAGGGCTTCTCTCAAAGAATATGGCTGACTTGGGGAGCTCAACTGGGAGTTCACTCTTTGCCATAAATAACCATTCTCAGGTGTTCCCTGAGGCTGCATAAAGATATTGCAGCAGAAATTTAGAGACTCTGAGTGGAAACCAATATTCACAAGGATGGCTTCCAGTATTAAAAAGAAAATTCACCAGGATGGCCTCTGAGATCAGGAATTGCTACAGCAGACAAAACATATTTACCTTACTCTCAATTTAAATGCTTTACAAGAGTTCACTTACTCTAACTTCTTGTCTTGATGCCTCTGAAAGATATGTGTTAATTGCAGGAGAAAGTCTCTCAGAGTACTTTGGGGAGACAGGTCCATCCCCAGCAGGGCTGCGAGAACTGGAGCCAAGGAGCATGCCATCAGAAGGTTTTCTATGCTGCAAAATCATGTAAAATGCAATTACTATTCTGAGCAAGGAGGATAGCACTGAGACTACTCAGTCATCCTAGTAAATCTGACTTCCATGCTGCAAGGACAAACAGATAATTTATGGTGATTGAAATAGAAAAATCCTAACAGCAAAGGAGAAAAAAGGCATGAATCAAGAGCATTTTCATCAGTCAACTGTAAGGAAGATTCATGACAAGTGATAATTCCACAAAGAATTGACAAACCAAAAGGAAAAATCTCATCAAGCACCAAGCTGATAATGAACCATTATAATTACTATCTCGTAAAGCACCTCTATACTCTTAAGGAATTTAACTTCCCATCTATTGATCCACTAAACGAACTAAATGCCTCCAACGAATTTACTCATAAACAAAAAAGAAAAAAGAAATTAAGCAAATTTCTCAGTCACTGATCAGCATTAAACCAAACAATTCTTAAGAATTCCAATTCAAAGAACAACTTAATCTATAACTGATATTCCAGTAGCAAATATGAGCTAACCAGAAGTCAAGCCAGAAAGAAATCAAAATATTGGAAATGGACTCGAACCTCAAAGAGAGTAAGGCACTCTTCCATGAGTTTGAAAAATAGTCGGGTTCGAGCAACGCTTTGCTGCCACGCCTTGACAAGTGACGTATCATCTAGGTTGCGCACAATTTGCAAAATAACAATCAGAACTTCACGCTTCTCCACAGCATTCAGATTGTAAAAGACAGGCATCTCATCTAGGATCTGCAATAAATTCAAATTTGAAATTTTCAGAACTTAGAGAAAAGGATAAAGGATAATACTGCAATTCAAGACCATGAAAATGCTAGGAACTTCCAAGCGAGAAACTAGGTTACCCCCCAAGTTACATTTATCATGCTAGATTTGTTCATTAAGTATGAATCTTTTCCCCACATATCATGAACGCAAACTAAATTGGAGAGAACAAAAAGATCTGAAGAAGTGAAAATTGCTTTCACTAGATAAATTTAAGTCTATCATCTATATAGCTGTCACACCAGGGACATTAAGTAGCTTCAATTTGCACGCAATTCTCAGTACATTTATTATGGATAGAGACAATAAAATGATGGGGAAAATGGCACAACAATAGAGGTGGTATTGCAACTAACCCCCAGGATCAGGGTCGCACTGGCAACTATCAATTTCATTTTAAGCCATGAAAGGTACGATAACAAAACATCCACAATGATTGCCTAATTTTAATGCAATGACTGGGCGAAAAGTAATTTCTTGGTAGCAAAGATGAACCCTAAACATAGGCCTTGCCGTTACAAAAATCAAACATCACGGCATAAGGTTAATTAAGTTTAAGCTTCTAGTTTCCTTTTTAACATCTTCCAGGATCAGAGATGTTATAATCAAGGTAGTACTTTCAACCTGATGCATCAAGCTTAAGCAATTATGTAATTGTCCTGTTCAGATGCATCGACAGAATGTCAAAATACTATGTAGCCACCTCAGTAACTAACATAAATCTGCTTAAGATGGTGAACATAAAACCCTGCACCTTTAGTTTTACCACCTACAGCTTACTCAGTGAACATAACACTCTACACTCTCCAAACCCAGTGAAGTACAGCTTACTCAGCAAATTATTACATAGACAGTTCTCTCATATTTTGATTTCTTAAAAATTATTATTATAAACTATCTGGATCAAAAGAAGGCATGACCTACTTGTTCATTTTCACAAGACAATCAGAAAAGCAGAAATTTCACTTATGAAAGAACAGATGAAAATTAATATTTCAACTGGCCTGCGTTTGACATTTATGCATTCTAACTAGGGACAAATGCAGGAAAGGATACTTGATATGATACTTAAAGGAATAAAAGAAGAATCCCTAAAAGCTGGGCATCACATCAAATTTTTCTTGTAATCTGTTCTGAAAGAAACAGTTGAAATTGAAAACTGAATAAAAATTCAGTGGAAAGCACAAAATAATAGACGGTCTGGGATCTTGGTAGGGAAATCTACCTGTCCGATGAGGGGGAAATATAGCTGTGCAATGTAGAGTTTATCTTCAGGCTTCTGGTATCGAGCATCAAACTCATGCTTGCATAGGAGGATGACTAATATTCTAGCTGCCTGCACAAATTGTATGATGAAGGTCAACATACAGAACAAACAAACATGTTTGCCAACTTTGCAGACTATAATGGCAAATAGAGGAAAATATATTCAGAAACCAACTTAAATTTAAGCATATGTTAGTACAAATTATTAGCACAGTAACCAACCTTTGAACGCTGAGACAAATCATCATGATCCCAGCTGAGGAAAATTTCTTGTATTAGGACAGATGAAAGGTAGTTCCTGCAGCATGTACGCATAGATAAGATCTTCCACATCCAACATATTTTGAAGAATGCAAGGAGACTAAGACCAGCTGTGTGTGCAGTGTAAGTTATAATATGTTGAGGCCAGGAAAGAAAGTGTGAAGCAGTTACGAGGACTAGTTTTTCAAGAAAAACTTGTAAAACTTCATAGAGCAAGAGTGGGAATTGATGATTGCTCAAGGGCATACAAGAGACCTCCCAAAGTCTATGTAATCAAAAGGCTATCAAGTAGTACCAGATTGTAAACTGCTCCACCACATTTTCCAATAAACTGGATTACCCATGTAAAGGACACAAAGTGGCGGCGCAAGTTGATGCACAATTTATGTTGCACTTGCAGAGTTAGATGAGGCAAATCTCATTTCTGAAACTCATACAGTTACCTATCCGAAGGGTCTCTTCCAGGCATTTCCACGAAAAGATCATGGTCACATATAATCTGTAAGAATGTGAGCTTGCAATCATGAAGAACCGATGGGCATACTCCAGAAAATTTGTCCAGGTACAAGGACACCTGTAGCAGATGAATGAGAAGTAAGACAACTGAACACGGAACTGTAATTGACATGAAAAACATGTTTAAATTACGCCAAGCCATATGTGAAATTCTCACTAAGTTAATCACATCAGGATAAGCTATCCATTCTTAAGATGTAGAAATCCAGTTTAATATAAATAAAGCAGTTAACTTCGCTGCAAGTCAGGAACCCCTCCAACAAAAAGGGTCAAATCCGAACCATTAAATTCCATTAGAGATAATCATACATTAAATGGAAGGAAAAGCGTACTAGTTCAAAAACTTGGCGAGGTTCAATCACTGATAAGAGATCATAACAGAAGAAGGCCAAGCTACTATTCAACCGCTTTGCTAAGCTTAATCCCTTCTTACAACGCTCGTGGACTTCTGTTAAAAGGCAATCATACAACTGCAATATGCATTTAAATACACCTTCTTTCAGCTGCATAGGTGGAATATCTTCACCTGCAAAATAAAGGATGATGAGACCACTTAAGGATCATACAATGATTCAGAATACAAATTGAATGGTGAAATGACTGCATCATTTGAATAAGAGCACATGTTTACAGACCTAAAATTAACTATTGCAATTGTTGCAAAAGTAGAAGCAGAGAAAGAGAATAGACCTTTTCTTTTCAGAGATACTCATGTTTAATTAAGATGCGAAGAGGATGTTTTGATGCTTTAAAACATACCTAGTGAAAGAACGTGATAGAATAGTCGAGTCTGCTCCAAGGCCATTGACTTGACAATTAGTTCGAGGAAAAACCAAGCCATAGCCAATACGTCATCATAGACCGGTCCGACACGGTAGCCCTTCGCCTGAACAAAGGGATCAAGTAAATATGGCAGTAGCATAGTATAGCTGTACATTAATGTCCTGCAGCAAGGGTGCAGCATCCATGCAGCATGTTTTTCCACTTACAAAAAGTATTGTCTACTAACTAGCAAACAGTTTCTCTCTCATTGATATTGCTGCTTTATACCCAATTGACTAAACCAGGGGAGCTGAATTGACTGTTATTAGTCTGCTAATCATTGACAATCCATAACAAGGAGAATTAATCTCAACAACCAAAGCAAAGACTACTTTATGAGAATATAACCAGGAACAGCAGCTCTTTTAGTGAAATGAAGCGCAAGAAAATCCTGGTATGAAGATGGTTCCAGAAAGAAAACAAAAGCATGAAATTATGAACTAAGGCACTTCATTGTAACTAGGAAATGGTGTCTTGCGTCAGTAAGCAATCACTGAAATAGTGGGTGAATTGGAGAGATAACTTAATCAGCAACTCACACACACACACACACACACACACACACATATGGTACCCAAGAACTGGTATAATCCATTACACTGTGCTCATAGTTTAACAGCCAAAACAGATGACCAGTAAGCTTTTACCTTACTTCGAGCTAAGCTCCCCCAAACAGCAGAGAGACCAGGATAAACTGGTGGTTGACGTCCCCCAAAGTCATCAAATGCATAATCAACATAGTTAACAAGAAAACGATTTCTTTCATTGTCATCCACAGACTCCTGTTGCGCCCTATGGTACAAAATTGCACATGTTATCAAATGCCAAGGGGCCAGATGTGACCACAACAATTTAAAAAGCATATACTACGTTCCAAGAGAATGAATTAATTGTAAAGCTGAAAGGGCAGTTTGATGTAGAAAAGGGTTGGTTTTTTGCATATGCATCCATTTCTTAATTCCTTTTTCACAGGGCAATGAATCCACATGCAGCATTTATCCAAACTCCATTTAGAC
Source organism: Eucalyptus camaldulensis (assembly GCA_019915185.1). NCBI lineage: Eukaryota > Viridiplantae > Streptophyta > Magnoliopsida > Myrtales > Myrtaceae > Eucalyptus > Eucalyptus camaldulensis. Next base: position 26,614,736 of record JAHSVA010000005.1, read on the forward strand.
ATAAGCATGTTATCATCCACAATTTTCAGACATAGAAGGCTTAAAATTCATGTTCAGCATGAACAGAACATGCGTGTACTGTTCAATACATTAAGCATCAAAAGTGAAGAGCAAACCTAGTCAGAATATTCACCACAGCCCTGAAAGCCGCAACCTGAACATGACAAGTAAAATGTGAGGTTGCAAACCATAAGAACTGAGTGAAAGTAGAATGAACATCAAACTATATGCATTATGCACTAATCAATTAAGATACCGCTTGTCATAAAAGGATAGAGAACAAAAGAAAAAAAAAACAATAAGCCCATTTGAGCAGTTCCCTTACAGTGACTCATTTCTACAGCTCCTCATTATATTTCTTTTGCTTCAAATGGTCCATTTGATTTTAAAAGATCTGTCATTCTACGATGTATCTACGGTTTTACCAGTAAATGTCTTCCTTGAAAGAACAAAGAGAAAAATCAGAGAGTGGATTTATTTAAAGACCTGAAGGGTTTCTCCACCATTGCCTATAAGATGTAGTAGCATATTCAAGATTGGGTGAAGGAACTGGAGTAAAGCAGTAGAATCAACGTTCTTTAGACTGTTAATAGCCTGCAAAACAACATTTGCAATGAAATTAAAACAGGAAAAGTCATAACAAACCATCATCCACAACAATTTAGAAGAAAATCCACGGAGATATATTGAAATTTCTTTTTGAAGGAAAACAGGACTAAATAATGCTGAAGTCATGGGCCCATTTAACATCGTGCAGCAGACATATTAGGCATAAAGAAGAAGCCAAATGCTCATCAAAAGATAGCATCTACTAAAGTAGTACCTCCAGAAGTTCAGAACCCCAGGGTGGGCTTGTCCGCAGTGTGTGTCTATCATATTCAAGAAAAAAATCCCTAACTCGCTCATTAATAGGGTACAAAGATGAGCAGAGTCTCAAGCGCAATCTGAACACATTTTTCCCATCTTCCAAGTAGTCCAACCTCTCCTGCAAAAGAGAGGCACATTTCTTTATTTACAAATCTAATGCAAGGACAAGAGCCAAACATGCTATTTGCCAAATCACATCTGTTCTTCTATGAGAAATCCAACAATAAATTTCAAAAAAAACTACTTAGCAGTAAACATTGTGCTCTATAGACTCATAAACCTACTGGTTTTCAAAGAAGCCTCTCAGTTTCAGGATACCCCAGGATAGAAACCTGGCAGCATATACATGTGTGTGCATGCATCTGCACACGCATATGCACATATACCCTCCTTCTCATTTGGTATGAGTGGTTGAAGTTCACCAAGAACTTCATCGCCAGACATATGTCTGCTCACAAGTGCCATCAGTCAAGGCATCTGACTTGCTCCAGTTCAACCCAAAGTAGAAAAATAAATATTAAACAATGCAGGAAACTCAAAAGCAAGTAGGATGGAACAGCATAGACCAGCGAGATTTGAAACAGCAGTTTAGCTTAGTCTAAAGTTAAAGTATGTAAAAGACTCCCATCAAACAAGAGATATCCCGGATCAAGAACATCTCTAAAGTCACTCATATTGTTAGATAATGATATAAAGGCATTATTGACATGGAAAACAAGAAATAGTACACATGTTATTCTGCTGATTAACACAACTCGTACCTTTCCAGCATCCTGAAGATAATGCGGAACTAGCTCTCTCATGATAGGCAAAGAAATTTCGGATCGCAACCTGAACAAAACCACACCTGTTAGAGGTCTCGGGTAACCATTTATATGTAGAAAAGGACTGCAAATTAAGACAGCAAGATTCAACTACACAGAAAATAAAGGTAAACAGATGTAAACAAGCTCCCGTGCCATTTTATCATGTTTCAGGTAAAGAACATTTTGTTAATACTCAACCATAACATAAGGCATTGACACCAGTTTTTACACATGCATCATGATGAACTCAGCAAAGGTTGAAGACAGGGTCAAATACATGTAAAATGGTTGAAACATTATTTCCATTTGTCAGCATAAGGAATAGAACACAGAGTCCAATGCATGTACTTACTGAGCATGTGTAGATAGTGGGAGTGCTGCATAACCAATCACCACCTGGAAAATCAATTAAATGGGAAAAGAAAGATTACATTAATGGAATTACATTAATGCAATGAACATGAGAAAATGGAAGTAGCCAGGTAATATTAGGTATGGAGCATAAAAAAGTTAAGAAACCAAAATCAACAATAGGCACAATAAGAGATCGTTCAGAAAAAGGGATATACAACTAAAAGGAAACATTACCGGCTTTGGAGCTTCCAGCTTTGTTTGAAGGTCAATGTGGAAGAAAGTGAATAATAGGTGATGAAGTGGGGTCCAAATGGCAGGAAGAAGAAGTTTAAGTTCGTCATGATAGCAAGCTGCCCTAGCTCCAACAGCAACTTGTGTATGGACCCACTTCTGTGGTGATGCACCTGGCTCCCTTGGATACAGTGCCTATGAGATAATTCATAAAATTGAGAAAATATATTCATAGACAAATAGATAATTCCAGCCATAGGCACTAAGGGGGTGCCAGCCTGTATAAATCATTCACAAGAAAGAGTATTATCAACAAGAATTCTACCTCCAGAGGCTGTCTCCGCACATCAGCATCATCCTTTCTAAGTTCAACCCGTATAAACAAGTTCCTCTTCCGACTCAAAGCCACTGTTAGGGGATATACATAGAGAGAATGAAAAAGCTGCATGAAAGGCTCATTCCTTGTGGTGGTCCGGAAGTCAAAGGCTTGGAACTGAAAAATAATCAACAATTTCATGAAGCGCATACAAAAGTAAGTGCTCGAACATCAGTGATTATAGCTTCAACATGAAAATGCTAGTAGGCACTTTGTATGGGCACATAATCATCTACAATCAGCAGGATAGCAAAAGTGCAATTACTCACCAAAAACAAAAGTGTAGACCAAACCCACAAAACAAAAGTACTACTTAGATTAGGTCTGACCAACTTCCTTTGTACCTATTGAAAAATCACGCCCCCCCCCCCCCCCCCTTTTTCTCCACTTTTCCCAACCCTCTCAAGCCTCCCAACATTTCTCATTTCTTCTTGCTTTAAATATTTTCTCTACTACAGGTGAAAGAAGTTCAACATAAACATTACGAAGTTGCAAGCATGGTACAAAAAACCTTTACTACATAAGCAGTTCAAGAGATTTAATCCAGCTGAAATCTTTATTATATGTCGACCATCCCACCAATACTAGGAAGCATTCAATTCTGCTGCTGCATACAAACAACAGTTCATCTGAGCACAATGAAAGGGGATCATGGAGAATACACAAGACAATGCAAGCCACTAGTCATTAACCCTCGAACAAGCACGCAATGTGGCCCTGGAAATGTTAGTGGGCGCCAAATGGCAGAGTGAGCTCTAACACTGAGCCCATTGAAGTTATGCAATCAAATCAATTAAGTCAGAGAAATATAGATACTCAATTAATACTTCCTCCAACCCAACTATTAATTGGTCCATAGTGTCATAGCAAATCCAAATTTTCATACAAAATCCAACATTTAGGTACATACAAAAGAATCACTTCAGAGTTTAATTCCTAAAACTAAATAGCAGCTATTTTCATTTCCTTCCCTAGCCATAATTATGTCCTCATCGAAAGAATGACGGCTACATTACTTACATCATCAGCATTGAAGTCTGAATTTCCTTGGATGTTCAATCTATTGTCTGAGGCTTCTTTTCCATCAAAGGAATGCTGTTTGATATTGCTACTTTGAGTCCCATCCGAACCATTACTGGGACATTTTGAAAAAGTAGAAGTAGTAATAGTATCACCAGGATCAACAGAATCATTGGTCATGCTACCATTTTCTGATACATTCTCCAAATCAACGTGACCAGTCTGGTGTTTTTCAATTTCAAGTCTCAAAACACCTCTCACAGGTTTATGAACCTTGCGCTTTGGATCCTACAAAAGAAAGAAAACCAGACAAACAACAATTAAGAGGAATAATTACTTTGTACTGATAAAAAAAATTCACTCGGTATCTTGTATAGTATCTTATGCTGGAATTAGATTTTAAAGAAAATCCAAATAAGACCTGCCCCTTCCTCCTACATCTTAAAATCAATGACAGATGACCGTAACACCTCGAAAGATTCCAAACTGCAATGGAATTAATTTATTGGGAAAGTCATAAAATTCAAACCCTGCCCCCAACTCCACCCACACAGAATAAAATGAGAGCTAGATTTGTAAATTTCTTCTTCATCAAGCAATACCTTCTATAGAAGTAATTTGAAATTGCACGGAGAGCCTGTTATCTGAACGAAGCAACTCTAACAAAACTTTCAGATAGAAAGTAAATAATCACACAAAATTGACTAAATCCTTCTCGTATAATGAAAAAATAACAAGGCCATCCGTCTTGCCAAGAGAGGCTGGATATTAAGATGATAAAAGTCATACTTAATTTTCAACTGAATTAATCTCAATTTATTGGATCATTCCCCAAAAATTTGGGCAACACAACCTCGGATATATCAATCTAAAACACCATATCCTTCACAATCGTTCAAGTTGGAGTTTTTTAACTGCATCAGTACTTCAACAGTTCGCCGAGTTTGAACAAGAAAAGAGAATTGTAGTATCTACTAGTTTTTTTATGGTGGTGATAGTTAACAGAAGAGACATCAAATGCCTAATCAAAAGCATATCATTTTCATAACCTATAATAAAAGGAGTTGACAGAAAGATGACACAAGTTAAATTAACAAAGCAAATAATAAAACTTGAAAGATCAAAGTTCCTAATAATTATGAAAGGCTGACAGGTTGCTCATTTTCGAGAATGACATTCTTTTCTTTGTTGTCATAGCATGGAGAAATAATATATGAACCATCCAAGGGATATGCATGTGTGTGTGTGTGTGTGTGTGTGTGTGTGTGTGTGTGTGTGTGTGTGTGGAGATATAAAATAAGCCCATGGTTCCAATAGAAATACAAGCAAACACAAAGGGAAAATGATTGATCTAACAAACACGCTCATGCTGTACCTGAAGTGAATCCTCAGTGTAGCTTTCTTTAACTTTGTTTAAGTTTGATAGTTCAACTACAACTGAGCTTCCACTTGAATAACCCAGCTTCCCATGTAATGTGATCTTAGAAACAGGTTCCACTCCACCATCATGGGAGATGGACCCAGAAATGCTAGGAGCAAGAGGGCTACTTGGAGAAGCAGAACCACCAGAAGCTGCACCAATGGTGTTATCAAATAATGGAACAATAGCCCAGGCGAAGGACTCTCTGTATGGCATGATTCGGGACCACACCTGCAATTTCTGCCTCTCTCTCTCAGTCAAGTGCACCTGCAAATATAGTTGAGATAGCACAACACCTGATTCAAAGGATTCTGTTTAACGACTAACTAAAATTTTACTTAAAACACCAACAAGTGCAACCTCCCTCTAGAACTATTTATGAGGGGTCAAAGGAAGCCTTTCAATCAGGTCATTGAGGAGATTTACAGGTATGGTTAAGAATACAATCTAGTGAACAGTAGCGTTTGGAATTGGCCTTTTCTAACCTCCAATTCCTGTCCACAGAGATCAACCAACATACTGTTTCCCCACTAGCCAGCCATTTAATGTGTCCAATACAGGCAGCTTCCTGGTTTTGACGGATGAGATAGTAGAATGCAACATTTTGTTTCTGCTTTTTCATTTTCTGTACTCCCATAAAACTCACCATATTAACAACAAAAGAATGAAGAGACCTTTTTTATCACCTAAAGGAAGTTAGCAAAAGACCAGCAAGGATGTGGACCCAATTACACGACTATCTAGAGCGGTGGATCATTCAAAAACAAGTAGCTCCCAAGAACTACAAGGAATTAATCAAGTTAAGCTGAGTTTGAGTGAATTTACTTCAGTCTCTCAAATTTCGAATTCCTTCAACATCAGAAAAGAAAATAGAAATAGGTAATCTGCTTGGTGTGATCTATTTTTCCCCTTAAAAGTTCATATTTGAGGAGAATTCTTGCTGCAAGGATAAGGAGGTTCATTGCATTATAGAGGTCAGTCTTCAGTCACTGGAAACAGCATATCTCAGCTTGTGAATGAAGGCTAGTAGAAGGTTGGTGCAAGTGTGGTTTAATTCGCAACTAATCAAATTCAATCTAGTATAACTCAGTCAACAAGTTTTCATAATTACAAGATTTATAAAATAAATAAATAAAGTACTAGGACCCTGTCTTCATTTCTACCCGTGTGATGCCAGTATAGGGAAATGCTGGGGTAATTCTAGTCGCTAGCAGGGACACAAAGCAAAGGTGTTCACGGAGTTTGTATCAACTAATTCCTAAGGTTGACAATCTAAAAAGGGAATCCTTGACGGAATCCTAAAATTACATTTGCCTAGAAGAAGAAATTATACAGAAACATGCAAGTGAGAAACCAAACAATCAGATTGTAGTTCTAAATAAGCATAACGCCATTTGGATCTATTTTTAATAACAAAAGGAGGTTATTAGGTAGTAAGAGGCTACCACACTATTAAAATTCTTTAAAAGAATATAAATCACAAGCATGAAAAGTTTGTTCATCCATCACTGTTGGAGTGTTGAATCATAGAAGAAATATCAAGGTGTACAAACACATACAGGCTCCTTGCGTGAATAAACGGATGAAGTAATGCCGTTTTCTTCAGTGGCAGGTTTCTCCAGCTGGATTAACAGACAAACTGATGCTGATGGTGCATCCAGATAGAAGATTCCACGTGGCTCATTTGACATTTTGCTCTGATGATGATATCCAAACACAACTTCATTAGTGGAAGGATGCTAATCATCTAACTTAGCTAGATAATAGAAAAACTAAAGGAAAACTTATTCACTTACATCCTGTGGCTCCGTTGGTAGCACTCGAAAATAAAAATCTTCTGACAACTTTTCTCTCCTCTCCCTATTGTACAGGCATATCGTACCATGAAATGGCTCTATTGAAAACGGAAATTGCGGGAAAAGATTCCCAGACAAGAAGGTCATTACTCATTAGGAAAACACTTAGGTGCATTAAGAATTTAGAAAGCAGCTATTATACGTAAAGCCAAACTACAGTCTGACACATACCGACTAATCCTGCTTGAAATGAGAGAGATAAAACTTTCACCGAGATCTTCAATCCACTGAAAAACCAAAGGAAAAGGATATGGATGAGAGATAGAACAAAATATTGGCCAATTAAATTGAAAACTGAAATGTGAAATATGAAAGGATGGTGAAAATCTTCAATGCTTGAAGATAACCTGCCATGCTGCGAGATATGAGAATCCGGAATCCTCTGCCCATATATCATTGACCTCTCATTTTGCCAATCGAATGCTGGTTCGTAAGTAGGCAATGGAGATAGGCCAAAATGCTGTATTCACATACATAAAAAAACTGAACCTCGTCACTTACTAAGGTAAAGTAAAAAATTTGAACCGTATGGTAGTGTGCTACTAAAACCAAGAACTCTAAAACGTTTAATCGAAACACAAAGTAGATCAAAGGGAAACATAAGATCAATTAAATTCATTGTGACTAAGAAGTAAACAGACCAGTCTACAGCAGCTTTGCAGTCTAAAAAATACCTCTCGTATCGTATATGGTAATCATTATTACTATATGAGAGGAAAAAAAACTTGCTTATAGATAGATGAAAGTATAAACTCAGGAAGCAAGCCTACAAAAGTGCAACCTTAGAGTCAGAAGATGTAGCCTCTGTAAATTGCCTTCCCGAAGTGCTAGGGATGTCATCATCAGTAGTGTCATCTGCCTTTGCTTGCCTGGCACAGGCAAGACGCATCTCTGTAGATCAATCAAAAGGAAATTCATAAATAAACCAATGGTGTTAAGTGGCAGGAAGAAAACCATTGGTAAGAAAGTATTTCTCCATTAAAAAAGGATAAACATCTACATTATCATGACATATATAATGCCACTATCTAATGACAAACTAATAGGAGGAACTCAGAGAATCGGAGTGCTAAGTTTTCTCGCCACAACAAGCCACTTAACACAGGCCAGAAGTGTAGGAGGCCACACAACCTTAGCAAGTTGATTAATACATTCCTACATTGCACGTGCCAAACAGACCCAACAAAACCAGATTGATCTTTAAGATGTAACCATATGTTAGACCACTTTTCTTTCCTTTCCACAAAATTTAGTTTTGGTTTTCCAAAATGCGAGCCATACATCTGTGCTAATATTACCTGTCTCAATATCAGTGTCAGGTCCTTCAAATATTTGATTTTGAAGATGAACTGGACTGACACTTTCATAATGCCCATACTTGCTATCATCTTTTACCCAGTCAGTTCTATAGCAATGGACAAGTTCATTTAAATGCGGCCATTGCTCCGGATTTTCATCAAGCTGAGATAAACAAGAAGAATTTGTTAGAAAGGCCTCAAATTCTCCAGATCAAGCATTTACCATTCAGCTCCAATTATTCCATGTAAGCAAATTTTAAATACTTCTTATGGCAGAAAGAAAACGGACACCATGTTCACTCAGGCAGTAGATATGATCAGAAAAGACACTGTAGACGATCTTTGCAAAAGAAAATGACATCTTTGATAGGCCTTCAGACAGCCAAAATGCTGTCAGTTCCATCAAACAACTTAGACCAGTACAGTGCCAATCTATCAACTAATCATCTCCTTCTGAAATTGAGAAGGACGAAACGAGCAAAAACTCACTGCACATGAATGGTTTATTAATGAGAAAATAAACATTTGATGTGAACCTTCAACAATCAAAATAAATGTTTTCTGCCAAATGTAGGCAGTAAGGAAGCCTGAAAGACTCTAAGAGGTGTGAACTCCAGACAATTCTTAAGGAAGTGATAGGCATCCATAAATGATAAGAAAAGGACAAGATTAGTGGTTCATTCATCACGGGTTATAAAAGAGAGACGTCTATTACAAATTTACAAGATATTCGAAAGATAATTCCGACAAAGAGCTGATTATACTTCAGGGGCCATGCACCACACATGCAGGAGAAAAATTACTAAATAGGAAATGAAAGAATGAGATTCAAGATATCCAAACAACTGAAAAGTTTAATGGCATCTAGCCATATTCGTAGAGGTTGTTTTCGCATAACCAAATGAAGATTCATGGATCAAAGCGACTAAGTGAATACTTGCATGCTTCCTCCATAGTCCAAATCATGCACATGACCCTTCACCCGTTTAGATAAGCAGACCAATTTAAAGAAAGACTATTCGTCCTGATGTCCTTCAATTCACCACGTCATCCTAGAGAACCTCCGTTCATACTTCCAAGTCATGACAATTTTGTGTGAAACCCTTTCGTGAGAACCCTTTGCAAAAGGGTTCTCAGGAAGAGCAAGCTGCCAGCCAATCAAAATACTTTTGGCAGTATCCAGTGATATGACACCTTGCAATAGAACATCTTGCGATACCTTTCAATAGGATATCGCAATATGAGTTTGGCAAACTACATTTCACAAGCGAATAAGAATAGTTCACGTTAGCAGAACTGGCTTCCCATTAAAACTGCAAAGGGGCAAGAACTATGTCGAAACCAGCAAGTCATGGGCGACATCTCTTAACCACGACCATCTGCCTGAACTACTCTTTCCCTTTTCTCCGAGTCCTTTCTTAGGCACGCCATTGAAGTTGCAAGACGAACACACAAACTTCTGGCACTCAACACTTCAATATGCACAATGATCAAGAAACGGAAAAACTAACCAATGGGTCCAACTTAAGATGAGAGGAGGTGGCGCAGTTGGTGGACTGGCGCGGAATTCTCCGAAAACGATTCGACGACTGCGAGCTCTCCATTGCAGAAACAGCCCCGAACCCACCTCTCTATCCAACCCTGGAATCCAAAACCCAACAATGCCGAGTCAATGCACGCCTCTTCACCCAAGAAATCAGCGTTCTTGGGACCCAAATCTCGCCGTACGGACCACTCGCGCTCGCAATGCGGGTACGAAAAAGAAAAACACGTAAAGGCAACGCCTTGTACCGTAGATCTAGACCCACACTCACCGGAGCATCGCCGGGAAGGGAGCGGAGGAGGAAAAATGCGATTCAAGATGAGATTTTGAGGAGGGGAGAACGAACCCTTTTCAATTCTTTATGCGATTTGGATCATTGATGTGATTTCACGGGTGGGATTTGAAGAAAAAGGGCATGGGGGGGATGACTTTCTCGGCGGGGCCAAAAACCACCTCACTACTACCAACCCTAACTGCACAGAGAGAGAGAGAGAGCAGTTGCTACAGTGACGGCACTGTGCAAGAGTCAAAGTTAAGTCTAAAGTCATGAAGAGAGAGAGAGTCTCGTTTTTTTTTTTTTTTTTTTGAAAGGTCATATGAGGGACAACCTCATAGTGGCTGTCCTTTTTGGGGATAATAAAGAAAAGAAATTACTTTCCAGTTGTTTTTCTTTGGCTTCTAAGAAAAGCAAATTTCTTTTATATTATCCTCCCCTCCCTCTTTAATAACTAATTTAACTTCCCCAAACTAATGACCAAAAAAAAAAATGGAATATATATATACATATAGCTAATAGGTTTTGGTGCCATTATATGGCATGCAACTGACAAGATTAAGCCAAGCAATTAATAATGATCAGAGTCTTGGTTAATTATAGTATTTGTCCCACTAAGGTACTGACCCAGCAAAAGTCTCTTGAAATGGGACCTCCTGCTGTTCTTGTCCATTGTTGGAAGATAATCATATTCTTTTTGGGTTTGAAAGTGCTCTGAATAGCTCTCTGACTGCTAAATCTCCAACACCTAATCCAGCCATCGGTGCGAATTGTTGTCAAAATTAGGTTTCCAGTCCATTCCGATGGTAGAGTAATCTCGCTGCACTAGGTAGAATTTTACTGGTGTTGGGCCAATTCAACTTCTTCTTTCCCTTCTACGATTCAATTAGCTTTGTCCTGCCCATCTTAATGGATACTGAGTGTGACTCAAAGTCGTCCTTAGCAAGAATAAAAGAAAAAGAGAGCGAGAAAAGCTAAGTTCATCTCTCCACGGATCAATCATAGTCTAGCATATATTTTGTAAGGTCGATCAGATTAGTGAACCTCGATTTAAGTACTAATAGGCTTGTTTTTAAGCTTGTGTGTTTCGAACTCTTGCTCACAGTACCCAAGCGACGGGATCAGTCTCATTCATTCTCCTACCAGATAAGCATCAATGGCTAATGGCGATACGGATGCTATGATTAGCATGCAGTTATAACATTGACGATGTAATGGGGGTAGTTGACAATGTTAAATAATGAATATGTCAAGTTTGCATCAAGAAGTTAACTAATCGAGGTTAGTTTGCATCTGGGGAATTGCTAGGTTGGTCATCCGACGATGACAATGAGAATTTAACGCATGTTGACGCTGTCCTGCGTCAGAATTCCATCACCAAACCTACTGCATTTCATTTAGGATATCCATTACATTAGGTGAAATGTGTGTGCCCAGAAATTTGTTATCGCCGAAAGATTTGAAATTTCTTATGAATATATATCAGCGGCATGCAATGAAAACTTGCCAGATAAACTCCGCATCAAGGGTTATTTTATTACGTATTTACTCTTAATGTATGTCTTCGTGTGATTTGAAAATTTGAAAATAGCCAAATAGTCTTGATAATCCGCGAGAACACAGGAAAATACTCTTAATGATTGTAGAAATATTTCACTGTCAAGCTTACCATATCTCTTACTAGTTAACAAGGAAAATTGGAAAAGTAAAACGTTCATATTGATAAATCGCTCAAAACTCAATTTTGAAGGGAAAAACAAACAACCAAAGGAAATAGGATATATTTGGCCCATGCAGGTCTCAAACCTGCGACCTTCGCATTATTAGCATGACGCTCTAACCAACTAAGCTAATAGGCCGCCATGCCATTGGGGGCCCCTAACACAGAAATATTTTATGCTGATTATCTAAAATGTTAATGGCTTATTGAATTGTATAGCACATGATGGTTGACATCAGAGCAACCAGGACCTCCGACCAGCAACTCCATTAATGAGATGGACAACAGCCCAACAAAACCAGCCACAATTGGTTTCTTTTCCTTTCTTCGGACACAAGCAAAAAGATCTTCAATCCCAAACGCTGAAGAGCTTAGAAATCACTTCTGAGAGTTCACCAAATCCTAGGCAGTTGCTGCTGCGGGGAACTAGTTCGAGTTCAGTGCCATTTCCAGATTGGCACCATACTATTTTTTGCAAGATCCTGAAGAAAACACCAAACCATCATGCTGGTTGGTACGCCCAAGTTAAACTAGTTGACCCTCTTTGCGAGTTGCGACAGAAGAGTTGCCTGAATTAAGGAGAAGCAGCATAAAAAAAATGTAGCACCAAAAACCATAATAAAGCAGTGCGAGGGGAAAATCTCAAGCATTAGAATGAGTATATTGAGCAAGACAGACATCAAGAAATGACTGCTTTTACAATAAACATAAATTAATGAATTACAGTTGATAGTGTCTCTCACAAAAGCACTGTGAACGCTATGCATTCCATTTTATTTATTAATTCGAGCTCTCTAATCTATGACCTAACAAGCCTCAAAGTTGACGACTAGCTTCAGTTAGAACCGCACAAAGTGTTTCTCCAAATTGCAACAAGCTCGGCAAATTTAGTGAAGTTTTGGAAACCTCCAATGTGAAAAGCAGTCGCATCCATGACATAGCTGAAATAGCTGGCGAATCCAGAACCATTCTAGTGAAGGAAAATCTCATGCCACCGTCCACCATTACTAACGTTGCAGTCGTGGAACAATTGCTGAAAACAGATAACCAGCGGCTAGTGGAAATACATAGTTCTCAAGCAACAGTCGGCACAGAGAATTTACGGATTTACACCTTTGGTTGCAACTGGCATATTCCTTCCAGTCAGATATAGGAAATAAAAGGACTCTACAGAGATGGGTAAGCAACAAAATGATTTGAAGAACTAATCATGAGAATTAAGAACGTTCTAAAACAAATGACACTTTCAAAGGACAAGGAAGAAATCGAGTTGTTAGGATGAATAGTCAGTATACTTGTAGAAAGCCACCAATGCGATTTCAACTCCACAACCAAATGAAGTATGGCTATATGGGTAAAGCAATCATCTGCAACTTGCTCAATGAAGATTAGACTTTCTAAAGCTTCTATTGTCAAAGAATTAGCAGTTCCCTGAAGGCTGTATAGCTAGAACCTTCACGGTGAACTTACTGTAAGAAGATCTAGATGAACTGGCCGAGTGAAAACCACAAAGAACTGGCGACTCCCTATAACCATACCCAATGTGTGCGCCACACTTACGGCAGAGAAGTTTTGTCTTTAAGTGGTTACGACCCCAGTAAACCGGAAAACATGTAACTTCATCCACCTGGGTGAATCTGCTGAGATCAATCGTAAGAAAGGTACCAAAACCTTTCTTCAGGTCTTTATCATATTCTGAACCCACTCCAGCGGTAATCTGATTGGAAGATGCCAAGTTCAGAGGATATCCACAGGAACCACAGCTGCAAGGCAAAGGAACAACATGAATTTTACCCAAGAATGGGCATTAAAATACTTTAACACTCGACCGGAATGCTGCATCAATAGAATTATAATTATATCAAAATACAAAAGATATACATGCATTTAGATATACAGAGTGATCAAATCGATGCTAATGAGTTGTTGTACAGCTTAAGACCATTTCGACACTCTAGCCTCTAGCAACTCCTTGTATTGGTATTTTGCCACTGCATCAGTTCTGTCTAGTCCAGAAAAGAGAACCATGCAACTAGAAGCACGAGTTGGAAAATGTAAATGCTTTACCAGCAAAGAAGATCTTAAGTATATGAGCTATGAGGAACAGTGATTTTGACCACACGGAAAATGAAGTTGTGGTATATAGCAAATGTCGACATATGCACATGTTTAAGTAATTGAAATGTGCAGGATTTGAAAGAAGAGCTGGATAGAAGCACAGTTTAGTCAAGAAATAGGGACATGCAAGAGCTATAAGATGAGAATCTAACAGAATTTGGGTGCCTAAAACAACCACTATCAAAAACAGCGAAGAAACTAGAGGGAACTTGGATTTAGTCAGGAACCTCGAGATTCCAAAACTAAGGATGCAAAATCTTGGACCCATAATCAAGGATGTTGCAGCAAACTAAACTGGAGCTAGTCACTGCTAAGCTTGTGAGGGATCGTTTTGCTTTGCCGTGACATCGTCCCTCAACTTTGAGCATCCACATTTTCACGGTTGAATGAGATGTAGGTTATCGGACGTGTAAAATCACCATGAACTACAGTAATCAGTTAATCATATAACATCGCCATAAATCAGAGTAATCATACACATGGCCAACTGAACTGAACTTACCGGAGCTCAAAAATATCTTTTTCTTCAATAAGCACCATCCGACAAATCTATAATTTTACTAGTAAAATAGCACTTTCTTTCCTTTTTCTTTCCCTTAAAGGAGGACGAGGAAATGGGTCGATTAGAGGCCATTGAAAGAACAATGCATGAGCACCATTCCATAATCCTCCATTCCCCAACTCCAAAGACCCAAAACATAGAATCTTTTATAAAAACCAAAATCAGTCATACAAACTTGGCCTAGGAAGATCGATCAACCAGAGAAAGCCCAGCCTTTTTAGCCTTAGCGAGTTAGCTTTGACTCTGTTGCATTAGACTGGACCAAATAACCACACATCTCTGAAAAGGGAACGGCAACGTAGAAAGGGGACAACAAAAGAACCATGTAATCCTATCACGAAGTTCTTGTTCCAAACTCGCGGGACAAATACAGCAACCATCCAAAATCCTATCATCGTCCTCGACATCGAAGCCGCCATCAGAAGCAACATTACCACGAAATCAACGATCAAGAAAACCACGACCCAGATAAGAAAGGGACCGTATCAACTAGACAAACCAATTATCGAGACCACATTCATTTCTGTATCGAAACCCAGCACCGGGCCAAACCATCCAAGAGCCTACCAACGCACCGCAACCCCAGAGAGAGAGAGAGAGAGAGAGAGAGAGAGAGAGAGAGAGAGAGTACCAGTAAGGGACGTCGCTTTCCGACATGCTTTTGAGTCGCTGATCAGAGAAAGACGGCAGATTCCGCTGCAAAAAAATTATATCTTGGCGGAACCGGAATGATCAGAGGCCAATGAGATGCGAAGGCTTCCGGTTCTGGTCGGTGTTTGGGAGCTTTCTTGTCCGTTCCGCGAGTTGAACTTTGGAAATTCTACCCGGCACACACAGAGAGAAAAAGAGATATCAAATAGTGGAGAGAAAAGGCAATAGGACTTTATAGTAAAGCAGTTGTTGAGTCGTTGACCTCGGAGGGCGAGCTGCGGTAGCAGCAGGGTGCTGGGCTTCACGTCTCCGCTCCCTTCGCCTTGCCCCTCTCTCTCTCTCTCTCTCTCTCTCTCTCTCTCTCTCTCCTCCAGTGGTGTCTTGTCCTTTTCTGAGATGATTTGGACTTCGGATGCGGGGAGCGTGGTTGACTTTTGAAAGGGACAAAAGGACAATCTATGCCGGGGGCCCTGGTCCAACCAATGATCGATTTCTCAGCAGCGATCTAACCCGCGGAGAGTCGCACGTTGGAAAAGCACACCGCATCCATGCTTCTTGACTGCCGACGCTGAGCAGCCCTGGAATTTGAAAAATTAACTAGCACGATAATCGCGATGTCACGTCATCTATGCAATAGTTCACTCACCGTGCGACATGTGTCAATGCGAGTCTACTCATTTAAAAGTGTCGCTTTTGATGCTCTTCACTGTTTAGGCTCTAGCTTTGCTCTTTCTTACACGCCGAATCGGCGCCTCCGCCTTCACAGCTACGCTTTGCTCTCTCCATCTCCCTCCCACTTTGCCCATCTATGTCGACTAGGCTCAATCGACGATCGATGATGAGGAGGACGGTGACTACGACCTCCATTGCTTTACACATCTTCGAAGAGAAGCAAGCGAATGCACTTTGTGGTCCCCTCCTATTTCCCTTCGAAATCCTCTTGGCCCCCACTCTGAGAAAAGCAGGAGGTCGAGTCTCCTGCCGCCGCCACTAGGGCCCTTTTCAGTCCTTCGCAAGGCTTTCTCCAATCTCATTAATCCACAGACAAGTACAGTTTTGGTCATCTCTCTTCGGGTGTTCTGATATGCACAAGCATGCTTTCGTTTCATTTTAGTGCATGCGGAGTTGACTTAGGCTGCCAATTTAGTTGCGAAATTTATGTCTACTCGATTGACTCAGCGCTACTTGAGCTTGTGCTTTGATAAGCCGATTAGTTTGGTGCCGAGAGTGCCGGACTCTTTTCTCGGATTTGGTGGAAAACGGTAGTGGCTTCTATAGTCAACGTGTTCTTGGCGGCTGAGGAGGGTGGATTGAGTTGGGTGGAGTTCGTGAATGGCTATGTTAAGTGCTTAGTAATCTGCTGATAGTTTTCGCTTTGACGGCAAATAAGGTGAAAGCATCAAGCGGATTTGCAATTTTTGTCTGATGAAGTTGACTGTAAGGTAGGAGGACATCCTACGCGTGCAGATTTAATCAGCACAAACCTACTCTTCAGTCTAAAAAATTAAACGATCAAACATAACCTAAGAGTCTTAATATTATATAAATGATATAAATTATATTTTACTCGTGAAATCACACGCCTGCCTCTATTGATGGGTTGCAGGCGATACCAAGCGATGATATCTTTGTAGGCTTAAATTGAAATACTCCGAAGTGAGTGTAAAATCCTCGAGATAAGTAGTCGTGATCACAAATCAAGAGAAAAAGTAGTCGATATCGTTTGCTCCAATTTTTTTTTTTTTTTGTTCTTTCCCTTTTCTACTTTTCAACAAATGCATCCGGTAGCTCTTGTAGCAAGGTAGCATATTTCCTATCCTATTTTGACGGTTGAGTCGACGCCAGATTAATTGAGATGTTCCTGAACAAAATTTGAATTTATCGTATTCGGTCTAGGGAGATGCAATGAGCCTAATTTGGAATTAATGATTACTTCAACAGTGATGTCTTGACAACGACCGAAACAATAGAAAAAGTTACAACAACAAATTATGGCTAAGTAAGACAAACACAAGCTTCTTCTCATTAGGGAAAATTACAAAAAGAAGTACTAAAGACTTAAACTTTTTTTTTAATAATTAAATCTTAAACCTTTCGTATTTATATTAATTCACTCCATTCAGCCATTTTTGATTAGTCGGCACTAACATAAATATTAGCTATCTTATATAATATAATTACCGTCGATGTGGATTATTTTTAATAATATTTTAAAATTTTTTGAATTTATTTATTCGGTCATTTTCTTTTTCTTATTTTTTTCCTTCCCTTTCCTCTTGCTTGGCGACAGGCCAAAGACAAGGCTTGCAAGACCTCACTAGTTTTAAGCAAGCCTCACCATGGCTAGGCAATCTCGACCTTGTTAGATCTAGCTTAAGTGAGGCTGCCTACATAGCCTCTGGCCAAGGTTGGAGCCTCACTAGCTCTCATGGCCTTGGGCAAGGCCCAAGGGCTTGAGCCTCGCTAGAGGTTGGGCAAGACATAACCTAGTTAAATCTAGTAGGGTCAAGTCTCACCTAGCCATGGCGAGGCCTATTTGAGGTCGGCGAGGCCCTTCCCTAACAATCGAGAAAAAGGAAGAGAAGGGAAAAAATGAAAAAATATAATAAAAAGCCTTGAAATTGATTAAAATATTATTAAAAATTACTTACGTCAACGTCTATGAAGCTGTGTAAGATGACCAATGTTCATGTTAGCATTTGCCTATCAAAATTAATTGGATGGACTAAATTGACACGAATACAATAGGTTAATGACTCAATTGGTTAAGATGAAAATTTATGACTGAATTAACATAATTATAGTTGATTTATGATATTTTTGGTAATTTTTTATATTCTTCAAGATGCAAATGGACTACAATCTCACTTCAATTTGGCAATAATAATCCACTTTCCCCAATTGAAGACAGTGCACATACAATCGGAAAAGACGAACACGTTCAATGATTTAACTCTTCGTGACTCGGTTTCTCATGATACACAAGAAAACCCGACTCTTCGAGTTACGATTCTCCGACCACAGCACATCATCCCCACGGTCATGTGGCTATGACAAGATGCTCGCCATCTCCGGCCAACCACCGGAAAGTGCCCAACAGCGGTAGTTAGAAGACCAAAGAGAGCTTCTAATTGATATAGGAAAGTTTCTTTTCTTTTTCATCTAACAGAATTGACCTAATCATGTTTTGGTGTGCTGTCGAGACCGTTAATCAAGTTATCGAAGGCACACTCTTATTTGGTCTGTATCCCACTTGATCACGGATTTGAATTTCTCACAACCTTTTCCATCTGTAGCGTTGACAGAATCTATGTCTAGTATAGAAATTACCTCGATCTTACTTCGACTTGCATCCTGAGGCGCAATTATGACGAGCACGCTTAACGTGAGTAATGATTATGGCTTCAACTGGAAGTTTCTTTTTTTGGCCGACGGTTGCCGATGGAAAAAGCAAAATAAAAATAATATTCATAGTCCATAAAATTTAGTCTAACGTGTAATGTCGCTTTTAAATTTTTAATATTTTCAATGTGGTCTTTAAACTATTCATAATAACTCAATCTAGTCTATAAACTTCATTCAATATTTTCATTTGGTACTATTTATAAGTTTTTATAACAACACTATCTCTCATATATTAAAATGTATTTTCATTTCAATTCATTATCTGAATCAATAAAAGAATAGAATATGTAATTATTAACACCTAAATTTTGGCGACCCGTTTAGCCATTTATCGCATTAAAAATTACGGGATAATTTTATTCCTAAAAAAATATTAATTGCATAGAATATAGATTTAGGTGCATTTATTTTTAATTTGCATTTTTTGTATTTATTTATTAGACCGGTGATGGGTGGGTTCGAATTAGTGGTTATGAGTTTTAACTTGGTAGGTTAGACTAAGCCCACAAAGCAAGCAAATTAGCCCAAGCCTGTTTCTTTTAATGATCGAAGATTATCTCGTGAAAAATAGAGATTTGAAATTTTTCTGGGATATGTTTGGATAGGGTAAGTGTGAGCAAATATTGCGTTCGGAAAAAGAAAATTCGTGGATATCAATTCAGAAAAATTAAAACCCTAGTAGCGTATAAATAGGTTGTTCGTGTAGGGTTTTTGGAGGTCACATATTAAATATACGGCCACAATATAGAGAGAAACATACATGAAAGAGAGGGAGCTGAAGGAGTCACGGTTGAGACCCCTTCACGGCCGTGACTTTTGTTGAGTTCGTGGCTGCCCCTCGATGCTGACCTTGTTGCCAATTGTCCGCTTCAGTGACACGTCAGTCTTCGACGACCTTCGCAGCCTCCAAGCAAGACCCCACAGCAATTCCAATGATCTCCAGTCCAGCGGTCATCCAGTGACGCCAGCAAGTCCAGTCCAGCAGCGAGCCCCGCTGTTGCGCTCTTATCATGCCTCACGGCAATCCAATCGTGCCAAGCTCTTCATCGACGCTTCAAACCAGTCCACCAGCCACTACACCCTTCTTGGAGGCTCTCTGTCAGCGACCCGGGCCACCACTAACGAGCAAAGATCTCTCACATATCTTCTTTAATATTGTTTATTTTATTTGAAGGAAATTTTGGGCTGAGCTTAAGACCACCTTCGGTCAACATAGACGGGCTCAGACTCATGGAAAATTTAATCTAATACACGGCCACTTGCAACACCAAATATTACGAGTCTTTTTGGTTGTGTTTGCAGGTTTTTGAGCAACGTCCAGCCATGGCGCCCCCTCACCACGCTTCCTAGTGTCTTCGTAGCAAGCCGAGTGACGGCCGCAGCTTAGTATCCCATCACATCCGAACGAGATTCCTATTGAAGCTATTAATTCTCACTATCATGCTAGGCGACGTACCTGTCCAGATTGCACTAATCTAGACCATTGTTGCCGCTGGTCTTCTTTCTTCACAGGGCACCTGACTTCGTCTAATCAAATAATTGTCCCCTACAACACCATGACCCACGAACAGCACCAAGAAACCCAGCCAAGCATCGCTGTGTTCTGTTTCGCAGGTCCTCAGAAGCTTGTCTTCGATCACTAATCCAAGCTAAAGCCAACGTGGATCTGCGAGTCTCGCCGAGAAGCACCCTGGGTCAAGCCAAACTCTTCCATGGCCCCACGTTTGGTTGTCACAATCGCGAAGGTCACGAGTTCGAGCCACCGCTGAACCCATTTCGACGCTCTAAGTCCCAACAATTCCAAGCGAGATCTCCGCCTAGCGTGTCTTCTGCAAGTCTTTCCAGCGAGTTTCCCATGACGAGTAACCTTCGTCGGGCCACATCAAGCTGCAGCAATGTGTCTAGTTCCATACAACTAAGACTGATCCTACAAAGTATTTTTCCGAATCGTTTAAAAGATGACATTGAATATATAGAGATAATTGGAGATTATATTGAATAAATTGAAAGTTTAGAAATGGAATTTAGGAATAGTTTCGATGGAGTTTTTCTTTTTTCTTTTTTAATGAAAGTTTTTAGCCTTCCCAAGAGGCTTATACAAGATGTTTTCTAAGTGTTTTTAGGACCCCATTTGTCAAATGCTAATGTTGGGAAAATTGAAAGCCAAAGGCAAGTCTTATGTACTTTGGTTTTTAGTACTTTTGGAATGCAAGTCTTGGCATTGTTCATGTCCACTATTCATATTCCCCAATTTGCACTAAAGCGCACCTAAGGAGTCATGTGTTCCTAGCGACTATTGCTTGGAGGATTGTTGCCTAGGGTCATGGACCCAAGGTGTTGCCTAGGCTCGTCTTACCTCAAGCGGCGTTGCGTTTTCGCCAATAGTTGTGCTTCACTGGAAATAATTTGAGACTTTTAGTAAAACTATTTATAAATGTTGTTTTTACCCAACAATATTTAAGTCAAAATTATTTTGTAATACAAATATTATTGCATTTAAAAAAATCTCCTTAGGCAAAAGGTATTTATATTTAGCCAAAGAAATTTTCATAAACCGAACCAAAGAGGGGATTGTTTTGGGGGCGAACCGGGCGAGGCGACCGTCCAAGGTGGACAAAAAACTCGAGGAGGCGGTCCAGTCCGCCAATTAACCCGGCGACACTAAAGAAAACCCTGAAACTCGTGCACCCATCCGTCGCCGGACTCCGCCGTGCGCTCTCCGCTCCGCCGAACCCTGTACCCTTCTTCTTCTTCTTCTCAGCAGTTGCGCCCATCCTTAGAACTACAGTTCGTCTCCGTCGCTGCCTCTCTTTCGGGCCGATGTCCGCTGCTGAATTCCGATAAATCATTACGCATCTCGGCTTCGGGCTATGCTTCCGATGGCGCATTTCCTTCGTTCATCGCGTTCCTTGAGTAGCCTCTCGCCGCCACGCGCCGACGTCGGTCAGCCGGAGCGCGCTTAATTAGGGCTCTTCTTCGATTCGCGATTCTATTGCGTTATCGAGCTTCTTCGTTCGAGCTGCATCGCTTCCCCAACACGGCAATACCTCTTAGCCCTCGCTCGCTGTCTCGAAGCAGGAGGTGTTTCGATAAGAGCACCTTGAGTTTTCGAGCGCCGGGGGAGTCTCGAGAAGCTTGGGATGCCATCATGATCCGTCTGTTTCTCTCGAAGCCCGGTGCCGATGATAGAGGAGATGGTGCCTCTGCCGAGGCGATTATCGCTCTCTTGCATCGGTTGGGAACTGTCATTTGGTCGATCATCTTGGCTTCCGGAGCTAAATCGGAGGCTCGGCTATGGCTTTGCAAGAGCGTATCGATGATGACGTCGCTGTCTCCCCGCCATCAGCGAGACCTGTTCAGGAACATGCTGAGATCTAAGCCGTTAAATCTGGAGTTGGCATCGCAGCTCTTGCAAATGGTGTTCGAGACGAGACCGCGCTTGGCAGGCTCAATCCTAGCCAAGAGAAGCCACATGCTGGAGAAATTTTTTCAAGGTAAATATTGATGAGCGGCTTTGCGGACTGTCCCGTGGGAGAAGAGCTGTCTTATGTAATCCCAGAATGAAAAGGTCAATACTTTTTGCAAATAAGAAAAAACGAATAAACTTGAAGCTCTCTGGCTGATAATTAACCTGGCTTTTCATTATCGCAATTTTCTGATGAGCCGAATGCTTGTTGTGTGGCATACCAGTCTGTAAATTGGCAATATGTTAAGGTAGATCTTATATTTAATGGTGCTTGGTTGTATATGATTTTCACATCTATGACGGACGATGCAGGAAATCCAAGGCGTATATTAAAGTGGTTTTCTAACTTCGATGCTGGTGGTGGGTCAGATCATAAAAAAGGAGCAAAGGCCTTGTCTCAGTTTGCTTTCATTAATCGTGATATATGTTGGGAGGAACTGGAGTGGAAGGGAAAGCATGGTCAGTCACCTGCAATGGTTGCCACCAAGCCACATTACTTTCTTGATTTGGATGTTTTGAGGACAGTTGAGAATTTTGTTGAATACGTGCCTGAGTTTTGGTCTTCCAGTGAGTTTGCTGAGTCGCTGAAAGATGGTGAGATTTTGTCTCTAGACATAAAATATTTTGTCGAACTTTTCATTGATTTGATGTATAAAGATGAGTCGAGAGACGTATGGGAAGCTGTAGATGATTTTCTCATGGACGCATTGTTCTCCTCTCTATGTAACCGTCTCCTCATTTCTCTCCAAGAGAGTGAACTCCTCATTTTCCTGAAATCGCTTAGTAAATCTTTCAGCTTGCCTGTAAAAAATATGGATCTTGGCAACTCGTCCTGCTGGTTAGAAATTGTCCTCTCCAAGTGCAAAGATTTTGCATCTATGGATCAGTTACTCCTGTTAAATATGGTTGTTAATCAAGGGCGCCAGCTTCTGCGCCTCATGCAAGATGAAGAGTGTCAGGAGGAAAAGGAAAAAGTGCAGGATATAGTGTCGGAGATTTTCAAAACCTCAAGCAGTTCCAGTGGCTTTGCTGCAATCCTGGAGGGGTGCCTTGGCATGCGGACCCTTGATGTGGTGAAACTGTTGGGACTTTACTCTTGGGTTATTCATTATGTACTTTCCAAAGAATGTCAGACCTTGGAGTCGTGGGAGTCTTTGTTTATAATTAATGGGATTACTTTTAGGAAATCTGGTACATATACAATCCTGGATCATGACGGAATAAAACAGGAGGAAAACCGGTCTAAGTTGGACATTAAATCGCCATATGCTATTCATTCAAAGAAGAAGGAGAAAAGGAGAAAGAAAAGGAGGAGGACTGTCGGCTTCAATGATGATGGCAGTGATGATGATGATCTTTTTGTGCGGGATGATGGGCAGGATGTGCAATCTCAGACCAGAAGTTGGCTGCTTTCCACAGATGGTTTTTCCACTCCATGGACCATGGTGAGCACGATAGTATATAAATTCTGGCACTTCGTTTTCTGTATTTGGTATCTTTGCTTTCCGTTTTGCTATGCACATTCTTGGTATGGGCAGCCAGTTGGTTCCACCTGAAAAGCCATTGGCCGTCTCAGCATCGTGAGCTGGACTTCTAATTTCAAACAATTTGGAACGGACTTTTTTGTTAGGTTTTGATTCGAGGTTTTCTTTTAGCCCTAGAGCTAAATCTGCAAAACTGATTTAAGAAGACAAGTTAGAAAATTTTGTCAGCCTCATCATCATATGGTCAGTGATTTATTGTGAGGTTGCTTTGCATTTGAGATTTCATTTTTTGAACTTTTTTTTTTTTTGGGCCAGATTGCCTTTGGACATCGACTTCATAAAAGTCATAATCAGCATTACATTGATTTTCACATGTTTGGGTGTCAATGCCCTTTCAGAATGGACAAAGACACTGGTTCTGCTATCTTTTTTTGGACCTAGATGCTTTTTGTATTTTGGAACATCTGATTGATAAGTGATATGTGAGCTGCAATATTGCGCTCTTTTTAGGGGATTATGCTTTTTTTGCTTAACCACTAGAAGCTGCAGGACTTTTTTACTGCAGACAGATGAGATGGTCACTAATTGAATTTGTATGTTCTGATCTGTGATGGTCGTAGCCAGACTTGCCAGAGCACCTTGCTAAGCACTGCTTCTCTTTGTGGATGAAGTCAGTTTTCACAAAACAAACTGATGTAGCCTAACATGTTTGCCAACATCAATGGCTCTGTCACAGGTAATTTACGTACTCTTTTGTGTGAAAAAAGTTCTTCTGGTGGAATGAAAAAGTTGCTATTAATTGAACTGCCAAGAAGAGAAAGTAGATATGCATGTTTATTTTTGCAATTAAAATTTAATCAATCTGAGTCCTCGGATAGGTTGATTAAATTTGCTAAGAAGAGAAAGTAGACGTTCAGGTTTCCGATGCATGTCAAGCAGTCATACATGTGCAGGAAGGGCAATTATGAATAAAATTGGAGGAAATAACTCGAGATTGATTTGAACTTGCAGGTTGCTCCAGAACTATGGTTCTATCCTTATTGAATATACTGAGTTCCTATTCTTCTGATGAGCAGGTAGCAGATTATACATTCCAATGATCATTTATCTTATTAATTTCACGCATTGTTATGCGTTTTTAATATTTCTGTGGTTTATGGGCCTGTGGCTGCCAGGTGCACCAGCAGGCGATTAACAAAAGTTCATTTCTTCATAAAACCTTGCCCTGCATCCCTTGGAGCCGAATAGTTTGGATTGAGGGTTCCATCAAAGCACAATCGGATTGCAGCTCTACTCAGAATGGTGCCATCACTGAGCTTGGTCATATTTTATGGAATATAGGATGTAGTTTACTCTTGCGTGATTGGCCCAACAACATGCTGTTTGAAGTAGTTCATTGGAATGTATTTGGGAGGTGGACATGGTGCCGATTTTTTTGAGGTCCATGATGTGTAGATTCGTGTAGCCTTCTGTAAAGAACAATGTAAGATGGTATAGTTAGTTGAGTTGTTTGTCACTTGTGAAGTAGCTGCGGCTGATGATCATGGATATTAGTCAATGACCCATTTGAGCCGGTGATTAAATGCGGTCCACTTGTCATTTCTTTGTTTAATTTCTTCCTAAGCTGGCCCTTTTTCATTTGTTGCGGTTTTCTTCAGTGGATATAAATTTGAAATTTGACTTCCGAGCGTCCATGTGTAGTTTACCACTTTTGAGTTTTGGATCATGACCAATAATAGCCACAAGGATGCTGGTACGAACCTGTCCGGAGGATGTGAAGAACTGCACCGCACTGTGATCGGGATCTTTGGATGAGGTTGAATCTAAGGTCGCGTGGCATTTATGGATGGGTTGTCGAAATCTGCCCAATTCCACCCAAGACTTGATGTCGGTCAAGAAATTCTCAAGAAGGGCTGTTGGAAAAAACGCAGGGCGAGCGGCCATGTGCCTACTTTTGTCGCGCAATATTCCTAGCTTGGAGAAGTGATAATTCAGAGACTATGTCCACGAGTTCTGGAATTTTTAAACTACTTCTATCAGTATGTAGAGTCGAAAGAGCATAGTTAGTGTAGAATGTACACATCTTTTGTTCTCGCTTGGGAGCATGTAGAATTTATTTGTCTGCGATTGTCCTGGGTTTAATTCGTTCCCGGTCAATTATCCGAAACTTTTGGTGATATGCCAGCTGCACGACTACACTTTGCGATAGCCTTCTTAACAAGTATGGCATGGTCGGGAATGACACATCACCATGGCTGTCGATGCTAGTCAACTCCTCCTGGTGGCAACAGCCATTTAGCTGCGAGCTTCGGTTAAAGGCTGCGTTTGGGAACAGCTTTCCCAAGTACCTTTGGACACCTAAAGGCCTTTAGGCCAAGTATTAGGCGTTTGGGAAACTTTTTAGAAACCTCCTTGCGCGAAGGCCAGCCTTCTGAAGGCTGAAAGCCAGGGGGTGCCTTGGGCTTTCAGCTTTGGCTTTGGCTTCGGCGTACTGTTCATCTCCTTCGTTGCTGTTCATCTTCTTTGTTGAGCTGTTCATCTTGTGCAGGGCTGCTGAGGGTGGGCGACGGACTGGCGAGAGGCCGGTGACGGTCACGACGACCGTCGCCGGTGGGTCACGCGACCTCCGGCGGTATCTAGGCCGTGCGACTCGGATTTGGGTCGCCGGAGGTCGCGCGACCTCAGGCGCGACACAGATCTGGTCGCCGGGAGGTCGCGCGACCTCTGGCGGACCCAGATCTGGTCGCCGGGAGGTCGCGGAGGTCGCGCGACCTGCCTGCGGTTGCGTGCCAAGCAGCCGTCTCGCCGGGGATCGCGAGACCCAGGCGAGGGCCGCTGCGCCGAGGGTCACGCAACCCCAGCCAAGAGCTCGCCGAGGTTGTCGACCACAGGCGAGCTTGCCGAGGCCGCGCGACCTCAGGCGAGGGTCTCGCCTGGGTCGCCGGCGGTCGCCCAACCACAGGCGAGCTTGCCGAGGCCGCGCGACCTCAGGCGAGGGTCTCGCCTGGGTCACCGGCGGTCGCCCGACCCCAGGCGGCCCTCGCCGGTGGTCTCCGGGGGCCGCCTGAGGTCTGGCAACCTCAGACGATGGCCGCCAGTCGCCGCCGCCCTTCGCCGGTCGCCGCCACCCTTCGCCGGTTGCCGCCGCCCTTCATCGGTCAGTTTTTATTTATTTATTTTATAATAAAGACTTTTATAAATATAACCTATCTAAACACAATTTTGGCTAAAGGTACTTCGCAAGGGACTTTTATGTTATCATTTACCAAACGCAATTTGCATTCCGAAAAACCTCTTCAACTTAAAGTCCTTTGCATTTTCTTAATGGCTTTCCCCAAAAGTCCAACCAAACGCACCCAAAACACCATCTGATGCGAAAAGTCGGCCTCTCGGACGACGTCAATCGCTTAAAGCAAAGCACCTCATGAATTTTTTATTATCAAGATCTGCTCAAGAAAATCACAAGCTTATCAACTCTGGATGAATAACTACTGTTTACATTGGTACGGTAGCTTACTGTAGCCGCCAAAATCGACAAATGTCCAAAATCGGTCTTCTTTCGGGGATCCTGGGGAACGAAATCCACCAATGTAACGGGAAATATCGAGGGCAAGTTTGTCAAAAAGCAACGAGAGAACAATCATATATTATTTTGACCAGGACAAGGTCCTAGATCACAACCCGAGTGACGAGGTCATCGTACGCGAGAGGGAGCGAGAGGAGAAATACTAACGTTTGAAACCCTAATAATTTCCCCCGCTCTCTCAACGAAACGAAATCTTGCATCGCCCAATTCATTCGCCCCGTCTGAACTCCGGCCCCATCTCGCGCACGAACTTGATCGGAACCGCCTCGTGACATCTCAATTTCCCGTCGTTTGCCCCGCCGCGCGAAGCTCTCTTTGCTCACTCGGCCACGGCCAAATGGAGCATCCGGAATTCGTCCTTCCGTCTGCGCGTCAATTCGTTCGGCGGAGCTGAATTCGAGAAGTCGTCTGCGTTTTCTTTTCGCTCACTGTTGCTGATTTCAAGTCCGAGCCATACTTGAGGAGGGATTCGGATCAGTGTAGAAGCTTTTCAGCAGTTTGAGAGACTTTGTTTGGGTAGAGAGAGAGAGAGAGAGAGAGAGAGAGAGAGAGAGACGTTTTGAATTCTTCCTGTCACTGTGATCTGTAGAAGAATAAGCGGCGTCCCGGATTGTTGCTAAAGGTACGGACTTTCTAAACTTTACTGGAATCGAATTCTTGGGTTTTGATTTCTTAAAGTTTCTCCTTGCGTATCCATATTCTTTTTTGATTCTTTGTCCTTATGGAATTACGGACTGGCTTCAGGCTCTAGATGTGAGGGTCTTCTTGGGCAAAAAGGGTATGTTGGGTAGTTACTGGTCTTCTATATCATTGCTAATTGGAGTTCAAGAATGCTCGTTGGAGTTTCTATGCAAAAAGATTCTCCTCTGCGGTATCCATATTCTTTTTCGAGTCTCTGTCCTTATGGAATTACAGACTTGCTTCAGGCTTTAGATATGAGGGTTTTCTTGGCCAAAAAGGGTCTGTTGGGTAGTTAATGGCGTTCAATGCCTTTGCTGATTGGAGTTCGAGAATGCTCATTGGATATCCTTTCCTTATACTTGAATGCACGTGAGGCTTGAATTCCAATTCTGTGTAATCTTTGCCTTGAAACTTGTAACAGAGTGGACATGTCAAGAGTGTCATGTTCATGTAGATCTGTAGTTGCAGTTTCAACTTAGTTGTGATTTTCCACAGAGTTATTGATAGATTGGTGAGTTTATCGGTGAATACGTGCTTTTCTTCATTCTGATAGTGTGCCATTTTCGTATGAGAAGGAAACTCATAAATGCTATTGTAAGGGTTGTTTGCTAGTTGCTACACATTATTGCAGCATGGTTGGCACCGTACATCAAGTAATTGTTCTTCAGTACTCAGAGACTTTGCTCGTAACTCTCTCTAAAATGTTTAAAGATTGCATAGATAGCAACACTAGTGATTTCTGCTGATCTAATCACCACTTTATCGAGTGTTAATGATTGAATGGACTTTGCTCCTTGAAATGCATATACAGTGCATTGTGGTTGTTGCCTACCGAGAGCATTAAAGCAATGCTCAAATCAGTTTTAGGGCCCAAGTATGTGATTTCATCAATAAATTGGATCTTCAAGCATGTTCTTACATTGTTTTCATCTATGATTTACTTGTAGGCATATTGCTTAGATCTGGCTTCAAGTCTCTCTAGAGCCAAAAGTATAAAAGAGATATAATAATTGCTTCTAAAAAGGTGACTTGTCTCTTATATATGCAAATCTATTCAGTTGGGTGCTTTTTCAAACATCCATAACATCTTTTATTAATGCGCAAATTTGTCCTGGGGCTCATCTTCAAAATAAGACTTGGATCTTGAGTTTGAATTAATCTAGAGTTAATTTCTATGGTTGTTCATCATTTAGTAGGCCTTGAGTCTGCCTCCTAATCTAATTAGCCAAGCTTAAAGGAGAAATCAAAGGTAGAAATGTATCTGTTACAGTGTGTGGCCACCCTAATAAGCAAATTGGATGCAGCAGGGTGTTACTTAGAAGGGCTAAGCATGAGGCTTAATTATACAACTCTCAATTGAACTTTCATTTATAACTAGTTAATCTAGGGTTCATCAATGAGGCTTGAACCTGTTTTTTCAGTCCAGCTCGAACATTGCAATTGGATGAAGTTGAAAAAGGGTGAAATACAAATAGGGAAATGTCGATATGATGCTATGTTGGCTCATAGTGATGAAACTAATTGACTCATGATGTCACTATATGAGAATGCGGAATCACTGCCAATGAGCCAATGTAGCAATTCAACGCCTTAGAAAGAGACCAGCTAGTAAGTGAGTTGGCAACAGTTATATCTTACCTTCTTGTTGGTTTGTGTATCTTAGTTATTAATGATGTGCTTGATGTTCCTCACTAATAACCTTATATTGGTAACAGAACTGCATCCTAAAATTGATAAAGTATGAAGTTCTTGCAATGAATTGGATGGAAGATCATATGCTTACACTATTTCCCTCAATCCCCCCAAAGAGAGGGGCTTGCCTGGCAATTTTACATACACTTGGTAATTAAGGAGTCAAATCATTCTTTATATCTGAACTCATAAATACAAAAGTATCCTAAGATGAGAAAAGTATCCTAAAATTGATAAAGTCATTGTACTTCACACAATAATCAGATATTCTACCCTTGTTATTTATTATTTTGTATCTTTCAGGTAATATCCACGTCATCAGAAGAGCTGCGCTAGTCATACATGATGGTTTTATACTGTCGATGCTATTATTCTAAATTGTCATAGTCCTTTCCATTCGATAAATTTCCCCAGCATTTCTCAAATTCTTAGATTGCTGGAACTTTGTGTAGTTAATTTATCCAGTTTAAGTATAACCTCTTGCTAAAAGACCAAAGAGCATGTTCATATGGAACCTTGAGCATTTAGAAAAGAATATTTTTGCTACGTATTATGCCTGTTCCTGTTTCGTATGTTTATTCTATACCATGTCAGTTATTTTTCACAATCTATTCCAGTACTACTTTTCATATGAGAAATCTCTTCAGACTTCTACCATTTTGTTCCATTAGCGGGGTAACTCCAATGAGGGCTTTTGAAGGGGTATTTCTGTGAAGCATAGCATTTGATGTATCGTATCTCTGTCTTCAGTGCTGTTGCTATTACAAGATAGGAGCTGCTTGTGTAATTATATGGAATTTATTGTTGATAATATCCTCCATACTACTTATGTTGATCTATAATTTTGGAATTCAAGATCAACTTATAAATATTTCATGTTTGATTTTATAAGTTGAGATCAACTCGGGAATTTATTTTAAAAGAATTTCTGAAATCTTCAAGCATGGTTTGATACAGCAACATATGAACCACTGGAAGTTCTTTAATTTCCCAATGTTGCTAAATCATCTCAGTTTGTTTGTATTTCTTTTAATTAAACAATACATTAATTGATCTAGGCATCTGTCCGTAGTTTATGGTTTTGCTCTGCTTCATATGATGGGATCACGATCTGTTTGAATATTTGATTTCTGTATTAAATCTGTGGTTCTGCCTTATGTAGTGCTTAACTTAGTCCAAATTTTTTACAGTCAAATTTCTTGTTGGATCATTATCGCAATGAAGAGAAACAAAAACAATGCATCCCTTGGTTTTCATTTCCTGCATATTTCAATTAAAGTGGCGCCCTTTAACTTTTGGTTTTTCATACCTCCCACTTGTTGTAGTTTTGCTTGATGAATATGTGATCTGTGCAGAGTGAAATTATAAACTTTTTCCTTGGGAATATCTCACCTTTTAGGGAAAGTAAAAGAGAGAGGTGAAAAAGGTGATGGTTTTTTATTTCATAATTAATGTGCAGATTTGGTCTGTGTTTGGCTTAAATTTAGAAATCTGCTTTGAGGTTAATGGGGTCGATGATGAACCCCAAACTACCCAACTAACAGCAACTCCACAGACACTGCTTTGTCACTTGCTTTATGATGTCCATTGATATTGTATCATGGCCAAGTATTGCCTATTGTGGTTTGGAACTTCCATCTTCTTATGTATGGTGTACTTTTGAAACTGTCCTTCAAAGTTAAGTTAAAAAAAAAAAAAAGAGCTGAACTTTATTTCCTTAAGGAGTGCTAACAATTAAATTCAACTTTTTAGTATGTTGATTGGCTATCTTAGGAAGGAAAGCTGATGAAAGGAAGCTTTTCAAGAGGACTTGGACAAAGGCTTTCTTTGGAGGAATCGATTTCTCTTTTTTCTTTTCCTTTTTTTTTGGGGGGGGGGGGGGGGGGGTGGGGTGTGGTATAAAATGAGGGAAGTGACGAAAGCAGTTATTTTGTATGCCTGATGTAGTTGTATCCCTTCCTAAAACTAGGATTACGAAAAATCATGTCAAAATTGACACAAAAACATTTTTAATCTGCCTTTCCAAGATTTTGCATTCTTATCATATGATATTGTTATTTGAGCTTTTTTAGGAGATTGCTGAAACTCTACTATTATTGGAGCAGTTATAAGTTAACTTGCTCTATCCCAGTTTACCAGCCCCTGCTCCTGAAAAACATTTTTTTGCTGTTATGAAAATCCGTTGGATGGTCTCTTGATGGATATTCTATATCTGCCATTTTATGCTTTGAAAAGATAGTGTCCCTAGGCTTATAGATAGCAAAAATGCACAGTTTTGTAGAAGATTGCCTGTTCGTTAAGGGTCTTATTAATGGATGTTACAGCTTCACGTACTTGCTGTGCGAGAGGACTGAAATATCTGAATTTTTTATTTCCTACAAAGGAATGGTTCCTGGATGGTCGATGTATCTGTTTGTTGCAGCGAAGGCCATTCTATTGACTTAATTGATGGCAATAGTAGATGTTATTATCAGGCTCACTTGAATTGATGTTTTCTTGCAGCCTTTGTGCTGTCCATAGAATGGAACAATGCGTTTTGCATCTCTTTATGCCTTGATTTTTATGAATTCATCTTTTTCTGAAGCCATCTATGTCCTGATATTTCCTGTTTGAAATTGCAGTCGTATTTGTGATTAGCTGCACCATGAAAGATTGATATGGATCCTGAAAGCAAGAATTTTGGAAAAGGTATTATGTTATTATGGGATTATATCTTTGTTTAGAAGCATTTTGTTTGTTTGTTCATTTTTTTCAATACATGTCATGATCATAGGACAAAACATACTGAGCAGCACTACTTTCAATTAACAAATAAAAGTCTTAGGATCCATCTGAATTGACTTTTGCTTCTTACTTTTTGCTTAATCTAGCGGTTCATACACATAGATTTTTTTGTTTTTTTAAAATCCGAAACTGTTGAAACTTCAGATTACAATAATATTAACACATAGGTTGACATATAATTCACTCATAATTTTTCAAATCTAAGTAATATACTAAGTCTTGGAGGGAAAGCTGAAAAATACTGTTTGCTTTTGCTAAATCTTAATTAAACAAGCCCTCATTTAATTTTCTTCCTTCATCATTTGCATCTGATTTTGATAGGATCTGAGGGTGAACTTATGCTTCATGTGTGCTTTTCTTCATTTCAGCAGATGGTATAATGATGTACTCAACACTCCATGTAAGGGGAGAGTGTCCCTATTGATTACCCTCATCTGAAAAAAAAGAAAAAAAACATATGGTGATCAGATGCTTTATGTTAAGGGTAATAATGATTTATAAATCTGCTTTGCATGCACATTTTACTGAAATTGGTGAAAATGTTGGTGTTGGTATGAGAGCAGGAAGAGGTAACTTTTAATTGCACTTTCATTGTTGGAAAATATTTTGCGCAATTAGCACAATTTGTGTTTCTTTTCTGAATTTCTGATCTATGCTTATATATTAGTCATCTGATCTTGTAATAAATGATGAATGTGCACATCTCTTTTTTTCACAGGGAAATTCCTGCTTTTTGCTTGCACTTATTTGTATTGACTGTATGTTCACTTTGTGCATGTTGGATTTTGCTGCAGTGATGTTTCTATGTTCCCATTAAAGCTTAATTTTTAGGTTGGCTTACATTTCTTCCTGCTGTATGTTTCTTTTTGATCTTTTAGGATCGAGAGAATTGACTGGCTCTGTAGATCTCATAAATCACTTTAAGCTGTCACCCCATCATGATTTTTTCTGCAAGAAGTCCCTACCACTGTCACTTTCTGACACCCACTATCTTCATAATTTGGTGGGAGATACTGAAATTCGGAAAGGAGAGGGTATGCAGTTGGATCAGCTTATTCAGAGTACATCAAACGGGAGAGATTCTCACTTCCGCATACAACCTTTTGACCTAGATTCTCTTCGAGATGCATTCCATCTGAGGGAAACCACCCGTGTTGACTTACCTGCAGTAAGATATATGCCATGCCTGTTGTGAAGTTTTCTCTGGTTTTCCTTTCTGTTCCTTTTCTGTAGCTATTTACTGCCTTTGTGTGTCATAATTGTCGGCTTGCTCATCATACATTTGCTTTCTTAGACAGAGAAGGGGATTCCGACTATTTCAGGAAAATCAAGAAGTGAATCGAAGGATAAGGAGAAAAAGCATAAAAAGCATAAAGATAGAGATAAGGAGAAAGATAGAGAGCATAAGAAGCACAAGCATCGTCATAAAGATCGGAGCAAAGACAAAGACAAGGAAAGGAAAAAGGACAAAGTTGGGCAACATGATTCAGGAGTTGACAACTCCAAAAAACATCATGAAAAGGTTTGAATTTTGAATATCAAATTAGTCTGCCCTTGTCCTGCTCTTACTTAAACCTAAAGTTTTTTTTTTTTTTTGGTAAAATACTTAAACCTAAAGTTGGTTATGGGGAACTGGATAATTGCCATTTTTCTTATACTGATATACACTAAGATTTTTTTGAATGACAATTGATGTACATTTTTGTGAGCCAAACAGTAAAATTATGTGTACTTTTGATTGGATGGAATTTTAAAATAAGAGACCTTTATCCTTGATTTTGTCAATCATTTATCTTTTTTTTATCAAGGGGATGACGAGGC
The DNA here is from genome assembly GCA_019915185.1 of Eucalyptus camaldulensis. Lineage (NCBI taxonomy): Eukaryota > Viridiplantae > Streptophyta > Magnoliopsida > Myrtales > Myrtaceae > Eucalyptus > Eucalyptus camaldulensis. The sequence goes on from JAHSVA010000005.1 coordinate 26,648,751, forward strand.
CAGAAATCAGGAGCCTGTTTGGATGGGCTTATCTTATTTGACAAGCCACCTATAAGTCACAGTTGGATTTTTTAGCTGAAAAACCAAAGAGCCAGAAGCAGCCATTCCTTAAAATATTTAAAAAGAAACAAAATAGTCGGTTAATAGTATTTTGGTGGATTTTGCTTTGACTGTACATTGTGCACCAACAGAAAAGGAAGCATGATGGAGATGAAGATCTTAATGAGCACAAACACAAGAAAAGTAAGGTATTACGTTCTGTGCTAAAACTTGGGACTATTATCTTGTTCTTTGATTCTGAATCTTCAAAATGCTACGGTATTTCTTTGATTGCATGATAGTTTCCTCCAGATATTCCTTCAGTCCTTTATCTATTTGTGCTTATCAAGCTGGCCACCATATTGTTTGATATTTTACAGCATAAGAGTGCAAAACTTGACGAGGTGGGAGTCATAAGGGTCGCGGGATGATGTGGTGGCATATTATAGTAGTTCATGTGCTTTCTTCACGTTTTGTCAGTAAAGGCTCTGGGGATTTCTCTTACTGTTACTTAAGGTACATATGCGTACATTCTTGATGCTCCATAAACCTAAAATTTATGCTTTTACTTTGATGGAACTTTGACCAGTTGGTTTCTTTTACACCACAGAGCTCTCGCTTGTAGTGAGAGCATCAAAAGATTGAAATCTTAATTATTCTTTGCAGCAGTCTGCAATCATCCGGCAATTTTTGATACTGTAATTTGTGTTTTGAGAACTATAGTTGATGATAGTGATTCTCTGTTTAGCATTTGAATATGTTTTTGCAGTCAACTGTCAAATTCCTATCTGCCTACTGAATTTGATCAGAAAAATTTAGACTGGTTTGGATAGTGATTCTCTGTTTAGCAGCTGGTGGTCCAGCTAAACCTGGTGTTACAAACATATTCAAATTTTTGGCACAAGGGACTGGTTTAAGTTTGGACCAAATATATTAAGTTTTAGTTTGCTAGTATGATGCTTTGCTAATTGCTACCTAAGTTATATTTTCGGCATCAAATCTGTAATGCCGCTCAGATCCCCTAGTGAACATGGTTCACCTCACACGGAGAGGGTCCCCAGGAGAGGAAAAAAAGAAAGGGGGGGGGGGTGGGTGGGTGGGTGTCAGGGCTGCTTAAGTAACTAACATTCTGTTTTTCTGTTCATGCAGAGTGACCGAAGATTGACCGAAGATTTGAAGGTGAATTCACCTTTGAAGAATATTCAGATGTGAGGTATAATTGCTGAATTTGATTTCTTTGTATTACAAATGGGGGGATTTCATATAGTTGAAACTAATTTTTTTTCCATCAGCTTAATGGCAGAATTGGATGTCCAGCTCTTTAACATTGTTAATTATTTCTTTAATTTGGAAGCATAGTTCTATACTTAGTCTGAACGGAGTTTCCAGTTTTGATTCCCAAGGAAAATTGATTTTGGAGGGGATGTGTATATTGATATTTCCTCCCCCCCCCCCCCTCCCCCCCCCTCCATCACACTAGCATATATTATTTATGTCTGATATGCCTAATTTAGTAAGAGGTTGCGAGCGTTGAGGAATATGTCATGCAATATGACACCTCAGAACATAATGTTCAGTGTATTGTTCTGTCAACTGACAGCAATTGCCTAAATTTAATTACTGATGGTGCTTCAAGGGGAAAAGGATGGTGCTAGTTAGTGTACATGGAAAGTGTTGCTTCCTTGTTTTGTCCAGAAGGTTTGCTTTGATCATCTATCTTGTGCCTGCAAATCATGATCTGCTTTCGTCTATTGAAACCACAATATTTAGGAAACCTACAGCTATATGCCTTTTGGCCAGAAATCCTATTAGCTGAATAATTTGCACTTACTGCATAATATAGTCGCACCCAGCTTGTGGTTAACCAATCACGTTTCATGTTTGCTGTTACAGACTATTCTTTTCTTGCCGATCTTTTGCTTGCCAAGATGGACACTAGTCTTGATTTTCTATTTTTGTTCCGTTAAATGGAAAACCCTTCATTTTTGTTTTTGTTTTAGTGGTTTTAATGTTCAAACTTTGAATCTCAAATGAAGCTTATCATACACTTGTATATATGGATATCTTTTCAGAGTTATGAATCGGGTCCTAATTTGTTTATACATGATGACAATGTTGATGCTAGACCTATGTAACGATGGGATCCAACACGTTATGATTTTTCAGTGGGGGCTGAAAATTAGGTTGGGATGACATGGCCTTTTGTAGTGGTTTCCATGATGCTCTCTCTTCAACTTGTAACTCGTTTCCATTTGTTTTCTACCAGGGTTGTATGGTAGGTTTTGTTATCTCCTTTTTGTGAGGATTCTGGTCACAATTTTACTCTCATGATTACCTCTTGGACATTTTTTTTTTCTTTCACATTCTTTGCCCGATATTTGTATATTGGCCAAATTTTGTTCACCCCCCCCCCCCCCCTTTGAAAGAACAAGATGCTAATCCTTATTTACTGTTGGACCAGCAAATCTCGACACCAAGATGTTCCAACATATGAATGACTTAAATTATTTCATTGCGGTGACACTTTAGATGTACTGTTGGATGTATATATAGCTGAAAACTCAAAAAGTGGCAAATTCTACGTGCGATCTGCTGTTGTAAGCGATTTGCTGTTATTATTTCACTATTTTCTCAGGAAAAATTATCGTTTGCCTTGAAAATTTGCGGACTCTGTAGTAGGTGTTCTGGTGTCTGAGCTTTCAAATCATGGCAAGTGGACAAAATGCTTTGGGATTTAAGTACTTTGTTCAAACTAACAATGAGTTGTCTCGACGAGAGAAGTCGCTGTCGAGAGTTAATGGTACATTTGTTTCATTAAAAACTTTATTCTAGAGTAAAATATATTTTTTGGAAATTATTTTTCTTGAAAATATTTAGTTTTCAGTTTTTTGATGGTTTAGGAAAAGTGATTTCTTTTTTAATTAGAAGGATTTTTCCTAATCCAAGCTTATCATATTTAGTTCATGGAAAATGTTTTTGATAGATAAATTAACTTTTTGTCATCAGAACACTCAAAAGTTGAAAAACAAAAACAGTTTTTCCTCAAATGGATTTTAAATCTGCCCTTTACAAATGTCGTGTATATATGGTGCATATTCATATTTATCTAAACAAGGATTCTTGTGTGTCACAATACAATTAACATTGTTTGAGTTAAAAATTGCACGGCATGTAATCGTCTATGATATCGATTCTCCTTATTACTTTTCTCATCTTGTACATCGATTCTCATTATTACTTTTCTCATCTTGGACGTGCCTATTAGAAACCTTCCAATCCTATGTTAGTATGAAACTAAATCTTGTCAGAACTTCAACTTCGCACCTTTTCATTCAAATATGCTTATCTTATTTGTTTCTTTTGTTTGAAAATTTTTCCTTTCTTTATGTTGATATTTTAGGGAAAATTCTATTTATGATATAGGTCTATCGAGCAACGTGAGTCACCTAGGTGTTGTTTGGTCACGTTTCGGGGAACACTTGATTTGTTTTTTCGGTCCTTGGAACAAAATTAGAATAGAAACACATTTGGTAATCGGGAATAGATTTAGAATAGAAACAAGAAAAAAAAAAAAAAGTTGTTTCTATTACCAAAATAAAAAAAAATGAAGTTGTTTCTTGTTCTCGGGGATAACTTAAGAAACAAGTGTTTGTTTCTTTTCTTTTCTTTCCTTTTCTCTTCCTTTCTTCTTCCCTAGCTAGTTACTAACCTGGCGATGGCTGGCAATCGGCTAGACAAGGTTGCCCTGAGCTTGCCTCGCCTTGCCTAGCCATGGTGAGGCTCAGCGTCCCTTGCCTCGCTTGGCCTATGCGAGGCTGACCTTGCAGTGGCTGGGCAAGGCTGAGTCTTGTCGAGCCATGGGGAGGCTCGGGGGGACCTTGTCGGTGGCTAGCAATGCTCCCTCGAGGCTGGTGACCTCGCTTGGCTAGTCGCCGGCTAGCCATGGTCAAGTAGGTGACCGGCTAAGAGGATAGAGCAGGAAAGAAAGAAGAAAAAATATAATAAAATTATTAATAAATTAAAAGAAGTTTTAAGTCAATTTTTTTTGGGGTTGTACCAAAAGGGTTTTTGTTTTCCGAACATAAATTTTTTGTAGTTACCAAATGCTTTAAAATATTTAGAAATTGTTTCCGAGAACAAAAATAAAATAAAAATAAAGAAAAAAATGTCACCATACGCACCTCTACTCATCAAACTGCGAATCTCCCACCCAATGGAACCACCGGCTAATACTTTCGCGAGTCACCTACTCGTCAAACTGCGATTGACGTGACCATGTAACCTGTTTTTGCCTCATAGGCTCCTTATCCCCAACAATCTTCAAAGAAACCCAGAAAGGAGGGAATTTTTCTTGGCCACTCATTGGAACCATCAAACCATGGCTTGAAGTACTGTAAAAAAAAAAAAAAAACACCATGGGTTGAAGTGCCCACCGACAACTTTCTTTTTCCCTCGCGTGCCAAGAAGGATCAATCGTGCACTTCCTAATGTCGTCACATTGCATATAATCCCACTAAGTGACACTTCACTGAAATGCAAAAGAACCACAGAAAATGGAGGCTTCAAGGAAATCCCACAAGCCACACTGTTTAGTGCTATCATTCCCAGCACAAGGCCATATCAACCCCATGCTCCAATTCTCCAAGCGCCTAATCCACAAAGGCGCCGGAGTCACTTTTGTCACCACCAGATTCATGTCCAAGACCCTTCATGGATTGTCCTCTAACCCCTCGATTTCACTTGAAAGTATCTCTGATGGCTTCGATGATGGCGGCATGAAGGCCGCCAGTAGCCCCGAAGCCTACCTCGAGCGCTTCTGGAAGATCGGTCCAGAGACACTGAGCGAATTGGTCGAGAGGCTGATCTCTAGTGGCCGGCCACCGAGTTGCATTGTCTACAACTCGTTCTTGCCTTGGGCTCTTGATGTGGCCCAGAAGTACGGGCTGGTTGGGGCTGTTTTCTTCACCATGTCCTGTGCTGTAAGCAGTGTGTTTTACCACTGCCAAAAGGGACTGCTTGAGGTCCCCGTTCGTAAGCAGGTTTTGCTTCCTGGGATGCCTCCTCTTGAGCCTCAGGATATGCCAAGTTATGTGTCTGATCCGGAGTCATACCCAGCTTACCTTGGCATGCTTGTGGGTCAGTTCTCCAATCTTGACAAAGTGGACTGGGTGCTTTGCAACACAGTTTATGAGCTGGAACAAGAAGTAAGTACCCTAAAACTCCTTAGGAACTAAACCATTTGTGAATGAAAAAGCTTTATTTTAATCTTCTTCTCAGTCTTATCTAATTCCTTTGAGAGGGTAAAATGGGGTCTGATCAATGTACGAGGATTCATGGACTATACACACCTTTCACGGCATGTTTATTACCGCATATCTTGCATGTGTCGAATTGAACAATTGTTTGAAGATATGGTCGTTGATAGTGAACATGACCTAGGACCACACGAGAAGATAAGACGAGAACATGAGTGGTACACGACTTGGAGTTGTCGAGCAGGAATGGGCAGCGAATTTGACTTAGCATGTTAGCAAACATGTACTTGGAGTTGTCTAGCTGGAATGGACAGCGAATATGACTTTACATGCTAGTGAAGATTGAAATTTCATGAATGAACATGCGATGCTCAAATATTTCCCTATCATCAATCACCTAATTAGGACAAGAGTTAAGTCCCATGCTCTGCCTCTCAGCTATCATCTTTCTGATCCATGAGTCATCCAACTTTTTCTTACGAGCATTTAGCTAAAATTTCGTGACATTGGCTTTGCCTGGCAGCTAGTGGACTGGTTCATGAAGGTCATGCCATTTAGGACCATAGGGCCAACAGTGCCTTCCTTCTATTTGGACAACAGGCTTGAGCAAGACAGAGAATATGGTCTCAGCATCTTCCAACCAGAACACGACACCACCATGAAATGGCTGAGCACAAAGCCAAAAGGATCGGTTGTGTATGTCTCTTTTGGGAGTATAGCAGAGCTAAAGATTGACCAAATGCAAGAACTTGCAATGGGACTAAAGAGAAGCAACCGTTATTTTCTCTGGGTGGTGAGGTCATTTGAAGAAGACAAACTTCCCCAAGACTATGCAAAAGAGACGGCCCAAAAGGGTCTAATCGTGACATGGTGTCCTCAACTGGAAGTCCTAGCGCATGAAGCACTAGGGGTTTTTCTGACACATTGCGGTTGGAACTCAACTTTGGAAGCGCTCACTTTGGGTGTGCCGATGATGGCGATCCCGCAATGGACCGACCAGCCCATGAATGCCAAGCACATAATGGATGTGTGGAAGATGGGGCTGAGGCCACCTGTTGATGAGAGAGGTGTTGTGAGGAATGAAGATATAGAGAATTGCATCAGGGAGATAATGGAAGGGGAAAGAGGGAAGGAGATGAGAGAAAATGCAGGAAAGTGGAGGAAAATAACCAAAGAAGCAGTCAGTGAAGGTGGAAGCTCTGATAGAAACATCGAGGAGTTTGTTGCTAAATTGATTGATAAGTTGTAAGAGAAGTTACCTGTGGCAGTATGGAGAAAATTCAAGTAACCAATTCTTGCTCACCACATGTTAAGGATGATAAATGATGTTGCATAATAGTGACGATATTATTCATGGTCATGAGATTCATTAGGCAACATCTTGGTACATCGATGAATCTAATCTCTAATGACACAGGATCATGTATCAATTAACCTAAACCGCAACAAATCATTTTGAATACAATAGCTACCTCAAATTAATTGAAAAACCACTAAGCTTCTGTTTTCCACTCTTAATTATTCCAATAACAAAATCATCCCTAATCTTCTCAAAGCAATCGCTCCTGCCAACACCATAAATGAGTTGGCCTCAAAGCTGAGTAAGCCAGCCAGCAGCACAGTATGCAATCTAACATCTAAATGAGGAATTGTCCACGCTATTCCAGTAAAATCGTGGCTGAGGCTAATGCTATCCGATGCATATCCACAAATTATATCGAAGTTGCACTGATAAACCAATAGTGGGCTTCTGTGTTCGGGAGTTTATGGTCTGGCAAAACCTCTATTTTTTCTTTCCAGCATTCAAACTTTGATCTGAAGTGACAAAGCTTATGGTAAACAGCTGTGTCGTCGACGTTAAGGACCGGATCATAATCTGTATCTACACACTGACAAGGTTCATCCCAGAACAATGTAATTGATAGGATTATCTGATACATGATGATCCTGCGTGTCAGGGGGTTTGAAAATGAGGTTGAGATGTGATCTCTGACGGTGATTTGACGAACCTCTCTATCTCTCCTCATCGTGGGACTCTCCCTTTGTTTTCTGTTGCTCGCACTCTACCGGGTTTGAATTCATGGTTAGTTTGTTCATCTTCTTCATGTTGAGTTGAGAGTATTCTGATCAACACGTGTCTCCTTGAATTGTTTGTTTATTTCCTTTTTTCCCTTTAGTTGGATACTCAATATCAACCAAACTTGTTCATCCTTTCCAGCGAAAGCGAAGAGGCCAATCCTGATCCGATCTCGGACCAGCAAATATTGAAAATGACAATTTTCAACGAAGGAAACACTTGATTCATCTCATCCTGCAATTGCAAGTTCAGAATGTTGATACATCTGATGAATTTTACACGCAATCTGCTAGAGTTCAAAGTATGTGCCCTTATTCCTTGCCAAAAAAGAAAAGGTATTTTCTTTCCTATTCTAGTAGATTTCTGAAAGAGTTTTTTTTTTTTTTTTGATTGAGAGAAAACTGTATTCATTACTCAAAAGGATATATAAAAAGTATATAGACTTTCATGACAAAGCAAATCAAAGTAAAGAAAAAGTCAAAATACTACAAAAAAAGACAAATTCAGAAAATAAAGAGAATCAATAGAGTACTGGTAGGGTTAAAGATGTTTGAAAGAGTTGGGAAGTGTAAAAAACTATTGGTATGGGTCACTTGATTTGTCAATGATTTGCTGGGGGATGCCATAAGTTGTGTACGCCGCTTACTTTGATGCCAAAAGTTTATATCGGATCACTTAAGTGCCAAAAAGTTTGAAAAACAATCATTTTAATGCCAACTCCGATTTGGTTGACTCGAAATCTGACATGGCACTTTTTTATTAATTTTTGAAGCTGATATGGCTCACTGGAGAGTACAGTCAGCATCCTAACACGAAAATGACGCCGTTTGGTGTCTCTTCCAATTCAAAACCCTAAATCTCCGGCCAATCGCCGTCCTCGATGGCCCTCGCGCTTGGCGGCCGCAGCTCTGACCTCGACCCCGACCCTGACCCTGACGATGGCCACTTAGCGACCGTGGCTCCGACCCCGACCCCGATCCCAACCCCGACAATGGCCACTCGGCGGCCACGGCTTCGACCCCGAACTTGACCCCGACCCCGACCCCGACAATGGCCACTCAATGGCTGTGGCTTTGACCCCGACCCCGACCCCGACGATGGCCACTCAACGACAGTGGCTTCGACCTCGACCCCGACCCCAACCCTGATGACAGCCACTTGGCGGCCAAGTCAAAGGCCGTGATCCGGCCGGTGCTCAGGGAGGCCGTCGACGAGTGTGCCACCATTGATGTCTCCCTCTCCATCTTTGGTCTCTCCGACGAGTGCCTAGCCTACGTCTTCCAGTACCTAGGCTCCGGCAACTAAGGCTAGTGCTCCCTCGTTTGCCGTTGAGGGCGTCCGAACAACACCAAGCAACGGCGGCCTAGCGACGGCAGAGGCCGAGCGACGACGGCCGAGTGAGTTAGGTTGGAAAAACCCTAATTTCAATCCCCAAATAAATTCAACCCAAAAAAAATCCCCAAATAAAAAAAAATCTCCAAATGAGTTAAACGGCATTGTTTTTGTGAGGCCATCCATGTAAGACGACAAAATGACATTGTTTTCTTATGGAGGACCAAAAATGACGTTGTTTTACAGCAACTGGAACTTTTTTTTTTAAAATATAAAAGTCACGTAATTAATTTGGCCGGAATCTCTCGCCGGCGGCACCAAAGTGATTGTTTTTTTTTTTTTTTTTCGATTTGGCACTTAAGTCATCCGATAGAAACTTTTAGCACCAAAGTGAGCGCCGTACACATTATGGCACTAACAGTGTACTTTTCCTGATTTGTTGGCAACATACTTGACACTTCATGGAAACGCTAACCTAGTTTTTGTTCAAATTGCTAATTTTGTATATCTTTCACAACTTTTAATTGTCTTCGTTACTAATGCTTGAAATTCACCAATTCTTATAAATTTATTAATCATTATTTGAGTCACTAACCGGCTTTTTTCCTATATCTTTGACTAGAATTTATTAATCTTTCCTACTAACACATTAAATTGATCTACTATTTTGTGAAATGACTAAAATTTATTAGAATAACTGACCAACTTTTTTCCCAAGTAATCCAATTAAAGAGTTGGTATTTAAAGAAAAAAGATACATAAGGTTGATAACTTACTCAAATGAGAGTTGATATTTTAGAACTAATTGATAACTTAAGATTGCGTTTAACGGTCAAGATAAAATTTATGATGGGATAAAATTTATTATATCTTGTGTTTGGTGTCTACTCAAGATAAAATAAAGTTGGATATAAGAGAGATATATCCCAAATAAAATTATCCCATAAGGGAGGTGTGTGGATAAGATTTCTAATATTTATAATAGAAAATATATTTTTCCCAAATGGATTTTTTATATTAATAAAATTAAAATTATGTTTCAATATAAATAATATTTCAATTGTAATATAACAAATCCAAAATAGCAAAAAATAACAACAATTCAGTTTTTTAATTTAATATTGTTTATATTTATATATTTGAATTCAATCTATCTTATAACATAAATTAAATAGATAAATATAAATATATATTTATCATTTTTACATATTTTAGGCATTTTAGTATTTTAAGTAAATTAGTACAATTTATTATTTATTAAAATTTTATTAGAGAATGATGGAAGGGGAAAAAAGAAATAAAAAATAAAATAATTAATATTTTTTAAAATGCAAATAAGAATGAAGTAGGTAACAATGTGGCAAGAAATTTTTACCATTGTCGTTTCAACAACTTTTAGGTTCATTTACATTAATATGCATTTTATTTCAAATAATGTACATGATATAATGTTAATATTATTTATTATTATGCTTCACCAAATAATAGATAAGATATAACAAAAAGTCTCTAAATTTCAAATCATATCCTATCTAGTCTTATCATAATTAAAAATCTAGATGGCCAAATGCAACCTAATAGGACAAAAGTAAATAAATCAATTATATTAAAATTAATTTTTTCAAATAAGAGTTGATGAACTTAGTCCATAATAAGAAAGCTAAATAAAAATTGATAAAATAAAAAAAATGATAATTAAAAGAAAGACGAACTTGATTAGTAACTCAAATGATAGTTGGTAATCCAAAACTATTAGATCACTTAATCTTCAAAAAGTTAATAAGAAACCCTAACTAAGATTGCTTGTTCTAAAAATATTTAGTAAACTTAAAGCATTGTTAAGAAATGCTAATAAAGAACCTCAAGGGTTGGTGCAGTTGGCACTCGAGGGCTTTTCAGCTCAAGAACTAGATTTCACTCAATCGAATCTCCTCAACTATATACAAAATTGTTATGGGCTAGGGCCATCAATATAGACAAAATGAATGGACTTAATTGGTTCATGATTCTTGCATGGTGTTTTATAAGCCTCCGGGTAGCAAACTCTCCATGACACGCTCCTATTTTGTACAAAGAAAAGCAAATGAATTTAAAGTTATTAATCCAAAACTAGTCAGCAATCTAATCTGACAAAAGCATATAATTTAGTTGGTAATTTTTTTAAAAGAGGTAGTTTTAATAAGTTATGGAAATAAAGTTGGTAAGTTCATAGAAAAATTTCTAGTTTGCAAAGTGTTGGTAAGTTACCAACAAATTGACTTAAAAAGATACCCGGTTTGTTTTTTTATCAATAATTTAGACATTGACTGATACTTACTGGATTTTATGAGTATGGAAAGAATGCGCACTTTTTGGCATGGAATATATTGTGCATTACATTAGTATCATTCTACTCTTTTTCTAAAAAAAGGGTAAAAGAAAACGACAAATATTTTAGTAGTAAGTGAGGACAATTTCAAATAAAGACATAAAATACTTTCATTTTCTTAAATAAAGGTAGAAATTATTTCAAATAATGACCCGAAGTGCCTTCATTTTCTCAAATAATGGTCAGAAGTGGATTTTATTTGAAATGAGGGTTTAAAGTGTCCATATCAGTCTCAAAGAAATGCCTAAACTCATCAGCTGTGAAGGGCAATTTTGTCTTTTAAAATTTCTATTCTTTCTTTCTTTTTAATTTTTTATTTTCATAAAAAAAAGGAAAACACAGGCGAGAGGGAATGCCATGTTTTTTTTTTAAAATTTTTTCTTAATTTTTTTAATATAATTTAATTTAAATTTAATTTGTGTTTTGATGAAAATATCCCTAATCGATTGGAATAATTTTCCAACAAGTGAGATTAGGCCATTTTTGAAATAATTATAACCATTTCAGGCTTTTTTTTTGGGATTAATATGCGCACTTCTTGCCCTAATTTGGAACTTTCCTAATGACTGACCTAAAAATTGCTGAGATGAGATCCAAGAAGATATTCTTCTTTTAGGGTCATTGGACCATGCGTCAATGCCAATAATGGCGAGTGGATAAATAGCTTTGAGAGTGGACGTATTGATGTGATACGTTACAAAGAATGATTAATCCCTGTTTGGTGCAACTCATTGGAGCGTCAGAGGAATTTCATGGTTACGATTTTCTAAACAGCTTAAATCAATTTACAAAGTCTATTAAACTTTTCATGCACATCTAAATAGTTAGTTTTTTCATACTCATATCGACAACATAACCGAAAATAAAAATTCTCCACAATGATATTCATATGCATAAAATTTATGTGCATAATTGAGTTCTATTTATATTGAATTACTCTGGGTATCCAACCCCTTATAATATAATCGCCATCGTCATCGTTATTTGCTTCTTTTAATCTTGGAGGTGACCAATCGGGCGCTTAGGATACTTCATATGATAGCCGTCCTCGTTAGTGGGATTATGTCTCTTTCTGCTTCTCTTTTGAAAATTCAATTAGTATGGTAAGAATTACGCATTAAAATTTCAAAGAATCGTGAGGTTTTTTTTTTCAAATTGTGATTAATGCGATTAATTGGCCTGTTTTTTTCCTGATAAGCTACTTGTCAGTAAACACCCCTCACAAGAAGACAAGAAGAAGAAAATTTTCCGCGCCCCGCACTGATATTGGAACACACCAGCATCGCTCAAGTACCCACTAATCACTGCTGCTACATCACAGGTAAGACCATGGACACTTCACTTAATTGCGAGCGAAACGCAAGAAAATGAAGGATTGAAGTAAATCCCCGAAACCACATGGCTTAGTTCTATCATGGCCAGCCCAAGGCCACATCAACCGCACACATGCTCCAATTCGCCAAGCGTCTACTCCACGAAGGAGTGAAAGACACTCTTGTCACCGCCAGATCAATGTCCAAGACCCTTCATGGATCCCCACGTACCTCCATTGCCCCCGAGAGATACTCCGACAGCTTCGACGGCGGCGGCATGAAGGCTGCCACAAGCATCGAAGCCTACCTCGAGCATTTTTGGAAGGTCGGCCTCGACACCCTGAGTGAGCTGGTCGAGAGGCTAATCTCTGGCGGTCCACTGCCGAGTTGCGTTGTCTACGACTCGTTCTTGCCTCGCGCTCTTGAAATGGCCCAAAAGTTTGTGCTGCTTGGGGGCTGCTTGTTCCACCAGTTCTTGAGCTGTGATCAGTGTGTTTAACCACTACCAAAAGGGACTGCTTGAGGTTTCAGTGAGGAAGCAAGTTTTGCTTCCTGAAATGCCTACTCTCGAGCCACAAGGCATTCCATCTTTTGTGTGATGTGGGCGTCCTACCCACAATTCTTTGGCATGTTTGGAGGGAACCAGTTCTCCAATTTAGAGAGAGTGGGTTGGGTGCTCTGCAATGCAGTGTATGAGCTGGAACAAGAAGTACACAACTGTATGGGAGCTCCCAAATTGCAGATTAATTGAACGTACAAGGTAAAATGGACTGTATAGGACCTTCTCGACGTATATGCTTTGGTGTATTTTGCATACATAGGTCAAGTATTTAACTGACAATCATTTAAAGATATCATTGTCGATGTTTGACACGACTTTGTTATCAAGAAAAAGAAAATGACAAGTTATCCCTCAAATTGTCTGGCTCAAAAGGGACATTAGTTTTAAGGTTTGTTATGAAGTGCTACTTGATGAAATTATAAATTGTAGTGAATATATAGAGTGTGATTATTTGAAAGAGGCAAAGAGGGATTTAATATGAAATATTAAGTGCCAATTTGCATGAGTTGATTAACAATCGAGAAATATTTCGAGAGAGAATGACTGTATTTAAACGAGGTTAATTTCAGAAAATGATAAGTTATGACATGCACATTTTTTTTTTTTACATCAATTGATATATTTAGGTTATTTAGGTAATTATTTAATATGAATAAACTATAGATGATTTTGTGAAATTTAAATTAGGTCACGAAATTTGTGATGCACAGAAAGTTTGAATATATTTTCTGATGCGTGATAGGATAAGTGATTCCAGAACGGAAATTTGGATGCGCCCGCGTCACTTTCCTTGTCTGTAATCTTCGAGAGAGTGATTGGACATGTCTAGTTATTTTTAACAGGTTTAAAATTTGTAAAATGCAAAATTTTATGGAGTGATTATGTAATTATAGAAATATGGAATTATATGAAAATATTTTTGATTTTTATGATTCTGGTAAATTTAATCAAGGCACGGTCTTAGAATTTTTTTTTTATGAGTTACTTAAGTTATTGAAAAAATAATGTTCTAAGGCTTAATTCATCTAAATGATTTATAAAAATTCAAAATTTCTCAATTAAATGATGATGGCATGGTGTTTAGCGGATGAAGTTTTGTATATTGAAAAACATGAAACTATTTGATTGGCACTATTTACACGGGAAACACCAAGAAATTATACTATTTGCACTATAATTACATGGCGATTGTTATGTGATAATGATTTGCACTTGATGGTAACGACCGTTTCATGAATAAGAGTTTGCTTTTAGAAATGATGATAAATGATAAATGGATATTTAATTTATATCAATAATATGGAAAATGCCTAGAGATTAGTGTGAAAAAAAATTACATATTATTATTAATTGTGCATGGTAATTGTTATGTTATCATGATCTGTATATAAAAAATGCCATGGAATGAATACTTTTGCCACGACCTATTCATCATAGAGCGAATTGCCCTACATGAATACGTGTATAAGACTCTAGAAAAATAAAAATGTTTTATAATCCATGATAGTTTTCTATTACTACAAGGTTGAGAGAATAAGAAATCTTATGGTTGATACAAGAAATGATATAACTTGTGTAGCCTAATGAGGCTTGAGCAGCATAATATGAGAATGAGTATAGAATAGCATTATCATGTGGTTGTACAATTGTGTATTTATTCTTGCTAATGTAGAGGGCATCATGATGGATAGGTTAAAGTGCGGCAAAGATGTGTTTATGATTCCATCTTCATAAGTTGATGATAACGGTGGATACTCGTGATGGATGGATTAAGGCATAGCAAAGTTGTGTTTATGATGTTTATCCCCATGAGTTGATGATGACGAGACATAATTAATCAAGATGAATTCTGGCGAGCGATGAGTAGAGAATAGATATACACCCGTGTAACTACGCGGCTTGCAATGCGCAATAGGTCGGCCAAAGGACAGATTGATCCTGTGGAAAATGCCTGGTCCTCCTACTTGCTGTGCGTGAAATTTAATTTCGAAGAATAAGAGCCACTTGTTTTTCGGTTGTCCTTTCTCTGTTCAAGCCCAGTGTACGATACTGCAGCTTCATCAAGGTTGTCCTTTCTCTGTTCAAGCCCAGTGTACGATACTGCAGCTTCATCAAGTGCCGAGAAGGGTTGCCGACTGGTAGCTTGAGGTTGATTGGGTTGTGGCCAGCTAGGAATGGTTGTTTGACCTCTCCTACCGCTGCTTCTATTAGAACTGCTTCCAATGGTTCTCAGATTAGAAGACCAGTGCAGAGTAGGTTGGCTAGATGTGCTCTAGTAGCTCCGCCGGTTTCATCCGAAAGTACAACGATATAGATATAGTCTATGAAAGCGTACAGATAAACCGATAGCGCTTCTCTATTCAAAAGCATATGATCCAGCTAAATCCCTAAATATCCAAATATTCACATCAATAAGGGTCCTAAATATCTAAATATTCACATCAATCAGAGTTTAATGTTTTACTTTTCTACTCATATATATGCTTGTGATGGAGAATTTCACTTTGAATATCTATTTTTATACTTACTAAGGTCCGATTGAGCGCATCTGTAATTTATGAATAGCTATATTGGTTTAAAGAAAGTAGATCTAATAAATAAAGCATTGTTAATGACGTGCAATTAGTTGGAAACTATTGCTTTTAGCTCTATCTTATATGGATGCTCAACAGTCTCTGTTTGTTGTGCCGGACAAGATAATTTAGAGGATTCGAAATTAAGTTTTTTCCATAGTTCTAGAATTTCAAAGTCCTATATAATTATCTTAGGGATTTGGATCGCCTCATTTCCTTTTTATTAGATATTTGATTAGATTTCAGATAGCATTTTAAGAGATTTTCTTTACTTGTTTGAATATTTCCAATAAAGTTTGGCCTAGGATATCTTTAGGATTTTTAATATTTATACTGCTATTATGTCTTCTATAAAGTAACTTATCTTAGATCAATGAAAGAACTACGAGAGACTTCTCTCCGAATATGCGCCTGTAAGTGTATTTGAGCTGGGTGCATGTATTATGACTTTTCATGGCTGGAACAAGATCAATAAAGTAATGATCTTTATATGATGAAATTACACGAACGTTCCTTTAACGTGTCTGTTCCTACACTTACGTGCATGCTGACAATCTTCATCCAAGACCCATGTAATGATAAGATCCTAGGCATGATGATCTTCAATGGGGCTGAACTAAAAATTAGGTGGGGATAAAAATCTCTCACGACAGGATCCAACTCGTTATGATTTTCAGTGGGGGCTGAAAATCAGGTTGGGATGATATGGCCTTTTGTAGTGGTTTCCATGAAGCTCTCTCTTCAACTTGTAACTCGTTTCCATTTGTTTTCTACCAGGGTTGAATGGTTGGTTTCGTTATCTCCTTTTCGTGAGGATTCTGGTCACAATTTACCTTCATGATTACCTCTTGGACATTTTTTTTCTTTAACATTCTTTGCCCGATATTTGTATATTGGCCAAATTTTCTTCACCCTCTCCCTTTGAAAGAACAAGATGCTAATCCTTATTCACTGTCGGACCAGCAAATCTCGACACCAAGGTGTTCCAACATATGAATGACTTAAATTATTTCATTGCGGTGACACTTCAGATGTACTGTTGGATGTATATAGCTAAAAACTCAAAAAGTGGCAAATTCTACGTGCGATCTGCTGTTGTAAGCGATTTGCTGTTATCATTTCACTATTTTTCTCGGGAAAAATTATCGTTGGCCTTGAAAATTTGCGGACTCTTTAGTAGGTGTTCTGGTGTCTTGAGCTTTCAAATCTTGGCAAGTAGACAAAATGCGTTGGGATTCAAGTACTTTGTTCAAACTAACAAGGAGTTGTCTCCACGAGAGAAGTCGCTCCCGAGAGTTACTGGCACATTTGTTTCATTGAAAACTTCATTCTAGAGTAAAATATATTTTGTAGAAATTATTTTTCTTGAAAATATTTAGTTTTTGGTTTTTTGATTATTTAAGAAAATTGATTTCTTTTTTAATCAGAAGGATTTTTCCTAATTCAAGCTTATCATATTTAGTTCATGGAAAATGTTTTTGATAGAGTGATTAACTTTTCATCATCAGAACAATGAAAAGTTGAAAAACAAAAACAATTTTCCCTCAAATGGATTATAAATCTGCCCTTCACAAATGTCATGTATATATGATGCATATTCATATTTACCTAAACAAGGATTCTTGAGCGTCGCAATACAATTAGCATTGTTTGAGTCAAAAATCGCACTGCATGTAATCTCCAATGATATCGATTATCATTATTACTTTTCTCATCTTGGACGTGCCTATTAGAAAGCTTCCAATGCTATGTTCGTCTGAAACTAAATCTTCTTAGAACTTCAACTTCGCACGTTTCTTTTATTTGAAAATTTTTCCCTTCTTTATGTTGATATTTTAGCGAAAATTCTGTTTATGATACGATATCGAGCAATGTGAATCACCTAATCATCAAACTGTGAGCCTCCCACCCAACGGAAGCACCGGATCATACCGTCGCGAGTCACTTAGGGTCTGTTTGTTAATGTTTTTTATTTCTGTTTATGAACAAAATTTATGTTTTTTTTGTTCCAGGGAACAAAAAAATAACAGAATCGCGTTTGTTTGCTTTTTTGTTCCAAATCTATTTTTTTGTTCCCAGGAACACATTTGGAACAGAAACAAGAAACAAGAAAAACGTATTTCTTGTTTCTGGAACAATTTTTAAGAACAAATTTTCTCTCTCCTCTCTTTTTTCTTCTTTTATTTTTCTTTTTTCTTTGACCAGCCGCCAGCCTCGACCATGGCTGACGACCGGCCGTCGAGGGCCGGCGACCTCGCCAAAGCGTCGTCAGCCCCTGGTGAGGCTCGCCGGCCTAGCGGTGGCCCGACGAGGCCGAGCCTCGCTGATGGCTAGGCAAGCTCGGGTTCACCGAATCTAGGTGAGGCCACTGGCCCTCGTCGGCTAGTGGCCAGCCATGGCTGAGGCCGGCAATCAGCCAAGAGAAGAAAAAAAGAAAAAAAATTAAAAGAATTAAAAGAATTAAAAAAAAGAATATAAATTTACCAAACGTGTTTCTATTCATTTTTTATTCCCGGAACAAGTTTACTAAACGTGTTTTTTTATTCAAAAATTATTTCTCGGAATAGAAATACTTTTTTCTATTTCTATTTTCTGGAATAATTTTTAAACAGAAATGTTATTAAATGCACCCCTATTTGTCAAACTGCGATTGACGTAACCACATAGCCTGTTTTTGCCTCATAGGCTCCTTGTCCCCAACAATCTTCAAAGAAACCCAGAAAGGAGGGAATTTTTCTTGGCCACTCATTGGAACCCATCAAACCATGGCTTAAAGTGCCCACCGACAACTTTCTTTTTCCCTTTGTGTGCCAAGAAGAGTCAACCATGCACTTCCTAATGTCGTCACATTGCATATAAACCCACGAAGAGACACTTCACTGAAATGCAAAAAAACCACAGAAAATGGAGGATTCAAGAAAATCCCACAAGCCACATTGTTTAGTGCTATCATTCCCAGTACAAGGCCATATCAACCCCATGCTCCAATTCTCCAAGCGCCTAATCCACAAAGGCGCCGGAGTCACTTTTGTCACCACCAGATTCATGTCCAAGACCCTTCATGGATTGTCCTCTAACCCCTCGATTTCACTTGAGAGTATCTCTGATGGCTTCGATGATGGCGGCATGAAGGCCGCCAATAGCCGCGAAGCCTACCTCGAGCGCTTCTGGAAGATCGGTCCAGAGACACTGAGCGAATTGGTCGAGAGGCTGATCTCTAGTGGCCGGCCACCGAGTTGCATTGTCTACAACTCGTTCTTGCCTTGGGCTCTTGATGTGGCCCAGAAGTACGGGCTGGTTGGGGCTGTTTTCTTCACCATGTCCTGTGCTGTAAGCAGTGTGTTTTACCACTGCCAAAAGGGACTGCTTGAGGTCCCCGTTCGTAAGCAGGTTTTGCTTCCTGGGATGCCTCCTCTTGAGCCTCAGGATATGCCAAGTTATGTGTCTGATCCGGAGTCATACCCAGCTAACCTTGGCGTGCTTGTGGGTCAGTTCTCCAATCTTGACAAAGTGGACTGGGTGCTTTGCAACACGGTGTATGAGCTGGAACAAGAAGTAAGTACCCTAAAACTCCTTCGGAACTAAACCATTTGTGAATGAAAAAGCTTTATTTTAATCTTCTTCTCAGTCTTATCTAATTCCTTTGAGAGGGTAAGATGGGGTCTGATCAATGTACGAGGATTCATGGACTATACACACCTTTCACGGCATGTTTATTACCGTATACCTTGCATGGGTCAAATTGAACAATTGTTTGAAGATATGGTCGTTGATAGTGAACATGACCTAGGACCACACGAGAAGATAAGACGAGAACATGAGTGGTACAAGACTTGGAGTTGTCAAGCAGGAATGGGCAGCGAATATGACTTGGCATGTTAGCAAACATGTACTTGGAGTTGTCTAGCTGGAATGGACAGCGTATATGACTTTACATGTTAGTGAAGATCGAAATTTCATTAATGAACATGCGATGCTCTAATATTTCCCTATCATCAATCACCTAATTAGGACAAGAGTTAAGTCCCATGCTCTGCCTCTCAGCTATCATCTTTCTGATCCATGAGTCATCCAACTTTTTCTTACGAGCATTTAGCTAAAATTTCGTGACATTGGCTTTGCCTGGCAGCTAGTGGACTGGTTCATGAAGGTCATGCCATTTAGGACCATAGGGCCAACAGTGCCTTCCTTCTATTTGGACAACAGGCTTGAACAAGACAGAGAATATGGTCTCAGCATCTTCCAACCAGAACACGACACCACCATGAAATGGCTGAGCACAAAGCCAAAAGGATCGGTTGTGTATGTCTCTTTTGGGAGTATAGCAGAGCTAAAGATTGACCAAATGCAAGAAATTGCAATGGGACTAAAGAGAAGCAACCGTTATTTTCTCTGGGTGGTGAGGTCATCTGAAGAAGACAAACTCCCGCAAGACTATGCAAAAGAGACAGCCCAAAAGGGTCTAATCGTAACATGGTGTCCTCAACTGGAAGTCCTAGCGCATGAAGCACTAGGGCTTTTTCTGACACATTGCGGTTGGAACTCAACTTTGGAAGCGCTCACTTTGGGTGTGCCGATGATGGCGATCCCGCAATGGACCGACCAGCCCACGAATGCCAAGCACATAATGGATGTGTGGAAGATGGGGCTGAGGCCACCTGTTGATGAGAGAGGTGTTGTGAGGAGTGAAGATATAGAGAATTGCATCAGGGAGATAATGGAAGGGGAAAGAGGGAAGGAGATGAGAGAAAATGCAGGAAAGTGGAGGAAAATAACCAAAGAAGCAGTCAGTGAAGGCGGAAGCTCTGATAGAAACATCGAGGAGTTTGTTGCTAGTTTGATTGATAAGTTGTAAGAGAAGTTACCTGTGGCAGTATGGAGAAAATTCAAGTAACCAATTCTTGCTTACCACAGGGTAAGGATGATAAATGATGTTGCATAATAGTGACGATATTATTCATGGTCATGAGATTCATTAGGTAACATCTTGGTACATCGATGAATCTAATCTCGAATGACACAGGATCATATATCAATTAACCTAAACTGAAACAAATCATTTTGAATACAATAGCAACCTCAAAATAATTGAAAAACCACTAAGCTTCTGTTTTCCACTCTTAATTATTCCAATAACAAAATCATCCCTAATCTTCTCAAAGCAATCGCTCCTGCCAACACCATAAATGAGTAGGCCTCAAAGCTGAGTAAGCCAGCCAGCAGCACAGTATGCAATCTAACATCTAAATGAGGAATTTTCCACGCTATTCCAGTGAAATCGTGGTTGAGTCTAATGCTATACGATGCATACCCACAAATTATATCAAAGTTGCACTGATAAACCAAGAGTGGGCTTTTGTATTGAGGAGTTTATGGTGTGGCAAAACCTCTATTTTTTTCTTTCCGGCATTCAAACTTTGATATGAAGTGACAAAGCTTATGGTAAACAGCTGTGTCGTCGACTTTAAGGACCGGATCATAATCTATATCTACACACTGACAAGGTTCATCCCAGAACAACGTAATTGATAGGATTACTGATACATGATGATCCTGCTTGTCAGGGGGTTTGAAAATGAGGTTGAGATGTGATCTCTGACGGTGATTTGACGAACCTCTCTATCTCTCCTCATCGTGGGACTCTCCCTTTGTTTTCTGTTGCTCGTACTCTACCGGGTTTGAAGGCATGGTTAGTTTGTTCATCTTCTTCATGTTGAGTTGAGAGTATTCTGATCAACATGTGTCTCCTTGAATTTTTTTTTTTTTTTATTTCCTTTTTTCCCTTTTGTTGAATACTCTATATCAACCAAACTCGTTCATCCTTTCCAGCGAATGAGAAAAGGCCAATCCTGATCCAATCTCGGACCAGCAAATATTGAAAATGACAATTTTCAACGAAGGAAACACTTAATTCATCTCATCATGCAATTGCAAGTTAAGAGTTTTGATACATCTAATGAATTTTACACGCACTTTGCTAGAGTTCAGAGTATGGACTCTTATTCCCTGTAATATATATATTTTTCCTATTCTAGTAGATTTCTGAAAGAGTTTTTTTCTTTTTTTTGGTTGAGAGAAAACTATATTCATTACTCAAAAGAATACATAAGAGGTATATAGAATTTCATGACAAAGCAAATCAAAGTAGAGAAAAAGCCAGAATACTACAAAACAAAGACAAATCCAGAAAATAAAGAGAATCAACAGAGTACTAGTAGGGTTAAAGATTTTTGAAAGAGTTGGGAAGTGTATAAAACTATTGGTATGGGTCACTTGATTTTCCAATGATTTTTTGGCAACATAATTAACACTTCATGGAAACGCTAACTTATTTTTTGTTCAAATTGCTAATTTTGTATATCTTTCACAACTTTTAATTGTCTTTGTTACTAATGCTTGAAATTCACCAATTCTTATATAAATTTGCTAATCATTATTTGAGTGACTAATTGGCTTTTTTTCCGATATCTTTGACTAGAATTCATTAATCTTTCTTACTAATGCATTAAATTGATCTACTATTTTGTGAAATGACTTACATTTATTAGAATAACTGACCAACTTTTTTCCCAAGTAATCCAATAAAAGAATTGATATTTAAAGAAAAAAGATAGATAAGGTTGATAACTTACTCAAATGAGAGTTGATATTTTAGTACTAGTTGATAACTTAAGACTACGATTGACGGTTAAGATAAAATTCACGATGGGAAAAAATTTATCATATCTTGTGTTTGGTGTCTACTGAAGATAAAATAAAGTCGGATATAACAAAGATATAGTTCAAATAAAATTATCTCATAAGGGAGGCGTGTGGATAAGATTTCTAATATTCATAAAAAAAATTATTTTTCCCAAAAATTATTTTATATTAATAAAATTAAAATTATATTTCAATATAAATAATATTTGAATTGTAATATAATAAATTCAAAATAAAAAAAATACCAACAATTCAATTTTTTAATTTAATATTATAGATATTTATATTTTTGAATTTAATCTATCTTATAACATATTCAATATATGAATATAAATATATATTTATCATTATTACATATTTTAGGCATTTTAGTATTTTAAGTAAATTAGTACAATTTATTATTTATTAAAATTTTACTAGAGAATGATGGAAGGGAAAAAAAGAAAAAAAAGAAAAAAAATTAAGAATTTTTTTTAAAATGCAAATAAAAATGACGTAGGTAACAATGTGGCAATAGATTTTTACCATTGTTGTTTCTACAACTTTTAGGTTTATTTACATTAATATGCAATTTATATCAAATAATGTACATGATATGATGTTAATATTATTTATTATTATGTTTTACCAAACAATAGATAAGATATAGAAAAATCTCCAGATTTTATATCATATCCTATCTAGTTCTATCGTAATTAAAAATCTAGATGACCAAATGCAACCTAATAGGACAAAAGTAAATAAATCAATTATATTAAAATTATTTTTTTCACATAAGAGTTGATGAACTTAGTCCTTAATAAGAAAGCGATAAAATAAAAAAAAAAATCGATAATTAAAAGAAAGACGAACTTGATAAGTAACTCAAATGACAGTTGATAATCCAAAACTATTGGATCACTTAATCTTCAAAAACTTAATAAGAAATCCTAACTATGACCTGTTGTTCTAATAATATTTAGTAAACTTAAAGCATTGTTAAGAAATGCTAATAAAGAACCTCAAGGGTTGGCGCAATTGGCACTCGAGGGCTTTTCAGCTCAAGAACTAGATGTTACCCAATCGAATCTCCTCAACTATATACAAAATTGTTCAGGAGTGGGGCCATCTATACATGCAAAATGGATAGACTTAATTGGTTCATGATGCTTGCATGGTGTTTTGTAAGCCTCCGGTAGCCAACTCTCCATGACATGCTCCTGTGTTGTACAAAGAAAAGCAAATGAACTTAAAGTTAGTAATCCAAAACTAGTTAGCAATCTAATCTGACAAAATCATATAATTAAGTTGGTAATTTTTTTAAAAGAGGTATTATTAATAAGTTATGGAAATAAAGTTGGTAAGTTCATAGACAAATTTCTAGTTTGCAAAGTGTTGGTAAGTTACCAACAAATTGACTTAAAAAGATAGACGGTTTGTTTTCTTATCAATAATTGGACATTGACCGATACCTACTGGATTTTATAAGTATGGAAAGAATGCGCACTTTTTGGCGTGGAATGTCTTGTGCATTACCTTAGTATCATTCTACTCTTTTTCTTAAAAAAGGGTAAAAGAAAATGACAGATATTTTAGTCATGAGTGGGGAAAATTCCAAATAAGAACATAAAATACTTTCATTTTCTCAAATAAAGATGGACATTGTTTTAAATAAAAGCTTGAAGTGTTTTCATTTTCTCAAATAATGATCGGAAGTGGATCTTATTATAATTAAGGGTTTAAAGTGTCCATATTAATCTCAAAGAAATGCCTAAACTCTTTAGCTGTGAAGGGCAATTTTGTCTTTTAAAATTTTAAATTTTTTTCTTTTTTTTTCCTTTTTTTTTCTTCATAAAAAACAAAACAAAAAAAAAAGAAAGGAAAACATAGGCGGGAGGGAGTGCCCTCCTGCCCATGTTTTTTTTTTTTATAATTTTTTTAATACAATTTAATTTAAGTTTAACTTGTGTATTGACGAAAATATTCCTAATCGGTTGGAATATTTTGTTGACCGGCAAGATTAGGCCTTTATTTGAAATAATCATAACTATTTTAGGCTCTTTTTTGGGGACTAATATTCGCACTTCATGCTTTTATTTGGAACTTTCCTCGTGACTGACCCAAAAATTACTGAGATAAGATCCAAGAAGACGTATATGAAGGAGTGTGGTTTGTTCGATAAGTTCCTACCTCTCTATCTCTCTCTGAGATCTTGGACCATGGATGTCTATGCCAATAATGGCGAGTGGATAAATAGCTTTGAGAGCGGACGCATTGACATGATACGTTATAGACAATGATTAATCCCTTTTTGGTGCAACTCATTGGAGTGTCAGAGGAAATTCATGGTTGCCATTTCCTAAACAAATTAAATCAATTTACAGGGTCTATTGAATTTTTCATGCACATCTAAATAGTTAGTTTTTTCGTACTCATATCCACAACATAACCGAAAATAAAAATTCTCCACAATGATATTCATATGCATAAAATTTATGTGCATAATTGAGTTCTATTTATATTGAATTACTCTGGGTATCCAACCCCTTATGATATAATCGCCATCGTCATCGTTATTTGCTTCTTTTAATCTTGGAGGTGACCAACCGGGCGCTTAGGATTCTTCATTTGATAGCCGTCCTCTCTTGTGGGATTATGTCTCTTTCTGCTTCTCTTTTGAAGATCCAATTTGTATGGTAAGAATTACGCAATAAAATTCAACGAATGGTAAGGTTTTTTCAAATCGTGATTAATGCGATTAATTGGCCTGTTTTTGCCTGATAATCTACTTGTCAGTAAACACCCCTCACAAGAAGACAAGAAGAAAATTTCCCGGGCCCTGCACTGATATTGGAACACACCAACATCGCTCAAGTACCCACTAATCACTGCTGCTGCATCACATGTAAGACCATGGACACTTTCACTTAATTGCTAGAGAAACGCAAGAAAATGAAGGATTCAAGTAAATCCCCGAAACCACATGGCTTAGTTCTATCATGGCCAGCCCAAGGCCACATCAACCGCGCGCATGCTCCAATTCGCCAAGCGTCTACTTCACAAAGGAGTCAAAGACACTCTCGTCACCACCAGATCAATGTCCAAGACCCTGCATGGATCCCCACGTGCCTCCATTGCCCTCGAGAGATACTCGGACAGCTTCGACGGCGGCGGCATGAAGGCTGCTGCAAGCTTCGAAGCCTACCTCGATCATTTTTGGAAGGTCGGCCTCGACACCCTGAGTGAGCTGATCGAGAGGCTAATCTCCGGCGATCCACTGCCGAGTTGCGTTGTCTACGACTCGTTCTTGCCTCGGGCTCTTGAAATGGCCCAAAAGTTTGGGCTGCTTGGGGCTGCTTTCTCCACCAGTTCTTGAGCTGTGATCAGTGTGTTTAACCGCTGCCAAAAGGGACTGCTTGAGGTTTCAGTGAGGAAGCAAGTTTTGCTTCCTGAAATGCCTCCTCTCGAGCCACAAGGCATTCCATCTTTTGTGTGATGTGGGGGTCATACCCACAATTCTTTGGCATGGTTGGAACCAGTTCTCCAATTTAGATAGAGTGGGTTGGGTGCTCTGCAATGCAGTGTATGAGCTGGAACAAGAAGTACACAACTGTATGGGAGCTCCCAAATTGCAGATTAATTGGACGTACAAGGTAAAATGGACTGTATAGGACCTTCTCAACGTATATGCTTTGGTGTATTTTGCATACATAGGTCGAGTATTTAACTGACAATCATTTAAAGATATCATTGTGAATGTTTGGCACGACTTTGTTATCAAGAAAAAGAAAAAGACCAGTTATCACTCCAGTTGTCTAGCTCAAAAGGGACATTAGTTTTAAGGTTTGTTATGAAGTGCTACTTGATGAAATTATAAATTGTAGTGAATATAGAGTGTGATTATTTGAAAGAGGCAAAGAGGGATTTAATATGAAATATTAAGTGCCAATTTGCATGAGTTGATTAACAATCGAGAAATATTTCGAGAGAGAACGACTATAATTACATGGCGATTGTTATGTGATAATGATTTGCATTTGATGGTAATGACTATTTCATGAATAAGAGTTTGTTTTTAGAAATGATGATAAATGGATATTTGGTTTCTATCAATAATATGGAAAACGCCTAGAGATTAGCGTGAAAAAAATTTAGATATTATTATTAATTGTGCATGGTAATTGTTATGTTATCATGATTTGTATATCAAAGATGCCATGGAATGAATACTTCTACCACGGCCTATTCATCATAGAGCGAATTGCCCTACATGAGTACGTGTATAAGACTCCGAAAAAATAAAAATGTTTTATAATCCATGATAGTTTTCTATTACTACAAGGTTGAGAGAATAAGAAATCTTATGGTTTATACAAGAAATGATATAACTTGTGTAGCCTAATGAGGCTTGAGCAGCATAATATGAGAATGAGTATAGAATAGCATTATCATGTAGTTGTACAATTGTGTATTTATTCTTGCTAATGTAGAGGGCACCATGATGGATAGGTTAAAGTGCGGCAAAGATGTGTTTATGATTCCATCCTCATAAGTTGGTGATAACGATGGATACTAGTGATGGATGGATTAAGGCGTAGCAAAGTTGTGTTTATGATGCTATCCCCATGAGTTGATGATGACGAGACATAATTAATCAAGATGAATTCTGGCGAGCGATGAGTAGAGAATAGACATGCACCGGTGTTATTACGCGGCTTGCAATGCGCAATGGGTCGGCCAATAGACAGATTGATCCAGTGGAAAATGCCTGGTCCTCCTAATTGCTGTGCGTGAAATTTAGTTTCGAAGAATAAGAGCCACTTGTTTTTCGGTTGTCCTTTCGCTGTTCAAGCCCAGTGTACGATACTGCAGCTTCATCAAGTACCAAGAGGGGTTGCCGACTGGTAGCTTGATGTTGATTGGGTTGTGGCTAACTTCGAAGGCAAAGCTCTCCCTCGTCTATTGTTCAAACTCTCTTGGAATGCTTTCATCTATTATATTTGGCCAGCTAGGAATGGTTGTTTGCCCTCTCCTGCCGCTACTTCTATTAGAGCTGCTTCCACTGGTTCTCAGATAAGAAGACCAGTGCAGAGTAGGTTGGCTAGATGTGCCCTAGTAGCTCCGTCGGTTTCATCCGAAAGTACAACGATATAGATATAGTCTATGAAAGCGTACAGATAAACCGATGGTGCTTCTCTATTCAACAGCATATGATCCAGCTAAACCCCTAAATTTCCAAATATTCACATCAATCAGGGTTTAATGTTTTACTTTTCGACTCATATATATGCTTGTGATGGAGAATTTTTCATGTTGAATATCTATTTTTATACTTACTAAGATCCGATTGAGCGCATTTGTAATTTCGAATAGCTATATTGGTTTAGAGAAAGTAGATCTAATAAATAAGGCATTGTTAATGACTAGCAATTAGTTGGAGATTATCGCTCTTAGCTCTATGAGAGACTTTTCTCCGAATATGAGCCTATAAGTGTATTTGAGCCTGGGTGCGTGTATTATGAGTTTTCATGGCTGGACAAAGATATGTTTGTTAGAAATCAATAAAGTAATGATCTTTATATGATGAAATTACACGAGCATTCCTTTGACGTATCTGTTTATACACTTACGTGCATGCTGACAATCTTCATCCAAGACCCATGTAATGATAATATCTGAGGCATGATGATCTTCAATGGGGCTGAACTTGAAAGTTAGGTGGGGATAAGAATCTCTCATGGCAATTTTAAGATCCCTCTCCCCCCCTTCCCCAACGTGTGATTGTTTTCCCATTTTATTTTCTACTGCTTGTTCTCCACTGGGGTTGAATGGTTGGTTTATTCATCTTCTTTTAATTGCGTTGAGACTTTCTAGGTGACCCTCGGGTCCAGATGCTTTTTCAGGATCGCTGTACCTCGCAAAATTAATGCCTCAGGTAGACAACAATGCAATGCTTCCTACCGAAAAAATTAAAGTGATCATTGATGAGACCATGACCTAGTGTTGAAGAAGCTGTCAACGATAATGAGGTAAAAGTTTGAGGTCGTAGGAGTACTGGTTAGATGTGCTGATTCTAGACACTGTACGAAGCACATACCCAATAGGTAGAAAACAAGCCTCTGACAAGGGCTTTTAGTTGTAATCCGATAACTCGATACCCAGCCTAAATGCGTTCATTATTTTTAATGTGCTGGTGCCCGCACGCCCTATACCCCCAATTGGAGAGAGTTTTTCTTCCCTCACCTTTGAAATACCCCCAAATTTTACGTTTTGAAATTCAAACAAAACAGTTTTAGAACATACTCAAATCTAGAAATCAGTCGTCCTACGATATCAAACTTGCTTCTATGTCTTTCAAACTTGGAATTAGCTAAAAGGGCAGCCTGTCTAGTAATGTCATTTCCTTTTGTTGAATCTCTTCCGAAGACTAACATACAAGATTTCATTTTCCTGCCGTATCATCTTTATTGTATATTGACGAATCCTAATGTTATAAATTGCGTGATAAACATACTTGATCAATTGTCCGGTTTTTGCCCGATAAACCCCTTGTCCTTCAACAATCTCTACAAGAAACTAAGGCTCTATTTGTTTTATGAAAAATTAATTATTTAGAAAACATTTTCTTCAAAATGATTACTTGTAATCATCCAGGTTGCAAAAATGAACAAACGAAAAAAGTTTTCAACATTCATGAAAATGTTAAGACATAAATGGTTGTCGATAATAAATAGTTTTTCTATTGACTAATTATTTCAAGAGGTATAAGTAATCGTTTCTATGAAAATATTTTCTAAATCATTCATTGTCCAAAAAATAAATGGAGTGAAAAGATGATATTTTTACCGGCCCCTCACTGATATTGGACCGCAAGAAACCATTGCCTGGACAAGAAGTAAGCGCTAACCGGGTCAGTCAAGCACTTCCTAATGTTATGACAGTACATACATAAGACCATAAAGAGACGCTTCACTTTCCTATTTTAGACCAAAGGAATATATTGACTCGTCATCTTAGGAAATTGTGATATCACCTTCTAATTATCTCCAAATAATTAAAATCCTCCAGATACTATGTTTATTTCCTTCAAATTTAATTAGATAATGCAATCTTTCCTAGTTTGGCATGTCCATGTGCAAAGCACATGTAATTTTCAGCCATGAGGGGTATTCAATGGGCTTGACCGAATTTCATGCTTTTGGTGGGCTTAGTCTAGATAATTAAATTAAACTTGAAGCCTTCCTACTTAAACCCATAGAGTGCCAATCTTATTTAAATGCAATTTATATAAAGCTTTAATGAATGATCTTAATATGCAAATGCAGTTGATGACACTTTTCCTTAGGGGTTTGACAAAATCCCTAATTGTCTATAGCCAATTCGGTCATTTTTGGATTTAATTGGGTCTACCACACAAAGCATTGTCAACTAGGGGTGAGCATGGTCCGAGTTGGGCCAGTCCACCCCCAACCTTAGGACCAATTTGCACAATGCTGATCTTCAATTTTTGGGATTCAGGATTGACCCTATTGAGCTTGGGACGAAGGACTGAACTAACCAGTGAGTTAAGTTAAGTCCGGTTCTAGGATCAACCTAAGACCAATCGATAATTTTTTTATTTCATTTTTTGTACTTCTTGAAAACGCGACCAAGGACAAGACTAGCCCAATGGCTTTGGTCCAGTTCCAAAGTTAACCCAGGATCAACCGATAAATTTTTATTTTATTTTTTGTACTTCCTAAAAATGTGACCAAAGATTGGACTAACCCAATGGGTTTTGTGACGAGCGAGGTTAGCTAAGAAAGGCAAGTAGTGAGCGTCAAGCGTCAAGCGGAGTGATTGTCGAGCATCAAGCGAGGAGCAATAAGCTAGGTGAGCATTGAGCGGCGAGCGGCACAAATAACCCAAAGTGAGCAAGATGAGTGTTGAATGGCGAGTGAAGAAGTTATTTATTTTGATTTTGGCAAATTGAAGACTAAAAGGATAAATAAGACAGAAGAGAACGAGTACTAGAGGAGGATGCCGTGATGAGCTGTTTGTGCCCTTTTAGACGCCATAAAGACTTCTCACAAAAACATTTTCCTCTTTTAAAAATTATGGTTGTTGACGCTGTAAAAGACATTAAAAATCTAAGTTATTAAAGAATAGTGTAAAATTACTTGAATTTCTCACTAATGAACTGTTTAATATTGTTAATGCCGTTTATTTTAGGGTTTTCTCTATATATAAAAATCATAAATAATATATTAGATACATAATACAAATAGAGTCAGGGTTGGTCTGGACTAGATCGACCCTGAACTCCCATGACAGAAAACTAACTCGTATAGTGCTAGTTCAGGAATCCCGTGATCAAGGACCGATCTAGTCTCCCTGGAAACCGGACCAAGACCGACAAGGTTAGGCTAGTCTAGAGTCGATCTAGAGTTGACCCTAGACCGATGCTCATCGCTATTGTCAACCGTTGGTGCAATGTATTCCTACTCACCAAAACATTCATTAACTTGATTGGCCAGAATATCTTGGTTTTTTAGTTTTGGCTTTTCTGTTAAAGGAGCCAAAGTAGGCCTGGATATTACTTGCTTGCCTAGAAAAGTCGGTGGACTTGAACTCAAAAGGATTTAGCGGTGGAATAATGCTTGTATTTTCCCAGGCAGGATCCAGTTGGGCTGATTATAGGCAGGAGGCAGGTCTTTTCGGACTCTTCTGATCCTACCTACTTCCGCATTCATTTGGGAGGAAGATTTTGAAGCTTAGAACTGATGTCAGGCCTTATATCTAGCATGTCACCCAGGCTCCCTGCTCATCCATTTCACCAGCAGAATTATCTATGATTTCTGCTCTGCATTCTCAGTCGAACATAGCTGACGTTACATGTGATGACGTGAGCCACGCTGGTTTTATCCTCCTGCAATATCAAAGTCTTCAGTGCAAATTCCAGCTGGCATCTGTTGATCTTTTTGCAGCCAAAATCTTCTGTCCTTAATACTTAATAGGGTCTTCCAGAAGTTGACCACTTCTGGATGTTTCACGTGGCCAGCGCATAGAACGGCTTTTGAGTTATAGGTTTGATCCATGTATTCCCAAGCATTTTCTCTACGCACGATGTACGCTAATGATGAATTTTATTTATTTGACTTGATCGAGGCCTCCCGATTAGATTTTGACTTTGCGTTCAGACTCTATTCCTTCCCCAGGTCGATTTTTGAGCATACAACGTATTATAATATCAGCAAATTCCACAGATAAATCAAAACTATCTATTGTGACACAAACACTACAAAAAAAAAAAAATTATCACGAAAAAACTCAAATTTACACTTATATGATATATATACCCTCTATATTAATTTTATCCATTGTTTATTTGCCTTACTCGTCTAATTTCAGGATTTTTATGATGTATTTATGTCACAATTAACAAATTTAGGGTTTTTAATTATTCAAAAAAAATGTACAAGGTTTTTATATCACAATAAGTGTAATTTAAGAACCATTTCATCAGTAGAAAGATCTATGATTTCTGCTCTGCATTCTCAGTCGAATGTAGCTGACGTTACATGTGAGCCACCCTGGTTTTATCCTCCTGCAACATCGAAGTCTTCAGTGCATATTCCAGCTGGCATCTGTTGATTTTTTTGCAGCCAAAATTATCTATCCTCGATGGCGTCTTCCGGAGTTGACCACTTCTGGACGTTTCAGGCGGTGAGTGCACGGAACGCTTTCCGAGTTAAAGGTTTAAGAGTGTATTGGTGTAAACTTGTTTGGTTTAGTCCATGTATTCCAAAGCATTTTCTCTGCCCACGACGTGCGCTAATGATCAATTTTATTCATTTGACTTGATGGAGATCTCTCGATTAGAATATGACTATGAGCCCCGGACTTTGTCCCCTCCGCCAGGTCAATCTTTAAGCATATAACCTTTTTAATAAGGGCATACACCACAAAAAAATCTAAAAATAAGCTCATTGTGTCGCAAATACCCCATATTTATAAATATGTGATATGTATATCCTCTATTCCAGTTTTATTCGGTGTATATCTACCATGCTGGACAAATTTAGGATTTTTATTTATACAAAAAAATGCTCAAGATGTTTGTATCTGGTGGGCATAGTTTGAGATATTTCATGACAATAACCCTTTTAATAATTAAGCATAACAAGTTGTTATGTTATGATAATCTAAATTAAGTTGATTAACACCTACAGACCTCAAAATACAAATAAAAGAGTGCTTCTTTTTGGGTCAACTATGACCTTCACCAGTGCAAGCCACAGTAAGCATACCCATCCATCCATTCCTTTACGTCAGAGGAAATCTCGTCTAGGATGACGTAATGAACGCAAATAGACCTTCTCTCTCGCATTAAATAAGGCCTCCAACTTCGTTGATTTATTCAGGAAAAATCTAGCATCCTTACAGTGATCAATCGGCCAGCTTTTGCCTGATATATTAAAAGACGAAACATTTCGTAGCAAGTCATTGACATTGGAACTTATCAAACCATTGGCAGAACTAGAAGTACCCACCAAGGCACCAACCACTCGTTAATAAGGGCCAACGTAGCACGTGGTGACATTATATATGATACTATAAAGAAACACTTCTCTCGAATTGCAAGAGAAACACGAGAGGATGGAGAATTCGAGTGAGCCCCTGCAACCACATTGCCTGGTTCTATCATACCCCACCCAGGGCCACATGAACCCCATGCTCCAATTCTGCAAGCGTCTGCTCCGCAAAGGAGTCAAAGTCACTCTTGTCACCGCTAAATCCATGTCCAAGACCCTGCATGGATCCTCCTCATGCACCTCAATCGCGCTCGAGGCGATCTCCGATGGCTTCGACGATGGTGGCATCGGGGCTGCAGGTAGCCCCGAAGCCTACATCGAGCGCTTCTGGAAGGTCGGCCCTGAGACCCTCAGCGAGCTGGTCAAGAGGCTAATCTCCAGCGGTCCACCACCAACTTGCATCGTCTACGACTCGTTCTTGCCTTGGGCTCTTGATGTGGCCCGAAATTTTGGACTTGTAGGGGCTGCTTTCTTCACCATGTCTTGTGCTGTGAACAGCGTGTTTTACCACTGCCAAAAGGGATGGCTTGAAGTTCCTGTTAAGAAGCAGGTTTTGCTCCCCGGAGTGCCTCCTCTTGAGCCTCAAGATATGCCATCTCTTGTGTGTGATGTGGGGACATATCCAGCTTTCACTGGCATGCTTGTGAACCAGTTCTCCAATCTTGACAAAGTGGACTGGGTGCTTTGCAACACAGTGTATGAACTTGATCCGGAAGTAAGTACTGTAGATCCTTTGAAACTGAACATTTCTGAGTACACTATTACTATTGTCTCGATTACTTCTTCGTTTTTTCTCCTTTTGGGAGGGGCCACGGGGGTGAGGGGTTGTGAATTGGGTTATGATTGGATGCACAAGGGTACTGACTGTATATAACTCTTGACTGATGTACTATACCATATATGATCGATCGTCAAGTACTCATTAAATTGTTTGTCGATGGGATTGTCAATGTCGAAGACACAAGGACATGACTTGGCAGGTTGTCGTATAAAAGTTAGGTTACTCGAAACATCACAATGAAATGAAAGATGCTAGCCTATTGATAACAAACTTGTGATACTTGATTATCTTCCAATCTAATCAGAGATATAGAATGAGATTGTAACCCCATTTCTCTCTTTTAGCTGTCGTGTCGCCTTTTTGATCCATGAGTTGTCCAACTTGATCTATCAAGCATTTAACAACAAGTACAGTAGAACCTTTGGAACCGAACCATTTGTGAGAACGCTAATACCCGTCTCAATTACTTCTTCTTCGCTTTTTTTTTTTTTTTTTGGGAGGGGGGAGTGGGGGAGGGGTTGTG
Organism: Eucalyptus camaldulensis; assembly: GCA_019915185.1. NCBI lineage: Eukaryota > Viridiplantae > Streptophyta > Magnoliopsida > Myrtales > Myrtaceae > Eucalyptus > Eucalyptus camaldulensis. Next base: position 26,682,829 of record JAHSVA010000005.1, read on the forward strand.
AATCGGATTCTAATTGGATGTACAAGGGTACTCACTATATAGAACTCTTTTTTTTGGACTATATATATATACTCTACTCTTTTGATATCCACTATACCCTATATCATTAGTATGTTAACTACTCATTAAATTGTTTGACGATGGGATCATCGATGTCAACGCCACAAGGACATGACTTGGGAAGTTGTTATATTAAATTTAGGTCATTCAAAACGTCATAATGAAATGAAAGATGCTAGTCTATTGATCACAAACATGTGATGCTCAATTATCTTCCAATCTTCAGTCAATTGCATAGAATGAGATTGTATCCCCAAATCTCGCTTTCAGTTCTCATGTCGCCTATTTGATCCATGGGTCGTCCAACTTCATCTATCAAGCTTTTAATAAGAAGTTCTTCTTTGCAGGTTGCGGACTGGTTCATGAAGATCTTGCCATTCAGGACCATAGGACCGACAGTACCATCAGCCTATTTAGACAACAGGCTCGAACAAGATCAAGAATATGGCTTCAGCATCTTCCAACCAGAGCACGACACCACCATGAGATGGCTCGGCACAAAGCCAAAAGGGTCAGTCGTCTATGTCTCCTTTGGGAGCATGGCCGAGCTAAAGATTGACCAAATGCACGAACTGGCAACGGGACTAAAGAGAAGCAACTGCTATTTTCTGTGGGTGGTCAGATCATCAGAAGCAGAGAAACTCCCACAAGACTTTGCAAATGGTAGTGAGACATCCCAAAATGGTCTAATTGTGACATGGTGTCCCCAGCTCAAAGTCCTTGCACACGAGGCACTAGGGCTTTTTGTGACACACTGCGGTTGGAACTCAACTTTGGAAGCGCTCAGTTTGGGCGTGCCAATGCTGGCAATACCGCAGTGGACCGACCAGGCCACGAACGCCAAGTACATCATGGATGTGTGGAAGATGGGGCTGAGGCCACAAGTTGATGAGGAGAGGGGTGTTGTGACGAGTGATGAGATAGAGCATTGCATTAGGAAGGTAATGGAAGGGGAAACATGGAAGAAAATGAAGGAACATGCAGGAAAATGGAGGAAAATCACCAAAGACGCAGTTGGTGAGGGTGGGAGTTCCGATAGGAACATTGAGGAGTTTGCTGCTAAAATGGGTGTTAAGAAGGGATAAAGGAAAAGAGCAATGATGGATATATGATTAACGATTATAGTAGCAATCCATCTACTTATGCACAGTAATATGCGTGGCATGCATATTTGTTGGGAAAGTATGTACTCAACCGTGTGTCGTGTGGGTCTCATTTGTTAGGAATGTGAATTTTAGACTCGATCGCATCATTTTCTGAACAATTCTCAATTCCGTGCTTCCGTTCTAAATGAAATGTTTGATATATGTTGAATTTTGTCTCAATTAATTGGCTGTTGAAGAATTTCATCAGGTGTACCAAAAGAACGTGATTGCACAAAAAAAAAAAAAAAGCTTAAAAAAATGATGAAATCACACCCAAAAAAAAAATGCTAGGAGATTAAAGTTTAACTTAATTCGGCTTTCTTTTAACATATTAATTTTTACTTCCATGTAAATATTGACAATGATCACCATAAACTGTGTAATGATAAGATCTTCACCGGGCTGACCTTTTAACGATTAGAACCGTTCACTTTGTAGCTCTTGATCTATAAACAACGTACCAAAATGTCAGCCAATTCCAACAAATTTTAATCGTCAAATCTTCGCCGGAAGTTGCTGCCTCTTCTACATCGGAGAACCCACACATCTCTCCCTCTTTTTCTTTTTCTTGTTCTGCCTTACTCTCCCTTGCCCGTTCAGCTCTCTCCCTCTCTCTCCTCTCTTTTTCTTCTTTCCTTTTTATGATGATGGTGAGCTGGGACCACGAGGCAACCCAGTCCAACGGGTTTTCCTTTTCAAGTACTCCGTTCAGACGAGCCTAATAAGAGGTCGTGATCAACAGGTGTTGTCATTGACGAATGATGCTTCACGTGAGAGGGTCTGCACGTCCGACACTGAAAAGGCTCTGTTCGACCTAAGTCGCAGCCCAGTCCAACAGGTTCCCTGTTTCATTTACTCCGTTCAGACGAGCCGACGAGAGGTCGTGATCAATAGGTGTTGTCATTGACGAATGATGTTTCACGTGAAAGGGTCAGCTCGTCCGACCTAGTCATGCTGCGACATCCCACCCTTTTTCGTATCATTCTCATTTAGCCTCGGACACCTGATTCATAGAGCCGTGTTTTAACGAATCTGGAGCTCAAATTGGCATTTTTATATCTTTCATTCTAACGAGTTCTTCTATTTTTTTTTTTTTTCATGTTTTCCTTTCTTATGTTGAGGTTTGAGGAAATATTCAACTCACGAAATGACCCCTCTAGCACTATCATGGTTTTTTTTTTCTTGTTGATTTTCCACCAAAAAATTAGCAGACGGGCCTTCATTTTCCCGCCGGTATCATTAATTTGTAAATTAATGAATCCTAGTGATGTAAAATTGCATCATATAGAAATTCTAATTAACATGATGGATCGGCCACTTTTTGCACAATACGCCCCATGTCCTTCGACAATCTTTGCATGTAATCTAAAACATGGAATTATTCGTAGCTGGCCATTGATATTGTACACAGTAAACCATTGCCAGAACAAGAAATACTCGAAAAAACACTTTTTTGCCCTTGTGCTAACAAGGTCAATCAAGCACTTCCTAATGTTCTTACCCAGCCGAAGGCCACATCAACCCTTTTCTCCAATCCTCCAAGCCTTTGCTTCACAAAGGACTCAAAGTCACTCTTGTCATTACCAAATCCATAGACTAGACCCTGCATGGATCCTCTTCATGCACTTCAATTGCGCTTGACCCGATATCCTACGGCTTTGGCAATGGCAGCACTAGGGCCGCCAGTAGACCCAAGCCTAAGTGGAGCAATTCTGGAATGTTGGCTTGGAGACTCTCAGGAGAAAATTGTTCAAAAAGTTCTAAACCTATTGCATTTTTGTCAATTCATTCATAAACCTTTTAACTTTGTTAATTCAGTTATAAACATTTTCACTTCTTACCAATTGAGTCTATTAGGCTAATTTTGGCAAGAAAATGCTAACGTGGACATCAGCAGTACTACATAAGATCTCTGGCATTGATGTGGACAATTTTCAATAATATTTTATTTTTAAATTTTTTATTATTTTTTCTGTTTTTTTTTTCCCTTTTATTCTTTCTTTTCTTTTTTGGCTTTCTTCTCTGCCTTTTCTAGTGGTCAATCGGCCATAGCCAGCCCAATTGGCCTCACTTGCCATAGGTGAGGCCTAGCTAGGCGAAGGCGAGCCTCAACGAGGGAAGCCCTTGCCCAAATGCGGCCCGGCAAGGGTTGCCTAGGCGAGGCCGACGTGCACCTAGGCCAAGGCAGCCTTGTCGAGCATCAGCCGAGTGACGGTGATGTGGACGCCGGGCAAGGCTGCCCTAGCCTAGGCAAGGCCAACACTCACCTGCGCAAGGGCAAGCCTCGATGAGGGCTCCCCTCACTAGATCTAGCGAGGCCGACCGTCTCCTTAGCCTGGGCATAGGTCGACCTTGCCTAGGCAGCCCTTCCCGGGCTGCACCTAGGCAAGGGCTCCCCTCGCCCAGTTAGGCCTCGCCTATGGCGAGCAAGGCTAGTCGGCTGGCTATGGCTAGTGGCTGGCCGTCGCTTGTGGCTAGTCGGCAACTAGAGAATGCAACAAAGAAAGCCAAAAAGAAAATAAAGAAAAAAAAAAGGAAAAAAGGGAAAAAATAATAACAATTCAAAAAAAATATTAAAATATTATTAAAAATTGTCTATGTCAGTACCGATGATCCTACATGGCACCACCGGCGTTCACATCAGCATTTTCCAACCAAAATTGGCCGGATGAATTCAATTGGCAAAAAATGAAAATGTTTAAGATTGAATTAACAAAGTTAAAAGGTTTATAACTAAATTGGTAAAAAAATAATATGTTTAGGACTTTTTGGACAATTTTCCCAACTCTTAGCAAGCTGGTCGAGAGGCTAATCTCTAGGGGCCACCACCAACTTGCATCGTCTTTGACTCGTTCTTTCCTTGGGCTCTTAGCAAATTTGATTTATTTATCTTGGGTTTAGGGTTACAGAAATTAAAATAATTACCTTAGAGACTTAGGTTGTTTTTAGCCGGTAATTCAAGAGATTTTCTTTACTGGATTAATCATTTCCAATCAAGTCTGGTGTACGATCTCTTTAGGATTTTTTTGTTAAATTTATGCTGCTTATTATGTCCTTTTGTAAAACAATATATGAGAGACTCTTCTCTCAACTTACATTTCTGAGCGTGTTTGCGCCTGTGTGCATGGATGGTGAACTTTGCTTAGGCTTATCTATCATTTACGTCGTATCAGTTTATTTATGAAATCACGTGATAATTGTTATGGTTGGAAGGTTAAATGTAGTTATAACTAAAGATGAAAATTGGGAATCGAGTGTAGAAACACGGTATGTCAAATGGGAATTGTTGCATTTTATATTTTCCTTGAGGTGAAATCCTATGGGTTAAACGGGTTCGAAAATTGATTTCTTATAAATTCGGGTATACTTGTTACTCAGCAAAATAATATAGATTGTGCAGAAACTTTTTCATCATCATGAGGCTTACACTGCTGGATGAAGATATGTTAACTAGAAATCCACGAGTTATGACGTATTAATAGCTGGTAACAATTACACGACCGTTCCTTTAGCATTTCATAATACTACTTCAATGTAAATGTTGACAGTGACCATCCTAGACCCACACAACGATAAGATCTGAGACGTGATCTTCAGTGGCGAACATAATAATCAGGTAGGGATATGATCTCTCATGGCCATTTAAAGAAGCTCTTTCTCTCTCCACAACGTGTGACACATTTCATTTTGTTTTTCTTTGAGAAACTGACACAAAATCTTAGACTTTCGCCCAATATGCAAATTGATCTCTAAATTTTCATTTTTCAAATACTATTCGTAAACTTTACCCTAATGTGTAATGTCATTCTTAAACTATTGCATTATAAAATGTGATTCATGAACTTTCAATACATGTACAATTTAGTCCTTAGATTATATACAATGTCTAATATTATCATTGAACTTGAAAATAATGGAATGACAGCATTAAATATTATCATATAATTTAGACTTCATTCGTTTCACGGAAAATGTGACATTTCTGGAAAATATTTTCCAGGAAGTCATTTTCCAAGAAAATATAATTATTTTCCGGTGTTCAGATGAAACTTGAAAATGAAGTGGAAAATGTTTTTTGTTATTCAGTAAAATATATATATATATATATATATATATATATATATATATATATTCCTTCATATACTCTTTTTCATTTATTTTTTAAATGGATTTTTCATATTTGTTTAAATTGATTTTTTATTATTTTTTAATTTATTAAAATCTATTATTAATTTTTAAATTTTTTTTTCCATCTACTTCTTTCTTGGCCGGTCGCCGGCCACGGCGATGGCCTACAATTGGCCACCGGTGATCCTCGAGCTCACCGTCGAGCACGAGGCTTGCCGCTCCCAGATTGGCGAGTGCGAGTGTCAACCTCGAGGCTCGCCAGATCGACGAGTGCGATCTTAAGATTAACGAGCTCGAGGTTCACCTAGCAACGGCCGACAACTAGCCAAGAAAGAAGAAGATATGAAACAAAGAAAAAAAAAGAAAAAAAAGAAAAAGGAAATTAAAAATAATTCGAATTAAAAAAAAAAGAAAATTAAAATTAAAAAATAATTCGAATAAAAAAAGAAAAGAAAAATAATAAAGGAGAGGAGGAAGTGAGGATTTGTAAGGGTGTGAGATAAGAAAAATCAAGATCAAGTAAGGAAAATGTTTTTCACTTTTCAAAAGTGGAAAATATTTTCTCCTAATTTAAAAGACTTTTTTCCTTTCATGAAAAATATTTTTCTCAAAAAATTCATTTTTCGTTAAACGAACACCGGAAAATCCAGAAAATATTTTTCCAAAAATTATTTTTCACGAAACGAACGAAGCCTTTAATACCACATTGAACAGATTAAAATTCATGAACAAATTTGAGAGTCACATTGAATAAATTGAAAGTTCATGACCATATTACATATTAAGCTAGAGTTTACGAATTATACATGTCATGTCATCATCTATTTTTCTTTTGGGTTGAATGGTTGGTTTAATCACCTTGTCCTGATTGATTGGAAAGGATCGGACCGCACTTTTAGCCCCATGATCCCATTGTCGGGCTTTTTTTCGTTCTTTCATTTTATTCTCTCCAGAACATGATCCATCGGTCAACTTTTACATGATAAGACCCTTGTTCTTCAACAACTTTCACAAAAAGAAATTGTAAAGATGGGACTTTTCCCGGCCACTCATCGAAATGGGAACACAGCAAAACCTTTTGCCTGAACTAAGTGCCGACCGACCGCTTTTTCGTTTATGCCGACGAGGGCCAATCGAGCCACTGCATAGGGTTGGAGACATCCAATATAAGACCATAAGGAGACGCTTCCACTTGAATTGCAAGAGAAACACGAGAGGATGGAGGAATCGAGTATGCCCCTGAAACCACATTGCTTGATTCTATCATACCCATCCCAAGGCCACATCAACCCCATGCTCCAATTCGCCAAGCGTCTCCTCCACAAGGGAGTCAAAGTCACCCTTGTCACCACCAAATCCATCTCCAAGACCCTGCATGGATCCTCCACATGCACCTCGATCCCGCTTGAGGTGATCTCCGATGGCTTCGACAGCGGTGGCATTGGGGCCGCGGGTAGCCCCGAAGCCTACCTCGAGCGCTTCTGGAAGGTCGGACCTGAGACTTTGAGCGAGCTGGTCGAGAGGCTAATCTTCAGAGGCCCACCACCGACTTGCATCGTCTACGACTCTTTCTTGCCTTGGGCTCTTGACGTGGCCCGAAAATTTAAACTTGTAGGGGCCGCTTTCTTCACCATGTCTTGTGCTGTGAACAGTGTGTTTTACCACTGCCAAAGGGGATGGCTTGAAGTTCCTGTTAAGAAGCAGGTTTTGCTTCCTGGAATGCCTCCTCTGGAGCCTCAGGACATGCCATCTTTGGTGTGTGATTTGGGGTCATATCCAGGTTTCACCGGCATGCTTGTGAACCAGTTCTCCAATCTTGACAAAGTGGATTGGGTGCTTTGCAATACAGTGTATGAACTTGATCCAGAAGTAAGTACCGACTATGTTTAACCTTTTGCGGCATTTGCTGTATCGTATGTCACGCATAAGTCAAGCACTCATTAAATTATTTGACGATGGGATTGTCAATGTCGACACCCCCACGACTTAACTTGGTAGGTTCTGATATTAATTAAAGTCAGGTCACTCAAATGTCTAAATGAAATGAAAAATACCAGTGCATTAATCGCAAACGTGTGATGAAAAGTTATCCTCCAATCCTCAATCAAATAATTAAAATGAGACTTGTATCCTCATTTCTCTCTTCCGGTTGTCATGTCACCTTTTTTATTAAGGAGTCATCCAACTAGATCTTTCAAGCATTCAACGAGAACTTCTTCTTCTGCTTCTTCTTCGTTGTAGGTTGCGGACTGGTTCATGAAGATCTTGCCATTCAGGACCATAGGACCAACAGTACCATCAACCTATTTAGACAGCAGGCTTGAACAAGACAAAGAATATGGCTTCAGCATCTTCGAACCAGACCACGACACCACCATGAGATGGCTCAGCACAAAGCCAAAAGGCTCGGTCGTGTATGTCTCGTTTGGGAGCATGGCCGAGCTAAAGACCGACCAAATGCACGAGCTAGCAATGGGACTGAAGAGAAGCAACTGCTATTTCCTCTGGGTGGTCAGATCATCAGAAGCAGAGAAACTCCCACGGGGCTTTGCAAATTGTACCGAGACATCCCAAAAGGGTCTAATCGTGACATGGTGTCCCCAGCTCGAAGTTCTTGCTCACGAGGCACTAGGGCTTTTCGTGACGCACTGCGGTTGGAACTCGACCCTGGAAGCGCTCAGCTTGGGCGTGCCAATGCTGGCGATCCCGCAATGGACTGACCAGGCCACGAATGCCAAGTACATCATGGATGTCTGGAAGATGGGGCTAAGGCCACTAGTTGATGAGGAGAGAGGTGTTGTGACGAGTGAAGAGATAGAGCATTGCTTAAGGAAGGTAATGGAAGAAGAAAAGAGGAAGAAAATGAAGGAAAATGCAGGAAAGTGGAGGAAAATTACCAAAGACGCGGTGGGCGAGGGCGGGAGTTCCGATAGGAACATTGAGGAGTTTGTTGCTAAATTGGGTGCTAGGACTTAAAAGAAGGGGAAAAGAGGAATGTTCGATATACGAAGAACGATTGGGGCAGTGATGGATCTACTTATGCTACTCCTCGTGTGATAGGAATGAAATATAGGAATGAAATATCTATTTACGTAAAGCGTCATTTTCGTTTTTACTTGCGTCGCTTAAGTTGTGCAAGATTTATGTCGTGACATTTGGAATTTCCGTATTTATAATTATGTAACATTCGAAAATTCATGTTATGATAATGATATTTAGGCTGCGTTTGGTTGCAAGTTGTTTTTGTTCCCAGGAACAAAAATTTCTGTTTTGTTCCTGGAAACAAAAAAGGAACATAAACGCGTTTGGGTAAATTTTTGTTCCAAAATTGTTTTTTTGTTCTCATAAACACATCTGGAATAGAATCAAGAAATAAAAAAAAAAAAAGTTATTTTCTTGTTTCTAAAACAAAATTAAGAAACACTTATTTTATTTTCTTCTTCTTTATTCTTTCTTTTTTCTTTCACTAGTCGCCGGCCTCGGCCATGGCCGGCGACCGGCCGACGAGGGCCGGCGGCCTCGCCCAGCCACGGTGAGGCTCGCCAGGCCACCGCCAGGCAACGCCGACCTGGCAGTGGCTCGGCGAGGCCGAGCCTCGCTGGCCGCTATGCGAGCTCGGCCTCGCTGGATCTGGGCGAGCTCAAGCTCTCCCAGCCGAGGGGAGGCCGACCTCGCGCTGAGCTGGGCGAGCTCAACCTCGCCGAGGTCAAGCTCGCCCAGCGGCTGGCAAGGCCAAGCCTCGCCGTGGCTGGGCGAGGCCGCCGGCCCTCGTCGGCCGGTCATCAACCATGGCCGAGGCCAACGATCGGCCAAAAGAAGAAAAAAGAAAATAAAAAAAAATTATACAAATTTACTAAACGTGTTTCTGTTTATTTTTTATTCCCGGAATAAGTTTACCAAACGCGTTTTTTTGTTCAAAAATTGTTCCCCGGAACAAAAACACTTTTTTCTATTTCTGTTTCCTGGAACAATTTTTAAACAGAAACGTTACTAAACACACCCTTAGATTTTGAGCTAAATATTATCAACCTTAGTATTTGGACAAGCATACTAAGACTTTAATTGAATTTGTAAATTTTGTGAGATGCGACCGATAATTTTTGGAACTTAAATCGTCTCGGATTTGACCTGTGAATCAAATTATGTGTGTGTTAATAATGTGACGGTATTAATTGAATTACTAGAGTCTTACTAATAATGGTTGTTATTAATCGCGTCAGTTTTAGTTAATTGATAATAATTTTGTTGAATAATTTATGTTAATAGCGCTAGAAGAATGAGAGTACGTTCTGCTTGCTAAATTTTCCATTACAAAATTGATTAGTTAAAATGACAAGTGCCACATGTCATTGAACAAAGGTTTGTATGGCCATGTGTTCTTAGAACATAATATTCTATGGTTAAATTCTTTTACACTTAAACTAAGTATGGATTATTGCAAGATGGCTCATATTCTTCATGCATTTTCTTTGGCCATGTGCAAGGGCCTTGATTTGTATTATTACCACATCAAGCTGAAGATTAACATACAATTTTAACTTAGCATTTCAAGAAATTAAATTATCTTAATTAATTTTAACAAAACTCATTTTATCTTGGCAAAGACCCATTTTTGTTCATTCCAAAAGCCTAAACAAAAGCTACATGTGTTATTTTCCACTTTCAATCCAAAAATTTGGAGAGCAAAGCTTCATATTCAAGTGCAATTAAGGTGGTAAAGACAATCGGTAGTTCATGATTTGCATTCATTCAAGGTAAGTGAAATAGTTTACTTCCATCTTGGTTAGTTGGGTGAGAGGTGAAGTCTTGATATGGGCATGGTGATTGTTAAGTGGCTTGATAATTTCTTGCAAGTTTGTTTTACTTTGCTTTAGTTTGTTCTGGTTTGTTCTGTATGATTTTGGGTAATCAGAATGTGCTCATTTTGCTATATTTGTCTTGATAACTCATTATATATTTGTTCTACTTTTTTCTGCTTCATTCTGGGTAGTTAGAATCTTATCATTATGCTGTATCTGCCTTGATAATTCATTACATGTTCGTCATGCCTTTTTCTACCTCATTCCAAATAGTTAGAATTTAACTATTTTGCCATCCTTGTCTTGATAACTCATTGCAAGTTTGTTCTATTTATTTCTACCTTATTCTGGGTAATTAGAATCTAGTCACTCTGCCATTTTTGTCTTAATGACTTATTACATGTTCATTATACTTCTTTTTGCCTTAATCTCGACAGTTAGAACTTGGTCATTTTGCCATATTTGTCTTGGTAACTTATTGCATATTTGTTTTGCTTATTTTTATCCCATTTGGGGTAGTTAGAATATGGCAATCCTGTCATTTTTGTCTTAATAACTTATTGCATGTTCATTCTACTTCTTTTTGCCTTAATTTGGATAGTTAGAACCTCGTCATTTTGCTATTTTTGTCTTGGTAACTTATTGCATATTTGTTTGCTTCTTTCTATCTCATTTTGAGTAGTTAGAATTTGGCAATCCTGCCATTTACATGTTTGTTCTGCATTTTTTTTTTACCTCATTCTCAGTATTTAGAATCTGGTCATTCTGTCATCTTTATCTTGATAACCCATTGTATGTTCGTTCTGCTTCTTTTTGCTTCATTCTTAGTAATTAGAATCTGGTCATATTGTCATTTTTGTCTTGATGACTTATTGCATGATTCATTCTGCTTCTTTCTACCTCATTTTGGGTAGTTAGAATCTGCCCATTCTGCCATTTTTGTCTTGATAACCCATTGTATGCTTGTTCTGCTTCTTTCGGTCTCATCCTATGTAGTTAGAATCTGGCCATTCTGGCATATTTGTCTTGATAACTCATTGCATATTTGTTCTGCTTTTTTCTGTCTCATTATAGGTAGTTAGAATCTGGTTATTCTGCCATATTTGTCTTAATGACTTATTGCATATTCGTTCTACTTTTTTCTGCTTTATTCTTAGTAGTTGAAATCTGGTTATTCTGCCATCTTTATCTTGATGACCCATTGCATGTTTGTTCTGCTGGAATTCTACCAATTAGAATCTTTTTTTTTTCACTTGTTTCTATTGAAATTTCCTAAGATAGGATCTATCCATTTGTAAGTCTGCTCGAAATTGTTTATTTGTGAGTTTGTTCACTTGTTGAATCTGCCAATTTTTGAATATGTTCGTTGATTAGTCTGTTTATTGGTTCAGGCAAACTTTACTGAATATGAATCTACTTTTCATTGAATCCGTTCATCCGTTGATTTTGTCCATTGCTAAGTCTGTTCATTTATAAGTCAGTTCATTATTTGATATGTTCTTTTGTTCTATGAGCTTTCATCAAGCTGGAATCTACCCATTTTGATTATTCAGACCTTTTTCTCCATGATATACCTTTTCATTCAAATTCAAAATATACCCATTTGATTTACCAAATTTTGATATCCAGAACATACTCGATATCCAAACTCAAAATGTACTCATTTGAACTTTAACAATCAAAATAGTCTATGCGTTATTTCACATGTGGTTATTTAACAAATATATTAAATTGAGTTGAGATATATGTGTTATGCTTGAGAGTATACATATATCATGACTTGAATGAGATTAATGTGATTATATCACTTGTATAGCAGTTAGTGATGAAAACCCGTGTGTCGGGATATCCTGAGGAGTGTTTCAAAATACCTCGGGAGTCGGGAAGCCCCGTGTGTCGGGATGATGAAGTATTAATGAATAAAATGCATTATTTAAAGTAGAACCAAATCATTGTGTGAAATATGGTGTGCACATGCATAAGTCTAAATGGACGATCCGTTAGTTAATAATTTGTGTGGTAGATGAACCTGAAAAGTAAAATCTATTTATATTTGTATCATACTTATCGAAGGGAAAAGTACTAAAAAGTCATAAATCTATTACATTAGTACCAATTTAGTCATAAACTTTTCAATTGGACCAATTCAGTCCTAAACTTTTTTACATTGGTACCAATTCAGTCCATTCGGCCAATTTTGGTCGGCCGACGCTAATGTGAACACTAACCGATGACCAGACACTAACATGATAAATTGTTTATTTTTTATTTTTTGAATTTTTTTCCTTTTTCCTTTCTTTTTCCCTTTCTTTTCTCCCTTCTTCCTCCTTGGACTATTCCGGTGGTGGCTGATGAGCCTCCGGTGAGGCTCATTGGCCACTAGGCGAGGCCCGCGAAGCCCTCGCCTGCCACCAACGAGGGTCGCAACCCTCACCCGACCTCTCTCAAGGCTACTGGCAAGGTGGCTTCGCCCAAATCTAGGCAAGGCTAGCCTCGTCCTGGCCTTGCCACGGGCGAAGGCGGCCTCGCCCGCAACTGGCAAGGCCATAGCAGCCATCGCTAAAGAAGAGGCAAGGACTTTCAGGTCGGAGGCTTATCGGCCATTGGGCGAGGGCCACTAAGCCCTCGCCATCCGCTGGCGAGGGACACGGCCCTCGTTTGGCCTCACCTAGGTTGGAGGCGAGGACTTTTAGGCCGGAGGCTTGCCAGCCATTGGGCGAGGGCCACTAAGCCCTCGCCATCTGTCGGTGAGGGTCATGGCCCTCGTTCGGTCTCACCCAGGGCTGCGAGTGAAGGCAGTTGGCAATGGCCACCTTCGCCCATAGCAAGGCCTAGCAAGAGCTGTGTTGGCCTTGCTGGCAACCCTAGAAGAGGCTGGGTGAAGACCGCAACCCTTGATGGCCACCACCAAAACAATCAAAGGAGGAAGAAGGGAGAAAAGAAAAAAAATCAAAAAAATAAAAATATATATATTTAAAAATTGCCACATTAGCGTCCAGCCACTGGTTGGCATCCACGTCAATGCCGGCCAACCAAAATTGGTCAAATGGACTGAATTGATACCAATATAAAAAGGTTTAGGACTGAATTGATATCAATGCAATAAGTTTATAACTTTTTTGGTACTTTTCCCACTTATCAGATGATTATGCCTTCATTTTATGTATACCAAGTGAAGTGGTAAAATGAATTTTCTAACTTAAAATTAGAGATTTCATTTATTGGGCTTTGGCTCATCCCTTTTATTTTTCAGACGTGTATGATGGATACCCCTCAACCCTTGCACTATGGTGTCCCTGCGTATGAGAAAACTTTTTATGAAAGTGTGCTTGAACTAGAGTCTAGAATAATGTATACCAAGTATAATTCTAAGATATGGGTTGATGTATGAGGCATCACAAAGTAGGTTCATTTCCGGTTCGTTGCTTGGTACTAGGATTTTGATGGAGAATTTGTCGGTCCATTGAGTAGCTTCGATCTAAACGTTGGAGACACAGTCGAATGAGAAGTTTTCAATATGTAACTCAGTGATCGTTTGTATAGGCAAACTTTTGAAAGCATGGTATAGTTTGGAGATAGGTCTCCTTACGTCTACTTAGACTTCTGTCTTTTGCTTGAAATGTAATAAATTGTGAACTCACATGTGGTATAAATAAAAGAAGTAGAAGTATGTTATAATTATGAGACTTTAATCATTCAAAGAATATTCATAATTGCTTGTTTTCGCTTCCGCATGTTAAAAGATAGTAATAATATGAGATAAACGTGTCGAGTGACATCCTAGGAAGTCGCATATGTGAATCCGTGAATTTTTGTATTTGCTATTTTGTTATGGAAGAACTTCATGAACCGTGCCAAGCAAAACGAATTTGGAAAAAGCTTGAAATCGCCCAAAAGAGAAGTGTAAAATTGATTTGATGAGGAGAATCGGATGCACCTTCCAACTTAGGACGAAATCATTGTTTGAGAGTGTTGTCCACTCTATCGGTGAACCATCTCACGTGCATTTGATTTGATGTCCATGGTTTTCTTGTTCTTTCAAATGTTATTTCAGCTGATCCGAACTAACAAAAGGCTGGTGAATAATTAAATAGGGAAAAAGTACAACATTCTATTAAAAACTAATGATTATTATGTTTCAGGTCGATGATGGCGTTCTCCCGTGACCAAAATTCTAAATTTTGTTTTGTTAATCCGAACTAACAGAAGGCCAGTGAATAATTAAATAGGGAAAAAGTACAATATTCTATCAAATACTAGTAATTATTAAGTTTCAAGTCAATGTTGGCGTTCTCCCGTAATTAAAATTTAAAATTTTTGTTTTGTTAATCCGAACTAAAAGAAGGCCATTGAATAATTAAATAGGGAAAAAGTACAATATTCTATCAAATACTAGTAATTATTAAGTTTCAAGTCAATGTTGGCGTTCTCCTATGCATAAAATTTAAAATTTTTGTTTTGTTAATCCGAACTAAAAGAAGGCCATTGAATAATTAAATAGGGAAAAAGTACAATATTCTATCAAATACTAGTAATTATTAAGTTTCAAGTCAATGTTGGCGTTCTCCTATGCATAAAATTTAAAATTTTTGTTTTGTTAATCCGAACTAAAAGAAGGCCATTGAATAATTAAATAGGGGAAAAGTACAATATTCTATCAAATACTAGTAATTATTATGTTTCAAGTTAATGTTGGCGTTCTCCCGTAATTAAAATTTTAAATTTTGTTTTGTTAATCTAAATTAAGTTGAGTTATATCCCAATTTCAAAAATTCGGGAAATTATCTAATCAGTCTTAAATCTATCATATGTACGTCAATTCAATTCTAAACTTTTCAATTTTGTTAATTTAATGCTAAGCTTTCACATGAAATTCTAATATAGTCTTTCTGGTCAATTTTTATTAGATATCACTAACGGGACGATGTGACATGTAAAATTGCTGACGATGATTGAATAACTACGTTAGTGATCTATGATAAAAATTAACAGAAGTTGCTACATTGGAATTTCACACAAAATTTTAGGGCCAGATGGTTAAAATTGAAAAGTTGCCTAAACTACATTAATGTAATAAAGTCAGAACTTGAGTGGGTTATTTTTTTCTTAGTAGTCATCGATTGACACAATTCCTATTTCCCTTGTCATGAAAGCAACACCCAATGACCAGAAAATACAAAGACGCGGAGTAATTTTGGCCAAATATCGCCTCCGCCAGTACATGTCAAAATAAGCATAATTATCCATCTATTCCCTCTTTTCGAGACAAATCTTTTCTGGTACGACATGAAAAATGCATTACAATTGGACCCTTTTCCGACATGTTTTTTGCTTTTATGGTGGTGCTTGTAAAAAAAATGCAACAATTGTATATAACTATATTTCACCATGAAATAGCAGCTATTTGGAAGATAAGTACCGACCGATATTGGTATTAGAGATTAGCAACTTCCACCGAATCGTCTTACCATGCACAGTCTAGAGTCAGTCATGGAGGAGGAGAAGATGAAGAGACCCTGCAAAGCTCATGTTCTGGTCCTCCCTTATCCTGCACAAGGACACATCAGCCCAATGCTCCAGTTCGCCAAGCGCTTAGTCTCCAAGGGTGTCCGAGTGACTCTCGCCACCACCGTCTTCGTCGCCAAATCCATGCACGCCGCCCTGAACGACTCCATCGGCATCAAGACTATCTCAGACGGATTCGACGAAGGTGAGAGAGTACCAGCCAGTTGCCTAGAGTGAGCTCCGGATTGTGCTATTCTCAGGGTTTTGTGGCAATCTGTGGATTATGATTAGTAGAGTCGATCATATGAACAGACACGGTGAAGAACTAATTTGTCCAATCAACAACTTTCATGTCATGACGAAGCTTCATTGGTTTGATTTATCTTGTCATATTTGTCCTAACAAGAATCATGTCGAGCTCACATTAGAGTTCATGAACATTTTGTAATGAGCCTAACTTACATATTATTTTCTGCTCTAAAGGTGGATCTGCACAGGCAGAGAGCATTGAGGCATACTTGAGGAGCCTCCAAGCTGTTGGATCGAGAACCCTGGCGGCGCTAATCAAGAAGCTCGACAATTCGGGTGACGCCATCGATGCCATCATCTACGACGGCTTCCTTTCTTGGGCGCTCGATGTGGCAAAGCAGTTTGGGAAGTCAGGAGTGGCGTTTTATACCCAAGCTTGTGCCGTGAACAACGTGTATTACCACGCATACCAAGGTCTCCTTCCTCTTCCGCTGTCAGGGACAACAATTTCGCTTCCCGGGTTGCCGCCTCTTGAGCCGGCAGAGACACCATCGTTCCTGTATGTCCTGGGGTCGTACCCGGCTTTCTTCAACTTGATCGTGAATCAATTCTCGAACATCGATCGAGCGGATCTTGTGCTGTATAACTCATTCTATGAGTTGGAGAAGGAGGTAATTTATGTTTGCTGTCTCTGCTAAAATCATATCACCTTGTGCTTGTATTGATGGTCTAGTCTAGAAATCTAGCAGTTGAAGCAATCGAGTGAACTTCGATAGCATTAATCAGAAGGAAGTGAGGTGGAAGATCAGCGTGTTTACTCTTAAACATGGCCATCTCTCCTTTATTTTGCAATTCTAACCCATTATTTGATCTTTAATCTTGGGAAAGTTCATGTTCTACTTCTCCAATTGTTGATAAGGTGGTAGACTATATGGCCAAGCTCTGGCCACTGAAGACGGTTGGCCCAGCAATTCCATCGATCTACTTGGACAAGAGACTGCAAGACGACAAGGACTACGGCATCAACCTCTTCAGGCCCGACACAGAGAGTTGCCTGAGCTGGCTCAATGACAAGCCCATCAACTCCGTCATCTACGTATCGTTCGGAAGCATGGCTGAGCTAGAAACATCCCAAATGGAGGAGCTCGCATGGGGCTTGAGAAACTCCAACAGACACTTCCTGTGGGTGGTCAGGGAGTCGGAGACGGCGAAGCTCCCTCCCAGGTTTGCGGAGCAGACCCGCTCTGGGATGGGGCTCCTCGTGCCCTGGGGACCACAGCTGGAGATCTTGGCCCACAGGTCGACCGGATGCTTCGTCACGCACTGCGGATGGAACTCGACCCTCGAGGCTCTGAGCCTTGGGGTGCCCATGGTGGCGATGCCGCAATGGACAGACCAGGGCACAAATGCGAAGTTCGTGGAGGACGTTTGGGGAGTGGGGGTTAGGGCTTCCAAGGACGAAGACGGGATCATCGCGAGAGGGGAGATAGAGAGATGCATAAGCGAAGTGATGGAGGGAGGAAAGGGGAAAGAGATCAAGAGAAACGCAGAGAAATGGAGGGAGTTGGCCAAAGAAACAGTTGACGAAGGTGGGAGCTCGGACAGGAACATCGATGACTTTGTGCGTAAATTAGTTAGCTTGACCTAAGGTTCATTCTTATATTAGACTTGACTAGTTCTCAGGAGAACAAGTTCTGCTGATATTCAAAATCATCGAATGATCCGACTTCTGAATTCCAAGAGAAAACAATTTTGCGCATGAGTCCGGCAGCAGATGTCAGCTGCTTAAACTTAAACATCGTTCGACACTTACACTTGATCTAGGCCAGTCTCAAGAGCAATTCAAAACGACAAACTAATACAAAATTGATGCAACAATGCCTACTGATGTCATGGGTATGGAGCTCGAAGAGCACAAAGCGAATAAAATAGGTTGCTGATGAGCATACCAATCCAGCCAAACCTTCTGTCGAACCGAAAAAATACCACCAGTGCTCCAAAATAGGAAAGGCAGGCAACATACTGCGAACTTCCGAAGTACATAAAACGAAAGCTTCAGTGCATAGAAGCAAGATAATCACTATTGTCATTTACTGCTAACGCACATCCACACGCCTTGTCGCAAGTCAGGTTTTCAGAAGTAATGGCTCAAATCGGGAGAAAATAGGTATTGCTATCTATAGTAATATGGAGAGGATATCCACCTCTTCGAACAGCATGACAAGAAGCAGTGTGCCTAGACATACAAAGCTACGGGGTAATATCTATTTAAACATTTACCACACATACTAGTTACATCTAGCATAGGAGGCATGTAGAGTCGACTGTCACTCACCCAAAGGAGCTCGACCGTGCTATTCTGTTGATGCTTCTCGAGCAACAATAAGTTCTTCCAAGCAATCCGAGTCGCCGCTGTCTATGGGCATCATAAGTTCATTTTCGGTCGAGAAATGGTACCGATCCCCAATGGCCCTTAGGAACTGATAGACTTCGAACATAGTGGGCCTCTCCTTCGGAGCTGGCAACACACAACTGCATGCCACCTTAAGGACTTTAAAGACTTCATCGTCAATTCCCTTTCCAACCAAATGTCCGTCTATCGCATCGTGGAGTTTCGAGCTGCTTGAGAGCTCCGAGATCCACTCCACCAGATTACCCTTAAAAGTTTCAGGTGCTTTAGAAACTTGAGTGGGCCTCTCACCAGTTACCAGTTCAAGAAGCACGACTCCAAAGCTGTACACATCTCCCTTTGGGGTGGCCATGAGGGTTCGTGCATACTCAGGTGCCACATATCCCAGATCACCGAATTCCCCGTTCACAAAAGTACTCAAATGCGTGTCGATTGGGTTCATGAGCCTAGCCAGACCAAAATCAGATATCTGAGGCTCAAAGTCCGCATCAAGAAGGATGCACTTGGAGCTTATGTTGCGGTGGATAATACGAGGAGTGCAGTTATGGTGAAGCCATGCCAGTCCTCGTGCTGCTCCAATCCCAATTTTGAGCCTCAAAGTCCACTCCAAAGCTTTGCTGGGATCATCCAGAGACAGAGAATGTAGTTGATCATGGAGTATACCATTGGGCATGTACTTGTAGACCAGAAGCCTTTCCTTTTTGGCCATGCAAAAACCCAAAAGTGGAACCAAGTTGCGGTGCTTAACCCTTCCTAGTGTAGCCATCTCAGACATCACTTCTTTCTCGGAGTGTTGAGAATCCTGTAACCTCTTGACCATGAGTAAAGTATTATCCTCGAGCACGGCCTTATATGTCGTCCCTGTCCTTCCTAATCCAATTATACAGTGTTTGCTGAAATTGTTTGTAGCCTTCATCAGGTCACTTAGTTTCATCTTGGAAACCGACTTCTCAAACATGGAAACCTAGAGAGCATTAACAATACTCAGTCCTCCTCAAAAACAGTTCTGTAGATGCATACAAATTCGTTCGCAGTCAAAGTGGGCACGCGCACATGTACACGGGAAGGGAGAGAGGGAGAGAGATGGTATTTATGATGCAGGCAAGATAAATTCTTGCAACAAATTCAAAAGCAGTGCATTCGGTAATCTTACCTTGACACCTTTGCTTTTCTTTAAGGCTTTCGCCCACTTATTGCCTAAAGGATCCTCATCTTTCTTCTTCTTCACAGACATTCTACGCATATAAAAGAACATGCCGACCGCAATACCTATGGCTGTGAGAGTTACGCTACCAGCCGCTGCTCCAACAATTATTTTAGCGTTGGAGGCCTTCTTTATCATGCACGGAGAGAGAGGAGTACCACAAAGTCCTGGATTATTTGCATAATCATCTTTAGTGATTGTAACGTTCACGCCAAATACGGGGACTTGGCCCGTCAGAAGGTTGTTGGCCACGCTAAAGGATTTGAGTCGACCGAGTAGTCTGAGTTCACCCGGAATCTGACCGGAAAACTGGTTGTGGTCGAGCCTAAGGGAATTTAAGTACTTACATTCTGAAAGGTTGGCCGGGATTTGTCCGGAAAAACTATTGGACGACAGGTCAAGAGATGTCACGTACTGAATTATATCCGATATATTTTCCGGAATTGGTCCAGAGAACTCATTGCTCGAGAGATCCAATCCTGTCAAGCTTTTGCATTGCTCGATGCCACGAGGAAACTGGCCCTTGAGTCCCATATCAGAAAGCTTAAGATTAAGAACCCGGTTCTCATCAGGATGCCAGCACTCCACTCCGGTGAATCGACAAATGAAGCCTTCAGTGGAGTTGTCGAAATTCCAAGTATAGTTCAAGTAATTCAGAGGATCTTGAACCGATGCTTTTATGGCCTTCAGGCAGTTAATATCGGTCTCGAGGCAGTCGATCACACAACAGCCAAGCAAGGCCCAGAGAAATCCGGCGGCTACAAGTCTCGAAACCCGATTCCACAACTCCATCCCACGCGAAGAAGCCTTTCGAATTCCACGGACAGACACCACCACCCTCCTCAATTCGCTACCGCCACATGCTGAAATCGCTCAAATCGCGCGACACTTCTCCCAACTAAGAAAACAGCCCATTAAAGGACAGAAGAAAAAGAAGCCAGAAAACGAATCAAAAGAAGCAGAAACATCCGACCCAAATTCATGGTTTCTCGATACGAAGCACCTACAGGACACATGTCCGAACCATCGGGACCGCAAACGGATCAGCACGCAGACACAGGAACAGGAACAGCAACCTCAACCCCTCGCGCGGACGGCCCAAACGGCCGCCGCGACCCAAAGTCACGGCCGCCGCGACCCAAAGTCAAGCTAAAACAGAGCAAAGCAAAGCAACAGAGGCGGGGAAGGACGGACAGGGACACGTACCGGAGAGCTCGTCGATCGCGATCGGTTCTTGCACAGGCGAAACGGCAAGAAAGCATCAAGAACCGGGGGGGCCCTCCCGCCGGCGGAAACGGGTGGAGCGGCCAAGAGGGTTCCGAGCTGCGAGGGAGGCGGAGACAGTAGCGGATGCACGTCTGCAAAGGGAGCTGAAAAGACCAAGATATAAGCGAGACCGAGACACAGAGACAGAAAGAGAAAGAGAGAGAAAGAGAAAGAGAGAGAGCGTGAGGGGAGGGGCGAGACGAGGGTGGGGTTCGGGTGTGAAAGGAGAGCTTCGAGGCCCTTTTTTCTCTCTCTTCCCTTAGTTGGTTTTCGCGTGGAAGAAGATGAGGAAGAGAGGGGACGCTGATCAGGGGAGGAAGAAGAGGGGATGGAGTGGGGAGGGGACGGCCATTTTTGTCAAGGTTTTGCGAAGACTGTTGACTTGGCGAAGTCCCACAACGCCCCCTCCCTCCCCCGCTCTGAGGGTAAAAAATTAAAAAATAAAAATAAAAAAATTTGGAGAAACAAAATAAATAAAGGTGGTGGAAGGACTCCACCGGTTGCTTGACCCGCTTGGCATTTGACAATGACAGTCGATTTTAATAATAATAATTATTATTATAACAAGTTATAACAATAATAATAATAATGATATAATCAATAATAAGAAGAAAGACGAGAATAGAGAGTCGTCGCCCCCGTTCGTCAAACATAGGTATTCTGGGGCGGCTACGGGAATGGTGAGGCATGTTTGTTTCCCTATTCAAATTGCACCCAAAATGTACTGTCTCCTTCTCTCTCTCCCCTTTCCTTTCCTGTTGAAGATTAAAATATGCTGGAATTTCAGAATGCAATGAGAAAATTATAAGTGATTGACGAGATATCCGGGTGTAAGATATTGCTGCAAAATGTTGGTGTCGTCAGCGTGAATTTCGCAAGACAAACAAGCTCATTTTTTGCAATATAATAACCAAATAAGTTTTCGCATGAATCGAATTCTTTGCTGGAGCTTTACATCGAGTTTTATTCAAAATGTTTTTGAAACCTCACTGTGCAGGTTTATTCTCCTATTTAAATAAAACATGAAAAGTACAATGGCAATACTTTTTGAATAATTATATAAGTACACATAATATTTTCCAAACGGTGAAATAATAAAAACCAATAAGTAAATTCCCAAATCTAGATGGCTTTTCTCTATTTCGTCAAATTCTTCACCTCCACGTAGAGTTATCTTAAACGAATAATTGTGTACAATATCATTATGAATTTGTGCAACATGATTTTTCAATATATGGCCCAATAGATAACATTTTTAAACTTTTAGCTTATTTAATGTAGTTCTTAAACGATTGATAAATACTTAATGTAGTCCTTAAACTATATGACAATGTTTAAAAGTTTAATGACCATGTTGAACAAATTAAAAGTTCAGAGACGACATTGCATATTAAACCAAAGTTCGAGAATTATAAAAAAAAATTAAAAGTTAAAAAATGACAATAAATATTTGACTAGAGTTCATTGACTATTTGTGTCATTTGCATTATCTTAAACTATGCTATAAACTATACTTTTGTTTGCAACCATAAAAATATATGTTGAAGTAGAAATATTAGTCAAACAAGAAAAAACAATTGAGAGTATAAACAAAACCACTATAACACCAGTATTAGTTTACTAGGTAAAGTTCGTTTGTGAGCATACCACATGACTCAATCTCAATTGAGTTTTATGGAGTTTCATATGAATGTATGGAGCTTTTGGGTTTAGGAAAAAAATCGAAAAAAAAAAAGAATCGTGAGTCCTAAAAATTAAGGTTTATTAAAAATCAACTGCCATTCTAGATATACCCCTGTGCTCGATAAAAAGCCAGCGTTGCTCGGTGTGCATTCACGGTGGATATTTCAACAATTAGCATAATTAAAAAATGAAAAGGGGCGATTTTTTTTCTTCTTCTTTTTTCGAAAAAGTGGAAAGAGGAGTGGTGGAGACGTTGTTTGACTGTGGACTGACGGATACTTCGGGGACTTCCCCCAAACTCAAACGCGTGAAATAAAATAAAAAATAAAAAAGCAGTTTGGAACTGTAGTCCGACCAGTGGGTGTTTGGTGGCTTTTTCTGCTTTCTGTCTCGTAAAGTTTCAGATTAACTGACTAATACAAGATAGAGATATAATAATAATGAGATATTATTATTATTATTATTATAGTTATTGTTATTATTATATTACTACCGCAATAATTATTGCAATCTCCGATCTTCAAAAGTAGAAGAGAGGAGGGTTCTACGGTACCTAACCCCACTCTTCATTATTTATCCCCTTTTTACCATATAATTTGTAGTTAATTTTTCTTTCCTCCGTTTTAACTTTTCAAAAACCAACTTTTCTTTACTTTTGTTTTCACTTTCCACTCGCGGAATTATAGTATAAAGGCAACTTCAAACAAATCCAAGTAATTTTGCTCTGTACATGGGTCGTCGTAATTACCATTCCACACCGTTCATTTCTTTAAATTTTACTTACTAACATAGTAATACATATCCATAACACACGAAAAAAAACATAGAACTTAGATAAGTTCAAATAATCAATTACTATTCATTTTTCACTTTAAAATTCATATCTACGATTTTAATCTTTCGAGAAGTTTTTCTTTAATTATAATTAATCGGCATCCTAGAAAGTATTTATTTAATGACGCCCATCAATGATTAGAATTCGATGACCAGATTTTCCACAATTTCATAAAAACATAATATTTTTTTTAAAGAAAAGGAGGAAGAAAGATTCAAAAGTGGGGGGGGGGGGGGTTCAGATAGTAAATGCGCCCACGAACTTTCCTCGCGGGTCTCCGGGTTCGTGCGTCCCCATCGCGCACTTCGTCGTCGTTGACCCGGTCAACGCAAGCCCTCCTCCATCCTTTCCGCTTTGCCGAAAATCGGGCAATACATTATGTTTTGCTAGCAGTCAAATCAGGTCCAATTTTTTTTTTTTACCATGTTATTTCCACGTCGTTTTAACTAATTATTTAAAATCAAACTAAAACAAAAGCTAGAAAAACAAAAGGAGAAAAGAAGATAAAAGTAGGAACCGTCGCTGTTCTTTCCTTTAGATTAAAGCGAGGAGGAGGAGGAGGAGGAAGGGGGGAGAATCTTCCTGTCCGCTTTGAATTCCACGAACCATGTTTCACGTTAGCGTCGTGTCCGTGACTAAATTTTCCTCGTCACCCCCCCGCGCCCCGTTCTTTTCACACGCGAAAGGGATGGGGAAAGTTGGAGATTTAGGGCCCGATGATGTTCCAGCGCGACGGTTCAAAGAGGATGCCTTGGCATTTGGTTTGTACCCGCTAGACATAAATACGATGATTGATCAAAGTTACTTTTTTTTTTTAAATAAATTTTGTTTCTGGAGCAATTGTTCACGGCGGTGATCTCTCCACGTGGCGATCTGTCCTCGATTTGCTAAAGCATCAACTTCAAAAGTTGAAACTGTCAAATGAAAGTGTAGTTTAATATTTAAATGTTTTATCATTTATTTTCACGTTTAGTCCGGTCTTCTTTGCCTAATATTAGGCATGGACATTTAATTGATGAGCAAATAAAGCATAGAAAAATTTGAACTCGAGACTTTATGTTATGATACCGTGCGAGATTTTTATGGAATCATCATTAACTGTTCTAAAAATTTAAACTATTTGACAAAGCGTGATTCGATATTTACTTATTTTTTCATCTAAAACAGCTTAAGTTTTTTGAACTGTGAATGATGGCTCAACAAAATCCCACATGATATCATATTAGGTTTAAATCTCTGTCTCTCTCTCCAATGTAATATTTTCACACTAGGCTCAAGCCAAAGTCCTAATAGCTCAATGTAAGTATTTTCTTTCATATTATTTAAGTTGATGCTCTCTTCTAAAAGCTAAATTCTTATGTACATGTGATTCATGTTATTTACCTTTTATGATTGAGCTTTGTTAGTGGACTTTCTAACAAATCATATTAGAGTATTTTATTGACCATACATTTCTTGCCTATTCAACATCATGGTTTGTTACGGCTCACGTCAAATATGGCATTTCTAAAAAGTCATTTACAATATCTTTATGGAAAGAGACAACTTCTAACGACTCGCCGTTCCACTACCTCATGGAAACACAATTCTTTAAAGATATCTATATTTTTTATGACGTTTTTGCTATTAATGTTCTGTTCGCTTGGGCGTAACCATTTACAATAGCATCTACTCTGGAAAGTATAACAACCCTAATTATGACTTGGTAGTGAAAAAATCGCGCCGAAGCACACTTGTTGTCTCCCTACTTTTCGAAAAATTGAGCGAAACGAGAGAGACACGTTCTCAAGTAGAATCGAAAGCCTGGTCTCAAGATCAATCCTTCATCGCCATGGTTCTCAAGTCATACATTAGAAACACTGCACATTGAATTTATCATAATCAGTCATATTATATTCATACTCTATACTCAGTCTCAAATTTTTGCTTTGTCTCTTGCAAGGCGTGGGAGTCGAAATCCTCTATTGAAATTTACGCGTCCCCACCCCTATCCATCCCTGAGAAGGTGGAGATGTGAACCCCTCACCACCCCCTTCCATGATAAGAAACTTATAAAATTGACAACATCAATTGCAAGAGATATTTCCTTGGACTCGAGTTCGAATCGAGCGCCTCACAACGGTTGATTTTATGGGCCGTCATGGAGAGTCCGCTTGGAGGCCCGTAAAAATCAACGGCTGCGATGCATCTATTGCGGTGGACCCTGGTGCAGAGAACAAATCCCCCGGGCGATGCTTGCCAACTCCAATCTCTTCCGGCCTAACGAGCAAAAAGGGCGTTCCACGCCATCTCATTGGCCGGCTCAAGAGCCAACCTATCATGGCCACTCACGTGGCATTGCTTCGCGCGCTCCTGGTTTTACCAACCGCACTCCGCCCCGCGAAGGCCACTCCTCGAGCGGGGCGGGCGCGCGGATAGCAAAAACGGGAGCGCCCCGAAAAAAGCGAAAAAGCAAAGGAGGTCAGTAGTGATAAAAACATTCCCTTTCCCTTTCTCTCTCTTCCTCTCTCTCTCTTCCTCTTCTAGGGATTGCGGAGTCGCTCTCGCAGCCGAAAATCCGCCATTCCCGCTGCGCTCCGGAATGGATCGATCGCCGCTCCGCCGCAGCTAGTCGTCGCACTCCCGCCGTAGGTGTGTTCCCCACTTCGTCGACGAGGTGAGCGCGAGCTCTTTCCCTCACTGTCCTTGCTCTGCTTGTTCGGTGATTGCTTCCTCTTTGGGGAAGATATCTCGGTTTCTGCGGAGATTTCGCGATGCCTTGTTCACTGGACCTCAGTGCCTCGCTTGAGCGAGTATTTCGGGGAAAGTTTGGATTTTGGAAGTGGGTTTGTGTTCTTGCGGCTGGAAGTGGTTTTGGGTGTCTTTCTCTGCTGTTCGAGCTCAATTTAGGGTTTCGCGAGCTGGTTTGAGAGTCTTTTCTTTAGGGTTTTTGAAGCCCCGTCTCTCTGGCCCTTGGATCTCTCGTTTGGGGGCTACTGTGTGTGCTGGTTAAGTAGATTGCATGACCAGCTCCCTGTGCTCGGCACAGTGACCCCTTATAGCATGCGCGAGCCTGTGCTTACCTTGGGGGAAACATATTTTGCCCTTGTGCATCTTGAAGCTTGTGAGGGAGAAGATGGGAGTAGAAGTGGTAAGGGGCAATAGCTGGTGATTGGAACTAGATTGCTGCTTGTATTGTGTTAGTGTTTGGAGTCAGTTGTAATAGTTACCTTGAGTGTTGTGAGATCTTACAAATTAGCGTGCAAATAGCCATTCGGCTGCAGAAGGCTGTGAATTTCAGACCCCTACTTCCTCTGAGTTCTCTTTTAGTTCTTGCTCTACCACGTGAATCTCTCTTTCACGGTTCATACACATGAGAAATTTTTACTCTTTGTGCTTCTATGATTACTTGAATTTCCCATATAAAGTTGCTCTTGAGCAGTTTGTAGCTTTAAGTTTTGTAATTTACTTCCTCATGGATGACTGGGTAGCACATTGGTTGGGTAAGTGGTATTCTGCATTATGTTCACTGGATACATTGCTTTGAATCATATCAAGTACTGCGTTGTTTTAGATCCTTCAGCTGGTGTTGAAACCACATTATTTGGTGCTTTCAAATATATTCTTGCATTTGCTTGATAGTCCTTAGAACGTTCTGCCACCGTATCAGCTTTTTTTGGTAGCACTGTCACATTAGCCAAAGAAAATGTCAGGAAATTCCTAATTTCTTATTTTTCCTATGCCATTGACACCGGCCAGACTTTGCAACATGCCATTGGGACTGTTCCCTTTATGACCATTTGACTATCATTTCCAGCTGATTTGTGAAGGGGAATTCGTTTTGAGAGGTGTAATTTATATAGTCTAGGCACTCATTGTAATCTACGTTCGTTTTTGCTGCAGAAAGCTGGAATTTCTATTTCAAAAATTTGAATATTTGTCCTATTACTTGTGCAGAAGACCATGGAGGATACCAACTCAGTTGCCAAACTGATCGATTCTACCAATTGTAAGATCCAGCAGCTTCAGAAGGCTTTTGCTGAACTTGAAAGTCACCGGGCAGTAACTCTTAACTTCAAATGGAAAGAACTGGAAGAGCATTTTCATGGACTCGAAAGATCGTTGAAGAGGCGGTTTCATGAACTTGAAGATCAAGAAAAGGAACTTGAAACAAAAGCTTCAAAGGCCAGAGAGTTGCTGGAGAAACGTGAAGCTGATGTCTTGGCCAAGGAACAAGCTTCGTTGGAGAAGCTCCAGGTGAACAGAGATGCAGCTGCCATAGCAATTTCCAATGCTCTGAAGAAGCACCGTAGGGCGTCATCTGTGGAGCTTGCTGTTGGTACTGGAGAGGATGATGCTGGAGGGGCTATCTCAGAAGAGAATTCTTCCAGTGTTGTGACTACTGAGAGTTACTCGGAAGACACAGAAGATAATTCTGAGGTCTGCTCTGCAGAGGTGACATCCTATCCTCTCTTGGATAGATTGTGTAAAGACATGGATTCTGAAGGGCTCCACAGATTCATCTCAGACAACCGTAAGAACCTTGCTATGATCAGAGAGGAAATTCCTTTTGCTCTGAAAGCTGCCCCAAGCCCTGCTGGTTTGGTCTTGAGATCTCTTGAAGATTTTTACAGCATGGATCTGCCAAATGTAGATGGGAAGAAAGACTCAAACCTGCTGGGTCTCCGGCGGACCTGCATCATGCTTATGGAATGCCTTATGGTTATGCTTGGAAATGATGGTATCTCTGCTTCTGGTATCATCCCAGAAGATGTTAAGCAGCAGGCCAAAGTGATTGCTGAAGAGTGGAAACCAAAACTTGATGCTCTTGACATGAATGCAAGCAATGGGAATTCCTTGGAGGCTCATGCATTTTTACAACTTCTGGCAACTTTTGGAATTGCTTCTGACTTTGAGGGGGAGTATTTATCAAGGTTAATACCAATGGTTTCACGTCGCCGCCAAACTGCTGAACTTTGTCGCTCCCTTGGTTTGACCTCAAAAATGCCAGGTTTGACTCCCAAGGTCTTGCATCTTGAATGTTGGCTTTGCAAAATTGACCCCAATAGCCAAAACACGCATTGCCATTTCACTATAATAAGATTGATTTTGGAAATAGAACAGCTAAGTGCTGTTACTGATGCCAGTTTGTTTAAAAAGTTGAAACTATGATCTTCTGCTGTTTTATTTTGCCAGTATGGTTTCACTTGGACAAAATTATTTGAAGAGGTCATGATTGTTGAGATATTTATGCTACTCCTTTTGTGGTAAACTTTTTGCAGAAACAAACTACGCAAGTTCTTTAAAACTGATGCATTCAAACAGGCTGTTTCATGTACTAGTCACTGTAGCAAGGCTCACTTGTGCTGACTTTCCCGTTGACCCTGCACATGCATAAATTAAATTGCCTGTCGCATGCTTTAACGTGTAATTTGTCTCTCTTGTATTTCACAGGTGTAATCGAACTTTTGGCTAATAGTGGTAGGCAAATAGATGCTGTTAATTTGGCATTTGCATTTGAGCTAACAAACCAGTTCTCTCCTGTGCCTTTGCTGAAATCTTACCTGAAAGATGTCAAAAAATTCTCCTCACCTGTCAAACCTGGAAACAGCTCTCCTTCAGGACAGGTTTGTTGTGTGCTTAACTGTACTCATTTTGTAGCATTCAGTGATGATGCCCCTTCATTTGTTGGTTTTGGGTCACCCATGAATGGGTGGCATTTAGCTTTATGATTACCATTCTCTTAGTTACTCAATGATATTGAGGCATGGGGCAAGCCATTTCAGTTGCAAGTTCCTCTGCAAGTTGTTTTGAGACGACTAATTGAAATATTTATCGGATAAATACACCCTGTTACAGTGGAATGACTTTTAAATGACAAATGCATGCGGAACAGAGGTACAACATCACTATTTAAGCCATTGTAGCTTGTCCTATGACACTACCATGAAGCACAGTGAGTTGTGAAATGTCTGAGATAGTTGATCTGTCAAAGCTCTGGAGAAGATGGATGGCTCTAAGTTGAAGTGGCTTATCAACTGATGAGAGCCTCGGTGTGTGGACAATGGTGGTGTGGCCACGACATACTTGTTCACTGTTTTTTGGATGTCAGATACTGTCTTTGATGTCGCATTAAGGTTGCTCATATTCTGACTTCTTATGGTTTGAAGGCAGTGGGTCCTTTCTCAGATTTCAATTTAACACGATACCAATCATCATGTTTTAGAACTATAGGTAACCTTGAATGAAAAACAAAATTCTACAATGAGCCTGTTTAGTGCGCACTATCTTTTTCTCTTAGACAATAGGCACTTCGACCACATTCTTAGAAAATTTTTGCTTAATGTCCCCAAGTGGTGATCACTGAGACATCTGTAATTCTCATGCTTTAAATTTGAGACAATGTTTTCTCAGCTGGTTTTGGTGTGTTTCATGATGCCTTTAAGAAGGCATGAAAACAATGTTTAACAAACTTATGGTTCTGTAGATTGAAGTGAATGAGAAGGAGCTCTCTGCCCTTAAGGCTGTGATAAAGTGCATTGAAGAACATAAGCTCGAGGAGCAGTTTCCTGTTGATCCGCTTCAGAAGCTGGTCCTCCAGATGGAGAAGGCTAAGGCCGACAAGAAAAGTGCAGCTGAAGTTGCGAAGCCTCAACCCAAGAGACCCCGTGCTGGTGGGGTTGCTAATGGCCATCATGTTGTTACCTTTGCTGCTGCCAACAAGACTTTCTACCCGAATGTAGCCGATGGGTACCCACAGTACGTATATGACAGACCTTATGTTTACCCTGCACCCACTGACAATCGTGGTCAGCCAATCTTGGCTGCCGCAGCATACAACCTACCACCAAGTCATGGCAACTTCTATGGGAACGCCTACCACTACCACGCCCCCTTTCTTCATTAGTTAGGAGAAGGCAACCTCTTTTAACTGCTAGTTTTAACCCCTTGAATGTTGTACTGCAATGTATGGTGACTAGTAACTAGGAACTGCATAAATCCATGTTAATCTTGTCATGTTCAAGTGGATCTTTTAATTTCTAATCTATGTACTGTACTGTACTTTTAACTTTGTGAAACTTATCAGCAGTTCTGTATTTCCATCATCTTTGTCCTCGTGCTTATTGCTTGGAGTACTTATTACGCATTAGTTAAAGACTTGCTTAGCGCTATGGTGAACTTTCACTGTTGTAACTGAGTATTGGTTTCTCTGTTCATCACGTGCTGACGATTGCAAAAGTTGTTTTTTCTTCTGTGTGCGTATGGTTTTGCGCATCTGTCACTTTTCAAGGAATGGGGCAATGTCCACAGATCAGAATGGGACTTAGAGGTTGGGCTGAATGCGAGGCATGGCTATGGGAAGTGCCATACCATTAATTCCCGATTTGAACCATTCTTGTTTTGTGGCAAGATGTGTGATTTCTAATCTTTGAATCCGAAATTATAAAAAGTGGTCAATGACAATCATTTGGCCACCCGCGGCTCTATAAAACGTTGTGATTGATTGTCATGCTACTTATGCTGAGCAGAGATTTGTTAGTCTTGGTGGAATTCGAGAACAGGTACTTTCAGATAAGTGATATTTGAGAATAAATATGAGAACAAGACACCTGGATTAGCCCCGTAGAAAGAGTCAAAGAAAGTCCATGTCTTATTTTGTGCCGATCGCCTTATTGACTCCTCCCCTTCCTTGCGTAAAGTGAAAAACGTCACAATTTGTTCATGGCTTAGCAAAGGAGTGAAGAAAGTAGATGTTGGAAGCGGAAAGAACACCCTCACCAAAAGCATCCTCTTTCTTTCTTACTCGACAAAATTAAGACCAAAACTGTAGTTTGAACAACAAATCTCGAGCTACGCACAAGGATTCCTGATTGTTTCAACTGAGAAGAGAGAGAGAGGAGGAAGGCCTCCGATGTCAACTCCGTGGCTTCGAAGGAGTGGGGGAGGCTGGCGGTTTCATATCTGGGTACTGCATGAGAAACATTGAATGTCAAACTAAAAACCAGGAACATGAGTCACCTAGCTTGCAGTAAAATTCCATCCAGACTTGTTCCTAGACATATGATGTGTTGGCTACAGATATTAGTTCTTGCACATGCAATGCACGTATACTTTTGCATGGACCATGCAATTTCTTTAGGATAGAAATATGAAAAACAGAGCAGATCCCTTTGGCATGAATGCTTCTTCATAAAAGTTTAATTTTTTCCAGCAAATTCAGGAAACAATTATATTTTTGCTCCACAAAGGCAGGATTATGCATGTGAGAGCAAGAGATCATACATTTGGATATGGTGAGGATGATCTAGAAACAGTTCTCTCTGATGGTGTAGGCACTGCCATTGCATCCTGATTTCCATGGTCCAGAACTTGGTTCTCTCCCTCAGCAACACTTGGAGAAGATGAACCCTCAGCTTTATTGCCATTTTTCTGGCTAACCGCGCCATTCATACCAAACTCTCGTTTGGACTTCTTCTTGGGAGACATATGCACAGAAGGTGGCAAAAGGGATTCTTGTATGGCCTGCACAATAACACAGAAAACCCAAATAACCATCATCAGATAGTCTAATTCCAGCATGATGCTTAGATCCAAGTAATGCGGCTGAAAGATGCAGAAGACAGAAGGTCAATCAGCTAAAGACTAAACTTTAACACCAAAACAGCCATCCAATTCGAAACTGGACAGGAGATTCGAGAACAGTAACCGGCAAAGACCATGGATTAGACTACATTTGATACTTGGTCTTTTGTTCCATGTCTATTTGACTCGAGATGGAACAATCAGTTAATGGATTCTGGAAGTACAGTATACACTTCCTTTTCTGCACCTCTGTCTAGAAAGAGAAGACTTCTGCTGACTACACCTAAATCTGCAAGCAATGGAAAAGAGTAACAGGAAAATCGTGACCCAGCCAGATCAAGCAACAGTTCTCCATTCTCATTCATTTGGTCCTTCGGGGAGAACGTGCGATCCATTTGAGATACCCGAATAAACAAATTCCCAATAGAAACGACAGAGAGGCAAAAACGAGCATCGAGGGGAAAGGAGTTGCTTAAGATAAACAACACTGAACATACCAACCACCCTTTCTCGCCTCGAACCCCTCCTTTGATTGCATACGCCTCCTTGAAGCCATTCTTGAACAGTAGTTCCGCAACTTTCATCGAACTGCCATCGAAACTACCTTCCACACAGAAAAAAAAAAGTGACCAAAGTCCCATTTTCATCAGCTTTGGCAGGCAGGCATACAAATCCCAAAGATAAAGACAAATTCAATCACATGCATAATCTACTATTTTATCTCAAAACAACACAGAACTGAAGCAAACTGATGCTGCACATACTTGTCCAGAATACAGAGGACAGTATCTGCAGGGTCCTCGAAGCTCGCCAGAACAGCCTTCGCGAACTCATCCTCACGCCCCTCGTCGAACGGAACGTGAACCGCCGCCTTGCTCACGTACATCAGATCAGGAGACGCCATGGCCGCCACGCTCTTCCGGTCCCTGATATCCAGGAGCTGCGCGCTCGGGTCGTCCCTCAGCTTCCTGAACGCATCGATCGCGGACACGTACTTGTACTTCCTCAAGTAGTACTCCGCCACGGGAACGACCACAAGCCAAACGAAGGTGCACCCGGCGACGAAGAATGGGTTCCGGTTGAAGAAGTCATCGATGGAGACGAGAACCGACTCCAGGTTGATCCTGTCCGAGACCTGGCCGGCGGCAGGGGAGAGAGCACCCTCGGAGGCGAGGCAAGGGAGCGAATTGAAGAGGTGAAATAGTGGAAAGCAGAGAGGGGCTCTGGTGAAGTGCAGAGGAAAGGAACGGCCTTTGAGGAGGAGGAAGTGGGGATTCTCCGGGGTCGAAATGGAGGGCATAGGGAGAGAAATGGGTCTGGAAGAGGAGGTGGGTTTGAGGGCTTTGGGGTGGTTTAGGAAGGGAAGGGAGGAAGATGAGGAGAGGATGATGGAGAGAGACTCCATTGATGACCGTGAAAGGTGAAGTGACATGGTGGGAGGAAGAAGATGATAAGAGCGTTTCATTGGGCTTTCCGCGGCCCATGTTATTGGGCCTCAAGGCCCATTAGTTCTCTGTCGATTCCGCTCCGGCGCCTGCTGAACGAGA
Organism: Eucalyptus camaldulensis; assembly: GCA_019915185.1. NCBI lineage: Eukaryota > Viridiplantae > Streptophyta > Magnoliopsida > Myrtales > Myrtaceae > Eucalyptus > Eucalyptus camaldulensis. The sequence goes on from JAHSVA010000005.1 coordinate 26,716,222, forward strand.
GGAGCAGCGAGGGGTCGGAATTGGGGAAGGATGAGCGGCGTCGCCGGCGACGGAACCCTAGCGCCGAGCGATTTCCGGGTCGCCGCTGTCGCTTTCGCGGAGCGATGGAAGAGCGCGGTGTCCGCTCTCCCGCCGTGGTCGTGGATTCCTCGTCCGAAGCATCCTTGGCTCTCGAACGAGGTAAAAATCCCTCCTTTTTCGATCGCGTCCGATCGGTTCGGTCCGAAGCTCGATGCGCTTTAACCGTTGCTCGCTTGTGTCTCAGGTTGATGGATACTTGGCGCTCGAGAACGCGTGTCTTCTCGGCTTTAGTGAGGTTTCTGTCGCATGAATTGGAATTGTAGCGCCGGTTCTCAGATAGTTTGGCCGTTGTAGTTAACTAAAGTTGCATGCTTTTCGCAGGAAAATCGTGTCGGATGTTGCGGTGGTTCGGAAGAGCCGAATTGTTCCGGCGATGACGAGCCCGTCGACGATGCCACGTTGGTATGCTTGATTGTATGGGAATTGCTGTGTTTCCAATCATATTTTGATGGAAAAATGAGTGATCTGTGATTTAGCCGACTGTTTTAAATGACAGGGTCGGATACTGGTTCCCGTTGCATTGGTATTCTGATTCTGATATTGTTGCTTTCGCCAGGTTCAGAGCAGTAGAGATGATGTTCATTACTATGACTTCCACATCATTTACGACTCTTCGTACAGGGTTCCGGTGCTATATTTCCGTGCATATTGCGGAGGTATGATGAGGTTATGATATGAGATCATGTGAGAGTAGAAGCTAGTTCACACTAGCAAACTCAATATGAGTTTGAACTTTCAATTGCTCGTTTGCAGCCGTCTGCTGTCTGTTTCCTGGATTGCGATATGACTTTATGTGATTAGTCATTGTGCCATCTATTTTTCCACAACACTAAGCATACTGAATGCACTACTAGTAATGCAGCGGATAGTTGTTTAAGTGTTGGGGGGAGGGTCCCCATCTATCTTTCAAATGTAGTAAAAATGGATCGAATATCAAATTCCATAAAGGAGAAGATGAAAACCGAAGTAAAACATGATCCTGTCGTCTTTTTACAGAAGGACGATTTGGATTTATCTTGTTCTCGTCCCTTTCTGCTCTAGATCTTCTGATGTTGTTTCCTTAGTCTTCTGCTAATATTGAATGCAAGTAAAGCCTAGAGTTGCATTTGTGGAAGGAAGGTGTCAACTGTGGAATATGATGATCGTTTTGATGGTTGCTAGCTAGGATCAAAATCCTCCTCGAGGTGACATCTTGAAGAATGTTGAGAGTTCAATAATCCAATTCTAAGATATGCTTACATAGTTTGGTTGAACTAATTCGCAGTGCAAAATGACCAAATGGGAGAGAAACATTTGTCACTTGGAGTTAAAAGTGGCGAAACTTGGGAGTCAGTGGAGATATGTTTAGTGAAGTGAGAACAAACCAGAGAAGATAACAGGAAGAGCTTCCTGTTTCCTTGATTAGGGCATCCACACAGTCCTTGAAACTTGAATGGCCTTGTTTTTGCCCGCAAATTAGCAAGCACGACATTAATTTTAGGCTGACCAACCGGCTGCTTTGAAGTAGTTCCTTAGTGGAATAACTTAAATAATGTTTGAGTGAAAATGGAGGACTAAAGTGAATCAAGTTCAAAGTGCAAAGGCTAACTGGGGAGTTAGTGGCAAAATTGATTGAGTTGGGAGGATTAATGGTCTTTTCTATACAAAAAAAATTGTATGATTCATCTAGGTAAGTCGTAAGCTGAAAACTTGTCGCAAATGCTGGGCAATCTTGTTATTTCCACTGTAAACCTAATGCTTTTGTTCTTTAAACCTATTATGAACCATTCTTATCGCTATCTCATCAGATGGACGGACTCTACTCTTAAATGAATTTGAAGGAGATCTTCCAGCCGACTCTTCAGAGGCACTAGTGAAATCAAAGTGGACATTTATAACTCAGGAGGTAAACGTCTTTGCCCGATACATTATTATTATTATTTTTGTAACAATTTTCTTGAATCCTAATGTTTCTGCTCGTTTTCTTCATTTGTTTCCAATGATTGTTGTGTTGATGTGCCGGAATAACAAGAGTTTCTACCATGGACTGCAGGAGCATCCATACTTGAACAGGCCATGGTACAAATTACATCCTTGTGGTACCAGTGAATGTATAAAATTGCTGTTCCAGAGTGACGCCTCGATCAGAACAACATCGGGCACAGCTGAGCTATATTTGCTATCTTGGTTCTCCGTTGTTGGACGGATGGTGGGTCTTAGCATCCCTTACGAAATGATGAAATGTGAGAACAATACGTAGCTCAGTATGTATGGTCTCTTGTGAAATCGTTGACTTATTACTCGGCCATACGCTATGACTACATCAAATGGACAGTGGAACAATTTGGGAATTAGCCACCAAGGCAAGCCATTCTAGCCTCGACGGACGGTTTTCTTCGTACTTGCAATTAGCGGTCAAGAGCTTCAGTTGTCACTTCAGATGTCAGTTGTTTTGGGCCTGCATGTTTTCGTTTCTGAGAAGTGTTTATAAACACTTTTTCTGTTTTTTTTGTTCCAGGGAACAAAAAAAGAATAGAAACGCGTTTGGTTGCGTTTCTGTTCTTTTTTTGTTTTTTTGTTCCTGAAACAAAAAAAGAGTAGAAACGAGAAACAACCGTTTCAGAAACAATTCTCAAGAAACAATTTTTGGTTTTTGTTTCTCCTTCTCTCTCTCCTCTTCTCTTCCTCTTTTCTTCTTCTTTCTCTTTGGCCGGTCACCGGCCGAGGCCATGGCCGGCCGTCGAGGGCCGGCGACGCCGTCGGCGACCTCGCCGGAGCGTCGCCGGCCCCTGGTGAGGCGAGGCGTCGCCGGCGCGGTCGAGCTCGAGCCTCGCCGGCGCGGGCGAGCTCGAGCCTCGCCGGATCTGGGCGAGCCCGAGCTCGCCCAGCCAAGGCGAGGCTCGGCCTCGCCCGCGCCGGCGACGCCGAGCCTCGCCTTGGCTGGGCGAGCTCGGGCTCGCCCAGATCCGGCGAGGCTCGAGCTCGCCCGCGCCGGCGAGGCCGAGCGTCGCCGGATCTGGGCGAGGCGCGGCCTCGCCGGATCTGGGCGAGCCCGAGCTCGCCCAGCCAAGGCGAGGCTCGGCGTCGCCGGCGCGGGCGAGGCCGAGCCTCGCCTTGGCTGGGCGAGCTCGGGCTCGCCCAGATCCGGCGAGGCCGCGCCTCGCCATGGCTGGGCGAGCTCGAGCTCGCCCAGATCCGGCGAGCCCGAGCCTCGCCGGGGGCCGGCGACGCTCGGCCTCGCCGGATCTGGGCGAGCCCGAGCTCGCCCAGCCAAGGCGAGGCCGAGCCTCGCCCAACGACGGCGAGGCTCGGCCTCGCCAGGGGCCGGCGAGCCTCGCCGTGGCTGGGCGAGGCTGCCGGCCCCGTCGGCCGGTCGCCGGAGGCCGGCGACCGGCCGAAAGAAAAAAAGTAAAAAATAAAGGGAAAAATGAAAAATGAAAATAAAAATATAAAAAAATTAAAAGAAACAAAAAAAGAACAAAAATGTACCAAACGTGTTTCTGTTTATTTTTTATTCCCGGAACAAATTTACCAAACGCATATTTTTGTTCAAGAAGTGTTTCCCGGAACAGAAACACTTTTTTTTGTTTCTGTTCCCTGGAACAAAAAAAGAACAGAAACGTTACCAAACGCTGCGTTTATGTAGCTTTCAAACATAATGAGTGCGCATCGAATTGATACGCAATTCGAAGTGAGTGATCATATCAGAATTGGTTTCCAGGCAAAGATGCGTCACCCCATTTGCAATCTGTCTCGGTATTGGTTTCAATGCAAAGGGGCGTTGCCCAATTATCAATCATTCTCACCATCGATTTCTTATTCTCTTAAGGACGACCGGTAATTCAATAAGCACGAATAGGATAGATGATTTGCATATGTAGATGTCCTTGTACGATACATTTGCATTTCATCTGCTTTCAATATGACACGGGCGAGGAAAGAGAAGATTATTGTCCGGGTCCGACCAACTAAACATTTTTCTCTCAATAGTCAATTGCATCTACAGTTCATGTTATCACAACAAGAAATGTCACATTTCCATGGAACAAGGAAAATCCCCTGGAAGCCACTTAACCAATATATGTAACTCTTTAACAAGATCAAAATTTTGGTTTGAACCACTCTTTCTGCCTCAAACGAACGATCGATGTGTATGTTGCCAGAGCCAGTAGCCAGCTTAATGAGAGGAACCCATCTCTGTCTCCGCTGATGTTCGTCTATCTGATCTTGCCCATCGTAACGACTGAGATTTCTCGTAACAGGCAAATGCATAAAAGATTTCTAAGTGGAGTCAGTTTCTTTTCTCTCGGCTGTTCGGTTAAAGCAGACTAAGAACTCCTTATTGCCCTCAGCACCCTTTAAAGGAGATTCGATCCAATCTTTCTTCTGGAACCCAAAATTTTCCACACCATTGATAATTTTTTCAAGAACCTGCTCAACATAAAAAGTGACAAAAACACATGGTTATTTACCTATTCGATTTATGAAAGCCAGGACAGAACAGACGGAGCTGACCGAATCGAAGATGTGAGGCCAAAAACATCAATTGGCAAAAAGTCAGTTGAATGCCTACCTCTTGATGAACAAGGGGATCTCTTACGATACCGCCACCTCCGACCTGCCAAAAGATTAAGAAGAAAAAATTAACTACAACCAAAGCATTTTCATTTATCGCTAAACAAACACATCCTTCCTTCACTGTTTTGTGACCAGAATGTAGATGCATGCGGATTGCTTACATCCACACAGTTTTATAGAGAATACAACAGAATTAACTGAAACTTTTACTTGTGATCTGCGGGCCTCAAATTGAGGCTTGACCAGGGTGACCAACATGGCCTCTTCCTTCATCACATTTACAACAGCTGGCATGACCTACAAGAACAGACCATGACAACAGTCACCAATTGGCGGCAAGTAATAAACTACTCTTAGAGAAATCAGAGATGACACACAAGGCTTGTAGTAAAACCTCGTTATAAAGCTTTCACACTTACCAATAGAATTGAGATGAATGATAGGTCTAGAGTCACCAAATCAACCTTTTGGGGGAGCCCAGGAAGGTATCTCAAATTCGTCCGTTCTATTATGGAGACACGTTCATCTCGACGAATCTTGTCTGCTACCTAACAAGACAAAGGCACCAATAAAATGGTTCAGAAGAATAATCACAATTGCGCAAAACCAACGTGAAATTGAATATGCTTTTATCATTCTCTCTAATATTATTGAAATGGAATTAATACGTAAAAGGAAGTACCAAGTGCTTCTTTGAACACTACCATCTATAGTAGCGAACTTACCTGTCCGTAACCAACATCAACTCCGTAAACAAATGATGCACCATACTGGAGTAAGCAATCTGTAAATCCTCCTGTGGACAGTCCTGAATCGAGAGCTACTTTTCCTTCCACATCAACACCCAATTGTTCAATGGCTGCTTCCAACTTGTATCCTGCTCTGTATTACATAATCATAGGAAAGCAAAATCTAGCTAAGTGTTCTTCACCATGACTCCAAACTGTCCCCTTGGCAAGGGAAAATGAAAAGATGCAAAGAGTTTTCTCTGTGGAATAATCACCTACATACATATTTTGGAATTTCAGCTATTATCTCTACATTTGCTTGATCCGACACAGGTGCTCCTGCTTTATTGACTACTTTCCCATTCACAAAAACTTTTCCTGAGACATAGATTGTGAGAGGTGAGAGATGAACCCAACTACCAGAGCATCTGCTTAGCAGTTACAGTCACAATGCCGAGGATATATGGAAAATATCTTTGATTTCAAATAGATGAGAGAAGAGTTCCCATCAAACCAGAAAGGAAAATTTGCCAGATCAGATGTAATTCTTGATAACAAAAGCAATGTTTCACTGGATTTCAGGTTCTTAGACGGATCATTATCATGTAAAACAAATATAAATGTGAATGAGGCATAATGTACAAACAATACAGCCCTACCCATTATCCGGAAACCCAACGATGATGATTCAGTTAATCCAATGGATTTCTTAGTTCCATCATCACATGATCAACAATGCGAACAAATATTTCATGTTAGACTGAACCCTGTACAGAGTTCCCCTGATTATTACAGAATACCAATCAGCATTTTTCAATACAAAAGCTCGACCATTTTTGTTGCATGATGCCTCAAAAGGGCGTACCTTGGAGAATCCATGACTGTATAATGTTTCGACTGTATTGCTGATACCTTTCAAGACACACTTCATCAAGTCTCTTTTTCCTAAGATGCCAAAAATAAAAGCAGAATCCATAATAAGTGATACTAAAGGCAAATCAAAAGGAAGTGAAAAGCATGAAATTTCTACCAAATGTTTTCTATCATAACCTAGCCATTCCTTGGGCTTAACAAACCAATTTGATTGGTTGTGTAAAGGGCTTCTTTGACATGCTAGTTTGGATTAAGAAATAGAGAGCTTACTTCTTCTGCGGCTGAAGCTTTTGCGACTTGACAGCAGCGAAACTTCTCCGTGGACAAAATAAATGGCCTCTGATCCAATTGACTGCATTACAAAATAAACAAACCACCTGGTCAGACTCCCACTTGAAGGCTAAAATATCATCAAACATATTGAGAAAGGCAATGGCATCATAAACTGACATTCTCGGACGCTGGGCACATCTACAGTGCCACCAGACAATAAGAACACATCAAATATGGTAGCTGCGTTCTTAGCGTCGGTAAACAATGTAAAAGTATCAATAATTAATTTCCCACAATTGACATCTTTTTAATAACATAAGAACGTGTTTACCTCATTTTAAGTGGGTAAAATGTATAAGGAAAAATCGATTCAAACATCACTACTACTCGGTGCTTGCAATACTAGATGATACGAGAGATTGACAAAAAAAGAAAAAAATGAAATTGCAGAGAGACTATCGTCACAATCCTCTCTGTTTTCAGAATTTTTCCTTCCCAAAGTCGAGGGGGAAAAAGATTTGAGAGCTTTACAAATCTTGGAACAGCCTGCAAGAACGCAAGCAAGCAAGAAACTTTTCGAGGACTGGCGAATCTCAATACAAAGCATTGAAGACCATTCTTTCTGCTGGAAATCTCCAACTTCTCTTGTACAAAAAAACCCGAAATTCTCACGAGACAGATGGAATCGAACCAACCACAAGCATGCTGCCCCAACCAAAACAAACGACAAAAGCTAACCACAAGCACCAGTACAAAGTGCATGAATCATCGGGTACAGTATAAAACTAAGAGAGTACCATGAGAAGCGCAAGGTAAGCTCGACGCAGAACCGCGCGAGAGGAGAAGCGGGAGATGGAGACAGCGAAGTGCCATCTCCTTCGTCTGGTTTCGCCTCGATTCGACTCGAAGCTCAACTCAGCTCCGTCCGAGTCGATGTGTCCACGGTCGCCAGCACCCATCTTTTTCTTGAATCCAACAGGTTCGGGTTTCGGGCCGGAAATCGGGCCGCCGGCGGCTGAGTAGACCCGTTTTGCTATGAGGCCGGGAGACGTGGGTAATGGGCTGGGCCCCCGGCTTTGCCCTGATTGGATTTTTCTAACCGGTCGAACTTTCTCCAGTTGAGAAATCAAGGGCCATGATTGAGTCTAGTTAGATCAATGGATATAGAGAGAGAGCTGAGACGCTCTGAACAATGATGAGACACACGATCTTAAGCAATCATATATACGTGTATACTATCACGAATAATGTATAAGTATAAAGATATAACGTTTATTGGAAATGAGCATATGCCCACTCAAGAGTTCTTTTACTTTGTTTGCTTGGGATCCACAATAATCTGTCATTTTAGCTTTGTAGGATTGATTAATTGGGTAATTTTGGTTCAGTTGACGATCGTGATTGATCGTGAAGTTTTAAAAAGAAAATTACTGCAAGAGTGTCCATTAATCGCCTGAAACAAACACTTGATCAAACTTCTATCTTCCCATTTGTTTTCCAAACATTATGAATGTTTTCCCCCAACGCAATGGCAGTTCAAAAGAAGACGCGAAAGTGGGTAAAAGTCGTGATTTCCGACTGATGCATTATTTGGTGTCTTGGCTTGGCCATGAGGGCCTTTTGCCGAAGTGGATAAGATGGGATAAGGTCACGGCCACCATCCAACCAATCAAAGCCCCTCCAACCTTACACTTCACTCCTCTCCGACCACAAGATTTCATGCAATAGATCCTCTCACCCTGCTCCCAAAATCTAACTCGACCCTCTTCTCCGTTATATACCTGCACGCTTTTTTCCTCCCGAAGAATGTTCTCCTCTTTTTGAGTTGTCAGGAGAGGAGCTGCAGAAGGGAAAATGGCTGCCGCAACGGCATCTCCCATGGCCAGTCAGCTCAAGAGCAGCTTTGCATCATCATCATCCAGGAGCCTGATTGCTCCCAAGGGCCTCTCTGGTTCCTCCTTCAGAGCCTTGCCCACCAGGAGGACTCGCTCCTTCACTGTCAAGGCTATCCAATCCGAGAAGGTGAGTCTTCTCGCGTCCATCCTGCTTTGTGTATCACGAGTCACGATTCGATCGGAACGTGCTTGTGCCGCGTAAAATCAAGGAATTGGTCTTTCAGACATCTTTATGTTATTCTCTAGTCATCTGACTTGTTTAGCTAGTCTTGGAAGAAGAAAGTGAGACTTGAAGATAATGAGTGGAAGTTCTTCTCTTCCACCATTCAGTCTAGTTTCTCATTCTTGGTTCACCCTTCTTAGTCTTTTGGATCTGTGTATATAGAAGAATAATTTCACATGGCATAGGGTTGCAAGAAGCTGGTCTTTTTGTATTTGAACTGATTGAGCTAATCCGAGAGTAAAGGTCACCGTGATTGGATTTCTGCTGTGTGATTTTTTTTGTAGTGGTAATTTTTTGTAGCTTGCTAAAAGAGTCAACTAAGAGATTATAGCTTCCAATATGGAAGAGGGGTGAGGGGTTCGAATCCCCACTTCTTTATCGAGAAGGTGAGATGGGAACGATTTAGTTTCAAATATAAGTTTTGACTCTCATGCCCTTGCAAGAAAGCGGGACAAAAGTCGGAGAGTGAATTAAAGTAGGAGTAGAGTAGGATCGACAAAAAACAAAAAGAAAAACTAAGAGATTATAGCATGCTATCATTCATTTGCAAATACATATTCTTGAGTGACTTCATTCACTCATTACATTAGTTGATGGGTTTCAATTCCTGCATCTACCTTTTGCATGCAGCCAACCTTCCAAGTGGTTCAACCCCTCAATGGTGACCCTTTCATTGGAAGCCTCGAGACTCCGGTCACATCCAGCCCGCTCATTGCATGGTACCTCTCCAACCTCCCCGCCTACAGGACTGCCGTGAACCCGCTCCTCCGAGGCGTCGAGGTGGGCCTCGCCCACGGATTCCTCTTGGTGGGCCCCTTCGTCAAGGCCGGCCCTTTGAGGAACACCGAGTATGCAGGAGCAGCAGGATCATTGGCTGCCGGAGGCCTGGTTGTGATCCTGAGCATCTGCTTGACAATGTATGGGATCGCCTCATTCAATGAAGGAGAGCCCTCGACAGCACCGTCGCTAACCTTGACCGGGAGGAAGAAGGAGCCTGATCAGTTGCAGACCGCAAATGGATGGGCCAAGTTCACCGGCGGGTTCTTCTTCGGCGGGATCTCCGGGGTCACATGGGCCTACTTTCTCCTCTATGTGCTCAACCTTCCTTACTTTGTGAAGTAAATTCATACAGAAGAGAGAGATGAAGTTGAAGAGTCATGTCTGTATATCTGAACCGTTTGGGAAGGAATGGGATTGAGGAAATTTCATGTCATTTAGCTCTGTATAAGCCGGAATTTCCCTGGACTTTTTGTCAAAGAATGTGCATTCGTAGAATGTTCTGATTGCGCTCACTTGCGTCGATGTTATCATCAGCAACAGATAAAGTGTTTCCTTAGGCAAAACTGGATCGTAAGGATCACATAAGCATCATGAGAATTTCGATGACGAATCGATATTTGTATGTCAAGCAAGGTTAAGAACAGATTTTGCGCTTATTCCATGGCAAATGTGGTTACAGCCATTCGACAAATATACTCCATGAGCTCCTGTTGATTGCCATGACTTATACTTAATGGCGTTTTATCATGCTATTGACATTTGACAGTACTGATTTAGGATAAAATAATGAAACGGCGCGAGTCATTAACTCTGTAATTCAGAAGCTGTCAAAAGGGAGTGCTGGGATGGTTTCAGTCATTTGAGGATTTGATTCGACGACAATGTCTGTTCTACTGAATTTGTGTTGCTCTGCAGAGTGCTTTTGTCCTTTGTTTTCGCCTGTCAACATTTAAGAATGTGTTAGTAAATCAAATGTGTTATTAGTAGAAGCCTGGTGATTAAAAGGTTAGTATAATTGCCATGATAGTGCATTATGCTTCATCTATAAATATTGCATTCTTTATATATGGAAGCTAATCTAATAGGAAAAAAAAAATCCTCATTTTCTCAAATTCATAATTTATTATCAGAGTCAGCACTTGCACTCGATGCGCACTGGTGCATTTCTCATGCTACATGATGTTCAACTTGATCCTAACGCGACTATAAAAGGGTGTCTTTGATTAATTTTTTTTTTTATAATTAATATGATTAATCACTCATACCACATCAATCGTGTGACTGATATGTAACATACATTTTTCTAGCTAAATGATGTCCATTCGGTGGACTTTCTATCTATGCGACGTGGCTCCTCATGTTAGTAGCTCACTAAAAAGATTATCGATCAAATTAAAAAGAAAATAGATACCTTGGGTGATTGAAAATAAGGATCGGCTATTGGATGGTAACAATTCACTACAGTCCTGTGGTCACTGACCTTCGTTTTTTTACATATATGAGAAGGAGACATCTTAAAAGAAAATATAAAGGAGTATTTAGCAAAAGAAAAAAAAAAAGAAAAAAGGAAAGAAAATCAAGAGAGAGCGAATGCTATTTGACAACTAACGACAACCAGACACATCCTATCCTTTGAAGAAACGGTTAACATTAACGGTCACTTGGCCTCTTTTCCTCTTTCTTCCCGCGACAACACAGCCATGGCGATCCAAGCAAGCCAAGCTATGATCCCTTTTCTTCACGCACGCCAACTCGAATACCTCGTCCGTAGCCACAAGTCCTCTCTATCCTCTCGGTTTGGTGATCGACCCAAATCAGCAGCTCAGCTCATTAGCCGCAGAGATTCTAACAAACTCGCTTGCAAGGCCAGCGTTGACGACAGTGATGAGGTACTTGATTTTGGCAAATTTAGCGACTTGCTGATTAATTCTCAATTGTGCCAATTGATTCTTTGAAAAGATCATTGGTTGGTTTCATATGCCTATATGTGTGGACAGGATTATCTGATAGATGCTCCTGTGTCAGCTGGAGATGGCTTCTCATTCTCTGGAGGTCTTGTTCTTGTTCTTGTTCCTCTCACCCTTTCTCCCTCCTTAAAGTGACGAGATATTAATTGCTGGACGCACGAATATCACTATACAGAAGTTTGTTTATGAACAAAAATCTGAACTACAACTGTGGGTTGGTTCTTGCCAGGTAAATATTCCGATGGGCCGAGCCAGTCTGATGAATGGTTTAAGCAAGGAAATATGGTGAGTCATTTTGCCCTATTTTATTTTTTAAACATGGCTTTCGTTATTGAAAATTTTCTGCTGTTTGTTCAGAACTTGTTCATACATTGGCACAATACTCTGTATAGATTTTAACTGCATTTCAATAACACATGTTGTTTGAACAGTGAGAGTATCCTTTTTGATACATAAGAAAAATGGAATGCATGTGCTACCTGCATTGTAGATTTGGGGAGTCTTGCCAAGGCTAAAGCTCGGTTATATTGATCAATGCACCAAGGCTGGTTTTTCTAGTTGAGTCAATTTTATACTGCCACTGTACAAATTAGTCTTTACCCTCATATTTATCAGGTGAAAGCTTTTCCTGTTCTCGGTTCTGGAGAGAAGGCCAAAGACCCTATTTTTGGACTAACAATGGGTTCTGGTTCCCAGTCTCCAGCAGATGTTTTCAGGTACTGTTAACTACTAGAAAGCAGCTGGTACCTGAACTGGCTTAATTTGTAGAATGTCAATCAACCAAATTGAGCTATCCATTCATATGATACTCCATGCGTGCACAAATTGAGATTGGATTATTTGCAGGACTACCGATTGAAACATGCTATAAATGATTTTGTCCCCTAGATGGTTCTGCGTCGAAAGTGGAATTGCTGATAATCCTCCAGTTTTGTTAGTTCACGGCTTTCCTTCTCAGGTCAGTCTAATCTAGTTTTTACTAGCGACGTGTCTTTGCAAATATGCTTGGCAGAAATATGTCTCTGCTAGTGATGACGTATGCGGATGATCATGTTTGGATTAGTCTTCTGCATCTTAATTTATCTCTTATTTCCCCCAGTGGCAGATGTCAGATGCCCCATTGGGTTTATTAAAGTACCATACTCGTTCTTATATAGGAAAGTCAGCTGTAGGCTGCTGCTTATGCCATTTTCACTCAGGAAGATAATGTCAGCATTCCAGTATCTGTTTAGTGCTTACTTTGAATGACAAAATATTATGCTTGAGATACAGGCTTATTCATACCGCAAAATTCTTCCAATTCTCTCGAAGGACTACCATGCAATTGCTTTTGACTGGATAGGTAAGATCATTCGCTTAAAATTGCCTTGAATCTTTCAAAATACTCCAGCCCTCTCTCATTCTTGCAAAAACTTGAATGAGTACCTACTGTGAACTGATGTTGAATTCTCAGCTATTTTAGTGTTCCTAAACATGGGCCATACTTGATATATGAGCTTGAGGGGTTTATCCCTGCTATAAGTAATTGCTATCAACTTAAAAAACTCCCTCTTGTAAGAACTTGGCCAGTTGGGGTTTGAAACTGGGTAGCATAGTCTGATCCAAATTGATTCTTGTAGATAACTAGATGATTTCTATCAAGATTTTGCACGAATTGGTGCTCAATGAATATGCATTTTGCACAATATCCTAAGGGGAAAAGATGATCAGTAATAAGATTTGTGAGGAGCATGCAAAGAACCAGGTATCATGTGTTATGCTTATACAGAATCCAAATTCTGAGCACCAGGGGAAATACAAGGGTTCTTCTGGCCTTATTGGAGGAAAAAGCATGGTACTCGATCTAATCATAAGATGGTTCAGACCATAATCTGAACCCACTTCATGGAGAAATGCAGTTCAACAGTCCAAAGTTCACCCTAATCGATTTGTCCTGCAATTTATAACATGGGCACTACTTGCACCCTGTGCCAATGACACTTATGCAGACAGCCTAAATTTAGTTCTTTCATTGCTCTTCTCTCTCCTACTCTGCAAGAGAAGTATCCATATCATTAATTAAGCTGATTGCTGTGATGACTAGCTTTCTCAATTGTCAATACTGACCCAGGAAATTCTTTCGTTTTCCCCTTACCCCGTCCAGGCTTTGGATTTTCGGATAAACCCCAACCTGGATATGGATTTAACTACACATTGAATGGTACTCTTCAATATGAATAAAAGCCTACTGTATACTTTACATGGTGGTTGCTTTAGACCCTTTCTAGGCGTGATGTTACCAATGGAGTTTGCAATGGATAATTCTGCTTCTGGATTACAGAATATGTATCATCCTTGGAGTCTCTTATAAACAGTCTTGGCATTGATAAAGTTTCTCTAGTTGTCCAGGTACGTTAAATGCAGTATTAATTTCTATAGAGATGATGGGATGTATTTCTGCAGCAATAGATATCTGATGTGATGTGCAGGGATACTTTTCACCGGTTGTTGTTAAATATGCCAGCAAGCATCAGGAGAAGCTAAATCATTTGATCCTCTTAAACCCACCTGTAATATATCTTGAAACCTTATCGTGCCAGTCATGTCATTCTTTTTTGTAATCTACCTTGTTACTGGCTGAGCGAATTGAGTTCATCAAATGGCAACAGTTGTCGCCATGAATACAGGGGGTTGGAATTGTTTTATAAACGCTTCTTTTCAAGGTTTCTCTGTTGGATTTTCATGTTCATCTTTAGCAAGCTGGTGGCTAGTGTATGGTCTTTGGGTTCCTATAGACCAGAAAAATCTAGATCATAAAGAACAGTCATGTCTAGTGCTTTTAGTCCAAATAGAACACAGAAATTTTATCTATGGGAGGTTCTTTTACACAAAGCGAAGGAAATAACTGAAAGAATTTTTACTTTGTCCAACCATTCAGCAGTGTTTGCAAGTTGGGGCTAATTAACATACAAAGGCAAATGGCATTATCTACGAATGCTTATTTTGTTTGGAAATGAACCATTAGAATATGTCTTGAGTAGGTCACACTGACCGACTTATAAATCCGGTATCCAATTTATTTTCTTAATTTCGGTTTAGCATTGTATTTGATTGCGTGAACACTGAAAATGGGATTTGCGAGAAAAGAAGAAGATTGAATTTGGCCAAAAAGAACGGCTTCTGAGGACTTTTCTCACAGCAAAATAAAAATTCAACTGCAAACTTGATGGTAATGCTCCAATTCTTGAAGGATGAGTTTTCCTTATTCTAAAGAATATTTATATGGATCATAAGGGAGTTAGGAACCTACTAATATTTGAAACGAATCCCAATCACACTAGGAGTGGATCGATGTCAATCACATTCAGTGAAAAATTATCAAGTCTCAAGTTTCGTCACCTGATCAACTTGTACATGACTGATATATGTGTTCTTTTCCCATCTGAACGTTTCGTGAAAGGCATAAACATGGTTGTTTGTCAGTCTTCATTTTGTGGTGACAAAGGCTGTTGCCAATACCTTCATCTGTCCATTCCTTTTCCATACGAAAATACGCTATTGAAATACTTGTATCTATCTTCAGTATGTTTTAAGTGGATTGTAATTTGCTTGACTTTCAACCTAGATCATAATCCATTTTCATGTGGCAAGACATGATTATAACGGAATGATATTCACTCTTAAGCTTTTTCCTCTTGTTTTTGCTCTAAGCTGACAAGCAAACATGCTAACCTTCCATCAAGTCTGTCCATATTCAGCAACTTCTTGCTTGGTGAGATTTTCTCTCAGGTTTGGACTCTCTTTCCTTTCGTTCTTAAGTGATTCCCATGTTCTGAGGACTTAATGATCATAGATCAGTTCCTCTTTCCAAATAGGATCCGCTTAGGGCCAGTGATAAGGCCCTGACGAGTTGTGGTCCATACAAAATGAAAGAGGATGATGCTATGGTTTATCGGAGACCTTACCTCACATCTGGCTCCTCTGGCTTTGCATTGAATGCAATTAGCAGGGCGATGAGGAAAGAGCTCAAGGTAACTCACTTTATCCTTATTGCATATCATTGCTGATTGTTACTTTTAGCAGGACAAAGGTCTATTTTCGCATGATTTTGCTGAAACTTGAGCTGCTATATGATGCGGCTATCACATCATAATAATTATCACCTGCAAAGAACTTGTTTTAATTGGACAGCCATGAGCTTGTTTATAACTTATTTGGATAAAAGTTGGATAAAAGAATCTGTACATTTAATGGGTTGGTAAGTAAGGCAAATAAAAGTTCGTAATGAATAAAAAAGTTGGTAGATTTTAATAAAAACCAAGAGGCAACCCAAACAAGACTTGGTCAATCAAAACTGGCGAGTAACCTAATGGGAGAAAAACTAAAGTTGGTGAGCTTATGAAAGAATTGATAAATCTAAGGCGTTAGCAAGAGAGCAAGACAAATCAGAAAAAAGAAAATTAACATTTGCAAGTAACTCAAATGGGGGTTGGTAACCAAAAACTAGAAGATGAGTAAATGTTGATAATTTGTAAACTATCGAAATGATGTAGTAACGTGATGAAAATGTTGGTAGTTACCAAGTTATTGGGAAATCGGGTGTTTGGTAACCTTTTTTACCAATAGTTTTTTTTTTCTTTTTCATGCTTGTCAGCTTTTTCAGAAATCTACCGGCACAGAGAGAACCCTTTATTTTTGGGAGTGGAATAGTATATTCAATTAGGAATGGTGGATTTTGGGCACATTACTATGAACAATATTTAACTGATCTCAACTACGACAAGTTGTTGCAGAGGTACTAGTATGTTGTTTTTACAATTGCATTAATCACAATCTATGAAGCTTTACTTTTTTCTCTGCCCTACCAGTAACTGGTATTGCTTCAGAGTCAGGATGGGAAAATACGGAGCTAGCTTTTAACATTTACTATAACTTCCAGAATCTTAGTTATTGATATTTTACCATGAAGAATAGCTAATAATGCTGTAATATTTTGGTGAGAGATGAATTGAGACATTCGGTCGTTGCATATTTCTTATGCTTACTGCATCTGTTGCGCGTGATAGAACTATGTAGAAGAAACAAGGACGATACTCAAGGATGAAAACTGGAAAGTCAAAACTACGATATGCTGGGGTCAAAGAGACCGTTGGCTCAGCTATGATGGGGTTGAAGAATTCTGCAAGGACTCAAAACTCAAGATGGTTGAGCTTCCTATGGTACAAGCAAAATGCAATTATGATCCCTTCGTTTTGTTGAGTCATTTTTTATCTGTTAAGGCATTAAAGGGGTTAGTGTGTCTTCCAGGCGGGGCATCACGTGCAGGAGGATTCAGGGGAAGAACTTGGAAAACTGATTGCGGAGATTGTTGGCAGAAGAGTTCAGCAATGATGGTACAGGAATAAAAGATCCTTTCCACATGTATAAATGGAAAAGAAATCGACTTTGCGAGAGTTTACATTTGTTACACTAGTTTTCAGGTTTAGGGTTGCGATTCTGGCAAATGTCTACCAAGGAACTGAACCTGTTTGTAATGATCATTGCACATTGCAATATTCTTTCTGTTATGTTTCGTTACTTTGCAAATAGATATGAGATACTACGACTTAGTGAAGGGTAACAGAAACCAGTGCTTTTCACTAGATTAAGGTGTCCGCTCTACCCAGTTTTAGTCTTATCCGATTGCCCTCCCCATTCAAGACAACTTCCCGAGGCAAACCTCATAAAACCCTTTTTATCTAAACGAGCCTGCATGTATCTATTTGCTGATCTTGAACTATGGAGCTTTGACTACAATCTGGGAAGACAAGGAAAAAGGCAAAAGATGCAGACTGTTCTGTCCCCTCAAACTAAATGTAACATTTCAGCATTTAACAAAGTTTGAATTGCAAAGAGTCAAAGTTATAACCCACGGGTTTAGTTTACAGCCCATTGTCTTCTTAGAAAGTTCCTTTCCTGTATTTTTTTTCCGGTAACAAGCGTCACAATCATAACAGTCACAGTCAATAAAATAGTGAGGCTCCAGGGTTCTCTTCAATGTATAACCACGGTTGAAATGTCGTTGAACTCAAGAGTTAGAAGACCCAAGGATCTGATTTTCCATTTACAAAACTTTGTGAAAAGAATGGCTTGAGTAGCTCCTCTTTTCTCAGCACCAAGAAACACATGCTGTATGCTAGTACTGTTGAAGAGAGATGAATGGCATGGATTGCCACCTTCTGTTACTCATGAGGCAATACCTCAATAGATTTTCCAAAAATGTTGTGGTTCATCTCTGCAAGGGAGCTAAAAATGCTTTCATGTAGCCTTTTTATCCTGCTTAATATGGATCAATCCAACAGTGATCCTCCTCAATTGATTTTCTCCATCTGTGCAGGAAGATCCTCCACTGAGCGAAGGACTCATTTCTAATCTGCACAAAACAAATGTTTAAGCAATGACTAGATTGATGCCATATTAGATAATGGTTTTATAAAACTGTTCTGCTAACTATCAAGACAGTATCCATCTAGTCATGGTCGGTTAGCTTTTCTTTTTCTTTTGGTGGCACCTCTTCAGATTGACATTTCGAAGAAATGTATCTGAGCCTGCAGAGAAATGTCATGCATATGCTGCCTTAGAGCACTTACCAAACTTCTAGTATCGGGTTGATCAGGTACTGATTGATGTGAGGTGGATTGTACAGTTTTACCCATTGCTTCATGATTTGCCTGCACCAGTGACTATTGATTACCACATACTATTCAACAGATACAACAACTTGCTGCAACAGACTTGCACTTGGCTGTTCATCCAGGCATAAACTTGAGGTTCTACTATATAAGATAACTGAATTATGCAGGTTACATGAAAAATGGAGAAAGTAAGATATTTTTCTGTTTGTTAAAGGATCCAAAGTTTGGCAAGAGAAGAACCTGAGAGGCAACAACAGGATGAAGAACATCCATGAATATTTGCTAAGATGCATAAGATCATGTGGATCACATGCAAACACATAAAGAAAGGATATGGTTTCCCTCCTGAAAATTTCTTAACCTTGTTAGTTAGAAATTTTAGAGCGCAACATTGCAATGAGGGCAGAAGAGTTGATATAATGATTTATTTTGCAGTTAACATGCATGAATCCTCAAGATAGGAATGTCTAAGTGCCAGACATGGCAGTGATGTGCTTTTTCAGTCAGAAGAAATACATGAAAGCAAATGAACTAAATCCAGAAAAAAAGTAGGATTTATCAAGCTGAGCTCAGGATGAAAATGACCTTACGGCAATCGATAGCAGGACATAGTTAAAGGTTCTTACATTTTTCCATACCACACTCCCCAGTGTAACAGAGCCAGAATGAACTATGTACTCAGAATCCACAACCCCAATTTTTTTCATTCGATCACCCTGTTGAAAGAGCCTTTGGGAGATTAGTTGTACGGGGAGAAAAAAACATTCTATCTTTGATTAATTTTTTGCTACAAGAAAAATGCCTGAGCACAGTAGCCGAGCTGATAATCCAATCCCCACGCATGAGTTAAGTCATTCTGCAAAAGAAGAGAAGATATAAGAAAGAGATGGATAGATAGAACCGTAGACTCCAACAACAGAGAATGAAAAACTGTACAAAGTTTTTAAGGTCAATCTTTTTTCATAGAAGTTCCTCCTGAAGCATAAACGGGCTTCAATTGTGCTCCACAATCAATTGACTGAATTTATGACCATGCCTTTGGTGTGCCTTTTCGTAATATTGTAAAAAACTGCACAATACCTGAATCATATGCCACACACAGCGCCATGATGCTCGTGAGAAAACAGGCGCCATAATTTCCACCCACCTACATTGCAGTTTATAAAACCTTTTTTTCCTTTAGCTACCTTTAGCTACCCAAACAATCAGGTAAGAGCATTTCATCGTCACAGTACATTGAAATTTCAGACTAGAAGGATGCTGATGTAAACTGAGATACTCATAAAAATCATGGTAAATCTGACAATAGCGTGTGCAGACTTTTACCCTGTGCATGGAGGGCTTGTACTGTTTTCATTGCACGTAAATCCCCCACCCATCTCTCTGAAGATCCTCCTGTTACAACCATGTCACCAGAACTATAATGATTACAATGATGAAAATGCATTATCTTAGATATTAAGAGTAGAAAAAAACGATTTATGATCTGCCAGAAATTGAACACAAGATTTCCATCAGCTGTTGTGACTCATTGCAAATTCAAAAACAGTCACTGTGACTGTAGATTTTTTATTCTTCTCGATCATAATATTGACTGAAACAGCAGACCTGTGTACTTTCGATTTTCTATCTCGTTCAGTGATTTGATGATGGATCTCTGATTTATTCGGGTCAAGTGCTGGTTGCGATATTTCAAGCCCTTCTTCTTTGACGATTGAAAGATATCTGCATTGAGCTTTCATAAAATGTCAACTACCAGCCAAATAGGAAAACTCACGCTCATCCAATTTTTCACTAGTAAAGCAGAAAACTATTACCTTCCAACATGGAAATTTTCCACTCCAAGATCCTCATCCCAAAGGAAGATGTAAGCGTATTCAGAAACAATGTCTGGATGTAGAAAGCGCTTTGCGAACCACCTAGGATATCAAAATGGAAGAACTTTATTGCAAGTTAGGAAGAAATTGATGAAGTTGTAGATGACACTTAGAGAACTAGCTTCAGTAGCTATCTACTATTACCACTTGGTTTGGTTGATAGCAGACACATGAATAGCATGATCACTCCATTCGGTGTCCCTCCATCCGTCCACATTCCCATCATAATGAAAAAGCATCACGAGGAAATCACTTGATAGAAACTGCAACGATGTGAGATCAAAATCAACTACATGACAAGAAGGTGATCAAGCATAAAGTGGAGGACTAAGCGATCACCTTTTTGACGATCTTGTCTACATTATCTTTTTGCCGTATTCCTACTGGAATGGCGAGTAAGTTCGTTGAGTTTGAGCTCTGAACAAAAAGATGAACAAACTTCATGACGTAAGAGTTGATAGAAGCCAAGAAAATGCCACTTAAAGAACGACCGAATTGCACCTTTGTATTATGTGAGTCCCATAAAGGTCGCAATTTTAGATCCGAAGTGCTTGAAACAATGCCTCTGGGTAGCGTCTCACTGCCACGAGGTTTGCACGGTGTCTGTTGATTGGACAGTTTAACCAAAAGATGAAAACAGAATCCTCGATTTCAAGTTAAGAACAAAGAAAATGCACGCAATTGCAACAAAAGTTGTTTTGCTTAGCCGAACCTCGCACTGGGATGTCACATTGTGCTGACTGTTTACAGTATGCAATCCGAGAATTTTCTGCGAAAGAAAAGCCTTGGTTTAATGCCACAATGCCATTGGCGTATATAACAAGCTAATTCACAAAATTGAACGAGGAAACTTTTCATTAGAAATTAGAGGACTCTTGAGGGGACATGCCGGAGAATAAGTTTTTCGGAATGAAGAAAGCTGTGGATAATCATTTGTGACAAACGCTCCACCAATGAGGAAAGCAGCGGACAGCAAGAGCACAAAGTTGCACAGAGATAATCCTTTCCTCTTCAGTGCCTGCAGAAAACATATCTAAAAATTATAGGATACAACAAAATCAGGCACATAAAGTTGAACTACAATGTAACAATGGATAATAAGTGAGGTAAAAGATTTTGCGGATTGAAACTTCTGAACTAGATTTCCTGAAAATCTTTGAAGCAATTTCATTGAAACCAGAGAGACGGTGTCTGTCCTATAGGACATACCGATAACAGAATTTCTCTTCATTCTTCCGAATTGACAAAAAGTGAGGATAGATATGAACAGCTTTTATATTCATCAGCGACTGAAATATCATTGCATTATCTGTTGCGCCCATTGTAAAAAGTTTCCCTTTCCATGGCAATAAAATCTCATTTGAAGTACATGTAAGGATAACCGCATGGATTTTGCACAGAAAGATTTCATGGATTATATGTCCCAGAAAAATATGCATAAGTTCCCATGCTAAATCACGACAACGATGTACAATTAAGTCCGCAAATCCAAATGAGCAACACCAGATTGCACGAAAGGAGAGATGACACATCAGGAGCCGGCATGAGAGGGAGACTTACAACAGCTGGCGGTTTCATCTTCCAGATTGAGACAACAAAATCCTAGAAAAAACACAGAACGAATACACGGTTCTTAGGAAATGCATAGAGGGATACTAAAACGAACAATAATTCCTCGCGTCCCCCATGGATGTCTAGATACAGCAGCATAGGCGTGCATGATTTTGCCATTCAAATTTTTTCCCAGCCGGAGTATTTCTGGACACTACTTCATTACCTTGGCTGGCGAATTGAAACAACTTGCCAAGTTAGTGCGGAGAGATGTCAGCTGTCTCCTGAGTGATCACTATAAATGCACCGGGCCGGAAATGGAAGGCGTTCATATACCATATGTGGAACACAGAGAATTGAGCAAAGAAAGATGACAGTGAATATCACTCGAGTCCTTGTGCTCAGAGGAGAACCACTAGACCAAATTAAGCTGTAACAAAAGGCACGGGGCGTTATATAAGTTTTTGCTGAATGCAATTGGCCAGCCTGATCTTAGTCAAATCTCCTACAGCTTCACATTGGAGGGTGTGGCGTAGGAAGGAAAGGACTGCATGTGCACTACAGAAGAAAAATAAGATGCTTGGAACTGCTAAAAGTTGAAGAGTCACGACCCTTGATTCGCATTAAATGATTCGGATCACAGCAAGATATCAAGTTGATGAAATGAACTGATCCCAAGCATCCGCCCCCCTTTTTTTTCTTTTTTCTCTTTACTTGCCACGGAATGATGATAATCCAAGTCAACCTCAAGACGGAGGCCACGAGCGAGCGTGTAAACAAGCTTAACAGGGGATTTCAAAAATATGGTTTTTAGCACCTGTATTGATTTTGCTCCTATAGAGGACCCATGTTTGCACCTTCTTTTTGGCAGGATTGCTTGTGGTTGAAGAGGACGACGTTGGCCACCAAAAGTCTCAGTTTTGACTTTCTTGGAGGAAACCATTTTGAAAAGTCTTCAATTCATAATCGGGGTTGCAACTCAAGATCCAATGAAGGGGAAATATATAGAAGAAAAATCTTAAGAGGACTATCCCTATTTTAAGAACTTTCCTCGTTTTATTCGATGCCATATCAAGGCCATTCATAAATTCCCTTATATGGTCAACCCATTTAGTATGGATACCAGGATATGAATTAAGGGTATGGATAAGGTTTGGTTCAACCTTGGAACCGGACCGAAATGGCTTGGATAGACCATTCAAGGCCATTTTAGGAAGAACCGATTCGGGTTCCCATTTTTGTGAATCTTGACTTGGTCTAGGTTCAAAGACCAAACCGCCAGATTTACCCAAGAACAAGTTCAAATATAATCAACCAAACTATTTCTTGGGCAGTTTTAAACCACCGCTCGAGAATCGAACCACGTCGTCTATACGAAGAAATAAAACATACCCACTAGACCACCATATGCATTGTTGTCAAATAATGCAACTTTTATATGTTATTATGAAAATTAAATATTCTACTTAGGAATCAAAAATCGATCCCCTCGATTTGCTTTGTGTCGTATAGAGGCCCTCTATTACTTTTGGTTATAGCTGTAAGCGCGTCTAATTATGCTAATCTTCATCTTAATTCTCAAGTGAATTCATTTTAACCTAACCTAAAAAACACGAAAACGTCGTCATGCGTCACCTAGGCACTTGGCAAGAGGACTCAAGTATAAAGTGATCTGTCTACTAATGAGGAAGCCTAGGAGAAGAACTCTAAGGAAGGGATACAATGCATGGCCCAAAAAGAAAAATGAAGGGACAAAGTGGACCAAATCGCTAAGGCCCATCAAAGTAAAGCCGAGCCCAAATTGGACACGTGCGTTTTTTTTGTTTTCCTCTATAAGTAAAAGTCAGAACCAAGCCCAATATTCCGAGTCGAGTGAGAGTTTTCATTTGAGAAATTTTTGAAATACACCCCACATCATACTTCCCGCGCAATGATCGATTTGCGCGGATGAAAATACTGCGTAATAGTAGTACGGCCATTTGATTATCTATCGCCGAATAGTTCCCTACATAAAAAAAAAAAAATCAGAAAAGCTTGAATTCTCTCCTAAGATATTGGTGCATAATTATCATTAAGGGTTCATTGATCTTTTATGAGATCGCGAGTTTAATTCACGTCATAAATATATTTGTAAATTACTTTTGGCAAACCTCGTGCGAGGAGATTTTGGACCTTTAATGCCCATCCCAGTTTTTTATCAGATCAAAAAAAAAGGAGGCGTGGTTAGTGGTTGGTACAAATGGCACTTAATTTGAAGTCATGAGGTAATTATGCACTCAAATTCTTCGACCGTTAAGATTTGATTGATCAAATCAACGATGTACTCAAATCAAATGGCATAAAAAGTTAGGCAAATAGCAATTTTTTTTTCTCAAGGTCGTTACAATAATTTGTTATAATTTAAACGATATTACTGTCGAAATATTATTCCATATTGCTCGACAAAAGTCTAATGTGATCTTTATATATACATGATTTCTTCCACTTATCAGTTTTGGGTTGTACTTTCTATCATTCACATCAATCCATTATTTTCTATTATTATTACTTATGATAACTCAGTTGATTTGGGGTCATAAGTCCTAGCATTTTAGGTTTTAGGAACCGGGAAAATCCAATTTCGGTTGTAGTGTAGATGGCTTTATTTTGATAAATGGTTCATATTATCCCAAAAATTTTCCCCGAGTGTAGGACGACATTGAGATTATCAAACAGAATCACTCCGTTCGTGTAGATTGAAGTGATGAAATCGGTTCGATGGTGTAAATATGATTGTGTCGAACTCTTCTTCTCATATCAGCTTACTCTTTCATTGTCACTTTATTAACAAAGTAATCGAAAAATGAAGCAACATTTCAGTAAGTTGATATTTGGATATGCTTTAGAATTTTTTGGGGATTGATATGGCTGATGTATGTAAAAATGACATGTAGCATCCTGTTGACATGAGAACAACATCCCACGCAAATATAAATGGCGTATTCTAAGTTGTACATAATTTGCTCGTACTTATTTATATTGGAGCTTGGGCGATAATATATGTATAGCCCTAGTCACATTAGGAAATCTAACTTTACTTGCTAATTGCATAATTTATGAGTCAACTAGCAAAACGCACATGCCTGTCCGATATATGTTATTGAGATATTGTAATTAGGGGTGTCAATGGTTTAATTTGATTCAAATTTTCAAGAAACCCGAACTAAACCATTTGAATGTGCATTAATTTTGAACTGAATCACGCCTCGAGCTGAATTTAACTTGAACCGGAGACTAGATTCGGTGTTAAGTTTTCTTTAGATATATATATATAATGAAAAATGAGAGAAATTATGTAAATTATAATATTAAGAAAATGGGTGATGTTTCAGTTCAATTTTTGTCTAGCAAAACTATCCAAACTAGAATATATAAAAATGGCTATTTTTTCATTATCCAAACCGAATTGAAAATGTAAGAAAATTTAGTTTGGTTCCTATCGATTTCATTTTTAGTTCGTTTTTCCGGTTTAGTTACAATGCCCTCAGTTGTAATGCATGGATTTGATAATATATGCTTTAACATTGGCTGTGGCAGCTTGTTGTAAGCTATTGCTACTGTGAATGGAAATGAAAATTTCACCATGACATTTCACAACTAGAGATGTTGTGTACAAATGTGTTGTATAGGCTCCGAGCGTCTCTTGATACTAGCAAATGGTAATGGTTCAAAAGTGACTTAGTCGTCTATCTAGAACTAGAAACAAATCCTATGGACTCTAGTTTATAAAAATTGGAATTGAGAATCAAATTGGTTTTGGAATTGACTGTTGCTCCTAAATCAGTCAAGTTTGCTATTGCTTTCTAGGGAGCCTATGTTAAGTTTTGGCTAAAAAGTCATATTCTTATTATAAAAACAAAAGATTAGCACCATTTCATTGCAAAAAAATTGTTGGATAAATAGTTTAATTGCTGTTCGTTCGTACTTTAAGACTAGACTTCAAAATTGACTTGGGCTGAGCTAGCGATCTCTACCTTGGAATTAGGAATGGAATCGATTTTCAATGCTCGCCCTTAATAGTACCTTTGTTTTTCGTCCACCACGATGTTTTATCAGATGCGTTGATAGGTAAACGACAAAGTTCATGCCAGGGTTAAATGGAACCACCTTGAAAACAGCAGACCCATTTGATGTTTCCTTTCTATAAAAAGGTGAGGTGAGGCCCTAGGAAATCGCAAATTTTTGCGGGAACAGGGTACTGTCCCATAAAATTGGAATTTTACTATTTGAGAGGAACAAGGACGAGTAGTGGAGGGCCCGAACAACGCCCTGTCCTTGTTGGCAAATAGAATAAAAAGAATAACTAGGACTCATAAAACATGTTTTCTCTTCTCTTTTTTTTTTTTTTTGTCAAAATATGTAGTCACTATTCACTAATTTTTTTTAATGAGTACATATCAAGAGCTTTGGAGCAAATTAAATCTAAAAGGGCTCGAAGTGGGTACAGACCCAATTAAAAAGAAGTCTATTAGTCTTTCGGACCTTGACAACTCAGTAATCTACTTTACTTATGTCCTTACTGTAAAGGGTTAAAGAGAGATATGAAAATTGAGAAAGCTCAGGACAGTTGTTGAATAAGTAATTGAAAAATGTCGTGTTTCAATGCATTAATTATTCTTAGTTGCGTATAATTACTATTTTAATAATAGTTGATATAAATTTATTAAAAGCTCAACATATTCATTAGTAGAAATAGTTCATAATTTTGGTCCAATATATAATATCATCCTTGGACATCTAAATTGCTTAATGTAATACTTGAATTATTAACAAATGTTCATTCTAGTCTTTATATATAAAAAGAAATATTCAACATTGTCCTTATGTCTATTCAAAGTTAACAGAATTTACTAGTGTAGCTTCCAATCTGTTAAATTTGAATGGTGGACAACAAAAAAAATTACTCTTTGATTATCCAAGGAAGTTATTAATTTACAATTAGGATATAATTATTCACATCATACAATAATGATTGACACATTAATGCCCAATGTCTTTTTTCTTTCACGTTTCTCTGGTAGAAGAACAGGAAGATCGGTTAGTCAAATTCAGCATCCAATAATCTACAATATTAAATAACATTATATAGTGAGAACTTATGTGTGGTATGGTGATCAATTCAGGGAAACCATTGTGAACAGTTATTTTTTTCCTTCCGGGGGAGATTAGTTATGAGTGGACGGGTCATGGCATTGGCAATTCGAGACGGTACGGCGCGGACCCAATCCGACAGCTGCCGGGTCGAGTCCGTGTCATCGTGGCGGCGACGCGCCGTGCAGCCGCGCGTGGGGGGGACGGAGCACCCCCTAATAAGGTAATTTTGCAGGCACACGGTCGGTACCTTCTCAGATCAGCTCTGGTCGATGCGGGCCGTCGATCCATCGCTCTCGCCGCGGCTCGCTGTACACGTGGACGGCCGGGATCGACAGGGGCGACGCATCCTCCCCATCAGGATGCGGTCGCCCCATCCCCCCGGTGGGCCCCCCCCAACCCGGCAAAGAAAAAGAGGAGGATCTGGAAGTTGTACCGTTTTTTCCTAATTTCTTCCGAATTTTCTTTTGATTTCCGAAGTTGTTAGCTTTCGTAATCACGCTTGCTGCTCGATCTTCTCGCTCTAAAGCTCGTGGAACAGTCCAGATCTCTCTCTCTCTCTCTCTAGGACCAGGGAAAGCGCAAGTTGTCTACTTGTTTTTGATCCTTATCTCCTCGCATGCTAGAGATCACTCATTGGTTGTGGGGTTTTCAAGAATCGTTCCCACCATGTTTCATCTCCTATCATCTTCCATCTTCATCGTCTTCTTCTTATTCTTCTCTGTTTCATTGGTCTTCTCGGCGGAGATCTGGAGTTGCCTCTTGCGTTTCGGCTTTGTCCGGTGTGATTCGATGGGCATTTTCCTTCGGGTTCCGCAAGGAAAGTGCTCTCTCTTTGTGACCTTCTACACGGGCGACTCTTTTACCTTTTTTCCGCGAGCGTTGAATCAGACTGGGTTTTCCTGGGAGCGGGAAGTTGGTGCCGTTTGACTCTCCCTAGGGTTTTGCTTTGCTCGCCGTTGCGAAATGCGAAATTTTTTGGATGCGAAACTGGGATGGATTTTTTCTTCTTTTCTTCAGTATAGTGATAGGGTTCGGCAGTTCTTGATCTGGAGATCGTTAAGAGTTTGCTCTCGCGGACACATTTCATTTTCTGTTTGCTTGTGCTTGCTTTGTTTTGTGGAGGTTTTATGTTCGGATTAAGCTTGTTTCCAGTTTGTCGCTACTTATTGAGGGAAAGGGAATTTTCTTTTCTATGAGTTTATTTGAGTTTTGTTGAACTTACTCATGCTTTACTGGATTCACATGCTTACTGCCCTAGCTAGCACGAGCACCTACTTATTTTTTAAATGTTTCTCCCTTTTGGATCTTTAGGCTCGCAGTTTTTCGATGTAGTCTCACCGGTTTTGGATACTTTGCTTTGGTTAATGGTGGTTCCTATAAGGTGGCTCCCCATGCTGTTCTCACTAGATGTGGGTGCGTCATGATTGAGTCATAAATGTCACTTGGGTTTTGGTTTTGTGCTCTCTTTTTCGATAATAATTTATGGGCATGCAATATATTCTTTCCTTTCCTTTTGATTATTTCTTTTGAAGATCTTGAGTTGCGAGATTTCGGTGCTGTTTATGCTCTTCTAACTCACGTCCGTGCTGATCCCTCTGAAACATATGCCTAGTAAGCTTCAACCTTTGAAGCTGTTCGTCTCTTGCTGTGTTTAAGTCAGTATGGGGACATTTTTGTTGGCTTACAGCGATCTGCGCTTCTGGAGATTTTGGTTGAGACCCCTTTATTGACCCCTTTATTGATAAGGCAAACTATTTTCTATGCCTATTGCATGTTTATATGTTCCAAAATATTGCTTGTATCCTTCTAATTTGAATTGGAGAATACTATAACAATCATCCAATACAGTACTCTTGTTGGTGAGGATTGGATTGGCTATTGAATTTCAGTCAAGTAATGTGTAATGATCCATAGATTATGGTAAAAGATTTATACTTTCATGTCATAAGTAGAGTTCGCCTCTGTGCTTTTCCTTATGCGGATTTGGGCCTCTAGGTGATATTGTTGCTTGACAACGAGAGAGAGCACGCTAGTTAGCATTCATAAAAGGGACATGGCTGTGTACAAGCGTGCTCTCTATCGTTGTCATACGATCTGCATTTGAGGTCCCAATCTTTGGAATAAGTGAATGGTGACTTTGAATTATTTGTCTTGAGTGTAATATTTTAATGCACGACACTGATGAGTTGTGAAGTCTTGTGTTATGCATGTATGATGCAAGGGGCTTGAGTCTCTTTTTTCAAATAGCTGGGAGGTAATTTGAATTTACTTTTTCTCCTTAATGCCTGATATTAATGATTGTGTACTTTGTGTGATGCATTAATATAGTGCAATTCTAGATGGTCTTCCAATAGTTTGGTGCATGCTTCTAGAATTTGCATGTGTCTTTGTTTATGTTTGGTTGTTGCGTAGATGTGATGTGATGGAGCATGTACTAGATACTTAAATAATTAAGACGTATTTTCCTGACCTAGCTGTTAGCATTTGCAATATTATCTGCGACATTGATGTGTCTATTGAGATTTGTACATTTTATTGGTTGATTTAAAGTATGTCACTATTCATGATACTGATCAATGATTCCGGAGTTGCATTGCTCAATAATAATGAATTAGTGTAATGCATGATTTTGGAGTCTAGATACCATATTATTTATTATTTTGCTTGAAGTACATATTTCATTTGGTGTTTGGATGAGGTTATGGGACATTGTCCTTGTCGACTAATGCAGCATAATTTAAAATATACTCGAATTAGTAGTTGCTGAGTTAGATATTGACTAAAATATATTGTTTTATGGAATTATGAAATATGACATGCACTCCAGCATAATAGCTTAATTCAGGAAAGAAAAGGATGCTCCTGTTGGCTGAATATTCAGGTCTAAATTGAGGAACTTGCATGCCAAAATTTGTCTTCTGCATATTAAAGACCCAACTTTGGTCAGTGCTAATGATAATGAGGTTGCACATGCCACTGAAGTAAGTTTTCAGTGAGTTTGTAACGCAATATTAAATTTAATCCAATGATGTGTTTCTTCTGATGCACATCAATTGTTCTAATTTGATAGCTTGTATAGTTGATTAACCCTTCCTTAAAATATGATACCATGCTTTGTCAATGCTTGCTTTATTAAAAATGGCAGTCATGTTTTGGAGGAATCGTTCCACAAATCATTTAATTGAGCTTGAACCTTTCAATTGTTGCACTAAAGTCCTATAGAAATTAAAAAGTGTAATTAAGTCTTAAACTTTAAGTTCGTGTAGTCAAGTCATGAAACTTTTCTGCAGTCCTAAATCTATATTGACGAGTGCAATTTGAAGGGTGTCGATGAGCTCTGAGTGCTATCTGGGCAAGTATCAGCATTGTCCAGTGAAAAGACTTGATTTTACTTTTTGCAGAGGTCGCCAGTCAAAATAATTAGGGCTTAATTGCATTCTGCGCAAAGGTTTGTGAATAAGTGAATATTTAACTTGGGTATAGGTTATTGCGGTTGAATTATAAATAAGGCATTGTACTTGACTTATATATATTTCAATTTGACATGAACCATAACTCTCTTGGTGTCTTTTTTCTCACATGCAGTGTTCTTTTGGACTGCAACTGTAGGGGCTGTCTAGTTCGAGAAGTGTTTTTAGTTTCCAATTCCATAGGAAATGAAATGAAAACAATTTTCTGCTTTCATTTCCTTTTTATTTTTCAAGATTTTTGGTAAACTAAAATGAGAATTTTTGGTGGAAATGACAATTTTGAAAATATGTTTTGTGCTTCACTAAGAGATTTTTTTTTTTTCCTTTCTATTTTGGTGAAAAGGTTATGGTTTTTCTTTCAGAAAAGGAATTTGAGAAAGTTTCGGAGAAGGTGTATGTTCTTTACCAATTCATTGTGTGGGTAAAGTTTCTGGAACTCACTTTTTTCCTCTCCTCAATGCCTTTCAGCTTTGCAGTGAAGCTTTGGAGCGCCTGCCCCCTTGGGGGGGGGGGGGGTGTTTGCTTGGATACAGTCTTTGAAGAAGACATCATGAAAAGAATGTCCTTCACCATGATACTTTGTCCTCATTTTGGAGTGAGAAACATCAATGTGTTTTCAGTCCATGATACTGTTTTCACTTTTGTGCCTAATAAACTAGAAGAAGCTTACTGCGTTTTCATTTGAAAAATTTTCCATGATTCTGCCAAACAAAGTTGCTAGTAGCCTTTTCATTCTCAATGAAATGAAAGTGGAAATTCAAAAGTGCCTATCAAGCGAACAAGCCCTGAAATGCTGCCATTTTCTTTTCTTTTGCTAGGATTGGTGATTCGTAGTGGTGACTAAAATCATTGAAGAGTTTTATGCTAGAAGGTGTAGTTCTTCCTCTTTGGAGCCTTTTTTGGTCCACTCCTTGTAACTATATCATGTAGAGAGTGAAATTATACTATATGTAAAAATTGTAAACCTGATGCATTGAAGCAAAATACTTCTTTCTACAATAAGGACTATGGTCTTTTTAGTTTTTATGGAGTGTGGGATATTCCAAAAATAGTGCGACACAATTTGGGTGTGGAGGGATTCCATTTTGATTCTTGTGTTGGAAGGAAGAAATAGACTATATAATTCCTCTCCTTGTGTTTTGGCTCATCCAGAAAGAAAGGAACAAGGAGCAGTTGTCCTCTGGGGATTCTATCAGGGATAATTTGTCATGGAGACTTCACTTTGGGTAACATGGGAAAGGTTAATTTCATGATTAGCATTCACTGCAAATTGGCTCCTCAAAGATGGTCGTTGGGGAGATCCTAGATAATTAATTATCACCTGGCCTTTTACTTGATTTCGACCCAGTCTGGTGTTGAGGAATCTCATTGCTGATAATTGAGAGAAGCTTGAAGTATAAATCTGGAGAAAGATAATGGCAAAGGATCATAGGAGGTAGCTAATGGATCATTCCATGTGTTATGAGTTCTGTATTCTCAGATCTTTCTTTGAAGTTCCTCTTTGTGAGATCTTTTACTTGTATCTTCAAGAGAAGCTTGTTGATGTGTAAGTAATTGATGTTTCTTGTGGCCTTTGTTTGTCTGCTAGAGAATGATGACGCACAACTCTAGTGGACAGCAGTCTCATTCCAGGAAGACATCATTTATGTCCATTATATTAGTGGCCAAACCATATTGAGTTCGTAATTGAGTTTACATGTATTTCATTTTTCTTCTGTCAATATTGGATTCTATTTTTTTTTTATATGAATTTGATAACATGTATGAATCACTTCTCCTGTATAAAAATTTCATTGATTAAATCACACCTATAATTTTTCAAGGGCATTACCTTTTCTAACTTATCGGGAAGTCATAAGAAGGCAAAAATCTTATATGACTTCTGCTTCAAACTCGATTTTCTTATAGCCTCACCTTCCTCATTTATTAGCATTCTTGGGAACTCATAACATGGAAGAAGAATGAGATTGATGTGGAACAAACTCATCCATTTTTGGGGCAAATAGATGATAGCTTATAGCTAAACCTTGATATAACCTTATTGCTAGCTGTTAGAAATGTCATACACTATCTTGTGACCTTATGCATTCCTTTTGTGGCTGAAATAAATTGTTCTATGTATCCTTTGTTTCTGAGTCTTGCATTATGTCACCTAATAATAAGATGCCATCTTCGTTGTTGCGTCTTTGGTT
Source organism: Eucalyptus camaldulensis (assembly GCA_019915185.1). NCBI lineage: Eukaryota > Viridiplantae > Streptophyta > Magnoliopsida > Myrtales > Myrtaceae > Eucalyptus > Eucalyptus camaldulensis. Next base: position 26,748,475 of record JAHSVA010000005.1, read on the forward strand.
AGATCTTATGCTCATTCAATTCACTAAGCAGAATTCTCGATTTTTGCTGTGGAAATAATCAAATTGATTTTGGGGCTTTACCATGCCTGCCATTTATAGCTTCGGTCATACCGTCTGCAACAATTTCTCCACCATTTAAGAATCCTCATTTGTTGCTGAATAGAAGTTCGATAATGTGCTTTGGAGTCTTTATTTTTTCCTAGATAGATCTTGGTTCATTGACTTCTTTAATAGTTCCTATACTATCAAATGGATATCTGAAACACTAGTCCTTAAACTCATTAGAATTTGAAGATGAGGTCTATGATTTTATCTTTGACAGAGATGATTCTGGATTTGCCTTATCTTGCTATTGTGCGTATGTGCACTTATAGATGTGGATGCTTCTTGTGCAATATGTGTTTTGCTGGGTATGTGAATATTCATGCATTATATTTGTTTTTAGTCAATGTTGGCACTGAAAGTGCAAAGGTAGGTCATAGTCTTCACCTTGGCATGAAATTGATTATGTAGTTGGCCGAACTTGCATCATTGCTACAAATTGAGTTTCCAGAAATATGTTTGGCTTGTGCAACCATTTGAGTTGGAGATGAGGTAATTATCTGCTGTGTTTTCTTCGTTGATATATAAGTGTCATTGCATCTCTAGTTTGTCCATGATGCTAATGTCGCCATTGAGAGCTATTGAGCTCCAAAGTTGACTCACAAGAACTGGGAATTATGCAAAATTGCTGCCAAACGTTTTTTACATAATTTCTTTTCTCTGAGATTGAAATTGGAATTTTCACCTTCAAATAAGGTGAGGATGCTTTTTTTTGGATAAGAAATAAGGTGAGGATGTTTGAATGCAAATGATTGTGTCATCTGCCATGGCTTTGAGTCACACGTGGCAATGTTCTACATTTTGTTGTCTTGTTGATCTTTGACTTTGATATGAAATTGAGTGTCATGGCATAAAAAATGATTTCATATGCCTCATCCTACATAGCCAGCTTATTTGCTGCTGCTGCTGCTGCTGCTGTCCAGTGGCCGGTCTTTCCAGACTCAAATTTGAAAATAAAAGGTTATAATCGAAGTTATCTTCCAGACATTATGTTTGCAAAAATATATGCTGGACCTGAGGGGCTGCTAATCTAGATTGCACTTAAATCTGTGCATGGTGAAGACTATCCCGAGAGGGCTTATATTAGATTGCACTTGATATTGTTTGTGTTGAAAACTTTCCATTGGCCTCTCTATATTTCATTTATGATGGTGGTAATACCATCCTCCGGAGCTCTCCTGCATGTTTTTGCATCTCACTTTGTTGATTCAATATTGTTTCAGTTCATTACTTTTGCTGTAAATATTTGGTGTGATTAAGCCCAGAGGTCCAAAAACTTTGAACAGGAAGAGGGTCGAATAGCTTGGCACAAGTTATGCTTGGTTAGGGATCAATTTATATACAACTGTCACGTTGCCAAGTTGCCTTTCATGAGATTGCTGAGAGTCCTACATGCTGTAACAGGAAAAATCTTACACTGAGGATGATGGAAGAAACAATAAGCCATCGGCTATCGCACGGGATTTGGTAGTATCTGTTAAGATGCACGCATGTTGACTTTTTTAAATAGGCTTAAGGTTTTCGTTCCTCTCTTGCCCTTTTCAGTTTGATACTTAAGCGATGCTCCTTTTATTTGTCTCTCACAATGAAAAACTTGGAACTTAAAGGAGATTTGGTTTCTGATTTACGAAGCAGCGACAGTTTCTGGTGGGGTCAAACTACGGAATTGTGTTTTTGTTTTGACGCAGCAATCACTCTCTTATTTCTTGAAATGGGAACAATGTAAAAAGAGCAGAGCTGGACGACAACGACAACCGTGTCTTCTATTGTTCTTGCATATAGGTATATTGCATGATATTTCATTACTTCAAGTGTGGAGTAAGGTTAATTTAATTACGCTATTGAGTCTCTTCCCTTCGGTGGAGTCTGCTTCGGGTACGCATCACCCGAATCTTGTCTAAGATCACATTATTCCTGTTCGAGAGAGCGACTGGTATTTCGATTAAATGGATCTTTTATCTATTTGTATCCATACAATCTACTTTTTAAATCCATAAGCCACCCATCAGCCTAAAAAATAGAAGTCCAAATTTCCACTCAAAGAAAAATTACCTGTTAGTCTTATAGAATCGAGGGAGTTTTGCCTTTAACGGCCAAAGATTAAGCCATATAAGGTGAGGATTGATATACAGAGGAATTTGATTGAAAAGTGAAGATGCGCGTGGGATTCTGAAACAGAGTTTACATTGTCATTTAGCCGAATTCTTTTGGGAATTTACTTGAGTTTGACTCTGGTGAAAGCTGAACTTGGCAATCACACTTGCGGACCATAAAAGGGTTTCATCGGTTTATAGATACCTTTCAAGTTCTTCTTTTCTTTCGGATCTTGTAAGAGTAAGAATTGGGCAAGAAAATCATAAACCAGGGACGTGTGCATCCGTCCATGCGTTCATCTATAAGGTTTGGCCCCTGCACCGTGCTCCAGGTCATCTCCAAATCTTGTAAGAGTAGGAATTGGGCAAGAAAATCACAAACCAGGGACGTGTGCATCTGTCCATGCGTTTATCTATAAGGTTTGGCCCCTTCACTGTGCTCCTAGAAGAAAGTCATTAACCATCTTTTTTGACTGTGGTCAAACCTCAATTATTTTGATCAATCCATGTGAAAGGAGATTAATTGAAATATTGAAGTTACGGCATTATCACTTGAGATTTAACTAAAAATCTTCATTGAAAAAGGAATACTGTAAGGGTTATGAATTTTTGTATGGCTTTCATTTGAGTGTCATAATTTTTTTTTCTTCAAAAAATAATTTGAGTGCCTTTGTACGATATTTGCTTGAGTGTTATGATTTTTTTTTCTTAATCAATTAAGTGCAATATAATTTCTTACTTGATAATTCGAGTGCCACAATTTCAAAAAATGCTCAGCGCAAGTTGGGGAAAATTGTTCAATCTATGATAATTTTTTTTTTTATGGATGTTAATTGAGTTCTGAACTTTCTTAATTTTGTTAAATTAGTCTCAAATGTGCGAAAATCCAAAATAGTTCACATGGCCAATTTTCAATCAACTACCGAATGAACAGTGACAAACATGAAAAGTTATCTAGCTACCAGCTGATTTTTTTTTTTTTTGGTTCTACTTTATTTTTACTCTAATTAGACTTTTGTCCTGCCTCCTTACAGAGCGTGGGAGTCGAAACCCACTTTTGAATCTAAATCGTCCCCACCCCAACCCCTGATAAAGTGGGGATTTGAACCCTCACCTACCCCTTCCATGTTAGAAGGATGGCCACTGGGGCAAACTCCAATGGTTACTAGCTGATTGTGTAGCTTGTAAAGGCTCATTATTTTAGTATTTTATTTTTTTTATACAAACTATTTAAGTTGTTGATTACAAGTTTAAAAAAATCAAAATCAATTGTGAAAAACATAATTTGTATGGGGTGATATAGTGGTTTCTAGGAGGTATTGTGTCTGTATTTCACTGTCTTGGAACGCAATAAATCTTAGTCATTCAACAAATTTGGTTGTGATTTTTTACCCTTCGATCTAATATTGAAGGTTTTAGACTTTATCTAGGCCTGTTATGTGTAACATGATGAGAAAATCCCATCATCATAAAGTTACACAAATTTTTAAGTGGGGCCAGACTTTATTGGGGCTCATCACGTGTAACATGATGAGAATCCATGACTCCCGAGGAGGAGTTAGTCCCATGAAGACCGCAAAAGTACGCCAAGAACCTATAGGTCAAAAATAGAAAAAAGGAAACCACAACTTAAAATATTGAGGACATGAAAGCATTATAACTCCTTCCCTGATTGTCACTGATTTAATAATGGCGTTCAATCAGATTATTAAATTGAATAGCTTTGAATTGCCAATAATATAAATAGACCAGTTGAAGGGGGGAATTCAAAATGAGGTGAAAAAGTTAAAAGGGTTTTGTGGTCAAGACCCTCCACATGATGAAGACAAATTGATTGGAAAAAGAGAAAACCGGGCAAAAGAAAGATAAAGCTTATGTTGATTTTGTTGTTTCTAAGGATTTCATGTGTTCATACATGGATGAGTGTTTTAGGGGGTGAAGAATGATTGACCAAAAACAGAGAGGAGACTCAAAACTGTTGAGTTGCACTACTTTCGAAATGTAAATTTCACACAAAAAAAAAGAAAAAACGAAAAAAAAGAAATTACTTCGGAGGAGAGAGCTCCATTGAGCCCGAGGATGAGAGGCTTGCGAGAAGCATCCGCTTGTGCCTCATAAGAACCAGTAGAAGAAAAGGTGAATCATTCTTAAATTTATGTATCACCTATAAATTGTGAAAATTTCAAACGTTTTGGATTAAGAAAAAGTAAAAGCGCATCCAATCAAATATTTATATGAAGTTAAGAGCAAAAAGTAAAATGTCTATTTGAGTGATTTTAATTAAGTTACATGATCTTTATATGGACATTACAATTGCATGTAGACTTAAATTATAGAGGCGGATTAAGGGATTTCGATTGGCCTTGAGTAGTTTTTGGATATGTGAGTACTAATGAAACATTTCTTTTTTCATTTGTTTTGTCCATGAAGAGAATCAACATAGTTGCTTGAAATAAGAAACTCAAAGTTTCCATTTTCTTTCCTTAATCATGGCTTTTTTCTGCACCACAAGGCCAAAAATCAGGGAGAGAGAGAGAGAGAGAGAGAGAGAGAGAGAGAGAGAGAGAGAGGGCAAAGCCCGGACTCGCTAAACTGTTCGGAAAAGTAAAAGATATTATTTTGCAATCTATGGTCAATAAAAAAAAGGAAGAAAAAATTGTTCACGAGAGGCTTGCAATTGTGGGAAAACGCTGTCCAACTTTAAGGCATTGACCTTGTTTGGAGAGCTTCAGGAATGACATTCCAACTATAAATATGTCATCCATCTTGTTAATGTTATGTAGACCTAAACCATCTTCCACCTCCCAAAAACCATCCATACCCCCCAAAATCATGGTTTCTTCATTATTGCTGTCCATCTTGTCTCCTTTATATGTCTTCTTCTTCTCCTCGCTCTTCTTGGTTGGCACAACTTCATTTCAGGGGGTTAGGAGTTTCCGCTTCCTCCACTTCTTTTTCCACTATCCACACCACCGGGAATAAAGATGAAGTAGAGGCTCTCTTGAATTGGAAATCTACTTTTGACAACCACAACCAATCTCTCCTCTCTTCATGGCATGGCAACAATCTTTGCTGCTTTATCGGTATCGCTTGCAACTACTATGGAGCTATCATCCATCTAAATCTTTCCAATGTTGGTTTGAGAGGAACTCTAGATGGCCTTGACTTCTCATGCTTAACTAGTGTTGTTAGCTTTGAACTCACCAACAACTCGATCTATGGCTCCATCCCCTCAGGTATTGGTAACCTTTCCAAACTCAACTCTCTTGATCTTTGCTTGAATGAACTGTTTGGGGAAATTCCTCCAATTATAGGTATGTTGGAGAGTCTTCATCATTTGTACCTTTGTGCCAATAACTTGTTGACGTATTCCTACCTCTCTTGGAAAACTAGGCAATTTAATCAAACTCAGCATTTCACGAAATAACTTATCTTGGTTCCATTCCACAAGAAATATACAACTTGAGGAGCTTGACGGTTATTTCCTTATGGGGAAATAGATTGTCAGGATCCATTGATTCAGAAATCGCAAGGCTCACTTCTCTCGATGAACTTTACCTATCTTCCAACAATCTCATCGGCTCAATTCCTCATTCCATCGGAAACTTGTCAAATTTATTTGTGCTTAGCCTCTTCCAAAATAATTTGGCTGCTCCAATCCCTGCTTCTCTTTGGAAAATTGGGCAACTTAACCATATTTGACATTTCACAGAGTGCTATTTCTGGTTCCATTCCATAAGAAATATGCAACTTGAGGAGCTTGACCCATCTTTTTTTATTTTTTATTTTATTTGTATTTTTTTTTATGGGGAAATAGATTGTCGGGATCCATTCATTCAGAAATCGTGAGGCTCACTTCTCTTGATAAACTTGAGCTATCATCCAACAATCTCACCGGCTCAATTCCTCATTCCATCAGAAACTTGTCAAATTTATCTATGCTTAAGCTCTCAAAAAATAATTTGGTCGGTCCAATCCCTACTTCTCTTGGAAAATTGGGCAACTTGACCATATTTGACATCTCACAAAATGCCATTTTCGGTTCCATTTCACAAGAAATATGCAACTTGAGGAGCTTGACCCATCTTTTTTTATGGGGAAATAGATTGTCGGGATCCATTCCTTTAGAAATCACGAGGCTCACTTCTCTTGATAAACTTGAGCTATCATCCAACAATCTCACTGGCTCAATTCCTCATTCCATCAGAAATTTGTCAAATTTATCTATGCTTAAGCTCTCAAAAAATAATTTGGCCGATCCAATCCCTACTTCTCTTGGAAAATTGGGCAACTTGACCATATTTGACATTTCACATAATGCCATTTTTGGTTCCATTCCTTCAGAAATTGGAAGGCTCACTTCTCTTGATACACTTGTTGTATCATTTAACAGTCTCACCGGCTCAATTCCTCATTCCATTGGAAATTTGTCAAGTTTATCTTCACTTGACCTCTACCAAAATAATTTGGTCGGTCCAATCCCCGCATCAGTTGGAAGCTTGGCCAATCTAACTAGCTTAACCATTGGTGTTAATATGTTCTCCGGTTCCTTGCCCTCTGAATTTAATAGGTTAACACGTTTGACGCATTTGGATATGAACGACAATAAACTAGAGGGGGAACTGCCAAAAGATGTATGCCTTGGGAGATCATTAGCGTATTTCTTTGCCTTCAAAAATCATTTCACGGGTCCCATCCCAACAAGCTTAGAGAGCTATAGCACATTACTTAGATTGAGGCTAGAAGAAAACCAACTTACTGGAAACATACAAAAGCTTTAGGAATATATCCACATCTAAATTATGTGGACTTAAGCCACAATAATTTGAACGGTGAACTTTCATGGAAATGGGAGCGTTGTCCCAATTTGACGAGCTTAAGGATATCAAACAACCAAATTTCTAGTGATATACCTGCAATATTTGGAAGGATGGCTCAGTTACGGGTACTACAACTCTCTTCAAATTTTTAAGTGGGGGAGATTCCAAGGGAATTAGGAAGTCTATCAATGTTGTTAGAACTCGATCTAAGTAGCAACGCTATCACAGGAAATGTCCCGACTAAGATTGGACTTTTATCTCATTTGGTACATTTAAACTTGGCATCAAACAATTTGAGCGGATTGATGCCGATGTAGCTAGGCTCATGCAAAAGCTTGTTGACCTTGAACTTGAGTAGAAACAAATTTTGGACAAGCATCCCTCTAGAGATAGGCAACGCACATTTCCTTGAGGTTCTTGACATAAGTCATAATTTGTTGATTGGAAACATATCGGAAGTACTTGGACAGTTGAAAATCCTGCAAGTCCTAATATCTCCCACAACTGCCTTTTTGGTTCTATTCCACATACTTTTGGTGATTGTTAGCCTTAATTTCCATCGATTTATCCTACACTAACTTGGAAGGTCCTCTCCCAAATGTCAAAGCTTTTAATGAGGCTCCATTTGAGGCAATGCAGCATAAGAAAGGGCTTTGTGGAAATGTTATTGGTCTATTGATATTCAATTCTATCAAGAGTAAGAAACACAATCCACATGTTAGAGTTAGAATTGCAATTATCCTCTGTCTCTCATTGTTGGGAATTATCCTTCTCTCTTGCACCTTGATCGTTCTTATAATCATCAATCATCATCGAAGAAGAATTATCAAGAGAGAGAACAACGAACACACAAATGATTTGGATTTCATGCATATTTTGAATTATGATGGCAAAATTTTCTATGATCGAATCTTTGAGGCCACAGAAGGATTTGACTCAAAGTACTATGTGGGCAAAGGAGCACATGTAATTGTTTATAAAGCCAATATATCGAAAGGTCAAACGTTTGCTATAAAGCAAGCCTCATCATCCCAAGACAATAGTGAGACTATTGATTTGATGCCATTTGAAAGGGAAATTCAAGCCTTAAGAAATCTACGCCATTGTAATATCGTGAAATTTTATGGGTTATGCTCTCATGTTTAATGCTGTTTTTTGGTGTATGAGTACATGGAAAAAGGAAGCTTGAGAACAATTTTGAATGATAATGAAAGAGCAGTAGAATTTCATTGGAACAAGAGAGTAAATGTGGTCCGAGGAGTTGCGGATGCTTTGTCCTATATGCATCACAAATGTTCACCTCCGTTAATTTGTCGAGACTTGACTAGTAACAATGTTCTATTGGATTGCAATTATGAGGCTCATGTTTCCCATTTTGGCACTGCAAGACTATTGAGGCCGGATTCATCAAATTGGACTATTGTTGTTGGCACAATTGGGTATATTGCTCCAAGGTACTTCGTAATTTCTTCAATTTCACTAGTATTAAGTGTCAAACATCCCTTCTCTTGTTATTTAATTTTCTTATGGAAATTTGTTTACGCATTTAGAGCATTCAAGTTTCATGTTGATCAGAAAGCCTTCTGACTTTCCTAATAAGGAAGAAATGGCGAAAGAGGTAAAAATTATAATTGATCCATCTCAAGGATATGAAATTTGTGTTACCTAAATGAAGCGAGCATCAAACAAAATCCTTTGAACGCCACTAAAGTGTAAACTCCCATGCTCAAATCAGTGTTGTAAGCATAGATTAAGTAGAAATTTGTACTTGTAACTGTTACCTCATGGGAAGCAATGTAGTCAATTTGAAAACAACTTATGATCAAGGTTATAAAAAAACCATGAATTCTCCACTTGCAGAGCTGGCTTATTCTTCGATTCCTACTAGAAAAGTGCGATGTATATAGCTTTGGAGTCATCGCATTAGAGACAATCATGGGAAATCATCCAGGAAATCATGTCTTTGGGGAATGTTCATCATCCACCAAGCGCCGATACTATTGAAGGATGTGTTGGATCAACGTCTCTCACCTTCTAGACTTTGTCTTCGAGATGCGCAAGACGTAGTCTCAATCGCCAAGCTAGTGTTCACGTGCTTGCAAGCCGATGACTATGGGACAAGTCTCGCGTGAGCTTTGTGTTCGAGTACCCCTTGAAAAGCCACTCTCTGCTATCACCTTAAAGCAACTTCGCGATATAAATGTCAAGAAATTTGGAGCATTCATAGGATTTGGTAAGTTTTGAAGTTACTTTTTCATGTGCTATTGTGTTTGATCTATAATCATGATGACGATTGGCTTTTAAATATTTTCTTAGTTCTCACTAATCCCACTTGTGTGATTTATGATGTTCACTGCAGAGCTAGCTTCAACGTTACAGGAATAGTGCAATGTTTATAGTTTGGAATCGTGGCACCAAAAATAATTAGGGAAGGCTTTTGGGGAGATCTCATTTCATGATTATTTCCAACTTTTTTGTAGAGCAATCGGCAAGTGAATTTGTAGAATGCATTATATTGACATCTCTTGCCTTCTTTCAATTGAGATGTAAACAACATGTAGTTTCTATTGCTTGAAGAGATAATGATACTAGTAATCTATACACTTTTATTGATATGTATTATCATACTAGAACTTTTAATTGGATCACTCATCTTACTTTTTGTTGATGTGCACTATCGTCCTAAAACTTTCGGTTGGTCCAATAAGATGCTAATATATTTTGACATGTTTATTTTCATTCTTTCAGTGATTAATTTAAATGAAATTTGGCATGGACATCAATATAAGAAAGCTAATGTTTGATGGAAAAAATCACGTGGATTTCGCATTTGTCATTTTAACTTGAAATTGGAAAAGTATAAATAATTGGTTTAAGACTGATTATGCAATTCGTTCGTTCACCCTTTTTGGCTATTTGACATTATTAAAGTGCTACTTTTAAAACTTTGAAGATAAGCAATTAAGATGAGAACAAAAAGTTACTTTTCTTCCCCTCATGGACGTTTTCGAAGAACGTTAATTAATTTAAAGAAATTCTTTTTGGGAAAATGTCACAAATGGTCTATGAACTTTCATCTAATGTTCAATTTCATCCATGAGCTTTCGATTTGCTCAATTTGGTCTCTAAACTACCACTTAATGTGCAATCTCGTCTCTAGACTTTTAATTTGTTCAATTTGGTCACTGAATTATTGATAAATATCCGATCTAGTCCCCGACTATTTGAAAATTGACCAATTTGGTCATTTCGTTAGTTAAAGTAAAGGAAATTGGCTTCCATGGCTTTTAGTCTCTTAAATATAAAGTAAAAAAGGACATGTGGAATATCCACACGGAAATTACCTTTAAAATAGGTCAAATTGTGGCCACCGTCCAAAAAAATATATATAGAACCACTTATTCTCTCTGCTTTTGTGATTAGTGTTCTCATCTCTAGCTGACCCCTAATTTGTTTTTCTTTTTAAAGATATATATTGACTCATAATTCTAATAATCCAACTTAGTTCCATGTCATCACTTAACGGTTTGAACAAGCGGAAGGACTAGATGAAATATACCAAATTGAGCAAATCAAAAGCTCAGGGACGAAATTGGTCAATTTTCAAATAGTCAGGGACTAGATTGAACATTTATCGATAATTCACGGATCAAATTGAACAAATTAAAAGTCTAGGGATGAGATTGCACATTAAGTGGAAGTTTAGGGACTATTTGTGACATTTTCCCATTCTTTTTTGGAGAAATAATTTGAAGATTTTATTTAAAAATGCCCTTTCTACATATCCAATCTCACCACAAATTAATTTATCTGCAATTACTTTGGGGATTAACGATTTCATGATCATTATGTTCACTTCACATGAGAAGAGGATAGCTAACGTTTTTTTTAGTACTTCCGCATAATAGCTCAGCAAAATTAATCCCCCTGAATATCATTGCTTATTGCTGACTATTGGCTCTTGCTAAGGGGATTTGATCTCTTTTTCTTCATAATTAGCGCAATGTGCTTATAACTGATATATCAATAAATAGTAAGGACCGGACCGATGAATCTTGCTGCACCAGCCTTTAAAGTTACCATCTTGATAACGACATTATTTTGCCAGAATGTTATATATACTGAGGAAATTATTATGACAACTAGCAAGTACAAAAACGAAATACACGACATAGGACAAAAGACTCAGACTTAAACCAATACGTCTCATTATAAAATCAAACGACCCCATACAATTTACGCCCATCGAAGTACAAATACATAAGAATCAGACTTAGATAAATACAATCTCATAATCAAAATTGCAGCCTAATAATTAAGAACACCATACTAAGCAGACCGATAAAAACACATTTATTTCATCACTAGAATACAAACAAATACACTGTTATAACATTTAGTACAGACAAAAAAAAAAAAAAAAATACAAGTCTCAATTACTTGTGTCAAGAGCGGTGGCGGAACTCCCCCTGGGTTGACCATTTCAGCGAAATATTTATATTGGTGCCTTTTCATATGGCCCGTCCCACCATTAGGTCCCAAAGATAATTTCACAGCACATACTATATAGATAACCTTCTTCTCACAACTAGGGAGGTCCACAATGTTGAACATCTTCCATAAATTCGATGCTCATCAAAAAATAGTTTTTTGGAGTTGGGGAGCCATATGAGAAATTGGTTAGGTATTGTTGCTACATAAATTTAACCATTCTGTTAAGGGCTTTATCATGTAACAAATCAATGATTATTTTTTAAATTCTAAATAAAAATAATATCCATTGAAACTGCATCACATATATAGACACTAAGGAACATTTGCATTACTAGTATTAAATTTTTTTTTAAAATAATAATAATAATAATATTATTTAAAATAAAAAATAATATTTATTTTTTAAAAGAAAAAAAAAAGAAAAAAAAGAAGCAGCGAAACTGGACCGGGGGCAGGCCGGCCCGGCCTTCTTTCTTTTCCTTCTTCTTCCTCTTTCTGGTTTAGGCCCAGGCCATTTTTATTTTCTTTTCCCCCAAGCTCGGCCTTCTTCTATTCTCTGGCTCCTTTCCTTTTGTCCTGAATGTTGGCTGAAGAGAGGGAGGAGACAGGGAGGACGGCACGGAAAGGAGACCAGAAGATGGAGAGAGGGCGTCGACGGGGAGTTGGTGGTCGGGGCCAGGCCGGCCAGGGACAGCCGAGACGTTAGAGGCCATGCGCGCCGGTGCTTAAAAGCGAGAGACAGAAAGTCGGCTAAAGGGTGTTTCTTCAAAGAGAGAGAGACGGATAGAGAGTGAGATGAAGAGCGAGAGAGCTTGAAGCTGCCTGGGTTGAGCATCGCTCGCCCATCCTCGACGCCAATCGCCGACCTCTAGCCGACGCCCTCGAGCACAAGACTTCTCGTTCCCAAACCTCGGCATTTCCGATGAGTTTCCTTTCGGTTTAAACCAGTCGTTCCCAAGGATCTCGGCTAGGAGACATCAGGAGGCGGCCGACTGAAGTTCGATTCGTCTCGAACTGGCCCTTGGGCCCGCCGTCTTTAAGTCGAGTAGGGGTTTTTGTGACTGAAACTCATCCCGCACGAACCCTCTTGGCACTGCCCTGTTTTGTGTGCAACTGAGTCGATTTGTTTGATGTTGAGCATTTCCTGTGTTCGCTCGGGTCTAAGTCCGGGTTCGAGTCCTAAAAAGTGGCCAGCGGCGTTCTCCTCACTTCTTGCCCACTGCGTGCTTGACGAAATGCTCGAACCGAACCTGTGTAAACCTGTCTCTGTGCTGTGCATTCTAGCCGACTGCCATGTGTTCTTGATAATGCCTAAACGGAGCTGCGTCCTCGTTCGAAGCGGGTCTTTGGAATCAAAACATCTAAATTTTTTAGAAAAATCATAACTTTCGACTTCAGTTCATTCAGTTCGCGTTTGTTTACCTGAGATTTGAGTTTATGGCCGCACATTTTTTTCTGTTTAAAAATCGAATGTGTCAGTTTGTAAATCCATGAGCGTTCTCCTTTCACTGGGAAAAGAGCATGTGCATATTCATGAGAGGAGAAGTCGGCATTGAAGTGACTGTGAGTTGTGAGCAATGTGCTTGGCAGGTTTAATGAGACTTGGGTTTTTGGTTGATTGAGAGAGCTTGGGTTGGTTCGAGCTCAAACAGATTCTAGGCCTTAGTTTTAGATGTAGGGGGAGCTCGGTATTCTACTGGTTGGCCAAGAGAGATTGGAGAAAGAGGAAGCAACCGAGAGAGAGAAAGAGCCGCGAGTGAGAGGGAGGGAGATCTGAGAGTTAGCCCGAGGTAGATAGGAATCTAAGGGAGAGGAACGTTGGCTCAGCGATGGCCAGTGAAGCCCACTCTTCTCGGCTGGCCGAGCGACTGCAGTCCGTGACGCCACACTCACGGGGTAAGCCCGTGTCCCCCATTCACCTGCCTTGATCGAGCCATCGAAGTGAGGCTTGCTGGCCCGGACTTGCTCATGCCTTTCTCTATTTATCCTAAGTGTTGTTGGTTGATTGGGGTTGGTTTTGGTTTAAGTCCGTGTCCGGAATGCTTCTTTTGGATTCCCTTTAGTCGATGCCCATCTCACGCTCGATGAAACAACCTTGACGCGTGTTTGTGACTTCGACGCTAGTTTAGCCAAATCTGAAGGTGTACTCGTGTGTCGGCATGGTATTAACGAATCGCTAGCCTTGGAGTGTGGTTTTCTCGAGTTTACGGCCATAGTTTTCCTTTTCTGGTCCATCTTTTTGCTTGTTGTCGCCAATGGGTGATCCGAGATGTTAGGTCGAAGCGGTTGACGTAGTTGGCCTGGTGATGGTGATCGGAGGTTGTTGATAATGCGGGTATCATTCTCGGTGAGTATATGATTTGTTGTTGAAAGTTGGAGTGTTTGTAGTTGAATGGAAAATATATTAAAAAACCAGAATTTAAAAAAAAAAATTAGAAAATTGAGAAATTCATAAAAAATCTATAAAATTCAAAAAAAAAAAAAAAGAAAAGAAAAGAAGAGAAAACTCCAAAATGATTTTAAAAAAAATTATAATTCCTTGAAAAGCTTAAAAATAGTTTTTGGGTAATTTACTCTTAAAAAGGGAAAGCCTTTCAATCTAGAATTGTGCTCAATTTGGACAAGTCCCTTAGGGTTCTACCTTAGGATTTTAATTGTCCTTAAACACGAATGCCCTTGGTTGTGTATTTCCATTGTGTTGACTTTGGTCTCCCTTTAGTTTAGTTAGAGATGACTTGCTCCCTAGTTGGTAATGTTAAACCTATTCTCTCCTATGCAAATTTTTTTAATGCTTTCTTTGATTGCTAATTTTTATTTTAATGATTTCACACCTAAATGGTCACTTCACATGTTAGTAAATATTTGTAAAATCAATCCAAAATCTTTCTAAAATGATCAAGATTAGGTATTGAAAGGGCATTGTGGCACCCCACGAACGGCCCCCGAACTGTTAGGGTCGCCACAGTCCATTTGGCTTTCACTTGACCTGATAATATAATACTCTGATACCAAGGAATTTCATTATAATTCATAAATCCTGGGGGTTTACTTTTTTTTTTTTTTAGATCAGTTCCTGCGCAATTTATATGGCAGAAGCACATCCATCAACTCCCCTTTCACAAATTAAAATGATGCACACCTACTAAACATTTTATAAGTTAAAGCTGAACACCTTTATTTACATAAAGTAGATGGACATCTTTAGTCGGTACATCAAAATGCCAAGGTTTTCTGTGACATCTCGATTTTCCAATTCTGGTTTTAATTGAATAAGTCGGGCATTTCATCTTCACGTCTATAGCTCTCTTATTTGAGTTGGCCACTCACGAGATAACTAGTCTATCAGGTGAAGCCGTTAAGGAATCTAAACGCAATAGACTTGAGAATTCGACTAGAAAATGACTGCTCGACCGTACTAATCTGCAAGGGTCATTACGGCACAAACCAATTAGAGACTGGAGATAGGTCGATTCAACAGAACCATGTAATTCAGTGTGGGTGATTTCACCTAATTGCACAATTCTTGTTGATTGACATTAGACCGATTTTTCTGTCGTTTTGGTACATTGTGTTCGTATTTGAAACCTTGAGATTTCTACGACAATCGAGAGTTGCCAATGTGTCGAAGATACACTTTGTGGCTTGAAAATAATCAACCACATGTCAATTGCACTGAAAATTCCTAAAAGCTACCTGGTAGATTAAGACGCACTAAAGTTACGCCAAATTGAAATTAACCGTGAAATTGAACCCGATTACAGAAATTGGAAGTTCTGTCAAGTCACAATTCATTTTAGGAACGTCGACTCATCCTTAAAAGATTTTTCTACAAACTAAGATTTTTGGCAGAAAAGCAAAGTAAGGCTGTTTTTGTTCGAGATAGTTAGAGGACCGCTTTTGATTGGAATTTTTGGAATACAAGTTGGTTCAATGGATAAGGAAAAATGTGGACTTAAGTGAGGACACCTTGGATGAATTTATAGACTTCAATTTGAGCTCAAGTGGATTTAATTGGAAGGGAATTGAAGGAATTTGATGTACAAATATATGAAATTCGTATACCATGGGCGGAGAGCTATTTTGCACCTATTGGCAAGGTTGTGGAGGAAGATTGAGGAGAGAGAGTGGATGATGACATGTGATGTCATGGTGGGGGCAAAGCAAATGAGAAATTGGCAAGTGTTGAGCTCTAAAGAGCCCAAGGAGACCCCCCCTCTCTTCAACAGCTTCTTCTCCCTCAATTCAAGGCTTTCTCCATTGTTGTAGCCTTGAGAGAGCTGGAGAAAACCAGAGGAGATCAGACAACAGCTGCCCAAGACCGTCGCTTGCCCGTCGGACCCGATTTCCCCTCTATTTTCACCCCGTTCCAGTTTCTGCTCCAGCTGACCCTTCGGTGAATAATCGAGTAAAAAGTGATATTTCCGTGCAAATCAGCTCACGAAACACCCACCATTCTCTTCATCAAATCCAAACCGTCCAAATGGTCATGATTTCACGCCGAACGGAGCCGCTTGCCGGCCTGGGCGCTGTCGGGAAGGAACCGGTCGCCGGTTCGTCGGTCCGCCTGCAGCCTACACTGTTTCGCATTTTCGGCCATTTTTCTCCCATTCTGGTCCTTCCTCCGCCCATCCCAACCTCCAGCAAGACCCCCAAGACCCCCGGGAGCCACCGGTTGCCAACCACTCGCTTGCCGGAGCTCCGATCGGCCCGTTTCCTCGCTGTTCAGCCCTTCTTCTTCTCTGGTTCGGTCCTTGGAACAGAAGCGGAAGACAACAAGGTTTTGGAGACTTTGTGGTCCGTTTTCAAGCCCTTCCCGGCCTCTGTTGGTGTTGCCACTTTGGGGTTTATCGACCGCCTTAGCGTCGTGGTCGCCGTGAACTTACTGGCGCGCAAAACCGGCGAGTTTATCCTCTAATCCTTGCTTTGTAAGTTAATTATGCTTAAAAGGTGTTTAGATTAGTCTAATTAGGTTTATGTGGTTAAATTATATTATTTTAATGTAAACTAGATTAGTTGTATGATTAGTTTAATGGATGTTTAATTAGGGCTAATTGTATGTTTAAATTAGTGTAATCTAGTTTAAGCCCTAATGAATCATAATTAACTAATTAATTATTTCGAATTTTTAAATATTATTTTATTAAATTATATTATTATAATATAATATTTAATTATTTAATTTTTGGAATTAAATTTAATTATTTAATAATTTCGAAAATTTTGCCGAGATGGCCCGGTCGTTAGAATTTCGCGCTGATCGCAGCAATGTGGTCGATTTGTGCCAATTATATGTTTAATTGAGAGATTGTGTAAATTAATGATTATGGTTAATTACTCTAAAGTGTGGAATTGAATGAAATTGGAGAAGTTTTGGTATTTAACTTGAAAATACTTGGTGTCGGTTTTTGGCACCGTGAGTGGTTGGTAGGACCAGTTTGTATCGATTGATTGAATGGATGTTTATGTGGGGATTCATCCCAAATCTGTTTAGTGTTGGTATTCGATTGGATTTTGATCGTGAAAGGTTGTGAGTGGATCTAGAAAATCATCGAAGCTTGGCCGTGCCTTGTTAGATTGTGATATACCATCGAATTGGGAATCGGTCGTGCCCACTAGGGCCGTAAATTGCCACCTGATAAAGGTCGCGCCCGTTGGGCAGTAAATTGCCACCTGACAGAGGTCGCACCCGTTGGGTCATAAATTGCCACCCAATAGGGGTTACGCCTGATAAGGCCGTAACCTGCCACCTATTAAAGGTTGCGCCCAATGGGGCCGTAATTTACCACCTAAAGATAGGTCGTGTCCTTTGGACCGTGGTTTATATTGGAGGATTGATTAAGTTCGGCTTGTTGAGCTGGGAGTGAAATTGGAATTGGAACGCTTGAGATGATCGGAGAGTGGTTTTGATGACATGTAATCGACTTAGTCGATTAATCGATGACTTCAATCTGAATGAAGTATCTGAGTGATTGGATTGATTGATATTTGAAATGTACTAACTTGCAGGAAGTATCGAAGGCGAGGTAAGTCTTCTGTCCTATTTGTGTGGCTAGAACGCTCTGAGGCGTATTTTCTTCCTAATCGGGTCTTAGAGGGTAGGACTCGCCGAGACATTGTCTCATCCCGGTTGTGGGATAATATTTTAGGTCCCTAGATGACGGTCGTGGAGGACCAGAAGTCCTGGAGTTCGGAAGGTGGAGGTTGAAGAATCGGCGAACGTGTCTGACAAGTTGGTCTTAGGACAGTTCCTTTTTTGTTGAGCCTGTCTATTTTGTAAACAATCCAGTGTTGTAGATAAACCTATGTGTTTATAAGAAAGCTTGTTTGGTTGTGATTGATTGTCTGCTTTTCTATCCCAAGTTAAATGTTGTCAGGAGATTTGTTTCGCTTCCACATGCGTAATAAAATAAATGGGTCGGCGACGTGTCCTGGGAAGTCGCATTTCTATCGACCGCAGTGGAATGTGTGCGTACTCAAGATTCGAGGCGTGACATCTTCTATACTTGGCTATACTTCAAAAGATGACCGACATCTTTTCCAATAGTCATATACTTAAAGTCTATTGATCAGTGTCGGTGTCCAAAAGTTCCTTCATTTATTGTCCTCCTCCTCGCAGTCATATTCAACCACTTGATCCATCTACCGGTGGCAGTGGCAGCAGAGGTATCTTGTCTAGTCTGAAATGTTAGTCCCCAAAAGGGGTGAGTACAACCACTCAGTTGTAAAAGATCTGCTAAACTATATCGTGCGTAGCCATCACAATCTAATTTCATTCAAGATAGACAAAACATGTGTAATCAAAGGAAATGAGTGATGTGCATCCTTTTCATAAAACCTCTCAATGCAATGACAAGTGCAATTTCAAAGCTAAGATGCACAATTTCAGTCACACGGGTCCTGATTATAGAACCAAACTGTTATGACACGTCCCATTCCATGCCACACAATTTAATCCTATAACCAGACCACACACACTTAGTAGAGCCATCGATTTTAATATTCAAAAGGTTTCACCCCCCAGAGGACTAGTGTTTGCGTCCTTTGGGCATTTGCATCCAATCTTGGTGTCGCGAAGTCCTCCGGCACACACCTCTGGGCATCTGGCACACACCTCTGGGCATCTCGCATCCCACCTGGTATTGCGAGGCTTCTGACACACACCTCCGGGCATCCAGCACATACCTTCGTGCATCTCGAGGAATTGTCGAGGCTCGCCATGAAAATGGTTACCCCTGCCTTCCGGAATTACGTACCGATATACCACCAGGCATCCCCTGAAATTACATACCGATATACCACCGGGCATCCCGAAACTCCTGGGGAAACCTCTAGGGCACTGCGGACCCCAAGCATCCATAGGGCATCGACTCATTTGATCCTATGGGCATCCCGACTCCCGGGGCACTCATTTCAATATCAAAACATTTTCAATGCCATGACAAGATGTCCCTTGAGTCTCATCAAATCTATCAAATCTCAATATTGCATGATATGCTGAATGCCAATATCATCATGTCAAATAACAACCCAAGATGCATTTACTTTTTGGAACCAGTTGAGCAAATTCGGACTAAAACAGCTCAAAAACCAGAATGCACAGTTTTAATGAAAATTTCGGAATAACCCCTAAATGAACTCAGAAAATTCTAAAATTTGGGTATGTTATAGATGAGATCTAAAGGAAGAAATTCCATGAAGAACACTAAGTCAAATTCGTCACGTACAGAGAACATTAAATCACACAACTCAGCCTCAGATTTATTCCATCAACCAGACTTCACAATAACAAAAGAAAAGCTTTTCGACCTCCTCAACTTAACAAATAAACCCAAATGTTGTGCGTACAAAGGTATATTACGAATTCATTGAAGAAAGTGTTGCCCGAATCAGCTCCAAAAGTTTTATAAAAATTTTAATAACTCACTCAGGTTTTCGGGTTTCGCACGCTAGCAGAAAAACATCGCACACCAAAATAAATTTGTGTCCACTATATTAATCCAGAAAATCTGACAGAACATATGTTATAATTTAAACAATTCCTCACAGCTCCCATGAAGAAATCAAAACCAAATTCATGCTAGAAATTTCCGTAGAAAATCGACAAAGCTACTGACTACACATGAGTTGTTCTGGACCGCATGGATTCAGTAGAATTCCACGCCTATACCTTGACTAATTTACTTCCAAAAGTTCATTTAAAATCTATACTTCTGATTGTAGTTCAGAGGAATTCAGAAATATATATAGAAAACCAAAGCATTTCCTCAATTCCTAAAGTCCCATCTACTTCAATCACCCAAACTTCAGCATTCAGCCTTCAACTCAAACATTGCTCAAGTCTATTTGCACTACTTCAGACAATAACAGCCTTGCATTACATAGGTTAGTAGACTTTTACTTGCCTCAAGTCCTAAGCGTCGACGGCAAGTAAAAACAGGAAGCTCGGGTCACGGACACGGCTCGGCGACGGCGAACACGAGCGGTGTCGACGGTGGTGGCGCACCCATACAGACAGAGGGCGGTCTCCTTCTTCCCCCCTCACTCTTGCTCGCTGCACGCTTGCGAACTCTCTCGCTCACTCACTGCACTCACCTGCTCGTTGATCTCTCCCTCTCACTGGTTTCGTACGAAGCTCTCCCTCACTCTCTCGACTAATCCGCCCTTTTGTTCCTCACTTTGTTGACAATTTAGTCAACTGCATGGGGCTTCTTTCGGTGGCTGCAGGGGAAATGGCCAGCTGTTGAAGACGTGGTCTTCCCAAGAAGCTTCGATGGCCACTTGTCCTCCTGCATGCTATGAGGTGTCCAATGGTGGGAGCCCTTTGGTCAATCTCTTTCAATTAGTTGACTTAAGTGTTGACAATCAAGGGGGTCTTTGGGCTGTTTTGGGCCAGCAGATTAGTGGCCCAATTTCTTAAAAATTGGTCTTTAATCTCGCACATATATGGGGCATTCTCGGTCCCATGGAACAATTTATCAAGTGTACCCTTTCATAACTCAAATTCTTTTCTTTAATTAATCTAATTACTGCATGCAGGTTATTTGGTGGCATAATCCAACGAAGCCAGCTGGTGAACGTGGCAGGTGGAGGAAACGTGTCCATCTCCTCTGGCCGCATGGGCCTCGACGGCTGCCCCTTCGTGCAGCTGTCCTCGCTTAGATTCCCCACTGTCATGAGGTCTCGGTCGCGAGGCTTTTGTTGGCCGACCCATCTCCATGCAGTGAACGTGGCAAGGAAGTCAACCTCTCCAAGTTTATTGACTCTTGAAGGAATAACGTGCATGGAGTATTGTTGATCCCATGGTCTTCGTGGTCCAGCCATTTTCCTTTCATTCAATCCATCAAATGTACTTGTTCATGACTAAAATTCTTGCATAGGGGAAGAACCCGACAAGACTGTACGGTGGTTCAAATTCATCTCTTCACTTGCTGATTCACAAAATGGAGAGGCGTGCAGGGTCCTCGTGCACGATCCAACTTCTCCAAAATTAAATTCTTAATTTCAGCAAGTGCATGGGCTGAAATATATTTACTTACATGACTATATGGGGCAGCGGCAATGTACATAGGAGGTTCGGTTTGTAGGGTAGGAATGTAGGTGGAAGAGGGTCTTAGTCGTGATGTTACACAGGGATAATTTTTGATGATTGGACCATTACCAAAAGTAGCGTATTGGTCCAACAATAATACAAATCAATATCCGTAAATGGCACCAATGACATAGTCCGAATGATACCTCCGCCGATTACTCACGGCCGTCGCATATTTGAGGGTCGTCGAAATTTCCGGATGCCAGAGGCACTAATTAGTTAATTAGTGTAATCAAATTTCCAACCCTAAATTCTTTGGTTGTGTAGGAAGTGAAGTACGCTCCCACACTTCACTTGATATAGCCGATCTTCATAGGCTAGTGGCGACTCTTTCTTTAGAAAATTTTCATACCATCAATGTGTAAGGTATGGATTTGGGAGAGTCCGCATCTAAATCATGAACTATAGGCCTGTACTTTAGACAATACCTCTAAACCTACTCTCCTTTCTAAATGAGGAATAGGTTGTGACAGATACTATTGTTCATTTAGGTCAATTGCAAATTCCAATGTTGGAAGGCCATTTTTGAGAAGTAAGGAGAAGTGCATGATCGTGCAATTAAGAGGAGGGGTTGAGTTTTGTTGAAGTTAATTTATCTCATTTTATTATTTTGAATTTGACCATTTGGCCACATGTATTTTATTCTTGAAGTGGCCGAATATCACACTATTACAAAGAATAACCTACGAATACGAGACAACGACTCTATGTATACTCCACCTTTTCTTTCCTCTTTCATCTGCACATAGAAGAAGAAAAAGTAGATTTGTGACATCTTGATTTTTAGGTTCTGTTTTCGATTGAATAAGTTGGGCTTTTAATTGACACGCCTATAGTTCTTTTCTCGGAGTTAGCCGCTCATGAGATAACTAGCCTATAGGTGAAGCCATTAAGGAATATAAATTCAATAGACTTGAGAATTCAACCATAAATCAACTGCTCGACCGTATTAATCTGCAAGGGTCATTACGGCATTGTCAAAATCGACCAGAGATTAGGGATAGGTCGATTCGGCTGAGATATGTGATCAACATGTGGGTGATTTAACATGATTGCAAAATTCTTGTCGATTGACACTGGTCCAATTTTTCTGTTGTTTTGGGTACCCTGTGTCCGTATTTGAAACTTGAAGTTTTTCATGACAACCGAGGGTCGCTGAGGTGTCGAAGATGTACATTGTGATTCGAAATAAATCGGTCACTAGTCAATTGCATTAAAAATTTCGGAAAGTTACCCGGTGAGCTATGTCATGCTAAAATCGTGCCAGATTGAAATTAACCTCGAGTTTGAATCCGATTTCAGAAATTGAAAGTTTTGTCATGTCACAAGTCATTTTAGGACCGTCAACTCACCTTTCGAAGATTTTTGTGCAAATCGAGATTTTTGGCGGAAATTCAATTTAGGGCCGTTTTCGATCGGAAAATTCAAGGGACCGTTTTTGATCATATGTTTGGGATGCAAGTTGGTTTTATTGACTAGGAAAAATGTCAATTTGGTCATGGACATCTTGGTGGAATTTATGGGGGTCAAATTGGATCCAATCGAAGAGGACTTGGTCCAATTTGGGGGAAAAATGTTGCAATTTCGTAGGCCCCTTGGTCCCTCACCTTTTGGACTACTTGGGACTTGTTCTAGGGAGTTCTGATGCACAAGATTTGGTTGAGGAAGTTTGCCAGTTGGGGTGGGGCCTTGCCAAGGGAGATGAGGATGAGATAGAAGACTTTAGGGGCATGGAGGGACCCTCTAAGGGTAGCTGTCCTCTTCTTCTCCATTTCAACTTGCTTTCTCCATTGTTGATCAACTTTTGAAGCTCCCAAAACCAGAGAAATTGCCAGCCTTCCTTCCCTACCATCGAAAACTATTGCCAGCCCCATCGGATTGCCACCGCTCGCTGTCGCGCCCCGCGAGCACCAGCCGCGCTTGGTCGCTTGTCTCGCTGCCCAGCTCCTCCAACCGCGAGTCCAGGCCATTCCTGAGCCTCCCCCGTGCCTGTCGAGCCACCATCCAGCTACCTGAGCCTCCGTCCGGCCGCCGTTCGCCTCCGCCCGGCCGCCGTTCGCCTCCGCCTAGTCGCTGTAGTCGCTCGCCAGCCCGTCTTTGCCATTCTAGCCCAAGTAGCCACTTAACTCAGCCTCTTGGCCCACCGACCAGAATCGAACAGCCCAGTCCAACCGTGGACTTCAAGGCCCGCTTTGGACCACTTCCGGGCCTCGTAGGGTGTTGCCGCTTTGGAGTTTGTCTCCCGTCTTAGCCTTGCCGTCGCCGTGAACTCATCGGATTTCAAAACCGGTGAGTTTACTCACTAAACTTTGCTTAGGGAGCTAATGATGCTTAAGGGTTGATTATTTTATACTAAGTATGGTTTAAGTGGTTAGTTAGAACGGATTAGTGATTTAATTACTCGTTTATGCATGTTAGGTGGTTAGATCAACTTAATTAGCAACTAGATAGGTTGTATTATTTATCTAGATTGGTTCGGAAATTTTCCGGGCCCGTTTCGGTATTTAATTAGGCTTTTTCGGCCTAAGTTTGCATTTATGGCATTTATTTGTATTTATTTAATTATTTATTATTTTTCAGAAAATTATACCGAGATAGCCATGGACCAGAATTTCGTGCTGATTGCAATGGTGTGCTTGGTTTATTTAATTGAATGCTAATTTGTGTTGTTTGAGTGATATTTGTAATTTTGGGAATTAATCCCAAAATTGAGTAATTTAAGTATTTAATCGGGAAACACCGGGCGTCGGTTTATAACGCCAAAAATATCTTTGTGGACTATATTAAATGATGGAATTTTTAGAAGGAAAAATATTGTATTTTGGTTAATGCCGACAATGTACCTACACACGATTATTTTTACCGTGTATTATAAAAACGGTGAATTGTCAGTTGATGGGAACAATATACTATATTAGCTTGCGGGCCTTGATATATCAGCTTAGGGTGAGCAGTATACTCTAACAGCTTTGGTGAGCATATTAAGTATCGCATAGTTTTGGTGAGCATATTATGTATAGCATAGCTTTGGTGAGCATATTAAGTATCGCACAACTTTAGTGAGCATATTAAGTATTGCACAGCTTTAGTGAGCATATTAAGTATCGCACAATTTTGGTGAGCAATATAGATATATATCAACTTTGGTGAACAATATTATTATATATCTATCAGTTTTGGTGAGCTATATCATCTATTATCGGCTTAGAGTGAGTAATGCTTGAATCGATCAAATTTTATGGATGGTATTGATGATATGGATCGATTGATCAATGATTTGATTTGAATTGAAGTGACTGATTGAGTATTTGAATCATACTGACTTGCAAGAAGGAACTGAGGCAAAGGTAAGTCCTCTGTCTTATGTGTGCATAGGTAGCCTTTAGGCGTATTTCCTTCATAGTTGGAGTTTAGGGGAGGAACTTGTTGAGACATTGTCTCATCCCGTCGTGGGCTTAACTTTTCAGGTTCTTAGATGGCGAATCCCCCTGAGCGTTATGGTCGGCCAATGAGAGTCACCGAGCAGGTTTATAGTTATCTTGATCTCGGAAGCTTTTGGATCTATGAACTTGTAGTGACTACTGTCTGGATCGAAGAACGTCTTTGTTATGTGTTCCCTCATCGATTCAAAGCGTGGTTTTGCTACGCACCCAATGGTGTCAGGCTAGGTCCCTTAGGACTTTTGATACCCTCGCTGTGGTAATTAATGCTGTTCTGGTCGAGGATCCAGTTGACCCTCCTCTGACGTCCCGCTCGGCTCCTGCGGAGACTGAAGAATCGGCGAACGAGTCTGGCTAGCTAGTTTCAGGATAGCTCGTTTCGAGGATCGACCTTTTGTGTACTTTTGTGAATATGGACTAGCTTTGTAAATGACCTAGTCTGTTTTGTATAAAGGTGTGTTGTGGTTTTCAAAATTGTGGCCTTACTTTTCTATCCCATCTTTGTGTTGTCTGGGGATTTATTTATTCACTTTCGCATGTGTATTAAAATGAATGGGTTGGCAACGCGTCCTGAGACGTCGCAAATTTTATCGACCACCGAGGAATGGGCACGCGCTCAAGGATCGGGGCGTGACAAGATTCTCTGCCTAGAAACATCTACGCAGACCTCACAAGCAATCACCATTAGATCACACTCGACGGTATAGAAAATAAGAAATATAACAGTACATCACACTCCTCTCTCTCTTTCTCTCTCCTTGCAGGAGCAAGTCAGTGGTCGTGTTGGGGTCGTTGGCTCTGGTGGCTTATACACCCCCTGCAGTGTATGCTTTTATGCATCGATGAGTGTGAGTGAGTGTTTCAAAGCAATTGAAAGCAAACTTTTAGTGTTTATAATAATGAGAAGTCAAAGCGAATTTTTAGCTCTTTTGGTTCCTTGGTGCTTTTCGAACGAAATGCAGCTAGGTTCATGTATGACTTTTCGTATAATTCTGAAGAAGTGACAGAAGCAGGGTTTTAACCGAGGTACTCTATGCCATGCAGGGTAACGTTATGCATAATTAAGAACCGTTGATAAAATTATGAGCAATTATTCAAAAGATCTCAACAAGGACAAATAAATCCCATTAATTCTAGCCCTTCCATCTTCTACATCAATCACGAGTTAGCTATAACTAATTCCCCTATTTTGACAAGATTCAACCCATCATGCCGGTGGCTAGTGGCTACTATTGACGCCAGCAGGAGCTCTCCTCCACTCGATTTCTCTTACACTTTTAGCCATGTCTCGGATAGTTTTCGGGAGGTGGCCCGAATGCTATTCCACATCCCACAAAACCATTTCAAGCTGCTCCAGATAAGCAGCGGATCTCTTCCGCTCACCCTGCTACTGTGGTCAACTCATGGATTTTAGCATCTTTCTCAGCCTGAAATGTCACAGTAAATCAATTAGTGTAGGAAAGATTCAGGACAATCAACTGTCAAACCGAGAAAAAATGCAACCCCACATCAGAATGCAAATCCCAGGCATGGCATTAAGTATTTTCTCGGAAAAGATCAAGCCTCAACTGATTTAAAATCCGTAATATCTTTATCATCCAAAACAGCAGAAACCCCCGCTTGTTAGGCAGTTGAAAGAAAGGATCAAGTCACCACGACGATTCCTAAACAAGGAAGCATGGTCAAATGAAGCTTATGCTGATGCCTATGATACAACTAGTTTCCCCCGGTTGAGCTGGGTGTTCCAGGAAACTAATTTATACTACTAGTTTACCATCATAATGGAACTCATTCACTTGTCAAAATAATTAAGAAACATGCTGTCAAGGGTTTTAAGGCAACTAATACCTCAGTGACCAAGCCTCCCGCTGCTCGCGCTTATCAGTTATCACTCTAGATCAATATGTGGCTGCTCCCAAGGTAATCCCTTCCGTGCCATCTTCTTTTAAATGTACTCTATTCCCTAGCGCAATATGTTGTTGCGATGCCCAACAAAAGGATAAGTCAAGCACTTGTCGGCCAAAAAGAAAATAGGAAAACGATAGAACTTAGATTTGAGGACATTATTTGTAGCACAAAGACCAATTACCATTGGATTCACGATTGTCATTCCTTTTAACTTTTTGAGTTCAACTGGACTCTATTGTCCAAAACCAACGTTGACTGAACTCAATAAGAAAGCAAATTCAATTGAAGCTTGAGTTCACATGCTGAAAATACTATAAATTTGAGAACCAAATTATTTGTCTATTCCTTATGTCAACAAATGTGAAGTCGGGAATGATCCTATTTATTTGTTTGTGACGTGTCTAACGTGCTTAAAGCATTTTGGTTATATGAACATTGGATGGACAAATGAATGTTATACTAGATTTTAGAAAGCTTCAAGCAATGTTTTATGGCATCTTTTAAGCATCTAAGGTAAGAGGCTGTTTAGTTAGCTTTTTAAAAGTAAAACAAAAAAACAATTTCTTGTTTTGCGGTTAAATATTTAAATATCATTTAAATTTCAAAAAATTATGATAAATTTGCTTGTTAAGTTACGTATTCAGTATTTATATATTGTGACAAAATTTTGAATGTTTCGGGTTAAGAAAAGTTAAAAGTGTGTCTATCAAAATATTTAGAGGAAGTAAAGAACAAAAGTAAATATCTATTCATGGTTTTAATTAAACTACATGATCCTCGTATGGGCATTACATTTGTACATAGATTGAGATTCAAGGGTTGGTTAAGTGATTGTGTTGGTGCTTACTAACTTTTGGATATGCGAGTGCTAACGAAGCATTATCTATTCATTAATTTAGTTTATAAAGATAATCAACGGAGTTGAAAATGTTTTATGAAAAGGGAAAATTTATGAATTTTGGCCCAATATATGATATCGTCTTTTAACTATTAATTTGTTCAATATAGTCCTTGAATTTTAGTCTAATGTGCAATGTCGTCCCTAAATTTTTGATTTGGTCAATGTGATCCTTGAAATTTTGGTAAATATTCAATCTAGTCCTTGAACTATATAAAAATGTTCAATACTATCCATAAACCTAAGTTAATGGAATGATAATAATGGATATCTTCGTAAAGTTCAAGGACTAGATTGAACTCCACATTACATATTTGGCTAAAGTTTATAAACAATATTGAATAAATTAAAAGTTGAGAGAAGACTTTGCATATTTGATTAAAGTTAAGGAACTATTTGTGTAATTTCTTGTGAATATAATAGAGGAGAAACTGATATCAAAGTTCCACTTTGTCTTAATCATGGCTTTTGTGCCCCAAGAGGCAAAATCAGAAAGTCCCACGCTTTCGTAATTTTTGTCCGAAATGGTATAAATTCAACTTTCAAAATTGCCAAATTAAATCCTGATTCCCAGAAGTGGTTGTCCCCTTCAATGCACTTGACAAAAGAAAGAAAATTTTCAACCATCCATTTATAATTTTTTATTACCAATTCATGTCTCTTGGAATCCTAATCTCCGCTTTTGCATTGAATATTTTAAGAGAAAAAGTGTGAAATAGTGATCGGATTACCGTGAATTTTTTAAATCTTTATGGAGTACATGCCTTACGGCACTGAACTGGGGGAACGGAGCTAGCCTGGAGTTTCATGCAGTGCCGTAAGGTGTGCTTTCTCCGCTGTGAGCCTTTCACTCACCCTTACTCATCCTAGACGCGGGTGGTTATTATACCAACCTACCCGGCGGTAGTCGGAGCATGCAAGCATGCCCCCACATGGAATCTACCTTTTCCACCGTGAGGCCCCATAATTCCCCATCTATCTTTGTCTTCCTGACAGAGAGGGAATACGTAGGATAGCGCGGGGTCTTTCACCCCTGAGAGGATGTCTCGCCTATTTTCCTCCTTCTGTGAATATAATAGAGAAGAAACTGATATCAAAGTTCCATTTTTTCTTAATCATGGCTTTTGTGCCCCACGAGGCAAAATCAGGAAGTCCCACGCTTTCGTAATTTTTGTCTGAAATGGTATAAATTCAACTTTCAAAATTGCCAAATTAAACCCTAATTCCTAGAATGTGGTTGTCCCCTTCAATGCACTTGACAAAAGAAAGAAATTTTTCCACCATCTATTTAGAATTTTTTATTACCAATTCATGTCTCTTGGAATCCTAATCTCTGCTTTTGCATGGAAAATTTTAAGAGAAAAAGTGTGAGATAGTGATCGGATTACTGTGGATTTTTTAAATCTTTATGGATTATGGTCTTTCATATAGACATTACAATAAAACATGTATGATTATGAGCTAAGACGTTCTTTCAATGGATTATAGTAGTAGAGGCGATGTAGGCTCAAATTGGATTTTAGGCCTAAATTTTGGCCGAAGTCCCTCATCAAAAAAGTATACCTATTGTAAATTTTCCAATGGGACATGATTCTACTCTGGCCCATCACGTGTAACACGGAGACAGTCCATGACTCAAGAGGAACTAAGCCCATAAAGACTAAAAAAGAAAGTCAACAACTTACCGGTTGGAAAAAGGGAAAAAGGGAAACGATTGCTTCAAAAATGGAGGACGTTAAAGGACGATGACTCCTTTCAATTGGATCCAAGATTAAGAAATTGAATGGCTCTGCACTAACAATAACATAATCGGACCATTTGAAGGGTAGAATTGAAAAGAAGATGAAAAAGTGAAGGTCTTCATGGTCAAGGCCCTCTACATGAATGAGACAAATTCATTGGAATAAAGAAAATTGGGGCAAAAGAAAAGAAAGATAAATCCTTCGCCATCGAATTGGAATGCAATAAATCTTAGTCATTCAATAAATGTGATTGTGGTTTTTACCATTCGACCTAATGTTGAAGGATCTAGATTTTATTTCGACCCATCAAGTGTAACATGATAAGAAAGTTCTTTCATCATTAAATGATTCGTATGTATTTTTTTGAGTGGGGCTGAACTTTTATTTGGGGCCCGTCACATGCAGCATGATGAGAATCCATGACTCACAAAGAGGAGCTAGCCCATGAAGACTGTAAAAGTAAGTCAAGAACCTATAGGTCTAAAATATAAAAAAAGGACATGATAACTTATAATAATTGAGAACATGATGGCAAGATAACTCCTTTCGATTGGATCCCTGACCGTCGTTACTCTAATTATTGAGTTCAATCAAGTTATAAAATTTTCATAGCTTTAAACTAACAACAATAGAGGGGGAGGGGGGGAGGGGTCGAGGAGGGGAATTCAAAAGGAGGTGAAAAAGTTAAGAGGATTTCATGATCATGATTAAGACATGGAAAAAAGAAAAATGGGGCAAATCAAAGATAAAGTGACGTTGATTTTGTTCTTTACGGGGATTTCATGCATTCATATCTTCATGAGTGTTTTAGGGGTCAAAGACTTGGTGAGCAAAAGGAGAGGAAGACCCACACAAGGTGAGACACACTCCTTTAGAAATGTGAAATAGTTAAGAGGACTTCATGGTCAATGCCCTCCACATGATTAAGACAAATTGACTAAAAAAAGGAAAACAAGGGCAAGTCAAAGATAAAGTTGATATTGATTTTGTTCTTTATGAGGATTTCATGTGTTCATACCTTCATGAGTGTTTTAGGGGTTGAAGACTTGGTGAGCAAAAGTAGAGGAAGACCCACACAAGATGAGTTGCACTTCTTTCGAAATGTGAAAAAGTTAAGAGGACTTCATGATCAATGCCCTCCACATGATTAAGACAAATTGATTGGAAAAAAGAAAACTGGGGCAAATCAAAGATAAAGCTAACGTTGATTTTTGTTCTTTATGAGGATTTCGTGTGTTCATGCATTCATGAGTATTTTAGGGGTTGAAGACTTGGTGAGCAAAAGCAGAGGAAGACCCACACAAGATGAGTCGCACTTATGTAGATATATCTCCACATGATTAAGACAAATTGATTGGAAAAAAGAAAACTGGGGCAAATAAAAAATAAAGCTGACGTTGATTTTGTTCTTTACGAGGATTTTATGCGTTCATATGTTCATGAGTGCTTTAGGGGTTGAAGACTTGGTGAGCAAAACCAGAGGAAAACCCACACAAGATGCGTCGCCCTCCTTTCAAAATGTGAAAAAGTTAAGAGGACTTCATGATCAATGCCCTCCACATGATTAAGACAAATTGACTGGAAAAAAGAAAACAGGGGCGAGTCAAAGATAAAGTTGATGTTGATTTTGTTCTTTATGAGGATTTCATGCGTTCATACCTTCATGAGTGTTTTAGGGGTTGAAGACTTGGTAAGCAAAAGCAGAGGAAGACCCACACAAGATGAGTCGCATATATATAATGATCAATGCCCTCCACATGAATAAGACAAATTGACTGGAAAAATGAAAATTGGGGCAAATCAAAGATAAAGCTGATGTTGATTTTGTTCTTTACGAGGATTTTATGTGTTCATACGTTTATGAGTGTTTTAGGGGTTGAAGACTTGGTGAACAAAACCAGAGGAAAACCCACACAAGATGAGTCGTGCTCCTTTCGAAATGTGAAAAAGTTAAGAAGACTTCATGATCAATGCCCTCCACATGATTAAGACAAATTGACTGAAAAAGGGAAAACGGGGGCAAATCAAAGATAAAGTTGATGTTGATTTTGTTCTTTATGAGGATTTCATGTGTTCATACCTTCATGAGTGTTTTAGGGGTTGAAGACTTGGTGAGCAAAAGCAAAGGAAGACCCACACAAGATGAGTCGCACTCCTTTCGAAATGTGAAAAAGTTAAGAGGACTTCATGATCAATTCCCTCCATATGATTAAGACAAATTGATTGGAAAAAAGAAAACTGGGGCAAATCAAAGATAAAGCTGACGTTGACTTTTGTTCTTTAAGAGGATTTCGTGTGTTCATGCATTCATGAATATTCTAGGGGTTAAAGACTTGGTGAGCAAAAGCAGAGGAAGACCCACACAAGATGAGTCGCACTCCTTTCGAAATGTGATCTCTTTTAAAATGATTTCAAACTAAAAATTTAATAGAAAAAAGAAATTACATGAGAGGAGGGAGCTCCATTGAGCCAGAGGACGTGGGACTTGCAAGGAGCATCTACTTGAGCTTCAAAGAACCGGAAGAAGAGTCCCATTAATCATATACTAAAAATTATGAAAACATTTTATGTGAATTCGCGTATCATTATTTTTACATTGAGAAAATTTCGAACCTTGCCGGTTAAGAAAAGGGAAAAGTATGTCCATCACAAAATGTAGATGAAGAATGAAAATTATGTCTATTTATGTGGTTTTACTTAAACTACGTGATACTCATATGGACATTACAATTGCATGTGTATTTAACTTCAAGGTGTTGCTCAAGTGATTCCGTTGGTGCTGAGTTACTTTTGGAGATCTCGTGCTTACGAAACACTATCTACTTATTTATTCTGTCCATAAGGATAATTAGAGTCGCTGGCATAATAGAGAAGAAAGTGACATCAAAGTTCCATTATGTCTCAATCATGGCTTTTCTACACCATATGGCGAAATCAGGGAGTCCCACGCTTCCCTAATTTTCGTCCTCAATGGTCTGAATTAAATCTCCAAATTTCCCAATCAGACTGATTGAAAAAGGAACAGATTTGATCTTGCAATAAGGCCCCATTTGCAAAGAATTGGGCATGTGTTGTGCATCTGAGCTGGGATTGGTTCGTTTGGCTTTGAGTCACCTGTAGCTATGCTCTAAATTATGTAGTCTTATTGCTCTTTGATTTATAGAGTGCAATGGCGTAAAAAATTGTTCTCATTCGCCCAATCTTACATAGTCGGCTTAGTTATTGTCGCTGCTGCTACTGTTCCTATGGTTGATCTTTGTGGAGTCAAATTTGGAAAAGATTATAATCCAATTTGTCTTCTCGACATTATGTTCCGCATATATATGTGCAGGACCTGAAAAGGCTGCTAATCTAAGCTGCACTTGAAATTTGCTCTTGGTGAAGACTATCCGGAAAGGGATAATATGAGATTGCCAAAAAAAAGAAAAATTGTAAAAATCAATCAAAATTGATTGGAATGATAAAATTGGCATCTCGTTAAAAAAATTTAAGATTAAATTGACCAAATTGAAAGATTTAAAATTTAATGGGTAGAAATGTAATTTCCACTCAATAATGTGTTAGTGTATGAGTTTTATTCTTTCTTTTGCTATGAATGTTTGATGGGTGACTACGCTCAGAGGTCCAAAAACATCAAACCAGAAGGGGGTCGAATAGCTGGGTACCAGTTATGCTTGGTATGGGGTCCATTCATATACAACTTTTTTGTTGCCAGGAACTCCTATGGGATTATCGAGAGTGATAAGGCTGATAATATTATTGGTGAACCATTGGAAGATTAGAAAAGAGTATGAGATATGATTTGATTTTGCCATCAGAAGATTAGATTGTAGTAGGAGATATAATTTAATTTTGATTATTCTAATTGCGAGTCAATTGATCCGGCTAATCCATAAGATTAGATATTCGGAATATAGAATAGGAAATTTGATTATCTTCTTAATATAAATAGCAGTACATATTGTAGAAGCAAAATGTGTATTATGGCTTTCAATGAAGAGCATTTTTCTCCTGGGAAATTTACCTTTGAATAGTTCCTTTCTTAATTCCTTTGATTTTCTTCATGGTACTAGAGCAAGAGATCCTGAGTTCAAATCTTACCGGGTTCCTATTTACCTCTCTAATTATATATTTCCATGCTTTAGGCTACAAAGTTCAGCCTACGAGTGAGGAAGAGTGTTAGAATATTTAACTAATAAATCACACATTCATCTAACATCTTAAGCTTTTTAAACAGTCGGCTGTGGTCTCACAAGTGTTTAAGTAGCATATGTTTTTTTTTTTTTTTATAAAGGAAACTTACATTATTACTAAGATGATATATGAAAAGTTTCATAAGAAATCTCAGAAATCACCATAACAAAGCAAGCCCGTAGAGTTGCAAAACAAACCAAAATTCAGAAATTAAGGTATATCCTTAGAGCATTGTTGGCAAAGGTAAACATGCTTGTTCTTCAAAAACATATTTGTGATTGCATCTAAGCAAAAGAATTGATAGCCGATCACTGAATAAAACTCTTCATCATCATTGATAAGCACGTCAGAATCTCCATTTACAATTATGATGCACCTAGGTGCAATATCCCAATATCCCCAACACCAAAAGTGTTTTGCATAATTTCTTTTCTCATTTAGATTGAAATTGGATTTTCACCTTCAATATAAGGTGAGGATGCTTTTCTCCTTTAGATTGAACTGGAAAGCCGTGCATCCCTTACCGTTAGTTTGAAAAATGAAAAATTGCGACCTTCCTTAATAAGATCAGATGAAACTTAAATCTATAATGTTGCAATATCCCCACATGCAAGATGTTTCTTAAATGTGTAAAAGATGCTAGCTGCACTTAAAAGCCGAGTACTCTGCCGTTGAGTTAGCAACCTGAAAAAAATTAGGATATGTA
Source organism: Eucalyptus camaldulensis (assembly GCA_019915185.1). Taxonomy (NCBI): domain Eukaryota; kingdom Viridiplantae; phylum Streptophyta; class Magnoliopsida; order Myrtales; family Myrtaceae; genus Eucalyptus; species Eucalyptus camaldulensis. Next base: position 26,782,461 of record JAHSVA010000005.1, read on the forward strand.
GATACAATCGGAATAAAATAAAGAAATTCAATTGCACGATGCAATCAAAAGAGCGAACTAGCAATAAAATTCCAATTGATTATGAAATTATGAATCGAAAAAATAAAAATAAACAGATCCAATAAGAATAATCAAATTTTGAGATAAAAAAAAGGCAATTTGGATAGACTGCCTCTTCTCACTTATGTTATCCATTTTTTTTTAAACCAAAAAAGACTTCGTGCTTGTATCACAACCAATCGAACGAACCCATATATAGATAGATATTTTTTGTTGAATGAAGTAAAGTAAAAAAACAAAATATAAGAAAGAAAAATATAAGGAAGATAAATAAATCCATTTCTACACGATCGAATTATATTTGTTCAATACACTGTTGTCAATATGAATAATTAGAAAAGAATACAATAAAAAAAAGTATAAATAGAGCAAAAGAAGAGGAGGGGAGTGGGGAAAGTATAGTAGAAAAAAAACTTATACTTATACAAAGCTATATACGAATCACCCACATCCTCTTCTTTTGTATTTCATTAATTGACTTTCCTTTAATTAAGACGAAATTCTCTAAAAAAAAACCCCCGCTTTCTTTAAAATATCATAAACAGTTCTTGTCGGTTGAGCACATTTTTCAAGAAAAATAGAATAGCAGGAATATTTAAATACGTTTGATTATTTATCGGATCATAAAAACCACTTTCCAAAGATCTCTTCCTTCTCTTCAGGATTGAACATCAATTGCAACGATTTGATAAACGGCTCATTGGGATAGACGTAGATAAACTAGAACCCCACTATAAAAGTATATGAAGCTTTCTCTTCGTACGGCTCGAGAAATTAGAAGATATGTCTACGTATACAATTCGAATGTCAAATAGATCTATAAAAACATTAAATCAAATAAATTAGACTAAGATTAATACTTTTTATTCTTCTTTTTATTTATAAAAAAATAATTTGTATTCTCAAAACTCAAGTTGAGTAACTCGGAAATATGAAATAGCTTAAAGAAAACCATTATGTATTTGATTTTTTGAGTGGTCTCTAACCCCTTTTTCTTTGTCTCATTTGGAATATATTTGCACTCCTTATTCTTGATCTAGTTGTCGAGACAATAAAAAAAAGATATTTCCCTTGTTCCAAAATATTTTATCATTGCCTTGAATCATTGGGTTTAGACATTACTTCGGTGATTTTTAATCGTTTCAAAATGGCAGCAACACGGCCCTTTTTCTGATTTATTTATATCAAAGAATCATAAATGGTTGATTCCCGCAAGATACACTTTTGATCAAAAGAGTTTCACTAATTCCAACAAATTTTCTTTTTTTGGATTTGAAACTTGCTCGAATTGGATCCTTTCGATTTAGAAATCGAAAATAGACTACACTTACGAAGTTGTTCCAACTTATTAATTGGCACTAACCCTAGATCCTTGCCCTGAGAAATGAATCAATACTTTCTACTCGAGCTACATCATATACTGTTTATGTTACAACCCAAGAAAAAATGAAGTTTCGAGTGGAACAGAACAAAGGATGTCGAGCCAAGAGCACCTTCATTCCTATATACTAAAAAGGGTGGGTGTAAGAATCCACAAATATACTAAAAAGGGTGGGTGTAAGAATCCACAACTGATCATGTCCTTAACTCTGATCTTTTTACACTGTTCTCATTTCAAGAAATAGGAGAGTGATTGCTTGCTGGAGATACTTGAACAACGTGTCAAATGAAAACCCACCACTCTACGGTTCGACTCCAGCTGAAACTGTCGCTGTTTCATAAATTAGAAACCAAAGCTCCTTCAAGTTCCAAGTTGTCATTGCGAAAGACGAATAAAAGGAGTATGCAAGAGGGGGACGAATCCCTTAAGCCACCATAAAAAGAAAAAAGAAAAAAAGCCAACATGTATTTGACACGGCCCTCGGATGAAGCATGATGCAAGACCGTTCGTGATAGGCCGTGTCACGCACATGGGCTTGTCCAAGAATAGCCCACGATCAATCCATGAATGATCCACGATCTGCGCCCGACCAGCCCATGCGCGATACGGACAAAGGCCCATGCGCGACCCATGATCAACCTGTGAGTAATGTTCAGCTAGCTCATGTGCAACTTGTGGCCGTTCACCTTCTCCCGTGTCAGGCGTGTTAGGTGGCCCTGTTGCCCTGATCTTGCTTTTGACACACGCCCATGGGCTTTCCCTAGGGCTACAGCCATTGAGTGGCTTGCTGTGTAGCCTTGTAATGATGATACGGATTCAAACTCCACCGTTAGATCGGAGGGACGATCAACGGCTGAGATACGACCTGAACTTGTATAAATAGGGGTCCCTCCCCCTCATTGTAACTAGCTCATTCACAAGTGAATACACTCTCTCCTTGCTCATCTGACCCTTGTGTTCATGCATGTGTGTGTAAGGCTGACTTGGGATCAATAATCCCAAGGCCGCATGGTGTTTTGATCGATCATAATTGACCGACCCGTGACAAGTGGTATTAGAGCCTTCGTACCAAGCATGATAGCTGATTAGCACCCCGATGTTGCGATCGCTCAGGTTGAGGATTGCGAGGACCGCTGTAGGGTCAACGAGAAGGCTCCTGCGAAGCCAAGGAAAAATCGTGGTGCCTCGAGTTCGAGGGATCAGATGGGCGATCTGGAATGCCAAGTGACTGTCATGGAGGAAACCGTCTCAGACGTCCAAGGACAAGTCGAGGACTTATGCCAGACCATTGAAGGAGAGGAAGCCGGGAAGGAAGAGCTCTAGGCCGAGATGCAAGAGCTGAAAGCTGGCATGGGAGAGCTCCGAGGCGAGTTGCTGGGGTCCTTGATCCACGAGCTGAGGCAACTGGATGAGATGTGGGAATCGGCAATGGCGGCCATGCACGCCGAAGTCTCTGAGCTAAAAGGGAAGCTTGTAGAGGTTGAAGTGGCACGCGTGAACGGGGTAATCACCGTGCAACCACGTGCCGATGCACCCAAGCTGAAAGAGTTCAAGGGGTCACGGGTGGCGAAGGACGTGGACAACTTCTTGTGGTACATGGAACAATACTTCCAGACCATGGGAACGACTGACGATGTGATTCGGATAAACACTGCAACCATATATTTAGCTAATGATGTGTTATTGTGGTGGCGTCGTAGGTCGGATGATAGGAATGGCGACCCAATCACGACATGGGCTCGGTTCATTGAGGAATTTCGGTGAACCTACTACCCCGCTTATGCGGAGGAGGAAGCTCGCGGGGAACTCAAGCGCTTAGAGCAAAAAGGCAGAGTTCGTGACTATGTGAAACGGTTCTCGGAGCTGCTGCTCCAAATCCCGTCCATGACCGAGATGGAAGCATTCCATCAGTTCATGAGTGGACTCAAACCATGGGTCAAGCAAGAGGTCAAATGGTGCAATGCAACAAATCTCACAATGGCTACTTCCGTGGCTGAGTCCCTCGTGGGATACAAACCATCGCCGTTGGCCAAGCCAGACTTTCGACTGAGAGAAAAGGCCAATGGTGGGGGAGATTGGAGTCGGTACAACCGTTCGAGCGGAGGCAAACCACCATCGGTTCCTCCTAGAATTCAACCTGAGTCGAGCAATGGAGGATACAACAGAGGATACCATTGCAAGGTACGCACGTACAAGTGCTTCTTTTGTGACGGTCCCCATATGCCTCGGGATTGCCCGAAAAGAGGAAAGCTGGCGGCTTTGTGCAAGGAGGATGGATTGCGAGAGGAGGCGTGGTTGGGATCATTGCGGATCCTTTGGTTGATTAAGGCCAAGAAGGCTAAGGAACCCAAAGGGATGATGTTTGCGGATGTGAAGATCGGCGGTACCACGATGAGTGCGCTCGTGGATATCGGCGCATCCGACCTCTTCATATACAAAGGGGTCGCGAAGAAGCTGAATCTTCCGGTCGAGACGAGTGATGTTGGTTGGCTCAAAACGGTGAACTCTAAGGAAGTCCCGACTAGTGGCATGGCTAGGGACGTGGAGCTGCACCTTGGTCTATGGACCAGCAACAAAGAGGATATCGAGGTAATCCCCCTTGACGACTATGATTTCATGCTTAGTTTAGGATTCCTCGATCGGATCAATGCGGGCATTATGCCCTTCGCGGATTGTATTTACATCCTAGACAAGTGGTGCCAATGCATGGTCCTGATCTACTGCGAGTCGGGATGCGATAGGAAGATGCTATCGGCCATGTAGCTGTCAAAGGGGTTATGGAAGGGTGAGGTGACCTTCTTGGCAACGTTAGAGGTGGAGGGCATGGAAGCAAGTGAAGTACCGGAAGAGGTGGCCCGAGTCCTCGACGCCTTCCAAGATGTGATGCTGCCTAAGTTGCCCAAGAAGTTGCCTCCTTAGAGAGAAGTGGACCACCAGATTGAGCTTGTGCCCGATGCTCAACCGTCGGCCATGGCACCTTATCGCGTGGCCCCACCTGAGTTGGAAGAGCTGAGGAGACAACTCAAAGAATTGCTTGGTGCGGGGTATATTCGGCCATTCAAGGCTCCATTCGGTGCTTTGGTCTTGTTCCAAAAGAAACACGATGGATCCCTTGTATGTGTATAAATTACCGAGCATCGAACAAGCTCACTATCAAGAACAAGTACCCGATCTCGCTCATAGCAGACTTGTTTGATCAGCTTGGGGAAGCCTGTTGGTTCTCCAAGCTTGATCTGCGATCGGGATACTATCAGGTTTGGATTGCCAAAGGGGATGAGCCGAAAATCGCATGCGTGACTCGCTACAGATCGTACAAGTTCCTCGTCATGCCTTTTGGCTTGACTAATGCGTTGGCTACGTTATGCACTCTCATTAATAAGGTACTCCATCCGTTCCTCGATTGGTTCGTTGTGGTTTACCTTGATGATATCATTGTATATAGCCGGACGCTCGAGGAACATGTCGAGCATTTGAGACGAGTCTTCCAGATTCTCCGGGAAAATGATCTATACATAAAGCGCGAGAAATGTGCTTTCGCACAAAAGGAAGTCCCCTTCCTTGGGCACATCGTCAGGAGTGGACGAGTACGGATGGATGTGGCCAAGATCCGTGCCATCGTTGAATGGGAGCCACCGACCAAGGTGACAGAGTTGAGATCCTTTCTCGGACTCACAAATTACTATCGGCGTTTCATCCGAGGATATTCGAGCCTCACCGTGCCACTCACGGATATGCTGAAGAAAAAAAAGGCCGTGGGAGTGGGCGGATCGGTGTTAAGAGGCGTTCGATCGGTTGAAGCGGGCCATGACTGAAGAGCCAGTGCTTGTGCTGTCCGACCACACTAAGCCATACAAGGTAGAGACTGATGCTTCTGATTTTGCTATCGGTGGTGTCTTGATGTAGGAAGGGCATCCGGTTGCCTTTGAGTCTTGAAAATTGAACGACACAAAGCGACGATACACGGTCTAAGAGAAGGAAATGACTGTGGTGGTGCATTGCCTTTGTACGTGGAGGCACTATATCTTGGGATCACGGTTCGTTGTGAGGACCAACAACGTGGCCACGAGCTACTTCCAAACTCAGAAGAAGCTTACCCTGAAGTAAGCTCGGTGGCAAGACTTCCTGGTCGAGTTTGACTATATGTTGGAGTACAAGCTCGGAAAATCCAATTCCGTGATCGATGCCTTAAGCAGGAAGTTTGAGTTGGCCAACGTGGTGAGTTGACCCGACTGTTCGTGGATCGACCGTATCAAGGAAGGGCTGAAGCACGATCAAACAGCCCAGGCCCTCCTTAGATACGCCTAAGAGGGCATGACAAGGCGATTTTGGTTCGAGGATGATCTCCTCTACACCAAAGGACGACGACTCTATGTGCCGCTCCACAAGAAACTTCGGAAAGAAGTCCTACACGAGTGCCACAATTCTAAATGGGCGGGTCATTTGGGAATCCATTGCACCATGGCACTTGTCGAGGATCAATATTATTGGCCACACATGAGGGACGATGATGAAGCTTACGTGCGAATGTGTCTTGTATGCCAATAGGACAAGATAGAGCAATGGTCACGGGCGGGGCTCCTTGAACCATTGCCTATCCCGGAACGTCCATGGGAAAGCGTCTCCACAGACTTCATCATGAATTTGCTGAAGTTCGAAGGGTGTCGGACCCTCATGGTCGTGGTGGATCACTTCTCCAAGTATGTGATGTTCGTGCCAGCTACGAAGGATTGTCCAGCCAAGGAAGCAGCTAAGCTGTTCCTCAAGCACATCGTCAAATATTGGGACGCTCCATGCATGATCGTAAGTGATCGCGATCCTTGATTCACCGGGCGGTTCTGGACCGAGCTCTTTAAGTTGCTGGGGACGGACCTCAACTTCTCCACGAGCATGCATCTTCAAACCGACGGGCAGACGGAGCGGGTGAATGCATTGCTGGAAATCTACCTCCGGCACTATGTGAGCAACACGCAAGTGAATTGGGCGTGGTTGATTGATGTGGCCCAGTTCTCATATAACTTGCAACGGAGCGAGTCCATGAACCAGAGTCCGTTCGAGATCGTGACCAGGCACGATTGCCTTGGGGTATCGAGGAAGCAGCCCTTCTGCGTACAAGTTCGCTAAGGAATGGGATGAGCATGTGGACTTGGTGCGGGTGTGCCTAAATAGAGCTGCGAAGCACACAAAGAAGTGGGCCAACAAGAAGCGACGGCACGTGGAATTTTAGGTTGGGGACTTGGTGTTGGCTAAACTGCACCTGGTCCTTCGGTATTGTGACATGCATAAAGGGCTAATTCGTCGCTATGAAGGCCCCTTTCGGGTGTTGTAGCGGATCGGGAATGTGGCATACAAGCTGGACTTGCCGACCAAGCTCAAGGTACACCTTGTGTTTCACGTAAGTATACCAAAACCTTTCCATGGACGAGGATGACTTGGATCGAGGCGAATCACAATGAATGCCCCTTGGAGTAAGAACCTCGTATGATCGGGATGTTGATTGCATCATGGCGGATCGGATCATATGGAAGAGATATTGTGCGCCAAAGAAGGAGTACCTCGTCCGATGGAAGGGCCTTCCCGAGAGTGAAGCAAGCTAGGAACCCTCCGAGGCTTTGTGGTAGTTCAAGAAACACATTGAAGCTTTCCATGCCACAGACGCGATGAAGGCGTCGCTTGATTAGGTGGGGGAGAATGACACGGCCCATGGACGAAGCATGATCCAAGACCGTCTGTGATATGCCGTGTCATGCACAAGGGCTTGTCCAAGAACAACCCACGATCAATCCATGAACGATCCATGATCTGCGCTTGACCAGCCCATGCGCGATACGGACAAAGGCCCATGTGCGACCCATGATCAACCTGTGAGCAATGTTTGGCTAGCCCATGTGCAACCTGTGGCCGTTCACTTTCTCACGTGTTAGGCGTGTTAGGCCTTGATCTTGCTTCTGACACACGCCCATGAGCTTTCCCTAGGGCTACAACCATTGAGTGGCCTGCTGTGTAGCCTTGTAATGATGATACGGATTCAAACTCCATCGTTGGATCGGAGGGATGATCAACGGCCAAGATACGACCTGAACTTGTATAAATAGGGGTCCCTTCCCCTCATTGTAACTAGTTCGTTCACAAGTGAATACACTCTCTCCTTGCTCATCCGACCCTTGTGTTCGTGCGTGTGTGTGTAAGGCTGACTTGGGATCGATAATCCTAAGGCCGCACGGTGTTTTGATCGATCATAATCGATTGACCCGTGACACATTCATCTCAACGGATACTACTTAAACCCCGTGTGATCGCTAATGGTTTATTTTTGCGTCATCCATTATAAAATTTATGCAAACATATAATGTCTAGAAGATAAATTTAATTTTTCCAAATTTGACTTCGGAAAGACCAACCATAGGATTAGCAGCAATGGCGACAACAACTGAGCCAATTGAGTAAGATAGGGCATATGAATCATCTTTTGCGCCATTGCACTCAATTATGTATCAAGTCAAAGAGCAATAAGACCACAAAATTTGACTCAAAGCCAAACCAACCAATCCCATTGTTGAACCTGGAAAAAGGGATGATATGATAAGTCTAAGGGCGCGCATGACAAAATTTCTGGAATATAAATCAATTTCTGGCTAGAAATTGATTTCTCAATTTCTATTACATAGACGAGTTTTTGAATAAAGAAACGCGTTTGATAACAATTCAAAATTTCTATTTCTGAAATAAAAATTCGTTTGATAACAAAATAAAATTTCTATTTCTAGGAGCAGCAATGACCGGTGTTCGGTAGCCGGAGTTCGACGTTCGGCGACTAGCGTTTGGCGTCCAATGACCGGCGTCGAGCGGCCAAAGTCTGGAGTCCGACACTAGAGTTTGGCGACCGGCAACCAGCATCCAACGTCTGGAGTTCGACGTCTAACGTCCGACATTCGGAGTTCGGCGACAGGAGGCTGGTGGCGGGTGGCCAGCGGTGGGTGGCTAGTGGCTGGAGTCTGGCGATGGGTGGCAGGCGGCCAACATCCGACGGCCGGTAGCGAGTGGCGGACGGTCATCGGCGAACATCCGGTGGTTGGTGATGAGCCTCCGGCATCCAATGATTGGCGATTAGCAGCCAACGATTGGTGGGCGTCCGACATTCGGTAACCGGCGATTGGCGACAGGCGACTGGAGTGCGGTGGCTGATGGCCGACGTCCGGTGGCCGAAGCCAGTGGCGGGCGGTCGGCAACCGGCGGCGGGCGTTTGGCATCCCACGGGCGGCAAGTGGGTGACGGGCGGTGACAAGAGTAAACAATGAGAAAAATTTTGATTTTTCATTTTTGTTCTAGAAATAGAAAAGCTAAAATTTTTAACTTTTGATTTCTGCTCCAAATCTATTTCTAGAATAGAAATCTGTTCTAGAAATAAAAAAATGAAATTGCGTTACCAAATGGATTTCAGTTCCAAACCTGTTTCGTGGAACAGAAAAACAGAGAAATAGAGAAACATAAATTTTATCATGCGCATCCTAAAACACTCATAATTTACTTCCTATTTTTCACTTGTTAGATGTACAAGAAATCCCCAATTATTTTCATTCGAGCATTCTCACCTTATTGAATGGCTCTGCACTAACAATAACATAATCAGACCATTTGAAGGGTAGAATTGAAAAGAAGATGAAAAAGTGAAGGTCTTCATGGTCAAGGCCCTCTACTTGATTAAGACAAATTCATTGGAATAAAGAAAATTGGGGCAAAAGAAAAGAAAGATAAATCCTTCCCCATTGAATTGGAATGCAATAAATCTTAGTCATTCAATAAATGTGATTGTGATTTTTACCATTCGATCTGATGTGGAAGGATCTGGATTTTATTTTGACCGATCACGTGTAACGTGATAAGAAAGTTCTTTCATCACTAAATGATTAGCATTTTTTTTTTTGAGTGGGGCCGGACTTTATTTGGGGCCCGTCACATGTAACATGATGAGAATCCATGACTCATAGGGAGGAGCTAGCCAATGAAGACCATAAAAGCAAGTCAAGAACCTATAGGTCGAAAATAGAAAAAAAGGACACAATAACTTATAATAATTGAGGACATGATAGCACGATCACTCCTTTCAATTGGATCCCTGATCATTGTTACTCAATTATTGAGTTCAATCAAATTATAAAATTTTCATAGCTTTGGACTAACAACAATATAATTAGACCATTTGAGGGGCAAGGGGGGGGGGTGGAATTCAAAAGGTGGTGAAAAAGTTAAGAGGACTTCATGATTAATGCCCTCCACATGATTAAGACAAATTATTGGAAAAAAGAAAAGTAGGGCAAATCAAAGATAAAGCTGACGTTTTTACGAGGATTTCATGCGTTCATACCTTCATGAGTGTCTTAGGGGTTGAAGACTCGGTGAGCAAAAGGAGAGGGAGACCCACGCAAGATGAGTCACACTCCTTTCGAAATGTGAAAAAGTTAAGAGGACTTCATGATCAATGCCCTTGATTAAGACAAATTAATTGGAAAAAAGAAAGCTGGGGCAAATCAAAGATAAAGCTGACGTTGATGTTGTTCTTTAGGAGGATTTCATGCATTCATATCTTCATGAGTTTTTTAGAGGTTTAAGACTTCGTGAGCAAAAGCACAGGAAGGCCCACACAAGATGAGTTGCACTCCTTTTGAAATGTTCTCTCTTTTAAAATGATTTCAAGCTAAAAATTTTACATAAAAAAAGAAATTACGTGGGAAGAGGGAGCTCCATTAAGCCAGAGGACGTGAGACTTGCAAGGAACATCTACTTGAGCTTCAAAGAACCAGAAGAAGAATACCATTAACCATATACTGAAAATTATGAAAACGTTGCATGTGCATTTGCGTATCATTATTTATATATTGGAAAAATTTCGAACCTTTCGGGTTAAGAAAAGGGAAAAGTGTGTCCATCGCAAAATGTAGATGAAGTAAATAATGAAAAGTAAATGTCTATTTATGTAGTTTTAATTAAACTACATGATCTTCGTATGGACATTACAATTGCACGGTATTTAACTCAAGGTGTTGGTTAAGTGATTCCGTTGGTGCTGAGTTACTTTTGGACATCTGAGTGCTTATGAAACACTATCTACTTATTTATTCTGTCCATGAAGATACTCAGAGTTGCTGGAATAATAGAGAAGAAACTCATATCAAAGTTCCATTATGTCTCAATCAGGGTTTTTTCTACACCATAAGGCGAAATCAAGAGTCCCACGCTTCCTTAATTTTCGTTCAAAATGGTCTGGATTAAATTTCCAAATTTCCCAATCAAACTGATTGAAAAAGGAAAAGATTTGATCTTGCAATAAGGCCCTTTGCAAAGAAATGGGCATTTGTTGTGCATCTGAATTGGGTTTGGTTGGTTTGGCTTTGAGTCACCTGTAGGTATGCTCTAAATTATGTAGTCTTATTGCTCTTTGACTTATAAAGTGCAATGGCGTAAACAATTATTCTCATTTGCCCAATCTTACATAGCCGGCTTAGTTATTGTCGCTGCTGCTACTGTTCCTATAGTTGATCTTTGTGGAGTCAAATTTGGAAAAGATTATAATCCAATTTGTCTTCTCGACATTATGTTCCGCATCAACATCGCAGGACCTGAAAAGGCTGCTAATCTAAACTGCACTTGAAATTTGCGCTTGGTGAAGACCATCCGGAAGGGGATAATATGAGACTGCAAAAAGGAAAAAAAATTGTAAAAATGATCTATGACGGCACGAGCCATGCCGTAGGAAGGCCGATGTCCACGTCATTGATTCTCGATCAAATTTAGCTGGAATGATAAAATTGGCATCTTGTTAAAAAGGTTTAAGATTAATTTGGTCAAATTAAAAGGTTTAAAATTAAATTAGCAAAAATGTAAGAATTTTTTTGATAATTTCTCCCTCGATAACGTGTCAGTGAATGAGTTTTATTCTTTCTTTTGCTGTGAATGTTTGACGGGTGACTACGCCCAAAGGTCCAAAAACATCAAACGGAAAGGCGGTCGAATAGCTGGGTACAAGTTATGCTCGGCATGGGGTCCATTCATATACAACCTTTTTGTTGCCAGGACCCTCCTATGGGATTGTTGAGAGAAGACATGATTCCTGTACGCTGCAACAGGAAAGAATTGACACTGGATGATGAAGAAACGATAAGCCATCGGCTATCACAAGTGTTTAAGTATCATCTGGATTTTTTTAATAAAGGAAATTTACATTTATTATTAAAATGATACATGAAAAGATTCATAAGAAATCTTAGAAATTACCACAACAAAGCAAGCCTGTAGAGTTGCAAAACAAGCCAAAATCCAGAAATTAACGTATATCATTAGAGCATGGTCAGCAAAGGTAAACATATGCTTGTCCTTCAAGAACGGATTTGTGATTGCATCCAAGTAAAAAAATCGGTAGCCGATCATCGAATCACATATCATCATCAATGATGAGCACACGTCGGGATCTCCATTTGTAGTTATAATTTTGCCTTTCGGTGGTGTGCGCCAAGTTATAATTTTTAACATAATTTCTTTTCTCCTTTAGATTAAAATTGAATTTTCACCTTCAATTAAGGCGAGGATGCTTCTTCTTCTTCTTTTTTTGGAGGAGAAATAAGGTGAGAATGCTCGAATGAAAATAATTGGGGATTTCTTGTATATCTGACAAGTGAAAAATAGGAAGTAAGTTATGAGTGTTCTAGACTTATCATCTCATCCTTTTTTCCAGCTCCAACAATGGTATTGGTTGGGTTGGCTTTGAGTCAAATTTTGTGGTCTTTTTGCTCTTTGACTTGATACAGAATTGAGTGCAATGGCGCAAAAGATGATTCATATGCCCAATCCTACTCAACTGGCTCAGTTGTTGTCGCTGTTGCTACTGCTCCTATGGTCGGTCTTTCCGGAGTCAAATTTGGAAAAATTAAAATTTTCTTCTAGACATTATGTTTGCATAAATTTATAATGGATGATGCAGAAATAAACCATTGGCAATCACACGGGTTTTCAGTAGTATCCGTGGAGATGAATGCATGTTGGCTTTTTTTTTCTTTTTTTGGGTAGCTTAAGGGATTCGTTCCTCTCTTGCATGCTCCATTTATTCGTCTTTCGCAATGGAAAACTTGGAACTTGAAGGAGCTTTGGTTTCTAATTCACGAAGCAGCGACAGTTTCAGCAGTAGTGGGTTTTCATTTGACACATTCTTCAGGTATTTCCAGGAAGCAATCACTCTCTTATTTCTTGAAATGAGAACTGCGTAAAAGATCAGAGTTGGATGAGGAAAATTACCATTTTTCTTGCATATGGGCACATTGCAACATTATAGATTTAAGTTTCATCTGATCTTAATAAGTAAGGTCGCGATTTTTCATTTTTCAAGCTAACGATGAAGGGATGCACAGCTTTCCAGTAAGAAGAAAGCCATTAATCATCTTTTCTGTCTTTTGAAGTTTTTTACCAAGCAACATATTACTTTTTTTTTTGCCATAGAGTTTGGTAAAGAAGAAAGTCATCAACCACTGTTGAAACTCAATCATCCAGCCCAATTCATACGAGATAGATCAATTCTGAATTTTATCGCTCGATGTGTCGACACTTGAGATTTCACTAAATGTCTTCATCTATCCAAAACCTTTATTTAATGGTATATGGAAGAAAATTTTTAATCGTATATATATTATCGTTTGAAGTCTCTCTTTAATGTAGTATCCTTGTCTCTACTTTTGCATTCAATATTTAATAAGAAAAAGGTGAGATTGTCATTGGATAATCATATATTTTTCACATCTTTATACATTACGATTATATATAAACATTACAGTAAAACTCGCTTGATTATGAGCTACGACCTTTACTCAATGAATTGTAAAGGTAGAAGTGATCCGAGCTCCGATTAAGGCGTCCAGCCTAAATTTTCACCAAAGTTCCTCCATCATAAAAGTATGATTTACGTAAATATTCCGGCCCACCATGTGTAACACGAGGAGAGTCCATGACTCGCGAGTGAAGACCAGCAAAAGTAAGTCGGGAATTTATCGGTTAAAAAAAGGAATAATAATCAAAGTGGGCTCCTGACGAGAAATTACTTGATGCACGAGCAAATGTGTTCTTCTCAATGGGATGACATTCATCATGATGATTTATTCTGGCAATTGCTCGATGAAACTACTATATATGAAAGATTATGTTTAGCAACTGGTTAATGCAGATAAAGAACCTACGTGGGACCCAATTATATTTCATAATTTTTGACTGAACCGAATTCAATTCGTACAAATATTAGGTCGAACTGCTGCCCTTGTAAGGGAGAGAAGGTTCTAAGTCTGGAAATGAGAGAAGGAAAGCTATAATGTTTGGCCCCATGCTTGCATCATCATTCCTCCGATGCTATCGACTATCACTCTCATAGACTTGCATCGATTGAAGACCTGAGCAAATCAATAACTTGGGATTTGAGTATATTGACACTTAAGTTGATCTTTTTTCCACAAATTTACTTGACTAACTAGGTCAATTTTAATGAAGACTTGGAAAAGTAAGTGGAGGATGGATATTGAAAAATGATCAAGATACCATAAAATGCCCTCTCCGTCAGAAGAGCAAGATAACAAATATGATTGAGATTCATCATTTGAACTGTTTAATAATCATCCCCGTCTTTTAGAATGTGTGCTAAAATAAAAATAAAAAATAAAAAAAGGAAAGATTTCTCTCACAATATATTGTCAATGCGGGGAAAAAAACATCGTCACGACAAGGCCCAATTTGCCCCTTCATTTGATGGCACTTCGGCCTATAAGTGGAGTAACTTTTTGCAAGCAACATGGATGACAGATTCACTAGAGAAAATCTTGCCGCGTTCTGTGACATCCTGAATTTTTCAGTTCTGCTTTAAATTAAATTAATTGGACCTTTTATCAATGCACCTATAGGGCTATTCTCAGAGCTGATCACTTTAGAGATAACTAGACTATCATAGAAAGTTAATAAGAGATTTTAATGTAATAAGCTTGGGAATTCGACCATGAATCGATTACTTGACCGTGCTCATCTGCATAGATCATTACGGCACAGTTAAAAGTCGGTGGGAGATTAGAGATAGGTTGATTTGATAGAGATGTGTGGCTAAACGTGGGTGATTCCACTAAATTACAAAATTCTCGTCGATCGGTACTAGCCTGATTTTTAAGTCTTTTTGGTACCCTGTGTCCGTAATCAAAATCTCGAGATCTTCACGACAACCGAGAGTCGCCAATGTGTTGAAGAGGTTTATTGTGGCTCGAAGAAAATTGACCATGGGTCATTTGCACTAAAAATTTCTGAAAGCTACCCGGTAGACTATGTCACGCTAAAATTGCGCCAGATTGAAATTAACCGCGAAATTGAACCCGATTTCATAAATTGAAAGTTTTGTCATGTCACAAGTCATTTTAGGAACGTCGACTCAGTCTCCGAAGATTTTTCTGCAAATCGGGATTTTTGGTGAAAAAGTTGAGGTAAGGTCATTTTTATCCAGAAAAGTCCGAGGACCGTTTTTGATTGCAAAATTGGGATGCAAGTGGGATCAATTGGTGAGGAAAAATACCAATTTGATCGAAGACTTGATAATGAAATTTTTAGAAGCCAAATTGAGTAGATTCAAGGAGGATTTGAAGTCCAATGGGAGAGAAATGTGTACAAATTTGTGTGCCCCATGGACCCAACCCTTGGACCACCTCAAAGCCTTCTAGAAGGGGCATTAAGGTCTGAAAAAATGGTTGTGGACACCAGCTATGGAGGTGGGCCATGTCACGTCTTGATCCTTCAGACCCGTGCCCATCCCTGCTTGGTCGATATAATAGCGATGTCCCAGGACGCATCGCCGACCCATTCAATTTAATATATACGCATGCGGAAGTAGATATAAATTCCCAGACAATAAAACAATGTGATAAGAAAGCAGGGCCAACTTTTTTAAACCAAAACAAACTTTTTATAACAAACATGTTTATTCACAACATCAGGTCGCTTACAAAAATATCGGCTTAACAAAAAAGGAACTGTCCTATGACTAACTAGCCAGACAGTTTGCCGATTCTGTTTCTTCCACCTTTCCAAACTTCGGGACTTCCGGCTATCCATGACCGTCACCTAGGGACCTGAAAATGTGATCCCACAATGAGGTGAGACTATGTTTTAGCGAGTTCTACTCCCGAAGACCCGATTAGTAAGAAAATTACGCCTTAAGAGCTGCCTAAACACAATCAAGTGCCAGATGACTTACCTTGGCTTTAGTTCCTTCCTGCAAGTCAGTTCAATTCATAAATATTGACAATTATATCACTCAATCAAATCAGATTGAATCATCGATCAATCGATCCAGTCAATTACATGTCATCACGACCATCTCTTGGTCGGCCCATTTAATACTATTTATGAATTCGATCAAAATCCAGGATTCCTCAATCAAAGTGAAATATAGACAGTACTATCCTATTTCCAGATGACATATAGAGTCATTGAGCGGGTATGCATAACGTTCTATCTCCGATACAACATATAGAGTCATTGAGCCGTTATAACATACATGTGTATAATGTTCTATCTCTAAAACGACATATGGAGTCATCGAGCCGTTATAACACACCGTTGGGACATACTGTCCTTTCTCCAAGATGACATATAGAGTCACCGAGCCGGTATACAAGTAATTCCTTCTTAAGATGACATGAGAGTCATCGAGCTGTTAAATTATACCGTCTTATCTCTAAGATAACATATAGAGTCACCGAACCGGTATACATGTAATTCTTTCTCAAGATGACAGAAGAGTCATCGAGCTATAATAATATAATGTTCATTCTCCAGATGACATACGAATTATCGAGCCATTATAGTATTTGTTCTGAAGACACAATCAATTTACCCTTTTTATCATACTTGATAAAAGTACACATGTGTGGGTACACGGCCGGCCTTAGCCAAAATACAAGGTTTTCACTTTCGAACCTCCCACTATTTTCAGCAATCCCAAAATAGATTTTTGGTGCTGTAGACCAACGCTCGGTAATTTTCCACTTAATTATCAAAATTAATTAATTTAGGAATAAAATCCTAAAATCATAATTAAATCAATTAATTACAAATTAAAGCTCAAATAAATAAACAGACTACACCACAATAACCAGTATAAAATTTTGATCGTTGGCTATCTCAGCCTAATTTTCGGAAAATAAATAATTAAATAATTATGGAAAATATTAAATAAATGCCAATAAATCCAACTTAGTCCCGTAATGCCTAATTGGACGCCGAAACAGACCCATAAATTTTTTTGAAACTCGTTCAATAAATACTAGAGTCCATTTAATACGTTAATTGTACTAACTAACCACCTAACATGCAATGACGAATAATTAAATTCACTAGAGTCTAGATTCATGTATTTTAAATCCAATTGCTCGCATGATTTTCTTGCCATCAACTTCAAGAACCTCAAAATCGAGCGAGTGACTTATTCTAGATTTCGTTTGCAAAACCCGAGATCAACCCCGTGCCTTTACTCAGTTGTCAACCGTCCACAAAGAACCAAAGCGGATGAGTCCAAAGTCGATTAATGTTCCATTTGTACGTGAAGGTTTGTGGGTCCTAGTCTGTCAATGTGTTCAGTGTAGACTATTCAAAGTCTTGTGGAGATAATGCCGGTCTTCTGAGCAAAATGCGATAAAAGGAATACTGCTGCTAACATGATAATCTCTGTACAAAATGCTGACATGAAAAGATAAGAAATGATAGGACGAGACTCATTAGCTTCTTAATCCCCGCCATGATAACATCCTTCCCACGAATAGTTCGTCAGCTAATGGTAATGCATAACACAAGTCTTTTGTCGATAACATGATCATTTTCTATACTCCAACGATTTATTGGTAACGTGAATTGACAGAAAGACGAGACGAAAGATAATTTCTGAATTACAGAGAGAAAGACTTATGATGTCTTAAGCTAATAGAAATTGACGTGAATTACAAACACTAACACGAATTGTCATGCTTAGATGAAAATTTAAATTAAAGATTTTGTCAATATAATTTTTAGAAAGGATTTTAATGAGGGAAACAAAACTTTACGTACGAAATGGTGGATCGCACAACCCATTAAAGCGGGCGTTAAAAGGATAGAGGCTGTGCGGTTCAGATGAATTCTGGACATAAATAACAAGCACTCCATGTTTGACTGTTTCAAAACGACAGCGATATATGTATTGTCCATGATTGAGGCCTCACCTAACGATGATTAGCCATCTATAAATATCTTATCAATCTTGTTGTTGAGAACATGCGAACCTGGACAATCTCACATCGTCAAAACCACCCCAAAATCATGGCCTCTTCCTTATTTCCGTGGAAGCTGTCTTCTTTAGGGGTCTTCTTCCTATTCTACTCGCTCTTCTTCGTAAACAACATCACCATCTTTGTTTCCACTCCATTTCATGGCATAGTCGTTTTTGCTTCCTCCTCTTTCGCTTCCAATATGACCAACCATATGGATGAAGCAGAGACTCTCCTGGAATGGAAATCTAGTCTCGAAGACCACAACCAATCTCTCCTGTCTTCATGGCATGGTAACAACTCTTGCCACTTCATGGGTGTCACTTGCGACAACTACGGATTCATTACCCATCTTAATCTTTCTAATCTCGGCGTAAGAGGAACTTTAAATAGTCTCGACTTCTCGCACTTAACCAAGGTGGTTAGTCTTGACTTTTCCAGCAACTCGATCTACGGTCCTATGACCTCAAGTATTGGTAACCTTTCCAAACTCAAGTATCTTAATTTTTATGACAATAGATTGAGTGGAGACATTCCTTGGGAGATTGGATTGTTAGATTCTCTTTCCAACGTTGATTTTGGCAAAAACAATCTTAGAGGTCCTATCCCTGCTTCGCTTGGAAAATTAGGCAACTTAACAAAATTGGCCATATCAGGAAATGACCTTTCTGGTCCCATTCCAAGAGAGATAGGTGACCTAAGAAGATTGAAGTTTCTTTACTTATGGAGGAACCAACTTTCGGGATCAATACCTTCAGAGATTGGGAGGCTAATCGATCTTATTGAATTAGATTTTTCTGATAATAAGTTGGTTGGGCGTATCCCTGCTTCACTAGGAAACCTAAGCAGCCTAAATGTTCTCTATCTTCAAGGAAACCAACTTTCGGGATCCATACCTTCAGAGATTGGGAGGCTAATCGATCTTATTGAATTAGATTTTTCTGATAATAAGTTGGTCGGGCGTATCCCTGCTTCACTAGGAAACCTAAGCAGTCTAAATGTTCTCTATCTTGATGGAAACCAATTTTTAGGGTCCATTCCTCCTTCTCTTGGAAAATTAAGCAACTTAAGAGATTTGAGCATAGCAAAGAATGACCTTTCTGGTCCCATTCCAAGAGAGATAGGTGACCTAAGAAGATTGAAGTTTCTTTACTTATGGAGGAACCAACTTTCGGGATCCATACCTGCAGAGATTGGGAGGCTAACCGATCTTATTAATTTAGAATTTTCTGATAATAAGTTGGTTGGGCGTATCCCTGCTTCACTAGGAAACCTAAGTAGTCTAAATGTTCTCTATCTCGGCGGAAACCAATTTTTAGGGTCCATTCCTCATTCTCTTGGAAAATTAGGCAACTTAAGAAATTTGAGCATATCAAAGAATGACCTTTCTGGTCCCATTCCAAGAGAGATAGGTGACCTAAGAAGATTGAAGTTTCTTTACTTATGGAGGAACCAACTTTCGGGATCCATACCTGCAGAGATGGGGAGGCTAACCGATCTTATTGAGTTAGATTTTTCTGATAATAAGTTGGTCGGGTGTATCCCTGCTTCACTAGGAAACCTAAGCAGTCTAAATGTTCTCTATCTTCAAGAAAACCAACTTTCAGGATCCATACCTTCAGAGATTGGGAGGCTAACCGATCTTATTAAATTAGATTTTGCTAATAATACTTTGACTGGTTCAATCCCTGCATCAATAGGAAGAATGGCCAATTTGACTATGTTACGCCTTAGAGATAACAACTTTCTCGGTATCTTGCCTCCCGAAATTAACAAGATCGTTCATTTGAGTGTTTTGGATCTCTCCAATAATGAACTCGAAGGGCAGCTACCGGAAAATATATGCCTCGGGAGATTATTGCAAAATTTCTCTGTGAAGAATAATCATTTCACAGGTCATATCCCTAAAAGCTTGAGGAATTGTACTTCATTATATAGAGTGAGGCTTGAAGGAAACAAACTTACTGGCAATGTAACGGAAGCTTTTGGAGTATATCCGCAATTGAATTTTATGGACTTGAGCCACAATTATTTGCATGGAGAACTTTCATGGAAATGGGGGCATTGCCACAATTTGACCAGCTTAAAGATATCGAACAATAACATTTCCGGTGAGATACCCCCGATATTTGGAAGGATGGCTCAATTACAGTTTCTTGACCTTTCTGCAAATAATTTAAGTGGAAAGATTCCAAGGGAGTTGGGAAGCTTGCAACTACTACTAGATCTTATCCTTAACAACAATGGGATCACAGGTGATATTCCCCATCAAATTGGATTTTTATCTCGACTAGAATATCTCAACCTAGGATCAAACAATTTGAGCGGAGCCATTCCACCACAGCTCAGCCTATGCACCAACTTGCTGAGTTTGAACTTAAGCCAAAATAAAATTGAGAGAAGCATTCCTTCCGATATAGGCAATGCGCAATTCCTAAGGGTTCTTGATTTGAGTCAAAATCTATTGACTGGAAGCATACCACCAAATCTAGGAAAATTGAGAGTCCTAGAAACCCTAAACATCTCCCACAATGGCCTCTCTGGTTCCATCCCATATAGTTTTGCTGACTTATGGGCATTAATTTCCGTTGATGTGTCCTACAATGACTTGGAAGGTCCTCTCCCAAATGTCAAAGCTTTTAAGGAGGCTCCATTTGAGGCAATTCAACATAACAAGGGGCTATGTGGGAACGAGGCTGGATTACAGAAATGCAATATTTCTACCATGAGCAAGAAACACAATCAACACGGCAGGGCTAGAATTTTGATTATCTCCGTTCTCTCATTCTTGGGATTCCTCGTTCTCTCTTCCTTCTTGATCGTCCTCATAATCATTGATTGCCATCGAAGAAAGTTTATCAAGAGAGAGAGGAATGTATTGACAGAGACTAATGATTTAGATTTCTTGCACATTCTAAGTTTTGATGGAAAAATTTTCTATGAGCGAATCATGGAGGCGACAGAAGGATTTGACTCCAAGTATTATTTGGGAGAAGGGACCTATGGCGTTGTTTACAAAGCTGATCTACCCGCAGGTCAAACTGTTGCAGTCAAGAAAATTCCATCGTCCCAGGAAGATGAGACCATAAACATCGTTCCTTTTGAAAGGGAAATTGAAGCCTTACAAAATATTCGCCACCGCAACATCGTGAAACTTTATGGGTTCTGCTCTCATGCACAACATTGTTTTTTGGTATACAAGTACGTCGAAAGAGGGAGCTTGAGAACAATTTTGAATGATGATGACAGAGCATCAGAGCTTGGCTGGGACAAAAGGATAAACATGGTTCGAGCAGTTGCGGATGCGTTGTCGTATATGCATCACGACTGTTTTCCTCCATTGATCCATCGGGACTTTACCAGCAACAACATCTTGTTGGATGCTGATTTCGAGGCTCACGTTTCAGACTTTGGCACCGCAAGATTATTGAGGCCAGATTCCACCAACTGGACTGCTACTGCTGGCACCATTGGGTACATCGCTCCAGGTGATGTTCTTTGTAGAAGCATATTGATTTACTGTCCCAACTCGTGTTGTCATTGGAAATTCCTTAATTATGTGAAAGCAAATGTCCGAGTCTTTAATTACAACTAATAAGATTATCAACGGACTTTGAATTCTTCAATTGCAGAGCTAGCTTATACCAACATTCCGACCGAAAAATGTGATGTATATAGCTTTGGAGTTGTAGTACTGGAGATAATCATGGGAAAGCATCCAGGAGATTATGTCTCGTTGGTATTTTCATCCACTCAATCCAAGTCGCAAACCCCATTGAAGGATGTGCTGGACCAACGCCTCTCGCCTCCGACAAATCGGCATGTGCAAAACGTAATCTCTGTTGCAGCAGTAGCACTCGCTTGCTTGCGGACCAATCCTCAACGTCGACCGACCATGACACAAGTTTTGCAAGAACTTCGAGTTCAAGCACCACCGGTTTTGCCGTTCCTTGGAGTCACCTTAGAACAACTCCGTGATCTCGATGGCAGGGACTTTTAGACCGCATTCGGGAGGTTGCAAGTTTCTGATCGAGTTACTGTCGTGTGTTCACCTTGTCTGGCTTCTGTGTTTGGTAGTAAGATGTCGATTACTTAGTTATAAAACTTGGAAGATGCATAGTCTAAAAGTTTTCTTTTTGTAAGAGCAGAATGATAGTTAATTTTCCTCCTTTCGTGTAAGCAAGCATCTATCCAAAGTTAATGTAAATCGCTTGTTTCTTAGCCAAATCGTTTGAATTTGTTTAAAATACCATCTCATGTATCACATTACAAAGTCTTGCATGTGCAATTGTTCTGGGATACTTCACAGTTTTGAGATCATTATGTTCGGCGAAACGAGTATGATAGAACGCAATCATACTCACATAACACGAGGATAATGTTTTCGAAATAATTGCTCATCAAAAATGAATCTGCAGGGTGGTTCTTGCCTTTTGAGTAGCCAAAACCGATATTGGAAGTTTGGAACGTCCGGAACTGACATCAATACTTGCTGGGGGGAGTTCTTCATGGGGCTAAGTCAATTAATGAATGGAATTTGTGTGCCCTAATTAGTAAATATATTATTTCTCAGTTAACAACTTCTTACTTGAACTCGGCAAAAATCAATGAATCAATATTAGGTATCTCGCGAGTAGATTGTTTAATTTCTATCCTTCCGTGCAACCTCTTCGTTATGAGTGCCTCGAAAAGATTATTACTTGATTTTTACTATCTAAAAGTAGGCATTACCTTCGCATGAACAAGGTGCGTCCATTGACTTTGAGAGGGAATGAGCACAGATTTCCCTTTTTTTCCACCGTGAATAATACGAGAAGAAACTTATGAACATCCAGTTGGATTTGCGGCTTTCCAAGGAAACTAGAAATGGCATGCTCGTTCGCGAGAAAAAATTAAAATTTTTGTAAAAAGCGTCAGTTTATTACCTTTTGTCTTTCTTTTACTATAAACGTTTGATGCGTGACTAAGCCCAGAGGTCCAAAATCTCCGAAGAGGAAGAGGGTCTAGAAGGCCGGCGCAGGTTATCTGGGTTAGGGGTCCATTCATATACAACCTTCTTGTTGCCAGGCTTTATCTATGAGATTGTTGAGAGAAGACATGATTCCTATATGTGGAAAATGTGATATCCTGGATTTTTCACTTCTGCTTTCAATTAAATTAATCGGGCATTTCATCGACGTGCCTATAAAACTGTTCTCAGAGCTGATCACTCTTGAGATAACTAGACTATCTGGGGAAGCCATTAAGGATTTTAAGACAAATAGACTTGAGGATTCGACCAGGAATCGGCTACTCGACTGTATTCATCTGCCGAGATAATTACAGCACGAACGTAAATTGATTAGAGATCAGAGATAGGTCGGTTCGACTGAGATGAGTGGTTAAATGTGGGTGATCCCACTAAATTGCAAAATTCTCATCGATCGGCATTAGTTTGATTTTTCTATCGTTTTGGTACCCTATGTTCGTATTTGAAACCTCGAGATTTTCACGACCACCGAGAGTCGCCAATGTGTTGAAGGGGTTCATTGTAGCTCAGAAAATCAACCACGGGTCATTTGCACTAAAAAGTTATGAAAGCTACCCGATAGCCTAAGTCACACTAAAAACATGTCGGATTGAAATTAACCACGAATTTGAATCCGATTTCAGAAATTGAAAGTTCTGTCATGTCACAATAAATTCTAGGAACGTTGACTTAGTCTCAGAAGATTTTTTTGCAATCGAGACTTTTTGGGAAAAAGTCGTTTTAGGGCCTTTTTTGTTCAGAAAATGCCGGGGATCATTTTTGATTGCGAAATTAGGAAGCAAGTGGGATTAATTGGTGAGGAAAAATATCGATTTGATCATTGAGGTGCTAATTGAAATTATGAGGGCCAAATTGGATTGAATTGAGAAGCAATAAGTGCCCATTTGATGCCAAAACCCATGAAATTCGTATGTCCCCCACCCCCACAACTTTTAGACCATTTCAAACTTCTAGATGGGGAGCATGGGTGGCTGGATTGTGGCCAAGGAAGCCAGACATGGCTGTGGTTGAGTCAAGGGGACAATTTGGTGGAAAAACAAGCCAAGTGGCCCCCCTCTTGTAGTAGCCTCCTTCCTCAATCCACTTGCTTTCTCCATGGTTGAGGGTGCTTAGAAGCTTGAGAAAATCAAAGAAGCAAGCCCCCTAGTTGTTCGACCAAGCCGCACGCCCACCGGACTGTTTTCCTCCTCTATTTTCCTTTATTCCAATTTTTGCTCCAGTTGACCTTTCGCCAAAGATCTGAGTTGAAAGTGGACTTCCTGGACGAATTAGCCAACGATCCACCCATCACTGTCACCAGCACATCCAGACCATTCCAAATAGCCTAACCTCGCCTTGAACGGAGCCACCGACCATCCTGTACGACCACCGCAAACCATCGATCGCCGGTCCATTGGTCCACCCGCTGGTCTGCTTGTTTTGCATTTTTCACGAGTTTCTCCCAATTCCGACCCTTCCTTTGCTCGTTCCAACCACCAGCACATCCCCCCTTGACCCCGGGAGCCATCAGTTGCCGACCAACCGCTTGCCAAAGCTTCGATTAACCCATTTCTTCGCTGTTCAGCCTTGGTTCTCCTCTGTCCAGCAAAAGCATAAGCAGAAAACGAACTAGCAAGTAGTCTAGGACCTTGTGGCATGTCTCTGAGCCCTTCTCAGCCTCCGTTGGTGTCGCCGCTTGGAGAATTGTTGCTTGCCTTCGCGCCATTGGCCATCGGGACTCCCTCAGCCCATCTCGGTCCTTGTTTGCCTCAACCAGCCTTGTTTCCTCTCTTTTGCAGCAACAAACAGAGAGCTTGTTGGTGGGTTTTCCAGCAACCTTCGGGCTCGTTTTGAGGTGGTTCCAGGCCCTGAAAGTTTGGCCCGCCTTGGAGAAAGTCGGTCCTTATCGCGTTCCTGCCGATTTGATCTGACCAGCTTGCCAAACAAATGAGTTTAACTCACTAATCCTCGCTTAGTAGGTTAATGATACTTAGGGATTGATTAGTTTAGGTTAAGCATGTTTAGGTGGTTAGATTAGAATAGATTAGTGAATTTAATTGATTGCCAATGTATATTAGGTGGTTAGTTAGTGCAATTAGCGAGTAAACACGTTTTAATATTTATTGAACGAACCTCGGAAATTTTTCGGGTTCGGTTCGGCTTCCAATTAGGCTATAACGGGCCTAAGTTGGATTTATTGCATTTATGTATTATTTTTCGAAAATTCAACTAGGATGGTCGGTGATTGGAATTTCGTGTTGATTGCAGTGGTGCTTTCTGTTTATTTAATTGAGCACTAGTTTGTGAAAATTGAGTGAATTGGTGATTATGAGGATTTATCCCAAAAATTGATTAATGTGGGTATAAATCTAAAATTTGCTGAGTGGGGCCGTGATACCACTAAATCTCAATAAATATCAAAAATTGCCGAGTGGGGCTGTAATGCTACTAAATATCGAAAATTGTTGAGTGGGCCCGTGATGCCACTAAATCTATAAAATTGCTCAGCGGGGGCCGTGATTACCACCAAATCTAGAAAATTGCTCGGTGGGGGCCGTGATTACCACTAAATCTAGATTATGCCAGGTGGGGCTGTGATTACCACCCAATCTAAGAAAATTGCCAGGTGGGGCCGTGATTACCACTAAACCTAGATAATTGGCAGGTGGGGCTGTGATTACCACCAAATATAGAAAAGTTGCCAGTGGGGCTGTGATGACTACTTAATCTAGGTTGTACCCGTTAGGCCGTGGCTAAGAGTTGAGAATGAATAATCGAGGAGACCGTGTAATGGTTTTGATGACATGTAATTGACTAAGTCGATTGATCGATGAGTCGATCTGATTGATTGGATGATGTGATTGTCAGTATTTATGAATTGAACTGACTTGCAGGAAAGAACTGAGGCCAAGGTAAGTCCTCTGACACCTGGTTGTGCTTAGGTAGCCCTTAGGGCATAATTTTCTTCCTAATCGGATCTTAGGGGGTTGAACTTGCTGAGACATTGTCTCATCGGTTATTGTATAACTATTTTCAGGTCCCTAAGTGACGGCCATGGAGAGTTGGAAGTCCCGGAATTTGGGAAGGTGGAAGAAGCATAATCGGTGAACCTGTTTGACTAGTTAGTCATAGGACAGTTCCTTTTGATGAGCCGAGATTTTTGTAACCAGTCTAGTCTTGTGTATAAACCCACTTGTTTATAAAAAGACTTGTGGTTTGAAATTTTATGGTCTTGCTTTCCTATCTCATTGTTTTATTGTGTGGGGATTTTTATATCTGCTTTCGCATGCGCGTATTAAATCGAATGGGTTGGTGATGTGTCCTGGGACATCGCTATTATATCGACCAAGAAAGGATAGGCACGTGCTCGGAGGATCGGGGCAATTTTCTATGTTTAGTGGTATTAGAGTGTGGTTATTAGAAATTGGAGTGATAATGTGTGATGGATATGGGATAATAAGTAGAAATGCCTTTAAATACATGACTGGTGCATGTTAATGGTAGTTGACTGTTAAAATTGTTTGCCGTGTGTGTATCACTCATCTTCTAATCCAGTGTGGATTTGGAAAACATATTTCAGTATAAAGATTGAGCCATGAGTGTGCAGGAGCAAAGAACTCAGAGTAAGCGAACTGTTAGGCCTACAGCTTGGGTTAGGATGCTGACTAGGGTCAGGATCCGAGGAGGTCGCGGTAAAGCGCTAGCACATGCCAGCGTTAATGGCGAAGCACCACCTTCTGTTGGTGCTTAGGTAACAGCCCCTGGTGATCCCAAAATCGAAGGGATTATGTGGGTGCTAGAGGTTATGGGTAACCGAATGGATCAGCAGGCTCAGAATCAAACCGCCACTGTTGAAGCCGCTACTCAAGCCGCTTTTACTGCTGCTGTTGCCACCACTGTTGAGGCCGCCGCTACTGCAGTGCCTGCTACTACACCTGTCGTCACCCCTGCTGAAGTTCCACATGGGAATGTGGCCGCTGGGAAGCTGATTCACAAGTTAGTGGAACAGTTCTTGAAACTAAACCCTCCGAGGTTCATTGGTGAAGGAGACCTTGAGGTCGCATCGCTTTGGATTTAGGACCCTGAGAAAGCGTTTGCACTTTTGATGTGCAACAAAGAGGAGAATGTGGTACTGGTTGTGTACCAGCTTCAAGGCAATGCAAACATCTAGTGGAGAGTCGCCAAGGATATCGTATTCCCGGAAGGTGTGGGACACCTTCCTCAGAGCATTTAATGATCAGTACTTCTCAGGTACTGCTTGGGAACAAAAGACCATTAATGAATCTTCGGGCTTTCTCTTCATGGTCTTCGCCAAGGGAGTATGACTATTGACCAATATGGGGTCAAGTTTGTGGAACTTTCCCAGTATGCTCCGAGATTGATAGAAGACCCTAAAGAGAAAGCCTGAAGATTCAGAAATGGTTCTCGTTCTGAGTTGAAACAATCCCTGCTGCCGTTGGATTTGACTGATTACCAAGAAGTCTATCGTCGAGCTTAGATGATAGAAAGAGGATTGAACGAGCAAGCTGCCTCGTCTGGGCCAAGGTTTAGATTCCACAGAGAAGGAATCCGTCAGGGAAAGAAACCCATGACAAGAGGTAGATTCTAGATCCCGCCTAATAGGAAAGGTGGAGTCGGCAAGTCTAGGTCTAACCAGAATGGTGTATGTTGCTCGTGTGGAAGGTGACACGGATTTGCCCCATGCCAATCTAGGCCGAGCACTTGTTTTGAGTGTGGCCAGCTAGGTCACATGGCCAAGAACTGTCCAAGAAGATTGAGTGGACAACCGTAGCTGCCGCCACCTCCATAGGGAGGGCAGATCAGAGGTTTCATGTCGTAGAACGCACCACAGGGTGGATTGAACAGACCTCCAGAGTAGGGAAGAGTGTACACCATCATCGGAGGACATGACAAAGGGAAAGCACCACAGATAGAACACCACTAGAATGTCGAAAGGGACAGGAATGGACTGACTAGGCACCGAGCAAAGGAAGAATGTTTTGAGGTGTTTTTATCAGAGTAGCGCAACAGGATTTTGAGAGAAGGTTGTAAAATTTCCATTGTTGTAATAAAGTGGTAGAAAGATGAATCTCTGACTATAGTTGTACTTGATAGGTTTGCTTATGTATAACTTTAATGTTATATATATATAAAAGTTTGGTTCGAGGAACTTTTGTGGTAATGGATTGTGATAGTAACCTAATGCAGTTTGATCGTAAAAGTTTTGAGTTATTGGGAGTCAAGGAGAATCCTCGATCCCTTTTTATTTTGTCACTTAAGGTAACTAGTTTTTGGATGTAGGTTGTCAAATTTATTTGGCAACTATAGTGGATGAGCCAGTTGAGGAACTGAATATGGAGAACGTAGTCATGGTACAGAAGTTGTCTGAGGTGTTTCCTGAAGAATTGCCGGGTCTACTGCCAAAAAGGGAGATAGAGTATGTGATTGAGTTAGCACCCGGGACAAAGCCAATCTCTAAGGCTCCTTACCGAATGGCATTATCAGAGTTGAAAGAACTAAAGGTGCAAATGCAAGAGTTATTGGATAAGAGATTTATACGTCCCAGTGCATTACCTTGGGAAGCACCAATTCTATTTGTCAAGAAGGAAGATGGTTCGTTGTGCTTGTGCATCGACTATCGGCAACTCAATTAGGTGACGATCAAAAACAAGTATCCATTACCGAGGATAAATGACTTGTTTGATCAGTTACAAGGAGTGTCAATATTTTCGAGAAGCGTCGATATTTTCGAGAATCGACTTAAGGACAAGATATCATCAGCTGAGGATCAGGAAAGAAGACATTCTAAAGTCAGCATTTCGTACTCAGTATGGTCATTACGAGTTCACAGTGATGCCATTAGGGTTGACGAATGCTCTAGCTACTTTTATGGATTTGATGAACCGAGTATTTAAGGAATATCTAGACCAATTCGTGATCGTGTTCATTGATGATATCTCGGTGTATTCAAGGAATGTTGAGAAGCACGAAGATCATATGAGATTAGTGCTCCAGACCTTAAGGATTCATCAGCTATACGCTAAATTTAGCAAATATGAGTTTTGGCTGACTCGTGTTGTGTTCTTAGGTTATGTGATTTATGGAGAAGGAATCTTCGTGGACACGAGCAAGATTGAAGCCGTGATTAACTGGCCGAGACCGACAACAGTGATAGAGATCCGAAGTTTTCTGGGTTTGATAGGCTACTACAGACGATTTGTGGAAAGATTTTCAACTTTGGTGTTGCCTTTAACCAGACTCTTGAAGAAAGACGAGAAATTTGTTTGGTCAGACAAGTATGAGTGTAGTTTCCAAGATCTGAAGCAAAAGCTAACTATCGCACCTGTGTTGACGATTCCATCTGATCCTGGACGGTATGAGATTTATAGTGATGCGTCGTTCAAAGGACTAGGTTGTGTGTTGATGCAATATGGTAAGGTCGTTGCATACGCCTCCCGCCAATTGAGACCTCATAAACTGAATTATCCGACGCATGTCTTAGAACTCGCAGCAATTATTTTTGCGTTGAAAATTTGGAGACATTACTTGTGTGGGGAAAAATTTCAGATCTTCACAAACCATCAAAATCTCAAATATCTATTCTCTCAAAAGGAGTTGAATATGAGACAACGCCGATTGATGGAACTTTTAAAAGACTATGATGGTGATATTTTATATCACCCAGGAAAGGCGAATGAAGTCACCGACACTTTGAGCCGAAAGTCGTCAATTGCTCACTTGTTGGTTAAGGAGTGGAATCTAATCGAGTGAGCTCAAAATTCGGTGTTCAAATTTGAGGTAGGCCACCTTTCAAGTCTTATGGCCACCCTCAGAATTGAATCGGATGTGCAAATCAGAATAAAACTACTTCAGCCGACAGACCTAGATGTTCAGAAAATTTTGCAAGAGGATATCGAAGAGAGGAAGGTTGACTTTTAGGTTTCTGATGATGGAATATTGAAGTTTCGATGACAATTGGTTGTACCTAACGATGCGAAGCTCATCGTAGTAGTTACAACATTCATCCCGGAAGTATTAAGATGTATTATAATCTGCGTCAACACTATTGGTGGTCGGGTGTGGAGGTGGATATCGCCAGGCATGTCGCCAAGTATTTGATGTGTCAACAAGTTAAAGCTCAACATTGCAAGCCAGGAGGACTTTTGCAACCTCTTGAAATCCTAGAGTAGAAATGGGAGCATATCACGATGGACTTAGTGACCGGGTTACCAAGGAGTCAAAGAGGCAGCGATTCGATTTGGGTAATAGTCGACAGGTTGACAAAATCGGCTCACTTTATTGCAGTGTAAAAGGATCTTGATTTGGATAGGCACGCTGAGTTGTACATGCGCCAGATAGTTCGATTGCATGGAGTGCCGGTTATGATAATATCAGATCGAGACCTGAGGTTTACTGCCGTTTTTTGGAATAGCTTGTACAGTACTTTAGGTACAAAGCTTCAATATAGTACGACATATCATCCTCAGACGGATGGTTAGTTGAGAGGACAATTCAGACTCTTAAGGATATGGTGAGAGCTTATGTACTGGACTTTAAAAGAAGTTGGGTCTCGTGGAATTCGCCTACAACAACAGTTATCAACAGAGCATCCAGATGGCTCCATTTGAAGTGTTGTATGGCCGATTGTGCATAACACTGGTGTGTTGGGATGAAGTTGGGGAAAGAAAGATTACAGGTCCAGAGTTAATTCAGCAATTAGTGGATGCCGTGGTAGTGATCAGAAATAGATTAAAGACCGCTCAGAGTCATCAGAAAAGCTACGCAGATAAGCGTCGAAGGCTTTTGGAATTCAAAATTGGTGATCACGTTTTTTCTGAAGGTGTCATCAATGAGGGGAACTTCGTGCTTTGGCAAGAAAGGAAAACTGAGTCTGAGGTACGTATGTCCGTTTGAGATTCTTGAGAGAATCAAGACCTTGGTGTATCGTCTTGCGTTGCTGCCGAGATTGGCGCAAGTGTACGACGTCTTTCACGTGTCGATGTTAAGGAAGTATGAGCCTAACTCAACCCATGCGCGCAATTTCGAGGAATTGGACGTGGATGACCATGTGTCATACATTGAAAGTCCGGTTCAGATTGTGGACAGAAAAGAGCAAGTTCTGCGTACAAAGACCATCCCAATGGTCAAAGTGGTCTGACAAAATCACGATACTGAAGGAGCAACCTGGGAGACTAAAGAGTCGATGAGATGTTTATACCCCCACCTTTTTGCTTAAAGTGTATAAGGTTTAAATTTCGAGGATGAAATTTTTATAAGGGGGGAAGAGTTGTGATATCCTGGATTTTTCACTTATGCTTTTAATTAAATTAATCAGGCATTTCATCGACGTGCCTATAGGACTGTTCTTAGAGCTAATCACTCTTGAGATAACTAAACTATCTAGGGAAGCCATTAAGGATTTTAAGGCAAATAGACTTGAGGATTCAACCAGGAATCGGCTGCTTGACCGTGTTCATTTGCCGAAATCATTACGGCACAGACGTAAATTGATTAAAGATCAGAGATAGGTCGGTTCGACTGAGATGAGTGGTTAAACATGGGTGATCCCGCTAAATTGCAAAATTCTCGTTGATTGGCACTAGTTTGATTTTTCTATCGTTTTGGTATCCTGTGTCTATATTTGAAATCTCGAGATTTTCACAATCACCAAGAGTTGCCAATGTGTCGAAGGGGTTCATTGTGGCTCGAAGAAAATCGACGATGTGTCATTTGCACTAAAAAGTTCTGAAAGCTACTTGGTAGCTTAGGTTACGCTAAAAACGCGCTGGAATGAAATTAACCGTGAATTTGAATCCGATTTCAGAAATTAAAGGTTCTATCATGTCACAATAAATTCTAAGAACGTTGACTCAGTCTCAGAAGATTTTTCTGTAACCAAGACTTTTTAGGAAAAAGTCGTCCTAGGGTCGTTTTTTGTTCAGAAAATGCCGGGGATCGTTTTTGATTGCGAAATTGGGAAGCAAATGGAATCAATTGGCGAGGAAAAATATTGATTTGATCATTAAGGTGCTAATTGAAATTATGAAGGCCAAATTGGATTGAATTGAGAAGCAATAAGTGCCAATTTGATGCCAAAACCCATGAAATTCGTATGTCCCCCACCCCCACAACTTTTAGACCATTTCAAACTTCTAGATGGGGAGCATGGATGGCTGGATTGTGGCCAAGGAAGCTAGACATGGCTATGGTTAAGTCAATGGGACAATTTGGTGGAAAAACAAGCCAAGTGGCCCCCCCTTGCAGCATCCTCCTTCTTCCTCAATCCACTTGCTTTCTCCATGGTAGAGGGTGCTTAGAAGCTTGAGAAAACTAGAGAAGCAAGCCCCCTTGCTATTCGACCAAGCCAAACGCCCACCAGACTATTTTTCTCCTTTGTTTCCCTTTATTCTAGTTTATACTCCAGCTGACCTTTCACCAAAGATTTGAGTTGAAAGTGGACCCGGACGAATTAACCAATGATCCACCCATCACTGTGACCAGCACATTCAAACCATTCCAAAGAGTCCGACCTTGCCCCGAACGGAGCTGCCGGCCGTCCTGTACGACTGCCGCAAGATGCCGATCGACGGTCCGTCGGTCTGTCCGTTGGTCAGCTTGTTTCGCATTTTTCACGAGTTTCTCCCAATTTCGACCATTTCTTTGCCCGTTCCAACCACCAGCACATCCCTCTTGACCCCGGGAGCCACCGGTTGTCAAGCACCTGCTCGTTGGAGATCCGATCAACCCATTTGTTTGCTGTTCAACCTTGGTTCTCCTCTGTCCAGCAAGAGTAGAAGCAGAAAACGAACCAGCAAGGAGTTTAGGACTTTGTGGCCTGTCTCCGAGCCCTTCCCGGCCTCTGTTGGTGTTGTCGCTTGGAGAATTGTCGTTCGCCTCTGCGCCGTTGGCCACTAGGACTCCCTCATCCCATTTCGGTCCTTGTTTGCCTCAACCAACCTTGTTTCCTCTCTTTTGCAGCAGCAAATAGAGAGCTTGTTGGTGGATTTTCTAGCAACCTTCGGGCCCATTTTGAGGTCGTTCCAGGCCTTGAAAGTTTGGCTGGCCTTGGAGAAAGTCAGTCCCCATCGGGTTTCCGTCGATTTGATCTAACTAGCTCGCCAAACAAGTGAGTTTAACTCACTAATCCTCGCTTAGTAGGTTAATTATGTTTAGGGGTTGATTAGTTTATGTTAAGCAAGTTTAGGTGGTTAGATTATAATAGATTAGTTAATTTAATTGATTGCCGATGCATATTAGGTGGTTAGTTAGTGCAATTAGCGAGTAAACACGTTCTAGTATTTGTTGAACGAACCTCGGAAATTTTTCTGATTGATTGGATGATGTGATTGTCAGTATTTATGAATTGAACTGACTTGTAGGAAGGAACTGAGGCCAAGGTAAGTCCTCTGATGCCTGGTTGTGCTTAGGCAGCCCTTAAAATATAATTTTCTTCCTAATGTCTTAAGGGGTTGAACTTGCTGAGACATTGTCTCACCGGTTATTGTATAACTATTTTCAGGTCCCTAAGTGTCGGTCGTGGAGAGTCGGAAGTCCTAGAATTTGGGAAGGTGGAAGAAGCATAATCAGCTAACCTATATGACTAGTTAGTCATAGGACAGTTCCTTTTGATGAGCCGAGATTTTTGTAACCAATCCAGTCTTGTGTATAAACCTGGTTGTTTATAAAAGACTTGTTGTGGTTTGAAATTTTATGGCACTGCTTTCCTATCCTATTTTTTTTATTATCAGGGGATTTTTATATCTGCTTCTGCATGCATGTATTAAATCGAATGGGTTGGCGATGTGTCCTGGGACATCGCTATTATATCGACCAAGAAGGGATGGGCACGTGCTCGGAGGATCGGGGCATGACAGAAAAAGTATAAAAAAAAAATCTAAATTTATTGCATTGGTATTAAAAAAAAATCTAAATCTATTCCATTGGTACTAAAAAAAAGCCTAAATCTATTGCATTGGTATCGATTCATTCATAAACCTTTCAATCGAGTCAATTTAGTTATAAATATTTTCACATTGGTATCAATTCAATCCATTCGGCCAATTTAGACCGGAAATTATTGATATAAATATTGGCAGTCTGACATGGTATGACCAATGTTGATGTGGATTTTTTTTAATAATTTTTTTGAATTTTTTTCCTTTCTTTTTCTTTCTCTTTTCTTTTTGTTAGTAGCTAGCAAGGACTAGCCTCGCCTAGGTGAGGATCACTCTTGTTGGCCATAGGCAAGGGTCAACCTCACTAAGCCGTGCCTGAGCAAGAGTTGGCCTTGGCGAGGCCCGGCTTTTTATCATATTTATTTCTATTTGTTTTCCACAATATTCAAATCATTAAAAGTGGACTTAACTCCTTTTCTATTTTACTTCTATTGTTTGTTTGGGATTATAACCAATGGAAACGTAAGAGCGGTTAAATGATATGCCATTGGATGATTGTACAAGTAAAGGGATTGGATTAGGAATCCAATTTTGGATTCAGTATAAATAAAATATCCCTGGCTTAAGTGAGGATTAGCCTGGCCAATGCTTAGATCCTCTTTTCCTCCACAAACTCCTTTCCACAAAATCTATTTTTTTTACTTTTCAAACTTAGTAATATAATCCGCAAAGGAGTATCTGGAGGCTTTAGACTTTAGGGGCCATAGAAATAGCAAGGTTGATGACAAGTGGAACTTTCTGGTCAAGAGCTTTGAGTAGAAGAGGCTTAGGATTTAAGGTTGAATACGAACAAGGAAGTGAGATAAAATCAAATCTTGGCAGAATTTATACTTTCCAAAAATAGGCCACTGTACATTGAGATATGATTCATGATAATAGCAATTCATGGATCATGTCGATTGAAGTGACGTGCCAGGAAGCTATGAGGTAGCAGACTGCGCACATAGTAGAAAGCTTCAGAGGTAAAATACGCATTAGTATTGTCCAAGAAACAAAGACATGCATGATTTAGATATTTTAAAAGAAACCAAAATTACTTTTAATTCTTTTAAAAGGAGGCATATATTTGCACCAAATATAACTAGATCATTAGGCACGCAACTAGAATACAAATTATTAAATTTATGAGCCATTGTCGACTACCATAAAAAATGTTACCTATATCAAGATACATCCATGACCATTAATCAACTGTCGATATAAAATGGTGTTCCGTTGATGATGGCAAACATCATAGTAGAGTTGGTTGGCAAAGATACCAATTAAAAAGAATCGTCGATTGAGACCGCCAATAGGGAAGAGATATATGAGAAGTGCCAAAAAAACAGTTGTGATATTCCAATTCGAAATCATTTGTCAAAGAGGCAGAGTTAAAGTTCAACAGATCATGGAAAAAATATTAAGTTAAAGCAAGGGTGAAGGATCAATGTGCGATTTTTAAGGAGAAACCACCTAAACACACTATCATGGCATCATTGGAACATAGGATCGAGATCCTCGGAGATATGGAGGCATGACTAAAACCACAAGGAAACTACTTTTGAGTGGTTATGTCATAGGAGACACATATGCACTATATTATACTAGTGCTCAACAACTAGAGACCACCCCCTCTGTCACATCCCGAACTCCTGAGCACGCGAACATCCCACAGCGGTCGATAAATTTGCGACGTCCCAGGACGTGTCGTCGATTCATTCTTTTTATCTTTCAATTAAACGTAAGCAAAACGTGTATAACAACTCCCAACAAACCAAAATATGACAACAATAGCATGGAAAACACCACAACATCAAACCAAATACTTCTTTTGCAAATTTATTGTTAACCCTAGGAAGTTTAGTGATTTCAAGCCTTTACATTGGCAACTTCCAACCAACCAACAAAACCAATAGTGGGTCAGGGTTAATCTAAACTTCACTAACACTAGGTCAATCTCTCATCTCCAAAGGGACCCCTAACCGAGCATGACGGTTCTCCATACTACGGGCCTGAAAAATATTAAACAATAATGGGGTGAGATATAAATATCTCAGCGAATTAACGACCTAAGCCTCAACTAGGACGTTAATTCATCTCGAATGCAGCCTAAACATGCAACATTATATCGACGACAAACAATAGCAAAGCAACCCTTGCTTTGCCTTAGCTATAAACATGGTCCAGCAATCAACCCCAAAGACAAATATTAAAGCCGTCAAATAACTCATAGGCATCCTTACCTTGCCTTGGCACATCCCTGTTTATAACAATTCACATATGCCTCATGTGACTCATATATATATATATATATATATATATATATATATATATATATATCCATGTCATAGATGTGCAAGTCATAACATCACTCTCAAACTATGCATTAGCACTCATGCATTTTGCACAGCGGCATCTCAAGAATATCATGGCATCCCATACTACTATGCTATTCTCAAGACCATAATTCCATATTATTACGACCCGTCGAACCACGGCCACCATAAGGGTTGGAGGTCTTCCGGTATGACCGGGCATCATCCTGCCTCATCGGGCACGGCAACGTTTGGAACCCCCACCTAGACGGCATTCCATAAATGAGCATTGGTCTAGTCTCAACCACGACTCGGCATCCGGACCCCTGCCCAGCATCCAATAAACATCGGGCATCGCCCCCAAACTCCAGTTGGGTGACAGGTTCAATTAAGTGACCACTTAAGCATGCCAACACTCAAGTTAATTTTATTTGTCATCAATTAGCTCAGTGTAAAATAGTTCGTGCTCAAATAATAAATCTCGGAAAATCTTTACACTTAAAATTCTAGTGAAATAATCACATGTGGTCATGTACTTAAATTCAACCCGCCAAATTTTGCATGTTTTTATTTTAAAACCCTATTGCCCCCATTTAGCACATAAACATGGCGTCCAAACATGACACCTCAAAGTTTGTCATTTTCTTGTATGTAAAACCTTCTTTGAAAATAGCATTTAAAACTTATGGTTTGGGCAATCAACATCATGGCATAATAAGCTCAAACAATACGAATTATGCATAAATTCATCCAAAAAATCAAGTACAAAATACATAAAAATCATCACTTATCGCCCTATTGCGATAGCCTATCAACCTTAAACCGATAGCTTATTGCCTATTTAGCAATAGCTTATCGCTTATTTTCCAATAGCTTATCCCTCCTTTGGTGATAGCTTATCACCAATTTCTCAATTGCTTATCATCCCTTAGGTGATAGCTTATCACATATTCTTGATAACTTATCAAGTCCACTTATCACCTATCGCGATAACCTATCAAGTTCGCTTATCACATATCGAGATAACCTATCAAGTCTACTTATCACCTATTGCGATAACCTATCAACTAGACCATACTAACTACTAGTAGCCTTAATCTAAACCACCCATATACGCAATCAACACCCTAATCAAAGATTGGGAAGTTAACTCACAGTTTTATGGCGACGACGAGCTAACGGCGACAGCGGCGCGATGGTGACGGCAGTGGCTTGAGCTCACAGCCAAGGAAGCTTGGTGGCTTGGTGGTGGTTCGGCGGTGATGGTGGCTTCCGGCTTGAGGGACGGCGAACGGTAAGGTGGCATGGTATAACGACGTAGGGTAGCAAACCGAGAGAGAAAGAGAGAGGAATGGGTATGAGATGAGGGAGAGAGATGAAGGAAATTCGTCCAAAGGGAGGGGTAGAGAGAGAAAGTGAGAGAAATGAGGGAAAAAGAGGAAAACTTGGGGAATAAGTTGGTCATTTAATGCCCCTTGACTTAATGTCCTAACTTGGGGAGCAAGAACACACCTTGGCCCTCCATTCCAACTTGGGGAGCAATGGTAGATCTCAACCACACAATTGTCTAAACTTGGGGAGCACACAATTGACTAAACTTGGGGAGCAAGAAGCACTCTTGGCCATCCAATAGTCTAAGCTTGGGGAGCAAGGGTTGATTTCAACCATGCAATTGCCTAGGCTTGTCCTCCAAGCTTGGGCGTGTGGCCCTGCCCCTACAATATAAAGAATAGTTTCGAGCAACTTTTGAAATAAATATCATTACCTTATCAAACGGATTTAAAAAATTATGAAAATTTAATGTGTTGTATAGAAGACCTTAAATAACATTTTTTTTTATGAAGGAAACCAAGCCCAATTCGTTTTGTATAACGAGCAACAAATCACCAAAGACAACCCAACGTTTTGTTTGTCGGACAGATTCAACAACTGCATAAGAAAATTCATTTTGACATCCAAATCTTCATAAAACACTTTGAAATTTTAGTATATTATAGAAATGGATGTCCTATACAACTTTTGTGAAGGTATAATGTTCATATTTCAAAGGGAAAATTTTATAAAAAATTAAGAAGACAAATAGGTCACTGTTTTTACTGCACTTGGCAGTTTTCACACACTGAAAGATTAGGCTCTCGTACCAATCATTTTACCTCAGAAAAATATGAAATTAAAGTATGTTATGCATCAAGATGTTTTAAACAACTTTCATGAAGGAAGTTGCTCCAAATTTGAACCAAAAGAAGTTCTATAAAATCGGAAAATAGTGAGGGTCCAGGAATTTCGAAACTGGAATCAAAGTAGAATTTAAGAAATCAAAGGTGGCAAGTTTTCTTGCAAGACCAAAGTCTTTGTCTCTTGTAATCATGGCTTCTAGAGGGCATTAATGAATCAAGACTTTGAAGGCAAGCCTAAAATTAGGCTTCTAGAGGCTAGGTTACTATTCACGCGAGTTACTATTCACGCACACTATTCATGCACATAGGGCTTGAGTTTGGGCTTGACAAACTTGGACTTGGGCTTAACTCATCCGATTTTGGTCTTTAATTTGGGTGTGAGGCCCATTGGGCCTTCGCTTGGCCCGGCTCCCTTTCCGACTTCCAACTCTTGACCTACTAATCCTTGTCCAAAGATTAAGGCTTACCGATAAATTGACAAATAAATGAGGCGACGTTCGATAGGTTGATCTTGGAATCCTTGAGCGTTCGATACCCAAAATAGGATTAAAATCCATGGTTAAAATCGATCAAATGCAACTTTAATACGACATAAACTATCGGGTGGCTTTTAGGGGTTTTTACGTATTTGACCCGTCGTCGATAATTTTCGATCCACATTTGTGTCTCTTCAAATCATGTCACGCCCCGATTCTTGAGCGCGTGCCCATTCCTCGGTGGTCGATAATAAAAATGCGATTTCCCAGGATGAGTCACCGACCCTTACATTTTATTGCACATGCGGAAACGAATAACAAATCCCTTGATAGTAACCATCTCGGGATAGAAAAGCAGGACAACAGATTCACAAACAAAATATGCTTATATATACATACTAAGTCATGTATAAAAATCTACTACCAAAAGACTTCAAAAGACTAGCTTTAAAAAAGAAACTGTCATAACTGACCTGCACTTCAAATCCCCTCAGCACGGTTCCAAGTCCTCCACCCTATGGTCCTAAAAATTGAGCCTACGACGGGGTGAGATATAAATCTCAGCGAGTTCACGCTCTAAATCCCGATTAGGAGAGTAATACGCCCAGAGGCATCCTAATCACACAACCACACAACCATAGAGACTTACCTGGTCTCAGATCCATCCTACAAGTCAGCACAATTTGTATCATAAACAGCCACAACAAAATAAGAAGCAACAAGCTCATCAACTGGAGCGCCACACTCAAATTCAATCCAGCACATATATCCTAATTATAGGGCCAAATCGTTATGACATGTTTCATACTGTGTCACACAATTTTGTCCCATAATCCAACACATTCAACTCAATTAATCACGTGTTTCTAGTTTTGATCTTGACTTATAGCACGGCATACTCTCTTGTTCGGCGGTCTTTTGGCATAGCTAGGCATCGTCTCACCCCATTGAGCATGGCAACATCTCTACTAGACGG
Source organism: Eucalyptus camaldulensis (assembly GCA_019915185.1). Classification (NCBI taxonomy): domain Eukaryota; kingdom Viridiplantae; phylum Streptophyta; class Magnoliopsida; order Myrtales; family Myrtaceae; genus Eucalyptus; species Eucalyptus camaldulensis. Next base: position 26,822,092 of record JAHSVA010000005.1, read on the forward strand.
CTTTCTCAAAGGAGCATAGGTCCAGAATCTACTGCGACTAGCTTCCGTTGTCTAGGGCCATCCCATATAGGGGTAACATCCAGCTTAATAGCCCAGAACCAACACACGACCATTCAATCTCGGCCTAGGACACCGCACATTGCACTCAAATACCTTAATTAAAATGGTGAACCTAGTCTATTTTCTTCGTATTAGAAATACACGGTAAAATAGTCGTGTGTGGGTACACGGTCAATTCACACTAGAAAAAGTGATATCTTCCAATTTAAAATTCCAATATTTTATTTAATATATAAAACCATTTTCGATGTCAAAAACCGACACCCGGGATTTTTTGAATAAATATTGAAATTCACAAATTTTGGAATAATTGACTAAATTTTCAATCAGCACTCAATTTGTACAAATTAACATTCAATTGCATAAACTGAACACGTCATTGTAATCAGCACGAAATTCCGGTCACCGGCTATCCCGGTCTAATTTATGGAAAATATGTAATAATTAAATAATTACCAAAATTAATTAAATAATTCAATTTAAATACCAAAAATGCTAACTTAGGCCGGAAATGCCTAATTAAATACCGAAACGGGCTCGGAAAATTTCCGAACCTATCTAGATAAATAGCACGTCCTATCTAGGCCTTAATTAATCTAACCACCTAACATGCATAATTAACTAATTAAATCACTAATATAATCTAACTAACCACCTAATCTCTAATTAACTTAAATTAAACACCATTTAAATGTCATTAACATCCTAAGTAGAGTTTAGTGCATAAACTCACCGGTTTAGTGTGAAAATCGGTTCATCGCGATGGCGGTGCAACGGCGGCTGAAACTCGAGCTTTCGGCAGCACCAACGGAAGCTCGGACCGGGCCGAAAAGGCCTTGCGAGCCCACAGCAAAACTGCTGGGCTCGGTCCAGAATTGAGGAAGCTGCTGGTCGGGCCGAGTTGCGGGCTGCTGAGCTCAATTGATGGGCTGGCTTCGGTGCAGAAAGAGAAGACGAGATGGGGCTGAATTCGCTGGGCTGGGCTGAGCTCGAGGAGATGTGGAGGGTGGGCTGAGCGGGCTCGTGAAATTCGCTGGCGGAAGGGGAGTCCACTTCGGGGCTTCGCTGCTGGAGTTGACCGAACGGGAAGGAGATGCGGGCGATGGACGAGTGGCAGTGAGCAGGGATGAGGGAACGTGGAGATGAAGACAAACGGTTGCAGGGTCAACAAAACAGGAGTCAGCTTCGGTGGCAGGGAGACAAGCGGAGGTGGAGCAGCTGCAGAGGGAGAACGGGCTGTTTCGAAGGAAATGAGAAAGAAGACAAAGCTGTAGGGGAAATGACAGAGTGTTGGCGGAGAGGGAGAGAAAACGTGGAGATGTAGGCGCTAGATTGGTGGAGGCTGCTTCGGTGGGGAGAGAACTCGGTGGAACAGCAAAAATGGGGAATTCGGTGGGTTGCGAAGAAGACCGTGGACGAGCAAATGGGAAAAGAAGCAGCTGGTGGTCTGCTGAAGCAGGAATCGCACGGAGAAGAAGGAGGCCAGCTGGGACGTGCTCGAGAAGCCAAGGAAAGGGAAGCTTTTAGGAATTTTTAGTATAATTGACCAATGGTCGATTATTTTCAAGCCACATTGTGCATCTTCGACATATTGACGACTCTTGGTTGTCATGAAAATCTCGAGGTTTCAAATATGGATACATGGTAGGAAATGACAGAAAAATCGGTCTAGTGCCGTTCGACAGAAATTTTGCAATTAGGTGGAATCACCCACACACTAATCACATATCTCTATCGAATCGACCTATCTTCAGTCTCTGATTGATTTTGATGGTGCCGTAATGATCTCTGCAGATGAGCACGGTCGAGCAGTCAATTCTTGGTCGAATTCTCAAGTTTATTGCCTTTAGATTCCTTAACGGCTTCACCTGATAGGTTAGTTATCTCGTGAGTGGCCAATTCGGAGAAAAATGCTATAGACGCATCGATGAAAAGCCCAACATATTCAATCGAAAATAGAGCCTGAATTTCAAGATGTCATAAATCATGGATAACTCTCAATTATCATGTAATCACGAGGAATCAATTACTCACCCTGATTACAAGATCAATAGAAAATCGGCTTACTGTCGTTCGCAACAAGCATCGTAATCGTGTAGAATCACCCGCAATCCAACTATGTACCTCTATTGAATTGATTTATATCCATTCACTAATTGACTTGTAACAGTGTAGTATTGTCCATTGTCGATCTTATGGTCGAGCAGTCTATCTCTGATTTAATTCTCTGGTTATTCGCGTTTTAATCCTCTGTGGCCTCTCTCAATAGATTAGTTAACTCATGATTGATTAGTTCAGAGTAATTTTTATTATCAATGCATTAATGAAATAACCATTTCATATATCTCGAGAAAGGTCGAATTTCAGGATATCACACCCTCTCCTTGTGACTCGATGCACAAACAAACAATATGTTATCTTTCAATTATCTTTACATTTTGACACAAGAATTTTAGGTTTTAGACTTGCGTTATCGATTAAATTTCGACGTGTTTTTTAGTTGTAGTTACCAAATTTGCATTGTTGATTATATTTATATGTGTATCTTTACTGTAAATCCTAGGTGCCTCGTTGACGATTAAATTCCAACGTTGCATCTTCACTTTTTCTGGTTTTGTCATCAATTAAATTCCAATAAAATTTTTGTACGTTTGGCTATGTTTGAAGTAAACATACTAATTCTTTTGTCTACCAGTGATATCTCTTATTTGGAATCATCACAGAACCCATATTGTCTAATAAAATCGAAGAACAACTTTTGACGAAAGATATTTTGTCATCAAATCCAATTCAAGTGAAATGATTAGAAACTCAACTAGAAATTGATCAAGTATTAAAATTTCAGCTCAACCACCACTTTATTGGAAAATCAAGGTATTTGATTAGACTCAACAACAATTAATTTGTGAAGGAACTTGAGCTCGAGTTTGAATTCAAACTTAAAAAAGCTCGAATAATGTGGTGTATTTTATAATTTTCAAGATATTTATATCTATTTTACAAATATTATTTTTAAAGAATAGGAAAGCTCAATTACACTCGCGAGCCTATGGAACTAGAAATTGGCGAGCTCAAACTTGACGCGACAAGGTAGTTTGAGTAACTCAAGCTCGAGCTTGACCAGAAATCAGATGATTTTTATCCTCGTGGAGCCCAAATAACTTGACTCAGTTTCAACCCCGCGCCCTACGATAATGTTGCTTCCAGTACCCGCCCGCTTCCTTTTCAACTCATTCAACACTAAATGTCAGGTGCATTTTGTCTCATATTCGTCTCTCATCTCCTAATGCAGGGCGCCGCCGACCACGGCAAGCTCTACAAAATGGCGCATCCCAAGAATCTTGCACCCTCTTACCGTCCCAATCAGTGGCTGCATCATCCGGATCGTGTCTCGAACTAACGTATTTTTATATGTTTCACCAAGTCCAAAGAACAGTTGTAGGAGACAATTTCATTAGTTTTAAACTTTTATACTTGTATTGTATTCCTCACTTATCGGGATATGTCAACTAGAATCTGACATCTTTAGTCACGTACAACAGTACTAAAATAAATAATAATAATAATAATGGACATTCATTTCACGCGAATAGGAAGTTCCAACTTTCAGTTGACTTTGCTACTTATAAGGGTCATGTTCACTGGGAACAAGCTCATCGGAGAACTCCTTGTACTGATCGAAACCATAACTGAACCTAATAATTCAGTTTTAGTACTGATCTGCATCCTCTTTGTGTCCACTACTTTATTTGTTTCCTTTCGCCGTAAAAAGTCCAGGTCACGCTGGCTTCCTCCGGGACCCTCCAGATGGCCGATCTTGGGCAACCTGTTCAATCTCGGGAGTATGCCTCATCGAACACTAGCCGGCCTCCGTGAAAAGTACGGCCCGGTGATTTGGCTTAGGCTAGGCTCGATAGACACCATGGTGATTCTTTCAAGCAGAGTTGCAGCCGAGTTCTTCAAGAACCATGACCTCAATTTTGCGAAGCGAACCATCACTGGTCTCATGCGATCTCAGAAGTACTATAAGGGATCCATTGCCCTAGCCCCATACGGCACATATTGGCAAGTGTCGAGGCGGCTGCTAACGGTGGACATGCTAGTTGCCAGGCGGCTCAATGAAACAGCTCCAAATCGAAGAAAGTGCATTGACAACGTGTTGACATGGGTTGGAGGGATTGTTCAAAAAGTCATAAACCTATTGCACTTTTATCAATTCAGTCCTAAACATTTTAATTTTGTTAATTCAGTTCTAAACATTTTCACTTCTTGCCAATTGAATCCATTCAACTAATTTTGGTTGGAATTCGCTGACGTGGACGTCGATGGTGCCATGCCAGCGACGTTGATGTGGATAATTTTTAGTAATATTATAATATTTTTTTGAACTTTTCAATTATTTTTTCTAATTTTTTTCTTCTTTCCTTTTGGGTCTTCTTCTACCTTTTGTTGGTGGTTGGGCTAGCCACCGGCCATGACAGGGTGGGCTGGCCTTGCCCACCATAGGTGAGGCCCGGCTGGACGAGTGCTAGCCCCTACAAGGGGTGCCCTTGCACAGGCAAGGGCTAGCCTCACCCAGATCAAGCGAGGCTGACCCTCCCCTAGGCCAAGTGGCCTCACCGGACAAGGCCGCCTTGGTGAGGGGAGCTCTCGCGGGCCTTGCCCAAGCAAGTGTCGGCCTCGCCAAGGCCAAATCTGGCGAGGTCGGCCCTCGTTGGGGCTAGCACTCGCTAGGCCGGGCCTTGCCTACGGTGGGCAAGGCCAACCCGCTATGCCATGGCTGGTGGCCGGCTATTGGCAAAAGGTAGAAGAAGACCCAAAAGAAATGAAAAAGAAAAAAGAAAAAAAAGGAAAACAAATAAAAATAATAATAAAAAAATTCAAAATATATTATAATACTACTAGAAATTGTCTACCTCAGTGCCAGTAGTGCCATGTGGCACTATTGATGTCTACGTTAGCGAATTCTGGCTAAAATTGACTAGATTGACTCAATTGGTAAGAAGTGAAAATGTTTAGGATTTAATTAGTAAAATCGAAAGGTTTATGACTGAATTGGCAAAAGTGTAATAGGTTTAGAACTTTTTGGACATTCTTCCTTGGTTTGGGGAGGTGGTGTCCGCAGATAAGGTTTGACTCAGAGAAGGTGTTCACCTGGCACGCTTCGTGTTCCTCATGACGTTCAATATGCTAGGGAATCTCATGCTGTCTTGAGACTTGCTTGATCCGGACTCAAAGGTTGGATCGGAGTTCTTCGAGGCAATGATCGGATTGATGGAGTGGTCAGGCCATGGGACCATTGCGGACCTATTCCCATGGCTGCGGAGGTTGGGCCCGCAAGGGCTGAGGAGGAAGATGGATCGGGATATGGGGAAGGCCATGAGGATGGCATCGGATTTCATAAGGGAGAGGATTGAGGAGAAGAAAATCGGGGGAGACGATTATCGGAGGGATTTTCTGGACGTGTTGCTTGAGTTCGAAGGAAACGGTAAGGATGAGCCGGCCAAGCTTTCTGAGAAGCAAATCAAAACACTCATACTGGTACGGCCACAAACTTTGAATTGCTAGTTTTGTAAGGATTTCTCTGTCTAATCATATGCGTAGGGGATAGATTGTAGGTGAATATCACTTAATTATTCAATTATCTCCTTAACGTAGGGAGAATTGTCCAAAAAGTCCTAAATCTATTATAGTTTCGCCAATTCAGTCCTAAACCTTTTAATTTTGCCAATTGAGTTCTAAATCTTTTCACTTTTTCTGATTCAGTCCATCCGGCCAATTTTGGCCAGAAAATGCTGACGTGGACGCCGACGGTGCCACGTAGGACTGCCGGCGTTGACGTTGACAATTTTAAATAATTTTTTTGAATTTTCTTTTCTGTTTTTTTTCTTCTTTTTGGCTTTTTCCGGTGGCTGGTCACCGGCCACAGGCGACGGCCGGCTGGCCTCGCCCGCCACAGGCGAGGCCCGGTTGGGCGAGGGCGACCCTCGGCGAGGGCGCCCTGGCCTTGGCGAGAGCCGACCTCGCCAGATTTGGCTAGGGGAGCCCTCGCCGGGGGTCGCCCTTGCCCAGGCGAGCGTCGCCCCTAGCCGGCCGGGCGTCGGCTGGCCACCGCGAGGCCGACCTTTGGCGAGGGCTCCCCTAGCTAGATCTGGTGAGGTTGGCTCTCGCCGGGGGTCGCCCTCGCCCAGGCGAGCGTCGGCCTCGCGGTGGGTAGCCAACGCTCGGCCGGCCAGGGGCGATGCTCGCTTGGGCGACGGTGACCTCGCCTGGGCGAGGTCGGCTCTCGCCGGGGCTAGGGTGCTCTTGCCGAGGGTCACTGTCACCCGGCCGGGCCTCACCTGTGGCGGGCAAGGCCAGCCGGCCGTCGCCTGTGGCTGGTGGCCGGCCACCGGAAAAAGCCAAAAAGAAAAAAAATTCAAAAAATTCAAAAATATTTAAAAATATTTAAATATCATTTAAATTTGTCCATGTCAGCGCCAACAGTCCTACGTGGCACTGCTGGCATCCACGTCAGCATTTTCCGGCCAAAATTGGCCGGATGGATTGAATCGGCAAGAAGTGAAAATGTTTATGACTAAATTGGCAAAGTTAAAATGTTTAGGACTGAATTGACAAAACTGCAATAGGTTTAGGACTTTTTGGACAATTCTCCCCCTTAATGTATAACACATCATCTTACTCGATTTTATGAGTCATTTTTCTATTTATAACTTTACTTTGAAAGAAGATCGGCATCCTTCCATCAATATAACCTTTTGGCTTAACGGTTAGGGTTCTTAGCATTGTGAAATATATGTCGAGAATTCAATAGAACCATTGTGAGAAACATGCAAGTTTCTGAGTATGTCGACAAGGACAACATTAGACTTGTAAAAATATGTTTATGATTGTTTGGTAAAGTATTGTGGTAAATTAGTAGCCTACTTGGTATAACTTCCCACAGTTGCTACGTATTTGAAAAATGGTATGGCCATGGCCCATTGCCTTACCCAAGAAAAACTTATGGAGATGGCTCCATTTCGTGAAATTTTGCCATGCTTGCTCCCACATACTGGCCTCTTGACATCACAGGAAATGTTCCTGGCCGGTGCGGAAACATCAAGCAGCACTGTCGAATGGGCACTGACAGAACTCCTACGGGACCCGAACTCCATGGTCAAGGTCCAAGCAGAGCTCTCCCAGGTTGTCGGGTCAACCGAAAGGTCCAGGAAACCGATATAGACCAGCTCCGCTACCTGCAAGCAGTCGTGAAGGAGACCCTCAGGCTTCACCCGCCACTCCCATTCCCCGTGCCACGGAAGGCCATGGCCAACACCGTTTTCATGGGCTATGACATACCCGAAAACGCGCAGGTCTCTGTGAACGCTTGGGCGATTGGTAGAGACCCAGATGTCTGGGAAGACCCTATGGCTTTTAAGCCCGAGAGGTTCATTGGATCGAAGTTGGATTATAAGGGTCAACACTACGAGTTCACTCCGTTTGGAGCTGGTCGAAGGATGTGTGCCGGCATGCCCTTGGCACATCGCGTGCTTCATCTGGCTTTGAGTTCGCTGCTTCATGAGTTCAATTGGGAGTTCGATGGCCGCATTAATGCAAAGACGATTGACGCGAGAGACAGGTATGGATGACCATGAGAAAGTATGTCCCCTTGCTGGTGCTGCCCAAAAGAAGAGCAATGTGAGACTGGGTTCAGCTCGGAATTTGTGCTCGTTTGACATATTGGTCTGAGCCTTTCTTTGCTACTCAAATGCGTATCCTCCATGGTTTTTACTTTCTAGTTATTTCCTAGACTAGAAAATGAGTAAATGACAAGATGTAATATGGTGTATCTAAAACCAGCGAGATTGGTCATTTAAGGTTGCTCTTTTATTTTGACATTTTCATTGGATAAGATGTTAATCTTTTGTGAATAGAATCAAATTTCAGAACATGATAACACGTAGTTGCGCATACAAGCTCCGTTTCATGAGTTCATGGAACTTTCACAACTTATTATAGTCCCGACTTCAGCCGACTAGAAGCCAAGGACAGCAGAAATCAACACAGAAGAAATGGAGTCCCAGTCAATTATTTGCAAAAAAATTGTCAGTGTCGGGCGCGTTTGGTAACATTTATGTTTAAAAATTGTTCCAGGGAACAGAAATAGAAAAAAATGTTTCTGTTCCGGGGAACAATTTTTGAATAAAAAAACACGTTTGGTAAACTTGTTCCGAGAATAAAAAATGAACAGAAACACGTTTGGTAAATTTGTGTTCTTTTTTTGTTTCTTTTAATTTTTTAATATTTTTATTTTATTTATCTTATTTTCTTTCTTTTTTCTTTTCTTCTTTTGGCCGGTCGCCAGCCTCAGCCATGGCCGACGAGGGCCGACGGCCTCGCCCAGCCCTGGTGAGGCCGAGCCTTGCCGTGGTTGGGCGAGGCCAAGCCTCACTAGGGGCCGGCGACGCTACGGTGAGGTCGCCGGCCCTCGACGGCTGGTCGCCGGCCTCAATGGCCGATGACCAGCCAAAGAAAAAAGAAAAAGAAAAAAAAAAAGAGAAGAAAAAGAGAGGAGAGAGAAAATTTGTTCTTAAAAATTATTCCAGAAACAAGAAACACGTTTTTTTTTTTTGTTTCTTGTTTCTGTTCCAAATGTGTTCCTGAAAACAAAAAAAATAGATTTAGAACAAAAAACAAACAAACGCGTTTCTGTTCTTTTTTTGTTCCCTGGAACAAAAAAAACAGAAATTTTGTTCATAAACAGAAACAAAGAACATTAACAAACATGGTTCTGTCCTTCAAGAATGTGCCTCCTACCCCAAGAAATAGAAGACTTCAAAGAAATTGGGGCTTTGACCCCTCGGTCTTTTCTTGGTAGCTTTGCTTGTTGTTGTTGGTGCTTGTCTTTGTACCGTCCTAGTTCTCTCGTCCCGCTTTTAAGCGTGTAGTAGAGATTTGCTAGGTTTGGTTTTGCCTCGGCCCGGGTTGTGGGCGTTTTTCTTCTTTCTTTTGTTTTCCCTTCGACTCCCTTCCACTCTTCCTGCTGCGCGGTCAGAGTGTAAGTTGGCGCTGTTTCTTGTTTGTCCAAAGTTATCAATATATTTCTTACTTTTCACCAAAAAAAAAAGAACATTAACAAACAGACCCGTAGTGGCCACCTCATTAAGTGCCAAATTTACCGGACTGCAAGATGAAGAAAATGGCGCATTCCAGTACCGTGCCTCATGTTTTCTACCCTCAACTCAGAGTAGAAACAGGTTTTATGTATTGAAAAGTCAACATTTTACCCCAGTGTACAAACCAATGTCTTGCGAGTCTAGGTACTGCACTTAGTCTCGGGAAAAAACCTCTCAGCTCTCACTTTCATTCTGCCGATCCTGCATATATGGTTTAGACCCGCGAGAAGGTCGACAATTGCTTCCACGGTTTTTGGTTGGTCTGCGATGTATAGCGTCTGTACCAGAAGCACATTCACCCTAGAATCGCGATTTTGCTTCTCAAGTTATAATAGTTTGTTGTTACCCTTTTTTTAATAATTTTGTTAGAAATTATAAAGTTAGATTTCTACTATGCTTGACTATTATCAATTAGCCTAAGATCTACTCCCTTGATAGTACTGATTATTAAACCTCTTGAGAGTCCTTTAGTAAATGGATTAGCTAAGTTATCATTTGTTCAAATGTAAATTACTAAAATGAAATAATTTCATTAGTAATTAATTGTCGAACATACGCATGTTGCAAACTAATATGTCTAGATTCTCCAATGTATATTTTATATCCAGTCTAGTGCAATTCATAGTGTACATCAGACTTCTAATTGCACTAACATATTCTCACTATGCCAATGGTTGCCCAGTATTTTTCATCAATTTAATTGATACATCATATAGTGCATTTGACTTTTAATTCCCAAACACTAGTATTTTTTAAATGATCTTCTCCACATAGTGGCATTGACTTAAAGCATAACCCCACTAAGTTTGAACATTTCGATACATATAGTTGTATCCACTTCTCTTAAATCTTTCATTTTAAACTAAGAAGATGGATACCTTTTAATTTCATTTATGCCAAGCATATTTGTACCACTAATCAGAATATCGTCTACATATAAGCAAATTATAACTCCATACTCTTTGGTAATTTTTGAGTAAATGTACTTATTAGCATTGTCATATTTAAATCCATATGGTAAAACCGCCGAATCAAAATCTTCATGCCATTGTTTCAGTGCTTTCTTTGTCTCTGCCGATGTTGCTATTCTCAACAAAATGCCCCTTATTTACAACTTCTTCCAAATAATTAGCCTCTCAATCCCAAGAACCTTCCTCAATTCGAATGCATTTTATCATATTATCCACAATTAGGTTCTCAATCATATGAAGAAGTTAATTTTGATAATCATTCCAAGTTTGAGGCAATTTAGAAATAATTGTAGCAACTTGAAAAGGCTCATAAACTTCAATCATAAAGTCTTTAAGTTTGGCAACATATATTTAAAGTTCATCCACTTACTTAGCGACAGATTTTCCATTGATCATGGCAAAGTCAAAATATTTCAAAGCAGTAATTCTATCTACACCTTGTTTATTAGCATTGTAATTTGGTCTCTAAGGCATTCCAAATGTCATTGGAATTTGTGTAAGTTCGGAAAGTTTCATACAGATGATTCGATAGAGAATTGAGAATCCTTTCTTGGCACCTCCTTTCATCATCCTCGCGCATAATTCCGATAAAAGAAGAATCATAATATCCTTCCAACGGATGAAAATAGTTCCATCATAAGGATTGATTTGCAATCTCTGAAGATTGTGAGCACTTGATGTAGACGATGTCTTTATCTCCATGATAATAATACCTTAAAATTGTTGGGGAAATTTGTTTGGTGAAAAAAATAGAGAAGTAATAGTAGATCCTTGATGCTTTGATGCGTGATGACGATCACTATTCTTAAGGTATTATTTGCATCCACTATTGTTGCTGTCAAGTTTAGAACAAATATACTTTTAGGATATACACCAAAGCCGCAGAAAAATGAGTTTAGCAGTTACTCGAATCTCTCTTGGAATTTCTCCTTGAATGTGTTAAGGTTGCGTGTATGAAAAGAGAAAAAGAGAGAGTTTTGAAGAAGAAACAATTATGAATAGTCGTGGTTGTTATAAATAATATGTGAATTGGTCTCTATTCACAGGCAATTAATCAACACACCTCTTGAAAATAAATACCTTATCCGCAATCATTCATGTTAAGAATCACTTCCTTTCATAACTCATGTCTTTTTTTATCAGGAGTCACGTCTTCTCTTAACGAAAAGATGCTTTTTTATTTTTTTATTTTTTATATAATAACAAACTATTTTAATATTTATGCCATCAAAAAGGCATAAATTTAGACTTCTTAATTACTACAACTTGCATAGGTAAACAGATAGCATTTGGATATCTGAATGTAGTACCATGTTTTTTAAAGGTTAGGATGGCTCGTCATATCCAATGAGTAAGACCTCGTAAAAGTGAATCTATATTGTAAGTTCTAGTATTTACAAATCCGCATGACGATCCGTCATTGCTAGGAACGTATATTACATTTTCTTATTTAATTGGCGATGCACACCAATATCTTTGAAGATATATCATCTCGAACAGCAACATGTTGTGAAGTCGTATATTTCATGATTACAACAACTTGCATAGGTTTACGACGGTTCCATGTAACAAATAGCAAACTGTTGTTAAGTTTGATTTACGTCAATTTACAGCTTGATTTTGAGGCATTACCATGCCTGCCACTTATAGCTCCGGTGACGCCGGGTGCGCCCAATTCCTCTCCACTTGAGAGTCCTCATTTGTTGCTGAATAGAAGTTCTATAATATGCTTTGGAGTCTCGTTATATTTTGGGAAAATAGATCTTGGTTCATTGACTTCATTAAGTAGTTCCTATAATATCAAATTGATTTTAGAAACACTAGTCCTTAGCCTCGTCAGAATTCGAAGATGAGGTCTCCGGTTTTATATAAGACATGATTCTGGTCTTGCCCCGTCTTGCTTTTGTGCGTATCCGCACTTTTAGTTGTGGATGCTTCTTGCGGAAAATATGGTTTGCAGGGCATGTGAATACTTCATGCATTACATTTGCTTTTAGTCAATGTTGGCACTGGAAAGTTCAATGGTGGGTCACAGTCTTCACTTCAGCACGAAATTGATTATGCAGTCGACCGAACTTGCTTCATTGCTATATATTGAGTTTCCAGAGACATGTTTGGCATGCAACCACTTGAGTTTGAGATGAAGTAAATATGTGCTGTTTTACATCGATTATACATTTTAAGGGATTAGAGTTCATTACATCTCTAGCTTTACCCCTAATGCTAATGTTTCTATTCAGAGCCATGGAGCTTCAAAGTTGACTCACAAGAACTGGGATGTTATGCCAAAATTGCTGCCAAACGTGTTTTATGTAATTTCTTTTCCTCTTGCAATTTTCATCTTCACATAAGGTGAGGATGCCTTTTTAATTTTTTTTGGAATAAGTAATAAGCTGAGGATACTTGAATGCAAATAATTGGGTATTTGTTGTGCATCTGACATGTGAAATAAAAGGGTACTGTAGTCTTATTGCTCTTTGTCTTATCGAGTGCAATGGCGTAAAAAATTATTCATTTGTCCAATCCTACTTAGCCGGCTAAGTAGTTGTCGTTGCTGCCGCTGTTCCTGTGGTCGGCCTTTGTGAAGTCAAATTTGGAAAAGATTTATAATCGAATTTATCTTCTAAACATTATGTTCGCATAAATATGTGTAGGACCTAAAAGGGCTGCTAATAGAGACTGCACTTGAAACTCGTGCACGGGAAGACCATCCCGAAAGTGCTAATGCTAGATTGCTCTTGATATTGTTTGTGTTTCTCTTTCATTCATTTATGATTGTGGTAATTCCATACTCCGGAGTTCTCCTGCATGTTTTTCCATCTCACTCTGTTGCTTCAATAACTTCAGTTCTGTTGCTTCAATAACTTCAGTTTATTACTTTTCAGTCTTGCTTTTGCTATAAATGAGTGGCTGAGCCCAGAGGTCCAAAAACTCCGAACAGCACGAGGGTCAATTAGCGTGGCGCAAGTTATGCTTGGCTAGGGATCAATATATATACAACTTTTTTGTTGCTGGGTTACCTTATACTTAGATTGTCGAGATTGTCGAGATTGTCGAGAGAAGACATGATTCCTATATGCCGTAACAGGATAAATTTTACAACGTATGATGCAGAAATAAACCACTGGCAATCACACGGGTTTTCGGTAGTATCTGTTCACATGAATGTTGGCTTTCTTTGACTGGCTTAAGGTGTTCGTTCTTCTCTTGCATTTTTCAGCTTGATACTTAAGAGATGCTCCTTTTGTTCGTCTTTCCCAATGAAAAACTTGGAAGTTGAAGGAGCTTTGATTTCTGATTTATGAAGCAGCGACAGTTTCTACTGGAGTCGGGCTGTGGAGTAGTGGTTATCATTTGACGGGTTCTTCTGGTATTTCTAGTAAGCAATCACTTTGTTATTTCTTGAAATGAGAACAATGTAAAAAGAGCAGAGCTGGACGAAGACATGCATATGGGCATATTGCAACATATTTCTTAGTTAAGTACGGAGTAAGGTTAATGTGATTATGCTATTGAGTCATTTTCTTCCCTCTTTGTTCTTATCAGGCTTATCACGGGGGATTCTACTTGGGGTGCCCATCACCCAATCTTCTCTAAGTAGATCTACTACATTATTCATGTTCGGCTGAGCCACCCATGTATCGATAAAATGGAATTTTCTCTATTCGTATTTGTATCATCTTTTAAGGGAGACATACCCTTTTTAGTGTCTACCCTTTGTTTTTGAGGGGGGGGGGGGGGGGGGGGGTGGTGGTGTTGTTCGGATTTTTGCATCTACGTTAATTTATATGAAGGCTTTAAATATTTTTCTCATCCATAATTTCTTTCAAAGATTAAAGTTATAAAACCGTCGAGAAAACTACACATTACTTTTAAAATGACTTGTCAGCTAAAAAAGGAAATACCATTCAAATTTCCTATAAGAAAGATCAGGAAAACTGTCGAAAAAGTCATAAACTTTTTGTCTTTGTGCCGATTTAATCCTAAATATTTTTTTGGTGCCAATTTAATTCTAAACCTTTTTACATTGTGCCAATTTAGTCATTTCCGGCCAATTTTGGCCGGATTTTGCTAACTGGATGTCGACTGGCTGACATGGCCACATCGGCACTGACATGGATAACTTTTAATAATATTTTAATTTTTAAATTTTTTTTAAAATTTTTCTTTTCTCCTTCTCCTTCCTCCAACCGGTCATTGGACCTTAGCAACCGGCCAGAGGCGATGACTAGCGAGGTTGACCTTGACCTTGCGCGGGGCGACGAGGCTTGCCCTCGCAGCCACTGGTGAGGTGGCCGGTGAGGTCAACCTCGACCTCCACCTCGCCGGGCGTCGCCTCTGGTCGGTCGCCGAGGCTCGGCGACCGGCTGGAGGAAAGAGAAGGAAAAAAGAAAAAAAAGGAAAATATTAAAATATTATTAAAAGTTGTTCACATCAGCGTCAATGTGGCCACGTCAGTTGGCCAGTGTCCAGTCAGCAAAACTGGCCAAAATTGACCGGAAATGACTAAATTGGCACAACGTAAAAAAGGTTTAGGACTAACTAAATCGGCACCAAAAAAAGGTTTAGGACTAAATTGGCACAAAGACAAAAAGTTTAGGACTTTTTCGACACTTTTCCCCAGAAAGATCATACTATTTGCAAAAGGGTCCGGTTAGCATAATTGATACTCTATATCGAATTGCCGCTTGTAAATGGGGGAACATCTTTTTATTGGTTTAGAAATTGAAATACAAGTAAGCTTCATGAGAATAAAAAAATAACTTATACTCTATATTGATTTTAGGTGGAATTTGACAATACATATTCTTTTAAGTAAAAAAGGTGTCTGTATCATCTTTTAAGGGAGACATACCCTTCTTAGTGTCTACCCTTTGTTTTTGAGGGGGGGGGGGTGTTCAGATTTTTGCATCTACATTAATTTATATGAAAACTTTAAATATTTTTCTCATCCAAAATTTCTTTCAAAAGATTAAAGTTATAAAACGGTCGAGAAAACTACACATTACTTTTAAATGGATAAACGACTTGTCAGCTAAAAAGGGAAAAACCATTCAAATTTCCTCTCAGAAAGATCATACTTTTTTGAAAAAGGATCTTATTAGCATAATTGATACTCTACATTGAATTGCCGCTCGTAAATGGGGGAACATCTTTTGATCGGTTTAGAAATTGAAATACAAGTGAGCTTCATGAGAATAAGAAAATAACTGATACTCTATATTGATTTTAGGTGGAATTTGACAATACATATTCTTTTAAGTAAAAAGGTGTCCTCGCCCCCCCCCCCCCCCCCCCCCCCTCCCCCTTCTCTCTACGTTCTCTTTCGAAAGGATGGAATTCATACTGAAGGCTATTTGATTGATGAAATGATGCTAGCGGTCAAGGGGAGATGAATAATTCAACTGAATAGCTGGTAATATCCTATTGGCGGTAGGAGTCCGTCCTCTAATAATACATTATTGTCGCCAATATCTTTTCTTTATTTGAAAATCTAATGCACAACAATCTATTCATCAGTCTCACAAACAACATTAACAAGTGTCTTTTCATCTTTGAAAATTTATTGACCTTTACACAAATAATATATATTTATAAAAGAATATTGAAAAATAAAATAGATGTAGATTCGATTCAATCTTCACTGAATTCAATTAAATTAACACCTAAAAGCTTAAATAATTAAACATATCCAAATCTCATAATTTTTTTTATGACTATTATCACAGGTAACACATGATGTAGTACGTGTTAATTAAATAGAGTTTCCAATATGCTTGTTTAGAATATGCCTCTTTTTTTTTTTTTTTTAATATGAGAATATGCCTGTCAATTGGAAACAACCTGGTGACCGGATGAACTAGTCAGCCGGTTTATTAGAAACAATATTGTCGTTCATAAAGGGCCGTTACTCTCCTTGGAAAACAACGACAGTAATGCAAGCATTTTCCTATACAGAACATGTGGCTTGCTTAGCACGCGTTGGTTTTTGTTTTGAAACAATAAAAGTTCTGTCTTTTAACGGTCAACGATTAAACCATACGCGGTGAGGACTGCCATGTGGTGGGAATTCGCTTGGAAAAAATTGAGGGTTATAGTGTCCTTCAGCTGAATTTTCTTGGGAAATTACATGAGTTAAGTCTTATCAACTCTCCATTTGTCAATCAAAACTTGTGGACCATAAAAGGGTTACACCACGTATGACTTTCAAGTTCTTTTCTTTGAATTATTGTAAGCGTAAGAATCAGGCAAGAAATATCACAAAGCGATGGACGGTGCGCATTTGTCCATGTGCTTGGAGATTAGGTATGGCTAGACCCATCAAAATGGGTCATGACTTTCAAGTTCTTTTCTCTAAATTATTGTAAGAGTAAGAATTGGGCAAGAAATATCACAAAGTGATGGATGGTGGGCATTTGTCCATGTGCTTGGAGATTAGGTGTGGCTAGACCCATCAAAATGGGTCATTGATGAAATTTTTAATCCTATGTGGCCATCTTCTCACCATGCTTGATGAGAAAAAAACCATTCACCATCTTTTCCGTCTTTTGGGTTTCCTTTCCGAGCAACTTTTTACTTTTCCTTTGCCGTATGGATTGATGAAGAGAAAGTTAACGATCGCGGTTCAACCTTAATCATCCGGATCAATTCATATGAAAGATATTAATTTAAAAATTCATCGCTCAATACATTAACATATCTAAATTTCTTCAATTATTGAAAACCCTTATGTGGTGGTAGATGTTGATCTTGTTTAAGGTGCTCCTAATATTTCTCGTTTTTCATTTTTTGGTAGGTGATGGGATTTGTCCATGCAAAATATACAAGAGTTTTGGGGAAAAGTACCGAAAAAAGTCCTAAATTTATTGTATTAGTGCCAATTTGATCTCAAACTTTTTGATTTGACCAATTTAATCCTATACATTTTCATGTTTTCATCTTATCAATTTTGGTCAAGAATCGCCGACATGAACATTTTTAATAATTTTTTTGTTTTTCTTTTCTTTGTTTTTATTATTATTTTCTTTTTCTTTCTTTTTCTTTTTTGTAGCGAGATTGGTAGCCCTCGCCAAATTTAGTCAAAGGTTGCCTCGCTCGGGCCATTGCAAGATTTGGGTAAGGGCAACCTCAACTAGAGCCAGTGAGGCTACAAAGGCCCCTCGCCCGTGGCCCCACTAGTCACTAGCCAAGGACCCACGCCTAGATTTGGCGAGGGCCATGCCCTCACCCCGTCCCTAGTGACTCTCATTAGCCAAAATGAAAAGAAAAGAAAAATAAAATATAATAAAATATAATTCAATATTCAAAATAAATTTGCAAAAATCATTTACGTCAGTATTGGTTGTGCCACGTAAAACAGTCATAATCTACGTTAATGATTTCTAGCCAAAATTGGCTTGTAGAACTCAATTGACAAATTCTAAAAAGGTTTAGTATTAAATTAGTATAATTACAAAGTTTATGACTAAATTGATATCAATATAATAGATTGATGATGTTTTGGTATTTTCCCCTTTAGAAAAAGACGCTTGCTCATTGCTCCAATGATAACTTCAGTTAGGAGTCATGCTTCTCGTTTAAGGAATACATGAAATGGGTAACGTGCATAGTGTGAACTAATTGAAGCTATAGTTCAAACACTTGAAATTCACTAAGGTATCAATAGAGAAATACATTGGGTATGAACAGTCAATGGAGGATTTTTTTTCTCTCACTAAGTCATTCTTCTTGTGTTTTTCTCTTTTGAATACAATTTGTAAGCGCTGTTGATAAAGAACAAGTGATTGGAAATGCCTCAAACTTTGGAATTTCAATTTTCACACACTATCCCAAATGGACTGAATGATTTCCTTAAATACTCCTCTATGCCTTTTTAATTGTTGGTATTCTTTCGAGGAATTTCTTCCAATCAATCCATTGGACAAAATCGATTAAGGAAATCTTGTAGCCATTTGAAAATTGAGATGAAAATCCGATGATTTTAGTCGCCCATACTATTAGAATCTAAGTTTCCATAAGTAGATACTTCCCAAAAAGGAACTTGTCTTCAAAATTGATTTTATCAATTTGTGATTGATTCCATCAATATATTTATAAAAGCAAGTGAGATTCTTCGCCAGAAAGCCAGATATTAAGGATGAATCTCGTACGTACTGAATCCTTATCGAAAGATCAAAAATCTTGAGTCTTCGTTCTGGACTTGGTTTCAGTCTGGATCCCATCAGAGTGGGAAAGACTTCTGAAGTAAAATAGACTCTGATAACATTCCACGATATAGCACAGAAGTCTAGTATTCTTCAGAATAAGAACACGAATAAGAAAGTTTTGTCAACTTCAAAACCTAATAGGAGTTTCCTCAACAGAGTATGCTATTTTTACCCAATATTTCTTAACAGGTCTCCAGACTTTAGGACATTATTTCTCAAAGTATTCTGAGGGCATTTCGATCAATTGGTTTTGTAAAAATCCTTTGAAAATGCTTATTGTACGCAAGTTAAGGAGAGTCGCAAGTCTAGGAGGTCTTTGTTTAAGTCTCTCATTGACTTTAGGAAAGTGTATTAGAGAATCATTTTCCTTATTGAAACCAAGTCCTGACTTGTTATAGTCTATGAAGCACGAACACGTTGTCCATGCTTTTGTGTCGTGTCTGACACGTGTTGGAACGAGTCGGACATATCGACAAGCTTGGACACGCGGTCAACGCGTGTCGGATTTTCCGACAAGTGGTCAAACATGTTTTGACACACGTGTTCAGAAGATGGAGGGTGGAGGCGAGGGGGAGGGAGCAAAGACGAGCTGCAAGCGACGGCGAGCCCGCGACAAGGCTGCGAGCGAGGGTGAGAGAGCAGAGACGAGCTACGAGTGATGGCAAGCCCGCGACGAGGCTGCAAGCAACGGCGAGAGGTGAGGGTGAGGGAGCAGAGACGAGCTGTGAGTGACAACGAGCCCGCGACGAGGTTGCGAGCGACGGCGAGCCCGCGACGATGAGAGACGGAAGAGGAGAGGAAGGCGGTTGTGCGGTGAGGAGGAGGAGAAGGATCAAAAGGAAGAGGAGAGGGAAGGGAGTTGTGTGGCGAGGAGAAGGATCTAGGGTTTTTGATAAAAAAAAACTTAAAAGAAAAATAAAAAAGGAGATCTGATGGCGTGAGGTAAAAAATTGGGGGGAGGGGAAGTGAAGTGATAGGTTATCTGTCACTGTCAGGTGGTGGGGGAGGGAAATGGGGGGAGGGAAATAAAAGTTCAATAAATTTGGGGGTGGACGAGGGAAAGTAGAGAGTGGGGGTGTAAGGACTTTTTTTTTTAACAGAAAAATAAATAAATGACATTAAAAATAATTTTGAAAAATAAAAGTACTAAATTTTGAATAATGATAAATTTTGGTCATTTGTAGAAGATCATGAATTTATTTAAATAAATTGATTCTAATTTCTTATTAATAATTAGTTTCATTAATAATTTTTGTTAAAGTTAAAAACATATTTCCAAATATGGATACGCATTAATTATGAATATGTTTTTCGATTTTTCAATGAATTGACTTATTGATATTATTAGTGTAAATTCATTGTAGGCTCAAGAAGCTCAAGAAGCAAATCCAACTTCTTGAAGAAGGAAGGTTCAGACCGTTTGATCCATTGGCACCTCCTGTAAAAACCGGGTATTTACCTCCACCACCACAAACATCTATTTTTGCCACTATTCCAGAAGATCCTTACAGAAGAGAACCAGATATGGCAGAAATACGAAATCGCCTCAAAGCCCTGCAGAAGGAAAAGGGGAAAGAAAAAATACCACCTACAGAGTCAAGGCCCATTGTTATAAGACAAAGGCCAGATCAAATGATGCTATCAAATCCATTAGAATCTTTTCTAAAGGATTTAGGTACTCAGGAACCTGACCCTGTTATCCAACAGCCTGATCCTGTCATTCCAGAAAAACAGATTCTGCTCCCAGTGGAGCAAATTTCTCCTGACACCGAATCAGATTCAGCATCCCTCTCCTCCTCTTCATCCTTCTTAATTCCTACAGTTGATTCCCTCCCAATTGCACCGGTCACCTCATCAATATTCATGGCTGACCCCCCAGATGATGAAATGGAATCAAACTACTCTGACCCAGAAATTGGTCAGACAAGTAATCCTGCTCGACATGTGTCTATAGCATCAAAACAATTCTTCACCATTGATGATATTCCTTATCACAAATGGCCAGAAAGGCTTGAAGAATTTCATACTTGGTTGAATACCCAGTCCATCACTAACCATGATATGAATGATGTCTTGTACAACTTTGTTACAAGGTTCAAAGGAAGCCTCAAACTCTGGTGGCAATCAATTTCAGAACAAGACCAGATTCATTTTCTGATGTCACCTAATTTCAGCCATGCCATCACTCTCTTATATCATGTCTTTGTGGGAAAACCCACCGATCTCATAGTGTGAAAAAGAAGAGAGTTTTTCGAAAAAAGATGCTTCTCCCTCCAGAAGAAACATCTGGATAAGCACTACCGAATAATGTTTCAACTCTTTTATCAAGTCGGAGCAGATCCAAATCTGAAGCATGTTTTCCTTACTTCCATCCCAAAAGAACTATCCTAGATGGTTGAAAGATCGTTCTTTGGGAAACAAAGGAGAGTACAAGATATTCCATTGGGAGAAATACAGCAAGAAGTCCATCTATGCCTAGAAGAATTATGCTTAAAACGCCAGATGGTCCGTACATACATCACAGATGATAAACGCCTTGAATCAGCTTGCTCCCGTCAGAAGCTGAAAATCAAATGCTCTAAGCAAGACTGCGATGGTACTTGTGGTAAGTACTCTTGGAAAAAGAAACATTACAAGAAGCTTTGGATAAATAAATCCAAACATGGTTCTAAGCATTTCCGAAAGAAGAAGAAATGGCGATACCTACGCAAAAGGAAGGATCGCACAAGCCACAAAAAATAAAACCGTTGCTACATCTGCAACCAGAAAGGACATTTTGCAAAAAATTGTTCTCAAGCGAGAAAAGGTCAGAATCATCTAATTCATCACATTGAGAAGGAAACAGGTGTTTCTCTTGAAAATGATGATATTGAATCCCTATTCTCTGCTGATGAAGAACCATCTGAACAAACTCTTTGTGCCATTCCCTCTTACCAAACTTCCAGTGAGACTGAGTCAGACTCAGAGTCTGAAGACATATTTCACATATCCCCTACATCTTCGGAACCAAGCCTTGACATCTTCTCAAGTCAAACTCACTGTCCCCATTTCCCTGTGAAAATTCTCACCTCAAAGTTTGCCAAACCAATTACTGTTATCGCTCTCATTGATACTGGAGCAAGTTGCTCCATTTTAGATACCAAAGTATTACCTGAAGAATACTGGACTCCCTATGTCCGGTATTTCAATTCCGCCTCTGGAGATACTTTCTCCACAAATGTCAGGACCACTCCTGTAACTGTCCAGTTCTTTCCTCAGTGTTCCATAAATGCAAAAATCTTTGGATCAAACCTCCCCAATAAAGATCTGATAATTGGGTGGGACATCATGACTCAAATCTCTCAGCTTTGTATCATTCCTGGAAAATGTCTTAGATATAAAGATCAATTCTCTGAGTTCGTCAATATTCAGAGACTCTTTTCCATTCAGATGAGTTTATCAGATCCAATCATGCAAAAGTTGTTAGAATCTTGTTCGGAATCCCATTCAGAATTCGCTCAAAAATGTTCCCATCTCTTATGGGAAAATCCAGAGTTCTTTGTTCGCCTTCCTTTTAAGAAAAATGAGGATATAAATCCAACAAAGGCGAGTCACATGGGAATGAAGCCAGAACATCTGGCTTTAGCTCAAAGGGAATGCTCGAAACTATTGCAACAAGGCCTTATTGAAATCTCCGATTCACAATGGGCTTGTGAAGCCTTTTATGTCAATAAGCGCGCCGAGCAAAACAGAGGAAAAATGAGACTGGTGATCAACTATCAACCTCTCAATCTTTTTCTCCAAGATGATAAGTTCCCTTTACCATCGAGAGATTCTCTCTTTATTGGTCTAACCAAGGCCCACATCTATTCCAAATTCGACCTCAAAGCCGGATTTTGGCAACTAGGCATCCATCCTGAAGACAGATCCAAAACAGGATTCTGTATCCCTAACCAGCACTTCCAGTGGAAAGTTCTTCCTTTTGGATTAAAGGTAGCACCATCCCTTTTCCAAAAGGCCATGTGCCGCATTTTCCAACCAATCCTATCAATTGCAGAAGTATACATTGATGGCATTCTGCTCTACAGTCCTGATGAGCAGTCACACTGTCAACTCCTTGAGCAATTTGCAGAAATCGTGAAGAAACATGGTATCATGCTTTCTCAAAGAAAGATGAATATCGCCCAGACATAAATCGAATTTCTTGGTATGCACCTTAACAAAGGTACATACTATCCAGGGCCGCATATCGCTCAAGAATTATTGAAGTTTCCTCAAGATAACTTCACAACAAAGCAAGTTCAGCAATTTATTGGGATAATTAATTATCTCAAGGTTTTTGTCCCAAACATTGCAAAGCTTCTGATTCCTTTGCAATCCATGCTGAAGAAGAATACCCCATCTTGGGGAAAAGCTCAAACCAAAGCAGTCGCTGAACTTAAGGAGATTATGCAGAATCTCCCACCATTACAAATACCATCAACAGGCAAAAGGATTCTTCAAACTGACGCCAGTGACGAATACTGGGCAGCCATTCTCTTTGAAGAAATTGATGGTAAGAGACACCTCTGTGCTCATAAAAGTGGAAAGTTTTCTCAAGCTGAAATGCATTACCATTCCACTTTCAAAGAAATCCTAGCAGTAAAAAATGGAATAAAAAAATTTGAGTTTCATCTCATAGGCCACCACTTCCTGGTAGAATTAGACATGACATCTTTCCCTCAGATGACCAAGTTTAAACAGAAACAGATTCCAAATTCCCAACTACTTCGATGGGCTGAATGGTTCTCAAAATACTCCTTTGAAACTAAGCATATTCCTGGAAAGAAGAATGTACTTGCTGACTTCTTATCAAGGCCAAAAGCACCAGCCGAAATCAACATGTACATCAAGAGGCCTGCTTTCCATATGCTCAATCATAGAGTGAAATACAAAATTGAGAAGATCAAAGATTCGCAAAGCTGGAAATACCCCCAGGAGATTATTCAGCAAATCCAGAACGACAGTCTTGCTGAGAACTTGAAGAACCTCATGTGGCAATGCCACACAGACCTATTCAGATTCAATGGAGGTTCGATTCTTTATCCTTCTGGGTTAAATATGAATTATCCATTCATTCATCCTCTTATCTGGAAGGAAGATGATTTCCCTGAACAACTCAAAACGTTATTGTGGTACTTAACCAATAAGTACCTAATAGCTTTTGAAATTCCAACCAGAAGATTCATTGCCAACCTCACAAGGATATTCTTGCTCGGAAGAAACATCGAAAAAGAATGTGATAGAAATCTTTTAGATTTTCTAAATTGGTTTCATCATCCTACATGTTGGAAACAAGACTTGGAAAAAGAACTGAGAACCATGACACCGAATCCTGAGGTCCACACCATCCTGTTTTTCCGGCGTCCATGGAATTTTTGCAAAAATAATGGTAGTATTCTCGATGCACCACTAGAAATAGGAACCACATCCTATAAACCTGACTTGAACAGCCGAGAAGCCCGGATTCACAAATCTTATCCAAGATCTGTTAGAATCTGTGAACATGAATACCGAGAACTCCAGAGAATCCTATGCCAGGAAAACAAGACCATTCCTGAAGATGTTTGGAATAATGTACCCACTACGTGGGATCATTATGACCTAGCACCAGAAGCTAAGGAAGCATTCAGGCAATACGGACAAGCTGCATCATCCCAAGAGCACGAAATGACAAGCGAAGATGACATTGTCCAATCCACCCAGGACCCCTATGCACGCTTTGGAGGCCCTCTGTCCCAGGATCCCTACGAACAGGGCCCTCCATCCTTATTCCAAAACATGGACACATCTTTCTATGCACAGCCATCCAACTAGCCTCAGCCAAGAATTCCTGCCAACACTCGAGAAAATGAACACACAAACTAGGTTGAAGAAGAAGCATCACATTGGGCTCATGAAGGAGCATCCTCATCACGAAGGCTGAACCAAATCCTCTCGCCTGAAGACCTTGAAGCCCTTGAACAGAAATACGAGGCACATCTCCTAGAAGACAGCTCAGAAGACTCAGTTTGTAGCTACAACGCTCGTGACGGACAAGACCGTTGAGTCCGTACAATTTCACTGTAACAAAATCACTGTTCACTTTTACTGTAGCACTAGGCTAGGGAAAGTACTGTTCACAGTACAGTTACTGTTCATAGTGTGCGAATAATTCCCTCCCGGAAGTTTCCGGTGCCTCTGTTTGTATCTGGACCCGTGAGTAAGGTCCCTGTGTGTGTCCTGGTGACCTCTTATTGCCTATATAAGGCAAGGAGGGTGTATCGTTTTGGGCAGAGTCCCCTGAAGTAAAGTGTGTGCCTTGTGAAAATCTCTCCATGGCTTTCTAAACTCCTTTTCTTCTCCAGCTTGGTAGGATCCTCCAAGAAATGCAGCTTGGGTAGGTTAGAAACGTTTCCATCATGGCATCTCTAAGTGTCTCTAGGCTCTGAACTAAAAGGCTGAGTGGTTTTCTGCTAAAAGGCTGTCCCTGAAGGGCTTGAACGGGAGTTGTTCGCCCTCTGTGGGATGCATACCTGCAGAAAATTTACTCTCCTTCCCTGGTTCTAAGTCTAGGTCCATTTATGGTATTTATGAATTTGAATCAAATTAATTAAAAATATTTATTTAATATACAACATGTCACAACGTGTCGGAATTCTCTATTTTTGACAAATGACGTGTCGACGTGTCATGTCGTGTTGTGTCGCGTGTCTATTTCGCGTGTCCGTGCTACTTAGGATATAGTAAGGTACTTGTATGAAAATGATATGCTCTAATGTTTTTGAACCCTTTGAAAGTTTTGTTGAAATATTTTAAAATTCTTTCTTTAAAGAATCATTTTCTTTGACAAGTAAATCTCAACTTTCTTTTATTTGTAGAAAATCTTTTTGCAAAATTTCAAACATTTCTTTTCGAGAAAGATCCTGTTGCCTAAGCCATGAATTCTCCTTTTTTAGTTCGGAGATCCTTTTAAGAGAAGATTTGAGATTTAAGCAAAGCTCATTTATATACTTAGAAACTTTAATAGGAATTTCTGAATTATTTACCTCGATTTCCTTGTCAAATTTTCAGTTTGTGTCTGAGTCAGACTTTGATTCTAAGTCCGATTTTGATTCCGAATTTAAGTCTGAGTTTGAATGTGCCATCAAGTATATATTTCCTTACTCGTCATCTTCTTTAATTGTTCTTTTTTGCCCATTTTGCTTGTATTGTCTTCTTCCACTGAATTTCCTTCATTTTCTATTCATCTTTTTGGATTTCTTGATCATAAAAGCAAGTTCTTCGTTGTCCATGTCATTTTCTGAGTCTGTATCATCAGAATCAACATTAGATTTAAGTGCAATAGACTTCTTACCTTTGGGATCTTCATCATTGATTTGTTCCACTTTGTGGGATTGAAGAGTTCCAATAAGTTCATCAATGGAAAGTGGCATAATCCTATGAGTCTTCCGGATTGAGATCTTAACATGGTTCCAATCTTTTGAGAGACCTCGCAAAAGTTTGTTGACCTTCATTGGGACAGAAATTAGATGATCTTGAGACGCCAAACCATTTACAAATTTTTGTAAAACGGCTGAACATATCTCTAATTGACTCCCCTGACTTCATCTTGAAGGATCCATATTGGCCGAGCAGGAAGTTCACTTTTGTCTCTTTTACACGATCGGTCCCTTCATATGTAACATGAAGTCTATCCCAAACTTCTTTAGCTATTTCACATGAAGAGATTCTATTATACTCAGTAGGAGACAAGACATATATAAAGAATAAATAGCTTTTGCATCAAGAGCTTCTCTTTTGGATATCTCCTTCCGAGGCATAAGAGTAGGAGGTTTGGTTTATTTGTCTTTGCCATTCTTATTTGATGTAGACGCAGTAGTGTGATTGATTCCTTTTTTCCACAACATCCCATTGCAAAGGATCTCTAGATCTTAGGAATGCCTTCATTTTGTTTTTCCAAACGTTGTATTCATTTCCATCAAAATAGGGTGGCCTAGTGTTGCTTTGCCCTTCAACCAGCCCTGGTGTCAAGATACTAGCCATAAAAGATCTTTAGCTAAAAAGTAAAAACATTTCAATAAAACAAGCACTTGGCTCTAATACTAATTGAAAATGCTAGTACTATCACCTAGAGAGGGATGAATAAGTGTTTAAAATAAAATTTGACAAATAAATACAGCATAAAATAAGTTGCAAGCAAAGTCTGAAAAAGGATTAGAGTATGATTAAACAAGTTACTAGACTTCTAGTAGATATTCAGAATTTGTTATGCGGTGGAACAGATTTATGAAATAACCTATAAGTATGCAACAAACTTAAATAAGAAGAGTTAAGAGAAAAGAATGTTGTACACGAAATTTATAGTGGTTCGACTTAGATAAAGCCTACATCCACTCTTATAAGCTAACAACCTTCTGGCTGGATTCCACTATATGATTAATAATAGATTACAACTTTGAGTGCAAACACTTAGTGATATATTACTCTATCTCACTAAGTCACTCTTTTGGTATTTCTCTCACAATCACAAAAGTTTAAGCTCATGAAAGACAAGTGTATAATAAAAATTCGCTCAAACTTTGGAATTATAGATTTTACGCTCTATCTCTTGCCTGCTCTTCGGTCCTTTGTCTCCTTAAATACTCATCTACTTCTAAACTAGCCGTTGGACAGTATCTAAAGGATCGTCTTCCAATCTACCCATTGGAGAGATCTGTATCAAGAAGATTTACTGGTTGTTGAGTGACAGAAGCAGAATCCCAAGTTGATTTTGATTGCCCATACAAATAGAATCTTGGTTTCGATAAGTAGAGTTTCTTTGTTTATAAAGTTCTTGTCTTCAATATCCAATTGTTAATCAATTAGATTGAATCAATCAAATCTATCTTGATGTAGAATCCAAACCAGATCACTAGCCGTTATATGTTTGGGCTTGTATTACGTTCTGTCTAGTTGTCTTGTTCTAAACATGTTTCATTATGAATCTGCTACGTTTTGAACTTATATCTCGTTCTAGACCTTATCACGTTCTGGACATGTGTCTTGTTCTGGATGTAAAGTTTGAGAATGCTTTGTCTAAAGTAAAGTCTGAGTGTCTTCTGTCTGAAGTAGAGTCTGAGTGTCTTCCGTTTGAAATAGACTTTACAATTTGGATGTAAGTCTGAACGTATTCTGCTTCTGAATATATTTAGCCTTAAGGTCTAGACATAATTTGAATAAGTTCAGCTTCAGCATATAGTCTATCTTCTGGTTCTTCTAAGTATAGACTTTGATAATATCCTTTGCATATTCTATCATTTGTATAGTCTATTACTCAACCATTAAACACGTTAATAGCCTTTGACTTATTTTGTTATCTTCAAAACATCATAAGGGATTTTCTTAACAATAGCAATAAGTTCAAGCAATTTTGTGCAGATAACGGAATTAGAATGACAAGAACTGTTCCCAACAAACCGCAGCAAAATGGAGTTGCTGAAAGGATGAATATAACTCTGAATGAGTGCACAAGAAGTATGAGGTTGCATGTAGGATTACCCAAGATGTTTTGGGTGGATGCAATTAACAATGCAGCATATCTGATTAACAGAGAACCTTTAGTTTCACTTGATTTTAAGCTACCAGAAGAAGAACGGAGTGGAAAGAAGGTAAATCTCTCGCATCTAAAAGTTTTTGGTTGTGTTTCGTATGTTCACATAGATTCTAAAAATAGAGATAAGTTTGAGGCAACAGCTAAAAAATGTTTTTTCATTGGATATGGTTCTAATTATTTTGGTTATCGATTTTGAGATGAACAAAATAGAAAAATAATAAGAACTGCTGATTTTACATTCAATGAAAACATATTGTATAACGATCAATGAATAACAGAATCTAGTGTGAAGAAACAAACGGTGGAGAATACAGAGATTGAATTAGAAGAGGTTTCTAAGAGTGTTTTAGTTAAGATTCCTAAAACTGTTACTATCAACTCTCGTAAAATACCAGAACAAGAATTACGTACACTTGAACCCACTTTTAGAAAATTTAGTAGAACACTTAAACCTGTACAAAGATATTCTCCATCATTGCATTATTTGCTTTTGAATGACACTGGAGAACCAGAAATGTTTTTGGAAGCAGTGTAGGTTAAAGATTCAACTAAGTGGGAGTTAGCAATGCAGGATGAGTTAGATTCACTCGAGAAAAAATAGAACTTAGGTGTTAACACAATTACCAAATAGGAAGAAAGTATTGTAGAACAAGTGGGTGTATTGGTTAAAAAAGGAATCCGATGGCAACAACAAGTACAAAGAAAGGCTAATAGTAAAAGGTTTTTAGCAAAAGGAAGAAATTGATTGCACAGCAATCTTTTCTCCAAATGTGAAATTGACTACTATCAGGTTAGTATTGAGTATTGTTGTAGCTAAGAATTTATACCTGAAGTAGTTAGATGTTAAGACTGCATTCCTCCATGGTTATTTGGAGGAGGATATTTACATGATACAACCTTAAGGTTTTCAAATTCCTAGAAAAGAAAATTATGTTTTCAACTTGAAGAAAAGTCTATATAGCTTGAAACATGCTCCTAGATAGTGGGGTAACAGGTTCACTAGAAGTGAAATGGATCATTGTTGTTACTTCCAGAAATTTGATGACTGCTATATTATTTTGCTGTTGTATATGGATGATATGCTCATCTCAGAATCTAGCATGAGAGAGGTCAACATACTGAAGCAACAATTATTAAAAGAGTTTGAAACGAAGGACTTGGGCATAGTGAATCAGATTCTTGGGATGAGGATCACGCGGAATAGATCCAAAGGAATTCTAAAATTAGCTCCAGATAAGTACATTTAAAAAATGTTAGACAGATTCAGTACTCCTTTAAAAAGTCACTTCAACCTCTCAAAGAAACAGTTACCGCAAACAGATGAAGAGCAGGAGTATATGGCTAAGGTGCCTTATACATTAGCTATTGGCAGTTTAATGTATGTTATGGTATGTACTTCACTAGACATAGCTCATGTAGTGGGAGTTGTGAGCAAATACATCGCAAATCCAAGAATAAAGTATTAGGAAGCTGTAAAGTGATTATTAAGACACCTAAAAGACACTTCATGTATTAAGTTTTATGAAAAACAGTGTAACTTTACAAGTCTTTGTTGATACAAATTTTGGTGGTGACTTGGATAATAGGAAGAACACCTTGAGTTATGTTTTTACCTTAGGTGGCACTGCAATCAATTGTATGTCTAGACTTTAGACCTGTGTGTCTTTTTCAACCATTGAGGCAGAGTATGTTGCTATATCTGAAGCTAGTAAGGAGATGATTTGGTTGAAATTTTTTTTGAAGGAGATAGACAATGAGTGGGATAATAGTGTTATTTTCAGTGACAGTCAAAGTGCTATTTGTCTTGCAAAAATTCCAAAATTTCATTCAAGGACAAACACAGAGTTAAAATATCATCAAATTCGTCCGTTGATAGATGATGGGACTTTGTCATTGAAGAAGATTCTTGATGCAAAAGATGCAGTAGATATGTTAATAAAGGTTGTCACCACTGAAAAATTAAGGTTGTACATTACTTCAGTTGGCCTCTATGGTAAGTGATGAAGGAGGTCGCCAACTAGAATAATTTGGGCTACAAAGATAAAGACTATGAAAGATTATTGCTATTTATTTATTTTTTATTTTTTTTTGAGATCAACCTCCCAGTGAGAGATTGATGGAGTTGGTGAGTTTGATAAAGGAAAATTATATTCAAGCACAAAGCAGTTTATTTTAGCCAATTACCAATCATGTAATGTTAAAGCACTCAATAAAGCTTTTATTGCTGCTAATGGCATATATGTAATTTCCATATTAATTATGTATGCCCTAGACTCCTACTATATATATAAAGGTAATATCTTTTATAGTTGTAACACTGAAGCTTCTAACATTGAAGCTTGTAACATTGATATTGATAGTAGAAGATTGCCTAGTGCGGCTTCCCTTTTTCTTTTTCTTTTTTGTTTGGGGGGGGGGGGGGAGGGGTTTCTATGTAAAAATTATCACTTGTTTTCTTCTCTATTTTTTCTCTTCGTATATTCGCATTCCCAACAATTAAGTCCCTCAACTTTTGTGTGTGTGCAATATAAGTCCCAAACTTTCAATTGGTTCTGTCAAATCCCTCTACAATTTGAATAAAATGACATGGGAAGGTGCAAAGCCTGATTGACCTAATGAATATTGCCATATTAGCCCTTCAAGAGACTTAACAGTTGGGATGGAGCTTGGAAGGGGTTCCGCAAGAAATTAGGCTAAGATCCAAAGATTTCCAATTTGTTACCAATAATGTGGTGTCTTACGAGCTCAAGGGCGAACCTGGCAAACCTAGCGAACTTAAACATCTTAGGCCCTGTTTGGTAACCATCCAAACAGTGCATGATTCTGATTTTTTGTTCCCGGGAGCAGATTGGGAACAGAATCGCGTTTGGTAAAATTTTTGTTCCTAAGAACAAATTTCTATTTTTTTGTTCCTGGAATTAGATTTGGAATAAAATCAAGAATAAAAAAAAAAGAGTTAATTCTTGTTCCGGGAACAAATCTAAGAATCAAAATCATATTTTTCTTATTCTACCATTTTCTCTTCTTCTTCTTCATCTACTGCCATCCCTGTGACAGCCTGAATTTTCAGATTTTGTTTTCGATTGAATAAATCGGGCCTTTCGTCGACGCGCCGATAGTGCTATTCTCTGAGCTGATCACTCACGAGATAACTAGACTATCTGAGGAAACTATTAAGGGATTTTAATGCAATGGACTTGAGAATTCGACCAAGAATTGACTGCTCGACTGTGCTAGTCTGCAAGGGTCATTACGGCACTGTCGAAATCAATCAGAGACCAGAGATAGGTCGATTTGATGGAGATATGTGATTAGTGCGTGGGTGATTCCACCTAATTGCAAAATTCTCGTCGAACGGCACTAGACCGATTCTTCTGTCGTTTTGGTACCCGGTGCTCGTATTTGAAACCTCGAGATTTGCATGATAACTGAGAGTCACCAATGAGTTGAAGATGCAAAATTTGGCTCGAAAATAATCAACCATTAGTCAAATGCACTAAAAATTCCTAAAAGCTACCCGGTAGACTAGGTCATGCTAAAATAACACCGGATTGAAATTAACCGCGAATTTTAAACCCGATTTCAGAAATTGAAAGTTTTGTCGTGTCACGATCTATTTTAGGAACGTCGACTCATTCTCCGAAGAATTTTTGGCGATTCCGGGATTTTTACGGAAAATTGATTCGGATGATTCAGAAATTAACTGAAATTCGGATGGACTAAATTGAAGGAAATTTTGGCCTCCTTACCGAGCCGTTGGGTGTTGGGGATTTGCAGAAAATTGTATGGGATTTTTCTTCATCGAAATTGGACCTTGATTTGGAGAATTGGTGAGGAAATTGAAGTTTAATTTGAAGAATTTGGAGCTAGGCAAGGGGCTGGAAATTTTACATCAATTTGGATTAATAGGTGGTTTATTTTGTGGATTATAAGGCTGGAAAGTATTAGGGAGCAAGCATTTATTTAGTTGGATAAATTTTGTTGACTTTGGGCCTCCATCCTTGGCTTCTCTCGTACGCTTCGCAACTGACTTTACCCCCCCCCCCCCCCTTTCGCACTTCTGCTTCACTCTCATTCTGTCTTTTCTTCTTTTTATTTCACTTGCTTCGAAGACCCCTGCAACTCCCTTCCTCGTCCGCCTCCTCCATTCCGTCTCCTTCCACCAATCCAGCGCCCACATCTCCATTGATTTCTTCATCCAGTTGCTCCACTTTCGTTCATTCTTCTGCCATCGAAGCCACCTGTCCAGCAACGGCTACGCCCCAGTCAAACCAGCGGAACCGAAGCTGCTTCTGCCGGTTGTTGACCATAGCAACGTCCTGCTCCGCTACCGCTTGCTTCTCTCGACCGAACGCTGCAGCTCCTCCATTGGTTGTTTTTTTTTTCCCCACCGATTCTCCTCACGCAGCCACTCAAGTGAAGGAGCCCAAGTCCCCAACGAATTCAGCCCATTTGAAGCCGAAGTCTATCCAGCGTCTTCAGCCCATCAACCCAGCAGCCGTCCACGCAATCAAGCAGCGACTGAAGCTGCTTCACGTCCCCAACTTCATCGCCCTGGTCAGTGTCTCCTTGGTCTCCCCCAGCTCGACGCCAGCAAGCTGCCCAAAGTTGACTGCTGCCTTCCATTGAATGTCGGCCCAGCAGTTTGAAGCCCATCTTCAGCCTTGGTTCAGCCTAGTTTCGAGCCCGCAATTTTTCTACAGCCCATCTTCAGCCACTTGCAATCAAGCCCAACCCAGTTTTGAAGCCCAGCAAATTGCTGTTTTCTTGGTCCAGCCCACTTGAGGCCCATGAAGCAGCCCAAGCCCGAAGCCAAGCCCAACAGTTGTTGTGGGCTTGCAAGGCCTTTTGGGCTCGACCCAAGTGTCCGTGGACGCCGCCAAAAGTTTAGGTTTCGGTTGCCGTCGCGGTGAACCGGTTTTCGCATTAAACCGGTGAGTTTATGCACTAAACTCTTCTTAGAATGCTAATGACGTTTAAGGGGTGTTCAGTTTAATTTAATTATGAATTAGGTGGTTAGTTAGATTAGATTAGTGATTTAATTAGTTAATTATGCATGTTAGGTGGTTAGATTAAATTAATCAAGGCCTAGATAGGGTGTGCTATTTATCTAGGTAGGTTTGGTAATTTTCCCAGCCCGTTTCAGTATTTAATTTAGTGATTTTGACCTAGGTTAGTATTTTTGGTAGTTAAATTGATTGATTTAATTAATTTTAGTAATTATTTAATTATTAAATATTTTCCGGAAATTAGGCTGAAATCACTAAGTTTGTGCAAATTGAGTGGTGATTGGAATTTTGAGTATTTAATTCCAAAATTTGTGAACTTTGATATTTATTCAGAAAAATCTCGGGTGCCAGATTTTAACACCGAAAATGGTTTTAAACAGTGGGATTTTAAATTGGAGGATATCAATTTTTTTGGTTCGATCTGATCGTGTACCCACACATGACTATTTTACCGTGCATTTCTAATACGAAGAAAATAGATCATGTTCACTATTTTAATTGAAACATTTGAGTGCAATGCACAGTGTCCTAGGCTGAGATTGATTGGTTGTGTGTTGGTTAAAAGAATTCGTCCTGGGCTGTTAAGCTGAACGTTACCCTTATATGCGTTACCAAAAAAAAAAAAATGTTACCCTTATATGGGATACCCCTAGACAACGGGATGCAAGTCGTAGTAGATTCTGGACCTATGCTCCTTAGGGAAAATCGTCTAATAGAGATGTTGCCGTGCTCAATGGGGTGAGACGATAACTAGCTATGCCAGAAGACCACCGAATATAGAGTAAGCCGTGCTATATGCTGAGATCAAAACTAGGAACGCATGATTAATTGAGTTGAATGCACCGATTTATGGGACAAAATTGTGTGGCACGGTATGTGACGTGTCATAATGATTTAGCCCTATAATCAGGACCCCTGTGCTAGTTTGAGAATTGAGTGTGGCGTTCCAATTGTTGGAGTTTATTTATTGCTCATGTCTTTATGGTTGTTTGTGATATGAACTATGTTGACCTGTAGGGTGGATCTGAGACGAAGTAAGTCCCTGTGGTTGTGTGATTGTGTGATTAGGACGCTTCTAGTCGTATTACCCTCATAATTGGGATTTAGAGTGTGAACTCGCTGAGATTTATATCTCACCCTGTCGTGGGCTTAAATTTTCAGGATCGCAGAGTGGTGGATCCGGAGCCTAGCTGAGGGGACCTGAGGAGTAGGTCGGTTAGGTCAACTTCTTTTTGGAGAACCGTCTTTGTAGACTTTTGGTTGCTGACCTTTGTATATAACTCAGTTAGTTTATAAAGGAATTTTGTTTGTGAAATTGTTGTCCTGCTTTTCTATCCCGAGATGGTTACTGTTATGGGATTTATTATTTGCTTCCGCATGTGCAATAAAATGAAAGGGTCAGCGACTCGTCTTGGGAAGTCGCAAAACTTTATCGACCACAAAGGGATGGGTACGAGCTCGAGGATCGGGGTGTGACAATCTCACAGTTGCCGTCTGCTGCCGGTCGCCGCCGTCCGCCACCGTTCGCCGTCGGTGAGCTCGCCGGAGGCAAGCCCAGCCACCGGTGAGGCTTGCCTAGCCTCGATTAGGCCGGTGGCTAGGCGGGCCTCGCCCAGCCCCCGCCGGTGGCCAGGTGAGCCTCACCTAGCCTCGACGAGGCTGGCCTGGCCACCGGCGAGGCCTTGCCCAACTGCCGACGAGGCTTGGCCAACAAGGGCCGACGACGCTCCGGTGAGGTCGCTGGCCATCGGAAGAAGAACATGAGGAGAGAGAAAGGAAAAAAATAAAATAAAATAAAGGAAAAAAGAAAAGAAAATAAATTATTTAAATATTAAAAGAAATTGATTTGGAACATAATTAATGAGCACGATACCAAACGCAATTCTATTCCAAAATTAGAAATTTTGGACAATTACCAAACATCTTAAAATGCTTAGAAATTGTTCACAGGAACAGAATAAAAAAGAATCATTTCTGATCAAAATTTGTTTCCGGGAACAGAATCGTTACCAAACATGCCCTTAGTAGCTAGGCAGTCGTTGTATGATGCTATCTAGTTCCCCCTATCCGAAAATACATCTATAGGCGCTTGCTAGCCCCCTACCAGTTATTGTATGAGGTCTACCCAATGCTAGATGTAGAGGCGCATAATAGATCGATATGAACATCATGAGCTATCCCGCACTAAAAACTGTTGGAAATTGCCTATCCAATCTTTTTCTTTTTTGATCTAGTGGGCCTTTTTGCATGGA
Source organism: Eucalyptus camaldulensis (assembly GCA_019915185.1). NCBI lineage: Eukaryota > Viridiplantae > Streptophyta > Magnoliopsida > Myrtales > Myrtaceae > Eucalyptus > Eucalyptus camaldulensis. The sequence goes on from JAHSVA010000005.1 coordinate 26,857,341, forward strand.
CTTGGGCCTGCTATGATGATGGGTAGTCTTGTTTTGCTTTGGCCCTTCTGTGGGCTTTCATCGAAGAAAGCGGACTTGACAGGCCTAGAGAGAAATAGTAATCATGGCTACTAATAAAATAAGACTCGAACCCAAAAACCAGACGAAGTAGTAGGTATAAAGTCAATTGCCCAATATTTTCAAATTAGTTAAACTTCGTCCGAGATATGACAACTCTTCTTTTTTATAGTAAAAAATGGTATAGAAATTGTAAATTCATCCCTCCTTTTCATCTGCTGTGAATGCTGCCACTGCTTGAGTCCACTCGCTCTTGCTTTTCTTGCTGCAACAAAGCAAGCTTAGGAATGAATTGAATGGAAATTTAGGTCTCTGTCCCCACCTACCAATTGTAGAAGTAGGATCTTTGGCAAGCAATAAGCACTTAAATAATACAATGCTGGCTCGTCTTCATTTTCGTGAAACTATTCCTCAAGCAAGACAGCCGATAAGTCATCGAAAGGTTTTGTGTGAATAATAGAATGGTAAGCATTACTCATTTGAAAGTGTCCTACGGTGATCTATTATCTTTACAAGAAAATGACGCGAGAATCCGCGGTGAAGAAATAAGGAGATCTTTCTATATTGAAATATCAGTTGATAAAATCATAGGCAAATTCCTACCGGTAAGAATGTAGAGAAGAACGAAAATAGAATGGTTCCACCTACTCAAAACTAAGAGGAGATGCAACTGCAGTCTGGACTCTTGTAGGCCACGTCGTTGCGGATGGCTTCCATTTTTAAAAGAAAACCAACAGGCTTCCATTTTTAAAAGAAAACCAACAAGCTTCCAAGGTTGGGGCCATGAGTTGGCTTTCTTGAACTCCTAGTAAAGGCGAACAGCTATTTCAGGATTATATAAGCTATAAGCACTGAAGTGCGTAACTAACTTAAAGACATGGGGCATCGATTCAGTAAAACTTAATGGAGAAAGGCAAGGATGACGGTGACTCTGAAACTAATCAAACCATTTAAGGAATTGTGAATATGGAGAGTAAGAAACCTTATGAAAAGGTCTAAATAAATTGAGAACAAGATGATGCGATAGTTTTAATGTTGGAAGTTTATGAAAATTTCGAGTATGTATACTTGATAGAACCCTCAAAATCTGATTAAACCAACTTATGGGCTGAACCGTTTATGATCTGAAAGGCTAATCTCACATTATGTTGAAACTAGGGGCTTGCCTCGAGCTAAAATTCACGGCGACTTTACTTGAATAGCTCAACAAGACCAAAACGCAAGTCGATGACATGACAGCTTAATTAGAGCACTAACATCATAAACGCCCTTGCGGTGTTATATCTTACTCAATTATTCAGTTCCAGTGGATGAAATCGAGACCATAATGACTACTATAATGAGACCCATCATTTACCGAGATTAAGTGGCATAAATCAAGACACATTGACGTTTCCATCGTGCTCGAGCTCAAGTTAACTGGATTTATGCAAAGCTCAGTATCCAGTTCGACCTTGATTTAGTTGTTCAATAAATTCAAGCCCGACTATTCGATTCTGCAATTAGCAGCAAGTAAGTCTGTTGTGAGCTGGAGTCTAGCTCGAGTCTAACTCAAGTAAGAATTGAGAGATACTGCATAAGGGAGTATAAAAAAATAATGCTGTTTTTCTATATATTGTATTTATAGTCTGATCATATTTATGCACTCAAACATAATTCAACAGCTCGATTAGCTTGGCTCCAAAGTAAGATACTCAAGCTAGGCATTTTCAAGCATGAACTCAGCCCAATTAAGAACTTCTTAATTGGACTCGGCCAAATTCAAAGAATCCATCTCGTATCTCACGAGTAGCTTGATTAGTTTCCATTTCTACGTGCGACTTTTTCGTTACGTATACCTCGAAACAATTATGACTTGATTATTACTATCTAAAAGTGGGCATTTCGCATGAACAAGATTCGTTCATTGAGTTTGATAGGGAATGGGTGACCACTGGCTTCCCTTTTTATCCACCGTGAATAATACAAGAAGAAATCTATACACACTCCAACAGGATTGGTGTCTTTCTAGGTTACTAGAAATGGCACGCGCATTGTCGGGAAAAAATTAAAAATTTTGTGAAATACTTTTTTAAGTAAAAGATTATAATCAGTGGTTATTAAAAAAAAAAAAAAAACTCATCTGGTTACATATCGTGCAATTTTCTTATGTTGTAAGTCAATACCCCACGCTAAACTTTTAATTGTATATAATACAAAATAAGAATTTAACTTCTCGAGAGGCTTTGCGTCCTTCCATGTTACAACCAATCAGGAATTTTTTTGAAACTGAAAGATCGACCTAAACTCCACCAAAGCATGACAACAATCACGAGACTTCAGAAATAAAAACGCCAATTCCAAATCAAACGAACTCTCATGATTATCATCTATTAAAAGCAGCAACTGAATAGAAATAATCTGAACGCTGTGACTTATCTTGGAAAGGGTTCGAGTCTATTTCCTTGCTTTCCATTAATATCAATTGGAAGAGTTCTTTAGAAAGCCCGAAGAAAAAGTGAAGCCAAAGATTTTTTTGCCCCTTCACCATCAGGAAATCACAGTTTGAACAAGCCAATGGGTCAAGAAATTTTGAGAATTCTTCTAAAAATCTGAATTTTTATATCACTGAAATAATCAAAAGAGAATCCAATTCCACGAATCAAATTACTTGAAATGGAAATCCGGATAGGAATCATTATCAATGGACTTGTGGCAACTCAAAGGCTAGAGCAAGATGATAAGACTCACGAATCAATGTGAATAACTAGTGGTTCAAGAATACGAACCCTCAAATCGGCCATTTTCCACAAATTTGCTTGACATGTTAATTTCAATAAAGACTTGGAAAAGTAAGTCACACATGCCTATCCTAAGAGCAAAGTACACACCAAAGTGATTGAAAAAGGAAAAGATACAATGTTTTAATGAAAAACTGCTTTAAAGTACTAATTTTGAAATCTACCATTGATTTTGGTCCTCTCGCTTAGAACTAATATATATGGGATGATCGTTTTCATCTCACTCTTTCTCATATTTTACTGTCTTGATTTTTCCACGAATTAATTTTCAAGGAACTTGTCTTAATAGTATGATACAATAACGTGTAGTCTGACATGGGATTATATATCTTTTTCACATATCAATAGGATATCAGCAAATCGATAAATTGTTTAGGCACAAACAAACATAAGGGTGGTGAGTTTGTGATCTAAGGAAATTTCAAAAAAATTCGAGTGAAGAGCATGCACTAGTGCTGTAGAGAGAAACTTGCATATACAAAAAAGTTATCTTCCATCGATGAAAGGTGTTTAAGATATAGAAGAATTGCAAAGCATATTTATAGTACTTTGGCCTATCCATTTGGCTCACTCTACTCTTCCAGCTCTAACAGTCCAAACAAATACTGGAACCCACTATATCATCCTTGAGATGTTACTACATCCGAAGATAATTCCTTCCTTCTACTTGTAACTTTGCTTTTACATATAATTTGTAAAACTTAGTGACGAAGTTTCTCTACATATCTTGTCACCAATTCGTGTGCCTACTTTTACTCTCGGATTTTTAAAGATTATACTGCGTTATGTTCAAGATTATAACATGAGGATTAGGTTTTTGGTAGTGTGGCATAGTAGCTCAACAACAATGAATTTGCGTGATGGTTATTGATTGATGACCGGTGTGGTTCGTCTTTTGAGCGACCAAAAGCAAGTTGGAAGTTTGGAAAGGCAGGTCGAGAGCACCTAATATCTAGGAATGTAATCCCTTCCATCCCTTGGATGGTTGTAACCGATCATAGCAAGATTTACTCGTATTGGGGCCGTTTGGTTCGTCTTTGGGGAAATGCCATTGGGAGAATGCAAATACCTTTGAGGTAAAGGGGTTTTCGGAAATGTTAGACCGTTTAGTAAATTATAGCATTGAAATATAACTTAGCATAAACACCGTTCGGCAAAATTCACATTTGTAATTAGCTTTTGTTATTTTTTATTTTTTATTTTAAGTTTGAAATCAAATTCCGACGGCCGGCCACCGTTGGCCAACCGCCGGACAGCCAAATCTAGCCACCGCCGGACCGCCAGATCTAGCCGCCGGAGGTCGCGGAGGCTAGATCTGGCCGTCCGGTGGCCAGATCTAGCCTCAAGACCGCCAGATCTGGCCGTCGAACGACCAGATCTGGCGTCGCCTGGGTCGCGGGTCGCGCCACCCCGGGCGGTGGTGGGGACGCGTGACCCTCAGGCGGCGGTGGCAGCTGCTAGAGAAGGCGGGGAAGAAGAAGATGAACAGGGAAGAAGAAGACCGGTGGGAAGAAGAAGACGAAGGGGGGAAGATAAGATGAACAGTACGCGGTGACATTTCCCAAATGCTCAATGCTGAAAGCAGCCCCTCCCCAGCTTTCAGCATTCGGCATTTGGAATGCTCATATTTGGGCAAATGAGCTTTCGAAAACTTAGCCAAACACAAAAAATTTTCCCCAAGGGGCTTTCGGGCCCGAAAAGTCCAACCAAACGGGGCCTTGATCCATCAATCGCACATGGCCATGACCATCCAACACGTACATTGACCATATGGGGATAGATCCAAACATATAATATCAAGTAATAATGAAAGTGTGCTCCCTGACGAGAAATTACTTGATGCATGAACAAATGTGATCTTCTCTATGTTATGACATTCATCATGGTGATTTAATCCAGCAATCACTAGATAAACTACTATATAAGAAAGATTGTGTGAAGTAACTGGTTAGTGCATATTAATATTCCACATGGGACCCAATTTAATCACTAGATAATTTTTTCAAGCCCCTCCCTAGCTTTACCCAGGTGCGTCTGGGACTCCCACCCGAGGGAGGTTATCCCTCTGGTAACCTAGGATCCGTCTTTCCGAGCTGTCAAGGCCTTTTAAAACCTGGTTCTTATGTGTTTTCTAGGAGGCAGGATTTTCCTCCAAACCCTATATTTTTCGAGCCAGGATGCTCTATCCCCCTCAGTTTAACGCCGGGGGGACACCGCATTTTGCGGCCGGCGCCTATCAGCTGACCTAGGTCTTTACCTAGGTCCCATCCTTTAGGAACAGGGGCATAAGGGGTCACTCTCCCCAGGAGGGTTCTCCCCTCCGTTTCCCTGTAGGCCTTTTATAGTCCTGCCTATGACTACACATGGGACCCAATTGAATTTCATAATTTTTGACTGAACTGAATTTAATTCGTACAAAAATAAGGTTGAAGTGCCGTCTTTGTAAGGGAGAGAAGGTACTATAATCTCGAAATGAGAGAAAAGGCATGCTAAAATGAGTGACCCTATACTTGCATTATCATCCTCCAATAATATCAACTATCACTCTCATAGACTCACTTTGACTTAAGACCGGAGCAAATCAATAACTTGTGGTTTGAGTATACTAACGCTTAATTTATCAATTTTTCACGGATTTACTTGACTAACTAGGTCAATATTAATGAAGGTTTGGAAAAGTAAGTCGAGCGTGGATATTAAAAATGATCAAGATGCCATAAAATGTCCTCTCAATCTGAAGGGCAAGATAACTACTCTGATTGAGATTCATCATTTTCTACTGTTTACTCATTATTCCTGTACTTCTGAATATGTGCTAATTTTTTTATTTTTTTTAAAAGTAAAGATTTATCGTGCAATATTGTCAACGAGAAAAAAAATATATTTCTTCACAACAAGGACGAATTTTCCCCTTCATTCGATGGCACTTGAAGCCCCTAGATGGAGTAACTTTTTGCAAGCAACACCTATGACAGATTCACTAGAGAAAATCTGATTGCGCCCCCCACATAAAAAGAGAAGTGAAAATAAAATGAATCGTGCTAATAAGTGTCCTTGATATAGTGTTAAACACGTTTAATGCAGAAAGATTAGATTTTCAAAATATTAATTGTGTATGTCACAAAAATAGTCAATGCAGTACTTTGTTATTTTGTTACTTAATAAGTGTCCTATGGTCACTATTTAAGTAAAATCCAAGTAAAATTTATTCTTGTGCAAGCAGAGCATCAACCTAGTATGAGAGTGGGTAAAACTTGCGCAAAATTGAGCCATATAGCACACTTACGTATAAAACTCTATGTAATTTGTTTTTGATTATCACTTTAGCAAATCTTTAATCCTAACATATCTCTAACTCTACATCTCTAGTCTTATGCAAATTTTGATAAGAAGATCTATTACTGGTATACTTTCATATATTCTTATCCATAATTCTCTAATAGAACTATGCATATTTTCAGTAATAAATGCTCTAATAATTTTTTTATGTATATATAGATTCTATCCCGAAATACCTGCAATTTTTATCTTTAAAGAAACTTGTTCAAGACGAGGTTTTGAAAGAATTTAACAGTATAGGGATACTATCTCATAATTGGCTCATATTTAACAAATAAAATATTAAAAGATTAAAAGATCAAACTCATATAAGGCTCATATTTGACAATTAAAGAATATTAAAATCATATCTGAGAAGTAAATATATTGCATGATCAATCTCAAATTGGTCTCATATTTGACAAATAAATATATTAGAAGATCAATGAAAAAATCCATCATCACAGGACTATTTATCTCATCGTTTACTTACATTTTAGAGTAATCTATTTGAAAGATCAATCTCATATTGGCTTCATATTTGACCAACGAATAATATTAAAATCATGTTTACAGTAATATTACATGATCAATAACATATTGAACTAATTTTTGGCAAATAAAAAATATTATCTTTACATATTGTATTTATATTTACGCACTTCGGCCTCCAGCATTTTTTGTTTCTTGGTCAACCTAGATTCATGTATTTTAAGTCCCATTGCTCGCATGCTTTTCTTGCCATCAACTCCAAGAACCTCGAAATTGAGCGAGCGGCTCATTCTAGATTTCATTGCAGAATCCAAGATCAAACCCGTGCCTTGACTTGGTCGTCAACCGTCTGCGAAGAATCAAAGTGGATGAGTCCAAAGTCGATTAATGTTCCATTTGTACGTGAAGGTTTACGGGTCCTAGTCTGTGGATGTGTTTAGTGTAGACTATTCAAACTCTTGCGGAGAAAATAAGGTCTTCTGAGCAAAATGCGTTAAAAGGGACACTATTGCTCACATGATAACCTCTATAAGAAATGCTAACATGAAAAGATAAGAGACGAGAGAACGAGACTCATTAGCTTCTTGGTCCCCGCCATCATAACATCCTTCCCGCGAATAGTTTGTCAGCTAGTAATAATTCAAAGCACAAGTCTTTTCTCAATAGTATCATCATTTTCTGTACTCCAACGATTTAATGGTGACGTGAATTGACAATAAAACGAGACAAGAGATAATTTCTGAATTACACAGATAAAGACTTATAATGTCTTATGCTAATAGAAATTGACGTTAACTATAAACACTATCACGAATTGTCTAGCTTTGATGAAATTTTAAATTAAAGATTTTGCCAATATAATTTTTAGAAAGGATATTCACGAGGGAAATAAAACTTTACATATGAAATGGTGGATCGCACAACCCATTAAAGCGGGTTGCGTTATAAAAAGCATAGAGGCTGTGTAGCATGATCTTCATATGGACATTACAATTGTAGGTAGATTTAAATTTAAGGGGTTGATTAAGGGATTTCGATTGGCATTGAGTATACTAATGAAACATCTTTTGTTTTTTCATTTGGTTTGTCCATGAAGGGAATCAACATAGTTGCTGGATATAAGAAACTCAAAGTTTCCATTTTTTTTCCTTAATCATGGCTTTTTTTTGCACCACAAGGCCAAAAATCAGGGAGTCCCACGCTTTCTTAATCTCTTTCTGAAATGGTCTGAACTCAATTTCCTAATTTCTCAAATTAAAACCCTATTCCCCCAAATTTAGGTGGAGAATCTCGAGCGTCGGTGATGGTAGGATTGTAGGGAGAGACCGCGGTGCTAATGGAGAACAAAGAGAGACAGAGAGAGAGGAAGAGAGGATCGAAATTTCAAGAGAATCAGGGCGGATGATTAGGGCACAGTCTGCCTTTGGAGAGGCCAAGGCAGGATAGAGAGAGGGCAAAGTTCGGACTCAATGACAATGTCCCTTTTTTTCCCCCTTGTTCTAGGATGACTAGAGATTTGAGTCCCATTGTTCGGTACTATTTACTTATTATACCCCAATGGCACACGCTAAACTGTTCAGAAAAGCAAAAGATACTATTTTGCAATATATTGTCAATCGCAAAAAACAAAAGAAAAAAAAAGAAAAAATTGTTCACAAAAGGCCTCCATTCGTGGGAAAACGTTGTCCAACTTTAAGGCATTGGCCTCAACTGAGGAGCTTCAGGAATGACATTCCATCTATAAATATGTCATCCATCTTGCTAACGTTATGTAGACTTGAACCATCTTCCAACTCCCAAAAACCGTCCACACCCCCCAAAATCATGGTTTCTTCATTATTGCTGTCCATCCTGTCTCCTTTATATGTCTTCTTCTTCTTCTTCTCCTTGTTCTTCTTGGTCAGCACCACTTCACTTCGGGGGGCAAGCGTTTCCGCTTCCTCCACTTCTTTGTCCACTATCCACATGACCGGGAATAAGGATGAAGTAGAGGCTCTCCTGAATTGGAAATCTACTTTTGACAACCATAGCCAATCTCTCCTCTCTTCATGGCATGGCGACAATCCTTGCCGCTTTACTGGTGTCGCTTGCAACTACTATGGAGCCATCATCCATCTAAATCTTTCCTATGTTGGTTTGAGAGGAACTCTAGATGGCCTTGACTTCTCGTGCTTAACCAGTGTGGTTAGCTTTGAACTCACCAACAACTCGATCTATGGCTCCATCCCCTCAAGTATCGATAACCTTTCCAAACTCAACTCTCTTGATCTTTGCTTCAATGAACTGTCCGGGGAAATTCCTCCAAGTATGGGTATGTTGGAGAGTCTTCATTATTTGTACCTTGATGCCAACAACTTGAGTGGACATATTCCTACCTCTCTTGGAAAATCAAGCAATTTAGTCGAACTTAGAATTTCGCAAAATAATTTATCGGGTTCCATTCCACAACAAATATGCAACTTGAGGAGCTTGACAATTCTTTCCCTATGGGGAAATAGATTGTCTGGATCCATTCCTTCAGAAATCGCGAGACTCACTTCTCTCCATACACTTTACCTGTCATCCAACAATCTCACCGGCTCAATTCCTCATTCCATCAAAAACTTGTCAAATTTAAGCATATTATACATTTCATAGAATGTCATTTCTAGTTCCATTCCACAAGAAATATGCAACTTGAGGAGCTTGACGGTTCTTTCCCTACTGGGAAATAGATTGTCTGGATCCATTCCTTCACAAATCGCGAGACTCACTTCACTCCATACACTTTACCTGTCATCCAAAATCTCACAGGCTCAATTCCTCGTTCCATCAAAAACTTGTCAAATTTAAGCATATTATACATTTCACAGAATGCCATTTCTGGTTCCATTCCACAAGAAATATGCAACTTGAGGAGCTTGATGGTTCTTTTCCTGTGGGGAAATAGATTGTCTGGATCCATTCCATCAGAAATCGCGAGACTCACTTCTCTCCATAAACTTGGCCTATCATCCAACAATCTCACTGGATCAATTCCTCATTCCATTGGAAACTTGTCAGATTTAAGCATATTTGACATTTCACATAATGCCATTTCTGGTTCCATTCCACAAGAAATATGCAACTTGAGGAGCTTGATGGTTCTTTCCCTATGGGGAAATAGATTGTTTGGATCCATTCCTTCAGAAATCGCGAGACTCACTTCTCTCCACACACTTTACCTGTCATCCAACAATCTCACCAGCTCAATTCCTCATTCCATCAAAAACTTGTCAAATTTAAGCATATTATACATTTCATAGAATACCATTTCTGGTTCCATTCCACAAGAAATATGCAACTTGAGGAGCTTGACAGTTCTTTCCCTATGGGGAAATAGATTGTCAAGATCCATTCCACAAGAAATATGCAACTTGAGGAGCTTGACGGTTCTTTCCCTATGGAGAAATAGATTGTCAAAATCCATTCCTTCAGAAATCGCGAGACTCACTTCTCTCAATAAACTTGGCCTATCATCCAACAATCTCACCAGCTCAATTCCTCATTCCATCGGAAACTTGTCAAATTTATCTATGCTTAACCTCTTTCTAAATTATTTGGCTGGTCCAATCCCTACTTCTCTTGGAAAATTGGGCTACTTAAGCATATTAGATATTTCACAGAATGTCATTTCCAGTTCCATTCCACAAGAAATATGCAACTTGAGGAGCTTGACGCTTCTTTTCCTATGGGGAAACATGTTATCTGGGTCCTTGCCTTCTGAATTTAATAGGTTAACCCATTTGACTCGCTTGGATATGAGTGACAATGAACTAGAGGGGGAACTACCAAAAGATGTGTGCCTTGGGAGATCATTAGTAAATTTTGTTGCCTTCAAAAATCATTTCATGGGGCCCATCCTAAGAAGCTTAAAGAGTTGTAGTACATTAATTAGATTGAGGCTAGAAGAAAACCAACTTACTAGAAGCATAACAGAAGCTTTCGGAATATATCCGCATCTATATTATGTGGACTTAAGCCACAATCATTTGAACGGTGAACTTTCATGGAAATGGGAGCGTTGTCCCAATTTGACGAGCTTAAGGATATCAAACAACAAAATTTCTGGTGAGGTACCTGCAATATTTGAAAGGATGGCTCAGTTACAATTACTAGAACTTTCTTCAATTTTTTTAAGTGGGAGATTCCAAGGGAATTGGAAAGTCTACCGATGTTGTTCGAACTCAATCTAAGCAGCAATGTTATCACAGGAAATGTCCCGACTGAGATTGGACTTTTATCTCATCTGGCACATCTGAACTTGGCATCAAACAATTTGAGCGGATTGATGCCAATGCAGCTAGGCTCATGCAAAAGCTTGTTGACCTTGAACATGACCAAAAACAAACTTTGGACAAGCATTCCTCCAGAGATAGGCAATGCGCAGTTCCTTGAGGTTCTTTACATAAGTCATAATTTGTTGACTGGAAACATACCGGGAGTACTTGGACAGTTGAGAATGCTGCAAGTTCTAAATATCTCCCACAACAGCCTTTTTGGTTCTATTCCACGTACTTTTAGTGATATGTCAGCCTTAACTTCCATCGATTTATCCTACAATAACCTGGAAGGTCCTCTCCCAAATGTCAAAGCTTTCAATGAGGCTCCATTTGAGGAAATGCAGCATAACAAAGGGCTTTGTGGAAATGTTAGTGGTCTACCGAAATGCAACTCTATTGAGAGCAAGAAACCCAATTCCCATGTTAAAGTTAGGATCGCAATTATCCTCTTTTGCTTGTTGTCGGGAATTATCCTTCTCTCTTGCACCTTGGTAGTTCTTATAATCATCAATCGTCATCGAAGAAGAATTATCAAGAGAGAGAACAATGAACGGGCAAATGATTTGGATTTCATGCATATTTTGAGTTATGATGGCAAAGTTTTCTATGATCGAATCTCCGAGGCCACAGAAGGATTTGACTCGAAGTACTATGTCGGCGAAGGAGAATATGGAATTGTTTATAAAGCCAATATATCGGAAGGTCAAACATTTGCTATAAAGCAAACCTCATCATCCCAGGACAATAGTGAGATTGTTGATTTGATACCATTTGAAAGGGAAATTCAAGCTTTAAAAAATCTACGCCATCATAATATCGTGAAATTTTATGGCTTCTGCTCTCATGTCCAACGTTGTTTTTTGGTGTATGAGTACATGGAAAGAGGAAGCTTGAGAACAATTTTGAACGATAATGAAAGAGTAGTTGAATTTCATTGGGACAAGAGGGTAAATGTGGTCCGAGGAGTTGCAGATGCTTTGTCCTATATGCATCGCGAATGTTCACCTCCGTTGATTCATCGAGACTTGATTAGTAGCAACGTTCTATTGGATCGCAATTATGAGGCTCGTGTTTCTGATTTTGGCACTGCAAGACTATTGAGGCCGGATTCATCAAATTGGACTATTGTTGCTGGCACCATAGGGTATATTGCGCCAGGTACTTCATAATTTTTTCAATTTCGCCAGCATTCAATGTCAAACATCCCTTCTTTTGTTATTTAATCTTCTTATGGAAATTTGTTTATGCATTTAGAGCATTCAAGTTTAATGTTGATCAGAAAGCCTTCTACTTTCCTAATAAGGAAGAATTGGCAAAAGAGGTAAAAATTATAGTCGATCCATCTCAAGGATGTGTTACCTAAATGACGCGAGCATCAAACAAAATCCTTTGAATGCCCCTTAAGCGTAAACTCCCATGCTCAAATCAATGCTGTAAGCGTAAATTAAGTAGAAATTTGTACTTGTAACTATTACCTCATGGGAAGCAATGTTGTCAAATTGAAAATAAGATATGATTAAGGTTATAAAAAAAAAAAAAAAACTCTGAATTCCCACTCGCAGAGCTGGCTTATTCTTCGATTCCTACCGAAAAGTGTGATGTATATAGATTTGGAGTCATCGCCTTAGAGACAATCATGGGAAAGCATCCTAGAGATCACATCTTTGGGGAATGTTCATCATCCACCCAAACTAAATTGCCGATATTGTTGAAGGATGTGTTGGATCAACGTCTCTCGCCTTCTAGACTTTGCCTTCAAGATGCGCAAGACGTAGTCTCAATCGCCAAGCTAGCGTTCATGTGCTTGCAAGCGGATCCGCGGCTTCGACCGACTATGGGACAAGTCTCGCATGAGCTTCGCGTTCAAGTACCCCTAGAAACGTCACTCTCTACTATCACCTTAGAGCAACTTCGCGATCTCAATGTTAGGAAATTTGGAGCATTCACAGGAATTGGTAAGTTTTGAAGTTACTTTTTCATGTGCTATTGTGTTTGATCTTTAATCATGATGATGATCGGCTTTTAAATACTTTCTTAGCTCTCACTAATCCTAATTGTGTGATTTACGATGTTCACTGCAGAGCTAGCTTCAACGTTGCATGAATAGTGCAATGTTTAAGTTTGGAACCGTGGCACCAAAAATAATTAGGGACGGCTTTCGGGGATATCTAATTTCATGATTATTTCCAACTTTTTGCAAAGCGATCAGCAAGTGAATTTGCAAAATGCATAACATTGACATCTTTTCCTTCTTTCAATCGAGATGTAACAACATGTAGTTTTTATTGCCAGAAGAGATAATAATACCAGTAGCCTGTGCAATTTTTTGATATATAGTGTCATAATTGAACTTTCAATTTGGTCATTCATCTTACTTTTCATTGATGTGCACTATCATCCTAAAACTCTCGGTTGGTCCAATGAGATGCTAATATATTTTGATATGTTCATTTTCATTCCTTCAATGATTAATTTAAATGAAATTTGGCATGGACATCAATATAAGAAAGCTAATGTTAGATGGAGAAAAGTACGTGAATTTTGCACTCGTCATTTTGACTTGAAGTTGGAAAACTATAAACAATTGATTTCAGATTGATTGTGCAATTCGTCGTTCACCCTTTTCCGCTATTTGACATTATTAAAGTTGCTACTTTTAAAACTTTGAAGATGGGGAATAAAGATGAGAACAACAAGTTATTTGTCTTCCCCTTTCGTACGTTTTCGAAAAACGTTAATTAATTTAAAGAAATTCTTTTTTGGCCAAATAATTTGAAGAATTTATTTAAAAATGCCCTTTTTACATGTCCAATCCCACCACAAATTTATGTATCTGCAATTACTTTGGGGATTAACGATTTCAAGATCATTAGGTTCGCTTCACATGAGAAGAGGATAGCTAACGTTTTTTCAGTACTTTCGCATAATAGCTCAGCAAAATTAATCCCCCTGAATATCGTTGCTCATTGCTGACTACTGGCTCTTGCTAAGGGGATTTGATCTCTTTTCCTTCATAATTAGCGCAATGTGCTTATAACTGATATATCAATAAATAGTGAGGACCGGACCGATGAATCTTGTTGCATCAGCCTTTAAAGTTACCATCTTGATAACGAAATTATTTTTGCCAGGGTGTTATATATACTGAGGAAATTATTATGACAACTAGCAAGTACAAAAACGAAATACATGTTGTAGTACAAAAGACTCAAACTTAAACCAACACATCTCATTATAAAATCAAATAACACCATACAATTTGCGCCCATTGAAGTCCAAGTACATAAGAATCAGACTTAGATAAATACAATCTCATAAACAAAATTATAGCCTAATAATTAAAAACACCATACTAAGCAGACCAATAAAAATACATTTATTTTATAACTAGAATACAAACAAATACACTTTTATAACATGTAGTACAAACAACAACAAAAAAATACAAATCTCAATGACTCGTTTCAAGAGAGGAGGCAGAACTCAGGTTAACCATTTCAGCGAAATATTTATCTCAGTGCCTTTTCACATGGCCTGTCCTACCATTAGGTTCCAAATATAATTTCATAGCACATACCATGCAGATGACCTTCTCACAATTGGGGAGGTCAATGATGTTGAACATCTTCCATAAATTCGATCCTCATCAAAAAAAAAAAAAAATGGAGTTGGCGAGCCACACATAAATTTAACAATTTTATTAGGGGCTTTATCACATACAAAATTAGGATTCAATTTTTAATCCCTCAATAAAAATAATATCCATTAAAATTGCATTGCATATAGACACTTAGGAATGTTTGCATCACTAGTATTAAAAATTTTAAAAAATTGTTATTATCATTACAATATTTTTAAAATATATATATTTTAAAAGAAAAAAAAAAAGCAGCGAAACCGGGCCAGGGACAGGCCGGCCCGGCCTTCTTTCTTTTCCTTCTTCTTCCTGCTCTTTCTCGTTTAGGCCAAGCCCATTTTTTCTTTCTTTCCCGCCAAGCCCGGCCTTCTCCTTTTCTCTCTGGCTCCCTTCCTTTTGTCCTGAACCTTGGCTGGAGTGAGGGAGGAGACAGAGAGGACGGCACGGGAAAGGAGACCAGAAGATGCAAAGAGGGCGTCGACCTGGAGTTGATGGTCGGGGCCAGGCGGGCCAGGGACAGCCGGGATGTTAGAGGCCGTGCGCGCCGGTGCTTAAAAGCGAGAGAGGGAGAGTCGGCCAAAGGGGGTTTTTTTTTTTTTTTTTTCAGAGAAAGAGAGAGACGGATAGAGAGTGAGATGAAGAGCGAGAGAGCTTGAAGCCGCCTGGGTTGAGCATCGTTCGCCCATCCTCGACGCCAGTCGCCGACCTCTAGCCGACGCCCTCGAGCGCAAGACTTCTCGTTCCCAAACCTCGGCATTTCCGGTGAGTTGCTTTTCAGTTCAAACCCGCCGTTCCCGAGGATCTCGGCTCGGAGACATCGCGAGGCGGCCGACTGAAGTTCGATTTTTCTCGAACTGGCCCTCGTGCCGCCATCTTCGAGCCGAGTAGGGGTTTTTGTGACTGAAACTCATCCCCCACGAACCCTCTTAGCACTGCCCTGTTTTGGCGATAGAATAGCCGAGCGAGTTGTCTCCGATTCTTGAGTTTTTTGTGTGCAACTGAGTCGATTTGTTTGATGTTGAGCAGTTCTATGTGTTCGCTCGGGTCTAGGTCCGGGTTCGAGTCCTAAGAAGTGGCCAGCGTCGTTCTCCTCACTTCTTGCCCACCACGTGCTTGACGAAATGCTTGAACCGAACCTGTGTAGACCTCTCTTTGTGCTCTGCATTCCGTCTGCCATGCGTTCGTGATAATGCCTAAACAGAGTTGCGTCCTTGTTCGAAGAGGGTCTTTTGAATCAAAACATCTAAATTTTTTAGAAAAATTATAACTTTCGACTTCAGATCATTCAGTTCGCGTTTGTTTACCTGAGATTTGAGTTTGAGGTTATACCTTTTTATGTCTAGAGATCGAATGTATCAGTTTGTCGATCCATGAGTGTTCTCCTTTTACTGGGAAAAGAGCGTGTGCATATTCATGAGAGGAGAAGTTGGCATTGAAGTGGCCGTGAGTTGTGAGCAATGGGCTTGGTAGGTTTAATGAGATTTGGGTTTTTGGTTGATTGAGAGAGCTTGGGTTGGTGTGGGCTCAAACAGATTCTAGGCCTTAGTTTTAGACGTAGGGGCAGCTTGGTATTCTGCTTCTTGGCCGAGAGAGAGATCGGAGAAAGAGGAAGCAACCGAGAGAGAGCGAGCCTTGAATGAGAGGGAGGGAGATCCGAGAGTGAGCCCGAGGTAGAGAGGAATCTAAGGGAGAGGAACGTTGGCTCAGCGATGCCTAGTGAAGCCCACTCTTGCTGACTGGCCGAGCGACTGCAGCCGGCGACGCCACACCCACGAGGTAAGCCTGTGTCCCCTATTCGCCCGCCTTGATCGAACCGTCGGAGTGAGGCTTGCTGGCCCGGACTTGCTCATGCCTCTCTCTCTCTCTCTTTCTTCAGCGCTGGTCGTGCTCGACTTGTTGGCTCCGGTGGCTTATGCACCCCCTGCAGTGTATGCTTCTATGCACTGATGAGTGTAACTGATGAGTGTAAGTGAGTGTTTCAAAGCAATTGAAAGCAAATTTTTTGTGTTTGTAATATTGAGAAGTTGGAGCGAATTTTTAACTCTTTTGATTCCTCCGTGCTTCTTGAGCGAAATGCAGTTAGGTTCATGTATGACTTTTCGCATAATTCTGAAGAAGTAATAAAAGCAGTGTTTTTAACCGAGGTACTATGTTTCGCCATGCAGGCTAATATTATGCATAATTAAGAACTGTTGATGAAATATGAGTAAGTATTCGAAAGATCTCAACAAGGACAAACAAATCCCGTACATTCTAGCCCTTCCATCTTCTACATCAATCGCGAGTTAGCTACGTCAGCCTCACTACTAACTAATTCCCCCATTTTGACAAGATTCAACCCATCCTGCAGTTTTTCTGCAAACTAAGGGGGCAAAAAGACATGAACAAGAATAGTACATTTACAAGAGACGCATGCCGGTGGCTAGTGGCTACTACTGACGGTGACAGGAGTTCTCCTCTCGATTTCTCTTAAACTTTTTAACTATGTTGCAACCCCACATCAGAATGCAAATCCCATGCATGGCATTAAGTATTTCCTTGGAAAAGATCAAGCCTCGGCTGATTTAAAATCCATAATAACTTTATCATCCAAAACAATAGAATCCCCCGCATGTTAGGTAGTTGAAAGAAAGGATCAAGTCACCACGAGGACTCCTAAACAAGGAAGCATAGTCAAATGAAGCCTATGCTGATGCCTTTAATACGACTATTTTCCCTCGGTTGAGCTCGGTGTTCCAGGAAGCTAATTTATACTAGTTTATCATAATGGAATTCATTTACTTGTCAAAATAAATCAGAAACATGTTGTCAAGAGTTCTGTGGCAACCAATACCTCAGTGACCAAGCCTCCCAGTGCTCACGCTTATCAGTTATCACTCCAGGTTAATATATGGCTGCTCCCAAGGTAATCCCTTCCGTGCTATCTTCTTTTAATTGCACTCAATTTCCCAGAGCAATGTGTTGTTGCGATGCCTAACAAAAGGAGTAAGTCAAGCACTTGTCGGCCAAAAAGAAAATAGAAAATGATAGCACTAAGATTTGAGGACATCATTTGCAGTACAAAGACCATTACCATTGGATTCACGATTGTCATTCCTTTTAATTTTTTAGTACAATTGGACCCGTTTGTCCAAAACCAATGTCGATTGAACTCAATAAGAAAGCAAATTCAATCGAAGCTCAAGCTCACATGCTGAAAATACTATAAATTTGAGAACCAAATTATTTGTCTATTCCTCACGTCGACAAATGTGAAGTCGGGAATGATCTTGTTTATTTGTTTGTGATGAGTCTAACGTGCTTAAAGCATTTTGGTTGTATGAAGGTCGGATGGAAAAATGAATGTTATACTAGATATTAGAAAGCTTCAAACATAGTTGAGCTTTTTAAAAGTGAAAAAAGCAATCTCTTGCTTTTCAATTAAATTTTTAAAAATCTTTTAAATTTCAAAAAAAACATATGATAAATTTGTTTGTGAATTTACGTATTCGGTATTTGTATATTGTGAGAAAATTTTGAATGTTTCGGGTTAAGAAAAGGTAAAAGTGCGTCTATCAAAATATCTAGAGGAAGGAAAGAACAAAAAGTAAATTTCTATTCATGATTTTAATCAAACTACATGATCCTTGTATGGGCATTACAATCGTACGTAGATTGAGATCCGAGGGGATGGTTAAGTGATTGTATTGGTGATGAGTAGCTTTAGGATATGTGAGTGCTAATGAAATATTATCTATTCATTAATATTGTTTATAAAGATGATCAACAGAGTTGTTAATGTTTTATGAAAAGGGAAAATGACACAAATAGTTTCTGAAGTTTGGGCCAATATAAAATATCATCCCTTAGTTTTTAATTTGTTCAATGTAGCTTTTAATCCTTGAACTTTTGATTTGTGCAATATGATCCTTGAAATTTTGGTAAATATTCAATCTAGTCCTTGAACTATATGAAAATGTTTAATATTATCCATGAACTTAAGTTAATGAAATGATAATATTGGATATCTTTGTAAAGTTTAGGGACTAGATTAAACTCCACATCACATATTTGACTAAGGTTTATGGACAACATTGAATAAATTAAAAGCTGAGAGAAGATATTACATATTTGACCAAAGCTCAAGAATTCTTTATGTAATTTCTTGTGAATATGATAGAGAAGAAACTGATATCAAAGTTCCATTTTTGCTTAATCATGGCTTGTGTGCCTCACGAGGCAAAATCAAGAGTCCCACGCTTTCTTAAATTTTGTCCGAATGGTCTAAATTCAATTTTCAAAATTGCCAAATTAAACCCTAATCCCCAGAATATGGTGGCCCCCTTCAATGCACTTGATAAAAGAAAGAAAATTTTCAACTATCTATTTATAATATTTTATTACCAATTCATGTCTCGGAATCCTAATCTCTGCTTTTGCATGGAATATTTTAAGAGAAAAAGTGTGAGAGAGTGATCGGATTACCATTAAATTTTTAAATCTTTATGGATTATAGTATTTTATATAGACATTACAATAAAACATGTATGATTATGAGCTAAGAATTTTTTTTCAATGGATTATAGTGGTAAAGGCGATGTAGACTCAAATTGGATTTTAGGCCTAAATTTTGACTGAAGTCCCTCACCATAAAAGTATACCTATTTTAGATTTTCCAATGGGACGTGATCTTATTCTGGCCCATCACGTGTAACATGGAGACAGTCCATGACTTGAGAGGAACTAAGCCCATAAAAACTAAAAAAGAAAGTCAACAACTTATCGGTTTTTTTAAATAAAAAAAAAAGTGAAAAAAAGGAAATGATTGCTTCAAAAATGGAGGACGTTGGAGCACGATGATTCCTTTCAATTGGATCCAAGATTGCGAAATTGAATCCCTCTGCACTAACAATAACATAATCAGAGCATTTGAAGGGTAGAATTGAAAAGAAGACGAAAAAGTGAAGGTCTTCACGGTTAGGGCCCTCCGCATGATTAAGACAAATTCATTGGAATAAAGAAAATTGGGGCAAAAGAAAAGAAAGATAAATCCTTCACCATCGAATTGGAATGCAATAAATCTTAGTCATTCAATAAATGTGATTGTGACTTTTACCATTCGATTTAATGTTGAAGGATCTGCATTTTAATTTGACGTGTAACATGATAAGAAAGTTCTTTCATCATTAAATAATTCGTATGTGTTTTTTCGAGTGGGGCCGGACTTTATTTTGGGCCCGTCACATGTAACATGATGAGAAACCATGACTCACAGAGAAGAGCTAGCCCATGAAGACCATAAAAGCAAGTCAAGAACCTATAGGTTGAAAATAGAGAAAAAAGGACACGATAACTTATAATAATTGAGGACATGATAGCACGGTAACTCTTTTCGATTGGATCCTTGATCGTCATTGCTCTAATTATTGAGTTCAATCAAATTATAAAATTTTCATAGCTTTGGACTAACAATAATATGATTAGACCATTTAAGGAGAAGGGGGGGGGGGATTCAAAAGCTGGTGAAAAAGTTAAAAAGGATTTCATCATCAATGCCGTCCGCATGATTAAGACAAATTGATTGGAAAAAAGAAAACTGGGGCAAATCAAAGATAAAGCTTACGTTGATTTTGTTCTTTACGAGGATTTCATGCATTCATACCTTCATGAGTGTTTTAGGGGTTGAAGACTTGGTGAGCAAAAGCAGAGGAAGGCCCACACAAAATGAGACGCACTCCTTTGGAAATGTGAAAAAGGTAAGAGGACTTCATGATCAATGCCTTCCACATGATTAAGACAAATTGATTGGAAAAAATAAACTAGGGCAAATCAAAGATAAAGCTAAGGTTGATTTTGTTCTTGATGAGGATTTCATGTGTTCATACCTTCATGAGTGTTTTAGGGGTTGAAAACTTGGTGAGCAAAAGTAGAGGAAGACCCACACAAGATGAGTCACACTCCTTTCGAAATGTGAAAAAGTGAAGAGAACTTCATAATCAATGCCCTTCACATGATTTAGACAAATTAATTGGAAAAAAGAAAAATGGGGCAAATCAAAGATAAAGCTAATGTTGATTTTGTTCTTTACGAGGATTTCATGCGTTCATACATTCACGAGTGTTTTAGGGTGAAGACTTGGTGAGCAAAAACAGAGGAAGACCCACACAAGATGAGTTGCACTCCTTTCGAAATGTGATCTCTTTTAAAATGATTTCAAACTAAAAATTTCACCGAAAAAAAGAATTATGTGGGAAGAGGAAGCTCCATCGAGCCAGAAGACGTGAGACTTGCAAGGAGCATCTACTTGAGCTTAAAAGAACCCGAAGAAGAGTGCCATTAACCATATACTGATAATTATGAAAACATTGCATGTGAATTCGCATATCATTATTTGCATATTGAGAAAATTTCAAACTTTTCGGGTTAAGAAAAGGAAAAAGTGTGTCCATCGCAAAATGTAGATGAAGTAAAGAACGAAAAGTAAATGTCTATTTATGTGGTTTTAATTAAACTACTTGATACTCATATGGACATTACAATTGCACGTGTATTTAACTTCAAGGTGTTGGTTAAGTGATTCCGTTGGTGCTGAGTTACTTTAAGAGATCTGAATGCTTACGAAACACTATCTACTCATTTATTCTGTCTGTGAAGATAATCAGAGTCGCTGAAATAATAGAGAAGAAACTGACATCAAAGTTCTATTATGTCTCAACCATGACTTTTCTACACCATAAGGTGAAATCGGGGAGTCCCACGCTTCCTAATTTCGTCCTAAATGTTCTGAATTAAATCTCCAAATTTCCCAATCAAACTGATTAAAAAAGGAAAAGATTTGATCTCACAATGACGCCCCATTTGCAAAGAATTGGGCATTTGTTGTGCATGTGAAGTGGGATTGGTTGGTTTGGCTTAAAGTCACCTGTAGCTATGCTCTGCAATGGCGTAAAAAATTATTCTCACTTGCCCAATCTTACATAGCCGGCTTAGTTATCGTCGCTGCTGCTACTGTTCCTATGGTTGATCTTTTTGGAGTCAAATTTGGAAAAGATTATAATCCAAATTGTCTTCTCGACATTATGTTCCGCATATATATGTGCAGGTCCTGAAAAGGCTGCTAATCCAAACTGCACTTGAAATTTGTGCTTGGTGAAGACTATCCGGAAATGGATAATGTGAGATTGCCAAAAACAAAAAAATTGTAAAAAGGACGACCGATGTCTACATCATTTATTTTCGATCAAAATTGGCTCGAATGATAAAATTGGCATCTCATTAAAAATATTTAAGATTATATTGACCACTTTAAAATATTTAAAATTAAATTGGTAAAATTGTAATAAATTTAGAACCTTTTTAATAATATCCGCTCAAAAATGTGTCAGTGTATGAGTTGCAGTCTTTCCTTTGCTGTGAATGTTTGACGGGTGACTACGCTCAGAGGTCCAAAAACATCCAACGGGAAGGGGGTCGAATAGCTGGGTACAAGTTATGCTTGGTAGTGGGTCCATTCATATACAACCTTATTGTTGCCAGGAACCTCGTATGGGATTGTTGAGAGAAGACATGATTCCTAAATGCTGTAACAAGAAATAATTGACACTGGATGATGAAGAAACGATAAGCCATCGGCTATCACAAGTGTTTAAGTGGCATCTTTTTTTTTCCCCCAAAAGGAAACTTACATTTATTACTAAAATGATACCTAAAAAGAATCATAAAAAATCTCAGAAATCACCATAACAAAGCAAGCCCGTAGAGTTCCAAAACAAATCAAAATCCAGAAATTAAGGTATATTGTTAGAGCATGGTTAGCAAAGGTGAACATATGCTTGTCCTTCAAGAATATATTTGTGATTGCATGTAAGCAAAAAAATCGGCAGTTGATCACTGAATCATACGTCGTCATCAATGATGAACACACCTCAGGATCTCCATTTGTAGCTATGACTGCCTTTTGGCAGTGTGCACCTAAGTTCAATATCCCCAACACCAAATGTGTTTTGTATAATTTCTTTTTTCCTTTAGATTGAAATTGAATTTTCACCTTCAATAAAAGGTGAGCATGCTTTTCTTTTCTTTTCTGTTCTGTTTTTTGGAGGAGAAATAAGGTGAGAATGCTCGAATGAAAATAACCGGGGAATTCTTGTACATCTGACAAGTGAAAAATAGGAAGTAAGTTATGAGTGTTTTAGACTTATCATCTTATCCTTTTTTTCCAGCTCCAACAATGCTTTGAGTCAAATTTTGTGGTTTTATTGCTATTTGACTTGATACAGAATTGAGTGCAATGGCGCAAAAGATGATTCATATGCCCAACCCTACTCAACTGGCTCAGTTGTTGTCGCTGTTGCTGCTGCTTCTACGGTCGGTCTTTCCGGAGTCAAATTTGGAAAAATTAAAATTTTCTTCTAGACATTATGTTTGCATAAATTTTATGACGGATGATGCAGAAATAAACCATTGGCAATCCCACGGGTTTTCAGTAGTATCCGTGGAGATGAATGCATGTTGGCTTTTTTTCTTTTTTTTTTTTCTTTTTTTTTTCGGGTGGCTTAAGGGATTCGTTCCTCTCTTGCATGCTCCTTTTATTCGTCTTTCGCAATGAAAAAACTTGGAACTTGAAGGAGCTTTGGTTTCTAATTTGAGAAGCAGCGACAGTTTCAACTGGAGTCGAACCGCGGAGTAGTGGGTTTTCATTTGACGCATTCTTCAGGTATTTCCAGCAAGCAATCACTCTCCTAATTCTTGAAATGAGAACACTGTAAAAAGATCAGAGTTGGATGAAGAAAATTACGTCTTCTATTGTTCTTGCAGATGGGCACATTGCAACATTATAGATTTAAGTTTCATGTGATCTTAATAAGGTCGCGATTTTTCATTTTTCAAGCTAACGGTGAAGGGATGCACGGCTTTCCAGTTCTCCTTTTCTTTTTAAATAATGTAATAATAAGAATTGGCCAAGAAGAAAGCCTTCATCATCCTTTCCGTCTTTTGAAGTTTTTTCCGAGCAACATATTACTTTTTTTTTTTCCACAGAGATCGATAAAGAAGAAAGTCATTAACCACTGTTGAAACTCAATCATCCAGACCAATTCATATGAAAGAGATCAATTCTGAAATTTATCATTGGATGTGTTAGACACTTGAGATTTACTAAATGTTTTCATCTATCCGAAGACTTTATTTTATGGTATATGGAAGAAAAAATCTAATCATATATATATATATATATATATATATATATATATATATATATATTATTTGAAGTCTCTTTTTAATGTAGTATCCTTATCTCTGCTTTTGCATCCGATATTTTATAAGAAAAAGGTGAGATTGTCATTGGATAATGGTATATTTTTCACATCTTTATACATTACGGTTATATATAAACATTATAGTAAAACTCGTTTGATTATGAGCTACAAATTTTTTCAATGAATTGTAAAGGTAGAGGTGATCCGTGCTCCAATTAAGGCGTCCAGCCTAAATTTTCACCAAAGTTCCTTCATCATAAAAGTATGCTTTATGTAAATATTCAAGTGATACATGACATTATTCTGGCCCATCATGTGTAACACGAGGAGAGTCCATGACTCGCAAGTGAAGACCAGAAAAAGTAAGTCAGGAATTTATCGGTTAAAAAAGGAAGTGGTAATCAAAGTGGGCTACTGACGAGAAATTACTTGATGCATGAGCAAATGTAATCTTCTCAATGGTATGGCATTCATCATGATGATTTATTCTGGCAATGGCTCGACGAAACTACTATATAAGAAAGATTATGTTTAGTAACTGGTTAATGCATATAAAGAACCTATATGGGACATAATTATATTTAATAATTTTGGACTGAACAGAATTCAATTCGTACAAATATTAGGTTGAACTGCTGCCCTTGTAAGGACAGAAGATACTATAGTCTGGAAATGAGAGAAGGAAAGCTATAATGTGTGGCCCCGTGCTTGCATCATCATTCCTCCAATGATATCGACTATCACTCTCATAGACTCCAGTCGATTGAAGACATGAGCAAATCAATAACTTGGGGTTTGAGTATACTAACACTTAAGTTGATCATTTTTCCACAAATTTGCTTGACTAACCAGGTCAATTTTAAAGAAGACTTGGAAAAGTAAGTGGAGCATGGATATTGAAAAATGATCAAGATACCAAAAAATGCCCTCTCGGTCAAAAGAGCAAGATAACAAATATGATTGAGATTCATCATTTTGTACTGTTTACTCATCATCCCCATATTTATGAATGTGTGCTAAAATTAAAAATAAAAAATAAAAAAAAGGAAAGATTTATCTCACAACATATTGTCAATGCAAAAAAAAAAAAAAAATCTTCACGACAAGGCCCAATTTGCCCCTTCATTCGATGCCACTTGAAGCCTATAAGTGAAGTAGCCTTTTGCAAGCAACATGGACGACAGATTCACAAGAGAAAATCTTACTGCGCCCCCTACTTAAAAAGAGAACGTGAAAATACAATGAATCTTGCTAATAAGGGGCTGTTTGTTTAAATGTGTTTCTGTTCCCCGGAACACAAGTTTTTGTTCTTTTGTTTTGGCGAACAAAAAAAGAACAGAAACGCGTTTGTTTACACTTTTGTTCTGAGAAACAAAAAAATCTTCTTTTTTTTTTTTGTGGCTGGGAACAGATTTGGAACAGAAATAAGAAGTAGAAAAAAAATTGTTTCTTGTTCCTGGAAACAATTCCGAGAAACACTTCTTCTTTTTCTCCTTTTTCTTCTTCTTTCTTCTTTTTTCTTTGGCCGGTTGCCGGCCTCGGCCATGGTTGGCGAGGCTCGGCCTCGCCCAGCCATAGGTGAGGTTGAGCCTTGCCAGTGGCTAGGCGAGCTCGGCCTCACTAGATCTAGGCGAGCTTGAGCTCGCCCAACCACCGCGAGGCTCTGCCTCGCCGGGGGCGAGCGAGCCTCGTCGTGGTTGGGCGAGGCCGCCGGTCCTCGTCGGTCGGTCGCCAGCCATGGCCGCCGGTCCTCATCAGTCGGTCGCCAGCCATGGCCGAGGCCGGCGACCGGCCAAAAGGAAGAGAAAAGAAAAAAGAAAAAAGGAAAAATTAAATAAAAATATTAAAAAATTAAAAGAAACAAAAAAAATTATACAAGTTTACCAAACGTGTTTTTGTTCTTTTTCTATTCCAGGAACAGAAATTTTGTACAGTTACCAAACACGTTATTTTGTAAAAAAAATTGGAACAATTTTTTAACAGAAACGTTACCAAACGCGTCCTAAGTGTCATCGAGACACTTGTTAAACATGTTTAATGCAAAAAAAAAAAAAATCGATTCTCAAAATATTAATTGTGTATGTCACAAGGTGCATTATAATTTGCAATATTTTGTTATTGTGTTACTTAACAAATGCCCTGCAGACATTGTTCAAGTAAAATCCTAGTAAAATTTATTCTTGTGCAAGTGGAGCATCAACCTAGTATAAAAGTGAGTAAAACTCTTAAGAAGTTGAGCCACATAGCACGCTTACGCATGAAGCTGTTGGTAATTTGTTTTTGATGATCACTTTAGCAAATCTTTAATACTAACATATTTCTAACTCTACATCTCTAGTCTTATGCAAATTTTGATAAAAAAAATTATTATTGGTATACTTTCATAATATTTTTATTCATGATTCTCTAATAGAACTATGCATATTTTTGGTAATAAATGCTTTTAAAAAGATTATATATATATATATATATATATATATATATTCTATCTCAAAATACCAGCAATTTCTCTCTTTATATAAACTTGTTCAAGGGGAGGTTTTGAAAGAATTTAACATTATAGTAATACCTATGTTGTGATTGGTTCATATTTAACAGGTTATATATTAAAAAATCTCATATGGGCTCTTATTTGACAATAAAAGAGTATTAAAATCGTGTCTTATATATGATCAATCTCAAATTGGTCTCATATTTGACAAATAAATATATTAGAAGATCAACGAAAAAAATCCATCATCGCAGGACTATCTATCTCATTGTTGACTCACATTTTAGAGTAATCTATTTGAAATCAATCTCATTTTGGCTTAATATTTGACAAATAAATAATAAAAAAAATCATATTTATAGTAATATTACATGATCTATAACATACTGAACTAATATTTAGCAAATAAACAATATTAAACGACTTGGGTCATATTGAATTTATATTTACGCACTTCGGCCACCAGCATTTTATGTTTCTTGGTCAATCTAGATTCATGTATCTTAAATCCCATTGCTCGCATGATTTTCTTACCATCAACTCCAGGAACCTCAAAATTGAGCGAGCAACTCATTCTAGATTTCATTTGCAGAACCCAAGCTCGGCCCCGTGCCTTGACTTGGTCGTCAGCCGTATGCGAAGAATCAAAATGGATGAGTCCAAAGTCGATTAATGTTCCATTTGTACGTGAGGCTTTGCGGGTCCTAGTCTGCCGATGTGCCCAGTGTAGACTGTTCAAAGTCCTGCGGAGTGCAATAAAAGGAATACTATTGCTACATGATAACCACTGTACGAAATGCTGACATGAAAAGATAAGAAATGAGAGAAGGAGACTCATTAGCTTCTTGGTCCCTACCATGATAATATATTCCCTACGAATAGGTTGTCAGCTAATAATAATGCATAGCAGAAGTCTTTTCCCGATAACATGATCATTTTCTATACTCCGACGATTTAATGATAACCCGAATTGACAGAAAAATGAGATGAGAGCTAATTTCTGAATTACACAAAGAAAGACTTTTAATGTCTTATGCTAATAGAAATTGACGTCGATTACAAACACTAATACAAATTGTCAGGCTTAGATGAAAAATTTTAAATTAAAGATTTGGCCAATATATTTTTTAGAAAGGATTTTCATGATGGAAACAAAACTTTACATACAAAATGGTGGATCGCACAACCCATTAAAGCTGGTTGCGTAAAAAAAAAAAAAAAGGATAGAGGCTGCGTGGTTAAGATGAATTCAGGACATACGTCACAAGCACTCCACATTTAACTGTTTTAAATCGATAGCGATAGGTGCATTGTCCATGATTGAGGCTTCATCTAATAATGATTAGCCCTCTATAAATATCTTACCAATTTGTTGTTGAGAACGCGAACTTGGACAATCTGACATCGTCAAAACCACCCCAAAATCATGGCCTCTTCCTTATTTCTATGGAAGCCGTCTTCTTTAGGAGTCTTCTTCTTATTCTACTTGCTCTTCTTCGTAAACAACATCACCATCTTTGTTTCCACTCCATTTCATGGCATAGTCGTTTCGGATTCCTCCGCTTCTTTCACTCCCAATGCGATCAACCATATGGATGAAGTAGAGGCTCTCTTGAAATGGAGATCTAGTCTCGAAGACCACAACCAATCTTTCCTGTCTTCATGGCATGGTAACAACTCTTGCCACTTCATGGGTGTCACTTGCGACGACTACGGATTCATTGCCCATCTCAATCTTTCAAATCTTGGCCTGAGAGGAACTTTAAATAGTCTTGACTTCTCATACTTAACCAAGGTGGTTAGTCTTGACTTTTCTAGCAACTCGATCTACAGTCCTATGACCTCAAGTATTGGTAATCTTTCCAAACTCAAGTATCTTAATTTTTATGACAATAGATTGAGTGAAGACATTCCTTGGGAGATTGGATTGTTAGATTCTCTTTCCAAAGTTGATTTTGGCAAAAACAATCTTAGAGGTCCTATCCCTGCTTCACTTGGAAAATTAGGCAACTTAACAAAATTAGGCATACCGGATAATGACATTTCTAGTCCCATTCCAAGAGAGATAGGCGACCTAAGAAGATTGAAGTTTCTTTACTTATGGAGGAACCAACTTTCGGGATCCATACCTTCAGAGATTGGGAGGCTAATCGATCTTATTGAATTAGCTTTTTCTGATAATAAGTTGGTCGGGTGTATCCTTGCTTCACTAGGAAACCTAAGCAATCTAAATGTTCTCTATCTTTCCGAAAACCAATTTTCGGGGTCCATTCCCCATTCTCTTGGAAAATTAGGCAACTTAAGAAATTTGAGCGTGTCAAAGAATGATCTTTTTGGTCCCATTCCAAGAGAGATAGGTGACCTAAGAAGATTGAAGTTTCTTTACTTATGGATGAATAAACTTTCAAGATCCATACCTTCAGAGATTGGGAGGCTAACCGATCTTATTAAATTAGATTTTTTTGATAATAAATTGGTCGGGCATATCCCTTCATCAATTCAGAATTTGAGCAATTTGAATGTTTTAAAGCTATTCTCAAATCAACTTTCAGGTTTGATTCCTGAAGAGATAGGGAAACTAACATCTCTTGTAGAATTAGTATTGTCTAATAATACTTTGACTGGTTCAATCCCTGCATCAATTGGAAACATGGCCAATTTAACTATCTTGCACCTTAGAGATAACAACTTTATTGGTTCATTGCCTCCTGAACTTAATAAGATGGTTCATTTGAGTATTTTGGAACTTTCCGATAATGAACTTGAAGGGTAGCTGCCCGAAAATATATGCCTCGGGGGATTATTGCAAAAATTCACTGTGAAGAATAATCATTTCACAGGTCATATCCCTAAAAGCTTGAGGAATAGTACTTCATTAGTTAGAGTGAGGCTTGAAGGAAACCAACTTACTGGAAATATAATGGATGCTTTTGGAGTATATCCGCTGCTGAATTATATGGACTTGAGCCACAATTATTTGCATGGTGAACTTTCATGGAAATGGGGGCATTGCCACAATTTGACGAGCTTAAAGATATCGAACAATAACATTTCAGGTGAGATACCCTCGATATTTGGAAGGATGGCTCAATTACGTGTACTTGACCTTTCTGCAAATAATTTAAGTGGAAAGATTCCGAGGGAATTGGGAAGCTTGCAACTACTGCTAGATCTTATCCTTAACAACAATGGGATCATGGGAAATATTCCCCATCAAATTGGATTTTTATCTCGACTAGAACATCTCAATCTAGCATCAAACAATTTGAGCGGAGCCATTCCACCACAGCTCAACCTATGTGCCAACTTGCTGAGCTTGAATTTGAGCCAAAATAAAGTTAAGAGAAGCATTCCTTTTGAGATAGGCAATGCGCGATTCCTAAGCGTTCTTGATTTGAGTCAGAATCTATTGACCGGAAGAATACCACTAGATTTAGGAAAGTTGAGAGTCCTAGAAACCCTAAACGTTTCCCACAATGGCCTCTCTGGTTCCATCCCACATAGTTTTGCTGACTTATGGGCATTAACTTCTGTTGATGTGTCCTACAATGACTTGGAAGGTCCTCTCCCAAATGTCAAAGCTTTTAAGGAGGCTCCATTTGAGGCAGTCCAGCATAACAAGGGGCTCTGCGGGAACGTGGCTGGATTACAGAAATGTAATATTTCTACCATGAGCAAGAAACACAATCAACATAGCGGAGCTAGAATTTTGATTATCCCCATTCTCTCATTCTTGGGATTCCTCGTTCTCTTTTCCTTCTTGATTGTCCTCACAATCATTTATTGCCATCGAAGAAAGATTACCAAGAGAGAGAGGAATGCATCGACAGAGACTAATAATTTAGATTTCGTGCACATTATGAATTTTGATGGCAAAATTTTCTACGAGAAAATCATGGAGGCGACCGAAGGATTTGACTCCAAGTACTATTTGGGAGAAGGGACCTATGGCGTTGTTTACAGAGCCGATCTACCCACAGGTCAAACTGTTGCAGTCAAGAAAATTCCATCGTCCCGGGAAGATGAGATTGTCAACATCGTTCTTTTTGAAAGGGAAATTGAAGCTTTACAAAATGTTCGCCACCGCAACATCGTGAAATTTTATGGGTTCTGCTCTCATACACAACATTGTTTTTTGGTATACGAGTTCATCGAAAGAGGGAGCTTGAGAACAATTTTGAATGATGATGACAGAGCATCAGAGCTTGGTTGGGACAAAAGGATAAACATGGTTCAAGCAATTGCGAATGCGTTGTCGTATATGCATCACGACTGTTTTCCTCCATTGATCCATCGAGACTTGACCAGCACCAACATCTTGTTGGATGCTAATTTCGAGGCTCACGTTTCAGACTTTGGCACCGCAAGATTATTGAGGCCAGATTCCACCAACTGGACTGCTATTGCTGGCACAATCGGATACATCGCTCCAGGTAATGTTCTTTGTAGAAGCATATTAATTTACTGTCATTGAAAATTCCGTAATGATGTGAAAGCAAATGTTTGAGTCTTTAATTACACCTAACAAGATTATCAACGGACTTTGAATCATTCAATTGCAAAGCTAGCTTATACCAACATTCCGACCGAAAAATGTGATGTATATAGCTTTGGAGTTGTAGTACTGGAGATAATTATGGGAAAGCATCCAGGAAATTATGTCTCATTGGCATTTTCATCCTCTCAATCCGAGTTGCAAACCCCATTAAAGGATGTGCTGGACCAACGCCTCTTACCTCCGACAAATTGGCATGCGCAAAACGTAATCTCTGTTGTGGCACTAGCACTCGCATGCTTGCGGACCAATCCTCAACTTCGACCGACCATGACACAAGTCTCGCGAGAGCTTCAAGTTCAAGCACCACTGGTTTTGCGGGAAAAGTGCCAAAAAAGTCCTAAACCTTTTGCCTTTGTGCCAATTTAGTCCTAAACCTTTTTTCGGTGCCAATTCAGTCCTAAACCTTTTTAAGTTATGCCAATTTAGTCCTTTTCGGCAATTTTGATTGGATTTTGCTGACTGGACGCCGGCCGGCTGACGTAGCCTGATCGGCGCTGACGTTACAACTTTTAATAATATTTTAATATTTTTAAATATTTTTTTATTTTTTTAAATATTTTTTTATTTTTTTTTTATTTTTTTATTTTTTTCTTTTTCCTCTAGCCGGTCGCCGAGGTCCGGTGACCGGCCAGAGGCGATCGCCGGCGAGGCTCGACCTCGCCAGATCCGGCGAGGGCGAGCCTCTCCCATGGCCGCCTCGCCGGATCCGGCCGTGGGCGATGGGCGAGGCTCGCCTCGCCGGATCTGGTGAGGTCGAGCCTCGCCGGCCCTCGCCCGACCTCGCTAGATCAGGCCATGGGCGAGGCTCGCCCTCGCCAGCCTCGCCGGATCTGGTGAGGCGAGCGACGCTCCATGGCCGGCGAGGGCCGGCGAGGCTCGACCTCGCCAGATCTGGCGAGGGCGAGCCTCGCCCGATCAGGCCATGGGCGAGGCTCACCCTCGCCAGCCTCGCCGGATCTGGTGAGGCGAGCCTCGCCCATGGCCGGCGAGGTCGGCCTCGCCCTCGCCGGCGGTCGCTTTTGGCCGGTCGCCGGACCTCGGCGACCGGCTGGAGGAAAAAAAATAAAAAAATAAAATAAAAAATATTAAAAGTATTTACAAAATATTTTAAAAATAAAAAATATTAAAATATTATTAAAAGTTGTCAACGTCAGCACCGATCATGCCACGTCAGCCGGCCGGCATCCAGTCAGCAAAATCCTGCTAAAATTGACCGAAAAGGACTAAATTGGCACAACTTAAAAAGGTTTAGGACTGAATCGGCACCAAAAAAAGGTTTATGACTAAATTGACACAAATGCAAAAGGTTTAGGACTTTTTTGGCACTTTTCCCCTGGTTTTGCCGTTCTTTGGAGTCACCTTAGAACAACTCCGTGATCTTGATGGCAGGAACTTTTAGACCGCATTTGGGAGGTTGCAAGTTTCTGATCGAGTTCCTGTTGTGTGTTCACCTTTTCCGGCTTCTGTGTTTGGCAGTAAGATGTCGATTGGTTAGTTATAGAACTTGGAAGATGCATAGTCTAAATGTTTTTTTTTTTTTTTTGGTAGGAGTAGAATGATAGTTAATTTTCCTCCTTTCATGTAAGCAAGCATCTATTCATAGTTGATATAAATCACCTGTTTCTTAACAAAATCATCTGAACTTGTTCAAAATACCATCTCACATATCACATTACGAAGGCTTGTATGTGCAATTGTTCTGGGGTACTTCACAGTTTTGAGATCATTATGTTCGGGGAAACGAGTATGAAAGAAAGCAATCAGACTCACATAACACGAGGACAATGTTTTCGACATAATAGCCCATCAAAAATGAATTTGCAGGGCAGTTCTTGCTTTTTGAGTAGCCAAAACCGAGATTGGTTTGGGACGCCGGAAATGACATCAACTTGCGGGGGGAGTTCTTCGTGGGGGATAAATCAATTACTAAATGGAATTTGTGTGCCCTAATTAGCAAAAGCTAGTATTTCTCAATTAACAACTTCTTACTTTATTGGCAAAAATCAATGAATCAATCTCAGGTACCTCACAAGTAAATTGTTTAGTTTCTATCCTTACGGGCAACCTCTTCCTCATGAGTACCTCGGAAAGATCATCACTTGATTTTTTACTAAAAGTAGGCATCAGAGTCGCATGAACAAGGTGTCTCCATTGACTTTGAGAGGGAATGGGCGACCCCAGATTTCCCTTTTCTTCCACCGTGGAAGATACGAAAAGAAACCTATGAACACCCCAGCTTTTTTTTTTTTTTTTGGTCAGAAAACACCCCAGTTGGATTGGCTGCTTTCTAAGGTAACTAGAAATGGCACGCTCGTTTTAGTTCCCGGGAAAAAATTAAAATTTTGTAAATGTCAGTTTATTACCTTGAAGAAGAATAAGACCACATTGTTCATACGAAGTGAGTGGTTTTGTCCTGGTTTGGAAGCTTTTCTATGACACTAGGTAGAATTCTTGTGCGCTGCACGGGTTCTAACTATCGGTCTATTGAAATATTGCTTGAAAGTATTAATTCAAATTCGAATGTTGATTTTCTTCCTTCCAATTTGAACCAATAACTAATGGAACTATTTTCTTCATCTAATTCTATTTTATATTTTGCCGTCTTGCTTTTTCGTTAGTTAATTTCAACAGAACTTGTCTCAATACAATCATTCAACAATGTGTAGTTTGACATTGCATTATGTATATTTTTATATATTAATAGGATACGTGCAAATTGATCAACGGATTAGGCACAAACAACCAAGAGAGAAATGAATTGGTTGAGTTGAGCCTTTTCGTGAATAGGTAGTGGACAATGTATAGAATGTGCATTGTGCTATGTTGACACCTAAATTTTTATTTTAATTGCATAAAAAATTAGAGATTAATTTTTAACTCCTAAAAAATTATTAAAATTGCATAGCATATAGACAATAGGAGCATTTGCATTAATAGTAATAGAATTTATAGAAAATATCAAAAAAATAAAAGAAAAAAATTAATGAAAGGAATTAAAAAATTAGTTGTTATTTAAAAAGAAGGCGGAGTCGGGCCGGGTCAACCCGGCCCATTCCTTTTTTCTCTTTCTTTTCCCTCGGGCCGCGCACGCCTCTGCAACACAGCGACGTACAGAAGCAGATCAGCAGGAACAGAGGCAGAGGATCGCGAGGGGGACGGTGGCGGCGTGATCCGCGGGTCGGGATCAGGCCGACCGGCAAGCTGGCGGTGACAGAAGCCATGCGCGCCTGCCGGTTACCCTTAAAAGCGAGAGAGGGGCTCGCTCGTCAGGGAGGTGTTCACTTGAGAGAGCGAGAAATTGGCAGAGAGAAAAACCGTGAGAGAGAGCGACTGGCGACTGAGAGGAAGAGGGAGTTCTGCCGTCGCTCGGCCACGCCTGAGTCTTGTTCGACGACCCCCGGCTGTTATCCTCGTCGTCCCGACCTCGCTTTCCCGATACCCACATCTCCAGTAAGTGTCTTTTCGGTCTGAACTTCCCTTGCCCCAAGGGTCTCGGCTCGGGGGCATCACAAGGCGGTCGGCCATAGCTCGGCTCGTCTCGAGCTCACCTTATAACCGCCGTCTCCGAGCTAGGTAGGGATCTACGCGATTAAACGCTCGTTCCTCAGGACCTCTTTCTCTCCATTCGGTTTTCGTTGAAGTCGAAGCCTAGATGTAGCTCTCTATGTTAACAATTGGACCGGGATGAGACGTTTTTCTCACTGATCTCGTGCTTGGTTTGATGTTTTTGTCTGAGTCGACCCTTGAATCCCATCTTTAGATAGCTTCGTTTGTTCCTAGCCGGTCGCTAACTTGTTTGACAAAATGCTCATGAAAACGGTGCAAGTTAGCTTCGTTTCCTTTGGTCATCCGAGAGAGCGTTAATTGGTCCTCAAGTTATTCCCACGATCAAATGCTTTTCTACACCACCATTTTGTTCGCGTTTCTTGCTTTGTGTCCGTGAACGGCAGGCCGGAAGCAGGGGCCGGCGTCGGTCCAATGAAGACAGGTGTTTGATGGTGAAGTATATATTTTTTAGTTCGGGATATGATAGATGTATGTCGTTGCAGGATCTTTGATGTTCTGGGTTTCATGTTTTGCTTTATGAGTTCATCTCGGGGAAGGCTATAAACAATTGGTGAAACAAGAAGAGAAAGAGGAGAGGAAGAACGACGTGATGGAGGGTGGGCTCAGCTTTAGAAATATTAGACAATGATTTAGAGTGACATTAGTGTAGTGGGCTTGTCATGGGCGTCCAGAGCAAGGCTTAGTGTGGGCTTAGAGTCGTTGGGATGGGTAGAGACTACGCTCTATGTGTCGTATGTTCTGGTGTTGTTTTTGTGGTGGTTGCAGGAAATGAAGCGATGGAGTGTACGGCCGGAATGTATATGATGATGGGTAGTCAGTAGTGAAGTTCATTTGTTTGCGGCTTGAGATTTTGGCGTGTCGATCTTAACCTGTGAGCCTCGAGGTTCATGAGTTAGTGGATAAAATTTAATGAGCTCTGAGTCCCCTAACTGAAAACAATGGATACAGTTCTGGAAATGTTTTTGTGGATGAGTTGAATGTGAGGAGAAAAGTGAGCGAGAAGCATAGAAAATTAGGGTATGGGCTCTACAATGATAAGTGGATTTAACATGGACTTGGGTTTAATCCATCCTTATTTGAAATAGGCTAGTATGGGTTTGGCGTCGCTTTAGTGGAAGAGCAGGCTGGTCGTGAGTCTTCTTAATTTGGGCTTGGTTAAAGCTATACAAACATGGGCTTAACTTGAGAGTCTTTTGAAATCGAGCTTAGGAAGGTTAGAATTGGAGCGGGTTT
Organism: Eucalyptus camaldulensis; assembly: GCA_019915185.1. Classification (NCBI taxonomy): domain Eukaryota; kingdom Viridiplantae; phylum Streptophyta; class Magnoliopsida; order Myrtales; family Myrtaceae; genus Eucalyptus; species Eucalyptus camaldulensis. The sequence goes on from JAHSVA010000005.1 coordinate 26,893,011, forward strand.
GAGGATGGACTCAATTGCGCCCTTTAGCCCATATGGGTTAGGCCGGAATTCTACCTTTGTTCAGACTGGGCTCAAGGACCTAGTCCGATTCACCATTTTCGGAATTATTAAAATTTTAAAAATATTAAAAATTCGAAAATATTAAAATCAAAAATAAAAAAATGAGAAAATGATTGGAAATAGGTCTTTATTAATTTTTAAATTCAGCATTAGATGTGGCTTGGTTTCACTTGACTAGTATACATGTAGCTTATTACTGATGGAGTATCCTTTTGAAATAAATTGAATATGACATGGTTTTAGCTTATGGGGGATCATGTCCCGAGGCTTGTAATATGGCTGTGTATATTATTTGCTCGACTTGTATCGCATTTCCTTTTTTTGCATTTACTTTAAAGTCATTTCAAAAATTGAATGTCTGCTTCCCACATAGTTTTTCAATAAATTCTTTCCTAGAATATGTTAGGATTAATCTAGGCTTTGATGAAAACGAACCCTACAAAAACATTTGCATGATTATTTAGCAACTTTGATTCCCTTAAGACCATAATTGTTAATCAGGACCATGTGACCAATTAGATAACGATCTTCGAAGTTATAAGTACCACAAAGGCGCCAATAAACATTAGCATAATTAAGTCCTCGATCCTAGAATCTCTAGTTGTATGACACTCCCATGCCTCAAAATGACTAGTAATGACTAGACCATCACGCTACATTAGCGATTTTCGACGAAAATTGGTTGGAATGATTACTTTGGATTTTCACGCAATGGTTTAGAGTTAAATTGGCAAAATTGGAAAGTTTAGAATTAAATCAACATTCGCACGATAAATTTAGAATTGATTGGGTAATTTTCCGTTGTAAGTGACATGCAATCTTAGATTTCCAGCATTTGGGTGAACGTTTTGAAAAGTTATGACTTTTAAGTGTCAATTGAAAATTATAGCACCAAGTGAACATTTTTTAAAAGTCATAATATTTAAGTGATTGAGAAAAAAAATTTCGGCCTCAAGTCAGCACCATGGGAATGTTATGACATTTGTGATGTTCTTATCTCTATGTCATATATCAAAAGCCTTTACATGGTGGTAGTGCTGTCCATGCAAAATGTGCATGAATTTTGAAATGAAATCTTTCTAATTGTCTCAATAATCACTTTAAGTGGGAGCCACGCTCCTTGTTTTAGGAATGATGTCTACGTGACAGGTTGCGAGTGACATCGAACACTAAAAAGATATATACAAAATGTATCGTGTGAGTGGATCATGGTTGAAACCATTGAATAGAAATTACAAGCAGGAAAAAAAGTTTGCCATTTTGGAGATCAATCAACTGCAAAATGAACAGTGACAAAAAGCAGTTGTGTAATAAAAAAGTTATGTAGCTACCAGCTGATTGTGTAGCTTGTAAAAGTTCATTATTTTAGTATTTTATTTTTGCTACGCGGGCTATTTAAGTTGTTGATTACACAAGTCCTATCTCTTGCCATTGATATAGATATAGTTACAAGTTCTAAAAATCAAAATCAATTGTGAAATACATAATTTGTATGAGGTGATATATTGATTTCTAGGTGATATTGTGTCCGTATAATCCTTTTCCATTGAATTCCAATGCAATAAATCTTAGTCATTAAACACATTATTGTGATTTTTTATCTTTTGATCTAATGTTGAGGGTTCTGGACTTTATCTAAGCCCATCATGTGTAAGATGATAAGAAAGTCCCTTCATTGTAAAATTACAAGTATGTAAAATTTTTAAGTGGGGCTAGACTTTATTTGGGCCCATCACGTGTAACGTGATTAGAATTAATGACTCACGAGGAGGAGCTAGGCCCTTGAAGACTGCAAAAGTAAGTCAAGAAACTATAGGTCAAGTATAGAAAACATGAAACAACGACAAGATAATTGAGGACATGATAGCACAATAACTCCTTCCAGTTGGATCGTTGATTGTCACTCCTTTAATAATTGAGTTCAATCGGATTATAAAATTGAATAGCTTTGAATTGACAATAACATAATTAGACCATTTGAAGGAGGGGAATTCAAAAGGAGGTGAAAAAGTTTAAAAGGACTTCATGATCAAAGCCCTCCACATGATTAGGACAAATTGATTGGAAAAAGAGAAAACTGGGGCAAACGAAATGTGACATCCTGGATTTTCAACCTGTTTTCTATTGAATTAATCGGGCATTTCATTTACGCATCTATAGGGTTGTTTTCAGAGCCGATCACTTTCGAGATAACTAAACTACTTGGGCAAGCCATTAGGGAAATTTAAGGCAATAGACTTAAGAACTCGACCAAGAACTGACTTCTCGACCGTACTTGTCTTTAGAGACAATTACAGCACAGTTAAAAATCGAATTAAGATCAGAGATAGGTTAGTTCAATTGAGATGTGTGGCCGATCGTGGGTGACTCCACTAAATTGAGAAATTTTTGTCGACTGACACTAATTTGATTTTATTGTCGTTTTGGTACCTTGTGTTCATATTTGAATCCTCGAAATTTTCACAACAGCCGAGAGTCGCCAATGTGTCGAGTGGGTTCGGTGTGGCTCGAAGAAAATTGACCATGGGTCATTTGCCCTAAAAAGTTCCGAAAACTACCGAGTAGCCTAGGTCATGCTAAAAATGCGCCGAATGGAAATTAACCGCCAATTTGAGTCCAATTTCTGAAATTGAAGATTTTTTCATGTCACAATAAATTCTAAGACCTACGACTTAGTCTCAAAAGATTTTTCTGATAACCGAGACTTTTTTGGAAAAAGTCGGTTTAGGACCGTTTTTTTTTAATTAAGGCCCGGGATTGTTTTAGGTCGCAATTTTGAAATGCAAGATGGATTCTTGGATGAGGAGAATTATCAATTGAGGCTTTGAAGTGATTGAGAAAAAAATTTCAGCTTCAAGTAAGCACCATGGGAATGTTATGACACTTGTGATGTTCTTATCTCTATATCATATATCGAAAGCCTTTACATGGTGGTAGTGTTGTCCATGCAAAATGTACATGAATTTTGAAATGAAATCTTTCTAGTTGTCCCAATAATCACTTTAAGTGGGAGCCACACTCCTTGTTTTAGGCATGATGTCTACGTGATAGGTTGCGAGTGACACCGGACACTTAAAAAGTACATACAAAATGTATCGTATGAGTGGATCATGGTTGAAACCATTGAATATAAATTACAAGTAGGCAATAAAGTTTGCCACTTTAGAAATCAATCAACTACAAAATGAACAGTGACAAACATCACTTGTGTAATAAAAAAAGTTATTTTGCTACCAGCTGATTGTGTAGCTTGTAAAAGTTCATTATTTTATTATTTTATTTTTGCTGTACGGGCTATTAAAGTTGTTGATTACACAAGTCCTCTCTCTTGCCATTGATATAGATATAGTTACAAGTTCTAAAAATCAAAATCAATTGTGAAATACAAAATTTGTATGAGGTGATATATTAGTTTCTAGGTGATATTGTGTCTGTATAATCCTTTCCCATTGAATTCAAATGCAATAAATCTTAGCCATTCGACAAATATTATTGTGATTTTTTACCTTTGATCTAATGTTGAAGGCTCTGGACTTTATCTAAGTCATCACGTGTAACATGGTAAGACGGTCCCTTCATTGAAAAATTACAAGTACGTAAAATTTTTAAGTGGGGTTGGACTTTATGTGGGCTCATCACGTGTAACATGATGAGAATTCATGACTCACAAGGAGGAGCTAGGCCCTTGAAGACTGCAAAAGTCAAGAAACTATAAGTCAAAGAAAATAGGAAACGACGACTTAAAATAATTGAGGACATGATAGCACAATAACTCCTTCCAATTGGATCCTTGATTGTCACTCCTTTAATAATTGAGTTCAATTGGATTATAAAATTGAATAGCTTTGAATTGACAATAACATAATTAGACCATTTGAAGGAGGGGAATTCAAAAGGAGGTGAAAAAGTTAAAAAAGACTTCATGATCAAGGGCCTCCACATGATTTAAGACAAATTGATTGGAAAAAGAGAAAACCGGGGCAAAAGAAAGATGAAGCTGATGTTGATTTTGTTGTTTCTAAGGATTTCTTGTGTTTAAACATTGATGAGTATTTTAGGGGGTGAAGACAGGTTGACCAAGAACAGAGAGAAGACCCAAATCATGAGTTGCACTACTTTCGAATTGTAAATTTCACACAAAAAAAAAAAAGAAGAAAAAAAGAAGGAAGAAATTACTTGGGAAGAGAGAGCTTCATTGAGCTAGAGGACGAGAAGCCGGCGAGAAGCATCCGCTTAGGCCTTAGAAGAACCAATAGAAGTAAAGGTGAATCATACTTGAATTTATGTAGCATTATATATAAATTGTGAAAATTTTGAGCATTTTGGGTTAAGTAAGAGTAAAAGTGCGTCGAAAACAATATTTATATGAAGTAAAGAGCAAAAAGTTTATGTCTATTTGAGTAATTTTAATAAACCTACATGATCTTCATAGGGACATTATAATTGTACGTAGATTTAAATTGAAGGCATTGAGTAGTTTTTGGATGTGTGAGTACTAATGAAACATCTTCTGTTTTTTCATTTGTTTTGTCCATGAAGAGAATCGACATAGTTGTTGGAAATAAGGAACTCAAATTTTGCATTTTTTTCCCCTTAATCATGGCTTTTTTATGCACCACAAGGCCAAAAATCAGGGAGTCCCATGCTTTCTTGATTTTTGTTTGAAATGGTCTCAACTCAATTTCCTAATTTCTCAAATTAAAACCCTATTGCCCCAAATTTAGGTGGAGAGAGAGAGAGAGAGAGAGAGAGAGAGAGAGGAGAGATGAGAGAGAGGAGAGAGGAGAGAGAGAGAGAGAGAGAGAGAGATGAGAGAGAGGAGAGAGAGAGAGGGAGAGAGAGAGAGGAGAGGAGAGAGAGAGAGAGAGAGAGAGAGAGAGAGAGAGAGAGAGAGAGAGGATAAGAATTTCAAGAGAATTAAGGGATATGATTAGGGCATAGTCTGCCTCTAGAGAGGCCAAGGCAAGAGCGTAGAGAGAGGGCAAAGCCCGGAATTAGCGACGATTTCTTTTCTTTACTCTTTTTTCTTATTCAAGGATGACTAGCGATTGAGTCTCCTCATTCGATACTATTACTTATCATACCCAAATGGCACACACTAAACTATTCGGAAAAGTAAAAGATATTATTTTGCAATTTATTGTCGATCACCCCCCCCCCCCCCCCCCAAAAAAAAAAAGAAGAAAAAATTGTTCACGAAAGGTCCTAATTAGTGGGAAAAACATTGTCCAACTTTAAGGCATTGGCCTTGACTGAGGAGCTTCAGGAATGACTTTCCATCTATAAATATGTCATCCATCTTGTTAACGTTATATAGACCTAAACCATCTTCCTCCTCCCAAAACCATCCATCCCCCCAAAATCATGGCTTCTTCATTATTGCTCTCCATCTTGTCTCCTTTACGTGTCTTTTTCTTCTTCTCCTCGCTCTTCTTGGTCAGTACCACTTCATTTCATAAGGCAAGAGTTTCCACTTCCTCCACTTCTTTTTCCACTGTTCACACGACCGGGAATAAGGTTGAAGTAGAGGCTCTCTTGAAATGGAAATCTACTTTTGACAACCATAGCCAATCTCTCCTCTCTTCATGGCACGGTGACAATCCTTGCCGCTTTACCGGTGTTGCTTGCAACTACTACGGAGCCATCACCCCATCTAAATCTTTCCTATGTCGGTTTGAGAGGAACTCTAGATGGCCTTGACTTCTCGCGCTTAGCTAGTGTGGTTAGCTTTGAACTTGCCAACAACCCAATCTATGGCTCCATCCCCTCAAGTATTGGTAACCTTTCCAAACTCAACTTTCTTGATCTTTGCTTCAATGAATTGTCCGGGAAAATTCCTCCAAGTATAGGTATGCTAGAGAGTTTTCATTATTTGTGCCTTTGTGCCAACAACTTGAGTGGATGTATTCCTACCTCTCTTGGAAAATTAGGCAATTTAATCAAACTAGGCATTTCGCGAAATAACTTATCTGGTTCCATTCCACAAGAAATATACAACATGAGGAGCTTGCCATTTCTTTTGTTATGGCAAAATAGATTGTCAGGATCCATTCCTTCAGAAATCATGAGGCTCACTTCTCTCAATAAACTTGACCTATCATACAACGATCTCACCGGCTCAATTCCTCATTCCATCGGAAACTTGTCAAATTTATCTATGCTTAACCTTATCCAAAATAAATTGGTTGGTCCAATCCCTACTTCTCTAGAAAAATTAGGCAACTTAACCATATTTGACATCTCACAGAATGCCATTTTTGGTTCTAGTCCTTCAAATATTGGGAGATTGGTATCTCTCGAAAGATTGGATTTGTCAGAGAATGATTTGGTTGGTCCAATCCCATCGTCTCTCCAGAACTTGAGCAGTCTAAACTTTTTAAGGCTCAACTCAAATCACCTTTCAAGCTCGATTCCACAAGAGTTGGGAAAATTAATATCTCTTATAGTATTAGATTTACGTGACAATGATTTGACTTGTCCAATACCTGCATCAGTTGGAAGCCTATCCAACCTAACAGTATTAGTCCTTAATGACAATAAATTATTTGGTTCCTTGCCTTCTGAATTTAATAAGTTAACGCATTTGAGACATTTGGATCTATCTAGTAATGAACAAGAGGGGGAGCTGCCAGAAAATGTATGTCTTGGGAGATCATTGACATATTTCTCTATCTTCAATAATAATTTCACGGGTCCCATCCCAGCAACCTTAAAGAATTGTAGCACATTAATCAGATTGAGGCTAGAAGGAAACCAACTTACTGGAGACATAACAAAAGCTTTCGGAATATATCCGCATCTGTATTTTATGGACTTGAGCCACAATCATTTGAATGGCAAACTTTTGTGGAAATGGGTGCATTATTGTAATTTGACGAGCTTAAGGATATCAAACAATAATATTTTTGGTAAGATACCCGCAATATTTGGAAGGATGGCTCGGTTACAGGAACTGGACCTTTCTTCAAATAATTTGAGCGGAGAGATTCCAAGGGAATTAGGAAGCTTGTCGATGTTGTTAAAACTTGATTTAAGCAACAATGCTATCATGGGAAATGTCCCGACTGAGATTGGACTTTTTTCCCATCTAGCATATCTAAACTTGGCATCAAATAATTTGAGTAGATTGGTACCAAGGCAGCTAGGCTCATGCAAACACTTGTTGAACTTGAACCTAAGCATAAACAAATTTTGGAAAAGCATTCCTCTTGAGATAGGCAAAATACAATCCCTTGAGGTTCTTGACTTGAGTCATAATTTGTTGACTGGAAACATACCAGGAGAGATTGGAAAGTTGAAAATGCTGCAAATTCTAAATATCTCCCACAATGGTCTCTTTGGTTCTATTCCACATTCTTTTGGTGATATGTTGGCCTTGACTTCTATTGATGTATCATACAATGATCTGGAAGGTCCTCTCCCAAATGTCAAAGCTTTCAATGAGGCTCCATTTGAGGCAATAGAGCATAACAGAGGGCTCTGTGGAAATGCTGTTGGCTTACCGAAATGCAATTGTACTAGGAGCAAGAAATGTAATCAACACATTGGAGCTAGAATCATAGTTATCCTCATTCTCTCATTCTTGGGGTGTCTCCTTCTCTTTTGCACCTTTATTGTTCTTGTAATCGTCAATCATCGTCAAAGATGGATTATCAAGAGAGACAACAATAAATGGGCAAATGATTTGGATTTCATGCATATTTTGAGTTATGATGGCAAAGTTTTCTACAACCGAATCGTCGAGGCCACAGAAGGATTTGACTCCAAGTACTATGTGGGTGAAGGAGCATATGGAATTGTTTATAAAGCTGAGATATCACAAGGTCAAACAGTTGCTGTCAGGCAAATCTCTTTATCCCAGGAAGATAGTGAGATTGTTGGTTTGATAACATTTGAAAGGGAAATTCAAGCCTTAACAAACTTACGCCATTGCAACATCGTGAAATTTTATGGATTCTGCTCTCATGTCCAACGTTGTTTTTTGGTGTATGAGTACATGGAACGAGGAAGCTTGAGAACAACTTTAAACGATGATGAAAGAGCAAAAGAATTTCAATGGGACAAGAGGGTAAATATGGTCCGAGGAGTTGCAGATGCATTGTCTTATATGCATCAGGAATGTTCACCTCCATTGATTCATTGAGACCTGTCTAGTAACAATATTCTATTGGATCGTGATTATGAGGCTCGTGTTTACGATTTTGGCACCGCAAGGCTATTGAGGTCAGATTCATCAAATTGGACTACAATTGCTAGCACCATCGGGTATATCGCTCCAGGTACTTCGTAATCTTTTTTTCAATTTCGATGGGAATTTAGTGTCATATATTCCTTCTATAATTGAACTTTCCCTAGGTTCTTTGATTATTTAATCTTCTTATAGAAATTAGTTTACTAGTATAGAGTTTTCAAGTTTAGTGTTGATCATAAAGCTTTTGATTTCCCTAATAAAGATGAATTGGAAAATGAGGAAAAACATTATAATCGATCCATTTCAAGGATATTAAGTTCGCGTTGCCCTTAACGAAAAAAGAAAAAAAAGGTTGGTGTTACCTAAATGATGCTCGTACTTTAAGCGTCAAACAATATCCTTTGAACTTCGCCTAAGAATAAACTCCCCTGCTCAAATAAGTTTTGTAAGTGTAGATTAAGTAGAAAATTGTACCTGTAATCGCCACGTCATGGGAAGCAATGTTGTCAACTTTAATATAGCTTGTGATCGAGTTTATAAGAAAATAAGATTTCTCCACTTGTAGAGCTGGCTTATTCTACAAGTCCAACCGAAAAGTGCGACGTGTATAGCTTTGGAATTGTTGCATTTGAGACAATCATGGGAAAATATCCAGGAGATCAAGTCTCTCGAGAATGTTCATCATCTACCCAAACTGAGTCTTCGATGATGTTGAAGGATGTGCTAGATCAACGTCTCTCACCATCTAGACTTTGTCTTCGAGATGCGCAAGATGTGATCCTGATTGCCAAGCTAGCATTCGCGTGCTTGCAAGCTGATCCACGACTTCGACCAAGTATGAGATAAGTCTCACATGAGCTTCGTGTTCAAGTACCCTTGGAAATGCCACTCTCTGTAGTCAGCCTAGAGCAACTTCGCGATCTCGGTGTTAGGAGATTTGGAGCATTCATAGGGGATGGTAAGTTTTAGATTTACCTTTCATGTGTTATTCTGTTTGGTTCATTATAATGATGACGATCACCTTTAATATTTTCTTACTTCTTGCTCATCTCAACCATGTGATTTATGATTTTCACTGCAGAGTTACAGGAATAGTGCGATGTTTATTGTTTGGAATCGTGGCATCAAAAACAATCATAGGAAGGCTTCTATGGAGACCTCATTTCACAATTATTTCAAAAATCTTGCAGAGCAATCAACAAGTAAATTTGCAAAATGCATTGGCATCTATTACCTTATTTTAATCGAGATGTACTTCTTTTAGTCGAGATGTAAAGAACATGTAGATTTTGCTTCTAGAAGAGATGATGATACTAATTGCTTGTGAAATTTTTATCAAAGCGCAGTGTCATACTTGAATTTTCAATTAGTTCAATGATATCACTTTTGACTAATGTGCAATACCATCCAGAGAATTTGAATTGGTTCAATTCCATACGACAATTGATCTACCTAATTTTTAGACTCAATCGACATAAGGTGATCATTCAAACTTATGGAGCCATGAAACTAGTAAAACTGGATGGATTTCATATTTCTCACACAAAGTCCGTTCTCGTTTCTTTAAACTTCAAAGGGACATGTGCACTGCAAGTCCTAAAACTTGTCACAAAAGTGTAATTGAATATCAAAACTTTCAAAATGTCTAATCAAGTCCTAAAATTTATTAAACTGATGTAATCGAGTCATTCTGTTAACACCATCAATTTGTCTAACGGAAAACGCTGATATGGCATTTTTAAATTCATTTCTCTTTCATACGTGGCATTTTTATTAATTTTCCTTTAAATATTATTCAAATAAAACTAAAAAGCTAAAATAATTTTAAGAAAAAAAAATTGGAAAAAGAAGAACAAAAAAGGGCAAGGACTCGCCGATGCAATGGGCGTTGCCATCGCTGAAAGGACTGGAGACCTTCATCGATTGAGACGAGGTCTTACTGGCTCCAAGCAAGGGTCGGCAAGGCTTGCTTAGATTTGAGCGACACCAGCCCTCACTTGTGCCTAGCTTGCTTGGGCCTGGCGAGGGTTTCCGACACAAGCAAGGGCCGACGTAGCCCAGATCTGGGTGTGTTGTGCTAGCCCCATGCGAGGGCTGGCAAGGCGTCACTTAGATATGGCGAGCCTCGTTGACCTCAAGCGAGGGTTGGTGAGGCCTTACTTAGGCCTAGCAACGGTCGTCGGCCCTTCCTTAGAGCCGGTGAAGCCTCACTTGAAGCGGGCGATGGTTGCTGGCCCCAAGGAGGGCTAGTGTTGCCAGATCTAGGCACCCTCAATCTAATCTAGGCAAGTTTTGCCGGTTGTTAACATCTAAATTTTAGCTAAGTATTTAAGGTTAAATTGCATAAAAAATTAAGGATTGATTTGGTCTTAACAAAAAATATTTTCACATCACATAAGCATTAATATTATTTGCATCTACTAGGTTTTATTTTCATTTTATTTTCCCTTATTTTACCTTATTTTCGGGTAAATAAAAAAAATTTAAAAAGGGGCCCGCGAGGGCTTGGGGGCTGGCCCCAGCCCCCTTTCCCTCTTTTTCCCCACGTGCGGGCCCGGGCCCATTCCACCTTTTGTTTCCCTCGGCCCGGTCCCTTCCCCCTTCTCCCTCTCCCTTCCTCCTTCCTGCATCCTGCATCTCATGCGCGAGAGCCGACGGAAGGAGAGAGAAATCGAGAGAGAGAGAGAGAGAGGCCGAGAGAGTGAGCGAGATTTGAGAGAAATCCGGCCGTGAAAGAGAGAGAGCGCAACTGAGAGGGCCGCCAGTGGCCGCCACTTTCGAACCAAAGCCGACGATCCGCCGCCGCTCCTTGTCCACTTTGAAGCCACGGTAGGTCCCCGTTCAGGCGATCTGGGATTTTTCCAATTCGGGGTCGACCTCCCGAGGATCCCGGCTCGTGGGCGTGAGAGGCGGACGGACGTAGCCCGATCTATCGAGCTCGTCCGCCGTCTGACGCCGCGAGCTGGGTAGGGACTCTCGGCCGACCGCCTTTTTTTTTTTTTTTTTGTGTGTGCCCATGCCCTGTTTCGTGCTCACCGGACCGGCCTGCCGCTTTCCGGTTCGTGCAAGTTTCCGGCCTTATTTGTGTGCGTACTACTGTCTCGGGGCCTAGCGTGTCAATTTCTGTGAATCCCGGCTCGAGCCCGGGCTCGGTCGTCCCTGTTCCTCACCCCCAGTTTGCATATACCATGCTTGACGAAATGCCCGAGTAAGATTTGTGCGGTTGATTCTTAGTTCTCCGTCCGTCGTGGGTGCTCGTCGCTCGTCAAACGCATTTTGATAAATCCTCATTGCTATCCTTGGCTTTGCACGTTCTTGTTTCGACGTTCTTTGTGTGCGCGTCGTGTTTCCAGGCAACCGGTTCATGGCCGGCAAAGAGGAAAGACGGTGGTGGTTATGGCCATAGATGACAGCCGCGTGATGGCTGGACATGGCTCTAGCGGCACCACCCGTGTTTTCTTAAACAGATTTTCGTTTCGTTGGCGTTTGAGTTGGCGAGTCTCCTGGGTCCATCGAAAAAGAGGTTCGCGTGTTCCGGGAGGGGGTTCTGCGAGCAGCTCGCATGGGAGGAGAGACGAGAGCGAGAAAGGGAAGAGAAAATGAAAAAGCGAAAACGACAAAATAAGGAAAAGACAAAAGAGGAAAGTAGGAAAAAAGAAAAGGGGAAATACGGGAAGAAGCGGTCTTTTTTCTTGCTAGCTGTTCGGAGGGAGCGCGACCCGGGTCGGTCCGGTCGGACCCAAATCGGGCCGGCGCCCGGTGTCAGTTTATTATTATTATTATTATTATTATTATTATTATTATTATTATTATTATTATTTAGTTTTAAAAAATCAAATAAAAAAGAAATAAAACAATCCAGAAAAATCTCTTTTTTAGGGAAAGGCCTAAAATTGATTTTGGGCATTTTTCTCTAAAAAATGCATGAAAAATCCTTTAGAAATTTCAGAAAGTAGCGAAAGGCCCAAAATGGTTTTGTTTTGGAGTATTTGTAATGCATGAAAAATCTTTCCAAAAAAAAAAATCAAATCTTGATGTTTAAATAAGATTATGTCCCAAAAGGGTATTAGTTGATTAACTGTTGTAATCAAGTTCTCAATCTTGATTTTTTTGGTTATGTAGGAGTAAAATATTTCTCATAATATTTTACTTGAGTTCCTAATCGATTCACCCCAAATCGATTAGTGATGATTTTTAAATGAGAATAACTTATATGTTAAAAACTCGGACCATAAGTTGCAAATTGGTAAGCTTGAGAGAACCCGAACTAAGCCTAGACTTAGAGCCAGCCATTAGCCTCCGCACCCGTGAATAGAGCTCTGGGGAGTTTGTGATACCAGTTCTTGCCTAGGGTTGGCAAGGTCTCAGTTGGGGCCTTCAAGGGCCGACTACCTTCAGTGGCCCCTCCTACGATGGGCGGTAGTGGCACAACACACTAGCGAGTCCCCGCCCTTTTCGCTATTCTTTTCCGAACATTTTGATTAAACGAAAAATTAAGGATCCATAAGATTAATTATCATAAACAAAATCATAAGGCAAAACAAAAATCATAACATTGCATAAATATTAGCAACAAATATGGGTCTAATATTATTCTTATTCCCATAACTATCACATGAAGCTGTTCATTTATACAAGCATAACTCTTCTTACAAAAGAGAAATCAGGCGAGCCAATCCACGTGATACACAAGAATTTGGCGGCAATGAAAACCGTCCGTCCGTCGGATGGTGCAAGAGGGAGCCGGTGAGGGAGGGAAGCGAGTGAGGAAGAGGAACGATGAACGAGGAGTGCCGTGCATGTCTAAGAGAGACAAGAGAAAAAATGTTGTGTGATTGCAGGAGTAAGACTAGAAATCGGGGGAAAAAAATAAGATTTTGGACCTCTACTTACAAAACTGGTTCCCAAACCGATTCCAAAACCGGTTTGGGAACCGATTTCTGGGTGGGTAATCACTCGGAACCGATTCCCAGATTAGTTTAAACCGGTTCCTGGACCACTTTCAACGGGAACCAGTTCCTGACCCTATTTTTCGGGTGGGTCGATCCGGTTCTCGGGTATACTCGGTCCAGTTGCACACCTCTAGTTGTAATACTGAAGCTTGTAATATTGATACTAATAGTAGAAGATTGCCTAGTGCGGCATCGTAATTTTTCCCTTTTATTTATTTATTTTTATTTTGGGAAGGTTTTCTACGTAAAATTCTTGCTTGTTTTCTTTTCTATTTTTTCTCTTCATATATTCGCATTTCCAACAATTAAGTCCCTCAACTTTTGTATGTGTGCAATATAAATCACAAACTTTCAATTGGTTCCGTCAAATACCTCTACAATTTGAATAAAATGACATGGGAAGGTGCGAAGCTTGATTGACCTAATGAATATTGCCATATTGCCCCTTTAAGAGATTCAATAGTTGGGATGGAGCTTGGAACGGGGTTCCATAGGAAATTAGGCTAAGATCCAGAGATTTCCGATTTGTTACTAGTAATGTGGTATCTTATGAGCTCAAGGGCAAACCTGGTGAACCTAGCGAACTTAAACATCTTAGTAGCTAGGCAGTCGTTGTATGATGCTATCTAGTTCCCCCTATCCGAAAATACATCTACAAGCGCTTGTTGGCCCCCTACCGGTTATTGTATGTGGTCTACCCAATGCTAGATGTAGAGGCACATCATAGATCGATATGAACATCATGAGCTGTCCCGCAATAAAGCCCATTGGAAATCACCTATCCAATCTCTTTTCTTTTTCTTTTTCTTTTTGATCCAGCAGGCCTTCTTGCATGGACTTGGGCCTGCTTTGATGATGGGTAGTCTTGTTGTGCTTTGGCCCTTCTATGGGCTTTCATTGAAGAAAGCGGGCTTGACAGGCCCGGAGAGAAATAGTAATCATGGCTACTAATAAAATGAGACTCGGAATCAAAAACCAGACGAAATAGTAGGTATAAAGTAAATTGCCCAATATTTCCAAATTAGCTAAACTTCGTTCGAGAAATGACAACTCTTTTTTTTTAATAGTAAAAAATGGTATAGAAATTGTAAATTCATCCCTCCATTTTATATGCTGTGAATGCTACCATTGCTTGAGTACTCTCGGAATGAATTGAATGGAAATTTAGGTCTCTGTCCCCACCTACCAATTGTAGAAGTCGGATCTTTGGCAAGCAATAAGCACTTAAATAATACAATTTCGGCTTGTCTCCATCTTCATGAAACTATTCCTCAAGCAAGACAGCCGATAAGTCATTGAAGGGTTTGTGTGAATAATGGAATGGTAAGCATTACTCATTTGAAAGTATCCCATGGTGATCTAATATCTTTTCAAGAAAATGATGCGAGAATCCGCGGTGAAGAATTAAGGAGATCTTTCTATATTGAAATATCAATTGATAAAATCATAGGCAAATTCCTGCCGATAAGAATGTAGAGAAGAACGAAAACAGAATGGTTCCCCCTACTCAAAACTAAGAAGAGATGCACCTGCAGTCTGGACTCTTGTAGGCGACGTTGTTGCGGATGGCTTCCATTTTTAAAAGAAAACCAACAAGCTTCCAAGGTTGGGGTCATGAGTTGGCTTTCTTGAACTCCTAGTAAAGGCGAACAGCTATTTCAGGATTATATAAGCTATAAGCACTGAAGTGCGAAACTAACTTAAAGACATGGGGCATCGATTCAGTAAAACTTAATGGAGAAAGGCAAGGATGACGGTGACTCTGAAACTAATCAAACCATTTAAGGAATTCTGAATATGGAGAGTAAGAAACCTTATGAAAAGGTCTAAATAAATTGAGAACAAGATGATGCGATGGTTTTAATGTTGGAAGTTTATGAAAATTTCGAGTATGTATACTTGATAGAACCCTCAAAATCTGATTAAACCAACTTATGGACTGGACCGTTTACGATCTGAAAGGCTAATCTCACATTATGTTGAAACGAGGGGCTTGCCTCGAGCTAAAATTCACAGCGACTTTACTTGAATAGCTCAACAAGACCAAAACGCAAGTCGATGACATGACAGCTTCATTAGAGCACTAACATCATAAATGCCCTTGCGGTGTTATATCTTACTCAATTATTCAATTCCAGTGGATGAAATCGAGACCATAATGACTACTATAATGAGACCCATCATTTACCGAGATTAAGTGGCATAAATCAAGACACAATGACGTTTTTATCGTGGTCGAGCTCAAGTTAACTGGATTTATGCAAAGCTCAGTATCCAGTTCGACCTTGATTTAGTTGTTCAATAAATTCAAGCCCGACTATTCGATTCTGCAATTAGCAAGTAAGTCTGTTGGGAGCTGGAGTCTAGATCGAGTCTAACTCAAGTAAGAATTGAGAGATACTGCAAAAGGGAGTATAAAAAATTAATGCTGTTTTTCTATATATTGTATTTATAGTCTGATCATATGTATGCACTCAAACATAATTCAACAGCTCGATTAGCTTGGCTCCAAAGCAAGATACTCAAGTTAGGCCGGCCCAGTTAAGAACTTACTTGGACTTAGCAAAATTCAAAGAATCCATCTCGTGTCTCACGAGTAGCATGATTAGTTTCCATTTCTTCGTGCAACTTTTTCGTTACGCATACCTCCGAACGATTATGACTTGATTATTACTATCTAAAATTAGGCATTTCGCATGAACAAGATGCGTACATTGAGTTTGATAGGGAATGGGTGACCATTGGCTTCCCTTTTTATTCACCGTGAATAATACGAGAAGAAAGCTATACACACTCCAGTTGGATTGGCGTCTTTCTAAGGTTACTAAAAATGGCACGCGCGTTGCCGGGAAAATATGAAAATTTTTGTAAAATACTTTTTTTTAGTGAAAAGATTATAATCAATGGTGAAAAATAAAAAATAAAAAACATAACTCATGTGGCCTCATATCGGGCGATCTTCTTATCATGTAAGCCAATACCCCACACAAAAATTTCAATTCTATATAGTACAAACTAAGATTTTAACTTTTCGAGAAGCTGTGTCCTTTCATGTTACAAGCAATCAGGAATTTTGTTGAAGCCGAAATATCGAGCTAAACTTCACCAAAGCATGACAACAATGATGAGACTCTCAGAAATAAAAACGCCAATTCCAAATCAAACGAATTCTGATGAATATCATCTGTCAAAAGCAGCAACTGAATGGAAATAATCTGCACGCTGTGACTTATTTCAGAAAGGGTTCGAGTCGATTTCCTTGCTTTTTATTACTGTCAATTGGAAGAGTTCTTTAGAAAGCCCGCAGAAAAAGTGAAGCCAAAGATTGTTTTTGCCCCATCACCATCAGGAAATCACGGATTGAACAAGCCAATGGGTCAATGAGAAATTTTGAGAATTCTTCTAAAAATCTGAATTTTTATATCACACAAATAATTGAAAGAGAATCCCATTCCACGAATCAAATCACTTGAAACGAAAATCCGGATAGGAATCAATATCAATGGACTTGTGGCAACTCACAGACTAGAGAAAGATGATAAGTCTCACGAATTGATGTGAATAACTAGTGATTCAAGAATACAGATCCTCAAATCGACCATTTTCCACAAATTTGCTTGACATGTTAATTTCAATAAAGACTTGGAAAAGTAAGTCAAGCATGCTTGTCCTAAGAGCAAAGTACACTACAAACCGATTGAAAAGGGGTAGGGAAAAAGATTCCAAAAACCCTAAACTTTGTCCAGTGTGACAAAATTATCCTAAACTTTTTTTTTGTAACACAAAAATCCCAAACTTTGTCAATTATGACACATTTATCCCAAACTATAGGGCATTTTCGTCTTTTACTTTTAATTTTTTTTCTTGTTGTTTTCTTTTTTCTTTTCTTTTTCTTCTTCTCTCTTCCCTTTGCCGGCCATGACGGAGGGAAGCCAAACTCAGGCGAGCCCCCCCCCCCCTCCCCTATGCCCCGGTGTTGGGCAAGGGCTGCCCTCACCCGATCCAGGGAGGGCAACCCTCGCTTGACGTAGGCGAGGGCGGCCCTCCCCTGGGCTGGCGAGGGCATTCCTTGCTAGATCCGGCCTAGGCGAGGGTTGTCCTCGTCGAATCTAGCAAGGGCTATCCTTGCCTAGGTAGATGAGGTTTGTCTTCGCTCAACCTCGCAGATCCAAGTGAGGGCAGTCCTCGCCCAATGCCGGCGACAATGGCCCTTGCCTAAGTCTGCCTTCCCTTTGCCATGGCCAATGGAGGGAAGAGAGAATAAGGAAAAAGAAGGGAAAAAAAAGAAGAAGAGGAAAGACAGAAAAAGAAAAAAATAAAATTTTTAAAAATTAAAAGACAAAAATGCCCTTGAAAATAGAGTTTAGGGTAAATGTGTCATAGTTGGAAAAATTTGGGATGTCTTGTGTCAGAAAAAAAATTTGGGGTAAATTTGTCATTCTGGGAAAAATTTGCAATTTTTAGTGACTTTTTTCCCAAAATGAAAATTATTATTTTAATGAACAACTGCTTTAAAGTATTAATTTTGAAATCTACTGTTTATTTTGGTCCTCTCGCTTAGAACTAATATTTATGGAATTATCATTTTCATCTTGCTCTTTTTCATATTTTACTATCTTGATTTTTCCGTGAATTAATTTTCAAGGAACTTGTCTTAATAGTATGATACAATAACGTGTAGTCTGACATGGGATTATATATTTTTCTCAGATATCAATAGGATATCAACAAATCGATAAATTGTTTAGGCACAAACAAACATAAGGGGGGTGAGTTTGTGGTCTAAGGAAATTTCAAAAATTTTCGAGTGAAGAGCATGCACTAGTGCTGTAGAGAGAAACGTGCATATACAAAATACTTATCTTCCATCAGTGAAAGGCATTAAAAAATAGAAGAATTGCAAAGCATATTTATGGTACTTTGGCCTGTCTATTTGGCTTACTCAGCTCTCTCAGCTTTAACTGTCCAAACAAATACTGGAACCCACTATATAATCCTTGAGATATTACTGCATCCAAAGATAGTTCCTTCTACTTGTAACTTTGCTTTTACATATAATTTGTATAACGTATTGACAAAGTTCTTACATATCTTGTCATCAATTCATGTGCCTACTATTACTCTCGGATATGTAAAGAATGTAATCCGTTATGTTCAAGATTAGAACATGAGGATAATGTTTTTGGTAGTGTGGCATAGTAGCTCAACAACAATGAATTTGCGCGATGGTCATTGATTGATGACCGGTGTAATTCTTGTCTTTTGAGTGACCAAAAGCAAGTTGGAAGTATGGAAACGCGGGTCGAGAGCACCTAGTATCTAGGAATGTAATCCCTTCTATCCTTTGGATGGTCGTAGCTGATCATAGCAGGATTTACTCGAATTGATCCATCAATCGCACATGGCCATGACCATCCAACATGTACATAGACCGTATGGGGATAGATCCAAACATATTAATATCAAGTAATAATCAAAGTGTGCTCCTTGACTATATAAGAAAGATTATGTTAAGTAATCGGTTGGTGCATATAAATAACCTAGATGGGACCCAACTGAATTTCATAATTTTTTACTGAACCGAATTCGATTCGTATAAGGTTGAACTGCTGCCCTTGTAAGGGAGAGAAGGTACTGCATTCTGGAAATGAGAGAAAAGGCATGCTAAAATGAGTGGCCTCATACTTGCATCATCATTCTCCGATAATGTCGATTATCACTCTCATACAGTTTTGACTTAAGACCTGAGCAAATCAATAACTTGCGATTTGAGTATCTGACACTTACGTTGATCAATTTTTCACAGATTTACTTGACAGGCTAGGTCAATTTCAATGAAGGCTTGGAAAAGTAAGTCGGGCATGGATATTAAAAATGATCAAGATGCCATAAAATGCCCCCACAGAAGTACGGGTTTCTGATTTTGGCACGGCACGACTATTATTCATCAAAATGGACTGCATTAGCTGGTATTATCGACTACATTGCTCTAGGTATTTATGACCTTTATAATTTCTTTCCTTTTCAATGACATTAAGGATCCAGAAAGGCATTGTAATTGATCTGGCTAGTTCGAGGATACTAAATTTATGTAATCAAAATGATATCTGCTCGTAATTTTTTACCTATACCCATCACATGAAGAGGAATCCATGTCGTTGACTCAAGTGTAGCTGATGAGGTTATGAACAAGTTGTGATATCTTCACTTGCAGAGCTGGCTTATTCTACAATACAAACTGAAAAATGCGATGTGTATAACTTTGGAGTCATCACGTTAGGGACAATCATGGGAAAGTATCTAGAAGATATTATCTCTTGGAAATATCCATCATCCACCAAAATTGAGTTGCCAATACTGTTGAAGGATGTGCTAAATCAACGTCTGTCGCCTTCGAGATGCGGAAGACGTGATCTCTATCGCCCGGCTAGCATTCAAGTGTCTGCGAGCCAATCCGCAGCTTCGACCGTCCATGAGACAAGTTTCTCGGAAGCTCCGCGTTCAACTTTCGTGATCTCAAAGGCAGGAAATTTCGAGCATCGGAAGGGGATTGTAAGTTTTGAAGTTAGCTTTACGGGTGCACCGTTTGCTGTTTGTTTGTTTGTTTTTGTTTTTTTTTTTCCGAGGGGGGGGGGGGTGGTGTTCAGTCTGTTGGGTATTTAAGTCACTAGCAAAAAGTTAATACTCTTGCTCAGAACAGTTGCTTCTCTTTTGCGGGCTTACCAGGATTATAACAGCCAATCTTATTCGACAATTTGGATTTTCTTCTTAGTCCTTACCAATCTAATTATTTTTCACTTCAGAGCCTGCTTACCTTTGAACATTATTCGATCACTGCCGCGTCGGCAATTGTACTTTGGAGTCACGGCATCAAAAATAATCATGGGAAGACTTCTGTGGAGGTCTTACTTCACTATGGTTTCCAGCTTGTCGCAATGAGATCAGGAAAGAATTTGCAAAATGCATCAGATCGACATCGTTGAATGTAGTTTTCCATTTCGAAAGGAATAATGAACCTACTAGTCAGTAAAAATTTGCTTGGGTGCAATTCAAACTCTAGTTGATTCAATTAACTCCCTCAACTTTTGTATGTGTGCAATATAAGTCCCAAACTTTCAATTGGTTCTGTCAAATCCCTCTACAATTTTAATAAAATGACATGGGACATCGATTCAGTAAAACTTAATGGAGAAAGGCAAGGATAACAGTGACTCCGAAACTAATCAAACCATTTAAGGAATTGTGAATATGGAGGGTAAGAAACCTTATGAAAAGGTCTAAATAAATTGAGAACAAGATGATGCGATAGTTTTAATGTTGGAAGTTTATGGAAATTTCGAGTATGTATACTTGACAGAACCCTCAAAATCTGATTAAACCAACTTATGGACTGGACCGCTTACCAACTGAAAGGCTAATCTCACATTATGTTGAAACTAGGGGCTCGCGTCGAACTAAAATTCACGGCGACTTTACTTGAATAGGTCAACAAGACCAAAACCCAAGTCGATGACACGACAGCTTAATTAGAGCACTAACATCATAAATGCCCTTGGGGTGTTATATCTTATACAATTATTCAATTCCAGTGGATGAAATCGAGAACATAATGACTACAATAGTGAGACCCATCATTTACCGAGATTAAGTGGCATAAATCAAGACAAATCGACATTTCCATCGTGGTCGAGCTCAAGTTAACTGGATTTATGCAAAGCTCAATATCCAGTTCGACCTTGATTTAGCTTTCAATAAATTCAAGCCCGACCATTCGATTCTACAATTAGCAAGTAAATCTGCTGTGAGCTGGAGTCCAGCTCGAGTCTAACTCAAGTAAGAATTGAGAGATACTCTTGTCAAAAAAAAAAAAAAAGAAAAAAAAGAATTGAGAGATACTACAAAAGGGAGTATAAAAAAATAATCAGTGGTTAAAAAAAAAAAAACTCGTGTGGTCACATATCGTGCAATTTTCTTATATTGTAAGTCAATAGCCCACGCTAAACTTTTAGTTGTATATAGTACAAAATAAGAATTTAACTTCTCGAAAGGCTTTGCGTCCTTCCATGTTACAACCAATCAGGAATTTTTTTGAAACTGAAAGATCGACCTAAACTCCACCAAAGCATGACAACAATCACGAGACTTCAGAAATAAAAACGCCAATTCCAAATCAAACGAACTCTCATGATTATCATCTATTAAAAGCAGCAACTGAATAGAAATAATCTGCACGCTGTTACTTATCTTGGAAAGGATTCGAGTCTACTTCCTTGCTTTTTATTACTATCAATTGGAAGAGTTCTTAAGAAAGCCCGCAGAAAAAGTGAGGCCAAAGATTTTTTTGCCATCACCATCAGGAAGTCACAGTTTGAACAAGCCAATGGGTCAAGAAATTTTGAGAATTCTTCTAAAAATCTGAGTTTTATATCACTCAAATAATTAAAAGAAAATCTGATTCCACGAATCAAATTAATTGAAACGGAAATCTGGATAGGAATCATTATCAATGGACTTGTGGCAACTCAAAGACCAGAGCAAGATTATAAGACTCACGAATTGATGTGAAAGACTAGTGGCAACCCAAGAAGACAGATCCTCAAATCGGCCATTTTCCACAAATTTGCTTTACATGTCAATTTCAATGAAGACTTAGAAAAGTAAGTCAAGCATGCCTCTCCTAAGAGCAAAGTACACATAAAACTGATTGAAAAAGGAAAAGATATAATGTTTTAATGAAAAACTGCTTCAAGTAGTAATTTTGAAATCTACCGTTGATTTTGGTCCTCTCGCTTAGAACTAATATTTATGGAATTATCGTTTTCATCTCTCTTTTTCATATTTTACTGTCTTGATTTTTCCGGGAATTAATTTTCAAAGAACTTGTCTTAATAGTATGATACAATAACGTCTAGTCTGACATGGAATTATATATCTTTGTCACATATCAATAGGATATCAGCAAATCGATAAACTGATTAGGCACAAACAAACATAAGGGGGTGAGTTTGTGATCTAAGGAAACTTCAAAAAATTTCGAGTGAAGAGCATGCACTAGTGCTGTAGAGAGAAACGTGCATATACAAAATAGTTATCTTCCATCGATGAAAGGCGTTTAAGATATAGAAGAATTGCAAACCATATTTATAGTACTTTGGCCTATCCATTTGGCTTACTCTACTCTCCCAGCTCTAACAGTCCAAACAAATACTGGAACCCACTATATAATCCTCGAGATGTTACTGCATCCGAAGATACTTCCTTCTACTTGTAACTTTGCTTTTACATATAATTTGTAAAACTTATTGACAAAGTTTCTCTACATATCTTGTCACCAATTCATGTGCCTACTATTACTCTCGGATATTCAAAGGTTATAATGTCTTATGTTCAGGATTCTAACATGAGGATGATGTTTCTGCTAGTGTGGCATAGGAGCTTAACAACAATGAATTTGCGTGATGGTTATTGATTGATGACCGGTGTGGTTCTTGTCTTTTGAGCGACCAAAAGCAAGTTGGAAGTTTGGAAACGCGGGTCGAGAGCACCTAATATTTAGGAATGTAATCTCTTCCATCCCTTGGATGGTTATAACTGATCATACCAGGATTTACTCGTATTGATCCATCAATCGCGCATGGCCATGACCATCCAACACGTACATCGACCATATGGGGATAGATCCAAACATATAATATGAGGTAATAATCAAAGTGTGCTCCTTGACGAGAAATTACTTGATGCATTAACAAATGTGATCTTCTCTATGTTATGACATTCACCATGGTCATTTAATCCGGAAATCACTAGATGAACTACTATATAAGAAAGATTATGTTAAGTAACCGGTTAGTGCATATAAATAACCTACATGGGACCCAATTGAATTTCATAATTTTTGACTGAACCGAATTCGATTCGTACAAGGTTGAACTGCTGCCCTTCTCTTAAGGGAGAGAAGGTACTATAGTAACTTTTTGCAACCAACATGGATGACAGATTCACCAGAGAAAATCTGATTGCACCCCCCACATAAAAAGAGATGTGAAAATAAAATAGATCTTGCTAGTAAGTGTCCTCAATACACTTGTTAAACATGTTTAATGCATAAAGATTTGATTTTCAAAATATTAATTGTGTATGTCACAAAAAAAGTCAATGCATTATAATTTGCAGTATTTTGTTATTTTGTTACTTAATAAGTGTCTTGTGGACACTATTTAAGTAAGATCCAAGTAAAATTTACTCTTGTGCAAGCGGAGCATTAACCTAGTATAAAGGTTCGTTCGTTTCGCGGAAAATATCATGTTTCCATAAAACATTTTCCTAAAAGTCATTTTCCTGGAAAATGACTCTATTTTCCGGTGTTCGGCCGAAACCTAAATTTTGAGTGGAAAATATTTTCCACCGTTCGTTAGCTAATTTAATTGTTTGGAAAAAAATTATCAAAAATTAAATTTTAATATTTTTAATTGACCAAAATATTTGTTTTATTTTTTATATTTTTTAAAAAGAATTTTTTATTATTTATATTTTTAAAAAATTGAAATTTTTATTATTTTTTCTTTCTTTTTCTTTTTCTTTTTTCCTTTTTCTTTTCCTTCCTCCTTCCTCCTCCTCCTTCCTTCGCCGCCTTCATCCTCCCCCGACGATTCTCAATCCACAACGATCGGCCGACTTGCGATGGCGGCGGCGTTTAGGGCGGCGGCGAAGACTTCCTTGCACTGATCGGCGGTGGTCGTCGCACATGGCGCTTTTCATTTTCCCCCAATCACCGTCTCCCTCCCTCCCTTTCTTCCTCCGTCCCTCCGTTCGGCCTCAGGGGTTGACTTCGGGGGATTGGCGATCGGGTCCGTTGGCGAGACGGGCGCCCGCCGGCGGGGAGTCGGTCAGTTTCCGCATCACGGTGGTTGATCCTTTGTCTTCTGTGGCTGCACCTACCCCTCTCTCTCTCTCTCTCTCTCTCTCTCTCTCTCTCTCTCGCCCTCCCTCCTCTCCGCGTCGGAGCTCGCGGTCAGCGGGCTCACTTGGATCGGGAGCCCAAGCTCTGCCGCCAGATTCGGCGAGCTCGCGGCTCGCCAGAGCCCGATGAACCTCTGGCGAGCTCGGGCGAGGCTAGAGCGCTGCCTAGCTCGCCAGATCTGGTGAGGCTCGAGCTCCGCCCCAGGCTGGCGAGAGCTTTGCCTCGCCCAATCTGGCAAGGCTCGAGCTCGACTTCGCCAAATCGGGCTAGGTGGAGCCTCGCTGGCCTGAGGCGAGGCTCGAGTTGGCTTGCGGTCAGCCACGGCCGCCATGGCTGATGACCGGCCAAGGCCAAAGAAGAAGATGAAAAGAAAAGGAAAAAAAAAAATTAAAAACTCGATTTAAAAAAAAGAAGAAGAAAAAGAAAGCATAAAAATAAAACAAAAATGTATTAATAAAAAGAAGCAAGATAGAAGAAGTTATGGAAAATGTTTTCTACTTCTCAAAAGTGGAAAACATTTTCCTCACTTTTAAAGGTTGTGTTTTCCAATGATAGAAAACATTTTCCTTAATTAGTTCATTTTCCATGAAATGAACGCTGAAAAATCTGGAAGACGTTTTCCTGGAAGTCATTTTCCGTGAAACGAACGGACCCTAAGAGTGGGTAAAACTTGCATGAAGTTTAGCCATATAGCACACTTATGTATAAAACTCTTTGTAATTTGTTTTTGATTATCACTCTAGCAAATCTTTCATCCTAACATATCTCTAACTCTACATCTCTAGTCTTATGCAAATTTTGATAATAAGATCTATTATTGGTATACTTTCATATATTCTTATCCATAATTGTCTAACAGAACTATGCATTTTTTTGGTAATAAATGCTCTAATAAAGTTTTTTTTTTTTTTTTTAGATTCTATCCTAAAATAGCCGCAATTTTTATCTTTAAAGAAACTTGCTCAAAGACGAGGTTTTGAAAGAATTTAACAGTATAGGGATACCTATCTCATAATTGGCTCATATTTAACAAACAATACACTAAAAGATCAAACTCATGTAAGGCTCATATTGGACAATTAAAGAGTATTAAAATCATATCTGAGAAATACTTATATCACATGATCAATGTCGACTTGGTCTCATATTTGAGAAAATAAATACATTAGAAAATCAATGAAAAAAATCCATAAAATCACAGGACTATCTATCTCATTGTTGACTTACATTTTAGAGTAATCTATTTGAAAGATCAATCTCATATTGGCTTCATATTTGACAAACTAATAATATTAAAGTGATATTTAGAGTAACATTACATGATCAATAACATATTGAACAATTATGGAAAATAAATAATATTAAAACGACCCGGGCCTTTACATATTGTATTTATATTTACGCACTTCGGCCTGCAGCATTTCTTGTTTCTTGGTCAATCCAGATTCATGTATTTTAAATCCCATTGCTCGCATGATTTTTCTTGCCGTCAACTCCAAGAACCTTCAAAATTGAGCGAGTGGCTCATTCTAGATTTCATTTGCAGAACCCAAGCTCAATCCCTTGCCTTGACTCGGTCGTCAATTGTCTGAGAAGAATCAAAGCGGATGAGTCCAAAGTCGATTAATGTTCCATTTGTACGTGAAACTTTGCAGGTCCTAGTCTGTTGATGTGTTCGGTGTAGACTATTCAAACTCTTGCGGAGTGTGATAAAAGGAATACTATTGCTAACATGATAACCTCTGTACAAAATGCTGACATGAAAAGATAAGAGACGAGAGAACGAGACTCATTAGCTTCTTGGTCCCAGCCATGATAACATCCTTCCCACGAATAGTATGTCAGCTAATAATAATGCATAGCACAAGTCTTTTCTCGATAACATGATCATTTTCTATACTCCGACGATTTAATGGTAATACAAATTGACAGAAAAACAAGACACGAGATAATTTCTGAATTACAGAGAAAGATTTATGATGTCTTATGCTAATAGAAATTGACGTGAATTACAAAACCTAAAACAAATTGTCAAGCTTAGGTGAAAATTTAAATTAAATATTTTGCCAATATATTTTTTAGAAAGGATTTTCATGAGGGAAACAAACCTTTACATACGAAATGGTGGACTGCACAACCCATTAAAGCAGGTTGTGTTTAAAAAAGGATAGAGGCTGTGTGGTTAAGATGAATTCTGGACATACGTGACAAGCACTCCATATTTAACTGTTTCAAAACGACAGCGATATGTGCATTGTCCGTGACTGAGGCTCCATCTAATAATGATTAGCCATCTATAAATATCTTACGAATCGTGTTGTTGAGAACATGCGAACCTGGACAATCTCACATCGTCAAAACCACCCCAGAAACATGGCCTCTCCCTTATTTCTGTGGAAGCCGTTTTCTTTAGGAGTCTTCTTCTTAGTCTACTCACTCTTCTTCGTAAATAACATCACCATCTTTGTTTCCACTTCATTTCATAAGTCTTTTCTCGATAACATGATCATTTTCTATACTCCAACGATTTAATGGTAATGCGAATTAATAGAAAAATGAGACGAGAGATAATTTCTGAATTATAGAGAAAAAAGACTTATGATGTCTTATGCTAATAGAAATTGGCGTGAATTACAAACAGGTTAATTTAATCATAAACATTTTCACTTTTGTATCAATTCAATGTAAGAGTTTTCCTGATGTGGGCTACATTAATTGATATTGTAATTTACTGCTTTTACGATTACCGTAAAACAAGATTGGTCTAAGGTGAGATAGAAAGTTTCTTAATTAGTCTAATATGGGGCTGGCTAGTGTGGGCCGAGTTGAGCCTGGCCCGTAATGAAGGGGCCTGGCTGGAAACTCTATAAATAGTGCTAAAGTTTCTCCTTTAACCATAATTCTCACATGTATCCTCACCTAAGGAGCGTTTACCTAACGCTAAATGTGAGAGGGGCCGCCTCATTGAATCAGTGATACGGAGGGCAATAGAGGAGAAGGACTTGCGCATAAAATATTATGTTTCCGCTTCCGCTTCAAGAACGATGGATCCCAAAACAGGTTCGTTAATCTTTCTACTCAATTATGCTTGTTCTTGTTCTATTTATGGAGATCTTGGGTTGCGCAATTTGCATCCAACATGTGGTATTAGAGCAACCATAACCCTAAAACTTGAACGCATAAAATTTTTGCCATAATTTATGATTTTTGAGATTTTTCATACAATAAAATTAAAATAAAATCACAAATTCGGATTGGACTCGACGAGACGAGTAGATCCGTGGGCAGCGCGTCACCGAGGGTGGCCCCAGGCACCCCCACGCGCGGCCGCTAAGGGGTCGGAGACGAGCTCCATGCGTGGTCATGCGCCCTCACGCACGATGTTGATGTCAGGATGATGTTAGCGACCCGGACCTAGACCCATTGAGCCGACCCGACCCGGTCAACCGTTGACTGGACTAGTCAACTGGTCAGATCGGATGGTCAGATGAGGAACCGGTCGGACCGGTCTTTTGATCAGCTTTTACGTCCGCGCGTGGGCTCCACGCGCCGTGCACTTGGGCGGCACGTGTGGGCCCGTGGAGCATCGGATCGCCGCGTGGATGACGGTGTTAGGTTCGTATGATCACCATCTATGTTGTGGTGTATTTATTTTACATGTTTGATGATTTTATGGATGTGAAAATACATACAAAACCCTAAATACATGTATTTTTTTGTATATTTTTGCGTCTTTTTCTTGTATTTTTCAGTGATTTTGGAAATACAAGTGTTGGGTTATAGGTATGTTCTCACATAAACATTATAATGGTGTGATTCATTAATAAAAATTAAACTTTATTGTGAACTAAAGCTGGCTTAATGAGATACAATTATTATGAGATAGTAATTGAATTATGTATTGAGATGATAAGAAACAGTAAAAGGTTATGAAACTTTTGTTGCTCATGCATACTCCTTTACATGCTAGTAACATTTGAATGATGAACGTCTTAAGAACTCGTGACCAAACTGATTGTACTAATTAAAACATCTGCTGAATGTGGGTAATGCATATCAGTTAAGTTATTGCATATTGTACTTAAACGCATTTGGTCACTTGTTAATGTCCATCAAGTTGAACATTTTTTATAGGGCAGAAGAACAGCCCAAGTGCCAAAACTTGGCACAGAGGGACACTTAAGTGCCAAAACTTTGAAAATGTACACTTAAGTGCCAAAATCGGAGTAAAATGGATCACTTAAGTGCCGCTTCGGCTAAAATCCGACTAAATTGCCGACATGGCAATTTTCTGGCGAGTTGGGTGCAAAACGGCATCGTTTTGCACTCTGATGTGGCGACAAATTGCAAAAACGGCATCGTTTTATATCTGATGTGTAAATAATTAATATAAAAATTAATTAAATTAAATTTAAACTTAATTTTATCTAAAATATTCTAAAAAAAAATTTTAAAAAGGGGGGGCCAGAGGGGCGGCTGAGGGCTAAGCCCTCGCCATTGCCGCCTCCCTGCCGCCGCCGAGAAGGGTCGGCGATGGAGGGGGGAGGGTTGGCCGGGGTCGCCGGCCCCTGGCCAGGGCCCGGTGACCCCGGCCGATGCTCCCCCCACCGTTGCCGGCACTTCCAAGCGACGGTGGGGAGGCGGTGAGGGCTTGCGAGCCCTCGCCCAAATCTAGGGCCCAGATCTGGCGAGGGCTTGCGACTCTCGCCCAAATTTGGCCAGGGCTTGCGGGCCCTAGTCGTCGGTCGGCCAGCATCGCCTACCCCTGGCCAAGGCTCGGCGACCCTGGTCGATGCTCCCCCCACCGTCGCTAGCCCTTCCCGACGACGGCGGGGAGGTAGGGAGGGCCCGCGAACCCTCGCCCAAATCTAGGGTGAGGGTTGCGGCCCTCACCGCGATTCGGCGAGGGCTTAGCCCTCAGCCGCCCCTTCGGCCCCCACCCTTTTTAATTTTTTTTTAAAGTTTAAAATTTAATTTTTTTAAAATTTTTAGAATATTTTAAATAAAATTAAGTTTAAATTTAATTTAATTAATTTTTATATTAATTATTTACATATCAGACACAAAACGACGTTGTTTTTTCAATTTGTCGCAACGTCAGCATGAAAACAACGCCGTTTTGCACCCAACTCGCTGGAAAATTGACACGTCAGCCATTTGGCCAGATTTTGGCCAAAGTGGCACTTAAGTGATCCATTTTACTTCGAAATTGGCATTTAAGTGTACCTTTCTGAAGTTTTGGCACTTAAGTGTCCCTCCGTGCCAAATTTTGGCACTCGAGATATCCCAAACTCTTTTTTATAGTTAAGGAGTATGACAACATTTACGCAGAGCAATAGTATCTACTGTTATAGTTTAGATACTTGGTTCTATGGTTTGACTCAATTAATAGGCCACTAGTTGATTACAATGATAATTTGTTACTTACAAATTGGCTAATAAATCAGTTGTTGGCCTTTGAGTTATTTTTTGCCTTATGAAACTCATGAGTGATAATAGATCAGCTGTCAGGCTTGTCAATTTAGTGTACCATGTATTACTATTGATGTTAACTTGTGATAGTTTCTTTAGATCATCATTCTTTTTATATTGTTCTGGTAATCTGTAATCGGGGTGCATAAGATATGCTTTCTTCTCTGTTATGAGAAGTTTCTTATATTACTGTGATTGGTGATCTCATTGGAATCTATCTTTCAGATTCGCTATATATTTATATATATATGTATGATTAATTTTTATTAATGAATAAAGCAATGTAATTAGCATGATATGTGATTTTATTGATTTACTGCCCTTATCGCTAAAGTTAAAATCACATGTATATGGTGTATGTGAGAAATAAAGTTTATATCCCTGGTATAAGAGAGTTTCAAGGATTTAATTGAGTCGTGACCGCCAAAGTGGAATGCTTGATTGGGTTTGAGAAATATCGGTCTCGTATAATGATTTGGATGTCTCCTGATTTAATGCGTGATCATACTCCCAAAGGAGGTGATTGCGTATTAGTTCATGGAGGGATACATGATGGTGTGGTGGGAGAGTGACTGATTCTTGTGGTTCATATGCCCAAAGGTGATGGATTCACAAAGATTAGAATATATTCTCATAACCGTTATCATGTGGGAAGTATACAACTACATCTTATGTATTCTGCCCAAATATGATCATATAATTATGCATGTAATTCTCTAGATGTGTACTTGTACATCAAGTTACATGGTGCTCACATGATGTTAATTATATACATTGCTTATTTTTCAGTCACATTTTCTGTAATTAATAACTCCACTATTATTGAGGTTTTTACTACTTCAAATTTTAAGCTATGGACATATGATTTGTTACTTGAGAAAAGAGCAATAGAATTTGCTTACTGTTCATGAAGCATTCCATTCTAGAACACTTGAAAAGTGGTTTGCCTGCGAACTGTACTGCTATAAGATGATGGAAGCCTTAGTGGTTTATAATTATGTCTTGTCTAATGTCGAATTTAGGACACATATGCAAAGATTGTGTTTAAATCCGAGTGACATATACATCTCGTATATGGTTAAAAGGTTGTTTATAAAAGTTTTCTATTTAAGGAAAATGACCGAGATAAAGAATAAAACAATTACAATTAGTCTTAAAAGGTTGTCAAGCTTAATAGTGGCCGTGAGTATTTTGGCAAGTTTGACAATGCGAAATAGCTTAAAGGGTCATTTGTCAAATACTTGATGAATTTTGGG
Source organism: Eucalyptus camaldulensis (assembly GCA_019915185.1). Classification (NCBI taxonomy): domain Eukaryota; kingdom Viridiplantae; phylum Streptophyta; class Magnoliopsida; order Myrtales; family Myrtaceae; genus Eucalyptus; species Eucalyptus camaldulensis. The sequence goes on from JAHSVA010000005.1 coordinate 26,923,902, forward strand.
GTGGTAACTTATTTACTATGCCTGAAAATCCTGCGAAAAAGATTTGGTCGAAAGATATAAATGCACCATATTGAACATGGCGATGAGTATGATTAGTAAGATTAATTTATTCGGTCTTTTGTGGGTTGATATTTTGAAGGCAACCTTTTCACATACAAAAGTCGTTTCATAAACTTCTTTTGAGTTATAGATTGGACATAAATTACTTGAACCATATGAAATTTAGAGGTGTCATGCAGAAGTGAGGTTATCTAATCCAATATTAAGTGCGTTGGAATTTAGATCCACTAGAAATTATTTTGTATTCTACCCAGATTGTTAAAAGGGGTATAAATTTTATGACCCTAAAGAAGGTACAAGAATTATGGAATCACATACTATAAAGTTTCTACAGTTCGACGTAATTGTAGAGGATAGCTGCTCTCAAACTGTTAAGGATAATAGTACGATAGAAAATCACTGTGTATTTGTCTTTGTCTTTGCCTATACAGATAATTGTGGTACAGACAATTATGGAATCTCCTATACCATAGACTAAACTTGTTGAGGTTTAAGGTACTATTTTTGATATAGTTTATGATGGAATTTTTTCAAACCTCTCAAGTATAGAATGAAGTGGTTGTAGCTTTACTCGGGAGATTTGTTAGGGAAAGACGATCGGTTATTCCATTAAACTATATAGTCTATTTGTGAGAGTATGACTGCAATATCCACTATATGGTTAATTTAGCGACATAAATAAATGTTGTTTTTTTTTTTTTATCCTCAATCATGTGATTAGATGCCATAAAATGCGATATATAATCTATGAAATATCATAGTGTTTGGAAACTTACTAATTTGCCTAAAGATCACAAGTTCATTAGTTGCAAATTGGCATACAAAACTAAAAGGATTTCAAAGAAAAATTGTGGAATTTAAAGCCAAATTGGTAGCTAAAGTTTTCACTCTGAAAGAGAGGTGTATAGTTAATGAAGAAATAATTATTTCTTTATAGTATTTTTTAAAGATTCTTTCAGAGTGAACGTGGTATTAATAGCTCTTTTTGATTTGGCGTTACGTTAAATAGATACGAAATCTATATAGTGCAACTGGAGGATTTTGCAGCAGATTCAAGTAAACTTGTGTGTAAACTGAAAAGTTTTATTTATAGTTTTTAAGCAAATTTCTAGATAATATTATTAAAGTTTCATAGTGTTGTTATTTTGTTCAATTGAGAATAAAGTAATTCAATATACTACAAGGTTGGTGGAAGGAAATTTATTTTTCTCATACATTATGTACATGATATTTTATTTACAAGTAGTGACTTTGAGGCATCTTTTGTCTTTTGTATTGAGGCCCGTAAGGATTGTTCTCGCCATATAAATATTGGATTTTATTAGATTTTTCTCAAAGGACATTTGCTGATCGTATTTTGGAATTATACAATATACATCATTGCAAGCCAGGAATTGTTCCTGTCGTTAAGGGTGATGGACTGAATCCATTACATTGTCCTTATTTAAATATTAAGAAAATCTAGTTAAATGATGTACCTTGTGTTAGTGCACTTAAAAGTATAATGTATACTCGAATTTGTACTAGAATAAATATCGTCTTTGCGACAAAACTTCTAGGCTGATATCAGTCAAATCCAGGATGCGATCACTGGGTTGCTGCCAAGAAAGTTTTAAGGTACTTAAAGATGACAAGAGATTATTTGCTAATTTACAGACATGTTCAATTCTTACAGCTAGTAGGATATTCATATATAAACTTTGCCGGCTGTTAAGATGATATGTGATTAATAACAGAATACATATTTATGTTAGTAGGAAGTGCGGTAAATAAAGTTCTATGTCATCTTCTATTATGTAAGCAGAGTTTGTAACATTTTTTAAGCTATTACTTGGGCCATTAGGCTTCAGAACCTCATGAAGGAGTTGACTGTTTTTAACTTTATGGATAGACCCATACGGCTGTATTGAGATAATAAATTTGTAGTATTATTAACTACATAGGTCTCAAGGGGTCTAAATATATAGCGGTCAAAGATTTTTTACCATAAAGAAACGGTACAGAAAGGTGACGTAATAATTGCAGATCAACTAACTAAAGCCCTATGCCCATGTGTATTTGATCGACATGTCATTAGCTTGGGCCTAGGAGTATCTTGGGATACTGTTGTTTAGCGGGAACTATTTTGACTTTACTCTAATAAAGTTCACATTTGTGTTCGTTACATTAGTAATGATTTGATATGTATCAACTTTTGCATTCAATAAAATATTTTTGAGTGTGTTGTTATTATGTTGAATACATATTAATAAAGTCTCAAGGTACTGTATAAACCTTGAGTGAAGGCTAGGGGCATCCGGTTATTAGTCTTGTGCATATGCCTTGTTATACATAAAGAAAGGTTAATCGTAAGGACAAGGCATATGTGGGTCCATTGGAACCATAAAGACATTCTCTAGTGGCACAAGTTTTTTTGTGTCGTCTAAGGTAAGAGAATGGTGATTGACAAATGGAATCTCTCTATGAGAGATGTTATCCATTTGACACACTACCATATTGAATCCATATCAATAAAGTTGAGAACATTCGTGACCATGAAAGGCTCTGTGTGTATACATGCAGTTACTGCCATGATTCGGTGTTTGAGATTTTATGAGATAGGATTGACTATTAAGAATTATCTCTAGACCAAAGTGTGCATATACAGTATAATTTCAATTAATATAGCCCAAGTAGGAGAATGTAAGAGTTTTCCTAATGTGGGCTACATTAATTGATATTATAATTTACCGTTTTTACGGTTACCGTAAAATAAGGTTGGTCTAAAGTGAGATAGAAAGTTTCTTAATTAGTTTAATATGGGGCTGGCTAGTGTGGGCCGAGTAGAGCCTGGCCCATAATGAGGAGGCTTGGCTGGAAACTCTATAAATAGAGCTCAAATTTCTCCTCTAACCCTAATTCTTACATGTATCCTCACTTAAGGAGCGTTTACCTAACGCTAAACGTGAGGGGGTTACAGATTCGGTCAAGAGGAAGAAACTGGGTCGCCTCATTGAGCCAGTGATATGGAGGGCAATAGAGGAGAAGGACTTGCGCGTGGAACATTGTGTTTCCGCTTCCACTTCAAGAACGATGGATCCCAAAATAGGTGCATTAACCTTTCTACTCAATTACGCATGTTCTTGTTCTAGTTATGGAGATCTTGGGTTGCGCAATTTACGTCCAACATTCAATCCATCCAACCAATTTAAATTGGAAATTACTCACATAAATACTGGTAATCATATGTAGCATAATCGATGTTGAAGTGGATATTTTTTTTTTAATTTTTATCAATTTTTTTTCTTTTTTCCTTTGTTTTTATTTCTCTTTTCTTTTTGTTGGTAGCTGGCAAGGGCTGGCAGTGCCTGTGTGAGGATCGCTCTTGCTAGCCATAGGCAATAGTCAATCTCACTAAGCTGTGCTTGAGCAAGAGTTGTCCTCTCGCAAGGCCCAGCTTTTTATCATATTTGTTTCATTTTGTTTTCCACAAATTCAAATCATTAAAAAGAGGACATAACTCCTTTTCTATTTTACTTCTCTTTTTTTTTTTTTTGTATTATAATCAATGGAAACGTAAGAGTGGTCAAATGATACATCATCAAATGATTGTTAGGCAGGTGACAGCTTACAAAAAAAAAACCAAGAATGAAGAATGAAAGGAAGGAGAAATTCAAATAAAAAAGAAAAATAAAGTGATTGGGGGGCAAGAATCCAATTTTGGATTTGGTATGGATAAAAGATCCCTGACTTAACCACCGCCCTCAGTGACGCAGCTGGCTCGGGCTCTCTCTCCCTCACGAATGGAAGAAGTTCGAATCCCAGATGCGTCGTTAGGGATTCTTACCTGGAGTAGTATGGTGGTGGGTCTTGTAGTCGTTCCCTCAGGGTTTGTTCGTCAGCTGTTGGCTTACAGGGTTCCCTGGATTACCAAAAAAAAAAAAAAAAAAAGATCCCTGACTTAGGCGAGGGTTGGCCTCGCCGATGCTCAACCCTCTTTTCCTCTTTTCCTCCGGAAATTCCTTTTCACATAATATACTCTTTTTGCTTGTCGAACTTAGTAATATAATCCGCAAAGGAGTATCTAGAGGATTTAGCCTTTAGGGGTCATAGAAACGGCAAGGTTGATGACAAGTGGAACTTTGAGGTCAAGAGTTTTGAGTAGAAGAGGATTAGGGTTTAAGTTGAATACGAAGAAGTGAGAAAAAAAAAATCAAATCTTGGCAGAATTTATACTTTCTTAAATCGGCCCTCTATACATAAAGATATGATTCATGATAATAATAATTAATGAATCGTGTCGATTGAGGTAACGTGTCAGGAAGCTATGAGGTAGCAGACTGCACTCAAGAGTACAAAGCTTCACAGGTACAATATGCATTAGTTTTGTCCACGAAACAAAGACCCACATATTTTGGATATTTTAAAAGAAACCCAAATTATTTTTAATTCTTTTAAAAGGAGGCATATATTTGCACTAAATATAACCAGGTCATCAATATGGATAGGCACACGACTCGAATACAAGTTATTATTTAATGCATGAGCCATCGTCGACGGCCATAAAAATGGTACTTACATCAACATACATCCATGACCATTAATCAACTATCAATATAAGACAGCGTACAATTGATGATGATGAACATAGTAGAATTGGTTGGCAAAGATACCAATTAAAGAGAATCACTTATTGAGATTGCAAATAGGGAAGGGATATATGAGAAGTGCCAAAAAAACAGTTATGACATTCCAAATTGAAATCCTTCGTGGAAGAGACAGGGTTAAAGTTTAGTAGATCATGGGAAAAAGATTAAGTTAAAGCAAGGGTGAAGGATCAAGGTGCAATTTTTAAGGAGAAACCACCTCAACACAATATTGTGGTGTCCTTGGAATATAGGATCGAGATCCTTGGCGATATGGAGGCATGACTAAAACCACAAGGAAACTCTTTAGAGTGGTTATGTCGCCGGCACTAGATTATACTAGTGCTCAACTACTAGAGACCACCTCCCTCTCCATGCTCGGTGCACAAACAAATATTATGTTATCATCCAAACCATTAACCGCTGTTGAAACTAATTCATCCAAATCAATTCATACGAAACAGATTAATTCTGAAATTTATCGCTCGATGTGTTGACACTTGAGATTTCACTAAATGTCTTCATCTATCGAAAACCTTTATCTGATGGTATATGAAAGAAAATTTTTAATCATATATATATTATCGTTTGAAGTCTCTTTAATATAGTATCCTTGTCTCTGCTTTTGCATCCAATATTTTATAAGAAAAATGTGAGATTGTCATTGGATAATCGTATATTTTCACATCTTTATATGTTACGATTATATATAAACATTACAGTAAAACCCGTTTGATTGTGAGCTACGACCTTTTTTCAATGAATTTTAAAGGTAGAGGTGATCCGTGCTCCGATTAAGGCATCCAGCCTAAATTTTCACTAAAGTTCCTCCATCATAAAAGTATGCTTCACGTAAATATTCTGGCCCACCATGTGTAGCACGAGGAGAGTCCATGACTCGCGAGTGAAGACCAGCAAAAGTAAGTCGGGAATTTATCAATTAAAAAAAGGAATAATAATCAAAGTGGGCTCCTGACTAGAAATTACTTGATGCACGAGCAAATGTGATCTTCTCAATGGTATGACACTCATCATGATGATTTATTCTGGCAATTGCTCGATGAAACTACTATATAAGAAAGATTATGTCTAGTAACAGGTTAATACCTATAAAGAATCTACGTGGGACCCAATCGTATTTCATAATCTTTGACTGAACCGAATTCAATTCGTACAAATATTAGATTGAACTGCTGCCCCTGTAAGGGAGAGAAGGTTCTACAGTCTGGAAATGAGAGAAGGAAAGCTATAATGTTTGGCCCCGGGCTTGCATCATCGTTCCTCCGATGATATCGACTATCACTCTCATAGATTTGCGTCGATTGAAGACCTGAGCAAATCAATAATTTGGGATTTGAGTATACTGACACATAAAGTTGATCTTTTTTCCACAAATTTACTTGACTAACTAGGTCAATTGAAGACTTGGAAAAGTAGGTGGAGCATGGGTATTGAAAAATGATCAAGATCCCATAAAATGCCCTCTCGGTCAGAAGAGCAAGATAACAATTATGATTGAGATTCATCATTTTGTGCTGTTTAATCATCATCCCCGTATTTTTGAATGTGTGCTAGAATAAAGAAATAAAAAAAAAGGAAAGATTTATCTCACAATATATTGTCAATGCGGAAAAAAAAAAAATCTTCACGACAAGGCCAAATTTGCCCCTTCATTTGATGGCACTTGAAGCCTATAAGTGGAGTAACTTTTTGCAAGCAACATGGACGACAGATTCACTAGAGAAAATCTTACCGCGTACCCTACTTAAAAGGATGATGTGAAAATAAAATGAATCTTGCTAACAAGTGTTCTAGAGACACTCGTTAAACATGCTTAATACAGAAAGATTCAATTTCATAATATTAATTGTGTATGTCACGAGCTGCATTATAATTTGTGATATTTTGTTATTTTGTTACTTAACAAATGCCCTGTAGAAATTCTTCAAATAAAATCCTAGTAAAATTTATTGTTGTACAAACGGAGCATCAACCTAGTAAAAAGTGAGTAAAACTCCCGAGAAGTTGAACCATATAGCATGCTTATGCACGAAACTCTTGGTAATTTGGTTTTGATTATGACTTAGCAAATCTTTAATCCTAACATATCTCTAACTCTACATCTCTAGCCTTATGCAAATTTTGATTAAAAAAATCTATTATTGGTATACTTTCATTGTATTTTTATTCATAATTCTCTAAGAGAACTATGCATATTTTTGGTAATAAATGCTTTAAAAATATTATATATATATATATATATATATATATATATATATATATATATATATATATATATATATATATATATATATGCAGATAGATTTTATCACGAAATGTCAGCAATTTCTGTCTTTATATAAACTTGTTCAAGACGAGGTTTTGAAAGAATTTAACAGTATAAGGATACCTATCTTGTGATTGGTTCATATTTAACAAATTATATATTAAAAGACAATGGGCTCTTATTTGACAATTAAAGAATATTAAAATCATGTCTGATAAATAACTATATTAGATGATCAATCTCAAATTGGTCTCATATTTGACAAATAAATATATTAGAAAATCAATGAAAAAATCCATCATCTCAGGACTATCTATCTCATTGTTGACTCACATTTTAGAGTAATCTATTTGAAAGATCAATCTCATTTTGGCTTCATATTTGACAAATAAATAATATTAAAATCATATTTAGAGTAATATTACATGATCAATAACATATTGAACTAATATTAGGCAAATAAACAATATTAAACGACCCGAGTCATATTGTATTTATATTTACGCACTTCGGCCACCAGCATTTTATGTTTCTTAGTCAATCTATATTCATGTATTTTAAATCCAATTGCTCCTATGATTTTCTTGCCATCAACTTCGAGAACCTCGAAATTGAGTGAGTGACTTATTCTAGATTTCATTTGCAAAACCCGAGATCAACCCCGTGTTCAGTGTAGACTATTCAAAGTCTTGTGGAGATGATCTTCTGAGCAAAATGCGATAAAAGGAATACTATTGCTAACATGATAATCTCTGTACAAAATGCCGACATGAAAAGATAAGAAATTAGAGAACGAGACTTACTAGCTTCTTGGTCCCCGCCATGATAACATCGTTCCCACAAATAGTTTCTCAGCTAATAATAATGCATAACACAAGTCTTTTCTCGATAACATCATTTTCTATACTCCAACGATTTAATGGTAACGTGAATTCACAGAAAAACGAGACGAGAGATAATTTCTGAATTACGAATTGTCATGCTTAGATGAAAATTTAAATTAAAGATTTTGTCAATATATTTTTTTAAAAAGGATTTTCATGAGGGAAACAAAACTTTACATATGAAATGGTGGATCGCACAACCCATTAGAGCGGGTTGCCTTAAAAAAGGATAGAGGCTGTGTGGTTCAGATGAATTATGGACATACATGACAAGCACTCCATGTTTAACTGTTTCAAAACGATAGCGACATATGCATTGTCCATGATTGAGACGAGATAATTTCGGAATTACAAATTGTCATGCTTAGATGAAAATTTAAATTAAAGATTTTGTCAATATATTTTTTAGAAAGGATTTTCATTAGGGAAACAAAACTTTACATACGAAATGGTGGATCGCACAACCCATTGGAGCGGGTTGCGTTAAAAAAAGGATAGAGGTTGTGTGGTTCAGATGAATTCTGGACATACATGACAAGCACTCCATGTTTAACTATTTCAAAATGACAGTGATATATGCATTGTCCATGATTGAGACGAGAGATCATTTCGGAATTACTAAGTGTTTCAACAACAATGAATTTGCGTGATGGTTATTGATTGATGACCGGTGTGGTTCTTGTCTTTTGAGCGACCAAAAGCAAGTTGGAAGTTTGGAAACGCAGGTCGAGAGCACCTAATATCTAGGAATCTAATCCCTTCCATCCCTTGGATGGTTGTAACCGTTCATAGCAGGATTTACTCGTATTGATCCATCAATCGCACATGGCCATGACCATCCAACACGTACATCGACCATATGGGGATAGATCCAAACATATAATATCAAGTAATAATAAAAGTGCGCTCTCTGACGGGAAATTACTTGATGCATGAAGAAATGTGATCTTCTCTATGTTATGACATTCATCATGGTGATTTAATCCAGCAACCATAAACTACTATATAAGAAAAATTATGTTAACTCGTTAGTGCATATAAATAACCTACATGGGACCCAATTGAATTTCATAATTTTTGACTGAACCGAATTCAATTCGTACAAAAATAAGGTTGAACTGCCGCCCTTGTAAGGGAGAGAAGGTACTATAATCTGGAAATGAGAGAAAAGGCATGCTAAAATGAGTGGCCCTTTACTTGCATCATCATCCTCCAATAATATCAACTATCACTCTCATAGACTCACTTTGACTTAAGACCGAAGCAAATCAATAACTTGTGGTTTGAGTATACCGACACTTAATTTATCAATTTTTCACGGATTTACTTGACTAACTAGGTCAATATTAATGAAGGCTTGGAAAAGTAAGTTGAGCATGGATATTAAAAATGATCAAGATCCCATAAAATGCCCTCTCAATCTGAAGAGCAAGATAACTACTGTGATTGAGATTCATCATTATGTACTGTTTACTCATTATTCCTGTACTTCTGAATGTGTGCTATTTTTTTTTTAAGTAAAGATTTATCGCGCAATATTGTCAACGAGAAAAAAAAAAATTTCTTCACAACAAGGACGAATTTTCCCCTTCATTTGATGGCACTTGAAGCCCCTAGATGGAGTAACTTTTTGCAAGCAACACGGATGACAGATTCATTAGAGAAAATCTGATTGCGCCCCCCACATAAAAAGAGAAGTGAAAATAAAATGGATCATGCTAATGAGTGTCTTCGATATACTTGTTAAACATGTTTAATGCAGAAAGATTCGATTTTCAAAATATTAATTGTGTATGTCACAAAAATAGTCAATGCAGTATTTTGTTATTTTGTTACTTAATAAGTGTCCCATGGTCACCTTTTAAGTAAAATTATTCTTGTGCAAGCAGAGCATCAACCTAGTATGAGCGTGGGTAAAACTTGCGCAAAATTGAGCCATATAGCACACTTACGTATAAAACTCTATGTAATTTGTTTTTGATGATCACTTTAGTAAATCTTTTATCGTAACATATCTAACTCTACATCTCTAGTCTTATGCACATTTTGATAATAAGATCTATTACTGGTATACTTTCATATATTCTTATCCATAATTATTTAATAGAACTATGCATATTTTCAGTAATAACTGCTCTAATAATTTTTTTTATGTATATATAGATTTTATCCTGAAATACCTGCAATTTTTATCTTTAAAGAAACTTGCTGTATAGGGATACCTATGGCTCATATTTAACAAATAATACATTAAAAGATTAAAAGATCAAACTCATATAAGGCTCATATTTGACAATTAAAGAATATTAAAATCATATCTGAGAAGTAATTATATTGCATGATCAATCTCAAATTGGTCTCATATTTGAAATTTATATATATATATTTATATATATATTAGAAGATCAATGAAAAAATCCATCATCATAGGACTATCTATCTCATTGTTTACCTACATTTTAGAGTAATCTATTTGAAAGATCAATCTCATATTGGCTTCATATTTGACAAACGACTAATATTAAAATTATATTTAGAGTAATATTACATGATCGATAACTTATTGAACTAATTTTTGGCAAATAAAAAATGTTATCTTTACATATTGTATTTATATCTACGCACTTCGGCCTCCAGCATTTTTTGTTTCTTGGTCAATCTAGATTCATGTATTTTAAGTCCCATTGCTCGCATTATTTTCTTGCCATCAACTCTAAGAACCTCGAAATTGAGCGAGTGGCTCATTCTAGATTTCATTTGCAGAACCCAAGATCAACCCCGTGCCTTGAGTTGGTCGTCAACCGTCTGCGAAGAATCAAAGTGGATGAGTCCAAAGTCGATTAATGTTCCATTTGTACGTGAACGTGAAGGTTTACGGGTCCTAGTCTGTGGATGTGTTTAGTGTAGACTATTCAAACTCTTGCGAAGATAATGCCGGTCTTCTGAGCAAAATGCGCTAAAAGGGACACTATTACTCACATGATAACCTCTATGCGAAATGCTAACATGAAAAGATAAGAGACAAGAGAACGAGATTCATTAGCTTCTTGGTCCCCGCCATCATAACATCCCTCCCACGAATATTTTGTCAGCTAGTAATAATTCACAGCACAAGTCTTTTCTCAATAGCATCATCATTTTCTATACTCCAACGATTTAATGGTGACGCAAATTGACAATAAAACGAGACGATATAATTTCTGAATTACACAGAGAAGGACTTATAATGTTTATGCTAATAGAAATTGACGTGAACTATAAACACTATCACGAATTGTCTAGCTTTGATGAAATTTTAAATTGAAGATTTTGCCAATATAATTTTTAGAAAGGATATTCATGATGGAAATAAACTTTACGTATGAAATGGTGGATCGCACAACCCATTAAAGCGGGTTGCGTTATAAAAAGCATAGAGGCTGTGTAGCATGATCTTCATATGAACATTACAATTGTAGGTAGATTTAAATTTAAGGGGTTGATTAAGGGATTTTGATTGGCGTTGAGTATACTAATGAAACATCTTTTGTTTTTTCATTTGGTTTGTCCATGAAGGGAATCAACATAGTTGCTGGAAATAAGAAACTCAAAGTTTCCATTTTTTTTCCTTAATCATGGCTTTTTTTTTTTTTTTGCACCACAAGGCCAAAAATCAGGGAGTCCCACGCTTTCTTAATCTCTTTTTGAAATGGTCTAAACTCAATTTCCTAATTTTTCAAATTAAAATCCTATTCCCCCAAATTTAGGTGGAGAATGTCGAGCGTCGATGATGGTAGGATTGTAGGGAGAGACTACGGTGCTGATGGAGAACACAGAGAGAGAGAGAGAGGCAGAGAGGATCGGAATTTCAAGAGAATTAGGGGGGATGATTAGGGCACAATCTGCCTTTGGAGAGGCCAAGCCAGGATAGAGAGAGGGCAAAGTTTGGACTCAACGACGATGTCCTTTTTTTCCCCCTTGTTCTAGGATGACTAGAGATTTGAGTCCCATTGTTCGGTACTATTTACTTATTATACCCCAATGGCACACGCTAAACTCTTTGGAAAAGCAAAAGATATTATTTTGCAATATATCGTCAATCACAAAAAACAAAAGAAAAAAAAAATTGTTCACAAAAGGCCTCCATTCGTGGGAAAACGTTGTCCAACTTTAAGTCATTGGCCTCGATTGAGGAGCTTAAAGAATGACATTCCATCTATAAATATGTCATCTATCTTGCTAACGATATGTAGACTTGAAACATCTTCCAACTCCCAAAAACCGTCCATAGCCCCCAAAATCATGGTTTCTTCATTATTGATGTCCATCCTGTCTCCTTTATATGTCTTCTTCTTCTTCTTCTCCTTGCTCTTTTTGGTCGGCACCACTTCACTTCAGGGGGAAAGCGTTTCCGCTTCTTCCACTTCTTTGTCCACTGTCCACATGACCGGGAATAAGGATGAAGTAGAGGCTCTCCTGAATTGGAAATCTACTTTTGACAACCATAGCCAATCTCTCCTCTCTTCATGGCATGGCGACAATCCTTGCCACTTTACCGGTGTCACTTGCAACTACTATGGAGCCATCAGCCATCTAAATCTTTCCTATGTTGGTTTGAGAGGAACTCTAGAAGGCCTTGACTTCTCGTGCTTAACCAGTGTGGTTAGCTTTGAACTCGCCAACAACTCAATCTATGGCTCAATCCCCTCAAGTATTGGTAACCTTTCCAAACTCAACTCTCTTGATCTTCGCTTCAATGAACTATCCGGGCAAATTCCTCTAAGTATAGGTGTGTTGGAGAGTCTTCATTATTTGTACCTTTGTGCCAACAACTTGAGTGGACGTATTCCTACCTCTCTGGGAAAATCAGGCAATTTAGTCAAACTAAGAATTTCGCAAAATAATTTCTTTGGTTCCATTCCACAAGAAATATGCAACTCAAGGAGCTTGACGGTTCTTTCTCTATGGGGAAATAGATTGTTAGGATCCATTCCTTTAGAAATTGGGAGACTCACTTCTCTCCATACACTTGACTTGTCATCCAATAATCTCACCGGCTTAATTCCGAATTCCATCAACAACTTGTCAAATTTAAGCGTATTTGACATTTCACAGAATGCCATTTTTGGTTCTATTCCACAAGAAATATGCAACTTGAGGAGCTTGACAGTTCTTTCCCTATGGGGAAATAGATTGTCAGGATCCATTCCTTCAGAAATCGCGAGACTCACTTCTCTCCATGAACTTCACCTATCATCCAACAATCTCACCGGCTCAATTCCTCATTCCATTGGAAACTTGTCAAATTTATCTATGCTTAACCTCTTCGAAAACAATTTGGCCGGTCCAATCCCTACTACTCTTGGAAAAGTGGGCAACTTAAGGATATTTTCCATTTCACAGAATGCCATTTCTGGTTCCATTCCACAAGAAATATGCAACTTGAGGAGCTTAACGGTTCTTTTCCTATGGGGAAATAGATTGTCAGGATCCATTCCTTCAGAAATTGCGCGACTCACTTCTCTCCATAAACTTGACCTGTCATCCAACAATCTCACCGGCTCAATTCCTCATTCCATCGGAAACTTGTCAAATTTATCTTTGCTTAACCTCTGCAAAAATAATTTGGTTGGTCCAATCCCTACTTCTCTTGGAAAAATGGGCAACTTAAGCATATTTGACATTTCACAAAATGCCATTTCTGGTTCCATTCCACAAGAAATATGCAACTTGAGGAGCTTGACGGTTCTTTCCCTATGGGAAAATAGATTGTCAAGATCCATTCCTTTAGAAATTGCGAGACTCACTTCTCTCCATACACTTTACCTGTCATTCAACAATCTCACCGGCTCAATTCCTTTAGAAATCACAAGACTCACTTCTCTCCATAAACTTCACCTGTCATCCAACAATCTCATCGGCTCAATTCCTCATTCCATTGGAAACTTGTCAAATTTATCCATGCTTAGCCTCTTCCAAAATAATTTGGCCGGTCCAATTCCTACTTCTCTTGGAAAAGTGGGCAACTTAAGCATATTTGACATTTCACAGAATGCCATTTCTGGTTCCATTCCACAAGAAATATGCAACTTGAGGAACTTGACGTTTCTTTCGCTATGGGAAAATAGATTGTCAGGATCCATTCCTTCGGAAATCGGAAGGCTCGCTTATCTCAGTGAACTTTACCTATCATCGAACAATCTCACGGGCTCAATTCCTCATACCATAGGAAACTTGTCAAGTTTGTCTTCTCTTGGCCTTTCCCAAAATAATTTGGCTGGTCCAATCCCTGCATCACTTGGAAGCTTGTCCAATTTGACTATATTAGTGATTCGGGACAACATGTTCTCTGGGTCCTTGCCTTCTGAATTTAATAGGTTAACCCGTTTCACTCACTTGGATATGAGTGACAATGAACTAAAGGGGGAACTGCCAAAAGAAGTGTGCCTTGGGAGATCATTAGTATATTTCTCTGCCTTCAAAAATCATTTCACGGGGCCCATTCCAACAAGCTTAGAGAGTTGTAGTACATTAATTAGATTGAGGCTAGAAGAAAACCAACTTACTGGAAGCATAACAGAAGCTTTCGGAATATATCCACATCTATATTATGTGGACTTAAGCCACAATCATTTGAATGGTGAACTTTCTTGGAAATGGGAGCGTTGTCCTAATTTGACGAGCTTAAGGATATCAAACAACAAAATTTCTGGTGAGGTACCTGCAATATTTGGAAAGATGGCTCACTTACAATTACTAAAACTTTCTTCAAATTTTTTAAGTGGGGAGATTCCAAGGGAATTGGGAAGTCTACTGATGTTGTTCGAACTCGATCTAAGCGACAATGTTATCACAGGAAATGTCCCAACTGAGATTGGACTTTTATCTCATCTAGCACATCTGAACTTGGCATCAAACAATTTGAGCGGATTGATGCCAGTGCAGTTAGGCTCATGTAAAAGCTTGTTGACCTTGAACATGAGCAAAAACAAATTTCAGACAAGTATTCCTCCAGAGATAGGCAATGCACAATTCCTTGAGGTTCTTGACATAAGTCACAATTTGTTGACTGGAAACATACCGGGAGCACTTGGACAGTTAAGAATGCTACAAGTTCTAAATATCTCCCACAACAACCTTTCTGGTTCTATTCCACGTACTTTTAGTGATATGTCAGCCTTAACTTCCATCGATTTATCCTACAATAACCTGGAAGGTCCTCTCCCAAATGTCAAAGCTTTCAATGAGGCTCCATTTGAGGCAATGCAGCATAACAAAGGGCTCTGTGGAAATGTTAGCGGTCTACTGAAATGCAATTCTATCGAGAGCAAGAAACGCAATCCTTATGTTAGAGTTAGAATCACAATTATCCTCTTTTTCTTGTTGTTGGAAATTATCCTTCTCTCTTGCACCTTGGTCATTCTTATAATCATCAATCGTCATCGAAGAAGAATTATCATGAGAGAGAACAACGAACCGGCAAATGATTTGGATTTCATGCATATTTTGAGTTATGATGGCAAAGTTTTCTATGATCGAATCTCTGAGGCCACAGAAGGATTTGACTCAAAGTATTATGTTGGTGAAGGAGCATATGGAATTGTTTATAAAGCCAATATATCGGAAGGTCAAACGTTTGCTATAAAGCAAACCTCATCATCCCAGGACGATAGTGAGATTGTTGATTTGATACCATTTGAAAGGGAAATTCAAGCTTTAAAAAATCTACGCCATCGTAATATCGTGAAATTTTATGGCTTCTGCTCTCATGTCCAACGCTATTTTTTGGTGTATGAGTACATGGAAAGGGGAAGCTTGAGAACAATTTTGAACAATAATGAAAGAGCAGTAGAATTTCATTGGGACAAGAGGGTAAATGTGGTCCGAGGAGTTGCGGATGCTTTGTCCTATATGCATCACGAATGTTCACCTCCGTTGATTCATCGAGACTTGACTAGTAACAACGTTCTATTGGATCGCAATTATGAGGCTCGTGTTTCTGATTTTGGCACTGCAAGACTATTGAGGCCGGATTCATCAAATTGGACTATTGTTGCTGGTACCATAGGGTATATTGCGCCAGGTACTTTGTAATTTTTCAATTTCGCCGGCATTCAGTGTCAAACATCCCTTATTTTGTTATTTAATCTTCTTATGTAAATTTGTTTACGCATTTAGAGCATTCAAGTATAATATTTTTTTTTTTGTTGGTCCTACTTTATTTCTACTCTAACTCTCACTCTCAGACTTTTGCCCTGCCTCCTTACAAGGCATGGGAGTCGAAACCCACACTTGAAACTAAATCGTCCCCACCCCAACCTCTCCTGAGAAGGTGGGGATTCGAATCCCTCACCTCCTCCTTCCATGTTGGAAGGGTGGCCCCATGCAAGTTTAATGTTGATCAGAAAGCCTTCTGACTTTCCTAATAAGGAAGAATTGGCAAAAGAGGTAAAAATTATAATCGATCCATCTCAAGGATATTAAATTTGTGTTACCTAAATGATGCAAGCATCAAACAAAATCCTTTGAACGCCCCTAAAGCGTAAACTCCCATCCTCAAATTAGTGTTGTAAGCATAGATTAAGTAGAAATTTGTACTTGTAATTGTTACCCCGAGGGAAGCAATGTTGTCAATTTCAAAACAACTTATGATCAAGGTTATAAAACCGTGAATTCTCCACTTGCAGAGCTGGCTTATTCTTCGATTCCTACCGCAAAGTGCGATGTATATAGCTTTGGAGTCGTTGCCCTAGAGACAATCATGGGAAAGCATCCAGGAGATCATGTCTTTCAGGAATGTTCATCATCCACCCAAACTCAATCGCCGATACTATTGAAGGATGTGTTGGATCAACGTCTCTTGCCTTCTGGACTTTGTCTTCGAGATGCGCAAGACATAGTCTCAATCGCCAAGCTAGCATTCATGTGCTTGCACGCTAATCCGCGGCTTCGACCAACTATGGGACAAGTCTCGCGTGAGCTTCGCGTTCAAGTACCCCTAGAAACACCGCTCTCTGCTATCACCTTAGAGCAACTTCGCAATCTCAATGTTAGGAAATTTGGAGCATTCACGGGATTTGGTAAGTTTTGAAGTTACTTTTTCATGTGCTATTGTGTTTGATTTTTAATCATGATGATGATCGGCTTTTAAATACTTTCTTAGTTCTCACTAATCCTAATTGTGTGATTTACGATGTTCACTGCAGAGCTAGCTTCAACGTTACATGAATAGTACAATGTTTAAGTTTGGAACCGTGGCTCCAAAAATAAGTAGGGACGGCTTTCGGGGAGATCTAATTTCATGATTATTTCCAACTTTTTGCAGAGCGATCAGCAAGTGAACTTGCAAAATGCATTAAATTGACATCTCTTGCCTTCTTTCAATCGAGATGTAAACTATATGTAGTTTCTATTGCTAGAAGAGACAATGATACCAGTAGCCTGTGCACTTTTTTGATATATAGTGTCATAATTGAACTTTCAATTGGTTTCATCTTACTTTTTATTGATGTGCACTATTGTCCTAAAACATTCAATTGGTCCAATGAGATCCTAATATATTTTGATACGTTTATTTTCATTCTTTCAGTGATTAATTTAAATGAAATTTGGCATGGACATCTATATAAAAAAGCTAATGTTTAATGGAGAAAATAACGTGGATTTCGCACTTGTCACTTTGACTTGAAATTTCGAAACTCTAAACAATTGGCTTAAGAGTAATTGTGCAATTTGTCCATTCACCCTTTCCCGCTATTTGACATTATTAAAGTCACTACTTTTAAAGCTTTGAAGATGAGCAATAAAGATGAGAACAAAAAGTTATTTTCCTTCCCCTTGCGTACGTTTTCGAAAAACGTTAATTAATTTAAAGAAATTCTTTTTTGGCCAAATAATTTGAAGAAATTATTTAAAAATTCCCTTTCTACATATCCAATCCCACCACAAATTAATTTATCTGCAATTACTTTGGGGATTAACGATTTCAAGATCATTATGTTCGCGTCACATGAGAAGAGGATGGCTAACGTTTTTTAAGTACTTTCGCATAATAGCTCAGCAAAATTAATCCCCCTGAATATCATTGCTCATTGCTGACTATTGGCTCTTGCTAAGGGGATTTGATCTTTTTTTCTTCATAATTAGCACAATGTGCTTATAACCCATATATCAATAAATAGTAAGGACCGGACCGATGAATCTTGCTGCATCAGCCTTTAAAGTTACCATCTTGACAAATAAATTATTTTGCCAGGATGTTATATATACTGAGGAAATTATTATGACAACTAGCAAGTACAAAAACGAAATACATGACATAGTACAACACACTGAAACTTAAACCATTACATCTCATTATAAAATCAAACAGCACCATACAATTTGCGCCCATTGAAGTACAAATACATAAGAATCAGACTTAGATAAATACAATCTCATAAACAAAATTACAGCCTAATAATCAAGAACACCATACTAAGCAGACCGATAAAAACACATTTATTTCATCCCTAGAATACAAACAAATACACTGTTATAACATTTAGTACAGACAAAAAAAAAAAAATACAAATCTCAATAAAGAGGGGTGGCGGAACGCCCCCTGGGTTGACCATTTCAGCGAAATATTTATATTGGTGCCTTTTCATATGGCCCGTCCCATCATTAGGTCCCAAAGAGAATTTCACATACCATGCAGATTACCTTCTTCTCACCACTGCAGAGGTCTATGATGTTGAACATCTTCCATAAATTCGATCCGCATCAAAAAAAGTTTTTTGGAGTTGGCAAGCCATCTAAGAAATGGGTTAAGTATTGTTGACACATAAATTTGACAATTTTATTAGGGGCTTTATCACGTACAAAATTAGGATTTAATTTTTAATCCTTAAATAAAAATAATATCCATTAAAATTGCATTGCATATAGAAACTTAGGAATGTTTGCATCACTAGTATTAAATATTTTAAAAAATTATTATTATCATTATAATCTATTTTTTTAAATTATTTATTTTTAAAAGAAAAAAAGAAGAAGTAGCGAAACCGGGCCAGGGGGCAAGCCGGCCCGGCCTTCTTTCTTTTCCTTCTTCCTCCTCATTCTCGTTTAGGCCAAGCCCATTTTTTCTTTCTTTCCCGCCAAGCCTGGCCTTCTCCTTTTCTCTTTGGCTCCCTTCCTTTTGTCCTGAACATTGGCTAGAGTGAGGGAGGAGAGAGAGGACGACAAGGGAAAGGAGACCAAAAGATGTTATTTATTTTTGTGATCCCATATTTTCGGACCCACATTTTCTCTTAAAGTGGCGGTTATCCGACATGAAGTTTTACCACATTTCGTACCTTTTCGTGACAACCGCCCATTTGATAACCATCTTGATGGGAGATGGTATATAAAAGGAATGTACGTTCATTTTTGACGGGCAATTACAAGGTCTAACACAAATCCTCACATTTGGAATACACCATCAGTACGTGAGGGAATTGGGTTAGTAGTGTATGTCCAATATTTCTTTGATCTTTCAGGATTTACCGACAAACGTAAATACCAACAATGGCTGGAGGTTTGTCTATAATCGATCTTGGCTTCCGCATTTGATTTTTATGTCTTACATTTGGTATCAGAGCGTATTTAGTGCCTCTGCCTTGTTTTTTGTCGAATTTTTGGTGTATTTTTCGGGCATTTTAGAGATGAACAGTATTCAGAGTTTTGAGGCCAAGTGAGAAACTCGCCGATTCTGGGCAAAATCCGGCGACCCACCGCTTGAATTCGGACCCGTACGGTCGCTTCACCATGAGGAACATTAGCCATGAGTTGTTTCAGCATATCAGTGTTTGGTGGAGGCTAATCGAGTGGCGAAAGTCATGGTGGTTGAGGATTTGTGTTTTGGGAAATTTTCGTTTGATTTGGGTCCAATTTCTTGCTCATTTTCGCCGAAACTTGGACCCATGTAGTCGTGCCAGCATGCTCTCCAAAACCCATTATTTAGTTGTGTCAAAGATGGGTTGCCAGAGAAGAAATGGCCGGCAAAATCGCGGTGGAACGGCGAAAAATGGAGAAGAAATTCATTCTGGGTGTGAGGAAGAAGGCGTGTGGGCCTCACGCGCGTGCTGTAGTTGCAGGCGCGTGAAACCCACACGCGCCAACCGCTGGCACGTGGGGCCCACGAGCGCGGAACTTCCTATGGCAGTTGCCAGGCGCGTGCGTTGAGCATTGGACGCACGTGTGCGAGGCACGTGCCCGTGACGGATGTGGGCGCATGCTCAGCACGCGATTGTCGTACCGCGGCGCTGTTTTTACTCTTTTGCCCTTATGTCATTTTTAAATTCCTGTTTTGCTCTTCATGCAATTTTACAATCCTGTCCTTGGCTAATTTATTTACTGTTATGCCCCCTTGGTACATTTATTTATTATTTTGTCCTCTCATGCATTTTATGAATATTTTGTGCATGAAATTAAATGTCCAATGATCCATATATTTAATTAATTAGAGAGTAGTCACAGCATCTTTAATTAATTAAATTATATATTAAGAGCCTCTGGATCATATTTAGAAATGGACATTGATTGTAATTAATTATATTAATATAATGAATTTTATCCCACAGGAATTTTCATTGTATTAATATGATTAATTAGGATGAAATATCATATTATTTTTCTTAATTTACCCACAAGAATTAAGAAAAGGTATATAATATGATAGTTTCTTCATGATGCAATTATGAATCTATTTAAATTAAAAACTTAGCCCACAGGCAGTTTTTATGTTATGTGATTCATATTCGTGACATGTTTACATTGGTAAAACATGATTTATATATCTTTTGCCACAAATTTTGTGACATAAGTATGATTATTTGATATGCAATTTTGCAACCTGTGAATTTCTCTGAATTTAAGTGTGATGTTCCTATACTGAATGGTGAGGACTATAAAGTTTGGAAGGAGTTAGTTCTTCTTCAATTGGAATGGATGGACATTGACTATGCTATAAGAAAAGACGAACCACCTGCTCCTACTGATTCGAGCACTGCAGGTGAGATAGCCCTTTATAATTAATGGGAGCGGTCCAACCGCGTTTGTGCTATGTTTATAAGGGCTAAAATATCTCCTAGTATTCGTGGTTCGGTTGCTCAACATAGCAATGCTAAGACTTTATCGGAGGCTATTGATGTGCAATTTGAGATTTTTGAGAAGGCGCATGCCATGACCCTGATTATGAAGTTTTCATCATTGATGCTCACTAGTGTTAAAGGTGTGCGTGAGCACATCATGCAAATGAGGGACATTGCGGCTCAGCTTAAGAACTTTGAAGTTGAGATATCTAAATCTTTTCTTGTGTATTATATTCTGAATACTCTCCCGCAACAGTATCCATCTTTCAAGATCTCTCATAACACACATAAGAATAAATGGTCAATTATGAACTCATGACCATGTGTGTTCAAGAGAAGGAAAGACTGATTATGGAATTGGGAGAAAGTGCTTATTTGGCAACACAAGGAAAGAATAAGGGCCATGGCAAGCATAAGGAAAAAGGTAAAATGTCTCCCCAAGCTAACATTAAGAAAGAATCCAAATGTTTCTTTTGTAGAAGGAAATGGGCATATAAAGAAGGATTGCATCAGATTTAAGGCCTGGCTTGAGAAGAAAGGTAATCCAACCTCTTGTGTTTGTTATGAATCTAATATGACTGATGTAAGTCACAATACTTGGTGGATTGTTCTGGATCTACAATCCACAATTCAAATTCCTTACAGGGTTTTCAAAACCACAAGAAGCCAGTGGGAAGTGAACAAAGTATCTATTTAGGAAACAAGATGCGTTTGCATGTGGAAGCTATTGGGACATGTAGACTAGTTCTCAATATTGGCTTTGTTTTGAATTTGGAAATGACCTTTTATGTTCCTAGTTTCTCTAGAAACTTAATTTCAGTTTCAAGACTTGTATCTTTGGGTTACTCTTTTAACTTTTCAGATTTAACCTTCTGTTTATCGTTTAAATCTGAAATTGTTGAGAGTGGTACTTTGTTTGATGGTCTTTTTCGAATTAATTTACAAGACCATGCCTATTATAATGCGATGCATATTCACGATAACGCTGGTATGAAATGATGTGTTGTGAAAGAACATTCCTCTATGTTGTGGCACCGGAGATTAGGACATATCTCCATAGAAAGAATTAAACGATTGGTAAATGATGGAGTACTCAGTACTTTAGATTTTATTGATTGTGATACTTGTGTGGACTGCATAAAGGGAAAGCAGACTAACAAGACGAAGAAAGGTGCCAAGAAGAGTACAGAAATATTAGAAATCATACATATGGATATTTGTAGTCCGGATATGGACTCATGTGATCAGAAATACTTCATCTCTTTCATAGATGATTACTCACGTTATATGTATCTTTACTTGCTTCATAATAAGCATGAAACATTAGATGCCTTTAAGGTATTTAAGGCAAAAGTAGAGAAATAATATGGTAAACAAATTAAGATCGTGAGATCAGATAGAAGTGGAGAATTCTATGGTAGATACACTGAAAATGGACAAGCACCTGGTCCATTTGCAAAGTTTCTTCAAGAGCACGGGATAGTTGCCCAATATACTATGCCTGGTTCTCCGGATCAAAATGGTTTAGCGGAAAGAAGAAACCGAACTTTATTAGACATGGTGCAGAGTATGCTTAGCGGCTCCAAACTTCCTAAGTCATTGTGGACTGAAGCACTTAAGACGACAGTGTACATATTAAACTGAGTTCCGACCAAAGCTGCCCCAAAGACACCTTTTGAGTTATTTAAAGGTTGGAAACTGAGTTTGCAACATGTACGCATTGAGGGATGCCCGTTTGAAGTAAAAGTTTACAATCCACAAGAAAAGAAGTTGGACCCAAGGACCATAAGTGGGTATTTCATTGGATATGCCAAAAGGTCTAAGGAATACGGGTGTTATTGTCCATCTCACACCATTAGGATTGTGGAATCAAGAAATGCAAAATTTCTTGAAAATGACTTAATTAGTGGGAGCGATCGGTTGAGGGACCTTGTTCTTAAGAAAGATCATTCAGACACTCAAACTTCAACCTCAAGTTTAAGGTTGGTTGTTGTTCATAATGCCCATTCATTTCAAATGGCTATTGAACAACTAATAATTGAAGTTCCACAACCTATTGATATTGATCTAGTAGATCCAGTTGTTCAACAATTACCAGAAACTATCGAACAACTCGTTGAGCAACACGCTCCTCAAGAGAATGTTGATGCAACATTGAGAAGATTTGTTAGAATAAGGAAATAGGCTATTCCTAGTGATTATATTGTGTATTTACAAGAATCTGACTATAATATTGGAGTTGAGAATGATCCTGAAATGTTTTCACAAGCCATGGACAGTGATAAATCCAATTTGTGGTACAATGCCATGAAGGAAGAGATGAGTTCTATGGCATCTAATGAAGTCTAGGATTTGGTTGAGTTGCCTAATGGTGCGAAAGTCATTGGTTGTAAATGGGTCTTCAAAACTAAGAAAGATTTATTGGGTAACATTGAAAGATATAAAGCTAGACTCGTTGCCAAATGATTCACTCAAAATGAAGGAACCAATTACATGGAGACTTTTTCTCCTGTATCTAAGAAAGATTCTCTTCGTATTGTTCTGGCATTAGTTGCCTATTTTGATATGGAATTACATCAGACGGATGTGAAAACGGCGTACCTTAATGGAGAACTAGAGGAGGAGGTTTACATAAAACAACATGAAGGATTCCTTTCTAATAAAGGTGAGCATTTGGTGTGCAAACTTAAGAAATCTATATATGGCTTGAAACAAGCATCTCACCAATGATACTTAAGGTTCCATGATGTTATCTCCTCATTTGGATTTGTAGAGAATGTCATGGATCAATGTATATACCAGAAGGTTAGTGGGAGAAAAAATTGTTTCCTTGTGCTATATGTGGATAATATTTTACTTGCAACAAATGATAAGGAGTTGCTACATGAGGTTAAACAATTTCTCTCTAAGAGTTTTGATGTGAAGGATATGGGTGAGGCATCTTATGTCATTGGCATTAAGATCCATAGAGATAGACCGAGAGGAATTTTAGGATTATCTCAAGAAACCTATATCAATAAGGTCTTAGAGATATTTCGGATGAAAGATTGTTCACCAAGTGTAGCACCCACTGTGAAGGGTGACGGGTTCAATTTAAACCAATGCCCGAAGAATGATCTAGAAAGGGAACAAATGAATAACATTTTATATGCTTCTGCTATTGGAAGCTTGATGTATGTTCACGTTTGCACTTGTGGACGCCTAAATTTTGATTAGGTTTTTTAAAATTAGGCCTTAGTCTCTTTTAATCTTTGTTTTTCCTTTTGTTTTGGATAATAAATAATAAATAATAAAAACAACAAAAAAAAAGTAAAAACAAAAGAAAACAAAAAATTGGCAGCCCATCGGGGCTGGGCCTTCACGCCCAGCCCCCCCTCCTTTTTCTCTCCCCCACGTGGGCCTAGGCCCAGCCCTTTTTTTTCCCCAGATCCGGCCCGGCCTCTTTCTTCCTTCTTCTTCCTTCTTCTTCTTCCTTGCTCCTTGCTTCTCTACCTCTTTAGGCCACGCGCAGCGACGACGATGTGCTCGAAGACAACCTACGGCCGAGGAGGGTAGGCCGACGTCGGCCGGAAGAGACAGATCTCAGGTGCCATCATTGGCTGCCTTCAATGCCGAGCACGCCTTGTTGAAGGAGCTCGAATGGGACCCCGGTTTAACCAAGGGGGACCGGTCGACAAGCCAAAGACTAGCGGCCGAGGTTCTCCGTTGACCGGACCCCCTTGCCTATAAATAGCGGGGCACCACCTCCGTCGATGGACACAACACACAAGCCAGCAAGCTTAGAGATCCCCTGAGAGACTTCAGGGAGCTCAAAGAGCGAGTAAGGCAGAAATCGAGTCACGAGCTCAAACCACCTCCCTTCAAGAGACTTTGGGGGAGGCCGGTCGCGAGCGAACCCGAGGAGGACAAGCATGGCCAAGAGAGAATCCAAGGTAGCCAGCTCCGATCGCTTCCTCCGAGAGACATCGGACGAGGTTCGAGGGCCAATGAACCCAGATCCAGATTTGGTTGGAGTAAGGGTTTCGAGCTGAGATTTGAGTTTCAGATCTATAGATCCGAGAGAAAGGCAAACGAAAGAGAAGTCGGAGGCCCTAGTGGTGAATTTGAGAAAGGCTGGACCGCTGCCTCCCGCCGTTGGGTCTGTTGTAGCAAAGCTGCCACCGCCACCGGATTACCGCCGATCCGTGCCGTTGTTTCCCCCCGACGTCAACTGTGACATCCTGAATTTCTTAACCTGTTTTCTACTGACTTAATCGAGCAATTCATTAACGCGTTTATAGGGCTGTTCTCAGAACCGATCACTCTCGAGATAACTAGACTGTCTGGGTATGCCATTAAGAAATTTTAAGGCAATAGATTTGAGAATTCGATTAGGAATTGATTTCTCCACTGTGCTCATATTTAGAGGCCATTACAGCACAGTTAAAAATCGATTTGAGATCAGAGATAGGTATGTTTGATTGAGATGTGTGGCCGATCGTGGGTGACTCCACTAAATTGAAAAATTCTCGTCAATCGATACTAATCTGATTTTACTATCGTTTTGATACATTGTGTCCGTAATTGAATCCTTGAGATTTTCACGAAAATCAAGAGTCACCATTGAGTCAAGTAGGTTCATAGTGGTTCGAAGAAAATCGACCACGGGTCATTTGCCTTAAAAAGTTCTGAAAACTGTTCAATAGCCTAGGTCACGCTAAAAACGCGCCAAATGGAAATTAACCGCCGATTCAAGTGCGATTTCAAAAATTGAAGATTCTGTCATGTCACAATAAATTCTAGGACCCACGACTTAGTCTTAGAAGATCTTTTTGACAACTGACACTTTTTGGGAAAAAGTCGTCGCATTGTCGTTTTTGTGCGGAACAAGCTGAGGCCTAGCTTAGACGACAAAATTGAGAAGCATGAGGGATCTCTGGATAAGGAAAATTATCAATTTGATAATGAGACATCAAGTCATTTCTATGAGAGCCAATTGAGGTGGAATCAAGCGAAGAGCTGTGTCCAATTTAAAGGGGACTTAAGCCAAATTCGTATGCCCCATCCCCCTTAACCAAATGGACCACTTGAGAAGTTGTTTGGGGTGTTGGTGTGGTTAATTTACAGCCAAGGGATGGTTGGCTTGAAGGGCAAGATGTGGGGGACAAACTTGTGGAATAAGTGACCAAGTGGAGCCCATCCCTCTCATCTCTATCTCTTCTCTCCCTCTCTCCACTTGGACGGCACCCTCTCTCTCTTCCCCCTCATTCTTGCACGCCACCAACACAGCAGAGGAAGAGCAGTAGCCGATGTTGCCTGGAGGAGCAGCAACCGTCGCTGTCCACCGTCCAAATAGCTGCCGCACCGCCGCCCCACCTTAGTGGTCTCTCTCTCTCTCGCCCAATTGTTGTTTCTGAGGTTTGGAAGCTCAACCAGAGTTGGTTTCCGTCGTTTCTCCTTTGATAAAGCCCCGCCAAGGTCCGGGTTGGTATATTTCTTCATTCCCGAGCAAGTCCCGCCATAACCGAGTAGTTTTCCTTCATTTTCCAGCCTAGAGCAGCAAGTTGCAGTGTGGGTTTCCAGCAACCTTTTGGCCCACTTTCGAGGTGTTCCGGATCTCGAACCCGAGGTCCGCTTTGGAGTTTATTGTTCCTCACATCGTTCCTGTCGGATTGATCCGACTTGCGCATTATTCTGGTGAGTAATCTCACTAATCCTTACTTAGTAGACTAATTATACTTAAGGGTTGATTAATGTTAATTAAGTAGGATTATGTGATTAGATTAGAATTGATTAGTGATTATTAGTTAATTGCATTGCATATTAGTTAGGTGGTTAATGTACTTAGCTAGAGAATTGCCTATAGTATTTAATGAATGCATCTCGGAATTTTTTTCGACCCTTATCAGGCTTCAATTAGGCATTACGGGCCTAAATTGGATTTTTAGTATTTAATTATTAATTTTCGAAATTAATTTAATTATTTATTTATTTTTCAAAAATAAGGTACGGATAGTCGATGACTGAAATTTTGTGCTGATTGTCGTGGTGCAGTCCGTTTATTTATTTGAGCTCTACGTTGCGTGGAATTGAATTAATTGTGATATTTAAGGAATTATTCTTAAATTGATTGAAATGGAGTGAAATTGATTGATTGATTGGTAGATGACTGAGTATGGTTATTTAGCATTTACGATGCTCGATGAGTTGTAAAGTGGAGAGAGTCGTGAAATTGATCTGAGAATACTCCTGGTTGAGACCGATGAAATACGAGGTATAGACATACGTGGTTCAGTGATAAGGAAATCACTAGTGAAAACGACGCCTTAAAGAACGCACGAGTGCTGTCTATTATCTACATCTATATAGACATACGTGGTTTGGTGATAAGGAAATCATTGGTGAAAATTGTGCCTTAAAGAACGCACGAGTGCTATCTATCGCATGCATTATCATGGACATACGTGGTTCGGTGATTAAGGATAT
The DNA here is from genome assembly GCA_019915185.1 of Eucalyptus camaldulensis. Lineage (NCBI taxonomy): Eukaryota > Viridiplantae > Streptophyta > Magnoliopsida > Myrtales > Myrtaceae > Eucalyptus > Eucalyptus camaldulensis. The sequence goes on from JAHSVA010000005.1 coordinate 26,951,314, forward strand.
CACTGGTAAAAACGACGCCTTAAAGAACGCATGAGTGCTATCCATTGCATACATCACATTGGTGAAAAAGACGCCCGACAGAGTACGTGTGACGTGATAATTGGAAATGACCTAGAAATGATCCGACTGACATGTAATCGACTAGGTCGATTGATCAATGATTTGATCCAAATGTCATGAATTGATTGATTGTTTGATACAATATATATATATATATATATATATATATATATATATATATATATATATATATATATATGAAGCATCTATATATAACCCTGAATTGTAGGTTGGGACTGATGCCAAGGTAAGTCTTCTGATTCGTGCTGTGCTTAGGCAACCATGTGGTGTATTGCTTTCCTAATTGAGTCTTAGTGGGGGTAGAACTTGCTGAGACGTAGTCTCAATGGTTATTGTATAACCATTTCAAGCCCCTAGATGGCAGCACCAGTACCTCCCCCTCCTCCAAAGCAGTTTGGCATTACAATGGACATCATCGAGAAAGAAATTCACTTCCATGTTCATGGCCATCCAGAAGGGTTAGAATACGTTTTGATTGAGTAGACGATGTGGGTCAAAGTCAGCTAGAATGACCTAAGGCCTCATGAGTATCGGTCTTGGTATCACTACTTTTATGATGGGCGAATAATAGGTCCCATCCCTGAAGAAGAGATACCTTACTATGTCCTGGAGAAAGCTTTTGGTGAGGGGACTACAGACCCTGATGGTGGAGGCGTAGATGATGCCAGAGATTCTGCACTCAAGAGTGAGCCAACTTCACCTGTATACACTGTAAAGGATGAAAATTTTGAGGAAGGTGAGATCATGGAACAAGAGGTGGAAGGTCCAGAGGAGGACAAGGATTGGCGAAATGCTGAGGAGGAGCCGGTAGAAGAAGAGTCTGAAGAAGACGAGGAGCCTAAGGAGGAGGAAAGCGAATTAGAAGAGTCAGAAGAGGATCAGGATGATCCTGAGTATGACCCGGATGAGGACTGAGACCCATCCTTTTTTGTGAACCCTGTTTATATGTGAATAGAATGAGACTAAAAAGTTGTGAATAGTTTTGTGAAGTACTTTGAGTTATGCTCTATATAAAAGTATGGTTGTGGATTTCAATATGAAAAATATGGCTTGCTTTTCTATCCCATCGTTTTATTGTTTGGGAATTTATAACTGCTTCCGCATGTACTATTAAAAATGAAAGGGTCGGCAATACATAGTCCTGAGATATCGCATTATAAAATTGACCAAGTAGAAGGATGTGTGTGTGCCCGAGGATTGGGGCGTGACATCAACACACCAGATCTGGAAGCTGAGGAGGTGCCGTCACTGCCCCGTTGCGACCGTTATTTGACCTCCCCACATGTAGCCAACCGTTACGACGTCGTCCCCACCATGCTCCCTCCGCGTCGAGCCCTAGTAAAAGGGCTCTGAGCTCCGCCCCGCTTTGAACGGTCCGTGCCGGAACTTGGAGCCATCGAGCTCATATGAGTTGCAACATAGACCGTCCCTCTTGATTCAAAGCACGCCAGGTCCACCTCGACGCCGATCCCATTGAACCACCGGCTCCTACCTTCCGCCGTGTCAGCACTGTCGCCGCCCGGTGATCCCCCCTGGCCCTCCTTCAGCGCCACTGACAAAGAGAGATAGAGGAGGTCCCGTTCCGGGTCAAAAATCGGGTCGGCAAAACCCTCCAACCAAGTAGGGTTTGGCTTTAAAGCGAGCTAGGTTCAGGTCATTATTTGGGTTGGGTCATGGCAAGTCGATCGGGTTGTTTGTGTGCGGGCCGGTCTCACGCGGGCCGATTGTCTGCAGGCCCGTATCTCAGGCTTGTCTGGGCCGGCAGTTGGCCATTCGGACCGTGAACCGAGTCGGTCCCAACCCGAGAATCCGACCCGGGTTGTTTTTATAATTAAAAATTAGTATTTTTAATAAATAAAAAAATATTTTATTTTCTAGAAAAAAAATCTCATATTTTCCAAAAAAAAACCAAAAAAAGTCAGAAAAAGCCATAAAAATCATTTATATTTTCAGAAAAAGATAAAAAAAATGCTTTTATGTCCAAAAAAATGAGAAAATGACCCAAAAAGTATTTTTCCTCCATAAATACATGGAAAATCTCTAAAAAATCCCAAAAGCCTTAGGGTTTAAACATGATTAGGTACCGAAAGGGCATTAGTGATTAACTAGTGTAGTCAAGTCCCTAATCCTAATTTCTCTGGTTGCGCAAGAGTGAGTGTTTCTCCTGATACTTCACTTGGGTTTCTAATCGATCCACCCCAAATAGAGTAGTGGCGACTCATTTTTAAATTAACTCAAAGTTAAAAACTTGAACCATTAAAGTCGTGAATTGGTGGACTTGAGAGAGTCCGGGCTATGCATAATAAACCTAGCTGAACCATTAGCCTTCGCAGGTGCCTACCTCGATCGGGCGCCGAAAAAAAGAGGTCACGATAGCTTGGTGACTCCACTAGAGACAATTTCTGAGGACTTAAGCCGTTTTATCTTGTTTAAGCACTTTACTGACTTGTTTTTATTTTTTTTTATTTTTTTTATTTTTTTTATTTTTATGCAGGTCAATAGCTTAGAGGTTTATTTTAATTTCAATTAAAATAAAATGTTTTGTGATTATAAACTGTTGTGCGTGCTTTATAGTTAGTACTACACATGGCACACACAACTCGGCCGCCATAGGATATTTAGGATGGTGTTGAGAAAGATACGGTCTCGAACCCGAGATTGCGATGTGGAGGTTGCCTTACTTTTCCCCAAATTTCTTTAGCCGAGGTTAAGAGGGTATGCTGCCAACGCAAGACTGCAACAGGCGGACACCCTCTTAATTTCAACAAACTTCTCAGTTAGAAATCGATCCGCACGTCCCATGCGCATGTCTCTATGCTTGCCATTTTCTTTACAAGCAAAGTAATTTCTTTACTTTTACTCAGTCTTTTTATTGGCCCATGGCAATTTAGGGTAGTTTTTCGAGTTCCAATTTATATGCGATGGTAAAAGATGATATCTAGTTTATTCCCGCTTTCAAGGCAGAGCTCTTAAGATGGTGGGGTCAATTGGACTAGTATGCCCAAGAACGCGTGAAAGTCAAAGTCGATCATCTTCTATCATTGATCCAAATCCCTATTCATTCCGAAGTCATACAAGCCATGGCACATTTCTGGTGCCCGAAGACAACTACTTTTATGTTTGGTGGGTTCAAGCTAACCCCAACTCTGGAAGAATACATCATCATCACTGGAATGCCTCTCGAGAATAAGCTTGTTAGGCCATCAACAGGCATTATCCTGTTACGTGGGTTAGTGCGACTTTTAAGAAGTGAAGTTCATGTTATAAGGCAAATTCTTGAAAACAACCATAATACCTACCCACTAGAATTTTTGACGGCCGGTTTTGAAAATCAACCCATGACCCAAAAAAGTGAGATTTTCCTCCTGGCCTTTTTCGGGTTCATCATTTTCCCTCATCAAAGAAACGTCATAAGTTCCAAGATGGCATTAATAGTTGATCAGATTTCAAGGGAGCAAAATTATGTCAACATGATTTTAACTGAAACATTATTGTCCCTTAATTGTTTTAAAGAAAACACGGAAAAAGTGATGCGGGTCTCCCCGGAAATTTTACAGGTCTGGTTCTTTTCTCACCTAAGCCAATTTCGATACTTCATGCAATCGTCTGAAACAAATAGTTTCGAAAATCCATTACAGAAATTTATGGTTCTAGGACCATACATTCCCAACCAAAACTGTTTAAATTGGATAAATTTCCAAAGAGACCCAGCTCCTGAGGCATTCCAATGGTGTGTTGGTTGGTTCCATGAAAAGAGAGCTCGCTTTGCTTACAAACGTTGCTATCCAATTCCGTTGCTTGGCCTCATCGGCGCCATTTCCTATTTCCCATATCGGGTGGCACGACAGTATGGAGCCCTTCAGGAGATCCCACTGCCTTTCAAGAGAAAGGCTCCTCCACTCCTTTTCAACACAAGTTGTGACTATGCAATCAAAATTGCTATCATTGAGGAAGCATGGAACAAATGCCATCATAAAAGGATTGTGGTACCTGAAGGACTTGAGGGACAGCAAAAGGCCCATCACAGCTCTAAGTCCTACATCTATAACCATCGTATCCCGACAAAATTGAAGCCATCGATCCCTCATCCCAATCAACAAGATCAGCCAGCACGAGCAAGCAGAACTTATGCAAAGGGATTTTGGAATAGGTTGGATACATGTCTCAGAGACAATCCAAGAAAGCAAGCATTTGCCCAAGAACAAGGCTCCCCGTCGCATATAGAATAACAGTCATGTGCCCCCTAGTGTTAATATTGTGAAAGTTTTATCTCATTGTTTAGGGACTTTTGTTAAATACCTAGTATTTTGTTCTGTCATTTTAATTTCAAGTCAGAAATTTGCGGTTTATAACATCCTCTTTTGATAAATAAAAAGCAGTTAGACCATTGCCATGGCTCAATCTTTGTTTACTTTCATTCTTATTCATGGTTTTTGAAATACCAGGTAATCATGAATCATCGACTATCAGCCACCCGTGAATGGCCTCATGTGGTAGGTGTGGCATCCCGGAAATTCAAAGCCGAGCCTTAAGGTGTGTTAAATGTCTTTAATTAGGTGGTAGAATTTTATGGCTTATGCTTTAGCCAATTTGTCCTTTAATTTGATGAATTTTGCTTGTGTTGCGGAAATTTAAATTTAATTAGTTAATGCTTGGCCATATGATTTAAATTTCAATAATTAAAATATCCCAAGACTTTGGCCAAGATTGAAATTTGAATTTAGAAATATTTATAAAAAGGAATTAAAAAAAAAAAAGAGAAAATAGGGTTATTTTCGAAATGGGCCTTGGACCCATTAGCCTAAAGCTTGGTGGGCCAAGCTAGTCGGCCCATTGGGCCCAAGAGAGGGAGCTCGACCAGCCCAAGAGGGAATGGCCGGTTGGGCCTAAGCCCAAGCCCATTAACCCAAATCAAATTTCAAAAATAGAAATGACAAGTGGCAAGACAAGCCCTCATGCATTGGCCATGGTTGAGGTGGATTAATCATTGCAATTGAGGGGATATAAAAGGGGTTAAGAGAGAGAAAGGGCCGGTTGCTTGCTTCATTTCCGTCCAAGAGAGGTGTGCGAGAGAGAGAGGGTTTGAGAGGAAGAGGAAGGACCGAGAGAGAGAGGAGGTGGAGCCGAGAGTTGCCGCCACCGTGTCTCGCCGTCGCCGCCTAGTCCGACCACCGTACGCCGCCGTGTGTTGCTGTGTGTTCATCTTGGAGGCAAGTGGAGTCCATAGCTTCTCTTGCATGTTGTTTTGATGGTTGCATGTTAGATTTTAGGGGTGATTTGGACGAAATACCGAAGTAAGGGTTGAATGTGTTCATGTTATGTGGCTGTTTCCGTTTGGTTTGTGGTAGACAGTTTCTTATTCGAGCTTGCATGTGTATTTGGAGTGTGATTTTGGCTTCGGTGTCTTCATGAAAGTTGAAGCTAACATCTTGAGGTATGACATACTCGAATTTCATGGAAAACGATGGTGATATGAGGGGTTAAAAGTTCTATTTCACGGAGGCTTCAGATCTGCGAATTTCCTACTGACCTTTTGTTGATTTCTTGGTTGCATGTTGATTTCTGTTGGAGATCTCACTTTGTTGTCTTCATGAAAGTTGTTGGTAACATCCTAAACTATAACATACTCAAATTTGATGAGAAAAAAATGAGTATAGCCTAGTTAACCAGATAGATCTTTGAGACGGATGGTTCTGTTGAAGTATACCGAGACACCCGAGACTTCAAGGACTTAAAAGAGGATCATACTTTGGTTATTTAACCTAGATCTCTTCATGAAACTTGTAAAGAACACATTGATACATAACATACTCGAATTTCAGAAGAAACGAAAGAGATTTGATGGGCCAAACCTAAGTTTTTCGGTGATGTACGTTCTGGACGAAACGGTAGAGGTTCCAGAAGCTTCATGGAGTTGTATAAATTAATATAAAAAGAATTTGGCTTATGGTTCTTCATGAAAAATGCACGAAAATGTATTGGCTATCACCCTGTAAAATTTGGGAATTTTAGGAGGTCATATGAGTATTTTAATTGAATTAATTCGAAAACTGTGCAATCTGGCCATTTTCCGAATATTGTTTGTATTTTGTGGAAATTTGGGAAATTATGTGAAATGCAAATTTGGCCATGAATTTGGGTGAAATTGTGATTTTAATTGTTTGTTAAATGATTGTTTGAATATTATGATTTTTGAAAAAAAAAATCATAAATATTAAATATAATATTTATTTATGAAAATAAATAAATATAATAATAAAATAATAATAAAATAATAATAAAATAAAAAGTGGATTATTTTATTGGCCAAGAGTTTTATTGAGTTATAATGCATTGTTATATGACATTGATGCATGTATGATAATGAATTATATTGTATTGTTATATGACACTGATGTATGAATGATCATGAATTATGATGCATTGCTATATGACATTGATGCATGTATGATTGTGAATCATGATGCATGTGTGTGAATCATATGCCATGAAATAATAAGATGAAAAGGATGATAAAAAGTGGAAAGTGGTATGTGAGTAAGAGGTTGTGGCGGAGGATGTTGTCTGGTGGCCTGGTGGTGTAATTCCAGAGATTCCCTGGGAGTTTCAGGATGCCCAGAATGTGGGGGGCCGGAAGCCCTGTCGGAGGTTTCTGTCCGAAGGGAATGCCTCGTGATGCTAGTTGAGATGCGAGATGCCCGGAATGTGGGGGGCCGGAAGCCCAGTGGCCATGAGATGGCTGGGATACTGGGATCCCTGTCGGAGGTTTCTGCCCGAAGGGATGGTGATGATGGTGAATTTGATGATTTGAGAAAAGATAATGTGGGGATCAATTGATAAATAAAAGTGGAAATTGATCTATGATGTGATATGCATGGTGATGCATGGCTAATGATGATATGATATGCATGGTGATGCATGGTTAATGATGATATGATGTGATATGCATGGTGATGCATGGCTAATGATGATGTGATATGCATGGTGATGCATGGCTAATGATGATATGATGTGATATGCATGGTGATGCATGGTTAATGATGATATGATGTGATATGCATGGTGATGCATGGCTAATGATGATGTGATATGCATGGTGATGCATGGCTAATGATGATGTGATATGCATGGTGATGCATGGCTAATGATGATATGATGTGATATGCATGGTGATGCATGGCTAATGATGATGTGATATGCATGGTGATGCATGGCTAATGATGATGTGATATGCATGGTGATGCATGGCTAATGATGATATGATGTGATATGCATGGTGATGCATGGTTAATGATGATGTGATGATAATGATATATGAGACGCCATGATGATGATATATATATGCTATGATGATGCATGAATACGCTTGACATTAAAAAGGTAAGCAATGCCTGCATTGTATGATGGTATGCATGGTGCACTGAGTTGTTATTGGATTTCCCTATCTGCTGAGTGGCTGTACTCACCCCTTTTGGGGATAACATTTCAGATTAGAAAGATGCCGCTTCCTACCGTCACGCGAGGCACCTTCTATGGTATTCCGTCAGATGTAGAAGTAGAATGTACGGAGATCGACTGCGTCACTGTCCCTGGACTGACATTTATGCGAGTGCATGTGCTGGTCATGTACGACGTGGGCCTGGCTGGGGGACCAGTTATCCAGGAGTTTTTGTCTGTTCATGTCCGCCGAGACGGAGTGTTTAGGGGGATGTTGCCGCCACCACCACCCGATGCACCTGGATGGGTGTGATGGTTGTGTGAAGGGTAGAGAGCTGGTGTCATCTTTTTGGGAGTAGCCGCCACTGTTGGATGGGGGAAATGTCATGTGATTTTCTTTAGGGGTCGTAGTATCTTTTTGGGATGAGGCCAAGTGTGGCTGAAAATCTTGGTCTCCTTTTTGTTGTATCGACCCGTGAAAAACCCATCGATATTATGTAAATAATAGTGGCATGGCTTATCTTTTAAATCTTGATGATAGTTGGTGTGTATTGGTATCATGGCTAGTAAGGGAAGAGATGGAGATGTTTAATTTGCTTCCGCTATGAGTCGCGCATGGGACCGCTTTAAAAAAAAAATGCCTGAAATCTGGCAAGGCTTAATTTAGCCAAGAGATAGAGATGGTAAAAGATGTAACACCGGCGCTGGTGACGACCTGCGAAGGGTTCGGGGTGTCACAATAGGGCCCGATTAGAATGATGTACAAAATCGCCTCACCAACATTGAAGACGGCGTGGGATAGATGTTCATTATCCTTCGACAACTCTCAAGGTAAATGGAATCCACTCAAGCCACGCCCAACTCCGTAGATGCTTTAAACACCCTCATGACACTCGTGAATTTACCAGAGGATAATCAATAGGATAGACAATTTGTAAAGATCACGAAGAAGCTGAGCCAGCTGCAAGGGCAGGATCCCATGGACTTGTCTGATTATGAAAGCATTAAGATCCCTGAAGAGCTCAAAGTACCTGAATGCAAAAGGTATGTTGATACCTCTCACCTAGAGACCTATCTGCAGGCCTACTTGGTTTGAAAGATGATTCAATCATACCAATCGAACCTGACTGGCCCCGCCTTGCGGTGGTACATTATCAAGAAGATTAGTCTCCTTAAAACCTGGAGAGAACGAATTGATGCTTTCCTCCAAGAATATAATGTTGACATCGGCGCCGACATCGTCCTGCCCTACGAAGAACCAATGGTCATGGGGCACGAAGAGCTGATAGCCGCAGAGACGAGAGATAACATGTTTATAAGAACATGCCGTGTCCGGGAGGAGCCCGACCGTCCATTCTGATTTGCGAACCATAGAAGAAGATGTCAATGAAGCCTTGCATGATAAATGGGCGACCAAGCAATATCTTATTACGAAAAAGCTTCCCACTAGGAAAGGCAAGGAGCCCGCAAACGAAGTCAACATTGTTCAAGACCGGGACACGACAAGACAGCTCCCCCAGGCTTACTGCAAGAGCTAGGGTCCAAAAAATACCGATTCCCATTAACCTAGGGAGTGAAACTCCACCATCTCCCACTCCCCTTGACAAAGTCCAACTGGCGAAACGAAGGGCTTTACTTAAAAGGTCCGGACCAAAAGTCAAGAAAAGAAAGCCTTAGCAATTCGATTCAACATCTGCCATTGAGTGTAGGCAAATTCTGATAGCCAATGAGCCACCGCACCAAAACTTCGAGCATCCCCTAGGGTACAACCCTAAAGGCTACCATCATCTAGGGTACAATCCTGTAGGCTATTGGTCCTTAGAGTAAAACCCTAAGGCTACAAGTCCCTAGGATACAATCCCGAGGGCTACCAGTGTTTAACAGATGAAATCGGCCATTCATCGTATGACTGTCTCCCAACCACACATAGGATCCAAAGCCTGTTAGAAGAGGAAGCATTCGTCTTTGTCCACTATAACTTGTCTCCCAATGAACTACTAAGCTTGTCACATGACCATGAGGATAACTTAAATGCCTCATCCTCATTTGATAATTTTGACCCGAAAGAAAGCAATGGGATGATCTCGATAGAGTCCAGCTTTCCTAAAACAGTAGAATTCACCACTGCAATGAATATGCAATGGGAAAACTAGTGGCCTAACCAAGACACATCAGCTTCGTCTTCCCCTCATAGGATCATGACCCCCAGAGAAATGTGGATACCTAATCTCCACAAGTATAATGGCACGACTTGCCCCGTGACTCATTTGCAATATCTCAATGCTAAAATGAGTCGGTACTACAACCCGATGTCATTCACAACTCAAGCCTTCCAAAAAAGTCTTACAGGACCTGCATTGCAATGGTTTGTCACTACTAATAGCTACCTCATAAGGGATTGGAATCAGCAGTCTTCTGCATTCCTACATCAGTATCAAAGCCAGATTGGAACTGAACTGCCTTGCGAGAACTTGGTTCATTTTAGAAGAAGACCAATGGAGGATTTCTGAGCATATGCAAGGAGGTAGGAGGCTTTTATGATGCAAACCTACCCTCGACTGGCTAAAGAAGAAATGATAAAGCTGTTCGTAAGGGCTTTATGTGGCACCCTTCGATGGCTCCCGATCCGTTAGGGTCGCCACAGTTCGCTTACCTTTCACTTTCCCTAATAACATGTCACTCTGATACCATTTTCAATCGCAGCGGGTCCATACAACCTAGGGGTTTACATCTTCTTAGACCGGTCCCTTGCGCAATTCATATAACGAAAGCGTATCCAACAACTCCCTTCCCTTTATTCAGAAAACGATGCACACCAACTAAACATTAATAGGTAAAAGCCATACACCTTTATTTACTTAAACTAGATGGACATCATTCATCGGTACATCAAAATGCCGTAGTCTTCTATACTCGGCTATACTTCAAAAGATGACCGACATCTCCTCCAACAGTCGTATACTTAAAGTCCATCGATCAGTGTCGGCGTCCAAAAGTTCATTCCTTTGCTATCCTCCTCCTCGCGATCATATCCAACCACTTGATCCATTTACCGGTGACAGTGACAGTAGAGGTATCTTATCTAGTCTGAAATGTTATTCCCCAAAAGGGGTGAGTACAGCCACTCAGCAGGTAAAGGACCCAATAAACCACTCAATGCATCACGCAATACAATCATAACAATCATAGCATAAGACATATCATTCAAGCATCCATGCATAATTTACCTTGGAGCCATGCATATGTCATCATACCACATGTACACACATCCTCATGTAATCATCACCATCATATCATACATGTACCATCATGCCATAGGGGCACATACATCCATGCACTTACCATCATCATGTCACACATACCATCATGCCATAGGTGCACATACATCCATGCACTTACCATCATCATGTCACACATACCATCATGCCATAGGTGCACATACATCCATGCACTTACCATCATGCATCCATGCATATATCACCATGCCATATGTGCACATACCACCATGCATTTACCATCATCATGTCACACATACCATCATGCCATAGGTGCACATACATCCATGATTCATATCATCCATGCTATCAAGCATACATCACCATGAGATCCATTCATGCCTTCATGATCGCATTTTCAATATCAAATAGCATCAATTTATTTTCATAAGCTGATCATGCATCATGCCATATGCATACACCCATGCACATGATTCATTTTCAATTCTTATCTTTCACAAGGATTTCATCAGTGTTTCTTTCCAGGGACCAATGTTTGCATCCCACAATTCATTGCTCGCATCCAACCAGGCATCGCAAGGAACCTCCGGGCATGTATTCAAAATACAACCGGGCATCCGGCCCCCCACATTCTGGGCTTCTCGCATCCCAACTAGCATCACAAGGCATCCCCCCGGGCACAAACCTCCGGGGCTTCCAGAATTACGTACCGACATACCACCAGGATTCCCCCCCTCTGGAATTACGTACCATATACCACCGGGCATCTCAAAACTCCCGAGAACCCTCCGAAATTACGCCACTAGACCACCGGGCATCTGGCACCCCCACTTTCAGGGCATCCCGACACTCCCGAGGCATCGTCGGCTCACACCTCTGACGGTCTTCTCATCATCACAATGCATATTCCCATACATCTCATTTTCAATTATAGCTCAATTTCAACATGGCATATGATGTGATGGCAAACAAGATCATTTTCATCATTTGATTCTTATATGCATTTCCAATCATCATCATACATTCAGCAAGATACAACCACTTATGACAATACAATCCATGGGGTCCATACAACTTAGAATAATCCGTACATCATGACTTTTGAAATTTACAAAATTCCAGCTTACACAATTTCGGAAAACATGTAAATTAAATATCCATATGATCTTCAAAAATCATACAATCAGAGCATGTAATAGACAAGACATAAAGGTAGCAATTTCATGAAGAACACATGCCCAAAAGAGCTTCACACAAGAAGATATAGCTCACACAATACAGCATGCAAAATTCGGATAAAATCAGATGCGCAGTTCTTGAAATATTTCGATTAAAATACACGAATGACCTCCAAAAATTATGAAATTTTACCAGGTGATAGTCAAGACCCTAAGGTAGATTTTTCTGAAGACATATAGGCCAGATTCGCTCTAGAAAATTAACTATGGATGGTCGAAGCTCCTGTTCCTAGTACCGAACAGTCCAGTTTAGCTGTCTCCGAAAAATCAAGGTTTCACCTACTTATCTTCCATCATTTCCTCTGAAATTTTTATATGTTCTGCCTCAAGACGTCCACTACAACTTTAATTAATGGATCTAGGTGAGATTCTCAAATGATAGTCACCATATAGTCCACGAAGTCTCGGGAGTCCAGTACCGTACTTCCAGATCTGCCGTCTTCAAAAGAAAATCGTTTCACTAGGCTACACTTGCTCGTTTTACCTCAAATTTGAGTATGTTAATATTCATGATGTTATATACAACTTTTTTGGAGAAGTCGAAGTGATATTTTCGGTAAAAAGTGACATGCAACCCACAAAACCACCAAGAGGTCAACAAAACAGTTTCAGATCTGGCGTTTTCGTAGAGGAAGGTTTTTACCCCTTAAAACTCAGCCATTTTGTCCCAAATTTTAGTATGTTATACTTTGAGATGTTGTCTACAACTTTCGTGAAGAAGTCGAAGCTAAAATCTGACTCGAAACCCACATGCAAGCCTCTACAAAATTCTAGGTCAGGCGGCACACTCAAAAACAGAACACATTTTCAAGAACAACACACTCAAGCTTCGGTTTCTCACACCCTAAACGTCCGAGATTCAGCACCATTCCAAACACACATGCAAGACACACATGCAAGAGCAGAATATGGATCCCAACTTGCCTTCAAATCAAGCAAACAACGGCACATGGACGGCGACGAACGAGCGGACGGACGGCGACGGACGAGCGGACCTCCTCCCTCGCTCGGCTTCTCCCTCTCGCAACTCCCTCTCTCTCTCTCTCACTCTCTCAAAACCAGCCACTTCCCTTCTCTTTCTTTCTTTTGGGTGGTTTATATACTTGCATGCATCCTTATTTTGCATGGGGGACACTTGTCCCCAAGGAGGAGACAAGTGTCTCCCTTGTTGAAGACACTTGGAGAAGGCCATGCGGCTCCTCCTTCCCCCTCCATGTGTCGACAGCCCAATGGGATTCATGGGCCAGCCTTTTGGCCCACTTTAGGCCCAACTCACTTAGGCCTAAGGTCCAAACTTAAATGGCCCAAGTTTATTTTTAGTAATACATCTTAACCCTCATTTAAATAAATACCTAATTGCATAATAAAATGGCCAAAAGACTTTGTGACATTAATCCATAAAATCAAATCTATAAAGTGCATAGTCAAGAACAAAGTCTTCTTTATCAAGTTGTCCTATAGCACCAACCTTGATCATCCATTAACATTTTCCACTTAAATAAATACCTAACTTGCAAAATTAATAAGGCCATAAAACTTGTAGTCACAAATTCATAAATTCCAATTTATAATACACATGGCCAATGATAGAATTTTCTTTCCTATCACATAATTATCTATTAAAAGCTTGGCCATAAATCTCATTGCAAATTATGGATCAAATGGCTACATCTTGATGGTACTTCCATCACCTATTCATAGACCTTAATGTATCTGGAGGTTGCCATGAATTTTGGGATGCCACACTTTACCTCGCAAGCATCGTTGTTGGTTGCATGGGTTTTACTTTCGTAGCTTCAATGAAGTGGTCCTCTCATGCAAATACTTCAAGTTTACTGGAGGCAAGGAACTCAAAGGCGCTTGATTTTAGAACCAGCACCATCAAAGTGCTCCTTTTCATATGAGTTTTCATGGGTTTTGCCTGTTTTTATAATTTCATGTTTCTTATCCAGTCTAGTGTGCTACTATTGCATTTTCCATTCCAGTAATCTAATGTACAGTTCTAATATTTTGTTTCGAAAGCATAAGGCAGTATTCCAAACCAGCCTGGTGATGCTATCCAACAATGAAAAGAAAATACCATCCAAGGAGAATACTGAGGGCTGAGCTTCCTCATGCTTTCTTCCCTCAAAGATATATACTTTTGAAAACAGAAAATATTTCATTACCAAAAGCTTGCATCAAAACAAGATGTTAGATTTAATCATGTTTGTCTTTCTGACTTATTCACTTCCTATCTCAGAATATCATCCCCATCCCCCTTGACTTAGTGTGACAAAGAGCATTTGAAGCTAGCGCATCATGTGAACTCATCGAATTTAAAGGCACTCTTCCAAGAAGGCAGTGGGGCAAACAGAAAAGATCATCCCACTTCAAACAATGTAAGCTTTTTTCTCTGAATATAATTTTGGAAATGATGTCTTCTCTCTTCTATTTACAGGAAACAAAAGATAGGACGTAATAGGTGCATACTGTTGAAATTAAGCTGTCCCCAGGAGCTCTGTGCACTCCACCTCGCTCCTGCCCAACTCTTTCTCAAGCCGGAGCAATATCTTTTCCCCACAACGTACCTGAGCAACTAGATGATGTGCTTTCATCAACGGGACTTTTGGCTTCGACAAGCCAAGAAGCACAGAAAAGGAATTTCTTCTCTTCCTTTGAATTGGCTACTGTCAACAGAGAGGAAATCCAGACAATTGAGACGGTCTCTAGCCCCCTATTTCAGATGATGACATTAGGGCCTAGAAACCTCACTTCTTGCTCCAGATGCATGCTCTCCCAAGAAGTGATTGCCATCAGAGAATTGGAGGTTTTGATTATCCATCTCAAATTCCATAGAAGCTTCAAGTACATGACTTTGCTTAATCCTGCTAATGGTCATATGGTCAAAGACAGAAGAAAAATTCCATAGAAGGATGGCGTTGCAAATCATCAATCGTGTACACGGGGCCACAAATGAGGAGGGCCAATCAAAAGAGACATTGAACTGTGTCAAAGACAAAAAGCCATCATCGACATTCAAATATCCCTAGGAGTCAGCAAATACAAACTCTGGAGAAGGGTAATTTGGTATTGTTTCCAATACTCCCACTATCTGAACCCGCTTTTGACGTATTTTACCTATTGACAGGAAGCATCCGGATTCAAGAACCAAGCTTAATGGTTAATTTGGGTGAATCAAATAACCTGTATCAAATCCACCTAACCGGGGTGTAAAAGGACATGTCATCCAGGAGCCGATTCGAGTAAAAAAAAAAAAAAACCCTACGGACGCCACCGGTGCCTTAGCCTAGTGGTATGGGGGATGAAGCGGTCCAGACGCGACCGGGGTTCGAGCCTCGGGAGCGGCAACTAGTTGCCATATATAAAAACTAATAAAAAAAATTTGCTTCTCTTGCGCCTGCAAATTACGAGAGAACAGGTGACCTATCGGAGTGAAAAGTGCAAGACTTCGTGTCCCACTCACACTTTAGGTTCATCCAATCATCTGCAAACCAATGAAGGGTAATGTTGTATCGCTCCCAGTTGTCCGACTCCTGAGTGAGTTCGTGACTAACACGTCCCTTTTTATCTATTGCAGGATCACCTGGTCGTTAAAGATACGAATAACAAATCAAGGAAAGACATGTCAAACTCTGATAAGCTCTCTTAAGCAAAATGGCATCCCAAGTAATCGCCAAAGCAGATGATAAAAATCCTTCAGGCCTCAATTCACATTTAATTTTGGCCCTATTAACTAATCCATTTATGCATCTCCTCTTCTACAGGGGCAAAAATAGAGATGCCTGTCAGACCGATGATCAGATTCCCAACCCCAGTTGATCCTTCTTGTGTCATTTCCCTACTTAATAGGGACAATCCATCGACACCCATTTGTGAATAACCTTTTTGATGTTCAAAATTTAACAACACTATCATGTTAACCCCTAAAGCTGCCAACAAGGTCTTTTTTGAGCAAAAACCATTCATTTGTTTTGAGAGTACAAGCTCCCTCATATTTAAAATGCTGCACACCTTTTTCAAATGGATTTTGCATGATGATTTTGTCTATCTAAATCACTGATTCCACTTAGGATTTTCAAAATATACAGCTGAATGAAGAATACAAGAATTGATTGAGCATGCTGGATGAGGCGCGTCAGGATGATGAAAGGCAAGCCATATCCTACACATAGTCCCCTATCTATACACTTGTGAGATGAGTGCAGAAGATTCCATGGCTGCAGGATAAAAAGTTCTCTCGCGAATGGTACAATAGCCAAAATAGTGAGAGGCATTTCATTGCTCACCCCGTTGAGCCCCATACATTGGAATAATTTCTGTCCTACCTCCGGTCAAGAACCACCCCACACTGGGGCAGATTGGAGGTGAGGCAGCATTGCAAGGTTAGAAGAGGGATATAAATTTTCTTGCTCGCACTTGCATCAATCTTCGGGTGTCTTTATTGCATATGAACACTCGCGTTAATTTAAGTGCCCTAGAATGATGAAGAGCAATTCTTTCGCTATGCACTTATATTCATTGTACAACCCAATTGAGTCTGTAATTTCACCCTTATAAGGAGGCAAAATAGAAGTTACTACCATTCAAGCAACATAACTAGGAGCATCGACAAAAGATGAAGACTCAAGAGTCTAACAAACAGTGTCGTGCTTGAACTTGCCTATATTAGTTCCTCAAGCAACAAGAATGAAAAAACTAGAGGCATGAAAAAGCAGTGTACCTAGTAAAAGCAAGGTCAATCACAATAGATGAGAAAAATTGGAATAAAAACTAGAGGCATGAAAAAACAGTGTGCCTGATAAAAGCAAGGCTGATGCCCCCAAACAAAAATACGGCCATTTGTATTCCCAAGAAAATTTGTTGTTGTGGTTCAATTAATGGAGCCTCCATCTGATAGAGAGAAGAAAGACCGGTGACAAATGTCAAGGCAATCACTAGCTCTCACCCTTTTACACATGAGTCAAGCCTACATTGCGTCCCATTGTAAAAGTCTCTTCAACCTAGGGGCATTTCAATTAACGTAGGATTTCATATGTTTTATAAGCATCGCTCGAAGAAGTACGAGTAAGATTACTCTATCTCTTTTCGCAGGGTTCTTGACTTGTAAACCCAGAGATGATCGTGCAACATTTCGTCCATCGAATTCAACCTTGATGGTCCCCTTTGATGAGCCACTGACCAAGTCTTCATTACAGTTTCAACAAAGGCCTCTCACATTGGAAAAGTCGTGTTGCTTGCAAGAATACTCGGACCCCTGTTGACATGATGACAGTGAGAAGTGTGGTCCTTATAAATCCTGCATCAATGGTTAGGATAGCCTTTTCCATGAGAGTGAGTGAAAAGTCTTTTCAAACTAAAAGTTCCTCATCTACATTCTAAATGAAGGTTGTCTTTCAAAATCTTCCCCAGTGGAACTCAAATGATGCAAAACTGACAAAATTATCATGCATGAATCACATTTAAATTCATGAATTTACGGCATGCACAATCATGTGTGCATATTGTGCAAATAACAGACATACTCTTAGAGATCAGAGATATTGCTAGGTAAGCATATCCTTATTCCCATTTGTCTTAATATACCTACCACTTTCCAGGTACTTTCTTCTTGACACTCGACCTATTCGAGTCATCCCTTGAGTTTGGGTGCTTGCAATTGTCTAAGTATCCCTTTGTTTTTGAGTACCCACCATTTGCCGAGTGCTCCCTCTTATTGACACTCGACCTGTTCGAGTTGTCCCTAGAGTATTGATATTTGTGACTGTCTAGGTATCCCCCTATTTTTGAGTGTCTGCTATTACTCAGGTGCTCCCTCTGTTGACACTCGACTTGTTCGAGTTGTCTTTAAAGTTTGGATGCTCGTGACTGTCCAAGTATCCTCTTGTCTTTGAGTACCAGCCACCATTCAAATACTCCCTTTCCGTGACACTCGACCTGTCCGAGTTGTCCTCAAAATTGTATCATTGAATACTAGTAGCCATTCAAGTATTCCATCGCATTGTGCGCATGTGGTTACCTCGGTATGCTTTCTTACACTTGGACCAGCCTAAGTGGTCCCAGATCGTATCATTAAATAATTGTGCTCATCCAAGTATTCTAGTACTTTGTACACCTGCGGTTACCTAGGTATTTCAGCCCTTTTAAGTGTCTGTGGCCATCCAGGTAAGCCTTGTGCTACATTCAAATTTATGTTACCAAGAGGTGGGAGACCTCCATGAATATGCAGGGCACGTCCTCAATATTCCCTTTCCAGGAGGTGAGAGACCTTCATGAATAGTCGAGGCACGCCCTCGATATTCCAACTACCAGGAGGCGAGAAACCTTCAAGAATATCCCAGGCACGTCCTCGATATCCCCAATTACCAGGAGGTAAGAGACCTTCACGAATATCTCAAGTACGTCCTCAATATTCCATCTACCAAGAGTTCGTACTTGTAATCCTCCAAGTACCCATTCGATACTTGCAAACGTCCAGGTATCCTCCAAGAGTTTGTGCTCGTGATCATCCAAGTACTCTTTTGATACCTGCAAGCAATAAGGTATTATGTAGAATTTCGTACTTGTGATCATCCAAGTACCCCTTCTATGCCTGCGAACGTCCAAGCATCCTTCAAATTTTGTACTTGTGATCATCCAAGTACTCTTTCGATACCTGCAAGCAATTGGGTATATTCTAGCATCTAGTACTTGTGATCATCCAGGTACTCCTTCAATGCTTGCGAATGTCCAGGCACCCTCCAGAATTCGCACTTATGATCATCCAAGTACCCCTTCGATGCTTGCAAAGACCCAAATATCCTCCAAGTTAGTACTTGTGAATTTCTAGGTACTCTTTCAATGCACGTGAATGTCCAGGTATCTTCCAGAACATATGCCCTGAGAAAGGTCGGCGTATCTCCCGAGAAAGGTCGGGAACCAACCGGTGTCCTTGGTGAAGATTAGGCACCCCACAAATCGATGCCTTAAGAAAGGTCGGCACATCTTTCGAGAAAGGTCAGGTACCAACCGATGTCCTTGACAGAGATCAGGCATCCCATAAATCGATGCCCTGAGAAAGGTTGGCACATCTCCCGAGAAAGGTCAGGTACCAATTGGTGTCCTTGATAAAGATTAGGCATCCACAAACAGATGTCTCGAGAAAGGTCAACACATCCCTCGAGAAAGGTCGAGCAAACAACTTATTGCTCTAACAAGCGACCGAAGAATGGTTCGGGTCTTAAAAAATTAATTCCCCGTCAAGGTGACTGAAGAAAGATTCGGGTCTTAGACAAACCACTTATTGCTCTAATAGGCAACCGAAGAAAGGTTCGGGTCCTGGAAAAATAATTCCTCGTCAAGGCGACCGAAGAAAGGTTCGAGTCCTAGACAAACCATTTATTGCTCTAATAGGTGACCGAAGAAAGGTTCGGATCCTAGACAAACCACTTATTGCTCTAACAAGCGGCCGAAGAAAGGTTCGGGTTCTAGACAAACCACTTATTGCTCTAATAGGCGACCGAAGAATGGTTCGAGTCCTGGAGAAGCAACCTCCTCATGTCATGAGGTAAGATGACGCCTTGATACTTGCCAAACTTGGGGTTCACACCCTATCTCACTCACTCCCGATAAGTAACTACATGTATCTTATTATCTGTCTTAGTATGTGTAATGTTATATTGCTCTTTTTCTACATAGGACAATAGGTCCCAAATAGAATATAAATTGCTGCACATGTATGGATAAAATTTAGGCATCAGTTTGTCTTTGAATGCAACCTCAACGAGCTCACCTTCAAAGAGGGGCAGCTGTTGGCACCAAAATTTTGATTAGGTTTTTTATATTAGACCTTAGTCTCTTTTAATCTTTGTTTTTCATTTCTTTCGGATAATAAATAATAAATAATAAAAACAACAAAAAATAGTAAAAACAAAAGAAAACAAAAAAATTGGCAGTCCATCGGGGCTGGGCCTTCATGCCCAGCCCCCCTCCTTTTTCTCACCCCCGTGCGGGCCCGGGCCCAGCCCTTTTTTTTCCCAGATCTGACCCAGCCTCTTTCTTCCTTCTTCTTCCTTCTTCTTCTTCCTCGCCCCTTCCTTCTCTGCCTTTGTAGGCCATGCGCAGCCACGGCGACGCGCTCAAAGACAACCTACAGCCAAGGAGGGTAGGCCGATGTCGGTCAGAAGAGATAGATCTCAGGCGCCACTATTGGCTGCCTTCAATGCCAAGCACGCCTTGTTGGAGGAGTTCGGATGGGACGCCAATTCAACCGAGGGGGATCGGTCAGCAAGCCAAAGACCAGCGGCCGAGGTTCTCCATCGACCGGAACCCCTTGCCTATAAATAGCGAGGCACCACCTCCGTCGATGGACACAACACACAAGCCAGCAAGCTTAGAGATCCCCTAAGAGACTTCAGGGAGCTCAAAGAGCGAGCAAGTTAGAAATCGGGTCGCGAGCTCAAACCCCCTCCCTTCGAGAGACTTTAGGGGAGGCCGGCCGCGAGCAAACCCGAGGAGGACAAGCATGGCCAAGAGAGGATCTAGGGTAGCCAACTCCGATCGCTTCCTCCGAGAGACATCGGAGGAGGTCCAAGGGCCGGCCAACCCGAATCCAGATCTAGTCGGAGTAAGGGTTCCGAGCTGAGATATGAGTTTCAAATCTAGAGATCTGAGAGAAAGACGAGCGAAAGAGAAGCCGGAGGCCATGGCGGTGGATCTGAGAAAGGCTGGATCACCGCCTCTCGCCATCGGGTTTGCTGCAGCAAAGCTGCCACCACCATCGGACTACTACCGAGCCGTGCCATTGTTTCTACCTGACGTCAACACACCATATCTGTAAGCTGAGGAGGTGCCGTCACTGCCCCGTTGCGACCGCTAATCGACCTCCCCCCACGCAGTTTACCGTCGTGACGCCGTCCCTGCTGTGCTCCCTCCACGTCGAGCCCTGGTAAGAGGGCTCCAGGCTCCGCCTCACTTCAAACGGTCTATGCCGGAACTCGAAGTCGTCGAGCTCATATGAGTTCCGGCATAGACCGTCCCTCTTGATTCAAAGCACACTAGGTCCACCCTGACGCCGATCCCATTGAACCACTGGCTCCTGCCTTTCGCCGTGTCGTCGCCGTTGTCGCCTGGTGATCCCCCTTGGCCCTCCTTCAGTGCCGCGGATAGAGAGAGAGAGGGGAGGTCCCGTTCTGGGTCAAAAGTTGGGTCGGTAAAACCCTCCAACTGGGTAGGGTTTGGCTTCAAAGCGGGCTGGGTTCGGGTTATTATTTGGGCTTGGTCATGGCAAGTCGATTGGGTCGTTTGTGTGCGGGGCAGCCTCGCGCGGGCCGATTGTGTACGGGCCCGTATCTCGGGCTTGTCTGGGCCGGCAGGTGGCCATGCGGGCTACAAACCGAGTCGATACCAACTCGGGAATCCGACTCGGGTCGTTTTTATAATTAAAAATTAGTATTTTAATAAAAAATATTTTATTTTCTAGAAAATAAAAAAATAAAAATATCTCTTATTTTCCAAAAAAACCAAAAAAAAGTCTGAAAAAGCCAAAAAAATGATTTATATTTTCAAAAAAAAGATAAAAAAATCAAGAAAAATGCTTTTATGTCCAAAAAATAGAAAAAGACCCAAAAAGTATTTTTCTCCATAAATGCATGGAAAATCTCTCAAAAATCCAAAAAGCCTTAGGGTTTAAACATGATTAGGTACCGAAAGGGCATTAGTGATTAACTAGTATAATCAAGTCCCCGATCCTAATTTCTCTGGTTGCATAGAAGCGAGTGTTTCTCCCGATACTTCACTTGGGTTTTTAATCGACCCGCCCCAAATTGATTAGTGGCGACTCCTTTTTAAATTAACTCACAGGTTAAAAACTTGAACCATTAAAGTCGTGAATTGATGGACTTGGGAGAGTCCGGGCTACGCTTAATAAACCTAACCAAACTATTAGCCTCCGAAGGCGCCCGCCCCGATCGAGCGCCGAAAAGAAGAGGTCGCAACAGCACTCGACCTAACATCGCTTTTGCTGTGGGAATGTTAGGAAGATATCAGAGTAATCCGGGTATGGACCATTGGAGAGCTACAAAGAAAGTGATGAGATACCTTCAAGGTACCAAAGACTACATGCTTATGTATAGATGGACTGACAATCTGGAAGTAGTCGGTTATTTAGATGTGGACTTCATGGGTTGCGTTGATTCACGAAAATCAACACCGGGATACATTTTTATGTTAGCTGGTGGAGCCGTGTCATGGAAAAGTGCAAAACAGACTTTGACTACTACTTCCACTATAGAGTCCGAGTTCATTTCTTGTTTTGAGGCTACCTCACATGGTGTATGGTTGAAAAGTTTCATTGCTAGGCTTAGAATTGTTGATTCTATTTCTAGGCCATTAAGAATATATTGTGACAATTCAGCTACGGTTTTTATAGCTAAAAATGCCAAAAGTGGCAGTCGAAGTAAGCATATCGACAATAAGTATTTAGCCATAAGGGAACGTGTTAAGGAGAACAAAGTGGTCATTGAACACGTTAGCACTGAATTGATGATAGCTGATCCTTTAACTAAAGACATGCCACTGATGAAGTATGAGGATCATGTAACTAGTATGGGAATAGGTCCCATCATGTGACTTGTCGTCATATGGACAATTTCTGTCATATGAAATTCTTATTCAGTTGTAATGTTGATTCTCAATTTTGGTGTACACATTTTGTTGTTTATGAGAATAATATTTATCCTTGGTTCTGGAATAAACATAGGGTTTATTCATTAAGATGTGTTGTCACATATAGGCTGACATTAAAGAAATAAGATGCATTGAGATATATGGAAGATATTATTCACTTTTAGAGGACATGTCGCCATGATCCATGTGTTTTGTTTCTTTTTTTTAAGAATAAAGTTTTTCGTGGAATAAGTTGAAGAATCCGTATGATGAAAATGATGGGATCAAGTGGGAGAATGTTATTTATTTTTGTGATCCCATATTTTTCGGACCCACATTTTCTCTTAAAGTGGCGGTAATCCGACATGAAGTTTTTCCACATTTCGTACCTTTTCGTGATAACCACCCATTTAGTAACCGTCTTGATGGGAGATGGTGTATAAAAGGAACGTACGTTCATTTCTGACGGGCAACTATAAGGTCTAACACAAATCCTCACATTTGGAATACACCATCAGTACGTGAAGGAATTGAATTAGTAGTGTATGCCCAATATTTCTTTGATTTTTCAGGATTTACTAACGAACGTAAATACGAACAATGGCTGGAGGTTTGTCTATAATCAATCTTGGCTTCAGCATTTGATTTTTATGTCTTACAGAAGATGCAGAGCGGGCGTCGACCGGGAGTTGGTGGTCAGGGCCAGGAGGCCAAGGACAGCCGGGATGTTAGCGGCCATGCGTGCCGATGCTTAAAAGCGAGAGAGGGAGAGTCGACCAAAGGGGGGTTTCTTTAGAGAGAGAGAGAGAGAGAGAGAGAGAGAGAGATAGAGAGTGAGATGAAGAGTGAGAGAGTTTGAAGCTGCCTGCGTTGAGCATCGCTCGCCCATCCTCGACGCTAGTCGCCGACCTCTAGCCGACGCCCTTGAGCACAAGACTTCTCATTCCCAAACCTCAGCATTTCTGGTGAGTTTCTTTTCAATTCAAACCCACCGTTCCCGAGGATCTCGGCTCAGAGACATCACGAGGCGGCCGACTAAAGTTCGATTTGTCTCGAACTGGCCCTTGTGCTACCGTCTTCGAGCCGAGTAAGGGTTTTTGTGACTGAAACTCATCCCCCACGAACCTCTTAGCACTGCCCTGTTTTGGCAATAGAATAGCTTAGCGAGTTGTCTCTGATTCTTGAGTTTTTTGTGTGCAACTGAGTCGATTTGTTTGATGTTGAGCATTTCCATGTGTTCGCTCAGATCTAGGTCGAGGTTCAAGTCCTAAGAAGTGGCCAGCATCGTTCTCCTCACTTCTTGCCCACCACATGCTGGACAAAATGCTTGAACCGAACCTGTGTAGACCTCTCTTTGTGCTGAGCATTCTAGCCAACTGCCATGCGTTCGTGATAATACCTAAACAAAGCTGTGTCCTTGTTCGAAGAGGGTCTTTTGAATCAAAACATCTAAATTTTTTAGAAAAATTATAACTTTCGACTTCAGATCATTCAGTTCGCGTTTGTTTACCTGAGATTTGAGTTTGCGGTTATACATTTTTATGTCTAAAGATCGAAGGTGTCAGTTTGTCGATCCATGAGCGTTCTCCTTTTACTGGGAAAAGACCGTGTGCATATTCATGAGAGAAGTCGGCATTGAAGTGGCCGTGAGTTGTAAGCAATGGGCTTGGTAGGTTTAATGAGATTTGGGTTTTTGGTTGATTGAGAGAGCTTGGGTTGGTGTGGGCTCAAACAGATTCTAGGCCTTAGTTTTAGATGTAGGGGCAGCTTGGTATTCTGCTGGTTGGCCGAGAGAGAGATCGGAGAAAGAGGAAGCAACCGAGAGAGAGCGAGCCTTGAATGAGAGGGAGGGGGAGGAACGTTGGCTCAGCGACGCCTAGTGAAGCTCACTCTTCCTGACTGGCTGAGCGACTGCAGCCGGAGACACCACACCCACGAGGTAAGCCCATGTCCCCATTCGCCCGCCTTGATTGAATTGTCGGAGTGAGGCTTGCTGGCCCGGACTTGCTCATGCCTCTCTCTCTCTCTCTCTCTCTCTCTCTCTTCAGCGCTGGTCATGCTCGACTCATTGGCTCCGGTGGCTTATGCACCCCCTGCAGTGTATGCTTCTATGCACTGACGAGTGTGAGTGAGTGTTTCAAAGCAATTGAAAGCAAATTTTTAGTGTTTGTAATATTGAGAAGTTGAAACTCTTTTGATTCCTCCGTGCTTCTTGAGCGAAATGCAGTTAGGTTCATGTATTTCGCATAATTCTGAAGAAGTGATAAAAGCAGTGTTTTAACCGAGGTACTATGTTTCGCCATGCAGGGTAATGTTATGCATAATTAAGAACTGTCGATGAAATTATGAGAAAGTGTTCGAAAGATCTCAACAAGGACAAACAAATCCCGTTCATTCTAGCCCTTCCATCTTCTACATCAATCGCGAGTTAGCTACGTCAGCCTCACTAATAACTAATTCCCCTATTTTGACTAAATTCAAACCCATCCTGCAGTTTGTCTGCAAACTAGGGGGGGGGGGGGGGGGGGGGAAGACATGAACAAGAATAGTACATTTACAAGAGACGCATGACGGTGGCTAGTAGCTACTAGTGACGGTGACAGGAGCTCTCCTCCACTCGATTTCTCTTACACTTTTTAACTATGATGCAACCCCACATCAGAATGCAAATCCCATGCACGGATTAAGTATTTTCTTGGAAAAGATCAAGCCCCAGCTGATTTAAAATCCCATAATAATTTTATCATCCAAAACCATAGAAACCCCCGCATGTTAGGTAGTTGAAAGAAAGGATCAAGTCACTACGAGGATTCCTAAACAAGGAAGCATAGTCAAATGAAGCTTATGCTGATGCCTTTAATACAACTATTTTCCCTCGGTTGAGCTGGGTGGTCCAGGAAGCTAATTTATACTAGTTTATCGTAATGGAACTCATTTACTTGTCAAAATATATCAGAAACATGTTATCAAGGGTTCTCAGGCAACCAATACCTCAGTGACCAAGCCTCCCGGTGCTCCCGCTTATCACATTCCTTTTAATTTTTTAGTACAATTGGACCTGTTTGTCCAAAACCAATGTCGATTGAACTCACTAAGAAAGCAAGTTCAATTGAAGCTCGAGCTCACATGCTGAAAATACTATAAATTTGAGAACCAAATTATTTGTCTATTCCTCACATCGACAAATGTGAAGTCGGGAATGATCTTGTTTATTTGTTTGTGATGTGTCTAACATGCTTAAAGCATTTTGGTTGTATGAAGGTCGGATGGAAAAATGAATGTTATACTAGATATTAGAAAGCTTCAAACAATGTGTTATGGCATCTTTTAAGCATCTAAGTTAAGAGGCTGTTTAGTTAAGCTTTTTAAAAGTAAAAAAAGCAATTCTTGCTTTTCAATTAATTTTTAAAAATCATTTAAATTTCAAAAAACATATGATAAATTTGTTTGTGAATTTACGTATTCAGTATTTGTATATTGTGAGAAAATTTTGAATGTTTCGGGTTAAGAAAAGGTAAAAGTGCGTCTATCAAAATATCTAGAGGAAGAAAAGAACAAAAAGTAAATTTCTATTCATGGTTTTAATTAAACTACATGATCCTTGTATGAGCATTACAATCGTACGTACATTGAGATCCAAGGGGATGGTTAAGTGATTGTATTGGTAATGAGTAACTTTCGGATATGCGAATGCTAATGAAATATTATCTATTCATTAATTTAGTTTATAAAGATAATCAATAGAGTTGTTAATGTTTCATGAAAAGGAAAAATGACACAAATAGTTTATGAAGTTTGGGCCAATATAAAATATCATTCCTTCGCTTTTAATTTTTTCAGTATAGTCCTTGAATTTTAGTCTAATGTACAATGTCATCCCTGAACTTTTGATCTGTTCAATATGATCCTTGAAATTTTGGTAAATATTCAATCTAGTCCTTAAACTATATGAGAATGTTTAATATTATCCATGAACTTAAGTTAATGGAATGATAATATTGGATATCCTCGTAAAGTTCAGGGACTAGATTAAACTCCACATCACATATTGGACTAAAGTTTATGGAAAATATGGAATAAATTAAAAGCTGAGAGAAGGTGTTGCATATTTGACCAAATTTTAGAAATTATTTGTGTAATTTCTTGTGACTATGATAGAGAAGAAACTTATATCAAAGTTCCATTTTTTCTTAATCATGGCTTGTGTGCCTCACGAGGCAAAGTCAAGAGTCCCACGCTTTCTTAATTTTTGTCCGAAATGGTATAAATTCAATTTTCAAAATTGCCAAATTAAACCCTAATGCCCAGAATGTGGTGGCCCCCTTCAATGCACTTGACAAAAGAAAGAAAATTTTTAACTATCTATTTATAATTTTTTATTACCCATTCATGTCTCTCGGAATCCTAATCTCTACTTTTGCATGGAATATTTTAAGAGAAAAAGTGTGAGAGAGTGATCGGATTACCGTGGAGGTATGGACACCTGGAGTGCCAAAACTTGGCACGAAAAGACACTTAAGTGCCAAAATTTTGGAAAGTAACACTTAAGTGCCAAAATCGGAACAAAATGGATCATTTAAGTGCCATTCCGACCAAAATCCGGCCAAAATATCAACGTGGTGATTTTCCGATGAAGGAAGTGCAAAACGATGCCGTTTTGCTCGCTGACGTGGTTAAATAATAGAAAAACGACATCACTTTGGTGCTGACGTCGTAAAAAAATTAATATAAAAATTAATTTAATTAAATTTAAAACTAAACTATTTAAAACATTTCAAAATAAAAAAAAATATTAAAAATTTAAAAGAACTAAAAATTAATATATATATATATATATATTAGAAAAACTAAAAAAATTTATAAAAAAACTAAACTTATTTAAAACATTTAAAAATAAAATAAAATTATTAAAAACTAAAAATTTATTAAAAATATTAAAAAACTAAAAATTTAAAACATTTAAAAACTAAACTTATTTAAAACATTTTAAAATAAAATAAAAATATTAAAAAACTAAAAATTAAAAAAAGGGCGGCCGGGCCCTTCTGGCGGTAGCGGGGAGGTGGCGGCAGCGAGGGCTCAGCCCTCAGGCACCTGCCCCTTTTTAAAAAAAAATTAATATTTTTTAATTTTTAGTTTTTTTAGTATTTTTATTTTATTTTTAAATATTTTTTAAATAAATTTAATTTTAAATTTGATTTTATTAATTTTTATGTTAATTTTTTTACCACGTCAGCACCAAAACGATGTCATTTTTGTATTGTCTAGCCACGTCAGCATGCAAAATGGCGTCATTTTGCACTTCCTTCACAGGAAAATCGCCACGTCAGCATTTTGGCCGAATTTTGGTTGGAGTTGCACTTAAGTGGTCCATTTTGCTCCGATTTTGACACTTAAGTGTCACTTTCCAAACTTTTGGTACTTAAGTGTCTCTCCATGCTAAGTTTTGGCGCTTGGGGTGTACTTCTGCCGATTACCACGACATTTTCAAATCTTTATGGATTACAGTATTTTATATAGACATTACAATAAAACATGTATGATTATGAGCTAAGAATATTTTTCAATGGATTATAGTGGTAAAGGCGATGTAGACTCAAATTGGATGTTTAGGCCTAAATTTTGACTGAAGTTCCTCACCATAAAAGTATACCTATTTTAGATTTTCCAATGGGACGTGATCTTATTCTGGCCCATCACGTGTAACACGGAGACAGTCCATGACTCAAGAGGAACTAAGCCCATAAAAACTAAAAAAGAAAGTCAACAACTTACCGGTTGAAAAAAAAAAAAAAGGGAAAAAAGGAAACGATTGCTTCAAAAATGGAGGACGTTAGAGCACGATGATTCCTTTCAATTGGATCCAAGATTGCAAAATTGAATCGGTCTGCACTAGCAATAACATAATCAGACCATTTGAAGGGTAGAATTGAAAAGAATATGAAAAAGTGAAGGTCTTCACGATCAGGGCCCTCCACATGATTAAGACAAATTCATTGGAATAAAAAAAAATTGGGGAAAAAGAAAAGAAAGATAATTCCTTCACCATCAAATTGGAATGCAATAAATCTTAGTGTCACCCCTTGGATCTCATATTTATTTCACTTGACTTGCTTGTATTTCAGGAATTATAAAATAAATTGTAGTCAAGCTAAACCATAAGAAACTGAACTACACTCAGTTCTTATTTATCATAAAACTTTGTTTCTTTACACGTAGGGAGATGAGGTTAAGATGGGGATTTCTACAAAAAATACTAAGATCCATAAACACTAAACATCCTGCCTCCTGTCGAATATGTACATGCTGTCAGACAACCAAAAACAAAATTCTCCCACGCGTCAACCACTCCTCAGGCACCTCGTACCCCGCGGGACTACCACCCTGCCCCGGTTCATCGTCGTACAACGCCAAGGGTCCCACCAGACGACCATCCACCCGCGCATAGAGGGCTACAAAGGCTATGTATGCCAGCCCCGCAGGTGCCCCCATGTCTACCGTCAAACAGGATGTGCATTTGACGAATACTACACCCAGGAAGTGGCGGTCATGGATGTCCTCTTGCCGCCATACAAAATCGGCGGGGGAGCCATATAGGATGGTCGTCGTGGCAGCAGGCGGTGTAGGCGATGCAAAAGACATCTTCTACTCTAAAGAAACAACAAAATAAACAAGTATGATTAAAATAAAAAAACTTAGCAAGTGGGCAATTAGTCCTAACTGGGATTTGGCCAATAACAAGACAAATAGGTAAACAAATCAATTTGCTGAATCCATAAAAATCTAGCTGCAACAATCACCCAGGGGGAGACGACACTCCGCCCTAAACCCCTCGCACCCAGCCTGGCATCACAAGGTCCCTAAGAAGCTATTCAGCCCTTCTCAAACCTCTGGAGAGAATACTGTTACTCTTCATCACCCCTCTCCAGACATCCCGACACCCGGGGTCTCACATTGGCTCTTAGCCAACTTCACACATTCACAATTCCCCTTGTTGCAGCACCAACAACTTCAGCATGTGAAGCTAAACACACATCATTAAATACTTCAAGGTATATAGGAACTCTCATTAAAGGCGACACAACAACTACTGCACATTCTCGGATCAAAGCAGTCTATGGACTGAAATGAGCAGTTTCAATCACAGACACAGAAAGTATATCTAACCTTATCCGAATGTTATGAAATTTCAGTATGTTATATACGAGACATAGATTAACATTTTCCATGAAGAAACCTAAGTCTATATCTCAATGTATTAAGAGCAGTAATTTCGGTCTTCTTTCTAAAATTCTGCAGCAACTTCCAGACTTAGTACCTACAGAAGAAAAATCGTTTCACTAACCAAACCTTATTCATTTGTTCTCAAATTTTAATATGATATTCCTAAGGATGTGTACTACAACTTCCATAAAGGTTTTGAAGTCCAATTCTATCTAGAAAATTACAGAAAATTCACGGAATCATCAAAGGTCTTGCTGTTTTCTACAATACAGCTTACTGTTTCAAGAAAACTACTCCTACCTACACGTTTTTGCATCCATATTGCTATAACTAGAAGTTGAACTCAATCTAATGGATGTTCTTTTCCTTATCTTCGTCATTAGAAATCAAGGCGACACAAACCAAAAGGCTTTTCACCGATATTTCTCTAGAACAGAAACATTTTGAACCGTTTTCTTCTTTTCTAGCTCAACCAAACCATTAATTTCTCTACCAATCTCTTTTACAGCATCTTGACACTCTTCTACAGCATCTAAGAATAGTCATAGTGGGTCTTTACTTATAAAGAACTATTCCACAACTCAGTACAAAGCAAATGTGTTAGATTAAATATAAGCTAAAACCTAACGATCCCGATTTATCAATCACAGATAAATTCATACAGAATTCGGGATCGATTTGCGGAAATGTAAAGATCAACATACCTCCAGCCATTGATGAAATTTGCAAAAGTGGAAAACCTCAAAACCTCAGATGGATCCATGTAGCACGATCGACTGCAATATGGGGAACACCAGATCTGTACGTCCTGTTCTACTAGCCAATATCCCTCAAACCTAATGGTGTGTTTTTTGTAGTGATAGAGTTTGAACTAGACGACTTGACGTTTTTATTCCGTTTATTACGTTACCGATATCTTCCATCAAGACCATTATGGTAACATATTAACGGGCAAATATCACATAATACACATGGTAATAAATTAGGCAATAAATCAGAATTTATTGGGAATACAATATTGGGATCATATTTAGAATAATAAAAATATATTGCATATTATAACAAAATGTTCACAATATGCATGGCCTTCTACCAAGTAAAACAACATATCACAGCCTCCTTGCAAAGTTTCTACACCTATGGTGGCCATTAATCCGACAGGCAACTTACAAAATGTACACCATCGGTGAAGTCGAACCAAAACAGAACCGAAGGAGAGGAAGACCCACTAGATAGCGTGCAACAACACCTCACCCAGTAACCAAAAGAATTCCTTAGTCTAGTGCAAAGGAATTGAACTTGAGTCGCTCACATTCCAGCTCCCAAACCGAGCTGTGGTTCCCAAATTTCTCGCACCCAACCTTGAAATCTACCCCGATTTCCACACGCACAATTAGGCACAGCCATTTCATGGACCCAAAACACTAATCACAGTCGTACTTGCCTAGATTTTTCACTGGCGGAAGAGGGAGGAAGCGTCGAGCGAGTTGGGTCTTCGCGACCGGCGGTGGGAGCTCCGAATGGGACAGGGCAATGACGACTCCGCTGCTGAACGGAGGCACTGGGCTACGAGGGGCGGAGATTGGGTCGGTTTTGGTGGAACGAAGTGGGAACATGGGAGAAAAGAAGTGGGTGTTTTGGTAGAGAGAGGGAGAGAGAAAACGTAGGTGTGGGTGGGTTCTTTCGAGGCCGAATGTGCAATTCCCCCAAAAGGACAGAGAGAAAGTGGAAAAGAAAAAGAAAAGTAAAATAAAATACATGTAACCTCCCCCCATTTTTCCAACTACACCTGGATGCTACGTGGGGAAGGAAGAAAATTTTACTCTCTCTATAATTCTCTTTCCCCCACGTACAAAGTGAATCATCGATGGAATTTAATTTAATTTAACAATTTTTTTTTGAAATAGTCTCTAATATGCTCAATCTAACTAATGAAATTTTGGGCGTCACACTTAGTCATTCAATAAATGTGATTGTGATTTTTACCATTCGATCTAATGTTGAAGGATCCGCATTTTAATTCAACCCATCACATGTAACATGATAAGAAAGTTCTTTCATCATTAAATGATTCGTATGTGTTTTTTTCAAGTGGAGCTGGACTTTATTCGGGGCTTGTCACATGTAACATGATGAGAAACCATGACTCATAGAGAAGAGCTAGCCCATGAAGACCATAAAAGCAAGTCAAGAACCTATAGGTCGAAAATAGAGAAAAAAGGACACGATAACTTATAATAATTGGGGACATGATAGCATGGTAACTCCTTTCAATTGGATCCTTGATCGTCATTACTCTAATTATTAAGTTCAATCAAATTATAAAATTTTCATAGCTTTGGACTAACAATAATATAATTAGACCATTTAAAGAGAAAGGAGGGGAGGGGGAATTCAAAAGTAGGTGAAAAGTTAAGAGGATTTCATGATCAATGCCCTCCGCATGATTAAGACAAATTGATTGGAAAAAAGAAAACTGGGACAAATCAAAGATAAAGCTGACGTTGATTTTGTTCTTTATGAGGATTTCATGCATTCATACCTTCATGAGTGTTTTAGAGATTGAAGACTTGGTGAGCAAAAGCAGAGGAAGGCCCACACAAAATGAGACGCACTCCTTTCGAAATGTGAAAAAGTTAAGAGGACTTCATGATCAATGCCCTCCACATGATTAAGACAAGTTGATTGGAAAAAAGAAAACTAGGGCAAATCAAAGATAAAGCTAAGGTTGCTTTCATGTGTTCATACCTTCATGAGTGTTTTAGGGATTGAAGACTTGGTGAGCAAAAGCAAAGGAAGACCCACACAAGATGAGTCGCCCTCCTTTTGAAATGTGAAAAAGTGAAGAGGACTTCATAATCAATCCCTTCACATGATTTAGACAAATTAATTGGAAAAAAGAAGACCGGAGCAAATCAAAGATAAAGTTGATGTTGATTTTGTTTTTTATGAGGATTTCATGCGTTCATACCTTCACAAGTGTTTTAGGGGTGAAGACTTGGTGAGCAAAAACAGAGGAAGACCCACACAAGATGAGTTGCACTCCTTTCGAAATGTGATCTCTTTTAAAATGATTTCAAACTAAAAATTTCACAGAAAAAAAGGAATTATGTGGGAAGAGGAAGCTCCATTGAGCCAGAAGACGTGAGACTTGCAAGGAGCATTTACTTGAGCTTCAAAGAACCGGAAGAAGAGTGCCATTAACCTTATACTGAAAATTATGAAAACATCGCATGTGAATTCGCATATCATTATTTGCATATTGAGAAAATTTCGAACTTTTCGGGTTAAGAAAAGGAAAAAGTGTTTTTCACCAAAAGAAAAAAAAAAGGAAAAAGTGTGTCCATCGCAAATGTAGATGAAGTAAAAAGGAAAAGTAAATGTCTATTTATGTGGTTTTAATTAAACTACGTGATACTTGTATGGACATTACAATTGCACGTGTATTTAACTTCAAGGCGTTGGTTAAGTGATTCCGTTGGTGCTGAGTTACTTTCGGAGATCTGAATGCTTACGAAACACTATCTACTCGTTTATTCTGTCCTTGAAGATAATCAGAGTCGCTGGAATAATAGAGAAGAAACTGACATCAAAGTTCTATTATGTCTCAATCACGACTTTTCTACACCATAAGGCGAAATCGGGGAGTCCGACGCTTCTCTAATTTCATCCTAAATGGTCTGAATTAAATCTCCAAATTTCCCAATCAAACTGATTAAAAAAGGAAAAGATTTGATCTCACAATGAGGCCCCATTTGCCAAGAATTGGTTTGGCTTTGAGTCACCTGTGGCTATGCTCTGCAATGGCGTAAAAAATTATTTTGCCCAATCTTACATAGCCGTCTTAGTTATCGTCGCTGCTGCTACTGTTCCTATGGTTGATCCTTTTGGAGTCAAATTTGGAAAAGATTATAATCCAATTTGTCTTCTCGACATTATGTTCCGCGCATATATGTGCAGGTCCTGAAAAGGCCGCTAATTCAAACTGCACTCGAAATGTGCTTAGTGAGACTATCCGGAAATGGATAAAGTGAGATTGCCAAAAAAAAAAAAATTGTAAAAATTATCCATCGGTCATGCCATGTAGAACGGCTGATGCCTACATCATTGATTTTCGATTAAAATTGGCTCGACTGATAAAATTGGCATCTCATTAAAAATGTTTAAGATTATATTGACCAATTTAAAATTAAATTGGTACAAATGTAATAGATTTAGAACTTTTTTAATAATATCCGCTCAAAAATGTTTCAGTGTATGAGTTTTAGTCTTTCCTTTGCTGTGAATGTTTGACGGGTGACTATGCCCAGAGGTCCAAAAAATCCAACGGGAAGGGGGTCGAATAGCTGGGTACAAGTTATGCTTGGTATGGGGTCCATTCATATACAACCTTTTTGTTGCCAGGAACCTCCTATGGGATTGTTGAGAGAAGACATGATTCCTAAATGCTGTAACAGGAAATAATTGACACCGGATGATGAAGAAACGATAAGCCATCGGCCATCACAAGTGTCTAAGTGGCATCTTCCCCCCCCCCCCCCCCCCCCCCCAAAAAAGGAAACTTACATTTATTACTAAAATGATACCTAAAAAGATTCATAAAAAAATCTTAGAAATCACCATAACAAAGCAAGCCCGTAGAGTTGCAAAACAAATCAAAATCCAGAAATTAAGGTATATTGTTAGAGCATGGTTAACAAAGGTGAACATATGCTTATCCTTCAAGAACAGATTTGTGATTGCATCTAAGCAAAAAAATCGGCAATTGATCACTAAATCACACGTCATCGTCAATGATGAGCACACCTCGGGATCTCCAATTGTAGCTATGACTTTGCCTTTTGGTGGTAACCACCTAGGTTCAATATCCCCAACACCAAATGTGTTTTGCATAATTTCTTTTTTCCTTTAGAATGAAATTGAATTTTCACCTTCAACATAAGGTGAGCATGCTTTGCTTTTCTTTTCTTTTCTGTTTTTTGGAGGAGAAATAAGGTGAGAATGCTCGAATGAAAATAACCCGGGAATTCTTGTACATCTAACAAGTGAAAAATAGGAAGTAAGTTATGAGTGTTTTAGACTTATCATCTTATCCTTTTTTCCAGCTCCAACAATGCTTTGAGTCAAATTTTGTGGTCTTATTGCTATTTGACTTGATACAAAATTGAGTGCAATGGCGCCAAAGATGATTCATATGCCCAAACCTACTCAACTGGCTCAGTCGTTGTTGCCGTTGCTGTTGCTTCTATGGTCGGTCTTTCCAAAGTCGAATTTGGAAAAATTAAATTTTTCTTCTAGACATTATGTTTGTGACATCCTAGATTTTCACCCATGTTTTCTACTGAATTAATCAGGCGTTTCATTGATGCGCCTAATCGGGTTGTTCTCAGAGCTGATCACTTTTGAGATAACTAGGTTGTTTGGGGAAGCTATTAAGGACTTCAAAGCAAATAGACTTGAGAATTCGACTAGGAATCGGCTTCTTGACCGTGCTTATCTTTAGAGGTCATTACGGCACAGTTAAAAATTTATTTGAGATCAGAGATAGGTCTATTCGACTGAGATGTGTGGCTGATCATGGGTGACTCCGCTAAATTGGAAAATTCTCATCGACCTGCATTAATTTGATTTTACTGTTGTTTTGGTACCATGTGTTCGTAATTGAGTCCTTGAGACTTGCACGACAATTGAGAGTCATCAATGTGTCGAGTGGGTTCATAGTGGCTTGAAGAAAATCGACCACGGGTCATTTGCCCTAGAAAGTTCTGAAAACTACCCAATAATCTAGGTCACGCTAAAAACGCGTCAAGAGGAAATTAACCGTCAATTCAAGTCCGATTTCAAAAATTAAAGTTTTTGTCATGTCATAATAAATTATAGGAGTATCAACTCAGTCTCAGAAGATTTTTCTGATAACCGAGACTTTTGGGGAAAAAGTCGTCGCCGGGTAGTTTTTGTGCAGAAAAAGCCAATGGTTGTTTTTTATGGAAAAATTGGAAAGCATGATGGATGTATTGGTGAGGAAAAATGCTGAGGTGACTGATGGAAGGTGGGTCGGATTTATGAGAGCCATTTGAGAGAGAATCAAGAGAGAATTGAATCAATTGAAGCCACCCCACTCCAATTTCGTAACCCCCCATAGCCTAGCAAGTTTGGACCCTTTGAGAAGTTGTGAGGAGAGTGTGTGGGTGGCCAAATGGAAGCCAAGGGATGATACTTGGCTTAGGTTGATTCTTGAAGATATTTGTGTGAAATATCAAGCCAAGGGCCCCTCATCTCTCATCTCTATCTCCTTCCTCTCTCTCTTATCCACCGGCCACACCATTCCCTTCCCCCTCCATTTCGCACGCCTTCATCTAGCAAGAGGACTGGTAGAAGGAGCTATAGCCGTCGCGCGCCAAGACCACCCGCACTGTCGCCAGTTCGCGAGCCACCGCCTTGCCGCCCGCCGTCCGCCCTTGGCTGCCTCTCTCTCACCCAGCAGCTGCTGTCTCAGCTTTGTGCAGCAAGTTCAAAAGTGGGTTTTCCAACCACTTGCAAGCCCGTTCTTGAGGTGTTCCGGGCCTCGGTTCCTAGGCCTGCTTTGGAGAAAAGCGTTCCCCATGCTGTTCCCATCGGATTGATCCAACTCACGCATTATTCTGGTGAGTTTTGCTCACTAATCCTTAATTAGTTTGCTAATTATGCTTAAGGGTTGATTAGATTTAATTAAATGCAATTAGGTGGTTAGATTAGAATAGATTAGTGATTATTAGATAATTGTGATGCAAGTTAGGTAATTGAATTATGCAATTAGCAAGTAGAGATGTACTATGATTTATTGAATGCATCTTGGGATTTTTCCCAACCCGTCTTGGGCTTCAATTAGGCATTACGAGCCTAAATTGGATTTTTAGTATCTATTTATTAATTTTCGAAATTTAATTTAATTATTTATTTATTTTTCGGAAATTAGGCAGGGATAGTCGACGATCGAAATTTTCTGCTGATTGTCATGGTGCAGTTCGTTTATTTAATTGAGCTTTACTTTGTGTTGAATTGAATTATTTGTGAAATTGGGAATTATTCTTTAATTGAATAATCTTTGGTTATTAATTGAAAAATAACTGGGCATCGGTTGATAATGCCAAAAATATTTGAGTGGATTACAGAAAATGTGGGAGTTATGGAAAGGAAAATATTATATTTTGGTTAAGGCCAGCCGTATGCTCACACACGATATTTTATTGGATATGATAAAAGATGAGAAGAAATCCTGTGTGGCGTGACTCAGCGATTTAGTACATCGCTTTGACATATAGGATGCCTTAGAGAATGCACATAAATTGTTGAATATATATCATGCCTGTGTGGCGATAATTGATCATGCCCATGTGGCAATAATTATTCGTGGCTATGTGGTGCAGAACGTGCCTGTGTTGCATAGATTGTGCCTGTGTGGTCGTATTTTTGTATGTCGAGTATCATGCCCATGTGGCCAAAAGTAATTGGAATGCCTGAAAGAGAGCATTGCACATAAAGTGTTTATTGTACATCACCTTGGCGAAAACGACGCCTTAGAAAATATGTGGGATGAGTGATTGGTACATTATCTTGGTGAAATCGACGCCCGAGAGCATTACTGTGGCTCTATGATCGAGTGTATGATTGGAGGTTATATAGTGAGGGATTAAATAACCTAGAACTGGTCTGACTAACATGTAATCGATTAAGTCGATTGATCAATGATTTGATCTGATGTCGTGAATTGATTGATTGAATGGAAATGACCAGTGAATGGTCCGATTGACGTGTAATCGACTAGGTCGATTGATTGAGATATCGATTTGTGATGTGATTGCTTAGGTACCTATTGAAATATGCTAATATGTAGGTGGAATCTGAGGCCAAGGTAAGTCCTCTGACTCGTGTGTGCATAGGCAGCCCGATTAGCGTATTGGTTTACTAATCGAGTCTTAGGGCGTAGAACTCGCTAAGACGTGGTCTCAATGGTTATTGTATAACCATTTCAGGTCCATAGATGGCAGCACCTCCACCTCCTTGTCCTCCTATGCATTTTGGCATCCCTGAAGAGATTACTGAGATAGCAAACCACTTCCCCATAGACCCCTACCCAGAAGGACTAGAGTACGTGCTGATAGAGTCCAAGGTTTAGGTTGATGTGGGTTATAATGCTCTGGTGCCCCCATGAATACCAATCGTGGTATCGACACTACCATGATGGATGACAAGAGGGTCCCGTCCCGGAAAACAATGTACTTTTATATGTCCTTGAGGCAGTATTCGGGCTGGGGACAGAGACCCTAAGAATGGGTCGATAGTGGATGCTAAGGATCCCAAGCTTGGAGGCAACCCTGAGTCATCGGTCTACTTAGCTGAGGGTGCTATTTGGAGTGAGGAAGAAGGGGAGGTCATCGAGCAAGAGGAGGGATAGGAGGAGGACCAAGAGTGGGAAGAG
This sequence comes from Eucalyptus camaldulensis, assembly GCA_019915185.1. Classification (NCBI taxonomy): domain Eukaryota; kingdom Viridiplantae; phylum Streptophyta; class Magnoliopsida; order Myrtales; family Myrtaceae; genus Eucalyptus; species Eucalyptus camaldulensis. The sequence continues at coordinate 26,989,632 of JAHSVA010000005.1, forward strand.
CCTAAAGAAGAAGAACCGGAGGAAGATTACCTATTGGATAACCCTATTGACAAGCCAGCAGAAGACGAAGAGCTTGAAGAGAATGAGATTGAGGAGTCTGAGGAGGATCGGGATGATGATCCCAAGTACGACCCGGATGAGGACTGAGATCCCATCCTATTTGTCAGACCTTGTTTATATGTGAATAGGTGTTAGACCGGACCTATGTTAATAGTATTGTAAGATACTATGAGGTGCTTGTATAAAAGTGTGGTTGTAAATTTTCAGTAAGAAAAATATAACCATGCTTTTATATCCCATTATTTTATTGTCCGGGGATTTATAACTGCTTCCGCATGTGCTATTGAAAATGAAAGGGTTAGCGATACGTAGTCCTGGGATATCTCATTCTAAAATCGACCAAGGCAAGGGATGTAAGCATGCCTGAGGATCGGGGCGTGACAATGTTTGCATAAATTTATAATGGATGATGCAGAAATAAACCATTGGCAATCACACGGGTTTTCAATAGTATCCGTGGAGATGAATGCATGTTGGCTTTTTTTTTTTTTTGGGGGGTGTTTTAAGGGATTCGTTCCTCTCTTGCATGCTCCTTTTATTCGTCTTTCGCAATGAAAAACTTGGAACTTGAAGGAGCTTTGGTTTCTAATTCAGGAAGCACCGACAGTTTGAGCTGGAGTCGAACCGCGGAGTAGTGGGTTTTCATTTAATGCATTCTTCAGGTATTTCCAGCAAGCAATCACTCTCCTATTTTTTGAAATGAGAACGCAAAGAGATCAGAGTTGGATGAAGAAAATTGCGTCTTCTATTTTCCTTGCATATGGGCACATTGCAACATTATAGATTTAAGCTTCATCCGATCTTAATAAGGAAGGTCGCGATTTTTCATTTTTCAAGCTAACGGTGAAGGGATGCACAGCTTTACAGTTCTCCTTTTCTTTTAAATAATGTAATAATAAGAAATGGCCAAGAAGAAAGCCATTAGTCATCTTTTCTGTCTTTTGAAGTTTTTTTTCCTAGCCACGTATTACTTTTTCTTTTTTCTTTTTTTTTGCCATAGAGATTGATAAAGAAGAAAGTCATTACCCGCTGTTGAAACTCAATCATCTAGACCAATTCATACGAAATAGATCAATTCTGAAATTTATCGCTCGATGTGTTGACACTTGAGATTTCACTAAATGGCTTCCTCTATCAAAAACCTTTATTTGATGGTATATGAAAGAAAATTTTTAATCATATTCATATATATATATATATATATATATATATAATCGCGTGAAGTCTCTCTTTAATGTAGTATCCTTGTCTCTGATTTTGCATCTAACTTTTTATAAGAAAAATGTGAGATTGTCATTGGATAATTGTATATTTTTTCACATTTTTATACATTACGGTTATATATAAACATTACAGTAAAACTCGTTTGATTATGAGCTGCGACCTTTCTTCAATAAATTGTAAAGGTAGAGGTGATCCGTGTTCCAATTAAGGCATCCAGCCTAAATTTTCACCAAAGTTCCTCCATCATAAAAGTATGCTTTACGTAAATATTCTGGTCCACCATGTGTAACATGAGGAGAGTCCATGACTCGCCAGAGAAGACCAGAAAAAGTAAGTCAGGAATTTATCGGTTAAAAAAAGAAATATTAATCAAAGTGGGCTCCCGACGGAAGAAAAAACTTGATGCACGAGCAAATGTGATCTTCTCAATGGTATGACGTTCATCATGATGATGAGCCATCTATAAATATCTTATCAATCTTGTTGTTGAGAACATGCGAACCTGGACAATCTCACACCGTCAAAACCAGCCCAAAATCATGGCCTCGTCCTCATTTCTGCGGAAGCCGTCTTCTTTAGGGGTCTTCTTCTTATTCTACTCGCTCTTCTTCGTAAACAACATCACCATCTTTGTTTCCACTCCATTTCATGGCATAGTCGTTTCTGCTTCCTCCATTTCTTTCACTCCCAGTACGACCAACCATACGGATGAAGCAGAGACTCTCTTGGAATGGAAATCTAGTCTCGAAGACTACAACCAATCTCTCTTGTCTTCATGGCATGGTAAGAACTCTTGCCACTTCATAGGTGTCACTTGCGACGACTACGGATTCGTTGCCCATCTTAATTGTGACATCCAGATTTTCGAGTTCTAATTTCGACTGGATAAATAGGGCCGTTTTTGTTCAATTAAAGCTAGGGATTGTGAAATTGGGATGCAAGTGAGCTATATTGGTAAGGAAAAATACCAATTGGAATGATGAGGTGTTGAATAAATTAATGGGGATCAATTTGATTTAATTCAAGAGGAATTAAGACCCAATTGGAAAGAAAACCTAGCAAAATTCGTATGCCACACTTACCCCCATATTTTGGCCTACCTAAATGCTTCTAGAAGGGGCAAATTTGTCAAGAAATGGTGGGTGGAAGGTGACATCACATGTTGTCATGGTGGCCCATGTGTGATGACCTAAGCGAGAGAGTGTGTGAGAGGAAGAGGGGAAATTGATTTTTTCTTCCTCCCCTCTCTCCTCCGTCGACGGATCCTCCCCCATCTTCTTCTTTTTTCTTCAAAACTCCATGGGAGCCAAAGACCAACGAAGACCGAGCTGCCATCACCGCCTCTCGCCGCCGTCGTCGCATGGCCGCAAGCCACCGGAGTTTCTCTCGCGCACCCAAGCTCGCCGCCGAGCTGCCGTCCGCGCGCCTCCGCCCCTCTCCTCCCTCTGGTTCGAACAGAACCGAATAGTAGAAGCAGAAGTAGCGTCCAGCGTCGCCGGAAGGAGCCGCGACCAGCTGCTTGGACGCCGCCGCACCGGAGTTGCCGCACCGCCGCCCACGCAACACCGCGCGCTCCTCCACCTCACGCTCGCACCTGCCGTCCCCGCGGTTTCGTAGAGGGTTTTGGCCCGTTTTGGCCGCCTTCCCGAGCCCGGATGCTCAGCCCGATTTGAGGAAAGTTGATCCTCGCGTCAAGCCCGTCGTTTTGAGTGAGTTTTACTCACTAATGCCTTCTTAGTGCGCTAATTATACCTAAAGGTTGATTAGTGTTAATTAAGTGTAATTAGGTTGTTATATTAGAATTGATTAGTGATTATCTAGGTAGCACGGACACGTTCAAAGGGCCTCCGTGTCGTGTCAGACACCCCGACACGTGTCCGACACGCTCGGACACCCTCAGACACGTTCGGACACGCGGTCAACACGTGTCGGAGTTTCCGACACGCGCGTCGGAGCGTGTCCGGAGGGCGGATCTACAGGTGCGAAGGAAGAAGGTGATGGAGGGTGGAGGCAAGGGTGAGGGAGCCGAGGCGACGCTGTGAGCGACGGCGAGGGAGGGCTGCAACCGCCGACTGCAACGCCGGAGAAGGCTGCGACCGCCGACTGCGCCGAGAAGCCTTCTCGATCGTCTTGGTCGGCTGCAACCGCCGACTGCAACGCCGAGATGAAAAACCGCAACACCGCGAAGGGCTGGATGCGAGGCTACAATGGCAAAGAGAAGAACGGAGGCGAGGCAGCAGCGGGAGAGGTGGAGACCGAGCACAGGGAGAGGAAAAATAAGGTGGTTGCTAGGGTTTTTGCCCTTTGGGCTGTTTTTAGGGAGAAGATAAAGGAGAGAGATGAGGCGTCGACGGGAAAGAAGAAAGCCTAGGGAAAGAAAGCCTCGTGCAGGGGAAAGAAAGCCTGGGGAAAGAAAGCTCGTGCAGGGGAAAGAAGGGAAGTGACAGGCGCAAGGTGGGGGTGGGGGAAGAAAAAGTGTGCTGAAATAAATAGGTGGGACCCATTTAACTCTAAAAAGAAATATTAAACATTAAATAACTTTATTAATACATGATAAGGCTAAAAAATAAATAAATTGACAGGTTAAAAAGTTATTTCAAAAAATAAAAGCACTAGATATTAAATAATGATAAATTTTGATCATCATAAAAAATATAAATTTATTTTGACTCTAATCTTTCATTAGTTATTTATTTCATTGATAACTTTTGTTAAAGTAAAAAAAATGTCTTTCCAATTTTTTTGAATAAATTTATTAATGTTATTAGTATAGATTTATTATAGGCTCTTTTTTTATTGTTGATTTATTTATGAATTTGAATAAATTAATTTAAATATAATAATTAATCATGTATATATCAAAATATTTATTTAATATTTAACGTGTCGGAACGTGTCGGAATTCTCTACTTTTTGAGAAATGGCGTGTCGCGTGTCGTGTCGTATCGTGCCGCGTGTCGCGTGTCGGTGCTACCTAGGTGATTATTAGTTAATTGCTTTGCATATTAGTTGTGTGATTAGTGTAATTAGATAGAGAATTGCCTATAGTATTTATTGGATGCTTCTTGGGATTTTTGCTGTCCCTTATCGGGTGTTAATTAAGCAAATCGGGCCTAGGTGAAATTTTTTAGGAATTAAATATTTAATTTTCGAAATTAATTATTTAATTATTTATTTCCCGAAAATTCAACTGGGATGGCCAGTGACCGGGATTTTATGCTGATGATCGTGGTGCAGTCCGTTTATTTAATTGAGTTTTATATTGTGCTAAATTGAATTTATTGTATTTATTTATTTAATATTCGAAATTAATTATTTAATTAATTATTTTCCGGAAATTCAACCGGGATGGCCGGTGACCGGAATTTCGTGCTGATTGTCGTGGTGCAGTCCGTTTATTTATTTGAACTCCACGTTGTGCTTAATTAAATTGATTGTGCAATTTATGGAGTCATTCCTTAATTGATTGAATTTGAGTGGAATCGAATGATTGAGTTGTAAATGGCCGAGTTTGTTTATTTAACCTTTATAATGATTTGATGAGCTGTAAAGTGGAGAAAGTGGTGAGAGCTAACTGAGAATTCTATTGGCTGAGACTGATTAAGTACGAAGTATAGACAGGCGTGGTTTGGTGATAAAGTACATCACTGTGCGAAAACGGCGCCTTAAAGAATGCACGTAGACTGTCTATGACTTATGGCAGGCGTGGTTCGGTGATTAGGGAGATCACTGTACGAAAACGGCGCCTTAAAGAACGCACGTAGACTGCCTATGAATCGTGACAGGCGTGGTTCGGTGATGAAGGACATCACTGTGCGAAAACGGCGCCTTAAAGAACGCACGTAGACTGTCAGTGATTTGTGACCTATGACGGGCGTGGTTCGGTGATGGGGAATATCACTGTACGAAAACGGCGCCTTAAAGAATGCACGTAGACCGTCTGTTACTTATGTCACCTTGGCGAAAACGACGCCCGAGAGCATTAATGAGGCTCTGTGACTAAGTGTACTGCTGGAGATTATCGTGATCGGTAATTGGTACGTCACCTTGGCGAAAAAGACGCCCGAGAGCATTCATCCGGCTCTGTGACTAAGTACCCGAATGGAGATTATAAAGTATGGTGTTGATGTGACCGAGAGGTGGTCCGAATGACATGTAATCGATTAGGTCAATTGATTATTGTTTTGATCTGATGTTGTGAATTGATTGATTGAATGGGAATGACCGTGAGTGGTCTTGTTGGCGTGTGATCGACTAGGTCGATTGATCGATGATTCGATCTAAGTGTGATTTGATGTGATTCATTACCTTGATCTACTGTGTGAATTGATTGATCGAATGGAATTGACCGTGAGTGGTCTTGTTGGTATGTAATCGACTAAGTCGATTTGATCGATGCTTCGATCTGTGATGTGATTGCTTGGGTGCCTATTTAATCTGTGCTAATATGCAGGTGGAATCTGAGGCCAAGGTAAGTCCTCTGACTCATGTTGTGCGTAGGCAGCCCTAAGGTGTATTAGTTTACTAATCGGGTCTTAGGAGGTAGAACTTGCTGAGACGTTGTCTCAGTGGTTATTGAATAACCATTTCAGAACCTGGATGAGGAGCCTAAGGAGCATGAATCTGACGAGGAAACCCCTTATGAGGAACCCGAAGAGGAGTACGTGGAGGAGGACCCCGAGGTTAACCCCGAGTATGACCCGGATGAGGATTGAGATCCCGTCCTGTCCTGTCAGACCTTGTTTGCCTGTGAATAGACGTTAGACCAAAGTTGCGTATATATAGTATTGTAGAATACTATGAGATGCATGTAAAAAGATGTAGTTGTGAATTTTCAGTAAGAAATATATATGGCCTGCTTTTCTTTCCCATTGCTTTATTGTCTGGGGAATTATAACTGCTTCCGCATGTGCATATATAATTGAAAGGGTCGGCGATACATAGTCCTGGGATATCGCAATTTTAAATCGACCAAAAGTAAGGGATGTGTGCGTGCCTGAGGGTCGGGGCGTGACATTAATCTTTCTAATCTTGGCTTGAGAGGAACTTTAAATAGTCTCGACTTTTCGCATTTAACCAAGGTGGTTATTCTTGACTTTTCCAACAACTCGATCTACGGTCCTATAACCTCAAGTATTAGTAACCTTTCCAAACTCAAGTATTTTAATTTTTATGACAATAGATTGAGTGGACACATTTGCTGGGAGATTGGGAGGCTAGGCAACTTAAATATTCTTGACCTTTCTCAAAACCAATTTTCAGAATCCATTCCTCTATCTCTTGGAAAATTAGGCAACTTAACAAAATTGGGCGTCTCACAAAATGACCTTTCTGGTCCCGTTCCAAGAGAGATAGGTGACCTAAGAAGATTGAAGTTTCTTTTCGTATGGAGGAATAAACTTTCGGGATCCATACCTTCAGAGATTGGGAGGCTAACCAGTCTTTTTCAATTAGATTTTTCTGAAAATAAGTTGATCGGGCATATCCCTGCTTCACTAGGAAACCTAAGTAGTCTAAATGTCCTCTATCATGAGGAAAACCAATTTTCAGGGTCCATTCTTCATTCTCTTGGAAAATTAGGCAACTTAAGAAATTTGAGTGTAGCAAAGAATGACCTTTCTAGTCCCATTCCAAGAGAGATAGGTGACCTAAGAAGATTGAAGTTTCTTTCTTATGGAGGAATAAACTTTCGAGATCCATACCTTCAGAGATTGGGAGGCTAACCGATCTTTTTCAATTAGATTTTTCTGAAAATAAGTTGATCGGGCATATCCCTACTTCACTAGGAAACCTAAGCAATCTAAATGTTTTCTATCTTGACGGAAACCAATTTTCAGGGTCCATTCCTCATTCTCTTGGAAAATTAGGCAACTTAAGAAATTTGAGTGTAGCGAAGAATGACCTTTATGGTCCCATTCCAAGAGAGATAGGTGACCTAAGAAGGTTGAAGTTTCTTTTCTTATGGAGGAATAAACTTTCGAGATCCATACCTTCAGAGATTGGGAGGCTAACTGATCTTTTTCAATTAGAATTTTCTGAAAATAAGTTGATCGGGCATATCCTTGCTTCACTAGGAAACCTAAGTAGTCTAAATATTCTCAATCTTTAGGGAAACCAATTTTTAGGGTCCATTCCTCCTTCTCTTGGAAAATTAGGCAGCTTAAGAAATTTGAGCATAGCATCGAATAACCTTTCTGGTCCCTTCCAAGAGAGATAGGTGACCTAAGAAGATTGAAGTTTCTTTACTTATGGGGAACAAACTTTCAGGATCCATACCTTCAAAGATTGGGAGGCTAACCAATCTTATTGAATTAGGACTTTCTGATAATACTTTGAGTGGTTCAATCCCTACATCAATTGGAAGCATGGCCAATTTAAATGTGTTGGCCCTTGGAAATAACAACTTTCTCGGTACCTTGCCTCCTGAAATTAACCAGATCGTTCATTTGAGTGCTTTGGATCTCTCCAATAATGAACTCCAAGGGCAACTGCCAGAAAATATATGCCTTGGGGGATTATTGCAAAAATTCATTGTGATGAATAATCATTTCACAGGTCATATCCCTAAAAGCTTGAGGAATTGTACTTCATTAGTTAGAGTGAGGCTCGAAGGAAACAAGCTTACTGGAAATATAATGGAAGCTTTTGGAGTATATCCGCTGCTGAATTTTATGGACTTGAGCCGCAATTATTTGCATGGTCAACTTTCATGGAAATGGGGGCACTGCCACAATTTGACAAGCTTAAGGATATCGAACAATAACATTTCCAGTGAGATACCCCTGATTTTTGGAAGGATGGCTCAATTATAGGTACTTGACCTTTCTGCAAATAATTTAAGGGGAAAGATTCCGAGGGAATTAGGAAGCTTGAAACTACTGCTAGATCTTATCCTTAACAACAATGGGATCATAGGTGATATTCCCCATCAAATTGGATTTTTATCTCGATTGGAACATCTCAACTTAGCATCAAACAATTTGAGCAGAGCCATTCCATCGTAGCTCAGCCTATGCACCAATTTTCTGAGCTTGAACTTGAGCCAAAATAAATTTGAGAGAAGCATTCCTCCTGAGATACGCAATGCACAATTCCTAAGGGTTCTTGATTTGAGTCAAAATCTATTGACCGGAAGAATACCACTAGCTCTAGGAAAATTGAGAGTCCTAGAAACCCTAAACATCTCCCACAATGGCCTCTCTGGTTCCATCCCGCAAAGTTTTGCTAACTTATGGGCATTAACTTTTGTTGATGTGTCCTACAATGAGTTAGAAGGTCCTCTTCCAGATGTCAAAGCTTTTAAGGAGGCTCAATTTGAGGTAGTTCAGCATAACAAGGGGTTGCGTGGGAACGTGACTGGATTACAGAAATGCAATATTTCTACCATGAGCAAGAAACACAATCAACACAGCGGAGCTAGAATTTTGATTATCCCCGTTCTCTCATTCTTGGGATTCCTCATTCTCTCTTCCTTCTTGATCGTCCTCATAATCATTGGTTGCCATTGAAGAAAGATTATCAAAAGAGAGAGCAATGCATTGATTGGGACTAATATTTCAGATTTCTTGCACATTCTGAGTTTTGATGGCAAAATTTTATACGAGCGAATCGTGGAGGCGACGGAAGGATTTGATTCCAAATACTATTTGGGAGAACGGGCCTATGGCGTTGTTTACAGAGCTGATCTACCCAGAGGTCAAACTGTTGCTGTCAACAAAATTCCATCGTCCCAGGAAGATGAGACTGTCGACATCGTTCCTTTCGAAAGGGAAATTGAAGCCTTACAAAATGTTCGCCACCGCAACATCGTGAAGCTTTACGGGTTCTGCTCTCATGCACGACATCGTTTTCTGGTGTACGATTATGTCGAAAGAGGGAGCTTGAGAACAATTTTGAATGATGATGAGAAAGCATCAGAATTTGGCTGGGACAAAAGGATAAATATAGTTTGAGCAGTTGCGGATGCATCGTCGTATATGCATCACGATTGTTTTCCTCCATTGATACACCGAGACTTGACCAGCAACAACATCTTGTTGGATGCTGATTATGAGGCTCGCATTTCAGACTTTGGTACTGCAAGATTATTGAGGCCAGATTCCACCAACTAGACTGCTATTGCTGGCACCATCGGATACATCGCTCCACGTGATGTTCTTTGTAGAAGCATATTAATTTACTTTCCCAACCCGTGTTGTCATTGGAAATTCCTTAATCATGTGAAAGCAAATGTCTTTAATTATAGCTAACATGATTATCAATGGATTTTGAATTTTTCAATTGCAGAGCTAGCTTATACAAACATCCCGACTGAAAAATGTGATGTATACAGCTTTGGAGTAGTAGTACTGGAGATAATCATGGGAAAGCATCCAGGAGATTATGTCTCGTTGGTATTTTCATCCACTCAATCCGAGTCACAAACCCCATTACAAGATGTGCTGGACCAACGCCTCTCGCCTTCGACAAATCGGCATGCGCAAAACGTACTCTCTGCTGCAGCACTGGCACTCGCGTGCTTGCGGACCAATCCTCAATTTCGACCGACCATGACACAAGTCTCATGAGAGCTTCGAGTTCAAGCACCACCGGTTTTGCCGTTCTTTGGAGTCACCTTAGAACAACTCCGTGATCTCGATGGCAGGAACTTTTAGACCGCATTCGGGAGGTTGCAAGTTTCCGATCGAGTTATTGTTGTGTATTCTCCTTTTCTGACTTCTGTGTTTGGCAGTAATATGTCGATTAGTTAGTTATAAAACTTGGAAGATGCATAGTCTAAATGTTTTCTTTTTATAAGAGTAGAATGATAGTTAATTTTCCCTCTTTCGTGTAAGCAAGCATCTATTTACAGTTAATATAAGTCATTTGTTTCTTAGCAAAATCATCTGAACTTGTTTAAAATACCATCTCATATATCACATTACGAAGTCTTGTATCTGCAATTGTTCTGGGATACTTCACAGTTTTGGGATCATTATGGTCGGGTTAACTAGTATGATAGAAAGCAATCAGACTCACATAACACGATAATAATATTTTCGACAAAATAGCTCATTAAAAATGAATTTGTCGGGGATTCTTGCCTTTTGAGCAGCCAAAACCGAGATTGGATGTTTAGGACGTCCAGAAACGATATCAATACTTGCAGGAGTGTTCGTAAAAATCTAAATACAAGTGACCATATCGAACAAGTAATATAATGATGAGAAAAAGTATCGTTCTACAGAGATTGATAATTAATAAACAAATTAAATACTGAAAATAGATTAATTCTAAAATTTATCCAACAAATCAAAATAGAATTGAGAATAAATTTAAACTAAAAATCTTAAAAGAAAAATTAGGAGGCTAAATGTAGTAAATCAATCATATAAATACATTAGAGCATCCGATTTCACCATAACTGCTATATATTTATTTCATATTATTACGTGTACAAGAACGACATCAAAGAGGAATTTCTTAATCTATTTACTATCATATCTCTAAGTATAGCAAACTTACTCAATTTAGTAATCCACTATTTCTCTATGTGAATTAAAATAAATCTAAGTGTATTAAAATCTATGAATATTCCCAGCTTACAATGAGTCTTTTGGATTATTTTATCACCGAAAGCTACACAAATCTATCCATGTTTAATTCATGGTTATATATTATAAGAAGCAATTACATATTATCACTTTTCAGTCTCAGATATGCACATCAAATCATTCAAGTGATGACCAGTTACTTAAAAGCATTAAGTACAATAATATATTACTCAGTATTGCCACTTAAATTTTGACGATCCGATAATTTATTTATTGCATAGAAAATTATGGGTCAATTCATCCCTGAAAAAAATATTAATTGCATATAGATTCAGGTGCATTTACATTTTTTTGCATTTTATTGGATCGGTGGTGAATGGATTCTGATTAGTGGTTCTAAGCTTTAATTTGGCAAGCCGGACTAAGCTCACGAAGAAAGTAAATTGGCCCAAGCCCGTTTTCTTTTAATGACAAAAATTACCTAAATGGAGATTTGAAATGATATTATGGTGGATTTTTGGAATTTAAGAAAATTGGGTTGTAATCTTATCTTTAGGCGATAAAATCATGAGATGTGGAAAATAAAAAAGTGATATTGCGTGCGAAAAAGAAATCTTCACGGATGTTGATTTGAAAAGGAAATTAAAACCCTAATCTTCGGCCTATAAAAATATTTTTTGGGTAGGTTTCTGGGAGAGGGCCACACAATTCCATACACGGCCACATTTAGGGGCGCACGGAATAATCTCACGGCGTATAGAGAAACACATGGCTTGAGAGAGACAGAGCAGCTGCACAAAGAGAGGGAGAGTGGGCTCACGCTAAAAAATACATCACATGGAGATAAGAGAAGCGCCGGGCGAAGAATAATTGAACGGGTTCACGGGCAGAGATTTTCTTCTCACGAAATTCATGGCTTCAGGCCTCTACCGCCATGATCCCATGAATGGCTTCAGATTCATGTCTCCAATTTGAGTCTTTTTATTTATTTTCTCTTAACTACCCACTAACCAGGAAGAAAACTTATAGGGGAGAAACCGAAAACACACTGGGCACATTACGCTCGCAAATTCTTCAACAACTTTAGCATCTTCATGAAGATCCTCAACGCGAGTTCCAGTCTCGGTAAATTACGTCCACCGTGGGCGTCGCCACCATCAACACCCGCAACTTCCGCATGACCAAGGTCGATCCCACGAAGCTTTGGTGTTTGTTATGTCTTTGCAGGTTTCCGGGCGAGTTTTTGCAATAATTCTACAGTTTTATTTGTCTCCGCTACAACGACATCAGCCTTCGACGACCTTTGCAGCCTCCAAGCAAGACCCCATAGCAATTTCAACGATCTTTCAGTCCAGCGGTCATCGACGCTTCAAGAAATTCTGGGCTGAGTTCAAGACCACCTTCGATTAACAAAGCGGCGAGGGTCAAGTTCACAGAGTCATGGCAAAATTCCACTTAATGCGAGAAGGGCACACGTTCTTTCAGTAAACAAGGACGTGTACATTGAAAGGAGGGACGATTTCGCACACCTATTTTATTGAAATTTGGAGCATCTCCCCATCGTGGCTCTCTAGGTCTCTCGGCAAGCTTTGCTACTGCTGCGACAACAAAAGTCATCGTTTTGCAGATTGCTTCTCGAGGTTCACGCGCATATCGTTAAATCGAGCATTCATCAAGGGGCCGCACGCAAAGCCCCCTGGCGAGTAGCCATCCCGTGAACCTCCCTAAGCACCACCACATCGGGTCGCGAATAGCCGTTTGAGGATCGGAATTCGGAAGCCAATATTCGAATTAGGTGAAAATCTTATCTATTTTGATTTTCGAAAATTCTGTTTCCTTATTTGATATATTCGTTGATGTCCATGATGGAAATTTTCGATATGCTAAGATATCTGAAATCTCGAGTAGCCTTCTAAATTAAGAAATCTTTCTACTTTCGCAACGTGTATATGATTGACAATCCAATTTCATGCTCGAAATACGACCCGCAATCGCACGGAAAAATCATCAATCCAATCTCACGCTCGAGATACGATTCGTGATTTTATTTAAAAATTGGACAATCCGATCTCATGCGTGAGATATGATTCGTCAATTTATTTCCAAAATTAAATGGACATGAATGATATCTTGCTTGATTTGTTGTTGAGCTGTTCTTGATGCCTTTATTTGTTTTGCTTCCATAAAAAAAAAAAAAAAAAAAAAAAAAAAAAAAAAAAAAAAAACATTTGAGTTAGATGCATTACTGGTTTTAAGGTTATGTTGCATGTTTAGGATAGGAAATTTATTTCGAATTTCTTAAATAAAAAGACCAAAAACATTAATTTAGGATATCATATTTTCTTCTCATTAATTTAAATTGCACGTTTAATTATTTGGCAATTTTAAATTTCGAATTTCATAATAAAAAAAAAAGAAAGAAAAAACAGAATTAAGGCATTCTTTGCACATCATTGCATATTAGGATAGATTGCATGCTTATTAAGAAAATAAAAAAAATCATGTGCACGTCATATAGCGTTAGGTTCATGAAATGCATGTCATTTAATGATTATTGCTAGGTTTATTTAATTAGAAATTGCCTGTCATTAAGATTAGGTCATGTTCATTAAGAAAACATAAAAAAATTACTTTACTCATTCATATAGTTCAGGCTATACTACTATGTCATATTATTTCATGTTAGATTAAAAGCATTGCACTACATATGGATTATATTCTCAGTAAATAAGTGAAAACAAAAAAAAAAATGTGTGTTAATTAGATTTCATATCTAGGACTGTTGATATGAATTATAATCTAACATTGCAGATGCTTTCATTGCGATGAGGTAAGTTCTGCAATTTATTCAATGCTTTATCTGGGTGTTAAATTGGTGGTTTGTGCACCCGCATAATCACCTTACATGTTAGGAATGTAATTTAAAATCAATTCAAGTTGCTTGCCAAACATTTTTCAAAATAAAAGAGAAAGCTACCGAAAGGGCGTTAGTGAAATCTAAAGTAACCAAGTTCCCGAATTCATAAATCTCTGGTTCGTAGGAGTGAAGTAAATCTCTCGTTACTTTACTTGGGTTTTTAATTGCCCACCAGAAAATAGATTAGTGGCGACTCCTAATTGAAAAAATCAATTGCATATTAAGAAATTTAAACTTAAGTCGCGAATTGGTATAGGCTTGGGAGAGCCCGAGTTAAGTCTAGGCTTAATAATCCATTAGCCAAACCCTAAGCGGTTCACACCCAAAAAAATTGGTCGCGACACTCACATAAATGAAATCACTTGCACACATAAAAATCATGAAATTTACATCATCATGATTAGGCTACATCTTATCCCTAACAAAAGAAAATTAGAACATAGTAGAAGAAAAAATAAAGATATAAATCAAACCTAGCATCTTGAATCAAAGAACAAGAATTATGTTACCACTTTTGTTTTCTCTTCAAAATATTTGAAAAACACTCAGAACGATAAAAAAACGATATAAAAAAAAATTAGTTGTCCCTTCAGGCACTCAATGTTCTCCTATTTATAAAATACATCCAGGACCCTTATCCTCAAGTAATTGTTTATTTTTCGCATGAAATTAGGGAGGAAATCATAGAATTTTTGAATTAGGGAGGAAATCAGAGAATCTTTGACTTGATATATATCTCACAATGCAAATAAATTTAGGAAACAAAATCAAGGATTCCCTGATTTGATATCCATCTTCCAATGCCTTCTAATTTGAATTCCTGATTTTTGCCATTATTTTTCGTATCTTCTCCATATCTCATTATTCTACACAAATAAGGAAAATTCAAATAATTAGAAAAAATCTAAATATTTTCTCATAGATATTGCATTATTTATTACCTAAAATAGGTCAAATAACTCTATTTTTATAGAGTTATTAGGGTGGTTCTTCATGGGAGCTAAATCAATTACTAAATGGAATTTGTGTACCCTAATTAGCAAAAGCTAGTATTTCTCAATTAATAACTTCTCACTTTAAGTCGGCAAAAATCAGTGAATCAATCTCAGGTATCTCACAAGTAGATTGTTTAGTATCTCACAAGGATTATCACTTGATTGTTTCACTATCTAAAGTAGGCGTTAGATTCGCATGAACATGGTGTGCCCATTGACTTTGAGAGGCCATGGGCGGCCCCAGATTTCCCCCGTTTTTTCCCCATTAAAGATACAAGAAGAAACCTATAAACACTCCAGTTTTTTTTTTTTTTTGTCAGTTTTACTCTATTCCTACACTATACTCATTCTCAGACTTTTGCCCTGCCTCTTGCAGGGCGTGGGAGTCGAAACCCACTCCTGAAACTTACGCGTCCCCATCCCATCCCCCTGAGAAGGTGGGGATTTGAACCCCTCACCTCTCCCTTCCATGTTGAAGAGTGGCCACCAGGGCGAATCCCAGTGGTTATAAACACTCCAGTTGGATTGGCGGCTTTCTAAGGTAACTAGAAATGGCACGCTGGTTATCGTTCCCAGGAAAACAATTAAAATTTTGTAAATGTCAGTTTATTACCTTTGGTCTTTCTTTTGCTATAACCGTTGGATGCGTGACTAAGCCCAGATGTCCAAAGTCTCCGAACAGGAAGAGGGTCTAGAAGCTCGGCGCAAGTTAATATGAGTTAGGGATCCATTCATGTACAACCTTCTTGTTGCCAGGCTCCTTCTATGATATTGTTGAGAGAAGACATGATTCCTATCTATGGAAAAAGTATTAAAAAAATTCTAAATATATTGCGAAGATACCAATTTAATCATAAACCTTTCAATCGAATTAATTTATTCATAAATACTTTAACTTTCGTATCAATTCAATCCATTTGGCCAATTTAAATTGTAAATTACTCACATAAATACTGGCAATCTTACGTGGCATAGCCGATGCTCACATGATTTTTTTTTAATTTTTTTCCTTTTTTTTATTTCTCTTTTCTTTTTGTTGGTAGCCAGCAAGGGCTGTCCTTGCTTGGGTGAGGATCACCCTTGCTAGCCATAGGCAACGATCAATCTCACTAAGTTGCGCCTAAGCAAGAGTTGGCCTCAGCGAGGCCCAGCTTTTTATAATATTTATTTCCTTTTGTTTTCCACAAAATTCAAATCATTGAAAAAGAAGACTCAACTACTTTTCTATTTTACTTCTCTTGTTTGTTTTGGATTATAACTAATGGAAATGTAAGAGTGGTCAAATAATACGTCATCAAATGATTGTATAAGGCAGGTAGCAGCTTACAAAAAAAAAAAAAAAAACAAGAATGAAGAATGAAAGGAAGGAGAAATTCACATTTAAAAAAAAAAAGTAAAGTGATCAGGTTAGAAATCCAATTTTGAATTCGGTATGGATAAAAGATCCCCAACTTAGGCGAGGGTTCGCCTCGCTGATGCTCAATCCTCTTTTCCTCTTTTCCTCCAGAAATTCCTTTCCACAAAATATATTATTTTTACTCATCGAACTTAGTAATATAATCCACAAAGGAGTATCTGGAGGCTTCAGCCTTTAGGGGTCATAGAAACGGCAAGGTTGATCAAATGTGGAACTTTGAGGTCAAGAGTTTTGAGTAGAAGAGGATTAGGGTTTAAGGTTGAATACGAAGAAGGAAGTGAGATAAAAAAATCAAATCTTGGCAGAATTTATACTTTCCAAAAACGGCCCTCTATACATAAAGATATGATTCATGATAATAGCAATTCATGAATCGTGTCGATTGAGGTAACGTGTCAGGAAGCTATGAGGTTGCAGACTATACATAGAGTACAAAGCTTCAGAGGTACAATACGCATTAGTTTTGTCTGCGGATATTTTAAAAGAAACCCAAATTACTTTTAATTCTTTTAAAAGGAGGCATCCATTTCCACCATATATAACCAGATCATCAATATGGATTGGCACACGACTCTAATACAAATTATTATTTAATGCATGAGCCATCGTCGAAGACCACAAAAAATGTTACTAATATCGACATACATCAATGACCATTAATCAGCTGTCGATATAAGTCAACATATCATTGATGATGATGAACATCATAGTAGAATTGGTTGGCAAAGATACCAATTAAAGAGAATCACTGATTGAGACTGCGAATAGGGAAGGGAGATATGAGAAGTGCCAAAAAACAGTTATGACATTCCAAATTGAAATCATTCGTGGAAGAGAGAGTTAAAGTTTAGTAGATCATGGAAAAAAAATTAAGTTAAAGCAAGGGTGAAGAATCGAGGTGCAATTTTAAGGAGAAACCACCTCAACACAATATTGTGGTGTCCTTGGAACAAGGATCGAGATCCTTGGAGATATGGAGGCATGACTAAAACTGCAAGGAAACTGCTTTTGAGCGGTCATGTCATAGGCACTATATTACACTAGTGCTCAACTACTAGAGACCACCCCCCTCCGATGCTCGGTGCACAAACAAACAATATGTTATCTTCCAATTATCTTTGCATTTCTACACAAGAATTTTAGGTTTCAGACTCTCGTCGTCGATTAAATTTTGACTTGTTTCTTAGCTGTAGTTAGGGGTGAGCGGTTCCAGGTTTCGGTTCGGTTCCGTTCGGAACCTGGAACCTACCTTCGGGTACAAGTTCCTCAAAATGAGGAACCTGGAACCTACCCGTGGGAACCGAGAACCTGGAACCTATCCTGTCACAGGTTCCAGGGTCGGTTCCAGGTTCCAACAGGTTCCTTTCCTTTTTTTTTTTTTGGTTATTTTCAGATTTGAACTATAACATATGCGCACGTTACCCAAAAAAAAAATATAACGTACGCGCACGTTATCAAAAAAACTATAACGTACGCATACGTTACCAAAAAAACTATAACGTACACACACGTTACCAAAAAAAACTATAACATATGCACATGTTACCAAAAAAAATATAACGTATGCGCACGTTACAAAAAAAAAAAAACTATAACGTGAACACACGTTACCAAAAAAAAAATATAACGTATGCGCACTTTACCAAAAAAAAAACTATAATGTACGCGTATACTACACGGTAACTTCCCATTAACATGTTATCTTGATACATTAACTTCACACTGCACAACAATAATAGAATATAATTAGAAATTTCAAAACAAATAGCAAACTAGAAAGTAGAAATAAAACACTACTAGAACAAGAATGTCTAGAGATACAAGTTTTGAAAACAATTTCGATTAAACCCCTAAATGAACTCAGAAAATTCTGAAATTTGGACACGTTGTATTTAAGACCTAGAGGTACAAGTTTCATGAAGAAATCGTAGTCCAATTCGTTGTGGATTAAAAGATAAAATCGATTTACTTTTCCTATTCTCTACTTGCACAGTTTTTGAAACATTTTTGGTTAAATAGGCAAATGAACTACAAAAATTACGAAATTTAAATATGCTGTAGGGAAGACATGAAGAGAGATATTTCATGCAGAACACATTTCCAAAAGAACCTTATAAAAAATGATATAGTCCACGCATTGCAACTTACAAGATCCGAACACATCAGATTGCACAGTTTTAGAAACATTTCCGATTAAATACCCAAATGACCTTCAAAAATTATGAAATTAGACTATGTGATAGCCAAGACCATAAGGTAGATACTTCATGAAAACATCAAAGTCAAATTCATCCTAGATAATTAAATATGGAAGGTTAAAATCCCTGTTCGTAGTACCGTAATTCCAGATCTAACCATCTCCAAAGGACCACGATTTCACCTACCTGTTCTTGTTTTTTTTCTCTAAATTTTTGATATATTGTACCTCAGGATGTCCTTTACAACTTTTGTTAAGAAACCAAAGTGAAATTTCGACAAAAAGGTTGCCTTACAGTCCATGCATTCATCAAGGGTCAGTCCCAAAATCTCCAGATCCAGTCTTTCCAAAGAATAACAATTTCACCCACTTATACTTGTGTGTTTTGTCCCAAATTTGAGTATGTTATACTCAAAGAAGTCCTTTACAACTTTCATTTAGAGGCCGAAGCCAAAATTCAACTAGAACATCATATACAAGTCACTAGAACATCCAAGGTCGAGCTTTTTCTGCCCTAAGTAACCGGTTCCGGTTCCGAGACCGGTTCCGGTTCCGGTTCCCAGAAAAAAGGAACCGGAACCGGAACCGGTCCCCCTTGGAACCGGGAACCGAACTGGACCCTCCTCCGGTTCAGTTCCGGTTCCCGGGTAACCCGGGAACCGCGCTCAGCCCTAGCTGTAGTTACCAAATTTTCATTGTCGATTATATTTCTACATGTATCTTTGCTTTAAATCCTAGGTGCCTCATCGACGATTAAATTTCAACGTTGCATCTTCACATTTTAAGGCTTTGTTGTCAATTAAATTCCAGCAAAGTTTTTGTAAGTGTGGCTATTTTTGAAGTAAACTTGCCGATTCTTTTGTTTACCAATGATATCTTTTGTTCAGAATCATCACAGAACCCATCTTGTCTAATAAAACCGAAGAACGACTTTTGATGACATGTATTTTGTCATTGAATCCAATTCAAGTGAAATGGTTAGAAACTCAACTAGAAATTGATCAGGTATTAAAATTTCGGCTCAACCCCAACTCTATTGGAAAATCGAGGTATTTGATTAGACTGGACAACAATTATTTTGAGAAGGAACTTGAGCTTGAGTTTGAGTTTAAACTTAAAAAAGCTCGAATAATGTGGGTACATTTTGTAAATTTTAAGATATTTATATCTATTTTATTAAAATTTATATTCAAAGAATAGAAAAGGTCAATTCCACTCGCGAGCCTATGGAACTAGAAATTGGCGAGCTCAAACTTGGCGCGACAAGGTAGTTTGAGTAACTCAAGCTCGAGCTTGACCAGAAATCAAATGATTTTTATCCTCGTGGAGCCCAAATAACTTGACTCAGTTTCAATTCCGCGCCCTACGATAATGTTGCTTCCAGTACACGCCCGCTTCCTTTTCAAAATGATTTTTATCCTCGTGCAGATTTTGAGTCTAAACTTCGCCTCTCATCTCCTAATGCAAAGCGCAGACCACGACAAGCACAACAAAATTGAGCATCCCAAGAGTCTGACATCCTCTCACCTTCCCAATCAATGGCTAGATCATCCGGATCGTGTCGCGAACTAACGTATTTTTATATGTTTCAGCAAGTCCAAAGTACAGCTGTAGGGGACAATTTCATTGGTTTTAAACTTTTTACTTATATTGTATTCCTTACTTATAGGGATATGTTAACTAGAATCTGACATCTTTAGTCACGTATAACAATACTAAAATGAATGATAATAATGGACATCCAATTCACGCGTATGGGAAGTTCCGACTCCCAGTTGGCTTTGCTACTTATATAGGTCAGGTTCACCGGTGACAAGCTCGTCGGAGAACTCCTTGTACCGATCGAAATCATAACTGAACCTAATAATTCAGTTTTAGTACTGATCTGCATCCTCTTTGTGTCTACTGCTTTATTCGTTTCCTTTTGCCATAAAAGGTCCAGGTCACACCGGCTTCCTCCGGGACCCTCCAGATGGCCGATATTCGGCAACCTGTTCAATCTTGGGAAGATGCCTCATCGAACACTAGCTGGCCTCCGTGAAAAGTATGGCCCGGTGATTTGGCTTAGGCTAGGCTCGATAGACACCATGGTGATTCTCTCAAGCAGAGTTGCAGCCGAATTCTTCAAGAACCATGACCTCAATTTTGTGGAGCGAACCATCACCGATCTCATGCAATCTCAGGAGTACTGCAAAGGATCCATTGCCCTAGCCCCATACGGCACATATTGGCGGGTGTCAAGGCGGCTGCTGACGGCGGACATGCTCGTTGCCAGGCGGCTCAATGAAACAGCTCCAATCCAGAGAAAGTGTGTCGACGACATGTTGACATGGATCGGGGAGGCAGCATCCACAGATAAGGTCCGACTCGGAGAGGGTGTTCACCTGGCACGCTTCGTGCTCCTCATGGCATTCAATTTGCTGGGGAATCTCATGCTGTCCCGAGACTTGCTTGATCCGGACTCAAAGGTTGGATCTGAGTTCTTCGAGGCAATGAGCGGATTGATGGAGTGGTCAGGCCATGTGACCATTGCGGACCTATTCCCGTGGCTGCGGTGGTTGGGCCCGCAAGGGCTGAGGAGAAAGATGGATCGGGATATGGGGAAGGCCATGAGGATCGCTTCCGATTTCGTGAGGGAGAGGATTGAGGAGAAGAAAATTGGGGGAAACGATGATCGGAGGGATTTTCTTGATGTGTTGCTTGAATTCGAAGGAAACGGTAAGGACGAGCCGGCCAAGCTTTCTGAGAAGCAAATCAAAACATTCATACTGGTACGACCACAAACTTTGAATTGCTAGTTCTGTAAGGATTCCTGTGTCCAATCATATGCGTCGGGGATAGATCACAGGTGAATATCACTTGATTATTCGATTATCTCCTTAATGTATAACACATAATCATACTCGATTCTGAGTCATTTTTCTATTTATAACTTTACTTTGAAACAAGATCAGCATCCTTCCATTAATATAACCTTTTAGAATTATGGTTAGGGTTCTTAGCATTGTGAAATATGTGTCGAGAATTCAATAGAACCATTGTGAGAAACATGCAAGTTTCTGAGTATGTCAACAAGGACAACATTAGACATGTAAAAATATGTTTGTGATTGTTTGGTAAAGTATTGTGGTAAATTAGTAGCCTACTTGGTATAACTACCCACAGTTGCTACGTATTTAAAAAATGGTATGGCTATGGTTCCATTGCCTTGGCCTAGAAAAATTTACGGATATGGCTCCATTTCGTGAAATTTTGCCATGCTTGCTCTCACATACTCTCCTCTTGACATCACAGGAAATGTTCTTGGCTGGTGCAGAAACATCGAGCAGCACCGTCGAATGGGCGCTGACAGAACTCCTACGGGACCCGAACTCCATGGCCAAGGTCCAAGCAGAGCTGTCCCGGGTTGTTGGGTCCAACCGAAAGGTCCAGGAAACCGATATAGACCAGCTCTCCGACCTGCAAGCAGTTGTGAAGGAGACCCTCAGGCTCCACCCGCCACTCCCATTCCTCGTGCCCCGGAAGGCCATGGCCAACACCATTTTCATGGGCTATGACATACCCAAAAACACACAGGTCTTTGTGAACAGTTGGGCGATCGGTAGAGACCCAGATGTCTGGGAAGACCCTATGGCATTTAAGCCTGAGAGGTTCATTGGATCGAAGTTGGATTATAAGGGTCAACACTATGAGTTCATTCCGTTTGGAGCAGGTCGAAGGATGTGTGCCGGCATGCCCTTGGCACATCGCGTGCTTCATCTGGCTTTGAGCTCGCTGCTTCATGAGTTCAATTGGGAGTTCGATAGCCGCATTGATGCAAAGACGATTGACATGAGAGACAGGGTGGGGATGACCATGAGAAAGTATGTCCCCTTGCTGGTGGTGCCCAAAAGAAGAGCAACGTGAGACTGGGTTCAGCTCGGAATTTGTGCTTGTTTGACATATTGGTCTGAGCCTTTCTTTGCTTGCTCAAATGCGTATCCTCCATGGTTTTTACTTTCTAGTTATTTCCTAGGCTAGAAAATGAGTAAATGACAATATGTAATATGATGTATCTAAAACCAGCGAGATTGGTCATGTAAGGTTGCTCTTTTGTTTTGACATTTTCATTGGGTAAGATGTTAATCTTTCGTGAATAGAATCAAATTTCAGATCATGATAATACGTAGTTGCACAAATAAGCTCTGTTTCATGAGTTCAGAGAACTTTCACAACCTATTATAGTCCCGAGTTCAGTAGACTAGAAGCTAAAGACGGCAGAAATCAACAAAGAAGAAATGGACCCAGTCAATTATTTGCGTAAAAATTGTCAGCTTAGCTGGCACCTCTCTAAGTGCCAAATTTACCAGACTGCAAGATGAAGGAAATGGCGCATTTCAGTATTATGCCTCATGTTATCTACCGTCACTCAGAATAGAAATAGGTTTTATATATTGAAAAGTCAACATTTGACCCGAAAGTAAAGACTAATGTCTTGCAAGTCTAAGTGCCGCACTTAGTCTCCGGAAAAAACCTCTCAGCTCTCGCTTTCACTCTGCCAATCCTGCATATATGGTTTAGACCCACCAGAAGTTCGACAATCGCTTCCTCAGTTTTCGGTTGGTCTGCAACGTACAACGTCTGTACCAGAAGCACATTTGCCCCAGAATTGCGATTTTGCTTCTCGAAGCTCCGCTCAGATTGCCATTTTATCGTGTTGTGAGCGAGCGGAGCTAGCCATTCCAGCATTTGCGCCACTGTCATCCTCCATTTCTCCACGATCGCACCATCATGCACCATCAACGCCAAACTCATGGAATGCAACCTTAGCCTGGCCCTCAGAGCAGTTCGAATGGAAGCAGGCAACATATGATAGAGGTCCTCTCTCATGTCAAGGGTGATTGAGTGAGGCGAAGATGCTAGCTCCTCGATTAGAACAATCACATTAGCATAGTGCCCAGCTAAGGCAGCATGGCCAAGAGTATGAGGAGGGGTGATTAAGCACCCGCACTTTGCATAGAAAGATGCGAGCTTAGAGTAAATTCTGTTGCTCACGAGCAACCTCTTCTTATCTTTGTAGTCCATTGTTCTGACATCATTTCCAAACACACTTGTCGCTCTCGTCAATTCAACCATCTCTGTTCTGCAGTAACTGTCAATTAGGGGAGAATTGGTTTCCACATTAATGCACCCCTTGAAAGGCCCAATGTAATGTGACTGTTTCATCGGTCCGGGCCTTTCCCTCAGCAAAGAGGACTGCTGATGATGAATTTGGTGTGCCTTTTTATTTGCTATATCCTTGTCAGGACGCAGTGACAAATAGAACGGATCGAGGCTGTAAGCAGATGGATGGACCGAAGATTGCATTAGAGCAGAGAGGGAGTGGCCCTTGGAAAAACAAGTGGGATGGATTTCCTCTAATTCAAACTTATCTTGGTCACCCCCAAAAGCATGCATCATTTTCTCAAGAATCGTGAAAAGCGATCTGGCGAGGAGCCGCACGGTATAGTCATAAGTTCTGTTACAAGGAGACAACTCACGGAGATTACGCACCACCTGAATCTGCCACATCGCCTTCTGCTGAAACTCATACAGTTTGACGTGGTGCGACATCGGATTGGCCTTCATCCTCCTAACTGTCTGTTGAAGCTCCGCCAGCACCTCCTGCTCTTGGGTCAACTGCAGCGTGACGGCAATAAACCTCTCCATTTTCTTCACTCTTCTGTCCATTTTCTTCCATTTGTACTCCCAACCAAACCATTTGATGTAGTTGTTCATTGGGTCATCGAAGAAGCTTCTAATTTGGTGGTACACAGGATCGGCACACCTCCTCGCAAGCCTGACCACCGCCCTGGCCACGTACACGAAATTGTCGATGATCTCGTCCAGCACGAGACTCATGATGTACCTATCATCTTCACTCACAAGCTTCCTGAAACCCACGGATCTCGCCATCTCTTCTCTCAACCGCAGAATCTCGACATCGCTCAAGCAATGCCATAACTTAACCACTTTGGACATTAGGCTCACGACCTCGAAAGACAAAATCCCAATCGTGGCTTTCTCATGCTCTTGCGCCTTGTACCGCGAGCCCCGCCAGAAATTGCCCAACCATGATTCGGTCACCCTTTCACCTCCCATTGAAATGCTCCCAGTGGGATCAAGCAGAGATAAGTACCTGGTATGTACCTAGTAATTTCGACAGGCTTCTTGGTTCCTGTACCCGTATGAAAACCCAACCAAATCAGATGACAGAAGAAAAATGCTAAAATGCAACTCCATCAAAGCCACAATCAATTTAGACATTGAACCAAATGTCTACGCAAAAGAGACATTAAGTTAAACCAACCACATTCACGATGCCAGCTTTCCCAGGGAAACTTCTTTTTCTTTTTTCTTTTTTCTTTTTTTTTCCTTGAAAAGCAACAGCAGAAGAGTCGCACAATCAAGAATCACAAACGAAACTCTACTGAACCGATCCTTTCGTCTAAACCGGATGTGGCAATACGCTTGTTTTTCCAAGACATTTCTATGCTTACATATATTCACATCCAAGACAACGACGTTAATCCAGGAACCAAGCCAGCACCATAGTTAACAACATGCAGGAGAGAGCGTGAAGAAGACAACTCACTGCCAACTTGTAAGGCTACGAGATCGTCGTCCAAATGGAGCAACATGAAGCAACAGAAGGTGAACGAGAGAGCGAGAGAGCGAGAGAGTGTTGCGCACTGTAAGGTGATGCCGGCCGTGAAGTAAGAGGATGGCATGCCAAATAAGAAAAGAGAGGAGGGAATGGGGACGAAAGCGGAGTGAGGACGAAAGTCATTCAGACCGAGGAAGGATCCGAGGGATCATTTGGGGTTTATGCTATGCGATTTCTCATTTGGATCTCCCGGTGTTAACAACACACGAGAGAACAAATCCAAGTACAATCATAATGAAATGTTCCTGTCGTGCTTCTGTCGTTTCCGCGGCGCTTACGATGCCGTCGCCCTCCTTCCCACAGTTCGCACGACCACGCCATTAACCGTGGGCCGGAACCATCGCGCATGGCTCCTCTTGAACTAGACTTTAATTTTATTTTTAGTTTTATTTTTTGGCTCTGTTATGGAAAGTTGGAACTATTAACAAACTATAGTATATCTCAGCGTTGCCCGCCCGCGTGATAGATCTTCCGCAAAAGAAATTTACACTCTGGTTTGTAGTGACATGCTCTAATTTTCTGGGCTACAAAATCAACCTCAACTGTTTGTTACTCACATCGCAATTTGCTTCACTTGGTGTTACAATCTGTTATTTGCACCTTGGATTTTGTTAGGTGATCCACGATGGTACGGTATTGGTGTCAAAAACTTCCATCAATAGGCTTTGGAATGCAGATATGCTATGTAGCACCGACACGGACACATGACACGCCAATACATTATTTCTTAAAAATAGAGAATTTTGATACATTCCAACATGTTATATATTAAATATATTTTTATATATAAATTATTAAATAAACAATTAAAAAAAGAGCTTGGAATTAGTTTACACTAAAAATATTAATTCAACATTTGTTAACATCATTTATTATTTTAATTTGTTACAATAATACATAAAGCTTAGAGGGGAAAAAAACATTGTTCAAAGAAAAATGCTGAAATGGTATTTTTAAATTTATTTATCATATATAGCATTTTTTTTATTACTTTTCATAGCAAAAGACTTTTAAGAAAACTAAAATAATTCTTAAAAAAAGAAAACTGAAAAAAGAAAAAAAAAAAAAAAAAAAAGAGTGAAAAGAGGCAAGGTCGTGGTTGGGCACGCCGCTACCCCCATCAGCGGCATGCCTAGCCACCGTAGGAGGAAGCCGGCGACCTCGCCAGCCCTAGGCGGCAAAGGGAGGACGACCCTCACCAGCCCAAGCAAGGCCTGAGCAAGGCTCGCCTAGATCTGGGTGACACATCAGCTGGGGCCAATAAGGATCGCCCAGATCTAGGCAACATCGGCCCTCGTTGGGCTCGAGCCAGGGCACGGCGTCACCCAGATCTGGGTGAGCCTCACCAGCCCTTGCCTTGCCAGCAATGGCCTCACGCAGCCCGGCGAGGGCCCCCCCTCTGCGACCTATGGCTAGCAAGGTCGCCGGCCTTCTCCGACAATGGTAGTGGTAGCGGCGCCCAGCCACCAGCCCTCCCTTTGTTTGTTTTATTTTTTGTTTTTTTTTTGTATATTTATATTTTGACTCCTCAAGTATTGAAAATTTTTAAAATTAACCCCATGTGTGTCAAAATCGCGTATTGAAATTCCAGACACGCGTGTCGAAGAAAGTTGACCACGTATCAGATTTTTCGACACTCGTTAATCACGTGTCGAAACGTGTCAGGACATATAAAAGCGTGTCAGACACGTGTCGGAGTGTCGGACATGACACGAAGTTTCCTGGAGAGTGTTGGTGCTAAAAATAGTAGATATGTCTCTCGAATAGGTTTTGTAAAAGTTGTGTTTTTCCCGTCCGAGTTTCCTTAAACAAGTTTTTTATTGATGAGTTACGAGTGTGGATGCAATTTGCATGAAAAATTAAGTCCAAATAAAGTATGTTATTTGATTGGCCTTTTTGAAATCCCTCTCGACCAAATGTTGAATTCATCAACATTGAGTCGCTTGTTAACACAAGTCCTAGGTCCGTCACTATATACATATTATCCGCTTTGGACATTATGTTTTCACGGTTTTTTTCTTCTCATGACAGCCCATACTACCCCAAGAAAATGCGTATATATTGTTAGAGAACTCAGAACCTTATAAGCCAGCACAGGACTCTCTCCCTAAGCGATATGAGATAAAAAAAAAAAAAAAAAAAACATGCGCTTAGCTATGCCTACATACTGTCGAGGCACGGCCTCCCCTACCATCCCTTTGTACTACCCCGGATCTGGGTCGTCACATTTAGAAGTCTCCAACTGCATTTTACAGTTGGCCTCTGCCTAGCTAGCTCTCCTCCAACGAAGCTCTTCTCCTTTCATGCTCATAAATATGCAATTATAATAGGAGTAAGATTTATTTTTGTTTCTTTTATTTATTTCTCGATGTTTTTATGTTTCTGACTATGTAATTGCTGATATGAAGCACATATCTTTTCATGTATTATTGTAGATGTTATGTGGTATTGCCATGACTATGGAATCTATAGAACGCAATTCCAGATTGATGGTGGTTCCAAGAGCCTAAGTAGAGCTCTTTGGAACCGTTGCCCATGAAAAAGATTTCAGAGTTGGACAAATGTAGCATTGAGTGATTGTCAATTGTGGGAACGTCTATGGATTGTTCTTTTCTAAGGAAATGGATGATATTCATTATAAAATTCAAATATTAAACAACGTTTTGATCTAGCTGATCATACTTCCAGTAGTTATTAGTGGATTTTCGATCATATCAAATTGAGTTCTTAATTAAAAAATTACCGCAAGTCTCTTATTAAAAAAATTGTCCAATCAATCATAAACCTATTATGCGGATACAAATTCAATCATAAACTTTTTAATTTTGCAATTTAGTCTAAAACTCTATGCGAAATGCCAATTATAGCTTCCGGTCAGTTTTTGCCCTAAAGAGTATGCCAAGTAGGACAACCAGCAATAATGAGACCACCGCGTTAGTAACTTCTAGCAAAAATTGATCATAATGATTATATTGAAATTCTCTATGCAAAGATTTAAAACTGAATTGGTAAAATTGAAAAGTTTAAAACTGAATTGACATATATGTAGTAAATTTAGGACCGATTGTGTGATTTTCTTGCCCCTTATTTATCTCCACTATTCTTATTCATGCTTTATAGGGCCAAATCGCAGCCACCGCGGGGGTTGTTGCTACATTTAAAGTCAGGCCAATTTACTAAAAGACCACAGTTATTTTTGAAAAGTATTTCAATCCTTACAGAAACTCAAAAGAAGAATATACATATGTATTGAAACAAATATGCACACACTCAGACATTGAGGTAATTGGTACTAAAACGATTCTTACAGACAGACTTCGAGAAGCCATCTTACTAAAATACAGACAAACCTAAACAATTATAAGAGACTTAAAGTCACATAGTTAAAACTTAAAGGCCACAATTAAGATCCTAAACCGCACCTAATTGACTCTGAATTATCGAATTACAAGAGACATTCACAAACATGCCGGCAGGGAAGGATGAAGGGACGCGAATTTTCTCCACGTAAATCATATAATCCACTGAAATAACGCCAAACTAAGTGTACGTCGAAGCACCTTAGCTTTGTATGTGCAGCAGGACAAGACAAATAGAAACGTGATGCTTGAGATGACTCTTTGCAACTTCTAAATCGACTTGGATTATGGATTGGGCCCTTGGTTTTGAGTAGCTCACATAGTTCTTTTCGATGAGCACGCGTTGATATCAACTTTTATGGCGTCACATCAAGAACTCTTGATGTTTGCTATGAGATTTTGTTCTTCTCTTGTTGTTCAATGATGAGAGGAATATGCGGCAACTTCGCACTTGTTAAATTTGGAAACCATAGGGAGCAACGGTGACCCCGAGAAGGAAAAGCTTGGGCGGATCTTGAGCTCCTTATTTTTGTTGGGCGACCTTTGTTTTGCCCTCCGTCTTTTCTCGAATCCGAAAGGTCAAAGTTCGATACGAAATAGAGCGTTGTTCCATTTTCGACCCGATCGTGTCATCACGAGGAGGAGAAGTACGATGGAGTTGCGACATCGGGGCCAGTGGGATTGGGATTTCTTGTTCACGACAGCCCAATAGGAATGCCTGTGGCCAAACTGGAAACAACGAAACGGAAGACCGTTCATGGTGAGGAGCAAAACAAAAACGAGTCTTCCCAATTTGAATCATGTGAAGAGCTATTCTAAACGTTCAAATTTTATACAGATTTTAAACGTTTTTGCGTCTCATATTTTATATATTTCAATAACAATAAAAGCAAAAAATAAAAAGCCAAAAGTCAAAAACTGACTGTCCCAACGTTACCCTAATTTTTCTTATCATTAATAGGCACAACCACCTGAGGTACAGACAGCACACACTTGACAAATGCATAAAACACGCAAACATTTGGTTACTATTCTATTCTGTCAGTAACTAACAAATTAATTAGTTTTATTTGACTAATTGATTTGTTATGTGTTAGACTAATTTATTAGAACTCAGTTTTAATTAGTTTTTTTTTTTTTATTATACGACAGGTTTGAGCCCAACCTTACTGAGCTAAACCGTACGAAAATAGACTTTTTTCCGGTAAAGCCTATAATGATGGTGGACCTCTTAGGTTGATTGACTGCGAGGCCCACGGGTAATGGGTAGGTCACCAAAGTTAGATGGATCTCGACTTATCATGAGCTTAACAAGCAAGTATACTGTTTGAAATATTTTGGGAAAAGTACCAAAATAGTCATAAACCTTTTGTATTGATACTAATTCAGCCCTAAACTTTTTAATTTGACCAATTTAGTCTTAAACATTTTCATATTAGTACCAATTTAGTCCATCCGACTAATTTAAGCTGGAAATTGCTGATGTGGCTACCGGTGATCTTACGTGGCACCACGTAGACAAATTTTTATGATTTTTATAATTTTTTTCAAATTTTTTAAATTGTTTTCTTTATTTTTTTCTTTTTTTCTCTTTTTTTTTCTAAAAAAAAAATTCTTTTCTCCTTACCCTTGGCCGGTGAGGTCGCCGGCCGGCCGGCCGACCATCGCCGGCCACAGGCTGGTCGGGGCGAGGGGCCCCGCGCCCTCGCCGGCCACTGGCGAGGGCCGCCACGCCTTCGCCTGCCACAGGCGAGGGCGTCGGCCCCCACCCAGATCCAGGCAAGGGCCGAAACCCTCGCCCGTTGGCCGACGAGGGCGCGGTGGCCCTCGCTTGTGGCAGGCGAGGGCACGGCGGCCCTCGCCCAGATCCGAGCGAGGGTCCTCATCGGGGGGTAGAGTCTTCGAGCGGCGAGCGACGGAGAGAGATGCTGCGAGGAGAAGTGCTGGCGGCGAGAGACGGAGAGAGATGTTGCGAGGAGAAGCGCTGAGCGCGTACATGCCCTCGCTCGGATTCTGGGCGAGGGCCACCGCCACAAGCGAAGGCTGCCGCGCCCTCGCCGGCCAACGGGCGAGGGTTTCGGCCCTCGCCAGTGGCCAGCGAGGGCGCGGGGCCCCTCGCCCCGACCAGCCTGTGGCCGGCGATGATCGGCCGGCCGGCCGGCGACCTCGCCGGCCAAGGGTAAGGAGAAAAGAAAATTAAAAATAAAAAGAAAAGAGAAAAAATAAAAAAAATAATTAAAAATCTGAAAAAAAAATTATAAAAAAATCATTAAAAAATTCCACGTGGCGCCACGTAAGACCACTGGCGGCCAAATCAGCAATTTCTAGCTTAAATTAGGCGGATGGACTGAATTGGTACCAATGTGAAAAGGTTTAGGACTAAATTGATCCAATTGAAAAGTTTAGGACTGAATTGGTACCAATACAAAATGTTTAGAATTATTTTGGTACTTTTCCCGAAATATTTTCATTATATCAAATTGCGCATAAATATTTTACGGGAGTTTTTTCTTTATTTTCTTGTGTTTATGAAATATTTTCCAAATGAGTAACCAATATCCAGTATAAAGTGTTTGTGAAGCACGCCAATCTAATTAATATTGAGCAGTTCGAAAAAAACATAATATCTTTGCAAGGTTGCTTGATTAATTTTATGTGCAATTTAATTTCATTGTAATTAGAAAATCACACTCGATTTTCCTGCACATCTTGCAATATGGTGTTTGGGAATGCTACATAAACAATACAACTGAGATCGATTAACATTTCAGATGCCAATATTACCAACTTGATTAATTAAACTGACCAAATTGGATCTACGTAAGCAGCACAATGACTAAACTGAACAAAAGAAGCAAAATTTAAGAATCAAATTTAACATCGCATGCGTACAGCAGAAGACCATGTTACCCCTAAAAGTAAAATGAGTTTGTCAAGGAATATTTATCCAAGAAATGGGTTTCGATGACAAGGTTTACTGGTTATAATCAAAACAAAAGAAAAATGCATATTCGATGTCTTTAATCAGTAGCCTAAAATAAAATTTCTTCATTTTTATTTTTATTTTTATTTTTAGGTTCCAACTGAAGTCCTAGACATTTCCAGCACCATCTTCATCACTCTCCGGCACCTTCTAGCATCCCAAGTTCTCGATTTTTCCTACATCTATAAATATTCTTAGACCATCGCAGACTCTTCACCGACACATCGGCTATTCCCATTCGAAAAACACTTCACCCGTCTCGAGCTTGGTTCCTTCTTCCAATCTGCGACGAGATAATGAAGCGTGTCGACCGCAGGAAAGATACCACGACGCTCCCCGTCGTGACCCGCGACGAGGAAGGCAGGAAGAGGGTGGAGAAGATAGAGGTGGAGGCTCACAAAGTGGACACCGTCGAATACTTAGAGAGGAAGCTGATGGACAAGGGCGTGCAGCGGATGGAGCGCCACCCCACCGATGGCCTCGGCGGCATCGGCCGGCCACCGCCCAAGTCCGGTCGCGGCGGCAAGTACACGTGGGAGGGGCCGGAGGATCCAGCAGAGAGCGAGCTGGCCCCGATGCCGCCGGCAATTGATGAGAAGGACCCGAACTACGTGGACGAGGAAGCGGAGGAGAAGGTGATCAGAGGGGAGGACGGGGAGGTGGCCGGGCTGGTGGTGGGGGAGGTGGAGGTGCCCAAGGCTCACGAGGTCGGGGTCGCAAGGATCGAAGTTGATCCTAACTTGAAGGTGCTTCAACAGGAGGAATGAGTAGTTTGATGAGACTGTACATTTCTAAGGATTTACGTCGACATCCTCGACTAATCCCATCTTATCTTCTTCAGTTATGTCTTTGGATTCCGCGTATATGTAACGTCTTTCGTTTTATAGTGTCTTCAACTCAAGACAGGGATTTTGGATTTGCTTTTGCAGCATGCCAGAACAGACCCAAATTGATTTTCTTCGACAAACCGAAAGAAGTATCTTTTGAGACCAAAATTTGTTTTGCATAGGTCAGGGATTGCAGCTTTTGTTCTGTCACTTTTGATTATGAACAACTTCAAGACATATTCCTGTAAAGCAGTGCCATCTCTTAACCTAAACCATCACTTCTATAAAATCACTAATATAGTGTACCAAGAGATAATCCGAGCGCTAACAGCAATAGGCCACTTGTCATCGGTGGTTGAACCGTCTGATATTTTAAAATTAAAAATTACATATATGGTCTGCAAGAAGAACGAAAAAGGGAGGAAATGGCCCAAGTGAAGGTGGAGCACTTGCAAATGGCCTCCTCTCAACAAAATCGCCTTCACTCCACTTAGGATTTTGGGCAATTAACTTTAGACTCTCCCAAAACTCACCTCTATTCCTCCTGCAACGGAGCTTTGATGAAATCACTCGACCAAAAGTTTTAGAACAAACTCATTTTTTGAACTCTATCGATGTCCCGAGTTGTCCTCAGATGTCACTTTTCTAACCCGCACCGAAGCCTTCGAGAGCAGCTGGTAAGGTCTCTTCGATCTTTCGTTCGTGCGCCACCGCGCTCGCGTGCCGCCCGAGTCTCTCTATCAACGTCCGTAGGTTGAGTAAGTTTTTCCTTCATGGCTCCGATCACATTTCCCCCTGGGATGAAGATGTTGCGCTTCGCCGCCTTCGCCCTATTAAAATCACATCGTGATAGTTTTGATTTGCACTTCATCATTCTCATTATACAGAATGGAAATCAAATTTACACGGCCGCTCTATCGAAATCACACCTTGCAACCTCAAAGTCCTTAGCCATCTCCGCCATGCGAGCCTCTTCCTCTTCATATTCACTTGCCTTCACTTTGATCAGTTCCACTTTCTTCTGCTCATGTTTCTCTGCTTCGCTCCCCTTCCTTGCGTCTCTGTCAAATTTTATAATTTTATGATGATATTAAGGTTCCGTTCATTTCACGAAAGATAAATTCGAGAAAAATATT
The DNA here is from genome assembly GCA_019915185.1 of Eucalyptus camaldulensis. Taxonomy (NCBI): domain Eukaryota; kingdom Viridiplantae; phylum Streptophyta; class Magnoliopsida; order Myrtales; family Myrtaceae; genus Eucalyptus; species Eucalyptus camaldulensis. The sequence goes on from JAHSVA010000005.1 coordinate 27,022,965, forward strand.
TTTCGAATTTTTAGACGTTCGTTTCATAAAAAAAAAAAATTAATTTCAGAAAACATTCTCTATTGAGAAAAATTAGTCTTTTAGGATAAGAGAAAATATTCTCCACTTCTGAGAAAAAGGAAAATATTTTTCATTTTTTCTTTCACCTCATTTTCCTTCATCAAATACCTTTTTCCTTTTATTTTTTATTTTCTTAAATTGAGTTTTAATTATTTTTATTCTTTTTCTTTTTGTTTCCGTTTCTTTCTCTCTTTTTTTCTTCTTCATTGATTAGTCCGGCCACAGTGGTGGTTGGCAACCAACCACGAGCGAACTGGAACGTCGCCACATGGTGGTGAGGTTGAACTTGCCCGATGCCAACAAGCTCGAGGCCCACTAGATCTAGCCACCTAGGCAAGGCTTCGCCGACGTTTGGGGACCTTGAGTTAGGCATGGGTCCCGTGCAGCTCGCTAAATTTGGTGAGGCCCTAGCTCTCCCAACCGGCCTCAAGCAAGCTCTGGTCTCACCAAATCCGGTCACAGTCTAGGTCAACATCAAGTTGACCTCAATCTGGACCCTCAATTTGCTACAAACAAGCTCTATGTAAAGCTTGAGCTCGGCACCACTCCAAGCTCACATGGCCTAGCTCAAAATAGGGTTCACGGCCATGCGAGCTCCATTGTAGCTTGAGTTTGAGGTCGTATAGCCAAGTTCTATATAGAGCTGGCACTAGAGCTTGATGTGGGTGGGAGGTGGCGAGTGCGTTTGAGTGATAATGATGTGAAGTATGAGATTACGATCACTCCCAAGACCTAAAGGAGACCCCACCTGTCGAGCAAAAATTGAGATTGACGAAATTCACCACAGGGCTTAAAAGGACAAGCCAAATGTCTCTTCTAGATAGGAAAAACTTATTAACAGCGCTTAGAAAAATCACCACTCAAGAATAGAGCTTCTTAGCTCATGAAGGAGTGAGCATCAATCTAGGGTCAACTCTAGACTGACCTTAGATCGATCTAACTCTGCCAGTCCTAATTCGGTTCTTAGGGAATTGGGTTGGTACTTGATCTCGAAACCTCAAAACCCTACATTATATGAGTTGATCCTTGGTTTTGAGAGTTTAGAGTTTGTTTAACCGAACCAACCCTGTAGATATTATATATTAGATATAATATATATTTAATATGTTATATATAATATTCTTTTATCTATTCTAAAATCTATAATCCTAACTTAATATTACTCCTCTAGCATTCTGTTTTGTCCTCTTTTTTCTTTTCTATTTTCTTCTCTCTTTTTTATCTTTCTCAAGTAAATTAGAAAGAACAAAACCCTAATTAGAAATTTATAAATCCTCTTCATGAGCAACACTCGACGCTCGCCACATTCCCCGCTCGCTACTTGCCACTCATCCCTTGTTGCACCACTTGCCCCTCACCTCGTGTGGGACCAGTCCAACCCAAATCATGCTCGCCCCTAATTAACAAGATGTGAATTTATATATTCATGATTTATATTAAGTAATTTGAACTTCTTATGGTTTCATTATATTTCATTGATAAGCTTCACCTACATTGTAGTTCAGAATTATCTTTCTCTTAAACTTCCCATCTCATCCCATTTCTCAAACAAAATAGTGACTCGAAGACAAGTCAAAAGTAAAGGAGTTATGATACGCACCCGCGATGGAAACACTTTGTCTCCATAAGCAAGCTTGATTTTATTTATTTATTTATGCCTTGTTAGTTTTAGCAAGTGTGAAATTTCTACTGTTAGTAATCTTAAATTTATGTTGGATATATATTGATGTTCACAATTTGATTCATCAAAATCAACGCCGCATTATTGATAGATTTGTAATTTCAAATGGTAGATTTGTCTTTTTAAAGAATAGAAAAAATGAAACAAAAAAAATTATTAATTGATCTCGAATTAATCCTGAAACTGGAGCGGACACATAAAAACGGTCCGGTCCTCGGTCCTAAACTTAACAAGATCAATTCTCGATCCTAAAAATTGAAGATCAATAACTTAACAAGATCAATTCTCGATCCTAAAAATTGAAGATCAATACTGTGCAAGTTAATCCTGAGTTAAATGTTGAACCAACCCAATCCAACCCGAATCATGCTCACCCTTATTCATAACCGAAGAAGAATCCACCAACCAAGGTTAAGATCACTAGTTAAGGATAAAGCTTCTTAGGAAGAATCCACCGACCAAGGTTAAAAGATTGATATTGCCCTTTGTTCTTTTTGGACGGAATGTGAATTTAAAGTTGGTCAGTACCGTTCTTCACGAAATCAATTCTGTGACAGTTCCCTTATCTTTTAGATGAAAATGCTGCAAGTTCTGCACGAAATCGCCTTATTCATAACGTCAATAGCCTTTTCAGCTCTTGAAATTGTGCAGAACTGGAAGAGGATTTGCCAGTGGCCAATGCAATCTGTTCCGACTCCCGCATTTACAATTCAATTCAATAATTTCTCTCCACCCACAAATCACTGATTGTCGCTCAATCCAACATTCAGTCGCCTAAGCCACACGGAATGAAGTATCATGTGAAACACATCATATCTCTTGGGCGGAGAGTGAACCTCGAAATGCCTTCGGACCTGCGCGACCCTCCTCTGCATCCTTATGTACTGCCTTGACGAGATGCTAGCGAGTATCGTCTTCAGATTCGGGATCTCCCTCACAGTAACCTCGACCGAGAACGACCTCCAGTTCAAGACGTCGCTGAACGGGGGCACGTAGTGGTCTGAGATCAGCACTGGCACACATCCCGTGTAGATAGCCTCCACCACTCTCGGGCTCGCAACCTCGTAGCCACTTGGGCAAATGCAGAACTTGCTCCTTCTCATCATGTCGTAGTAAGACACGCCTCGAGGGAGGTACCGATGGACCTTCACGTCCTCGTCCTTGTTTTCCCAGTGCTGAAGGAGAATAGGCCTGATGGGCCCGTGAAGCCCGCCGGCAAAGAATGCCAATATTGAGCGGTGCGACGGCGATGGCCCCCCAATTAGGCCACTTATCGCACCGGTGTGGAGATTTACTTCTGGAAACGAGACATCCTTGGACGGGTCGAAGCCTTCGGAGGTATTTGCATTACACAAGACTCTGATCGAGTTCCTGTGAAGATGTCGAACAGCAAAGGAAGCCTCCGGCCCCTGCAAAAAAATCTCAGCTTTCAATGTACTCAAGTGTTGCTCATGTTGTCCTCAAAGTCTCATGCATTTTTTCGTTCTTGCATCCGTCGAGTGGAGCAATCTAGACAATAAATCAAAGACCTACCCAGTCATGACAGGCCAGCATAAAATGATCAGCGCCCAAGCTGCGATTCCAATATGGATACTTGCTCGCCACAACATCGATGTAGTCAATCACGGTTCGCTTTATGGGGCCGAAATCATGCGAATCCCGTACATACACAAACTGGACCATCATCGCCACACTGAAAGGGAGGAAGAAGACGTGTGCTTTGCTGGGATCTCTGGTGCGGAATCGCTTGTTTATTTCGACCATGTGGATGAAATTACCTTCCATAGCATATATGCTCTTGCAAGGACCGTTGTGGAATACAGGGGGATCACCCTCCTTGTAAACAAATATCTTAAACTGCTTTTCCATTTCTAGGTAACTCCTGCAGTTGGAATTCGAGTCTTTTATCAGATGTGAAATGTCAAAGGGTCCATCAATGTGTTCCATACAGAATCAAACAAAATTTTTATGTTACCTGTTTTTCTTGTTTTTTGTAAATTCTATGAAATATTAGAAGCAAGATATATGTCCTTCCACTGACGTGATATTAAATAAATTAAGAGGCAAACATTCCACCCGAGGGTATTGTAGTCAAAAAAGCCTATTCCAGATCAGTTGTTAATGCTCTTAATTTCTCCATCAGACCCACTGATCTTCCATAGCTTCTTATCTAAAGATGCAATAAATTGCGTCCCAGTGGTTGGTGATCACTGATGTTTAATGACTTGTGCAAATCTACGGAGACATCCCATTAATTGGGTCAATGTTGGATGATCTGATAGCGTCGCTCTTCATTTAACGTACAACCACTTTTTTGTCTGCATCAACATGACGGTGTTACAGCCTCGTTCTCTAATTTATCTTAATTTCTATCCCTCACTTTGTATTTTAATCCAAGTACATGTCAATAGGTGAAGGTTGGGAACAACGCCAAAGAAAAAAGCGAAAGCCTTGTACGTACTTAGATCCCAACTGAATGAGTCCTAATTGTAAGTTTGACTGATTATACGACATTGCTAAGTTCATTCATCAGAGACTTGGGAATACATTACCTGTGAAAGGCATTGGCATTCCTGTACATTGGACCTACGGGGACATAGTCTGGGTCCTCCATCGGGTTCCCAGTCTTAGCTTCTCTAATCCCGGATCTAGCTCTTCTTAGCCCCGCTTCTAGCCTCTCTAAATCAGTGTCTACCCTTTTTTGCCACGCTTTCTCAACAAAACCATAAGACTCATTAAAAGCAGGCACATTGCGGACGACATTTACGGAAAAGTCTGAGGTACCTTCCTTCGTGGCGCTCTGCATAAATGTAGGCATGAATCAGTTTCATATTACCAAATTGAGGGATGCAAATAAATTGAGGGGGGGCACTTCAGAAATGCTAACAAGGAACCATACTAGCAGTGGCGGTCACTATCAGTTACCAATAGTGAAACTCTGACTAAATGAGGACATGCTTTACATAAGGTGATCACAAAGCGGAGTGGAAACTAAGGTGCCATCAGTTACTAACATAAATGCAGGCAGATTTCATTATCTTGTTCCAACACTGGGTTGCCTCCTGTGCTCATCAGACACTCTTGAAGGTCATTTCTGAGCATAAATCAAGACAAATTTTGCAGAGAGAGAGAGAGAGAGAGAGAGAGAGAGAGAGAGGGAGTCTACGCTGTCACATAGCAGAGAGGCTTATGAAGTTTGGCACTGACACCAATTATAGACTCTACTTAGGTTTCTCAACAGAGCAATGAAACAAAACAGGATGCAACCAGGAATGATTTACTAGTCCCAACAGGTTAATCAAGCTTGTAAGAGCTAAAACCCAGAGAGCTCTATGAAGAGTTGATGGGCATTTAAGAAATAAAATCCAGAAAGCTTTACGAAGAGTTGATGGGCATTTAAGAACTAAAACACAGAAAGCTTTATGAGTCTCGTTCGTGCACGCAACCAATTGAAGAGCTACTGCTAAGAATTTTCAGGATTATTTATGTAGGTAATATCTTGGCCCCAACAAAGGAAAAAAAAAAAGTGTGAACAGCGAATTGCCTGTTACCCAAGCCATCCCATCAGTAATTAACTGACTTATCTATAAAATAAGCGTTCTGTGTACCGTATATCAAATTACATGTTAAGAAAAGGGAAATTACACTCGTTTTATTTGGTGGCCTTTCAGCTGCAAGTGGCGGAGAAGCAGAGGGCTCGGGGGCCAAAGAATCATCTGAGACTGCTCTCTCCATTTTCTGAACTCCGACCACCATCAGCGGAGGGTCCGGCGCTGGAGGCCCCACCGCCGACCCACCACGGCCACTTCCGCCGTCACCGGCCTCTGCATGCAGAACGGGAATCTGCAAAGCGGCATCCAGGATTGGAGTCCGAGTGGGAGAGGAGTAAGAGCGAGAGGAGCTCCATAACCACGAGTACGCGGATACCAGATCCCCGGCCGGTGACTTCCTCGGAGCGGCGACCGCAACGAGTCCCGCCACTGCAACCAGCGGCACCATGAGAAGAAGGAGCTTTGTCGACGGTGACACGAACCAACATGCACAAAGCTTCTTCTCACAATCCATCTCTCTCTCTCTCTCTCTCTCTCTCTCTCTCTCTCTCGCTGTGCAATATTGCAGGGGCCAAGAAGTGGAAAAGATGAAGATGGTCGTGCTAACGTTGGTAATGTGGACTTGCCAAGTGTTTTGCTCTGGCTCTGAATCTAACTGGGACTAGGAAGGAAAGAACCCACTTGGACATTAATGGTTTGCTCAACCGTGCCAAGCGTCGTCGTGCCCGGACCTCAATCTATGAGCTTCGCATGCAAACTTTTCCTATTCCCCGCTCTGCCCTTGCTTAAATTTCTTTTCCTGGATTCATTCCGAAAAGAAAAGTGTAATCTTTTGCTCTCTTTTTCACGTAAAGAAAAAGGTTTGGACAGCATTGGCAGCTACCTCACATGAAGATTAGATTGCTCATGAAGGGTCGAGTGCGTAGTGGGGGAAAGAAAAAATTGTTAGAAACGTCGGAAATAGAGAAATATTTTTCGTATAAACTTTTTTATTAGAACGGAGTAAGCGGAGTTATCAATATCAAACACTTTATACACCTCCGTGCTTTACTTCTGCTTGTCCGACGTCCCTTTTTTGTCCAAAAAAAAAAATCTATTCATTATTAAACTAATACACGAAAGTGAATCTCAAAAATCTCTTTTATACGGTCAGAATATCAAAGAAAAGTCTAAAAAAAGTGAGAAGAAGAAAAGGAAGATAGGATTTTTGGAAAAATATAAATATGAAAAATCCCTTGATTATTGGAGTACGATATATTATTTTGATACCAATTCAATCCTAATATTTTATAATTATATCAATTGAGTTCATCCAGTTAATTTCAACCAAAAATTATTGACTAAGGCGATCATTGTACATGGCAATGGTTGATGCTAATGTAAACAAATTTTATGAATTTTTAATATTTTTCTAAGTTTTTTATTATTTCCCTTCAAAACCATTCTGTCTATTTTTTTCGTGAAGAATACAAGAGGCTTCTAGTATACTGTTTTCACTATATTATCCCGAATCCCTACTCAATTTCTAGGGGAGACGTCATTCTTTTGGGTGTTATTTTTGTAACTTGAAAATGCCATTGCACAATTACAATATTCAACTCATTGCATGAAATTTATTCAATTAGACCAAGGATTTACTCAGTTAATCCCTGTCAAATCGATGCTTGTGTATTCATAGGACAATTGCATTTATAAAGAAATTGCGTTCCTTCAAGAAGAAAGATTTCTCTTACAAGTAATAACAACAATTGCATAAATAGGCGTATTAGTTCTTCACATTACAATTATAAGATGCTGAAATTTAGTTCGTACTTCGTAAATTTCAGCAGGAAATTTTATACTATTCTTTTTACAATCCAAGAGCATGGGTGCACGAGTCTAACAATTTGGAAGTAGACGATACGTCTTTCATGTCCCATAAAACATCAAATCCAAAGCTTTAGCAAAGTCACTAAAAGTAAGATCGAGTCTAGAAAGATTAACTTCTGGCAAAAGAAGTGCCACAACACTATTGATCGGTGATATGGTACTGTTTGTTCGCAATGTAAGATGTTACTTTATGAAACTAAAGCAATCTATCTAGGCTTATACAATTATATGCAATTTACACAGACCTTTGGTAGCTAATTTTCAGATTGCCTAAGAAATATACATACGCGTATTATCTTGCGGGCATTCGTTAAGCATACTACAAGAGAAATTATTGAAAATAATCAGTACATTCGAAATTGCAATATTTCTATAACAGTTCATCAAATGCTCTCATGACGCTTTTTAACGAGATCCTATATATACGTAGCAAAGAGAACTCCAAAGGGCAATTTCGCCATGGGAGCAGCAGGTCTCGGATGATCCAGCCGGTTGGCTGGCCTGCCTCTCTCGTGCGCACCGCCCCTCTCCTTTACAGCAGCGACGGTCAAAAACCGGCGGGGAGCGAGGATAAATTTACGAGCGACCGTCCCCGCCCGCTTCGCTGACCATGATGTCCCCCCGTCTACGGGACGGAATCGTCTCCAGATAATTACGTATTAACCTCGTTGCACCTCCCAACAATTTCTTCTTCTCCTTCTTTTTACATTTTTATTGACGCTTTCATCGGAGACCCAGTTCGAATGATTTTTCACGGCACGTTCTCTTCGTCTTTGTCCCCTTACGATGTGATGACCCATTTCTTTAGAAAGACTTCAAAAGACTTCTTCATTTTTCTCGCCTCAACCCCAAGTTCCAAGCTCTGTTTCTCCAAAGTGATAGATTTGCATCTCGAGGTTTTTATTATTGAACATCAAATTACATTTCATGTTGATTTTGCTAACAAGCATCTCGAGATACTTGTTAAGCAGGCGCAGTCAATGAAAATATTCTATTTTTCAAAGTGTTGATTGTATATATTACAACAACAGTTGGTACATTAAGAATGACAATATTTCTTTAATTGCTCCAATTCCCTTTTTAAATATAAGATAAATGACACGGATAGTCATTGAACTTTAGGCGAACATATAATATGGTCTCTAAATTTTAAATTTCTTTAATGTAATTAGTCCAATGTGTAATGTCGTTCTTATTAAACTTTAACCCAACATATAATGTGATTTCTGAATTTTAAATTTCTTCAATGGGATTAGTTTAATGTGTTATGTCGTTTTTGAATCTTTAATTAATCCCTGGACTGCATGAAAAAGATTTAGATAATAGTATTCCCAAATGACGTTGTTAGAGCCTCAGGGGGCACTTTACTAGAATGCCACATTTGCCAAAATAGTGGAAAAGATGTTTCAGCACGTGACATCACTGAACAAAATGACAGAATCCCACTGGCCACATTCACCTTTGGGAACCAGGAGGTGAGGGTTTCGATCGTCACCCCTTGCAGTCCGTCCGCATAGCGATGCGAAAGTGACGGTGCTAGTTAATCACGCATGCGAATGCTGAGTCCATTTCATCTTAGGATACTCACCTCAGATTCACCCAAGTGCAACGAAAGGGCTCTATTGCAACTCATGGAGAGTTTGTCCACGGTAATCGATATATATATTGCCCTACCAATCATCGCTGAAAGCAAATGCTTTGTTAGAAATGTAGCAGCATATGTAATATACTGTAGCGAAACGAGGCAAACAAGACAATCCTTGACCAATCACCTCATAAAATGGCTCTCACTCTCTCACTTCAAGGTACGATATCATTTGGTACCCTTTACAATTGTAGAAGAGAAACTTTTCCCCTCTACACTTGTATCCCATGTTTCAGTAAGAGAAACCTTTCCTACCTGTATCCCTGGTTTAGCATACGTTTCTCATTATATCAGTTGCTACCATTTATATAGTTGGTTTTACTTTAAGCAGAACATCATATGTTTAATCACTCTTACCATTTTATATAATTATTTATATATCATTTGGGATAAAAGGGTTTTATGAAATATTATGCTGTTTGGTAAATTGTAATTTCAAATAATATTGAAAAATAACTTTGGCATAAGTAACGTTCGATAAAACCTATATTTATAATAGGCTTTTGCTATATTTCTTTCTTCTTCTTCTTCTTTTTAAGTTCAAAAATTAAATCTAATTAGGGTTAGTCATTGCTAATTGCCGAACAACCATTAGACGGCTAGACTGCCAAATCAAGCTGCCAGACAACTAGGTCTTGTGGCTTGAGGTCACACAAACCTCAAGCAAGGCTGCTTTAGGTTGCGCAACCTCAAGCGTCAATGCTACCTAGGGTTGCACGAACCCAGGTGACACCGCTTGAGTGTTGGATCGCACTAGTCCAGGCAATGGTCACTGGGGACGCACAACCCCTAGGCAACGGTGACGGTTGTCAGAGAAGCTCCACTTAGGCCGCAAATCAAGGAAGATGAACAACTATGATAATTGGGGAAGAATATGAATAATAATGGATGAACAGTAGACTTAACATTTTTAAAATGTTGAAAGCCCAAAGTAGGTCTCTACTTGCATTGGCCTTTCAATATTCGGAATGCTAGCATTTGGCTAAAGGATTCTAAAAAATACTTGCCAAACACTTTGTATTTTTCTCTAAAGCCCCTCGTAAATGCTCTACCAAACAGGCCATAATTCCTCAGTTTAAAAAAGATTATGTGAATCCTCCATGCAATAGGATCTCCAATGTGAGAGCAACTTGGACCCCTATGGAAACCGAAGGCGCAAAAACCACCTAACCATCCCTGAGAATAGTTATTCATCTTAATGCAAATCACGCCATCAAATATATACCAACTCGACATAAAATTAGACCGTATGGGATACTCATGAAACTGCAAAAGACAAAGATCAAATTTTGCCTCCAGTTTCATAAAATCATTAAGTTTGACCTAGGATTAATCGATACTTAAGCAAAGGTTGACCAGCCAAATCATTAAATTTTGTAAATCTCACAATTAGGGATCGCTAACATTGGGAATGTTGGACAAGGGAAGGGAGTAATCTCCGGTAAAACGCTGGTCAAAACTTCCAATTCCTGAAAGAAAAATCCCAGGGCCCAAAACCATTTTAAAATTTCCAAACCTCTAAGTTATGATAAATAATAAATTTTTAAAAATAATAAGTTATCGAACCTATACCCAATTACTGACCAAAAAAAAAAAAAAAAAACCTATACCCAATTCATAAACCCAAGCCTTAGGCCCCCATACAGGCCCAAATCTCCAACCTATGATTCCGCAATTTTACCTATCAGGATCAGACTCATTGGATAGCTCTCGACGCAAGTGTTCCAACAGCTCAAAGAAGTAGGAAATTTTAGGAGCTCTTTTTTATTTAGTGTAGGTAATTTGAGGGGACGCAAGAACATTGGGTTGAAGAAGTTCACCTCTTCGAAATAAACCAACTAAAACATTACCTCGCTAAGGAAGCAGCTTTTTTGCAAGTACCATGAAATTTTGTCAGAATTTCAACTCCAGTAATCCAATTACCTGATAGTCGCATAACACTTACAGATATTGTCGAAGACCGTCCCTTCTTGAAAGCTGATCTGATGTTTTTTTTTGCTGTCGTCCATTCTCTCTTTAATTGGGAGGTTACACTATTGGCATAAAATTTACATCTACTCTCTCTCGGAAAAATCTAAATAAATTCTATGATACAAAAATATTTAAAACAACCAGACACTGGATCGAAAAACGCGGGGAGAATAACCTGCATGAGCTTTACCATCGGTCATTGCACGAGCAGTGCCCATTTGAGAAGTAGTGAAATCCCGAAGCATCCCTCAAGAGTATTTGTCTATTTGTGACGGCTGAAGTGTATTTCAAGAACTGATGGCAGTCCCCACAAAGGCTGATGTTCTTCACAATCTTGATGGGTTTTCCTGGTCTATTCATCAAAAGACCGAATGCTGCAGCAAGTTTTGCACTGTGATAGAACAAGAAATCCAATTTCTGATGTTCTCCAACTTCATGAAGAACGAAACTTGTGTCAGGCTCGTACCCAGCTTTTTGGCATTCTGAAATTAGGATTTCCAACCCGCTATAGATGTCCTTGGCTTGGGAATGGGACTTATCTCTTGTATAAAATGATATAGTCTTGTTTTGATGGATGACCCAACTCCGTGAAGGCTGTTTCTGAAACCCTTTCACTCTCATTTCTTTCCTCAGTGTTTCAGAGCAATGCCATCTTCCAGATGCAGAGTACAGATTTGCGACAAGCACATAGGTGGAAGGATCTCGCGGTTCCATCAAAAGTAAATGCTTTATAACTCTTTTACCAAGAATTGCATTGGAATGGATTCTACATCCATCAAGCAAAGCTCGCCAGACTGAAGCCTCCGGTTCAAAAGGCATATTGCTGATTGTTTTCTCTGCCAGCTCAAGAAATCCCCAGAAACCTAAAACACTAACAAGTGATGCATAATGCTCCTGTGAAGGTTCTATATCAAATTCTGTTTGCACGGACGAAAAGAATCTACAACACTCATCAACTAAACACATTTTAGTATATTTGTAAGCTGATATAGCTAAAAGGATGCTGATCTTGTCAGGTTTTATCCCCGCATTGTGTAAGTTTGACCAGACAGTGAGGGCATCATCTCCCCGCCTGTGAATAATGAACCCCGAAATCAAGCCATTCCATGAAACTATATCATGTGCAGGCATAATGTTAAAGACTTTTTTAGCAGCATCCATATTCCAACACTTTGAGTACATACTGATCAACGCGTTTGCTACCTCTAAATCTGAAAATAATCCAGATTTAAGAACATGGCAGTGGATCTGCTCACCCATCCTATCAGACCCTAAAGTTCCACAAACACCAAGTATTGAAATTGACGCAATTTCATCAAGAATTATGCTCCCTTCTGCTTTACAACGGCAAAATAGCGATATTGCCTCATCGGGCAGCCCATTACGTGCATACCCACATATCATAGAAGTACAAATAATAGAGCTATCCCACTCAAAAGGCCATTGTTTGAACATTTTTCCAGCAGCCACCATCCTCCCACAATGAGTGCACATATCAAGCAAAGCTGCTTCCACACAAGCATTGGCCAGGAGACCAAACTTGATAATAAACCCTTGCAACTGCTCGCTAAGTTTCCCTTGCCCAAGCAACCCACAGGCCTTAGCAACAGTAGTTAAGGTGTAGTCAGTCAACTCCAAGCCCTCCTCCACCATACTAATAAATAAATCTAGCACTTCAAAAGCTTTGCCATTTTCACAAAGTCCTGCCAAAAGGGCATTGCGAGAAACACAATTCTTCTCTGGCATTATATGAAAAATCTCCATAGCCAGATCAATCAACCCAAACTCTGCATATGCTCTGATCATCTCTGTCCAAGTGATAACATCCCTCGTGGCCATCTTCTCAAACAAGGCCTCCACATCGTCTATGGTTCCACATTTTATGTATAATCCAATAAGTGCATTGTTGACACTCAAGTCAGTCTCCATACCAATTCTGATGGCATGAGCATGAATTTCTTTTCCTCTAATTAAACTACCAGTGTCAGTACAGGCAGTCAAGAGCACAGAAAGGGTCATATGATCGACTCTAAAACCATCAATTTGGTCCATTTGTCGAAAAGATTCAAACGCTCTCTCGTACATTTGGGCCTTCACCAATCCAGAAACTACAGTATTCCAGGAAGCAACGTCTCTCTTAGGCATTTCGTCAAACAATGCAAGAGCAGAATCCAGACACTCGCATTTATTGTACATACCCATAAGTGCATTCGAAACGAAAGTGCTTTCTAAATAACCCGTTTTAGCCACCAAAGCATGGACTTGCACGCCCAGCTCCAATTCAGTTAGCCGTATACAAGCGGTCAGAATCGCAACGAAGCTATACTCATTCGGGTGAATACCTGAACCCATCAATCTAAAGAAAACCTCCACCGCTTCGAGTCCTCGGTCCGCCTTAGCGAGACCAGAGACGACGGCCGTGTAAGAAACCACGTTGGGACGCGACAGCCCACCGAAGACGCCGTAAGCATCCGAAGTGCGACCAAGCTTGAGGTAGGCCACGATGAGAGCATTGCCCAAACTGGGATTCTCCTCGAGCTCGAGCCTGAGGAACACAGCGTGCACGGCTCTGGCGAGGTCGACGTCGCCGCACCCCACGGAGAAGCGAAGCAAGTCGAAGCAGTCGTCGGTAAGAGAACCAACGGCCGCCGCGGCGTCAGGCGGGGGAGGGCCGTCGAAGGGCTCGGAGGCGAAAAGGCGTCGGCTTTCGGGGCGACAGGGCGGCGGGAGGGGTGACGGCGGAGGTCGGGGCGAAGGGAATTGGGTGGAGGAGGCGGCGGCGGCGGCGGAGTGGAGGGGCTTCGGTTTAGGGAGGGAAAGCGACGAGGATGGCGGAGAGGAAGAGGAGGGGAGCTTCGGGAGGAGAGGAGGAGAGGGAAGAGTGGCGGAGGGCTGGATAAGGGCGGCCATGGATGCCGGGCGCCAACATACTACGAACTTCTGCAGAGATTGCTGCGGACTCCCGTTGGTATTCTGGCCTGGCCTTCTTCTTCTTGTAATGCGGTTCGATCGGCGGTCCGGTTCGCTCTTTTCAGCCGGTTAAGTCGGTTCGAACCGGGATTTTGACCAATCTGAATTTGAGTGATGACCCTGACCGGAATGAGGGGCAATTGCCAGTTCAATCGGTCGAACCCGCCAATCTTGTCTGGTCAGATTAGAGTATCGAAGCTCGAGAGGCACTAATGTAAAATGGAAGCATGATAATTGAGAGAAAGAAAGGGTTGAGGAATTTAGGGAAGAATAGACAGAAGATTTCAAGGAGAAACAGGAAGAATTCTGGAAGAAGACAATTCGATTTTGAATCAGAAATAAAATAAATGGTGTTTTGAATTAGAAATGAGTTATTAAATACATGAAGTACATTATGAGTACTGAGTATGTTCCATTTTGTTCAGCTCTAAAGATTAATACATTTGAAGGTACTTTCTCTTTATTGGCCTTTTCAAACGTAATGTAATAAGAGGAGAGAGTTTGTACATTGCAAGTTCTAGATCAATACTAATAGTACCGTAATCTTGAAGTCATAGGATATATGTATAATTTGATTTCCTTTTTCCCCTTATTCACTAAATTCACCTACTTGAACAAAATAAATTATACTTAAAATTATTATTTGTTTTGGTTCAAGCTAATAGTTTTTATTAAAAAATATAGTAGTGTCTACATTTGAGTTTTAATTTCAATGTATCTCTTTATTTGATGAATTTCTTTTATATTTCAAGAATACTACATTTGAAAATACAATTTCTTTATCCATTTTTCAAGTTTAAAGTACTAATGGATAGAAGTTTATACAATGCGAATTCAAGATAAAAGAGGGTGAAAACCTAGATTATATCATAAAGAATGTATTGGTTACATGTTGATGAAATGGCAAAATCACTTTATGTGTCAAGTCATGTGGCAATTACAATGATAAGGCGAAGTGTCACGTGATAAACAGGGAGGCAAAATTCTCTGAATTGTAGCTTCTACTAGGTATATAATTCATGTACTGTGAATTTTCAGAAAAAGATGAATACCTTTGCAATTTCAATTTATTATGGTCTCTTGGAATTGGAATACCGACCACGTGTCCCTGTGATTTTTTATTCTTTTCTTTTATTTTCTTTTCTTTTCTGGAAATGGGGAACGTGTTCGATCATCACCTGAGAAAGTGGTTAACTCGACGAAAAGGCAAAGAGATTCTGAGCACCGGGGAAATCACATAGCTTGGTCAAAAAGCAACAGACGCACTACTCCTCCTCTAAACAAAAGAAATGCTAATGCAACATAAAAGTGCAAAGAATCTTTTAGGCAGCAGCTTTATAGCAACACCGTTCATGAATTCCTTTACCTCAAAGGTTGTCCACCCAATTCACAATCGAACTACTTGCTGTTTCATACCTCCTTTAATAGTCCGCGTTCGATTCGGTCGCCAAAAGGGTTCGATCGAAACGAGCCAGATCGCTTCGGGATGGATAGTACATCGTCAAATCCGGAGATCATGATCATGAAGCCTGTGTTTCTGAAGGCCGGAGTGCCTCTAGCTCTATCCATGGCGGGTTTCATGTGCGCTAGGATCATGTGGAGAAGAAGCTGCAGCATGCAATCTAAAGCTTCTTCGTCGCAAGGCCAGGTGAATTTGGACGACTCTGACGGTGAAGATGGTGGATATGATGAGCATGAGACCTCTCGCTGCTTGAATTCCTCGTGTACAGACTCGATAGAAGACGAAGAGCGATTGGCGGCGAATCCACAATCTTTGATAGGAAGCTCCTTCCGAATTTGGGAAGGAGAAGAGATCTTAGCCCTGAGAAGCACGGTCAGGGACCTTCAGGAGAGAGAGCTGGAGCTGGAGATGCAGTTTCTCCGGTACTGCAATTTGAAGGAGCGAGAATCGGTCTTGATGGAGATGGGACACGCGTTGCGATTGGGGATGTCTCAGCTCGAGCTTCTGGACAGGGAGGTTTTGCACATGGAAGAAGAGAACAAGCG
Source organism: Eucalyptus camaldulensis (assembly GCA_019915185.1). Classification (NCBI taxonomy): domain Eukaryota; kingdom Viridiplantae; phylum Streptophyta; class Magnoliopsida; order Myrtales; family Myrtaceae; genus Eucalyptus; species Eucalyptus camaldulensis. The sequence goes on from JAHSVA010000005.1 coordinate 27,038,719, forward strand.
GATTGCCGACATGGCCGCCGAATATTTCAAGGTCATGGAGGAGCTTCGCCATTGGAAGTCTAAGAATGAGAGGCTTCTTAGGATAGTGAGGAAGCTCCAGAGGAAAGTGAAGCAGCAGTCGAGGGTCTTGCGAGAGAATGATCTGAGGATCAAAGAGAGAGAAGGGGAAATTTTGAAGATCCAGAGAGCTCTCGAATCGAAGATGAACGATGTCAAGAGAATGGAGGGCGAGATTGATGGGCTAAGGGCCATGTTGGATCGATCGGAGCGGGAGAAAAATGAGCTTCTGATTGAATTGAGTTCAGCAAAAACATCAGCTCCGCCACTCTCCGAGGTTTGAACTCCTGGTTTTATGTTTCTGAGGTTTATCGAACTGTCTCTGTCATTGAGAATTCACAAGCATGATGAGACCGAGAATCAGAAATCCATCTACAGAAGCGAGTCATCTAACTTTTGAGATGTTGGTGACGCTAGCTTATCTTCGTGTCCTCTTGTGCTATTAGTCAATTTGCCTGATAGGATTGGCTTTTTTTCGACAGACCGGAGCAGAAGCAATGTCGACAGAAGATTGCAGTCGCCTGTTGAAGGAAATAGAGCAGCTCCGAACAGAGCGAGCGGCGGAAGAGAAGGAACTGATTCACCTGAGATGGAGCAACGCTTGCCTGAGGCATGAATTGACGAAGAACCCCCATGTCCATGAGCAGGATATGGCGAAGAGCCATTCTTCTGAATTGGCCCTCACGGTTTCGACTAATAGTCAAGACTGCGACTACCTGGATGAGCTGAAAAGGTCGAATTCCGCAAATGCCGGGTACTCCTCTCACGCAGGAACTGGCAATCAAGGCCACTCGAAAAAGGTGAAGATTCTGCACAAGCTCAAGAAATGGGTGGAGGGGAACGACAAGACGAACGCGAAAGAAGCGGAGAAAGTGAAGCACGAGATCGGGTGCTTTACGAGGCATTCGACTGCAGATGATGCGGAGGAGGAGCACACAGCCCAGGCAAGAAAATCGGGTTCCAGCCCATAAATACGGCTGCGACCGAAGCGAGCAAGGCTGCTGCCGATCATAAGTTGGTAACCCAATTCGCTAACGCCAAACCATAATACTGATTGTATAAGGCCATCCGCCGTTGTTTCACTTGAATCGTCCTGCACTTAACTGTTAATAATAAGGCTGGTCTTATCTCGCTGATCTCCCACCACATGAACAAGTATTTTCTGATGCTCGGATCCGTCCTTATCGTTTCTTTTCTAATGAACATATATAATGTATAGTAGCTAGATGGGCGTAGATAATGCTATAATGCCAGGTGCAAAACACAATTTGTGTTGAGAAATATAGAGAGATTTTTGATAGATTTTCCTTAATGACATTGAGCTGTATGTAGTTTGTAAAATGACAAGAGGAACATTGGAATGTCAAGAAATCATGTTTTGTGGAGAGAAGTCATCAGTGATTCCGGAAAATGCCAGCGAGAGTTGGATTTTCTTGACCAGCGGAAGAGTATAACCGAAGCAATGCTTGCAATCATGCCTTGACATTATGCTATTTCGTCATTAGATAATTTGCTTTATAATTAATAATAAAAATTATTTATTCAATACCATGACATTAAACTATTTCGCCATCAGATAATGTACTTTATAATTATATATTAAAATTAATATTTAATAAAATATGATTAAAGCACACAATCCACGTGTCTAAATATAAGTCATGACTCTCCTAGCAGAAGGAGATGGATTTAGAGGTAATGTCAAGCTAGGGATCAATGATCCTCAATTGGCACGGGTTCTTCTAAATTCTTAATTTGCACAATGTTATAAAGTTCATTTGATTAATCTATTTATAAAAATACTATCCAAATTTGAAGTCATCAAGCGAGGTGCAAGAGGTTACATTACTTATTGCATAACCAGAAATTATAGGTATGAAAACTTGATTACATTAATTTATCTTTTTTTGGACAAAAAAAGATAAATTAATGTTCTAATTAACCATCTTTTGATACCTAAATTTGATTATTTATCGACTAAAATGTCCACACAGTCTTTTTATCAAATTACGAGTTCCAAAATTCTCGTCCGCTGGATGCTCACGCCTCTTATTAGTCTTTTTACCAATTGTCAAGCCCTCCTTAGCTGTATATTATCAAGGCCCCTTTTTTTAAACTAACCCTCCATGACGGCACGAAGCTTTTAAGCCCAACTCTTGTTATAACTAACTATAGCAGGCTAATTCCATATAAAAAAAAAAAAAAAAAAAGCATCAACTTTAGGTCGATGGATAAATCTGACCAAAACTTTTTTTTATCTTGTGAAAAAGCATAAACTTTAGATCATATGACAATTCTGACCCTAATTTTTTTTTTGTCTTATAAAAAATCACAAACTTTCACTCCTATACAAAATATAACCCCTACCATTAACTTTCTATTTGAATATTTCAAGAGAAAATGTTCTAGCCGTGAGATTGGTGGATCTCATCTGTGGTTTCTCTTGACGAGCGATGATCTATAACTTCATATTACAATAAAACGATAAAGTCTAACCAGCGAAATTCAATTATGAAATTTTTTATGAGATAACACAAGCTGTAGCTCAAACAATAAGACAATGGATGATGTTAGCCAACAAGTGCACATGGATTTATTGATAAGGAGAATCAATGAATTTAAGTTAAGGGGAGCCAGATTTAGGATTTAAGTGAAAGTTGGTGATTTTTTTTTTCGAAACAAAAAAAAATGGACTAGAATTGTCACTCGATCTAAAGTTGATGTTTTTTTACATGACAGGAAAAAAAACTTGGGTCAGATTTGTCACTCAACCTAAAATTTGTGCTCTCTTACAAGACAAAAAAAAAGTTCGGGCCAAATTTGTCCATCGATGTAAAGTTGGTGTTTTTTTTTTGGGGGGGGGGGGGGGGGAATTAACCCTAACTATAGCCAAATTTCATTAAATCAACACTAAAACACCATTAGAGACCAATACATCAACACTTAAGTCACCGGTGTTCCAATTCCAAATTCCCGTGATTACAAAAGAAGTGGAATCAGTACTGTATATTCGGTTCCCGATTTCTAGGCAAGAACCAAATCGGAAATCGGAAACCGAATTACTGCTACCATCTATCCGGTTGAGAACCCTACCTCGTGCTCACTCCTATTATTTAGGAATAAGACAAATGAAGAAAGAGTTTTTGCCGCTTTCTAAGTCGAGGAATGAGGGCCCGTAGAAGAAAACTTATCCGAGGCGTTCTCTGATTTCGGTCTGGCCAAAATGTGGACCAAATTCATTTTCTATCCTCTCTCGTGCCTCGTTTTCTCTCTCTGTAATCCAAATTATCAGACAAGACCAAAGCCGCTATTTCCTTTCTATTGGTTTCCTTGCTTTAACTGTCGCTGCAACGAACTCTGCCATGGGACTCTCTCTTCTCCTTCTCCCTCAACAGCACACCTCCCAAATCCACCATCTTCACACCCTCTTCTCCCCAACATTCTCCATAAGTAAGTACCTCTCTCTCTCTCTCTCTCTCTCTCTCTCTCTCTCTCTCTGTGATATCAGCTGCTGATCATCCCCTTTGATCTTCTGATTCCACAGGAAGCAAACAAATAAGGAAGGCGCCGACCGTTGCTCTTTGCCGATGCTCATCATCTTCTTCCTCCGGTGATTCAGCGAAAGCAGAGCTCGCGCCATTGCCGTCGCCCTCGGAAGGAAGGAGAGCACTCCTTGCTTGTCTCCTATTATCAGGTCAGTTCTTGTCGTCATCAGAGACGGCTGGCGTTTCATGCTCTTATGCAGCTCGGCTTCATTTGGTCTAAAGGCTACTCAATGTGGTGTCATTAGATTGACATTGATTTCAAGATTTTCTTTTTCGATTCTTTTATCAAGTGGATTGATTAAATTAACCAGTTTCGATCATCACAAATTGGAATCCTGAGTAAATATGTATGTGGCATGCCCTGAAGATGTTGATTTTTTTCGCTTCTTGTGGAGCCATAACACAACGATCGATGTTGCTGCTGCACAATCGTGGAGGAAACGGCTTGTATGAATGAAAGGATGTTTAATTGCCCGGTGTAGTGTCTTTGAAAGACCAAAAAGAGAAACTTGACCAGAGCACAAAACCTTTCCTTTTGCTTTTTCAACTTGAAGTCTTTTGATGGGTAATTTGGAGTTGTAGATTCTTTTTTCTCCCCTTAAATTTTGAGTTTTACACATTGCATATACAAGAGCGGGGATTCGTCGATCAGACAAGTTTTTTGTATCGGAACCTACCTAAGTCAATTCATCAGGGTCCTGTCATCGCTGACAGCTCTCTCAAGTTTATTCTTGTCCTAATGAGTTGCTTTTATCAGCTGCTGGCACGTGCGTATCTGATGCGGCTCATGCTGTTAGCACCAGTCGAAGAGCTGTAAGTTTTATCGCCTTACTTCATTCTTTGTTGTAGAGTTGCTGTTTACATCGGCAATGATGCACTTTTGGTGGTGCTGCAGCTCCGGGGAGCAAAAATACCCGAGAGTGATTTCACAACCCTCCCCAATGGTCTGAAGTTAGTCACCTGGATCTCTTTTCTTCTACTTTTTTTTCCCATCTATATTTTCGGTAGAGCAAGTTTCTAGTTAAGACTCTAAGTGCTGCTTTGTTTTCTACACTTTGGAAGCTCATTCTACTTAACATTCAATCTATATTCAACTATTTGAGGGCCAATGTTTATAAATCAACGCTATATTATCATGTTATAGTTGCGGGAATGTGACTTCAAACTAGATTGCCTAGCTCATTTTGAACAATGGCCGAGTAAGGAAAGTAATTGATCCAGACTCATCCAGAATTTAAAAGAGGATATTCTGTAATAAATTTGCAGAAACTTCAGAACGTCGAATGTCACAGAGTATCATTGCACTCAGACTGTCACGATTTTCTATTTTGAGTGCAATTTATGCTTTTATATCTCAAAAAAAAAAAAAATTTACTTGGAGGTGTGATTTTGGAGCGGGTGGACTCATGTATGGTAACTTTGAAAATGTTTTGCTCCAGGTATTATGATATAAAAGTAGGAGGTGGAGCTGAGGCTGTGAAGGGATCAAGGGTTGCAGTATGGTTGTAATTCAGTTTTGAATTTCATGTTTTCTGATAGACTTCAGCCATTTAAATTCTCCTTAAAATATTTTTATTGATGTCAAAAAATATGCTTTCCTTAATTATGTGTTATGATTAATCCAATAATGAATCACTAATAACCTTCATCAGGTCCACTATGTTGCCAAATGGAAGGGCATTACTTTTATGACTAGCAGACAAGGGCTTGGTGTGGGTGGAGGCACGGTAAGACTTTAGAGTTCAAATTCCTAATCGGAAGCTATTTAGTAAGTTCTAATCATTTGGGTTCAACTAAAGCATAGAGGAATCTGTGATTAAAGCATAATTTGGATCCTAGTAGAGCATTCTCTGTGTTTTATGTTTAACTTCATCAAGAGTTTTTAGTTGTTGCTGTCAGATGATCAAACTGATTCATGGTCCAGTTAAAACTCAACTTGACGTCAGTTCTAAATCTGGATCTATTGTTTGTTAGTAGAAAAAAATTGGGAGGATTGTGTGAATCTTCTTGGAACTGCAAAGATTGAACTTTAGCCTTCTCTTTTTTAGTAAGCAACTTTAGTCACGCGAGAGCAACTTCCTCTGGTCATTCCACAATTAGTACAACTCGATTAACAGAATTAGCACGGATGGAGTTTCAAAGCCAATGTTTGTGGCTTCAAGTTTCAAGAGTCCAGTTTGAGAATTACTACAATGTTGGCGTGCTCTTTAATACTTAACTTTGTCTTACTTTAATTGGGGTGCAAGTGTGACATAATACTACTTCTTGGACACTTTTAAAACCTTTGATCAGTTTTTAATACTCTCAAATTGGTTTCAATCTGGTTTAGACCATCGGATATCTGTTGAAAAAGTTAAGGAAAGTCGACACAACACTTGATGGAGAGTGATGTGCAAGGGCTCATTATCCACACGCCACGTATCAGAAAACATCAACACTTCATTACTTTGCAATGGATAGCTGACAAAATGGCTTGCTTGAAATTATTCCAAAAGCATGGTGAACAAATTGAAAGCGTTAAAAGCTCATTGACCTGGTTGAAATAGCATCAGAATGAACCACCAGGAAGGTAGCTCATCCTAAGCTCCTGCTAGCAAGTTTAGGTGAATAGATCTTATTGTGTTTTAAGATGCCAGAACCCCAGTTTCAAGGATTCATGCTCAGGTACTTAATTTGTTGATAGATATCTTAACTTCTATTTACATCTTTATGACACGATACTTGTGTTTCCAGTTTGTATAGTTCTATGGCATATCATCCTTATCACATTAGCTTGGTTAATACTAATTTTTATTAATTCGGCAGCCATATGGATTTGATGTTGGCCAATCAGAGAAGGGAAATGTCCTTAAGGGTTTGGACTTGGGTGTTCAGGGCATGCGAGTAGGCGGCCAGGTACTATCTTTTGTATTGTAGCCTGATATATCTTTGTCCACTTTGACTGACTCAGAACAACATCTATTTTTTATTTATTTATTTTTCCTGAAATGTAAATAATCGTTTATCTGCTGTGGGAAACAATTCTTGACCTGCTCTCTCTACTGTTCCTATAAGGAACCAAAGTAGTAGGTACGGCCTTGGCAAGTGGTTCTCGTATTAACTGGCAGAAGAGCTGCTACTTCACTTTTGCCTAAGAACATTAGTGAAGTATGATAGCGAGCATTAGAGTACATGGTATGATATGATTATAACGAGTAAATGTGGTAGATGGGCTACGGTAGCGCATAAGTGGATGATCCATGGAGTGGCAATAAGACTTCCCTGTACTTGCCTCTGTTGTAATTGTATTCCCCTTTCCTTTTGTGTGTTTCCAATATATGAATCCCAGCTGTTCTTCTTGAACACAGAGACTACTAATAGTTCCACCTAAGCTAGCCTACGGAAGCAAAGGGGTTCAGGAGATCCCGCCAAATGCAACAATAGAGGTAGGCACCTCCTTTCTGGCCTTTCTGCACTTTGATTTATGATGGTCATCGTCTCATCCAGTGAAGAAGTTGTTCTCTGTTCATAAGCAGCTTATTGTATCGTATAGACAATTTCTTTTCACACTCAGGAGGAGCTTACATATCTTATTGGAAACTCGTAAATGATAAGTAACGTGTGCATCAATATATTTTAAGATGGGAGGACTTCGAAATATTAACCCATCTTGAATTTTATCTAAAGGCCTATGCAATCAAACAAAACCAATCTATAGCTAGAAAGAAGGAATTGGTGTGATGCAGTTCCACCACTTTTTTCTTTACTACTAGGAGAATTCAAAGGGTTCATTGTATTTAAGACTTCTCCTATTCTTGTTAACTTGCTAAAGTCATACTGCTGGAGGAAGGACAAGGAAGAAATCGTCATCTATCTGACTCTTCTGTAGCCCTTTGCACAGCCATCTCCTCACTTGATTTACATGAGATGTTACCGGCAAGTAAAGCAGTAAAAGTTTCCATGCTCCAGTTGTCATTTCTATTTATTGTCGGCAGATCAGAACAACTTTTATTTGATTTTTTCTATACTTCTCTTTTGCCTTGGAAGGTTACATTTCTCACTGGATAAACCTAGGAGACATTTAAAGCAGGGTTTGTCACATTAATAAGAATGTCTTAATACTGGAGTTTGGACGCGTCCAGTGACTCTGATGAACTTCACTGCCATTGACCACTTTATTCCCTGAAGTTCATTAGGTCGCAGAACCTTTGATGGTCTACTTGGGTACTTATATGGGCGATGTTAGGCTCCTATTATTAAAGCAGGAGCATCGCCAGTCCACCTATATGTAAAATGCTTTGACTCAACTGCCTTAATTCTCAAATGAAAACAGCAGAAGTTTTATGCATAACTAAAACTTATGACATCCTTGCATACATCTTTGCGCAATTTCTTGTAGCCAACCTCACATAATTATTCACTCTACTGTCTCCTTCGGTGTTTGCTTGACCTTTGCATCCTCTCTTGTGGAATTGCAGCTGGATGTTGAACTCCTAACTATCAAGCAAAGTCCCTTTGGGTAAGACATGCACATTAAGGAGAAACCAAAGTAGCGTAACTACCTTAATATGTCCTCAACAGTCAGTGAAAGTGATTGTTTGTTCTGCAGATCTCCTGTCAAAATCGTCGAAGGTTAGATCCTGTATCTTCCCAATTGCTCATCGCGGGGTGTTTCTAAGCAAGATGGAAACAAGAAGCTTGAAGCTTTTGCAAAAACTGAATCTTATGGAGCACAAGGTATTGCAGACGATATTGTGTGTGACTTGAGATGCACAAGTCTGTTATCCTGCAAGTTGCTCAATTTAGCTGATTAGTCCTACTCTTTCTGCGTAAGAACGTGTCATTTTTAGATGTCTGCTGAGTGTACTAATCAATTACTGTCGTTTTATACCTGATATTTACATCATTCTCTCCACGCGCTCTCAGTTCAATTCAGAAACAGAGAGACTCTCGATATATGCGAGAGAAAGATAAATGGGTTATATCATAAAAGAAAGCTGTTGAAGACACAAAAATAATGCCAATTTCTGTCCAAAAGCTTCGAAGGGTTGGTTAAAGAAGGGTCAAATAACAAAAAGAAAAGAATACCTGAATTTTTGGCCTGTCGCACAAAAATTTCCTAACTTTTCAAACGACCAAAAAAACAATTTAACTTTTTCGCGAGGGACAAAAATGCCTACTGTTAAATTTAATGTGCAAGTAAACTGATGCGGCACATCACGTGATCAATAATGACGTTTTAGAGCAATAGATTAGTAGGGAAAAGAGCTGCAATAATATACTATAACGCACTTGAAACAAATTAGTCCTAACTAAGAGGAGGAATAAAAAACGATGAAATTACGGAGAACACTGTTATTTGGCTTTTGTTGTCATGTCTGCGGCCTCTTTTGGCTCAACCGTCACGTGGAGATTTACTGTGCAAATCAGTACCTTCATCTTTATCATTTGAAGGCTAACGGTGGTATTTTTGCATATAAAGTAAAAGTTCATAAATTTTTTTGGGTGGTTCAAAAGTTCAGGATATTTTTGTCTCTAGTGAAAGTTCGTGGGTTTTTTTTTCAATGTGGCCTCAAAAAAAAAAAAAAAGATGGCACAATACTCTTGGGGACAAGGATACTACAAGTGCCAATGTTATAATTTTTTCAATCGCTTGAGTGCCATAACCTCTAAAAACGTTCCCTTGAATATTATAATTTTTCATTGATTATTTGAATGCCAAAAAAAAAAAAAATTAAAAGCGTTCACATAATGATCGAAAACCCAACATGGCATAACACTTGTGATGAATGTTTTTAAAAGATTATGAGACTCAAGTGATGGATTGAAAAATTATATGATACTCAAGTTATTGAAAAAAAAATTATAACATTCAAGTAAGCGTCATAAATAAGTTATGACACTTAAGTAATTGATTAAAGAGTTAGGGACATAAGTGAGCCCAATTCGAAAGTTACAACCCTTTTCCCTTACTTTTGGTAAAATCTTATAAGCATCTCAAGGGGGAAGATAGACTTGTGAAGCAGGCTCAGAGTTTCATTATGCATGTAGAATTACCTTTCCTATAACTTCTCTTCCAGATCTCACATATAGAAGCATATCCATTGTGTCGCGGTAGCTGATATGAGAGAGCTAAGTAGCAAAATGAATGGAAGAAGGTGGTCTTCAGCCCTTTTTTTAAAGTGATAACTGACTGAATTCTCTCATTGCATGGCAACAATGACATACAAATTATGTTATCAACCCACGGTTTGTCTACTGCACTTTTGTGTCACCTTAGTCTTGCGATTCTCTCCATGAAGTTTGAGAAACATTTCTTGGTTATGCACGTTCATACTATATGAGAAGAAAATGTTCAGAGCATCACAAACTATTGGTAGTGCAGCGGCCACTGAGCCATTGACTTATCCCTCATTAACTATTGGCAACATTGTGATGTCGCACTGTTGACAAATGTCAAGTTTTTACCGGCTGTGAGGAAAAAAAAATGCCTACCACATTAGCGGATGGTGGGGTAGTTGCTAACCACTGATACTTTCTCCTCCATAGTATGATCAAAGAAAAAGCATTGATCCCCATAAATTAGGAACAAAGCCATTTCTGGACAAATCTTTTCCTTTCAAAGGATCATACTTCTTGAACATCACTTCCAAAGAATGCGAGGGGAATCAGATTTCCCCTAGGACAAAAAGTTTCAGTGACCCTAGATTCCTGTGCCCACTTTAGAATTTTTAAATCTTTCACGCACTTTATTCCCGTTCTAAACTCTATATCTACCCAATCCTCCGTCTTCGTCGTAGCATCACAATTCATAACTTTCTCCTCCTCCTTTGCATGCAACAATGATAATGCCAAAGCCAAGGCCTAGTCATAAACTAGGCCTGCTCTCTGGATTTTTTATAGTTCATCTTTGCCTTTTCCATCAGTGTTCTACCCAAAAGACATGCCCAAGCTGTGGCTCCATGAGTATCCCCTACCCTCTGAGTACCAGTCCAGCCTGTGGCAATCCGGATTACTCGCTCCACTGCGATGCCGGGTCGCAAAAACTTTACTTCAACGCACTCAACGGAAGCTCCTATCTGGTGATTCGGATCATCGCTTCCTCTCAACGGATGGTCGTGCAACCGTCACCTTGGATCAGCAACTCGTGTGTCACCCGTGATGCACTAGTTAGCGAAGGCCTCTGGTTGAATCAAACTCTCCCCTTCAATGTAACTTCGTCGAATACGATCTTTTTCTTCAACTGCTCACCTCGGCTTCTTGTCTCTCCCCTCAACTGCACTTCCTCGAGTCTCTGCCACCGCTACCTGGAGAGCTCGGGACGTATGGACAAAGCCCGAGCAGCTCAATGCGCCAGCGATCTAGAACCATGTTGCACATTCGTTGCCGGCGGCATGCCTTCCGCTTACAAGATCCGGCTCCACAGTTCGGGTTGTCGAGCATTCAGGAGCATCCTTCATTTGGACCCGCTTAAACCGCCCAATCAATGGGAAGAGGGTCTCGAAGTACAGTGGGCCACTCCACCTGAACCTCTCTGTAGGTCGCAGCAAGATTGCTCACCAAACTCCAAGTGCTCTGGAGTTGCACCAAATGGTCCCCTGCGCTGCCTCTGCAACAAAGGTTACTTTCGCGACCGCACTCTAGGGACTTGCTTGAAGACAAAGAAACATACTTATTCAACCCTCGCTATAAAGATATCGATCGGCGTAATTTGTTTTCTTTGCCTAACCATAGTAGCAGTTACTATCACCCTAAGAAAGTCCTACAGGCTATCGAATAGGGCGAAACTGGCTAAGGCGAGAGAAGAAATGTTGAAGTCGAGCAACTGCGGGAAATCTGCCAGGATGTTCAGCTTGAAGGAGTTGAAGAAAGCAACTAGCAATTTCTCGAGAGACCGGCTCTTGGGAAGTGGCGGATTTGGAGAGGTCTACAGAGGCGAACTTCCGGATGGGACTCTCGTGGCCATTAAGTCGGCTAAAGTGGGGAATATCAAGAGCACACAGCAGGTGCTGAATGAAGTCGGGATACTATCTCAAGTCAATCACAAGAACCTAGTTAAGCCCCTCGGTTGTTGCATAGAAGCTGACGTGCCAATGATGGTTTATGAGTATATCGCAAATGGGACGCTCCATGACCATTTGCACGGAAAGAGGTCGACATTTTTAGACTGGATGACGAGGCTTAAAATCGCTCTGCAGACTGCAGAGGCACTAACTTATCTCCATTCCGCAGCGTACACGCCCATTTACCACAGAGATGTCAAATCCACAAATATCTTATTGGACGATGACTTCAACGTGAAAGTTGCAGATTTCGGGCTCTCGAGGTTTGCCCAGCCAGGTCTTAGCCACGTTTCAACATGTGCTCAAGGAACATTAGGCTATTTGGACCCGGAATACTACCGCAACTACCAGCTGACTGACAAGAGCGACGTGTACAGCTTTGGTATTGTGCTGCTCGAGCTTCTGACCTCACAGAAGGCAATCGACTTCACTCGAAACGAGGACGATGTCAACTTGGCCATCTTTGTCAGCCAACGAGCTAAAAATGGGGATCTGATGGGAGTTATAGACAGGAAGTTGCTTGTGACGGAACCTTCTACTGATATATTGAACAGTGTGAAGCTCTTCTCGGAGCTGGCATTCGCCTGTCTCGGGGACAAGAAGCAGGACAGACCAAGCATGAACGATGTTGTCAAAGAACTCCAGTGCATCATCCAAACTGTACGTCAGGCCGACCGGCATGGTGATCTGGAGCTGATGGGACCGCAATCATCGGATGGAACTTAATTTCATGCTGTTTTTTTGTCCGCCATGTCAATAGAAAGTTGTCATCTTGAATATTCACATCAGAAAAGGAGATGGAGCGTTGCTGATGTGGCGGAAACGACAGCGCTAAGCGGTTTCGATAAGAAAGCAGTCTGAGGAATATAGATTCGGTGGGTCAGGAGAAAAATGAGGGAAAGCTAAAGGATCAGATGCAAAGCTTTGAGCAGAAAGTATGATCCATTGAAATGTGGACCTGGGGATCTCATCTGAGATTGTTGGAATCTTTTGAGGGTCTTGTAAGTTTGGCATGATAAAAGATGAGTTCATAAATAGACTTTTAAGTATTAACTCTGCTTTCTTTTATGTTTCTTTCTTTTTTGTTCTTATTTTCCTTGTCAGTACATATGATCCAAAGCTTTCTTGGTTCTGTCCTTTGTTTTTTATCCAGCTAATACGGGGAGACAATGAACTAGGCATGCTCTGTTGTCTCTAAGACATCATGATTTTTGTGATTTGGTTCTGGAAAGGGACTAGGGAGAGGCAACACAGCAGGCTGGGGGATCAACTGTATGAATAAACGAAAAATGACTGGAAAAAGACTTCTGTCAGTGAAAGTAAATTTGGCTAAAAGCAGATACGCTAAGGTGGTCAAGGAATTAATGTAAATCAATTGAAGAAGCAAGCCCTGAAGGGAAAATTATCCATCGAAATATCAAAACCCTCGTTTTGGCGGATGCAGTATAGGTGACACCTATATCCCTTAATAGTAACAAATGGCATAACAAGCTAATTAGAAGCGGGTTGCATTGCACATGTAGTGTCGAAGTACGTGGACAGTAATGATTGATCGGCTATTACCACATCGTCACTACCACAACATCATGACCATCTTAAATATAATCATCTGTGTGACATTAGTGCGACGTGACTCGAATCAGTGCAATAACTCAAATAGTAATATGACTCACGCATTTATACTTGCGCATGCCATTCCTCCCCAATTTCGGGGTGCTCCAACTTCGAAACAAAGATTTTTCTAAAGTTCCTCGTCGGTTAATGCAGGAGCACGAAAGGGGACATATCCAACACCAGCGAGAAAAGCAGGATTGGCATATATTTTTGCTTCACTTAGAACCAGACACATGCCGAATTGTTTCTTTCTTTCTACTGGCTGGAAGGAGGAAAGCTAACAAATCCGAATGAATTGACAAAACAAAAGTTATCAGAATGGCATTAGTCAAAAGCAAAGGAGATTTGATCCATGAATTCTTTCGTGAAAGACTATGATTGTTCCCACAGCTTTTTCCCGGGGTGGAGACGAGCAATCTTGCGCCCCACCTAAATTTATGATGGCAGCTTCTCCAAATACTACAATAAAGACAAACGCATCAAAACAGTGAGAAACTTTTGTGACAACATTATTAGAAGAAAGCGTAGCCCACCAAACGCTTGGAAAATGACGGGGGCACACAAACATATAAAAGTATAGAGTGATTGGATTTTCCTAATAGCAAGCTAAACATACTCTAATGATTTTTCCTTTGATGCCTAAAAATTCTACTTCTTATGTCGGGGAAAACTTATTCCTTCGTCCCTGGTCCGCTACTCGGGTCCATCATGAACATAGCGAATCTCATGTGGACGCTATATGGAGAACCCACGAAATGGACAGGCACGATGCACATAGTCCAGGGAACTCGGGTGTCCTTGTGAAAAAAAAAAAATAATCCTTTTGATTTGAGGCAAAGATATCCCACAGCATCCATGACCACTAGACCGATAACTTAGGTCAAGATCAACATGTTCTTTTGATTTAGGCGGTGGACCCAAATTATCTTCCCTCAGGTGGGGAAGAACTAGTGTTTCCGCAGTGCAGGCGAAGTTCATATTGGGCCATCCACATAAGCTTGTTAGAGTTTCCCACCAAATAAAAAAAAAAAAATTAAATCAGTCCTCGACTGAACTTACTTGCCAAAAAGTGTTGTTATGTGTTGTTGGGTAAACCTTGCTTTTGAAAGTGTTTTTTCACCAATAGTCGCTTGAATGTTTGAACAAAGTTAATCATCTTTGCACATGAGTCTCACTTGTTTTACCTATTTCACCCGTTTGTTGCACTAGCGGAATGACATGTTCACAATACTGAAAATTTTCTTTTACATTCATTTTAAATTTTACATATTGCTGGCCCAACTTATCCTGAACAGCTCAGCCACAATATCAATGATAACTCTTGAAAGTCCAAATGGCAAAATAAGTGCTATTCGTGTAAATAATTTTCAATTTTATCCAGACTTTTTCTTCTTATTAGAAAAATGTTCAATTGTCCAAATCTGCTTTAAATCTATCCTAGACCCTTTGCCACTACTCATGAGAGGGAATAGTCTATTAAATTCTTTCCCGCGTTCCCATTTTGCCTCGGCTTTTAGTTTTCGTCCTTTGCATTATTTTTTCCCACCCCTTTTCTTCCATTTTCATCTTTTGAGTTAGCAAATTGTAATACCTCTTCATATCAGCAATTTTAATTTCATATAAATTTTTTGAATTAATTTTAATAAAAATCTCAAATTAGACCCTTTTAAAGAAAATATTACCTTCATAAGTGCCTTGTAATACATAATGCTAAGAGAAAAGGGTAATTAAACTATATTTTTTGTAGGGACAATGTAGTGTCAAGATAGATTTTATGAGTGAAATGGTGGATTTGTATTGATAACCTAAAAATGTGGAGATAAAATTGAAAAATGAAGAAATGTGAGGATTTGTATTGCTAGCAAGCTGGGCCTTCTCAAGAGGGTTGGGGTGATGACAATTTAATTTCAAATGTGAGTTTTGATTCTCACGCTCCGCAAGAAGGTAAAGTAAAAGTCTGAAAATGAGGGGTTAAAATATGAATAGAGTATGACAAAAAAAAAAAAAACCAATGGTAAAGGGAGGAGCTTACATTTTATTGCCTCTCTTGTCACTAGCATGACCAACACTAGCTTAAATAATTTTTACATTTTTTAATTATTTTTTCTTTTTTTTGTCTTTTAATTTATTTCTTTTATCTCTTTTTCCCTCTTCTTCCTCAGTGGGTCGTCAAGCCTTGGATATGGCTGGTGAGGCTCGACACTTACCAGCTCACTAGAGATTGCCAAGGTCAAGCCTTGCCAACCCTTACTTGTCACCTAGGCAAAGGAAGATGGAAAAACACAAAATAAAAGAAATGAAAAAATGAAAATAAAAATAAAAATTATACACGTCAACACTGGCATTAATCGATTCTGACTAAATCATCGACATAGCAATTTTCGATCAAAATTGACCAAAATAACTAAATTAACAAATCGTTAAAATCTTTATAATTAAATTGACAAATCATCAAAATGTTTATGTTCAAATTGGTTAGTCATTAAAATGTTTAAGACTAAATTAGTTTAATCTTATAACTAAATTAGTTGTCATATAATAGATTTATAACTTTCTAGACAATTTTCCTTGTGAAGAGATTTTTAAATATTAAATTATGCAATCATCTAATAATTTAAGTTTTTAGAACAGATGACAATAGTTCTATAAAATTATATATATATATATATATATATATATATATTTATATATCTATATTTTATTACTTTCTATGAACATAAATGTCGATTGCCAATCAATTGTCAGGGGCAAATTATCCTAATCCAAGTACAGAGTTCGAGACAGTAGGGCGAGAAGACTTCTCGATTGCGGAAATATAGTCTGCCTTTTCTAAAGGGTTAATACCCTGAAAAACCCCAAACTGGTACACTTGTGACAAATTTACCCCAAACTATTTTTTTGACCACCAAAAACCCCAAACTAGTATACCTTTGACAAATTTACTCCAAACTGGTACACTTGTGACAAATTTACCCTATGTTAGTTTTCGTTAAATTTTATTCTCAAATTATTAAGTTAAATGACACGTGACAGTTAATCAGTATACCAATTTAGGATTTTACGCTCTGTTTATCACAGTTTACAATTTTTGTGATTTTTTTTGTGGTATTAATCCAATTTAGTAGAGAGTATATTTGTTACAAATTTACCAGTTTAGGGTTTTTTGCAGTCGAATAAATTAGTTTTGGATAAATTTGTCATAAATGTACCAGTTTAGGATTTTTTATAGTCAGTCGGGGTAAATTTGTCACAGATTTACCAGTTTGGGGTTTTTCATGGTCAAAAAAATAGTTTGGGGTAAATTTGTCACAAGTGTACTAGTTTGGGGTTTTTCAGGGTATTAACCCTTTTCTAAATGAACTCCTCGTTATTGGCTCAGTGTTCAAAAACGGTATCGTGGGTGCCTGTAGAGATAGGTTGCCACATCCTACTACTCCTTTAATTGCTTGTACAAACCAGATTTGGAATCGTTCTTCAGTATCGTTTACTTCAATTTTGAGATTTCACATATTGCTTTAAGTGAAATTGACATTTTTTTGGAATTCATGCTAAATTAATCAATTGAATATCCATCAGCTACAATTTATTAACCATGGAGAAAATATCAACTATACATGTGTTATGCAGCTGCCTCGCATATTCTTAGGAAGCAAATGTCGATAACATTGTGCATTTAATGCAACTAAACACAGCAACCTGTATCAATTTTCAACCGGTAATTATAAAATAGCTTGGCCAAGAAAATAAATAACAAATACAACCATTACAAGGTAGTAAGTAAAATAGCTGTCCAGCGAGTATCACCAGACTGTTAAATGAATATGCCATGATATAAAATTTGGTCTCCTAGCTTCTGAAATGGTCATCACATTACTAGTTTAAGCTTAAACGTTAGATTACACATCCCGCTAGCAATTCCCACTGTCAGAGAAGAGTCAAAACAAGTAGTAACCGTTCGTCTATGGTTTCCATTGAAAAAGACAAAACTGTTCATCGACGGTAGCGGTAACGTTTGAAGTTGAAATAAACATGCAGAATCCCTCTTTCAAAAGTGCATTTGAAGCCCTTCTTGTGCGAATATTCCCATTCTTTGTTCACGATCCTAAAAGCCTGCAGCATACCAGCAGTATGTGAATCATATGACAGCCAAAAGGTTTACGAATGCATAAAGGTAATTTTCTGATCAAGTAGACTCACAATGTCCTCATATGGGGGCCCGGCGTGGAACCGGATGATACACGTCTCTGCGCTATTCCCATCCTTTTCAATCGTGTATGTTGGGGCCTTAATTTTATCGACAAGGTCAGGGTAAAAGATATTGAATTTATACCCTTGCACGATCTTTGGAGGTGGATTATCGTGATCGTAATGCGTTTGATTGTACTTATTCCACTCATATCCAGTGTGGACACGGTTGAAATATTTTGGTTTTCTCGGTCGATACTTATCATGCCACCAATAAACCTGCATCCACATGGATAAATTCAAGGATCAGGTTATCTGAGAAAAAATATGACATGAAAAAGTCAAAACTAGTCGAGAAAAGGGGAGACATGAAGCACCTGTGAGTCCAGATTCACCTCCGCACCAGTGCCAAAAACCGCATCACCTTCCTCCATGACTCCCATGGCTTTGATGGCCTTCATTTCAAAATTATCTTCTGATGGAGCTGGCTTTGACGCCATTACTTCTTGCATCCGTCTTTGTTGTTCTTCCAGTACCTCCATTCTTTTCCGTTCCTAAGAATATATACCGGAAACCACGGGTTAGATGCACACCTTTACTCACTTTGCACTAAAAAGTCTGCAGGGAGCAAAGGAAGTTACCAGTGCAGCCCTGTCCTCTTCAGGGTCAATGGCCTCTTCAGTTTCATCACCATGCAGCAGTTGCGGAGAAAATGATCCAGCCTCCTCTTCGGACTCCATCATCTCTTCTTTAGGTAAGGGTTCTGGGGACATTGATCCTTCATCTAAACATCAAAACCATGGAAATGATAACTTAGTACCCAGCCTGAACTAAAAGGCAAAACAAGATTTCTATAGATTAGTTATTATCAGACACAGACATACCATCAGGCAAATCTTCTTCTTGTATAGGACTGAGGACATTAGCAGTTTCTGGATTGTCAACGACATCCACAGGCTGCTCCAGGCGTTGAAGATGCTTACGCAACATTTTCGCATGAAATTCTTTCAAAAAAGCCTATGTTTTGATCAGTCAAAATTGATGTACCAATTATACATATTCAACAATGAAAGAACATCAAAATAAAAATACCTTTGCTTTGTATATGTGGATACGTTTGAGGATAACCTCCCAAAACTCCACGACCTTAGCTGTGCCAGAACGCAACTGAGTCTCAACACCAGCATGTATATCCTCCAATTCTCGGTAGGTCTTCTTATGCAGATAATCCCTTACATCTGCTTCGATGCTAGAATGCATGCCCCTTTCTTCTGCAAGCAACTCAGCAGGAGGCTCCTCCCCACGCACTCTAGCTCGATCGAGTACATCCTTTTTCCTAGCTTCTGCCAGCTCCCAATCGCAAACCACCAGAAGTGCCTGCTCAGTAAGATAAAGAAATAAGAAACTGTAGACCCAGAAGGTCAATTTTTCATATGCTAATCTGAATTATCCACCTTCTAGACACTACTTTCAGGTAACATCCTTCAACTGCTCAAAGGACAAACAACCATGTTAAGTGTCAATGATCTCATAGAGCTCATATAGCATTTCAATAACTAGGACAGATACCAAAATCAAGGATGCTGAGAAGTGAGTCACACAATGACTATCAGACATTAAATGAATCTCTAACCCATTCAACGAAAACTTCAAAAAAGCATATTACCTTCCAATATTCAACATGCGTTGGTGTCTCTGTGTCCAAATCAAGATGCATTTTGATGTCACCACGAAGCTCTTCCATTTCTTTCACTGTTAATCCCTGAATCAAACGCAGTGGTGAGGACAGCTAAGCTACCATAATAGTAAGCCCCTCCAAATTTAACTTATCAAAAATTTATTTGAATACTTTCAGGATAACAGACAACACAACGACTTCTCATTTTATACATTTCTTTGGAGATACCTACAGGGAGAATCCATCCCCTAACACTTTCAGGTTAGCCACAGATTAGGATGGTATATTGTTGCTTTCCAAAAACATGTACAGAGATAATTCAGTGAAGCTATTCATGTACACGGATGGCTCAAAAGTAGCAAGTAAAACAACTTTTTGATTAGATGTATAAGCTACTTGTGTCGGGCAAGGTAAAAAGAAGCGTAGGAGGTGTTTAATGCTGAATGACATTTTTCAACCCTTACTGAATCGATCTTTAAAAGATTTTTAATCTTAAGCATTTTATCTCAAATAGATAATCTCAGTGACTTTCACTGTATGGAGGCCCTTTAAGAGGGCATCTTAACAGGAACAGTATGCAGAATAGAAGTTACAGGCTGGTATATGAATCTCCTTATATAAAAGAGCATGTGAATTAGTAAACCATGGATCAATTTATTGCTCTTTATTGAGATGTCTCAAGCCGCTCCTGCAATTTATCAAATGCAGGAGGCATGAGCTTTTAAGTAAGCAAGTAGCTCAGGGCTTCGAAAGGCATTTGCTTTATAAATGACAAAAATGAGAGAACCCTGTTATGTCCTATTCCTCCTCCAATTTCTAGACTTGTTTCGGGAGTGGGGAAAGCTCTATCCTTTAAGAGCAACTAGATATAGGGTGACATTACAGAAGGTGAGTTTGTATTAACAAAAGAGAGACTTTTCGTTTCTAATCATAGTTATTAGCATACTCTCTTTTCATAAATTTACTTCGAAGAGTACCTCTTCAGTACCTTGTATATGTAACAAATCATTTAGCTTTTCAAAGAAAATAAAATACAAGTAGGCAAGGCAAAGAAGCACAACTTCTATCAGAATGGGCAGTTTAACGTCAGAATAAGTTAAATTTTCACCTTGAAGACCATGTAAGGTTCATTCAATTCAATATCCAGATCATCTGAACCATTGAGGTGCTTTGATAAAATATCAATTGCTTTTGCACGCCCTTCACGCAATCTGATGTCCGACCTGACTTTGCTTTGATCAAAATGAAACTGCAAGAGAAAATGTGTGAAAGACTCACCATATTGAGAAAAACAATTGTCAAAACGATGCCTCTAAAGACTAGACCACAGGAGATGGAGAGCTTGAAATACAGAATAACCAGTAGCCATACCTCCTCTTCTTTCTTCTCCCAATCTTGAAACTCTGCTCGAGCACGCTCTCTGGCTAGCATTGCCTGCAGAAAGCAGAAATATAGAAATCATCTCTCTGTACCAGTAAAAGTTCTAGAGTTTCACGCCCATCACCAATTTAACAAGAGAAATCTTGCTTTGGTGACTGCACCAAACATACCATTTCCTCCTCATGCTGAGCCTTTTCAATCGCTCTTTCTTCCCTTCTCTTCTTCACTTTCTCAATCTCTGCCTGAATAACAAGCAAAAACAAGCAAGGGTGTGATTAGAGAAACATTTATTTCAAGACTTTCAGCTTTCTAGAATGAAAGACTTCACATTTATTTCATAAAACACTACCTATCCTTGAAAACCTATTAATAAATCAATATTAAAGTCTCTTTCAAATCTAAACTAATTTTTTCCCAATTGGCAGGATAGTTAATAAGTAATTTTTTGCATAGAAAGTGGAAACAAGTCTAAATAGGTTGATCTCACCAAAGGGAAAGTATAAAGAAGTAAACTTGAATACAAAAGCCTTCCACCAAATGCATAGGACTGTCAAGTGCAAGAATGAAAGGATGAATTATCCATGCACTAATGCTAAGAAAAGATCACTCAAGGCTCAAACAACATAATGAAAGATGCATGACCTAAAGATCCAAATGTAATTCGATAGCCTCAGAGAAAAAGCATATAATTGGAATGCTCAATGTAAGAAAGAATGCAAGATAATTCCAACATTATGTTGCCCAAAAGAACATAATGGTTCGATCATTTGTGTCTTCAGTCAAAAGTGCTTTACATAAGAAATCCAAAAGCCTCAGCCCTGACCTAGCACCACTTGTTTATGGATAAAGCAAAATGCAAAAGGAATGTCAAGGTGCCCTTTTGTTTTTGTGTGTGTGTGTGTGTGCGTGTGTGTGGACATTGAATGGATGAAAAATCAGGATGCAGTCGTCCTTTAAATCAGATTCTAGAGGTATGCCGTTAAACCCAAATGATTAAGTTGGATTACATAGGTTTAGTAACATAACTATGAAAAGAAAGAAAATGCCAACTAATGTATAATTAAAAGCCACAAGTCTCACCAGCTTGGGATTCTACTTCATAGCGACTAAGACATACAAAAGCATTGCTACTTAGTAAACTTAACAACATAACCAGAGAAGTTAAAGGGGCTCCATCTGAAAGGTCAAGAAACTTTGAGAGGACTCTTAGGCCAACTATCTCATAAAGGCACTCGAACACCAATTTTTTAAGAAAATTAAAACTTAACTCTGCAATGGCAATGCATTTGAAGCATAGTACAGGAAATAGCGGATTCCTAAACAAGAAGACTAGGTCAACAAAAAAACCATAACAAAACCCTAATGAATTTGTAGCACACAAATAAAAGTGGCAGATGGCCATTAAGAAAATCTAAAAGATCCCAGAAGATGGAACCGGTAGGAGTAGGCAAGAAAATTATGTGATTCATTGCATCATATGAGGAATAACACCTTTTTCAAAGAACTAGATAAAGCAAAAAACAATTCAAATAGTCCACCCTGAACTTTATGCCTTGCATATTTATGCACTTTATTTTGATGCCTTCTCAATTTATTATCCAGTTACAAATGCATCTCTGAGTTCGACTGTAAACACTAATTTCATTCCATTAAACACCAGCGTCAACTTCGTAGACAATCCACTATATTTTTTTATATGCTTCATCAAATTATGATGCTAAAGTTGAATAACATAAATATCATCTGTTCCTGCACCCACATGATTCAGCATCTAGCTAAATAAACTCGCCAGAATCATGCATAAAAAATCTAAAAGCCAAACATCAAGCACACTGATTGTGCAGAAAACAAAATATCTACAAGAAAAAAAAAAGAAAAAGAAACCAAATAACGTGAAATAATTTATATTTTTTTATACCATTCTTTCTTTCTGCCTCTTTTTCTCTGCTTTCATAGAGAACATGTCAAGATCCGCACCCAGGGAGACATCACGCTCAATCTTCTTTTTCCATACAAACCTGCAATTTCCTTACCCTATGTCAGATATCATAATCATCAAGAACAAAAACTATAATGTGATTTGCAACCCATCTTGTTTTGGTTCTTTCGTGAAAACTTACAAGGTCAGAACTACACATGACGAAGGATTTTTGAGATAGGCTTACAACTGAAAAGATGCAGAAGACTAAGAAACAAAAATACCTAAAGAATTTTGTCAACTCTACCACAAAACTTCAGAAACTTAAAGTTTCATCTTGAAATTTAAGGTACATTCGAGTTATAACCTGCCTCTAAAACTTAATCACTATGACCATTAAGCACTAATATGAAAGCTGGGTAGGCACTAACATGGCACTACTATGGAGCTGATTCTTGAAACACAAGCTAGAAGAAGAGACAGAGAAAGGTAAGATCGGCATCCATCACTGCTACCATAACCAGCGACTAACAGGATCCATCAGATTTGATAGCTGGAACTGAAATTTTCAGAATCCAGTTCTGTGACTATTTACCATTGATATGAAAGTGTCAGGTGGGATGCACTGTTTAACAACCAAATCCACTACAGTTCTAGTAGCCGCTGTCCATTTTACAACAATCTAGCAGCAGATTTAATAGCAGCGTTAGATCTAAAATAAAATTGAATTTGCTTTGATTAGTTCTACGTTGAACAATATTAGATGTGCATAGTTAGCATCGTATTATCACTGAGTCATCATGTCACCCCAATAGGATCCATACTGACAGTACTAACTGCCAGGGTAAAATCGAAGGTTTCACAATTGAGGTTACAATTGAAAAAAGAAAAGACTAATTTTCAGTACATACACACGAAGAGAAAACCCATTTGATTAAAAATCCTATTTCCAAATATCAACTAAATCAATGACAAAGAACCCTTTTGTTCACTTGGTGATGTCATCAATTGTTTATATCTGATAGTCTCTTTGTTGAGTGACCAGGGGCATATTAAAAAATTGAATCTATCCTCACAGAAGAGTACCAATAAAAAATATAGACTGTGGTCAGTTTCCAGCTCACATACAATTGGAAAATCGCATTTTGGAAGTAATTGAGAAAACTTCTTTCCACATTATCTCATAGGAGCAATAACATAGAAAACACAAGCAACCAACGAATACCCATAATACTCTATTTCCGAGGAAGACAATACTTTCGAATCAACATTCAAAAGAACTCTTTAAACTTTTTTCCCCACCTCCCAATCCCCCAGTAGACAGCTCACATCTGTTGACATTGTAAAGCATGTCAGACGCCATACGGTTCGACTTAAAGCCTTAAAGACATCCCAGTCTTTTTCGTCACTATTCTCAGCCTGGGCTTTCTGAACATATTTCCTTAACCGTGCCTCTAAAACCTATTCCTCTTGTCCACAGAGCAAAATTAATTCCTCATACTAAAATAGACTAAAATTATGCTGTTCCCTATCTAAAATGGCCAAGAAATGAAGGCTCATGCCGTTCATGAAAAGGGCAAAATCAGCATTCACCTTCAGAAGCACCAGCCACATTATTCCTGATCAGCCCTTTGCAATATGATATAAAGACTGAAATCGAGAAAATGGAACCGGGACATTATTTTCTCTCGGACACAATTTCAATTTTGCTACAGTAAAAATAAATCATATAATCTTACTCATAATAAAGCTACTAAGCTTGAACCGACAAATACTTCGAGGACAATCTTCAAATCAGAATCGAAAACTCACTTCTCATTGAGGTTTGCATCGCCGAAAGGATTCGAGGCGTTGGAATATCCAGCGACTGACTGCGACTTCAACTTCTTCGCGACGCTCATCGCCTGAATAAATCACAAAAGGCCGATAATCAATCACAGAGCAAGACAACGAAAATCGAAGCAACGAAAGACCGACACCGCACGCGGCGGCGCGCGTACCTTCTTCTGAGCCCGCTTCGCCTTGTACGCCTCGATTTCTTCCTCCGTAATAACCCTGGAGCCGCGCTTCCCGTCGCTCCCGCTGCTGCCATCGGAGTCGTCGGAGTACCGACTAGGGCTCCTGCGGCGGCTCCGGCTGCGGCTGCTGCTCCGGCTCCGGCGGCTGCGGCTGCCGCTGCCGCTGCCGCTGCCCCTGTCTCGGCGCTTGCCAGAGCTCCGGGGCGGCGGCGACGACTCGCGGTCTTCGGACTCCGATTCCGAATCGTCCGATCGTCCTCTCCTTCTGCTGCTTCGATTCCGGCTCCGCTCCGACGAGGAGGATGCTCGTTTCTTGCTTCTATGCGATTCCATCGCCACTTGCACCACGAAGATTCGCAAAACAGGTTTTCTAGAGGCTCAGTTCAGGCTTCAGGCGAGGCCGGGTGGGGAATAAGGTTGATGATGAGGGAGGCGACGGACACGTGCTTATATTTCTAGCTTCTTTCGTCTTAAATTTTGGAGCAAATACCGTAATTAACCTTAAATTATGCATATTATAACACAGATATCCTAACCATTTTTACGTCATCCAAAATCTTAAAGCTGCTACCTTGTATCCCAAAAACCTCAAATTTATATATCTATCTTTTATTATAGTTTCATCCGGGGCATTTTAGTCACGCTGTTATAAATTCGATATTTTTATGATAGTATTTTTGTCGGAATGAGTAAATTTAAGGATTTTTTGACGCATTAATCTAAATTTTAAAGTGCAAAAGGAAAATTGCAGAAAAAGTCATAATTTATTTGGCGTACAAGTAACACCAATGTAATTTATCTTAACTTGTCTGATTTGATTTAATTCACTATAAATAAAAATAATAATTACTTCAACATAGGAGCCTGTGAATCTATAAGAGATCTTGAAGTAGAGGATATAAGCTATGTGACCCCTATCCGAATAAGGACAAAATGCTTACCGTCATGCGCCCAAGTCAATTATATATAATTTAAATTGTCGAAAGATTTTGCATTTTTTTCCAAAGACACGTATTCATAAAAAACCTAGTGACTAGTGATCAATGGAGTAGACTTCTCAGCTAAGAAAATTATTTCTTTCTGTGGAAAAAAAAGAAGAAGGAAAATTACCCAAAAAATCCTAGATCTATTGCAATTATGTCAACTTAGTCATAAACTTTTTATTTGACCAATTTAGTCATAAACCTTTTACAATTATGTCAATTCAGTCCATCTGACCAAAATTGGCCGGTTGGTGTTGACATGGACCGGCGAACACTGACATGACATTTTTAATTTTTTTTGAATTTTTTAAATTTTTTTGGAATTTTTTAATTCTTTTTTCTTTCCATCATCTTCTTCGCCTCCTGGCCGGCCGGATGCGAGGGCCAGCTAGGTCAGCCTCGCTAGCCAATGGCGAGGCTTGCCCCCACTGGCCGAAGGCAAGGGTCGGCGAGGGCGAGGCCCCGCCAAATCTAGCGAGGTTAGCCTCACCGACCATTGGCGAGGGTGAGGCCCCGCTAGATCCGGCGAGCTCGACCCTCGCCAAATCCAGCAGGGCCTCACCTAGCCAAGGCGAGGGTCAACCTCGCTAGTGGCCGGCGAGGCGACCTCCTCAACGGGAGGATCTACAGGTGACTATCCCTCTCTCTCTCTCTCTCTCATTTGAAGTTGCGAGCGCTCGCTTGGAACCATTCTCTCTCTCCGCCTCAATCCGTGCCTTGCGATTGCGCCTCCAAAGTGCAAGCGAGCTCGCGGCTTCCGATCGCCACTGCATTGTGCATGGCGAGCGAGGAGCCTCGCCAACCACTGGGGAGGTTGACCCCTCGCTAGTGGCCGGTGAGGCTGACCTCGCCAGATCTAGTGGGACCTCGCCCTCGCCGGCCCTCGCCTCCGGCCGGCCAGGAGGCGAAGAAGATGATGGGAAAAAAATAATTAAAAAATTCCAAAAAATATTTAAAAATGCCACGTCAGCGTTCGCCGGTCCACGTTAGTGCTGGCTGACCAATTTTGGCCGGATGGACTGAATTGACACAATTGTAAAAAGTTTAGGACTAAATTGGCCAAACAAAATTAGGACTAAATTGGTACAATTGCAATAGGTTTATGACTTTTTTGGTAATTCTCTCGGAAAAAAAAAAAAAAACTCATTAAAGAGTTCACCTCATTGTTTTTCGATGACCATTTCCTTATTTAGTAGATCTCTGATATTGATCAACTATGACATGGTAATGTGGCAAGTCCATGTAATAATCTATAGGGTTAATGCTACAAAAAATCTCAAAATTGTTACAAGTGTGTTGTTAAATTTATCTCAGGAGTATCGTCAAAATTGTCATAAGTGTACCAATTTAGAATTTTTTATGATATTTATCCTATGAATTTTCACATGAACTTGTCACATCATCATACCACATTATCACGTGTCATCCACATTAATAAATTTAATAGTAAAATTTGACAAAAGATGACGGAGTATCAATTTGTTTCGAGTGTATCAATTTGGAGTTTTTGGTTGTCAAAAAATTAGTTTGAAGTAATTTTTTTTTAAAAAAAAAAGGGAAAAAAGTGATGAAAAACCCTAAACTTTGTCCGAAGTGACACATTTACCTCAATTTTTTTTTTTATGACGTGAAAAACCTTGAACTTTGCCAACTGTGACACATTTACCCCAAATTTTTTTTGTAACACAAAAAACCCTGAACTTTTGTCATGTAACACATTTACCCCCAAAATTATAGGACATTTTGGTCTTTTCATTTTTTTTAAAAAAAAAATTCTTATTTTTTTCTTCTCTCTTCCCTCTGCTGGCCAATCGGCGGAGGGAAGCCGGTATCTAGCAAGGGCTGCCCTCGCCTGACGTCGGCACCCCTCGCCCGACGCAGGTTAGGGTGTCCCTGCTGTCCTCGTTCGTTGCCAGGGAGGGCCACCCTTGCCTACGTTGAGCGAGGATGTCTCTACCCTCGCCAGATCTGGCGAGGGCCGTCCTTGCCCAACGCCGGCGAGGGCCGTCCTCGCCTGTGTCGGGCGAGGGCATCCTTGCCCTTGCCCGTTGCCAGTGAGGGCTACCCTCGCCTGCATCGAGTAAGGGTGTCCCTACCCTTGCCGACATTAGGCGGTCCTCACTTGCATCTAGCAAGGACGACCCTTGCTGGACATCGACTTCCCTTCGCCATAGCTGGAGGAGGGAAGAAGAAGAAGAAAAAATGAAAAATGAAAAAACATAATAAAAAGACAAAAATGCCTTTAATGGGGTAAATGTGTCACGATTTGAAAAGTTTTGAGTATTTTACGTTACAAAAAAAAGTTTTGAGTAAATGTGTCATTTTGGGCAAAGTTCAGGGTTTTTCGTGGCTTTTTTCCAAAAAAAATTGTACTAACTCGAAGTTTTTTAAGATATTAATCCTTTTAACAATTCTTACTTTGACTTCAAAACGAGAAAAAATCAAGATTTTGGAAAAGGAAGAGTTTAAGGCAAGGAGTTCAACGATTTTGTTAGAGAATGAAGAAAAGCTCTTAAAAGTTGTCTTCATTTTGTGAGGGAAATCATAGGTCGGTGAATATCAACTCGTTTGAATTTTTCTTTTTCTTTTTTTCATATTGGAAAGAAAATGGTTCATGGGGTAATTTAACTTTGACTCGCCACCGGTTTAGGAGTTGCTTGAAAATACCATAGACATAAGCCGGGTGTCTTGGAATGGCCTATAATTTTTTTATTTTTTATTTTATTTTGGCATTTGACTGTAATTGTGTGGGGTCGGTCCGTCTGCTTTGTTTGGATAGAATGGCATGTTAATTAGAGAAAACGATTCAAAAATATATAATAAAAAAAAATTGAAGCCAAAGCAAACGAAATGAGAAAATAAAATTAAAAAAAAATATGTTGTGTCAATGCCTTCATAATATAAAAAATGTTCAAAGAGAAAAAAAAAAAAAAAAAGCATAATCATCTTTTGAAAGCATAGTAACCTGTCTCGTATTAAGCAATCTGGATAAGAATCGGATACTAAAATCAAGTATAGAAAGGAACGAGACACCACTCTAAATCCACTTTATTTCTTGTAGATAACTACTTTAATTAGACAAAATTTATCATAAGTTGCTTATTAAAATCTCTCTCCTTCCATTTAAATCTCTATGATGAAAACATAGCTTTAATTGTATATCTATAAATCCATTGACAAAATAATTTCTTGTAATAAATATCCATTGGAAATTTTGCGGAAAACTATAATCCCGATAATTAAGATCAAATGCGGAAATATGTAAATCATGCACCAACCTTCAGCCATCCATTAATAACATCAAGAATAGATATGCGAAGCTTGAATGATCTAGGCACTTTAATCAATTGTCCTCTCAATATTAATAACATGTCATCCGATTATCAAATAATTGGAATAATGAGAATAATCAGAGGATTTGGCTTATTTAACTTATTGGGAAATTTTCAAATAAAGACTTATAGTACCATCATTTTCTCAAAAGAGAACTTGAAGTGAAGTTTTTTTTTTTTTTTGGTAAAGGTAAATAATAATATAGTTTTGGACAAAATACAAAAGACGGCGCCAAAGGCTTACACTCTAAGGAAGACCGAAGAGTGGAAGGGTGCCGTGACAAAAGCCAAAGGCAAGCAGACCAAAAGGAGAAAATCCACAGTTACAACACAAAAACAAGCACAACCACCAGACCTCCGCCAAACATTCTAAAACCGAAGAAACGGAGTGATGATGAAGCTTGTAGCAGAACGAGAGAAGAAGCGGGGAGACTAATGCCTGAGATGATCTGTAAAGATGGAGGGATCAAGATCCCAGCTTCTTTGGAGACGCCTACTTCTCGGAGTATCCGGAACACTTGTTAATGTAGTCGCTTTATCTTTGACTATCTTCATAAGGTGGTTCTTCAAAGCAGGGACAACTAGTGCTTCCCCTCGGAAAATAATATCATTCCTTTTCTTCCAAATCAAATAACAAAGGCCACCAAAAGAGAACCGCGCAATCCGATGGTAGAAATCCTTACCGGAGAGCAACCTGATCGCCCAAGCAAGGTTGTCCATCCATGGCCTCAATTTCCAAGGTAAATTGCATCTCGTCGCCCAAAAATAAGCAAGCGTGGCCGAGATACGACAGTTGAAGAACAAGTGATCAATAGAGTCCGGAGTAGCATTACAGTATGCACAAGTACCCGAGACGATTCTACCAGAATGGATTAGGAATTCCTGGGTGAGTAATCTGTTATTGGTAATCAACCACAAGTTAAATTGATTTCTAGGGACAATATCAGAGTTCCAAATAAAGGAGTCCCAAGAAACTCTTTCCTTCTTTGTTCTAATGAAATCCCATGCAGAGGCAACAGAAAAGGATTCGGATGAGTGTTGATTCCAGGTGAAACAATCCGGTGCATTAGTCTGATCCAGGACAGAGAAACCACAGCTCTCAAGTGAACTCTTAAATGCATGACCGAGGGGGGAGAATAAATTTGCAACAACAGCATGCTTAAGGAGACCCGACAATTCAATAATGGATGTCGGAAATAAAAGATCAAGGGGGCCATCAGCGAGCCATTAATCATGCCATAAAGAAACCAAAAATCCATTACCAATCTTCCAAGCGAAGCAAGACCTAAACTCTGTTCTTAATTGCAATATTTTTTTCCAGTCTCAAGAACACGTAGAAGGTGTTGAGGCGATCCAGAAATTGTCCTTTTTTAAGAAATTAGAATGGATCCATCGACACCACAATGATTCTTTGTCGGTGAAAAGGATCCATATGTACTTAAGCATGGCCGCTCTATTGCAGTCTTTCAAATTCCTTATGCTGAGCCCACCTTCATTTTTTGGGAGACATATGTCATCCTACGCAACCTTAGCCCCACCTTTACCAAGTGTGGATCCTTTCCATAAGAATTGTCTCAAGATTGTTTCAATACTAACCAGAACCGACGTCGGTGAGGTAAACACACTCGACCAATATGATTGAATAGAATGGAGGACTGACCTGATTAGCTGCAGTCTTCTAGCATATGATAGAAATCTTTGAGTCCAAGATTGAGCCCTAGCAGTGATCCGATCAATTAGAGCAATACAGTGAACTTTTCCAAGTCTAGAAGAGATGATGGGAACCCCGAGGTATCGCACAGGCAAGGTACCTTCTTGGAATCCAAAGGCCATTTGAATATAATTGTGAAGAGACAGAGGTCCTCCGGACATAAAGATTTCGCTCTTGTTTCTATTCGGGATTAAGCCACTCCATGAAGAGAATATATCAAGGCCATTTTTCATTAAGGTGATAGACGCCCAGTCAGCCCGGCAGAAAAGGAAAACGTCATCCGCGAAAAAAAGATGAGTTAGCCGAGTTGCCTCGCACCTCCAATAGGGATTGAATTCCTTAAGAGAAGTCTGGGAGACTAGAATTCTAGAGAATGCCTCCATCACAAGCGTGAACAGATAAGGGGACATAGGATCTCCTTGTCGTAGTCCTCTCCCTCCGACAAAAAATCCATGAAGCTCTCCATTGATTGAAATGGAATATTTGGGAGTCTGAACACAAGCCATAATCAATCGAACAAAAACATCAGGGAAGCCAAATGCCGTGAGTGTTGATTGAAGAAAATCCCAGTCGATAGTATCATAAGCTTTTTGGAAATCCACTTTTATCGCACATTTGGGGAGGTAAGGTTCTAAATGAAACCCAACAAATAATTCTTGAGCCAAAAGATTGTTATCTCTAATCCTCCTCCCTTTGACAAAGGCATTTTGAGAGTAGTCAACTAAGTTCCCAAGGACAGCAGCTAGGCGATTGGCTAATATCTTTGTAATGATTTTATAAATGGTGTTGCCACATGCAATAGGGTGAAAATCCGAGACATCGCAAGCATTAGGGACCTTTGGAACTAATGTAAGGATGATATTATTCACCTCTTTGAGCAGACAGCCTGATGTAAAGAATTTCTACACTGCCTCTGTTACGAGCGGGCCAACAGTATCCCAACATCTCTTGAAGAATTCGGCAGTGAATCCTTCAGGACTCGGAGCTTTCCCCTTCGCTAAGGAGAAGACTGTTTCTAGAACTTCAGGGACTAGCACTGGTCTGATTAGGTCACCGGCCTGGTCCACCAATAGGGGATTGCGAATGAACTTTCTTAACTCCTGCAGGGAAGACTTGGATAATCCAGAGTGAGGAGAAAGCAGATCAGCAAAAAACGTAACAAATACTTGGGGAACCGCCTCGGGGTCATCGATAAAAGCACTTGAGGAGTCCTTCACCATAAGGATTCTGTTTGTAAGTTGTCTTCTCTTGACAGAATGATGAAAAAAATTTGTATTTTGGTCCCCTTCCTTGAGCCATCAGATTCTCGATTTTTGCCTATAGAAGGATTCTTCATCTCTCCGCAAGTTAACAAAGAGCTTGCGGCAAATATGCTCTGTATTGGCGAGGTCAGAATCATTAGGGTTGAGATGAAGATCAAGCTAAGCAGAGCGAAGAGCTTCCCTTGCTTCCTCTATTCTTATTGAAATGTTTGAATATGTATCTCTATTTAAGAGTTTAAGCCGGCTCTTTAGAATTTTGAATTTAGAAACAAGCCTAAACATAGCAAATCCTTGAACTGAAATATCCCATACCTACTGCAGAATGAGGAAGAAGTCAGGGTGCTGTGCCCAGAAATCAAAATACTTGAAAGGCCTCCTCCTACGAATCGGGTCAATGGCTCTCACTACCATTGGGGAGTGGTCGGAGATGCCCGGGTTTAGGAAAGAGGCCTCGGAAAAAGAGAATTCCATATTCCAAGTGGTATTAACCAAAACACGATCTATTTTCCGCATTTTCCTACTTGCACCCGCAGAGGTGGACCAGGTAAACCTAAGGCCAATGTACCTGAGGTCATCCAACTCAGTTTGAGTTAGGCAGTTCACAAACTCATCAAAGTATGGAATCCAAGTATCAAAATTACCAAAACGGTCAGATGGATCCTTGATAGCGCTGAAATCTCCTACAACCAACCAGGGCATGTCTTGCATGAGGGCATTTATCTGAATAAGATCTTCCCAGAGTGGGCGACGACGAATAAATGAGTGTTCACCATATATAATAGAAACACAGCACGTCTTTGTAGACGAGATAATCCTCACACGGCCATGCACAGCTTGAGCACTAACCAAGATGGGATCATAATTTATATAGTGTGGGTTCCAACCAACCCATATTCTTCCACGAGGGGAGTGTTCATAATTTGTGATCCATTTCAAGCCATTTAGCAAAAAGGAGGATAGGGAATCAAAAGCATCCTTAGGGACTTTGGTCTCGATGAGCCCAATCAAGCACAGATTATGAGAAGTGACAAGCTTCCTCACTTTAACCCGAGTAACGGAATTCATAAGGTCTCTAACGTTCCAGGCAGCTATATACATATTTACAGAAGAAGGGGAAGAGGGTTACCTCTTTCTGGAACCTTTATTCCTACCCACCATCGAAGGAGGATCCGCAATAGGAGGAGGGTCCGGGCATAGCAGCAGCAGCTTGTCCTGTATTGTCACAGCTGGGGTAGTAGAGCAAAGGCCTTTCGGTGGGAAGGAGTCTACCGAAAGTAGGTCTTCATCTTCTATCTCTTCCTAGAAGCTGGGATTGCTAATCTCATATGAATAATGAGGTACTAACAAATGAGGAGCAGTTGCTTTCCCTTTAGCCGATATAGAGAGGCCCTGACTAGCTTTAGAGGATGCTGCACCCGCACCAGCAGACTTCCGAGATGTTGGTGCAACTCTCACTCTCCTTAAAATAAAGTCTTTTAGCTTCAGCGATTGGCCTCCTTCACCAAATGGAGCTGAGCTGGAGGAGGCAGCCTTTTTTGTGAAAGGCTTTTTCTTCTTTTTGACTTGTTTGCACTCAGAATCACCCGGGGGAGGGATGTTAGATGGATCGTCCGTCATCCTCAAAACTAGTCTTTCTTCCTCAGCAACGCCTTCAGTAGACTTGACTGCGAACAAAGGATCAACTGCATCTGTTTGTATAGTCTTGTGTATTTCAGCCGAGTTCCCCCCTCCCTGAGGGATTCTAGGAACAATCCTTGTAGTAACCAGAGGGTTGATATGCGTCTCTGTAGTTCGAAGGTTCATGTGGTGGGAGCTTGATTGGCCCTGAGGCCGAGAACCAGTAGGATCAGAGACATTCTGAACACCAGCAGTTGCTTCAGCAGCTGGAGAGGTATCAACATCAACGGGTCTAACCTTAGCCGCATTGCATTTATGACCAAATATTCCACACCCTGCATAAGCCGTTGGTTTCCATTCATATTCCACATCGACCATACAAGATTGGCCCTCATAAACCAGCTCAATACACTCGCAATGAGGTTGGTTGGCTGTGATCTCTACACATACTGTAGCATAGGTAAGCATGTGCATCTGTTCTGTTCTTGAGTCGACATACAATGGTTTCCCGACACCACTAACAACTTTGCTTATTGATTGTGCAGACCAGAATGCAGCAGGGAGATTTATGAGTCTAATCCATACAGGCACAGTGAGGTGAGCATCTTTCCTCAATTCCAAGTTCGATCTCCATTGTTGAAGAACTAAGTGAATCTTGGAGACGGTAATGGGCCCTCCTTCCAACACCTTCATTTGAAATTCCCTGTCTGGGATATGAAAGAAAAACAAGCCTTTTCCATTAGCCATAACTCTCGCCAAGTTGGTACCCCAAACCTTTTTAAAAGCTGCTTCAGTAACTACAAATGGTATCCTCTTACTTATGTAGTATCCCACTAAACACTCCTGCAATTTTGGATCTGCAGTTAGGATGTCGTCCTTTGTCATTTCAACAACCGGGCGGTTACCACCGCAGGTTGGAGGGAAATAATCAAGGTCATATCCCTTTGAGGCTATTTTAGCTACAGCCACATTCGCCTAAGAGTGAAGATTGGAGCTCCTTGAGAAGGCTCGCTGGGGATGTTTGGAGGACGATCTTCCTCTGCTCCTGCCTCTACTTCCATCAAAGCGGAGAGAGCGAGCGCGACCAGAATGTTTCTCCAGCAAAACAGGGGCTTGGTTTTCACCACCAATGTTCTCATTCACAATATCAATTGACCGAGATTGATTGACATTTCAATTCGCAACCCAGCAGGAGGAAGAGCATAACACGACCTGTCAGTTGCAGTCGGGGAGCTTGTGTTCGAGGGTGTGCGCCCCTTCTCATTCAAAAGAAGCCCATTAACCGAAGAATGACCCTAATGTTGGGGACGTGGAGCAGGAGCACTAGGGCCTTCATCTAAACCATGGGCCTTGGCTGAAGGCGAGGCCATCGCAACAACAAAATAGGCGAGCAGCAACAGAAACAGGAAAAAACCCTAATCGATCTCCTCCATAGCTGGCCTAAAAGAGAAGCGAACCTAGGGAACTCTTTGGAGGGCTTGGAGAGCGGGCCAAGGCGCCTCTCGTTGCCAAAAAGCCCTGTCTGAACACCTGGAATTAGCTGAAGAAGAAGGCATCAGCACAGAAGCTCGGGCGCCAGCAGAGGGAACCCACACACCTGGGACGACAGCTGAGAGCGCGATCAACCATGGCGATGGTGACGACGGTCAGAAACGGAGCCGGAGCGTTCACCGCGGTGGAGACGCGGGGCTCGCCGGCTCCGCTGGGGAGGAGGGCCGTCCGTCACTCTGCTCTGGTCTCGAGAGCTCCTTGAGGGCGCGTTCAAACCCGGCGGCGGCAACGGTGGTTATATACGGAACTGGTGGAGGCGGAAGAGATTTCGCCGGCGGAGGTGACACGGCGGGATGACGAACCTGGTCACGGGGCTCACCGGCGTCGCAGGGCCGGGGTTTCGTCCGAAGCTTTGCTTCTCAGGTCGAGGGCTGAGAGAGTATTTCTAACTTGAAGTGAAGTTTGTCTCAAATAAAAGCCCAAAGTGCCTCTTTTGAGAATAAAGGCCCAAAGTGCATTTATTTTCTCAAAAGAGGACCTGGAGTGGAGTTTGTCTCAAATAAGGACCAAAAGTGATAATTTAGTCTCAAAGAATGACCTCATTTGCTAGCTAGTGAATAAATGCACCTCCGATGCATATTCCGGTAACCTAATTAGGAAATATTTTTGTCAATTTTTTTTTTTAAAAAAATTGAGTTGTCTTGTTCTTTATTATTATTATTATTATTATTATTATTATTATTATTATTATTATTATTATTATTATTATTATTTTGGGTCAATGGTGGCACTGTTCATCATCTTCTTCATCATCTGTTTGTCTTCTTCTCAAGAATATCGGACTTAGGAAGGGCCAACGAGTGTTGGCCATTGGTGAGGGTTGGTGAGGGTTGGACGCCCATTGTCAGCAGTAGGTGAGAGCCACCAAGCCCTCGCTAACCGTGGGCGAGGACTTGTAAGTCGACCCTCGCCAAATCTAACGAGGGTGGCCTTGGTTGCGGCTGGCGAGGGCCATCAAGCCCTCGTTGGCTGCAGGTGAGGACTTGCAAGTCCTTGTCGGCCTTTATTAGTGGCCGATGAGGTGGGCGAGCCCTTGCTCAGGGCCGGCGAGGGGTGACCTCTCTGATGGCCGTGAGGGGCGACCTCCCCCACCTCCGCTTGCTGCTCCATCAATAACCTTATCTTATGCTAGGACTATGATTAGGATGCCTGCGTTGCTTTCTTCATCCCTTCCTCCCACCATCGCTCCTAGATCGACGACTTCTTCAGCTACCCTTTTGCCCTCGAGGACCTTTTCGTAGGGCCTTGATTTGGATGGCCCCCCTCCCCCATGGCCAGTAAGGGCTTGATGGTCCTTGCTCGCTATCAGCGATGGGTGTGGAGCCCTCGCTCGCTGCCAACGATGGATGTCAAGCCCTCATCGGCCCTTACCAGCGGCTGGCGCTTGCTAGCCTTTCCCTAAGTCCGGTGTTCTTGATCTAGGCAAGAAGAAATGAACAGGATACAAAGAAGACGATGAACAGAGCAACCAAAAATGAAAAAAAATGGATGAAAATACTATAATCAAGCCATCGGAATATACATTGAAGATGCATCTATTCACCGGCCGGCGATTGAGGTCATTCTTTGAGATTAAATGACTATTTTGGGTCATTCTTTGAGACAAATTTCACTTCATGTCATTTTTTGAGAAAAATGATGGCAGTTTAGTTCTTTATTTGAGACAAACTTTATTTCAGATTCTCTTTTGAGAAAATGATGGCACTTTAAGTTCTTATTTGAAAGTTTCCCTAACTTATTTATATATATATCCATACAAATCCTAATAGCTATAGTCTTCCATCAAACAAATCCTAGTAAATTTGGGTAATTTCCATAGTTATCAGTAATTAGATTTGAATAATAAAACCTAATGAAATTTAATAATGGGCATTTTTTAAATTCTATGTGGGATCACATTAAAAATATTATAACAATATCTACATCAATTATACCTTGATGCAAATAGATAATAGAATTTGTAAAAGTGCAGTACGATCTTTCAATAAAATCCATGAGAAGAAAACTTTCTTGATATAACAAGAGGATTATGGCCGAATATAAAAAATTCAACATGGAAAATTTAGTATTCCTATTTTATCATCTGATAAAATAATAAAATAAATTGTGAACAGAAATATTACCGAGCCAGTCGGCGACTCGGCGTCGCCTCGAAGCCAAGCTTCTGCATATATAATTCAACCACTTGCTGTCGGCGACGCTAAAGCGGAGCGCTCTCCGTACTCGGCGTCGCCTCGAAGCCAAGCTTCTGCATATATAAACCTCGCCGACGCCGATCCCAGCGCAAACGCAATGGCCGACGCGAAGCCCGCCGCCACCGATGGCTCCACCTCCGCCCCCGCCACCTCCGCTACCTCCGCCACCTCCGCCGCCGCCGAGAGCAAGCCTCAGGCGGCCGAGATAAGGCGGTCGTGGGGCGACGAGGTGGACGACGAGCCGGAGGAGCAGAGCTCGGCGCCCGCCTCGACGTCGGCGGATAAAGCCGGAGCGGAGCTGGATGTCGACTCCTTGACCATCGACGAGGGCAAGAAGATCAACAAGTTCCTCGACGAACCTGAGGATTCCAACATCAAAGCGGTGATCCATCCATCCTCCGCTAGGGCTTTCTAGTTTCGCTGCCCTATCGAGTTTCCGCACGCTCTGATTTTCCTCCTCGCTAGATACACACAAGAGTGAGGAGTGAATGCCTTGCTTGCTCACTGTTTCGGTGCTTAATCGATCTCAATCGGTGCAGGTTACGTCTGGCGATACACCGTATACATCCGCAAGTACATTCGAGGATTTGAATCTGTCGCCGGAGCTTCTGAAGGGTTTATATGTCGATATGAAATTCCAGAAGCCCAGCAAAATCCAGGCGATCAGTCTGCCTATGATTTTGACCCCTCCATACAAAGATCTGATCGCCCAGGCGCATAACGGTTCCGGCAAGACGACTTGTTTCGTGCTCGGGATGTTGAGCCGAGTTGATTCGAACTTGAAAGCTCCTCAAGCTCTCTGTATTTGTCCCACGCGAGAACTGGCGATTCAGGTTAGATTGATGGAATTATCACAATTTCAGACTGGCTCTGCGTATGCTCGATGTTTTAATCTCATGCTGTTGAGAACAATTAGTCACATGAACTTCTAGTAAATTCGATCAATCCACCGAGAGAAAGATATTGACTATTTTTTCAGTCATTTGACTGATCTCTCGGACGAGAGGTTTCTTTTTCTGGTTTTATCAGATAATTTAGTTTCCCGGTGAGTGGTCTAACTCTGGCCTTTAAAAATCTGAATGATATTTTCAGTGCGTTGCATTTTATTATCATAGCAAATAGAATTTGAGGTTTCAGCCGATCTTTCTGATTGCTTTTGGTCAGTTCGATGAAGTTATGTATCTTTTGTATGTACTAACGTAAGTCATGATCAATGCTTGTAGAACATGGAAGTCTTGCAGAAAATGGGGAAGTACACGGGAATAGTTGCAGAGGCTGCTGTGCCGATGGATAGCACTAACTATCTGCCGATTACCAAAAGGCCACCTGTGACTGCACAAATTGTGATTGGCACCCCCGGAACAATTAAGAAATGGATGTCATTAAGGAAACTGGGTGCAAGTTACATAAAGATTCTTGTATTTGATGAGGCCGATCATATGTTGGCAGAGGTAGTCAGCTTCCAAAACTAGCTTGTTGTTTTATGGTTGGCTTCTTTTCCTTTTTGTTCTTGTCTCTGCTAGCTATTCTCGCTCCCTTGGTAGCTATTCTGCTTGTATCATCTGGAGTCTACTGAACCAGTGAATTTCCAGGGGAGGAATTGATGGATTTGTGCCCCAATGCTTTTCTGTCATTCCTTGTTGCTGATAAATGAACATAATTTTGTTCTCTTCTATCAGAATTAGCTGAGCGGCACAAAGTTCTCTCTTCCTTCCCTCCGAGTTTCTTTTCTTTTGTGTGTGCCAGCCCAAAGTGGGGTAGTGGTTGTGAAAGCAAGCAATGGGAAACTACTCAGCTAGTCCCACCCTCACAACGTGACATACTAAATCTCAAATAGAATGAAAAGAGGAGAAGGCATGGGCAAACTTAGTTGGACAGAATGTATTCTATTACCAGTGCTATCTTGCGTCCTCTTCGTTTCTTGTAGGATAGAAAATCTTCCTAGGCTAATTTTATATCTCACACACTTTTTGTTCTCTTGTTCAAAAATTACATTGAGCTTGATCCTGTGGTAATAACATGATGCCTTGGCTTATACTCTCTTTTTAAGCATAAAAGTCTCAATTTCACAATTCCGCGTTAGAATCTTATGTCAGATCCATCTTTTCCCCACAAGATTTAGTGGAAAATTCTATTCTGTGGAAAGTGCCTTTTTTTAATTCCTGTATAGTTATTCTTATCCGGTCTATTGGTTTGTGATCCTTTTTTTTTAAAGCTATTGTGCTCTTTCGATTTATCATTGGCTCAAAGTTCTATTCATTGGCTGCTAATCAATAAAGTCTTGGCAATTCTTGTGCTAATATCATCAAATGGTATCTTATACCTTCCCATGTAGTTTTAGCTGTAAATTTAATTTAAATTATAATTTAATAGTCATTTTAATGGTCCTCTTTTACTGGAGATCAGGATTTATATTTAATCTGTTTGGTTCAATGCAGGATGGGTTTCAGGATGACTCTTTGAGGATAATGAAGGACATTGAAAGGGTCAATGCCAGCTGCCAGGTATGTTCCTGAGTATGATTTGTAAAATCTTTGATAGACTTTATCTTGGGTTGGTATTCCTGGAAGTTAATTGCTAATACCATATGAAAGTGAACTCAGATATACCTTTGTACGATCAGTTTGATTTTGAATTGCAAGTGTGGAACAATAGTTCCCAAAGTGTTACCTAATTTTTCAAATTGTAGTTAGAAGCATATTAAAACAGACTTGCATCAATGAGGAAAGTCATTTTTTGGCAGTTTCTGTTGTCTGTCTCAAATGAATGTCCTTTGGGGCAACTGGGACAAAATAGATGGAAGGAAGAGCCAATGTATCATATCTTACCGTATGGTAGAGCTAATTCTACCCATGCTCAGTCTCGGACAGACTCGGCTATTCTTTTCTTTTTCCATCCTTGGTTCTTACTCTCAACCATTATGAATCCATGTGGGCTTTAATTTTACTCTCTCTCTCTCACCCCCCACCCCCCAAAAACTTTTGAGGATTCTTTTTCCTGTTGAAATCATTTTGTATTGAGAACATGAGGAGGCTGTTAATATGTTATACTCTTTCACCAAATGACATGAAATAAAATTACTTTTTGATAATCAAGAAAGGGGAGGATGGATATAATAGTGTTTGTAAGACTAGTGTGCAAGGCCCTGTTCACTGGCTTGCTTTATAAAGTCAGCTACTAGACTATGAAATAAATTATGGGAACTTAAAACACCTCTTCAATTAACTAGGTGAGAAAAAGCTATCATGTCCGTTCCATTAATAATCCTACAATCCCATTTCTGATTATGCAAGCTTCAACAGATTGGTCCTCTCCTGCGACTTGAATTGGTCCCACCTCTAGTTGTCATTTCCTTTCTTCGCCAAGCTGGAACGTCAAATTCCTTTACCAATCACTTGATTTTCTCCATAGTTATAGTGTTGTTGGTTATTTTACCTCATCGGATGGTAATGGGTTACTTGACTATCTATTACATACCTTGCAAAGTATGACTTGTCTACATTAAGTATAAGGTTGTTTGATATTGGTTTAAAGGGCACAACAGAATGCTTTAAAAGAGATGAAGGATTATTTCAAACTTTTCTAATATCCTTACAGATACAAAGCCTTTTTTTCCTTCATCTTTTTTTTTTTTTAATATTATCTTATATTGTTTTGTTTTGTCCTTTTTTTTTTTTGGGGGGGGGGGGGGGGAGGGATTTGTTAATTAATTTATAGGCAAAGCACAACTACAGTGAGGTGAAGCAATGTTTAACCAGAGCTATCACCTTCTCTTTTTCTTGTTCTGATTGATGTTTATTAGTTGTGAAGTTGTGATACGCATGCGTTTAGGCTCTGAGAGTAGAAGAAAGGAGGTGATGGAGAAAGGCGGGTTGTCATGATAAATCATCACATTAGTAGGCGGTTATAACAATATATGCCTTCTAGAGTTATGCTTCCCTCTCTCTCTCTAGCAATGTTTGTTGGATGCTGTTTCTTGTGATCATTACTGTCATCAGAGTGTCTTATTTCTATTAAAAAAATTAACTCCATGAGTTGTCTGAATGAGTCGACATGGGTGCATTTTCTAATCAACTATTAGTATGTGAAATTTAATAGATCTGCTTCCTTGTGAATTTTTCCAAGCAAAGTGAAAGTATTACCGATCTTGTTGTTTGTATATGAGGGTTGTAAGATTATATGCAAAAAGCTGTCTGAGGAGTAGAATAGAGTTAGTTTACTTCTTTGGGCGTTATCTTTTAGTTATATTTAGACATAATCAAACGAATAACTGAGCCAACGGAGAAACATAAGTTGGAACTAAGACAATAAAAAAGTTTCATGTTTTCTAATGGTGTGGGGCTTGGCTTTTCTTTGGGACAGGTAATGCAGAGAAAATTGTTAAAGGAGTTGTTGCACTTTTGCATATAGCAATTTTATTTTCTTTTTGTTTTTTAGAAACTGCAACAACCTTTCCTCTCTTTTTGGTTTTCTAGACACATGGTAATGTCAGGAAAATACGCCACTACCTCATTTTGTACTCCATCGCACTCATTTTGAGCTCTTCATTGTACAATGCACATTATTCATTTTCTTCAGTCTTGGTTCTTTGAAGAGTAAATTAGGGGTGTCGAAAAAGCCTGAACTGGCCCAACCTGAACCTAGAATCTTGGATCTTTTCGGGCCAGGTCTTTTTCTGATTTGGGTGGTATGTATAGGATCCGGTATTGTAAACCGTTCGGTTCAGGTTGAAACACATTAAAACACCCTACACTCCTCCATTTCGAGATTGTGAAACTCTCTATTCTCACTTCCAAATCTGTCTTTCCATGATCTCACTAAAGCCTGATCTAAGCAGAAGCAAATAACACAACTTGTTGCTCTTTCAAATTTTCTTTTCAGCTAAATCACACCCATGCCCTCAAAATCTGAATTCTCTCAGGGTAGCTACGAGCTGGACCGACAGTAAAAAAGAAAAATTAAATCTAGAAATGACCATTTTCAAATCAAAATATATGAGCTAGCTGGGGTTACTGGCTAAAGAAATCCTGGCTAGTTGAGCAACGTGGCCGGGCTCAGCCCCGAGGGCACTGCGAACAGTGGTGACAGGGGTGGTGGCGGTGAAAGACCATCAACTTCAAAAATGTCTTAAGTTTTGTTTCCTTCGCTAGATTAAGCCTCAGATCCATGGTGTGCTTAAAATTGTGCTTTTCTTTTTCATAACTGGGCAAGTATGCTCAGATGGCATTGCCTGATTGCGTCCTGGAGTTATAGGTCACCTGCGGGGAAAAGAAAAGCACCTGAACCAATCCGACATGAACCGCATTTCAGTTCAGGTCACAGCAAACACACCATCCCTTATGTTTGGCGTTGGGTCTGGAATAATGGAAACCCAACCCGACGTGTAGGCAACCCTAGAGTAGATGTTACTTTCCATTTTATGTACGTGTTCCTCGTTTTGATGTATGAATTAAGCTGTTTCTTCTATAACACTTTGACCAGACTTTGATGAGCTCCTCAATGTATTTTATGCATTTCTACTTTGCTTAGTCTTGGTTGTTTGAAGATTTACTTCAATCTCCAAGTGATGTCGATTTTTTTGCACACCAAGCTTCCTAGTTGTGATGGTAGCTGCACTGTAGCCCCTTAATCACAATAAACTGTGCATCATGTTAGAACATTTATTCAAGATGAGTACTTGACAGTAGACTCGCAGCTATCATATGATGTGGTGTTATTTTCCTGGCAAATTTTTATTTTGATAGGACCAATTATTTTACTCTGTATATTGATGGCACACATAATAGAATTGGATTGGGGAGAAAAAAAAACTTGTTTATATGTGGGCTGGCCTATCAGAGTCCGAGATATTGATTTGTGAGACAACCTAGTTCATTATGTCTAGTACTCTGGTTAATAATGCTTCAATGTCTTGCAGAGTTGGCTTAGAAAGCAATATGGGGAGGAATTATTTTCTCTTGGATTACCATCCTTTTCTTTTTCTCATTCTGGTTATATTAATTACTTAAAGGTTGGTTATTTTGTTCCAGGTCCTTCTGTTTTCTGCCACATTCAATGACAAGGTGAAGAATTTTGTAACAAGAATAGTGAAAGATTACAATCAGCTTTTCGTGAAGAAAGAAGAACTATCCTTAGAGTCAGTGAAGCAGTACAAGGTGCATTGCCCTGATGAAATTTCCAAGGTTACAGTGATCAGGGATAGAATTTTCGAATTTGGAGAGAATCTGGGACAGACGATAATATTTGTTCGCACCAGACAGAGTGCAAAAAATTTGCATGAGACACTTGTTAATTTTGGCTATGAAGTTACCACCATCCAAGGTGCTCTTAGGCAGGAAGACAGAGACAAGATTGTCAAAGAATTTAAAGATGGTTTAACACAGGTTCTTATATCAACTGACCTTCTGGCTCGAGGCTTTGATCAACAGCAGGTACTGCTTTGGTCATACTTTTCCATCATCTTAAGTTCGTTGGTCTCCTCTTAGCTTAGCTTAAGGGAATTCTACTTTATCT
Organism: Eucalyptus camaldulensis; assembly: GCA_019915185.1. Lineage (NCBI taxonomy): Eukaryota > Viridiplantae > Streptophyta > Magnoliopsida > Myrtales > Myrtaceae > Eucalyptus > Eucalyptus camaldulensis. The sequence goes on from JAHSVA010000005.1 coordinate 27,082,320, forward strand.
TTGTTATTTTGTAATATGTTGATATGGTGTGATGACTACCTGTAGGTCAATTTGGTGATCAATTATGATCTTCCTGTAAAGCATGATAACCCCTCAGAGCCTGACTATGAGGTATACTTGCACAGAATTGGAAGGGCAGGGCGTTTTGGGCGCAAAGGTTTGTTTCCTCATTTAAGATTTTTATTTGCTCCAATTTACATGTTTCTTCGGCGGTTGTTTTTCTCATGAAGACAATATGTATAGTATTACGTTGAATAGATTGGTAGGCCTAGTTACGGTGGATTTTTCCCCCCCATAAAATGAGGGTTTAAGAGATATCCTATGATTTTCTTTTCTCATCCGCATAACATACCATGTCATCCAAATTGTTACATAGACAGTGCCTTTAATGTCCCTCTGGTTTTGACTAAAGAAAAAGTTTCCCTCTAATCAAAACTTGGGTCCCCTACTTATTTTCCAAAAATTCAGTGCAGTAAAGTTACTCTTCAGGTGCATGCTGTGAGCTAACTATTTAGCAAGATTCAACCACTGGATTGATTTAAAATCCTTTGGAAGTTAGTCTGTCTTAGCAGCTCTCATTGGTAAAGTGCTAATAGGTTCCACATTGACAAGATGGGTTTCAAGTACAAAAAGAACATAATATTGACTTTGACAAGGTAGATGCAGGTTGTAGGTTTTCTTACCTTTCCCACTCATCTTGGAGCAAAACTTGCAAGGATGACTGTTGGTGTTGACTTGAATATAACTGTCCTGCTCCTAATAATAATAGAAAATTGACTCAACCTTAGAAAGAGTAAGAAAGGGCAAGTTTCAGGTTCTCTTTTGGTACTGACCTTGATGGGGTAATCATCTCCTATCAATATTAGGCTCCTTATGTATCTGCTTATTCATTGAGATGACTTTACCCAAGCCAAGTGTTATTGAAGTGGGTGATCTTTGTCCAAATCATATAGACAATGTACTGTATTTCTAAATAATATCTGCTGCATTCTGGACCACTTTATCCATTATCCCTATTTCTTTAACAGAGATTTGATATATAGCGATGATGTTGCAAAGCAGGGTGTTTGTATTTCCCCTCCAACCGTTGGTGTTGGTTGATGATTTCTGTTATTTGTGAAATAAGCTGTGGCTGTCCATTTCCTCATTATGTCTGATGCATGCAGCCTGCTCATAAAGAGTGCTTTTGGCATATATTCTTGTTGCATAGTTCTTCATGCAAAAGTATCCTAATGAGAAGTAGTGTTGTTTTATCATCAGGAGCTGTTTTCAACTTGCTATGCCGTGAAAGGGACATGGCAATCATGGCAAAGATTGAAAATCATTTTGCCTCTAAAGTTGCTGTGGTGAGTAATTTGACAAATGTTCTGATCTTTATTAATCTATACTTGTTTTATTGGTCATTTTGCATTATCATGAAGGGTTATTGTGGTGTGTTTCACAGAAAAGTAAATGGACTTGTTTAATGGGAATTATGCTAATCCTTTACTCAACTCTGGGTGTTTGGTTTGACAAGGAAAATTGGTTGCTGGAAATTGTTCTCCTGGTGAAATAAAAATGCACAATAATTCTGTATTCATCTAGAGAAAGGAAATGGTTTGAATGAATATGTTGACAGTGTGTGCCACGATCACCAACCACCCTGAGTACCTCCTCGTATTTTCCATGTTCAACCTAACCACTGTCAGTCTTGGTTGATCACCACCACGTTTTCAGTTGTCCATCCATCGTCACCACTGTTATGCTGTCAACTTATGGGAGTCAATTGTCAAGCCTGCAAAAAATTTGTCGTCAATTTCTTTAAAAGCAATATGAGGGAAACCTTTCTCTGACCGGAGAACCAATTTACATGAAGCAAACAGAACTTGCATATTGTTAACTGCTTCTGGAATGTCTTTTTTCAACGCAGGTTACACCATGGAATAGTGAGGAGGAATTTAAGAAGGCACTTCAAGCAGCTGGTTTACTGTGATGATGTTGCTATTTGTGTTGCATGAGGATATAAAGTGAGGTCTATGAGTTGGTGTCATCAAGGTGTGTGTCGTTCTATGAGAAGAAGGGGTGTTTGGTCGGCTTCTACTGTCATGGCAGGACTTTAGTTCGTGATAATTACTCTGAGGAAGTTGTAGTCGGAATTAATTGTTTCGAGTGAATATGCAGCCATACCAGTCAGATTTTTGTGGGCATCGCGGCATTTTCACAATGGCTTTGTGGAGACGTTGTTTGGAATTTGGAGCTTGAAGCCAAGGGTAGTTTGCTGACCTCCTATTGTAGGAGTTGGCTAAGTGAACTGCAAATGGTTAAGAAACTATCCATGTTTCAAATATGATTATAGGAGAGATTCTGTGGGACCTTGAACCTCCATGTTACCCATCGAAGCATTGAGAGCGACAGTGACTAGGATAAGTTAGTAACTTGAAAGTGTACCAGAATAATGTTTCATAAGCAATTGTTGTTTAGTTGCACTTGGTTTTTGGGTAAGCGAGATCGGTAGTGAATATAACTCTAGAGTCAAAGCTATATCATCGGGAACCTAAAAATGTTGATGTACTGTTGAAAGAAAGAATTCTTAGGCAGATGAACGACTCATCTACCAATCTGGTTAAGAGTTAAAATTATATTAGTCCAAAAAGAAATTATCGTGTGAACAATAATTCATGTAAATGGTTGCATTAGTTAGTATTGTCTGTTATTTTTTAGGATAATGATATAAATGGTCCTTGAATTTTGGCTCAATATGAAATGCGGTTCATAAAATTTTAATTTGTTCAAATGAAGTTCTTGAATTTTATCTTAATGTATAATATGATATCTAAACTTTTAATATATTCAATGGATTCCCTAAACTTTCGGTGCATGTTTAATTTAATATTTGAACTATATGAATTAATGGAAGGCAATATTGAATGTTTTTATATACTTTATGGATTAAATTGAACATGTACGAAAAATTTATGGATTATATTAAATAATTCAAAAGTTCAAGGATAATACTATATATTGGATTAAAATTCATAGATTACATTAACTAAATTAAATTTAATATATATATAAAGTTAAAGTTCAATGTTTTTGTCATTTGATTCGGTCATATAGGAGAGGGGTCCCTTAACGCCAATGGCCAGGAATAATTAAACGTGAGGGGGATGAGAGAAGAATGGGTTTTGTTATGAGAGAATGGAGCGCACGTTCAAGTAGTAGTGGTCCTCCATCTTCTAATTGTTCTGTGGAAAAAATGCCGTGTCTGCCATCTATATCTCTCCATCCACAATTTGAGGGCTTCATCGGGTCTTTTGCGCACAAAGAGAGAGAGAGAGAGAGAGAGAGAGAGAGAGAGAGAGAGAGAGAGAGAGAGATGAGGATGGGGAGGGCGACGGCGGTGCTGGTGATTGCGGCAGCCCTTGCGGTGATGATGGGAGGTGCCGATTTAGTTCAGGCATGGGAGGACGCTAAGGTGATTCACGTTGGCGGAAGAGTTCTGTGCCAGGATTGCACCAAGGGCTACGACGAATGGGTCAAGGGTGGAAGTCCTATTAAAGGTTTCGGTCTCTGTCTCTGTCTCTCTCTCAACTGAATTATAAGCTATTTGCGTGCTGATTAAATTTGGCTTTGTAATTAACTCCCCTAATTTCAGCTTGAGCTCGAGCGACTCAAGTATTCTATCGAGCGGAGCTCGATCTTGACAGTATCCAATTCGACAAAGTTTGCGTGCTTAAGTACATAGAACTTATTACATTTGAACTCAACCTTGAACTCGACTTGAGTTTATTTACAAATTGACCAGAATAGAATCAGATTCTCTCGATTTTCCAATCGATTTAAGCTCAAGCCTTAGGTTAATACTCAATCGATCTCGAATCAATGTAATAGTCGAGTTGAGCTCAAGCTTAACAGTGGGTCGACTGGACTCAGCCTCCACACCATGTTCTCTAGCTATGCACTCCTTTTTCCGTGTGGTTGAACGAATGTATTGATACCACCAATTCATACACAAATCCAGTGATTACCATGCTGTGGTTTCTAACGTATACTGTAGGGAGGTCAATTTTCGTTTGCCTGGGAAAGGTAATCACATACGAGGAAGAAAATCCCACTATAATATCCCTCACATCATCATGACGAAATTTTACAAGGAGATTCAATCACGTTTTAATCGATTCAGTCATGTAAAAGGGGCAGCAATGTGAATTGCAGGAGCCAAGGTCTCGCTCACTTGCATGGATCAAAGGCACAGGGTGATATTCTACGGAAGCGACGACACCGATGGAACCGGGCAATTCAACATGATCGTCGACAAATACATCAACGGAAAGCAACTCAACGAGAAACTGTGCTCGGTGAGGCTTGTCTCGTCCCCAGACCCGACGTGCAACGTCGCCACCGACTTCGCTGGCGGGTGCCGTGGGGTCAAGCTCAGCCGCCCACGCTCGGTGTACCGCGAAGTGATTAAGTACGCCGTCGGGCCGCTGTACTACACATCTCCCATGTGCGAGGAACCTGAAACTGAATAAGAATGTTGCCCATGTTTCTTGTTCCTGCTGTTCCATGTCTTGTAACATCCGAATAAGTGCTACTGTTATTTTTTCGTTCATTTTATCCTTGTACTAGCGATGGAGGAACCGACAAAGATGGAGGAGACTTGAATCTCGGGTAAATTATGTGGACACTCAATGCTGTTTGAGAAAATACAGGAAAATACTCTATTAAATAATTATCCGGATATCCCTATGAAAATCCTCTTTTATTTTATTTTATTTTGAAAATTAGACCGAAATTCTTAAGTGTTTTTATACGAAACGCAATTGTGTACTAAATAATCTGGAATATGTGCAATTTGAGTTGTAACTTCGCCGGTAGCAGTGGGGACATCCAGGACCGTTTGAGTCCCTAACAAAATCAAGCATTATTTCGATATGGTCAAATGGATGAGAGGGAAAGTCCAAAAAAATTCATAAACCTATTGTACTGGTATTAATTCAATTTTAAATATTTTTTGAAAAAAAATTATAACCATTTTAATTGGACAAATATAGTCTCAACCCGACCAATTTTGATTGGAAATCGCTTACATAGATGTTGGGTATCTTATATGACACGATTAGTATTAAGGTGGACAAATTTCACAAATTTTTAATATTTTTGCTGATTTTTTTTTTTCAAATTATTAATCGAGCCAAAATCAATATGGGGCTGTAATTCTGGTGATCAGTTGCCACCACCTACAAACCTAAGGCATGATTGTTTGATTTTTAAATGTTTAGAATTTGATTGCATCTTTGAGATTTTTTAGAATGTAATTATACCGTCAAAAGTTTTTGCTATAATTTTCCCTTTTTTTTTTAAGAATGCTCATAATTGTCGGCACATAAACTATAATCACATGTGTGGATGATAAATGTGACAACTAAAAAATGACATTGTAAATACATGAGCAATTATTGCATGAATCTAATTCATATGTAAAAATTGAATTTAGAATGTTATATTCAATTATATTTTGTATTTTACGTGTCATAATTGAATTTCAAAATCGCGTCAAGTCATGTTATTAGAAAATATTATGTTTTTGTTAATTCTTTTATAAGACTTTGGTCTGTTAAACTCTCGTTACTTTGGTTTTGTCATATAGTCGAATTAAAATGTGTTAATTTAAGTTAGAAATTACGAATCTACATTCTCATAATTATCAATGATCTAGGTTTGTCATATATATATATATATCTATTATATTCACGTAATAGTTTTTCTTATAGAGCCTTAATTATGGTCTGTTTGTTTCATAATTCAACGAAAGTAGAAATAACTTTTTTTTTTTTTTATAGTTTCGCCAAATAAATATAAAATGATTATGAAAAAATATATGATTCAAGCGTTAATATTTGCTATCCATCGAATCACCCGCCGTAACGTGGCGTATCTCCACCCACGTAAGGAAAAAAAAAAAAAACCAACGTAAGGCGGTGCTCCAATTTTTCAGACGCCAGACGTCAGCGGAGCTCGCGGTCCGGCTCGGAAATGGCGGGTCGGGTGGCAAGGAGGCTCTCGCCGTCGCCGGAATCTTTCCTCGCCGCCGTCGTCGATAGATGCCCGGTCTTCGCTTGGTCGGGTCGCGATCAGTCCGGGCCCCGGCGGGCTTCCTCCTCCTCATCGTCGTCGTCGTCGTCATCGTCATCGTCTTCACCTTCGTCGCCGGACGGAACGGCCTCGAAGCCGCAGAAGAAGATCACGGACCGCCTGTCGGCCGTGATCGACGCCGTCAATGACCGCAAGCTTCCCCCCGAGCTCCGCGGCCGTCGCAACGCCGTCAGGTAATGATCTCAAGCGGACGCGCGCCTTTGCGTGAGCGTATGTAGGGCAACGTTGTTGATTTTGGAGTTTTTTTTTTCTATGGGTTGTGTGATTTGTATGGTGAATTTCGCGGTTTTAGAGATGATTTCTTGCTTCTTCGGATTGAGCTAGCGTTCGATTTCTGCCTTTGTGTATCTTTCTCGAGATGTCCATTTGTGCTGGAGTTTGGGCTTTAATTTGCACGATCTTTCTCTTTTGAGGGAGTAGAGGTATGGATTATCGGTGGCTGAGTTTGATCATGGCCGCCGGGCGTTGCATTCTATGCGTAAGCGCTCTGTTTTATCATAATGTTGCCTACTCAGTTAGGCTTAGTTAGATGCTGCAGAGTATAAAGCAATTGACTCAGAAGATCAAGTTCGTATTTTTTCGCCTGTTACAATGCTTATGCTGAACGATCTGGGGGCGGTAATGCTTTTAATAGAGCTTTCGTTGTTCATTCCCGTGATTTTGATTGTTACTGCTTATTTGTTGCTGTGGTAGAATAGGTAACAGTGGGGAATCCTATGCGGCAAATTGTTGTTAGGTCGATTTCTGGATTGGGACTTATTTTGTCTTGATGGTTTCACTGAAGAAGAGAGTAGGGCGTTCCCTGATCTTTGTTTAGCATCTTGATGCAAACTTTGTTGCTTGAATAGAAAAAAAAGTCAAAAACTTAATTAGGAGTTGGGTGATGATGTTTTGCGTTACCCTTTTGGCAGATCAGAGACTGATATTGTGAACATAGTGGAGCGAAGGATATGGCATTCGATGGAGGAAGGACATTTTGAGAACTTACCTGGAAAAGGGAAACCCCTTGACCTGAGCGTAAATCCGCACGCAGATCCAGCGGAAGACACCTTGTATCGGATTCTCAATAAGAATGGTTGTGCTCCAGAGTGGGTAGAACTTAACAAGGAAATAAGGAGTGCGATGTCCGAGTGGCAGAGAGCGCTAAAGAAAGCATGGATGAGTAGAAGCAATGGGAGTCGATCTGAGTGGGACGAGCGTTCAGAGGCTTTGAAGGTGCAAATGCGCAGTATTAACGACAAGGTGAGTCCTCGGGTTGTTACATTCAATTTAATAGATGCTTTCTTCTGCTTCTAGTATACTACTTCTCTTATGGAATAGAGAAAGTTGGTTGATACTGGTTTTGTTAACAATATGGATTTGTTGCGCTTGTGTAGGTCTTTCGGTATAATCTCATTGTGCCCTTTGGACGCCAGATGTCTGGGATGAAGTGGGAGAAAGAATTAGATCGTTTGAGCGATGAATGACTTCTCATACAGTTGTAATATTATAACAATTTAGGAGTTGTACTTTGGAGGCGATGATATATCTATGAGATGTTATAGTTGTATAATGTTTTGGTAGAATGTGCTCATCGATTGTTTCTTGATTGGCCCAGTGCCTAACGATAAAAGAAACCAAGGATATGTACACACTTTGCCGCCTAAATCGGGTCAAGTGATTGCGTTCTTCATCAAGCATAACACTATCGACAGTTACTTTGAGTGAGAATGAACTTTCTCAGTCCAACGGTCATACGTCACAAGTATATAGCACAAGCTGTATCAAAAGGAAACTCACAGATTACATATGACTGACAATTGATTTCCAATCAATTGACTGACACTTCTTCACTTCGTTATACAGTGCAAGCTAAGGGACCATTTCAGCTTCTAGTTTTCAGTCAAATGAGAATATATTGTTCTGCAATTTTGGCATAATTCATGGTAAAGCCTGAGTATAGTCTCACACTTACAACTCTGTTTACAACTCTGTGATGTTGGTGAAGACGCTTTTTGTTGATATTGCGAATCCTTGTAGTCTCTCATTCTGGGTTGTAATACAGTTGTGTTCGTTATTTTTTTGTAAATCACTTTCTTTGCATGCAAGAAACAGAAAAAGACTATTCTCTGGAGTTATTTTTTTTGCCATTCACCTCTGCTGAATGCTGATCTTGATATGAAAAGCTTACTATTGACGAGAGACTCCTTTGAGCTTGCTTGATTTCAAACTAAGATCCGCTTGGCGACTGAGTGATGCTGCCCACCATTTGTAAGGAAATGCACGGCTGGTCGCTGGGTAACTGCAGAAGAATGGCAAAAACCAAGCTCAAAAACTACAGATATCTTCTTGCAGGTTCATTATCTTGTGTTTTCAAATTTCCCTGTTCTGAGTTCCTAAGTATCGAACTGCTTAGGTGGGGGAATGAAGTTTTTGGAATGTGATAGAAATAGGAAAATAGTGTCCAGGCTTGTCGAGAACATCCAATTACTATTTTTCGTAGAGAAGTAAGAAATGAGCTAAAAAGATTAAAGAGTTTCCTTATTTTACAAATTTTCAACAAGCTAAAGGCGATTTTTATGTTTCACTGTTTCAAACTGTATTAAGAATTATGACAAGAAGAGGAATACTAGTTCAAGAAATTTGTGAAATATGTATTTTTATTTTATTTTATGGAATAGTTGTCTGAGCTATAGTTAGTAAAAGATATATGGAGAAGGGTGCCTAAACTGGAAACCATGAATTATACTGTTTTATAGATATATGAAAAATTGAGAGGGAGAAAGTCATCTTTAGAGATTTACTTAGTGAAAACAAAAATTTAGAAGTATTCTCAGGAATCTGATTCATCTTGAACGATCCTTTTTGTACTTTGAAAGAATGATTCGTGGCTTGAAGTAATCTTCACATCCCGAAAGCAATTCCACTGGAAGGATTTGACTGTGAATGGCTCACCATGTGTCCAGCGCCGAGAATCCAGTAAAAGAAGAGGTTCCTGTAGGATCTCCCGAATCCTTTCGTCCCCGTAAAGCCTTTTCCACAATACAAGGGAGCACGGTCCTCACTCAGGAGACTGCTCAGACCATGCCACCTGCATATTACAAGGCGAATTTGAGGGACCATCTTCGAAATCAAGAATCCGAGTCGATGTCTGGGGGTGTGTTTTGTTGAAAAGGAGTCATTACTTGAGCTTACTGAGCCATGCTTCTGCTCCTTTTGTTGCACATATGAGATCTAGCTGCAGCATTAGGAAGTCGTCCATATAAGATTATGGGGAGCCAAGATCAGTTGGCGACCGGACTGCGTGAAGCGCATGGAAAAAGTTGGAGGAAAAACCCTGACCTGTCTATTGTAAATGGCGACGTTTATGCCTTTGGCTGAAAGCTTGTCCACCTGAGAAAATTTCTCGACACTTCCTAAACTTGTGGTGGCAGATGACGAAAAGCTAAAATCGAGTCGTATCTTCTCGTTTACATCTAAACCATTGTATTCCCTTGTAGGAATAGAGTTCACAGTGCCTACCTCTTCGATCCTTAGTTTCATGAAGTCTCCACGCATGGCTGGAAAAATCGAGCGAAACTGTCCTTGCCATCTACAACACAGATGAATTTTGATTGAGCTGGGAAAAAATCAATATACTTCTAATGTTGAACTAGGCACAACTGGGAAAGAAACAAAGGATTGGGTCAAACTGCTAGGAGAGTTAAATCTGCCGAACATTTCTGGTCTACTGGAACTTACGTCACATTATCCGGGATGATCTTTAGCTTCTTTCTAGTTAGCCCATTCATACGGCTTCCGAAGTCACTATTGGCTGACCCTGCACCAGTTGAGGTTCTCTCCGTGTATCTATATGAGCTACTTCTACCCTCTTTCACCACTGCCGAGTTGCTCTCGTCGTCTAATATGAAGTTGTAAAAGTCCTGCAGGTCATGCAACTCTCAGGAACTCCCTCAACACTGAAAGTGCACGCCGTCTTCCTGTGTTATGACGAGAACAAGTGATGGACATAGATACCACGTTGTTACTGTATTTTAGGATGACTTGCCCCAGGTCTAGAAATGTTCCCGTGGCATCTTCCGATTTGCCTTCTGCAAGTTGCTGCTGGATCTTCAGTGCTAAACTGGAAAGCACAATAGTTGACGTTACGCTCGTCCATGTAGTTTTCTTTCCGTGTATAAATACAAAAGTTGCAAAGATATTGCAATAGAATTCACGGGACCTCTAATTTTACATATGCTTAATTCATCATTATCTTTTTTTTTTTTAATGACCCGAGGGACCGCTGGATATCATCATTCGAGGATCACAGACCCTTTAGAGCTTGGTTAACACCGGTAGAGCCTCACCGCAAGCCGTTATTTAGACGTAAACCCTTGAGGGGCTGGCCCAGTAAAACACCCCTAGGACCCCCACTTAACTCGCGAACATTCGGAGAATCAAAATCATTCCCTCGGCAATGAATTCATCATTATCTTTATAACAAGAATAATCGACGTATGCCAAGATCCTTAAATAATATAGATAGACTGTGAATACACAATATATAAAACACATACTTTCAATTGTAAAGTAAAAGAACGAAATTTGATATTCCAAGGCTATACTTAGTATGGCAACCTAAGTCTACGCACACGTCCTTCTTGTTAGACAATAACACTTCTCTTAAAGGCAACGGTGCTTTTTGTCCAGCAACAAATGTCCCTTCAAGACAACAGATCTTAGTGAAAACTCTTTCGACATTGTTCGCATATTAGAGGGTCTATAAAGTGGAAAAATTCTCATATGTCACTTACTTTCAATTGGTTATCTTATTAGGGTGCGTTGTGATTGACATCAATCACCTATAGTATTGTTAGAGTGTGTAATATTGAGACTAGAAATTGTGAATGTCATGTTGTGAGCTTGTTTAGAAAATTATAATTTGTGTGCCCTATTTATGAGAAATGGAGGACCTAATTTTTTCTTTTCAGTCTGGCCACTTTTCTAGTTGAACCTAGGGCGGGCTTTGGCCACTTAGGTAGAATTGTCGGTCAACGAATGATCGACGGTAATACTACAAGCGTGATTAATTAAAAAATAAATTTATTAAAAAATATATAATATATGGCAAATCAAATTAAAATTACACCGCACAAATTGGCCTGGATGGAATAATAATACATAAGAGAAATACAATTTCAGATATAAACAGGTTCGTGCTTCAAAAAATATATAAGTAAAACCTTATTTATAGAAAAGAAAAGCATTTTCTGCTTAGACAAATTTACTTAGATGGTATTAGTTTGGCTTTCCTAACCCGTTTCTAAGTAACATTTTGCTCAATTAATGCAAAATAAGTTTGAAATGAGTATGATGAGTGAGCTAAGTTTCTTCCCTATACTTCAAATAAAACAAACTGAAGGCGGGACTTCATTCACAAGAAAGATAAACCATAGCATTATTGATGAAATTTCGACATGGAAAATTGCAAGAACATGTTGACGCCCATGCCTCCTACAAACCTCGACAAAGACAACAATGATACAGCAGTAGACCAAGCTATATACAAGCATGATAAGTTCACTTCTGTTGTACAAATGCTTTCGGGCTTCTGTTGTACAAATGCTTTCGGGCTAGATATTTTGTTTAGTGTTCGTACGTGGGCACGTTATTATTTTAATTCTAAAGAATCTCATTTAATGGCGGAAAGGCAAATCATAAAATGTATTTCAACATTTACTAAAACTCAGTTCGTGGTATCCATAGAATTATAATATTCTATTATTGGGTTATTTAATGTGGATTTTGCTGGTCGTAAAATTGATGAGAAAAGCACTTCGGGCACATGGGTGATGCCCCACAACGTCACACACAACATGAGTTCATTCCTTCTGTATATATGTATGTATATAGATCTTTACTTCATATTTAAGAAACATTTAGTGAGTGTGCACGTTTATATATGCACCTTCTCAATAACATTAGTCATCGAAATATGAATACGGACATCCAAAATATAAATAATACATTAGATCAATCTTGGGAACGGGTTGGTGGTAACCTTAGCACCGCTATATATGTTCTATCATCTAATCAAAGGCTTGTCTGTACAATATTCAAATTATCACCCTACACAAGGATCTATAGATTCCGCATCATTACATCAACATAGTTTGCCAACATATGCATGCTCCAACTGTGGCTCACTATTAGATGGTAAAATGTATTTTGCAATTTGTTCGTGGTACTTCACACATTGGGCTTCACATTTTGTCTCATAGTTCTCTCCATTTATTTGGTTTTGTCGATGCAATTTGGGCTAGGTGCAAACTTTCGAGACATTTGACCACTTGTACTTTTCTTGGCTCAAATAGTATTTGGCAATATGTTGTGGTACTTTACACCTTGAGCTTCACATTTTCTCTCATAGATTGCTCCATTTATTTGGCTTTGTCAATGCAAATTGAGCTAGGTGCAAACTTACCAAACATTCTACCGCTGCTTATTGTAATTTTCTTGGCTCAAATAGTATTTCATATTGTGCCAAGAAACAAGTTATCGTGGCCCGCTCCATAACTAAAGCCAAATACTGGGCTCTTGCTTTCGTAGCCGCTAAACTTGGATTTCCTACATATTGTGTGACATTGGGATCTACCAACATCAACCTTCATTACTTTTCTTGAACAATATGTCAGCATTACATCTCACAACTAATCTAGTTTTTCATGCTCGGATAAAGCACATCGAGATCGATTATCATTTTGTTCGAGGAAGGTTGCCCTTGGTTCTATTGTATCATGCTATGTCCTATCTTCTTCACAAATTATTGATATTTTCACCAAATCATTGACTCGAGATAGTACAAACTAAGGGACCGTTTCAGCTTATAATTTTTAGTTTCATGGGAGTATATTGTTTAGAATTATGGCATAGTTCGTACTAAAGCCTGAGGATCGTCTCACTCTTAAACTTTGTGACGTTGGTGAAGACGCTTTTTGTTGCAGATGAAGATTCTCAGAGTCTCATTCAGGGTCGTAATACAGTTGAGTGGTTTGGAATCATCTTTATTTTTTGTAAAGCACTTTCTCTGTATGCAAGAAACATGAATAGACTATTCTCTGGAGTTTGCTATGTTTTTGCCTTTCGCCTGTGCTGACCTTTGATATGAAGAGTCTACTATTGATGAAAGACGTCTTTGAGCTTGCCTGATTTTCAAACTAAGATTTGCTTGGCGACTGAGTGATGCTGCCCACCATTTGTAAGGAAATGCATGGCTGGTCGATGGGTACCTGCAAAAGGTCGGCAAAAAACAAGCTGAAAAACTACAGATATCTTCTTGCAGGTTCAGCATGTTGTGTTTTGAAATTTCCTTGTTCTGAGTTCTAAGTGTCAAACTGTTTATGTTGGGGAATGGAGTTTTTGGACTGTAAGAGGAATAGGAAAAAATAGTGTGCTGGCTTGTGGAGAACATCCAATTACTATGCCAAAGTACGTGTTTTATGTGGACCTCAATGTACATTTTTCATTGTTAGGTATAACTATAGATCTTCTCGCTCGATTTACAGCATTTCGTTTGACAATCAAGATGTCATTGAAAATGGGAACGGCCTATTTTTGGTGAAATGATCTTGATTGTTTTCTGTTTTCATAGAGAAGTAAGAAATCGTTTAGAAAGATTTTATAGTTTCCTCGTTTTACAAATTTTCAGCAAGCTAAAAGTAGTTTTTACGGTGAAGTGTTATTTCACAGTTTTCGAACTGTATTTAGAGTTATGACAAGAAAAAGAATAATAGAGCCATAAATTTGTGAAATAAAATTATTCCTGCTATGGAATCATGGTCTGAGCTACAGTTTAGCAAAAGGAATATGACAAAGAATACATTAGAATTCCATAAATTGGAAACCCTGAATCATACTGGTTTTCAGAGGTGTGAAAAAACGAGAGGGAAAATATCCTCTTTAGAAATTTCTTAGTGAAAACAGAAACTCAGAAAACTATCTGGAATCGAATTCATCTTGAATATCCTTTTGTACTTTGAAAGAATGATTCAAAGCTTGAGGTAATTTTGACCGGATAACAATTCCACTAGAGGGATTTGATTGTGGATGACTCACCATGTGTCCAGCACCGAGAATCCAGTAAAAGAAGAGGTTCCTGTAGGATCTCACGAATCCTTTTGTCCCCGTAAAGCCTTTTCCACAGTATAGAGGAACACGGTCCTCACTCAGGAAACTGCTCAGACCGTCCCACCTGCGTGTTATAAGGCAAATTTGAGAGACCATTTTCGAAATCAAGAATCCGAGTCAATGTCTAGGGGTGTGTTTTGCCGAAAAGGAGCCATTACTTGAGCTTATTGAGCCATGCTTCTGTTCCTTTTGTTGCACATATGAGATCCAGCTGCAGCATCGGGAAGCCGTCCAAATGAGATCATGCGGAGGCAAAATCAGTCAGAGGCGAGACTCAATGAAGTGCATCGGGAAGTTTATGGAGAAATCCTGACCTGTCCATTGTAAACGGTGACGTTCACGCCCTTGGCTAAAAGCTTGTCCACCTGAGATAATTTCATGATTAGTTCCTAATCTTGCGGTGGCAGACGATTAGAAACTAAAATTGAGTTATCTTCTCGTTTACGTCTAGGGGGTGGTTTTCAGCGTCACGCTAAAATTAGTGTCTACCTCTTCGATTCTTGGTTTCATGAAGTCTCCATCGAAGGCTGCGGAAACCAAGCTACCCTGTCCTTGCCATCTACAACAAGAAGAAATTTGATCGATCCATCACAAGGGAAAAACATGTACCTTTCGCGAAAAATGAATGAAATGGATAATGAGTTTAAAAGATGATCATCTGTATCACTTACAAAAATAAATGAACGAAATTTTTTTTCATTGTCTTTGGAAATGTTTAAATATAAATTGTTGTTGGTAATGACAATATTTTTTATTGATTAATTATTTTGAGTGATACAAGCGATCATTTTGAAGAAAATGTTTTTCAAATGGAGCGTAAACGTCCCATTTGGATCGAGTAAGATATAAACGAAGCATTGGGCCTAGCTGCGAGGAGAGTTAAGAAGTCTGTCAAACATTTCTGGTCTTCTGGAACTTACGTCACGTTAACCGGGATGATCTTTAGCTTTTTTCTGATCGGCCCGTTCATCAAGTTTCGTAAGCCACTATTGGCTGCACCTGCACCAGCTGAGGTTCTCTCGATGTATCTATTTGACCTCATTCTGCTCTCCGTCACCGCCGCAGGATTGCTCACATCGTCTAACATGAAGTTGTAAAAGTCCTGCAGGTCGTGCAACTCTCAGAAACTCCCTCAACACTGAAAGCGTATACCATTTTCTAGCGGTATGACAGAGAACAAATGATAGAAATATATACCACGTTATTACTGTATCGTAGGATGACTCCCTCCAGGTCGGACCATGTTGCGGTGGCATTTTCCGATTTGCCTTCTGCAAGTTGCTGCTGGATCTTCAGGGCTAAACTGGATAGCACAATAGTTCACTTCATGTTATGCTCATCTGTCTAGTATTCTTTTAAAGGAAGGACTTAGGAGAAAAATAACTCTAACCTGTTTGACTGATTCAAGCCATTCTCGTCGATTCGTGACATGACTTTAAGAACAGGTCCCCATGAGAACTTCATTATGGTGCAGATACAACAGTGAGTCACCAAGCAGAAATGACTATCTTCATTATGCAGAACAAACAAATCTCTTAATGGCTGGAGATCACATACCACATAGTCCTCGGGAGAAATCCAGCTATCCCCCAAAGCAACTCCTGCAAATGGACATTACAAAAAAGCACGAAAAAAATAGTGCGTTTCTGATTATTGAGTACCAAAATCATGACGGTGCGTGACTACTTCAAACAAGTGACACAAAGTTGCTGGGAAAAAAAGAATTTCTACCCCCAAGTTGGGCCTTCAGTTTTCCAGCTTCAATAGCTTCTAGAGCTGTTAATCCAAGGGCAGAAGCAAATTTGCCTCCATATGATTCTGCAAAGATGTACAGAGGACTCTTTTGGAGGGTCTCATTCTCGTTGAAGAGCTCTATCAGCAAAGTTGTCAGATCAGCGGCTGCTTCATAGTCTGTTTTCGCTACTAAGCTCTCATCGTCCACATAACTGAAACCTGTTGCCACTGGACTGTCCTGTGTACGCAGAGAATTACAAGTTACACGACTAAGCAACGGAGCCTGATAGATGCCAATACTTAGAAGAGATTCTTCAGAATTGTTTGAAACTGAAGAGAAATTCCTATGCACCACAAATAAGAGATCTGCTTTTCGAAGCCATGTGAAATTCCGGGGCTGCAAATTCTCATCCAGTGGTCCAATTTCCCCAAAGTTTCCATATCCAACACCGGAGGCTCCCTAGGAATTGAAGGAGAGAGGTGATAAAAAAACACTGATTTTCATTCTATTGGGTGTAACTTAAACGGTAAGATTCTCACAGGGCCTCCTTGGAGCCACAGCAGTACTGGCCATGGTTTGGAAGGGTCTTCAACTCTATATGAACTTCTGTACAGCCACCAGAAGAGGTGAGCCCCTACAACCCATTATATAAATAAAACATCAGTTTACTTCTTGAATATAGAATGTCACAAATGATAAATACGTACGCATGGCAATCATTTATTTGAACACAGTGATACATTGTTTTTACCACCAACCGAACAATTTGGACACTGTAGCTTCGTACCTGGTCGAACTTGAACATATCCCCACTGCTCGGACCTGTCACTTGTTCCTTCGGCTGAGGCAAAACGGGGATGTACAAACGAGAACAATAGGAGAAAAGAAAGGAATAGCAAATGTTTCTCCATTCCCACCATATTTCTTATTTGTTGCAGATTGAATAAGCTGGGGGAGGGTCTGTCACATGGGGGGCCGTCAATGATTTTGCCCTAAGATATTTTGCCAGTGGCTGTCGGCATCTGGTTGGGTAGGGGCGGCCTGAGAAATCAAAAGCGGGCGAAGACTTGAAGAAACTATTGCCTTGTCAATTAGGTAGGGCATCGACCAAAAAAAAAAAAAAAAATTGAGGTAGGGCCACAATGACACACTGTCCAGAGCGAGCTTGTCCTCATTGGGCTGTGATTTGATTGGTGGGGACAACGGGAAACAAATGCGAGCCAAGCAAACATTGTTTAGAATCTGGAATGGAAGTTTTCCAATCAAGTACGAACGCGAACAAAATAAAGAAGCCAGGAGTTATTGGATCTGTTGACATCAAGAACTCCATCGAATCTCAAGCCGAACAAGAGGAAGAATTGGTTTGGGATATTCGTTTTTTTGGTGAGACAATATCAGTCGTCATTCCTGTGAATCCTCTCTCCCACGTTTGGGTTGTGATTGGATCGACTGGGACAAAGAGAAAGGAGTGCGAGCGAAGGAAACATTATTAAGAATCTGGAATGGAAGTTCTCCAATCAGGCAAGAACGAGAACAAAACAACTTAGCCGGCAGTTCTTCGATGGGTCGACTTCAAGAGCTCCATCGAAAGTCAACCCGAACACGGGAAGAATTCATTTAAAATACATGTTTTCCGGCGAGACTCCAGTATGAAAAATTTAGATAATATGAAAATTAAAATTGTTGGAAACCTGTTGGAAAAATGAAAAAAATAAGATTAACTTTCATATTCCGCTACTTGTGAAAGAAAGCAAAATTAAGGAAGGAAAGATGGAGAAGGACGTAGTTCAGAGAGAAGACGTAGGAAAACTTTTATGTATTGTCTTCAATGTAATTGTGAATGTATAAATCTCCTTAGATATAATACAAGGTGTAAATTGTGAAAGAAAGTAAATGATCCTAAGTATCAATCTCGATCTAAATCTAATATTTAATTGATATACATACAGATTATGATCAAATTAGATCAAAACTTCCAACAAATGTGCCGGGCAATCATGCACACAATCAACGGCATATCTTCCAACACTCTCCCTCAAGCTGGTGGTTTGTAGATGTCCAAAATGCCTAGCTTGCTCAATAGATATGCATGCTGTCTTTGACACAAGGGCTTGGTGAAGATGTCCGCTAGTTGTTCTGTAGTCCCAATTCCTTTTGTCTCAATTACTCATTCTTGGATATTTTCCCGTGTAAAATGACAATCCACTTCTATATGCTTGGTTCTCTCATGTACTATAGGATTATATGCAAGTTTGAGAGCCACATCATTATCACAATATAATTTTGTGGGTCCTTGCACTTCTACTCTAAGATCCTTAAGTAATCCTCGTATCCAGACTATTTGATAGGCGGTTTTGGCCATAGCTCGATACTCTGCTTCGGCTAAGGACAATGATACAGTGGGTTGTTTCTTGGTCTTCCATGAAAGGAATTCTCCCAATTTAATGCAATATCCAGTGACAGATCTTCGACTTATGGGACATGTTGCATAGTCTGCATCACAATATGCTATCATCTTCATGTCACATTTTTTAGATAGAAGTATCCCAAGTCTTGGACATTTCTTCAAATACTTCATGACTTTTAAAGTAGCATCTAAATGGGAACGCTTTGAATTGTGCATAAACTGACTAAGTATCTGAATCGCATATTAGATATTAGGTTTAGTCATTATCAGGTATATAAGTTTTCCAACAAGTCTTTAATAGCTTGATGGATCACTGAGTACGGGATCATCATTTTGAGATATTCCCTTATCATAATTTGTGGTAGTCAACTTAGTGTTTTGCTTGATCGGAATTACAACTGACTTGCATCCTGATAGTCCTGCCTCTAATATGATCTCTAGTATAAACTTCCGTTGACTAAGGGAAATCTCTTTATCAGATCGGGCAATTTCAATCTCAAGAAAATATATAGGTGCTCCTAAGTCCTTAATGTGAAAAGTGGCAAGCAAATATTTCTTGAAACTCTCTATAGAAGCTTTATCATTTCCCATAAACGAGTATGTCATCAACATAAATCATCAAATAAATAGATGACATATCTTTAATTCGTGTGAATAGAGCATAATTGTGCTTGGATTGCTTGAGGCTTGCTGTTGTAAGAGCACTAGCAAATTTGGCATACAATTGTCTAGATGCATGTTTTAATCCATAAAAGGGATTTACGGAGACGATATACTTTATTCTCCCATTGTCTCCGTATGCCTTGAGGAATATCTATATAGATTTTTTCATCTAAATCACCATGGAGGAAGGCATTGCGTACATCCATGTCATTAATGGCAGCAACAGCTAAGAATGAATGGACTGTTACAACTTTGGCAACTAGATAGAATGTCTCGTGATAGTTGAAACGTTCTCATTGGGTAAATCCTTTGGCTACTAACCGTGCCTTGTACTGTTCAATAGAATTTGATTGCATCTTTAAAATTTTTTAGAATGTAATTATACTGTCAAAAAATTTTGCTATAATTTTCCCCTTTCCTTTTAAGAATGCTGATCATTGTCGGCACATAAACTATGATCACAAGTGTGGATGATAAATGTGACAACTAAAAAATGACATTGTAAATGCACAAGCAATTATTGCATGAATGTAATTCATATATAAAATTGAATTAGAATGTTATATTCAATTATAATTTGTATTTTACATGTCATACTTGGATTTCGAAAGTCATGTTATTAAAAAATATTATGTTTTCGTTAATTCTTTTATAAGACTTTGGTCTGTTAAACTCTCGTTACTTTGGTTTTGTCATATAGTCGAATTAAAATGTGTTAATTTAAGTTAGAAATTACAAATCTACATTCTCATAATTTTCAATGATCTAGGTTATATATATATAGACACACACATATATATCTATTATATTCACGTAATAGTTTTTCATGCAGAGCATTAACTATGGCCTGTTTGTTTCATAATTCAACGAAAGTAGAAATAACATTTTTTTATTTTTATAGTTTCGCCAAATAAATATAAAATATTATGAAAAAATATATATGATTCACGCGTTAATATTTGCTATCCATCGAATCATCGCCGTAACGTGGCGTCGCTCATCTCCACCCACGTAAAAAAAAAAACCAACGTAAGGCGGTGCTCTAATTTTTCAGACGCCAGACGTCGGCGGAGCTCGCGGTCCGGCTCGGAAATGGCGGGTCGGCTCGCGAGGAGGCTCTCGCCGTCGCCGGAATCCTTCCTCGCCGCCGTCGTCGATAGACGCCGGGTCTTCGCTTGGTCGGGTCGCGATCGTCCGGGCCCCGGCGAGCTTCCTCGTCGTCGTCGTCGTCATCGTCATCGTCTTCACCTTCGTCGCCGGACGGAACGGCGTTGAAGCCGCAGAAGAAGATCACGGACCGCCTGTCGGCCGTGATCGACGCCGTCAACGACCGCAAGCTTCCCCCCGAGCTCCGCGGTCGTCGCAACGCCGTCAGGTAATAATCTGAAGCGGACGCGCGCCTTTGCGTGAGCGTATGTAGGGCAACGTTGTTGATTTTGGAGTTTTTTTTCTATGGGTTGTGTGATTTGTATGGTGAATTTCGCGGTTTTAGAGATGATTGCTTGCTTCTTCGGATTGAGCTAGCGTTCGATTTCTGCCTTTGTGTATCTTTCTCGAGATGTCCATTTGTGCTGGAGTTTGGGCTTTAATTTGCATAATCTTTCTCTTTTGAGGGAGTAGAGGTATGGATTATCGGTGGCTGAGTTTGATCATGGCCGCTGGGCATTGCATTCTATGCATAAGCGCTCTGTTTTATCATAATGTTGCCTACTCAATTAGGCTTAGTTAGATGGTGCAGAGTATAAAGCAATTGTCTCAGAAGATCAAGTACGTATTTTTTTGCCTGTTACAATGCTTATGCTGAACGATCCGGGGGAGGTAATGCTTTTAATAGAGCTTTCGTTGTTCATTCCCGTGATTTTGATTGTTACTGCTTATTTGTTGCTGTGGTAGAATAGGTAACGGTGGGGAATCCTATGCGGCGAATTGTTGTTAGGTCGATTTCTGGATTGGGACTTATTTTGTCTTGATGGTTTCACTGAAGAAGAGAGTAGGACGTTCCCTGATCTTTGTTTAGCATCTTGATGCAAACTTTGTCGCTTGAATAGAAAACAAAATCAAAAACTTAATTAGGGGTTGGGTGATGATGTTTTGCGTTACCCTTTTGGCATATCGGAGACTGATATTGTGAACATAGTGGAGCAAAGGATATGGCATTCGATGGAGGAAGGACATTTTGAGAACTTACCTGGAAAAGGGAAACCCCTTGACCTGAGCGTAAATCCACGTGCAGATCCGGCAGAAGACACCTTGTATCGGATTCTTAATAAGAATGGTTGTGCTCCAGAGTGGGTAGAACTTAACAAGGAAATTAGGAGTGCGATGTCCAAGTGGCGGAGAGCGCTAAAGAAAGCATGGATGAGCAGAAGCAATGGGAGTCGATCTGAGTGGGACGAGCGTTCAGAGGCTTTGAAGGTGCAAATGCGCAGCATTAACGACAAGGTGAGTCCTTGGGTTGCTACATTCAATTTAATAGATGCTTTCTTCTGCTTCTAGTATACCTGTACTCTTATGGAATAGAGAAAGGTGGTTGATACTGATTTTGTTAACAATATGGATTTGTTGCGGTCGTGTAGGTCTTTCGGTATAATCTCATCGTGCCCTTTGGACGCCAGATGTTTGGGATGAAGTGGGAGAAAGAATTAGATCGTTTGAGTGATGAATGACTTCTCATACAGTTGTAGTATTATAACAATTTAGGAGTTGTACTTTGGAGGTGATGTTATATTTATGAGATGTTATAGTTGTATAATGTTTTGGTAGAATGTGCTCATCGATTGTTTCTTGATTCCCTGATACGTTGTTTCTCATTACTTGTGTGTTTTTTTGGCAAGTGTGATTGTCCTTGGTTCGGCTTTTCATTAAGAGCTTTAAAAGCTGGCACCATCATTTGCTTCTCTGTTTTCTCTACTGAGAGAATGGAGGAGATCAACAAGTGGAATGACTGGCGAGAGGTGCTTTAGAAAAGGTTTCTGAGACAGTTACTTTGAGTGAGAATGAACTTTTCTCAATCCAACGGTCATACGATGAACTTTT
Organism: Eucalyptus camaldulensis; assembly: GCA_019915185.1. Lineage (NCBI taxonomy): Eukaryota > Viridiplantae > Streptophyta > Magnoliopsida > Myrtales > Myrtaceae > Eucalyptus > Eucalyptus camaldulensis. The sequence continues at coordinate 27,104,444 of JAHSVA010000005.1, forward strand.
CTCAATCCGACGGTCATACGTCACTAGTATGTAGCACAAGCTGTGACAAAGGAAACTCACAGATCACATATGCAATTGATTTCCAATCAATTGACTGACACTTCTTCACTTCGTTATACAATGCAAGCTAAGGGACCATTTCAGCTTCTAGTTTTCAGTTAAATGGGAATATATCGTTCTACAATTTTGGCATAATTCATAGTAAAGCCTGAGGATAGTCTCACACTTACAACTTTGTGATGTTGGTGAAGACGCTTTTTGTTGATATTGCAAATCCTCGTAGTCTCATTCTAGGTTGTAATACAGTTGTGTTCGTTATTTTTTGTAAATCACTTTCTTTGCATGCAAGAAACAGAAATAGACTATTCTCTGGAGTTTTTTTTTATTTTTTTGCCATTCACCTGCGCTGATCTTGATATTAAAAGCCTACTATTGATGAGAGACTCCTTTGAGCTTGCTTGATTTTCAAACTAAGATTTGCTTGGCGACTGAGTGATGATGCCCACCATTTGTAAGGAAATGCACGGCTGGTCGCTGGGTACCTGCAGAAGAATGGCAAAAACCAGGCTGAAAAACTACACATATCTTCTTGCAGGTTCATCATCTTGTGTTTTCAAATTTCCCTGTTCTGAGTTCCTAAGTATCGAACTGCTTAGGTGGGGGAAAGAAGTTTTCGGAATGTGACAGAAATAGGAAAAAATAGTGTCCAGGCTAGTGGAGAACATCCAATTACTATTTTTCGTAGAGAAGTAAAAACTGAGGTAAAAGATTAAAGAGTTTCCTTATTTTACAAATTTTCAACAAGCTAAAGGCGATTTTTATGTTTCACCGTTTTCAAACTGTATTAAGAATTATGACAAGAAGAGGAATACTAGATCAAGAAATTTGTGAAATATGTATTTTTTATTATTTTATTTTATGGAATGGTTGTCTGAGCTATAGTTAGTAAAAGATATATGGAGAAGGGTGCCTAAACTGGAAACCATGAATTATACTGTTTTATAGAGATATGAAAAATTGAGAAGTAGGAAATCATCTTTAGGGATTTACTTAGTGAAAACAAAAATTTAGAAGTATTCTCAGGAATCTGATTCATCTCGAGTGATCCTTTTTGTACTTTGAAAGAATGATTCGTGGCTTGAAGTAATCTTCACATCCCAAAAGCAATTCCACTGGAAGGATTTGACTCTGAATGGCTCACCATGTGTCCAGCGCCGAGAATCCAGTAAAAGAAGAGGTTCCTGTGGGATCTCACGAATCCTTTCGTCCCCGTAAAGCCTTTTCCACAGTACAGAGGAGCACGGTCCTCGCTCAGGAAACTGCTCAGACCATCCCACCTGCGTATTACAAGGCGAATTTGAGGGACCATCTTCGAAATCAAGAATCCGAGTCGATGTCCGGGGGTGTGTTTTGTTGAAAAGGAGTCATTACTTGAGCTTACTGAGCCATGCTTCTGCTCCTTTTGTTGCACATATGAGATCTAGCTGCAGCATTAGGAAGTCGTCCATATGAGATTATGGGGAGCCAAGATCAGTTGGCGACCGGACTGCGTGAAGCGCATGGAAAAAGTTCATGGAAAAACCCCGACCTGTCCATTGTAAATGGTGACGTTTATGCCTTTGGCTAAAAGCTTGTCCGCCTGAGGAAATTTCTCGACACTTCATAAACTTGTGGTGGCAGATGACGAAAAGCTAAAATCGAGTCCTCGCATCTTCTCGTTTACATCTAGACAATTGTTTTCCCTTGTAGGAATAGAGTCCACGCTGAGATTAGTGCCTACCTCTTCGATTCTTGGTTTCAAGGAATCTCCACACGTGGCTGGAAAAATCAATCGAAACTGTCCTTGCCATCTACAACACAGATGAATTTTGATTGACCTGGGAAAAAATCAATGTACTTCTAATGTTGAACTAGGCACAACTGGGAAAGAAATAAAGGATTGGGTCAAACTGCTAGTAGAGTTAAATCTGTCGAACATTTCTGGTCTACTGGAACTTACGTCACATTATCCGCGATGATCTTTAGCTTCTTTCTAATTGGCCCAATCATAAAGCTTCCGAAGTCACGATCGGCTGACCCTGCACCAGTTGAGGTTCTCTCCGTGTATCTATATGAGCTACTTCTACCCTCTTTCACCACTGCCGAGTTGCTCTCGTCGTCTAACATGAATTGTAAAAGTCCTGCAGGTCATGCAACTCTCAGAAACTCCCTCAACACTAAAAGTGCACGCCATCTTCCTGTGTTACGACGAGAACAAGTGATGGACATAGATACCACGTTGTTACTGTATTTTAGGATGACTTGCCCCAGGTCTAGAAATGTTCCCGTGGCATCTTCCGATTTGCCTTCTGCAAGTTGCTGCTGGATCTTCAGGGCTAAACTGGATAGCACGATAGTTAACTTGAGGTTTCGCTCATCCATGTAGTTTTCTTTCCGTGTAAGGAGGACTCAGAAGGAGAAATGTGACTTATACCTGTTGGATTGATTTAAGTCGTTCTCATCGATTCGTGAGATGACTCTAAGAATAGGTCCCCATGACAACTTCGATTTAGAGCAGAATGCAGATACAGAGTGAGTCACCAAGCAGAAATTGCTATCTTCATTACGTGAAACAAACAAGCTTCTTGATGGCTAAAATCACATACCACAAAGTCCACGTGAGAAATTTAGCTATCCCCTAAAGCAATTCCTATTTTTGGCGAGAAACATCAGAAACAGCGGGTCTCTGAGTGTCAAATATCGAAAGTCGCGACAAAGCGCGACTAGTTCAGAAAAGTTCCACAAAGTAGTTGGGAAAAAGGAATTTTTTACCCCAAGTCGGGCCTTCAGTTTTCCAGCTTCAACAGCTCTTAGAGCTGTTACTCCCAAAGCAGAAGCTAAGGGCTGCATGGAAACACTTCTGTTCTTTTTTTGTTATAGGGAACAGAAATAAATAAAAGTGTTTCTGTTTCGGGGAACAATTTCTTACCAGAAAATGCATTTGGTAAATTTGTTCCGGAAATAAAAAATGAATAGAAACACGTTCGGTAAATTTTACTCTTTTTTTGTTTCTTTTAATTTTTTAATATTTTTATTTTATTTTTCATTTTTTCCTTTCTTTTTTATTTTTTCTTCTTTCGGCCGGTCAACGACCTTTGGCGACCGGCCGACGGGGCAGGCAGCCTCGCCCAGCCACGGCGAGGCCGAGTCTCGCCGTGGTTGGGTGAGGCTCGGCCTCGCCGGGGCCGGCGATGCTTCGGCGAGGTCGCCGGCCCTCGACGGCCGGTCGTTAGCCATGGCCGAGGCCGGCGACTGGCCAAAGAAAAAAGAAGAAAAAAAGAAGAAGAAAAGAAGAAGAAAAGAGAAGAGAGAGAAGAAGAAGTGTTTCTTCAAAATCGTTTCTGGAACAAGAAGTAAGTTTTTTTTGTTTCTTTTTTTTTGTTCCAATTTTGTTCCAGGAACCAAAAAAAAAAAAAAGTGTTCAGAAACAGAAATAAGAAGTAAAAATATGCAGGCCCTAATTTGCCTCCATATGATTCTGCAAAGACATACAGAGGGCTCTTTTGGATGGTCTCATTCCCATTGAAGAGCTCTATCAGCAAAGTGGTCAAATCAACTGCTGCTTCATGGTCTGTCTTCACTGCTAAGCTCTCATTCTCTACATAACTGAAGCCTGTTGCCACTGGACTGTCCTGTGTACACACAGGATTACGAGTCACGAAAAACTAAGCAGCAGCGCCTCATAAATGCCAATACCTAGAAGGGCATTCTTCAGCATGGTAGTATGAAACTGAAGAGATGCTGCTAAGTACCACAAATAAGAGATCTGCTTTTCGAAGCCATGTGAATTTCGGGGGCTGCAAATTCTCATCCAGTGGTCCGATTTCTCTGAAATTTCCAAATCCAACACCGGAGGCTCCCTAGGAAGTTGAAGGAGAGAGGTGATGAAGGCACACCGAATTTCATTTTTATGGGGTGTAATTTCAAAGGTAAAATTCTCACAGGGCCCCCGTGGTGCCACAGCAGTAATGGCCATGGCTAGGAAGGGTCTTCAATTCTGTATGGACTTCTGTATAGCCACCAGAAGAGGTGAGCGCCTACAACCCAATAAAGAAATTAAACATTAGTATACTCCTTGAATGTAGAATGGCCTAAATGAACATACACATATACGGCAATCATTTATTTATTCACGGCCTTACGTTGTTTTTTCCACCAACTGAAGAATTCAGACACTGAAACTACGTACCTGGTCCAACTTCTACATACCCCCACTGCTCGGACCCATCACTTGTTCCTTCAGCTGAGGCAAAACGTGGATGCCAGAACAAGAAAAAATGGAGAAGAGAGCGGAAAAAGGAAATGTTTCTCCATTACCACCATGTTTCTTACCGTGGCAGAATGCGTAAGCTGGAGGTTTTGTTATATGGGGTAGGCGCCCATGATTTTGCCATAAGAAATCTCGCTTGGGTTTGTCTTCGACTCGTCGAATGCCGACAGATGAGAAAACAAGTACAGGTAAATACTCCAAGAAACCAGGTCGCCTTATTTAATTAGGTAAGGGCTACAACGACACTGTCCGAATCGAGCTTTTGTCCTCATCGGGTTGTGATTGGATCGCAGGGGAGAAGGGGAAACAAGCGCGAGCGAAGCAACATCGTTTAGAATCCGGAATGGAAGTCTTCCATGCTACTACGGACGAGAGTAAAACAAACTAACTAGGAGTTCTGCTAGTTCTTGATGTGCCGACTTCAAGACCCCATCGAATCTCAACCCGAACGAGGGGAAGAAATTGGTTTAGGATTATTTGTTTTTTGATGAGACAAAATCAGTCGTCAATTCTGTCAATTCTCTCTCCCACGTCGGATTGCGATTGGATCGATCGGGACAAAAGGAAAGAAAGTGCGAGCGAAGCAACATTATTTAGAATCTGGAATGGAAGTCTTCCAATCAAGCACCAACGAGAACAAAACGAACAAGGCAGGAGCTCTTCGATTTGGTGTCTTCAAGAGCTCCATCGAATCTCAAGCCGAACAGGGCAAGGAATTTTTATTTTTTTTCTCTCAAAAAATAATCTAAGCAAGTATTTAAAGGGCTTCATATTGGTCAACGCTCGGATCTCGGAGTCATTGGGATGTAAAGCAACTAAAGAATAGAGCTGCGTACAGGGCTCGAAAAAGATACTTTACCAACAGGGGGTGAGAGGGCATGCAGGCACAAATAGTTAAAATAAGAAACACGGTATAACAGCCAGACTGCATCATTACTAAAATTCTGACAACTCTCCCCTTCCTTTCTGTTGGGTAAATTTCGCGGCGTGCTAAGCAGCAGCCTTCGGATGAGCAGCGGATATTAGCCGCTGGCTAGGAGGTGCTCATTCACTGGTGTCCTCAACCACAAACTACTTCCTTTTCTTCTTCCCGTTTTGCCTTTGTGCCCTCATAAAGATTAGGACCGAATTGACAATGACAGAGTTTGATACCTTAACAAAATTATTGATGTTACACAGTTTTGCATTTGCACTCGATACCGTATGTCTCCGCATTTAGAAAGTAGGACTTCTCCTGAGGGCATTGAACATGCTAAATTATGTGACTACCCGTTGTGTGATCCATCCTATAAATTTCTTTTGCGTGTTGAAATTAAACAAGTACAAAACTCACCTTAGACTTGCATATTCAACTGTACCCCTTTCTCTCCTCATGATGGAAAATATGCTTGCCATACGGACTACTCTACACAAGGAAAGAGAATGACACAAATGAAGGAAAGAATCAAAACATTGGGTGGAAGGTAAGGGTTATTGATAAGAGTGATCGGTTCTAGTTCCCACCATGCAACCTGAAATCAAATTGGACATGGTCGATTATTAGATTGTGGAACTAAAAATATGCTCACCTAGTCCCAAAATGAGTCCAGTATAGTTGCTGAGTTGGTCCGGGAACTGGTGATTCGTTTTTATTTTTATTTTTATTTTTATTTTATGTCTTCTTCTATTACTTGGTATTCACAGGTCTTGGCTTGACTTAGGATGTGCGTTAGCGAGAGACCATGTCCACTCCTTGCATTAGCAATCAATATTGGCTTGATCAAAATTTAGGAGGGGATTTTTTTTTTGATCAGTCATACTCTATTCCTACTCTATACTCACTCTCAGACTTTTGCTCTGCAAGAGGCAGGGCGTGGGAGTCGAAACCCACTCCTGAAACTTACGCGTCCTCACCCTATCCCCTAAGAAAGTGGGGATTTGGATCCCTCACCTCCCCCTTTCATGTTGGAAAAGTGGTCATTGGGGCGAATCTCAGTAGTTAGAAGGGGATTATTCAAATGATATTTCTGGTTCCCGAGCCAAATGAAGTACATGACGTCATATGGAGATTGGTATGCATTTGATATGTCCAGGAGACGTGGGTGCGGCAGAGGAAAACTAGCATTACGAGCCCAATGCTTCATTAAGGTCACAAATTCCACTAAGAAATTCATATAAGTAAAAGCCTCCATCTTTGCCAACTTCTGTGGGCATGATTGGAAAAAGAAAAATTACATTTGGACAAAAATATTTCGATATACATGTATATGGATGATAAAATAATAATAATTGTGGGGGAAGCCAATGAACCCCAATTTAGAACAAATCTTTGAGAGCGTGACTGACGTGCGTGCTCGGGATTGATGAATTACCAGAAATGGGTTTGACCGAAGGAAACTATGCAGAGATACATTGAACAAACCCTTTTTTCTTTCCGAAGAGATGCTATGGGAGTTTCCGACCCTCGCCGGCGAGGCTGTGCTTTCTTATTTCCTTTTTATCATTTTTTTTTTTAACTTTGAATCTCACTTTATTATGGTTTGAGGGCAAAAAATTTTTTTAAGGGAAAACGCCAGTCATTTTAGCATTATTTTTACAATTGAGTTAATTTTAATAGATCCGTAAGAGAGAATAATAATAAAAAAGTTACATCGGAATTTTTCATTAATCAAATTGGATAGAATTAATCGAGAAATTTCATTACAACAATTTATGAATATTAAGACTTGATGGCACGATCTAATAATTAGAAACTCGATTGCACTTTTTCATTAAGTTTTAAGAATTTTCGTATATTTTTTTTCTTTTTTTTAGTGGGTGTGGAGAGATTGAAGGACCATGCTGGTCCATGTGCGAAGCCTGGGCACGTTTTGCCTATCTAATAAATATTTAATAAATATAAAAGTTGCAAAAGTATTGCAATAAAATTCATTGAACCTCTAATTTTACGTATGCTTAATTCATCATTATCTTTATAACAAGAATTGCACAAAATCGACACATAATAAGATCCTTAAATATTATAGATAGGCTGCGAATACGCACTACAAAAAATACATACTTTTAATAGTAAAGGAATGAAGTTTGATATTCCAAGGCTATGCTTAGTATGGCGACCTAAGTCTGCGCACACTCCCTTCTTGTTAGACAATAATACTTCTCTTAAAGGCAATTGGTGCTTTTTGTGCAGCAACAAATGTCCCTTCCCGAACCACTGGAATTCGCGCCAGTGGCCACCATTCCAAATGGAAGGGGGAGGTGAGGGGTTCAAATCCCCACATTCTTAGGGGGATGAGGGTGGGGCCGCGTAAGTTTCAGGAGTGGGTTTCGATTCCCACGCCCTACAAAAGGCAGGACAAAAGTCTGAGAGTGAGTGTAGAGTATGAATAGAGTAGGATTGACCAAAAAAAAAAATATCCCTTCCCGACAACAGATCTTAGTGAAAACTCTTTCGGCATATTAGACGGTTTATGAAGTGGAAGAATTCTCACATGTCCCTTATTTTCAATTGGTTATCTTATTGGGGTGCGTTGTGATTGACATCAATCACATATAGTATTGTTAGAGTGTGTAATATTGAGACTAGAAATTGTGAATGTCATATTGTGAGCTTGTTTAGAAAATTGTAATTTATGTGCCCTATTTATGGGAAATGGAGGACCTAACTTTTTTTTTTCAAAATGGCCACTTTTTAGTCGAACCTAGTGTGGCCTTTGGCCACTTTCTTAGGTAGAATTGTTGGTCAACAAATGATCGACGGTAATATTACAACCGTGATTATTTAAAATATACATTTGTTAAAATAGATATAATATATGGCAAATCAAATTAAAATTACACCGCACAAATTGGCCTGGATGGAATAATAATATATAAGAGAAATACAATTTCAGCTATAAACAGGTTCATGCTTTGAAAAATATATAAGTAAAACCTTATTTATACAAAAGAAAAGCTTTGTCTGCTCAAACAAATTTACTTAGATGGTATTATTTTGGCTTTCCTAACCAGTTTCTATGTAACATTTTGCTCAAGTAATGCAAAATAAATTTGAAATGAGTATGATGTGTCAGCTAAATTTCTTCCTTGTACTTCAACTAAAACAAACTGAAGGCGGGACTTCATTCACAAGAAAAATTAAACCATAGCATTAGTGATGAAACTTCAACATCGAAAATTGCATGAACATGTCGACGCCTATGCCTCCTACAAACCTCGACAAAGACAACAATGATACAATAGTAGACCAAGCTATATAGAAGTACGATAAGTTCACTTCTGTTATACAAATGCTTTCGAGCTAGATATTTTGTTTAGTGTTCGTATGTGCACATGTTATTAGTCTAATTCTAAAGAATCTCATTTAATGGCGGTAAGGCAAATCATAAAATTTATTTCAACATTTCCTAAACTTGGTTCGTGGTATCCAAAGAATTCTAATATTCTATTATTGGGTTATTTAATGTGGATTTTGCTGGACGTCAAATTGATGAGAAAAGCACCTTGGGCACATGGGTGATGCCCCACAACGTCACCCACAACATGAGTTCATTCCTTCTGTATATATGTATTTATATAGATCTTTACTTCATATTTAAGAAGCATTTAATTAGTTAGTGAGTGTGTGTGTGTTTATAGTTGCACCTTCTCAATGACATTAGTCATCGAGGTATGAATACGAACACCTAAAATATAAATAATACATTAGATCAATCTTGGGGATTGATTGGGGGTAACCTTAGCACCGCTATATACGTTCTATCATCTAATCAAAAGCTCGTCTGTACAATATTCAAATTATCACCCTACACAAGGATCTATAGGTTCGACATCATTACGTCAACATAGTTTGCTGACATATGTATGCTCCAACTGTGGCTCACTATTAGATGGTAAAACGTATTTTGCAATATGTTTGCGGTACTTTATACATTGGGCTTCGCATTTTGTTTAGTAGTTCTCCATTTATTTGGTTTTATCAATGCAAATTGGGCTAGGTGCAAACTTTCCGGATGTTCTACCACTTGTACTTTTCTTGGCTCAAATAGTATTTGACAATATGTTTGCGGTACTTTACACCTTGGGCTACGCATTTTCTCTCGTAGTTTTCTCCATTTATTTGGCTTTGCTGATGTAAATTGAGCTAGGTGCAAACTCACCAGATGTTCTACCATTTTTTATTGTACTTTTCTTGGCTCAAATAGTATTTCATGGTATGCCAAGAAACAAGTTATTGTGGCCCGCTCCACAACTAAAGCCAAATATCTGGCTGTTGCTTTCGCAATTGCTGAACTTACTTGGATTTCCTACATATTGCGTGCCATTGGGATTTACCAACGTCAACCTTTATTACTTTTCTTGGATAATATGTCAACATTACATCTCACAACTAATCCAGTTTTTCATGCTCGGACAAAGCACATTGAGATTGATTATTATTTTGTTTGGGAAAAGGTTGCTCTTGATTTTATTGTAAAACACTATGTCTTGTTTTCCTCACAAATTGTTGATATTTTCACCAAATCATTACCTGAGGATCGTCTCACCCTTAAACTTTGTAATGTTGGTGAAGACGCTTTTTTTTTTAGCAGATATCGAATTGCAAAGTCTCATTCAGGGTTGTAATACAGTCGAGCGGTCTGGAATCATCTTTATTATTTGTAAAGCACTTACTTTGTATGCAAGAAACATGAATATGTTGTAAAATATCGCGTGGCGAATATATAATAGAGAAGAGATTTGAGAAGAGAAAGCAAGTGAACACTAGAGATAGTAGTAAGATGAGAGAGCTTTATTTCTAGTATCTCACTGTCGTGTTTCTGTGTGATTGTCTATTGTACATCAAAACTAAACTCCTATTTATAGGAGAACAAGAATGTACTTATCATTAATATCAATGTATCGAATGATACATGTACATGATAAGGGAGACGAACGTTCATTGTATAGGGAGATGTACTTAGAACATTTGATACAAATGTACCATAATAAGTACATTGGATAAGATGAATATAATGAATATTCATTCATATATTCTATCCATTCATGTATTTCATAACACTCCCCCTTGAATATTCATCATATTCATTACGAATGTGCATTGAATGATACTGCCTCATTAAAAACCTTAAGCCGGAAAAACCCAGTGGGATAAAAACCGGACAAAAGGGAAAAAGAGTGCAGAGCACAAATGTTATGATCTCTCCCTTTTATGAATGCATTAATTGCCTCGTTAAAAACTTTAAGCCGGAAAAACCCTATGGGAAAAAACCGGACATAAAGAAAAAAGAGTGCAATGCATATATAGCCACTCCTGGGGCTAATCATTATTGCATTTTGTGAACTAGCCACATATCAATGCTGCAATGTATAATTCATAATATCTCCCCTTCAATTGAGCCATATAGTCACTTCTGGGGCTAATCAATCTTACATCTTATGAACTCGCCTCATACCAATGCCATATACTAATTTCTCAAAAGTTGATGTTGGCAATGATTTGGTAAAAAGATCTGCAAGATTATTTATGGATCGAATCTGTTTAACATCAATTTGTTGACTTTCTTGAAGTTCATGAGTATAGAAAAATTTCGGCGAGATATGCTTGGTCCTATCACCTTTGATATATCCTCCCCTGACTTGTGCAACACAAGCAGCATTATCTTCATAAATTATAGTGGGAGAATTTGTAACCGGTATTAAGCAACAAGAATTATGAATATGTGTTATAACGGATCTTAACCAAACACACTCTCTTCCAGCTTCATATAAAGCAATAATCTCAGAGTGGTTAGAAGATGTAGCTACTAGCGATTGCTTCGTAGAACGCCAAGAAATAGCGGTGCTGTTATAACAAAATAAATACCCGGTTTGAGAGCGAGCCTTATGTGGATCGGATCTATATCCAGCATCAGCATATCCAACTAAACCAGAGTTAGTGGAATCCTTGGAATAATATAATCCCAAATCTATGGTTTCTCGGGGATAACGGAAAATATGTTTAACTCCATTCCAATGTCTCCGAGTTGGCTCAGAACTAAAACGTGCCAATAAATTTACCGCAAAAGCGATATCTGGTCTCGTACATTGTGCCAAGTACATCAAAGCCCCAATTGCATTAAGATATGGTACTTCAGGACCAAGTATCTCTTCATCAGATTCTCTAGGACGAAATGGGTCCTTTTGGGGATCCAAAGACCTTACAACCATAGGGATGCTCAATGGGTGAGCTTTGTCCATGTTGAAACGTTTAAGCAATCTTTCAACATATGCTGATTGATGGACGATTATTCCATTTGCTTTATGCTCAAGCTCTAGACCAAGACAAAGTTTGGTTTTACCCAAATCTTTAACTTCAAACTCCCTTTTCAAATATTCAACAGTTTCAGCTAACTCTTCTGGAGTTCCAATTAAATTTATATCGTCGACATAAACTGCTATAATAGCAAATCCAGTTTCTGATTTCTTAATAAACACGCATGGGCAAATAGGATCATTCTTGTACCTTTCCTTAATTAGGTACTCACTTAGGCGTTGATACCACATGCGACCGGATTGCTTTAACCCATACAAGGATCTTTGCAATTTTATTGAGAATAAATTGCGGGGAGTGCATGCTTCAAGCATTTTAAATCCCTCAGGAATTTTCATATAAATATCAGAGTCTAATGAGCCATATAGATATGCCGTCACAACGTCCATAAGACGCATTTCCAATCTTTCAAAGATTGCTAGGCTAATGAGAAAACGAAATGTAATCATATCCATCACAGGTGAATATGTCTCATTATAATCAATCTCAGGTCTCTGGGAGAATCCTTGGGCAACGAGTCGGGCTTTATACCTGACAACCTCATTTTTCTCATTTCGTTTTCGGATAAATACCCATTTATATCCAACGGGCTTTACATTATCGGGGATACGAGTTACAGGTCCAAAAACCTCTCGTTTAGTTAGGGAAGCTAATTCAGCTTTAATTGCTTCCTCCCACTTAGGCCAATCTTGCCTTTGACGACATTCAATAATAGATTGCGGCTCACAATCATCATCCATAATTTTATGAGCAACTGAGAATGCAAAAGCATCATCAATGATGATTTCACTCCGATCCCAAATTTCATTACAATATGTAATGGAACTCTCAGTATTCTCGGGGCTAGTGCTCCTTTCATGGGTTTGCGCCTCTTCAGGGGCAATAAGCTCTTTGGGAGCAAGCACAACGTCAGGCTCTTCTGGAGCAGGTTCCTGATTCTTTCCCCTTCGTTTTCGAGGAGCAGTATCTTTTGATCCTATCGGTCTACCACGCTTCAAGTGCGAGGGATTTTGATCCATTTTAGCTTGTTCTTCGGGAACAGCTATCCTAGCTGGAGCATTTGCAGCTGGAATATGAGACTTCGTTACCTTAGTAGCATCATTAAATGCGTCAGGAAGTCTATTGGCCATAGCCTGTAAATGGATTATGCGCTGCACCTCGTTTTCACATTCAGGAGTCCTTGGGTCTAATTGAGATAAATTTTTCTCATTCCAGGAGAAAACCTTAACTGGTTTTTGTTTTGCAGTCATGGAAGTGGTAGGTATCCCAATTGATGGAAACCTAGTCTCATCGAAATGACAATCTGCAAACCTGGCAGTAAAAAGATCACCAGTAGTTGGTTCCAAGAACCTAATGATAGATGGTGAATTAAACCCAACATAAATGCCCAAACGGCGTTGAGGACCCATTTTCGTCCTTTTTGGCGGTGCTACAGGCACCTGTACTGCACAACCAAAGGTGCGTAGATGTGAAATATCTGGTTCATAACCAAGAACCATTTGAAGGGGAGATTGTAAAATACTAGTAGTGGGGCGTAATCTTATTAGAGCTGCCGCATGCAAAACTGCATGACCCCATGCTGTATCGTTGAGATTCGTTCTTAATAATAGAGTGCGGGCAATGATTTGGATACGTTTAATCAAGGATTCTGCCAATCCATTTTGAGTATGAACATATGCAACCGGGTGCTCAACCTCGATTCCGAGTGAAGCACAATATGTATCAAAACTCTTTGATGTAAATTCACCAGCATTATCCATCCTTATGCTCTTAATTGGATAATCAGGGAATTGTGCCCGGAGCTTTATAATCTGCCCAAGTAAACGTGCAAATGCGACATTGCGCGTAGATAATAGGCAAACACGGGACCATCTACAGGATGCGTCCACTAATACCATAAAATATTGAAATGGTCCACTTGGTGGTTGTATTGGTCCACAAATATCACCCTGAATTCTTTGCAAGAATAAAGGAGATTCAAAATTAACCTTTGTTATAGAAGGTTTGATAATGAGCTTTCCTTGTGAGCAAGCCTCACAATTATAATCTTTGGACAACAATACATTTATAACCTTTAAAGGGTGCCCTTTTGTATTTTGAATTATCCTACGCATCATTGAAGCGCCAGGATGACCAAGGCGATCATGCCACAGTCCAAACTGATCAGGGCTTACCAATCTCCAGGATATGGTAGCGTAGGTTTCAACAGCTTTAATCATGACACAATACAAACCCATAGAAGAAGATTCTAGCTTCTCATGGATGGTCTTCAGGCCCATCTTATAAGAGGAAATGCCAATGTATTCCTTATCTTGCTCATAAATAGTCTCAATATGGTACCCATTACGGCGTACATCTTTGAAACTGAGCAGATTCCTTTTTGATCGAATGCTTAGAAACGCATTCTCAATATGCAGGATTGTGCCATTTGGCAAAATAATTTCAGCATTCCCAAAACCATCAATAATCGGAATAGAACCTGATATTGTATGGATTTGTGCCTTACGCAATGTCATACTCGAGAAAAAGTGTCTACTACAAAATATAGTATATGTTGTTGCACTATCAAGCAAACAAACATCTTCATTTTTCTCGGTATTTTCCATTTGCATTTATATTGACAACTTCAGGTGTCAAGTATCATAAAAGTTGCATATTAGTTATATAGTCGAATAAAATTTCAAAGATAAATATTATATAAGGTTCATAAGTATTTCATAAAGAACAATAAAAAAAATACATTTAAAGCGAAATAACATAAAATTCAAAGTTCAAATTATCATCCACCAATCTGATTTATCAAAGTAATCAGAGGTCCTCAAAGAAATCAGAGACATCTAATGATGCATTTGCTACTTCAGGAGCAAGAGGAGTCCCACCAACGGAGATATTGTTGGCCTCAACAGTGGTTATGACAGTAAGATTGATTTCAATGGCATGAGATTCACCACGCTTGCCCGTATTCTTTAAAGATGCCTGGTATAGGTCAACAAAATGTTTTGGCGTACGACAGGTACGTGACCAGTGCCCGGTCATGCCACAGCGATGATAAATACTTTCATTAATCACCTTCTTTTGCTTCTTTTCTTTGCCATGATTCAGACCAAAGTTTGATTTCCTAGGGCGGTTAAATTTCTTGCCATCCCTTCTAGGATTATATTCTTGCCTGCGCTTATAGCCCTTAAAATGGCTAGTATTTTTCTCAAAGTTAGCATGTGCTTCAGGCAATGCTTTTGAGTCGGCAGGTCTAAGATCATGATTTTTTAGCAGCAATTCATTAGTTTGCTCAGCAGTAAGAAGCACAGAAATTAATTCAGAATATGTGGCAAACTGACGTTGCCGGTATTGCTGTTGCAATACAATATTCGAAGCATGAAAGGTGGAGAAAGTTTTCTCGAGCAATTCTGCATCAGTGAGTTTGATACCGCATAACTCAAGCCGATAAACGATATCAAATAAAGCAGAATTGTAGTCAGACACTGATTTAAAATCTTGCAGTCTGAGATTTTGCCAATCATATTGTGCTTGAGGGAGGATAATAGTTTTGGTATGATCATACCTATCCTTCAATCTCCTCCACAAGATATGCGGGTCTCGAACGAATAAATATTGAGTCTGCAGGCTCTCATGCAAATGACGACGAATAAAAATCAGCGCATTTGCTTTATCCTTTTCATTTAAGATTCCATCCTCTGTAATTGTATTAGTGAGACCTTGCCCTTGGAGGTGCATTTCCATGTCAAGGCGCCAGGATAGATAATTCTTTCCACTCACTTCCAGGATGTGGAATTTGGGCTTTTCAATATTTGCCATAATCCTTGCAAAAATAAATCCTTAAATTAATTAAAAGGATTTCCAAATATCCACCGCTACTTCAGGAGCAGAATGATACTTTTAGATTTAAAATTTTTGGCTTCGGGCCAAGAAAAATAAAAATGAAGAATTGATAGAAGAAGATGAAGTATAAGTTGATCAATAATAAGAATACCCACCTTTCAAAAATCACTTACTCAATCGGTAGATCTTCGTGCTTGCAAAAGTTACTTACTCAATCGGTAGATCCTCGTGCTTGCAAAAGTTACTTACTCAATCGGTAGATCCTCGTGCTGATAACGTATTGTAAAATATCGCGTGGTGAATATATAATAGAGAAGACATTTGAGAAGAGAAAGCAAGTGAACACTAGAGATAGTAGTAAGATGAGAGAGCTTTATTTCTAGTATCTTACTGTCGTGTTTCTGTGTGATTGTCTATTGTACATCAAAACTAAACTCCTATTTATAGGAGAACAAGAATGTACTTATCATTAATATCAATGTATCGAATGATACATGTACATGATAAGGGAGACGAACGTTCATTGTATAGAGAGATGTACTTAGAACATTTGATACAAATGTACCATAATAAGTACATTGGATAAGATGAATATAATGAATATTCATTCATGTATTCTATCCATTCATGTATTTCATAACAGAATAGACTATTCTTTGGAGTCTGTTATTTTTTGCCTTTCGCCTGTGCTGATCTTGATATGAAAAGTCTACTATTGACGAAAGACTCCCGCTTGCTTGATTTTCAAATTAAGATTTGCTTGGCGACTGAGTGATGCTGCCCACCATTTGTAAGGAAATGCATGGCTGGTCGATGGGTACCTGCAGAAGTTCGGCAAAAAACAAGCTGAAAAAGTACAGATATCTTCTTGCAGGTTCAGCATATCGTGTTTTCAAATTTCCCTGTTCTGAGTTCTAAGTATCGTACTGTTTATGTTGGGGAATGGATTTTTAGGACTGTGAGAGGACTAGGAAAAAATAGTGTGCTGGCTTGTGGAGAACATCTAATTACTCTGCCAAAGTGTGTGTTTTATGTGGAGCTCAATGTACATTTAAATATTAGGTATATCTTCTTGCTCGATTTACAGCATTTCATTTGACAATCAAGATGTCGTCGAAAATGGGAACAGCCTATTTTTGGCGAAATGATTTCGATTGTTTTCTGTTTTCATAGAGAAGTAAGAAATCGTTTAGAAAGATTTTATAGTTTCCTCGTTTTACAAATTTCCAGCAAACTAAAAGCAATTTTTACGGTGAAGTGTTATTTCACAGTTTTCAAACTATACTTAAAATTATGACAAGAAAAAGAAAAAGAGAGCCACAAATTTGTGAAATAAAATTTTTCCATTTATGGAATAGTGGTCTGAGCTACTGCTTAGTAAAAGAAATATCACAGAGAATACGTTAGAATTCCATAAATTGGAAACCCCGAATCATACTATTTCGCAGTGTGAAAAATTGAGAGGGAGAATATCATCTTTGGAAATTTCTTTGTGAAAATAGAAATTTAGAAATATTATCTGGAATCGAATGCATCTTGAATATCCTTTTGTACTTTGAAAGAATGACTCAAAGCTTAAGGTGATTCAAAGCTTAAGGTAATTTTCAGCGGAATGATTCAAAGCTTGAGGTAATTTTCACCGGATAACAATTCCACTAGAGGGATTTGATTGTGGATGACTCACCATGTGTCCAGCACCGAGAATCCAGTAGAAGAAGAGGTTTCTGTAGGATCTCACGAATCCTTTTGTCCCCGTAAAGCCTTTTCCACAGTATAGAGGAACACGGTCCTCACTCAGGAAACTGCTCAGACCGTCCCACCTGCATGTGATAAGGCAAATTTGAGAGACCATTTTCGAAATCAAGAATCCGAGTCAATGTCTAGGGGTGTGTTTTGCTGGAAAGGAGCCATTACTTGAGCTTATTGAGCCATGCTTCTGTTCCTTTTGTTGCACATATGAGATCCAGCTGCAGCATTAGGAAGTCGTCCAAATGAGATTATGTGGAGGCAAAATCAATCAGAGACGAGACTGCATGAAGTGCATCGGGAAGTTTATGGAGAAATCCTGACCTGTCCATTGTAAACGGTGACGTTCACGCCTTTGGCTAAAAGCTTGTCCACCTGAGAAACTTTCTTGAGACTTCCTAATCTTGTGGTGGCAGACGATTAGAAACTAAAAATTGAGTTATCTTCTCGTTTATGTCTAGAAGGCGATTTTCATTGTCACACTAAAATTAGTGTTTACCTCTTCGATTCTTGGTTTCATGAAGTCTCCATAGAAGGCTGGGAAAACCAAGCCACCCTGTCCTTGCCATCTACAACGAGAAGAATTTTAATTGACCCATCAGAATTGTTCAAAAAAAAAAAAAAATTTTGACCCATTAGAAGGAAAAATAATCAACGAACTTTTTGAATCTCATTGCTTTAAGAAAAAATGAATAATATGAATATTATTTTTCTTAAATATAATCGATTATATCACTTACAGAAATGAATGAACGAAAAATATTTTCATCATTTAATAAAATGTTTGGACAGAAATTGTGTCAATAATGAATACATTTTTTATTAATTAATTATTTTAAGCGATATAAGTGATCATTTTGAGGAAAATGTTTTCTAAATTGAGCCCAAATGTCGAATCTGGATCAACTATCATAGAAATAAAGCTTTGGGTCTGGCTGTAAGGAGAGTTAAGTATGTCAAATATTTCTGGTCTTCCGGAACTTACGTCACATTATCCGGAATGACCTTTAGCTTTTTTCTGATCGGCCCGTCCATCAAGTTTCCTAAGCCACTATTGGCTGCACCTGCACCAGCGGAGGTTCTCTCGATGTATCTATTTGACCTCGTTCTGCTCTCCGTCACCGCTGCAGGATTGCTCACATCGTCTAACATGAAGTTGTAAAAGTCCTGCAGGTCGTGCAACTCTCAGAAACTCCCTCAACACTGAAAGCGTATACCATTTTCTAGCGGTATGACAGAGAGCAAACGATAGAAATATATACCACGTTATTACTGTATCGTAGGATGACTCCCTCCAGGTCGGACCATGTTGCAGTGGCATTTTCCGATTTGCCTTCTGCAAGTTGCTGCTGGATCTTCAGGGCTAAACTGGATAGCACAATAGTTCACTTCATGTTATGCTCATCTGTCTAGTATTCTTTTAAAGGAAGGACTTAGGAGAAAAATGACTTAAACCTGTTTGACTGATTCAAGCCATTCTCGTCGATTCGTGACATGACTTTAAGAACAGGTCCCCATGAGAACTTCAATTTAGTGCAGATACAACAGTGAGTCACAAAGCAGAAATGACTATCTTCATTATGCAGAACAAACAAATCTCTTAATGGCTGGAGATCACATACCACATAGTCCTCAGGAGAAATCCAGCTATCCCCCAAAGCAACTCCTGCAAATGGACATTACAAAAAAGCATGAAAAAAATAGTGCGTCTCTGATTATTGAGTACCAAAATTCATAACGGTGCGTGACTACTTCAAACAAGTGACACAAAGTTGCTGGGAAAAAAAGAATTTCTACCCCCAAGTTGGGCCTTCAGTTTTCCAGCTTCAATAGCTTCTAGAGCTGTTAATCCAATGGCAGAAGCAAATTTGCCTCCATATGATTCTGCAAAGATGTACAGAGGACTCTTTTGGAGGGTCTCATTCCCGTTGAAGAGCTCTATCAGCAAAGTTGTCAGATCAGCGGCTGCTTCATAGTCTGTTTTCGCTACTAAGCTCTCATCGTCCACGTAACTGAAACCTGTTGCCACTGGACTGTCCTGTGAACAGAGAGGATTACAAGTTACACTACTAAGCAAAGGTGTCTGATAAATGCCTATATTTAAGAGGGATTCTTCAGAGTTGTTTGAAACTGAAGAGAAACTGCTATGTACCACAAATAAGAGATCTGCTTTTCGAAGCCATGTGAAATTCCGGGGCTGCAAATTCTCATCCAGTGGTCCGATTTCCGCAAAGTTTCCATATCCAACACCGGAGGCTCCCTAGGAATTGAACGAGAGAGGTGATAACAAGATAAAAAATACTGATTTTCATATTATTGGGTGTAATTGCAATAGTAAAATTCTCACAGGCCCTCCTTGGTGCCACAGCAGTATTGGCCATGGCTTGGAAGGGTCTTCAACTCTATATGGACTTCTGTATAGCCACCAGAAGAGGTGAGCCCCTACAACACAATATATATAATAAAACATCAGTTTATTCCCTGGGTGTAGAATGTCACAATTGAAATTACATATGCAGGGCCATCATTTATTTGAACACAGTGATGTATTGTTTTTGCCACCAAGTGAACAATTTGGACACCGTAAACCATAACTACGTACCTGGTCGAACTTCGACATATCCCCACTGCTCGGACCCGTCACTCGTTCCTTCGGCTGAGGCAAAATGGGGATGTCCAAACAAGAACAAAAGGAGAAAAGAAAGGAAAAGCAAATGTTTCTCCATTCCCATATATTTCTTTTTTGTTGCAGATTGAATAAGCTGGAGGAGGGTCTGTTATATTGTTGGGTGGGGGGGGGGGGGGGGGGGGTGGGGTTGGGTTTATGTCGCGGTTCGTGATTTTGTCATAAGATAATTTGCCAGTGGTATGACTCTGTCTCGTTGGATAAGGTCAGCGTGAGAAAACAAAAGCAGACGAAGACTTCAAGAAACTATATTGCTTTGTCAATTAATTAGAGCCACAATGACACTGTCCACAGCGAGCTTTAATGCTCATTGGGTTGTGATTTGATTGGCGGGGACAACGGGAAACAAGTGCGAGCAGAGCAACATTGTTTAGAATATGGAATGGAAGTCTTCCAATCAAGCACGAACGAGAACGAAATAAACTAGCCAGGAGTTATTAGATCTGTTGACATCAAGAACTCCATCGAATCTCAAGCCGAACAAGAGGAAGAATTGGTTTGGGATATTCGTTTTTTGGTGAGAAAACAACAGTTGTCATGTCTGTGAATTCTCTCTGTGATTGGATCGACTGGGACAAAGCGAAAGAAGTGCGAGCGAAGCACCGTTATTTGGAATATGGAATGGAAGTTCTCCAATCAGGCACCAACGAGAACAAAACAACTTAGCCGGCAGTTCTTCGAAGTGTTGACTTCAAGAGCTCCATCGAAAGTCAAACCAAACACAGGGGAAGAATTCATTTAAGATACATGTTTTCCGGCGCGACTCCAGTAGGAAAAATTTAGATAATATGAAATTAAAATTGTTGGAAATTCGTTGGAAAAGACGAAAAAATAAGATGAACTTTCATTTTCTGCGCATTGGAATACGAAATTCAGTGAGATAGGCTAACAGCTATCTTCCCGATATACAAAGCCTTTCTTACTCCACACAGAATAATGGAAAGTATAGGAACGGGTAAATTGTATGTATAATCCACTAAGGAAAGAAATGAGAAGGAAAAGGGAAAATTGTGTATAACTCAATAAGGAAAGGAATTAGAAGGAGAAAAAAAAAATCTCTTTTAATTCGGTGTGTCTTAAAGGATTGTGGTTTGATGTTTAATTAAGATAATGACACAAATGATGTCTATTAACATTGAACTCTCAATTTATTTAATGTGGCTAATGAATTTTAGTCTAATATGTACTGTGATTTCTAAACTTTTAATTTATTCAACAAGGTCCATGAATTTTTTGTACATGTTAAGTTTAGTTCCTAAACTACACGAGAATGTTTAATTAACTTTCGATCTCAATAGGCTATCTGGTATAACTTTCACCTCGACAATGGCAAAGTTGTCAACGGAACGCTGGACGTGGCTAGGTGCAGCGCTTGCAAAGCGTGCAGCGTCGTGATTGAAATTAAAAATTAATCCCGTGTATTTTATATGTCAGTCAATAATGAATTTGTCGTAGACCAAAATAAAATAAAATAAAATAATGAATTTGTCGACAGGCGGCCAGTTCTGGAGGGGCAAGAGCAGGCTTAGAATTGCCGAGGTGTGCAGAACACCAACCCCCGCACACCCGGTTTTATCCGCCCTTCAATCACATTATTGGTGAGGCCAGTCTTAAGCCACGACAACTTTGTGTACGTAAAATATCAGTTTTGAAAAGTCAAAGGTGAAGGGAAAAAAAAAGTCAACAAAAGAAAAGCAAAGAAAGGAAACGGAGGAATGATTCAGCCCTTTTGTGAGGCCGAAAGCACGCACGCACGCACGCACGAGCAGAAGGAAGAAAAAGAAAAAGAAAAAGAAAAAGAAGGGAACGAAGTAGAAAGAGGGGAAAAATAAAAAGAGGGGTTAGGCATGTGCTCGCCAGGGATGCCTCATCAAGGTGAAGTAACTACGTGTTTCAATGTCCTCTAAGTGTTGACACCCCCTCGTTCATCTAATCGGGATAGTTTTGGGATGTGATATCTTATGGTATCAAAGCTTAGGTTATGATAGTTGGATGTAAATTTTATGAGAAGTTGTGAGATTGCGTGTTAATTTATAGCATGCGATTAGTCTTTTATTGCTAGGATGCATGTTTCATTTTAGGTTCAAATGTTCATCGGTCCACTCAAAGAACGAGAGAGCCAAAGTGATTGAGAAGATTTTGAGTTTGGTGGTATTGCTACCGAATCCAAAGGAGGAAACTTTGGATTCCTCCTCCCTTCGACGTCTATGTCAGTTCTTATGCACTTTAGACTTTCGGGTTTTTGAGGATCTGAATTTAATGAGCTATTTGTTGGAATCAACACCTAATATAAAAAACAAGAAGTCCATTATGCATGAAGTCTGGACGTGGGCAGCAAGTGTTCCCATGAAGGAATGAATGGGCACATATTAAAATATTATTATAATGGCTGCTGGAGTCTTCAAGAGAAAGGAAGGAAGGAAAGCAACTTGGGGCTGGCAATATTTTATTCTCACTGAAGACAGCAAGAAGAAGAGATATGCAGCCCACGTTTTTTTTTTTGACTGCCAAGAAGAGAAGTTCAACTTTAACTCTTGCAAGTTTGAAGTCCATGTGATGAAGATGCTTATAAATATAGGGTTACGTTAGTTTATTTAGAGTAGGGAGAGAGACAGTGAGATAGTGAGATTTTAGAGAGTTATAAGCTTAGCAAAGCTTGTGTGTGTAATCTATTAAGCCTTTGCAAGGCATATTATGTAATATAATCTCTCTTTGTGTGTGTACTCTCTTCCTCCAAATCCTTTTGGTTCCAACACTATTTATCTTCTAACATTTGTGCTATTGAATGGAGAAAGACCTAAGAATCTAGGCTTCAGTTGCAGAACTTGAGAAAAGAAATTGATGAAGCAAAAATCAAAATGAGCCTCTAAGACTTCATGGTGTGAAGAGACAAAGAACTTAAATTAGAGAATCAAAGAACAACGAAGGTGAGACGCATTTCTCCATTTGATTCAGATTCTAATACCGAGCTCCTTTGTTGCAGTCGGCTGTCGTGTTTCTGGCCCAACTTTTACAGAATTCTCATAATTTTGTGGAGTGCTCTCTTATGAGAGAAAATATATCGTTTGTCTAAAGACATTGACATCGAAAATGAAGAGTGGTTTAGAGATATGGTGCATCAAGAATCTTAACTTATTTCGCATTTCAAGAACTTCATATGGGAAATTCTATTATGGGAGGAAGTTCAAGATCAAGAATCTTAACTTATTTCGCATTTCAAGAACTTCATATGGGAAATTCTATTATGGGAGGAAGTTCAAGGTCAAGAAACACAGAAGCTCTCGTCCTTCTTCAATCCATGCACCCATCGAAGGAGTTTACAAGTCAGGAATAGGAATTTCGAATGGGGAAAAGTGCTGCATCAGCTTGTTTGCATGCAAGGGAGAGCATGTTGTTCATGTTAAAGAGGTCACATTTGGTCGGTCATTCTTGAATCACTATGATGTGTTCATATTGGACACTGCTTCAACAATATTTTTTTCTGTGGATGTAACTCTAGCACACAAGAAAGAGCTAGAGTTCTGGAAATTGTTCACTACATTGAGGAAAATAAGCATCATGGAACTGTCAGGTGGCAACAATAGAGGATGGGAAGTTTGTGGGTGATACTAATGTCAGCGAGTTCTGGAGTTTCTTTGGTGGCTATGCTCCTATTTCTTGAGATTCACCATCTGCATTCCAGAAGTAGAAAATTGTTCAATTTGTAAAATTATTTAGTGCAAAACAACAACTTGGGGGAAACTATTTGAAGTGACAAAAGAGCTGTTGAACTCATAATTGCTCGACATAGATAAGTGCTATTTGTTGGACTGTCATATCGAAATTTTGTATGGATGGGGCAGGCGTGCCACAACGGTGGAATGGAAGTCATCAATTTCAACTACAGAAAATTTTCTCTGAAATGAGGGCAGATCAACTAGGACTCATGTGACCTTATTTACTGAAGGAGTAGAAACTGCCAAGTTACAAGTCTTATGTTCTGAATCTTCCAGCAGAAGGGGTGAAGTGTGTTGAAGTTCTCAGGAAATTTACCAGCATCCCCCTCCCCCCCCCCCCCCCCCCCCCCCCCCCCAAAGAAAAAGAAAAAGAAAAAGAAACGAAAAAAAAAAAGAAAAAAAAAAAAACAGAGGATTGAGTTTGACAGGGTGCCCTTGCCCTGAAGCACTTGGCTGGTCAAATATGTCGGATTTGTGGTGATACCATCGGACTTACAGCCAATGGTGACGTCTTTGTTACTCGCTATAAAAGCCACAAAGGGAGTCCTCGAGTGGAAGAACATGGTGTCAATGTTGTAGAGAGCGAGTTCAATGAAACCCAAGGAAATGCCACGAGGCGCCAATGACAAGGAGACGATTGTGATCTCTCTCGTCTTCTTCTAGACATGAATCTCAACATGCAATGCCACTTCTCATTAATGGAGCTAGTACATGGTGAGATCCCTTGTGCTACACCTAACAATCAATCTGTTCGGATAACAACTGAACTTTGGTCTCTTCTGATAGACATTCATTTCATTCTGTTGATCCTAAGCAGCCAGTTCATGTGTGAACTGTGGACCCCGCATGGACTTGAACTCTTGTGGCCTTGGAAAAATTGATCGGAAAGAAGGGTTGAACGTTGGAAACTCAAGCAGGAAAGGAACATTCCCCTCATATCCAGCAGATACCCAGAACGAAAAGGGGACATAGAAGGAATTGGTTTTGATAGAGAGGAACTTCAGACGGATGCTTGTCTACCTTTGAGACGTGTGATACTTATACCATCATCAAATAAAAAGAAGGGGGCTGAGGCAATGAATGCCTTGGTCCGTGTTTCAGCTGTCCTTAACAATGGAGCATATCTTTTGAATGACCCGGTATTGACTGAGGCAGACTTGGAACCAAATGGTATTATTAAAAGCTGTTGTCGTCCCAAGGAAAAAGAACAGAAAAAAAAAAAAAAAAAAAAAAAAAAAGCTTAGAGAAACGCTTTGGTTAATCGCCAGTCTTCATTGTAGCAGCATCCTTGGAACAGGAAGGGCTTCCACCATCTACTAATCCAGCAACTCTTTCGAAGGGAGCGATTCGTATTATCAGCTACAACCATGAGGAAAACACAGAGTGGGGCAAAGAGATTGGATGGATACATGATTTTGTCACAGAAGATGTCTCAACAGGGTTCAAGATGCAAGTGCGAGGTTGGATCTCTAATTACTGGATGCCTCCTTGCCCAGAATTCAAGGGTTCTATGACTTTGACTGCCATCATTGAGGCATATGGAATTAGTCACATATATTGAGATGCATGAATGATGCGAATCTAGAGAATAGACAATGCAAGCTTTGGTTGTTTGTTGACTCCATGCCTGAGCTCGGTGGACTTGATTTAGGCATGTGAAAAAGAATCTTATACTGCTCAGGCTGTTCTACCACACGATGGAGTCTTGCAATTGCATTAAGCCACAGTGGCCAACTTATGAGCTTTTCATGAAGCAACAGTACATCTCAAATTACTTTATTGCTCTGGCTTACTTTTCCATCCCTCTAGAACTCATCTACTTTGTTAAGAAATCTGTTGTATTTCCCTATAGATGAGTTCTTTATTCAGTCTAGTGCCTTTATAGTTCAGTGTGGAGCAAGCCACTTGATCAATTTATGGACATTTACTATGCTTTTAAAAACTATAGCAGTTGTTATGACCTATGTAGTACCGACACAGGACACAACACGATATGTCAACACATCATTTTTAAAAAAATAGAGAATTTTGAGACTTTCCTACATGTTATATATCAAATATATTTTTATATATAAATGTCTAAATAAATAAATAATAAAAAGAGCATAGAATTAATTTATACTAAAAACATTAATTCAACATTATTTGACAAATCAACTGCATTCCATTGTAGAAATCCATAAAACTTGAAGGAAAAAAAAAACCAATCCATGTTCCACTATTAAATTTATGATATGTGCAGTGCAAGTCTTGTGATATTTTAAAATTTATTTATTTATCTTACATGGAATTTTTTATTATCTTTTTTTTTCTTTAAATAAGATTTAAAGAAACAAAACTGGAAAAAGCTAAAATAATTCTAAAAAAACTGGAAAAAAAGAAATAAAAAAGAAATAAAGGCAAGGTCGTGATAGCGGTTGGGCATGTTGCTGCCCTGCCACTACCACCAACGAAGGGGGCTGGCAAGCGGAGTGGGGGCGACCTCGCTTGGGGTGAGGCTCGCCTAGATCTAGGTGACTCCTCAGCTAGGGTCGACAAGGCTTGGCTAGTTTTGGGTGACGCCAGCCCTCTCTTGTGGTCAGCAAACCTCCTCAACCCTAGGCAAGGCCTCACCGATCCCAAGCGAGGGCTGGCAACCATCACTAGGCCTAAAAGGTACAACATTGCTTAGATCTGGGCGAGCTTTGCCCGGGCCTTAGCCAAGGCATTGCCTAGAACTGGGTGAGCCTCACCGGCCCTTGCTTGGCTGACGATGGCATCACCTAGGCCGGCAAGGGTTGCCCCCCCCTCCACCACCTAGGACCTCGCCTCGTCGACCCCCCCCCCCCCCCCCTCTAATGGTGGCAGCGGCAACGGCAATAGCTCCCAATCACAATCCTACCTTTTTTTTTTTTTTTCATATATTTACATTTTGGCTGGGGTAACCTTAGCACTGCTTTATATGTTCTATCATCTCATCAAAAGCTTGTCTGTACAATATTCAACCATCACACTTCACAAGGGTCTATAACTTTAGCATTATTATATGAACATAGTTTGTCAACATATGCATGCTCTAATTGTGGCTCACTATCATATGGTAAAATGTATTATGCAATATGTTCACGGCACTTTACACATTGGACTTCACATGTCTTGTAGTTCTCTTCATTTAGTTGGCTTTGCCGATGCAAATTGGGCTGGGTGTAAACTTTCTAGACATTCTACCACTACTTATTGTACTTTTCTCAGCTCAATTAGTGTTTCATGGTGTGCTAAGAAACAAGTTACTATGGCCCGCTTCATAGTTGAGGCCAAATATTGGGCTCTTGCTTTCGTAGCTGCTAAACTTACTTGAATTTCCTACGTAACGTCACATTGGGATCTACCAACATCGACTTCATTATTTTTCTTAGACATGATGTCAGCATTACATCTCACAACTAATCCAATTTTTCATGCTCGGACAAAGCACATCAAGATCAATTATCATTTTGTTCGGGAACAGGTTACCCTTAATTATATTGTAACACGTTATGTCCTGTCTTCCTCTCAAATTATTGATATTTTCACCAAACCATTGACTTGAGATAGCACAAACTAAGGGACTATTTCAGCTTCTAATTTTCAGTTTCATGGGAATATATTGTTTGGAATTATGGCATAGTTTGTAGATGTCGGTGATGACACTTTTCTGTTGCAGATGTCAATTCTCAGAGTCTCATGCAGGGTTGTAATACAGTTGAGTGGTCTAGAATCATCTTTATTATTTGTAAAGCACTTTCTTTGTATGCAAGAAACATGAATAGACTATTCTCTGGCGTCCTGTTTTTGCCTTTCGCCTGTGCCGACCTTGATATGAAAAGTCTACTGTTGCTGTAAGGCTGCTTTGAGTTTGCTTGGTTTTCAAACTAAGATTTGCTTGGCGACTGAGTGATGCTGCCCATCATTTGTAAGGAAATGCATGGCTGGTCGATGGGTACCTGCACAAGTTCGGCAAAAACCATGCTGAAAAACTACAGATATCTTCTTGCAGTTTCAGCATGTTGTGTTTTCACATTTCCCTGTTCTGAGTTCTAAGTGTCGAACTGTTTATGTTGGGAAATGGAGTTTTTGGACTGTGAGAGGATAGCAAAAAATAGTGTGCTGGCCTGTGAAGAACATCCAATGACTATGCCAAAGTATGTGTTTTATGTGGAGCTCAATGGACATTTCATTATTAGGTAATATATATCTTCTTGCCCGATTTCCAGCATTTCATTTGACAATCAAGATGTTGTCGAAACGATTTCGATTGTTGTCTGTTTTCATAGAGAAGTAATCAATTGTTTAGAAAGATCTTATATTTTCCTCATTTTACAAAGTTTCAGCAAGCTAAAACCAATTTTTACGGTGAAGTGTTTTTTTGCAGTTTTCAAACTGTAATTAGAGGCATGACAAGAAAAAGAATAATAGAGCAACAAATTTGTGAAATTAATTTTTTTTTACTTTTATGGAATAGTGGTCTGAGCTATCGTTAGTAAAAGAAATACGACAAAGGGTACATTAGAATTCCATAGATTGGAAACCCTGAAACATACTGGTTTGCAGAGATGTGAAAAATTGAGAGGGAGAATATCATCTTTAGAAATTTCTTAGTGAAAACAGAAATTTAGAAATATCATCTGTAATCGAATGCATCTTGAATAATCCTTTCGCACTTTGAAAGAATGATTCAAAGCCTGAGGTAATTTTCATCGGATAACAATTCCACTAGAGGGATTTGATTATGGATGACTCACCATGTGTCCAGCACCGAGAATCCAGTAAAAGAAGAGGTTCCTGTAGGATCTCACGAATCCTTTTATCCCCGTAAAGCCTTTTCCACAGTATAGAGGAACACGGTCCTCACTCAGGAAACTGCTCAGACCGTCCCACCTGCATGTGATAAGGCAAATTTGAGAGACCATTTTTGAAATCAAGAATCCGAGCCAATGTCTAGGGGTGTGTTTTGCTGAAAAGGAGCCATTACTTGAGCTTATTGAGCCATGCTTCTGTTCCTTTTGTTGCACATATGAGATCCAGCTGCAGCATCGGGAAGCCGTCCAAATGAGGTCATGCGGAGGCAAAATCAGTCAGAGGCGAGACTGCCTGAAGTGCATCGGGAAGTTTATGGAGAAATCCTGACCTGTCCATTGTAAACGGTGACGTTCACGCCTTTGGCTAAAAGCTTGTCCACCTGAGAAACTTTCATGAGACTTCCTAATCTTGTGGTGGCAGACGATTAGAAACTAAAAATTGAGTTATCTTCTCGTTTATGTCTAGAAGGCGGTTTTCATTGTCACACTAAAATTAGTGTTTACCTCTTCGATTCTTGGTTTCATGAAGTCTCCATGGAAGGCTGGGAAAACCAAGCCACCCTGTCCTTGCCATCTACGACGAGAAGAATTTTAATTGACCCATCAGAATTGTTCCAAAAAAAAAAAAAATTGACCCATTAGAAGGAAAAATAATCAACGAACTTTTAGAATCTCATTGCTTTAAGAAAAATGAATAATATGAATATTATTTTTCTTAAGTATAATCGCTTATATTACTTACAAAAATGAATGAACGAAAAATATTTTCATCATTTAATAAAATGTTTGGACAGAAATTGTGTCAATAATGAATACATTTTTTATTAATTAATTATTTTAAGCGATACAAGTGATCATTTTGAGGAAAATATTTTCTAAATTGAGCTCAAATGTCGAATCTGGATCAACTATCATAGAAATAAAGCTTTGGGTCTGGCTGCAAGGAGAGTTAAGTCTGTCAAATATTTCTGGTCTTCCGGAACTTACGTCACATTATCCGGAATGACCTTTAGCTTTTTTCTGATCGGCCCGTTCATCAAGTTTCCTAAGCCACTATTGGCTGCACCTGCACCAGCGGAGGTTCTCTCAATGTATCTATTTGACCTCGTTCTGCTCTCCGTCACCGCCGCAGGATTGCTCACATCGTCTAACATGAAGTTGTAAAAGTCCTGCAGGTCGTGCAACTCTCAGAAACTCCCTCAACACTGAAAGCGTATACCATTTTCTAGCGGTATGACAGAGAGCAAATGATAGAAATATATACCACGTTATTACTGTATCGTAGGATGACTCCCTCCAGGTCAGACCATGTTGCGGTGGCATTTTCCGATTTGCCTTCTGCAAGTTGCTGCTGGATCTTCAGGGCTAAACTGGATAGCACAACAGTTCACTTCATGTTATGCCCATTTGTCTAGTGTTCTTTCTAAGGACCTAGAAGGATAGATATGACTTAACCTATTTGACTGATTCAGGCCATTCTCGTCGATTCGTGACATGACTTTAAGAACAGGTCCCCATGAAAACTTCAATTTAATGCAGATACAATCGTGAGTCACCAAGCAGAAATGACCATCTTGCAAAACGATCAAATTTCTTAATGGCTGGAAATCACATACCACAAAGTCCTCAGGAGAAATCCAGCTATCCCCCAAAGCAACTCCTGTATATGGACATAATGAAAAAGCATGAGAATTGTGTCTCTGATTGTTGAGTATAGAATGACAGAGCACGACTACTTCAAACAAGTGCCGCAAAGTAGTTCGGAAAAGAAAATTTCTACCCCCGAGTCGGGCCTTCAGTTTTCCAGCTTCAATAGCTTCTAGAGCTGTTATTCCCAGAGCAGAAGCAAATTTGCCTCCATATGATTCTGCAAAGACAAACAGAGGGCTCTTTTGGAGGGTCTCATTCCCATTGAAGAGCTCTATCAGCAAAGTGGTCAAATCAGCTGCTGCTTCATAGTCTGTTTTCACTACTAAGCTCTCATCCTCCACATAACTGAAGCCTGTTGCCACTGGACTGTCCTGTGTACGAGAGAATTACAAGTTACGCGACTAAGCAACGGTGCCTGATAATGCCAATACTTAGAAGAGATTCTTCAAAATTGTTTGAAACTGAAGAGAAATTGCTATGCACCACAAATAAAAGATCTGCTTTTCGAAGCCATGTGAAATTCCGGGGCTGCAAATTCTCATCCAGTGGTCCAATTTCCCCAAAGTTTCCAAATCCAACACTGGAGCCTCCCTAGGAATTGAAGGAGAGAGGTGATAAGAAAACACTGATTTTCATTCTATTGGGTGTAACTTAAACGGTAAGATTCTCACAGGGCCTCCTTGGAGCCACAGCAGTACTGGCCATGGTTTGGAAGGGTCTTCAACTCTATACGGACTTCTGTATAGCCACCAGAAGAGGTGAGCCCCTACAACCCAATAAATAAATGAAACATCAATTTATTCCTTGAATGTAGAATGGCACAAATGAAATTACATATGCATAGTGATCATTTATTTGAACACAGCCATATATTGTTTTTATCACCAACTGAACAATTTGGACACTGAAACTACGTACCTGGTCGAACGTCGATGTATCCCCACTGCTCGAACCTGTCACTTGTTCCTTCAGCTGAGGTAAATCGGGGATGTCCAAACGAGAACAAAAGGAGAAAAGAAAGGAGAAGCAAATGTTTCTCCATTCCCATCATATTTCTTATATGATGCAGATTGAAAAAGCTGGAGGGTCTGTTATATGGGAGGGACGTCCTTGATTGTGCCATAAGAAATTTCGCCAGGGGTTGTCTCCGTCTCGCTGGATGAGGACAGCATGAGAAAACAAAAACAGACGAAGAGTTCGAGAAACTGTGCTGCTTGGTCAATTGGTTAGAGCTACAATGACACTGCCCAGAGCGAGCTTTTGTCCTTCCTGGGTTGTGATTTGATTGGTGGGGACAACGGGAAACAAGTGCGAGCAAAGCAACATTGTTTAGAATCTGGAACGGAAGTCTTCCAATGAGGTACGAACGAGAACAAAACAAACTAGCCAGGAGTTATTGATCTGTTGACTTCCAGTCCACCTGAACAAGAGGAAGAATTGGTTTATGATATTCGTGTTTTTTGGCAAGACAGCATCGTCGGTTCTGTGAACTCTCTCCCACGGCGGGTTGTGATTGGATCGATTGGGACGAAGGGAAAGAAGTGCGAGCAAACCAACTTCATTTAGAATCTGGAATGGAAGTTCTCCAATCAGGCACCAACGAAAACAAAACAACCCAGCCTGCTGTTCTTCGATGGGTCGACCTCAACAGCTCCATCAAATGTCAACCCGAACAAAGGGGAAGAATTCATTTAAGATGCATGTTTTCCGACAAGACTCTAGCCGGAAAAATTGAGATAATATGAAAATGAGAATCGTTAGAAATCTGTTGGAAAAGAAGAAAAAAATAAGATCAACTCTCAAATTTCGCCCATCAAAATATGAAATTCGATGAGATTTAGCAGCTATCTCCCAATATAGTGTTAGAATAATATAAAAATTATTGTTGAAGATTTGAGCACGTCCATTTCTAAGCTCTAGATTTGGTTGTTAGTATTCTCCAAAGGAAGTCTTCATTTATGGTGGGCATTAGAAGAAGATTGAAGACAAAAGGACATCAGCATAATTCATTGTGGGCTATATTTGGGTAGACCCTCTACAATTCAACAAGGAGTAAATGCTTTTCATTAGCAAAAGAGAAGCTTTTGTTTGGCTTTTTTGTCAGACAGCATGAAATTCAAACATTGTGAGAAGGAGTGAAGAATTCTTGGTCTTTGGCTCATTGGGCTATATTTGGGTAGACCCTCTACCATTCAACAAGGAGTAAATGCTTTCATTAGCAAAAGAGAAGCTTTTGTTTGGCTTTTTGTCAGACAGCATGAAATTCAAACATTGTGAGAAGAAGTGAAGAATTCTTGGTCTTTGGCTCATTTAATGTTTGTGTTTTCTTGTCGTTGACATTTTGTCCTTAGGATAATAAAGTAACGCATGGTAACGCTCCTGTTTCTTCCAATTTCTGTTCTTTTGTACCGCGGAACAAAAATAAAAAATAAAAGAACAGAAACTTGTTTAGTAAAACATTTGTTTCTGCGAACAATTTCTCTAAATTTTTGTTCCTAGGAACAGTTTTGAGAAGCAAAAAAAAGTTGCTTCTTGTTCCTGAAAACAATTTCTAAAAATAAGCTAATTTTCTTTTTTATTTTTCTTTTATTTCTTTTTCTTGCCACGGCCACCGTCAACTGCTCGAAGCCACCGGCTACCACCAGCCACCACTGGCCACCACCAGCCACCGCCGTCGCCGGTCGCCGCCGAAATAGAAATAGAAAAAAATTATTTCTAAAAAAAAAAACTCTTCCCCGAAATAGAAGCGTTGTCATGCGCAACCTAAGTGTTTGGGATGTTTGTCTTCATCTTAATCGTAATTTAGGTGTTTTGCTATTATACAGGATGTAAGGGTGTGTTATAAACAAGAAACCACCAGAAAAGAATTCTAAAAACATTTTCTCCTTCTAACTTGTGCACTCGTTCCAAATTTCCAAAATTGTCATTTTTTTTTTGTTCCAACATTTGGTATTAGAGCTAAAAATGTCATCCGCAAGTTCTTGATCAATTCAATTGCAACTTCCAAAGTTGAACAGAAATAATTTTAACAATTGGTCCATCTAAATGAAAGTTCTCTTCAAATCGCAAGATTTGTAGAATCTAGTGGAAAATGGCTACGCTAAAGTGGTCGATGCTGAAGCATTCAAGGCCTTAAGAAAGGAGGAGAAAGATTCTCTGGTAGAGTCTAGGAATAAAGATCAGAATGCATTGTATGCGATTTTTTAAGCTGTGGAGGAACAATATTTGACAGAATATTGAGGGCGAAGATCTAAAAGAAGCGTGGGATATTTTATTAAAATCCTACAAAGGCGATGATCGTGTCTGATGGGTGTAGCTTCAAATGCTTCGAAACAATTTTGAGTCTTTACGCCTGAATGACTCTAAATCTATCTCAACATATTTGGATCGTGTGCAAACCATCATTAACCAATTGAGGGTTAATGGTGAAGAACTCCAAGATTTACAACTCGTAGGAAAATCTTAAGGGCTTTTACTAGAAGATTTGACTATGTCGTCATAGCAATTGAGGAAGGGCAAGATCTATCAATCCTGACATTGGAATGGTTGATGGGTTCATTGTGCTTGCATGAGCAAAGAATGAATTAAAAGTCCATTGATTCAAATTCTGACCAAGCATCATAGCTCCATCAAGTCGAGGAGGCTATCAAGGCAGTTGAGGTTGTGGAGGAGGTTGAGGTAGAAGTGGAAATTCAAATTTCACTTAAAAATATGAAATAAGTGACAAATCAAAAGTCAGAGCATTTTACATGCAATAAATTCGGACATTAAAAATACGAATGCCAAGCAAAGGCAACATATGAGCAAAGGTCTTGAAAAAAAAAAGGAAAATAAATAAATGGTGGGTTAAACTCAATTGAATGAATTGCATTGAAATTGGTGCTTGGCTATGAACTAGATCTTAAAAAAAAATGAAATATAATTCACGAAATTATTTGTGAAATTTGAAATTTCTATGAACCAGAGAAATTCTTTTGTGAATTATAATTCTCATCAATCATACTACACCACCACAAATTTCGTTGCTCAACGTAGTTTTGTGCTAATAGGCTATGCATGTTCTTCGTTTATTCATAAGTGTTTTAGAAATTTTTGCTGAAAATTCTCGTAGGAACAATCCCACTTCACACTTACATAAGTGTTTCTATCCAATGTATTTTGCAGTTTAATATGCCACCAATAATGGTCATGAATTATTAAGAGCTTACCACAACCTCTTTTTCATTGTAGTCTTGTACTATTCTCACCTTAGAAGGGATAACAATTTTTAATAATACCTCACTAGATCAACAAGTGACTTGTTATTACCCATATAAACTTAATTTAGAGGATTGCCAATCATATAGGTTGGGTAACATCACTATTGATTTACCTCAACTAGCTTAAGTCCATTCCCCTCGATATATCATAAATTATCTCCCCAGAGATTTAAGAGAATTGGCCAAATTCATACAACCAATGTACATGATTCTATCTTCAACTAATTATTTTATAACATCGCGTCCTAACAGGATGTGTCTTTTTTAACTATTGAAAGTTTCATTCTTTACGTGGCCACTGTTGCTTGACAATCATGATGCATAGCCACAAGGCGTCCGTTTCAGAATATGTCAAGGTCATCTGAATCCATAGGACGTTGAGCTCCTTCACGGTGGCATGGTGGTGGTCTCAGTGGCAAGCGGTGGGGGCAGTGGAGAGAGAGAGAAACGCCGGTTTCATGGGCTTCTTAAGGCGTGCTCAAGTAAAAGAGAGAATGACCCTAACAAATGCAACTTTGGGAGGATTAATTGAACTATTCAAAAATTTGGGATCTAAGGGGTACTTAACTCGAAGACCTATACAATAAAGCGCTATTCAAATTGTGATTCGGAAAAAAATTAAGTATGAGACAGAGAGAGTACATATAATAAGATGTTATTTTATGTTATTTACATGGCAATAATTTCCAGTGGGTAGTTGTTTTGACTATTTGCAATCACATTTTTAAGTTTGGATCTCAATAAGTTATTGGGAAAATGTCACAAATTGTCCCTATACTTTTACTTAATGTACAATCTCATCCCTGAACTTTCGATTGGCTCAATTTGATCCTTGAACTATCGATAAATGTCCAATCTAATCTTTCCGTTACTATTTTTCATTTTTTTTTAATTCTTCTTCTTCTTTCTTCCCTCCACCGGCCATGGCGAACGGAAGCTGGTGTCCGGCAAGGGTCGCCCTCGCCTGGGCTGGCTAGGGTGGCCCTCGTCGATGTCAAGTGAGGGCCATCCTCGCCGGACACGAGCGAGGGCGGCGTCGGGTGAGGACAGCCCTGCCGGTGTCGAGTGAGGGGTTGGTGAGGGAGGCCCTCGCCTGACGCCGGCAAGGGCCGCCCTTGCTTGCGTTGCAAGATCTAGTGAGGGCACCCCTCTCCCGAAGCTGGCGAGGACCGCCCGAAGCCTATGTTGGGTGAGGGCCACCCCAACCGGCGTCGAGTGAGGGGTGCCCTCGCCAGATCTGGCATTGGGCGCGAGGGAGCCCCTTGCCCAACACCGGCGAGGGCTGCCCTTGCCCGCGTTCGACGAGGACGGCCCTCATCCAGCCCAGGCAAGGGCGACCCTCACTAGATGCCAACTTCCCTCCGCAAGCTTCGCCATGGCCGGCGGAGGGAAGAGAGAAGAAAAAAGAAAAAAAGAAGAAGATCAAAATGCCCAATTCCGTTAACTTTAACTAACAAAACATAATGCCCAATTCCGTTAACTTTTAACTAACGGAATGATGAAATCGGTCAATTTTCAAATAGTCGGGGACTAAATTGGATATTTATCGATAGTTCATGGACCAAATTGAGCCAATCGAAAGTTAAGGGACGAGATTGCACATTAAGTAAAAGTATAGGAATCATTTGTGAAATTTTCCCTAAGTTATTTTAATTTAACTTTCACTTTGTGTGCATTTGATGCACTTTGGCAATGGCAAAGTCTTCAACAGACCGCTGGTTGTGGCTAGGTGCAGCACTGGCATAGCGTGCAGTGGCACCTCTATAAAGCAGCAATTCAGCTACGAAACTTTCAACATCGTGCTACGCCACACAAGTAAAGATTAGATTGGATATGACCATTCGTGGCACTAGAATTCGCAATGAAAACCCCAGACCAAAAAGGCAAAATATTACTTGCAATGAATTATTTTACATGTGAATAAAAAGAGGTAAACCGAACCATAAAAATAAGAGAATGGAGAGGGAGGAGGAAGGCGATGCAGTTCGTTCAGCGAGGAAGATTTGCATCACCCCCGCAGCTGCTACTCAGCTGCGAGAACGACCCGACCAACTTCGACGACAAGCTATCCAACTGCCTCGCTGACCTCTCTCCCAACGACCTGCTGTTACTCAACACCACGCCCTTCTCCAGTAACGACGACATCGGATCATCGTTAGACGATGAACTACAAGCATCTTCTCTGTCCTCTTCCACGTTTATGATGATGTCACGAGATAGGGCCGAGTCCGAAGGTGTGCTCACTAATACGTTGAGCGACACACATCGTTGGAGCAAGCTGCTCGATGGCGATGGCCCATCAGAACCCCCGGCATCACCTTTGCCACTGCTGGAAGCTGCAATCATGGCCAAGAGATCATCTGCCGCCCCTGCTGGCCGGCCGACCACAGGAGATCGACAGACGGGGCAGTTGCTATGCGCTGAGAACCACTGGTCGATACATGGGACGTGGAACGCATGCCGGCAGGCGGGCAACAAGCGCACCGCCTCACAGTCCGCCAGTTCGCCTAAGCACACAGCACACTCACTCTGGTCAACGCGGAAGAGCCGGTTCCCCTTGGAGGAGTAGGAGAGGACTGGGATGGCCCTGAGGACCTTCTCCTCGACACCGTCGGTTCTAGCTACAGAGCTCTGTCGTTCCCCAAGCGGATTATTTGCTGGGAGCTGCCGCCGCCGGGCGCAACAGTGGACACAGAGGACGTGGTAGGCGACGATGGCGAATGAGGTGGCGACGATGCCAGTCATGGAGAGAAGGAGGGGAGTGAGGTAAGATCCCGATGGGGTTAGGGTCGAGGAAGACGAGCTTTCGTCCATTGCCGCTCATTTGATTTTGGTCGAGAGGCTTTTGGGGTTTATTTTGCTCGCTCAACGGACGTCGCTTTCTGATGATGAATTATATTGATAGTCTTAGCGCATGCTCTGGGGATGGCGTCGATGCTTTCACGAAAGCTTCGAGATCGGTGTTTGACTTTGTGGTTGTCCTTGTTCTCGTTCTTGAACGGGGGAGGTAGATGCTGGTTGGCTGTGCTTGTGACGATGCAAACGAGGGAGGATTCTTGATTTGTTCACTTCCCTGGATTACAGAATCCACCAACCACCATCAAGAATTTGTGAAATTACGCAGACTGCCCTTAAACACCACAAAATTAATTTGTGTACCGTTATGGCCACCATATAATCCGTAAAATAATTGGGGTGAACATCTTCCCTATCTAGAATATAAATTATTTCAATTAAACATATTAAAATGAATAATGCAATCACATAGTCTGAATGGCTGAATTAATTTTTCCTATTTATGTCTATCTTCCTACTCTCAGGGTTCTCTCAATTTTATGTGTGCCGTCCGAAGTGTCAGGATTTGGCATACAATCACAAGGAAATCGAGAGTAAAAACGTAAAAGAAAATTCAAGATATGAGGTATTATTTTGATTTATCTTTAAATTGGGACTACATCCAACGAATGATTTCATTATAATTAGTACATCTCACCACTCAGTTATATATATATATATATATATCAAGAGATTATATATACTAGTAGCTATTCATGAGTCTAAAACCAACCACCGATAAAATATGGGCTTAAATTATAAAAAAGTCCTTTGATGTTTTGAGGAATCTGCCCCAGGACCCCATGTCATCCTGTTGATAGAGAGTATAAACTAGACCCTAACACGATGCCCATTGGATTCAATGAATATTAGACAAGAATTTATATGATTGTAGGTTTGTGGCCAATTTCAAGTCACTTCAACATCGATACTATATTTATAAAAGGATAAGTGCATTGAAAGTTCTAAAACTTATCAAGACGATGCAATTTAGCCAAGACTTAAAAAAAAAAGGGTCATTAAGTCCTAAAACTATTCAAATTGATATAATTGAGTCCAAGTAAACTAATAGAAAATGCTAAAATGGCTTTTTCTTGATTATTTTCTCTTTCCTACATGGTTTTTTTTTTTTTATCATTTTGTTTTTTCTACATGGCATTGACCTTACTATAAAATGAAATATAAGACAAGAGAGGACATCATTTTGGCCTAAATCCAAATTTTATAATCAAAATCTAATTAAATTATATTTTAAATAAAAAAAAAGTAATTTAAAAAACACTAAAAAAAAGTAAAGAAAAGAAAAAGCAAGGGTAGTAGGCCTTGCCATCGTCGCCCCAACCGTTACAGAAAGGGCTCAGCGAAGCCCTGGCAACAGGCTGCCACCGCCCTTGCCTTTTTTCTTTTCTTTTTTGTGCATTTTTTAAAGTACGTTTTATATTTTTTAATCTAATGTAATAAAAATTTTAGTTAAAAAGTTTAGGATTTCAGCTAAAATACGTCGTTTTAATCTTATATCTCATGTTTTAGTAAGGTCAATGCCACGTAGAAAAAAGAAATAATAGAAAAAAAAAAAGCAAAATAGGAGATAAAAGTAATAACATAAAGTCATGCTAGCATTTTTCTTTAATCTATATCAAAAGAATAAATGGAATGATTTGATTGTATCAATTCAATAAGCAAAGGTGGTAGCCCTTGTCGCCACCACCCCAACCATTACTAGGAAGTACTCAACAAAGCCTTGGCGATAGGCTGTTGCCACCCTTGCCTATTTTCTTTTCTATTTCGTGCATTTAAAAAAAAAAAATACCTTTTAGTTTTTTAATCTAATGTAATAAAAAATTTAGTTAAAAGTTTAGAATTTTGGCTAAACAATGTGGTTTTAATCTTATATCTCATGTTTTAGTAAGGGCAATGCCACGTGGAAAAAAGAAATAATAGAAAAAAGCAAAATCAGAGAGAAAAATATTAAAAATAAGTCATAGCAGCATTTTCTTTTGATCTAAAATCAATAGAATAAATAGAGTGATTTGATTGTATCAATTCAATAAACTTTATGATTTGATTATACTTTTTGTAATTTTTGAAATTCTATATATATTAGAGACAAGTTTTAGAATTTTTGGTATACTTATTGTTTTAATGAACGATGAATTGGATTTTGGTTTATCCTCTAGCGCTTGGACGCATGGTGCATTTGGCGTTGCTAAAGTACCAAGGTGGGAGTAGGGTAGGGCTGGACTGAGTCGAGAAACTTTTGGGAGATATCGAAGTTGACCACAACTTTGGATAGGAATTAGGAAAGAGGTGCATAGATATCATCTAAGCCGGCAATTGCTTTGACTTGGTTATTGAATCCGCTAGACGGCGGATGGTGATTTTCTCAATCGAGTAATGGTTCTCTTTTTCCTTTGTGGGAATACTGGATTAACCTCATTAGTAAGAGATAATTCTATCAATTTTGAGCCATGGAATTTGTATAATTCCTTCCTCGTGTTAGTACTCGAACTGACTTATTTCTTCCTTTTCCCAAATGAAATTGTTCTCTTACTAAAATATGGGCGTGCACTCGCTGGAAATATGAATTGGCAAGTTTTGGATACAACAAACACGACAAATTAAAACTTATGGCGCATCTATTTGGAGAAAAACTTCACAATAAAGCAAAATACTTTCCGAGTTTTCCTTTATTTGATAATATGTGAACAAAAACATTTTCTAGTGTTTGGATCATTCGGAAAATGATTTTAATCTCATAACTTTATCTTAGACAAAAAAAGATATTTGAATTTATAAACTATTCTTCTTTTTCTTTTTACTTTTTTAATTATTCATTTTCCTTCTCCCTCATCGGTCACCTGACCTCAGCAATGATCATAAGCAAGCTCGAGCTTGCTAGGATCGGGTAAGGCGTGAGATCACTGGCCTCAATTGAGTCCAAGCTCGCTTGGATCTGGCAAGTCCCGAGTTCACCAATCTCAATCGAGCTGAGGCTGGAAGGAACCTTGAAGATCAATATCAACCGCTGGAGGATCAACTGAAGGAGCTATAAAGTGCATGTGTCACGATTTTTCTGGGAAAATTGTGGACAGAATTCGCGATATTTGTGAGGATCAGCTCAGCAGCTCGGTTGCTCAAGCTGAAACCCTTGGCTCTTCTGGAAACACGCGGGCACTTCAACGCATGAACTGAAATGAAGCTTCTTATGGAATGGTAGCTCGACTTTGGTAAGCGATCCAACCGAGCTTGATGGGCTAGCGTGGGACGTGCAATATATTATCACCGAATGCAAAGCTCTGTTGGCCCAGACGTCCAAGTAGTCCACTACCTTAGAGAGTCCAATCAATCAGCACATGATAAAAGCCATTCTCTGTAGTTGGCTCTCTAATCGTCCTCAGGTTTTATGGGACAAGAGGCCCATTTTCCTTTTCACTCATTCGATTATCTAAACAAATCAAAGTAGACTGTTTCTAACACCCACACCACCACCCCCCCCCCCCCCCCCCCCCCAAAAAAAAAAAATTAACTGTTTGGGCGACAAACATCACACATGCTTTGGGAGTTAATTGATGAATGGTAAAGGGCCTAACAAAAAAATTAAGACCGTGGTACCTAAAGGGCGTCATGGGATGTTAATATCTCCTAGGTTTGCCAAACCTTGGGCTTAAGATATTTAACTTTCTTAGGTTCCATTTATTTGTAGAATATCAATGATGTGGAAAATATTTTTCGAATAACGATCGTTTGCATTGCTCACAAGAATGAGCGCACAAAAAATATTTTCTATAGTTCACGAAAACATTTCAAAATAATTATTATCAATAATGATTAATTAACTAAATTATTTCAAATGATACAAGCAATCGTTTTTAGAAAAAAAATATTTTTCAAATTATTAAGTTTTCTTGAAATATATGGAGCATTAAATCAATTTCCTTCGCTCGTGCACTTAGGTAATTAGATGATTAATTGATCGAGGTTTTTCAAACTGAGTGGTAGTGACTCAAGTATGGTTTTTCGAATGTATGATTTGCATCCCGTATGTTACTTAAATCTCAGATTTGAGAAGATCCTAGGAAGCATGGCATAACTAGCAGAAGAACCCCGGTCCGCAAAATTCGAAATGCTACAATAACCATTAAAAAGAATTTCCTTCAAGATTTACGATGGAAAACCATATCAAATAATTGGATGAAAGACCAAAACTCAAAACTCTATGATCTAATATTCTTTTAGAAACAATTACTTGAGATGTTCGTGTTGAATATTGATCAATCCAAAAATTAATTAGGTACTAGTATTTCATCGATTTAACTAGAGCAAACCAAACTGAAAAATCGATTAAATAAGATTATCAATTTGACTTCCAATATGCTAAGACCGCCCAATCAATTTTGAGCAACGGTCTCTTTTGGGACAATTAAAAAAAAAAAATCTTAAATCTATTACACTTGCCAATTTAGTTATAAACTTTTTAATTTTACCAATTTTGTCATAAACCTTACCAATTGAGTTCATTGGACTAATGTTGTCTAGAAATTACTAAGATAGACACTAGCCAATTTACATAACACAACTAGCATTGATATTAATATTTTTTTAATAATATTTAGTAATTTTTTAATTTTTAAAATTTTTTGTTTTACTTTTTTTTAATTACTTTTTTAGGAGACTAAGGGTTGACAAGGGACATTGGCTTACTCTCACTAGGTGAGGGCACCGTGGTGCTCACTTGATCTGGGTGAGGCCACAAAGCCTTAATCATGGAAGGGTGTTGCAACTCTTGATTGGGATCAATGAGGGTTGGCCAACAACCCTCCCGACCCTAATCCTAAAAAAAAAGAAGTGAAAATAAGAAAATAAGAAAATTAAAAAAAATTATACAAAATTAAAAACATTATTAAAATATATTCACGCTAGTGTCACCTGTGTCGCGTAGAATGGTCGATATGTATGTTAATGATGTCGAGGCAAAATTGATTGGATAAACTCAATTGACAAATTGCAAAAAGTTCAAAATTAAATGGGTAAAATTAAAAGGTTTATAAAACTTTTTTGATGGCTACCCCGTCTTTGTACATACGCACAGGTCACAGGCTTAACAAAATAGAGCCTTTAAGTTGGACCAAGCAGTTGTTGATCTAGACATTCTTTCCTCAGCTATTCTTTTCTTTTCCTCTGCCTCTTCTACTTTCTTCTTTTGAGCTTTGTACCCAGACTTTGCCTCTTCTGATTCAACCATCAAAATCTCCCATTCCGATATGAGCTTCTCTCTTTTACCCTGCACTCCCTCCAGTTTCGCCTTAAACTCTTGCTCCCCCTCCATGTTTGCCTCAAGCTCTTCCTCTTCCCTGGCGAGGTTTCTCATCAATTGCTTAAATGACAAATGTGTCTTGTGATTCTTCTTCATCGTCGAAAACATTTGGTCCTTCATCAATTTTTGCAGCTCAAATTCAGCATTGTCCTGCTCAAAGATGAGGAAATCAGAGGTGAATTCATCGAAGTTGGCCCAAAATGCTTTGATCGACTTTTGCTGGTCTGCTGATAGCCCACATTGAGCTAGGCTCAAGATGGACACTGCTTCAGCCAATCTGTCCTTCACATTTAACTTGAAGATATCCGAAAGGCACTCTTTCAGAGACCGCTTGGCATTCTCAACTTCTTCCAAGCTTGGAGCTTCAGAAGTCAAGACATCACTCCTTCGATCACCGGAGCACTGCGTTAATTTGCCTGGACGATCCTCGGCATCGTTGAGGAGTTTCTCAAGACTCGTGAAATACCAATCAAATGTATCAGTCAATGTAAGCGCTGGAGGGAGAGTACTTGAATCTGTCTGTGTAACCATAGCAGTGGGAGTGTTCCTAGGTTCAGGCTCTGCCAGAGGAGCACTCGCGGGAACACTAGGTGGTGGCGGAGTGACAAAAATTTGGGCTACGACAATCAGAGTATTGCCTACTAAATACGCATTACGCGAGCAACGAAGCTCTCTCAACGGAATAAAGGATGTGAAACCCCAATCGCTCTCTCTAGCAGTGAAAATGTGTTCTGTCTCTGCAAGATCAGCTGCGAGTTTAGCGGTTGCAAAGTATGTAGATCATAAATAGAGTGTGCATATAATAATATAGACATTTACCATATTATGCAGGAGCGACATTCGATAGCAGATCAAACAACTGGAGTAAAGTTGAAACATGTTTGAATAAAAGATTCAAAACACAGCACCAGAATGTCCTAATTTACTTCAGCAAAACATCAGTTTGGTCCTTCAGATTTCTTCAGCATCAAATCTACACTCGCCATCCACTTTCAACATGGTGAATATTCACTCCAAAACTAATCTGGGTGTCTAAAGAGGGGTAGAGTGACAAAATCACATGTTTATTGTTACTTGAATTTTACAGATCTTACATGAACCAACAAAAGAACTCAGATCATCGCTTATCATCCTTTCAGAAGTATATTGACGGCAAGATTAAATAAAAGAACCATCTGGCCTGGGGAAAAGGAGGCCCTGGAGTAGACAATTCATACCCTTTCTCTTTGAAGAACCAGGATTTATCTGATTAACCAGAGTCAATTTGAACCGTGCAAATCTAGACCATCCGTCTGGAAGTCCTGCAGGATCGGCAACACTCAAATATATTGCCAAAGAGTTGGCTCTATTGCCTTTTGGGTAGATCAACAGGCGCCTGCTCAGAATCAAGCCAAC
Source organism: Eucalyptus camaldulensis (assembly GCA_019915185.1). Classification (NCBI taxonomy): domain Eukaryota; kingdom Viridiplantae; phylum Streptophyta; class Magnoliopsida; order Myrtales; family Myrtaceae; genus Eucalyptus; species Eucalyptus camaldulensis. The sequence continues at coordinate 27,148,299 of JAHSVA010000005.1, forward strand.
TGCCTAAGAAGATACATCATTTTACGACCGCTGAAAATGAAACAAACAATGTTTACCAGTCGTGGCCGGCAACTGTGAATACTTGAGAGTAGTACTTGACTGAACTTAAGCTACTGAAGTTGGTGATTTTCCATATGTATTTCCATGAAGTTACGAGTTGTTCACCCACCATTTCCTGCTTCCCCATTGGCAAGAGTTTTAGCAAAACAGAGTTTCATGAATGATCCTCTAACATCATAATCACGCCATAAATATACTTCCCGAGCTATGAAAACAATAGAAGAAAAAGATATGATGTTCGACTTCATGTGAAATTAATTACGACTGCAAGTCGGAGACAAACTCGGGACTTCTGACAGAGAAAGAACACGCACCTCTCTGTTTGAACATGGGACAAGCTCAGATTCCTCAGTTATTGCTACGATAGTCCGAGGAAGAGAAGGTAGTCCGCAAAAGATATTTCTGATATTCATCGTGCTTTTCAGCAGACCAATGTGCTCAGATCAGAAAATTGCACGTAATTGCATTATTAAACACTTGGGTGGACGCGGCTTAGTTGACCGGGGACACCGGGGAGACCATGACTTGACGTTGATTGCCTATGAAACGTGTCTATGTTCTTCCCCTATTTCAATTCAGTGTTCACATTGACTTTCCAAGAGGTCAATTCTGGCAACTGGTAATTGAAATCCTTGATCGATTGTTTTAGTAATTTATAAGACATTTGATTTTTCAATTATAAATTAAATACTCACCTAGTTACATGTTTGTAAATTGCCAACTTAACATCTAATTAGCAGATACCGGTTGTTGTCAAAATTTACCAATATTATCGATATTAAGCCCACACCCACGGCAAAATTCAAAAAATTCGCCAACTTATAATTACATTTACTAATTTTTAGTCAATTAGTATGTTACGAACTACATTTTAATTTTTCTACTGAATTTTAAAATCCACCTATACTCTATAGTTACCGTAAATGTAAACATCTAATAAAGCTAACAACTTACATTCAAATATCCACATGTAATTGATCGATAAACTTATCGACTTTTGTTTCAATTTGATCAATGAGTATCCCCTTTTACCTATATTATCAATATCAAGGCACTTTAAATGTATTAAAAGGTTCAATTTATATTGCCAGGCACAAGGTTCCCAAGCTCGGCTTCCAGTTGCCGGTGACGACTTAGCAGTGTCTATATGTGTTACATAGAATTACCAATATAGCTTATTTCTACTGCCACATTAAGCAGTGACACACAACTCTTACCACATGGAATTGAATATAGACTTTATTTTTCAAGCGTTATTAATGTCTGAAGCCTATGGTCCACCATTAGTAACGGTTAAGGAGAACTACTACCATACACTAATGGATAAACTAAGAAAAAAAAAAATCGACCAATGACCAATGTAGTGAGATGAATCACTTAACAGATAGAAGTTGATAAGGGATTTGCGAAATTTACTACACATTTACCTCAATGGTAAAAAATATCTATCAAACTATGTTCCGAGTTTGAGTCCGTGTACGAAATCAATAAGAAGATATAGACCAATCCATAGACTATTGTATTCTCTGCCCGCTGAGTTTTTTGACGTGTTGAAGATCAAGAAAAGGGTTCCTAATATATTGTCAGTGGAGATTTGTTTTTTGGACTTAATTATTCTTTCCTTAAAGAAGATGTATGTTCAAGCCGCGTAAGGGAGGAGATCTTTAGTGATTGTTTAATAATAATATGTTACCAAAGATCTTTCCGCACTGGAGACTCTTAATTCGGCCGCACATGGAAGCTTCCTCCGTGAGCCGCAAAGTGGAGCCTTTTTTTTGGGTCGGACAAAAGGGAGTTCTGAACACACGGATTTTTAGTTAATCTAAGCGTGAGAAATAATTGAGCATAGTAATTGTAACTCTAATTCTTCAATTATTAATTAATAATTTTCTATTGACTCTTCCGTCGAGCATTGGAATTCATATTGATCCACATAAATCCTCGATATTCTTTATTACTCCTTATTTATTTCTCTAATGATTTTGCATTGATTTAATTGCAAAATTCAATTAGTTTCCCGTTATATTATAATAATTTGTATCAGAGCTTAAGGATTGGACTTTTTTGATTTTGATTTGGGCTTTTGCTTGTCTGATTACTATTTGGAAATTTTGTTTTTACTATTATATTTGGAGCTAAAGTAAAAATTGAAAATTTTAATGGCATGAAGAAGTTCAAATTGTGGAGCATTACAATCCATGCTTCATTGACAATCCAAGGTTTGGCCAAAACATTGGACGACAAAGATGAGTTACTAAATTCCATGAAAGAGGTTGATAAGGTATACTTAATAGAGATAGCAAAGGGTATAATCATGTTAAACCTATCAGATGAGGTGTTAATAGAGGTAGTTAAGGAGAAGGATGCAGCAGAGTAGGGGGCAAAATTGCAAACCCTCTATGTAATGAAGGATTTAAGCAATTGCCTATACATGTTGAAGAAGATGTTCCAGTTATGTATGTTGAAAGTACTTCCATTAGAGCCCATCTAGATGAGTTTAAAAAACTTATGATGGATTTGAAGAACCTCAAAGAGACCTTAGATGATAAAAGAAGGGAATAATGTGGTTGGCTTCTTTACTAGAGTCATGGAAGCACTTATATTGATTCACATACTATGATTACCTTGAAAGAAATAAAATCCTCCTTGTTTTCTAAGAGTGGCGGATGAAGTTGCGAAATGAATGTCTAGCACAGATGTAGTGCAGGGATTAGTGATTTGAGATAGAGATCAACATCCAAGGTCTCTGCTTCTATGCTTCGGTTTGTCATCTATGAGATACCATATTGCAAGCCGCCTGATTACTCTATTCTTCGGGCTTGTTATCCGTGTCTCCAAGATTTTATGGATGATAAGTTCGTCAAGCATCTTTGCCTTGTATTTTCATTGGGTTATATTGAGAAGCATAAAGGATATCAATGCCTTATCTTTCAACGGGACGTGTAAATGTCTCTAGGCAAGTTAATTTTTTATGGAACGTTATCTTCCTTTTGCTTCTAAGTCTCAGGATCAAGCTTCTACCGTCAGTTATAGCCCAGGTGTTGATGGATTGGCTCCCATATGAGAATTCAAGAGCTGCTGTTGATTCTCAGATTAATCCAACCCAAGAAACCACAAAGCTAGCTACTACCGAGCCTATCTCCACATCAGTTCAGCCTGTATCCACTCTCTCCTCTGATTTGGCCCGTGAACTTGCAGGGCTCTATAATGATGGCCTCTATACAGAATTTCGTCACTTGACTTCCTCATTTCTGGAAATGTGCCAAGAAGCTCTACCAGTCTTTCTCCCTAATGCAATGTCCACAGGACCAACTACTACCCCAGTTGCAGCTTCTCCTGAGATTGTCGCGCAGTCAATTCCATAGCTACTGTTCCTTCGCATCCCATGATCACCGTGTTCAAGTCAGGTACTTCAAAACCTAATCATGATAATAGTGTTGTCTCATCCATTCCCTCTAAGTTGTTATTTATGTTTTTAGTTTTTGTGGTATGAACATTCTTAGGTTTTGTATTGATATTTGAGCAAATTTGATTGATTTGCCTTTTCTAATCTTCTTAAACTATAAATCTTTAATGAAATTACTAACATAATTACTAAATAAGCCCTTTTGTTGTTGTTTTCGTTATGTCACAGTCTCATATTATCAATGAAAGACTGGTTATCTACATTGCCATGTGAACTGCGGGCCCAACAAAATGCTGAATGTGAAGTCATAATAGGACTCGAGTACATTTGCGGTGTTGGAACGGAAAGTGCCGGTCTTCATCCTCCAAAATAAACATGAAATTGAGAGAGCCCTGACATTGGGGTAAAAAAAGGACGAAAGACAGACTTCTTCACCCAATGACTGATTAATAATTGATGCTACATAAGCCAATACAATGCATCTATCCTTTTCAACTCTTGGATTGTAGAACCTCAGTCAAATCAACTTCCTAGACTCTAAGAAATTTTTCTTCTTGGGCTCGCAGGAGGAGATGTATGCTAGAAAACTGGCGAAGTCAGTGTCCATGTACCGCTTCGGGCTCACCTCGTCATCAATAAGCTCCGGCAAGGGCCGGACCGTGCATTTGGAAGGCAGACTGTGCAAGGATGCGACTGATATTCTGGATTTAGTCGAATTTACGGTGACTCGGTGTAAAACACTCTTGTACCTCCCATTGCTGAATATCTGCCACATATCAAGCAACGAAGAATATTCACATGATTGGATTAATTAGTATAGCAAAATTAATCTTCACATGATGCAATTCATCCCGCGGAATATGTAGATGCATTATCTTTTCTTCAGGTAGAAGAATAGACCCTAATTTAACGAGATCGAGAACTAACAGATGAAATGTCATTGATAATGCAATGTTGACCCTTACCTCAAGGTGGTCGCCCACATTGATGATGAGAGCATCCGGGATCGGTTGGACGGTGTGCCATTCATCCTTGTGCTGAATTTGAAGGCCCTGGACCTGATCTTGGAGGAGGAGAGTGAGGAATCCGTAGTCAGAATGAGGCGGCATTCCGAGTGTGAGGTCTGGCTCGGGGCATTGCGGATAACAGTTCACCACCATGAGCTGGCTTCCATCTTCGAACTCGGACATGATTTGGTCCCTCATCAGCCTCACGGCTAGGCTATCCAAGACGGCCTCCGTTAGCTTTAGAAACAAGTGCTTGGCCTCTTTTGCGTAGGTAACCGCCAACTCCCTTTTTAATTCATGATTTTGAGCGTTAGAATAATGTGCTCTTGGTAGGGAAGCAGAAGCTAGCGATGGCCCCTCACCAAATAATATATCTTACAGAGTCAAAGACTCGTTTTATTGATGACTTTATGGACAGAATCATGTGATGACAGCGCAAGATTGTGGTCGAATTATTTTACTTTTTGTAGGCTCAATAACAGTTCCACGGTTTCTCAACACGTGAGAGGTTTGATCTAGTAAAATGAGTTTGAATTGTAAGTCTTTAGCAATAATTTTTTTAATGGGGTTGTGCTCATATAAATGCCTAAAATATGAAAATGTGTGATTCAAAGACAAGCATATAGTTATGAGTTTAACTTCTTCTCTCTCTCTTTTTTTTTTTTTTTGGTGCGAATACTCTTGATCGAGACCAAGACCCAGTTTACTGCAGAAAAGTTTGAAAGATAACATCGTAATACCTCATGTCGGTAGGAGAAGAAGGCCAATGGGGAAGGACATCCGGCAGAGGGTGGCATGTGAGCTTCAAGAAATCTCTCCAGCAAAATACTGTGTCCTTGTTCTGATTGAAGCTTGTCCCATAACGCACCGGCGCAAACATATTGGAGGACATGTACCTTGCCCTTTCCTCGTACGGGAGCTCGAAGAACCTCTTGCTCACTTCAACCATGCTGCTTATTACTTCGCTAGGAATACTGTGATTCACCAGCTGCACGCAACCATATGGACCACCAAAATTCATCAACCGGCCTTTGAGCAATTTCAAGAAAAAGTTTGAATTTCGAAGCCAATCACGGTTTAGGACGAGTCCACCCACCTGAAAAAACCCGTACTGTTCACATGCCTTGGCCAGCGACTTGAGGGCTTCAGGCCTGTTCGGGCCCTGCAATTCGGCGAAATCAATGACAGGCAAATTGACGAGCTTGGCTTTGCTTGAGTTCAGTTTGTCATTGACTGGTCGTTCTTGAACTGGCCACACATACTTGTTTGGCACTCTTGAAATGCCATCTGCACATAGCTCTTTTACTCCTTTCTGGTACCGACGCCCTGCATCCTTCAATTCCTCTTCAAGTCTGATTGCAATGGAAGGAGACATTGACTCTATTACCTCACTTTGAAGCTGTGAACCTGCCACACACAATTTTTAGTCAGATACGTGACGGTAAGTCTTGCATTCACGGTGGGTAGTGCGTTTAGGAAGAGTAATGCCAATCATGTCTCAAGAATTGTGGCAAAAACCCAGCTTACGCAAGACAGGACCTCACGTGGCGTCCCCCTAATCTATCACCGCTAATGTAACTGTTTCTGTGTCCCCGCACAATTAACAAACGATTCTTGGGTGCAGCCAATCGTAAAAATTTAATAAGTAGAGCACCCATCAGAATTCATGCATGGATTTGATCGCCACTTAAAGAGTTTATTGAGAGAGAGAGAGAGAGAGAGAGAGAGAGAGAGAGAGAGAGAGAGAGAGAGAGATGTTTCAGGAAGCACTTTTATACCTGGACTAACCCCGTCTTGGGCAGAAGTAAGATTTGGGACAAGGAAATAGAATACTGAAACGATGTAAGGAAATTGAGGAGATGTTGGTCTATTTATAGATGGAGTCCACGCGAAACCTCAAGATGGGGAGAGTTTTAAAATAGGATGACCGTGTATACATGGACCTTGTCAAGAGTCGTATCCCTTCACCTTAAACCGTTGAACAAAATCTGGTCATAACACGAGCGAGGAGGGACGAGAAGACAGAAGACAGGACCCTGCCCCAAAAATTCCATGCCATACAGCCACCGAACCCTCGACCCCACTTCTTCTGTCCTCTTTCTCAAGACTTACTACGTACCCTTCAGAGAACCACCTCTCCCCCAGTTCTTTTCGTTCTCTTTCTCAAGACTCACCGCGTACCCTTTACGGAACAACCTCTCTCTCTCTCTCTCTCCCAGTTCTTTTCGTTCTCTTTCTCAACAGTTCCGCGTACCCTTCACGGAACAACCTCTCTCTCTCTCTCTCTCTCTCTCACTCTCTCTCATCTAGGCATGCCGCTCATGTCGTCTTGTGGTTCCTCTTTCTTTCCCGATTCAATCAGAAGATGCGATGTGAGTTTGTGGTTTTATCCATCCGATTCTTCATAAGCAAAATTCATTTGGCGGATTATGGTAAGTACGCCTTTCAAAGGTCGAAATCATGAATGCTTTTCGTACGGCCAAGATCTTTTGCTCTTTTTATCCCTTCGTTTTCTTCCCTTTTCCTCCTTTTCCCTTTTCCCTTTTCCCTTTTGCCCTTTCTCCCTTCCCCCTTGGCAAGACACGGGTCCCCGAGATACCCACTGGAGTTCCTCCGCAATTGCTGCCAACGTCAACTTGAGCTGCACACGGGTCCTCGAGATACCCCCTGGAGTTCCTCCGCAATTGCTGTCAATGTCAACTTGAGCTGCTCGACACAGCTGCTCCTGCATTCCCCTACTTTCATATTAGGTTTGATCATTTAGATTTCTAAATAGGATAATATAATATAAATTTTTAAAATTTAATTATATTATGTTCACTATTTTATAAATCTCAATAATAAAACTAAATATTTTCATATTTTATATTGTCTATTATTTAATATAAATATCATATCACTATAAATGAATATGAAATGCATGAATAGAGATAGTTAGAATCTCTTACGATTCATTACTAGAAACAAAACCTCAAATGCACAAAGGAAGATAACCTCCTTAAAGAAAATAATCCATGTATAATCTAAATCTTTAATAGCAAAGGAGCAACATTCTAGAGCTATAAGTTCGATTATAACAAGAAATGTAAATGGATTATAGCAACATTAACAAGATAGATTAGCTAGCGAGTACCAAATCTAGTTAGAGAAAGAAAACATGATTATTTAACTTCGCGATTCTAAAAAATACAGTGCTTGACTCTCTTGATACTTTCGTCAAACTTCAATGTGAACCACAAAACTACAAAGGAGTAGGAGTTTCAACTTTCTTGCTATTTTCGTGGACTTTTAACGTGAATAAGAGAGTTAAAAAGGAGGAGTTTCAACTCTCTCATCATTTTCATAAAGTTTTGATGTAATTCAAAGAACTAAGGAGAAGTAATGAAATTTTAACATAAACCAAAGACATAAAGGAGAAGGATACGTGGAGGGTAGTTTTTTTTTTTTTTTTCAAATTTTATTGCCCTTTATTATTCAAGAATTAAAAAGATACTTTCAAAGTTTGAATTTGTTCATTTATAATGCGTGCTCTTCTACTTCTTTTTTTATATACTTATTTTTTTTAATTATTTCCCCACTATTTTTTTCTTTCTTATTCACTTTCATCATTCCTTAACAAAAATTTTACTAAATAATAAACTATACTAATATACCTTAAATATTTAACAAACACAGATACCTAATATAATATAATATATATATGGACTATATATTATATAATAGAGATAAATTCAAATATATAAATTAAAATAGGACTAAATGAAAACAAAAATCGTGGCTATTTTTCTGTACTTGTTATTTTCAATTTGTTATATTAGAAATCAAACAATATATATGCACCTTTATGTTACCACCCTATGGAATATTTTTATTTGAGCTATATATCTCGTATTATCTTGTCTTCAGCAAGCATTAGACACAAAATAGGATAAAATTTTTATCTAGACTACTGAACCTAACCTTAATATACACAAATTAGGTACATGGGACCGATTTGATTTCTCGGCCCATCAAGCATAAAAATGCGATGTTTGAGCTACTCGTCCAAGTTCGACTCTGTTTTTTACGTTGTTTGTGACATTAATGGAGGCTTAGAGTTTACCTAACTTGTGATATTGCTGGTCGCTAAAACAAAGTCATAAACTTGATAGTTGGTAACATTTCTTTTTTAACTTTTTGAAAACCCTAATACCCGGTAATGTTGTTAGATTATGCGAGCGTGTCATGACATTTTTGTTGTGATAAAAAGTTTAAAATGTAATTTACAAATGACAAGCAACTCAACTAGTTAACTGTCATTAATGATTGAATTCTTGCGGTCTTGAATTTAAACCTTGTTGGTAGCTTTTATTGGATGCCCCTGGCCTCCTATAGTCCACTCTGCATGAACCGGGAGTATCCAATAAATGTCCCTTATTGGGAATACTTAAGGAGTTAAACCCTAAATCAGGCCAATTTGGAGTGCATCCTTAAGATCGTGCAAATGAGTGCACTCCTTGAGGTGCGTGAAAGCTGATCCAGAGACTATCTCCCTATTAAGCTAAAAAAATCAAATGGGAGACTTCAGTAAATTCCAAACGTGCGTTTTGACAAGATCAAATAAATAAAAGAGGATTTACCTGGTTGGTTACTACTTTATGTGAACAGTTACAACACGAGGATTTCCTCGTCCAGACAGCGTGCCTTGAAGAATTCGCGCCGAGTTATTGGCTGCTTCGTCATACATCGTGATGTCATATCAATAAAGAATGAGCCAAAGGTGGGGCGGTGGCTGACTAGGCGCCTTACTGGACCTTGGAATTTCAAAGATGCTCCACGTACGAACTGTGAAGCCTTCACTTGCCTTTATAAGCCGAGACCTGCTCGAGAGGGTGGACTCTTGACTCCTATCTGGTTGGTCAGCCATGGGGATCGTTCTGACTTTGCAGCCGGTGGTGTTGTGCCCAACTCAATCTTCGAGCACTCGTCAGCATTTTCGACTCTGCTTGGACCCGCAATTCACGACCACAAATTAGGGGCGCGTCAAATGTTTACTAGAAGTGGTTCAAGACCATCATTAGAAGAGAGCTCAAATCCGAACTCATTAATATATCTAGTTAAACTCACATTTATTAAAAAAAAATATAAGCTAATTAGTAAAGGAGAAATACGAAATCCTTGCGTTCCATCATCTTAAGTATGCGTTTCGTGTTATACTTTAAAATGAAATTAAATTGTCTTATCTCATAAATAACAAGTGATATTAGACAATGAAAAATAAATTGCTATATTTATAACCTCATAATTCAAAGTCAACGTCAACGTCCATGTGACAAATCGCAGTTATATCTTTAAATGAGTTTGCTACCTACTTAGAGTCGAACGAAATCAAAAATTTTTTCTTCTTCTTTGTCCACTAGACTCAAAATAGTATATTCTTGAGTTCGTTTTGCTTTGAAGCTACGAAATATATGAATAAAAAAATTAACTAAAATTTGAAAAGAAACTTCCAAAGTCATTAATTCTCCATTCGTGAAAAATAAATCATTTGGATTGCATTTCCTTAAAAATGACCATTTGTATCACTTGAAATAATGAGCCAATAAAAAATATTTTCATCATCGACAATAATTTATGTCTAAATATTTTCATGAAAGATAAAAATATTTTTTGTTTACTTATTTTTGTAAGTGATATGAATAATTATATTTTTCAAATCATTCAGTTTGTGCAAAATAAATGAAGTCTAATCACATACTTGGTAACCATTCTCAACTAACAAATTCTAGTCCACAAAGCTTGCATACACAAATTTCTCAACCGCGCTAAACTTTTTTGCATTAGAATTAATAATGACTCCTCTAAATTATTTTTCAACAACTATATTCGAAAAAAAAAAACAAACAAACAAACAAACAAAGAGAGAAGAAAATTTATGTGGACTCGTTGTAAATCCCACTTCTTGAAAATTTACTCATTTCTGATCTATCGTCAAAAAGGGACAACATTATGTACGAAGTGACCTTAAATACAACAAACGCCATTAAGAGTCGTTGACGGTGAACACCTCAATGTTTTGCCTAAGGTACGCATAGTCATCTTTGGTTGACAGTTTGACCCAATATATATATATATATATATATATATATATATATATATATATATATATATATATATATATATATATATTAGGTTGACGGGCTGTTGGAGGCATTGACCTGCGATATTTTTTTTTGGTCGGTATTGACTTGCGATTTACCTCGTGAAAAAACAATTTTAAACCTTCATGACAGTACAATCGTATATACTCGTAGTCCCTTCTTTAGTACGATAGGGTAGTGGTAATACATTGTTTTAAACAACAGCCAATCTTTCCAAATCCCGACCATTTGATCTTTTAAGCTATGAAGACATTCCGGCTTCCTTTATTTTGCCAAAAACATTTTTAAAGAAATTATTTTTAGTATTTGGTTTGCTTAGAACATTGAGTCAATGGAATTGTTTTCCTAATCAACATTCAAAAAAAATAATTCCTCTTTTGGAAAACAGAAAAACATTTTCGAAAATATAATTAAGTATCAACGCCCAGCTAAAACTTTATAATTTGACATAAAAGCCCTAACGTTGGTTTACAAGTTTTCGACAGCCAGGCTTAGGACCTCGGTGCCTGGGTCTATCAAGGTTGAGCCCGAAATTCTAGTGCTTGTGCCCGATGCCCTAATACTTGAGCTCCGGTTTATAAAAGGCTGTGCTTGAGTCCTCACGCTCAAGTTTTGGTACTCAACACTTGGGCCCAAGTCCACAAAAGCCATGCATGGGTCCTCTAGCTCGGACTTGAGTCCTTAATTAATAAAACATTTGTTTTTATAAAAGTATTTTAAAAAATAGAATTTAAATAATTTATTTATCTTTTTTCTTTTCTTTCTTTTCTTTTCTTTCGTTTTCCATTTCCTTATTCCTCGACTGGTTGTTGGTCACGGCGAAGACCAGCACCCAACCATAGGTGACGAATGAGCTTGCTAGCCTTGAGTAAGGCTCCGTTTTGCCAGATCTAGCGAAGTTGAGATCGCCCGCCAACGAGCTAGGTGAGGCTTAAGCCTCAAGAGTGTCTTTACCTATAGCAGGAGGAGAGGATGTTGCCGGTCATGGTGTCTCGTCGCAGTCATCATCTTTGCAACAACTTGTTTGTGCAGACGTGTGATGAGAACGATCGCTTTGATCTTTTGCCTCGCATTTGCAGTGACTAGTAGTGAGAGAGAGAGGCCATTGATGTCGACTCGTCTCTTTTGCAGCTCAAGGTTTGCTCCCGGACTAGAAGCTCAAAATGAAAAGTAGAAGAAAAACCCTAGCTCACCCAATTCAGCAAAGTGGGCAAGCTCCACCTTGTCGGATCTAGCAAGACAAGGTGGAGCCTCATTAGTCTAAGATGGGCCCGTCCCTTGCCTGTGATTGGTTGCTGTGCCCGGCGATTGACTCATTGAAAAATATTTTTTGCAAAACAAATGAAGCTTTAATCTCGATCTTTAAAAAGAAAAAGAAAAAATATTTAAAATTCAAAATTATCAAAAAATTAAATTAGATTTTTCATATCAAATGACAAAAAATATTTTCTAGTACATTTTTATGTTTTAGCCAAACACTGAAAAATATTGTCATTTTCCCGGAAAAACACCCATTTGCAAAATATCTTTCGCAAAACAAATGAAGCCTTAATCTTGATCTTTCAATCATTTGTTGCTAGGCAACTATGTCATTTACTTAGGCTCCATTTATTTCGCAAAAAATATGACATTTTTGGAAAAAAAATTGAGGAAGTTATTTTTCAGGAAAATAACAATATTTTCCTACATTTGGTTGAAACCTGAAAACAAGAAAATATTTTCTGTCACCTGGTATGAAAAATATAATTTTATTTTCTTAAGAAATATTATCAAAATATTCAATTTTTTAGAATTATTTTTTATTATTTTCGTTTTCATTTTTCCTTTTTCTTGGTGACCTGCCACAAGCGAGGAACAAGCTTACCTAAGACCAGTGAGGCTCACTAGATTCTAACAAGCCAAGTTGAGCCGAGCCAATCTCAAGCAAGGTTCAACCTTGCCAGATCTAGGAGGTAGAGGCTGGCAAGAGGTTGGGGAGGCTCGAGGCCTCGCAAGAATCTGATGAGCCAAGCCTCACTAGATTGATGAGCTCGAGCCTCACTGACTTTAGGCGAGCTCATCTCTCACCTCCGAAAAAGAAGGAAACAGAAAAAGAAAGAAAAGGAAAGGAAAAAGAAAAAAAAATTAAAACTTTTATTTAAAAAAAATGAAAAAGAAAACTAATCAAAAGGGATGACAAAGAGAACGTGCTTGGACTGAAGGCAAGAGCAAGGAAAATGATTTCTTCTTTTCAAAAAGAGGAAATCATTTTCTTCATTTTTGAATGTGTTTATTTTATTGACAAAAAATATTTTCCTTCTAGTTTATTTTTGGTGAACCATGTCCCAAAAATCCGTAAAAAAATCCGTTTGAAGTTGTTTTCTATAAAATATATGGAACCTTATTCTTAATGTAGTTTTTTTAAAGTAGGACTCCTTTCGTTTTGTGAAAAAAAAAAAATATCCGGAAAACGTTTTCGTTAATTTCCAGTGCTTAGATTGCTTAGGAAATGAGTCAACAAAAAATATTTTCCCATATAACTAGATACTAGCGCTTGGACTAGAAACTCTATATTTGGACATATAAATCCCAATGCTTAGTCTCTAGGCCAAATTCACTAGGGTCTATCAAGGCCAACCCTAGGTCTAAAGAGACCAAGCCTAGAACCTCGGTGCCCCGTTCCGAGTCTATAGAGGATACACTTGGGACAACAATGCCGGTGGCTAAGCCTAGGACTCTATTACCATTACCTAGTTCCTAGCGCCACGACCTTGCTCCACATAGGCTGGGCACGAGACCTCGATACTCGTGCCTAGATCTCTAACACCTAGGCCTAGGTCTATCAAGGTTGTGACTGTGACCCTAATGCCAGTGCCTAGGTCATTGGCGCCTAAGCCCATGTCTATCAAGTGTGTGTGTGTGTGTGTGTGTCTATTTAAAAAAAAAAAAAATCTAACCAAAATCTCCTAACCAAACAATATAAAATATTTTTCAGTTTAGTTTTAGGTTTCAACTGAATACTTGAAAATATTGTCACTTTAGACAAAACAAACTGAGCTTAGGAGTTAGAAGCTTTTTAATGTAACAAAAATGGCTCTAATCATCGCTCGCATGTCCAGATTCAACACTGATTGAGTTTACGAAGTTTAACAATCGAAATTGAAAGCAGTCTAAAAGGTATAATTTATGTCAGTTCCAACTAGATTTTGCTATTAATACAGTATTTACGTTTCTACAATATTAACGGCATCTCTTTTAGCGAGAATCTTCAAGCGTTGCATTCAAAAGCTAGTTACAATGGTATACTACGTCACAACATCGAAAAATTGTCCCTATGATGTTGGGTCTTCTTGGTGGCCTAATAGCCAAAGGTCCCAGTCACCTGAACTGGGCATGAGAAGTGCGGCACCATGCTTATGATTCATTAGTCATTATGTATTCAAATTAATAGAAATTTAAGTCGTGCACTCTCAGGATAGACTGGACTCAATAATCAAGAAAGGGTGAATTGATTATCGTAGGAAGTTTCAATACTTGTGTGCGCTTAATTGCAAAACATGTATAATATGAAACAGTTTTTGGGGATGAAATATGCAAGGCATAGCAAATACTTTGTAAAAAGAGTGATAGAATAGATTGCAAAGCAATTTATGCCACTTTTCACTCAACTTACTCCACTTTACTAATTTTAACGGTCCCAAAACAAGATTGGAATTCACTCGTGCTATTTTTAAAACTTTGATAGTGTTTACAAATGAAGTTGTCTCTACACGAGTGACTATAGCTCACTCTTTAAGTACACACACTTCGCTCTATGCTCAAAGCAATCTTTACCGTTATATAAACATTCTCTTAGAAATTGACAATCAGAATCACAAGATTTTTTCCGAAGAGTACAAGAAGTAAGAATAAGCTTTCGGAGCGTTTTAATCAACTCAGGCCAACTTTCAACAAATACTTTGAAGTATGCATATCACCCTCCGAAGTTTACCAGCATGTTGGAGACTTCAAATATGTCAAAGTAGTTGTTGCAAGGATTGTTCTTAGGTCGGAAAGTTCAGTTGGAGCTAATTATTGAACTTTGCCAAAAATAGACCAAATTGCCTACGCGAATTTGCCGTACACTTTCTCTACTTGTTCAAAAATGGCAAAGCACGCATGCAGAACATTTCTCCATGAATTCCGAAGCCTAAAATTGACTCCAAAGTGCCAATTTGAATTCAAAACAAATTGATATAGAGATTAGACTTTGCGTGTGAATGATAACTATTCTATTTCGGAAATCAATTTCTTGCTAGGAATTAATATTTCTATTTTTATTTCCCAAACAAGTTTTTGAACAAAAAATACACATTTGATAATCATATAAAAATTTTGTTCTTGAAATAAAAATTTGTTTAATAACAACACAAAATTTCTCCCTTCCAAGTGGCAATGGGAGGTGACCAGCAAGCAAGGAGGCTAATGGTGGGCGACCGGCGATGTCTGTCTAGCCACCAGCGGCTGGCCTTGACCGGCATCTGTCGAGCAATTTGGCACCGCACCACCACTCTAATAGTCATCCATAGTGACGTTCCCTCACTCCAGCATCGTTGAGTATCCTTGCAAGTGCCCTTGCTCGCGGCTCACATGGAAGGCTAGGGCTCACCACCTTATCCATTGTTTCCTCTCTTTCTCAATCAGTTTTTCAGTTCCATCATCACCAAATCATCTCTCGGTTCCTCTTTCTACTTCACCTTTAATTACTCATTTTCAGTCTTTATTGTTCCATAATATCTCTATTGGTTGACTTTGAACTAGGCATTCATCAAGTGTTTAATGAAACACTAGAGAGATATTCTCCTTAGAGATGCTCCTCGCCTTCGGTTTAGAATTTTGCTCAAAGGATAATATCATGTCTATTGAAAGTCATCAAACTCCCGAGGTTGATCTTTGGAAGCCGTCAAGCTTCCAAGGTTGATTTCTCAGAGACTGCCTATTGACAACAATGGTCGAGAGGTTTTGAATCATATGAGGAGCCCATTGAAGATGGGATATTCAAATATTTTCAAACAATAATTTTTTTTTAAAGATTTTCAATTCTATCTTAGGTTACATATTTCAATCCTATCCTAGGTTGCACCAAACATTTGATGGAATATTTCTACAATCTAAAAGATTTATGGAGGATTCCAAATCCCCTTTTTTTTCCTATTCTATCTTAATCCCAATCCGGCTGATCAAATGTAGCTCTAGTGCACTATGTTTGGTCATCCGGATTTCTAATCGGGATAAGACTGAATATGATAAGATATGAAATCCTCGAATTCTTTTTATATACTGTCCATTATTTGGTGAATCACAGTATTAAAGTCGGATATATTCACATCATATCATTTACATTTTTTTTATTATATATAAATGGCATATCATTATAAATGAACCTAAATGTTCATAAATGGATATGGTGAAAATCTCTTGTAACACTATTCCTTAATTTATTTTTAATTTATTTTAATTTTTAATTTTCCTTTTTTATATTATTTTCTTTATTATTTTTTCCCCTTTCATCATTCTTTAATAAAATTTTATCAATAGTAAATTGTACTAACATACCTAAAATACAAAAATACCTAAAATATATAATAAATATAAATATTTAATTTATAGATTGAATGCTTATTATAAGATAGAATTAAAGTTGAATATATAAATTAAAATAAGATTAATTATTTTTTATTTATTAAATTAGAATTCAAATATATTTATATTGAAATATGATTTCGATTTTATTAATTTAATAAGTTTGTTATTCAAGAAAAAATAATTTTTATATTATGGACATTAGAAATCCTATTTACCTTTATCTCACCTCTCCCATGAGATAATTTTATCCTATTTATATCCTCCTTATATCCAACATTATCATGTCTAGAGTGAGCGCCAATTGTAGGATATGATAAATTATATTCTATTCCGAATTTTATCTTGACTACCAAACGTAGCCTAAATTTCTAATCAGGATAGGATTTAATAGGATAGAATATGAAATCTTGTGATTTTTTATATCATGTCAATTGTTGGGTGAATCGTAGTATTTAAATCAGATATATTTACATCATATTATGTAC